>CM073930.1:5000-10005000 GCA_037179545.1 Sesamia inferens
AACCTAACCTAACCTAACCTAACCTAACCTAACCTAACCTAACCTAACCTAACCTAACCTAACCTAACCTAACCTAACCTAACCTAACCTAACCTAACCTAACCTAACCTTTTTTTTTTTTTTTTTTTTTTTTTTTTTTTTTTTTTTTTTTTTTTTTTCTCGAGTGGAAATGACAGTTTACGCACCATACCCGTCGCTAGCTAGGCGACGAGCGTGTGTGGGACTCGCCCGGCCGTAGCCGGGAATACCCACTAAAACCACCCGGTTACCGTCGGGCCCTGTGTTGAGAGTGTCACGGGGCCGACCCGAAGGCCAAGTACTCCGTGACACCCTCAGGGCTTGCCGGCCCTCCCCTGTAGGGCCGGTTTCCGCGCCAAAGGGGGGATTACCCGGTAACGGAATAATCCCCAGACGTGGTGACCGCTGTGCAATGCACGCGCGGGAGCTACCCGCACGCGCTGGTCACACCCTGGGGCTAAAGGAGACGGGGGTTCGTCCCCCGTCTTCTTCGCCCCACCCGTCTACGCCGGAGGGGAGCGGCAAGTACGTCCTCTTCCCGCTCCCTCTCCGCAGCCTCCTTCTGCAAGAGGACGGTCTCGCAGAAGGAGGCGGCAGCCTCCCATGCCGTCTCACTTTCAACCATGGCTCGTACCATGGTTGCCAGTGAGAGGCGTCCGCCTCCGAGCGCCGCAACGAGATCGCGGCGCTCGTTCCGCCAGGCCGGGCACTCCACGAGAGTGTGCTCGGCCGTGTCGTCGGGGGAGTCGCAGTGATGACACCGCGGTGACTCCTCCCGACGGGCGACTCGGTGCAGGTAGTGGCCGAAGCACCCATGTCCGGTCAGTACCTGCACTAGGCGGAAGGTAAGGCTGCCATGCCGGCGCCCAACCCATCCCTCCAACACCGGACGAATCGCTCCAATCGTCCGGTGGCCGGCAGCTGGGGAGCGGAGCGCCTCCCTCCACCGGCTCAGGGCCTCCCCCTGAGCCGCTAATCTGACCCGCCTTACTTCCTCGAAGGCGGGTCGTTCCCCCCGTTCCCGGGCCGCGACACGGTGTCGATGCACCTGGGACAGAACCAGGGCATCGACCTCCCACGGGGGCGTGCCCGCGAGCACGCAGGCCGCCCCATGACTGACCGTGCGGTATGCCCGCACGGTCCGTGTCGCGATGACCCTCTGCGGCCTCCGCAGCAGGGCCACTGTTGCCCGGGAAAGGCGCTCCGCCCACACCGGGGCTCCGTAGAGCGCCATCGACCGCACCACTCCCTGGTACAGCCGACGGCACGCCGAATTCGGCCCCCCCAAATTGGGGAGGAGCCGTCCGAGTGCGGCTGCGAACGAGCACAGCCGTGGGGCGAGGAGCCTGAAATGCTCCTCGAAACTCCAGCGGGGATCCAGGATCAGGCCGAGGTACTTGATGTGCACCTCGACGGGAACCCGGACCCCCTCCACTCGGATACGGAGACCCGGTGGGGTTCTGCGTCGCGGGGCGTGGAAGGTCATGGCCCTCGTCTTTTCGAGAGCCACTTCCAGCCCCAGGAGGCGGATGCGCCGGACGACCATGGAGGTGCCGACCGACGCAAGGTGAACCGCCTCCTCCCAGTCACGCGCTCTGGCCGCGACTAAAGTGTCGTCTGCGAAGCAGACGACGTCCATCCGCGGCAAGAGCGCGCCACGCAGAACCCAGTTGTACCCCAGGTTCCAGAGCAGGGGACCGAGCACTGATCCCTGGGGTACTCCTACATTTACGGTCCACGACTGGACGCGACCCTCTGCGTCCTCGTACAGCACCCTCCGCTCACGGAGGTAGTCCCGCACGAGGGCGCAGAGGTAGAGGGGCACTTCATGGAACTTCAGTGCCGCCTCTATGCATTCGTGGGGGAGGGTGTTGAACGCGTTCGCGATGTCTAACGACACCGCGACGACACCCTCACCCCGCGCTGTGGCCGCCTCAGTCCACCTCTTGAGGCGAGCCACCGCGTCCATCGTGGACCGGCCGGTCCGAAAGCCGTACTGGCAGTCCGCCAACTGCGGTCCACGGCTTTCTAGGTGCTCCTGGATGCGAGAGGCGATGATCCTCTCAAAGCACTTTCCGCTTTCATCCAGGAGCACGACCGGCCTATAACCCGACGGTGAGTCGGCAGGACGTCCGTCCTTGCGAAGGAGGCAGAGCCTGCCCACCCTCCACCTCCTGGGGAAGCGGCCCGTCGCGATGCATGTGTCCATGACCGCGCGGAACCGGTCCCCCAGGGGCTCCATGGCAATTGCCATCACCTTCGCAGGGACGCCGTCCGGGCCCGGAGCCTTGTTTTTGGCTCGGAGCCTCTCCCTGACGGAGTCCAACTCACCGTCGGATACGGGAGGCCCATCAGTCCACACCTCCAGAGTGGATGAGCTGGAGGCGGGCATCCTGGGGGGCGTGAAGGGTCCCGGGTTCGGAAACAGAGTTTCCAGGACCCTTCTGAGTAGGCCAGGCTCCATACAGGATGTGGGGGGTGCCGCTCCCTGCAGCTTCCCCCTCACCACCCTGTACGGCCTTCCCCAGGGGTCGCTGTCGAGGAGTGCGAGGAACTCCTCAGCGGCAGCGACCTTTGCCCTGCATATGGCGGTACGCAGGGCTCGATGAGCCTCCCTGTATGCCCGGCGAAGACCGTCCTCTTCACCGGGCGCCCTTACGGCGCGCCTCCTGCACCTCTGGTAGGCGCGCCGTGCAGCCATACTGGCGGCACGCAGGTGAGCGACTTCCTGCGTCCACCAGTATGTCTGCTTTTTCCGGCGGGGTCCCTGGGCCCTCGGCATGGCGGCGCTGCAGACCACTTCCAGGTCCTCAGCGAGTAGGTCCGCCATGCCGTCCGCGTCTCCAATGAGGTGGGCCGGTGGTTCGGCCCACGCTCGGAACGTCGCCGCCTCCTCGGCAACGTCCCTCCGGAGATGTGCAAGCGCCCACCTCGGGAACGAGGAGGCGCCTGCCGCTGGGCCCAGGTGGAGCGGGGCCGCTGGCCCCGCAGTGGAGATCTCGAAGCGGACGTACCTGTGGTCCGAGATCTCCACCGCCGTCTCTACCCGCCAGTTCCGAACTCGGTCGGCTAGGGTCGAGGTGGCCAGGGTGACATCCACTATTGATTCACCCTGCCACCTCACACACGTCGGGGTGTTGCCCCGGTTGAGGACCTGGAGACCCAAGCAGTGGGCCCACTCCACCAGGTCCTCACCGAACACGTTGGTGACGGGAGACCCCCACGCGCCATGCTTGGCGTTGAAGTCTCCCGCCACCAACACGGGGCGTGGAGCCGCCCTCCTGACCGTCCCCTCGACGGCTGCCAGGAGGCGCTCGAATTCGGCCCGGCTGCGATTGGGGGAGAAGTAGGTCGAAATGACCACCACTCCCCCCCACTGAACCGCGACGAATCCCGGACCCCTCTCCCTAAGAACGAGAGGGGGGCCGGTGCTCGCGGCGGGTCGCGTGATCGCCGCCAGGCCGTCCGACGACCCTAACCAATTGACCGAGTTCGGAACAAAGTATGGCTCTGCCACCACCGCCAGGTCTGCTCCCCACTCCGCCATGTCCTGACACAAGAGGTCCTGTGACGTGGCGGAGTGGTTGACATTAACCTGTAGAATGGCACCGATGGACCTACTGGGCATTAGCAGTGTCCATCGGTGTCCCTTCCGTTGCGGTGGTCGCAGAGCCGGCCGCTGGTGGTCCCGCTGGCGGTCCCACTACAGGGCGGCCTCGGACCGGAGGGGCTCCGCATGCGGCGCCGGCCATTCTGTGGCCGCTGGGCAGGCCCCTGTCTGCGCATAGTGCGCACTTGACAGGGGCCTTACAGGCCGCAGCCAGATGGCCCTCCTTGCCGCACCGGAAGCAGAGCCGGCTCCGGTCCTTGGCGGAGGGGGGGCAGAGCGCCGCAGTGTGCCCCCTCGCAAGGCACCTGCGGCAGCGCATGGGCCGCTGCTCCAGCAGGTGGATGGTGGCCACACTCCAGCCCACCACCACCTTGCCCCGTTCCGCCAGCCCCTTCGCGGCCTCTATGGGGCACGAGACCCGGACCGAGCCCGTGCCCCGCGCCCCCAGGGCTATGGTGCCCACCCGGAGTTTGTCGGGCGGGCACTTGACTGCCTCGGCCAGGGCCCCCCTCACCTCCTCCGGGGTGAGGGACTCATCGAGGCCCGCCACGCGGATCTCGGCAATTTTCGTGGGCCGGGTAACGTCGGCCACCTCCCCGACCACCTCAGCCAATTTCTTGGCCAAGGCGTCGGCCTGGGAGGGGGAGGTCTCTTTTGGGAGCTCGATAAGCCAAGCTCCCGTCATGGACCTCCTCGCCTTACCCGGCCCAACCCCGATCTCCGCGAGGCTGATGGCCGCCCGCGCCTTCCGGAGGACGTCCACGTACGTGGCGCCCTCCTTCACGGCCGCGGGCTTCAGGGCCATCAGCACTGCGGGCCTCTTCGGCGCCTTCGGTGCCTTCTGGGCTGCCTTTTTCGGGGCCACCGATTTGGGCCCCTTAGGCTTCTGCGCTGGAGCGGGAGCGGGAGTCACGGTGGCCTTCTTCTTCTTCTTTTTGACCACCGTGGCCCACGACTCCCCCTCCTCCCGACCCTCCAGCACCAGGGGCTGCACGTCCCTGGAGCCTCCGGCGACCTGCTCCTTCGCGCGCTTTGGCTCAGGGGCAGGGGCCTCTGCCCCTTCACGCCCGCTCGGCCCCTTCGGCTTCTTCTTTTGAGCCGGCCTAGCCTTTTTGGGCATGTTGGCCGGCGGCATTAATGTCGCCGGCTCCGTCTCCTGCCTCTCCCTCGCCTGGGGCTGGCTCGCTCGCCTGTCGGCCGCCAGCGCGGGGCGATGGGACTTGGCCGGCAGAAGCCGACCATCCTTGTCGAGGCCCTCAAAGCGCGCGTTGATGGCACCACTGCAGTGGTTCATCACCTCGCGCTGGAGGGCCTCCATTGCCCGGGCAAAATCGTCCCGCGTAATCATCGCCCCCCCGGTAGGGGGGGGCTGCGGGACCGTCCTCGGGCCCGGCTGTTCGGGCCGCTTCTTTTTGGAGCGAGGGCTTCCTCTCTCTGAGAAAGCCCTGCGCAGAGCCGCCACTTCCTTCTGCAAGGCTGCGAGCTGCCCTTGCAGGCGCTTATTGTCCGCCCGCAGCCTTGCTACCTCCTCGTCCTCCTGCCGGGAGGCCAGGGATTTGACCGCGTCGAGCATTTTGGTCGACGCCTCCCTGATCTCCCGGATGCAGGTGCCCTTGAGGTTCCGGGACTTCTTCAATACGCCCTCGATGGCCGCCGCCCCTTCCTCAGCCTTCGCCCGAAGGTCCTGAGGTGCAGCCACCGAGGGAGCAGTCCCTTTGCCCCGCCTGGTGTTTTTGGGGGACACCGTCTCGGAGTCAGTCAATGTGGACTGTGACTCCGAGTCCGACGGACCATCCCGCAAAAACCTCCTGGCCTGGGAGAGCCCCACCGAATGGTGTAACCCGCCCCTGCCAGCTCCCGTCCTCAGGATCTTGGAGGCCGGTCTCTCCGGTGATCCGGATCCAGCCCCCTCACCTTCAGACACGCTGTCTCCCCAGTGTTCCCGTGAGGCCTTCCGACCTCCCCCCACGGATCCACTTTGGGTAGACATCGTGTCTCGTGCCCCCTCGCTTGATTCCACCGATACCACCGACAATCGTCCGGTGGCACCGGTGGCATCAAGCGCCTTCATCAGCCTAACTGTCTCGTTAGCGCTCGATATTCCTTCCGTGTTGCAATTCGAATTCCGTGTAGCATGCCTGGTTTCGTCGTTCCTGTTCGTATCCGTTCCGTTTGTTTTGAGTTTCAAGTTATCCATATTCAGTCCCACGAGTCTTAGCGTATTGGGTCGTCACCACAAGGACAGAGCGTCGTATCCCCGGGAAGCCTACATACTGTGGAGGGCGGCAATGTATCCACAGTGGGGAGCTCTAACGACTGGACATCCCCCAGCCATTCATCCTCTCGCCGAGCCCCCAAAACTTAGGATTAGATCGCACTTTCGACGGTTATTAGTCCGTCAGGTTCGCGATAACCTTGAGACGGGATATGCCGCCCGTGGTTCGGCCGTTTTATAGAGGTGTCCCCTCGCGGCCCGGACAAATGCCCCGACAGCCCCCGGTCCCCGAAGGGATTACGGTATGACTCCGGCATGCGACCACTTACCATACTCTGCAAGCAGACTGGGAAGCGGTCGCATGCTGATCCCCTTAGGCCAGGCTCCCATCAACGACCATCAAAGATGATCGGTGATTGAAACCTGACTTAATAGATCACACTTTCGACGGTTATTAGTCCGTCAGGTTCGCGGTAACCTTAAACGGGATATGCCGCCCGTGGTTCGGCCGTTTTATAGAGGTGTCCCCTCGCGACCCGGACAAATGCCCCGACAGCCCCCGGTCCCCGAAGGGATTACGGTATGACCCCGGCATGCGACCACCTACCAAACTCTGTAAACAGACTGGGAAGCGGTCGCATGCTGATCCCCATAGGCCAGGTTTCCATCAGCGACCATCAAAGATGATCGGTGATTGAAGCCGGACCTAATAGATCACACTTTCGACGGTTATTAGACCGTCAGGTTCGCGGTAACCTTAAACGGGATATGCCGCCCGTGGTTCGGCCGTTTTATAGAGGTGTCCCCTCGCGGCCCGGACAAATGCCCCGACAGCCCCCGGTCCCCGAAGGGATTACGGTATGCCCCCAGCATGCGACCACTTACCATACTCTGCAAACAGAGTGGGAAGTGGTCGCATGCTGCTCCCCATAAGCCAGGTTCCCATCAACGACCATCAAAGATGATCGGTGATTGAAACCTGACCCTTCCCCGTGTGAAGATTAGCCGCCAGGCCCAAGAGTCCACCAGAACGCGGTGGGCAGTTGGGGCTGGCGTTGCCCAGGGTGCGCCACGAGGAGGCTCTTCGACTTGCACCCCAACCTAACCTAACCTAACCTAACCTAACCTAACCTAACCTAACCTAACCTAACCTAACCTAACCTAACCTAACCTAACCTAACCTAACCTAACCTAACCTAACCTAACCTAACCTAACCTAACCTAACCTAACCTAACCTAACCTAACCTAACCTAACCTAACCTAACCTAACCTAACCTAACCTAACCTAACCTAACCTAACCTAACCTAACCTAACCTAACCTAACCTAACCTAACCTAACCTAACCTAACCTAACCTAACCTAACCTAACCTAACCTAACCTAACCTAACCTAACCTAACCTAACCTAACCTAACCTAACCTAACCTAACCTAACCTAACCTAACCTAACCTAACCTAACCTAACCTAACCTAACCTAACCTAACCTAACCTAACCTAACCTAACCTAACCTAACCTAACCTAACCTAACCTAACCTAACCTAACCTAACCTAACCTAACCTAACCTAACCTAACCTAACCTAACCTAACCTAACCTAACCTAACCTAACCTAACCTAACCTAACCTAACCTAACCTAACCTAACCTAACCTAACCTAACCTAACCTAACCTAACCTAACCTAACCTAACCTAACCTAACCTAACCTAACCTAACCTAACCTAACCTAACCTAACCTAACCTAACCTAACCTAACCTAACCTAACCTAACCTAACCTAACCTAACCTAACCTAACCTAACCTAACCTAACCTAACCTAACCTAACCTAACCTAACCTAACCTAACCTAACCTAACCTAACCTAACCTAACCTAACCTAACCTAACCTAACCTAACCTAACCTAACCTAACCTAACCTAACCTAACCTAACCTAACCTAACCTAACCTAACCTAACCTAACCTAACCTAACCTAACCTAACCTAACCTAACCTAACCTAACCTAACCTAACCTAACCTAACCTAACCTAACCTAACCTAACCTAACCTAACCTAACCTAACCTAACCTAACCTAACCTAACCTAACCTAACCTAACCTAACCTAACCTAACCTAACCTAACCTAACCTAACCTAACCTAACCTAACCTAACCTAACCTAACCTAACCTAACCTAACCTAACCTAACCTAACCTAACCTAACCTAACCTAACCTAACCTAACCTAACCTAACCTAACCTAACCTAACCTAACCTAACCTAACCTAACCTAACCTAACCTAACCTAACCTAACCTAACCTAACCTAACCTAACCTAACCTAACCTAACCTAACCTAACCTAACCTAACCTAACCTAACCTAACCTAACCTAACCTAACCTAACCTAACCTAACCTAACCTAACCTAACCTAACCTAACCTAACCTAACCTAACCTAACCTAACCTAACCTAACCTAACCTAACCTAACCTAACCTAACCTAACCTAACCTAACCTAACCTAACCTAACCTAACCTAACCTAACCTAACCTAACCTAACCTAACCTAACCTAACCTAACCTAACCTAACCTAACCTAACCTAACCTAACCTAACCTAACCTAACCTAACCTAACCTAACCTAACCTAACCTAACCTAACCTAACCTAACCTAACCTAACCTAACCTAACCTAACCTAACCTAACCTAACCTAACCTAACCTAACCTAACCTAACCTAACCTAACCTAACCTAACCTAACCTAACCTAACCTAACCTAACCTAACCTAACCTAACCTAACCTAACCTAACCTAACCTAACCTAACCTAACCTAACCTAACCTAACCTAACCTAACCTAACCTAACCTAACCTAACCTAACCTAACCTAACCTAACCTAACCTAACCTAACCTAACCTAACCTAACCTAACCTAACCTAACCTAACCTAACCTAACCTAACCTAACCTAACCTAACCTAACCTAACCTAACCTAACCTAACCTAACCTAACCTAACCTAACCTAACCTAACCTAACCTAACCTAACCTAACCTAACCTAACCTAACCTAACCTAACCTAACCTAACCTAACCTAACCTAACCTAACCTAACCTAACCTAACCTAACCTAACCCAGAACCGGAAGTTGTGGCTGGGCATGGACGATGCTCACTTCCGGGTCAAGGAGGTTTATAGGAGGAGGGCGCGGAACCCTCTCCAGGCCCATGTGGTGTTACAGGTCTCCCCTCAGGTGTGGCGCAGGCTGACTGAGGCGGAGACCCTGTACATCGATATACAGGGCCTGACTGCCGAGGACCAGTCGCCGTTGGTGCAGTGTTCCCGGTGTCTGGGGTACGGCCACGGCCGCAGATTCTGCAAACAGAAGGTGGACCTTTGCGCCCACTGCGGGGGGGAGCACGACCGTGCGAAGTGCCCCTCCCGCGTGGACGGGAAGGCCCCAGTCTGTGTGAACTGCGACCGGGCCGGACTGCGGACGGCGGGACACGATGCGTTCGATGGCGGCTGTCCGATAAGGCAGAAGTGGGACGGTATCGCGCGCTCCTCCATAAGCTATTGCTGAGGGCCCCGCAGTGGATAGTGAATGCAAGGATCGCTTTATAGCATTACAGGCCAACCTCCAGCGCGGCCGCCTTGCTACTCAGGAGTTGGTCTTGTCCGCCCATGGGGGTGGTGTCGGTGTCGCCCTGGTCCAGGAGCCTTACGTTGGCGCGGAGGGGCGGGTCGGTAGCTTCCGTGGCGTTAGGGTGGTGCAGAGGGAGTCTGCTAGGACCAAACCCGTCAAAGCGGCAGTCATGGTGTTCCGGGATGACTTGGAGGTTCTTGTGAACCCTCTAATCATCACCGAGAATATCGTGGCTGTCGTTTTAAAGGCGGGCGATTGGACCGTGGCGGCTGTCTCTGTATACCTTGAGGGCACGGAGGATATCGAGCCGTACCTTCTGCAGATACGTGACTTCATGGGCCGGGTCGGCACGGGCAGGATCCTCATGGGAGGGGACTGGAATGCATGGAGTCCGTGGTGGGGAAGCGTCGAGGAGGACTCTCGGGGGGAGTCCCTGAGGGGGTTCTTTGATGATATGGAGCTGCACGTATTGAACGAAGGAGTCGTCCCCACCTTCGATACGGTCCGTGGGGGCAGGCGGTACACGAGTCATGTCGATGTTACCGTCTGCACCCAGGGGCTGTTGAGAAGCGTCCTTGAGTGGAAAGTGGACGACTCCGTGACAAGTTCTGATCATCGGGCGATACGTGTGGTTCTGGGTCTCAAGGTGCCCTCCGGGGGTAACACCCGGTGGACGAGTCGGCGCTTCAACACCCGGAAGGCTGATTGGGGTCGTCTCACCGAGGAAATGCAAAGCGGGATATCCGCTCGAGGGCTCACCCTGGAGCGGATATCCAACGCCCAAACGAGGGGCGAGCTTGAAGGGGTGGTCTCGGACTACATAGAGTCCGTATCCGAAGCGTGCGGGAGGGCTATCCCCCCGCACAGACCACCCCAACCCAAGAAGGGCTTTCCTTGGTGGAACGACGAGCTTGAAAGGCTGCGGCGCGACGTGAACACAAAGCGGCGCAGGATCCGCTGTGCCGCGCCGCGTCGCAGGCAGTATGTAGTGGAAGACTACCTGAGTGCCAAGGCGGAGTACGAGCGGAGGGCGGTCAACGCCCAGACTGCGAGCTGGAAGCAGTTCTGCTCGATGCAAGAAAGGGAGTCTATGTGGGACGGTATCTTTCGGGTGCTGAGAAGGGCGTCAGGTCGTCCCGAGGACCAGCTACTCGTGGAGGGTGGAGTTGTGCAGAGCCCGGATCAATCGGTCGCGCTGCTGGCCAGAACATTCTTCGCCGATGATGACGCGTCTGTGGACTCTGAGGTCCACACCGTCATCAGAGGTCGGGCGGATCTGGTCAGCATGCGCTTACCGGGAGAGACCGACGACCCCCCGATTACCAGGGGGGAGTTGGTCCGGACTCTGCGCAGCTTCAACCCTAAGAAGGCACCGGGTCCGGATGGTTTTACGAGCGATATATGCTGCCGAGTAATTAACCAGGATATCCAGCTATTCCTGGCCATCCTGAACCGGTGTCTTGACCTGGCGTGCTTCCCGGCGCCGTGGAAGGAGGCATCTGTCGTGGTGCTAAGGAAGCCGGCGCGTCCAGACTATGCCCGCGCAAAGTCGTATCGCCCCATTGGACTACTCTCCATCCTGGGCAAGATTTTGGAGAAAATCCTGTGCCGGCGAATCCGCTGGCACTTCTTGCCCAAGTCCAATGCGCGGCAATACGGCTTCGTACCGCAGCGGAGCACGGAGGACGCGCTGTACGACCTGATGCAACACGTCAGAGGCATCCTCCACAAGAAGGAGACCGCCCTGATAGTCTCTCTTGACATCGAGGGGGCGTTTGACAATGCATGGTGGCCTGCTATAAAGTGCAGAATGATAGAGAAAGGTATTCCCGTTAATCTTAGGCGTCTTGTCGAGGATTACTTCAGGGACCGGAGCGTAGTCGTGCGCTACGCGGGGAAGACGATGCGGAAGCCCCAGACCAAGGGCTGTGTCCAAGGCTCCATCGGTGGGCCTCTCTTCTGGAACATGCTGCTGGACCCTCTGCTGGACAACCTGGATGCGCTGGGCGCGTACGTGCAGGCGTTCGCGGATGATATCGTGCTGGTGTTCTCTGGGCACACGGCGCTCGGGATCCAGCGGGATGCCAATGCCGCTTTAGCCTGTGTGCACGAGTGGGGTGTCATGAATAAGCTCCGCTTCTCCGCCGAGAAGACTCTGGCGATGGTCGTCACGCGGAAGCTTAAATATGACACTCCGGTCGTGCAGATGGGTGGCGTTGACATCTCGATGGTGACCGAGCTCAAGATCCTCGGAGTCATCGTCGACAGTAAGTTGACCTTCAACAAGCATATTTCATATGCTTGTTGCAAGGCAACTAACCTGTATAGGAAGCTGTCGGCGATGGCTCGGGTGGATTGGGGCTTGTGTCCGGAGATCATCAGGACGATATACACCGCGGTGGTCGAACCCACCATCCTGTACGGCGCGAGCTCCTGGGCGAAAGCCGCCGAGAAGATCTCTGTGCAAAGAACCTTTGTTACCGTCCAAAGGGGCTTTGCACAGAAGATCGCCAAGTCACATCGTACGGTGTCGCTCAATGCAGCACTCACGCTGTCGGGTCTCCTCCCGCTCGATCTTCGAGTGTTGGAGGTCGCCCGGCTGTTTGAGTGCAAACGGGGACGTCCGATTGCTGAGCTGGAATCCCGCGAACTGGAGGAGCGTAGGGCCTTTACGGAGGCCCCTCACCCCGCCAGTGAGCCAGATGTTGACTATCAGTGTCTGGAGAATATGCTCCCCGAAACTGTGGCTCAGCTACAGCTCCCCGCTCATCTGATTTACACAGACGGTAGTAGATCGGATGAGGGGGTCGGGGCGGCATATTCATACTGGCGGGATGGGTCCGAGATTCGGACCAAGCGAATGAGGTTGGAGCCGATGTGTACCGTCTTTCAGGCGGAGCTGCTCGCGATAGCCAGGGCTACGGACCTGGTTGTCCTGAGAGGCTTCGACTGCGCGGCGGTGCTCAGCGACTCTCGATCCTCGCTCGACTTGATCCGGAACCCGGAAACGCACCACCCCCTTGCTACCCATATTCGTAAGAATATCAGGGAGCAAGAGGGGAGTGGTAAAGTCCTCCGGTTCTTTTGGGTGAAAGCTCATGTCGGGATCCCCGGCAATGAGCGCGCCGACGAACTGGCTAGGCAGGCGGCGGCCCAGTCCAGGGTCGCCCCAGCGTATGACAGGTGTCCAGTCTCATACGTCAAGCGACGTTTGAGGGAGGGCACAGTAGCTGTCTGGAACGGGAGGTACACCGGCGGGGCCACGGCTGGGGTCACGCGAATGTTCTTCCCCGACGTGGTGCGCGCGCGCAAGGTCCTGAAGTGCCTCGACAGGACGTCTATCTGGGCGCAGATCCTGACGGTCACGGCGGCTTCGCCGCGTACCTGCACAAGTTTAAATTGAAAGATAGTCCAGCCTGTGTGTGTGACACACAGGCGTCCGAGACCATACAGCATGTAATATTAGAATGCCCGAGGCACGACCGCGACAGGTACGACCTGGAAGTAAGTACTGGTGTAAAATTGACGGAATCATCCATAGCCGACCTCATGGCGGACAAACACTCCAGGCCGTACCTGGAGCGGTTTTGCCTCAAGGTGGCAAAAATATCAATAGAACGAAACCGGACGAGGGCAGCACAGCCAAGCGCTGTGCCGTCGGCGAGAATTACTTAGGATTAATTTTAACCAAGTTAGACTATAAGTAGAAACGTATAAGAAATTGTAAAATTATGACTAAAAGAAAAGAATGACAAAGAAAAGAATAAAACATGACGTGGGAAAAGAGAGACCCAAGAAAAGAAATAATGACAAGGCCAATGCCGCAAAAAACGGAAAGCGGAAAAAAGAGAATTGGCAAAAAATAACAAAAAAGTAAACAAGGATTCTTGCCACGCAAGGAGATAAAGACGGCACTATCAAAAAAAAAAAAAAAAAAAAAAAAAACCTAACCTAACCTAACCTAACCTAACCTAACCTAACCTAACCTAACCTAACCTAACCTAACCTAACCTAACCTAACCTAACCTAACCTAACCTAACCTAACCTAACCTAACCTAACCTAACCTAACCTAACCTAACCTAACCTAACCTAACCTAACCTAACCTAACCTAACCTAACCTAACCTAACCTAACCTAACCTAACCTAACCTAACCTAACCTAACCTAACCTAACCTAACCTAACCTAACCTAACCTAACCTAACCTAACCTAACCTAACCTAACCTAACCTAACCTAACCTAACCTAACCTAACCTAACCTAACCTAACCTAACCTAACCTAACCTAACCTAACCTAACCTAACCTAACCTAACCTAACCTAACCTAACCTAACCTAACCTAACCTAACCTAACCTAACCTAACCTAACCTAACCTAACCTAACCTAACCTAACCTAACCTAACCTAACCTAACCTAACCTAACCTAACCTAACCTAACCTAACCTAACCTAACCTAACCTAACCTAACCTAACCTAACCTAACCTAACCTAACCTAACCTAACCTAACCTAACCTAACCTAACCTAACCTAACCTAACCTAACCTAACCTAACCTAACCTAACCTAACCTAACCTAACCTAACCTAACCTAACCTAACCTAACCTAACCTAACCTAACCTAACCTAACCTAACCTAACCTAACCTAACCTAACCTAACCTAACCTAACCTAACCTAACCTAACCTAACCTAACCTAACCTAACCTAACCTAACCTAACCTAACCTAACCTAACCTAACCTAACCTAACCTAACCTAACCTAACCTAACCTAACCTAACCTAACCTAACCTAACCTAACCTAACCTAACCTAACCTAACCTAACCTAACCTAACCTAACCTAACCTAACCTAACCTAACCTAACCTAACCTAACCTAACCTAACCTAACCTAACCTAACCTAACCTAACCTAACCTAACCTAACCTAACCTAACCTAACCTAACCTAACCTAACCTAACCTAACCTAACCTAACCTAACCTAACCTAACCTAACCTAACCTAACCTACCTAACCTAACCTAACCTAACCTAACCTAACCTAACCTAACCTAACCTAACCTAACCTAACCTAACCTAACCTAACCTTTTTTTTTTTTTTTTTTTTTTTTTTTTTTTTTTTTTCTCGAGTGGAAATGCCTTTACGCACCATACCCGTCGCTAGCTAGGCGACGAGCGTGTGTGGGACTCGCCCGGCCGAAGCCGGGAATACCCACTAAAACCACCCGGTTACCGTCGGGCCCTGTGTTGAGAGTGCCACGGGGCCGGCCCGAAGGCCAAGTACTCCGTGACACCCTCAGGGCTTGCCGGCCCTCCCCTGTAGGGCCGGTTTCCGCGCCAAAGGGGGATTACCCGGTAACGGAATAATCCCCAGACGTGGTGACCGCTGTGCAATGCACGTGCGGGAGCTACCCGCACGCGCTGGTCACACCCTGGGGCTAAAGGAGACGGGGGTTCGTCCCCCGCCTTCTTCGCCCCACCCGTCTACGCCGGAGGGGAGCGGCAAGTACGTCCTCTTCCCGCTCCCTCTCCGCAGCCTCCTTCTGCAAGAGGACGGTCTCGCAGAAGGAGGCGGCAGCCTCCCATGCCGTCTCACTTTCAACCATGGCTCGTACCATGGTTGCCAGTGAGAGGCGTCCGCCTCCGAGCGCCGCAACGAGATCGCGGCGCTCGTTCCGCCAGGCCGGGCACTCCACCAGGGTGTGCTCGGCCGTGTCGTCGGGGGAGTCGCAGTGATGACACCGCGGTGACTCCTCCCGACGGGCGACTCGGTGCAGGTAGTGACCGAAGCACCCATGTCCGGTCAGTACCTGCACTAGGCGGAAGGTAAGGCTGCCATGCCGGCGCCCAACCCATTCCTCCAACACCGGACGAATCGCTCCAATCGTCCGGTGGCCGGCAGCTGGGGAGCGGAGCGCCTCCCTCCACCGGCTCAGGGCCTCCCCCTGAGCCGCTAATCTGACCCGCCTTACTTCCTCGAAGGCGGGTCGTTCCCCCCGTTCCCGGGCCGCGACACGGTGTCGATGCACCTGGGACAGAACCAGGGCATCGACCTCCCACGGGGGCGTGCCCGCGAGCACGCAGGCCGCCCCATGACTGACCGTGCGGTATGCCCGCACGGTCCGTGTCGCGATGACCCTCTGCGGCCTCCGCAGCAGGGCCACTGTTGCCCGGGAAAGGCGCTCCGCCCACACCGGGGCTCCGTAGAGCGCCATCGACCGTACCACTCCCTGGTACAGCCGACGGCACGCCGAATTCGGCCCCCCCAGATTGGGGAGGAGCCGTCCGAGTGCGGCTGCGAATGAGCACAGCCGCGGAGCGAGGAGCCTAAAGTGCTCCTCGAAATTCCAGCGGGGATCCAGGATCAGGCCGAGGTACTTGATATGCACCTCGACGGGAACCCGGACCCCCTCCACTCGGATACGGAGACCCGGTGGGGTTCTGCGTCGCGGGGCGTGGAAGGTCATGGCCCTCGTCTTCTCGAGAGCCACTTCCAGCCCCAGGAGGCGGATGCGCCGGACGACCATGGAGGTGCCGACCGACGCAAGGTGAACCGCTTCCTCCCACTCGCGCGCCCTGGCCGCTACTAGAGTATCGTCTGCGAAACAGACGACGTCCATCCGCGGCAAGAGCGCGCCCCGCAGAACCCAATTGTACCCCAGGTTCCAGAGCAGGGGACCAAGCACTGATCCCTGGGGTACTCCTACATTTACGGTCCACGACTGGACGCGACCCTCTGCGTCCTCGTACAGCACCCTCCTCTCACGGAGGTAGTCCCGCACGAGGGCGCAGAGGTAGAGGGGCACTTCATGGAACTTCAGTGCCGCCTCTATGCATTCGTGGGGGAGGGTGTTGAACGCGTTCGCGATGTCTAGCGACACCGCGACGACACCCTCACCCCTTTCTGTGGCCGCCTCAGTCCACCTCTTGAGGCGAGCCACTGCGTCCATCGTGGACCGGCCGGTCCGAAAGCCGTACTGGCAGTCCGCCAACTGCGGTCCACGGCTTTCTAGGTGCTCCTGGATGCGAGAGGCGATGATCCTCTCAAAGCACTTTCCGCTTTCATCCAGGAGCACGACCGGCCTATAACCCGACGGTGAGTCGGCAGGACGTCCGTCCTTGCGAAGGAGGCAGAGCCTGCCCACCCTCCACCTCCTGGGGAAGCGGCCCGTCGCGATGCATGTGTCCATGACCGCGCGGAACCGGTCCCCCAGGGGCTCTATGGCAATTGCCATCACCTTCGCAGGGACGCCGTCCGGGCCCGGAGCCTTGTTCTTGGCTCGGAGCCTCTCCCTGACGGAGTCCAACTCACCGTCGGATACGGGAGGCCCATCGGTCCACACCTCCAGAGTGGATGAACTGGAGGCGGGCATCCTGGGGGGCGTGAAGGGTCCCGGGTTCGGAAACAGAGTTTCCAGGACCCTTCTGAGTAGGCCCGGCTCCATACAGGATGTGGGGGGTGCCGCTCCCTGCAGCTTCCCCCTCACCACCCTGTAGGGCCTTCCCCAGGGGTCGCTGTCGAGGAGTGCGAGGAACTCCTCAGCGGCAGCGACCTTTGCCCTGCATATGGCGGTACGCAGGGCTCGATGAGCCTCCCTGTATGCCCGACGAAGACCGTCCTCTTCGCCGGGCGCCCTTACGGCGCGCCTCCTGCACCTCTGGTAGGCGCGCCGTGCAGCCATACTGGCGGCACGCAGGTGAGCGACTTCCTGCGTCCACCAGTATGTCCGCTTCTTCCGGCGGGGTCCCTGGGCCCTCGGCATGGCGGCGCTGCAGACCACTTCCAGGTCCTCAGCGAGTAGGTCCGCCATGCCGTCCGCGTCTCCAATGAGGTGGGCCGGTGATTCGGCCCACGCTCGGAACGTCGCCGCCTCCTCGGCAACGTCCCTCCGGAGATGTGCAAGCGCCCACCTCGGGAACGAGGAGGCGCCTGCCGCTGGGCCCAGGTGGAGCGGGGCCGCAGGCCCCGCAGTGGAGATCTCGAAGCGGACGTACCTGTGGTCCGAGATCTCCACCGCCGTCTCTACCCGCCAGTTCCGAACTCGGTCGGCTAGGGTCGAGGTGGCCAGGGTGACATCCACTATTGATTCACCCTGCCACCTCACACACGTCGGGGTGTTGCCCCGGTTGAGGACCTGGAGACCCAAGCAGTGGGCCCACTCCACCAGGTCCTCACCGAAGACGTTCGTGACGGGAGACCCCCACGCGCCATGCTTGGCGTTGAAGTCTCCCGCCACCAACACGGGGCGTGGAGCCGCCCTCCTGACCGTCCCCTCGACAGCCGCCAGGAGGCGCTCGAATTCGGCCCGGCTGCGATTGGGGGAGAAGTAGGTCGAAATGACCACCACTCCCCCCCACTGAACCGCGACGAACCCCGGACCCCTCTCCCTAAGAACGAGAGGGGGGCCGGTGCTCGCGGCGGGTCGCGTGATCGCAGCCAGGCCGTCCGACGACCCTAACCAATTGACCGAGTTCGGAACAAAGTATGGCTCTGCCACCACCGCCAGGTCTGCTCCCCACTCCGCCATGTCCTGACACAAGAGGTCCTGTGACGTGGCGGAGTGGTTGACATTAACCTGTAGAATGGCACCGATGGACCTACTGGGCATTAGCAGTGTCCATCGGTGTCCCTTCCGTTGCGGTGGTCGCAGAGCCGGCCGCTGGTGGTCCCGCTGGCGGTCCCACTACGGGGCGGCCTCGGACCGGAGGGGCTCCGCATGCGGCGCCGGCCATTCTGTGGCCGCTGGGCAGGCCCCTGTCTGCGCATAGCGCGCATTTGACAGGGGCCTTACAGGCCGCAGCCAGATGGCCCTCCTTGCCGCACCGGAAGCAGAGCCGGCTCCGGTCCTTGGCGGAGGGGGGGCAGAGCGCCGCAGTGTGCCCCCTCGCGAGGCACCTGCGGCAGCGCATTGGGCGCTGCTCTAAAAGGTGGATGGTGGCCACACTCCAGCCCACCACCACCTTGCCCCGTTCCGCCAGCCCCTTCGCGGCCTCTATGGGGCACGAGACCCGGACCGAGCCCGTGCCCCTCGCCCCCAGGGCTATGGTGCCCAACCGGAGTTGGTCGGGAGGGCACTTGGCCGCCTCGGCCAGGACCGCCTTCACCTCGTCGGCCGTGAGGGACTCGTCCAGCCCCCCCACGCGCACCTCTGCCATCTTTGTGGGCCGGGTCACCTCAGCCACCTCCCCGATCACCTCGGCCATTTTCATGGCCAAGGAACCTAACCTAACCTAACCTAACCTAACCTAACCCAGTCTGGCCTCAGCAGCCGCCCGAGCAACCACGGAAAAACCGCGTTCCAACTCTTAAAAATCGCAAAAATGGTAAAAAGTTTCTGAATATAGGCGTGTCGTACATCAAAATACGCGTCTCGGAGTGACAAGTGCGATAGTGAAAAGCGCGCTGCGCTAAGTGGAAAATTGCGGAAAATCTGGGCCAAAAACCCAAAATTTTACATAAAAGTTAAAATTTCTCAAAAACTAAAGTGGTGACGTATAAATTTTAAAGTGCCTTCGGGACCACCGTGACGAGTTCTACAGGGAGGAAGCAGCCCCCGAATTTTCCCGCGTCCACGCGGGAAACTACGGCGTTTTTCCGTGCCGAGGGGTACACGTGGTCCCCCTTTCTTGGGACCAAAACCCCCCCCCAGTACATCAGTGAGGAGCGGATCACCCCAAGGACCCGGAAAGTGGAAAGATTTTTCAAAAATATCAACCCCTGTAAGTGTTACAACAAATTAAAACTCTGTACAAACGTCAGTGCGGCTGCGAAAGTGTCAGACCAAATTTCGTTTTTAAAAATCTTAAAATCTACAGCGACGACCCTACCTCAAAAATTTACGTAAAAAGAGGTAACATCTTGAAAATAGTGGTGGCGAAAACAGAAAAATTTTTTGAGCATCAGCATAGACTGTAATAAACGAGTTACTGAAACAGAACTTTTCGAGTGACAGCAAAACTAACCTGGTTTTGCCAGTTTTTAAAAAATTTTATTACTCGTTTTGTGTTAGGTATTTTAATTATTTTTATAGCGTATTATATGGAAATGTTCCTTGGCCATCTACTGTAAAAATTCTGTGTAAATCGGTTGTTGCATTGGGGAGATACAGCCATTATCTAGGTCGTGAATTTACCCCGACTCCCACGTCCTCGGCGTCGGGTGGATAATAAAAATATCTCCGGAACGGGGGGTCGCAGAGAACAAGGGTAAAAAGGGTGGTTATTTTTAGACCATTCCCCATTAAATAAGATTTATCCCACCCCTCTACGACGTCGGGGATAAAACCTCGGGGTAAATTCACGAAGTTTTCCCCGAGCGGCATTCCCACACAGCATCGGCTGTGCTGAGCGGCACCCGCACCGAATTTATTAATTATTATATTATATACAGCGCGACCAAATCTGGATTAATTTAAATTAATTTATTTATTTTATTTAATATAGTTTTTAAATTTTGACACCAGTGAGATCGAAAATTCAACCTTGGTGCCACGGCATTAAGGCCTAGATTTCACTGGCAGAGTCGAAAGCCAGGGTGGTTTGAGCTGTATATTATTCACGTTATCGTCACATCATACATCACACCTTAGTCCTACACTTACACATCACATTGACACTTCACATTTACATTTACATCCCCCCTCTGTCCTTTTTCCGTTCGTACCGGATATTCCCAACCACCCCTACTAACCCTCCCCCGCCCGCTTTACTCCCTACGAAACCTTTCTCCCCCCCCCCTCGTTACATACCCCACCCCCGCCGCGGATTATCTCGGGATCCGGAGGTCGTAGGCTACCCGTGTTTGGGTTCTTTGGAACCGGGAGGAAGAGCCCGACCTTCTGGCCCCGAGGAAATCCCTCCCCCGTGCCCCTCCGGCTGACTTACAGTTATAGCAGGTTATCTCGAGGTCTAGAGGTCGTAAATCGGCCGAGTTTGGGCTCTTTGGAGTCGGGAGGAGGAGCCCAGCCGTCTGGCTTCGAGAAGCTTCACATCACCTCATCTCACCTCACCTCACTACACTCTACTCCACTTTATTCATTCTTTACTCTACATTCACCTTACACCTCACTGCACACGTGCAAACTCACTCGGTGCGGTGTGCGCCAACTGTGGGATACACGGGCTGTATCTCCCAAATTTTCTTCTAGGTTAGTTAGGTGTGTATGTGTGATTGTGTTAATTTAAGGTTAGGTTAGTGATTTTTGTCGTAGTGTTGTTGACCGTCCCTCTATTGGGGACGTGACGTTTTATTTTTAATTTTTAAGCAATTAAGTCCTTTTGACCGCCACCCATATTGGTGGCGAAGGTTTTAAATTTAGTTTTATTTGTATTTTATTGTGTTGACTGTCCCCTTTTGGGACATAATAATTTTATTCACTTGGTTTTATTAATTTAATTTAATCTAATTTAACTTAGATTGTATAAACAATTTTAATTTCATTTTATTATTTAACTTAATTTTAATTTTATTTTATTTTACTTTGACCATTGACTACCTATTCTATTACTTATTTGTGTGTGTTGCCCCTATTGGGTTTTTAACTAAATTTAATTATATTAAATTATAAGTGTCTTTTGACCGCCACCCGTATTGGTGGTTTAAATCATTCTTAAATAATTTTTATTTAGATTAATCTCTATTATTTAATTACGACTATCCCCTATTGGGACAATTTTAACTTATTGTAATTATAAATTTACCTTGTTTTAAGTATCTCATTTTAATTATTCATTTTAACAATTTTAATTTAATTTATTGATTTATTTAACGCTGGTTGTGCTGCCCTATAATGTCTCAAACAACTGGCAAAAATGTTAAGAACGTCGTGGTCGCACACACAGAGCGGAAGGAAGTGAAAGAGGGTACGTCGCGCGGGGCCGCGGTGGCCCAAGCGCAGCCGCAATCCAGTGCCCGCCCAGAGGAAAGTCACACAGCCCGGGCCAACAGGCTGTACAAGGCCGCGAAGGCCCAGTTGGAGCTCTCGGGGAACCTAAAGACGTCCATCAAGGAGGGCGTCCTAAACAGTCTATCAGGACTGTATGAGACAGTCCTCCAGGTGGACGAAACCGTTCGTTCCCTGGAGCTCCAACTGGAGCGGTTGCGTTCTGGAAAGGAGATAGAGCTGCGAGAGAAGCTCGCAGCAAAAGATAAACTGATAGAGAAGTTGGCCCGGAGCATCGGTGAAATGGACATTGTGTCGCGGATGGGGGAACTCGTCACAAACACCGAAGCGATCAAGAAAATGATAAACGTTGACGTTATGGATCGTTTCGACGAGTATCCCCCGGGCAGGGCACTCTGCGGAAATGTTAAAAAGTTAGAGGGCCTAGTGGAAGAAATGAAGGAAGTAAGGGTGAGTACAGAGAGGACTGGAAAGAAAGTGGACGAGATGTTTGAGGTAATGGAATGTGCGGGAAGAATGACAGAAGAGGTACAGAAGAGAACGAAAGAGACGCATGAAAAGGTCGAGACGATCAGGGCAAGGGTTGGGGAGGTCGGGGAGAGTGTGAAAAAGTACGGGGAAACCGTAAGGGAGGCCGGAAAGGCCGTGGAGACCCTCAAGGTCCCGGCGGCAACGTACGCCGAGAAGTTGAGGGCCTCCAAGACAAAGGCCCGCCCTCTCCCCGTCCGACCGAACCATGCGCTGGTCGTCTCATCGAAGGAGAAGAATGACACGAGTGAGAACGTGATTTTGAAAGTTAGGGAGGCCCTAGACGCCCGTAAAACGGGAATCCAGGTCGACAGGATAAGGAAAGTCAGAGATGGTAAGATCGTCATCTGCTGTGGGAACAGGCCGGAGCTGGAGAAGGCGCAGAGCCGACTCAACGCTCGGGACGGCCTCGACATCCAGCCCGCAGCAAACCGAGACCCGCGGGTGGTCATCCGAAACCTGCTCAGCTACAACTCCGAGGCTGACATTATTGAGTCTCTCAAAATTCAGAACCGGAAGTTGTGGCTGGGCATGGACGATGCTCACTTCCGGGTCAAGGAGGTTTATAGGAGGAGGGCGCGGAACCCTCTCCAGGCCCATGTGGTGTTACAGGTCTCCCCTCAGATGTGGCGTAGGCTGACTGAGGCGGAGACCCTGTACATCGATATACAGGGCCTGACTGCCGAGGACCAGTCGCCGTTGGTGCAGTGTTCCCGGTGCCTGGGGTACGGCCACGGCCGCAGATTTTGCAAACAGAAGGTGGACCTTTGCGCCCATTGCGGGGGGGAGCACGACCGTGCGAAGTGCCCCTCCCGCGTGGACGGGAAGGCCCCAGTCTGTGTAAACTGCGACCGGGCCGGGCTGCAGACGGCGGGACACAACGCGTTCGACGGCGGCTGTCCGATAAGGCAGAAGTGGGACGGTATCGCGCGCTCCTCCATAAGCTATTGCTGAGGGCCCCGCAGTGGATAGTGAATGCAAGGATCGCTTTATAGCGTTACAGGCCAACCTCCAGCGCGGCCGCCTTGCAACTCAGGAGTTAGTCTTGTCCGCCCATGGGGGTGGTGTCGGTGTCGCCCTGGTCCAGGAGCCTTACGTTGGCGCGGAGGGGCGGGTCGGTAGCTTCCGTGGCGTTAGGGTGGTGCAGAGGGAGTCTGCTAGGACCAAACCCGTCAAAGCGGCAGTCATGGTGTTCCGGGATGACTTGGAGGTTCTTGTGAACCCTCTAATCATCACCGAGAATATCGTGGCTGTCGTTTTAAAGGCGGGCGATTGGACCGTGGCGGCTGTCTCTGTATACCTTGAGGGCACGGAGGATATCGAGCCGTACCTTCTGCAGATACGTGACTTCATGGGCCGGGTCGGCACGGGCAGGATCCTCATGGGAGGGGACTGGAACGCATGGAGTCCGTGGTGGGGGAGCGTCGAGGAGGACTCTCGGGGGGAGTCCCTGAGGGGGTTCTTTGATGATATGGAGCTGCACGTATTGAACGAAGGAGTCGTCCCCACCTTCGATACGGTCCGTGGGGGCAGGCGGTACACGAGTCATGTCGATGTTACCGTCTGCACCCAGGGGCTGTTGAGAAGCGTCCTTGAGTGGAAAGTGGACGACTCCGTGACAAGTTCTGATCATCGGGCGATACGTGTGGTTCTGGGTCTCAAGGTGCCCTCCGGGGGTAACACCCGGTGGACGAGTCGGCGCTTCAACACCCGGAAGGCTGATTGGGGTCGTCTCACCGAGGAAATGCAAAGCGGGATATCCGCTCGAGGGCTCACCCTGGAGCGGATATCCAACGCCCAAACGAGGGGCGAGCTTGAAGGGGTGGTCTCGGACTATATAGAGTCCGTATCCGAAGCGTGCGGGAGGGCTATCCCCCCGCACAGACCACCCCAACCCAAGAAGGGCTTTCCTTGGTGGAACGACGAGCTTGAAAGGCTGCGGCGCGACGTGAACACAAAGCGGCGTAGGATCCGCTGTGCCGCGCCGCGTCGCAGACAGTATGTTGTGGAAGACTACCTGAGTGCCAAGGCGGAGTACGAGCGGAGGGCGGTCAACGCCCAGACTGCGAGCTGGAAGCAGTTCTGCTCGATGCAAGAAAGGGAGTCTATGTGGGACGGTATCTTTCGGGTGCTGAGAAGGGCGTCAGGTCGTCCCGAGGACCAGCTACTCGTGGAGGGTGGAGTTGTGCAGAGCCCGGATCAATCGGTCGCGCTGCTGGCCAGAACATTCTTCGCCGATGATGACGCGTCTGTGGACTCTGAGGTTCACACCGTCATCAGAGGTCGGGCGGATCTGGTCAGCATGCGCCTACCGGGAGAGACCGACGACCCCCCGATTACCAGGGGGGAGTTGGTCCGGACTCTGCGCAGCTTCAACCCTAAGAAGGCACCGGGTCCGGATGGTTTTACGAGCGATATATGCTGCCGAGTAATTAACCAGGATATCCAGCTATTCCTGGCCATCCTGAACCGGTGTCTTGACCTGGCGTGCTTCCCAGCGCCGTGGAAGGAGGCATCTGTCGTGGTGCTAAGGAAGCCGGCGCGTCCAGACTATGCCCGCGCAAAGTCGTATCGCCCCATTGGACTACTTTCCATCCTGGGCAAGATTTTGGAGAAAATCCTGTGCCGGCGAATCCGCTGGCACTTCTTGCCCAAGTCCAATGCGCGGCAATACGGCTTCGTACCGCAGCGGAGCACGGAGGACGCGCTGTACGACCTGATGCAACACGTCAGAGGCATCCTCCACAAGAAGGAGACCGCCCTGATAGTCTCTCTTGACATCGAGGGGGCGTTCGACAACGCATGGTGGCCTGCTATAAAGTGCAGAATGATAGAGAAAGGTATTCCCGTTAATCTTAGGCGTCTTGTCGAGGATTACTTCAGGGACCGGAGCGTAGTCGTGCGCTACGCGGGGAAGACGATGCGGAAGCCCCAGACCAAGGGCTGTGTCCAAGGCTCCATCGGTGGGCCTCTCTTCTGGAACATGCTGCTGGACCCTCTGCTGGACAACCTGGATGCGCTGGGCGCGTACGTGCAGGCGTTTGCGGATGATATCGTGCTGGTGTTCTCTGGGCACACGGCGCTCGGGATCCAGCGGGATGCCAATGCCGCTTTAGCCTGTGTGCACGAGTGGGGTGTCGTAAATAAGCTCCGCTTCTCCGCCGAGAAGACTCTGGCGATGGTCGTCACGCGGAAGCTTAAATATGACACTCCGGTCGTGCAGATGGGTGGCGTTGACATCTCGATGGTGACCGAGCTCAAGATCCTCGGAGTCATCGTCGACAGTAAGTTGACCTTCAACAAGCATATTTCATATGCTTGTTGCAAGGCAACTAACCTGTATAGGAAACTGTCGGCGATGGCTCGGGTGGATTGGGGCTTGTGTCCGGAGATCATCAGGACGATATACACCGCGGTGGTCGAACCCACCATCCTGTACGGCGCGAGCTCCTGGGCGAAAGCCGCCGAGAAGATCTCTGTGCAAAGAACCTTTGCTACCGTCCAAAGGGGCTTTGCACAGAAGATCGCCAAGTCACATCGTACGGTGTCGCTCAATGCAGCGCTCACGCTGTCGGGTCTCCTCCCGCTCGATCTTCGAGTGTTGGAGGTCGCCCGGCTGTTTGAGTGCAAACGGGGACGTCCGATAGATGAGCTGGAATCCCGCGAACTGGAGGAGCGTAGGGCCTTTACGGAGGCCCCTCACCCCGCCAGTGAGCCAGATGTTGACTATCAGTGTCTGGAGAATATGCTCCCCGAAACTGTGGCTCAGCTACAGCTCCCCGCTCATCTGATTTACACAGACGGTAGTAAATCGGATGAGGGGGTCGGGGCGGCATATTCATACTGGCGGGATGGGTCCGAGATTCGGACCAAGCGAATGAGGTTGGAGCCGATGTGTACCGTCTTTCAGGCGGAGCTGCTCGCGATAGCCAGGGCTACGGACCTGGTTGTCCTGAGAGGCTTCGACTGCGCGGCGGTGCTCAGCGACTCTCGATCCTCGCTCGACTTGATCCGGAACCCGGAAACGCACCACCCCCTTGCTACCCATATTCGTAAGAATATCAGGGAGCAAGAGGGGAGTGGTAAAGTCCTCCGGTTCTTTTGGGTGAAAGCTCATGTCGGGATCCCCGGCAATGAGCGCGCCGACGAATTGGCTAGGCAGGCGGCGGCCCAGTCCAGGGTCGCCCCAGCGTATGACAGGTGTCCAGTCTCATACGTCAAGCGACGTTTGAGGGAGGGCACAGTAGCTGTCTGGAACGGGAGGTACACCGGCGGGGCCACGGCTGGGGTCACGCGGATGTTCTTCCCCGATGTGGTGCGCGCGCGCAAGGTCCTGAAGTGCCTCGACAGGACGTCTATCTGGGCGCAAATTTTGACGGGTCACGGCGGTTTCGCCGCGTACCTGCACAAGTTTAAATTGAAAGATAGTCCAGCCTGTGTGTGTGACACACAGGCCAGCGAGACAGTCCAGCATCTTTTACTGGAATGCCCGAGGCATGACCGCGACAGATACGACCTGGAAGTAAGTACTAGCAGAAAATTGACAGAAACATCCATCGCCGAAATCATGGCAGATAAACACTCCAGGCCGTATCTGGAGCGGTTTTGCCTCAAAGTGGCTAAAATTTGCATTGACAGAAACCGGACAAGGGCAGCACAGCCGAGCGCTGTGCCGTCGGCGAGAATTTAAATGGAAATGTAGTATAGAAATAAGATGATATTTGTACAATTAGATTATAGATTTAAGATATGTAAAATGACGAAAAAAAAAAAAAAAAAAAAAAAAAAAAAATGATAAAAGAAAATGACGAAAAGAAACAAAAGATAACACAGACGTGGGGGAAAAAAGTGACCCCCCAAAAAAAGACAAGGCCAAGCCGCAAAAGACTAAGCGCAAAAAATGAAGTGGCAAAAAGATATAAGGCAAAAAAGAATTCTTGCCAAGCAAGAAGCGTCAGACGGCACAATTTAAAAAAAAAAAAAAAAAAAAACCTAACCTAACCTAACCTAACCTAACCTAACCTAACCTAACCTAACCTAACCTAACCTAACCTAACCTAACCTAACCTAACCTAACCTAACCTAACCTAACCGGGAATGAGAGAGCAGATGAGCTAGCCAAGGAGGCGGCTCTCACAAAGGAGACAGTAGACTACGACAGAGTCCCCGTATCGTACATCAAGCGGAAGATACGGGAGGGGACTGTCAAACGGTGGCAGGAGCGATACCAGTCCTCTAGTACGGGTTCGGTTACGAAGGTGTTTTTCCCTGACGTCCTAGCGGCGAAAAGGGCCCTTCGAGGCACAGTCCTGGAGCCGACCCATACTCAAATCCTTACAGGACACGGTGCATTCGCGGCATACCTCCACCGTTTCCATCTAAAAGACAGTCCATCGTGCATCTGCGACCAGACGAGCGACGAAACCGTCTGGCACCTGCTTCTCGAGTGTCCGAGGTTCTGCCTCGAAAGAATGGAGCTGGAGGAAAGAACCGAACTCCAGCTAACCCAGTCCTCACTCCACAAGTTTTTGGAGAAACCTGCAACGAGGACTCCGTTCTTGACATTCGCGAGCAGGGTTGCCAAAGTCGCAGCGGGGCCAAACAAATCTGAGGCCTCAGCACGCTGTCGAGTCCGACCGCCACCATCAGCCCGTCAAACACGACACCACACGGGTGCAAGCATAATTAACAACCATCAACCGCAGACATCAACAGCGGGTTTAACTGACACAAGGGGTGTAATAACTCCCATCCCCACCACCACAACAACCACACAACCATCCACGTCCTCATCAGCCTTGGCACATCACCAGCCCGTGCAGGCGGCGGTGCTCTCTGCGGTAGATGCAGGAACCGGCCCGCAACCACCCCCCCTCGCCATGTCAGTGGCACAGCTACTGGCATGCGCTGAGAGCGGATCTCCAGGGATTAGACTCCGCGGGGTGGCCCTGTTCATGAACAGGGATTCAGAAAAGCTGGGCCTAAGTTTCTGCATCGGAACTAGCCGCGCTGCAGGCCGAGTTCACATCTCGCCGGGCCTGGCCGCCCTGATCAACGGGAGCACGACCAAAGCGAGCATAAAGCGCAGTAAATATGTAGCGCTACAGCAGGTGGAAGTGGCCGCTCACCAATGCCGTTTAATGCGATTCAAAGGCAAAACAATCGCATTACTCGAGTGGGGGGCGGAGACTCCATTTGCTCAGGCGTGCTCGCTGCTCCAGGAGATCGGGCGGACAGGGGAAATGTCACCCCGGAAGATAAGCGTTGACGCCATGGCGATCGGTTGGGACAAAGGAGAAGTCGCGGACAGATTCGGCTGCCTGAAGGCCTCAGAACACCACGAGGTAGTGGTCTACGAGGACAGAGGGGAAACTTTAAGTTTCCTGGAAGCCCCCGTGGGCCGCTCAGCCAGCGCGACTGGTCCCACCACAGCCGAGACCGGCGCAGAAAGGGTGCAGCGCAAAGCCGCCGAGGAAAAGGCGAGGAAGGCGAAGGCGGGTACCACCAGTCCGGAGGACCGAGCCCGGTCCAAAACCCACCTTAAGGCCATCGGAACCTTCCTCGATGCACTGCTGCCAAAAACCAGTCCTACCACACAGACTGAGAGGCTGGAGAGGGCGGTGGAAAAAATGAAAAAGCCACTAGTGAAAAGGAAGGAACCGCCGCGACCCATACCAACCAGGGCGGAGAGGGGGCAAGTCAGCCCGCCGACCCTGGCCGTTACCTCAGGCGCCACGGACCACGTGAAGAGCGCCTTTCTCGAGTTCCTAGCGGTTGTCAGGGCCACGTTAGAGGTAAACCTGGCAACATGCAGAAAGATCCTCCAGACCTACCTGAATGAGAATGAGGGTCTGTTGAGGGTCTTACAGGAACCAAGCAAGAAGATCCTCCGGACCTACGAACGCGAGAGAGTGGGTCTGTTGAGGGACTTGCTCGAGAAAGCGGACGCTGCGGTGTACGACAACTCCAGATCCCTGGTCTTGGCAGGGGATATGGAGGGGTCGTACATGGCGGCCTACTGCGCGTCACGCGGCTTCGTGCCCCTAGATGAGGAGGAGACGGAGCGCAGAGGGAAAATGACCTTCAAAACACCGAAGGAAGACCCGGTGGTGGTTGTCGCGAAGTGCACCAGAATCATGCTGGACGAAAGGGTTCTCGAAAAGGCAAAATCCGTTTCGGGAGACCTGGAGTCGGGGGTGCACTGGGCGATACCCAGCATCGAGTGGGTAAACGGGGTGCCGGGTTGCGGGAAGTCAACCTGGGTGATAGGTCGCTTCGACGAGGAGAGCGACTTTGTGGCAACCACGACAGCCGAAGCTGCCAAGCAGCTGAAGGGACAGCTGGAGAGCCGTTACGGCCCTCGAGCTAGAACTAGGGTGCGCACAATGGCCTCAATTTTAGTAAACGGGTTCAGAAACAGGGATAGATGCCGTCGCCTAATGGTCGACGAAGCCCTAATGAACCACTTTGGGGCTATAGTGATGGCAGTTAGGCTGTCTGGAGCGAGCGAAGTCGTTCTCATCGGCGACGTGAATCAGCTGCCTTATTTGGACAGGGAGAACCTCTTCGAGCTGAAGTACACCCGCCCAAATCTGGTGGCTAGCGTCACCCGGGATCTCCTATGCACGCACCGGAACCCCATGGACGTACCATTTTCCCTCAGCGAGGTATATCCGGGAACCTACTCCTCTATGACGTCGCTGTCGCGGGTCCACTCCTTGAGCGTCGCAGCGTTCACGGGTGCGCAAATACCGGCAACCGCCGAAAACACCCTATTCCTGGTCCACACGCAGGGGGAGAAATCCTCTCTCGCCGATCAGGGGTACGGTTCAGGCGAAGGGTCGCGCATCCTGACCATTCACGAGGCCCAGGGACTGACCTACGACAGCGTCGTCATAGTAAACACCAGAACCCAGCGGCTCCGCTTGCATGAAAGCGTTCCCCACGCGGTAGTCGCGGTGTCAAGACACAGGGTAACCTGTGTCTACTACTCGGACGACACCGACGACGCCATAGGGCGCTTCGCCCGTAAAGCGATGGATGCGTCCGCCAAAATGGTCATCGACTACAATCTAAAGATGGCCATGCACAACAGGGACGTGGCAGTAGTGGGCGGCCTGATGGGGGCGGTGAGGGCCCTTAGCGGGGGAAAGAGTGGCTCAGAAGCGTGATGACAATGACAACAGCTAATAAACATCTTAAGCATAACATAGTGATTGTGGGAATAATTCAAGTATAAAATAAAAGAACTACATTAATAATAGTATAGTACCGCGCCCCGGCACCTGTGTATCCCCCTGGGAGGGCACGGGTGTCGGGGCGCGGGTAGAGATAGGGAACTGGATATATTAATTAAAATAAGTTAACTACTATATAGATAACCATATTGTTATAAAATAGCGCCTCGCCTCGGCACCCGTGTTCCCCCCTGGGAGGGCACGGGTGTCGGGGCGCGGGTAGAGATAAGAAACTAGATGTAATAATTAACATAATGTAATTAGTGTATGGATAACCATAATGTTATAAAATAGCGCCTCGCCTCGGCACCCGTGTACCCCTCTGGGACTGTACGGGTGTCGGGGTGAGGCGTAGTTTTGAGCACTATAAATAAGTCATAGTTATAAATAATAATAGTGTTAGAATAAACGATAGCAAATAAGGGAATGTAAAAAAAAAAAAAAAAAAAAAAAAAAAAAAAAAAAAAAAAAAAAAAAAAAATTATATAAAAATCAAATAAAAAATCAAAAAAAAAAAAATCAAAAAAAAAAAAAAAAAAAAAAAAAAAATATAAAAATTCATATAAAAGAACAAAAACAGTAGTATATATATATTTTGTAACCTTAATATAAGTTTAAATATTGGACTCATAGTTTTAACTAAATGTAGTTCCTCAGCGGGCCCAAATGTGATGGGGTGTCCCCGCCTGAGTCAATTAAAAATAAAACATGGAACAACAAATAAAACCTGTAAAAAAGAGTGCGGACGACCATGTCCGCAGACGTAGTACTCATTTTAAAAAAAAAAAAAAAAAAAAACCTAACCTAACCTAACCTAACCTAACCTAACCTAACCTAACCTAACCTAACCTAACCTAACCTAACCTAACCTTTTTTTTTTTTTTTTTTTTTTTTTTTTTTTTTTTTTTTTTTTTTTTTTTTTTTTTTTTTTTTTTTTTTTTTTTTTTTTTTTTTTTTTTTTTTTTTTCTCGAGTGGAAATGCCTTTACGCACCATACCCGTCGCTAGCTAGGCGACGAGCGTGTGTGGGACTCGCCCGGCCGAAGCCGGGAATACCCACTAAAACCACCCGGTTACCGTCGGGCCCTGTGTTGAGAGTGCCACGGGGCCGACCCGAAGGCCAAGTACTCCGTGACACCCTCAGGGCTTGCCGGCCCTCCCCTGTAGGGCCGGTTTCCGCGCCAAAGGGGGATTACCCGGTAACGGAATAATCCCCAGACGTGGTGACCGCTGTGCAATGCACGTGCGGGAGCTACCCGCACGCGCTGGTCACACCCTGGGGCTAAAGGAGACGGGGGTTCGTCCCCCGCCTTCTTCGCCCCACCCGTCTACGCCGGAGGGGAGCGGCAAGTACGTCCTCTTCCCGCTCCCTCTCCGCAGCCTCCTTCTGCAAGAGGACGGTCTCGCAGAAGGAGGCGGCAGCCTCCCATGCCGTCTCACTTTCAACCATGGCTCGTACCATGGTTGCCAGTGAGAGGCGTCCGCCTCCGAGCGCCGCAACGAGATCGCGGCGCTCGTTCCGCCAGGCCGGGCACTCCACCAGGGTGTGCTCGGCCGTGTCGTCGGGGGAGTCGCAGTGATGACACCGCGGTGACTCCTCCCGACGGGCGACTCGGTGCAGGTAGTGGCCGAAGCACCCATGTCCGGTCAGTACCTGCACTAGGCGGAAGGTAAGGCTGCCATGCCGGCGCCCAACCCATCCCTCCAACACCGGACGAATCGCTCCAATCGTCCGGTGGCCGGCAGCTGGGGAGCGGAGCGCCTCCCTCCACCGGCTCAGGGCCTCCCCCTGAGCCGCTAATCTGACCCGCCTTACTTCCTCGAAGGCGGGTCGTTCCCCCCGTTCCCGGGCCGCGACACGGTGTCGATGCACCTGGGACAGAACCAGGGCATCGACCTCCCACGGGGGCGTGCCCGCGAGCACGCAGGCCGCCCCATGACTGACCGTGCGGTATGCCCGCACGGTCCGTGTCGCGATGACCCTCTGCGGCCTCCGCAGCAGGGCCACTGTTGCCCGGGAAAGGCGCTCCGCCCACACCGGGGCTCCGTAGAGCGCCATCGACCGTACCACTCCCTGGTACAGCCGACGGCACGCCGAATTCGGCCCCCCCAGATTGGGGAGGAGCCGTCCGAGTGCGGCTGCGAATGAGCACAGCCGCGGAGCGAGGAGCCTAAAGTGCTCCTCGAAACTCCAGCGGGGATCCAGGATCAGGCCGAGGTACTTGATGTGCACCTCGACGGGAACCTGGACCCCCTCCACTCGGATACGGAGACCCGGTGGGGTTCTGCGTCGCGGGGCGTGGAAGGTCATGGCCCTCGTCTTTTCGAGAGCCACTTCCAGCCCCAGGAGGCGGATGCGCCGGACGACCATGGAGGTGCCGACCGACGCAAGGTGAACCGCCTCCTCCCAGTCACGCGCTCTGGCCGCGACTAAAGTGTCGTCTGCGAAGCAGACGACGTCCATCCGCGGCAGGAGCGCGCCACGCAGAACCCAGTTGTACCCCAGGTTCCAGAGCAGGGGACCGAGCACTGATCCCTGGGGTACTCCTACATTGGCGGTCCACGACTGGACGCGACCCTCTGCGTCCTCGTACAGCACCTTCCTCTCACGGAGGTAGTCCCGCACGAGGGCGCAGAGGTAGAGGGGCACTTCGTGGAACTTCAGTGCCGCCTCTATGCATTCGTGGGGGAGGGTGTTGAACGCGTTCGCGATGTCTAGCGACACCGCGACTACACCCTCACCCCTCGCTGTGGCCGCCTCAGTCCACCTCTTGAGGCGAGCCACCGCGTCCATCGTGGACCGGCCGGTCCGAAAGCCGTACTGGCAGTCCGCCAACTGCGGCCCACGGCTTTCCAGGTGCTCCTGGATGCGAGAGGCGATGATCCTCTCAAAGCATTTTCCGCTTTCATCCAGGAGCACGACCGGCCTATAACCCGACGGTGAGTCGGCAGGACGTCCGTCCTTGCGAAGGAGGCAGAGCCTGCCCACCCTCCACCTCCTGGGGAAGCGGCCCGTCGCGATGCATGTGTCCATGACCGCGCGGAACCGGTCCCCCAGGGGCTCTATGGCAATTGCCATCACCTTCGCAGGGACGCCGTCCGGGCCCGGAGCCTTGTTCTTGGCTCGGAGCCTCTCCCTGACGGAGTCCAACTCACCGTCGGATACGGGAGGCCCATCGGTCCACACCTCCAGAGTGGATGAACTGGAGGCGGGCATCCTGGGGGGCGTGAAGGGTCCCGGGTTCGGAAACAGAGTTTCCAGGACCCTTCTAAGTAGGCCCGGCTCCATACAGGATGTGGGGGGTGCCGCTCCCTGCAGCTTCCCCCTCACCACCCTGTACGGCCTTCCCCAGGGGTCGCTGTCGAGGAGTGCGAGGAACTCCTCAGCGGCAGCGACCTTTGCCCTGCATATGGCGGTACGCAGGGCTCGATGAGCCTCCCTGTATGCCCGGCGAAGACCGTCCTCTTCGCCGGGCGCCCTTACGGCGCGCCTCCTGCACCTCTGGTAGGCGCGCCGTGCAGCCATACTGGCGGCACGCAGGTGAGCGACTTCCTGCGTCCACCAGTATGTCTGCTTTTTCCGGCGGGGTCCCTGGGCCCTCGGCATGGCGGCGCTGCAGACCACTTCCAGGTCCTCAGCGAGTAGGTCCGCCATGCCGTCCGCGTCTCCAATGAGGTGGGCCGGTGGTTCGGCCCACGCTCGGAACGTCGCCGCCTCCTCGGCAACGTCCCTCCGGAGATGTGCAAGCGCCCACCTCGGGAACGAGGAGGCGCCTGCCGCTGGGCCCAGGTGGAGCGGGGCCGCTGGCCCCGCAGTGGAGATCTCGAAGCGGACGTACCTGTGGTCCGAGATCTCCACCGCCGTCTCTACCCGCCAGTTCCGAACTCGGTCGGCTAGGGTCGAGGTGGCCAGGGTGACATCCACTATTGATTCACCCTGCCACCTCACACACGTCGGGGTGTTGCCCCGGTTGAGGACCTGGAGACCCAAGCAGTGGGCCCACTCCACCAGGTCCTCGCCGAAGACGTTCGTGACGGGAGACCCCCACGCGCCATGCTTGGCGTTGAAGTCTCCCGCCACCAACACGGGGCGTGGAGCCGCCCTCCTGACCGTCCCCTCGACGGCTGCCAGGAGGCGCTCGAATTCGGCCCGGCTGCGATTGGGGGAGAAGTAGGTCGAAATGACCACCACTCCCCCCCACTGAACCGCGACGAACCCCGGACCCCTCTCCCTAAGAACGAGAGGGGGGCCGGTGCTCGCGGCGGGTCGCGTGATCGCAGCCAGGCCGTCCGACGACCCTAACCAATTGACCGAGTTCGGAACAAAGTATGGCTCTGCCACCACCGCCAGGTCTGCTCCCCACTCCGCCATGTCCTGACACAAGAGGTCCTGTGACGTGGCGGAGTGGTTGACATTAACCTGTAGAATGGCACCGATGGACCTACTGGGCATTAGCAGTGTCCATCGGTGTCCCTTCCGTTGCGGTGGTCGCAGAGCCGGCCGCTGGTGGTCCCGCTGGCGGTCCCACTACGGGGCGGCCTCGGACCGGAGGGGCTCCGCATGCGGCGCCGGCCATTCTGTGGCCGCTGGGCAGGCCCCTGTCTGCGCATAGCGCGCATTTGACAGGGGCCTTACAGGCCGCAGCCAGATGGCCCTCCTTGCCGCACCGGAAGCAGAGCCGGCTCCGGTCCTTGGCGGAGGGGGGGCAGAGCGCCGCAGTGTGCCCCCTCGCAAGGCACCTGCGGCAGCGCATGGGCCGCTGCTCCAACAGGTGGATGGTGGCCACACTCCAGCCCACCACCACCTTGCCCCGTTCCGCCAGCCCCTTCGCGGCCTCTATGGGGCACGAGACCCGGACCGAGCCCGTGCCCCGCGCCCCCAGAGCTATGGTGCCCACCCGAAGTTTGTCGGGCGGACACTTGACCGCCTCGGCCAGGGCCCCCCTCACCTCCTCCGGGGTGAGGGACTCATCGAGGCCCGCCACGCGGATCTCGGCAATTTTCGTGGGCCGGGTAACGTCGGCCACCTCCCCGACCACCTCAGCCAATTTCTTGGCCAAGGCGTCGGCCTGGGAGGTGGAGGTCTCTTTTGGGAGCTCGATAAGCCAAGCTCCCGTCATGGACCTCCTCGCCTTACCCGGCCCAACCCCGATCTCCGCGAGGCTGATGGCCGCCCGCGCCTTCCGGAGGACGTCCACGTACGTGGCGCCCTCCTTCACGGCCGCGGGCTTCAGGGCCATCAGCACTGCGGGCCTCTTCGGCGCCTTCGGTGCCTTCTGGGCTGCCTTTTTCGGGGCCGCCGATTTGGGCCCCTTAGGCTTCTGCGCTGGAGCGGGAGCCGGGGCAGTAGTGGCCTTCTTCTTGCCCTTGCGGACCACCGTCGCCCACGACTCCCGCCCCTCCAGCACCAGAGGCTGCACCTGAGCGGAGCCTCCGGCGATCTGCTCCTGGGCCCGTTTCTGCTCAGGCGCAGGGGCCTCTGCCCCTCCGCGCTCGCTCGGACCTTTCTTGGCCTTCTTGCCCTTGGCCCTGACTGGCCCGGCAGCCTTGGGCATGTTCGCCGGCGGCATCAATGTCGCCGGCTCCGTCTCTTGCCTCTCCCTCGCCCGGGGCTGGCTCGCTCGCCTGTCGGCCGCCAGCGCCGGGCGATGGGACTTGGCCGGCAGAAGCCGACCATCCTTGTCGAGGCCCTCAAAGCGCGCGTTGATGGCACCACTGCAGTGGTTCATCACCTCGCGCTGGAGGGCCTCCATTGCCCGGGCAAAATCGTCCCGCGTAATCATCGCCCCCCCGGTAGGGGGGGGCTGCGGGACCGTCCTCGGGCCCGGCTGTTCGGGCCTCTTCTTTTTGGAGCGAGGGCTTCCTCTCTCTGAGAAAGCCCTGCGCAGAGCCGCCACTTCCTTCTGCAAGGCTGCGAGCTGCCCTTGCAGGCGTTTGTTGTCCGCCCGCAGCCTTTGCACTTCCTCATCCTCCTTCCGGGAGGCCAGGGAGTTGACCGCCTCGAGCATTTTGCTCGATGCCTCCCTGATCTCCCGGATGCAGGTACCTTTGAGGTTCCGGGACTTCTTCAGTACCCCCTCAATAGCCGCCGCCCCTTCCTCAGCCTTCGCCCGAAGGTCCTGAGGTGCAGCCATCGAGGGGGCAGCCCCTTTGCCCCGCCTGGTATTCTTGGGGGATACCGTCTCGGAGTCAGTTAGAGTGGACTCCGAGTCCGACGGACCATCCCTCAAGAATCTCCTGGCCTGGGAGAGCCCCACCGAATGGTGTGACCCGCCCCTGCCAGCTCCCGTCCTGAGGATCTTGGAGGCCGGTCTCTCCGGTGATCCGGATCCAGCCCCCTCACCTTCAGACACGCTGTCTCCCCAGTGTTCCCGTGAGGCCTTCCGACCTCCCCCCACGGATCCACTTTGGGTAGACATCGTGTCTCGTGCCCCCTCGCTTGATTCCACCGATACCACCGACAATCGTCCGGTGGCACCGGTGGCATCAAGCGCCATCATTAGCCTGACAGTATTGTCAGCGCTCGGTAGTCCTTCCGTTTGGCTATTCAGGTCCATTGTTTCTTGCGTGAGGTCAGTTTTGTTGTTCCGGTCCGTTTGGGTTTTGTTGCTTTTTAAATTCTCCATACATCATCGTTTTGCTTAGCGATTTGAAGTCACCACAAGGACAGAGCGTCGTATCCCAGGGAAGCCTACATACTGTGGAGGGCGGCAGGTATCCACAGTGGGGAGCTCTAACGACTGGACATCCCCCAGCCATTCATCCTCTCGCCGAGCCCCCAAAACTTAGGATTAGATCGCACTTTCGACGGTTATTAGTCCGTCAGGTTCGCGATAACCTTGAGACGGGATATGCCGCCCGTGGTTCGGCCGTTTTATAGAGGTGTCCCCTCGCGGCCCGGACAAATGCCCCGACAGCCCCCGGTCCCCGAAGGGATTACGGTATGATTCCGGCATGCGACCACTTACCATACTCTGCAAGCAGACTGGGAAGCGTTCGCATGCTGATCCCCTTAGGCCAGGCTCCCATCAACGACCATCAAAGATGATCGGTGATTGAAACCTGACTTAATAGATCACACTTTCGACGGTTATTAGTCCGTCAGGTTCGCGGTAACCTTAAACGGGATATGCCGCCCGTGGTTCGGCCGTTTTATAGAGGTGTCCCCTCGCGGCCCGGACAAATGCCCCGACAGCCCCCGGTCCCCGAAGGGATTACGGTATGACCCCGGCATGCGACCACCTACCAAACTCTGCAAGCAGACTGGGAAGCGGTCGCATGCTGATCCCCTTAGGCCAGGCTCCCATCAACGACCATCAAAGATGATCGGTGATTGAAACCTGACTTAATAGATCACACTTTCGACGGTTATTAGTCCGTCAGGTTCGCGGTAACCTTAAACGGGATATGCCGCCCGTGGTTCGGCCGTTTTATAGAGGTGTCCCCTCGCGGCCCGGACAAATGCCCCGACAGCCCCCGGTCCCCGAAGGGATTACGGTATGCCCCCAGCATGCGACCACTTACCATACTCTGCAAACAGAGTGGGAAGTGGTCGCATGCTGATCCCCATAAGCCAGGTTCCCATCAACGACCATCAAAGATGATCGGTGATTGAAACCTGACCCTTCCCCGTGTGAAGATTAGCCGCCAGGCCCAAGAGTCCACCAGAACGCGGTGGGCAGTTGGGGCTGGCGTTGCCCAGGGTGCGCCACGAGGAGGCTCTTCGACTTGCACCCCAACCTAACCTAACCTAACCTAACCTAACCTAACCTAACCTAACCTAACCTAACCTAACCTAACCTAACCTAACCTAACCTAACCTAACCTAACCTAACCGCGTAGGATCCGCTGTGCCGCGCCGCGTCGCAGACAGTATGTTGTGGAAGACTACCTGAGTGCCAAGGCGGAGTACGAGCGGAGGGCAGTCAACGCCCAGACTGCGAGCTGGAAGCAGTTCTGCTCGATGCAAGAAAGGGAGTCTATGTGGGACGGTATCTTTCGGGTGCTGAGAAGGGCGTCAGGTCGTCCCGAGGACCAGCTACTCGTGGAGGGTGGAGTTGTGCAGAGCCCGGATCAATCGGTCGCGCTGCTGGCCGGAACATTCTTCGCCGATGATGACGCGTCTGTGGACTCTGAGGTCCACACCGTCATCAGAGGTCGGGCGGATCTGGTCAGCACGCGCCTACCGGGAGAGACCGACGACCCCCCGATTACCAGGGGGGAGTTGGTCCGGACTCTGCGCAGCTTCAACCCTAAAAAGGCACCGGGTCCGGATGGTTTTACGAGCGATATATGCTGCCGGGTAATTAACCAGGATATCCAGCTATTCCTGGCCATCCTGAACCGGTGTCTTGACCTGGCGTGCTTCCCAGCGCCGTGGAAGGAGGCATCTGTCGTGGTGTTAAGGAAGCCGGCGCGTCCAGACTATGCCCGCGCAAAGTCGTATCGCCCCATTGGACTACTTTCCATCTTGGGCAAGATATTAGAGAAAATTCTCTGCCGGCGAATCCGCTGGCACTTCTTGCCCAAGTCCAATGCGCGGCAATACGGCTTCGTTCCGCAGCGGAGCACGGAGGACGCGCTGTACGACCTGATGCAACACGTCAGAGGCATCCTCCACAAGAAGGAGATCGCCCTGATAGTCTCTCTTGACATCGAGGGGGCGTTTGACAATGCATGGTGGCCCGCTATAAAGTGTAGAATGATTGAGAAGAGGATTCCCGTTAATCTTAGACGTCTTGTCGAGGATTATTTCAGGGACCGGAGCGTAGTCGTGCGCTACGCGGGGAAGACGATGCGGAAGCCCCAGACCAAGGGCTGTGTCCAAGGCTCCATCGGTGGGCCTCTCTTCTGGAACATGCTGCTGGACCCTCTGCTGGACAACCTGGATGCGCTGGGCGCGTACGTGCAGGCGTTCGCGGATGATATCGTGCTGGTGTTCTCTGGGCACACGGCGCTCGGGATCCAGCGGGATGCCAATGCCGCTTTAGCCTGTGTGCACGAGTGGGGTGTCGTAAATAAGCTCCGCTTCTCCGCCGAGAAGACTCTGGCGATGGTCGTCACGCGGAAGCTTAAATATGACACTCCGGTCGTGCAGATGGGTGGCGTTGACATCTCGATGGTGACCGAGCTCAAGATCCTCGGAGTCATCGTCGACAGTAAGTTGACCTTCAACAAGCATATTTCATATGCTTGTTGCAAGGCAACTAACCTGTATAGGAAACTGTCGGCGATGGCTCGGGTGGATTGGGGCTTGTGTCCGGAGATCATCAGGACGATATACACCGCGGTGGTCGAACCCACCATCCTGTACGGCGCGAGCTCCTGGGCGAAAGCCGCCGAGAAGATCTCTGTGCAAAGAACCTTTGCTACCGTCCAAAGGGGCTTTGCGCAGAAGATCGCCAAGTCACATCGTACGGTGTCGCTCAATGCAGCACTCACGCTGTCGGGTCTCCTCCCGCTCGATCTTCGAGTGTTGGAGGTCGCCCGGCTGTTTGAGTGCAAACGGGGACGTCCGATTGCTGAGCTGGAATCCCGCGAACTGGAGGAGCGTAGGGCCTTTACGGAGGCCCCTCACCCCGCCAGTGAGCCAGATGTTGAATATCAGTGTCTGGAGAATATGCTCCCCGAAACTGTGGCTCAGCTACAGCTCCCCGCTCATCTGATTTACACAGACGGTAGTAAATCGGATGAGGGGGTCGGGGCGGCATATTCATACTGGCGGGATGGGTCCGAGATTCGGACCAAGCGAATGAGGTTGGAGCCGGTGTGTACCGTCTTTCAGGCGGAGCTGCTCGCGATAGCCAGGGCTACGGACCTGGTTGTCCTGAGAGGCTTCGACTGCGCGGCGGTGCTCAGCGACTCTCGATCCTCGCTCGACTTGATCCGGAACCCGGAAACGCACCATCCCCTTGCTACCCATATTCGTAAGAATATCAGGGAGCAAGAGGGGAGTGGTAAAATCCTCCGGTTCTTTTGGGTGAAAGCTCATGTCGGGATCCCCGGCAATGAGCGCGCCGACGAATTGGCTAGGCAGGCGGCGGCCCAGTCCAGGGTCGCCCCAGCGTATGACAGGTGTCCAGTCTCATACGTTAAACGACGTTTGAGAGAGGGCACAGTAGCTGTTTGGAATGGGAGGTACACCGGCGGGGCCACGGCTGGGGTCACGCGAATGTTCTTCCCCGATGTGGTGCGCGCGCGCAAGGTCCTGAAGTGCCTCGACAGGACGCCTATCTGGGCGCAAATTTTGACCGGTCACGGCGGCTTCGCCGCGTACCTGCACCGATTTAAATTAAAGGATAGTCCAGCCTGTGTGTGTGACACACAGGCCAGTGAAACCGTTCAGCATTTAATATTCGAATGCCCGAGGCACAACCGCGACAGGTACGACCTGGAATTAAGTACTGGAAAAATTTTGACGGAGTCGTCCATAGCCGACCTTATGGCAGACAAGCACTCCAGGCCGTACCTGGAGCGGTTTTGCCTCAAGGTGGCTAAGCAGTGCATAGAAAGGAATAGGACAAGGGCAGCACAGCCAAGCACTGTGCCGTCGGCAAGAGTTATGTGATAAGGATGGAAATGTATAGAAATAAGATAGATTTAATTAGAAAATAGAATAAGAAACTGTAAATAATATGATTTAAAAGATAAAAAGAATGACATGGGAAAAGAGCGACCCAGAAAAGAACAGACAAGGCCAATGCCGCTAAAAAAATGGAAGCGGAAAAAATTGAATTGGCGGAAATATGAAAAAAGCAAACAATGATTCTTGCCAAGCAAGAAGAGACAGACGGCACAATAAAAATAAAAAAAAAAAAAAATAAACCTAACCTAACCTAACCTAACCTTTTTTTTTTTTTTTTTTTTTTTTGACGCTGTGGGAATGCATTTACGCACCATACCCCGAAGGGCGTGTGTGGGACTCGCCCAGCTCTGTAGCCAGGAATACCCACTAAACCCAACAGCGGCACACCGACATCGCCTTAGTGGCGGGGTCATGGGATGTAGCAAGCCTGCCGTCCACAACCCCGCCGGCGATTCCTGCCCGAAGGCAGGCCCACAGTGGGCCCTCCATAGGGAGGGGCCCGGCTGGTCACGTCTCCGTGTGCGAGAAGACGCAGCAGCCACGGGTTTTTTAGCGAGGTGTCCTTCCTCTTAGCCCCACTCGTTTGCCCGAAGACAAACGGGGCCCCCAGCTCCTCTCAGTGAGGAGACCGGGTTGCCCGACGGTGACCCGGAGTCCAGGTCACGTCAGCCACCTGGAGTGGTGGCCGACCCGCCGCGCGTGACCGCCGAAGCGGTCCCCACTTCTGGTTTTGGTCCGCGCCGGTAAACCGGTAACCCCCATATCTGGGGGCCGTTCCCCTATCCGCCACCTGGGGACGCGTCCGATGGCAGGTCCAGAAACTGCACACGGAAACCTAACCTAACCTAACCTAACCTAACCTAACCTAACCTAACCTTTTTTTTTTTTTTTTTTTTTTTTTTTTTTTTTTTTTTTTTTCTCGAGTGGAAATGCCTTTACGCACCATACCCGTCGCTAGCTAGGCGACGAGCGTGTGTGGGACTCGCCCGGCCGAAACCGGGAATACCCACTAAAACCACCCGGTTACCCTCTTGCCCTTCTGGGAGTGCCACGGGATCTGCCTGTAAGGCAACTGGCCCCGTGTCACCCCCAGGGCTTTCCGGCTAAGCCGGTTTTCGCGCCTATGGAGGATTACCCGGTAACGAGGTAATCCCCAGACGTGGTGACCGCTGTGCAATGCGCGTGCGGGGGCTACCCACACACGCTGGTCACACTCCGGGGCGAGAGGAGATGGGGGTTCGTCCCCCGTCTTCTTCGCCCCGCCCGTCTACGCCGGAGGGGAGCGGGAATAGTTTGCTAATTGGCAATCTCTTCCCGCTCCCTCTCCGCTGCCTCCTTCTTGGAGGAGGCAGCCTCCCCTGCACTCTCGCTTTCAACCATGGTTTGGACCATGGTTGCCAGCGAGAGGCGTCCCTGCGGAATGAGGACACCGATGGACCTACGTGGCATTAGTAGTGTCCATCGGTGCCCCCGTCCTAGCGGCGGCCGCCGAGGCGGCAGCCGGCGGCCCCCAAGCGGGGCGGCCCCGGACCGGTGGCGCCTTGCAGGCGGAGCCGGCCATCTTATGGCCGCTGGGTAGGCCCCTGTCCGTGCAAAGCGCGCACTTTACAGGGGCCGTGCAGCCCATCGAGAAGTGGCCCTCCTCGCCACAGCGGAAGCACTGCTTGCTCCGGTCCTTGGTGGACGGGCAGAGCGCCGCAGTATGCCCCGTCTCCATGCACTTTCGACAGCGCATTGGGCGCTGATCCAACATTTGGATGGAGGCGGCGCTCCAGCCGATGTCCACCTTACCCTTCTCCGCCAGCTGTTTTGCGGCCTCTACGGGGCATGAGACTCGGACTGAGCCCATGCCCCTCGCTCCCGAGACGATTCTGCCCACCCGAATTTGGTCGGGTGGGCAATTGGCCAATTCGGCCAGGGCCCCCTTGACGTCCTCGGGTGTGAGGGACTCTTCTAGCCCACCCACGCGGACCGCCGCCATCTTGGTGGGGCGGGTCACCTCGGCAACCTCCCCAAGCACCTCAGCCATCTTCTGGGCCAAGGTGTCAGCCTGGGAGGCGGAGGTCTCTTTGGAGAGCTCCATGAGGGAGGCTCCCGTCATTGACCTCCTGATTTTGCCCAGACCCACCCCGAGCTCGGCCAGATTTATGGCCGCCTTCGCCTTTCGTAATAGGTCCACATAGGTGGTGCCCTCGCGTATGGCCTCCGGTTTTAGGGCCACCAAAATGGCGGGACTCTTTGGCACCCTTGGTGCCTTGCTGGGGCCCGCCGGTTTGGGCCCTTTCTGCTTCTCACCTGGCCTCTGGCCAGGTTCCTGGGCTGTCTTCTGGCCCGGAGTGGGGGCAGGGGCTTGGGCGGTGGCGGGCTTCTTCTTGCCCTTCTTCTTGGCCACCGTGGCCCAGGACTCCCCCTCCAGCACCAGGGGCTGCACGTCCCGGGAACTCCCAGGGACCTGGTTCATTGCGCGTGCCGGCTCAGGCGCGGGACTGGCCTCTGCCTCTGTCCCCCTCGGTCTCTTCGGCTCCTTTTTCTTCGCCTTTTTGGTCTTTTTAGGCGGGTTGGCCGGCGGCGGCATAAGTGTCGCCGGCTCCGTCTCGTCCATACTCCGTCTCTCCCTCGCTGGGAGCTGGCTTGATTGCCTGTCAGCCGCCAGCGAGGGACGATGAGTTTTAGCCGGCAAGAGGCGGCCGTCTTTCTCGAGGCCCTCCAGCTGCGCGCTGATGACACTTCCAACGTGGTTCATCAGCTCGCGCTGGAGGACCTCCATACCATTTATGAAATCGTCCCGCGTAAGGCCCGTGGGAACGGGTTGCGGGACCGGCTCCGGGACTGGCTCCTGGGGCCGTGTCTTTTTTGGGCGCGGGCTTCTCCTCTCGGACATAGCCTGGCGCAGAGCGGCCACCTGTTGGTCCAGGACCGCGACCCGCCCTTGCAGGCGCCTATTGTCGGCCCGGAGCCGACGCATTTCCTCGTCTTCTTTTCTGGAGGCCAGCCACCGGACCGCCTGGATCATTACCAGCGACGCCTCCCTGATCTCCTTTATACAGGTGCCCTTCAAGTAACCTAACCTAACCTAACCTAACCTAACCTAACCTTTTTTTTTTTTTTTTTTTTTTTTTTTTTTTTTTTTTTTTTTTTTTTTTTTTTTTTTTTTTTTTTTTTTTTTTTTTTTGACGCTGTGGGAATGCATTTACGCACCATACCCCGGAGGGCGTGTGTGGGACTCGCCCAGCTCTGTAGCCAGGAATACCCACTAAACCCAACAGCGGCACACCGACATCGCCTTAGTGGCGGGGTCATGGGATGTAGCAAGCCTGCCGTCCACAACCCCGCCGGCGATTCCTGCCCGAAGGCAGGCCCACAGTGGGCCCTCCATAGGGAGGGGCCCGGCTGGTCACGTCTCCGTGTGCGAGAAGACGCAGCAGCCACGGGTTTTTTAGCGAGGTGTCCTTCCTCTTAGCCCCACTCGTTTGCCCGAAGACAAACGGGGCCCCCAGCTCCTCTCAGTGAGGAGACCGGGTTGCCCGACGGTGACCCGGAGTCCAGGTCACGTCAGCCACCTGGAGTGGTGGCCGACCCGCCGCGCGTGACCGCCGAAGCGGTCCCCACTTCTGGTTTTGGTCCGCGCCGGTAAACCGGTAACCCCCATATCTGGGGGCCGTTCCCCTATCCGCCACCTGGGGACGCGTCCGATGGCAGGTCCAGAAACTGCGCACGGAAACCTAACCTAACCTAACCTAACCTAACCTAACCTAACCTAACCTAACCTAACCTAACCTAACCTAACCTAACCTAACCTAACCTAACCTAACCTAACCTAACCTAACCTAACCTAACCTAACCTAACCTAACCTAACCTAACCTAACCTAACCTAACCTAACCTAACCTAACCTAACCTAACCTAACCTAACCTAACCTAACCTAACCTAACCTAACCTAACCTAACCTAACCTAACCTAACCTAACCTAACCTAACCTAACCTAACCTAACCTAACCTAACCTAACCTAACCTAACCTAACCTAACCTAACCTAACCTAACCTAACCTAACCTAACCTAACCTAACCTAACCTAACCTAACCTAACCTTTTTTTTTTTTTTTTTTTTTTCTCGAGTGGAAATGCCTTTACGCACCATACCCGTCGCTAGCTAGGCGACGAGCGTGTGTGGGACTCGCCCGGCCGAAGCCGGGAATACCCACTAAAACCACCCGGTTACCCTCTTGCCCTTCTGGGAGTGCCACGGGATCTGCCTTAAGGCAACTGGCCCCGTGTCACCCCCAAACCTAACCTAACCTAACCTTTTTTTTTTTTTTTTTTTTTTTTTTTTCGAGTGGAAATGCCTTTACGCACCATACCCGTCGCTAGCTAGGCGACGAGCGTGTGTGGGACTCGCCCGGCCGAAGCCGGGAATACCCACTAAAACCACCCGGTTACCCTCTTGCCCTGCAGGGAGTGCCACGGGATCTGCCTGTAAGGCAACTGGCCCCGTGTCACCCCCGGGCTTTCCGGCTAAGCCGGTTTCCGCGCCGATGGAGGATTACCTGGTAACGAGGTAATCCCCAGACGTGGTGACCGCTGTGCAATGCGCGTGCGGGGGCTACCCACACACGCTGGTCACACTCCGGGGCGAGAGGAGATGAGGGTTCGTCCCCCGCCTTCTTCGCCCCGCCCGTCTACGCCGGAGGGGAGCGGGAATAGTTTGCTAATTGGCAATCTCTTCCCGCTCCCTCTCCGCTGCCTCCTTCCTGGAGGAGGCAGCCTCCCCTGCACTCTCGCTTTCAACCATGGTTTGGACCATGGTTGCCAGCGAGAGGCGTCCCTGCGGAATGAGGACACCGATGGACCTACCTGGCATTAGTAGTGTCCATCGGTGCCCCCGTCCCAGCGGCGGCCGCCGAGGCGGCAGCCGGCGGCCCCCAAGCGGGGCGGCCCCGGACCGGTGGTGCCTTGCAGGCGGAGCCGGCCATCTTATGGCCGCTGGGTAGGCCCCTGTCCGTGCAAAGTGCGCACTTTATGGGGGCCGTACAGCCCATCGAGAAGTGGCCCTCCTGGCCACAGCGGAAGCATTGCTTGCTCCGGTCCTTGGTGGACGGGCAGAGCGCCGCAGTGTGCCCCGTGTCCATGCACTTCCGACAGCGCATTGGGCGCTGATCCAACATTTGGATGGAGGCGGCGCTCCAGCCTACGTCCACCTTACCCCTCTCCGCCAGCTGTTTTGCGGCCTCTACGGGGCATGAGACTCGGACCGAGCCCATGCCTCTCGCTCCCGGGATGATTCTGCCCACCCGAATTTGGTCGGGCGGGCAATTGACCAACTCGGCCAGGGCCCCCTTGACGTCCTCTGATGTGAGGGACTCTTCTAGCCCACCTACGCGGACCGCCGCCATCTTGGTGGGGCGGGTCACCTCGGCAACCTCCCCAAGCACCTCAGCCATCTTCTGGGCCAAGGTATCAGCCTGGGAGGCGGAGGTCTCTTTGGACAGCTCCATAAGGGAGGCCCCTGTCATGGACCTCCTGATTTTGCCCAGACCCACCCCGAACTCGGCCAGATTTATGGCCGCCTTAGCCTTGCGTATTACGTCCACGTAGGTGGTGCCCTGACTTATTGCCTCCGGCTTGAGGGCCACCAAAATGGCGGGACTCCTTGGCACCCTTGGTGCCTTGTTGGGGCCCGCTGGATTGGGCCCTTTCTGTTTCTGACCTGGCCTCTGGCCAGGTTCCTGGGCTGTCTTCTGGCCTGGAGTGGGAGCAGGGGCGGTGGCGGCCTTCTTCTTCCCCTTCTTTGCCACCGTGGCCCAGGACTCCCCCTCCAGCACCAGGGGCTGTACGTCCCGGGAGCTCCCAGGGACCTGACTCTCTGCGCGTGCCGGCTCAGGCGCAGGTCTGGCCTCTGCCCCCCCGCGCACGCTCGATCCCTTCGGCTCCTTTTTCTTCTTCGCCTTTTTTGCCTTTGTAGGCAAGTTAGCCGGCGGCGGCATAAGTGCCGCCGGCTCAGTCTCGTCCATACTCCGTCTCTCCCTCACTGGGGGCTGGCTTGATTGCCTGTCAGCCGCCAGCGAGGGACGATGAGTTTTAGCCGGCAAGAGGCGGCCGTCTTTCTCGAGGCCCTCCAGTTGCGCGCTGATGACACTGCCAACATGGTTCATCAGCTCGCGCTGGAGGACCTCCATACCACTCACGAAATCGTCCCGCGTAAGGCCCGTGGGAACGGGTTGCGGGACCGGCTCCGGGACTGGCTCCTGGGGCCGTGTCTGTCTGGGGCGCGGGCTACTCCTCTCGGAGACGGCCTGGCGCAGAGCGGCCACCTGTTGGTCTAGGACCGCGACCCGCCCTTGCAGGCGCCTGTTGTCGGCCCGGAGCCGACGCATTTCCTCGTCTTCTTTTCTGGAGGCCAGCCACCGGACCGCCTGGATCATTACCAGCGACGCCTCCCTGATCTCCTTTATACAGGTGCCCTTCAAATTTTTGGATTTTTTGAGGACCCCCTCAATTCTCGCCGCCCCCTCCTCAGCCATTGACTGAAGAACCGGGGGCGATGGCAAAGGGGGCCCACAATCCTCGTCACGTCCGGTTGGGCGGGACTCTCTGTCCGAATACATAGGGGGACCACACTCGTCGCCCCGTCCCGCTTGTTGCAACTCCAGGTCGGAGTCCGACAGCGAGGACTCCGAATCCAGTGGCATTTCCTTCAATAGTCTCCTGGCCTGGGAGAGCCCCACCGAATGTTGGGGACCTCCCTTGCCAGGACCAGTCCGCAGCAGCTTGGGTGCCGGTTTGTCCGACCTGCCGGACCCAGCACCCTCGCGCTCTGAATCGCTGTCTGCCCTCCTACGTGCGGCTTTCCTGCTGCCGCGACTTTGGGGAGACGGCGTGTCGCGTGCCCCCTCGCTTGATGCCACCGACACCTCCGACGATCCTCCAGCGGTGTCGGTGACATCAACCTGCAGCACTCTTCTCAGCAACTCCAATCTCTCTCTTCTCGTCGGAGGAGGCTCGCGTGGTAGCCACTTTGGGGGAGATCCCCGCGACCCTACTTCGACGTCCACCTCTTCGCCTTGGTAATCGCTGCCAGTAACATCAGCGACAGCAGGGGCCTGGTCGCCCACCCCTGCGCGCTCTTCGGTCGTAGATTTAACATCCGCAGCCCCGGGTAGCTGCGGACGCCGGGCGTCAGCCGGATCGCAAGACAGAACACTCTTCGCATTAGACATTTCCCATATTACGATTGGGAAAATACTCACATCGCTTTCCCAAGGCGATGTGGCCGCTATTTCTGGGAGGGATTTAATCCTCCCAAGGCCAGCGGATGCCTTCTGTGCAGGTTATACCGCCCGCTGCTCGGTATCTAAAAACTAACTTAAACTAATTAGATTTTTTTTGGGTTTTTTCAAATTTTATATTTTTGTCTTTGGTTTTCGCTTTTTTGATTTTTTTTGTATTTTTGGTGTATTTTATATAAAAAACCTAATCCTAACTTAAAGCTAACCTAAGACTACCCACCCCATGCACCGCGGCCAAGACGACCAACGCCACGGTGCCCCCCGACCGCGGGCTAAAAAGAAACCCGCGGTCCCCTAGGGTTTTTATAGTGGTTTTCCTTCCACGCGACCCGGGCAAATGCCCCGACGGTCACCGGTCCCCTTAGGGATTACGGTGTTCGAGGGTTTTATTCGTGGTTTTCCTTCCACTTGACCCGGGCAAATGCCCCGACGGTCCCCGGTCCCCGAAGGGATTACGGTATGCCCCAAGCATGCATCCACTTGTGCAGCACTCTTCTAAACAGAGTGGAAGTGGATGCCTGCGAACCCCTATAGGCCAGATTCCCATCACCGACCATCTTAGAGATGATTGGTGACTGAAATCTGGCCCTTCCCCGTGTGAAGATTAGCCGCCAGGCCCAAGAGTCCACCAGAACGCGGTGGGCAGTTGGGGCTGGCGTTGCCCAGGGTGCGCCACGAGGAGGCTCTTCGACTTGCACCCCAACCTAACCTAACCTAACCTAACCTAACCTAACCTAACCTAACCTTTTTTTTTTTTTTTTTTTTTTTTTTTTTTTTTTTTTTCTCGAGTGGAAATGCCTTTACGCACCATACCCGTCGCTAGCTAGGCGACGAGCGTGTGTGGGACTCGCCCAGCCGAAGCCGGGAATACCCACTAAAACCACCCGGTTACCCTCTTGCCCTGCTGGGAGTGCCACGGGATCTGCCTGTAAGGCAACTGGCCCCGTGTCACCCCCGGGCTTTCCGGCTAAGCCGGTTTCCGCGCCTATGGAGGATCACCTGGTAACGAGGTAATCCCCAGACGTGGTGACCGCTGTGCAATGCGCGTGCGGGGGCTACCCACACACGCTGGTCACACTCCGGGGCGAGAGGAGATGGGGGTTCGTCCCCCGCCTTCTTCGCCCCGCCCGTCTACGCCGGAGGGGAGCGGGAATAGTTTGCTAATTGGCAATCTCTTCCCGCTCCCTCTCCGCTGCCTCCTTCTTGGAGGAGGCAGCCTCCCCTGCACTCTCGCTTTCAACCATGGTTTGGACCATGGTTGCCAGCGAGAGGCGTCCCTGCGGAATGAGGACACCGATGGACCTACCTGGCATTAGTAGTGTCCATCGGTGCCCCCGTCCTAGCGGCGGCCGCCGAGGCGGCAGCCTGCGGCCCCCAAGCGGGGCGGCCCCGGACCGGTGGCGCCTTACAGGCGGAGCCGGCCATCTTATGGCCGCTGGGTAGGCCCCTGTCCGTGCAAAGCGCGCACTTTACAGGGGCCGTGCAGCCCATCGAGAAGTGGCCCTCCTCGCCACAGCGGAAGCACTGCTTGCTCCGGTCCTTGGTGGACGGGCAGAGCGCCGCAGTATGCCCCGTGTCCATGCACTTCCGACAGCGCATTGGGCGCTGATCCAACAGTTGGATGGAGGCGGCGCTCCAGCCGACGTCCACCTTACCCCTCTCCGCCAGCTGTTTTGCGGCCTCTACGGGGCATGAGACTCGGACCGAGCCCATGCCCCTCGCTCCCGACACAATTGTGCCCACCCGAATTTGGTCGGGCGGGCAATTGACCAACTCGGCCAGGGCCCCCTTGACGTCCTCAGATGTGAGCGACTCTTCGAGCCCACCTACGCGGACCGCCGCCATCTTGGTGGGGCGGGTCACCTCGGCAACCTCCCCAAGCACCTCAGCCATCCTTTTTGCCAAGGTGTCAGCCTGGGAGGCGGAGGTCTCCTTCGAGAGCTCCATGAGGGAGGCCCCCGTCATGGACCTCCTTATTTTTCCCAGACCCACCCCGAGCTCGGCCAGATTGATGGCCGCCTTCGCCTTTCGTATTAGGTCCACGTAGGTGGTGCCCTCCTCTATAGCCTTAGGCTTTAGGGTCACCACAATTGCGGGACTCTTTGGCACCCTTGGTGCCTTGCTGGGGCCCGCCGGTTTTGGCCCTTTTTGTTCCTGGCCTGTCTTCTGGCCTGTCTTTTGGCCTGTCTTCTGGCCTGGAGTAGGAGCAGGGGCGGTGGCGGCCTTCTTCTTCCCCTTCTTTGCCACCGTGGCCCAGGACTCCCCCTCCAGCACCAGGGGCTGTACGTCCCGGGAGCTCCCAGGGACCTGACTTTCTGCGCGTGCCGGCTCAGGCGCAGGTCTGACCTCTGCCTCTGTCCCCCTCGGTCTCTTCGGCTCCTTTTTCTTCGCCTTTTTGGTCTTTTTAGGCGGGTTAGCCGGCGGCGGCATAAGTGTCGCCGGCTCCGTCTCGTCCATACTCCGTCTCTCCCTCGCTGGGGGCTGGCTCGATGGCCTGTCAGCCGCCAGCGAGGGACGATGAGTTTTAGCCGGCAAGAGGCGGCCGTCCCTCTCGAGGCCCTCCAGTTGCGCGCTGATGACACTGCCAACGTGGTTCATCAGCTCGCGCTGGAGGACCCCCATACCACTCACAAAATCGTCCCGCGTAAGGCCCGTGGGAACGGGTTGCGGGACCGGCTCCGGGACTGGCTCCTGGGGCCGTGTCTGTCTGGGGCGCGGGCTACTCCTCTCGGAGACGGCCTGGCGCAGAGCGGCCACCTGTTGGTCCAGGACCGCGACCCGCCCCTGCAGGCGCCTGTTGTCGGCCCGGAGCCGACGCATCTCCTCGTCCTCCTTTCTGGAGGCCAGCCACCGGACCGCCTGGATCATTACCAGCGTCGCCTCCCTGATCTCCTTTATAGAGGTGCCCTTCAGATTTTTTGATTTTTTGAGGACCCCCTCAATTCTCGCCGCCCCCTCCTCAGCCATTGACTGAAGAACAGGGGGCGAAGGCATAGGGGGCCCACAATCCTCGTCACGTCCGGTTGGGCGGGATTCTTTATCCGACCGCATAGGGGGACCACATTCGTCGTCCCGTCCTGCTAGTTGTAATTCCATGTCGGAGTCCGACAGCGAGGACTCCGATTCTAGGGGCATCTCCTTTAATAGCCTCCTGGCCTGGGAGAGCCCCACCGAATGTTGGGGACCTCCCTTGCCAGGACCAGTTCGTAAAATTTTGGGTGCTGGTTTGTCCGTCCTGCCGGGCCCAGCACCCTCGAGCTCAGATTCGCTGTCTGCCCACCTCCGTGCGGCCTTCCTGCTACCGCAACTTTGGGCAGACGGCGTGCGTGCCCCCTCGCTTGATGCCACCGACAACTCCGACGATCCTCCGGCGGTGTCGGTGACATCAACCTGCAGCACTCTTCTCAAGAGCTCCAATCTCTCTCTTCTCGTCGGAGGAGCCTCGCATGGTAGCCACTTTAGAGCAGGCGATTCATGCGGCCCTCCTTCGACGTCCACCTCTTCGCCTTCGCAAACGCTGCCAGTAACATCAGCGACAGCAGGGGCCTGGTCGCCCACCCCTGCGCGCTCTTCGGTCGTAGATTTAACATCCGCAGCCCCGGATAGCTGCGGACGCCGGGGGTCAGCCGGATCGCTCGACATCGTATTCTTCGCATTAGACATTTCCCATTTACGATTTTGGGAAGATACTCACATCGCTTTCCCAAGGCGATGTGGCCGCTATTTCTGGGAGGGATTTAATCCTCCCAAGGCCAGCGGTTGCCTCGTGTGCAGGTTATACCGCCCGCTGCTCGGTATCTAAAAACTAACTTAAACTAATTAGATTTTTTTGGGTTTTTTCAAATTTTATATTTTTGTCTTTGGTTTTCGCTTTTTTGATTTTTTTGTGATTTTAGTATATTTTATATAAAAACCTAATCCTAACTTAAAGCTAACCTAAGACTACCCACCCCATGCACCGCGGCCAAGACGACCAACGCCACGGTGCCCCCAAACCGCGGGCTAAAAAGAAACCCGCGGTCCTCAAGGGTTTTTATAGTGGTTTTCCTTCCACGCGACCCGGGCAAATGCCCCGACAGTCACCGGTCCCCTTAGGGATTACGGTGTGCGAGGGTTTTATTCGTGGTTTTCCTTCCACTTGACCCGGGCAAATGCCCCGACGGTCACCGGTCCCCGAAGGGATTACGGTATGCCCCATGCATGCATCCACTTACAGCACTCTGCTGATCAGAGCCGAAGTGGATGCATGCAACCCCTATAGGCCAGGTTCCCATCACCGACCATCTTAAAGATGATCGGTGACTGAAACCTTGCCCTTCCCCGTGTGAAGATTAGCCGCCAGGCCCAAGAGTCCACCAGAACGCGGTGGGCAGTTGGGGCTGGCGTTGCCCAGGGTGCGCCACGAGGAGGCTCTTCGACTTGCACCCCAACCTAACCTAACCTAACCTTTTTTTTTTTTTTTTTTTTTTTTTTTTTTTTTTTTGTTGTCGCTGGGGAAAATGACAATTACGCATCCCCACCCGTCGGGGGACGGGCAGGGTATGTGGGACTCCCCGGGAGAGAGCCTCCCGGTATACCCACTAAAAACCCCAGCGGCGCTCCGGCATCGCCATAGTGGCGGGGGAGTGGGAGAGTGGCACAGCCTGGGCTTCCTCTCCCCCGCCGGCGAATCCCGCCTAATTAGGCGGGCCCTCATTTGCCCCTCCTAGGAGGGGGACCGAAGCTCCCACATGGTGAGCGGTGCAAGGCGGACGCGGGCACCCCCGTGCCTCACGCCCGCCGCTCACCTCAGGGCGGGAGAAAGCGGGCGAAATCCCGCCTTCTCCTGCCCCTACGCCGCCTGCGGAGCGCCGGAGCGAGGGGATCCTCCTCCCGCTCGCGCTCCGCGGCCTCCTTCTGCGACATCACGACCTCGCAGAAGGAGGCCATCGCCGCCCAGGCCCCCTCGCTCCCCACCATCGCTCTGACGACGGCGGGCAGCGAGAGGTCCCCTCCTACCGCCGCGACAAGATCGCGGCGCGGCACGGCCCACGACGGGCACACCGCGAGAGTGTGGTCCGCCGTGTCCTCCGCCGCGCCGCAACCGTGGCACGACGGCGTCTCCTCTCGTCCTATCCGGCGCAGGTACCTGCCGAAGCAGCCGTGACCGGAGAGTACCTGCACCAGACGGAAGGAGAGGAACCCGTGACGCCTGTCGAGCCAGTCCCTCAGGACTGGCCCGATGGCGTCGAGGGTGCGACGGCCGAACACCGCGGAGGCGAGGTCGCGCGTCCAATGTTGGACGATAGCGTCCCTCGCCTCCCGGCGGACGGCCTCCCTCAACTCCGGGGCCGGACGCTCGCCCAGCGCCCTGCGCCCCGCCGTCCACTCGTACACTCTGGCGAGCACCCAGGCCTCGAGCTCCCAAGGCGGGGTGCTCGCCAGAGCGCATGCCGAAGCGAAACCTACCGTGCGGTAGGCCCGCGCTGCCCGCTGGGCGATGGCCCTTTGGGGCGCCCGAAGAGCGGTGACGTTCTCCCTCCTATGGAGGGAGTCCGCCCAAATGGGCGCCCCATACAGGGCCATGCTCCGCAGTATGCCGGCGTATAACCGCCGGCAACCACTGCTCGGCCCTCCCATGTTCGGCATGAGCCATGAGAGGGCGTCCGCGGCTTTCAGCAGGCGCGTCGACAGCCCGCTGAAGTGCGGGCCGAAGCGCCACCTGCTGTCAAGCATGAGGCCCAGATACTTGATCTGGGCCTCAACCCCGACCCTCACCCCCTCCACATAAATGTGGGCGTCGGGTGGGAGGCGCTGCCGGGGGCCGTGAAAGAACACGGCCTCCGTTTTGTGCAGCGCCACCCTCAAGCCCAGGCGGCGGATCCTCCCCGCCACTAAGGATCCGCCCGCCGACGCCAAACTGGCCGCCTCCCGGAAGGTGCTCCCGCGGGAAGTGAGGAGAGTGTCATCCGCGTAGCAGATGACACTCGTGCCTCGTAGGAGGGTTCCCCGCAGGAGCAACCTAACCTAACCTAACCTAACCTAACCTAACCTAACCTAACCTTTTTTTTTTTTTTTTTTTTTTTTTTTTTTTTTTTTTTTTTTTTTTTTTTTTTTTTTTTTTTTTTTTTTTTTTTTTTTTTTTTTTTTTTTTCTCGAGTGGAAATGCCTTTACGCACCATACCCGTCGCTAGCTAGGCGACGAGCGTGTGTGGGACTCGCCCGGCCGAAGCCGGGAATACCCACTAAAACCACCCGGTTACCGTCGGGCCCTGTGTTGAGAGTGTCACGGGGCCGACCCGAAGGCCAAGTACTCCGTGACACCCTCAGGGCTTGCCGGCCCTCCCCTGTAGGGCCGGTTTCCGCGCCAAAGGGGGATTACCCGGTAACGGAATAATCCCCAGACGTGGTGACCGCTGTGCAATGCACGTACGGGAGCTACCCGCACGCGCTGGTCACACCCTGGGGCTAAAGGAGACGGGGGTTCGTCCCCCGCCTTCTTCGCCCCACCCGTCTACGCCGGAGGGGAGCGGCAAGTACGTCCTCTTCCCGCTCCCTCTCCGCAGCCTCCTTCTGCAAGAGGACGGTCTCGCAGAAGGAGGCGGCAGCCTCCCATGCCGTCTCACTTTCAACCATGGCTCGTACCATGGTTGCCAGTGAGAGGCGTCCGCCTCCGAGCGCCGCAACGAGATCGCGGCGCTCGTTTCGCCAGGCCGGGCACTCCACCAAGGTGTGCTCGGCCGTGTCGTCGGGGGAGTCGCAGTGATGACACCGCGGTGACTCCTCCCGACGGGCGACTCGGTGCAGGTAGTGGCCGAAGCACCCATGTCCGGTCAGTACCTGCACTAGGCGGAAGGTAAGGCTGCCATGCCGGCGCCCAACCCATCCCTCCAACACCGGACGAATCGCTCCAATCGTCCGGTGGCCGGCAGCTGGGGAGCGGAGCGCCTCCCTCCACCGGCTCAGGGCCTCCCCCTGAGCCGCTAATCGGACCCGCCTTACTTCCTCGAAGGCGGGTCGTTCCCCCCGTTCCCGGGCCGCGACACGGTGTCGATGCACCTGGGACAGAACCAGGGCATCGACCTCCCACGGGGGCGTGCCCGCGAGCACGCAGGCCGCCCCATGACTGACCGTGCGGTATGCCCGCACGGTCCGTGTCGCGATGACCCTCTGCGGCCTCCGCAGCAGGGCCACTGTTGCCCGGGAAAGGCGCTCCGCCCACACCGGGGCTCCGTAGAGTGCCATCGACCGCACCACTCCCTGGTACAGCCGACGGCACGCCGAATTCGGCCCCCCCAAATTGGGGAGGAGCCGTCCGAGTGCGGCTGCGAAAGAGCACAGCCGCGGAGCGAGGAGCCTAAAGTGCTCCTCGAAATTCCAGCGGGGATCCAGGATCAGGCCGAGGTACTTGATGTGCACCTCGACGGGAACCCGGACCCCCTCCACTCGGATACGGAGACCCGGTGGGGTTCTGCGTCGTGGGGCGTGGAAGGTCATGGCCCTCGTCTTCTCCAGAGCCACTTCCAGCCCCAGGAGGCGGATGCGCCGGACGACCAAAGAGGTGCCGACCGACGCAAGGTGAACCGCCTCCTCCCAGTCGCGCGCCCTGGCCGCGACTAGAGTGTCGTCTGCGAAACAGACGACGTCCATCCGCGGCAAGAGCGCGCCACGCAGAACCCAGTTGTACCCCAGGTTCCAGAGCAGGGGACCGAGCACTGATCCCTGGGGTACTCCTACATTGACGGTCCACGACTGGACGCGACCCTCTGCGTCCTCGTACAGCACCCTCCTCTCACGGAGGTAGTCCCGCACGAGGGCGCAGAGGTAGAGGGGCACTTCGTGGAACTTCAGTGCCGCCTCTATGCATTCGTGGGGGAGGGTGTTGAACGCGTTCGCGATGTCTAACGACACCGCGACGACACCCTCACCCCGCGCTGTGGCCGCCTCAGTCCACCTCTTGAGGCGAGCCACCGCGTCCATCGTGGACCGGCCGGTCCGAAAGCCGTACTGGCAGTCCGCCAACTGCGGTCCACGGCTTTCTAGGTGCTCCTGGATGCGAGAGGCGATGATCCTCTCAAAGCACTTTCCGCTTTCATCCAGGAGCACGACCGGCCTATAACCCGACGGTGAGTCGGCGGGACGGCCGTCCTTGCGAAGGAGGCAGAGCCTGCCCACCCTCCACCTCCTGGGGAAGCGGCCCGTCGCGATGCATGTATCCATGACCGCGCGGAACCGGTCCCCCAGGGGCTCCATGGCAATTGCCATCACCTTCGCAGGGACGCCGTCCGGGCCCGGAGCCTTGTTTTTGGCTCGGAGCCTCTCCCGGACAGAGTCCAACTCACCGTCGGATACGGGAGGCCCATCGGTCCACACCTCCAGAGTGGATGAACTGGAGGCGGGCATCCTGGGGGGCGTGAAGGGTCCCGGGTTCGGAAACAGAGTTTCCAGGACCCTTCTGAGTAGGCCCGGCTCCATACAGGATGTGGGGGGTGCCGCTCCCTGCAGCTTCCCCCTCACCACCCTGTACGGCCTTCCCCAGGGGTCGCTGTCGAGGAGTGCGAGGAACTCCTCAGCGGCAGCGACCTTTGCCCTGCATATGGCGGTACGCAGGGCTCGATGAGCCTCCCTGTATGCCCGGCGAAGACCGTCCTCTTCGCCGGGCGCCCTTACGGCGCGCCTCCTGCACCTCTGGTAGGCGCGCCGTGCAGCCATACTGGCGGCACGCAGGTGAGCGACTTCCTGCGTCCACCAGTATGTCTGTTTCCTCCGACGATGGCCCCGGGCCCTCGGCATGGCGGCGCTGCAGACCACTTCCAGGTCCTCAGCGAGGAGGTCCGCCATGCCGTCCGCGTCTCCAGTGAGGTGGGCCGGTGGTTCGGCCCACGCTCGGAACACCGCCGCCTCCTCGGCGATGTCCCTACGGAAGTGCGCAAGCGCCCACCTCGGGAAGGAGGAGGCGCCTGCCGCGGGGCCCAGGTGGAGCGGGGCCGCAGGGCCCGCCGTGGAGATCTCGAACCGGACGTACCTGTGATCCGAGATCTCCACCGCTGTCTCCACCCGCCAGTTCCGGACCCGGTTGGCCAGGGTTGAGGTGGCCAGGGTGACATCCACTATCGATTCACCCTGCCACCTCACGCACGTCGGGGTGTTGCCCCGGTTGAGGACCTGGAGACCCAAGCAGTGGGCCCAGTCCACCAGGTCCTCACCGAAAGCGTTGGTGACGGGAGACCCCCACGCGCCATGCTTGGCGTTGAAGTCCCCCGCCACCAACACGGGGCGTGGAGCCGCCCTATGGACCGCCACCTCGACGTCTGCCAAGAGGCGCTCAAACTCGGCCCGGCTGCGATTGGGGGGAGAAGTATGCTGATATCACCACTACTCCCCCCCACTGAGCCGCCACAAACCCCGGACCCCTCTCCCTGAGAACGAGAGGGGGGCCGGTGCTCGCGGCGGGTCTTGCGATCGCAGCCAGGCCATCCGACGACCCCAGCCAATTGGCAGACGCCGGGATATAATGCGGCTCTGCAACCACCGCCAGATCCGCCCCCCCACTCCGCCATGTCCTGGCACAACAGGTCCTGCGACCCGGCGGAGTGGTTGACGTTGACCTGTAATATGACACCGATGGACCTACTAGGCATTAGCAGTGTCCATCGGTGCCCCTCCTGTTGCGGTGGTCGCAGAGCCGGCCGCTGTCGGTCCCGTTACGGGGCGGCCTCGAACCGGTGGCGCGTTGCAGGAGCCACCTGCCATTCTGTGGCCGCTGGGTAGGCCCCTGTCTGCGCATAGCGCGCATTTAACAGGGGCCTTGCAGCCCAGGGCCTGGTGGCCCCCCTGACCGCACCGGAAGCAGAGGCCGCTCCTGTCGGTTTTGGACGGGCAGAGCGCCGCAGTGTGCCCCCTCTCCAGGCACCTTCGGCAGCGCATGGGGCGCTGCTCTAAAAGGTGGATGGTGGCCACACTCCAGCCCACCACCACCTTGCCCTGTTCCGCCAGCCCCTTCGCGGCCTCTATGGGGCACGAGACCCGGACCGAGCCCGTGCCCCGCGCCCCCAGGGCTATGGTGCCCACCCGGAGTTTGTCGGGCGGGCACTTGACTGCCTCGGCCAGGGCCCCCCCTCACCTCCTCCGGGGTGAGGGACTCATCGAGACCCGCCACGCGGATCTCGGCAATTTTCGTGGGCCGGGTAATATCGGCCACCTCCCCGACCACCTCAGCCAATTTCTTGGCCAAGGCGTCGGCCTGGGAGGGGGAGGTCTCTTTTGGGAGCTCCATGATCCAAGCTCCCGTCATGGACCTCCTCGCCTTACCCGGCCCTACCCCGATCTCCGCGAGGCTGATGGCCGCCCGCGCCTTCCGGAGGACGTCCACGTACGTGGCGCCCTCCTTCACGGCCGCGGGCTTGAGGGCCACCAGCACGGCGGGCCTCTTCGGCGCCTTAGGTGCCTTCTGAGAAGCCTTTTTCGGGGCCGCCGATTTGGGCCCCTTAGGCTTCTGGGCTGGAGTGGGAGCCGGGGCGGCGGTGGCCTTCTTCTTCTTCCCCTTGCGGACCACCGTGGCCCACGACTCCCCCTCCTCCCGACCCTCCAGCACCAGGGGCTGCACGTCCCTGGAGCCTCCGGCGACCTGCTCCTGCGCCCGTTTCGGCTCAGGGGCAGGGGCCTTTGCCCCTCCGCGCCCACTCGGTCCCTTCGCCCCTTTTGCCTGGGCAGGTCGAGCTTTTTTGGGCATGTTAGCCGGCGGCATGAGCGTCGCCGGCTGAGCACTCTGTCTCCTATCGGCCGCCAAGGCGGGGCGATGGGACTTGGCCGGCAGAAGCCGACCATCCTTGTCGAGGCCCTCAAAGCGCGCGTTGATGGCACCACTGCAGTGGTTCATCACCTCGCGCTGGAGGGCCTCCATTGCCCGGGCAAAATCGTCCCGCGTAATCATCGCCCCCCCGGTAGGGGGGGGCTGCGGGACCGTCCTCGGGCCCGGCTGTTCGGGCCGTTTCTTTTTGCTGCGCGGGCTTCCCCTTTCGGAGAAAGCCCTGCGCAGCGCCGCCACTTCCTTCTGCAAGGCTGCGAGCTGCCCTTGCAGGCGCTTATTGTCGGCCCGCAGCCTTGCTACCTCCTCTTCCTCTTTCCGGGAGGCCAGGGATTTGACCGCGTCGAGCATTTTGGTCGACGCCTCCCTAATCTCCCGGATGCACGTCCCCTTGAGGTTTTTGGACTTCCTCAAGACCCCCTCGATAGCCGCCGCCCCCTCCTCAGCCTTCGCCTGAAGGTCTAGAGGTGCAGCCACCGAGGGGGTAGTCCCTTTGCCTCTCCGCGTGTTTCTGGGGGACACCGTCTCGGAGTCAGTTAATGTTGACTCCGAGTCCGACGGACCATCCCGCAGATACCGTCTGGCCTGGGAGAGCCCCACCGAATGGTGGGACCCGCCCCTGCCAGCTCCCGTCTTCAGGATCTTGGAGGCCGGTCTCTCCGGTGATCCGGATCCAGCCCCCTCACCTTCAGACACGCTATCTCCCCAGTGTTCCCGTGAGGCCTTCCGACCTAACCTAACCTAACCTAACCTAACCTAACCTAACCTAACCTAACCTAACCTAACCTAACCTAACCTAACCTAACCTAACCTAACCTTTTTTTTTTTTTTTTTTTTTTTTTTGACGCTGTGGGAATGCATTTACGCACCATACCCCGAAGGGCGTGTGTGGGACTCGCCCAGCTCTGTAGCCAGGAATACCCACTAAACCCAACAGCGGCACACCGACATCGCCTTAGTGGCGGGGTCATGGGATGTAGCAAGCCTGCCGTCCACAACCCCGCCGGCGATTCCTGCCCGAAGGCAGGCCCACAGTGGGCCCTCCATAGGGAGGGGCCCGGCTGGTCACGTCTCCGTGTGCGAGAAGACGCAGCAGCAAGGGTTTTTTAGCGAGGTGTCCTTCCTCTTAGCCCCACTCGTTTGCCCGGAAGCAAACGGGGCCCCCAGCTCCTCTCAGTGAGGAGGCCGGGTTGCCCGACGGTGACCCGGAGTTCGGGTCACGTCAGCCACCTGGAGTGGTGGCCGACCCGCCGCGCGTGACCGCCGAAGCGGTCCCCACTTCTGGTTTTGGTCCGCGCCGGTAAACCGGTAACCCCCATATCTGGGGGCCGTTCCCCTATCCGCCACCTGGGGACGCGTCCGATGGCAGGTCCAGAAACTGCGCACGGAAACCTAACCTAACCTAACCTAACCTAACCTAACCTAACCTAACCTTTTTTTTTTTTTTTTTTTTTTTTTTTTTTTTTCTCGAGTGGAAATGCCTTTACGCACCATACCCGTCGCTAGCTAGGCGACGAGCGTGTGTGGGACTCGCCCGGCCGAAGCCGGGAATACCCACTAAAACCACCCGGTTACCCTCTTGCCCTGCTGGGAGTGCCACGGGATCTGCCTGTAAGGCAACTGGCCCCGTGTCACCCCCGGGCTTTCCGGCTAAGCCGGTTTCCGCGCCGATGGAGGATTACCTGGTAACGAGGTAATCCCCAGACGTGGTGACCGCTGTGCAATGCGCGTGCGGGGGCTACCCACACACGCTGGTCACACTCCGGGGCGAGAGGAGATGAGGGTTCGTCCCCCGCCTTCTTCGCCCCGCCCGTCTACGCCGGAGGGGAGCGGGAATAGTTTGCTAATTGGCAATCTCTTCCCGCTCCCTCTCCGCTGCCTCCTTCCTGGAGGAGGCAGCCTCCCCTGCACTCTCGCTTTCAACCATGGTTTGGACCATGGTTGCCAGCGAGAGGCGTCCCTGCGGAATGAGGACACCGATGGACCTACCTGGCATTAGTAGTGTCCATCGGTGCCCCCGTCCCAGCGGCGGCCGCCGAGGCGGCAGCCGGCGGCCCCCAAGCGGGGCGGCCCCGGACCGGTGGTGCCTTGCAGGCGGAGCCGGCCATCTTATGGCCGCTGGGTAGGCCCCTGTCCGTGCAAAGTGCGCACTTTATGGGGGCCGTACAGCCCATCGAGAAGTGGCCCTCCTGGCCACAGCGGAAGCATTGCTTGCTCCGGTCCTTGGTGGACGGGCAGAGCGCCGCAGTGTGCCCCGTGTCCATGCACTTCCGACAGCGCATTGGGCGCTGATCCAACATTTGGATGGAGGCGGCGCTCCAGCCTACGTCCACCTTACCCCTCTCCGCCAGCTGTTTTGCGGCCTCTACGGGGCATGAGACTCGGACCGAGCCCATGCCTCTCGCTCCCGGGATGATTCTGCCCACCCGAATTTGGTCGGGCGGGCAATTGACCAACTCGGCCAGGGCCCCCTTGACGTCCTCTGATGTGAGGGACTCTTCTAGCCCACCTACGCGGACCGCCGCCATCTTGGTGGGGCGGGTCACCTCGGCAACCTCCCCAAGCACCTCAGCCATCTTCTGGGCCAAGGTATCAGCCTGGGAGGCGGAGGTCTCTTTGGACAGCTCCATAAGGGAGGCCCCTGTCATGGACCTCCTGATTTTGCCCAGACCCACCCCGAACTCGGCCAGATTTATGGCCGCCTTAGCCTTGCGTATTACGTCCACGTAGGTGGTGCCCTGACTTATTGCCTCCGGCTTGAGGGCCACCAAAATGGCGGGACTCCTTGGCACCCTTGGTGCCTTGTTGGGGCCCGCTGGATTGGGCCCTTTCTGTTTCTGACCTGGCCTCTGGCCAGGTTCCTGGGCTGTCTTCTGGCCTGGAGTGGGAGCAGGGGCGGTGGCGGCCTTCTTCTTCCCCTTCTTTGCCACCGTGGCCCAGGACTCCCCCTCCAGCACCAGGGGCTGTACGTCCCGGGAGCTCCCAGGGACCTGACTCTCTGCGCGTGCCGGCTCAGGCGCAGGTCTGGCCTCTGCCCCCCCGCGCACGCTCGATCCCTTCGGCTCCTTTTTCTTCTTCGCCTTTTTTGCCTTTGTAGGCAAGTTAGCCGGCGGCGGCATAAGTGCCGCCGGCTCAGTCTCGTCCATACTCCGTCTCTCCCTCACTGGGGGCTGGCTTGATTGCCTGTCAGCCGCCAGCGAGGGACGATGAGTTTTAGCCGGCAAGAGGCGGCCGTCTTTCTCGAGGCCCTCCAGTTGCGCGCTGATGACACTGCCAACATGGTTCATCAGCTCGCGCTGGAGGACCTCCATACCACTCACGAAATCGTCCCGCGTAAGGCCCGTGGGAACGGGTTGCGGGACCGGCTCCGGGACTGGCTCCTGGGGCCGTGTCTGTCTGGGGCGCGGGCTACTCCTCTCGGAGACGGCCTGGCGCAGAGCGGCCACCTGTTGGTCTAGGACCGCGACCCGCCCTTGCAGGCGCCTGTTGTCGGCCCGGAGCCGACGCATTTCCTCGTCTTCTTTTCTGGAGGCCAGCCACCGGACCGCCTGGATCATTACCAGCGACGCCTCCCTGATCTCCTTTATACAGGTGCCCTTCAAATTTTTGGATTTTTTGAGGACCCCCTCAATTCTCGCCGCCCCCTCCTCAGCCATTGACTGAAGAACCGGGGGCGATGGCAAAGGGGGCCCACAATCCTCGTCACGTCCGGTTGGGCGGGACTCTCTGTCCGAATACATAGGGGGACCACACTCGTCGCCCCGTCCCGCTTGTTGCAACTCCAGGTCGGAGTCCGACAGCGAGGACTCCGAATCCAGTGGCATTTCCTTCAATAGTCTCCTGGCCTGGGAGAGCCCCACCGAATGTTGGGGACCTCCCTTGCCAGGACCAGTCCGCAGCAGCTTGGGTGCCGGTTTGTCCGACCTGCCGGACCCAGCACCCTCGCGCTCTGAATCGCTGTCTGCCCTCCTACGTGCGGCTTTCCTGCTGCCGCGACTTTGGGGAGACGGCGTGTCGCGTGCCCCCTCGCTTGATGCCACCGACACCTCCGACGATCCTCCAGCGGTGTCGGTGACATCAACCTGCAGCACTCTTCTCAGCAACTCCAATCTCTCTCTTCTCGTCGGAGGAGGCTCGCGTGGTAGCCACTTTGGGGGAGATCCCCGCGACCCTACTTCGACGTCCACCTCTTCGCCTTGGTAATCGCTGCCAGTAACATCAGCGACAGCAGGGGCCTGGTCGCCCACCCCTGCGCGCTCTTCGGTCGTAGATTTAACATCCGCAGCCCCGGGTAGCTGCGGACGCCGGGCGTCAGCCGGATCGCAAGACAGAACACTCTTCGCATTAGACATTTCCCATATTACGATTGGGAAAATACTCACATCGCTTTCCCAAGGCGATGTGGCCGCTATTTCTGGGAGGGATTTAATCCTCCCAAGGCCAGCGGATGCCTTCTGTGCAGGTTATACCGCCCGCTGCTCGGTATCTAAAAACTAACTTAAACTAATTAGATTTTTTTTGGGTTTTTTCAAATTTTATATTTTTGTCTTTGGTTTTCGCTTTTTTGATTTTTTTTGTATTTTTGGTGTATTTTATATAAAAAACCTAATCCTAACTTAAAGCTAACCTAAGACTACCCACCCCATGCACCGCGGCCAAGACGACCAACGCCACGGTGCCCCCCGACCGCGGGCTAAAAAGAAACCCGCGGTCCCCTAGGGTTTTTATAGTGGTTTTCCTTCCACGCGACCCGGGCAAATGCCCCGACGGTCACCGGTCCCCTTAGGGATTACGGTGTTCGAGGGTTTTATTCGTGGTTTTCCTTCCACTTGACCCGGGCAAATGCCCCGACGGTCCCCGGTCCCCGAAGGGATTACGGTATGCCCCAAGCATGCATCCACTTGTGCAGCACTCTTCTAAACAGAGTGGAAGTGGATGCCTGCGAACCCCTATAGGCCAGATTCCCATCACCGACCATCTTAGAGATGATTGGTGACTGAAATCTGGCCCTTCCCCGTGTGAAGATTAGCCGCCAGGCCCAAGAGTCCACCAGAACGCGGTGGGCAGTTGGGGCTGGCGTTGCCCAGGGTGCGCCACGAGGAGGCTCTTCGACTTGCACCCCAACCTAACCTAACCTAACCTAACCTAACCTAACCTAACCTAACCTTTTTTTTTTTTTTTTTTTTTTTTTTTTTTTTTTTTTTTTTTTTTTTTTTTTTTTTTTTTTTTTTTTTTCTCGAGTGGAAATGCATTTACGCACCATACCCGTCGCTAGCTAGGCGACGAGCGTGTGTGGGACTCGCCCGGCCGAAGCCGGGAATACCCACTAAAACCACCCGGTTACCCTCTTGCCCTTCTGGGAGTGCCACGGGATCTGCCTTAAGGCAACTGGCCCCGTGTCACCCCCAGGGCTTTCCGGCTTAGCCGGTTTCCGCGCCTATGGAGGATTACCCGGTAACGAGGTAATCCCCAGACGTGGTGACCAGTGCAATGCGCGAGCGGGAGCTACCCACACACGCTGGTCACACTCCGGGGCGAAAGGAGATGGGGGTTCGTCCCCCGCCTTCTTCGCCCCGCCCGTCTACGCCGGAGGGGAGCGGGAATAGTTTGCTAATTGGCAATCTCTTCCCGCTCCCTCTCCGCTGCCTCCTTCTTGGAGGAGGCAGCCTCCCCTGCACTCTCGCTTTCAACCATGGTTTGGACCATGGTTGCCAGCGAGAGGCGTCCCTGCGGAATGAGGACACCGATGGACCTACCTGGCATTAGTAGTGTCCATCGGTGCCCCCGTCCTAGCGGCGGCCGCCGAGGCGGCAGCCTGCGGCCCCCAAGCGGGGCGGCCCCGGACCGGTGGCGCCTTACAGGCGGAGCCGGCCATCTTATGGCCGCTGGGTAGGCCCCTGTCCGTGCAAAGCGCGCATTTGACAGGGGCCGTGCAGCCCATCGAGAAGTGGCCCTCCTGGCCACAGCGGAAGCACTGCTTGCTGCGGTCCTTGGTGGACGGCCAGAGCGCCGCAGTGTGCCCCGTGTCCATGCACTTTCGACAGCGCATTGGGCGCTGATCCAACAGGTGGATGGTGGCGGCGCTCCAGCCTACGTCCACTTTCCCCCGCTCCGCCAGCCGTTTTGCGGCCTCTACGGGGCATGAGACTCGGACTGATCCCATGCCCCTCGCTCCCGACACAATTGTGCCCACCCGAATTTGTCGGGCGGGCAATTGGCCAACTCGGCCAGAAACCCCCTTCACGTCCTCTGGTGTGAGGGACTCTTCTAGCCCCCCCCACACGGACTGCTGCCATCTTGGTGGGGCGGGTCACCTCGGCAACCTCCCCAAGCACCTCAGCCATCCTTTTTGCCAGGGTGTCAGCCTGGGAGGCGGAGGTCTCCTTCGAGAGCTCCATGAGGGAGGCCCCCGTCATGGACCTCCTTATTTTGCCCAGACCCACCCCGAACTCGGCCAGATTGATGGCCGCCTTCGCCTTGCGTATTACGTCAACGTAGGTGGTGCCCTCCTCTACAGCCCTTAGGCTTGAGGGTCACCACAATCGCGGGACTTTTTGGCACCCTTGGTGCCTTGTTGGGGCCCGCTGGATTGGGCCCTTTCTTTTTCTGACCTGGCCTCTGGCCAGGTTCCTGGGCTGACTGACCCGGAGTGGGGGCAGGGGCAGGGGCGGTGGTGGCCTTCTTCTTCCCCTTCTTCTTGGCCACCGTGGCCCACGACTCGCCTTCCATCACCAGAGGCTGCACGACATTGGAGCCTCCGGCGACCTGTTCTTTGGAGCGTGTTGGCTCAGGGGCAGGTCTGGCCTCTGCCCCGCTCGGTCCCTTCGGCTCCTTCTTCTTCTTTGCCTGTCTGGCCTTTTTAGGCGGGTTAGCCGGCGGCGGCATCAGTGTCGCCGGCTCGGTCTCGTCCATACTTCTTCTCTCCCTCGCTGGGGGCTGGCTCGATTGACTGTCAGCCGCCAGCGAGGGAAACCTAACCTAACCTAACCTAACCTAACCTAACCTTTTTTTTTTTTTTTTTTGTTGTCGCTGGGGAAAATGACAATTACGCATCCCCACCCGTCGGGGGACGGGCAGGGTATGTGGGACTCCCCGGGAGGGAGCCTCCCGGTATACCCACTAAAAACCCCAGCGGCGCTCCGGCATCGCCATAGTGGCGGGGGAGTGGGGGAGTGGCACAGCCTGGGCTTCCTCTCCCCCGCCGGCGAAACCCGCCTAAGAAGGCGGGCCCTCATTTGCCCCTCTTAAAGAGGGGCCGTGGCTCCCGCGTGGTGAGCGGTGTAGGGCGGGCGCGGGCACCCCCGTGCCTCACGCCCGCCGCTCACCTCAGGGCGGGAGAAAGCGGGCGAAATCCCGCCTTCTCCTGCCCCTACGCCGCCTGCGGAGCGCCGGAGCGAAGGGATCCTCCTCCCGCTCGCGCTCCGCGGCCTCCTTCTGCGACATCACGACCTCGCAGAAGGAGGCCATTGCCGCCCAGGCCCCCTCGCTCCCCACCATCGCTCTGACGACGGCGGGCAGCGAGAGGTCCCCTCCTACCGCCGCGACAAGATCGCGGCGCGGCACCGCCCACGACGGGCACACCGCGAGGGTGTGGTCCGCCGTGTCCTCCGCCGCGCCGCAACCGTGGCACGACGGCGTCTCCTCTCGTCCTATCCGGTGCAGGTACCTGCCGAAGCAGCCGTGACCGGAGAGTACCTGCACCAGACGGAAGGAGAGGAAACCGTGACGCCTGTCGAGCCAGTCCTCCAGGACCGGCCCGATGGCGTCGAGGGTGCGACGGCCGAACACCGCGGAGGCGAGGTCGCGCGTCCAATGTTGGACGATGGCGTCCCTCGCCTCCCGGCGGACGGCCTCCCTCAGCTCCGGGGCCGGACGCTCGCCCAGCGCCCTGCGCCCCGCCGTCCACTCGTACACTCTGGCGAGCACCCAGGCCTCGAGCTCCCAAGGCGGGGTGCTCGCCAGAGTGCATGCCGAAGCGAAGCCTACCGTGCGGTAGGCCCGCGCTACCCGCTGGGCGATGGCCCTTTGGGGCGCCCGAAGAGCGGTGACGTTCTCCCTCCTATTCAGGGAGTCCGCCCAAATGGGGGCCCCATAAAGGGCCATGCTCCGCAGTATGCCGGCGTATAACCGCCGGCAACGACTGCTCGGCCCTCCCATGTTCGGCATGAGCCATGAGAGGGCGTCCGCGGCTTTCAGCAGGCGCGTCGACAGCCCGCTAAAATGCGGGCCGAAGCGCAGCCTGCTGTCCAGCATTAGGCCCAGATATTTTATCTGGGCCTCAACTCCGACCCTCACCCCCTCCACATAAATGTGGGCGTCGGGTGGGGGGCGCTGCCGGGGGCCGTGAAAGAACACGGCCTCCGTTTTGTGCAGCGCCACCCTCAAGCCCAGGCGGCGGATCCTTCCCGCCACCAAGGATCCGCCCGCCGAGGCCAAACTGGCCGCCTCCCTGAAACTGCTCCCGCGGGAAGTGAGGAGAGTGTCATCTGCGTAGCAGATGACACTCGTGCCTCGCAGAAGAGTTCCCCGCAGGAGCCAGTCATAACCGACGTTCCACAGAAGAGGCCCTAGAACGGACCCCTGTGGAACGCCGGTTCCCACAGCGTATCTCCGGAGCTGGCCAGTCCCGTCTACGAGGAGGACAGCACGGTCCTCCAGGTAGCTGGCCAGGAGGCCCCGCAGGTAAAGGGGCACTCCGTGGAACCGCAGCGCCTCCAGGATGGTGGAGTGGGGGATGGAGTTGAAGGCGTTGGCAATGTCGAATGACACAGCCAACACTCCATCCCCCACTCCTACCGCCTCTGTCACCTGGCCCTTGAGACGGGCCAGGGCGTCCACTGTCGAACGCCCAGCTCGAAAACCGAACTGGGCGTCCGACAGGTCCGGTCCCACGCTCCGAAGATGACACTTCAAGCGGCCGGCGATGATCCCCTCGAACATTTTACCGACCTCATCGAGCAAAACGATGGGCCGGTATGCCGAGGGGGAGTCCGCCGGCCGTCCCTCCTTGTGGAGGAGGCACAACTGGCCTTCCCGCCAAGGTTTCGGGAACCTCCCCGACGCGAAGCACGCGTCGAAGAGGTCCCGAAACCTTCCCTCCATCTCGGTGGCTGCGATGGCCACCACCCTGGCGGGAACGCCGTCCGGGCCAGGAGCCGTATTTTTGGCGCGGAGACGGAGAGTCGCCGCGCCAAATTCCTCCTCTGAAACCGGAGGAGGAGGAGCTTCCTCCTCCGGTAGAGCCGCTGGTCTTGGCGGGCCCATCGCTGGTGGGGTGAAGTGCGGATCCCTGCGCGGAAACAGGGCCCGCACCACCCCATCCAGGAGCGCTGGTTCCAGGGTCTCGGCAACCGGGGGACCAATGCGACGCAGTTTGTTCCGCGCCGCCTTATATGGCCTCCCGAATGGGTCGTTGTCGAGACCCTCCAGCAGCTCAGCCCTCGCCGCGTCCTTGGCGGCGCCGATGGCCGACTTGAAGGCCGCCCTCGCCCCCACGTATGTGGAGTAGAGGCGGTCTTCTTCGGCCTCGTCCCGTCGGCGCCGTCGACGCGAGCGGGTGTAGGCCCGCCGTGCCGCCACGCAGGTGGCCCGCAGCTCCGCCAACTCCTCCGACCACCAGTACACGGCGCGTCGGGGAGGTGGACGTCTCGACCGAGGCATGCTGGCGTTGCACACCTCGGTCAATGACCCCCTCAGTCGGGCCGCCGCCGCGTCCACGTCCAGGACGTCCCCGCCGGGACCTGGCCAAAGCCAGTCCTGGACGAACGCGGCCTCCCGTGCCGCCTCCCGATCCAGGTGGGTCAGAGCCCACCTTGGAAACGGGGAACGGCCCGACGATGAGAGGGTGCTGCGGCGCCCCCGTGGATTCTGGGGGGAGATCTCGAATCGCACGTAGCGGTGATCCGAGATCGTCTCCCCCAGTTCCACCCTCCAGTTCTGAATGCGGGCGGCCAGTGCGTGCGCGGCGAAGGTGAGGTCCACTATGGACCCGCCCTGCCGCCGCACGCACGTCTGGACGCTCCCCCTATTCAAGAGGGAGAGACCAGACGAGGCCGCCCACAATTCCACCGCCCGCCCGCGGGCGTCGGTGGCCGGGTTTCCCCAGACCACCGACTTGGCATTCAGGTCTCCCATCACGGAGACCTGTCGTGGCGCCGTCCTCCCGATGACCGCCGTCAGGACCCCGAGGAAATCCTCGAAGTCCTGGAGAGGGCGGTTTGGGGAGAAGTAGACCCCCACAAGGGCCAACCCTCCCCACGCGGCGGCCACGTATCCCGGTCCCCTCTCTAAGAGCGAGAGGGGAGGGGAGTCCGAGGAAGACCGCGCCACGATTGCCACCGAGCCGTCACTATCTCCCAGCCAATTGCTGGGAGTATAGTACGGCTCGGCCACCACTGCCACATCCACCAACCACTCTGCCATCGACTGCACCAGTAAGTCCTGGGCAGCCCGGCAGTGGTTGGTGTTTGCCTGCAGGATGCGATGGTCGATACCCATTATTCGACCATCGCATCACCCTCGGCCACCGCCGCTGATGGGACATCAGCGGGAGTGGTGGCAGCAGCGGCAGGACGGCTTATAGCCGCCTGCGGCTTGCCTTTCTTGGAGGGGGGACGGCATGTCGTCCCCCCCATAACGTGGTCGGCGGGGTGACCACTGGAGGAGCACGCCGCGCAGTGCGGCTTGGCGGCCTCGCACGAGGCCGCCATATGCCCCTGCTTCCCGCAGCGGAAGCATGTGTCCGCCCTATCCACGCTGGACGGACACATGGCTCGGGTGTGGCCGATGCCGAAGCACTTGAAGCAGCGCATCGGCGCTGCCTCAAGCACCCGGATCACGGCCCGGCTAAAGCCCACAAGAAGCCGCCCCTGGCATTTAGCCTGGGCGGCCAACACTGCGGCGACTGGGCACACCAGCCGGATAGTGCCCAGTCCACCGCGGCCGGGCCTAATCTCCCGAGCCTGCACCGCTGCGGGGTCGCAGCCTCCTGCCGAGGCAATGGCGGCCACCACCTCCTCCTTGGTGACCGAGTCATCAAGACCGGTCACCTCGATGGAGGTGGTTTTGGTCGGCCTGGCGACCTTCGCCACGTCGGCGAGGACCTCCCGCAACTTGGTCGCGAAGAGGTCCGCATTTTTGCCGCCGTCCTTCCCCGGAAACTCGAATAAACGAGCTCCGGTTTGGGTCCGGCGGCAAGCGCCAATCCCCAACTCGGCGGGGTTGGCGACGGTACGAGCCCGTCTCAGGACGGACTCGTACGTTACCCCCTTCTCCGCGGCCTCGGGCACGATGGTCACCGTGACCGCCGCGGTTTTGGGGGCAACCAACTTCGGCGCCTTTGTGGCCGCCGCTGCAGCTGCCGGGGCAGCCGCCGGGGCAGCCTTCGGGGCAGCCGTGGCCTTCGTCGCCTTCTTGCCCTTTCCCCCCTTCCTAACCACCTCTGACCACGACTGGTTGGCTGGGGTGGTGGAGGGGAGGAGGGCGTCTCCCTGCTGAACCTGGGGGGGTGCCGTGATGGCAACCGGCCCCGGTTTGGCGCCCGCACTCGTACTGGGGGTAGGCTGAGCCCCCGGCGACTTCTTCCCCTTGCCTTTGCCCTTTGAGGGCTTCGGGGCAAGGGGAGCCACTGTCGGCGTCTTGTCCGCCGCTAAAGGCGGACGGAGGCGCTTCTCGGGCAGGAGCCGGTCCTCAATGCCCGCAAAGCAGGCCCGAGTGAACGCCCTCTCCTCCATGACCACCTTGCGGAACATTTCCTCAAGGTTGGAGGAGGAGGGGGCGGGAACCGCTGCCGACGGGGCCACTGCCGATGGGGCCGCTGCCGACGGAGACGGGGCCGTAGCCTCAGCCAGCTTCTTATGAAGCTGGCTAACCTCAGCTTGCAGGCGATCGACCCTCGCCTGTAGCTGCCTCGTCTCGTCTGACGCAGTGCGCTGCGTCAGCTCCAGGACTATGCCGTGCAGGCTGGTTGCCCGGCATTTGAGGGCCTTCTGGAAGGTCCCCTTGAGGTTGGAGGACCTGGAGGCGACCTCGACGATCTCCTCCCTGTCCTCCTCCGCCAAGCGGACCAACTCAGCCACGGAAAGGCCATCGAAACTGACGAGGGCCGAACCATAACCGGCCCTCGCCTTGGTTGCGCGCCTCTCCTTGGCGGCAACCAACTCCTCCAGTTCCAGCTCGGCCTCGGCCCGTCTGGCCAAGCCGAGCTGGCGCTGGGCGACCGCCAGACCCACATCGTGGGTGCCGGCCTGAGAACAAGTCGAAGGCGAAGCAGATGTCTGCTTCGCCTTCGACTTCCTCTTGGGCTTACTCTTGCCCGAGTCCGAGGAACCCTCGGACCCGAGCTTCAAATAAGCCCTCTTCAGGCTGCTCTCCGCAGCCACCCCACAAACGGACGAGTCTAGGACCACGGACTCGACATCCGAGTCCGAGAACTCGTCCGCTCCACTCATGAAGAGGCTAGCCGCGGACGGCGCGCGACTGGCCTCTGAGGCCGACAATACGTCGGGGTGGCCCTGAGAAGGGCCGTTTGGTTGGCCCTGAGAAGGGCCTTTTTTGGCGAAACGCCCTGAGGCATTCCGCAATGGTTTCGGCATTACGAAAACCTAAACCACAATAAAAATAAAACCACACTAAAAATAAAACCGCAATAAAATCTAATAAAAACCACAATAAAATCAGAATAAAACCTAACCCACAATAAAATAAACCCACAATAATAATAAAAAAAAAAAAAAAAAAAACCACAATAAAAATATCCACAACGTACGCAATCGATCGCCCTCAAAATAAAATCGCAAGATCGCGTAGAGCACAGTGCTTGTTAGCCACCGGTCTGCCACTCCGTTACGGTGGTCAGACACGGCGTTGCCCGGGGTACACTGCGAGGAAGTCAGCACTGTGGGGCGTACCCCAACCTAACCTAACCTAACCTAACCTAACCTAACCTAACCTAACCTAACCTAACCTAACCTAACCTAACCTAACCTAACCTAACCTAACCTAACCTAACCTAACCTAACCTTTTTTTTTTTTTTTTTTTTTTTTTGATGTCGCTGGGGAAAATGACAATTACGCATCCCCACCCGTCGGGGGACGGGCAGGGTATGTGGGACTCCCCGGGAGAGAGCCTCCCGGTATACCCACTAAAAACCCCAGCGGCGCTCCGGCATCGCCATAGTGGCGGGGGAGTGGGAAACTAGCATAGCCTCGCTACCTCTCCCCCGCCGGCGAAACCCGCCTACTAAGGCGGGCCCTCATTTGCCCCTCTTAAGGAGGGGCCGTGGCTCCCGCGTGGTGAGCGGTGCAAGGCGGGCGCGGGCACCCCCGTGCCTCACGCCCGCCGCTCACCTCAGGGCGGGAGAAAGCGGGCGAAATCCCGCCTTCTCCTGCCCCTACGCCGCCTGCGGAGCGCCGGAGCGAGGGGATCCTCCTCCCGCTCGCGCTCCGCGGCCTCCTTCTGCGACATCACGACCTCGCAGAAGGAGGCCATCGCCGCCCAGGCCCCCTCGCTCCCCACCATCGCTCTGACGACGGCGGGCAGCGAGAGGTCCCCTCCTACCGCCGCGACAAGATCGCGGCGCGGCACGGCCCACGACGGGCACACCGCGAGGGTGTGGTCCGCCGTGTCCTCCGCCGCGCCGCAACCGTGGCACGACGGCGTTTCCTCTCGTCCTATCCGGTGCAGGTACCTGCCGAAGCAGCCGTGACCGGAGAGTACCTGCACCAGACGGAAGGAGAGGAACCCGTGACGCCTGTCGAGCCAGTCCTTCAGGACTGGCCCGATGGCGTCGAGGGTGCGACGGCCGAACACCGCGGAGGCGAGGTCGCGCGTCCAATGTTGGACGATGGCGTCCCTCGCCTCCCGGCGGACGGCCTCCCTCAACTCCGGGGCCGGACGCTCGCCCAGCGCCCTGCGCCCCGCCGTCCACTCGTACACTCTGGCGAGCACCCAGGCCTCGAGCTCCCAAGGCGGGGTGCTCGCCAGAGCGCATGCCGAAGCGAAACCTACCGTGCGGTAGGCCCGCGCCACCCGCTGGGCGATGGCCCTTTGGGCCGCCCGAAGGGTGGTGAGGTTCTCCCTCCTGTGGAGGGAGTCCGCCCAAATTGGGGCCCCGTAAAGGGCCATGCTCCTCAGTATGCCGGCGTATAACCGCCGGCAACGACTGCTCGGCCCTCCCATGTTCGGCATGAGCCATGAGAGGGCGTCCGCGGCTTTCAGCAGGCGCGTCGACAGCCCGCTAAAGTGCGGGCCGAAGCGCAGCCTGCTGTCCAGCATGAGGCCCAGATACTTCATCTGGGCCTCAACCCCGACCCTCACCCCCTCCACATAAATGTGGGCGTCGGGTGGGGGGCGCCGCCGGGGGCCGTGAAAGAACACAGCCTCCGTTTTGTGCAGCGCCACCCTCAAGCCCAGGCGGCGGATCCTTCCCGCCACTAAGGATCCGCCCGCCGACGCCAAACTGGCCGCCTCCCGGAAGGTGCTCCCGCGGGAAGTGAGGAGAGTGTCATCTGCGTAGCAGATGACACTCGTACCTCGTAGGAGGATTCCCCGCAGGAGCCAGTCATAACCGACGTTCCACAGAAGAGGCCCTAGAACGGACCCCTGTGGAACGCCGGTTTCTACGCCATATCGCCGGACCTGGCCAGCCCCGTCCACGAGGAGGACGGCACGGTCCTCCAAGTAGCTGGCCAGGAGGCCCCGCAGATAAAGGGGCACACCGTGGAACCGGAGCGCCTCCAGGATGGTGGAGTGGGGGATGGAGTTGAAGGCGTTGGCAATGTCGAATGACACAGCCAACACTCCATCCCCCACTCCTACCGCCTCTGTCACCTGGCCCTTGAGAAGGGCCAGGGCGTCCACTGTCGAACGGCCAGCTCGAAAACCGAACTGGGCGTCCGACAGGTCCGGTCCCACGTTCCGCAAATGGCGCTTCAGGCGGGCGGCGATAATCCCCTCGAACATCTTACCGGCCTCGTCAAGCAAGACGATGGGCCGGTAAGCCGAGGGGGAGTCCGCCGGCCGCCCTTCCTTCCGGAGGAGGCACAGTTGGCCTTCCCGCCAAGGTTTCGGGAACCTCCCCGACGCGAAGCACGCGTCGAAGAGGTCCCGAAACCTTCCCTCCATCTCGGTGACCGCGATGGCCACCACCCTGGCGGGAACGCCGTCGGGGCCAGGAGCCGTCTTTTTGGCGCGGAGACGGAGTGTCGCCGCGCCAAATTCCTCCTCTGAAACCGGAGGAGGAGGAGCTTCCTCCTCCGGTCCTTCCCTTGGCGGGCCCATCGCTGGTGGGGCGAAGTGCGGATCCCTGCGCGGAAACAGGGACCGCACCACCCCATCCAGGAGCGCTGGTTCCAGGGTCTCGGCAACCGGGGGACCAATGCGACGCAGTTTGTTCCGCGCCGCCTTATATGGTCTCCCGAATGGGTCGTTGTCGAGACCCTCCAGCAGCTCAGCCCTCGCCGCGTCCTTGGCGGCGCCGATGGCCGACTTAAAGGCCGCCCTCGCCCCCACGTATGTGGAGTAGAGGCGGTCCTCTTCGGCCTCGTCCCGTCGGCGCCGCCGACGCGATCGGGTGTAGGCCCGCCGTGCCGCCACGCAGGTGGCCCGCAGCTCCGCCAACTCCTCCGACCACCAGTACACGGCGCGTCGGGGAGGTGGACGTCTCGACCGAGGCATGCTGGCGTTGCATACCTCGGTCAATGACCCCCTCAGTCGGGCCGCCGCCGCGTCCACGTCCAGGACGTCCCCGCCGGGACCTGGCCAAAGCCAGTCCTGGACGAACGCGGCCTCCCGTGCCGCCTCCCGATCCAGGTGGGTCAGAGCCCACCTTGGAAACGGGGAACGGCCCGACGATGAGGGGGTGCTCCGGCGCCCCCGTGGATTCTGGGGGGAGATCTCGAATCGCACGTAGCGGTGATCCGAGATCGTCTCCCCCAGTTCCACCCTCCAATTTCGAATGCGGGCGGCCAGTGCGGGCGTGGCAAAGGTGAGGTCCACAATGGACCCGCCCTGCCGCCGCACGCACGTCTGGACGCTCCCCCTATTCAAGAGGGAGAGACCAGACGAGGCCGCCCACAATTCGACCGCCTGACCGCGGGCGTCGGTGGCCGGGTTTCCCCAGACCACCGACTTGGCATTCAGGTCTCCGAGCACGGAGACCTGTCGTGGCGCCGTCCTCCCGATGACCGCCGTCAGGACCCCGAGGAAATCCTCGAAGTCCTGGAGAGGGCGGTTTGGGGAGAAGTAGACCCCCACAAGGGCCAACCCTCCCCACGCGGCGGCCACGTATCCCGGTCCCCTCTCTAAGAGCGAGAGGGGAGGGGAACCTAACCTAACCTAACCTAACCTAACCTAACCTTTTTTTTTTTTTTTTTTTTTTTTTTTTTTTTTTTCTCGAGTGGAAATGCCTTTACGCACCATACCCGTCGCTAGCTAGGCGACGAGCGTGTGTGGGACTCGCCCGGCCGAAGCCGGGAATACCCACTAAAACCACCCGGTTACCCTCTTGCCCTGCTGGGAGTGCCACGGGATCTGCCTGTAAGGCAACTGGCCCCGTGTCACCCCCGGGCTTTCCGGCTGAGCCGGTTTCCGCGCCGATGGAGGATTACCTGGTAACGAGGTAATCCCCAGACGTGGTGACCGCTGTGCAATGCGCGTGCGGGAGCTACCCACACACGCTGGTCACACTCCGGGGCGAGAGGAGATGGGGGTTCGTCCCCCGCCTTCTTCGCCCCGCCCGTCTACGCCGGAGGGGAGCGGGAATAGTTTGCTAATTGGCAATCTCTTCCCGCTCCCTCTCCGCTGCCTCCTTCTTGGAGGAGGCAGCCTCCCCTGCACTCTCGCTTTCAACCATGGTTTGGACCATGGTTGCCAGCGAGAGGCGTCCCTGTGGAATGAGGACACCGATGGACCTACCTGGCATTAGTAGTGTCCATCGGTGCCCCCGTCCTATCGGCGGCCGCCGAGGCGGCAGCCGGCGGCCCCCAAGCGGGGCGGCCCCGGACCGGTGGCGCCTTGCAGGCGGAGCCGGCCATCTTATGGCCGCTGGGTAGGCCCCTGTCCGTGCAAAGCGCGCACTTTACAGGGGCCGTGCAGCCCATCGAGAAGTGGCCCTCCTGGCCACAGCGGAAGCATTGCTTGCTCCGGTCCTTGGTGGACGGGCAGAGCGCCGCAGTATGCCCCGTGTCCATGCACTTCCGACAGCGCATTGGGCGCTGATCCAACAGTTGGATGGAGGCGGCGCTCCAGCCTACGTCCACCTTACCCCTCTCCGCCAGCTGTTTTGCGGCCTCTACGGGGCATGAGACTCGGACCGAGCCCATGCCCCTCGCTCCCGACACGATTCGGCCCACCCGAATTTGGTCGGGCGGGCAATTGGCCAACTCAGCCAGGGCCCCCTTGACGTCCTCAGGTGTGAGGGACTCTTCTAGCCCACCTACGCGGACTGCCGCCATCTTGGTGGGGCGGGTCACCTCGGCAACCTCCCCAAGCACCTCAGCCATCCTTTTTGCTAAGGTGTCAGCCTGGGAGGCGGAGGTCTCCTTCGAGAGCTCCATGAGGGAAGCCCCCGTCATGGACCTCCTTATTTTGCCCAGACCCACCCCGAGCTCGGCCAGATTGATGGCCGCCTTCGCCTTGCGTATTACGTCCACGTAGGTGGTGCCCTGACTTATTGCCTCCGGCTTGAGGGCCACCAAAATGGCGGGACTCTTTGGCACCCTTGGTGCCTTGTTGGGGCCCGCTGGATTGGGCCCTTTCTGTTTCTGACCTGGCCTCTGGCCAGGTTCCCGGGCTGTCTTCTGGCCTGGAGTAGGAGCAGGGGCGGTGGCGGCCTTCTTCTTCCCCTTCTTTGCCACCGTGGCCCAAGACTCCCCCTCCAGCACCAGGGGCTGTACGTCCCGGGAGCTCCCAGGGACCTGACTCTCTGCGCGTACCGGCTCAGGCGCAGGTCTGGCCTCTGTCTCTGTCCCCCTTCGACCCTTCGGCTCTTTTTTCTTAGCCTTTTTGGCCTTTTTAGGCACATTAGCCGGCGGCGGCATAAGTGTCGCCGGCTCGGTCTCGTCCATACTCCGTCTCTCCCTCGCTGGGGGCTGGCTCGATTGACTGTCAGCCGCCAGCGAGGGACGATGACTTTTGGCCGGCAAGAGGCGGCCGTCCCTCTCGAGGCCCTCCAGTTGCGCGCTGATGACACTGCCAACGTGGTTCATCAGCTCGCGCTGGAGGACCCCCATACCACTCACAAAATCGTCCCGCGTAAGGCCCGTGGGAACGGGTTGCGGGACCGGCTCCGGGACTGGCTCCTGGGGCCGTGTCTGTCTGGGGCGCGGGCTTCTCCTCTCGGACACAGCCTGGCGCAGAGCGGCCACCTGTTGGTCTAGGACCGCGACCCGCCCTTGCAGGCGCCTGTTGTCGGCCCGGAGCCGACGCATCTCCTCGTCCTCCTTTCTGGAGGCCAGCCACCGGACCGCCTGGATCATCACCAGTGACGCCTCCCTGATCTCCTTTATGGAGGTCCCCTTTAAATTTTTTGATTTTTTGAGAACCCCCTCAATTCTCGCCGCCCCCTCCTCAGCCATTGACTGAAGAACAGGGGGCGATGGCATAGGGGGCCCACAATCCTCGTCACGTCCGGTTGGGCGGGATTCCTTGTCCGACCGCACAGGGGGACCACATTCGTCGTCCCGTCCTGCCTGTTGCAATTCAATGTCGGAGTCCGACAGCGAGGACTCCGAATCCAAAGGCATTTCCTTTAATAGTCTCCTGGCCTGGGAGAGCCCCACCGAATGTTTGGGGCCACCCCCGCCAGGTCCAGTTCGTATAATTTTGGGTGCCGGTTTGTCCGACCTGCCGGACCCAGCACCCTCTAGCTCAGATTCGCTGTCTGCCCACCTCCGTGCGGCCTTCCTGCTACCGCAACTTTGGGCAGACGGCGTGCGTGCCCCCTCGCTTGATGCCACCGACAACTCCGACGATCCTCCGGCGGTGTCGGTGACATCAACCTGCAGCACTCTTCTCAGTAACTCCAATCTCTCTCTTCTCGTCGGAGGAGGCTCGCGTGGTAGCCACTTTGGGGGAGATCCCCGCGACCCTACTTCGACTTCCACCTCTTCGCCTTCGTAATCGCTGCCAGTAACATCAGCGACAGCAGGGGCCTGGTCGCCCACCCCTGCGCGCTCTTCGGTCGTAGATTTAACATCCGCAGCCCCGGGTAGCTGTGGACGCCGGGCGTCAGCCGGATCGCAAGACAGAACACTCTTCGCATTAGACATTTCCCATATTACGATTGGGAAAATACTCACATCGCTTTCCCAAGGCGATGTGGCCGCTATTTCTGGGAGGGATTTAGTCCTCCCAAGGCCAGCGGATGCCTCGTGTGCAGGTTATACCGCCCGCTACTCGGTATCTACAACTAACTTAAAACTAATTAGATTTTTTTGTATTTTTTCAAATTTTGTATTTTTGTCTTGGGTTTTCGCTTTTGTAGTTTTTTTTTGGATTTTGATATATTTTTTATAAAAACCTAATCCTAAACTTAAAACTAACCTAATCCTACCCACCCCCTTGCACCGCGGCCAAGACGACCAACGCCACGGTGCCCCCAAACCGCGGGCTAAAAAGAAACCCGCGGTCCTCAAGGGTTTTTATAGTGGTTATCCTTCCACGCGACCCGGGCAAATGCCCCGACAGTCACCGGTCCCCTTAGGGATTACGGTGTGCGAGGGTTTTATTCGTGGTTTTCCTTCCACTTGACCCGGGCAAATGCCCCGACGGTCCCCGGTCCCCGAAGGGATTACGGTATGCCCCATGCATGCATCCACTTACAGCACTCTGCTGATCAGAGCCGAAGTGGATGCATGCAAACCCCTATAGGCCAGGTTCCCATCACCGACCATCTTAAAGATGATCGGTGACTGAAACCTGGCCCTTCCCCGTGTGAAGATTAGCCGCCAGGCCCAAGAGTCCACCAGAACGCGGTGGGCAGTTGGGGCTGGCGTTGCCCAGGGTGCGCCACGAGGAGGCTCTTCGACTTGCACCCCAACCTAACCTAACCTAACCTAACCTTTTTTTTTTTTTTTTTTTTTTTTTTTTTTTTTTTTCTTTTTTTTTTTTTTTTTTTTTTTTTTCTCGAGTGGAAATGCCTTTACGCACCATACCCGTCGCTAGCTAGGCGACGAGCGTGTGTGGGACTCGCCCGGCCGAAGCCGGGAATACCCACTAAAACCACCCGGTTACCCTCTTGCCCTTCTGGGAGTGCCACGGGATCTGCCTTAAGGCAACTGGCCCCGTGTCACCCCCAGGGCTTTCCGGCTTAGCCGGTTTCCGCGCCTATGGAGGATTACCCGGTAACGAGGTAATCCCCAGACGTGGTGACCAGTGCAATGCGCGAGCGGGAGCTACCCACACACGCTGGTCACACTCCGGGGCGAAAGGAGATGGGGGTTCGTCCCCCGCCTTCTTCGCCCCGCCCGTCTACGCCGGAGGGGAGCGGGAATAGTTTGCTAATTGGCAATCTCTTCCCGCTCCCTCTCCGCTGCCTCCTTCTTGGAGGAGGCAGCCTCCCCTGCACTCTCGCTTTCAACCATGGTTTGGACCATGGTTGCCAGCGAGAGGCGTCCCTGCGGAATGAGGACACCGATGGACCTACCTGGCATTAGTAGTGTCCATCGGTGCCCCCGTCCCAGCGGCGGCCGCCGAGGCGGCAGCCGGTGGCCCCCAAGCGGGGCGGCCCCGGACCGGTGGTGCCTTGCAGGCGGAGCCGGCCATCTTATGGCCGCTGGGTAGGCCCCTGTCCGTGCAAAGTGCGCACTTTATGGGGGCCGTACAGCCCATCGAGAAGTGGCCCTCCTGGCCACAGCGGAAGCATTGCTTGCTCCGGTCCTTGGTGGACGGGCAGAGCGCCGCAGTGTGCCCCGTGTCCATGCACTTCCGACAGCGCATTGGGCGCTGATCCAACATTTGGATGGAGGCGGCGCTCCAGCCTACGTCCACCTTACCCCTCTCCGCCAGCTGTTTTGCGGCCTCTACGGGGCATGAGACTCGGACCGAGCCCATGCCTCTCGCTCCCGGGATGATTCTGCCCACCCGAATTTGGTCGGGCGGGCAATTGACCAACTCGGCCAGGGCCCCCTTGACGTCCTCTGATGTGAGGGACTCTTCTAGCCCACCTACGCGGACCGCCGCCATCTTGGTTGGGCGGGTCACCTCGGCAACCTCCCCAAGCACCTCAGCCATCTTCTGGGCCAAGGTATCAGCCTGGGAGGCGGAGGTCTCTTTGGACAGCTCCATAAGGGAGGCCCCTGTCATGGACCTCCTGATTTTGCCCAGACCCACCCCGAACTCGGCCAGATTTATGGCCGCCTTAGCCTTGCGTATTACGTCCACGTAGGTGGTGCCCTGACTTATTGCCTCCGGCTTGAGGGCCACCAAAATGGCGGGACTCCTTGGCACCCTTGGTGCCTTGTTGGGGCCCGCTGGATTGGGCCCTTTCTGTTTCTGACCTGGCCTCTGGCCAGGTTCCTGGGCTGTCTTCTGGCCTGGAGTGGGAGCAGGGGCGGTGGCGGCCTTCTTCTTCCCCTTCTTTGCCACCGTGGCCCAGGACTCCCCCTCCAGCACCAGGGGCTGTACGTCCCGGGAGCTCCCAGGGACCTGACTCTCTGCGCGTGCCGGCTCAGGCGCAGGTCTGGCCTCTGCCCCCCCGCGCACGCTCGATCCCTTCGGCTCCTTTTTCTTCTTCGCCTTTTTTGCCTTTGTAGGCAAGTTAGCCGGCGGCGGCATAAGTGCCGCCGGCTCAGTCTCGTCCATACTCCGTCTCTCCCTCACTGGGGGCTGGCTTGATTGCCTGTCAGCCGCCAGCGAGGGACGATGAGTTTTAGCCGGCAAGAGGCGGCCGTCTTTCTCGAGGCCCTCCAGTTGCGCGCTGATGACACTGCCAACATGGTTCATCAGCTCGCGCTGGAGGACCTCCATACCACTCACGAAATCGTCCCGCGTGAGGCCCGTGGGAACGGGTTGCGGGACCGGCTCCGGGACTGGCTCCTGGGGCCGTGTCTGTCTGGGGCGCGGGCTACTCCTCTCGGAGACGGCCTGGCGCAGAGCGGCCACCTGTTGGTCTAGGACCGCGACCCGCCCTTGCAGGCGCCTGTTGTCGGCCCGGAGCCGACGCATTTCCTCGTCTTCTTTTCTGGAGGCCAGCCACCGGACCGCCTGGATCATTACCAGCGACGCCTCCCTGATCTCCTTTATACAGGTGCCCTTCAAATTTTTGGATTTTTTGAGGACCCCCTCAATTCTCGCCGCCCCCTCCTCAGCCATTGACTGAAGAACCGGGGGCGATGGCAAAGGGGGCCCACAATCCTCGTCACGTCCGGTTGGGCGGGACTCTCTGTCCGAATACATAGGGGGACCACACTCGTCGCCCCGTCCCGCTTGTTGCAACTCCAGGTCGGAGTCCGACAGCGAGGACTCCGAATCCAGTGGCATTTCCTTCAATAGTCTCCTGGCCTGGGAGAGCCCCACCGAATGTTGGGGACCTCCCTTGCCAGGACCAGTCCGCAGCAGCTTGGGTGCCGGTTTGTCCGACCTGCCGGACCCAGCACCCTCGCGCTCTGAATCGCTGTCTGCCCTCCTACGTGCGGCCTTCCTGCTGCCGCGACTTTGGGGAGACGGCGTGTCGCGTGCCCCCTCGCTTGATGCCACCGACACCTCCGACGATCCTCCAGCGGTGTCGGTGACATCAACCTGCAGCACTCTTCTCAGCAACTCCAATCTCTCTCTTCTCGTCGGAGGAGGCTCGCGTGGTAGCCACTTTGGGGGAGATCCCCGCGACCCTACTTCGACGTCCACCTCTTCGCCTTGGTAATCGCTGCCAGTAACATCAGCGACAGCAGGGGCCTGGTCGCCCACCCCTGCGCGCTCTTCGGTCGTAGATTTAACATCCGCAGCCCCGGGTAGCTGCGGACGCCGGGCGTCAGCCGGATCGCAAGACAGAACACTCTTCGCATTAGACATTTCCCATATTACGATTGGGAAAATACTCACATCGCTTTCCCAAGGCGATGTGGCCGCTATTTCTGGGAGGGATTTAATCCTCCCAAGGCCAGCGGATGCCTTCTGTGCAGGTTATACCGCCCGCTGCTCGGTATCTAAAAACTAACTTAAACTAATTAGATTTTTTTTTTTTTTTTTGGGTTTTTTCAAATTTTATATTTTTGTCTTTGGTTTTCGCTTTTTTGATTTTTTTTGTATTTTTGGTGTATTTTATATAAAAAACCTAATCCTAACTTAAAGCTAACCTAAGACTACCCACCCCATGCACCGCGGCCAAGACGACCAACGCCACGGTGCCCCCCGACCGCGGGCTAAAAAGAAACCCGCGGTCCCCTAGGGTTTTTATAGTGGTTTTCCTTCCACGCGACCCGGGCAAATGCCCCGACGGTCACCGGTCCCCTTAGGGATTACGGTGTTCGAGGGTTTTATTCGTGGTTTTCCTTCCACTTGACCCGGGCAAATGCCCCGACGGTCCCCGGTCCCCGAAGGGATTACGGTATGCCCCAAGCATGCATCCACTTGTGCAGCACTCTTCTAAACAGAGTGGAAGTGGATGCCTGCGAACCCCTATAGGCCAGATTCCCATCACCGACCATCTTAGAGATGATTGGTGACTGAAATCTGGCCCTTCCCCGTGTGAAGATTAGCCGCCAGGCCCAAGAGTCCACCAGAACGCGGTGGGCAGTTGGGGCTGGCGTTGCCCAGGGTGCGCCACGAGGAGGCTCTTCGACTTGCACCCCAACCTAACCTAACCTAACCTAACCTAACCTAACCTAACCTAACCTAACCTAACCTAACCTAACCTAACCTAACCTAACCTAACCTAACCTAACCTAACCTAACCTAACCTAACCTAACCTTTTTTTTTTTTTTTTTTTTTTTTTTTTTTTTTTTTTTTTTTTTGACGCTGTGGGAATGCATTTACGCACCATACCCCGAAGGGCGTGTGTGGGACTCGCCCAGCTCTGTAGCCAGGAATACCCACTAAACCCAACAGCGGCACACCGACATCGCCTTAGTGGCGGGGTCATGGGATGTAGCAAGCCTGCCGTCCACAACCCCGCCGGCGATTCCTGCCCGAAGGCAGGCCCACAGTGGGCCCTCCATAGGGAGGGGCCCGGCTGGTCACGTCTCCGTGTGCGAGAAGACGCAGCAGCCACGGGTTTTTTAGCGAGGTGTCCTTCCTCTTAGCCCCACTCGTTTGCCCGGAAGCAAACGGGGCCCCCAGCTCCTCTCAGTGAGGAGGCCGGGTTGCCCGACGGTGACCCGGACTTCGGGTCACGTCAGCCACCTGGAGTGGTGGCCGACCCGCCGCGCGTGACCGCCGAAGCGGTCCCCACTTCTGGTTTTGGTCCGCGCCGGTAAACCGGTAACCCCCATATCTGGGGGCCGTTCCCCTATCCGCCACCTGGGGACGCGTCCGATGGCAGGTCCAGAAACTGCGCACGGAAACCTAACCTAACCTAACCTAACCTAACCTAACCTAACCTAACCTAACCTAACCTAACCTAACCTAACCTAACCTAACCTAACCTTTTTTTTTTTTTTTTTTTTTTTTTTTGACGCTGTGGGAATGCATTTACGCACCATACCCCGAAGGGCGTGTGTGGGACTCGCCCAGCCGAAGCCGGAAATACCCACTAAACCCAACAGCGGCACACCGACATCGCCTTAGTGGCGGGGTCATGGGAAGTAGCATGCCTGCCGACCAATCCCCCGCCGGCGATTCCTGCCCGAAGGCAGGCCCACAGTGGGCCCTCCATAGGGAGGGGCCCGGCTGGGTACGTCTTCGTGTGCAAGAAGACGCAGCAGCCAAGGGTTTTTTAGCGAGGTGTCCTTCCTCTTAGCCCCACTCGTTTGCCCGAAGGCAAACGGGGCCCCCAGCTCCTCTCAATGAGGAGACCGGGTTGCCCGACGGTGACCCGGACTTCGGGTCACGTCAGCCACCTGGAGTGGTGGCCGACCCGCCGCGCGTGACCGCCGAAGCGGTCCCCACTTCTGGTTTTGGTCCGCGCCGGTAAACCGGTAACCCCCATATCTGGGGGCCGTTCCCCTATCCGCCACCTGGGGACGCGTCCGATGGCAGGTCCAGAAACTGCACACGGATCCTAACCTAACCTAACCTAACCTAACCTAACCTAACCTTTTTTTTTTTTTTTTTTTTTTTTTTTTGTTGTCGCTGGGGAAAATGACAATTACGCATCCCCACCCGTCGGGGGACGGGCAGGGTATGTGGGACTCCCCGGGAGAGAGCCTCCCGGTATACCCACTAAAAACCCCAGCGGCGCTCCGGCATCGCCATAGTGGCGGGGGAGTGGGGGAGTGGCACAGCCTGGGCTTCCTCTCCCCCGCCGGCGAAACCCGCCTAAGAAGGCGGGCCCTCATTTGCCCCTCTTAAAGAGGGGCTGTGGCTCCCGCGTGGTGAGCGGTGCAGGGCGGGCGCGGGCACCCCCGTGCCTCACGCCCGCCGCTCACCTCAGGGCGGGAGAAAGCGGGCGAAATCCCGCCTTCTCCTGCCCCTACGCCGCCTGCGGAGCGCCGGAGCGAAGGGATCCTCCTCCCGCTCGCGCTCCGCGGCCTCCTTCTGCGACATCACGACCTCGCAGAAGGAGGCCATCGCCGCCCAGGCCCCCTCGCTCCCCACCATCGCTCTGACGACGGCGGGCAGCGAGAGGTCCCCTCCTACCGCCGCGACAAGATCGCGGCGCGGCACGGCCCACGACGGGCACACAACGAGGGTGTGGTCCGCCGTGTCCTCCGCCGCGCCGCAACCGTGGCACGACGGCGTCTCCTCTCGTCCTATCCGGTGCAGGTACCTGCCGAAGCAGCCGTGACCGGAGAGTACCTGCACCAGACGGAAGGAGAGGAAACCGTGACGCCTGTCGAGCCAGTCCTTCAGGACCGGCCCGATGGCGTCGAGGGTGCGACGGCCGAACACCGCGGAGGCGAGGTCGCGCGTCCAATGTTGGACGATGGCGTCCCTCGCCTCCCGGCGGACGGCCTCCCTCAGCTCCGGGGCCGGACGCTCGCCCAGCGCCCTGCGCCCCGCCGTCCACTCATACACTCTGGCGAGCACCCAGGCCTCGAGCTCCCAAGGCGGGGTGCTCGCCAGAGCGCATGCCGAAGCGAAGCCTACCGTGCGGTAGGCCCGCGCTACCCGTTGGGCAATGGCCCTTTGGGGCGCCCGAAGAGCGGTGACGTTCTCCCTCCTATGGAGGGAGTCCGCCCAAATGGGGGCCCCATATAGGGCCATGCTCCGCAGTATGCCGGCGTATAACCGCCGGCAACGACTGCTCGGCCCTCCCATGTTCGGCATGAGCCATGAGAGGGCGTCCGCGGCTTTCAGCAGGCGCGTCGACAGCCCGCTAAAATGCGGGCCGAAGCGCAGCCTGCTGTCCAGCATGAGGCCCAGATACTTCATCTGGGCCTCAACCCCGACCCTTACCCCCGCCACATAAATGTGGGCGTCGGGTGGGGGGCGCTGCCGGGGGCCGTGGAAGAACACGGCCTCCGTTTTGTGCAGCGCCACCCTCAAGCCCAGGCGGCGGATCCTCCCCGCCACTAAGGATCCGCCCGCCGACGCCAAACTGGCCGCCTCCCGGAAGGTGCTCCCGCGGGAAGTGAGGAGAGTGTCATCCGCGTAGCAGATGACACTCGTGCCTCGTAGGAGAGTTCCCCGCAGGAGCCAGTCATAACCGACGTTCCACAGAAGAGGCCCTAGAACGGACCCCTGTGGAACGCCGGTTTCCACGCCATACCGCCGGACCTGGCCAGCCCCGTCCACGAGGAGGACGGCACGGTCCTCCAAGTAGCTGGCCAGGAGGCCCCGCAAGTAAAGGGGCACACCGTGGAACCGGAGCGCCTCCAGGATGGTGGAGTGGGGGATGGAGTTGAAGGCGTTGGCAATGTCGAATGACACAGCCAACACTCCATCCCCCACTCCTACCGCCTCTGTCACCTGGCCCTTGAGAAGGGCCAGGGCGTCCACTGTCGAACGCCCAGCTCGAAAACCGAACTGGGCGTCCGACAGGTCCGGTCCCACGTTCCGCAGATGGCGCTTCAGGCGGGCGGCGATAATCCCCTCGAACATCTTACCGGCCTCGTCAAGCAAGACGATGGGCCGGTAAGCCGAGGGGGAGTCCGCCGGCCGCCCTTCCTTCCGGAGGAGGCACAGTTGGCCTTCCCGCCAAGGTTTCGGGAACCTCCCCGACGCGAAGCACGCGTCAAAGAGGTCCCGAAACCTTCCCTCCATCTCGGTGACCGCGATGGCCACCACCCTGGCGGGAACGCCGTCGGGGCCAGGAGCCGTCTTTTTGGCGCGGAGACGGAGAGTCGCCGCGCCAAATTCCTCCTCTGAGACCGGAGGAGGAGGAGCTTCCTCCTCCGGTTCTTCCCTTGGCGGGCCCATCACTGGTGGGGTGAAGTGCGGATCCCTGCGCGGAAACAGGGACCGCACCACCCCATCCAGGAGCGCTGGTTCCAGGGTCTCGGCAACCGGGGGACCAATGCGACGCAGTTTGTTCCGCGCCGCCTTATATGGTCTCCCGAATGGGTCGTTGTCGAGACCCTCCAGCAGCTCAGCCCTCGCCGCGTCCTTGGCGGCGCCGATGGCCGACTTGAAGGCCGCCCTCGCCCCCACGTAAGTGGAGTAGAGGCGGTCCTCCTCGGCCTCGTCCCGTCGGCGCCGCCGACGCGATCGGGTGTAGGCCCGCCGTGCCGCCACGCAGGTGGCCCGCAGCCCCGCCAACTCCTCCGACCACCAGTACACGGCGCGTCGGGGAGGTGGACGTCTTGACCGAGGCATGCTGGCGTTGCACACCTCGGTCAATGACCCCCTCAGTCGGGCCGCCGCCGCGTCCACGTCCAGGACGTCCACGCCGGGACCTGGCCAAAGCCAGTCCTGGACGAACGCGGCCTCCCGTGCCGCCTCCCGATCCAGGTGGGTCAGAGCCCACCTTGGAAACGGGGAACGGCCCGACGATGAGGGGGTGCTGCGGCGCCCCCGTGGATTCTGGGGGGAGATCTCGAATCGCACGTAGCGGTGATCCGAGATCGTCTCCCCCAGTTCCACCCTCCAATTTCGAATGCGGGCGGCCAGTGCGGGCGTGGCGAAGGTGAGGTCCACAATGGACCCGCCCTGCCGCCGCACGCACGTCTGGACGCTCCCCCTATTCAAGAGGGAGAGTCCAGACGTGGCCGCCCACAATTCGACTGCCCGTCCGCGAGCGTCGGTGGCCGGGTTTCCCCAGACCACCGACTTGGCATTCAGGTCTCCTAAAACGGAGACCTGTCGTGGCGCCGTCCTCCCGATGACCGCCGTCAGGACCCCGAGGAAATCCTCGAAGTCCTGGAGAGGGCGGTTTGGGGAGAAGTAGGCCCCCACAAGGGCCAACCCTCCCCACGCGGCGGCCACGTATCCCGGTCCCCTCTCTAAGAGCGAGAGGGGAGGGGAGTCCGAGGAAGACCGCGCCACGATTGCCACCGAGCCGTCGCTATCTCCCAGCCAACTGCTGGGAGTATAGTACGGCTCGGCCACCACTGCCACATCCACCAACCACTCGGCCATTGACTGCACCAGCAGGTCCTGGGCAGCCCGGCAGTGGTTGGTGTTTGCCTGCAAGATGCGATGGTCGATACCCATTATTCGACCATCGCATCACCCTCGGCCACCGCCGCTGATGGGACATCAGCGGGAGTGGTGGCAGCAGCGGCAGGACGGCTTATAGCCGCCTGCGGCTTGCCCTTCTTGGAGGGAGGACGGCATGACGTCCCCCCCATAACGTGGTCGGCGGGGCGGCCGCCGGAGGCACACGCCGCGCAATGCGGCTTGGCGGCCTCACACGTGGCCGCCATGTGCCCCTCCTTCCCGCAGCGGAAGCATGTGTCCGCCCTGTCCACAGTGGACGGACACAAGGCTCGGGTGTGGCCGATCCCGAAGCACTTGAAGCAGCGCATCGGCGCTGCCTCAAGCACCCGGATCACGGCCCGGCTGAAGCCTAGGAATAGCCGCCCTTGGCCTTTAGCCTGGGCGGCCAACGCTGCGGCGACTGGGCACACCAGCCGGATAGTGCCCAGTCCACCGCGGCCGGGCCTAACGTCCCGAGCCTGCACCGCTGCGGGTTCGCAGCCTCCGGCCACTGCGATCGCCGCCACCACCTCCTCCTTGGTGACCGAGTCGTCGAGACCGGTCACCTCTATGGCCGCCGTCTTGGTCGGCCTGGCCACCTTTGCCACGTCGGCGAGGACCTCCCGCAACTTGGTCGCGAAGAGGTCCGCATTTTTGCCGCCGTCCTTCCCCGGGAACTCGAACAGTCGAGCTCCGGTTTGGGTCCGGCGGCAAGCGCCAATCCCCGATTCGGCGGGGTCCACGACTGTACGAGCCCGTCTCAGGACGGACTCGTACGTTACCCCCTTCTCCGCGGCCTCGGGCACGATGGTCACCGTGACCGCCGCGGTTTTGGGGGCAACCAACTTCGGCGCCTTTGTGGCCGCCGCTGCAGCTGCCGAGGCAGCCGCCGGGGCAGCCTTCGGGGCAGCCGTGGCCTGGGTCGCCTTCTTGCCCTTTCCCCCCTTCCTAACCACCTCTGACCACGACTGGTTGGCTGGGGTGGTGGAGGGGAGGAGGGCGTCTCCCTGCTGAACCTGGGGGGGTGCCGTGATGGCAACCGGCCCCGGTTTGGCGCCCGCACTCGTGCTGGGGGTAGGCTGAGCCCCCGGCGACTTCTTCCCCTTGCCTTTGCCCTTTGAGGGCTTCGGGGCAAGGGGAGCCACTGTCGGCGTCTTGTCCGCCGCTAAAGGCGGACGGAGGCGCTTCTCGGGCAGGAGCCGGTCCTCAATGCCCGCAAAGCAGGCCCGAGTGAACGCCCTCTCCTCCATGACCACCTTGCGGAACAATTCCTCAAGGTTGGAGGAGGAGGGGGCGGGTACCGCTGCCGACGGGGCTGCCGCCACCGGGGCAACCTTTTTTTTTTTTTTTTTTTTTTTTTTTTCAATTACGCATCCCCACCCGTCGGGGGACGGGCGGGTATGTGGGACTCCCCGGGAGAGAGCCTCCCGGTATACCCACTAAAAACCCCAGCGCAACTCCGGCATCGCCATAGTGGCGGGGGAGTGGGAAACTAGCTCAGCCTCAGCTACCTCTCCCCCGCCGGCGAACCCCGCCTATTGAGGCGGGCCCTCATTTGCCCCTCTTAAGGAGGGGCCGCGGCTCCCTCGTGGTGAGCGGTGCAAGGCGAGCGCGGGCACCCCCGTGCCTCACGCCCGCCGCTCACCTCAGGGCGGGAGAAAGCGGGCGAAATCCCGCCTTCTCCTGCCCCTACGCCGCCTGCGGAGCGCCGGAGCGAGGGGATCCTCCTCCCGCTCGCGCTCCGCGGCCTCCTTCTGCGACATCACGACCTCGCAGAAGGAGGCCATCGCCGCCCAGGCCCCCTCGCTCCCCACCATCGCTCTGACGACGGCGGGCAGCGAGAGGTCCCCTCCTACCGCCGCGACAAGATCGCGGCGCGGCACGGCCCACGACGGGCACACCGCGAGGGTGTGGTCCGCCGTGTCCTCCGCCGCGCCGCAACCGTGGCACGACGGCGTCTCCTCTCGTCCTATCCGGTGCAGGTACCTGCCGAAGCATCCGTGACCGGAGAGTACCTGCACCAGACGGAAGGAGAGGAACCCGTGACGCCTGTCGAGGCAGTCCCCCAGGACTGGCCCGATGGCGTCGAGGGTGCGACGGTCGAACACCGCGGAGGCGAGGTCGCGCGTCCAATGTTGGACGATGGCGTCCCTCGCCTCCCGGCGGACGGCCTCCCTCAACTCCGGGGCCGGACGCTCGCCCAGCGCCCTGCGCCCCGCCGTCCACTCGTACACTCTGGTGAGCACCCAGGCCTCGAGCTCCCAAGGCGGGGTGCTCGCCAGAGCGCATGCCGAAGCGAAACCTACCGTGCGGTAGGCCCGCGCTACCCTCTGGGCGATGGACCTTTGGGGCGCCCGAAGGGCGGTGAGGTTCTCCCTCCTGTGGAGGGAGTCCGCCCAAATGGGCGCCCCATACAGGGCCATGCTCCGCAGTATGCCGGCGTATAACCGCCGGCAACGACTGCTCGGCCCTCCCATGTTCGGCATGAGCCATGAGAGGGCGTCCGCGGCTTTCAGCAGGCGCGTCGACAGCCCGCTAAAATGCGGGCCGAAGCGCAGCCTGCTGTCCAGCATTAGGCCCAGATATTTCATCTGGGCCTCAATCCCGACCCTTACCCCCTCCACATAAATGTGGGCGTCGGGCGGGGGGCGCTGCCGGGGGCCGTGGAAGAACACGGCCTCCGTTTTGTGCAGCGCCACCCTCAAGCCCAGGCGGCGGATCCCCCCGCCACCAAGGATCCGCCCGCCGAGGCCAAACTGGCCGCCTCCCTGTAACTGCTCCCGCGGGAAGTGAGGAGAGTGTCATCTGCGTAGCAGATGACACTCGTGCCTCGCAGGAGGGTTCCCCGCAGGAGCCAGTCATAACCGACGTTCCACAGAAGAGGCCCTAGAACGGACCCCTGTGGAACGCCGGTTCCCACATCGTATCTCCGGAGCTGGCCAGCCCCATCTACGAGGAGGACAGCACGGTCCTCCAGGTAGCTGGCCAGGAGGCCCCTCAAGTAAAGGGGCACTCCGTGGAACCGGAGCGCCTCCAGGATGGTGGAGTGGGGGGATGGAGTTGAAGGCGTTGGCAATGTCGAATGACACAGCCAACACTCCATCCCCCACTCCTACCGCCTCTGTCACCTGGCCCTTGAGGCGGGCCAGGGCGTCCACTGTCGAACGCCCAGCTCGAAAACCGAACTGGGCGTCCGACAGGTCCGGTCCCACGCTCCGAAGATGACACTTCAGGCGGCCGGCGATGATCCCCTCGAACATTTTACCGACCTCATCGAGCAAAACGATGGGCCGGTATGCCGAGGGGGAGTCCGCCGGCCGTCCCTCCTTGTGGAGGAGGCACAATTGGCCTTCCCGCCAAGGTTTCGGGAACCTCCCCGACGCGAAGCACGCGTCGAAGAGGTCCCGAAACCTTCCCTCCATCTCGGTGGCCGCGATGGCCACCACCCTGGCGGGAACGCCGTCCGGGCCAGGAGCCGTCTTTTTGGCGCGGAGACGGAGAGTCGCCGCGCCAAATTCCTCCTCTGAAACCGGAGGAGGAGGAGGAGCTTCCTCCTCCGGTAGAGCCGCTGGTCTTGGCGGGCCCATCGCTGGTGGGGTGAAGTGCGGATCCCTGCGCGGAAACAGGGACCGCACCACCCCATCCAGGAGCGCTGGTTCCAGGGTCTCGGCAACCGGGGGACCAATGCGACGCAGTTTGTTCCGCGCCGCCTTATATGGTCTCCCGAATGGGTCGTTGTCGAGACCCTCCAGCAGCTCTGCCCTCGCCGCGTCCTTGGCGGCGCCGATGGCCGACTTAAAGGCCGCCCTCGCCCCCACGTATGTGGAGTAGAGGCGGTCCTCTTCGGCCTCGTCCCGTCGGCGCCGCCGACGCGATCGGGTGTAGGCCCGCCGTGCCGCCACGCAGGTGGCCCGCAGCCCCGCCAACTCCTCCGACCACCAGTACACGGCGCGTCGGGGAGGTGGACGTCTCGACCGAGGCATGCTGGCGTTGCACACCTCGGTCAATGACCCCCTCAGTCGGGCCGCCGCCGCGTCCACGTCCAGGACGTCCCCGCCGGGACCTGGCCAAAGCCAGTCCTGGACGAACGCGGCCTCCCGTGCCGCCTCCCGATCCAGGTGGGTCAGAGCCCACCTTGGAAACGGGGAACGGCCCGACGAAACCTAACCTAACCTAACCTCAAAAGAACACGGCCTCCGTTTTGTGCAGCGCCACCCTCAAGCCCAGGCGGCGGATCCTCCCCGCCACTAAGGATCCGCCCGCCGAGGCCAAACTGGCCGCCTCCCTGTAACTGCTCCCGCGGGAAGTGAGGAGAGTGTCATCTGCATAGCAGATGACACTCTCCTCACTTCCCGCGCCCACCTTGGAAACGGGGAACGGCCCGACGATGAGGGGGTGCTGCGGCGCCCCCGTGGATTCTGGGGGGAGATCTCGAATCGCACGTAGCGGTGATCCGAGATCGTCTCCCCCAGTTCCACCCTCCAGTTCTGAATGCGGGCGGCCAGTGCGTGCGTGGCGAAGGTGAGGTCCACTATGGACCCGCCCTGCCGCCGCACGCACGTCTGGACGCTCCCCCTATTCAAGAGGGAGAGACCAGACGAGGCCGCCCACAATTCCACCGCCCGCCCGCGGGCGTCGGTGGCCGGGTTTCCCCAGACCACCGACTTGGCATTCAGGTCTCCCATCACGGAGACCTGTCGTGGCGCCGTCCTCCCGATGACCGCCGTCAGGACCCCGAGGAAATCCTCGAAGTCCTGGAGAGGGCGGTTTGGGGAGAAGTAGACCCCCACAAGGGCCAACCCTCCCCACGCGGCGGCCACGTATCCCGGTCCCCTCTCTAAGAGCGAGAGGGGAGGGGAGTCCGAGGAAGACCGCGCCACGATTGCCACCGAGCCGTCACTATCTCCCAGCCAATTGCTGGGAGTATAGTACGGCTCGGCCACCACTGCCACATCCACCAACCACTCGGCCATTGACTGCACCAGTAAGTCCTGGGCAGCCCGGCAGTGGTTGGTGTTTGCCTGCAGGATGCGATGGTCGATACCCATTATTCGACCATCGCATCACCCTCGGCCACCGCCACTGATGGGACATCAGCGGGAGTGGTGGCAGCAGCGGCAGGACGGCTTATAGCCGCCTGCGGCTTGCCCTTCTTGGAGGGAGGACGGCATGACGTCCCCCCCATAACGTGGTCGGCGGGGCGGCCGCCGGAGGCACACGCCGCGCAATGCGGCTTGGCGGCCTCACACGTGGCCGCCATGTGCCCCTCCTTCCCGCAGCGGAAGCATGTGTCCGCCCTGTCCACAGTGGACGGACACAAGGCTCGGGTGTGGCCGATCCCGAAGCACTTGAAGCAGCGCATCGGCGCTGCCTCAAGCACCCGGATCACGGCCCGGCTGAAGCCTACGAATAGCCGCCCCTGGCCTTTAGCCTGGGCGGCCAACGCTGCGGCGACTGGGCACACCAGCCGGATAGTGCCCAGTCCACCGCGGCCGGGCCTAACGTCCCGAGCCTGCACCGCTGCGGGTTCGCAGCCTCCGGCCACTGCGATCGCCGCCACCACCTCCTCCTTGGTGACCGAGTCGTCGAGACCGGTCACCTCTATGGCCGCCGTCTTGGTCGGCCTGGCCACCTTCGCCACGTCGGCGAGGACCTCCCGCAACTTGGTCGCGAAGAGGTCCGCATTTTTGCCGCCGTCCTTCCCCGGAAACTCGAACAGTCGAGCTCCGGTTTTGGTCCGGCGGCAAGCGCCAATCCCCGATTCGGCGGGGTCCACGACGGTACGAGCCCGTCTCAGGACGGACTCGTACGTTACCCCCTTCTCCGCGGCCTCGGGCACGATGGTCACCGTGACCGCCGCGGTTTTGGGGGCAACCAACTTCGGCGCCTTTGTGGCCGCCGCTGCAGCTGCCGGGGCAGCCGCCGGGGCAGCCTTCGGGGCAGCCGTGGCCTGGGTCGCCTTCTTGCCCTTTCCCCCCTTCCTAACCACCTCTGACCACGACTGGTTGGCTGGGGTGGTGGAAGGGAGGAGGGCGTCTCCCTCCTGCACCTGAGGGGCGGATGCCGCGATGGCAGCCGGCCCCGGTTTAGCGCCCGCACTCGTACCGGGGGGAGACGGAGCCCCCGGCGACTTCTTCCCCTTGCCTTTGCCCTTTGAGGGCTTCGGGGCCTGGGGAGCCGCTGTCGGCGCCTTGTCAGCCGCTAGCGGCGGACGGAGCCGCTTCTCCGGCAGCAGGCGGTCCTCTATGCCTGCGAAGCAGGCACGAGTGAACGCCCTCTCCTCCATGACCACCTTGCGGAACAATTCCTCAAGGTTGGAGGAGGAGGTGGCGGGAACCGCCGCTGCCGACGGGGCCGCCGCCGACGCGGCCGCTGCCGACGGGGTCGAGGCCGACGGGGACGGGGCCGTAGCCTCAGCCAGCTTCTTATGAAGCTGGCTAACCTCAGCTTGCAGGCGATCGACCCTCGCCTGCAGCTGCCACGTCTCCTCAGACGCAGTGCGCTGCGTCAGCTCCAGGATGATGCCGTGCAAACTTGTTGCACGCCATTTCAGGGCCTTCTGGAAGGTCCCCTTGAGGTTGGAGGACCTGGAAGCGACCTCGACGATCTCCTCCTTGTCCTCCCCCGCCAAGCGGACCAACTCAGCCACTGACAGGCCGTCGAAACTGACGAGGGCCGAACCATTACCGGCCCTCGCCTTGCCACCATAACCAACTCCTCCAGTTCCAGCTCGGCCTCGGCCCGTCTGGCCAAGCCGAGCTGGCGCTGGGCGTCTGCCAAACCCACGTCGTGGGTGCCAGCCTGAGAAGAAGTCGATGGCGAAGCATTCTTCGCCTTCGACTTCTTCTTGTTGGGCCTACCCTTGGCCGAGCCCGAGGAGCCCTCGGACCCGAGCCTCAGGTAGGCCCTCTTCAGGCTGCGCTCCGCAGCCACTCCACACACAGAGGACGAGTCCCCGACAACGGACCCCATGTCCGAGTCGGAGAACTCGTCCTCTCCGCAGAAGCCCGTCGCAGAAGGTGCGCGACTCGCCTCCGACGCCGACATTTCGTCTGGTTGGCCCTGAGAAGGGCCTTTGGGTTGGCCCTGAGAAGGGCCTTTTGGTTGGCCCTGAGAAGGGCCTTTTGGTTGGCCCTGAGAAGGGCCTTTTGGGACGAAACGCCCGGCAGCGTTTCTCAATGGCTTCGACATTTCGAGAAACACAAAACCACAATAAAATATAAAAACCACAATAAAATACAATAAAAACCACAATCGAATAAAACCCTCAATAAAATAAAAACCTCAATAAAATAATCCACTATATACGCAATCGCCCTCAGATAAAATAAAATCGCAAGATCGCGTAGGTCACAGTGCTTGTTAGCCACCGGTCTGCCACTCCGTTACGGTGGTCAGACACGGCGTTGCCCGGGGTACACTGCGAGGAAGTCAGCACTGTGGGGCGTACCCCACCCCAACCTAACCTTTTTTTTTTTGACGCTGTGGAAATGACATTTACGCACCATACCCCGAAGGGCGTGTGTGGGACTCGCCCAGCCGAAGCCGGGAATACCCACTAAAACCGAACAGCGGCACACCGACATCGCCTTAGTGGCGGGATCATGGGAAATAGCATGCCTGCCTACCAATCCCCCGCCAGCGATTCCCGCCCGAAGGCAGGCCCACAGTGGGTCCTCCATAGGGAGGAGCCCGGCTGGGTACGTCTTCGTGTGCGAGAAGACGCAGCAGCCAAGGGTTTTTTAGCGAGGTGTCCTTCCTCTTAGCCCCACTCGTTTGCCCGAAGGCAAACGGGGCCCCCAGCTCCTCTCAATGAGGAGACCGGGTTGCCCGACGGTGACCCGGACTTCGGGTCACGTCAGCCCCCTGGAGTGGTGGCCGACCCGCCGCGCGTGACCGCCGAAGCGGTCCCCACTTCTGGTTTTGGTCCGCGCCGGTAAACCGGTAACCCCCATATCTGGGGGCCGTTCCCCTATCCGCCACCTGGGGACGCGTCCGATGGCAGGCCAGAAACTGCGCACGGAAATATATATTGCCTTCGGCGAGATGCGAACTCACAACTTCATACTCGACAGGTCATGCAATATTTACATTTTTGCCGGGGTGGAAGTCCTCATAGGATGCCCGCCGCCCTGGGGTGGGCGACGGGGTATGTCAGACTTTTACTGACTAAAACCACCCCGGTGTGTCTTCTATCACGAGCGCGCGTGGGGCCGCGGGAGTCTAAATTCTTCCACGGCCCCACATCCTCGTGCTGGCCCGGTCTGTCCGGGCCTCGTCTCCTGCACGGGGTAGTGGGGTGTTAAACTACCCCGTGCATCGCCTCAAAGGCGCGCGCCGACACTCGCGCGCGCCTCCGTCTCGGGGTCCATCAATGGGGGGCGGGGACTTCCCCATGTCCCTCGCCCCTGGACCCAATCATGGGGGGCGGAAGAGGGCGTTATCCGCCCTTCCTCGGCGCCCTTATTTCTTCTTTCCTTCTTCTGCGGCCCGGGAAGGGAGTTGATATCTCCCTCTCCCGTTCCGCAGCTTCCTTCTGCGACATCACGTCTTCGCAGAAGGACACCACCGCGTCCCACGACTCTGAGCTGCCGACCATCCTCCGCACTACTGCCGGCAGCGTCAGGTCGCCTCCTACTTCATTTGTGAGGACACGGCGCTGCTCCTCCCAAGCTACAAACTCGGAGAAACCTAACCTAACCTTTTTTTTGTTTTTTTTTGTTCTCGCTGGGGAAAATGACAATTACGCATCCCCACCCGTCGGGGGACGGGCAGGGTATGTGGGACTCCCCGGGAGAGAGCCTCCCGGTATACCCACTAAAAACCCCAGCGCAACTCCGGCATCGCCATAGTGGCGGGGGAGTGGGAAACTAGCACAGCCTAAGCTACCTCTCCCCCGCCGGCGAAAACCGCCTAGACAGGCGGGCCCTCATTTGCCCCTCTTAAAGAGGGGTCGTGGCTCCCGCGTGGTGAGCGGTGCAAGGCGGGCGCGGGCACCCCCGTGCCTCACGCCCGCCGCTCACCAGACGGAAGGAGAGGAACCCGTGACGCCTGTCGAGCCAGTCCCTCAGGACTGGCCCGATGGCGTCGAGGGTGCGACGGCCGAACACCGCGGAGGCGAGGTCGCGCGTCCAATGTTGGACGATGGCGTCCCTCGCCTCCCGGCGGACGGCCTCCCTCAACTCCGGGGCCGGACGCTCGCCCAGCGCTCTGCGCCCCGCCGTCCACTCGTACACTCTGGCGAGCACCCAGGCCTCGAGCTCCCAAGGCGGGGTGCTCGCCAGAGCGCATGCCGAAGCGAAGCCTACCGTGCGGTAGGCCCGCGCTGCCCGCTGGGCGATGGCCCTTTGGGGCGCCCGAAGAGCGGTGACGTTCTCCCTCCTGTGGAGGGAGTCCGCCCAAATGGGCGCCCCATACAGGGCCATGCTCCGCAGTATGCCGGCGTATAACCGCCGGCAATGACTGCTCGGCCCTCCCATGTTCGGCATGAGCCATGAGAGGGCGTCCGCGGCTTTCAGCAGGCGCGTCGACAGCCCGCTGAAGTGCGGGCCGAAGCGCCACCTGCTGTCAAGCATGAGGCCCAGATACTTTATCTGGGCCTCGACCTGGATCCTGACGCCCTCCACAAAAATGTGGGCGTCAGGTGGGGGGCGCTGCCGGGGGCCGTGAAAGAACACGGCCTCCGTTTTGTGCAGCGCCACCCTCAAGCCCAGGCGGCGGTCCCTCCCCGCCACCAAGGATCCGCCCGCCGAGGCCAAACTGGCCGCCTCCTTATAACTGCTCCCGCGGGAAGTGAGGAGAGTGTCATCTGCGTAGCAGATGACACTCGTGCCTCGCAGAAGAGTTCCCCGCAGGAGCCAGTCATAACCGACGTTCCACACAAGGTTCCGCCTCTGTCACCTGGCCCTTGAGACGGGCCAGGGCGTCCACTGTCGAACGCCCAGCTCGAAAACCGAACTGGGCGTCCGACAGGTCCGGTCCCACGCTCCGAAGATGACACTTCAGGCGGCCGGCGATGATCCCCTCGAACATTTTACCGACCTCATCGAGCAGAACGATGGGCCGGTATGCCGAGGGGAACCTTTTTTTTTTTTTTTTTTTTTTTTGTTGTCGCTGGGGAAAATGACAATTACGCATCCCCACCCGTCGGGGGACGGGCAGGGTATGTGGGACTCCCCGGGAGAGAGCCTCCCGGTATACCCACTAAAAACCCCAGCGGCGCTCCGGCATCGCCATAGTGGCGGGGGAGTGGGGGAGTGGCACAGCCTGGGCTTCCTCTCCCCCGCCGGCGAATCCCGCCTAATTAGGCGGGCCCTCATTTGCCCCTCCTAGGAGGGGGACCGAAACTCCCACATGGTGAGCTGTGCAAGGCGGACGCGGGCACCCCCGTGCCTCACGCCCGCCGCTCACCTCAGGGCGGGAGAAAGCGGGCGAAATTCCCGCCTTCTCCTACCCCTACGCCGCCTACGGAGCGCCGGAGCGAGGGGATCCTCCTCTCGCTCGCGCTCCGCGGCCTCCTTCTGCGACATCACGACCTCGCAGAAGGAGGCCATCGCCGCCCAGGCCCCCTCGCTCCCCACCATCGCTCTGACGACGGCGGGCAGCGAGAGGTCCCCTCCTACCGCCGCGACAAGATCGCGGCGCGGCACGGCCCACGACGGGCACACCGCGAGGGTGTGGTCCGCCGTGTCCTCCGCCGCGCCGCAACCGTGGCACGACGGCGTCTCCTCTCGTCCTATCCGGTGCAGGTACCTGCCGAAGCAGCCGTGACCGGAGAGTACCTGCACCAGACGGAAGGAGAGGAACCCGTGACGCCTGTCGAGCCAGTCCTTCAGGACCGGCCCGATGGCGTCGAGGGTGCGACGGCCGAACACCGCGGAGGCGAGGTCGCGTGTCCAATGTTGGACGATGGCGTCCCTCGCCTCCCGGCGGACGGCCTCCCTCAGCTCCGGGGCCGGACGCTCGCCAAGCGCCCTGCGCCCCGCTGTCCACTCGTACACTCTGGCGAGCACCCAGGCCTCGAGCTCCCAAGGCGGGGTGCTCGCCAGAGCGCATGCCGAAGCGAAGCCTACCGTGCGGTAGGCCCGCGCTGCCCGCTGGGCGATGGCCCTTTGGGGCGCCCGTAGGGCGGTGAGGTTCTCCCTCCTATTGAGGGAGTCCGCCCAAATGGGGGCCCCGTAAAGGGCCATGCTCCGCAGAATGCCGGCGTACAGACGCCGGCACCGCATGCTCGGTCCTCCCATGTTCGGCATGAGCCATGAGAGGGCGTCCGCAGCCTTCAGCAGGCGCGTCGACAGCCCGCTGAAATGCGGGCCGAAGCGCAGCCTGCTGTCCACAATGAGGCCCAGATACTTGATCTGGGCCTCGACCCGGATCCTGACGCCCTCCACAAAAATGTGGGCGTCAGGTGGGGGGCGCTGCCGGGGGCCGTGAAAGAACACGGCCTCCGTTTTGTGCAGCGCCACCCTCAAGCCCAGGCGGCGGATCCTCCCTGCCACTAAGGATCCGCCCGCCGAGGCCAAACTGGCCGCCTCCCTGTAACTGCTCCCGCGGGAAGTGAGGAGAGTGTCATCTGCTACGCAGATGACACTCGTGCCTCGCAGAAGAGTTCCCCGCAGGAGCCAGTCATAACCGACGTTCCACAGAAGAGGCCCTAGAACGGACCCCTGTGGAACGCCGGTTCCCACAGCGTATCTCCGGAGCTGGCCAGCCCCGTCTACGAGGAGGACAGCACGGTCCTCCAGGTAGCTGGCCAGGAGGCCCCGCAAGTACAGGGGCACTCCGTGGAACCGCAGCGCCTCCAGGATGGTGGAGTGGGGGATGGAGTTGAAGGCGTTGGCAATGTCGAATGACACAGCCAACACTCCATCCCCCACTCCTACCGCCTCTGTCACCTGGCCCTTGAGACGGGCCAGGGCGTCCACTGTCGAACGCCCAGCTCGAAAACCGAACTGGGCGTCCGACAGGTCCGGTCCCACGCTCCGAAGATGACACTTCAGGCGGCCGGCGATGATCCCCTCGAACATTTTACCGACCTCATCGAGCAGAACGATGGGCCGGTATGCCGAGGGGGAGTCCGCCGGCCGTCCCTCTTTGTGGAGGAGGCACAGCTGGCCTTCCCGCCAAGGTTTCGGGAACCTCCCCGACACGAAGCACGCGTCGAAGAGGTCCCGAAACCTTCCTTCCATCTCGGTGACCGCGATGGCCACCACCCTGGCGGGAACGCCGTCCGGGCCAGGAGCCGTCTTTTTGGCGCGGAGACGGAGAGTCGCCGCGCCAAATTCCTCCTCTGAAACCGGAGGAGGAGGAGCTTCCTCCTCCGGTCCTTCCCTTGGCGGGCCCATCGCTGGTGGGGTGAAGTGCGGATCCCTGCGCGGAAACAGGGACCGCACCACCCCATCCAGGAGCGCTGGTTCCAGGGTCTCGGCAACCGGGGGACCAATGCGACGCAGTTTGTTCCGCGCCGCCTTATATGGTCTCCCGAATGGGTCGTTGTCGAGACCCTCCAGCAGCTCAGCCCTCGCCGCGTCCTTGGCGGCGCCGATGGCCGACTTAAAGGCCGCCCTCGCCCCCACGTATGTGGAGTAGAGGCGGTCCTCTTCGGCCTCGTCCCGTCGGCGCCGCCGACGCGATCGGGTGTAGGCCCGCCGTGCCGCCACGCAGGTGGCCCGCAGCTCCGCCAACTCCTCCGACCACCAGTACACGGCGCGTCGGGGAGGTGGACGTCTCGACCGAGGCATGCTGGCGTTGCATACCTCGGTCAATGACCCCCTCAGTCGGGCCGCCGCCGCGTCCACGTCCAGGAAGTCCCCGCCGGGACCTGGCCAAAGCCAGTCCTGGACGAACGCGGCCTCCCGTGCCGCCTCCCGATCCAGGTGGGTCAGAGCCCACCTTGGAAACGGGGAACGGCCCGACGATGAGGGGGTGCTGCGGCGCCCCCGTGGATTCTGGGGGGAGATCTCGAATCGCACGTAGCGGTGATCCGAGATCGTCTCCCCCAGTTCCACCCTCCAATTTCGAATGCGGGCGGCCAGTGCGGGCGCGGCAAAGGTGAGGTCCACAATGGACCCGCCCTGCCGCCGCACGCACGTCCGGACGCTCCCCCTATTCAAGAGGGAGAGACCAGACGAGGCCGCCCACAATTCGACCGCCTGACCGCGGGCGTCGGTGACCGGGTTTCCCCAGACCACCGACTTGGCATTCAGGTCTCCGAGCACGGAGACCTGTCGTGGCGCCGTCCTCCCGATGACCGCCGTCAGGACCCCGAGGAAATCCTCGAAGTCCTGGAGAGGGCGGTTTGGGGAGAAGTAGACCCCCACAAGGGCCAACCCTCCCCACGCGGCGGCCACGTATCCCGGTCCCCTCTCTAAGAGCGAGAGGGGAGGGGAGTCCGAGGAAGACCGCGCCACGATTGCCACCGAGCCGTCACTATCTCCCAGCCAATTGCTGGGAGTATAGTACGGCTCGGCCACCACTGCCACATCCACCAACCACTCGGCCATTGACTGCACCAGCAGGTCCTGGGCAGCCCGGCAGTGGTTGGTGTTTGCCTGCAAGATGCGATGGTCGATACCCATTATTCGACCATCGCATCACCCTCGGCCACCGCCGCTGATGGGACATCAGCGGGAGTGGTGGCAGCAGCGGCAGGACGGCTTGTAGCCGCCTGCGGCTTGCCCTTCTTGGTGGGGGGTCGGCATGATCTCCCCCCCATCACATGGTCCGCAGGGCGGCCACTGTCGGCGCATGCCGCGCAATGTGGCTTGGCGGCATCGCACGAGGCCGCCATATGCCCCTGCTTCCCGCAGCGGAAGCATGTGTCCGCCCTGTCCACGGTGGACGGACACATGGCTCGGGTGTGGCCGATGCCGAAGCACTTGAAGCAGCGCATCGGCGCTGCCTCAAGTACCCGGATCACGGCCCGGCTAAACCCTACCAAGAGCCGTCCTTGGCATTTTGCCCGGACGGCCAACACTGCGGCGACTGGGCACACCAGCCGGATAGTGCCCAGTCCACCGCGGCCGGGCCTAATAGCCCGAGCCTGCACCGCTGCGGGTTCGCAGCCGCCTGCCGAGGCGATGGCCGCCACCACCTCCTCCTTGGTGACCGAGTCGTCGAGACCGGTCACCTCGATGGCTGTGGCCTTCGTCGGTCTGGCGACCTTCGCCACATCGGCGAGGACCTCCCGCAGCTTGACTGCGAAGAGGTCCGCATTTTTGCCGCCGTCCTTCCCCGGAAACTCGAATAGTCGAGCTCCGGTTTGGGTCCGGCGGCAAGCGCCAATCCCCAACTCGGCGGGGTTGGCGACAGTACGAGCCCGTCTTAACACGGACTCGTACGTTACCCCCTTCTCCGCGGCCTCGGGCACGATGGTCACCGTGACCGCCGCGGATTTGGGGGCAACCAGCTTCGGCGCCTTTGGGGCCGCCGCTGCAGCTGCCGGGGCAGCGGCCGGGGCAGCCGCCGAGGCAGCCGGGGCCTGGGACGCCTTCTTGCCCTTTCCCTTTCCCTTCCTAACCACCTCTGACCACGACTGGTTGGCTGGGGTGGTGGAAGGGAGGAGGGCGTCTCCCTCCTGCACCTGGGGGGGTGCCACGTTGGCAACCGGCCCCGGTTTGGCGCCCGCACTCGTACTGGGGGTAGGCATAGCCCCCGGCGACTTTTTCCCCTTGCCTTTGCCCTTTGAGGGCTTTGGGGCCTGGGGAGCCGCTGTCGGCGCCTTGTCGGCCGCTAGCGGCGGACGGAGCCGCCTCTCCGGCAGCAGGCGGTCCTCTATGCCTGCGAAGCAGGCACGAGTGAACGCCCTCTCCTCCATGACCACTTTGCGGAACAATTCCTCAAGGTGGGAGGAGGAGGGGGCGGGAACCGCCGCTGCCGACGGGGCCGCTGCCGACGCGGCCGCTGCTGACGGGGCCGAGGCCGACGGGGACGGGGCCGTAGCCTCAGCCAGCTTCTTATGAAGCTGGCTAACCTCAGCTTGCAGGCGATCGACCCTCGCCTGCAGCTGCCGCGTCTCGTCTGAGGCAGAGCGTTGCGTCAGCTCAGACACAATGCCGTGCAAGCTGTTTGCACGGCATTTAAGGGCCTTCTGGAAGGTACCCTTCAAATTTGAGGACCTGGAGGCGACCTCAACGATCTCCTCCATGTCCTCCTTCGCCAGCCGAGCTAGCTCCGCTACGGAGAGGCCCTCGAAGGAGACGAGGGCCGAACCGTATCCGGCCCTTGCCTTGGCTGCGCGCCTCTCCTTGGCGGCAACCAACTCCTCCAGTTCCAGCTCGGCCTCGGCCCGTCTGGCCAAGCCGAGCTGGCGCTGGGCGTCTGCCAAACCCACGTCGTGGGTGCCAGCCTGAGAAGAAGTCGATGGCGAAGCATTCTTCGCCTTCGACTTCTTCTTGTTGGGCCTGCCCTTGGCCGAGCCCGAGGAGCCCTCGGACCCGAGCCTCAGGTAGGCCCTCTTCAGGCTGCGCTCCGCAGCCACTCCACACACAGAGGACGAGTCCCCGACAACGGACCCCATGTCCGAGTCGGAGAACTCGTCCTCTCCGCAGAAGCCCGTCGCAGAAGGTGCGCGACTCGCCTCCGACGCCGACATTTCGTCGGGGTGGCCCTGAGAAGGGCCTTTGGGTTGGCCCTGAGAAGGGCCTTTTGATACGAAACGCCCGGAGGCATTCCGCAATGGTTTCGGAGGCATAATGACAACCAGAAACCAAATCCACGATGCCGAGGGGAACCTAACCTAACCTAACCTAACCTCCTCGGAGTGAGTATATCATACTAAAATAAAAAATCAACTAAATATAAACTGTCGAAAATTGCAATGTATGAAAATTCGTATGTCCCAGTCTACCAATCGCAATTTCAAATTTAAATGTTTTGATATAATTCAAAGAAACTATTCTGAGATTTTGATTATAAATCGTATTACAAGGTAAAAGGTTTTACGTAATATTTCCTTCATGGTAATTTGGTTATAATTTTACGGTTATTAATTAATTTTAAACATGTCCCAGAGACAGTTCCAAAAATGGATTTCAGTTTTTGTTACCCAATTTAGACATGCAAATTATTAAGAAATATAAATTTAGTTATATTTTATGGAACTAGCAATAACGTAGATCTCACAAAATACCGCCATATCGATGTATTGCGTCAGTTGCTGTTCCGAAGTTTGAAATGTGTACACGTACCCGTTTAAGAGTGAATCTCATTCCGGCTTTTGTTATTGCTGTTTCAAGGTAAGTTGGCAATATTTACCCACTCTTTTTATCATAGTGCAATAGTTATTAGCTTCGTATAAAATTTAGTGTATAATAATAGACGTAACTGTAATTTCAACTACCACATCAATATTTCGATAAAATCAAACGCTCGTTTCGTTACTTCCTTTTTTGTTACTTTGAGGTAGTAACGTATAAGCAGAAAAATTAAGTAACAAAAACGGAATCATAAAGCTATGTTTACAATTTAACAGTACAACAAAATGCCACTAACTCCGGCAGAAAAAATGAAGCGTAAAAGAAAGAAATTAAAACAGAACCCGGATAAGTTGGAAGAAATAAAAAAGAAAAATTTTAAAAGAATAAAATCAAAATATAAATATAAAAATTATTATCATATAAAATGGTTATAATATTAAGCTAAATATTTCCATTTTGTTAATTTGTTCTTAAATAACAAAATGTCATAAGATTGTCAAGTTAGTATTGTAAAGACATGCTTCAGAAGCAGGGAAAATAATGACGCCGTAGTAAGGTCCAGTACAATTGAAGGTTAAACAAACTTACCTGAAGTGAAGTTTGACCACAATTATATGAGTCGCTGCATCCGAAGAGATTTACATATTGCACTAGGTAGTCCACTCCTTATTGTACCAGGCATCGAACACAATTTTAGAGAACACACTAAAATAATTACTTCAATTTATTAATACCAATATTGACAGGTTGTCCCCCGCCAGCTACTACCTACCTACCTTACGGAATTTTATCATTTCTTCAGAGAATTATTTCAAAAATACTTTAAGGGTTGTTTTTGTAAGACACAAAACAAGGGCGGGTGGGTGTGTAAATCTCTTCGGATGCAGCGACTCATATAATTGTGGTCAAACTTCACTTCAGGTAAGTTTGTTTAACCTTCAATTATATTTCGTCGCTGCATCCTCGAGATTTACATATTGCACTAGGTAGATGTTCAGAGTATTATTTTTGAAATAACTATCTCCTTATATTTTGTGTAATGGGTATATAGATATACATATAGCAAACATCGTAAAGTTTCAAGTAGTTTACTTGTGTGAAATAATTATACAGCATGAGAATCAAAAATAAACAAAAATTATTAAGTACTTTCAATGTTCATTGACGTTGAATACTGCCTCCGCGAAGGAGTTAACGTTATTCGAATTTATAGAATTGGGCGAAAGTAAGCGACCGACCTGTCCACCCTGCACATTTCTTTATGATATCAATCGAAACGCCTCTACGATCAGCGGCTGATGTGGCAGCGTGGCGAGCGCTGTGTGCTGAGAAAAAATCCCACTTTCGTATAATACTGCTTTTATCCAGCGGCTAATCGTAGATGCAGAGGCATTATGAATCGGTTTTTTAGTTGTTAAAATCAGCCTTTCGGTGTCAGGGTCCTTCCTCAAAGAATTTGTAATTTGTATATAATCTACTACAGTCCTAGTGGGGCAAATTTCGGGTATACCGTCAAAAAAGGGAACAACTAGTCGTGGGTTTTGTTTACCCGGAGCCGACGTCTTAATTATGTCATCAATTGGTATATCAATGTTGTTATCGTTGACTTTTATATTGCATAATCTAATTAAAGACAGCGTCTGTACTCTTTGTACAGTTGACAAAGATATAAGAGCTACCAGCTTTTTTGTTAAAATTTCTATTCTCAATTCCTTATTGGGATACCAATTTGACACAATCAAGAACAATATTACTGTACCACGTTGACTGATATTTTGACAAATAATGTCTACTTCTATACACTCCCTTAAAAAACTAACGTTACGTTAACCTACGTTATCGTCTCCGCTGAATGATTTTTCTAATACTAGGGCCAATGCTGAGCGATACGTATTAAGAGTTGAGTAACTAGACCCGGAATAAAATTCATTGGTTAAAAATTTTAAAGCTACAGGTACTGTTGAATGGAAACAATTATCAATTGAGTTTGCTTGACAAAATTGCCACCATTTTGTTTTTTAACCCCACATCGTATTGCTTTAATGAATTTATAGAAAGAGAATTAATCATAATATCTATCGTTTCCGCGGCTAATTACTGTTTTGAATAAGCCTCCCTGATAAGGGTGCTGACACCAGGGTAAGGCTTCGCCATAACGGATGTCGCCATAAAGGAGACAAAAGAAGGTCACTTTCCGATGAGAAAAAGATAGGCTCTGATGACTGTAACGCTATAAACAGAGGATACCAGGGCTGGCTTGGCCAGTAGGGGACCACCATTATGCCATGAGCTTTATCGTCTATGATTTTTCATAGACATCTTAGGATCAGCGAGAACGGCGGAAATGCGTAGAAGAAGCATTGGTTCCAATTAAGTGTAAAGGCGTCTATATTAAAAGCATGGGGATCACGTCTCCATGATATGTATTCTTCACATTTTGCGTTTAAGCGAGACGCAAATAAATCCAGTTGAGGGGAGCCCCAAGTGTCAATAATTTTATTAAAAGCTGACGGCGATAACTCCCACTCCGTATCAATATTGTCACGTCTGGACTCGTCACAGCCTCTACGTTATCCTTGGACTTTATGTAAGACGCAAAAATAAAAATGCGTCGTTCTTCGCACCAACACCATATCTCGCGTGATATCTTGTTTAAATGATCATATTGGACGCCCCCCATTCTGTTGATATATGATAAAGCGGTCATATTATCAATTCTAAGGAGAATTTTCTTGATTTTTATTTTGTCAGCGAAGCATTTCAAACCTATGAAGGCTGCCTTCAGTTCTAACCAATTAATGTGACTTTTAGCTTCTCTCGTGCTGGAAAAACCACCAGAACGTTCACCGTTACATGAAATGCCCCATTCTGTAAGGGATGAGTCTGAAAATATTTCTAGTGCGTATTTATGTTGACTTACATAGGCTTGCTAACATTCATTATGTTATTATTCCACCATGCAAAATCGGCATCTAAATAACGATTTAATAACATATTTTGATCGTAATTTTCATTGTTTTTCAATAGAGCCAAAAATTTTTCTCTTTCGAATAATTTCGTGTAAAGCCATCCGTAATCTACGGCTGGGCAAGCTGAGGTTAACACGCCGACAAATTGAGCGAATTCTCTTATAGATAATAAACGTTTCTTTGAAATTTTATCAACCATATCTTTAACTTTAATTCGTTTATTAAATGACAACTTTAAAGACAGTTCATTAGAGTCCAGTTCAAAACCTAAAAAGTTTTGTATTGACTAGGTATCAAATCGCTTTTTTATAATTTATGACAAAACCTAATTTTTCTAAGAAAGAAACGGTTTCTAAAACTTTCTGAGAGCAACCTTCATAAGTGTGATCGACACAGAGTAAATCGTCTTTCAAGTCAATATTTGACATAAAGTCGAAACAGGATATATCAATTTAGATGTGGTTCTAATGTCCTCCATCTTATAGTGCTGTGTATCAATAAACTTGTTAAGCTTTTTCAGGTTAAGAATAACTCTATTAGTACCGTCGCTTTTAGGCGTGAGGAAGATATTTGAGATAAATTGACCGTCTACGTCTTTAAATTTTTTAACAGCACCATTATTTAAAAGTTTTGAAAATTTCTAAATTTAGACTATGAATTTCAGTTACAGAAAAAATTGCTTCCTTAGGTTCGACCAGCTGAATTACAGGACAATTAAAGGGTATTTTGTAACCCGTAATGAATTCTAATACTACTGGGTCTTGGGTAACAGTTTTCCATATTTCAAGGAAATGCTGAAGCCTACCAGCGTGTTGTACAGGTACCTCTAAGGATTCTTGTGGTTGGTCGATTTGCTCGCGTTCGTCGCAGAGTTGTACCGGTTTGCAACAGCCGGCAGACGGCGAGCTGTTTGAGCCGACGATAGTTGAGTCCTGGGTCCCCCTGGTCTGCCCCGGTGAGCATATTGCCTGGGGGGACCCTTCGTTGCGTTTCCCTGGCAGCTGTTATAAGGACGGTCCGGCCGATACGATGTTGAAGGTCGAGGTTCAAATTTCCTTTGATCTGCAAGCCAGACTTTTCAGCTGTCTTCGAAGCTTTGATTTTTTCTCCTAAATTTTCTCCAAATAGATATGAATCTCTCTTTACATCCTTGATCATGGAATGAAATTTTTTATCCAAGCTGAATGTTATTATTTGTCGTCTTGTAAAGGTGTCTCGGTTATGCAAATCCATAAAAATCTGTCCCGTTTCTGAAAGCTTTTTTATAATATCGTCTTTTGACATTTCTGTGTCAATCAAGGTGGACATTAAGTTTGTAATTGATGCTATACCAACACCTAAATGATTTTGGGCTTTTTCGAGCCTCTTATTCCGGTTTCACAACAGCAACAATGGCAGCGATTTCTGGGTTAAGATTCGGCGCTTTGAGCAGCTGGAAGTTTTCTGGTATTAAAACCCCTTCCATCACCTTCAATTTTTGGTCCTTATTCAGCCCTTCCATTATTATCTTTTCCCATCTTTTAGAGATTTCTTCCCTAATCTTGGGTCCAAGAGGCTCGTCTTTTTCCTTGGGATCTCCCAAAATATCTAGAATAGCAGCAGAAAGTGCCTGGGGATCTGCTGAAGTACCAGGTATCGCATCATCTTTGGTAGGTAATGTTTCATCAGATTGGGTGACAGGGGCCACATCACATCTTTGATTATCGGGATAACTGGTCTGATCAGGTCTTGATACCATTGAGCGAACGCTAACTTCATCAGCGTCTGAACTGTATAAAACTTCGGGCTCAAAAGGCAAAGTTTCTTTACTTTCGAGTTCTGTTTCATTACCTGTAAGGTTAATTAACTATGTTCACAAAAGGAACAAGTCGAGGTCGTAATCGCATTACGACTCAATTGACAACGACCGCAATCGCATCGCGGTTCTTAAATGTCTTATTTGATAACGACCGCAATCGCATCGCGGTTCTAAAATGTCTTATTTGATAACGACCGCAATCGCATCACGGTTCTAAAATGTCTTATTTGATAACGACCGCAATCGCATCGCGGTTCTTAAATGTCTTATTTGATAACGACCGCAATAGCATCGCGGTTCTAAAATGTTATCCATTGTTTGGCTGCAATCGCATCGCAGCTCAATTGATTTGTTATAACATAAGGAGTATGGCAACTCCACAGCGACATTCTTATCGCAGCTTTTTTATGTCTATGTAAGCCTAGTTATATCTCTTTTAATATAATTTAAAATTTAATTAGAAAAAAAAACACTGGGTTATACTTATACTGGATTTACTTATTACTTATATATGTTTCCGTGTTTTAACATTAGAATTTACTAATAGACGCAAAATAGTTTGATGCGTTAGTTTTTTCAAGATTGAAAATGCCTACAATAACTACGTTGTAATGAAAAAAACCGGTCTGCGCGCTTAGGCGTTGATAGGTACCTACGTTTAAACAAAACGGCTTTTACTTACTGTGATCAGTTATCGCTGGGTCCGATTCAGATGAATAACTATTTTTTCTTCTTGACTTAACTCGTCGTTCTAAACTACGTATTTTGCTCAACAGATCTTCATCCGAACGAGAATGCTTATGTTTACGTTTACCCGTTAAGGGTAAGTCAAACTAACTAGGTACCTACACAAAATAAAAAAAAAGGTCGAAATACTGTTAACGCGCACTTTTCGCTAATTTTATATGTAAAACGTATCAATCAAGAATTTAAACAAAGGTTATTCCAAAACTTGTGACATAAAAAGAAATTTTACTTGATTTTTTAACCCTTTGGACGACACGAGGTTACGATGCCTGCACACAAGAAGCGAATGATAAAATTCCGTAAGGTAGGTAGGTAGTAGCTGGCGGGGGACAACCTGTCAATATTGGTATTAATAAATTGAAGTAATTATTTTAGTGTGTTCTCTAAAATTGTGTTCGATGCCTGGTACAATAAGGAGTGGACTACCTAGTGCAATATGTAAATCTCGAGGATGCAGCGACGAAATATAATTCTGTTTTTAATTAATAATGAATAACAGTACAGGCAGCAGTAACTTATATATACTCGTATACAATTGAGTCAAAACACTCACGAATAGTCACAAAAACTAATAGACAAAGGAAACGGAAGTTAACAGGTTTTGAATAACATTAAGAAAAGGTTAATAATAACGCTAGTAATTGTCAATAATTGTGTACAGATATTTGGATCAACCTAAAATATCGAAAGTAATTTATATTTAATTATTTGAATAATGCTTCATTTAATAAATAAACATCCGATGGGCGGGAAGACTACAAGAGTTGGCGGTAATCAGAAGTTGCATCAATATTATTCTAAAATTGAAACAGCAATAACAAAAGCCGGAATGAGATTCACTCTTAAACGGGTACGTGTACACATTTCAAACTTCGGAACAGCAACTGACGCAATACATCGATATGGCGGTATTTTGTGAGATCTACGTTATTGCTAGTTCCATAAAATATAACTAAATTGATATTTCTTAATAATTTGCATGTCTAAATTGGGTAACAAAAACTGAAATCCATTTTTGGAACTGTCTCTGGGACATGTTTAAAATTAATTAATAACCGTAAAATTATAACCAAATTACCATGAAGGAAATATTACGTAAAACCTTTTACCTTGTACTTAATACGATTTATAATCAAAATCTCAGAATAGTTTCTTTGAATTATATCAAAACATTTAAATTTGAAATTGCGATTGGTAGACTGGGACATACGAATTTTCATACATTGCAATTTTCGACAGTTTATATTTAGTTGATTTTTTATTTTAGTATGATATATATATTATTTGCTAACATTTTTTCTGTAAATTTGAATTACAGTAGTGCTTCTAAGTAAAACAGTATTAGCAATTTATAGATTACACCAAAGTTATTCATCTACAAAATCACGGGACATTCCACAAATGTGTAATGGCAAAAAAAAAAGAGAAATGCTCATTTAATACTAACATAGTTTTTAAGTTGTACACTAACAATATATGGGCATGTTGCCTGAAATAAATAGATTTTATTTTTATTTTTTTTATTTATTTATTTCTATGTCGGAGAACTGGTGACTGCTAGTGAACTATCAGGACAGTATATACGAGTACCAACTGAGTTTCAGTTAGCGGATATACTAACGAAACCTCTGCACCAGCCTAAAATTGTTTCTATGCAAAGCATTTGGGATTAAGAAAATAAAGAAACATTCAAAAAGGGAGGATGTTAGAGTTTTTGAAGTGAAACTTCTTTAGGCACGCTTGACTTGGGGAGTAAACTAGCGAAAGCGTTACGAAAAATGATAGGAAAAAAAAAATGATGAAGGCGAACGGAAGCAGAGTATAGTCCTATTTCGTCTGTAATACAAACAAGGAGTTGGCTCATGTAAATATTGCATCCCTGAAATACCATCGGGTGCCTCCCTACCTCCGCCGCATAGTAGGGGCTTACCTGGAGGACAGATGCGTCATCTATCGGGGACGTGACGGTGCCGGTCGGCACCAAATGTCGTGCGGTGTTCCACAGGGATCGGTCTTGGGACCGCTCCTGTGGAACATCGGCTACGACTGGGTGCTGAGAGGCGAGCTCCCGTCGGGCGCCGACTTGACGTGTTACGCGGACGACACGCTTGTCACTGCCCGGGGGAGCTCGTACAGGGAAGCGACGTTGATAGCCACGGCTGCGGTGTCACAGGTGGTGAACCGCATCCGGCGCCTGGGCCTGGAGGTGGCCCTTGACAAGTCGGAGGCCATGGTTTTCCATGGCCCCCGGCGTGCGCCGGCGCCGGGATCACATATCGTGGTCAGTGGGGCCCGGATAGCTGTCGAGTTCACCATGAAGTACCTGGGATTGGTGCTCGACAGCCGGTGGGATTTCGGACCCCACTTCCGGCGGCTGGCGCCCAAGCTGATGGGTGCAGCAGGCGCGCTGTCAACGTTGCTTCCCAACATGGGGGGCCCGAGCGCCGCCTGTAGGCGGTTGTACGTGGGAATCGTGCGGTCCATGGCCCTGTATGGGGCCCCTGTGTGGGCGATGGACCTGACGGCCGGAACACTCGCCATTCTGCGCAAGCCGCAGAGGGCGATGGCCGTCAGGGTCGTCCGCGGGTATCGCACGATTTCCTACGAGGCGGCTTGCGTCCTGGCCGGATCCCCGCCCTGGGACCTAGAGGCGAAAGTACTCGCGTCATTGTACCAATGGCGCGAGGAAGAGCGGACACGGGGCTCCAGTCCGGTGCAGCGACAGATCGAGCTGCGCCGAGAGGAGCTCCGTCAGGTCCTGGTGGCGGACTGGCGGCAGAGGCTTATGCGCCCTACCGCCGGCCTCGCTACCGTCGAGGCGATCCGGCCAGTACTCGACGACTGGCTCGGGAGGAGGCACGGCTCCCTGTCGTTCAGGGTGACGCAGGTACTGTCGGGGCACGGCTGCTTCGGCAAGTACCTGCGTCGCTTAGGCAGAGAGCCGGACGCTCGGTGCCACCACTGCGTCCAATGCGGGGAGGACACGGCGCAGCACACGCTCTCCGAGTGTGTAGCTTGGGAGGAGCAGCGCCGTGTCCTCACAAATGAAGTAGGAGGCGACCTGACGCTGCCGGCAGTAGTGCGGAAGATTGTCGGCAGCTCAGAGTCGTGGGACGCGGTGGTGTCCTTCTGCGAGGACGTGATGTCGCAGAAGGAAGCTGCGGAACGGGAGAGGGAGATATCAACTCCCTTCCCGGGCCGCAGAAGACGCACCGGGCGCCGAGGAAGGGCGGATAACGCCCTCTTCCGCCCCCCATGAATGGGTCCAGGGGCGAGGGACATGGGGAAGTCCCCGCCCCCCATTGATGGACCCCGAGGCGGAGGCGCGCGCGAGTGTCGGCGCGCGCCTTTGAGGCGATGCACGGGGTAGTTTAACACCCCACTACCCCGTGCAGGAGACGAGGCCCGGACAGACCGGGCCAGCACGAGGGTGTGGGGCCGTGGAAGAATTTAGACTCCCGCGGCCCCACGCGCGCTCGTGATAGAAGACACACCGGGGTGGTTTTAGTCAGTAAAAGTCTGACATACCCCGTCGCCCACCCCAGGGCGGCGGGCATCCTATGAGGATTTCCACCCCGGCAAAAAAAAAAAAAAAAAAAAAAAAAAAAAAAAAAAAAAAAAAAAATGTAAATATTGCATGACCTGTCGAGTATGAAGTTGTGAGTTCGCATCTCGCCGAAGGCAATATATATTTTTTGGATCTTTTTAAGATTTGTTAACAATTGAGTCGAGTATGAAGTTGTTAGTTGAGCATTTCTCTTTTTTTTTGCCATTACACATTTGTGGAATGTCCCGTGATTTTGTAGATGAATAACTTTGGTGTAATCTATAAATTGCTAATACTGTTTTACTAAGAAGCACTACTGTAATTCAAATTTACAGAAAAAATGTTAGCATATAATATATATATCATACTAAAATAAAAAAACAACTAAATATAAACTGTCGAAAATTTCAATGTATGAAAATTCGTATGTCCCAGTCTACCAATCGCAATTTCAAATTTAAATGTTTTGATATAATTCAAAGAAACTATTCTGAGATTTTGATTATAATCGTATTACAAGGTAAAAGGTTTTACGTAATATTTCTTTCATGGTAATTTGGTTATAATTTTACGGTTATTAATTAATTTTAAACATGTCCCAGAAACAGTTCCAAAATGGATTTCAGTTTTTGTTACCCAATTTAGACATGCAAATTATTGAGAAATATCAATTTAGTTATATTTTTTGGAACTAGCAATAACGTAGATCTCACAAAATACCGCCATATCGATGTAATGCGTCAGTTGCTGTTCCGAAGTTTGAAATGTGTACACGTACCCGTTTAAGAGTGAATCTCATTCCGGCTTTTGTTATTGCTGTTTCAATATAAGTTGGCAATATTTACCCACTATTTTTATCATAGTGCAATAGTTATTAGCTTCGTATAAAATTTAGTGTATAATAATAGACGTAACTGTAATTTCAACTACCAAAACAATATTTCAATAAAATCAAACACTAGTTTCGTTACTTCCTTTTTTGTTACTTTGGGGTAGTAACGTATAAGCAGAAAAATTAAGTAACAAAAACGGAATCATAAAGCTATGTTTACAATTTAACAGCACAACAAAATGCCACTAACTCCGGCAGAAAAAATGAATCGTAATAGAGAGAAATTAAAACAGAACCCGGATAAGTTGGAAGAAATAAGAAAGAAAAATTTAGAAAGAATAAAATCAAAATATAAATATAAAAATTATTGTCATTATTGTCATATAAAATGGTTATACTATTAAGCTAAATATTTCCATTTTGTTAATTTGTTCTTAAATAACAAAATGACATAAGATTGTCAAGGTCTGGAATAATGTTAAATTTAAAAAAAGTGTCAAAATTACCTAACGGCGGGTCTGATTAGGTATATACAGTTTATTAAACGTTGATTATGATTAAGGATTAATCCATATTTTTATTTATTCATATATTTAATCCTTAAAAATAAAACTGAAAAAGCACGTTCTAAAAACAATGTTGTTCAGAGGAAAGCCGTGGTCGTACCTATATGCCAATTTGCCCTAAAGTTAATGATCCCATAGTACTGTTAGGTGGGTTCTTAAGCGCTTTCGTTTGATACCTAACACGCCATGACTAAAAAAAATATACTATTTTTTATTCGTGACTTTTCGCCGTAGTCGAGTAAAAATAACCATTGTAGACGCAACCTTGTGTTTTTTATTTTGTTACTAATTACTCCTTTTTTGTTACTGTCCCAAACATCTCCCGTCTTTAAACTCGCTTTTTGTATTTATTTATTCAATATAAATGAACATTACGTGTATAAAATATCAATTTTGCTAAACATTTTTATAAAAAATAAGCAAATTCTTTTAATTTTGTATATTTTTCATATAATCAAAACTTTTAATTTACTTTAGGTTAAAGGTAACAAAAAAAATGTTAAAGCACCCAAATTGGAAATATTTGTCGCTATTCTTAGTAGTCCTTTGCGATGATTTTATCAAACTTATCATGAATTTTATGAAACAGAAAATTTAGCTACAGAATTTGCAACTTCGAAGTTTTTTTTTACCAATTAAGGAGTAACAAAATAAGAACGCTTAGCCTACCTTGATTTAGTTTTTTATAATTTTAATACAAAAATCTTAAATCAAACAGAATTCCTGTAGAAAAGTTAAAATACTCATAAAATAATTTATCTGATTTCATGACCAAAACAGGGATATAGTGTATTTTTTTTTATTGACGATTTTTTGAAAATATGGCAAAAAATAAGAGAAACGCTCAGTTCGCATCTCGCCGAAGGCAATTTAAATTTTTTGGATCTTTTTAAGATTTGTTAACAATTGATTACCTAAGAGCACAAATAAATTTATAAATTTCGTTCTGTTCTGGCCTTTATATTGTTTTATATATTTTTGCTGAACATTTCTGATATAATTGAAAGTATAGAAGCTTTAAGATATCGTCACAATACGATAATTGGACACAAAGTACAAATTGCTTTCGAGCCTCATAAGCTCAATTATTAAGCTAAGTACCTTGATTGATTAAGAACTATGAATTTCTTCGAGAACATGACGCTGCGAACACCCCCCCGACCCCCCTCATTGATTACCTCACCCCCCCGTGGATTATCTCGGGAACCAGAGGTCGTGGACTACCCGAGTTTGGGGTCCCCTGAATCAGGAGGAGGAGCCCGACCTTTTGGCCCCGAGGGAATCCACTCCCCCCTCTCCCCCTCCCCTCTACTCCCCGCAACCCCACGAAATCTACCCCCCCCCGTGGATTATCTCGGGAACCAGAGGTCGTGGACTACCCGAGTTTGGGGTCCCCTGAATCAGGAGGAGGAGCCCGACCTTTTGGCCCTGAGAGAATCCACTCCCCTCCTCTCCCCCTCCCCCTCCCCCCCGCAACCCCACGAAACCTATCCCCCTCCCCGACCCCCTTTAGTTACCTCACCCCCCCGTGGATTATCTCGGGAACCAGAGGTCGTGGACTACCCGAGTTTGGGGTCCCCTGATTCAGGAGGAAGAGCCCGACCTTTTGGCCCCGAGGGAATCCACTTTTTTTTTTTTTTTTTAAATTGGAGGTCTATGCAAAAATATTAATTTATAAATGAAAGCATGAAATAAATTTAAATATTTATAGAAAATTAATATATGTATATAAATGTATATATTGTACACACATATATATATATACATACAGATGGTGCAAAAGAAGTTTCACTTCAGTCGTGTGGTCATAAGCACACTCGTTTTTTTTTTCTCTTTATTTTATGGCTTCGCACGGTTTGTGCATTTAGCCAATGTCACGTAAAGAATTGTTCATGTCGAAAAAGACGGCCGCGTGACCCGTCTTAAGATGGAGGTTTGAGACAAAGTCATGATGTGGCCGCTATGCTGCGATTATTCACTGTTCTTTATGAGTTATTTACTGAATGCACTTTTTACTACATAAATCATGCACTTTTATTTAGTAAACAACACTATAAATAATTTTAAAAGTCCAATGAAAAACGAGCGTGACACTCATCTTGACTTTTCCGCCAAAACTCCGATGTTAGAGTTAATGCTCTTGGAACTCTTTTTTGAAAACTTTCTTATTTATCTATGTACCTACGATATATGATTGCCTAGTTACGTTTGTCTGTTAAATATAATTTTACTGTTTTTATCCGACAATATACTTTTATGCTCATGAAATCGTATTGATTAATAATCACGACCTCAAAATTAGATACTTATATATAAAAAGAAATTATAAGATGTGATGTGAACATAATCTAATTTTTATAGAGTCTTGTATTAAACATAAAGTGAGAATAAAGGAAGAATGAATTATATTGGATTTTATTTTTGAAGAATTTACTACAGGATCCCAAGAAGAGCTGCATCATATTTATTTGACATATATACAACAGAGAAAGACAATACCAAAAAGAAAGTTGTTTTTTTTTTTTTCATTCTGTTTTGGCTTCGCACGGTTTGTGCATTTAGCCAATGTCACGTAGGTAATGAATTATTCTTGTCGAAAAAGACGGCCGCGTGAACCGTCTTACGAGGGAGGTTTGAAAAAACGTCATGATGTGGCCAATATGCTGCGATATTTCACTGTTCTTTATGAATTATTTAATGAGTGCACTTTTGACTACATAAATCACGCACTTTTATTTAGTAAACAACACTATAAATATTTTTTAAAGTCAAATGAAAAACGAGCGTGACACTCAGCTTGACTTTCCCGCCAAAACTCCTGGTTTTATTGAACTATAAAACTTAAGCATTAAAACAAGATTTATGTAGTAAAAAGTGCATTCAGTGAATAATTCATAAAGAACAGTGAAATATTATAGCATAGTGGCCACATCATGTCTTTACGCCAAACCTTTCCTAATCGGCCTCACGTGGGAATCGAAAGGAGTTAGGTTAGATTAAGTTAAATTAGGATAAGTTTAGAGTAAATTAGTATAAGTTAGGATATAAACTTACTGAAGAAAATAGCTACTGAAGTGTAGGCTGTATGGCGTACTATGCCTTTGCCTTGTCGAGGTGCACATCAAGTACCTCGGCCTGATCCTGGATCCCCGCTGGAATTTCGAGGAGCATTTTAGGCTCCTCGCTCCGCGGCTGTGCTCTTTCGCAGCCGCACTCGGACGGCTCCTCCCCAACTTGGGGGGGCCGAATTCGGCGTGCCGTCGGCTGTACCAGGGAGTGGTGCGGTCGATGGCACTCTACGGAGCCCCGGTGTGGGCGGAGCGCCTTTCCCGGCGCACAGTGGCCCTGCTGCGGAGGCCGCAGAGGGTCATCGCGACACGGACTGTGCGGGCATACCGCACGGTCAGTCATGGGGCGGCCTGTGTGCTCGCCGGCACGCCCCCGTGGGAGGTCGATGCCCTGGTTCTGTCCCAGGTGCATCGACACCGTGTCGCGGCCCGGGAACGGGGGGAACGACCCGCCTTCGAGGAAGTAAGGTGGGTCCGATTAGCGGCTCAGGGGGAGGCCCTGAGCCGATGGAGGGAGGCGCTCCGCTCCCCAGCTGCCGGCCACCGGACGATTGGAGCGATTCGTCCGGTGTTGGAGGGATGGGTTGGGCGCCGGCATGGCAGCCTTACCTTCCGCTTGGTGCAGGTACTGACCGGACATGGCTGCTTCGGTCACTACCTGCACCAGGTCGTCCGTCGGGAGGAGTCACCGCGGTGTCACCACTGCGACTCCCCCGACGACACGGCCGAGCACACCCTCGTGGAGTGCCCGGCCTGGCGAAACGAGCGCCGCGTCCTCGTTGCGGCGCTCGGAGGCGGACGCCTCTCCCTGGCAACCATGGTGCGAGCCATGGTTGAAAGCGAGGGTGCATGGGAGGCTGCCGCCTCCTTCTGCGAGACCGTCCTCTCGCAGAAGGAGGCTGCGGAGAGGGAGCGGGAAGAGTCTGCTCTTGCCTCTCCCCTCCGGCGTAGACGGGTGGGGCGAAGAAGGCGGGGGACGAACCCCCGTCTCCTTTAGCCCCAGGGTGTGACCAGCGCGTGTGGGTAGCTCCCGCACGCGCATTGCACAACGGTCACCACGTCTGGGGATTACTCCGTTACCGGGTAATCCCCCATTGGTGCGGAAACCGGCCTTAAAAAGGCCGGTAAGCCCTGAGAGTGGCACGGAGTCTTGGCCTCCGGGTCGGCCCCGTGGCACTCTCAACACAGGGTCCGACGGTAACCGGGTGGTTTTAGTGGGTATTCCCGGCTTCGGCCGGGCGAGTCCCACACACGCTCGTCGCCTAGTTAGCGACGGGTATGGTGCGTAAAGGCATTTCAACTCCATAAAAAAAAAGTTACTTAAGACTAGGCTGTATGGCGTACTATGCCTTTGCCTTTTCCGTTCCTCTGAACGGAAAGAAGAAAACCAAAAAAAAAAAAATATCTTTGGTCTGGTTTTGGCGGGAAAACGAAGATGAGTGCCACGTTCATTTTTCATTGAACTTTTCAATTATTTGTAGTGTCGTTTACTAAATAAAAATGCGTGATTTATGTAGTAAAAAGTGCATTTAGTGAATAATTCATAAAGAACAGTGAAATAGTGTAACATAGTGGCCACATCATGTTTTTACGGTAAATCCCTCCAAATCGGCTACACGCGTGATTCGAAAGGAGTTAGTTTAGATTAAGTTAAGTTAGGATAAATTAGGATAAGTTAGAATATAAACTTACTGAAGAAAAAAATACTTAAGACTAGGCTGTATGGCGTACTATGCCCTTTGCCTTTTCCGTTCCTCTGAACGGAAAGAAATGAACAAAAAAAAAAAAATCTTTTGTCTATTTGTTTATTTTCGTACACAGCGCGCGCTGTTTTGCCAGAATTATAGATTATTATACTATACACAATATAATTATAGTCATCTAATTGAATATTTTAGTTTTATGGTGTTTGGATTCATTAGCAGATGTGAATAAATGATTGTTTATTTTATACCAAACCGAAGTACTTAATACATTCAATAATGTCTATTGAAATAGAATCAGCCGAGTGAGTGTGATGATTTGATAGTATTAGTTATTTGTTTTCTTAAATATCACAAATCAAACAAAGTGATAAATGCTTTCACATTTCCAGTGTTATCCGGCTGATCCAGCAATACTTGAAGGAATCTAACCTCACTAAAACACTTCAGACTCTGCAGGTATACATGGCATTTATTATATTTGATGGTTTATTAATCGTTCGCACGTGTTCTTGGCAAAATTGTGGCCTTTCTCCCACAAAGGCCATTAATCAAGAATTGAATTGACATTTATTATGATAACCATGTTAATGTGGATTGAGTCCTGCAGCCTAATTGCAGTGCACTCTTTCTTTATTAATGCATTTAATTTCATCAAATTCAGCAATATTCATTACATTATTTAAAAATTGTAACAGTTTGGAATAGGCTCCTGGAGTATGTTGTGTTGATGTCTTCCACATCAAACTCTTTCAAGAATCGACTACATAGATTAAATATTTCCAAGATATACAATATATATATATATATCAGCTAATTAGCTGCTAGTCTAAACAAATAATTATTATTTTAAAATGCCCTTGACACATCTCAAGACCCTTAGGTCCCGAACCTTTAGAGGGCACATAAGCGGATAACGCAAACCCCAAGAGGTCCCTTAGACAAATTTTAATGATGTGGATTAAATGATGTGATGTGGCATCAATCGGTAAATTTCCCCGATACAAGAGGACCTCCAGTTGTGTGTGTTCGCCCAGTGGAATGTTGTTGAATTTAAAGATTTTAATTATGTAATTATTTAGTGTATGACGTCATATAATTGTGTATGGTTAAATAATAATTGTGCACACAGCCATTGTGGAGAAATTCACCAAAATCTGATTCCGCTGGGCGAATGTTGTCTTGGCAGAACTTTTTTTAATAGTGTAATAATCTACAACATGATAAATATTTATCTAAACAGTAGTATTTACATGTAGTAATTATTTAATTTCCCTAAGGGGTCTATAGTTAGAATCCCGATCTGTGAAATCTTAATAAAAATTAGCTGTATGAATTTTATTTCTTTTGAATAATATTATCATATACTTAAATAAAGTAACTACGTAAATAGTACCTACTTTGTCATAGTCAAATACATTTAAAAAATAAGGTGTACAAATATAAATGACCTATAAATTATATCGAAACAACAATTGTGCTATCACCTATACCAATTCAATACCGGTATTATACTGTAAATTTTGGGATCTTACTTAAATATATTGCACGGCCGCTTTTTTATAGCTATCCGAACTTGGTCAGGTTATATAGGTTTTCGATGCTTCGTCAGTATTATAATTGTTTTTCTTTAATTGCTGAATTTAATGAGATGAAATTTTGCATGTGAGTAGTTGAATGAATAAACTAATTATTGGCATACATTTTACCATGCAATTCCTTTAGAATGTTGTGATATTTGACTGCTTTGTAAACTGTGATCTATTCATGGTCAATTGTCCTATAACTCTTTAATTATTAGCGGAACATCATTGATACTTGGCAATATGTTGCAGACACTTACAAGGTTTGTATAAACGTCATAATCTAGACCCCAAAGTGCATGCTTTAAGAACTAAGAAGCGTATTTTACGTTTATATTTTTATCTTTTAAGCCCTACAATTTCATCTAAATCTGGTTTTTATCAAATTCAAAACAACATATGTAAAAATCTACAGCTCTCTATGTAAGCGCTTTATATGAAAACTAGCGAATGGCCAAACGTTTGCTTAGCGGAAACTTTAATTTCTCCGAAGTTTATACACGCGCTAATTTTATTCATACCTACACAATTACACACAAATTTTTGGACACAGCTCTTTTCTTCTAAAATCTATGGATTAAAAAAAAGTTCCGCCAGGACAACGTTCGCCCAGCGGAAACAGTTTTTTGTGAATTTCTCCACAATGGCTGCGTGCACAATTTTTTTTTTACCATACACAATTATACGACGTCATACACTAAATATCTGCATAATTAAAATCTTTAAATTCAACAACATTCCGCTGCGCGAACGCACACCCACCAGTTGGTGCAAATACCTACTACACACATCAAAAGTGTCTAGGGATCAACATATATTTTTGCAATAATTTTTCTCCTGATTGATATTAATTAAAATTTTCTTTAAGGATTCATCAAATAAAGTGTTTTCGTTTGTCACAGTAACGATAAACCAAGTCACCTTTGCATTAATAAAGAAATTTGCCATTTTCCTAATAAAGGGATATTTGACATTTGAACCACTAACACAAAAGTTCGAAAAAAAGACTGAAATAACAGTTTTCTCTAAAATTTTATTGGGTAACTTAAACAATTAATAATCCGTGTTTCTACCGCGAACACTAACAACACAAGAACATCGGTTTGGCATACTCAAAATGAGTTCATCCAAATCACGCTGTGGAATGGCCGCCCATGTTCGTTGCAACAACAAAAAAAGGTCTTCTTGCGACTGGATACCCTCCATATTCGGCAGAGCTCTTCTCTGTAGCATATCCCATGCATGCTCAATCGTGTTCAAGTCTGGCGACTGAGCAGGCCAGGGCAGGACATTGATGTTAGCTGCGGCGAGAGTCTGTCTTACAACTCTTGCGGTGTGCGGTCGTGCATTATCATGCATTAACTGAAATAAGGGACCGATTTGCACTTGTAGAGGAACGATGACGTCTGATACAATCGTCTCAGCATAAATTTGAGCGTTGAGGTTGCCTCTGATCCAAATCAACTCAGTTCTTCCGCCGATCCAAATACGGCGGGTATTTGGATCGGCGGAAGAACTGAGTTGATTATACCATGATGGTTCCACTACTATAAGGATGGACTTCCCGGCAGGATTTTAATCGCTGTTGGCGTCCAGGGGTTCTCCAGTGTCGTATACGTCTTGTATCCGGTCTCATACCAAAACGAGACTCATCAGAAAAGCACACGAAACGCCATTGTTCTTCTGCCCAATTTCTGTGCCCATTGATATCGAATCCTACGATTGTGCATTGCTATAGGTGGTACCCGTAGCGGTCTTCGGGAATGAAGGTTCACTTCATGCAAGCGGTTTCTGACTGTTGGGTCGCTAATTAAGTTCCCTGAAGAGTGATGAAGCCTCACGGCTAACATCATGGCGGTTATTGTTGGAGCTCTTCGAGTTAAGATTTGAATGTATCGGTCTTGTCTCCGTGTGGTGCAGCGATACCGTCCTCCATGGCGCTCAGCCACGGTACCAGTGCTTCGGTAACGTGTCCAAAGTCGACTGATAACACTCTGACTTGTATTCAGAGCTAAAGCCACAGTACGTTGCCGGGAACCAGCTTCTATCATTCCCACGGCTCTGAGCATTTCTTCCCTGCTTAAATGACGTCGCCGCTCCATAATAACGTTGGTTTTAATCAGTAGTAGGGAAACAGTAGCACTAATAATGTCTTCAATGCGTTGTATGTTTTTATAGGGAAAATATTGACAGCTGATTTTCATCTTTTACTCGAATTTGATTCACAGTTCCTGATTCAAATTATGAAATGCATCAAAAAGGATCCATATAAATTTATAAAATCATAAATTTATTACAAAGCCACATCTCAATCTCAAGAAATCCGCATAAAAATGCTTGATCTTTAGACACTTTTGATGTGTGTATTTCAGTATGAAAATTAAACATAATTATTGGGCTATGGGTTTGGGTGGTTATGATCAGCGCCCGAGTTGTCTCTTGTATTGACACGCCTGTATCGCCTCTCATTTAGGACTGGTATAGTGCCCAAGTCCTGGAAGCTTGCCAACGTGCAGCCCGTGCCCAAAAACTTGAACTCGCGCCTCTTGGCTTACCTGGAAGGTAACGATCTCCTCAGTGACCGACAGAACGGTTTTCGACGCAATCGGTCAACTGGGGACCTACTAGTGTAAGCCACTCACTTGTGGGGCGAGACCCTCGAGAAAAATGGGGAAGCGATTGCCGTCTCCCTTGATGTCTCGAAGGCCTTCGACCGGGTATGGCACGCTGGCCTTTTGAGTAAGCTTCCAGCGTACGGCATTTCCGCTGGCCTGACTGGCTCGGTAAAAGACTTCCTGACTGAACGGTCACTCCGAGTTGTCGACGGATGCTCATCTGAGCCCATGTCGACCAATGCCGGTGTTCCTCAGGGGTCTGTTCTCTCTGCAACTCTGTTCCTGCTGCATATTAACGATCTGCTGGTGCCCGGTATCTATGGGTATGCAGATGACAGCACAGTTGTGAAGAGATACCTGCCGGAAGCTCGGGCTAGTAAGGAAACAATCCGGTCCGAAAGAGAGGCCATGGTAGAGCGTGTGAGTGCTGCACTGCAGGCAGTCTCCGAATGCGGCAATGCCAATCTTGTAACATTCATTGCCGCCAAAACACAGGCGTGTCTTTTCACCGCCAAAAGGAGCCCGTTCACCTTGGCTCCTACTTTTCAGAATGTATCCTTGGAGTGTACCGACCGCCTTCAGCTTTTGGGAGTTGAGATTTCCTCGAGCCTTAACTTTGGGCGGTTAATTGAGTCCAAGGCCAGGGTGGCTGTCAGAAAACTAGGCGTCATCGCGAAGGTTCGGCGGTACTTCACACCAAGGCAGCTTCTAATTTTATACAAAGCACAGGTCCGCTCGTTTGTGGAGTACTGCAGCCACATTTGGGCTGGTGCTGCGAAATATCACCTTGCCACTTTGGATTCGGTGGAGAGGCGTGCGAAGAGGCTGATTGGCGACCCAGACTTAACTCGAAACGGTCTCCAAAGCCTGGAGCACAGGCGTAGAGTAGCCAGCCTTTCGGGCTTCTATAGGATGCATTCTGGTGAGTGTGCAAGGGAATTGCACGATTTAATTTCCCCATCTCCGTTCCATCGTCGGACGACCCGTCGTACGGCGAGTTTCCACCCTTACGTTGTTGACACCACTGCGATCCGGACGAAGCGTTTTGCTTCCTCCTTTATACCGCGTACATCGAGGGACTGGAACAATTTGCCAGCAAGGCTAGAGTGAATAGGCTCTTAACCCTTTAACCGCCACGGCACTGATCCCTTTGACGAACCTCCAGCGCCACGACACTTTAGGTATAAGTTGGAACAGTGTTGCGAATACTCAATATCGATGCATTTATTTATTCACAATATTAACCTTTCGAGAATATTTACTTTTATACTGCTCATACATACAGTATGTTAAGAAAACCCTGTCCGACCCATAAGGATAATAAAGGTTAGGTAAACACATATAATATAAAATTTTACGTATTCATCATAGTACCAATACAAATGAATTTTGAAATAATCTTTTTTTTCCGCGAATTAATTCCAATTTCCCCGAAATTTGGTAATTTTTAAAAAGTGACAACACCGGTATTGTTATAAGCGAATAGCGATGCGACCACGTGCCGCGTGCCCTGCCGCCCGCCCCCGCGAGCGGCAGGCGAAGGGTGGTCAACGCACATTTATTAAGTTACCTCCTTTTGCGAAATAATATTTATTTTTTTTAGAGGGATTTTTTTTTTTAGTTTAGCCTGGTTTTGTATGCATTAGTAGAATCAGTTATCGATACCTAACAACACCTTCACGGGTCGGACAGGGTTTTCTTAACATACTGTATATAGAGGCATTATTATAAAAATATAGGTAAGCATATACCTAAACTTAATAACACTACAAAATCTGTTCTTACCCTACCTACCGATGTACCTTCTTAATATTAAATAATTCCAGCCTATGAATGTATCATTTAAATTTTGGTTAGTATCCATGATGAACCTTAGTAGGTATGTTACAAACAAACACAATTACTTGTCAAATTAAAATATCGATTTAAAAAATAAATTAAACTTATCAAATCAACATCACTTCTATGTTGAGAACTGTCGTCGCTTCGCAATTCATGATTACAAAATATTTAATAACTCTTCGTCTTCACGAAACACGAAAAAGGCCTACAACACTAGTTGCACTGAGCGATAAAGCTTCTCCTGTAGCAATTTAAAATGAGATTAGTATTATATGAAACATAGATAACAAATTAAAAAAACAGTAAACTTATTTAGTCCGTTTACTATCCCGCGGACAAAAAGACGGTATGACATTTATGTAAAAAAAATGATACGCGTTTAAAATATTAGGATACAAATAATAATAAATAACAACAAATAAAATAACTAAATAAACTGTATTTTCTTTAAAACAAAATAAATGGGTAAATAAGTACACATATTATTATTTAGCTGTCCTTATGACTGAGGATAAATAAACAGACTTGAAAACAAGAGTTATTTACCGAATTATTATCACTATCCGTTGAACTGCTACTACTATAAATATCATTGTTTGCTTGCTGCAATATATTTAATAGTTCTTCGTCGTCGTATAACATCATCGATAACTTCTCGACACTAGCTTAGATGTAATAATAATGTGAGTACATGTTATCATGGCGATGGCGCTGACGTTTATTCAAAATATGACTAGTTGACCTTGAGCCGCACATAAAATTACGGCGACGGCGTTCGCGGATAGCCTGTACTAGTGACGTTCTGGAGTTAGTTTGTACTTAATATTTACCTATACTTATTTGTTGATTTCTACATATTACTTCACTAAAGCTTATTGAATTTTGAATAAATAAATAAATGTTTAATAAACTATGAAATTTTGATTAATGTTTACTTGATAGTTTTGTAAAAAATAGTATGTTTTTTATTAATTTACTATCAGGAGTTTCATATGCGGTACAACACTAGTCTACATGAAATTATGGGTTCGGCGAAGTAGGTTGATATTTAGACGTATCACGAACTGAGAACATGTAATTATTTCAATCAATTAGCTAAAATATGTATTTAATACTGTTAAAAATAAAGTAATTACACGAAATATATTAAGATTCAGTAAGCAAATTCAACATTTATTGTACATTTTTTAAATGACAGGACTTTCTACACAATATTCTGACGTGGCGCCTGATGTAATGTTCTTACAACACGTAATATTATGGCGTTGGCGGTTAAAGGGTTAATAAACTAGCGCGCTTTACCATCAACGATCGCATCACTGCTTACCATCAGGCGGGATTGCGGTCATCATTCCATCTTGTAGTTTCCTTTTTAATTAAGTGTTGCTCTTGGCAGTCTATTGTTTTTCCTATTTTTAATCGTAGCTCAGCATTAATCACTCAGTGTGTTTGCGGATCGGTGATATTCTCCCATATGGCAGAGGTGGATGCAGCTCCACGCTAAGTGTTAAGTTAATTTTATGTATATTTATGTCAGTAACCTACTAACACTAGAAGTTTAGTAAAATTGTTACTAACCTTATGGACTCCGGTCTGAAATAAAACTATTTTATTCTATTAATCATTGGAAGGTAAAACTTCTTACGAGAAGTGCTATTTTCTTGAATTTTTAACATCACACAGGTGTTTCCAGCTGTCGACAACAGAAATAATAAACACAAAAACAACCTTACAAAGGGAGTAAGTAACTATACTGAATTGTTTAATTGTTTGCATTTTTTTTTTTTTGTGAAATGGAAATTAGAGAAATGTCGACCTGTAGGCTGTATCATTCTTCTCATAATTATCATTGTGAGTTGTTAGCACTGGGCCACTAGTAATTATACGATCGAAAATTTTGCTATTTCGAGTGACTACAGCCATGTGGCTGCGTGGCGAGATCCAATATATTCGGGACAGTCATCCTGAGCAGCATTTGTAATTGTAACTTGTCTTCTCACTTTGGAAAACTTTGTCCACAATCTCTTCAATTATCTGATTTGACTTGTCAGATAGGGACTCTGCTGCCAAAACATTCATTTGTATTGAAATTTTTGTATGAATAATTCGCCAAAAAACAAATACATTATTGACGTGACAACGTCTTAAATTAGGTTGCGGCTGGGAGTCACTTATGAAAAAGTGTAACGCTCGGTAACGTTACGATGAGTCACCGATGTTTTAGTAAACAAAATATATTTCTATAGTTAAAATTTGTGCAATTCTTATTTTCATTCAATTCCTTGTTCCTATTGTGCAATTTAATTATATTCATATCAATAAATATTCTACCGAGAAAAAGACGTTGTCACGTAAAATCTTCGCCCGTAAAACCGACTTTACAGGCAACCATTTTTTTTTTCTTATGAACTCCGATCGATCAGATTGAATACTACGTTTCATCCAAATGTTGACAACATAAATATTTTTTTTCGCTTAATTTAGGGAATTTTCGACTTAGTAGACCTCGAACTATAACGAAGAGTTGAGAAGGCTGGGCACGCCACAATAGCGGCGGTAAGTCCCCTCTTTGAAGAGTGCCTAGAGGGGCGCCACGGCGCCCTCACCTTCCGCCTGACGCAGGTCCTCACTGGACACGGCTGTTTTGGAAGGTTCCTGTTCCGGATAAGGCGGGAGGAATCGCCAGGGTGTCACTACTGTAGGAATCGCACTGAGGACCCAAACCGGGCAGATCTCCACCATATGTTCCACCGAACATACGGTGGAAATCTGCCAGGTTTGGGTAGAGCCTCGCCGTGTCCTCGTGGGGCGATCGGTAGCGATCTCTCGCATCCGGCCCAGGTCCAGGCCTTGGTCCGAAGCGAGAATGCATGGCAGGGCGTTACCTCCTTTTACGAAGCAGTGATGCTGGCAAGGAGGAGGCGGAGCGCGTGAGGGAGCGGGTATCCCAGCGCCTTCATGCCTCTAGCCGCCGCAGGAGACGCCCTGGTCGGCAAAATCCAATTTATAATATTAGTAAGGATTAAAACAATCATATAAAATAAACATTTGTTTAGCAAGAATCAGTCTTTTTGTGTCAAAATTTACTATCTGACAGGCAAACGTAATAGACAACTAATATGCATTGCAAAATGTTAAAACAATCATATAAAATAAACATTTGTTTAGCAAGAATCTAGTCTTTTTGTTTAAAAATGTACTATGTGATAGGCAGACGTTATAATAGATAACTAATACGCATTATAAAATGTTAAAACAATCATAAAAAAACGAGTGTGCTTATGACCACACGACTGAAGTGAAACTTCTTTTGCACCATCTGTATGTATATATATATACAGTATGTTACGAAAACCCTGTCCGACCCACAAGGATAATAAGGGTTAGGTAAACAAATGACCAAATAAAATATAAAATTTTGCATAATCATCATAGTAACAATACTAATGAATTTTGAAATAATCTTTTTTACCAGCGAATTTACTGTAACTTCCCCAAAATTCGGGAAATTTAAAAAAGTGTAAACACCATTTTAGACCTTATAACTGTCGGCGGCGTCAGTGTGTCTAGCCGCCGACGCGCAAAGGAATAATTAGAGCTGTACTAGTTTTTACGTAATATCGTTTTGTTTTTGTCGATGAATGATTTGTTGTAAAAACGCAGATTACCTAATGGTAAAAGTACTTTTTTTGATTATCGATTAATTATTCATAACAATATTGTAACACAAGTACCTATTATTAGTAAATAGGAACTAGAAAGGTCTTATGAAATACGATTTTAGGAGAATATTATAAACAATGTAAGTATTAAGTAATTTAAGTTCACCTGATTTAAGTTATGTGAAAGTTCTAAAATCTAAAGAATGCCATGCGATGTTGAATCGATGCGTGAAATTCTGAAATACAAAATTGATACCAAAAATCGATACGAGAAATATTTTGAATACTTTCACACCTCTAGTCAAAGGGCACCGCCGTGCAGTTAGAGTACCTATTTTTATGAAATAAAAATCATTTTTATTTTAAATTTATTAGTTTCGCGTAGACATTGAGTCCGTGTAGACGTATCGTTTATTGTGTGATCATAATAGTTTTCTAACGTAATGTAACCTGCTGATGGAAGGTACCTAGTAAAAATGCAATTGTGTTGTGTTGTGATCAGGTGTTGAACGATTCGGATGTGACTACTTCTTGGTCAATGTGGTTCCAGCATGACGGTGCCCCATCATATTTTTGCCGACCTGTACGTGAGTACCTCCACTATCAGTTCGGCGAGCAGTGGATTGGTAGGAGTGGACTAACGTTGTGAAACACCGTGCTAATCTCGTGGGACGGTGCCGGTATCGTTCTTAGTGAACGAAATATGGAACAACATTTCCGCCACAGCCATTGTGCTCATCGAATGAAATTCGAAGATACATTCGGAGGGTCAGACGACCTTCCTACTTAAAAAAAAGTTCTTTTCACGAGCTGCGTAAGTAGGTATCATTGTTTCTTTCTAGAGTCGATAAACGTGGTTAGACTACCAATACCTACATGCATGAGGTCAACTGAGGTCATGGCCTGTGCCTGTGTTGCCATGAAATTACTTATTTATTTTATTTAAGTTATTTATTTTTAAGGGGGTATTTTTTTTTTAGTTTAGCCAGGTTATGTACGCATTAGTAGAATCAGCTAACGATACCTAACAACACCTTCACGGGTCGGACAGGGTTTTTGTAACATACTGTATATATATATATAAATATATATGTGTGTACAATATATACATGTATATACATATATTAATTTTCTATAAATATTTAAATTTATTTCATGCTTTCATTTATAAATTAATATTTTTGCATAGACCTCCAATTTAAAAAAACGAGTGTGCTTATGACCACACGACTGAAGTGAAACTTCTTTTGCACCATCTGTATGTATATATATATACAGTATGTTACGAAAACCCTGTCCGACCCACAAGGATAATAAGGGTTAGGTAAACAAATGACCAAATAAAATATAAAATTTTGCATAATCATCATAGTAACAATACTAATGAATTTTGAAATAATCTTTTTTACCAGCGAATTTACTGTAACTTCCCCAAAATTCGGGAAATTTAAAAAAGTGTAAACACCATTTTAGACCTTATAACTGTCGGCGGCGTCAGTGTGTCTAGCCGCCGACGCGCAAAGGAATAATTAGAGCTGTACTAGTTTTTACGTAATATCGTTTTGTTTTTGTCGATGAATGATTTGTTGTAAAAACGCAGATTACCTAATGGTAAAAGTACTTTTTTTGATTATCGATTAATTATTCATAACAATATTGTAACACAAGTACCTATTATTAGTAAATAGGAACTAGAAAGGTCTTATGAAATACGATTTTAGGAGAATATTATAAACAATGTAAGTATTAAGTAATTTAAGTTCACCTGATTTAAGTTATGTGAAAGTTCTAAAATCTAAAGAATGCCATGCGATGTTGAATCGATGCGTGAAATTCTGAAATACAAAATTGATACCAAAAATCGATACGAGAAATATTTTGAATACTTTCACACCTCTAGTCAAAGGGCACCGCCGTGCAGTTAGAGTACCTATTTTTATGAAATAAAAATCATTTTTATTTTAAATTTATTAGTTTCGCGTAGACATTGAGTCCGTGTAGACGTATCGTTTATTGTGTGATCATAATAGTTTTCTAACGTAATGTAACCTGCTGATGGAAGGTACCTAGTAAAAATGCAATTGTGTTGTGTTGTGATCAGGTGTTGAACGATTCGGATGTGACTACTTCTTGGTCAATGTGGTTCCAGCATGACGGTGCCCCATCATATTTTTGCCGACCTGTACGTGAGTACCTCCACTATCAGTTCGGCGAGCAGTGGATTGGTAGGAGTGGACTAACGTTGTGAAACACCGTGCTAATCTCGTGGGACGGTGCCGGTATCGTTCTTAGTGAACGAAATATGGAACAACATTTCCGCCACAGCCATTGTGCTCATCGAATGAAATTCGAAGATACATTCGGAGGGTCAGACGACCTTCCTACTTAAAAAAAAGTTCTTTTCACGAGCTGCGTAAGTAGGTATCATTGTTTCTTTCTAGAGTCGATAAACGTGGTTAGACTACCAATACCTACATGCATGAGGTCAACTGAGGTCATGGCCTGTGCCTGTGTTGCCATGAAATTACTTATTTATTTTATTTAAGTTATTTATTTTTAAGGGGGTATTTTTTTTTTAGTTTAGCCAGGTTATGTACGCATTAGTAGAATCAGCTAACGATACCTAACAACACCTTCACGGGTCGGACAGGGTTTTTGTAACATACTGTATATATATATATAAATATATATGTGTGTACAATATATACATGTATATACATATATTAATTTTCTATAAATATTTAAATTTATTTCATGCTTTCATTTATAAATTAATATTTTTGCATAGACCTCCAATTTAAAAAAAAAAAAAGTGGATTGCCTCGGGGCCAAAATGTCGGGCTCTTCCTCCTGAATCAGGGGACCCCAAACTCGGGTAGTCCACGACCTCTGGTTCCCGAGATAATCCACGGGGGGGTGAGGTAACTAAAGGGGGTCGGGGGGGATAGGTTTCGTGGGGTTGCGGGGGGGAGGGGGACGGGGAGAGGGGGGGAGTGGATTCCCTCAGGGCCAAAAGGTCGGGCTCCTCCTCCTGATTCAGGGGACCCCAAACTCGGGTAGTCCACGACCTCTGGTTCCCGAGATAATCCACGGGGGGGTGAGGTAACTAAAGGGGGCGGGGGGGTGGGGGGGGGGTAGATTTCGTGGGGTGGAGAGGGGGAAGGGGAGAGGGGGGAGTGGATTCCCTCGGGGCCAAAAGGTCGGGCTCTTCCTCCTGAATCAGGGGACCCCAAACTCGGGGTAGTCCACGACCTCTGGTTCCCGAGATAATCCACGGGGGGGTGAGGTAACTAAAGGGGGTCGGGGAGGGGGATAGGTTTCGTGGGGTTGCGGGGGGGAGGGGGAGGGGGAGAGGAGGGGAGTGGATTCCTTCAGGGCCAAAAGGTCGGGCTCCTCCTCCTGATTCAGGGGACCCCAAACTCGGGTAGTCCACGACCTCTGGTTCCCGAGATAATCCACGGGGGGGTGAGGTAATCAATGAGGGGGGTCGGGGGGGTGTTCGCAGCGTCATGTTCTCGAAGAAATTCATAGTTCTTAATCAATCAAGGTACTTAGCTTAATAATTGAGCTTATGAGGCTCGAAAGCAATTTGTACTTTGTGTCCAATTATCGTATTGTGACGATATCTTAAAGCTTCTATACTTTCAATTATATCAGAAATGTTCAGCAAAAATATATAAAACAATATAAAGGCCAGAACAGAACGAAATTTATAAATTTATTTGTGCTCTTAGGTAATCAATTGTTAACAAATCTTAAAAAGATTCAAAAAATATATATTGCCTTCGGCGAGATGCGAACTCACAACTTCATACTCGACTCAATTGTTAACAAATCTTAAAAAGATCCAAAAAATATATATTGCCTTCGGCGAGATGCGAACTCACAACTTCATACTCGACAGGTCATGCAATATTTACATGAGCCAACTCCTTGTTTGTATTACTGACGAAGTAGGACTATACTCTGCTTCCGTTCGCCTTCATCATTTTTTTTCCTATCATTTTTCGTAACGCTTTCGCTAGTTTACTCCCCAAGTCAAGCGTGCCTAAAGAAGTTTCACTTCAAAAAAAAAAAGTGGATTGCCTCGGGGCCAAAATGTCGGGCTCTTCCTCCTGAATCAGGGGACCCCAAACTCGGGTAGTCCACGACCTCTGGTTCCCGAGATAATCCACGGGGGGGTGAGGTAACTAAAGGGGGTCGGGGGGGATAGGTTTCGTGGGGTTGCGGGGGGGAGGGGGACGGGGAGAGGGGGGGAGTGGATTCCCTCAGGGCCAAAAGGTCGGGCTCCTCCTCCTGATTCAGGGGACCCCAAACTCGGGTAGTCCACGACCTCTGGTTCCCGAGATAATCCACGGGGGGGTGAGGTAACTAAAGGGGGCGGGGGGGTGGGGGGGGGGGTAGATTTCGTGGGGTGGAGAGGGGGAAGGGGAGAGGGGGGAGTGGATTCCCTCGGGGCCAAAAGGTCGGGCTCTTCCTCCTGAATCAGGGGACCCCAAACTCGGGGTAGTCCACGACCTCTGGTTCCCGAGATAATCCACGGGGGGGTGAGGTAACTAAAGGGGGTCGGGGAGGGGGATAGGTTTCGTGGGGTTGCGGGGGGGAGGGGGAGGGGGAGAGGAGGGGAGTGGATTCCTTCAGGGCCAAAAGGTCGGGCTCCTCCTCCTGATTCAGGGGACCCCAAACTCGGGTAGTCCACGACCTCTGGTTCCCGAGATAATCCACGGGGGGGTGAGGTAATCAATGAGGGGGGTCGGGGGGGTGTTCGCAGCGTCATGTTCTCGAAGAAATTCATAGTTCTTAATCAATCAAGGTACTTAGCTTAATAATTGAGCTTATGAGGCTCGAAAGCAATTTGTACTTTGTGTCCAATTATCGTATTGTGACGATATCTTAAAGCTTCTATACTTTCAATTATATCAGAAATGTTCAGCAAAAATATATAAAACAATATAAAGGCCAGAACAGAACGAAATTTATAAATTTATTTGTGCTCTTAGGTAATCAATTGTTAACAAATCTTAAAAAGATTCAAAAAATATATATTGCCTTCGGCGAGATGCGAACTCACAACTTCATACTCGACTCAATTGTTAACAAATCTTAAAAAGATCCAAAAAATATATATTGCCTTCGGCGAGATGCGAACTCACAACTTCATACTCGACAGGTCATGCAATATTTACATGAGCCAACTCCTTGTTTGTATTACTGACGAAGTAGGACTATACTCTGCTTCCGTTCGCCTTCATCATTTTTTTTCCTATCATTTTTCGTAACGCTTTCGCTAGTTTACTCCCCAAGTCAAGCGTGCCTAAAGAAGTTTCACTTCAAAAATAAACACCTTGTTTAGCAAGAATCAGTCGTTTTCCTTAAAAATGTACAGTCTGACAGGCAGACGTTATACTAGACAATTAGGTAATACGCATTATTACATATTAAAAAATAAACAAAAACAGTCGTAAAAATAAACATTATTTTTTGGCAAGTTAAATAAAATAATTATTATGAACTTATACTAAAAAAATCTATATATATTTTTTTTTTGAGATTGGAAGCTCTTCATAATATGTTCTGAGAAAAAATAGCGCGTTCAAAGATGGGTCAGATAGAGAACTTGTAACTTTCGTGCAGAAAAAGCCTGCTGCATTGCAATGTATTCTATGTTTATGTGTGCTCAAGACTTATGAAGGTGATTCCTTCAACAACCGACTTACGCTCAAGAATTAAAATGCGTTATTCCTCGTTTTGTAAATAAAGTTTACGAAAATCGGTTTCAACTCCGGTGTTCTATTTCAACTCCAGATTTGAAAAATGCTTAAAATCGCTCCGAAACTCTGGAACTCTGGATTGGAAGCCCTAGCTCCGCCCAAAGCGCGAGAGGTCAGTTGATGATTTATAAAAAAAATGGCTGGGAGGCGTCTGCGGCGCCCCTTTTTATCTTGCGCCCTGGTCGATCGCCCAACCGCGCCCTACCCTAACACCGCTACTGGTTATGATGGATTGGTTAACTATTGAAGAACTATATCAATTGTCTGCCTGACAGGCATCGCATATGCTATAGGCACTTATTTGAACATTTTGCAAAATATGAAAGTTTTGAACCATTTAACTCACTGGTATGGGTATAAACAAGATATCCTACATGGACTAATAGTCCATGACTCGATGATGCCCAGACCTTCATTATTTTATAAAAGCTGAAAGTTTCTCTGTGCACGTCCCCAACACAGGTAAGAACAATCACCGAGCACATGGTTTGTGATTGTATAAGCAGGTATCAGGTAGTAAAGGTTTATAAAATAGTACCTAAAATTCAATAATGTACTTATAAAGTACAATTTTTATATTTTATTAGCTTTCTGCCCGCGGTTTCGCCCGCGTGAAATTCGGTTATATCGCGGTTTTTACATTTCCCTCGGGAATATCTTTTTTTTCAATAATAGGTAGCCTATGTTCTTTCTCAGGGTCTAAAGATTCTCTGTGCCAAATTTCATCAAAATCGGTCGAGAGGTTTAAGCGGGAAAGCGGAACAGACAGACAGAGTTTCTTTCGCATTTATAATATGTATAGTATGGATTGGATTTCTGAAACGCAATAGCATTAGACTAACCACGCTATCTCACTGGCACCTGTTTGAACAGTTACAGTAGGTCCCCGATAATCAAGACGAATTGTTGTCAATAATCGAAAGTCCGGATAATGAAATGTATGAAGAGAGGTGGGCTTTTTCTATACATGAACTGAAGTTGTAGGAGTTAGTGCAGGAGCAGTCAAAACATTTTCCATACATGAACTGAAGCTGTAGGAGTTAGTGCAGGAGTAGTCAAAACATTTTCTCCAAATAGAGCCTTTTTATGCCAATACATCACGGCTTCAATTATTTCAACAAATTCCAAATAGCAATAGAAACAGTTTTCACCCACGAGCCATGAACTTCCGCAGCAGGTTGTAGTTATTGTAGCAGGCATTGTTCTGCAGGAGGAGACGGGTGTATCACTGAATACGGTGGACAGTGTGGACGGGTTTTGTGCGGACATCAACAATGGGCATTGGGACACGGTGCTAAAGGCCACGGCATCGCTCAAGCTGCCCGACAAGAAGCTCATGGAGCTGTACGAGCAGGTGGTGCTGGAGCTCATCGAGCTGCGCGAACTGGGGGCCGCGCGCTCACTGCTGCGTCAGACGCACCCCTGTCTGCTCATGAAGCAGCAGGAGACCGACCGCTACATCCACCTCGGTAACTACCTGCCCACACGACTACACTACATGAGCAGTAAATCAGTGTTATAACAAGCGTTTATCTCGTATCCTAGAGAACCTGCTGGCGCGCTCGTATTTCGACCCGCGCGAGGCCTACGGTAGCGGCGGCGGCAAGGAGCGGCGCCGCGCCGCCATTGCCGCCGCACTGGCTGGCGAGGTCTCTGTGGTGCCTAGCTCGCGTCTGCTGGCGCTGCTGGGCCAGGCGCTCAAGTGGCAGCAGCACCAGGGCTTGTTGCCGCCAGGTATGACTTTTCTATCACTCAAAACGAATGATATCAGACCATCTACTGATTGGAGACGAAGAAGACCAGACAGCCTACAAACCTAATAAGTGCTAAGCCTAAAGGCTGCTGTTGTTTGAATTGTGTTATCGCTACTGATGATCGCGCTCCGCAGGCACCACCATCGACCTGTTCCGCGGCAAAGCGGCCATCCGCGACGAGGAGGATGACCAGTGCCCCACGCAGCTCTCCAAAATCATCAAGTTCGGACAAAAATCACATGTGGAATGTGCCAGGTTAGTGCTCACTGTACCCAAACAGACCGCCAGACACCTGAAGAAGCCTAATTTTAAACTGAATTGTATTAAATTGAATTCAAAACGCGTGCAGCGAATAAGTGCGCTCCAAGCTTTCAAATTAAAATATGTATAGGTACAAGTGGTGATGACAATACGACAATACATTAAACTCTCTACTCATAAAAAATCATAAAAAATATATCCATTAGTTAAGTCACAGGAAATTATTTTTCATTTTTCACATTTTCTACATGATGTACTATCACATGTAGAAGTCCTCTTCCACCTTAAAGACTACTATCGGCTGCGCTAAACCGGCCACTTCACACTAACGCATTATTTTGTATCCGTGTGTCATATTTCAACCAATCAACCGCAAACTGTGTAGTATCTCTACGAAAAATTAAAGATTTAGTCTATGTTAGACAAGGAAAACAATATTAATAAATCGTTTTTTATCGCCGTCTTCGTCTTTCTTTAAAGTAATGCAAAATTTCGTTACCTCAGTTAAAGCTAATTTAGCGGCCGCACCTAACAATGATGTGCTCAAATGCGTGTGATTGTGGGTTCGAATCCTAACTATGACAAAATCTTTTTGTTGTTTCATATAATTTATTATTGTGGTTATTGATTTGTATTTTAAAGTCAAAATGTTTGCAAATAATATTTAAACAAATACGAAAATTTATTGAATATTAACACCAAAAATGGTTTTGATTACATGTTTTAGTTTACTATGGATTAACAAACAATAAACATATTATAATGCATTATAATTAATGTTATATCTTATTAGGTGTAAGTATACAAGTATATAAATGAAACTAACGTTGATATGGTAGCATTGTAATCTAATATATAAAATTCTCGTGTCACGGTGTTCGAACTTAAACTCCTCCGAAACGGCTCGACCGATTTTGATGAAATTTTTTGTGCTTATCCGGTATCTATGAGAATCGGCCAACATCTATTTTTCATCCCCCTAAATGTTAGGGGTAGTCCACCTCTATTTTTTTTTTTATTTATATGGCAAAACAACATTTGCCGGATCAGCTAGTATTTTATATAAAAGTAATCCCTGACAAACTTATGATATTGTTATGGTAGAAATTGTAAAAATCATTATTGGTTTTAAGATATGAAAATGTTTATATTATATGTTATCATTAAAGAGGTTATAGCTTAATTATTAATTTTCTCATAGAAAAGTGGATTGAAGCTTAATCTCAATATTATCCACCCCCCACGTATTGTTATGTACGTGAGCGAGGGCACGAGTAAAACACGCGGTTGAATACGCACCCTTGGGGCAGTTCCGTTGAACGAACGTGTAGCAAAGAAAGTAGCGCCATCTACATTTACTGACCTAAAACCATCTCATAGATGTCTCTGTAAAAATTTTGAAAAATAAATATTTTGCATTTTTATGAAAAGATACGATAACTTTTTAACAATTAGAAGAAGATCATTTAAATTACCAATTCTAATTAAATTTTGTCTTTAAAAATCCTTGTTCAGGCAACCTTATCAGACCATTTTGTTAATTGGCAATAGGTACCTAACATGGTTCACAAGTAGGGTTACCAACTTTTTTCACAAAATAGCGTATAAAGTGGTTTGTATAGGAAAAAATAAAGTATTAGGTAGTAATAAGTATTTTTCAAATTCTATGTTTTTAATGCTTTAAAACCGTATTTATGTGTGCTTTTAGCACATGCTAACAATTTTTTGTCATATTTAAAGGTTACAAAGCTTGCTTGACAATTAACATTTAAAGGAGAATGGCCACGGCCCATACAAAAGAAATCAAGCCTGACGCAAGTTTTATATATCAGATTTTAAATTAAAATTAGTATAGTTGTTCAGAGTTATGATCGTTGCTGAATTCAGAGGCTAACATGTTTTTTGGCCATTAAAAGTTGCGTAGGCGCTCAAGGAAAACAATGTATTTTTATAAATTTTCATTATTTCATATGATTATTATACAAAAGGACTCTAGAAAGTAAACAATACTTGTAATACTACTTATATACAGCGTGGAATTTTAATGGTTGTTTTCCCGCAGCGAAACGGTTTTGTCTTAGTAATACAATCGTTTCATCAATAAATAAAATATTAGAAACATAAAATGGCAGATTTAACATAGTGATAAAAAAACTCGAAACTTAGCACGAACCAATAGTAAACTTCTGATAATCTACAGCTGAATGGCGCGGGGCCATTGACCCGCGTGCTTCAACTATTATCCTTTCATAATTTTACGGGCTTACGATTTTCATAAATATTTAGCTGCAATTTACTGAATACGAAAATAAAATTATTATCTAAGATAATTGTTTGTAATGTTTTCGCGCAGACTACTTTATGTCGTATCACTAGAGTCGAGAGCTTATTTTACTTTGAACATTTATAAAGCGGCAACGCCTTTGAACGGTAGTTTTTTTGAATGCTAGTTTGAGCGGTATTTTTTTGTATTGGTACATTTAAGTTATTTTATACCTTATTAACGCACATGACAGATTTTTTTGGTTTGAACATTTTTTTATTTTGTCGGCATGGCATTAAATTTTCGCATTGTTGCCTACAAGCTGTTTTATGCCCTATCACTGCGCGCGGGAGCTTATTATGGTTTGAACATTATATGTATTGCTTTCCATTGAGGCGGTTTCATGCCCATTCCGAGTAGTACCTACAGCTTGTAGGTAGCGTAACTAACTTTTCTCACTTTTTCGAGTTGAAGATTTTTTTTTTTTTTTTTTTTTATTAATATATAAACCAGCGCTTGACCGCAATCCCGCCTGATGGTAAGCAGTGACGCAATCGTTGATGGTAAAGCGCACTAGTTTATTAAGAGCCTATTCACTCTAGCCTTGAAGACACTCAAATTGTAGTCCGACGGAAACACCGCCGCCGGCAGATTGTTCCAGTCCCTCGATGTACGCGGTATAAAGGAGGTGGCGAAACGCTTCGTCCGGATCGTAGAGGTGTTAACAACATAAGGGTGGAAACTCGCCGTACGACGGGTCGTCCGATGGCGGAACGGAGATGGGGGAATTAAATCGTGCAATTCCCTCGCACATTCCCCAGTATGTATCCTATAGAACACCGAAAGGCTGGCTACTCTACGCCTGTGCTCTAGGCTTTGGAGACCAACTCGAGTTAAATCAAGGTCACCAATCAGCCTCTTCGCACGCCTCTCCACTGAATCCAAAGTGGCCAGGTGACACTTAGCAGCACCAGCCCAAATGTGGCTGCAGTACTCCACACACGAACGGACCTGTGCTTTGTACAACATTAGAAGCTGCCCTGGTGTGAAGTACTGCCGGACCTTTGCGATAACGGCAAGTTTTCTGGCAGCCACCTTGGCCTTGGACTCAATGAACCGCCCAAAGTTTAGGTTCGAGGAAATCTCAACACCCAAAAGCTGAAGGCGGTCGGTACACTCCAAGGATACATTCCGAAAAGTAGGAGCCAAGGTGAACGGGCTCCTTTTGGCGGTGAAAAGACACGCCTGCGTTTTGGCGGCATTGAATGCTACAAGATTGGCATTGCCCCATTCGGACACTGCCTGAAGTGTAACACTCGTTCGCTCTACCATGGCCTCTCTTTCGGACCGGATTGATTTCCTTCTAGCCCGAGCATCCGGCAGGTATCTCTCCACAACTGTGCTGTCATCTGCATACCCATAGATACCGGGCATCAGCAGATCGGTAATATGCAGCAGAAACAGAGTTGCAGAGAGAACAGACCCCTGAGGAACCCCGGCATTAGTCGGCATGGGCTCAGATGAGCATCCGTCGACAACAACTCGGAGGGACCGTTCAGTCAGGAAGTCTTTTACCCAGCCAGTCAGGTTAGGGGAAATGCCGTACGCTGGAAGCTTACTCAAAAGGCCAGCGTGCCATACCCGGTCGAAGGCCTTCGAGACATCAAGAGAGACAGCAATCGCTTCCCCATTTCTCTCAAGGGCCTCGCCCCACAGGTGAGTGGCACACACTAGTAGGTCTTCAGTTGACCGATTGCGGCGAAACCCGTACTGTCGGTCACTGAGGAGATCGTTACCTTCCAGGTATGCCAAGAGGCGCGAGTTCAATACACGCTCCATAATTTTGCAAAGTATGGAGGTGATCGAAATCGGCCGATAGTTGGTAGGATCGGCACGACTACCCTTTTAGGGCACGAGCTGCACGTTGGCAAGCTTCCAGGACTTGGGCACTATACCAGTCCCAAATGAGAGGCGATAAAAGCGTGTCAATACAGGAGACAACTCGGGCGCACATGCTTTTAGAACAATCGCTGGTATACCATCCGGACCACTAGCCTTATTCACGTCCAGACGACACAGTGCTCTCAGAACCTCCTTGTTCCGAATGCGAACCTCAGGCATTGAAGTACCGCAGTGGGGTAAAATAGGTGGAGTAGCACTGCCAGTATCAAGACGCGAATTATGGGCAAAGAGAGATGCAAAGAGACCTGCTTTCTCTCTCGCCGTATGAGCCAGTGTTCCATCAGGCCTAACCAGCGGAGGCAGTGAGGGCCGACAGAAGTTCGCCTCGACCGATTTGGCAAGGGACCAAAAAGATCTGCTACCGGAAGGCTGCGCAGATAACTTGTTGCCAATATGGGTAATACGGTCGAAGCGAGCCTTCTTTAGCGCCTTTTTGTAGGACTTGGCACGGTTAAAGGCTCTCTTCTTTGAGCTTAGATCCGGAGCTCCGCGGTCACGAGCGTCAACCCAGGTGAGAAATGCCGTGTGCTTACGCTGTTCGGCTTGGGCACAATCGGCATTGAACCATGGGCGAGCCGAGCCACCGACGGGCACGTCATTATAGGGAATAAAATATTCCATAGCTTGACGCACCACATCGATTATAGCATCCGCACAGCTCGACGGATTGCTAGAAGAGAAGCAGACCTGCTGCCAAGGATAAGACGCAAAGAAATGGCGCATCTCATCCCAGTCTGCTGACCTGTATCGCCACATTCGCCGTTCACTACGATTGTCGTGATCTAGTGGGGAGAAGGTCGACACAGACTTCACCAGACAGTGGTCTGAAGTAATTATTTTATAACACAAATATTTTTAATTTTGTCTTTTATTCTATTCATCGAAAGTACTCCTTAAAGCAAATCGTTCTGCCGCGGGAAAACAAACCATTAAAATTCCAGCTTGTATAAACATATTAAAAATAACAAAAGTATTGTAGTATCGTATTTAATAGAACATTAATTACAAAAGTTTTACAATGGTAATTTAAGATACATAAGATAATTAGAATATTATATTACACAACAACTGTCGCTTGCATCGATAGCCCGGTACCACTGGAGCGCGTCCTTCCTCGCCCGTTCGCAACCAAGTCTCGTTAATGGCCATCATATCAAAACAGTGCCTGTCGAATGCACTAATCAAGTTATCATACGTACCCAATACCCAAGTTATATATCGTACCCAATGAACCAACATTAACAAAACCAACCCTAAGAAACTTTTCTCTTTTAGTCATCATTATAATAATATATGTATATCAATTCCGACATTTAACAATATCAAAGCACATTTAGTGGCTTCGATTCTAATTATAAATAATTTCATTTCAATTGTAAATGATCAATGTAAGTAAATAAATTTAAAAGAAGCAAACTCAATCTGCAGTGGGTAAATAACAGTTTTGTAAAATTATACAATAGTATGGTAATAAATAGATGTAAATATACAATATGTAAAGAAAACCCTGTCCGATCCATGAAGGTATTGTTAGGTATCGGTAACTGATTCTACTAATGGATACAAAGCCGGGCTAAACTTAAAAAAAATCCCCCTAAAAAAATAAATATTATTTCGCAAAATAGGTAACTTAATACATGTGCGGTAGCCAATCTTTCCGCGGGTGACGGGGGCCAGGGCACGCGTCACGTGGTCGTTTCGCTCTTATAATAATAACGTCAAAATGGTGTTGTCACTTTTTAAAAATTACCAAATTTCGGGGAAGTTGGAATTAATTCGCGGGAAAAAAAGATTATTTCAAAATTCATTAATATTGTTACTATGATGATTACGTAAAATTTTATATTATATTTGGTCATGTGTTTACCTAACCTTTATTATCCTTATGGGTCGGACAGGGTTTTCTTTACATATTGTATATGTGTATTGTTATAAAACTGGTTTACTTGTGGTTGAATCAAATGCACCGCGACTGCCGCGAGACACATACCTACAAATATACCACATAGGACATAGTCAGGCGCGTGCGCTCCATAGAGGCAGATAAGCACTGCACACCCTAATAATTTTCTAAAAAAAAATATATAATAATTTATAATATACTACAGTAAAATAATTTATATACTACAAACTTAAAACTGAAGGACTTTGTTAATCAGTTAGTGATAACACTGCCATCTATTAGGGCTAGTGCAAACTAGTAACACACATTACAATGCGGCCCGCGCAACTCGGCTTCGTCGCGACGCCCGCGCCACCTAACGTAGCGGCGTAAGCAGTTACTAAATGTGCCTCTTTCATTCGCGTCTGTGAATAAAAATATTTGGTTGTGTACGTAAACTTTGCGTACGTGGGCGTATAATTTCATTGTGTTTAGAAGACTAAATAAGCACAGCTTCTAATAAACCGACGAATTTAATAAGTTCACAAATATAGCATGATTGTTGTTCGTTCAAATACCTTTTTATTTTATCAGCTTATGTTGTTTCGTTATTGGTGTATTTGGTAACATAAAATCTACCTATATTGGTTGTTTAAATTGGAAATGAATGTTCATTTATTTTAGAGTTTTTGATTTAACTCAAAAGAAAAGTTGTTTTAATAAAAAGTATTATGATAATTATATGTGGTTATCAAAACAATTTATTTGTGTATACGCACTATACAGCCTGTATAGTGCGAATTACATTTTCGGCCACGACGGAGGGTGCAAATGGAAACTATAATCACTTATACTACATTTATTATAGTTACATTACATGGTAACTCTTAAATCTACTTAACCTAAGTGCGAATGCCTCCGAAGTTAGGACGGCACTGCTACACTCTACTATCCTACATTATGTCTAACGCTTAATTAATCGCCCCTGCATCTCGAGATTCCTCTATATATGTGTTTTATCGTGGTGACGTCTAATGGGGTGACTGATGATTTAGCGATTCGCGGCTGGGCACGAGGCGGCGACACGAGGAGACGACTCAGCCGTTGGGATGTTGTAATACTCCGCATAGCTTCAGTTGCATGAAAATAGGTATAATATCCTGATTCGGCTGATTTGGGCCTCGTGACAAGGTGCTGGTCACGTTGAGGGGACATGTGTTGGTACCGATACGTAACATGCGTATACACAAATAAATTGTTTTGTTTCTCTATTCTATTTTTGTTTATGGCATGTCGACAATTCTGCCAATATCTAATGTAAAAAATAAATAAAAAAAGAAAGCACTATGTCGAACGTAAAACTTGTATACCAATGTTAGTAGGTACACTGTAACAAACAAAAAATAAATAAAAAAAAGGTAAATATATTATGGTTAAATATGTCGGAGATCGTCGATTAATTTTAATAGAAGTTGCTGATTTGATTTACGTAGTAGAGGGGCGAACGCTTGTGACGTTATTTTGTGATGACGTCACATGGACAGAGTCGCTTTGGAAAGTGGGGTTCGTCGAACGGACTTTGCATCGAGACGCGGACCAAGGCACTTCTCCGAACCGAAACTGTCGGTTTGGTTATTCAAATTGTTATTATGAAGATTGGAGGGTATATCTACACGTCGTGCTTCAATTCAAAACTCACCTACGAAATGGAACCTGTACCACCACACCAAGATGCTGTCGACCCTACCGCTCTGCCGTCGCTGTCTCCGACAAATATAATAAATATGAACATAGACAAATACACAAAAAAGAATTATAATTTGAGGTCATTAATACGGATAAAATCCATCAGAGCTCCAAATAGCTTTGGGGAAGAATAAAATAAAAAATAAATATACAGTATGTTAAGAAAACCCTGTCCGACCCATAAGGATAATAAAGGTAGGTAAACACATGACCAAATATAATATAAAATTTTACGTAATCATCATAGTACCAATACAAATGAATTTTGAAATAATCTTTTTTTTCCCGCGAATTAATTCCAACTTCCCCGAAATTTGGTAATTTTTAAAAAAGTGACAACACCGGTATTATTATGAGCGAATAGCGATGCGACCACGTGCCGCGTGCCCTGCCGCCCGCCGCTCGCGGAAGGGTGCTTAACGGACATTTATTAAGTTACCTCTTTTGCGAAATAATATTTATTTTTTTAGGGGGATTTTTTTTTAAGTTTAGCCCGGTTTTGTATCCATTAGTTATCGATACCTAACAACACCTTCACGGGTCGGACAGGGTTTTCTTAACATACTGTATACGGACACTAATCACACAGATTGACCTAGCCCCAAAGTAAGTTCGAGGCTTATGTTATGGTACACTAACTCAACGATACTATATTTATAATAGATACATATATAGATAAACATCCAAGATCCAGGCCAATCAGGAAAATATCGTTTTCCATCATGACCTGGCCGGGGATCGAACCCGGGGCCTCCACGTCGCAGGCAGGCGTTTTGACCGCTGCGGAAAGACGGAAAGTTAGTTGGGACAGGGATATGTAACTTTCCCGCCCTGGGACCTAGAGGCGAAAGTACTCGCGTCGTTGTCGTCGTTGTACTGATGGCGCGAGGAAGAGCGGACACGGGGCTCCAGTCCGGCGCAGCAGCAGATCGAGCTGCGTCGAGCGGAGCTCCGTCAGGTCCTGGTGGCGGACTGGCGGCAGAGGCCTATGCGCCCTACCGCCTGCCTCGCTACCATCGAGGCGATCCAGCCAGTACTCGACGACTGGCTCGGGAGAAGGTACGGTTCCCTGTCGTTCAGGGTGACGCAGGTACTGTCGGGGCACGGTTGCTTCGGCAAATACCTGCGCGCTTAGGCAGGGAGCCGGACGCTCTGAGCCACCACTGCGTCCAATGCGGGGAGGACACAGAGCAGCACACGCTCTCCGAGACCCTCCAGCCAACAACCTGGGACAACATTTTGTCGACATTTTTAGACCCCCGCTACAAGAACTTTTACTTTGACGCTACCCAAGTTGAATGGATCCGTAGAGCTGTGCTCAGGTCTTAGGCTTTCTTTAGATGCCGAAAATAATGATTCGGATCCAGAAACGGCATTCAAAAGGTCTCGTTTAGACATTGAAAGTGAGCAGATCGATTCGGAAACTCAAACTATTTTGGGCATGTTTTGAAGAATCATCTATAGAGCAACCTACTGAAGAGCAACCCAAGAATGCCATTGCTGAAGAAATCGCCAACTACATCGCATTAGCAAAGGCTGACAGAAAAATAAACCCATATGAATGGTGGACTTTGAGTACCAATAAGAATAGATTTCCGATTTTAAGTAAGCTTGCTAAACGATACTTAATCACACCAGCAAGCTCCGTTTATTCAGAAAGACTATTTTTCATTTCTCATGTTCGGAAAGTAGTATTTTCTTGATCTGATTATTGGGTAGAAAGTGCTATTTCCCTCCCTAGAGCGGGAAAAACTCATACAAATTACTTCCCACCCAAGGGTCGGAATAAACTTTAAAACAAGAACTGCTGTCAGCTGTGAAGAAATTTGTGTAAAAAAAAACTAAGAAAAAAAATGCAGCGACAATCTGAGTTTCTAAACAACCAGTGTGAACTTAGCGCAAACTTCATTGAGCGAAATAGGTCGCAACCATAGAATTAAGAAGTACGATAGTACCTACTTATTAATTCTAGGGTCGCAACAATAACTTCCATATTTAAAATTTAAAAATTCGACATAAATTAGCGGGATACTAATATGTTATGTATCTGTGACTGAATTAAAAAAATAGTTATTTTAATACCTAATCTTTTATGCTAAGATTTTAATTTAAAAATGAGTTCAAGCTCTGAAATATTGACACCAGATTCAATTAAAGACGAGGCAAATTGTGTTATTTACAATCTTATACCACAAATCTCAAAAGAATACAATGATTTTATGAAGTGGCGAACAGAGAAGAATATAAAATCATTTTCCGAAAGTGTATTTCTTACATATTTTAAAGGACTGTCTAGCAAACTACAACCTTCTACGCTATGGAGCCGATATTCAAGAGTATACTTAGTGTAAAACACAATGTATGTTTGAAAAATTAATAAAAATAATTTAATATCCTTTTTTCAAAGACAGTCTCATGGGTTCAAGAGTAGAAAATCAGGTTTTTACCTCTCATGAAGTGGAAACATTTTTAAATAATGCTCCTGTCGAGATATATTTGGCAGTGAAGGTAAGTTTACCTAAGTATTTATGGATTTATTCTAAATAAGAATGTATTTATTACACAAATACTAAAAAAAATATATGTTTTCACAGGTGGTACTGATACTCGGTATAAGCGGTGCTTGCAGAAGCAGTGAACTCACAAATTTGACAATTAAGGACATTGAAAGTCAAGGCCAATTATTACTAGTTAAACAACTAAACAAAAACAAATATTGAGCGCGAATATATCAAATAGCATAAACATTCCAAATAAAAATATAACTTTTAATTTCACGAATTGTCTAAATTTGACTATTAATTTTAAATACAGTACCTATTTAAAATTAATAGTCAAATTAGGACTACCATTATTATATAGTGTTATACATAAAAAGTTCAGATAAACAACTAGTTTTATTTTCCTCATATTCGAAATGAAAAGTAGAGTGTTTAACACGGGTAAAAGAATCAATTCCTACTCGGACTATAGCCGCCCTTGCTAAGCTCGGGCGTCTAAATACCTCGGGAATTGATACTTTCCACCCTCGGTTAACAATCTACTATTCCGAAGCAGGTTTAATTTACGAGGAAAAACGAAACCGACTTGCTCCCGAACGTGCAGAAATAATTGTTTTTTGCACCACAATCTGCCTCTGTTGGATTTTAAATATTAATTAAAAAGCCTAACTAATTTAATTTCATGAATATGATAGGCACAGGTACATATTATAGATAATAATTGATATTTTGTATTGTTTTAATAGGGAAAATAATTAAAAAAATGTTTATTTTTAACTCATTACTTTTTTGTTCATTAAAAGTTTATTTTAGACGACTATTCGCCGAATAATACTAGCTATTATTCGGTATTCGACGAATATCAAAAAAAATGTCGAGTAATGCCGAATACCGAATAATAGCGAGTATTCGCGGCAACTCTAATAATTATGACACTAGCTTAGTTAACTACTACTAGCACTAGTTAACGTATGTACGTTAACTATTATAACGCACATAATAAACTGCTCCATAGTAACGTCTACGTTCCCTGACCTATGGAAAATTGCCTCCGTTAGAACATTGCCAAAAAATTCAAATGCTTGCACTCTAAAGGACCTGCGTCATATAAGTATATCATGTCTCTCCAAGGTATTGGAGAGAATAGTTAGTGACCAGTTAACTATATTTTTGGAACAGAATAACATCCTACCTGATTTACAATCTAGTTTCAGAAAGCAGCACAGTACATCTACTGCTTTATTGGATGTTACTGATAATAGAATATTATCAGCCCAAGATGGAGGAATGTGCTCATTACTGGTTTTGCTCCATTTTTCCCTTGCATTTGACGCAATAAATATTTCGCTATTACTATCAAAGTTAAGTTACTATGGTTTCGACGCCAGCGCTGTGCAATGGTTCCGCAGCTATCTAACCAATAGGGAGCAACTTGTTGATTTGCGTTTGGGTGACGGGACTACCCTCAGATCAACACTTTCTTCTGTAGATAGAGGAGTCCCGCAGGGCATAATATTGGGCCCGATTCTTTTTATTTTGTATAGTGCGGATATTGTGAAGTGTCTCCGTAAATGCAAGTACCATATATACGCCGACGATGTCCAACTTTATATATCTTTTAGACCAGACGAGTGCAATAGTGCAATTAAGGATCTTAACGATGATCTTCAAAGAATCGCCGCCTGGTCGGAGGAGAACTGCCTGTCGTTAAATCCAGTAAAAACTAAATATATAGTATTTGGCACAAGGCAGCAGTTGACTCGATTACCAGTAACATTTGACTTAAGATTTATGGGCGAACCAATTGAGCGGGTGTATGAAGCGCGGAATCTAGGTGTCATTATTGATAAAGACCTGCGTTTTGAGAAACACATAGCAGACTCGGTTAGAAACTGTTTTTATCGCCTAAAAGTTTTGTATAACATGAGGCCTTACTTATCAGTAAAACTAAGGGAACAGCTAGTAGAAACCTTGGTTCTGTCCAGATTGAATTATGCTGAGACAGTTTACGGCCCGCGCCTATTATCTCGTACTGACGGCCTCATACAAAGGGTGCAAAACGTCTGTGCTCGATTTTGTAACGATATTCCTCGCAGAAGCCATGTAACACCTTTTCTTAAGCATTTTATGCTGAAGATGAAGTCCAGACGCAAACTGCACTTGGCTTGCCTTTTGTTTGGTGTGGTGAAATATAAAAACCTGACTACATTTATAACCGTCTACTCGCAACCCAACTCAGCATGAGTTGGGTTGCGAGTAGACGGGAATGCGGGAGAAGGCAATGTTCACAACAACTCTCGACTCAGTCTCAGGGGTCAGCTGCTTTTAGGGGTAGGCGTCCAAAGTATGGAACAACTTACCACCACCGATTAGGATAATAAACACAATAGGTGATTTTAAACGACGGTTGGGGCAGTATCTCATAGAATCGTAGAGGCAGTTAGACATGGTCACACTAAAAGTGTCAATTATATGACGAAGTCCGGCTCACCTGCTCACAGCGTATGACGTTGATCCCTGATGCGAACTCTATTAAATCAGTTGATAAGATAGTTTTTGTAGTTTTGTTATCATTGCGCTTTTTTGTGTAATTAGCGAATTCATCAATTTTTACTTTAAAATCTTATTGGGTTATAAAAGTATAGCAATTATGAACGGTCAGAATCACGTACTGGATCCATGGTACTCCTTTGTGCGTCGATGTCAGATACACCCTTTATGTTGTACAAAGAACTATTTTTAAATTTTATACTTACTGGAAAATTATTTGAATGTGATAAGTTGCCGTTCACGGTGTTGTGTATTAAATTATAAATCATGGTCTGAAGTTACTGTTTCATTTGTTGTCAACCTGCCCCAAACGCCTTGCCTTGCCTTTACAAATTAGTAAAATTCTAAAGTGGACACATTTTTATTTTTATGAACAATTCGAAATTCGATTTACATAAACTATTTTGTGGCCCATATTCTAAAAAAACTAAGCTTTAAATTTGTGACAATACGGATGAACTGACTAAGGAAATAATTATATAAAAAATCATAATACCTCTGCTTTTTTCCAGTTCTGTTTTGCTAGTTTTTATTCAATAACTGAAGATGTTGTTTGTATGTTTGAATACACTTTATCTCTTGTGCTGGCAGTCTGATTTGAAAAAATCTTTTTGCATTTGATAGCCCATTATCGAGGAACTTTCTAAGTTAAAAGACAGGCTGACGACGCGATACAACGGGCTGTGCCGGAGGCCGAATTGTAGCTGATGTAGTGATATGATGAGCTTGTATAATGCTGATGCACAGTATTGCAAAATATTACAATAAAGGCTTACTTTTACCCCCCTATTCATAAACGTTGTTTAAAGTTACCCAGTGATTATAGATTCTTTAACCATATATTTTAGACGTTTGATTTTCACTTAACATTAATTATCGTTTATTAATAAACCCCTTAAACACTATGGTGTTTATTCATAAACTGTTATTAAAGTTAAGTTATGTTAAAAGGTCATATATGCATGGTTAAAGAATCTCTAATCACTAGTTAACTTTAAACAACGTGTATGAATAAGTGGGTTTATGTTTTAATTAATAATAATAATTCTTAGGTTCTCGCCAGACGGTCAGTACCTGGTGACGGGCTCGGTGGACGGCCTCGTGGAGGTGTGGAATTTCACCACCGGCAAGATCCGCAAGGACCTGCGCTACCAGGCGCACGAGGAGTACATGAGCATGGAAGAGGCCGTGCTCAGCCTCGCCTTCGGCCGGGACAGCGATACGCTCGCCGCCGGCTCCAACGACGGCAAGATCAAGGTACGTGCCGCGACGCCAGCGGCCTGTCCCGCGCGGCCCTCCCTGACCAATGTTCTGCGCAATGTTCTCAGGTCTGGAAGGTGTCGTCGGGCCAGGTGCTCCGCAAGCTGGAGCGCGCGCACGCCAAGGGCGTCACCTGCCTGCAGTTCACGCGCGACAACACCCAGATCCTGTCCGCCTCCTTCGACCGCACCATCAGGTGAGAACTGTCCTGCTCCCGCCGGCCCGCGGCCGTGCCGCATGCTGACCGACTTCTGCTTGCAGGATCCACGGGCTCAAGTCGGGCAAGGTGCTGAAGGAGTTCCGCGGGCACTCGTCGTTCGTGAACGAGGCGGTGTTTACACCGGACGGGCACGGCGTCCTGAGCGGCTCCTCGGATGGCAGTGTCAAAGTGTGGTCCGTGCGCACGGGTGAGTGCACGGCCACGCTCAAGCCGCTCGGCAGCGGCGAGCCGCCCGTCAACTCGCTACTGCTGACGCCCAAGAACCCCGACCACTTCGTGGTCTGCAACCGCACCAACACCGTGGTCATCATGAACATGCAGGGCCAGATTGTACGCTCGTTCTCCAGCGGGCGGCGCGAGCAGGAAGGAGGCGCCTTGGTGAGCGCGGCACTGAGTGCTCGCGGGCGGCTGGTGTACTGCGCCGGCGAGGACCTGGTGCTGTACGCCTTCTGCACCGCCACCGGCAAGCTGGAGCGCACCATCAACGTGAGTATCCGCCCTGTGCCGAACACGACGCGCGTGCTCCGCTCTCACCGGCGCTTCTGTTCCAGATCCACGAGAAGGCGGTGATCGGGCTGACTCACCACCCTCATCAGAACTTGCTGGCCACCTACGGCGAGGACGGTCTGCTCAAGTTATGGAAACCATAACGCCGCACATTTGGATAGACTTTTAACTAAGATTTTTATTTTGTAAGCAGTATCTCTAAGTGGAAATAAATTATAGCAAACCATATTTAGTATTTTTACTCAGGGGATGAAAGTGGGGACAAGTGAAGAGCATAAATTTGTAATACGTTTTGTACCGTTCAATCTCTATGAAATAGACAGTTCAATTTCAAAGGTAAATTGGAAAGGTACACTTCAATTTCCTGTTCACCCTCAAAGTAGACCAATAGCACTCCAAAGCTAAGCTAGCCCGCCCACCGGTGGCCAGCGACGGCGACGTAACATACTTTTTAATATATTTTATTTAGACGCGCCCCACACGTGTGTCCGGTGGCGGCCACTCGCTACAGTAGTGTCCGACTCGCCACTAGTGGTACCACACAAAACGCCGACACCCGCCACTGTCGCATTGCTCCAACCCCCGCGCACTTAACCATCCGACGTTCTACGTATCGCACGCGTACCATCCTGGAGCACGACGTCTCAATGAATGTTGATACATTGATATCAGAAATCCATTCGCATCAACAACGAGCGGGGTATAAAATGTGGCGGGTTCCAGACACTGGTGGCTGTCGTTCGCTTCTGACACTTTTAGAAATGTGGCGGTAGCGTGCGACAGACACCGGTGGCTGGCGTTGGTCCCGGTTGCCACACGAAAATCTAAGATTGATCTAAGGTTGTTAGAGTCCTCAAAAGTTCAACAATTGGTCTAACTGCAATGTTTCGATATCGTCTTCGGTTTGTGGAGGTCAGACGGCAGTGATCGCCAAGAGCCTTTGAGAGCCTTCGAGCGCAGAGGAGCGCGGCGACGCACAGTGGGCCCATATTGAAAAATAGTAAAATAGTAGACATAGGCAACAAAGTTCTAATATCGATGCGATTTTTTTTATATGACGCGTTATGATATTCCTGACAACTTTTACTCTTGTGAAATTTCTTCCAAAGTTGATACTTTGTTTGCAAAAAAATAAATTAGATTTTTTTGTATGGAGAGAATCACGTTTCATTTCTTTTCTTGAATTGTAGTAATATGTTGGGTGTATGGCGCGAGTATATGATAGCTAGAATCATTCTCTATCTACGAAAAAATAATCAGCGCCGGACACTTGCGGCCGCGCGAGTAATCAATTGGTAAAAAAAAAAAATATTTTGTATGAAATTTTTTGCCATTTAAGATAAATTTAAAGTATATTTTTTGTCTCATTTGGCTGTTTTGACCTTTTATTTAGTATATCAGATACTTCATTTGGGCCTCAACCCTGACCCTCACCCCCTCCACATAAATGTGGGCGTTAGGTGGGGGGCGCTACCGGGGGCCGTGAAAGAACAATGGCCTCCGTTTTGTGCAGCGCCACCCTCAAGCCCAGGCGGCGGATCCTCCCCGCCATTAAGGATCCGCCCGCCGACGCCAAACTGGCCGCCTCCCGGAAGGTGCTCCCGAGGGAAGTGAGGAGAGTGTCATCCGCGTAGCAGATGACACTCTCCTCACCGACACCGACAACCGGTGTCGGTGTCGCCCTGGTCCAGGAGCCTTACGTTGGCGCGGAGGGGCGGGTCGGTAGCTTCCGTGGCGTTAGGGTGATACAGAGGGAGTCTGCTAGGTCCAAACCCGTCAAGGCGGCAGTCATGGTGTTCCGGATGACTTGGAGGTTCTTGTGAATCCTCTAATCATCACCGAGAATATTGTGGCTGTCGTCTTAAAGGCGGGTGATTGGACCGTGGCGGCTATCTCTGTGTACCTTGGGGGCACGGAGGATATCGAGCCGTACCTTCTGCAGATACGTGACTTCATGGGTCGGGTCGGCATTGGCAGGATCCTCATGGGAGGGGACTGGAATGCATGGAGTCCGTGGTGGGGGAGCGTCGAGGAGGACTCTCGGGGGGAGTTCTTGAGGGGGTTCTTTGATGATATGGAGCTGCACGTGTTGAAATAAGGAGTCGTCCCCACCTTCGATACGGTCCGTGGGGGCAGGCGGTACACGAGTCATGTCGATGTTACTCTGCACCCATGGACTGTTGAGAAGCGTCCTTGAGTGGAAAGTGGACGACTCCGTGACAAGTTCTGATCATCGGGCGATACGTGTGGTTCTGGGTCTCAGAGTGCCTCCCAGGGGCAACACCCGGTGGACGAGTCGGCGTTTCAACACCCGGAAGGCTGATTGGGGTCGTTTCACCGAGGAAATGTAAAGCGGGATATCCGTTCGAGGGCTCACCCTAGAGCGGATATCCAACGCCCAAACTAAGGGCGCGCTTGAAAGGGTGGTCTCGGACTATGTTGAATCCGTGGCCGAAGCGTGCGGGAGGGCTATCCCCCCGCACAGACCACCCAAACCCAATAGTGACTTTCCTTGGTGGAACGACGAGTTTGAGAGGCTGCGGCGCGACGTGAACACAAAGCAGCGCAGGATCCGCTGTGCCGCGCCACGTCGCAGATAGCATGTAGTGGATGACTACCTGAGTGCCAAGGCGGAATACGAGCGGAGGGCAGTCAACGCCCAAACTGCGAGCTGGAAGCAGTTCTGCTCGATGCAAGAAAGGGAGTCTATGTGGGACGGTATTTATCGGGCTACTCGTGGAGGGTGGAGTTGTGCAGAGCCCGGTCGCGCTGCTGGCCAGAACATTCTTCGCCGATGATGACGTGTCTGTGGACTCTGCTGTCCACACCGTCATCAGAGGTCGGGCGGACCCCCCGATTACCAGGGGAGAGTTGGTCCGGACTCTGCGCAGCTTTAACCCTAAGAAGGCACCGGGTTCAGATGCTTTTACGAGCGACATATGCTAACGGGCAATTAACCAGGATATCCAGCTATTCCTGGCCACCCTGAACTGATGCCTCGACTTGGCGTGTTTCCCGGCACCGTGGAAGGAGGCATCTGTCGTGGTGCTCAGGAAACCGGCGCGTCCAGACTATGCCCGCGCAAAGTCGTATCGCCCCATTGGACTACTTTCCATCATGGGCAAGATATTGGAAAGTCCTGTGTCGACGAATCCGTTGGCACTTCTTGCCCAAGTCCAATGCGAGGCAGTACGGCTTCGTTGGCTCGTCTTGTAGTATGTAGTCCAGTTCCCAATTTGCCTTTTCGATATGTTTTATGTTTTTGTTATTCGCGTACTCACTTACCTAGTTTCCATAGGATGCTTTTAATAATCTGTAATTTATAAGTGAGGACTTGTTATTGGCTGTCAGTCCATCTTACTGTTTCTTAACTGATTTGTTTAGCTGTAAGTCCTCCATGCTTAATGAATAAATAAATAAAGAAATGTTCCCATTTAGTTTTCAGGATATTAAGGTTGTCTTCTAATTCCCATTTTTCCATAGATACCCCCAACGCTATGTTTATTTTCTCCACAGTACGTTCGAATGCTCTGAAGTTACAGTATTGCTGAGGCAAAAGATCTTGTTGTCTTTCCGTCGACTCGCTAATTTCCCGAGGTGGTGCGTGGAAATTTTATATCGTCGAAAGTAAATCCCGATTTACCCTTGCTTTGGTTAGGCATTGCAGGTAGTTGTTCCGCCTTACTTGTAGATGTAGACGGCAATTCCGACTTTCGTTTCAACATGTCTTGCAGCACTCCTTCATACATCTTCTTTGTACTGCTGATAATGTCGTCGGTAAAGTATTGAAGGTCTGTTGCTCCACTCTTCCAGCAATTGATGGTTGTGAACAAACTTCTCCCAGTTACTGTTCAACCGAGAAAGTCGCTCCTCTAGGTACGCCAAGTTCTTCCTAGTCGGACTGTCTTTCTTATAGTAGGTACAAGTGAGCTTCAAGTCTCTGAAGATAGTTTCTTGACGGTTTATCAGTTCAATCACGCTCTGAACCATTGTTATTAGTAATTGGCTTACCCGTTGGTAGAGATGAGTAGTTGTATCACCGTAGGTTGGTACACCAAAGTTGCGAAGTTTCCGTAAGTTCTGAATATTAAGTGCTACAATAACCACTAACGCAATCTGCTCTTCTGGAATTCCAGCTAGGCTGATTTAGTAACGTTAATAGAAATAACAAACACTTGATAAATCCGACTCGAAGGACCACTTTTATGTATGGTTCAGAGATAGTTGAAGATGAGTTGACGAAAACCATAGACTTCAATTAAAGTTTATTCGTAGAAGTAAAAAGTACACGAAAGTAGTTTGGATGCTAATTCGCTGTTATAGCGCTACGGCAGCTATTGGTCAACTAAAAAAAGTATCAATATTAACGTAAGTAATACAAATCGCAAAGTAAGTCGCGACAACCATTCACAATGATGATGTTTTTATAAAACGCCGTCTATTATAAAACAGTCATACTAAATTTATGGTTTATATACAAACTCTTATATATTTAAAGAGGTTAGACATTCCGCCCACCATAGACGGCTCTGTCCATTAACAATATCTAAAACAACAGTAATAAGTACTAAAGTAGTAACAAAAAAAAAATACAATTTCATTCAAAGAAAGGAAATTAAAACAACAGTGAAAACAAGAATTACAATACAAGTTTCTTCAAGCAAATCACCAACCGTACATATTGTGTAAGCTGTATATATGAAATTTATCAATAAACCGTAACTAAGTGTCGAAAGGTAAAATAATTAATTTAGATACAGGTTGTAGCGCGTAGGTCGTGTCGCGTAATTAAAACTCAGATAAATCGAACCTTGTGTATTGCACGAATGTAAAAGGGTACAATGTATTTGACGTTTGGAGGAGGAATCTTCTTAGGTAGAATAAAGCTGCGTGTCCGATATGATCTGTGTAATTCGACTTCAAAACCCCTGCTTATATCTACATTTTTTATGGCACAAGTTGCGGTATGACTAATTATTTACAATTATAAAATACAATATTATTACTACGATCTTTAACACGCGCCGCGTCACGGTGAGGGGCGCGGGGCGCCGTAGGCCCGCGCTGTGAGTCTATAAATATAGGTCGACGCACTGAGTCATTCCTTTTCGACGTGGGCCGCCCGCCGTGTCAAGATCTCCGCTGCGATGCGCCAACTTCGTGTGTAGTCTTCGCGCCAAGATTCCGCTGCGATGTATCCTTCGTGTGCAGTCTTCGTGTACATATCTCCGCTGCGATGTAACCTTCGTGTGCAGTCTTCGTGTACAGATCTCCGCTGCGATATACCAACTCCGTGTGTCAAAAACGTACTAACGAGTGATGTCGTTGAACCTACGCAACGCATCACGTATCTTATTCCTTTGACAGTAAACGCCTTTTTCAAGGCGGCCTCTTGTTCCTTTCGACAGATGTCTCAAACGTATAGCGTCTCTCTCGAGACGACGTTGTTCGATTATTCCTGAATGGATGATGTCAAAACGTATTGGTAATAAGGTGTTGTTGGTATTGCTTGGTAACTGGTAACTGTTTGGAGGTAACTGGTAACTGTTTGGAGGTACGGTAATTCTATGTGTGCTGTATGTATGTTCCTACAGACGTGTACAATGACGTGATACAAGAGTGTGAACAGGAATGGACTGTAATGTAATAGAGTGTAATGTGATAGAGTGGAATAGAATATAATGATGTTCTTACAAGCTATGCACTCCCTTAAATACTATCACTAAATAATAGTGGGGTAACCAATAGCAAATCAGCTTGCTGTCCTGCGGAGGTCGACGCGGTGTTGCGTGCGTCCTTGATGTTGATTCGTCGATCGAGGCAGGCCGCGGCGTATGATTGGTTAATGTGGAAAGCGCGCCAGTTCAGTCTTCACGTGCTAGACGACTCGCTATGGTTCTCACGCACATTGACCGTTGGTCAACAGATGTCTTCCGGGAGAATTATGGGAACCCTCGCTGCGGGGGTCAGGGTCGCAGCGACGCGCGCCATGACTTCCGCGGTCCTGGTGTGATTTATAGTCGACCTTTCCCAGCGGGTAAGAGAACATGTGTAGCCCCTGCTACAAGGTCTTTTAATTTCGTTATTTTTACACCGTACGGTCACTACGCGAGTAATGTTGTCCAAACCTGGATGTTTACTAGTAATAACTCCGTATAACCATCTAGCGGGTGGAAGATTGTCTTCCTTCACCAGAACCGCATCTCCAATCATAGGTGCAGGTTTAGATTCAGACCATTTATATCGATGGTGTAATTGAGTCAAGTACTCTAGTGACCACCTACGCCAGAAATTTTGAAGCATTTTTTACATAAGATGCCACCGCTTTAGGTTACTAATGGATGAATTTTCATTATTTATACCAGGTACAGTTACTAAAGGTGCACCCACGAGAAAGTACCCAGGCGTTAAAGGACTTAAGTCCTATGGATTGTTAGAAAGCTGAGAGACTGGCCTCGAGTTGAGGCAGGCCTCAATTTGAGTCAGCAAAGTTGTCATTTCTTCAAATGTTAATGTGTTAGTTTCTATAATTTTTTTTTTCAAATGGTACTTCGTGGACTTGACACCAGCTTCCCACAATCCTCCAAAGTTTGACGCATGAGGAGGTATGAAATGCCAAATCGTACCAGTCATAGACAGGAAATCGGCTATTTCCGAAGCTACTATAGACCTTTCAGCATTGAAAAGCTGTTTCAATTCTTTTGCACTACCTACAAATGTGGTTCCATTATCACTCCACAAGTCCAGTAGCCACCTTTTGCTACAAAGCGCTTGAAAGACGCCAGAAAACTCTGAGAAGTCATGTCACTGACAACCTCAAGATGAATAGCTCGAGTGGACATACAAATAAATAAGCAAATGTAACCCTTAGTGGAGTGATGACCACGTCCTTTAGAGGAGGTAAACCTTCAACGAGGTAAACGAAACTTAGACTCTTTCGAAACTCGAGCCATTGTGTTAACAGTGGTGCAGGTAGTTCTGCATCCCATTCGATTCCAGTCATCCATATTCGTTGAATAAACACCTTAGCAGTAATGATTACCGGTGCTAACCAACCAAGGGGATCGAATAGTCGCGCTATGTCCGAAATAATCTTACGTTTTGTTACTGGCAAAACTGGATCCTTAAGTTGCATTGTATAGGTATACAAATTCGAAATTGTCTCTGTCCCACGTAAAACCTAATATTTTTGAAAAAGAGTAGAAATGATGGTAAAAAAAGGTATACTCAATCCCCACGCTATCCAATAACAGAAATCAAATGAAATGAAATGAATATTTCATAAACGATAGTACCGGACGGCTCGATAGATGGCGTTGGGATCGAGTTACATCTCGCTATGGTTTCGTTACCGGCAAGTAACATAATGCTAATCTTAACAAAATAGAAACTTCTGTCTCGCTCTGAGGTACTTCGTTTCATTCGAGTAACCATTTTGTACATGGTCCTTACGAGCCGAAGGGCGTTTTTGGAAGAGCACAAGTATTTGTTATCACTACTCGATACGAGCTGGCGCTAGTTGTCGGTGTGCAATTGGTCTGGGACTTAGAATAGTTTTGATAAAAACGACCAGACGCGGAATCTATGCCCGATTTTACAAGTGTCGGGCACTTAGAAAAATTATAATTCATTGGACTTAGAAAATTCCGCATTTGTTGGGACTTAGAAAAATTACGCTAAACCGAACTTAAATTTTCTGTCTTGTTGAGACTTAGTGAATTTATCTTTCACTGGACTTAGAAAAATTCTTATTGATTGACACTTACGAAAATAGCGTTGAAAGACAACATGGAAAAGGAATTGAGAAAGTTGAAGGATGTCAAAGGACAGATTGAGGAGGGCTATATAAACTTTAAAAAGTCTCCGAAAGACCGGATAAATTATAATTATGTGGATACACGTCTAGAGATGTTAGAGACACAATTCAAGAATTTTACGGTAAAATACGAAGTAGTAGTAGGCGAATGTGAAGGTGAAGAATTATATACATTCTTTCAGGAAGACATTTATGAAAAGGTTTATGAAACGTATTTAATGTACAAAGTTGAATTAAAAAATGCTCTGTTTCAATTAAAGGTTCACAGTTCCAATAAAGAAGTTTGCGATGTTTCATCTGATAGCGTGGTAAGATTGGCAAAAATAGTTTTACCTACTTTTAGCGGAAAATACACAGAGTGGTCATCCTTTCGAGACTTGTTCCTATCATTAGTCCATAATAATAAAAAACTTGACGACGTCCAACATTTCCACTATTTAAAAACCCAGCAGTCAGGTGAAGCAGAACAACTTATAAGACTCATGTCCCTATAACTGATCTAAACTATAAGAAATGTTGGGAAATGTTAGAACATAGGTTTAATAATAAGAAATTTATGTCCACATGTATTTTAAACAGACTCTTTGGCCAACGTAATATTGGAAGCGAATCATCAAAGGCACTTAAAGATTTGCTTGAGGTTACAAGTGATTGTTTGCACGAACCTACCAATATCGGGATTGATGTTAGCTCGTGGGATGTGATTATTGTTTATATTGCAAGTTTGAAGTTGGACGTAGAATCTAGGAAGCAGTGGGAACTGCATGTCAGCAAATCCTCCGACGATCTACCCTCTTTTAAACAGTTTTGCGAGTTTTTAGAGACGCGTTTTCGTGCCCTAGAATGTGTTGAGCCTAAACATACACCAAAAGGGGATAATAAATCGACATCTCACGCTAGAGTAATGCATGGTACTACTAATGTTTCATGTCCACATTGTTTTGAAGGCCACAAGCTCAGCAACTGTAAGAAGTTTAGTCAACTACATATTGACGGACGTCGTGCCATTTCACAATCTTTGGGAGTCTGTTTTAATTGTTTGGGGAGTCATCATACTTCAAAATTTTGTCGTGTTCTTTCAAAATGCCGTATATGTCAGCGGAAGCATCATACGTTATTACATCCTAAGAACTCTGTTGGTGCCAGTGGGGCTGCTACATCAGTGGGTCCTGTCACTCCACCTGAACGTACTTCAGAGCCAGTACATGATGATAGTGCAAATATAGCAGCTCATTTTGTGAATGGACAAGCTCAAGGTCAAGTCTTGTTAGCTACGGCTTTAGTAAAGGCCGAATCGCAAAATGGGTCCTCTCAAATTTTGAGAGTGTTGTTGGATCAAGGATCACAAGCATCCTTCATAACTGAGGCAGCAGCGCAATTACTTCGTTTAAAGAGAGTAGTTTCAAAGACTACTATTGCAGGTATAGGAGGTGGTAATAGCAACATCGCTTCTAAACATGTGGTGAATGTTAATATACAATTGTTGCATGATCCCTCTTTTACCATGAAGGTTATTGCGCATGTACTAAGCTCACTGACCTCAGTTATACCAGATACAGATTTTGAACTTGAGGATTGGCCAGAAATCCACAGTATACGTCTGGCAGATCCAAAATTCAACTGTCCTAATAAGATCGACATTTTATTGGGAGCTGAAACATATTGTCGTATTTTAAAGGAAGGTCTGATCAAGAGCCCAGCAGGCTCTCCGGTCGCACAAGACACGCATTTAGGTTGGATTGTGTCAGGCCATGTTAGTAAGGCAAATAAGTTGCTAAGCTCCCATAATACTGTGATCGCGATGCACACTCAAATTGAAGAGAACGAGATGTTAAAACGTTTATGGGAACTAGACTCTGAACCTACTGTAACTGTTTACGCTCGTTTATCGGTCGGTTCCGATTGTTTGATAGATGGCCGACCGGTACGGGCGAGCGGAATGTATTATAATCTTGTGTGTGACGGTACCAGAACACCTTGAGGAGTCTTGAGAAAATCATCGCGCGCGCGGGGTGCGATTTGACGATTGATTTTTGGAAAATATAGTGCCGGGCCGCGGTTTGGACAGTTGTCGCGGTTTTGTTGCCCGTGTGTTCGAAATATTTACTTGGATTATAAACCGTAACAGTGCCGCCTTTAATTTGAATCCGAAACGTGTTTTCGTTGTCGATTGTTTGTCGGGCGTGGTTTGACGCTGCCAAATAACGGTTTTTTATGTTGGCGAGCCTTGGTTGTCCTCATGGAGGAACTTTAATGTCTACTGGTATTGGACAATTCGTGTGTTGGAAGACATCGGACAGCGTTGTAAGTCGGCGCGCGCGCCGGCTCTCCGGTAATTCATCCCACGACGGAAACACACAGTGTCGTAGGTAAGTTACTTAACTTTTGTGTAGTGTGGTCGGAGATTTGTTTGTTGTGTAAGCCGTGACTGATTGCGGTAAATGTACGTGCTGTACTGGGGCGCGTACATCGATGGTAGCAGAGCGTGGTTGATTAATTTGATTAATTAGAGTAACATTCCAGTATCTTAATAACCCTCAGCGGCTATTTTGCAAATATTTGATTTTTTATTTTTTAGTGTAGGTAGTCGTAAAATCAATCTCTGACCACCTACCACACTTGTGTGGATCCGAAAATAAATTTATAATTTGGCAAAGAAAAAACGTGAAAGAAATGTAGGTAGTTTGTTTTGTTGTTGAATCATTGAGCCCTACGGCTACCAGTAAGTACATAATGTTTTCGAGTAATGTTTGTTTGTTGATTTGGTTAACCCGTGTATTTGTACGAACACAAATAGTTCGTTTTTTGAATGTTGTTTTGATTTAGTTTGTAATTCGCAGTAATAATTTTGTTTTGTTTGTAAGTTTTGAACTGTGTTGCAATTAAATTAGGCCGTTTGCACACTGTGATATTTTATTTATACTTGTTAATATTTTGTATTTGTAACGGTTGCCCTTAGCTTTGGTCCCCGCACGGTTTCGCGGAATTTATCGAGTTATTTACGCTTTTGGGTTATTCTCCGCGCGTTTTTTAATTGAATTTAATTTGTTAATTTGAATTTGAGGCTTTAATTTGAAATGGCTCCAATCCGCTTACTACGGCTAAAGCAGAGGTTCAGGCCGCATTACGTTGGCTCGCGGGTGCGGCTGCCCTGATTGTTCGGCAGGATCGGGTTCAGGCATTGTTGACCCGTTACGAAGGGTTGCCTGCGCGCATGCAAGAGTTGGAGCGACACGTTGTTGACTTCCATGCCTACGTTTTGGAACACCCTCCAGCGGATGACGCCATAGTGGAGACTTTTAAAAGGGATGTCGACCAGGCGTACGAACTGGCCGACCAAATTACGGAGTCGGCAGAAGGGCTCCTGGCTGCCCGTAGGCGAGAGCCGATTTTGAGCGGGGAGGTTAAACCGACCCCGCCGGCTTTGTTAGGGAGACGGTTTTCCGTCAAAGTGGGGAATCTCCAGTGTGGGCACACTGGAGATTCCCCACTTTGACGGGGACCTCACGGCTTGGATGGGCTTCATCAACCTGTTTGACAGCTTGGTGGACTCCAGGAAAGGTTTGTCCCCCAGCCAGAAACTGGCTTATTTGCGCTCCGCCCTCCGCGGAGAAGCCAGCGCAGTGGTCCAGCACCTGATAGTTAGCGATGCTAACTACCAGGTCGCGCGGCAGTTGTTGCTGGACCGCTACCAAAACGTCCGCTTGCTAGCGGACACCCATGTGGCGGCCATTTTGGCCCTACCGAAGGCAACGCGGGTTTCCTCATTGCGGACGGATTTGGTCAACCCGCTCTTGACCGCCATCCACTCGTTGCGCCGGCTGGATTTGCCGGTCGACCAGTGGTCTTTTCTTCTTCTGCACATCTTCCTCACGAAATTGCCCGCAGAGGTAAAGGGGCGATTTGAACAAAGGTACGGGGGCAATAGCGCCTCGTATCTCCCCCATTTCTCGGACCTGCTTCGTTTTTTGGAGGACGAGTGCAGAGTGATGGACCAGCTGACCGACCCCACATCGGGAACGAGCACGGGTCGTCCGGTGGCGGCGAGGGGACAACCCCGCCGTCCGACCAAACAATTCTCGGTTGTCCGAAGGGACTCAGCACCAGGTGAACGGTGCCGGTATTGCAGGGGGGACGGACATGACGTGCGTGCTTGCGCGAAGTTCGGGGGCCTCCGCACTGCGGGACGAAGAGCCCTCGCCAAGCAACGCGCCTGGTGTTACATGTGCCTGGGGGACCACCTCCAGTCAGTGTGCCCCCAGGCTAAGGCTTGTCCACATTGCGGCGGGAGACATCACGCTCTCCTGTGCCTGAACCGCAATGGTGGCGGGTACGAAAGGGGCCCAAATTCCCCGCGCACGGACGGGGGCCCCAAGGGCGGGGGCCCCCCGTAGGATGTAGCGGTGGCTGTCGGAGGCTCGGGGAGGCGGGCGGTACGCTGCTCCCCCCCCCCTTGATGGAGTACCCTCGACTGGGGCGTTATGTTCCCCCGTATGCGGCCCACGGTTATTGGCCCACAACTCGGAGTAGAGTTGGAAGGAGTCCCTATGTTGCGGAGTGGGACCCTCTCGCCTACTGTCGGCGACCCTCTCCCACCTTTTCGACTCCGTCCAACCGGGGTCCAGGGGGGCAATCACCCCCCTCGGATTTTCATTAATGCCACTGTCGGTCGCAACCCCCCCACGGGAGTTTGTGCTGTTACCAACAGCTTCCGTGCGTGTTTGGGGCCCCAAAGGTGATTTTGTCACAGTGCGTGCCCTCTTGGATTCAGGGGCCCAGGGTTGCATAATTTCTACTTGGCTCGTCCGACAGTTGGGCCTAGCTATCGTGCCGCATAGGGAATCGGTACGGGGCGTTGGAGACCTGCGGATTTCGGATCCGATCGGTCGGGTTTCGTTCTCCTTCTCCCCCCACTCCTCCTCAACGCCGAAAATCGGTACTTCGGCGTTTTTTTTTGAAACGGTGGTCGGGCCGCTTCCGCAAGTGCGAGCCCCACACGCCGCCGTTGAATTAATTTAAGATAATTTGCTGCGTGGAAGCAAACGAGTTTTGCAGGCAGCCGGTTTTGTAGCCATATCCACCTCTTTGGGTCATGTAGTAATGGGATCGTTTAGGGACGCCCCAGACCCCCCTTCGGCAGACAGCGACCTCGCTGTTGGTTCTGCCTTGTCGGACATCCTCCAACGCTTTTGGGAGGTGGAGGAGCCTCCGACCGCAAAACGAGTGGACCCGTTGGACGAGGAGTGCGAATTGTTCTATCAAAACAATACTGGTCGCCTCCGCTCGGGTCGCTTGATCACTCGCTTGCCCTTTTTGTCAGTTCGCCCCCTCTTAGGCAGCTCCCGGCCGCTGGCCGAAAAAAGGTTATTGTCTATGGAGCGCCGAATGGCAAGGGACCCCGCATTTTAGCAGAAGTACGTGGACTTCATGCGGGAGTATGAGGAACTGTGGCACATGTCGCTTTCGCAGCTGGATTGGCGAAATGAAGAACATTATTTTCTTCCCCACCACGCGGTTTTGAAGACTTCCAACGGGAAGATACGTGTGGTCTTTGATGGTTCAGCACCCACGTCAACCGGAGTGTCGTTGAACCAGTGTTTGCACGCCGGACCGAAGTTGCATCACGATGTGAGTGATGTTTTGACCAACTTCCGTCGACATGCTGTCGTTTTTGTGACCGACATTCGCATGATGTTTCGGTAGACTGTGATTCACCCGGAAGACAGGAGTTACCAGCTTATACTTTGGCAAGAGGATCCCAGGGATCCAATGCTGGTCTACGAGCTGAACACCAACACCTATGGACTACGATCGAGTCCTTTTGTGGCGATCCGTTCGCTGTGGGAGCTCGCAGAGCGCGAACGGCTGCGCTACCCCCGCGCGTCTGTCCTCATTAAGGAGGATCTGTACGTCGATGACGTTTGTACAGGCGCCTCGAGTGTACGAGAGGCCCTGGTCTTGCGAGATGAGCTGATCGCTCTCCTAGGAGCTGGTGGCTACGAGTTGAGGAAATGGGTGTCCAACTCGCCCGAACTCTTGGCAGATGTACCCAAGGACCACCAGCAGGAGCCTCATCTCTTTGAAAACCCTGATACTCCAGACATGCTGTCTGTTTTGGGAGTACAGTACAAACCAGTCCAAGATTTGTTTACCTATAGATTGGAGCTTCCGAGCCCAAAGGTCTGGACTAAACGCACAGTGCTGTCCACTGTAGCTCGCACCTTTGATCCGAATGGTTGGCTTAGTCCTGTAGTGTTTCCTACAGGAACTATGGGCAGCGGAAGTGACCTGGGATGAGCCCATCTCCGGCAACTTGCTCCGAGACTGGGTGCAGTTTGTCTCATCCCTCCCGGAAGTCAACCGTGTTTGCATCCCTAGGCACATATTGCCTGAGGGACGGGTTTCTGCTAGCCTACACGGTTTTTGTGACGCGTCCGAAAGCGGATACGCGGCAGCCGTGTACATTCAAACGGTGGACGCACGAGGTGTTGTCGCCGTTCATCTGGTTACGGCTAAGAGTAAGGTTGCCCCACTTCGGACCCGATGGACCATACCGAAGTTGGAGTTGTCTGGCGCCACTCTATTAGCCCGATTGCTTAACCACGTCGTCGACACCTTGGGAGCTAGTGTCGACTTTAGGTCGATCTTACCATGGTCTGACAGCCAAGTCGTCCTTTGTTGGCTGAAAAGTTCAGTCCATACCCTCGAGGTATTCGTGGCCAACCGGGTGTCTCAAATTCAGACATCGAAAGCCCAGTTGATTTGGCGCCACGTGCCTGGCGAATTGAACCCCGCAGTCTGCGCTTCCCGCGGCTGCGAGGCGCCCGAACTTGTGAATCACCAGCTGTGGTGGGGTCCACCATGGTTGTTACAGCTGGAGGGTTCTTGGCCCCAGATCCGGAGTTTTTGCTTGAGCGCTACAGCTCTTTGGATAAATTGCTCGGCGTCACCGCCTGGATGCGGCGTTTCATCCACAACTGTCGTAACCCTCGAGACAAATTTCAGTCTCCGGTCCTCTCACCGCAAGAGCGCAATGACGCTCTGCTATATTGAGTGCGGATAGTTCAAGAGAGTGAATTTGCATCGGAGTTGAAAACCCTCCGCCAACGCACATCCAATCTGAAGGGACCCTTAGGGCGCTTGAATCCTTTCTTGGATGATCAGGGTTTGATGCGTGTCGGAGGTCGGCTTAGAAATGCTAAGCTCCCCTATGGGGCTCGTCATCCATTGTTGCTCCCCAAGAACGGCCCCTTAGTGAAGTTGTTGATTACGGACCGCCATGTGAAAAATGCGCATGCCGGATGTTACGCTCTTACTGCGATCCTCCAACGTGAATTTTGGATTTTATCTGCGCGGAGAGTGATCCGATATGTTATCTTTCGTTGTCTCCCGTGCTACCGCTTGAAGGCGGACATCGTGCAGCCCCAAATGGGGGATTTGCCTGCCGATCGAGTCACCGAATCGATGCCCTTTGCTGGAGTTGGTACGGATTTTGCGGGACCATTTACTGTAAAAGCTTTGCGTCTCCGTAACGCTAAGACCGAGAAGGCTTACTTGTGCCTTTTTGTGTGTTTAGCTACTAAAGCGGTCCACCTCGAGGTGGTTAGTGCTCTCACGACAGAGGCGTTCGTCGCTGCTCTTGGCTGATTTGTTTCGCGTCGCGGACTGCCGTCTTTAATTCGATCCGACTGTGGGACCAACTTTAAGGGTACCGATCGTTATTTGAAGAATGTTTGTGAATTTTTAGATAAGCATAATGTTGAGATCGGATCCACACTCTCCCGCAGAGGGGTACGATGGCAGTACTCACCGCCGTCCTGCCCCCACTGGGGAGGTATATTTGAAGCTACTGTAAAGGCCGCCAAAACTCACCTTCGTCGCGTTATTGGAGATACTATCCTAACTTTTGAGGAGCTCGCGACCGTATTTTGTAAGGTTGAGGCGGTCCTCAACTCGCGTCCGTTATGCCCTTTGTCATCCAACGCGAATGATTTGGAGGCCCTCACGCCGGGCCATTTTTTGATAGAGAGACCACTTAACGCCCTGCCTGAGTATCCTTATTTGGACATTAACTCCGGACGGCTCTCGCGATTTGAATTACTTCAACAGCTTACGCAGAGTTTTTGGCGCCGTTGGCATCTGGAGTATTTGCACATTTTACAACAGCGCGTTAAGTGGTCAGACAAGACGAACCCACCAAGGGTCGGAGACCTCGTTTTGTTAAAGGACCCGAACCTGCCACCCCTCCGATGGCGTCGTGGACGCATTGGTAAATTGTATCCAGGGTCAGATGGTGTTCCCAGGTTTACCGAGGTCCTGGTGGGGGACTCTGTCTTGAAGCGCGCGATCGCCACGCTCTCTCGCCTGCCCTTCGATTGAATTGTCGGACCGCTTGTTACTGTCCGGGGCGGGGGGATGTTTACGCTCGTTTATCGGTCGGTTCCGATTGTTAGTTCGAAGATCGTTTGATAGATGGCGCGACCGGTACGGGCGAGCGGAATGTATTATAATTTTGTGTGTGACGGTACCAGAACACCTTGAGGAGTCTTGAGAAAATCATCGCGCGCGCGTTGTGCGATTTGACAATTGATTTTTGGAAAATATAGCGCCGGGCCGCGGTTTGGACAGTTGTCGCGGTTTTGTTGCCCGTGTGTTCGAAATATTTACTTGGATTATAAACCTTAACAGTGCCGCCTTTAATTTGAATCTGAAACGTGTTTTCGTTGTCGATTGTTTGTCGGGCGTGGTTTGACGCTGCCAAATAACGGTCTTTTATATTGGCGAGCCTTGGTTGTCCTCATGGAGGAACTTTAATGTCTACTGGTATTGGACAATTCGTGTGTTGGAAGACATCGGACAGCCTTGCAAGTCGGCGCGCGCGCCGGCTCTCCGGTAATTCATCCCACAACGGAAACACGCGGTGTCGTAGGTAAGTTACTTAACTTTTGTGTAGTGTGGTCGGAGATTTGTTTGTTGTGTAAGCCGTGACTGATCGCGGTAAATGTACGTGCTGTACTGGGGCGCGTACAGTAACGAAAAGGCTTTTTACGCCTGAAGAACAGGCCTGCGAAGAGTTTTACGCAGAATCGACGAAAAGAGAAGAAAGTGGGCGTTATGTCGTAAAATTACCTTTTCATTCAGAGGATCCACGTTGTAAGTACGGTCTTTCTAAAAATATAGCGGCAAAAAGATTGCTAGGTTTAGAAAGGAAGTTAGGAAGGGATCAGGAATTAAAACAACAGTATACTGATGTGATAAAAGAGTATTTATTGCTGGGCCATATGGAGAAAATTATCGACGAGGCTGAAAGAAATAAAAGTGATGCAGTTTATTTGCCCCACCACGCAGTGGCAAGACAAGATAAACTGACCGCTGAAGTAAGAGTGGTTTATGACGCGTCATGTAAAGGGACAAACGGAGTTTTCTTAAATGACACCTTAATGGTAGGATCCACTCTTCAGGCTGATTTGAGACATATTGTCATGAGATGGCGACAACATCCAATTTGTCTGGCAGCAGACATAATAAAAATGTATCGCTAAATCTCAGCTCGATCGGATGCGGATTTCCAAAGAATTGTCTGGAGAGAGGATCCTGACAAGGAGATAGAGGACTTCCGACTCCTGACTGTCACCTTTGGCACGACATGCGCCCCTTACTTGGCTGTCAAGTCGTTACACCAAGTTGCATGCGATGAAGGCAGTATGTATCCATTGGCTGCTGAAAGAGTGACGTCAGACTTCTATATGGATGATCTGATGACTGGGTGCCAATCTGAAACAGAAGTAAAAAGAATTTATAATGAAATAAATAGCCTATTAGAGAAAGGGGGGTTTCAATTGCAAAAGTGGACAAGCAATAGAATGTCCTTATTGGAAACCTTAAAGGAAAGTTCTGGAAGAGACTTGGAAATTAAAACGGATAAAGTAACTAAGATTTTACCTACCTGGAACCGGAACACGGATGAATTTGATTATTCTGTAAAGATGTCACCTCCGGCTGCATCTGAAACAAAAAGAACGGTCATATCCGAAATATCACGGGTTTATGAGCCATTAGAATGGATAGCGCCGTGCATTATAACCTCAAAGGTTTTCATACAAAGGCTGTGGATTTGTGGTATAGGCTGGGGCGATGAACTGCCACCAGATCTCTCACAAGAGTGGAGATATTATAGATCAGAATTAGAGAAACTGGTGGATTTTCATATTCCTAGATGGATGGGCAAAGGAAAAGAGGATAACTTACCTCCAGCCAAGTGGTTATATGGTAGAATTATGCAGCTGCATCCGGGTAAAGATAACTTGACATGCGTTGTCACTATTCGTTGCAAAGGCACTACGATTAAACGTCCAATTTCCTACGATTAATCGTCAAAATTGTGCTTTCTTCCTGCTACGGAATAAGTAAATTTATGTTAAAAATATAAATTTTGAAATCGTAACCTTATATTTGTGCTAGGGTTGTGTTGTGGTTTTAATGTGTGTTCTTATAGTATGTCTTGATTATAATTTAAACAATGTGTTATGCCTTGTGCATCATCAACTTATTGTTACGTTATGACTTTAATGTAGTTCACACGAAATCCATGGTCATGTTTTACTTGTATGTTGTTATTTTAAGTACAGGGTGGCGCAATAGAACGTGCATATTGCATCATCTTTTTTTGCGGGGTAGAAGGGGCGTGGGCGAGGGGAGACCGATATCGTTGGGTAGCGCGGTTCATGAAGTTTTAGTCACTATGAGTCACTTCGACGGGAAGCGTCGCGCATTTTGCGTGCGCGCATTTTACGAAAACTCTCGTTCGTACGTAGTTGTCAGGCGACTATTTTGTTCTGAGTATGGTGTACGGCAAATTAGGGAGGCTCCGAGTGCTAATTTAATTAAAATCTGGATAAAGCGGTTTGAAGAGACTGGATCGACGTTTAAACCACACGCAAAAGGTCGTCCACGCACATCTAGGACCGAAGACAATATTGAGAGTGTTAAGCAGTCGGTACGAGAAGATCCACAAATGTCTACTCGCAAGAGATCGTCTGTCCTAAACATATCGCGACAAAGTTTGCAACGAATTTTAAACTTGGATCTTAAGTTGCATCCATACAAGCTGCAATTAACTCAAGAATTGAAAGACTCTGACTTCATAGCACGGCTCACATTTGCTAATGAAATGCTCAATCGGTTTTCAAATTTTGAAAACATCCTTTTCTCTGATGAGGCACATTTTCATATGAATGGGTTCGTAAACCGCCAAAATTGTCGTTATTGGAATAGTGAGAATCCCAGACTCAAACATCAAAAACCGTTACATAGCCCTAAAGTGACAGTTTGGGCCGCAATCTCTGCCAAAGGAATAATTGGTCCTTATTTTTTTGAAAACGCACGGGGGCAAAACATCACTGTTAATACCGAACGCTATGTTGCGATGTTGGAAGGTTTTTTGGCCCCAGAACTTGAAAATTCAAGAATAAAGAACTCTAGGACTTGGTTCCAACAAGACGGAGCTACCAGTCACACATCAAATGACTCCATGGCGGTTGTAAAGCAGATGTTCCCTGGCAAACTGATTTCGAAAAGAGGTGATATCCCATGGCCTCCGCGCAGTCCAGACTTGACGCCTCCTGACTTTTTTTTTTGTGGGGATACCTCAAACACAAAGTCTACACCAATAATCCGAGAAACATCAGTCAGCTCAAGGAGAATATTCGTGGTGAAATGGCAGCAATCACACCAGCACTACTTAAGAAAGTTTTCGGTAATTTCCGTTTGCGGTTAGAGGAGTGCCAACGTAGAGAGGGTCATCATTTTTTTTTTTTTTTTTTTTTTTTTTTTTATTAAAATATAAACCAGCGCTTGACCGCAATCCCGCCTGATGGTAAGCAGTGACGCAATCGTTGATGGTAAAGCGCACTAGTTTATTAAGAGCCTATTCACTCTAGCCTTGAAGACACTCAAATTGTAGTCCGACGGAAACACCGCCGCCGGCAGATTGTTCCAGTCCCTCGATGTACGCGGTATAAAGGACGAGGCGAAACGCTTCGTCCGGATCGTTGAGGTGTTAACAACATAAGGGTGGAAACTCGCCGTACGACGGGTCGTCCGATGGTGGAACGGAGATGGGGGAATTAAATCGTGCAATTCCCTCGCACACTCCCCAGAATGTATCCTATAGAACACCGAAAGGCTGGCTACTCTACGCCTGTGCTCTAGGCTTTGGAGACCAACTCGAGTTAAATCAGGGTCACCAATCAGCCTCTTCGCACGCCTCTCCACTGAATCCAAAGTGGCCAGGTGACACTTAGCAGCACCAGCCCAAATGTGGCTGCAGTACTCCACACACGAACGGACCTGTGCTTTGTACAACATTAGAAGCTGCCCTGGTGTGAAGTATCATTTAGATAATGTTATTTTTAAAAAATAAACTTCAGTTATCACTTAATAATTGCTTAGTTTTATTTTAACTATACCTTTTGTATTTATTTTTTAATAATTATTTTAAAAATGCACGTTCTATTGCGCCACCCTGTACTTTGTCAAACAATATTTTTTTTTTGTAGTTTTTATGTTTTGATCGAAGCCATATCTGTCCACTATATTGCAATTTGATGTAAAGAAGCTGTCCACTACTTAGCATTTGTTATAAATTATCATACAGTCCATTGTTCTTGTTCTTGCTGAGTTTATTCATGGTGGGCGGTACGAAAAGGAAAATGTTCCTTTTGGTGGGCGGAATGTTAAATGTAGAAATGATGGTAAAAAAGGTGTACTCAATCCCCACGCTATCCAATAACAGAAATCAATATTTCATAAATGATAGTACCGGACGGCTCGATAGATGGCGTTGAGATCGAGTTACATCTCGCTATGGTTTCGTTACCGGCAAGTAACATAATGCTAATCTTAACAAAATAAAAAGTTCTGTCTCGCTCTGAGGTACTTCGTTTCATTCGAGTAACCATATTGTACAATCTGTATGAGCGTCGTATACCTTAGTCTGTCTGTACATCTTGACGATGTCCGCTACTAGACAGGTTCACAACACCAACGCATGTTAATATGACGAAGCTCAGGTTGCAGAGTAGGCCCCAACATTAGATCGTGATTAAGAGATACCCCGTTACTACCTACACATGATGCATCAAATACGATGCGCACCTTCGTTGTACTTTTGTCGTTACGGATGACGGCATGATGAGGTAAGTACACAGAGCCTTCTTTGTCCCTATCCTGTACTATATCCATGTGATTAAGAGCTATGTACCTACTCATCTAGGACAGCTGAATACTGAGCCTTAAACTCGGGATTACTTAGAAATCGCTTTTCTAAGGTTAAAAATCGTTTGAGAACAATGTTTTTCGATTCACTATATTTACAAGCAGGATCGCTTGATCTAAAAGGCATATGCACAATATAGCGACCTGATTCGTCACGTTTAGTTGTGGTCTTAAATATTGCACTTCTGTTCTTCTGGGGTCAAATAAGCCTTATTGCGAACGTCTACGGGTTCAGATTCTAGTTCCCAGAATTTTTTAAGAAGTACATTCTCATCTGTATAAGTAGAATGCAATGCGAATACAGAATTGTGGCATGTCTTGCTTTCGCTTCAATAAGCGCAGTAGCCAATAATGTTTGGCTGTGACTATTAGCAAAACTACTTACAACATTAGTGGAATTACTCTGGATTGAACTGTGATCAGTAGAGACGCTGCTTGCTGGCACATGATCAGTTTTGTTACTATCACCAACTGATTTAGAGATATTCTTGAGATGAAGGAGACTATGATGCTTCCTTTTGCATACCTACATAACATCTGGTGGACTGGCGGCATGTATATACGGAGTGATTTGCCCCTAAACAGTTGTAGTATAAACCATTTGTTTGGAAAAAATTACGAGGCTTCTCCATATCGAGACTGGCGAACTTTTTACAATAAGCAAACTTGTGATTATCTTGACAACAGATGCAAAATGTAGTTGACACATGGAGCGATTTGACTGGTACATTACGATTGTATTGATGACGTTGACCTATGTTATCTAAAAATTCCAAAGATCTAAATCTTTGTTCAAGGAAATATTTGAACTGATTCAATGTTGGCAAGTCGTCTGAACAATCACTAATTATCATTTCCCATTGTTTACATGACTCAGTGTCTAGCTTTAAGCTCAATACATAAATGACTATAATATCCCAATGCTCAACCATGATACCTAAATTCCCCAAAGCATGTAAACATTCGTTAGAAGTATCTAATAGTTCCTTAATTGCGTTGGAGGATTCAGCTACAATATTTTTTAGACTCATAAAACGTTTAATGATACAATTCTCTAAATATTTTTATTATTATATCGTTTCTCTAATTTAGTCCAACAGGTTGCATAATTACTGCTAGTTATAGGAATGTGCTGTAATAGACCTTCTGCTTCTCCAGACAGATGCGATTTCAAATAACGCAATTTCTGAACATCATCTAGTTGACCATTATTACCTATGTATTAATGATTTGAATAAATCTCTAAAACTAATCCACTCAGAATAACTTCCAGTAAACATAGGCAACTCAATCTTTGGCAATTTTATAGAACATATCTCTCTAGAAACCATCGCAGAAGATTCAAGCCCTTTACCTAAACTATCCGAACATGCAATTTTCTTCAATGCTTCCTTCAACTCTGTTTTATCATCGGTAAATAATTCTTCCGTGGTCTCATATACATTTTTTATATTATAATCAGACCTTTCAAATTCAATGGACTTAACTGAAGATAGGTACGATTTTTAAATGTGTTTCAGAAAACGCTAACCAGTTAGCATCTATACTTCTAACGTCTAATGCAATTTATTAAATAAATACAGGGGTGGTCATCCCTCGCGGAGAGAGAGCTTAGACACCTACTTTATCATGAAATTTACTTTATGTGAATAATGACATAACAGGTAAGTACATCGATGCAACTACTTCATTTAAATTTGTTAGGCCTATTTCTGAAATGGCTCCTGATCACGGCGCCTTCGTTGACATTTAGTTCATTTGTTTGTGTTTCGCCGTGAAGTAGTCACGACGAAACACAAACAAATGAACTTAGAATTTACACAATACAAATTGAATTTAGAATCAGACATAAAAAATAAGAATTTGTACAGAAATCTTATTTTATTTTCTTTTATTAGTATAAGATTCTTCAATGTACAGACGACAGCAGGTTAGGCTACCCGAAACTGTCAAATATTCCAAATCAAGCTTGAGCTTTAACCCTATAAAGTTGAAAATCCAATAAGCATGATGCTTGATGTGCTGTGGACTGTACATCCAAAGCGATCGTTATGGTTCGTAATTTCAAACAACCCCTCAAAAAAATTGTTGTAAATCAATGATTACATATGTACTCGTATATTATACACTTCTGGACACATCTATTGGCCCACCTTAGAGTTTAGGTTTCGATGGCCCCTACCGAAATATGATTACTAGATTGAACAAAAACTATTGATGCAGTTTTAAACCTGATACATTTAACCATCTTTTTCGATCGTATGGAGACGACATGGAGCTCCGCCTAACAAGTCGGATATGTGCCTTGTTAAAGGCAATTGATTTTTGATTAAAAATATTTTTTAATCAAATAAAGGTTTAATTTAATAACGCGTGGTGCCTCCATGGACATCTACCACAGCTCTCATACGATTAGGCGTGGAGTTTATCAACCGCTCTAAGAAATTTTGAGGGATCATCTCCCATTCCTCTTCTATGGTAGTTTTCAACTCCTGCATCGTCTGGGCAACTGGCTGACGACGACTGGCAAAAAGACGTGTTAGGGCTCGTAACACGTCTTTTTAGCTCGTCCCACATGTTTCCAATGGGGTTCATGTCTGGGCTTCTGGCTGGCCAGTCCATAACTGTGATGTTCACATCCCGAAGATATTCCCTGACGATGTCGGCCGTATGGGCTCTTGCATTATTATGCATAAAAAGGAAATTTGGGCCCACATAGTTCGCGTATGGTATCACGTGAGGTTCTAAGCACTCACGAATGTACCTTTCAGCATTTAATGTTGGCAGCCGTGGTTCTGTAACAACCTCAAGTTGAGTTTTGCCACTCGCGGATATACCGCCCCCAGATAGTCCATGAGCCACCGCCATAAGCAACCCTCTTCAAGGCAGCATTGTGCGAAACGCTCTCCCTTACGTCCAATATAAAGGAGTGCGAGCGCGCTGTTCGGTAGGCTCGCGTTAGTTTGGGCCCATTAGCTGGCTTGTGTGGTACCATATCGCCTTCTTTTAACCTTCTCCGAACAATTCGAGCGCTCGACAGATACTCCGTGGAAGTCGCGAAGTTGGTTTTGTATCTTAATGGAGGTAAGGTGACGATTTCTCAAGCTGGTCGTCACGATGAATCGATCCTTCCTTTCAGTTGTGACCCAAGATCGTGGCCTTCCTTGGCGACGAACAAAGACGCCAGTCTCTAGGTACCTTCGATAAATATTTCGGACCGCAGATCGACTTAAATTAAGTTGAGCACTCACATTTCTTTGGCTATGTCCGGCCTGAATAAGTGCCACAGCTTGGGCGGCGACTTCAGGTGAAGTATCCATAGATTATTGATAGAACCTCACCTTAATGTTAAGAATAAGTAATATTTGTTGCAAAACCAAAGATATCAACCACTTTTTCAAGAATTAAATCCAAGTAAACCAAAGAGATTTAAGATAAATATAATTTTAATGTCTTTGAAGTAAACCAATAAAATCAAGTTTTCTTAGTATTCGATTGTTTGATATCAACAAACAGGCTCCAAATTGTCTTTTGTTTCTTTAAATTCTGTGTTCTTAATTCAAAAGAAGACTATTGAATGAAATTGTGAATGTGCCAGGTTCAAAACTGCATAAAAACTTTTTGTTCGACCTAATATAAAATTTTAGCTAGGACCAAACGAAACTGAAAATGCAAGGTGGGCCAATAGATGTGTCTAGAAGTCTATGAAAACTTTTATATGCTCATTAATTGGCTTCTGTAAAAAAAATATTGAATCGTCAATGTTGTTTTCAATTAGTTTGATTATTCCTACCCATAACATAAAAATACTCAAGTTTATTGCTACTTACCTCTGCGGAAGAACTTATGTCATATGTTATAATAAAATACTTGACTTACAACTTATATTACTATTCTTTAACTTATTTTCCTGTTCATTTCAAATTATAGTTACCTACGTAACACATACACCCCTACTTAAACTGGTACAAAAAAAATAAGGCGTAATAATTATAACAGCTCAAGATTATTTAATCCATCTCACTTAATGCTAGCACTGCACTGATCGCGTTGTGTGTTTGTAGATAGCTGCGTACACATCAATAAAGTTGCCGTCTTTTTCGTTAAAATTTTGTGAAATGGCTCTTAACCTCAAAACATGTCAAAAATCAATGCCACTTTATTTGTAATTTTATAAATCAAGAACGGACTCACCTATCCAAACCAAATATTTAGGCTTTGTTTTGACTAATTAGTAGATGGTTTATGTGAAGTTTGAACAGAATCGGTCGAGCGGTTCTTCATTTATCACATTTTTGTGTAACAAATGAATTCAATGAACGGTGGATCATCATCTCTTCTATGTATATAGAAATCAATACCATTTTCTTGGTAATTTTATAACTCAAGAACGGGCTCACCTATCCAAACCAAATGTTTAGGCTTTGTTGTGACTACTTAGTAGATGGTTTATATGAGGGTTGAACAAAATCGGCCGAGCGGTTCTTCATTTATCATGTTTTTTTGTAACAAATGAATTCAATGAACGGTTGATCATAGTCTCATCTATAGGTATATATAAAAATCAATGCCACTTTCTTTCTAATTTTATAATCCACAAAAACTGTGTAATGGCACCAGATTGGCAGTGAAAAACTTATTGCCACATTTAATTGAAGCTACGATTTTAACTGGTAAATCAAAAGGAGAAGTTTGTTTGTTACCGCGTATCCCTGTGATCCCAATTTATATGCCAATTGAGTTCAAACGATTACAATATCCTGTGCGTTTATCATTTGCTATGTCCATCAACAAAGCCCAACTTTATGTTGCCTGTTCGAGAGTCGGTACCCCCAGTCGTTTGTTTATACATGCTAGAAATGGAAAAACAAAGAATATTGTTTATCTACATCTTTTGGATGAAGTTTTAGAATTGCTAGCAATTAAAAAAATATTTTAATAATAATAATAATAAATTATCTGGCAACACCAAAGTCAACATCAATCATTTTCGTCAAGCTCTTAATTATATTTTATTTTAAATACATTTTTACAAGCAGTTTTATCAACATTTACAGAAAATGTACACAGAAATTCAATAATACAATAGTATATGCATTTTTAAAAAAATAAATAAGCAATAATGTGGATCAAAGCCTATCAAAAACTACCGAGCCGGAGGTGACATGACATCTGTCACCTCAGATAAAACTAGAAAATTTGGACGAGAAAAATGTTGACGAGATTAGCCGCACGCAGAGCACGCCCACCATCTCCGGACTCGTTGCCCAGCTCCGCCTCGCCGCCGCCGGTCTCCAGCGCCACTGTAAGTGCTGTGACGACCCCGGCCGCGGCAGTTGCGTCGAGCTCGAGCGACGAGTACTTCTCTCCGCCGACGACGCCACCACCTGTTCGCCGACGGGGAGGACGCCGGCCGCCGGACCGCTTAGGACCTCGAGGCCCATCGGCTTCTGACAGGGTCCCAGCTCCCGGCGGAAGTGTGCAGCGCATGAGATGGACACAATCCATCAATGAAAACGTCATGCGCTCATACTATGGGGCTACAGAGGGAGGAAACAACCTGACCGCGTACCGTGTTCGAATGCTCTCTCTATTTCAGGTGCTTGAGCCAGCTGTCAACGTGTCGGCGCAACGACTGTCGGATCAGGTGCGGGTCATCCAGCGTAACCATATGCTGGATGATGCGGTGCTTGATCGCCTACGCCTCGAGTCACGGAGTAGTCATGTTACACCTGCTTCGTCATTGGTCGCGGTACAATTTAACAGTGTTTCACCGCGACTCAACCACGTTGAGGAAGAGGATGATGATAGGGCTATATCCGTGAGTCCCCAGTGCAATGAAAAATTGAGGAGCGCTTTGGAGGATGCTTTCCGTGAGTACCGCTCTACTCCGCCTGAACTTAGACCACGTTTACCTCGATTGCCCATGCATAAAAAAAACAAGGCGCTGGTGTGTGCTCTAGACTCTCAGCTGTCTAATTATTTAAAAGACAGCAAAGATCTGACTGATACACATTCAATCTTGTACTGTGGAGCTGTTGCGATATGTCGTGTGGCTCATGTCAAATTCCCAGACAGTGACAGAGCCACACGACCAAAATTAGCTGTACCAGCTTGGCAGTGCAGGATTGAACGTCGTATCGGAGAGACTAGAGCACTCATTGGCAAGCTAATTAGTTTTAGGGAGGGCAATACACGCCCTAGAGTGATGCGCTTTGTGAGGCGGGCGTTCTCGGGGACTGATATTAGTACCCGAGACTATTTGTTCCGCGTCACAGAGCGCATCGACTTTTTTAAGCAGAAATTATATGCATGGGCAAACCGTATTCGTCGGTACAAGCGAAGAGTGGAGCGGTACTCTCAGAATCGCAATTTCCAAAGCGATGAAAGGCGGGTCTATAGAGCTTGGGAGCGATCAGACCAAGGTGTTGCTGACACGTGCCTACCAGATGATGATGCCACGTATTCATTCTGGCGCAATATCTGGTCGGTGCCTGTCAGTCACACCGAAGGTGATTGGACTCGGGTTGTTGAGCGAGCCTGCGATCCAGTACGAGAAATGGGGGCCATTACCATCTGCCCCCAAGATGTAGCTCGTGCAGTCCGTCCGTTACCTAATTGGAAGTCCCCAGGGCCGGATGGGCTGCACAGCTTTTGGAGTTCTCCAGGTCGCACGCTCGCTTGGCATCTCAATTCCAGACCGCCTTAGAGTCTGGTTCGCTACCCCAGTTTCTAACAACAGGAATAACCCACCTGCTCCATAAATCAGGTAGCACCGCGGAACCGAAAAATTATAGGCCGATCACGTGTTTACCGACGGTCTATAAAGTTCTTACATCCATTTTGAAATCTAAAATTAACACGCATATTTACAGCAACTCCATCATGTCTGCCTCTCAAAATGGATGTAAGAGCGGGTCCCGCGGTACTAAGGAGCTACTCCTCATAGATGTGGCCATTAGCCAACAAGTTCGTCGTTCCCGAAAGGATCTATCGACATGTTGGATAGATTATAAGAAGGCCTATGACTCAGTGCCTCATACTTACATGGCTCATGCGGGTGCTGGAGTTGTATAAAGTAAATGCAACTCTACGCACCTTCCTGATGACGTGTATGAGGACATGGAGGACAGTCCTTCGCTATCCAGGATGTCGAAATATTCAGAGGAATAGCGAACCGATAAGGATCGAGCGAGGAATATTTCAGGGCGATAGTTTGAGTCCACTTTGGTTTTGCTTAGCATTGAATCCTCTAAGCACACTATTGGAGGATTCAGGTCTAGGCTATCGGTTGAGGAGAGGTGGTCAGGTTATATCGCACCTCCTCCACATGGATGACCTGAAACTTTTTGCTCACACCAATTCACAACTGAGGGAGCTACTGAAAATTATTGAAACTTTCAGTAGCTCCATCAGGATGGAATTTGGTGTGGACAAATGTGCGGTCATGCATGTAAAGCGAGGAGAGATTGTGGAATCCGTGGGAACCCAACTCACGAGTTCCATAAACCTTAGAGCCCTCTCCGCATCCGAAACCTATAAGTATTTGGGTATGTCGGAAGCGTTGGGTATCAATGTTACTGACATGAAGCAATCGTTGAAGGAACGCTTCTTTGGCCGCCTGAAAAAAGTACTTAATAGTCTTCTATCAGGCGGAAACAAGGTGCGCGCTTTCAACGGTTGGGTCATGCCGGTATTGATGTACTCTTTCGGCATACTCAAATGGACTCAAACCGAACTTGACGCCCTGGATCAGAGGGTCCGTACGCTGCTGACTGCAAATCGATTGCATCACCCACGATCATCGGTTATGAGGCTGTATATCCCGCGAAAATGTGGAGGTCGTGGCTTTTTAAACGCTAAGACCCTCCACAATCGCGAGATATGCAGTCTCAGGGAATATTTTCTAGAAACCGACGTGGGGATGCATCGAGATGTGGTCGCGGTTGACAAGGGCCTCACTCCGCTCTCCTTGGCTAAAGAGAACTGGCGCAAACCAGTAGTGCTTGACACCAATGACCGCATGGAGGTATGGAAGAGCAAAGAGCTTCACGGACGCTTTTTCAGAGCCCTACACGGGCCTGATGTAGATTTACAAGCGTCCGTAGCCTGGCTACGATTCGGTGACCTTTTTGGGGAAACCGAAGGTTTTGTATGTGCAATTATGGACGAAGTTATGATGACGAACAATTACCGGAGATTTATTGTGAAAGACGGCACAGTTGACATCTGTCGGGCATGTCACCGGCCGGGGGAATCAATAAGGCATATTATCTCCGGGTGTTCTCGTCTAGCTAACGGAGAGTACTTGCATAGACACAACCTTGTAGCCAGGATAATTCATCAGCAACTTGCTCTAAAGTACAACCTTGTGGAATCGGAGGTGCCGTACTACAGGTATGTGCCCGACCCAGTTCTCGAAAATGGTCATATCACATTGTACTGGGATCGATCCATCATCACTGACAGGACTATTGTTGCCAATAAGCCTGATATAGTGATGGTGGATCGATCAGAGCGGCGTGCAATGATTGTTGACATAACCATCCCGCATGATGAGAACCTCGTGAAAGCCGAGAAAGATAAACATGGCTCACGAGGTTGTCGACATGTGGGAGGTGGATTCAGCAATCATTGTGCCGATAGTCGTGACAGCCAATGGCTTAATAGCCAAGAGCCTCGACCAACACCTCAAGAGGCTCTCGTTAGGCAGCTGGATCAAAGGCTTGATTCAGAAAGCTGTACTTCTGGACACGGCTCGCATTGTCAGGAAGTTCCTCTCTCTGGAGCCCTGACCGCCGGTAGCTTGGACCCTGTTCCCGATGCCGGTGGGTTACTATTTTTTATATTTTTAAATGTTTTTTTATATATTTTTTATGTAGAAATATTTAAAAATATAATTTATAAGTGTATTGTAATGAAATAAAGGAAATAATAATAATAATTTATTTCAGACAGTAGGTATCCATATTTGGTTAGTACTACAAAAATCTTAAGCCTATGTTAGTAGTAATAAAAACTAAGACAATATTAAAGTATTTGCGAGCGCAGCCAGACACTCTTTACTGTCTAACTAGGACCCGCATGAAACACTCCATTATTTTGGAGTCGGCCCTATCAGCGACTACTTTCAAAATGCTGCTAGTGCTACCCCGTACTCTACGTAGCAAGGAGGCGGTTCTCTTGCGTATAATGGCATGAAAGCCATCAACACGGGCTTCCGCAAACATGCCAGATGCACTACAGAAACGGGGCAATCCCAGCAACATCCTGAAACCGTTGTTGTATTGGACTCGCAGGGCACCGAGCGATCTCTGTGTATAACAAAACCACAGACTGCTCGTGTAAAAGGTTTGGCAGTACGCTTTAAAAAGAGAGATTTTAACATTCTCGTTGCAACGAGCAAACCTGCGTGCCAGCATGTTATTCTTAACCGCCAGTGCCCTGCGCTCCCTTTCAATGTCCATTTGGTCATCAAGGTCTTCGGTAACATAGTGTCCCAAATATTTAAAATGACTTACCCGCTTGAGTTCATTATTATTTAGTGTCAATTTGGGCACACTAGATGGGCATTTACCAGAAGACTTAAAGACCAAATACTCACTTTTCGTGCAGTTATACATGAGACCATGTTTATTTGCATACCTCTCACAAACATGTAAAAGCTGTCTCATCGCACCGACAGCTGGGCTCAGCAGCACCATGTCGTCAGCATAGCTGATATTATTAATAAAAACATTATCAACCGAGCATCCAACACGCGTGCTGCTGAGCTCAACCAACAGCTCGTTTACATACAGGTTAAAGAGCTTGGGAGAAGTCAACCCACCTTGTCTCGTCCCACATTCCAACCTGTACATTTCAGACAGTGTACCTGCCCACCTAACATTATTTGTCTGATTAGCATACCAGTAGCGAAAGAGACGTTGTACCTGCGTATGCACTTCCGTTTTCTTAAGCTTTTCCCATAGCAAGTCATAAGACACCAGGTCAAAAGCTTTTGACAGGTCGAGGAAACATGCATATACAGGTGTACTCATCTGTGTATAGTACTGGACGGTGTGCTTAAGACTTAGAATAGCACTTTCAGTAGAAAGTCCGGGCCGGAACCCGAACTGAGCATCATGTATATCGAGATGTTTTTCGAGCTCTGAATCAAGCACAGCGTCCAGCACCTTCGCCACCACTGTCGCCAATGATATAGGCCTATAATTGCCCTTATCAGACAAGTCACCCGTTTTATTTTGTTTGAATAAATAATTTTGATGATCCAATAAATTTGTTTTTATTATTTGACTTCATACGTAGCGAAGCACGTATCGGGCCGCTAGTTTCATATATAACAAAGTACTTCTTCTTCTTCTTTTCTTAAGAGTGAATACTACTTCAACTCTTCAATGGCCTCTGTGGTTAAACACCACAATTTTGCCAATAACACGTGTAACAAATTACAGAAATTCTTTAAAAATTTTATTTCACAATAATGGCGGACATCACCAATGACAGTTGAAAAAACGGCCGCGTTTGCAGACTACTAGGAGATTTGATGCAAAGCCATGTTATGGCCACTATGCTACGATATTTCAATGTTCTTTATGAATTATTTACTGAATGCACTTTTTACTACATAAATCACGCGCTTTTATTTAGTAAACGACACTATAAATAATTTTAAAAGTCCAATGAAAAATCATCTTAGCTTACCTGTCAAACATCAAAAAAAAAAAAAGTACTTTTTTTTTTTAGTGGTATGGCTCCATCGATGACCGATGATTGTCAAGGTGGAGAGAACAAAAGTAAAATAATATTATACGTCGTGGAAATAGACTGTTGATCGGTAGTATTAGCGATGGTTCTTCTTTGGGCTAAAACAAACACAAGACAACACAAATATTAGTAAACATGAAGGTTGGAAAAGGTTAAATTTTGATTTTGTTAAGGGAAATAAACTTATATAAGATTTTAATGAGTGGGGTATGAGCCAATGTTAAAAGGAAAGGCAGGTTGACAGGACGAGGAATCTGCTTAGGAAGCAGATCATATAGAGGATGGGATAGTTTAGGACAGGAAAAAAATATATGTTCTAGAGATCCCTCTTCAAGACCACATTCACAAAGAGAATGGTCCCTGACCCTAATTTTAGCCAATAATACTGGAGAGCAAACAAAACCAAGGCGGAGACGAATTATAACAGAGGTAGCTAACTTGTTGACATATTTATGCTTCAAAAACCACGATTTAGGAGGGATAGAGGGTTGAATAGACCCATAAAATTTGCCTTTAAGGAATCTGGAAAATTGCCAAAGGACATTCCATGAACGAAAGAAGGAGGGACGGGCTAGAGCGCGTAGGTCACGTGGGAAGCAGTAATTGTAAGCTATGCTGCCTGATGTAATTGCAGTTTTTGCACAAGAATCCACAAATTCATTACCAGTAATGCCAGAGTGACTGGGAATCCACGCTATAACAACCTCGATTCCCATTTGATGACACTTATACAGCGATGCTCTTGTTTTAAGTGTGATGGGAAAGTTTTCCTTTGCACGGAATGGATTTTTTAATAAATCCTGTAGGCAACTTTGAGAGTCTGTAAGAATGAGAGCCTTATTAAGTTTATGAGACTCTATGAATTTCACAGCTTCTAATAGAGCTATGGCCTCAGCTGAAAATATAGAGTTCTGAGAGGGACTCTTAAAATTCAAAATAACATTGAATTTGGGGATCCAAACCGCAGATCCCACCCAGTCCTCGTTAGATGATTTGGATGCATCGGTATAGACGGTCACCTAATCAGACCATTCACTACCAAGAATACCAGAAAGGCTTTCATTGGCATTCAGGCAGTCCTTGTTGATGCCAAAATTTAGAAATATTCTTGGCTGATATATCAGCACTGGGAAATCAGTTTCAAAAAGAGGGTTGATGCTAGTTTGAAAGATAGGGGCAGACAGGTCCTTATATTTTCTGAAAGAATTGACAAGGAGAGGGGAGGCTTTATGTTTCCAGTATGGGGAGGACGAAATATGAGAAGATAAAGAGTATATTAAAGGAAATAAAGGATGAGAACTAGAGCGGATACAGTTAGTGAAAAATCTATCCGCAAGGTACTGACGACGGAGGTGAAGAGGAGGATCAAGGCATTCCACCTGAAGAGCATTAATGGGGGAGCATTTCATGGCACCTGTTATAATTCGAAGGCACTTGGATTGAATTCTCTCAAGCTTGGACAGAGCGATTTTATTGCAAGGTTCTAATAAAAAAGAAGCATAGTCAAAATGGCTGCGAACTATTGCATTGTATAGAAGCTTTTGGCAAAAAGGGTGGGCACCCCAGCGAACGCCCGATAGGGCTCGCATGACGTTAACACCCTTTTCTGCTTTTCGCACACAGTGATTTAAGTGATCTATACCTGAGAGCTTAGAATCCAGGATAAGGCCCAAAAACTTCACCCGATCCTTAATGGGAATCGATTCATGACCTATCAAAATATTGATGTCTGGAATGTTTCTCCTACGAGTAAAGATTACTGCACTACATTTGGGGACAGATAAAGAAAGGTTATGATCCAAGAAGAGAGGGGGAAGGGTAGCTTGATACCGGACTGAAATGGATCGACACGCCAGTAAGCTGCTAATTATGTTAATCAGTCTCACAGGGATACTCAGCTCGAGCATTTTCTGCCTGAGTATTGGAAGCTGGACACAATCATAAGCTGCAGAGATGTCAAGGAAAACACCTATAACATGGTTATTCTGAGAGAAAGCAAGGCGGACGTCTGAGGTAAATATGCTTAGGTTATCTAAGGTAGACTTTCCTTTTCTAAACCCAAACTGACTATTTGATAATAGGCCTCTACTCTCTAAAATCCATTCCAGTCTATTTTTGATTAGATTCTCCATTATTTTGGCGAGCACAGAGGATAAGGCTATTGGTCGATAAGATAATGGATCCTTTGGATCCTTACCTGATTTAAGGATTGGGATTATAATTTAGGTTTTCCAGGAAGGAGGAATTTCGCCAGAAAAGAATATTTCATTCATAATCTGTAGTAAAAGTGTTTTGCAGGAGTCAGAGGATTTCCTAATGAAAGAATAGGGTATGCCATCTATACCTGGAGCGGAATCACGAAGATGGTCAAGAGCAAGAGAAAGTTCAGAAAAGGAGAACGGATCATCCATTATATTGGAAGAATAGTTAAGGCAGGAGAGTTCGTAGGGAGGAAGACATTCACGCTCAGGAACAAAAGGAGGGGCTAACCTACAGTGGAAGTCATGGAGAAAGAAACTAGGATCGTTGGCAGTAATATTAAAATCTTGCATGGCTCGACGATACGATTTGAGTCTATTCCAGACGACAGATAGAGATGAACAGGGGGAAAGGGATTCACAGAACTTGCGCCAGCCAAGTGATTTCTTATTGGAAAGAAGTGTGGCAGTGCGTGCTGCAATCTGTTTATAAGATATATAGTCAACCATATCTAGAGATGATGAAAACCTGTTCTCCGCCTCCATGCGATGGCGGACGCTTAATGAGCACTCAGCATCCCACCAAGGAGGAGAAGGAACTAGCTTACGGGAAGTTTGTTTTAATGGAATAGATGATTGAGCCGATGACAAAAGAGCAGATACAAAAAGCTCATAGAGGAGAAGGAAGTTGGACGAGTTACATCGAGGGAAAGAATCAATTTCTCTGTCAAGGCAATTGGAAAATTCATCCCAGTTGGCCTGAGCAAGACAGTACTTTAGAAGAGGTTGGAATGGTTTGGGTGGAGGAACAGCTGAAGGAGGGAAGTAAGAAATAGAAATAGGAAAGTGATCACTTCCAAAGGAATTTGATAACACTGACCAGGATAGATGGCAGACTATAGACGGGGAACAAAAAGACAGATCTGGGACACTAATGTTTTGGGATGGAGAAACTCTGCGAGTGGCAGATCCATCATTCAGAATACATAAGTTAATGTCATCCAGAAGATCCAACAGACAGGAAGAACAAGGATCATTGCAATGGGATCCCCAAAGTGTATTTCTACAATTAAAGTCACCCAAGAGAATAATGGGGGGAGGAATAGCAGAAAGGATAGATCTGAGTTCAGAAATAATGTTAGGATTGGGATGGGGAATATATACAGAGATAAAAGAAATATCTGAAGCCCTAGCGGCAACAACATGAAGACCTGAACAATGATTTGGTAAGGGAATTTGCGTGAAATTAAGACATCTATTGACTAAAAGGGCAGCACCTGCCCTTCCATCATCTCTGTCATCGCGGAGACATGAGAAGCCTGGTATCCTGAAATGGGATCCAGGCCTAAGCCATGTCTCCGATACAGCAAAGACAGATGGTTTAAAATTGTTTATTAGGAAGATCACATCCTGCTTGTTACGTTGGATACTTCTACAATTCCATTGTAGAACTTTGAGATCCATTGGGAAGATTATTTTGAGATAACACAGATAGTAATTGTTCTACAAGAACAGAGACATTGTACGGTAGAGAGTCTGAGAATTTGGAACGCATATTAATGAGAGAGCAGAGGAGAAGTTCAACCAGATTATCATTGGGAGTGGTAAGAGGAGAGGTTTCAGAAGGAGAAACAAGAGCACAACCATTAGGTTGTGAAGAAGAAGGAGAGGCTACTATAGAATTTTGAGTGTAAGTGTCATAGGACTTGCCTAAGACAGATTGGGGGCGACGAGGAGTGAAAACAGTTTTTTTGTAGGAAGTTACTGGAGAGGTAGCAGGTTGTAAAGGAGAAGATTGCACATGTTGAGGTAAAGTATGGGATAGACGAGGAGTAGCAGCAGCCTCAGAGAAGAGACGCTTTGGCTGAGGATACCTCACTAAAGCTTCCAGGTAGCTAATATTTTCCTGAGACATAACTGTTTATATGGCCTTCTGACGGGCATGCTCGGGGCATTTTGGGTCAATAGCTCTGTGATTACCACCACGACAAAGGAAACATGAGAAAACTGAGTCCTTCACTGAACAAGAATCACCACTGTGGTTTTGGGAGCAACTGTAGCAGCGCGGCTGTGATCTGCACTGATTTGCTATGTGACCAAAGCGACAGCAGTTACGGCATTGGATGGTAGGGAGTTGGTATACGGAAACTAGAAGCGATGCATTATAGCAAAAGACTCTTTCGGGCAGCTTTTGTCCTAAAAATGTAAGGACCACCGAATTAGAAGGGATCCAGGATGTGGAGCCATCCTTTCGGGATTTTACATTTAAACGCCTAGCTCTGATCACCTTGCCAAAGTTACCATTGTAAGAAATCCCTTCAACCAGCTCTTCAAGAGACCATTCTGTGGGGATGTCTCTAACAACACCCATCCTAAAAATGTGGAATTTTGGTATATACCTAAGCCTCGTATTTGTTGCTCGCCAATACACCGAGTGACAAGAAATTGTTTGCGTTGTCAGCTAACTTAAAGTCTATGGAAATTTTATTCCGACCCATACTTTTGATGCCTCCCTCTTTAATGCCTTCCACATTATGTTTATGTAGGAACTGTGCAAACTTTAAAATTTTAAAGGACAGACCTGTTGACGGTACCGACTCTGCCCTTGAAACATAAACAGTGAAGGGCCCCTTATCTAATTGCGAATAGCTTAATTTCGCATTGGTTTCGTATCCAGGTTTGGTATATACAGACTGGATCGATTCCGCTGGAGAGCGAGTCTTCTTAGCCTCAGAGCTTACATTATTAGGCTCAGCTAGAGGTCTCTTAGATGCTCTTGGGATATCAGGAGGTAATCCTCCGCCCCCATCAGGGGGTTCATCCATAATAAAATCGACTTACCTTTTGATGTACAATTAGTCCAACAACAAGACAAAACAAACACACAAGCCAAAACAAACACACAAACCAAAAGATTAGAAACAATAACCTAAAAATCTGACACTCTCAACCAAGCGTTGGACGAGAAAAAGAAAAAATAAAAGTACTTTGTGGTTGACTAACACCACAATCATGACAGTGACACTTGGCAGACTAACTTGAGATTCTATTTTTGCTACATTATTCTAGATGGCGTTACTGAGACATGGGATCTCAGTTTCTCACATATTTCTTCACATAATTATCTTCTGTATTACCTGTTTGTGAACAAGGTAATCGACACCATTATCCACATATTTTTCAGAATAACTTCCGTACATACAGCCTTTTTAGATGACTTCCTTTGAGGCGAAAGAAACTAGAGGGAAATGTTATGCTCGCCTTTATCGTAGAACGGACACCCTGTTGGCCTTCTACCGTCATCAGGACAAAGTCTTTAATTTTTAGCGATAAAATTGAAATCAGATACTGACCAACTATCATTCCGATAAGAGTAGTAATAAAATAACACCCGTACGAAGTCGGGACGGCCACTCCTGTGTATATACATAATATAATAGTGTTAGAATGCTGAACGGCATGGTGTCACCTGGGACAGATACATAATAAGGTTAAAGAACATGATCGGCTCATCATGTTCCTAATGCCGGGAACACAGGCTTCCCTTTGGTGAAAGGGAGTGGACTGAAATTCATAGTGGTAAGTGTTTAAACACTTTAATCATGATCTCAGGTATGGAAAAGTAGTTTGTGTGCAATAGAGCCATTTATTATAATTAGTAAGTTAAACATAATGAATTGTTTTGTTCTAGTGTAACACAGAGCCCGCGCGCGACAGGTCGGGCGGCGTGCGACGCGCGTCGGCCAGGTACGGGTGCAGCAGGGCGGCGCGCGCCGGGACTCGCTCGCTGGGCTCGTAGCGCAGCATGGCGTCGAACAGCGAGCCCGCGTGGGGCGCCCCGCGCACCGCGTCGGGGAGCAGGGCGCGGGCGGGGCGCGGGGGCCAGCGCGGGAAGGCGGCGCGGTACTCGGGCAGGCGGCGCGCGCCCGCCCACACGTGGGCGCCCGGCGTGCCCAACGCGCGGAACACGCGGAACAACTGGTCGATCTCGCTGTCGCCCGGGAACAGCGTGCGCCCGCTCGCCATCTCGGCGTAGATACAGGCGAGGCTCCACACGTCCACGGCGGTGGAGTAGAACTTGGCACCGAGCAGGATCTCGGGCGCGCGATACCACAGCGTCACTACCTCGTGCGTGTAGGCGCGCACGGGGATGCCGAAGGCGCGTGCCAGGCCGAAATCGGCCAGCTTAATGTTGCCCTCGGCGTCCACTAGCAAGTTCTGCGGTTTCAGGTCCCGGTGCAGCACGCGGTGCGCGTGGCAGTACGCCACGCCCTCCAACAGCTGACGTAGGTAACTCTGGCGACAAATAACATTTTTGCTCAACACACTTAATCATTAAATGGCACCCGTTTAAAGTTTAAAGCTCTACACTTCTTCTTCTTCTTCAGCCTATACATGTCCACTGCTGGACAAAGGCCTCCCCCAAGGCTTTCCACGCTGACCGGTCCTGTGCTGCCCGCATCCATAGGCTTCCCGCGACCTTCACAAGGTCATCGGTCCACCTCGTTGGGGGCTTCCCTACGCTGCGACTTCCAGTACGTGGCCGCCACTCCAGAACCTTACTGCCCCATCGGCCATCGGTTCTACGAGTACGAGCAATGTGCCCTGCCAACTGCCACTTAAGTTTAGAGACTCGCAGAGCTATGTCGATGACTTCTGCGGATCTCCCTATTTTTAAACTCCGAGTATAGCTCTTTCCATTGCCCTTTGTGTGACTCTGAGCCTTCGTATGAGGCCCATTGTGAGCGACCACGTTTCAGTTCCGTGAGTCATCACTGGCAACACACACTTATCAAAGACTTCAGTCTTGAGACACTGTGGTATCTTGGACGAGAAAACGCAGCGTAGCTTCCCGAACGCTGCCCAGCCGAGCTGGATTCGACGAGACACCTCTTTCTCGAAGTTGGACCTACCTAGTTGGACTGTTTGTCCCAGGTATACTCGTCAACAACTTCCAGTTCAGAGCAACCAACTAGAATTGGAGTGGGTGCGACATGAGAGTTCGACATGATCTTCGTCTTATCCATGTTCATTTTGTGCGAACACTTTGGAGCCTTTTTTCCGCTCGATAGCCTCTTTAATACATTTTATATTAAATTGGCGTATATCGCGAGTCAGAGACTTTGAGATTTATCAGTTAAGGCATCTGATACGCGAAGCGTCATCAGGGGATTTTAAGACCACCTCCCGTCTTTCTTCCATTAGCCGACGGGTGGGATCGGAGATCTTCTGTCCTTTTGAACGGAGAGTTTTGTAAAACTTGGACCCTTCCGTTTGGAGAGTTTCCACAAACCTATTGTTATAGTCGACCACATCTACGCATTCACCGAGGCATTCGAAGCGATTTTGCAGTTCGATCTGAAAGTTTTCGGGGTATTGGAGTTGGGTTGGCGCTGGACGGATCGTAGACTTCATAAGTCGAGAGTGTTCGAGCCTAATGTTGAGGTTCAAGATGCTCTAGCAATACGGTGATCACTCCCGGTTTTAACCGCATGGATTACCGAGACATTGTTGAACACTTAAATAAATAAAATAAATAAATAAATATATACGGACAAATCACACAGATTGAGCTAGCCCCAAAGTAAGTTTGAGTTTTGTGTTATGAGATACTAACTCAACGATACTATATTTATAATAGATACATATATAGATAAACATCCAGCCTTCTCGTTGACTTTATGAAGTCTATCTCGTTTTTGGTCTGACCATCGGGGCTAATCCAGGTCCCCTTGCGGTGCAATGGTTTCGTGAAAAAAGAATTCATCACAAAGAGTCCTTCCTTTTCCATGAAATCCATTAGCATCTGACCTTGGGGATTCCGATTTCCAACTCCAAATTGCCCTACTTTCGTCTCGTCCGCCTCTCGCATGCCCAGTTTTGCGTTAAAGTCCTCCATGACAACAGTGTAGTGGGTTTTGGAGGAATATATGGCTCTTCTGACGTCCTATACGTAGCCTCCAGCTCATCGTCGGAGTGTTTAGCCGTCGGAGCGTAGACCTGTATAACCTTTAATGAATATCGTTTGGTTATTCTGAGTACAAGGTACGCCACCAGAGTCGATAAGCTCCCGACTCTAAAAACGTTGTTCACGAGGGACTTGTGGAGAATAAACCCGACGCCCCCCTGGGTCAGCTGGTCGCCTTCCCGGAAATAGAGCCGGTTGCCAGACTTCAGGATTATCGAATCCTCTCCCTCTCTTCGGACTTCAGATAACCCCACAATGTCCCAGCACAACCGGCTCAGTTCTTCCTCCAGTTCGAGAATCTTCTCATCGGTTCGTAGTGTGCGCGTGTTATATGTTGCCAGGGCCAAAGGTCGTCGTTGGTAATGGTAGCCGGATCTCTTCCGGAGATTCTTCGGAGCCCTACACACTCACATATAACTGAAGTACTGGTCGCCGATGCTAAAAATGAAAGCTAATAAGCTTTCATTTTTAGCAGCGGCGTTGTGCACTTCACTTTCTTGGGTTGAGTAAAAAAAAAAACTCGCGTAATATCCCCCTCTCTTTCTACCGAGGGTCGAAATGTAAAGGTCTGCTCCTGCTGTTTCGTATATGTGGCGCAGGGCGCTTGCAGGAGTGTGCTTGTGTATGTGTATACCTGCTTCGGGTATCGTTTTAAAATTGTCAATATTCAAGTTTTTACTTCTGACAGTATTCCAGAAGTGGAATCCGTTTATTTTTCATTTCACCATTCTTTAGGTGTAACCCGTATCCAGCTGTTTACGCGCCAATGTCTCAGACGCCCTTTATTATTTAGTGTTCAAAGCTTTGTCCTATTAGATACTGAAGAGTGCGCTGATGCGTCTCCAATAATCACATTTAGCTTTTAAAATTAACCACTGTGGATATAATTAGCATAGTATCACAACTAATGCAAATACTTCATATCAATTTACAGAAAAATAATAAATACAAAACAGTTACATTGTACATAACCTTCAGGCTTTGTGGGGAATTACGGGTGCTCGCTCACGTTGCGAGCTCGTCGAACAAAAACATAGTCGGGTTCACATGACACTACAGATCCCTACGTCTCAAGTCCTGACTACAAAAATAAAAGATAGGGTACTAAACCCAATTGTTATTTTACCATCCATGGCATGAATACATTACAAAATGTAGGAATTTGGATCTTATTTGTCTATATACATAATATTGGCGGAGAATCTTGAAACCGAAATTTCACACCTCAAATAAAAAGTGCCATCAAGTCTCCAAAATAACTAAAATTAGTTCACCTCAAAAGTGGATATTGGCAAGTGGAAATCTGTCGGCAGGACAAAAGACCGCTTTCACAACACGCTTTTGCATTTAGAAAGCAACGAGCCCAAACTTGCTTCCAATCCATTGCCTTCTACACTGCTTTCTGCTTCACCTTCTTGAAATGTTGTGCTTTCAGGCAATTCCATGCAGCTTGCTACTTTTGCGCATGTTTTACTGTCCACAGCTATGGTGAACGTGACTGAAGTGGCAGGTAAGAGGTACACTGCGCGCTTACTGCTGGACAACGGCAGTACGGTGAACTTTATTACGCAGAGTTTCACAGAGAAGCTGGGTTTGCTACGACGCGGTACGAGCACCAAGGTAACGGGTATTAATAATCACATATCCACCAGTACACAGTTTTGCCACCTAACAATAGTCTTTATGCTGTGCCTTTGCTGTAGATATCGAGTGTCATATTTTGCCAAAGGAAATCATAAAGGTTCTACCGTCTTCATTCGTGCACATTAATCACGTCCCTATTCCTTTAGGTCTTAGGCTAGCAGACCCGAACTTTAATATTCCCTCGGTCGTAGACATTCTGTTAGGGGCTAAAGTTTTCTGTAATGTCTTAGGTAGCAAAATAATAGACTTAGGGAAAAACCTACCTAAATTATGCGAGACCAAGTTAGGATGGTTAGTTTCAGGTAGTATTTCGCACCAATCATGTTTTTCCGCTAATCATTTTTGCCATCATTCCAACGTCACTCCCGACCTCACTAAATTTTGGGAGCTTCACAACGTCGCTTCAAAACATATACTCTCACTTGAGGAGAGAATGTGTGAGCAGTCTTTTGCTCAAACCAGCGTTCGTAATAATGGTGGGGGATTCGTCGTCGTCACATTGCCTTTAAAAGGGGAACCTAGTACATTAGGTAATTCCTTTAGGAATGCTAGGAATCGTTTTCTTTCTCTTGAACGGCGATTTAAACGCAATCCTTCATTTCACTATAAATATAATGAATTTATGAAAGAGTATGACCGCTTAGGTCATATGACTTTAGATTCAGACTGTACATGATCACCAGAAAACTCCATGAGTATATATTACATTCCGCATCATGGAGACGTTCGCAGTTCAAGCACCACTACACAACTACGCGTAGTATTCGATGCATCAACTTCTACCAGTTCGGGGGTGTCACTTAACGACATTCAAATGGTCGGTCCCGTAGTTCAAGACGATCTATTTTGCTCGGCAGTAAAAGCCGTACATTTGGAGCTTATCACCGGCCTCACCACTGAAGCCTACATGGTCGCTCTAAATCGTTTCGTGTCGCGTCGTGGCAAGCCTCAAAGCATTATGTCCGAAAACGGGACTAACTTTGTGGGCGCATCAAACGAGATGTATAGGTTCTTGCAATCATCGAGTGTTGCATGTGAAATGGCGCAGCAGGGTATCGAATTTATTTTCACGCCTGCATACAGCCCTCATTTTAATTCATTGGCTGAACCGGCTGTAAAGTCATGTAAAACGGCTACTGCATCTTACTCCTTTCACCTTGGAAGAGATGGCTACTTGTCTGTTCTTAACTCACGCCCTCTTACTCCTCTTTCTTCAGACCCTAATGATTTTTCGGTAGTCACTCCCCTCCACTTCCTAATTGGACGGCCATTCTTATCAGTACCGCATCCACAGGTGATTGAAGTCATCATTAGAGATGCAACGGATAGTAGTTTGGCCGGATACCGGATATCCGGCCGACCATGTGGCCGGATAACCGGATATCTGGCGAAACTTGGGCGGCGATAACCTGTGAGCTGGATTTTTATCTCAAATCTTCTTATTCTTGGTGGGCAGCTAACGCCAAACAGTACCCAAATTTAACACAGTTTGCTCAAATCTACCTTTCTGCACCTTGCACCGAAAGACTTTTTTTTCTGAAGCTGGCCTTATTTATGAAGAGAAACGCAACCGCCTGCTACCTTCCAATGCAGAGAAATTAGTATTCATTCACCATAATTTGCCCTTAGTGCAGTATGAGTACTAATTCATTCATTTTCTTTGTATTACATTAATTTACTATTGTGCGATTAAAAATATAAAACTTAAACTAATTATATTAAAGTGATAGTAACTAAATAAAGCAAATAATTACTCAATAATATGTTTCATTTATCCAGTTTGTTCTATTTATTCGGCCGGATAGATATCCGGCTAAATATTAGCTATCCGGTATTCGGCCGGATAGTATTAGGACGGCCGGATAGGCCGGATACCGGATAGTTACCGGATATCCGTTGCATCTCTAGTCAACATCACGCGGTTGGATCGTTGGAAGAGAATCCAGCACATCAGACAACATTTCTGGCGACGATTTCATAACGAATACACTTCTCTGCTGCAGGCCAAATCCAAGTGGTTTCATTCCAGAGGTGAAGTGAAGCCGGGATCCTTAGTCACCTCTGCTCTGGTGCCTGGGCCGGGTCACGAAGACCTATCCTGGCGTCGACGGGGTCACGAGAGTGGCTGAACTGAAAACAAAGCGGGGCACCATTCGTCGTGCTTTCAACTGCATCTGCCCCCTTCCAGTCGAAGATCGAAGAGTTCTCTTCAACCCGGGGAATATGTCGGCGCATCACATATGCGCGTGATTGGCCGAGGGGACGGCGCGGGGCGCGGGGTGCGGGGCAGCGAGCTCGGTACGCGCCGCCGGTGCCGTCGTCGCGCCTCATCACTAAGCTCACAGACGCGTTCCGCCACGGGCATTACAATACACCTATTTTATACAGTCTGCTTCTTTTATTGCACCACTGAGCCCAACCACTACCAATAAATGCCCTAACCAGAACACCGCCCAATTCTCCGATAGCCGTCGACTATGTGGCCGTCCTACGGCGTAAACTAGATGGAATACATGAGCTATTGAGAGAGAGCGGTCTGAAAACCAGGGAGAAAATGAAGATCCGATACGACCGCAAAGCTAACGTGCCCGGATTTGAAGAGGGAACTTTGGTATGATTACATAATCCCATTAAGAGAAAAAGAAAGAGTCCAAAGTTCCAAGCCAAATGAGAGGATCCGTACACGATAGTAAACAGAATAAACGATGTCACCTACCGGATTAAGAATGGACCTAGAGGAAAGCTGAAGATAGTACGCGTAGACCACCTGGCTCGCTATTATGGATCAAATCATACTCGGGACGAACATGACTAAGAAGGGGGCAATGTTACGAATGCACCTTATGTCGATGGCATAAGGTTCAATATCGTGTGACATGCAGTGCGTAACTTTTAAGCCCTATAACTCTAAACCTAGACATTGTTGAGGTACCGTATAAAAACGCATTGCTAGACCTAGGGTGACCTATGGAATGGTGCAGGTCTCAACAATTTTGTCAACCAAGTATCGACATCGAAATTTCCAGAAACTTGTCTCCGGTGAATTACCGTAGGTACCTACTGAATGTACTCGAAGTTATGCGCTATTACATCTAAACGAATCTGAAATGTTCGATCAGCTGACCTATATATAGCGCAATGACGCCGGCGCGGAGTCAGTCTGCATTCGACTAGCAATACGAAAACAAGCGACAGTTAAGAAGTGATACTTAAGAGGATCTACAGCAATAACTGTAACGAGAACTTTGAGTACTACGTGAAGTAACATCTGTAGTGGACGGCACGGACTTCGTGGACGTAAGGGAAGACTTCGGTGCAACATCAGCTACGTTTTACTTGTCATTGCCTACGATCGACTATACCTTCGTAGCCAATAAACTTCGCAACCCTTAACCGGTGTTTTAATACCCTCAGCCCGTAACAATATTTACGAAACACACAGGGATAAAGGAGACTCACAGATTTGTCTATGAAATTCATAGAAAAAGAACTTTTAGTGATTTTAAAACGATCTTCCAATTTTAACGACGTCGTTTTGCAGAGTTAACTATTTAAAAAAAAGATAGGCGCCTTGATTTTATTTATAGGCAGTAAATTAATATTTTTTGTTCTTTGTGAAATAAATTATTACTTATAAATTGCAGTTGAGTTAGTAATGACATTTCATTTTATTCATTTGCGCCAAAAAAAATTACTTAACATCTCACGGATATCATTTATATGAACAAGTTCTATCAGTAATCAGATATTGGATGTTCATTGTAACCACGCACAAATAGAGATGGGCAATCAACCGGGTTTAAATTCGTTTACTGGGTTTAAACCCAATAAAAACCCATTTATTCCCTCCCACTGGGTTTTTATTCTGGTTTTTATTGTAGTTATAATTTAAACATGGTAAATGTAAATATTTGTGAAAATTCTAGTACGTAGTAGCACAATCTGAAAATCACTGTGATTTTTGAAGAAAAGAAGGCTATTTTTAGATCAGCTGAAGAAGAAGCACAAGTGTAGTATACACCATACTTCTACTTCAGCCTGTAGAGGTCCACTGCTAGACAAAGGCCTTCCCCAAGGCTTTCCACGATGACCGGTCTTGTGCTGCCCGCAACCAACGGCTTCCCACGACCTTCACCGGGTCATCGGTCACCTTGTTGGGGGCCTCCCTGCGCTGCGTCTTCCGGTACGTGGCCACTACTCCAGAACCTTATTGCCCCGTCGGCCAACGGTTCTACGAGCAATATGCCCCGCCCACTGCCATTTAATTTTAGCGATTCGAAGAGCTATGTCGGTGACTTTGGTTCTTCTGCGGATCTTCTCATTTTTGGCTCGATCGCGCAAAGAAACTCCGAGTATAGCACTTTCCATCGCCCTTTGTGTGACTCTGGACCTTCATATGAGACCCATTGTGAGCGACCACGTTTCAGTTCCGTAAGTCATCACTACTCTGATCAAAGACCTTAGTCTTGAGACACTGTGGTATCTTGGACGACGAGAAGATGTACCAACGTGTGTATCAAACCAAACCTTGACATAAATTCATATAGTATTGCTATGACTACCGCAGAGGATGTGTTATTTACTTTGTAAACTTCGGGCCATATGGAATGCGCGTCCACTAACACTAAATATGTCTGACCTTTGATTGGGCCAAGGAAATCAATGTGTACACGCCAAAAGGGCTGATGAGGATGCGGCCACGCAGCAAGCGGTGCACGCGCCGGGGAAAGCCTGAGCTGTACGCAAATATTACAACTCGCGATCATTGTTTCGATAGCTTTATCGATTCCCGGATACCATACCCTAGCACGTGCGTCAGCTTTACATTTTACTATGCGTGAAGCTCGGACATTATTCTATTCCGCAGTTTGGTATGACCACTTTGTGACCACGCATGATTATACCATCCTCTACGGATAATTGGTTTTTACATAAAAAATAAGGGGATATACTCGGATCGGTTATTATCCTTGGCCAACCATTTAAAATATACACACATCAAAAGTGTCTAGGGATCAAGCATTTTTATGCGGATTTCTTGAGATTGAGATGTGGCTTTGTAATAAATTTATGATTTTATAAATTTATATGGATCCTTTTTGGTGCATTTCATAATTTGAATCAGGAACTGTGAATCAAATTCGAGTAAAAGATGAAAATCAGCTGTCAATATTTTCCCTATAAAAACATACAACGCATTGAAGACATTATTAGTGCTACTGTTTCCCTACTACTGATTAAAACCAACGTTATTATGGAGCGGCGACGTCATTTAAGCAGGGAAGAAATGCTCAGAGCCGTGGGAATGATAGAAGCTGGTTCCCGGCAACGTACTGTGGCTTTAGCTCTGAATACAAGTCAGAGTGTTATCAGTCGACTTTGGACACGTTACCGAAGCACTGGTACCGTGGCTGAGCGCCATGGAGGACGGTATCGCTGCACCACACGGAGACAAGACCGATACATTCAAATCTTAACTCGAAAAGCTCCAACAATAACCGCCATGATGTTAGCCGTGAGGCTTCATCACTCTTCAGGGAACTTAATTAGCGACCAAACAGTCAGAAACCGCTTGCATGAAGTGAACCTTCATTCCCGAAGACCGCTACGGGTACCACCTATAGCAATGCACAATCGTAGGATTCGATATCAATGGGCTCTTGAACACAGAAATTGGGCAGAAGAACAATGGCGTTTCGTGTGCTTTTCTGATGAGTCTCGTTTTGGTATGAGACCGGATACAAGACGTATACGACACTGGAGAACCCCTGGACGCCAACAGCGATTAAAATCCTGCCAGGAAGTCCATCCTTATAGTGGTGGAACCATCATGGTATGGGCGGGTATTTGGATCGGCGGAAGAACTGAGTTGATTTGGATCAGAGGCAACCTCAACGCTCAAATTTATGCTGAGACGATTGTATCAGACGTCATCGTTCCTCTACAAGTGCAAATCGGTCCCTTATTTCAGTTAATGCATGATAATGCACGACCGCACACCGCAAGAGATGTAAGACAGACTCTCGCCGCAGCTAACATCAATGTCCTGCCCTGGCCTGCTCAGTCGCCAGACTTGAACCCGATTGAGCATGCATGGGATATGCTACAGAGAAGAGCTCTGCCGAATATGGAGGGTATCCAGTCGCAAGAAGACCTTTTTTGTTGTTGCAACGAACATGGGCGGCCATTCCACAGCGTGATTTGGATGAACTCATTTTGAGTATGCCAAACCGATGTTCTTGTGTTGTTAGTGTTCGCGGTAGAAACACGGATTATTAATTGTTTAAGTTACCCAATAAAATTTTAGAGAAAACTGTTATTTCAGTCTTTTTTTCGAACTTTTGTGTTAGTGGTTCAAATGTCAAATATCCCTTTATTAGGAAAATGGCAAATTTCTTTATTAATGCAAAGGTGACTTGGTTTATCGTTACTGTGAAAAACGAAAACACTTTATTTGATGAATCCTTAAAGAAAATTTTAATTAATATCAATCAGGAGAATAGTTATTGCAAAAATATATGTTGATCCCTAGACACTTTTGATGTGTGTATTTTACCACTTTAGCCAATTGTTCATCTTTTTGTGTTTCCATAAGTAATAAATTTCGTGTAATAGGCAAACTAGCGTCGACTACAAAATTGACATAAGTAGCCTTATCTTCAATTTCGGTTAATCCGCTCACCGAGCGTCCCTCCGTGTCGTCGCTTATGCTCGTGCGGGATAAGTAATCAACACAATTATTACCACTACGTATGTATTCTATTCTATAGTTGTAACCACTCAAAAATATTGCATACCTCTGCAGCCTATTAGCTGACACTTCCGGTATGCCACGATGGGGCCCAAAAATACTGATGAGCGGTTTATGATCAGTTCGGAGTGTAAATGGAACAGATCTACCGTATAGATATTGATGAAATCGGCGTACTCCAAATATGATGGCTGTTGCCTCCTTTTGTATCTGAAATTACCTGCGTTCAGTCGCGTTCAACGTACGTCAGGCATGATACTGGGCGGTCCTCCCCGTTACTATCCACCTGCGACAACACAGCACAGAGTCCGCTTGTTGACGCGTCTACTGTTAGGAAAACTTCCTTTGTTGTATCAAAGTGCGCCAGAACCTGGTCCGATGCAAGAATTTTTTTAATTGTGTTAAATGCGTTTTGATGTTCCAAATCCCAAAGCCATTTACCATTCTTTTGAAGCAACCTATATAATGGGCTAAGAATCGATGACGCGTTTGGCTCAAAATTTCGATAATAATTGACAAGACCCAGTGTTTACGCTTGATCGTCTCCAGGCGTCTTTGATTGTTAGTTCGAAGATTGTTTGATAGATGGCGCGACCGAGCGTAATGTATTATAATCTGGTGACTCGGTAGTCAGTGGCGCGCGGCGGCGGAATACCTTGCGGGGTCTTGAGAAAATTATCGCGCGCGCGGGGTGCGTTTTAATGATTGATTTTTGGAAAATATAGTGCCGGGCCGCGGTTTGGACAGTTGTCGCGGTTTTGTTGCCCGTGTGTTTGAAACATTTACTTGGATTATAAACCGTACCAGTGCCGCCTTTAATTTGAATCTGAAACGTGGTTTCGTTGTTGATTGTTTGTCGGGCGTGGTTTGACGCTGCTAAATAACGGTTTTTTTATGTTGGTGAGCCTTGGTTGTCCTCATGGAGGAACTTTAATGTCTACTGGTATTGGACAATTAGTGTGTTGGAAGACATCGGACAGCGTTGTAAGTCGGCGCGCGCGCCGGCTCTCCGGTAATTCATCCCACGACGAAAACACACGGTGTCGTAGGTAAGTTACTTAACTTTTTGTGTAGTGTGGTCGGAGATTTGTTTGTTGTGTAAGCCGTGACTGATCGCGGTAAATGTACGTGCTGTACTGGGGCGCGTTCACCCAGAAATGATTGCAAGTTGCCAACATTTTTCGGAACTGGGCCCTTTAAAATGGCTATAACCTTTTGGGGCGATTTTTTCAACCCATGTTTATCAATTTTATAAATATATAAATAGTGACGGTTGCGTCCTGCAACCGTCGCACATGTAATCTATTTACATGTACCTCTCTGGTCTCCCCCGTAACTAACACATCATCCAACATGCACAATACTCCATCCATGCCCGACAGCACGCTTCCCATAATCCGCTGAAATATAGCCGGTGCGCAAGCGAGGCCGAACACTAATCGAGTGTACACATAAACAAACCTTTATGAGTATTGATGCATGTAATTTTTTGTGACTCCTCATCCAAAATACACTGGGAATATGCTTGAGACAAGTCCAACTTACTGAACTGCTGTCCCCCGTGCAGCTTTGTAAATAATTCGTGCGCGGTAGGCAAAGGATATTGATCAACTAACAACTGCTTATTAATCGTTACTGAATAATCGGCACACAGACGTATCGAACCGTCGCGCTTTAACACCGGCACTATAGGTGACGCATACTCTGAGTACGAGACCGGATTTAATATACCCGCACTTACCAAACGGTCGATCTCCTTATCTATTTTATCGCGTAAAGCAAAAGCTATAGGCCGTGGTTTGAAAAAAACTGGTTTGACATCTACCTTCAAATTTAATTTAATTTTATGTTATTTGAATGCCCCAAGGTTATCCGACAAAACACCGGGATACTTTGTAACTGTTTACAAATGTTGCTTGAATAATCACAATAATTTAGTATCACAATAATTTAGTGGAAGGATTGTTAGTTTATATTTTGATATAAAATCCCTACCTAAAAGTGGGGGGCCTCCGTCGCGAATTATGTAAACATGTAATGTTTGTTTAATGCCTGTGTAAGTAAAAGGCAACCGTACGACTCCTATGCACTCTATTTTATTTCCGGTATATGTAAATAAGCGCTTGGTTGTGTTGGTCAATGGCACATCTATAAATAGTTTTAAGTAAGTTTTCTCGGAAATCGCAGAAACAGCTGATCCGCTATCGATCTGAAACCTCATTCGCACTACTCGGACATTCACTCATAAGTACTAATATTGTAAAGCTTACCGTCATCGCCTTTATCATCAACACTCTCATTTGCCACATAGTTAATTTTTTACACATACGCCGCAAATGGCCCTTTGTATTGCATTTTTTACATTTATAATTTGCAAACCGACACTGCACTGATGTATGATTTTTGAAGCCACAAACTGAGCATGACACTTTATTACCACCACCGTTTTTCGACCCGATCTTGAAGAGCTGATCGGCAGGCGCGGATGCCGCTATAGCCGCTGTCGCAGCCGCTGCCGCCAGGCGCGCACACCGCACGCTCTCCGCCCGCTCCACTGCCTTTGCTAGCGATAAAGTCTCCAGATTCTGAGCGAATAATTTCTCTCGCTCCGCTCCCGGCAGCATTCCCATTATAAAACGGTCTCTTAATGCTTCCTCCACGTTTAGAAATCCGCAATGTGCAGTCAATCCGTGCAACCTCGCTGCCCACTAAGGGTAGCTTTCACCTTCAACTTGCCTCGCTGTATAAAACGTATACCTTTCGGCAAACGCACATTGTTGTGGTGTGAAATGGTTGTCCAACAGTTTCAATGTGTCGTCAAATGGCACGACCTGTATATCTTTAGGCAGCGCTAGATCTGCTGCAAGTTTGTATGTTGGCTCGCTGAGTGCGCTCAACAAGACTGCCCGCCGTTTGATGCCAGCAAAATCGTCGGCCCCGTTTATGTCGTTGGTGATGAACCATTGTGTCAATCGCCCTTTATACTCTTGCCACGCTTGTGATTCATGGTTAAAACTGGTTAATAACCCAAAAAGCGCCATGATAATGCGCTTTTTATTTATTAATTAACCGTGAGGGTATCTCGTCGCCAATGTTAAGTTCGTGAGCGAGGGACGAGTAAAACACTTAGCGGTTGAATACGCACTGACATTTATTAGAGAATGACAGGTGGCGTAGCTACTGCATATAAGTAGCTACACATATACAACAGTAGGGTATTATCAAATCTATTTTGAAAATGATATTTAAATATAATGCGGTCGCTAACAGGCAATGTTTTTTTGTGAAAACTTTCATAAATTCACAATTAATCAGGTTAAATAGTACACTATATGCATTATCCGGGTTGGTGTGATGAGGCAAGCCCGGTAGCTTTTCAATTAAATTATTTTAAATTGACCTAAACGATTTTCATTTACAGGAACAAAACACAAAGTTTTCTTTGAGCTCTGACTTCACTCTTCTAAAGAAAAGTAACTAACTGGCCATAGTGATCAGAGTCTAACTCATTTATAATTAAATGGTCAGAAGGTCTTAAGTTAGTAAAGATGTTGTCTAAACAGGTGGCACTTGTGGCAGTTATTCTAGTCGGCTCAAAGAATCTTGCGTACAAATTATAAGACTTGAATAATGACATAAATTCATTAACTGTAGCTGATTTCTCTAGAACATTAATGTTGAAGTCTCCACAGACAACAACTGTTTTGTTACTGTGACAAGTCTTTAATAAAACTTCCTCCATATATTTTTTAAAAATATCATAGGAATAACTACTGTGCTTCATAAACCGGCCGCAGATATTATCCGAAAAATTCCTTTGAGTACTAATTCTGTGCAAAGACGAATTGATGAAATGGCTGAAAACATTGAAGAATCATTGTGCGATCACCTGAGGACAAGTCAATTCTCAATTCAGCTCGATGAGTCCACTTTACCAACTAATGGAGCATTGTTGTTGTCTTACGTGAGGTTTATTAAAGATGAGAAAATATGTAAAGAACTATTTTATATTTGCTAGAAATTTAGAGACCGATACAAAAGGTAAAAAAACCATATTCAATACATTGGAAAAGTTTTGTGATGAGAAAGAGATTCCTTTGAAAAATATTATTTCAGTTGCTACGGATGGCGCTCCGGCTATGACAGGGTGCCATAAAGGCTTCATAGAGTACTTAAAAAAAATCCAGATGTCCGTGGTGTACATTGCGTTATTCATAGACAACATTTAGTTGCTAGAAACTTAAGTGAAAAACTATTACAATCACTGCAATATGTCCCCAAAGCAGTCAATAAAATCCGCAACAGCTCTTTGAATGATAGATTATTTCATCAGCTTTGTGTTACTAATGACGAAGATTTCAACCGTTTGTTGTTTGATACTGAAGTTCATTGGCTATCAAGATTTTACAACCTGTTTGACTCTGTTATATAGTTCTTGGAAACTAAAGATACAGAATTGCACAAGCTCATAACATCAAAGAATGATATAGCTTATATGGCAGACCTGTATAAATTGTTCAACGACATGAATCTCCAACTGTAAGGCGATAAACTAAATTTAATTAAAACAAAAAACGTCCTTGCTGCTATCGCAACCAAACTGCTTCTACACAAAAAGCCCAGATTGGGCAGACGTGAGTTTCACAATTTTCCAAATTTATCAGTATCATGCAGTAACGACGAATTGTTTCCCTACTGCCGACATTTGGGAAACCTCTACATAGACTTCACCGAACGATACCAGGACCCGACGATACCATTTTGAACTTGGAAATACCAGACTGGGTGTTGGATCCGTTTTCAAATGTCAACACAGCATTGTCACCTCAGCTGGAAGAAGGACTTATAGAATTGACAACAAACGAGGAAATAAAAATCAAGTTCAAAAATGGTTACCTAAAATTTTGGCTACAAAAACCGATCCCGCAATTGTACCCTGGATTGTGGTCAATCGTTCAACGATTCTTGATAGCATTCCCATCGTCATATTTGTGTGAACGTGGATTTAGTGCTGTGACAACACTGCTTATTAAAAAGAGAAATGTTTGCTTGTTACCGAACGTGGCGACTTGCGACTGTTCTTGAGTAAATTGGAACCTGATATCAACAAACCTATTAAACAGCATCAGATTCATCCTTCACATTAGTTTTTATATAAGGATTTATTATTTTAGTTATATTTTTAATAAAAGATGCTCTGTTTTAATACTATAAAGTTGCGTTTCAATAATCATTCTTATTGGCAGGTAGAGCCCGTAAGAGTTAACTTGGAACCTGAGCGCCGTTGTATGTTACCTACTGCGCTCAGGTTTCAAGTTGCAGGTTATAGTAAAAGTTTCGTTTAGAATTCTCAGTTAATATACATATACATATATAGGTCACAATAATTAATTTATTTAATTTGAAGTTATAGTGGTTTTTAAATAGATGAAAAATTGGGGGCGCTAAAAAAATATTTATTCTCAAAGTGGGCAGTAGACAAAATAAGTCTGGGAACCACTGGTTTAGATTGTTACATTTGTTACTCATTTCATTATGGTCTGTCAGCTGTCAATTCATTAACCTTTTGAACGCCAATCACTTCTATACAAGTTCGAGATTTTCGTGCCCTCAGCGCCACTACTTGATTAGAAGTAATCACAGTATAAAATAAATTTACGACTTTTACAAGAGCTTTTATTTTGTTTTTATGGAAAATGGCCCTGTTATCAACCATATTTTTAACTTTTTCACACATAATAAGTTCTTATTTGTTTTATTTTCAATAGAAACAAAAACGCCAGAAAATATTTTAATGCCCCCAGCGCCAATTTATACTTGATATCAAGTAAGCCAGTGGTGGGACACGATGAAGACCTCGCTATATTTCATCTCGTCGAAATGATCATAAATACTATTATTGCAAGAAAATGACGTGAATAAATAATATTTTATAAATATTGTAAACTATAAACTAGGTTTTATTCACCTTAATCAAGAATAAATAGGTTTTCTAATCATTGTCGATAGTGAAACACCGATTGAAAAACCCATCCCTACAAAGTTAGTTATTTGTCACCCCGCACGCGCCACCGACGTGTATAGAAGTAACACTGTGACGTCATAAGCGGGCAGGTTTCAAGGTCATAGTGACTTTGTGCATTTTAGTGTAGTGCAATGTTTACATCTTAAGTTGACGCACATGTTTTTACAAAAAAAAAAAATGTGATCACCGTCACAATTTTTTTTATGATGTAATGATGATATGACGAATTATTGCGAGTTGTTCAAGTCTGAATCTGAATTTTGATATAATACAGGGTGTCTCAGAACGGTCCAACTATTTTACAAGTGAACGAGACGCTAAATACGTGGAGCGGAGGTGGGGGAGGGGTAACGCTAGCAAGCTCAGTTCTTATATTTTCAGTTGGCGCTATGCCTTACACCGGAGAGCAACGCTCGTTCTGCGTGCGCGCGTATTTCGAGAATCGTTCGTCGTCTATTTCGAATTCATTACGGATTACGCAATATTGGAGAAACTCCTAGTAACGCCACTATCCTCGCGTGGATCCAGGCATTCAACGCTACTGGAAACACATTAGGCGATATTCATCATGGTCGTCCAAGAACAGCAAGAACCCCTGGGAACATTGAGTTAGTAGCGGATTCTGTAAGACAACACCCTCGTGTTAGCATTAGAAAGCGAGAATCGCAATTAGGCTTATCTAGAGCAACAATTTACCGCATAATTAAATCTGATTTGCATCTTAAGGCCTATAAAATTCAGATTGTGCAAAAATTGCACGAAAATGATTATGTTCTGAGATTAAATTATGTAAACATAATGTTAGACAGATTTAATGATTTTGACAACATTTTCTTTAGCGACGAGGCCCATTTTCATTTGAACGGTTATGTGAATCGCCAAAATTGCCGATTTTGGGCCGAGAACAATCCAACACTGCTACACCAACGCCCTTTGCATAGCCCTAAAGTTACAGTTTGGGTCGCAATGTCGAAGAAGTGCATAATAGGCCCTTATTTCTTCGAAGACCATAGAGGCAGAGCAATTACGGTGACTTCGGCGCGGTATATTGAAATGATACGCGATTTTTTTGGACCAAAACTTCGAGAAAGTGGACACTACAACTGCCTTTCGTGGTTCCAACAAGATGGAGCCACGGCACATACCACTAACAACTCGCGAGCAGCATTACAAGAATTGTTCCCTGAAAAAGTGATTTCGCGAAGGGGTAACATTGAGTGGCCACCACGAAGCCCTGATTTAACCCCACTTGATTTTTTCTTGTGGGGTTATCTCAAGAGTATTGTTTACGAGAATAATCCACGAACTTTGCAAGATCTGAAGAAAAATATTGAAGAGAAGATCAAATTGATTCCTCAACAACTTCTTGGTAAAGTCTTCAATAACGTCCGCACAAGGTTCGAAGAGTGTCGTCAAACAAACGGGCGTCATTTAAGTAATGTCATATTTAAAAAGTAAAATTTCCCTCATTGTCTATATTTTGGTATAAATAAATAACTAATTAGTAATAGCATTTTTTTTTTAACTGATGTTCGAAATAGTTGGATCGTTCTGAGACACCCTGTAGTTGGTCGTCTTGACATTCCGTTAAGTCGTCAACTTCCGTTTCAGGAATTTTCTTCCGTTTTCTATTAGTTTGTACAAACCAGAAAAATAATTGTGAGTATTTTGCGAAACCATTAAAAATAGGTCTATAACATCCGTGTAAAGCAGTAATTTTAATAAAAAGATATCGGCCAAGTGCGTGTCAGACTCACGTACAAAGGGTTCCGTACCATTGATTTGTGAAATTAAAGGATTAAAGTTATTTGTATGAAAGATTACGCGGTAATAAGCGATATGAGGTATTAAAAAAAACTACTTACGAGATCTCGTTCAAAACAATTTTCGTTAGTAGTTTGTATAGTAATGTATGTACTTGTACATCATATGTTTTTTTAGATTTTTTATTTTCTTGTTGTAGAAGTTAGAGGTAGGGGGGGACCAACTTTTTTCCACTTTGGAAGCGTTTGTCGCGCAAACTATTTGGTTTAGAAAAAAAATATTTTACAAACCTCGATATCATTTTTGAATACCTATCCATGCATACCCCAAACGTATGTTTGAAGAAAAAAAAATTTTTTTTGAGTTTCAGTTCTAAGTATGGGGAGCCCCCAATCTTTATTATTATTATTTTTATTTTTGCATCAATACCTTAATACGGTTCACAGAATACATCTACCTACCAAGTTTTAACAGTACCTATAGATCATATAGTTTCGGAAAAAAATGGCTGTGATATACGGACGGACAGACAGACATGACGAATCTGTAAGAATCCATTTGGCTACGGAACTTTAAAAAATGTAGAAAACCACGTATTTAGCTTCTATTAGTTGTATTTGTTGTAACTAAACGAAATAAATTATGCAGGAATCGGTTGAGTTTATGCACGTGGAACTCGACCACAGTGAATATAAAAATAAATACCATAGAAATACATCGACAAGAAATACGTCGACAAGACATCCTTATATCAGAAAGGATTTTGACGTGCCTCGAGCGCCAACTACTTGATATGAAGTAAAAGGATTACATTCGGAGACAAATAGGGATGTGAACTTCTAGAACACACGCCTAATATATTTATAATTATTTTCTTTATTATAGGAAATATATCCAAGTTTTCATATTGTTTTTTTTTATGAAATAAAATAAAATATGAAAATACGGTTACAGTTTTTATTTAGCTTCGTAAATTGGTGAATAAACATTAATTTAAACGTATAATATTATTTGTCGATAGGACATTAATCCCATCCCTACGTTTTACTATAGATACGTTATACATTTGTAGCGTGGCGCTGGAGGACACATCGCGTATTATGTAGATTGGCGTTCAAAAGGTTAACTCGCGTCATATGTAATTCTATTTTCGAAGTTTTCGTTCAGAAACTTTAAGGATAGAATGACGGTGTGCGTGCCAGATGAAGACAGTGTGCCAAGGACATATTTTGTCATATATTGATTTTATTTATTATATTTGTGCATATTATTGTTACCTCTCATCATTATTGAAAATTAAATATATTATAAATTTTACCTATGTGATAACTCACTGTTACCCGGATGATGAAATTATTTAAGTGTTGTTTTATGTTTAATTTGTAAACACTCAACTGGCGGGTGGATTTAAATTATTGTTCTTTTTATATTATTACTTATATTTTAAATATTTATTTACTTTTATTACGTTTGTTATTATTTTTAAGTGTTGATGTCATATAACAATGACGATAGTGACTTCGAAGGTTTTTTGTCGGTCTGTAGTAATATAACAGCTCTGTTAGCTTTCAGTCCCTGCTGACACCATTGTGTCTCAGTTTTCCGATGTATCTAAGAATTTCAATGTAATTCACATAAATGGCCGGAGTATTCCGGCACATTATTCTGACATGCTAGATAACCTTGACTGTATTTATTTATTTATTTATTTATTCTCACCTATCTCTATCATTACAGATCCATGATCCAATGCGACAGATTGGCCGTATAAACTAAATTCTAAATATACACATTATAAAAATATTCATATTGATATTGTTACTTAGACTAAGAATTAAGTGGGTACTTAATTCTTAGTCCAAGCAACAACATCAATTAGTCTAAGTAACTTATTATATATAATGTAACTTTAGCAAGTTCACTCATATTGCACCACAATACATCAACCCTCTCATGAACCTCATTCACCACACGTATGGCTCTAGTGAGAGGAGTTCTCGCCAGTAGGTTGGTCCTGGCCGCAGGCACAGCGAGCAGGGGCGGGCGGCGCCGCCTCCACACGTACCGGTCGGGCACGCACAGCTGTAGGTGCCGTAGCACTCCCGGGTTCTGCACCACGCCACGTAGTAACTTCACCACATACGCTACGAGTGAGAACTCCCGCCGCACCCTTAAAGTATTGTACCCTACCATACCCAGAACGAATAGTGTAGGGTACATCAATGGGTACATTGGATATACTCCATACCGCTTATAGTACAAGTGTCTAGTGAACTTATTTTGGATACGTTCCAACATACCACTATATTTCGCCTCATGAGGAGCCCAGATGAATGCGCTATGTTCGAGGTGACTTCTGACTAATGCGTCATATAACACCTTAAGTGTTGTGATGTTGGTGAACCCCTGACACTGCCTGAGTACGAAACCCAGGTTTCGGTATGCCTTCTTACATATCTTATTGATATGCTCACGGAAGGTTAGTTCCTGAGAGAAGACTACCCCTAAGTCTCGTACCTGAGCTACTCGTTGCATCGGCACATCCTCAACCTTGTATGGATAGTTCAAAGGAGTTCGCGCGCGAGTGAACGACATCACCGAACATTTAGCAACATTAAAATGCAGTTTGTTGTTATTACTCCATTCAACTACTCTGTTGATATCATCCTGCAGGCGCTCACAATCCGAGTGATCCCGAACCTCGAGCAGCAATTTCAGGTCATCCGCAAACAATAAACAAGTCCCGTGTCTGACAACTTCCGGTAAATCATTTATCATTATAACAAACTCGATAGGCCCTACATTGCTGCCCTGGCTCACGCCCGATCTCGTGTAATATGGTTGAGATACACAGCCATTGTAGTCGACATATTGCTGGCGATCCTTCGTATAGCTAGCGAAGAACCGTAGCAGAGGCAGGGTACACCCAATTTTTGCGAGCTTCCGTAACAAGATGTCATTATCAACCGTATCGAACGCCTTTTTAAAATCGAAGTACGCTGTATCTACCTGAAATGAAATGAAATGAAATGAAATGAAATCGTTCATTAAGCAAATAGGATCACCGATCACTTTTACACGTCATATATATTTTTTTTTAACTAGATGAAGCCGGCATTTCCTAACTGACTACCTCTGAGAAGAAATAGCCGAAACAAACTCAGGGATCATCGTCTTTTTTCAAGTCCAGACATTAAAAATGAGAATTTTTACAATAATTTATCTTATAATTACGCATATTGCTAATAACAATGCTTATCAGAGCGAACAGCTCAGTCCCAAGCTTTTTTGTCTTCTAAATAATCTGTGATTTTATAATACCCCTTTTTGCAAAGTTTGGCCTTTATATACTTTTTAAATCGTTTAATGGGTAAGTTTCGAATGTCCATGGGAAGCTTGTTGTAAAAGTGTATACATTGACCCATGAATGAGTTGCCTACTCTGTGGAGACGAGTGTGATGTACAGCAAGATTGTGTACCTGTACCCCCGAGTCCACTGCCGGCACCACCTGTACCATAAAGTTAATAAGGTTCGTAGCAGTGCTGCGCCCCGGTCGGAACCCATGTTGCGCATCTGACAGACGCGCACGCATTTGTTCCTGAATGGAGCGCTGAATAGCCGACTCTAGTACTTTAGCAGGCGTGGAGAGTACAGCCACCGGTCTATAGTTACAGGTATCCGAACTTGGTTTTCCTTTAGGAACCGGAACAACGCGCGTGATCTTCCACCTATGCGGGAAAGTGGCTTGTTCTAAACATGTATTAAAAATGTGAAGTAATGGCTCCGCTAGTACTCTCCCACAGTCTCGGAATAGAAACGCAGGTATACCGTCTGGGCCAGACGAACATTTAGGCTTGAGACTCCCAAGCGCCTGCTGAACCTCTGCGAGACTCAGCTTCTCAATGTGTACACGTGCACTGGTCGCGCCGACCTCCGCCGCCGCCGCGCACGCATCCAGTTTGGGTGGCTCCTTGCTGTACACAGACTCAAAAAAGTCTGCAAACTGTCCAGCACACTCGTCATCTGTTAGATGTTGACCTTCTTTTATGATACTCTGCTTACTAAGTGTTTTCCTTTTAGATCTAATATACTGCCAAAACGATTTCGGATCCTTTACAAATTGACACTGAATTTTATTTTTATGTTCTATATGCGCAATTCCTATTAACTTTTTTATAAGAGTTCTACATTCTGCAAATTTGTGATAATCATTATCTAACTTAGATTTTTTGAATTTTTTGTGAAGTCTGGCTTTAATTTGTATATTTGTTATTATTTCTCTTGTGTACCATACTGGGTATACGTACCGCGAATTTCCACTACTTAGCTTTTTCCGGGGCACGCACCCATTAATAGTACAATTAAGATTATCATAAAATAAGTTCAACATTTCTTCTAAATCATGCATTCCATACATCACACTCCAGTCAATGGAAAGAATCCTAGAATATAAAAATTGAAAATCAGCCTTATTCCAATTCCACTTGGTCTAGTATGGTGTGCACTAGAATCGCGGGCGACGGCGGGGGACGTCGGCGGGGAGGAGACGGGCCGCACGCTTACCGCCAGCGGCGGGTGATGCTCGTCGACCGGCACCAGCGCCTCATCGGCTGCTACCACCGTCACCCCCCCGCTAATGCCCGCACTCAGAACCAAATCCAACTGACGACCTAAATGGTTGGGTACTGTGTTACCTTGAGTGAACTCGCAATATGACAAAAAACATTCGAAATAATTACTAATATTAGCAGGACAAGAGTACAAATTGAAATCACCAATTACAATAACTTCTCCATACTTATCACACAATTTTTCTATTATTCTAAATAACAACATGTAATCATTTTCCGAACTACCTGGCGGAATGTAGATAACACAACACACAAACAAAAAACGTTTATTTAAATGTACCGTCGCAGAAACCATTTCGAAAACACAAGTGTCTATATCTATCGACGCGTCCAAGATAGGTAGTTGTCGCAGCTCGAACCGGTGTGCGGCCACGAGAAGCGCGCCACCTTGTTTTCGACCATCGGCTCGATCACATCGTAATATATGATATCCGGGTGGAACAATTTCCGCGTCTTGTATGGATTCACTGCAGCCAGACTCAGTAATAGCGAATAAGTCCGAGGCTGATGCCATTAAATTATTTCTGAAGTAGTCTAGCTTAGTTCGAAGACCCCTAACATTTTGGTAATATATTTCAATTACACTATTACTTATGGAGCGGGCTTTTGGGTTGTTTACGAAACCAAATCCATTCATTAAATTCTGCATTTAGTGGCCATACTTCCGCATTATTCAACAAGGTATAGTGTTTTTCGGATACGCCTATTATAAAAGACGAGTAATCTCGTGGTGTTCTATGTTTGATCTTCTCAATTTTCATAGGAGATTCAGGCCCACACAGATTTTTTATGTAATCAGTCATAGCTTCTTCTGTGGTTTCCGGATGTAAGCGCCATACATGTAGATATTTCATTCTTTCTATAGCCACTATTCCTTTAATTTCCGTATTTCTTCCAAGAGTCACATTTTTAGACAAACGGTTAAGTTTTTTATATTGCACAGTAGTCCAGCCAGTTTCTTCTTCCCGTTCCGACTGTTCAATAGCGTCTGGGACGCCAGTATAACTCGCCTGTGTTTCAAGCACCGGAGTGGCAGATTTCGTGGCCCCACACTTATTTACGTTATGGATTTCGACGATTGGTTGGTTACCCGTATTGTTATTTTTTTTAGGTTTTTTGGTTTTACTTTGACCAAAGGCTTCGGCAAACGTAGAGTGAGAGCCAGTAGATGCCTCTTTCGGTGTTGGGACGATGGTGGATGATGTTTTAGGTTGGATATTGCGAGCCAATTGAAGATTGACTTTTTCTTCTACCATCGTCATTATTTTAACTAATTTGTCAAGATCATTTTTTGTTTGCGTATATTGATCTTGCATGAGCATAATCGCATTTGCCTGAGAGTCCAAGCGGGCCATAATGTCCAATCGAAACTGCCTAAGTTCATCCAGCAATACGGAATCCACGTCCCCTGCAATTGTCGGAGAGAATGGGACCCGGCTTCCTCTTTGGGTGTTCACATTATCAGGTGTCACGGTTGTGTGTAGGCTGGTGGAATCCCCTCTGACCGGCGTATCTATATTTCCGCGCTTCGGATTTAAGCAAACACACTCCGGACACACCCATTTCTTCTTATATGCTAGGGTAAATGTTTTAAAAGCATCTGGGTTGATTTTGAGACAATTTAAATCATACACTTTCATGCATTTTCCATTTGAGCATTCCATAAAGCAGTTATCTTTTATAATTGAACTACAAGCGCTGCACTTTTTCTCCATTATTTTAGTCTACCAAGTCTAGACGTCTAAGGACGAATTATTTATGGCGCGCAGCCTGTCTCTTTCTCCCGAGGTGGTGATGATGGATAAATACACCTTTTTCGTATTTCGAATTTTTTCGGCAGTCGAGAAGTAACACGCGTTTTGGCGCGAAAACGCGCGACTCGATAAACGTCATTCACTGACCGCGGCTCGCGCGAGACATCATCTCTTTTTGGAAGTAACCCTACACCATGTAAGAGTATTGGGTGTTTATTACTGCCCTTCGCCACGCATTAGTTTCATGTCTTCCTTTGAAAAGATCCTAGAAAACCTAACACCCTCTTTCAGTCATACAGTCATTACGGGGGATTTCAATACTTGCTTACTGAAAAACGACTTCCGCTCTTTTTCTCTTCGATCAACAGTCCAGTCGTCAAATCTTTCAATTCTCCCTTTGAGTGCTACACATCATTATCCCAACTGTAATCCTTCACTTTTGGATCTTCTCATTGTTTCTTCTCCACAACACGTCAGCAAGCATGGTCAATGCCCAGCTGACATGTTTTCTTACCATCATCTATTATTCCTATCCTATAAAATACGCCCACCTAAGGCAAAACCTAAAGTTCTCCTGCAGCGCAATTTTGGCGGTATGAATACTGATGATCTCCGAAGAGGCGCTGCCAACATTGACTGGGCTCCTTTATTTGATGCTGAACCGGTGGATGATAAAGTCAGGCTACTTACTGACCATTTGGTGCTGCTGTATGATAATCACGCTCCAATTCGTGCTTCCGGCGCCATGGCTTACCCACTCAAGCGTCCGGGCCAACAAAGTTGCCTAAAAATTTTTGGCGTTAAGCGTTCAGGCAACCATGGTGGCCACGCCGACATGTACACTTTAAACGAGTTTTAACTTATGATATGTATCAAAGAGCTTCATGAACTTTTCACTAGATTCTGTATTAAACAACAATTCTCTGATGTATAAAACAGTGCCCCACCTGACACATAACATCGGTAAAAAAAGTTTGTTTATGAACAGTGAGTGCCGTTTTGTACAGTGGAAGTGAGTTCTGCGATTAAAATAAGAGTAATAAATTATTTTTATTATTAGTGTTACATATTAAAATAATTATCGAGATTTATTCTTTCTGAATATGTATAAATACTTTGTATCCAATGTCTGATAAGTTGTCTTTACGAGTGTTAAAGTGGACGATGAAATGATTACTCATTGCTCACTGTGTGCCGGATTTTCGTCAAGTTTTTGTTTGATATAACATATTAAAATATGACAACATAATCCCTGCAGGATAAATAGTTCATATTTAGTCATTAAATAGACTTCTGCTAAAAAATAAGAAGAAAATAACGAGGTTTTTACGAGCGCTCGGCGCGGCTTGATACCGATCACGCGCTCGGACGTACAACGCATTCTCAGCTGTCACATCGGGATGTTCAAGTGGTTACAGATGATATTAGGGCTATCATGCACAGAAAGGCTGTGATTAAACTAAATATAAGTGCCGGCCTTCGCCTTCGAACTGGAAGATCCTTGTTGATGCACGCAATTGCTGCAATAAGGTATGTAGAGATGCACAATGCCGTTATATCCACACTTCCGTTGAAAACGGAGATCCAGCAAAAGTCTGGAAATTTCTCAAATCCATGGGTGTTGCAAAATCTCGCCAAGAATCGCTTCCCGAAGACTTAAATATTGATCTACTGAATCAAAAGTTCTCCTCTTCGTCCCACTGTAATGGGATCATAAAGGCGAATACAATTAACAACCTTTCGTACCTTCCAACTCCGGATCATGACCAATTTATTTTTAGTCAATTCACTGATTGTGATGTTAAGAAGAGCATACTTTCGATCACGTCCAACGCAATCGGTAGTGATTGTGTAAGTCGGAAAATGATACTCACTGTCCTCGACGAGATCCTTCCTGTCCTGTGCTACATCCTTAACTACTCTGTATCCTATGGTGCCTTTCCATCGATGTGGAAAGATGCCAAAGTCATTCCGTTAGCCAAAAAATCCAATCCAACTTCGTTTTCTGAATACCGTCCTATATCCATCTTGCCTATCCTCTCCAAGGTCCTAGAACGCCTTGTCCATCATCAGCTTAGTACTTTTCTTTGTAAGAATAGTCTACTGAATCCTTTCCAATCTGGTTTTCGTCCTGGTCACAGTGCCACTACAGCCTTAGTTAATGTCACTGATGACATACGCTTGGGTATGGAGCAGGGAAATCTGACGGTTCTTTGCGTACTGGAATTTAGTAATGCTTTCAACAATGTCGATTTCGATATCCTACTTGGCATGCTTCGCTCGCTTAACATGTCTCCAACGGCGATTGACTGGTTTCGTAGTTACCTGTATGGCCATCGACAACGTATATGCATAGAAGAGTCTTGCTCTTTGTGGTGCTATACATCTGCCGGTGTACCTCAGGGCGGCGTTTTATCTCCTTTACTTTTCGCAATATTTATCAACTCCATCACCAAAAACCTTCTTTCCTCCTACCACCTTTATGCAGACAATTTGCATATTTATGAACAAGCTGGCCATTCAGATTTAGCTGATGCCATTCAAATTATCAACAAGGATTTTTCTCAATCTGTGAGTGGAGTGAGGTGCATGGGTTGCATGTTAACCCATCGAAGACTCAGGTCATTGTAATTGGCAGTTCAAGGATGTTTCCCACGATAGACTGGTCGCAACTTCCCCAAGTTCAATTTAATGGTACTGCTATTCCGTTCAGTGAGAAGGTTAAGTACCTTGGGGTTTAGATCGACAAGCATCTTTCCTGGGATCCACAGCTACAGGATGTCAGTTGCAAAATTTTTGCATCTGGTATGTCTCTGAGACGGTTGCAGAACTTTCTTCCTACTGCCACTAAAACTGTGCTTGCACAATTACTTCTACTTCCTATCCTTGACCATCAAGATCTGGATAACTGACATCTGCGTATGTCAGTTATCCAAATCTTACTGAGGCACAACTAGATAACTTGAGCGACTTCAAAACTTTTGCATAAAATTTATATTTGGCCTGCGCAAATATGATCACATATCTGAATTTCGTACAAAGCGTAAGTGGCTTCCCATACGTCTTTGCCGGAATTCTCATATACTATTTCAGCTCTACAACATTTTGTTTAATCCTAAAACCCCCTCTTATCTTAAAGAACATTTCAAGTTCCTTCATGACACACATAATATATATCTGAGGTCATCGGAAAACCTGATATTAGACATGCCGATGCATTCCACTAGTTTCTATGAAAAATCCTTTATTGTACAAGCAGTTCGGCTATGGAATGACTTGCCCGTGTCCATAAGGCGTGCTCAAACTCTGTCCACTTTTAAAGCTATGATAAGAAAGCACTTCCTCTCTCTTTAAACATGTCATTATATTTTATGTGCTCTTGTATAATATTTATTAATGTATTTATGATGTATATATTTAGTTGTATAACTAGTATGATACATTTACATACTCTATGTAAATAGTACACTGTAGACTACCTACACTATTTCTCTCTCCTTCCCCTTAGTATTCCATCCAAAGGTTGTCTGTGAAAGATCGCTCTTAGCAATAAGGCCGCCCATTGTGTCACCCTTAGTAAAATATTTTTATTTATGTTCTGTAATCTATATGGTGTACATAATAAAGATTATTCTATTCTAAATTTGAATAGTCTTTTAAATGTAGAATTATTAACACACAGTAAATAACTGTCCTATTTAACCTAAGTAATCAAATAAAAAGTATGGCATCATTTGAGATCAATCAATTAATCATTTGAAAAGTGTTTCAGATATAAAAAATAATTGAAGAAATGACATACGAAAGCTGACAGCCTAACCAGAATAGAATTCGTTATTTTCGAAAATTCAGTGCAATTATAATAATAGTCGCAAAACCGATAATTTATTTACCTTAACAAGATCTAAGCGAAGAGGGCCCTTGGTGATATCCATTAATCGCTTTAGATCCATGTGTAGGAACTCGAAGACTAAGAATAATTTGTTGTCGGCAAGCAGCACGTCTAGCAGGCGCACCACGGCGGGGTGGCGTAGCTCGCGCAGCACAGAGATCTCCCGAAGCGCCGTCGACGGTACGCCCTCCGGCTCACTGCAAAATACACGACCACCACCATCATACTCAACTTTCTACATACCAGTAAATAACAGAGCCAGCTTCTGAGCAGATAATATGTTGACAAGTGAGGTCACATTTTGGCGCTAAAACTTACTTTTCTAGTTTAATTTTCTTCAGAGCTATTTCCTTTCCGGTCACTCTGTCTTTTGCTTTGTACACTACTCCATAAGTACCTTCTCCTATTTTCTCTACTTTTGAAAAATTCTCCATCTGGATAGCGACAGAATTTTTTCACAAATAGAGTATTTGATTATACGAGACAACAACAGCATTCTGTGACTGTGACTTTAGGTATACATTTTATTTTGACACTGTCATTACAGTTTGTCATTGTGACAGTCCAACAATGGTCCAACCATCGAAATATACTAATGGACATACCGTATGCGTATAATCTACAGTTATTTTTTGGTTTAAAAAGAGTGGGAGAGATGGCCTATGCTTTCAGTCTAGCACTATCTCTTTCCTCATCGATGATTGATAATTTTGAGATATACCGAAAATTCGTTTCTTCTCTTTCACAATTCTGATCTCTAGGGCAAGTCCATTAGTATATGTCGATACGGTTCAACGTCAATACCACAGGGAGTTTGGCGGGAAAGCCAAAATGAGTGCCACGCTCATTTTTCATTGGACTTTTAAATTATTTATAGTGTCGTTTACTAAATAAAAACGCGTGATTTATGTAGTAAAAAGTGCATTCAGTGAATAATTCATAAAGAACAGTGAAATATTGTAGCATAGTGGTCACATCATGTCTTTACCCCAAACCCCTCTTGGTCGGCCTCCCGTGGGAAACTAAAGGAGATAGGTTAAGTTAAGTTAAGGTAGGATAAATTAGGATTCCGTGTGCAGTTTTTGGCCTGCCATCGGACGCGTCCCCAGGTGGCGGATAGGGGAACGGCCCCCAGATATGGGGGTTACCGGTTTACCGGCGCGGACCAAAACCAGAAGTGGGGACAGCTTCGGCGGTCACGCGCGGCGGGTCGGCCACCACTCCAGGTGGCTGACGTGATCCGAACTCCGGGTCACCGTCGGGCAACCCGGTCTCCTCATTGAGAGGAGCTGGGGGCCCCGTTTGCCTTCGGGCAAACGAGTGGGGCTAAGAGGAAGGACACCTCGCTAAAAAACCCTTGGCTGTTGCGTCTTCTCGCATACGAAGACGTACCCAGCCGGGCCCCTCCCTATGGAGGGCCCACTGTGGGCCCGCCTTCTGGCGGGAATCGCCGGCGGGGGATTGGTAGGCAGGCTTGCTATTTCCCTTGACCCCGCCACCAAGTCGATGTCGGTGTGCCGCTGTTCGGTTTTAGTGGGTATTCCCGGCTTCGGCTGGGCGAGTCCCACACACGCCCTTCGGGGTATGGTGCGTAAATGTCATTTCCACAGCGTCAAAAAAAAAAAAAAAAAAAGGATAAATTAGGATTCCGTGTGCAGTTTCTGGCCTGCCATCGGACGCGTCCCCAGGTGGCGGATAGGGGAACGGCCCCCAGATATGGGGGTTACCGGTTTACCGGCGCGGACCAAAACCAGAAGTGGGGACCGCTTCGGCGGTCACACGAGCGGCGGGTCGGCCACCACTCCAGGTGGCTGACGTGACCCGAACTCCGGTGTGCCGCTGTTGGGTTTAGTGGGTATTCCCGGCTTTGGCTGGGCGAGTGCCACACACGCGCTTCGGGGTATGGTGCGTAAATGCATTCCCACAGCGTCAAAAAAAAAAGGATAAATTAGGATAAGTTAGGATATAAACTTACTGAAGAAAAAAGTTACTTAAGACTAGGCTGTATGGCGTACTATGCCTTTGCTTTTTCCGTTCCTCTGAACGGAAAGAAGTGAACCAAAAAAAAAAAACTCTGTGGCACAAGTCTTCTTTCTTTCTTTTTTGGCTTCGCACGGTTTATGCATTTAGCCAATGTCACGTAATGAATTATTCATGTAGAAAAAGACGGCCGCATGAACTCTTACGAAGAAGGTTTGAGGCAAAATCAAGATGTGACCACTATGCTGCGATATTTCACTGTTCTTTGTGAATTATTAACTGAATGCACTTTTTACTACATAAATCACGCACTTTTATGTAGTAAACAACATTGTATATAATTTTAAAAGTCCAATGAAAAATGAGCGTGACACCATAGACATAGTATAACATAGACGTGCCATACCTACCAAAAAAACGTGCATATCTACTTTATGCTGAGAGGATAAAATGGCCGTTAATAGAGCTGACCATGTTTCTTTATAATTTAGATGTTTACTTTCTAGTAAACATCTAAAACAGTGGTTCCCAAACATATAACGTACGTAACTTGTAACGTATATCAACTACACTGTCGTATATGCTATACTTGTTAAAAATTCTACTGATTTTGATCATTTTCCAATATAATCACATTCCAATAATTTTTCGATTATTGCTGCGATTATACAGAATGTACGTTTTGTTTCATTATACCCCATCCTTTTACTTCTGTTTTCGTTGAAATTGCTGATATATTGTCAAGGTTACCCAAACCGTATATTATTTTAGGAAATCTTAACTGCCAACCTCCATCTTGGGGTAGTGGGGTTGATAATGTATTTGGAGGCACATTAAGTGAAATAATTGACGACCATGAGTTATGTGTGTTAATTCTGGTATACCAACAAGACGCACAGCTCCTGGGGAGAATGCTAGTGCCCCCGATCTATCAATTTGTACGGCTAATCTCGTGGCATTTATTTTATATTGAAATACATTACCGTCGTCGTATGGTAGTGACCACGTCCCAAAAAATCGTTTACCAAGCAAGTAGGATCACCGATTACTTTTACACGTCACATATATATATATATTTAAACTAGATGAAGCCGGCATTTCCTAACTGACTACCTCTTAGAAGAAATAGCCGAAACAAACTCAGGGATCATCGTCTTTTTTCAAGTCCAACATTAAAAATGAAAATGTTTACTAGACAATAATTTACCTTATAATTACACATATCGCTTAATAACAATGCTTAACAGAGCAAGCAGCTCAGTCCCAAGCTTTTATGTCTTCTAAATAATCTATGATTTTATAATACACCTTTTTTGCATAGTTTGGCCTTTATATAGTTTTTAAATCGTTTAATGGGTAAGTTTCGAATGTCCAGGGGAAGCTTGTTGTAAAAGTGTATACATTGACCCATGAAAGAGTTGCCTACTCTGTGAAGACGAGTGTGATGTACCGCAAGATTGTGTTTGTTCCTGGTATTTATATTATGAATATCGCTTATTTTCTTAAAATCCGATATATACTGTGAAGCTACAGTCAGAATGTTCACCTCTCTGAATTTTTTCTCTAAGAGATCTCTAGGACGAAGGTTGTAAATGCCTCGAACAGCCCTTTTCTGTAAAACAAAGATGGTATTGATGTCCGCACAAATTCCCCAGAAAAGAATCCCATAAGTCATAAGACTATGAAAATAACTAAAATAAACAATTCTGGCTGTATCCACATCAGTTATCTGTTTAATTTTCTTAACAGCAAAGGCGGCGGAACTGAGTTTTCCCCGACAGCTTCTCAACGTGAGGACCCCATTGCAACTTGGCGTCAATAGTCAATCCAAGAAAAACTGTCGACTCGACAGGGATCAACTCTACTCCATTCAGTTGAACATTGGTACTTAGCTGCCTGACATTTGGCGTAGAAAATTTAATGACTTTAGTTTTTTTTTTTCATTTAAAAGAAGGTTATTTACATTAAACCAATCGAAAACTTTAGAAAGTGCATTGTTAACTTCGTCAAAATTTGCTAGCTGACGCTTGACTTTAAAATAAGAGAAGTGTCATCCGCGAACAATACAATGTTGTGATTATCCCTCACATGATGATGTAAGTCAATAATATAGATTAAAAACAAGAATGGACCTACAATTGAGCCCTGCGGAACGCCCGTGGTGACCACAGATCCGGCAGATCTCTTGCTATTAACATCAACCCTCTGAATTCTATTATTCAGATAAGAAGTCAGAAGGTCGAGAGCTCTGTTCCTTAAACCATAATGATACAATTTCCTAATAAGAGTATCATGACGTACGCAATCAAAGGCCTTGGACAAATCACAAAAAACACCAAGAGCATCTTGCAATTCCTCCCAGGCCCCAAATATGTTCTTTAGCAACGCCACGCCCGCATCTGTAGTTGAACGACCCTTTGTAAAACCAAATTGTTTCACGTGCAATAAATTATGTACGTTAAAGTGCCTCAACAACTGTTTCAAAATTAATTTTTCAAAAATTTTGCTTAAAGTTAGTAATATCGAAATTGGCCGAAAATTCGTGGGATCAGTTATACTACGGTCCACGACTAAATACAACACCAAATTTAAAACTAAACTAACCTAAAGATACAGCCTGTATGTCCCAACAATTGCACGCGCCAGCACCAGGTGAGTCAGTGTGGAATGCGAAATGTGGGATGCGGGATGCGGAATCCCCCGGGGCCAGAATGTTGGGCTCTTCCTCCCGATTCCGAAGAGCCCAAACTGGGCTAGTCTAGGACCTCCGGATCCCGAGATAGGCCGCGGGGGGGTGAGGTGGCCTGAGGAGCAAGTGGGGGGGGGGGGTAAGGGAGTGTAGAAGAGAGGGGTGGGGAGGCTAGGTTGAGTCTAGGGGAGGGGGAGGGGTAGGTGAGGGGGGCTTGTCTAAGTGTTGGGAGGATCCTGTCCACCTGGGATCACAACTGAGGGGAGAGTGGGAGGGTACAGGACACTGGAATCTCGGAATGTATGTGCTATATGGGTATTGAGGGTCAGGTACTATGGGGTCAAAATGGGGGTCTAGGGGTCCTATCTGAATATAGGTTCCGGCTGGGAGGGGGGTTAGGTAGGGATATGGGGAAGGAATTCGAAGTGGGTAAATATAGTAAAAAGATGACGTGTAACGGAAAAATGTGACGGTAAATTTTTTTCCAACGCCGATAAAGAAGTTTCAATTCAAAAAATTAAACTGCCGCCTGAAACTTCAGTGTTTACAGGTGAATGTTACGGTCTTTTTAAGGCAGTGGAATACGTACTGCTATGCAAATTGCCAAAGACTATTATATTTTGTGACTCAATGAGTGCTCTGCAGTGTTTAATTAAGTTTCCCTTTAAATCTCAACCAGTGTATCCACTTATTATTGACATTAGGGAGTTGCTGTGCAAATGTGAGCAAATGAATGTATCTGTGACTTTTGTCTGGATTCCAAGTCACTGTAATATCTGTTGCGCGTAGGTCGTGTTACGTAATTAAAACTCAGATAAATCGAACGTTGTATATTGCACGTAAAAGGGTACACGTCATAACATTGTGACGTGTACAATATCGCGATGTAAGATAATTATACACTCTTGTGTATAATTATCTTACATCGTGCTATTGTACACGTACATTCCTGTTCACACTCTTGTGTGAACAGGAATGAACTGTAATGTAATGTTGTTACTAATGGAATGGAATATCATTGTCGGCGAGTCGCCTGTGTGTGTGGTCTCGCGTATAATTTATTAGCGAGGATCCGTGCCCAAAACTGCGACTCGACGAAAATTCTTAGTAAGGGGGTCCGATGATAACTTGACTTGACTTACCTATGGTGATACTGTTTCAACCGGTGTGAAGTGGATATAATGATCTGCTTCACCTTGTTACACGATGCATGCCATCTACGTTTCGCCCACGCCAGTTGTTAACCTCTCCATTCCTTAGTCTGTAGGGATTAAGCAATCATCATTTGCTTGTTATGGAACTAAGTGCACAGGGCTAACCTGACATTATATAATATTGATTACATTCATATTAATCGATCGTTTTCTCTATTACCCTCCAAAGGAGGGATTGTCTAATACCGCGCCACGCGCTGCGACATAGCGCTTCGTACCAGTCAGCTATAATATTGAATATCCTGTATTCTGTGACCCACGCCTTCACGGCGTCGGGATGCCACACTTAAGGGCATATAGGCCTCCCGTGAGGGCTCACATGCTCTCGTGCCACACTGAAGGGCTTATAGGCCTCCCGTGAGGGCTCACACGCCCTCGTGCCACACTGAAGGGCTTATAGGCCTCCCGTGAGGGCTCACACGCACCTGTGCCACACTTAAGGGCATATATGCACAGTTCTACAGGACATACAAACATTAAGATAATTCGTGTTACTTCAATTCGGTAACTTTCGTTCCGATCAAACCATCATAGTACATATACAATTAGATTGACAATAAATAACTAATTAATTAACCCTAGGCACTTAGCTTTCATCAACTGGAGGCTTCCCAACTGCTCCGGCACTCACTCAACACTCATAACAATAGTTTTAGTATATTTTATTACTTTAATACTGAGGGAAAATGGCGGCAATAACTCTAACAGGAATGAACTCGTCGTGTCGGTTCGTTAGGTAAAAGATCCATAGACTATAAATGACCAAGTTATGGTATTGTCTCTTACCTTGTGCAAAGTTGTCAGTGATCTTGCGAGAATGTCTTCTCTTACAATATTATGAGTGATTTCGCGATAAGTCGCGACAATCATGGAGTGTAAAGGAATATAATATCTCTTACAAGCTAAGCACTCACTTAAATACTAACTATCTCTAAACAATAGTGGGGTAACCAATAAGAAATCAGCTTGCTGTGCTGCCGAAATCCTTGGGGTGGCGCGAGCGTTCTCGGTGCTTGATTCGTTGATCGAGGGAAACGGAGGTGCGTGATTGGTCGATGTAGAAAGCGCGCCAACTCACTCTTTACGTGCTAGATAACTCGCTATGGTTCTCACGGCATCGACGATGGTCAACAAATGTCTTCCGGGGTAAGATTTATAGGAACCCTCGCTGCGGGGGTCAGGCTCACAGCGACGCGCGCCATGACTTCCGCGGTCCTGGTGTGATTTATAGGCGACCCTTCCCAGCGGGTAAGAGAACATGTGTAGCATCTGCTACATATCTATGGGAATGACACAGCTGATCGTCTAGCAAATGAAGCTGTGGAATGTGGTGACATGTTTCCATACAAAAATTATTGTCACGATTTAGCATCACTGCCTAATGTCGCTCTTTATCAATCGCGGAGCGAGTTGGTCACGAACTAGCAAAAAAAAGGGAAAATTTTATAGTACCATACAAGAACTGGTTCTTTATGTTAAAGCTAGGTAAACATGCTACTAGTTGTATCATAAGATTAATATTGGCTCATGTTTCAACTCCTGAACATTTATATAAACTTAGCATAGTCACTAGTAATATTTGCCCGTGTGGCACAGATATTGGCGATCCGAATCATATCTCCTTTTCTTGTTCTTTAAATAACTGTACTGCGTTCATAGAATTACTATTTCTCTCTTAACGTTGCCCTCACAACCTCTGTTCCTATATTATTAGCTTACCAAAATTTTGATATTATATCTGCGTATAATTTTTTCTGCTATATTTTATTAAAACCTATTATATTTTACCTATCCGTACAACTGTTTTGATCTATTTTCCTTTTCCTATCACAAAATTTCCTTACCATACCATATCGATTCCCTACCTTTATACTAAAATCTACTGAAACAAAATCAAATACTCGAAAATGGCAATATGCAAGCAGCGTCATGCCAAATGAGAATAAATGAGAATGAGAATAAGAAATTTAAATACCTATATAGAATTATTACGAGTAGTAATAACATCTAAACAACAACATTCAAAAATAAACCTAAATCCTACCCCATAAAGCTTACATTGCCACAAAGCTTACGCATAAATACCTAAAGTTCCGAATGAGAGGCATCGAAAGAACCGTGTCCCTTTCCCGCAGACTGCCAGTGTGAAATAAAACTACCATATGGTAAATTTAATACATAAACTTCATCCACTCGATTTATTATTTATGCTGATATACAATTTTATATCAGTGACTCGTGATTGATTAAGCATTAAAATAACTAACTGCTTAGCTCAACATTTAATCAATTCCTTTATTGTGATTAAACAATAAATAAAAATAAAATATTATTTACAGATAGTATAAACTATAGAATCGCAACACCGATGACATATTGGGTTAAATAATCAATATGGTCGATGCAAAATTTTCTTTGTCGTATTTTTAAGGTATCACGCTATTTTTTCGAAGGTTGAGGTAAAAATCTAATTTAAAATGACAAGAATTTGTTGTGTGCGAGGATGTAATAGTTATTATTTTTTTCGGTTGTGATCGTTCAATTTTTAGGTATGTTTGTACCAGTTTGTTTACAAAATATATGGTGTAGGATGAGTATAATGTTCTGTAAAAAAGACAAGACAGCTGAACATAGAACCTGTTCCTTTTTTAAGTTTGTTTAAAAAGTATAGACTTACTAGAAAGAAATTGTATATTTTCTTGAAAATTTTTATACCTAATATGTATAATAGAAAATGGTAACAAACAGCGTATCAGTGTATGTCAAAATCAAAAATCAAAATCAAAAGTCATTTATTCAAATTAGGCTAAGAATCAGCACTTTTGTACGTCAATATTATTTTATTTTATTTTATTAAGATATCCAACAGCGATTTACATAGATGCTTACACTAAAACAAATATAATTCATAAAAGCCAGTAACAGGATATCATAGCTAAGTATAACATAAAAATGACCTTAACTTATAAAACAATAATGTATCATTTTTTTTTTAATATATACATGCAAACAAACACACACACACACACACACACACACACACACACACACACACACACCACAAAAACTCCCGCTGGATAATTCATGTCGACAGCCTCTCAAGCACTTGCAACTTAAATTTTGATTTCGAAACGGTATAAATATCGATATCGCTGAAATATTTATTAAATGTTTTAATAGCTCGTGAAGTGAAGTCGTTGTTCCCGTAGTTTGTTTTCTTCAATGGAACATGAAAAACATTGTGAATGTTATATCTAGGATGACATCGAGGTATGACTAAAGATATAAGTGACGTCAAAGAAGGGCAGTCGAGATTTGTGTTAACTATATCGTGAAGAAATGCTAAGTACAGCATAGTTCTTCTGTTTTGCAAAGTGTCAATACGATAATGCTTACATGCTTCTTCGTAAGTGGAAAAGTTAATTTTTTGTCTGAAGTTTAAATGTTTTATAAAAATTTTATTAATATGTATATTGTACTGTGGGTTCCATAAGATACTTCCAAATTCTATGATACTTCTTACGTAAGCATAATACACCATCCTTACACAACCTATGTCACTGAAGGGTTTGCAAACTCGTAAGACGAAGCCCAGATTTTTGTAAGCCTTGTCAACGATGGTGTTAATATGACTAGTTAGTGCCATTTCACTATCTAAATTTATACCTAAGTCACGAATTTCTGTGGTCCTGTTGAGTAACTTATTGTTTATCGTGTAATTAAAAAGAAAAGGCCGCTTTTTACGAGTAAATGTCATTTGAGAGCATTTATCAACATTTATTTTTATCCTATTTAAGGTGCAATATGCAGAAACACAATCTAAATCGTCTTGAATTTTCAGACAATCATCAATTCTAGAAATTTTTAAGTATATTTTAGTATCATCGGCGTATAGTAAGTTTTTTGAATGTGTAAAACATGAATGTAAGTCATATAGGTAAGCATTATAAAATAAAGGGCCTAAGTGAGATCCCTGTGGTACCCCGAACGATATATTCACGTAATTAGATTTGAAACCACCCAGTACAACAGCCTGTCGTCTATTAGATATATATGACGTAACCCAGCGATAAAGATCTCCCTGAATTCCCAAAGTATATAATTTTTTTAATAGGATAAAGTGATCTACACGGTCAAACGCTTTTTCATAGTCCGTATAGATGACATCCACTTGTGCTCGCTGATCCATACAACGAATAACATAATTTGAGAATTCACACAGATTAGTATAAACAGATTTTCGACTCAAGAAACCGTGTTGAGACTCACTGACGTTAGAAGCTATGGTGTGATAGATAGAATCGTAGATGATTTTTTCAAAAAGTTTGGATGCAGCGTTAAGTATGGATATGGGTCTGTAGTTCTGTATAATTCCCTTAGACCCTTTCTTGTGGATTGGAATAATGTGGGCCTCTTTCCATTTATCTGGAAAGATGCCTTCCTTTACTGACCTGTTAAAAATTATTGAAAATGGTATACAAATACTTTTTGCACTTTTGTTAAGAAATACGGAGGGTATACCATCGCTACCTGCACCTTTATTGGGATCAAGTTTTCTCAGATATTTAAGAACTAAGTCTGAGGTTATCGATAATGTATGAACGTAACCACTGTCACCTCGGGGGGCGGAAAGAAACTCAGTTTCCGGGTAAATTGAAGTGGGGGAACAAAAACGCTCTGGAAAAAATCACTAAAACCTTGGCAAATGCTCGAACCGTTATCGAAAGTATCGTGTCCGTTTGACAGTGCTCGTGGGTATTCGGACTTTCCTCGTGTGCCACGCATTGAGTGTACAAAGCTCCATATTAATTTTGGATTATGTTTGATATTACATTGCGATAATTGAATGAAATTGTCATAACATTTTTTTGTAAGATTTTCTGTCGTGAGCGCAAAAGTGCAAATTCGTCATAGTCCCTAGGATTCTTGAATCTTTTCCATTTTGCGTGCACTTTTGATTTTTGTTTAATTATTTTTATAAGAGATCTAGAGTACCATACAGGATAGCTACGATTCTCATGAGTAAAAGAAAGTGGTACGTTAATAAACTCATAAAAGACCGAGACTGCGTCGTCAACAGAGCCCTCATAAAGGATATTATCCCATTTAATGTTATTGATTTCTCTATTTACAATGTCATAATTCGTTTTATGAAACTGTTTTTTAATGACAATATTTTTGGTCAAGGAGGGTATGAATATATCTCTTATCTCTATTTCCAAGGTGGCATGAGCCATATCCTCTTTAACTAAGGGCAGCGAAGATTTGTATATAGTTAGAAAGAAATTTGCAAAAATTAAGTCTAGAACATTGAGACAAGGATTAGTAATAAGATTAAATTGGTTCAGAGAAAGCATGTTAAATTCGTTAAGAAGTTTTTCAGCAGCTAATTGCATATCAGAGTAACCTTCATGTGCTACTGTAGTATGCAACTGTGACCATTTAATACACGGTAAATTAAAATCTCCCGCAATGAGAATGTGGTCATTAGGAAAGGATTTGCTAACGTTAGATACTGAGTTAATGATATTATAGATATGCACGGCCTGGTCACTTTTGCCTCCAACAATATATGTGATACAAATATGTAAGTCATGAAAAGTATTATCTAGCGAACTTCGGGGTATAGTAATCCATAAATATTCGGACTGGGAGCGTGACCATTCAGAACGTATTTTAGCTGCCAATAATTTTTTAACACATATCATTGTACCTCCTCCTTGTGTTAGAGTCGCTCTGTCGTTACGGAAAACCTCGTATCTATCATCACAAAGTTCTGAATCTAAGATGCCTGAATGTAGCCAGGTTTCTGTAATTAATATTATATCAGAGTCCGGGTTTAGTACATTTTGGTAAAATTGCAAAGTTTTCGTTCTAAGACCCCTAACATTTTGATAAAATAACTTTAATTTACGGTCACTCATTTTTCTAAAATATTATTGACTGTACAGGTTGAAAGTCGCAATAACATCGTATCAGAGAGGTAATATCTAATTTCAGTTTTAATACAACAAATGTCAGTCATGTATGGTGTATGATGGGGAGAGAGTATAGAACAAATGCGGTATTGTATCGTGTACCACAAGACATATGAACAAACAAAAAAATGTGTTGTGTGTGCGCGTCGCATAACAAAACAGAGAGTTTTAAAGTGAAAAGTCATACAAAGTGAAAAGTAGATAACAAATACTGTCATTTCAGTGAATACAATATAAAAGTTTATATAAGATAAAAAACAATGAAAACAAAAGAAGTACTGGTCACTGAGCGATTTTTTTAAGAAAGTCCTTGTTTATCACTCGTACGGCCACTGCGTCTATGTCTTTACGTAGATAAATCTGACCATATTTCACCCACACAAACTTATAATTGTTATCTTTAGCAAATTGTCGAGTAGCAAAGTGCAGTTGTTTGGTGTCGGGTGAGAGATGCTCAGATACATATATCCTACGAGTATCACCATTTATGCCGACATGCTGTGAATTTAACTTATTATTCGGATGTTCCTTATTGAAGCGGTGGGACGCAGACAAAACATTATCACGAAGCCTAGATGAGGCGACGGTTACCAATATGTTACGAGGTCTGCTTGTAGATGTATCCATTTTCGCAACTCGGCGACAAGAACGTATTTCAGAGTCTAAGATCGGAGCATTGATGGCCTTGCACAGATTCAGGAAAACCTCCATTGGGTCTTCGCTCTTCATTTCTGGGACAGCCTGAATTTCAATATTACACCCACGGGAAGCTTTTTCCAAAGCCGAAAGGCGATTGTTAAGGGTAATACACTCTTTTTGTAACTCCGATTGTTGATTTTCCAGCGATTTAATCATGCCGTCCTTTTCGCTAATCTTCTTCTGAAGATCCTTCACCTCATTCATGATAAAATCGGTAGTTGTTGTAAAGTCCTCCTTAATCTGTTTCATAGCTAAGTTTATTTCTACTGCTATCATTGATTTAACGTCTTCTTTCCACGCTGCTCGAAGGTCTTTCATGGCTATTGAAGTGGGTGCTACTTTCTGGTCTAGAAGGGCACTTATGTCGCTTAGAGAGAGACCGACAGCTTGGGCAACCGACGAGGGAGACTCAACATTAGGTCGTAAGGCTTGGTTACTTGAAGAGATGCGGATAGGCGTATCGTCACCACGTCGCGTTCTGCGAGCAGTGTTCACATTCGTGCATGATGGGCAGTTCAAACCAGCTATCTGAGTGGCTGTTAGGTTAGTGCTTTTATCTGCTTCTATATTTAAGCACGCGAAACAGTAACTAACAGAGCAAGAATTGCATCTGACTGTTTTGATCTCCTTCACAGAAGTTGAGCACCCCGCACATTTCATTTTGCCACTCCAAGGCAAACACAGAAAATATGTTTCAAAAATCGATACCAAAAAACTATATTATATTTTTAGGATCAGGAGAGAGATTTACATAAAGAAAAGTACAACACAAATCAAAAACAATGATTTATAATCAATAACTCAATTTTATAACCTTAAAATGATTCTAACACAAACAACCATCAGTTTAACAACATTTACAGCGAAATACCAACAAAATGACTGACTTACTGCAAATCGCACCGACCACCAATTCAACCACCTTACCGTCCAAGAGTTCAGGAGCCAAAGGGCAGGTCCATCAGACAGCTGTCTATTTATAATAGACAGGCGTAGAGCATAGTAGACTTAGGCATAGACAGGGTTGGTGCGAGTTGCTACAAGTATTCGAACTTCTTTCTGCTAACACGGCCTCTCCTGACCGTGCACCGTCCTCGGCTGCATCAGCACCAGCAACATCTTCATCTGAAGCGCTGAAGCACGTCGAGCGTCTGCTCGCCAACTTCATCTGCGCACTCGAAGTACCAGAGGATCCAGCAGGAGTATCTGGAGGTTAACCAGCATCATCGGGGTTATCGCCATCGCAATCTGCATGAAACAAAGCCATTAAATCATCATGACGACATTTGAGATTGCCTATTCTTTCACTCTTCACACGTTCAAGGCCCTCATACAAAATTACACTGTCGAACAAGATAAAAGCACTTCACTTTCAAAAGTATGCATAGTTCTTCAGACACATGTCTCTTTCTTGCTCATACTTGAACTTGTAAAAATTCCCCACGTTAAAAACGTGTACCCAGGACTCAGCCTGCCAGGACAACGCCTGATACGCATACATAGTACACGTAACTCGGGACAACACCCGATGCGCGTTCAAAGAACAAGACTTCCAGGACAACACCTGATACGCACACATAGTACACGTAACCCGGGACAACACCCGATGCGCGTTCAAAGAACACGACTTCCAGGACAACAACTGAGCGCACACACAGTACGCTTAACACGGGACAACACCCGACACCCACACTGGGCACACATCTGCTAAAACCAGGCATTCAGGAACCAGGAGGACAGCTGTCAGAGCGCACTCCAACTGTGCTGCTCCAGCCGCCTGGTCAGCAACGGTCTCAGCACCGTCGCGCCTCCAGCAACGGTCTCTGCACCGTCGCGCCTCCAGCAACGGTCTCTGCACCGTCGCGCCTCCAGCAACGGTCTCAGCACCGTCGCTCGCCCAGCGCCAGCGCCGCGTCCAATCGCACGCGCACGCATGCAGCACACGCATGCAGCACACGCATGCAGCACACGCATGCAGCGCTCGCATGCAGCGCTCGCCTGCAGCGCTCGCCTGCAGCGCTCGCCTGCAGCGCTCGCCTGCAGCGCTCGCCTGCTGCGCTCGCCTGCTGCGCTCGCCTGCTGCGCTCGCCTGCTGCGCTCGCCCGCTGCGCTTGCCTGCTGCGCTCGCCTGCTGCGCTCGTCTGCTGCGCTCGCCTGCTGCGCTCGTCTGCTGCACTCGCCCGCTGCACTCGCCTGCTGCACTCGCATGCAGTACTCGCCTGCAGCACACGCATGCAGCACACGCATGCAGCACACGCATGCAGCGCACTCCTGCAGCGCACTCCTGCAGCGCACTCCTGCAGCGCACTCCTGCAGCGCACTCCTGCAGTGCACTCCTGCAGCGCACTCCTGCAGCGCACTTCTGCAGCGCACGCCTGCATCGCACTCCTGCAGCGGCACCATCACGCGGAGCGATCTCTGCGCCAGCAATTGAGTGCACCTCGTAGCGTGATGTTCACTTCCAGCCTCATGCAAGTCCATCCAGCATTTACACAAGCTCGTACAAAGGCAATGAACAACTAACTGAAACAAAGTGCATGTTAGACGAATGTAATTTCAAAAAAATGCATTACAGCATTCGGGACACCACTCTCTTCCCATGGCATGTACAATACATGATGCTTCGGCTTGTGTTGTCTTATCTCTTGCACCACTCATCAGTTTCAGCTCGTAACGTTCACCAGGTAACACGTCACCCGGTATGGACCCCTCATGCCAGAGTCAAGCTTGCCCGTGGACAGAATACTTAATTACGAACACCTTATCGTTGATACCTTTGGCGGTTGTCTGACGATTTACCCAACAATCTTGACTGCTTTTATTTTTGTCAAGAGATGGTTTAGCGGAACTCCTGCATAATTCCCTAAAAGCGTCACGATTTGGACAAGAGTTCTGGACGGCTACGTCACGGACCAGTGTACGAATCACAGGAGTAGCCCCATTATTTCCAAATAACAAGTACAAAGCGGAGTATTGTGTGGTTTACTGTTTTGTAATATTCAAAACTAATTGAATTTTACATAGACTATCAGACCAAGTTGAAGTTTTGTTACTACTCTCGACACGTATCATATTAAGGATTGTCCTTATGTAACGCTCGGCTTGCCATTGGAATGGTGCATTTCGGGCGTTATGTAATGAATTTCGCAACCCATTTGGGATACCCAACTAGTAAAAGTTGCCGCTTCGAACATGCGACCACGGTCACAAACTAATAGATCAAATCAAATCAAAGCAAAGCATTTATTTCAAATAAACCAGTTACAGGCACTTTTGAATTGTCAGAAGGTCGGTCAGTCGAGTAAGGTAAAGCTAGTCGCCCATTCCAAAGAGTAGGTACCTATGGAGAAAACGGGCAAGAAACTCCATGGACACTCTTAAATTATCAAGCTATTGATACAAATTTTTGATTACATCATTCATTTTGAAATCAATCGTGTGAGAACGATGCAGAAATATATTGTACGCTGAGAGCGTCCATTATGGAAAAAACAACAATTCAGAAATTAAAATACGCCGTAGCAGCTAAGAGATGACCAGTCCCCTCTGACGGCGTCCGTTCACGAACATGACGTATGGATCAGCATCATTCAGCTCAACCATATTGAAGGGAACCTAATAATCCAACACACACGCCACCACCAGCGAGACATTTGAGTGAGCACGACATACTCTCAACAGCCATAGCACAATCAAGTCAATAAAAGTCTAACCCAACAAATAGATGCTTTACAGCAAGTATATTGTGCTCACACGTGTTCCATGCAATTATGCAATACTAAGAAATTGAATCAAATAAATAAAATAAATAATTTGGGGACTCTAAATAAAGAAATCACGTTTCCCCAAAAACACGTTGAGTTCATTTGTCTGCATAAGGTCAGTTCCATACCCTACGCTGCTTGCATCAGTGTTCAATTCTGTCGGGTGACACGGATTGGAAATTGCAAGAATAGGCTCACACGTCAGTCGCGCTACAAAGTATTGATGATTCTGTTCTTGTTCAGTGACATACTCAAATTTAACATTACTTTTAGTAAGATGAGAAATATCCTGCCAGGCCTAGTAATTGACGTACCTGTCTGACGTGACTTGGTACTGGAGTATTTATCGAAGCTTATACTTTCCGAGAGCTCGGTCTACCTGACCATGGCTTGATATACTTTCAATGAAATTTCACTAAATTGCACTGTTAGTGTAACGTATTCGCGAGCAATGATCTCACTGTACGTATGCCTTTGAAAACTTGACGCATAGGTTTTCCACTACAATCAAAATGTTTTAAAATACCAGCGGATATCTGTCTATGAGGACGTCGACCGGAATGCCCTGTATAATTGCGGTATTAATGTCACTACTATGCCTTCAGAGTACAACCTCATTACACAAGTTGACACTTTTTATATTTTCAACGATTTTTAGTGAAAGTAGAAGAAGTGACACTGTCATTGTGCCCTATCATTTTGCAAAAAAATACACGTGATTTTAGATTCATAGCACATTAATTCAGTTTCATCTGAATTTCTTTTCTTATTTATTGTTAAACTATGTGCTGAGCGATTGTTCGACTCACTGTGGCTTGACATAATAAATAACCAAAAATTACACTAAATTATTGGCAGTTTTGTTAGCATTTGCCGCTGCTACGCGTACCTACTAGCGCATCTGTGATGCCACGTATCACAATAGAAATCATGAGACCACTCAAGACTTTGTATAATACTAAAGCTAATAACAAACGCTGTGCATACTCGGTATAGGTAGAAAACTTGTCTGAACTAGTATTCATCATGTCGACTAGTGTTTGGGAATAATCAATCTTTTGAGAACAAAGGCATGCATATTCTTTATAGAAATTGGACCAGGTGTGTTCACCTGTAGTCCAGTCACCCAGCCAGTATTTGGCATCTGCCATAAGACAATTAGTGACCTGTGATAAGCACTCAGAATCCTCCCAATTATTTGCAAAACTAGCACGTTCCACTTCACAACACCACGCCTCAAAATTTGACACATCAAAGTTTGACACATAATTTTTCGGTTTTTCTATCGGCAAAAGGGCATTTGTAAGCATTTTCAAGAGCTGCTAATGAGACATCATCATAACCTTGAGATGTGTTGACATCAGATGGTAACGGGCTTTATTTTTCGTACTGCCCTCGATAGCATAATTATTGAACCTCTCACTGCCTTAACGGAATCATCGCGAGAACGGCAACGAGAACTAAGTTCATGACTCCGACGGGACCGTGAGCGAGGCTTATGACGGTGCCGGTGCGACTTGCAACGAGACCGCTTCGTCTTTCGACGATGCGTGTCCCCTGTACTACTACCGCTACGCGAGCGAGATGGTTGTGGAATGATTTAAATTGATGGCTGTTCTAATTTTACAACAAATAGGCTTGTATAGGCACAGGCCTATCCCACTTCTGATTTTAGGATCAGGAGAGAGATTTACATAAAGAAAAGTACAACACAAATCAAAAACAATGATTTATAATCAATAACTCAATTTTATAACCTTAAAATGATTCTAACACAAACAACCATCAGTTTAACAACATTTACAGCGAAATACCAACAAAATGACTGACTTACTGCAAATCGCACCGACCACCAATTCAACCACCTTACCGTCCAAGAGTTCAGGAGCCAAAGGGCAGGTCCATCAGACAGCTGTCTATTTATAATAGACAGGCGTAGAGCATAGTAGACTTAGGCATAGACAGGGTTGGTGCGAGTTGCTACAAGTATTCGAACTTCTTTCTGCTAACAATATTGTTTAACACAGCAATAAATGCACTGGTATATTGCAAGTTATTGTGTATCATATAAAAATGTACAGGGAGCACACTAATAAATGCCCAGTCGCCTTACGTGTTCTTGTTCAATACTCCGCAAAAAGTTTATGTGGGTAGGTTTTAAAAAATGTGTTGTTATAGTTTATTAATTAACTCAATATTCACTGTTTATATCACTGAATTTTATATGTCACGATATACACACATCAAAAGTGTCTAGGGATCAAGCATTTTTATGCGGATTTCTTGAGATTGAGATGTGGCTTTGTAATAAATTTATGATTTTATAAATTTATATGGATCCTTTTTGGTGCATTTCATAATTTGAATCAGGAACTGTGAATCAAATTCGAGTAAAAGATGAAAATCAGCTGTCAATATTTTCCCTATAAAAACATACAACGCATTGAAGACATTATTGGTGCTACTGTTTCCCTACTACTGATTAAAACCAACGTTATTATGGAGCGGCGACGTCATTTAAGCAGGGAAGAAATGCTCAGAGCCGTGGGAATGATAGAAGCTGGTTCCCGGTAACGTACTGTGGCTTTAGCTCTGAATACAAGTCAGAGTGTTATCAGTCGACTTTGGACACGTTACCGAAACACTGGTACCGTGGCTGAGCGCCATGGAGGACGGTATCGCTGCACCACACGGAGACAAGACCGATACATTCAAATCTTAACTCGAAGAGCTCCAACAATAACCGCCATGATGTTAGCCGTGAGGCTTCATCACTCTTCAGGGAACTTAATTAGCGACCAAACAGTCAGAAACCGCTTGCATGAAGTGAACCTTCATTCCCGAAGACCGCTACGGGTACCACCTATAGCAATGCACAATCGTAGGATTCGATATCAATGGGCTCTTGAACACAGAAATTGGGCAGAAGAACAATGGCGTTTCGTGTGCTTTTCTGATGAGTCTCGTTTTGGTATGAGACCGGATACAAGACGTATACGACACTGGAGAACCCCTGGACGCCAACAGCGATTAAAATCCTGCCAGGAAGTCCATCCTTATAGTGGTGGAACCATCATGGTATGGGCGGGTATTTGGATCGGCGGAAGAACTGAGTTGATTTGGATCAGAGGCAACCTCAACGCTCAAATTTATGCTGAGACGATTGTATCAGACGTCATCGTTTCTCTACAAGTGCAAATCGGTCCCTTATTTCAGTTAATGCATGATAATGCACGACCGCACACCGCAAGAGTTGTAAGACAGACTCTCGCCGCAGCTAACATCAATGTCCTGCCCTGGCCTGCTCAGTCGCCAGACTTGAACCCGATTGAGCATGCATGGGATATGCTACAGAGAAGAGCTCTGCCGAATATGAAGGGTATCCAGTCGCAAGAAGACCTTTTTTTGTTGTTGCAACGAACATGTGCGGCCATTCCACAGCGTGATTTGGATGAACTCATTTTGAGTATGCCAAACCGATGTTCTTGTGTTGTTAGTATTAGAAACACGGTAGAAACACGGATTATTAATTGTTTAAGTTACCCAATAAAATTTTAGAGAAAACTGTTATTTCAGTCTTTTTTTCGAACTTTTGTGTTAGTGGTTCAAAAGTCAAATATCCCTTTATTAGGAAAATGGCAAATTTCTTTATTAATGCAAAGGTGACTTGGTTTATCGTTACTGTGACAAACAAAAACACTTTATTTGATGAATCCTTAAAGAAAATTTTAATTAATATCAATCAGGAGAAAAGTTATTGCAAAAATATTTGTTGATCCCTAGACACTTTTGATGTGTGTATTATCACTCACTATGATGACATGTGTCCAATATAGTAACTGTTCTCGCACTTTTAACCAGATATTCAGATTAAACTGTGACGAGCAAACAAAAACGTGTGTATACTTTATGACGGTCAGTCGCAGAAAAAATATATATTTAATAAATATAATTTCATTTAAATATATCTACATATATAAAAGAAAGTCGTGTTAGTTACATCATTTATAACTGAAGAACGGCTATACCAATTTGGTTGAAAATTGGTAAGGAGGTAGCTAAGAACTGGGAGAAGGACATAGGATACTTTCTATGCCGCTCCCCGTCGTTCCTGTGGGAATAAATGAGCTTCTTTGTTTCGAGTTCTCCCACACTTTTATGCTACCCTGGTACCTTGAACGTCAAAAAATATGCACAATAAACCTTCTTTCATGTATTACGATTATTTGATAATGATGAATGAATGAGGTTTTATTGTTTCGACTTCTCCTACACTTTTGTGCTACCCTGGTACCTTCCACGTCAAAAAAATATGCACAATAAACCTTTTTTCACGTATTATGATTATTTGATAATGATGAATGAATGAGGTTTATTGTTTCGACTTCTCCTACAGTTTTGTGATACCCTGGTACTTTGCACGTCCACAAATTATGCACAATAAAACCTCTTTCATGTATTATGGTGATTTGATAATGATGAATGAGCTTTTTTATTGTTTCGATTTCTCCTACACTTTTATGCTACCCTGGTACCTTGAACGTCAAAAAATATGCACAATAAACCTTCTTTCATGTATTATGATTATTTGATAATGATGAATGAATGAGGTTTTATTGTTTCGACTTCTCCTAAACTTTTGTGCTACCCTGCTATCCTGCACCTCCAAAAAGTAGGAAATACGTGTCCAGTATTTTTAAGTTAATAATATTATGTACAAAATTTCAAAAAGATATAATGAAAAACCACAAAGTTATAATAAGCTTGCTACGTGTATTCTACTTCGTTGTCCCAACATAAATATGGTCAAAGATCCGCGGGCGAGCAAGCGCGGTGCATTGACCTCTAGCGTCAGCTGTTGCGCGCGCACAATACTATGATGATGTATCGTAAGCTGCGTGACGCACTCGGTAACTACACTGTAACAATTTCTAAATGTATTTGGGACAAAATATAACATGGTGTAAAAATTATTGGAATCGATTCAGTTGCTTATTCACTATTTATATATAACTCAAGAATGGCTGAACCGATTTAGCTGAATATTGGTGGGAGGTAGTTAAGAACCCGTCCCCGTCGTTCCCGTGTGACGTGACATAAGACATGGTCCAACTCATTCAAAATGTAAGTCAGCAATTCATATACCAAAAATGGTATAACAAAAAGCAAATGACAGCTGAGCATATTTAAAAAAAAGTCTAACCGGTTGAAGCAATCGTTTAAAGCAAAGAATATAAATACTCTCTGCTGGTTTAAAGTTTTTAATAAAAAACCACAAAGCCAACTTCAACTTCAAAATTTTTAATATTGTATTGCTGTGCCATTTATCATCAATAAAAATATCATGCCGTGACCAAAACCATCAAATCTTTCTCGACAAAGCGGTAATGCAAGAGTAAATCGAAACATTCTGAATGAAAGCACTGAAGAAGAGCAAGAAATTGCACGTGCAGAGCACCGCCTTACTATGACTCGACTTCGTGCTTCTCACTCACAAGAGCAAAGGGAGGCGGCAGTCCGTGAAACTGTTCCGTTGACAATGCGAAATCGGCGAACAAACCTCAGAGATCATCATCATCATCATCAATCTTTTTATCGTCCCACTGCTGGAGACAGGTCTCCTCTCATGCAGAGAAGGATTGAGTGTAATCACCACGCTTGCTCAATGCGGGGTGGCGATTTCAGACTTATAAAGTCCAGGTTTCCTCAAGATTTTTTCCTTCACGTTCAGTCATTGGTGTCCTAGATATTATACTTAGAGAGTACAAATCACTTTAGAAAAGTTACATCGATACTTGCCTGACCTGGAATCGAACCCGCGCAATCATACAAGAGAGGCTGGTGTTTTAACCACTAGGCTACCACGACATCTCAGAGATCAATAGCTAGATAATTTACGAAGCACAAGTAGAAATTCATTTCTTTCACAAGGTGCTACACTAAATAAATGACAAATAAAAAAATCATGGAATACCTACTTTTTTTTTTTTTTTTATTTACAGTGTTCCTAATTTAAAAAGTAAAAAATGTGATCATGTGATATTTATTGCCTTTAAGGCGGAACAAAGTTCGCCGGGTCAGCTAGTTAAATATATATTTAAATGAAAATGTAAATAACTAAAAAGTTATTACTTCAATAAAAGCCCCAGGCATAAAGGGCGCGACAGCTTACATATTTATGTATTGAAAAAAAAGTGAATTAAATGAACTCATATAACGTGTCAATAAGCTAATTCCGGAGAAAGAACACAAACATTGTCCTGAGTTAATCAGAGCGACCAGCTATTCTTATCATTTAAATAATCACTTACAGAATAATATGCCTGTGAACAAAGCTTGGATTTCATTTGTGTTTTAAATGCATTGTAAGGCAAGTCTAGCAAAGCAGAGGGTATCTTGTTATAAAAAGTTATACCAAGCCCAACAAAAGAGTTATGAACCTTTTGAAGCCGGTGAAAAGCAGCTCGCAGTTTGTCCTTGTTTCTGGTGTTAATATTAGGTATGTATATCACAGTTTTTGGTGTACACATGAATATTTTGCCTAACATATAAGATATTGGCTAACATAAATTGTGAAGCAACCGTGAGAATACCAATATCTTTAAATAACTCTCTCAGAGAAAATCTGACACCGAGCTGGTAAATTGCTCGGACAGCTCGTTTTTGGAGTACAAATATATTTTGTATGTCAGCGGCTTTGCCCCACAGTAGAATACCGTAGGACATAACGCTGTGGAAATAACTAAAATAAACTAAAGAGCTGTATCAACGTCTGTATACTGCCTTACTTTCCTGACGGCGTAGGCGGCCGAACTGAGCCTTCCTGCTAGGGTTGATATGTGTGGTCCTCACTGAAGTTTGGCATCTACTGTTATTCCCAGAAAAACTGCCGAGCCGACAGTTTCAAGCACCTCTTTGTCTAAAACAATGTTGGGTCCTAGATTTCTAACGTTAGGCAAGGCGAACTTTACACATTTCGTTTTCTTGGTATTAAGAATTAGGTTATTTGACGTAAACCAATCCGTAACTGTTGAGAGTGCACTGTTTACTTCGTCAAAATCATGTCTATTCCTGTCTACTTTAAAAATTAGAGAGGTATCATGTGCAAACAGCACAACGTCACAGATGTCCTTTAAATAGAAAGGTAAATCATTAACATATACTAAACCGGCTGGCAAATTGTTCCAGTCCCTCGATGTACGCGGTATGAAGGACGAGGCGAAACGCTTCGACCGGTTTGATATTTATTGATTGTTGGTGAACATGATTTTCTTGCAGTTTTCCAAGTGATGATGGAATTCGAGAATAATGGGCTGAAGTTATTCCATTTGAAACGTGGTTCTTTCTGGACGCGCCACTGTCGCGTTTTGAATCGCCGTTAATGAGAATAAATGTACGTAATATATTCCTTATTGTACGAAAAGAATTAAAAATAGTACTTGAGAAATTCGCAAGATATTTAACAAAATCGGTGGCGCGGCCAGATAGTATGCCTCCTAGCCGCGCCACCGTGTACACTGCAACAAATTGGATATTTATGTGCAAATTTAACGATAAACAATTGTACGACTGTTGTTTGTTCTAAGGGTAATGAAGAATATTACATTATCTACGATATAAGTAAGTTGAAAATTACAGCTGAGGAGATATTGCTAGCCCGAGCCGCAGTCAAGGGCTGTAAGGAAACAGAGGCTGTAATTTTTAAAGCGCACGTATGTCGTACGGTGTTTTATAACATATTTGCGAGGAAATAAATAAAACTTTTTTTTTTATATATAAATTGTAAACCAGCGCTTGACCGCAATCCCGCCTGATGGTAAGCAGTGATGCGACCGTTGATGGTAAAGCGCGCTAGTTTATTAAGAGCCTATTCACTCTAGCCTTGAAGACACTCAAATTGTAGTGTGACGGAAACACGGACGCTGGCAAATTGTGCCAGTCCCTCGATGTACGCGGTATAAAGGACGAGGCGAAACGCTTCGTCCGGATCGATATTGATTGATTGTTGGTGAACATAATTTTCTTGCAGTTTTCCAAGTGATGATGGAATTCGAGAATACCTAATGGGCTGAAGTTATTCCATTTGAACCAACAACTAAAACAAGGTTTTATACAACTGTCACTGTAACTGTCTCTATGTATGTTTAGATCTTTAAAACTAAGTAACGGGATGCGCTTTTCTTTAGTAGATAGAGTGATTCAAGATAAAGTTATATATACCTAATAAAATACATTTATTCGAGCGAAGATGGGTCGGGTCGCTAGTATACAATATAAATATAGTTCATGTTTTATTTTGTAGCTACCTCTTACTGTTATTAGTATTTTACTCAAAACAATTTTGAAGTTTATTAAATGTCCCAATTTTCTTATAAACTCATGTAGTAGCAATGAGTTCTTTTTTTATTCACTTCTTTAAGTATTTTTGAACGGAAAAGGCAAAGGCACAGTACGCCATACAGCCTACACTTCAGTAACTTTTTCTTGAGTAAGTTTATATCCTAAACTTATCCTTTTTTTCCCCCGGGGTGGAAAACCCTAAACTTATCCTTACTTAACTTAATCTAAGCTAACTCCTTTAGATTCACGCGTGAGGCCGATTAGGAGGGGTTCAGCGTAAAGACATGATGTGGCCACTATGCTACAATATTTCACTGTTCTTTATGAATTTATTCACTGAATGCACTTTTTACTACATAAATCACGCGTTTTTATTTAGTAAACGACACTATAAATAATTTAAAAGTCCAATGAAAAATGAGCGTGGCACTCATCTTGGCTTTCCCGCCAAACTCCGCTGGTTGATCGTATCAAAGAGTATAGTAAGTATATCCTTGGCAGTGTGACCAGATGTGGCAGGATCCTGCCTTTTTGGCAGGTTTAGTCCTTTATTTTACTCTCTGGCACTTTCGTTTGACGTTTTAGAAATCCGGCAGCATTTGGCAGTATTAACAATATAAACTGACAAATTTGGCAGTATAGTCGCTAGCCGCTACAGCCCACAAAAAGAGCAGGATTCAGTATCCAATTCAAATTCAAATAATACTCTATTCAAGTAGGCTTATATACAAGCACTTTCGAATCGTCAGTTACAACCAGAGAACAGAGCAATTTGTTGTTAGGAACAATACAAATAAATAAAATAATAAAAATCCTAAAAAGTAATGTCAAAAGAAAATAGTCTAGAATGTATCTAGAACAAAATTCTTATGTGAAATAAAATAAAAAATAATAATAAAAATAATCTGGAATGTTGTTTAGTGTACAGACGACAGCACATTAAGCTACTACAATCTGTCAGATTTCCTTATTAGATTTTCGACTTTATCTGTAAAGCGTTAAGGCTCAATGTTGATTGGGAAGATCTGACAGTTAGGGGTAGCTTGGCCTGCTGTAGTTCGTACATGTTAAACAGGGCATTAGCGTACATGGTAACTGCGTGTCATTCCAGCCAACTAAAGAAATGATTAGACAAATGACAAAGGCGATGTATAAAGAAAGTGATCAAAAAGAATACGATGCTAATACGAATGCATAACTTAATTCAGTTCACTTTTAGACTTTAAGATCAATTATTTTAAATAAAACTTCAAAAAATAATGTGTTTATTTATTTTAACCCTTAAGTGCATAGTTTATCAAAAATGATAACTGACTTTTTCATACGCATAACTTCCGAATGAAATATATTCAAGTAACGAAACGTTTCTGGACGACTGTTTACATGTCATTCTTACAATCTGTCAACATGCCAAAATACTATCTCGGCTGTGATTGGTTGAATTTGAAATTACAAGCTGCAAGGTCGTAATACTTACATGGATACGAATTTGAATAATTATATCGGTTCTTAACTAATATAAATTAACGATTATTTACAACAAAAAAAATACTTTCTGAAAGCTAAGAATTTATATTTTATTTTGATATATCTATTTTACAACTGAATACTGTGGCATGGTACTAAATTTGCTTTGGAATATTCTTATCAAAAATGATAATCTATGCATTACCGGTGTAAGTTTTTCTTACTTTGGATTTACATAATTATTCTTACAATGCTATGTCTTTGAAGCAATTTTTATTTTTTTTGGAGTTGGGTTGCATGGTTTTATTATGGTTTTAGATCTCTATTGGTAAGACATAGAACATGAATGACAGAGATATTAAAACACTGTTATCTCAACTGGAAAATGGCGACATCTCTGAGGACGAAGCAAGCATCGATGAAGATGCTCTGGATTACTATGATAATCTAAATGAATTGCTGGAAGACCTTGAAGATGTGGAACAGGAAGTAGAAGAAGAACAAACAGATTTAAATACTAATCAAAACTGTGATCCCCCATTAGCGTCTGATGATTTGTCAGAAATTGTATCAAGGTCCACTAATTATATACTCAAGTAAGAAATTTAGTTTGGAAAAAGAAAAACATGCCTTTGGTTGATCAAGCTCTTACCTTTCTTCGGGTCACAGCGTCATCATATTTTAGATTTATCCACTCTGTATCAATTTTTTTCTTACTTTTTTGATCAAAAGTTATTAGAGTTGATCATTGCTGAGACGAACAAATATGCTGTACAAGTAAATCCAAATTTTTCAGACCCCATTAACTTATTAGAACTTCGTAAATACCTTGGCGTCTTGATATACACTATTCCATTACTTATACAAAGAGGGTATTTATTGCTTGGGGACAGTACAGAAGAATAGACTGGGAAAAACCTGTAAACTGCCTGATAAAAAGGATCTTCTCAAACCATCAGTGACAAGAGGATCGTATGATGAAAACGTTACTGTGTTTGATGGGGTTGAATTTTCGGCCACTAGCTGGAAGGATAATAAACAGGTTTTACTGCTCTCCACGTATGTGGGTTCAGAACCCGTAAATACAGTAAAAAGATATGACAAAAAGCAGAAGAAAAGCATTGCCATATCCTGCCCAAATGCTATCCGCAAATACAACGCGAGTATGGGCGGAGTCGACACTATGGATAGCTTATTTGGGTCGATACAGAATCAGAATGAAATCCAAAAAATGGACAAACAGACTCTTTTATCACCTACTAGATATGGCTGTGATAAATAGTTGGATTCTGTATAAAAAAGTTATGTTGAAGAATGGTGCGAACCCTAAGAGTATTTTAAAACTTACTGACTTCAGGACCGAACTAGCGGAAACTTTGTGTAAATATGGCAGCACATCGGAAAATAAAAGAGGTCGCCCAAGTTTGAATATTGCTGCAGGCCCTGTAAACAAGCAAAAGAGACCAAAGATAGGTGCTCAAACATTACCTTCCGTTGACGTACGTTTTGACGGTGTCGGGCATGAAAAATTGTATGGTTCGAAAAGGAACCAGTGTAAATATGCCCAATGTAAAAAACTTACGTCAGTAATGTGTGAGAAATGCAATGTGTCACTCTGTGACAATAGAAATAATAACTGCTTCAGGATTTTCCACATAAATTGATTTTTGTTTTTTTATGCCCTTACTGCATAATTTATCAAAAATGATAATACATGTTTTTTGATAAATAATCAACTTTAAATATTGAAAAGATTTTTTTTATTATTTTCCTGTTTTTTAGGGACCTCATTACGTAATATGTATATTTTTTCACAAAAATATAAAAAATCATGCATCTAAGGGTTAAGCTTTTAGATTATATTGGCATTATTTTGGCATTTTGTGCTTTTGGTTTTGGCAGGATTTGTCAGTTTTCTTGTCTAAGTAGGGCAGGATCTCTAATTTAAGGTTGGTCACACTGATCCATGGTATATCCTCTAATCCTCTTAGTAGTCTGTGCCTACCATGTCTTTGTTGAACCATACAGGTCTCTTACAGGGCTCACAAATGAAAGATAAAATTTAGGACTCAAACCCCTTTATTACATGCCATCCTTTGTTCCTATATATAACTAGAAATAATTATTACAATTTAGACATCTTTACGACAATATGGTTTATAGTGAACTACTTCAATTTGACGCAGTACAAACCTTCTAGTTATTTTGACATTCACTATTTAAAAACACGCAATCCATGATTCGGCCAGTATTCTCACAAAGGAGTTGAGATTACTTCCAACACACCCCCTTAATCTCAACCCTTTGGAGAGAAAACATCCAGAACAACTTTAAACATCTTAACTACATTCTCGAAAGCCTTACTGTAAAATTTGTTTTTAACACTTTGGACAACACACCATTTTCTCAAAAACTTTCTAAACAACCAAACCCAAACACAAAACTAACCCTAAACCTCACAACAATAAGACAAAAACTAAACACTCTACCAACCTTAACAAAGAAATACTACAAATCATACACAACCACATAAACCTAAAAACCATATACATAATCCCATAAATCGTACCTATAAACCAAAAATTATTATAAAGAGAGGAGTCAAAAAACGCATAAAAAAAAAGTTCACAAACCTTTTCCAATGTTTCACAAACCTATTCCAATATTATTATGCTCACGCTTCCACTGTGCTAACGCAGTGTTTCTCCTCCCCTAATAAAAATCTTTGATTATCACAAAACTTAAGTGCACCCCCTTAAACTAACCTAACTTACAAGTCACTAATTTTCTTCCGTAAGCTTCTTTTTCGTCTACTAATTCCCATGTCCCATTCTTCTCTAACGAACACTTTTCCTCCTCTATTGCTTCTAACCATTCCCTATCTATAACTTCAACAAACTCCCTATCTATAACTTCAACAAACTCCCTATCTATAACTTCAACAAACTCCCTATCTATAACTTCAACAAACTCCCTATCTATAACTTCAACAAACTCCCTATCTATAACTTCAACAAACTCCCTATCTATAACTTCAACAAACTCCCTATCTATAACTTCCAACAAACTCCCTATCTATAACTTCCAACAAACTCCCTATCTATAACTTCCAACAAACTCATTAAATCTACTAGGAACCTTCCTCTCTCTATAAGGATCCCTCCTGGGTACACTAGATTCTTCTTCACACTCATTAACTCTCTCTTCAATAATCTCTTGACTCGCATCTAAAAAATAGATCATCATCTACTATTTCCGCATTTACATCTTCTAAATTCTCAATATCTTCACTGGCTTCATCTATATTTGCCACATTTTCAGTTATCACCTCCTCTGTATCAGCTTCATTATCAATCTCATGATTTATTTCAACTTCTACTTCAACTCTATCTCCAAAATTTCTCCCAATACTGGTTTCCCTTTGGTTGTCCAACTGTATCCTTGTGTTTTGTTCCCTACACTCATTTATTTGTTCACTTATTTCTTCATTCTCTGAATCACTTTCATTTGTTCGCCCTTCATTTATTCCATCTTCAATTGTTCCTTCTTCAATTGTTCCCGACTGTCGAATGTTTTCCAAGAATGATCTTATATTTCTGCTCGAAGCCCCTTGCTACTAATCTGGCTTTGTACCTTCCATCTGCCTTTTTCGCAAAAACCCACTTACTAGTCAGGAATTATAGTTGCCATCCTTAGATAGTACCGGCTTCACTGGTTTATCCATTTTTTATTTAAATAAATCGTCTTCGTTCCATTTCAAAAATTTTCTTCGCGTTGCTGGGCCCATAACCTGTTGAACCATACAGGTCTCTTGCAGGGCTCACAAATGAAAGATAAAATTTAGGACTCAAACCCCTTTATTACAATGTACAAATTACTAATATATTTTTAATAAAAAATATATTAGTAATGTTTTGTTATTGTTGACTCGATTATCTTGAGCTACGGATAAATAATTACGAGTTATTTTTATGTCTAATGTTTGTTATTGTTTTGGTCAACTCGCGTATTGTACGAACCAGATAGTTCGTGTTTGAATGTTTTGATTTAGCTCGTAATTCATAGTCGTAATTTTGTTGAATTATTACATAATTCACAGTAATAATTTTATTCGGTTTGTTTGTTGATTTATTGTGTAATTAGTAGTAATAATTTTGTTTTGCTAATAAATTTTGATCTGTGTCGCCATTAAGTTAGGCCGTTTGCACACTGATATTTTGTATGTATATGTACTTTGTAATATTTTTTATTTGTACATGTTAGTGTTTTGTTTGTAACGGTTGCCCTTAGCTTTGGTCCCCACACGGTCTCGCGGAATTTATTGAGTTATTTACGCTTGTTTTTGTTGCTTTCCGCGCGTTCTTTAATTGAATTTAATTGTTAATTTGAATTAAAGGCTTTTATTTGAAATGGCTCCCAATCCGCTTACTAAGACCAAAGCAGAAGTTCAAGCCGCATTGCGTTGGCTCGCGGGTGCGGCTGCCCTGATTGCTCGGCCGGATCGGGTTCAGGCATTGTTGACCAGTTACGAAGGGTTGCCTGCGCGCATGCAAGGGTTGGAGCAACACGTTGTCGACTTCCATGCCTACGTTTTGGAACACCCTCCAGCGGATGACGCCATAGTGGAGACCTTTACAAGGGATGTCGACCAGGCGTACGAATTGGCCAACCAAATTACGGAGTCGGCAGAAGGGCTCCTGGCTGCCCGTAGGGGAGAGCCGACTTTGAGCGGGGAGGTTAAACCGACCCCGCCGGTTTTGTTAGGGAGACTGCCCACATTGGAGATTCCCCACTTTGACGGGGACCTCACGGCTTGGATGGGCTTCATCAACCTGTTCGACAGCTTGGTGGACTCCAGGGAAGATTTGTCCCCCAGCCAGAAACTGGCTTATTTGCGCTCCGCCCTCCGCGGAGAAGCCAGTGCAGTGGTCCAGCACCTGATAGTCAGCGATGTTAACTACCAGGTTGCGCGGCAGTTGTTGCTGGACCGCTACCAAAACGTCCGCTTGCTAGCGGACACCCATGTGGCAGCCATTTTGGCCTTACCGAAGGCAACGCGGGTTTCCTCCTTGCGGAAGGATTTGGTCAACCCGCTCTTGACCGCCGTCCACTCGTTGCACCGGCTGGATTTGCCGGTCGACCAGTGGTCTTTTTTGCTTCTGCACACCGTCCTAGCGAAATTGCCCGCAGACGTAAAGGGGTGATTTGAGCAAAGGTACGGGGGCAATAGCGCCTCGTACCTCCCCCCCTTCTCGGATTTGCTTCGTTTCTTGGAGGACGAGTGCAGAGTGCTGGACCAGCTGACCGACCCCACGCCGGGGACGAGCACGGGTCGTCCGGTGGCGGCGAGGGGACAACCCCGTCGTCCGACCAAACAATGCTCGGCTGTCCGAAGTGACTCCCCCCCCCGCACCAGGTAAACGGTGCCGGTATTGCCGGGGGGGCGGACATGACGTGCGTGCTTGCGAGAAGTTCGGGGGCCTCCGGACTGCAGGTCGAAGAGCCCTCGCCAAGCAACGCGCCTGGTGTTACATGTACCTGGGGGACCACCTCCAGTCAGTGTGCCGCCAGGCTAAGGTTTGTCCACATTGCGGCGGGAGACATCACGCTCTCCTGTGTTTGAACCGCAATGGTGGCGGGTCCGAAAGGGGCCCAAGTCCCCCGCACACGGGCGGGGGCCCCAAGGGCGGGGGCCCCACGGGCGGGGGCCCCCCGCAGGATGTAGCGGTGGCCGTCGGGGGCTCGGGGAGGTGGGCGGTACGCCGCTCCCCCCCCTTGATGGAGTACCCTCGACTGGGGCGTTATGTTCCACCGTACGCGGCCCACGGTTATTGGCCCACACCCCGGAAGGAAGGAGTCTCGATGTTGTGGAGTGGGACCCTCTCGCCTACAGTCGGCGACCCCCTCCCATCTTGTCGACTCAGTTCACCCGGGGTCCAGGGGGGCAATCACCCCCCCCGGGTTTTCATTAATGCCACTGTCGGGCGCAACCCCCACCGGAGTTTGTGCTGTTGCCAACAGCCTCCGTGCGTGTTTGGGGCCCCAAAGGTGATTTTGTCACAGTGCGTGCCCTTTTGGATTCAGGGGCCCAGGGTTGCGTAATCTCTACTTGGCTCGTCCGACAGTTGGACTTAAATATTGTACCGCATCGGGAATCGGTACGGGGCGTTGGAGACCTGCGGATTTTGGATCCGATCGGTCGGGTTTCGTTCTCCTTCTCCCCCCACTCCTCCTCAACGCCGAAAATCGGTACTTCGGCGATTGTTGTTGAAACGGTGGTCGGGCCGCTTCCGCAAGTGCGAGCCCCACACGCCGCCGTTGAATTGTCGGCTGGATTGGCTCTGGCTGACCCTCACTTCCACCGACCTGGCCCGATCAATTTGTTGATCGGTGTGAGTGTGCTAGGTCGTTTGCTGCGTGGGAGCGAGCGAGTTTTGCAGGCAGCCGGTTTTGTAGCCATATCCACCTCTTTGTTGTTGGGTCATGTAGTAATGGGATCGTTTAGGGACGTCCCAGACCCCCCTTCGGCAGACAGCGACCTCGCTGTTGGTTCTGCTTTGTCGGACATCCTCCAACGCTTTTGGAGGTTGATTTGGCGCCACGTGCCGGGCGAATTGAACCCCGCAGACTGCGCTTCCCGTGGCTGCGAGGCGCCCGAACTTGTGAATCTCCAGCTGTGGTGGGGTCCACCATGGTTGTTACAGCTGGAGGGTTCTTGGCCCCATACCCCCGCAGTGGTCGGGGCATCTACGCCAGGGGTGCATGTTCACGCCACCGAGACTGTAGCGGCTCCAGATCCGGAGTTTTTGCTTGTGCGCTACAGCTCTTTGGATAAATTGCTTGGCGTCACCGCCTGGATACGGCGTTTCATCCAGAACTGCCGTAGCCCTCGTGGCAAATTTGAGTCTCCGGTCCTCTCACCGCAAGAGCGCAATGACGCTCTGTTATATTGGGTGCGGATAGTTCAAGAGAGTGAATTTGCGTCGGAGTTGAAAACCCTCCGCCAACGCACATCCAATCTGAAGGGACCCTTAGGGCGCTTGAATCCCTTCTTGGATGATCAGGGTTTGATGCGTGTCGGAGGTCGGCTTAGAAATGCTAAGCTCCCCTATGGGGCTCGTCATCCATTGTTGCTCCCCAAGAACGGCCCCTTGGTGAAGTTGTTGATCGCAGACCGCCATGTGAAAAATGCACATGCCGGATGCAACGCTCTTACTGCGATCCTCCAACGGGAATTTTGGATTTTGTCTGCGCGGAGAGTGATCCGATATGTTATCTTTCGTTGTCTCCCGTGTTACCGCTTGAAGGCGGACATCGTGCAGCCCCAAATGGGGGATTTGCCTGCCGATCGAGTCACCGAATCGATGCCCTTTGCTGGAGTTGGTACGGATTTTGCGGGACCATTTACTGTAAAAGCTTCGCGTCTCCGTAACGCTAAGACCGAGAAGGCTTACTTGTGCGTTTTTGTGTGTTTAGCTACTAAAGCGGTCCACCTCGAGGTGGTTAGTGCTCTCACAACAGAGGCGTTCGTCGCTGCTCTTGGCAGATTTGTTTCGCGTCGCGGACTGCCGTCCTTAATTCGATCCGACTGTGGGACCAACTTTAAGGGTACCGATCGTTATTTGAAGGAAGTTTGTGAATTTTTAGATAAACATAATGTTGAGATCGGATCCACACTCTCCCGCAGAGGGGTACGATGGCAGTACTCACCGCCGTCCTGCCCCCACTGGGGAGGTATATTTGAAGCTACTGTAAAGGCCGCTAAAACTCACCTTCGTCGCGTTATTGGAGATAGTATCCTAACTTTTGAGGAGCTCGCGGCCGTATTTTGTAAGGTTGAGGCGGTCCTCAACTCGCGTCCGTTATGCCCTTTGTCATCCGACGCGAATGATTTGGAGGCCCTCACGCCGGGCCATTTCTTGATAGGTAGACCACTTAACGCCCTGCCTGAATATCCTTATTTGGACATTAACTCCGGACGGCTCTCGCGATTTGAATTGCTTCAACAGCTTACGCAGAGTTTTTGGCGCCGTTGGCATCTGGAGTATTTGCACATTTTACAACAGCGCGTTAAGTGGTCAGACAAGACGAACCCACCAAGGGTCGGAGACCTCGTTTTGTTAAAGGACCCAAACCTGCCACCCCTCCGATGGCGTCGTGGACGCATTGTTAAATTGTATCCGGGGTCGGATGGTGTTCCCAGGTTTGCCGAGGTCCTGGTGGGGGACTCTGTCTTAAAGCGCGCGATCGCCACACTCTCTCGCCTGCCCTTAAATTGAGTTGTCGGACCGTTTGTTACTGTCCGGGGCGGGGGGATGTTTACGCCAGTTTATCGGCGAGTCCGATTTTTAGTTAGTCGAGTGATAGATAATTAGTATTGTCTATGGCGACGCGCGGCCGCCATTGTTATAGACACAACGTGTTTAGACCCCGCCGCGAAAGGGCCGTTGCTTGAACTCTTGACGAATAATCTCTCGCACGCGTGGCGTGTTTCGGACGAGTGAATTTCGGAAATTATATATACCACCGGCGCGTTTTGTATAGTTTGTCGCGATTGTTGCCCGTGTTTTGAAGTATTTACTTGAACTATAAAACGTAACAGTGCCGTCTGTAAATTGAGTTGAATTTGAATCGGAAACGTGGTTTCATTGGCGATCTTTGTCGGGCGTGATTGACGCTGCTAAATAACTTCTTACGTTGGTGAGCTTTGGTGCCCTAATAAGGGAACTTTGGAGTGTCGACTTATGGGACAGTCAGCGAATTTGAAGACATCGGACGTGATCGTAATCAACGCGCGCGCGTTGATTCTCCGGACTTCGCTTCGTGATCGAGCACACTGAGTCCCAGGTAAGTCCCGTAGATTTCCTAGTGTGTGATCGGAGATTGATTTTACTTGTGGTGTAAGCCGACCTTGTTTGTTGAATAAGCCGTGACAAATGCGCGGTAGATGTACGTGCTTTACTGGGGCGCCTACAGCATCCTTTGTTCATATATATAACTAGAAATAATTATTACAATTTAGACATCTTTACGACAATATGGTTTATAGTGAACTTCTTCAATTTGACGCAGTACAAACCTTCTAGTTATTTTGACATTCACTATTTAAAAACACGCAATCCATGATTCGGCCAGTATTCTCACAAAGGAGTTGAGATTACTTCCAACAGTCTTTACCCCAAACCCCTCCTGGTCGGCTTCACGTGGGAAACGAAAAGAGATAGGTTAAGTTAAGTTAAGCTAGGATAAATTAGGATTCCCGGCGTGGACGTCCTGGACGTGGACGCGGCGGCGGCCCGACTGAGGGGGTCATTGACCGAGGTATGCAACGCCAGCATGCCTCGGTCGAGACGTCCACCTCCCCGACGCGCCGTGTACTGGTGGTCGGAGGAGTTGGCGGAGCTGCGGGCCACCTGCGTGGCGGCACGGCGGGCCTACACCCGATCGCGTCGGCGGCGCCGACGGGACGAGGCCGAAGAGGACCGCCTCTACTCCACATACGTGGGGGCGAGGGCGGCCTTTAAGTCGGCCATCGGCGCCGCCAAGGACGCGGCGAGGGCTGAGCTGCTGGAGGGTCTCGACAACGACCCATTCGGGAGGCCATATCAGGCGGCGCGGAACAAACTGCGTCGCATTGGTCCCCCGGTTGCCGAGACCCTCGAACCAGCACTCCTGGATGGGGTGGTGCGGTCCCTGTTTCCGCGCAGGGATCCGCACTTCGCCCCACCAGTGATGGGCCCGCCAAGGGAAGAACCGGAGGAGGAAGCTCCTCCTCCTCCGGTCTCAGAGGAGGAATTTGGCGCGGCGACACTCCGTCTCCGCGCCAAAAAGACGGCTCCTGGCCCCGACGGCGTTCCCGCCAGGGTGGTGGCCATCGCGGTCACCGAGATGGAGGGAAGGTTTCGGGACCTCTTCGACGCATGCTTCGCGTCGGGGAGGTTCCCGAAACCTTGGCGGGATGGCCAACTGTGCCTCCTCCGGAAGGAAGGGCGGCCGGCGGACTCCCCCTCGGCTTACCGGCCCATCGTCTTGCTTGACGAGGCCGGTAAGATGTTCGAGGGGATTATCGCCGCCCGCCTGAAGCGCCATTTGCGGAACGTGGGACCGGATCTGTCGGACGCCCAGTTCGGTTTTCGAGCTGGCCGTTCGACAGTGGACGCCCTGGCCCTTCTCAAGGGCCAGGTGACAGAGGCGGTAGGAGTGGGGGATGGAGTGCTGGCTGTGTCATTCGACATTGCCAACGCCTTCAACTCCATCCCCCACTCCACCATCCTGGAGGCGCTCCGGTTCCACGGTGTGCCCCTTTATTTGCGGGGCCTCCTGGCCAGCTACTTGGAGGACCGTGCCGTCCTCCTCGTGGACGGGGCTGGCCAGGTCCGGCGGTATGGCGTAGAAACCGGCGTTCCACAGGGGTCCGTTCTAGGGCCTCTTCTGTGGAACGTCGGTTATGACTGGCTCCTGCGGGGAATCCTCCTACGAGGTACGAGTGTCATCTGCTACGCAGATGACACTCTCCTCACTTCCCGCGGGAGCACCTTCCGGGAGGCGGCCAGTTTGGCGTCGGCGGGCGGATCCTTAGTGGCGGGAAGGATCCGCCGCCTGGGCTTGAGGGTGGCGCTGCACAAAACGGAGGCCGTGTTCTTTCACGGCCCCCGGCAGCGCCCCCCACCCGACGCCCACATTTATGTGGAGGGGGTGAGGGTCGGGGTTGAGGCCCAGATGAAGTATCTGGGCCTCATGCTGGACAGCAGGCTGCGCTTCGGCCCGCACTTTAGCGGGCTGTCGACGCGCCTGCTGAAAGCCGCGGACGCCCTCTCATGGCTCATGCCGAACATGGGAGGGCCGAGCACTCGGTGCCGGCGGTTATACGCCGGCATACTGAGGAGCATGGCCCTTTACGGGGCCCCAATTTGGGCGGACTCCCTCCACAGGAGGGAGAACCTCACCACCCTTCGGGCGCCCCAAAGGGCCATCGCCCAGCGGGTAGCGCGGGCCTATCGCACGGTAGGTTTCGCTTCGGCATGCGCTCTGGCGAGCACCCCGCCTTGGGAGCTCGAGGCCTGGGTGCTCGCCAGAGTGTACGAGTGGACGGCGGGGCGCAGGGCGCTGGGCGAGCGTCCGGCCCCGGAGTTGAGGGAGGCCGTCCGCCGGGAGGCGAGGGACGCCATCGTCCAACATTGGACGCGCGACCTCGCCTCCGCGGTGTTCGGCCGTCGCACCCTCGACGCCATCGGGCCAGTCCTGAAGGACTGGCTCGACAGACGTCACGGGTTCCTCTCCTTCCGTCTGGTGCAGGTACTCTCCGGTCACGGCTGCTTCGGCAGGTACCTGCACCGGATAGGACGAGAGGAAACGCCGTCGTGCCACGGTTGCGGCGCGGCGGAGGACACGGCGGACCACACCCTCGCGGTGTGCCCGTCGTGGGCCGTGCCGCGCCGCGATCTTGTCGCGGCGGTAGGAGGGGACCTCTCGCTGCCCGCCGTCGTCAGAGCGATGGTGGGGAGCGAGGGGGCCTGGGCGGCGATGGCCTCCTTCTGCGAGCTTGTGATGTCGCAGAAGGAGGCCGCGGAGCGCGAGCGGGAGGAGGATCCCCTCGCTCCGGCGCTCCGTAGGCGGCGTAGGGGCAGGAGAAGGCGGGATTTCGCCCGCTTTCTCCCGCCCTGAGGTGAGCGGCGGGCGTGAGGCACGGGGGTGCCCGCGCCCGCCTTGCAGGGCTCACCACGTGTGGGAGCTTCGGTCCCCCTCCTAGGAGGGGCAAATGAGGGCCCGCCTTACTAGGCGGGTTTCGCCGGCGGGGGAGAGGAAGCCCAGGCTGTGCTAGTTTCCCACTCCCCCGCCACTATGGCGATGCCGGAGCGCCGCTGGGGTTTTTAGTGGGTATACCGGGAGGCTCTCTCCCGGGGAGTCCCACATACCCTGCCCGTCCCCCGACGGGTGGGGATGCGTAATTGTCATTTTCCCCAGCGACAACAAAAAAAAAAAAAAAAAAAAAACTCCAGGTGGCTGACGTGACCCGAACTCCGGGTCACCGTCGGGCAACCCGGCCTCCTCACTGAGAGGAGCTGGGGGCCCCGTTTGCTTCCGGGCAAACGAGTGGGGCTAAGAGGAAGGACACCTCGCTAAAAAACCCGTGGCTGCTGCGTCTTCTCGCACACGGAGACGTGACCAGCCGGGCCCCTCCCTATGGAGGGCCCACTGTGGGCCTGCCTTCGGGCAGGAATCGCCGGCGGGGTTGTGGACGGCAGGCTTGCTACATCCCATGACCCCGCCACTAAGGCGATGTCGGTGTGCCGCTGTTGGGTTTAGTGGGTATTCCTGGCTACAGAGCTGGGCGAGTCCCACACACGCCCTTCGGGGTATGGTGCGTAAATGCATTCCCACAGCGTCAAAAAAAAAAAAAAAAAAAAGGATAAGTTAGGATATAAACTGATGAAAAAAGTTACTAGGCTGTATGGCGTACTATGCCTTTGCCTTTTCCGTTCCTATGAACGGAAAGAAGTAAACCAAAAAAAAAAGCCTCTGTGGTCTGCAGTGTTGCCATTGCTACGGCAATTACCGTGTACTACGGCTTTTAGGTCTGAAAATGGTTAAATCTACGGGCTACGGCCTTCACCCTAAGGCCGTAGCAGAATTTACGGCTTTTCGCAAGTTATACAGTAATTCATTAATTTATCGTAACTTTTAGAGTAGACAACGATTTTACAAATATTTAATATTCCGAATGCCAAGATTGTAAAGTCTGTGGACGGGGATTTCCCCTCATGGAACGCTTCTTTAATACAATAATAATTCGAACAGTAACTAAAATGTATAAAAAAACCCAAAACACTGTTTTTGGGTAATAATTTCTTCGACTTACTATTTTATTTATCACGTCAATCTTATAAGAAAATACATATCTTCTAGTTTACAAATACATTTAAAACTTGCCGTAGTCTGAAACTTTTTTTTCCGAGTGTATGTTGGCCGAAAAATAGCTCTTATCAGCCCACCTCCTTCAATATAAAGGTCATTTTATTTTTTCCACAAAAATTTGGCAAAGACACGGCCGACAGTCGATGTTTTTCCTTATGAACACGGCTTTTTTACCATAGATACACGGCCGCCTCAAAATTTGCGTTGGCAACACTGGTGGTCTGTGCGTGTGCACTGTGCAGGCGCTCAGGCAGTTGTAATCATAGATAATATACTATAGTTGTAATTAGAACCAGTATATTCATTGGTAGTCTTTGGGATTTTAGCTATTAAAAAATATTCACAGAGTAATATTTAAAAAAAAAAATTAAACAAAAACTTAATTATCACACAAATCTAAGTTATATATCATATTTGTATATTTTCGTAGGTAATGGCTATTAGATGGCTGTTTAAAAACATCACGCGTACAAATTATATAACATTTAATTTACGTAGCTTTAATACTACTTCAACAAGCATGGAAAAAGCATTAGAAAATTTAAGAACAAATCCATATTATGAAAAGTATGCGGCACGTATTGCACATCTTCAAAAAACCTCTCCTGAAGAATTTATGCAAAGAATAGAAGTTCAGCAGAAAGCTAAAGAAGAGGCAAAGAAGAAAACAATTGGTCCCGTCGATACGAGGTTCCTAAGTATTGTGTTTTGTATTAATACTGGTTTGCTAGTTAGCTGTAACTGCAACTGCCTGTTTTATCTAATTAAATAGATTTATGTAATGTATTTTCAGACAGTTCTCCTCTGTATTAAATCCGAAAAAAGCCATAGAAGAAGTTTCTGACAGTCGCGAGAAAAAGCTCAGTGATATATTTAAATTAAATCTTGTCAAAGATAAAGATGTAACAGAAATTCAGACAATTTGGGAGGAGTATCACAAAAGCAAACCAGTGATTTCAGCAGCCATTCCAAAGGATACATACTCAGCCTTGCAAGGCAACATGCAGCGATCGCCCACATTTTTGTTCCCCCTGCCGCGCTCACAGGGCTATGAGTTCTTCATGTGTCAAATTTATGGACACACTGTACACTTTACACCTCTTCTTGCTTACCAGGTTTGTAAAATGAAAAAATTCGTAACATAGAACTTGTAAAATGGATGACTTGTTACTTGTCTTAATCCCATTTATATACAACATTATTTTTTGTTTATGCAAAACCTGAATATAGTTTGTTCAGAATAAGCAACTCAATTGATTCCGATAATTTTTATACCATGTTATATTTTTTCACAAATACATTTAGAAATTGTTGCTGTTTGTATGCAGTTTTACGTTAGATCATAGTACTCGCACTTGCATCGGCTGACGCCAAGAGTTCAATGGCTTGTGCGAGCGAGCATGAGTGGACCTTTGACCATATTTTTGTTGGGACAACCAAGTAGAATAGCAAGCTCATAACTTTGTGGTTTTTAATTATATCTTTTTGAAATTTTGTACATAGATTCTTTACTTCAAAATACTGGACACATGTTTCAGGTTTTGCATAAACAAAAAATAATCTTGGATATTATGTTTATTATTTTGGACCAAATTATGAAAAGGTATGGCCGACAGCAGGTCAAGCAACCAGAAACTTTCAAATATTCCCAATCAACCTTGAGCCTTAATGCTTTAGAGATAAAGTTGATTATCAAAAAAAGGAATTTGGCAGATTATAGTAGCTTGATGGGCTGTTGTTTATACTTCAAAAGCTACAAATTGCAAAACACCTTGTTGATAAATTCAACAAGTAATCTCAATACACTCGTTGTTTTTACTGTTTTCATTAAAAATGAGACTGACCATCAAGATCTTATATCAATTGATGTTTTTCCACTACCATTTTTCCTATTTGTATGGTTTAAGAACTTTATTATTATTATCATTTATGTATTAATAATAATTATACATATACTTGGTAACTAAATTTACATAAAATGTAGACTGTTACGAGTTATAAAAACTGTATAAACACAGATCTAAATAAAATAATAGATTAATATGAGAGCATGGAGGATTTATAATAAAGCCCTCGAGCTCCTTTGTATATACTAAATAACCAGTATATAATTTAATTTGATTTCAAGTAAAAGTACATGTGCTGGATGTTATTATTTGTACTTAAAGCCTCCCGTGGTTCAGTAATAGATGACACATTTCATCTGCTTTGAACTTATACAATATGTAACAAAAACCCTGTTGTTCCTTCAACCTACGTTTTAAGAATCGGCATACGGACATAATAAAGCAAGTAATTTATAAAAATTGTTCAACAAAAATAATTAAAATAAATGTTTAATTATTAATATTTATAATCTGTAACTGATTTCTTAGCTCTGCAATTCTGCATGAAGAAACTAGTATAAGTAGAACGTTCCCGCCAATTTATTTAACTTATAAAATCATATATTCTAAAAAAAATCGAATTTTTCAGTTTTAATAGGTATTTGATTGTGACCCCTTGAACAGACAATGATTACTGTTTTCTAATTATGACTTCATTAATGATGTGCTTGTAGGTAAAATTATATGTCCCTGAAAGGAACAACAGGGTTTTTGTTACATAGTGTATAATAAAACAGTCCAAAGCCTGCAAGTCTGATGAAAGTGTTACCATCAGTTAATTACAATAAAAATAAAGAAGTTATTATAAATGACCACAAAGTGACACTGCATGGTGACCATAATTTTTAGGGGCAATCAGGTAACAAACTTCGTGATTTTTCAGAGAATCCTTTTTGAAAATTTTGTAGATAATCCTTTACATAAAATACTGAACACATATCAATCAATCAATCAAAAGTCATTTATTCAAATTAGGCTGAGAATCAGCACTTTTTGAACGTCAATATTACATAAGACAGTCCCCCAAAACGCCCACCCATCGACACTTCCTAGTGCTTTCGCTGGGAAGAAGTGGCGGAACAAACTCCCCAGCAGCACAGCTGTCTGTTCATTTTTTAAAAAAACACATGTCTATGTTCTATGTTATTGGTTCGGTTTCCGCATTCAGTCCCTTCAGCGAACCATTGTGCGTGGACCATGGCGGCCTTTGGCGGATTATTCCAGCCAGCCCACCTCCCTCCAAAAGCTCATCAGGTCTCCTAGCCTGTTGAGAACATCTGTGTAACATCTTGGTGCTCCTATGAATTTGTTTCTAATTTGGGTAACGCCTGTACACTCGAAGAGTACATGCGCAACTGTTTCGTCAGCCTCTATGCAGGCTCTGCACAGAGGGCTGTCCGTTATGCCTATTGTGTGGAGATGCTTATTCAGCAGGCAGTGGCCCGTAATGATCCCCGTCATCAATCGTAGGGTTTTCCTATCCAGGCGCAACAGCCTTTTGGTTAGCTTGCCATCTAGGGATGGCAAAGCCTCCTTGGACTGCCTGCAGCCCGGTGACGAGGACCACCAAATCTCCGCTTGTTCGTAGGTATACCTTTGTAGCCATCTTCGTATTTGAATGAAGGGGATAGGCACAATGGGCTCCGGTCCGCTGATCAACGCGCTGGATGCCCTTCTGGCCAGCTCGTCAGCTGCGTCATTACCCAGTGAACCGCTGTGACCCTTTATCCATTGTAGTGTCACGGTATTGCGGTCTGGTGCGGTTATCCGTTCCAGTACATCGTCAAAACACATGTCTTTATACAATACTATGTATAGTGATGAACACGATAAAATAAAACAACAATGAAATTATTTACCATTATGCCAGCTACCACACCAAAATACCAGCAAAGCAAAACAATATATTTATATTCAAATGAAAATGTAATTAACTAAAACTTGTTACATAACTAAGAAGCCCCAGGCATAAAGGGCGTGACAGCTTACATATTTATGTAATGTAAAAAAGTAAATTATATGAACTCATATAACGTATCAATATGCTAATTACTGAGAAAGAACACAAACATTGTCCTGAGTTAATCAGAGCGACCAGCTATTCTTATCATTTAAATAATCATTCACGGAATAATATGCCTTTGAACAAAGCTTGGATTTAATTTTTGCTTTAAATGCATTGTAGGGCAAGTCTAGCAAAGCAGAGGGTATCTTGTTATAAAAAGCTATACCATATATATTTTGGGTTTCACATATAGCCGATTTACAAACTTCTATTACCTTAACACTTTTGATTTGAAGGATCACAAGCGGTATTTATTTTATATGGTAAACCAGTCTAAAATTTTCTGCTAGTTTATAAACACAATGACTAATTTATAGTTAATATTTGTTTTTCTGCAGGTGCACAAGGAGAACGCGCCTGAGTGTCTCACTATGGTGCACTACACTGAGCTTGCGGATAAGGGGCTCATCCTCATGCGCGGTGAATTCGACAAGGTATCACTAGCCCTAGAAGGAGGATAATGATTTTTGTTATGTGTGTGCGTGTGTAACAAAAATATATTAGGTTAGGGGTTTAATGTTCTTCCAAAACGAACACACCTATCTAAGCTATCCCATCTAAGCGCACGGCAGTGCGCAGGCCAAGTGCCAGCAACCGGCCGCGCGCATGCCGTGCACTATTTACAGTCGTGTAAATTTTACACGAACCGTTGCTTAGTGCCTATTGAAAGAATCATATACTAATACTAAAGCCATATGCCAAATTTCATAGATATAGCTTCAGTAGATCAAATATGACCCTGTGAAAATAGTAATTTTTGCACAACAGACTCACTAACTGACCAGTAATCAAAACCCTTAAGACTGTGCCGAGCAAACGCGGCGCGCGTAATTTAGGTATTTTACTTCGGCGCGCGGCGGACTGAAGGTGAAGGAAAACATCTTGAGGAAACCTGGACTTTAAGTCTGAAATCGCCAACCCGCATTGAGCAAGCGAGGTGATGACGCTCAATCCTTCTCTGTATGAGAGGAGACCTGTGCCCATCAGTGGGACGATAAAAGGTTGTGATAATGACTACGGCGCGCTAGTTGTGTGCTTCGTTACGCATACATAGACAAGTTGACGCTCGTTGCCCGCTTGGTTGCATGTAGGGTTGTAACGTAGCTTCGCCTCCGCCTCCGTTACTGCGGAAGTTCTGCAAGAAATCGTATCTTCGCCTTCGCCTCCGACTCCGCACAATTTTATGCGGAGTTATAACGGAGGTTTATTCACATATTCATAAAATATTAACTCTCAAGCAGCGACTCTCGTCAACCGTCCGGCCGCGTGTTGCGTGAAATTTTGATTTAATGAACCATTTTTGTTTTTCTATATCCTCTATCACCTTCGCCTTCGCATCCGCGGAGGTGAAACACGTCGCCTCCGCATCCGCCTCCGTGCATGACAAGAGATGATAAATTTTGAGTCGGTGTATTGAGTGACTTGAAAAGACGACTTACTATTCAACGAACGCGATGAAATTACGGCGTGATTAGGTGGGCTAGGTGAGTTGGAAGATAAGATGGTTGGGTAGGTTGTTATAATAAAGCCAGTATGTAATAAAAAATCTATAATTGCCTAATAAAATATCTTAGTTGTTTACCATTTTACAAAATCATACAAAAAGCGCAGAGAAATGTGGTTTACTTATTACTAGCTGTTTAACGCGGTTTCACCCGCATACCGGGGGAACTTCTTCCATACCCAGATAAAATATAACCTATGTTCACCGGGGATTGTGTATCTTCCCAACAGTGAAAGAGTTTTTCAAATCGCTCAAGCAGTTTTGGAGCCTATTCAATCCAAACAAACAAACAATTAAATCTTTCCTCTTTACAATATTAGTATAGAAGTACAGATGCAGGGTGTAAAGCTCAAGTGTGGTTATATTACATAAAAATTGCTTCTGCCTGAGTAAATAAAATTTCTAGTTCACAAAAAATAATGTTGATTTTTCATACAAAGTTGTCATCATCTGACCAAAATTTGTGGGAGAATACAATAAAAAATAGATAAAGATAAACTAAAAGAGACAAGAAGGGTAATATCAATCTCATTTAAAAAAAACATGATTGTTATTTCCACCCACAAGGACTACTACGTTACACAAAAAAAAATCATGCATATTTGCAGTTCGGATTGAAGACTGAATTCGAACTTAGGAATTTTGGTGCATAAAGAAAGGCGGTGGAAGAATGTGCTCATGCGACTTATACTCGTAGCGCTTTTCTTTTGTTTTGTTATATCTTTAGATTCTAATTTTCGCTTTAAATCTTTTTGTTTGTCTTTTTGATTGATCGCGTCAAGAATATGTTTAGGTTCTCTAATTTTCATTTGCCTAACCGAGAATCAAGGATTTCAGGCAGCAAGCAATCAACATAAAAAGCTTTCAATTTTTCTTCCATTTTACACCAATATTCTTATGATATGCGAAATCGACTATTCTATTTCCATGTATTATGATCTCGTCTTTATCTTTAGTTTATTCTTCTATTAAAATATCTGTATATGAATCCGTATGTTTTGAAGAATCCTGAAACAAAATAAAGAATATCATAAGTAGTCCCTAAGCTGCGTTTTCAAACGAAGTTATGGGCTCCGTCCGACACTTCGACGAGAAAAAAACAAGTGTTAATTTTTTTTTAAAAATATCAGGTAAAACACATTGGGAGTAGGTCACATAGGTAGGATAACTGTCAAACCATAGGTGATAGGGAGTAGAAAACGCCAGTAGACCTAAACTACAGAAGTCGTGCTTAGGGACTAGCGTCTCGAGCAAGCGTGGCGATTGTGCCTTCTCTGTATGAGAAGTGGGATCTGCCATGCAGTGCGACTATTACAGGCTGGTATTAATATTATGTATCATAAATTTTACTTATGACGTTGGAATTACTTCCAGCTTCATTTTTTTATTTCCACCAGCAATAGATCTACAATAAAAAAAAATATAACTACCAACGTTTTCAATATAGCATATCTTGGAACTAAAAAATGTTTTACAACTTTACATTACAATAGCTTATCCATCAGAATTCAGAATAATAGTTACCACGCCCATATGGGTCTAAGTAAAGTACCTATAACTCGCGCGAGTTAACTGAGCATCTGGCTGGAATGCGACCCCTCTCCCGATACCCCGCGCGGCGACGCGTATTCGCCGTGAGCGCTGAGTAGCGTTAGCAGGCGCGTGCGCTCCATACAAGCAGAAAAGCTCTGCATACCCTAATAGTTTTCTAAAAAAATATATAATAATTTATATACTACAAACTTAAAACTGAAAGACTTTGTTAATCAGTTAGTGAGAACACTGCCATCTATTGGGCCTAGTGCTAACTACGAAATATCACTGGCCTTCGTCGCGACGGCCGCGCCACTTCTCTTAGCGGCGTAGGCACAAACAAAATGTGCCTCTTCCATATCTGTCTGTGTATAAAATTATTTGCTTGTGTGCCTAAATTGTTGAGTACGTGTGCGTGAAATTTCATTGACTTTTAAGGGCACGATAAGCACAGCTTCTAATAATGCGACGAATTTAAGAAGTTCAGAAATATAGCATGATTGTTGTTCGTTCAAATACCTTTTTATTTTAGCAGCTTATGTTGTTTCAATATTGGTTGTTTTAAGCGGAATTAAATATTCATTTATTTTAGAGTTTTTGGTTTAACACAAAAGAAAGGTTGTCTTTATAAAAAGTATTATGATAATTATATGTGGTTAGCAGGCTGTGTAGTGTGTACACACAAATAAATTGTTTTGTTTCTCGTGTAGGTATATTATTTTAAAACACGGCATTAACAGTTCATCGTTATAAAAACTTAAAAGACCTTAAGTTTTTCAACCTACTTGCTTTTGAATTTCAATACTATACTTTATATTGTAATAATTTTCCTGAAGTTTACAAATTAGCAAAATTTAATAGTTATGATTCCAATGAGTAGTGCATTACGCATATTTATGAAAGATTTTTCTATATTTCCATTTTAAAAGAACTTTTATCGATTTCACAACGATCTTATATATATTTAATCTTTACAGAGTTATTTATTTAGAGAGTTATTTATTTATTTACAGTTCAGTTAGTAATACCATTTCATTGTATTTTGACAGCCTCCATGGCGTAGCGGTAGCGAACGCGGCCGCTGCGTAAGGAGGCGCGGGTTCGATCCTCGCGCAGTGTAAATATTTGTATGCATGAATATGAATATTTGCACTGGTCTGGTCGTGCCTCGGAAAGCCCGTTAAGCCGTTGGTTTCGGTTGCCATACGAACATCTAGTGGCAGTCGTTACGGGTTGTTGGAGCCCACAAGTCAGACGGCAGTCGCTTCACGGAAAATGTCGAAATTTTGCCATAATCAGCAATTAGACTGGAAAAGCGGACCCCAGATTCCAAAGCTTTGGATGCGACTGGTATTAACCCTGAGATGATGATTTCATAGTATTCATTTGGGCAAAAAAAAATACCTAACACCCCACGTATATCATTTATTTGACTTGTTCTTATCATCAATCACATACTTAGATGTTCATTGTAGCCACGCACAAACATCAATTCAATGTTGACATCCGAAAAAGTACGCGACTATGTTAAATTGAAACTACGTCTACGTTAGGTTTTTTAAGTTTTACCATATATAAGCACAGAGATTTGGGTAGTAGGTATATCTATGCATACCTTCAAGAAAATCTCTGTGCACGCCCCTGAGCGTTAGTATCTTTGTTACAATTATTGTCTAAATACAGTATTTTTTATTAAGTTTGTTTTTTTTTTTTTATATTTTCGATGCGTTAGTGAAGCCTGTTGGTTGCACCAACATTATATTTCAGTCTATATGTATCAATTTCATTGCAAAACGTCATGAGTAAAATGATCTAGTATTATAACGCTTTATCATCAAAACGACCTTTTATTAATATAAAAAAAAGTTGTACTTAATTTATATTTTTTAACATTATTCTCATTTTTTACAAATGGTACCGCCACAGAGCGAGGTGCACAGTTAACTCGCGCGAGTTGTACATAATGGTGCATGGTGTGTAGGTTGGAAGCGACTGGCGCAAATTCTCGTTGTGGATTCTAAAACGAATCTGATGACAATGACATAAAAAAAAAACCTATTACAAGATACCTATATCGAATGTTTGAGGAAAAGTTCCATTCGCCATCTTCGATTTTAAAACGGATGACAGATTTGCAATTGTCATCCCTAAAAACTCGGTACACGATACCCACATATTTGAGAAAAAAATTAATATAAGGTAACGTCTACCATTATGTAAGGAAAAAGAAAATAATAAATCAAAATACAAATACGTACTTTTTATGAGAACAGTTTTTTTTCGTAAATTAGCACCAACTTTCATCTTAAAATAAGTTTCCTTACGCTTTCCCATTTTTCTAAAACAAATATTTTAAACAATGTTACAGAAATATACAGTATTGAATAGTAAAAAAAAAAGTTAATGTTAGGTATGCACAATATAAAAGTCATATTAACTCAAAAATTAAAGACTTAGACGACGGGCTTAGATGCCCCGTGTGGTACCGGGCTTAGAATAGTACCAACCCATATCCTCTCGTGGGTGTCGTAAGAGGCGACTAAGGAAACCCTCACCAGGGAAGCGGGCAGCAGCGCTTCTTGCTATTCCTGGTCAGTGTGGTAGCGGCCAAGGTAACGGCGGGGCAAGGGGTGCGAAGGATCTCCGGAAGAGATCCGGCTACCATGAACAACGACGGATCGACTTGGCAACACTGAACATGCGCACATTGCGGACCGACGAGAGGGTTATTGAACTGGAGGAAGAATTGAGCAAGTTACGATGGGGTGTCCTGGGATTATCTGAAGTCCGAAGAGAGGATGAGGATTCGATAATCCTTAAATCCGGTAACTTGCTCTATTTCCGGGAGGGCGACCAACAGACCCATCTCACTTCTGATTCATGTCTATAAGTTGTTTTCGAGAGTCCTTACGAATCGTCTCGCCTGCAGGTTTGACGACTTCCAGCCGCCCGAACAAGCCGGTTTCCGAAAGGGCTTCAGTACAGTAGACCACATACATACGCTGCGCCAGGTTATACAGAAGGCCGAGGAGTATAACTTACCCCTTTGCTTGGCGTTTGTGGACTACGAAAAAGCCCTTGATTTGATCGAGACCTGGGCTGTCCTGCAGTCTCTCCAGCGATGCCAAGTAGACTATCGGTATGTTGAAGCGGTGAAGGGTTTGTACGAAAACGCCTGTCGCATGTCAGTCCGAATACAGGACCAGACCTCGAAACCAATACCTCTACAGCGTGGTGTCAGACAGGGAGATGTTATCTCCCCGAAACTGTTCACCGCTGCATTGGAGGATTTCTTCAAGGTTCTGGACTGGAAAGTACTGGAGGACTGGAGTACATGACACACCTTCGGTTTGCTGATGATATCTTAGTCATGGCTGAGACCGCGGAGGACCTAAGTACAATGCTCGAAGACTTCAGTAGAGCCTCCGAGCGAGTCGGTCTTAAAATGAACATGGGCAAGACGAAAGTCATGTCTAATGCCCATGTTGTACCGACGCCTATAAAGATTGGAGACTCTGTTCTCGAAGTTGTGGACAGTTACGTGTACCTGGGACAAACTATCCAGTTAGGAAGGTCCAACTTCGAGAAAGAGGTCAATCGTCGAATCCAACTCGGCTGGGCTGCTTTCCGGAAGCTACGTAGAATCTTCTCGTCCGAAATACCGCAGTGTCTCAAGACAAAAGTCTTCGACCATTGTGTGTTGCCAGTGATGACTTATGGAATTGAGACGTGGTCGCTAACAATGGGCCTTATAAGAAGGCTCAAAGTCACTCAAAGGGCAAATGAGAGGGCTATGCTTGGGGTTTAACTGCGCGTTCGAATCAGGAATGAGGAGATCCGCAGAAGAACGAGAGTAACCGACATAGCCCGAAGAATTGCAACACTATAGTGGCAGTGGGCTGGACACATTACCCGTAGGACCAATGCCCGATGGGGCCGACGGGTTCTCGAGTTGCGACCACGCACCGGAAGACGTAGCATGGGTAGGCCCCCGACAAGGTGGACCGACGACCTGGTGAAGGTCGCGGGAAACCGCTGGATGCGGGAGACGCAGGACCGGTCGCTGTGGAGAACCTTGGGGGAGGCCTATGTCCAGCAGTGGACGTCTTTCGGCTGAAATGATGAAGATGATGATCTCAAAAAATAAAAAATATGACTTACCTTCTTCAACAGTTTATCAGTATCAGTATCAGTATATCGCAAGCAGCGCGTCGCACACACAATTAGACGTGACCACTCTCCGAGCTCTCATGGACGACTGAATTTCCGACCGGTGTACGTTGCGTATGATTCAAAACGGCGTCAATTTAAACAAAATGATGTCTAAAATAACCAAGCGACATTTTCGAAAATAATAAATTGTAGTATGATTGTTACAGATTAATATGAATTAAAGTTTGTGTAAAAATTCAACAGTTTACTATAAAAATTTAACTAAATACGAGCATGTTATTTTAAGATTTTTGTCCCACTTTACGTATTTTTGTTATTTAAACTAAACAATAATTATAATTTCTGCTAACGCAGAATTGTTAACACATTCATTGTGGTGCTTGAAACATAGTTTTTATCGTAAAAATGGTAATAGTATTTGGAGCGGCCAAGTGGCTTCGCGTGGGAAAAATATCCCCTCCTTCGATCGTGAACGGTATATTGAAGCGGTGAAGGGTTTGTACGAAAACGCCTGTCGCATGTCAGTCCGAATACAGGACCAGACCTCGAAACCAATACCTCTGCAGCGTGGTGTCACACGGGGAGATAACATCTCCCTCTTTCTTTATTAAGAATAAAAGAAAAGAAAATGATGTTATTGTCGCGGAGAAAAATCTCTTAACCTAGGGAGTGGGTTATTGAATGCCATGCACCTTCTTCCACGAGCTGTTCCGTCGTCCGATAGGAAATTCTAGAAGTTTAAAGCACGGCACGGCTCAGCACAAGCTCAGCAAAAACACACGTGGTTATTAAGTTCTCCACTATTCAACACTTTAGTCTTCCTCTCTTGAAGCCACGAGGACACTCAACCAATTGAGCGGTTGGATATAACTTATAATGACTGATTATATCGTTTAGCGAAACATTCACACGGCAGGACTGTGTGATTGCCGAAAAAATATAGCGGGCGAGTGCTACTCTATTTACACACACGGAGATTAGCGGGAAGCGATTAGCGGGGAGATCACATAGGATCCACGCGGTTAAGCGAATATGTATTATCACAGATGTGACGCGAGTTTAGCCGTTCAGTTCCAACTGGGTACTGTTTGTCTTGGCGGTAGCCGGTAGGTACAATCAGCCAAGAGGTTTTGCGCGACAATTCCATTTATAAACGATAATATATGGCGCCAACAGTATTGATGATATCTCTTTACCCGTGACGACCGTTTTTAATTATTTTGCTCTGCGCAGTCTTAATGCCACTTCCAATTGTCCTAGCGTTCTGAAATTTGGCATAGAGCTCATGTGTTATATGTGACTTAATGGAATATGGAATTTTTAATTAGTCCGCGTCTGACGTAAATTGACGTGGTTGTGAACAAGAGAATGTCATGTATACATAGCTTGAGAAAAGTATTTAATTCTCACCTAAAACATACCTGTGGAGAAGGGAGCCAACATCCTATCGGCTAATTATTCGCGTAAAAAGGTTTGAAATCCAATCTAATACCAATTTGAATGAAAAAAATAATTTAACTATTCATCTACATCATTCATGAACTATCAATTAATCAAGAGTTACGTACAGCACGGAAACCTGCCGTTTTTGTGCTGTACGTTTAGGGGTGTTGTGACTCCCTATTTAAATGAAACTCAACTTGCACTGAAATTATGATTTACTTTAACTTTTCCCTAATACAAATATCAGAAGGATTACAAGTGTACGACCATACTGGGTGTCCGGAACCGACTGGCGTGGCTCACCGCTGTTCGGCTCCAAGCGGCGGGGTTAGCTTACGCTGCGAATACTTAGCTGCTACATACGTAACACTTGATAAATTGTATAATTAAATTTATTACTTATGTAATTAAATTAACATGCCCAGTTCATATTTAGAAGTATTATAATGTTATTTCATCTGAACTTGGCAGTGGGTTAAATTACAGCACTTGTTGGCGAACAATTAACAGATAGGAATTTGACTCCCTTTTTAGGGTTCCTTAGCCAAATGACAAAAAACAGAACCCTTATAGATTCATTATGTGTGTCTGTCCGTCTGTCCGTCCGTATGTCACAGCCATTTTTTTCCGAAACTATAAGAGCTATACTGTTGAAACTTGGTAGGTAGATGTATTCTGTGAACCGGATTAAGATTTTGATGCAATAATAATAATAAAAAAAAATATTGAGGGCTCCCCATACTTAGAACTAAAACTCATTTTTTTTTCATCAAACACATACGTGTGGGGTATCTATGGATAGGTCTTTAAAATGATATCAAGGTTTCTAATTTTTTTTTTCTAAACCGAATAGTTTGCGTGACAAACGCTTCCAAAGTGGAAATAATTTTGGTCCCTCCCCCCCCTAACTTCTAAAATAAAAAATCTAAAAAAAAAACATTCATCTATAAAAACTACCAACGAAAATTGTTTTGAACGAGTTCTAGTAAGTAGTTTTTTTTAATACCTCGTAAATCGTAAACCGCTTATTACCGCGTAATCTTTCATACAAATAACTTAAATCCTTTAATTTCATAAATAAATGGTACGGAACCCTTTGTGCGTGGGTCCGACACGCACTTGGCCGGTTATAACAGATATGTTTTTGGTGGGATTCTATGTATCTTCTTTATGTAATATAAAACGTTATTTTTACTTTATACGAAACCTGAATATAGTTTGTTCAGAATAAGCCACTGAATTGAATCCTCAATGAATGTTGATACATTCATTTCCGAAATCCATTCACGTCCCGCTATTTGGGATTGTAAAATGTGGCGGCTTAAAGACGCCGGTGGCTGTCGATTGCTTCTGACACTTTTAGAAATGTGGCGGTAGCGTGCGACAGACATCGGTGGCTGTGGTCGGTGGCCCATTTGCGCCGAGCCTAAAACGCCATCGCATGCTAAAAAACAAATGGCACTGCGATGCTCCTGATGATAACTATACTACGGCATTCAAAATATAGATGCGCGCCATCTACAGCGTTAGCGTTTGTCTGCATCATATTTGAACTGTCCTCGATGATTGTTAATGTTGTTGCATTCGCATGTGTATGTATACTAATTTACATTTTTGTTTTTACAGAATGTACTTAATGGTCAAGAGGCTCGTTGTCTAGCAAATCAATTTCAGATGTACTACGGTGGAAAAGATGCTACAAAGTTGCAACTGCTTAAAACATTCACAAATAATCCTGATACATTCAAACACATGGACCTGATAGCACAGCTAGAAAATATAGGTTTATAATATAGTGATCTGTCATGTATGTGGTACATAAATAAAAGGCAAAGTACAGGTCTTGTTTGAATTCATAATAATTATAATGATGGCTACTCCTAAGTTTAGGGCTGACAGAAGCTCACAAACACTGGAGCTCTGCAAATCTACTTCAACCACACCCGCTGTAGACCTGAGGCTCAGAGCAGCAGAACTATAAAGAGCGAGGTCGTAGGAAATATCAATTTAACCTGTGAGGATAGTAGGTGTAACTAGGTGTGTCATTTACTATAACATTCAACGGAGAGTCCGGTGATGCTGCCGGTGAAGATGGAACTAGCAGAGCCGACTGAGGAATACTGCATCCTCCATCAATGGTTACTCTTAAACTGGATGTCCGACGAAACAGGCTCTGCTGCTCTACATGTGCCCTGTGCCCTAGCCTGATATAGTCCATTGGATTATGAACTATCATCTCACTAGGAGGGGTATAATCTTTATTTGTGGTGTTCCCTTTTTTGTATTTCAACACATTCTCTTCACATTCTTGATAACAGCTTTCTATAAAAAGATTTTGTAAATACACCTTTGTTTTTTTCATTACATCTTCTTCTATGATTGTGGTATTCCGTTTCAAATACGTGGGGAGTTTGGACATAAACTGTTCGTACAAATTGTATCCGAAGTCATCGTGAACACTTTGGTTAGATGATGTCGTGAGAGTTGAAACCGATAGTGCTCCTATACTGTGCGGAGATTTATCGGATACTTCGGCCGAATCCATAGACGTAAACATATCAAAATTGTTCTCTTCTTGATGACATTTGTTTTTAACATCGGATTGTTTAAATGTAATTGATTCTTTAAGAGCGCATTTATTAGAAATCTTGAAATTTTCGTTCTTTAAATGTTCAATACTATTATCAAAAGTATTTATTAATTCGGGCATCCTTACATTGGTTGATTTAAACGCTTTAGTACCTTTTACCAATTCGTCTAAATTGAAGTTTGATTTGTTTTTCAAATCAGCCAAAGCGGGTCTTGTTATTGTTTCGGATCTAACAGCTTTTGGAAACATTCTCAATGTCAGACGATTATTTGTTACAAAGCAGTTGTTTGCAATATTATAATTCGAAAAATTATCACAAACTTTACCGCTGTCTTTCTCAAATAAAATTTGTCCCGTACGACGTGATCTTTTTCTGATTTCGTCTAGGCATTTACGTGTTTTTCGCTTTTTGCGTTTAGTTGTATTCGGCAACGATTCCATCGCAAACTGCAAAAAACAGCCTGCTAAACAATCAAATGAACGTAATTCAAGTGCTTCTTCAGTCCTATGTGGCTTATAAGGAGAAATTTGATAATTCCACTATTAAACAAAAATACTTGAATCACATTTCAAAATTACTTGTTATGGAAAAGAATAACTTTCACCATACAAATTAATGTTTAAATATCTACTATTTACTGAGATATACAGATTTTTACGTTTTCGACTTCAACATTTTCACGAAATAACTAATTTAGACGTAGCGTGGCAGTATCTCTATGCAAGTTGTCAGTTTGTCATCAAAAAGTTTTAAGAAAAAAGTTCGAAATTCAATTGCTGGGTTACTATGACATGTTAAAACCATCATGATTCCAGGTTCCAGACAAAAATGGAGTTATACAGGATAAATGAGCCCCTATCTACCGGCACCGCTGCGCCGCCTCACCTTCGACCGTCTACATGCACTCAGCCACCCCGGCGGCGCTCGTCTCGTGGCACAGCGTTACGTGTGGCCCGGCGTTGCGCGCGACTGCCGCGCCTGGGTGAGGGAATGCGTCCAATGCCAAAGTGACGCGCCATGTTTCCGCACCACTCGGAAGCTTCACCCCACCATCATCCAGGTTTCGTCATGTCCATTTAGATATTATTGGCCCTCTGCCATCATCGAGAGGTTATTCATATTGCCTGACAGCGATCGATCGTTTCTCTCGATGGCCTGAGGCTTGGACAATGGTTTCGATAACCGCAGAGGAGGTAGCTGATCGGTTCGTAGAAGGTTGGATCGCACGCTTTGGCGTTCCTACTACCGTCACGACTGACCAAGGCCGCCAGTTCGAGTCCGACCTTTTCAAGCGACTCATGAACGTTGGCGCGACCGAGCGGAGGCGAACCACCAGTTACCATCCTCAGGCTAATGGCATGATCGAGCGCTTTCATAGGCAGCTGAAGGCGGCTCTTATGTGCCACAATGACACCTGGCACCGAGCCCTTCCCATCGTCCTTCTCGGCACTAGAACTGCATTGAAGGAGGATCTCGAGTGTTCAGCTGCCGAGCTTATTTATGGGGAGCCACTGCGCCTACCGGGAGAATTCCTGATAGCCAGTCCATCCCATACCACAGACAACGCACATGATTTTGTGACGACTCTGCGCGCGAAAATGTTTGCTCTGCGTCCAACTCCGGCCTCGCGACACACGCGACCGACGTCCTTTATTTTCAAGGATCTCCAGGATGCTTCTCATGTCTTTCTTCGGGATGACACTGTTCGCCGCGCACTTCAACCTCCCTACACTGGTCCTTACAAGGTAATGTCACGGACCGACAAGTTAATCGACATTGACATGGCAGGTAATCGCGTGACGGTCACTATCAACCGCGTGAAGCCTGCATATATCGCACACGATGAGAGCGACCCCTCCCGGGTAACCGCTCCGCAACAGACCGCAACGCCAGCGCCTGCCGTGCAAGCGACTCCTGTATCCGCGCCATCCGCGCGCTTACAGCCGACTGTACCACCTGTTGTTCAACAACCAGTTACCACTAGGTCAGGTCGCACTGTTAGATTTAAGGATGTTAAGAAGTATGGCTACGCGCCTTCTTTTAAGGTTTTACTAGATGCTGGCCTCTATGATTATATCTCATTGTGGTTGCTATGTGAGCCTGTCACTTTGTTACTTTATATATATGTCTAATTTATGTTTTTTGATTTCTGCTTATAAATTATAACTCTTATTAATTTTCACAAGCAGTTCTTATTTATTCGTTAAAATAGTAGCAGAGAATAAATTTACGAATTCAACTGTGGGTGTTTCTTATTGGCAAATTTATTTTTCGAAGGAAAATAATTAGGGCAAGTCTAACTTACTCCGAAAATTCGTAAGAACCGTTAGAAAAGGTCCGGTAAGCCTGCAGTGAAGATGGACAAGTCAATTGCAGAGGTTTCGAAGGTGCGAATTGGAGATCTAGATGCCAAAAAGTTTAACACGTGGAAGTTTAAAGTTTTCATGGTGCTTAAAGGTATACCTGGGGCAAAAGATTTATTGGAAGGTATGAAACCGAGGCCAATACTTATGCCAAATGCCACACCTGAAGACAAAATGAGGTATGAAGCAGAAGTAGTAGAATACGACAAATTAGACAGTATTGTGTCCGTCTTGCTTTTGTCAAATTTACCTGATGACATAATAGAAAAAATGATGCGTTTTACGTATTCAAAAGAAATTTGGGATGAACTACATAGACTATATGGAGGTTGTGTCGTAGACCAAAGCTACACAATGTGCAAAACTTTTTTCTCGTACAAGAAAGATTCTACGCACAATATGGCGGCACATATTTCGACGCTGAAGAATTCGTGGCATGAACTACACAGAGCGCTGAACCTTGAAAAGGATTTACCAGACACTATTGATCTACAAAATTCTTGATACTTTGCCGCCGGAATACGTGATGTTTGAATCAAGTTGGTTATTGATGACGAAAGAAGAACGCACTGTTAACAATCTTACTGTTCAACTGTGTTCACATGAAAAAGTTCTTGCAAAAGTCAAAGAAGAACAAGATGGAGGCAGCACCAGTGCCGAAGCCTTGTGGGTAAAGACAAAAAAGAAGAATGGAAAAGTAAGCAAAGATAATGAAAACAAGCAAGAGATACAGAAAAATAAGAAAAAGTGCAAATACTGTGGAAAACTCGGTCATTTTGTGAAGCAATGTGAGAAATGGATTAGTGATGGAAGGCCAAAGAAGTCGGAGAAGGACACTAAGAATGTCAACATGACAATTTTATCCATCACTGGAAATGAATGCAAAGATTCAATAAATTTTTATGTGGATAATGGGGCAACCAGCCATGTAACAAATAGAGACGATCTTTTTGTCGAATAAAGTCATTTCAAGAGCAAGCACACAGTACGCGGAGCTAATGGGAATGAAATTCAAGCTATAGGAATTGGCTCCATTAGAGGAGATGCACAAATAGGTAATGGTGAAGTAAGACAAATTTTACTTAAGGATGTATGGTATGTACCCACCATTTCAAAAAATCTTTTTTCGGTACTTGCGACACATGATGCTATTAAGAACAGTACATTTGAATCAACTCCAACGACTTGCATTTTCAAAGGTAATAAGCGACTGATTGGTACGCGAGATAGGCATGGTGATCTATATCGGCTGGAAATGAGATGTTTAAAGCCTGCTGAAGTAAATCAGTTATCCACCTCAAACTTTTTTTTTTTTTTTTGCCGGGGTGGAAATCCTCATAGGATGCCCGCCGCCCTGGGGTGGGCGACGGGGTATGTCAGACTTTTATTTATTTATTTATTTATTTACTAGCTTTCCGCCCGCGGCTTCGCCCGCGTTAACTTCGGGCGCTTTTTAGATTTCCCTCGGGAATATCAAATTTTTTCGGGATAAAAAGTACCCTATTATTTAATCCAGACTTCTATCTTTACGTCTGCAAAATTTCAAAGCAATCGGTTTAGGAGTTACGGCGTGAAAGTGGTACAAACAAACTCACTTTCCGATGTATAATATTAGTAAGGATATATTTGGTGTACACGTACAAATATTCCAGTAATCTCCCTTGGGAACTTGATGTTTTTTTAGGACCAAAAGTAGCCTATGTTACTCTCCATCTTTTCAACTAACTGTATACCAAAAATCAGGTCGATTATTTGCTCAGCTACGGCGTGAAGGAAGGACAAACAAACAAACAAACACACTTTCACATTTATAATATTAGTATGGATTTATTAACTATGGACAACTTACAGCTAAAACAAACAGAATAAAAAATATGTATGTAAGATTGACAGCCAATTATAAGTCATCACTTATAAAAATCAGACTGTACAGAGATAGTGTGGACAACACAACACAGCTACCTAGCTTATAAAAATTAAAAAAAAAAAACAGACACTACAAGAATAAAACATAAATTAAAAAACAAGCAATATAACATTCCAGCTTAAGATAACAAAGGTTAAAAAAAAAAGAAAAAAATCGTAACATACTCGTACATAAAAGTCTCAACCAAAAAAGTCTCGGCTCATGCATTTTCTGGCCGAGGAGACACTTGTTAAAAAGGGATCGAAATCGTGCCGCTTACACATGTCATTAAAGGTTCTACTTGCTCGCACTGTAAATGAATTTTGTCTGTAATTTGTAGAGGTTAATGGAACACGCAAAGGTGCATTCCATCGCTTTGACCTTCCGGGAACGTTAAAATAGAATTTTGATAGAATATCGGAACTATTGATAGAGTTGTTGAAAATTTTAAATAATGTAATACAGTCAGATATTGCTCGCCGATTAATTAGGGGTAATATATGATACCTTTTACAGAGCTTGAGGTAATCTTCAGACCGGTAAGGCACTTTCTGGTGATAACACAAATACTTGATAAATCTTTTCTGGATGCTTTCGATGCGATCGATATACTTGTGATAACAAGGGTTCCAGATTTCACAAGCATATTCCAAGTGACTTCAACAAAACTACAGTAAAGAATTTTCAAGGTTTTAGCCTGAGTAAAGCACTTGGACAGCCGCATTATGAAACCTAGGGCTTTAGATGCTTTAGCGACTATGGCATCAACATGAACTTCAAATGTAAGCTTAGAATCGTGATATACACCCAGATCACGGATGCAATTCGTCCTAGGTAGCGCTTGATCACCTAAAAATACGATGATGGTATGATTGTGCGCTTTCGGGAATATGTCAGAACCGAACATTTAGAGGGGTTAAGATCAAGCTTGTTTACACGACAATAAGCCTCCAGACGACGCAAATCATCCTGAAGTGCAATTACGTCCGCATGTGATGATATTGTGGCATAGATCTTCATATCATCAGCAAAACACAGCAGTTTGGATGAAGTCAAGCAAGAGTCGATGTCGTTAATATAAATAATGAAAAGTAATGGACCTAGCAATGAACCCTGGGGGACTCCACTGGAGACAGGCACCCAACTGGACATATAATTGCTTAATACTACTGCCTGGGATCTGTTTTCCAGATACGAAGAAAACCATCTGAGTAAATCACCTCGTATTCCTATACCATATAACTTGGATAGTAAGATCTCATGATCGATTCGATCAAAAGCTTTACTGTAATCAGTATAAACGACATCAACCTGCCCACCATCATCCATGGCATCAGTAATAAAATCATTGAGTAGAATTAAATTGGTGACTGTAGACCTTCCTTTCAAAAAACCATGTTGAAGGGAACTAAGCGAATTTATAAGAGCACTATATACCTGGTTATAGATAATCCTTTCGAATATCTTAGCCACAATACAAAGCTTGGATATCGGCCTATAGTTAACAATTTCGGTTTTGACTCCTTTCTTGTAAATTGGCGTTATGAAAGCTGATTTCCAAAGCTCAGGAACAACAGAAGTATCTAAGGATTTCTTGAAGAGAATCGATATAGGATGGGCAATTGCACTCGAACACCGTACAAGAAATTTGGATGAAATATTATCTGGGCCAGCAGCTTTAGAAGTATCCAACTTGCGAAGCAAGTTAGAAACCTCCTCAACGTTAATTACAATGCTACATAAATCAGATAGGCCGGACGCTTCAGTAAGAACAAGGGGCGAAGTAGTTCCACAATTAGGGCTAGTATCTAGAAATGTAGAGTGAAAGTACGTAGAAAACGCTTCACATATTGTGTCTCCGGCACGCAACGTCTCGTTATTGTAGTTTAAGGTGCTCGGAACTGCATTCGAATTGCGTCGTTTTTTAACGAAGGTCCAGAAATATTTAGGGTTTTCTTTAATAGATTTTTCGGTCAAGTTCAAATAGTTTTCATAACATTGCGATTCTAATATCTTTACCCTTTCACGAAGGAGCTTAAATGTTGACTCATCAGCTAAATTACCATATCCCTTTACACCCGATAGATTTTTAGTTCGAAATCGTCAATGTCATTGTTTTTATAGCTTTCTATAGAGCCTTACAAGCTTAGAAAAAATACTGAAAAAAATCTCAGGTTTATAGTTAACCCAGGAGTTAACCCACACGATCGTGAGTTTTAGGTACAACTTGACCACTCACGATCGTGAGGGTAATTTAAATAGAACGTTTATCTTGATAGTTGGATGGAAAATGAAACTAATATAGGAGCTAATTACTTTAATCAGTCATTCTAAAATCGGTCCACCTTATTAAACTTGCTATGTAATCCTTATATCTTAAAAAAAAATCAGCATTGGTAACAGAAGTCATAATAATTCTTCAATTTTTGTAACAAAACAAGAAAACTTCTAAAATTCACTAATTTATATTATTTAACAAATTAAAATATTATTTAAAAACAATAAGGAACTATCAAAATTTATGGTTTTTGGTGATAAGATTTAAAACAGTCTTTTCCACGCGAAATGCACAAGTATGTATCGCATTTTTTGCATCGTATTTTCGTGCGGCTGCCACAAGTTTCATGTCGACACATTCTTGGGGCTTTTATTTCGTCAAACACCGGAAAATTATCTTAAGCGTCATCACTGGCGGATTATTTTCAATATCACTGGACCATCGGCGTTCTTTAGATGGAATACTTGATAATCCGTTGGCAATATTTAGACGAAAATCTAACAAGGGCCAAATGTCTTTCCTGCTTAAATTATTTGCCATGGCCAAATCAAGAAAGTGAATGAGTACCTTCAGCATCCATTTTTTAGTTTTAATAAGAGTTCTGTAGTACTCCATCTGCTGGTCGAGTACATCCACTCCGCCCATGTGTTGGTTGTAACGCTCAATAACTTTAGGAGCAGAACCATCCACGTAAGTTTTTGTGCGTTTATCCCAACGTTTTCCTACAGATGAAGTGGGCGACCCAGTGCAGTTTGATGCCATTAAAACAGATTGATTGTCCTTCCATTTTACAATAACTGTTGGTTTGCACACATACTCTTGACTTTCACCTCTTACCATCCTAGCATCAGTTTTAAATTTAATTTCAGCACTATTGGGGATTCTGTTCATCATCATTGTTCCAGTACTATGAAGATTTCTCTTGTGCATCTCTTCGATCAATGCAACAGTAGTAAAATATCTGTCATGGTAGATACAGCTTCCAGGTGAGACACTCTTACTCAAGTGGAGAACCAGAGAAGGCCCAAGCCCAAGTGAAAGTCCTTCACTAGTGGTCAATACAAAGTTTTTAAGTCCAACAGGGCCTGGTTTGCTTCTACTACTACTAGGCGAAGACTTCATCTACCAGTTAATGGCACCATTTGTTCATCTATCGAGTAAAACCCGGGGCCTCTTTCTAGTTTGTTGCAAGTAGATTTTACTTAATTTATCATCGGCTGTACCTTCCACAATGGATTGGTTCTTTCACTTGGCGAAGCTTCGTCTGAATCTACAACATGCAGGGCATTACGGATGGTTAAAATAGGTCACGAGCCATTTGCTTGGTAATAAACTCTAATCTTAATCATGTTCTCCAGTAAATTGGGATTCGAGGGTAATTAATAAGATCCAATGATAATGTGATTTGATAATACTTTGGCTATATGAATGGCATTAGTTTTAAGTTCGTGACCTGTTTCTCTGAGATGATACAAGTTGGTACACCTAGATATTTCTTTTTGAAAATAGTCAGAAAAATATTTTGACATTAGGTTGAAAATAGTCATCATCTTCATCTAAATCCTCAATTTCGGAAAGGTTTCCATCGCCCAAAATTTGTAAAATTTGATCTTTATTTAATTCTCGTCCTAAAACCAAGAATATACATATATTTTAAAATTAAATTCAAGCACAATGAGTAAATAACGGTTTCCATGTTTTGAAATTATTTCTTGCACGTACAACCGAATCTACACGATCGTAGCAGTCAAACTTTACGACGAAATGGTATCCATATTACAATGAAATTTACCAAAATAAAATAATTATTAAGTGTTTATTTAACTTTGAATTTACCTAAAAACATAATGCATTACTAAATAAAATATATGCGCGACAAGTACTTACCCGTGATGCTGCGGGGGTCAAAAAACGGCGCCATCTATTACCAAGGCTCACAGGACACTGGCCGCCAGCACGGGCCTCGCGATTTTTTTAGCGCTAGCGAGACATCCTCACGATAGATCGATGCCGGTTGCGTTCGCAGAAAGTAAACAGATTGGCGCCAGATTTTTTTAAAAGTTAAACGCACGCTCGTTTCATCCCGGGTGTAAAGGGATATGTCTTAAATTTTTAAAAATATTTGTATTTTTCTTTAATTGTTTTAATTAGTGCCGAATTGTACCAAGTTGGATATGTTTTGTTATGACTTAATTTATGTGGAATGTATTTTGTGTGTAATTTGAGAATAAATTGATTGAAAAAGTGTAATGATTCATCAATTGATCGTGCCGCAAACTCGGATTCCCAGTGAATCGCAGATATGTCATTGTTTATAGACTCATAATCGCCTTTGTCGAATAGATATTGCGTCCGTGTCGCGCACTCTAATGAAGGAGCTTCAACGAAATCCATATTAATTAATAGTGCTGGATGGTAGGCATCAATGGGAACCAGGGGACTTGAACATTCAACTACCTTAACTAATTGGTTTGAAAGTACCAAATCTAAAATTTTACCATACTTATTACGAACACTATTGTATTGACCAAAATCTAGGGTGCATAGCTCATCACATAGTAAAACTTCGTCAGGACCATTCGGGTTCATTGGGACGAGCGATAGATTGTCAGACGGGACCCAGGCAATACCGCTCCTATTAAAGTCACCAATGATGAGAAAGGTATCAGAAGAGTCACTCATAACTATTTCAATTAATTTTGTGAGGTAGTTGCGGAGTTGCAAAGAAAATGAAAGGCCTAAGTTTTGTTGACACAAATAGACAACGCAAATATGTAAGGTAATATATTTACGCGTATTACAATTTTTTAGTCGTATACTAAGCCATAGATCCTCAGCTGTAGAATGGAAGGCAGGTTGGTATATAACTGAAAGCTCCCTGCGTGTAGCAATAAGCACACCCCCTCCACGCGATTGCCCGGTCAAAACATAATCCCGATCACGACGCCACACAATGATCATCAAAGAACTCGGAATTTAAAACTCCATCCAATAACCACGTCTCCGTAAGAACAATAATATCATACGAGTTTAATAACATTTGACGATAAAAAATATCACTTTTAGTTCTAAGCCCGCGAACATTCTGATAAAAAATATTTAACTTAGGAGCCATTAAAATTAAGGCCAATAATAGTATACAAATTTGAATAATCCATTAAAATAAAACATTTCGTTAAATAATTTTGTAGAATAGTGTAAAATATTAATAAATAAGTATATTGAGGGTAACAGTTAATAAGACTTACGCGAGCGAAAGAATCATTTGATGTTACGTAGTAAACCGTTGAGCGAAAAAGCAAGTAATTTTGTAGAATAAGGTAAAATTTATTTAAATAAGTATAATGAAGGTAAAAGTCAATATTATTTGCGCGAGCGCAAGAATCATATAATGTGAAGTAGTAAACAGCTGTGCGAAAAGGCAAGCAATAGTACCTGGTGCGAGCAAGTGCGAGAGAGTAAAACATATTGAAATAAAGTAAGGCATCAAAGTAAACAGCGCGATAACGAACACAATGCTTACGAGCAGCTAAACAAAAGAAAGGTGTCGAACTTTCTAGTACGGCAGGTGTGTTAAACATTTTGCAAACGGTATAAAACATTTGGAACCATTGAAGTAAAATACAATAGCACAGTAAGAAGGTACATATTAACATTAAGAAACACGTTAGACAATCCTGTTTAAATCAGACTCCTTCCTTATAATTAAAACTTTAGAATTATTATTTTTAAGAACATGTATTTTTCCATGTTTAACCCATACAAACTCGTAATGCTTATCTTTTACAATGACTTTAACTTTAGTCAAAAGCTTTTTGTACTCCACGCTTAGGTGATCGTTCACGTACACACGCTGAGACGAGCCTTGAAACCCGATGTCACAAGTAGATAGGTCCTTCTTGGCCCGTGCCGCCGCAATGAAATCTTCCTTCACATATCGGTTTAAGAAACTTACCACTATAGTATTTTCATTGGAACCAAAAATAGGGACCCTCGAAATGTAGTTCACCTGGGCTTTAGGACAGCTGTAATTAAATTTACGGCCGATAGCGTCAATAATTCTATATAAATTTTCGTCCTTTTTAATATGAACTCCCTTTATTTCGACGTTGTTTAGTCTGGATCTTTGTTCATACGTCGAGAGAAGGTACTTCGTGCTAGCCAAGTCCGTCTGTAAATAATTCACTGTTGCCTGGAGCTTTTCAAATTCAGACACTTGCTTCGACTTCCACTAATCTTGCATTAAAATCATCTAATTTCCCAAGAGTGCCCTCACATGTCAACTTAAGCTCACACAACTCACTTTTGACCACGCGGATGTCGTCTACCAAGGTCGGCAAGTTAAGCAGCTGCTGCTTCATGTCGCGTATCTCACTTAGTATGGTGTCCAGGGACGCAGGTTCCGGGGCAGACAGAAGTGGTGATGACGTTCTGCAAGTGGGACATTTCCATTGCGCCATCCTATTAGCACCTAGTTTTCTCCAACCGGCTTCCGAGATGTTTGCACATGAAAAGTCCAGGTGTTTCTTGCAGCTGCCACACTGGACTCCATCGTTAAAAAGCTCATTACACACTGCGCACGATTTCATTCTTGTAGTTTTAGAGCTGATGTACCTACAACTTTGCAACTTAAAAAGGTTGGCGATCTATTTTCTTTTGAGTGATGCGTACTGTGGGTATGAGTGTCCACACACAAATTGAGTCCTCGGGATTGGTGCTCGACAGCAGGTGGGATTTCGGACCCCACTTCCGGCGGCTGGCGCCCAAGCTGATGGGTGCAGCGGGCGCACTATCAACGTTGCTTCCCAACATGGGGGGCCCGAGCGCCGCCTGTAGGCGGTTGTACGTGGGAATCGTGCGGTCCATGGCCCTGTATGGGGCCCCTGTGTGGGCGATGGACCTGACGGCCGGAACACTCGCCATTCTGCGCAAGCCGCAGAGGGCGATGGCCGTCAGGGTCGTCCGCGGGTATCGCACGATATCCTACGAGGCGGCTTGCGTCCTGGCCGGATCCCCGCCCTGGGACCTAGAGGCGAAAGTACTCGCGTCGTTGTACCGATGGCGCGAGGAAGAGCGGACACGGGGCTCCAGTCCGGTGCAGCGGCAGATCGAGCTGCGCCGAGAGGAGCTCCGTCAGGTCCTGGTGGCGGACTGGCGGCAGAGGCTTATGACCCATACCGCCGGCCTCGCTACCGTCGAGGCGATCCGGCCAGTACTCGACGACTGGCTCGGGAGGAGGCACGGCTCCCTGTCGTTCAGGGTGACGCAGGTATTGTCGGGGCATGGCTGCTTCGGCAAGTACCTGCGTCGCTTAGGCAGGGAGCCGGACGCTCGGTGCCACCACTGCGTCCAATGCGGGGAGGACACGGCGCAGCACACGCTCACCGAGTGTGTAGCTTGGGAGGAGCAGCGCCGTGTCCTCACAAATGAATTACTGACTAAAACCACCCCGGTGTGTCTTCTATCACGAGCGCGCGTGGGGCCGCGTGAGTCTAAATTCTTCCACGGCCCCACACCCTCGTGCTGGCCCGGTCTGACCGGGCCTCGTCTCCTGCACGGGGTAGTGGGGTGTTTAACTACCCCGTGCATCGCCTCAAAGGCGCACGCCGACACTCGCGCGCGCCTCCGCCTCGGGGTCCATCAATGGGGGGCGGGGACTTCCCCATGTCCCTCGCCCCTGGACCCATTCATGGGGGGCGGAAGAGGGCGTTATCCGCCCTTCCTCGGCGTCCGGTGCGTCTTCTGCGGCCCGGGAAGGTAGTTGATATCTCCCTCTCCCGTTCCGCAGCTTCCTTCTGCGACATCACGTCCTCGCAGAAGGACACCACCGCGTCCCACGACTCTGAGCTGCCGACCATCCTCCGCACTACTTCCGGCAGCGTCAGGTCGCCTCCTACTTCATTTGTGAGGACACGGCGCTGCTCCTCCCAAGCTACACACTCGGTGAGCGTGTGCTGCGCCGTGTCCTCCCCGCATTGTACGCAGTGGTGGCACCGAGCGTCCGGCTCCCTGCCTAAGCGACGCAGGTACTTGCCGAAGCAGCCATGCCCCGACAATACCTGCGTCACCCTGAACGACAGGGAGCCGTGCCTCCTCCCGAGCCAGTCGTCGAGTACTGGCCGGATCGCCTCGACGGTAGCGAGGCCGGCGGTATGGGTCATAAGCCTCTGCCGCCAGTCCGCCACCAGGACCTGACGGAGCTCCTCTCGGCGCAGCTCGATCTGCCGCTGCACCGGACTGGAGCCCCGTGTCCGCTCTTCCTCGCGCCATCGGTACAACGACGCGAGTACTTTCGCCTCTAGGTCCCAGGGCGGGGATCCGGCCAGCACGCAAGCCGCCTCGTAGGATATCGTGCGATACCCGCGGACGACCCTGACGGCCATCGCCCTCTGCGGCTTGCGCAGAATGGCGAGTGTTCCGGCCGTCAGGTCCATCGCCCACACAGGGGCCCCATACAGGGCCATGGACCGCACGATTCCCACGTACAACCGCCTACAGGCGGCGCTCGGGCCCCCCCATGTTGGGAAGCAACGTTGATAGTGCGCCCGCTGCACCCATCAGCTTGGGCGCCAGCCGCCGGAAGTGGGGTCCGAAATCCCACCGGCTGTCGAGCACCAATCCCAGGTACTTCATGGTGAACTCGACAGCTATCCGGGCCCCACTGACCACGATGTGTGATCCCGGCGCCGGCGCACGCCGGGGGCCATGGAAAACCATGGCCTCCGACTTGTCAAGGGCCACCTCCAGGCGCAGGCGCCGGATGCGGTTCACCACCTGTGACACCGCAGCCGTGGCTATCAACGTCGCATCCACCTCAAACCTTTTTTTTTTTTTTTTTTTTTTTTTTTTTTTTTTTTTTTTTTTTTTTCTCGAGTGGAAATGCCTTTACGCACCATACCCGTCGCTAGCTAGGCGACGAGCGTGTGTGGGACTCGCCCGGCCGTAGCCGGGAATACCCACTAAAACCACCCGGTTACCGTCGGGCCCTGTGTTGAGAGTGTCACGGGGCCGACCCGAAGGCCAAGTACTCCGTGACACCCTCAGGGCTTGCCGGCCCTCCCCTGTAGGGCCGGTTTCCGCGCCAAAGGGGGATTACCCGGTAACGGAATAATCCCCAGACGTGGTGACCGTTGTGCAATGCACGTGCGGGAGCTACCCGCACGCGCTGGTCACACCCTGGGGCTAAAGGAGACGGGGGTTCGTCCCCCGCCTTCTTCGCCCCACCCGTCTACGCCGGAGGGGAGCGGCAAGTACGTCCTCTTCCCGCTCCCTCTCCGCAGCCTCCTTCTGCAAGAGGACGGTCTCGCAGAAGGAGGCGGCAGCCTCCCATGCCGTCTCACTTTCAACCATGGCTCGTACCATGGTTGCCAGTGAGAGGCGTCCGCCTCCGAGCGCCGCAACGAGATCGCGGCGCTCGTTCCGCCAGGCCGGGCACTCCACTAGGGTGTGCTCGGCCGTGTCGTCGGGGGAGTCGCAGTGATGACACCGCGGTGACTCCTCCCGACGGGCGACTCGGTGCAGGTAGTGACCGAAGCACCCATGTCCGGTCAGTACCTGCACTAGGCGGAAGGTAATGCTGCCATGCCGGCGCCCAACCCATCCCTCCAACACCGGACGAATCGCTCCAATCGTCCGGTGGCCGGCAGCTGGGGAGCGGAGCGCCTCCCTCCACCGGCTCAGGGCCTCCCCCTGAGCCGCTAATCTGACCCGCCTTACTTCCTCGAAGGCGGGTCGTTCCCCCCGTTCCCGGGCCGCGACACGGTGTCGATGCACCTGGGACAGAACCAGGGCATCGACCTCCCACGGGGGCGTGCCCGCGAGCACGCAGGCCGCCCCATGACTTACCGTGCGGTATGCCCGCACGGTCCGTGTCGCGATGACCCTCTGCGGCCTCCGCAGCAGGGCCACTGTTGCCCGGGAAAGGCGCTCCGCCCACACCGGGGCTCCGTAGAGCGCCATCGACCGTACCACTCCCTGGTACAGCCGACGGCACGCCGAATTCGGCCCCCCAAGATTGGGGAGGAGCCGTCCGAGTGCGGCTGCGAATGAGCACAGCCGCGGAGCGAGGAGCCTAAAGTGCTCCTCGAAACTCCAGCGGGGATCCAGGATCAGGCCGAGGTACTTTATATGCACCTCGACGGGAACCCGGACCCCCTCCACTCGGATACGGAGACCCGGTGGGGTTCTGCGTCGTGGGGCGTGGAAGGTCATGGCCCTCGTCTTCTCGAGAGCCACTTCCAGCCCCAGGAGGCGGATGCGCCGGACGACCAATGAGGTGCCGACCGACGCAAGGTGAACCGCCTCCTCCCAGTCACGCGCCCTGGCCGCGACTAGGGTGTCGTCCGCAAAGCAGACGACGTCCATACGCGGCAAGAGCACGCCACGCAGAACCCAGTTGTACCCCAGGTTCCAGAGCAGGGGACCAAGCACCGATCCCTGGGGTACTCCTACTGATACGGCCCACGACTGGACGCGACCCTCTGCGTCCTCGTACAGCACCCTCCTCTCACGGAGGTAGTCCCGCACGAGGGCGCAGAGGTAGAGGGGCACTTCATGGTACTTCAGTGCCGCCTCTATGCATTCGTGGGGGAGGGTGTTGAACGCGTTCGCGATGTCTAACGACACCGCGACTACACCCTCACCCCTCGCTGTGGCCGCCTCAGTCCACCTCTTGAGGCGAGCCACCGCGTCCATCGTGGAATCCACCTCAAACCTGATTCAACTCTACCATGAGCGTTTTGAACATCAGAATAAGTCACATGTAAAGAAATTTTTGGAAAAGGAATTGAATATAAAAACAGAAAACAGCCATGAACTCTGTGAAGGCTGCATTAATTTTAGAGCCAGAGAGAAAGCAACAAAACCAGGTGAGCTGATCTGTACAGATGTTTGCGGTCCTTTCCCCTATTCATATGCTAAGAATAGATACTTTGTGCTATTCAAAGATGTTTATACCGGGTATCGTTGGATGTATTTAATGCAAAACAAGTCGGAAGTTTATCAAAAGCTGTCACTGATGCTAGCTGAAGTTAAATCAGCAGGGGTTAAAGTGAAAGAAATTTTGAACGACAATGGAGGAGAATTTGATAATGGGAATGTTCGTAGAATACTTCAAAAAGAAGGTATCTTACATAGGTTGACGATGCCTTATACTCCACAGCAAAATCCTACTGAACGAGAGAACAGGACTGTTGTTGAAATGGCTCGGGCTATGATGTACGCCCATAGAGAAATGCCAGCGCCATTATGGGCTGAATTGATTTCGACGTCGGTCTATATCCTGAATAGAACGGGACCAGGACTTGATGGAAAATCACCGTACGAAGCATGGCACGGTAAGAAGCCAAGAGTGAAACATTTGCGTGTGATTGGAATTACATGCTACCCCCATCTTCCTAAGGAGAAACGGAAGAAATTGGACAAAAAGGCGCAGAAGGGAATTTTAGTTGGTTATGACAATAACGAAGGCTATCGTATTTGGGATGAAGAACATCACAAATTAATCCGATCACGTCATGTAATTTTCGAAGAGTACCCTTTGCTTAGAGAAGCTGAAGATGTAGTAGATACTAAACCGAAGTCTATTAATATACAGCCGAAGTCTCTAAGAAGCTGCAGATTCCACCTTGATTTTCTTGGATTCCATTATGGTTCTAACGAGCACTTTGATGTCGCAGAAGCATCAGTCAATGGCGGAAACATTACACAAGGTTCTCAAACTGGAAGTGAAGATGTTTACGATGATGCAATTGAGGATGACCAAGAGTCTGTTCAAACTGAGAATGAGGGCCGAATGACTCTACGCAATCGAGACAACCTAAAACGTCCAGCTAGATATCGAGACTTTGTTTGTAACGTCTGTCGTACACAAAGTAAATCCAATGAACCAACAGAACCCACTTCATATAAAGAAGCTATCAAAAGCTTTGACGCTGAAAAATGGGGGTTGCCTTGGGTGCTGGGGTTGTCTTGGGTGTTGCTGCCCAAGAAAATTTGACATTGTCACAATTCTATGTATCTACAGCGCTCTTGTATGGAACCTTGCATGAGGAGATCTACATGAAGCTTCCTGAAGGATACTCTGATACATCGGGTAAAGTGTGCAAGCTCAAAAAGAGCTTGTACGGTCTAAAGCAAGCTCGGAGATGTTGGAATAGCTGCATTACTGAACATATCTTAAAAATTGGATTCAAACAATGCGAGAGTGATCCATGTCTCTTCGTTAGAAACAAAGACAGCAAAGAAAAGAAGCTGATTCTTGCGTTACACGTTGATGACGGATTGATCGCTTCTGCGTGCCCAAAAGAGACTGAAAGTTTTTTGAGTGAATTGAAACAGCGTTTCAAAATTACAATAAAACCGGGGTCATACTTTTTGGGAATAGAAATAGAAAGAAAGATTGATGGGTCAATAAAAATTGATCAAAAGGGTTACGCTCAACGCGTTTTAGAGAGGTTTAACATGCATAACTGTAAAGCTGCTGTGACACCTATAGTCAAGGATGCTAGTGTACAAGAAAAAGAGAAAGAAACATCAAATGAATTTCCATACAGACAAGCGGTTGGTGCACTTTCATATCTAGCTGTTGGGACAAGACCGGATATATCTTATGCTATCAGTGTTGTCTCAAGGAAGTTAGACGATCCCAGTCTTGAGGATGTGGCGACAGTGAAGAGGATTGTACGCTAAATTAAGGGAACCATCAATCATGGTATTACATACCAATCTTCCACTGTGACAAACTGTATACAAAGCTACAGTGATGCAGATAATGGAGGAGATCCTACTACGGGACAATCAACCTCAGGAATGATCTGCCTATATTCAAAAGGCGCGATAACTTGGCAGAGTAAACGGCAGAAAACAGTTGCAATTTCCTCAACAGAAGCTGATATAGTGGCTGCAAGTGAAACTGCAAGAGAAATACTATGGCTTAAAAGAATATTGCAGTTCATGGTAACTGGAGAAGTTCTTGCAGAGCTCTACTTAGACAGTGAGTCTGCGATACGCTTGGCTCATGACCCACCTTTTGAACGTCATCAAAGGACGAAACACATTCAGATTCGTCATTTCTTCGTTCGTGAATGTGTTACAATGGGAAGATTAACTGTTCTAAAAGTGGAAGCAGCAAAGCAACTAGCAGATTTTCTTACCAAGCCGTTGTTTAAGCCGAGAATAAAAGAGTTGAGTGCTCTTGGAGGCTTAGCATAGCTACAAAAACAAGACGGGATGTTAAGAAGTATGGCTACGCACCTTCTTTTAAGGTTTTACTAGATGCTGGCCTCTATGATTATATCTCATTGTGGTTGCTATGTGAGCCTGTCACTTTGTTACTTTATATATATGTCTAATTTATGTTTTTTGATTTCTGCTTATAAATTATAACTCTTATTAATTTTCACAAGCAGTTCTTATTTATTCGTTAAAAAAAGGATAGGTTAGACCTTTAGCTTAAGTTTTATTTTTTAAGCTTATTATTGTCACCTATGTATTTGCTACTATGTGTAATTTGTATTTTCTTTTTTTTTTTTTGGTATGTAAATAACTACTTTTTATTTTCTCCGTAAGGGGATGGTTGTGGCGTATTGTGTCACAACACTAGTTAATGTTACAACCCTAAACACTTATTGTTCCTTGCGGACTCCCCCCCCCCCCCCCCCCCCAGGACAGGACTTCGCTTGCGGCTTGCATTGCCGGCAGTACGTATACAAACCTTACGACAAGCGGTCGATTATAAAAGAGTAGACTTTAACTCTCATAACTCATCTCAGTATTCTCAGTGTCCATCCTACCATTGTTAACTAGTGTTATGTTACGCCTATAAATGTGATAGTGATTAAACTGTTTTTCCCGTATCCACGAATTTTATTTAGGAGTGTACCTCCAAACATGGTTTTCTTTCAGAACCAGGCCTTCTCTCGACGAAACCAGTCTTCTGATATCGCTGCCAGGTCTAACATTTAGCCACGAAGCATTGGCTGCAACCCTCTTCAAGCAGCGCAATAATTTTGTTAGCTTTTACAACTTTATCTACTATTTTTGATACAGCCAGCACAGCAGAACAGCAATAAATAAAGCTTCTGCTGTCAAGGATATGAAAATAATCGCTAAAAATTGAATAAAAGTTATGAATATGAATATTAACTTCTGGAATTTCGCGCCAAAAATTTAGGATAAAAAGGCGTTTTCTGTAAAATGAGCATCAAATAAAATTATAATTTAGAACGTAATTTTTTAAATACCACGGCATTTTTAAACCGTCCGGTAACGTGTACAAATCATTGGAACCTTTTTTGTATTGTATCTTTTTAAATATGATAAGATGAATGAAAATCAAAACCGCCCGTTTTTTTTTTTTTGCAAACGAGGGTATCACTAAGACACATATTTTGAATTATTCACCCGATTTTATTCAATTTATTGAGAAGAATTGAAAGGTGAAGATTACCATGAAAGTTTTAAAAATATTAGACGCTTACGTTTTCTAGTGCGCTTTACCATCAACGATCACATCACTGCTTACCATTAGGCGGGATTGCGGTCAAGCGCTAGTTTATAATCTATATATATAAAAGAAAGTCGTGTTAGTTACATCATTTATAACTCAAGAACGGCTGAACCAATTTGGCTGAAAATTGGTAAGCTAAGAACTGGGAGAAGGACATAGGATACTTTCTATGCCGCTCCCCGTCGTTCCTGTGAGAATATATGAGCTTCTTTGTTTCGACTTCTCCCACACTTTTATGCTACCCTGGTACATTGCACCTCCACAAACTATGCACAATAAAACCTCTTTCATGTATTACTAGCTGACCCGGCGAACTTTGTTCCGCCTTAAAGGCAATAAATATCATATGATTACATTTTTTACTTTTTCAATTAGGAACATTGTAAATAAAAAAAATAATATTATTATTTCTAATTGAAATCAGTTCCTAATTGAAAAAGTAAAAAATCCATGATTTTTTTATTTGTCATTTATTTATTGTAGCACCTTAAAGAAATTATGAATTTCTACCTGTGCTTCGTACATTATCTAGCTGTTGATCTCTGAGATGTCGTGGTGGCCTAGTGGTTAAAACACCAGCCTCTCTTGTATGAGTGCGCGGGTTCGATTCCAGGTCAGGCAAGTATCGATGTAACTTTTCTAAAGTGATATGTACTCTCTACGTATATCTAGGACACCAATGACTGAAGGTGAAGGAAATCATCTTGAGGAAACCTGGACTTTATAAGTCTGAAATTGCCACCCCGCATTGAGCAAGCGTGGTGATTACGCTCAATCCTTCTCTGCATGAGAGGAGACCTGTGCCCAGCAGTGGGACGATAAAAAGATTGATGATGGTGATGATGATCTCTGAGGTTTGTTCGCTGATTTCACATTGTCAACGGAGCAGTTTCACGGACTGCCGCCTCCCTTTGCTCTTGTGAGTGAGAAGAACGAAGTCGAGTCATACTAAGGCGGCGCTCTTCACGTGCAATTTCTTGCTCTTCTTCAATGTTTTCATTCAGAATGTTTCGATTTACTCTTGCACTACGGCATTGTCGAGAAAGATTTGATGGTCTTGGTCGCGGCATGGTATTTTTATTGATGATAAATGGCACAGCAATACAATATTAGAAATTTTGAAGTTAAAGTTGGCTTTGTGGTTTTTTATTAGAAACTTTAAACCAGCAGAGAGTATTTATATTCTTTGCTTTAAACAATTGCTTCAACCGGTTAGACTTTTTAAATATGCTTAGCTATCATTTGCTTTTCGTTATGCCATTTTTGGTATATGAATCGCTGACTTACATTTTGAATGAGTTTGGTTTGTTATTCCACGTCAGTTGTGTTTTGTTATACCACGTCTTAAGTCACGTCACATGGGAACGACGGGAACGGGTTCTTAGCTATCTATCTCCCACCAATATTCAGCCAAATCGGTTTAGCCTGTAGCGGTACCTACAAACGCCACAAAATGAACGACGCGTCATACTGACGTCACACGAATTCTACATCTCGCAATCAGAGTTTACCGTGCAATTAGCATACATACAACTTGCCAATTTCAACCATTGGGCAAGTGCCCGCCAGACATAACACCCGTCTGGTCGGAGGATCCTCCCTTTTCTATGGAGGATGAGTGAGCTTTATTCCCTGTTCCTCATGCCTCTACAATGGTGACCCCGAGCATGAACGTCAGCGCAGCCTTCGTGCAACAACTTGAGTGTGACGTCATCATCATCACTCCCGCAAGCTTCATCGGCGAATCACCCACCCAGCCAGCACCCACTTCTTCAACGGGTATCCTGACCACAAAGCATGCAGCGACCGCGCATACCTGGTCATCACCCTCAACCTCATCAGCAACCTCGACGCAGCCTCAACCCGGCGCTGTACGACATCCGACGCACTGGAGTACAACGCAGCGCCTCACCACCCCGACTCACTGGGGAATCTTCAAAGACAGTTCCGACTCACCGTGAACTACGCGGCAACCGGTTCCGACTCACTGAAACCTCAGCTGGCCTAGCAAGAATCACAAGATACAAGACTCAGCCCACTATCGACCTCCGGTCTCCGGAGGGGAGTGATGTAGCGGTATCTACAAACGCCACAAAAAGAACGACGCGTCATACTGACGTCACACGAATTCTACATCTCGCAATCAGAGTTTACCGTGCATATTTATATTTATATTTAGCATACATACAACTTGCCAATTTCAACCATTGGGCAAGTGCCCGCCAGACATAACACCCGTCTGGTCGGAGGATCCTCCCTTTTCTATGGAGGATGAGTGAGCTTTATTCCCTGTTCCTCATGCCTCCACAAGCCGTTCTTGAGTTTATATATAAATAGTGAATAAGCAACTGAATCGATTCCAATAATTTTGACACCATGTTATATTTTGTCCCAAATACATCTAGAAATTGTTACAGTGTAGTTACCGAGTGCGTCACGCAGCTTACGATACATCATAGTATAGTGCGCGCGCAACAGCTGACGCTAGAGGTCAACGCACCGCGCTCGCTCGCCCGCGGATCTTTGACCATATTTATGTTGGGACAACCAAGTAGAATAGCAAGCTTATATAACTTTGTGGTTTTTCATTATATCTTTTTGAAGTTTTTTACTTAAAAATACTGGACACGTGTTTCCTACTTTGTGGAGGTGCAAGGTACCAGGGTAGCACAAAAGTGTAGGAGATGTCGAAACAATAAACCTCATTCATTCATCATTATCAAATCATCATAATACATGAAAGAAGGTTTATTGTGCATAGTTTGTTGACGTGCAAGATACCAGGGTAGCACAAAAGTGTAGGAGAAATCGAAACAATAAAAAAGCTCATTCATCATTATCAAATCATCATAATACATGAAAGAGGTTTTATTGTGCATAGTTTGTGGACGTGTAAGGTACCAGGGTAGCACAAAAGTGTAGGAGAAGTCGAAACAAAGAAGCTCATTTATTCCCAAAGGAACGACGGGGAGCGACATAGAAAGTATCCTATGTCCTTCTCCCGGCTCTAAACTACCTCCCTGGCAATTTTCAGCTAAATCGGTTCAGCCGTTATTGAGTTATAAGTGAAGTAACTAACACGACTTTCTTTTATATATATAGATGTAGCACCTTAAAGAAATTATGAATTTCTACCTGTGCTTCGTACATTATCTAGCTGTTGATCTCTGAGATGTCGTGGTGGCCTAGTGGTTAAAACACCAGCCTCTCTTGTATGAGTGCGCGGGTTCGATTCCAGGTCAGGCAAGTATCGATGTAACTTTTCTAAAGTGATATGTACTCTCTACGTATATCTAGGACACCAATGACTGAAGGTGAAGGAAATCATCTTGAGGAAACCTGGACTTTATAAGTCTGAAATTGCCACCCCGCATTGAGCAAGCGTGGTGATTACGCTCAATCCTTCTCTGCATGAGAGGAGACCTGTGCCCAGCAGTGGGACGATAAAAAGATTGATGATGGTGATGATGATCTCTGAGGTTTGTTCGCTGATTTCACATTGTCAACGGAGCAGTTTCACGGACTGCCGCCTCCCTTTGCTCTTGTGAGTGAGAAGAACGAAGTCGAGTCATACTAAGGCGGCGCTCTTCACGTGCAATTTCTTGCTCTTCTTCAATGTTTTCATTCAGAATGTTTCGATTTACTCTTGCACTACGGCATTGTCGAGAAAGATTTGATGGTCTTGGTCGCGGCATGGTATTTTTATTGATGATAAATGGCACAGCAATACAATATTAGAAATTTTGAAGTTAAAGTTGGCTTTGTGGTTTTTTATTAGAAACTTTAAACCAGCAGAGAGTATTTATATTCTTTGCTTTAAACAATTGCTTCAACCGGTTAGACTTTTTAAATATGCTTAGCTATCATTTGCTTTTCGTTATGCCATTTTTGGTATATGAATCGCTGACTTACATTTTGAATGAGTTTGGTTTGTTATTCCACGTCAGTTGTGTTTTGTTATACCACGTCTTAAGTCACGTCACATGGGAACGACGGGAACGGGTTCTTAGCTATCTATCTCCCACCAATATTCAGCCAAATCGGTTTAGCCTGTAGCGGTACCTACAAACGCCACAAAATGAACGACGCGTCATACTGACGTCACACGAATTCTACATCTCGCAATCAGAGTTTACCGTGCAATTAGCATACATACAACTTGCCAATTTCAACCATTGGGCAAGTGCCCGCCAGACATAACACCCGTCTGGTCGGAGGATCCTCCCTTTTCTATGGAGGATGAGTGAGCTTTATTCCCTGTTCCTCATGCCTCTACAATGGTGACCCCGAGCATGAACGTCAGCGCAGCCTTCGTGCAACAACTTGAGTGTGACGTCATCATCATCACTCCCGCAAGCTTCATCGGCGAATCACCCACCCAGCCAGCACCCACTTCTTCAACGGGTATCCTGACCACAAAGCATGCAGCGACCGCGCATACCTGGTCATCACCCTCAACCTCATCAGCAACCTCGACGCAGCCTCAACCCGGCGCTGTACGACATCCGACGCACTGGAGTACAACGCAGCGCCTCACCACCCCGACTCACTGGGGAATCTTCAAAGACAGTTCCGACTCACCGTGAACTACGCGGCAACCGGTTCCGACTCACTGAAACCTCAGCTGGCCTAGCAAGAATCACAAGATACAAGACTCAGCCCACTATCGACCTCCGGTCTCCGGAGGGGAGTGATGTAGCGGTATCTACAAACGCCACAAAAAGAACGACGCGTCATACTGACGTCACACGAATTCTACATCTCGCAATCAGAGTTTACCGTGCATATTTATATTTATATTTAGCATACATACAACTTGCCAATTTCAACCATTGGGCAAGTGCCCGCCAGACATAACACCCGTCTGGTCGGAGGATCCTCCCTTTTCTATGGAGGATGAGTGAGCTTTATTCCCTGTTCCTCATGCCTCCACAAGCCGTTCTTGAGTTTATATATAAATAGTGAATAAGCAACTGAATCGATTCCAATAATTTTGACACCATGTTATATTTTGTCCCAAATACATCTAGAAATTGTTACAGTGTAGTTACCGAGTGCGTCACGCAGCTTACGATACATCATAGTATAGTGCGCGCGCAACAGCTGACGCTAGAGGTCAACGCACCGCGCTCGCTCGCCCGCGGATCTTTGACCATATTTATGTTGGGACAACCAAGTAGAATAGCAAGCTTATATAACTTTGTGGTTTTTCATTATATCTTTTTGAAGTTTTTTACTTAAAAATACTGGACACGTGTTTCCTACTTTGTGGAGGTGCAAGGTACCAGGGTAGCACAAAAGTGTAGGAGATGTCGAAACAATAAACCTCATTCATTCATCATTATCAAATCATCATAATACATGAAAGAAGGTTTATTGTGCATAGTTTGTTGACGTGCAAGATACCAGGGTAGCACAAAAGTGTAGGAGAAATCGAAACAATAAAAAAGCTCATTCATCATTATCAAATCATCATAATACATGAAAGAGGTTTTATTGTGCATAGTTTGTGGACGTGTAAGGTACCAGGGTAGCACAAAAGTGTAGGAGAAGTCGAAACAAAGAAGCTCATTTATTCCCAAAGGAACGACGGGGAGCGACATAGAAAGTATCCTATGTCCTTCTCCCGGCTCTAAACTACCTCCCTGGCAATTTTCAGCTAAATCGGTTCAGCCGTTATTGAGTTATAAGTGAAGTAACTAACACGACTTTCTTTTATATATATAGATGATGATTTATGAATGAGCTTTTTTATTGTTTCGATTTCTCCTACACTTTTGTACTACCCTGGTACATTGCACGTCAACAAACTATGCACAATAAAACCACTTTCATGTATTATGATGATTTGATAATGATGAATGAGCTTTTTTATTGTTTCGATTTCTCCTACACTTTTGTGCTACTCTGGTACATTGCACGTCAACAAACTATGCACAATAAAACCTCTTTCATGTATTATGATGATTTGATAATGATGAATGAACTTTTTTATTGTTTCGATTTCTCCTACACTTTTGTGCTACCCTGGTACATTGCACGTCAACAAACTATGCACAATAAACCTTCTCTCATGTATTATGATGATTTGATAATGATGAATGAATGAGGTTTATTGTTTTGACTTCTCCTACACTTTTGTGCTACCCTGGTACCTTGCACCTCCACAAAGTAGGAAACACGTGTCCAGTATTTTTAAGTAAAAAATTTCAAAAAGATATAATGAAAAACCACAAAGTTATAAGCTTGCTATTCTACTTGGTTGTCCCAACATAAATATGGTCAAAGATCCGCGGGCGAGCGAGCGCGGTGCGTTGACCTCTAGCGTCAGCTGTTGCGCGCGCGCAATACTATGATGTATCGTAAGCTGCGTGACGCACTCGGTAACTACACTGTAACAATTTCTAAATGTATTTGGGACAAAATATAACATGGTGTCAAAATTATTGGAATCGATTCAGTTGCTTATTCACTATTTATATATAAACTCAAGAACGGCTGAACCGATTTGGCTGAATATTGGTGGGAGGTAGCTAAGAACCCATTCCCGTCGTTCCCATTTGACGTGACATAAGACGTGGTATAATAAAACGCAACTGACATGGAATAACAAACCAACTCATTCAAAATGTAAGTCAGCGATTCATATACCAAAAATGGCATAACGAAAAGCAAATGACAGCTGAGCATATTTAAAAAAAAGTCTAACCGGTTGAAGCAATTGTTTAAAGCAAAGAATATAAATACTCTCTGCTGGTTTAAAGTTTCTAATAAAAAACCACAAAGATAACTTCAACTTCAAAATTTCTAATATTGTATTGCTGTGCCATTTATCATCAATAAAAATACCATGCCGCGACCAAGACTATCAAATCTTTCTCGACAATGCCGTAGTGCAAGAGTAAATCGAAACATTCTGAATGAAAGCAGTGAAGAAGAGCAAGAAATTGCACGTGAAGAGCGCCGCCTTAGTATGACTCGACTTCGTTCTTCTCACTCACAAGAGCAAAGGGAGGCGGCAGTCCGTGAAACTGCTCCGTTGACAATGCGAAATCGGCGAACAAACCTCAGAGATCATCATCACCATCATCAATCTTTTTATCGTCCCACTGCTGGGCACAGGTCTCCTGTCATGCAGAGAAGGATTAAGCGTAATCACCACGCTTGCTCAATGCGGGGTGGCGATTTCAGACTTATAAAGTCCAGATTTCCTCAAGATGTTTTCCTTCACCTTCAGTCATTGGTGTCCTAGATATACCTAGAGAGTACATATCACTTTAGAAAAGTTACATCGATACTTGCCTGGTCTGGAATCGAACCCGCGCACTCATACTTGAGAGGCTGGTGTTTCAACCACTAGGCCACCACGACATCTCAGAGATCAACAGCTAGATAATTTACGAAGCACAGGTAGAAATTCATAATTTCTTTCACAAGGTGCTACAATAAATAAATGACAAATAAAAAAATCATGGATTTTTTACTTTTTCAATTAGGAACTGATTGCAATTAGAAATAAGAATACCTATTGTTTTTTTTATTTACAAAATTCCTAATTGAAAAAGTAAAAAATGTGATCATGTGATATTTATTGCCTTTAAGGCGGAACAAAGTTCGCTGGGTCAGCTAGGTTCATCTTTTTGAATTTTTTTACTTAAAAATACTGGACACGTGTTTCCTACTTTGTGGAGGTGCAAGGTACCAGGGTAGCACAAAAGTGTAGGAGAAGTCGAAACAATAAACCTCATTCATTCATCATTATCAAATCATCATATAATACATGAAAGAAGGTTTATTGTGCATAGTTTGTTGACGTGCAATGTACCAGGGTAGCACAAAAGTGTAGGAGAAATCGAAATAATAAAAAAGCTCATTCATCATTATCAAATCATCATATTACATGAAAGAGGTTTTATTGTGCATAGTTTGTGGACGTGCAAGGTACCAGGGTAGCAAAAAAGTGTAGGAGAAGTCGAAACAAAGAAGCTCATTTATTCCCAAAGGAACGACGGGGAGCGACATAGAAAGTATCCTATGTCCTTCTCCCGGCTCTAAACTACCTCCCTGACAATTTTCAGCTAAATCGGTTTAGCCGTTCTTGAGTTATAAGTGGAGTAACTAACACGACTTTCTTTTATATATATAACTAGCTGACCCGGCGAACTTTGTTCCGCCTTAAAGGCAATAAATATCACATGATCACATTTTTTACTTTTTAAATTAGGAACACTGTAAATAAATAAAAAAAAGTATTCCATGATTTTTTTATTTGTCATTTATTTAGTGTAGCACCTTGTGAAAGAAATGAATTTCTACTTGTGCTTCGTAAATTATCTAGCTATTGATCTCTGAGATGTCGTGGTGGCCTAGTGGTTAAAACACCAGCCTCTCTTGTATGATTGCGCGGGTTCGATTCCAGGTCAGGCAAGTATCGATGTAACTTTTCTAAAGTGATATGTACTCTCTAAGTATAATATCTAGGACACCAATGACTGAACGTGAAGGAAAAAATCTTGAGGAAACCTGGACTTTATAAGCCTGAAATCGCCACCCCGCATTAGGCAAGCGTGGTGATTACACTCAATCCTTCTCTGCATGAGAGGAGACCTGTCTCCAGCAGTGGGACGATAAAAAGATTGATGATAATGATGATGATCTCTGAGGTTTGTTCGCCGATTTCGCATTGTCAACGGAACAGTTTCACGGACTACCGCCTCCCTTTGCTCTTGTGAGTGAGAAGCACGAAGTCGAGTCATAGTAAGGCGGCGCTCGAGAAAGATTTGATGGTCTTGGTCACGGCATGATATTTTTATTGATGATAAATGGCACAGCAATACAATATTAGAAATTTTGAAGTTGAAGTTGGCTTTGTGGTTTTTTATTAGAAACTTTAAACCAGCAGAGAGTATTTATATTCTTTGCTTTAAACGATTGCTTCAACCGGTTAGACTTTTTTTTAAATATGCTCAGCTGTCATTTGCTTTTTGTTCTACCATTTTTGGTATATGAATTGCTGACTTACATTTTGAATGAGTTGGACCATGTCTTATGTCACGTCACACGGGAACGACGGGAACGGGTTCTTAACTACCTCCCACCAATATTCAGCTAAATCGGTTCAGCCGTTCTTGAGTTATATATAAATAGTGAATAAGCAACTGAATCGATTCCAATAATTTTGACACCATGTTATATTTTGTCCCAAATACATTTAGAAATTGTTACAGTGTAGTTACCGAGTGCGTCACGCAGCTTACGATACATCATCATAGTATTGTGCGCGCGCAACAGCTGACGCTAGAGGTCAACGCACCGCGTTCGCTCGCGCGCGGATCTTTGACCATATTTATGTTGGGACAACCAAGTAGAATACTCGTAGCAAGCTTATTATAACTTTGTGGTTTTTCATTATATCTTTTTGAAATTTTGTACATAATATTATTAACTTAAAAATACTGGACACGTGTTTCCTACTTTGTGGAGGTGCAGGGTACCAGGGTAGCACAAAAGTTTAGGAGAAGTCGAAACAATAAACCTCATTCATTCATCATTATCAAATAATCGTAATACATGAAAGAAGGTTTATTGTGCATATTTTTTGTCGTGCAAGGTACCAGGGTAGCATAAAAGTGTAGGAGAAATCGAAACAATAAAAAGCTCATTCATCATTATCAAATCACCATAATACATGAAAGGGGTTTTATTGTGCATAGTTTGTGGACGTGCAAAGTACCAGGGTATCACAAAACTGTAGGAGAAGTCGAAACAATAAACCTCATTTCGTTCATCATTATCAAATAATCGTGAAAGAAGGTTTATTGTGCATATTTTTTTGACGTGGAAGGTACCAGGGTTGCACAAAAGTGTAGGAGAAGTCGAAACAATAAACCTCATTCGTTCATCATTATCAAATAATCGTGAAAGAAGGTTTATTGTGCATATTTTTTGACGTGCAAGGTACCAGGGTAGCATAAAAGTGTAGGAGAAATCGAAACAATAAAAAAGCTCATTCATCATTATCAAATCACCATAATACATGAAAGAGGTTTTATTGTGCATAGTTTGTGGACGTGCAAAGTACCAGGGTATCACAAAACTGTAGGAGAAGTCGAAACAATAAACCTCATTCGTTCATCATTATCAAATAATCGTGAAAGAAGGTTTATTGTGCATATTTTTTTGACGTGGAAGGTACCAGGGTTGCACAAAAGTGTAGGAGAAATCGAAACAATAAAAAAGCTCATTCATCATTATCAAATCACCATAATACATGAAAGAGGTTTTATTGTGCATAGTTTGTGGAAATGCAAAGTACCAGGGTATCACAAAACTGTAGGAGAAGTCGAAACAATAAACGTCATTCATTCATCATTATCAAATAATCATAATTACATGAAAGAAGGTTTATTGTGCATATTTTTTTGACGTGGAAGGTACCAGGGTATCACAAAACTGTAGGAGAAGTCGAAACAATAAACGTCATTCATTCATCATTATCAAATAATCATAATACATGAAAGAAGGTTTATTGTGCATATTTTTTTGACGTTCAAGTTACCAGGGTAGCATAAAAGCGTGGGAGAAGTCGAAACAAAGAAGTTCATTTATTCCCACAGGAACGACGGGGAGCGGCATAGAAAGTATCCTATGTCCTTCTCCCAGTCCTTAGCTACCTCCTTACCAATTTTTAGCCAAATTGGTGTAGCGGTTCTTCAGTTATAAATGATGTAACTAACACGACTTTCTTTTATATATATAGATTATATATAAAAAAAACAATGCCAGTACCTAAAACGCCTTTTATCTTATTGAACATCCAGCCGGCGCGCGGGGCGTCACTCATAGTGTTGTGCCCAACCGTCACTAGTCACGTAGTTTGTGGCCGGCAACCGACGGATTCTGTAAGTGCGAGGAATTGGCTCTGATAGGTACCCCGTAATATAAAAGAGGTTGCCAAGTCAAAAGTGTCAAATCCGGTAGAAAAATCGTGTGAATTTGAATGTATACTCTGAAATCGTAAAAAAACAGTTGTATTTCTGTAGAACAGGGCCATCCCTTCCCACGCGGCGGCCACGTATCCATGCGATCGTCGGTACCCATTACTCGACCATCGCACCACCCTCGGCCACCGCCGCTGCAGGGATATCAGCGGGGGAGGTGGCAGCAGCGGCAGGACGGCTTATAACCGCCTGCGGCTTGCCCTTCTTGGTGGGAGGTCGGCATGAGCTCCCCCCCATTACGTGGTTCGCAAGGCGGCCACTTTCGGCGCATGCCGCGCAATGCGGCTTGGCGGCGTCGCACGAGGCCGCCATATGCCCCTGTATCCCGCAGCGGAAGCATGTGTCCGCCCTATCCACGGTGGACGGACACTTGGCTCGGGTGTAGCTGATGCCGAAGCACTTGAAGCAGCGCGTCAGCGCTGCCTCAAGCACCCGGATTACGGCCCGGATAAATCCCACCAGTAGCCGTCCCTGGCATTTAGCCTGGGCGGCCAGCACTGCGGTGACTGGGCACTCCACCCGGATAGAGCCCATTCCACCGCGGCCGGGCCTAATGGCCCGAGCCTGCACCGCTGCGGGTTCGCAGCCTCCGGCCACTGCAATCGCCGCCACCACCTCCTCTTCGGTGACCGAGTCATCGAGACCGGTCACCTCAATTGTGGTGGTTTTGGTCGGCCTGATGACCTTTGCCACGGGCGCAAGGACCTCCCGCAGCTTGGCTGCGAAGAGGTCCGCGTTTTTGCCACCGTCCTTCCCCGGAAACTTGAACAAACGAGCTCCGGCGTGGGTCCGGCGGCAGACACCAATCCCCGACTCGGCGGGATCCGTGGCGGTACGAGCCTTTTTTTTTTTTTTTTTTTTTTGCCGGGGTGGAAATCCTCATAGGATGCCCGCCGCCCTGGGGAGGGCGACGGGGTATGTCAGACTTTTACTGACTAAAACCACCCCGGTGTGTCTTCTATCACGAGCGCGCGTGGGGCCGCGGGAGTCTAAATTCTTCCACGGCCCCACCCTCGTGCTGGCCCGGTCTGTCCGGGCCTCCTCTCCTGCACGGGGTAGTGGGGTGTTAAACTACCCCGTGCATCACCTCAAAGGCGCGCGCCGACACTCGCGCGCGCCTCCGCCTCGGGATCCATCAATAGGGGGGCGGGGACTTCCCCATGTCCCTCGCCCCTGGACCCATTCATGGGGGGCGGAAGAGGGCGTTATCCGCCCTTCCTCGGCGCCCGGTGCGTCTTCTGCGGCCCGGGAAGGGAGTTGATATCTCCCTCTCCCGTTCCGCAGCTTCCTTCTGCGACATCACGTCCTCGCAGAAGGACACCACCGCGTCCCACGACTCTGAGCTGCCGACCATCCTCCGCACTACTGCCGGCAGCGTCAGGTCGCCTCCTACTTCATTTGTGAGGACACGGCGCTGCTCCTCCCAAGCTACACACTCGGAGAGCGTGTGCTGCGCCGTGTCCCCCCCGCATTGGACGCAGTGGTGGCACCGAGCGTCCGGCTCTCTGCCTAAGCGACGCAGGTACTTGCCGAAGCAGCCGTGCCCCGAAAGTACCTGCGTCACCCTGAACGACAGGGAGCCGTGCCTCCTCCCGAGCCAGTCGTCGAGTACTGGCCGGATCGCCTCGACGGTAGCGAGGCCGGCGGTAGGGCGCATAAGCCTCTGCCGCCAGTCCGCCACCAGGACCTGACGGAGCTCCTCTCGGCGCAGCTCGATCTGTCGCTGCACCGGACTGGAGCCCCGTGTCCGCTCTTCCTCGCGCCATTGGTACAATGACGCGAGTACTTTTGCCTCTAGGTCCCAGGGCGGGGATCCGGCCAGGACGCAAGCCGCCTCGTAGGATATCGTGCGATACCCGCGGACGACCCTGACGGCCATCGCCCTCTGCGGCTTGCGCAGAATGGCGAGTGTTCCGGCCGCCAGGTCCATCGCCCACACAGGGGCCCCATACAGGGCCATGGACCGCACGATTCCCACGTACAACCGCCTACAGGCGGCGCTCGGGCCCCCCATGTTGGGAAGCAACGTTGACAGCGCGCCTGCTGCACCCATCAGCTTGGGCGCCAGCCGCCGGAAGTGGGGTCCGAAATCCCACCGGCTGTCGAGCACCAATCCCAGGTACTTCATGGTGAACTCGACAGCTATCCGGGCCCCACTGACCACGATATGTGATCCCGGCGCCGGCGCACGCCGGGGGCCATGGAAAACCATGGCCTCCGACTTGTCAAGGGCCACCTCCAGGCCCAGGCGCCGGATGCGGTTCACCACCTGTGACACCGCAGCCGTGGCTATCAACGTCGCTTCCCTGTACGAGCTCCCCCGGGCAGTGACAAGCGTGTCGTCCGCATAACACGTCAAGTCGGCGCCCGACGGGAGCTCGCCTCTCAGCACCCAGTCGTAGCCGATGTTCCACAGGAGCGGTCCCAAGACCGATCCCTGTGGAACACCGCACGACATTTGGTGCCGACCGGCACCGTCACGTCCCCGATAGATGACGCATCTGTCCTCCAGGTAATAATATTGTTAGCATCAAATTATTAGTTTCGAAGTACCCTACCGCCATGCCTATAAAAGCGGTGTGCGGTCAGTACTCATCCCTTACTTCGTCTTCGGCAGCCGTCGTGATAACATCGTTTCGTAAGATTGTCTAAAGTCGTTATTTTAAATTTGTATTAGAAATTGCGTATTTAGTTTGTTTTAAGGTTATAATTATTGTTAACTGATTAAAATCTAGATTGTGGTTATTCTGTTTATTTTTTTAGTTAAAATTAATATAAATCGCCATTATCAGAAGTGGGATAGGCTCCATTGCCTATCTTATCTTTAGTTTGTGCGAACAGATTTTGAATCATGTCCGAACGAGTTACCACTCGTTTTCGAGGCAGAAATAGGAATAATCAAAATAGTAACGCAGCTGAACTCCAAGAAACCCTTGGAGCCATTTTAGGGCGTCTGAACGCGCTAGAACACGCTAGCCTACCCGCAACCAGCACCGTGGCAACTACACCTGACACACGTGCCATTGTGGCGCCTGGGCAAATCATGGCGCCTTTGCTGCGGGACCCACAACCGGCAGCGCCTGAGTCAAACACTAGCATTGTTGGGGAATCCCTAGCAAGTACTTCAGCATCCCTGGATTCTACAGATCGCCTCATTGGAGCATTGAGTGCGTTAACCAAGGTCAGATCCAACCATTATTATATTTCAAACTTTGATCCCAGCATGCATGATATCGATTCTTGGTGTGAAGAGGTTGAAAGGGCACGTGATATGAATAAATGGGATGACAACGAGTGTTTATCCCGGATTGCTAACTGCCTGAAGGGAGATGCCCGTAGTTGGCTAAACGATTGGGTCACAAACGATCGCACCTGGTCTAACTTCAAGGTTGAATTTAAACCGCTCTGCTCACGAAGAATCGATGTTGCTAATATATTGTTTGATGTCATGAATAGTAATTCTGATCAATATTCCACGTACGCAGAATACGCTAGGCGCTCCGTTTTGAGATTAAATATTGTTAAAGGGTTAAGCGATAAACTAACGGTCGCAATTGTCATGCGTGGTATAACTGATGCTCAAATACGCGCCGCTGCGATTAACGCTCATTTAATGATCAAAGACCTTGTGGAATTTCTTTCTATTTATACCAAATCGAATCGAGAGTTCATACAGAAATTATCAATAAAAATCCGAATAGATCGTGTTCGTTCTGTAAAAAGCCAGGCCATGACGCCTCCGTCTGCTTTGCTAAACAAAGATCTGAAACGCATAATAAAAGCAATGTTAATTTTTGTTCAGAGTTGAGAGGCGCGTCAACAGACTGTGACGTCACAACGGCCGTAGTGCAGGGAATACCTATAGACGTGTTAATAGACAGCGGATCGCGCGTGTCTCTTATCTCAGAATCAGTTTTAAAACATTTTAAGTGTACACAACTACCCACATATCGGATATTACGTGGCATTGGTGATCAAAACATCGAGTGTCATAGTGTCGTAACATTAGTTATAGAATTTAAAGAAATCTCATTAGAGGTAGATCTTTTTGTGATTTCTCCAAAATGCCTAATTGTGCCGGTACTAATAGGAACCGATGTTTTGAACCGTGAGGGGGTAACTTACATTCGTACGAACAATGAGCAACGTATTACTCGTAGTTCGGTAAGTCAAAATGTATTACTCGTCAACTCAAGTGATCAAATTTCGGTCAACACGCCGCTTGAGGGTAGTGACCGTGAAAAATTAATGTTGGTTGTGAATGATTTTAAGGAATTCTTTATTGTCGGGACTGCCTTAACAACAGTTACGACGGGGAATATGCACATTAAGTTGACAAGTGAGACTCCTATCTGTTATAGGCCGTACAGGCTTTCATTTGATGAAAAATTGAAAGTGCGTGATATTATAAAAGATTTGCTAAACAAAAAGATAATTCGTGAGTCGAATTCTCCATACGCAAGTCTGATCATTCTCGTTAAGAAAAAGGAGGGTAATGATCGAATGTGTGTTGATTACCATGCGTTGAATTCTATTACCGTGAAAGATCGTTATCCGTTACCGTTGATAGATCACATTGATCGACTTGGTAAGAGCAAGTTCTTTACCTGTGTAGTTATGGCGACAGGCTTCTATTAGCTTGGGCTGGATAGCGAGTCTGTAGCAAATGCCACTTTCGTGACCCCAGAGGGCCATTACGAATTTTTGAAAATGCCGTTTGGTCTCGCGAACGCGCCGGTAGTATATCAACAACAAATACGCTTAAAGCGCTAACCGAGTCCGGTAAAGCCCTTATTTTATTGATGACGTATTGTTGTTAGCATCGTCTATCGATGAAGCAATTGAGAATGTACGAGAGTTACTAAAAATTCTTACTTTTGCGGGGTTCTCTATAAACCTTAAGAAAAGTACGTTTGTGGCTACAGAGGTTGAATACCTAGGTCGAACTATCTCTGAGGGTCAGGTTAGACCGAGCGCATATAAAATTAAAAGCCTTGATTGACTCTCCTGTGCCCACAAATGTAAAACAGGTTCGAGAGTTACTCGGTTTGGCAGGGTATTTTTATCGTTACATACCCAACTATCAAAACTGTTCCCATTGCCAGTTTAACACGAGGTAACATTAAATTGTATTGGGATGAAGAACAGGAATTTTCCCGTAAATATCTAATTGATTGTCTTACAAGCAAACCAGTGCTTGCTATTTTTGATCCGTTATTACCAATTGAGTTGCATACGGACGCGAGTTCTGTCGGTTACGGCGCAATTCTTATCCAAGTGCATGAGAATGGTAAACGGCGAGTAGTGGCGTACTTTAGTATAACTACGCAAGGGACCGAACCACGATACCATTCTTATGAGCTCGAAACGCTCGCTATAATAAAAGCCTTACAACACTTTCGCCACTATTTGTTGGGTATTATGTTTAAAAATTGTAACTGACTGCAACGCCCTTAAACTGACAGAACGTATGAAAAATCTTTTACCACGTATCTCACGTTGGTGGGTATGTATGCAGGATTTCAACTTTACGATTGAATACAAAAAAAGGTAATATGATGCAACACGCAGACTAAGTCTAAATCCTGTTGATGTTCTGCAAATAACTAAGCCGAAAAATTGGGCACAGATTGCTCAATCTGCGGATGAGGAAACTCTTACGCTGATTGACAAAGTCAATAATAATGAGTTAGATTCATCCCTTAAACAGGATGAATACGTTAATAGAAATCGAAAGGTCAAGCGTACATTTAATCTAAATGATAACGTGTTTATAATTAAAACTTCTCAAATTACAGGCAAGCTGGACTCGGGGATGCAAGGGCCGTATCGTGTGGTGAAAATTCTTGCCCACGATCGATACGAACTACAATTGTTAACTGGTTCGTATGACAAATTCACTCAGGCTGTCGCTGAGCATATGGTTGCTTGGCGAGGAGAGTGGACCCCCGAGTCGTGTGCCATGTTTTTTGATTGTAAGTAGATTTTTGTACTTACTGTTATGTTTAATCATGTATTACATGGACTGAGCGAGTCATGTAATGTGTGGGTACGTGCATGGTGGTTGTGTGGGCATGGAGCGTTGGCTCTGCCGAGACAAGCGAACTGGGTGCCTCTGTCTGTGTGGGCATTGAGCGTGGGCTCTGCCGGGATATGCGAACTGTGTGCCTCTATCCGTGTGTGTGGGCATTGAGCGGGTAGCTCTGCCGAGACAAGCGAACTGGGTGCCTCTGTCTGTGTGTGGGCATTGAGCGTGGGCTCTGCCGGGATATGCGAACTGTGTGCCTCTATCCGTGTGTGTGGGCATTGAGCGGTAGCTCTGCCGAGACAAGCGAACTGGGTGCCTCTGTCTATATGCGTGGGCAAATAGCGATGGCTCGCCCGAGACGTGCTAACATGGCATAGCGTTGTGGCTAACAACGTGCGAGATGGCTAACTCCGTCTCTGTTTATCCATTAAGGCATTGAGATAAGTCTCTGCCAAGACGAGATACTTCAATTCCTCCGTCTATGTGTGTTGTATTCAATTACAACATGCATGTTAAGATTCAGTAACAAGAACATAACTGCTGTTTTCTCATTTTAGTCGAAGATGGCCTCGCAGCACCGACTACCAGTGCAACTAGCTGCGAAGACCACTCAAGTGTTGGAAATGCAGACACGCACCAGGGTCCACCAATTCCTGATGCAGCCATTGCCATGAGCCCTTCGTGCCGCCAGAGTCTACTTGCCGAAGACCATGACTGAACGCACAAGAATCCTCATCTGAGCAGTGTGGCTGAGGACATCCACCTGTCAGGAGAGGCCGTGTTAGCATCAAATTATTAGTTTCGAAGTACCCTACCGCCATGCCTATAAAAGCGGTGTGCGGTCAGTACTCATCCCTTACTTCGTCTTCGGCAGCCGTCGTGATAACATCGTTTCGTAAGATTGTCTAAAGTCGTTATTTTAAATTTGTATTAGAAATTGCGTATTTAGTTTGTTTTAAGGTTATAATTATTGTTAACTGATTAAAATCTAGATTGTGGTTATTCTGTTTATTTTTTTAGTTAAAATTAATATAAATCGCCATTAATATAATAATAATAATAATAATAATTTTATTTGACACAAAACATATGTTACATTTGCATTTTGTTGTTTATATAGTCCACAATTCAAAATTTTCTCAATTCTCACTGAAGGCATCCGTGTCTGAACTAGATAAAAAATATCTGTGTCTCAGACATCAGGGTTCTTCCCTAAGGTGACTATCAAAATACTAGCTTAATAGACATGTTAACAACAAAAGATACATCATCATACAGAGATAGAAAACAAAACTTAAAACAAAACAAAACAACAAGCTGTGTGGAGTGTTAGCCTCTCGGTGAGTAGTTTGTGAGAGTGCGTGAGAGAGTGTGAGAGGGTGAGTATTAAAAAGATACTTTACTTTAATATTTTCAGAAGCTCCTCTGTCTCTTCATATGTATGTTTACTAATATATTTAAATATTTTATCCTTACATTCCAGTCTATTTAACTGGTATATAAGCAAAGCGTCATTTATCTTATTGTATAAGTACGGTCCCAAGAAACAAAAGTATTTATTTACATAAGCATGTCTGAAAGATGGTCGGTCATTATTACTAATAATTTTTCTTCTTCTTGTAAGGTCACCCTTTGTGAAATTTAGTAATGAGTGTTGCTTCAAGATCACAAGAAAAATAAACAACTGGCGAACGGTGAGGACCTCACACGACTGATATAGAAGATGAGTTGGATAGAAATAAGGGCGAAAGGTGCTAACTTTTAGTACCGCCCTCTGTGCTATTTCCAAGGGCTTTAAGATAGTTTTATGTGCACCTCCCCAAATGGTGATGCAATATTGTAAAACAGACTGCACAAGCGCTAAATATATTTGCTTTAACAATTTCGGAGGCGCCGCATGCCTAAGGTTTTTGAAAACATAAATTAGTTTTCTTGTCCTCGCAGTAAGAAGATGAATATGGTCTTTGAAGGAGAGCCCCTACTATGCGGCGGAGGTAGGGAGGCACCCGATGGTATTTCAGGGCCTCCCTAATACAGTTCCAGGGTAGAGTGTTGAAGGCGTTGGAAATGTCTAAAGACACCGCCAACACCACCCCACCCCGGGATACCGTATCCTCCGCCAGGGCTCTCACGCGCATGATGGCGTCTATGGTGGAGCGCCCCCGACGAAAACCGAACTGGCTGTCGTCCAGGTTCGGCCCCTCTCCGTACAAGTGGCCGACGAGGCGATCTGCGATTATACGCTCAAAAAGTTTGCCCGCCTCGTCGAGCAGCACTATGGGCCGATACGCGGACGGCGAGTCCGCGGGGCGCCCCTCCTTCCTGAGCAGGACCAGCTTCCCCTCCTTCCACACACTGGGAAACTGACCCTGCTCAAGGCATGCCGTAAAGAGCCCCCTCAGCTGGGGCTCTAGCTCCTTCAGAGCAAGGACGAGAGCTCGGCCAGGAACTCCGTCGGGTCCGGGCGCTTTATTCTTGGCCCGGAGCCGCGACACGGCCGCTCCCGTCTCTGCTTGCGTCACCACGGGGACATCGGTGCCCTCTTCTTCTGGAGAGTCTGTGGCTGAGGGTGAAACCATCGCCGGGGGAACATGTCCCGCCCGCTCAGGGAAGAGGGTGGATACCACCGCCTCCAGCAGCTGGGGTTGCATACTTTGCACCAGTGGGGGCGCCCAGGGACGCAACTTGCCCCGTACCCAAAGGTAGGGGCGCCCCCACGGGTCCCGATCTAGGGACCCCAGCAGCTCTTCCCTGGCCCGCGACTTGGAGTCGCCGATGGCCAACCACAGAGTCTCCTGGGCCGCGCGGTACACCCCATACCGCGCGGCCTAATCGACGGGATCTCGTCGACGTCGTCTTCGGTAGCGCGTGTACTGGCGGCGAGCCGCGACGCACTCGACGCGCAACCGCGCAATGTCGTCGTTCCACCAGTACACGTTGCGCCTTGCGGACTGTTGGCGGACGCGGGGCATGGACGCGTCGCAGATCTGCGTCATCGCCCCGCGAAACCGCAGCGCCTCCGCTTCAACGTCGACGACTCCCAAATCCAGGACTGGACTATGGCAGCTTCCTCGAGTAGTTCCCTGTCAAGGCGCTTAAGCGCCCAGCGCGGGCCGTCGTTAATCGGGGCTCTTGGATGGCGGCCGCTCGCGGTCTGGGCGGAGACATCGAACCGGATATACCGATGGTCCGACAGCGTCTCCACCTCCACGGCGACACGCCAGTCATGAACACGGCTGGCGACAGAGGGGCTAGCGAAAGTAACGTCTACTATCGACCCGCCCCGCTGCCGCACGCACGTGTATACCGAACCCTGATTTAGGACGACCAAGCCGGTCGTCACCACCCACTCCGCTAGCACCTCGCCCCGAGGGTCAGTGACCGGAGATCCCCACGCCGATGACTTGGCGTTGAGATCCCCGAGCACCAGAACGGGACGATGGTGATAGCGGCTCACGACGGTGCCCAACTCGACAAGGAACCGCTCGAAGTCGGCGAGACTCTTGTTGGGGGAGAAATACGCCCCCACGATGACGATGCCGCCCGAGACCGCAGCAACCCAGCCGCGGCCCCGAGACGGGTCGATCAGAGTCCCGCCAATAATGGCCACCGAGCCGTCAATGCATCCCAGCCAGTCGTCACGGGAGGGGATGAAATACGGCTCGGCGACCACAGCCACTTGGATCGACCACTGTGCCATGCTCTGGAACAAAAGATCCTGAGCTCTGGCGCAGTGATTGATGTTGCCCTGGAGGAAACGGAGTTGTGCCATTATTGACACTCCATTCCCTCGGCAACAGTCCTGGGCCGGGAGTCGGCCGCGGAGCTGTTAGCCTGCGGGGGAGGCGAGATTTCCCCGGCAGGCTTAGAGCTCCTCTTCTTCTTGCGGTACGAGCCTGTCTCAGGTCGGACTCGTAATTTACTCCCCTCTCGGCGGCCTCGGGGACGATGGTCACCGTGACCGCCACGGTTTTGGGGGCAACCAACTTCGGGGCCTTTTTGGTTGCCAGGGCAGCCGCCGGGGCACCTGCCGGGGCAGCTGGGGCCTGGGTCCGCTTCTTCTTTCCCTTTTTTACTACCTCTGACCGCGGCTGGTTGGACGGGGTGGTGGAAGGGAGGTGGGCGTCGACCTCCTGAACCTGGGGGGCCTCAAATGCCGTGCAAGCTTCTTGCACGGCATTTGAGGGCCTTCTGAAAGGTCCTCTTTAGGTTGGAGGATCTGGAGGCGTCAAAAGTGACGAGGCCCGACTCATATCCGGCCCTCGATTCCTGCCTCTCTTTCGCGGCAACCTTTTCTTCAAGCTCCAGCTCGAGCTCGGCCCGCTTGGCCAAGCCGAGCTAACACTGGGCGTCCGCCAGACCCACATCGTGGGTGCCGGCCTGAGAAGAAGTCGAAGGCGAAGCAGACTTCGCCTTCGACTTCTTCCTGTTGGGCTTACCCTTGGCGGAATCCGAAGAAACCTCGGATCCGAGCCTCAGGTAGGCCCTTTTCAGGCTGCGATATCCAGCGACCCCACACATGGATGACGACTCGATTTCCGACTCAGAAAGCTCGTCCGCCACACTCATACAGAGGCTCGCCACAGACGGTGCTCGGCTGACCTCTGACGCCGTCGCCGACAAATCTTCGAACTGGCCCTGTGAAGGGGCTTTGGGTTGGCCCTGAGAAGGGCCTTTTGGTTGGCCATGAGAAGGGCCTTTGGGTTGGCCCTGAGAAGGGCCTTTTAATTGGCCCTGAGAAGGGCCGTCTGGTTGGCCCTGAGAAGGGCCTTTTGGGGCGAAACGCCCGGAAGCGTTTCTCAAGGGTTTCGGCATTTGGGCGTCAACCACAAGAGAAAACGACAATAAAAAATAAAAACCCACTACAAAATAAAAACCCACAACAATAAAATCGACAATAAAACCACAATAAAATCCAATAAAAACCCACAATAGAATAAATAAATAAATAAAATAAAATGCCTTTTATTTCTTGCATAAAAATATTAGATTACCATTTACGTTTTTATAAAAGATTTGATTTTTAGATATAAGAATTTCATTTGCGAATTAAATTTCATTAATTTTTATTTTAATTGAACATGCAGGCATGCAAGAACCCCTCTTTAAATGAGGGTGAAGGCCTCCTCCAGACTTTTCCATTTGTCCCTATCCTTTGGCTATTGTCATCTAGTTTTTTCCAACAATTTTTATTATGTCATTTTCCCAACGAGTCACCGGTCTTCCTCTTTTTCTTATACCGGCAGGGCCGCGCCATGACGTTAGTCGAGAAGTCCATCGGTCCTCGGTCATCCTGGCCACGTGTCCTGCCCAACGCCACTTTAACTTCTGCGAGAAATTTAGTGCATCTGTAACTTTGGTCTTTTTCCGTATAATATTGTGTGGGATTTTTTGTATTTTTCTCACATGTGTGATACTTCTCTCCATACTGCGTTGGCAGGATCTAATTTTATTCATGCCACAATAGAATAAAAACCACAATAAAAAATCCACTATACGCAATCGCCCTCAGAATAAAATAGCAAGATCGCGTACTTCACAGCGCTCGTTAGCCACCGGTTTGCCACTCCGTTAGGCCTCTGCCTCAAATTTTGCGTGCAGCGGGGCAGCGGCGGCGGCGGCGAGTGAGCGGTAGAATCTTAGGCGTAAAATCAAACGAACCGGTTCTCGAAAACAACGGCGCGGCAGCGGGGCGGTGGCGGGCAGCGAGCGGTGTACTTCTCGCGCTCGAATCTTGCGGGCAGCGGGCGCGCAGCAAGCGGTGATCGAGCGTTAGGAATAAATTTGGATCAAAAAGATGTTGCCGCCATTGTTCAGACATTTCTTTCGCGAATAAAAACAAATATCTCGTCGACACAATCATGAACACAACACTACGCGGCTATAGTGACGCGCGATCTGCCTGCTAGTTTCGAGAACGGGTCTTCGATGTCCGCCCGGCTCCCGCGCCGCTGCCGCCGCCGCCCCGCTGCCTGCAAGATTCGAGGCAGCAGCCTTACGGTGGTCAGACACGGCGTTGCCCGGGGAACATTACGAGGAAGTCAGCGCTGTGAGGAGTCCCTCATCCTAAACTTATTCTAACTTAACCTATCTCCTTTCGTTTCCCGTATGAGCTGACTACGAGGGGTTTGGGGTAAAGTCATGATGTGGCCACTATGCCACAATATTTCAATATTCGTTATAAATTATTCACTGAATGCACTTTTTACTACATAAATAATTTTAAAAGTCCAGTGAAAAATGAGCGTGATACTCAGCTTGACTTTCTTGTCAAAAAACTCACATGCCTTAGAGATGAGTACCTACTGTGCACAGAATACAAATATGCCCAGGTATTGTGGCACTCCGAAAGAAAGAGAGGAAACGAAGTTTTGTCTATCGTTTTCTCTTTCAAAATCACTAATCATCTATGAGGAAAGAGATGGTGCTAGACCGAAATATGCTTCCGGTCATCTATCTCAATATTTTCAAACTAAAAATTGCTACAGACACAGAGTTAGGTATTTGTTGAACCTTACAGGTCTCTTGCAGGGCTCACAAATGAAAGATGAAAATTAGGACTCAAACCCCTTTATTACATGCCATCCTTTGTTCATATATATAACTAGAAATAATTATTACAATTTAGACATCTTTACGACAATATGGTTTATAGTGAACTGCGTCAATTTGACGCAGTACAAACCTTCTAGTTTTTTTTTTTTTTCTTGTTCTGGCACTCCACGTTTTGTGTTAGCCAATGACGAGTAAACCTTCTAGTTATTTTGACATTCACTATTTAAAAACACGCAATCCATGATTCGGCCAGTATTCTCACAAAGGAGTTGAGATTACTTCCAACACACCCCCTTAATCTCAACCCTTTGGAGAGAAAACATCCAGAACCACTTTAAACATCTTAACTACATTCTCGAAAACCTTACTGTAAATTTTTTTATTTTTTTTTAACACTTTGGACAACACACCATTTTCTCAAAAACTTTCTAAACAACCAAACCCAAACACAAAACTAACCCTAAACCTCACAACAATAAGACAAAAACTAAACACTCTACCAACCTTAACAAAGAAAAACTACAAATCATACACAACCACATAAATCTAAAAACCATATACATAATCCCATAAATCGTTCCTATAAACCAAAAATTATTATAAAGAGAGGAGTCAAAAAAACGCATAAAAAAGAGTTCACAAACCTTTTCCAATGTTTCACAAACCTATTCCAATATTATTATGCTCACGCTTCCACTGTGCTAACGCAGTGTTTCTCCTCCCCTAATAAAAATCTTTGATTATCACAAAACTTAAGTGCACCCCCTTAAACTAACCTAACTTACAAAAGTCACTAATTTTCTTCCGTAAGCTTCTTTTTCGTCTACTAATTCCCATGTCCCATTCTTCTCTAACGAACACTTTTCCTCCTCTATTGCTTCTAACCATTCCCTATCTATAACTTCCACAAATTCCCTATCTATAACTTCAACAAACTCCCTATCTATAACTTCAACAAACTCCCTATCTATAACTTCAACAAACTCCCTATCTATAACTTCAACAAACTCCCTATCTATAACTTCAACAAACTCTCTATCTATAACTTCCAACAAACTCCCTATCTATAACTTCCAACAAACTCCCTATCTATAACTTCCACTGCGCCACTCTGCTAAGAAATCCATCTCAAACTCATTAAATCTACTAGGAACCTTCCTCTCTCTATAAGGATTCCTCCTGGGTAGACTAGATTCTTCTTCACACTCATTAACTCTCTCTTCAATAATCTCTTGACTCGCATCTAAAAATAGATCATCATCTACTATTTCCGCATTTACATCTTCTAAATTCTCAATATCTTCACTAGCTTCATCTATATTTGCCACATTTTCAGTTATCACCTCCTCTGTATCAGCTTCATTATCAATCTCATGATTTATTTCAACTTCTACTTCAACTCTATCTCCAAAATTTCTCCCAATACTGGTTTCCCTTTGGTTGTCCAACTGTATCCTTGTGTTTTGTTCCCTACACTCATTTATTTGTTCACTTATTTCTTCGTTCTCTGAATCACTTTCATTTGTTCGCCCTTCATTTGTGCGCCCTTCATTTGTGCGCCCTTCATTTATTCCATCTTCAATTGTTCCATCTTACAACCGTATTACTTTCTTCGCGTTGCTGGGTTCTGGGCCCATAACCTGTTGAACCTTACAGGTCTCTTGCAGGGCTCACAAATGAAAGATAAAATTTAGGACTCAAACGTTTCGTTATATAACGTCTTGCATGTTCCGGAAATAGCAAAGAATATTGTATCAGTTGGAGCTCTGTGTAAACAAAACATTAAAGTAATATTTTTTGAAAATTTTGCAGTAATCCAACACCGTGGTAGATCAATTTTGGAAGCTACTAGAAATAATAATGGGTTATATATTATCACATTGAACGCCGTATTTCCCGAAGTTTCTGCATTTCTTGCTACAGATATCGATACGTGGCATAGACGTCTGGCACACATTAGTAATGTTGAGGACACAGCAAAAATTGTTGATGGTATTAGCCTAACAAATAAAACATATCCATCCAAGCTTTGCGAAGTTTGTGCGCAAGCTAGGCTTACTAGGTTGCCATTTTCGTCCGTGCGTACTCTTGCCACCAAACCTTTACAAATTGTACATAAGTACAGATGTTTGTGGTAAAATCGAAACTGAAACTTGGGATGGTAGGAAATATTTTATAACCTTTTTACATGATTTTACACACTACAGTCGGGTTTATTTACTGCGTAATAAGTCTGAAGTAATAGATTGCATTAAACATTTTGTTCAATGGGCAGAAAGGCATTTCGATCAAAAGGTAGAAATTATTCGATGTGACAATGGAGGTGAATACTGCAGTAGCCAACTAATGAACTGGTGTAGGGATAGGGGTATTACGTTAGATTATACGGTTCCTTATACTCCTCAGTTAAATGGAAAAGCTGAAAGGTTAAACAGGACGCTTTTGGAGAAAACTCGGGCTCTACTGTTTGATGCTAATATGCCTAAGTTTCTATGGGGAGAGGGTCTTTTCACTGCAGTGTACCTACTCAATAGGACGTCAACATCTACAAAACATAAAACACCTTTTGAAAATTGGCATAACAGAAAACCAGATGTATCTAATTTAAGAGTTTTTGGAGCGAAAGCATATTGTAAAATAAATAAAAATTTAGGTAAGTTAGAAAAACGTTGTTTAATTGGTATTTTAGTAGGTTACAGTCTGAATTCATATATAATTTGGAACCCTGTTAGAAAACATATTTTTTACTCGAGAGACGTTGCTTTTGATGAAGAAATAAATGATTATCGGGAAATATCAAAACAATTTTCTTTCAATTCAAACAATTTAAATCAGTTTACGTCTAGATCATTCTTGGAAAACATTCGACAGTCGGGAACAATTGAAGAGGAATTTGTGGAAGTTATAGATAGGGAATGGTTAGAAGCAATAGAGGAGGAAAAGTGTTCGTTAGAGAAGAATGGGACATGGGAATTAGTAGACGAAAAAGAAGCTTACGGAAGAAAATTAGTGACTTGTAAGTTAGGTTAGTTTAAGGGGGTGCACTTAAGTTTTGTGATAATCAAAGATTTTTATTAGGGGAGGAGAAACACTGCGTTAGCACAGTGGAAGCGTGCTGGGCCCATAACCTGTTGAACCTTACAGGTCTCTTGCAGGGCTCACAAATGAAAGATGAAAATTAGGACTCAAACCCCTTTATTACATGCCATCCTTTGTTCATATATATAACTAGAAATAATTATTACAATTTAAACATCTTTACGACAATATGGTTTATAGTGAACTACATCAATTTGACGCAGTACAAACCTTCTAGTTATTTTGACATTCACTATTTAAAAACACGCAATCCATGATTCGGCCAGTATTCTCACAAAGGAGTTGAGATTACTTCCAACATTATTCGCGTACGGCTTGTCCATTAGTATATGTCTATGATTGTATTTATTTAGTCTGTGGATTCTTCTGCGTTACCGATAAAACGTCAAAAATAGTATCCTTTTATCAGCCTTTAGACTACCTAAAATAAAATTGCTTGACTATTTGGAATCGTTAAGTAATGTCCTGTCATATCTTGTAATTATTTAAACAGGTGCTGTGAACTGCTGAAGGCATTGGTTCATTGAAATTGATTTTGTGCATTTTATGGATAATTCAAGCAAGTGTTAACTGGGAAACGAATTTGTTGAATATATACCTATATATATTTTTCTAAACAAAATGTTTACAGTATTTAGCTTAAAGTGTTAAGAATTAAATATTACCTGGGATATTTATGTCAAGGTATGTTGTGGAGCTTGAACGACTATAAGTTTGTTTGTATTAATCTATTATTTCTGCTTTTATTTCATAAAAGATTAGCATCATGATTTTAGTTAATTCAAAGTTTAAAGGTAACTTCTTTATAACGTCCCCTTATAATGGTAAATTATTATTTTTAAATATTATGCTTGGTTTCGTAATGAATGTTTTGCCTAACTATAAGACCCTTTGACCAAATACATCCTGCAAATTGACATAATTACTGTGAAAACATACATTATTAAGTGTAAATATTTATATGTACACATAGACCTGGAGTAAATTCTCTCTGTTAAAAATAGTCTTTTAAATAGCATCAAAATACATTGTGTAGTTTGGAAGACCAGTCACATAGACAGATATGAAAAGCAACTTTATTTTATAATATTAAAAATTAGTAACCTGTCTAAAGTTTTTTTAATTCATTTAATAATGTTATGTCACTAATATTTTATAATATACAATATGTAAAGAACCCTATCTGATCCGTGAAGGTATTGTTAGGTATTAATAACTGATTCTACTATTGGATACAAAACCGGGCTAAAGTAAAAAAAAAAATCCCCCTAAAAAATAAATATTATTTCACAAAAAAGAGGTAACTTAATACATGTGCTGTAAGCAACACTTCCGCGGGCGGCGGGTGGCAGGGCACGCGGCACGTGGTCTCATCGCTATTCGCTCATAATACTACAGGTGTTGTCACTTTTTTAAAAATTACCAAATTTCGGGGTTGTTGGAATTAATTCGTGGGAAAAAAGATTATTTCAAAATTAAATTAGTATTGTCTCTATGAAGATTAAGTAAAATTTTATATTATATTTGGTCAAGTTTTACCTAACCTTTATTATGCTTAGGGGTCGGATAGGGTTTTCTTTACATATTGTATAGTTAGGTATACATATCTTAACAGTTTTGCCTGCAGCTTCAGATGTAATCTTTTCAGAAATTGTCCCGTGGAATTTTTTACAACTAGAATAAAAAAGTGTATTTTGTTCTATTCCAGGTCATGGTCTATCCATATATGTTGCGGGCACCAGCCCAAATAACCTATGACCTACCTATCCGTATGCCTTACACGCAATACTGTTTGGAGTTTAAAAGTATTACTCACATATTATTCACTGAAGGGGACAACATAGGGGATGCCCTATGTTGCCCATAATTAATAATCCATAATTAATATTTTGGTTTAATAGTTTACATTAATATGTCATTGACTATTAAAACTGTATGTACAAACCTAATTACAGAAAATAAATCATTTACCAACAATGTGTACTGTACTCTGCATGCACTATTTTTTGTTTTTTAAAAGTGTAGTATCTTAAGAAATTTGCTACTTGTCAGACAGTGTGCATCCATGGTACGCTCATCGACACTGGTGTGATTAATTGTTTTTGTTATTAGAGGAGATGTGTGTGTTGGTGATGGTGCGTATGATTCACGTTTGTTCGGGCCGGTGACGGGCACCGCGCCGTCATGGCGGAGGGCGAGGGCGCGGGGCACCCTGACGCGGTGTTGCTGGCGCCACTGTCCGAAGACACGTTCCTGCACAACTTGCACGTTCGCTACAAACGTGACATTATATATGTGAGTAGTGGAGAGCGTGCCACTTACACGGTGCGGGGCGATGATGACGGGATATTGTGTGTTTACAGACGTATGTGGGCAACGCGCTGGTGTCGGTGAACCCGTGCCGCGCGCTGCCGCTGTACTCGGCCGAGCTGGTGCGCGCGTACCTGGCGCGCCCGCCCTACCAGCTACCGCCGCACCTGTCAGTATTTGATATCCTACCTCGACGTAATGTTCGCTACTGACTCTCTTCGCTAACTCGTTATCGGTTGCAGGTACGCGATCACGGCAACGGCGTACCGGTGGGTGCGCGACAGGAACGAGAGCCAGTGCATAGTCATTACAGGTGAGTGACACTGGGCATCACCATAATTTTATCATGGTAATGGTTCTACATCTAAACTTTAAATATTTGTATAACTGCATATGGTATGCATTTATACAAATATTTAAAGTTTAGATAATAAAATAGATCATATTTTCTACTCGAAAATCAAAAAATCAAAATAAAAATCAAAGCATTTATTTCAAATAAACCAGTTACAGGCACTTTTGAATTGTCAGAAGGTCGGTCAGTCAGTAAGGTGAAGCTAGTCGCCCATTCCAAAGAGTAGGTACCTATGGAGAAGAACGGGCAAGAAACTCCATGGACACTCTTTTAAATTATCAAGCTGTTGATACAAATATTTGATTACATCATTCATTTTGAAATCAATCGTGTGAGAACGATGCAGAAATATATTGTACGCTGAGAGCGTCCATTATGGAAAAAAAAAAACAACAATTCAGAAATTAAAATACGCCGTAGCAGCTAAGAGATGACCAGTCCCCTCTGACGGCGTCCGTTCACGAACATGACGTATGGATCAGCATCATTCAGCTCAACCATATTGAAGGGAACCTAATGATCCAACACACACGCCACCACCAGCGAGACATTTGAGTGAGCATGACATACTCTCAACAGCCATAGCACTATCAAGTCAATAAAAGACTAACCCAACAAATAGATGCTTTACAGCAAGTAGATCGTGCTCACACGTGTTCCATGCAATTATACAATACTAAGAAATTGAATCTACACAATGCAAAGACAGTTTTGTCCAAGGTTCAGCAGCTCCAACGGTGTTCCCGAATGCTAAGTTTCGCTCCTGTGTAGCTGCACCAGTGCCGAATACCCCTGTCAGCGATGCAATTCCGTAACGTACAATATGCTTGGCTACATAGTGTGTACTGGCTTTAAGTTAAAAAAAAAAAAAACAAACCATTGCAAATTTAACTACAAGAGGAAAAATCAAAGAACAATCAGTGTAAGCATAGAAATCGGACGCAGCTCAAGCCCAAGCCTTTTTGTCGTCAATATAATCTTTAACACTATAAAATGCTTTCTGACACAACTTACGTTTAATGAAAGATTTGAATTTATTCAGGCTCAGATCTTGAACCACCTCTGGAAGTCTATTGTAAAAATGTATACATTGGCATCTAAAAGAGCCACCTATTTTCTTGAGCCTTGTTGTAGGTACAATAAATTTGTGCTTGTTCCTAGTATTTATATTATGGACATCACTGTATTTTTTAAACAATTTTATATTTTTATGAGCATACAAAAGATTTTCATAAATATATTGAGACGGCACGGTCAGTACATTAATTTCTTTAAATTTTTCTCTGAGAGAGTGTCTTGGACTTAATTTATAAATTGCACGAACAGCTCGTTTCTGCAAAACAAATATTGTCTGAATATCAGTGGCATTTCCCCACAACAGAATGCCGTACGACATTACGCTATGGAAATAGCCAAAGTACACTAAACGGGCCGTCTCAATATCAGTCAAATTACGAATTGTTCTAACTGCGTATGCAGCAGAACTTAGTTTTTTTGCCAATTTTTCTATATGGGGGGGTCATTGAAGCTTAGCATCCAGAGTTATACCCAAGAACACTGTGCTGTCTTCAGATTCCAATTCTTCGCCCTTTATCAACACTTTAGTTTTCACCTGCCTAACGTGAGGTAGAGTAAACTTAATGCATTTGGTTTTTTTCTCGTTTAAGAGTAAATTATTAACATTAAACCAGTGGACTACTTTGGAGATCGCGCTATTTACATCATCAGTGACCTGCTGCTGACGTTTAAGTTTAAATAAAAGTGAAGTGTCATCTGCAAACAACACTATATCGTGATTATCCTTTATGAGGTACGGCAGGTCATTAATGTAAATAAGAAACAAAAAGGGACCAAGAATTGACCCCTGTGGGACTCCCATTGTTACTAAAGATCCGGAAGATCTTTTTCCATTAACGTCAACGCTTTGAATCCTACCACTCAAGTAGGATGTAATAAGATCCAATGCAGAGTTCCTGATCCCGTAGTGGCGGAGTTTCCTGATTAACGTCTCGTGAAGAACGCAATCGAATGCCTTGGACAAATCACAAAAAATGCCCAAGGCATCACATTTATCCTCCCATGCATTATAGACATGACCTAGAAGTTCAACACCGGCATCAGTAGTTGAACGACCCCTTGTAAAACCGAACTGTTTGCTATGTAATAATTTATGTTTATTAAAAAAACTTAGCATTTGGTTTAAAATTAATTTCTCAAAGATTTTACTAAAGGTAGGTAGTACAGAAATAGGTCTATAATTTGTGGGGTCTGATGTACTGCCTGATTTAAACAAAGGTATTATCTTACTATTTTTCATGAGATCAGGAAACTCTCCACAGTCAATACAAGTATTAAAGATAACCGCTAGAGTGGGTGCCACAATATCAATAATAGACTTAGCAACTTCCACCGAATGACCCCATAGGTCAGCAGTCTTTTTTATATTGAGAGTGTGAAAGATTTTAATTATATCTTTACTGGTAACATATTCATAATGAAATTCCGAATTACAAACATTAACATTTTCTTTAAGCAAAGACTCAGCAACAGAAGGTGATGAGTTTAGGGATTTAGTAGTTAAAACAGGAATATCCGAAAAGAAATTTTCAAACACCTCAGCGACTTGCGAGTCTGATTTTATTATGTTACCATTAACAGTCAGGCTATAGTCAGTATTTCTATCACTGGACCTTCCCGTTTCACTATTAATAATTTTCCAAGTAGTTTTAATTACATTACTACTGTTTTTTATCTTTGAACTCAAGTAACGTGACTTGGCCATATAGCAAACTTGTTTAAATAATTTTGAGTATTTTCTAACATACAAATTAAATTCAACAGTGTTAATATAAGTCCTCTCATTGTACAGTTCATAAAGCCGAGTTCTACTTTTATGAATACATATGGTAGCCCAATCAGAGAAAGATGCATTACTATTAATAGAGATAGTCTTGGGAACAAAGGTGGAATCAAATTGCTTACAATATATATTAAAAAAATTATCATAGAGATGATTAGGATCAGCATTAACATGACTGGATAAGACTGGCACTTTATTGATGAGATTAAATCTAAAAACCTCCAAGCGGCTTTCAGTTTTGGGGTTAACAGTGATATCCTTTTTGGCCACTTTTTTACTATTGTTTGGAATAGTAATCCTTTGTCCGCAGTGATCAGAATCAAATAAACTTACAACTTCTTTGCGGCTTGGTATTACGTTTGTAAAAATATTATCTAGGCATGTGGCACAAGTAGCTGTTATTCTTGTGGGCTCCAAAAATAGGTTTACAAGATTGTAGGACTGAAATAGACTTATAATTTTATTACAATAACCTGAGTTCTCTAATAATTTAACATTAAAATCACCGCAAACGACAATGGCTTTGTTTGAAACACAAATCTTGTGTAAAACTTCATCCATTACCTTTTCAAAGCAATCATACAATCCTGAAGGGGGTCTGTACACACTTAATACAACGAAGCCCTCCAACTCTATACAGGCAATTTCAACTGTTCGTTCAACAGACAGGCTCACAATGTCTTTACGATTTTTAAATTTAAGCAGGTTACTAACTAAAATTAATGAGCCACCATGTATAGCATTTATTCTGCTAAACGAACTACCAACCTGGTGATTCTTAAAATTGAACAAGAACTGGTGACTTTTTAGCCAATGTTCGGTTATGCAAAGAATATCAATACCATAATGGTTCAGCAATAAATCTACCTCTAAATCTTTGTTCATAAATCCTTGAATATTTTGATGCACCAAATTAATATTATTTATTGACCTTAAATTTCCTCCCGAGTTGCCTTTGCAATCCTGTATATTATTATAGCTAGAGGTTGGCTCTATTGTCTTAATTTCTAATTTAAATTATTAATAATGTCAACTGGGACCAAATTATTGGCAGAATTAATTAAAATGTCATTGCATTGCTCAAAAGAAGCAATTTGTTTAGCCAAATTCTTGGCTGTAATAGAAAAAAAATATAATACTGTTACGGGCTGGGGGTACTAAAATACCGGTTAAGGGTTACGAAGTTTATTGGCAACGAAGGTACAGTCGATTGTAGGCAATGACAAGTAGAATGTTGCTGATGTTGCATCGAAGTCTTCCCTTACGTCCACGAAGTCCGTGTCGTAAACACACAATAACACTACAAATGTTACTTCACGTAGTACTCACAGTTCTCGTTACAGTTGTCGCAGTAGGTATTCTCAAAGATCGCTTCTTAAGTGTCGCTGTTTTCGTATCGGTAGTCAAGTGTAGACTGACTGGGCGCCGGCGTCACGGCGCTATATATAGGCCAGCTGATCGAACATTCCAGAATCGTCTAGACGTAATAATAATAGCGCATAACTTCGAGTACATTCACTAGGTACCAGTGGCGAAGGGTGAAATTTTGACAAAGGGAAGCCGGTCAAAAAAAAAAAAAAACACTTAAACACTTACCTACTGCAGGATATTTTGTTAGGGAATAAGAGTCAAGAAAAAATAAAATAAAAATTTACAAAAATAATAAAGTGTTAAAAACCGAACCACACAAACACCGATCCAAAACCAACAAAAATATTAAGCAAAAGTAGTGGCGTGGTTTCTTTGTCTCTTTCTAATAGAGGAGAGGAGAGAACTGCAAGCCGTTTGACATTAGCCTATATTTATCAAGTTTTACCGACAGTTAGCGAGCATTAGAAAGAGATGGTCTGACACGCTCTGTCTCTTTTCGCCTCATAGTAAAACGTTGACCGAGGTAAGCCGACATTCGTCGAGTTGCCTTCATGTACGAAAAATTGAAGCGCTGATTAATTTACGACTATAAAATGAAATGTGATACTTAGGGTTTTGCTAAGAATTACTATTGCTATTGTAAATCGCGCAGGCATTTGATTAATAATACTTTGTTAATGAAATAGAATGTAAATACTTTTGTATGAATATGGAACTGATTTTTGAAAGGTAACCCGGTGGGAATCGGCTTGTATGGACTCTTCGCCACTGCTAGGTACCTACGGTAATTCCCGGAAACGGGTTTCTAGAAATTTCGATGTCGTCGCTTTGTTGACAAAATTGATAAAACCTGTACCATTCGATAGGCCACCTTGAGTCTAGGAATGCGTTTTTATATTACACCTAGACAATGTTTAGATCTCGAGTTATAAAGCTTAGAAGTTACGCACTGCATGTCACGCGATATTGAACCTTATGCCCTCGACATAAGGTACATTCGTAACATTGCCCCCTTCTTAGTCGTGCTCGTCCCGAGCATGATTTGATCCATAATAGCGAGCTAGGCGGTCTACGTGTACGATCTTCAGCTTCCCTCTACGTCCTTTCTTTATCCGGTAGGTGACATCGTTAATCCTCGTTACTATCGTGTACGGACTCTCCCATTTGGCTTGAAATTTCGGACTCTTTCCTTTTCTCCTAATGGGATTATGTAACCATACCAAAGTCCCCTCTTCAAATCCAGGCACGTTAGCTTTGCGGTCGTATCGGATCTTCATTTTCTCGCTGGTTTTCAGACCATTCTCTCTCACTAGCTCATGTATTCCATCTAGTTTACGTCGTAGGTCGGCCACATAGTCGACGGCTAGGATAGGGGTATCGGGGGGTGTTCCGGTTAGTGCATCTATGGGTAATCTAATTTCTCGGCCGAAGTTGACTTTCGCCGGTGTACAATTTGTGCTATCATGTGTTGCAGAGCGGTATGACATTAAGAAGAGTGGAATGTATTGGTCCCAATCCCTCTGGTGTTCTTCAACTACTTTGGCCAAATGATTCTCTAGCGTCTGGTTGAATCTTTCGACCATTCCATCTGACTGAGGGTGGTATGGTGTTGTACGAGTCTTATGTATCCCGAGTAGTTGGCAAACCTCTTGAAATAGTGAAGACTCGAAGTTTCTACCCTGGTCAGAGTGTAACTCCAAGGGAACGCCAAATCGACAGAACACCTCGTGAACTAGCTTTTTGGCGACGGTATGAGCTTCTTGGTTGGGTACTGCAAAAGCTTCTGGCCATTTGCTGAAATAGTCTTGCATGACGATGATATACCTATTCCCTTCTTCAGTAATAGGGAACGGCCCAGCTATATCGACAGCAACTCTTTCCCATGGTGCACCAACATTATACACTTTCAGCCGACCTCTGGCCCTTGTTTGCGGTCCCTTTACTGAGGAGCAGGCTACACATTTCCTACACCAGTCCTCTACGTCTTCGCGGCAATGCACCCAATAGAACCTTTTTCTCACCTTCTCCAGAGTTTTCTTTACTCCTAGATGTCCTCCGGATACTCCGTCGTGCACCTGTCTTAGCACCGACGCGACCTTATCACAGGGGACGACTATCTGTAAGGTGACCTCCTGTCCACTAGGTGATTCCCATTTCCTCTTCAGAACTCCATTATCAATTATCAGGCTGTCCCATTGAGCCCAGTAACTTTTTGCTGTTGGGCTAAGCGCTGATATTTCACTCCAAGCGGGCCTCTGGCCACGTTTCTTCCATTCGATTACTGTCTTCAAGTCGCTATCTTCCTTTTGTGCCTCTTCCAATGATCGATTATCCCAGTCTTCATCCAAAGCGTTCACCTGGATAATCCTTACGTTCTCTTTCTTTTCCTGTTTGCGTTCTTCACCTCGGTCCGTACTACCTGAAGTAATCTGGCGGCGGCGGACCTTTCGTTTTGCCTTTTTCTCGAGGCGCTTCTTCTTACGCGCCTCGTCCTCGACTTCCTTGTCCCGCCTTGCTTCCGCCGCACTCCACGACTTTCCGCGCGACCGCTCGCGCTCTTGTTCTCGCTTGCCGGAACGTTCGCGTTCCCGGTCCTTCACACGTACCCGCTCTCGTTCAGCGGGTCGCTCGCGGCGCCCACTCCGATCGCTCCGCTCGCGCCAATCGACGCGCTCGCTCGGGCGCTCGGGCTCGACCTTGGCGTCGCGCTTGCGCCACAGCAACACCTCTGCATCTTTACTTGTCCAAGAAGCACTTCTTCCCTTAGCCTTCCTGGGACAATCAATTCGAATGTGCCCCTTTTCGCCGCACTCATAACAAGTCGGTCCTCGTCGGGCTTTTATTTGTGCGGTCACTTTTCGAATACGGTCGTGTTGTCGGCCATCTTGACGTACAGCTTCCACCTCCAGAGCATGTGTCAAAGCTGCCTTCAGGGTCTGATGGTGACCCAGACGTACTGCAGCTCTGACTTCTGCATCTCGAATCCCATCAGTAAAGAATCGCAGAGTAGTAGCGTCAATCAGTCCCGGTGTTGATGCATACGCCTTCCGAACCAGACGTTCTATTTCCGTTGCCCACTGTTGCAGACTCTCATTGCTCTTCTGTGTGCGGTCGCGGAGTTGAGCCCTGTAGACATGTTCGAGCTGTTTCTCTCCATATCTAGTCTCCAACGCTTCTAACAGACAGGCTAGGGTATTGCAATCGCCGGAAATATTCTCGAGAATTCGTACGGCATCACCACGCAAAGCAAGCATAAGGGCAGTTAGAGCTTGATCATCGTCCCAATTATTGCCTTTTGCAACCCTTTCAAACTGTAGACGGAAGGCCACCCATGACGTTGTTCCGTCAAAATGAGGTACTTGGAACGTCGGCAAAGCATTGGGTACAGGTACCACACCTTTAATACCTCCTTTCTGCACAGCTTTATGGAGAAACTGTATTTCTTTCTCACACTCCATGATGGTACTGTCTAGTTTATCAAAACGCACATCATGTTTGTCTATTCGAGCGTCTTGCTGGTCTATGCGCGTATCTTGCTGGTCCATACGTGCATCTTGTTGTGCTGTTTTTACTCTAAGTTCGTTGACCTCTTCTTTGGTGTTTTCCCATTTTTCGTTTAATTCTAATACCAGCTGCTGGGATTCCTTTATTTGTGCCTGGGTTTGTTTTATTTGTACCTGGGTTTCTGCCTGGGATTCTGCTACTATGCTTTTTATTTGCGCCTGGGTTTCTGCCTGGGATTGTTTTATCTGTGCCTGGGTTTCTGCCTGGGATTCTGCTATACTTAGCCTTATTTGCGCCGTCAAGTGAGCCATTAATGCCGATAAATCGCATCCGCTGGTTCCGGGAATAGTGGTGGTACTAGGCGCACTTACATTCGTCGGTGTTACGACGGCCGCATCTTCTAAGGGTGCAGGGACACTAAGCAATTCTTCCTCTTGACGCGCCAAATCCATCGCTGCTTGTCGTCGCGTGCGAACTCTTTCGTCTTCCCTTGGCGTGACCGGCATTCCGCTTCTGACACCAATTGTTACGGGCTAGGGGTACTAAAACGCCGGTTAAGGGTTACGAAGTTTATTGGCAACGAAGGTACAGTCGATTGTAGGCAATGACAAGTAGAATGTTGCTGATGTTGCATCGAAGTCTTCCCTTACGTCCACGAAGTCCGTGTCGTAAACACACAATAACACTACAAATGTTACTTCACGTAGTACTCACAGTTCTCGTTACAGTTGTCGCAGTAGGTATTCTCAAAGATCGCTTCTTAAGTGTCGCTGTTTTCGTATCGGTAGTCAAGTGTAGACTGACTGGGCGCCGGCGTCACGGCGCTATATATAGGCCAGCTGATCGAACATTCCAGAATCGTCTAGACGTAATAATAATAGCGCATAACTTCGAGTACATTCACTAGGTACCTACGGTAATTCCCGGAAACGGGTTTCTAGAAATTTCGATGTCGTCGCTTTGTTGACAAAATTGATAAAACCTGTACCATTCGATAGGCCACCTTGAGTCTAGGAATGCGTTTTTATATTACACCTAGACAATGTTTAGATCTCGAGTTATAAAGCTTAGAAGTTACGCACTGCATGTCACGCGATATTGAACCTTATGCCCTCGACATAAGGTACATTCGTAACAATACTTAGAAAGATAATACATAACATTGTTATGTCTATCTCTTGTCAAATACAAATTATTCTTAAAATAATTATTTATGTCAATTAAATGTAATATTTTATTATTAAATGTCATGTTGGACATAGTCATGTTTAGTTCATATCTAATCCTATTTTCTTCCTGTGGCAACTGGTCACTGTATGGGAATGTAAATAAGACAACCTTTCCAACATTCAGATTGCTTAACGTTTCACAACACTTAAGCAGCTCTCTTTTGCTCACATTTCCCCTACTACCCACAAAAATTAACAGTGTTGTATCCTGGGAGAAGTTACATTTAATAATTTTTTGCATAATTCCATATAAAGAGCAACCAGGCATACAGTAGTTCAATATTGAGTGACCCGGACATTCATCAGTCAACAAGCGCCCCAAGCCCTTACCTATCTCATCACAGAACAACACAACATCATTAGTCAAGTTTTGTTTAATATTATTAAGATCATTAGGATCAAGATTATTGGGACCATTAGCAGAAGGAACTACGACATCAACACAAGGCTGCGGCAAGGTGGTACACATGATGTCAACGAATGATCCAGTGTAAGCACATTCGATGTTAAACCGCACTCACAGTTGGTTTTTTGTGAGTTAACCAGCTCATTCATCGCCAACACATATTCTCTCATTAGGTCTTCTGAGGTATTATACTTATTAGTCATAGAAATAAGTTTATTTTGCAGATGGTCAAGTTGAGATTGCAATGACTCCGTGTCAATGCAATCTGAACTTGACCATCTGCAAAATAAACTTGCAAACTAAAGTTATTAATTAGTTACAATAGACAGGACATAACGAACAAATCGTAATTCGAAAGATTTGTCTTAGTGGTCAAAAGTCGCTAAGTCTAGATCGGTCCGTTTGCGTGTCAAGATGCAGTTATGCCCACTAAGAGAAATACATTTTCGGAGCAAATACATCGAGTTGCGCTTTACGATATTGCAAATTTTGCTATGGCAAAAAGAACCTAACCTAACTTTGGTTTATTTACGTATTTATTATTTATATTTACTTACTCAGTAATTAAAATATTTTTTATAGATAGTTCTAGTGTGTTAATTTTGTTATAAATTGCTGAGTAGTTTTACTACTGCTTGTTGTTGTTTATTAACAACAACATATTATCTCAACATATTAGATTTTGTTATCGAAATATTGTTACGGACGAGGGATACTAAAATGCCCGTTAAGGGTTACGAGGTTTATCGACAACGATGGTGCCGTCGATAGTAGGCAATGAATGACAAGTAGAACTTAGCTGATGTCGCACCGAAGTCTTCCCTGTTGTCCCCAAAGTCCGTGTAGTCAATACAGAAAAAATAGAAAAAATGAAAATCATGTCAATCAAACAAATAAAAAGGCAACAGACACACTTTCGCATTTTAATAGTTATTAGTATTCGTAGATATCTATCATATTTTAACAAGTTTTTGTTAAATAACCCTAATTGTGCATTCCTGTATCAGTCGGCTGGTTTATTGAATACTTATTCGGACTTGTTGAGTACGATTGAGCGTCGAATGAGATAAACGAGTTTATGCATGTTTGTTTTATTCCTGTCGGTGCGTGCTGCTTAAGCATTCCTATATAAACAATGTAATTTTTTTTTTTTTAATGATTATAAACTAGCGCTTGACCGCAATCCTGCCTGATGGCAAGCAGTGATGCGATCGTTGATGGCAAAGCGCGCCAGTTTATTAAGAGCCTATTCACTTTGAAAAACTGAGCGAATAGGAAGGAAGACGGCAGTTGAGCGAGGCGATGCAATGTTAAACCCAACAACACGACCAACGATGCTGCGCCAAAGGGAGATTGATCTGAAGATCCTCCACGACCAAATCCCCAACACAACAACATTAGGCGCATCGCACCCGGCACACATTGCAACACAACTGCTCAGACCCGTCCTCCGTACGGCTTTTTTATTTGTGGTCTCGCGCGCAATAGATGAGCAGTACTTACGCCTCCTCTACACTACTCGCGAAGTTGAACGTATTTCTCAAAGCAAAACAATGTCGGAAGTAAAAAAGAAGAGACGGCAGTACTGTGCGGAATATATTAAATTCGGATTTATTGAAAAGCCCACAAACCCATCGTCGCCATTGTGTCTTCTATGTCTAAAAACATTTTCGAATGAAGCAATGAAGCCTTGAAGGCTGCAAGATCATTTGAATAAAATGTATCCAGATAAGAAAGACAAGAATGTAGCATATTTTCAAGACCTAGAGAAGAAGCATAATATTCAGCCAAGTGTAGCAAAACTATTTTCGGCGGTTGCTAAGCAAGATGACGACGGACTTCAAGCTTCGTACAATATCTTTTTGTTAATTGCTCAAAAAGGCAAACCACATAACATCGGAGAAGAGTTAATATTGCCAGCAATAAATTAAGTAATAACTACTGTGCTTCGTAAACCGGCCGCAGATATTATCCGAAAAATTCCTTTGAGTACTAATTCTGTGCAAAGACGAATTGATGAAATGGCTGAAAACATTGAAGAATCATTGTGCGATCACCTGAGGACAAGTCAATTCTCAATTCAGCTCGATGAGTCCACTTTACCAACTAATGGAGCATTGTTGTTGTCTTACGTGAGGTTTATTAAAGATGAGAAAATATGTAAAGAACTATTATTTGCTAGAAATTTAGAGACCGATACAAAAGGTAAAAAAACCATATTCAATACATTGGAAAAGTTTTGCGATGAGAAAGAGATTCCTTTGAAAAATATTATTTCAGTTGCTACGGATGGCGCTCCGGCTATGACAGGGTGCCATAAAGGCTTCATAGAGTACTTAAAAAAAATCCAGATGTCCTTGGTGTACATTGCGTTATTCATAGACAACATTTAGTTGCTAGAAACTTAAGTGAAAAACTATTACAATCACTGCAATATGTCCCCAAAGCAGTCAATAAAATCCGCAACAGCTCTTTGAATGATAGATTATTTCATCAGCTTTGTATTACTAATGACGAGGATTTCAACCGTTTTTGTTTCATACTGAAGTTCGTTGGCTATCAAGAGTAGGGCTTGCAAAATTACGGAAATATCAATTACGTAACTAATGACGCAACTTTTTTCTTCAATTCCGTAATTACGTAATTTTTCCCTAATCGACTATGAATTTTTGTAAATATTGTAGTTACAATTTACAATTATCTTTTACTATCTCAAATTCAAGGTTTTATCAAAATAAACACAATAATTAATAAAAAAAAAAAAAATATTTAAGAACTTAGCATTGTAGTTTTAATCAGTTTAGTCAAAAAATTTTTTTCCTCCCGAATATAATCTTTTTTCTTGAAAATATGACCTCCTAAATGACAAGGCATTTAAAGTTTTGTCACCCAGGGAACTTCTAAGTTTATTACAAAAATATCGGGCAGATGAAAAGGCTCGCTCAGCTTCAACACTTGTAGGCGTTATTGAAAGCAAATAGTTATATGCTGCAGTCAAAAAAACTTCGCGACCGCCGCCAGCGCTGTCGTAAATGCACATTTCTACCCTAATAATGGAATCGAGATCTGTGTTTATTGTTGAAATTGGTTTATTCACAGTCACTTTGTTTATTTTCTTCTCTAACTGTTGTGCGATTGTCAACTCCTCATCATCATCGTCACTGGTGGCAATTGCGTCCGATGTACTAGGTTTTGGCTGTGAATCTACACATTTTTGTGTAGAATTATATTTCAACCGTTCCAACAGTGCCACAATATACATTCGTATCTCATCCGACGATGGTTTTGTGAAATATTCTGTGGCAGCAGTTTTAAAAAATTCCTCATTGTTATGCAAATATTGCAAAACACCGAATACATTTGTTCGCCTTTCCTTTATTCTTTTTCTAAGAGTTGTGGCTAGTTTTCCACTGAGATCGTTTGACTGAAGATCACGTTTCTCGAGCATAAATCGAAGCGCAGCGTCGGCCGTCAATAAGTTTGAATCACGGTGACATAATGACAAAACTGTAGTTTTTATTACGTCCAAGCTGTAATGAATTTCGTGAAGGTCTTGGATCTCTTCATCTGTAAATTTTACATTTGATTTCAATTTCAAATCTAATAACGCCTTAAAAACGCATGATTTTAATTTGAGAAATCGGCCTACCATATCTGATAAGCTGTTCCACCTCGTTTTACAGTCTAGTATTAGGTCAACATTTTTACCATATTCTTCTAAAACGTACTTTTGCAACAAGTCGTTTTTCAAAGGAGAGTTTTTAAAAGAATTTATTAGATCTCTTAATTTTTTTATAGTGTCTTTGTATAAAAACTCCGATTCTGGAACTCTGGTCGATTCTAAAATAAACGCATCTTCATCTTCTTCAATTTCTTCTTCTTCTTCAGCGCCAGTATTTGAGACATCCTCCTCCACTTCAGATTTTGGAGATTTTTGTGTTTTATATAAAACTTCCAGGACTGCTAGTTGTATCCCATGAGCCAAACACAATTGGTGGTGGCCGTCAAAATTTCTACCCATTTTGACCATTACACTGGCTCCATCTGTTGTGAAAGCAATAATGTCGTCTTCCAGATTTAAACCGAATTCACTCAAATGCTGCTGTAATAATTGAGTGCCTACTTCAGCTGGCATTGATCCATGTATCCGTACAAGTCCCAAATTTTTATATTTGGCCATATCGAAGTCTTTATTGTGGATATTTATATTCATATACCTTTTATTTCGGGTAGACGTCCACTCATCAAACGTAATTGTAAATCTTTTATTTTCAGACTTCATAATTTTCAATTGATTTTTCAATTGGTTTTTTGTGTTATCACTTTGATCTAGAATTATCTTTGTTATAGTCTTCAAAAGTAGTTCTTAAAAAGATATCTTAGATCTTCTGAAGTACAAAATGTGCTCAATGTTATCCCATCTAATGCTGCCATTCTCGTCACTCGAACCTCCATATTTGAAAAATAATCAGTGAGTTTAATTTTCTTTTGTGAAGGTTCATTTGTACGTTTTCGTGTTTGAATTAGACCACTACTAGACGTTGATGTACTCGGCCTTTGCGAGTCCTGCACTTGCGGCATCTCTCCGATATGCTTGGTACGCATGTGAGTATGTAAAGCTCCAGTTGCGCCACCTGGAGTTTTCAAATTTTTTTTGCAATGCTTACATTCAACACTCTGTCCATTATCAGCTCTCAAGAAATGTTCCCAGATAGAACTTTGTGTGCGTTTGTTCAAAAACTCCTTGTATACAGTCTTATTTGAAGAAGACCTGAAAAATAAAATAAAAAGAAGTTAGGTTAATAATAACGATATTGGTAAAACCTAGTGGCCAACTCATTATAAAATGTAAACACACTTCTTTTTTTTTAATAAAACGTTACGCCGCACGTTGGTGTTTGTGTTTGTTAGGACCGGAAGAAATTCCTAAATTTCTTCCTGGTCTCTCAAACACAAACACCCGGAACAACTTCTTGCAGATTTTACAAATATTTGTTCCGTCCGTGCGGCCTGCGGGGATCGAATCCGCGATACGCTGCGTAGTAGTCGATCGCTCAACCATTACTCAAACCGTGTCGTCAAACCTATTACAAATTTCGTAGCTAAACGATAGAGCATGCTTAGTTCATTAATTCCTGATATAGAGATGAGCTATATAATTTCAAATTTATGATAAATATCTTAATTTTCTTATAGGTAGATACCCTGTAGGTATATTTGGGAATTTAGATGTTCTAAAATCAAATCGGAATAAAAATACACTTCAAGAAAATTATGTCTGTATTTATTCCTTTATTGCACATCATAATTAAAAAAAAAATGTTTGTATAATAAATTATTTTGTATGAACTATGCATGCTCCACGGGGTTTTTACTGATTAAAACTTTGATCTAGGTACTTACATCTTTCAAGAGATAATCCACACATTCAAAGTTACCCACGATAAAGATACAATTAATGAATTAACTGCTCCAAATTGTTAATATTTTCGCGCATTTACCACCAACTTTTAAGGCGATTAGTTACGACGATGACCTTGCGCATCTGGGCGGGGCTAGGCAGAAACCCCCGCGCACCCCGCAACATATTTACGTGCACATTTCCTACTCGCTTGCTTCGAGCGCGGATGTCTCGCAACAAACGTAGAATGGGTGGGGTGATCGTAACCGCCTAACGTTTGCGCCACATAAAACCTATCAACTTCTACTAAAAGGTAATCTTAAATCATTGCCTACTATTAAATTTAATAACGTTCCCATTAAAAAACAGCAATCCGTATGCTACCTTGGTATGATCTTAGAAAGGAATTTTTCATTTATAGAACATATAAAAATAGTTGGTGAAAAAGCTAAAAGGAACTTTTATGCCCTAACTAGAATATCGAAAGCAACCTGGGGTCTATCATTCCTAACTTTAAAAACTATATATGGAGCTACCTACTTAGAATGTATGTGCTACGGTGCACCTGTTTGGGCCGATAGGGCCAGCATAGGGGCGGCACGACGTAAACTGCTTCAAAGCCAACGTTTGGCATTGATATTTTTATGCAAGGCGTATAGAACGGTCAGTACTGAAGCCTTACCGGTACTGGCAGGTGTACTTCCAGTCGACCTTGAGGTACAGCGACGTGCTTCAATGTACTACTCCGCGAGGGGGGAGGCCATGGACACTAATTTTGTTACACAACGCGACTTTAATAAAATCTCTAGATTATTTAAACCTCAGACTGAAGTCTGGGAGGACCTCTTATCCGAATGGCAAAGTAGGTGGGATAATTCCATCAAGGGCCTCCATCTATTCTTTCCATCCGTTGGCGATCGGCTGGCTAGGACATGGCTGGAGGTTGACCACTGCGTTGCCCAATTTCTCACAGGTCATGGCAACTTTAAAAGTAAACTGTATTCTTTTAAACTTGTTCCTTCCCCTTTGTGTCAGTGTTCTACATCGAACTGTGAATTTGAACAGTCCGCACATCACATCTTGTGGGAGTGTGTTCTTTGGCAGAATGAACGCAATATTATGTTGGATAGTGTACAAGTTACATCCGGAGTCGTTTATTATACGGACCTTGTAGAAACTAGAACCAGTCCGTGCGTTCAGGCGCTTTTGCCATACCTATTATTGGAATCAATTGTAACAGCTAATACCTACTTAGGACCCATTAACTTAATCAAATTTTATTCCGTGGTGTTTGGCAATCTGGGCTTCTCCCAGTTGCAATAATGTCCCTTTGTGCCGATTGGCCTAGTTCTGTTCTGTCTCCTGCTTGTTATGGAGGGAAGTGGAAAAAATATCTTTTTTCTTACTCCTCCGCTATTCTTTTCTGATTAATTTGTTGCGGGACCCAAGACAGTTGAATCGTTTCTCCGGGACTCGTCGAGCTTCATTGCTCGGCGTTTTTCTGGCGGTCGCCACTGTTGATTCTGGCTTTCAGGAGTTGCAGTGGTTGGGAAAAGTGTGGCGGGTTTTGTCCCAAAAAAAAAAAAAAAAAAAAACGTAGAATGCCATAACATGTCTAAAAAGTATACTATTCATAGTATTCTGTCTAAAAAGTACCTAATATAAAATTACGTGGTATCTAAACTCATGTCCTAAAGTGAAACATATTAGGTAATTGCTTTTATTATGTTGTTTTCGATACCGCGTTGCAGGGATTTTTTATTTAAAAAAGGGAAAACAAATATTTATTTATAAAAATGATTAATGCAAAACGGAAACCGGTTTATTCTTTTATTTAAAGTTATTATTTAGCATTTAGCGTTTTTGGTATAATTCCCATCGAAACATTGGAAACTTATAAATATATTATTATTGTTTAAAAATTTAGCTGACCAAAGGAGACGGGCGAAAGTTCATAGAAAGTTGGGCCTGAATGTACAGCGACGATTATTGCATTAAATCATTTCAATATTATTACTATTTAAAAAATAAATCTTTATTTATAATGGCAGTATGGGAGAAAAAAGAAATGGAGTATTATTAGCTTGCACAAAACTAACCTCATTTGCTTTTTATAAGTTTTCTTAGAAGCTGTCAGCGCTCATATGGCATATTTAACCCTTTAACCGCCAACGCCATAATATTACGTGTTGTAAGAACATTACATCAGGCGCCACGTCAGAATATTGTGTAGAAAGTCCTGTCATTTAAAAAATGTACAATAAATGTTGAATTTGCTTACTGAATCTTAATATATTTCGTGTAATTACTTTATTTTTAACAGTATTAAATACATATTTTAGCTAATTGATTGAAATAATTACATGTTCTCAGTTCGTGATACGTCTAAATATCAACCTACTTCGCCGAACCCATAATTTCATGTAGACTAGTGTTGTACCGCATATGAAACTCCTGATAGTAAATTAATAAAAAACATCCTATTTTTTACAAAACTATCAAGTAAACATTAATCAAAATTTCATAGTTTATTAAACATTTATTTATTTATTCAAAATTCAATAAGCTTTAGTGAAGTAATATGTAGAAATCAACAAATAAGTATAGGTAAATATTAAGTACAAACTAACTCCAGAACGTCACTAGTACAGGCTATCCGCGAACGCCGTCGCCGTAATTTTATGTGCGGCTCAAGGTCAACTAGTCATATTTTGAATAAACGTCAGCGCCATCGCCATGATAACATGTGCTCACATTATTATTACATCTAAGCTAGTGTCGAGAAGTTATCGATGATGTTATACGACGACGAAGAACTATTAAATATATTGCAGCAAGCGAACAATGATCAACATCGATCACAAAAGGACAGCTAAATAATAATATGTGTACTTATTTACCCATTTATTTTGTTTTAAAGAAAATACAGTTTATTTAGTTATTTTATTTGTTGTTATTTATTATTATTTGTATCCTAATATTTTAAACGCGTATCATTTTTTTTACATAAATGTCATACCGTCTTTTTGTCCGCGGGATAGTAAACGGACTAAATAAGTTTACTGTTTTTTTAATTTGTTATCTATGTTTCATATAATACTAATCTCATTTTAAATTGCTACAGGAGAAGCTTTATCGCTCAGTGCAACTAGTGTTGTAGGCCTTTTTCGTGTTTCGTGAAGACGAAGAGTTATTAAATATTTTGTAATCATGAATTGCGAAGCGACGACAGTTCTCAACATAGAAGTGATGTTGATTTGATAAGTTTAATTTATTTTTTAAATCGATATTTTAATTTGACAAGTAATTGTGTTTGTTTGTAACATACCTACTAAGGTTCATCATGGATACTAACCAAAATTTAAATGATACATTCATAGGCTGGAATTATTTAATATTAAGAAGGTACATCGGTAGGTAGGGTAAGAACAGATTTTGTAGTGTTATTAAGTTTAGGTATATGCTTACCTATATTTTTATAATAATGCCTCTATATACAGTATGTTAAGAAAACCCTGTCCGACCCGTGAAGGTGTTGTTAGGTATCGATAACTGATTCTACTAATGCATACAAAACCGGGCTAAACTAAAAAAAAAAATCCCTCTAAAAAAAATAAATATTATTTCGCAAAAGGAGGTAACTTAATAAATGTGCGTTGACCACCCTTCGCCTGCCGCTCGCGGGGGCGGGCGGCAGGGCACGCGGCACGTGGTCGCATCGCTATTCGCTCATAACAAAACCGGTGTTGTCACTTTTTAAAAATTACCAAATTTCGGGGAAATTGGAATTAATTCGCGGAAAAAAAAGATTATTTCAAAATTCATTTGTATTGGTACTATGATGAATACGTAAAATTTTATATTATATGTGTTTACCTAACCTTTATTATCCTTATGGGTCGGACAGGGTTTTCTTAACATACTGTATGTATGAGCAGTATAAAAGTAAATATTCTCGAAAGGTTAATATTGTGAATAAATAAATGCATCGATATTGAGTATTCGCAACACTGTTCCAACTTATACCTAAAGTGTCGTGGCGCTGGAGGTTCGTCAAAGGGATCAGTGCCGTGGCGGTTAAAGGGTTAAGTAATTATTCAGACTTTTTTGTAGACTAGATTTTATCAGAATGTATTTTTATTACATTAACACATCGTGAGTGTGGTTTCCAAAGGGCCGGCGGCGCGTAACTGCATATTAAATGTTACAAAGAAGGAGGTTAAAAAAGAATTAGGAAAACCATTTACAATCTAATTAAAGAAAAGAGTAAACGGAAATAAGAATCGCATTTCTCTTATATTGATTTATTAATCGTATTAATATACAATTAATGCTGGAAAAGGAGGCGAAGCTCGTGAGGGAGCGGGTCTCTCAGGGTCCTCACGCCTCTAGCCGAAGCAGAAAACGCCCTGGTCGGGAGACAATATCAAACTCCCGGCCACCATAGGCGCGGGTATGCGGGGTGAACAAAAAAAAAAAGAATCAAAATCAAAAATCAATTATTCAAAATAGGCTGAGAATCAGCACTTTTTGAACATCGTTATTACATAAGACAGTCCCCCAAAACGCCCACCCATCAAAACTTCCTAGTGCTTTCGCTGGAAAGAAGAAGTGGTGGAACAAAAACTAATTACTTAAATATAAGCCCCAGGTATAAAGGGTGTGACAGCTCACATATTTATGCATTGTGAAAAAGAAAATTATATGAACTCGTATGTCAGTAAGCTAATTCTGGAGAAAGATGTCATTTACAGAATAATATGCCTTTAAACAAAGCTTGGATTTGATTTGCGCTTTAAATGCATTGTAACGCAAGTCTAGCAAAGCAGAGGGTATTTTATACAAACATAACAACCAACTTCCAAAAAAAAAGCACTACAAAGTGAAATATAAACGAATTTTGAAAGTCGGTGGCAAAAAGGAATGCATATGTTCACGATCATGATGTCTTTGGTTTTTATATATTCGTTTGTTAGCTACATCGATATTAGACTGTGAAGTTGATTCATCATGTTCACTTGATACATCTACTGATGCTGAAGATCCAGATGGTACAGTCATTAAATGATGAGCATTTCTATCAGCTCTCACCCAGCAACGATGACATATGAGAGCTCGAGCTCTTGAAATCTGGAAAAAAATATATCTTTTTAAAAAAAAGTAATACATATATGACTATAGGAACAGCCCTGAATAACGCAAATCTCTTCTTATCTACACCTTCGTGAAATAAAGGCTGCAAAATAATTATTTGTGTTTTATTACACTAACTTACACTACACACTAACTTTTGGTCTAACTATATGACAGTAACCTTTGTTCCTTTTCCATATAATTTTTTCTCATGCATGTGACACTATTACAAAAAATTATTCTCTAAAGCTGACTGCTATTTCAGTGATTAGTGCGAAAAAATAAATAAATATAGTAGTATACATAGAATAATTATCCTTTTTTTTTTGTGTAATGGGAAATCATCAAATGACTTCTCCCGCTCCGGGCGGAGTGGAAGGCCGTGTCAGACTTTCAGCCCACCCGTGTTTCTTCACTTGCCTGTGCGACAGCCAGGTTCATGGTTTCTTTTTTAACCAACCCGCAACCCTGACCCAAGATTAATTACCTTGTGGTAGTATAAAATACAAAACAAGTAAGTAAACCTAAGAAAAGCTTACGGTCTGAGACAATATCCATTCAGAAATCACTACTTCTGAAGAATCTGAAGGCTTCTTTCACGTTCGGCGTCAGTGTGCAATAAATGAGATCTTGTCCGCTACACTGAACATCCACATTTGACACACACTTGGCGATGTCCAGTCATTGGAGATTAAAGTTGCTCACCTGTGCCGAAGCTATTCACAACTAAATCTCTGCATCCTTGGCAAATGTGATGAGATCTATTGACCTACAACAATATTAGTTTGTTATTTACAGTTTCCATAAATAATAATTACAGTGACATCTTTCAGAATTGCATCTATGTAGATTCTTACTGACATCATGGCAATACTAGGATTATAGTAAATTAATCTATATATATAAAAGAAAGTCGTGTTAGTTACATCATTTATAACTCAAGAATGGCCGAACGAATTTGTCTGAAAATTGGTAAGGAGGTAGCTAAGAACTGGGAGAAGGACATAGGATACTTTCTATGCCGCTCCCCGTCGTTCCTGTGGGAATAATTGAGCTTCTTTGTTTCGACTTTTCCCACACTTTTATGCAACCCTGGTACATTCCACGTCAAAAAAATATGCACAATAAACCTTCTTTCATGTATTATGATTATTTGATAATGATGAATGAATGACGTTTATTGTTTCGATTTCTCCTACAGTTTTGTGATACCCTGGTACTTTGCACGTCCACAAACTATGCACAATAAAACCTCTTTCGTGATTTGATAATGATGAATGAGCTTTTTTATTGTTTCGATTTCTCCTACACTTTTCTGCTACCCTGGTACCTTCCACGTCAAAAAAATATGCACAATAAACCTTCTTTCATGTAATTATGATTATTTGATAATGATGAATGAATGACGTTTATTGTTTCGATTTCTCCTACAGTTTTGTGATACCCTGGTACTTTGCACGTCCACAAACTATGCACAATAAAACCTCTTTCGTGATTTGATAATGATGAATGAGCTTTTTTATTGTTTCGATTTCTCCTACACTTTTCTGCTACCCTGGTACCTTCCACGTCAAAAAAATATGCACAATAAACCTTCTTTCATGTAATTATGATTATTTGATAATGATGAATGAATGACGTTTATTGTTTCGACTTCTCCTACAGTTTTGTGATACCCTGGTACTTTGCACGTTCACAAACTATGCACAATAAAACCTCTTTCGTGATTTGATAATGATGAATGAGCTTTTTTATTGTTTCGATTTCTCCTACACTTTTATGCTACCCTGGTACCTTGCACGTCAAAAAATATGCACAATAAACCTTCTTTCATGTATTACGATTATTTGATAATGATGAATGAATGAGGTTTATTGTTTCGAATTCTCCTAAACTTTTGTGCTACCCTGGTACCCTGCACCTCCACAAAGTAGGAAACACGTGTCCAGTATTTTTAAGTTAATAATATTATGTACAAAATTTCAAAAAGATATAATGAAAAACCACAAAGTTATAATAAATAAGCTTGCTACGAGTATTCTACTTGGTTGTCCCAACATAAATATGACAAAGACCCGCGCGCGAGCGAGCGCGGTGCGTTGACCTCTAGCGTCAGCTGTTGCGCGCGCACAATACTATGATGATGTATCGTAAGCTGCGTGACGCACTCGGTAACTACACTGTAACAATTTCTAAATGTATTTGGGACAAAATATAACATGGTGTCAAAATTATTAGAATCGATTCAGTTGCTTATTCACTATCTATATATATAAAAGAAAGTCGTGTTAGTTACTCCACTTATAACTCAAGAACGGCTCCATCGATTTGGCTGAAAATTGGTAGGGGGGTAGCTAAAAACTAGGAAAAAAACTAGGAAAAGGACATAGGATACCTTTTATCCCGTTCCCGTCGATCCCATGAGAATGAATTAGCTTCATTGTTTCGACTTCTCCTACACTTTTGTGCTACCCTGGTACCTTGCACGTCCACAAACTATGCACAATAAAACTTCTTTCATGTATTACGATTATTTGATAATGATATGAATGAGGTTTATTGTTTCGAATTCTGTACCCCTGTAACCCTGGTACCTTGCACCTCCACAAAGTAGGAAACACGTGTCCAGTATTTTTAAGTTAATAATATTATGTACAAAATTTCAAAAAGATATAATGAAAAACCACAAAGTTATAATAAGCTTGCTACGTGTATTCTACTTCGTTGTCCCAACATAAATATGGTCAAAGCAAGCGCGGTGCATTGACCTCTAGCGTCAGCTGTTGCGCGCGCACAATACTTTGATGATGTATCGTAAGCTGCGTGACGCACTCGGTAACTACACTGTAACAATTTCTAAATGTATTTGGGACAAAATATAACATGGTGTAAAAATTATTGGAATCGATTCAGTTGCTTATTCACTATTTACATATAACTCAAGAACGGCTGAACCGATTTAGCTGAATATTGGTGGGAGGTAGTTAAGAACCCGTCCCCGTCGTTCCCGTGTGACGTGACATAAGACATGGTCCAACTCATTCAAAATGTAAGTCAGCAATTCATATACCAAAAATGGTATAACAAAAAGCAAATGACAGCTCTGAGCATATTTAAAAAAAAGTCTAACCGGTTGAAGCAATCGTTTAAAGCAAAGAATATAAATATATAAATAAAATCTGCTGGTTTAAAGTTTCTAATAAAAAACCACAAAGCCAACTTCAACTTCAAAATTTCTAATATTGTATTGCTGTGCCATTTATCATCAATAAAAATATCATGCCGTGACCAAGACCATCAAATCTTTCTCGACAAAGCGGTAATGCAAGAGTAAATCGAAACATTCTGAATGAAAGCACTGAAGAAGAGCAAGAAATTGCACGTGCAGAGCGCCGCCTTACTATGACTCGACTTCGTGCTTCTCATTCACAAGAGCAAAGGGAGGCGGCAGTCCGTGAAACTGTTCCGTTGACAATGCGAAATCGGCGAACAAACCTCAGAGATCATCATCATCAATCTTTTTATCGTCCCACTGCTGGAGACAGGTCTCCTCTCTCTCATGCAGAGAAGGATTGAGTGTAATCACCACGCTTGCTCAATGCGGGGTGGCGATTTCAGACTTATAAAGTCCAGGTTTCCTCAAGATTTTTTCCTTTACGTTCAGTCATTGGTGTCCTAGATATTATACTTAGAGAGTACATATCACTTTAGAAAAGTTACATCGATACTTGCCTGACCTGGAATCGAACCCGCGCAATCATACAAGAGAGGCTGGTGTTTTAACCACTAGGCCACCACGACATCTCAGAGATCAATAGCTAGATAATTTACGAAGCACAAGTAGAAATTCATTTCTTTCACAAGGTGCTACACTAAATAAATGACAAATAAAAAAATCATGGAATACTTTTTTTTTTATTTACAGTGTTCCTAATTTAAAAAGTAAAAAATGTGATCATGTGATATTTATTGCCTTTAAGGCGGAACAAAGTTCGCCGGGTCAGCTAGTGTTTTAATAAAATATGGTTATTTAAAGTTACTATTGTTTTATTAAATTGCTGAATTGTTAAAGTAAGTTTATAAAAAGAACTATCTTCCGTAATTAATAATCAAATTGTAAATCTTACTTGGAATTCAAATAAATCAAAGGCATTAGAGTGATTCAGGTACATTATTATTGATACTTATTTCAATAATATACCAAAATATAGGTATGTTTGCTGGAAGGTACTTAAAAATATCACAACAAGAAGTTTTAATGAAATAAACTATGTACTTACCAATTGAGGTTCAACCCATATCTCTAACCGACTGTGCTCTATAACTGAAAGAATGCTTTCCTCTTCTATTTGTCTTAACCCAACAGGAGGATCCTGCGATATGCCGCAGTTGATACATTGAAAATACGTATAAAAGCACACGAATTTACGAAAATAAAACCATAAATACAATAACGAGTATGTTTCGTTTGACGTTGATGTTACACTGACAGAAGTTTTACTTCGTTGCCTGTATAATAAAAAGTATAATTGATCGACTATCAAATCGATCCGTTGATCAATTTGTTTTAAAATGTTTTTTTAAATAAGTAAATAATATATAATATAATTAAAACCTTATATTAAAAGATTTTCTAAACCGAATCTGTAGAAATATACTGATTAATTTTATTTTAATCTTTGTAATAATTTGATTTATCGATTATAACTTATTAACGATTCGCATTTCATCTGGTAACATTGTTGAAAAGTGAAAGTAAAGAAAGTCAGTTTTTTTTCATTAAATATTATCTTTTTTATTACGCGGAAAATAGAATTAGTAATAGGTAAATGATTGAAAACAAAAAAATAAATGAAAATTATTGACATATAATTCATTTGTGTACGGTTCAGGCCCAATTTCGCCCGTCTCCTTTTCTGAAAAAAAAAGCGAGGGTATGGTGGCATAGATCACGTATTCTAAAGTTATGGCCAAATATTTAAAAGTTTTCCCAAAGGCAAACAGATAAAAGCCAAAGTAGAACTAGCCAAGTTATTTACAAGCATAGAAACAGTGGAACTGCAAGAAAACATCCAGATATTGAATTCAACACATTCTTCCATTATTAGTACCGAAGACTCCGTCTGCTATGCAGTACCCAATTCTGTGCCCGAAGATTCATCCCCAGTAGCTGCTATAGATTTATCTAACAGTACTTCATCATACCTGCAACAGCCTTTGCAGCTACGTCAACCACTACGCGAAATCTAGAATATCGATTTCGCGTAGTGGTTGTATGTAACTAATTTTGGAGCATCGAAATCTGATTACAACTCAACTGATTTTGATTGATTTTCATAATAATAAATTAATAACACAATGAAAAAAATAAACATTACTAGTCTTTCTCTTGTAGAAATAGGCGTCCTCCAGTTTGTGGTATATTTACTTATTTTTGGGATGAGCAGTTCGTTTAGTTCTTCGAATAAAACTTGAGACATAAGAAAGTATTGTTACGAATGTATCTTATGTCTATGGCATAAGGTTCAATATTGCGTGACATGCAGTACATAACATTAAGTGCTATATCTCGAGACCTAGGTATTAGAGTGGTACAATATAAAAACGCATTGCTAGACCTAGGGTGGCGTATCGAATAGTACAGGTTTCATAAATATTGTTAACAAAGTGTCGACATCAAAATGTCCAAAAAATCGTCTCCGGCAAAGTACCTATAGGTACCTACCGAACGTACTCGAAATTATGTGCTATTATTTTATTGATTCTGGACACATCGGGAATGTTCGATCAGCTGATCTATATAAAGCCCCGTGACGCCAGCTGGCAGGTAGTCTGCATTCGAGTACCTAGACGAAACAAGCGACAGTTATGAAGCGATCTTTGAGAATACCTACTCACTACTGCGACAACTGAACGAGAACTTTGAGGACTGCGTGAAGTAACATCATCTATAGTGCTGATGTGTGTGTACGATACGGTTCGCGGACGTATGGGAAGACTTCGGTGCGACATCAGCTACGTTATACTTGTCATTGCCTATGATCAACTGTACCTTCGTTGCCAATACACTTCGTAACCCTTAACCGGTATTTTAGTACCCATAGCCCATAACAGTATGTAAAAAAACGATATTCATGTGATGCAAGCTCACGACACAAACGGTGATGTTCTCCTAAATCCTTTGTCTTTTGACTGAAGTCGTGCACCCATACTCTTTTTCTCTGTGACTCGTGATTAAGCATATAAAAGTAATAATTCTTCCACATCTGAATCATTCGACATCTCCATAACGAACAAACTGTTCACGCTGCTACCGATCTGCACTATGCTTTGGCGAATGGCGAAATGGCGGCGAGGCGTCGTCGAGTCAGCGCCCTAACGCACGCTTTAGCGTTCTGTTTGACGAAGCCTCGCGCGACGTTATAACGGGACGCTATAACGCTACTACGCGCGCTAAAGTACGCGTCCTGTCTGACAAAGCCTTAACACTATGTATGTATTGGCGAGGCTAGCTGACATGTGGTAAATAATTTAATCTTATGTGCTCTATAATGTTAGTTACTTTACATGCCTTGTAATGTTAGTTACTTTACATGCCTAGTAGTATTATTTTAACTGTACAAATAGCTGTGCTAGTGGGCAGGAAATATAAAGATTTTACAAAGGGTGACACAATGGGCGGTCTTATGGCTGAGAGCGATATTTTAAGGAAAGAGAAATAATATAGGTAGTCTACAGTGTACTATGTACATGGATTATACAATAAATATGTAAAATGAATTAATGACTTTTGATTTTGAACCGAAACTGAAGACGCTAAAGAAAGGTGATATACCAGTTATCCTTTACTGGAATCTCATCGATAGGTGTATCTAGCTCGTTTTAACGTACGGTGCAAACTTGGTAGCGCAGTAAGCCGCCACACCTTGGCGTTAGCCAATGCAAAAAGCAATGAAGCACTTGTAGGCGTTGAACGATTTGACACAACACGAAAGACGTACTCTAAAAATAGCTGTTACGCTGTATTAGTCTGGTCAATTTAGACATAAAAATAGTGGTCAAATAACAAAGATTCGGACAGAGCCAAAGTTTAGTGGAAACTTTGGGCTCACTCTACAAACTAAAAAATTAAAAGTCCCCATCAATCACATGCGTTTTATCACAAAAATACCAGCTCAAATTTGGAGATCTCAAAGTTCTCTACAGAAATGGTCATTATGATTTTTGATGTGAAACATCTATAGGCGCACGTGAGACCGATTTCTGGCGTGGCGACGCATCGACTGTGCGTTTCTCTCTCACTCGATCCGGCGTTAAGCCATCTCTTTCGCTCCACTGAGCTCGGAATCGACTGTGCGTTTCTCTCTCACTCGATCCGGCGTTAAGCCATCTCTTTCGCTCCACTGAGCTCGGACTCGGATACCTATAGTGTATACTCTGTTTATTACAGTACTCATAACCTGTGTTTTTCTGGTAAATAAATCATTTTTCTGTTCTGATAATAAAATGTCTGACCGTGATAATTTAGAGAGTGGAAGTGATCAGCCTCCTGCAAAGAAAGCAAAATCACACTATGACACATTATCAAGTCATCAGTAAGTTAATTATATTTTTATAATTAAAGTATGCATTTATCTGTGCATTTAGCACGCGTATATTTGGTGTGTATTGAGCGCCAGTAAATGTAAAATCTACTCTCTAGGTAGATTAAAATTCACATAAATTTCATTGCATATCATGTTTTTAAATTAATTATTAATTTTAATTTCATTCTTATTGAAATTAATGCATTAAAACAATTGCTTAGAGAATAAATTTATTAAGACTGACAGAACTTTATTTTAAAATCAGCTGATGGCGTGCAGCGCACGAATCTTTTTCTTATTTGTTATTAATTTAAACTTTAAAAAATTAATTAATTTTTCTAATCATAATGGAGTTTATAGTGAAACATTCATTATTTATATTTATAATTTACGATCTTTAGTAGTATATTGAAATAACTAGCTAAGATTCTTGACAATAGATGCTGTATTTATTAGATATCTTAATAATGTTATGTCCAATACTTTCGTATCGTAGGTACTTCAGTTACCATCGACCAATTGTCACAGTAATACCGTTCTCAGAGGCAACATCGAATGTAACTATTACCGAAGTCACTGATTAAACTAATTGAGTAGTTTCGATTTAAAATAAATATGTAAATTTTTGTATTCAATGAAAATGAATGTTTATTTAATAAAAAATCATCGTTATCTAGAAAAAAAAATCGTTATATTTTTTATTTTATTTTATTGACATTTTTAGTTCCTACCACAATCTGTTCTTTTCTGCATACTACTTTTACGAAATAACGTCGATGTTTCACATCTACCAGGCGTCCCGTGACGGCTCCATTTTTTTTTTTCTTTAAGTATCACCATCCCAGAGATATCGCGATTGTGTTTTTCTATATAATATAGTATATATTTGCCTCATATACATATACAGTTTGCAAAAGTTACATGGAATTTTTTCGAGGCGGGCCATGGCAAGGGTGCAGCAGTGTGAGGGTTTTTCTTTATAGAAATACATGCGTGTGATCGTAAATCGCCTTTATTATATATTACATGTATGACATATATGAAGGAAACAAAAGTATAAAGAAATTCACGACGTGCAGTGTCATGACTGGTTTTACCTGCCAGTACTCACACTCCTCTTCACGGCACTGTCGTAGTGATCAGGATTCAGGAAACTCCTAATTCGCTTCGCAGTTTTAACAGCCGCGGTCCGGCTAGGGCTTTGGTTAGAATATCTGCCTCCATATCCTCGGTTCGCAGATACCTGACCTGTATCGCTCCTTCCATTATGCAATCTCTTATAAAGTGCATTTTTAAGTCAATGTGCTTGGACTTTGAAGTGACCATTGTATTCCCACTTAACTTGAGGGCAGCTTGGTTGTCGTTTAATATGACTATTGTGTCATAATTGGCCCCAAGATCTTTAAATATACTTTTGAGGTGAATGGCCTCTTTTGCAGCTTCAGTCAAGGCGACGTATTCAGCTTCGGCAGTCGATAGCGCTACAGTCTTTTGTTTCTTCGACATCCAGCTTATAGCCGTCCCTGCATATTTAAAACAGTAGCCAGAAAAAGATTTCCGGTCGAGTTTGCATGCGCCCCAATCTGCGTCGGCCATGCCGTATAATTCTTGGAGAGTTTTTCTAAATATAAGACCAACGCTTTTTGTACCCTTTAGGTATGGCAGCACTCTTTTTGCACATTTGAAATGCTCTTCTCCATAACAATCATTAAATTGGGAGAGATAGCTTATGGCAAACATTATATCGGGTCGAGTTGCCACTGCCAGATACATGAGTGTGCCAATCAAATTTTTGTAGGGTAGATCGTTCCTTTCATATCTTCCTCCTTTTTCTAGCTTAAGACCTGGTTCTATAGGTGTAGACGTGGCCTTACAATCTTCCATTTTGAATTTTTTAAGAGTATCTTCTATGAACTTCTCCTGGTTCAATTTGATTTCATCTCCTTTATAAGTAATGTCTATCCCAATTAGCCGTTTAGGCTTACCTAAGTCTTTTAACTCAAATTTTGTATTCAACAAGTCTTGTATTTGTTTATGTTTTCTAAGACACGAATAGGCAATTAACAAATCGTCGACATAGATAACTATTATGACTTTAACTCCTCTTTTCTCTAGTAAGTATAGACATGGGTCAGCTTCTGATGCTTTAAAACCAATGTTCTTTAATTCTGTGTCGAGTTTCTTGAACCACTGCCTCCCTGCCTGTTTGAGTCCATATAAAGCTTTTATGAGATGACAAACTTTCTCTTTGGGATTGTTTTTTATGTCCTTTAACATTCTCATTGCTTTGTTATACAAAGTAGAATTTTCTTGTTTACTTTCTTCGACCATGATTTCAGTCAGATATTCTTCTAAACATTCAGGATACTTCATCACTATATTTTCTTCTAGTTCACCATTCAGGTACGCCGTTGTGACATCCATCTGGTTTAATTTCAAGCCTTCTTCTATTGCTATTCCGATAACCGATCTTATCGTACTCAGTTTAGCTACAGGAGCATATGTTTCGTTGTAGTCAACGCCTGGTCGTTGAGTGAAACCCCGTGCTACAAGTCTGGCTTTCTTGGTGACTCTGTTGTCAGGGCCTATTTTATTTCTTAGAACTATTTTATAATCCACTTCTTTCATGTCTTTATTCTTCTTTTCTATTTTCCAGGTTCCATTCTTAACATGTGCTCTTATTTCAGCTTTTATAGCATCATGCCAGTATTCTTCATTTTCAATCTCTTCAGACATAAAAGATATCTCTGTGAATAGTTGACTTTCTTCAGTCTGGTGCAATATAAAATCTTTGGTCCACGCGGGCGGATGCCTCTCTCTTTGTGGCCTCCCATTCACTGGTATTTCTAAAACGTCTGATGCGTCATCGTAAGACTCTATTTCTTCTACTGTAGACATCTCATCTTCTTGATCGTTGAAGTTTTGTGACGTGTTTCCCTTTTTATTCTCCGTTATTTCAATTTCTATTGATTGAACCGTTTTATTTTTCATGTCTCTATTTTTGTTTTCTTTTTCAGACATTCGAGAGTAATCTTTATCTTTAACAAGTTCGTCATAGTTCTGGCTTCCTTCTTCAAATTACATTTTGTCTATGACTTTTATGTCCCTGCTTATCACAACATCATCGTCTGCGGGTATGTACACTCTGAAAGCTTTTGATGTCAGCGAGTACCCCATGAATACGCCTTCTTTGGCATTCTGAGTAAATTTTCCTCGCTTGTTCTTTTTTAAAACAAATGTCTTTCTGCCATACACGTGAAGGTGATGTCCAGATGGTGTTCGGCCTAGCCATTTCTTGAATGGTGTTTCACCGTTAAGTGTTTTAGAAGGGCTGCGGTTTATAAGGTAGTTTGCAGTTGCTATCGCTTCCGCCCATAGCTTTGTAGGTGCCCTGGCCTCGATTAACAGACATCTGGCTTTGTCCAACAAGGATCTATTCTTCCTCTCGCTAATCCCATTTTGTTGAGGGGTGTAAACTGTGGTCAGTCTTCTTTTGATGCCATGCGATTTGAGAAAGCCATCAAATTCCTTGTTGCGATATTCTGTGCCATTGTCCGTCTGCAGGTTCTTTATCTTCTTGTTATGAAAAGTCTCAACTTCGTTTTTGTATTCCTTGAAAATGTTAAATACATCACTCTTTTTAAGCTATTGCATAGCTTCTATCGCGGGCCTTGAGCGCGGGGACCGAATCCAGAAATTCCGTAACGAAAAAACCTCACGCTCCCCATCGTCTAACGTCGTTTCAGTTCGGCAGTCTTCGGCACGGTATGTTTGTGTGCGTGCGACTACATCTTTTGAAAACAATTTATAGATTTTCAAAAAGAGCATGCATATTGCAGGGCTCGAACTCAGTTCTACACACTTGCCATGTTACTGATAGTCGCGATGTGCTAAACTTGCGATTAATTTTCTCTCTGAAATAGGTCTTCTATAGAGATATGTCATAGACGTCATCGACGTTGTCATGGCTACCTTAAAAACTTTTCATATAATTAATTATTAAGTACTTTTATTCAAATTAATTTAGTAGTGTTTTTATAAAATAACTTTTTTTTAACGGAAAAGCTAAGATGAATGTCACGCTAATTTTTCATTGGACTTTTAAATTATTTATAGTGTTGTTTACTAAATAAAAGCGCGTGATTTTATAGAGTAAAAAGTGCTCACGCGGCCATTTTTTCAATTGTTGCAAGAATTCAAAAGACTGTCTTTAAATAGTGTTCAGACGATTGCTCAAAGTGTATTAGATTTCATTAGTAATAGAAATGGCATTTCAGTAATGACTTTCAACTGCCAAAGTCTAAATAGTCATAAATACGATTTACAAGATTCAGTTACGAGACAAACAAATGTGTTACTTCTTACCAAAGAGATTTAAGATATTGCATGAAGCATGATAATCCAATTGAAATACCTAATTTTAATTGTATTGTTCAGTTCAAACGAGATACTGTTTCAAAAGGTGGGGTAGCTATTTACCAAAATAAAAATGCTATTACTAATATTATGACTCCGAATATTGAAATAAATATTGCACACGTTAGCGATGTTAATGTTAGGCGCTCAGTTGTTGGAGATATTTGTGCGTGCTTATGCAAACTTAGAAATGGCCTACAAATAGTTATGGTAGCAATTTACATTTCTCCGAATCCAAAATTGGACGAGGTAGAGCATTTTATTCATCGCACTTTACTGGAGTACACTGAAGAAGGCTCGAAAATACTTGGTACAAATGGTAATAAATTTCCACTTATCTTGGCTGGCGATTTCAACATTAACTTCGCTGATAAAAAATCAGAGCGGTTGACAACTTTTCTATCAAAACATTGAATTTGAAAATGAATAATGATCCACAAGAGTCCACAACAAAATATGGGACCACCATTGACGCGGTATTTTCAAGGTATTTAGAGGATATTAAGTCGCAAACTTATGTTTCTTATTTCAGTTATCATAAACCTATAGTTTCAATGATAAATATTCCTGAATAACCAACAGCTACTGTAAGGTAATAAAACCCACATGTATTGTAAAATAATAAAAATATTTTAAATAATATTAACTTTTTATTTATTTAATAAAAGAAAAATTTGTTTTCTTATCGGTCACCACGCTCAAAAAGTGTAACTTGAATTAATATCAAAGAAAAAGAAATACTGCATAAATAATAATAATAAATAAATAATTATAATTGCATAAATTGATACAAAATGCTATGCAATAGCTTTACCGCGGCAGTCCCCGAGTGCCACATGTCTTTTTTTTTAATAAAATAGACGTGACAATAGCGACTATAGTCGTCTATGAAAGTAACATAGTACTTTGATCCTGCTAATGTATCGCATTCAAATGGTCCACAAACATCGCTATGGATTATTTCCAAATTATCGGTTGAGTATAGATCATTATGTCTTATGAACGGTAACCTCGATAATTTTCCTTTTATGCAGGTTTCACATGTTTCCATTTGTTCATCATTTAAGTTCAAGCCATACATAAGATTATCTGTAGACATTTTCTTTAAATCTCTTTCGTTTATGTGGCCTAGTTTGCGATGCCATTCCATTATGTCACCGTCGTTTTTCGGTGTGTACTTTGCAAACTCTTTTCGTCCAGACTCAAAGTAGTAAAGCCCATTTTTCTTTCGAGCTGTCAGTGTCATTTTGCCGGTTTTTTCTACGACGTAGGCCTTTTCTTTGTCAAAAATAACCTTATGTCCTCTGTCCGTTATTTTAGAGACTGATAAAAGGTTTACTGATATGTCAGGAACATACAAGGTATCATGGAAATTGTAGCCCTGATTATCGGTATTGATTGTGACTCTGCCTTTACCATAAATTCTACTGGTATATTTGCTTGACGCCAATTTTAGGGTACCAGTTGCAGGAGTCATGGTTGAGAATATTGATTTGTCTCCGCACATATGTGATGAGCAGCCGCTATCTAGACACCAGACATTTTTATCAGCATCTGAATTTCCGGTGCTCAGGCAAACGTTAAAATTGCATTTGCCTTTTTCTTTAGTGCCCCAACTTTCTTTCTTTGGCGTTTTCTTGTTACCCCAACATGCTTCAATGGTGTGACCTTTCTTTCTACAGCCCTTGCAGTACAACCTTTGCCTATTTTTCTTCATATGGTATGCTTCTGTTTTTTCAGATTGATCATAACCACTCCTGGCTTGGTATTCTTCTAGAATCTTTACCTTTAGATCTTCAGGATTAGGCAGGGTGTCTCGGGATTCTATGGCTATTCTAAAATTTTCAAAATTTGTTGGCAAACTATATAGAAGCATTATGCTTAGCAGTTCTGAAGGTACCTTTATATCCATATCTGCGAGTTTGTCCACGATGTCCATGAAATCATTTATATGGTCTCGTACATCTTCACCAGTGGTTATTCGTTTTAAAACCAACTGTTTTAATAAGGTAGCTTTTCTCGCAGGCCCAGTACTTTGATAAGTAGCCTTTAACTTGTCCCATACAGCTTTAGATGTCGTACAGACTTTAATTTGTTTTAATTCAGACGGTGACAATAAAAGTAGGATTTCAGCTCTTGCCTTTAAGTCCTCTTTGTTGAACGCCGATCTCGCCGCCGCATCTGTTGCTGGTGGTAATGTTTTGTCGCCGCTTACGATATCCCAATAATCATTTTTTATTAGGACAGCTTGTGCTGTCAGACTCCACGTATCATAGTTAGACTTTGTCAAAGGTTCTATATAACGATAATTAATACCTGATGCCATTTTTTATAGCATACTTGCGAAATAGAACCACGCTTTGCTACCAATTTGTGAGGGTTTTTCTTTATAGAAATACATGCGTGTGATCGTAAATCGCCTTTATTATATATTACATGTATGACATATATGAAGGAAACAAAAGTATAAAGAAATTCACGACGTGCAGTGTCATGACTGGTTTTACCTGCCAGTACTCACAAGCAGACGGGATTGACGGTTATTTAAAACGGGCTGCTGACCAACTAGTTGCACAAGGAACTGATATACCTGATGCCACAAATTTCTATTTTGCTTTGATAGATGTAAGTAAAGTGAGGCTCTGATAAAAAATGAGGATATTGAACAGAGTTCAACACAGATCCCGGAAAATATCGTGCCATTATTAGGTACAATGAAAGTTCATCAAGTTTTCACCGAGGAGCCTGGAGTTCTAAAGTATAGAAATTTGAGTTGTTTTTGTCAGCGCGGCTTTTGCACTTGCATAAATCCTAAGCACTACTTTCCACTGAAAACTGCAGTGGAACAATCCATTCCCTCCAATTGCGATAAGAGATGATAATTAAGTTGCTTTTACAGACACAGACATATAAAAAAATTATATCCATGCATATATTTGTTTTAAAAATGTTATAATTTTGAGTTACATTTATTTGCACAAAATTTGACAACGACCCATACCTGGCCGGCTTAGTTCAAACATCACGCATAAATTAAAATAATATTTACCTATTTTATAGCTGTATATTTTACGTGGGGTATTTGCTAAGCTAAGTCTGTAGTTGGGCACAGTTCTACACGTGTACAACAATAGATCTCAATTTAACAATTGTTCAAAAGTTTAGCTTCCAATGGAGGGTCAAAGGACTACGCAAAACAGCAGCAAAGACATCTCGGACGTCGATACAACCTTCGCTAGGCATCTCCGCAAGTTTGTACCACGGATACTTCCATATCATAACAAATACATAGGTACAAGTCACCTCGGGTTTACATGAGTAAAAAACACGTACCTACTTCTGCAAATAATACCGGCCTGTGGCAAAACACGGATAACGACCTACTCTTAAAATTATTCTCTACAAGAAAACATTTCCGCGCGACGTTATACACCAGTACGTATCATACAGGTTAAGTACCCACAATTCGATTTATCAAACTTTCACGGTTTACTTAAAATACTATCAAATAAGTACCCAATTTATCTAATTGTATATAGTTAGCCAGTAAGTATTAGGTACCTTCAATACCTATTTATCTACCAGGGTTTCGAGGCGGCCAGAAGTATACGTACTATGAAATGTTTGCATGCCGCGGAATATAAAACCTCACAGAATAACTGACTGTTCATCTTAATGTAAACATCGTTCCATAATAAATTACTCTACAATTCAATATAACCTTCAATACCTATTTATCTACCAGGGTTTCGAGGCGGCCAGAAGTATACGTACTATGAAATGTTTGCATGCCGCGGAATATAAAACCTCACAGAATAACTGACTGTTCATCTTAATGTAAACATCGTTCCATAATAAATTACTCTACAATTCAATATAATTATGTCTCTAGAAAGAAATTTTGTACCAATACTTAGAGAATGTGAAACTACTTACTCACTATTTGATATCCTTTTCCTTTTATTTTTTTCATTATTATTGTTCACAAAATACCTTTTTGCTCGTCGCCAGTTGTAAAACCCTTACAATCGTTGAATATCACAGGCACGCACACGCACTTAACGGCAGGCTACCGACACGTCTGCTCTCGCCTGTGGCTCTCGTAAGAATGACCGACTTGGTGCACTCGAGACACTGCTCTCTGCCTGACAGTGACAGTGTTATCTGTGGTTAATGATAAAACGCATTCACTACAGGCCCAAATGTGACAATTATGCCGGTTCCAAATTCCGTTTCTGGTAAATGTGGATTCATCAGTCCACATTACATTGGCAGTAAAATTGGAAATTTCGACGTACTGTCGTTGCAGCCACTGGCAATACCTGACGCGCGATTCTCTGTCTGCGGGTATTAACGCTTGCACCTTGTGAATGTGATACGCGCGCTGTCGCTCTTTGCGTAAAATGCTATGAAGTGTTGTGCGAAACGCGGGTCCTATACCGGTTGCGAACGACTCGATCTGCTGTGCGTACTCCCAATCGTAGGTTCTGCTGCACGACATTCAGCACGTGGTTCGCCACACTGGGTCTAATGGGCCTCCCAGAACCCTCGCGCTGTGGCACGGTCGGCTGGTTGTCTAAAACACGCTGATACGCTCTTGTAATTACTCGACTATCTATTGGATGATGAGCTTCTGGGTACCTTCAGACATAAATACGAAGTGCCTGACGTGCGTTTCCACGTGCTTCCCCATAGCACATGAGCATATTCCCGTATTCTTGGGCACTGAAATACTGGTTAGGTCCAGCAGAAATTTTTAAAATCACACACACTCAACATTCAACAAACACAGAAATCATAAACACACAGAAATTCTTAAAATACACTTCGAATATCGACACAAAAATTCGCAAAAAAAATTGCGCATCCGCTCGCGACCAACATCAACAATTAACTGACAATTTGACGAAATCAAAAATCCTTTAAAATCGGGGAATTACAAAGGGAAAGTACCTACACTGGATACATCGTAGGCCAAAATAAAGGCCATATCAAAATAAAAATCAGAAGATCAAACAAGAGATTTTATTATTTCTTTAAAATACTTACTATGTACTTATTACTCATAAATGATCAAAAAAAAAAAAAAATAATTTAGTTCAATATCTTGTTGAAAAAAGAAATATCAATTTCAATCAAATTAAACCAGACAGCACGGCATTTTGCAGTTGCATTGATTTTTAACTGCTCCTTTTTCTTAATTCCACTTTGACCTTCTGATTTCTCTTTGAGATCAAATCATTTGACAATACCGCATTTCGCGACAAAAAGGCCGACTCTTTGGCGGTAGGTACCTACTGAAAACTGTCGGCTCGGCCTTTGAATGTGCCGCCCTCGCCGCGTGTTTTTGTAGGTATGACGTTGACCCCTGAAGTGGACTCATCGAATCAGCTGATAGGAGTTTTTCGAGTTTTGTTCACATTGCGGTTTTTGTGTAATTAACGAATTAATTAATTTTTACTTCATAATCTTATTGGGTTGTAAAAGTGTAGCAATTACGAACGGTCTTAAGTGAAAAAAATGCATATTTTTTCAAAAAATCATGAAAAAGCCGACGAAAAATTTCACCACTGGGGGGTTCAGAATCATGTACTGGATCCATGGTACTCGTTTGTGCGTCGATGTCAGAGACACCCGATATACCTACATATTCGAATGCCCAAGCAAGCAAAAATATCTGTTTTTACATACAATATATATTTTTAATAGTATATATTTACCGTAACAAAACAATGTCTACTTTCTGTGTGATATTTTACATTATTGATATGGAATAATATTGAGCCTAACAATTTGAAGCTCAAAACTACGAATCTCTAGCCTTCTAGGAGGGATATTCAATCTAGCACGCGACATTAGAAGTATTTACTCTAGGACGTGTTCCAGGTGAGAGCGGCGCGGGCAAGACGGAGGCGGCGCGTGTGTGCTTGCAGTGCGCGGTGGTGGCGGGCGAGGGAGGCGCGGGGGGCACGGCCGAGGGGGGCGCGGCGGGCGCACTCACGGCAGCCGGCACGCTGTTGGAAGCCTTCGGCAACGCCGCCACCGCGCGCAACCACAACGCCAGCAGATTTGTAACTATAATTATCTAAAATAACTAGAGACGCTTTTTCACATCACGAGGGCCTTAATAAGGCAATAGAAATGCTATCTACTGTATTTTAATACAGGGACGTGTGTCACCGGTTCACAGCTACCACCACATAAACACTATCACCTTCAAATGCATTTTGCATTATTGCAACAAAATTAAACTTTTAGACAATGACATAACGGAATATTTTCTACTAAAACGCGTGATCTCAGGAGACGCGGCTGCTGCAACCAATAATAAACGTGTTTGAAAAGCAGAAAAACCTAAAAAAAAAAAAAAAACGAGTGTGCTTATGACCACACGACTGAAGTGAAACTTCTTTTGCTCCATCTGTATGTATATATATATATATATATATATATGTGTGTACAATATATACATGTATACACATATACATATATTAATTTTCTATAAATATTTAAATTTATTTCATGCTTTCATTGGTAAATTAATATTATTGCATATATCTTCTATTTTAATTGAAAAAAAAAAAACTCGTTATAGACCTTGTAGTACCAAGCTCGCGCCACGGGCGCCTCTGTGCTTATATCCCCCACTTAACTTCCGTTCGCCTTGCCCGATCACTTTTCGTAACGCTTACGTCACGGGTTCGCCAGCTTACTCCCCAAGTCAAGCGTGCGTAAAGAAGTTTCACTTCAATAATTACTAATAATTAAAATCTACTGGAGTCTGAGTGGATTCCCTCGGGGCCAAAAGGTCGGGCTCCTTCTCCTGATTCCTGGTCTGATAGGTTTCGTGGGGGGGGAGGGGTAGAGGGGGGGAGTGGATTCCCTAACTAAAGGGGGTCGGGGGGGAGGGGGTAGTGGATTCCCTCGGGGCCAAAAGGTCGGGCTGTTCCTCCTGAATCAGGGGACCCCAAACTCGGGTAGTCCACGACCTCTGGTTCCCGAGATAATCCACGGGGGGGTAAGGTAATCAATGAGGGGGGTCGGGGGGGGGGGTAGTTTCGAGGGGATATTAAGGGGTGAGGGGGGGTGGGGGGAGTAAGGGAGGGGCGGATACAGGAGGGTCTGTGAAGTAGGCGGTACCAAATTTTATGTTAACTGACCCCCTTAATGGTTGTCAGTCAACATAAAATTTAATGTATAGTGTTAAGTGTAAATAAATAAATAAATAAGTGTATACGTGTCTCAAAATTAAAAAAAAAAAAAATTTGCATAATCTATTTTTATTGAAAAAAAAAAACTCGTAGACCTTGTAGTAGACCAAGTTGTGAAGACCAACTTGTGTAGACCAAGCTCGCGCCACGGGCGCCTCTGTGCTTATATCCCCCACTTAACTTCCGTTCGCCTTGCCCGATCAATTTTCGTAACGCTTTCGCCAGCTTACTCCCCAAGTCAAGCGTGCGTAAAGAAGTTTCACTTCAAAAACCGAATAGCATAAAAAAAAAGTACAAAGTGAAAAATGTGTGCGTTCGCGCAGCGAAATGTTGTTGATTTTAAGGATTTTAATAATGCAGATGTTTAGTGTATGACGTCGTATAATTGTGTATGGTAAAAAAAAAAATTGTGCACGCAGCCATTGTGGAGAAATTCACCAAAAACTGATTCCGCTGGGCGAACGTTGTCCTGTCGGAACTTTTTTTAATCCATAGACTTTAGAAGAAAAGAGATGTGTCCAAAAATTTGTGTGTATTTGTTTGTACTTGTGTGTGTATGAATAAAATTAATGCATGCATAAACTTTCAAATTCAATTTTCCGCTACGCGAACGTTTGGCCATTAGCTAGTTTTCATATAAAGAGCTTACATAGAGAACTGTATATTTATACATAGGTACGTTGTTTTGAATTTGTTTATATTTGTTTAAAAAACAGATTTAGAAAAAATCGTAGAGCTTAAAAGATAAAAATATAAACGTAAAATATGTTTCTTAGGTCTTAGTTCTTAAAGTATGCACTTTGGGGTCTAGGTTGTCACCTGAGGCGCATGTTTATCTTTTCAATTCTTTTTAATTCCAAGCTTGCCACTCAACTTGTTTATCCATAAAGTTTCTTGACTTAACATACAAGTCTCTTACTGTACGAGTATTGCGAGTACATGTTACGCACCGATCACTCGTGAGTTCCTGACAGTGGTCTGACGCAGCACAAACAGGCAGCCCAGTCGCCCAGCCGCCCAGCCGCCCAGCCGCCCAAGGACCTAGTACAATATTCGTCTTTCCATTCGCAGGGAAAACTGCTGGAGATTGAGTTTGACTTCAAAGGCGAGCCGGTGGGAGGACACATCACGCACTGTGAGTGCATTCTTTATTATTTTTTTTAGTGTACCCACGTATCGCCACTTTGATATTTAATGGAGGTCGAGTAAATTGCCATTTATCGGGCATAAATGACTTCAGCAGCTATTGAAAAATGCGTCAGTGAAAACCCAATAAACTTTACCATACCTGGGAATTGAACTCAGGACCATAAGCTCAGCCACTAGAACGGTCGCGGCACCATGGGAGCCGGGCTCAATACTTGTAATTTTGTAAACATTCGGGAATAGCTTGCTCGTTCACTAAATTCAAATCGATTTAAAGCAGATATGCATTTAAACAATGAAAACAAGTTTTAGTTTTAATTAAGAAATAAATGTTTAATATTAGGTTATATGATGCACTAAAATACACACAGGAACACAATCCGGGCATATTGTAGTTATGTTTAGTTATGTTTAGTTGTGCAGTAGGCAAGTGCCGCCACACACTTTTCACTATGTTTCATTACAAAGTATAAAATGTGTGTGTTGTAACCCCAGCCAAATTAAGCTCTATTATTTAAGTGAAGCATTAATTGCTCAATATATTTTTATCATCTATAAAAAACTCTACAAACATTACTTGAACACCATTCTATAACTAAGAATCTATTAATATAATTTTTTAAATAATTACTGCCTTAATTAATTATTTTAAAAAACCAGTATAATTACTGGCTTTAAATAACTTGCCATCAGGTTTAATTATGAAATTTTTTTTTTTTTTTTAATCATAAATGGCCTCCTTTGACTTATTTATGACTATAAGTTTGTCCTAATAATTATAATAAATAATAGATACTACAAACTACTATAATTATATCAATTTCTCAGTATTTATAACCAAAAAGTAAGTGTTCATTTGTTCAGGATTTGTGAATGTTCCTTGTGGTTCCATGCACCATAGCAAGCCCAACCGTAAAATTTTTGATTGGCCTTATAATAAGGAAACACCGGCTTTCCTAGGAACACTACCAATATTTTAATGTAAATTGAGGCAAAGTTATGTTTTTTTTTTCTTTAGTATCATAAACATAAACTATTATATGACAATTCACAATAAAAAAACATGAATTAATAATAGGCTATTGACTAAAAATTTACGGTTTGTTGTGCGCGCGAATAACAATTGTAACGTCGACGACCGAAGCCTACGAAACGTTGGATCGCACTGTCACAATAGCGACACGATCGACACGTCGCCACGTTTGTGGCCTTTAGTTTGTAGGATCTTAGTGTGTAGTAGCAGGAATATGTATTTAAATGACAATAACTACGATTTTTAATAGTTGGCCTTCAAAGGAGCATGACCTTCCATGGTCCACCCACCTTAGTTTGCTCAGAATAAGCAACTGAATCGATTCCAATCATTTTAACACCATGTTATTTTTTTCCCAAATATATTTAGAATTTTTTGCAGTATGGTTACTGAGCACGCCACGCAGCTTACGATAGATCATACATAGTACTGCGCACGCCCGCGTAACAGGTCCGCATACGCCAGAGGTCAACGCATATATGCCCTATTTTTGTTGGGACAGCCAAATAGGGTAACAAGCTCATAATTTTGTGGTTTTTCATGACGTCTTTTTGAAATTTTGTACACCGATTCTTTACTTAAGAATACTGGACACGTGTTTCAGGTTTCGCACAAACAATAAATAGTGTTGCATATTATAATAATAATAAAGCCTTTATTCAACAATCTTACAAAACACATATTTCTTACATACTAAATTAAATTTCTAATATTGACACCAGTTTTGCGAAGATTGTCTTGCTACTTAGCATAGGCCTCCCCTAAAGCTTGCCATAGTTTACGATCTCGTGTCTTCCCTTGCCATGTGGCGCCAGCTATACATCTTATATCGTCTTCCCATCTCCGATGTTTTCTGCCTCTTTTTCTTTTGTATTGTCTTGGACACCACTCAGTTACGTCTTTTGAACATTTGTTCCTTTTATTTCTCATCATGTGGCTTGTCCACATCCACTTTAGTTTTTTGATGCAATGTCAAATATGTTACTTTGGTTTGCTTTCGAATAATGTCCAATTTAATTCTATAACTGAGTTTAACCCCAAGCATGCTTCTTTCCATCCCATGTTGTCAGGTCTCTAGTGCGCGTATATTTTGTTTCGTTAAACTCCATGTTTGGTATCCGTTGGTAAACTTTGGATGGAATACTAAGGGGAAGGAGAGAGAAAAAGTGTAGGTAGTCTACAGTGTACTATTTACATAGAGTATTCAATAAATATGTACGTTAAATGTATCATACTAGTTTAACTAAATATATACATCTAATTAATAAATATTATACAAGAGCAGATAAAATGTAATGACATGTTTAAAGAGAGTGGAAGTGCTATCTTATCATAGTTTTAAAAGTGGACAGAGTTTGAGCACGCCGTATGGACACGAGCAAGTCATTCCATAGCCGAACTGCTTGTACAGTAATGTACAGTAAAGGATTTATCGTAGAAACTAGTGGAATGCATCGGCATCTCTAATATCAGGTTTTCCGATGACTTCAGACATCTATTATGTGTGTCATGAAGGAACTTAAAACGTTCTTTAAGATAAGAGAGGGTTTTAGGATTAAACAAAATGCTGTAGAGCTGAAATAGGATATGCGAATTCCGACGAAGACAAATGGGAAGCGACTTAAGCTTTGTACGAAATTCAGATATGTGATCATATTTGCGTAGGCCAAATATAAATCTTATGCAAAAGTTTTGAAATCGCTCAAGTTTATCTAATTGTGCCTCAGTAAGATCTGGATAGTATGCATGAATCGAACACATTTTGCTTTTATTAAAGTGGTATATCTGGGTTTTTCATGATTTCTTTAAAGGACTAATATCTTTTCCAGTATAGATTAATTCTGTTGTTTATTTCTTTCTTTGTTAGGTCTTTTGGAGAGATAATTTGTCCAAGATATGTATATTCGTCCACATATTCCATCTGATTACCATTGACTTTCATAGGGATCTTTTCTAGACTCGTCATTACTTTTGTTTTTGAGGTGTTTATTGACAGGTCAACGTTCCTACTTTCGTATATATGTTGTTCGGGCATTTCCTGTAGGCTCCTCGCGTCACTTGTAATTAGTATCAGATCGTCTGCGAATCTTAGGTGGTTCAGTTGTGTTCCGTTAATGTTTATTCCGAAGTTGTCCCATTCAAGGCGTCTAAATACGTATTCGAGGACTGCTGAGAAAAGTTTTGGTGACAACGGGTCCCCTTGTCGAATTCCTCTTTTAATAGGAAAGGCTTCACCTACTCTTTCTGTTCGTACTTTTGCTGTCATACTCCTTGTATTTCTAGCGCCTCCCATATTTTTGTGTGCTTAAGTGAGTCAAACGCTTTATTATAATCCACGAACGCTATGTAGTAGTTCATGCCGTATTCGTTACCTTTTTGTATGACCTGTTTAATGGTGTGGATATAATCAAGCGTTGAAATTCCGCCTATTCCCGTGGTTCATTTTCATCCAGTATCTTTGTTACGCGGTCTAGTAGGATTTTGGAGAAAATCTTGTACACGTTGGACATGAGGCTAATGGGTCTATACTTTGCTATGTCGTTTTTATTCCCTTTTTTGTGTAAAAGTATTACGGTTGACGATGTCCACTGTTGAGGTATGTATTCTATATCTAAAATTTCATTGAATAAATCTGTATTAACGTTTAATGTTTTTGCAGATGTTTCGAAAAGGAGTTCCTTAGATATGGCATCTTCACCTGGCGCTTTTTCGCTTTTTTGGGATTTTATTGCTTTGTTGGCCTTTTCTAACATAATCTTTGGGGTCTCTGTCTTGTTTTCATCTTTTTGAATATTTGGTTGCTATACTTCTGATATTTCCTTATCACTATATAGCTTTCTGTAGTAGTCTGTTGCGATTTTTAAAATTTCTACTCTATTTGTTTTGTTTATTTTTGTCTTTTGATGTACAATGTTTCCGATCCAGTCTAAACTCTCTCTCAGTTCTTTCAAAGCTTTTTTCGCCCCACCTGTATTTTCTATGTGGTAGTTGATTGTTTGTGTTCTTGTATTCTGTCTATGTCTCTGTATTTCCGCACTTATTTCCTTATTCAACTTTGTTATTTCCTGTCTGTTGTTTATCCTATCTTTTTTTTTTGGGATGGGAAATCATCAAATGTCTTCTCCCGCTCTGGGCGGAGCGGCAGGGTGTGTCAGACTTTTACTGACTAAAACCCACCCGTGTTTCTTCACTTGCCAGTAAGACGGCCAAGGCCACGGTTTCTTTTTTAACCAACCCGCAACCCTGACCATGGCGTCGTGGCGCTTCTCTAGTGGCGTGCTCAATACTGCGACAATTGCACTCTTCATGTCGCCATGACATCACGCCGGAGCTCTGTCCACCGTACCGCGATTTCTCGCGGCAGCGGAGTTATGCCCCGGCGTTTTGCCTCCTCTCGCCACTCCCATATGTGGGCGAGGGCTTTGGCCTCCAGATCCCATGGCGGCAATCCGGCAAGGAGGCTCGCGGCCTCAGCGGAGACCGTGCGGTATCCCCGGATCAGCCGAACGGCCATGACCCTCTGGAACGCGGTCAGGCATCGGGCTGGTCGCTTCCTTAGCGACCGCGCCCACACCGGTGCCCCGTAAAGGGCCATGGACCGCACGGCCCCCGCCTCTAGAGCCTCCGGCAGGAGGCGTTTGGTCCCCCTAGATTGGGGAGGAGCCGCCTCAGGGCAGCCCCGGCCCGTTCCAGTCTGGGTTCCAAGCGTCAGAAGTGCTCCTCGAAGTTCCACCGGCTGTCGAGGACTAGTCCCAGGTACTTCATCGTCGTCCCGACGCCGATGTGAACCCCTCCTACTGTTATGTGGGAACCCGACAGTGGCGCATTCCGAGGACCATGAAAGCACATGGCCTCGGACTTCTGCAGGGCCACCTCGAGTCCCAATTGTCGGATCCTGTTGACGATTGTCGCAACCCCGAGGGTCGCTGCGTCAGCCGCCGCCTGGTGTGACCTCCCTTGTGCCAGAACCAGCGTGTCGTCAGCGTAACAAACTTCGCTTCCGATAGGGAGGTCAGCGCGCAGCACCCAGTCGTACCCGATGTTCCACAGATGCGGTCCCAAGACCGGTCCCTGTGGAACACCGCACGACATCTCTCGTCGGTTCCACACTCCTTGGTGACCGGGGTAGATTACGGCCCTGTCCGTCAGATAGGCCTCGACCACTCGACAGAGATTGGTCGGCATCCGGTGATACCGGAATGCCTCCCTGATGCAACTCCAGGGTAGGGTGTTGAAGGCGTTAGCGATGTCTAGAGACACGGCCAAGACTACCCCACCCCGGGCCACAGCATCCCCTATCGTAAGGGCTCGCACGCGCATGATGGCATCCACTGTAGAGCGCCCCCTGCGGAAGCCAAACTGGCTCTCCGCCAAATCCGGGCCTGCTCGCCTGAGTTGCCCGACGAGGCGGTCTGCAATGACTCTTTCGAAGAGCTTGCCCACCTCGTCGAGCAGCACAATGGGCCGGTAAGCGGACGGAGAGTCCACAGGGCGCCCTGGCTTTTTTATGAGGACCAGTTTCCCCGTCTTCCAGTGACGTGGGAACTGGCCCCTCTCTAAGCATGCGCTTAGTAGCCCCCGTAGTCGAGGCCCGAGAGCCCCTAAGGCCAGAACCCAGGCTTTTCCAGGCAAGCCGTCGGGTCCTGGGGCGGTATTTTTGGCATTCAGCCTACGTACCGCCGCTCTCAACTCTACCTCGGTCACTTCTGGAGCATCGTCGTCGTCATTGGTGTGGTCCACATCAGGCACCGCAGGAGGCGGAGCCATGGGTGGAGGGGTATGTCCCCCTTCGAGGGAAACAGAGCGCTCACCACGTCCTCCACGAGCTGAGGCCGGAGACTGCGTCAGCGGGGGAGCCCATGGGCGGAGTTTATTCCGCACCATTTTGTAGGGGCTTCGCCACGGGTCTCTGTTCAAAGTCCCCAGCAACTCCTCACGGGCCAGCCCTTTCGCCCGCTGGATTTCCGCTCGGTGGGCGGACTTCGCCACTCTGTATCCCTCGTAAAGCTCCGCTTGAATGGCCTCCGTATTCGGTGGACGAATACGGAGCCTGCGATGCCTGGTGTACCGGTGTCGCGCAGCCACGCACGCCTTGCGCAAAGACGTAAGCTCCGGCGACCACCAGTACACCTGACGCCTGGCGTGTCCGGGCTTGACTCGGGGCATTGCCACGTCGCATATCTCGGACATGGCCTCCCGGAACCACTCCGGCTCGTTGTTTGTGTCAGCAGGCCTGTCGGGTGGTGACACCCAGGCCTGCACGATCGAAGCTTCCAGGAGGAGCTCCCGGTTAAGCTGCTTCAGCGACCACCGCGGACCACCTGGTGCCGGTCGGACCGGCGCGCTAGAGGTCTGGGCGGAGACGTCAAACCGGATATACCGGTGGTCTGAGTAGGTCTCCACCCCCTCCATGACGCGCCAGTCAAGAACATGTGGCGACAGAGCGGGGCTGGCGAATGATATGTCTACCACTGAGTCACCCCGCATCCGCACACATGTTGGGACCGAACCCCGGTTTAGGATGACCAGGCCTGTTTCCAGAGCCCAGTCCTCCACCATCCTGCCACGCGTGTCTGTGAGCCGGGAACCCCAAGCCAGATTTTTGGCATTGAAGTCCCCGAGGACGAGCACTGGGAGGGATCGGAACCCTACGACGACGACTCTTAACTCCGCAAGGGAGTTGTGGAACTCGGCGAGAGTTCGGCTCGGAGAGAAGTTTACCCCCACCACGACTATCTCCCCGAACCGTGCTGCTACGCAACCCCGCCCTCTCTTGACGGCCTCGAGGGACGGGGTGCTGGCAGCGGCCGACGCAATTAGGGCCACTGAGCCGTTGAGGTCCTCCACCCAGTCATCCCTGGGCGGGACAAAGTACGGCTCAGCGACCACGGCAATGTTAATCGACCACTGCGCCATGCTCTGGAGTAAAAGGTCCTGAGCGGAGGCGCAGTGGTTGATGTTCGCCTGGAGGAGGCGTAATGGGGCCATTTATTGGCACTCCATAACAGCCTCCTCCCGAGGCCCTTGTGAGGGCCCAGCCGCGGTGACTGCGGCGGCGGCAACAGCAACGGCGTTCCTGGAAGCGGAAGCGGCAGAGGCTGTGGCTGCGACGACGGCGGTGGTGGCGGAGGGCCTAACCCGGCCCTTTGCTTTGCCTCCGGCGAGTGGGGCGCAGGCCCTGCTCCCAGCCCGGTGCTCGGCCGGCTTACCAGCTGCCGCACAAACTGAGCAGTGCGGAGCGGCTTCACACGAGCCGGCCTTGTGACCGGGCTGACCGCAGCGGATGTAGAGACCGCTGCGGTCCACCTCCGAGGTGCATTTCACTCCCACGTGGTGGCCCACATGGCAGCGGTAGCACCTCAGAGGTTTGGGTTCCAGCAGTATCACCTGCGCTGAAACCCAGTCCACCAGAAGTCTTCGGTCCTCGCCAACAATTTTCTCGGCCGCTGACACGGGGCAGCTCACCGTAGCAGTTTGCAACCCCGTGCGGTCAGGGCGGAGGGTGCCCACCTTATTTATTTATAGTTCTTAATGTTTCATTAATTTCATTTTCATAGTCATTTTGACTGTCACATTTTATTACTACAGTGCTGTCATCTGCAATAACTACCATGGGATGCTTTATGCTTTGTGTCTAGGGAGATCATTAATGTAAATCGGAAAAAGCAAGGGACCCAAAATACTACCTTGTGGAACCGCTAGTTTTATGGTTCTAGTTTGGGATCCATATGTCTTCTCATCCCGCGCCTTTTTATTTTTTATATTTTTTATATTTAATCTGTTGGCATTGCGTCAGCGGCCAATATTGAATGTACCTTTCTCAATGATCAAATAAGGCGGAATATTTTCTCAGTAAGAAGCGCATTTGTTTCAATGGACTTCCTAGGGACCTTAATATCGATTTATTTTGCATCAGTGAATTGAAAGTAAAATTGCTTCTGGCGTAGTCTTTTGTCATGGGTAGGTTTTTTTTTTTTTTTTTTAAAATAATTTTAAACGGGTGCTTGACCGCAATCCCGACTGATCCTCAGCAGTGATTCAATCGTTTTCCTGGATCTGTGGTATATATATCTAGATTAAAATGTAAATTTTCGATAAAATCTGGCTGGGGAAAATTTTGCATTTTAAGTAGTATCTTTCCAATTACTTAATAATACATTAAAGCATCTCCGGATTGTGCTAATGTGTGTACTAAAGGTTATATATACATATATACATTGGAATGTATTTCTTACCCAAGAAGGAAAAGCGGTATACCTACTATTAAATGACCGGCGAGATGTTTCTGTTTGTCTGTGTTTCACGCGCAGTCTTCTATAAAACTACTCCAGGGGCAGCAGTATCGACATTGATAACGATCACTTTTCGACCGATATCGGTCACAAATTGATGTCGATACATTTGTTATTTAGTAGTCTCGTCTCTCAGATTGTAATGATTGGTATTCTAACGAATTTCGCCATAAACTTGCCGATTTTCAAAATGTTTACGAATATATTTAGGGTACATTTTTGACAGCCCGCAAAGTAATTCGTTAGTAAATAAATAAAATAAAAACTTTCCATTCAGATTCTTAAATCCACGTTTTTGCAAATAATTATAAAACAAAATTAATGATAAATAGGCGAACTTGAAGGTGTATAGCTACTGATTAGGCTTACAACTTCTAAGAGGGATCGTCGCCGTCAATCCATCAATTACCGTATTAGTCAAATATGTTTATCAAAATCAAAGTCATTTTTTATTCAAATTAGGCTCGAGAATCAGCACTTTTTGAACGTCAATATTACATAAGACAGTCCCCCAAAAGTCACTTCCTAGTGCTATCGCTTGGAAGAAGTGGCGGAACAAAGTCCCCAGCAGCACAGCTGTCTGTTCATTAAAAAATAAAAACATATGACTTTATACAACACTATGTAAACACAACATTTAATCAAATTATTAATATAATCGTAACATAGGTAGCCACGCCAAAATACCAGAAAAGCAAGGAAGGAAATTTAAATAAGTAAAAACTTATATATTAACAAAAGCCCCAGATATAAAGGTTTGACTCAACACAATAGACGAATTACATACCGAGAAATTCAGCATAAACTGCAGATTAGATCAAGAAGCCTTCATGAGATTGTGAGTGTGCATCTTCGGTTGCTGAGGATAGAGGAGGTTTCACGCTGGGTGCAGCACACTCACCGATGCTCAGGAGCAGGCACGGGTGGAATGGTACCACGATATGATAGATAAATTTAAAGCAGGCTTGTCTTGGTGTGTTTACTATATCGTTACAGGTGATTAATATTGGATTTATCAATACAACCCAGGAACGAAGCACCAGTTGACGGTTTGGGTGTACAAAACGAATCAAAGCCTACAAAAGCGAAGCGATCTAGAAGTGAGGGTAAGATTTTGATAGCGAGCTTTTTCAGTTATAGTATATAGATAGTTTAACGCTGAATGGTATACTACCAAATGTTTGACGGAAATTTTCTCTGTTGTGAGCCACAAGCGACCAAACAGGGCTCCGCGGGTTACTGCTTCACCACAACAATGCGCCAGCCCACACCGTAATCAAAATGAGGGACTGTCACCCTCCTGACAGCCCTGACTCAAAAGGATACAATCTTCGTCGCTGGATGATGTTCTGTCAGCGTTCGAGCAGGCTCTAAACGAGGTGTCTGCAGCGGACTGGAAAAAGTGGTTCGAAAACTGGTTCAGACGTATGAAACTTTGTATAGAGGCTGGTGGAGAGTACTTTGAAAAGATGTAATAAAAATATATGTACCTAAAGAACATTTTTTTATCATCGCAAAACTCTTTGAGTGTCCCACGTATTTTTATTTTATACAAAACCTGAATATTGTTTGTTCAGAATAAGCAACTGAATAAGTCGTAATGTTAAGTCGTGGTGGCCTAGTGCCCTAGGACACTATCAAAGGGCCACTCGCCCACTCGCGCCTGCAGCGGCGCGGCGCGGCGTGCCCTAGGACACTATCAAAAGGCCACTCGCCCAGTCGCACTTGCAGGGGCGTGGCGCGCCCTATGACACTATCCAAGGGCCAGTCGCACTTGCAGGGGCGTGGCGCGCCCTATGACACTATCCAAGGGCCAGTCGCACTTGCAGGGGCGTGGCGCGCCCTAGGACACTATCCAAGGGCTACTCGCCCACTCGCGCCTGCAGCGGCGCGGCGCGGCGTGCCCTAGGACACTATCAAAAGGCCACTCGCCCAGTCGCACTTGCAGGGGCGTGGCGCGCCCTATGACACTATCCAAGGGCCAGTCGCACTTGCAGGGGCGTGGCGCGCCCTATGACACTATCCAAGGGCCAGTCGCACTTGCAGGGGCGTGGCGCGCCCTAGGACACTATCCAAGGGCTACTCGCCCACTCGCGCCTGCAGCGGCGCGGCGCGGCGTGCCCTAGGACACTATCAAAAGGCCACTCGCCCAGTCGCACTTGCAGGGGCGTGGCGCGCCCTATGACACTATCCAAGGGCCAGTCGCACTTGCAGGGGCGTGGCGCGCCCTATGACACTATCCAAGGGCCAGTCGCACTTGCAGGGGCGTGGCGCGCCCTAGGACACTATCCAAGGGCTACTCGCCCACTCGCGCCTGCAGCGGTGCAGCGCGGCGTGCCCTAGGACACTATCAAAGGGCCACTCGCCCACAGCAAATTATATTCAGGTTTCGTATAAAGAAAAAATAACGTCGTACATGAGTGGTGCCGAAGCAAACACAAAAAACACTTATTTATTTCTTCAACCTAAAGTTGCTTCTTCTGTTTTTCTATTAAAATGAGCATGTAATATCGAACAAATATTTTTTTTTTATTTCATTCCCGATAACTAAGTTCACACTTTCTTATAATGTACGTCTGTTGCATATCTACATATCTTCATCAAAAGAAGAACTCACACGGTTCAAATTATTTTTTCGTCTTCTGTTCAATGCTACCTTTGTACATTGATTCAGCATTACGACAGCTGACACGCGGCCTACTTCAAATATTACTTCAAATATTGTTTACAACTCACGCGAGTTAACTGTGCACCTTCGGAACCCTTTGTGTTTTGAATGAGAATTATGTTATTTTTTTTATGTTTATAAAAAGTCGTTTTGATCATAAAGCGTCATAATACTATATCTCGGCCAAATTCGACAAAGAATAGAGGTAAAAAAACCGTTGCTAGGCAAGGAGTAGTTTACGCCTAAAAGAACCTTTCCTGGATAGATGATTTTTATAAAAGTAATAATTCTACTTTCTACTAATGTAAATTGTAAACAGTTTATTTGTGTACATATTTATGATTTGCATAGAACGCTTAACCGATTTGAATGAAATATGACGCACATGTAAGCTAATTTCCTAATAGGTTATTTTTTTTATACATATACTTACTTTCTTTTTCAGAAATATGAAATAATACTTTCAGTATATAAAATATATGTATGTTGTATACTCATGGTACCGGTGTGAAGTTTAGTGGGAAAACTTCGAAGTGATGACCTTAGAAATAAATTAAAAATTCAATATTAAAGATTATAAAACAGAGTCGACTTATTTGTATCGGCACATTTATTGCCTATCGTCTTATTCAACTAATCAGTGTTATAAAAAAATTTAGTTTTTGTACGAGAGTCAAACTGAAAGTTCTTAGAACTGGCCACTTATAAACCATATAATAAATAAATAATTCTAAAATTTGAAAATAGAACTCTTTGGCAATATTACTGAGTATATATTTCATTCATTTGTCATTAGTTATACGATTTGGCGGCAAATTGAAAATTGTCTGTGTCACGTCAACATGAATTTAACACGAGAAAATTTTCGTGCAATGATTTTTTATGACTTTCGATGTCATTTAAGTCAACAAGAAAGTTATGATAGACTACGATTGGCCTTTCACGATGAAGCCCCATCTCATGCGACTGTTTACAACTGGTTTAATGAGTTTAAACGTGGTCGCACTAATCTCACTGATGATTTACGTGAGGGACGGCCTTCTACGGCGACGACTGAAGATAACATCTGTGTTGTGCGGCGTATAATAGAGACTGACAAGTGACCTATCAGCAGATTCGGACAAGCTTAGGCATCGGTATTAGTCAAGTGCACAAAATCCTCCACGAACATTTAGCGGTCAGGAAGCTTTGCGCCCGGTGGATACCTCATAATTTGACTGAGGCTCAAAAACTCCATTGTGTGGATTGGTGCCGTAAAATGATTGAAAGATTTAACGGAGGTGACTCAAATGCTGTGTTTGACATACTAACAGGTGACGAAAGCTGGATTTACTGTTATGATCCTGAAACCAAAAGACAATCTGCTCAGTGGGTGTTTCCTTTCGATGAGTTGCCAACTAAAGTGAAGAGAGATCGAAGTGCGGGAAAAAAAATGGTGGCCTCGTTATTTGGAAGGATAGGTCATTTCGCAACAATTGTGTTAGAGGATCAAAAAACAGTTTCTGCAGAATGGTACACAACCAATTGTTTGCCACTTGTCTTGGAAAAAGTTCGAGAGAAACGACCTCGCAGTAGGACCCTCCTTCACCACGACAACGCCTCGTCGCACACCGCCAAGCGAACGATCGACTATTTGGCGACATCAAACGTTGAATTACAGGGTCACCCGCCGTATAGTCCCGACCTCGCGCCTTGTGATTTTTATTTATTTCCAAAAATTAAAGAAAAACTTAAAGGAAAGCGTTTATGAATGCTGAAGAAGCGGTGCCTGCGTATCGCGATGCCATTGAAGAGACCCCTAAGGACGAGTGGGCAAAGTGCTTTTCCCAGTGGTTCCATCGCATGCCACGGTGTATTGACGTGAATAGACAATATTTTGAAAAGATATAATAAAACTAATAACTGGCTAATGTTATCAGTTTTTGATCTTCTAAGAACTTTCAGTTTAACCCTCGTAGTGTGAAATAAATTCAATGAAATCTTTTTGCATCTACCCCTATTAATATACACTTCTGGATACATCTATTGGCCCACCTTAGAGTTTAGGTTTCGATGACCCCTACCGAAATATGATTGCTAGATTGAACAAAAACTTGATGCAGTTTTAAACCTGATACATTTTACCATCTTTTTCGATTGTATTGTTTTAAATTTGAATTCAGAGTACCATACGACATGGAGCTACGCCTAACAAGTCGGATATACGTTGTTAAAGGCAATTGATTTTTGAATAAAAACATATTTTATCAAATAAAGGTTTAATGTAATAACGCGTGATGCCTCCATGGGCATCTACCACAGCTCTCATACGATTAGGCATAGAGTTTATCAACCGCTAATTACGATCTTTTAATTTTCATGCTAAGATCGATTCTTGGATAGCTTCTCAGAAGGAAGAAAACACTTCAATGTCGTTTCTATTTTATATCGCATTTTTAATCTCAGATAGTAAACGTGGACTGTCGGTATTAAAAAATGAATTTTCGACCAATGATGACCAGGAGGCCTAGGCGCTGCGGTCCCTTTGACACGCCCACTGTAAATGCAATCATTAAAAAGTGGTTCTGTATAAAATATCGTTTTAATAACTGACTTCTTTCATAATATTGTTTTAATTTCATATTATTTAAATGTGGGGTGTTCGTCTAGTTGTAATGAACTTTACTTTTACTCTAGGTACTTTAAGAAATTCTCCGTTTAGTAAAAAAATAACGGTGGTCCTGGCCCTGTTTTAGTAAAAATATGCCCATTTAATTACAATAGGCCTTCATTTGTACTTTTCACCTTAAGTTATGCAATGAGTGGGTATAATCACCTCTCGTTATAAAATTACAAACGTAATAAGTTTTGACTTGCCGTATTTAGATTTAAAATTGATTAAGAATACTTATTGTTTTTTATTTAGGAGTTAAAAATCATAATTAGTTGCATAAGTGTGTCTGTAGATAAGAATATCACTCACTATAAGCTTTTCGGCAAAGGGAACCCTAAAATGTACGTAGGTTTTAGTAGATTGTTAACCGAGGGTGGAAAGAATCAATTCCCGAGGTACTTAGACGCCCGAGCGTAGCGAGGGCGGCTATAGTCCGAGTAGGAATTGATTCTTTTACCCGTGTTAAACACTCTACTTTTCATTTCGAATATGAGGAAAATAAAACTAGTTGTTTATCTGAATTTTTTATAGATAACACTATATATAATAATGTTAGTCCTAATTTGACTATTAATTTTAAATCGGTACTCTATTTAAAATGAATGCTTAGTCAAATTTAGACAATTCGTGAAATTAAAAGTTACATTTTTATTTGGAATGTTTATGCTATTTGATATATTATGACAAATTTGGGTGTTCTGGATATCTGTAAAAGTAGGAGACTCTAGTATTTCATCAGGCGGATACTGCCTGGCGATTGACGGCTGAGGCGAATTGTGGTGTTGAAGTTTTTATTTTATTTTCGATTGAATCCTCAATGTAGCCTTCGACGACTGTGCTGGATTTCCAGTCTCCGTGTCTTTTAACGTCGTCATGTTTGCGCCAGAATCGGCTAAAAGAGTTGCTGATGTAAGTCTATAACAATGTCAGGTATACTGCTCACAATTTGATAAATTCAAATATGTTGCTATCTGCTTCGGCATACCTGAGATTTTATTTTTCCCGATCACTTGTTTGTAGCGTTTCCCATTCTGGTAGTTGAGAAAAAAACGGTCCGTTTTTAGATCACTGAGTCTCATTTTTTGGCATTTCTTTAGTATTTGTGTAAACTCTTCTTGTACTACAAACGAGCGCTCAATATTTGTTTTTGTTTTAGTCAGTTTTACTAGTAATAATTGGCTTTGACTTTCAATGTCCTTAATTGTCAAATTTGTGAGTTCACTGCTTCTGCTAGCGCCGCTTATACCGAGTATCAATACCACCTGTGAAAACATATAATTTTTAAATTTGTGCAATAAATACATTCTTATTTAGAATAAATCTAATAATACTTAGGTAATCTTACCTTCACTGCCAAATATATCTCGTCAGGAACATCATTTAAAAATGTTTCCACTTCATGTGAGGTAAAAACCTTAAGATTTTCTACTCTTGAAACCCTGAGACTGTCTTTTCAAAAAGGATGTTAAATTATAGAATTTTTTCAAATTTACATTGTGTTTTACACTAAGTGTACTCTAGTGCATTGAATATCGGCTCCATAGCGTAGAAGGTTGTAGTTTGCTAGACAATCCTTTAAAATATGTAAGAAATACACTTTCGGAAAATGATTTTATATTCTTCTCTGCTCGCAGATTCATAAAATCATTCAGTCATCTTTCTTTTGAGATTCTGGTAATAGATTGTTAATAACACTATTTGCCTTTAAGTTCTCTTTAATTGAATCTGGTGTCAATATTTCAGAATCGCTTGAACTCATTTTTAAATTACAATCTTAGCATAAAAGATTAGGTATTAACATAACTATTTATTTAATTCCGTCACAGATATATAACAGATTAGTATCCCGCTTATTTATGTCGAATTTGTAAATTTTAAATATGGAACTCGCCACGTTATTGTTGCGACCATATAATTAATAAGTAGGTACTATCGTACTTCTTAATTCTATGGTTGCAACCTATTTCGCTTAATGAAGTTTGCGCTAAGTTCACACTGGCTGTTTAAAACTCACATTGCCGCTGCATTTTTTTTTTTTTTATTATTTGGTTTTACATAAATTTCTTCACAGCTGACAGCAGTTCTATTTTTAAAGTTCATTCCGACCCTTGGGAGGGAAGTAATTTGTATGAGTTTTTCCCGCTCTAGGGAGGGAAATAGCACTTTCTACCCAATAATCAGGTCAAGAAAATACTACTTTCCGAATATGAGAAATGAAAAGGTTATTTACCTACCTATTACCTATTCTTGATTTTTTATGAATTTTTTGCAAATCCCGAACTCCCGACTTGACGTTGACTACACACATCAAAAGTGTCTAGGGATCAACATATATTTTTGCAATAACTTTTCTCCTGATTGATATTAATTAAAATTTTCTTTAAGGATTCATCAAATAAAGTGTTTTCGTTTGTCACAGTAACGATAAACCAAGTCACCTTTGCATTAATAAAGAAATTTGCCATTTTCCTAATAAAGGGATATTTGACATTTGAACCACTAACACAAAAGTTCGAAAAAAAGACTGAAATAACAGTTTTCTCTAAAATTTTATTGGGTAACTTAAACAATTAATAATCCGTGTTTCTACCGCGAACACTAACAACACAAGAACATCGGTTTGGCATACTCAAAATGAGTTCATCCAAATCACGCTGTGGAATGGCCGCCCATGTTCGTTGCAACAACAAAAAAAGGTCTTCTTGCGACTGGATACCCTCCATATTCGGCAGAGCTCTTCTCTGTAGCATATCCCATGCATGCTCAATCGGGTTCAAGTCTGGCGACTGAGCAGGCCAGGGCAGGACATTGATGTTAGCTGCGGCGAGAGTCTGTCTTACAACTCTTGCGGTGTGCGGTCGTGCATTATCATGCATTAACTGAAATAAGGGACCGATTTGCACTTGTAGAGGAACGATGACGTCTGATACAATCGTCTCAGCATAAATTTGAGCGTTGAGGTTGCCTCTGATCCAAATCAACTCAGTTCTTCCGCCGATCCAAATACCCGCCCATACCATGATGGTTCCACCACTATAAGGATGGACTTCCTGGCAGGATTTTAATCGCTGTTGGCATCCAGGGGTTCTCCAGTGTCGTATACGTCTTGTATCCGGTCTCATACCAAAACGAGACTCATCAGAAAAGCACAAGAAACGCCATTGTTCTTCTGGCCAATTTCTGTGTTCAAGAGCCCATTGATATCGAATCCTACGATTGTGCATTGCTATAGGTGGTACCCGTAGCGGTCTTCGGGAATGAAGGTTCACTTCATGCAAGCGGTTTCTGACTGTTTGGTCGCTAATTAAGTTCCCTGAAGAGTGATGAAGCCTCACGGCTAACATCATGGCGGTTAATGTTGGAGCTCTTAGAGTTAAGATTTGAATGTATCGGTCTTGTCTCCGTGTGGTGCAGCGATACCGTCCTCCATGGCGCTCAGCCACGGTACCAGTGCTTCGGTAACGTGTCCAAAGTCGACTGATAACACTCTGACTTGTATTCAGAGCTAAAGCCACAGAACGTTGCCGGGAACCAGCTTCTATCATTCCCACGGCTCTGAGCATTTCTTCCTTGCTTAAATGACGTCGCCGCTCCATAATAACGTTGGTTTTAATCAGTAGTAGGGAAACAGTAGCACTAATAATGTCTTCAATGCGTTGTATGTTTTTATAGGGAAAATATTGGCAGCTGATTTTCATCTTTTACTCGAATTTGATTCACAGTTCCTGATTCAAATTATGAAATGCACCAAAAAGGATCCATATAAATTTATAAAATCATAAATTTATTACAAAGCCACATCTCAATCTCAAGAAATCCGCATAAAAATGCTTGATCCCTAGACACTTTTGATGTGTGTAGTTGCATACTAATCGTCCCGAGGTGAAGTCGCTGTTTTGCAATTGCTCTGTTCCGCGTTACGTGTTGTCAACGATTTTCAAAATGCCTCGTCGTGGTGAAGAATATTCATACAGTGAATACTATGAGATGATTCTCTGTGTTGGTGCTGCTGGAGGTAGGATCTATGGAGCATTAAATTTATACCGGCAACGGTTTGTTGACGAGAGACCCGCCGCTGATCAGCCTGTCGTCGTATACGTGCTTCAGGAACATGTGTCTACGGCTGCAAAGTACTGGTTCCTTTCATCGTTCTGCCAGTGAGGGACGCCCTAGTTCTCGTTCTGGCACCGCTTTGAAGACACATTATCGAGCACTTTATTAACGAACCTAGAACTAGTACTCGTCGAGCTGCCTCTGTATTTAATGTGATTCATACACTGGTGTGGCGAACATTACGGGACGACGGTCAACATCCCTACTATTTTCGTCGAACCCAAGAACTCACAACAGACTGCAGAACACGCGCCAAGAATAAACTTTTGTACTTGGTACAACAACCGGGTGCAAACCGACCCAAGGTTTCCAACATAGGTGCTGTTGTCGGACGAGGCTTCCTTTACTAGAAATGTTATATTGAATACGCACAACGAGCACATGTGGGCTCGCACCAATCCGCATGCCGCCACTACCAGCAATTTTCAACATCAGTGGCGTATCAACGTCTGGGCGGTTCTAATCGGACCAATTTGGTTGCCACAACGTCTCAATGCCGAGGAATACTTGAATGTACTTGCAAGAGTTGTGGAAGAGACCCTCGAAAACTTACCTGTGGCTACCTACTGTCAACTTGCGTTTCAACATGATGGTGCACCAGCTCATTACGCGCGGCCTGTTCGAGAATACTTAAATGACCAATTTACCGAGTGGATTGGCAGAGGAGGACCCATGTTATGGTACTAGTTTGGTTTCCGCACTCAGTCCCTTTAGTGGACCATTGTGCGTGGGCCATGGCGGTCTTTGGCGGTTATTCCAGCCAGCCCACCTCCCTCCAAAAGCCATCAGGTCTTCTAGCCTGTTGAGAACATCGGTGTAAGATCTTGGTGCTCCTATGGTTTTGATTCTAATTTGGGTAACGCCTGTACACTCGAAGAGTACATGCGCAACTGTCTCCTCAGACCCTATGCAGAGTCTGCCCAGAGGGCTGTCCGTTATGTTTATTCAGCAAGCAGTGGCCCGTAATGATCCCCGTCATCAATCGTAGGCCTTTCCTATCCAGGTGCAACAGCCTTTTGGTAAGCTTGTCATCCAGCGATGGCATACCCTCTCTGGACTGCGTGCTGCCCGGTGACGAGGACCACCAAATCTCCGCTTGTTCGTAGGTATACCTTTGTAGCCATCAGCATATTTGAATGAAGGGGATAGGCACAATGGGCTCCGGTCCGCTGACCGACGTGCTGGATGCCCTTCTAGCTAGCTCGTCAGCTGCGTCATTACCCAGTGAACCGCTGTGGCCCTTTATCCACTGTGGTGTCACAGTGTTGCGGTCTGGTGCGGTTACCCGTTCAGGTACGTCGTGGCACTCCAGTTTAAAACTTGATGTGACGCATCCCTGCTTTAGGGATTTGTTTCCTCCCTCACAACAAGGTGGAGGGGGGGCGGGGGGGCAGTCCCAACATCGCCTGCAGGGCGGCTGTAGGCGTGGTTTTCATGCAACTGGTGATTGCCACACACGCCAACCTTTGTAGTCTCTCGAGGTCTTTTTGGGCTGTGCTCAGACTAGTTCTTGGCCATCAGACTAATGAGCCATATGTAATAATTGGCCGGATGACTGTGGTATAAAGCCAGTGAGTAACCTTGGGCCTAATCCCCCAGTATTTACCAAGCATCCGCTTGCACTGCCACATTGATATGCTGGCTTTCGTTGTGATGTTGTTGGTATGTTTCGCCCAATTCAGCTGTTTGTCCAGGTATATACCCAGATATTTTGTTTCAGCGGATAGCCTTAGGGTGGTGACAAAGAATCTTGGTAGGTTTAGCGGTGTGAGCTTCCTCTTTTTTGTGAAGAGGATCAGCTCGGCTTTAGTTGGGTTCACAGATAGTTGGTGTGTATTACACCAATTTTCTACGATTTTCAGGGCCTGGTGCATTAAATTGCACAGGGTGTTTTCATGCGTACCGTTTATTATTATTGCTATGTCATCGGCATTACTGGTGGTATAGTAGCCTTTGTTATTTAGTGTATTTATTAGGCTGTCAACAACCAGGTTCCATAGTAATAGCGAGAGAACGCCTCCTTGTGGACATTCCTTCGCCACGATGATGGCCCTTGTGGTGTCGTTTACGGTAACTTGTACAGCTCTTTTTTTTTTTTTTTTTATTAAAGTATAAACCAGCGCTTGACCGCAATCCTGCCTGATGGTAAGCAGTGACGCAATCGTTGATGGTAAAGCGCACTAGTTTATTAAGAGCCTATTCACTCTAGCCTTGAAGACACTCAAGTTGTAGTCCGACGGAAACACCGCCGCCGGCAGATTGTTCCAGTCCCTCGATGTACGCGATATAAAGGAGGAGGCGAAACGCTTCGTCTGGATCGTAGAGGTGTTAACAACATAAGGGTGGAAACTCGCCGTACGACGGGTCGTCCGATGGTGGAACGGAGATGGGGGAATTAAATCGTGCAATTCCCTCGCACACTCCCCAGAATGTATCCTATAGAACACCGAAAGGCTGGCTACTCTACGCCTGTGCTCTAGGCTTTGGAGAACAACTCGAGTTAAATCAGGGTCACCAATCAGCCTCTTCGCACGCCTCTCCACCGAATCCAAAGTGGCCAGGTGACACTTAGCAGCACCAGCCCAAATGTGGCTGCAGTACTCCACACACGAACGGACCTGTGCTTTGTACAACATTAGAAGCTGCCCTGGTGTGAAGTACTGCCGGACCTTTGCGATTACACCAAGTTTTCTGGCAGCCACCTTGGCCTTGGACTCAATGAACCGCCCAAAGTTTAGGCTCGAGGAAATCTCAATACCCAAAAGCTGAAGGCGGTCGGTACACTCCAAGGATACACTCCGAAAAGTAGGAGCCAAGGTGAACGGGCTCCTTTTGGCGGTAAAAAGACACGCCTGCGTTTTGGCGGCATTGAATGCTACAAGATTGGCATTGCCCCATTCGGAGACTGCCTGAAGTGCAACACTCGTTCGCTCTACCATGGCCTCTCTTTCGGACTGGATTGATTGCCTACTAGCCCGAGCATCCGGCAGGTATCTCTCCACAACTGTGCTGTCATCTGCATACCCATAGATACCGGGCATCAGCAGATCGTTAATATGCAGCAGAAACAGAGTTGCAGAGAGAACAGACCCCTGAGGAACACCGGCATTAGTCGACATGGGCTCAGATGAGCATCCGTCGACAACAACTCGGAGGGACCGTTCAGTCAGGAAGTCTTTTACCCAGCCAGTCAGGCTAGGGGAAATGCCGTACGCTGGAAGCTTACTCAAAAGGCCAGCGTGCCATACCCGGTCGAAGGCCTTCGAGACATCAAGGGAGACAGCAATTGCTTCCCCATTCCTCTCGAGTGCCTCGCCCCACAAGTGAGTGGCATACACTAGTAGGTCCCCAGTTGACCGATTGCGGCGAAACCCGTACTGTCGGTCACTGAGGAGATCGTTACCTTCCAGGTATGCCAAAAGGCGCGAGTTCAATACACGCTCCATAATTTTGCAAAGTATGGAGGTGATCGAAATCGGCCGATAGTTGTTAGGATCGGCACGACTACCCTTTTTGGGCACGGGCTGCACGTTGGCAAGCTTCCAGGACTTGGGCACTATACCAGTCCCAAATGAGAGGCGATACAAGCGTGTCAATACAGGAGACAACTCGGGCGCACATGCTTTTAGAACAATCGCTGGTATACCATTCGGACCACTAGCCTTATTCACGTCCAGACGACACAGTGCTCTCAGAACCTCCTTGTTCCGAATGCGAACCTCAGGCATTGTACCGCAGTGGGGTAAAATAGGTGGAGTAGCACTGCCAGTATCAAGACGCGAATTATGGGCAAAGAGAGATGCAAAGAATGACATAGCATCTATAATAAAATCTTTAAAAAATACCAGTAGTGTAGGTAACGATGGCTTGTCAACACTAGTGATTAAACAGGTAGCAGACAATATCAGTGGACATTTGAGCCACATTATCAATTTAAGCATTACAAGCGGCACATATCCAAGTAAGCTTAAAACTGCTATTGTTAAACCTTTGTTTAAGAAAAATAATAGAGAAGATATGGAATCTTACAGACCCATTGCACTTATCCCAATACTTTCAAAAGTATTTGAGAAATACATAAACTCACAAATTTCCCAATATTTAGAAAAACAAAACATATTAACCCAAGAACAAAAAGGATTTAGAAAGAATAAAACCATTAATATGGCCGTGTATGATTTTATAAATAAAGTCATCACAAATGTCGATAAAAGATTACCTGTATGTTCGATCTATTGTGATATGACTCAGGCGTTTGACTATGTTGACCACGATATCCTACTTGACAAATTATTCGCTTACGGAATCAGAGGGAACGTCCTGCAGTTAATTGAATCATATTTAAAAAATAGGAAACAGTACGTCGAAATACGCAAAGTAGATCATAGGACTAAACACGAACAAATATACAGATCAGATCATCGGAAAATTGAGTATGGCGTACCACAGGGCAGCGTGCTGGGCCCGCTTTTGTTTATTTTATACATAAACGATTTGCCAAAAGTGACTGAACACCATATGTCACTTTTTGCCGATGACAGCACAGTCACAATAAGCAGTACGGACAAACAAATAGACGAAAGTGAAATCACGAATACATTAAGTTCGATAGTAAAATGGTTAGAAGATAATAATTTAAAAATAAATTTAGACAAGACCAAGTTGATGCTATTTGGCCAACGCGTAATTAATAAAATAAATATTGACTATAATAATCACAGAATAAATCAGGAAAGTACGACAAAATTTTTAGGTATTACAATAGACCATAGACTGGATTGGAAAGATCATACCCTAGAATTAATTAAAAGAACTAGTTCATCCGCCTTTGCCCTTTACAAACTTGCACCTATTATAGGCGAGGCCGCTCTTGTCACAGCGTACCATGGCATTGTGGCCTCATTACTACGATTTGGAGTAATATTCTGGGGTAACTCCACGAATAGAGAACTAGTGTTCAGGGCGCAGAAAAGATGCATCAGGTCAATGTTCGGTTTAAAGTGCATAGAAAATTGCAAGCCTTACTTTATGAAATATAAAATACTCACTCTTCCATCGCTGTATATATACGAAATTGCTGTATTCGTTAAAACTAACCCTAAACTTTTCCCGAAGCTGTCTGATACAGTAACTAATACGCGCAGTCGACATGATCAAAATAGACTGCGTGTTCTGAAAGGCAATACAGCATTGATGCGTAAAAGTATATTTTGCATGGCGCCAATGATATACAACCATTTACCGAGGTATATGAAGGAATTAAACATTAATAAATTTAAAATACAGCTGAAAAGTTTTTTGGTAGAAAGAGCATATTACAGTATTTCTGAATATTTCATAGAGAAGATAACGTGAATATACTTGATTTTAATATTTTTTGATTTATTCTAATTTCACTGACATTTTATATAAGTATGACATTTTAAACATTAATTATTTTTACCAGGTGACATTTTTAATTGTATTGTGGCTAGTTTGATATTTTGATTGTATAATTTCTATCTTGATCCATTTCTATCTTGATTCCAATCAGCACATTTGTTTACTAGATGACATATTTAATTGTATATTGACTACCTTGACATTATCTTGATATTACTATTTCTATAGCTTCTGTGACGACATTGTTTTATTATTGAAATTTAATTTATCTTTTTGAATAGAAAATTGTTATAATATAATTTATTGAGTTTGCAGCTTAAGAATGTGACATTTTTTGCATACCTGATAATGGTTGAATATGACGGACAATATTTGTAACTACCAGCTAATGTATTTATACTCGTATTCTAGCAAAATAAAGAATTATTATTATTATTATTAAAGAGACCTGCTTTCTCTCTCGCCGTATGAGCCAGCGAGGCAGTGAGGGCCGACAGAAGTTCGCCTCGACCGATTTGGCAAGGGACCAAAAAGATCTGCTACCGGAAGGCTGCGCAGATAACTTGTTGCCAATATGGGTAATACGGTCAAAGCGAGCCTTCTTTAGCGCCTTTTTGTAGGACTTGGCAGCACGGTTAAAGGCTCTCTTCTTTGAGCTTAGATCCGGAGCTCCGCGGTCACGAGCGTCAACCCAGGTGAGAAATGCCGTGTGCTTACGCTGATCAGCTTGGGCACAATCGGCATTGAACCATGGGTGAGCCGAGCCACCGACGGGTACGTCATTATAGGGAATAAAATATTCCATAGCTTGACGCACCACATCGGTTATAGCATCCGCACAGCTCGACGGATTGCTAGAAGAGAAGCAGACCTGCTGCCAAGGATAAGACGCAAAGAAATGGCGCATCTCATCCCAGTCTGCTGACCTGTATCGCCACATTCGCCGTTCACCACGAGAGTCGTGATCTGGTGGGGAGAAGGTCGACACAGACTTCACTAGACAGTGGTCTGAAGTTCCCAACGGTGAGGAAACTGTTACAACACACCTGTCCGGATCAGTGGTCAGCAGAAGGTCCAGACAATTGGCAGTATGACCAACTACATCAGGCACCCTAGTCGCTTGCTTTACCAGCTGGGAAAGGCCCATTGAAAGCGCGAAGTTTCGCGCTTCTCTCCCAGCGTGGTCGGTCTTCTGGTACGGGAAAAGCCAGTCCTGATGGCAGGCATTGAAATCCCCCAGAGCGACGAAGTGTGCGTCAGGGTGCCGCTGCAGTGCATTGTCAGCAGCCTCACTGAGGTGGTCAAATAAACGAGTTGTCTCCTGATCACCGCTGTGCGATCGGTAGACACAAGTGTAAACAATTTTGTCCACACCAGTGTCAACCAACAGCCATAGGGACGAGAAATGAGGGCCTTCGAGGTGACGGAGGCGCCGGCAACAAATGTCATTGCGGACATACACACAGACCCCAGCACGCTGCAGGAAATGGTGCTCCAATGCGTATCCCGGGTAGCTGAGGTATGCCGCATCAGACGGACATCTGATCTGGGTCTCCGTCAAGAAAAGTAGGTGGGGCTTCTCAGTCTCAAGGTGGTGATGTACTGCAATGAGATTGGAGTGCAGACCTCGAATATTAGAGAGGTGCACTTTGAAAGAGAGGACGTGCGCCCGCTGTACACACCTACTTTTCTTTTTAGACCTTTTCATTAAAAAAAAAAATTGAGTGAATAGGAAGGAAGACGGCAGTTGAGTGAGGTGATGCAATGTTAATCCCAACAATGCGACCAACGATGCCGGGCCAGAGGGAGATTGATCTGGAGACTGCGGGGACGCTCGAACCCCCCCAGGGAACGCCATCGGGTCCTCTCGTCCGGTCGCCAACCGGCACGATGGGGCCACCCTGGGATTTTTCGCAGTTGGCGGGGCAGCCTTTCGTATGTGGCTGGCACACTACTTGGGCCCCCAACTACCTACTGCTATGTTGTGCCTGTTCAAGGCCGTGCTAATGCTTGTGAAGGTAGTCTTGTCAAAGGCGCCTTCGATGTCGATAAAGACGGCAAGTGCTAAGCATTTGTGGTCCACGGCGCATTCAATCATGGATACTACGGTGTGCAACGCGGATTCTGTTGATTTGGCTGTGAAGTACGCATGCTGTGGAGTGGCTTTGCCCGGATAGGTCGGTTGCGAATGTACCGGTCGCAGATTCTCTCTAGGGTTTTTAGTAAGAAGGAAGTGAGGCTTATGGGTCGATATGGTTTGGGCTGTGTGTAGTCTGGTTTGCCAGGCTTGGGTTTAAAGATAACCTTCACTTCCCGTCATACAAGGGGTATGTGTCTGAACGCTATGCATGCCCGAAAGATGTTTACGAGGCATGGAGCGATGTGCACCAACCCCTATTATAGTAGGGCTGGGAAGATGCCATCCAACCCCGCTGACTTGTATGGCTTGAAGGTGTTGATAGCCTACTTTAGCCGGTCTTCTGTTATTAGTCTCTACAGACTAATAACAGAAGACCGGCTAAAGTGGCCTACGCGTTGGACCAGTCCTGCTCTGTTGGAGTCCATTCTGGTGCAGCCTCCCAGGTCCTGTCCTCCAGGATTTTGCAGTCCGGGAAGTGTGTTTCCAGGAGGTCTCTGCTGGTTTCCTGATCCGTTATTGTGTATGTGCCGTCGGGTCGGGCGCTCCCAGGGTTTTTTTTTTCTTATTGTTTTGCCTGCTGTCCCTTCTTGCGTGGCAAGAATTTTTTTTTGCCTTATTTTTTTTTGTCTGCCAATTCCTTTTTTTCCGCCTACTCTTTTGCGGCATTGGCCTTGTCATTATTTCTTTTCTTTTGGGTCTCTTTTTTCCCACGTCATCTTTTTTTTTTATCTGTTGTCATATTTTCTTTTCTTTCATCGTTACTTATATTTATCACATTTACGTTTTTATCTTATCTACTTAATTTACTTACTATTATTATTCCTGCCAACAGCTCGCTGGCTGTGCTGCTACCTTGTACGGTTTCTGTCAATGCAAATTTTAGCCACCTTGAGGCAAAACCGCTCCAGGTACGGCCTGGAGTGTTTGTCCGCCATGAGGTCGGCTATGGATGATTCCGTCAATTTTATACCAGTACTTACTTTCAGGTCGTACCTGTCGCGGTCGTGCCTCGGGCATTCTAATATTATGTGCTGAATAGTTTCTGATGCCTGTGTGTCACACACACAGGCTGGACTACTTTTCAACTTAAATTTGTGCAGGTACGCGGCGAAGCCGCCGTGACCGGTCAAAATTTGCGCCCAGATAGACGTCCTGTCGAGGCACTTCAGGACCTTGCGCGCGCGCACCACATCGGGGAAGAACATTCGCGTGACCCCAGCCGTGGCCCCGCCGGTGTACCTCCCGTTCCAGACAGGCGCTCCCAGGGTTCGGCCCTGATCAGTTGATAGGATCCTTACCCTTGCAGCTTCGTTGTTGTTCTCTATAGACTCGCAAAATTTCCGCCACGCTGTCCTTCTGGCGGATCTAATTTGCTTTTTGTAGGTGTATTGGGTTTCTTTGTATGTTTCCCTGTCTTCTTTAAGCTTACTGTTTTTGGCTCTGTTGAAGTGCTTACGTAGTGTTTAACGTAGCTTACCGAGCTCGGGATTCCACCACGGACATCGCTTGCTGTTGGCTCGCTGTGTCCTTAGTTTACAGCAAGCGTAGTAAGCTTCTATTAAGTATTCTGAGAGCTTTGTTACTGTGTATTCCAGCTGTGCAATTTCTTTTATATTCGTTTGTGACAAGTGCCTAGCTAGTAGGGCAGCTGGAAGGCGCTTGTACCCGGGCACATCGGTTCACCTCGGGTTACTTTTCGGTACGGGATTTCTCACGCTATTGGTCAGTGTAAAGCGGATCCTTCTATGGTCTAAACAAGAAGGTTCGCCCGACACGTGCCAATTCGTGATAAGGCTCGTAGCGTTTTCTGAAGCGAGTGTTAAATCTATGATCGTTTGTCCTCGGACTGTAACCCAAGTGGGTTCAGAGCCTCGGTTAATAATATTGAGGTTAGTTACGAACAAATAAGTGGATAGTACCTCTTCTCTGGGGTTTGTTGTCTCGCTGCCCCAAAGTGGATGATGGGTATTAAAGTCGGGCAGTCTAGCGTCTTCGCAGTGCCGCACTAAGTCGACCATCTCTCTCGGCGGGCAGCTTGTGTCCTCACTCGGCATGTACACCGAGGCTAATATGACGTCTGCGGTGTCGCCTTCGGTCCCGAGCCTGACGGCCGTCAGGTCTCTGGAACAGAGTTGGGTGAGTAGTGTGGTGGGGGTATCTTTGGGTGCGTAGACGCAGGTTCTGGGTTCATCCGTGTTATGTGTGTTAAGTTTTAACTTACCTCCGATGTTGCTGAGGCCACATATTCTGTTGTTGTAGATCCACGGCTCTTGGATCAGTGCGATGGTGTTGGGCTTGACCTCCAGCGCTCTGCTCCGGCAGAGTGCTGGAGGTCAAACCAGACCAACCAACCAGCCGTAGCAGTCTGGCTGTGCTGAAGGTTAGCCTGTATGATGTTGAGTGGCGTTGACGATGATGAGTGGGATGGGGTGTTAGTCGGTGTCCGAACCATCGGGACATCCTTCTCCTGCCTCATCCCTGTACGCTCTGTGTTGGTCTCCCGGTGATGCCAGGAGCTGTACGACCCAGTCAGGAGATGTGAGTGTAGATGGCCCGGCTTCCTGTTCGTCTGCCATCGCTGCCCGGGCCATGTCCTCCTCCAGTTGAGCAATGTCTATATTGTCGCTCTGTGAGTCAGTCGGTGCTGTCCGAGTCTCACTCGTTGGGTCTGGCTTTCGTCTCGCTCCCAAGCCAGAACCTTTTCCACATCATCCGGTGGCACACCCAGGGTCAAATAGTTCCTATAGTTGTCTCCTCCGACGTTTGCTGCCCGGTATAGTGACCTTCGCCATGTTGTACCACTAGTTCTGACGGATCAGAGTTTTGTGAAGCCTCCGTATGTCTCCTGTGTAACGAGGGACAAAGAGGGAGGCCTTAACACGGATGGGCACGTCCGACTGCTTGAGTACTGTCAGTCTAGTGTCAGAGTCAGGGAGGTTTAGTCGGGGCACGTTTTGGGTCAGCCAGGTCAAGGCGTCGTCGTCCTCGCACCACACCTGTACTGTGCCGTCCGCTACCCGTGGGTATCTGAGGAAAACAGGGAATTCTGTAGTGGAGTCGTCGTCGAAGTGGAGCAGGTCTTCCAGTCCTACCTTGACCTGTTCGGCTTCTTCTGGAGACAGGTCCCTTGAGGGGGGAGAGCAACAGATTGCAACGGCGAGACGTGCCGGAATCTCATTAGTAGTCTTTGTTTCTCCCTGGTCGGAGTGGATCCTCACGCGTTTTGGATCCCCTGGAACGTACTCGGTGAGGCCGAGTCTTCTGGGCGCTCTCTCTTCGACGAGCCCGTATCGCTCGGTCCAGGCTACGCCGCAGAGACGCCCGTTAGGGTGGCAGACTTCTTATGCGAGGATCCGCCCCGTTTCCCTCTGATCTTTTTGTGTCTGTATTGGTCTTTTGGGTCCGTTGGCAAGGATCAGCACGCGACCCCGGCTGGCTCTGCCACATATGAGGGCTTTTCTCGCGGAGTTACCCCTCTTTTCTCGCTGGGTTGTCCCTTCGCGTACTTGCGGCTGGTCGCTTGATCCCACGAAAGGCCGCTTTTCGCGCTGAGTTGCCTCTTCGCGTACTTGGGGCCTCCCCACCTTTTCGGCATCCGATTGCGCTCTGCGCTCACATATGCCTTCGCGGATTTTGCGCTTTCGGTCGCCTACTTTCCTCCCCCGGCCAGCAGGTTTTTCGCGCTTGAGTAGCAGGCGTAGTCCATCTGCCTGGAATGTGGTAGGGCCGCCAGGTTCGCTTACCTTTCCAGACGCCGTCTGTGCGTTGGTCAAGTCCGGGTTGGTGACACAGTTCCTCACGATACTCTGTTGCCAGAGGCTCGTGGAGGGCGTACATCCCGTGTCGGGTGTTGGCGCGTGTGTCGCTGCCGAAATGGTGTTAGAGGGCGCGTTGGTCGCTGCCTGTGTCATAGGCGCTAAAGCAGCCGGCCGTGCACGGCGAACTAATGCAAGTTTTAGCTTCCCCCAGAGTAAGTTGAGGGCTGACCGCCGCGGCGGTGTGGGATTCCCCGGCTTGGCCGGGACCCACCTGGGTAGACTTTTCTTGTTCCTGCATGTTCATTAGTTTGAGGTGGTGGGCTTTTTGGAATCGAAGTTGCCCTTCCTGTGGGACCGACGGGATATGGAAGGAAGGAAGTAAAGGTGTTCCTTCCACCATCAAGGTGGAAGGAAGGTGGAGGGAAGGTTTTTTTTGGTGGGTATGTCACCCTAGGTCTGAGATTGGACCTAGGGATTTAGAGAGGAGTGACGGGAATTAATGGATAAGGATTGGGTTAGGTTTATGTGGATCTTTAGGAACATTGGATGAGGTGTGTGGGTTACCCTAAACCTGGCGTAGGGTGTTCGGGCACTTCTCTTATCCGGGATCTCTTACGAGATGCTCCAGCTGCGGGACCCGCCGGAGTTGGGCGATCCGCAACCTGCCCACTCGCTCGGTTGCATGAGAAGAAGTGCCCGGCTGTCCAGACCTGCTACACCACGGATGTACGTATTTTTTGCTTCGTTAACCCTGGACATGTTAAGGAACACTCGATCGTCCTTGTTACGTAGAACATCTTTATGTGTAGAAAATGGAGGTGGTCATTTTGAACCCTTTTTATAAACGACGACGCCCAAAGTCTGTGATTCATAAAATCATATCAAGTTCTTTTTGTAATATTAAATTCCTAATACATTATCTTAGTGCAGTGACTTCATAGACCTACTTACTGGACAGTACCTACTAGCTTACAAGTAGGTACAATTTCAGTGTGTGTAATGCATGATCAAGCGCGGTAATTTGGTTCAAAAATGTAAAAACACTGTAAGGTACCTTAGGGCTTAAATAACTATAATCAAATCATAAAACACTACTTTGCAAAGAAATGAGCGAGTGAGTGTTCAAAATATTATCTACCTAACAAATTATCCTGTAATAATATCTGAAAGTATTATTTCAGCTTTCTGAAACACGTTGTACTATATTATACTTAGTCCATACTTGAAAGTATTACATTGCATGTGTTGTGCAGTTGACTTGAAAGTGATTAAAATACGCAAAATCGTATTGACAAATGCCTCAACTTTATTCATTGGTTAAATTCCACAAAATGTGTTTAATACCTGGATTTCATCCATCTTTCTTTTTGTTTTTGTAGGGTTCTCACGTAGAATTACTATCGACTTTTTAATGGTTTTTCGAAATACCAAGTTATTATGCATGTTATTTTAGTGATTCTATTGAAATATGCTGCAATAGGAATTGTTAATAAATAATTAGCAAGTAAAAGTCGATAATCATGTAAATAACTGAAGATTTGTAAAATGTGAGTTGTGATAACACTAAAATGGTTTGTTTATCTTCTTTATGGAGCTTGGCGAGAATATAGATCATTTTACACATGAGTCCATGACGTTCTGCAATTAAATTGATACACATGGACTAAAATACAATGTTGGTGCAACCAACAGGCTTCACTAACGCATCTAAAATGTATAAAAAACAAAAGAAAAATTAACAATGCAAAAACTCCACAGAAATTTTGCATAAATTTAACTTTAATTGCACCATACAATGCCCCTGCGTCTTACACAAATACGAACGCCCGTAAAGTCGCAGTCGTCATGTTTGAGTTTGTGTTAATATACCTATAATGTCGAACAAAACAGCGGGGATGCCCCGCTACCGCCGCATGCGTCATCCTACTGATAACAGCTATAATAAAATAACCTTGCACGGCAAAAGAAATAATGATCCGAACGGCGGATCTTATTCTAAATGCTTCGACAACGGTAACATATTACATAAAATCATTAGTACTCAAGACGTTCATATTATCAGAAATAGGTTTATGGTATAATATCGATTCCAATAAGGATTGATAAATCTCTGCTGCGGAATATCACTCGGACACAAACACCTTATCTTTGACGTAACCCCAAAGAAAAAATGTAACGGGGTCAAGTCTGAACCATACGAGCCGTTGCACAGTGTGAGATTTCGGCAATCTAGGGGAATTTTATTAGATTTCCAACTTTGTGATTTTTTTCGCTAACTCTGGTATTTAAGCAGCTAAGTATCCCAGTCGAAAGGAAACGAAGCTTAGTTGCACTTTAGTCACCCGAAGTATGGTAATGGGTCTCAAAACTTGTATAGACAAGCACGCGCTCGGAGCTCCGTGACAGCCGACCAGCAGCGTAGGGCATGTTTATACGACTGCTGTGTCGCTGTGTCTCGGCTAAGTGGTCAGTGATGTTTTTCTACAATATTGCCCATGTCTAGGTAAGATCCTGCATTTTATCTTAAATATTTGCTAAATGACTAGATAGAAAACGTGTTTTCTTTTTTTAAATGGTGTGTTGTCGTTATTGATAAAAGGTAGGATTTGGTTTTTAAAAAGAGTTTAATTATGTGTTCCAAAGTGTTCCACTCTAAATATATTATCCAAAATATTTAAAAAAACTTGCGCAATGTTGCGCGATGACGGTAAATCGTATTTTTTCAGGAAATGGCACACATGTTTGCATGGCGAGCATTATTCGATGTGTGGGCCCAAGCTCATTCAAACAAGTTGGAGGTTATTTCAAACTTCATAACACAACAAATAGGAGGAACAAATAGTAGTCAGACAGATGTCTTCTAATACAAAGGCCAAAATACGGAAATGTGTGCATAGTATAAGTATAGGTCCTTCTTATCTTACTTCTCATTTTCAGTATTTATGCTCTGCGCATAATAGGAATCTTCGTTCTTCCAATAATTGTCTTCTACGATGTCCTTCTCACCGCTCTAGTTTTCTTAAGTCTTCATTTCTTGTCCAGGCGGTTTTCCTTTGGAATGATCTTCCTCAGAATATCAGGACGTTGACCAATCGGTACACCTTTAAAATTAAAACTCGGGAGTACTTACGCAAGAAATTGGCTGATTCATCAAATATATAATTTATTATTTTTCTCTATCTATTTTTTTTATCTCTCTCTACTGTTTGTAATTTGTATGTATGTATTTGTGTATTTATTATAATATTCTTTTTTTTTGTGTTTCTCTTTTAACTTCTCTTTCATATTGTTGCACCTACCATGTTTTGTCTGCATCACCTTAAGGTAGACTGGTAGAAAATGCCTAGGGCATTAAGTCCGCCATTGTACAATGTTTTTCTTTGTGCATAAAGTTTTAATAAATAAATAAATGGGACAAAGCTAATCGCCACCGAACGAAATTTTTAAGTGACAACACAGCTTGGTTTGGTAGAGCAGGTCTCGTTCGACGTTGCGCCCGATCCTTCGGTAGTACAATACAAGCGGTAGCCTAAAAAGGCGTTAGAAGAGTGATCTTCGAAAGTTCAGACTAGAAAAGTCAAAGGAAACTCTTTGACTTTTCTAGTCTGAACTTTCGAAGATCACTCTTCTAACGCCTTTTTAGGCTACCGCTTGTTTACCAGAAAATCGACCAAGATTCTTACCGACACCGACCTTTTTTAAATCAGGAAAAAGCCGGCGAAACTTTTCACCACTGGGGGGTTCAGAATCATGTACATACGTATCGAATCGTATACTCGTTTGTGCGTCGATGTCAGAGACACCCTTTATAGAAATTAAATTGCAGTTTGTTATGTTGTGTGGCATCGCGGGTCAAGCGATTTGCTTGTCCATGCAGCAAATCATTATGTTGACATGACAATATTTTATACCCCCTCTTCCTCTCCCCTCCTCATCGTATCCTCTTTTTATCACTGCTTAATAAATCTTTTTATAAAATTTCAATATTCGATTAAGCCAACTCACGCTTCACCGATTTCTTAATTTTGTAGTGTCCCAAATCTTATAACGCTAGGACAATTGTAAGTTTCCATTGTCGCAACCCAGTGCTGGGCACGCCAGAATAGCGGCGGTAAGTCCCCTCTTTGAGGAGTGGCTAGAGAGGCGCCACGGCGCCCTCAACTTCCGCCTGACGCAGATCCTCACCGGACACGGCTGTTTAGGGAGGTTCCTGTTCCGGATAAGGCAGGAGGAAACACCAGGGTGTCACCACTGTGTGGATCGCCCTGAGGGCACGGTGAAGTATATGGCGGAGGTCTGCCCGGCTTGGGTAGAGCACCGCCGTGTCCTCGTGGCGGCCATCCGTGGCGATCGTCCGACCCTGGTCCAGGCCACGGTCCGGAGCGAGACTGCATGGCAAGCCGTCACCTTCTTCTGCGAAGTAGTGATGCTGGCAAGGGAGGAGGCGGAGCGGTGAAGGACCGGCACTCCCAGCGGCTTCACGCCTCTAGCCGCCGCAGGCAGGAGTGACAACATCGAACTCCTGGCCATCGAAGGCACGGGCTTGCGGGCGGTGAGCAGCTCGCCGTCCGGTAAGGACCAGGCCCGAGTCGGCAGCGCGTTGTGTTTCACGCGCGGCTCAAAGTGATGTCAGCACGTCGTGACGTGGTCCACGAGGACCGATGCCTCCTGGACCAGGGTTGTGGGTTGGTTAAAAAAGAAACCGTGGTCCTGGTGCTCAGAGCGGGTTTATTGACGATTTCCCATCCAAAACAAAAAAAAAGCGCAGCTCACACTGACCTCGCCGCATGCGCGCTGCGACATAGTGTTTACACGTTCTCGTTCATTAGTGTTTCGACTCTAGCCAAGTATAGTTCAATTTAAGATAAATGGAAATCACACAGGTCCGTCTTATCACGACTATATATTTTTAAATATTAAGATATATTTTTCTCGGTGGTAGGCCATAACATCGGCCGTGGTGCAGAACTTACCACCCACCAGGCAAAGCCTTGCCGCCAAGCGATTTGTCGTGTTCCGGCATGATGTCTGGTGAAGCCGTACGGAGGACGGGTCTGAGTAGTTGTGTTGCGACGTGTGCCGGGTACGATGCGCCTAATGTTGTTGTGTTGGGAGTTTGGTCGTGGAGGATCTTCAGATCAATCTCCCTTTGGCGCAGCATCGTTGGTCGTGTTGTTGGGTTTAACATTGCATCACCTCGATCAACTGCCGTCTTCCTTCCTATTCGCTCAGTTTTAATGAGTGAATAGGCTCTTAATAAACTAGCGCGCTTTACCATCAACGATCACCAAATCTCAGTGAGTGATCTCGTAAGAGACGAGTACAAAGCTGAGTTTGACAATCATGGATGTTTGAATAAAGATAAAACTGACCGCAAAGTTGCCACTAGCAAAGAAGTTGGTGGAATTTTCAAGTTGATTGAAAACAGCAATATTATGGTTAATTTAACAACATCGAATGAAGTTTTGTCCAATCTATGGCACAGAAGATCGCCAAGTCGCATCATACGGTGTCGCTCAATGCAGCACTCACGCTGTCGGGTCTCCTCCCGCTTGATCTTCGAGTGTTGGAGGTCGCCCGGCTGTTTGAGTGCAAACGGGGACGCCCGATTGAAGAGCTGGAATCCCGCGAACTGGAGGAGCGTAGGGCTTTTACGGAGGCCCCTCACCCCGCCAGTGAGCCAGATGTTGACTATCAGTGTCTGGAGAATATGCTCCCCGAAACTGTGGCTCAGCTACAGCTCCCCGCTCATCTGATTTACACGGACGGTAGTAAATCGGATGAAGGGGTCGGGGCGGCATATTCATACTGGCGGGATGGGTCCGAGATTCGGACCAAGCGAATGAGGTTGGAGCCGATGTGTACCGTCTTTCAGGCGGAGCTGCTCGCGATAGCCAGGGCCACGGACCTGGTTGTCCTGAGAGGCTTCGACTGCGCGGCGGTGCTCAGCGACTCTCGATCCTCCCTCGACTTGATCCGAAACCCGGAAACGCACCATCCCCTTGCTACCCATATTCGTAAGAATATCAGGGAGCAAGAGGGGAATGGTCAAATCCTCCGGTTCTTCTGGGTGAAAGCTCATGTCGGGATCCCCGGCAATGAGCGCGCCGACGAACTGGCTAGGCAGGCGGCGGCCCAGTCCAGGGTCGCCCCAGCGTATGACAGGTGTCCAGTCTCATACATCAAGCGACGTTTGAGGGAGGGCACAGTAGCTGTCTGGAACGGGAGGTACACCGGCGGGGCCACGGCTGGGGTCACGCGGATGTTGTTCCCCGATGTGGTGCGCGCGCGCAAGGTCCTGAAGTGCCTCGACAGGACGTCTATCTGGGCGCAAATTTTGACTGGTCACGGCGGCTTCGCCGCGTACCTGCATAAATTTAAACTTAAGGATAGTCTAGCCTCTGTGTGTGACACACAGGCCACGGAAACGGTCCAACATTTGCTGCTGGAATGCCCGAGGCACGACCGCGACAGATACGACCTGGAAGTAAGTACTGGTAAAAAGCTGACAGAAACATCCATCCCCGAAATCATGGCAGATAAACACTCCAGGCCGTATCTGGAGCGGTTTTGCCTCAAGGTGGCTAAAACAAGTATCGAAAGGAATCGGACGAGGGGAGCGGCACAGCCAGTGCTGCCGCAGGCAAGGATTTTGTAGTTTTGTAGTTATATAAGAAAGAATAAATAAATGTATAGAAATAAGGATATAATAACAAAAAAGAAAAGATGACAAAAGAAAATATGACAAAGAAAGAAAAGACGTGGAAAAAAAGCGACCCAAAATGACAAGGCCAATGCCGCAAAAAGAGAAAGTGCGGAAAAAAAACGAATTGGCAGAAAATAAAATATAGCAAAAAAGGATCCTTGCCATGCAAGGAGGGAATTGACGGCAAACTATTAAAAAAAAAATCTATGGCACAAGAGACTAGCTCATCTAGGACAAAAGTACATGATCACCCTGAAAAACATGGTATCTGGAATAGAATTCAAAACTACGGACAAAATTGAGCAGTGTGTTCTATGTATAAATGGAATGAGCTGCAAGAGTCTATTCAAAAAACAAGGCACTCGAGCAAATGATTTATTGGAGATTGTGCACACAGATTTGTGCGGCCCAATGGAAGAGCTATCTTTTGCTGGTTCGCTGTATATGCTTTTATTTATTGATGATTTCTCGCGAAAGACGCACGTCTATTTCTTGAAAAACAAAAGTCAATGTCTCAACAAGTTTCGTAAGTATAAGGCGGAAGTAGAAAATGAGTCTGGGAAGATGATCAAGTGCTTGAGATTGGACAATGGCAAAGAATTTTCCAACGATGCCTTCGATAAGCATTTGAAGTTAGCTGGTATAAAACATCAAAAGACAGTTCCATACACACCGGGGCAGAATGGCGTGGCTGAAAGAACGAATAGAACAATCGTTGAAAAAGCGCGAACATTACTTTTTGAAGTCAATTTAGGCAAAAGATTTTGGGCAGAAGCAGTCGGAACAGTTGCATATTTAAAAAACGTAAGCCCTACGAAGGCTGTCACTGGAAAAGTACCACAGGAACTCTGGTCTGGTAAGAAGGTAGATCTGAGTCATCTGAGAGTATTCAGATGTTTGGCATACGCTCTGAAACCAAAACATAAGAGAAAGAAGCTGGACATGAAAACTGAAGCTCTGATATTTATTGGCTACTGCGAGACTACGAAAGCTTACAAACTGGTTGAACCAAAGACTGGAAAATTTTCAATTGTGAGAGACGTCCAATTTTTAGAAAATGTTTTTCCTGGAGACGGTATAAAAGTGAGGAAGAACTCAGTCGTTTCTATTTCAACAGAGGAGGAACGTGTGAAACTATTGATGAAATAAGACAGGAAACTCAAGAAGCAAGTACCAATCCTACATTACAATCTGAAAACAACGATTGTGAGAACCCGCCGAGATATAACTTACGTCCAAGGAATAATGTGGACTACAGATGCACATGTGCGAAACCCGAAACTGAAAGAAAAGCTATCGCAGATATTGATGGCGATCCAACGACAATGGATGAGGCAATGTCAAGGCCTGATCGTGAGCTGAGGCAGAAGGCCATGACCGATGAGCTCAACTCGTTGAAGGAGAACCAAACGTGGACGTTAGTTAATCTACCGCGCGATAAGAAGCCTATACAGAACAAATGGGTATTCAAGATCAAGCAAGATGGTGATGGTAACATATTGAAATACAAGGCGAGGTTGGTAGCTAAAGGATTTACACAGGTACGTGGAATTGATTATAATGAAACCTATTCTCCTGTCGTGAGGCACTCTACACTTCGCTTATTATTCTCACTAGCTGCAGAATACGAGTGGACCATTGACCAGTGGGATGTTACCACTACTTTCCTGTACGGAAAATTGAAGGAATACATTTACATGCTTCAGCCAGAGGGCGCTATACCCGAAGGTCAAGAAAACAGTTTGTAAACTACAACGGTCATTATGTGGATTGTAGCAAGCCTCTAATGCTCGGTTTAACGAATTAGATAAGTAGATGCTTAATTTAGGTTTTATACAATCAAAGATAGAGCCCTGTTTATATCAAAAGATAATAGGTTAAGATAGGATAGTCGTAGTTATGTTAATGATATATTTGTGTTATATCATCCAAAGCAGGATAAAGAGAAGCAAGCTTTGAAAAACGGGCTGCTCAAAAAGTTTAAAGTCAAAGACCTAGGCATGTACTAGGTATGAGGTTACGACGAGATAAGAGAACTATTTATCTCGATCAAGAACAGTATGTCCTGAATGTATTAAAGGAATTTAAAATGTCAGACTGCAAACCAGTCAATACCCCAATGGAGGTAGGCCTCAAGCTAGAAAAAGCTGAGCCTGGTTGTAGGTTGCCGTACCAAAGTTTGATAGGATGTATGAATTATCTGGCTCAAACTACTAGGCCGGATATAGCACATCTTCTTCTTCTTCTTCAGCTTATGGATGTCCACTGCTGGACAAAGGCCTTCCCCAAGGCTTTCCACGCTGACCGGTCTTGTGCTGCCCGCATCCATCGGCTTCCCGCGACCTTCACCAGGTCATCGGTCCACCTTGTTGGGGGCCTCCCTACGCAGCGTCTTCCAGTACGTGGCCGCCACTCCAGAACTTTACTGCCCCATCGGGCATCGGTTCTACGAGCAATGTGCCCTGCCCACTGCCACTTCAGTTTAGCGACTCGCAGAGCTATGTCGGTGACTTTGGTTTTTCTGCTGATCTCCTCATTTCTGATTCGATCACGCAGAGAAACTCCGAGCATAGCTCTTTCCATTGCCCTTTGTGTGACTCTGAGCCTTCGTATGAGGCCCATTGTGAGCGACCACGTTTCAGTTCCGTAAGTCATCACTGGCAACACACACTGGTCAAAGGCTTTAGTCTTGAGACACTGTGGTATCTTGGACGACGAGAAGATGTATCGTAGCTTCCCGAACGCTGCCCAGCCGAGCTGGATTCGACGAGACACCTCTTTCTCGAAGTTGGACCTACCTAGTTGGACTGTTTGTCCCAGGTATATGTACTCGTCAACAACTTCGAGTGAAGTGAACTAGAATTGGAGTGGGTACGACATGAGAGTTCGACATGATGTTCGTCTTATCCATGTTCATCTTTAGACCCACTTGTTGGGAAGCTCTGCTGAGGGCATTGAGCATTTTGCCCAAGTCTTCCAGGGTCTCAGCCATGACCACGATATCATCTGCAAAACGGAGATTAGTGATGTACTCACCGTTGATGTTGATGCCAAGTCCTTTCCAGTCCAGGAGCTTGAAGACATCTTCCAACGCAGCAGTGAACAATTTAGGAGATATGACATCTCCTTGTCTCACTCCACGCTGGAGTTGGATTGGTTTCGAGTCCTGATCCTGGAGACGAACTGACATGGTGGCGTTTTTGTACAAACACTTGTATCACCTCAATGTATCGATGGTCAATTTGGCACCGCTGGAGAGACTGTAGCATTGCCCAAGTCTCGATCGAATCGATGGCCTTCTCATAGTCCACAAACGCCAAGCATAGTGGTTTGTTCTACTCCTCGGACTTCTGTATAACTTGCCGCAGCGTATGTATGTGGTCTATGGTGCTAAAGCCTTTTCGGAAGCCTGCTTGTTCGGGAGGCTGGAAGTCGTCGAACCTGCGAGCGAGACGATTCGTGATGACCCTAGAAAACAGCTTATAGACATGACTCAGGAGGGATATCGGTCTGTAGTTTTTCAGGAGGGTATCGTCACCTTTTTTGAAAAACAACACCACGCTCCTGTGCCACGCCTTAGGCGATACAGCACATGCTATAAGATTACTGTCTCAATTCAATTCGTGCTATGATGAGACGCACTTCAATTGTGCTAAACGGGTGTTGCGATACATAAAGGGGACATCTGATTTTGCGCTTGTCTTCCGAAAATCCGAAAAACTTAGAGATGCGCGGGTACGTTGACGCTGATTGGGGGGATCATTCGATTGAAAGTTCTTCACAGGAATGCTTTTTACATTAGGCGATAATTTAATAGTATGGGAGAGTCGCAAGCAGCGATGTGTAGCATTGTCGTCGACTGATGCAGAATACATAGGACTCAGTCAGGCTGCTAAAGAAGCAATTTACTTGCGAGGTTTTTGTCTAGTTTGACTAAAAATACTTGCGACTAACCAACGCAGCACATAGAACATCGCAAAATATAATAAACCATAATAGAACCAAACATATAGGTATATTAGGTATCATTTTGTCCGCGAAGCCTTGATTAAGGAGGCGATTGATGTACAATACTTGTGTACTCAAGAGATGTCAGCAGATATGTTAACAAAGTCTCTGCCAGGCCCAAAACTCAAACAGATTGTACAAAAATTACCCATTAAGAGGGCGGGCAAGTACAGTTAGGTTTAGGATTTGTAATTTGAGTTTTATACCTATCTGTTGTAATGGCTAATTTTAATTTTGATATTGTTTTGTTTTATTAATGAGACGCGTTGGATTTATTACTTCTATATGTAATTAAGTTAGCGTTTTTGGTTCTAATTTGTACAGCTCATCATGTAGTAGATTGAGGAGGCGTGTTGGAGGTTGTATACCTACCTTGGCAACTAACACATGATGCAGCTGTCTGTCGTCATGACATAACTATAAAATATAAATGGTGTGAAGCTGATACGGTCTATATTTTAGTAAATAATGTATCTGCTCGGGGAATGCGCTTAATGCTGGATTCGTTAATTTCTAACAATTATAAACGAATGCTTGACCGCAATCCAGCCTGATGGTAAGCAGTGATGCAATCGTTGATGCTAAAGTGCGCTATTTTATTAAGAGCTTATTCACTCTAGCCTTGAAGACATATTCCCCTTATTCATAAACGCTGCTTAAAATTAACGAGTGATTAGCGATTCTTTAACCGTACATTTTTGACCTTTTAACGTCACTTAACTTTAATCATCCTTTATGAATAAACACCACCGAGTTTAAGGGGTTTATTCATAAACAAGATTAAAGTTAAGTGACGTGTAAACATCTAAAACATGTGTATAAACAATCGTTAATCACTAGTTAACTTTAAGCAGCGTTTATGAATAAAGGGGTTAAATTGTAGTCCGAGGGGAAACACCGTCGCTGGCAAATTGTTCCAGTTCCTCGATGTACGCGGTATAAGAGACGAGGCGAAACTCTTCGTCCGGATCGTAGTGGTGTCAACAACGTAAGGGTGGAAACTCGCCGTGCGACGGGTCGTCCGATGGTGGAACGGAGAAGGAGGGAAATGCATCCTATAGAACACCGACCGGCTGGCTACTCTTCGCCTGCAACATCCTGACATGATTTTTTTTTTTGTAGTACCTAGTTTCATCACGCAACCGGAACTTTAAAGAAAACTATATGCAATGACGTCGCTACCTGAGACAACAATAATTAGTTAGTCAAATGCTGTGCTTGGCTATCAATGAAAATTAATTAAAAAAAAAAAAAACAGATGGTTTCCAATGGCAACAAATAATCAAAACTATAAAGAAAAACATTCGGTGATGAATAATGATAGAAAAAATGCATTCCCTGCATTCAGTAATAATAATAAATAATAATAATCTTTATTGCACAAAAAATTGGTACAAATAAGTGTGAAGTCCCTGACTCCCGTGCTAGGTGATATACCTGTGTTACAGGAGCCAGTGCCCTCTCCCAAATTGGAAATTTTAGAGAATTCTATGCAAACAGATTAACAAATAATAAATTAATGAATTTAAAAACTAAACTGGTTAAAAGAAGCCTGTATTTAGTATTTGGGAGTGCATGTTTATGTGTGTGTATGTGTGCGTGTGTGTGCGCGCGCACGTGTGTGTGTGCGCGCGCGCGCGCGCGTGTGTGTGTGTGTGTGTGTGCGTGCGTGCGTGTGTGTGTGCGTGTGTGTGTATGTATGAGTGCGTGCGTGTGTGTGCGTGTGTCTGCAAGTGTTCACGCGTGTGTGTGTTCGTGATTATGTGTGTATATGTGTGTAGCAGTTATTTACCAGAAGGGTTTATTATAATCTTAGAAAACAGATATGATAACTTTCTCTGTTTCGTCGTAGTTCAGTGACAGTAGCCATGATTTGAGAGTCCGTAATTAATAATTATAATAATAATTATTGATTATTGATTAATTATTAATTAATAATTATTGGCTGTACCTAAATCATCAGTTAATTTCAATTAACTGAACTATAAGTACTCTAGTCGCTATCCTATCTACGAGTAATATCTAAGCACTAGAAGTGACGAAGGGTGGGCGTTTTGGGGGACTGTCTTATGTAATATTGACGTTCAGAAAGTGCTGATACTCAGCCTATTTTGAATAAATGAGTTTTGATTTTGATTTTATAAATAAAGAGTTCATCTCATGTATAAAGAGTTCCGTTAGTCTTAAGGATCATTACGGTAAGCACTTATTTCGGGTTTATTAATTAATGATCAGTATTTTGCGACAGCATCGTTAGCAATGTTGGGACTGCTGCTCCAGAAATGAATGTGAATTTCGAGGCGAAATTAAAAAGATACAAATAAAAAAATGGTTGTAAAACATGAATATTTGTTTTAGAGTTTATCTTGGGCCGTTTTTTTTTTATTTATGTATACTTATTAATTAAAAATACTCTACCTAATAAATATCGATATTTTTTTGTTTCTATAGTGCATGCGAATGGAATGCTATGTGAATGATTACATGATATGTTTTTGTGTTGCAAGCAGATCTTCTGGAAAAGGTAAAATAAAGGATAGTCAGCGGGAGGTGGCGTCGCCCACGTGTTCCACGTCGGCCACGTGTTCCACCTCGCGCGACTAGAGGCATGTTTGCCTTTCAGTTCTTGCAATTTCTTGAACATGACTTGTAGCTATCTAGTTCTGTATTTTATCAATATTTTACTCAGATAATGATTTTACTAGTTCTTACTCAATCTGAAACTCCATAGTTTAAGATTTTGAGAAAACCCCTCATAGTCCGATACAAAAGAGCCTAATATAAATAAGAAGTCTTTAAGTATTATATCTGAATTCAGAATCTGAAATAACTGTCAAGTTGTAGGAACTCAAAACTCAATGTCATACGTAATGAAGAAGTTGCTATTTCACTGCACCCCAGAGCCGAGGTATATCACGCTAACATGTACGGAGTGACTGAACTTTGTATGCATTCTTGACATACTTGTTTAAAAAATATAAAAAATACAGTTTTTTTAATGTTATTAAATGGAATTATTATGTACAGACGACAGCACATCAAGCCACTACAATCTGTTAAATTTCTTTATTATATTTTCAACCTTATCGCTAAAGCATTAAGACTAGGTTGATTGAAAAAAAAATACGGTTTTGGGTAGCTTGATCTGCTTTCGTCCGTACATCGTGCAAAGCTTAGAGGTAAATAATCTTATCGTCATTTGAGGTCCTATACCCATTAGACGTTACTTAGTGCATTTAATGTCACATATGTACATACACAGATTGGATATTTCGTTGATGGGTTGTTGCGGTATGATTGGTGCAACCTGTTGGAACATGTTTCCAAACTGCAGTAACTATTGTATACCTCTGAAGTCTGAGGTACTTACAACATTTTTTTACTACATTTGGTCTTTTAAAAATCAATGTAGTTTACATGACTTTAAACACATGAACAATGGCCAAATTCAACTTAACTTGATAACACGTCACCCTTGTACGAAGATTTAAACCGACTACGGGTTCAAATCCGGGAAGGTGATCAAATCAAATCAAATATCACATTTAGTTTTTATAAAAATGGTACACATAGGTACTTCCAACAGGGCCCGTCAACATAATAATTTTAACATAGTAAAAACAACAACATAAAAATGATTGTATGTGCAGGAATTAAAGAAATTGTTACATAAATCATATTTGTAGATATTGGACCCGATTGTCTTGTTCACTAACTAAATTAAATATAACTTCAGTGCTTCTTTTTATTTATATTTCATTAAGAAAAGGACAGAAGATAAAATGTCAGTTTAGACCTGTCAAATTACTGCGCTCCTGACGTAAACTGAAGTATTTCTAGTCGCCATGTTTATAATCGCGTCTAAATTGTCTATGGAGTATCTTAATTTGACAGGATTAAACTAAAATGTTACCTTCTATCCTTTTCTTAACGAAATGGAAAGAAAAAGATGCACTAAACTTAAAATTAGTTTAATTTATGAACAAGAGAGTCGGCGCCATTGCCTTCATTTTTTGTTGATTTTATTTAAAAAGGGTTCTTGTTTAAACTTGTTCCGGTAATTTGTACACAACTTGTAGTGTCATGTAATATTATAAAGCATTTTGATCTATTATGTTCTAAAGAGGATCTCGTAAGATGTAATCTTCTTTTTATGGCGCGTATTTATGAATAAAATGTTTATTCCAATGCATAATTATTTGTTTTCTGAGTTCATCTTGGACTTTACTATAATGACGTTTGCGTCACTGAAGTAAAACGTTGGAGGAAAATTATAACACATCGAAATTGCGAACCTGTGGTGCGGTATGATCAGTGCTCGTGCCTTCTTTCTGTGAGAAGAGGCCCTTGTCATAGCATAAAGAGGGAAGTAGGTTATCTCCGACCCAATCCACGATTTAATTGCCTACTGTCTTAGGGTCGTCACGTTTAGCTAAATTTTAATTCAGTGTCTATAAATTGGCAAAGGTCTGAATATTGACGACTGTCCGCACTTCGTCGGATTCGGTGGTCGCCCAAACCGCTAACAAATATTTATAGAATAAGAGCTTATGTTTAAATTATTTGCTTAGTATTTGGTATACATATACTAGTCAGTTTTTTTGTAATTTTTTTTATTTAGTAATTTAATATTAGTTTTGTACACATAAAGGACCATATTTAATTTTATTTTTAATTAATTCAAATATATAAATACTACAAACATATTTATTGAATCACACATTTATTACAAAATTACAAATTAGCTACAGAAAAAATACTTTCTTCGGTTTCGACTATTACGAAACGCCTTGTTATTAAACTTTAATGTGTAATATATCCGCATCCTTAAAAATAACTTTTGCAAATATAATTCCGGAAAGCATGGGCAGGGCGGTGGAAAATGTAAATCTTTTATTTGTTCATAAATAGACATACCAACTTTGCAGTTTATGTGATCATTTTTAAATACTTTTTGGAACATCTGCTCCATCCTCTTAATATTTTATACAAAGTCGTCAGGTGGAACGACTAATAAAATTTGGTTTCAAGAATAATTTTTGTAGTGAAGGTACCTAGATTCTACACTTAAATTGCAAACTTGCTGTTGTTCGCAATCCTCGTGACGATCCATGCATTTTTTTTTAACAAAAACTCGTGACGCGCGAACTTCGTCCGGTGCTAGCCGCGACTAGCGCACTGATAGCACTCTAATATTTTGTTTAGGTGTGCGTGCGGCGACGCATAGATACTATGGCGCACACATACAAGCCGCGCGCGGTGCGTTTGTATGAAGATTACCTACTCTGTCCCTCTTTATACTATGCCCTTGTCCAATAGTAGGACAATTATAGGCTGTTATATTCACCTAATAATTTACACCTCTTGCGGCATTCATTATTTTAGTACGCAAATGTGGTATATTTCTAACAAGCTGCGCCACGCGGTTTTACTCGCGTAGGATTTGATGTTTTTTTTATGCTCCGCTCCTATAAGATGCAGCGTGATGTTATATAGCCTAAAGCCTTCCTAGATTAATGGGCTATCTAACGCAAATAATAATTTTTCAAATCGGACTAGTAGTTCCTGAGATTAGCGCGTTCAAACAAACAAACTCTTCAGCTTAGTATAGATTTATGGGCATTTTAAATACAGATGTTTTTAACTTTTGAAGTAGCGGGTAGATAAACACAAAATAATAAAGAATAACACAAGAGCGAACAGAACACAGCTAGGCTAGGTCGGTCGACGACGAAATAACACAAGAGCGAACAGAACACAGCTAGGCTAGGTCGGTCGACGACGAAATAACACAAGAGCGAACAGAACACAGCTAGGCTAGGTCGGTCGATGAGAGAAATCACATATTTGTCTTGGCAAAGGTAGGCTACGTTATCGATCTGCCGTTTTTACAAATTGATTATGTTTTTTATGCGTACTGAACTTTTTAATTTATCAGTAACTTCGAAGTGTCTGCTTGTGGCTTAGCTTTTGAAATAACTATCATGAGTTTATACAGAAATAAAAACTATTCACTATGTACCTATATCTCAATATAGGTATAGTTTAAACAAAGAAATGGCCATTGTTCTTGAAGTAGAGAGTTAATTCAGTGGCAACGCATGTCAGGATTGTGTATTCAAGTATATGCTTATATTCAATTAATGTTTAGGAAACTTAGTCTTTTTAGTTGTCATCGCGATTTCATCATCCATTGTCAAGGTTTATCAGACCTAGAACGGAGAGGCGTTTCTCTCCACCGTACTACGCCGCCATGTGAATTCTGTTCGCCTCTCAGCAAGAGCTTCTAGATCTTGATCTTGGCTTTAAGTAGTTGCTCGAATCTGATTCGCTCGCTAACTATAGGCTGGCCTCGAGTAGGACGTGTTCACATCACACACAGTAGCGCACTCCACGAGTTGAGTCGTGTCGAACGTACCTATAGCTAGAGATGCGTGTCGGGCGTAGGGTGCGTACTGTACTGTCGCGTGTCGCAGGAGCGCGTGTGCGGCGTGCTGGACGGCGAGCGCAACTTCCACGTGCTGTACCAGCTGCTGGCCGGCGCCGACGTGCACCTGCTCAGTGAGTACAGCAGCAGGTCACAGCGACAACTTACAGGCACCGCCTGTACCTACACATCGCGTGCGGCGAATGAAGCCTACGGACTCATTCGCTGTACGCGGTGATAAGAAATGAAAGCACACTAGGACTTTCCCTGACGTGTGTCCGCAGAGCGGCTGCGGCTGCAGCGCTCGTGGGAGCACTACCGCGTGCTGCGCGCCGCGGCCGCCGGCGTGGGCACCTCGCCGCGCCGCGCCGCGCCCCCCGCGCCCCCGGCGCCACCCGCACCCCCCGCGCCGCCCGCCGCCCTGCAAGACCGCGACCACTTCGCCTTCACCACGGTGAAAATATGAAAGATTTTACTTTCTCCTCTGTGTGCTAAATTTCATTGCGTTCCTTAGTTTTTGTGTCAAAAAGTACCTACCAAATTTATTATATTAGTAGGAAGAAGGATATTATTAAACGAGTGTACGAGGCAAGAGTCTCGGGACAATGGACGTGAAACTAATTTGTGTAGGTGCAAACAAGTTTGTTTTTAAATTAACGGAGGCCAATTTATTGATTTGACTATTTAGGCATAAAAAGAAGTTTGCTATGCTTGATGAGTAGGTATCACTATAATAACTTATGGGTTGTGTTTTGCAATAGTGTGATTGGTTAGAACACCTGTAGTGTGCATGTACATTGACTAAATTAATCTTCATCAAACTAACTTTAAAAAAATAGTTTTTAATTTGTTCACTTTCGCCAGGATAACTTTAGTAAATGGTGAATTTTGGTGAGAGTGACCGTCTGCTCGTATGCGGGTAGACAAATGACTATGACTTCAAAGACTGGTTATGTGGTTACATAATTAAAAATAATTAGGAACGCTTATACTTACTACTAATACTTAACTAATAAAACTCTACTAATAAACAAGAGTGTCCCTGGGGATCGCATTGCACAGAGATAGTAGACTAGACGTCGCCGTTCTCACCAGTAGGCCTAGTATGAGTTTTCATTACGAAACTCGTTCGTCGATATCGAGCGCGTTTGACTCTGTGATTGGCCCCCTTCAAGGTCGCAAGAACTCTCAACCAATGAGAGCGCCAAACGCGCTCGATATCAACGATCGAGTTTCGTATTGAAAACTCATACTAGGCCTACAGAACAGGCCTCACACCTACTAAATACTGAATCAGCCACCCTGCGATAGTTAACAGAAGAACGGCTATCACACAGCTATTATATAACATAGCATCGGCTATTATAACACGAATCGCATAACCGATCAAACGATTGGCTGCCTACAACTGGCGATTTTAGAATACCCAGTTTTGAGATGGTCGGTTATTGACATGGTAATTAAAAGACTTGTTCTGGTGGGTGTTGCAGGCAGCCATGCGCACGTTGGGGTTCGGCTCCGGCGTGTGCGACGCGGTGCTGCGGCTGCTGGCCTTCCTGCTGAAGCTCGGCAACGTAGAGTTCGAGCCGCAGCACAACATCGACGGCACCATCGGCACACGCCTGCAGCACCGCTACGGTACGGCCCGCTCGGTACTTGCCGAGTGCCGTCTCACTGAGCAGACTGTGTCACTGTGTGTGTGTGTGTGTGTGTGTGCAGAGCTGGTGGAGGCGTGCGCGCTGGTGGGCGTGGACGCGGACGCGCTGGGCGAGGCGCTGGGCGCGTGCGCCGCCGACGACGACGACGCGCCTCTGGACGCGGGTGAGTGGGGGCGCGGGGCGCGGGGCGCGGGGTGTGGACTCGGACTACTGACAGTGTTGTCGCAGAGAGCTCGTCGGGCTCGGAGGCGGGCTGCGGCTCGCCGGGCGGCGGCGCGTGGGCGGGCGCGCGGCGCGACCAGCTCCTGAGCGTGCTGTACTCGCGCCTCTTCACGTGGCTCATCAACGCCGTCAACGACCACCTCAAGGTGAGCGAGCGAATCAATGTGTGATTTACCCATATGTAACAAGCGGGGAAAACGTATTTTCCCTATGATAAATATACGTGGGTATATTTATTAAGACTCCTAATAATGGACGACCGAGTCTGCCAATATATCTGTCATATAGACCTAAGAAACGGCGCAACCCAATCCGAATCAGTTTCGACCAGTTCTGTATTATTAGGAATGATTTCAAATTTGACTTATACATAATAACATGTAAAAAGTGTAAGCTACTAATCGCCACTGATTATTACAGGTGTTTAACGTGACGCTGGTAGTTTATGAAATACTAAATAATTTAATTAAAAGCCTTGTAGATATATATTCCAAACTAGCTGTCCCGGCGAACTTTGTTCCCCCTTAAAAGCAATATGACATGATCTTATTTACTACTTTTTAAATTAAGATAATCTATATATTCGTAACATACTGTATAAAAGAAAGTCGTGTTAGTTACACTATTTATAACTCAAGAACGGCTGAACCGATTTGGCTGAAAATTGGTAGGGAGGTAGCTTAGAACATTGGGAGAAGGACATTGGATATCTTTTTATCCCGTTCCCGTCGTTCCTGTGTGAATAAATGAACTTCATTGTTTCGACTTCTCCTACACTTTTGTGCGACCCTGGTACCTTGCACCTCCTCAAAGTAGGCAAAATAAAACTTCATCCATGTAATATTAGAGTAATAATGATAAATGAACTTCAATGTCTCGATTTATCCTACACTTTTGTGCTACCCTGGTACTATTAACCGTACATCTTTAAAAAAAGTCTCACCGGTGCATTCGTTTAAAGTAAGGAATATAATAAATACTCTCTCTGCCGGTTTAAAGTTTCTAGTAAAAAGCCACAAAGCCAACTTCAACTTCGAACTTTCTAATATTGTGTTGCTGTGCCATTTATCATCAATAAAAAAATACCATGCCGCGACCAAGACGATTAAATATTTCTCTACAAAGCCGCAATGCAAGAGTAAATTGAAACATTGCGAATGAAAGCACTGAAGAAGAGCAACAAATTGCACTTGAAGAGCGCCGCCTTAATAGGGCTGGATTTGCTTCACCCACAAGATCAAAGGGAGGTATTATTCCATGTTTCTTTATTTGTCATTGTAACAGCTTGTGAAAGAAATGATGAATTTCTTCGTGTGCTTCGTAAATTCTAGCTGTTGATCTCTGGGGTTTGCTCGACGATTTGGCATTACCAACTGAGCCATTTCACAGGCTGCCTCCCATTGCTCTTGTGAGTGAGTTTTATTTTGCCTACTTTTTGGAAGTGCTGGGTACCTGGGTAGCACAAAAGTGTAGAGGAGAAGTCGAAACAATGACGTGGTCTCCCTACACCAGCGACCACACCATGAGCTTCAATAACACTGCGCGTTACGTAATTATGCATTAATATCCAATAAAGAATCAAACGATTTTACCGCCGAAAATGGTGATGTCACATTTTAAAATTTTACCTAATTTTGAGGAAGTTGGAGTTAATTCGCGAAAAAAAAAGATTATTTAAAAATTCATTAATATTGTTACTATGATGATTATGTAAAATTTTATATTTGATTTGGGCATTTGTTTACCTAACCTTTAGTATCCTTATGGGTCGGACAGGCCGACCCGTCCGACCCGTGAAGGTGTTGTTAGGTATCGATAACTGATTCTACTAATGCATACAAAACCTGGCTAAACCTAAAAAAATACCCCCTTAAAAAAATAAATATTAATTCGCAAAAACAGGTAGCTTTCATGGCAACACTGGGCGGCGCAGGCGAAGAGACAGGTCACGCGGTCACGCGCTTAACCGTAGCGGTGCCGATAGGTCATGAACTCACTTGACCTCATGCACGACCTTCCACACTTGCATATGGTTAGTGCCTAGCTCTCATGTCACAGTCGGGTCCTCATTGAATAATTCGAGCACCTGCTTTTCAATATCCAACTCCCTACACCAGCGACCACACCATGAGCTTCAATAACACTGCGCGTTACGTAGTCGCGATTGTACAGACGTTGCAACGCACAATCGCACGGGACCGGGGTACAAAACGGATCTCATAGTCTCTACGAGCTTCACTCACATTCCAGACACTTCAGCACACCAAACGTCTATACGGAAGCAATGTTTACGCGAAACTGATAATAATTCCAAGTAAAATGATTTTTATTTCATAAAAATAGTAGGTACACAGGTGGCGGTATTCTTTGAGTAGAGATGTGAAGTGTTCTAAATACTGACGGATCGATATCGATATTATCGTGATTATAGTATAGATTTAGTATTGCAGAATCTCATGCATGGATTCAATATTTCACAAAACTCAATAACATTACATAACTAATCTGTTTTTACAATAAATCATTCAACCAGCATTGTTTTACACTAAAATTGTACCAACTGCGGTCCAAACGATTCCAACTAGTCACAATCATTTCACAAAAATGTATTCGCCTATTAGGCTGCAGGTAAAAGTTAGATAGCGATAAAAAAAACGTTATTGCGCAAAAAATAGTACATCCCTAGTTTCTTCTTTGAGGACGCCGCGCCGCGAAACATCGAGCATAAATTTATGCATTAATATCGAATAAAGATTCAAACGATTTTACCGCCGAAAATGGTGATGTCACATTTTAAAATTTTGCCTAATTTTGAGGAAGTTGGAGTTAATTCGCGAAAAAAAAGATTATTTCAAAATTCATTAACATTGTTACTATGATGATTATGTAAAATTTTATATTTTATTTGGTCATTTGTTTACCTAACCTTTATTATCCTTATGGGTCGGACAGGGTTTTCTTATCATACTGTATATCCCTTTTTTATCAGCACGAGTATTACAATAGCTGTTTGCGACAATGGCATACATAACTTTTTCTATGACCTTGAAATAAATAAATACAAAAAACCGAACAATGGCGCGAAAATAGCGCGGCGCGCGCATTTTCATTTGTTGTTATAATCCCAGAAATGAAAGGCAAAGGCTCATCCATACAGCCTAATAACATGCGAAGTTTAGTCGTGACGCAAATTCATCCATTCTTTGGAGTTTGTCACGAGTGCACGTTCGTAGTTCTTATTCTTTTATTTAATTTTTCCTAATTTTTGTTTCTTAATATTGGTTTAATTTTTGCATTAACTCGGTGCCTCTCTTACTGCCTTGTGGAAGTGCCCATATACGACCGACGCCATCATTAATCCTGTATTGCGCCGTCTCGCTCATTGGTCAGTGGGTGAGATAACTTACAAATTTCAATAAACTTAGAAAAAGTCTTTGTGGCTTTTGGCGGGGTTAGATCCCTCGAAACGCCGTGCACAGCTGTCGCAGTCCGGCTCACTGGCCGCTAGAACACCGATACGTGAGGCGCTCGGCTCAAACCTACTTACCTCACCTGACTACTATCTTTGGGGTCATATAAAATCTGTTATTGTGTACTGCCCCTATACTACGCCCACCACCTAAATGCCACTCTGATACGGATCTTGCCGGGGCTGCCACGGAAAATGTGAAGCAGCGTAAACGGAAGCAACCTGAATCCGAGATTACTGAGGCTATTAAGGCGCTTTCAATTGAGTTAAACAAAAAGCTCGATTTATTCCGGGGTGACCTGGATGGGGCCATAAATAAAATATCAGCTAACGTCACTAAAATTCAATCTGACCTTGCTTCCATAAGTCTATTGACATCGGAGATTAAAACCGAGCTTACTTCTCTCCGAGCTGACCACTAATCCTTGGAGAAGCTGTGACGTTTTGACGTTTGCGCTGGTGGGATCGTGTCTAGTTTATTTACGCAAATAAAATTAAATAACAGCTATTCAGCGCCCAACAAGTTTTAATTACTTGTAAAAGTGTAGAATACAAAATATACAGTGTAGTGAGGCTCCGTGACTGACCCTAAATTGCGAAATTTTTACATTTTTAAATATCTATATCCCCAAAGGATATATATGTACCTCCATTAATAAAATAAAAAAAAAAGTATTCGAAAGTCAACTGGAGAGGTTCAGGGAGGTCCTGTTACAAGAATGGCGGTGAAGTGTGGGGGTTGTGGCAAGTTTTTGTCAGCTGTTGACACAGCGAGGTGCACAAAATGTCCCGCCATGTATCACCGAGTGTGTGTTGGCCTCCCTGCGAAGGGCCCATTAGCGTCCGCCTGGCATTGCCCCGAGTGCAAGAAAAATGTCCGGAGGGACAATAAGGCCGAAACACCGGTACGAGGTTGTGCGGCAGAAGGACAGAACGAGTGCCTGGTGCCGATACCTACGCCTCCAGCTGTGGCGACGGTGGCACCCGCGACGCCTGCGGCGGCAACAATGTTGGTGTAGCCGGCGACGCCGCCGTCAACCGCCGCGTTACCGGCGCTTCTGTTGAATGCTGCATCCCAATCTGGGGTCATTCCGCCAGCGCTTATAGAGGCAGGGGCGCTTATGCAGGTGTCAACGCCTCCCTCGAATCCTGAGTGCTCACTGGACGTAGGATCAGCTTTGAAGCTGGTGGTGGAGGAGCTGCGTACCTTGCGGTTGGAGGTCATGGAGCTTAGGAGGGATGTAGCGGAGCTGAAGTCCTGTAACGACTCGTGTCACAGCCGTATGGAAGGGAATCGAGTCCAGACTGCAGGCACTAGAATTGGGCCGCGATGCCGGTCCGTCAACAAATTTAAGTGCAGTGGAGAGTGTGGTCCAACAGCTCAAGAGGGACCTCAATGACAGAGATCAAGAGCTCATGGCGAATGATCTGGTGTTGGCCAACGTACGTGAGTCGCAATCAGAAAATCCAGTACACCTGGTACAGTTAATTGCCACCAAGCTGGGAGTCCCACTGGAGGACCGGGACATTGTGAGCGCTGAGCGAGTTGGGGGCAGACATATAAAGGCTACGAGCCCCACAGCGTCAACGGAGCCTCGCCCTCGTGCTATCATGGTGCGCCTCGCTCGGCGTGACCAGCGTGATGCCGTATTGAGCGGAGCCCGTGTGCGGCGTGAAGCTACAACAGAGGGTCTCGGAATCTCTGGGAAGCCTGTGCGCTTTTACGTGAATGAGAGACTGACGAAACTGAACCAACAGTTGTTTCGGCAAACCAGGACGGCAGCGAGTATGCATGGCTGGCGATTCGTGTGGACGAGGCGTGGTCGTATCTTGGTTCGACGGAGGCCTGGCGACTCCACACAAAGAATCGCATCTGAGGAAGATATACAACAGTATATTGGTCCATACAATAACATATAAGCTTCTGTATTATGCTACATGTTCTCTTTCTCTAGTTAGTTTTTTGGGTGATAAGCGTTTGTTGCTTGACAATACATGCATGACGTCTGTGCGTCGTAACTGTTGTGATCGGAGGACGTGGAGATACAAGAGTGAGTACTGCAATAGCACGAGGAACATATATATATACGTATTTACACACGTTATCATAAACACACTACCAACAATGTTTACAAATATTTACAATACATATACAAAACTAATAGAATTAAAACCTATATACAAGAATTACATATTCATAAGTCATGAACAGAATTATATTATCACATATATTATATTGTACATACAAACTATTACTATATCACTATTACATTATAAAATACTATTGTTACTCTATATACACATCTATACAATCATTACTCCTACCGTATCATGACTAAGTCAAAATTATTAAGGTTTGGTTTATTCAATGCCGGCTCTCTAGCTACTAACCAGGACGAGTTTCTGATTGCTATGGCGCAACACTCGGTGGATATAATGGCAATTAACGAAACGTGGCTGAGATCTGGGGAGGAGGGGCGCGCACCTAAAGTTCCTGGATATAGGCTAAAGCATGTTCCGCGCCCTACCACTATACGTGGAGGTCGTGGCGGAGGAGTGGCGTTTTACATCAAGTCAGGCCTAAGGATACGTGTACGGCCGCACTCAGAGCAGTCTGATGTAGAACAGATGTGGTTAAACTTAACTATAAATGGAAGAAAATTGTTGATTGGCACGGCATACAGGCCACCATGGTTTGAATTATCATCGTTTCTGGGTGGTGTGACTGACAGCATAAGCGAGTTGGCACCTTATGATCATTTAGTATTGCTGGGAGATTTCAACGTTAATTTACTGGATGTGGGTAGTGCAAAAACTAAATGTATGATGGAATTTTTTAATTATACCAACCTAAATCAAGTAGTGCAATCACCCACTCATTTTGTGGGGGACAGTAGCACTCTTATAGACGTTATATGTACCGATGTGGGGGTTCGTAATGTCCTGGTAAGTCATACCAGTGAGCTGGGTCACCATTCATTTATTGTATGCGATACAGTCATCAAGAAGGTGAACAGCAAGCCTCGGTTAGTTGTGTATCGGCTTTTAAGAGACATATTAAATGATTATTTCATAGTGGATTTAAAATTAATGCCATGGTGTGATATAAGCTCACTGCCGGATGTAAATAGCATGACTCAGCATTTTAATGTTTGTATGACTCAGCTGTTTGACTTACATGTCCCAATAAAAAGTAAGATTTTTAGAGACCGGCCCACACCATGGATTACAGAAAACATAAAATTAATGATTAGGTTGAGAGATGAGGCAAAAAGAAACTATCATAAGAACAAGCTAGATACAGCAAAGAGATACTATTTGGACTTAAAAAAACAAGCTAGTGCAGCATTGACTCAGGAAAAGAAGGCATACTTTGATGGGCACATTAATAGCCAGCTGAGAAACCCCAAAATGCTTTTGAACAGTCTCAAGAAGGATGTTTTTGCTGAACATGGTGAAACTATGCTTCCCATACAGTTTAATGATCCAGACGAGATCAACAAGGCATTTTTGAAAGTACCGGGACAGTGTGCAACACCCACATCGCAGCTTGCATATTTTAGTAGCAACAGGTTTGGTGAAACACAATTTGAGTTGCGAAGCGTCAGTGAGGAGGAAATTCTAAGGGTTATAAGCACCTTGGGGTCGAATGCGAAGGGGATTGATCGAATAAGCCTGGATATGATAATGCTGACTCTGCCAACCGCCCTTCATGCTATCACCAAATTGGTAAATAAGTCTATTGAGACACACACCTACCCTGACTTATGGAAGTGTGCTATTGTGCATCCTCTACCTAAAGTTAGCAACCCGAGTACCTTCAAAGATCTCTGTCCGGTTAGCATTTTGCCGTCTATCAAAGATATTAGAGAGGGTGGTCAATAACCAAATGCTGCAATATTTGGAAGGGAACAATGTGCTACCGGACCTTCAGTCTGGCTTTAGGGGGGGACGTGGGACTGCCACAGCTCTCTCTGATGTAGTGGGGAATATCCTAGAGGCGCGGGACAGGGGGGAGGGAACAATCCTTGTACTTCTTGATTTCTCACGGGCTTTTGATTCAATAAACACTTTTCTATTGCTTTCAAAGCTAGCATATTATGGGTTTACAACGAAAACAATAGAGTGGTTCGCTAGCTACTTGCAAAAAAGATCACAGCTAGTTGAAATCCAGAAGGAGGATGGATCAAGGCTTTCATCCCCCTTCGCCAAGTGCCACGTGGTGTGCCTCAGGGATCTATTTTGGGGCCTATTTTATATATTCTATACCGTGCCGACATTGTTAACTCTTTCCAGTATTGCATGTATCATATCTACGCAGATGATATCCAGTTATATAAAACTTTTAAACCAGCTGATACATTGGAAGCTATGAGAAAGATTAATGACGATCTTGAGAGAGTAGTGCTGTGGTCTGATGATAACTCACTAGTGTTAAACCCAGTCAAGTCTAAATTTATGGTTTTGGGCAGTAGGAAAATGATAGGCACTATACTGTCAGCCAAGCCAGAGGTTTTAATCAGAGGAGAAAGGATAGATAGGGTAGAGGTGGCATGCAACCTTGAGTTAACCATGGATCCGGAACTGCGCTTTGAAAAGCATATCAGTAATTGCATTAGGAGTTGTTTTTATAGACTAAAACACCTTTACTCAATTAGAGACTACCTGACTGTTGATTTACGCAAACAGTTGGTGGATAGCCTAATTTTATCTAGACTTAATTATTGTGATACTGTATATGGCCCATGCCTGTTAGCAAGAACAGAGAATCTGATTCAACGCATACAGAATGCTTGTACACGGTTCTGTGTAAAGATACCTCATAGAAGTCATGTAACACCATTTATAAACGAAAATAATATATTGAAAATGGCTGCAAGGAGAAGGTTACATATGGCTGGTCTGCTTTTTGGAATAGTCACTACACAAAAACCTCACTATCTGTTTGAGAAGTTAAGTTGGAGACAGAGCGAATATTTACCACGTTTCACTACCAAACCCCTTTGTACAGTGGCACATAAGACCGCAGCTTTCAGGGGGAGTTTCCGGTATGCTGCCACCCACTGTTGGAATAACCTTCCTCCACCAGTAAGAGACCTTAGAACAAAGAAGCACTTTTTAAATATATTAAAGAAATACTTCTTGCAGATACAACAGACAACTTAGCTTAAGATATTATTATTACTATTTCTTTTTCTATACTCACCTCAAAGGTAATGGCCTCTGGGCAATGGATATGGCTGTCCGTCAGTGCGAGTGGCATTGGATCCTCCCTGGTTAAGCCCAATTTGTCATGCTTTTCAGTTCCTTGAGTGGGTGTGTTCAAGAAGCATGGTTATCGTCTGCTAGCGCCATGCTGTTGTGCAAATGGCCGCCATGGGGAAGGCTAAAAATGCAATAATACTAAGTAATCAAAGATATTTATGTATCTAATAGAAAATCACACCACACTATACACAATATTTATATATATATTTCTATGTTATGTATTATTCTCACCTTTTGCCAGTTTATCACTTATAGATCATGTGAAAAAAATTACACTTACCCGATAAATTGTCTCACTCGCTGGGACGTCATTACGTCAACCGAGAGGTGGTTGCTGAAAATCAGCGCTGTTGACAATAGGTTCGTCTGAAGTCACAGCATTTTGCTGAGCAACAACCTTTTCTTGCACAGATGCGACGCACAGTTAAACTGTTATTTGTTTTGTAACACAGTTAATTATTTACTCCTTTCTTCAATTATATTTTTGTATTTTTAAGTTGTTTGGTTTGTTGACATGAGCCAGTGTCGCGAGCCATTGCGGATGACAGACGGATCGAATTCGAATTGTCAAATAGTGCGTACTGTCTAATGCCTATGGCATGGAGGTGGTAAGTACTACGTTGTACGTAGTGCTTATTACTTCCATCGTCTATATGGTCTATGACTCTGGCGTTGATATCAAATTAACCCTGTTTTGCATGTTAGAATACGAGACTTTTGATGATATTATTTTTTTTTCCTGTATTTTGTTTGATATTTTATTGTATTTAGTTGTAAGGTGCATTTGTTTGTGCAGAATAAAAAATTTTCTTTCTTTCTTTCTTTCTTTCTTTCTTTTTAAGCTGGTATCTGATTTAGACGCTAACCATAGGGTTCCAATGGGGGACATGTCGCTATTGATAGCCTCGTTACAGCATGCTACAGACGAACGGGCAAGGTTGAAGAGTGAAATTGCCTCTATTCGTACACAAACAGCACATGCTGATATTGTAAATAATGTACTGACCGCTTTAGCGTCAAAAATCGACTCGTTGGAGCAACAGGTGAGATGTTGTAATCTGGAATTATGCACTGTACCCGAAAAGCGCAATGAAAATTTGATTGCACTAATGGGGAATATCGTGTAAAAGATAAGTTGTTCGCTGACTCAAAAAGATATCATTGCCATACATCGGGTCTCACACGCGCACCAGGAGAATAACAAACCGAAAAATATTATTGTAAAGTTGAGCTCGCGTATACTTAGGGATAATTTACTAAGTTCATTCTGATTGGCAAAGGGCATCAATTCTGACCAGCTGGGATTTTCGGGAAACACGCAACGTATCTACATGCATGAACATTTGACATTAAAAAAAAAAAGCAATTATTTCGTGAAACCTGAGATGCGGCCAAGAAGTTCAACTTTAAGTACGTATGGGTCAAACACGCTACTATTCTCGTTCGTGAAACTGATGCCTCTTCAGCGATGGCAATACGATCGTCAGAAGATATCAATAAGATTAAGCCCGGTACTCACCCTATCATCGGCAGGAATGATCAACAGACTGAAAATTATAAGTCACAGTTACAGTAACTTGATTTCTAAAGCTTTTAATTTTATTTACGTTCTACACAATGGTATACAATGGTAAACTTATAATTTATGTATAAATACGGTGGTGTTTGATGTTGTTAGGTTTATTATTGTCATGTCTTGAACCTTTATTCATTCATGGGTACAGAAATATTTATTATTACACTATTCACTACTTTTATATTTCTTACCACTTAAGTGTAACCATAGGGATGTTTTCATAGTCTTTTCGGAAGTTACGCATCTATTTATTTATTTGGAATATCCTTACATAAATCAGTATTTTCATAATGTTAGATAACTTAACAGTCTATTATCAGAACTGCAGGGGAATACGAACGAAACTCAATATCTTATACAGCAACTGTTATGATATAATTATTCTGATTGAGACCTGGCTTACTGCATCTATATTTGACCGTGAATAAAGGGTGTATCTGACATCGACGCACAATCGAGTACCATGGATTCAGTACATGATTCTGAACCCCCCAGTGGTGGAATTTTTCGCCGGCTTTTTCATAATTCAAAATAAAAATGTTTAAGTAGTTTTTTTCACTTTAGACCGTTTATAATTGCTATACTTTTATAACCCAATAAGATTTTAAAGTAAAAATTAATTAATTCGCTAATTACCCAAAAAAGCGCAATGAAAACAAAACTCGAAAAACTATCTTATCAGCTGATTTAATAGAGTTCACATCAGGGGTCAACGTCACACCTACAAATCAGCACGGCGGCACGCTTGCGACGTTCAAAGGCCGAACTGACACTTTTTTTTAAACATTGTGATTTCTGTAACCGTTCATTAACGACATAAATGACTATCATTATTTTATTAGTGTAAATGTTGTGTATGAATCAATAGACAAGATATATTTTTTTCAAATCTCAAAACCAAGCCGTTAATTAGAAATTAGCTTCCTAAAGTGACCATTTTACGCTACTAAATGAGAGTAAGGCCCTTAACGAATTAATTAACCAGGATTTGAATAAAATAGATTGGGTCAGTGTTCTAAACCACATGTCAGCTGGCGATTCAGTAAATATTTTCTATGATATTATTTACCAACTATAAAAGACCATACACCTAAAGTATCCATGCGCTCGTCGAAAATTCCCCGTATGGTTCTCTTAGTCCTTATCACGTATTTTCAGGAATAAGAATAGAGCTTGGATTAAATGGAAGGTACACGGTAACATTTTAGACTATGAACAATTTTCTATATTAAGGCAGAGATTTCAAGTAGAGTGTAAAATCTGTTACAATAAGTATATTGATTCAGTCGAAGAAAATATTACTAAAAATGTTAAATACTTATGAAGTTACATCTCTAATCGTAAAGCAGATACTAGCATACCTTTAACAATGTCTTATAAGAATCGTAGCTCGAGGAATTCCACTGAGATTTGTAATTTATTTTCAGAATTTTTTCACTCAGTTTACGAATGTTCTACCTTCAATGTAAATAATTGGTTACATCCGCAAGTATTCAATGAAAATAGTATTCTCATTAACAGTGTTCTTTTTTTTTTATTAAATTATAACCTAGCGCTCGATCGCAATCCCGCCTGATGGTAAGCAGTGACGCAATCGTTGATGGGAAAGCGCACTAGTTTATTAAGAGCCTATTCACTCTAGCCTTGAAGACACTCAAATTGTAGTCCGACGGAAACACCGCCGCTGGCAAGTTGTTTCATACCCTCGTTGTACGCGGTATAAAGGAGGAGCCGAAACGCTTCGTCCGGATCGTAGTGGTGTTAACAACATAAGGGTGGAAACTCGCCGTACGATGGGTCGTCCGATGGTGGAACGGAGATGGGGGAATTAAATCATGCAATTCCCTCGCACACTCCCCAAAATGTATCCTATAGAACACCGAAAGGCTGGCTACTCTACGCCTGTGCTCTAGGCTTCGGACACTATCTCGATCCAGACCATCTTATCAGATCGAGACCATCTCTATATATAATAAATGTATTTCAGAAGCTTCAATTCCTGAAACATGGAAAAGCACTAACATTACGCCGGTTCATAAATTAGGTTCTAAACATAGTATTGAGAATTACTACTATCTCCATTTTGTCCGCTTTGTCGAAGTTCTTTGAAAGACTGGTTCACAACGAACTCTATCCTATTTTACACAACTCGATAATTAAGCAGCAACATGGATTTGTTCAAAAAAGGTACACTATAACAAATCTATTGGTTTTCACGGATTTTTTGTTCAATAACATGGATCATCAAGTGCAAATAGATGCTGTGTATACAGACTTTCAAAAAGCTTTTGACAAGGTGGACCATGAATTGCTTTTGACAAAAATTGCTTTGAATCCTCATATCCATAGATGTCACGTCCGGCGTGCCCCAGGGTTCAATTTTAGGCCCTCTCCTATTTGTTCTTTTCATTAATGACTTAAATCAATGTTTCAGATATTCAAAATTTTTACTGTATGCCGATGACCTTAAAATATTTAGAAAATATCGATTGTTCTTTATTCCAAGACTATTTGGATAGATTCTCGGCATATTGTATCAAAAATAAGCTAAAGTTAAACATCTTTAAATGCTCGTCTATTAACATTCACCAAAAATAAAAATACTGTAACTCACACGTACAACCTAAATAACGCCTCATTGCATAGAGTTCCTGCAATCAGGGACCTTGGGGTACTTTTGGATAGTCAACTTCACCTACACCAACACATTGATAACATTATTAGTAACGCGTTTCGCATGTATGGATTTGTGATGAGACGCATGACCGATTTTAAACGTATTCGCACGTACATTCATTTATACAAATCTTTAGTGAGATCACAGTTGGAGTATGCTGTAATGGTATGGAACCCTCTATACAAAAAATACATAGACAACCTAGAAATCGTTCAACGTAAATTCCTTAAAGCTACATATTATAGTTGCTTCCGAAAAAAAAAACACCCTACGTTAATTTATTGAAATATTATAAATTAAGTACTTTAAGTGATATACGCACTTATTTGGAAACTAAGTTTCTCTATGAGCTGGTAATAAATAAATAATAAAATAATAAATAAATTTATTCGCCAATAAATATACGAACTACAAAACAACATAAAACATAGTAACTATATAGGTAATACATAGGTACGCTACATAATATTAGCATCTGCAACCGAACTAGGTAAAACCTGTATCTCGGTGTGCAGCGCCAAACCTCTCAGTAAGTTAATATCTTAAGAAATTAAGCTAGCGCGAACAGCTTTATGTCGATAAAAGGAAAAGCAAAATAAAACAAAATAAAGTAAACTAAGCTAAAAACTAAGTTTATTACAAGAATTTTACATAAAACAAAATACAGTAAATTAAGCTCAAACTTAGTGAGTTAAAACAAATACAAAGAAAGCTAAGTGAGTTGGTGTTTATGTATGGAGAAGGGTGCATGAATGTGTAAACGGTGGTGAGTGTTAGAGTGTATGTGTTTGGTGTGGAATGTTGAGTGTACTCAGGTATGTGTGTTTAAGTAATATGAAGATGAAGAGTAAAAATAAAAGAATAAAACATAAATAAAAATAAAATAAAATATCTGAAAAGTTGCCCAAAGGAGCCTATTTACTCTGGTCTTTTTTTTTTTAAATAATTTGGCGGTCGAAGAGGACTCCTAAATATTTTATTGTAACAACGCGTTCGATTGGATTACAGGTACAGTGTGTGTCTAGGGAACATTGGTGAGGAACTATGTTATAGTTGCTCCCTGCTTGTGTTGATTGTCGTATACTGAAAGTTAGGTATTTCGTTTTAACAGTATTCAAGGTCAAAACATGAAGCCTGAGCCATTGGTTTACTACATTAAACCCATTCTGCGCAGCATTAAAGGCCTCATCCCAGGTATTGGCAGAGAAAAGAAGAGCTGTGTCATCAGCGTAAGATATGATGTCGCCATTGGGTAAGATGATGCTAGTAAGACCGTTTATGTAAATAAGAAAGAGAGTAGGCCCCAAAATACTGCCATGTGGAATGCCAAAAGTCACTAGAAGATCAGCGTTAACATGACACCCTATTCGAACACACTGCGTCCGCCCGGTTAGATAGCTTTCGAAAAGCTGGAGTTGAATTCCTCTCACTCCAAGCTTTTCCAGCTTGGTAATTAAGATGGGAATAGAAATAGTATCGAATGCTTTTTGAAGTGAAACTTCTTTAGGCACGCTTGACTTGGGGAGTAAACTAGCGAAAGCGTTACGAAAAATGATCGGGCAAGGCGAACGAAAGCAGAGTATAGTCCTATTTCGTCTGTACTACAAACAAGGAGTTGGCTCATGTAAATATTGCATGACATGTCGAGTATGAAAGGAGAAAAAACGGATATGAAAAACTACAGACCCATTGCAAAGATTACAGTATTTTCTAAAATTTTTGAGAGAGTTATATACAACTCCTTATATGCATATTTTGAAAAATATGACTTGTTTTGCAATGAGCAGAAAGGTTTTCGTAGAAACATAAATATTAACTCGGCAATATTTGACTTAATCAATAATATTATGACATCAGTTGACAAAAAGAATCCAATTTGTGCTATACTTACTGATATGACGAAGGCTTTCGACTATGTTGACCATAAGATATTGTTAAAAAAGTTATATGGCTACGGTGTACGGGGAAATATTCTAAAATTAATACAATCATATTTAACTGATAGAGTTCAATGGACCGAAGTCTCGCGATTATGTACTAAAACTAAATTAGAAAAAGTATATGTTTCAAAACAAAGATTTATAAAATATGGCGTGCCCCAAGGTGGCGTGTTGGCACCACTGCTTTTTTTGATATACAGTATGTTACGAAAACCCTGTCCGACCCGTGAAGGTGTTGTTAGGTATCGATAACTGATTCTACTAATGCATACAAAACCGGGCTTTACTTAAAAAAAAAATCCCCCTAAAAAAAATAAATATTATTTCGCAAAAGGAGGTAACTTATTAAATGTGCGTTGACCACCCTTCGCCTGCCGACCGCGGGGGGCGGGCGGCAGGACACGCGGCACGTGGCCGCATCGCTATTCGCTCATAATAATACCGGTGTTGTCACTTTTTAAAAATTACCAAATTTCGGGGAAATTGGAATTAATTCGTTGGAAAAAAAGATTATTTCAAAATTCATTTGTATTGGTACTATGATGAATACGTAAAATTTTATATTATATTTGGTCATGTGTTTACCTAACCTCTATTATCCTTATGGGTCGGACAGGGTTTTCGTAACATACTGTATATTAATGATCTCCCAAAAATAATTAAGCATAAAATGGTTCTCTTTGCAGATGACAGCACCGCAATAATAGAATGCAATGACATAAATAATTATGAAAATGACATTAATGAATCTCTAAGTAAAATAATAAACTGGCTTGATGACAATAATTTGAAAATTAATCTAACTAAAACTAGCATCATGCAATATCATCAACGTTGTAAAAATAATAAACTTAATATCCATTATAAAGATTATAAAATACAGGAAGTTGACAATGCTAAGTTTTTGGGAATCATTATTGATAATAAATTAACAAGGAATTCTCATACCGACAGTGTATGTAAACGATTGGGTAGGTCGGCGTGTGCACTATTTCAACTATCAAAAAAGGTTAACATTGAGACATTGCTAACAGCCTACCACGGACAGATAGCTTCTGTTATACGGTACGGAATCATGTTCTGGGGGCAGTCAGCTAACAGGGAGGTTGTATTTAGGATGCAGAAACGCTGTCTGAGATCTATGTGTGGTTTAAAAACTACAGTTAGCTGTATTCCACACTTTAAAAAACTAAAAATATTGACATTGCCAGCAATGTACATAATGGAAACGGCATTATTTGTTAAGAAGAAACTGCATTTATTCGTCAGTTTATCTAAAGTCAGAAAAAATCCATTACGTACCCAATATTTTCATAAACTATGCAATGTTAAATGTAAGACAGCTCTAATGCGTAAAAGTTTTCTTGGCAACGCTCCAAAAATTTATAACAAAATACCAAATGACATTAAAAATATGCCACTGATACAATTTAGAAGCGCTCTTAATAAATTACTTATTGAAAAATGTTACTACACGTTAGACGAATTCTTGAATGATGGCTCATTATAATAAAGTAATATTTATATAATTATGATTTTGAATTAATATTGATGATATACATATATCCATATATATATATTGACATTTTAATTATTATGACTTAAGATTTTTTTTTTTTTGACATTTATGTAATAAGAAATAGTTCCTCATTTGGGTCTGACATTTTAAGTTAAACAGTAATTATGCATGATTTTATATTGATGATTTTGATTATTTTGACTTAGATTTGTTGACATAAATTAAGAAGAAATTGTTCCTCATCTGGGTCTGTCATTTTAATTGGAAATGGTAATTGTGCATGATTTCTGAAAGTATATTTTTGTACGCCCACTGGCATAACACAGCGCGTTATTTCTATGTAAGATCTGTAAATATTTACCTGTGTTAACAAATAAAATGATTTGATTTGATTTGATTTGAAGTTGTGAGTTCGCATCTCGCCGAAGGCAATATATATTTTTTGGATCTTTTTAAGATTTGTTAACAATTGAGTCGAGTATGAAGTTGTGAGTTCGCATCTCGCCGAAGGCAATATATATTTTTTGGATCTTTTTAAGATTTGTTAACAATTGATTACCTAAGAGCACAAATAATTTATAAATTTCGTTCTGTTCTGGCCTTTATATTGTTTTATATATTTTTGCTGAACATTTCTGATATAATTGAAAGTATAGAAGCTTGAAGATATCGTCACAATACGATAATTGGACACAAAGTACAAATTGCTTTCGAGCCTCATAAGCTCAATTATTAAGCTAAGTACCTTGATTGATTAAGAACTATGAATTTCTTCGTGAACATGACGCTGCGAACACCCCCCGACCCCCTTCATTGATTACCTCACCCCCCCGTGGATTATCTCGGGAACCAGAGCTCGTGGACTACCCGAGTTTGGGGTCCCCTGATTCAGGAGGAAGAGCCCGACCTTTTGGCCCCGAGGGCCAAAAAAAAAACTACGAGTTTTTTTTTATTTTTCAATAAAAATAGAAGATCTTTTTTTTTTTTTTGGGACAAACCCGCCACACTTTTCCCAACCACTGCAACTCCTGAAAGCCAGAATCAACAGTGGCGACCGCCAGAAAAACGCCGAGCAATGAAGCTCGACGAGTCCCGGAGAAACGATTCAACTGTCTTGGGTCCCGCAACGAAATTAATCAGAAAAGAATAGCGGAGGAGTAAGAAAAAAAGATATTTTTTCCACTTCCCTCCATAACAAGCAGGAGACAGAACAGAACTAGGCCAAACGGCACAAAGGGACATTATTGCAACTGGGAGAAGCCCAGATTGCCAAACACCACGGAATAAAATTTGATTAAGTTAATGGGTCCTAAGTAGGTATTAGCTGTTACAATTGATTCCAATAATAGGTATGGCAAAAGCGCCTGAACGCACGGAAATTGGTTCTAGTTTCTACAAGGTCCGTATAATAAACGACTCCGGATGTAACTTGTACACTATCCAACATAATATTGCGTTCATTCTGCCAAAGAACACACTCCCACAAGATGTGATGTGCGGACTGTTCAAATTCACAGTTCGATGTAGAACACTGACACAAAGGGGAAGGAACAAGTTTAAAAGAATACAGTTTACTTTTAAAGTTGCCATGACCTGTGAGAAATTGGGCAACGCAGTGGTCAACCACCAGCCATGTCTTAGCCAGCCGATCGCCAACGGATGGAAAGAACAGATGGAGGTGCCGGCCCTTGATGGAATTATCCCACCTACTTTGCCATTCGGATAAGAGGTCCTCCCAGACATCAGTCTGAGGTTTAAATAATCTAGAGATTTTATTAAAGTCGCGTTGTGTAACAAAATTAGTGTCCATGGCCTCCCCCCTCGCGGAGTAGTACATTGAAGCACGTCGCTGTACCTCAAGGTCGACTGGAAGTACACCTGCCAGTACCGGTAAGGCTTCAGTACTGACCGTTCTATACGCCTTGCATAAAAATATCAATGCCAAACGTTGGCTTTGAAGCAGTTTACGTCGTGCCGCTCCTATGCTGGCCCTATCGGCCCAAACAGGTGCACCGTAGCACATACATCCTAAGTAGGTAGCTCCATATATAGTTTTTAAAGTTAGGAATGATAGACCCCAAGTTGCTTTGGATATTCTAGTTAGGGCATAAAAGTTCTTTTTAGCTTTTTCACCAACTATTTTTATATGTTCGATAAATGAAAAATTCCTTTCTAAGATCATACCAAGGTAGCATACGGATTGCTGTTTTTTAATGGGAACGTTGTTAAATTTAATAGTAGGCAATGATTTAAGATTACCTTTTAGTAGAAGTTGATAGGTTTTATGTGGCGCAAATGCTAGGCGGTTACGATCACCCCACTGAGATATTAGATTTAGGCAAGTATTGGCCAAGTTCTCAAGTCCAGCTCGGGTACTTGACTGAATGAGCAGTAGGCCATCGTCCGCGTAACCAGTAAGTGAACAGCCGCAAGGAAGCGGGATCGCGAGGAAGTCATCAAAACCCAAATTCCATAAATAAGGACCGACAACTGAACCCTGAGGACATCCCATGGTTAGTGTTTTAGTACTAGAAAAATGACCGAGCTTAAGTACCGCGGAACCGTTTATAAAGTAAGAGTAAACGAGATTATATATGTTTCTATAGCAACCGCGGGTTTTTAATTTTAACAACAGCATAGGCCACCAGGCGTTATCAAAAGCCCCAGAAATATCCAGGAAGATCCCAATTACGTACTTGTTTTCAGATTGGTTAACGGTTCTTCTGACAGAAAGCGCCGCGTCGACTGTAGATTTACCTATGGTGAAGCCATATTGATTATTATGGAATTTTGGACCGTTCGGTAGTAAACGTGGAACGATGAGGCGCTCAAGAAGTTCACCCAAAGATGGTAGAAATGTGATAGGACGATATGACTTCGGATCATCCGGTGGTTTGTCACCACACTTTGGTATTATTCGTATGAAACCGCGTCGCCATTTACGAGGAAAAACGCCTTCAGCAATGCATCGGTTATATACAGTTAAGATGGCATCACCCGCTGTTTTACACGCTTCTTTAATCATCCTATTAGATATTTTATCTTCACCTGATGATTTGTTGACCGGTAGTTTTCTAACAATATTTATAAATTCGTCATTAGATGGTACGTCTGACATTGGTGATTCAGGTGGCACAGGAGCCCACGCTCTAATCTGTTGGTGGTAGTCGCTATCGTTAGCCGGTGAATCATCAGGGATAAGTGTATTAATTAGCACTTCTGTTGTTTCCTCTATGCCTGTGGTATGCTTATCATTGACTTTAATGTTTTGAACGTATGCAAAGTCGACCGATCTGTTAGCTTTAAATTCGTGATATAAGGGAGACCACGGACCCTCCCTGTCAAGCTTATCAACAATTTTTCGCAACAAATTACCCTTAGATTTTTCCACCGATGCTTTGTAGCGTGACTTGGCAACTCTAAAAGCATTTAAAGCGAACGTAAGAAGATCTCCAGTAATCTTTCGGCTCTTGAGTTTATTTAACTGTCTACGCGCTCTGCGATATCTTTTACGCAGTTCAACTAAGTAATCACTCCACCAGTCACATCTACGAATATTGGTCATAGATCCGCGACCAATGGCAATGTCAGCACAGTAGGTAAAGGTTTCTGACATAATGTCAGCACTTTCTTCGGCTGACAGCCCGTCCCGAGTGAATTCTTTGGCGTGACACGCAAAAAGCGAGCCGAAAAATTCCCAGTTCGCGCCTTTACATCTATATCTGAAATTACCGGGAATATGAGACGGACCCTGAATATAACCAGGAACAAATTCGTACACGATCAGGCGATGATCACTACAAGACGCGTCCGGTAGGACACGCCACCTATCCAAACGTACGTCCGCACTTGAAAGTGTGACGTCAATACAAGATTCGCCCATTTGGCTGCAGAAAGTAGGTGGTGCATCAGGGGAATTATGAATCGATAGGTTCATCTCAGCAATGAAATCCTCAACAGCGCAGCGTCGTTCGGTATCGGTGGCCCGAACCTTGCCATACCACAGAGACGATGACGCGTTGACATCCGCGCCAACGATAACTTTGCAGCCCGCGAGTGACCGCAAGACATGACGGAGATTATGTATATGAGGAGTAACAGGATCTGAATATTGAAAGTAACAGCTTACAACGAATACTTTAAACGAAGCTGATGATACTTCGGCAACCGCACAGTGTGGCGTCATGAGGTCACGTAAAGACGTTACCGTAAAGTTAGAAGACCGCGTAACATAAATTCCGGCTCGTGCCCTGCAATCCAGTTGCACAACCCTGTGACGTAAACGTGAGTTTTGATATTGTTCTTGAATGAGTACAAGGTCTAAGTTGTAGTCAATAATTAATTTATCTAACTCTGATGTCGCCACCTTATCGTTGTGAAGGTTTAATTGCCCTATGTTTAACCTATCCATCTTAATTAGTAATTAGTATGCAGGATAAGTTGTTCGAGTTTTAATTTATAGGTACCGCACTGTTCAGATCCGCAACGATGCTCATAGGGCTTTTTATAACGTTTACACGCCGCGCAAACCGGGGTAAAATTTGAATCGCCCTTATGCGGGCAAACATTGGTTTCGTGAGCCTCGGAACAGACAGCGCAGGTTGGTGATTTATTAGCGCAATGCTTTTTAACATGACCGAATTGTTGACAATACGCGCAACGAACTACCTCGATATCATCAACAAAACGGCAAGTGGCCCAGTCAATAAATAATTTATCCTTGGTAGTCACAAGATGTTTACGTACCGCAGGTTCAATTTCTATGCCTATCCACTTCCGACCGGTATCGGTAGAACGCCTACGGACTATTTTTGTGGATTTAATAAAATCGTCTTCTTTTATTGGCAACTCATTTTTAATGTTTTGGCGGTATATAGCTTGCAAAAAATTTTTGTCTTCCATTGAAGCGGGAATGTCCTTAACTAATAGACGGGGGCGGCGACCCTTTGGTTTTTCTAAGCGGAGACCGGCAGACTTTATAGCATCTACCGATTCTAATCTTTTTAATTGGTTTTCATTAGCCACACGTAGAACAACCCCCGCTTTGGCGGTTTTTTTAATACCGACTATTTGAAATCCATCGTCACTCGGTCTAATCGCCTTCATAAGAGCTTGTTTAGTGGCGGACGATGACGCATAGTCAGCTGATCGCTCCTGGGTCGGATAGGCGACGACACAAGGCAGAGGCACTCTAGATTCAATAGCCGGGGCCACTTTAGGCAACCGCAGTTTCAAAGAATCTGCGTACGACATTTTATTGTCCTCATTAACGGTTTTAACGCCGGATTTTAATTTGATCATTTCTAATTCGCGCTCGGTATTAGCAAGCTTTGTTTCGTTACACGAAGATTTTAAAGCTAACAAAGACACGATACTTGTAACTCGTTGAGTCATATCCATAATAGATGATTTATTCGCGACATTTATACGAGAACCGTTATCGTTAACCAGTTCGTTGATTTTGGACAGGTACACAGACGCCTCCGAAACCAAATCGTAATAATTATCACAGTTACTATTGGACATATTTAATGTAGGCGAGGACTTTTCTGGAGAATTGTGTGCTATTTGTAGGCGTTTCGACCTATCATCTACTAATTTGTCGGTCGGAGACATTTCACAAAATAGACGCTTGGCGGAGGTCTGCGTTGGCGACCTAAGTGTTTTATTATTTCTACGGAATATATCTCCACCACGATCAGGCGGGTCATCATTATAAGTTGACATAACTAATTAATAAACAAGAAAACAAATCTAACTTAACGAAACGAAAGTAAAACTAGCGAGAAAAAAAATAAAATTACGTTACCCTCACAAAAAAGAAAATAAATGTACTCACCGAGATTGATTGATTTACAGTAATTACAAAAACAAACACTAAAAATAAACTTACGATACCAAAACTAGACACAAATTTAACAACCTAGAAAGAAAAACACCAGCCGGAACTGATTAACGGAACACGATATTCGTAAATATAACCGGAGCGTATTAACTTCACACCACACGGCGCGGGGGCGCGAAGGGAAGTGAAAAATAGAAGATCTATGCAATTTTTTTTTTTTTAAGTTTGAGACACGGATACACTTATTTATTTATTTAGTCCCTCCTGTATCCCCCTCCCTTACTCCCCCCCCCTCACCCCTTAATATTCCCACGAAACTACCCCCCTCACCCCTTAATAATCCCGCGAAACTACCCCCCCCCCCCCCTCATTGATTATCTCACCCCCCCGTGGATTATCTCGGGAACCAGAGGTCGTGGACTACCCGAGTTTGGGGTCCCCTGAATCAGGAGGAGGAGCCCGACCTTTTGGCCCCGAGGGAATCCACTCCCCCCTCTCCCCTTCACCCTCTCCACCCCACGAAATCTACCCCCCCCCGCCCCCTTTAGTTACCTCACCCCCCCGTGGATTATCTCGGGAACCAGGAACCAGAGGTCGTGGACTACCCGAGTTTGGGGTCCCCTGAATCAGGAGGAGGAGCCCGACCTTTTGGCCCTGAGGGAATCCACTCCCCCCCCTCTCCCCGTCCCCCTCCCCCCCGCAACCCCACGAAACCTATCCCCCCCGACCCCCTTTAGTTACCTCACCCCCCCGTGGATTATCTCGGGAACCAGAGGTCGTGGACTACCTGAGTTTGGGGTCCCCTGATTCAGGAGGAAGAGCCCGACATTTTGGCCCCTAGGCAATCCACTTTTTTTTTTTTTTTAAATTGGAGGTCTATGCAAAAATATTAATTTATAAATGAAAGCATGAAATAAATTTAAATATTTATAGAAAATTAATATATGTATATGTGTATACATGTATATATTGTACACATATATATATATATATATATATATATATATACATACAGATGGTGCGAAAGAAGTTTCACTTCAGTCGTGTGGTCATAAGCACACTCGTTTTTTTTAGGTCTAGAAAGATAGCTAAGCATTTTCGCCCTCTGTCTAAGTTAGTACTAACATATTTAGTTAAATAATAAACAGCAACATCGGTAGATCTATTTGTTTTAAAGCCAAACTGATTGTTTGCAAGAAATTTATTTTTTTCCAGGTATTTTTGTGAGTCTATTGTTAATTATCTTTTCCAGGAGTTTTGAGATAGCGGTTCTACCCGCTATCTCTAGAGATTGGGCGATAATTAGAGATGCCCTTTTTATGACCACGTTTAAAAATCGGGCGGACTTCAGAACTTTTCAATTGGGAAGGGAATTGACCCGTCTGAAGGCATTGACTAAAAATGTAAGTAAGCGCCGGGACAAAGAACTGAACGTGTTTATTCAAAAAATTATATGACACATTATTACGCGGCCCACCGTACATTCTGTCTTTAGACTTATCACCAGACGAAAGACCTCATCTTCATCCGCTTCCTCTAACAAAAACGAGTTTAGTTGAGTACTAGTATAGAGGGAATCCGTCAATAACGGGGATGCAACATCAACTGTATTGTGAAGGTTCAAACATTCTTCAGCTAAGGTCCGGCCTATTTTTACAAAAAACTTTAGAGTCCAGGGATTTTTCAGGTGAGGAGCCAACCTTGAGAAGATGGTTTGGGTAACTAGGGACTTTATTCAAACTAGAGATCTCTTTAAGAACTTTCCAGAGTTTTTTTGGATCATTTTTTTGTTTTTTCAACCTCCGATTTCTCATACTCGTGTTTAGCTTTTTTTTTAAATTTTAGTGCAAAAATTCCGATATCGCATATAGGTAACCTTTAGAGTTTCATTATCTGGTGAGGACTTCAATTCATAGTGTAGCCTGTCTCTATTCCTCATAACCCAGTAGTTACCCATGGTTTGATGATCCTTTTACGCCTTGTTATTTTGACAACAACAGTATTATTATTTGTTGCGGCCTGTATTGAGCTGGTTAGGTAGTTGATAGAGAATTCAGGATCATTAGACTGGAATATTGGCCTACTGGAGTTAGATCTATTTTTAGGATGTCCTGGGTTAAGGCTTCCTCATTGGTTACAGTATATATACTGTTTATAAGGGTTGGAGATAAATTAAGATCTAAACATACTATCACAGGGTAATGATCCGTTAAAGTAGTAGTAGAAATCAAAGTATGTGAGCAGTAGGTACTTCTTAGTAATATATGGTCCAGACATGTTCCACTCGCACTGCGAGTAATTTCTGTATGGGCAGGTAGTAATCCGTGAGATGCAGTAAGAGTCAAATACTTCTCTCCAGTTAAATCAATTTTAAAATCGTTGATGGTAATATTAATGTCACCCAGTAACATCAAGTTTTTGGAGCCTTCTACTTTTAAAAGAGTCTCATGTAATGAGTCCAGAAAGGGATCAACGTTTTTGTATGAGGGAGAGCGGTATATAGAAACTATCGTCAACTGCTTGCCAAATCAGGTAATAAGGCAGTTTCCTTCTTAAAAAAATGGTTCTTCAAACACTAAATCAATATTTTCTTTGTAATTAACAATTACTCCGTCATTTTGCTTTAATTTTTTTAAAGTAGAGAACGATTGGAATCCTGGTAGAGTAGGAATAACATTAGTTTTTAATAACCAACATTCCGCGAGGACTATTATGTCACAATCCATTTTTAACCTATCCAGTAACAATACAAGTCCAGTAAGGTTACAGTTAACGCTTCGAATATTTTGCGTAAGTATGGTCAGACGTTTGTCAGGTGAAAAAGTTATCACCTCATGTCGTTTGTTAAGCTATTGTAATCAAAAAAATGGCAACAAGAAGTAAAGATTAAATTCAAACAGTAAGCTAGTGAAGTGATACTCTTCAGCTCATAAAAAATGTTTAAGTGTGTGTTCGTGTTTAGTGTAAATTGGCAATAATTAAAGAAAGTTATTAATAAAATTGAAGCATGCATAAACAATATATCAGAAATACAATATGACAAGATAGTTTTCAAGACTAGTCACTCGTTAGAAATCAATTATTCCACATCAAATTCTGAAGTTATTCTGATTTACGGATTTTTTTTTTTCTTTGTTATATCTGTAACCTGGCGATCTGTGTTGACACAATAAGCCAGTCAGTTGGTACAAAATTGCGATTATGTCAATCATAGCATAAAGAACTCCCTATTCGTCCTTTAATCAAATCTAGCTACTAGCGTAGGGACATCATGCCGCTTTAATCGGTTGTAATACACTTCCTGTGCCTTGAAGTTTAGAAACTAGTTCATTGACGTGAGTTGATAATCGAGCTTGATATACTTTGCTATATTTAGCAATCTCCTGTTTCACTGTATTGATTTTAAGATCTTCATGGATATATTTGTTGCTCACATAGTATGGTATTCTTAACATGGCTCTCAAGGTCTTGCTTTGGAATCTCTCTAGGATCTCAATATTGCTGTTGCTAGCCGTCCCCCACAGCTGAATACCATAAGTCCACACTGGTTTCAGTATGGTCTTATATATTGCAATCTTGCTTTCGTTTGACAGATACGATTTCGGGCCTATTAGCCAATACATCGATCTTACTTTTGTATCCAGTTGTTTACGCTTTGTCCAGATATGCTTTCTCCAAGTCAACCTTCGATCTAGATGCATTCCTAGATATTTAGCATCCTCAGCTTTTTTTTTTTTTTTTTTTTTTTTTAAATTGGGACAAAACCCGCCACACTTTTCCCAACCACTGCAACTCCTGAAAGCCAGAATCAACAGTGGCGACCGCCAGAAAAACGCCGAGCAATGAAGCTCGACGAGTCCCGGAGAAACGATTCAACTGTCTTGGGTCCCGCAACAAATTAATCAGAAAAGAATAGCGGAGGAGTAAGAAAAAAGATATTTTTTCCACTTCCCTCCATAACAAGCAGGAGACAGAACAGAACTAGGCCAATCGGCACAAAGGGGCATTATTGCAACTGGGAGAAGCCCAGATTGCCAAACACCACGGAATAAAATTTGATTAAGTTAATGGGTCCTAAGTAGGTATTAGCTGTTACAATTGATTCCAATAATAGGTATGGCAAAAGCGCCTGAACGCACGGAAATTGGTTCTAGTTTCTACAAGGTCCGTATAATAAACGACTCCGGATGTAACTTGTACACTATCCAACATAATATTGCGTTCATTCTGCCAAAGAACACACTCCCACAAGATGTGATGTGCGGACTGTTCAAATTCACAGTTCGATGTAGAACACTGACACAAAGGGGAAGGAACAAGCTTAAAAGAATACAGTTTACTTTTAAAGTTGCCATGACCTGTGAGAAATTGGGCAACGCAGTGGTCAACCTCCAGCCATGTCCTAGCCAGCCGATCGCCAACGGATGGAAAGAATAGATGGAGGTGCCGGCCCTTGATGGAATTATCCCACCTACTTTGCCATTCGGATAAGAGGTCCTCCCAGACTTCAGTCTGAGGTTTAAATAATCTAGAGATTTTATTAAAGTCGCGTTGTGTAACAAAATTAGTGTCCATGGCCTCCCCCCTCGCGGAGTAGTACATTGAAGCACGTCGCTGTACCTCAAGGTCGACTGGAAGTACACCTGCCAGTACCGGTAAGGCTTCAGTACTGACCGTTCTATACGCCTTGCATAAAAATATCAATGCCAAACGTTGGCTTTGAAGCAGTTTACGTCGTGCCGCCCCTATGCTGGCCCTATCGGCCCAAACAGGTGCACCGTAGCACATACATCCTAAGTAGGTAGCTCCATATATAGTTTTTAAAGTTAGGAATGATAGACCCCAAGTTGCTTTGGATATTCTAGTTAGGGCATAAAAGTTCCTTTTAGCTTTTTCACCAACTATTTTTATCCATACTAATATTATAAATGTGAAAGTGTGTTTGTTTGTTTGTTTGTTTGTCCTTCCTTCACGCCGTAGCTAAGCAATCAATCGACCAGATTTTTGGCATACAGTTAGTTGAAAAGATGGAGAGTAACATAGGCTACTTTTGGTCCCCAAAAAACATCAAGTTCCCAAGGGAGATTACTGGAATATTTGTATGTGTACACCAAATATCGTCCATATATATAACCTAATAAAGTAACGAATCGACTTGATTTTTGGCATATAGTTAGTTGAAAAGATGGAGAGTAACATAGGCTACTTTTGGTCCCCAAAAAACATCAAGTTCCCAAGGGAGATTACTGGAATATTTGTATGTGTACACCAAATATCCATACTAATATTATAAATGTGAAAGTGTGTTTGTTTGTTTGTTTGTCCTTCCTTCACGCCGTAGCTAAGCAATCAATCGACCTGATTTTTGGCATGCAGTTAGTTGAAAAGATGGAGAGTAACATAGGCTACTTTTGGTCCCCAAAAAACATCAAGTTCCTAAGGGAGATTACTGGAATATTTGTATGTGTACACCAAATATCCATACTAATATTATAAATGTGAAAGTGTGTTTGTTTGTTTGTTTGTCCTTCCTTCACGCCGTAGCTAAGCAATCAATCGACCTGATTTTTGGCATAAAGTTAGTTGAAAAGATGGAGAGTAACATAGGCTACTTTTGGTCCCCAAAAAACATCAAGTTCCCAAGGGAGATTACTGGAATATTTGTATGTGTACACCAAATATCGTCCATATATATAACCTAATAAAGTAACGAATCGACTTGATTTTTGGCATATAGTTAGTTGAAAAGATGGAGAGTAACATAGGCTACTTTTGGTCCCCAAAAAACATCAAGTTCCCAAGGGAGATTACTGGAATATTTGTATGTGTACACCAAATATCCATACTAATATTATAAATGTGAAAGTGTGTTTGTTTGTTTGTTTGTCCTTCCTTCACGCCGTAGCTAAGCAATCAATCGACCTGATTTTTGGCATACAGTTAGTTGAAAAGATGGAGAGTAACATAGGCTACCTTTGGTCCCCAAAAAACATCAAGTTCCCAAGGGAGATTACTGGAATATTTGTATGTGTACACCAAATATCCATACTAATATTATAAATGTGAAAGTGTGTTTGTTTGTTTGTTTGTCCTTCCTTCACGCCGTAGCTAAGCAATCAATCGACCTGATTTTTGGCATACAGTTAGTTGAAAAGATGGAGAGTAACATAGGCTACTTTTGGTCCCCAAAAAACATCAAGTTCCCAAGGGAGATTACTGGAATATTTGTATGTGTACACCAAATATCGTCCATATATATAACCTAATAAAGTAACGAATCGACTTGATTTTTGGCATATAGTTAGTTGAAAAGATGGAGAGTAACATAGGCTACTTTTGGTTCTAAAAAAACACCAAGTTACCAAGGGAGATTATTGGAATATTTGTATGTGTACACCAAATATATCCTTACTAATATTATACATCGGAAAGTGAGTTTGTTTGTACCACTTTCACGCCGAAACTCCTGAACAGATTGCTTTGAAATTTTGCAGACGGAAAGTTAGAAGTCCGGATTAAATAATGGGGTTTTTATCCCGAAAAAAATTGATATTCCCGAGAGAAATCTAAAAAGCGCGATAAAACCGAAATTAACGCGGGCGAAGCCGCGGGCGGAAAGCTAGTATGTTCTATAAATGAAAAATTCCTTTCTAAGATCATACCAAGGTAGCATACGGATTGCTGTTTTTTAATGGGAACGTTATTAAATTTAATAGTAGGCAATGATTTAAGATTACCTTTTAGTAGAAGTTGATAGGTTTTATGTGGCGCAAACGTTAGGCGGTTACGATCACCCCACTGAGATATTAAATTTAGGCAAGTATTGGCCAAGTTCTCAAGTCCAGCTCGGGTACTTGACTGAATGAGCAGTAGGCCATCGTCCGCGTAACCAGTAAGTGAACAGCCGCAAGGAAGCGGGATCGCGAGGAAGTCATCAAAACCCAAATTCCATAAATAAGGACCGACAACTGAACCCTGAGGACATCCCATGGTTAGTGCTTTAGTACTAGAAAAATGACCGAGCTTAAGTACCGCGGAACCGTTTATAAAGTAAGAGTAAACGAGATTATATATGTTTTTATAGCAACCGCGGGTTTTTAATTTTAACAACAGCATAGGCCACCAGGCGTTATCAAAAGCCCCAGAAATATCCAGGAAGATCCCAATTACGTACTTGTTTTCGGATTGGTTAACGGTTCTTCTGACAGAAAGCGCCGCGTCGACTGTAGATTTACCTATGGTGAAGCCATACTGATTATTATGGAATTTTGGACCGTTCGGTAGTAAACGTGGAACGATGAGGCGCTCAAGAAGTTTACCCAAAGATGGTAGAAGTGTGATAGGACGATATGACTTCGGATCATCCGGTGGTTTGTCACCACACTTTGGTATTATTCGTATGAAACCGCGTCGCCATTTACGAGGAAAAACGCCTTCAGCAATGCATCGGTTGTATACAGTTAAGATGGCATCACCCGCTGTTTTACACGCTTCTTTAATCATCCTATTAGATATTTTATCTTCACCTGATGATTTGTTGACCGGTAGTTTTCTAACAATATTTATAAATTCGTCATTAGATGGTACGTCTGACATTGGTGATTCAGGTGGCACAGGAGCCCACGCTCTAATCTGTTGGTGGTAGTCGCTATCGTTAGCCGGTGAATCATCAGGGATAAGTGTATTAATTAGCACTTCTGTTGTTTCCTCTATGCCTGTGGTATGCTTATCATTGACTTTAATGTTTTGAACGTATGCAAGGTCGACCGATCTGTTAGCTTTAAATTCGTGATATAAGGGAGACCACGGACCCTCCCTGTCAAGTTTATCAACGATTTTTCGCAACAAGTTACCCTTAGATTTTTCCACCGATGCTTTGTAGCGTGACTTGGCAACTCTAAAAGCATTTAAAGCGAACGTAAGAAGATCTCCAGTAATCTTTCGGCTCTTGAGTTTATTTAACTGTCTACGCGCTCTGCGATATCTTTTACGCTGTTCAACTAAATAATCACTCCACCAGTCACATCTACGAATATTGGTCATAAATCCGCGACCAATGGCAATGTCAGCACAGTAGGTAAAGGTTTCTGACATAATGTCAGCACTTTCTTCGGCTGACAGCCCGTCCCGAGTGAATTCTTTGGCGTGACACGCAAAAAGCGAGCCGAAAAATTCCCAGTTCGCGCCTTTACATCTATATCTGAAATTACCGGGAATATGAGACGGACCCTGAATATAACCAGGAACAAATTCGTACACGATCAGGCGATGATCACTACAAGACGCGTCCGGTAGGACACGCCACCTATCCAAACGTACGTCGGCACTTGAAAGTGTTACGTCAATACAAGATTCGCCCATTTGGCTGCAGAAAGTAGGTGGTGCATCAGGGGTGTTATGAATCGATAGGTTCATCTCAGCAATGAAATCCTCAACAGCGCAGCGTCGTTCGGTATCGGTGGCCCGAACCTTGCCATACCACAGAGACGATGACGCGTTGACATCCGCGCCAACGATAACTTTGCAGCCCGCGAGTGACCGCAAGACATGACGGAGATTATGTATATGAGGAGTAACAGGATCTGAGTATTGAAAGTAGCAGCTTACAACGAATACTTTAAAAGAAGCTGATGATACTTCGGCAACCGCACAGTGTGGCGTCATGAGGTCACGTAAAGACGTTACCGTAAAGTTAGAAGACCGCGCAACATAAATTCCGGCTCGTGCCTTGCAATCCAGTTGTACTACCCTGTGACGTAAACGTGAGTTTTGATATTGTTCCTGAATGAGTACAAGGTCTAAGTTGTAGTCAATAATTAATTTATCTAACTCTGATGTCGCCACCTTATCGTTGTGAAGGTTTAATTGCCCTATGTTTAACCTATCCATCTTAATTAGTAATTAGTATGTAGGATAAGTTGTTCGAGTTTTAATTTATAGGTACCGCACTGGTCCGACCCGCATCTATGATCATAGGGTTTTTTAAATCGTTTACATGCCGCGCAAACCGGGGTAAAATTCAAATCGCCCTTATGCGGGCAAACATTGGTTTCGTGAGCCTCGGAACAGACAGCGCAGGTTGGTGATTTATTAGCGCAATGCTTTTTAACATGACCGAATTGTTGACAATACGCGCAACGAACTACCTCGATATCATCAACAAAACGGCAAGTGGCCCAGTCAATAAATAATTTATCCTTGGTAGTCACAAGATGTTTACGTACCTCAGGTTCAATTTCTATGCCTATCCATTTCCGACCGGTATCGGTAGAACGCCTACGGACTATTTTGGTGGATTTAATGAAATCTTCTTCTTTTATTGGCAACTCATTTTTAATGTTTTGGCGGTAAATAGCTTGCAAAAAATTTTTGTCTTCCATTGAAGCGGGAATGTCCTTAACTAATAGACGGGGGCGGCGACCCTTTGGTTTTTCTAAGCGAAGACCCGCAGACTTTATAGCATCTACCGATTCTAACTTTTTCAATTGGTTTTCATTCGCTACACGTAAAACAACCCCCGATTTGGCGGTTTTTTTAATACCGACTATTTGAAACCCATCGTCACTCGGTCTAATCGCCTTCATAAGAGCTTGTTTAGTGGCGGATGATGACGCATAGTCAGCTGATCGCTCTTGGGTCGGATAGGCGACGACACAAGGCAGAGGCACTTTTGATTCAATAGCGGGGGCAACTTTAGGTAGCCGCAGTTTCAAAGAATCTGCGTACGACATTTTATTGTCCTCATTAATGGTTTTAACGCCGGATTTTAATTTAATTATTTCTAATTCGCGCTCGGTATTAGCAAGCTTGGTTTCGTTACACGATGATTTTAAGGCTAACAAAGACACGATACTTGTGACTCGTTGAGTCATATCCATAATAGCTGATTTATTCGCGACATTTATACGAGAACCGTTATCGTTAACCAGTTCGTTGATTTTGGCCAGGTACACAGACGCCTCCGAAACTAAATCATAATAATTGTCACTGTTACTGCGATTGGAAATATTTAATGTAGGCGAGGACTTTTCGAGCGAGTCGGGAGCAGTTTGTAGACGTTTCGACCGATCGTCTATTAATTTGTCGGTCGGAGACATTTCACAAAACAGACGCTTAGCGGATGTTTGAGTTGGCGGCGATCTAAATGTCTTATTATTTCTACGGAAGATATCTCCGCCACGATCAGGCGGATCATCATTGTAAGTTGACATACCTAATTAATGAACAATAAAACAAATCTAACTTAACGAAAAGATAAATAAAACTAGTGAGAAGAAAAAAAAAAATATTACGTTACCCTCACAAAAAAGAAAATAAATGTACTCACCGAGATTGATTGATTTACAGTAATTACATAAACAAACACTAAAAATAAACTTACGATACCAAAACTAGACACAAATTAAACAACCCAGAAAGAAAACACCAGCCGGAACTGATAATCGGAACACGATATTCGTAAATATAACAGGAGCGTATTAACTTCACACCACACGGCGCGGGGGCGCGAAGGGAAGTGGCATCCTCAGCTTGGGGAATATCCTCATTGTTGAGTTTTATAGGAGGGCAAGTTAATTTTCGCAAGGTAAAGGTTACCTGGACCGATTTGCTTTGGTTTGCTTTGATGCGCCATTTGCCTAGCCATTCTTCAATCTTGCAGACGTGGGCTTGAAGTTTGGCTGATGCTGTAGCCGGGTTATCATCAACAGAAAGTACGGCTGTGTCGTCAGCGTATGTAGCAATTAAAGTATCCTCTTGCGTGGGCAAGTCCGCAGTATACAGGAGGTAGAGTATGGGTCCCAAGATACTTCCCTGAGGTACTCCTGAAAGAATCTCTTTTAAGGGAGAGGTCTCTGTTTTGAATTTTACCTCAAAACATCTTTTCTCTAGGTACGACTTTAATATTAGAAAGAATGAGTGAGGAAGTAGCTGTTTGATTTTATATAGTAGTCCGTCATGCCATACTCTATCAAAGGCCTGACTTATGTCTAAGAATACGGCAGAACAAAATTGTTTACATTCTAGGGTGCGACTTATAGTATCTGTTATGCGGTGAATTTGTTCAATGGTTCCATGGTTTTCTCGGAAGCCAAATTGGTGAAGTGGCACCACTGCCGGTAAGAAGGTACGCATCCTGTTTAGTAAAATCTTTTCAAGAAGTTTCCCCATCACAGAGAGAAGACTTATAGGTCTGTAAGAACTTGCTACATGTAGTGGTTTGCCTGGTTTGGGTATCATAATAATTTGCGCAATTTTCCACTGGGCGGGGAAGATGTTAAGCCTTAAGCAAGCGTTAAAAATTGCTGTGATGTGTATTATACCATTTTTAGGAAGTTGCTTTAGTAATTGCACATCGATTAGGTCGTATCCAGGTGCTTTATTTTCCTGCAATTTTAATATTTCTCTACGTATTTCGCTGGGGCTAGCACTTTTCGTTGGCATACACATCTGCGATGGTGAAAGCAAGAATTCGCTAATTTCTCTGTCATGGTCGGTGTCTTGACTAGGAAGCGGTTGAAATACCGATTTAAGATGTTCAGCAAACACTAGGGCCTTTTCAAGATCCGTTCTTGCCCACTTCCCATCACTAGTTTTTAAGGGAGGTACATGCGTTATGGGCCTTTTAATCTTTTTTGTAACCTTCCACAAAGAGTAGTTAGTGTCTGCGTGTGGAGTTAGTTTTGCCAGTTTATCTTGCAGGCGCCCATTATTTATCTGTGAGATCATATTTTTGAGTTCTTCAGATGCTTTGTTGAAGGCCTTCTTATCCTGTGGATAATTTGTTGAATGCCATATTTTCCGCAGATGTCTTCTTTCCTGCCATCCGGATCTCCGCCATCTTCGTGGACCGGGATATCTCGGCCACCTCCCCAATCGCCTCTGCCATCTTCCTTGCCAAGGTGTCGGCCTGGGCAGGGGAGGTCTCCTTCGGGAGCTCGAGGAGGCAGGTTCCCGCCATCGTCCTCCGGATCCTTTCCGGCCTCACCCCGAGCTCCGCCAGGTTAATGGCCGCCTTCGCCCTTTTGAGGGCATCCACATATGTTGTACCCTCTCTCACCGCCTCCGGCTTGAGGGCCACAACGACGGCAGGCCTCTTCGGCACCTTAGGGACCTTAGGACCCGGCTTCTGTGCCTTCTTCTTGGGCTTCTGGGCTGGAGCAGGAGCCGGGGCAGCGGTGGCCTTCTTCTTCCCCTTACGGACCACCGTGGCCCACGACTCCCCCTCCAGCACCAGAGGCTGCACCTGCTTGGAACTTCCGGGGACCTGCTCCCTCGCTCGTGGTGGCTCAGGGGCAGGTCTCCCTTCCGCTCCTCCGCCCCCGTTCGGTCCTTTAGGCCCCATGGCCTTGACTGGCCTGGCGTCTTTGGGCAGGTTAGCCGGCGGCATGAGAATCGCGGCTCAGCCTTCCGCCCCTTCCTCACCGGGGGCTGGCTCGGTCGCCTGTCGGCCACCAGGGAGGGGCGATGCGACTTGGCCGGCAGCAGCCGACCATCCTTCTCGAGGCCCTGCAAACGCGCGCTAATGACTCCACCAATGTGGGTCATCAGCTCGCGCTGCAGGACCTCCATGCCCCGGGCAAAATCGTCCCGCGTTATGCCCCCGGAAGGGGACTGCGGGACCGGCTCCGGGACCGGCTCCTGAGGCCGCTTCTGTTTGGAGCGAGGGCTTTCTCTTTCCGAGAAAGCCCTACGCAGAGCGGCCACCTCCTTCTGGAGGGCCGCAAGCTGTTGAGACCTGCTCCTGCCAGCACCCGTCCTCAGGATCTTGGGAGCTTGTTTTTTTCCTGTCCGTTTGTTGTTTTTTTTTTTTTTTGTATAAAAGTTTCTCCATATCAGTTTCCACGAGTATTAGAGTATTAAATGTCCACACCAGAGCAGAGCGTCGTACTCCGGGTAAGCCTACATACTGTAGAGGGCGGCAGGTATCTACAGTGGAGAGCTCTAACAACTGGACCTCCTCCAGCCATTCATCCTCTCGCCGCGCCCTCAAAACTTAGGATTAGATCGCACTTTCGACGGTTATTAGTCCGCCAGGTTCGCGATAACCTTAAACGGGATATGCCGCCCGTGGTTCGGCCGTTTTATAAAGGTGTCCCCTCGCGGCCCGGACAAATGCCCCGACAGCCTCTGATCCCCAAAGGGATTACGGTATACCCTACGCATGCATCCACTTACAGCACTCTGCTAAACAGAGTGGGAGTGGATGCATGCGAACCCCTATAGGCCAAGTTCCCATCACCGACCATCTTAAAGATGATCGGTGACTGAAACATGGCCCTTCCCCGTGTGAAGATTAGCCGCCAGGCCCAAGAGTCCACCAGAACGCGGTGGGCAGTTGGGGCTGGCGTTGCCCAGGGTGCGCCACGTGGAGGCTCTTCGACTGCACCCCTACCATTGGGTAATCTGCGTTTTTACAACAAATCATTATACAACCAGATACAAGTTTTGATTAATAGCGATACAAAAAAAAAACGTTATTACGCAAAAAATAGTATATCTCTAATTATTTCTTTTACGTCGCCGACAATGCTCACACGCCATGCCGCCAAAGAAATAAAAAATCTAATAAAAGTATGAAAGGAAAGCCGACACTTATACGCCTAAAATGGTGTTGTAATTTTTTTAATAATACCAAATTTTGGGGAAGTTAGCGTAAATTCGCAAAAAAAAGATTGTTTCAAAATTGATTAGTATTGTTACTATGATGATTATGAAAAATTTCAAATTTTATTTGGTCATGTGATTGCCTAACCTTTATTATCCCTATGGGTCGGACGGGGTTTTCTTTACATATTGTATATACCTATATATGTACATTAGTATCATAAGAATAATTAGTAATGTTGTACTCGTGCTCTTCTATTCATATGTAAGATGTGTATAACGTAGTTAGTTACGCACTGATATACCTATTTATAAGCCATTTTTAACTATGTAGTGTGTAATTGTTAGTTTTCCTTAACAAATAAAATAAAATACGAGCGCCTTTTGGCATAATCATATGTTGATTTTTTGATGCCATAGCCATAAAAAAATAGTTTCATTGTAGTACGGTTTACCCGTGTGGAAATGGTCATTGTAACACGACTTGCCAGAAATGAGTACTATTGAGATATGACTTATGGTTATGTATTAACGGGCTTCCATGACCAAAACACAGCGCAAGCCGTTTTTATGTAGTTTTTCTGAGCTATCTACTTTTTATCCAAAAGAAATATCAACTTATTAAAAATACATGAATTTTCTCCATAATCTTGGCTCCAAAATTGTAGGTTTTTTTTTTACTAAGTATAATGTTTAAATAATTCCTTCACAACGAAACCACTGACAAGAGAAATAATTATCATAAACGCGGATCTCCTCGAAAAGTAAGCATTATTTAGATTTCGGTCTTACACTAATGGATAGGCAATTTCATTCCGAACATTATTGTAGAAATATTTTTTTAAAACGACCAAAATAAAAATTTTATTCAACAATCTGAGCGTATTCACCATCATTTCTCTTGCCCGGGCTATTGAGATTCAGTATGCCACAAGCTCTCGAAGGTGGAACCAGTGTCGTTTGTCAACGCACGGTCCGCTCGCATAAGTGGGCGGCCGTATGTCGCATAGAGATTAATACTATCATAAAGTGTCTTTGTTATTGATGCTTATTTTGGTGTTCTTTTTTTAACCGATTTCAAAAAGGAGGAGGTTGCTCAATTATATGTTTTTTATGTTCAATTTTTTAATGTTTGTTTGCGGATAACTTCGCCTAAAATTTGGTATTTCGATGAATTTTGGGTATTTCGACATGCGTGTCGTGATAGGGGTTTTCGTGAGTGCAAATCACGACAATGACGTCATTTTTGAAATCCAAAATGGCCGACACCAATTTTACGTATAAAGTGAAATAATAAAAAATTATTGCATCAAAAAAATTATTTATTCGAACATAAAATATATTTTTTTAATTGCTAGCAATTTTATAACTTAAATCAAAACATTAAGGTTATTAAATAAACGACTGGGGGTTTCGATTCTCGAACAGGCAACATAAAGTTGGCCATTTGAAAAACATGATTCCTGTATGGTTCAGAGATATTTGAAGATGAGTTGACGAAAACCACAGACTTCACAATTACTAAGTTTATTCGTAAAAGTACACTAAAGTATTTTGGATGCTAATCCGCGGTTATAGCGCTACGGCAGCTATTGGTCAACTAACTACTTAGTTAGTTGACCTTACTTTGCGATTTGTTTTATTTATGTTAATATTTATACTTATAAATATTAACATAAATAAAACATTTTGATTTAAACATTTAATATTTTGATTTGTTTTATTTATGTTAATATTTATACTTATAAATATTAACATAAATAAAACAAATCGCAAAGTAGGTCGCGACATAAGCAAATAATGCTTGTACGGAACCGTACATGCTCCCGAGGGAAAAAATGGGATGAGCATCCATTACAAACTAAAAATAGTTATTAGTTATTACGTACGAAAAGTGTAAAGTAAAGAATTAAATGTAAATAGTACAGAAATAGTGAATGTGTTACAGTGTAGATATAGAAATAGAATCTCAGTTTAAGTCCTCAAAGTGAAATATTTTCTTCAGCTGTCTGGCTTCGCCGTAAACGGGCTCCGCATGGGTCGAATCATGTATTTCTTGTAACTTGATGTCCCCACCGAAGTTCTCTCTTCCTCTAGGTATTCCTCTTGTTTGGACGCCTTTCTTTGTTTTGCGCCATTGTTTTATTATGATATAGAGGGCAAGTACAGTGATTCCTGCCAACAAGAGAGAAGTGACCGAATATAGATAGAGGTCGTGACTTGACAAGTCAGACGCCCTCGGTAATATTTCTCTATTTTTCTGGAATTCCAATTGCTGATCTATTCTACTCATTTCTACTGTAGATGGCATTTCCAGTTCCGTAATGTTTAATTTCGCATTTTTCCAGCCAAGTTCAAAGATATTGTTGATTGTTGAATTTATAGTAGGTATTTCTATATCGGGTTCCATGTTCACGCTACTTCCCAGCTGATTGTGTGTAAATATTGTGGCATTCTTTTTCTGCAGTAAGCATTTTGATTTTAAAGTAATTACTCCAGTCCGGCAATGACCGCTGGCGTAACTTGATCACTACATATGACGCGCATCAGCTGTTCAACTCCATCAAAGAAACCTCGTTTGGGTCTTGAATGTTGGGTGAGCAGCATTGAGTTGTAGTCAACTAGGTGGCTCAGTTCATGACGTAGGTGGCTGACAATTATTTCGCAAGGCGTGTACTCATGTGATATTCTTTGACATAGTTTATCTATTTGGTTCACATAATTTTTGATCCGTTCAGTTGCTTGCCAGTATGAAGTTAAGTTATAGTACACCAACAAGGTCCATTCGTCATGTATTAACTGAATTTTCCCAGCTTCATCAAAGTAAATCGGATGATTGTTCGATATCGGTGTGACCTTTACGTTATTTGTCATTGGCGCTGATTGTGCAAATCCCGTCATTGCAAGTATAGATAGTAAAATAAGTGACAGCCCGGTCTTGCTTTTTGTTACGCCTCGCTGTTTTCTAGATTCCGGGGTGGGTGCGGTTTTCTTTTCGTCTTTATTAACTTCTGTTTCTTCCTGTTTTAGTGGTAATGGTGACAGCTTTGTTATCGGTCGCTTGAGCAACCCTTTCCTAGTTTTCAAGGTTACTACTCGTACTCGACCATCGATCCCTGGATGAAGTTCCTGGACTCTTCCTAGAGCCCAACGACCCGGAGGTAAATGTTCATCTTTCACTAATACTAGGCTTCCTTCTTTCAAGTTTTCTTTTGGGTGCTGCCATTTGCTTCGGATTTGCAGTTGATGCAGATACTCATTTGACCAGCGCTTCCAGATGTGCACGTTCATTTGTTCCACTAGCCTCCATCTGTTTCTTAGGTCATGTTCCGCGAAATCCTTTTCTTCTTGTGGTTGAGACAGTAAAGGGCCGCCGATAAGGAAGTGACCTGGTGTCAGATATTCCAGATCTTCGACATCCTCTGTTAATGGGCACAATGGACGAGAGTTGAGACATGCTTCGATTTGATTTAATAAGGTTGTGAATTGCTCGAACGTAAGCTTCTGCTCCCCCAGTACTCGATGTAGGTGATATTTCATGGCTTTGACGGCAGCCTCCCACAAGCCTCCAGCTGTTGGCCAAAGCGGAGCATTAAAATGCCACTCAATTTGTAAGTGGCTCATCTCATCGAAGAATTCCGAAGTCTTGAAAGTCTTGCATTGTTCAAATTCTCGTTGTAGCAGTTTTGCTGCGCCTACAAAATTCGTTCCGTTGTCTGAAAAAACGTGTCGGGGTGTACCTCTGCGGGCACACATTCTTTTAAATGCAGCGGGGAACGTTTGCGTAGTTAGATCCGATACCAATTCCAAATGCACAGCTTTGGTCACCATGCATATGAAAATTGCTATGTAAGCCTTGCATGTTTTGACGCCTCTTCCTTTGTTGGTTTTCACATCAACATGTCCAGTATAGTCGACGCCTGTGTTTGTGAATGGCCTTGATGGGGTTACACGCTCCTTAGGCAAGTCTGCCATGAGTTGTACGTTTCGGTTTGGTCTGAAACGATGACATCGGACGCATTGCCGTAGCTCCTTCTTGACTGTTCTGCTACCTCCAATGACCCAATACTTTTGACGTAAATGGGCCAACGTTAGCCGGGCACCTCCGTGGAGAGTGTCACGATGAGCCTCTTGAATAATAAGTGTCGTTAGTCTTCCTGTTGCTGGAAGGATAATAGGATGCTTAGCTTCAGGAGATAAAGTTGAGTAGTCTAGTCGCCCCTTTACGCGCAGTATTCCTGTATCGTCGAGAAATGGGGTTAACCTCAACAGCTTGCTTTTTGTTGTAATCGGTTGATTTTCTTTAAACATTCAATTTCATCCCCGTAGTATTCGTTTTGCACGTTCTTGATTACCAATTCAGTAGCTCCCATAATATCTTGTGGTGACAAACACAACCACCTTTTTGTTTCCGCTGTCGGTTAAGCTATTAGTTGAGCGTAGCGTACGTTTTTGCTTACTAATATTGCTAAGTCGTAGAATCCACGCCAACACTCGTATTACGCGTTTATAATTACTGTTTTTATTCAGTAATGTTTCGATTATTTCACATTTTTTGTATGTGACTGAGCAGCAGTTTATTTCTTGCAACTCAGTATTTGTTCTGTAGGTCAAGTAATAATCTTCATGAGTTATTGGTATATAGTTTGTTTTTAACCAATCTGGTCCATTCCACCAAAGTTTAAAATCGAGGAGTTGGAATGGTGTGAGCCCTCGAGTTGCACAGTCAGCAGGATTTTCTTCTGACTTCACATAACTCCAGCAGTTTGCAGAAGTAACACTGTTTATTTGTTTCACTCTGTTTGCTACATATTTCTCCCAGCGGCTTATATCTCCTTGTAACCAGCCTAAGACGACCTTGGAGTCGCTCCAGCACCTTAACTGTAGGTCCTTGTTGCAAAGAGTAGTTTGTACTTTTTCTATTAGTTTGGCTAGTAAAAGCGCGCCACAAAGTTCCATTTTAGGTACAGTTATCCTATTACTGATTGGCGCAACCTTTGTTTTTGCCGTAATGAGCGTAATCTTGTATTCACCGATTTCGTTTTTTGCTCGGCCATAAATGACGCAGGCGTAAGCTTTTTCGCTGGCGTCGCAAAACCCGTGAATCTCTATAGTGCTTCCTTGACATTGCAACCATCGCGGTATGGAAAGTTTGTTTAGCAAAGGAATATCTTTTCTCATTGCCTCCCATTCAGTAGTGAGGTCGTTAGGTAAGCGTTCATCCCAGTCGATTTTGCAAATCCAGATTTTTTGGAACAGAAGTTTGGTTTTTATTGTAAATGGCGATAGTAATCCAAGTGGGTCATATAATTTGCTTATTTCGCTTAGTAGTGTGCGCTTTGTTAGGTTTTTCTTGATTGGTAGATCCCATTGATATGTAAAGCTATCAAATTTCTTGAGACCACCTCATTCCCAACATTTTTGAGTTTGACGTTTGTTCAGGGCTGAAGTCGATGTTCGTATTGCGGCTCTTTTGATCATCTCGCAAGTCTTCCAAGATAATTGGTTCATTCGTTTTCCATTTTCTCAAGTTAAATCCTCCTTTATTTAGCAACTGAATCAGCTGATTCACCAGCGTTTTTGATGCGTCGATAGTATTCTGCCCGTAAACCAAATCATCCATGTAGAAATAGTTTTTCAGGACGTATCCTGCTTCCGGGTAGTTATCTCCCTCGTCTTCTGCGAGTTTATATAATGTGCGCATTGCCAGGTAAGGTGCACTTTTTGTTCCGTAAGTTACTGTGCCCAGCTACCAATCTTGCAGAGGTTCGTTAGGGGAAGATCTCCAGATTATAGTTTGTAGGTGTTGTTGTTTTTCGTTTAGCCAGATGAACCGATAAAGTTTTTCTACGTCTGCCGTAAAAACGTATCTGTACGTTCTCCAGTTTATAAGTAACGCCAGCATATCCTTTTGTAAGTTCGGGCCACAGTACATTTGGTCGTTGAGACTGATGCCTCCTTTAGTTTTGTACGATGCGTTAAACACTACTCTTAGTTTCGTCGTGGTAGACTGCGCTCTCAACACGCCATGATGAGGAAGGTATACTTGGCCCTTTCTTGCTTCTGTGACCGGTTTCATATGGCCCATAGCGATATATTCGTTCATAAAACGTTTGTACTCGTAACTGAGTTCCTTGTTTGTCAGCATTTTTCTTTCTAGTTGAAGGAATTGTGCTAGTGCTTGCGACCTAGCATTCTTTATGTTTGTTTCAAAGTGAGGTTTCATGGGCATTTGCACCACATATTGTCCGTTTGCCAATCTTGTAGTGGTTGCGTTGTAATATTCCTCGCAGTATTGTTCCTCACTAGTCGATGATGAAGGGTTTGGAATTTCTTCGGTCTCCCAAAATCGTGCCATGTTTTCAAAATCGTTAATGGTCACTAAACAGTTGAGTGTTTTTACATTCCCGCATAGAATCCAGCCCACTTTGGTTTGTTGTGCTACTGGATGTCTGTTATCATTCCTGATGATTCCGTTTAGGATAAGTGCTGAGTAGATGTCTGCGCCCAGGAGCAGATCGATCGGGCCTGACAGGTTGAACTGCGGATCCGCCAGTTTTAAGTTTTCCAAATAATCCCAGTTGCTGACAGAAAATGATGCAGTAGGCAAGTTGCTTATGAGTTTCTTCATAATTAATGCCTGGAAGTTGAATCGAAAACCTGAATGTATTGATTGGCATTCCAAGTTCATTGCTCCTTAGCGGCAACTGTAAAAGTTGCCGCTAAGTGATCCGACACCCGATACAGTAGCGCTTATTTTTAGTCGCTGTAATCTGAGGCGTTGTGCAGCGTTTTCTGTTATTAGGCTCACTTGGGAACCTTGGTCAAGTAGGCCTCTCAATTTGATGAAGTTTCCATCAATTGTTTTGACTTTCAGAAGTACAGTTGTCAACAGCACCTCCTTATCTTCGCTCGTTACGTTGTTGACTCCATGGGAAGTGGATGGAGTCGGCGCCGATGGATTTTGCCCCCACGGCACTTTTTTGTTGCTAGATAGCTCTGTTTCAGCTTCATGCATAAGTGTGTGATGTGCCTTCTGACACAATTTACAAGTCTTCCGTGATTTGCATTGTTTTTCTCCATGGCTGAATAGTCAATTTTTGCAAACATGCAAGTTGCGAACTGTGTCATTCCGTTTATTTGTGTCCATGGCCAAGAATTGTTCGCAATTCATCAAAACGTGGTTAGGTTTGCATATTGGGCATATTTTTGCTGTCGTGAAGTAGGCTTTGGGTGAGTTTTGTGACTTGTTAAAGTACGATGACCCTTGTGTTTTATTCTTGTTAGAGTTGTTTCGGTTTTCTGATCCTTTATGTGGCTGCTTTTCCGATTTCCATGGTTTGTTAGATGGCGATATTTTTTGGCTATTTCCCTGCAGAGCATCCAGTGACATGAATTTTGATTCTAAAAACTCGGCGAACTCTTCCAGGTCGGGAAATTCCCTGGGATGTTTGATCTCCTTTATGTATTCGTTATATGTCACGTTATCTAGTTTTTGAATCAAAAGGTGAACCACGATCGGATCCCAACTTGTGGTATCTAGACCGATGTTTTTGAGTCCGTTCAAGCACTCCATCATGATGTCGTGAAGCTTTCGTACGCTTGCTGCTGTTGCTTGCTGAATACTGGGTTGATTCAGGAGCGTGTTCATGTAGGATGTAAACAATAGCCGTTTGTTATCGTAGCGGTGGGTCAAAATCTCCCAGCAAGATGCATAGTTTTCAGCACTGATGCCAAGATGTTGAACTAGTTTCTCCGCCTCACCCTTGAGTTTTGTTTTCAAGTGTTGCATTTTTTGAGCTTTCGAAAGTATTGGATTGTTGTGTACACTTTCGAGGTAGAGGTCTCTAAAAGTCAGCCACTGATTGTAGTTGCCATGAAAATCAGGTATTTCAATTTTTGGCGTTGATTTCTCATAATGTGCATTATTCCAAGTTCTGTGTTGTAATTTCCTTTTCAGGTCATCATAAAGGCTCTCTGCCGTATTGTATTTCTGTTGATAAATTGAGTCCTCGTCTTGTAGTATGTAGTCCAGTTCCCAATTTGCCTTTTCGATATGTTCCCATTTAGTTTTCAGGATATTAAGGTTGTCTTCTAATTCCCATTTTTCCATAGATTCCACCAACGCTATGTTTATTTTCTCCACAGTACGTTCGAATGCTCTGAAGTTACAGTATTGCTGGCGCAAAAGATCTTGTTGTCTTTCCGTCAACTCGCTTGTTTCACGAGGTGGTGCGTGGAATTTGACATCGTCGAAAGTAAATCCCGATTTACCCTTGCTTTGGTTAGGCGTCACCGGTAGTTGTTCCGCCTTACTTGTAGATGTAGACGGCAATTCCGACTTTCGTTTCAACATGTCTTGCAGCACTTCTTCATACATCTTCTTTGTACTGCTGAAAATGTCGTCGGTAAAGTATTGAAGGTCTGTTGCTCCAGACTCTTCCAACAAATGATGGTTGTGAACAAACTTCTCCCAGTTACTGTTCAACCGAGAAAGTCGTTCCTCTAGGTACGCCAAGTTCTTCCTAGTCGGACTGTCTTTCTTATAGTTGGAACAAGTGAGTTTCAAGTCTCTGAAGATAGTTTCTTGACTGTTTATCAGTTCAATCACGCTCTGAACCATTGTTATTAGTAATTGGCTTACCCGTTGGTAGAGATGAGTAGTTGTATCACCGTAGGTTGGTACACCAAAGTTGCGAAGTTTCCGCAAGTTCTGGATATTAAGTGCTACAATAACCATTAACGCAATCTGCTCTTCTGGAATTCCAGCTAGACCGATTTAGTAACGTTAATAGAAATAATAAACACTTGATAAATCCGGTTCGAAGGACCACTTTTATGTATGGTTCAGAGATAGTTGAAGATGAGTTGACGAAAACCACAGACTTCACAATTACTAAGTTTATTCGTAAAAGTACACTAAAGTATTTTGGATGCTAATCCGCGGTTATAGCGCTACGGCAGCTATTGGTCAACTAACTAAGTATAAATATTAACATAAATAAAACAAATCGCAAAGTAGGTCGCGACATAAGCAAATAATGCTTGTGCGGAACCGTACAATTCCTCCAAATTTAGACCACAAAGGTGAAATAATTGCCCTTGGGCTTTGTTTATGGACGTAGCAAATGATAAACGCACAGAATATTGTAATAGTTTGAACTCAAACGGCATATCAGTTGGGATCATAGGGATACGCGGTATCAAACAAACTTCTCCTTTTGATTTACCAGCTAAGATCGTAGCTTCAATTAAATTTGACAATAAGTTTTACACTGCCAATCTGGTGCAAATGCATAGTTTTGGTGGATTATAAAATTACAAAGAAAGTGGCATTGGTTTTTATATACAACGTGCCGCGATACTGGCGACATTTACTGAAAACACATATACTTTGTAACATTTTGGCTTCATGAAGACACTTTATTTTAATTTTTATTATTAACTAAATTACTTAAATTTTTAGAAACTACCATTTAATTACACTTTAGAGCAACCTGTATTTAGAGAATTGTCGGCAGCGGTCATTTGCCGGGGTCATGGATCATAACATTTCATCAATGAAATTAAAATGAATACATGAAAGAAAAGAAAAGAGATATGTAGATATTTGCTTTGTCGGCGATCGGCGCAAGCGACACCGCCTCCCCTCGGCCCCTCCCTCCTCTCGGTACACCGCGCGCTTCCGCAAATTATTAAATACTAGCTGTGCCCGCGACTCCGTCCGCGCGGATGTCGGTCTTCGCGTGGATGGTTTATTTGTCCATTTTGAGTAACTCTGACAATGACATCAAATAAATATCTATTGGACCCACATACGGCTAGGCCTATAATACTTAATTAAGGAGATCCCTCTATTGAGCTACTGCTGTTGAGCTTGCGTTCTGTAGTAAGTATTTTTTTCATAGTAATTCCGACCTTTATAAGTAGCATGAAGCAGTAAATTATTGACAGTGACGAAAAGTTTGCAATAATTAAAAAGTGATTGTGACAATGCGACAGAAAGTTAATTGAGAGCTTCAGCATACACAACATTGTTAGTGAGCTCGTCCGGAATATGAACATGAAGATTTCTTGGACTGCTTACACGGGAAAGAGCTACGTAAAGTTGCCCGTGTGAAAAACAACTCGCGGTAAGATCTACGCCAGCAACTCCTAGGGTCTGACCTTGAGCCTTATTTATTGTCATGGCGTAACACAAAGCTACAGGAAACTGTATTCTCTTAAATTGAAATGGAAAATTGTTAGGAATCAATCAATGGTATTCGAGGGATTAAAACACTTTCCCCGGCACCACAACCGGTTAAAATTTCAGCTTCAATTACGTTAGGTTGCAAATTAACCACCTTCAATCGAGTGCCGTTACAAAGCTTCGGAGGACTTAAATTACGAAGAAGAATAATAGGAACGCCGATTTTTAACTTAATTATATGTGAAGGAAGTCCAGAAACATTTAAAGAATTTAAAAATTCTATGGGGTAATTAGTGGACTCTTCTTGATCCATCATTCTATTAATAGAGATATACTCTCGACTTTCTCCTTGAATATGTGACAATATTTCATTATTTATTACAGATGCTTGGTCATTCCGAGGAGTAAGAATGGACCTTTTGCATAACCAAGTATTGTGCTGATGCGTAACGCTGCTTAAGTCTCCGTAAACCGCAAATATTAGCTCTTGCAGGGACGAAACAGTACAACACAACTCATCATTTAAAGCTACTTTTCCTTCATCATTTGGATAACTTCCCTCGCCTATTTTTAATAATAAATTTGAAAATTGTTGTGCATGTGGGTCATCTCCGAGTCTCACCCGCATATTTGTTGTTAAATGCATGGATATAATATGTTGCCATAGACTCGACCTTTTAAGGCAAGCTCTGACTTCATCAGCTCGTGTTCCTCGTGGTATCACCGGTAGAATTTGTCTGAAGTCGCCACAAAAAAGAACAGTTATACCACCCATGGGTTGGTCTATGTGCCTGATGTCCCTCAGAGTCCTGTCCACTGCCTCTATGGCTTTTTTGTGAGCCATAGTGCACTCGTCCCAGATGATTAAACTACACTCCCGGATAACCTGCGCTTTGTCACAGTTTCTAGTAATACCGCATACTGGATTTTCCGTGCGGTCAAGGTCTATTGGTATTTTGAACATCGTATGCGCTGTTTTGCCTCCTGGTAACAAAGTCGCTGCTATACCCGAGGAAGCAACTGCAAGTGCAATTTTGTTTTGATTCCTTAAGTGGGCTAATATTAATTTAGTGAGAAACGTCTTCCCAGTTCCACCAGGTGCATCGAGAAATAAAATTTGTCCCAAAGTATTGCTTACACTATGGCAGACACGGTCAAATACCTGTTTTTGTTCCGGTGTCATACTTGGTACTCCGTTTTCTAAAGTTTCCAATAGTTCTGCAGCATTATAATTAAGTTTTGCAGCGTATTCCCTGTTAATTCGTTCGTTAGCTATAGTAGGAGTAGGCAAACCATATTCTGATAGAGTTTTACCTCCGACAGCTATTAATTCATTTTGAATAGCTAACAAACACTGATTTATAGCTAAATCACGGCAATTGTCATTTATTTCCGTATCTTGATCACGTGAGATGTTCCTGAAAAAGTCCTCAGAGAGTTGCTTCTTATATTTTTCCCATAACTGCGCAGCGTCAGACAAAGCACAAAAAGTCAACAAAACAACAAATAGATTTCGCAAACGACTTGGATTATTACTGACGCATGATTCTGCTAAAGCATCGTCCCAATGCTGATCATTTTCGAGTAAGTGTCGAGCTTGGCAAGCTGCTTGGTAAGAAGGATATAAAATATCGTCAACTTTTCGTAAGTCAGTAAATGATGTTGGTCCACGCACTGTATGTAATAATAGGCGCAAATAAAAACATTCAAAATTGTTAGGATGTACACTGTAAACTCTTCCTATTACATGTTCCTTGTAAACTCCAGGTGCGCCATCTACTGGGGAGCCTCGTCGACGACGGTTAAATACTCCACGTTGTTTATCGTATGTGTAATATGCGGGAATCTCATCATAGAGTAAAGTTTTGGCAAAGCTATCAGTGCCACACAATTCAAAAAATGCTATAAGAGTTGTGCGTCTTGGATTTACTAAACGCTCGGCTACATTTTCTGGGTTGAAATATATACTTTGACTTCCCTCTGCGTGAATATCGAGATGCATTACAGGTGGATGTCGCTCGTGTATGGGAAAACTTAAGATTCGCCACACTGCTTCTGACGAACTAATGTACCGTCCCGATTGATATTTAGCTACCTCATCGTGTTCGTTATTTCTTAGTGCAAATGATGCTTGGTCACTACCTTTGTTAATATATTTACATATATACTTAATAGATTCAATACTATTGCACATTTCAATATTTATATGTGCTCCGAAAGCTCTAGATAATACTGGAGAATATGGCACGACCCACCTGTTATCTAAAGTGATTTGTTGGCCAAGAACTCTTTTTTCAGCTGTAAATCCACCACTACTTGGCGAACGGCGCCGATATAAAGGATATCCGTCATGACCTGTTATAGTTTGGTCCACTAACGATTTTGGATATCGTTTAGTACAGCGACCGTTTTGCATACAAGGAGAGTGAGAATGTAGTGCGCCACAGGGTCCATGAACCATATGAGTTTTAACGATTTCATATAATACAGGATCTACATTTGGGTCAGGAAATTCGGCACTAATTACATGATCTACATCATGAGGCCGAATTTTGTCTTTCAACCAAATTAAAATATGAGCGTGTGGTAGCCCTCGTTTTTGCCACTCGACACTGTACATATAAGATAAATAATCACCAAAAACTTTTTCTTTAGTTAATAACTTAATCATTAATTTCAGCTTTAAATGAAAAACTCTCGAAATTATATCGTGTCGGTCGTAAGAAGCTTGTCCTTCAAGTAAATTGTTCGTTATATCCTCCCATTTAGGATTAGTAGTAAATGTAATGAATAAGTCTGGTCGACCATATTTCCTTACATAACAAAAAGCATCTTGCGTTCGCTCATGCATGTACCGCGGGCCGCCGGTAAAAGAAGATGGTAAGATAACCAAACGGCCCAAATTATCGGGATTGTCATGCTGTTGCATAGCGTCGCGTAGATGTACATATTCATCAACTCTCAACTGTCTTTGATTTGTACGTATATATACCAGTCGTTCAGTTTCAATTTTAGCATACATATCAACTATGAATTGATTAAACAAACCTCGGAAACGTTGCAAATACAATAGTTGATCACGTCTAATCTGCAAATGATAGCAATAAAATTGAAGAGAAGAAACTTTTTTTCTGTAATTTAAGGTACCTGTAACCGGGTTAGTTTGGTACACTGCAAAATTATAGCCATCCTCTCCTCGACAGTAAATTAAGGGGTACTGCAAACTATCATATGCTCTGTGAGTTTCATAAATACGCTGCAGACGGTTGTCTCTAGTACGAATCACGATATCTCGTCTATCACATTCTTGGTCGACTAATACTACTGCGACTTCATTAGTCGTAGGTGCATTGTAGCGCCTGGGGTGTTCTTGACTTGGACGTCTATCGGCATTGATTACAACATTATAATTGTCACATTGCCCTTGAGGAATAGATTCCAATGCTGACTTAAAACTATGCACATACGTATTGACCTGATGTAACATATGCTGAAGTGCCAAAATTAATTCTGCATTAAGATGTGGGAAATTTGTATTTCGTACAGCTAACTGTTCGTTATAATCAGATATAAAGTAAATTTGTAAGAATTTCGGTTGATTTTCTGGCAACAGTGATCCAATTAGATGGTAGACTTGGCCTTGAATTTTGAATGTAGGCATGAATGGGCCTTCGGATATTTGTTGAGCGCCAAAAGAAGTCATTTGAAATGCATTATTAAAAGCCCGAATATTATCCAAAAAATGTTTGGAATGGGTATGTTCTCCTAAGAGCAATGATTTCAAAGGCTCCGGTGGATCTTCAAATAGCGGTAAATTCACTTTTCCACCAGAACAACAAAATCCAGCGGACTCATGTCTCCATTTCAAGGAATTACAATGAGAACAAACTATATTCATCTCACCTATCTCTGCAAAAGATTCATAATTCATTCTAACGTAATAAGCAAATCCACTTTTGCTTCTATTTATCCATGGCAACAAATCTAAAGATTCTGCTTCGTCATGATCTGATGAACATAAAACTCTATCAATATTATGACGAAATCTATCTCCACTGAGTCGAACTTCACATTGCTCATTTGTTTCTAATGACCGAATATCATTTATTCTTTGTCTTTCGTTTGACAAATTATCTATATTATTTTGAACTCTTAAATCGTAGTTTTCGCGAGCTGCCTCTAAACGACGCAAACGGTTTTCGTCACTTTCAAGAGATCGACTCAAAGCGTGACGTTCACGGTCAGCAGTCAAACGACCTTGATACTGGGTGTAAGTCTCAGACTCCCGTGACAGCGCGTGACGTTCGCGGTCAGCCGTCAAACGATCTTGATACTGGGTGTAAGTCTCAGACTCCCGTGACAGCGCGTGACGTTCACGGTCAGCCGTTAAACGATCTTGATATTGCGGGTACGTCTCAGACTCCCGAGACAATACGTGACGTTCACGGTCGGCAGTGAGGCGTATATCCCTTTCAGTAAATGTTTCAGAGGAGCGAGATAGTGAGTGACGTTGACGATCAGCACTTAATCTCAATTCGCGATCGGCACTGCTTTCACGTGCTCTTGCTTCAGCCGCTATGTCTCGCATGCGGTTTAACCGGGATTCTCGCTCTTCGGTTGATTCTTGTGATCTAGCTAGTCTCATTCGCTTAGCATGTTTCGATGTTTTAGTAAGAGAAGATCGCTTTCTGGCAGGCATCGTGTTACAATAAAACTGTATTAAAAATAAACAGAAATACAATGAAATGAGACGAGAGAGAGAAATATGAGTTAAATAACTAACCTACTTTACCTTATAACCTAATTACTATACCTATGTTTCCAAAGATAAACAAAAAGAAAATAAAATACCAACCTAAATAAACCAATTCACGATGAAGACTTAAACTACGTACGTACTATATTTACAAATAACTGATCGGAACAGTCTTAGAATTGACATCAAATCCAGTAATCAAAAAGCACGGTTTAAAATTACACGCGTATTCCAAAGATAAACAAAAAGAAAATAAAATACCAACCTAAATAAACCAATTCACGATGAAGACTTAAACTACGTACGTACTATATTTACAAATAACTGATCGGAACAGTCTTAGAATTGACATCAAATCCAGTAATCAAAAAGCACGGTTTAAAATTACACGCGTACAATATAAATTCCACACTAAACACGTCCGCACGCATCAAAATTCAGAATTTATATGCATCGCGCGGCGCGGAACGCCGTCCTTATATAGGAGTCGGGGAGGCGGGACGTCGTGCAGCCCGCTTGTGTCGCAAACGGTTCAAGCCAAATCCGACTTTCGGCGCTACAGGCTACGGCGCTGAATCCACTGTGTGTTCGCGGTTCTACAGAATAACGTCAATGAATAAAACTGAAAAATTAAGATTTTTTTTTTCTACGTATTTTTCCAGGATAAAAAGTATCCTATTTTATGCCCAGGATAATAAGGTATAATTATACCAAGTTTCATCGAAATCGAACCGTTAGTTTTTACGTGATGCCTGAACATACAGACAGACAGACAGACAGACAAAAATTTTACTGATTGCATTTTTGGGATCACTAACGATCCCTTATCACCCTTTGCTAGTAATTTTTTAAATATATTTAATGTACAGAATTGACTTCTCTACAGATTTATTATAAGTATAGATTTATTTTTTGTTCTCTTTAGTGCGCCAGCCAAAATCGTGTCCTTGGTACACTTATTACCGGCTGTGCATAACTTCGTCGAATACAATTTTTGTGAATGTTTTTGTGGATTATTTTTTGTGTAATTAGGATAGTAATTAGATTATGGTACCGCGATAAAGACGCTTTGTTTTATTTTAGTTTGGTGGTTTTACTTCTCTTGTGTTACGAATGTTATTTGTGTTACTTATTTTATTTATTAGTGCTTGTGTAAACTTGTGTCTATGATGGCGAGTACACATCCCAACTACACAGCAGCTGAATATGCGGACATGTCATCAAAATGCCGCCCTTGCAATAAGGACATATCGCGAAAGATATGGCAATTCCAGACAATGCCCTACCAATCCTCGCACTATTGTAGGAGCTCTTCAGCGCATCCGTGAAAACCGGCCAGTGGATCCTAGGTCTCAACGCCCTGATCGACCGCCTATATATCAAACCCCGATTCGACTAACTAAAAATGCGCTACAATATTTTGAAAACCATCGAAAACTAGCCTCCGCCAGAGCGCTAGGCATTTTCAGGTTAATTACAGAACCATACACCGGGTTTTAAAGCGGGAAAAGTGGCACCTATTAAGTTTCGAAAAGTACATTCTCTGTTATCGCGTGATAAATTAATTAGAGTGGAATATTGTCAGTGGTCATTGCATAAAGTTGAAGAGGACAGTGACTTTCTTTCCCAAATTTGTTGGACGAAAGCACGTTTACGAGAAACGGCATGTGGAACCAGCACAATCTGCACCATTGGGCACCCAAAAGCCAAAACTTACGCGTTTGGCGGGAGACAGCCCATCAGTACAGATTTTCAGTAAATGTTTGGTTTGAAAAAGTGAGGGAAATGCCTTTACACGATAATTTATTATCAAACGTGCGGGAAAACATGAAACGTCGTTTAGCTCTCTATGTCCGCCAACAAGGTGGACTCATTGAACATAAGAAAATTTAAAATAAAAGCAGTGACTAGTGATGAACTGATGATAGTGACTTATAAGTAATAATAACAGTTAAGTGGGATATGATCAGTGTTTGACTATAACTAGCTCCGCTGTAGGTATCATTCGTGCAAAGAGCGCACGCGCCGCCAGATTCATTGATAAAAGCCGTCAAAGAATTATACCGATTACGAATACGTAGGTACGGACGACAGTAGGTCAAGCTACCCGAAACTGTCAGATATTTCCAATCAACCTTGAGCCTTAATTCTTTAGTGATAAAGTTGAAAATCGGATAAAGAAATCTGACAGATTGTAGACTTAGCTTGATGTGCTGTCGTCTGTACGATTTACGCTTGTGTGCCAGCCCGCTAACAAGTTCGGTACGCGAAACGACGCGTTCCAGCTCCGAGCACCTCCGAGGTAAGTAATTGCATGAATGAATTTTTGCAAGGGTGATCCCAATTTTGGTTACTTTTATATTATTTATTTTGTTTGAAAAAATTTTTGTATTTCATTTTTCTAGTTATCTTAAAATATCAAAAGTAATATGATTAGTGAGCAATTTACTGTCACCATTGGGTCGCCACGTTGTATATAAATGAGATGAATGTCTACCGTTCATTGAATTCATTTATTACAAAAAATGTGACAAATGAAGAACCGCTGGACCGATTCTGTTCAAACTTCACATAAACCATCAACTAAATAGTCAAAACAAAGCCTGAATATTTGATTTGGATAGGTGAGTCCGTTCCTGAGTTATGAAATTACAAAGAAAGTGGCATTTATTTTTATATATATACTCGTAGATGAGATGATGATCCACCGTTCATTGAATTCATTTGGTACAAAAAATGTGCTAAATGAAGAACCGCTCGACCGATTCTGTTCAAACTTCACATAAACCATATAACTAATTAATTAATCAAAACAAAGCCTGAATATTTGGTTTGGATAGGTGAGTCAAGTCTTGAGTTAAAAAATTACAAATTCATAAATAACTAATAAAAGAAATCCTACTAACTACATACTGCGGAACTCGGCGTGCAAACCTTTGCGATTTACCCCGCAGACACAAGCGCAGGATTGCGTTTTTTATCTGCATTATCATCCAGATCTGCAGCCCTGCGCGGGAGTGCAGATTCATTGTATAGTACTATGCGTTTTTCTATACAAAATTTGGTACTTGCAAACATCTATACTAATATACACTTCTGGACACATCTATTGGCCCACCTTGCATTTTCAGTTTCGTTTGGTCCTAGCTAAAATTTTATATTAGGTCGAGCAAAAAGTTTTATGCAGTTCTGAACCTGCCACATTCACAATATCATTCAATAGTCTTTTTTTGAATTTCGAACACAGAATTTAAAGAAACAAAAGACAATTTGGAGCCTTTTTGTTGATATCAAACAATCGAATACTAAGAAAACTTGATTTTATTGGTTTACTTGGATTTAATTCTTGAAAAAGTGATTGATATCTTTACATTAACATTAAGGTGAGGTTCTATCAATAATCTATGGATACTTCACCTGAAGTCGCCGCCCAAGCTGTGGCACTTATTCAGGCCGGACACAGCCAAAGAAATGTGAGTGCTCAACTTAATTTAAGTCAATCTGCGGTCCGAAATGTTTATCGGAGGTACCTAGAGACTGGCGGCTTTGTTCGTCGCCAAGGAAGGCCACGATTTCGGGTCACAGAATATCAGTGAGCGCTCGAACTGTTCGGAGAAGGTTAGAAGAACGCGATATGGTACCACACAAGCCAGCTAATGGGCCCAAACTAATGCGAGCCCACCGAACAGCGTGCCTTCATTTCGCACGCACTCGTTTAAATTGGACATAGCAAGATTGGAGCCGTGTACTCTTTTCTGATGAGTCTAAAGTTGTGTTACATGGCATTGATGGAAGGAAGAAGGTCTACCAACGTAAGGGAGAGCGTTTCGCACAATGCTGCTTTGAAGAGAGGGTTGCTTATGGCGGTGGCTCATGGACTGTCTGGGGCGGTAGATCCGCGAGCGGCAAAACTCGACTTGGGGTTGTTACAGGACCACGGCTGCCAACATTAAATGCATTACATTCGTGATTGCTTAGAACCTCACCATGATACCATACGCGGACTATGTGGGCCCAAATTTCCTTTTTATGCATGATAATGCAAGAGCCCATACGGCCGGCATCGTCAGGGAATATCTTCGGGATGTGAACATCACAGTTATGGACTGGCCAGCCAGAAGCCTAGACATGAACCCCAATGAGCACATGTGGGACGAGCTAAAAAACCGTGTTAGGGCTCGTCAGCCAGTTGCCCAGACGATGCAGGAGTTGAAAATTTGGAGGTTCGCATTAGAAACAAGGAGGTTCTGAGAGTATTGTGTCGTCTGGACGTGAATAAGGCTAGTGGTCCAGATGGTATACCAGCGATTGTTCTTAAGGCTTGTGCGCCCGAGTTGTCTCCTGTATTGACGCGCCTGTATCGCCTCTCATTTAGGACTGGTATAGTGCCCAAGTCCTGGAAGCTTGCCAACGTGCAGCCCATGCCCAAAAAGGGTAGTCGTGCCGATCCTACCAACTATCGGCCGATTTCGATAACCTCCATACTCTGCAAGGTTATGGAGCGTGTATTGAACTCGCGCCTCTTGGCTTACCTGGAAGGTAACGATCTCCTCAGTGACCGACAGTACGGTTTTCGACGCAATCGGTCAACTGGAGACCTACTAGTGTAAGCCACTCACTTGTGGGGCGAGGCCCTCGAGAAAAATGGGGAAGCGATTGCCGTCTCCCTTGATGTCTCGAAGGCCTTCGACCGGGTATGGCACGCTGGCCTTTTGAGTAAGCTTCCAGCGTACGGCATTTCCGCTGGCCTGACTGGCTGGGTAAAAGACTTCCTGACTGATCGGTCACTCCGAGTTGTTGTCGACGGATGCTCATCTGAGCCCATGTCGACCAATGCCGGTGTTTCTCGGGGGTCTGTTCTCTCTGCAACTCTGTTCCTGCTGCATATTAACGATCTGCTGATGCCCGGTATCTATGGGTATGCAGATGACAGCACAGTTGTGAAGAGATACCTGCCGGAAGCTCGGGCTAGTAAGGAAACAATCCGGTCCGAAAGAGAGGCCATGGTAGAGCGTGTGAGTGCTGCACTGCAGGCAGTCTCCGAATGGGGCAATGCCAATCTTTTAGCATTCATTGCCGCCAAAACACAGGCGTATCTTTTCACCGCCAAAAAGAGCCCATTCACCTTGGCACCTACTTTTCAGAATGTATCCTTGGAGTGTACCGACCGCCTTCAGCTTTTGGGAGTTGAGATTTCCTCGAGCCTTAACTTTGAGCGGTTCATTGAGTCCAAGGCCAGGGTGGCTGCCAGAAAACTAGGCGTCATCGCGAAGGTCCGGCGGTACTTCACACCAAGGCAGCTTCTAATTTTATACAAAGCACAGGTGCGCTCGTGTGTGGAGTACTGCAGCCACATTTGGGCTGGAAATCTCACCTTGCCACTTTGGATTCGGTGGAGAGGCGTGCGAAGAGGCTGATTGGCGACCCAGACTTAACTCGAAACGGTCTCCAAAGCCTGGAGCACAGGCGTAGAGTAGCCAGCCTTTCGGTCTTCTATATGATGCATTCTGGTGAGTGTGCAAGGGAATTGCATGATTTAATTCCCCCATCTCCGTTCCATCATCGGACGACCCGTCGTACGGCGAGATTCCACCCTTACGTTGTTGACACCACTGTGATCCGGACGAAGCATTTTGCTTCCTCCTTTATACCGCGTACATCGAGGGACTGGAACAATTTGCCAGCGTCGGTGTTTCCGTCACAATACAATTTGAGTGTCTTCAAGGCTAGAGTGAATAGGCTCTTAATAAACTAGCGCGCTTTACCATCAACGATCGCATCACTGCTTACCATCAGGCGGGATTGCGGTCAAGCGCTGGTTTATAATTTATAAAAAAAAAAAAAAAAAAGTTGTGACTATCATTAAAGCTCTGATGATGAAGGCAAATTCCAGTTAAGGGAACTCTTTAAAAGTTTACAATAGTTACCTTATGTTTGGACTTAATTCATTTATATTGATGAAAACTTTGCACCCATATGGGTTAAAATGAAGATCTGCAGTAGATCTGATGATGGAGCTGAGAGAAATTCGAGGGTCCTCAATGATTCACAGCAGCTACCTTGTGTAATGACTTGATTAATTTGTATTGATAAGAGCTTTACACCTAGATGGATTGTTATGGTCATTAGGAGTCTTATAATAAAGATTAAGGACAGTTGAGGGAACTCCTCAAAGGTTTTGCACCCATATGGGTAAAAATGAAGGTCTAAAGTACATCTAATGAATGAAGACGAATTGAATGTTAACCGTTTTTTGTGCATGTTGTGTTAGCCAGTAAGTAGTTATTGCACTTACAAATGTATTTTTTAGTAAAATTTTATTTCATAAATTATTATATTAGTGTACATAACTGTTGGCTAACCTAATAAAAAAAAGAAAAAAAAAAGACCATAGACAGTCGAGGGAATTCCTCAACAATTTACAACACTGTATTTGAACATATACCTAGTCTTTATGACTGATGGTCCACCTTGTATTTGCTTTCTATACTGCATAAATAACAGAGTAACGGCCAATGTGCACGATAACTTCATGCCCTACAACAATTCAAAGAAATTAACTGGCTCTGAAGCATCGGACAAAGTAATTATGTACTGATCTTGGCAATGGTCCGATCCATTCATCATGATGTTGGGGTAAGTCTCGCTTCAGCCATTTTCGAACTGCCTTAGCTGGTGGAGTTGGCAGCGGAGGTAGAAGTGGTGGATTATCTACAGATCGCGATAGCCGACCCCGGTTATGGGCTGATAAAGACTGTGACTGGCTTGACGTGCTTGGGTGTACAATTTCTTCAAATTCGGACTCGCTGCAATCACTGATATTTCTTCCACTTAGGATCAGTTCAGCAGTTGCCAATAGTTGACGACGTGTCAAGTTATCAAAACTTACATTTGTTTCGTCCCCCGAGTTAGAATCCGACACAATACCATTACCTGGAGGGTCGATGTATATGTCGGCTGATGTATATGTATATGTCGGCTGATGCCACTTCATCCTTTGAGGCTAAATCATTGGTGACATCAATGGTTTCATCCGTCCTTAGTCTTGGGTTCCACCTAAAATCAAGAAACAGGTTTAGTACAAGCCTCACCTGTATCTTTGCCCGAAGTATCATTACAAAGACAGTCATCATCATCATCATTCATCATTTCAGCCGAAAGACGTCCACTGCTGGACATAGGCCTCCCCCAAGGTTCTCCACGACAACCGGTCCTGCGCCTCCCGCATCCAGCGGTTTCCCGCGATCTCCACCAGGTCGTCGGTCCACCTTGTCGGGGGCCTACCCACGCTACGTCTTCCAGTGCGTGGTCGCCACTCGAGAACCCGTCGGCCCCATCGGGCATCGGTCCTACGGGCAATGTGTCCAGCCCATTGCCACTTCAGTGTTGCAATTCGGAAGACATGATATACTCTTTCTAAATACACAAATTAGTTCATAATTTACCCAAATTTACTAAAAACCTTTGGTAAGCACAAATCTTTACTCAATAAAACAGTTACTTTTTTCTGCCAGACGATATGATTATTGCTTGACGTAAAATACAACACTACCCTCACTGTTTACTATTTGAAACAAATGTCCACGTTGAACAAAAATCTTTGTTACAAATAAAACTAGCATACATAACCGTGCGACATTTTTATTTTTTTTTTTTTTTTTTTATTAAAGTATAAACCAGCGCTTGACCGCAATCCTGCCTGATGGTAAGCAGTGACGCAATCGTTGATGGTAAAGCGCACTAGTTTATTAAGAGCCTATTCACTCTAGTCCGACGGAAACACCGCCGCCGGCAGATTGTTCCAGTCCCTCGATGTACGCGGTATAAAGGAGGAGGCGAAACGCTTCGTCCGGATCGTAGAGGTGTTAACAACATAAGGGTGGAAACTCGCCGTACGACGGGTCGTCCGATGGTGGAACGGAGATGGGGGAATTAAATCGTGCAATTCCCTCGCACACTCCCCAGAATGTATCCTATAGAACACCGAAAGGCTGGCTACTCTACGCCTGTGCTCTAGGCTTTGGAGACCAACTCGAGTTAAATCAGGGTCACCAATCAGCCTCTTCGCACGCCTCTCCACTGAATCCAAAGTGGCCAGGTGACACTTAGCAGCACCAGCCTAAATGTGGCTGCAGTACTCCACACACGAACGGACCTGTGCTTTGTACAACATTAGAAGCTGCCCTGGTGTGAAGTAGGTACTGCCGGACCTTTGCGATTACACCAAGCATATAGCATTATTGTACATTTTAAGGCATTTGGGTCATTGTCATGACCGCCTAAAATTGTTAAAGGAAGAAAGAAAATACTTAAATGTTAATAAAAAATCATGTTCATATTTTATAGTAAAGATATATAAGAATAATTCAAAATGTATATTCGTAATTTCAAATAAAAACAACTAACACAAAAAACTAAAACAAAGTAGTTATTCAACAATTTCGAAAAAAAGTCCTCTTCGGTGGGCTGTTACCGCTCTCTTTCTTCGTGCAAATTCGATCAAATAATGAAAACTGATATGAAAAGTTAACCTTTGAATATGTTTTCCCAAAATAGATATTCTAATTACTTTAATAACTCAGAATTAAAAATAACGAATGAAAATAAAAACTCCTTTTGTAAGTTGCAATATTGTTACTAAAATCTACATCTATTTGGTGGACTTAATTCATTTATAAAAAATATTATGAAAATAATAAAATTTTGTAAACGAAACGTTATTCACAAACGTTATTCACAAACGCGTCCAATAGGTACTCAGTACGAACGAAGTTATTGCTCCTTGTTGAAAAATAGCTGGTGGTGTAAAAGTTGAGTGTATCTTTTCGGTTCCTTGTGTATTTTGGCAAGTGAAACCTTAATATTTCATAACTTTACGTTATATGTTAGATTTCTAAAGTATTTATCTAAAAAGACTTGTGATTTCAACATAATCTCAAAATAATGCTTGGAATGAAATAATTTCTCAGAAAAATGCATTTGCTGGACATCTTTTCGGAGAAATTTGTGTCCACCAATAAGACGAATGTCCAACTAGTGGATGAAATATTTTATTTTGGTTTTGTGCACTCTGGTTTTGCATGTGGTTGTTAATGCGAATTAGATATTTAACTGCATAATAGAAATATTACATTCCGGAGGCGGTTTTTACGAATCATAATATTGTGGATGCTGTTTTTTGGCGTTTTACTTTGAATGTGCCATGTTCGCTGTTTCATTATTTATTATCAAGTAAGTAAGCTAGCTAGTAACGTAAGCTACTTGACCGATATCTTTCCATCGTATTCAAAAATCATCTTCAGGGTGAAGTCGGATTATTTCTAGACAATAACTAAACATGTCGGCTTGCTTAGGCTCCCTCCCTCTTTTCTTTATCAACTTTTTTTGACAATCGCTCGAACTAGAAATAAATTGACTGAAGATGAGAAGAAGTAAAGAAGACGCGAACAGAAGAAGTTAAGAGAAAAATTGAAGAAAGATCCAGTAGCATCAGAAGAAAAGCGGAAGAAGTATAGAGAGTACTACCATAGGAAAAAATACTAGGAGAAACTTAAGACAATAAATGATTAATCAGATAGACAGCAAAGACAACTACAAAGCAAATGGAGAAAGGACGCAAAATCATGTGGAGATAGACTAAAAAAACAAAAAGAAACTGTGGGTTTTACAGATTTTACCCCTCCAATAAGCCCAGCCACTTCATTTTCATCAAGATCTACCTCCAGGGCTGAATCTGGCTAGGTGGTAGCTGCAAAAAACAAACGGCGGCTTAAATTAGAAAATCTCATGCTTAAATCTAAACTGAAGATTGTAGAAAATAAGCTTTCTAAGTACAAAAGCGCTTAAATAGAATACAAAAAAAAAGAAAAATAAAATAAAACGAAGATCATAAAAAAAAGATTTTAAAGATGCAGTGCATAGTTTTTTACTCAGTGACGAATCTAGTGTCCCTGATGGCATAGGAGGTTGCCTCAAACGAACGGCTGATAAGTATGTAGCACAAGGCAATGATGTAAACAACATTAATGGATTCATAGAATGTATGCATGAGAACTGTAAAGGAATCGAAGTAATTAAAATTGACGATACGATTGCAAAAGACATTGAAATCAAAATTCAAAACTGCGATATCCGCCCTTTTCGTGGTACTGTGCAGGTGCATCAAGTTACATGGGACAAACGTGAACCAAGAACCCTGCACTTCCGAAGACTAAGCTGCATTACTTGCCATCCAAGTTCAGTGTTCTATTCCCAGCCCTTTACCAAGTCTACCAAGCCATTAATGAGTCCTAACTGCACTCCAATCGTCCAACAGTTGCTCAACTCGATAGACTGGAAAAAGTTGAGCCCAACAGTTACTGAGACTCAAAGCAATGATTTAGAAAAACCAACCTACTCCAAGATCCGGCATGACCTCAAAAGTCGAAAACGCCTTAAGTTTGCTGATGTTTACTCCGACAGTTCATGTTCACCACCTACTTCAAAACCTGGAACTCCGATAGAAGTACACCAGACGCATTGTCATGTTTGGTCATCATCCGAGGATGAAGATATTCCCCCTTATTTATAAAAGTTGCTTAAAGTTAAGTAATGATTAGTGACTATTTAACCATATAGTTTTGACGTTTTAACGCCACTTGCTTTAATTATCGCTTATAAATAAACCCCTTTAACACTGTGGTGTTTATTCATAAACGATGATTAAAGTTAAGTGATGTGCAAACGTGAAAAATGTATGTTTAAACAATCTCTAATCACTAGTAAAAAATCACTCTAAAACAGTATTTTTGGTGGACAAAGGTGGACAAGTTTATTTTATTTTACTTTTCAATGATACTGCGTTGGCTTTTTTTATCGTTTCTTCTGAGACGATTGGATTAATATTATAGCAAAAAAAGTCTATTATTATGTTAAGATTGTTGCTAAACTACACTTTTAGTACATTCGGTGGACCTATAAAAATGTTTTTTTTTTTTAAATAACTATTCTAATTGTTAAGTTTGATCTCAGACAATAATTTATTATTGTTACAATTGATCTCTTTTATAAAATAAAGGACGAATTCTTTAAAAATATTTGATTTTGTTTTATTTTTTTATCTGAACCCTGTTTTGACAATGACCCATTTATATAAACGACTAGCGGCCGCCAGCGACTTCGTTAGCGTGGAGTTAGTTATGCTCCGCTCCTATTGGTCTCAGCGTGATGTTCTATATATAGCCTTCCTGGATTTATGGGCTATCCAACGCAAAAAGAATTTTTCAAATCGGACCAGTAGTTCCTTAGATTAGCGCGTTCAAACAAACTAACAAACCCTTCAGCTTTATATATTAGTATAGATATACGGTGCTTTTATGAAAGTACTACCTCTTGTTTCGTTTTCGAATCACTGGGCATATATGGGTTAAACAATGGCTTCCACAATATTGATTCTTAATAATGAAATCACCTAATATGTTATGTCTGTTCATATTTATATTAATCTGATTATATGATAGCCGCATTGTCTATTTTATCGGTTATGGGAAACCTATTTATGAGAGCAGCGGCCATATTAAAATATTTTATTTAACTTCTTGAGGCTGTATTAAAATAACATTGCCTATATAATTTGAAATATTTTTTAAACCTACCATTAACAATCTCTACGACCCAACGGCAAATGGTGGTACTCTCGATTTATTCGCATCAAGTGTTGACAGCTATGTTTCACCCTGCGCCAAGGTAGCAGGCACGTATGATCTATATCCACACTGGTTTAATAATGGTAATGCATCTCTGAAACCCCTATACAGTACCAGCTTCCCGGCCGCGGCTTCGCCCGCGTGGAGTTCGGTTATATCGCATTTTCAAGAGAACTCTTTAAAAGTCTGGAATTGTAACTATCCTATGTTATTTCTCAAGGTCAACTCGACTAAACTGATTTTATTGAAATTTGGTATAAAGGTACCAAATTTCAATAAAATCAGTTCAGTGGTTTAGACGTGAAAGCGTAACAGACAGACAGACAGAGTTATTTACGCATTTATAATATTAGTAGGGATAAATACATCACCACTTTGGAAAAGTTCCGAAGATGAAACCTTCAGTTTCCTCGAAAAGGTCACCAAATCGTAGCCAGGGTACGGAAGCTAAGAAGTCTACATCGGCCTCATGAAGAGCCCGATAAAATCGCCCGTGAAGTTCCTTGCTTTGTCATACCTTCTTGCGGTCATCAGTAGTAAGTATATATTATAGGCTTGTGCCAGTTCTTGTCTACTAGGACCACATCACGATGCACCGACCCACTTCGGTTTAAAAAAATATTCTCTGAGACTGCATACCTCTCCGTTGGTTTTCGCATTTTAAAAGCCTCGACCCCCGCACTTCTGCGGGATATACAGTCTCATCACCGATGATCGTGTGTGATGGTGATGCATCCCTTCTATCTAGGGTGTCCAGTTCAGTCTCGAGTACATTTAAGTATACCGAAAGAGTACATCAAAATCGGCATGACCCATGACCCATGACCGTTGAAGGCGCGCACCTAATTTCCGCCCGAAAGAATACTAATTTAATATCTTCTTCAGGCGACCAAAGAATCGCTCCTTCAACGATTGTTCCATGTCAGCATCGTTGATATCTAACGCTTCCGGCATACCCAAATACTTATAGCTCTCGAATGAGGACAGGGGTCTAAGGTGTATGGAATCTGAGAGTGTAATTCCCTCGGATTTCATAATCTCCCCTCGGTTTATGTGCATGTCTGCACATATGTCCGCACCAAATTCCATCCTGATGGCACTACTAAAAGTTTCAGTTACTTTCAGTAGCGTCATCAGATGCAATTTGTTGGGGAAAAGTGTTTCAAATCATCCATGTAGAGAAGGTGAAATATGACCTGACCACCTCTCTTTAATCGATAACCTAGACTTGGATCCTCCAGCAGTGTGCTTAGAGGATTCACTGCTACGCAGAACCAAAGTGAAACTATATTGCTTCGCGCAACTTCGAAATCGTAGCAATGTTGTTTCTGAACTAAGAAACAACATTGCTACGCGCAACAAGAACTAAGAAAAACTATTCTTAGTTATTGTAGAATAATTGACAGGCAATAACCATACAGCCCGTAGACTTATAATATGCTTAATTTGTCGTTCCAAACTAATTCTGTCAACTAGCTGGGATTTGAGGAAGTGAGGTACTACATTCTGATTGGTCTGACGAATTGGCGTTAAGAAGAAACCACGAATATATCGATCTCTCGGTGGTAGGCCATAACATCGGCCGCCGGCAGAAGTTACCACCCACCAGACAAAGCCTTGCCGCCAAGCGATTTGTCGTGTTCCGGCATGATGTCTGGTGAAGCCGTACGGAGGACGTGTCTGAGCAGTTGTGTTGCGATGTGTGCCGGGTACGATGCGCCAAATGTTGTTGCGTTGGGAGTTTGGTCACAGAGGGTCTTCAGATCAATCTCCCTTTGGCGCGGCATCGTTGGTCGTGTTGTTGGGTTTAACATTGCATCACCTTGCTCAACTGCCGTCTTCCTTCCTATTCGCTCAGTTTTTATGAGTGAATAGGCACTTAATAAACTAGCGCGTTTTACCATCAACGATTGCATTCCTGCTTACCATCAGGCGGGATTGCGGTCAAGCGGTAGTTTATAATTATTAAAAAAAAACATTTCCAAAAAATAGTAATAAAAATATTTATCATAATAATTGGCATTTGATTGACATTTGATTTCAAGACAAAATATAAAAAAACATATATATTAAAACTATATTTTGACAGACATTGATCAATCTGCGTATGTAGAGAAACTCGGTGTAAGAACATTAGAGGGACATTTCAAATTATACCTACTATGCAAAGTACAGTAAATTATAACTGAAGTTGGTGTAGTTTGCATAGTACCTGTTCTGCAACAGAAAACGTACCGTGTATACATATATATATACGTGTACGTCTCGAGCTCGTTCGCTGAGGTAGTAAGACGGGTGTGACACACAGCCGGCCGAGGCGGGCAAGCGCTGCTCGCTAGGCATCCTGGACGTGTACGGCTTCGAGTCACTTTCGCACAACGGTCTGGAGCGCCTTCTCATCAACTACGCGGCCGAGCGCGTGCAGGCCGCCGTGACCGGCGCCACGCTGCGGCGCGAGCAGGAGGAGTACGTGCGCGAGGGGCTGGCGTGGCGCGCGCTGCCCTACGCCGACCACGAGCTGCACGCCGACCTGCTGGACGCGGTGAGTGACGCCCCTGCCCGCGCGCTCCCCCCCTAGCCCCCCCCCCTCCCTCGTGCCTGACGGCCTCGTGCTCGTGCCTCCCCAGGGCCCCGACAGCGTGCTGGGCGTGCTGCGCGAGTGCTCGGCGCGCGGCTGCAGCGACGCGGTGTTCCTGCAGCGCCTGCAGCGGCGCCGACACCCGCGCCTGCTCGTGCTGCCGCCCGATCACTTCCAGTCAGTATACCGAGCGCTATCTGTCTCAATGATTTACATTTTCTTTTTATTTATTATTTTTGTTTGTATGTATAATGTTGTCATGTGTGTTGTACGTACGTATGGATCTCTGATATCTGAATTAACTTTTTCTTTGTTTTTGGGGGCAAAGCTTCAAAAGGCACCCGACCTCTGGGGACCGAGGTCGGGGAGTGTGGGATTTTTACCTCACTAAAACCACGCCGGTGATCACCAACCACACTGCACACATAGGAGTGGTCCCGGTTTTGCGCAACGCCTATTAAGGCGCATCCCTGGGGAGACCGTAAAGGAGCCTCCCCTAGACCTCGCTGTGCACGGCAGCACGTGAACACTTTGCCACCGTCTTCCCTGGGGTCGCTTCATGGACGTACAGTCTCCACTCTATGCGCCCTTCACTTGCCAAAGGAATACGAGGACCCGCATACAAATGGTTTAAATCGTACCTAAACAACCGAAAACAAATAGTACAAATAAACTACTAAAACTCGAACTCTAACTTGCTCTATTCCCCAAGGAAGTGTATTAGGATGTATATTATTTTTAATATACATAAACGACCTACCTACTAAGTGCCTCAATACTAAACAAATCCGACGTGAAAACACAGAAAACATCAATAATTTCCTAGAAGAAACATTAAAAACAGTCACACATTGGCTCTATAACCATAACTTAGAAATAAATTACAGCAAAACAAAAATAATGCAATTTAGATCTCACAAAACACCCTCTGAACAAATTACCTTCACATTTCAAAATGCGCAAATAGAACTAGTAGACAATTTAAAGCTACTCGGAATACAAATTGATACACATATCAACTGGAAATGTCACATAGAAAAACTAAAAACCAAACTGTCAAAATTTACCATTCGCTTTACCATCAACGATCGCATCACTGCTTACCATCAGGCGGGATTGCGGTCAAGCGCTAGTTTATAATTATTAAAAAATAAAATAAAATAAATTACGTACGCACTATTTCAAATAAAAAAATGCATAAACACAAAAATAGGTCTACAAGCTTGTTATGCTTATGCCTACTCGTAGCTAAGCTATGGCATCATGTTGTGGGGAAATAGCATTAATATACATCATCTTTTCGTATTACAAAAAGAAATTATTACAATCATAGCTCAAATAAACAACAGACAAAGCTGTAAACCCTATTTCTTAAAATTTAACCTACTCACACTGCCTTGCATATATTTACATGATATTTGTATGTTTGTTTTTAAAAACATTGATACATTTACCAGAAATAAAGATATCCATAACTACAATACTAGACATAAAAATAAATTATACCAACCTCCATCTAAAATCAAAATGCTATACCACACTCCAAAATACATGGCAATTAAAATATATAACAAACTACCGCAAGCAATTAAGGAGAAACCAGAATTGTCCCATTTAATAATGAATTAAAATCCTTTTTACTAAGAAACTGCTATTACTTACTCTATTGAAGAATACCTAAATCAAAAACCTTGATAATTTAATCCACGCACACATATTATCTCCCTCACACGAACACGTAGTTGCGCTCTTTCGCTCTCTCTCTCACACAGATACACGATCATACACAAAGTTTGACAATATACAGTATGTTAAGAAAACCCTGTCCGACCCATAAGGATAATAAAGGATAGGTAAACACATGACCAAATATAATATAAAATTTTACGTAATCATCATAGTACCAATACAAATGAATTTTGAAATAATCTTTTTTTCCCGCGAATTAATTCCAACTTCCCCGAAATTTGGTATTTTTAAAAAAAGTGAAAACACCGGTATTATTATGAGCGAATAGCGATGCGACCACGTGCCGCGTGCCCTGCCGCCCGCCGCCCGCGGAAGGGTGGTTAACGCACATTTATTAAGTTACCTCATTTTGCGAAATAATATTTATTTTGTTTTTTTAAGTTTAGTCCGGTTTTGTATGCATTAGTAGAATCAGTTATCGATACCTAACAACACCTTCACGGGTCGGACAGGGTTTTCTTAACATACGGTATATCAAAACTTATATAAATACTAGTACTTAGCAACACCATAGTACTACAACATAATAGAATAATGAAAGCACCCACCACAATACACCTACCCACATTTATAAAATTAATACTTCGATTTATATAAACTATTGGTTAATATGAAAGATAATTATAAATGATTATATTAAAATATTATAAGTGAGGCTTACCTAAAATTTGCAATGCCTGAAAAAGGCCGCTAAGTTGTAAGGACAAATTGTTAAATATATATAAGACCATTGATGTACACTTAGTAAGCAAATAAATACATTGAAATTGAAACCTTTTGTGGGTAAGCTGGTTTTTTTTTTTTTTTTTAGTGCCGTCTCTGTCCTTCTTGCATGGCAAGAATCCTTATCTATTTTTATTTATTCCAGCTCACTCTTTTTTCCGCTATTTCTTTTGCGGTTTTGGCTGTCGTGGGTCACTTTTTTCCACTGTGTCTATAAATTCTTTTGTTGTCATCTTTCTTTTTGACATCTTTATCATTTTTTTTTTTTTTTAATATCATTCCTTATACTAGTCTTACTTCTATACAATATCTTATTCTTATATTTTACATTTCTTAGTCGATTCTCGCCGACGGAACAGTGCTTGACTGTGCTGCCCTTGTCCTGTTTCTCTCGATGCTTATTTTAGCTACTTTGAGGCAAAACCGCTCCAGGTACGGCCTGGAGTGATTATCCGCCATGAGGTCGGCTATGGATGACTCGGTCAAAATTTTTCCAGTACTTACTTCCAGGTCGTACCTGTCGCGGTTGTGCCTCGGACACTCGAAGAGAAGATGCTGGACTGTCTCTATGGCCTGTGTGTCACACACACAGGCTGGACTATTCTTCAACTTAAACTTATGCAGGTACGCGGCGAAACCGCCGTGACCCGTCAAAATTTGCGCCCAGATAGACGTCCTGTCGAGGCACTTCAGGACCTTGCGCGCGCGCACCACATCGGGGAAGAACATTCGCGTGACCCCAGCCGTGGCCCCGCCGGTGTACCTCCCGTTCCAGACAGCTACTGTGCCCTCTCTCAAACGTCGCTTGACGTATGAGACTGGACACCTGTCATACGCTGGGGCGACCCTGGACTGGGCCGCCGCCTGCCTAGCCAATTCGTCGGCGCGCTCATTGCCGGGGATCCCGACATGAGCTTTCACCCAGAAGAACCGGAGGATTTTACCACTCCCCTCTTGCTCCCTGATATTCTTACGAATATGGGTAGCAAGGGGGTGGTGCGTTTCCGGGTTTCGGATCAAGTCGAGCGAGGATCGAGAGTCGCTGAGCACCGCCGCGCAGTCGAAGCCTCTCAGGACAACCAGGTCCGTAGCCCTGGCTATCGCGAGCAGCTCCGCCTGAAAGACGGTACACATCGGCTCCAACCTCATTCGCTTGGTCCGAATCTCGGACCCATCCCGCCAGTATGAATATGCCGCCCCGACCCCTTCATCCGATTTACTACCGTCTGTGTAAATCAGATGAGCGGGGAGCTGTAGCTGAGCCGCAGTTTCGGGGAGCATATTCTCCAGACACTGATAATCAACATCTGGCTCACTGGCGGGGTGAGGGGCCTCCGAAAAGGCCCTACGCTCCTCCAGTTCGCGGGATTCCAGCTCATCTATCGGACGTCCCCGTTTGCACTCAAACAGCCGGGCGACCTCCAACACTCGAAGATGGAGCGGGAGGAGACCCGACAGCGTGAGTGCTGCATTGAGCGACACCGTACGATGTGACTTGGCGATCTTCTGTGCAAAGCCCCTTTGGACGGTAGCAAAGGTTCTTCGCACAGAGATCTTCTTGGCGCCTTTCGCCCAGGAGCTCGCGCCGTACAGGATGGTGGGTTCGACCACCGCGGTGTATATCGTCCTGATGATCTCCGGACACAAGCCCCAATCCACCCGAGCCATCGCCGACAGTTTCCTATACAGGTTAGTTGCCTTGCAACAAGCATATGAAATATGCTTGTTGAAGGTCAACTTACTGTCGACGATGACTCCGAGGATCTTGAGCTCGGTCACCATCGAGATGTCAACGCCACCCATCTGCACGACCGTAGTGTCATATTTAAGCTTCCGCGTGACGACCATCGCCAGAGTCTTCTCGGCGGAGAAGCGGAGCTTATTTATGACACCCCACTCGTGCATACAGGCTAAAGCGGCATTGGCATCCCGCTGGATCCCGAGCGCCGTGTGCCCAGAGAACACCAACACGATATCATCCGCGAACGCCTGCACGTACGCGCCCAGCGCATCCAGGTTGTCCAGCAGAGGGTCCAGCAGCATGGTCCAGAAGAGAGGCCCACCGATGGAGCCTTGGACACAGCCCTTGGTCTGGGGCTTCCGCATCGTCTTCCCCGCGTAGCGCACGACTACGCTCCGGTCCCTGAAGTAATCCTCGACAAGACGCCTAAGATTGACGGGAATCCTCTTCTCAATCATTCTGCACTTTATAGCAGGCCACCATGCATTGTCAAACGCCCTCTCGATGTCAAGAGAGACTATCAGGGCGATCTCCTTCTTGTGGACGATGCCTCTGACGTGCTGCACCAGGTCGTACAGCGCGTCCTCCGTGCTCCGCTGCGGAACGAAGCCGTATTGCCGCGCATTAGACTTGGGCAAGAAGTGCCAGCGGATTCGCCGGCACAGGATTTTTTCCAAAATCTTGCCCAGGATGGAAAGTAGTCCAATGGGGTGATACGACTTTGCGCGGGCATAGTCTGGACGCGCCGGCTTCCTGAGCACCACGACAGATGCCTCCTTCCACGGCGCTGGGAAGCACGCCAAGTCAAGACATCGGTTCAGGATGGCCAGGAATAGGTCGAGTTCCTGGTTAATCACCCTGCTGCAAATATCGCTGGTGAATCCATCCGGACCCGGTGCCTTCTTAGGGTTGAAGCTGCGCAGAGTCCGGACCAACTCCCCCCTGGTAATCGGGGGGTCGTCGGTCTCTCCCGGTAGGCGCATGCTGACCAGATCCGCCCGACCTCTGATGACGGTGTGGACCTCAGAGTCCACAGACGCGTCATCATCGGCGAAGAATGTTCCGGCCAGCAGCGCGACCGATTGATCCGGGCTCTGCACAACTCCACCCTCCACGAGTAGCTGGTCCTCGTGGCGACCTGACGCCCTTCTCAGCACCCGATAGATACCGTTGGGTAAGCTGGTTAAGGCGTATTTGGCGCCAAAGCGGTTGCCTCCTCGACGCCTCTTTCTCCGAGCAGGATCAATCCTCTCTCGATTCCGCTTGGCGACCTTCTTCTTCAGCATACACGGTCTCATAGAAGGAAGTTACTTCTGTCCAATGCTCTGTCGCTGCCAGCATAGGCTTCACTACTGCTGGCAGCAGAGACAAGTCTCCAATCCTGGCAACCAAAATCCGCCGCTCCGAGGCCCACGCTGGGCACTCCTTGAGTGTGTGTTGTACGGAATCTAGGATACCTCCGCAGTGATGGCAATTTGTCGTAGATTCTCGCCCAATTCTGTTCAGGTACCTACTTACCGAAGAAACCATGTCCGGAGAACACCTGGTGAACGTAAAGGAAATGCGGCCCCCTCTTTTCAGCCAGGCTTCGAAATGCGGCAAAATGGCTTTTAAATTAACTGCTGAACACTTTTTAGGGTTTATTCGCGAGACTTCGCTTTCCGTTTGTCACCAGGCTGTATCTCATGAACCGTAATAGCTAGACAGTTGAAATTTTCAAAGATTATGTATTTCTGTTGCCGCTATAACAACAAATACTAAAAATAATAAAAAAAATAAGGGGGCTCCCATACAACAAACGTGATTACTTTTTGCCGTTTTTTCCTCCATATTAATAAAGGAAATAGATAGACGCTTAAAATGTTCATAGAATATTAATTATAAAAAAAAAATATTGAAGGGGGGTTCCCCTACAACACACGTGATTTTTTTTGTCATTTTTAAAGATATTGGTACGGAACCCTACGTTGCGCGAGTCAGACTCGCACTTGGCCGGTTTTTTTTTTAATTAATGAAGTATTTTATTGTATTGGTAATGCATTATAAATAATATATTTATTCACCAAAAAAATATGCCGAGCTATGCTCGGAGTTTCTCTGCGTGATCGAATCAGAAATGAGGAGATCCGCAGAAGAACCAAAGTCACCGACATAGCTCTTCGAGTCGCTAAACTTAAGTGGCAGTGGGCAGGGCACATTGCTCGTAGAACCGATGGCCGATGGGGCAGTAAGGTTCTGGAGTGGCGGCCACGTACTGGAAGACGCAGCGTAGGGAGGCCCCCAACAAGGTGGACAGATGACCTACTGAAGGTCGCGGGAAGCCGATGGATGCGGGCAGCACAAGACCGGTCAGCGTGGAAAACCTTGGGGGAGGCATTTGTCCAGCAGTGGACATCTATAGGCTGAAGAAGCAGAAAAAGTACAAAACAACATAGTAACCACATACACTACAAAATAGAAGCATTAGCAATCGAACTAGTTAAAACCGGAATCTCGGCGTGCAGCACCAAACCTCTCAATATGTTAAGCTAACGAGAACAGCTTTATGTCGATAAAAGAAAAAAACAAAATAAAGTAAACTAAGCTAAAATCTAAGTGTTCTAGAAACTATTTTAAATAAAACAAAATACAGTAAAGCAAGCTTAAACGTAGTGAGGTAAAAACTCCGCAGGTGTTCCTCAGGGGTCTGTTCTCTCTGCAACCCTGTTCCTGCTGCATATTAACCGTTCACCTTGGCTCCTACTTTTCGGAATGTATCCTTGGAGTGTACCGACCGCCTGCAGCTTTTGAGAGTTGAGATTTCCTCGAACCTAAACTTTGGGCAGTTCATTGAGTCCAAGGCTAAGGTGGCTGCCAGGAAACTTGGCAATATCGCAAAGGTCACACCAAGGCAGCTTCAAATGTGGTACAAAGCACAGGTCCGTTCGTGTGTGGAGTACTGCAGCCACATTTGGGCTGGTGCTGCTAAATGTCATCTGGCCACTTTGAATTCAGTGGAGAGGCGAGCGAAGAGGCCTGATTTAACTTAAAACGTTCTCCAAAGTTTAGAACACAGGCGTAGAGTAGCCAGCCTTTCGGTGTTCTATAGGATGCATTTTGGTGAGTGTGCGAGGGAATTGCATGATTTAATTCCCCATTTCCATTCCACCATCGGACGACCCGTCGTACGGCGAGTTTCCACTTTTACGTTGTTAACATCATTACAATCTATGAATGTAATTTATGGAGCAAACAACGGCAAAAAACATAGGTTTGTTGTATGGTAGCCCCCTTAAATATTTTTGTTATTTTTTTAAGATTTGTTGTTTTAGCGGCAACAAAAATACATAACCTCTAAAAATTTCAACTGTCTAGCTATTACGGTTCAGCTACAGCCTCGTGACAGACGGTCGGACAGACGGACAGCGAAGACTCATGAATAGGGTTCCGTTTTACCGTTTAGGTACGGAACCCCAAAAAGTAATGCTTGTATTTTTTTAACACGTTGAACGCCAACAAAAAAATGCATCTTCCCGTTCGGGCCGCGTCGGTCAGTGATGGTCGACAACCAAACTTTCCGTTCGGGCCGCGTCGGTCAGTGCTGACCGCGTTTTACGAGTGTTTTTGATCCATTCATACAGGCCGTAGGGCAGTGCTATCAAACTAAATTCTATATTCGTTGACCCGCGTGGCCCTCTAGTTACGCCAAACTATGATGGTTTTTGAAAAACGTAAAGGACTTAGAAAAAAAAACAACAATTACATAAGAGCGAAAATTTGTACGGCACGAAATGGAAAAGGCCTTTGTCTAGCAGAAGATTTCTCCGGACTGATGAGGATAAAGAAGTACGGGGTTGTGAGTGTGGATGCAGAAAGTAATCTCTAAAACTACTCATCTGATTTAAAAAAATCTTTCACTAATGGTAAGCTGCGTTATCGATGAGTGCTTCACTAATATTATATCCACAAGTTTATTTACTGCCCCATCGGCCATCGGTTCTACGAGCAATGTGCCCTGCTCACTGCCACTTCAGTTTAGCGACTCGCAGAGCTATGTCGGTGACTTTGGTTCTTCTGCGGATCTCCTCATTTCTGATTCGATCACGCAGAGAAACTCCGAGCATAGCTCTTTCCATTGCCCTTTGTGTGACTCTGAGCCTTCGTATGAGGCCCATTGTGAGCGACCACGTTTCAGTTCCGTCAGTCATCACTGGCAACACACACTGGTCAAAGACTTTAGTCTTGAGACACTGTGGTATCTTGGACGACGAGAAGATGTATCGTAGCTTCCCGAACGCTGCCCAGCCGAGCTGGATTCGACGAGATACCTCTTTCTCGAAGTTGGACCTACCTAGTTGGACTGTTTGTCCCAGGTATATGTACTCGTCAACAACTTCGAGTGCAGAGCAACCAACTAGAATTGGAGTGGGTGCGACATGAGAGTTCGACATGATCTTCGTCTTATCCATGTTCATCTTTAGACCCACTTGTTGGGAAGCTCTGCTGAGGTCATTGAGCATTTTGCTCAAGTCTTCCAGGGTCTCAGCCATGACCACGATTCATCTGCAAAACGAAGATTAGTGATGTACTCGCCGTTGATGTTGATGCCAAGTCCTTTCCAGTCCAGGAGCTTGAAGATATCTTCCAACGCAGCAGTGAACAATTTAGGAGATATGACATCTCCTTGTCTCACTCCACGTTGGAGTTGGATCGTTTTCGAGTCCTGATCTTGGAGACGGACTGACATGATGGCGTTTCTGTACAAACACTTTATCAACTCAATGTATCGATGGTCAATTTGGCACCGCTGGAGAGACTGTAGCACCGCCTAAGTCTCGATCGAATCGAAGGCCTTCTCATAGTCCACAAACGCCAAGCATAGTGGTTTGTTATACTCCTCGGACTTCTGTATAACTTGCCGCAGCTATGGTGGCTGGAAGTCTGGAAGGCTGGAAGTCATCGAATCTGCGAGCGAGACGATTCGTGATGACCCTAGAAAACAGCTTATAGACATGGCTCAGGAGGGATATCGGTCTGTAGTTTTTCAGGAGGGTATTGTCACCTTTTTTGAAAAACAACACCACCACGCTTTTGTGCCGTGCCACGCCTTAGCCGTTTCGCCTTTAATAATGACGGAATTAAATAGCTTCTGAAGCGCTTTAAGAACCGGTTTACCACCCGCTTTCAGAAGCTCAGCCGTAATTCCATCAACTCCAGCCGCCTTATAGTTCTTGAGCTGTTTCAGGGCCATACTAATCTCGTACAGGCTGACGTCCGGGATATCGTCGGTGTAGTGTCGGGTTAGTCTGGCTCTAGGATCATTAGCCAGGCTTACAACAGGTGCGTGTCTTGATGTGTATAACTCTGCGTAGAATTTCTCAATCTCACCCAAAATCTCGGGCTTGGAAGTGACGATCCTACCATCCCCAGCCTTCAGCTTTGCAAGTAGGCTCTGTCCAACAGACAAATCTCGTGCGAACACTTTGGAGCCTTTGTTCCGCTCGATAGTCTCTTTAATACAATTTGTATTAAATTGGCGTATATTGCGAGTCAGAGACTTTGAGATTTGTCTGTTAAGGCATCTGATACGCGAAGCGTCATCAGGGGATTTTAAGACCACCTCCCGTCTTTCTTCCATTAGCCGACGGGTGGGACCGGAGATCTTCTTCTGTCCTTTTGAAAGGAGGGTTTTGTAAAACTTAGACCCTTCCGTTTGGAGAGTTTCCACAAACCTGTTGTTATAATCGTCCACATCTACGCATTCACCGAGGCATTCGAAGCGATTTTGCAGTTCGATCTGAAAGCTTTCGGGGTTTTGGAGTTGGGTTGACGCTGGACGGAACGTAGACTTTATAAGTCGAGAGCGTTCGAGCCTAATGTTGAGGTTCAAGATGCCTCTAACAATACGGTGATTACTCCCGGTTTTAACCGCATGGATCACGGAGACATCATTGAACATTTGCCTTCTCGTAGACATTCAGTCAGTCGTAGTCGTACAGTCGTAGACAGTCTATCTCGTTTTGGTCTCACCATCGGGGCTAATCCAGGTCCACTTGCGGTGCAATGGTTTCTTTAAAAAAGAATTCATCACAAAGAGTCCTTCCTTTTCCATTAAATCCATTAGCATCTGACCTCGGGGATTCCGATTTCCAACTCCAAATTGCCCCACTCATCTTTTAAAGGTACTAAAAAGTTTATTGGAGGTATATTATTTACTTATAAAAATTAAACATAAGAGATAGAAACAATACTTTATTATACAAATAAATACGCTATTGAATCAGTTGTCTGATGTAACGACGTCTCAGCTCAAGACATGGGCGTCAACTGCGTAAGCGCGGGCGAGCTTACAAACTCTGGACTGTGCGAGAGGGGACCTGACACCCTGACCCGCGCGGCCCCCATTAACGGAAAATCGCTTTTTCGTCTCTAGGAGCCGCGTCGGTCAGTGCTGCCCGACGTTTACTATCTCCATAAATAATGACTAAAGTTGAGTTTTGTTAATAAAAACATACATTTGGACATTAGATGTAAGTATCTAATTAAAAAAACAGTTGGTCTAAATTTGGATAGAACTGTGATTGTTGCTTGGCCTGAAGGAAAAGTTAGCTGTCGGTCAGCACTGACCGCGTTGGCGTTCAACGTGTTAAGCTTTACCCCACAATTGGAATCACTCCTGTGTCGTGGGTGCGTTTACAAAATTTTATTTAAACTCACGTATACAAACAGCCAGACCGGTGTTGTGTGCTTGGTTGTGAACTCTGGCAACACTGGCAACCCGTCGTCACAAAAAACGATCTGTAGATTAATTATTTTAATAAATTAATAAATGTGTTAAATTAGTCTAATATAGTCGAACCAATAAATTAAGCCTTCATAAAAGTGACTACAGAATGTTTTTTGTGGCGAAAGTATCGTATATTCGGAGGACCTGTCAACTCAAGGCACTTACGGTTACGAATTTTAAACAATCATCGATCCGGGGAGTATTTTGTTTTATTAAATGATTGTAGTTAACATATACAGAACACTGAATAACACAGGGTGTGGTGTTCACTATAATTACTTATAATAAGGACTTTGAGGTTTGGAGTAAAACCGCCGAATGTTCAGTAAGTACACACAGCTTAAAGGGCACGTCTAGTCACCACTCGGGATAGAGCAGGACTGTGTTAAGGTGCTACTATTAACCAGTGTGCCACATTTGTAGGCTGGCCAGGCCACTGGCATTGGCTGTATATCAAGCCAACGCCAGACACAGACAAATATGTGTTGAAAAACTTTGTTCACATATTTGAACACTTGTACGTTTCACCTGCCAGACTTGTTCACAGATTTTTTTACTTCACAGTAGTTGCAAAGACAACAAACAGGATGGAAGACGGTTTGTGGACGCGATATACCTATAAAATCCTTACTAATATTATAAATGGGAAAGCGAGTTTGTTTATTTGTTTGTTCCGCTTTCACGCCGTAACTACTGAACCGATTGCTTTGAAATTTTGCAGACGTAAAGTTAGAAGTCCGGATTAAATAATAGGGTACTTTTTATCCCGAAAAAAATTGATATTCCCGAGGGAAATCTAAAAAGCGCGATATAACCGTACTCCACGCGGGCGAAGCCGCGGGCGGATAGCTAGTCATAAATAAATTGAAATATACTAACTTTATTTTTATAATATGTAGAAATATTATTATTAATAATAACCGACCATCTTTCAGATATGCTTATGTAAACAAATACTTTTGTTTCCTGGAATCGTACTTATACAATAAGATAAATGACGCTTTGCGTATATACCAGTTAAGTAGACTACATTGTAAGGATAAAACATTTAAATATACGTATGAGGAGACAGAAGGATTTCTGAAAATATAAAAAAAAAAAATTTTTTAACACTCACGCTCTCACACTTTAAAGAATATTCAATGAAATTATGTGTCGAAAACAATATCAGCCAAATGGCCACCGCGACTCCGCTGTAGATGGTGTATTCTGGTGGACCAATTTTGAAGGACATTTTCGCATAAATGGGGCTCAAATTCACGAAGAACGCGAGTTATGTTAGCATTTAGGGCAGCAATTGACTGTGGTTTATCTGCATACACTAGAGATTTCACGTAGCCCCACAGAAAATAATCGAGCGGTGTTAAGTCACACGATCTCGGGGGCCAGTTGATGTCGCCACCACGCGAGATGACGAAGCCCTCGAACTTCTCTTTCATTAAATTTAATGTTTCCCGTGCTGTATGGCAAGTGGCGCCGTCCTGTTGAAACCACATGTTTGTAAGATCCATACCACCTTTTTTTTTCTTGACGCTGTGGAAATGCCTTTACGCATCATACCCCGAAGGGCGTGTGTGGGACTCGCCCAGCCGAAGCCGGGAATACCCACTAAAACCAAACAGCGGCACACCGACATCGCCTTAGTGGCGGGGTCATGGGAAATAGCAGAGCCTGCACTACCAATCCCCCGCCGGCGATTCCCGCCTGAAAGGCGGGCCCACAATGGTCCCTCCATAGGGAGGGGCCGGGCGTCTACTTGTGCGAGTAGACGCAACAACCAAAGGTTTTTTAGCGAGGTGTCCTTCCTCTTAGCCCCACTCGTTTGCCCGGAAGCAAACGGGGCCCCCAGCTCCTCTCCGTGAGGAGACCGGGTTGCCCGACAGAGACCGGGAGTTCGGGTCACGTCAGCCACCTGGAGTGGTGGCCGACCCGCCCCACGTGTGACCGCCGAAGCGGTCCCCACTTCTGGTTTTGGTCCGCGCCGGTAAACCGGTAACCCCCATATCTGGGGGCCGTTCCCCTATCCGCCACCTGGGAACGCGTCCGATGGCAGGCCAGAAACTGCACACGTAAAGATCCATACCACCTAGCCTAGGCCACAAAAAAATTGTTATCATCGTCCGATATCGGTCGCTATTGACAGTGAGCGCAGCTCCTTGCGCATCTTCGAAGAAATAAAGGCCGATAATACCGCCGGACCAAAATCCACACCAAACAGTTACTTTTTCGGAGTGTAAAGGCAGCTGATGAATCTCTCGCGGATTTTCATCGCACCAAATCCGGCAATTTTGTTTATTAACAAAGCCGCTTAACCAGAAATGACCCTCATCAGTGAAGATATTTTTTTTTTTGCAAAAGCAGGATCAGCTGCCACATGCTCTAACGCCCAATCAGCGAATACACGGCGCTGCTTGTGGTCATTGGGTTTTAGCTGTCGAGTTAATTGAACTTTATATGGATGAAAACCCAAATATTGGCGCAAAATTCTCCATGTTGATGTCGCAGAAAGACCCAGTTCTTGCGCACGACGCGGGTTGGATTGTCTGGGTTTTTCTCGCACACTGTCTCGAACGGCAACAATATTCTCCAACGATCTTGCGTTTCTTTGACGTACAGGGACTGCTTCATAGATCACCGACCCTGTTGTCTCAAATTTTTTTATCAAACGATTGATTGTGGACTCTGCAAGACGGCTATGAACGCCATAAATTGAACGCAACGCACGGAACGTTAGTTAGGCGAATAGAGTACTGATTTTGATAATAAATTTTAATACTTTCTACGTGTTGTTGAAGCATGTAGCGTTCCATGGTGAAATGTCACTAAATATGTATTCATGCCAAATTTGACAGCTATCGCATTACCAAGATGGCTGCTATGCGCTATCAAAGTTCGAGCATCCCTATTGGAAAACCCTTTGTTTGAATTGTGTCTGGCGCCGGCTTCACACAAGGTACTGCTCCGGTCTCTGAGTTACGTCCATCACACGCTGGCGCGGTCTAGGTCTCATTTTGGTTGACAATTAGTGGAAGCCAAATCGATGACGAAAACATTTGTTTTAACCTCATCGATTGTGTTCTTCTCTCAATTCATCTGTCAAATATAAAAGGGCTGACGACGGGCAGCGCTGACGCCTGGCAGATTGCGGTACAAGGGTACACATTTATTATGTTAGTCGAGTCGGTCTCCAGCTACAAGTGGTCCCGGTGCAGGGTGGTGCACTTCGGCGGCGCGGTGGTGTACTCGGCGCGCGGCATCGTGCACAAGAACCGCGACGCCGTGTGCCGCCGCTGTTGCTACGTGCTGGGCGCGGCGCGCCTGCCACTGCTGGCGGCGCTGTTCGCGGCGGCGCCGGGCTCGCCGCGCTCGCCGCGCCGGCCGGCGGCGCTGGCGTGCCGACAGCGCGCGCTGGTGGGGGCGCTGGTGCGGCGCCTGCCGGTGGCGCCGCGCCTGGTGCGCTGTCTGCGACCCGACGCCGCGCTGCGGCCGCGCAACTTTGACGCCGCGCTGCTGCGCCACCAGATCCGCGAGCAGGGGTACGACCAAACATACGTCTTTTTTATATTAATCATTTTCAATTCACTGAAGAAGATTTTAGGTAGGTATATAAATATACACTCACGGACACATTTTACCGTCCACTCATATCTTAAGTAATATTGTTTGTTTATGTTAACTTACAATTTGATTCAAATCAAATCAAATCAAAACTCATTTATTCAAATTATCCACCGGGCGCAAAGCTTCCTGACCGCTAAATGTTCGTGGAGGATTTTGTGCACTTGACTCATACCGATGCCTAAGCTTGTCCGATTCTGCTAATAGGTCACTCTTTTGTCAGTCTCTATCATACGCCGCACAACACAGATTCATGTTATCTTCAGTCGTCGCCGTAGAAGGCCGTCCCTCACGTAAATCATCAGTGAGATTAGTGCAACCACGTTTAAACTCATTAAACCAGTTGTAAACAGTCGCACGAGATGGGGCTTCATCGTGAAAGGCCAATCGTAGTCTATCATAACTTTCTTGTTGACTTAAATGACATCGAAAGTCATAAAAAATCATTGCACGAAAATTTTCTCGTGTTAAATTCATGTTGACGTGACACAGACAATTTTCAATTTGCCGCCAAATCGAATAACTAAAGACAAATGAATGAAATATATACTCAGTAATATTGCCAAAGAGTTCTATTTTCAAATTTTAGAATTATTTTTTTATTATATTGTTTATAAGTGGCCAGTTCTAAGAACTTTCAGTTTGACCCTCGTAACTGGAATAAGCCAGGGTACAACAAATAAATTTACAATCATTGGTTTCATTGCACACATTTAATTATAATAATTTCCCTTTTTGTGAACATTCAAACTATCCCATAATAAAATATAATAGTTGAAGCGGGGTTTATTTTTGTCGATTTCATATTGCTAATCAATTGGCTCATACTGGCACCAAGAAAACAATTATTGATTGCTAGGCGTAATTTGATGGTGGATTCTTATACAACAATAAACAGTTTAGTTGCATTTTGTATTACTAGCTATTCAGTTTGGCTGACGGATACTGTAGCAATTTGAGTATACGAAGATAGAAAAAGTTCTGAAATGGTCTTGCTTTATTTTGGGTTTCAAGCCAGTTCCAGCCGAACCTCTTGAAGACGGGGTCTGAAGGACGGTCGCGGGTCCACGACTTCGGTTGAGGCAAGGTACTCAGCAACTTATCACGAATTTCCTATCGACTTACCCGATCATGGGATGCCCGGCAGCGTGAAAAAAAGTAGTCCACACAACTTCCAAGATATTCGGTTCTAAGACACGTACAGTCGCTTTGAAACTTTGTTGTACCAGTTTTTTAAAAAGAAACAAGTTGTTAGAGTGTAATGATTAAGTTAAAACAAAAAAATGCTATTGGATGTAGCTGCTGTAGCTAGGACTGTGCCACTTGCGGACGCTGGGTTCAGCCAGCGTAGGATTGGACGAATGCTTGGATATCCACGAACCACTATCCAAGATGCAATTCGGCGTTACAGGGATACCGGTTCCTATACAAGAAGACCAGGACAGGGATGATCGATCCATCGTCTCGAATGTTCTGTGAAATCGGTTCACAACAACTTCTGAAGCTCGTACCCTATTGTTCGAAGTTCGAAATGTGAGTGTAAACCTATGAACAATTAGGAGAAGGTTAGCAGAGCGGGATCTGAGATCATTTCGACCAGCTCGAGTCCCAGAATTGACTGCAGCTCACAGAAGAGCGAGACTAAGATTTGCCCAAGAACACGCAAATTGGACTTCTGAAGAATGGAAGGTGGTTCTTTACTCAAATGAATCAAGAACAGCCCCACTGCCTCCGCTAGTTAGGCCTGATGGAACACTGGCTCATACGGCTAGAGAGAAAACAGATCTCTGTGCATCTCTCTTTGCCCATAATTCGCGTCTTGATACTGGCAATGCTACTCCACCTAATTTACCCCATTGCGGTTCTTCAATGACTGAGGTTCGCATTCGGAACAAGGAGGTGCTGAGAGTACTGTGTCGTCTGGACGTGAATAAGACTAGTGGTCCGGATGGTATACCAGCGATTGTTCTTAAAGCCCGAGTTGTCTCCTGTATTGACATCCAGCGTACGGCATTTCCCCTGGCCTGACTGGTTGGGTAAAAAACTTCCTGACTGAACGGTCCCACCGAGTCGTTATCGACGGATGCTCATCTGAGCCCATGTTGACGAATGCCTGTATTCCTCAGGGGTCTGTTCTCTCTGCAACTCTGTTACTGCTGCATATTAACGATCTGCTGATGCCCGGTATCTATGGGTATGCAGATGACAGCACAGTTGTGGAGAGATACCTGCCGGATGCTTGAGCTAGTAGGGAATAAATCCGGTCCGAAAGAGAGGCTATAGTAGAGCGAATGAGGCAATCTCCGAATGGGGCAATGCCAATCTTGTAGCATTCAATGCCGCCAATACACAGGCGTGTCTTTTCACCGCCAAAAGGAGCCCGTTCACCTTGGCTCCTACTTTTCGAAATGTATCCTTCGAGTGTACCGAACGCCTTCAGCTTTTGGGAGTTGAGATTTCCTCGAACCTAAACTTTGGGCGGTTCATTGAGTTCAAGGCCAAGGTGGCTGCCAAGAAACTTGGCGTTATCGCAAAGGTCCGGAGGTACTTCACACCAGGGCAGCTTCTAATGTTGTACAAAGCACAGGTCCGTTCGTGTGTGGAGTACTGTAGCCACATTTGGGCTGGTGCTGCTAAGTGTCACCTGGCCACTTTGGATTCAGTGGCGAGGCGAACGAAGAGGCTGATTGATAACCCTGACTTAAATCGAGACCGTCTCCAAAGCCTAGAGCACAGACGTAGAGTAGCCAGCCTTTCGGTCTTCTATAGGATGCATTTTGGGGAGTGTGCGAGGGAATTGCATGATTTAATTCCCCCATCTTCGTTCCACCATCGGACGACCCGTCGTACGGCGAGTTTCCACCCTTATGTTATTAACACCACTACGATCCGGATGAAGCGTTTCGCCTCCTCCTTTATACCGCGTAAAACCAGGGACTGAAACAATTTGCCAGCGGCGGTGTTTCCGTCGGACTACAATTTGAGTGTCTTAAAGGCTAGAGTGAATAGGCTCTTAATAACCTGTTAGAAATTAACGAATCCAGCATTAAGCGCATTTCCCGAGTAGATACATGTATGATTGTCCCGTTGGTAAATATTAAAGACTTTAGATAATTAGACTGGTTTATTACACTTGTAGAATTATTACATTGGAATCGACATCTTCTAGGTCAGATCCTAAGTTACAATGACAAGACTATAGACTATATTCATAGACACTAATACATAGAGATGGTATTAGTTACTCGACTACAGAGTAGTGATGTATGATACAACATCCCCCCTGTTTAAGTTTAAATTAACCCTTGACAAACAATATTATAGAAACCTGACTTAGTTACAATTTAGACAATGACTTAAGACTATAGTTAGGTCTTAATCTAGTATACAATGTTCTACTTAATCTATTTCATCAATTAGCCTTCTGGTTGGCTTTACAACTCTTCCAGAACGAGTTACATGTTGACTGACTGAGGATTGAGATGAGAGCTCTTGAGGTCTAGACTCCTGCCTGTTACCTTCCTCTCTCCCCTGCGACGAATTGGATAGCATAGGAGAATATTTGTGTCTTAAATGAACCCTATTCCTCCTATACCTAACTCCATTGACATCCTCAACGACATATGACCTATTATTAGCCAACCTTAGCTTGACAATGGCTTGTTCCCAATTGCTATCTGGCTTTCTTTTAAAGTATACATGATCATTGGGATACAATAATGACAATGACTTTGTATTTATATTATAATATTTAGACTTATTTTTATTATTTTGCTTGACACATTCTTTATAATTTTTGAATGTAACCACTTTAGGTTTTAATTTCTTATAAGACATAGGAATGTTATTTCTTAAATTCCTGGACATTAACAATTGAGCTGGAGATGGTATATTATTCTTAGGTGTGTTTCTATACTGTAATAAAGCTATGTATGGATCAGATGAGTTTCTTTTACATTTTTTTAACATATTTTTGATAATTTTGACTGAACTCTCTGCTTGACCATTTGACTGTGGATGATATGGGCTAGTTACAATGTGTTCTATGTCCCATTCATGCATAAAATTCTTAAATTCTAATGACTGAAAAGGAGGACCACCATCAGACACTAAAGATAAAGGTATTCCATGACGAGCAAAAATGGACTTTAAATGTGTTATTACATTCTTTGCTGTACTGTTTTTATTTAACAAAGCTATTTCTATAAATTTAGAATAATAATCTGTGACAATTAAATAAGTAAGGTTATCAAAATACATTAAATCAACACCTACTTGTTGCCATGGATATTTATTAATTTCAAAATTTTTTAGTGGTTCCTTTGGATTATTAGGTTTAAATTGTGCACATACATAACATTGTTCTACCAAGTTTTTAATATCAGCTGACATGCTTGGCCAGTACAAAGACTCTCTAGCCAGTTTTAAGCATTTATTTATACCTTGGTGACCTTCATGAATTTTACCTAACATTTCCTTATACATTGCCTGTGGTACTATTAATTTTGACCCTTTGAACAACAAATCTTTGACTACATGAATTTCAGCTTGTATATTCCAAAATGGTTTTATTGACAGACTGACATTATTTTTATTTTTTGGCCAACCTTCATAATAATACTTTTTTAACAATTGCAAAGTATCATCTTTCATAGTGTTCTGTAACAATTTTGTACAGTACTCCTTTGTGACTGCTAGACTTGAATGCATTAAATTGACATGACAAGATATTTCCGACTCATTCTCAGGTATATAATGTTCTTTCAATGCTGCTCTAGACAGAGTGTCAGATATAAACATTTCTTTACCTGGAACATGTATAACTTCCAAATCATATTTTTGTAAAGTTAACATCATACGTTGCAATCTTGCTGGTACATCATGTAGTGGCTTTTTAAAAAGATAGACTAAAGGTTTATGATCAGTATGAACAGTTACTTTATGACCGTACACATACTGGTGAAATTTTTCACAACCAAACTGAATGGCTAACAATTCTTTCTCAATTTGAGCATACCTTGACTGAGTTTGAGTTAATGTTTTTGAACTATAAGCAATAGGTTTATTATTCTGCATAATGACTGCTCCTAATGCTGACTTTGACGAATCGACTGACAAGACTAATGGTACATTGGGATTATAATGAGCTAAAACTGGTGACTTTGTAATTTCATCGATTAAACTCTTAAGACATTGACTATGATTTTCATCCCAAGTCCAGACTGAATCTTTCTTCAAAAGATTTCTTAAAATTTGAGTTTTTTGAGACAAATTGCTAATAAAGGGACCTAAATAATTGATCATACCTAATATTCTTTGCAATTCTTTGACATTTTTTGGTGTGGGCATATTGACAATTGCTTTTACTTTCTCTTCATCAACCCTAGCACCATCTTTACTAAAAACATACCCTAAAAAACAGACTTCTGATACTAAAAATTTACATTTTGACTTATTGAACTTTAAATTTACTTCACGTGCTCGTTGCATGACTTTATGTACTCTCTCATTATGTACTGACTCGTTTGGTCCATATACCAAAATATCATCGATGAATATTAGAACTCCTTCTAAATCACCGAACAAATTCATCATGACTCTTTGAAAAATTTCAGACGATGCATTAATACCAAAAGGTAACCTTAAATATTTATATCTACCGAAAGGTGTTTGAAATGTACATAAATCAGAACTATATTCATCTAGTTTAAGCATCCAAAATCCTGAAAATGCATCTAAATGAGAAAAACAAACAGCTCCTGCTAGTTGAGATCTGATCTCATCTATTGACTTAAGTGGATAAATTTCCCTTATAATATTCTTATTCAAATTTCTAGGATCTAAACAAATTCGTAACTGACCCGTGCTTTTGACTGTTATCACTATACTGTTCACCCATTCTGTGGGTTTAAAAACCTTTTCAATGACCTGCATTTTCTCCATGCGATCCAATTCATCGCGCAGTTTGTTCAGTAAAGCGAAGGGTACTCTTCTCGGCGCATCCACGCATGGCACTGCTTCCGGTTTGAGTTTCAGGCGACAGACTTGAGGTAGACATCCAAGACCCTGAAATACATCATTGTATTGTGTAAGAATTTGTTCACTAAAATTTTGTTGAGACACAGAGAAAACTCTTTGAATTATACCTAATTTTTCACAAGTTGGTAGACCTAAAACATTCGGACAAACTAAATCTGCGACTATAAACACTATATTTACACTAATAGTGCTATTATTTAAAGATAAACTACATTTTACATTAACTTTACCCATAATGGGTATTGATATACCACCAAACCCACTAACGTTTATTTGACATTTCTCAAGTGACATTTGACTTTGACATTTCAAAGATTGAAAAGTTTTCTTTGACATAATATTAATATCAGCTCCTGAATCAATAATGCAATTAATTTGTGTATGACCAACTAAAATGTTTATGTTCCATGACTGTTTAGAATAGTATTTGTTTTCTTTTGACTCGACTGTATTGACCTGTTTACTATGTATTGACTTTGCTGTAATAATTCTACACGTGTTTGTTGTGTGAGATTCCTCAGACTTGTGTCTGTACTCATCATTAAGATATGAATCTCGACTAAGACTTTTTGACTTTTTTGACTTGACTCTGAATCTCTCAGACTGTTCCGTGTTTTCATCACTGAGATATGACATATGACAAGAGTCTTCATTGGATCTCTCAGACTTATCAGTCACCAGTCTTTTTTCATCACTGAGGCATTTTTTATTAGACCTCTCAGATATGACATTATCACCACTTTCATCACAGAAATATGACACAGGATATTTTTTATGACAAGATGAGTCTACATGAGATCTCTTAGACATTGACTGCGACTGGCCTATGTGCGACCTGACCGTTGATTGTAACTTATATAGTATAGGATCTGACTGTGTGTATGACAACCTGCTATGTCTGTAATGATTTTGATTGTGATGACTTTGTGCCTCTAAATGACAATTATATTGACTAGACTTATGACTATGACTGAAGTTATGACAATTTAAAATTCCAACAAAATTATCTTGACTACCAGTTGAACTAAACGACTCTAAATGACTGACTTTTTTATTATTGGAGTAACAAAATTTTGCAAAATGACCATAAGAGTTACATGACCTGCATTTAGCTCCCTGCGCTGGACATTTGTAGCGGTGGTGTTGTCCACAGCGGCTACACGTCTTCGAGCGCTTCTCAGGACTGGGACTTGACTTTGACCTCCCTGCGCTGGATCCCTGCTGACTGACTGGTGAAGCTCGCCGTCGCTGACGCTCCGCTCGACCACGGCTCCTCCGACGCAGATGCATGACTTTTTCAGACTCTTCACTAGTGGACCTCTTGACAATTTGGTCTGCATCCTGCTGTGCGACGATGAGTGTCCTAGCTAGCTCTCGCATCCTCTGATATGTCAGATCAGGTTCCTGCAGCAGTCTCTGACGTACATGTGCTAAGTCCAAACTCAAGTTGGCGATAAAAATATCTCTGATAAGAGATTCTCTGAGCGTTCCAAATTCGCAATCTTGGCTCTTATTTTCGAGATCGGTTAAGAAATCCTCGATGCTTTCCGATTTCTGTTGACGTGTGGTAAAAAACATGTAACGATACATGGTAATATTTTTTCTAGGTTGAAAAAATTCGTCGAATTTGGCCTTGACGTCATGTAATGTGCTTTCTCCAATATTTATGTTGAATGTGTTGAAAATATTTAAGCATTTTTCACCAATGTGATGTAGTAAAATGGCGATCTTGCGTTTCTCACCGGACTTGTCCAAACCCGTTGCCAACAAGTATAATTCGAACTGTTGCCACCAGCGCTTCCAGGTTTCGTAATTGTTGTTTGTTGCATCTGACGATATTTTAAGCGCCTTCAAGCCATTGTTCATTGCAGTTCCGGTGTCATGGTTGCCACCGACGCCATCCGACTTTTGCATTTTTTGAATTTTCTTTCTTCGTATTGGGTTTTTTCACTCTTCTGACACCATGTATGATTGTCCCGTTGGTAAATATTAAAGACTTTAGATAATTAGACTGGTTTATTACACTTGTAGAATTATTACATTGGAATCGACATCTTCTAGGTCAGATCCTAAGTTACAATGACAAGACTATAGACTATATTCATAGACACTAATACATAGAGATGGTATTAGTTACTCGACTACAGAGTAGTGATGTATGATACAACAATACATTATTCACTAAATTATAGACCGTATCAGCTTCACACCATTTATATTTTATATGTATGTCTTGACGACAGACAGCTGCATCATGGATTAGTTGCCAAGGTAGGTATACAACCTCCAACACGCCTCCTCAATCTACTACATGATGAGCTATACAAATTAGAACCAAAAACGCTAACTTAATTACATATAGAAGTAATAAATCCAACGCGTCTCATTAACAAAACAAAAAAATATCAAAATTAAAATTAGCCATTACAACAGATAGGTTTAAAACTCAAATTACAAATTCAAAACCTAACTGTACTTGCCCGCCCTCTTAATGGGTAATTTTTGTACAATCTGTTTAAGTTTTGGGCCTGGCAGAGACTTCGTTAACATATCTGCTAACATCTCTTGAGTACACAAGTATTGTACATCAATCGCCTCCTTAATCAAGGCTTCTCGGACAAAATGATACCTAATATCTATATGTTTTGTTCTATTATGGTTCATTTTATTTTGCGATATTTTATGTGCTGACTGATTATCGTTAAAAATAATCGTTGGTTTGTCGTAAGTATTTTTAGTCAAACTAGACAACAAACCTCGCAAGTAAATTGCTTCTTTAGCAGCCTGACTGAGTCCTATGTATTCTGCCTCAGTCGACGACAATGCTACACATCGCTGCTTGCGACTCTCCCATACTATTAAATTATCGCCTAATGTAAAAAGCATTCCTGTGAAGGACTTTCGATCGAATGATCCCCCCCAATCAGCGTCAACGTACCCGCGCATCTCTAAGTTACCGGATTTTCGGAAGACAAGCGCAAAATCAGATGTCCCCTTTATGTATCGCAACACCCGTTTAGCACAATTGAAGTGCGTCTCATCATAGCATGAATTGAATTGAGACAGTAAACTTACAGCATGTGCTATATCAGGCCTAGTAGTTTGAGCCAGATAATTCAGACATCCTATCAAACTTTGGTACGGCAACCTACAATTTTTTATCCTATCTTGACCTATTATCTTTTGATATAAACAGGGCTCTATCTTTGATTGTATAAAACCTAAATTAAGCATCTCCTTATCTAATTCGTTAAACCAAGCATTAGAGGCTTGCTTCAATCCATATAATGACCGTTGTAGTTTGCAAACTTTGTTTTCCTGACCTTCGGCTTTAGCGCCCTCTGGCTGAAGCATGTAAATGTCTTCCTTCAATTTTCCGTACAGGAAAGCAGTCGTAACATCTCACTGGTCAATGGTCCACTCGTATTCTGCAGCTAGTGAGAATAACAAGCGAAGCGTAGAGTGCCTCACGACAGGAGAATAGGTTTCATTATAATCAATTCCACGTACCTGTGTAAATCCTTTAGCTACCAACCTCGCCTTGTATTTCAATATGTTACCATCACTATCTCGCTTGATCTTGAATACCCATTTGTTCTGTATAGGCTTCTTATCGCGCGGTAGATTAACTAACGTCCACGTCTGGTTCTCCTTCAACGAGTTGAGCTCATCGTTCATGGCCTTCTGCCACAGCTCACGATCAGGCCTTGACATTGCCTCATCCATTGTCGTTGGATCGCCATCAATATCTGCGATAGCTTTTCTTTCAGCTTCGGCTTTCGCACATGTGCATCTGTAGTCCACATTATTCCTTGGACGTAAGTTATATCTCGGCGGGTTCTCACAATCGTTGTTTTCTGATTGTAATGTAGGATTGGTACTAGCTTCTTGAGTTTCCTGTCTTATTTCATCAATAGTTTCTTCAAAAACGTCTTCATTGCTTCCTTCACTAACGCTGTGAATTTCAGTCTCAGGTTCAACACGTTCCTCCTCTGTTGAAATAGGAACGACTGAGTTCTTCGTCACTTTTATACCGTCTCCAGGAAAAATATTTTCTAAAAATTGGACGTCTCTCACAATTGAAAATTTTCCAGTCTTTGGTTCAACCAATTTGTAACCTTTCGTAGTCTCGCAGTAGCCAACAAATATCAGAGCTTCAGTTTTTATGTCCAGCTTTTTTCTGTTTTGTTTTGGTTTCAGAGCGTAAGCCAAACATCCGAATACTCTCAGATGACTCAGATCTACCTTCTTACCAGACCAGAGTTCCTGTGGTACTTTTCCAGTGACAGCCTTCGTAGGGCTTAGGTTTTTTAAATATACAACTGTTCCGACTGCTTCTGCCCAAAATCTTTTGCCTAAATTGGCTTCAAAAAGTAATGTTCGCGCTTTTTCAACGATTGTTCTATTCGCTCTCTCAGCCACGCCATTCTGCTCCGGTGTGTATGGAACTGTCTTTTGATGTTTTATACCAGCTAACTTCAAATGCTTGTCGAAGGCATCGTTGCAAAATTCTTTGCCATTGTCCGATCTCAAGCACTTGATCATCTTTCCAGTCTCATTTTCTACTTCGGCCTTATACTCACGAAACTTGTTGAGACATTGACTTTTGTTTTTCAAAAAATAGACGTGCGTCTTTCGCGAGAAATCATCAATAAATAAAAGCATATACAGCGAACCAGCAAAAGATGGCTCTTCCATTGGGCCGCACAAATCTGTGTGCACAATCTCCAATAAATCATTTGCTCGAGTGCCTTGTTTTTTGAATGGACTCTTGCAGCTCTTTCCATTTATACATGGAACACACGGCTCTATTTTGTCCGTAGTTTTGAATTATATTCCAGATACCATGTTTTTCAGGGTTATCATGTACTTTTGTCCTAGATGAGCTAGTCTCTTGGGCCATAGATTCGACAAAACTTTATTCGATGTTGTTAAATTAACCATAATATTGCTGTTTTCAATAAGCTTGAAAATTCCACCAACTTCTTTGCAAGTGGCAACTTTGCGGTCATTTTTATCTTTAATCAAACATCCATGCTTGTCAAACTCAACTTTGTACTCGTCTCTTACGAGATCACTCACTGAGATTAGATTCATCGACAATTCGGGAACATGCAGGACATTATTTAATTTGAGTTTCTCATTTTTCCTCACTATCCGTGCTGCATTGCCCTTCCCAACTACTGATATCTCTTCACCGCTGGCAACTTTTATCTTACAGTCGCCTATCTGTGCCCTATATTGCACTAGTTTGTTCGCATCATTCGTCATATGGGTAGAACAGCCACTATCAACATACCAGGCGTTTTTATTTATGTTATCGGCAGTACCCATGCAAATATTTGCAGTTTTCTTTATGCTTTTGCATTCTGATGCCTTGTGTCCAAATTTGTGACACTTAAAACATTTGTATGTCGCTGGTTTCCGAGCAGTGTTATTGTTGCTCTTCCTGTTTTGAGTGGTAAAAGCTTGTTCACCAGCCCCATTACTCACTTCGGCTTGTCTGTTACCTTCTTGTAGTAATTTGGTCTTTACTTGTTCTAGTGTTACCTCTTTTCCACTATTATCGATGACCATCACGAACGGGTTGTACTCGCTCGTTAGGCCAGCCAATAGTATCGAAATGAGCCAATCGTCTGATACTTTTGCGTCTATATCATTAAGCTGCTGTGCCAGGTCTACTATATCGCAGATGTATTTTTCCATATTTGAATAATTTTCCAAACGACACTGCCATAGTTTGCGTTGCAGCAAAATTCGCCTGCCCCAGCCTTGATCCTCGTAGGCTCTGCACAAGTTTTGCCATACCTCGCGTGCGGTTTTTGCTTGGTACACGTGCGCAAAACATGTAGGCTCAATAAGCAGACATAGAGTTGATCGTGCCTTCCTATCACTGTCTCTTTGTAAATCACTGATGTTTTCTGTTTCCACAACATCCCACAAGTTTTTGGATTCGAGGAGGTTTTTCACAATGAATTTCCACGATGTAAAATCATTCGCTCCTTGCAGTTTTTTAATTCCGCAATAGGAACCAGAAACAGAATTTTCATCACACATTTTTTCACTCTTCTTTTATTTTTGACAGTATTGTTTTTTGACTGTCAACAATGTGACAATCAGTATTTTTTAGGAAATATTTTTACGATCACTTATTAATAATATTTACTCAGGTACAGACTGGGGCCATAACCTGTTAGAAATTAACGAATCCAGCATTAAGCGCATTTCCCGAGTAGATACATTATTCACTAAATTATAGACCGTATCAGCTTCACACCATTTATATTTTATATTTATGTCTTGACGACAGACAGCTGCATCATGTATTAGTTGCCAAGGTAGGTATACAACCTCCAACATAAACTAGTGCGCTTTACCACCAACGACTGCCTCACTGCTAACCATCAGGCGGGATTGCGGTCAAGCGCTAGATTATTTATAAAAAACAAAAAAACGCGTCAGCGCGTGTATAGACGCCGCGGAGAACGGTTTGCTGAATATGCAGTGGTCGAAACCGTAGGTTACCAGTGAAGCTCGATAATGGTATGGGGGTGGCATATCTTACGACGCCCGTACAGAGCTGGTAATCTTCGAAGAAGGCAGTGTTAATACTCACGGGTACGTGACAGAAGTCCTAGAACCACATGTGATAACATTTTCGCCATTTATAGGCGACGATTTTGTTTTAATGCACGACAATGCCCGTGCGCACACCGCTAGAATTGTTACTGAGTACTTGGATGCCGTCAATATTCAGCGATTACAATGGCCAGCCTGAAGTCCTGACCTGAACCCAATAGAGCATGTGTGGGATAATCTCAAAAGACGAATCCGGAATCGTACATCAGCTCCAAGCACCATCGGTGAGCTAAGAGCTGCAGCGATAGAGGAGTGGGACAACATCCCCCAAAGCGACATCCAAGACATAATGGATGGGCTTTAAAATCGGTTCCAAGAGTCATGAGGGCCAGAGGAGAAAATACACATTATTAATTCGCAAATTTAGGGTACACTCTTTATTTTTGTAAGAAAACTCCAAAATCACAATAATTTCTTTTTTGTCATAAATAAACCATTTTACAACTTACACATGTTTCATTTATGTTTGTGTAATTCCGCTTAATTTAATATCATAATAAAATTCATTAAAAATGTATATAATTTTAAGGAAATTGCAAAAATGTAGGTGGTCGGTTAATTGTACCCCTGAGTGTAGATTCACAAAAATATATAAAAACAGATTTGGATGTATTTCGTGAAGATTTATTCCACGACCCTCATTGCGCATTACGCAACTTGGCTCGCCATGAAGTAAGCTGGCTCTCAGCCAATGCATAACGTTCGACAAAATCCAAATAATATACTAACATGTATAATTGCTTTATTTGAAGATTCAAAACAATGCAGTTAATTTACGTGGTGTGTCATAAAAAATCCACTTTTCATCACTTGTCACAATTCGATCCAATATTCCTTAATTTCTGTATCGATTCAACACAACATAAGTTTCAACACACGTATTTTTTTTATATTTTACTGATTTGACGCAAATGAGTCAATATTATGGGTAAGGTAACGTAAACCCATGCTTCTTATTCCTGGGTAGGTTGACTAGGATCGTCTTCCACCATCTCTCTTAATTGGTCATTATTCACCTGTGTGGGTAATCTTCCTTCTGGCTTGTTTTTCCAGTCGAAGTTTCCATCACGAAAGCGTTTAAACAAAATCGCACGGTGCGTTCATCAGTAGGCCCCTCTCCAAACGCACGCATCATTGATGTTGTGGGCTGTTTCTGCCGCGTTACTTTCGCGTCGGTACTCTTATTGAAAAATCACACGAATTTTCGCATTATCCATCTTTCTTGTCTAAGTTGAATAACAAAACCAATTGAAAGTACATATTCAAATGTGTCACATTTTTTTAAAAGAAAGAATGTCATAGAAACCACATGAAAAAAGTTTCATCCGAAAACCTCAAACCATGAATGTCAATTCAAAGCAAAAAGTATTTGTTTCTTTTTTTTTGTCACCTTGGAACGTATCTCCTATAAACCCATTATTATTATCCCATATTCACGGTTTTTATATATGTCGGAGATCGTCGGAATAATTTTAATAGAAGTTGCTGATTTGATTGACGTAGTAGAGGGGCAAACGCTTGTGACGTTATTTTTGTGATGGCGGCACATGGACAGAGTCGCTTTGGAAAGTGGGGTTCGTCGAACGGTCACTTTGCATCGAGACGCGGACCAAGGCACATCTCCGAACCGAAACTGTCGGTTTGCCTATTCAAATTGTTATCATGAAGATTGAAGGGTATATCTACACGTCGTGCTTTAATTCAAAACTCAGCTACGAAATGGAACCTGTACCACCACACCAAGATGCTGTCGACCCTACCGCTCTGCCGTCGCTGTCTCCGACATCAGAAGTTGGATAAAGAACTATACTGCTCACAATCTCGTTATAAATCCAGGAACAGAATAATGTGAGGCTGGAAGTGAACGTCACGTTACGAGGTGCGCTCAATTGCTGACGCAGAAGAGATCGCTCAGCGTGATAGTGCGACGCAGGAGTACGCTGCAGGAGTCCGCTGCAGGCGTGCACGTGCGGCTGGACGCGGCGTTGTCGCGACAGTGCTGGCTGTTGCTTGGCGCGCGACAGTGCTGGCTGTTGATTGGCGCGCGACAGTGCTGGCTATTGCTTGGCGCGCGACAGTGTTGGCTGATGCTTGGCGCGACAGTGCTGGCTGTTGCTTGGCGCGCGACAGTGCTGGCTGTTGCTTGGCGTGCGACAGTGCTGGCTGTTGCTTGGCGAGCGAGGTGCGCTTGCGGAGCGTGCAAGGTGCGCTTGCGGAGCACGCAAAGCGCGCTTGCGGAGCACGTAAGGTGCGCTTGCGGAGCGCGCAAGGTGCGCTTGCGGAGCGCACAAGTTCAGCTTGCGGAGCGCGAAACGTGCGCTTGCGGAACGCCCAAGGTTTCGGGACTTGGACCTCTGCTCTGCGGGCGATGAGAAGATTTCAGGACAGCATCTACTCTGCAGGCGATGAGAAGGTTTCAAAATACCCAAAACTTTTGTGGTAACGTAATGGGGTTTTATGAGAGCTCAGAGATGTGTGGTGTGCAACGGTTGACAACTGCCAAGTGGCAGGTGTTTGCGGGAAATTGCCATAATCTGGTGAGTCGTACTTTTTTTATTTTGATTCCGTGGCCGAATGTTCTCTTGTCAAGCAATCTGTAATTTCATTGGTGTATATACACACGCGCCAGTATTATACAGTGTACAAGGTTGTGCCAGTGTGTTGTGTACTGAACCATTTCTTTGCGACATGATAATAAGAGTTATTTGCAAATTTTATTTTTTGTACTACCCGTATTCTTTATTATAATAGGCTGAGAAATTTTAAATCAGGGTTTTAAAATTATGATGTCTGGTTTGTCTTTATTTCAAAACTAAAGTTCACTGTGGCCTATAGTTACAAGCTCACACGAGTTTCTGGTAGTATATGTGTGGCTAGACTATTAAATCTTCTCAAGAGAACAAGCGGTAACGAACATAGAAATGAGTGCTATTTACGAAAAATCTAAATTTGATAGAAGTGTGCTAAAGTAATGAAATTTAAAATTGGTGAGTTGTTTGATGGCGATAATGGCGATCGTTACCTATTGAAATCGTTGATTGGAAACAGAACTTATAAGTACCCCACGATCGCATAGGTACGAAAGATTTTTCCAAGTAATGTCTGCTGAGTTAGATTTTCATAATGTAGAAGATGGTGAGGAGGGTGCCTCCGCCAGCAAATAGAACACGTATCATGGCTATGTGGTCGCGCTGCACGCACTAGTCTGTAGTCGTAACTGCAACCCAGTGAGGAGTTGTTCAGGGGGCGATGGGCAGCTAGTGGTGTGGCGGGGACACTAGTTGGTATGGTCGCACTGCATGCACTAGTCTGTAGTCGTAACTGCAACTCAGTGAGGAGTTGTTCAGGGGGCGATGGGCAGCTAGTGATGTGGCGGGGACTCTGGTAGATATGGTCGCACTGCATGCACTAGTCTGTAGTCGTAACTGCAACTCAGTGAGGAGTTGTTCAGGGGGCGATGGGCAGCTAGTGATGTGGCGGGGACTCTGGTAGATATGGTCGCACTGCATGCACTAGTCTGTAGTCGTAACTGCAACTCAGTGAGGAGTTGTTCAGGGGGCGATGGGCAGCTAGTGATGTGGCGGGGACCTGGGTCTCGGAGGAGACTATTACTTGTACGGTCATGTGTTGACCTGGGAGTCGTGGACTCTAGAGTTGGTCGTATCACAAGAGGTGATGACGATATGGGTGTCAACTATGAGTTGTCACTAGCTACTGTGGTAGCGAACCATGATGTGTTTTCTTTTTGATGATTATGATTTTGATTTGATAGTTATGAGGCTTGGAGGAACCTTTTGTGTTTTCTTTTTGAAATTTAATAATTATGAGGCTTGAAGGAAGCTTTTGTGTTTAAGTCGTTAAAATAATTAAGTTTGGTTTTCTAATAGTCAATGTAACTAAACGTGACGTGTGACGGTCAGGTTGGCCGAGCTCTCAAAAATGCTTCAAAGTCGGTTTTCTGTGTTTTTTTTTAATTTGTTACAGACATGCACGAGGAAGTGCAACGGGAAATGTCGAAGTTTCGCCGGAATCGGCAGTTGGCCTGGTGAAGCGGATCCCGGACTCCAGGGCTGAGGGAGCTTCGGATGCGACTGGCATTGGCACTGGGATGATGATGATGATGATGATGCACGAGGACGTGCAAATCGTCAGGCTGGCCGTGTCGGAGATCGTCGGAATAATTTTAATAGAAGTTGCTGATTTGATTTACGTAGTAGAGGGGCAAACGCTTGTGACGTTATTTTTGTGATGGCGGCACATGGACAGAGTCGCTTTGGAAAGTGGGGTTCGTCGAACGGTCACTTTGCATCGAGACGCGGACCAAGGCACATCTCCGAACCGAAACTGTCGGTTTGCCTATTCAAAGTGTTATTATGAAGATTGGAGGGTATATCTACACGTCGTGCTTTAATTCAAAACTCAGCTACGAAATGGAACCTGTACCACCACACCAAGATGCTGTCGACCCTACCGCTCTGCCGTCGCTGTCTCCGACATATATTATTTTTTTGTCACCTAGGAACGTATCTCCTATAATCCCATTATTATTATCCCATATTCACGGTTTTTATATATTATTTTTGAATAATGTCCACAACTGCTGCAAATTGTCAAATCTGCTATGTAAGGTTTTTTGATGTGATATTTGGGAGGTTTTTTTGTAATTTTTCTCGGCTTTTGTGGTGTTCACTATAATCACATTTTGGGGCTTAGAGTAATATCACCAAATTATCTGTAAGTTGACTCAGCTCAATGGGCAGGTGTTGTTTCCACTCGGAGTAGAGCCTGACTGTGTTGAGTGGTGTTGAGGTGAACAGTGTAACATGATAGTCCCTCAGCTGATCCATGAGTGTAATGAACTGACCTACTACAATGAACCGCTGTCGACGTATTCGCCGTCTGGAGTGTCCAAATGGACACTCCAGACGGCGGCGGGGACTTATTAATGTAGTTGGAAACATAGTAAATTCCTTATTTGACGTATCAGACGAACAATTCGCGGAAAAATATAGCTGAGATATCAACATGATACAACAAAATAAAATACATTTAGTCGGTTTATGGAAGACTTCGATTGCCGAATTGGAGTACAATTTGTTGAAACGAACCCAAGAAATCATGGCAAAACAACATAAACATTTGTTTCTCTTCAAAAACACTGATACCTCGCTACGTACCCCGGTAGACATTATAATAATATTAATATTTAGATAAATGGAATGTTTCTTCAAATAAGACCGGTATGAACGAATGACAGAATGCTATTTTGTTTCTTATTTGTGGATATTATTTAAATCATGGATTTGCTTTGGTACTAACAGATCTTCAGATGGTCTTCGTTTTGCAATCAGGACACTTTTTGATTTTGGTACCAACTTTAGTAGGTACTAGGTCATATGTCGTTGAGGATGTCAATGGAGTTAGGTATAGGAGGAATAGGGTTCATTTAAGACACAAATATTCTCCTATGCTATCCAATTCGTCGCAGGGGAGAGAGGAAGGTAACAGGCAGGAGTCTAGACCTCAAGAGCTCTCATCTCAATCCTCAGTCAGTCAACATGTAACTCGTTCTGGAAGAGTTGTAAAGCCAACCAGAAGGCTAATTGATGAAATAGATTAAGTAGAACATTGTATCCTAGATTAAGACCTAACCATAGTCTTAAGTCATTGTCTAAATTGTAACTAAGTCAGGTTCTATAACATTGTTTGTCAAGGGTTAATTTAAACTTAAACAAGGGGGATGTTGTATCATACATCACTACTCTGTAGTCGAGTAACTAATACCATCTCTATGTATTAGTGTCTATGAATATAGTCTATTGTCTTGTCATTGTAACTTAGGATCTGACCTAGAAGAGGTCGTTTCCAATAATATAATTCTACAAGTGTAATAAACCAGTCTAATTATCTAAAGTCTTTAATATTTACCAACCGAACAATCATACAAATCCTAGACCTTTTAGTATTGGTTTAAACTAGTACTTAAGCATTTTTTATATTTAACCAAAACATAGGTACATATAAAATATAACAAAATTTTTAATTTAATTTTATTTCGATTAATATTCTGACTGTGGCAGGTTGTGACTTGCGCGTTTACAAAAAACACATTTAGCTATCGCGCCTCGCCACTCGTACAGCCCAGCTCACCCGCGACGTCCGCAGGATCATGGACATGGCGCTGTTGCGTCGCAGCGGCTGGTGCGAGTCTATGTGCGCGCGCGCCGCCCTCGCGCGCTACGGGCTGCTGGGGGGGCCGCGGGGAGGTCGCGGGGGGGCCGCCTCGCCGCGCGCCTCCCCCGGGCCCCGCGCCGCCTCCCCCGTGTGGCGGGCGCGCGCCCTGCTGCGGTCGCTGCCCATCCCCAGCGCCGAGTTCGCGTTCGGCCGCACGCGTGTGTTCGTGCGGAGTCCGCGCACCGTGTGGGAGCTGGAGGCGCTGCGGGCGGCGCGCGTGGCCGAGCTGGTGGTGCGCGCGCAGCGGGCCTGGCGCCGCCACCGGCAGCGCCGCCGGGCCCGCGCCGCCGACGTGCTGGCGCGCGCCTGGCGGGCCCGAGCGGCGCGGCGGCCCGCACCGCTCGCCGGGCGCGCCGCCGCCGCCGTGCTGTGGCGCGCGTGGTGCGCCAGCGCGCGGCGCCGCTACCTGCTGGCGCTGTGGCGCCGCCTGCCGCCGCGCCAGCTGTCGCCGGCGTGCGCGGCGTGGCCCGCGTGCCCGGCGCCGCGCCTGCTGGGCCGCACGGACGCCCTCCTGCGGCGCCTGCACCACGCGTGGCGCTGCCGCCTCTACCGCGACGCCTTCGACCAGACGGCCCGCAACCGCATGCGCGAGAAGGTGACGGCCAGCATCCTGTTCAAGGACCGCAAGGCCACGTACGGCGTGAGCGTGGCGCACCCGTTCGTGGGCGACTACGTGCGGCTGCGGGCGTCGGCGGCGTGGCGCCGCGGGCTGGGCGCGGGGACGGACCGCTACGTGGTGTTCGCGGACGTGGTGGGCAAGGTGGCGCGCTCGTCGGGGCGGGTGGCGCGGTGCCTGGCGGTGGTGTCGACGGGCGCGCTGCTGCTGCTGGAGCCGCGCTCGCTGCGCCTCAAGCGGCGCGTGGCGGCTCACAGTGTGTGGCGCCTGTCGCTGTCGCCCTACCACGACGACCTGCTGGTGGTGCACGTGCGAGCGGTACGTGTCGCCCTCCCGACCTCCCCGACTCCCCCGGCTCACCCCTCACCACTGTGTTGTGTTACAGAGCGGCGCCCTGGAGAGCTCTACAGAGGAGCTGTCGCAGTGCTCGTCACGTGACGCAACCGATGCTCCCGGCTGTCTGTTCGGGGTGAGTGTCTGTTATGAATGAGTGATTAAATAAAATAATTAAAAGTAAGTAAACCTTTTTAAATTTAAGCTTTTTGCGACAGACAGCCTTACTTATCCTTACTTATGTTATAAATGGGAAACTGAGTTTGTTTATTTGTTTCTCCCGCTTTCACGCCGTAACTACTGAAGTGATTGCTTTGAAATTTTAAAGACGTAAAGTTACAAGTTCAGAGTAATTAGCATTTACTTAAGTACCGAATTTTCTGCGTTTTAGTAGTCAAAATGTTTGTAGGTATAGATAGTTCAATCCACGAAGACGCGCCCCACTATTTCTCCTAACCGTTTATAGTATATGTGTGCAAGCTTCCGTCAATGTTTGAGTGTTATCCGTACACAATAATTATCTATGAGTGCACACGCACACTACAATAAATTGACTAATCAGGAGAGAGCGTCATGGTCAAAGTGAAAGATGCTCTACTTCAATTTTATACTCTTTACCCGACTGCAAGGAAAATTGAGGTGTGGATATTTTATGTGATTATTAGTTAATATACGATTATAATACCATTTTTATATAATAATAGGAGGTAATTAGAGACATAAATGAAATACGTGAAAAAGTTTTATGGAACTTTTTTTATTGAAATAAAAATCGTCAATCACTAGTTTCAGAAATGCCTGATTCAGATTCTGAAGTATCACTGACATTTATAATAAAATTGAAATCAAGATCACAGTGTCTCATGTATTCGTCTTCTATTTTTTCCACGTGCTGACAAGTATTGAACCAGACATCTTTATTTACTCGATCAAATGCTTCATTTAAAATGGGCATAATCGAAGTGTAGTTTTGATTGATATTGCGGCTAGCAACGTCGTTTTTTACAATACCCCAAATGTTTTCGATTGGATTTAACTCTGGGTGATAAGGAGGCAGCCGAAGCACTGTGAATCCATATTCCTTTAATAATTCGTCAACTCTGTACTTGCGGAAGTTTTCTTTGTTTTTTAATATAAGGTCATAAAGTTCAGGCTTTTTGTAGGTTGGTACAAAATGGATATTTTTTGCATTCAGCCAAGTCTGCATGTCTAATTTGTTGGAGTTGGATGTGGGTATTTTTTCCGAACTAGTATTGTGATAGGCTGCATTATCCAAGACTACCACGGCATCATTTGGGAGATTTGGTATTAGTTTCTCCTTAAGCCACTTTAAGTAATTATCCAAGTTCATATTATCGTGGTAGTCTCCGGATTTGATCTCTGCTCTGTACGTTAACAACGCATTTGGTACGAAACCCTCAGCACTTCCGGCATGTACTATAATTATGCGCACACCCTTTGTTAAATTTTGTTTCATTGCTGTTTTAGAGCCTTTGTCGGCCCAAGATTTTTTGAAGTGAAACTTCTTTAGGCACGCTTGACTTGGGGAGTAAACTCGCGAAAGCGTTACGAAAAATGATAGGAAAAAAAAAATGATGAAGGCGAACGGAAGCAGAGTATAGTCCTATTTCGTCTGTACTACAAACAAGGAGCTGGCTCATGTAAATATTGCATGACATGTCGAGTGTGAAGTTGTGAGTTCGCATCTCGCCGAAGGCAATATATATTTTTTGGATCTTTTTAAGATTTGTTAACAATTGATTACCTAAGAGCACAAATAATTTATAAATTTCGTTCTGTTCTGGCTTTTATATTGTTTTATATATTTTTGCTGAACATTTCTGATATAATTGAAAGTATAGAAGCTTGAAGATATCGTCACAATACGATAATTGGACACAAAGTACAAATTGCTTTCGAGCCTCATAAGCTCAATTATTAAACTAAGTACCTTGATTGATTAAGAACTATGAATTTCTTCGAGAACATGACGCTGCAAACACCCCCCGACCCCCCTCATTGATTACCTCACCCCCCCGTGGATTATCTCGGGAACCAGAGGTCGTGGACTACCCGAGTTTGAGGTCCCCTGATTCACGATTAAGAGCCCGACCTTTTGGCCCCGTGGAATCCACTACCCGACACCCTTTAGTTACCTCACCCCCCCGTGGATTATCTCGGGAACCAGAGGTCGTGGACTACCCGAGTTTGGGGTCCCCTGAATCAGGAGGAGGAGCCCGACCTTTTGACCCCGAGGGAATCCACTCCCCCTCTCCCCCTCCCCTCTACCCCCCGCAACCCCACGAAATCTACCCCCCACCCCCCGCCCCCTTTAGTTACCTCACCCCCCCGTGGATTATCTCGGGAACCAGAGGTCGTGGACTACCCGAATTTGGGGTCCCCTGAATCAGGAGGAGGAGCCCGATCTTTTGGCCCTGAGGGAATCGACTCCCCCCCCTCCCCTCCCCCTCCCCTCGCAACCCCACGAAATCTATCCCCCCCCCCCCCCCGACCCCCTTTAGTTACCTCACCCCCCCGTGGATTATCTCGGGAACCAGAGGTCGTGGACTACCCGAGTTTGGGGTCCCATGAATCAGGAGGAGGAGCCCGACCTTTTGACCCTGAGGGAATCCACTCCCCCTCTCCCCCTCCCCCCTACCCCCCGCAACCCCACGAAATCTACCCCCCACCCCCCGCCCCCTTTAGTTACCTCACCCCCCCGTGGATTATCTCGGGAACCAGAGGTCGTGGACTACCCGAATTTGGGGTCCCCTGAATCAGGAGGAGGAGCCCGATCTTTTGGCCCTGAGGGAATCGACTCCCCCCCCTCCCCTCCCCCTCCCCTCGCAACCCCACGAAATCTATCCCCCCCCCCCCCCCGACGTTTCACTTCAGTCGTGTGGTCATAAGCACACTCGTTTTTTTGCACGTGGTTGGTATGAATATATGATTCATCTGTGTACACTATAGGTCTACCTGCATTACGAAAAGATTTTACCTGTTTTAAATATTTCAATCTTAACATTTGAATATCATGTTTTTCGGTTAGGACCTTCCTATTATTCTCAGTTTTTCTCCATTTATAACCAAGCTTAAGTAACAATGTTCTTAGGGTGGTTCTACATCCATTAAATTGTATACGGTCTTTCAAAATAGTATAAAGTCGTGATAATGTTGGAAATTGATGATGTTCTTTATGGCAGTTTTGGATAGTTCTTCGGACTACACCAATATCAAATTTGTCTAAATTAATTTTTCGTGGTCTTACCCTTCTCTTCTTCATAGGTGATGTAAAAATAGAAGCACTTCTGCCTGCTAAATTCGAATGCGACGTACTCGCTTCATTATTAGAATCAATATCCATTTCCGTAGTCGGCTCTGTTGTACGCTCTTCACTTTGGACTACAGAAACTATCGCATCCGTCTCCATAGTTATATTAGACTCCATAGTAGATACTGTAGTTTGCTTTATTGTCTCAGTATAAGCCTTTCTTTCGCGTAGAATTCTAGTCACTGTGCTTTCAGATATTCCAACAGCCTGTGCGGTTCTCCATCGAGCATCAGTGAGTTTTTCTGCAAAATTTTGACTTGCTTCTTTTTTCATGAAATCGTAAACTTTAGAAATAATTTCTCTTGCCTACAATTAAAAAAAAAAAGAAAAAGAAATAACATTAGTCTTACTTTTAAATATAAAATGAAGTCTAGTTAGTAAAATTTAATTTTGAATTAAACTACTTTTCTTTTATTATTTTATGTGTTTCGTAACAATAATTTACATACCTGGCTTTTAAGTACAACACGCTGAGATTTTTTCGACATTTTAAAAAAATATAAAGTAGAGCAACTTTCGTGTCGAGTCTGGATTTTTGAAATACAGATTGTACTACTTGTGTGCATCGAACCACTGACGGTCCGTGACTGACGCTCGGAGAAAACTCCCCGCGCCCCGCGATCCCCTCAACCTAAAATTGGTGGGGCGCGTCTTCGTGGATTGAACTATCTATAAAGCAATGGCCGGACACAGCACGCAGTCCAGCAGTCATACTTATGTTAGGTGTTATTTTTAACCATGCAAATAACAATAAAATATTTTGAACTATTCTATTTTTTTTTCTTCTGGGTTGCTCTTTTCCCAAGTCATTTCTCTTTTATTTTTCTTTTGTCAACTTTCTGTCTTTGTATCATTTTCATATACATTTCTATGCTAGTTTATTCTACTTATTACTATCTTACTACTATATATTGGCTATAATTCTTAAACTATTCTTGCCGACGGCGGTCGCGAGGCTGTGCCGCCCCTCGTCCTATTTCTCTCGATGGCTATTTTAGCGATTTTGAGGTAGAACCGCTCCAGATACGGCCTGAATTGCTTGTCTGCCATAATTCCTGCAATGGTCGTTTCCGACAAAATTGTTTCTGTACTTATATCCAGGTCGTATCTGTCGCAGTTATGCCTCGGACATTCGAAGAGAAGGTGCTGGATTGTCTCAGTTGCCTGCAGAGATGTGAATTATTTGAAATACATATATTTCAAATGCAAATACAAAATGCAAAATACCCATTTTTATTTTATATTTGAAATACTTTTTTCTAAATGTATTTTGTATTTTATTTGAAATGCTCTATATAAATATTTAGTATTTATAAAATACAAAATAGTTTCGTTGCATTTTTAATTAATTTTTACAATTTTTCATTCTTAAATCCATGATTCCCTTATTTATGAACGCACTGATCGTGATCGTAGTATTGTCATTGTCATTTGTCAACTAGAACAATAATGCCAACATTTGGCCTAAATACATAGACGGAACATGAAAGATGAACTCTTTGAACAAATACTAGATTTCAGTTCAATAAATAAAAGTGGTTATGCTTAACAATGTATTTTATTTTTAAAACCTATTTTAAAAATACGTATTTTGCATTTTGTATTTAAATACTTTTATTCAAAACTATTTTGTATTTCTATTTGAAATAGTGCTAGCAACTATGCATTTGAATTTTGTATTTAAATACTTTTACTAAACTATTTTTCACATCTCTGGTTGCCTGTGTGTCACACACACAAGCCGGACTGTCTTTTAATTTAAATCTATGTAGGTACGCGGTGAAGCCGCCGTGACCTGTCAAAATCTGCGCCCAAATAGACCTCCTGTCGAGGCTCTTCAGGACCTTGCGCGCGCGCACCAATCGCGGAAGAACATCCGCGTGACCCCAGCCGTGGCCCCGCCGGTGTACCTCCCGTTCCAGACAGCTACTGTGCCCTCCCTCAACCGTCGCTTGACGTATGAGACTGGACACCTGTCATACGCTGGGGCGACCCTGGACTGGGCCGCCGTCTGCCTAGCCAGTTCGTCGGCGCGCTCATTGCCGGGGATCCCGACATGAGCTTTCACCCAAAAGAACCGGAGGATTTTACCTCTCCCCTCTTGCTCCCTGATATTCTGATGGTGCGTTTCCGGGTTTCGGATCAAGTGGAGCGAGGATCGAGATTCGCTGAGCACCGCCGCGCAGTCGAAGCCTCTCAGGACAACCAGGTCCGTAGCCCTGGCTATCGGGAGCAGCTCCGCCTGAAAGACGGTACACATCGGCTCCAACCTCATCCGCTTGGTCCGAATCTCGGACCCATCCCGCCAGTATGAATATGCCACCCCGACCCCTTCAATCGATTTACTACCAACAGTGTAAATCAGATGAGCGGGGAGCTGTAGCTGAGCCACAGTTTCGGGGAGCAAATTCTCCAGACATTGATAATCAACATCTGGCTCACTGGCGGGGTGAGGGTCCTCCGTAAAGGCCCTACGCTCCTCCAGTTGGCGGGATTCCAGCTCTTCAATCGGACGTCCCCGTTTGCACTCAAACAGCCGGGCGACCTCCAACACCCGAAGATCGAGTGGGAGGAGACCCGACAGCGTGAGCGCTGCATTGAGCGACACCATACGATGCGACTTGGCGATCTTCTGTGCAAAGCCCCTCTGGACGGTAGCAAAGGTTCTTTGCACAGAGATCTTCTCGGCGGCTTTCGCCCAGGAGCTCGCGCCGTACAGGATGGTCGGTTCGACCACCGCGATATATATCGTTATGATGATCTCCAGACACAAGCCCCAATCCACCCGAGCCATCGCCGACAGCTTCCTATAAAGGTTAGTTGCCTTGCAAATGCTTGTTGAAGGTCAACTTACTGTCGACGATGACTCCGAGGATCTTGAGCTCGGTCACCATCGAGATGTCGACGCCACCCATCTGCACGACCGGAGTGTCATATTTAAGCTTCCGCGTGACGACCATCGCCAGGGTCTTCTCTGCGGAGAAGCGAAACTTATTTATGATACCCCACTCGTGCACACAGGCTAAAGCGGCATTGGAATCCCCCTGGATCCCGAGCGCCGTGTGCCCAGAGAACACCAACACGATATCGTCCGCGAACGTACGCGCCCAGCGCATCCAGGTTGTCCAGTAGAGGGTCCAGCAGCATGTTCCAGAAGAGAGGCCCACCGATGGAGCCTTGGACACAGCCCTTGGACTGAGGCTTCCGCATCGTCCTCCCCGCGTAGCGCACGACTACGCTCCGGTTCCGGAAGTAATCCTCGACAAGACGTCTCAGATCAACGGGAATACCTTTCTCTATCATTCTGCACTTTATAGCAGGCCACAATGCATTATCAAACGCCCCCTCGATGTCAAGAGAGACTATCAGGGCGATCTCCTTCTTGTGGATGATGCCTCTGAACGGTACTATTAGATAAGTATATATAGTAAGACCGTTTAAATAAGTCTTCGCCCACGGGGTACAGGGACGCGGGGGTACGACGAAAGCGGGGGCCGAGGGAGGTGCGGGCGGCATGCGCTGTCCCGTGTTCGTTCATTTCGTTCGTTACGTGGTTAGCGAGCGCATGTCTTGACAGTTGCAGACAGTCTGTGCAACTTATACACGAGATTACATTCTCAAGATGAATTTGAATTAATAGTCAGTGTAAGTAAGTGGTTTTTAATGTATACGAATATTTTAGAAAAAGGAAACTGGATCCAAATTGTGCTGAATATCAATAACAACAACAATATCAACTGGAATATCGGAAATGTCTGTATCTAGAATTGCACAACAGGGGAAACTAGTAAAGGACAACGAAAGTTCAAATCACCGCGTAAGCCAAAACAAATTCGCACAAAAAGAGTAAGAGTAAAAGTAAGGAGAAAAGTTACTCAGTTTTACAATTTTTTTAAAAAGATACCCACATTGAAAACTTTATATACTGTAATTAGAGCAGAGGATATATTGCACTGCAGCAGGGAATATTTACGATTATTATTACTTGACCTGGGTTTTAAATTTAAGAAATGCGGATCTAAAAGGAAACTCCTCATCGAACATCCAAATATAACATCATGGCGGTGGAATTATTTAAGAACTATTAAAAAATATCGTAGAGAAGGAAGACATATTTTATATCTTGACGAAACGTATGTAAATGCATCACATAACGTCTCAAAATGTTGGCAGTCAAAGGATGAACACGGCGTGCTCTCTCATATCTTTAAAGGGGATCGTTTGATCATTGTACATTGCTTGTGATATTCAAATCCAAATGCAAAACAGGCGATTATCACGATTCTATGAACTTCGTGAATTTTTAGTAAATGGATAAATGAAAAACTCATGCCTAATATACCACCAAATTCAGTCATAGTCATGGATAACGCAGCTTATCATTCCGTTCGAGAAGAGAAAAAGCCGACTATGGTTTCTACTAAATTAGCTATGCAAGACTGGTTACGACGTCATGATGTGCCTTTTGATGACAAACTTAGAAAGGATGGCTTATACAAATTAATAAAAAGACATTTCACAGAAGAAATTTACAAAATCGATGAGTTACTAAAAAGAAACAGACATGAAGTATTACGTTTGCCTCCATATCACCCAGATCTGAACCCGATTGAGTTAGTCTGGGGTGATATTAAAGGACAATTAGCACTACAAAGCATCGACTCTAATTTGGATCAGAAAAAAAAAAATATCTTAGAGAGGCTATTTGCTGAATATTCCGTAGAGAAATGGGAGCACTGTGTAAACCACGTAATTAAAATTGAGGACGAATACAGCAAACATGACAATATTGTAGATGATGTTGTTGATTTTATTATAAATGTGGAGGAAGATGCTGATGTCCTATAGCCACGATGAAGTCGGATATGCTCTCCATAATATGATCGCGCCTGCTTAATCTGATATGTTCCTAAGGCAAAATGAATTCATTAATTCATCTCCATTCTAGGGAATAATATCAAGTTATCCCTATCTGCTGTTATACTAACAAAGTTAGAAGACCTTTTATCAGAAGCGTAGCGTGCCTTAGCGGGGCCCCGTATAAAAATTTGTTTGGGGGCCCTTAGGAAGGGTAAAGAATTCTCACAAAAGAAAAAAAAAATGCATAAAATTGATAATAAATATTTATTCATCATAATAGGGTGGTTGACTAAAAAAAACGAATTAGTCCATCAGTCAGATTTCCAAAAAATACTAGACACATATTTTTTCTTTTTTCATATAAACAAAAAATGAAGACTATACAGTGAGTTGAAAACTCGTGTGACGTCACTGCTTGCTACACTTTTTAGCTACCAGTGACGTCACCAGCCAGCACTCCTGATCTTTGATGCCTTTTATATTTGGAAAATTTTATTGAATTGATAAAACAATGACGGACTAAATAGAATCATTTTTTTTTACTCAGGAAACATCCCTATTATCTGTCTGTCACTTTTTCCAAAATTTGAGAACTTCGCTTCTCCCGGAACCGTTCCGCCCGTAGCTCGTCGCGCGCTGTGTGCAGAGGCCATTACGCGGGAAAAAGAGAAGCTTTTTTGACTTTTGTCATTTGTGAAATAAAAAAAAAGTTTGGAAGTTTTTATAAATTTTTGCTTACGCGACTTGGGGGCCCCGTTTCTGTTCGTGAGTATAATTCGGTACCTCGGTGACAGGGCGAGGGTGCGTGGCGCCGGCGCGGTGACGTAGTGGTGCGCACGTGCCACGTGCTGGAGCTGGCCACCAAGCTGTTCCTGGTCGTGCAGAACGCCGTGGGCGTGCCGCCGCACGTCAACGTCGCCACTGAGTGAGTATACCACGTGCCACGTGCTGGAGCTGGCCACCAAGCTGTTCCTGGTCGTGCAGAACGCCGTGGGCGTGCCGCCGCACGTCAACGTCGCCACTGAGTGAGTATACCACGTGCCACGTGCTGGAGCTGGCCACCAAGCTGTTCCTGGTCGTGCAGAACGCCGTGGGCGTGCCGCCGCACGTCAACGTCGCCACTGAGTGAGTATACCACGTGCCACGTGCTGGAGCTGGCCACCAAGCTGTTCCTGGTCGTGCAGAACGCCGTGGGCGTGCCGCCGCACGTCAACGTCGCCACTGAGTGAGTATACCACGTGCCACGTGCTGGGTCAGAAAAACCACTCACGAGCTACAAAACGTACCACGTGTCAAACTCATTGAAGGTGCATGCTGCAGTCAATGATTTGAGTTTGTTTTAGGCGAAAGCTCCAGGCTAGCTAAAGTCGCGAATGTCAAATTCCTTATGTTTTTTGCAATTTGCAAGTCAGTATATTGTATTATTTATCATAATATGATTCGCGACTAGGACAAATAAGTTATAACGGAATTATAATCATCACTTCAGAAAACAAGAGATTTTGAATTTCGTGGCCTACAGCGCATCATCCCCCTTGAACTACAACATCACTTAACTCAAACCTATCTACCAACTAACTGGTCATCGAATTCGACAAATGATGCTGGTGCGTCGATCGAGTTTGTCCGAATAGTTCGTCCTGTTTATGATCCGTATGTCGGTGTGCGGCAGGTTCGAGGCGAACTTTGGGCAGCAGCTGGTGACGTTGGCCTTCCACGCAGTGGGCGCGGGGCCCGAAGGCCCGGGGGGCCCGCGCGGGGTGGGGCCCGGGGGCCCGGGGGGCGCGCGCCTGCTCCGCCGCGGCTCGCGCATGGACGTGCTGGTGTAGGACGTGTGTGTGGTGCCACCGCAGTGTTCACTGTAGAGCAGGGCGACCCGCTCTAGCTCTCACTGTAGAGCAGGGCGACCCGCTCTAGCTCTCACTGTAGAGCAGGGCGACCCGCTCTAGCTCTCACTGTAGAGCAGGGCGACCCGCTCTAGCTCTCACTGTAGAGCAGGGCGACCCGCTCTAGCTCTTATTATAACGTAGCGCAGTAGCCGGCGATGTTACACTAACGAATAGTTCACTTGTAAGGTAGTCCGAGGCGCCTAACTGGGCCCCACTCGCGACACAATCATGGTGATCAGACGGCCCGGGCGGTGGGCTTCTATAACTTAATGTGAAATATTCACGTTTCTTAGTGAGTGCGGTTTGATACGATGCGATATTTGTTTGATGAAGAAATGGTTTCATTCTGCAAATTACGGCACAGACTGTGTCACAGAGTGAATTATGTCCAAAGAAACAGTCTCAAAGTGTGAACCAAACTAAAAAAAGAAGGAAGTTCTGCGTTCTATTTTCAAATGTTTAAAACAGTTAGATACTAGATATTTAATTGACTTCTTTTTCGACACTGAACTGATATCCGTATCTGAAGTATGGAAGTTCCTATTTACTTAATCTATTATTCAAAAAATCCAGCTGTATACGTACGTAGGTATATATATCAAAAAACGGTGGACGTGCCGCGATACGAAATTACCTCGTGCCGATTGTGTCAGTAGTAACTAGTATAGGTCCTTGTCGTTGTTAACAGCACCTCAGAGCCGAGCAATCGAACTATGTTACTCTTTGATCCTCTGCAGAGTTCAATTCTCTTTGTTGTCTGATGCTCCGCCGAACAAGATTCCAAGAATAAGACAAATTCGAGACATCGCGATTTCAAACAAAATCCGTTTCATCGACATATCATGTTATGTTGAGCGTAATGATTGATTGATGTCGCGTTGAGTTACGTCGGCGGCCCCATAAAGAATTGGCCTAACTATGAACTAATGAAGGAAATGAAACGAAACCAATTTTATTTTTCAATACCTACAATCACCAAGAAACTAACACACATCTGTGAATCAACGTCCCTTTATAGAACTAATCACATTTTTTATATTCAAAATTACCGAAGACGGTAGCCTGCAACTCTTCATCGCTTGAAAATTTCTTCCTTTAAGTTCCCCTTTAAATTTGGAAATAAATAATAGTTGGCCGGGGCCATGTCTGGACAGTAAGGTTGATGTTCCACTCTGTGAACCAGCATTGAAGAATCAAATCAAATCATGTTAACACGGGTAAATAGGTACAGATTTTAATATAATATGTAAAGAAAACCGTCCAACCCATAAGGATAATAAAAGTTAGGTAAATACATAACCAAATAAAACTTGCAACTTTGTATAATCATCACATTAAAAATACTAATGAATTTTGAAATAATCTTTTTTTTCCGCGAATTAACTCCAACTTCCCCAAAATCTGGTATTTTTTTAATAGTGACAACACCGTTTTCGACTGTATTATTGGCGGCATTTTATTTGGCCCTTTGGCAGCTGTCTGTAAAGCCACTGAACGGCGCGTGCGAGCTATTTTGGCGACCTCAGTCATAACTAGAGATGTACTATTTTTCGCATTATAACGTTTTTTTTATCGCTATTGATAGAAACTTGTAAGAAACGACTCCCAGAAAAAACACTATAAAGTGAAAAATAATTATTAACATAATAGAGTACCTATATTCATTTTTGCCAACGACTTCCAAAATTAGTTATTTTTCACTTTGTAGTGCTTTTTTTGAAAGTCGGTTGCTTTTTTTTGTGAAAATTTTCTATTTTACCAGTTTTAGTTGTAAAAAGTACTGTTCAGCTGAAACCGGTTGGACTGGACGCTGCCGCCAACATAGTTGGGAATAGGCTAGCAAACAAACTACGCATTTTATTAACTTGAATTTAAATTTAAATTTTGATTTAAGTAAATACCAAACTTCTGAACCGATTTTTATAAAAATCTCTTGGACCTGACTGAATGTGTGAGCATTGCTAGAAATGACACGATTACGCGACCTAAATTCAGTCAGTCTCTTGTTTTTTTTTATTGTCGCGTGGCGAGTAGCAGTGGCTACGTGGCTAGTGGTTGTCCTACGTTAAACTTTAATGCTGTAAATTGTTTAGGACTTCCCACGACTGACTATAGTTTTTATTATCAGATCTACTGCAGATTTTCATTATAACCCACATGGATGCAAACTTCTCATCAATATAAATGAATTGAGTCCAAATACAAGATAATTATTGTAAATTGTTGAGGAATTCCCTGAAATGACCTTTGTCTTCGTCATCAGGTCCCTAATGACAGTCACAACCCACCTAGACGTAAGGTTATTATCAATAAAAATTAATCAATCACGAACATAACGTAGCTGCTGTGAATCGTTGAAGAGTTCCCACGACTGTCTCTTGGCTCCGTCCTCAAATCTACTGCAGACCTTCATAACAACCCATATGGACGCAAAGTTCTCATTAATATCAATGAATTGAGTCCAAACATGATGCGAAATAAGCTGTGTGTGTGTGTGTGTGGCTAATTAATGTTGATTTCAGAGAAGAACTCTCAACCAATGAGAGCGCCAAACGCGCTCGATATCGACGATCGATTTTCGTATTGAAAACTCATACTAGGCCTACTAATGTGTCTGAATAGTGACTGCAATTATGCAGAAGCTCGTAGAGACTGTGATCTGTTTTGTACTACGGTGCCATCTAACGTCTCCGCAATCGCCTAAGGATTACAGATAAGTTATGCTCGCACCTGCCCGCTGCCCTGCTCCCCGTCACCCGCGCATCCCTGTATTGCCTTGAAGTTACCTCTTTTTGCAAAATAATACATATTGTATTTTTTGGGGGCATTTTTTTAAGTTTAGCCCGGCTTTGTAGGCATTAGTAGAATGAGTTATCGATATCTAACAATACCTTCACTTCACGGACAGGGCTTTATTTACACATTGTGTAAAAAAAAAAAAAAACATATATACAACATTATTTTTTGTTTATGCAAAACCCGAAACACGTGTCCAGTATTTTTAAGTAAAGAATAATGTACAACATTTCAAAAAGATATCATGAAAAACCACAAAATTATGAGCTTGATATTCTACTTGGTTGTCTCAACAAAAATAAGGTCCACGCTCCATTCGGACGGGCGAACTGGGTGCATTGACGCTCGTAGCGCGCTCAGTAACCACACTGCAACAATTTCTAAATGTATTTGTGGAAAAATATAACATGGTGTAAAAATGATTGGAATCGATTCAGTTGCTTATTCTGAACAAACTGTATTCAGGTTTCGTATAAACAAAAAATAACTCTGTATAAAACAATACAAAAATAATTTTTATTTATTTTCTTTAGGACAAAACTATTTATATTGAGAATAAAAATGCAATAATGATATAATTATTATGAATTTACATAATTATTTAATTAATTAAAATTATGATCAATAATGAAAATATTTACCTCGTAAATCAATTAATATTACAAAATACTAATTTCTAAGTAACAATAATGCGAGAAAAAATATTGTATTAGTAAGATACATAATATGTATATATAATAATATATACATATTATTTAAACATACACATTATTTTTTCGGGTTTTGAATAATATGTATATATTATTATATGTATATATAATAATATAATATGTATATATAATATATACATATTATTCTATGGCCGGTACCACGCGGGGAAATCAACCTATCTATAATATTGTATGGCCGGTACCACGCTGGGGAATCAACCTATCTATAATATTCTATGGCCGGTACCACGCGGGGGAATCAACCTATCTATAATGTTCTAAGGTTGGTACCATGCGGGGGAATCAACCTATCTATAATATTCTATGGCCGGTACCACGCGGGGGAATCAACCTACCTATACCTAATATTCTATGGCCGATACCACGCGGGGGAATCAACCTATCTATAATATTCTATGGCCGGTACCACGCGGGGGAATCAACCTATCTATACCTAATATTCTATGGCCGATACCACGCGGGGGAATCAACCTATCTATAATATTCTATGGCCGGTACCACGCGGGGGAATCAACCTATCTATAATATTCTATGGCCGGTACCACGCGGGGGAATCAACCTATCTATAATATTCTATGGCCGGTACCACGCGGGGGAATCAACCTATCTATAATATTCTATGGCCGGTACCACGCGGGGGAATCAACCTATCTATAATATTCTATGGCCGGTACCACGCGGGGGAATCAACCTATCTATAATATTCTATGGCCGGTACCACGCGGGGGAATCAACCTATCTATAATATTCTATGGCCGGTACCACGCGGGGGAATCAACCTATCTATAATATTCTATGGCCGGTACCACGCGGGGGAATCAACCTATCTATAATATTCTATGGCCGGTACCACGCGGGGGAATCAACCTATCTATAATATTCTATGGCCGGTACCACGCGGGGGAATCAACCTATCTATAATATTCTATGGCCGGTACCACGCGGGGGAATCAACCTATCTATAATATTCTATGGCCGGTACCACGCGGGGGAATCAACCTATCTATAATATTCTATGGCCGGTACCACGCGGGGGAATCAACCTATCTATAATATTCTATGGCCGGTACCACGCGGGGGAATCAACCTATCTATAATATTCTATGGCCGGTACCACGCGGGGGAATCAACCTATCTATAATATTCTATGGCCGGTACCACGCGGGGGAATCAACCTATCTATAATATTCTATGGCCGGTACCACGCGGGGGAATCAACCTATCTATAATATTCTATGGCCGGTACCACGCGGGGGAATCAACCTATCTATAATATTCCCACTGCTGGGACACTACTTAAACCATCTGTGTGCCAAATTAGTTCCTTAGTCTTTGTGTGAAAGTGCGAAATAAGCGCGTATGTAACATACATTCTCACAAACTTTCGCATTTATAATATTAGTAAGATGGAGGATCAATAAGAGCCGCCTCATCGTAAAGTGCCAACAACCGCAGAACTGATCATCATGATTGTGTCTCACGACTCTTGTTTAAGTCATCATCATCATCAACCTTTTTATTGTCCCACTGCTGGGCACAGGTCTCCTCTCATACAAGGATCCTCTCAGAGAAGGATTGAGCGTTTTGTTTAAGTAGGTGCATATAAATATTTTGTTCAATGGTAATAACAACGGTCACCGCACCTGTGTAGTGTGTAAGCGGTCCTAAATTGTAATATAGACCGGGCAGCAGAGCGCGGTAGTGGTGACGGCGGTGAGTGGTGACCATAAACGAAATCACAACTATTGGCTATACATACAGGCACCTGACTCACCTCAATAGGGAATCTTACGCAAAGCTGAGCACGCTGATGGCGCCACGCTAACAAAGCATGAATCGAAGGCGCGCGACATTATTTTCGACTTAATTTCGTCCGCGCTAGTTTATACTTTTGCAGTTGCCAGTTGTATATCTTGTGTTATTGTTCCGAAAAACCTTTAACTCTTTAGTAAATAAGTAGCTATAAAAGTATTGACCACTAAATATATTTGATTGTTATAGTGTTCAGCTCACAAGTTGATGTACCAACGTTTACACTACCCTCACTCACTCTCTCTCAAAACATATTTCTAATTTCCCAACATTTTGAAAGGTTTTTGACATTTGTATGTAGCCAATTGAGACTGCGCCTAGCTTTTGAACGTTTTAAATTATGATAATGTGCGATTCGTAATTGAAAAATCAGCCGAGACGTAAACTTCATGTGAGCGTTATTAAATTATCTTTTTGAACTGTCGTTACAATAGTAGGTACAAGATCTGAGATCACACTTCGATTCGGTAGATAACTTTTTTTTTGTTGATACTATTGTAAAAGGATTGTTAAAAAAGTATAAAATTGACTAGCGATCGGTTGACTATAGAAATGCCGCATAATAAATTTTATATTAAAAAATGGTTACCAGCTCTCACGTCTGCCACAATAATAAGTATTAGATCTTTACCTATGAAATTTTGTATGAAAAAATTTAAAGGTTTTTTTTTTCATTTATTTTTTATTTGTATTAATCTAAGTAATCGCCCATGCAATCAAAGCATCTTTCCCAACGCAGTGGCAGTTTATTGATGCCCTTCTTAAATAAATCATCAGGACGAGAGGCAACAAATTCTTTAAAGGCATTTTGTACTGCCTCTCAGAGTTCCCGCCAAGAAGTTATCCAAATTCTGGAAAAAGTAGTAGTCTGTAGGCGCAAGGTCTGGTGAGCAGGGCGGATGGCGGAAAAATTCCAAACCCAGTTTTTGCAACTTGGAGACCGTCTGCTGTGCATTATGAGGTCACGCGTTGTGCAGGAGCAGCGAAAAGTAGCGATTGACCATTGCTGGTTGGAGATGTGCCAGTTTCTCCATCATTGTGTTCAGTTCTTCACAGTAAACATCTGCAGTAATGCTCATCCCTCTTGGTAAGAAACTAAGATTAATCACACCGGCGCTAGACCACCAAACAATGACCATCACTTTTCTAGAGGTAAGTTTTGGTTTAGGGCATTGTTTAGGTGCTGAACCAGAATCCAACAAACTTGCTGAGCGCTTGGGGTTGTCAAACAGAATCAGCTTTTCATCGCAGGTGTGCGGTTCATTTGTGTGTCTGTAGAGCAGTGCAAGGCACGTCCCGACTCGCATCCTACTTCGCACTGGCGATCATTGAGTTCGTGGGGCACCCATTTGTCAAGCTTCTTACCTTGTTCCAGTTTTTAACCTTGCTTATTTGAGGTAATGGATCAATATTGTATTGACGCTAACGTCGAAAGCTGCTGCTAATTCAGCCGTAGATTATGCACAATCGCCATTAATTCTTACATTGTTGACCAAAGTCAACAAGTCGAGCGACCGAGGGGTTCATTTTTCAGGTCGAAATTCCCAGAACTGAAGCGAGCAAACTAATAATAGGTGGTGCATTGGTTTGTAGTGTGAGCTGCGTAAACGTCGTTGAAGTTGCGTGCCGCTTGTGTCGCCTTGTAGCCACGAAGGTCCTCATATTCAATGATTACCAGAATTTTTAATGTTACATCCATGATGACGAAAAAGATTGAAATGCGATGAAAATGTAACACTATTCAAGAAACTAATGACTACTTTTGGAAAAAGAATTCCACGTTTTTAAAATTAACTTAATTTGAAATTAAAATTCTTAGCCAAACACAAATGATTATGATTTGAAATGGCATGTACTGCAGGACGGCAACTTCATACGTAAACACGTATTGAAACTGTTTGCACCTGGTAACCTTATATCTATATGTATACTACACTGACGGACTCATAACCTGCATCAAAGTAATAGACGACTTTGAAATAAATATTTTAATCAAGTGTGCAAACTTCTATAAAGATTTAAATTGAAATCTCTAGATTGGTTCGTGAACTTTAAAACTGCGTAGGGTCAAATCCTTAAGTTTTAAGTTTAAGTTTATGTACTGGAAAGGACTTGTTTGAAAAAAACAGAAATGTAAGGAAAATTGGTTTAACAATAGACACAAACTTTATGCAAAGGTTTATTTATGTTTTAATAAGGTGTATTACCACCACGTGCCCTTATTACGGATTCTAATCAGTTCCGCATAGATTTATTAAGGGTTATTAAAAGATTTTGCGGAATATTGTTCCATTCTTCTGAAACTGCTGCCACTGTTGTAGGCACAGGATTTCTAGCACATACAGCTCTTTTTAAATTGTTTCAAACATGCTCAATGGGATTAAGATCCGGGTTGCGTGCTGGCCAATTCATTGTATGTATCCCAACCTCTTCGCAATAAATTGTCGAACATGTGCAGCAGCGTGCGGCTGGGCATTATCCTGCATTAAAGTAAAATTTTCGCCTGTGAATCTCATGGAAGGCACCACGTGATCTTCTACGAGTGTTAAATGAAAGTTCTTAGAAAATCAAAAACTGATAACATTAGCCAGTTATTAGTTTTATTATATCTTTTCAAAATATTGTCCATTCACGTCAATACACCGTTGCATGCGATGGAACCACTGGGAAAAGCACTTTGCCCACTCGTCCTTAGGGGTATCTTCAATGGCATCGCGATACGCAGCCACCGCTTCTTCAGCATTCATAAACCGCTTTCCTTTGAGTTTTTCTTTAATTTTTGGAAATAAATAAAAATCACAAGGCGCGAGGTCGGGACTATACGGCGGGTGCCCCAGTAATTCAACGTTTGGTGTCGCCAAATAGTCGATCATTCGCTTGGCGGTGTGCGACGAGGCGTTGTCGTGGTGAAGGAGGATCCTACTGCGAGGTCATTTCTCTCGAACTTTTTCCAAGACAAGTGGCAAACAATTGGTAGTGTACCATTCTGCAGAAACTCTTTTTTGATCCTCTAACACAATTGTTGCGAAATGACCTATCCTTCCAAAGAACGAGGCCACCATTTTTTCCCCGCACTTCGATATCTCTTCACTTTAGTTGGCAACTCCTCGAAAGGAAACACCCACTGAGCAGACTGTCTTTTGGTTTCAGGATCATAACAGTAAAACCAGCTTTCGTCACCTGTTAGTATGTCGAATACAGCATTTGAGTCACCTCCGTTAAATCTTTCAATCATTTTACGGCACCAATCCACACGATGGAGTTTTTGAGCCTCAGTCAAATTATGAGGTATCCACCGAGCGCAAAGCTTCCTGACCGCTAAATGTTCGTGGAGGATTTTGTGCACTTGACTCATACCGATGCCTAAGCTTGTCCGAATCTGCTGATAGATCACTCTTTTGTCAGTCTCTATCATACGCCGCACAACAGAGATGTTATCTTCAGTCGTCGCCGTAGAAGGCCGTCCCTCACGTAAATCATCAGTGAGATTAGTGCGACCACGTTTAAACTCATTAAACCAGTTGTAAACAGTCGCACGAGATGGGGCTTAATCGTGAAAGGCCAAACGTAGTCTATCATAACTTTCTTGTTGACTTAAATGACATCAAAAGTCATAAAAAATCATTGCACGAAAATTTTCTCGTGTTATGAAATTAAATTAAATTAAAATTAAATTCATGTTGATGTGACACAGATAATTTTCAATTTGCCGCCAAATCGTATAACTAATGACAAATGAATGAAATATATACTCAGTAATATTGCCAAAGAGTTCTATTTTAAAATTTTAGAATTATTTTTTTATTATATTGTTTATAAGTGGCCAGTTCTAAGAACTTTCAGTTTGACTCTCGTAAGATCTCCGTTATGTAGCGATATGCAGTCAAACGCCCTCTATTACCGTTTTGACGGACCATGTCTATGAACAAAGTTTTGTTTACCCGTTCATCGATATGCCACCCCAGACCACAGGCGCGTGCGTTCCATACAAGCAGAAAAGCTCTGCATACCCTAATAGTTTTCTAAAAAAATATATAATAATTTATATACTACAAACTTAAAACTGAAAGACTTTGTTAATCAGTTAGTGAGAACACTGCCATCTATTGGGCCTAGTGCTAACTACGAAATATCACTGGCCTTCGTCGCGACGGCCGTGCCACTTCTCGTAGCGGCCGTAAGCACAAACAAAATGTGCCTCTTCCATATCTGTCTGTGTATAAAATTATTTGCTTGTGTGCCTAAATAGGGATGTATCCAGGTTATGAAAATCAAAAAAATAATTAGTCCGACTTATAGATAATAAATAAAATTAAGACCCGTATTTTTTATTTTGTCCTAATTACCAAAAACTACTGAGATATAGCGTATTAAAGTTACGGAGTGGGGGCTAATTACGTTATGCCGTGCTATATTTTGTACCACGGCGTGACGTCATGCGACATTTCAAATCAATATATCTTCATAAGTATTTGAATGAAAGAAAAAATAAAAAATACGTGTTCAATATTTTTTATAAATCTTATCTGATGGACATTAAATTATTTTTTAGGATACAAGCCAATTGTTGTGTACGTGTGCGTGAAATTTCATTGACTTTTAAGGGCACGATAAGCACAGCTTCTAATAATGCGACGAATTTAAGAAGTTCAGAAATATAGCATGATTGTTGTTCGTTCAAATACCTTTTTATTTTAGCAGCTTATGTTGTTTCAATATTGGTTGTTTTAAGCGGAATTAAATATTCATTTATTTTAGAGTTTTTGGTTTAACACAAAAGAAAGGTTGTCTTTATAAAAAGTATTATGATAATTATATGTGGTTAGCAGGCTATGTAGTGTGTACACACAAATAAATTGTTTTGTTTCTCGTGTAGGTATATTATTTTAAAACAAGGCATTGACAGTTCGTCGTTATAAAAACTTAAAAGACCTTAAGTTTTTCAACCTACTTGCTTTTGAATTTCAATACTATACTTTATATTGTAATAATTTTCCTGAAGTTTACAAATTAGCAAAATTTAATAGTTATGATTCCAATGAGTAGTGCATTAAGCATATTTATGAAAGATTTGTCTATATTTCCATTTTAAAAGAACTTTTAGCGATTTCACAACGATCTTATATATATTTAATTTTTACAGAGTTAGGTATTTAAAAATAGATAGGCGCGTTGATTTATGAAATAAATTATTACTTATTTACAGTTCAGTTAGTAATACCATTTCATTGTATTTTGACAGCCTCCATGGCGTAGCGGTAGCGAACGCGGCCGCTGCGTAAGGAGGCGCGGGTTCGATCCTCGCGCAGTGTAAATATTTGTATGCATGAATATGAATATTTGCACTGGTCTGGTCGTGCCTCGGAAAGCCCGTTAAGCCGTTGGTTTCGGTTGCCATACGAACATCTAGTGGCAGTCGTTACGGGTTGTTGGAGCCCACAAGTCAGACGGCAGTCGCTTCACGGAAAATGTCGAAATTTTGCCAAAACCAGCAATTAGACTGGAAAAGCGGGCCCCAGATTCCAAAGCTTTGGATGCGACTGGTATTAACCCTGAGATGATGATTTCATTGTATTCATATGAGCAAAAAAAAAATACCTAACACCCCACGTATATCATTTATTTGACTTGTTCTTATCATCAATCACATACTTAGATGTTCATTGTAGCCACGCACAAACATCAATTCAATGTTGACATGCGAAAAAGTACGCGACTATGTTAAATTGAAACTACGTCTACGTTACGTTTTTTAAGTTTTACCATATATAAGCACAGAGATTTGGGTAGTAGGTATATCTATGCATACCTTCAAGAAAATCTCTGTGCACGCCCCTGCCAGACCATACACGAACCGCCTCCAAAAGGAACACGCTCCTCAGTGCAACTTTGAGCATATCGCTCCCCACGTCGACGATACTCTTCTGCGACCATCTGCACCATATAAACATGTCCTACACTCGTCAGTGAACAATACGGAGGCCGATTGCTCTTCTTTCTAATTTAGGTGATCATGCGCAAATCTTAAGCGAGCTTGTTTGTGAGCTAGAGGCAACTTTGGACCATTTGCTGGTCTAAAAGGGATGAAATACGCTTCCTTTAATCTTTTTATTGTTCTTGCACTCACATTGACTCCACGCACTTCATTAAGCTCTGTTTTGATGTTAACCGACGTCAGGAAACGATTTCGCAGGGAAGTTGTAACAATAAACAGTCTATACGACCGGTGGTTGCTCGTGTCCTGCCTGTACCACGTCTCCTTCTGTAACAACCTGTATCCACAAACCTTCTTTATATTCTAGAAACCGCAGACTGGTTTAAATTTAAATTTTCACCAAACGTTCGTTGATCCAAGCCCTCCTGCACCAGTGCTACAATTTGAGCCGCTTGTTCGGACGAAGTATCCATATTATGGTCCAAAAACTCCCGATGAGTTAAAAAATTAACCCAACAGTTCTGCTAGTAACAATAATTCAATTGACAAAAGAAAAAATCAATGCGAATCAATTTAAAACTTTAAATAACACTCAAATCTGATACTACAAGTAAGTTTTCTTATTCCGGCAATATTCATTTATTTTACTGCAGTTCTATTTATAAATTTTGCTTTTTTTAAGATTAAGAGCTAGTCTCTCCATATTTATATAATTCGATCTAAAGAGTTTGCATACTTATAAAAAAAATATTTCAAAGTAATCCTGAACTTTAATTCAGTTTATGAGTCCGTCAATGTAGGTACATATATGTTATATCCCTAGGGATATAAATATACCGTAATAAAGTTCAAAATCGAAAGTTATTATTTCAAATTAGGCTGAGAATCAACACTTTTTAAACATCAATATTACATTAAAGACCGTCACCCCAAAACGCCCAGCCTTAGCCACTTTCTAGTGCTTTCACTGGGAAGAACAAGTAGCGTAACAAACTCCCCAGCAGCACAACTGTCTGTGCATAAAAAAACATGACTTTACAACACTATGTATGTATAGTAACTAATATATATATACGTATTTATTTATTACTTAAATTAAGTATTTACATAACATACATAACTCACAGAACAACAAAATCAAATTTTTCTTTTGTTGCATGAAGTTTTTCAACTGTTGTTTACTAATTTGGGTGCGCTGATTTCATATTTACCCTCCGATTTTTTGTAGCAGCTCTAGTTATTGAGATACAGGTACCCTCTTGAATTTACATGAGTAGTCGTTAGTTTATATCAATAGCGGTGTAACTTAACTAGTTCCTGTATAAATTTCATAATGTCTTCTTCAAGAAGGACGTGTTTAAATAATCCTGACTGTTTTTGTGTTATTTGTGGCGAATATATGTTCAAAAAATTCCGTTTGAAAGTGTCGGACTTTGTGAAAAACGCGTACTTGGACTACTTTGGGTTTCCGTTGCCGACAAGCGCTAAACCCTGGATACCAAGTTTGGTATGTAAAACTTGTGTTGAGTCTTTGCGACTGTGGGCAAACAAAAAAAGGCCCACTTTTAAGTACAAAAGTCCTATGATTTGGCGTGAACCATCCAACAATCATGACGACTGTTATTTCTGTGTTACGAAAATCATAGGAATAAACCATAAAAATTGTGCTAAGTGGGTATATCCAAACTTAAAGTCTGCCATAAGACCAGTCTTGAGAGCTAGTGACACATCAACACCACAGCAGCCATGTACATCTTCGCAAAATTCAGACCAGTGAGCGGACAAACCAAAAACGACGACAGTGGTAGCGACAGTGATTTTGATGGCTTCGGTAGTCCCCGACCACTAAATCAAGATGATCTAAATGACTTGATCAGGGACCTTGGACTGTCCAAAACGGTATAATTAAAACGTAACGGTAAAATTGTTTCCAAAACTGAGTAGTGAGAAAATCAAAGGTAGTATTTTCAATGACCCACAAATCAGAAAGTTAATAAATGATGAAAGTTTCATCAACCATATGACAGCTTTCGAGAAATGTGCATGTGAAGAGTTTGTTTGGGTAGTGAGGAATTTTTTGGGCAATAGGAAGTCTGACGGCTACATTCAGCACGTTGAACAGTTGCTGATACACTTCCAACAGCTTGGATGCAACATGAGTATTAAGCTTCATTACCTTCACAGCCATCTAGACTATTTTCCTGAAAATCTCGGTGACCTAAGCGAGGAACAAGGAGAGCGCTTTCACCAGGATATTCGCACAATGGAGGAGAGATATCAGGGGCACTGGAATGAAAATATGATGACTGATTACTGTTGGAGCATTCAAAATAGTATTCATAATACATCTCATGCTAGAAAATCCAAAAAAAGGAAATTTTATTTAGAATAAATATATTAAATACTTTTTTAAACTTAAAGTATGTGCATTTTCAATGAAAAATCCTGTCACTTCATAACTCCAAAACTAAAGCTGCTACATAAAAACAGAGTATATTTTTTAAAATCAGCGCGGAAAAACTATTCAGATTCATGTAAAAAATCTCATGCAACAGATATGCTGTTTTCCAGTGAATCAGCCTATAATGTTCTGTTGGGACACACACACAGGGCTCGTGAGGTGAGAGGGAGTGGGCCGTAATGTACCGCGTGGGCCCACTGCGGGCTGGTACATGTCACATGTCTTCTAAGTTTTTGACTCTAGAACATGCTGGTTTCGTCATGATGTTTTCCTTCGTCATTTTGAGAGCACATGCACTCATGCACTCACATGCACTTACATGCACTTACATGCACTCACATGTACTCACATGCACTCACGTGCACTCACATGCACTCACGTGCACTCACATGCACTCACATGCACTCACGTGCACTCACATGCACTCACGTGCACTAACATGCACTCACGTCCACTCACATGCACTCACGTGCACTCACATGCACTCACGTGCACTCACATGCACTAACATGCACTCACGTTCACTCACATGCACTCACGTGCACTCACGTGCACTCACATGCACTCACATGCACTCATATGCACTCACATGCACTCACATGCCAGTGCAAACTGCGGGTGTGTGGGCGGCAAGACGGTAGCGCGCGCAGTCCCGGGCGCGCGGCTTGTGCGACCGTTGAGATGCTAAACATTTGGACTGCGCAACTTGGCCTGCACGGTATTACTTGCTCGTGTGGCCGGTCATTCAAGCCGCGCATCAGTCCTACTAATTATTTTACGACAAAGTACACGTCACAAATCCAAAAATGACCGATGTTAGGAGTTATTCTAAGGAATTTTTAACACAATTCATAGAATTGTACAAATCGTTGCCAGCGTTGTGGAAAATAAAAAGCAAAGAATACTCAGATAGTAACAAAAAAAATTAAGCATATCATTTAATTATTGAAAAGTTAAAGAGGTACCTATGTACTATTCTATTAGGTATTTACATATGTATTTACACGAGCTCTCAAAACACAACTAGGATTGCACGAGCTTACCTGTACATGTGGCCAATGTACGATCTGCCGTCTTTTTGTACAGTCATGACTGCACAGGTAAGACGGAGCCTGTAGACGGGCTATAAGCTAATTCTGGAAAAGAGAATGAAGTAGTTGATAAAGCGGTTTGTGGTGGCATGAGGAACAGGGAGTAAAGCTCACTCATCCTCCATAGAAAAGGGAGGATCCTCCGACCAGACGGGTGTTATGTCTGGCGGGCACTTGCCCGATGGTTGAAATTGGCAAGTTGTGTGTATGCTAATTGCACGGTAAACTCTGATTGCGAGATGTAGAATTCGTGTGACGTCAGTATGACGCGTCGTTCATTTTGTGGCGTTATGTAGGTACCGCTACATCACTCCCCTCCGGAGACCGGAGGTCGATAGTGGGCTGAGTCTTGTATCTTGTGATTCTTGCTAGGCCAGCTGAGGTTCCAGTGAGTCGGAACCGGTTGTCGCGTAGTTCACGGTGAGTCGGAACTGTCTTTGAAGATTCCCAAGTGAGTCGGGGTGGTGGCGCTGCGTTATACTCCAGTGCGTCGGATGTCGTACAGCGCCGGGTTGAGGCTGGCTGCTGCGTCGACCAGGAGAGAGGGCTCTGCTTGTTGACCGGCCGAAAGTGCAGTGTGCTGTGCCGAGGTTGCTGATGAGGCTGAGGGTGATGACCAGGGATGCGCGGTCGCTGCATGCTTGTGGTCAGGATACCCGTTGTAGCCGTGGGTGCTGGCTGGCTGGGTGATTCGTCGATGAAGCATTCGGGAGTGATGATGATGACGTCACGCTGAAGTTGTTGCACGAAGGCTGCGCTGACGTTCATGCTCGGGGTCACCAGTGTGGAGGCATGAGGAACAGGGAGTAAAGCTCACTCATCCTCCATAGAAAAGGGAGGATCCTCCAACCAGACGGGTGTTATGTCTGGCGGGCACTTGCCCGATGGTTGAAATTGGCAAGTTGTGTGTATGCTAATTGCACGGTAAACTCTGATTGCGAGATGTAGAATTCGTGTGACGTCAATATGACGCGTCGTTCATTTTGTGGCGTTATGTAGGTACCGCTACACGGTTCATAACTGACAAGTGTCGATGAGTCTATCCTCCATGAAACTAAACTCTGACTTTTAATTAGCTTCAGTAAAATTACAGTTTAAGTGTTGTGTGAAATATTTAACTGATGCCCAACATGACAGGATTAAACTAAAATAATCATCATCATTATCAACCTTTTTGTCGTCCCACTGCTGGGCACAGGTCTCCTCTCATACAGAGAAGGATTGAGCGTAATCACCACGCTTGCTCAATGCGGGTTGGCGATTTCAGACTTAAAGTCCAGGTTTCCTCAAGATGTTTGCCTTCACCTTCAGTCATTGGTGTCCAAGATATACTTAGAAAGTGCATATAACTTTAGAAAAGTTACATTGGTACTTGCCTGACCTGGAATCGAACCCGCACACTCATACTTGAGAGGCTGGTGTTTTAACCACTAGGCCACCATGACTTACTACTTACTAAAATATTATTATATACCTTTCTATTTTTTAGATAACTACCGTCCACAACCACGTACTGACCAGACTATCGAGCGCCACGAGATGGCGCTGGCATTCACAAAGTCTAATGAATTATTTCGATATATTTCTATTGTTCACGCTCCACAGACCCTAGGCCTGTGTACATAGGCGGAGACATGGTCGAGTGCACAGACCAATTTAAATACTTGGGGTCTGTGCTCCACGCATCCGGCGACATTGATTGCGACGTTAAAGCACGCATTTCCGCAGCTTGGACAAAATGGCGTGAGGTGACAGGTGTCATTTGTCCCCCCCAAAATGCCAGTTAAGCTTAAGGGATAGGTCTATAAGACCATCATTGGACCTGTCCTTCTGTATGGCAGTGAGGCGTGGCCTGTGCTTGAGCGACACAAGCAGGAGCTGCGTGTCACTGAGATGAATATCCTGCGGTGGATGTGTGGAGTAACGCGGAAAGACCGCATCAGGAACTTCCACATCCGTGGCAGTCTCCATGTCCGTGACATAGCAGAGAAACTGCAAGAGAGTCGCCTGCTCTGGTACGGTTACGTCTTCCGTAAACCGGTATGTTACGTGAGTACAAATGTCTTGCCATGGCGCCTCCGCTGGGCCGGAACAAGCGAGGCAGACCAAAGAAGTGTTGGCTTGGCGTTGTAAGAGATGACATGCGTGTCAACATTCTCACACCACGGGATGCCAGAGATCGTGCGAAATGTAGGTGTATTAGTAGGAAAGCGGACCCCGGACTCCAACGCGAAAGCCGCGGATGCGACCGGGATTATACATTGAGATGATGATGATGATTCTTATTGTTCACGCTGATTTCAAACCAGCACTACAAATATTTTATCGGATCAAAGCAAAAACTATTTATTTATGTACGATTAAATCAATATAGTAGGCTCTGTCCAACAGACAAATCTCGTGCGAACACTTTGGAGCCTTTGTTCCGCTCGATAGCCTCTTTAATACAATTTGTATTAAATTGACGTATATCGCGAGTCAGAGACTTTGAGATTTGTCTGTTAAGGCATCTGATACGCGAAGCGTCATCAGGGGATTTTAAGACCACCTCCCGTCTTTCTTCCATTAGCCGAAGTGGGATCGGAGCCTACTTGTAAAGCTGAAGACTGGGGATGGTAGGATCGTCACTTCCAAGTCCGAGTTTTGGGTGAGATTGAGAAATTCTACGGAGAGTTATACACATCAACACACGCACCTGTTGTAAGCCTGGCTAATGATCCTAGAGCTGGCTGGCTGGCTGATGGGTTAGTCTGGACTAACCCGACACTACACCGACGATATCCCGGACGTCAGCTTGTACGAGATTAGTATGGCCCTGAAACAGCTCAAGAACGATAAGGCGGCTGGAGATGATGGAATTACGGCTGAGCTTCTGAAAGCGGGTGGCAAACCGGCTCTTAAAGCGCTTCAGAACCTATTTAATTCCGTCATTATTAAAGGCGAAACGGCTAAGGCGTGGCACAGGAGCGTGGTGGTGTTGTTTTTCAAAAAAGGTGACAATACCCTCCTGAAAAACTACAGACCGATATCCCTCCAGAGCCATGTTTATAAGCTGTTTTCTAGGGTCATCACGAATCGTCTCGCTCGCAAGTTTGACGACTTCCAGCCTCCATAGACCACATACATACGCTACGGCAAGTTATACAGAAGTCCGAGGAGTATAACAAACCCCTATGCTTGGCGTTTGTGGACTATGAGAAGGCCTTCGATTCGATCGAGACTTGGGCGGTGCTACAGTCTCTCCAGCGGTGCCAAATTGACCATCGATACATTGAGGTGATACAAGTGTTTGTACAAAAACGCCAACATGTCAGTCCGTCTCCAGGATCAGGACTCGAAACCGATCCAACTCCAGCGTGGAGTGAGACAAGGAGATGTCATATTTCCTAAATTGTTCACTGCTGCGTTGGAAGATGTCTTCAAGCTCCTGGACTGGAAAGGATTTGGCATCAACATCAACGGCGAGTACATCACTAATCTCCGTTTTGCAGATGATATCGTGGTCATGGCTGAGACCCTGGAAGACTTGGGCAAAATGCTCAATGACCTCAGCAGAGCTTCCCAACAAGTGGGTGTAAATATGAACATGGATAAGACGAAGATCATGTCGAACTCTCATGTGTACATATACCTGGGACAAACAGTCCAACTAGGTAGGCCCAACTTCGACAAAGAGGTGTCTCGTCGAATCCAGCTCGGCTGGGCAGCGTTCGGGAAGCTACGATACATCTTCTCGTCGTCCAAGATACCAGTGTCTCAAGACTAAAGTCTTTGACCAGTGTGTGTTGCCAGTGATGACTTACGGAACTGAAACGTGGTCGCTCACAATGGGCCTCAGACGAAGGCTCAGAGTCACAAAAAGGGCAATCGAAAGAGCTATGCTCGGAGTTTCTCTGCGTGATCGAATCAGAAATGAGGAGATCCGCAGAAGAACCAAAGTCACCGACATAGCTCTGCGAGTCGCTAAACTTAAGTGGCAGTGGGCAGGGCACATTGCTCTTAGAACCGATGGCCGATGGGGCAGTAAGGTTTTGGAGTGGCGGCCACGTACTGGAAGACGCAGCGTAAGGAGGCCCCCAACAAGGTGGACCGATGACCTAGTGAAGGTCGCGGGAAGCCGATGGATGCGGGTAGCACAAGACCGGTCAGCGTGGAAAGCCTTGCCATTTGTCTAGCAGTGGACATCCATAGGCTGAAGAAGAAATCAATATAATTAATTATGAAATTCGAATATCTAAAATAAAACGGTGTTTTATTGCGCATCAAATCAAATCAAAGCAAATAAACCAGTTACAGGCACTTTTGAAATGTCAGAAGGTCGGTCAATCAGTAAGATAAAGCTAGTCGCCCATTCCAAAGTATGGAGAAGAACGGGCAAGAAACTCCATGCACACTCCTTTAAATTTTCTTGTCTACTGATACTGGTGATCAGTAGAGATAGTATGGAATTCTTTTAACGAAGTAGCCGTGACGAGTGTCAATTTACTGCAGCTAAATGAAAGTTCGATCATAGACTAATCTAATGCAAGAACACTAAGTTTATATTTTGTTTGACTTGCACAGCTGTACAACTGCGGGGTGATTGTGTAACATACTGTCAATAGAAATAGGTTTAATTTTGACAGTTCGACAACATCTATTGCGCAATTTTCGTTGTTGAGCACATAGATTTTGCTAACATTATGAAGCAATAAAATAGCTATATTCTTAAAATTGATTCAGGTTGAGATTAGTGATGATAGATTACTTTTTGTACGGAATGTTCGTATGACTTATTGACATTTGCACAGGGCAAAGTCTCTCGGGTCCGCTACAATAAATCTAGGTAACTTTGATTAGTTCGGGTAACATTGACAGTCGGACCATGAATTAATTTCGATTTTTTGACGTGACAACGTCTTAAATTAGGTTGCGGCTGGGAGTCACTTATGAAAAAGTGTAACGCTCGGTAACGTTACGATGAGTCACCGAACTAAAAAATATATTTCTATAGTTAAAATTTGTGCAATTCTTATTTTCATTCAATTCCTTGTTCCTATTGTGCAATTTAATTATATTCATATCAATAAATATTCTACCGAGAAAAAGACGTTGTCACGTAAAATCTTCGCCCGTAAAACCGACTTTACAGGCAACCATTTTTTTTCGTATGATACCAACACAATTTACAAATACTTTTTGTAGCTTTGTATTTTTAAACTAGCTCCATAAACGTTAAATATTTCTTTGGTTTCTATTATTTTAGCCTTTTTCTGTTTAGTTATGCAAAAATTTTTGCCTAAAACGTGTTTTTAAATGCTCATTTAAAATTTGTACAACAACGCCAAACGTCTTAGACTGATTTTATTGACTATATTATAAAATATAAAAGACAAAACAGGAAATTAATGGTTTTATTTCGTCAGTTACTAAAACCGTTACTTAAAAACATAAACCAATGTTACACAAATTTATTCAAAATATACTTGTTAATGCTTTTTTATCGATGTGTGTCAAAGTTAGTTAGTGTGTAATGATGGTAACTTTGACAGACGAGAAAATCAGGTTCTTTTTAAGGACAGATGAGTTTTTAGATAATTACATTAATCTTTACGGATGTTATGAGAGCACTAACAAAATAAAATACATTCGTGTAAAATGTTATAGTGCAAACGCGTCCACCGCCCACTCTTCTTCTAGCGGGTGAAATCGGCTGTAAGGTCCCCTATTACCCAAGTAAAACCATTCATCTAGTCCTAGCTAAATTAGAGCCGGCAAGCTGTGGTGGTGCTCGGTGGTACTCGGTGCCGCCCACCGACGCCGGTCAAGCTCCTAATGTGGCGCGGGTCGCTCGTCACTTATGACTAGTGTACGTGTGCTAGGTTATACAATTTGTAGTAAAAACGATGTCGCTGCGTAACTACTCCTGGTATGTCCTACATTGTTGTAAACCTCATCCCAAACTTCTGGAAATACAATCAAAACAACTTGGCAAATTATAAATTCTGAAACTGGAAGAACCAAAGTACAAAACCGCGATAAAGGCGGACTTGGAGGTAGCAACTGAATTTGAGATTTTTTTTACTAATATTCCAATAATAACAACAAAAACTTTGTCTGCTTCCTCGACTTCTGCTTACGCCATACTAAAAGAATGTGTTCAAGAATGTGACAAACACTTTGAATTTACATTTGTGACTACTAAAGACATTATAGAATCTTTTAAGTATCTTGATGTAAAAAAACTGCCGATCATTGAGGTTTGTCAGTATATACTGTATCTTCAGTAATAGATGTTATGTTTCTTCAATTGTTTTTAATTCTTGTGTCACATCTTGTAGGTATATTTCCTAATTTGATGAAACTTAGAAAAGTAATTCCACTGTTCAAATCTGGTAGTACAACTGATCCCACTAATTTTTGGCAAATTTCGATATTACCAACTTTGAGCAAAATTATTAGAAAAATAATTTTGAAACAGTTGTTGAGGCACTTTAATTTACATAATTTATTGCACGTGAAACAATTTGGTTTTACAAAGGGTCGTTCAACTACAGATGCGGGCGTGGCATTGGTAATGAACATATTTGGGGCCTGGGAGGAATCGCAAGATGCTCTTGGTATTTTTTGTGATTTGTCCAAAGCCTTTGATTGCGTAGATCATGATACTCTTATTAGGAAATTGTACCATTATGGTTTAAGGGACAGAGCTCTCGTCCTTCCGACTTCTTATCTGAATAATCGAATTCAGAGGGTTGATGTTGATGGCAAGAGATTGCAGGATCTGTGGTCACCATGGCCGTTCGGCCTATAGTGTCACGCATGTCATGTTCTCATTGGACAACATTCACAACACGCGCGAGCGGCACCCGAACAGTGCACTCGCACAGGGCGAGTCTCGCTGAATGTGCACTTATAGTGTCACGCATGTCATGTTCTCATTGGACAACACTCACAACACGCACGAGCGGCACCCGAACAGTGCACTCGCACAGGGCGAGTCTCGCTGAATGTGCACTTATAGTGTCACGCATGTCATGTTCTCATTGGACAACATTCACAACACGCGCGAGCGGCACCCGAACAGTGCACTCGCACAGGGCGAGTCTCGCTGAATGTGCGCTTATAGTGTCACGCATGTCATGTTCTCATTGGACAACACTCACAACACGCACGAGCGGCACCCGAACAGTGCACTCGCACAGGGCGAGTCTCGCGGAATGTGCACTTATAGTGTCACGCATGTCATGTTCTCATTGGACAACACTCACAACACGCACGAGCGGCACCCGAACAGTGCACTCGCACAGGGCGAGTCTCGCGGAATGTGCACTTATAGTGTCACGCATGTCATGTTCTCATTGGACAACATTCACAACACGCGCGAACGGCACCCGAACAGTGCACTCGCACAGGGCGAGTCTCGCGGAATGTGCACTTATAGTGTCACGCATGTCATGTTCTCATTGGACAACACTCACAACACGCGCGAGCTGCACGCAACATACGTACACAACACCTGCTTTAGCAAATCCGGCTCACACTATAAACGCTCTAAGTTCAATGAGATGGCTCCGGTGTTATATATTATTACAAAAAATATTTGACGAGAAGTTGATGTTCAGAATCAACGTCGTTAATGAAGCTATTTTTATTTTTCTTATGCTTTGGGCAATAGCAGGGGTATGCTGTAGGTAGCCCGCGATATTTAAAGCTGATACGTTTTTTATATATTTCGCCCCCATGTTGTTACATCAATATATTGTTGATCCATAGTTGATACGCCTCATTGCACAAATGTTTCCACCAGGGGCCTATTTACTAAACAGATGCATTATACGTGCTATTTTTTTTTTTGACAAATACTTATGTCGCAATGTCAGTTATGATGTACTTTTTTAGTCATCTAAAGTCTAATTAAATCGAATCCTGTGCAATTTTCAAACGGTCATACTAGTGTGTATAGTGTAATTTTGACGCGCGCAGTCCCTGCCTTCGTCCAGCGCCGGGAGACTTTCATTGTTAAGTCCTCTGACCTCTAGCGCTGATTTGCAACTGTTAGCTCAAAAATTAATATTGCGGTTTGTGCGACTGTATGGAAAATATGTGAAACTGTACTAGGTACTTAATTCAGTCTCTAATCCAGTGTCAGGTATATCTAGAGACTTCCAAATAGGCCATATTTCTTACTAAAAACTTATGTTCTTACTAAAAAGTTATGCTAAACTTATCTATTACATGTAGATACAATAGGTCCCTGATCCCCGCTATTATATGTATGTGGTACCTGCTGGAGTGTCTTGCCTCGGCGTAGGTCACACAAGACTCGTAAGAGATACCTAGACGGTCAAGTGTCAAGTAAGATGCTTGATCTACTCTTCAAACCAGCAGTTGGCTGTGCATCCTCGAACGTGAAGTTCGAAGCGTAATTGCAACCAATCAATCGTGAACGTGCTTGATTGCAGCCACCTGTCCGTCTCGGATTCTCGGACATTGAGATGCTGTTCGTTGTACACCGCAGTCGCGACTCGGTGTACCTCATTTAGGTACACCGAGTCAGCAATATAAAATAAATTACTGTATACTACTAGTGAATATTATGCTTTAATTAATAATATAAATAATTACTATTATGGGAGCGAGCATCTCGACGCAGTTCAGTCGTTAGTTACCTAGGTTACGTAAAGAATAGATTGAAATAATTTTATATGCATTAAGTAGGATTTTATCGTTAAGAAAATAAAGGTAGATTAAGAGATGACAGTAGCAACACGGCGCTCTGCATACGATGACTTCAAGGTGTTCCTGCCGTTGGCTCTAATGCTACAGACTGTATTGTAATAAAATACAAATTATATTGCTGTTGAAATTGTTAATCCAGCACCGACATACGCGATGGGTGGTGCGCGAATTGCTGGCTACGACAGTCTGTGCTGATGTTCAAACAATCCATTTATTATTTTTTTTGTTGAATGAAATTTACATTTCATTTGTTACGTTTTTCAACGAAATGAAATTGTGCAAAAGGTTTATCGTTTTTAATAAAAACTAAAAAAAATAAAGGCTTGTTTTATTATTTCTCTATTATACTAATATCCTCCCCTATCTGGCTTCTCCCCTTCTAACCTAAGTCCCACCCCCAACCCATTAAGCCAGTTCCTAAGCTTTAGTTCTCAGACTAACATCCGAAAACGTCCCGGAAATGATGAGGATGTTCCTAATCGCCCTACAAAACAACCTAGATCCCATATAGGCCGAGCTAGATACTCGGTCACAGATAAAGGACCTTTCATTGTCCACGTTTCCCGTCTGGAAACGCAAACTAACTCTGGATCTACTTTACATCCGGTAACATTTGGTCGCATTTTAGCAAATTTAAACTTAAGCAATATTGTTGCCGTCAAGCGGGTTGGCCGAAACAGCGTATCCGTGGAATTTAAATCGCCTCAGGACGCCAACGCCTTCTTCTCTAATAATGTTTTGGGTTCAAATCACTATGAAGCAACTATTTAACATAACCCGCATGGGAGTTGTCAGTGGTATCCCTACAGAATTCTCGGAGGATGAAGTCCAGGCGTATTTAGAAGTACCAGCTGGCTTTGGACCTGTAATTAATAAGTAATAGATAAATCGAAGAGTTAATAAAGACGGTTTAATAGTTTTGGGGATACTTGTAGGATAGTTATAATCAAACTGGATTGACGATATGCATAAAATATATTTATTTGCGACTGCTTATGTACATTATTATTACTTATTACCTACACCGTATAGGACGTAGTGACAAGAGTGAACAAAACCTTAATATTCTGGTCGACCAATCAGAGCTCGCCGTGCGCCACGCATAATGTTCTTCCATCGAACCTTACTCTGCCTACCGTTTGGTCCGATGTTAGCGAGACGTTTTAGTATAAAAGATCATGTAACCTGCGCTCGCGCTCTGGCGTGAAACCAGCTGGGACAAGTTGCTGAGCGAACTAGAGCCAAACCACCAAGCCTTCTGGAATCTTCAAAGGAAACTTAAATCCAGAGAAGAAGTCACCATTCCCCCCCTAACCCGACCGAATAAAACCATCGCCTTTGACGATGATGACAAGGCTGAATGTCTAGCCTTGAAGCCCAATACTCCCCCAGCGCTCAACCAGTAGACCCAGCTCACCTTCTGAAGGTTGACGCAGAGGTCGAACGCAGAGCTTCCCTCCCACCCGTCGAAGACCATGAAGATCCTCTGCGTCCCGTCACTCCAGACGAAGTGCAGGATATTATCAGAGGTCTCAAACCTAAAAAAGCTCCCGGTTCTGACGGCATCACCAATAATAATAATAATTTTTATTTTTCGAAAGTACAAAGAAGTTACAAGAAAGAGTTATATACATTAGTTGGCTCCGCGCCCTACTCGAGAGCGGACGTGTGTTAAATTTCTAAAACTATACCGTCAAAAAATTAAATAAAATATTGTACCGCGAAATATAATCCTTACAATCAGCTAAAGCTCAGTGTTTGTGTAATTTCTCTTTCCATCGGCCTGCGCGTGAGTTACTGCAACCCCGCCTTCACCTCCGCGTAAATAGTACGGTCGACATAATTGCTGTCCCGCTTCTAACTCCATATAGTGACTTATCAGTAAACCAGTTAACAAATAACCGATAAAACTGTGAATGTGCTTGTGTGCAGGCTTTATTGCGCTTCTGCCAATAATATCATAAAATTACTACTTATCAGCATCGCAATGCAGCGCTCACCTCCAACTAGAGCTAAGAACAACAGCATGACGAGTGACTTATCGTTGTCGGACTCAGACATCTCAAAAGCTGTGTGCAGTGCCGAGAACGTGAACACCCAATCTCGCCATAAACGACTTCGCTGTGATTTCTCACCTAATAAGGTTTTTGTGGAACGCAATCTGGAACTAGAAACTATGCTAAAAACCTGGAAGCAGGAACAGGATGAGTACATGCAGAATCTGGTGAAGCAACAAATTTCGGCGCTGGAAGCACTTGTTGCTGAGATTAAGGTCTTGAAAACTCAAAATTCCACAATTCAGACCATTAACCAGGAGATTCGGGACTCTGTGGACTTCATGAACAGCAAGTTTGAAGAAATAAGGCAGCAGATGGATAGTTTAAAGAAGGAAAACGCAGTTTACAAAAACAGTGTTAAGTGCCTCGAGAGTAAAGTCGAAGATCTACAGCTTTCGTGTCGTTCCTGGAATGGCAACATGGATAAAAACTATCTGGATTGGAACTAAAAATCGAGTCGCTGGAACAGCAAGCTCGACTTAATAATATTGAGATCTGCAACCTGCCTGAGAAACGTGATGAAGATCTCCTCGGTCTCGTCGAAAGGATCGGTGCTACCCTCAGGTGCTCAATTCCCCGCCAGGATATATTAGCCATTCACCGTGTTCCCCACGCGCAGGAAAGTAACAAACCCAAGAACATAGTCGTGAAATTAGCCTCAAGAATGCTTCGCGATAATGTATTAAGTTCCTATCGTTTGTCTAAAAATGTTACCTCCGACCAAATCGGAATGTCAGGTACCCCCTGTAAGGTGTATATTAACGAGCATCTCACTCTTTTTAACAAAACATAATGTTAAGTATGTCTGGATTAGAAACGCTACTGTAGGTACTTGTTAAGGCTGCCGATAGTTCTAAAACATTTGCTGTACGCTGTCAAAGCGATGTCAACAAGATTGCTCAGTGCAATCTTCATAATGTATAGTTTTGTTTTTTGTTTTTGTTATGTTTACATATATTATAATTTTAAACGGCCGCACGTTCAGATTTATTGTATTAAAATGTCTAAAACACATATCTCATGCCGTCAGTATATCTTTGTTGTTTTAGTGACGGAAATTGATTTCATATTTTTGTTTTGCGATTATTTACTCTTGTGTTGTTATCACGCGTACGTAATTAATACTACCATAGATTATATATTATGCATGTATCAGTAACTTGTCAATTGTATTTGTTGTTTAGGACTTGCTCATTAGCTATAACTGTTAATACTCATAACCATGTACTCGACTTAACTTTTTACTGCTACCCACTACGAACGGAATCCAAGTTTTTAAATATACCTGAATATAATAATAATTACTTTACTTTCCCCTATTGTTTACACCATTTTTACTTAGTTAATTGGAATGCTCGGTAATAATAATATATCATTATTCTATCAAAACTGTAGAGGATTCCGTACTAAATTGCACACACTGTACACCAACATTCTTTCCTTGTCGTTTGACGTGATCATATTGTCTGAGACATGGCTTACACCTAATATATTGGACAAAGAATTCATTGATGACCGCTACTTGGTTTTTAGAGACGATCGTAACCGAATTACCACAAACAAGCGCGAGGGTGGGGGCGTTCTGATAGCCGTGCTGCGCGAGCTCCGACCTGTACGGATATTTACGTGCCCCACTACCACTGGCATCGAGCACGTTATGATCCAAATGCCCGCGTCGCGCTCCAACACTCACCACGTCATAAGTGCTGCCTATATACCGCCAAGCACTCAGGACGACGTTTACGTGTCACATCTGTCCACATTAGAAAGTATTCTTACGGCTCTCTCTACTAAGTCATTTTATGTGGCCGGTGACTACAATCTGCCTGAAATTGACTGGTCAGGCAGTGCTTGTCACATGAGTCCTCAGACATAACAACATAACAATGTGGGTCGATTGTTGTTGAATTTAATGGCTGTCACGAATGCCACTCAATATAACACATTTAAAAACAGTTTGGGTCGTATTTTAGACTTATTTATCAGCAACGCTGAATGTCAGACACAGTCCGACATTGTACTGCTGCAGCCCGACAGCCACCATCCTCCAATTTCTGTTTTAACCTCTCTGGAGACTCATTTCACACCCATGAGGCGTCATTCTAAAATAAAATACAATTTCTTTAAAGCTAATTACCAAGACATTAATGTAGAACTAAATAAGTTGTGCTGGGACGAATTGTTTTTTAATCTCTCCAGTGAACAGACCGTAGACACTTTTTATGACTATATATATGGAATCCTCAGACTATTTGTTCCATTGTCGCGTCACAAATCAACTTCCTTTCCCATTTGGTTTAGCGCTTCTCTAAGAAAAACTTTTAAAAATAAAGAACGCGCCTGGATAAGATGGAAAAAACTGCGTAACATATCCGATTATGAAAAGTTCTCAATTCAGCGTAAACGTTTCAAGCTACTCTGTAAACAGTGTTATAATAAGTACATGGAAACTGTTGAAGAAAGCATACCCATTAATGTTAAGCACTTCTGGACGTATATCTCTAATCGAAAGAAAGGTTCTGGTATCCCAGCTTTTATGCAGTACAAAAATGTATCATCTAACTGCCCTGCTGAAATATGTTCACTGTTTTCTAGATTCTTCAATTCTGTATACGAGCCCACAACTTTTGACTCTACCACCTGGACACCTCCAGAGACCTTTTACGAGAATTCTGTATGCATACCGGATATTTACCTCGAGAAGAGTGTCATACTTGACGCGCTAACCTCATTGGACTTAACCAAGGGCGCCGGGCCCAGATGGCCTACCACCTTCTTTCTTTAAAAACATTGCTCACACCATCTGTGTCCCGTTACACATTATATTTAACAAGTGTCTCAGGGATGGAATTTTCCCCCGTGTCTGGAAGATGGCTTTCATTACGCCCATTCACAAGAGCGGTGATAAAGGAAACGTTGAGAATTATCGACCCATTTCCATCTTGTCCACCTTGTCTAAGCTTTTTGAGAGTTTGGTACATGGCCACTTATTCCCACAATTAAATCACCTTATTTTTACCAGAGCAACATGGCTTCGTTAAATCAAAATCCACTACTACAAATTTAATCATTTTTACACAATTTTTGTTTGAAAATATGGATATGCGCACGCAGGTTGATGCTGTGTACACGGATTTTCGGAAGGCTTTTGACAGGGTGGACCATAAATTGCTTCTAGATAAAATCGCGTTCAATGGCATAAGAGGCAATTTACTCAGGTGGTTTGCCTCATATATATCTCATAGGACCCAAAAGGTTGTCATCAATGGTTTTGAGTCAGATTGTGTGGTCGTCGAATCAGGTGTGCCCCAGGGTTCGGTCTTAGGCCCATTGCTTTTTGTCCTATTCATAAATGCTATAAAATCCTGCATAGTCAACTCTCAATTCTTAATGTATGCCGATGACATTAAAATCTATACGGTTTGTGCCAATACTCAGGATTGTTTGCTACTTGAAGAGGACTTATGCAGGCTTTCACAATACTGTCTGGTCAACAAACTTCATCTTAGTCTTCCAAAATGTCATTTCATTTCCTTTACTAAAAACAAAAATACTATTGACCTCCCGTACACATTGAATGGCACTCAATTGAAAAAAACCGATCGCACGCGTGATCTTGGCGTACTGCTTGATTGCAAATTACATTTGGATACCCATATCGATAACATAATTAACAAGGCCTTCCAGATGTATGGTTTTGTAATGCGGTCTTGTAATGACTTTAAAAAGCCTTCTACTTTTCTCTTCTTATATAAATCACTAGTCCGTTCACAGTTGGAATACGCGGTACCCGTCTGGTGCCCGTATTATGACAAATATAAGATAGCAATAGAAATGGTTCAGAAAAAATTTCTTCGTGCCACGCACTATAAGTGCTTCCGTACAAGGATTCCCTACGCAGATTTGCTAACACACTTTGGAGGAGGAATCTTCTTAGGTAGAATAAAACTGCGTGTCCGATATGATCTGTTTATTCGACTTCAAAACCCCTGCTTATATCTACATTTTTTATGGTACAAGTTGCGGTATGACTAATTATTTACAATTATAAAATACAATATTATTACTGCGATCTTTAACACGCGTCGCGTCTCGGAGAGGGGCGCGGGGCGCCGCTGGCCCGCGCTGTGAATCTATAAATATAGGTAGACGCGCTGAGTCGTTCCTTTTCGTCGAGGGCCGCCCGCCGCGTCAAGGTCTCCGCTGCGATGCGCCAGCTTCGTGTGTCGTCTTCGCGCCAAGATTCCACTGCGATGTAGTCTTCGTGGACATATCTCCGCTGCGATGTAATCTTCGTGTGCAGTCTTCGTGTACAGATCTCCGCTGCGATATATCAACTCCGTGTGTCAAAAACGTACTTACGAGTGATGTCGTTGAACCCACGCAACGCATCACGTATCATATTCCTTTGACAGTAAACGCCTTTTTCAAGGCGGCCTCTTGTTCCTTTCAACAGATGAGTCAAACGTATAGCGTCTCTCTCGAGACGGCGTTGTTCGATTATTCCTGAATGGATGTTGTCAAAACGTATTGGTAATAAGGTGTTGTTGGTATTCCTTGGTAACTGGTAACTGTTTGGAGGTAACTGGTAACTGTTTGGAGGTAACTGTTTGGAGGTACGGTAATTCTATGTGTGCTGTATTTATGTTCCTACAACACTATAAAGTATTGAGCTTGGATTCTAGACGTCTACTGATCATGGTTGTGATGCTGCACGGTATATGCAATAACAAATTTAATTGTACTGAGCTGTCGAATAAATTATGTTACATTGTACCTAGAGCTGTTGTGCGCCGGGAGGTGCGTGCACCACAGCTATTCTATACTGCGCAATGTAGAACGAACGCTGGGGTGCGGGCCCCTCTCCGCCGGCTGTTTGAAACATATAACTCTCAATTTTCTGAAATTGATATTTTCGCACTATCGAAAGCTAAATTTAAAAAAATGGTTTTTTGTCCCTAATAAATAAAATAAAAAATAAAATAAAAATATTTTGGTAAGGTAAAATGTACAGAGACAAATAAATTTAAGAAAAACGACTCCCAAACTGAGACATGCTCGTATCCTGGGTAGTCGGTGGTCAGACTCCTCCCAGCCCACTTGATTATCCTACTGGCCACCATCTTCAATGGAGCCATGGGCAACAATATCTTCCCACAAACGTGGAAGGAAGCGACCGTTATAGGCATTCCTAAGCCCGGCAAGCCAAAATCAGAGCCTTCGAGCTACCGTCCTATTAGCTTGCTAAAAGTTTGCGTAAATACAAGTGTCTCAGGGCCTTTGCCGAGAACAAGGGCCTCATTCCCGACGAACAATTCGGGTTCCATTCTCGACACTCCAGTGTCCAACAAGTCCTCCGTATCACCGAGCACATCCACGCAGGATTCCTACGTGGTATGATGACAAGTGTTATCTACTTCGACATAGCGAAAGCCTTTGACAAAGTCTGGCACAACGGCTTAATATACAAGCTGTACCAACTCGGCGTGCCTGACCGTCTCGTGCTCATCCTGCGAGACTTTCTGTCAAACTGCACTTTCCGCTACAAAACCGAAGGAGCTATCTCCCCCCAAATCCGGGCTGGAGTCCCCCAGGGCTCCGTACTGGCCCTTTTGATCTTCACGCTGTTCACCAGCGACATCCCCAAAAGTAAAAAGGCCCACCTCGCTCTCTTCGCAGACGACACAGCCATTTACTGTTCAGGAACCAACCCCAATCAAATTAAACTAAATCTCCAAACCGCTGTCAACGCACTTGCTGACTGGTTTAAAAAATGGGGAATAGAAGTTAATACCGACAAAAGCCAAGCGGTCCTCCACTCCAAACCGCGCAGCAAACCCACCCTCCACCGACCAATCACCATGTCTGGCAAGCCGATCCCTTGGGAAAAGCGAGGCAAATACCTAGGAGTCATCCTAGACTAACACCTCACCTTCGGAGAGCACATAAGGACGGTACGCTCACGCGCCGCCTACGCACTCTATCAACTCCACTCTCTCCTCAACCCGCGCAGCAAGCTGTCCCTCAGGTGCAAAATGCGTCTGTACACAGCCTGCATACGCCCCATCATGACATACGCCTGTGTAGTCTTCGCACACACCGAGCCCAGTCATATCCATAGGATGCAGACACTCCAAAACCGCTTTCTTCGTAGAGCAACAAACGCCCCTTGGTTCGTCCGAAATGAGATCCATCTAGATCTCAAAATCCCCACTATCCAGCAGTTCATGAAACGCCTTTCCAAGCGTTTCTTTGACACAGCCGCTGAACATCACAACCCTCTGGTTGTCGCGGCAGCAAAGTAAAAGTACACCCCCTCCAAAATAAGTAAGCTTCGCTGACCTAGGCACGCTCTCACAGACCCTGATGACCCCATAACCCCTCTTCCAAGAGGCCAATAGGGCCACTAGCACAAAACACAAAAAAGCGACCTACCGACCTCGCCGCCGAGGTTCATCGCGACGCGTTCAACGTAGTAATCGCTCCCCCCGTCCCTTGTCCGATGAAGGCCAGCCCGCGCCGCAGCTGAGCCAGTAAATATAAACTCCCGACTATGACCTCTGAGTTTGTTTCGGCCGTTTCTTCTCAGAGCTGGTACTAGGAAACGCCGTGGTCATCAAACCGAAATAAAAATTCAATCCAGCCGTCCCTTGCTGTTCTCTCTAGCGACACCCTAAGCCGAGGTTCGTACCCCACAGGAGGTGCCCTTAGCGTGTAGTCGCTTAGCGTTTAGTAGCCCTGGCTGGACTACTGTCCGCGGCGCGCCTCAGCTCGGTGCACGGCCGCGCACCGCCGCGGCTGGTCGTTTGATGCTATGCGTATGAGACCGCTGCAGTACTCCCCCGCTAGCGAAGCGTACAGGAGGTTTTGATATTCTACCTGTTCTTGTTATATGAGCGTATCTGTTGTTTCTTGCTCCGGACTCAAGTAATAGGCAGGCGTCAGTCTATCGATCGAAATGTTCGAGATTTTATTGTTTACTTGCACTTCAAAATACTTATCTCTTGCCCACTCTGTGATGTCTTTCTTCATCGATGGCCAGAAGAATAGTGTGGTAACTAGTCGTCTCGTCACTCTCACGCCGGGGTGACTCAAGTCGTGTATTGCTTGATAAGCTTGTTTTCTGTATGCTTCGGGTAAAAACGGACGAGCGAACCCTGTCGACATCTCACAGTTGATCAGCTTTGTTGTTCCATGAAACTTAGTGCGCGTGAATGAGTAACTCGGTGGTAGGCCATAACATCGGCCGCCGGCAGAGTTACCACCCACCAGACAAAGCCTTGCCGCCAAGCGATTTGTCGTGTTCCGGCATGATGTCTGGTGAAGCCGTACGGAGGACGGGTCTGAGCAGTTGTGTTGCGATGTGTGCCTAATGTTGTTGTGTTGGGAGTTTGGTCGTGGAAGGTCTTCAGACCAATCTCCCTTTGGCGCAACATCGTTGGTCGTGTTGTTGGGTTTAACATTGCATCACCTCGCTCAACTGCCGTCTTCCTTCCTATTCGCTCAGTTTTTCTGAGTGAATATGCTCTTAATAATCTAGCGCGGTTTATCATCAACGATCGCATCGCTGCTTACCATCAGGCGGGATTGCGGTCAAGCGCTAGTTTATAATTATTTAAAAAAAATCTCATTTTTGGTCAAGTCGATCGGTGAAGGACATGTGATTGACTCTACTCTCGATAAGGCGTCGGCAACTATGTTATCTTTGCCGGCTATGTGTTTTATACAATTGACAAATTGGCCAATGTATTTTAACTAACGGGTACGACATGGCGTTTCGTTTTTACTTGTTTTCGTTGGCTTGATGATGGGTATGACAACAAGGTGGCGTTGCAGAGGTCTTCCTTACACTTTTCAAATGCACTCCTTGCAGTTTCCGTCCATTTTATTTATGTTTTTATCGTTCTTTATTGAATCGCGTAGGTAGCCGTTGAGTTCTTTTTGATGTTCGGCGGTGTGAGGAATATTTTCACGATCAAAATTCATCGCTCCTAAGAAACGACGAAGCTGTTGGATTGTTTGCGGTAATGGGTATGACGTAATGGCCTTAACTTTTTCTTGCGTTGGCTTGATTCCATCTGCGGATATTGTATAGTCTAAGAAATCGAGTGTTGTTGAGTTGCAATCCGTTGTGATTGAGCCTTTTAAACACCTCTTCTAAATCTCTTCTGTGCTCTTCTTCATCCGCTGATGCGACCAAGATATCGTCCACGAAAGGAAAAACAGGTAGCCCTCGTAGTACGTTGTCAATGTGACGCTGGAATGTTTGGCCACTGTTGCGAAGATCGAAGCACATTCTCGTAAATTCAAAAAGACCGAATGGAGTGATGACTGCTGTCTTCTGAATGTCTTCTTCGCGATTTCTCACTTGGTAATATGCTTTCCGAAGGTCGATTATGAAAAAGATTTTTTTTCTTAATAATTTGTAGGTGAAATCGTATAACCTGGGTATAGGATACCGGTCTGGCACCGTCACGGTATTAAGACGACGATAATCTCCGCAAGCACGATACGTGCCGACCTTTTTGAGTACAAGGTGAAGTGGACTCGCCCATGGACTCTTTGAAGGCCTGCAGATTCTTTGTTCCATCATTCCTTGAAATTCTTCTTTCATCAACTTGTACTTGTGTGGAGATAGTGGTCTTGCTTTTGAATAGATGGATGGTCCCGTCGTTTCAATCTGGTACTCAACTTCACTATGGCAGAGCTTTAAAGGACGGTCGAGTGATGTCAGGATATTTTGCAAGCAGGTCGTGATATGGTTGCTGATTATTTACCGTGTTGACTCAACTTAACTCAACTCAACAAAAAGACGCCGTACGTGTAATAATAAACATCATTCACTTCTTCATGATGATAATCTGAAAGGACAACAATCAAAGTCAACCACCTCAACGGCGGCTGAGCGAACATCTAATCACATCAACGGTGAACAAGAAAAACCCTTAACGACTCTTCAACTCAAAGTCAAGAACAAAGAAGGATATTACGTCATCCTTCGGGCGTTACTGGATCAAGGCTCTCAAGTAACTTTGATTACAGAAAACGCTGCTCAACGATTAAACTTACCCCGAAACAAAATGCAAGCTGCCATCACTGGCGTAGGCACTATAATGGGAACGAGTAAAGGGATGATTAAATTAGAATGTAAATCTATCCACTCTGATTATAGTGATGAGTGAACTTATAAACAACCTGCCGAACTCCACAATCAATACAAAGAATTGGCCACACCTGCACAATATTAAGTTGGCCGATAAAGACTTCAATATTTCGTTCAATATTTTTATTTAAATCAATGGGTGATTTACTTCTAGGAGCCGATATTTAATCCAGTGTGATCATAGAAGGAGTACTCAAACACGGCAATAATTCGCCAGTAGCGCAACAGACCAAGTTGGGCTGGATACTATGCGGTGCTACAAAGCAATTTAACTGTCTAGTCACTAACGGAGCTAGATAAGATAACGAAATTCTGGGAGATAGAAGACATTCCGTCGGAACCGGTAACAGCACCGAAAGATGAATTGTGTGAAAAATATTACACGGAAACGACTGAGCGATTAAGCAACGGGAGATATGTAATGAAGATGCCGATGAACGCCAATTACTTATAAACAAAACCTTGGCAATTCGAAGCCTAAGGCCATAGCACAATTTCTTCGTTTAGAAAAGAAAATGGCGAAACAAGAACATTTTGCTAAACTATACTATATAATAATTCATCCGAGATTACATCGAATTAGGTCACATGAAACCAGTGACAGGAACTGACAGTCGCGTACAAGCCTACCTCCCACACCGCGGCGTGGTAAGAGCGTGCTCAACCACTACTAAACTGCGAGCTGTTTTCAATGCATCGATAAAACGGATTCCGGATATAGTTTGAACGATTTGATGGAAAAAGGGCCTAATCTTCAAAATGACATTTTATCCCTGATCATTAAATGGCGGACCTACAAATATGTTCTAACGGCGGACATTGAAAAAATGTACCGTCAAATCCTTATTCACCATTATCAGCAACATTTGCAAAGAATAATCTGGAGATTCCTCTTAGAGAGATGCAGATGTGTACTCTTACGAACGGCATCAAAGCCGCGCCATTTATTGCAATGCGCACTCTTCAACAACTGGCTAAAGATGAAGGCAACAATTTCCCCTTAGCCCAAAAGGCGCTGCAAAATGAATTTTATATGAATGACGCCATCACGGGACACCATACCATAGAAACGACAAAGTTATTACAAAAGGAGCTTAGTAAACTACTCAAGAAAGGTGGCTTTATTTTGAGGAAATGGTCCACGAATGAACCATCTATTCTTAAAGAACTAAGGAAGGAAGAGAAAATTCATAAAAACGACTTTAACTTCGAGCAGCCAGAGTTCAGCATAACACTCGGACTCACATGGAATGAGGCAAGCGACACATTTCACTTTATTAGCGTAGCACCTGTCGGTAACAAATATACGTCATTCACAAAACGCATGCTATTGTCAGAGATAAGCAAGATATACGACCCGCTTGGGTGGTTAGCTCCAATGACCATTCAAGCAAAACTTCTTTTCCAAAAATTATGGAGTGACAACTGTCAAAACATTGGCTGGGAAGAAAAAGTACCAGATACCATAGAAAAGGAATGGCTGAAAATTACTTCCGAGCCACCAAACATAAACAACATCAGGTTACCAAGATGGTTAAAACACGAAAACAAAACGATCGAATTGCAAGCCTACTGTGACGCGAGCGAGAAAGCCTACGCTTGCGTTATCTACAGCCGAACTACGTCACCAACAGGCCACTACGTAACTACTCTACTCGCAGCAAAGACTAATTTGGCACCACTTAAAAAGAAAACTACCATATCGAAGTTGGAATTATGTGCCGCAGTTCTATTAGCAATACTCATACAAAAGATAATTAAGATCCTTGGAGATGACGATCTAAGGATACAATGCTGGACCGACTCTAAAGTTGTCTTAGCATGGCTTCAGGGAAACCCAAAGAAATACGAAAAATATATATCAATCAACTACACAAATAATAAACATCGTTCCAGCGATAAACTGGGGTTACGTAAAGACTAACGAAAACCCGGCCGACTGTGCAACAAGAGTATTTCTGCCATCCACCCTGTGGTGGGAGGGCCCTACATGGCTTAAGGAACAAGAGAAACAAGACGATAACTTAAAAGACACTTATTCTACAAGTGAGGGTCTTCTAACAAACTATTACACTATTAATAGTACGGAACCCGTGTCGATCAAAAATTAACTAATTCATTCATTACTCGAGCAGCATAGCAACATGGATCGTATTACAAGAATACTCGCATGGGTAATACGTTTCGCTGATGCATTACGAAACAAAAGAAGGAAGAACTTCGACCTTCTTTTTAACGCCTTGGAAGTAATTATCAAAGCAGTACAACGAAATTATTTTGAAAACGACATTAAATCTCCCAAAGTTAACGGAAAACTTCCTAACAAAAGCAACATTTTGAAACCCAACCTATTTTTGGACTCGGATGGTGTTCTACGCGTTGGTGGACGTCTATATTACTCTAACTTGCCCGTAAACACAAAACATCCCATCCTCGTCCCGGGACAGAGAAGACTGACCCAATTATTAATAGAAAAGGCACATCAACGAACCCTACATGGTGGAGCAAGATTAACGCTAGCTTACACTAGAAACAAATACTGGATCATCAGCGGCAATCGGACTGTCAAGAAGATACTACGGCAATGTATCCTATGCCGTCGGTACGCAACAACTCAAACAGGACAGCTAATGGGCGACCTTCCTAAAGAAAGGATCACTCCGTCTAGGGCCTTTTCACATACTGGCGTGGACTTTACAGGTCATGTGGATGTGAAGATAAACAAAGGCCGCGGAATAAAAACCTGCAAAGGCTATATAGCCATATTCATATGTATGTGCACGAAAACAGTACATCTTGAACTTGTTTCCGACCTATCAACACAAACTTTCATTGCGGCATTAAAAAGGATGTGTGCCAGAAGAGGCACGCCAAAACACATCTATAGCGATAATGGAACCAAGTTCGTAGGAGCAGCAAAGGTCTTAAATGAGGAGTTCCAACATTACAGAACAATGTTATCTTCAGAGTTCTTTAAAGAACTCGAAGAAGAGAGAAGAAGAACAGACAAAGAAGAGAGGATTATGGGAAGCTGCTGTACGGTCAATGAAAACACTCCTGAAACGGGTAATCGGACAGCAGAAGCTAACCTATGAATAATTTGCAACTCTTCTTACACAAATCGAAGCAAGCATGAACAGCAGGCCGCTGAGTCCGTTACCTTAAGACGTAGTAGATCTGGACTATCTCACTCCTGGTCACCTTCTTACGAGAAGTCCGACGCTCGCATTACCACTTAATGAACCTGAAGAAATTAAATCTATAGACATCAGAAACAACTGAAAACTCATAGACCTTATGCGCCGACATTTTTGGGATCGCTGGTCAAAAGAATACCTACATCTCCTACAAAACCGAAATAAATGGCAAAGAACCAAATAAAATATACAGAAAGGGCAGCTAGTTCTCGTCAAGCAAAACAATTTACCTCCGTGTAAATGGGCTATGGGCCGAGTCGTGGAACTGTACCCAGGAAGCGGCAACTTAGTTCGTGTAGTAACGCTGAAGACACAGAATGGAACCCTAAAAAGACCTATAATAAAACTAACTCCGCTACTTATTAAATTAAAAAATTAAAAATTAAAATTAAAATTAAAATTCATTTATTTCAGATATCTTAGATCCATACACTTTAACAAAGAGAGAAATTTGAATAAAATAAAAATTAACAATCAAATATAAATAAATAAAATAATATAATAAAATTTAAAATCATAAAAAAAATAAAAATGTCAACAAGTCATAAATAATTTACATACTAATTTAATTCCCTCAAATAAATTAATAAACAAGTGCACATAATCATGTACAATCGTTACCGGAGGCAGCTGGCCACGTGCCTGCTACAACACTGTCGAATATACGGACAGTCAATCCTCTCGGCAATCATCGACAGAACTGTATTGGAGCTGTCCCGCACCCTGCGCACCAAGGACGCGCACCGCTTGCGCATGGTGGTGAGGAAACAGTCGGTGCGCGCTTCCGCAAACATGCCCGAGGCACTGCAAGAACGGGACAACCCCAACACCGCTCTGAACGCATTATTGTATTGGATACGGAGGGCACTATAAGCCGCTCGTGTGTGGTTAACCCAAAGGCTGCACGTGTATAGCGAGGTACAAAAGGCTTTGAACAGCGTGATTTTAACTTGAGTTGAACATCGTGCAAACCTACGGGCTATCATATTTGCTCTCTTAGATAGTGCCCTCCGTTCCCTCTCAATATCGACATGGTCCTTCAGGTCGGCTGTTACCCAATGCCCCAAATATTTAAATTCGTCCACCTGTTTCAAAGGTATACCTTTAAGGCGAATGGGTGGAACATGTTGTGAACATTTGGTACCGGCCTGAAAGACCATGTATTGACTTTTCACGGCATTGTACATGAGGCCATGTGTATCCGCATAATCCTCACACACCTGCAACAACTTGCGCATCCCACAAACCGACGCGCTCAGCAGCACCATGTCGTCTGCGTAACTTAGATTGTTTACACATATCCCATCAACGTGGCAGCCAACATGGTGGCTGCTGAGCGCCACGATGAGTGCGTCAACATACAAATTGAAGAGTGTGGGTGAGGTTAACCCCCCTTGTCTCACGCCACATTCGAGCCTGTACGGCTCCGACAAAATACCCGCCCATCTGACACTGTTAACCTGGTGTGCATACCAATACTTCAATATGTCAATTAATTCATGTGGCATGTTCGTGCTCTCCAGTTTTTTCCACAGCAAGTTATACGACACCAGGTCAAATGCCCTTGACAGGTCGAGGAAACACGCATACACTGGAGTTTTACGATCCGTGTAGTATCTGATGGTATGCTTGAGACACAGTATTGCACTATCTGTAGACAATTTGGGTCTGAAACCAAATTGATTATCATGCAACCTTACGTGTTTATTTAACTGTGCATCCAACATACCATCAAACACCTTTGCTATAACAGTAGCAAGTGAAATAGGCCTGTAGTTAGCCTTATCAGCTAGATCCCCCGTTTTATTTTTAACTACAGGCACTACTACTGTTCTCATAAAGTCGTACGGCAGATAGGAATGGCTCACGCATAGTGAATAGAACATAGCTAACACTCTGAATATATGTGAGCCAGCATGCTGCAGGTGTTCAATGCTGAGGCCATCATGGCCAGGAGACTTTCCTTTCGACATACCCCTAATGATTTGCCCTATCTCTTTGGCAGTGAACCCAGAAATCACTTTGCCCATGGAGCCCCCAGCACTGACCGACGCAACCTGACTGCTCAACAGAGGTTGTACAGAAAAGTGGGACCTAAATATATTCGCTATATCCTTTGGATTATTTACACCATCGACGCTCACCGGAAGACCAGGCCTTATATTGACCTTCTTGGTATTCTGCCAAAAACCACGAAAATCCCCTTTTAAGTGCTTCTCAGCAAGGATGTCCATTTTTAATTGGTCCTGATGATCTTGACACCATTTAAGTCTAGATTTGAATACCCTTGTACTTTCACACATATTACGGTATATATCTCCGCTCTTAGGTTTACCACTCAATAAAAGTAGTTCTAGCCGTCCGGTGAGCCTCCCTGACGTTTTTGTTCCATCCAACTACACGAGAGCCAACGGTCGCCTTCTTATTGCCACCTCGACCCGCCAAAGATGCATCACGTAGGGCGGTCACAATAGCGGAATACAAACGATCAAGAGCGCACCTGTGACCGCGGTCACTACAGCACAAATCTGCACACTTTGTACACTCAACAGGGAAGTCAATTAATCTTAGCCTCCTATTACATTCTTCAGTATACAAAGCAATCTGTTCATCATTACGTACACCCCAGACCACCCCCTTATTCAATACCACATTGTGATGTACCGTCTGCGAAATGACGCTTAGGTTACACTCAATAATCAGTGGAAAATGATCCGACCATACCGTATTATAGTCCACATACACATTAGTAACAGATTGCCTTGCCGACCGAGTCACCAAACAGTGGTCCAACCAGCTACATGACCCGTACACGTCACTAACAAAGGTAAACGTATCCGAGTCAATACCCAGTATATCCACGTCCACACATAACCAATACTGCTCATCACAGTACCTCACCAGCTCATTGAAAAATAGTCCGCATGGCGCAGCATTGTAATCGCCCAACATATACACTGATTCAATGCCGTATTCATCAATAATTGCACCTACCATACTAAGACAGTCCGTAAACTCCGCTAAATTGTCCGCCGCATTCGTTGGCATATATACACTCATCACCACGATAGGCCGATCACTAGTTATTATCTTAATAGCACATATACGCTCACTATCACAACTTAGCACAGACACTTGTTGAAACACGCTACATCTCCACAGAAGAGCAACGCCACCAAAGGGTCGCCCACGTAGCACCCCTGCGGATGTGTCCACTGCCGAAATTCCCGTGTAGCCAAATCCACTGTCGACCGTATTCAGGTAGGGTATTGCCTCAGGAAGCAACCACGTTTCCTGCAATGCCACCACATCACAAGAGCGGCATAACTCCCTAACACTATCTACAGAGCGTTTTAAGCTTCTACAATTGAAGCTGGCAAACTTAAACGTCGTATAAATAAACAAGGCATGTGAGAGTACAGATAAACAGAAAGAGAGTCCAATTAAGCACTGCAAGGACATGAAAGGAGCCATTAGAACCCAGAGACATGCTAACAGCTTGCTCATGGTGTTACTAGTAGTCTTTACCACGCTACCATGTGGTGAAGCAACACCCGGACAGCCTTTTAAAATAACGCATTTAACAGAAAACCAACCTTACTTTGATCCTATTGGAAATATTCAAATTATTCACGATGAATGGAAGCTTCTAGTTTTTGAAGTGAAACTTCTTTACGCACGCTTGACTTGGGGAGTAAGCTGGCGAAAGCATTACGAAAAATGATCGGGCAAGGCGAACGGAAGTTAAGTGGGGGATATAAGCACAGAGGCGCCCGTGGCGCGAGCTACTACAAGGTCTACAACGAGTTTTTTTTTTTTTTTATAAAAATAGGAGATCTATGCAAACCTATATTTTTTTAAATTTTGAGACACGGGTACACTTATTTATTTATATATTTACACTTAACACTATACACTGACAACCATTAAGGGGGTTAGTTAACATAAAATTTGATACCGCCTACTTCACAGTCCCTCCTGTATCCCCCCCCCCCCACCCCAGATGGAGCGAAAAAAGTTTCACTTCAGTCGTGTGGTCATAAGCACACTCGTATTTTTTTTTTTTTTACGAGTGGAAATGCCTTTACGCACCGTACCCGCCGCTAACTAGGCGACGGGCGTGTATGGGACACGCCCGACCGGAGCCGGGAATACCCAACCACTCGGTTACGCTCGAGCCCTGCGTTGAGAGTGTCACGGGATCGGCCCGAAGGCCTAATCACCGTGCCACTCTCAGGGCTTACCGGCCTTGTTAAGGCCGGTTTCCGCGCCAAGGAAGGATTACCCGGGTACCGGAGTAATCCTCAGACGTGGTGACCAGTGCAATGCCCGTGCGGGGGCTACCCACACACGCTGGTCACACTCTGGGGCTATAGGAGACGGGGGTTCGTCCCCCGCCTTCTTCGCCCAGCCCGTCTACGCCGGAAGGGAGCGGCAAGAGCATCCTCTTCCCGCTCCCTCTCCGCAGCCTTCTTCTGCAAGAGGACGGTCTCGCAGAAGGAGGCGGTAGCCTCCCATGCACTCTCGCTTTCAACCACGGCTCGCACCATGGTTGCTAGGGCGAGGCGTCCGCCTCCGGGCCTCCCCCTGAGCGGCTATTCGGACCCGCCTTACCTCCTCGAAGGCGGGTCGTTCCCTCCGTTCCCGGGCCGCGACACTGTGTCGATGCACCTGGGACAGAACCAGGGCATCGACCTCTCACGGGGGAGTGCCCGCGAGCACGTATGCAGCCCCATGACTGACCGTGCGGTATGCCCGCACGGTCCGTGTCGCGATGACCCTCTACGGCCTCCGCAGCAGGGCCACTGTGCGCCGGGAAAGACACTCCGCCCACACCGGGGCTCCGTAGAGTGCCATCGACCGCACCACTCCCCAGCCGACGACACGCCGAATTCGCCCCCCCCCCCCCCCCAGATTGCGGAGGAGCCGTCCGAGGGCGGCTGCGACGGAGCACAGCCGCGGGGCGAGGAGCCTAAAGTGCTCCTCGAAACTCCAACGGGGATCCAAGATCAGGCCGAGGTACTTGATGTGCACCTCGACGGGAACCTGGACCCCCTCCACTCGGATACGGAGCCCCGGTGGGGTTCTGCGTCGCGGGCCTGGGCGGGCTTTTCCGAGGGCCACTTCCAGCCCCAGGAGGCGGATGCGTCGGACGACCAAAGAGGTGTCGACCGACGCCAGGTGGACCGCATCCTCCCACTCGCGCGCCCTGGGCGCGACTAGAGTGTCGTCCGCGAAGCAGACGACGTCCATCCGAGGCAAGAGCGCGCCACGCTGACCCCAGTTGTACCCCAGGTTCCAGAGCAGGGGACCAAGCACTGATCCCTGGGGTACACCTACCGTCATGGTCCACGACTGGACGCGACCCTCCGCGTCCTCATACAGAACCTTCCTCTTACGGAGGTAGTCCGATACGAGTGCGCAGAGGTAGAGGGGCACTTCGTGGAAATTCGTGGGGGAGAGTTAAAATTTTTAAAGAATTTCTATAATTTGTCACACGTGTTATTGGCAAAATTGTGGTATCTAACCACAGAGGCCATTGAAGAGTTGAAGTAGTATTCACTCTGAAGAAAAGAAAGAAAGTGTTTATAGGCCACCCAAGTCCAATAATTTAAATGTATTTTATGAAAGAGAATTTAGATTTTAGATATTATTCTAAATAAACTATGTACCAAATCGCACAAGAGAATAGTTATGTGTGGGGACTTTAATATAAACACATTAAAAAGAAACAGATTAACTTTGAACTTTGAATGCTTTCTTTTGGGCTACAATCTAGAGTTAGAAATGCGGCAACCCACCAGGTTAGCCAGTAGTACCTGTTTAGACAATTTTACCCGTAGCTCTCAATTAAGGACATTCGAAACTTACCCATTAAACGATATAAAAACTATATAAAGGCCAAACTTTGCAAAAAGGGGTATTATAAAATCTCAGATTATTTAGAAGACAAAAAAGCTTGGGACTGAGCTGCTCGCTCTGTTAAGTATTGTTATTAAGCAAGATGCGTAAATTATTGTAGAGATTTTCATTTTTAATGTCTGGACTTGAAAAAAGACTATGATCCCTGAGTTTGTTTCGGCTATTTCTTCTCAGAGGTAGTCAGTTAGGAAATGCCGGCTTCATCTAGTTTAATAAAAAAAAGTGATCAGTGATCCTACTTGCTTAATAAACGATTTCATTTCATAAGGTGTAATTCAGAAGTACTGGACTTTGCGTTGTCAGACCATACTGCCCAAATATTGGAAGTAAGGGTTAATAAATCATTCAGAATAAACTCATGGAGGATTAATAAACGCGACCTATCTAAAGGAAATATGACTAGATTCAAAAATTATCTGAAGTGTCTCTCTTTCTCCGAAGTCTATCAAACCGAAAATGCTAATGAAGCATACGATTATTTTCTGAAGCAATTTTGCATGTTGTACGGTCTTTGCTTTCCTTTTAAATTAATAAAAGTTAAGTCTAATAAAAAAAATAAATGGGTTTCAACTGGCATCAGAGTTTGTAGTAGGAAACAAAGAAAATTACTATGGAAATACAGACGCGAACCATGGAATAGTAATAAAAATAACTTTAGAAATTATTCGCGCAGGTTTCGGAAAATTATTAAATTAACACAAGGAGCACAAAACAACTATTTCATTAACACATCAAGTAATAAAGCGAAAGCATCATGGCACGTTATAGATAATAAAGTTCGAATCACTGAGCCTATTTCCCAAATTAAAATACATAATACTACCGTTACTAATCCGACAGATATTACAAATGTATTTAATGACTATTTTATTGACCAGACACTGAATAATATCTCGAAACTACCGGACACTATGAATCTGATAAATAATCCCAACTCAATGTTCATGCACCCAGTAGTACCGCAAGATATTATGAGAGCAATACAATTACTTAAAAACAAAAGTAGCACTGGTTATGACGGTATATCAACAAGGGTTATAAAACTCGTATCAGACGAGATTGCTTTGCATTTGTGTCATATTTTCAATTTATGTATCAGTACTGGGGTATTTCCGGATAGTTTAAAAACATTTATAGTAAAGCCACTTTAAAAAAAAAACAATAAAGAAGATCTAGGAAATTATAGACCAATTGCTTTAATACCCATTTTTTCCAAAGTTATGGAAAAAATAATGTATGAGTCAATAAATAATTTCATATCCAAATATAATATCTTAAGTTCGGAACAAAAGGGTTTCAGAAAGAATAAAGGCATAAATACGGCCGTATATGATTTGCTAAATGTCATATTGCAAAATGTAGATAAAAAAGTACCAGTATGTGCAATTTTTACAGATATGTTAAGGGCTTTTGATTGTGTTAATCATGATATTCTTTTAAAAAAACTATACATCATAGGCACCAGAGGAAATGCGAATTCCACCAGAAGACTTGCATTTACACTACAATGGACAAAAAGTTGACCAAGTACTAGTTGCAAAATTCCTTGGCATAATGATAGACAGCCAATTAACTTGGAAGCCACAAGCAGAAGTAGTATGCAAAAAACTGAGTACAGTTGCATATGTACTCTTTAACTTATCTAAAAAAGTACCTGTATTTAGGTAAAGATATTAACATTTCCATCACTGTATATTTTCGAACTGGCTGCTTTTGTAAAATGTAATATGCATCTTTTTATTAAATTATCCGCAAGTAGGAACCGGCCAATTAGGAGACAATATAAAAATTTGCTTATTGTTGGGAGCTCCGATACCGCCCTATTAAAAAAAAGTATTATATGTATGGGCCCAATTATTTTTAACAAACTACCCGACGTAATAAAAAACATGACTTTTTCATTATTCAAAAAGAAATTGACAATTTTACTAATAGAGAAATGTTATTACTCAATTAGCAAGTTTCGGTCAGATGAGAATTTAGATTGATAATGTGACATCTCTGTATTACTGACTTGTAGATCTGAACTGTACCTATTGACTACAAAGCGGACATATTTTTTGACTTGATGTAATGAATTGTGTTGTTTTAATTTCATTTGATATGTAATTTATATTTATTTGATTTAACAGTGTGTATTTATAATATGTAGAATGAGATGGTCCATTGTTATTGGATATTCATTAGTTTATGCTTTTGTTTGCATGCCTTAGTTAAGGTCAATATAAGGATCTCCTAAAAACTTTATATCTGTATTTTGTACCTACTTTCTACGCGAATAAAGAACCTACCACCTATATTCTATTCTATTCTAAATATTTCAGCGATATCGATATTTATACCGTTTCGAAATCAAAATTTAAGTTGCAAGTGCTTGAGAGGCTGTCGACATGGGTCCAGCAGGAGTGGTTTTGTGAGTGTGTGTGTGTGTGTGTATATATATATATATATATATATATATATATATATATATATATATATATATATATATATATATATATATATATATATATATATACAGTATGTAAAGAAAACCCTGTCCGACCCGTGAAGGTATTGTTAGGTATCGTTAGCTGATTCTACTAATGCCTACATAACCTGGCTAAACTAAAAAAAATACCCCCTTAAAAATAAATAACTTAAATAAAATAAATAGGTAATTTCATGGCAACACAGGCACAGGTCATGACCTCAGTTGACCTCATGCATGTAGGTATTGGTAGTCTAACCACGTTTATCGACTTTCGAAAGAAACAATGATACCTACTTAGGCAGCTCGTGAAAAGAACTTTTTTTAAGTAGGAAGGTCGTCTGACCCTCCGAATGTATCATTTCATTCGACGAGCATAATGGCTATGGCGGAGTTGTTGTTCCATATTTCGTTCACTAAGAATGATACAGGCCTGGCACGGTCGCATGAGATTAGCACGGTGTTTTACAAAGTTAGGCCACCCCTACCAATCCACCGAACTGATAGTGGAGGTACTCACGTACAGGTCGGCAAAAAAATGGTAGGGCACCGTCATGCTGGAACCACACCACCACCACATCCGAATCGTCCAACACCTGATCACAACACAACACAGCTAATTGCAGTTACTACCTTCCATCGGCATGTTACATTACGTTAGAAAACGATATGATCACACAATAAACGATACGTCTACACGGACGCAATGTCTACGCGAAACTAATAAATTTAAAATAAAAATTATTTTTATTTCATAAAAATAGGTACTCTAGCTGCACGGCGGTACCCTTTGACTAGAGGTGTGAAAGTATTCAAAATATTGATGGATTTACTCGTAACGATTTTTGGTATCGATTTAGTATTGAAATCTCACGCATTGACTCAACATCGCATGGCATTCTTTAGATTTTAGAACTTTCACATAACTTAAATCAGATGAACTTAAATGCTTTACATTGTTTATAATATTTTCCTAAAATCGTATTTCATAAGACCTTTCTAGTTTCTATTTACTCATAGGTACTTGTGTTAGAATATTGTTATTAGTAATTAATCGATAGTGAAACGAAAGTACTTTTACCATTAGGAAATCTGTTTTTACAACAAATCATTCAACCAGCATTGTTTTGCACTAAAATTATATCAACTGTGGTCCAAATGAACCCAACTAGTCATTATCATTTGACAAAAATGTGTTCGCCGATTAGGCTGCAAGTACAAGTTTCGATTAATGGCGATAAAAACAAAACGTTATTACGCAAAAAATAGTACAGCTCTAATTATTCCTTTGCCGCCGCTGAAAATGCTCACGCAAGCGACGATTGGTCGGCGGCTAGACACACTGACTCCGCTAAAGAACCTAACAAAAGAATCAAAGGAAACCGACAGTTATACCGTCTAAAATGGTGTACACTTTTTTTTAAAATTTGCCGAATTTTGGGAAAGTTACAGTAAATTCGCGGGAGAAAAAGATTATTTCAAAATTCATTAGTATTGTTACTGTGATGATTATGCAAAATTTCAAATTTTATTTGGTCATGTGACCATCTAACCTTTATTAACCTTATGGGTCGAACGGGGTTTTCTTTACATATTGTATATTATATGTAACACATGTATGTTTGCATGTATATATTAAAAAAATAAAATGATACATTATTGTTTTAAAAGTGAAGGTCATTTTTATGTTATACTTAGGTATGATATCCTGTTGCTGGCTTTTATGAATTATATTTGTTTTAGTGTAAGCATCTATGTAAATCGCTGTTGGATATCTTAATAAAATAAAATATATCAGACAAGTCACCCGTTTTTTTTTATAATTGGCACCACACTAGTTCGCATGAGGTCAATGGGTAAGTATGAATGACTTAGACATAACGTGTAAAACATTGCCCAGACGTGTGATAGATGGACGCCAGCATAATTTAGATATTCAATGCTGAGCCCATCATGACCCGGCGATTTGCCCCTGGACATCTTTTTCATTATACCAGATACCTTTTTTTTGGACAAAATCCGCCACACATTTTCCCACCCACTGCAACTCCTGAAAGCTAGAATCAACAGTGGAGACCGCCAGAAAAACGCCGAGCAATGAAGCTCGACGAGCCCCGGAGAAACGATTCAACTGTTACTGTCTTGGGTACCGCAACGAAATTAATCAGAAAAGAATAGCGGAAGAGTAAGAAATAAAGATATTTTTCCACTTCCCTCCATAATATGCAGGAGACAGAACAGAACTAGGCCAATCGGCACAAAGGGACATTATGGCAACTGGGAGAATCCCAGATTGCCAAGCACCACGGAATAAAATTTGATTAAGTTAATGGGTCCTAAGTAGGTATGGGCTATTACAATTGATTCCAATAATAGGTATGGCAAAAGCGCCTGAACGCACGGAAATTGGTTCTAGTTTCTACAAGGTGCGTATAATAAACGACTCCGGATTTAACTTGTACACTATCCAACATAATATTGCGGTCATTCTGCCAAAGAATACACTCCCACAAGATGTGATGTGCGGACTGTGCAAATTCACTGTTCGATGTAGAATATTGACACAAACGCGAAGGAACAAGTTTAAAAGAATACAGTTTACTTTTAACGTTGCCATGACCTGTGAGAAATTGGGCAACGCAGTGGTCAACCTCCAGCCATGTCTTAGCCAGCCAATCGCCAACGGATAGAAAGAATAGATGAAGGTCCCTTAGGCCCTTGATTGAAATATCCCACCTACTTTGCCATTCGAATAAGAGGTCCTCCCAGACTTCAGTCTATTAAAGTCGCGTTGTGTAACAAAATTACCTGGGTGGATTGAAAAGTACTCGGCCTAACACAGATCCATTCAATTCTAAAAATCAAATCTACCCACATTATTTAGTTCAATTCAGACTAGTTCATTGTGTGAAGTTCGAAACGTGTGCGATAATTAGTTGTGATTTTATAAATTTATTAACAAAGTAATCGGACATAATTTCCGCGAATGGAGCAAATCGAGCAGCGTGCCGTCATTAAGTACCTCCATAAGAAGGGGCTATCATCAAAAGCCATCCATGATGACATGGTCAGTACATTAGGCGATTGTGCTCTGTCATATTCATCCGTCAAAAAATGGATAGCAGAATTTAAGCGTGGTAGAGAGAGTGTGAAAGATAAACCCCGCTCTGGAAGCCTTCGACGTCAACTACTGACGAAAATATTAAAAAAGTACTTGATTTAATAATGGGAGACCGCAGATTAAAAATTAGAGAGATAGCCGAGATTATAGGCATCTCTTATGAACGAACTCAGAACATCATTGTCAACGAGTTGGGTTTCCACAAAGTGTCTGCGAGGTGGGTTCCGCGACTGCTTTCAGTCGAACAAAAAAGGACACGATTGACTATTTCACGCGACTGTTTGGAGTTATTTGAAGTCGATGCAGATGATTTTTTTAATCGCAAAGGTCCGGCAGTACTTCACACCAGGGCAGCTTCTAATGTTGTACAAAGCACAGGTCCGTTCGTGTGTGGAGTACTGCAGCCACATTTGGGCTGGTGCTGCTAAGTGTCACCTGGCCACTTTGGATTCAGTGGAGAGGCGTGCGAAGAGGCTGATTGGTGACCCTGATTTAACTCGAGTTGGTCTCCAAAGCCTAGAGCACAGGCGTAGAGTGGCCAGCCTTTCGGTGTTCTATAGGATACATTCTGGGGAGTGTGCGAGGGAATTGCACGATTTAATTCCCCCATCTCCGTTCCACCATCGGACGACCCGTCGTACGGCGAGTTTCCACCCTTATGTTGTTAACACCTCAACGATCCGGACGAAGCGTTTCGCCTCGTCCTTTATACCGCGTACCTACATCGAGGGACTGGAACAATCTGCCGGCGGCGGTGTTTCCGTCGGACTACAATTTGAGTGTCTTCAAGGCTAGAGTGAATAGGCTCTTAATAAACTAGTGCGCTTTACCATCAACGATTGCGTCACTGCTTACCATCAGGCGGGATTGCGGTCAAGCGCTGGTTTATATTTTAATAAAAAAAAAAAAAAAAAAAAAAAAAAAACAAGTCACCAATCATGATAGGATCCGCATTTGGCATAGTATTTGAAGGACCAAGTGGTGAACTCACCCGAAAGTATTCTCTGAATAGGTCAGCTTCTTACTGTCACTCACATCTCTCACACTCATAGGGATGCCTGGCTTAGTATTTAATTTGTTAGTCGCCTTCCAGAAATTTCTTTGATGAGTGGTAGTCAGCAATTATGTTCATTTTAATTTGTTCACGATTGTCTTGACACCATTTCAGTTTATTTTTAAATATTTTTCTACTTTCACACATTTCTGAATGAATTCATTTCATTTGAAGTCGTGGTGGCCTAGTGGTTAAAACACCAGCCTCTCAAGTATGAGCGCGCGGGTTCGATTCCAGGTCAGGCAAGTACCAATGTAACTTTTCTAAAGTTATATGTACTTTCTAAGTATATCTTGGACACCAATGACTGAAGGTGAAAGAAAACATCTTGAGGAAACCTGGACTTTATAAGTCTGAAATCGCCAACACGCATTGAGCAAGCGTGGTATTGCGCTCAATCCTTTTCTGTATGAGAGGAGACCTGTGCCCAGCAGTGGGACGATAAAAAGGTTGATGTTGATGATGATGATGATGCATTTCTAGATACAAACGACCTTCCCTTGGTCTATTATTCCGAACCCAGTTATGAAATTTGAGTCTGGTATCCCTATGTGCCTCGCGTACATTTTTATTCCACCCTATCACATGCCGTTTTTTACTGAACTCGAATGTGTAACTACTACAGCTACTGTCGATAGATGCATCTTCTAAAGTACTGATTATATCATTATACATTGAATCCAGCAAATTTCTGTGCTCCAATTATTGCAAATATTAAAACTGCACTGTCTAAATTCTTGAGGAAAATCTATAGTTTTAAGCTTATTATTACAATATTCTCTATACTTATCTATTTGTTCCTTAGTTCTGTTTCCCCACATAACAATTCCGTTTGTACAGTAAGTCGTCTTCTTTAAAACTAGCTTTGCTTAGGTTTAAATCACATTGAATAACAAGCGGCAAGTGATCTGACCAATACATGTCGTATTTTATAGTAACATCGCCTACCGTTTGCCAAGTGGAATGACACGCAACACAATGATCGAGCCATCGAGTACAGCCATGTACATCACTTATAAATGTATAATTATCTGTTACATTGCCTAACTTATTAATGTCCGCGCATATCCATTGTCGACCTGCACATAAGTTCTCCAACTCCTTACCGAATAGTTCCCCCGGATGCGCATTAAAGTCACCTAGGACGTAGACAGCTTCTACAGAACTACTTTCAACTATGGCACATACCTCGCTAAAACAATCCGTGAATTCGGGTAAATGATCCACCTCGTCAGTGGGCATGTACCTATACACTAAATACTAAAATATCACGGTTACCCGCATTAGCTTTTATCGCACTACATTCAATCACTGAAACTTTACTAAAACTATCTTTCCACCACAGTATTGCCACTCCACCATAAGGCCTTCCCCTCAGAAGGCCCACATAAGTATCGACAGCCGACGTGCCGGTGTAAGCAAAGTCTGGATGTATTGAACCGAGTACTGGTATGTCATGTGGTAGTAACCATGTTTCTTCTAATGCTACGATGTCTGCTATCTCACACAATCCTCTCACGCATTCAATAGACCTTTTAACGGGCTTGCAATTAAAACTTATAAAGGTAGACGTATTTGTATTTGTAGTCATTTGCCGCCATTATTATTCTTCCGTAGTTCCACTGTTCTCGTTACGATATCTGTTAACATTGGTACTAGTTTTGTTAAAATAAACAAAACGGCAAAATGACACGCCTTCCGGCCATAAGTTGTCAATTAAAAACAACGCAATCTTGTGGTGTGGTACAAGAATTTTATATGCATTGTAATTTTTCTCGTGCCTCATATTTATTTCCTTAAGAACAATTGATGTTTTCGTCTTAGATAGAATGTATTCACTGATATCATTTTCTGATGTCTGCTTATCCACATTCGTAATAAAGAATGGAATTTGAATATCAGCTGCTCGGAATTCATTGTTCGGTTCCACTACAGCTTTCCCCTTATTTCCTTAAAAACGAGATTTTGGTTTCTACATAACGGTGTTAGACTCGTTTATCCCGCTACCGGGCGACAACAAGTTTTGCGTACTAATTACTTACTGCCTAACGGTCAGATTCCTCTAAAAAGTGGAGTAGACCCATTGGCCCACTGTCCAAGCAAGTACTTCTTGTACTCCTACCTCCTCTTATACAATTAATGTTCTCTGGAATATTCTTCAACTAATGGTCGATATTTGATAGTTCTTTTTTCGATTCTTCGAACTGATCATTAGTCACATAACATTCTTTCACTGTACGTAGCTCGCTTTGCAATAATAGGAGGTCTTTTAGCAGTCTAGTCACATCTTTGTGATCAAAAGTGACCGGTGGTAACTTGTGGAGTTCTCGTGCTACGAATATCGGCACCTCTTCTGGATCAACCTCTTTCAGCAACGTTATGACATCGTGTAGATCTCTCTTCGACTTGCCGTCTTCAATATCCTCGGCTGAGAAAGTCGTAACACACAATCTCACTAAACCTTCTTCATCCACTTGCATCTATCTTGTTTTGAATGAATGCTAGCAGTTTACATATCACAATATTGCAGGCGATTTAAAGGTGTTAAAAAAATATTTTCCTTGATTGATTTTTTGAGTAATTTTCAGCGCTATTTCAAAGGTATAAATGGTAATGAAAAAATGTGATGTATACATTTAATTTTATTTTAATGGTATCTCTGGATTTTCCGCTCGTGCTAGTCAAATGTAATTTATCAATCTCTGCACACACGTGGAACGTGTTCCTTCCTGATTTTTAACTTTATCTCTAAAGCGTTAAGGCTCAAGGTTAATTAGGAATATTTGACAGTTTCGGGTAGTTTGACCTCCTGTCGTCCGTACCTAACTACCTACCGCATTTTTGAATGATTTATTACAAATAAAGCATTTTTTATTATGTGTACAGCTATTTATTTAAGTATTCTTATACATAGGTACTTATCCAAATTTTCCCATCTTCAATGTTAGTCGCCTTTCCACTTTCGTTTGCTTTTAGCCAAAACAGATTCGAGTAATATTTAAAAAAAATTACAGGTGGACACTGATATGTAGGCAGCTCAACTTTGATATGTAGGCAGCTCAACGTTGATATGCAGGCAGCTTGAGGCGGTATACCTACTGGCTGAATGTTTCCTGTATAGTTGACACATGTCGACCCTAGCATTTATTAAAACTCTATTACCTATCTGTCATTCCTATGTAACTTTTATAAGTTAATAAAAGCCATAGTTCATGTAACAATTTTATTAACTTATCTTTAGGCATTATAATTAATGCCTAAAGATGAATCAACTGCGATCTCATCTCTCGCCCAATATTTATGCCCTGACAAATTGATATTGAACCTGATGCTGTAGAGGCGGACTCTCAATGGCTGTATTGGATAATGACTTTCGAAAGCTTTCTGTCGGAAGAAGCTAAGCCCAATGAAATCCCAGGTACCCTGAAGCTTAAACTATTAATAAATCATCTGTCAGCGTCTATATACAAACACGTCAAAACTTGTAAAACTTATGAAGATGCTATCAAGACGCTAAACGGTATGTACATCAAAACTAAAAATACTACCTTAGCCCGACATATGCTTTTCAACAGAAGGCAACGCGCCGATGAAACTGTTGCCGATTATGTTAGAGCTTTGCGCCTATCGGCTAAAGACTGCTCGTTTAATGTGGTAACTGCTGAATAACACGAAGAACAGGCTATTCGTAGTGTACTAATCTCCGGGCTGGCTTCTCGCAAAATCAAAGAACGTCTGTTAGAAAGCAATGATCTCACCCTGACTGAAACAATTGGAAAAGCTATAGCGCTCGAGACAGCTGAAAAGGATTCACTACACTTAGTTATACACTTAGTGATTTACCACATCCCCACTCCGGTGCCATCCTCCCAGAACAAAGTTCACAAACCTTAGCGGCAACGACACCAACAGCACGACGTCCCATCTCGCAAGCCACTATCCAACCATTCACGCGACCAGCAAGGCGTTGCTATTTCTGTGGTGGGAGCATCCGCCAAAGGATCAAATGCCCAGCCTTCCGTGCCACCTGCAACTTATGTTCCAAAAGAGGCCATTTTTCTAACGTATGCAGATCCGCAGGTGCCGCTACTAGTAACTCTATCTCGACCGAAGACTCAACCAATCCTGATGAAGATGGACCATCCCATTGCGGCGCCATATCTGCTGCTTCACCTATTAGTCTCAAAGGTGCCACAGTTCTAATTACAGTTAACGGATACAAAGCCGACGCCCTCATCGATACGGGGAGCTCCGTTAGCTTCATTAATGGCAAAACTGCACGCTTGATGGCATTACGTAGGAAACCATGTTCACAGTCTGTGAATTTAGCTTCGCTTAACCAGATATCACCTGTCGAAGGTATTTGTTTCACCACCATATCCCTCAACAAATACAACTACAAACAAACACCACTCCTCATTGTGGACAACCTCTGCGCCGATGTGATTATCGGCCACGACATCTTAAAGAAGCATTCTAAAATTGAATTCCAATTAGGAGGTCCGAATGAACCATTACAAATTTGTAGCGTGATTCAGGCCTCTGTCCCGCCGGCTTCCGTCTTCAGCAATCTATCTCCGGGGATTCGTCCAATCGCCGTGAAAAGTCGAAACTATAGCAAAGAGGATGAAAATTTTATTAAATTGGAAATATCGAAACTGTTGGAGCACGGACTCATAGAAACGAGCAACTCACCTTGGAGACCTCAAGTTCTCGTTGCAGGAGGCGGGGCTCATAGGAAACGTCTTGTCATAGACTATTCTATGACTATCAATAAATTTACTGAATTAGACGCGTTTCCATTACCGAAAATAGAAACCGTGGTGTCAAGAGTATCAAAATATAAAATTTTCAGCCAGATTGACTTAAAATCTGCATATCATCAAGTGCCCATTCTAATGGCAGAAAAAAATATAAGGCGTTTGAAGCATGTGGGAAACTATATCAATTTACAAGAATCCCGTTTGGTGTGACCACCGGCGTGGCAGCATTTCAAAGGACTTTAGATTTCATCATTACGAAAGAAAAACTAAAGGGAACTTTCACATACCTCGATGACGTGACAGTATGTGGTAAAAACGAAACCGAACATAAAGAGAATCTACGATGCTTTTTGGAAGCTGCTAAGAAGTACAATCTGACGCTGAATGAGCAAAAAAGTGTTTTCCATCAAACAAAAATTAATCTACTCGGATACACCGTCGAGAATAACACTATTAAACCAGACGCCGATAGACTAAAACCGCTGCTAGAATTACCTATTCCCACCAAAAACAGCGAACTTAAACGCGCTTTAGGCATGTTCGCTCACTATGCTAAATGGGTAGAGAGATTTTCTGAGAAAATAAAACCGCTGACGGGCGTTTGCACATTTCCATTGACTTCGGTTGCACGAAAATGTTTCGAAGATATTAAAAACGACATTAAAAAGGCAACTCTGATGGCGATTGACGACAGAGACACATTCACTGTGGAAACAGACGCATCGGATTTTGCCATAGCGGCGACACTTACTCAAAAAGGACGCCCCGTCGCCTTTTTCTCAAGAACTCTGTCCAACCCAGAATGCAAACATTCATCGATAGAGAAAGAAGCCTGCGCAATTGTCGAGAGTCTCAAGAAATGGAGACACTATCTCATTGGGAAACACTTCCTTCTCATTACCGATCAAAAATCAGTGTCTTACATGTTTAATCAAAACCATAATAGCAAAATCAAAAACGAAAAGATTCTGCGCTGGAGACTAGAGTTATCCTGTTACAAATATGATATCATATACAGACCTGGGTCCCAAAACACGGCAGCAGACGCTCTATCCCGAGTCAGCGCTTACATGAATGTTAATAAATTGAAAGGACTCCATGACGCCCTGGGTCATCCTGGTGTTGCTAGGATGTATCATTGGGCACGCTCTAAAAACCTTCCTTATTCAGCTAACGATGTCAAATCGATGACGGCATGCTGCAAGATCTGCGCTGAGATAAAGCCAAGATTCTTGAAGGTAAAGGGCAAACTAATTAAAGCTACATCACCATTTGAACGATTAAATATTGATTTTAAAGGCCCTCTTCCTTCCAATACTAATAACAAATACATACTAACAATCATAGATGAATACAGTCGGTTTCCCTTCGCTTATCCGTGCATAGACATGACCTCCTCCACTGTCATCAAGTGCCTAAAGGATCTGTTCTTCACTTTCGGCCAACCACTATATATACACAGTGATAGAGGCACTTGTTTTATGTCAGAAGAATTTAAAAACTTTCTCAGGGACTCAAATATTGCATCCTCAAGAACAACACCGTACAACCCACAGGGTAACGGGCAAGTTGAACGCTTAAATGGAACTCTCTGGCGCACAATCCAGCTCACATTGCGCTCCCAAGGACTTGCTACGGAGAATTGGGAAACAGTAATAAAAGACGCCCTTCATTGCGTCCGTTCTTTATTGTGTACAGCGATCAACGCCACCCCTCATGAGAAACTTTTTGCGTACCCTAGAAGATCACCTAATGGGGATTCTTTACCGTCATGGCTGTTTTCCCCTGGGCCGGTCCTGATAAAGAAGAATGTCCGCCACTCGAAGTCAGATCCCCTGGTGGAGGAAGCCGAACTTATCGAAACCAGTCCTTATTATTCTTTGATAAGACGCGCAGATGGTAGCACCACGACGGTGTCGAATAGGCAACTGGCCTTCCCAAATTGCGATGAGCAAGAAATACAAGAGCAAGACAATGTCCTAGATGAGCAAGAGGTACGAGGCGATGTACCTCCGACCGAGTCTCAGCCCCAAATTTCAGCCGGACACTTCACAGCCGGAAACTTCACAGTCGGACACTACACAGCCGGATACAAGCAGGAAACGTGTTCGAAGATTACCATCTCGTTTTAAAGATTATATAATGGATTATATAATGGGGGATGGAAACTCTACTGGGGAAGAATGAGGCGGTATACCTACTGGCTGAATGTTTCCTGTATAGTTGACACATGTCGGCCCTAGCATTTATTAAAACTCTATTACCTATCTGTCATTCCTATGTAACTTTTATAAGTTAATAAAAGCCATAGTTCATGGTTATTCGTTTAATTCCGTAACACAGCTCAACGTTGATATGTAGGCAGCTCAACTTTGATATGTAGGCAGCTCAACGTTGATATGTAGGCAGCTCAACGTTGATATGTAGGCAGCTCAACGTTGATATGTAGGCAGCTCAACTTTGATATGTAGGCAGCTCAACGTTGATATGTAATGAAATGAAATCGTTTATTAAGCAAGTAGGATCACCGATCACTTTTACACGTCATGTTTTTTTTTTTTTTTTTAAACTAGATGAAGCCGGCATTTCCTAACTGACTACCTCTGAGAAGAAATAGCCGAAACAAAATCAGGGATCATCGTCTTTTTTCAAGTCCAGACATTAAAAATGAAAATGTTTACAATAATTTACCTTATAATTACGCATATTGCTTAATAACAATGCTTAACAGAGCGAACAGCTCAGTCCCAAGCTTTTTTGTCTTCTAAATAATCTGTGATTTTATAATACCCCTTTTTGCAAAGTTTGGCCTTTATATACTTTTTAAATCGTTTAATGGGTAAGTTTCGATATGTAGGCAGCTCAACGTTGATATGTAAGCAGCTCAACGTTGATATGTAGGCAGCTCAACTTTGATATGTAGGCAGCTCAACGTTGATATGTAGGCAGCTCAACTTTGATATGTAGGCAGCTCAACGTTGATATGTAGGCAGCTCAACGTTGATATGTAGGCAGCTCAACTTTGATATGTAGGCAGCTCAACGTTGATATGTAGGCAGCTCAACTTTGTTATGTAGGCAGCTCAACGTTGATATGTAGGCAGCTCAACGTTGATATGTAGGCAGCTCAACGTTGCTTGTAACTATATAATTTAATATTACGTGTTTTGCGTCATTGTTTAGGTAAATAAGTACTTGATAAATACTTGTTGAGTTGGAATACATGGTCACCCTGTTTCAGTCGCCATCCGCCATTGTGCATTTTTATAGATTGAGATTGATTAGACCAATGTTTGCAGGTTATATGAAAAATTTTCAATTTACTATTAAATGGGGCTGTCACAAAAAAAAATAAAGCAATAAAAATTCGTTTCTTTGGGCTGCTTCGTTGTGGAGAAATCGATAACCCCAACTTTTTGAGGTTATATTTAAAATTGACATTTTTCTAGTTATTCCGTCACAAATTAAGGCCCTGTTATAGTGCGATGTGTAGGTATGAACGCGCTTCCTCAGCCCCCGCAAAATAGATAAGAGTCGAGCTTATAGACGCAGCGAGAGAGCGCGCGCGCCGCGCACCGTTCTCGTCGGTACTAGCATTTGAACATGCCACAAGGCAGTGATATTGCAGTAGGTAAGGTATGAAAAGTATCGGTTTCGAAAATTTTGACGGAAGAGGGAACAAAAATTACTGTTTTGTTTTGTTGGTATTGTTTTGTAATCAAATAAACATTTTCATTTTACATTTCCTTTAAAACTACAAAAAGAATCTAACCACGTTAAAATACACTTTTCTCCAATCAATTGTGAATTAATTATTGTACAAACCAACTGTAATATGGATGTTCAATCTTGCCAGTCGTGTAATATTTTTCCCTTAAAAATAAAAATTTATTTTCTCAGTGTTTATTTTTATACTTTAAAAAAATATTTCAGGAATTCTTCCTATATCTGTTTTCATTATTCTATTATTATATTTTTTATCGTTTATTTTTATGCATATAGTTAGATATACAATATGTAAAGAAAACCCTGTCCGATCCGTGAAGGTATTGTTAGGTATCGATAACTGATTCTACTAATGGATACAAAGCCGGGCTAAACTTAAAAAAAGATCCCCCTAAAAAAATAAATATTATTTCGCAAAAAGAGGTAACTTAATACACTTGCGGTAAACAACCCTTCCGCGGGCGGCGGGGGACAGGGCACGCGGCACGTGGTCGCATCGCTATTCGCTCATAATAATTCCGGTGTTGTCACTTTTTTCAAAAATTACCAAATTTCGGGGAATTTCTTGGAATTAATTCGCGGGAAAAAAAGATTATTTCAAAATTCATTAGTATTGTTTCTATGATGATTACGTAAAATTTTACATTATATTTGGTCAAGTGTTTACCTAACCTTTATTATCCTTACTGGTTGGACAGGGTTTTCTTTACATATTGTATGTATGTGCATAATAGAGTATTATGTAATTGAAGGATCATGTATAAAATAAAATATCCCTTTTTAATATTCTGATTTATAATGTATAGTTTGTCCCAAATAATATAATATGTGTATACATAATATGTATTATCAGTAGCCTTTTTCACCAACTAATACGAAAATAGAAAATAAGCTAAATAGAGAGACCATACCACCACCAGACCAGACCAGAGATATGTATAAATAGAGAGACCAGATAGAGCGATAGCAAGTTTGTAAAAAAAAAAAAAAAGGATTTGACAGCTATCCTTAACTTTTTTTGCTCTCATTGAAGCGCTGCGAATATAAAATTTATGTACCTAGTTGTTACTTCACGTTGTTAAAAATCAAGTTTTTATAAATAAATACACACATCAAAAGTGTCTAGGAATCAAGCATTTTTATGCGGATTTCTTGAGATTGAGATGTGGCTTTGTAATAAATTTATGATTTTATAAATTTATATGGATCCTTTTTGGTGCATTTCATAATTTGAATCAGGAACTGTGAATCAAATTCGAGTAAAAGATGAAAATCAGCTGTCAATATTTTCCCTATAAAAACATACAACGCATTGAAGACATTATTAGTGCTATTAAAATTATTACTACTACATTATTACTACTGATTAAAACCAACGTTATTATGGAGCGGCGACGTCATTTAAGCAGGGAAGAAATGCTCAGAGCCGTGGGAATGATAGAAGCTGGTTCCCGGCAACGTACTGTGGCTTTAGCTCTGAATACAAGTCAGAGTGTTATCAGTCGACTTTGGACACGTTACCGAAGCACTGGTACCGTGGCTGAGCGCCATGGAGGACGGTATCGCTGCACCACACGGAGACAAGACCGATACATTCAAATCTTAACTCGAAGAGCTCCAACAATAACCGCCATGATGTTAGCCGTGAGGCTTCATCACTCTTCAGGGAACTTAATTAGCGACCAAACAGTCAGAAACCGCTTGCATGAAGTGAACCTTCATTCCCGAAGACCGCTACGGGTACCACCTATAGCAATGTACAATCGTAGGATTCGATATCAATGGGCTCTTGAACACAGAAATTGGGCAGAAGAACAATGGCGTTTCGTGTGCTTTTCTGATGAGTCTCGTTTTGGTATGAGACCGGATACAAGACGTATACGACACTGGAGAACCCCTGGACGCCAACAGCGATTAAAATCCTGCCAGGAAGTCCATCCTTATAGTGGTGGAACCATCATGGTATGGGCGGGTGTTTCGATCGGCGGAAGAACTGAGTTGATTTGGATCAGAGGCAACCTCAACGCTCAAATTTATGCTGAGACGATTGTATCAGACGTCATCGTTCCTCTACAAGTGCAAATCGGTCCCTTATTTCATTAATGCATGATAATGCACGACCGCACACCGCAAGAGTTGTAAGACAGACTCTCGCCGCAGCTAACATCAATGTCCTGCCCTGGCCTGCTCAGTCGCCAGACTTGAACCCGATTGAGCATGCATGGGATATGCTACAGAGAAGAGCTCTGCCGAATATGGAGGGTATCCAGTCGCAAGAAGACCTTTTTTTGTTGTTGCAACGAACATGGGCGGCCATTCCACAGCGTGATTTGGATGAACTCATTTTGAGTATGCCAAACCGATGTTCTTGTGTTGTTAGTGTTCGCGGTAGAAACACGGATTATTAATTGTTTAAGTTACCCAATAAAATTTTAGAGAAAACTGTTATTTCAGTCTTTTTTTCGAACTTTTGTGTTAGTGGTTCAAATGTCAAATATCCCTTTATTAGGAAAATGGCAAATTTCTTTATTAATGCAAAGGTGACTTGATTTATCGTTACTGTGACAAACGAAAACACTTTATTTGATGAATCCTTAAAGAAAATTTTAATTAATATCAATCAGGAGAAAAGTTATTGCAAAAATATATGTTGATCCCTAGACACTTTTGATGTGTGTATGTTCACTTATTAGAATGCGCAAACGCGGGGGAATTTTTGAGAAAAATCGGCGTGCGTCCAACCTCGATAATGTCTCGGCGGGCACTGGCCAGCTGTGATGAGCGCTTGAATGCTTGATTTTATGTAATAATTGTTTTTATAGAAAACAATTATTGTATGAAAATTAAAAAATGTGTCTTCAGCAATCTCTAGAAAAAAATGAGGCCTATCTTTTGGTATAACTTTTATATGGATTTATAATCTAATTTCTTCAAGATAGACGTTTTAAATATTGATTTAGTGTCATCTTTATGATTTTTTTCTATCGAGCCAATTATTTAAATTCACGTTTCTATCTTTACCAAACGCTAGTTAATATGTTCAGCTTTCCTAAAATATTTTTATTTCTCGCGAAATGTTTTATTTTGTTAGATTTACAGAGGTTTAAAAAAGTTAAAAAGTACTGCAACCTGGCCTTAAAATAAAAAAAACGAGTGTGCTTATGACCACACGACTAAAGTGAAACTTCTTTTGCTCCATCTGTATGTATATATATATGTGTGTACAATATATACATGTATACACATATACATATATTAATTTTCTATAAATATTTAAATTTACTTCATGGTTTCATTGGTAAATTAATATTTTTGCATAGATCTTCTATTTTTATTAAAAAAAAAAAAATACGAGTGTGCTTATGACCACACGACTGAAGTGAAACTTCTTTCGCTCCATCTGTATGTATATATATATATATATATATATATGTGTACAATATATACAAAGGGGGGCAGGGGAGTGGATTCCCTCGGGGCCAAAAGGTCGGGCTCTTCCTCCTGAATCAGGGGACCCCAAACTCGGGTAGTCCACGACCTCTGGTTCCCGAGATAATCTACGGGGGGGTGAGGTAACTAAAGGGGGTCGGGGGGGATAGGTTTCGTGGGGTTGCGGGGGGGAGGGGAAGGGGAGAGGGGGAGTGGATTCCCTCGGGGCCAAAAGATCGGGCTCCTCCTCCTGATTCAGGGGACCCCAAACTCGGGTAGTCCACGACCTCTGGTTCCCGAGATAATCCACGGGGAGGTGAGGTAACTAAAGGGAGGTCGGGGGGGGAGGTTTCGTGGGGATGGTCGGAAGGGGGTAGTGGATTCCCTCGGGGCCAAAAGGTCGGGCTCTTCCTCCTGAATCAGGGGACCCCAAACTCGGGTAGTCCACGACCTCTGGTTCCCGAGATAATCCTCGGGGGGGTGAGGTAATCAATGAGGGGGTGGGGGGGGGGTAGTTTCGTGGGGATATTAAGGGGTGAGGGGGGGGGATAGGTTTCGTGGGGTTGCGGGGGGGAGAGGGGGGGAGTGGATTCTCTCGGGGCCAAAAGATCGGGCACCTCCTGATTCAGGGGACCCCAAACTCGGGTAGTCCACGACCTCTGGTTCCCGAGATAATCCACGGGGAGGTCAGGTAACTAAAGGGGGTTCGGGGGGGGGGTTTCGTGGGGATGGGGGGGAGGGGGTAGTTGATTCCATCGGGGCCAAAAGGTCGGGCTCTTCCTCCTGAATCAGGGGACCCCAAACTCGGGTAGTCCACGACCTTTGGTTCCCGAGATAATTCACGGGGGGGTGAGATAATCAATGAGGGGGGTCGGGGCGGGGGGGGGTAGTTTCGTGGGGATATTAAGGGGTGAGGGGGGGGTAAGGGAGGGGGGGGATACAGGAGGGACTGTGAAGTAGGCGGTATCAAATTTTATGTTAACTAACCCCCTTAATGGTTGTCAGTGTATAGTGTTAAGTGTAAATAAATAAATAAATAAGTGTATCCGTGTCTCAAAATTTAAAAAAATATAGGTTTGCATAGATCTTCTATTTTTATTGAAAAAAAAAAAACTCGTTGTAGACCTTGTAGTACCAAGCTCGCGCCACGGGCGCCTCTGTGCTTATATCCCCCACTTAACTTCCGTTCGCCTTGCCCGATCATTTTTCGTAATGCTTTCGCCAGCTTACTCCCCAAGTCAAGCGTGCGTAAAGAAGTTTCACTTCAAAAAAAACTCGTTGTAGGCCTTGTAGTACCAAGCTCGCGCCACGGGCGCCTCTGTGCTTATATCCCCCACTTAACTTCCGTTCGCCTTGCCCGATTACTTTTCGTAACGCTTACGTCACGCGTTCGCCAGCTTACTCCCCAAGTCATGCGTGCGTAAAGAAGTTTCACTTCAAAAAGATAATAATTCGATTCACTCTCGTCACTAAAACTTGATTCGTTGATGGTTTCTCTCAGGTCCTCAGTTATGGAGATTACATTGGCCGAACGTCCTCAGTTATGGAGATTACATTGGCCGAAAGTCCTCAGTTATGGAGATTACATTGGCCGAACGTCCGGATGTTCCAGGAACCAAAATTAATTTTACTTTTAATCTTTGGCATTACGAGAAAAAGTAAAGCATTGGTTATTTGTCAAAAAATCATCACTAAATCTTTATTCAGTAACAGTTTCTCTAAGTTCCTCAGTTATGCATATTCAAGTTGGGCGAACGTTCTGATATCAGCTCGTTCGGCCATAAATAAATGCTTCTAACTTTCGAAATATTCTGTCACAAATTCTTTGACTGGCATCTTTGGGTCACAAAGTCGTCACTAAAACGGGCGTATCAGCCAGCTCTCTATCTCGACTGGCCGAACGTCCTGATGTACATAATATGTATGTTATTTTTGAAAATCTATAATTGTTATGAAAAGATGTAGTCGTACGCACACAAACACACCGTGCCAAAGAGTGCGTGAGACTGAAACGACGTTAGACGATGTACGGCTGACAACCGCGTTAGGTTATTTTCGTTACGGAATTTCTGGATTCGGTCTCCATGCTCAAAGCCCGAGATAGAAGCTATGCAATAGCCTAAAAAATTAAACAACAAAAGTTTGTTTCAGTGTCGTCACTAAATCATTATTTATTAATGGTTTATCTGGCCTTCTTCCTCGTGGAGGAATCGAACATTATATCAAATTTTCATTTTACAATTATATTTTTTTTTAACTTTGCGCCACACTAGGAATTTCTCCTTTATAAACATATAAACTAACATACACAACCATCTAGACCCGGAACAACTACTTATAGGTCATACAAATATTTGTTCCGTGCGGGAATCGAACCCCCGACACTCAGCGCAGCAGTTAATAGCTTAACCACTGCACTAACCCACAAAAAATTAAGCAATAAAAATTCGTTTCAGTCTGGTCACTAAATCTTTATTCATTAACGGTTTATCTCAGACCCTCAGTTATAGAGATTCAGGTTGGGCGAACGTTCTGATATCAGCTCGTTCGCCCATAAATGCTTAACTTTCGAACTTTTCTGTCAAGGTTGGCTGGCACCTTTATGCGTCACATAATCATCACTGAAACCTAGCAGCCAGCTTCCTATCTCGACTGGCCGAAAGTTCTGATGTACACATTAAATGAATGGTCGGAGAAAGAAATAGTGTGCATAAGCACTAAGCAGAGAGTTTAGGTATATCTGCGCAAAAATGTCCACCAAAAATGTAAACAATCGTGCTTTTTTGAAAACGCGAAAATTATCGCAGCGTCTAAAGGCGTCGTGTCGTATAACTTATCTCAGCAAAAATTTTTCTGCTAGAAAAACGTTACTCCAGCAGGAACCCATTTTTTTCCTAAACGACAAGACGCACAGATTTTAAAGTAGCACAACATTTAGGTACACCAGATTATGTACGACCGCGTGACTGTTGAACGTTGCTATTCAAAAACGAAGAAAAAGCGAAATAGAACAAGACGACGAAATTATTGACATGCAAATGCAGCTAATTCACGGCGAAATTATAATAGGTAACTATTTAGATGCTATGCTGTAAAATAAATGCTAAAATTTAAATTTTACTATCTTGTTTTAGGCTTTTTTTCTTTAAGCACGCCTGATTTTTATTTGCGACAGATTTTCAAAATTTGTTTATTAGGCAATTACATACCATATCGTAACAAAACGCTCAATTGTGTGTTTGGTGGGACGACGAAAAAGTTTTGTCCCACTAGTAGGACATCGCAGTGGGACCACGTTTCACCAGAGTCTTATGTACTATCAAGACCAAAAGTCGAGTTACAATCTCATAAAACTATGGCCAAGCAATACTAGTTGTAGTTACGACCTTCTTCTATAATAAAGTTTGATACACACTCATACACTTTGACAGCTTGCTGCCCGCTTGTGATTGTTAGGTACTACACACATCAAAAGTGTCTAGGGATCAACATATATTTTTGCAATAACTTTTCTCCTGATTGATATTAATTAAAATTTTCTTTAAGGATTCATCAAATAAAGTGTTTTCGTTTGTCACAGTAACGATAAACCAAGTCACCTTTGCATTAATAAAGAAATTTGCCATTTTCCTAATAAAGGGATATTTGACATTTGAACCACTAACACAAAAGTTCGAAAAAAAGACTGAAATAACAGTTTTCTCTAAAATTTTATTGGGTAACTTAAACAATTAATAATCCGTGTTTCTACCGCGAACACTAACAACACAAGAACATCGGTTTGGCATACTCAAAATGAGTTCATCCAAATCACGCTGTGGAATGGCCGCCCATGTTCGTTGCAACAACAAAAAAAGGTCTCCATATTCGGCAGAGCTCTTCTCTGTAGCATATCCCATGCATGCTCAATCGGGTTCAAGTCTGGCGACTGAGCAGGCCAGAGCAAGACATTGATGTTAGCTGCGGCGAGAGTCTGTCTTACAACTCTTGCGGTGTGCGGTCGTGCATTATCATGCATTAACTGAAATAAGGGACCGATTTGCACTTGTAGAGGAACGATGACGTCTGATACAATCGTCTCAGCTTAAATTTGAGCGTTGAGGTTGCCTCTGATCCAAATCAACTCAGTTCTTCCGCCGATCCAAATACCCGCCCATAGCATGATGGTTCCACCACTATAAGGATGGACTTCCTGGCAGGATTTTAATCGCTGTTGGCATCCAGGGGTTCTCCAGTGTCGTATACGTCTTGTATCCGGTCTCATACCAAAACGAGACTCATCAGAAAAGCACACGAAACGCCATTGTTCTTCTGCCCAATTTCTGTGTTCAAGACTCGGCGGAAGAACTGAGTTGATTTGGATCAGAGGCAACCTCAACGCTCAAATTTATGCTGAGACGATTGTATCAGACGTCATTGTTCCTCTACAAGTGCAAATCGGTCCCTTATTTCAGTTAATGCATGATAATGCACGACCGCACACCGCAAGAGTTGTAAGACAGACTCTCGCCGCAGCTAACATCAATGTCCTGCCCTGGCCTGCTCAGTCGCCAGACTTGAACCCGATTGAGCATGCATGGGATATGCTACAGAGAAGAGCTCTGCCGAATATGGAGGGTATCCAGTCGCAAGAAGACCTTTTTTTGTTGTTGCAACGAACATGGGCGGTCATTCCACAGCGTGATTTGGATGAACTCATTTTGAGTATGCCAAACCGATGTTCTTGTGTTGTTAGTGTTCGCGGTAGAAACAAGGATTATTAATTGTTTAAGTTACCCAATAAAATTTTAGAGAAAACTGTTATTTCAGTCTTTTTTCGAACTTTTGTGTTAGTGGTTCAAATGTCAAATATCCCTTTATTAGGAAAATGGTAAATTTCTTTATTAATGCAAAGGTGACTTGGTTTATCGTTACTGTGACAAACGAAAACACTTTATTTGATGAATCCTTAAAGAAAATTTTAATTAATATCAATCAGGAGAAAAGTTATTGCAAAAATATATGTTGATCCCTAGACACTTTTGATGTGTGTACTTACTAATTTCATTGTTCACAGTAAGTGTCTGAATGGCTAAGCGGTCCTCGCCATGATAAGCATTCAAGGTGGGTCGAGTTCAAATCTAATAACTTACAAAAAAAAATTAAATGTTTATTGGTGAGTTATAAATGCTGACAACAAAAATATGTAAAAATACCGATCCTCAACTTAACAATGATACTTTCTTTTAAGATTTTTTCTATATTAGAGTCATTATAAAAATGTGAGAGTAGATTTGCAACAAAGTGAATCACTAGTTCACATAAAATATTCCACTACCTATTAGCTAAAATAACTCAAATAATATTACTTAGCTGTTGTTTGTTGGTGAACATAGTTTTTTTTTTTTTTTTTTTTTATTAAATATAAACCAGCGCTAGACCGCAATCCCGCCTGATGGTAAGCAGTGACGCAATCGTTGATGGTAAAGCGCACTAGTTTATTAAGAGCCTATTCACTCTAGCCTTGAAGACACTCAAATTGTAGTCCGACGGAAACACCGCCGCCGGCAGATTGTTCCAGTCCCTCGATGTACGCGGTATAAAGGACGACGCGAAACGCTTCGTCCGGATCGTAGAGGTGTTAACAACATAAGGGTGGAAACTCGCGGTACGACGGGTCGTCCGATGATGGAACGGAGATGGGGGAATTAAATCGTGCAATTCCCTCGCACACTCCCCAGAATGTATCCTATAGAACACCGAAAGGCTGGCTACTCTACGCCTGTGCTCTAGGCTTTGGAGACCAACTCGAGTTAAATCAGGGTCACCAATCAGCCTCTTCGCACGCCTCTCCACTGAATCCAAAGTGGCCAGGTGACACTTAGCAGCACCAGCCCAAATGTGGCTGCAGTACTCCACACACGAACGGACCTGTACTTTGTACAACATTAGATGCTGCCCTGGTGTGAAGTACTGCGGGACCTTTGCGATTACACCAAGTTTTCTGGCAGCCACCTTGGCCTTGGACTCAATGAACCCCCCAAAGTTTAGGTTCGAGGAAATCTCAACACCCAAAAGCTGAAGGCGGTCAGTACACTCCAAGGATACATTCCGAAAAGTAGGAGCCAAGGTGAACGGGCTCCTTTTGGCGGTGAAAAGACACGCCTGCGTTTTGGCGGCATTGAATGCTACAAGATTGGCATTGCCCCATTCGGAGACTGCCTGAAGTGCGACACTCGTTCGCTCTACCATGGCCTCTCTTTCGGACCGGATTGATTCCCTACTAGCCCGAGCATCCGGCAGGTATCTCTCCACAACTGTGCTGTCATCTGCATACCCATAGATACCGGGCATCAGCAGATCGTTAATATGCAGCAGAAACAGAGTTGCAGAGAGAACAGACCCCTGAGGAACACCGGCATTAGTCTACATGGGCTCAGATGAGCATCCGTCGACAACAACTCGGAGGGACCGTCCAGTCAGGAAGTCTTTTACCCAGCCAGTCAGGCTAGGGGAAATGCCGTACGCTGGAAGCTTACTCAAAAGGCCAGCGTGCCATACCCGGTCGAAGGCCTTCGAGACATCAAGGGAGACAGCAATCGCTTCCCCATTTCTCTCGAGGGCCTCGCCCCACAAGTGAGTGGCATACACTAGTAGGTCCCCAGTTGACCGATTGCGGCGAAACCCGTACTGTCGGTCACTGAGGAGATCGTTACCTTCCAGGTATGCCAAGAGGCGCGAGTTCAATACACGCTCCATAATTTTGCAAAGTATGGAGGTGATCGAAATCGGCGGGAATAGTTATGAGTTTGTGTTATTAGTTTTACTTTTTATGCAATATGCAGGCTATTACATTACGAATGGACTCAATTTATCTCAAATATCATATCAAACCGGCTTTTGTGTAAGTTGTTTTTATTATTATTTTGGGTAAGGTGCAAACCAATCGCTTGTTGCAAGTGTGTAACAAAATTGTTATTGTTTTAGAGAAATACTGTAAGCCGTTGGTTCAAGAGATTGGAAGACGTAGGTAGCTTAAAGTGTCGAGAGAAGTGAAACTTAACGACAATATTTACCGTTGAATAAACCTTTAAATCGTGCTAAGAAGGGAGGTTGCATTTGTGGTTTAAAAATAAACTGGCGAGACTGGTGGAGAATTACCGAGCTAAACAAAAAAAAAAAAAAAACAATTTATAACAATCACAGTGCATAAGTGTCCTACAGAGTGTTTTAAATATATAAGTTGTTCAAACCCCAGTAACAAAAAATTACTTTTGGTAAATTATAAAAACAATAATATCGGAATTTGAAAAGAAATAAGTTCATTAACTATTGAAACTAAGAAAGCGCTTGAACATTATAATCTCATGCCATCAAACTCCGAAAAAAGTCACTGCAAGATGGCAGCACTAGTAACATGCTATACACGCAAAAAAAAATTGTAAATGAAAAAAGTACTGTTTTGTGTTCTATAGATTATTTTATGATTGTAATAATATTCAGGTTAAGCTTCAATCCTCTTTTCTTTATGTAAATGAATAATTAAGCTATAACCTCTTTAATGATAGATAACATATACCTAATATTATCATTTTCATATCTAAAAACCAAAAATGATTTTTATAATTTTTACCATAACAATATCATAAGTTTGTCAGGGATTACTTTTATATAAAACATTACAATGCTGCCATTGCCATATCAACGTTTGTTTTATTTATTTGTACATGTACAGTCTGCAGCTAATAATATATAACTTTATAATACATTGCATTGTAATATCTTTATAGTTTGTTATTATATTAAATCTATAGTAAACTAGAAAGTACATATAACTTTAGAAAAGTTACATTGGTACTTGCTTGACCTGGAATCAAACCCACGCACTCATACTTGAGAGGCTGGTGTTTTAACCATTAGGCCACCACGCACGCGTTTTTAAGTATATCTTGGACACCAATGACTGAAGGTGAAGGAAAACATCTTGAGGAAACCTGGACTTTAAGTCTGAAATCGCCAACCCGCATTGAGTAAGCGTGCGGTGATTACGCTCAAACGTTCTCTGTATGAAAGAGACCTGTGCGCTGAGCACAAGTCTCTTTAAACGATAAAAAGGTTGATGATGATGATTATGATGATAGTAAACTAAAACATATAATAAAAACCTTTTTTTGGTCTAAATATTCAATAAATTGTCCTATTCGTTTAAATATTATTTGGAAACATTTTTACTTTAAAATACAAACCAATTATCATAATTTGAAATCATGTGAAACAACAAAAAAGTCTTGTCTTAATTAGGATTCCAACCCACAATCGCACGCATTTGATAGCAGCATTGTTAAGTGCGGCCGCTAACTTAACTTCAATTAAAGTAACGAAACTTTGCATTACTTTAAAGAAAGACGCACACTGCGATAAAAATACCGTATGCTAATATTGTTTTCCTTGTCTAGCATAGAGTACATCTTTAATTTTTCGTAGAGATACTACACAGCATGCGATCGATTGGTTGGAAATTTGGAATATAGCGCACACGGATATAAAATAATGCGTTAGTATGCGTGTCCGGTTTAGCGCCGGCGATAGTAGTCTTTAACGTGGAAGGGGACTTCTACATGTGATAGTACCCACAGACGACACCACATCAAACTACTACAATCTGTCAAATATCTTTATTAGATTTTCAACTTTATTTCTAAACCATTAAAGCTAAGCTAGCTCATGGTTGATTGGGAATTTTTAGGGTAGCTTGACCTGCTGTCGTCCGTACATAGTAAATTCTTCGTTCAATTCATGTCACTCTAGGAACTAGGGAGCTACTTCCCTGCTGGGGTAACGTACACCTGCGTGGCCTGCTTTTCTAAAACTCTGTAGTTTTAGTATAGATTCTCAGACATGCGTATCCGCGTATGAATGCAAGGGTGCATAAACAGAACAAGCTTCAACAGTTTACTTCACAGCATTACCAGTGCCGTTTAATAAGTCGTAGTGGAAGGACAATAATAAACGGAAATATTATTAACAATTTTATATTTCGATATAAACAAATACAATATTTATTCCAAGTAAGTATAATATATACTATGACCGTTTACTGCGCAAGCGGTCTGCGGTCCGTTCTAGTATTACAGGACGAGCACAGACGTGGTGATACTGCCGCAGTGGGGTGACGACATATGCTGGCGTCACAACGTCACCCGCCACATGTCACACGAGCAGTGCTACGATAGCTTCGCGACTTTGGGCCACATATATGGTACGATACACATCTATATATCTAATACGACGTCACATGAACTGAACCTAAAGGATATTATAGTCTTCAGAAGATACTCTTACTACACACTAGTCGACACTTCATTCAGTCTTCTCGTTACACTCAGCTCATACGGAACGACAGTTAGATACTTACTCCGCGTCCTATCAAATTAAATCGATCGTCACGTTATGTTATTTTTCTGGAAAGCGCCCTCTGTCGGCGCGACCACGCGTTAAAGTTCATCAAACATAAAGTGACAAAATATGAACACGGCGATCGTTTTCATATAGCACGCGGCCTTATTCATGAATCTATGATAAATTACTTATATTTTAATGGACATTATCCCAAGTACGGTTACAGAGTCGTACACTGGCGTTATACAAAGTTATTTTTTTATACGATACCTGAATATCTAAGTACAGTTTGTTCAAATCAACTGAATCGATTCCAATGTTTATTAAGAGCCTATTCACAAAAAAAAACTGAGTGAATAGAAAGGAAGACGACTGTTGAGCTATGTGGTGCAATGTTAATCTCTACAACACGACCAACGATGCTGCGCCAGAGGGAGATTGATCTGGAAACCCTCCACACATTGATGGTGAAAGTTTGAAAAAATGTATTTATTTATTTTTTTGCTTTTTTCAGCTAAACGGTGAGTTTCACAGCAAAAATAGTTCAGACAAAAATTGTAGATCATCCGATTCTCCACAAAAAATGTATACTACATCTTTTTTCATAAGTATTGCCATATCCGAGAAATAGCGGTTAAAAGAATTGAAAAAAATATTTTATTCGTAATATGCACGTTAATATACTTTTATATACATTTTTGAAGCATTAGGTATACGACTAAAAATATGAGTCCCTATGTCTTATACATACAAATTATAAAATTCTTAGAACATAAATGAACGTCAAAACCTCCGCCCCTATTTTTATTGGGTCGCATGGCCTTGAGTGACATCTGTCTTCCATTCAACTGTCAGCGTGGCGATGCTCGTATACCAGCTCCGCTTCGAGGCTTTCATACTCAACAAAATACTGTTAATCGTAAGCATTCCTTCGTAGTGACAAGTCGTGACTATCGCTTTAATTTTGTAACAAAGTTTGTGCATTTTAGTGTTAGTTTTTTTTTTTTTTTTTTAATGTTGCAACTCTGCTTTATTTGTAAAAGTGACTACACTTTCGTTCAAAGATAGTTTTCTAACTACAGCTAAAACTCGTTGTGTGTTGTAGCCATTAGCCAAAGCAGTTGCTGCTCGAATTGAATTAGAATATGATTTAGTCGGTGCTGAGGCTAAGTATCATAACGATTGCTACAATTTTTTTTTTAAACCTACCCCTGGGGGTAAAGTCGGTCATCCTCAAGATGAAGCTACAAATATTGCGATGAGAGAAATATTTAAGTATATTGAAAATAACGATGATTGTCAATTCACATTAGACGAATTGAAAAAGTAAAAAACCAATAATAGATAATAGAACCATTAAAATGGGATTGACGTTTGGAGTATGGTGACAAAATTATTATTACAAAAAAAAATCAGGATACATTCGTATGATTTATTGATAGTCAGCTTCAGCGTGATATTTTAAATCAAGCTTGGTAACTCTACTCCAGAAGTTATAGTCACTAATGTAATTCGCTTTCTTCTTTCTATGCACGGAGCTCCAAAAAAGTTACCTGCTTACATAAACTCCGATACTTATCTTTTGCAAAAAAAAATTATAATAAAAAAAAAAGTGCAAGTAGCTTGCCTTTTTTTTTTTTTTTTTTTTAAGTAGCTTGCCTTCCCCCAACCTCTGCTGCTGCGCAACAACATCTATTCCGGGTGTATTATCAAGTTCAAGTATAGCTTGGTAATAAAATGAACCCAGAAGACTGGGTTTGGAAGTTAGTTGACAATTCATGGGAACCAATTCATACGTTATTCCCACCTGCACCAGAAAAACTCCTTAACACAATCTTTTACAATTGTAAAAAAGGTTGCAAAGCTAAATGCAGTTGTAAAAAAGTTGGACTGTTTTGTTCTTTACCATGTACCAATTGTCAAGGACAGTTGTGCTTTAATGTTGAATCGATACTAGATGAGGATAATTACGATATCCGTCGTGAGACATATGATGCATCACTTTTAGAACATATTTGTATCCGGGAATATGAAGAAAAAGAAGATGAAGAAATAGAAAAAGAAGAAAACGAAGACAGTACCTACACTAGAAGTTCCGTTGGATTATTATGAATCCGATGAATAATTATCCAATTTTTTTTCATTTACATCTATACGAATATATAAAGCTGAAGAGTTTGTTTGTTTGAAAGCACTAATCTCGGAAAGTACTGAACCGAATTGAATTTTTTTTTTTGCGTTGGATAGCCCGTTAATCCATGAAGGCGGAGCATAATTAACTGCACGCGAACGAAGTCGCTGGCGGCCGCTAGTGTTACATAAATAGCTTCCCGCCCGCGGCTTCGCCCGCGTGGAGTTTGGTTATATCGCGTTTCCAAGAGAACTCTTCAAAGGTCCGGAATTAAAACTATCCTATGTTATTTCTCGAGGTGAACTCTATCTTTGTACCAAATTTCAATAAAATCAGTTCAGTGGTGGCATCGTAAAGGACAGACAGACAGAGTTACTTTCGCATTTATAATATTAGTAGGGATTTACACAATTTTTATCATTTTCAATACTCAATTTGAATTCAATAGGATTAGGTACAATAGATCGTGGAATAGGCCTATCGGGGAAACCACGTTAAAAAAAAAGCGCCAAGCACTCTACCTCATAGGAAGTGTGCACATTACGAATAAAATATTTTTTTCAATTCTTCTCTCTTCTTCTTTTTTTCAAATCTCGGATATGACAATACTTATGAAAAAAAGTGTAGATACATTTTTTGTAGAGAATCGGATGATCTACAATTTTTGTCTGAACTATTTTTGCTGTAAAACTCACCGTTTAGCTGTAAAACGCGAAAAACCCGTTTTTTCAAACTTTCACCATCAATAATTTTTTTACACAAGGGGGATAGATGAAGACTTTTCATTCTTTTTATTTGCCTGGACTAAAACAAACAAATCATTTTCAATAAACGCAAGCCACTTACCGCTACACGTGCTACAGGTACTACAGGTACTACAGGTGCTACAGGTGCTACAGGTGCGGGCGGGTTTTGTAAATAGAGTCTACTTAAAAGTACTGGACAAGTGTTTCAGGTTTCGCATAAGCAAAAAAAACTTTGTAGGTATACATATTACATATTATAAAATACTGTAGAGGTTGAATTTCTGTATAATGAAAAAAAAAATGCTAAAAACCAAGTCAAGGGTATGTAAGAAGTGATAAGTATAGAACTAATTTAGATTTCTTAAAATTGTTTGTCTCTCTGTTTATCTCTCTGTTTGTACGGGCTAACCTCCGAAAAGATTGGACAGATTTAAATGAAATTGTTTTATGGTGGTAGCTTATATCCTTGGTACATTGCATATAGTGTACTTTTATGGGTAACTCTTTTTCGTTTTTTTTTTATCAATTTCCCCACACATCTGAAGTGAAGCGAGATTACACAGGAACTATACAAAAGTAAAAATCGTTTGATCGTTATGATATAAATAAATAAAGTTAGAAGTAGGATTTTTCCACTTGAAGTTAAAGTTGATGAAAAACCAATAAAATGAAATGTGTTTGCTTCAGCTCTCTGCAATATGTATAGCGTTGAATGGCAAATGGTTGTTTTAGCACAATTCTGCTATAGCTTGTCGAGAAAATTCGTCCTAGAGATGTTGACACATTAATGACAGCTAAATTCCCGGATTGTAACGAAGGTTCAATATTGAGCATCATAAAGACGCACATGGTGCACGGTCCGTGCGGCACAATAAATACAAACTCTCCATATATGATGGGCGGTCGCAGTGGTCGCGTGTTCTCAGAGGTACCCTCCGTCCATACTATACGTCTAGGGCGAGTGGTTACCCTAATAACATACTATTTTCCATTTTTATTTTACCACTTGGTCAGCGTGATTGATATTAGTAATTTCAGATTGATATTGGTAATTTCAGATTTCTAGTCACTGAGATTATCCGTAGACAGACGGACAGACAGACAGACTTGGCGAAACTATAAACGTTCCAGGTCCCTAGTTCATTATGGAACCTTAAAAATAGGAAATTTTGTTGCAATCGATGTCATTGGACTTTGAAGCGATCACCGTCTGACACAATATTATAGAGATATATTTCTATGGTTACATGAAGATACACAAGGAAGTTACCCTTTAGAAGAAACCTTTTAGTTCTTTCGTACCTATATTTGCAACGAATTCAATCACTCAAATTCCATCCATCTTCGAATTTCATACAGAGTAGTTCAAGTATTCAACTACCTACATATTATAGTATTGCCAATACAGAGTCGGCGTGCATATTTAAAAAGGAATCTACTTCTGTCACGTATTGTGAGCGAGGTACGTCGTAGGCCGTCACGTGAAATATTCGGGCCCTAATAATTAACATTTATGAATTAAGTAAGTACCTATGTAAGTGTAACAATGACTACGTACTGCGTGGTCGATAGAGCGAGTACGGTGTAAGTCATGACGCAGCACAACTAGCGACACATGTGCCACGCTGGTTGCTGCGAGGACCCGGTTGGCTCTCGAGGTGCCCTGAACAAATCCGAGGCCCTGTGTTGCAACTTAATCGTGGGAGGCGTTACCATCGTTGTCGTGTCGAAGAACAAATACTAAGACCTTGTCCTTGGCAGTCGGTGGAACTTTAGGCAGTTCTTCCGATAGCTGACCCCCAAAATGATGGACGCCGGCGGCGTAATACAGCCGCTGCTACTTAATCTGAGGAGGCCCCACACGTCCTGCTGGAAGATGTAATAGGGATCGTGCGGTCCATCGATCGATCAGAGGGCGATGGCAGTCAGGATTGTTCGCGGGGATCTTATTCGAGGCGGCGACCCTCTTGGTCGTCTTGGGATCTTGAGGCAAAAGCACTCGCGTCTCTTTATTAGTGGCGCAGGGAGGCGTTGGAGCGTGGTGAGACTTCTTCTTTCTTTCTCGGGTTATTAAAGCCCTACGGTCTAAACTCCACCAGCCACCTATCGGCCCGCAGAGCGGAACACGAGACGCGACTTGCGCAACCCACTGTGGGAACGTCGATATAGCGGCGGTAAGACCCGTTATGGAGGCATCAGTCGAGCGGCGGCATGACGCCCCTCAGCTTCCGGCTGACGAGGTACCCTCTGGCCACGGCTGTTTTGAGAATTACAGATAGCGGTGTGACACACCGGTCCCCCTTTTTTTTTTAATAACGTTGCACCTACACTAGGAATTTCTATTGTATCGCGGGTGCGTTTATAAACATATAAATTCACATACACAAACAGCCAGACCCGGAACAACTACTTGTAGGTCATACAAATATTTGTTCCGTGCGGGAATCGAACCCGCGACACGCATCGCAGCTTAACCACTGCATCAGCGTGCCTTTAAGATACGTTGCAGCATACGTTGTAGGAGTGCCCGTGAGGGCGACTTAATAGGCAATAGAGAGCGATCTCTCGCTCGTGGCCGTCATTTAATAAATATTCAAAATAGGGGCGGGCGGCATCCATGAGCATCTTTGGGTACTACCTATGGAGCACTGAAGGGTAGCTGCTATTGATATTGCAGAAGCTCGGCAAATTAAATTGCGGCCTAATTAGGCAATATTTTTGAATGTTGATGACATTATGTGTTGTGCATACACCGACCGAAGTGCTCCGCGGGGTGGACACGCCGGTGATGATAGGGCTACGAGGGTGCATTATAATAGTCAGCAATGTCGTATCTGGCAAATATTTCACTGCTTTAATTGATTTACATACTATTGTTACTAACTGATAATGACATAATTATCATATATTCTCGCATACGACGTCGCGGCCATTCAATGTTTTAAAGCAATTCAGAGATTCATTAGTCATTGATAAATTCATTGTTCTCAAACAGCAAGTTATTTGACAGATATTCCGCGCCTTTGCCAGTAATGCCGCGGATTTATTATACAAGTTGCGCAACATTGTATAGAATACATACAGTACTTTTGTGTTGAAGCATAAGATGTAGAATGTTCCGAAGCATTGATTTCGATGCATAGGAGGCTTTGCAATAGATGGATAATTATTGGGTTTGCAGGTTTGACAGTGTGGGTGGCTGGAGCTGTCTCCGGACCATCACGCATTCCAATCATTAGGTACAAGAAAGATATGTTCCGCCGTCGGTCCCATCAGGAGGTACGACACAGATATGTGATTGTCTAGCCTCAGTCCTACCAACAAATAAAGCACGCACTAGATTAGTAATGGTCGCGTGTAATACAGGACAACGACAGGAGAGGGGGCGCGGGGGGGCGCCTCACTTGATGGAGCACGTGAACTGCGCGCGCAGCCGCCGCAGAGACGCCGCCGACTCGCTCTGCAACACAACGGAGTAATGTGTAGTGCCAAGAGCCGCGGGGAGGCTCGGGGGGCGCGGGGGTCGTGTGCATACCTTGTGCGGCGGGGCGGCGTTGTCGTTCTGCACGTCGGCCGCGCACGCGGGCAGCGAGGCCGGCGCGTTGCCGTTGTCGTCGGGCTCGGAGCGCGACAAGCTCCCCGTGCTCTCGCAGCAGCCGGCCGACGCGCTGTCGGTGCGCTCTGTGCGGCGGCTGAGCGACAGGCTGGGCGAGGAGTGCGCCAGCGCGTCGGACGAGTCGAGCTCCAGCGACGACTGGGAGGCGCACGAGCCGCGCGAGCGCGACGACGAACGCGATGCGCCGCGTGACGCCGGGGCTGAGTCGTCCGACTCGTCCGCGCCCTGCTCCATCATCTCCTGCGAGTTGCGACACGAAACACACCGGTCAGAACAGTGACCCACTTATGACAATCTTACGACAGTTATTACGACTTGACAACATCTATATGATCTGTACTAATAAGTATACTTAATTATAAAGCTGAAGAGTTTGTTTGTTTGTTTGAACGCGTTTATCTCAGGAACTTCTGGTCCGATTTGAACAATTCTTTTTGCGTTAGATAGCCCATTTGTCCAGGAAGGCTTTAGGCTTTATCAAATAAAATCACGCTGCGACCAATAGGCCGCTAGTCATAGATATCAGAAGGGATCCATGCAAAGTAGGTATACAGAATGTTTGGCGCATCGTGTGCCAAATTGAAATGAGTTGTTACAAGATATATAAGGCATCTGACATATCATCTGACATATCATCTGACATATCATCTGACATATCATCTGACATATCACTCCTGCTCACAAATTTAAATAAATTTAACTTCAGTGCATCATTTCCTTTCTATTTTATTATGAAAAGGACAGAAGATAAAATGTCAGTTTAGACCTGTGAAATTAGTCCCCGCTTGACGTAAATTGGTGTATTTTTGGTCGCCATGTTTATAATCGCGTCTATACTCTCTATGGAATATCCTAATTTGACAGGATTAAACTAAAATGTTATCTTCTATCCTTTTCTTAATGAAATAGAAAGAAAAAGATGCACTTAACTTAAAATTAGTTTAGTTTGTGAACAAGAGAATTGGCGCCGATGTCTTTCTTTTTTGCCACCGACTTCCGAAATTAGTTTTTTTTTTTTTTTTGGAAGTCTGTTGTTTTTTTTTTTTTGTAAAAAAGGTTTAGTACTTATTTTAAAGTACTCTTGAACGATAGATATCGAAATAAAATTAAAATTCAGACTCTACCCTAAGTTATATTTCTTTTTTTAATTTGTTAAAGAATAGATAAAAAGGCTGGCAGATAGCCCGTTCAGTCGACCATTTCAATTTAGCACACGATGCACCAAACAACCTATAGAACTACAAATTAACAGTTTTCTGATGTTTTCCTTTACTTTTGCTATTTGACATTGTTTCTTGCTAAATTTCATGATTCTAGGTCAAGACCCCAGTACCAAGTACCCTATAAGAATAATAATAACTGTGCGATATGTCGTGTAGCTCATGTCAAATTTCCAGACAGTGACAGAGCCACACGACCAAAATCAGCCGTGCCAGCTTGGTAGTGCAGGATTGTGCGTCGTATCGGAGAGACTAGAGCACTCATTGGCAAGCTAATTTGCTTCAGGGAGGGCAATACTGGCCCTAGAGTGATGCGCTTTGTGAGGCGGACGTTCTTGGGGAACGATATTAGTTCTCGAGATCATTTGTCCCGCGTCACAGAGCGTATCGACTTTCTGAAGCAAAAAGTGGATGCATGTGCGAACCGTATTCGTCGGTACAAGCGGAGAGTGGACCGGTATTCTCAGAATCGCAAATTCCAAAGCGATGAAAGGCAGGTCTATAGAGCTTGGGAGCGACCAGGCCAAGGTCTCACTGACACGTGTCTACCGGATGATGATACCACATGTTCATTTTGGCGCAATATCTGGTCGGTGCCTATCAGTCACACCGAAGGTGAATGGACTCGGGATGTTGAGCGAGCCTGCGATCCAATACCAGAATTGGAACTCTCCAGGGGGCCGGATGGGCTGCATAACTTTTGGATAAAATGGTTTCCCAGGTCGCACGCTCGTTTGGCATTTCAGTTCCAGACTGCTTTAGAGTCTGGTTGTTACCCCAGTTTCTAACAACTGGAGTAACCCACCTGCTCCATAAAACAGGTAGCACCGCGGAACCCAAAAATTATAGACCGATCACCTGTTTACCAACGCTCTATAAAGTTCTTACATCTATTTTGAAATCTAAAATTAATACGCATATTGACAGCAACTCCATCATGTCTGTCTCTCAAAATGGATGTAGAAGCGGGTCCCGCGGTACTAAGAAGCTACTCCTCATTGATGTGGCCATTAGCCAACAAGTTCGTCGTTCCCAAAAGCATCTATCGACATGTTGGATAGACTATAAGAAGGCCTATGACTCTGTGCCACATAATAATAATAAAAATAATGGCAACACCAACGTCATTGTCAACATCTGTTTTGATAGCTCTTCAATATTTAAATATATATAAAATAATTACAAGCAGTTTACATATTTATATACACGTGGAAATCAAAATCAAATTTATAAAACATATTATTTAAATATACATTTCAAGATAAAAAAATGAAACGAAACCTTACATCAAGAAACAGAAAACCAATGACATCTGACATGCCACCTCGACAGTCTTATATACTATGAAAATTACAATACTTTGAAGATGTTGACACGATCAGCCACACGAAAAGCACGCCCACCACCTCCGGACTCGTTGCTCAGCTCCGCCTCGCCGCCGCCGGTCTCCAGCCCCACTGTGAACGCTGTGACGACATCGGCCGCGGCAGTTGCGTCGAGCTCGAGCGACGAGTATTTCTCTCCGCCGACGTCGCCAACACCTGTACGCCGGCAGGGGAGAGGCCGGCCACCGAAGAGCTTGGGACTTAGGGGCCATCCGGCCCCGAGCCGGGTCCCCGCTGCCGGTGGTTGTGTGCAGCGCATGAGATGGACTCAGACAATGAATGAGAACGTCATGCGAACATATTACGGGGCTACAGAGGGGGAACTAACCTCACTGCGTACCGTGAAAGGATGCTGTCTCTGTTTCAGGCACTAGAACCAACTGTCAACGTCTCGGCCCAACGACTATCGGATCAGGTGCGGGTCATCCAACGTAACCACAGGTTGGACGATATCGCACTTGATAGGCTGCGCTCAGAGGTACTGAGCAACCAAATCGCCCCGACTCTGACACAGACCGCGGCACAAGCGTCAATTATTGATGCTGTTCCGCCGCGGTCCAATCGTGTAGAAGAAGAGGATGATAGGGTTGAAACAGTAAATAGCCAGTATAACGACCGACTGAGGAGCACACTGGAGGATGCGTTCTGCGAATATAGATACACTCCAACAGCCCTTAGACCACGATTACCACGGCTACCCATGCACAAAAAGAATAGGGCGCTGGTGTGTGCTCTGGACTCGCAGCTCAAGAATGACTTCGAGAGCAGCGAGGATCTCATTGATACACACTCGATCCTGTTTTGCGCGGCTGTAGCGGCATGTCGATTAGCCAATATTAAGTTCCCAAACTGTGATGAAGCTAACCGACCAAAACCAGCCGTACCAGCCTGGCAGCACAGGATCGAGCGTCGTATCGATGAGGCCAGGGTACTCATCGGCAAACTATACTGCTTCAGGGAGGGCAATACACGACCAAGAGTGATGCGCTTTGTGAGACAGGCATTCTCGGGGACTGGAATCAATCCTCGAGAATACATATCACATATCACAGAGCGCATCGACTTCCTGAAGCAAAAAGTTTGTGCATGGGCGAGCCGTATACGGCGGTATAAGAGGCGGGTGGATCGTTATACGCAGAATCACATGTTCCAGAGTGATGAGAGGTGGGTATACAGAGCTTGGGAGCGTTCTGAACAAAACGTGACCGACGTATGCCGCCCGGATGATGCCGCCACGAGTGCATTCTGGCGCAGCATTGGTCAGTACCCGTCTGTCACGCTGAGGGTGACTGGATACAGGATGTCGAGCAAGTGTGTGAAATTTTACCAGAAATGCATACCATTTTAATAACACCTTTAGATGTAGCCACAGCAGTCCGTTCGTTACCGAATTGGAAATCTCCAGGACCGGACGGGCTGCATAACTTTTGGCTAAAATGGCTAAGTAGTTCACACACTTGTTTGGCATCTCCATTCCAGTCATCCTTAGAGTCTGGTTCGCTACCCCAGTTCTTAACAACTGGAATTACCCACCTGCTCCATAAATCAGGAAGCACCGCGGAACCCAAAAATTATAGACCGATCACTTGTTTACCAACGGTCTATAAAGATCTTACATCCATTTTGAAAGCTAAAATAAACAATCATCTTGACAGTAACTCCATCATGTCTGTCTCTCAAAATGGATGTAGGAGCGGGTCCCGTGGTACTAAGGAGCTACTCCTCGTAGACATGGCCATCAGCCAACAGGTTCGTCGATCCCGCAAGGATCTCTCCACCTGCTGGATAGATTATAAGAAGGCCTACGATTCGGTGCCACATACATGGCTTTTGAGGGTGCTGGAGTTGTACAAGATAAATGCAACTCTACGCACTTTCCTTAAGTCGTGTATGGGGCAATGGAAGACAGTCCTTCGCTATCCAGGGAGTCGACAGATCCAGGGGAATGATGAACCTGTATGGATTAAGCGGGGAATATTCCAGGGCGACAGTCTGAGTCCACTATGGTTCTGCTTAGCTCTGAATCCTCTAAGCACACTGCTGGAGGATTCAGGTCTGGGTTATCGATTGAAGAGAGGTGGTCAGGTCATATCTCACCTCCTCTACATGGATGATTTGAAACTCTTTGCCCCCAATAAATTGCATCTGATGAAGCTACTGAATGTAACAGAAACTTTTAGTAGTGGCATCAAAATGGAATTTGGCGTGGATAAATGTGCAGTCATGCATGTAAAGCGAGGGCAGATTATGGAATCCGAGGGAATTACACTCCCGGATTCCATACACCTTAGATCCCTCTCCTCATTCGAGAGCTATAAATATTTGGGTATGTCGGAAGCGTTAGGTATCAACGATGCTGACATGAAACAATCGTTGAAGGAGCGCTTCTTTGGTCGCCTGAGGAAGGTATTAAATAGTCTTCTTTCGGGCGGAAATAAGGTGCGCGCCTTCAATGGGTGGGTCATGCCGGTTTTGATGTACACTTTCGGCATACTTAAATGGACTCAGACCGAACTCGACGCCCTGGATAGAAGGGTCCGTACACTGCTGACAGCAAACAGGATGCATCACCCACGATCATCGGTGATGAGACTGTATATTCCGCGGAAGTGCGGGGGTCGAGGCTTTTTAAATGCGAAGACCCTCCACAACCGAGAGGTATGCAGTCTCAGAGAACATTTTTTAAAAACCGTAGTGGGTATGCATCATGATGTGGTCACAGTAGACAAGGGGCTTACTCCGCTATCCATGGCGAAAGAGAACTGGCACAAGCCTGTAATACTTACCACAGATGACCGCAAGATGATATGGCAAAGCAAGGAACTTCACGGGCGATTTTATCGGGCTCTTCATGAGCCCGATGTAGACTTCTTAGCTTCCGTTTCCTGGCTACGATTCAGTGACCTTTTCGGGGAAACTGAAGGTTTCGTTTGTGCAATTATGGACGAAGTTATCTTGACGAACAACTACCAGAGATATATTATGAAGGACGGGACGATTGATGTGTGTCGGGCATGTCATCATCCGGGTGAGTCCATCAGACACATTATCTCTGGTTGCTCTCGTTTAGCTAACGGCGAGTATTTGCACAGGCATAACCAAGTAGCTAGGATTATCCACCAGCAACTTGCTTTGAAATATAAACTTGTGGATTCTGAGGTACCGTATTATAAGTATGTGCCCGACCCAGTTCTAGAAAATGACCATGTCACGTTATACTGGGATCGGTCTATCATTACTGACAGGACTATTGTTGCAAATAATCCTGATATAGTGATAGATCGATTAGCGCGCCTCGCAATGATTGTCGATGTTACCATTCCACATGACGGGAATCTCGTGAAAGCTGAGAAAGAGAAACAAATTAAGTATCTCGGCTTGGCGCACGAGGTTGTTGACATGTGGAATGTGAACTCGGTTGTCATTGTACCGATTGTCGTATCGGCCAATGGTTTGATAGCCAAGAGCCTCGACCAACATCTGTTGAGGCTCTCGTTAGGCAGTTGGATCAAAGGCCAGATTCAAAAGGCAGTACTCCTCGATACGGCCCGCATCGTGAGGAGGTTCCTGTCTCTGGAGCCCTAACCATCGGTAGCTTGGACCCTGCTCCCGTCATCGGTGGAAAACTATTTTTTTATATTTTTAAATGTATTTGTATGTATTTTATAAATCAATATATTTAAAAATGTAACTAAATGAGAAAAAAGACTAATAAAGGAAATAATAATAACCTTTATTCAAAAACTTACACAACATTGTAAAATAAAAGCGACAAAAATATTCTTATAGAAATACATACATATCTTATTGCCTAAATAAAAGCTAGGTATTATGTGTGACTAAAAATATACATAAGGTCATACAGAACGTATTATTATACAGAGAATCATGTAAAATTAGCGACATACCCGAGCTAGGTTTATTAAACCTGTGTTTCAGGCGATCACTCTACATCAGAGTATATTAATAAGTCCGTAAGATTTAATCATGCAATGTTATGGACTAGGAATTCAATAAACAAAGAACTTTAGTTATTTTTCATGCTATCTTATGTTATACTATTTCACAATACATCACAATAACATAATTTAATAATATAGATGAAAGTATTTTGTTCGATAGTAATAATAACTTTATAATAATAATTAAAAAATAATAATAATTTATTAGGACACTTTAAAAACATATGTGAGTACACAGGATCAAAAACGAATTTTTTAAAAACGAAATTAATTGTATATCTAATCTAACCTTTATCTGCGAACTATCTACCTACTATCACACTACAATTTCCAGTAGCTTTTCTGTGTCTGAGTAATTGTAAGTAAAAAGTATTATTTTTATTAATAATTTTAAAATTATTGCCATTTTTAAAATCGGTCTGAGATGGTAATGAGAATGACAAGAACGGAAATGATATTAAGGCATTTATTGAAGGAAGAGCTGTGAAAAACTGAAGGCAATGCTGTTACATTAAGCATTTTTAATATTTATGAACTTCAGGTTTGGTTGGTAATTAACATTCACAACATATAAGGCCAATTCTCCTTGCTTGCTTTCTCCTGAATTAAGATGGGATATCATAGTATCCAACAAGTTTCCTGTGGCTACAAATAATTTCATTATTACACCGAAAACAACTTAGTTATCTTAAACTAAGCTTAGAGTTCCCAAATGACCAAAGAATTTGGTGCACCATTGTCTTTTTGGCCGTTTTTACAGTTTTTGGAAAACATCTTGCTGCAATGTCATTTCTTGATACAATACGTTTTTACGTCAATTATTTTCACTATGGGTCAAAGACAGGCTAAAAATGTATTTAATGATTCTACATCACTACCAAAACGGACTACTTGATCTGCTGTTCGTTTTAGAACAGCACCAACTTCATCTGGCACCCCTTTGCCGTGGCCAGCTTCTAAGTAGTTCCAGGTTATAGATTTCAGTTGCGGAAACTCACGATACAGTTGGCTAATCATATAAAAAATAAAACGATTTCGATATTGAATTGTTGGACTGTTGGAAATGAAATGTATAGTATCGATTTGGGTAGAAATCTCAATTACGTACCCTATGGTAGGTATCAAATGTGAACCCTCTCATATAACCCACAAGATTTTTTTTTTTATTTAAATATAATATTACGAGGTATCGTATAATGTTCCTTTTCTTGTAACCAACTTTGTTTTCACCTCATCTTTTACATAATAATTTTCAGAGCAATTACGCCATTCATAATATTTAATCTTTTTATCATTCCGGAATTCGGCGTAATCTACTTTTTTCTGTTGACATTTTTTGCATATGCGTTTTAAACAATTTTCATCATAAGCATTACAACACAAGCTTTCCGAAATACTGGTACCATTGGATTCCTTTAGTATTTTGTTTGTATTTAGCCATTTAATCAACAAATCTATATTAATGTAAACTTTGCAAGCACACGTATTTCTACTGGAATCCTTTGGGTATAAAACCCAAAAGGGGCGATATTTACAAAAAGTTTGATACGTCACCTTGACATTAGTATTATGCTTAAACTTTTTGTATAGATTTGTCAATGTGTCCGTTCGATATCTTTTCTGCTTTCATATTTTATTTTTGGTAATGTATTCTTTTTTGTCAGCCGCAATTTAAGTCACTGTATCATCGTTAAAAAAAATTTAAAATTATTTGCTCCGTTAAGTTTTTATTCTTATTAGCTGTTTTATTGTCTGTTTTGTTTCTAACAGTGAATGATTTCGTTTTTGTTAAAAGCTTACATTCCTTAAATTTTTCATTCTTGGTCATAATTAAATTTGAGAACTCTTTCTTATCTCATTTTCTCAAGCATTTGTATCCTTCCCCGACACTTCTTGATAAAATTTCCCCAAATATTAACTTATTAATTTCTTCACGTCTTTCCGTTTCCACATTATTTATTAATAGTTCCATTTTTCGTTCAGTTGTTTTTTTTTTTCATTTTCTTGTTTTAAAATACCTTTTATTTTTTTATGTCTGTAGCGAAGTTTTCTCAAAAGATCATCTTTCAAACACTGTGGACAAGAATAACAATCACCTAAAGAGTTTTTGGATGTACTAGGCATGGGACTTGAAGCTAGTCGAGCGAGATGGTCTTGTTCAGCTGGGCGTACTTCAGTATCACTATTTGGTGGAGAATTGTCTATTAATAATTGTTGAATTGCTTTTTCTTTCTTTTATAATGTCGTTTTGAATTAATTCTCCACATTTTCCTCCTAATTCTTAACTGTCTAGGTGTCATTTCTTCTGCACTTTTATTTTTTTTTTGTTTTCTTTTCTTTTAAGTTACCTTGCTCTTTCTCTTGCTTTCACTTCAGCGTACTTTTCGGCATCTTTCTTAATTTCTTTGCTTTTGTAGTCGATCGCGCTCTCGTTTCTGCTCTAATATTTGTTTGGCTTTCTTAATTATGCAATTGTTCTGCAAATATATAAAAATTACAGAAAGTGACCAAAATATTAATAATATTCAACCACCTGTATGTACATTTTTTTTTTTACTACAAATCATATTAAAGGTATATCAAAAGTAAAAAGTAAAAAAAAAATTAAATCACGGATAAAACCCACGATCACAAGTCAAAAATAAACAAACACATACAACAACAAACATATTCTAATTACCATCGTTTTGATCTCATCACCATCGCTGAAAAAAACGATGGTAAACGAACGGAATGAGGTTTAAATGCTTTATTCAGTTTTGATTGAGAAATATCAAAATTACAAACCTAATGCCTATTTTAAACTGCGAAGGGAATCATGGAAATTTATAATAAGTAAAGCAATAAACGAAAACACATATACTTACGTTATAATACGGACGATAGGAAAGAGAACGATTCCAGAATAATCACCTCCCACGACACTTAACACGAGTTTTTTTTATTTTTCTCAACCAAGCGTGCACCCGTTACGATGTCTACTGGCAGACTGAGACGTGCGCGGGGCTTCACATTTTAGTAGAATAGCATTTAAGGTCAAGCGCTAACTATAATGTTGATTTGTTTTCTGACCGAGGGTAATCAGAAAAAATTAAAAATAAATATTATATATTCCACATACACACACCCTCTTACATACATACACACATAATCATATCACACAAATAGAGGACACACATACTGTGCAGTGCTTATATATTCTTAATTACATTAAATTTTTAAGTTAATTTATTATTTCTGGTGAATTATCAAAGTGTTAATTTTATTTGGTATAGTTGATGTTATTGTATTTTATTTTCTTAAATTTAATTGATTTATTCTAATTATACATTTAATTGGTTTTGAATATGTAAATTTAGAAAGTGTTGACTATACTCATTGGCTACCTACATATATCTAGTGCCCACTTTTTAAGGGATCGGGCGCTGATAACTGAAACACAGGCTTTTGCCTAGTTCGGTTACAGATGTCTAATCCGATTGTAACCATAAATTATAGCCTTTAATATATTATGTGTAACAATGTAAACAATTTTATGAATAAACGTTATTATTATTATTATATTATTATTATATTAAATCATATCTCAAATATTGTGAAGATAGCATTATTTAATTCAGATGTAAACGTTGGGTTTTTTAATATACTTCATTATTATGATTATTTTTTTTCTATTTACTTTAATTTATCTGATTAAAAAAAATAATTAATTTAGTATAGTAGTAAATGGACACCGAAGGAAATGAGAATGAATGAAGTTTTTTGGTTATAATTAATTAATTATGCTAATTAATATTGTAAATCTTCCATGCATACAAGCATAACTGTGTTCCACTTGGTATCCTTTGGAAAGAATGTAGATATTTATTGAATAAGTCAATTTTATTTTACTGGACGCATAATATGCACGAAAAAAATTAAACACCCTCATGCGGGTGCTAGATTTGTATAAAGTGGTTACAACTCTGCGCACCTTCCTGATGTCATGTATGGGCCAATGGAGGACGGTCCTTTGCTATCCAGGATGTTGAATTATTCAGAGGAATAGCGAGCCGATAAGGATTGAATGAGGTATATTTCAGGGCGATAGTTTGAGTCCACTTTGGTTTTGCTTTGCATTGAATCCTCTAAGCACACTGTTTGAGGATTTAGGTCTAGGCTATCGGTTGAGGAGTAGTAGTCAGGTTATATCGCACCTCCTCTACATGGATGACCTGAAACTTTTTGCTCCCAACAATTTACAACTGAAGGAGCTACTGAAAATTACTGAAACTTAAAGAGTACATCAAAACCATCAGGGTGGAATTTGGTGTGGACAAATGTGCGGTCATGCATGTAAAGCGAGGAGAGATTGTGGAATCCGTGGGAACCCAACTCACGAGTTTCATAAACTCTCTCTGCATCCGAAACCTATAAGTATTTGGGTATGTCGGAAGCGTTGGGTATCAATGTTTCTGACATGAAGCAATCGTTGAAGGAACGTTTCTTTGACCGCCTGAAAAAAGTACTTAATAGTCTTTTATCAGGCGGAAACAAGGTGCGCGCTTTCAACGTCATGTCATGTTGGGTCATGCCGGTTTTGATGTACTCTTTTGGCATACTCAAATGGACCCAGACCGAACTTGACGCCCTGGATAGGAGAGTCCGAATGCTGCTGACTGCAAATCGATTGCATCACCCACGGTCATCGGTTATGAGACTGTATATCCCGCGAAAATGTGGAGGTCGAGGCTTTTTAAAGGCTAAGACGCACCACAATCGCGAGATATGCAGTCTCAGGGAATATTTCCTGAAAACTGACATGGGAATGCGAATCGAGATGTGGTCGCGGTTGACAAGGGCCTCACTCCGCTCTCTTTGGCTAAAGATAACTGGCGCAAACCAGTAGTGCTTGAAACTAACGATCGCATGGTGGTATGGCAGAGCAAGGAGCTTCACGGACGCTTTTTCCGAGCCCTACACGGGCCCGATGTAGATTATCAAGCGTCAGTAGCCTGGTTACGATTCGGTGAACTTTTTGGGGAAACGAAGTTATGATGACGAACAATTACCGGAGGTTTATTATGAAAGACGGCAGAGTTGATATCTGTCGGGCATGTCACCGGCCGGGGGAACCCTTAAGGCATATTATCTCCGGATGTTTTCGTCTAGCTAACGATAACCGAAAAATACAAAAATATACGGAACTAATGGAAGAAATTTTACGAATCTGGAAGATGAACAAAGTATGCGAACAAAGTTGTCGCCATATTTGGCGATGAAAAGGGGGTCATTCATGATGACCTCCTTGAAATATAAATATACTACTTCGTCCATGGTGGATATAAGTAGTCGAGAAACTTACTTTAGAGTAATAGGGGAACCTATCCCTCCAGGGTGGATTGGCCCGGGGGTGTGTACCCTGAGGTGAGTGCCTAAGGGTGAGCCCTAAGAGCCAGGAGCGGGTAGGCAGCGCCTTTTATATAGTGAGCTTGGGGTGGGGCGCCGGTACTCGCTAACACGCATACAATTCGTCACCTGCAGAGATACCGAACGACAACCTTGTCAAATTGACGTTGACGTTCATACAGAGTTGCTATATAAAAAGTTCGCAAATAATTCCAGGGCCTCCTTTGGTTAACCAGACTCTAGTACTTATTTTAAATTCTTCTACCGTCACATTTAATATGTGTAGATTTGTAAAAAACCCTTCAGTTCTTCTGGATCAAAACAAAGTTCTTCAGTTATCTAGTCACAGAGGTAGCTTTTGAAGATCAATTCAGAAGGAATATAATATCGTACAGGTTTTTGTTCGTTTTACGTCTCTTCGTCATCCTTTCTCAACACAGTACTTATATCGAACAGCCGATTCAAATAGATATTTTTACATGTCAACCGAGTGAATTCACAAAGATTTTGTTATATAATTTGTGTTGTCGATATAGATAAATGATAAAAGTAATAATTTTATTTATTATTTAATTAGTGTATTGTAAGGACTAGCATTGCTGTTTCAGTTATTTTTTTTTTTATCTGAATAAGCTAATAAGTATTAAGTTTATTTTGGTGTATAGTTCTCTAGGTATAAGTAGATCTGTAATGTGTCAAAATACCTTGTTAGAAAGGATTTTTTTTTATTAAAATATAAACCAGCGCTTGACCGCAATCCCGCCTGATGGTAAGCAGTGACGCAATCGTTGATGGTAAAGCGCACTAGTTTATTAAGAGCCTATTCACTCTAGCCTTGAAGACACTCAAATTGTAGTCCGAGGGAAACACCGAATATTAGTTTATGCCTGTCAAATTAAGATATCTTCTCCATAGACAGTTTATACGTGATTAAATTAAGATACCTACTCCGTAGACTGTTTATACGTGATTGAAAACATGGTGTCTAAAAATACGTCAATTTATGACAGGCACGAACTAATTTCAATATTAATTTAATTGTCCTTTTTATAATGAAATAGACAGAAAAAGATGCAACGAACTTAAATTTAGTTAAATTTGTGAACAAGGGAATCTGCGCCAATACCTAACACAGGAAAAATAGTTTCCGTAATGTGCGCGCCTCTAGTGTTATAGTACCTACCTACTACTGATACTGACGTGTTGTTTATCATTACTTCAATCCTATATCTATGTACTTGCACGAAGTACATAGACATAGGATTAAAAAACCCTTCCAACATCGATCCAAATAAACCGTACCCTTAGTATGTACATATGCAATCTGTTTCAGAAATATGAAATAATACTTTCAGTATATAAAATATATGTATGTTGTATACCTATGGCACCGGTGTGAGGTACCTAAGTGCATGGGTTTTTTAATTATTTTGCATTAAAGTTTAGTGCGATAACTTCGCAGTGATGACCCTAGAAATAACTTTAAAATTCAATTTTAAAGATTATAAAACAGAGTCGACTTATTTGTATCGGCACATTTATTGCCTATCGTCTTATTCAACTAATCAGTGTTATAATAAACATAGTTTTTGTAATGTGAAGTAAATTTAATGAAATCTTCTTGCATCTACCCCTAATAATGGTACTATTAACTCTGTTGTTTTCAATAATTAATTACGATCTTTTAATTTTCATGCTCAGATCAGTCGTGGATAGCTTCTCAGAAGCAAGAAAACACTTCAATGTTTTTTTTTTTTTTTTAATATTTATAATCTAGCGCTTGACCGCAATCCCGCCTGATGGTAAGCAGTGATGCGATCGTTGATGGTAAAGCGCGCTAGTTTATTAAGAGCCTATACACTCAGAAAAACCGAGCGAATAGGAAGGAAGACGGCAGTTGAGCGAGGTGATGCAATGTTAAACCCAACAAAACGACCAACGATGCTGCGCCAAAGGGAGATTGATGTAAATACCCTCCACGACCAAACTCCCAACACAACAACATTAGGCGCATCGTACTCGGCACACATCGCAACACAACTGCTCAGACCCGTCCTCCGTACGGCTTCACCAGACATCATGCCGGAACACGACAAATCGCTTGACGGCAAGACTTTGTCTGGTGGGTGGTAACTTCTGCCGGCGGCCGATGTTATGGCCTACCACCGAGAAATCAACTTCAATGTCGTGTCTATTTTACATCGTATTTTTAATCTCTTTAGTCAACGTGGATTGTCGGTATTTAACGCAGAATTATTGACCAATAGGAGCCAGGCGGCGAGTAACCAGCGGTGCCTTTGACACGCCCACTAATAAAAGCATCATTAAAAAGTGGTTCCGTATAAAAAATAGTTTTAATAACTGACGTCTTTCATATTGTTTTAATTTCATATTATTTAATTATTTCAATGTGGGGTCCTGGCCCTGTTTTAGTAAAAATATGCCCATTTAATTACAATAGGCCTTCGCTTGTACTTGACACCTTAACTTATGCAAGGAATGGGTATAATCACCTCTCGTTAGAAAATTACAAACGTAATAAGTTTTGACTTACCGTATTTAGATTCAAAATTGGTTAAGAATACTTATTGTTTTTATTTAAGAGTTCAAAATCATAATTGGTTGCATTGTGTCTGTAGATAAGAATATCAGTCACTATTGGTTTTTCCGTAAAGGGAACCCTAAAATATACGTAGGTTTAGGCAACTACCTATTCTTGATTTTTTATTAATTTTTTGCAAGTCCCGAACTCCCGAAGTGACGTTGACTAGTTGCATACTGATCGTTCCGAGGTGAAGTCGCTATTTTGCAATTGCTCTGTTCCGCGTTACGTGTTGTCAACGGTTTTCAAAATGCCTCGTCGTAGTGAAGAATATTCAAACAGTAATACTATGATGCTCTGTGTTGGTGCTGCTGGAGGTAGCATCTATGGAGCATTTTTATACCGGCAACGGTTTGTTGACGGGAAACCCGCCGCTGATCAGCGACGCCTGCCGTCGTATACCTGCGTGCTTCAGGAACATGTCTCTACGGCTGCAAAGTACTGGTTCCTTCCATCGTTCTGCGAGTGAGGGACGCCCTAGTTCTCGTTCTGGCACCGCTTTGGAGACACAGATTATCGAGCACTTTAGCAACGAACCTAGAACTAGTACTTGTTGAGCTGCCGCTGTATTTAATGTGAACCATACACTGGTGTGGCGAACATTACGGGACGACGATCAAAATCCCTACCATTTTCGTCGAACCCAAGAACTCACAACTGGAGACCACGCGCCAAGAATAAACTTTTGTACTTGGTACAACAACCGGGTGCAAACCGACCCAAGGTTTCCAACAAAGGTGCTGTGGACGGACGAGGCTTCCTTTACTAGAAATGGTATAGAATACGCACAACGAGCACATGTGGGCTCTCACCAATTCGCATGCCGCCACTACCAGCAATTTTCAGCATGAGTGGCGTATCAACGTCTGGGCTGGTATCCTCGGTGACCAATTTATCGGACCAATTTGGTTGCCACAACGTCTCAACGCCGAGGAATACTTGAATGTACTTGCAAGAGTTGTGGAAGAGACCCTCGAAAACTTACCTGTACCTACTGTCAAATTGTGTTTCAATATGATGGTGCACCAGCTCATTACGCGCGGCCTGTTCGAGAATACTTAAATGACCAATTTACCGAGTGGATTGGCAGAGGAGGACCCATATCCTGGCCTCCTCGTTCCCCGGACCTTACACCAATGGACTTTTTTTTGTGGGTTTACGTAAAAAATTGTGTTTATTCGCAAGTGTGTAGTTTATCAGACGAGATGAAATCTAAAATTGAAACGGCGTTTGCTTTGGTAATCCCGGACATGTTAAGGAACACTCGATCGTCCTTGCTACGTAGAACATCTTTGTGTGTAGAAAATGGAGGTGGTCATTTTGAATCCTTTTTATAAACGACGACGACCCAAAGTCTTTGATTCATTAAAATCATACCAAGATCTTTTTGTGATATTAAATTCCTAATACATTATCTTAAGTGCAGTGACTTCATAGACCTACTTACTGGACAGTACCTACTAGCTTACACGGAGGTACAATTTCAGCGTGTGTAATGCATGATCAAGCGCGGTAATGTGGTTCAAAAATGTAAAAACACGGTAAGGTACCTTAGGGCTTACATAACTATCATCAAATCATAAAACACTTCTTTGCAAAGAAATGAATGAGTGAGTGTTCACAATGTTATCTACCTAACAAATTATCCTGTAATAATGTACTGGGTCCGGTAGGGTTACTTGTTGCGCTAGGAGGAGTACCTACCAATCTTTATTTTCATTTTAACACATAACATAATCATCGTCAGGCTTACTCTAGCCGAAGGTGTTGGCAGAGGTTTACAGAGTAGGTACATTCACTGTTTGCCGAAGACCTAACGTTAGACTTTATTTTACTTTGTGTACAGACGACAGCACGTCAAGCTACTACAATATATACTACGGGTTGTCGACAAAATGTTTAATAAATATTTTTATTTATTTTGTAGGAAAAATAAAATCTTAGTATTTCAAATTTATGACCAAGTCAAGTTGAAGTTTATAAGGTATACGTCAATATCTGAAAGTATTGTTTCACCTTTCTGAACCACGTTGTATAATGTACCCCTTCCGCTACACGTTGTATAATGCCATAGGCATTTTCTACCAACTAGCCTTGGGGTGATGCAGAGGCCAACGAGTGTATATGTATTGGCGTGGACATACCTGTGCCCCCGGCGGCTTGTCGGCGTGCGCGCTCGTCTCCTCGCTGGAGCTGCCGCGCGCCCAGCCGCCCACTGCAACACACGCAAGTGTCAACCGGAAGGCCAGCCCGCGCCCCCTCCCCGCGCCCCCTCCCCGCCCGCTCCGCCCCGCGCACCGCACTCACCAGCTCTCTGGTGCGCCTGCACCTTGTGCTGCAGCAGCGGGTAGAAACCGCGCGCTGTGGCATTGTGCGGCTCGTACTGCAGGATTAGTCGACAGTACTTGAGTGCCTCTGCATATTGGCGCTGCATTATGGCCGATAGGAACTGAAATTATACAAGTAAGTTTTAGTTGCTAAAAAACTCCCCCAGACACCTCCGGGAGCGACCGTCCACGCGCCACACTCACCTCCGCGAGGAACTCGCTGGGCGCAGACAGAGTCTCGTTGCCTTCGGAACAGTCCTCCGGACTGGTCGATTGTCGGTTTCCTGTGTCCATGGTGAGCGGTGCGGCAGCAGGCGGAGGAGCGCGCACGGCCGCCAGCGCCGCCACCGGGCTGGACGCGTCCGAGTCCGTGTCGAGCGAACGGAGCCGGAAGTACTCGCTGGCGGGCCGGTAGCGCGGCGCCGGCAGCGTTACCGCCAGGTGCCGCGAGGATGGTGAAAATTGCGTGGGTGGCGGCGGCAGTTGGCACCACGCCCTTCCTGGCGAAATCTCTTGTCGTACCAGCGAACTTACGGCGCGTAACGGCGAACGTACGGCACGCACCGGCGAACGTACGGCGCTCACCGGCGAACGTACGGTGCCCACAGGCGAACGTACCGTGCTCACCGGCGAACGTACGGTGCTCACCGGCGAATGTACCGTGCGCACCGACGAATGTACGACGCCCACCGGCGAACGTACGGCACGCACTGGTGTACGTGCGGCGCCCACCGGCAAACGTACGGGGCGCGCCGGTGAACGTACGGCGCCCACCGGTGTACGTGTGGCGCGCACTGACGAACGTGCAGCACGCACCGGTGAAAGAACGGACCGCACTGCCTGTACCGGTGAATGCGCTGCCTGCACCAGCGAATGCTCTGCCTGCACCGGCAAATATGCTGCCCGCTGCGGATGCTGCGGTGCTGGGGTCCAGGGTCGCTGTTCACTCAAGCGCAGCGCGACACGTGAAGCGGTCTCGAGGCGCGCGGGAGGCGCGGGTGACGGCCAGGTAGTGCGCGGACACGCGGGCGGCGGCGGGGCCCGCAGGGGCGCCGGCCGATACAGGCGCGAGTTGGGCACCGGCCTCCGGTACACTCGTTTGTGACGCCGGCCGCGACAGTCGTTGCCGCGGGCCTCTGCGCGTTTCGGTCGCGGCTTCGGCTTTACGCCTGGGCCCGGGTACCTAAGGCACAAAGTCACAAACTCGCGTCATTCTAGGTCGAACAATTGGGCTGCGTCGCAGGGTCGCAATGACTCACAGGCGGGAGTTTGGAGTGTAGGGCGAATGGTCGGGTACAACGCGCCCGGGCTTGCGGCGTACGGGCGGCTTGCGGCGCTGCAGACGTGGCGCACCCAAGTCGATCACGTCGCCGGCCTCCGACTCCGTCTCTCGTTTCAACCTGTAATATCATCAGGTACATTTAGATTCCATTTCATTTCATTTAGTTACTGATAAATCAATTTACATTGTGGTGAATATAATTATCTGTATTAAATGCATTTGCGCTTTCAGACTTGCGCTGTATCTGTATCTCATAGAATCGCCATGGTCAAACTAAATGTACAAATTATATGATGACGGTAGTCCACTACGCTCAGCTGCTTGCAGCGTAATGTGCGATGATGCTGCAGTGCGCGGATTAAATAAATTATGGCATTCATAGATTAGGAGTGAAAAGAGTACTGCTCGGCGCTATGGTGACCTAGCACACTCTTCTACTAGTAATAGGATATGGTAAAAGTTACTCGTGGATTATAAACGAAATAGCTACATTAAATCACTATATCACTTAGTAACAAGAAATGGTAATAAATATATAAACTTAGACACAATTATTAGTAAAATAGTAATGGTAATGAGTACGTGGTGTCTCTGGCGAGATCTTAACGCGAACTCTCACATTTTGGTAAACGAGCGAATGTGCATATTTGCCTTCTATGCAATTATGCATTTTCGCTGAGTGTTCGATTAAAACTCGAACAAGGAGAAGTTTTTATTATGACTCGTTTTTGGATTTTTTATGTATTATATACAATATGTAAAGAAAACCCTGTCCGATCCGTGAAGGTATTGTAATGTTAGGTATCGATAACTGATTCTACTAATGGATACAAAGCCAGGCTAAACTTAAAAAAAATCCCCCTAAAAAAATAAACATCACGCGGCACGTGGTCGCATCGCTTATAATAATACCGTCAAAATGGTGTTGTCACTTTTTAAAAATTACCAAATTTTGGAAAGTTGGAATTAATTCGCGGGAAAAAAAGATTATTTCAAAATTTATTAGTATTGTTACTATGATGATTGTAAAATTTTATTTTATATTTGGTCATGTGTTTACTTAAGCTTTATTATCCTTATGGGTCGGACAGGGTTTTCTTTACATATTGTATTTTGATTATACAGTATGTTAAGAAAACCCTGTCCGACCCGTGAAGGTATTGTTAGGTATCGATAACTGATTCTACTAATGGATACAAAAGCGGGCTAAACTTAAAAAATAAATCCCCCTAATAAAATAAATATTATTTCGCAAAAAGGGGTAACTTAATAAATGCGCATTAAGCACCCTTCCGCGGGCGGCGGGCGGCATGGGCACGCGGCACGTGGTTACATCGCTATTTGCTCATAATAATACCAGTGTTGTCACTTTTTTTAAAATTACCAAATTTCGGGGAAGTTGGAATTAATTCGCGGGAAAAAAGATTATTTCAAAATTCATTTGTATTGGTACTATGATGATTACGTAAAATTTTATATTATATTTGGTCATGTGTTTACCTAACCTTTATTATCCTTATGGGTCGGACAGGGTTTTCTTAACATATTGTATATTATATTCATGAGAACACCTACTTCAAAAAGAAATCGCGCCGGTTTCTTGTTTCCTACCGGAGCGGGCGAAGCGCTACCCAGATCGACTTCCTACTAACTAGGGGACACCACATCGGCAATGTAGCCAACTGCAAAGTCATACCCGGTGAGAACCTCACTGCACAACACCGTCTCCTTGTCATAGATCTCTGCGTAAAGGCCCAATGTAGATGTGTAGAGCACTGCCGGCGCCAGATCCGGTGGTGGCAGCTTGATGAAAATAAGACCCAGGAATTCGCGTCAGTTATCGGCGACAAGGGCGCTGGTACTGGTGGCGAACCTGTTCAAGACCACTGGAACAGGATCCAGGCAGCTGTTACTAGGGAGGCGCGGGTGGTGTTCGGCGTGTCTAAGGGCGGTCGCAAAAGTGACAAGGAGACCTGGTGGTGGGACGACATAGTCCAGAGGGAGACTAGGATAAAGAATGCACTATAAAAGAACAAAAACATGGCATACGACCGTATATATTATATACTAGCGACCCGCCCCGGCTTCGTACGCTTGCATGTATTATACATATAAACCTTCCTCTTGAATCACTCTATCCATTTAAAAAAATCGCATCATAATCAGCTGCGTAGTTTTAAAGATTTAAGCATATATAGGGATATAGGGACAGAGAAAGCGACTTTGTTTTATACTACATAGCGGTTAAGGTCCTTACATTTTGTTCATGAAGATGTTGGAAACGCCCCAGCCTTGATTCTCGTGCACGTAACTCAAAGGTTCTGAAATTTTGTTGTGCAAGGCGTTGCGAACGTTCGACACTCGATTCTCGTGTGCATACCTGAGAGTTTCTCTGATTTTGTTCAGCAAGACGTTGTGAACGTTCAGGTGAAGATTCTCCCATACGACGTATTCTTGCTGCACGTGCTTGAGAACTACATATGTTTAGAGACCTGGCTCTCTTAGGCATTTTCAAATGTTTAAGAAAATGATAATAGCGTGTAATATTCTAGCTCTGAAAAGGACTGTTGGTTAGCCCTGAAAATAACTGTTGGTTACCCCTGTAAAGAACCATAAGTTAGCCCTGTAAATCACTGTTAATTAGCTATGAGAAGAACTGTTGTTTCGTTCTGAGAAGAACTTCTGCATAGGTGTAGTTTTAACAACGAAATCTAAAAAAATATCGCACGTAAATTATTAGACTCCGCGCACCACCGCTGGGTAGGGTGCCGACCTCGCGTGGGGACCTTACTCATAGATCTAAATTCCCCTCCCGCATGCTTCGAAAGAAATCGTAATATTTTAATTTCGCCATAACTTCAAAACCAAACGTCCAATTTTAATCATGCAAATATTATCTACATAAACTCTACCTAGTGATGAAATAATTTATTTTGATAAGGGTAAATAGCATGAGTAAAATAAATGAATATAATTCAATCCATTCTTCTGTGGAATGCGCTTCCTCTTGATATCAGGATGGCCGCCAGTCGGTTTGCATTTAAGCGGAAATTGCAGAGTTATTTTCGCAGCAATTAGGGTAGAGTTATTGCTGCACCTCTCCCAAATTTTAGTTTGTATGTATATATTATAAGTATATATTTTGGTAATAGTATGTATGTATATTTAGCCTATTTAAGTACTTTTTTTTAATAGTATTAAGAGGTTTTTTTTTATCTTTCTTTACATTTTTTTTTGCAAACGAAAGAACCTACCATCTTATCTCTTCACCACCTATGGTTGACTGGTAGAGAATGCCTAAGGCATTATACATTTCATGTGCGAAAGATTAAATAAATAAATAAATTATTTAGTTTCTCACCTACTTTTATTATATAATTTCTATTAATAAATGCTACTTCTTGTTTAAATTATATTTTTTTCCAGAAGCATGGAGTCACAAAAGCGGCGAAAAGTATATAGTGAAATGCAACTCGCCGAAACAAAGCAATTAATGACGGTACAAATGTATATCAGGCAATAAAAATGTTTAATATTCCTAAAACTACATTACGAGACAAACGGGATAGGAAATATAAGAATGAAATTTGCGGAGTTCAACCGGTTCTTAATTTAAGTGAAGAAAAACAGATTGTAGACTGGATCCACTACCTTGGCAAGATGGGATTTCGAGTTACAAAAGAACAATTATTTATTAGAAGCATTGGCCAAGCTAGTCCATAACTAAAATCGTCCAAATACTTTTAAAAATAGTGTGCCTGGTAGATATTGGTTTGAGAATTTTATAAAGAGACATCCAACAGCGTCTACATAAAGGCGTTGCACAAAATCATCCCTCAAGCCGAAATCAAGCCACAGAAATGGCTATACGTGCGTGGTTCGACAGAGTGAACAATTATTTTATGACAAATAATCTGCATCATGTTTTTCAAAATCCTAGACGAGTGTTTAACTGTGACGAAACAGCTATCTTTTTATTTCCAAAAGAGAAAGAAGTTTTGATCTGCAGAGGTAGCAAACGAGTGTATAATCGTGTTGCTAAAGACGAAAAAGATTGGTTGACTGTGCTTGAGAACGTTTCAGCTGACGGAAACGTCCGTAAAACGTCCAAAATATCCTAGAGTTTAAACTCTTTAAATTAAAATTTATATGTGTATTAATAGTATTACGTTGATTAATTTAAAAGTTTATAATTATTTACTTCATTACTAAGAAATACTAATTTGTTTTATTAAAAATAATGATAATTGTAAAATACGAAATAAGTGTTTTGTTTTATTTGATTAAGATCGGTAATCATCATCATCACTAGCTTACATATTTATATTCCATTGCTGGAAGAAGGCCTCCTCTCATACACGATCGGGAATAACTGCATAAAAATCGTTAATAGCTTCACAGCCGTTTTTATGGGTCGGTAAATGCAACAATCGACTAAGCCACATAATTTTTTAAAAGATTATCTTTTACTAGCTGCGCCACACGGTAACACCCGCGTAGTTTTCGATATGTTTATTTTATTATATGATCCGCTCCTAATGGTGACAGCGTGATGTTATATAGCCTAAAGCCTTCCAGGATTAATGAGCTATCCAACGCAAAAAGACTATTTCAAATCAGACCAGTAGTTCCTGAGATTAGCGCGTTCAAACAAACAAACTCTTCAGCTAAATCTATACTAATATCATCATCATCATCATCAACCTTTTTATCGTCCCACTGCTGGGCACAGGTCTCCTCTCATACAGAGAAGGAATGAGCGTAATCACCACGCTTGCTCAATGCGGGTTGGCGATTTCAGACTTAAAGTCCAGGTTTCCTCAAGATGTTTTCCTTCACCTTCAGTCATTGGTGTCCAAGATATACCTACTTAAAAAGTACATATAACTTTAGAAAAGTTGCATTGGTAGTTGCTTGACCTAGAATCGAACCCGCGCACATCTATTCTAATATAAATGGTATATCTGACATCGACCCACAAACGAGTACCATGGATCCAGTACATGATTCTGAACCCCCCCCGTGGTGGAATTTTTTGTCGGCTTTTTCATTATTAACAAAAAAATATATGTAGTTTTTTTCACTTTAGACCATTCATAAATGCTATACTTTTATAACCCAATAAGATTTTAAAGTAAACAAAAATTAATTCGCTAATTACACAAAAAAGCACAATGAAAACAAAATCGAAAAACTATCTTATCAGCTGATTTAATAGAGTTCACATCAGGGATCAACGTCATACCTACAAACTTGCAACGTTCATAGGCCGAGCTAACACTTTTTTTAAACACTGAATTCTGTAACCGTTCATTAACGACATAAATGACTATCATAATTTTATTAGCGGCATGCGGTCTAGCCTGTTAGCGAAGTTTGCGTTACGATGTCAGATACATCCTGTATAGCTGAAGAGTTTGTTTATTTATTTGAACGCGCTAATCTCAGGAACTACTAGTCTAATTCTAAAAATTCTTTTTGCGTTGGATAGCCCATTAATCCAGAAAGGCACTATAGAACACCACGTTGTGACCAATAGGGGCGGAGCATAACTAACTTCACGCGAACGAAATCGCTGGCGGGCGCTAGTCCTCTATATAATAAATCTATACTAATATAGTATATATTTAAATGGATTTCATTCAATAAATACATTTGTACACATAACACTAGCATATAAAATTAAACTATTAATCTTTAGAGGAACCGGTATACTAAAAAAAACATGGTTGATTTTAAAATTGCCTTGGGGGGTCGTTAATACCTGCGTTTACCTTAAGCATACACACGTCACGTTGCTGTATCTCTAAAACAGTTTTACATCCGTCACGTCACATCAGGCTCAGTTGAAAATCAGCGTCAGGCCCTAGTTGTCTGGCATTTTTGCTGAACTGGGCCTTTTTGGTGCAGCCAGGAGGCACGCTTTCCTGTTAGTTTTCTGTATTGGCCTTTTTCACATTTTACTTGGTCCTAATTTTTAAATTTACTGTCTCTATCTGACGAATATGTCTGGTGTATTATGTGTCTTAGTCTGTGCTTAATAAATGTACCTATTTGGTATTTTTATGTTAGTTTTCCCTTCAGTGGAACAATCTAATTAGGTGCTAGTATGTATAAACTCCTACGGGCAATGTGTCCAGCCCATTGCCACTTCAGTGTTGCAATTCTTCGGGCTATGTCGGTTACTCTCGTTCTTCTGCGGATCTCCTCATTCCTGATTCGATCGCGCAGTGAAATCCCAAGCATAGCCCTCTCCATTGCGGGTTCTCGAGTGGCGACCACGCACCGGAAGACGTAGCGTGGGTAGGCCCCCGACAAGGTGGACCGACGACCTGGTGAAGGTCGCGGGAAACCGCTGGATGCGGGAGGCGCAGGACCGGTCGTCGTGGAGAACCTTGGGGGAGGCCTATGTCCAGCAGTGGACGTCTTTCGGCTGAAATGATGATGATGATGATGATGTATAAACTACTGCATTTATTTACATTACATACATTTTAAGTTTATTAAAAGGCTTTCGATAGGCCCCAAGTACTTAAAAATCTCCACCCTTTCCAAGGGACAGCCAATCAATGGTATAGGTGGCATTTCTAGACTCGATCGATTTATATTTTTTCGAGAAATTAGGAATTCAAAATTGAAATAAGACGCATTACATAAATCTATGAGTTCTAAAATGCTATGTTCGTAAACATATCATTAAAAAACAAAGAGATTTAAGATACAATAGAAAGGCATGTAAAGAAATTTCATAAAAAAAAACCATGATCAGTCTCTGTGACGTCATCTAGCATAATATGCTAAAATTAGAGAGGTAATTATTAAAAATGAATCATATTTATTAAAATATATTGAGCTATCGCTCGGTAGGTGGCCAGTGTGGTCAAAGTGCCAAACCCGATTTTCAATGCGTAAATTAAACCTGAATTCACTAGTATAGTTGAAATCGGGTAAATAAACTTTGTAAATTAAACAATTTATTCAGTCACAAAGCAAGCGCGAGTCAATGGATGACTAAGGTTCGTGCGTCCTCGCAGTCGACCTCGACCTTAAACACCCTAACTTTTTATTTTTTATTTTTAATAATTATAAACTAGTGCTTGATCGCAATCCCGCCTGATGATAAGCAGTGATGCGATCGTTGATGGTAAAGCGCACTAGCTTATTAAGAGCCTATTCACTCAGATTGAGCGAATAGGAAGGAAGACGGCATTTGAGCGAGGTGATGCAATGTTAAACCCAACAACACGACCAACGATGCTGCGCCAAATGGAGATTGATCTGAAAACCCTCCACGACCAAACTCCCAACACAACAACATTTGGCGCATCGTACCCGGCACACATCGCAACACAACTGCTCAGACCCGTCCTCAGTACGGCTTCACCAGACATCATGCCGGAACACGGCAGCAAGGCTTTGCCTGGTGGGTGGTAACTTCTCATCCATTATGGCTGTTGGTTGATACTGGTGTGGACTAAATTGTCTGCATCTTTGTCTACAGATCGCACAGCAGTGACCTGAAGACAACTTGAATCTTTGACCACCTCAGTGAGGCTGCTGACAATGCGCTGCACCAGCCCTGACGCACAGTTCGTCGCTCTGGGGTACTTCAACGTCTGGCACCAAGCCATGACTTTTCCCCTACCAGAGGACCGACCACGCTGGGAGAAAAGTGCAAAACTTTGCCCTATGTCCTATAGTGATGTGCCCGTCGGTGGCTCTGCTCGCCCATGGTTCAAGGCTGATTGTATTCAAGCTAAACTGAGTAAGCACGAAGCTTATCTCACTTGGGTTGACGCTTGTGATCGCAAAGCTCCGGATCTGAGTTCAAAGAAGAGAGCCTTTAACCGTGCTGCCAAGGTCTACAAAAATTAATAACAAAAAAACAAGTTGGCAACGCATTGACCTAACGAGATTTTGACCAATCCTACCATGTCGTTCGCCCGCCCACATATCGTGCTTTTCTTAATAACCTTCTCTAAAAATGTATAACACGCTGAATTAGATTTTTTTATTTGTCGCACAGTCGCACCTATTCTGTCTCATTCTGTATTTCACTACGTTAGTGCAACGCGGAGCCATTTAATCACTTAATTGCATGAACGTGGAAAAACGCAGATTGAGATAATCCCCTACACAGCCTGCGACAACAGGTAGCCGCTACTACCGCTAGCCTGCAGCCGGAGTACACCAGCACAGTAAACACATGAGGCCGGGCCGCCGCTCGCCGCCGCCGGGGTGAATGCTCGCGGCTGGGATCGATTGCAGCTGCGAGGGCGGCGCCTACTGTACGACGCGCGGGTGCACTCCTCAACGCATTACGTTTACTTATAATATTTACTCGATAGGTTCCACTGATGATCAGCTCGGCTTGGAAGCCACTGTCCTGAAGTGTGCGAAAGAACGTCATGTAGGAACGTATCCTCTTTGATTGCGACCTCGGTAACCTTAGATGTCCCGGGTCATGATACAGACAAGATTGCATAATATGCTTTCAATGCATCATCCATAGCCAACATTATTGATTAGTGCACACCTGTTCCAACACCACGCTTCCAGGGGCTTCTTTAAAGTTACAGATTAAATTATTTGATTAGATGTATTTGAATCTTCATTAATACTGCATATCTCTCTCTTAATTTTAATAATTAACGACATGCCTGAGAATAGTCGATAAATCCATAAAATCAATGTAATTCGCTGATGACTTCAAATTAGTTCTTAAAATAAAACAGAAACACTGCAGCAGGTTTTCAAGGGGGAGGGGTGAAGTCTTAGCAATAAATTGTTTTTCAATGTGGCCAAGTTAGCGATGCTAATATGAGCCCGTGCGGGCAAACTGGCTCATTATCAATATTGTATGGATGGAATCCGACAGCAGCGCGACGACTTAAGCGTGCGCATTACCAACAACTCATTTAAATTTCCGCAATTTAGGTTTTACGGCTAGGTGACCAGTTCACGAACATCGGTGATATCGTAGTACGAAGTAATTATCGACCTATTGCACTCTTGCCTTCAGCCTCGAAAATTTTCGAAAAAGCCATATGTGACCGTATTTACACCTTTTGCGAAAAATTTAAACTATTTAGCGACTGCCAAAATGGTTTCCGAAAAAACCGCCCCACCACATTAGCTGTGTATAAATATATCCAAGAAGCACTTAATATCATAAACGACAAGAAATATGCCGTGGGAATATTACTGGATATGACCAAAGCATACGACAAAGTACAATTTAAAATACTGCTTAACAAGCTATATGATATGGGCATCCGCGGTAAAGCCCATGATTGGCTTAAATCTTATTTAAAAAATAGACAGCAAATAGTTGAAATCGAATTCTTCAACCATGATAATAGAGAAATAGAAAAAATCCGATCCAACACCAAAATAATAAATGCGTCCATCCCGCAAGGCAGTGTCATAGGCTGCCTATTATTTCTCGTTTACATCAACGACTTACCAAAAACCATAGAGGGGCCTTGCGTTCTATTTGCGGATGACATATCCCTATTAATATCATGCCAAAACAACAAAAATAATATAGAAGATAAAATAACTGCCACACTCACTAAAACTTGTAACTGGTTAACTTCGCACAACCTGGAAATTAACTACTCTAAAACTAAATTATAAGGGCTCAAAACTGGAATCAGTTGATGAGTTCACTTTACTTGGACTTACAATAGACAAACACATTAATTGGAAAACACAAATACAAAAAACCCGTTCGAAAATATCAAAGTTTTCATATGCTCTCCGAGAAATTAAAAGGTCCACCAACTTTCAAACTGCCCTCACCACCTATTACACTTATGCAAATGCATGGCTTAGTTATGGTGTAACTCTTTGGGGTAATAGTACAGATGCACCGACCCTCTTTACTCTACAAAAAAAAAAATAATTAGAATCCTGGCAAATATTGAACAAACTGACAGCTGTAAAACGTATTTTATAAGACATAATATTTTAACCCTCCCAAGTATTTACATTCTAGAAACTTGTAAGTTTGTCCGAAAGTATCCACAATTCTATACAAAACGCGAAGACATCCAAACACACTACACACTCAGACACCCCTCCAGATTAAATATACCAACATCCAAACTGAAACTACATTCTACAAGCCCCTACGTAATGTCAATTAAAATATATAATAAACTACCGGACACAATAAAGGAAGAAGAAAAGTTAAATATATTTATAAATAAATTTAAAAAATTCTAATAAACAAATGTTACTACACTATAAATTAATATCTTAGCGATAAAAACTAAGAATTTAAATTAAAATTTAATATATAATTGATTATACTTATCTTAAACATACTACCTACAAAAATACCGTCTGGAACGTTATAATTATTCATAATTTAAACACAAATATACAAATAAGGAAATAAATAAATTAAGTAAAATTAGTCAGATACCAAAGATCTCCGTATTTATTTTATTTATTATTAAATTAAATTGCAATATAATTCTATTATTTTAAGATTTTCAAACAGAGTTTCCTCTCTCCTCTGGCCTATTTTGCTGTGCCCTACAGGGTCCATAATTGATCTCACATAAATTGTTACCACCCTTACATAAACTTATGGTAAAGCAATAAAGATATTGAGTATTGAGTATTGAAGCGCTTGTAAAAAGTTAATTGGAATGCAATGCTTTAGTTGGATGTTTCTAATAAACAAATATAATAAAGATAAACGCTTACTGAATATACGGTCTTAATTATTACAATACCCATGTTTTTACTTTATAAAGACCTATCTACGTAATTTGTTATTGTATAAATGTTTTGATATTTCTCGAGACCCCAGGGGTACCGGGCCTTTGGAAGGCGTACGACGAAGCCAATCGCAGAAGCCCGTTACACGTTTTTCACCAACCGATTATCTCTGTTTGTACAATGCAAATGCACCTAAGGAACCCCGGTTGGTTTGGGTGGCTAGAGTGAACTGGTTATTTAGGACTATGGAACGTCTGTAGCTTGACCAACGTTTTGGATAAATTACATAAACAAAACAGCAGTGTCTTGCACACTCAATATATAACGTGCCCCGATAACGGTCGCTAGCACATATGTTTAGTCGTAATGACACAGGGGTAACATGTCCTGGAGGTGCTCATGTAATGACACAGGGGTAACATGTCCTGGAGGTGCTCATGTAATGACACAGGGGTAACATGTCCTGGAGGTGCTCATGTAATGACATAGGGGTAACATGTTCTTGAGGCGCTCGTGTGGAGTGCACGTGCCCCGAGCACATTCCACTTGAGCACGCAAGCCGACCAATAAAGGCAACTCTAATCCTCGTCATTTTTCACTCTAGCCAGCCAATAAGCAAACCATGCAGAGGTAAAGAACAACACTTTTCCCAGAAGATAGGGTTCGTGGCATCGCTACCGTGCAACAGTTCGCCTGTAGTGGTGTTAGTAAGTAAGTATCGATGTAAGGTAAGGCAGTCAATAAACGTCTCATGAGCAGACTAGACGTATATCTTATTTATCGCTCCGTTCCCGCCACATTACATGGCGACCTTGCCAAGCCCGGCTTGGTAGGTAGTAGCGCGAGTTTTGCAACGCCGCATTATATTCCTACAAGCGAATATGGATTGTGGCATGGCATCAAAGGTGATTGCGATAGAAGACCGTAATAATTATATTGCGTGCAAAAGCATCGAAAATTTTGGAGAATATTTCGAATTCATAAACCATATCAAAGATGGGGAAGAGTTACTCTAAGGACGAGGTTGTGATCGCACAAACAGCATCAGGTGGCTCGAATGGAGCATCAGCAGACAGACGTGAGCACACAATCCTTCTGTCATTCATCGTTGGAATTGTTGGCGTTTTGATGATCATTTTTCTCATCAAGATATGTGCAAAATATGGCCAAAGCATTATAAAAAGAGAGGTGAGGCGTGAAATGGTGCGGCGTATTCAGGCAAGGTTGTCTGGCAGAGGAAATAAGAGACATCAAGAAGGTGAAATCGGGAGTAATAGACAAGAAATGGTGTGAAGTGAAGTGAGTAGTGCAGTGCTATAAGTTTAAGTGTCGCGTTTTTTCCCTCGTTTCGAAAGGGTTAGTTTTAAAATAAATATGGTAATATAATAATAATGGTAAGATAATGATTAGGACCTTTAATGGAAAGGTTACGTAGTATATATGAAGACATAAAAAAGTTATGTGAAAGCATAGGAAAATTAGGCCCTATGAGGCGAAAACAAAATTTAGGAAAGCAAAAGTTTGAACAGGATTTAGCATTATATAATTAGTATAAGTTAATTTTAGGGTCTCTTGACAAAGAAGAAGTTCGTACTGCAGCGTTATGTGGATCTTTATTCGATTTAGTTTGCGAAGGTATAGAGGAGTTGAACTCTAAAATTTTAAGATATAAAGTAGATTCTCAAGAAGGAAATAAAATGGAAAATTTTGAATTAAAAACCGCGAGTGTCCTCATTCCAATAATGGACGGTAAAGAGGAAACAACAGAAAAGATAATCGACGGCATAGAGATGTATAATAGTTGTTTACAAACGAGTGACAGTAAAAAACTGCTGATTTCTTTTGTCCTAAAAACCCGTCTAACAAAATCAGCTAAATTGAAATTAAAATCGGAGTATGAAAGTGTTGAGAATTTAGTAAAAGATATTAAAACGTATTTATTGACAAAAAAATCAGCCAACTCTTTGTTGTCACAAATAAATAATTTATCTCAACGTAATATGACCATTGCAGAATATGGAGCGAAGTTAGAAGAACTCTTTATAGGGCTTACTATAGCACAAGCCGATGGAAATCCAAAAGCAAGTGCAATACTAAGTCCTATAAACGAGAAGATGGTTATAAAAAGATTTGCAGATGGCCTGAGGAATCGGCGGCTGAGTACAGTAATATCAGCCCGAGACTACAAGGAGCTCAAGGATGCGGTACGCGCGGCAGAGGACGAGGAAGACGCGCGCCCTGGGACGTCAGGGCAGGATGCTGTCTATTCATATTCACGAGGTACGAATAAAAATCAATATTACAATAACTGTAGAGTTAACCGTAGTCGAGGATATTATAATCGTGGCTGGTCCCACCAACATTTTAGAGGAAACCAGATGCAGCCAAGATATGTGGTTGAGTCGCGTGGCAGTCGCGGAAATGGTTTTAATAGTCGCGGCAGGAGTTTTCAACGTGCTTACACGCGGTCAAACAGAGGTAATTTAAGAAATAATTTTAACAGAGGTGCCAGAGGTGCAAGGCGTGATACGTATTATACATCAGAAGATGACAGTCAGAAGTATCAGGAGTCCAAAGGTGAGCAGCATGACGAAAATGTCAAACAGTTTTTTCGAGCCTAATTACGCGTTAACTTGTAAAGGTTTAGATTTCATCAACTTATATGTAGAGAATAAGATGTGTAAATTTTTATTAGATACTGGCGCTTCGATATCGATAATTAATGGTCATATAGTTAAAAGTAGTACAGTTAGGTATAATGAAAGTACAGTTATACAAGGAATAGGTGGGAAAATAGAGTCAAAGTGTTTCGCATACATTCCGTTACAGTCAGAGACAGGGTTCGTATTTCGTCACAAGTTGCGCTTATTCGACAAAATGCCATGTGCAGCGGACGGTATTATCGGTCTTGACTTTCTGAGAACTTATAACGCAAACATAAATGTACTTACGAACCGACTTACATTACAATGTAATAATAGAACTTGTACATTATTAATACATAATAGCTATATCAACAAAGTACAGTCGGATGATTATTTAACTGCTCCGGCACGTTGTGAATCAATACATTATATTCACATAAATAAAAATATATACAAAGATTGTGTCATATACGCGAAACAATTAGGTGAAAATATATTCATGGCAGCAAGTATTGTAAAACCAATAAGAGGTAAAATCCCAATAAAAATATTAAACACCGGTGAAAATTCAATAGAAATATCTAAAAATAATTTAATAAGTTACGACGAATTAGACTATTTAGAAAATTATGATGTATGTTTATTTAATAAATCAGAACGGGGTGTAGAACGTGTAAAAAAGTTACTACCACAATTAAAATTAAATCATTTAAATAACAATGACAGAAAACAAATTGAAATTATTTGCGCGAAGTATGCTGACATCTTTTTTTTAGAAGGCGATAAGTTAGGTACAGCGAATGTCGCTGACCAGTCCATTACCGTGAAACCGAATACCAAACCCGTGTATGTAAAGCCATATCGGCTACCGCAGTCGTTGAAGTCAGAAATTAATAAACAAGTTCAAAAAATGCTCGATGACGATATTATAGAACCCGCAAATAGCGAGTGGAATAGTCCAGTACTCTTGGTGCCTAAAAAAACGGAAGGAAAAAAAAATGGCGTTTAGTTGTTGATTACAGGAAGGTTAATGACTCGATACAGGATGATAAATTTCCGCTACCCAACATAACCGAAATATTAGATTCGCTTTCCGGAAGTAATTATTTTACCCATTTGGACCTGTATCAAGGTTTTTTCCAAGTCAGCACAAAACCAGAGTGTAGAAATATTACTAGCTTCAGTACAAGTACGGGACAATATCAAATGAAACGTTTACCTATGGGGTTGAAAATCAGTCCCAGTGTATTTTCCAGATTAATGTCAGTAGCAATGTCAGGACTTACTTATGAGCAGTGTTTCGTCTATTGTGATGACCTCATAGTCTTTGGCAGAAATCGCGAAATTCACAATAAAAACTTGTTAGATGTATTTGAGCGACTCAGAAAAATGAACCTTAAACTCAACCCGCATAAGTGTGATTTCATGAAAACGCAACTGTTATATTTAGGACATGTAGTGTCAGGTAGTGGTGTGTTACCTGACCCTGATAAGGTTGCAGTATTGCAAAATTATCCAGTACCAAAAAACGCGGATGAGGTCAGACGATTCGTGGCATTTTGTAATTATTACAGGAAATTTATACCTTCATTCTCAGAGATAACACTACCGTTAAATAAATTATGTCGAAAACATCAACCATTTATTTGGACTGATGAATGTCAAAAAAGTTTCGAAAATGTAAAAAAGCAATTAATTTCACCTACCATTTTACAATATCCGGATTTCTCTAAAGATAACACGTTTGTCCTTCAGACAGACGCATCGGGTAAAGCAATAGGATCTGTTTTATGCAACAAAAACATGAGGCCGATAGCCTATGCTAGTAGGCCACTAAATAAAGCGGAAATAAATTATCCCACTATCCAGAAGGAACTTTTAGCAATTGTTTGGAGTATAAAATATTTTAGACCCTATTTATATGGAAGAAAATTTACCGTAATGACTGATCATAAACCGCTTATTTACCTATTTGGAATGAAGGATCCCTCTACAAGACTTTTAAAATTTAGACTACAACTAGAGGAATACGATTACAATGTTGTTTATATAAAAGGAAACTATAATGTAGTGGCAGATGCTTTGAGTAGGGTGACCATAAGTTCGGACGAGTTAAAATCATTAAATGAAAAAGTAACGATGGTAATGACTAGAGCGCAAAAGACTAGAATCGATCAGGAAAATAAAGAAAGCACAAGGTCTTCAAATATAACTGCAGAACCGAGGTTTGGCCAACCAAGATTCGCAGAGATATTAAGAAAGCCGAGTGACTATGTAGAATTAAAGTTTATAAAAAAAGATAAATTATCAAAAGCATCTATAACTTATGAAAAAGAATGTTTTGTTTACGTAGACGCAGAGAAAACTTTATACATAGACACCAATTATATGTCGCATTTTACGCGAGTCGAATTTGCGAATAAATTGAGTAGTTTTTGTAATGATATAAATATTAAAGAAATATGCATTGTAAAAAATCAATACAATAATAATTTTATCAAAGAATTAATAAATGAGATAAAAAGTAGAGAGAAGTGGTCCGGACCACACATAAATATTTTAAGAGGAGTTAAACGAGTCCTAGATAATGAAGAAAAGACATACATACTACACGACTATCACGTACTGCCTACGAGTGGACACGCAGGAGTACGACGTATGATAAATAATATTAAAAGTAAATATTTTTGGCCAGGTCTAGAAAGCGATGTACGAAGGTACGTTAGCAAGTGCCAAAAATGTCAGATGAATAAGTACTCTAAAAATATTGTAGAACCCATGGTTATAACGTCTACAGCGACTAGCGCTTTTGAAAAGGTGTATTTAGATTTAGTGGGGCCCCTAGATAAGGATTTAGAAGGTAATGTTTATATTTTAAGTTTACAATGTGAGCTGAGCAAGTACGTCGAGGCGTATCCAATTCAGCGAAAAGATACGGTGAGTGTAGCACGATCTTTTATTAAAAATTTTATACTTAGGTACGGTTTGCCAAAGGCTATCACAACAGATCGTGGCACGGAGTTCATGTCAGAAATCATGACAGAGGTATGCAAGTTACTACAAATTGAAAAGATGAACTCTACTGCTTATCACCATCAGACATTGGGTGCGTTAGAAAATACGCATAAACATTTAGCTGCTTTCTTGCGGACCCAATGTGATGGACATTCGGAAACTTGGAGTCAGTGGCTTCCGTTCTGGTGTTTCTCCTACAATACCACCGTACATACCGAAACTAAGTACACACCCTACGAACTAGTCTTTGGAAAACCATGCCATTTGCCGAGTAATTTATCTAATACTATAGTAGACCCTCTATACAATCCAGATAACTATGCACTCGAACTAAAATATAGATTACAGTTAGCGAATAAAGAAGCAAAAGAAAATTTAGTTACGTCTAAAATAAAAAGGAAATGTTATTACGATCGCAGAAGTAATCCAGTTAAATACCAAAAGGGTGATTTGATATTGATAAGAAATGAGTCTGGTAAAAAATTGGATAATTTGTTTGATGGCCCGTACCAGGTAATAAGTGAAAATGAACCCAATGTAATAGTACTTAAGAATGGTAAAAATGAGACTGTCCACAAAAACCGAACAAAACCATATGTACACTAGTTTAGTATTAGCATTAAGTATAATAACATTGTAACAATATCCGTACGATAAGCAAGTGGACAATATTATAACATTACATACGTGTGTCAATTTCATAAACATAACTTTGTTAATAAATAAATGTATATAGAAATAAAATTACATAGTTTAAGCATCAACATAATGATTGATAAATGGCAAATATTTGTCTAATTGTATGTGAAAAAAAAAAAACCTTGTTTATGTTTTTTTTTAATACAACCCCGTAGATGTAGTGGTGTTAGTAAGTAAGTATCGATGTAAGGTAAGGCAGTCAATAAACGTCTCATGAGCAGACTAGACGTATATCTTATTTATCGCTCCGTTCCCGCCACATTACACGCCACATGCTGCGGGTTTCTGTATCTCTCTTGGTATGGCTCGACATCCCAGATCTGTTCTGGCAAAAGAAACTCTTCCGGCACATGCCTAGTTCAGAGCGCGCAAGCCACACCAACACGTCAACGTAGAGATACAGCAGTAGGGATTATTACATATAATTAATAAAAAACAAAGACAAATAAATAAACAAAGATTACAATACAGTTTAGCCCTCGAGCTTGAACTTAACTGCAAGTGCGCTGCTACTAGATCGGCGACGCACGTAAGTTAATTTTTAATATGTGAATCAATTCCTGGCAATATATGACTTGACGTGAAAACTGACAAGAGACGTTTCAGGTGCGATGTATACACACAGCCAAGACCCTCACTTGAGACTAGGTACCTCGAGCGTTACGTACAAGTACTTTCAACAGATAAAAAAATTACTTGTTTTAAGCACGTAATACTTGAGTTTTCAGTGATGTCTTGTCTGAGACTCAATTGTGTAGGAGGGAATCATACCGTTGGTGGTAGCGGCGGCGTGTGGTGTTGCTGCTGCTCGCGCGCACCACGATCACCTCCGCGGAGTGTGTGCCACCAGCATGCGGCGCGCGGCTCCTGCAACCAACGTCACATGACGTTACATCACCCCGCTGTGATCCCACGTGACTTGTCCACGTGTGTCATCAGAGCCATGTGTCATTACGGAAAGTGAAAAAAAATAAATACTAAACAGTGCTCAATTAATAATTTAATAACATTTTACAACACTTCATGAAGTATTTAATAATAATCTTGGTTTTATTTCTCAAATAAAAAGGATTATTTAAAAACAAAAAACCAGTAGGCCTAGTATGAGTTTTCATTACGAAACTCGTTCGTCGATATCGAGCGCGTTTGACTCAGCGATTGGTCCGCTTCAAGGTTGTAAGAACTCTCAACCAATGAGAGCGCCAAACGCGCTCGATATCGACGATCAAGTTTCGTATTGAAAACTCATACTAGGCCTACTGCCTGCATAAAAATCTTACGAAAAGAAAAGGCAGAAACAAGTTGAACAATCGCAGTTGGGGGACCTCTTAGCTAGATAAATGTTGGAGGTTGTATACCTACCTTGGCAACTAACACATGATGCAGCTGTCTGTCGTCATGACATAACTATATAAAATATAAATGGTGTGAAGCTGATACGGTCTATAATTTAGTAAATAATGTATCTACTCGGGAAATGCGCTTAATGCTGGATTCGTTTATTTCTAACAGGTTATGGGCCCAGTCTGTACCTGAGTAAATATTAATAAAAAGTGATCGTAAAAATATTTCCTAAAAAATACTGATTGTCACACTGTCAAGTCAAAAAACAATACTGTCAAAAATAAAAGAAGAGTGAAAAAATGTGTGATGAAAATTCTGTTTCTGGTTCCTTTTGCGGAATTAAAAAACTGCAAGGAGCGAATGATTTTACATCGTGGAAATTCATTGTGAAAAATCTCCTCGAATCCAAAAACTTGTGGGATATTGTGGAAACAGAAAACACCAGTGATTTACAAAGAGACAGTGATAGGAAGGCACGATCAACTCTATGTCTGCTTATTGAGCCTACATGTTTTGCGCACGTGTACCAAGCAAAAACCGCACGCGAGGTATGGCAAAACTTGTGCAGAGCCTACGAGGATCAAGGCTGGGGCAGGCGAATTTTGCTGCAACGCAAACTATGGCAGTGTCGTTTGGAAAATTATTCAAATATGGAAAAATACATCTGCGATATAGTAGACCTGGCACAGCAGCTTAATGATATAGACGCAAAAGTATCAGACGATTGGCTCATTTCGATACTATTGGCTGGCCTAACGAGCGAGTACAACCCTTTCGTGATGGCCATCGATAATAGTGGAAAAGAGGTAACACTAGAACAAGTAAAGACCAAATTACTACAAGAAGGCAACAGACAAGCCGAAGTGAGTAATGGGGCTGGTGAGCAAGCTTTTACCACTCAAAACAGGAAGAGCAACAATAACACTGCTCGGAAACCAGCGACATACAAATGTTTTAAGTGTCACAAATTTGGACACAAAGCATCAGAATGCAAAAGCATCAAGAAAACTGCAAATATTTGCATGGGTACTGCCGATAACATAAATAAAAACGCCTGGTATGTTGATAGTGGCTGTTCTACCCATATGACGAATGATGCGAACAAACTAGTGCAATATAAGGCACAGATAGGCGACTGTAAGATAAAAGTTGCCAGCGGTGAAGAGATATCAGTAGTTGGGAAGGGCAATGCAGCACCGATAGTGAGTAAAAATGAGAAACTCAAATTAAATAATGTCCTGCATGTTCCCGATTTGTCGATGAACCTAATCTCAGTAAGTGATCTCGTAAGAGACGAGTACAAAGTTGAGTTTGATAAGCATGGATGTTTGATTAAAGATAAAAATGACCGCAAAGTTGCCACTTGCAAAGAAGTTGGTGGAATTTTCAAGCTGATTGAAAACAGCAATATTATGGTTAATTTAACAACATCGAATAAAGTTTTGTCGAATCTATGGCACAAGAGACTAGCTCATCTAGGACAAAAGTACATGATCACCCTGAAAAACATGGTATCTGGAATAGAATTCAAAACTACGGACAAAATAGAGCCGTGTGTTCCATGTATAAATGGAAAGAGCTACAAGAGTCCATTCAAAAAACAAGGCACTCGAGCAAATGATTTATTGGAGATTGTGCACACAGATTTGTGCGGCCCAATGGAAGAGCCATCTTTTGCTGGTTCGCTGTATATGCTTTTATTTATTGATGATTTCTCGCGAAAGACGCACGTCTGTTTTTTGAAAAACAAAAGTCAATGTCTCATCAAGTTTCGTGAGTATAAGGCGGAAGTAGAAAATGAGACTGGGAAGATGATCAAGTGCTTGAGATCGGACAATGGCAAAGAATTTTGCAACGATGCCTTCGACAAGCATTTGAAGTTAGCTGGTATAAAACATCAAAAGACAGTTCCATACACACCGGAACAGAATGGCGTGGCTGAGAGAGGGAATAGAACAATCGTTGAAAAAGCGCGAACATTACTTTTTGAAGCCAATTTAGGTAAAAGATTTTGGGCAGAAGCAGTCGGAACAGTTGTATATTTAAAAAACCTAAGCCCTACGAAGGCTGTCACTGGAAAAGTACCACAGGAACTCTGGTCTGGTAAGAAGGTAGATCTGAGTCATCTGAGAGTATTCGGATGTTTGGCTTACGCTCTGAAACCAAAACAAAAGAGAAAGAAGCTGGACATAAAAACTGAAGCTCTGATATTTGTTGGCTACTGCGAGACTACGAAAGGTTACAAATTGGTTGAACCAAAGACTGGAAAATTTTCAATTGTGAGAGACGTCCAATTTTTAGAAAATATTTTTCCTGGAGACGGTATAAAAGTGACGAAGAACTCAGTCGTTCCTATTTCAACAGAGGAGGAACGTGTTGAACCTGAGATTGAAATTCACAGCGTTAGTGAAGGAAGCCATGAAGACGTTTTTGAAGAAACTATTGATGAAATAAGACAGGAAACTCAAGAAGCAAGTACCAATCCTACATTACAATCTGAAAACAACGATTGTGAGAACCCGCCAAGATATAACTTACGTCCAAGGAATAATGTGGACTACAGATGCACATGTGCGAAAGCCGAAGCTGAAATAAAAGCTATCGCAGATATTGATGGCGATCCACCGACAATGGATGAGGCAATGTCAAGGCCTGATCGTGAGCTGTGGCAGAAGGCCATGAACGATGAGCTCAACTCGTTGAAGGAGAACCAAACGTGGACGTTAGTTAATCTACCGCGCGATAAAAAGCCTATACAGAACAAATGGGTATTCAAGATCAAGCGAGATAGTGATGGTAACATATTGAAATACAAGGCGAGGTTGGTAGCTAAAGGATTTACACAGGTACGTGGAATTGATTATAATGAAACCTATTCTCCTGTCGTGAGGCACTCTACGCTTCGCTTGTTATTCTCACTAGCTGCAGAATACGAGTGGACCATTGACCAGTGGGATGTTACGACTGCTTTCCTGTACGGAAAATTGAAGGAAGACATTTACATGCTTCAGCCAGAGGGCGCTATAGCCGAAGGTCAGGAAAACAAAGTTTGTAAACTACAACGGTCATTATATGGATTGAAGCAAGCCTCTAATGCTTGGTTTAATTAGATAAGGAGATGCTTAATTTAGGTTTTATACAATCAAAGATAGAGCCCTGTTTATATCAAAAGATAATAGGTCAAGATAGGATAGTCGTAGTTATCTATGTTGATGATATATTTGTGTTATATCCTCGAAAGCTGGATAAAGAGAAGCAAGCTTTGAAAAACGGGCTGCTCAAAAAGTTTAAAGTCAAAGACTTAGGCGAAGCTAGGCATGTACTAGGTATGAGGTTACGACGAGATAAGAGAACTATTTATCTCGATCAAGAACAGTATGTCCTGAATGTACTGAAGGAATTTAAAATGTCAGACTGCAAACCAGTCAATACTCCAATGGAGGTAGGCCTCAAGCTAGAAAAAGCTGAGCCTGGTTGTAGGTTGCCGTACCAAAGTTTGATAGGATGTCTGAATTATCTGGCTCAAACTACTAGGCCGGATATAGCACATGCTGTAAGTTTACTGTCTCAATTCAATTCATGCTATGATGAGACGCACTTCAATTGTGCTAAACGGGTGTTGCGATACATAAAGGGGACATCTGATTTTGCGCTTGTTTTCCGAAAATCCGGTAACTTAGAGATGCGCGGGTACGTTGACGCTGATTGGGGGGGGATCATTCGATCGGAAGTCCTTCACAGGAATGCTTTTTACATTAGGCGATAATTTAATAGTATGGCAGAGTCGCAAGCAGCGATGTGTAGCATTGTCGTCGACTGAGGCAGAATACATAGGACTCAGTCAGGCTGCTAAAGAAGCAATTTACTTGCGAGGTTTGTTGTCTAGTTTGACTAAAAATACTTGCGACAAACCAACGATTATTTTTAACGATAATCAGTCAGCACATAAAATATCGCAAAATAAAATGAACCATAATAGAACAAAACATATAGACATTAGGTATCATTTTGTCCGCGAAGCCTTGATTAAGGAGGCGATTGATGTACAATACTTGTGTACTCAAGATGTTAGCAGATATGTTAACGAAGCCTCTGCCAGGCCCAAAACTTAAACAGATTGTACAAAAATTACCCATTACGAGGGCGGGCAAGTACAGTTAGGTTTAGAATTTGTAATTTGAGTTTTATACCTATCTGTTGTAATGGCTAATTTTAATTTTGATATTGTTTTGTTTTGTTAATGAGACGCGTTGGATTTATTACTTCTATATTTAATTAAGTTAGCGTTTTTGGTTCTAATTTGTATAGCTCATCATGTAGTAGATTGAGGAGGCGTGTTGGAGGTTGTATACCTACCTTGGCAACTAACACATGATGCAGCTGTCTGTCGTCATGACATAACTATATAAAATATAAATGGTGTGAAGCTGATACGGTCTATAATTTAGTAAATAATGTATCTACTCGGGAAATGCGCTTAATGCTGGATTCGTTTATTTCTAACAATAAACAAGATTTTTATGAAGGTGGGTTTTTTGTTTTTAAAGAATCTTTTTTATTTCTATCTTTTTAGTTTTGACAAATTATATTTATGATGTTGCAAAAATTAAAAAAAAAATCTTTTTCATCGTTCCTTTTAATATTAAAACTGCAAGTTATACAGTATGTTAAGAAAACCCTGTCCGACCTGAGAAGGTGTTGTTAGGTATCGATAACTGATTCTACTAATGGATACAAAACCAGGTTAAACTTAAAAAAAAAACCCCCACTAAAAAAATTAATATTATTTCGCAAAAAGAGGTAACTTAATAAATGTGCGTTATGCACCATTCCGCGAGCGGCGGGCGGCAGGGCACGCGGCACGTGATCGCATCGGTATTCGCTCATAATAATACCGCTGTTGTCACTTTTTTTCATGTGTTTACCTAACCTTTATTATCCTTATGGGTCGGACAGGGTTTTCTTAACATTTTGTATACATATTTAGAATAAGTGTTTAAAATTCTTCGCTTTGATACCCCACTCGATATGCCTGGTCGAATTCTTTTTATTTACTTCGTAATATGGCGTCAAAAAATATATTATTATTTACCGCTATTTTGGTCACCTGTCTAAGACAAATCTAACGATATCTTAAATGTGAAAATCAGTTTAACGGTTCTAGAGATACAAGGTAATATAGAATAATACTTACATCCATAAGTACAAGATACGCGCTTTGTGCATACCTCCAAATTAAAATTCTGTTTATAATGTTTCAACAAATTGAAACTTGACTGAGTACTGTGCTGATATTTCTAAGTGTACAAAACGTAGGTACATAGGTTTGGTACTGGTAATGTTGTTGCTGTGTTTTGTTTTCGTTTTTTAGTATCTTATCTCAAAGATAGAAAACAATTTACAATAAACGAGTAGGTGATAAGAGTAAAAATTAAATTTGTTATGAATCTAGTGTCAGAAATATTGCATATGGAGTACCTCAAGGGAGTGTGCTTGGACCGTTATTGTTTCTCATCTATGTTAATGACTTGCCTACAGCAACTAACTACCCCATGACAATATTTGCAGATGACAGTACTATAATTTTTGACAATGACAATATTAATAATCTTGAATCTGCCATAAATAAAAACATTGAATCTATAATTAATTGGTTAGAGTATAATAATTTAAAAATTAATTTAAGTAAAACCGTAATTATGAAATTTGGACAAAGAATGACTAACAGACTAAATCTTAATGTAATCCATAACGGCGTTAGTATTAATGAAACAGACACCACAAAATTTCTAGGAATACATATAGAGAGTACATTGAAATGGCGTGTTCAAATCGAGAAAGTATGCGGTAAACTTAACCAATATTCGTATGCTTTGACCATGTTGAGGAAAACTGTAAATGAACGAACGTTATTGACAGCATACCATGGACTGGTTGCATCGTGTTTAAGATATGGCATAATTTTTGGGGTAATGCAACTGGAAAGGAAACTGCTTTTATTGCACAAAAACGTTGCATCCGAGCTATGTGTAATTTACAAAGGACCGACAGTTGTAAACCTCATTTTATAAATTTAAAAATATTAACTTTACCGCGCTTATACACACATCAAAAGTGTCTAGGGATCAAGCATTTTTATGCGGATTTCTTGAGATTGAGATGTGGCTTTGTAATAAATTTATGATTTTATAAATTTATATGGATCCTTTTTGGTGCATTTCATAATTTGAATCAGGAACTGTGAATCAAATTCGAGTAAAAGATGAAAATCAGCTGTCAATATTTTCCCTATAAAAACATACAACGCATTGAAGACATTATTAGTGCTACTGTTTCCCTACTACTGATTAAAACCAACGTTATTATGGAGCGGCGACGTCATTTAAGCAGGGAAGAAATGCTCAGAGCCGTGGGAATGATAGAAGCTGGTTCCCGGCAACGTACTGTGGCTTTAGCTCTGAATACAAGTCAGAGTGTTATCAGTCGACTTTGGACACGTTACCGAAGCACTGGTACCGTGGCTGAGCGCCATGGAGGACGGTATCGCTGCACCACACGGAGACAAGACCGATACATTCAAATCTTAACTCGAAGAGCTCCAGCAATAACCGCCATGATGTTAGCCGTGAGGCTTCATCACTCTTCAGGGAACTTAATTAGCGACCAAACAGTCAGAAACCGCTTGCATGAAGTGAACCTTCATTCCCGAAGACCGCTACGGGTACCACCTATACTCTATAGCAATGTACAATCGTAGGATTCGATATCAATGGGCTCTTGAACACAGAAATTGGGCAGAAGAACAATGGCGTTTCGTGTGCTTTTCTGATGAGTCTCGTTTTGGTATGAGACCGGATACAAGACGTATACGACACTGGAGAACCCCTGGACGCCAACAGCGATTAAAATCCTGCCAGGAAGTCCATCCTTATAGTGGTGGAACCATCATGGTATGGGCGGGTATTTGGATCGGCGGAAGAACTGAGTTGATTTGGATCAGAGGCAACCTCAACGCTCAAATTTATGCTGAGACGATTGTATCAGACGTCATCGTTCCTCTACAAGTGCAAATCGGTCCCTTATTTTAGTTAATGCATGATAATGCACGACGGCACACCGCAAGAGTTGTAAGACAGACTCTCGCCGCAGCTAACATCAATGTCCTGCCCTGGCCTGCTCAGTCGCCAGACTTGAACCCGATTGAGCATGCATGGGATATGCTACAGAGAAGAGCTCTGCCGAATATGGAGGGTATCCAGTCGCAAGAAGACCTTTTTTTGTTGATGCAACGAACATGGGCGGCCATTCCACAGCGTGATTTGGATGAACTCATTTTGAGTATGCCAAACCGATGTTCTTGTGTTGTTAGTGTTCGCGGTAGAAACACGAATTATTAATTGTTTAAGTTACCCAATAAAATTTTAGAGAAAACTGTTATTTCAGTCTTTTTTTCGAACTTTTGTGTTAGTGGTTCAAATGTCAAATATCCCTTTATTAGGAAAATGGCAAATTTCTTTATTAATGCAAAGGTGACGACTTGGTTTATCGTTACTGTGACAAACGAAAACACTTTATTTGATGAATCCTTAAAGAAAATTTTAATTAATATCAATCAGGAGAAAAGTTATTGCAAAAATATATGTTGATCCCTAGACACTTTTGATGTGTGTATATATACGAAACTGTTCTTTTCGTCAGGCGCAACCTGTCTAAATTTTCGCAGGTTACTAGCTTGCGTAGAGCTGATAAGCTACATTCGGTTCCACACAAGACTGTATTATTTCAGAAAAGCATATTCGCAATGGCTCCGAAATTGTACAACAAAGTGCCAAAATACATGAAGTCGGTGGAAAGCATTGATATATTTAAAAAGAAATTGTTCCTATTTTTGATCGAGAAGGCATATTATTCCATTCAAGACTTTCTTGATGATAAAATATGAATTTTTATTTTCATTTACTTGACTACTGTAATATAACCACATCGACAGACATTTTTACTTTGTTTTTGAATGTATTTTTTTTTAATTTTTTTGTTTTTGTTTTTGACCATGTATTGTAATGATTTAGCTGACTTTATTAATTTCTATCATTGTCTTATTATTATTATTTTATCTCATATTATTGTATTTTCACGTTTGACATTCCTAATTTATACTTACTCTTATTTTATAATTATTAGATACTTAATACTATTTTTGCACGCCTTATTTAAGGTAGATAGTAAAGGATCATTGTATCTATTGAACATCTTCATTGTACCTACTATCTATGCAAATAAATTATTATTCCTTTATTTCGCTTACATACACTTATTAATTACATTTTTAAATATTTCTACATAAAATATATATATAAAAAACATTTAAAAATATAAAAAATAGTAGCCCACCGGTATCGGGAACAGGGTCCAAGCTACCGGCGGTCAGGGCTCCAGAGAGAGGAACTTCCCGACAATGCGAGCCGTGTCCAGAAGTACAGCTTTCTGAATCAAGCCTTTGATCCAGCTGCCTAACGAGAGCCTCTTGAGGTGTTGGTCGAGGCTCTTGGCTATTAAGCCATTGGCTGTCACGACTATCGGCACAATGATTGCTGAATCCACCTCCCACATGTCGACAACCTCGTGAGCCAAGTCAAGATACTTGATTTGTTTATCTTTCTCGGCTTTCACGAGGTTCTCATCATGCGGGATGGTTATGTCAACAATCATTGCACGCCGCTCTGATCGATCCACCATCACTATATCAGGCTTATTGGCAACAATAGTCCTGTCAGTGATGATGGATCGATCCCAGTACAATGTGATATGGCCATTTTCGAGAACTGGGTCGGGCACATACCTGTAGTACGGTACCTCCGATTCCACAAGGTTGTATTTGAGAGCAAGTTGCTGATGAATTATCCTGGCTACAAGGTTGTGTCTATGCAAGTACTCTCCGTTAGCTAGACGAGAACACCCGGAGATAATATGCCTTATTGATTCCCCCGGCCGGTGACATGCCCGACAGATGTCAACTGTGCCGTCTTTCACAATAAATCTCCGGTAATTGTTCGTCATCATAACTTCGTCCATAATTGCACATACAAAACCTTCGGTTTCCCCAAAGAGGTCACCGAATCGTAGCCAGGCCACGGACGCTTGTAAATCTACATCAGGCCCGTGTAGGGCTCTGAAAAAGCGTCCGTGAAGCTCCTTGTTCTTCCATACCTCCATGCGATCATTGGTGTCAAGCACTGCTGGTTTATGCCAGTTCTCTTTAGCCAAGGAGAGCGGAGTGAGGCCCTTGTCAACCGTGACCACATCTCGATGCATCCCCACGTCGGTTTCTAAAAAATATTCCCTGAGACTGCATATCTCGCGATTGTGGAGGGTCTTAGCGTTTAAAAAACCCCGACCACCACATTTTCGCGGGATATACAGCCTCATAACCGATGATCGTGGGTGATGCAATCGATTTGCAGTCAACAGCTTACGGACCCTCTGATCCAGGGCGTCAAGTTCGGTTTGAGTCCATTTGAGTATGCCGAAAGAGTACATCAATACCGGCATGACCCAACCGTTGAAAGCGCGCACCTTGTTTCCGCCTGATAGAAGACTATTAAGTACTTTTTTCAGGCGGCCAAAGAAGCGCTCCTTCAACGATTGCTTCATGTCAGTAACATTGATACCCAACGCTTCCGACATACCCAAATACTTATAGGTTTCGGATGCGGAGAGGGCTCTAAGGTTTATGGAACCAGTGAGTTGGGTTCCCACGGATTCCATAATCTCTCCTCGCTGTACATGCATGACCGCACATTTGTCCACACCGAATTCCATCCTGACGGCGCTACTGAAAGTTTCAGTAATTTTCAGTAGCTCCCTCAGTTGCAAATCGTTGGGAGCAAATAGTTTTAGGTCATCCATGTAGAGGAGGTGTGATATAACTTGACCACCTCTCCTCAACCTATAGCCGAGACCTGAATCCTCCAGCAATGTGCTTAGAGGATTCAAGGCTAAGCAAAACCAAAGTGGACTCAAACTATCGCCCTGAAATATACCTCGCTCGATCCTTATCGGTTCGCTATTCCTCTGAATATTTCGACATCCTGGATAGTGAAGGACAGTTCTCCATTGCGCCATACATGTCATCAGGAAGGTGCGCAGAGTTGCATCTACTTTATACAACTCTAGCACCCGCATGAGCCATGTATGTGGCACCGAGTCAAAGGCCTTCTTATAATCTATCCAACATGTCGACAGATCCTTTCGGGAACGACGAACCTGTTGGCTAATGGCCATATCAATAAGGAGTAGCTCCTTAGTACCGCGGGACCCGTTCCCACATCCATTTTGAGAGGCAGACATGATGGAGTTGCTGTCAACATGCGTGTTAATTTTAGCTTTCAAAATGGATGTAAGAACTTTATAGACCGTCGGTAAACACGTGATCGGCCTATAATTTTTGGGTTCCGCGGTGCTACCTGATTTATGGAGCAGGTGGGTTATTCCTGTTGTTAGGAACTCGGGTAGCGAACCAGACTCTAAAGCAGTCTGGAACTGAGATGCCAAGCGAGCGTGCGACCTGGAAAACCATTTAATCCAAAAGTTATGCAGCCCATCCGGCCCTGGAGACTTCCAATTAGGCAACGGACGGACTGCACGAGCTACATCTTGGGGGCAGATGGTAATAGCCCCCATTTCTGGTATTGGATCGCAGGCTCGCTCAACATCCCGAGTCCAATCACCTTCGGTGTGACTGACAGGTACCGACCAGATATTGCGCCAGAATGAAGACGTGGCATCATCATCCGGTAGGCACGTGTCAGTGACACCTTGGTCTGATCGCTCCCAAGCTCTATAGACCCGCCTTTCATCGCTTTGGAATATGCGATTCTGAGAATACCGCTCCACTCTTCGCTTGTACCGACGAATACGGTTTGCCCATGCATATATCTTCTGTTTAAGAAAGTCGATGCGCTCTGTGACGCGGAACAAATAGTCTCGGGTACTAATATCAGTCCCCGAGAACGCCCGCCTCACAAAGCGCATCACTCTAGGGCGTGTATTGCCCTCCCTAAAACTAATCAGCTTGCCAATGAGTACTCTAGTCTCTCCGATACGACGTTCAATCCTGCACTGCCAAGCTGGTACAGCTGATTTTGGTCGTGTGGCTCTGTCACTGTCTGGGAATTTGACATGAGCCACACGACATATCGCAACAGCTCCACAGTACAAGATTGAATGTGTATCAGTCAGATCTTTGCTGTCTTTTAAATAATTAGACAGCTGAGAGTCTAGAGCACACACCAGCGCCTTGTTTTTTTTATGCATGGGCAATCGAGGTAAACGTGGTCTAAGTTCAGGCGGAGTAGAGCGGTACTCACGGAGAGCATCCTCCAAAGCGCTCCTCAATTTTTCATTGCACTGGGGACTCACGGATATAGCCCTGTCATCATCCTCTTCAACAGCGTGGTTGGGTCGCGGTGAAACACTGTTAAGTTGTACCGCGACCAATGACGAAGCAGGTGTAACATGACTATTCCGTGACTCGAGGCGTAGGCGATCAAGCACCGCATCATCCAGCATATGGTTACGCTGGATGACCCGCACCTGATCCGACAGTCGTTGCGCCGACACGTTGACAGCTGGCTCAAGCACCTGAAACAGAGAGAGCATTCGAACACGGTACGCGGTCAGGTTGTTTCCTCCCTCTGTAGCCCCATAGTATGAGCGCATGACGTTCTCGTTGATCGATTGTGTCCATTTCATGCGCTGCACACTTCCGCCGGGAGCTGGGACCCTGTCAGAAGCCGATGGGCCTCGAGGTCCTAAGCGGTCCGGCGGCCGGCGTCCTCCCCGTCGGCGAACAGGTGGTGGCGTCGTCGGCGGAGAGAAGTACTCGTCGCTCGAGCTCGACGCAACTGCCGCGGCCGGGGTCGTCACAGCACTAACAGCGGCGCTGGAGACCGGCAGCGGCGAGGCGGAGCTGAGCAACGAGTCCGGAGATGGTGGGCGTGCAAGTTGTCTCGCGGCAGATCTTGTCAACATTATTTGGAATATATCATTATTTTATTTTGATTCCTGTAGTTTTATTTACGGTGACACCTGTCATGTCACTTGCGGATGATTTTCTTCATTTAATTATTTATTGTTTATATCCTTTAGTTAAAAAAGTATGAATATTCTATTGATTCCTGTGATTTTTCTTTCCTTTGAATATCTTGTGTATAATAACTATTGTAAAATATAATGAAATCCAAAAAATACTAGTTGAATTAGTTGACGTACGTGCTGCCGTTACAGATGGAGCGAGCGTTATTAAAATTATTATTATTATTAGTATTCTGGCCTTATCATTGAATTTTCATCTTGTTTCAGTCTTTTCAGTTGATTTTAATTGTAGTTATCCATGCAGGTAGTTTTTTGTTTTTTAAATAATAATTTTATTTTAAAAACATGGAACTCTTTTTTTCTAAAAGTAGTCATCTGTTTATTGATTAGCGGTAGGTACATTTCCATCACATTTCAATCTTTTTCGTCACCATGAATACGTTAAAAATTCGAGTAGGTAATTATGGAATATGAGTACCGTCGTGGTAACAACGCGGCTAGAGATGGCCATTTACCTGGTAAAAACCCCAACATCGGGTAAATACCCATTTATACCTACCCATTTTTAATTTTTGCCGGGTAAAAATTATAATCAGTTTCATTTAGGGTAGATCCGTAGTTACATCGTTATTATTATCGCAGATCATATTTTGATCCAGTTACAACCTGACACTGATCAATAAATTGCAAAATTTTCGAGAAAATCTGAATTACACGGTCTGCCACTACGGAACTACCTATTTTTTGTTCTGGATGGGAAATCATCAAATGACCTCTCCCGCTCTTGACGGAGCGGAAGGCGTGTCAGACTTTTACTGAATAAAACCCACCAGTTTTCCTTCACTTGCCTGTGCGCCGGGGCCACGGTTTCTTTTTAAACGCCCTTTTTTTGTTACCGGGGTGGAAACAACAGAGATCTATGACAAGGAAGCGGTAATGTGCAGTGAGACTCTCACCGGGTATGACTTTGCAGTTGGCTGCTTTGCCGATGTGGTGTCCCTAGTCAGTAGAAAGTCTATCCGGGTAGCGCTTCGCCTGCTGTGGTAGGTGACAAGGTGCTCCGGCTTCTTTTTGAAGTAGGTGTTCACGAGTGCAAAGTCAGCGGCCGCACACGTTTGGAGAATGTTGTTCCCTTCTGCGGTGCAGCCGCCGTACCTAAAGCCGCCGAGAACATGCTCAAGCCCGTCACTATTCTCACACACATTGATTGGGATAACGGGATCCCGTGAAATAGTCCATCGAGCTGGCTCCAGAACAACATACTTTCGGCGTCACCTCACCCGGAAAAGCGAAACGGATTTTCCAGGTTCGGGGTCACTTCTTCAGCCGTGTCCGCCTCTGAGACGGTAGCCCTAGCCCACAGGACACAGGAGTCGGGCGTAGCTCCTGCGCGCCGTTATGCGGCGGCGCCCTAACTGTGTCACGTACATTTCTTCCTCTCTTGTTCATAATAGTTTGGCTTGTATTGCTTTTACGAGTGCGACTGCCGTCAGACCCCTCAGCCCCGAAGGGAAAGCTGGCGTACCCCGTCCGTAAATCAGCAGGTGCACCATCTGGTAGGTGGGGTTGACTTGGGTCCCACAGAAGATGGTGGGACCCCAAAGCACTCCAGTACCTGATCGTAATATTGATGACGAAGCCAATTAAATAACAACTCATTTTATATCCGGTATTATTTTATAAATACCCGGTAAAAAAGGGTATTTTCCTTTTTTACCTATTTTACCCTTTCCTTCCAGTTTTTACCTTCCCATTTTTTACCCACCCACCCATCTCTAAACGCGGCACCAGCGGCACGCAACATCAACGATGTTTACGGAGCTAACACTACAAATCGACTCACCACCTATTATTGGTTTGCTCGATTCCATTCTGGGAATTTCGATCTAAAAAATGAACCTCGCGGTCGCCCGAAGACTTTTAGTCGACAATGACCAATTAAAGGCGATTGTGGAAGCTGTTGATACAAAATCTACGGCTGAATTAGCAACAGCTTTCGACAATACAAACAATATTGACCCATATCCGTCGAATTGGCAAGGTTAAGAAACTTGACAAATGAGTGCTCCACGAACTCAATGATCGCCAGCGCGAAGTACGAGAAACGTGACTTGCACTGCTCAACAGACACAATCCTGTTTGATAACCGCAAGCGCTCAGCAAGTTGATTGGATCCTGGTTCAGCACCTAAACAATGCCCTAAACCAAAACTTACCTTTAGAAAAATTATGGTCACTGTTTGATGGTCTAGCGCCGGTGTGATTCATCACAGCTCTTTACCAAAGGGGAGGAGCATCACTGCAGATATGTATTGTGTAGAACTGAACCCAATGATGGAGAAACTGGCACATCTCCAACCAGCATTGGTCAATCGCTCCTCTCCGCTGCTCTTGCACGACAAATGCGACGTCATACTGCACAACAGACGGTCTCCAAGTTGCAAGAAATGGGGTTGGAAGCTGTCCATTATCCGCCCTACTCACCAGACCCCAGACCTACAGTCAACTACTTTTTCCAGAATTGAAATCGTTTTTTTTTTTAATAATTATAAAATAGCGCTTGACCGCAATCCCTCCTGATGGTAAGCAGTGATGCGATCGTTGATGGTAAAGCGCGTTAGTTTATTAAGAGCCTATTCACTCAGAAAATCTGAGCGAATAGGAAGGAAGACGCCAGTTGAGCGAGGTGATGCAATGTTAAACCCAACAACACGACCAACGATGTTGCGCCAAAGGGAGATTGATCTGAAGACCCTCCACGACCAAACTCCCAACACAACAACATTTGGCGTATCGTACCCGGCACACATCGCAACACAACTGCTCAGATCCGTCCTCCGTAGGGAGAAGTGGGGTAGATTGATGCAGAAAAATTCAAAATCGATTATCATGTCGATAAATGTCATATTTTGGATAAATTTTAAAGTCAACATTTAGCTAAATGTATAAATATTATAATGGCAAGGCTAAAAATACTTTAACTAGTAACAGAAAATAATTATTGCGATTTCTGTAAAAAATGACTTTTGGATCATTCTACCCCACTAACGGGGCACTTGTATACATCACTTGGGGCACTTTAATACAAAGTGGAGATTGAATGAAATTGGTTCAATTATAACACTTTCATGAAAATAATACTTCATTATTATGAAAATATTGTAATCAGTCTTTTAAAATAATGGAAACTTGACCAAATTAACAATTAAGAATATCTGAATCCTTCTTAATGGACTATACTTTTATTTAAACAAATAAATCGAATGCGATCAGGAGTTTTATAACGTAATATTACATGCTCAAAATTATCAAAGAATTCAGCCACTGCAGTCTTATTAAATTCAAAACTTCTTGCGGCGCTTGTATTTTCAGGCTTTCTTAGGCTGAGCTCATGATTCCTGTTCCTATATCCTATAGCCCAATCTTTGCCGGCGCGTTTATTTTTTTCCCTGATTCAGGATATTTGCATCCTAAATATTGTGCATACTCGCAAGCTAATGTTAAAAGTTGCTGCAAGGATAACCCATAATGCATCTTGCTGCAAGTCAACAAATATTCTGAAAAAAGTGTCTCTTCCTGGATAGTAAATACTTGTATACTTTGACCTGCCTGCTACATTCTGATTTGTATGGGACAAATCAGAATGTAGCAGGCGCTACACAAAGGTTGACTATAAATCACTCACACCAGATCACACCGAGGAACGCGGAAGTCATGGCGCGCGTCCCTGCGACCCAGACTCCCGCAGCGAAGGTTCCCATAAATCTCACCCCGGAACACATCTGCAGGACCAACGGTCAACGTCCGTGGGAATCATAGCGAGTCGTTGGGCACGTGACTGAATTGGCGCGCTTTCTACATTAACCAATCATACGCCGTGGCCTGCCTCGATCAACGAATCAGCATTAAGAACGCACGCAACACCGCGTGGACATCGCAGGACAGCAAGCTGATTTGCTATTGGTTACCCCACTATTATTTAGAGATAGTTAGTATTTAAGTGAGTGCATAGCTTGTAAGACACATCATTACACATCATTATTATTATATTCCACATCATATTACATTACAGTCCATTCCTGGATCACACTCTTGTATCGCGTCATTGTACACATTATATTACATTGTACTCTTTTACATTCGTGCAATACACAAAGTTTGATTTGTCTGAGTTTTAATTACGCGACACGACCTACGCGCTACAGTGGTGACCTAAGCGACGTGAATCAAGACATACGTGACAATACTCGTGATTAGCACATTCTAGTGGCTTCCCACAAGCGGGTCTCACCACTAGGATTTCAAAAGGCTATATTCACGGTATTGCTGCGTGATACACCAGAAGAGTAATCAGGATGGCGACCAGCAACGCAACACAGGTAGGAGGGCAAGTCGACACGCTCACACTACAAGCACGGCTGTCTGACTTTTGGCCGGCGTATCCCAGACTATGGTTTACACACTTCGAAGCAGTAATGGCGCCACAGAGGCAAGGTGATGATGCGCGCTACCAAGCAGCTATCGCCCGACTAGGCCTGGACGCACTTCAGCAAGTAAGTGATATTATAACCAACCCACCCATTGAAAACAAGTACGAAGCCCTGAAGTCCCAACTCATCAGCGTCTACGAGGAATCCGAGAGCCGAAAGCTGCAGAAGCTGATGGATGAGATGGAACTCGGAGATCAGAAACCCTCACAGCTGTTGCGAAAAATGCGGGACCTAGCCGGACAGAAAATACCAGACGGTACACTGCGCATCATGTGGACCCGGCTACTTCCACCCTCATTACGCGCTGTCCTCACCATGAGCAACACTACAGACTTGGAAAAGTTATCGCAAGTAGCAGACAGTGTAATGGACAGTATCGCGCAACCTAACCAAGTCGCGCAGATTTCACGCACGAGCGATGTGGCTGCCCTACACGATCAAATAAGGCAGTTATCTCTGGAACTGGCAGAACTCAGGAACAGGCAGGAATCCAGACCACGATCACACAGAGCACTCGACAGACGGGGTTCAAGATCGCGTTCAACAAGCAATGATAATAGCAACCGCAAGTATTCAGAACAATCACTTATCTGTTATTATCATCGCAAGTACGGCACAAACGCACGTAAGTGTACATGTCCGTGCAATTTCAACAACAACAGTGCCCAGTCGGAAAACTAACGCCTGCGTCGGTTGAGGCGGCAACTGACGCGAACAACACTTCTCATCGCCTATTCATAACTGATAGGAATTCGCGTCTGTCATTTCTAATTGATACGGGCGGAAACGTCTCCGTGATACCGAGGACAAAAGGCGGAGAAGCAAAACAAACCGATTTCTGTTTGTACGCGGCAAACAACACGATCATTCCAACGTACGGAGAGAAAACCCTACAACTGGATCTCAACCTACGACGGCCGTACACCTGGAAATTCATCGTCGCTGCGCTCAGCAAACCCATCATCGGTGCAGACTTTCTGAAGCGTCATCAACTGCTTGTCGACATAGCCGGCCGACGTCTCGTTGACAAAGTTACCAATCTGACCGTCAGAGCATCACTCATTCATTCCGCCGAACCTACAGTTCGAAGTATCGACATGGAACAGCCGTATCACCAGCTCCTCAGTAAGTTTCCTGACATCCTGCGATCATCAAGCATGAAGGATACTCCCAAACACAGGGTAGAACACCACATCGAAACTACTGGCCCACCAGTGTTCAACAAGTGCAGACCTCTTCCTCCACATCGCTACCTGCCCGTGAAGAAAGAATTCGAGCTCATGATGCAGCAAGGAATTTGCCGACCAAGCAAAAGCCCTTGGTCCAGTCCGCTACATATCGTTCCTAAGAAAAACGGCGACTTACGCATCTGTGGTGACTACAGAAGGCTCAATGACGTCACCAAACCCGATCGCTATCCAGTCCCACGCCTCAAAGATTTTACCTACCTGCTTCACGGCAAGAAAATCTTCAGCACTCTCGATTTAAACCGAGCCTACTCTCAATTACCGATCTTCGAACCCGATATCGAGAAGACAGCGATCACTACACCATTCGGTTTATTCGAATTTCCACGAATGTGCCCAGGTCTCAAGAAAGCCGGACAGAAATTCCAACGATTCATAAACGAAGTACTCAACGGAATAGATTACGCGTTCCATTCATCGACGATGTTATCGTTGCATCTGAAAATGAAGCAAGCCACATCGGAGATCTGCAGGAAGTTTTACGCCGATTAGACACGTATGGTGTCACTATAAACCCATCTAAGTGTGTCTTCGGCAGCGAAACCGTCAAGTTTCTAGGTTATGAAGTATCAAGCAAGGGAATCAAACCACTTCAAGACAAAGTCAGAACAATCACAGAGTACCCAAAACCCGAAACCATTCAAGACTTACGAAGATTTATGGGCATGATAAATTTTTACCGAGACAGTGTCCCTAATGCCGCAAGCATCCAGGCACCGCTGAATGCATTCCTTCATAATTCCAAAAAACGAGACAAGACGGAAGTAAAGTGGGACAATCAATCGACAAAAGCTTTTGAGTTGTGCAAACAGAGCATAATAAACGCTGCTTTATTGTCTTACCCATCCAGTTCGCTAGAGGACCAAATCGCTATTTTTTCGCCTCACGCCTCAGCTACCTGCGCCGGGGCATCTCTACAACAAAGGCGAAACAAAGAACAATGGATGCCACTCGGATTTTTTTCTAAAAATTTTTCGGAAAGACAAAAGAAGTACTCGACTTTCAACCGGGAGCTCTCATCAATACATATGGCAATAAAACATTTCCGAAAGATGTTTGAAGGCAAAGAACTCGTGATTTACACTGACCATAAACCGCTGACCTACGTAATTCGTAAGCCTCCTTCCGATAACGACACACCACGGCGAATCAGGCAGCTACTGTTTATCAGCGAGTTCACTACTGACATTCGACACGTGAGCGGAGCTCAAAACGTTGTAGCAGATGCATTAACACGCGTCGAAACTATCGACGTGCCATCACCTATCAACTACGACGAGTTATCTCAAGCTCAAGAAAATGACAGTTGTATCCCGACATTGTCTCAACAGACCAACATACAACTCAAGAAAATCATTTTACCGGGTACTAACAAGCCAATATTCTGCGAAACGTCAACGTCACATGTCCGTCCATACTTAACAGCTGATTTTCGTCGCATAGCTTTCAACGCCGTGCACAGCCCAAGCCACCCAGGAGTACGATCCACACGGAAGCTGATGCAAGAGCGATTCTTTTGGCCGTCAATGAATACCGACATCGGCCAGTGGACTAAGACATGCAATTCGTGTCAGCTCTCCAAAGTACAGCGACACAATCATAGTGATATCGCAACATTCCCACCGAGCGAACGATTTCAACATATTCACGTTGATATCGTTGGACCGCTACCGACGTCAGCATGTGGACACAAATACTTGCTCACGATGATCGTCCGGTGCACACGATGGCCCGAAGCTGTACCACTTCAAGAGACAACCGCTGAAATCGTCGCAAGGAAACTTTACGAAGTATGGATATCTCGTTTCGGTTGTCCAATAAGAATCACTACTGATCAAGGACGACAGTTTGAAAGTCGACTATTCCGAGACCTCGCTCAATTACTCGGTGTAGAAGAAACCCGTACTACTGCATACCACCCGCAGAGTAACGGAATCGTCGAACGCTGGCACAGGACATTAAAAGCCGCACTCATGGCTAGGCTAGAAAACAGCAACAAATGGATCGACGAATTGCCTGCTGTTCTAATGGGTCTCAGAGCCGCTATCCGCTCCGACTCTAACACAAGCGCAGCGCAACTCACCTACGGTCAAGCAATACGCCTACCAGGCGATTTCATATCACCAACACCTGCTACACCGAAAATGGACCACGACTACGTCAATCACCTGCAAGAAGTCATCACGAAGCTCACACCTACATACAAATCGCATGCAAACAAGCGATGTAGGTTCGTCCACAACGACCTACAAACATGTAGCCACGTGTTTGTACGCGATGACACCGTCCGCAAACCTCTGCAGCATCCATACCAAGGTCCATACAAGATCATCGAGCGTAAAGAAAAGTACTTTACAATGCAATTACCAGGACGAATTAGCAATATATCGATAGATCGCCTCAAACCTGCGTACACAATCAACACAGAAGATGATCCCAGGCATACGAACAGCGAGACCAATCAGGCACCTGCAGCTACCACAGATGAGCAACCCAGCCTACATCCAGACCCGCATACGAGGGAACAACGTACCAGATCGGGCAGGATCGTCAAGACGCCTGCACGCTACGTACGCTTTGCTAAAAAGGGGGGAATAGTGTAGCAGGCGCTACACAATGGTCGACTGTAAATCACACAGAAACGCGGAAGTCATGGCGCGCGTCCCTGCGACCCTGACTCCCGCAGCGAGGGTTCCCATAAATCTCACCCCGGAACACATCTGCAGGACCAACGGTCAACGTCCGTGGGAATCATAGCGAGTCGTTGGGCACGTGACTGAATTGGCGCGCTTTCTACATTAACCAATCATACGCCGTGGCCTGTCTCGATCAACGAATCAGCATTAAGAACGCACGCAACACCGCGTGGACATCGCAGGACAGCAAGCTGATTTGCTATTGGTTACCCCACTATTATTTAGCGATAGTTAGTATTTAAGTGAGTGCATAGCTTGTAAGACACATCATTACACATCATTATTATTATATTCTACATCATATTGCATTACAGTCCATTCCTTGATCACACTCTTGTATCGCGTCATTGTACACATTATATTACATAGTACTCTTTTACATTCGTGCAATACACAAAGTTCGATTTATCTGAGTTTTAATTACGCGACACGACCTACGCGCTACAAGAAGATGATGATGGGTTTCCCCCAGAAGCTTTTCTAAACCTACCAACGCAGAGTTGCAGGTTTGATACCATATTATTCGGCTGCTTGTCTAATGGATAATACCTTCAAAATAACTTCAGATATGCTATTCTTGATGCTCTCTTCATCTAAACTACGTATTTCAGTCTTGGGTTTGTTTGTGCGCACCATTTTTTGAGAACAAAGTAAAATACCTAAATAAGTATAATTCAAAATATTATACCATTTTTCATTGGGGCACATTGGTACACATGAATGTGCCCCGTACTTTGCTGTATCTAAGTGCCCCAAAAGATTCTTTCCAAAACGAAAATTATACAAAAGAAACTAACTAAATTATTTCCAATAAAATACTAATTTCATAATATTAGATGTTCCAACTTACGTTTAGTATGTATAGATCCTTTGAACATCGTACAAAAGACCGGGGAAGCAATTTTACATTTCACGTATTTTTTTAGTTAGCTGCATCCGAAACACGTTATTGTAAAGCGCCAACGGCTGAGTAGATGACGGCGCGAACGAAAAGGATCTATTCAAACATTTCTAGGACCGTTTTAGAGATGGTGCCACTCGAATACATTCAATAGATTTTTATATAATGCATGTGTATCTATGTGCCCCTTGCATCAATGTACCCCCTTCCCCCTACGGCTTCACCAGGCATCATGCCGGAACAGGACAAATCGCTTGGCGGCAAGACTTTGTCTGGTGGATGGTAACTTCTGCCGGCGGCCGATGTTATGGCCTACCACCGAGAAAATCTTCGAGGGTAAAGAATTTTATACCCAAAAGACAATACAAAATGCCTTTGAAGAATTTGTTGGCTCCCGTCCAGCTGATTTCTTTAAGAAACTGCCACTGCGTTGGCAAAGATACATTGATTGCATGGTTAATTACTTCGATTAATACAAACAAAAAATACACGAAAAAATTCCTTTAAATTGTTTCATATTAAACGGCAATTTTATAGATAAAGATCTAATATCTACGTTATCTACATCTACACTATCTACACTAATATTATAAAGAGAAAAGATTTGTATTTTTGTATGTAACGAATAAACTCAAAAAGTACTGGGCCGATTTAAATAATTCTTTTTTCATTAAAAATCTACATTATCACTGAATAACATAGGCTATATTTAATACTAGATTACTATAGAAATCTTTAGAAATTCTTATTAAAACCAATTGAAGGTGTAAAAAAATTAGCCATAAAATGTCTTTCATCGCATACGCTGCGAAGGGTATTAATGATAGAACAAAAAAAAAATTCGACAATATTATAGAATATATCAATATCTACAAAAAACTTCTCGAGAGCATATGTCTCACTATTGTAGTTACGTCACTATAACTACTTTTTTACATTTAACAAATTGATAGAAGGTTTTTGGCGGGAAAGTCAAGCTGAGTGTCACGCTCATTTTTCATCGGACTTTAAAAATTATTTATAGTGTTGTTTACTAAATAAAAGTGCGTGATTTATGTAGTAAAAAGTGCATTCAGTAAATAATTCATAAAGAACAGTGAAATATCGCAGCATAGTGGCCACATCATGACTTTGTCTCAAACCCCCGTCGTAAGACGTATCACGCCGTCTTTTTCGACATGAACAATTCATTACGTGACATTGGCTAAATGCACAAACCGTGCGAAACCATAAAAGAAAGAAAGAAAGAAAATTGATAGAAATGCCGATCAAAATCAGACCATGTTATGTTATCCACACCATTTATAAATTGTTATTCAAATAAATATTTAATATTCAAGACTGTCTCAATACCTGATGATTGCTTTTTGAATTATTGAAATCCGACATTTCATTCAAAAGATATCATGAAATTAAAATAAAAACTAACTCGACCAGAGGGGTAGGGATGTTAAAAAATAATCGATTTTTCTTTTAATCGATTATTATTTTCATATAATCGATTATTTACAATCGATTTTCAAAGTTATATCCATCGATTCTTAATAAATGAATTAAATATATCACCCTAATAAATCGATTTTGATAAATAGCACCATCTATGCGCCAAAATAATGAAAACCTCAAGTAGTTTCAGTGTGTTGAGTGATGAGTGAGATCTGATATAATACCTATATGTAGTTGTTGGTTTTATATTATTGTCCTCTGTGGTTGTTGGTAAACAATAAAAATATCGTCGAACCGTAAAAAATGATTAGGGTCTGTGAATTTTTTTCTATTTATTCTTTTTATTATAGTTTATGAGATAATATGATTGTCATTTTCTTGGGTTGCTCATTTCTTTTTTATTATAATAACACGTTTAATGATACTAAAAATTAATTATTAATTTTGAATTGGTTATTTATTATTCATATTTTTTTATTTGATTTTAATCTGATCAATTGTTAACAGGAATGTCTTAGGTTTATTATTAGAATATGAAAAGCATATAGAATTTTAAATAATAGAAAAAAAAACATTTTTTTTTTCGCAAAAACTAACTGGTTTCGTGTAAGGGTAGTTTTAGGTGGGGTAACTATCGGTAATTTCTTTCTTTTTGTGGGGTCGGCTTGGTGAAGCTAGGATATTTCCTAATGGTTGCCTGCAGTACAAAAAGTTACCGCACGGTAAGTTATTTGCAGTCAGCGTATTGTTGCGTTATGGGATAACGAAAAGGTTTGCGCGACATTACCTTCAGCATGGCCCTCTGCACTCTCTCAATCCTTAAGAGATTGGTTTTATTTGCACCACCCCATACCGTTATGCAATATCCAATAACAGATTGACATAGACTATAATAAACCATCTTCAGCGTTTCGGGCGCAGCCGATTCTCTAAGGGTTTTGAAAATATGCAGTAGTTTAATAGATTTAGAAGAAATATGCAGTAGATTAATAGCTCTAGAAGAAATATGCAGTTGTTTAATAGCTCTAGAAGAAATATGCAGTAGTTTAATAGCTCTAGAAGAAATATGCAGTAGTTTAATAGCTCTAGAAGAAATATGCAGTTGTTTAATAGCTCTAGAAGAAATATGCAGTAGTTTAATAGCTCTAGAAGAAATATGCAGTAGTTTAATAGCTTTAGAAGAAATATGCAGTAGTTTAATAGCTCTAGCAGAAATATGCAGTAGTTTAATAGCTCTAGAAGAAATATGCAGTAGTTTAATAGCTCTAGAAGAAAAATGCAGTAGTTTAATAGCTCTAGAAGAAATATGAAGTAGTTTAATAACTCTAGAAGAAATATGCAGTAGTTTAATAGCTCTAGCAGAAATATGCAGTAGTTTAATAGCTCTAGAAGAAATATGCAGTAGTTTAATGGTTCTAGAAGAAATACGCAGTATTTTAATAGCTCTAGAAGAAAAATGCAGTAGTTTAATAGCTCTAGAAGAAATATGAAGTAGTTTAATAGCTCTAGAACAAATATGCAGTAGTTTAATAGCTCTAGCAGAAATATGCAGTAGTTTAATAGCTCTAGAAGAAATATGCAGTAGTTTAATGGTTCTAGAAGAAATACGCAGTAGTTTAATAGCTCTAGAAGAAATCGCGTGAACTTGTTCATCCCATCATAGTTCTCCGTCTATTTGGACACTCAGGTATTTTAACATGGTCATTTTTTGTAGGTGTTGGGTATGAGCAATGTGCGGATTGATTGGAGCAGTTATATGCTTTTAAGGAAAAACATTTTTCAACTTATAGCGAATGGGATGTAAATCGTTTTATCGTAAATGAGGACGAATAGGTTTAGGTTGAGCCATTGCATTATATTTGTTACTGCTGCGTCTGCATAATGCTTAACAATATCCCAATTTGGCCCATATACTATGACCGCGGTATCATCTGCATATGCATTGATCTTAACATTGGGGATGGTCTTTCTGCATAGCTAATTGACGTATATTTGGAAAAGAGTGGCACCAAGAATGTTTCCCTGAGGAACTCCATAGGTAGCGTCATTTGTATGCTCTCCTATTTTTACTCGCAGGGTCCGGGTGTTAAGACAATCTTTGAAAATCTCGCGAATGTTTCTACCTCCCCCTAGGAGTTCCAATTAAGAGATAAGCTTGGGTACAGACACTGTATCAAAGGCTTTGATTTATAGTGTTAACAATGTAAATCGTGCAATATCAACGATCATTATTATTCAACGTCTTCATTAACGACATTTCTCAAGAATTTAAATACTCGACACCATTTCTTTTTGCTGACGACTTGAAGTTAATACGCGTAATCCAAAATGATTCTGACATCAACCTATTACAGGCAGACATTAACAACCTTGTCCAATGGTGTGCGGACAATATGATATACCCGAATAATAGTAAAAATTACCATATCAAATTTACCCGAAAACGTAACATAATTCACTCCTCATATAATGTTCAGGGAAATGTTTTAAAAGAGGTCCCAGTCATTCGGGATTTAGGCATCTACATTGACAGTAGACTTAGTTTTGTAGATCACATTGACAAAATGCTTAATTCAGCCTACCGAGCTCTTGGGTTCATCTTGGGATCCTCTAAAGACTTTAAGAAATCTTCCACCACCCTCTTGTTATTTAATAACTATGTCCGAAGTACTTTGGAGTACTGCAGTACAGCCTGGAGCCCATCGTATCAAGTGCACATAATCCGGATCGAAAGAGTACAAAAGAAATTAACCCGTCATTTAGTGTTTAAGCTCAAACTTCGGAACTGTAAATCATATAAAGATAGAAGAATCCAACTAAAGCTATTAATCCTAGAATCTCGTCGTTCCATTTGTGACTTATCCTTTCTGTACAAGATACTTAATAATGGCATTGACTGTCCAGATTTACTGAGCAGTATTCAAATTAAAGTTCCTACCAAAATCCCACGCCACCCACAACCCCTACTTAAGGCTCCACAACACCGCACTAATCTGGGTAAACATTCTCCAATTTATAGAATGACCCGTCGATATAATTGTATGGCTAATTCTTCGGCAGACATCGACATCTTCTCAAATACTTTGAGTACATACAAATCTTTAATTCTTGAACACTTCAATGACATAATATGTGCAAAAATCTTAGTAAGATTTGTATGAACTATAGATATTTAATGTTATTCATTGTCAAACAATTAATTTTAATTTAATATATCTTTGTATTATTGTAATTCCATTGTCTATTGTAATTTTATTTGATTGTTTTACTTTCTTCTCAATTTATCTAATGTTAACTATATTTCATTATCATTATTTGACATAATTAAGAAAAAGCTTGTTACTGTGTCTTTTTTTGAACAAATTTTATTATTGTGTCATGATGGAATTTTTTGTTTAATATAATTTTGTTGTCATTGTCTTAAAATTTAGTTTAATATAACATCGTTTTAAAATTTAATTAATATGACATTGCTTTAATATCTAATTCCATATAACATTGCTTTAAAATTTAATTTGATACAACGTTAATAATTTGTATTCATGCTGTTATAAATATTGTTTTTGCATGCTGACTTCTTATAAATGGAGAAGCACAAGGTCATATCCTGTTATTTATATTTTCTAGCATTTAAAGTGTTTTCTTTGTTAGAAGTCCAAATAAATAAATAAATATCAATATATTTATATATATAACGGCATTTATGTTACGGCGAAGGGAAGGGCGGCTACACCTAATTTTAATAGCGGTTAGAACTAGGTGTAGCCGCACACCGGTGATTAATCTTAGATATATCCTATTTATCATCTGCTAGAATTAGGTTATAATTCAGTTAGACACTTTGATTTTGTTTTGGGGTGCTTATCTTGCGTTTCCCAATTGATTCGATTTTGCATTTGTCCTGTTATCCCTTTCTTGTGGTGAATTTCATTCAGAATCGTTGTGGAATATTTTTACATTTTTAGGTCAGAGCTATATCTTAATATTTTTTATCTTTTCAGATACACTCGAGTCACACCATAAGGGTTTATATGATACTATCTATTGCCCACGACTTCTTCGGCATCAATATCTGTTATTATGATTGCGATGAAGAAGTTTATGTCATATTTTTTGAGTAACTTGAACCGTTTACGCAGCGCACAAGATTAAAGCCGTTTCTTTGAAAAAGTCTTAGATATATGAACGTGACTGCACTGTACTTTAATGTCAATTTACTAAACTCTAATGTTACTTGCTAGATTATATAATGTCAGTTGCTAAAATCTATAATCTCACTTGTCAATGTTTGTCAAAACCGCGATTCGCGAATGGCTCGAAGGACCAAAATGTACGGGGTTGTGTGACCACATACACGAAATGTCAATATGCACGGGTTGTGTGACCACATACACGAAATGTCAATATGTACGGGTTGTGTGACCACGATACACGAATGTCGATGTTGAGATGAAATGATGTCAGCTAGTAGGAAGTGGTGGATGGTGTCAAGATAAAACGACCTTTACTAGCGAGTGTCTTTAATTCACTGATCATACCTATACAGATTACATGAAATAAGGAAATATTAAATGTAGGTCGCGCATGATCGATGCTATGCTATGATATCCAAATTAATTTTATTAAAAATTTATTTAATACTAATGTACGTTTGTCCGTACACCAGTCTCTCGATAGCATTTGTAGGCTCTATGAACAGACTTAGATGCAATCTTTCAGCGACAACACGCTGACTAAGTCCAGAATCCAGAATCCATGCCACCACTTGAACAGCCTCTGCTGGTGACGTGTCCATGTTTTACAAAAATATATTCTCGGTGGTAGGCCACAATATCGGCCGCCGGCGTAGTTACCACCCACCAGACAAAGTCATGCCGCCAAGCGATTCGTCGTGTTCCGGCATGATGTCTGGTGAAGCCGTACGGAGGACGGGTCTGAGCAGTTGTGTTGCGATGTGTGCCGGGCTCGATGCGGCAAATGTTGTTGTGTCGGGAGTTTGGTCGTGGAGGGTAATTGGGACAAACCCGCCACACTTTTCCCAACCACTGCAACTCCTGAAAGCCAGAATCAACAGTGGCGACCGCCAGAAAAACGCCGAGCAATGAAGCTCGACGAGTCCCGGAGAAACGATTCAACTGTCTTGGGTCCCGCAACGAAATTAATCAGAAAAGAATAGCGGAGGAGTAAGAAAAAAGATATTTTTCCACTTCCCTCCATAACAAGCAGGAGACAGAACAGAACTAGGCCAAACGGCACAAAGGGACATTATTGCAACTGGGAGAAGCCCAGATTGCCAAACACCACGGAATAAAATTTGATTAAGTTAAAGGGTCCTAAGTAGGTATTAGCTGTTACAATTGATTCCAATAATAGGTATGGCAAAAGCGCCTGAACGCACGGAAATTGGTTCTAGTTTCTACAAGGTCCGTATAATAAACGACTCCGGATGTAACTTGTACACTATCCAACATAATATTGCGTTCATTCTGCCAAAGAACACACTCCCACAAGATGTGATGTGCGGACTGTTCAAATTCACAGTTCGATGTAGAACACTGACACAAAGGGGAAGGAACAAGTTTAAAAGAATACAGTTTACTTTTAAAGTTGCCATGACCTGTGAGAAATTGGGCAACGCAGTGGTCAACCACCAGCCATGTCTTAGCCAGCCGATCGCCAACGGATGGAAAGAACAGATGGAGGTGCCGGCCCTTGATGGAATTATCCCACCTACTTTGCCATTCGGATAAGAGGTCCTCCCAGACTTCAGTCTGAGGTTTAAATAATCTAGAGATTTTATTAAAGTCGCGTTGTGTAACAAAATTAGTGTCCATGGCCTCCCCCCTCGCGGAGGAGGGTAGCGGGATCCGAAGCACGGTGCTCCGCTGGCCGACCGCAGGTAGTTGGGGGCCCAAGTAGTGTGCCAGCCACACACGAAAGGCTGCCCCGCCAACTGCGAAAAATCCCAGGGTGGCCCCATCGTGCCGGTTGGCGACCGGACGAGAGGACCCGATGGCGATCCCTGGGGGGGTTCGGGCGTCCCCGCAGTCTCCAGATCAATCTCCCACTGGCGCAGCATCGTTGGTAGTGTTGTTGGGTTTATCATTGCATCACCTCGCTCAACTGCCGTCTTCCTTCCTATTCACTCAGTTTATCAAAATGAAAAGTTTTAAAAAGAAAAGTAGGTGTGCACAGCGGGCGCACGTCCTCTCATTTAAAGTGCACCTCTCAAACATTCGAGGTCTGCACTCCAATATCGATGCAGTCCATCACCACCTTGAGACTGAAAAGCCCCACCTACTTTTCTTGACGGAGACCCAGATCAGATGTCCGTCTGATGCGGCATACCTCAACTACCCGGGATACTCTTTGGAGCATCATTTCCTGCAGCGTGCCGGGGTCTGTGTGTATGTCCGCAATGACATCTGTTGCCGGCGTCTCCGTCACCTCGAAGACTCTCATCTATCGTCCTTATGGCTGTTGGTTGACACTGGTGTGGACAAAATTGTCTACACTTGTGTCTACCGATCGCACAGCGGTGACCAGGAGACAACTCGACTATTTGACCACCTCAGTGTGGCTGCTGACAATGCACTGCATCGGTACCCTGACGCACAGTTCGTCGCTCTGGGGGACTTTAATGCCTGCCATCAAGACTGGCTTTTCCCATACCAGAGGACCGACCACGCTGGGAGAGAAGCGCGAAACTTTGCGCTGTCAATGGGCCTTTCCCAGCTGGTGGAAGAAGCGACTAGGGTGCCTGATGTGGCTGGTCATACCGCCAATTGTCTGGACCTTCTGCTGACCACTGATCCGGACAGATGTGTTGTTACAGTTTCCTCACCGTTAGGAACTTCAGACCACTGTCTGGTGAAGTCTGTGACGTCCTTCTCCCCACCTGATTGCGACTCGCGTGGTGAGCGGCGAATATGGCGTTACAAGTCAGCAGATTGGGATGAGATGCGCCACTTCTTTGCATCTTATCCTTGGCAGCAGATCTGCTTCTCTTCTAGCAATCCATCGAGTTGTGCGGACGCTATAACCGACGTGGTGCGTCAAGCTATGGAGTATTTTATCCCCTTCAGTGACGTGCCCGTCGGTGGCTCGGCTCGCCCATGGTTTAACGCCGACTGTGTTCAAGCTGAACAGCGTAAGCACACAGCATTCCTCACCTGGGTTGACGCTCGTGACCGCGGAGCTCTGGATCTAAGCTCAAAGAAGAGAGCCTTTAACCGTGCTGCCAAGTCCTACAAAAAGGCGCTTAAGAAGGCTCGCTTCGACCGCATTACTAACATTGGTAACAAGCTCTCTGCGCACCCTTCCGGAAGCAGATCTTTCTGGTCCCTAGCCAAATCGGTCGAGGCGAACTTCTGTCGGCCCACACTGCCTCCGCTGGTTAGGCCTGATGGAGCACTGGCCCATACGGCGAGAGAGAAAGCAGGTCTCTTTGCATCTCTCTTTGCCCATAGTTCGCGTCTTGACAGTGGCAATGCTACTCCACCTAATTTACCTCATTGCGGAACTTCAATGCCGGAGGTTCGCATTAGAAACAAGGAGGTTCTGAGAGTATTGTGTCGTCTGGACGTGAATAAGGCTAGTGGTCCAGATGGTATACCAGCGATTGTTCTTAAGGCTTGTGCGCCCGAGTTGTCTCCTGTATTGACGCGCCTGTATCGCCTCTCATTTAGGACTGGTATAGTGCCCAAGTCCTGGAAGCTTGCCAACGTGCAGCCCGTGCCCAAAAAAGGTAGTCGTGCCGATCCTACCAACTATCGGCCGATTTCAATAACCTCCATACTCTGCAAGATTATGGAGCGTGTATTGAACTCGCGCCTCTTGGCATACCTGGAAGGTAACGATCTCCTCAGTGACCGACAGTACGGTTTTCGACGCAATCGGTCCACTGGGGACCTACTAGTGTATGCCACTCACTTGTGGGGCGAGGCCCTCGAGAAAAATGGGGAAGCGATTGCCGTCTCCCTTGATGTCTCGAAGGCCTTCGACCGGGTATGGCACGCTGGCCTTTTGAGTAAGCTTCCAGCAGCATTTCCGCTGGCCTGACTGGCTGGGTAAAAGACTTCCTGACTGAACGGTCCCTCCGAGTTGTTGTCGACGGATGTTCATCTGAGCCCATGTCGACCAATGCCGGTGTTCCTCAGGGGTCTGTTCTCTCTGCAACTCTGTTCCTGCTGCATATTAATGATCTGCTGATGCCCGGTATCTATGGGTATGCAGATGACAGCACAGTTGTGGAGAGATACCTGCCGGAAGCTCGGGCTAGTAAGGAAACAATCCGGTCCGAAAGAGAGGCCATGGTAGAGCGTGTGAGTGCTGCACTGCAGGCAGTCTCCGAATGGGGCAATGCCAATCTTGTAGCATTCAATGCCGCCAAAACACAGGCGTGTCTTTTCACCGCCAAAAGGAGCCCGTTCACCCTGGCTCCTACTTTTCAGAATGTATCCTTGGAGTGTACCGACCGCCTTCAGCTTTTGGGAGTTGAGATTTCCTCGAGCCTTAACTTTGGGCGGTTCATTGAGTCCAAGGCCAGGGTGGCTGCCAGAAAACTAGGCGTCATCGCGAAGGTCCGGCGGTACTTCACACCTGGGCAGCTTCTAATTTTATACAAAGCACAGGTCCGTTCGTGTGTGGAGTACTGCAGCCACATTTGGGCTGGTGCTGCGAAATGTCACCTTGCGACTTTGGATTCGGTGGAGAGGCGTGCGAAGAGGCTGATTGGCGACCCAGACTTAACTCGAAACGGTCTCCAAAGCCTGGAGCACAGGCGTAGAGTGGCCAGCCTTTCGGTCTTCTATAGGATGCATTCAGGTGAGTGTGCAAGGGAATTGCATGATTTAATTCCCCCATCTCCGTTCCATCATCGGACGACCCGTCGTACGGCGAGTTTCCACCCTTACGTTGTTGACACCACTGCGATCCGGACGAAGCGTTTTGCTTCCTCCTTTATACCGCGTACATCGAGGGACTGGAACAATTTGCCGGCGTCGGTGTTTCCGTCACATTACGATTTGAGTGTCTTCAAGGCTAGAGTGAATAGGCTCTTAATAAACTAGCGCGCTTTACCATCAACGATCGCGTCACTGCTTACCATCAGGCGGGATTGCGGTCAAGCCCTGGTTTATAATTTATATAAAAAAAAAAAAAATAAAAAAAAAAAATAAAAAAAAAAAAACTTTTCAGACGTGCCGAAGCCGCGGCAAACAAAAAACTTTGAAGATAAACGCCAAATTTTAGTTTACAAAGGTGAAATGTACTGTAACTGTAAACACACATTTGTTTCAAAACAGTGATACAATTCGTTTGTAGATAAACAAATGAAATTTTAATTTTGAATTCAAAATTTTTGGCTTACCTTTTTAATGGCCAAACTGGATAACTACTCTTTTGTGTAAAATTAGGATAGAAACCCTAAAAATGGAAAGTGTTACGATTTTTCTGATAATAAGTCTATTTAAATAATGTTAATAATTAATAATAATAAATAATAAAGAAATGAAATAAAGGGATAAATAATAATAATAAGTTTTATTGACATAAAAAGGAGTTTCACTTAATTTGAAGCTCTGACCCCCGTGCTAGGTAGTACCTGTGTTACAGGAGTCAGTGTCTTCACCCGTTATTTGGACAATACTTTTATCGTACCTACAGTATTAAAATAACATGGATAACATTAAATTAATTGCATGCTCATGTGTGGTGTGTGATGTGTTGTGTTTAGCGTGCGCTGTGTGGTGTGTAGTGTGTGATGTGTGGTATGTAGTGTATGGTGTGCGGTGCGTGTTTGTGTGTGTGTATTGCTTACATTACTATTGGGTTTTCCCGCTTATAATTATTGTTTAAATAAATTTTCGGTCTGTATGTAATCAACAGTTTGAAGCCATGTGTTTAGCTTTAACTTTGTTTGTTTTTTTTTTTTTGTTAGTGGGTTGATGTTTTGGGTTTTGTTTATTTTATTGTAGATATATGTAGCTAAGTAAAGGTGTTGCCGTCGAGCAGATGCGGTCTTACATGTGACTGTGCAACACACATTAGGGATGGTTCTTCTATGTTTGGTTGCGGGACTTACCGGTGTCAGTTCTTGCTGTTGCATTGTAAGATTGAGAAGGTAAAGTTGCCTCACTGTTAGTACTTGGCCACTCTCATACAGGGCTTTTGTAGGATATCTGTATGGCTTGAAGGTCATTACTTTTAAGAGTGTTCTTTGAGCTGTCTCGAGGTGATCATGTAGGTTTTGCAAGCACACCCCCCTGCCGAGGTGCAGTATCCTATAATTGACTGAGCCAATGCCAGATAAACCGCACGGAGAAGCTTGAGGTCAGCTACTTGGCGTATCTTCTTAAACGCCCAAATAAGTTTCCTGACTCGAGAGGTAGTCTGCTCAATGTGGGGACGCCAGCTGAGTCCCTCATCCAGGACCACACCCAAATACTTCATTGTCTTTTTTTGTGCAATTGGAAGACATGAGCATGGAAGACTGTCGTTAGGGTCATCACATGAGTGGGCTTTGAGATTTATTATTTTGGGTTTCGTTTTAGCGAAAGAAAATTGCAGGAATGAGGTTTTTGTGATATTTAGAGTGAGCAGATTTGCTTCTAGCCAGTGAATGATTTTACGTAAGCCCATCTCCGCAACCTGTTGTGCTGCATCCCAACTCTCTCCATGAAATACCAACATTGTGTCGTCCGCATAGCTGACAATTTTTCCGTTTGTCAGAGATAGCTGACATACGTCATTCACATAGAGCAGAAACAGACTCGGGGACAGGCAGCTACCCTGAGGCACACCATACTCAACACTAGCTTCATTGCTAACGACCTCCCCAATCTTCACCTTTTGTGTCCGATCACTGAGAAAGTCTCTAAAGATGCTTAGACCTCTTCCCCGGATTCCGGCGTGTTCTAACTTGGTCACAAGGGTTGGAATACAGACCGTGTCAAAAGCCTTAGTGAGGTCCAGAAAGACACCCAGACATTTTTGCTTTCTATCCACTTTTTCCGTCACATAATCAACAAGTTGATTTACGGCGTCTGTGGTGCTTTTTCCGGACCTAAAACCAAATTGTGTGTCCGATATTATTTTAATGTGCTCTAGATATTTCATAAGTCTGCGGTGTTGTGCTGAAAGAACCGAGATAGGCCTATAATTTTTGACATCATCCTGATTTCCACCCTTGTGAACAGGTGTGATTAGGGATTTTTTAAAGATTCGGGGAAAAACTCTTAAAAAAGCAGGCCCCAATAAGCTTTGTAAGAGGTGGAACAAGCACTTCTTTACTTAGTTAGAGGAGTTTAGCCGGTATAGAATCCCACCCTTTGGCACAGTCATTTTTTAGGTTGTTGATTTCTAATTTTACTTCAGCTTCGTCCGGAGAAAGTAAGACCATGGAATCACGGGCAGATAGTGTTTCCGTCTTATATGAGGTAAGAGAGGAATTTTTCTTCTTGATAATGTGGTCCACCAGTTGTTTTCCGACGTTCGAGAAATATAGATTTATATGTTCAATAGCATTAGGTGCGTTCGGGGAGTTTGACATTTGCGAAGAAGTAGGTAGAAGTTTGTCAGCTGATATTTGTTTCTTGGGTTGGTTGGTGATGGATTTGATAACATTCCATGTATCTTTATTGTCCTTGGAGGTTTTTAAAGCGGACCTGTCGTGCTCGTTTCTTAGTTTTCTAAGCAACAGGTTACAGTGATTACGATACCTTTTATATGATAACTCAATAATTCCGTTCTGTGGATCTGCTAGGAGTTTTCGATGAAGGTTATCCCTGTGTCGAATGCACCGTAATAGACCAGGTGTGATCCAAGGCTTAAGAACCACTTTACGGTCTGATATTTTTACTGCTTTTGAGTGTTGAGATACCGTGGACATAAGACATTCAACAAAACGCTCAGTAGCTTCATTTGCATCACAATTAGGTGTGATAAATGCAAAATCAGTGGTATTTAATTGTTCAACAGCGTTTTCGTAATTTAATTTTGTGAAGTATCTTTTTATATGGTTTTTGGTTTTAGGGTGGGAGTTAGTTAGACATAGCATTACCGAGGCGTGATCGCTGACGGTGGAGTCTATAACCATGACGGTCGCACAAGTAGTGGTACTAATCATGACGTGATCTAAACAGTTATGCTGCCTCGTAGGATGCGTATGTCCCGGTAAAAGGCCCATTTCTGCAGTTATATATAGATATGGTGGACAGTTTTTATCTGTACAATTCGGTTGTATGTCTATATTTATATCGCCTATCAGAATGATATTACTCGCTTTTAATGCACTTAAGATGTTTTCCAATGAGTTAAGGAAACTGTCAGTACAGTAAGTAGATGGTGATCTATAGCAGCCTAGAATATAAATATTGGGATCAATTTTTAATAGAAGAAAATTAGCACCTATTGGGTCCGGAGAATTATTACTCACATCAAATTATTAACTTGTTTATATACTCAAGTAAATCTCGCGATAAGTTTTGTATTATATAAATTGTGTTACACAACTATGTTTAAAGTGAAGTTATAAGTTAACAGAAAGAGTTTATTTTTTTTTTCTTTTTTGGCCATTTCTAAAAAGCTATTATTTATTTTTTAACGTTTAGTAATTGCTGCACACCTTTCTTTGTCTGTTCACCTTTCATCAATGCATCATTGTTGCAAGATCGTTTGACGGTTCATTTCGAACAGTCAATAAGACCTTCTAAAGATTCTTCACATGTCAACTATCCGTCATCTTGGGTGTGCCGCCATATTGGATTTAGAAAGAAGTCACACAATTAACCAGACAAACATTCATGTCATTCAAACTAAACGTGTTTACAAAAATTTGAACTCAATCGGTTTAAGATATCTGCTTCAAAATCAATTTTCCATCTTTAACGTTCTCCATATTGAATTAAGAGTGACGTCACATTATGTTTACAGTTATTCTTACGAGTTAGAGAGAAGGAGTTGTTGTTAGCTATAGTTTGGTCAGTTAAATAATTCAGACCGCATTTTATTCGATTGCAATTCGTTGTTAGAATGGATCACGTTCATGGGCCGTCGTTATACCTATTTGTTATATGTGACAGACCCACATTATTCTGTGGGTCTGTCACATTTAACAAAGTCATACTCTAAAAAACAAAACGAAACTTCGTTAATCTACTCTGTGGGTCTGCCACATTTAACAAATTCAATTCCATGATCCTTTTTCAATTCATTGATCCGATTAAAAAAATTCTTAAATATATCTAGAAACTTTTCTATTATTGTAATAAGCTCCCTCTATTGGCGAGTAGCTTTACTATTTTCTTGTAGAGATTTTGTTTTTTATTTTTCTTTTCTTTTCTTCAATCTGCAATCAGCCCTTAAACTTTAATCAGATGGGTTGTTTCTTTATTTGGCAATTAGAGATTCTTCACACCCAGCGATGCATCATCTCATTATTTGCTATCCAGTACTGGTTAGATTGACGCTATTCGTGCCCGTTTGAGTCTGTAGGTACAGTCTGAGGACTTTACAAGTCTCATAGCGAGTTTATTTTTGTGACGTTGGAATCTTTCCTTATAATTTTTGTAGAAACTTTCTACAACCGCCTTGACAGTTGGGATCTCTAGGTACTCATGTACCTCAACGTTTCTTGTGAACCAAGGTGCAGCAATTAAGGTTTTCAGTGCCTTATATTGGAAACGGTGTAGTATTTCAATGTTGGAGTGACTTGCTGATTCCCAGAGCTCTATACCATATGTCCATACAGGTTTCAAAATGCATTTGTAGGAGGTGTTTATTTTCTAGACTTAGTGATGACTGCCTACCCATAAACCAGTGAATATTTCTTAATTTTATGTTTGCCTGCTCTCTTTTGGTTTTTATGTGTTCTCGCCAGGTAAGTCTTCTGTCGATGTGCATACCTTGGTATTTGACAGTTCTTTTCAGAGGTAGGATGTCTTCACCGAGTTTTACTTGTGGGCATTCCCCTCTTCTTAGGTCGAAAGTAATATGGACAGACTTGGCGGCATTAGCTTTGATTCTCCACTTATTCAGCCATAATCCGATCCCGTTCAGGTGTTCTTGTAGTTTCATGGATGCTCTAAGCTGCCAGCTGGTCTTTGTCGCATGATAGGACTGCGGTGTCATCAGCACAGGTGGCAGTAACAATTCCTACTGAGATAGGCAGGTCAGCGGTGAAGACTGTGTACAGAACAGGGCCCAGCACAGAACCCTGGGGCACTCCAGCCTTTATGGAATAGAATGATTATAGGCAGTCTCCAGACCTAACCTGGAACAGTCAGCCTTCCAAGTAAGACCTTAGCAGCATGTATGCGGTGTGTGGTAAGCAGGTCTTTAGTTTACACAGGATGCCCCTGTGCCATACCCGGTCAAAAGTTTGTTGTATGTCAAGAAAAGCAGCAGCGCAGAACTCCTTTCTTTCCAAGGATTGTCGGATTGTATGAACAACTCTGTGAGTTTGTTCTATGGTTCCATGGTGTACTCGGAAACCAAATTGAAGCTCCGGGATTGCCCCTTGTTCCTCAAGTATAGCTAGGAGTAGCCGCAGTAGTAACTTCTCGAATACTTTAGATAATACCGGAAGACTAATTGGTATGTACGAGGAAACTTCAGTAGGTGGTTTTCCAGGTTTTACTACCATGTTTATGATAGAGACTTTCCAGATGTGAGGGAAATATTGTAATCTCAACACTGCTTTGAATACTATGGTTAACAAGACTATTCCTTTTCTCGGTAGTTGACTGAGGACTTCAGATGTAATCAGATCAAATCCCGGTGCCTTTTTCTTCTTCAAGTTATTAATTGCTTTCGAGACTTCTGATGGGGTACACAATGGCAGTGGCAGAGATATTTGTTGATCGCTGTCAAGGATTTCGTCAATTTCCTCGCATGGATGCATGATGTCGGGTTCGTTTGGCTTAAATACATCTTTGAGGAATTCAGCAAATAGCGCAGCTATATGCCTTTCTCGCCCATCCACCTTTTGGCTGCCTTAACGGAGGCACGTGTTCCTGTGGCCGTTTTAATGACTTGGTTATTTTCCATAGGGAATAGTCGTCTGCTTTGTAAGGTGATAAAGTCTCTAGTTTGTCTTGCAGAGTGATGTTTTCGTATTCCTTAATCATTACCTTTAATTCCTTTTGCGCTTTATTGAGGGCTCTTTTGTCATGTGCGTTCCTGCTTGTGTGCCAATGTCGCCTCAATTTCCGTTTTACAGCTAACCTCTCCCTTATTTTTAATATATAATCCTGTCTCTGAAGACTGGGTTTTATACACGGAGTGGACAGCCAAGCGGCTTTTTGGATCAGGTTCGTTGTATACCATGCTGCATTTTCTACATCGTCCTCTGTTTTAAGAGGTATGCGCAAGTTGGTATTATCCTCTATAAAGGTCTGGAATGAGGCCCGATCAGTTCTACAATTGTATAGAGTTAAGTCAATAAGCGTCTCGCGGGGCTCTTTATAAATAATTGTGGTACTCAGTGTGCATATTACTGGCGTATGATCAGAGTTGCCGTCCAGGCATGATTCGACTTTGGTATATATTCCTCATTCCTTTAGTAACAAAGAAACCGATGAGGTCAGGTGTTTTGTTGGCATCAGATGGCCAATGTGTTGGCTCTCCTGTTGTCAATATGTTCAGTAAATTTGTATCAATAGCTTTCTTCAACTCTCTGCCTCTGGTTGTGGTCAGCCTTGAGCCCCACAAGATGTTCTTGGCATTCCAATATACCTGCTACCGAGTGTGTTAAAAAAATCACTAAACATGCGTTCGTCGACTCGATGCCGAGGTGGGGAGTACACTGCAGCGATGTTAAGTGGGCTCTGCCAGTCGTCTATCGATACTACAGTAGCCTGTAGATATGCTTGCTTAAAGTTTGGGAGAGGGTGTTGTTTTATATTGTATTTTATTATAATTGCAGTCCCAGCGTGCGAAGTTCCATCAGGATGATTGGTGTAATATATATAATATCCTTTAATAAGGATGGTTTTATGGTCAGTCATGTGCATCTCTGAGATTAGAAGTATATCAATGTGGTCGTAGTTCATGAAGAGTGCTACTTCCTGTTTATTTGGAGACAGTCCATTCACGTTCCATACCGCGATGCGTAGGAATTTCATTTCTTATATTGGGCGACTAGAGTCGTAAGGAGTCCCAATAGGATACCTATTTGTTGAATGAGAATATCTATCTTCTCTGATTGTTTTATGATAATTTGTTCTAGTGAATTTGTTGGCTGAGATTGTATGTTTTCTTGTTTTTGTTCTAGTGTGTATTATTTGCCGAGTCTTGATTGGGTAGATTAGGTGTTTGTTGCCCAGCGTGGCTACTTGTCTGTAGTTGTGGAAAGACATCTATCAGGAAGAGGACAGTGTTATCTCTTGAATTCTTCACATTTGGTAGTGGAGCTTTTTTGTGGGGAGGCTGTGCCATTTTCCTTGCGCGTATCTCCTTGTATACTTGGCACCCCTTGTAGTTGGCAGGATAGTCTCCAAGACACAATGTGCAGGTAGCGGGTGTATTCCTGTCTTTTTTTTGTCAGTCTATGGTTCTATGTCCTTCAACGCATTTGACACATCGGTAGGGGCGCATACAGTTATTTTTAGTGTGCCCATATTGTTGGCATCTAGTGCATTGAGGAATTTCATTTGTTTTTGGTGGATCTTCTATTGTCACATTTGTATAGAATATAGCATCTCGTGTCACAGTTTTCGTTGCCATACTCCTCCGAAACGGCTTGACCGATTTTGATGAAATTTTTTGTGCTTATCCGGTATCTATGAGAATCGGCTAACATCTATTTTTCATTTTTTTTTCTTGGTAATTATTTATATGGCAAAACAACGTTTCTAGCTAGTATTCTATAAATTATTCTCGTAGAGATGTAGTCATGTTGTTTATTTATTTATTTATTCTTTCTCACATAAATTGTACAATGGCGGACTTAATGCCTTAGGCATTCTCTACCAGTCAACCATAGGTGGTGAAGAGATTAGTAGCAGGTGCTTTAAAGGAAAACATTATTATGAAAACATACTCTTAACACTATATAAAAAATACTTAAATAAGCTATATAAACTATATATACCTATAATATATACATACAAAACTAAAAATTTGGGAGACAGTTGTTGTAATGACTCCACCCTAACTGTTGCGAAAATAACTCTGCAATTTCCGCTTAAATGCAAACCGACTGGCGGCCATCCTGATATCAAGAGGAAGCGCATTCCACAGAAAAATAGATTGAATAAGAAATGAAGAGTGAAGAAAGTCAGACGTATGTGAAGGACAGAGTAAGAGAAGATTGTTAGAAGAACGCAGATTCTTAGTGTGAGAAGAACATAAATATTGAAAGTGAGTCACAAGATAAGAAGGAGGAGTGGGAGAGTTAAGAAGGGAAAAAAGCGTGGTCAAAGCGCGCAAATTTCTTCTCTGGCGAATGGGCATCCATTTGAGTTCAGACCTGTAGCTCGACACATGGTCATATTTCCTGAGATTGAAAATGAACCTGATCCCATTGTTGAGCAATCTATCAAGCTTATCCAGCAAAGCCGCATTCAGATCAAAGTAGCACACATCACCATAGTCAATAATAGGGAAAATCAGGGTCTGCACAAGCATGGTTTTTGTTTTAGCGGGTAAGAAATTCCTCAGGCGATACAGCGACCGCAGGGTACCGTTGACCCTTTGGCTAACGTAGGAGACCTGACGTTGCCAGCTAAGTGTCGAGTCAATATACAAACCAAGATCTTTAACAGTAGGGGTAATGGGTATGACGGTACCATTGAAGATAAGCGGAGGGAGAGAGCTAAGTGTTAACCTGCTCATCATGCGTGAGCTTCCAATAATAATGGCCTGACACTTTAAGGGGTTCGGGCACTTCTCTTCGCGCCCCCGCGCCGTGTGGTGTGAAGTTAATACGCTCCGTTTATATTTACGAATATCGTGTTCCGATTAGTTCCGGCTGGTGTGTTTCTTTCTAGGATTGTTCAATTTGTGTCTAGTTTTGGTATCGTAAGTTTATTTTTAGTGTTTGTTTTGTAATTACTGTAAATCAATCAATCTCGGTGAGTACATTTATTTTCTTTTTTGTGAGGGTAACGTAATTTTTTTTTTCTTCTCTTCTCACTAGTTTTATTTTCTTTTCGTTAAGTTAGATTTGTTTTCTTGTTTATTAATTACTTATGTCGACTTACAATGATGACCCGCCTGATCGTGGTGGAGATATTTTTCGTAGAAATAATAAAACACTTAGGTCCCCGCCAACGCAGACGGCTAAGCGTCTATTTTGTGAAATGTCTCCGACCGACAAATTAGTAGATGATAGGTCGAAGCGCTTACAAATAGCTCCTAATTCTCCAGAACAGTCCTCGCCTACATTAAATATGTCCAATAGTAACAGTGATAGTTATTACGATTTGGTTTCGGAGGCGTCTGTGTACCTGTCCAAAATAAACGAACTGGTTAACGATAACGGTTCTCGTATAAATGTCGCTAATAAATCATCTATTATGGATATGACTCAACGAGTTACAAGTATCGTGTCTTTGTTAGCTTTAAAATCTTCGTGTAACGAAACAAAGCTTGCTAATACCGAGCGCGAATTAGAAATAATCAAATTAAAATCCGGCGTTAAAACCGTTAATGAGGACAATAAAGTGTCGTACGCAGATTCTTTGAAACTGCGGTTGCCTAAAGTGGCCCCGGCTATTGAATCTAGAGTGCCTCTGCCTTGTGTCGTCGCCTATCCGACCCAGGAGCGATCAGCTGACTATGCGTCATCGTCCGCCACTAAACAAGCTCTTATGAAAGCGATTAGACCGAGTGACGATGGGTTTCAAATAGTCGGTATTAAAAAAACCGCCAAATCGGGAGTTGTACTACGGGTGGCTAATCAAAACCAATTAAAAAGATTAGAATCGGTAGACGCTATAAAGTCTGCCGGTCTCCGCTTAGAAAAACCAAAGGGTCGCCGCCCCCGTCTATTAGTTAAGGACATTCCCGCCTCAATGGAAGACAAAAATTTTTTGCAAGCTATATACCGCCAAAACATTAAAAATGAGTTGCCAATAAAAGAAGACGATTTTATTAAATCCACAAAAATAGTCCGTAGGCGTTCTACCGATACCGGTCGGAAATGGATAGGCATAGAAATTGAACCTGCGGTACGTAAACATCTTGTGACTACCAAGGATAAATTATTTATTGACTGGGCCACTTGCCGTTTTGTTGATGATATCGAGGTAGTTCGTTGCGCGTATTGTCAACAATTCGGTCATGTTAAAAAGCATTGCGCTAATAAATCACCAACCTGCGCTGTCTGTTCCGAGGCTCACGAAACCAATGTTTGCCCGCATAAGGGCGATTCGAATTTTACCCCGGTTTGCGCGGCGTGTAAACGATTTAAAAAACCCTATGATCATAGATGCGGGTCGGACCAGTGCGGTACCTATAAATTAAAACTCGAACAACTTATCCTACATACTAATTACTAATTAAGATGGATAGGTTAAAAATAGGGCAATTAAACCTTCACAACGATAAGGTGGCGACATCAGAGTTAGATAAATTAATTATTGACTACAACTTAGACCTTGTACTCATTCAAGAACAATATCAAAACTCACGTTTACGTCACAGGGTAGTTCAACTGGATTGCAGGGCACGAGCCGGAATTTATATTGCGCGGTCTTCTAACTTTACGGTAACGTCTTTACGTGACCTCATGACGCCACACTGTGCGGTTGCCGAAGTATCATCAGCTTCTTTTAAAGTATTCGTTGTAAGCTGTTACTTTCAATATTCAGATCCTGTTACTCCTCATATACATAATCTCCGTCATGTCTTGCGGTCACTCGCGGGCTGCAAAGTTATCGTTGGCGCGGATGTCAACGCGTCATCGTCTCTGTGGTATGGCAAGGTTCGGGCCACCGATACCGAACGACGCTGCGCTGTTGAGGATTTCATTGCTGAGATGAACCTATCGATTCATAATACCCCTGATGCACCACCTACTTTCTGCAGCCAAATGGGCGAATCTTGTATTGACGTCACACTTTCAAGTGCCGACGTACGTTTGGATAGGTGGCGTGTCCTACCGGACGCGTCTTGTAGTGATCATCGCCTGATCGTGTACGAATTTGTTCCTGGTTATATTCAGGGTCCGTCTCATATTCCCGGTAATTTCAGATATAGATGTAAAGGCGCGAACTGGGAATTTTTCGGCTCGCTTTTTGCGTGTCACGCCAAAGAATTCACTCGGGACGGGCTGTCAGCCGAAGAAAGTGCTGACATTATGTCAGAAACCTTTACCTACTGTGCTGACATTGCCATTGGTCGCGGATCTATGACCAATATTCGTAGATGTGACTGGTGGAGTGATTACTTAGTTGAACAGCGTAAAAGATATCGCAGAGCGCGTAAACAGTTAAATAAACTCAAGAGCCGAAAGATTACTGGAGATCTTCTTACGTTCGCTTTGAATGCTTTTAGAGTTGCCAAGTCACGCTACAAAGCATCGGTGGAAAAATCTAAGGGTAATTTGTTGCGAAAAATTGTTGATAAGCTTGACAGGGAGGGTCCGTGGTCTCCCTTATATCACGAATTTAAAGCTAACAGATCGGTCGACCTTGCATACGTTCAAAACATTAAAGTCAATGATAGGCATACCACGGGCATAGAGGAAACAACAGAAGTGCTAATAAATACACTTATCCCTGATGATTCACCGGCTAACGATAGCGACTACCACCAACAGATTAGAGCGTGGGCTCCTGTGCCACCTGAATCACCAATGTCAGACGTACCATCTAATGACGAATTTATAAATATTGTTAGAAAACTACCGGTCAACAAATCATCAGGTGAAGATAAAATATCTAATAGGATGATTAAAGAAGCGTGTAAAACAGCGGGTGATGCCATCTTAACTGTATATAACCGATGCATTGCTGAAGGCGTTTTTCCTCGTAAATGGCGACGCGGTTTCTTACGAATAATACCAAAGTGTGGTGACAAACCACCGGATGATCCGAAGTCATATCGTCCTATCACTCTTCTACCATCTTTGGGTAAACTTCTTGAGCGCCTCATCGTTCCACGTTTACTACCGAACGGTCCAAAATTCCATAATAATCAATATGGCTTCACCATAGGTAAATCTACAGTCGACGCGGCGCTTTCTGTCAGAAGAACCGTTAACCAATCTGAAAACAAGTACGTAATTGGGATCTTCCTGGATATTTCTGGGGCTTTTGATAACGCCTGGTGGCCTATGCTGTTGTTAAAATTAAAAACCCGCGGTTGCTATAGAAACATATATAATCTCGTTTACTCTTACTTTATAAACGGTTCCGCGGTACTTAAGCTCGGTCATTTTTCTAGTACTAAAACACTAACCATGGGATGTCCTCAGGGTTCAGTTGTCGGTCCTTATTTATGGAATTTGGGTTTTGATGACTTCCTCGCGATCCCGCTTCCTTGCGGCTGTTCACTTACTGGTTACGCGGACGATGGCCTACTGCTCATTCAGTCAAGTACCCGAGCTGGACTTGAGAACTTGGCCAATACTTGCCTAAATTTAATATCTCAGTGGGGTGATCGTAACCGCCTAGCATTTGCGCCACATAAAACCTATCAACTTCTACTAAAAGGTAATCTTAAATCATTGCCTACTATTAAATTTAACAACGTTCCCATTAAAAAACAGCAATCCGTATGCTACCTTGGTATGATCTTAGAAAGGAATTTTTCATTTATCGAACATATAAAAATAGTTGGTGAAAAAGCTAAAAAGAACTTTTATGCCCTGACTAGAATATCCAAAGCAACTTGGGGTCTATCATTCCTAACTTTAAAAACTATATATGGAGCTACCTACTTAGGATGTATGTGCTACGGTGCACCTGTTTGGGCCGATAGGGCCAGCATAGGAGCGGCACGACGTAAACTGCTTCAAAGCCAACGTTTGGCATTGATATTTTTATGCAAGGCGTATAGAACGGTCAGTACTGAAGCCTTACCGGTACTGGCAGGTGTACTTCCAGTCGACCTTGAGGTACAGCGACGTGCTTCAATGTACTACTCCGCGAGGGGGGAGGCCATGGACACTAATTTTGTTACACAACGCGACTTTAATAAAATCTCTAGATTATTTAAACCTCAGACTGAAGTCTGGGAGGACCTCTTATCCGAATGGCAAAGTAGGTGGGATAATTCCATCAAGGGCCGGCACCTCCATCTGTTCTTTCCATCCGTTGGTGATCGGCTGGCTAAGACATGGCTGGTGGTTGACCACTGCGTTGCCCAATTTCTCACAGGTCATGGCAACTTTAAAAGTAAACTGTATTCTTTTAAACTTGTTCCTTCCCCTTTGTGTCAGTGTTCTACATCGAACTGTGAATTTGAACAGTCCGCACATCACATCTTGTGGGAGTGTGTTCTTTGGCAGAATGAACGCAATATTATGTTGGATAGTGTACAAGTTACATCCGGAGTCGTTTATTATACGGACCTTGTAGAAACTAGAACCAATTTCCGTGCGTTCAGGCGCTTTTGCCATACCTATTATTGGAATCAATTGTAACAGCTAATACCTACTTAGGACCCATTAACTTAATCAAATTTTATTCCGTGGTGTTTGGCAATCTGGGCTTCTCCCAGTTGCAATAATGTCCCTTTGTGCCGTTTGGCCTAGTTCTGTTCTGTCTCCTGCTTGTTATGGAGGGAAGTGGAAAAAATATCTTTTTTCTTACTCCTCCGCTATTCTTTTCTGATTAATTTCGTTGCGGGACCCAAGACAGTTGAATCGTTTCTCCGGGACTCGTCGAGCTTCATTGCTCGGCGTTTTTCTGGCGGTCGCCACTGTTGATTCTGGCTTTCAGGAGTTGCAGTGGTTGGGAAAAGTGTGGCGGGTTTGACACTTTAAGGGGTTCACAGACACTCCAAACCTATCAGACCAATCTTTAATAGCCTCCAAGTCATGATTTACCTCCGCTATTGCGCTCGATATACCTTCGACCCGCTCAGCTGTATATAACTGAAGATCATCAGCATATAGATGATACGAACACCGAAGACAGTGAGTTATGAAATTAATGAAAATGGAGAATAATAATGGAGAAAGAATACCGCCCTGTGGAACACCAGCATCCAGCTCACGCCAACTCGATGAGCTCTCATCGACGCGAACCGACTGCCGTCGTTCCCGAAGATATGAAGAGAACCATTCCAGTGCCTCGAACGAAACCATAAGGTGAGAGAGAATAGCAAGGAGAATATCGTAGCTGACAGCGTTAAAAGCATTGGAGAAATCAATTAAAACCAAAACAGCAACTTTGGTATCCTCCATAGCCTCTCTAATGTCACCTATCACTTTAAGGATCCGCCCGCGGCTTCGCCCGCGTGGAGTTCGGTTATATCGCGATTCTCTTCAAAAGTCCGGAATCAAAACTATCCTATTTTATTTCTCAAGGTCAACTCTATCTTTGTACCAAATTTCAATAAAATCAGTTCAGTGGTTTAGACGTGAAAGCGTAACAGACAAACAGTTACTTTCGCATTTATAATATTAGTAGGGATTTCAAGTTTCTTTATTATTAACTCTATTTGAACATAATCATATCATATTAATGAACAAAATTTAATGAACAAGTACTATTCATTGTACTTGGTTTTTGTTACTTTAGGTTTCCAAATAAAAATAATATTGTACGGAAAAAGTCATTACGATTTCTCCAGATAGACCGTAGAGAAGAAAATTGGCTTCCATCTGCTTCGTCGAAATTATACTCGAAGCATTTTAAAAGAGAAGATATCTGCTTGGAAAAACTGGTCGATCAAATTTAAAAAAAGGATCGGCGACCTTGTACTAGAAATGAAATAGTAAGTTATTAATTTCGGTACTTTTCCACTTAACCGTACAAATCGGGATAATATTTACGGTTAAGTGGATAAGTACATAAATTACATAACTTATTTATAATGAAATATATTCCTAAAATATGTAAGTAGGTATATGTAGTACAATAATTGCGAGCTACTTTGTGATTTTAGACTTCGCTGACCGTCAGTCCGTATGTCACCAGGCTGTATCTCGTGAACCGTAATAGCTAGACAGTTGAAATTATCAGAGATTATGTATTTCTTTTGCCGCTATAACAACAAATACTTACTAAAAATAAAAAAAAAAATATTGAAGAGGGGCTCCCATACAACAAACGTGATTTTTTTGCCGTTTTTTTGCTCCATATTAATAACGGAAATAGATAGACGCTTAAATGTCCACAGAATATTTGCTTATATACTAAAATTAATATAGAACAAATGTTGAAGGGGGGCTCCTATACAACAAACGTGATTTTTTTGCCGTTTTTAAAGATAATGGCAGACTACCATTTTTGTCGTGATTTGGATAATTAATTAATTATCTACGTGACAAGAAGTTTTGTTCCCAGGAAACAGTTCTGCATTTACACAGTTTGTGCAGTCTAGCTCCTCAGAGTTCTATCGCAAAGGCACACAGGACCTTCCTATTACAGGGCAGCAATGTATACATAATAATGGTAACTAAATTAACAAAATAAACAATTATTAAAATTTTCAGTACTAATCGGCAATTAACAGAATGATATAAATATATTAATAGAATGATATAAATAAGAAACTCGTAAATATAAAAATTACCTAAAATTCTTCTGTTTCCTAATTTTTTGTTTCATGCTATCAAAATGCGAAAAAACATCGTCGTAGTAACTTCTTTGAATATTATCGATAACTTTATATCAAAATGATACAACCCTGAACCCCTACCACAGTTTTTGCATTGCCATTTAAAAATATTTGCAGACAAACGTGTAAAAATAATAATTCTGCTAAAAAATTAAATGTAAAATGTTTTGATGTTTCTACAAGACAAGTTTCACTTCATTTGTTTGCTTTTCAATATTTATTTACCCGATTTGAACTATACTAGGGTATTAAATCGGATCTGGCAACATAGACCACTGGCCACCTAACGGGCAATAGCTGAATATGTTTTACATAAACTTTTCTCATTTTTACTATTTTGATGTCTCTGTCCAGTTGTCGATATAATTTTGCTACATTCTACTAGATGGCGGAACTGAGACATGGGATCACAGTTTTTCTATGCCATTTTGACACGTGCCCTCTCTATTTATCTTATATCTCTTTGTGTTTGGCTGTATCAAAAATGGTAGATAAAGTAGTAAAAGCTACCAAAATTATCGCGCTGCTTGAAGAGGGTTGCAGCCAATGCTCCGTGGCTAGGAGCCTAAATGTTAGTCGATCGACGGTCCAAAGGACCTGGCAGCGATATCAGGAGACTGGTTACGTCGAGAGAAGGCCTGGTTCTGGAAGAAAACCATGTACCCAACCACGGGATGATAGTTTTTTGTGAGTCGCGCATTAAGAAATCGCAAATCTTCGTATGTAGATCTTAAAAACAACCTCCAAGAAGTAAGAAATGTGCATATTAGTCTATGGACGGTCAGGAGGAGGCTTCTCGTTGCCAATATACGCAGTCACCGCCCGGCACGCGGCCCCAAATTACTCCGTGAGCACCGATTTCACAGGCTTAGATTCGCTATAAATTGTGAATCATGGACTCAAGAAGATTGGAACATCCAGCCAGGATATCTCTGTTCAGTGAAGAGCGACGTCAGCAAGTACTAAGAAGACAAGGAGAATGCTTTGCAGAGGCATGTTTCCTTCGAAGAAATCACACCTTATGGTGGGGGCTCTGTTATGTTTTGAGCAGGAATAAATTCAATGGATCGCACAGAGTTAGTCTTCAATAAAAACGGCTGACTGACTGGGCATCGATAAATAACGGAGGTTCTAATTCCTCATGCACAACCCGCATTGGCCGCTCTAGGTGAAGAATCTATTTTTATGGACGACAATGCTCGCGCCCACTGATCTCGCGATGTTGAAGCGTATGTACAAGAGGTCGGCATTCGTCGTTTGGATTGGCCAGCTCAAAGTCCCGACCTCAATCCCATTGAGCATGTCAGGGACGTTCTGAGGCGGCATGGGAGATCAGTACAGCCTGCTCTGCAGACCATCAGAGAGCTGAAGAATGTGATTACTGCGGAGTGGGAACGTATTCCGCAAGCCAGTATCCGGGGTATACTCGCTAGCATACCCAGACGAATTCAAGCTGTGATTTTCGTTAGAGGGGGTCACACTCGATACTAAACATTTATATGCTTTTACTTTATTAAAGAAAAAGAAAGAAAAGAACTTTTTAATATTAACTTCATGAACATATGCACTACTAGCGAACATACACTACTAGCGAGGTTTAGCATTATTTCCCATAAACTGTAACTAGGGTTTTTCTTCGAGAGTTCTCGAACCGAGAATTCCCGGGAAATTTTGCCTTACTCGAGACGAGAAAAAAGTGGTCGATAAATCGAGATATTCTGAAACTGGACAAAACAATAGATTATTCCCTAGCAGCTCCAATTTAGATGAAGATGGCACTCTAATACCACATTCTTTGAGCTGAAACTAAAACAGGCTATTGAAATGGCAGCCACAGGCACTCGTAGCAACATTGAAACTTTTAACAAGAAATCTCTCGAAAGAATTATCTCTCGGTGGTAGGCCATAATATCGGCTGCCGGCAGAAGTTACCACCCATCAGACAGAGTCTTGCCGCCAAGTGATACGTCGTGTTCCGGCATGATGTCTGGTGAAGCTGTACCGAGGACGGGTCTGAGCAGTTGTGTTGCGATGTGCGCCGGGTACGATGCACTAAATGTTGTTGTGTTGGGAGTTTGGTCGTGGAGGGTCTCCAGATCAATCACCCTCTGACACAGCATCGTTGGTCATGCTGTTGGGTTTAACATTGCATCACCTCGGCCAACTGGCGTCCGTCTTCCTTCCTATTCACTAAGTTTTTTAAAGTGAATAGGCTTAATAAACTAGAGCGCATCAACAATTGCATTACTGCTTACCATCAGGCGGGATTGCAGTCATATTAAAAAAAAGAAACTTGATTAGAAAAGAGTTTCAGTTATATGAATCAACCAGCAAAAGAACACCAAATCTGGAAAACTTGTATAAAGCTGTTATGTCAGTAAAGCCTACGTCGACAGAAAATGAACGGGTTTTCTCCTTTATTGGAGACTTTGTGACGAAAATACAAAACCGATTGTCAGATGATGCTATAATGACCTCGTATTTTTAAAGGCTTATTTCCAAGACATAGTGGACTAGCTTTTGAAGCAGTTTCCGCTTTAAATTGTGATTGTAATTAGTCTAAGTAATTGTAATACATTTAATTTTTAATAAATTTATATTTTACTGCGTGAAAACGTTTGTACGCTGAAAGACAGGAGAATATTTTTGACGTGAATTGAATGTCTTTTGTATTGTAACAACAATATTCTTAGAAATAAATTCTATTCTATTCTATTCTAAGATTATTAATTATTTATTAGGTTCTAATGTTTACTTAAGTAACAGAAAATCTCAATTTATAACAAATATTGGAAAGTTGTACTAAACTAAGTTACCTGTACCTGATTGTTGTTCGTAAGTATGAAGCTAGCCTGATTGTTCTTTTTATACCTAATAGAAAAACTGACGTTTTTTTGTTACATAATTGAAAAATTTGTAGAACCGACAGAGACTAAAGTAAATAGTGTACAGTAAGGTACTAAATTTTATTGTGATGACATGGTGCCATTGTTTTTAGAAGATATTTTATTTGTTTTTTCCAAAGAAGAAGACTTTTTATCACAAAAAAGATCTCGATAGAGTTTACTTTGCTTGATTAAAGTTTTATATACTTATTTAAGTTAAACTCACATGAAACTGAAAATAAATGTTATTGAATATTGACATATGAATACATAAAAAGCATAGTTTTATTGTTAAATCACACATATTTTCAATAAATTTCCATATTTCTCAACAACCCGGAAATTCCCGGGAAATAGTGATCGAGAATTGAGAAACCCTAATTGTAACACAATTTTATGAAATACTGATAGAAACGATTATTTTGTTATTAATTTACCAAATTGTGAGGATAAAACTACCTATAATTATCAAACAAAGCAATATTAACATTTGAAATGGTTCATTGCTTAGGTGCCCGTTTTTTTTTTTTTTTTGCAAATGAGCTTAACGCCCTTATTTATACAGCTAGGAAGAGCATAATAATAATTTATATCGTGTAACTCTTCCTAGCTTATTTTTTAACACGAAGATAGAAAGATCCCTTTAGATTACAATGTCAGTACGCAGCAAATGTTATTGATTTAAGTGGCCCACAGTGTGGCAGGTGGTGATGGCAAATGATTATCAACCCGCCGCGCGAACCCGGTGCAGGGCAACACCATGCTTCACGCCATTATCACCATGACGACTAGCAACTACGACGTAGTAGCGCCTACGCCTACGAGGCAGCTACGGCGTAGTCAACTACAGCGTACCCACGCTTTAGTTGATTACGCCGTAGCCGCCTCGTAGCTAGCCTTGACTGTACCATTGTTATCATTACTAATACTAACACTGTGAAGAAGCCATTCACTCTTCTACTACAAAGTTAACGAGTTACTATTAAAACTTAGATAAGCTATTTCTAAATTTAAATCAGTAGCTGTTTTATTATAGTAAAAATAAGTTTAATATAACATAAACTTACCGAATACGTATTACGCACCAGAATAGTTAGGATGTGTTTATCACATAACCATGGAAATGCGACTCAATATATGTAGATAGGAATGTAGCGTGTAATCTCGACCAAAACAAAAGCACACTTGAGCAGTATCGATTGTAGGAGCAACAGATAGCGGCGCGGCGGGCGGCGCACTCACTTCCAGCGAGTGGCGAGCGAGGTGCGACCAGTGGCGGGCGGTGGCGGGCGGCGCAGCGCGACGTGCCTGCGCGCTCTCTCCCGGCGGACTCGCCTCCGCACGACCTCGCGCAACAGCGTCGGCGGCGGACAGACGGATCGCGCATGCTCAACCCCCATCATTTACCCCACAACAATCAAAAATAACAACTACTCTACTTAAATTACCGAAACTGTACTGTGCTCAAGCACGTACCTTCTCACGGTTTATGTAAATACACACTTGAAAAATCCCGAACAATACTCGTTGTAAGAAACTACCTGCTAAAGTTATGCAGCTAGTACAGAGCATGCTCGTGGGTAGAGAACATAGGAAACATGTATAGAATTAAGGTCAGCAGAATATCGTTTAAAATTAAAGCCACTCACGGTTTCGATACGGACACACTTTTGATAACCATTTTTTTCTAGATTTACAATCAATTTAGCATATTTTTATACATATATTTTTATGAAATTAGTAAGTCATGACGTAAAGGATAAAAATTAAATTAAATTCGGAAACACATTCATAGATAATAGAAAGATTACAATAGGTACTTTTTCACATGCCGCCAAACAACTGAATATTGCCTTGTACCACTGTACCCTAACCCGCCCAGCGAATAGCGATTCGGGGTTGCTTTTTAACAATTAATACATATTTTTGTAACGTTTGGAGCAATGTATGAGTAATAAGCTACATAATTTGTAACGTGTGGAGCAATGTATGAGTAATAAGCTACATAATTTGAACACACTATTACTATCAATGTATGAGTAATAAGCTACATGATGATTAGTGTGTCCATCCACAGGTGGTGAAGAGATTAAATGCAGGTACTTTAGTTGTAAAAATTATTAATATAATTTGCCCAATAAATGTTAGTGAACTGTCATAATAAAACCCATTCCTACTAATAGTGTGTTACATAATCGTGCTGCACGTCGTTAGCTTTATATAATTGTATTTTATAATGACAGATGTGTTGAATATCATAAAAAGCTTTATTTTTTATTATACGTATCTTTAAATCTTATCTAAACTAATATATAAAGCTGAAGAGTTTGTTTGTTTGAACGCGCTAATCTCAGGAACTACTGGTCCGATTTGGAAAATTCTTTTTGCGTTGGATAGCCCATTAATCCAGGAAGACTTTAGACTATATATAACGCTGTGACCAATACGAGCGGAGCATAACCAACTTCAAGCGAACGAAGTCGCTAGCGGCCGTTAGTAACATATAAAACCCTTACAGAATCCGACTCCCACGTGGCCGCTTCTTTTTTGGTTGAGTATTATTTTCTTTGTATTTATTGTACGGCAGTATACCTGGCGTGCTAATTAGAGCATTAACAGTTTGATCTGTCTCAATCTGTCAAACAATCCCCCATTTTTCCCACTGAGTAAGTAATCACTACGCTACTAGATTATATTTTGATTGAAATAGTATTCTGTGTCTTGTAATGTTAATTATTTTGCATAATTTAATTATCTACTATAGTACAAAAGCCAGTTCCTCTATCTGAATAGACAGCTGTGATAGATAACACTCCACACACTCCAGATGACATGCGTGCCAACTATCTCACACCACAGGATGCTAAAGATCGTGCGAAATGGAGGAAATTAAGCAGGAAAGCGGACCCCGGGCTCCAAAGTGAAGGCTACTGATGCAACCGGGATAAACGCTAAGATGATGATGATGATGCTATATTACACTCCAGCACAGCCAACTGTGCTAAGAATATGGGACGGCCTCTTTACATCTTTACGTACGACGAATGAAAATGAATTATAAACTAATTCATTACAATTGATAATTAAAATGCATAAATAAATGAAATGAATGATAGGTTTTCACAGACATTTCAAGACCATTATTTATCAGGAATATATTTATACTCTGAAATTATAAGTTTTGTTGTGTATAGTATTATTTGAATTTATTATTTACTTGTCTGTTACCTTTTCGTGTAACGGCTAAACAGATTTAGATGAAAGGCATGCCGTGATTAGACATGACCTGTGTTTATTACGCGGACAAAGTGATTAGACATGACCTGTGTTTATTACGCGGACAAAGCCACAGGCCAAAGCTAATAGTTGATATTGGCGCCGATTCTGTTATTCACAAACTAAACTAATTTTAAGTTATGGGTATCTTTTTCTTTCCATTTGGATGAGAAAAGGGCAGAAGATAAAATGTCAGTATAGACCTGTCAAATTAGTGCGCTCCTGACATAATCTAGCATATTTTTAGTCGCCATGTTTATAATCGCATCTAAACTATCTATGGAGTATTTTAATTTGACAGGATTAAACTAAAATGTTATCTTCTATCCTTTTCTTAACGAAATGGAAAGAAAAAGATGTACTTAATTTAAAATTAGTTTAGTTTGTGAACAACAGAGTCGGCGCCATTGTATAACTTGGACTAAATTGTAATGCTAGGTACACACACAGTGATTTTAATCGTTATTGTTATAGGTTAGTTTTACGGATTAATCTGCAGATGGCGACACTATTGAAATCTGGTATCAAAAAATTATATTGTTATGCTCTTTTTTTTTTTCTTTTCTTCTTTGGCTTCGCACGGTTTGTGCATTCAGCCAATGTCAAGTGTGTTGTTATGCTCTTTGCACTAGGTATCTAAAAAGCATAGACGTAATAGTATAACATAGACCTGCCATACCTACCAAAAAATACCTACACTCGCATACCTACACTTTACTGAGAGGATAAAATGGCCGTTAATAAAGCTGCCCATGTTTCTTTATAACAACATCGATAAAAGATTACGAGGTTATTATTTTTTGAAGTTTGTTCTGAATTTTATGGTCTTGGTATTTAAGCTTTTGGCTATTACAAGAAATAAATATATATCGAATAATTTATGTAACTGTGTTAGAGCTTTGTTAGACGTTTGCATCGAGGGAACATATTCAAAGAAATCTTAATATTCACGATTGATTCCCGGAGCGGAAGAATTCTGTGATACATAATCCTACTATCCCTTCCTATTATAATATTATTAACACATAAATGTGAAAGTGAAGATGGACGCAAAAACCATTAAACGGATGAAATTTAGCACACATTAGTACAGACGACAGCACATCAAGCTTCGGTGTATGTTCGGTGTATCCTGCCTGTTAGAACCACCGTTCTAACATGCAGGATGAGTGTGGGTTTTAATTAAAAGTCAACAATAATTTAACAATGTATTTAAACAAATCAGTCTTATTCATTCCTGAACATTACAATTTTGTTCAGGTAATTTCTATACGAAAAAAAATGTACCTTAACAAGTTAGATTTTTCTCCATAATATATGTATTTCAAATTCATGCACAGACGACAACACATCAAGCTACTACAATCTGTCAGATTTCTTTATTATATTTTCAACTTTATCTCTAAAGCATTGAGGCTTAAGGTTGATTGGGAATATTTGACAGTATCGGGTAGCTTGACCTGCTGTCGTCCATACCTACACCTTGACCTGCTGTCGTCCGTACCTACACCTTGACCTGCTGTCGTCCGTACCTACACCTTGACCTGCTGTCGTCCGTACCTACACCTTGACCTGCTGTCGTCCGTACCTACACCTTGACCTGCTGTCGTCCGTACCTACACCTTGACCTGCTGTCGTCCGTACCTACACCTTGACCTGCTGTCGTCCGTACCTACACCTTGACCTGCTGTCGTCCGTACCTACACCTTGACCTGCTGTCGTCCGTACCTACACCTTGACCTGCTGTCGTCCGTACCTACACCTTGACCTGCTGTCGTCCGTACCTACACCTTGACCTGCTGTCGTCCGTACCTACACCTTGACCTGCTGTCGTCCGTACCTACACCTTGACCTGCTGTCGTCCGTACATACACCTCTATTATACTTTTGAATAATAAATATTTATGTTTTGTGTCATGTTCACAATCCCCAGAATCAAATAAATTATTTGATTTGAAAACCTACAAAAACAGTTTTTAGTATTTTTTCGACATTGTTTAAAATGTTTACAACTTTTTTTTGATGGATAAACCAGACCATCTCGGGATTTTAAAGTAATTAGTAAAAACTTTTTTTAAATAAAAATCAATTTAATTAAATCGTTTTGGGGTCCTGCTCATTCTGCAAGCAAAGCTTGGGACTCAAAATTCATTTTTTTTTTCCTTTAAAACTTTGATAATAATACTAAAATAAGTAATATTTGATATATTTGAAAGATTTATCAAATATTCTGCAGACCTACATAATATTGAAGTTATTTGTAGAACTGTTTGGAAAGGTCTACCTCAAGGTTCTGTGTTGAGTCTTTTTTTTTTTTTTTTTTGATATGGCATCTCGTAGTTGACCTTGAGAGGTCGTGACTACTTAACCGGGCTATCCTGTGGCTGCCTTAAGTGAATTTAAAGCCTCCAGCCAGGGCTACTAAAAGCTAAGCGACTACACGCTAAGGGCACCCCCTGTGGGGTACGAACCTCGGCTTAGGGTGTCGCTGGAGAAACAGCAAGGGACGGCTGGATCGAATTATTTTATTTTTGTTTCGGTTTGATGACCACGGCGTTTCCTAGTACTAGCTCTGAGAAGAAACGGCCGAAACAAACTCAGAGGTCATAGTCGGGAGTTTATATTTACTGGCTCAGCTGCGGCGCGGGCTGGCCTTCATCGGACAAGGGACGGGGAGGGCGATTACTACGTTGAACGCGTCGCGATGGACCTCGGCGGCGAGGTCGGTAGGTCGGTTTTTTGTATTTTGTGCTAGTGGCCCTATTGGCCTCTTGGAGGAGGGTTATGGGGTCATCAGGGTCTGTGAGAACGTGCCTAGGTCGGCGAAGCTTACTTATTTTGGAAGGGGTGTACTTTGCTGCCGCGACAACCAGAGGGTTGTGATGTTCAGCAGCTGTGTCAAAGAAACGCTTGGATAGGCGTTTCATGTACTGCTGGATAGTGGGGATTTTGAGATCTAGATGGAGGATCTCATTTCGGACGAAACAAGGGCCGTTTGTTGCTTTGCGAAGAAAGCGGTTTTGGAGTGTCTGCATCCTATGGATATGACTGGGCTCGGTGTGTGCGAAGACTACACAGGCGTATGTCATGATGGGGCGTATGCAGGCTGTGTACAGGCGCATTTTGCACCTGAGGGACAGCTTGCTGCGCGGGTTGAGGAGAGAGTGGAGTTGATAGAGTGCGTAGGCGGCGCGCGAGCGTACCGTCCTTATGTGCTCTGCGAAGGTGAGGTGTTCGTCTAGGATGACTCCTAGGTATTTGGCTCGCTTTTCCCAAGGGATCGGCTTGCCAGACATGGTGATTGGTCGAGGGAGGGTTGGTTTGCTACGCGATTTGGAGTGGAGGACCGCTTGGCTTTTATCGGGATTTACTTCTATTCTCCATTTTTTAAACCAGTCAGCAAGTGCGTTGACAGCGGTTTGGAGATTTAGTTTAATTTGATTGGGGCTGGTTCCTGAACAGTAAATGGCTGTGTCGTCTGCGAAGAGAGCGAGGTGGGCCTTTTTACTTTTGGGGATGTCGCTGGTGAACAGCGTGAAGATCAAAGGGGCCAGTACGGAGCCCTGGGGGACTCCAGCCCGGATGAGGTGGGGGGGGGAGATAGCTCCTTCGGTTTTGTAGCGGAAAGTGCGGTTTGACAGAAAGTCTCGCAGGATGAGCACGAGACGGTCAGGCACGCCGAGTTGGTACAGCTTGTATATTAAGCCGTTGTGCCAGACTTTGTCAAAGGCTTTCGCTATGTCGAAGTAAATAACACCTGTCAGCCTACCACGTAGGAATCCTGCGTGGATGAGCTCGGTGATACGGAGGATTTGTTGGACACTGGAGTGTCGAGAACGGAACCCGAATTGTTCGTCGGGAATGAGACCCTTGTTCTTCGCAAAGGCCCTGAGACGCTTGTAAATAAGCCTTTCATAGACCTTGCCGAGAACTTTTAGCAAGCTGATAGGACGGTAGCTCGAAGGCTCTGATTTTGGCTTGCCGGGCTTAGGAATGCCTATTACGGTCGCTTCCTTCCACGTTTGTGGGAAGATATTGTTGCCCATGGCTCCATTGAAGATGGTGGCCAGTAGGATAATCAGGTGGGCAGGGAGGAGTCGGATCACTTTATTGGTGATGCCGTCAGAACCGGGAGCTTTTTTAGGTTTGAGACCTCTGATAATATCCTGCACTTCGTCTGGTGTGACGGGAGGCAGAGGATCTTCAGGGTCTTCGACGGGTGGGAGGGAAGCTCTGCGTTCGACCTCCGCGTCAACCTTCAGAAGGTGAGCTGGGTCTACTGGTTGAGCGCTGGGGGAGCATTGGGCTTCCAGGCTGATGGCTAGACATTCAGCCTTGTCATCATCGTCAAAGGCGATGGTTTTATCCGGTCGGGTTAGGGGTGGAATGGTGACTTCTTCTCTGGATTTAAGAGTCCTTTGAAGATTCCAGAAGGCTTGGTGGTTTGGCTCTAGTTCGCTCAGCAACTTGTCCCAGCTGGCTTCACGCCACTCCGATATGCGTTTCTTTGCAGTTCGCTGCAAATGGCGCATATGGGCTTTGTTTGCTTCGCAGGGGAAGTTGCTGTAGGCCCGGACTGCTGCATTCTTCTCGTTCAGTAGTTCACGTATGTCGTCAGGGAGCTTCCCGCGGCGGTCATCCGTCGCTGAGATCTCCCTAGAACAGTCGTTCAAGACTGACTGTACGTGTTCCGTGAACGAGTCGATTGCGGCAGTCGTGCTCGCGACTGAGTCCAAAACAGCGGGAATGGAGTCTAAGTGGGGGGATCTGGTGGATTTCAGACTTTCGCCTACTTTCCTCCAGTCCGTTACCACTTTAGTCGTGGGAAGTTGGTCGGGGTCATTTAGGCCAACGCGGGGAGCCAGTCGGATGATGACTGGTCGGTGGTCTGAGTTAAGCTCGTGGGACACTTCTATAGAGTCTAACCGTAGGTTGACATTCTTCAGAAGTGCCACGTCGAGGACGTCGGGGGTTTGTCCGGGGACAGCGGGGAAGTGAGTTGGGGTCAGAGGGCCCACAACGTCGAAGTTGAAGTGGGAGGAGAGGTCAAATAGGTGTCTGCCCCTGGTGTTGGTCCTGGTGCTGTTCCAGGCAGTGTGCTTGGCATTAAGGTCGCCCGCTATGATAACAGAGTTGCTCATGCCAAGGAGAAGGGAGATGTCGTCTGCGAGAAGCGCATAGTTTTCTGCAGAGCTGGTGGGGGGGAGGTAAACCGACACTATGGTGATCGGCTGGTGACCTGACATGCCGATTCGGCAAGCAGACACTTCAAGTCGTGAAAGGGGGGGTGGGTCCATAGGGATGCAGTATAGGGCCTTGTTGTAGTAAATTAGGGTGCCGCCCTTGTGACATCTTGACCTGTCATTACGTACTAGACGGTAGTTCGCAATGCGGGGGTCTCGATGATTGGGCTTAAGGAAGGTCTCTTGAACGAGAAGAATGTCAATTTGGTGGTCCCGGAGGAAGACAGAGATCTCAGGCTTCTGGTCTCTGATGCCGTTGGCATTGAAGTATGCCAACTTGAGGGATCGGGGCTTGGTTCGTTCGATTTTCCTGCTATCCATTATTGGGGGCTAGGGGTGACGAAGGAGTGGAGGGCTGTTAGCACCTCTGGGTATGCGTTGTATATTTATTTATTTATTTATTAAAACTTTATGCACAAGGAAATTGTACAATGGCGGACTTAATGCCTTAGGCATTTTCTACCAGTCTACCTTAAGGTGATGCAGACAAAATATGGTAGGTGCAAACAAATTAAAGTTAAAAGAGAGAAGAAAAAAAAATAAAATTATAATAAATACATAAATACATACATACAAAATATAAACAGCTCCTCGGCCATTTTCTTGGCCCGGGGGGTGAGGAAGATGAGGAAAGTGCTGGAGATAACATTGAAGGGATCAATGTTGCCAGCTGTCCTGGGGGGCGGGGGAAGCCTTTGGACCACTGGGGTGCCCTTGGGGGTGGGGGGGGGGGGTGGGGGTGGCACCACTTTTTTTGCCGTGCCGGGGCGGATGCGAGGATCCTTCCAGGCGGCAGTGGGTGGAGGGGGTGGGGGTTGGGGAGCTGATGCCACGAGGGCTGGGAAAGCCTGCTGGTGGTTCAGCTGAGACCATGGGCTGGGTCTTTGGGGGCTCAGTTTCACTGGGCCCTGGGTCTGTGAGGACTGGGGGGACTCGCGCTGCTGGCGTGCATTTGCACGCTTTGTCAGCTTCGCGGAGGTTGACTTGGGGGCCTTGGGGCATCCCCGATAATTGGCCGTGTGGCCGGTCGTGCCGCAGAGGACGCAGCTTGGCGGCTCGGTGCAGAGCGCCCGGTCCTTGGGCCGAGGGCACTCTGCTGTGCCGTGGTCGCCCAGGCACTTGACGCACCTGGGTTTTGCGTGGCAATGGGCCTGGGAGTGCCCATAGAGCTGGCATCTGTGGCATTGGCCGACGACGCCGCTCTTGTGCGGTTTTTCTAATTGGATCCCGGTGAGGGAGCATATGCTCTTCACCTGAAAAATAGGGTGGAGGGTGGCTCCTTCGACAGGTGGACACACCACCAGCACCATGTCGTAGGCCACGTTTCCCCTGGCCTTGTGCATCCTGTGCACCTGTGTTGAGTCCTATTTTATATAATATTTATACCTTTGACCTGGAGCCTGCTGTTAAACATGTCAATGTGCTGCAGTATGCAGATACGGAAGATAGAAGAAGATGAAGATACGTCCTTCTTTTATACGCTTCAGGACCTTCTATAGATGAAATTAGTAATTCAATGTCTTTAGGATTGACTCATTTGAAGCTGTGGTTGGGTGGTAATGGTTTAGAATTATCGGCGTCTAAAAGCACAGTAGTTTTATTTACCAGAAAACGCGTGGTACCTGAAGTTAATCCTGTGTATAATGGTGTGCGTTTAGAAGTAAAAGATCGGGTGAAGTTCTTGGGTGTAATACTAGATTCCAAAATGACGGGGATTCCTCATTGTGACTATGTGCACATGAGGTGTGAACGGAATTCGAATATACTAAAATGTCTTTCTGGAGTTTGGTGGGGGTCACACCCAGTCACGATGAGGCTCCTTTATAATACAATAATAAGAAGTGTTTTAGATTACGGTAGTTTTTTATTGCACCCAGGCAACTCAGTAGCTTTTAAAAAATTAGACGGAATTCAATCCAAAGCATTGCGTTTAATTACTGGTTCTATGAAGTCAAGCCCTACAACTTGTTTACAAGTTGAATGTTGTGATCCCCCTCTGCATTTACGGCGGCAGTATTTATGTCATAGATTCTTTGTCAAGAATTTGGAAATTAAAAATAACATCTTAATTAACAAAATTGCATTACTTGCAGCAGATGTAGAGTCCTCAAGATACTGGGCTCGAAAAAATACACCTCTATTAGTAAATAGTCTGGTGATGTTTAATTCCATTAAAGCTAAAACTCATCAATCTAATACTCTTCCTCTTTATCAATATGACTACAGTGTTCATATTTATAGTCCGCTGTCCGCAGGTGGAATGTGACTTAGGTTTATGCAAACAGGGTAATAACCAAAATGTTGAATTTAATAGGCTTATTAATCTTAACTGGGAAAATTACCACTATATTTATACAGACTCATCCAAAAAATCGAATAATAGTTGTGTTGGTGTAGGAGTGTATCACTCACAGTACAAAATTCATGAAAAAGTTAAACTTCCACCTGAATCATCTGTATATACAGGAGAATGTTATGGATTATTTAAAGCCATTGAATATGTTCTTCTTATGGGCTTGTCAAGCTCTCAGTGCCTTGCAGGCAGTATCACGTTTTCCTTTTAAATTCCATAAGCAACATCCTATAGTTTTCAAAGTTAGAAATCTCTTATTTCAGTGCTTTTTAAAGGGATTTCGGTTTGTTTTAGCCTGGATTCCGACTCATGTTGGCATATTGGGCAATGAAAGAGTAGACCGGTTAGCAAATGAAGCAATTTGTGATGGTGATGTGTCTCCCTTTGTAAATTACTGCCATGACTTAATTAACATGCCCAAAAGAATTCTATATGAATGTTGGGATCGATTGTGGATGGATAATTGCCAGCAAAAGGGGAAATACTATAGGTTTGTGCAGGATCATATCTCACTTGGTTTTCCAGGTTAAACTTTGATAAAAAGTCAACATCGATTTTATGCCGATTACGTTTAGGTCATGTGTCGACTCCAGCTCATCTGAACAAAATTAACATTTTAACAGATCCATCGTGTCCTTGTGGGGAGTACGGTGACAGTAACCATATTTTCTTTTCCTGTGCTTTGTATGATAGAACACAGTTCATTTCGAACCTGATATCCTTATCTATTCCATTTCCTACTTCTATTACTTGTTTGTTAAGTTTATATAGTCTAGATGTATATAAGTTATTAATTCACTTTGTACATATTAATAATTTAAGACTTTAAAATATTCTTGAACTTTCCTATGTACCTACCAATACTTTCATCCTAAATTCCCGATCCCGTAATCTTATTATATTGTTGTTTGTTTCCCTAACTTTGGTAATTGGCTAAAGACATTGGATGACCAATGTCTTTAGCCAATTACCAAAGTACCATAAATAATTAAAATAAAAAAGAAAAAAAAAATCCCGTCCGTACATAAATCTACGTCACAGTGTGAATGGATAGTTGCCAGCAAAAGGGGAAATACTATAGGTTTGTGCAGGATCATATCTCACATAAACCTTCGTTTTGCAGGTTAAACTTTGATAAAAAGTCAACATCGATTTTATGCCGATTACGTTTAGGTCATGTGTCGACTCCAGCTCATCTGAACAAAATTAACTTTTTAACAGATCCATCATGTCCTTGTGGAGAGTACGGTGACAGTAACCATATTTTCTTTTCCTGTACTTTGTATGATAGAACACAGTTCATTTCGAACCTGATATCCTTATCTATTCCATTTCCTACTTCTATTACTTGTTTGTTAAGTTTATGTAGTCTAGATGTATACATATAAGTTATTAATTCAGTTTGTACATATTAATAATTTAAGACTTTAAATTATTCTTGAACTTTCCTATGTACCTACCAATCCTTTCATCCTAAATTCCCGATCCCGTAATCTTGTATATTGTTTGTTTCCCTAACTTTGATAATTGGCTAAAGACATTGGTCATAGCCATAAAGAAGAAAAAAAAAAAATCTACGTCAATGATAAAAATGTATGTAATACACTGACGGCGGCTGCTGTCATAACCAGTCGCATCGCAGAAATGGCTTCGGAGTTGTTGTTTGTGCCGTTTAAAAAAGGTTCAGACGTAGATATTGTGAAACCGTTGAGGAATTTGATAAATTCAACGTACAACACTGGCGATCACCATGAGGACTACACCGACGCCCTCAACGAATTGAACCGGCTGAGAGCCAACGCCATTTGGAAAGTCTTCGAGAAATCCTCCCTGGACGTAATCTACAAGTAAATGCAGTATTTGTGTAGCATGAGTCACTTCACAGTTGAATCATTCTTAAGCAGAAGAAATTAAGGCACTTACATTGGACTGATTGGACTGATCTCTGGAGATTTTATTACTAATAGTCGAAGGTGTTATAGAATGATGTCATTCTATCACGCACACAAACAAAGAAATAGTTACACAAAACGATGTAATCCATTAACGTGTAAAGTGTTTGTGAACTAGGTGTTTGTACTTGCAGCTACCATGACCAGCTGGCGTCACTGGAGTCCAAGCTTCCGCCGCAAGAGGTGCAGATCCCCTTCAAGTGGAAGGACGCCTTCGACAAGGGCTCCTTGTTTGGAGGCCGAATGAGTCTCAGTAAGATTTATTAATACCCTATCTATACTTTATAGAAAGACTCTTAAAGTCTATTATAGCATGCTATGATTAACCAAAAGCTAATTTCATTTTATTTGTTCATATACAAGGAGCCCTTGTCGAAGGCGTCCTTCCAAAGCCTTTCGATAAGGGCTCCTTGTTTGGAGGCCGAATGAGTCTCAGTAAGATTTATTAATACTCTATCTATACTTTATAGAAAGACTCTTAAAGTCTATTATAGCATGCTATGATTAACCAAAAGCTAATTTCATTTTATTTGTTCATATTTGCGAGGAAAATAGAAATATCTACATCTGGTATTTTACTGCTGAACCATAAATAACATTTGAGCCATTAGAAATATGATAGAGTTAGTTCTAGTAATACAAACTGCAACTGGATCTAAAGTCACAAAAAACCCTCTGAAATCATTTTAAAACAATACAAATACCCACCCACACATAACTTACACACAGGCGCGTGCGCTCCATAGAGGCATTTAAGCACTGCATACCCTAATAATTTTCCAATTCGGAACACCCTAATCGTATTATAATATATTTTTTGTACTACAATACATTTTGTTAAAACACTACACTAAAACAGTAATACCGCCATCTTTTGGGGCTAGCGGAAACTAGCTAACACACATTACATATGCGTGCGTACGCGTCACTAGCGCTACGGAGCGGAGAGCGACGTAGGCACGAACTAAATTTGCTTATTTTTTAGCGAGAATGGCCGTGTATTTATATAAAATTATTTGTTGGTGTGAGTAATTTTCTCTAGTGTGCCCGCAGAATTTCATTCACTTTTAAGCCCGGAAAGGCAGTGCCTATTTGGCAAACCGACCAAGTTTAGAGGCTATGACAAATAGCATAATTGTTTTTCGTTAAAATACCTATTTATTTTACCAGCTTTGCAATGTTAAATTACTCCATGTTTTTGTTGTTGTGATTTGTGATGTTTGTTTTCGTTTTAAGTGCAAATGAATTGAATTAAGTTTATTTACTTTAATACGTATTTCTTTCTAAAATATACAAAATTATACCTGTGAGATTTGTTGGTTTAGTTGTTTTTCAACGTAAAGTTTTGAGCAAAAATATAAATTAAAGAGTGTTGTGTTCCCAATTTGGATGTAACTCAAAAAAAGGTAATATCACACGTTGTTTTAATAAAAAGTATTATGATAATTATAACTGGTTAGCAGGCTGTGTACACACAAATTATTTTGTTTCCTGTGTATATTATTTTCAAAACATGATAGTAAAAATGTTTGGGGTTTTTGATATTCAGATTTACATAATTTTCACAAAGCCCCCTCTAAATACGATTCTTCGGAAAAACATTTAGATTCTTATTTAAAGTACCAAATTTTTGGAAAAGGTAGAATAGATGACGTGGTCTCGACGAATCGCTTAATAAACGAAAAATATGGTCCACGCTCAGACGATGGGCACGCGGGGCGTTGAATTCCGTCAGCTGTTGCCACGATGCAACAATGGCTAAATGTATTTGTGAAAAAATATAACATACATAGTGTAAAAAGATTAGAAACGATTAGGTTTCGTATAAAGAAAAAATAACGTTGTATAAACACAGAGATTTGGTTGTGTATGTATGCATACACTTTTCTAAAGTTATATGTACTTTTAAGTATATCTGGGACACCAATGACTGAAGGTGAAGGAAAACATCTTGAGGAAACCTGGACTTTAAGTCTGAAATCGCTAACCCCCATTGAGCAAGCGTGGTGATTACGCTCAATCCTTCTCTGTATGAGAGGAGATCTGTGCCCAGCAGTGGGACGGTAAAAAGATTGATAGTGATGATGATGATGATCTATGCATACCCTCAAAAAAATCTCTGTGCACGCCCCTGCTTACACATACATACACACACACACTTTAACTGAATTAACTAATTTTCAGCAGTACAATCATAATCAGATTAAGAGTTGGATCAATGGTCTATGGGCTGCCAAATATTTATTTTCTCTGAAGAGTTATTTTCTAAAACATAGTATGGAGTCATCTCAACACTTCTCACCTTGATTATAGTATTGTATATAAGTATATTATCAAATTAATAATTATTGCAATAGTATGTATGTATACAACATAATTTTTTGTTCAGAACCCGTAATATATGTCCAGTATTTTCAAGTAATGAATCTATGCACAAAATTTCAAAAGGCATGAGCTTGTTATCCTATTTGGCTGCCTCGACAAAAATATGGTCCAATATCCACTTGGGCGGGCTAACAGTGTGTTGACCTCTGACGTCAGCTGTTGCACAGGTGTGTGCAGTACTATGATCTACCGTGCACGCTTGGTAACCACACTGCAAAAATTTCTAAATGTAAAAAAAATATACTGTGCTGTAAAAATGATTGGAATTCATTCAGTTGCTTTTTCTGAATAAACTATATTCAGGTTTCACATAAAATAAAAATAATGTTGTATAATAACCTATTATTATGTATATTTTCTATATTATTATCTAGAGAGACAGGAGAAGGATATTGTATGGTTTATTACTGTGGATGCAATGATGGTGGAGATGTTTTGGAAAAACTTTGATTGTGTGATGATAGGTATACTTTTGGATAGTTATTTGAAAGAAACTGTGGTAGATAACATCCACCACAGATAGAGAGATAATTAGTGAGGGTTATAGTGATAGCTGTTAAAGTGATTGTGGAGAGTTTGACTGTTTATACAGAGTGGTGCTGACAATATGACAATAAATGAAAACACGAACAATGCTGGTTCATAGGAATAATCCTAAACCATAGAAAAAACCTAGCATCAAAAATAAAAAAATGAAAATTTTAAACAAACTAAATCGCATAAAATTATAAACGGAATAGAACATCCTTTAAAAATATTGGTTCACTGACCTCCGATCGGCGACAGCGCGATCCTGTAAGCGCTTTCTTATCAACATGTACATCATGTACAAAATATGAAAAATGAAAAATAATAATTTCCTGTGACTAAACTAATGGACATATTTATATGGTTTTTTATGGGTCGACCGAGAATGTGCTGAGGTACACGATGTTTAATTTATTGTCGTATTGTCAGCACCACTCTGTATAGTTAGTGTGTACGCACCCCAGTCAGGGTATAAAATAAAGAGAAAAGAGGAGGAGGTATTCTCCTCTTTTCTCTTCTTTTTATTTTATATGGCGTATGGTAGAAAAGAGGAATATGCTGAAGTCAAGTGGTGATGATTGAAATAGAGGATATGGAATGCAAATCTGTGAATGAATATTGGAAAGACATGACGGAACATACAGAGTGGTGCTATAATATGACAATAAATGAAACCATGGACAATGCTGCTTCATCAAAATAATCCTAAACCATAGAAAAAAACCTAGCATCAAAAATAAAAAAACTAAATCGCATAAAATTGTAAACGAATTAGAACTTACTCTATACATTATAGAGTAAAATTTGACAAATTGCTAACGTCGTACATATTTGTTTTGTCTCCAGAATTCTTTTAATAAAAAGTGGTAAAAAAAATTATTGATTCAGTTTTGTTGTATATCATTGTGAAGCTAGTGAAACGGACTAAAAAGTGACATATATATCTCATCTGGACTCCACCGGTGAGTAATAAGCAAAAACTTAATACGAGTATAAGATTGCTCGATCACACTCTTTGAATTTTCGCCACAAAGCGAACTAAACTCCGAAGCGCAGCATACTCTTTCCTGTCTGTACCGCTGAAAGAAGTTTCGGTTCCATCTTGCACTTACTATTTCATGTGATCCTTTCAAACGTCAGAACACAATGAAGTCGATGAAAGATGGACACAGTAAATGATAGCTTAATAGCAAGTACATAGTGCTCACACGTGTGCTATGCAATTACACAATACTAATAAATTGTGTCTCTACAATATGTAAGGAAAACCCTGTCCGATCCGTAAAGGTATTGTTAGGTATCAATAACTGATTCTAATAATGTATACAAAACCGGGCTAAACTTAAAACAAAAATCCCTCTAAAAAAATAAATATTATTTCGCAAAAAGAGGTAACTTAATGCATGTGCGTTAAGAACCCTCCCGCGGGCGGCGGGCGGCAGGGCACGCGGCACGTGGTCTCATCGCTATTCGCTCATAATACTACCGGTGTTGTCTTTTTTTTTTTAATTACCAAATTTCGGGAAAGTTGGAATTAATTCGCGGGAAAAAAAAATTATTTCAAAATTCATTTGTATTGGCACTTACTATGATGATTACATAAAATTTTATATTATATTTGTTCATGTGTTTACCTAACCTTTATTATCCTTATGGGTCGGACAGGGTTTTCTTAACATATTGTATATTGCAAATATAGTTTTTTTTTTTCCAATGGGAAGCAGCTCCAACAATATTTCCTAATGCTAATTAATTTATGCTCCTTTTTGAAGCAGGACCAGCGTTGAGCAAAGCATTTCTGTCATTTCTTTTCAGTTAAATAAAGTATGTAGGTAGGACTATATTTTAAACAGTACTGTACATTACGGATTGCAATAAACGATTTGATTTGATTTGATACTCCATGAAGGATGAGTCTACTACAGCAAATCAGAAACCAGACTGAACTAATTGCTCCCTACTTCTAGTTCTATAATTGTATTTCACCACTTTTACTAAAAAGAATTATTTTTTCCTATGTATTCTAATCTATACTAATATACAATATGTAAAGAAAACCCTGTCCGATCCGTGAAGGTATTGTTAGGTATCGATAACTGATTCTACTAATGCCTACAAAGCCGGGCTAAAGTAAAAAAAAAATATTTCGCAAAAGGAGGTAAATTAATACATGTACGGTAGGCAATACATGCGCGGGCGAAAGGGGGCAGGGCACGGGTCAAAAAAAAATGTACAATATTTCAAAAATATATCATGAAAAACCACAAAGTTATGAGCTTGATAGTCTACTTGGTTGCCCCAAAAAAATATAGTCAAACGTCCGCTCGTGCGGATGAGCGCGGGACGTTGATCTCTGGCGTTAGCTGTTGATCTATTGTAGAGCTACGTGCGCACGCTCGGTATCCAAACAGCAACATTTTCTAAATGTATTTAGGAAAAAATATAACATGGTGTAAATGTGGAGGCATGAGGAACAGGGAGTAAAGCTCACTCATCCTCCATAGAAAAGGAAGGATCCTCCGACCAGACGGGTGTTATGTCTGGCGGGCACTTGCCCGATGGTTGAAATTGGCAAGTTGTATGTATGCTAATTGCACGGTAAACTCTGATTGCGAGATGTAGAATTCGTGTGACGTCAATATGACGCGTTGTTCATTTTGTGGCGTTTTGTAGGTACCGCTACAGTAAAAATGATTGGAATCGATTCAGTTGCTTAACTGAATCGATTCCAATCATTTTTTCTGTACAAACCTGAATGGTTCCGTATAAACAAAAAATAACGTTGTATAAAGGGTGTATCTGACATCGACCCACTAACGAGTACCATGGATCCAGTACATGATTCTGAACCCCCCAGTGGTGAAATTTTTCTTCGGCTTTTTCATGATTAAAAAAAAACAGTATTGTTTTTACTTTAGACCGTTCATAATTGCTATACTTTTATAACCCAATAAGATTTTAAAGTAAAAATTAATTATTTCGCTAAGTAATTACACAAAAAAGCGCAAAGTCAACAACACTCGAATAAATATCCTATCAGCTCATTTAATAGAATTCACATCAAGGGTCAACGTCATACCTACATATACGCACGGCGGCATGCTTGCAACGTTCAAAGGCCGAGCCGACACTTTTTTTTAAACATTGTGATTTTTGTAACCACTCATTAACGACATCAATGACTATCATCATTTTATTAGTGGCATATGGTCTAGCCTTTTCGCGAAGTTTTCGTTACGATGTCAGATAGATCCTGTATAATCATATAATCACGCTGCGACCAATAAATAATAAAAAGTAATCCTTATTAAAATAAAATAATGAAGCCGCTAATTCTATAATAATTCTATCTTGTCGTTTTTCAATATTGCAGAAGAAGTTTGCATTGCCTAACTATCTTTCTAGTACGTGATATAATTAGAAACAACTGAGTAAGTACACAGTATGTGCTATATATTGGTGTGTTATACAGCAATAAGCTCCCTGGCGTACGAGCGCATGTGCATCCTGTTCAACATCGGGGCCATGCAGAGCCTCATCGCGGCGCAGCAGCCTGTGGAGACAGAGGAATCGCTCAAGCAAGCCGCCAAGTTGTTCCAGGTAGCCTGCTCACTTACACTGATTAACAAATATCCCTTAATCTCATTACAGTAAATATCATATTTGACGAGCTGCTTACTGTTAAACATTCTAATAATAACTTTACATTGCTTTTATAAATGTGAAAGTGTGTGTCTGTTTGTTTGTCCGTGTTTCACGGCAAAAAAGCGACGAATTGACGTGATTATATAGTGGCGATAGTTAAAGGGACTGAGACAAACAGGCTACTTACTTCTCGTACTTGTCTCTTTCTAACCCACTTCCCACTTCGCTAAAACGGGGGTGGAATTTGTACAGTGCATTCCGCATTTCAAGATAGAATACTAAAAATTGGTATGCGGACTATTTGTGACTAACAAAAAAATCGTGCATCATTTTTTTTTTATTGGAAATCTACCCTCGCCTCTTTAAAAGTAAGGGTGAAAATTTTATATAGGACTTTTCGCAGTTTTCAAGGTAGGAAGTTAAAAATCGGAATACAGACTCTTTGCTATCAACGAAAAACACGTCTTATTTTTGACGAAATCTTCCCCCAGCCCCTAAAATAGGGGATGGAAATTTTGGGAAAGGAGAACCGCGTTCCCCGAATTTAACGTGAGCGAAGTCAAGGGCAAGTGCTAGGATAAAATAAAGCTTTTTAAACAAATGTGTGTGCAGCAAGCGGCTGGCGTGTTCTCGTTCCTGAAGGCGAACATAATGATGGCGGTGCACCAGGAGACGACGCCCGATTTACACCCCGAGACGCTGGACGCGCTCGCCAAACTCATGCTGGCACAGGCACAGGAGGTCATCGCCTACAAGTGTATCCGTGGTAAGCAAGTCGTGGCTTTAGTCGTACTAGTTTAGTTGATATCTAGAGTGAATCTGTCGAACGCTATAAATGCTTGTTGCAGACGAGATGAAGGAGAGCATGGTGGCCAAGGTGTGTGCGCAGTGCGACGAACTGTACACGGACGCCCTGCGCGCCATGCAGAAGGAGCAGCTGAAGTCGCTGTGGGAGCGCGACTGGCTCAGCATCGTGAGTCTTACTGCACACAGCTCCGCTAGGGGTTACTTGTTATCGGTTACATTGTGAAACAAGTAGAATTGAATCTTTTTTTGTAATAGTCTCCAGATAATGAAAAAAAAAAACACATCTTTAATTTTCGATCAATTTAAACAATTGAAATAACAAAAATTCCAACAGAGCCAAATTTTGTTTTGCCCTACAAAATAAAAATTTCGAAGTCCCCATTAATCACATGCGAGCTTAGAAAGTTATTCAGGATCAAGGTCAAAATTTAAGATTTTTAGGATTTTTTTTAGAAATGGAAAGTTTTATCACAAAAATACTTCTGACTATATTTGTACATTTCAAAATTATATACAAATATGGTTATTGTGATTTTTTGTCTAAGTAAAAATAGTAAAGTCACGTTCTACTTACATAATATGCACACCACTTGTGTGGTAGTCTCATCATCATCATTTCAGCCGAAAGACGTCCACTGCTGGACATAGGCCTCCCCCAAGGTTCTCCACGACGACCGGTCCTGCGCCTCCCGCATCCAGCGGTTTCCCGCGACCTTCACAAGGTCGTCGGTCCACCTTGTCGGGGGTCTACCCACGCTACGTCTTCCGGTGCGTGGTCGCCACTCGAGAACCCGTCGGCCCCATCGGGCATCGGTCCTACGGGCAATGTGTACAGCCCACTGCCACTTTAGTGTTGCAGTTCTTCGGGCTATGTCGGTTACTCTCGTTCTTCTGCGCTCCTCATTCCTGATTCGATCGAGCAGTGAAACCCCAAGCATAGCCCTCTCCATTGCCCTTTGAGTGACTTTGAGCCTTCTTATAACATTGTTAGCATTGTTTGATATTGTTGTGTGGTAGTCTACTCGGCGCGTTTTTATTAACGTGGCTTCTCCGGTAGATCTATTCCACAAACCATTAAGATGTAGTTTTTAGAGACGATGCTTATTTAATTGCATAAAGATAATGTTATTTTAGGTTATTGAATTTAATTGTCATTGTATTTTTTTTTTTTTTTTTTATATAATGAAATTTGATTCATACTCTTCAAAGTCAATTTCAACAATCATGTTTTCATCGATTTCTTCTCCCTCTTACTGAATGTTCAAAAATTGTTCAAATTAAGATGAATCAGTTGTTTCTTCATAAAATGTCATGAATCTCCCTCTATTGTATTCATTTAAACATTAGAGCAAGACTGATATTGACAAGTGGTACACGCTGGAGAACTCTCGAACCCGACTTTTCTACAGCTGCATTTGGCACTACAAGCTTTTTTGCAATTGTAAAAAAATAGTGTTAAGAAGTTTTCTGGAGCAGTAAAGTTTGAATCGGTTCCTAAATATCATTTAATAATTTCCAACCCCAGTCTTCAAGGTTCAGTTGATTGAATTGCCATGTCTGAACTATACTCGATACTTACTTTACGAAAACTTGTAGTTGCACTACAAGGCCGTGAAAGATGTTTTTTCTTTTTTTTTTTTTTTTGCTTATGGATAAAAAGAAATGTTATTATTAACTGAAATGTAAATAAGTAATGCTATATTTTACAAAAAAGTTAAAATACCTTAATTTACTACCTATAAATAAAATCAAGACGCCTATCTTTTGTTAAATAGTTAACTCTACAAAACGTCGTCGTTAAAATTATAAGATCGTTTTAAAATCTCTAAAAGTTCTTTTTAGTGAAAATCAGAGACAAATCTGTGAGTCTGCTTTGGCCCTGTGTGTTTCGTAAATATGTATGGATTCTTTTCAGGCACGATAATGATCACTATTACTGATTCACTCGTACTCATTGGAATCGTAACTATTAATTTTGCTAATTTGTAAACTTCAGGAAATACGCATGATTCTTGAACAATGTCAATACCGCGTTTTAAAATAATACATATAGGTACCTACACGGAAAACAAAATAATAACGACCGAAAGGCGCCGTTTTAAATTCATATAAACATACATCACCAGTACAGATCTTTCTTAAAACAAACAATATATTTATTTTACCAAATACACCAATAACCGAACAACGAAAGCTGATAAAATTAAAAGGTATTTTAACAAACAACAATTGTGCTAGTTTTGTCAACTTTAATTCAGGCGCGTATAATAGAGGCACTGCTTATTTGTGCTTATAAACTGAATGAAATTGCAAGACAACACACGAAAAATTTACACATACAATCAAATAATTTTATTCACACACACGCAATGAAAGAGGCACATTTAGTACCTGCTTACGCCGCTACGCGAAGTGGCGCGGGCGTCGCGACGAAGCCGCGTTTGCGCGAGCATTGTAATGTGTGTTAGTAGTTTGCACTAGCCCCAATAGATGGCAGAGTTATCAATGATTACGAAGTCTTTACTGTAGTATATAATAGTAGTTTATCTACTTTCATATCAAAAAAATAAAAATATAAAACTAAAAAGGAGTTTATATTGACGTACTTTACCCATAGTATATCGAAAGGAAATTAAAAAATTAAATTATAACATTATTTCTCTAAAAAAATAATGTTATAAAAATTTTTTTCTTTCATTGCCGTACAGATTACAAACCATAGATAGCACTATTTCATTTTTTATCTGTGGCTGCGTGCGCTTTGATGCAGGGTGCAGAATTTTGGCACCAAATATGTTTCTTTGCATTGCGAGTCGTTGTTGTGTTTAGCTGGACACATAATTGATTATTATTGTTTCTTAAAATGTATGAGATTAGATAGTGTATGAAACTATACATAATTAGGTATTACACACTCGTGCATAATATCCCTCATTATGTAACAGTTTCATAAACTACTATTATTACCCTATTGAATGAATAATGTGTTGTTCCCGTCTCGTCAGAAGATCATGTTTTTTGTATATACAGTGTAGAAGCTCTTCATCAGACTGATTACTCACGCCTCTACAGCTAGTCCCGTGCGCCGGTCGGCGTGACATTCCTCCGTTTTACTATTTGCAGTAAATGAAATGTGTGCATTGAGTATTTGATTTGGACATAGAGTTTGTGTCGCAGATGCAGTCGAAGCAGATGATGTTCCGCGGCCTGGCGCAGCTGTTCCAGGCCGCCGTGTGCCGCGCCAACAAGAGCGTCGGCGAGGAGATCGCGCGCCTGCAGGTGGCCGACGAGCTGCTGAAGGGGTCGCGTGCCGCCGCCGCCGCCGAGCACGCCACGCGCGCCGCCCGCCAGCTGGCCGCCGCGCGCAAGGACAACGACTTCATCTACCACGAGCGTGTGCCCGAGCGCGCCCAGCTGGAGCCCGTGGCCCGCGCCGCCATCGCCAAGCCGGCCCCGCCGCCGGCGCGCTGGGCCGAGCGCGACCTGTTCGCCGACCTCGTGCCGCTGGCCGTGCACCAGGCGCTGCAGGCGGCGGGCGCCAGGCGCGGCGAGCTGGTCACGGCCGAGATCAGCAAGCTGCGCGACGCCACGCAGCTACTCAACAGCATCCTGGCGTCGCTGAACCTGCCCGCGTGTCTGGAGGCGGCGCCGGGCGGGGAGCTGCCCGACTCCATCCGGGCGAGGGCGGCGGCCGTGCGCGAGGCGGGCGGGCTGGCCGAGCTCACGCGGCTCATGGCCGAGCTGCCCGAGCTGCTGCAGCGCAACCGGGACATCCTCGACGAGGTACTTCTAATCTTCACTTATTACGTCTGTCCAAATATCATGCTAGGATTCCGATTCCGATCACCGAAGCAGGCGGAGCCCTTCGTTTTCGTTCGATACGACGACTTTGAATCTGAAATTCGTACGGAGTTTATCTTTTTATTGTGTGTAGAAATTAAAATACCTGATGACAGTATAAAACTCTAACACGTACGTTCCTCGTAACCCGGAGGGCAATTCTCATAATTTAAAACATTCAAAATGCAGTCACAGTCACATCTCAACGACAAAAAAATGCCAAAAACTTGTGAAAACGTAAAAAAAAAAAAATATTCATTGACAAATTGAGACTATACAAAATTGTACACATACAACTTCCTCACACCATTATGTTTCCGTGAGACACGACACCCGTCTGCTCCTTTTTCTACGGAGCATGACGGACATTTACGTCATGTTCCTTATATCCCCACACCACATCAAGCACATATCCAATAGAGTGGTAATGTGTGTGTTTAGTTCGAAAACAAATTACGCCAAAACGCTGCACCGGCCGCTGCACTCTGATAGGCCGACTCAAGGTCAAGTATTGCACTAAAGTAATGCAACAGTAACATAGTTATTCATATCGATATCGATAAAAATGGCACAATATTTTTTTAGTAGAATACAAGACTTTATTTTCTTTTTAAATAGTATTACATGGACCATTAAAATAAATTAGTTAACAACAGATAAGTACTAGTTTCTGTACTAGAAGACCTAATAACAGATATCAGGCCTCAAGGTAAGTAGTTACTTGACAGATTTAGTCAGTTTAGATTTATCAGGTAAGAATGAATATATGGAGCGATGCTCTACTGGAAAAGGCAATGATTCGTAAATAATAGTAATTTTATTTTAGTTTTATTAGTAATATGGTTTGTCTCTAAAAAAATTAACTCACTACCTATTACTCACTTTGAATCGACATATTTAAACTTTACCTTGAAATGTATTCAATTTATTTCATCTACTAATTTCTTTGTTCACCCTCTTCGGTAAATATCGATACACAACGTGAGTAGCACAGTGCAACACTAGTAAAACGCGTAATCGATAAAAAAGAATGGCATAATATAGGTCTCTGTACTTCTTGCGTGGCAAGAATAGTTTTTTACTAATAATTTTGTGTTTACTTTTTTTTCTTTCCAGTGAGCTGTTATATGGCTGGTGCTTTTTTAGGGTTGCTCTTTTCCCTTTTATTCTTTTCAACGTCTTATATTACAATTTTTCTTACTTAGTTACTAGTCTAATCACTTATATAAAATCTTACAATTATTATAGCTAAAACCAATATACATTTATTTCAGGGTCGTCAAAACTCACCACTCGTCAATCTCATTTAGCCTATTCCTGCCGACGGCACAGTGCAAAACCGCTCCAGGTACGGCCTGGAGTGTTTATCCGCCATAAGGTCGGCTATAGATGTTTCTGTTAATTTTGTGCCAGTACTTAACTCCAGGTCGTACCTGTCGCGGTCGTGCCTCGGGCATTCCAATAATAAATGTTGTATAGTTTCCGTCGCCTGTGTGTCACACACACAGGCTGGACTATCTTTCAATTTAAACTTGTGCAGGTACGCGGCGAAGCCGCCGTGACCAGTCAAAGTTTGCGCCCAGATAGACGTCCTGTCGAGGCACTTTAGGACCTTTCGCGCGCGCACCACGTCGGGGAAGAACATCCGCGTGACCCCAGCCGTGGCCCCGCCGGTGTACCTCCCGTTCCAGACAGCTACTGTGCCCTCTCTCAAACGTCTCTTGACGTAAGAGACTGGACACCTGTCATACGCTGGGGCGACCCTGGACTGGGCCGCCGCCTGCCTAGCCAATTCGTCGGCGCGCTCATTGCCGGGGATCCCGACATGAGCTTTCACCCAGAAGAACCGGAGGATTTTACCACTCCCCTCTTGCTCCCTGATATTCTTACGAATATGGGTAGCAAGGGGGTGGTGCGTTTCCGGGTTTCGGATCAAGTCGAGCGGGGATCGAGAGTCGCTGAGCACCGCCGCGCAGTCGAAGCCTCTCAAGACAACCAGGTCCGTAGCCCTGGCTATCGCGAGCAGCTCCGCCTGAAAGACGGTACACATCGGCTCCAACCTCATTTGCTTGGTCCGAATCTCGGACCCATCCCGCCAGTATGAATATGCCGCCCCGACCCCCTCATCCGATTTACTACCGTCTGTGTAAATCAGATGAGCGGGGAGCTGTAGCTGAGCCACAGTTTCGGGGAGCATATTCTCCAGACACTGATATTCAACATCTGGCTCACTGGCGGGGTGAGGGGCCTCCGTGAAGGCCCTACGCTCCTCCAGTTCGCGGGATTCCAGCTCTTCTATCGGACGTCCCCGTTTGCACTCAAACAGCCGGGCGACCTCCAACACCCGAAGATCGAGCGGGAGGAGACCCGACAGCGTGAGTGCTGCATTTAGCGACACCGTACGATGTGACTTGGCGATCTTCTGTGCAAAGACCCTTTGGACGGTAGCAAAGGTTCTTTGCACAGAGATCTTCTCGGCGGCTTTCGCCCAGGAGCTCGCGCCGTACAGGATCGTCGGTTCGACGACTGCGGTGTATATCGTCCTGATGATCTCCGGACACAAGCCCCAATCCACCCGAGCCATCGCCGACAGCTTCCTATACAGGTTAGTTGCCTTGCAACAAGCATATGAAATATGCTTGTTGAAGGTCAACTTACTGTCGACGATGACTCCGAGGATCTTGAGCTCGGTCAACATCGAGATGTCAACGCCACCCATCCGCACGACCGGAGTGTCATATTTAAGCTTGCGCGTGACAACCATCGCCTGAGTTTTTTCGGCGGAGAAGCGCAGCTTATTTATGACACCCCAGTCGTGCACACAGGCTAAAGCGGCATTGGCATCCCGCTGGATCCCGAGCGCCGTGTGCCCAGAGAACACCAACACGATATCGTCCGCGAACGCCTGCACGTACGCGCCCAGCGCATCCAGGTTGTCCAGTAGAGGGTCCAGCAGCATGGTCCAGAAGAGAGGCCCACCGATGGAGCCCTGGACACAGCCCTTGGACTGAGGCTTCCGCATCGTCCTCCCCGCGTAGCGCACGACCACGCTCCGGTCCCTGAAGTAATCCTCGACAAGACGTCTCAGATTAACGGGAATACCTTTCTCTATCATTCTGCACTTTATAGCAGGCCACAATGCATTATCAAACGCCCCCTCGATGTCAAGAGAGACTATCAGGGCGATCTCCTTCTTGTGGAGGATGCCTCTGACGTGTTGCATCAGGTCGTACAGCACGTCCTCCGTGCTCCGCTGCGGTACGAAGCCGTACTGCCGCGCATTGGACTTGGGCAAGAAGTGCCAATGGATTCGTCGACACAGGACTTTCTCCAATATCTTGCCCATGATGGAAAGTAGTCCAATGGGGCGATACGACTTTGCGCGGGCATAGTCTGGACGCGCCGGCTTCCTTAGCACCAAGACAGATGCCTCCTTCCACGGCGCCGGGAAGCACGCCAGGTCAAGACACCGGTTCAGGATGGCCAGGAATAGCTGGATATCCTGGTTAATTGCGCGGCAGCATATATCGCTCGTAAAACCATCCGGACCCGGTGCCTTCTTAATATAGGTTACACTTAGTAAGAGCAAGACGCATCGACAAGTGTTTATTGTTTGGTTTTTCTTGACCAGTTTTACTTGGGCCATGATAAACAGATGCAAAGTGAATTAAATCATAGTTTATTGATACTTAAAGATAACATGAGATTCCATCTGTTTTATATTTCGATGTCTTGCTGTTTCTTCCACACCACCGAATAGAACAATATGAGGTACACGTACAATACCAAACTTTGAATACTTTCAATAATACCGGGAGACGTACCCACAGCTCACTAATTGGTACGGTACTGTTTTAGTGTTTTAGTGTAATCGTGAGTTGTTATAAATAAGTGACAAGTCACTATTTAGAGCAATCGAGCAATAGAGTTTTAGTGCAATCGTGAGTATACAAATCACAGATAATATATAAAATAGTACAAATCACAGATAAGTTTCGGAATTTCACGGCTCTTATTACGATTCTATTAGATATATGCTTGATGCACACACCACAGCAATTGTATCACTGCTTACCGTCAGGCGGGATCTTAGGCCTCTACCTCGAATCGTGCGGGCAGCGGGGCGGCGGCGGCGGCGAGTGGGCGGCAGGATCTTATGCATCAAATCAAACTGAAAGCAGCGGCGCGGCAGCGAGCGATCTACTTCTCGCGCTCGAATCTTGCGGGCAGCGAGCGGTGTACTTTAAGTCAAGCTGTGATCGAGCGTTAGGAATAAATTTGAATCAAAAAGATGTTGCCGCCATTGTTCAGACATTTGTTTCGCGAATAAAAACAAATATCTCGTCGACACCATCGTGAACACAATACGGCTATAGTGACGCGCGATCTGCCCGCTAGTTTTGAGAACGGGTGTTCGATGCCCGGCCGCTGCACGCAGAGGCCTTACACCCGAATACTGAAAAGCCACTCAAATCTCATTCTCACCTAAAGGCTACTTAAATTTAAGCATCCCTCAAATTTTAAGTGGTATACACAAACGTCACTCAAGCAAATGGATGCCGTGATCAAGCAAGCAGCGCTCAAATGTTTACGTCATGGCAACATTCTGCGAAAAAAATGATACTCAGCACGTTCTCAGTTACAATTTATTTTGGCTTACGTCTTGTATTCTTTTTACGCAGTGTTCTTTGAATAAATATTTTCTAAACTTATTAATTAGTTGAAATTTAACAGCTATTAGAAGTATAATTTGCATTATGATCTAAATTATTTATATTGAAATGAGATAAATATCAAAAGAAGACATCAGAAAATAATATTTACTTGCTAATATTGTTGTCGTTGATTGGAACGTTACAATTATCTTCGCGCGAATGTTGATGTTGAATCAAGTTCTAATTACTATAATTTAGTAAAAATCTTCAACCTTTTGGTGATTCCTTATTTAATAAGTTAATTGACGATGGAGGAAAAGAAGAAACGCGGAAGTAATTATACGCCTGCCGAAAAAGATATGCTGTTAGAACTCGTAAAGAAGTAAGTACCTAAATAAAGAATGAAAATAGAATCATTTAACCGCAACGTCCTGGTGCATGTCTTCCTCCCGAAATATCTACGTCCGATCCGCTGAGGACTTGCGTCAGGCGGAAACTGAGGAAGCCGTAGCGCAGAGGCGCAATTGGGACGAAGCAAAGTAGAGACTGCTTCGTCCCAATTGCGACGTGCCATCGAAGTTTTGTGTGATTCTCAGATCTTCAGTTTAAGTAATTTCAAACTGTGTCATGTTGTAAATAATATACAAAAACATTTAAATCAAATCATTTATTTGTTTGCAAACTTGGTTAAATTAGTATATAGATAGTTTTTTTTTTTCATAAAAGTGCTCCATGTTTTACAGTCATTTTTTATAAATAACAATTTAGAAATAATAAAGATACAATATAAAAATTAAATATCCCATCATCTAAACTATAGTAAAAAAAAAAGTTATCTTAATACATCAAATGATTAAATTATAGTTCACTAAAAATAGTTTGAAATACACAAAGAATATTTAAATGAAAGAATATAATATTTATTATTTTGAATTCCTTCCAGAAATCAAAATATTATTGAAAATAAAGAAACAAACGCTCACATGCTTTTAAAGAAGCGAGAAGTATGGAACACTATATGCCGGCAATATAATGCTGTCTCTGTGAGTGGCTGTAGAACCTGGCAACAGCTCCGTCACTTATATGAAAATATAAAACAGAGATCTAAAAAAAACATTGCCACAGCAAATGTAAGTTTGTTTTTGTGATAGGTATCTTGAAAATATCATTTACACAAGTGATTCTTTATTCACTTTATTTTTTTAGCGGTTGCAGTACTATGAGATCACCAAAGATATTAAAAAGAAGACATCAATTGATAAGGTTTGTTTTGTTTAAATTAAATATTTCTAAAATTCAGGATATCTTCTAATTATAACTTTTATTTTTTATAGAAAGAAATTAATCGCACTGGTGGTGGAACCTACAAGAGTACACTCTCTGAGCAAGATGCTCAAATATTAGCCATGGCTGCTCCTCAGATTCAACCATTAGCTAACTACTATGATGATGCTGCATTATATTTTGGTTTGTGTAATAATTTATATCCTAATACATTTGACATCAACAAGCCATAACATTCTTGTTTATTTTATAGGTGATACAGAACCAGAACTCCTTACACAATCCGATGTTTACACAGCAGAGCCAGATATTCACACCATTGGTACATTTTGTTTTTATTTTTGTGTTAATTTATTTATTGTTATAAATTCTACATACAGATTTTTTTTCCAGAAGACCAGGATGCAACCATGGCTTACATAACAAATAATACCAAACCTTGCACAGTCACATCAAATAGTATTACTGGTAAGTTTTTAATTATTGAATTAATTATTAAACTAATGTTACTATTAAAAAGCATCTCAATTGCTTGCCATTTCACAACATTGTTATATTTCTTTATTTTATACTTATTGTTGTGTATTCTATACTTACATACAGATTTTTTTCCAGAAGACCAGGATGCAACCGTGGCTTACATAACAAATAATACCAAACCTTGCACAGTCACATCAAATAGTATTGCTGGTAAGTTTTTAATTATTGTATTAATTATTAAACTAATGTTACTATTAAAATGCATCTCAATTGCTTGCCATTTCACAACATTGGTACATTTTTTATTTTATACTTATTGTTGTGTATTCTTTACTCACATACAGATTTTTTTCCAGACAACCAAGATGCAACAATGGCTTCCATAATGGACAATAGCAAACCAATTGAATCAAAAAGTATTGCTGGTAATAATTTTTATTGTACTAATTATTAAATCAATTAATTTTACTATGAACAGCATCTTAATTGCTTGACAATTACCTTGATAGATGACCAGAGAGCTGCAACAGCCATACCCCGAGAAAAAAACAAACCTTCAACATCATACTCTGATGGTAATTATGTAACATTATTGTCCTTTTTGCTAGTGATGTGAGATTTTCAATAATATTTTACTAAAACCATTTTTCAGGACGAATAAAACCATCACAAAATGGAATAAAACAATAATATTTTCGGACAAAACTCAAAAATGCAAAATTAGAAACAAAATACTGGATAAATAAAAACAAAATGGAAAATAATATATATAAAGCAAAAATGCAATTTTGGAAACGAAGACTGCAAAACTTGAAATAGTGAAATCTATATAATAATTTACACTAATATAACTATATTTAAGAGGTAAAATGTGTATTTATTAAATTAGTCCTTACTAAAAAGTTCTGATTGGTCTCAAGACCTACAATTTGTTGACCCAAGGATTCCTCCTCATAATAAGGTAAAGGGTCATCATCCTCCATAAATATATCCGACTGCAAGAGGGCAATATTATGTAGCACTGCACACGCTACTATGATTGGTGGAATGTTTTTTATTTTTAGCCCCATTCCAGTTTGTAGGCAAGGAAATCTCCTTTTAAGGACACCAAAGAGTCTTTCTATAGGATTCCCGGTGCTTATTTGAGCCCGATTGTAAGCTTCTTCAGCAGCTGTTCTTGTGTGCAATAATGGGGTAAGTAGATAAGGTCGACATGGGTATCCACTGTCCCCAAGAATTACACCTGTGCCAAAATCCCCACGCTCTAATTGAGCACACAATGGTGAGTCATTAAATATTGTACTATCATGAACAGAACCTGGCCATCTTGCGATTACATTCCTTATCTTCAATCTTGCATCGCATACCATTTGAACATTTAATGAGAAATATCCTTTTCTGTTCCGATATATTTCAGATTGGGCACCTCCTGAAAAATAATAATAATTTATTTTACTGTGAGACAGTAATTACCTACTTTACTAGAGCCCTATATTTCAGTAGAAACATTTACACAACTTTAGGTTATATTATAAATGGTAATATTACAAAACTATTAATCAAGCATACAATTTGGGAACATAATAAATAAACTTCGTAAATACACACCTGGAGAATTTATTTTAATATGTGTACAGTCCACAGCTCCCACAACTCTTGGGAATCCTGCTATAGCAAAAAACTCATTTGCCACAACTGGATATTCTTCCTGTGTTGGCATATTTATATAATGAGACTTTAGGCTCGCTATTTTGGCGGTCACTTTATGCACTATTCGATGCACCGTGGGTTGTTCGACCTCAAAAATATCTCCTATTACGCGTTGGTAGCTACCAGTCGCATAATACCGTAGAGTAATTAGTATTTGGTCCACTGGTTGTATGGCTCGGTTTCTTTTTGTTAATGGTTTGATTGTGTTACCGAAAACTGAATCCAAATACAATACGGTATCTTTTGAGATGCGGAACCGTGAACGAAATTCCACGTCGTTGTACTTTAGAAAAGCATCCAGCTTCTTTTCATTTCTGCGCCTCACGGTTGGGCTTTCGTGATCCGAAAGTGAAGACAATGACGATAGAGACATTTTTACCACTGTTTACAAACTTTTTAACAACTTTTATTTGATTTGAGGGACCTCGCGACCACTCTCAGATCTAAGGGCTGCTCAAATCAGTTTGACATTTGATTTGACAGCTAAATAACGTTGAGTAGCGTTTCTGTATACGACTTTTTCACTGAGTGGTCTCTGAGCACAACTTAATTCAAGTTGCATTTATTTTTAACAGACGCTTAAAATTGACGTTTGTGTATACGAAATTGAAGGTTAGGAGCTGCTCAAAAGTTTAAGCGGGTCTCAAATATTTGAGTGGCTTTTCAGTATTCGGCCGTTAGTCAACTACTAGTTTTAGGTATTCCCTAGTGATATGTTTGAAGCGAAATGAAACAACTGCACTCGTTGGACACTTGTTTATTAACAGCACTGGTTCCTTGCGGCTGTTCACTTACTGGTTACGCGGACGATGGCCTACTGCTAATTCAGTCAAGTAACCGAGCTGGACTTGTGAACTTGACCAATACTTGCCTAAATTTAATATCTCAGTGGGGTGATCGTAACCGCCTAGCGTTTGCGCCACATAAAACGTATCAACTTCTACTAAAAGGTAATATTAAATCATTGCCTACTATTAAATTTAACAACGTTCCCATTAAAAAACAGCAATCCGTATGCTACCTTGGTATGATCTTAGAAAGGAATTTTTCATTTATCGAACATATAAAAATAGTTGGTGAAAAAGCTAAAATGAACTTTTATGCCCTAACTGGAATATCCAAAGCAACTTGGGGTCTATCATTCCTAACTTTAAAAACTATATATGGAACTACCTACTTAGGATGTATGTGCTACGGTGCACCTGTTTGGACCAATAGGGCCAGCATAGGGGCGGCACGACCTAAACTGCTTCAAAGCCAACGTTTGGCATTGATATTTTTATGCAAGGCGTATAGAACGGTCAGTACTGAAGCCTTACCGGTACTGGCAGGTGTACTTCCAGTCGATCTTGAGGTACAACGACGTGCTTCAATGTACTATTCCGCGAGGGGGGAGGCCATGGACACTAATTTTGTTACACAACGCGACTTTAATAAAATTTCTAGATTATTTAAACCTCAGAATGAAGTCTGGGAGGACCTCTTATCCGAATGGCAAAGTAGGTGGGATAATTCCATCAAGGGCCACCTCCATCTATTCTTTCCATCCGTTGGCGATCGGCTGGCCAAGACATGGCTGGAGGTTGACCACTGCGTTGCCCAATTTCTCACAGCTCATGGCAACTTTAAAAGTAAACTGTATTCTTTTAAACCTGTTCCTTCGCCTTCGTGTCAGTGTTCTACATCGAACTGTGAATTTGAACAGTCCGCACATCACATCTTGTGGGAGTGTGTTCTTTGGCAGAATGAACGCAATATTATGTTGGATAGTGTACAAGTTACATCCGGAGTCATTTATTATACGGACCTTGTAGAAACTAGAACCAATTTCCGTGCGTTCAGGCGCTTTTACCATACCTACTTAGGACCCATTAACTTAGTCAAATTTTATTCCGTGGTGCTTGGCAATCTGGGCTTCTCCCAGTTGCAATAACGTCCCTTTGTGCCGATTGGCCTAGTTCTGTTCTGTCTCCTGCTTGTTATGGAGGGAAGTGGAAAAAATATCTTTTTTCTTACTCCTCCGCTATTCTTTTCTGATTAATTTCGTTGCGGGGCCCAAGGCAGTTGAATCGTTTCTCCGGGACTCGTCGAGCTTCATTGCTCGGCGTTTTTCTGGCGGTCTCCACTGTTGATTCTGGCTTTCAGGAGTTGCAGTGGATGGGAAAAGTGTGGCGGGTTTTGTCCCAAAAAAAAAAAACAGCACTGGTCCGTGTTTGTAAACACCACAGCACATCAAGCTGCTTTAATTTATCACATGTTTTTTATTAAATTTCCCACTTTATCTCTAATATAAAGCATTAAGGTCTAAAGCGCTTTACACACCAAAGCCAATAAATAAATGTCGGCGGCTCGACATCAGAAACTTATTTGGCAGTTAAAATACTAGTACGTCACTTCAGCTGAAATGTCGTCGGGAAACTGAGCGCTTACGCATGCTAGTCGCCGACGTGACGGCGGATAACACGCGCGGCCGAATGTTGCTGATATACTTCTTTCAATATAAGCCGGTTGTGTCGACGGTCTCGGCCGCCGCGTCGGCGGCTTTGGTGTGTAGAGCGCTTAAGGTTGACTAGGAATATTGATAGTTTTGGGTAGATTTGACCTGTGTACGGATGACGTGCTGTCCTCCGTACACATAGGTTCGATTCATTAGTCAGCTGTTGTTACTTTTGAAATAACAGTTATGTCGTATTCAAAATATGGCATTGTAAAAATGTATTGCTCGTGTTGTATTGGAATAATGAAATGCCGTTTCATAGTCGGTTTTGTGTAAACCCTCGTGGAATGTGTTTTTGAGCGACCGGTTTGTGTCGCAGGCGGAGCGCATGTTGCGGGAGGAGGCCGAGGCCGACGCCGCGCTGCGGACACAGTTCGGAGCGCGGTGGTCGCGGACGGAGTCGGCCAAGCTCACCGAGGCCTTCCGCACCAACGCCGACAAGTACCGCCAGATCATCGACAACGCCGTGCGCGCCGACAACATCGTGCAGCAGAAGTTCGCACAACACCGCGACAACATCGCCCTGCTCAGCGGCAGCGACGGCGACATCACGGCCGGAGTGCCCGACGAGCCCGGCGCCGCCAGGCCCTCGGCCGCCGACGACGCCGCCGCCCTCGGCCGCCTGCGGGCGCTCATGGACGACGTGGAGACGCTGAAGGCCGAGCGCGACGCTATCGAGGCCGAGCTCAAGGACACCACCGTGGACCTGCGGGAGCGCTTCATGAGCGCGCTGGCGGCCGACGGCGCCGTGGACGAGCCCGCGCTGTCGGCCGGCGCGCTGGGCGCCGTCCTGCAGCCGCTGCAGCGCCGCGCCGCCAGCACGCTGCAGCGGCAGGCAGCGCTGTTGGAGGACGTCCAGGCAGCACACGCCGCCCTCATGCAGGCCCGCGGCGGGGCCAGCGGCCGGGACGCCGCGCTGGGCCGTCTGTGTGCCGCCGCCGACGCCTTCCAGGAGCTCACCGCCAACCTCAACGAGGGCATCAAGTTCTACAACGACCTCACGCAGGTAGGTCGCGCCAGCCCGCCCCGCTCCCCGGCGCGTCGCGAGCTTCCCCTAACCGCACCGGCCTTGCCTGTTGTAGTTGCTGGTGGCGTTCCAAAACAAGGTGTCTGACTTCTGCTTCGCGCGCAAAACGGAGAAGGACGAGCTGCTGAAGGACCTCACGCAGGAGGCGTCCCGCGGGTCCGTCCGGCCCGCGCCGGCCCCGCCACAGCACCACGCCGGGTCCACCGAGGTATGTGCCACGTATAGTTAACAAACCATCCAAATGCACACCTGTTATTGCGTGTGTCATCATAACACAAAACAATTCTTTTTTAAATGATTTCATAAGGTAAGCCTAGTTAGTTTTTGCAAATTTTTAATATTGCCTCATGTTAAATATTGCACCTTTATCGTGGGTACATTTACAAACATTTAAGTTCACATACACAAACAGCCAAGCCCGAAACAACTACCTGTTAGCAATACAATTATTTATTCCATGCAAGAATCGAACCCGTAATATGTAGCACAGCAATCCATCGCTCAGCCACTAGTCCAACCGTATCACCAAATAATGATAAAAGTAAAAATACAGACAATATGATATCTTATATAAATAGATCTTTATTTTGTTATTTCTCATGTTTTCACAAGAGAATTATCAATACACATAAAAATGTTAACAGGTAAGGTTCCACATTCACCACAACCTTTAACAAACACACGGTTTGACCAACCTCTACATATATCACCATCTCTTAAACAGACAGATGGTTTGACCAACCTCTACATATATCGCCATCTCTTAAACAGACAGACGGTTTGACCAACCTCTACATATATCGCCATCTCTTAAACAGACAGACGGTTTGACCAACCTCTACATATATCGCCATCTCTTAAACAGACAGACGGTTTGACCAACCTCTACATATATCACCATCTCTTAAACAGACAGACGGTTTGACCAACCTCTACATATATCGCCATCTCTTAAACAGACAGACGGTTTGACCAACCTCTACATATATCGCCATCTCTTAAACAGACAGACGGTTTGACCAACCTCTACATATATCGCCATCTCTTAAACAGACAGACGGTTTGACCAACCTCTACATATATCGCCATCTCTTAAACAGACAGACGGTTTGACCAACCTCTACATATATCGCCATCTCTTAAACAGACAGACGGTTTGACCAACCTCTACATATATCGCCATCTCTTAAACAGACAGACGGTTTGACCAACCTCTACATATATCGCCATCTCTTAAACAGACAGACGGTTTGACCAACCTCTACATATATCGCCATCTCTTAAACAGACAGACGGTTTGACCAACCTCTACATATATCGCCATCACTTAAACAGACAGACGGTTTGACCAACCTCTACATATATCGCCATCTCTTAAACAGACAGACGGTTTGACCAACCTCTACATATATCGCCATCTCTTAAACAGACAGACGGTTTGACCAACCTCTACATATATCGCCATCTCTTAAACAGACAGACGGTTTGACCAACCTCTACATATATCGCCATCTCTTAAACAGACAGACGGTTTGACCAACCTCTACATATATCGCCATCTCTTAAACAGACAGACGGTTTGACCAACCTCTACATATATCGCCATCTCTTAAACAGACAGACGGTTTGACCAACCTCTACATATATCGCCATCTCTTAAACAGACAGACGGTTTGACCAACCTCTACATATATCGCCATCTCTTAAACAGACAGACGGTTTGACCAACCTCTACATATATCGCCATCACTTAAACAGACAGACGGTTTGACCAACCTCTACATATATCGCCATCTCTTAAACAGACAGACGGTTTGACCAACCTCTACATATATCGCCATCTCTTAAACAGACAGACGGTTTGACCAACCTCTACATATATCGCCATCTCTTAAACAGACAGACGGTTTGACCAACCTCTACATATATCGCCATCTCTTAAACAGACAGACGGTTTGACCAACCTCTACATATATCGCCATCTCTTAAACAGACAGACGGTTTGACCAACCTCTACATATATCGCCATCTCTTAAACAGACAGACGGTTTGACCAACCTCTACATATATCGCCATCTCTTAAACAGACAGACGGTTTGACCAACCTCTACATATATCGCCATCTCTTAAACAGACAGACGGTTTGACCAACCTCTACATATATCGCCATCTCTTAAACAGACAGACGGTTTGACCAACCTCTACATATATCGCCATCACTTAAACAGACAGACGGTTTGACCAACCTCTACATATATCGCCATCTCTTAAACAGACAGACGGTTTGACCAACCTCTACATATATCGCCATCTCTTAAACAGACAGACGGTTTGACCAACCTCTACATATATCGCCATCTCTTAAACAGACAGACGGTTTGACCAACCTCTACATATATCGCCATCTCTTAAACAGACAGACGGTTTGACCAACCTCTACATATATCGCCATCTCTTAAACAGACAGACGGTTTGACCAACCTCTACATATATCGCCATCTCTTAAACAGACAGACGGTTTGACCAACCTCTACATATATCGCCATCTCTTAAACAGACAGACGGTTTGACCAACCTCTACATATATCGCCATCTCTTAAACAGACAGACGGTTTGACCAACCTCTACATATATCGCCATCACTTAAACAGACAGACGGTTTGACCAACCTCTACATATATCGCCATCTCTTAAACAGACAGACGGTTTGACCAACCTCTACATATATCGCCATCTCTTAAACAGACAGACGGTTTGACCAACCTCTACATATATCGCCATCTCTTAAACAGACAGACGGTTTGACCAACCTCTACATATATCGCCATCTCTTAAACAGACAGACGGTTTGACCAACCTCTACATATATCGCCATCTCTTAAACAGACAGACGGTTTGACCAACCTCTACATATATCGCCATCTCTTAAACAGACAGACGGTTTGACCAACCTCTACATATATCGCCATCTCTTAAACAGACAGACGGTTTGACCAACCTCTACATATATCGCCATCTCTTAACCCTTTAACCGCCACGGCACTGATCCCTTTGACGAACCTCCAGCGCCACGACACTTTAGGTATAAGTTGGAACAGTGTTGCGAATACTCAATATCGATGCATTTATTTATTCACAATATTAACCTTTCGAGAATATTTACTTTTATACTGCTCATACATACAGTATGTTAAGAAAACCCTGTCCGACCCATAAGGATAATAAAGGTTAGGTAAACACATATAATATAAAATTTTACGTATTCATCATAGTACCAATACAAATGAATTTTGAAATAATCTTTTTTTTCCGCGAATTAATTCCAATTTCCCCGAAATTTGGTAATTTTTAAAAAGTGACAACACCGGTATTGTTATGAGCGAATAGCGATGCGACCACGTGCCGCGTGCCCTGCCGCCCGCACCCCGCGAGCGGCAGGCGAAGGGTGGTCAACGCACATTTATTAAGTTACCTCCTTTTGCGAAATAATATTTATTTTTTTTAGAGGGATTTTTTTTTAGTTTAGCCCGGTTTTGTATGCATTAGTAGAATCAGTTATCGATACCTAACAACACCTTCACGGGTCGGACAGGGTTTTCTTAACATACTGTATATAGAGGCATTATTATAAAAATATAGGTAAGCATATACCTAAACTTAATAACACTACAAAATCTGTTCTTACCCTACCTACCGATGTACCTTCTTAATATTAAATAATTCCAGCCTATGAATGTATCATTTAAATTTTGGTTAGTATCCATGATGAACCTTAGTAGGTATGTTACAAACAAACACAATTACTTGTCAAATTAAAATATCGATTTAAAAAATAAATTAAACTTATCAAATCAACATCACTTCTATGTTGAGAACTGTCGTCGCTTCGCAATTCATGATTACAAAATATTTAATAACTCTTCGTCTTCACGAAACACGAAAAAGGCCTACAACACTAGTTGCACTGAGCGATAAAGCTTCTCCTGTAGCAATTTAAAATGAGATTAGTATTATATGAAACATAGATAACAAATTTAAAAAACAGTAAACTTATTTAGTCCGTTTACTATCCCGCGGACAAAAAGACGGTATGACATTTATGTAAAAAAAATGATACGCGTTTAAAATATTAGGATACAAATAATAATAAATAACAACAAATAAAATAACTAAATGAACTGTATTTTATTTAAAACAAAATAAATGGGTAAATAAGTACACATATTATTATTTAGCTGTCCTTTTGACTGAGGATAAATAAACAGACTTGAAAACAAGAGTTATTTACCGAATTATTATCACTATCCGTTGAACTGCTACTACTATAAATATCATTGTTTGCTTGCTGCAATATATTTAATAGTTCTTCGTCGTCGTATAACATCATCGATAACTTCTCGACACTAGCTTAGATGTAATAATAATGTGAGCACATGTTATCATGGCGATGGCGCTGACGTTTATTCAAAATATGACTAGTTGACCTTGAGCCGCACATAAAATTATGGCGACGGCGTTCGCGGATAGCCTGTACTAGTGACGTTCTGGAATTAGTTTGTACTTAATATTTACCTATACTTATTTGTTGATTTCTACATATTACTTCACTAAAGCTTATTGAATTTTGAATAAATAAATAAATGTTTAATAAACTATGAAATTTTGATTAATGTTTACTTGATAGTTTTGTAAAAAATAGGATGTTTTTTATTAATTTACTATATAGGAGTTTCATATGCGGTACAACACTAGTCTACATGAAATTATGGGTTCGGCGAAGTAGGTTGATATTTAGACGTATCACGAACTGAGAACATGTAATTATTTCAATCAATTAGCTAAAATATGTATTTAATACTGTTAAAAATAAAGTAATTACACGAAATATATTAAGATTCAGTAAGCAAATTCAACATTTATTGTACATTTTTTAAATGACAGGACTTTCTACACAATATTCTGACGTGGCGTCTGATGTAATGTTCTTACAACACGTAATATTATGGCGTTGGCGGTTAAAGGGTTAAACAGACAGACGGTTTGACCAACCTCTACATATATCGCCATCTCTTAAACAGACAGACGGTTTGACCAACCTCTACATATATCGCCATCTCTTAAACAGACCAGACGGTTTGACCAACCTCTACATATATCGCCATCTCTTAAACAGACAGACGGTTTGACCAACCTCTACATATATCGCCATCTCTTAAACAGACAGACGGTTTGACCAACCTCTACATATATCGCCATCTCTTAAACAGACAGACGGTTTGACCAACCTCTACATATATCGCCATCTCTTAAACAGACAGACGGTTTGACCAACCTCTACATATATCGCCATCTCTTAAACAGACAGACGGTTTGACCAACCTCTACATATATCGCCATCTCTTAAACAGACAGACGGTTTGACCAACCTCTACATATATCGCCATCTCTTAAACAGACAGACGGTTTGACCAACCTCTACATATATCGCCATCTCTTAAACAGACAGACGGTTTGACCAACCTCTACATATATCGCCATCTCTTAAACAGACAGACGGTTTGACCAACCTCTACATATATCGCCATCTCTTAAACAGACAGACGGTTTGACCAACCTCTACATATATCGCCATCTCTTAAACAGACAGACGGTTTGACCAACCTCTACATATATCGCCATCTCTTAAACAGACAGACGGTTTGACCAACCTCTACATATATCGCCATCTCTTAAACAGACAGACGGTTTGACCAACCTCTACATATATCGCCATCTCTTAAACAGACAGACGGTTTGACCAACCTCTACATATATCGCCATCTCTTAAACAGACAGACGGTTTGACCAACCTCTACATATATCGCCATCTCTTAAACAGACAGACGGTTTGACCAACCTCTACATATATCGCCATCTCTTAAACAGACAGACGGTTTGACCAACCTCTACATATATCGCCATCTCTTAAACAGACAGACGGTTTGACCAACCTCTACATATATCGCCATCTCTTAAACAGACAGACGGTTTGACCAACCTCTACATATATCGCCATCTCTTAAACAGACAGACGGTTTGACCAACCTCTACATATATCACCATCTCTTGTTCAGCCTACAATATATCAGTCCACTGCTGGACGTAGACCTCTCTTATTTCACGTCGTTCAGTTCGTTTTTCGGCAACTCTTATCCAATTACTAGCAGTCATCCTGCTGCGATCGTCGCTCCACCTAGCCTGAGAACGTCCCAACTTACGTCATTCGATTCGCGTCTACTCCATCGATCATCGGTTATGCAGCTAGTATGGACGACCCATTACCACTTCTGTATACTTAATCTGTGCAGATGTGATCCCTCAGAGATACTCTAAGCATATATAAATTAAAGATATACCACAAACTTAATATATACACAACCATTTTAGTTAACATATTATTATTAAAGTTGTGAAATCGTCAAGTGTTTATCACACCTGTATCACTCCCCTCGACACATTTCATCGCAGCTAAACAATCGTGAACCAAAGACGCATTTTAAATAACCAAACTCTAGCCTAACAACCAGGAACCTTTATTCTTGAAGACGTTAAAATCTAATTATAAATTTACGACCGAAAGGTCTATGGTTTATATCGAAAAAAATTTCAGAAAACGATTAATTGTGTTCTATATGTTAGCGATCAGAAGTGGTATTTATTAGAGAAACAAATCAGGACGTGCCAGTGTTCGTGTATTATCCATTTAAATTACAATTACAAATGAAATGAAATCTTTTATTAAGCAAGTAGGATCACCAAAAATAAAAAAAACATGACGTGTAAAAGTGATCACTTTTACACGTCATGTTTTTTTTATTTTTATAACTAGATGAATCCCGCATTTCCTAACTCACTACCTCTGAGAAGAAACAGCCGAAACAAACTCAGGGATCATCGTCTTTTTTCAAGTCCAGACATTAAAAATGAGAATGTTTACAATAATTTACGTTATAATTACGCATATTGCTTAATAACAATGCTTCACAGAGCGAGCAGCTCAGTCCCCAGCTTTTTTTGTCTTCTAAATAATCTGTGATTTTATAATACCCCTTTTTGCAAAGTTTGGCCTTTATATAGTTTTTAAATCGTTTAATGGGTAAATTTCGAATGTCCATGGGAAGCTTGTTGTAAAAGTGTATACATTGACCCATGAACGAGTTGCCTACTCTGTGGAGACGAGTGTGATGTACAGCAAGATTGTGTTTGTTCCTGGTATTTATATTATGAATATCGTTTATTTTCTTAACATCCGATATATTTTTATGTACATACATAATATTTTCAAATATATATTGTGAAGCTACAGTCAGAATGTCCACCTCTCTGAATTTTTCTCTAAGAGAATCTATCAAATAAGATAGGAACACAATAATAATCACTGAGTACACAACAATATGTCAAACGATAGCCAGCAACTCTTTATTAATATTGAAAATATAGGCCTCACATAGTTTGCACGACGATGTTAAGTCGGCCATACACGCTACGGTCTACCGGAAAGGTCCACCTGTGCAGGTATGTCTGCGCAGGTAGACCGGAATGTGTGTGGGAATAGACCTGTGCAGTTTTTTGAACCTGCGCAGGCAACCGGCCCAAGATCGAAAATCGATTCTTTCGAGTGACACCGTACGGTGTACGTGTACCTGTGCGTGTGTGCGTGTACTCCGGTCGCCTGCGCAGGTCGCGTCAGTTGTTTTCTAGTGTTTCTTTCAAACGGGCGTTTCATAGCTCGCATCGTATTGCCAGAAAATGGTGCCACCAGATTCAACTAAAAAACCCTTGAAGATTTTATCGAAATTTATAGAAGTAATCCATGTCTATGGCAAATTAAAAACAAAGATTACCATAATCGAGACAAAAAAGAAGCTGCTTATAAATTACTCATAGAAAAATTGAGAATAATTGAGCCAGGTGCGAACAAAGATGTAGTTGTGAAAAAGATCAATAACCTAAGAAGCAATATTAGAAAGGAAAAGAAGAAATATGAGCAATCTTTAAAGTCTGGGACATCTGTTGATGATGTGTATCGTATTAGACTGTGGTACTACGATTTGTTCAATTTCATTCATGATCAATGCACTCCAAGGGAATCTTCATCCAACTTAGATAGTGATGACGAAAACAGTTGTGAGGTAAGTAAAATATTTCATAGTTTGTAGTATTTTTTTTTTATTAAGTAATATAATAATAACATAATTATTTATAATTATAACTATTTAGAACTATGTACCTACTCTGCCCGTTCAGCCTTATTATTTAATTTACATGATCATTTTGCCATGGTACCCTTCCCTCCTGATTGAAATAATTCATAAAATTGTTTCGGACTATCTTCGCGTTGTTCAAAGTATTTCCTGGGTTTTTTCTTTCCAAGTTTTCCATGGTGCTATTTTGTGTATTGTATAGCTCATAGCTTCTGCCAGTTGCGAGAAATCTCAATGTAACTGAAAATCTTACGTGCGCAGAAATACTATTTCTCATAACTGTGTCTTCTTTTTTTATCATAGGAGTAACCATTTCAAGTAATTTAAAGTATGTTTTCTCGTCCATTCGAAGATAGTTTTTAAAATCTTCTGGTTCAAATTTCAATTCACTTAATAAATTAACATGACTATATGTTTTTCTTTTCAATAACCAATGCTTACACCACTTTTTTCGCTTCTTTTTCGTATTATTCATCTTCAAAATTAAAGCAAGACCTAGCAATGCCAGCGTGTCATCGTCCACATTCGATGCCATCGCAAAAAGAACTGAAGACCGCTCCGATACACCGGAACGTCCCCATACACGCTACCAATGTTCGGTTGACCTGCGCAGGCATACCTGCACAGATTACCTCTCCGGCAGACCGTAGCGTGTATGGCTGACTTTACCAGTCTGAGTCCAGTTTGCCCAAAGTGAGCGAGCGCTTTTATTTTTTTTTTTTTTGATATGGCATCTCGTAGTTGACCTTGAGAGGCCGTGACTACTTAACCGGACTTTCCTGTGGATGCCTTAAATGAATTTAAAGCCTCCAGCCAGGGCTATTAAAAACTAAGCGACTGCGCACTAAGGGCACCCCCTGTGGGGTACGAACCTCGGCTTAGGGCGTCGCTGGAGTGAACAGCAAGGGGTGGCTGGACCGATTTTTTTTATTTTTATTTCGGTTTGATGACCGCGGCGTTTCCTAGTACTAGCTCTGAGAAGAAACGTCCGAAACAAACTCAGAGGTCATGGTTGGGAAGTTACGTTTACTGGCTCAGCTGCGGCGCGGGCTGGCCTTCATCGGACGAGAAGTGAGCGAGCGCGGGTAGGTAGCGCCTTTTATAGTGAGCTTAGGGTGGGGCGCCGGTTCTTGCTAACATATAATAATTAATTTCGTAATTACTAGAAGTACTCTTTACATACAACTTCAAATAAGATTCGAGTTATACAACATAACATACTAGTAATATTATTAAGGAGTTTTTTTTAGACGAGCTGCAAATAACTTACCTCGATTGTTAACCATCGTCCTAGGTTCACGAGTAAGAGAACAGCCAGAGAAGATATGCCAACGTAGATACACTACAATTTATGCACCGCATGATTACAATTCAAGTCCATATCGAGTAACGAGCTGTCAGTAGGTAGGCAAGTAAACAATAAGTCTAATAATTAACAAGCGAGGGTCAATGAAAATCCAAATCTGAAAAGCGCAACGTGGACCTGTGGTCTGTTCAAACGACGCCACGTTTGACGTTTGTTCTTTTTTTTTTTCATAGAGTAGAAACGGAATGAGATTTTAAAATGTAACAAAATCGGTAATATAATCGGTGAAAGAAAAAAAATTTTTTTTGTCGACCTTAACAGACACAATACATGTATATGTATGTGCTAAGATAGTATGGCGGAAGTGTTAGTAATATACCTATCCAGTTACAGTAATGTAGTTTCTGAAAATATATAGTTTTAATGACAGTTATTAAAAATCGATTTAAGCCATTTATTTCGATTTGATATTCAGGAAATCCGATATCTGTCATTCGTAGCTTGTATGTCAAACCAAAACAATTAAAAAACTTTTTTTGTTTATACACTAAACAATCCATGAATGAATATATCTTACCAAAAATTTACCTGTTAAAAAGGAGGTCAAGTGTGTTCGCCTAAAAAAGGGTTGAATGGGAAGTTTAGATAAAATAAAATTATAATACTTCTAGGCCAGGATATCTTCCCATTCGTTGGACGGCTGAGGGCGAGGTGAATCTGTGGACACAGATATAGGTGGAGGTGTGGTCACAGTTGTAGGAGGTGGGCTTCGAGCACACTACCGCCCGGAGTAAGGGGCTGGTTGACATTGTGTAATAACCGCGACATTTACTCGCACAACATTCATTTGAGCAATTCTAATACACATGTCGTGCATGGGTTTGTTTTACTACCGGCGAGTTAGTAACTAGATCAACAATTCAGCAAGTTATTATTTATTAATTTTAATTAATACTCGGCACGTCTGTTCACAATTAAGTCTGTAATGTATGTAAAATCTTAATAAAAAAAAGCGGTGAATGAATGTTTCACTTGAGTTAGAATTTCTGTATCATAACTGGTGCGCTTGCCCCGCCCACCTTACTGATCTGTTCCGTGGTGTACTCCCGCAGGCTGGAGGACAGCGCGAGCCTCCCCCGCGGCCCCCGCCCCCCGCGCCCGCCGCCGGCTCCTCCGCGCCCGCCGCCGCACTGCCCTACCCGCAGCAACCGCAAGGTGAGTGTTCGCGAGCCGTCCTGTCGGCCTCCACCAGCCGTCCTGTCGGCCTCCACCAGGCGGTGAGTGTCCGCGAGCCGTCCTGTCGGCCTCCACCAGCCGTCCTGTCGGCCTCCACCAGGCGGTGAGTGTCCGCGAGCCGTCCTGTCGGCCTCCACCAGCCGTCCTGTCGGCCTCCACCAGGCGGTGAGTGTCCGCGAGCCGTCCTGTCGGCCTCCACCAGGCGGTGAGTGTCCGCGAGCCGTCCTGTCGGCCTCCACCAGCCGTCCTGTCGGCCTCCACCAGGCGGTGAGTGTCCGCGAGCCGTCCTGTCGGCCTCCACCAGCCGTCCTGTCGGCCTCCACCAGGCGGTGAGTGTCCGCGAGCCGTCCTGTCGGCCTCCACCAGCCGTCCTGTCGGCCTCCACCAGGCGGTGAGTGTCCGCGAGCCGTCCTGTCGGCCTCCACCAGCCGTCCTGTCGGCCTCCACCAGGCGGTGAGTGTCCGCGAGCCGTCCTGTCGGCCTCCACCAGCCGTCCTGTCGGCCTCCACCAGGCGGTGAGTGTCCGCGAGCCGTCCTGTCGGCCTCCACCAGCCGTCCTGTCGGCCTCCACCAGGCGGTGAGTGTCCCCGAGGTGACGAGTGTACCGCGTGTGTTGCAGGTATGCCGGTGCCGTACGGTGTGAGCTCGCCGTACCCGTACTATGCGGCGCCGCTGCCCCAGCTCTACAACCCGTACGCGACGCTCCCGTACCCCCACCACGCGCCCCGCATGCCCCCCCCACAGCCCTACGCGCCCTACCAGTACCCCGCCGGCTCGCAGCCCTACGCCGCGCCCCCGCCCGGGTACAACCCCTACCCGCAGTAGGGCCAGTCGGGGCCAGTCGGGGCCAGTGGGGACCGCCGAACGGTGAACTTAGCATGCAGATCGCAAATCATCAAAACAGCTTCAATTGTACACAAACCTACGAAATAAATTTAATCCCAAGTAGATAGGCCCAAGAAATTCATCTACTAGATTTTTTTGCAGAAATATATTTTCCTGGTATATTACATAATTAGATTTAGATTCAGATAGATTCGTTTAAGTTAACGAGAGACGTCACGGTGCGGTCCGCGGGAGGCGGGGTCACTGCACTCGTACTCTGGCTATGTATATTAATAATTGATGCATTTCTAAAGTCGGGTGCATTGGGATGTAGTCCGCACTCCATCATACAATAGTTATATATATAGTTTAAATAATTATTTTTTAAAGATTTTATCAAAGCAATGCTAATATCGAATTTGAGAAAAAAAGGAATATGATGTTTAAATGAAATAAATGAATTAAACATTTATTATCATAATAATCTCTGTCGACGTAATATTTTGTAATAAGAAAGACAATACGGATGTTGGCAATGAATTAATTCTATTGAAAAGGAGTACAGGAGAATAGATAATATTTATAAGATATGCACGGACGGCGCTATTTGTTATCATTTAGAATTATTAAAGGTGATCTGGATACAGTTCAGAATGCGCGTGAGCCGTCACACGGCGCACGAGCTTAAGCTTCTTAAATATTACAGCAACCTCATTTGTAACTATGTATAAAGTATATTTGTTATTATTTACATGAAATAAAAAGTAGAAATAATTTTCTAAATAAATTGATTGTTTCTTGTTTTATTTTAATCTTTGTCACTCGCTCTGACTCCTTATTCCCGATGTGACTAATACAGCGGTCGGCAGCCTTTTGGCAGTTACGGGCCACATGGCGACAAAATGAGGTAGAGACGGGCCGCGCTTTTACATAATTTTGATTACAGGTCTATCAATTAATATTGTTTAAATTATTGTTTATAAACCAGGGCACACGAAAAGGCTGACTCTGCACAGTTTTGTACCAAATCCCTTTGTCTAAAGAACGCTTGTCAAAATATTCTTTCCAATCTTCATAACATTTTTTTTAAATTTAGGTAACACCTCAGAATAGTCCAAAATTATGTTAGTTTGTTTTCCGTGTTTAGCTGCATATTTTGCCAGCATGTCGGCCCTTTCATTGCCCTCTAATCCAATATGCGATGGAACCCATTGCAATCTCAATGTAACACCTTTATGCATTAATTCATCTATCTTCGATAGAATAACATAAGCTGTCGATACACCTCTAAGGCCAGAGGCGCATCGAGCTAAATGTTGTAAGGAACTTTTGCTGTCTGTGCAAATAACAATATTCTTGTGTTGACTACTGCTACAGAACGTAAGTGCTTCAGAGATTGCAATAAGCTCCAACGTCATTATGGACGCTTTCTTATCTATTTTAAAGCAATTACTTTGACAATGTATTGGTTCACTAGGCACATAAAAGGCTGCTCCACGATCTTCTATACTCTTCGACCCATCCGTAAATATACTAAACCATTCATTGTACTTCAAATGTAACTCTCTAATACCTTCAAATTTTAATAAATCACTATTATAGCTTTGTTTAGGTAATTTCACTACATCTAGATCCCATATAATTACTTCTTGAATATTAATGTTGGTCATCCATGCCCTCAAGGTAAACATCAGCAAAGGATGTGAAGAAGCTACCTGTTCTACTGTCACTTCATTGTGTAAAGAAGGCAGTAGAGGAATCTTTTTATTTCTCCAATAACTATTCAGCCGAAAATCGTAGAGCTCACCTAACAAATTATTGGTAATATTATTTTCTATCGACTTAGATTTTAAGCAAAACTTATAACCTAAATATTTTCTCCGTAGATACAGTGGAACTACAAAGAGCTCACTTTCCATAACGTGGATAGGTGTAGTCTTGATAAAACCACCTATTACTCTCAAAGCCTGATTTTGAATTTTATTTAGTTTGTCTAGGTGACACTTTGCACTCACATCATATAAGAAGCTGCTGTAATCTATGCGACTTCTGATCAAAGCTATGTAAATATGTCTCAAATGTTTAGGATGTAAGCCCCATGCCGTGCCAGCCAGGACTTTGAGTAAACTTAGGCTTCTTTGTACTTTATCGGCTATCATATTGATGTGTTTACTCCACCACAATGATCTGTCCAACCACACACCCAAATATTTGTAATTATCTACTAACTGTAAGCTATGTCCATTTATGTTTAAATCTATTTCCAATTTTCTTAATCCCCTCGTAAAAATACATACTTTAGATTTAGTTGGCGATAATTCTAAGCCAATATCATCCAAAAGATTACAAAATGTATCTAATGCTACTTGAAATTCATGTTCACTTTGACTAAGATTTCTAGAAGAACAATACAAAACGAAATCATCCGCGTATTGACACACAGTCACGTTTTTTATCTTATGGTAACAAATCATTGTAACCACATTAAAAAGAAGGGGGGAAATTGGGTCTCCTTGTGCCAAACCTCGGTCAGTATACCTTATAAAATAATTATGTTGATTAGTCTCATCTTTCATCATAAGGTGCCTTTGACTTAGGTAGCTGCATAGATATTGGATATGTAATAAGTTTGCGTTCATAATGAAAAAAACGATGTCGCCTAACTGTGTGGAGTGCGGAGTTGTCGAAGACTTACACCACTTATTGATGGATTGTGTCCGGTATGAGTCTGGTAGAAATGACTTGTTCAGGGTCTTGAGGCTGAACAGACTTGAAATAGGCACATTCCATAAAATCCTGGCCCAACCAAATGGCGACGATGCGAAGAGTCTGTTTAGGTTTATGGCTCAAATGTGATAAATGTGTATTTAGGGTACGATGGGACTGACATACGCATTGCGATTATAAATGTCCCTAAACAAAAGTAGAATAAAAAAAAAAAAAATATTGTTTATTGCACCACAATAATACTGTGTGGATATACATATTTTTCAAATGAGTGAAAAGAACTCTCACACTGAACACTATTACACTCATTCGCAAAAAAAAAAAAAAAAAACAAGCGGTTTTGACTTTCATTCATCTCTAAAAAGATACGATACAAAAAAGGTTTCAATCGTTTGTACACGTTACTGGCCGGTTTTAACGTGGTATTTAAAAAAGGTTCCGCCAGGACAACGTTCGCCCTGGTGAATTTCTCCACAATATTGTCCTTTGTTAACTCTCCAAAAACGACTATTTTATTTATTTCTTTTGTCATCTTGGTGGTTTCTTGTATAACAGGGTCAACAGCTCTCATGAAATATACAATTTGACTAAATCTGCTTGCAAGAAGAAATTGTCGATCTGCAAGACCTTAATTATGACGACACGGAAAAACTACTCATCAGCCCAGTATGACACATAGCTTACGCACTCGCACTTCTACCCAATCACACTCACACACACACTCACACACACACACACACACACACACACGCTACCTCATGCACCTACGTGCTATTCGCTCATCTTTATTGCATTTATATTTTGTTATTTTTTTTTTTGTTCATTTTATTTTTGTAATACCACAATAACTTTGATTACTTGTCTGATAGTTAATACCTATCTATAGCTTATTATATGTAACTAGCTGACCCGGCAAACGTTGTTTTGCCATATAAATAATAAAAAAAATTAGGGGTGGACTACCCCTAACATTTAGGGGGATGAAAAATAGATGTTGGCCGATTCTCATAGATACCGGATAAGCACAAAAAATTTCATCAAAATCGGTCGAGCCGTTTCGGAGGAGTTTAAGTTCGAACACCGTGACACGAGAATTTTATATATTAGATTAGTGGTGGAGACCTGGTGTCCTGAAATACAAGCATATAGCTTAACTTAGGCACCACTCTCGCACAATACAAAAATTGTATGGCTTAAATTTGTAATTGGTAGGGGTAAAACATAAAAAAAAATGGCTGCATGCACAATTTTTTTTTTTACCATACACAATAATACGACGTCATACACTAAATATCTGCATAATTAAAATCTTTAAATTCAACAACATTCCGGTGCGCGATGCACACAATAAAATTATGTGGAAAAATAAAGTATTACAAAAAATACTTAAGTTTAGATTTCCTGCGGTATTATAATTTAAACTGAGCATCCGTTGACCACGATGAATGTGGCAGCACTGGTGATAGCAAGCAAGCTAGCGAGCCGTGTCACGTTTGGGACGCCATCTAAGATTATTAGCTACCTAGGGCTGTGACCACGAGTGATAGCGGTAATTTTGAGTTTTATTTTTTTTTTATTTAGTCCTTATTACCCGACAGGCCTTAATGGCCGCACCTACCTTATTAGTCTATGGACGGTCAGGAGGAGGCTTCTCGTTGCCAATATACGCAGTTTAAGAACAAAAGGGTGACCATATTTTTTCCGTAAGATGGATGTTTTTAAATTTGAGGAAATGTTTGAATTTCATGTGGATCGTCATTTCATTGAACATGTCACGTGTTTTAGGGGACAAGTGAAAAATGTTTGGCAATTTACACAAGCAAAGAATAAACTTGTAATTAATTTCACCTAGCACAGAGATGAGAGAGTCTAGGTTACTGGATTTTTTTTTTTTTTTTAATAATTATAAACCAGCACTTGACCGCAATCCCGCCTGATGGTAAGCAGTGATGCGATCGTTGATGGTAAAGCGCGCTAGTTTATTAAGAGCCTATTCACTCAGAAAAACTGAGCGAATAGGAAGGAAGACGGCAGTTGAGCGAGGTGATGCAATGTTAAACCCAACAACACGACCAACGATGCTGCGCCAAAGGGAGATTGATCTGAAGACCCTCCGCAACCAAACTCTCAACACAACAACATTAGGCGCATCGTACCCGGCACACATCGCAACACAACTGCTCAGACCCGTCCTCCGAACATGTCTAAATAGACATGCTTTCATGAAAATTTAATAAAATTTTAATGAAAGCATGTCATTAAAATATAATTTAATTTAATAACTCAAAGTTTTAGGTTTCAATACATCTGTTAACTCGGTTTCAGGAAATACAACTAATTTTCAGTTTCAATTTTCCCAAGGACTTGGATAAAAGGCAAAACTGGTTATCTAATATATCATTAAAAGGAAAGTTTTATGTATCGGCAAAGATTTGTAGATTACACTTTAAATCCATGATGTAAAATGATCCATCAAGACCGAAACGACTTTTAATTAGTGCAGTACCTACCTGTTTAGTCTGTACAATTATGTTCCTGTGGTAATAGTGTTAAGGTATGTTAAATACATTGTCAAAATGTGCTGCTTACAAACCCAGCAATGTTGATAACAATTTATTTCAAATTACAGAAATGTACAACACTATTCAAGTGCTCAGTTTTACCTGATGTAATGATAAAAACTAAAACTTGTTCCTGTGTCAGAAAAAAACGCCGCTACTTTGAGAAGGACATGCCCATCACATAGGTACAGTGAAAACATTGTACGTACATACTTATAACTTAGCATTGGACATTAACATTCATGGTTATTGACTATAGCTCTTGAAGACTACAACACAGCAAAATTTACTATTTGCAATCAAAATTGGTGTTAGCGGTTTTAGAAAAAATCCAGCAATTACTGCAGGAACTGTTTGTTCCGAAACATCCAATCAATGAAATTTGCATGGATTTACATGAAACTGAAATAATAAAATTTATTCCAAATATCATCATCATCATCTTAGCGTTAATCCCAGTCGCATCCGATGCTTTTTTCCAGCTTTGGAGTCTGGGGTCCGCTTTACCAGTCTAACTTACTGATTTTGGCGAAACTTCGACATTTTCCGTGAATCGACTGCCGTCTGACCTCCACAACCCGAAGGCGATATCGAAGCATTGCAGTTAGACCAATTGTTGGACTTTTGAGGGCTCCAAAAACTTGTAACGACTGCCACTAGATGTTCGTATGGCAACCGGGACTAACGGCTTAACGTGCTTTCCGAGGCACGACCGGATCAGTGCAAAGATTTGCACTGCGTGGGGATCGAACCCGCGCCTCCTTGCGCATCGGCTGCGTTCGCTACCGCTACGTCACGGAGGCTGTCAAAATTTATTTATTTCAAATATATTCTTTAAAATAAGAATTCATTCTTATCTAAAAATAAAATCAGTCCGAAAAACAAAACTAGGCAGCAGGCGCAACGGTCAACACGCCTTCCTGCGACGTGGAAGCCCCGGGTTCGATCCCCGGCCAGGTCATAATGGAAAACGATCTTTTGCTGATTGGCCTGGGTCTTGGATGTTTATCTATATATGTATCTATTATAAATATAGTATCGTTGAGTTAGTATCCCATAACAGAAGTCTCGAACTTACTTTGGGGCTAGCTCAATCTGTGTGATTTGTCCGTATATATTTACTTATTTCCTTTATAAACATTAGTCATCATCGACCTTTTTTAATCGTTCCACTGCTGGGCACAGGTCTCCTCTCATACAGAGAAGGGTTGAGCGTAATCACCACGCTGGCTCAATGCGGGTTGGCGATTTCAGACTTAAAAGTCCAGGTTTCCTCAAGATGTTTTCCTTCACCTTCAGTCATTGGTGTCCAAGATATACTTAAAAAGTACATATAACTTCAGAAAAGTTACATTGGTACTTGCCTGACCTGGAATCGAACCCGCGCACTCATAGTTGAGAGGCTGGTCTTTTAACCACTAGGCCACCACGACATTAACATAAACATTAGTAAACAGTATTATTATAATCACTGCCAAATTGACATTACAAGACGACAGGTATGTTATATAACTTAGCTGCTGCGTAGTTAATTCTTTATTCTTTACTCTCTGTATTGCAATCGCTAAGTCCTCAGGAGTATAACAAGTAGCCCGTAACGATTTCCTTATGTAGTTACGAGGCATTTTGATCCTAAAATAAAATTAACAAGTTATCTATATTATTATACAAGTTGAAATTCCATACCGTGGATGATTTACATATCGCAAATTAAGTAATTAGAATTATGTAGATAATTCGGGAAATGTACTGTGCGGAAAAATGTCAAATAATACACCAGCACCTTCACTTAGCGACTGACGCAGGCTGCGGGGTGGGGCAAGATAAAATGATGTCCACAATGATATTGCCAGCATTAAAAAAATTCCCCGGTATTGGGCGTTATTACATTTTTTTATCTTACCCCCAATTACCTTAAATGAAAATGTTTTTTTTAACACATCCTGCCAGCTTGAAATATGTGTAGCGCGTAGGTCGTGTCACGTAGTTAAAACTCAGATAAATCGAACTTTGTGTATTGCACGTATGTAAAAGGGTACAATGTATTTGACGTGTACAATAACGTCATGTAAGATAATTATATACAAGAGTGTGAACAGAAATGGCCTGTAATGTAATGTTGTTAATAATGGAATGTGATGTAATGTGATAGAATGTCTCTTACAAGTTATGCACTCACTTAAATACTAGCTATCTCTAACCAAAAGCAAATCAGCTTGCTGTCCTGCGGATCTCCACGCAGTGTCGAGTGCGTTCTTGATGTTGATTCGTTGATCGAGGCATACCGCGGCATGTGATTGGTTGGTGTAGAAAGCGCGCCAATTCCTCTTCACGTGTAAGACACGCTATGGTTCTCACGACATCGACGATGCTCAACAGATGTCTTCCGGGGTAAGATTAATAGGAACCCTCGCTGCGTGGGTGAGGGTCGCAGCGACGCGCGCCATGACTTCCACGGTCCTGGTGTGATTTATAGCGACCCTTCGCGGCGAGTAATAGAACATGTGTAGCATCTGCTACAGTACTCCCCCCTTAGCTAAGTGTACGTAGCGTGCAGGCGTCTGGACGATCCTGCCCGATCTGGTACGTTGTTCCCTCGTATGCGGGTCTGGAAGTAGGCTGGATTGCTCATCTGTGGTAGCTGCAGGTGCTTGATTAGTCTCGCTGTTCGTATGCTTGGGATCATCTTCTGTGTTGTGTATGCAGGTTTGAGGCGATCGATCGATATATTGCCATTTCGTCCTGGTAGTTGGATTGTAAAGTACTTTTCTTTACATTCGATGATCTTGTATGGACCTTGGTATGGATGCTGCAGAGGTTTGCAGACGGTGTCATCGTGTACAAACACGTGGCTACATGTTTGTAAATTGTTTACAAACATGCAATTTTGACGTTCAAGATTTTATACGTATCAGTTTCAATTATTATACACGATTTAAACATATAAATGCCTGAATGATAACATTAATTATTAGAAAAACTTTTTTTGACACGGTTTTGAACGAGAAATATTGGCAAATCTTTAAAATATTGGCTTGTATCATGTAGAGATTGTGTGTAATTTAAAATGTGGTATTTCTGAACTTACCTATGAAATATACTCGTAACATTTGATGTTGGATGATTGGGTATGATGGTAAGGCACTCTAAATTAACTCACAAATTCTAGAATATATTCAGCAAAACATTTCAAGTGGTAGAAAAGCGATTGACAGAATAGTCATTTTTGTTAATAGCCTTCCAACAGTGTCGCAAGCTTTGAACTCGATGCTACATGTGGATAAACTTTAGACACCTCAAATATAATTTTAATAAAAATCTACTTTTATAAAAATATTAGGACCTTTAAGACCTGTATCTGGATTTCACAAAATATTAAAATAAGTAAGTTTCTCTGTTTTTGTCGTATATTTATGGTCAGGTAACTAGGAAAACTTCATTTTATTTTGGCAACTTTTAATTTAAGTGTAAGCGAGGTGGAAAACAGAACAAAGGTGAATAAACTTGGCTTCAGTTATTTCTTCTAGGTTCAACAGACAACATCCACTGTTCTAATATTCTTGGTATGAACTATAGATATTTAATGTAATTCATTGTCAAACAATTAATTCGAGTTTTTTGCGGGAAAGTCAAGCTGAGTGTCACGCTCATTTTTCATCGGACTTTTAAAATTATTTATAGTGTTGTTTTCTAAATAAAAGTGCGTGATTTATGTAGTAAAAAATGCATTCAGTAAATAATTCATAAAGAACAGTGAAATATCGCAGCATAGTGGCCACATCATGACTTTTTCTCAAACCTCCATCGTAAGACGGATCACGCGGCCGACTTTTTCGACATGAACAATTCATTACGTGACATTGGCTGAATGCACAAACCGTGCGAAGCCATAAAATAAAGAAAGAAAAAGAACAATTAATTCTCATCATCATCAACCTTTTTATCGTCCCACTGCTGGGCACAGGTCTCCTCTCATACAGAGAAGGATTGAGCGTAATCACCACGCTTGTTCAATGCGGGTTGGCGATTTCAGACTTAAAAGTCCAGGTTTCCTCAAGATGTTTTCCTTCATCTTCAGTCATTGGTGTCCAAGATATACTTAAAAAGTACATATAACTTCAGAAAAGTTACATTGGTACTTGCCTGACCTGGAATCGAACCCGCGCACTCATAGTTGAGAGGCTGGTCTTTTAACCACTAGGCCACCACGACTATTTTTGAAGTGAAACTTCTTTAGGCACGCTTGACTTGGGGAGTAAGCTGGCGAAAGCGTTACGAAAAATCATCGGGCAAGGCGAACGGAAGTTAAGTGGGGTCCTATTTCGTCTGTACTACAAACAAGGAGTTGGCTTATGTAAATATTGCATGACATGTCGAGTATGAAGTTGTGAGTTCGCATCTCGCCGAAGGCAATATATATTTTTTGGATCTTTTTAAGATTTGTTAACAATTGATTACCTAAGAGCACAAATAATTTATAAATTTCGTTCTGTTCTGGCCTTTATATTGTTTTATATATTTTTGCTGAACATTTCTGATATAATTGAAAGTATAGAAGCTTGAAGATATCGTCACAATACGATAATTGGACACAAAGTACAAATTGCTTTCGAGCCTCATAAGCTCAATTATTAAGCTAAGTACCTTGATTGATTAAGAACTAAGAATTTCTTCGAGAACATGACGTTGGCTCATGTTAATATTGCATGACATGTCGAGTATGAAGTTGTGAGTTCGCATCTCGCCGAAGGCAATATATATTTTTTGGATCTTTTTAAGATTTGTTAACAATTGATTACCTAAGAGCACAAATAATTTATAAATTTCGTTCTGTTCTGGCCTTTATATTGTTTTATATATTTTTGCTGAACATTTCTGATATAATTGAAAGTATAGAAGCTTGAAGATATCGTCACAACACGATAATTGGACACAAAGTACAAATTGCTTTCGAGCGCCATAAGCTCAATTATTAAGCTAAGTACCTTGATTGATTAAGAACTATGAATTTCTTCGAGAACATGACGCTGCGAACACCCCCCGACCCCCCTCATTGATTACCTCACCCCCCCGTGAATTATCTCGGGAACCAGAGGTCGTGGACTACCAGAGTTTGGGGTCCCCAGATTCACGAGGAAGAGCCCGACCTTTTGGCCCCGTGGGAATCTACTAAATTAACCCCTAAATTTTTGAAAATATTATTTTTTTATTTTGAAAAATATATTTGAGGCAATATGCAATTTTTATATGTTGTAGTTTAATGTATAAAGAATAAAAAAAAAAAATAAGCCAGACGATTTGGTCGGGATTTTATAATTGCCAGACGCGTGCAAAAATATTTTGCAAAAAAATATTAAAAATATATTTGAGGCAACTTGAAATTTTAATAGAACATTATTTATAACTAAAAAATAAGATCCTCAAAAAGACAGGTCATTTCTGTGGGACTTTCTACCTGCCAGGTGATCCAACAAGTTATGTATAGGTACGAGTGCGTAGCGCTATAGACAAGCTGTAGAGTGAGAGAGAGAGTTTATCGGCAGATGTCTGCGTTCTTGCTTGCCGCGTTATTATTGGCTCTGGCGAGGTCACGTGACTTACAATAGCCACGAGGTTCCATTCAAAATTTCGGAGTAAAAAATAAAAAAAATTGTGAATTTCTACTAAAAACGGTTCATATAAAAATGATTGTGTTGATTTGTGCGTGTTAAATGGATATATTTATTTTGTTATATTTTTTTATCATATAAAATTTGTTATCTAGTCAATTTAAATATAAATCTAAATGTAATGGTTTTTTCAACAAATCATAAAAAACATTTTCTTTAGAAAATTAATTTTCCAAAACTTTTGTTTCAATAATTTTTTAATAGGATTCATATTTTCGCCACGATATCTAAAATTAAATAAATTACTTTTTTTTGAGACAGTATTCAAATTTAAAATTTATACAGAAAGTGAATATTTTTTTCATGTTGAAATTAATAAAATTAATATTAAATAAAAAAGTAACAATTTCAAAAATACAAAATCACAAAATCAGATTTATTGAGATATAATAATTATACAACTGCAGAATTATGAGTACAAAAATACAGTATGTTAAGAAAACCCTGTCCGACCCGTGAAGGTGTTGTTAGGTATCGATAACTGATTCTACTAATGGATAAAAAACCGGGCTAAACTTAAAAAAAAACCCCTAAAAAAATAAATATTATTTCGCAAAAAGAGGTAACTTAATAAATTTCCGTTTCGCACCCTTCCGCGGGCGGCGGGCGGCAGGGCACGCGGCACGTGGTCGCATCGCTATTCGCTCATAATAATACCGGTGTTGTCACTTTTTTTAAAATTACCAAATTTCGGGGAAGTTGGAATTAATTCGCGGGAAAAAAAGATTATTTCAAAATTAATTTGTATTGGTACTATGATGATTACGTAAAATTTTATATTATATTTGATCATGTGTTTACCTAACCTTTATTATCCTTATGGGTCGGACAGGGTTTTCTTAACATACTGTATAAATTTAATGCATCCCACGTCACAAATAAATTTTTATTCATCATCTGAGGATGCTCCTTCATCAGAGCTATCAGAATCTTCTTCCGATTCATCTGCATCAGATTAGGCTACCTCTGCATCATCTGCGAAAAGTATTGTATATTGATTTTTTAAATTAATTTAAAAATTTGAATTTTGAATGCAGCAGTTATTAAAGAAAAACTATTTTACGCACCTTCAGTAACATTTCCAGTATCATTTTCTTTATTTTCTTCATGAACAACAGCTTCGAATACTGATTGCGGTATACAGTCTCCGTCAAACCAGTGAAAATCTAGCGTATCTTCATTAAAGTGTCCATCCGTTTCTATCCGGTGTCAAAGAGCTGGGGAATCGTAAATATGCATTTCTCCAAATACTCGTTATATATTGTGTTCTTAAAAGATGTTGTTGCAATTCAGCTTTGCACGGTGGTAAAGTAGAGGGATCACAATTTTTTAATGCTTTCTTGAAAGGTTCATCTTCAGTGTCGGCTTTGTAAGTTGTACAAAATTTTTGAAGTCGTGCTGCATTCATACTTGATACATTTTTATATCCATAAATTTCGCAAACAAATTCTTCCAAAATTGGCAAAATTTCATCACGCGCACCGGTAATATGTGCAACTCCAAGATCCGTTAATGCTGTTTGATAACGTTTATTTTTTATCAATATTTTGTATGGTCTTACCTTGCCTTTTTGAAAAAATGATGGATTATAATCGCATCCTGTTAATGCATGGAAGCCAGGTAAACTCGTACATAAAGATGGTCTTAATTCCATGTGCATTTTTTTACCAGACATTTTAAAATTATTTACCTTATAAAACGTGTAACACCAATATTAAAATTCTACGACTGAGAATAACGACTCCGAAATTCCGACTGAAAACCTCATGGCTATTGTGAGTCACGTGACCTCGCCAGAGCCAATAATAACGCGGCAAGCAAGAACGCAGACATCTGCCGATAAACTCTCTCTCTCACTCAACAGCTTGTCTATAGCGCTACGCACTCGTATCTATACATAACTTGTTGGATCACCTGGCAGGTAGAAAGTCCCACAGAAATGACCTGTCTTTTTGAGGATCTTATTTTTTAGTTATAAATAATGTTCTATTAAAATTTCAAGTTGCCTCAAATATATTTTTTATATTTTTTTTGCAAAATATTGTTGCACGCGTCTGGCAATTATAAAATCCCGACCAAATCGTCTGGCTTATTTTTTTTTATTCTTTATACATTAAACTACAACATATAAAAATTGCATATTGCCTCAAATATATTTATCAAAATAAAAAAATAATACTTTCAAAAATTTAGGGGTTAATTTAGCCCCGCTACTCACCAGCCAGGTCTGCAGTTCCCTGTTGGGGTATAATAGGAGAGGTATAGGACAAGTTTTCAGCTTGCCTCAAATATCTACCCAAAAATTCGTGCCAGCTCACCTACTATTATAGGTTAGTTAGGTTAGGAATTGTGTATGTTGTGCTGTTATCGTCCCCCTATTGGGACGCATAATTTTAATTCTAGTTTAAGTAAGTCTTTAATTTGAAAAGCAACCTCCCGTAGTGCCGATGTACTTTATCACAGAGATAAAAGACTATCAATTAAATTTTTCAAAAAGAGGGCGTTGTATGAATTAAATATTGTTATAAATTCATATTCTATTCAGTAATAATTGAAATTTTGAAGTGAAACTTCTTTACGCACGCTTGAGTTGGGGAGTAAGCTGGCGAAAGCGTTACGGAAATTGATCGAGCAAGGCGAACGGAAGTTAAGTGGGAGATATAAGCACAGAGACGCCCGTGGCGCGAGCTTGGTACTACAAGGTCTACAACGAGTTTTTTTTTTTCAATAAAAATAGAAGATCTATGCAATTTTTTTTTTTTTAATTTGGAGACGGATACACTTATTTATTTATTTATTTATTTACACTTAACACTATACATAAAATTTTATGTTGACTGACAACCATTAAGGGGATCAGTTAACATAAAATTTGGTACCACCTACTTCACAGTCCCTCCTGTATCCCCCTCCCTTACCCCCCCCCTCACCCCTTAATATACCCACGAAACTACACCCCCCCCGACCCCTCATTGATTACCTCACCCCCCCATGGATTATCTCAGGAACCAGAGGTCTTGGACTACCCGAGTTTGGGGTCCCCTGAATCAGGAGGAGCCCGACCTTTTGGCCCCGAGGGAATCCCCTCCCCCCGCAACCCCACGAAACCTATCCCCCCCCTTTAGTTACCTCACCCCCCCGTGGATTATCTCGGGAACCAGAGGTCGTGGACTACCCGAGTTTGGGGTCCCCTGATTCAGGAGGAAGAGCCCGACCTTTTGGCCCCGAGGGAATCCACCCCCCCCTCCCCCTCCCCCCGAAACCTATTTTTTTTTTTCAATAAAAATAGAAGATCTATGCAAAAATATTAATTTACCAATGAAACCATGAAATAAATTTAAATATTTATAGAAAATTAATATATGTATATACATGTATATATTGTACACACACACATATATATATACATACAGTATGTTACGAAAACCCTGTCCGACCCGTGAAGGTGTTGTTAGGTATCGATAACTGATTCTACTAATGCATACAAAACCGGGCTTTACTTAAAAAAAAAATCCCCCTAAAAAAAATAAATATTATTTCGCAAAAGGAGGTAACTTATTAAATGTGCGTTGACCACCCTTCGCCTGCCGACCGCGGGGGGCGGGCGGCAGGACACGCGGCACGTGGCCGCATCGCTATTCGCTCATAATAATACCGGTGTTGTCACTTTTTAAAAATTACCAAATTTCGGGGAAATTGGAATTAATTCGTTGGAAAAAAAGATTATTTCAAAATTCATTTGTATTGGTACTATGATGAATACGTAAAATTTTATATTATATTTGGTCATGTGTTTACCTAACCTCTATTATCCTTATGGGTCGGACAGGGTTTTCGTAACATACTGTATATATATATAAAGAAGTTTCACTTCAGTCGTGTGGTCATAAGCATACTCGTATTTTTTAATAATTAATTCTAATTTAATATAATTTTGTATTATTGTAATCCCTTGTCTATTGTAATTCTATTTGATTGTTTTACTTTCTTCTCAATTTATGCAATGTTAACTGTATTTCATTATCATTATTTGACATAATTAAGAAAATGCTTGTTACTGTTTTTTTTTTAACAAATTGTATTATTGTGTCATGATGGAATTTTTGGTTTAGTATAATTTTGTTGTCTTTGTCTTAAAATTTAGTTCAATATGACATTGTTTTAAAATTTAATTAATATGACATTGCTTTAAAATCTAATTTCATATAACATTGTTTTAAAAATTAATTTGATACAATGTTAACAATTTGTATTCATGCTGATATATTATTATTTGCATGCTGTGACTTCTTATAAGTGGAGAAGCACAAGATCATGTCCTGTTATTTATATTTTCTAGCATTAAAGGGGTTTTCTCTGTTAGAAGTCCAAATAAATAAATACATCTGTAATGTACCTAACTTGCGCAAGGTAACTGCGCACGTCGCTGGAATGCGACCCCTCTGCCGCTTTTCAACGCGGCGCATTTCCCACATTCTCCGTAAGCGATGAGTAGCGTGAGCATCTTTGTTACAAATGTCTAAATACAGTTTAAATCCCCTGTTGTTATTACTGTTCTGTGGAGTTTTTGCTTTATTTATTTATTAAGTTTGTTTTTTACATTTTTAATGCATTCGTGAAGCCCTGTTGGTTGCATCAACATTATATTTCAGTCCATAGGTATGTATCAATTTAATTGTAAAACGTCATGAGTAAACTGATCTAGTATTATGATCTTTTATTAACATAAAATAAATATTGTAATTTATATTTTTTTAACATAATTCTCATTTTTACATACGGTACTGTCCGAATGACGTCACAGAGCGAGGTGCACAGTTAACTGGCGTGAGTTGTAGTGTATAGTTAAGAGCCGACAGATACTGTGCTACCATGAGTAATCATTACGAAGACTCGATCATCGATATCGACCGCGTTTGATTCATGGATTGTCCCGCTTCAAAGTTAAAAGAACACTCAACCAATGAGAGCGCCAAACGCGCTCCAGTCTCGTAGTGAAAACTCATGGTAGCCACACAGATAAATAAAGGACACAAACTTTTTTTTATCACATAATGTTGCTATTTATTAAATTATACAATCTATAGTTCGCGATTACACTTGATTAAGTTAGCAGTAGTCTAGTACTTGGGCGCGGGGGACTCCTCCTTCGAATAGTCTCTGATGGGCGAGTAGAACTGAAACAACACAAACACTACTATACTACACTCGTGCTAGGATTAGATACAAGTAGAAAAAGGTTGTTTAAGGGTATACTTTGTAACAAAATTACAATATATGTAAGTTTGTGTTTTATTAAATTTGTGGCGCACCATACTAATCGTTTGTGGTTCCCACCACCCTCAATACGTATCACACTATTACTATCAGTTGTAATCATTACTATCACTTTTTTTTTTTTCATCAAACACATACGTGTGGGGTATGTATGGAAAGGTCTTCAAATATGATATCGAGGTTTCTAAAATATTTTTTTTAAGTAGTTTTTTTTTAATACCTCGTAAATCGTAAACCGCTTATTACCGCGTAATCTTTCATACAAATAACTTTACTCCTTTAATTTCATAAATCAATCGTACGGAACCCTTTGTACGTGAGTCCGACAGGCACTTTGCCGATTTCTTTTTATTAAAATTACTGTTTTACACAGATGTTACAGACCTATTTTTAATGGTGTCGCAAAATACTCGCAATTATTTTTCTGGTTTGTAGAAACTAATAGAAAACGGAAGAAAATTCCTGAAACGGAAGTTGACGACTTAACGGAATGCCAAGACTACGAACTATTTCAACATTTTTCTCGGTGGTAGGCCATAACATCGGGCGCCGGCAGAAGTTACCACCCACCAGACAAAGTCTTGCCGCCAAGCGATTTGTCGTGTTCCGGCATGATGTCTGGTGAAGCCGTACGGAGGACGGGTCCGAGCAGTTGTGTTGCGATGTGTGCCGGGTACGATGCGCCTTTTCAATTTGGCGCAGCATCGTTGGTAGTGTTGTTGGGTTTAACATTGCATCACCTCGCTCAAATGCCATCTTACTTCCTATTCACTCAGTTTTTCTGAGTGAATAGGCTCTTAATAAACTAGCGCGCTTTACCATCAACGATCGCATCACTGCTTACCATCAGGCGAGATTGCGGTCAAGCGCTAGTTTATATAAAAAAAAAAAAATCTGATTCAGACTTAAATATTCTCCATATTCACCGTCACAATTTTTTTTTGTAAAAACACGTGCGTCAACTTAAGATGTAAACATTGCACTACACTAAAATGCACAAAGTCACTATGACCTTGAAACCTGTCCGCTTATGACGTCACAGATTTACTTCTATACAAGTTAGTGGCGTGTGCGGAGTGATAACTAACAAACTTTGTAGGGATGGGTTTTTCAAATAGTGTTTTACTATCGACAATGATTAGAAAACCTATTTATTCTTGATTAAGGTGAATAAAACCTAGTTTATAGTTTACAATATTTATAAAATATTATTTATTCACGTCATTTTCTTGCAATAATAGTATTTATGATTATTTCGACGAGATGAAATATAGCGAGGTCTTCATCGTGTCCCCTCACTGGCTTACTTGATATCAAGTAATTGGCGCTGGGGGCAATAAAATATTTTCTGGCGTTTTTGTTTCTATTGAAAATAAAACAAATAAGAACTTATTATGTGTGAAAAAGTTAGAAATATAGTTGATAACAGGGCAATTTTCCATAAAAACAAAATAAAAGGTCTTATAAAAGTCGTAAATTTATTTTATACTGTGATTACTTCTAATCAAGCAGTGGCGCTGAGGACACGAAAATTTCGAACTTGTATAGAAGTGATTGGCGTTCAAAAGGTTAAATAAATTGTCATTTAGTTTATTTAAAACACTAGTGTTTCACTTCGTCAAAAGCGTTTATAATCCTAGATTTTAGGTCACCTAGGCTTTGAACCTCTTCCACATACACGCGAAATATTATTTCACCCCACAAATAAAAAATCCAATTTTGCCTGTATTTTCTGTTCAGGTAATTGCGTACTTGTGCAGCGTAGCGAGGCGGAGCGCCATCGTGTTGATAGTAGACGTTACGGTGATAGCACACCGGAACTTCTACTAAATCCTCTATTATGTTTTCCAACATTTCGAGGTACTTTGGCCCAGTCAAGGCACCTTCAATGAAAATGGGCCCTATTATTTTATTTTTAATTATGCCCACACATTGGCACTAAAACGCACTTGGTGATGCGTCCCTCGCACCAAATGTGGGTTATGAAAAGACCACCAATGATCGTTGTGCACGTTATAGAGGCCTACACGAGTAAACAACGCTTCATCCGTCCACAAGATGTTGGCGTCGCGACGACTTAAAAGCCACTCGCATAAGTCTCGACGTGATACTGGATCAGGGTCATGGAGTTTCTGAACGGGTTGGTAGTGGTATGAGTGTAGTGCAGAAGTGTTAAGCAGCTTCCAGACTGCTTTCTGACTAACACCAAAGCGATGTGCCGCATCGTAAGTACTGGATCTGGGATCTCGCTCGAAAAAATCCATAATTTGGTCTTCGATATCGAACGCCAGTCGTGGTCTGTCAAACCCTTGTGCGTGGCTCGGGTTGCGAAACTGTCCATGGTCGAGCAACCTTTAGGTAACTGCTAAAATAGTTTTTGCATTGGGGACAATGGGGTTTATAATTCCTAGAGCTCGTATCCTAGGTATGCTCTCCGACTCGTACGTGATTTTTTTTTGTTTTTTACTTTTGATGCAGATATCTTCTGTTATTGATTCTGAGCCACCCATTTCTTTTTTTGCGCACTAGAAAAAGAAATTCCCTGTATAAGCACACCACTAATGTGTCTAGCAGGTGTCTATGGACGACAGTTTTTGATTTAGACCATAGACGATCCTGAGCAGATCACTAGTTGGCAAGAATCTCATAAAATGTGTATACTCAATTATATACTCATGTGAATCACCATTATTTATCTAACATTCTAACCTTGTATTCTTACGCCGCCATTGTATATGCAACAAGGAAATTAACACCTGCTGAACTATATCGAATTTTATTGGTATAAACATATCAGGCATAAAAATTTATGATTGATGATGAATTTATTATAATCAATTTATATACTAACTCATGTGAACTACCTATTTTCTGAATTTATGAGGCTAGGACTAATTAAATTAAGCTACTAGTATCAATGTTAAAAACCTGAAAAAATCAGTGGTAGTCAGTATTATGAACACTTTAAAAGGGATTTTTGCTTCTGCCAAAATATGTAGCTGTATTTGATTGTCCTTCAGTTCTTGTTACTTGTGAATGCTATCTTGTTTTTTCCCGATTTTCGTTACTTAGTTGTTATAGTTTGAGTTCATTTTGATATTTATGAAATTATATGAATTCATCTCAAAAAGTAAACATTGAACACTTCTACTTCTATAAACCTCTTTTGTCTAAAGCTAACTTAAACATAGTGTACATGTATAATAAACTCTCAACTCTTACTCTCTGTATAAAGTGAGACACATTTGCTCTTTGTGTGATACACAAATTCATGGTAGGTGCAATTGATAACAAACTATTGAGTTGATGCAATAAGCTTGCCCCCCTTTGTGTACAAAAATGTGTGTCCACATACATAACATATGTTGCAAAATGTATGTGTTCCTGTACATAATATACAGAGTGGTGCTGACAATATGACAATAAATTAAACATTGTGTACACATTCTCAGTCCACCCATAAAAATCATATAAATATGTCCATTAGTTTAGTCACAGGAAATTATTTTTCATTTATCACATTTTCTACATGATGTACATGTTGATAAGGAAGCGCTTTCAGGCTTAATGACCTCCGCATCCTGTGGTAACAAACTTTAATAATAATGCTGCAAAAAAAGCAAGTTGATACAGGATCGCGCTGTCACCCATCGGAAGTCAGTGAACCAATATTTTTAAAGGATGTTCTATTTCGTTTGCAATTTTATGTGATTTAGTTTGTTTGAAATTTCCATTTTTTTTTTTTTGGTGCTAGGTTTTTTCTATGGTGTAGGATTATTCCTATGAACCAACATTGTTGGTGTTTTCATTTATTGTCGTATTGTCAGCACCAGTCTGTATGTAGCCTGCCTCCCACCTCACTCTTCATGGATTACAGGTCATGTTATGTTTGTTGAAAACTCAATACTTGTTATGAGTCATCCTGTCAAACAGAATGTTATCCTTGGTATACTTGACTTGCAAGGAGGATTTATACATCAATATATTATAAATATTTAGGTTAGCAAACTAATCCTTACTTAATTATTATATGAATGCAGGAATGCTGCAGTGGCAGATACATGTTACTGGCAATTCCAACTATTAGAGCTTATTTGTACTATGTTTATGACTACAGAAATAGAAACAAAATCTGTAAACTGAATGTTTTAAAGGCAATGATGTCAATGGAACCATCGTTGTATACCTTGTACTGCTTGGCCCTGTACTCCTCCCAGGGCTCAGGGTTGGACTTCTTGTTCCAGGAGACATCAGGATTGCGGGTGGCCAGTCTACCCAAGTAGAAAACAGCACCCGCACAGCCGATACCCACGCACACATACAGCGGGATCAACTGGACACACATAAACATTACCAAGTTAATTCTTTATTTGGTTAAGTTTTATAGTTGTGGCATGATCTCCTACTTACAATGTTGTTTGTGGTTGCGGTCATGGCTCCTGAATCCTGATATTATTATATTTTGTATAACATCATAGACAACACTTTGCTATTTTATATTTCAATTAAAGATAAAGAAATAGGACAACAAATTCACAAAATTTTTCAATCAATACTATAGTGTTTTGACAATTATTTCAAATTCTCTAACATTGTTTGTGTACAAGTGGGTTAATTATTCAGATTATTTTTAATAGGTACTGTAAAATATATTGTATATATTTTACAAATGGCAGCCCTATGATGACCCGATAAAATTACTTTTCATAATCTAACTTGCTTATACAACATAGGAAACGAATTAAGCCATATTTCTATCAATTTACAGATAAATGACAGCTTAAACAATTAAACATTTAGAAGAAAATATACATTATTATTATAGGTTAATTATGTAAGAAGTGTACACCTGAGACGTAGTGAGCGTTGATCAACAAATAAGTGCTACTTACAGCTTTGTGCTTTTTCAAGCTTTCAAGTGATAAACCTTGCATTTTGATGACTTTTGAAATATTCAGAAATTCACAAGTATTTGCCTAGGAGGCAGAAACACGAGCAATCGATATGGGACCGTACAGTCTTCTTCGATTGCTGAAAAAACCTGACAACTGACAATCAGAATGACAGCTTATCTTACAGAGTTTATAGAGGTGGGTAAGTACTGTGAGTAATGTATAGCGCGTAATATGGCTTGACCGCGTACTGTAGGCCTAGTATGAGTTTTCAATACGAAACTCGATCGTTGGTATCGAGCGCGTTTGGCGCTCTCATTGGTTGAGAGTTCTTACGACCTTGAAGCGGGCCAATCGCTGAGTCAAACGCGCTCGATATCGTCGAACGAGTTTCGTAATGAAAACTCATACTAGGCCTACTGAAACAGTAGGTACGTATTACCCGGAAAAATTTAGCATGACACTTGACAAAACAGGGCTACGCAGACTACGCAGGGCGAACGAACGGGTCAGCGACGGCGGTCGGTTTATCGGTTTGGCTCGGGTGGCGGCGACAGTAGGCCTAGTATGAGTTTTCATTACGAAACTCGTTCGTCGATATCGAGCGCGTTTGACTCTGCGATTGGCCCGCTTCAAGGTCGCAAGAACTTTCAACCAATGAGAGCGCCAAACGCGCTCGATATCAACGGTCGAGTTTCGTATTGAAAACTCATACTAGGCCTACTGTTTGCCGAGCGAACTGTCGATGTTCGCTCGCTCGCCATGTTCGGGTTTCGTCAGTTCGTCAACATCGTCAACATCAACATCGTAAATGTTCGCTTTATTGTGCGAGGGAGACTCTGTCACTAGTTTATGGTAGAATTATTAGAACTAAGCATTATTATAAGTATTCTTAATAAGGATTATTTTTTGGTACCGCCTCGTACAGTTGTTTTATTTCACGAACGCTGCGCGGGTGAGCCATACCTTGTGTGATGCGCATTCTTGTCATTCTTTGCACGCCACGAATTGTTCGTTTATGAAGTTATAATTATTTGAATATGGCCTCAAAGAGAAAAAGTAGTTATCTTTGGAATCATTTCGAAAAAGTAACACCTAACAAACAGGCGAAATGTTGTTATTGCTCCCGTATATTAGCAATTCATTCCAGCTCAATAGGAAGCCTGAATCGACATATGAAGCCTGTACATCCTACAATAGACAGTAACAGCAGCAGACACCTTGCAACTGTTGATAACGGTTCCGACGAAGCACAGCCGGTTCCCCCAACCAGTGTGAATGTATTTTGTAGTATAGTATACCATAATAAGGGTTAAGTATGAACGGAAATCAACTTTGTCGATTATTAAACCTTTCGTTGCGTACCTCATGCATCAGGTCATGTTTAGGGTACTGTATACTGCTTAAGTGCCACAGTACGCGAGACGAAATGTCATGCCATATGGCAGTACTTTCTAAAGTACTGTTTTGCCCACCTCTACAGAGTTACCACAGACTTTTTTTTTTGTTTCTCTTCTTTCCGTACTTTTGAATGGAAAAGGCAAAGGCATAGTACGCCATACAGCCTAGTCTTAAGTAACTTTTTTCTTCAGTAAGTTTATTACCTAAATTACCCTAATTTATCCTACCTTATCCTAGCTTAACTTAACCTATATCCTTTCGTTTCCCGCGTGAGGCCGACTTGGAGGGGTATGGGGTAAAGACATGATGTGGCCACTATGTTACAATATTTCACTGTTCTTTATGAATTATTCACTAAATACACTTTTTACTACATAAATCACGCGTTTTTATTTAGTGAACGACACTATATATAATTTAAAAGTCCAATGAAAAATGAGCGTGGCACTCATCTTGGCTTTCCCGCCAAAAAAAAAACCAATGAATTCTTACCACAGACTACTAAGAGGATACTACGTTAGAGTAACAGCCAAAGAAATTACAATAAACCCAGAATTATTCCGAGTAATAATAATATCTAAACAACAACATTAAAAAATAAACCTATAGCTTACTCCATATACTCCTCCTTATTACCACAAAGCTTACGCATAAATACCTAAAGTTCCCATGAGAGGCATCGAAAGGACCCTGTGTCCCTTTCCCGCAGACTGCCAGTGTGAAATAAAACTACTATTTGGTAACTTTGATACATAAACTTCATCCAATTGTTTTGTTATTTATGCTGATATACAATATTATATCAGTGACTCGTGATTGTCTAAGCATTAAAATAACTAACTGCTTAGCTCAATCAGATTAAACAATAAATAAAAATAAAACAATATTAGCAGATAGTAAACTATAAAATAGCAGCACCGATAACATATTGGGTTAAATAATCAATTTATGGTCGATGCAAATTTTTCTTTGTCGTATTTTTAATGTATCACCGTATCACGCTATTTTTTCGAAGGTTGAGGTAAAAATCTAATTTAAAATGACAAGAATTTGTTGTGTGCGAGGATGTAATAGTTATTATTACCCCGGTTGAGATCGTTCTATGTTTAGGTATGTCTGTATCAGTTTGTTTACAAAATATATGGAGTAGGATGTGTATAATGTCCTGTAAAATAGACAAAACAGCTGAACATAGAACCTCTTCCTTTTTTAGGTTTATTTAAAAGTATAGACTTACTAGAAACAAATTATATATTTTCTTGAAAATTTTTATACCTAATATATAATAATATATTAATTTTTATAAATAATATAATAATATATTAATTATAATATAATATATAGAATATGTAACAAACAGGGTATCAGTGTATGTCAACTATCTGTATTAGCTAAACTTACCTTACACTTTTACAAAAAGTTTAACCTACTTGAATAACTAACCTAACCATTTTATTATTAATATATATTATACATTTTTTTTTTATATAAAATTATATACTAGCGCTTGACCGCAATCACGCCTTATGGTAAGCAGTGACGCAATCGTTGATGGTAAAGCGCACAAGTATATTAAGAGCCTATTCACTCTAGCCTTAGAAACACCGCCGGCTGGCAAATAGGGATGTATCCAAGGTATGAAAATCAAAAAAATAATTAGTCCTTTTTATAGATATTAAAATAAATGAAAAATACGGGTCTTACCGTATTTTTCATTTTGTCGAAATTACCAAAAACTACTGAGATATAGCGTATTAAAGTTACGGAGTGGGGGGTAATTACGGCACGCCGTTGTATATTTTGTAGCACGGCGTGACGTCATGCGACATTTCAAATCAATATATCTTCCTAAGTATTTGAATGAGAGAAAAAATAAAAAATACGTGTTCAATATTTTTTATAAATCTATCTAATGGACATTAGATAATTTTTTGGGATACAACCCAATTGTTCCAGTCCCTCGATGTACGCGGTATAAAGGACGAGGCGAAACGCTTCGTCCGGATCGATATTGATTGATTGTTGGTGAACATAGTTTTCTTACAGTTTTCCAAGTGATGATGAAATTCTAGAATAATGGGCTGAAGTTATTCCATTTGAACCAACAACTAAAACAAGGTTTTTTACATTTGTAGTATGATGGTCGACAATTTTTTGTATTTCAAAGTATTGTATTTGGTACGTCTGTAACACTTTGCATAAATAAATGTGTTGATTTATTGAACATGGCTTTTGTTGTTTTTTAATCATATTACGCAGCGTAGCTCGCCGCGTCGTCCACTTATCACAGTGGTGCGTGCGTGACTGTGACTACTAGCTAGACTGCTAGAGTACCGAGAGGGCACCTGAATTGAGGCGCGTGGGTATGACTTGCGTTCCAAGCGTTTCTATTAAGTCAACGTACTGAAAACCTTATTCAGTAAATTCATTTTGCTTTTTATATATATCAATATTGCCTTTTACAGCATGTAATTTAATAAATATTTTCGAAGATATTACAGAGACATAGAGGCTGCGGCGCGCAGGGGCAACGCGAGCCTGTAACTGTCCCTATGTATGTTTTGATCTTTAAAACTAAGTAACGGGATGCGCTTTTCTTTAGTAGATAGAGTGATTCAAGATAAAGTTATATACCTAATATAATACATTTTTTCGAGCGAAGCCGGGTCGGGTCGCTGGTATACAATATAAATATAGTTCATGTTTTATTTTGTAGCTACCTCTTACTGTTATTAGATTTTCCTCAAAACAATTTTGAAGTTTATTAATTGTCCCAATTTTCTTATGAACTGTGTACACCCTACTAGAAAGGGACACAGAGGTCCTTCGTGCGTTTCTTTTTCTAGGAACGCCTTTACCGGCTCGTCAGCATTCTAGGTATTTATGTAACTTCTTTGGTTACAGCAGTTTCAATGTTACTACCCTAAAATTATAAAATATTTTATAAATTATTATTCTATGGTATAAGACATTACGCAGGTTTAGATATTGAATAGGTACTTAAAATTAAAATGTCGCATTGCGGAAAAGTCCACAAAGTTAAAGTGCGTGGCTTAAATGCACCATCATGACTATATGACGTGTTCAGTGTTTCATTTATTTCATTCATAAAAACAATTTACATTGTGTTGAATATCTACATATGCGACCCACACACAACTACACACAATATAAAGAACTAGGAATTATTCATTTACATACATTATAAGCGAAATTTATATATAGTGCCAAACAGTTTCAAGTATAATGTCCACATGCAAACCAAAATCAAATACAATTATACAATTCAAAAACAATTACTAATTGAATGTCAAAAGTTGTAAATATCCTATGTAATAATGTCTAAAATATAATGTCAAATAATTTTCAAATGAATGTCAAAACAATTTACAATATAATGTCAAAAAAATTTATGTCAAAAATACCTACTAAAAAAAAAAAATATTTAGGTATTATTTTGTGACATTAGTTCCGATACATTGTACAAACATTTTTCTATTAAAAAGGCTTTTAAATTTATTTTAAACAAGTGAGTGTTATAAATCAAGATCTTTAGCTCAGAAGGCAACGCATTAAATATTTCCACAGCTTGATACTTCCAGCAATGCTTTACTATATTAAATTTTGGTGCTATTTATTGTTTGAAAGTTTTTCTTCGCGTCTTCTCTCTAATATTACGTTCTTCTAGTGATTCAAAATCATGTAGATATTTAGTAAAATAACTTAAGAGAACCAGTACGAATAAGCTAGGCACCGTTAAAATACCCAATTTTTTAAAATAGTCCCTGCATGATACACGTTGTGAAATTTTAACTATTGTCCTTATAGCTCGTTTCTGTAGAATAAACGCTCTTTGCCAGTTATAACTGTAGCTGTTTCCCCAGAGCGTGATGCTATACCTTATCCTAGACTCTACCAGGGCATAATAAGTATATAAACTTTAACTGTTCCTAATTTAAATCATCCCTAAGGCTCCTGAGTGCGTAACATGCGGACGATATGGATGATTCAATAACAGCAAGCTCCGGTTTCCAATTTAAAAGGGAATCTATATTAATCCCTAAGAATTTAACATTGTCCACTAATTTAATCTTGTCTCCATATATGTGTACATCTAAGTCGTCATTATGACGAGTCGTGGTCTTAAATAATACAAGGTTCGTCTTATCCGTATTTAGCAATAATTTGCTCACTGTAAACCATTTGAAGCCATCGTTACTGCAGCGTCAGACAAATATTGAGCTATACAGAATGAATAGCGCTATCCCCTTTTCGCACTCTTACTCAAATTTGGGCGGACTCCCTCCACAGGAGGGAGAACCTCACCGCTCTTCGGGCACCCCAAAGGGCCATCGCCCAGCGGGCAGCGCGGGCCTACCGCACGGTAGGCTTCGCTTCGGCATGCGCTCTGGCGAGCACCCCGCCTTGGGAGCTCCAGGCCTGGGTGCTCGCCAGGGTGTACCAGTGGACGGCGGGGCGCAGGGCGCTGGGCCGCTGGCCGCTGGCTCGGTCCTCAAGGATTGGCTCGACAGGCGTCACGGGTTCCTCTCCTTCTGTCTGGCGGAGGTACTCTCCGGTCACGGCTGCTTCGGCAGGTACCTGCACCGGATAGGATGAGAGGAGACGCCGTCGTGCCACGGTTGCGGCACGGCGAAGGACATGGCGGAACACACCCTCGCGGTCGCAACGCCCGGCACTGGTGCTGCTGTCAAAGGCCTATAGGTCAGTGAGTACCGCGGCACTGCCCGTGCTGGCGGGTGTGCTGCCGGCCGACCTGGAGGTTTGTCGTGCAGGACGAATCGCGCAGGAGTGTTCCGGAATGTTTGGCATGGAGCGCAGGGAGGCGATCAAGAGGGTGAGAGCGGAGGTCGTTGCCCAGTGGCAGGAGCGGTGGGCTTCTTCCAGGGACGGTAGGGAGCTGTACTCCTTCTTTCCGGACGTGGCTCTGCGTCTGGCGCTAGGGTGGGTGGAACCGGAATATGTCACATCACAGATACTAACAGGACATGGGAGTTTCAGAAGCCGTTTACACGCAATGTCGGTATCCGACGTTGCCGTATGTTACTGTGGGCTGGCGGATGAAACTCGGGACCATGTCCTGTGGGACTGCACCCTCTATGAGGAAGAGCGAGAGGCCATGTTGTCAGACTGGTCCAGACACGTGATTGGTCCGGTTTACCACCAAGACCTGGTAGCGGACGCGGAGGGCTTCCGGAGACTGCGGTCATTCGCACACAAATGGCACAGAAAAAGGAAGGAGTTGGAGCTTGGTGCAGAGCGTGAGGTCAGCTAGGCATAATGCTGATGCGGCTGCAAATTTATTCTGGGACTAGCTGCTCGGGTGCGAAGTCACATATTGTGTCGTTGCACGTCCCAGTCGGGAGAACTAACACGAGCAGACGGACAAACCACTAGACTGTACAATGGTCCGTATGCCGCAAGGCGGGAAGGACCGGTACAGGACAGTCGGGGTTCCAACACCCTCGCGGTGTGTTCCGCCATGTTCGGTGACTATTAGATATTTCGGGGGCCTTCGACAACGCCTGGTGGCCGATGATAATTACAAAGGCCAAGCAGGGCGGATGCCCGCCCAATATATATAAAATCATAATTAATTAGTTTACTAATAGGCGGGTTGGCCTATTTGTGGGCGACCAGGCGGTGTGGAAGCGGTCCACTATGGGCTGCCCCCAGGGTTCGGTACTCGGGCCAACATTGTGGAACCTCCTGCTAGACGACATCCTGAGGCTGCCATGGCCGGATGGGGTTTCGGCACTAGCATACGCGGACGACATCACGGTCGTGATCGAGGCACCGACCCGGGCGGCGATTGAGCGTAAAGCCAAATTGTCGCTCGAGGCGGTGTCCGCTTGGGGGTGGCGGAATCGTCTCCAATACTCGGCCAACAAATCCCAGACAATCTCGTTAGAGGGAAAATTTAAACGCCCACCTACGGTGCGTATGAGCGGCGCCTCGATCGCGAGCGTGGGACAGGTCAAGTTGCTGGGCGTTGTTATTGATGAAGCGGGCTCCTACGTGCCGCATGCTAGTTTGGCCGGCCAACGGGCTGTGAACGCCTTTAGGAAGATGACGAGGGTCTCGGCGTGTTCCTGGGGCGTGAGGTATAATGCCCTAAAGGTCCTGTTTGCAGGGACCTATGTGGCTGTCCTCACATATGCTGCGGCCGTATGGTGGCGGAGAGTTTGTTGCTATGCAGTGTGCAGTACGCTGCTCCGCACGCAACGCCCGGCACTGGTGCTGCTGTCGAAGGCCTATACGTCAGTGAGTACCGCGGCACTGCCCGTGCTGGCGGGTGTGCTGCCGGCCGACCTGGAGGTTTGTCGTGCAGGACGAATCGCGCAGGAGTGTTCCGGAATGTTTGGCATGGAGCGCAGGGATGCGATCAAGAGGGTGAGAGCGGAGGTCGTTGCCCAGTGGCAGGAGCGGTGGGCTTCTTCCAGGGACGGTAGGGAGCTGTACTCCTTCTTTCCGGACGTGGCTCTGCGTCTGGCGCTGGGGTGGGTGGTACCGGAATATGTCACATCACAGATGCTAACAGGACATGGGAGTTTCAGAAGCCGGCTACACGCAATATCGTTATCCGACGTTTTTTTTTTTATTTTTTTTTTTAAATTTTGCCGTCTTTCTCTTCTTGCTTGGCAAGAATTCTTTTTTGCCAGTGTATATGTCCTTCTTTTGTCTTTTTCCGCTATATTTTTTGCGGCTTCTGCCTTGTCTTTTCTTTTGGGGTATTTTTTTCCCAAGTCTATTTTCTTTTGTTATTTCTTTTGTCATCTTTCTTTTCTTTTCATCATTTTTACAACATTACTTACATACTACTTATCTCTATCATATACCTATACATTGGCGTTACTTATCCTATTCCTGCCGACGGCACAGTGCTCGGCTGTGCTGACCTCGTCCGGTTCCTTTCGATGACCACTTTTGCAACCTTGAGGCAAAACCGCTCCAGGTACGGCCTGGAGTGCTTATTCGCCATAAGGTCGGCTATGGATCTTTCTGTTAATTCTATGCCAGTACTTAATTCCAGGTCGTACCTGTCGCGGTTGTGCCTCGGACATTCAAGTAGCAAATGCTGAATTGTTTCGGACGCCTCAAGAGCCTCTGGACTCTCCTTAAGTTTAAGCTTATGCAGGTACGCGGCGAAGCCGCCGTGACCCGTCAGGATCTGCGCCCAGATAGACGTCCTGTCGAGTCACTTCAGGACCTTGCGCGCGCACACCACATCGGGGAAGAACATCCGCGTGACCCCAGCCGTGGCCCCGCCGGTGTACCTCCCGTTCCAGACAGCTACTGTGCCCTCCCTCAAACGTCGCTTGACGTATGAGACTGGACACCTGTCATACGCTGGGGCGACCCTGGACTGGGCCGCTGCCTGCCTAGCCAGTTCGTCGGCGCGCTCATTGCCGGGGATCCCGACATGAGCTTTCACCCAAAAGAACCGGAGGACTTTACCACTCCCCTCTTGCTCCCTGATATTCTTACGAATATGGGTAGCAAGGGGATGGTGCGTTTCCGGGTTTCGGATCAAGTCGAGCGAGGATCGAGAGTCGCTGAGCGCCGCCGCGCAGTCGAAGCCTCTCAGGACAACCAGGTCCGTAGCCCTGGCTATCGCGAGCAGCTCCGCCTGAAAGACGGTACACATCGGCTCCAACCTCATTCGCTTGGTCCGAATCTCGGACCCATCCCGCCAGTATGAATATGCCACCCCGACCCCCTCATCCGATTTACTACCGTCTGTGTAAATCAGATGAGCGGGGAGCTGTAGCTGAGCCACAGTTTCGGGAGCATATTCTCCAGACACTGATAATCAACATCTGGCTCACTGGCGGGGTGAGGGGCCTCCGTAAAGGCCCTACGCACCCCGTTTGCACTCAAACAGCCGGGCGACCTCCAACACTCGAAGATCGAGCGGGAGGAGACCCGACAGCGTGAGTGCTGCATTGAGCGACACCGTACTGTTATACCCTTACAATGTTAGTGGAATGGCTTAGCAACGCTCAGATGTGCCACATCAGCATTATGGGTTACAGTACGTCATTCATGAGCCCAGCGGGGCAGTTGGTTCTAAATCTCGGTACGGGTCGGAGGTCCTAACTCTTACTATTTCTACTATATCTGTATTCTAAATCCTACTTATTAATTAAATCCTATTTTAGCTCAAATAATAGTTTTTTTTTTAAAAACAAGATTCTTAAGTCTCGTATAATATTTGGTGGCAGCGGTGGGATACGAAAATCCCCTACCCGAATACGTCTTCGAAGAAAACTAAAGTGCCAGTGAAATCAAGTGTTCATAAATATTCTAAATCTATTTCGAAAGTGCTAAAAGTTAAAGCAAGTTCCAAAACCAGTATAATAAAATAAGTGTCGTGTCAGTGCAAGAAATCGAAGTGCTCAACCGACACCCTGTCTTGAGTGTTGCATCCCGCAACCGAGACCGGCTTTCACCCTCTGCTGGTCCAGAGGTCTACTACAACTGCTGTTCAGCTGTTCACCGCTGGAGAAGCGGTCACGATGTTCCTGAATATCCTCACAATGATGGCGTTCCTGTGAGTGATCTAAAAGTCAACTTCATCTACCTTGGCCGTTATTACATCCTAGCACGAATACTAGAATTAACTCAGAGTCTAAATAGTCCTATCTAACTATTTTAATACCATAATTTTATTGTACACTGCTCATACATTGTAACCGATAAAACCTTATTGTACCGTTACTGATTATTTTGTTTAGACTACGCGTTTCGATTACGCGTCTATAACACTGAGTCACTTATACAAAGTAGCATAAGCTAGAGGTGATTTCTTATTATTAAGATAAGTAGTATTTTATTGTGTAAAATCAAATCATGGCTTCTAAACACGAAACAAAAGAAGAAAATTCCAATGGTTCTAGGAATACAAGGGCCGAAATTGAAGAAAAAATAGAACTCGGTATTCTATTCCAATTCATCAAACCATTCGATGGTTCCAGGGAAAAGTTAAATCCCTTTATCACTAATTGCCAGAGCGCTTTTGATATAGCTACTAAAACTCAAAAATCTATCCTATTTAAATATATTCTAAGTCAATTAACAGATAAAGCTGAAACTACATGTAGTGTCAAAGAGTTCGAGTCCTTTGATCAATTCATCGAGTTCCTAAAGCACCAATTTGGTGAAAGAAAACACTATGCTCATTTACTCACTGAACTTCAGGATTGTAAACAAAACTCTTATGAAACAGATAATCAGTTTGCATTAAAAATAGAAACATGCTTAGCGAAATTACTTACGGAAATAAACATTTCTATTCCAATGAAACGTAAAACAGAGTTAGCAGGTCGTGTAGCTGCAATGCAAGATCTTGCACTTCACACCTTCATAATAGGTCTCTTACCACGGATATCACAAGTCGTTAGATGTCGCAACCCCGACTCGCTAAATTCCGCTATAAGTTTCGCAGTCGAAGAAGAGAAAATTATATCTAGCATCTATAAAAGATCCGCATCCAGTACTCACTCCAACAATGACAGAATAAAAAACATTAATTATCGCCGTGATTCCCAACCGTCGCGTTTTCCAAATCCGCGGAATCACCAATCTGATCATTCAAAAGTAAATACCAACGATATGATATGTCGTTACTGCAAAAACATAGGCCATACTATTGAAAATTGTCGCAAAAGACAATACAACAACAGTAGAAATCAATCTACTGCTTCTACTTCCGATGGCCGTCAGCCTAATTCTACACAAACTTCAAGTTCTAGGCCAACTCGTAAAGTTTTCGTCTTATAGCGAAACGAGGAAGATAATCTAGAGGAAATCAATCAAAATGATTTAAACGAGTAAAATTTCCTGAACGGTATCGCGCAGGAAATTCGTCTTACCATACTAAAGCCGATGCCTCTTTCTTCACTGTATCCCCTGAATCAATTACTAAATCCGCTGAATCGCGTACTAAATCCACTGTATCTACGAAAACAACAAATCCTAAATCCACTGAATCTATGAACAAAATAAATACTAAATCCACTGAATCTATAAAAAAATCGATTACTAAATCCACTGAATCACTTACCAAACCCACTGGATCTTTGAAAAAACAAATTACAAAATCCACTGAATCGCACATTAAACCCACTGTATCCATGAAAAATCCGTTTACTAAATCCACTGTATCTATGGAAAAACCATTTACTAAATCCTCTGAATCGCTTACTAAATCCGCTGAATCACACACTAAATCCACTGTATCTATGAAAAATCCGTTTACTAAATCCTCTGTATCTATGGAAAAACCATTTACCAAATCCTCTGAATCCCTTACTAAATCCACTGAATCTAAGAAAAAATCCACTACTAAATCTACTGAATTACTCACTGAACTCACTGAATCCGCTATTCCTACTAAATCCTCTGAATCGCTTACTAAATCCACTGAATCTAAGAAAAAATCCACTACTAAATCTACTAAATTACTCACTGAACACACAGAATCCGCTATTCCTACCAAATCCTGTAAAGTGCAAAATCCAAACATGAAATCGACTGACTCTACTTCCATGCCAAATCGTAACACATCCTCCGATAACTCACCACATCTGAAACAGAAAACAAACGTGAAAATCTATAAAATACATCAAAACACAGAGAAAAGATATTTACCTCACGTAATAATCGATACTCCGGTTGCCGATAAGCCTTTATCCTTCTTAATTGACACAGGTTCCTGCATAAGTCTGCTGAAATTAGATTCTATGTCCAAAGTCCCAAAGTTAAGTGATGATATAATAATCCTCAAAGGAATTGATCCTGGAGACGAAACAACTTCAACCCTAGGCAGTTTTGAAATGCAAACATTCAAAAAAGATGGCAAACCTTATATCCATAATTTTCACGTTGTCAAAGATATTAGTCTAAGTTTCGATGGCATCATAGGTAACGACCTCCTGAAAAACTTAGGTTGCCAAATCGACTATCTTCAAGGAACTTTACAGATAGATGAATATTATATCGACTTGAAATTCGCTGAACCATTATATAACATTCCACCTCGTACTGAAACTGTAATTGAATGCACAGTAAGTAATCCACATATAAAGGAAGGTCTGCTCATAGACCAACACATCTCTGATTCATTATTAGTAGCCAACTGCGTAGTAAGCGTGAAAGAAAACAACCGTATTAACATTACAGTTGTCAATATCTCCGAAGAGTCCGTTATACTCCAATCTAACCTTAATCTAACACTAGAACCTTTAGGCACTCAAGCCTGTTCGAAACCTCAAGAATCATTGCCTCCTATGCACGTTTCTACAAGAACAAAAAAGGTTCTCCAGCATCTTAGGATGTCTCACCTCAATGAAGAGGAATATAATGCCCTATTACAAGTCTGTACAGACTTTTCCGATATCTTCCATCTTCCTGGCGATAAGCTCACACACACTACAATCGCCGAACACAATATCAGAACAAATACAGATATCCCTATTCAAACTAAATCTTATTGATTTCCTGATTGTCATAAAAAGGAAGTCGAAAATCAAATTAACAAAATGCTCGAAGAAAACATCATAACACCTTCTAATTCACCATGGTCCTCACCCATTTGGGTTGTGCCCAAAAAGCTGGATGCTTCGGGACAACAAAAATGGAGAATCGTTATTGACTATAGAAAACTCAATGACGTTACTATTGGAGAAACATATCCTATTCCACAAATAACTGAAATTTTAGATCAATTGGGGAAAAGTCAATACTTCACAACTTTAGATTTAGCCTCAGGCTTCCATCAGATTCCTATGTCCGAGCAAGACGCTCCCAAAACCGCCTTTTCTATACCACAAGGTCATTTCCAATTTTCAAGAATGCCATTCGGGTTAAAAAATGCCCCTTCTACTTTTCAAAAAGTAATGAACACATGCTTGTGTGGACTTCAAGGCTCACGATGCTTTGTTTATTTAGACGACATTGTAGTGTACTCACCTGACTTACCAAGTCACATTCAAAATCTGTCCGCTGTTTTCGATAGGCTCAGGAACTATAACCTGAAACTCCAACCAGATAAATGCGAGTTCCTATGCAAAGAAGTGGCTTATCTTGGTCACCTCATCAACAAAGACGGTGTTCAACCAAATCCTAGAAGAGTCAAATGTATCACTGAATTTCCAAAACCAAAATGCCCAAAGATATAAAATCTTTTCTTGGACTCGTATCTTACTATAGACGTTTCATACCTGACTTTTCCAAACTAGCAAAACCATTAACATCTCTCCTAAAAAAGGACACACCGTTCAATTGGAACAATGAACAACAGCTCGCTTTCGAAAACTTAAAAAGTAAATTAGTGACGTCACCGGTGTTAGCATATCCCGATTTTACCAAACCCTTTATCCTAACCTGTGACGCTTCCAACTTCGCTGTTTCAGCTATATTATCCCAAGGTCCAATCGGAAAAGACCGTCCAATCGCTTACGCGTCTCGAACACTCAATAAGGCTGAGTGTAATTATAGCGTTACTGAAAAAGAATGCTTAGCTATTATCTTTGGAACTAAAGCCTTTCGACCCTATCTGTACGGAAATCGATTTACCATAGTCACTGATCACAAACCACTACAGTGGTTATTTAACTGCAAGGATCCCGGCTCTAGGCTAGTACGCTGGCGACTCAAATTAGAAGAGTTTGACTATGATATTGTATACAAGAAAGGGAAAATGAATACTAACGCTGATGCTTTGTCTCGATTTCCAGTTAACCCTATCCAAGGTAAACCTTCGACAACCTCTGATCCTCAATTACTAGACCTTGACACTGAATTCGATGATCCTTTAGAGGATCCTTTTATAATTTTTCCAACTCCCATTCCGTTCTCTTTCGAAGATAATGACCTACTAAATCACGAAATAAATCCCGACTCTAATATACTACAAAATCCTATACCACAAAATGAACCAATACTATCTCCAGATCTCATAGATCTAGGACCAAACTTACCTTACCTTGAGACTAGCCCTAACAGTGTTGATCTTAACCTTGACTTCGACTCGCTACAAATTCCCTCACCAAATGAGCAATCAAATCTAAATGAGGAGAATTATTCCCAATTCCTAAAATCAAATAAAAATAATACTTGCAACACAATTCTAAAAGAACATAACGAAAGCCTCCTTAAAACAACATGCAAGGTAATATTAATTCCTACATCAATTGACTTAGACGAATCAAATCCCTACATCCCCGAAATTCTCCTAAATTCTGACAACGAAGACGAAATCCTTAATTCAGAAAAAGAATTATACCACTTTCTAAAAACTGAATACGACGGCAAAACTGTTTACTTCATCTTTACAAAAGTTCACCACTTTGACGAGTTACCTTATCATGCTATTTATGATACCCTGAAACAAATTAGAAACGAAATCCTGAAATTCGAACAAATAACAGACGTTGCTATCTCCGATTTCAAAAATCCATTTGATAATCACTCCTATGTCAAAATCTACAATATCCTAACTCATATTTTTCACAACACAAACATTCAAATCCACGTTTACCTAAATAAAACAATATACCCTACTCTGAGTGAAAGACCCAAAATCATGCGTGAAAACCACGATATTCCTACAGCCGGACACTTAGGCTCGACACGAATGTACAATAGAATACGAGAACAATTCTATTGGAAAGGCATGCGAAGCGACATTGAAGACTATGTCAAGAAATGTAAACTATGTCAGGAAAATAAAGCACTGAGAAAATTAAATAAGGCCCCAATGGAAATCACTACTACATCCACAGCACCGTTTCAGAGAATAGCACTAGACATAGTAGGACCTTTACCCGAGTCCGGTCCTGCTAAACTTAAGTATATACTCACCTTACAAGATGATCTAACTAAATATTCAATCGCTTACCCGATACGTAGTACAACCGCCGAAGAATCTAGCGATTGTCTTATTCATTTTATATCCTTATTCGGAATTCCTAAATCTATCTTAACTGATCAAGGTACTAACTTTACGTCCGACCTTTTTAAAACTACTTGCAAATTCCTTAAAATTAAACAATTATGGTCATCGCCTTACCACCCTCAGACGCAAGGCGCTTTAGAACGCAGTCATTCGACTCTCAAAGAATATTTAAAATCCTTCGTAAATACGGACCAAGACAACTGGCCGACTTATGTCTATACAGCTATGCTGACTTATAACACAACGGAACATTCAACGACAAAATTTACTCCTTACGAGCTAATATTTGGTCATAAACCCTTTATTCCTAACTCCATCTAACACAACCTATTCAGACTACATTAGAATGTTACAACATAAATTTAAACACACTAGAGAAAAAGCCTTGGAAAATATATTAAAATCCAAGGAATCTTCTAAATCCTATTACGACTCTCATACTAAATCACCACCACACTACAAAGCTGGTGACTACGTCTACCTTAAGGCCCATCTGAGGCTCAAAAAGGCACTCTCGCCTATCTGGAAAGGACCTTACAAAATCATTAAAGCTCACAATAACAACACAGCTACGCTTCTTATAAACAGACGTCATGTGACTCATCATTTCGATCAAATGAAACCTGCGGTAATTAACGAATCCGTATTACTGTTAGAGATCGATTAATATAATTAATCATTAATTATTTACATGTAAGTATTAGCTATTAATTAGAATAGGTCCTTAACGTAGTCTAACTGATTGCATTAATTCTATTTCAGCGCCTCGGTCAATGCGCATCAAGACCTTATCAAGCCTCTTCCTTCTAGTTCCGGTATATACTTCGATAACCTAGGAAAACTTAAAGCGATTAAGGGAAAGTTAAATATAATCAGTCATGTAAACATTTCTCTTATAAATCCTCACCTTTCTAACCTCGATGATATAATGAGCATACTTAAGAAAACATGTCAAAAATCAAGCAACCTTCAATGCGATGATATACTATCTCCACTCGCATTTCGGTACAACGAAATTAAACGCGAGTTTGACTCTATCTCACATCTAATGTCAAAACGTAATAAACGTTCAGCATGGTTCGCCGGAATAGGCACCGTTTTCAAACATGTTTTCGGCACTCTAGATGAAGATGACGCATCAAAATACGATTCCGCCATTGAATCATTTCAAAACCACGAGAAAAAGCTCGCGGAACTAATGAAAGAAAATATCTTAATTACTACTACTTCTCTAGAATCTTACAAAGAAACGATTAATAAATTAAAATATAACGAAGTTTCTCTTAAAAATACTCTAAGCCAACTCATACTACAATTAAATAATATCACAGAAACTTCTAAAATCCTGATATCCGAAACTAAATTCCATTCCATACTTGCTAATCTCGAAAGTTCTCTACTAGCATTGTCGTTTCAGCTTGAAGACATAACAAACGCTATCCTGTTGTGTAGTCAAAACATCCTGCATCCAAACATAATAAGTCCTACGCAATTATACTACGAACTCGTTGATAACGACAGGCACCTACCTAGAGACACTGGAATTCCTGTAACGCTAAGTCTAGATAATATCCATATAATATTAAGCATATCTGAAGTCGCTTGTTATTATTATAAGAATAAACTTGTATTCGTTTTACAAATTCCTTTAGTTACTAATGATGAATTTATTTTGTACCATAATTTAGCATTACCGACCCCTCATGGGTCAGATAATCCTAATACTTTTAGTTTAATTTTACCTTCTAGTTCGTATATTGCTATTTCTAAAGATAAGCTAAACTTCTGTAATCTAGATACCCTAGATAAATGTAAAACAATGTACTCTGAGTTCTTTCTATGTGAGATACCTACGGTATTATTGACAAACGTCAGTCCTACATGTGAAAGTGAACTATTAACTAAAACAATTATTGCTATTCCTACTCAGTGTGAAACCAAAACAATTGTTGGCGAATTGGACATTTGGAAATCGCTTATAAACAATCAATGGATTTTCGTGCAGTCTCGTTCAAGCAAAGTTTCAATGGACTGTAATAATTCCGAATTACGCGAAATCATAGTATCCGGAACTGGTATACTACGCATTCCAAATCAGTGTACGGTCTACACAAAAAGTGCAAGACTTATATCGTCAAAAGACTCAATCAATGTAGAAATTCCTATTCCTAGATTAGACTTTAGCAATATAAATGATTCATGTTGTAAATTAGATACTAAGTCTACTACTAGTTTAAATAATATCATATCCCCTATTTTACTACAAAATATTGACTTAGATGATTTAACTTTAAAGAAACAAAACAACAAGTTATATTCAGATTTAAATAAACTTATTGATGAAGAACCTATTCTAGTAAAATACGGGACACACTATTCTACTCTGACCATATGTATTCTAGTTATACTAATTTCTTTTATAGCATTCAAGTTATGCAAAATTATTTGTAAACATAGATCTAAGTTCTATATTTCTTGTGTAAAACCAATGACTCATACCGATGACGATGTCAGTAATCATAATATTAGTACTGAACCTGAAAACTCTTCAATTCCATTACCTAGATTACGTGATATAGTTTAAATTCCTGAATTTCGGCTTTTATCCCCGAATTTCAGTCTTAAGGGGGGGGCTGTTATACCCTTACAATGTTAGTGGAATGGCTTAGCAACTCAGATGTGCCACATCAGCATTATGGGTTACAGTACGTCATTCATGAGCCCAGCGGGGCAGTTGGTTCTAAATCTCGGTACGGGTCGGAGGTCCTAACTCTTACTATTTCTACTATATCTGTATTCTAAATCCTACTTATTAATTAAATCCTATTTTAGCTCAAATAATAGTTTTTTTTTAAAAAACAAGATTCTTAAGTCTCGTATAATAGTACGATGTGACTTGGCAATCTTCTGTGCAAAGCCTCTTTGGACGGTAGCAAAGGTTCTTTGCACAGAGATCTTCTCGGCGGCTTTCGCCCAGGAGCTCGCGCCGTACAGGATGGTGGGTTCGACCACCGCGGTGTATATCGTCCTGATGATCTCCGGACACAAGCCCCAATCCACCCGAGCCATCGCCGACAGTTTCCTATACAGGTTAGTTGCCTTGCAACAAGCATATGAAATATGCTTGTTGAAGGTCAACTTACTGTCGACGATGACTCCGAGGATCTTGAGCTCGGTCACCATCGAGATGTCAACGCCACCCATCTGCACGACCGGAGTGTCATATTTAAGCTTCCGCGTGACGACCATCGCCAAAGTCTTCTCGGCGGAGAAGCGGAGCTTATTCATGACACCCCACTCGTGCACACAGGCTAAAGCGGCATTGGCATCCCGCTGGATCCCGAGCGCCGTGTGCCCAGAGAACACCAGCACGATATCATCCGCGAACGCCTGCACGTACGCGCCCAGCGCATCCAGGTTGTCCAGCAGAGGGTCCAGCAGCATGTTATCCGACGTTGCCGTATGTCACTGTGGGCTGGCGGATGAAACTCGGGACCATGTCCTGTGGGACTGCACCCTCTATGAGGAAGAGCGAGAGGCCATGTTGTCAGACTGGTCCAGACACGTGATTGGTACGGTTTACCACCAAGACCTGGTAGCGGACGCGGAGGGCTTCCGGAGACTGCGGTCATTCGCCCACAAATGGCAAAGAAAAAGGAAGGAGTTGGAGCTTGGTGCAGAGCGTGAGGTCAGCTAGGCATCATGCTGATGCGGCTGCAAATTTACTCTGGGACCAGCTGCTCGGGTGCGAAGTCACGTATTGTGTCGTTGCACGTCCCAGTTGGGAGAACTAACACGAGCAGACGGACAAACCACTAGACTGTACAATGGTCCGTATGCCGCAAGGCGGGAAGGACCTGTACAGGACAGTCGGGGGGATACACCCTCGCGGTGTGCCCGTCGTGGGACGTGCCGCGCCGCGATCTTGTCGCGGCGGTAGGAGGGGACCTCTCGCTGCCCGCCATCGTCAGAGCGATGGTGGGGAGCGAGGGGGCCTGGGCGGCGATGGCCTCCTTTTGCGAGGTCGTGATGTCGCAGAAGGAGGCCGCGGAGCGCGAGCGAGAGGAGGATCCCCTCGCTCCGGCGCTCCGCAGGCGGCGTAGGGGTAGGAGAAGGCGGGACTTCGCCCGCTTTCTCCCGCCCTGAGGTGAGCGGCGGGCGTGAGGCACGGGGTTGCCCGCGCCCGCCTTGCACTGCTCACCATGTGGGAGCCACGGCCCCCCCTACTTAGGAGGGGCAAATGAGGGCCCACCTTATTAGGCGGGTTTCGCCGGCGGGGGAGAGGTAGCTCAGGCTCCGCTAGTTTCCCACTCCCCCGCCACTATGGCGATGCCGGAGTACCGCTGGGGTTTTTAGTGGGTATACTGGGAGGCTATCTCCCGGGGAGTCCCACATACCCCTCCGACCCCCGACGGACGGGGATGCGTAATTGACATTTTCCCCAGCGACAACAAAAAAAAAAAAGGATAAGTTAGGATAAGTGTGCAGTTACTGGCCTGCCATCAGGCCGGTCCTGAAGGACTGCAATGGCTCGACAGGCGTTATGGGTTCCTTTCCTTCCGTCTGGTGCAGATACTTTCTGGTCACGGCTGCTTCGGAGTTCTGACGGCGGTCATAGGCAGGGCGGCGCCGCGTCATGTCTCCGTTTTAGGAGACCTGAATGCCAAATCAGTGGTCTGGGGAAACTCGGCCACCGACACACGCGGACGAGCGGTCGAATTGTGGGCGGCCTCGTGTGGTCTCTCCCTCTTGAATAGGGGGAGCGTCCAGACGTGCGTGCGGCAGCAGGGTATATATATGGTCCATAGTGGACCTCACCTTCGCCACGCCGGCACTGGCCGCCCGCTTTCGTAACTGAAGGGTGGAACTGTGGGAGACGATCTCGGATCACAGCTACGTGCGATTCAAGATCTCCCCCCAGAATCCACCGGGGCGCCGCAGCTCCCCCTCATCGTCGGGCTGATCCCCGTTTCCAAGGTGGGCTCTGAGAGATGGGATTCTACCTGGGTAAATTCCCAACTGCGGGTAAATACCTCGGTAAATACCCACGAAAGCACCCAATCGGGTAAATATGTGGGTATTTTCATTTTAGTGATCGTTTTCAATATATAATGTAGTCCCAGAGATCTCTTCTTGTATCTGAACCCACAAACAAACCACTTTATAAATTACCACCCAGAAAAGCAATCTCTATTAAGCGAATAATTTGCATCTGCAGTGTGATAGTCGGAGTTATCAACGCGATGATGGAATCAAACTAGGTATCATTACAAAACCAGAGCCTTTTTTTATAAAAAGTCTCAATAGTCTTTCCAATCGACACACAAGTAAATATCTATCTTAAGATATACTAAAAGTTATAGATGTGTACGAAGCCCACAAGTTTGCAACTCTGGGGTTGCAGACAATGCTAAACATTCAAAGAGCATTTGAAATTGTAAAAGAAACACTGTCTGTAAGAAACTACTGTCAAACAACACATGCACCTGTCTATAAAGTCGTGATAATTAATGAGGGTGCTGCGGTCGTGCATATAGCAACCCTGTTAGTGTAACTGAAATCATTTTGATACTAGCACATTATTTGGTACTAGAAGCAAGACTGCTTTTGCAGACCAGTACTTCCTGAGATTAGCGCGTTCAAACAAACACTTATATATACACTTTTGGACACATCTATTGGCCCACCTTGCATTTTCAGTTTCGTCTGGTCCTAGCTAAAATTTTATATAAGTTCGAGCAAAAAGTTTTTATGCAGTTTTGAACCTGGAACATTCAAAATTTCATTCAATTTGAATTTCGAACACAGAATTTAAAGAAACAAAAGACAATTTGGAGCCTGTTTGTTGATATCAAACAATCGAATACAAAGAAAACTTGATTTTATTGGTTTACTTGGATGTAATTCTTGAAAAAGTGATTGTTATCTTTGGTTTTGCAACAAACATTACTTATTCTTAACATTAAGGTGAGGTTCTATCAATAATCTATGGTTACTTCAGCTGAAGTCGCCGCCCAAGCTGTGGCACTTATTCAGGCCGGACACAGCCAAAGAAATGTGAGTGCTCAACTTAATTTAAGTCGATCTGCGGTCCGAAATGGTTATCGGAGGTACCTAGAGACTGGCGGCTTTGTTCGTCGCCAAGGAAGGCCACGATCTCGGGTCAGAACTGAAAGGCAGGATCGATTCATCGTGACGACCAACTTGAGAAATCGTCACCTTATCTCCATTGAGATACAAAACCAACTTCGCGACTTCCACGGAATATCTGTGAGCGCTCGAACTGTTCGGAGAAGGTTAAATGAACGCGATATGGTACCACACAAGCCAGCTAATGGGCCCAAACTAACGCGAGCCCACCAAACAGCACGTCTTCATTTCGCACACACTCATTTAAATTGGACACAGTAAGATTGGAGCCGTGTACTCTTTTCTGATGAGTCTAAAATTGTGTTACGTGGCAATGATGGAAGGAAGAAGGTCTACCGACGCAAGAGAGAGTGTTTCGCACAATGCTGCTTTGAAGAGAGGGTTGCTTATGGCCGTGACTCATGGACTGTTGGGGCGGTATATTAGCGAGCGGCAAAACTCAACTTGAGGTTGTTACAGGACCACGGCTCCTAACATTAAATGCTGAAAGGTACATTCGTGAATGCTTAGAACCTCACGTGATACCATACGCGAACTATGTGGGCCCAAATTTCCTTTTTATGCATGATAATGCAAGAGCCCATATGGCCGGCATCGTCAGGGGATATCTTCAAGATGTAAACATCACAGTTATGGACTGGCCACCCAGAAGCCCAGACATGAACCCCATTGAGCACATGTGGGACGAGCCAAAAAGACGTGTTAGGGCTCGTTAGCCAGTTGCCCAGACGATGCAGGAGTTGAAAACTGCCATAGAAGAGGAATGGGAGATGATACCTCCAAATTTCATAGAGCGGTTGATAATCGTATGAGAGCTGTGGTAGATGCCCATGGAGGCAACACGCGTTGTTAAATTAAACCTTTATTGTATCCCGGGTATACCGGGAGGTTATCTTCCGGGGAGTCCCACATACCTCTCCCGTCCCCCGACGGGCGGGGATGCGTAATTGTCATTTTCCTCAGCTACAACAAAAAAAAAAAAAGATAAGTTCGGATTCCGTGTGCAGTTACTGGCCTGCCATCAGACGCGTCCCCAGGTGGCGGATAGAGGAACGGCCCCCAGATATGGGCTTTACCGGTCTCCTCATTGAGAAGAGCTGGGGGCCCTGCTTGCATCCGTGCAAACGAGTGGGGCTAAGAGGAAGGACACCTCGCTAAAAAACCCTTGGCTGCTGCGTCTTCTCGCAGAAGAAGACGTACCCAGCCCGCCCCCTCAGTATGGGGGGACCACTGTGGGCCCGCCTTTTGGCGAGAATTGCCGGCGGGGAATTAGTAGCGCAGGCTCTGCTATTTCCCAAAACCCCGCCACTCAGGCGATGTCGTTGTGCCGCTGTGGTTTTAGTGGCTATTCCCGGCTACGGCTGGGCGAGTCCTACAAACGCCCCTCGGAGTATGGTGCGTAAAGGCATTTCCACAGCGCCAAAAAAAAAGAAAAAAGTATAAGTTAGGATATAAACTTTAAGTTCGGACTGTATCATGTATGGCGTACTATGCCTTTGCCTTTTCCGTTCGGAGGTACGGACGGAAAGAAGTGAACAAAACATTGGCTGAATGCACAAACCGTGCGAAGCCAAAGAAGAAAAGAAAAAAAAAAAAAAGTGAACAAAAAAAAAATGGCAATACCTTTACTATTTGTCAAATAAAAAATGCAATAAACTTTTGACAACTGCATCAAAAGATTTTATTGTATTGCTATAACCTAATTTTAATGACTCGGTGCTATTCTATTGGAAAGAGTACTTGTAATAATCGAAAGGCAAAAGAACGCTTTCAAAATGAGTTTTTTATTGTAAGTAATAGTTGATGGACCTAAAACAGTCATGTGTGTCTATTTATAAGTAAACGTCTTCCGTTCTGCTGCGTTGACGTCTTGTTTACGTCTGTGGTGAAGTTTTGTGATATATTATTTTAATTTAAAATGTTTACCAATACAGTGCCCTAGACTATACTGCGTCTCTGTATAGTGTGCCGCCAGTAAGGGGTGGAGCATCCTCCTGGCAGGACGACATTCAAAACTTAGCTCTGTAGTAGATCATTAAGAAGTATGTGTAACATATCTATACGTTGTGTTACAGTGGGAGTCGTTCAAATAAGACATTCAAGCCGAAGAAAAACATCCCCGAGGGCACCCACCAGTACGACCTGATGCGGCACGCGGCGGCCACGCTGGGCTCCGGCAACCTGCGCCTCGCCGTCATGTTGCCTGAGGGTGAGGACCTCAACGAGTGGGTTGCCGTCAATAGTGAGCATCTGTTTTGTGTACTATTAGCTGATGTAATTAAGTACCTTTTACTTAGGGACTATGTAACTTGTACCAACAAATTATAATCAAGTTATATTTATTGCAACATTAAAAAAATGGTATAAGGTAGTCAAAACAAATGGTTGAATATGCTTTGCCAACTAGAGTACTGAGCTACAGAATTTGGCTCATAGGACTATTAATACTGTGAGAGGCCTCTGTCCACAGAGTTCTACTAACATCTTGTGTGTTTAAAACTGATTGTTTGATGAACAAACTTTATTGTTTGAATTTTCATACAAATTAAAAGTGCTTGAGAAAGTATATTGGAGGAGTCACTAAAATAAAACCCTGAAGTAGAAACATGCAAGTGTTGAAGATTCATCCTAACATGCTTTCATTTTGATTTGACTAGTGGTTTTCTATTGTGACTGTTGACACATGTATGAATTCTCTTCACCCTTGCACTGGGACCCACAATGCTATATGTATATATTCTTGATTGTCCCGTTTGGGTTTACTTACTTATTACAGAGCGATAAAAAACCGGGTTGTGAGCATGTTATGAATAGGAACTCACAGTATCATGTCTCATGTACCCATTGTGTCATAAATATAAGGCCTATAGAGCACTGTGCAGGTGAGCTTAAAGCGGCGACATGTGACTCATAGATAACAGACTATAGTGCTCACTTCCTTTTAGTGTTTCCTTTTACAGCACACCATGAATTGTACAAGGATAAATATACTTTTTAATTGCTGACTATTGTTCCTGTTAAAATTATAATAAATATTGACCAATGAGTATTTCCATTGTCCTTAATAATATTATGTGAATCTTCATTATCAATCAACTTATATCACTTAATTGTTGTGATGTGGGCATCAATCCATATCACTTTGGTCAAGTTCTGACGAGTGATGTTTCAGTTAACTTCATTAATAAATATTTATTCTACTTCATCTATATGGATGATGTTGTAATATTTAAAAGATGCAACCAAGCCAAGATCTGAAAGCAGACTGTTGTATTATCTTTTTACCCTCATTACAAAAATCATACAATTGACAACTAATGAAAACAATCCACAAGGTTCAAACATAACATAACTTTCCCTCGTAATCATTGCTCAATACATACATCATAAATTTAGACCATAGAACAAAATCAATAAAACAAAATGTTTACTTCTAACAGTGTCCAACCAAATGTTTGGTATTGGTTTCATTTTTGGCAACAAACTTGCCGATACTATGTATGTGAATATGCATTCGTGAGTTTTGGCGCTATGATTGGTCATATTCGGTGCATTGAATTAATGAATGTATCCCATCAGAGTCCATGTTGTTGCTATTCGTTTTGTTTTGTTGTGGTGTTGAGTTTTTCATTGCTTGAGAGTGTAGCCACTCAAACTACCTATTGTTAATATTTTAGGCCGCTGCCTCGAATCTTGCGGGCAGCGGCGCGGCGGCGGCAGCGGCGCGGGAGCCGGGCGGGCATCGAAGACCCATTCTCGAAACTAGCGGGCAAATCACGCGTCACTATAGCCGCGTAGTGTTCATGATTGTGTCGACGAGATATATGTTTTTATTCGCGAAAGAAATGTCTGAACAATGGCGGCAACATCTTTTTGATTCAAATTTGTTCCTAACGCTCGATCACCGCTCGCTGCCCGCAAGATTCGAGCGCGAGAAGTACACCGCTAGCTGGCCGCCACCGCCCCGCTGCCGCGCCGCTGTTTTCGAGAACCGGTCCGTTTGATTTTACGCATAAGAGGCAGAACTAATATATTTTTAGAAATTTGAGACAGTGGTATTGCTATAATATCTCGCCATAATTCAGATGGTGCAATCACAATCGGCGCAGGCAGCTCCTGTGATAATTCAGACTGCTGCTGACTGATTTTTAATGACAGATGACCCGTCAAACACTATACCCGGCGGTCTAGCTATTATTTGGTGTACGTGTCGCCGATACAGCTCCCCATCTTCCGTCCTCACCATATAAGTGGCTGGCCCGTTCACTGTTTCCACGGGCTGTAGCAGGGCGAGTGCTGCGCCGCCGCGCCGCCTCCGTTTGCTACTCGACACGACTCGGCGCCGAGTTGGTTTGTAAGCTCGACACTACAGTATCTGCAGCAGTTGTGTATCTTCGCCCATTCAGTAGCTCAACAGGTGTCTTATTAGTAGAGCTATTGGGCACTGTCCATATATACTTAGTATAGAACTCTGCAAAGTTTTTCCTGCCATTGCATGTCTAGATTCTCTAGTTTCTTTATTTTATTCTTAAATGTTTGAATTGTGCATTCAATATGCCCGGTTAGTCTCTGGGTGATAGGGTGGTGAATACAAATGTTTAATTCAATTCTTTTTAAGAAAATTATTAAATTAATCAGAAGTGAAAGCACGTCCATTATCGGACACCAACACGTCGGGCAGCCCTTGTCTTTTTACCCTCATTAATAAATCTTTCTTATAACAGATATCACAGAACCGATGTTCGTTGCTGGTACGAGATCAACCTCAAATCATTTGCTGTAGCTATCTACTAGGACTAGAACTGTTCCACGCGGCTCCTCGGCATCCCTGGAACAATCCAAGTCTGTGGGTCCTTTGGTGGGTTATTTCTCACTAGCTGACACTGCTGACACGCAACCACCACACTCAATCCGCCGATCCACCACACGTAGCCTCTTGCATACGCTGTCTGGACAATTCCCGCATGAGGGGCATGTTATAACTTTGTCCTGAAAGGACGAAGGTATTATGACTCTGTTGCTCCACAATAAACAGCCCTCTCTCCGCGTCCAATAAGCTTGTAGGTTCGGGTCTATGTTCCTTCGTAGCCATCCGAGCAAAACATGGAACAACTTTTTGTAAAACCACATATTTGTTAGTCTCAATACTTAATACTTTTATTGTTTTCCACATGTATTCTCCGTGGCTATCTTGGCAGCGTCAAGTTCCCATCCGCTTGACTGTTCCTCCAGCATAAGCATGTCATGCAACACGTCCTCCTGCACACTCGATGTGTCCGGTGCGGTCCACTTGCTTCCACTTTGCTGACTAATTTACCAGGCCTGTAATGTATACTGTATTTATAACTGGAAAGTTTCAATGACCAGCGCAACATTCTCGGTGATATCTGGTTTGAGATTGGTTTTGCGGGATTGAATAAACAGATCAACGGTTTATGGTCAGTCACAATACACAATTTCCGACCCGCTAAAAATCCAAATATTAAAGGGCCTCCTTATCAATCTGCCCATATCGTCTCTCGTGCGCCTGTAGTGTCCGTGAGGCCATCATCACTGGCCGTTCTAATCCGTCATCCATGATGTGTGCAATAATAGCTCCGAGAGCGAACAACTACTTCCTAAAGAACTACTCATTTGTCATTCATCGGAAATGAGAAGTAGTTCTTTCTGCAAGTCATAGCCCACCAACGTCCGATCTTATGACAGTAATCGCTTCGCCTCTACAAACGCTTCCTGTTCCTTTTCGCCCCAGGTCCAAGGTCTCTTTGACTCCAGAAGGCGATAAAGTGGCTCCAACCCCAAGCTGTCAGGCAAGAATTTTTCATAAAAAATATATAGCCCAGAAAGGCGCGCAAGGATACTCTGTTGGTTGGGGCTGACTGTTCCTGAATGTCTTTGACCTTCGCAGTTGCTGGGTGAAGTCCCTCTGCATTAATCATGTGCCCTAGGAACGTGCTGCTGTTCGCAGCGAAAACGCATTTATTTACGTTGAGGCGGAGTCCCATTTGTTGTAGTTTACTCAGTACTTCTTTCAGTCTTCGATTGTGTTCTTCAATCGTGGCTCCGGTGACAGCGATAACATCTGATAGACTCGCCACTCCTTTCATATCCGCTAATGCTGTCGACATCAGACGCTGAAAAATCGCTGGCGCCGCACTGACACCGAATGGCAGAGATTCATTTTCATTAGACCGATGGGAGTGTTCAGCGTGAGCAGCATAGCTGTTGCGTCGTATACTTTTAGTTGTGGATATGCGTTTTTCAAGTCCAGCTTACTAAATATTCTGCCGCCACTTAATTTCACAAACACTTCCACAGACGTAGGCAGCGGTTAGATATCTATATTGTATAGCGGTGTTCACCGTAGCACATTAATCACCACAGATTCGTACTGTTCAGTCTTCTTTCATCACTGGCGTCACCGGTGTCCCCCACGGAGAATACCGGACAGGTGTCAGCAAAAAAGGAACACGCGGAAAAAAAGGAATTGGCAGTAAATAAAAAGTAAAAAAGAATTCTTGCCATGCAAGGAGCGAACTGACGGCAATTATGTATATAAAAAAAACTTACCTACTTTACTACACGGTACAAAATAAGACCATTGTCTTCATTTAGGTTTGCATTTCTTAAGTTTGTTACACACATAATAAATGATAGCATCAAGTTATATACTAATGCTTTCAATATGTAAATATTTTCTTAACATATGGAAATACCTGGACCCTGCAACACGGAAACCTACTGTGGCGACTAGAGATCCATAAATTGTTATTGTTTTTCTATTGGGAAATCATACTACATTTAACATGGTATATGTATTGTACTAATGTAAGAATGAATATAGATTATTATTATTATTTGTACATGGTTACTGTGTGAAATAACGCAGTCTGAATTGTGTGGAATAACGCATAACCGCATCTCACAGTCTGTATATACGTATATATCAAAACTAGTCAGGCACTTTGCTGTAGCATATCAAACAGGCCATCATAGGTTTGAGCCACATTGTATCACTCACAATTAAGGAGCTATACATACCTACTAAATTATAAAACATTTATCATGGCAGATAGATTGCAAAGTGACACTAGAACAGAGCTCATGATATTAAATTATTTTATTTAATTTTAGATATTAATACATATAAATAGTAAGATGTGATTGAACAAGTTCCACACTACTTATGAGTTGGATGTCTGCTCTGTGTATGTAACTTTCGCTTGTGTCGGCAGCGGTGGATTTTTTCAACCAGATCAACATGCTGTACGGCACCATCACGGAGTTCTGCACTGAGGAGTCGTGCGCGGTGATGTCGGCGGGGCCCAAGTATGAGTATCACTGGGCCGACGGGCACACCGTCAAGAAACCTATCAAGTGCTCTGCGCCCAAGTACATTGACTACCTCATGACGTGGGCGCAGGACCAGCTCGACGACGAGACTCTCTTCCCCTCCAAAATAGGTAAACACTCACATTATTACTTTATGCCTTAACAGTACACAATAAGAATACAGTGGTGTGAGTCTAAATACATACTCTTGTCGTGCAAATTCCGTTCATGTCTGGAGAGTCGAGGCTAGCGCATGAACACCTCGGAAAACTATAGCCCTACTGGTTACTGTCCAGAGTGCCGCTCTTGTTGATGAGTCGGGTAACTGAATAAAAAAAAATAAAAATATAAAAATCGTTTATTTGCACACTTAAAGTAAAGAAAAACACAAAACAATTGTTTTACAATAAAAATAGACCTAAGGTAAGTAAAGTTTGGGCACGCCACAATAGCGGCGGTAAGTCCCCTCTTTGAGGAGTGGCTAGAGAGGCGCCACGGTGCCCTCACCTTCCGCCTGACGCAGGTCCTCATCGGACACGGTTGTTTCGGAAGGTTCCTGTTCCGTATTAGGCGGGAGGAAACGCCAGGGTGTCACCGTTGTGTGGATCGCCCTGAGGACATGGTGGAGAATACGGTGGAGGTCTGCCCGGCTTGGGTAGAGCACCGCCGTGTCCTCGTAGCGGCGATCGGCGGCAATCTCTCGCGTCCGACCCTGTTCCAGGCCATGGTCCGGAGCGAGAATGCATGGCAGGCCGTCACCTCCTTCTGCGAAGCAGTGATGCTGGCAAAGGAGGAGGCGGAGCGCGTGAGGCAACGGGAATCCCAGCGCCCTCACGCTACTAGCCGCCGCAGTAGACGCCCTGGTCGGGAGACGACACCTAACTCCCAGCCACTGTAGGCGCGGGCCTGCGGGCGGCGAGCTGCCCACTGCTCGGTAAGGACCAGGCCCAAGTCGACGGCGCGTCGTGTTTCACGCGCGCCTCAAAGAGATGTCAGCACATCGTGACGGGGTCCACGAAGACCGATGCCTCCTGGGTCAGGGTTGCGGGTTGGTTAAACAAGAAACCGCGGCCCTGGCCGTCGCACAGGCCAGTGAAGAAACACGGGTGGGTTTTAGTCAGTAAAAGTCTGACACACCCTTTCGCTCCGCCCAGAGCGGGAGAAGTCATTTGATGATTTCCCATCCCAAAAAAAAAAAAGGTAAGTAAAGTTATATTTTAGAGTTGCACTCAATACCTAAGCTAAGATAACTAAATATCTTGTAATTATAGAACTTCGGAAACAATTGTACCCAAATGATCAAAATAACATATAAACTATGTACTTTACTCAATTGAATAATTTTCATTGCCTAGATGAGCTTAAGTTATAATTATTTGGATTTTAGATACAAGGCAAATTATTATTACTATTTAGGTGCAAAACTAGAAACCAAGAAAACAAAATTAAGATTAAAAAAAAATAAAAACAAAAATAAATAAACGGTATCTGCTAGTGCCTACAGAGGTGCATGTGAGTGTATGTGTGTTTTTGTGTGGGTGTGTAATGTTTGTGCATGGGTGATATGTGTGTATGTGCGCGCGCGACTGTTTGTGTTTTTGTGATGGTGTATGTGTGTTTTGTGAGGGTGTATGATGTTTGTGTGTGGGTAGCGTGTGTGTGTGCCCGAGAAAATAGGACATAAGATATTCACTTAGAACAAGTATTAACAAGGGTTCAACCAGGTGACTATTGCCCACCTTGTCCTGCCATATCCACTGTAATTTGATAACATTAATCATTCAATTTAAAATAATAAGCGTGGCTTTTCTTGCCGTCTCCTCTCCATAGAAAACGACTAATTGGGACCGTGCACCCAGCCACAGACACATCACCACTACCCATGTTGGTTTATGTGAAATAGAATTTATTAATTGTATTTAAATATTTTGTTACCAAAAAAATCCTATGCAGCTATGCTAAATAGTTTTTCGGTTTCATCATAGGTTAGGGAAAGAAGCCAAGTGATTACATTCTGCTTGCACTCTCTTTTTGACATGGAGAAAATGTACAACTGCTTATTTGCAATGTTAAATAGTTTTGGGCCAAGGAACATGTTGAATTTTTGAGCAAAAGATGTTCTGCGTGAAACTGATTTCAACAAGTCGAAACGTCTTCTCCTTGCAATATCTTTTTCGGACAGTACACTTAACTGGACACAGGAATGCTGTCTCATAATTAAAGCTAATACAAACAGTTTGCGTACGGTTAGTACTTCACATTCCCTGTACAGCTCAATAGTAGAAAAATACCTGGGCTTAAAATAACTTACCTTCAGTAAGGCCCTTTCAGCTCTTTCAGCAATTATATTATGCGTTTTAGCGGCACTGCGGCAACAGGTAATACAATAGGTTATAACCGATTGACACAAATAATAATAAATCATTTTCATAATATTGGCATTTGTCGAATGTTAAAGTAATAAGTTTTCTTAGTCTGTGTGAGAGATTAATTAAATGATTTTTAAAATTAAGTTTTTTGTCAAATATAAGTCCTAAATATTTAATGTATTCAACAGGAGACAGAGACGGACAAGAGCAATTTATAGATTCATTATGGCAAATGCGGGAGGTTATACGATGCGTTGATCGTAGCAATTCATTTGTATTGCGAATAGAATATGGGATATTTTGTGTTCTTCCAGACAAATAATCAGACAGTAATTTCAGTTGTTTTACACGGTCTCCGAGTTGATACAGCTTGTTAATTAGGGTAGGAATAGAAACCGTGTCAAACGCCTTCGCCAGATCGAGAAATATAGTAAGGCATTTCTTTTTGTCATCAATAGTTTTGACAATATGTTCAGTAAAGTCATTTAATGCATCTTCCGTGGACTTGCCTGTACGGAAACCAAATTTTTTTTAGAGAGTAGCTTATATTTTCCCAAAAAAAATTATAAGTCTTTTATTAATTAACCTTTCAAGGATTTTTGATAGAGAGGTCAGAATTGAAATAGGTCGATAGTTAGTGACACAGATTAACCCTTAAAAATAGGTCTTACTATAGACCGCTTAAGTGATTCAGGAAAAATACCCATCTGCAAACACGTATTAAAAATATGCGTGAGTGGGGCTATTATGTTATTTTTTATCAATTTAGGTATGTCTGCTGAGATTCCATCGTCACCAGCAGCACAGTTACTTTTCAGACCAGTAATTGTTTTTTCAATTTCATCTTCGTCAGTTTCCAGAAGAACAAATGAATTACAAGTTAATGACGAATGTCTATGCGTCTCCTCTGAAGGGGAATGTCTACCGGTAGGATAATTTTGATTGCTAAGTTTTGGCCTATAGTGGCAAAGAACTCATTTGTAGCATTGACCGACAGACAAGGAGTTGACTCTGTAGAAAGAAGATCCAAAGAGTTATCTTCCTTAACATTTCTATTAGTAATAATATTTATAGCTTTCCATATGTTTTTACTATTGTTACCTGCTTCTCTTAGCAACCCTTTTTCATATTCTCGTTTCAACTTACTAATAATCTAATATATAAAATTCTCGTGTCACGGTGTTCGGATTTAAACTCCTCCGAAACGGCTCGACCGATTTTGATGAAATTTTTTGTGCTTATCCGGTATCTATGAGAATCGGCCAACATCTATTTTTCATCCCCCTAAATGTTAGGGGTAGTCAGTCCACCCTGTATGATTGTTGCGTTGGTAAATATTAAAGACTTTAGATAATTAGACTGGTTTATTTCACTTGTACAATTATTACATTATAATCGACATCTCCCAGGTCAGATCCTAAGTTACAATGACAAGACTATAGACTATATTCATAGACACTAATACATAGAGATGGTATTAGTTACTCGACTACAGAGTAGTGATGTATGATACAACATCCCCCCTGTTTAAGTTTAAATTAACCCTTGACAAACAATATTATAGAGACCTGACCCAGTTACAATTTAGACAATGACTTAAGCCTATGGTTAGGTCTTAATCTAGGATACAATGTTCTACTTAATCTATTTCATCAATTAGCCTTCTGGTTGGCTTTACAACTCTTCCAAAACGAGTTACATGTTGACTGACTGAGGATTGAGATGAGAGCTCTTGAGGTCTAGACTCCTGCCTGTTACCTTCCTCTCTCCCCTGCGACGAATTGGATAGCATAGGAGAATATTTGTGTCTTAAATGAACCCTATTCCTCCTATACCTAACTCCATTGACATCCTCAACGACATATGACCTATTATTAGCCAACCTTAGCTTGACAATGGCTTGTTCCCAATTGCTATCAGGCTTTCTTTTAAAGTATACATGATCATTGGGATACAGTAATGACAATGACTTTGTATTTCTATTATAATATTTAGACTTATTTTTATTATTTTGCTTGACACATTCTTCATAATTTTTGAATGTAACCACTTTAGGTTTTAATTTCTTATAAGACATAGGAATGTTATTTCTTAAATTCCTGGACATTAACAATTGAGCTGGAGATGGTAAATTATTCTTAGGTGTGTTTCTATACTGTAATAAAGCTATGTATGGATCAGATGAGTTTCTTTTACATTTTTTTAACATATTTTTGATAATTTTGACTGAACTCTCTGCTTGACCATTTGACTGTGGATGATATGGGCTAGTTACAATGTGTTCTATGTCCCATTCATGCATAAAATTTTTAAATTCTAATGACTGAAAAGGAGGACCACCATCAGACACTAAAGATAAAGGTATTCCATGACGAGCAAAAATGGACTTTAAATGTGTTATTACATTCTTTGCTGTACTGTTTTTATTTAACAAAGCTATTTCTATAAATTTAGAATAATAATCTGTGACAATTAAATAAGTGAGGTTATCAAAATACATTAAATCAACACCTACTTGTTGCCATGGATATTTATTTATTTCAAAATTTTTTAGTGGTTCCTTTGGATTATTTGGTTTAAATTGTGCACATACATAACATTGTTCTACCAAGTTTTTAATATCAGCTGACATGCTTGGCCAGTACAAAGACTCTCTAGCCAGTTTTAAGCATTTATTTATACCTTGGTGACCTTCATGAATTTTACCTAACATTTCCTTATACATTGACTGTGGTACTATTAATTTTGACCCTTTGAACAACAAATCTTTGACTACATGAATTTCAGCTTGTATGTTCCAAAATGGTTTTATTGACAGACTGACATTATTTTTATTTTTTGGCCAACCTTCATAATAATACTTTTTTAACAATTGCAAAGTATCATCTTTCTTAGTGTTCTGTAACAATTTTGTACAGTACTCCTTTGTGACTGCTAGACTTGAATGCATTAAATTGACATGACAAGATATTTCTGACTCATTCTCAGGTATATAATGTTCTTTTAATGCTGCTCTAGACAGAGTGTCAGATATAAACATTTCTTTACCTGGAACATGTATAACTTCCAAATCATATTTTTGTAAAGTTAACATCATACGTTGCAATCTTGCTGGTACATCATGTAATGGCTTTTTAAAAAGATAGACTAAAGGTTTATGATCAGTATGAACAGTTACTTTATGACCGTACACATACTGGTGAAATTTTTCACAACCAAACTGAATGGCTAACAATTCTTTCTCAATTTGAGCATACCTTGACTGAGTTTGAGTTAATGTTTTTGAACTATAAGCAATAGGTTTATTATTCTGCATAATGACTGCTCCTAATGCTGACTTTGACGAATCGACTGACAAGACTAATGGTACATTGGGATTATAATGAGCTAAAACTGGTGAATTTGTAATTTCATCGATTAAACTCTTAAGACATTGACTATGATTTTCATCCCAAGTCCAGACTGAATCTTTCTTCAAAAGATTTCTTAAAATTTGAGTTTTTTGAGACAAATTGCTAATAAAGGGACCTAAATAATTGATCATACCTAATATTCTTTGCAATTCTTTGACATTTTTTGGTGTTGGCATATTGACAATTGCTTTTACTTTCTCTTCATCAACCCTGGCACCATCTTTACTAAAAACATACCCTAAAAAACAGACTTCTGATACTAAAAATTTACATTTTGACTTATTGAACTTTAAATTGACTTCACGTGCTCGTTGCATGACTTTATGTATATATCTCTCATTATGTACTGACTCGTTTGGTCCATATACCAAAATATCATCGATGAATATTAGAACTCCTTCTAAATCACCGAACAAATTCATCATGACTCTTTGAAAAATTTCAGACGGTGCATTAATACCAAAAGGTAACCTTAAATATTTATATCTACCGAAAGGTGTTTGAAATGTACATAAATCAGAACTATATTCATCTAGTTTTAGCATCCAAAATCCTGAAAATGCATCTAAATGAGAAAAGCAAACAGCTCCTGCTAGTTGAGATCTGATCTCATCTATTGACTTAAGTGGATAAATTTCCCTTATAATATTCTTATTCAAATTTCTAGGATCTAAACAAATTCGTAACTGACCCGTGCTCTTGACTGTTATGACTATACTGTTCACCCATTCTGTAGGTTTAATAACCTTTTCAATGACCTGCATTTTCTCCATGCGATCCAATTCATCGCGCAGTTTGTTCAGTAAAGCGAAGGGTACCCTTCTCGGAGCATCCACGCATGGCACTGCTTCAGGTTTGAGTTTCAGGCGACAGACTTGAGGTAGACATCCAAGACCCTGAAATACATCATTGTATTGTGTAAGAATTTGTTCACTAAAATTTTGTTGAGACACAGAGAAAACTCTTTGAATTATACCTAATTTTTCACAAGTTGGTAGACCTAAAACATTCGGACAAACTAAATCTGCGACTATAAACACTATATTTACACTAATAGTGCTATTATTTAAAGATAAACTACATTTTACATTGACTTTGCCCATAATAGGTATTGATATACCACCAAACCCACTAACGTTTATTTGACATTTCTCAAGTGACATTTGACTTTGACATTTCAAAAATTGAAAAGTTCTCTTTGACATAATATTGATATCAGCTCCCGAGTCAATAATGCAATTAATTTGTGTATGACCAACTAAAATGTTTATGTTCCATGACTGTTTAGAATAGTATTTGTTTTGTTTTGACTCGACTGTATTGACCTGTTTACTATGTGCTGACTTTGCTGTAATAATTCTACAAGTGTTTGTTGTGTGAGATTCCTCAGACTTGTGTCTGTACTCATCATTAAGATATGAATCTCGACTAAGACTTTTTGACTTTTTTGACTTGACTGTGAATCTCTCAGACTGTTTAGTGTTTTCATCATTGAGATACGACATATGACAAGATGAGTCTTCATGAGATCTCTCGGACTTATCAGTCACCAGACTTTTTTCATCACTGAGGCATTTTTTATTAGACCTCTCAGATATGACATTATCACCACTTTCATCACAGAAATATGACACAGGATATTTTTTATGACAAGATGAGTCTTCATGAGATCTCTTAGACTTTGACTGCGACTGGCCTATGTGCGACCTGACCGTTGATTGTAACTTAGGATGTGACTGTGACTGTGTGTATGACAACCTGTTATGTCTGTAATGATTTTGATTGTGATGACTTTTTGACTCTAAATGACAATTATATTGACTAGACTTATAACTATGACTGAAGTTATGACAATTTAAAATTCCAACAAAATTATCTTGACTACCAGTTGAACTAAAAGACTCTAAATGACTGACTTTTTTATTATTTGAGTAACAAAATTTTGCAAAATGACCATAAGAGTTACATGACCTGCATTTAGCTCCCTGCGCTGGACATTTGTAGCGGTGGTGTTGTCCACAGCGGCTACACGTCTTCGAGCGCTTCTCAGGACTGGGACTTGACTTTGACCTCCCTGCGCTGGATCCCTGCTGACTGACTGGTGAAGCTCGCCGTCGCTGACGCTCCACTCGACCACGGCTCCTCCGACGCAGATGCATGACTTTTTCAGACTCTTGACTAGTGGACCTCTTGACAATTTGGTCTGCATCCTGCTGTGCGACGATGAGTGTCCTAGCTAGCTCTCGCATCCTCTGATATGTCAGATCAGGTTCCTGCAGCAGTCTCTGACGTACATGTGCTAAGTCCAAACTCAAGTTGGCGATAAAAATATCTCTGACAAGAGATTCTCTGAGCGTTCCAAATTCGCAATCTTGGCTCTTATTTTCGAGATCGGTTAAGAAATCCTCGATGCTTTCCGATTTCTGTTGACGTGTGGTAAAAAACATGTGACGATACATGGTAATATTTTTTCTGGGTTGAAAAAATTCGTCGAATTTGGCTTTGACGTCATGTAATGTGCTTTCTCCAATATTTATGTTGAATGTGTTGAAAATATTTAAGCATTTTTCACCAATGTGATGTAATAAAATGGCGATCTTGCGTTTCTCACCGGACTTGTCCAATCCCGTTGCCAACAAGTATAATTCGAACTGTTGCCACCAGCGCTTCCAGGTTTCGTAATTGTTGTTTGTTGCATCTGACGATATTCTAAGCGCCTTCAAGCCATTGTTCATTGCAGTACCGGTGTCATGGCTGCCACCGACGCCATCCGACTTTTGCATTTTTTGAATTTTCTTTCTTCGTATTGGGTTTTTTCACTCTTCTGACACCATGTATGATTGTTGCGTTGGTAAATATTAAAGACTTTAGATAATTAGACTGGTTTATTTCACTTGTACAATTATTACATTATAATCGACATCTCCCAGGTCAGATCCTAAGTTACAATGACAAGACTATAGACTATATTCATAGACACTAATACATAGAGATGGTATTAGTTACTCGACTACAGAGTAGTGATGTATGATACACACCCCTAAATTTTTTTTTTATTTTTTAGACAAAATTTTTAATTTCTATTTTTTTATGATACAACATACAAAAATACATACAATCCCCAATTTTCACCCTTCTACGATCAACCCTTATTTTTTAATAGCCATTTTAGTAATTTAATATATTATTTATATGGCAAAACAACGTTTGCCGGTCAGCTAGTCTTATTATAAAAGTTCCGGTAACGTATGTATGTGATTTCGAGCACAACGTTATCTGGATTTTGTTTAAATTTTTTATGCATCCGATTCCTATTTCGAGAACACCTGATGATTCCTGGAGTCATCCAAGGCTTTAGTATTCTAAACCTATTTGTTACATTAACTATTTTTGTGTTTGTTTGCACAATATGAGATATTTTAGATATAAATATCTCCATAGCAGAATTAGGGTTAATCGCTTTAAAAATAGAGGTAAAATCCAAAAGTTCACATGCCAACTTAATGGCCTCATAATCAAGTTTAACTATTTGTTTTTTTAAACGTTTATTAACGTTTTTAATTTTCGCTCAGCAAAGTATGGGTGAATGATCAGTTATAAGGGATTCAATAATAAACGTCGTTATAGGTATTTTTGTCTTCATAATTGCATGATCAAGACAGCTATTTGCACGAGTTGCTGTGTTAAATGCTGGAATAAGTCCATTAAGGGAAAGAAAATCAAGATAATCCGACATGAAGCGATCAGAGCTATTGGTAGCAATATTTATATTAATGTCACCCACCATTATAATATTTTTGAAGGCTGATAAGCTATCTATTATTTTTTGTAAGGACAATAAAAAGGCATCTATGGTTTAGAAACAAAAAGGGCGGTATATTGCCAAGATGGCCACTGCATTAGAGATTTTTATAAGTAAACAGTTGGCTTCTTGTATAACGGGTTCTTCCAGAGAGGCTTTAATACTACTTTTTATATTTACTACCACACCTTCATTCTGGTTATAGTGGGAAGATGTAGACATATCCAAATATCCATCCAATACAGGTAGATTTCGAACGCACGACATCCAGCACTCAGAAAGAACTATGACGTCACTATCAAATTGTAACCTCTGCAGAAGGATATTTAAATTATCAAAGTTAGCATTTAAACTACGTATGTTTTGCGACAAGATTTTCAAGAAACATTTAGGTTCCTTCAGAAAAGACGCGCAACTTTCAGGTTCACATCTGATCGTGTCGGATATAGAAAAGTCATCGATCTCACCTAATACCTCATTATCGAATTTTAAATATTAATTTCACAATGGTGTACGACATTATTCCATAACGTTTGTTTGTAAACATTGTCAAACAACAGGGCTGTGTGATGCATTTTAATAAAGTCATTTTAGGGTAATCACTTTCGAAAAATTTGTTTATAACAGATTTGTTATGAATTATTATGTTATGTGAGGTAGTAAAATCTTTAGTTTTTTGTAGGCGTGTGGTGTAAGTAAATATATTGTGGGCACTTATGTATATTTGTTGTGTTGTGTAGCTGTGAGTAATTTTGTGTAAGTTTACCGTCATACATGCATAATAAAAAATATACTAATTTTGATTTAAAAGCAGTAACTCTAATTAATACAAACCCGAACCAATGACACAAGAAAGAAAATACAGTTAAATTAGTAGCTGTTCCAGCAATAATGCAAAAAATTGCTTGGCAAGAATATGATCTTGTTATGAGTCATATTTTCGAATTAATTAGTTTTTCAAGTTCCTCCTCAGTTTTAACATGGATAGTAGGCTCCAACTCGCTCGCTTTGACCATAATCTTTCCATTTGAGGTCCAAAAGTATTACAGTTTATTGCTTTTAATACACTTTCTGGAAATAAAATATAATTTTCTTGCATTCGGAGTAAGGTATTCGGAGATATACACGGGGCATGATCCCTCCGCTCCTAGAACGGAACTATTCAGTATCACATCCTTAGTCTGGTTAAAGGTTTTAACCGCCTTTAGCACACTATTTTTCAAGGTATTAATACTAAACTCAATAAGTATAGAAAGATGGTTGTCCTTTTTTCCTTGTAAACGAAAGGTGTCTTTTATGCCTGAATTAGACACATTAGCACTAACTGCTTTAAACAGGTTGCCTAAGTATCTGTCAAGGTCACTCTTTGATTCATTTTGAATTTTCGGTAGATTTTTTAATTCCAGAATATTCGTATTAGAAATCCTTTGCATTTCCTCAATTTTATCTTCTAATGACAAAATAAGTGATTGGTGTTCCTTACACTCCCTCTCCAAACGGTCACTTTTAAGCTTCATATCGTCGTATTGACGTGAAGTAGGTATGTTATAGACTTTATTTATTTCCTGGTTAGATTTCTCAATTTGCACAAGAGAATCCTCAATTTTTGTGAGTCTTGCATCCGTTTCCATTTTAAAAGACAAGAATTGTGTTTTAATTTCGTTGGTCGTGTCCGTTTGAAGTTTAATAAACAATTGTTTAATATCATCGTTAAAGCTCAAAAACTCATCTCTGAACGAAATATCCCCAGAAGTACTTCTAAAGCGCTTCAGTGCCCTGATATTTGATAAATAATCAGTGGGAGTATCTTTTATTCCAATTGCCGATAAATTTGGTTCCGAGTGGTTGTCAGGTGTTATCATCATTTTAATCAGATAGGTAGGTACACGTAGAAAATACTTCAGAGAATGAAATCGAATATAGAAGGGTGCAGACATACTGTAAGGCACCAGAGCACAGTAAGTCAATTAAAGACGTCCCCATTTACACACACACACATACTGTACAGCAATGTTCACACATTCAAATTCATTTTGAGACGGAACACGCCCCGTAGCTGTTAAGTACTGTCATAAATTTTTATATCTTCAAAATTTGATACCAGTGGATTATCCCCCTTTTTTTTTTTTGTAAAAACCCAAGTTTATAAGCGACAATCATTTGGTGCAGTGCACGAAGAGTTATCCAGTCTTTAAAAGACGATTAACCAACAATGGTAATATTGTTCAAAAGTGCCGTATCACAGTGACTGTTTAACAAGTGCACGGAATTCTCGCAATTAATTGTACGGTATAAACAGCAAAGTCCTCTGCGCGCATTCCTCGCTGGACTGTCAGTGCTACCAACATACTGACAACGCGCTTGGCACAAACGTTCCGTTCCAAGCAACAAAAACGGTGCGTTCCAGCTACATAAATAATTACCTAGATTGTGACTGGTGGCGCCACCCCGACCACAGTAATATCTTCAATTGTTAATTATGTCGGTTAAACGCTCACCAGTGAAGCCTATTTCTGATATCCGTCCGTTTCTGCAGTCTGAATCTTCTCCAGACCTCTCTGCCTTGGGACAAGATTATAATGTAACAAACCGTAAGCGTAAGCATGGCGGTTGTGATTGTATAGACCGTCTGGACGAAATTCGTGCACTATTGTCGGAATCTTCCGCTAAGTCCGAAGAAAGCTTTACAGACATCCATCTCTGAAATTAGTGCTCAAAATGCAGACATACAGAAGTCTATGGAGTTTATTTCAAACGACTACGACGACTTAAAGGTAAAACTCGGTAACTTTTAGTCAGAACGTGAAATAGACCACCGCCGTATCTCTAAGCTGGAAGGAAAAGTAGACTTAATAGAACCACAACTGTTCTCTACAAAGATTGAGATGCAAAATGTGCCCGAAAAACAGAATGAGAATAAGGAAAGTCTTCGTGCCCTTGTAACCAAGGCTGCCAACGTACTTGGTACACCGATAAACGGAAATGAAATAAAAGATGTATTCCGTACAAAGAAAAAAAATTACAATTCTACTATTACGGTCGATTTCATAAGTGCAATAACCAAAGATATTATCAAGAGGGTTCGCCAATTTAATAGCGCAAATGGACAAAACATGCTATCAACAACGTTGATTGATCTACTACTACCAAACTACTACCTGAACTATAAAAAATTTGACGGACCCAGGCAACCTATATACATTTCCGAAAAACTTACACCTAAGACTCAACGTCTGTATTATCTGGCCCGACGCTTTGCTATAGAAAATATATATAAATACAAAGTTGTTAAAAATGAAGCTGACTTCGATAGCCTACGGCTAAGTGCATGACTTATGTCTGGGCCCCATTCTCAAACTAAAATAATGAGTATAATGTCTTGCTCTTTGTTTAAATACTCATCTTTCCAAATGTATACCTTTTTATTTTTCTATAAGCCTAAACTATACACAAATCCACTCATTCAACTGACCCACACAAATGTAGCAGAAATTAATTAACACAAAAACATACACACACACACACACTTATCAGAAGATCAACACTGCATTGATCCACGCACACATTCTTACCAGGCTCTGAATTTTACTCTGGAAAACCTAATTTTACCTTCACATACTTACCGTTAAATGATCGAGACATAAGTTCTCTACTAGTGGTATTTGGTGTTGACTTAATCCTCGAGCTCAGGTTCCAACTAGCTGTGATATTATACAACCTTTTTTATAAATGATGAACATTGATCAAATATCCCAGGAAATAGATAATGTTTCTATAGCTGATTCTTTTACATGCACTCCGGAAGCATGTCAAGACTATGTAGAAGAGCGCGATTGGGGTTTTCGAATCATTCATATAAATATTAGGAGTATAAAAAAGAATCTAGATCAATTTGTTGCCATGTTAACAGTTAGAAAGGTTGAATTTGGTTTTATTATATTAACAGTATGCTGGTTGCACGTTGCGGGTTACATTCCTGAAAAACCTCTGTCCGGTATGACTGTGACTAAATCATGATTTTACTCCCATTCTCATCACCTCCGATCCGGACCAAGCCACAAATACTTTAATTGCCGATCTTCAAGCTATCATATTAAAAATACCAAGATTGTTCAGACTCCCAATAGAAAAATTGTTAAGAAACCTTGGATGATTGCTGGCTTAGTACGATGCCTCCGTAATCGCGACAAAATGCACCGACAGGTCAGTAAGTCTCCCAATAATATAATATTAAAAACAACATATACGCGGTACCGCAATTTTAGTAATTCCCTTCTTAAAAAACTGAAGCAAACTTATGAAAAAGCTCAACTTAAAAAGGCAAACAACAACCCGAAAGCCATGTGGAAAATTATCAAATCAATCACACACAGCAATCAACAAAGGCACTCTCCTAATGCCCTGCTACAATCTTCCGTCGCACCTATCGTATCTGTCAATAATGCCAATAGGTTTTTTGTTAACGTCGGAGCAAACCTTGCATCAAAGTTTTCTACTGTCTCACCGTCGGTTTACTCATGTCCTACCTCATCTCCAGTTAACTCTTTGGCTATCCCATTAGTTGTCCAAGCAGTCGTTACAAGCACTATTCATAGATTGCGTAGTGATTGTGCAGTTGGGTTGGATAACATCCCGGCAAATATAATAAAACAATCAATCTGCACTCTGGCTCCTCCCATTGCCCATATCTGTAACTGTGCCATAAATTCGGGTGTTTTCCCAAAAGCTTCCAAGCGTGCCTTTGTTCATCCAGTGTATAAGGGCAAAGCAAGGGATGATGTTTTCAATTATCGGCCAAGTTCTGTCCTTAGCTCTTTATTTAAAATACTCGGAACGTATCCTCAACACTAGTCTGACTAAATTTCTTTGTAAAAATAAATTAATTGCCAATAATTAATATGGCTTTCGGACAGGAATTTCCACAGAGGATGCCGTCTCTGATTTCACTAATACCCTAATTGATAGATTAGATAGTCGCCTTAAATGCTACGGTGTCTTCTTGGATCTGACTAAGGTCTTTAATACGGTGTCTATCCCCAGGCTGTTGGCTAAGATGGAGCATATGGGAGTGCGAGGTGTAGCTCTGGATATTTACAGATATTATCTCAACGGGCGTAGCCAATGTGTCAAAATTGATTCTGTTCTCAGTGATGAGGAATTTATCAGCTACGGTATACCTCAAGGTAGTATATTGGGTCCCACGCTCTTCCAAATATACATAAATGACCTTTGTCAACTCTCCTTTTCCTATTGGGACATTTTTACCTACGCAGACGACACTGCACTATAGATATCTGACGTGACCTGGGACAAGGTTAAACAAACCACTGAACTTACCTTGCGAACAATTATGGACTGGCTTTCCACTAATCTTCTGATGCTTAATATCTCCAAAACTACTGCACGCATCTATGTAGATGAGTCATGACAGGTATGCGCTATTATTTTATCCGAGTTCATTGTCGGTTTGGGTGAATTTGGCGGTTTAAACTGAATTACTTTAGTTTTAGTTAGCAAATGCCTCGACATGGTATCCAATATCTAGGTGTTTATATCGACGAGAAGCTAGATTGGCCCACGCACACGGATACTCTCTGCTCCCGGCTTCGAAAACTAATATATTTATTTAAGGAGCTCAGATATGCGGCTGACATCGAAGCATCAATATTAGTATATCGATCATTATGCGAGTCAATGATTACTTACTGTATCCCGGTATGGGGCGGTACCGTCAAAACAGTGATGCTTGGGGTGGAACGAGCTCAGCGGGCTGTTCTCAAAGTTATTTATTTCCGTAAAAGGGACTACCTCACAGCTCAGCTATACTCAGATGCCCAAGTGCTGACAGTGACAAAATTATATATCCTCCGATCAGTCTTGCGCCAACATTTCACGATGCCACTAGATGGAAAGCTAAGTAATCGACGAATTGGCTTTCCTGTCTGTGTGTCTGTGCAATGTCGTACTGCACTTGCGCGACGACACTTTCGTGCCCAAAGCACACTAATGCATAATAAAATAAATAAAAAACTATTAATTTATAAACTTACCTTACATAAAGTCAAACGGACTCTCAAATCATGGCTACTGTCACTGAACTATGACGAAACAGAGAAAGTTATCATATCTATATCATAAGATTATAATATACCCTTCTGGTAAATAACTGCTCCACACACATATACACACATAAACACGAACACACACACACGCGTGAACACTTGCAGACACGCACGCACGCATACACACACACACGCATAAAAACATGCACTACCAAATACTCAATACAGGCTTCTTTTAACCGCTTTAGTTTAGTTTTCTTTTGTTACCTAAATTCATTTACTATTTGTTAATCTGTTTGCATAGAATTCTCTAAAATTTCCTATTGGAGAGGGCACTGGCTCCTGTAACACAGGTATATCACCTAGCACAGGAGTCAGGACCTTCACACTTATTTGTACCAATTTTTGTGTAATAAAGATTATTATTATTGGGATAGTTCTTTTTCTCAGCTCTAATGCTGGTTTTAGCTGCATTTACGGGCCAAAGCCAAGTAAATGGAGCAGTGTGGTGTATTTTATTGTGTTGTATTTTCTTCTAGCTGCATGAATCTAACTATTCTACAGGTGTTTAGGATGGCTGCTTTCTGCATGTTGATATATGTGGATTCTTCTAGGTCTATTAGTTTTAGGCTACAGAGGAGATGGTAGGGGATAACACCTGTTGTGGAAAGGACGATAGGAACGATATAAACTTTTTCTTGTCTCCATATTCTTGTTATTTCTTCTTTAAGTTCAGTGTATTTGATGTGTGTCATGCAGTGACAGATATTCACAGAGATGATTTTTAAGCTATCAAACACTTTTGCTATAACTGTTCCAAGTGAAATAGGCCTGTAGTCAGCAGCATCCTCTGTCTTGTTCTTAACCACAGGTTCTAATACAGTGTTCGATAGATCAGCAGGTAGGTATAAATAACTGAAACAAATGGAATAAAATTGCCAGCACTCGATATATGCGGGCCTGCATGTTGCAGATGCTCAATGCAGAACCCGTCATAGCCGAGAGATTTATCTTTAGTCTTAGTTTATATAGATATTGTGTCATTGTGATTAAATAATAATATGTAATCACAATGAAATCTATACAATGCAAAGATAGTTTCTTTCAATATTTATCAGCACCAATAATGTTTCACAATGCTAATTAGTTGATGCGTCCCTGTAAAGCAGGTCCAGTTGGTCCGTTGAGCCAACATTTTTGCCAGTTATGTAATCCCCTAACTTATTGTATGGTTTGGATTCATTTATTTCTAAAGATCAACTCACAAATCACTTGTACGGAAATAACTATTTAATATTTAATGGCGTCGGTTGTCTTGATCACAAACTAAATTAAAAAAGTTCAGTGCACCTTTTTCTTTCTATTTCATTAAGAAAAGGACAGAAGATAAAATATTAATAAACTCCTGTTAAAACGCCATAGACAATTTAGACGAGAGTTTTGGCGGGAAAGTCAAGCTAAGTGTCACGCTCATTTTTCATTGGACTTTAAAATTATTTATAGTGTTGTTTACTAAATAAAAGTGCGTGATTTATGTAGTAAAAGTGCATTCAGTAAATAATTCACAAAGTACAGTGAAATATCGCAGCATAGTGGCCACATCATGACTTTGCCTCAAACCTCCCTCGTAAGACGGTTCACGTACCGTCTTTTTCGACATGAATAAATTCATTACGTGACATTGGGTAAATGCACAAACCGTACGAAAAAAGAAAGAAAGAAGAAAAAGTAGAAAACAGTTAAGACGATTCTGTAACATTGGAATCAGCTCAACTCCAAGATTCTTGTCCTCGATACAATATTTAAGGGTATTTTTTTTTTGAAGTGAAAATATCTTTAACCAGGCGCGTGCGCTCCATAGATGCATTTAAGCACTGCATACCCTAATAATTTTCCAATTCGGAACACCCCAATCGTATTATAATATATTTTTTGTACTACAATACATTTTGATAAAACACTACACTAAAACAGTAATACCGCCATCTTTTGGGGCTAGCGGAAACTAGCTAACACACATTACATATGCGTGCGTACGCGTCACTAGCGCTACGGAGCGGAGAGCGACGTAGGCACGAACTAAATTTGCTTATTTTTTAGCGAGAATGGCCGTGTATTTATATAAAATTATTTGTTGGTGTGAGTAATTTTCTCTAGTGTGCCCGCAGAATTTCATTCAGATTTAAGCCCGGAAAGGCCGTGCTTATTTGGCAAACCGACCAAGTTTAGAGGCTATGACAAATAGCATAATTGTTTTTCGTTAAAATACCTATTTATTTTACCAGCTTTGCAATGTTAAATTACTCCATGTTTTTGTTGTTGTGATTTGTGATGTTTGTTTTCGTTTTAAGTGCAAATGAATTGAATTAAGTTTATTTACTTTAATACGTATTTCTTTCTAAAATATGCAAAATTATACCTGTGAGATTTGTTGGTTTAGTTGTTTTTCAACGTAAAGTTTTGAGCAAAAATATAAATTAAAGAGCGTTGTGTTCCCAATTTGGATGTAACTCAAAAAAAGGTAATATCACACGTTGTTTTAATAAAAAGTATTATGATAATTATAACTGGTTAGCAGGCTGTGTACACACAAATTATTTTGTTTCCTGTGTATATTATTTTCAAAACATGATAGTAAAAATGTTTGGGGTTTTTGATATTCAGATTTACATAATTTTCACAAAGCCCCCTCTAAATACGATTCTTCGAAAAACATTTAGATTCTTATTTAAAGTACCAAATTTTTGGAAAAGGTAGAATAGATGACGTGGTCTCGACGAATCGCTTAATAAACGAAAAATATGGTCCACGCTCAGACTATGGGCACGCGGGGCGTTGAATTCCGTCAGCTGTTGCCACGATGCAACAATGGCTAAATGTATTTGTGAAAAAATATAACATACATAGTGTAAAAAGATTAGAAACGATTAGGTTTCGTATAAAGAAAAAATAACGTTGTATAAACACAGAGATTTGGTTGTGTATGTATGCATACACTTTTCTAAAGTTATATGTACTTTTTAAGTATATCTGGGACACCAATGACTGAAGGTGAAGGAAAACATCTTGAGGAAACCTGGACTTTAAGTCTGAAATCGCCAACCCCCATTGAGCAAGCGCGGTGATTACGCTCAATCCTTCTCTGTATGAGAGGAGATCTGTGCCCAGCAGTGGGACGGTAAAAAGATTGATAGTGATGATGATGATGATCTATGCATACCCTCAAAAAAATCTCTGTGCACGCCCCTGTCTTTAACTACATTTAAGACTTTTGTTGGATGGGAACAACGTATTGAATTCGCGTGAGCGTGACCGACCTGACACACTGATAGTTTTTTATTTTTATGTATTCTGTGTCTGTCAACTAGTCCCACGACTGCTGTTTTTTTTTTCTTTCTGGCCCAATTTACGTTTAATGAATGATTAAAATTTATTAAAAAGATTCTTTTTTGGTTTAAGGTGTGGAAGCTTATTATAAAAACGCAGATATTACATTGGCATCTGAAAGAGCAACCTATTTTCTTGAGCCTTGTTATAGGTGCAACTTTGTGTTTGGTTTAAGCAATTTTTTTATGGTCATTCTATCTATTTTAAAAAATCGCATCAAAATCCATTGCGTTGTTTTAAAGATTTAAGCATACATAGGGATATAGGGACAGAGAAAGCGACTTTGTTTTATACGAGGGTTAAACTGAAAGTTCTTAGAAAATCAAAAACTGATAACATTAGCCAGTTATTAGTTTTATTATATCTTTTCAAAATCTTGTCCATTCACGTCCATACACCGTTGCATGCGATGGAACCACTGGGAAAAGCACTTTGCCCACTCGTCCTTAGGGGTCTCTCCAATGGCATCGCGATACGCAGCCACCGCTTCTTCAGCAGTCATAAAGCGCTTTCCTTTAAGTTTTTCTTTAATTTTTGGAAATAAATAAAAATCACAAGGCGCGAGATCGGGACTATACGGCGGGTGACCCAGTAATTCAACGTTTGATGTCGCCAAATAGTCGATCGTTCTATTATACGAGTCTTAGGAATCTTGTTTAAAAAAAACTATTATTTAAGCTAAAATAGGATTTAATTAATAAGTAGGATTTAGAATACAGAAATAGTAAGAGTTAGGACCTCCGACCCGTACCGAGATTTAGAACCAACTGCCCCGCTGGGCTCATGAATGACGTACTGTAACCCATAATGCTGACGTGGCGCATCTGAGCGTTGCTAAGCCATTCCACTAACATTGTAAGGGTATAACAGCCCCCCCCGCCCCCACCCATAAGACTGAAATTCGGGGATAAAAGCCGAAATTCAGGAATTCAAACTATATCACGTAATCTAGGTAATGGAATTGAAGAGTTTTCGGGTTCAGTACTAATATTATGATTACTGACATCGTCATCGGTATGAGTCATTGGTTTTACATAAGAAATATACAACTTAGATGTATGTTTACAAATAATTTTGCATAACTTGAATGCTATAAAAGAAATTAGTATAACTAGAATACATATGGTCAGAATAGAAGTGTGTCCCGTATTTTACTAGAATAGGTTCTTCATCAATAAGTTTATTTAAATCTGAATATAACTTGCTGTTTTGTTTCTTTAAAGTTAAATCATCTAAGTCAATATTTTGTAGTAAAATAGGGGATATGATATTATTTAAATTAGTAGTAAGTAGACTTAGTATCTAATTTACAACATGAATCATTTATAATGCTAAAGTCTAATCTAGGAATAGGAATTTGTACATTGATTGAGTCTTTTGACGATATAAGTCTTGCACTTTTTGTGTAGACTGTACACTGATTTGGAATCCGTAGTATACCAGTTCCGGATACTATGATTTCACGTAATTCGGAGTTATTACAGTCCATTGAAACTTTGCTTGAACGAGACTGCACGAAAATCCATTGATTGTTTATAAGCGATTTCCAAATGTCCAATTCGCCAACAATTGTTTTGGTTTCACACAGAGTAGGAATAGCACTAATTGTTTTAGTTAATAGTTCACTTTTACATGTAGGATTGACGTTTGTCAATAATACCGTAAGTATCTCACATAGAAAGAACTCAGAGTACATTGTTTTACATTTATCTAGGGTATCTAGATTACAGAAGTTTAGCTTATCTTTAGAAATAGCGATATACGAACTAGAAGGTAAAATTAAACTAAATGTATTAGGATTATCTGACCCATGAGGGGTCGGTAATAATAAAAATTATGGTACAAAATAAATTCATCATTAGTAACTAAAGGAATTTGTAAAACGAATACAAGTTTATTCTTATAATAATAACAAGCGACTTCAGATATGCTTAATATTATATGGATATTATCTAGACTTAGCGTTACAGGAATTCTAGTGTCTCTAGGTAGGTGCCTGTCGTTATCAACGAGTTCGTAGTATAATTGCGTAGGACTTATTATGTTTGGATGCAGGATGTTTTGACTACACAACAGGATAGCGTTTGTTATGTCTTCAAGCTGAAACGACAATGCTAGTAGAGAACTTTCGAGATTAGCAAGTATAGAATGGAATTTAGTTTCGGATATCAGGATTTTAGAAGTTTCTGTGATATTATTTAATTGTAGTATGAGTTGGCTTAGAGTATTTTTAAGAGAAACTTCGTTATATTTTAATTTATTAATCGTTTCTTTGTAAGATTCTAGAGAAGTAGTAGTAATTAAGATATTTTCTTTCATTAGTTCCGCGAGCTTTTTCTCGTGGTTTTGAAATGATTCAATAGCGGAATCGTATTTTGATGCGTCATCTTCATCTAGAGTGCCGCAAACATGTTTGAAAACGGTGCCTATTCCGGCGAACCATGCTGAACGTTTATTACGTTTTGACATTAGATGTGAGATAGAGTCAAACTCGTGTTTAATTTCGTTGTACCGAAATGTGAGTGGAGATAGTATATCATCGCATTGAAGGTTGCTTGATTTTTGACATGTTTTCTTAAGTATGCTCATTATATCATCGAGGTTAGAAAGGTGAGGATTTATAAGAGAAATGTTTACATGACTAATTATATTTAACTTTCCCTTAATCGCTTTAAGTTTTCCTAGGTTATCGAAGTATATACCGGAACTAGAAGGAAGATGCTTGATAAGGTCTTGATGCGCATTGACCGAGGCGCTGAAATAGAATTAATGAAATCAGTTAGACTACGTTAAGGACCTATTCTAATTATTAGCTAATACTTACATGTAAATAATTAATGATTAATTATCTTAATCGATCTCTAACAGTAATACGGAGTCTTTAATTACCGCAGGTTTCATTTGATCGAAATGATGAGTCACATGACGTCTGTTTATAAGAAGCGTAGCTGTGTTGTTATTGTGAACTTTAATGATTTTGTAAGGTCCTTTCCAGATAGGCGAGAGTGCCTTTTTCAGCCTCAGATGGGCTTTAAGGTAGACGTAGTCACCAGCTTTGTAGTGTGGTGGTGATTTAGTATGAGAGTCGTAATAGGATTTAGAAGATTCCTTGGATTTTAATATATTTTCCAAGGCTTTTTCTCTAGTGTGTTTAAATTTATGTTGTAACATTCTAATGTAGTCTGAATAGGTTGTGTTAGGTTCAGTTTCATAGATGGAGTTAGGAATAAAGGGTTTATGACCAAATATTAGCTCGTAAGGAGTAAATTTTGTCGTTGAATGTTCCGTTGTGTTATAAGTCAGCATAGCTGTATAGACATAAGTCGGCCAGTTGTCTTGGTCCGTATTTACGAAGGATTTTAAATATTCTTTGAGAGTCGAATGACTGCGTTCTAAAGCGCCTTGCGTCTGAGGGTGGTAAGGCGATGACCATAATTGTTTAATTTTAAGGAATTTGCAAGTAGTTTTAAAAAAGTCGGACGTAAAGTTAGTACCTTGATCAGTTAAGATAGATTTAGGAATTCCGAATAAGGATATAAAATGAATAAGACAATCGCTAGATTCTTCGGCGGTTGTACTACGTATCGGGTAAGCGATTGAATATTTAGTTAGATCATCTTGTAAGGTGAGTATATACTTAAGTTTAGCAGGACCGGACTCGGACTGAAACGGTGCTGTGGATGTAGTAGTGATTTCCATTGGGGCCTTATTTAATTTTCTTAGTGCTTTATTTTCCTGACATAGTTTACATTTCTTGACATAGTCTTCTATGTTGCTTTGCATGCCTTTCCAATAGAATTGTTCTCGTATTCTGTTGTACATTAGTGTCGAGCCTAAGTGTCCGGCTGTAGGAATATCGTGGTTTTCACGCATGATTTTGGGTCTTTCACTCAGAGTAGGGTATAATGTTTTATTTAGGTAAACGTGAATTTGAATGTTTGTGTTGTGAAAAATATGAGTTAGGATATTGTAGATTTTGATATAGGAGTGATTATATATCAAATGGATTTTTGAAATCGGAAATAGCAACGTCTGTTATTTGTTCGAATTTCAGGATTTCGCTTCTTATTCGTTTCAGGGTATCATAAATAGCATGATAAGGTAACTCGTCAAAGTGGTAAACTTTTGTAAAGATGAAGTAAACAGTTTTGCCGTCGTATTCAGTTTTTAGAAAGTGGTATAATTCTTTTTCAGAATTAAAGATTTCGCCTTCGTTGCCAGAATTTAGGAGAATTTCGGGGATGTAGGGATTTGATTCGTCTAAGTCTATTGATGTAGGAATTAATATTACCTTGCATGTTGTTTTTAGGAGGTTTTCGTTAGCGAGCTGTTGTTCATTGTTCCAATTAAACGGTGTGTCCTTTTTAGGAGAGATTTTAATGGATTTGCTAGTTTGGAAAAGTCAGGTATGAAACGTCTATAGTAAGATACGAGTCCAAGAAAATATTTTATATCTTTTGGGCATTTTGGTTTTGGAAATTCAGTGATACATTTGACTTTTCTAGGATTTGGTTAAACACGCCTTTGTTGATGAGGTGACCAAGATACGCCACTTCTTTGCATAGAAACTCGCATTTATCTGGTTGGAGTTTCAGGTTATAGTTCCTGAGCCTATCGAAAACAGCGGACAGATTTTGAATGTGACTTGGTAAGTCAGGTGAGTACACTACAATGTCGTCTAAATGAACAAAGCATCGTGAGCCTTGAAGTCCACACAAGCATGTGTTCATTACTTTTTGAAAAGTAGAAGGGGTATTTTTTAATCCGAATGACATTCTTGAAAATTGGAAATGACCTTGTGGTATAGAAAAGGCGGTTTTGGGAGCGTCTTGCTCGGACATAGGAATCTGATGGAAGCCTGAGGCTAAATCTAAAGTTGTGAAGTATTGACTTTTCCCCAATTGATCTAAAATTTCAGTTATTTGTGGAATAGGATATGTTTCTCCAATAGTAACGTCATTGAGTTTTCTATAGTCAATAACGATTCTCCATTTTTGTTGTCCCGAAGCATCCAGTTTTTTGGGCACAACACAAATAGGTGAGGACCATGGTGAATTAGAAGGTGTTATGATGTTTTCTTCAAGCATTTTGTTAATTTGATTTTCAACTTCCTTTTTATGACATTCAGGAAATCTATAAGATTTAGTTTGAATAGGGATATCTGTAATTGTTCTGATATTGTGTTCGGCGATTGTAGTGTGTGTGAGCTTATCGCCAGGAAGATGGAAGATATCGGAAAAGTCTGTACAGACTTGTAATAGGGCATTATATTCCTCTTCATTGAGGTGAGACATCCTAAGATGCTGGAGAACCTTTTTAGTTCTTGTAGAAACGTGCATAGGAGGCAATGATTCTTGAGGTTTCGAACAGGCTTGAGTGCCTAAAGGTTCTAGTGTTAGATTAAGGTTTGATTGGAGTATAACGGACTCTTCGGAGATATTGACAACTGTAATGTTAATACGGTTGTTTTCTTTCACGCTTACAACGCAGTTGGCTACTAATAACGAATCAGAGATGTGTTGGTCTATGAGCAGACCTTCCTTTATATTTGGATTACTTACTGTGCATTCGATCACAGTTTCAGTACGAGGTGGAATGTTATATAATGGTTCAGCGAATTTCAAGTCGATATAATATTCATCTATCTGTAAAGTTCCTTGAAGATAGTCGATTTGGCAACCTAAGTTTTTCAGGAGGTCGTTACCTATGATGCCGTCGAAACTTAGGCTAATATCTTTGACAACGTGAAAATTATGGATATAAGGTTTGCCATCTTTTTTGAATGTTTGCATTTCAAAACTGCCTAGGGTTGAAGTTGTTTCGTCTCCAGGATCAATTCCTTTGAGGATTATTATATCATCACTTAACTTTGGGACTTTGGACATAGAATCTAATTTCAGCAGACTTATGCAGGAACCTGTGTCAATTAAGAAGGATAAAGGGTTATCGGCAACCGGAATATCGATTATTACGTGAGGTAAATATCTTTTCTCTGTGTTTTGATGTATTTTATAGATTTTCACGTTTGTTTTCTGTTTCAGATGTGGTGAATTATCAGAGGATGTGTTACGATTTGGCATGGCTGTAGAGTCAGTCGATTTCATGTTTGGATTTTGCACTTTACAGGATTTGGTAGGAATAGCGGATTCAGTGTGTTCAGTGAGTAATTCAGTAGATTTAGTAGTGGGTTTTTTCTTAGATTCAGTGGATTTAGTAAGCGATTCAGAGGATTTAGTAGGAATAGCGGATTCAGTGAGTTCAGTGAGTAATTCAGTAGATTTAGTAGTGGATTTTTTCTTAGATTCAGTGGATTTAGTAAGCGATTCAGAGGATTTAGTAGGAATAGCGGATTCAGTGAGTTCAGTGAGTAATTCAGTAGATTTAATAGTGGATTTTTTCTTAGATTCAGTGGATTTAGTAAGAGATTCAGAGGATTTGGTGAATGGTTTTTTCATAGATTCAGTGGATTTATTAAATGGATTTTTCATAGATACAGGGGATTTAGTATGTGATTCAGCGGATTTAGTAAATGGTTTTTCCATAGATACAGTGGATTTAGTAAACGGACTTTTCATAGATGCAGTGGATTTAGTGTGTGATTCAGCGGATTTAGTAAGCGATTCAGAGGATTTGGTAAATGGTTTTTCCATAGATACAGTGGATTCAGTAAATGGATTTTTCATAGATACAATGGGTTTAGTAATCGATTTTTTTAATGATTCGGTGGATTTAGTATTTATTTTGTTCATAGATTCAGTGGATTTAGGAGTTGTTGTTTTCACAGATACAGTGGATTTAGTACGCGATTCAGTGGATTTAGTAGTTGATTCAGGGGATACAGTGAAGATAGGGGCATCGGCTTTAGTATGGTAAGACGAATTTCCTGCGCGATACCGTTCAGGAAATTTTACTCGTTTAAATCATTTTGATTGATTTCATCTAGATTATCTTCCTCGTTTCGCTTTAAGACGAAAACTTTACGAGTTGGCCTAGGACTTGAGGTTTGTGTAGAATTAGGTTGACGGCCATCGGAAGTAGAAGCAGTAGATTGATTTCTACTGTTGTTGTATTGTCTTTTGCGACAATTTTCAATAGTATGGCCTATGTTTTTGCAGTAACGACATATCATATCGTTGGTATTTACATTCGAATGATCAGGTTGGTGATTCCGCGGTTTTGGAAAACGCGACGGTTGGGAATCACGGCGATAATTAATGTTTTTTAATCTGTCATTGTTGGAGTGAGTACTGGATGCGGATATTGCGGATCTTTTATAGATGCTAGATATAATTTTCTCTTCTTCGACTGCGAAACTTATAGCGGAATTTAGCGAGTCGGGGTTGCGACATCTAACGACTTGTGATATCCTTGGTAAGAGACCTATTATGAAGGTGTGAAGTGCAAGATCTTGCATTGCAGCTACACGACCTGCTAACTCTGTTTTACGTTTTGTTGGAATAGAAATATTTATTTCCGTAAGTAATTTCGCTAAGCATGTTTCAATTTTAATGCAAACTGATTAACTGTTTCAGAAGAGTTTTGTTTACAATCCTGAAGTTCAGTGAGTAAATGAGCATAGTGTTTTCTTTCACCAAATTGGTGCTTTAGGAACTCGATGAATTGATCAAAGAACTCGAACTCTTTAACACTACATGTAGTTTCAGCTTTATCTGTTAATTGACTTAGAATATATTTAAATAGGATAGATTTTTGAGTTTTAGTAGCTATATCAAAAGCGCTCGGGCAATTAGTGATAAAGGGATTTAACTTTTCCCTGGAACCATCGAATGGTTTGATGAATTTGAATAGAATACCGAGTTCTATTTTTTCTTCAATTTCGGCCCTTGTATTCCTAAGGCCACTGGAATTTTCTTCCTTTGTTTCATGTTTAGAAGCCATGATTTGATTTTACACAATAAAATACAACTTATCTTAATAACTAGAAATAGCCTCTAGCTTATGCTACTTTGTATAAGTGACTCAGTGTTATAGACGCGTAATCGAAACGCGTAGTCTAAACAATATAATTAGTATTGGTTGTTCGCGCTGGTTTTATCGATCGGGTCCGATTGCTAGTTAGTCGAGTCGATAGATGCCCGATCGCACGGGCCAGCGCGATTAGTATTGTCTATGGCGGCGCGCGGCCGCCATTGTTAATCACAACGTCTTGCGACCTCGCCGGGAGAAGGTCCGTTGCTTGAACTTGAAATATAACAACGTTTTTGGAACCGCGCCGGCGGCGGTCGTTGCTTGAAAATAACAACGTGTATAGACCCAGCCGCGTACGGGGCCGTTGCTTGAACCTCTTGACGAATAATCATCGCGTGCGTCGCATGTTCGGTCGAATGATTTTCGGGAAATTAGATATACCACCGGCGCGTCTTGTATAGTTTGTCGCGATTGTTGCCCGGGTTTTGAAGTGTTTATTTGAACTATAAAACGTAACAGTGCGTCTGTAAATTGAGTTGAATTTGAATCGGAAACGTGGTTTCATTGGCGATCTTTGTCGGGCGTGTTTGACACTGTTAAATAACTTCTTACGTTGGTGAGCTTTGGTGCCTGTTAAGGGAACTTGGTGTGCAGACTGGTATGGGACAGTCAGCGAATTTGAAGACATCGGACGTCATTGTAAGGTCGGCGCGCGCGTCGACCTCGCCGGACTTCACTTCTCAACAGAGCACACTGAGTCCCAGGTAAGTCCCGTAGATTTACTAGAATGTGATCGGAGATTGATTTTACTTGTGTTGTAAGCCGACCTTGTTTGTTGAATAAGCCGTGACAAATGCGCGGTAGATGTACGTGCTTTACTGGGGCGCCTACATCTTTGTGGTAGCAGAGCGTGGTTTCTAATTACTAATTTGATTAATTAGAGTATCATTCCAGTATTTTGGTAGCCTTCAGAGGCTAATTTGCAAAAATTTGATTTTTTATTTGTTGTTGTCGGTACTCGTAAAATTATATCTCTGACCACCTTTATAATTGTGTGGATCCGACATTTTGCAAAGTAAGAAATGTGAAAGCAATTGTGGGTGGATTGTTTTTGTTTTTGGTTCATTTCTTTCCGTTCGGAGGAGCGGGGTTGGCAAAGGCATGATACGCCATACAGCCAGTTATGTTTACGAGTAATGTTTTGTTATTGTTGACTCGATCATCTTGAGCTACGGATAAATAATTACGAGTTATTTTTATGACTAATGTTTGTTATTGTTTTGGTCAATTCGCGTATTGTACGAACCAGATAGTTCGTGTTTGAATGTTTTGATTTAGCTCGTAATTCATAGTCGTAATTTTGTTGAATTATTACATAATTCACAGTAATAATTTTATTCGGTTTGTTTGTTGATTTATTGTGTAATTGGTAGTAATAATTTTGTTTTGCTAATAAATTCTGATCTGTGTCGCACTTAAGTTAGGCCGTTTGCACACTGATATTTTGTATGTATACTTTGTAATATTTTTTATTTGTACATGTTAGTGTTTTGTTTGTAACGGTTGCCCTTAGCTTTGGTCCCCACACGGTCTCGCGGAATTTATTGAGTTATTTACGCTTGTTTTTGTTGCTTTCCGCGCGTTCTTTAATTGAATTTAATTGTTAATTTCAATTAAAGGCTTTTATTTGAAATGGCTCCCAATCCGCTTACTAAGACCAAAGCAGAAGTTCAAGCCGCATTGCGTTGGCTCGCGGGTGCGGCTGCCCTGATTGCTCGGCCGGATCGGGTTCAGGCATTGTTGACCAGTTACGAAGGGTTGCCTGCGCGCATGCAAGGGTTGGAGCGACACGTTGTCGACTTCCATGCGTACGTTTTGGAACACCCTCCAGCGGATGAAGCCGTAGTGGAGACCTTTACAGGGGATGTCGACCAGGCGTACGAACTGGCCAACCAAATTACGGAGTCGGCAGAAGGGCTCCTGGCTGCCCGTAGGGGAGAGCCGACTTTGAGCGGGGAGGTTAAACCGACCCCGCCGGTTTTGTTAGGGAGACTGCCCAAATTGGAGATTCCCCACTTTGACGGGGACCTCACGGCTTGGATGGGCTTCATCAACCTGTTCGACAGCTTGGTGGACTCCAGGGAAGATTTGTCCCCCAGCCTGAAACTGGCTTATTTGCGCTCCGCCCTCCGCGGAGAAGCCAGTGCAGTGGTCCAGCACCTGATAGTCAGCGATGCTAACTACCAGGTTGCGCGGCAGTTGTTGCTGGACCGCTACCAAAACGTCCGCTTGCTAGCGGACACCCATGTGGCCGCCATTTTGGCCTTACCGAAGGCAACGCGGGTTTCCTCACTAAGGAAGGATTTGGTCAACCCGCTCTTGACCGCCATCCACTCGTTGCCCCGGCTGGATTTGCCGGTCGACCAGTGGTCTTTTTTGCTTCTGCACATCGTCCTAGCGAAATTGCCCGCAGACGTAAAGGGGCGATTTGAGCAAAGGTACGGGGGCAATAGCGCCTCGTACCTCCCCCCCTTCTCGGATTTGCTTCGTTTTTTGGAGGACGAGTGCAGAGTACTGGACCAGCTGACCGACCCCACACCGGGAACGAGCACAGGTCGTCCGGTGGCGGCGAGGGGACAACCCCGCCGCCCGACCAAACAATACTCGGCTGTCCGAAGGGACTCCCCCCCCGCACCAGGTAAACGGTGCCGGTATTGCCGGGGGGACGGACATGATGTGCGTGCTTGTGAGAAGTTCGAGGGCCTCCGGACTGCCGGACGAAGAGCCCTCGCCAAGCAACGCGCCTGGTGTTACCTGTGCCTGGTGGACCACCTCCAGTCAGCGTGCCGCCAGGCTAAGGTTTGTCCACATTGCGGCGGGAGACATCACGCTCTCCTGTGTTTGAACCGCAATGGTGGTGGGTCCGAAAGGGGCCCAAGTCCCCCGCACACGGGCGGGGGCCCCAAGGGCGGGGGCCCTACGGACGGGGGCCCCCCGCAGATTGTAGCGGTGGCCGTCGGGGGCTCGGGGAGGCGGGCGGTACGCTGCTCCCCCCCCTTGATTGAGTACCCTCGACTGGGGCGTTATGTTCCACCGTATGCGGCCCACGGTTATTGGCCCACACCCCGGGGTAGTGTTGGAAGGAGTCTCGATGTTGTGGAGTGGGACCCTCTCGCCTACTGTCGGCGATCCCCTCCGATCTTGTCGACTCAGTTCACCCGGGGTCCAGGGGGGCAATCACCCCCCCCCGGGTTTTCATTGATGCCACTGTCGGGCGCAACCCCCCCACCGGAGTTTGTGCTGTTGCCAACAGCCTCCGTGCGTGTTTGGGGCCCCAAAGGTGATTTTGTCACAGTGCGTGCCCTCTTGGATTCAGGGGCCCAGGGTTGCATAATTTCTACTTGGCTCGTCCGACAGTTGAGCTTAAATATTGTACCGCATAGGGAATCGGTACGGGGCGTTGGAGACCTGCGGATTTCGGATCCGATCGGTCGGGTTTCGTTCTCCTTCTCCCCCCACTCCTCCTCAACGCCGAGAATCGGTACTTCGGCGATTGTTTTTGAAACGGTGGTCGGGCCGATTCCGCAAGTGCGAGCCCCACACGCCGCCGTTGAATTGTCGGCTGGGTTGGCTCTGGCTAATCCTCACTTCCACCGACCTGGCCCGATCCATTTGTTGATCGGTGTGAATGTGCTAGGTCGTTTGCTGCGTGGGAGCGAGCGAATTTTGCAGGCAGCCGGTTTTGTAGCCATATCCACCTCTTTGTTGTTGGGTGTAGTAATGGGATCGTTTAGGGACGTCCCAGACCCCCCTTCGGCAGACAGCGACCCCGCTGTTGGTTCTGCCTTGTCGGACATCCTCCAACGCTTTGGGAGGATCCAGCAGTGTCGATTTTAGGTCGATCTTTGCATGGTCTGACAGCCAAGTCGTCCTTTGTTGGCTGAGAAGGTCAGTCCATACCCTCGAGGTATTCGTGGCCAACCGGGTGTCTCAAATTCAGACATCGAAAGCCCCGTTGATTTGGCGCCACGTGCCTGGCGAATTGAACCCCGCAGACTGCGCTTCCCGCGGCTGCGAGGCGCCTGAACTTGTGAATCTCCAGCTGTGGTGGGGTCCACCATGGTTGTTACAGCTGGAGGGTTCTTGGCCCCATACCCCCGCAGTGGTCGGGGCATTTACGCCAGGGGTGCATGTTCACGCCACCGAGACTGTAGCGGCTCCAGATCCGGAGTTTTTGCTTGAGCGCTACAGTTCTTTGGATAAATTGCTCGGCGTCACCGCCTGGATACGGCGTTTCATCCACAACTGTCGTAACCCTCGTGGCAAATTTGAGTCTCCGGTCCTCTCACCGCAAGAGCGCAATGATGCTCTGTTATATTGGGTGCGGATAGTTCAAGAGAGTGAATTTGCATCGGAGTTGAAAACCCTCCGTCAACGCACATCCAATCTGAAGGGACCCTTGGGGCGCTTGAATCCCTTCTTGGATGATCAGGGTTTGATGCGTGTCGGAGGTCGGCTTAGAAATGCTAAGCTCCCCTATGGGGCTCGTCATCCATTGTTGCTCCCCAAGAACGGCCCCTTGGTGAAGTTGTTGATCGCAGACCGCCATGTGAAAAATGCACATGCCGGATGCAACGCTCTTACTGCGATCCTCCAACGGGAATTTTGGATTTTGTCTGCGCGGAGAGTGATCCGATATGTTATCTTCCGTTGTCTCCCGTGCTACCGCTTGAAAGCGGACATCGTGCAGCCCCAAATGGGGGATTTGCCTGCCGATCGAGTCACCGAATCGATGCCCTTTGCCGGAGTTGGTACGGATTTTGCGGGACCATTTGTAGTAAAAGCTTCGCGTCTCCGTAACGCTAAGACCGAGAAGGCTTACTTGTGCGTTTTTGTGTGTTTAGCTACTAAAGCGGTCCACCTCGAGGTGGTTAGTGCTCTCACGACAGAGACGTTCGTCGCTGCTCTTGGCAGATTTGTTTCGCGTCGCGGACTGCCGTCCTTAATTCGATCCGACTGTGGGACCAACTTTAAGGGTACCGATCGTTATTTGAAGGAAGTTTGTGAATTTTTAGATAAACATAATGTTGTGATCGGATCCACAACACTCTCCCGCAGAGGGGTACGATGGCAGTACTCACCGCCGTCCTGCCCCCACTGGGGAGGTATATTTGAAACAATTGTAAAGGCCGCGAAAACCCACCTTCGTCGCGTTATTGGAGATAGTATCCTAACTTTTGAGGAGCTCGCGACCGTATTTTGTAAGGTTGAGGCGGTCCTCAACTCGCGTCCGTTATGCCCTTTGTCATCCGACGCGAATGTTTTGGAGGCCCTCACGCCGGGCCATTTCTTGTTAGGTAGACCACTTAACGCCCTGCCTGAATCTCCTTGTTTGGACATTAACTCCGGACGGCTCTCGCGATTTGAATTGCTTCAACAGCTTACGCAGAGTTTTTGGCGCCGTTGGCATCTGGAGTATTTGCACATTTTACAACAGCGCGTTAAGTGGTCAGACAAGACGAACCCACCAAGGGTCGGAGACCTCGTTTTGTTAAAGGAGCCAAACCTGCCACCCCTCCGATGGCGTCGTGGACGCATTGTTAAATTGTATCTGGGGTCGGATGGTGTTCCCAGGTTTGCCGAGGTCCTGGTGGGGGACTCTGTTTTGAGGCGCGCGATCGCCACACTCTCTCGCCTGCCCTTGGATTGAATTGTCGGACCGTTTGTTACTGTCCGGGGCGGGGGGATGTTCGCGCTGGTTTTATCGATCGGGTCCGATTGCTAGTTAGTCGAGTCGATAGATGCCCGATCGCACGGGCCAGCGCGATTAGTATTGTCTATGGCGGCGCGCGGCCGCCATTGTTAATCACAACGTTTTGCGACCTCGCCGGGAGAAGGTCCGTTGCTTGAACTTGAAATATAACAACGTTTTTGGAACCGCGCCGGCAGCGGTCGTTGCTTGAAAATAACAACGTGTATAGACCCCGCCGCGTACGGGGCCGTTGCTTGAACCTCTTGACGAATAATCATCGCGTGCGTCGCATGTTCGGTCGAATGATTTTCGGGAAATTAGATATACCACCGGCGCGTCTTGTATAGTTTGTCGCGATTGTTGCCCGGGTTTTGAAGTGTTTATTTGAACTATAAAACGTAACAGTGCGTCTGTAAATTGAGTTGAATTTGAATCGGAAACGTGGTTTCATTGGCGATCTTTGTCGGGCGTGTTTGACACTGTTAAATAACTTCTTACGTTGGTGAGCTTTGGTGCCTGTTAAGGGAACTTGGTGTGCAGACTGGTATGGGACAGTCAGCGAACGAATTTGAAGACATCGGACGTCATTGTAAGGTCGGCGCGCGCGTCGACCTCGCCGGACTTCACTTCTCGACGGAGCACACTGAGTCCCAGGTAAGTCCCGTAGATTTACTAGAATGTGATCGGAGATTGATTTTACTTGTGTTGTAAGCCGACCTTGTTTGTTGAATAAGCCGTGACAAATGCGCGGTAGATGTACGTGCTTTACTGGGGCGCCTACAATGGTACAATAAGGTTTTATCGGTTACAATGTATTAGCAGTGTACAATAAAATTATGGTATTAAAATAGTTAGATAGGAATAGTATGGACTCTGAGTTAATTCTAGTATTCGTGCTAGGATGTAATAACGGCCAAGGTAGATGTAGATGTAGTTGACTTTTAGATCACTCACAGGAACGCCATCAATGCGATGATATTCAGGAACATCGTGACCGCTTCTCCAGCGGTAAACAGCTGAACAGCAGTTGTAGTAGACCTCTGGACCAGCAGAGGGTGAAAGCCGGTCTCGGTTGCGGGATGCAACACTCAAGACAGGGTGTCGGTTGAGCACTTCGATTTCTTGCACTGACACGACACTTATTTTATTGTACTGGTTTTGGAACTTGCTTTAACTTTTAGCACGAAATAGATTTAGAATATTTATGAACATTTGATTTCACTGGCACTTAAGTTTTCTTCGAAGACGTATTCGGGTAGGGGATTTTCGTATCCCACCGCTACCACCAAATATTATACGAGACTTAGGAATCTTGTTTTTAAAAAAACTATTATTTAAGCTAAAATAGGATTTAGAATACAGAAATAGTAGAAATAGTAAGAGTTAGGACCTCCGACCCGTACCGAGATTTAGAACCAACTGCCCCGCTGGGCTCATGAATGACGTACTGTAACCCATAATCAATCAACTCCTCGAAAGGAAACACCCACTGAGCAGATTGTCTTTTGGTTTCAGAATCATAACAGTAAATCCAGCTTTCGTCACCTGTTAGTATGTCGAACACAGCATTTGAGTCACCTCCGTTAAATCTTTCAATCATTTTACAGCACCAAACCACACGATGGAGTTTTTGAGCCTCAGTCAAATTATGAGGTATCCACCGGCCGCAAAGCTTCCTGACCGCTAAATGTTCGTGGAGGATTTTGTGCACTTGACTCATACCGATGCCTAAGCTTGTCCGAATCTGCTGATAGGTCACTCTTTTGTCAGTCTCTATCATACGCCGCACAACACAGATGTTATCTTCAGTCGTCGCCGTAGAAGGCCGTCCCTCACGTAAATCATCAGTGAGATTAGTGCGACCACGTTTAAACTCATTAAACCAGTTGTAAAAAGTCGCACGAGATGGGGCTTCATCGTGAAAGGCCAATCGTAGTCTATCCTATCATAACTTTCTTGTTGACTTAAATGACATAAAAAGTCATAAAAAATCATTGCAAGAATATTTTCTCGTGTTAAATTCATGTTGACGTGACACAGACAATTTTCAATTTGCCGCCAAATCGTATAACTAATGACAAATGAATGAAATATACACCATGACTTTTTATTCGTCTTACAAAAGCAGTCCACATCATGTATCCAATGACTATTTAACGTTCATAAAATAAAAATAGATATTTATGAAATTTCATTAATTTAAAAACAAAAATTATGTTCATTATTATCACGTGGTTAAAAATAATAAAAACATCCTGTCGCGAGCGCAGGTATCAATGGAGTGGCTCGCGGGCGAGGCGCGGGGCGCGGTGTCTTTGTCAGAGTTCATTCAACTAGCGCAAGATAGGTTTCTTACTGTCAGTGCGTAGGTCAGTTGAAAATTAAAATCCACTTAATTCCAATTCTCCATTCATAGGGCTTAGGACCGTCAAAAACAATTTTCGTATTAAAACCGAATCAAAGTGATTGAAACGGTACTACACAAAATCCATCGTTAATTAACAAACTTTTTCAGTTGTTTATCTACTATGACGTGCAAGTGAAATATTTGTTTGCAAACTAAGTATCAAGCGACTGATAGTTGAGAGGCGCGGGCGGGGTGAAGGGTGTACCTATCAACGCGAGCGCCGCGTCTTGGTCGCAAACCTGTTTGTACTTGTTTGCGTGCTCGAAATGGGAATATGATTGACCAGACGAGTGTTACGTCCCGTCATCAAATAACATCGGGACCTCCCGTTATCGCGTCACCGGGCCCCATTAATGTATCCGATAAGGACTTAGTGACCGCCTTGCGTCGTCGTCGGCATTTGTTAATCTGCGTACGACTCGTATTTTGTTTACATTATGTTATTATTTCGGAGTAATGATATTTAAGCTTTTGTTATTTGGCAGATGATTAATAAACATGGGGCCCAGCTTTTAGTTCATGTTATTCAATTATTCCGTTTTGTGAGAGTGCCCAATACAGACGCTGTTTTAACACTTCGTCTCTTTATTTTGCCACCCTGACCCACCTTCTTTTACACTTCATACTTATGTTTCCAAGGTAGTGTGTATGTTTACAAGGTAGCTTTAGGTAAGAATCATACGGCCGATTTCAATAACTTCAATCAATTTGTCGTTGTAATTTAGACGAAATTCCACCAAAATTGTTCACGCACATTTTGTTCGCAATTGTGTACCTACACGTCGACGCGAGTCTACAGCTATGACTTGTGTTCACGCACAAAGGCAGGTATCAATTTTCAGAAACATTTTAAAAATGTTCGTAACTTCGCACTGTTTACTAGAACGAGTACATTGCCGGGCACCTGTGTTTCTGGCGTATTTAAAGAATGGGAATTAACTGAATTATTTACACTAATTACTAATTTGGTATTTACAAGTGATCACTTTTTATTTACATGGATAAGCAGTCTTTACCTGTATTGCAGCAACTGTTCAAATTGCCTACCGTTTTGTTCGATGCACAAAGAGGCACGTTTTTGAATATTGTCTTTTAATTTATTTAAAGTCACTCTGTCTTGTTTCACTGTATCAAAAACAGCAATTATTTGCTGTTTTAATTGTTTTACATTGTGTGCTTCTTCGGTGTACACTAGTCTTTTTACTTCAGACCACAAAAAGAAAAGTCTAATTGTGTCAAATCCGGGCTGCGAGGTGGCCACGCCACGGGACCACCTCGCCCGATCCACCTGTCACCAAATTCGCGGTTTTAGGTACTCTCGCACTGAACGATAATCTTAAACAGCTGACTGCACTAGGTAGGTACTCTACTCACGTACTAGCGATCGCGAATAACACGTGATTCCCGGTCGCCCGCGCACAATGTTTCGCTTCCGGGGTTAGAACGCAAACTGAGCTGAGCCCACCTATTTATTTTTTAAGTGAAAGTGACACCAACAGTCGCGCGCGCCGCACTAGCTAAAGGATAGCGCCCGACATTCTTATTGGCTTACGTTATTTTGTTTCAGAAAATGATGAATGAAATGAATTGACCAATAGATTTGGGTATTTTGTCCGTTTGATACGTAAACATTATTAACAGGATGTTTCGTATTTCTGATGTATTATTTATTTTTCGCTATACCTATTATCTTAATTAAAGGTACAAAACAAATAATCGCGGCTAGGGGTATATTATGTCGGATACAGTCAGTGCACCATCTTTGTAAGACGACTAAAATGTCATGGTGTATACTCAGTAATATTGCCAAAGAGTTCTATTTTCAAATTTTTGAATTATTTTTTTATTAGGTATATTGTTTATAAGTGGCCAGTTCTAAGAACTTTCAGTTTGACCCTCGTACTACATAGCGGTCGCCTGCAGCTCCGCCCGCTTGGATGTCTGTTATCGCTGCAAAACGCCTACCCAGGGAAGACACGGTCAGAAAAATAATTCCCAAGTCAATTCACAGACATCGACACTAACATCGACGACGCAGTCATTATCTGCAGGCTGCATAAATTGTCTTTATGAGGATGCTAAAGTTGTTAATGAAAAAAATATTTAAATGTATTTTTATTTAATTCAGTTTTCACTTCAGCCAATCCCGGAGTGTGCAACTCGTTGTTTTAGGATAGATAATTAAAGCGATTATTGTGGAGCTTCTCTATAAACAACATTTAACGTAAAACTATTTTCTGGTAACAAAATATAGTGATGATCGTGAGCCCCGACCCGTGATAGGGCAACGTAAAGTTCCCCATGCGTAAAACATTCTTTTCGTAAATCAATTCCTACTAATTTGAATGTTTGGCCCTCGGATTTGCTTATCGTTAGTGCAAAAGAATTTTTACTGGAAATCAGAGCCTTTTGAAGGGTATAAGCAAATCAGTAGAAATCATGGGCATTCTTGGTATATGAGCTAATTCACCAGCTGCAGGGCCGGTGATAATCTTCGCTACTATAAAATTATCTTTTAACTAATTTATAAGAAGTCTCGTGTCATTACACATGTGGGAGGGCTTAAATTTCTGAGAATCATTATCAGCGTGCCACTTTTAACGGCAGTTCATGAGGTGGTAGCCCAGCGGGGTTCAGAGAATTTAAAAATTCCTGGGGGTAGTGCACTGCGTCCCTTGGTAACGCTCACTTCGCAACGGGCCGTGCAGCACAAATCGTCTTATTTTAATTTCACCATAACTTCAAAACCGAGAGTCCAATTTTAATCATTCACATACCAATTATAATCTACATAAACTGTACTTAGTGATGAAATAATATTTTAATACGGATTAATAGCATGAGTAAAATAAATGCGTTTAAACATAGTCCAAAAAAAATCAAGATTTTTAAATAAAAAAATTGTTGTTGTGCCTCACCCGACATGGATAGGTATAGTGTGTCCTGGACTTTTTTTGTAGATATTTATAAGGTCTACAATTGATTGGAACATTTTATTGTTCTACCTTTTATGGTTTAGGCAGCGTACGCAAAATAACTAACTTTTCTGGTTGATTTTTTACACTTTGTGTTCAAAATACCCAAATATCTTACGGAACTCCAAAATAAAATTTAGCCTTTGTTACTCAGTGATAATTTAGCTTTCTAATGAAAAAAGAATGATTAAAATCAGTTACATAAAAAAATACAAATCTTTCCTCTTTATAATATATGTGTAGACTATCGGGCACCAACCTCTCACAAACGTTCAGTTACTTTATTGTCTTTATTAGATCCGCCTTCTGTCCACAACATCATTGGTGATCATAATCAGTAGCGTACCTATTGCAGGCGTGCCGTTCCCCAAGAACTTCCTGGCGATGGCGAAGACGATCCTCAAGCGACTGTTCCGCGTGTACGCACATATCTACCACCAGCATTTCCCCCAGGTGGTGCAGCTGGGCGAGGAGGCGCACCTCAACACCTCCTTTAAGCACTTTATCTTCTTCGTGCAGGTACTTATCAACTACCACTGTTTAGAGAACTTTGTATCTGTGAGTGAAGTTAAAAGGAGATGTTTCATTTTGGGCTACCACTGTGTACGCTATATAGATAAAAAGGAAAAAGTTAAAGAATTTCATAAAAGTACTACTAAATTAATTTGAATAAAAATACAAGTATACACACTGGAATTTTAATGGTTGTTTTCCCGTGGTAGAACAATTTGCTTTAAGGAGTACTTTCGATGAATAGAGTAAAAGACAAAAATAAAAATGTTAACTTAAATTTACCATCCGTCAAAAATCCGCTCCGGACAACACTTTTTCGATAACAGCGCAAATTTGCTGACAACTCTCATCTTCATGCCAATGTCCAACTCTCATGCGCACTGATCATGTCAAATATCTTGGTGTTGAAATAGATGCCCGGTTACGCTGGGATAAACACGTTGATGCTTTAACCTCGAGAACACAGAGACTGATATGTATAGTCACTTAGAGTTTCAGCGAACGTTGATCCTCTGAAAATAGTGTTTTATGCTCTACGCCAGTCCGTTCTTGGATGCGGTGCAGCTAGAACTACCTTTCTCACAGTGGAAGTTTCTCAGACCTTATCCTCTAATATAGACTAGAATAGAGTAGAATACTTTTTATTATACACACACCATATAAATTACAGAACAAATAAAATACACGTCCAAGTATGCTTGACGCTGCAAATTTGGTCAAGTTGGCAGTTTTTGCGTCAAGTAAAAGTCAAGACAAGCTTTCTTACTTACACCATTCACAATTTGCCAGCGGCGGTTATACCGAGTGCATAGAGATGTACACGGTATGAAAGACTAAAAATAGGCGAATTGCTTCGTCGTAGTGATGTTAACAACGTAAGGGTGTATACTCGCCGTACCACTCTTAGTCGAATATCAGGCTGCGAGCTTTTTTCAAGTTTTTTTGTCAAACTTTCCTACGACTGTCATTATTACACATGATTAACAGATGTTTTCCTGCTCTGATTATTATTATGATATCTTAGAAACCAGTCAGTGAGTGTAGCAGTCTCTTGAAGTGTATCTGTGTGTGCAGGAGTTCAACCTGATCGAGCGGCGGGAGCTGGCGCCGCTGCAGGAGCTGATCGAGAAGCTCACGGCCAAGGAGGCGCGATGAGCCCCGAGCGCGCTCCGCCCCACATGTACACCTTTACTTATGTTTCGCTCGAACTTCACACTATGTTGTACTGGGGCTTGTACCGGGCTTCGTCGAAGACTCGCGCGTTGTCGCGAAACTCCGAATGCGCAATATTTCACAAATATGCTTTACGCTGGCAACACTACACGTAACGGCGGGTCCCAGCGCCGCGGCTGGTCGTCGGGGAGCTGCCACGACACGTCGGGAGCGCGCGCGACCTTGTTCTGTGGACTCTCCGCACAAACAGTCGCGTTTTTATTTTATTTAAAACTAGTTGCGTTAATCATAGTACTTTGAATTTCTTGGCATAGTAACAATCTTATAATTTTGAATTAATACTAGTGCTCTGAAATGAATACTAACACTGAGAAATCTAGGGTAATAATTGAAAAGTTTGTGATATGAGGGCAGGACTAGTGTGTGGTGGATACTACCGCCGAGGGGGAGGTGGAGTGTCTCCTACGGCGATTCATCATGTGAAGAAAAACAAATACTAGATATAGTAAATCAATGATAGTAGTGTTGTTGTGGTTGCATTACCTTGTATAGATTGCTTCGCACGTACCGGCGAAGCCCCCGATGGCCGCAGCCCCGCAGTCCTGCCCTCACCACGTAGTGTATGTCCTCACACACATAGAACCAGTAGACTATAGAGAAGGCCTTCCTATATAATAAGTTTATATATAGATGCAATTTATCTTTTGAAAATATTTAGATTTGGTACACGAACTATAATGGTATATTTAAGGTTATTTCACTGACGAGGTCCGTCAGGTGAGGCGCTGTGTGCGTGACGTCACACGTGCGACATGTGCTATTCTATTATATCTAAGTTATTTATTAATTTTGGTGATAGGACTAACGTAGTCCTGTCGAGAGTATTTATTAGATTGAATCTTATTTCCGTGTCCGACTTGATCTATTTATCATTTTATACTATAATAATCTCTTGAACCGTTATAAGTAATGTAGATATTCTGTGCATTTAATATATTTTGATTTCGTGTTCTATCATATCGATCTATATCGCGACTGACAAGTGATGTATTTCATTGAAAATTAGACAATTTCTGAATATAATATTAAGTTTTCGTAATAAATAGTTGTTTTATTTACTTTCAGGTCAGGTATTTAAATACTTGCAAACGGTTGATTAATTAATTTTTGTTTAAGGCCTGTCGTAAGGTTTTGACGCAAATATGCTTTTAAAATTGCTTTAATGTGAGGCAATTCAAAAAAACTAGCGATAACAAAATTGGGGGTAATGATAGCTAAAGAAACAAAGAATATCCTTTTGAACGCCTATCTATATAATACGCGATGTGTCCTCCTGCGCCACGCTACAAATGTATAACGTATCTATAGTAAAACGTAGGGATGGGATTAATGTCCTATCGACAAATAATATTATACATTTACCGCCTTATTCATAAACGCTGCTTAAAGTTAACTAGTGATTAGCGATTCTCTCACCATACATTTTTGACCTTTTAACGTCACTTAAATCATCCTTTATGAATAAACACCATAGTGTTTAAGGGGTTTATCCATAAGCGATGATTAAAGTTAAATAACGGTAAAAGGTCAAAAATGTATGTTTAAACAATCGCTAATCACTAGTTAACTTTAAGCAACTTTTATGAATAAGGGGGTTAAATTAATGTTATGTTACATTTATTCTTATCAACTGCGATTCAAAATGCGACCGTGGCGCGGCCAGAAAGTATCACGCGTTTATTCACCAATTTGCGGAGCAAAATAAAAACTGTACCTACCTGTATTTTCATGTTTTATTTTATTTCATAACAAAACCAATATAAATACCTGGATATATTTCCCATAATAAAGAAAAGAATTGTAAATTTATTAGACGTGTGTTCTAGAAAGCACATCCCTATTATTCTCCAAATGTAATCCTTTTACTTCATATAAAGTCGTTGGCGCTCGAGGCACGTAAAAATCCTTTCTGACAGAAGGATGTCTAGATTTCTATGGTATAGTTCTTGCAATTCACGAACGCGCGTGGCTCTTAGTTGTGTTCAAGTCGTATCTGTATACGTCTAAATGTGTGCGTGAGCGTAGACGCGCTACGGTTAGCATACAAATAATCAATGCTAAAATTATTTTTTCTTTGAAACCAACAATGTTAATAAAACAAATATTTTAATAGTAAGTTTTATTAAAATTAATTATTATTCATCGTCAGAAGTGTCACTATCTTCAAACTCTTCAGTGTCGCTATCAGTTGATTCTACATTAATCCTTAACTCGAAGTCCAAATCGAAATATTTTCTATATTCTTCTTCAAGTTTTTCGACATGCTTGCAAGTTTTACGCCAGGTATCATTGTCGATATCGTTCATACACTCATTTATTAAATTTTGTAAAATTGACATATTTTGTCCGATATTTTTAGTTGCAATTTTATTTTTTAAAATTCCCCAGATATTTTCTATACAGTTCAACTCAGGGTGATAGGGCGGCAAACGTAATATTTCAAAATTCTTGCTTTTAACTATTTCGGCGATTTTGAATGTTATGAAACGATGTTTATTATTTTTTATTAAATCATAGAGTTCGATTTTTTTTAATCGATCGTCACATAAAATTCCGTTATCAGTTAGCCATTTTATCATATCGCTCTTCCTTGAACTGGACGTAGGAATTTTACTGCTGCGGGCGTTATGATAGGACGCGTTATCCATCACAATAACTGCCTTTTCTGGCAAATTTGGCATACGTTTCTCTTCTAGCCACTTCTTATATTTTCAAAACTCATATTTGAGTGATAATCTCCAGTTGTGGAGGATGCTTTATACACCAATGAGGCATTTGGAATGAATCCATCTTTAGTACCTGCGTGCACTGTAATAAACCGGCTCCCAGTACCTAATTTCTTCATAAATGGAGTATCTTTATCCTTTATGTCCCATGTATTTTGTCGAACGTGTGACGTTAAAACATATGTTTCGTCAGTGTAAACAATAGGACGTCCTTCTGCACGGCACTGAGAAATCTTTTTCAAATATTTTAAACGCCATAGTTGTAAATCATGCCTTTCTTGTAATACTCGTCGGTTACTGCTAATCTTTCGCCATTTATAACCAATTTTTATGAGCAATGAACGTAAAGTGCTTAGACATCCGTCAAAGTCTATCTTTTCTCTGAGAACTGACCGAATTTTGTTTAAAGTTGGAATTTCCTTGTGTTCGATGTGATAATTTTGAATTGTACTTCGAATCAAATTAGTGTCAAAATTATCAAAATCAAATTTGCTACTTCTTTTACGACGTTTTTTCATTGATGATAGAAACTTGGCAGATGTAGAGGGCATCTCTTTTTCTTCTTTCAAAATAGAAGTTACAGTACGTTCACTGACCCCTGTTGCTTCGGCGGTTCGTTTTCTTACGTTAGCCAAAGGACTCAAATCACAATTATCATTATTATTCGCCTTCATGAAATTATATTCTTCTTGAAGAAAATGAAAAACTCGGGCGATAATTGCACGACCCTACAAATAATAAAGATAATACAATGTTCATGATCGTTGATCCATACCATACAATATTAAATTAACGCTATAAATGCATATTTAAATAACTCACCTCACTACGAATAATTTTTCGCTTTTTATCGGTATTTGACATGCTGACGGTACTTCGTGGCGGATAGCGACGTGAAAACAATAAGCACAAGTAACCTGAACGGCCGACCGCTCGCTACTGAACGCTCCGTCAGGCATACACACTAACGCATTGTGCATGTACACAACATACCACAAGCAAGAGTCACGAGCGCTCGTATATTGCAAGAACTATATTTATTTTTATATTCACTGTGGCCGAGTTACACGTGCATAAACTCAAAAACTCAACAGATTCCTGCATAATTTATTTCGTTTACTTAGAACAAATACAATTAATAGAAGCTAAATATGTACTTAAAAAAAAAATTGAGTGGAGTGTAAATGACTGTTTTACGTGTGCAAAACAGTCTAATGTCCGTATTCCAAGACACTCAAGCATTGATCTCTGTTTAAACGTTACTTAAAACTAGTTTCTACCAATCAAAAGGTTTCAAACGAGACTTAAGTAAAGCTTGAGTTTTGAGTGAGGTTCTGTAATACGGACCTAAATATTATAAAATCAAATCAAAAGTCATTTATTTAGTGTTGCCCAAATTCATTCTTGGTCTTGCAGTCTTGGTCTTGTTCTTGCGTTTTTGCAAGACCAAGACCAAGAACAAGACCGCGTATTTTTAGCAAGACCAAGACCAAGACTGACCGTGCAAGACTTGAGCAAGAACAAGACATAGCCTGCAAGACTCTTGCGTCTTGCAGCTAGGACTTAGCGCTATTTCACTAAGTAGTTAGGTGTAACAGTTCGGTGTATAGGTAGGTACGCTTAGGAATTCTATGAGACCCAAAAAACTGAATCAAAGAATATGAAAAACTGGACCTATGCGCATTACGACTAATACCATAAACAGCGAATAAAAAAATATCTATTAAAATCAAACTGAGTGCATGCATAGTTATGTTTTAACCATCGGCACTTTGATAATGCGGCATCAAAGGTTTTGTACTTACTTCTCAAAGAAATTTGCCGCTTTTCGGAAGTACATGGTTATGATACACGCGCCGGCGGCTTCTTTTGAAATCTAAAACAATCGTTGCCGCCACGCCGAAATCATAACATTTAACACTATTTGATTGCCGCCATAGGGCGTAGGTATACTCATGCAAAATAATTTCGAATTTTAAGAGTACCTACAGGTGTTCCAAAGAATAAATAAGTTTCAGAGTGTTTAGAATGAAAATGAATACATTATACTGATCACGCAAGTAGTATTATGATTAGGATAAAATGGTAAGGATAGGTAGTAGATGTCATATTAATTCATTCTAGTAAGTATATATTATAATATTGATTACTTATATGGTTTTAAACTAATTACTTAGGTACTATTATTGTACATTTAGTCATTATATTTCTTAAGTTTTTACAAGAAAAAATAGCAAGAAAAGTTATTGTAATTAATTTGTTTTTTTTACATGTTTTAGCAAATGTAAGCTTATAAATCATAAATGTTTATTAAGAAACAGTTACTTCCATGGAAAACGACATATAGGTCAGTTGATTTTTCGAATTTCTCATCAAATCTTCAGTTATTTATTAATCTGCTTGATCTTTACTATGGCTATGTTAATTCAAGCTCTCAATGTTCCAATTCTAATACGTTTTTCTAAGATTTAAAGTAAACTTTAATAAATAGTAATAGACTAATAGGTAATTGCAAGACTTGCAAGACTCTTGCTGCAAGACCAAGACCAAGACCAAGACTGGGAGCGCAAGACCAAGACCAAGACCAGGTGTATTGGCGCAAGACCAAGACCAAGACTGGCTAAGTCTCGTCTTGTTCTTGCATTTGGGCAATACTACATTTATTCAAATTAGGCTGAGAATCAGCACTTTTTGAACGTCTATTTTACATAAGACAGTCCCCCAAAACGCCCACCCATCGACACTTCCTAGTGCTTTCGCTGGGAAGAAGTGGCGGAAGAAACTCCCCTGCAGCACAGCTGTCTGTTCATTAAAAAAAAAACACACGACTTTATACAATACTACGTATAAGTAGTGATGAACACGATATAATACAACAACAATGAAATTATTTACCATATGCCAGCTACCACGCCAAAATACCAACAAAGCAAACAATATTTATATATGTCGGAGACAGCGACGGCAGAGCGGTAGGGTCGACAGCAACTTGGTGTGGTGGTACAGGTTCCAGTTCGTAGGTGAGTTTTGAATTGAAGCACGACGTGTAGATATACCCTCCAATCTTCATAATAACAATTTGAATAGGCAAACCGACAGTTTCGGTTCGGAGAAGCGCCTTGGTCCGCGTCTCGATCCAAAGTGACCGTTCGACGAACCCCACTTTCCAAAGCGACTCTGTCCATGTGCCGCCATCGCAAAATAACGTCACAAGCGTTCGCCCCTCTACTACGTAAATCAAATCAGCAACTGCTATTAAAATTATATCGACGATCTCCGACATATATATATTTAAATGAAAATGTAATTAACTAAAAATTTATTACTTAAATAAAAAGCCCCAGGCATAAAGGGCGTGACAGCTTACATATTTATGTAATGTAAAAAAGTAAATTATATGAATTCATATAACGTGTCAGTAGTAATTCCGGAGAAAAAACACAAACATTGTCCTGAGTTTATCAGAGCGACCAGCTATTCTTATCATTTAAATCACGGAATAATATGCCTTTGAACAAAGCTTGGATTTGATTTGTGCTTTAAATGCATTGTAAGGCAAGTCTAGCAAAGCAGAGGGTATCTTGTCATAAAAAGTTATACCAAGCCCAACAAAAGAGTTATGTACCTTTTGAAGTCGGTGAAAAGGGGCTCGCAGTTTGTCCTTGTTTCTGGTGTTAATATTATGAATATCACAGTTATTGGTGTACACGTGAATATTTTGCCTAACATATAAGATGTTGGCTAAGATGAATTGTGAAGCAACCGTGAGATATAGTATAGTCCGTCTATAAATTCGTGAAAATGGCTGTTTCAGAAACTAAAAATGTTTAAAGTACACAGCAACACTAAGTCTTAATAAGTACAAGTACATCGGATGTCATCGGCAGTCATCGATTTGTTTTGTGACTTTTTATTTATTGAAATTTGTATTAATTTTCAATTCTATTTAAACAAAACATCAAAGAAATGTGTTAAATATGAGAAAAACAAACCGGAGTGGAGCCCGGGAAATTATTTTTAAAGTTTGTCATCAATGTTTGTTAGTACACCAAGCTGAACAAATTTTTATGAAATGTGGATGATATTTATGCTTGAACAGTTGCTAAAACAGGTATGTAATCATGATACTGTTTGTTTTTATCTACTAGAAGTTTCAAATTCACTAAGTAAACGATTTTAAGACTAAAATGGGTAATAGACGTACGAACTTAAAGTACGCGGTTTTTAATACTTATTGTGAACTTACTCGGCTTGACGTCGGTGACACAGCTTGCTCATACTACACTTCTGGGCACATCTATTGGCCAATCTTGCATTTTCAGTTTCGTTTGGTTCTAGCTAAAATTTTATATTAGGTCGAGCAAAAAGTTTTTATGCAGTTTTGAACCTGGCACATTCACAATTTTTTTAATAATTATAAACTAGCACTTGACCGCAATCCCGCCTGATGGTAAGCAGTGATGCAATCGTTGATGGTAAAGCGCGCTAGTTTATTAAGAGCCTATTCACTCAGAAAAACTGAGCGAATAGGAAGGAAGACGGCAGTTGAGCGAGGTGATGCAATGTTAAACCCAACAACACGACCAACGATGCTGCGCCAAAGGGAAATTGATCTGAAGACCCTCCACGACCAAACTCCCAACATAACAACATTAGGCGCATCCTACCCGGCACACATCGCAACACAACTGCTCAGACCCGTCCTCCGTACGGCTTCACCAGACATCATGCCGGAACACGACAAATCGCTTGGCGGCAAGGCTTTGTCTGGTGGGTGGTAATTTCAAACACAGAATTTAAAGAAACAAAAGACAATTTGGAGCCTGTTTGTTGATATCAAACAATCGAATACTAAGAAAACTTGATTTTATTGGTTTACTTGGATTTAATTCTTGAAAAAGTGATTGATATCTTTGCTTTTGTAACAAACATTACTTATTCTTAACATTAAGGTGAAGTTTTATCAATAATCTATGGATACTTCTCCTGAAGTCGCCGCCCAAGCTGTGGCACATGTTCAGGCCGGACACAGACAAAGAAATGTGAGTGCTCATCTTAATTTAAGTCGATCTGCGGTCCGAAATATTTATCGGAGGTACATAGGGACTGGCGGCTTTGTTCATCGCCAAGGAAGGCCACGATCTCGGGTCACAACTGAAAGGCAGGATCGATTCATCGTGACGACCAGCTTGAGAAATCGTCACCTTACCTCCATTGAGATACAAAACCAACTTCGCGACTTCCACGGAGTATCAGTGAGCGTTCGAACTGTTCGGAGAAGGCCTTTTGAACGCCAATCACATCTATACAAGTTCGAGATTTACGTGCCCTCAGCGCCACTACTTGATTAGAAGTAATCACAGTATAAAATAAATTTGCGACTTTTACAAAACCTTTTATTTTGTTTTTATGGAAAAATGCCTTGTTATCAATCATATTTTTAATTTTTTCACACATAATAAGTTCTTATTTGTTTTATTTTCAATAGAAACAAAAACGCCAGAAAATATTTTAATGCCCCCAGCGCCAATTAATTATTAGTTATTTGTCACTCCGCACAGGCCACCAACTTGTATAGAAGTAATCTGTGACGTCATGAGCGGACAGGTTTCAAGGTCATAGTGACTTTGTGTATTTTAGTATAGTGCAATGTTTACATCTTAAGTTGACGCACCTGTTTTTACAAAAAAAAAAAAAAAATTGTGACGGTGAATATGACGAATTATTGCGAGTTGTTCAAGTCTGAATCTGAATTTTGACATAGTTCGTCGTCTTGACATTCCGTTAAGTCGTCAACTTCCGTTTCAGGAATTTTCTTCCGTTTTCTATTAGTTTCTACAAACCAAAAAAATAATTGCCAGTATTTTACGACACCATTAAAAATAGGTCTGTAACATCTGTGTAAAACAGTTATTTTAATAAAAAGAAATCGGCCAAGTGCGTGTCGGACTCACGTACAAAGGGTTCCGTACCATTGATTTATGAAATTAAAGGGTTAAAATTATTTGTATGAAACATTATGCGGTAATAAGCGGTTTACGATTAACGAGGTATTAAAAAAAAACTACTAACTAGATCTCGTTCAAAACAATTTTCGTTAGTAGTTTTTATAGTAATGTATGTAATTGTACGAGTACATCATGTTTTTTTTTAGATTTTTCATTTTCTTGTTGTAGAAGTTAGAGGGAGGGGGGGGGGGGACCAACTTTTTCCCACTTTGGAAGCGTCTATCACGCAACTATTCGGTTTAGAAAAAAAATATTTTAGAAACCTAGATATCATTTTTGAAGATCTGTGCATTGATACCCCACACCTATGCGTTTAGTAAAAAACAATTGAGTTTCAGTTGGTATGGGGAGTATGGGGTAAGTATGGGGAGCCCCCAATATTTATTATATTATATATTTTTTTATTTTTGCATCAAAACCTTAATGCGGTTCACAGAATATATCTACCTGCCAAGTTTCAACAGTATAGCTCTTATAGTTTCGAAAAAAAATGGCTGTGACATACGGACGGAGAGACACACATGACGAATCTATAAGGGTTCCGTTTTTTGCCATTTGGCTACGGAACTCTAAAAAATGTAGAAAACCACGTATTTAGCTTCTATTAATTATATTTGTTGTAACTAAACGAAATAAATTATGCAGGAATCGGTTGAGTTTATGCACGTGTAAATCGACCACAGTGAATATAAAAATAAATACCATAGAAATATAGACATCCTTATATCAGAAAGGATTTTGACGTGCCTCGAGCTCCAACTACTTGATATGAAGTAAAAGGATTACATTTTGAGACAAATAGGGATGTGCCTTCTAGAACACACGTCTAATAAATTTACAATTCTTGTCTTTGTTAGAAATATATCCCAGTTTTCATATTGTTTTTTTTATGAAATAAAATATGAAAATACGGTTACAGTTTTTATTTAACTTCGTAAATTGGTTGAAAAGAGTAATGCTCGGCGCTATGGTGACCTAGCACACTCTTCTACTAGTAATAGGATATGGTAAAAGTTAGTCTTGGATTATACACGAAATAGCTTTATTAAATCACTATATCACTTAGTAACAAGAAATTGTAATAAATATGTAAACTTAGACACCATTATTGGTAAAATATGGTAAAATAGTAATGGTAATGAGAACGCGGTGTCTCTGGCGAGATCTTAACGCGAAGTGCTCACATTTTGGTAAAACGAGCGAATGTGCATATTTGCCTTCCATGCAATTATGCATTTTCGCTGAGTGCTCTGTTATACCCTTACAATGTTAGTGGAATGGTTTAGCAACGCTCAGATGTGCCACGTCAGCATTATGGGTTACAGTACGTCATTCATGAGCCCAGCGGGGCAGTTGGTTCTAAATCTCGGTACGGGTCGGAGGTCCTAACTCTTACTATTTCTACTATTTCTGTATTCTAAATCCTACTTATTAATTAAATCCTATTTTAGCTTAAATAATAGTTTTTTTAAAAAACAAGATTCCTAAGTCTCGTATAATATTTGGTGGCAGCGGTGGGATACGAAAATCCCCTACCCGAATACGTCTTCGAAGAAAACTAAAGTGCCAGTGAAATCAAATGTTCATAAATATTCTAAATCTATTTCGAAAGTGCTAAAAGTTAAAGCAAGTTTCAAAACCAGTATAATAAAATAAGTGTCGTGTCAGTGCAAGAAATCGAAGTGCTCAACCGACACCCTGTCTTGAGTGTTGCATCCCGCAACCGAGACCGGCTTTCACCCTCTGCTGGTCCAGAGGTCTACTACAACTGCTGTTCAGCTGTTTACCGCTGGAGAAGCGGTCACGATGTTCCTGAATATCATCGCATTGATGGCGTTCCTGTGAGTGATCTAAAAGCCAACTACATCTACATCTACCTTGGCCGTTATTACATCCTAGCACGAATACTAGAATTAACTCAGAGTCCATACTATTCCTATCTAACTATTTTAATACCATAATTTTATTGTACACTGCTAATACATTGTAACCGATAAAACCTTATTGTACCGTTACTGATTATTTTGTTTAGACTACGCGTTTCGATTACGCGTCTATAACACTGAGTCACTTATACAAAGTAGCATAAGCTAGAGGCTATTTCTTGTTATTAAGATAAGTTGTATTTTATTGTGTAAAATCAAATTATGGCTTCTAAATACGAAACAAAAGAAGAAAATTCCAGTGGTCCTAGGAATACAAGGGCCGAAATTGGAGAAAAAATAGAACTCGGTATTCTATTCAAATTCATCAAACTATTCGATGGTTCCAGGGAAAAGTTAAATCCCTTTATCACTAATTGCCAGAGCGCTTTTGATTTAGCTACTAAAACTCAAAAATCTAACCTATTCAAATATATTCTAAGTCAATTAACAGATAAAGCTGAAACTACATGTAGTGTCAAAGAGTTCGAATCCTTTGATCAATTCATCGAGTTCCTAAAACACCAATTTGGTGAAAGAAAACACTATGCTCATTTACTCACTGAACTTCAGGATTGTAAACAAAACTCTTCTGAAACAGTTAATCAGTTTGCATTAAAAATAGAAACATGCTTAGCGAAATTACTTACGGAAATAAACATTTCTATTCCAACAAAACGTAAAACAGAGTTAGCAGGTCGTGTAGCTGCAATGCAAGATCTTGCACTTCACACCTTCATAATAGGTCTCTTACCACGGATATCACAAGTCGTTAGATGTCGCAACCCCGATTCGCTAAATTCCGCTATAGGTAAGTTTCGCAGTCGAAGAAGAGAAAATTATATCTAGCATCTATAAAAGATCCGCATCCAGTACTCACTACAACAATGACAGATTAAAAAACATTAATTATCGTCGTGATTCCCAATCGTCGCGTTTTCCAAATCCACGGAATCACCAATCTGATCATTTAAAAGTAAATACCAACGATATGATATGTCGTTACTGCAAAAACATAGGCCATATTATTGAAAATTGTCGCAAAAGACAATACAACAACAGTAGAAATCAATCTACTGCTTCTACTTCCGATGGCCGTCAACCTAGTTCTACACAAACCTCAAGTTCTAGGCCAACTCGTAAAGTTTTCGTCTTAAAGCAAAACGAGGAAGATAATCTAGATGAAATCAATCAAAATGATTTAAACGAGTAAAATTTCCTGAACGGTATCGCGCAGGAAATTCGTCTTACCATACTAAAGCCGATGTCTCTTTCTTCACTGTATCCCCTGAATCAATTACTAAATCCGCTGAATCGCGTACTAAATCCACTGTATCTATGAAAACAACAAATTCTAAATCCACTGAATCTATGAACAAAATAAATACTAAATCCACTGAATCTATAAAAAAATCGATTACTAAACCCACTGAATCACTTACCAAACCCACTGGGGAAAACATCTTTGAAAAAACAAATTACAAAATCCACTGAATCGCACATTAAACCCACTGTATCTATGAAAAATCCGTTTACTAAATCCACTGTATCTATGGAAAAACCATTTACCAAATCCTCTGAATCGCTTACTAAATCCGCTGAATCACACACCAAATCCACTGTATCTATGAAAAATCCACTGTATCTATGAAAAATCCGTTTACTAAATCCACTGAATCTATGAAAAAACCATTTACCAAACCTCTGAATCCCTTACTAAATCCACTGAATCTAAGAAAAAATCCACTACTAAATCTACTGAATTACTCACTGAACTCACTGAATCCGCTATTCCTACCAAATCCTGTAAAGTGAAAAATCCAAACACGAAATCGACTGACTCTACTTCCATGCCAAATCGTAACACATCCTCCGATAACTCACCACATCTGAAACAGAAAACAAACGTGAAAATCTATAAAATACATCAAAACACAGAGAAAAGATATTTACCTCACGTAATAATCGATACTCCGATTGCCGATAACCCTTTATCCTTCTTAATTGACACAGGTTCCTGCATAAGTCTGCTGAAATTAGATTCTATGTCCAAAGTCCCAAAGTTAAGTGATGATATAATAATCCTCAAAGGAATTGATCCTGGAGACGAAACAACTTCAACCCTAGGCAGTTTTGAAATGCAAACATTCAAAAAAGATGGCAAACCTTATATCCATAATTTTCACGTTGTCAAAGATATTAGCCTAAGTTTCGACGGCATCATAGGTAACGACCTCCTGAAAAACTTAGGTTGCCAAATCGACTATCTTCAAAGAACTTTACAGATAGATGAATATTATATCGACTTGAAATTCGCTGAACCATTATATAACATTCCACCTCGTACTGAAACTGTGATCGAATGCACAGTAAGTAATCCAAATATAAAGGAATGTCTGCTCATAGACCAACACATCTCTGATTCGTTATTAGTAGCCAACTGCGTAGTAAGCGTGAAAGAAAACAACAGTATTAACATTACAGTTGTCAATATCTCCGAAGAGTCCGTTATACTCTACTTATGTCTGGCTACTTACTGTTTCAACCCTATCATCCTCTTCTTCTACACGATTGGACCGCGGCGGAACAGCATCAATAATTGACGCTCGTGCCGCGGTCTGTGTCAGAGTCGGGACGATTTGGTTGCTCAGTACCTCTGAGCGCAGCCTATCAAGTGCGATATCGTCCAACCTGTGGTTGTGTTGGATGACCCGCGCCTTTTTTGTTTTTTTTTTTTTTGCCGGGTTGGAAATCCTCATAGGATGCCCGCCGCCCTGGGGTGGGCGACGGGGTATGTCAGACTTTTACTGACTAAAACCACCCCGGTGTGTCTTATATCACGAGCGCGCGTGGGGCCGCGGGAGTCTAAATTCTTCCACGGCCCCACACCCTCGTGCTGGCCCGGTCTGTCCGGGCCTCGTCTCCTGCACGGGGTAGTGGGGTGTTAAACTACCCCGTACATCGCCTCAAAGGCGCGCGCCGACACTCGCGCGCGCCTCCGTCTCGGTGTCCATCAATGGGGGGCGGGGACTTCCCCATGTCCCTCGCCCCTGGACCCATTCATGGGGGGCGGAAGAGGGCGTTATCCGCCCTTCCTCGGCGCCCGGTGCGTCTTCTGCGGCCCGGGAAGGGAGTTGATATCTCCCTCTCCCGTTCCGCAGCTTCCTTCTGCGACATCACGTCCTCGCAGAAGGACACCACCGCGGCCCACGACTCTGAGCTGCCGACCATCCTCCGTACTACTGCCGGCAGCGTCAGGTCGCCTTCTACTTCATTTGTGAGGACACGGCGCTGCTCCTCCCAAGCTACACACTCGGAGAGCGTGTGCTGCGCCGTGTCCTCCCCGCATTGGACGCAGTGGTGGCACCGAGCGTCCGGCTCCCTGCCTAAGCGACGCAGGTACTTGCCGAAGCAGCCATGCCCCGACAGTACCTGCGTCACCCTGAACGACAGGGAGCCGTGCCTCCTCCCGAGCCAGTCGTCGAGTACTGTCCGGATCGCCTCGACGGTAGCGAGGCCGGCGGTAGGGCGCATAAGCCTCTGCCGCCAGTCCGCCACCAGGACCTGACGGAGCTCCTCTAGGCGCAGCTCGATCTGCCGCTGCACCGGACTGGAGCCCTGTGTCCGCTCTTCCTCGCGCCATCGGTACAATGACGCGAGTACTTTCGCCTCTAGGTACTCCAATCTAACCTTAATCTAACACTAGAACCTTTAGGCACTCAAGCCTGTTCGAAACCTCAAGAATCATTGCCTCCTATGCACGTTACTACAAGAACTAAAAAGGTTCTCCAGCATCTTAGGATGTCTCACCTTAATGAAGAGGAATATAGTGCCCTATTACAAGTCTGTACAGACTTTTCCGATATCTTCCATTTTCCTGGCGATAAACTCACACTGTCACACACACTACAATCGCCGAACACAATATCAGAACAAATACAGATATCCCCATTCAAACTAAATCTTATAGATTTCCTGAATGTCATAAAAAAAGGAAGTTAAAAGTCAAATTAACAAAATGCTTGAAGAAAACATCATAACACCTTCTAGTTCACCATGGTCCTCACTCATTTGGGTTGTGTCCAAAAAGCTGGATGCTTCGGGACAACAAAAATGGAGAATCGTTATTGACTATAGAAAACTCAATGACGTTACTATTGGAGAAACATATCCTATTCCACAAATAACTGAAATTTTAGATCAATTGGGGAAAAGTCAATACTTCACAACTTTAGATTTAGCCTCAGGCTTCCATCAGATGCCTATGTCCGAGCAAGACGCTCCCAAAACCGCCTTTTCTATACCACAAGGTCATTTCCAATTTTCAAGAATCTCATTCGGATTAAAAAATGCCCCTTCTACTTTTCAAAAAGTAATGAACACATCCTTGTGTGGACTTCAAGGCTCACGATGCTTTGTTTATTTAGACGACATTGTAGTGTACTCACCTGACTTACCAAGTCACATTAAAAATCTGTCCGCTGTTTTCGATAGGCTCAGGAACTATAACCTGAAACTCCAACCAGATAAATGCGAGTTTCTATGCAAAGAAGTGGCGTATCTTGGTCACCTCATCAACAAAGACGGTGTTCAACCAAATCCTAGAAAAGTCAAATGTATCACTGAATTTCCAAAACCAAAATGCCCAAAAGATATAAAATCTTTTCTTGGACTCGTATCTTACTATAGACGTTTCATACCTGACTTTTCCAAACTAGCAAAACCATTAACATCTCTCTTAAAAAAGGACACACCGTTCAATTGGAACAATGAACAACAGCTCGCTTTCGAAAACTTTAAAACTAAATTAGTGACGTCACCGGTGTTAGCATATCCCGATGTTACCAAACCCTTTATCCTCACCTGTGACGCTTCCAACTTCGCTGTTTCAGCCATATTATCCCAAGGTCCAATCGGAAAGGACCGTCCAATCGCTTACGCGTCTCGAACACTCAATAAGGCTGAGTGTAACTATAGCGTTACTGAAAAAGAATGCTTAGCTATTATCTTTGGAACTAAAGCCTTTCGACCCTATCTGTACGGAAATCGATTTACCATAGTCACTGATCACAAACCACTACAGTGGTTATTTAACTGCAAGGATCCCGGCTCTAGGCTAGTACGCTGGCGACTCAAATTAGTAGTAGTAGTAGTCAAACTCTTGACTATGATATTGTATACAAGAAAGGAAAAATGAATACTAACGCTGATGCTTTGTCTCGATTTCCAGTTAACCCTATTCAAGGTAAACCTTCGATAACCTCTGATTCTCTATTACTAGACCTTGACACTGAATTCGATGATCCTTTAGAGGATCCTTTTATAATTTTACCAACACCCATTCCGTTCTCTTTCGAAGATAACGACCTACTAAATCAAGAAATAAATCCCGACTCTAATATACTACAAAACCCTATACCACAAAATGAACCAATACTATCTCCAGATCTCATAGATCTAGGACCAAACTTACCTAACCTTGAGACTAGCCCTAACAGTGCTGATCTTAACCTTGACTTCGACTCGCTACAAATTTCCTCACCAAATGAGCAATCAAATCTAAATGAAGAGAATTATTCCCAATTCCTAAAGTCAAATAAAAATAATACTTGCAACACAATTCTAAAAGAACATAACGAAAGCCTCCTAAAAACAACATGCAAGGTAATATTAATTCCTACATCAATAGACTTAGACGAATCAAATCCCTACATCCCCGAAATTCTCCTAAATTCTGGCAACGAAGACGAAATCCTTAATTCTGAAAAGAATTATACCACTTTCTAAAAACTGAATACGACGGCAAAACTGTTTACTTCATCTTTACAAATGTTCACCACTTTGACGAGTTACCTTATCATGCTATTTATGATACCCTGAAACGAATTAGAAGCGAAATCCTGAAATTCTAACAAATAACAGACGTTGCTATTTCCGATTTCAAAAATCCATTTGATAATCACTCCTATATCAAAATCTACAATATCCTAACTCATATTTTTCACAACACAAACATTCAAATTCACGTTTACCTAAATAAAACAATATACCCTACTCTGAGTGAAAGACCCAAAATCATGCGTGAAAACCACGATATTCCTACAGCCGGACACTTAGGCTCGACACTAATGTACAACAGAATACGAGAACAATTCTATTGGAAAGGCATGCGAAGCGACATAGAAGACTATGTCAAGAAATGTAAACTATGTCAGGAAAATAAAGCACTAAGAAAATTAAATAAGGCCCCAATGGAAATCACTACTACATCCACAGCACCGTTTCAGTCCGAGTCCGGTCCTGCTAAACTTAAGTATATACTCACCTTACAAGATGATCTAACTAAATATTCAATCGCTTACCCGATACGTAGTACAACCGCCGAAGAATCTAGCGATTGTCTTATTCATTTTATATCCTTATTCGGAATTCCTAAATCTATCTTAACTGATCAAGGTACTAACTTTACGTCCGACTTTTTTAAAACTACTTGCAAATTCCTTAAAATTAAACAATTATGGTCATCGCCTTACCACCCTCAGACGCAAGGCGCTTTAGAACGCAGTCATTCGACTCTCAAAGAATATTTAAAATCCTTCGTAAATACGGACCAAGACAACTGGCCGACTTATGTCTATACAGCTATGCTGACTTATAACACAACGGAACATTCAACGACAAAATTTACTCCTTACGAGCTAATATTTGGTCATAAACCCTTTATTCCTAACTCCATCTATGAAACTGAACCTAACACAACCTATTCAGACTACATTAGAATGTTACAACATAAATTTAAACACACTAGAGAAAAAGCCTTGGAAAATATATTAAAATCCAAGGAATCTTCTAAATCCTATTACGACTCTCATACTAAATCACCACCACACTACAAAGCTGGTGACTACGTCTACCTTAAAGCCCATCTGAGGCTGAAAAAGGCACTCTCGCCTATCTGGAAAGGACCTTACAAAATCATTCACATATCACAATAACAACACAGCTACGCTTCTTATAAACAGACGTCATGTGACTCATCATTTCGATCAAATGAAACCTGCGGTAATTAAAGACTCCGTATTACTGTTAGAGATCGATTAAGATAATTAATCATTAATTATTTACATGTAAGTATTAGCTAATAATTAGAATAGGTCCTTAACGTAGTCTAACTGATTTCATTAATTCTATTTCAGCGCCTCGGTCAATGCGCATCAAGACCTTATCAAGCATCTTCCTTCTAGTTCCGGTATATACTTCGATAACCTAGGAAAACTTAAAGCGATTAAGGGAAAGTTAAATATAATTAGTCATGTAAACATTTCTCTTATAAATCCTCACCTTTCTAACCTCGATGATATAATGAGCATACTTAAGAAAACATGTCAAAAATCAAGCAACCTTCAATGCGATGATATACTATCTCCACTCACATTTCGGTACAACGAAATTAAACACGAGTTTGACTCTATCTCACATCTAATGTCAAAACGTAATAAACGTTCAGCATGGTTCGCCGGAATAGGCACCGTTTTCAAACATGTTTGCGGCACTCTAGATGAAGATGACGCATCAAAATACGATTCCGCTATTGAATCATTTCAAAACCACGAGAAAAAGCTCGCGGAACTAATGAAAGAAAATATCTTAATTACTACTACTTCTCTAGAATCTTACAAAGAAACGATTAATAAATTAAAATATAACGAAGTTTCTCTTAAAAATACTCTAAGCCAACTCATACTACAATTAAATAATATCACAGAAACTTCTAAAATCCTGATATCCGAAACTAAATTCCATTCTATACTTGCTAATCTCGAAAGTTCTCTACTAGCATTGTCGTTTCAGCTTGAAGACATAACAAACGCTATCCTGTTGTGTAGTCAAAACATCCTGCATCCAAACATAATAAGTCCTACGCAATTATACTACGAACTCGTTGATAACGACAGGCACCTACCTAGAGACACTAGAATTCCTGTAACGCTAAGTCTAGATAATATCCATATAATATTAAGCATATCTGAAGTCGCTTGTTATTATTATAAGAATAAACTTGTATTCGTTTTACAAATTCCTTTAGTTACTAATGATGAATTTATTTTGTACCATAATTTTTATTATTACCGACCCCTCATGGGTCAGATAATCCTAATACATTTAGTTTAATTTTACCTTCTAGTTCGTATATCGCTATTTCTAAAGATAAGCTAAACTTCTGTAATCTAGATACCCTAGATAAATGTAAAACAATGTACTCTGAGTTCTTTCTATGTGAGATACTTACGGTATTATTGACAAACGTCAATCCTACATGTAAAAGTGAACTATTAACTAAAACAATTAGTGCTATTCCTACTCTGTGTGAAACCAAAACAATTGTTGGCGAATTGGACATTTGGAAATCGCTTATAAACAATCAATGGATTTTCGTGCAGTCTCGTTCAAGCAAAGTTTCAATGGACTGTAATAACTCCGAATTACGTGAAATCATAGTATCCGGAACTGGTATACTACGGATTCCAAATCAGTGTACAGTCTACACAAAAAGTGCAAGACTTATATCTTCAAAAGACTCAATCAATGTACAAATTCCTATTCCTAGATTAGACTTTAGCATTATAAATGATTCATGTTGTAAATTAGATACTAAGTCTACTACTAATTTAAATAATATCATATCCCCTATTTTACTACAAAATATTGACTTAGATGATTTAACTTTAAAGAAACAAAACAGCAAGTTATATTCAGATTTAAATAAACTTATTGATGAAGAACCTATTCTAGTAAAATACGGGACACACTTCTATTCTGACCATATGTATTCTAGTTATACTAATTTCTTTTATAGCATTCAAGTTATGCAAAATTATTTGTAAACATACATCTAAGTTGTATATTTCTTGTGTAAAACCAATGACTCATACCGATGACGATGTCAGTAATCATAATATTAGTACTGAACCCGAAAACTCTTCAATTCCATTACCTAGATTACGTGATATAGTTTGAATTCCTGAATTTCGGCTTTTATCCCCGAATTTCAATCTTATGGGGGGGGGGGGGCTGTTATACCCTTACAATGTTAGTGGAATGGCTTAGCAACGCTCAGATGTGCCACGTCAGCATTATGGGTTACAGTACGTCATTCATGAGCCCAGCGGGGCAGTTGGTTCTAAATCTCGGTACGGGTCGGAGGTCCTAACTCTTACTCTAAATCCTACTTATTAATTAAATCCTATTTTAGTTTAAATAATAGTTTTTTTTAAAAAAACAAGATTCCTAAGTCTCGTATAATAGTTCGTTTAAAACTCAAACATATTCCCGAGAGCGAGAAGAAACGCGGGATGAAAAATATATCTAATGACGCTATGACTATGATATTTGTGAAAGGTTAAGCTACTTAAAAGACATTACTTTTAAAGAACTTATCTAGTAAATATAAAAACATTAGTATCCCAAGCATAAAAAATCATTGTAGGTTACTTAAATTAGTACGTTACTTAAATAATTAACATTACACTATCGTTACAAGAATTTACACTATCGTGTCTTCAATAGTAAAAGCAATATTTTGATTGCCTGTGTCTGTATTTCTGTCCCGTTTAATCACACCATGGTTCGCACTAGGCCAGCGTTTGGCAAAACTGTTTAACTGATGTTGCCTGACTTCACTTTCATCCTTAAGGCCTTCAACACTGAGCGCTTCACTGTATGATTCATTTCTTCGGTTTGGTTCCGATGTCAGCGCAGCAGCTACCAGCTGCTTCTGGCAGCAACCCTCGCTGCGGCGTCGAGGTCTCGGAAGCTGCGGAGTTACCGTAGTCTGCTGCCGGGATCCCTCTCCACGGCGCCCAGAGGTGGTCCTTTTGCACAGGCGACATGATCTTGTCCGCCACAGCCAGGCCGCTGCTACGCATAGACCGATTGACATCAGTGCGTAGCAAATTACGTACTGGTGTATATCATGGGATGACAGATCGTCTATTCCTGAATCACTGTCCTTCAGCCTTTTTATCGCCTCCCCTATATTATTCATAGACGTGGTTAAATTTCCTTCCTCAGTAAGCTTTTCGTCAGGGAGTTTGATGTTAATCAAGTGGTTAATTTGGTCAAATTCAGGAATGTAAATGGTTGGTGAAATGTTCACCTGGTTGGACTGTTGACGTATTGAATATAATGAAAAGTCTTTTCCCTTGATTACACACTCTTGACCTATGGCAATGATACCGGATTGGCTCAGCTGACGAACTGTTACGTGATCGCCGCATATTATTGAAGTGAAACTTCTTTAGGCACGCTTGACTTGGGGAGTAAGGTGGCGAAAGCGTTACGAAAAATGATCGGGCAAGGCGAACGGAAGTTAAGTGGGGGATATAAGCACAGAGGCGCCCGTAGCGCGAGCTTGGTACTACAAGGTCTACAACGAGTTTTTTTTTTTTTTTTTTTCAATAAAAATAGAAGATCTATGCAAATTTTTTTTTTTTTAAATTGTGAGACATGGATACACTTATTTATTTACACGTAACACTATATGTTGACTGACAACCATTAAGGGGGTCAGTTAACATAAAATTTGATACCGCCTACTTCACAGTCCCTCCTGTATCCCCCCTCCCTTACTAGGGAGTAAGGGAGGGGGGGATACAGGAGGGGATGAGGGGGGGCCTCACCCCTTAATATACCCACGAAACTACCCCCCCTCCGACCCCCTCATTGATTACCTCACCCCCCCGTGGATTATCTCGGGAACCAGAGGTCGTGGACTACCCGAGTTTGGGGTCCCCTGATTCAGGAGGAAGAGCCCGACCTTTCGGCCCGGAGGGAATCCACTACCCCCTCCCCCCCATCCCCACGAAACCTCCCCCCCCCCCCCGACCCCCTTTAGTTACCTCACCTCCCCGTGGATTATCTCGGGAACCAGAGGTCGTGGACTACCCGAGTTTGGGGTCCCCTGAATCAGGAGGAGGAGCCCGACCTTTTGGCCCCGAGGGAATCCACTCCCCCCTCATTGCTGACAATGTGAAATCATTGACGACTGAAATTTTTTGTATTTCTTGTTGGAAAGTGGTCGCGTCTTCTTGCAATTCCATAAGCTTCTTGTTTATTAGCTTGTGCTGTTTGTTTACAGTAATTTCCATTAGTTTCATAAGGTTGAACCTTCAATTATGGAAGTTTGGTTTTTCCATAAATTAGCGAGGTGTTTCTCGCTGCGATGCATGGTTTCAATGTCCTTTTCATACTGGTCTGCGAAGCGCGAGTCCAACACTCCGAATAAGTCATTTGCTAAATATCCGATACCGTTGATTAGACCTCGCCGGCGCCGGCTCGCCTGTCTCGTATAGCGACGCTGTCTAGCGCGAATTGTTGTGAATTTTTCGGTCTCCGTGGCGCAGCGGTCAACACGCCTGACTGCGACGTGGAGGCCCCGGGTTCGATCCCCGGCCAGGTCATGATGGAAAACGATCTTTTTTTGATTGGATTGGGTCTTGGATGTTTATCTATATATGTATCTATTATAAAATATAGTATCGTTGAGTTAGTATCCCATAACACAAGTCTCGAACTTACTTTGGGGCTAGCTCAATCTGTGTGATTTGTCTGTATATATTTATTATTATTAATGTCAAAATGCTGTGTTAGCAAAAGCTCATTGTAGTATTGGAGTTCTTGATAATCGTGTCGGGATTGTTGCACGATCACATTACAATGGTTTCCTGTTTCAATGGACGCACACAATCGCTCTTGATAATCTGCAATTTTTTCATAAGTTTTTATGCCAGTCCAATAAGGCCCCATATCGTAGTACATGACTAATGTCCATTTATCTCTGATTAATTGTACTTTTGATATAGGGTCAAAATAAAGTGTTTGGTTTTTTGGAAACGGTTTTACGTCATCCAAACAGTAACATGGAAAAATAAGCGTGGGCAAACTCAATAAAACTGTGACTATAGTTGCAATATTTGATCTTCGTTTTCCCCCCGTGGTTTTTTGTTTAATCTTTGGTTTATCTGTCGGTGCGCTGTTCAGGTTAACTGGCAAAACTAATAGCTTCACAATTGGGCTTTTCATGATCCCGTTTCTGGTTTTTAATGAAACTGCTCTGGTTAGACCATCATTCCCCGGATGTGTGTCGATCCCCCGTCCCAGAGCCCTTTTCCCTGGAGGTAGATTTTCTTCCTGAATTACCACTAAATCTCCAATTTCAATGTTTTTCTGTGGTTCCATCCATTTACTTCGGGATGGCAGCTGTACCAAGTATTCAGTCTTCCATCGCCTCCAAAGATCTTGAAATAATTTGCTGGTTAGATGCCACCTGGTTCTAGCATCTTGCTCAGTTTCGATTACAGTTGTTCCTGGCCTTCCTGCTAAGAAATGAGCTGGTGTAAGGAAATCTATATCGTCGGGATCCTCTGATATAGCGCAAAGAGGTCGCGAGTTGAGGCACGCTTCTAGCCTGGCTAACAATGTGGTGTACTCCTCGAAGGTAAGTCTTTGCTGACCAATGACTCTCTTGAGATGATGTTTTAGACTGCGTACCGCTCGCTCCCACAGACCGCCGGCATTAGGCCAGCTAGACACGTTAAAGTGCCATTCTATACCCATCTCCGTGATTTCAGCCATGCAACTTCCACTGAATACTTTTTGTAGCTGGTTAAATTCCTCCTGAATCATCCTGTTTGCTCCCACGAAGTTAGTGCCGTTATCACTGTACATATGTCGAGGTGCCCCTTTTCTAGCTGCCATTCTGGTTAAAGCCGCTAAAAATGCTGAGCTGCTCAAGTCAGACACTAGCTCTAAATGAACCGCCTTGGTGACCATACATACAAAAACTGCTATGTACCCCTTTGTCATTTTTATTTCTCGTCCTTTGTTAGCCTTGACCTCTACAAAGCCTGTGTAGTCTATCCCGCAGTGATAAAATGCATATTCTGGATTTACCCTTGGTTCTGGTAAATCTCCCATGAGCTGGTGCTGCCGCATTGGATTTTGTCTTCGGCATATGACGCATTTTCTTATAAATTTATTAGCTGCCATGTATCCGCCAATGATCCAGAACTGCTGCCTGAGGTTTGCTAACGTTAGTCGCGCTCCGCCATGAAGGGTGAACTTGTGAGCTTGATCAATAAGAAACGTGGTCAATGAATGATCGTGAGGCAAAATAATGGGATGCTTCATCTCAAGATTAATGCGAGCGTTTTCTAATCGTCCACCTACACGCAAAATCCCATGTTCATCTATGGTTGGATTCAAACTCAAAATCTTACTCTTGCGGTGCACTCTTCAGTGTTTACCTAATGAATCTAGGTCGTTTGCAAAAACTGCCTGCTGAACACTTTTGATTATCAGCTGTTTAGCGCGACGGAGCTCGTGTAATTCGAGGTACGGTCGATAAATTTGCTTATTCAACGTAGGTACTCGCAATATCCAAGCAAAAACACGTATTATTTTTATAATAGAACTGTACTTGTTAAGTAAATATTGAATAATTTCGGTAGCCAGCGATTCCCTTTGTTGTTTAATGACTACAGCGCTGGTCTGCTTTAAGTAGGACGACTTAACTTCTTAATTCGTCTCGTAAATGGTTTGCTGGTTTTCTTGGTTGGTGTATGATGATAACCTTGATGGGCCTTGCCACCATAATTTGTGGTCTTTAACTTGCTTGACGGTTAAACCGCGACTTGCACAGTCGGCTGGATTTTCTGTCGTCTTGACATATTTCCATTGTTTTGATGGTAAGATATTAGTAATCGCTTTTACTCGAATCGCTACAAACGGTTTCCATCGGGCAGGCTCCTCCTGTACCCATCCTAATACCGCCGTTGAATCGGTCCAACAGTGGACATCCGTAGAATAGACAGATAAGCAACTCTGTACTTTCTGCATTAGTTGAGCTAACAGATGAGCGCCCATTAATTCTAGTCATGGTGTAGATACTTCTTTGCTTATAGGCGCTAATCTAGCCTTTCCTGCAAATAATGTAATGGTTACACTCTCTCTATTAACCACCTTGCAGTAGATTACACAAGCATATGTCTTGTTAGAGGCGTCACAAAACCCGAACAATTCTATATTTTGGCTTTCTCCCATTCCTAGCCATCTGTTGACCTCGAAAGTGTTTATTTCCGGCAATTCTTGCTTCAATTTGGTCCATTCAAAGTTGATGGGTTCAGGTAGGTGGTCATCCCATTTTATATTGGACAACCAAACATTCTGAAACATTATTTTCATGGTAGTGCTTAGGGGGGTTAACCACCCTAACGGATCGAACAGCTTCGAAATATCCGAGAGTAGAACTCTTTTGGTGCTAATTGCATGCGTTTTGCTCTGTATTTTTGAACTGAAAGTGAAATTATCTTTCTGTGGGTTCCAACAGAGACCCAACGTTTTGGTAGAATCACTCTGTTTGAACTCGTATGTTGACTGGTCGCATTGCTCTTTCTCCAAATCGGTTAATAGCTCTGGTTTGTTCGAGGTCCACTTCCTAAGATTAAATCCTCCCAATCGGCATAACTTTATGAGATCGGATTTCAACTTATCCGCCGCTTCTATTGAATGACGCCCTCCGCAAAAATCATCCATATAGAAACTATTCTCTAATTCTTTTGCTGCGTCAGGAAACTTACGTCTTTCGTCAGACGCCAATTGCCTCAAGCACATCATCGCTAAGAACCCTGCTGGTTTGGTTCCGTATGTTAGCGTGGGGAGCTGGAATGATTGTATTGGTTGTTTATTTGATGCTCGCCACAGCACTTTTTGATATACTTGATCGTCATTGTATACTCGGATTATTCTGTACATCTTTTCGATGGCGGAAGTATATACAAATTGAAATTGTCTCCATTTCAGGATTAGCTCTTGAAGGTCCTTCTGTATATTAGGACCCCTGTACATAACGTCGTTTAGACTGCACCCCGAGGAAGACTTTGCTGACGCGTTAAAAACTACTCTCAGCTTGGTAGTGGTAGATTCAGCACGAATGACTGCATGGTGTGGTAGAAAGCATTCGGGCGCCTGGTTACTGGTGCAAGGCAACATGTGGTCTAACGTTAAATATTCGTTCATGAATTTCGTATAATCCTTTTTCAGCTCGCTGTTCCTGTCCAATTTCTTTTCTTGTGGTTTGGTTTCGCCGAGCCTGTCTTTGTGCTCCGGTTTAAATGGCAGTCGAACTTCGTACCTTCCATCCTTAAGCCTCTTAGTAGTCTTCACAAAATACTGCAAACACTCATGGTCATCGTTGGACATATCAATCTTCTGGTTTATGTCTTCATTTTCCCAATATTTCAAAAGCTCTTCGGTGTTGTTGAGAACTACATTGCACTGGTAGTGCGGCGCCATGGATCCACAGAGTAGGTAGCCATCCTATTTGCGTCTGCTGAGCAATCGGCTGCTTCTCTTCATCTCCTCTCAAAATACCTCCTAACATTATTTTGCTGTAGACATTTGCGCTTAGAAGTATGTCTACGGGTCTGCTTACATAGAATTCCAGATCGGCTAATTGAATTCCTTGAATATGATTCCATGTTGTTGGTTTGGTAAAGGTTTTATTTGGCAATCGCTTAATCAAGTTATTCATAACAATGACGTTTGTGTCGCAGATAATAGTAGATTGTTAACCGAGGGTGGAAAGAATCAATTCTCGAGGTATTTAGACGCCCGAGCGTAGCGAGGGCGGCTATAGTCCGAGTAGGAATTGATTCTTTTACCCGTGTTAAACACTCTACTTTTCATTTCGAATATGAGGAAAATAAAACTAGTTGTTTATCTGAATTTTTTATGGATAACACTATATATAATAATGTTAGTCCTAATTTGACTATTAATTTTAAATCGGTAGGTACTCTATTTAAAATGAATGCTTAGTCAAATTTAGACAATTCGTGAAATTAAAAGTTACATTTTTATTTGGAATGTTTATGCTATTTGATATATTATGACAAATTTGGGTGTTCTGGATATCTGTAAAAGTAGGAGACTCTAGTATTTCATCAGGCGGATACTGCCTGGCGATTGACGGCTGAGGCGAATTGTGGTGTATTTTTATAGTTTCAGTTAATTTGTTCGAAGTTTTTATTTTATTTTCGATTGAATCCTCAATGTAGCCTTCGGCGACTGTGCTGGATTTCCAGTCTCCGTGTCTTTTTAACGTCGTCATGTTTGCCCCAGAATCGGCTAAAAGAGTTGCTGACGTAAGTCTATAACAATGTCAGGTATACTGCTCACAATTTGATAAATTCAAATATGTTGCTATATGCTTCGGCATACCTGAGATTTTATTTTTCCCGATCACTTGTTTGTAGCGTTTCCCATTCTGGTAGTTGAGAAAAAAACGGTCCGTTTTTAGATCACTGAGTCTCATTTTTTGGCATTTCTTTAGTATTTGTGTAAACTCTTCTTGTACTACAAACGAGCGCTCAATATTTGTTTTTGTTTTAGTCAGTTTTACTAGTAATAATTGGCTTTGACTTTCAATGTCCTTAATTGTCAAATTTGTGAGTTCACTGCTTCTGCAAGCGCCGCTTATACCGAGTATCAATACCACCTGTGAAAACATATAATTTTTAAATTTGTGTAATAAATACATTCTTATTTAGAATAAATCTAATAATACTTAGGTAATCTTACCTTCACTGCCAAATATATCTCGTCAGGAACATCATTTAAAAATGTTTCCACTTCATGTGAGGTAAAAACCTTAAGATTTTCTACTCTTGAACCCTGAGACTGTCTTTTCAAAAAGGATGTTAAATTATAGAATTTTTTCAAATTTACATTGTGTTTTACACTAAGTGTACTCTAGTGCATTGAATATCGGCTCCATAGCGTAGAAGGTTGTAGTTTGCTAGACAATCCTTTAAAATATGTAAGAAATACACTTTCGGAAAATGATTTTATATTCTTTTCTGCTCGCCACTTCATAAAATCATTCAATCATCTTTCTTTTGAGATTTCTGGTAATAGATTGTTAATAACACTATTTGCCTTTAAGTTCTCTTTAATTGAATCTGGTGTCAATATTTCAGAATCGCTTGAACTCATTTTTAAATTACAATCTTAGCATAAAAGATTAGGTATTAACATAACAATTTTTTTAATTCCGTCACAGATATATAACAGATTAGTATCCTACTTATTTATGTCGAATTTGTAAATTTTAAATATGGAACTCCCCACGTTATTGTTGCGACCATATAATTAATAAGTAGGTACTATCGTACTTCTTAATTCTATGGTTGCAACCTATTTCGCTCAATGAAGTTTGCGCTAAGTTCACACTGGCTGTTTAAAACTCACATTGCCGCTGCATTTTTTTTTATTATTTTGTTTTACATAAATTTCTTCACAGCTGACAGCAGTTCTATTTTTAAAGTTCATTCCGACCCTTGGGAGGGAAGTAATTTGTATGAGTTTTTCCCGCTCTAGGGAGGGAAATAGCACTTTTTACCCAATAATCAGGTAAAGAAAATACTACTTTCCGAATATGAGAAATGAAAAATACATTTTACCATGTAATTCCTTTAGAATTGATATTTGACTGCTTTTTAAACAGTGATCTATTCATGGTAAATTGTCCTATAACTCTTTAATTACTAAAGGAACATCATTGATACTTGGCAATATGTTGCAGACACTTACAAGGTTTGTATAAACGTGAAAATCTAGACCCCAAAGGGCTTACTTTAAGAACTAAGACCTAATAAGCGTATTTTACGTTTATATTTTTATCTTTTAAGCGCTAGGATTTTTTCTGAATCTGTTTTTTAAACAAATATAAACAAATTCAAAACAACGTATGTAAAAATCTACAGCTCTCTATGTAAGCGCTTTATATGAAAACTAGCTAATGGCCAAATGTTCGCGGAAACTTGAATTTGTCCGAAGTTTATGCATGCACTAATTTTATTCATACATACACAATTACACACTAATTTTTGGACACATCTCTTTTATTCTAAAGTCTATGGATTAAAAAAAGTTCCGACATGACAACGTTCGCCCAGCGGAATCAGTTTTTGGTGAATTTCTCTACAATGGCTGCGTGCACAATTTTTTTTTTACCATACACAATTATACGACGTCATACACTAAATATCTGCATAATTAAAATCTTTAAATTCAACAACATTCCGCTGCGCGAACGCACGCGCATATCCGACTTATTAGACGTAGCTCCATGTCGTATGGTAGGTATTCTGAATTCTAATTTAAAACAATACGGGGAGAATTCAAAAGCGCAGGTAGAGTGAGTACCTTTTGGGTCATATATTTTTGTACGGCATTACGGAATAATGGATTAGAAGCTAACTTGAAACAGAATGAAACTGATGCCGTACAAAATAAATTGTCAGAAAATCAAAAAAAATTACCGACTTTGTGGCGCATCATTTTTTACGGCACTGCGCTTTCTTATTATTTTTCATGGATTTACCGATGGTAAAAATGCCGTACAAAAATATATGACCCAAAAGGTACTCACTCTACCTGCGCTTTTGAATTCTCACCAGCACTCGGACAGCTTATAAGTGACGGCATAGAGCTGAATCTTATTATTTTATGCTCTTATCTCGTCCTATATACGTCACCTGGTGGTTCATATGACCCATCCATTTTTGGACATGGGCCTGTAGTCTAGAAGTGTATATCGTGATGTCGTCGAGAGAAGGAGCTTTATATTATTTGAGAAGTTACGACATCCGTTTTTGTTTCAATTGTAAGCTCTTGAAATAGTTATTTAAATATTAATTGAAAAAAAAAAAAACAGCCGACTTCCAAAACAACACTACAAAGTGAAAAATAACTAATTTGGGAATTTTTCACTTTGTAGTGTTGTTTTGGAAGTCGGTTTTCTTTTTAAGTTTTTATTTTACTGTTTACAATTTTTAGCTGTGAAGTGCTGTTCAGCTGCATTCGGTCAGATTGGAGGCTGCTGCCAACATAGTTCGACGCAATTTTGTTTATTTAAAGTTTTACCCGTAACTTTGGCTTACAAACCTAACTAATGAACCGATTTTTATAAAGTTCCTCTTGGACCTGACTGAATATAAGCATTGTTAGAGATGACACGATTACGCAGTCTCTTGATTTTTATTTTTTGTTGCATCAGCATGGCGAGTAGGTAGTGCTTGTCCTACGTTAAACTTCATTGCTGTAAATTGTTGACGAATTCCCTCGAGTGTCTGTGGTCTTTATTATCAGATCTACTGAAGACTTTCATTATAACCCATGTGGGTGGAAAGTTATTATCAATGTAAGTGAGTTAAGTCCAAATACAAGGTAACTACTGTAAACCGTTGAGGAGTTCCCTCACCTGTCTCACGGCTACATCATCATATCTACTGCAATATAAACCTTCAATATAAACCATATGGATAGAAAGTTCTCATCAATAGACAGATTTCCACAATTCGAACGGTGTGGGAGATTTCCTTTCTAGTGGACTAATCACAGATATAATATGGATGGCAGCGGGAGTGATATGAGGACTTCATTCGATTGATCTAAGCCCACCTTAACTCACTCATACATCACACATCCACACAATACACGGTACACCACAAAATTTCAAAATACTAAATAAACACACTAAATAAGTTGATAGGTTATATATATGTCGGAGATCGTCGATATAATTTTAATAGAAGTTGCTGATTTGATTTACGTAGTAGAGGGGCAAACGCTTGTGACGTTATTTTGTGATGGCGGCACATGGACAGAGTCGCTTTGGAAAGTGGGGTTCGTCGAACGGTCACTTTGCATCGAGACGCGGACCAAGGCACTTCTCCGAACCGAAACTGTCGGTTTGCCTATTCAAAATGTTATTATGAAGATTGGAGGGTATATCTACACGTCATGCTTTAATTCAAAACTCACCAACGAACTGGAACCTGTACCACCACACCAAGATGCTGTCGACCCTACCACTCTGCCGTCGCTGTCTCCGACATCAGAAGTTGGATAAAGAACTACACTGCTCACAATCTCGTTATAAATCAAGGAACAGAATAACAGTCACTTTCTGCCAATATTTTTATAGTACTCGTGTGATTACTTGTGTGGTAGTTGTTCATTGCCTTTGTACGACCTTAGGTAAATGCTGGATGTACTAGCAGTGAGGCTGGAAGTAAACGTCACGTTACGAGGTGCGCACAATTGCTGACGCATAAGAGATCGCTCTGCGTGATAGTGCGCTGCAGGAGTCCGCTGCAGGCGTGCACGTGCGGCTGACGGCGGACGCGGCGCTGTCGCGACAGTGCTGGCTGTTGCTTGGCGCGCGACAGTGCTGGCTGTTGCTTGGCGCGCGACAGTGCTGACTGATGCTTGGCGCGCGACAGTGCTGGCTGTTGCTTGGCGCGCGACAGTGCTGGCTGTTGCTTGGCGCGCGACAGTGCTGACTGATGCTTGGCGCGCGACAGTGCTGGCTGTTGCTTGGCGCGCGACAGTGCTGGCTGTTGCTTGGCGCGCGACAGTGCTGGCTGTTGCTTGGCGCGCGACAGTGCTGGCTGTTGCTTGGCGCGCGACAGTGCTGACTGATGCTTGGCGCGCGACAGTGCTGGCTGTTGCTTGGCGCGCGACAGTGCTGGCTGTTGCTTGGCGCGCGACAGTGCTGGTTGTTGCTTGGCGCGCGACAGTGCTGGCTGTTGCTTGGCGCGCGACAGTGCTGACTGATGCTTGGCGCGCGACAGTGCTGGCTGTTGCTTGGCGCGCGACAGTGCTGGCTGTTGCTTGGCGCGCGACAGTGCTGGCTGTTGCTTGGCGCGCGACAGTGCTGGCTGTTGCTTGGCGCGCGACAGTGCTGACTGATGCTTGGCGCGCGACAGTGCTGGCTGTTGCTTGGCGCGCGACAGTGCTGACTGATGCTTGGCGCGCGACAGTGCTGGCTGTTGCTTGGCGCGCGACAGTGCTGGCTGTTGCTTGGCGCGCGACAGTGACATGACAGTGCGACGTGACAATAAAAAAACTTTGAATTCCGAAGTCACGAACGAATGTTCGTATGAGAAACGAGTAAAAAAGGCTAACGAAGGCTCAGAGTCGCACAAAGGGCAAAGGGATCGAATCAGAAATGAGGAGGTCCGCAGAAGAACCAAAGTCACCGACATAGCTGGCTGTTGCTTGGCGCGCGACAGTGCTGGCTGTTGCTTGGCGCGCGACAGTGACATGACAGTGCGACGTGACAATAAAAAAACTTTGAATTCCGAAGTCACGAACGAATGTTCGTATGAGAAACGAGTAAAAAAGGCTAACGAAGGCTCAGAGTCGCACAAAGGGCAAAGGGATCGAATCAGAAATGAGGAGGTCCGCAGAAGAACCAAAGTCACCGACATAGCTGGCTGTTGCTTGGCGCGCGACAGTGCTGGCTGATGCTTGGCGCGTGACAGTGTTAGCTGATGCTTGGCGCGCGACAGTGCTGGCTGTTGCTTGGCGCGCGACAGTGCTGGCTGATGCTTGGCGCGTGACAGTGTTAGCTGATGCTTGGCGCGCGACAGTGCTGGCTGTTGCTTGGCGCGCGACAGTGCTGGCTGTTGCTTGGCGCGCGACAGTGCTGACTGATGCTTGGCGCGCGACAGTGCTGGCTGTTGCTTGGCGCGCGACAGTGCTGGCTGATGCTTGGCGCGTGACAGTGTTAGCTGATGCTTGGCGCGCGACAGTGCTGGCTGTTGCTTGGCGCGCGACAGTGCTGGCTGATGCTTGGCGCGTGACAGTGTTAGCTGATGCTTGGCGCGCGACAGTGCTGGCTGTTGCTTGGCGCGCGACAGTGCTGGCTGATGCTTGGCGCGTGACAGTGTTAGCTGATGCTTGGCGCGCGACAGTGCTGACTGATGCTTGGCGCGCGACAGTGCTGGCTGATGCTTGGCGCGTGACAGTGTTAGCTGATGCTTGGCGCGCGACAGTGCTGGCTGTTGCTTGGCGCGCGACAGTGCTGACTGATGCTTGGCGCGCGACAGTGCTGGCTGTTGCTTGGCGCGCGACAGTGCTGGCTGATGCTTGGCGCGTGACAGTGTTAGCTGATGTTTGGCGCGCGACAGTGCTGGTTGATGCTTGGCGCGCGACAGTGTTGGCTGATGCTTGGCGTGCGACAGTGCAGGCTGATCCTTGGCACGGGACAGTGCTGGCTGTTGCTTGGCAAGCGAGGTGCGCTTACGGAACATGCAAGTTGTGCTTACGGAGAGCGGAAGGTGCGCTTGCGGAGTGCGCAAGGTGCGCTTGCGGAGCGTTCTGCTAGCTGCTTGGTGAATCACATCAATGGCGTGTCGCGCTGCTGGAGCTGCGTGCGGCGCAGCCGGAGCTGCGTGCTCTTTGCGGAACGCCCAAGGTTTCAAGACTTGAGCCTCTACTCTGCAGGCGATGAGAAGGGTTCAAAATACCCAAAACGTTTGTGGTAACGTAATGGGGTTTTATGAGAGCTCCGAGATGTCTGGTGTGCAACGGTTGATAACTGCCAAGTGGCAGGTGTTAGCGAGAAATTGCCACAATCCGGTGAGTCGTACTATTTTTATTTTGATTCCGTGGCCGAATGTTCTCTTGTCAAGCAATCTGTAATTTCATTGGTGTACGTACACACGCGCCAGTATATATACAGTGTACAAGGTTGTGCCAGTGTATTGTGTACTGAACAATTTCCTTGCGACATGATAATAAGAGTTATTTGCAAATTTTATTTCTTGTACTACCCGTATTGTTTGTTATAATGGGCTGAGAAATTTTAATTCAGGGTTTTAAAATTATGATGTCTGGTTTGTCTTTATTTCAAAACTAAATTTCACTGTGGCCTATAGTTACGAGCTCACTTGAGCTTTTGATAGTATGTGTGGCTAGACTATTAAATCTTCTCAAGAGAACAAGCGGGTAACGAACATAGAAATGAGTGCTATTTGCGCTCATGTTTTGCTTAATTTTTAAGCAAAACATGAGCTCATTTTATATTTAAACAGCTTTGTATACCATGTTTTTCGCAAATAAATATTATTATTATTATTAAAAATCTAAATTTGATAGAAATGAGCTAAAGTAATGAAATTTAATATTGGTGAGTTGTTTGATGACGATAATGGCGATCGTTACCTATTGAAATCGTTGATTGGAAACGGAACTTATAATTACCCCACGATCGCATAGGTACGAAAGATTTTTCCAAGTAATGTCTGCCGAGTTAGATTTTCATAATGTAGAAGATGGTGAGGAGGGTGCCTCCGTCAGTAAATGGAACACGTATCATGGCTATGTGGTCGCGCTGCACGCACTAGTCTGTAGTCGTAACTGCAACCCAGTGAGGGGTTGTTCAGAGCGCGATGGGCAGCTAGTGGTGTGGCGGGGACACAAGTAGGTATGGTCGCACTGCATGCACTAGTCTGTAGTCGTAACTGCAACTCAGTGAGGAGTTGTTCAGGGGGCGATGGGCAGCTAGTGATGTGGCGGGGACTCAGGTAGATATGGTCGCACTGCATGCACTAGTCTGTAGTCGTAACTGCAACTCGGTGAGGAGTTGTTCAGGGGCGATGGGCAGCTAGTGATGTGGCGGGGACCTGGGTCTCAGAGGAGACTATTAGTTGTACGGTCATGTGTTGACCTGGGAGTCGTGGACTCTAGAGTTGGTCGTATCACAAGAGGTGATGACGATATGGGTGTAAACTATGAGTTGTCACTAGCTACTGTGGTAGCGGGCCATGGTGTGTTTTCTTATTGAAGATTTTGATTTGATAATTATGAGGCTTGGAGGAACCTTTTTTGTTTTCTTTTTGAAATTTGATAATTATGAGGCTTGAAGGAAGCTTTTGCGTTTAAGCTGTTAAAATAATTAAGTTTGTTTGGTTTTCTAATACCTAGTCATTGTAATTAAACGTGACGTGTGACGGTCAGGTTGGCCGAGTTCTCAAAAATGCTTCAAAGTCTGTGTTCTGTGTTTTTTTTTTTAATTTGTTACAGACATGCACGAGGACGTGCAACGGGAAATAACGAAGTTTGGCCGGAATCGGTGGTTGGCCTGGTGAACCGGATCCTGGACTCCGGGGCTGAGGGAGCTTCGGATGCGACTTGGATTGGCGCTGGGATGATGATGATGACGCACGAGGACGTGCAAATCGTCAGGCTGGCCGTGTCGGAGATCGTCGATATAATTTTAATAGAAGTTGCTGATTTGATTTACGTAGTTGAGGGGCAAACGCTTGTGGCGTTATTTTGTGATGGCGGCACAAGGACAGAGTCGCTTTGGAAAGTGGGGTTCGTCGAACGGTCACTTTGCATCGAGACGCGGACCAAGGCACTTCTCCGAACCGAAACTGTCGGTTTGCCTATTCAAAATGTTATTATGAAGATTGGAGGGTATATCTACACGTCATGCTTTAATTCAAAACTCACCAACGAAATGGAACCTGTACCACCACACCAAGATGCTGTCGACCCTACCACTCTGCCGTCGCTGTCTCCGAGATATATATATATTTCTTAGTGAGATTTGTTTGGAAGAACTACCTGTTTTTGACACATCAAATCAATACCGACCGATGCTATGTATGAACCTACCTAATAATGTTGTTAGACGAAGGAGACTAGTCTCCACGACACAGGGAATCCTAGTGTGGAGGCTAGTGCTATTTAAATATTGTAACGTTTTTCTGAACAATAAAGTTTTTATTATTATTATTTATTATTACAAGGCAGCTACTGTAAACGGTTGAGAAGTTCCTTGAACTTACTATTGTCTTCATCATCAGCCCCGTAATGACAGTCACAATCCATCCAGGTGTAAGGTTCTTATCAATAGAAATTAATCAAGCACAAACACAACGTAGCGCCGTGAATCGTTGAGCAGTTCCCTCGACTGTCTCTCGGTTCTATCATCAGATCTACTACAGACCTTCAATATAACCCATGTGGATAGAAAGTTCTCATCAATATAAATTGATTCTTGCTGCTAAGCGATTCGTCGTGTTCCGGCACGATGTCTGGTGAAGCCGTAGGAGGACGGGTCTGAGCAGTTGTGTTGCGATGTGGGCCGGTTATGATGCGCCAAATGTTGTTATGTCGGGAGTTTGGTCGTGGAAGATCTCCATCAATCTGCCTGTGGCGCGGCATCGTTGGTCGTGTTTTTGAGTTTAACATTGCATCATCTCGATCAACTGCCGTCTCCCTTCCTATTCACTAAGTTTTTTTTTTAGTGAATAGGCTAAATAAATAAACTAGCGCGCTTTACTATCAACGATTGTATCACTGCTTACCATCAGGCGGGATTGCGGTCAAGCACTAGTTTATAATTATTAAAAATAAAAAAAATAATAATTAAAGGATATCAAGTCTCAAACTTATGTTTCTTATTTCAGTTACTATGAACCTATAGATTCAATGATAAAAAATCCTGATGCGACGCGATAATTGTATTTTATTTAGGCGATATGATGAAAACCATTGTCTCTATATCTCTTCGGAGGAGTAAATACATAAAAATAAATAAAACGAACGACTTAATTAATAATTCCGTTAAATTATAATACATATATGTATCAATTCATCATCAATATTGCATAGTCAGCATCTACTGCGGAGAGCGCGGAGCAGCGGCTGGGGCAGCCGGCCGGAAGGGCCCGACGTCCCTGGACACGGCCGGGGCAGCCGGCCGGAGAGGCCCGACGTCCCTGGACACGGCCGGGGCAGCCGGCCGGAGGCCCGACGTCCCTGGACACGGCCGGGGCCTAATCGCAAACTTCTCTTTCTCACTCAAGAGCACTGAGAGAATGGGTCAATCCAGGAAAGTGACTTTATGAGAAGGAGACGTTTAGCAGCTAAGCCCACGGGCGTCTAGTCCGGTTAGTCGCCGGACACAGGGGGCGGCGGCGGGGGCGGCGCCAGGAAGGCGGGGGGCGGGGGCGCGCCCCAGGGCGGTGGGTTGAACCCGCCGCGCCAACCCATTCCCATCATACCTGTAGAAAAGTGCGACAGTCATTAACCACAGTACGTTCAATTCGTAACCAATTAAAAACGAGACTTTTAATTTGTGACGAATTTAATCGTCGCATGGTTACATCACTAGTTACGTCGTGAAGACAAATCCCGATTTGTCTTTACGACGATTATCATGTGACGATTTATCGTGAGTATCGAGCGTATGTGATCGATTTCAATACGCACTATAAAGTGCATTCAAGTTATAGGTTCTGATTAGAAAATATAACTTAAACTATGTATGTTATCATAGGTGTTTAAAATGATACAATCTTACGAAAGGTCAATTCTCTTTAATTTAATTTTTTTGTGACGATAACATTCATTCAGAGACAAAAACACGGAAATGTGATAAAAATAATTTCCGTCAATGAGCCAAAATTGTCAATTGAGATAACATAATGTCACCTGTATTTATAATTATTTCATTTTTCATACTCTTTTCTTCGTTGCATTTCACAATGTACGTCTAGTTGGTAAATTTTGAAAAAAGAAACAAACTGAGTTCGTCGAGCATAGCAAAGGAAGGGTAAGTGAAGAAGAGAACCGTTTACGTATTTTACACTCCAAGTTATCCTAAATGCATATTAGACTGCACCACTCCACGAAGATTGAGGAGGTCGTGGAGTATCTGCGCTTCGTCGAGAGGTTGGAGCCGCGTCACAGCACGAATTTCAAGTCGTTCGTGGTGCGTGTTCCGACACATCATCTCGAGAAGTTCCTCAAAGAAGAGTTCTGGCCCAAAGGTGTTGTGTACCGCCGGTTTCGTGGCTAGCTACGTGACACCAGTCAGCGAAACATGACGCCGACACTTCGCGTACATTAGGTGTAGTTAATATTATGTTATATATTTTTATAGTATTTTAAGTTTTTATGTTAATATAGTATTGTATAGGTACATAGGTATATATGGGCCTACACTACCGGCATGATGTCTCTTAGCCGGTTTTTCATTGTGGCTCACTTCTGATTGCATACGCTAATAGTGCGGATTTTATTTTGCTAGCATACATAGTTGTCAAATGCACAGAGGAGTAAATATCGGTAAGTACTGACCGGGCGGCGGCGGCGGCATGTGTGGCCCGGCGGGACCCACGCCGGGCGGCGGGCCTAGCTTACCGTCAGCCTGCAACGGTGATAAGGTGTTAGAAGGGAACAACAAAATGGAAGCCAGCACACATGACACAGTTAGTTAGTAGAGCTGTGACGTACCTGGTGCAGCAGGGCGGGCGCGGGCGGCGGGGGCGGCGGGTAGCCGGGGGGGAGGGGGGCCGAGCTGCCCGGGACCGGCGGCTGGCTGCCGGCACCGCCTGCAACCGACGCTCATCAAACATAGGTTAAGCTTTTCAAAATTATTTCACATAAGAGCCATTACCTCATTTTTTTGAACTTGATTTAAACTTACGATTCTATAAAACCAAAATGACGAGGACCTTATAAATTTTTAAATTTTGCATACTATCTTTACTTTTATTTTATAGCTTAAATTATGTAAAAAAAAAAAACTACAATTATACGTATCTTGATTTGTTTAGAAGAAATACTAACTAAGTAACGGTGGTGTCACAAGCTGTACCTTTCCTAAGTGTAACTCGGTACATATAAATTATTATTATTATTATTACTACCTAACCCGACAGACGTCGTTCAGCGCAAGCAGTTTTTATATAGTTTTTCGGAGCTATCTACTCTTTATCCAAAAAAAAATATCAACTACAATAAAAATACATAAATTTTCTCCATAATCTTGGCTCCAAAAATATATATTTTCTTTTTTTTTTTTTACTAAGTATAATGTTTAAATAATTCCTTTACAACGAAACCACTGACAAGAGAAATAATTATCATAAACGTGTATCTCTAACGTGTACTAATAGATAGGCAATCATTAAAAATATTTTTTTAAAATGACCAAAATAAAAAATTTATTCAACAATCTGAGCGTATTCGCCATCATTTCTCTTGCCCGGGCTATTGAGATTCAGTATGCCACAAGCTCTCGAAGGTGGAACCCGTGTCGTTTGTCAACGAGCAATCCGCTCGCATGTCGCAGAGATTAATACTATCATAAAGTGTCCTTGTTATTGATGCTAATTTTGGTGTTCGTTTTTTTAACCAATTTCAAGGAGGAGGTTGCTCAATTATATGTTTTTATGTTTAATTTTTTTTTTGTTTGTTTGCCTAAAATTTGGTATTTCGATGACTATTGAGTATTTCGACATGGGCGTCGTGATAGGGGTTTTCGGGGATGCTAATCACGAAAATGACGTCATTTTTGAAATCCAAGATGGCCGGCACCAATTTTATGATATTTTGACATGGGTGTCGTGAAAGGGGTATTCAGGGGTGCTGATCACGAAAATGACGTCATTTTTGAAATCCAAGATGGTCGACATCAAATTACATGATATTTTGACTTGGGTGTCGCAAAAGGGGTTTCCGGGGGTGCTGAGCACCAAAATGACATCATTTTAAATATTTTTTTAAATTGTTCTAATTTAGAAAACAATTCTCCCTTAAGATCTGAAAATGTAAATATGCTTTTATAGAACGCGGTTTGTGTAACGAAGAACGATATGTAATGTAACGTGCTACGAAATCTAGCGTGTTGCAATAATGATCGCGCCGGCTGGACGCCCACGTGCTTTCTTGTTTATAGCGCGCTATAATATAGCGCATTTAATAGCGCGCTAGAAATTAATAGTTTATAGTCTGTAGCGTGCTGTGCTATTGTTTTATAGCCGTTTTGAACAACTCTAATTGCAAGACATACAAACAACATGGCGGCAAAGGAACTATTTGATGAAACGCTCGCTTATGAATCGTTCGTGTTTGTGTTGTTATTTTGATGTGTTGCTGGTTGTTTTTGTCCGTTGAGTTGAGCTTTGTTCCTCTTGGTCGAATTTCCCTTATATATTATAGTGAATGGTATCTTGCAATATTTGAGGCGGGTTTTTTAAAAATATAGTTATGAGGAAAAAATCTCAGTATTGCGGATTCGAAAACAAAAACGCTTAATACCAATGGTAATATAACAATAAGCTGGCTAAATATGATTATTTCATCTAAATCATCTAAAAGCAGTTGGCACAGACTTCCATACAAAAATCGGCATTCTCCTTTGTTCTAAGATACAGCCTCTAAACTAATCACGTAAAACTGTGTACAACACCGAATTCAGTATAATGATTGCAATTTATAACAAATTTTCATTCAGTATTGAGCAATAATAATTTTACTAAGAGATATTGACACAGTCACGTACCTAACCACGGCGCGGGCTGCGAGCTGGGAGGCGGCGGCGGCGGCGGGAAGGCACCCGGCGGCGGCGGCAGGGACACCGGCAGCTCGCCTGCGGGGGGAACCAGACACTATTATAGCACCGGGAACTTCACAGAGAGAAACACAAACTTGCAAACATAAAAAACGGTAACGGTATGTGGCGACCACCGCAAACTTAGAAAATTCTAACCTGAGGGTTCATAATATCGACTGCCTCATTAACGGACATTTTGTTACGGGTTTTATTTTCGCACGTGAGTGGACCAAAACACGTCATTCAAGATTAAATTGAATAGGTGTGCCAACTTAATAAAATCTAGTTCAACTTATTATAAAGTAAATTTACAGCAAGTTATTGAGGGCAGTAGTGCACATATGTGTGTGTCGACAACGTCGTCGGCCAACGTTGTTGCAAGTTCTTTTTTCACAGGAACCTTTAGGAGCGATTGGTCCAATTTTATACGACACATAATTTACATTAAACATTAAAATAATATAAGTGCTCTAGATTCTACTCTCAAGCATATAAATATTAATCACTATATATATTTATTTAAAAAAAAAACTGCCCCACTCTCAACTCGGAATTACTCCTGTATCGTGGGTGCGTTTACAAATATTTAAATTTACATACAGTATATTAAGAAAACCCTGTCCGACCCTTAAGGATAATAAAGGTTAGGTAAACACATGACCAAATATAATATAAAATTTTACGTAATCATCATAGTACCAATACAAATGAATTTTGAAATAATCTTTTTTCCCGCGAATTAATTCCAACTTCCCCGAAATTTGGTAATTTTTAAAAAAGTGACTACACCAGTATTATTATGAGCGAATAGCGATGCGACCACGTGCCGCGTGCCCTGCCGCCCGCCGCCCGCGGAAGGGTGCTTTAACATACATTTATTAAGTTACCTATTTTTGCGAAATAATATTTATTTTTTTAGGGGTATTTTTTTTTAGGTTTAGCCAGGTTTTGTATGCATTAGTAGAATCAGTTATCGATACCTAACAACACCTTCACGGGTCGGACAGGGTTTTCTTAACATACTGTATACAAACAGCCAGGCCCGGAACAACTACCGGTAGGCCATACAAATGTTTGTTCCGTGCGGGAATCGAACCCGCGACACGTAGCGCAGCAGTCGATCGTTCAGCCAATGCGCCACTCGTATCGTCCACAATATTACAATGAAACTTTTTAAATGTCAGTAGATATAATTAAAATGTCAATGGATATAAATAAAAATAAATGATTTATTTTCTGTAAATAGGTTTGTACGCCATGTGTGGTACTAGGTTTAGAATAGTATAGTACCAACCCATATCCTCCCGTGGGTGTAGTAAGAGGCGACTAAGGGAACTCTCACTAGGGAAGCGGGCAGCAGTGCTTCTCCTGTGGAATATCAAATTCTGCGATCCCCAACACACCGGTAAGCGTGGGGATTATGGCAACAAAAAATAATGCACACGACAAAGCCCAGACCCCTAGTAACCGGCAGCGCCGCTATTCCTGGTCATTGTGGTAGCGGCCAAGGAATCTCCGGAAGGGACCCGGCTATCATAAACAACGACGGATCGACCTGGCAACACTGAACATGCGTACAATGCGGACCGACGAGACTTAGCTGGCTTCATGGAGAAGGAGGGATTCTTTATGACTAACTCCTTCTTCAAAAAGCGTGAACAGCGAAAGTGGACTTGGATCGGCCCCCACGGGGTCACCAAGAACGAGATAGACTTCATCATGACGACAAAAAGGCATATTCAACGATGTCGGAGTAATCAACTCGCTCAAAAGCGGCAGCGATCCCCGTATGGTCAGAGGCACATTGAATCTGAACATAAGAGTCTACGCTCCGGCCAGCACCCATCCAGATCCATAACTCCGAAGGTTTCTAGCTCGAGCTCCAAAATCGCTTCGAATGCCTAAGTGGCGCCGTGGACAAGTACAATGACGGGTTTGTAGAAGCTGTCCGTACGGTCGGGACCAAGTATTTTAAGACCCGCCGTACAAATAGAACTAAAAAGCTTTCGGACTACACTCTCAAGCTCATGGAGGACAGACGTGAGATGGTTTTGAGTTCGTCAGGTGATGCTTGGAGATACCGACAGCTAAATAAGCGGATCTCAAAGCGCCTGAAGAGCGACATACGTCGGTATAATACAGGGTTGATATGATTTAAATCACTTGATTTAAATCAGTGATTTTAATCGTGACTTTAATCAAGTGATTCTTTTTTTTAAATCAATGATTTAAATCATTACATTTTTACTGCAACCAAGTCGGCCAAAAATTGTCTAGGGACATCCTCTGATATAGATTACGGTGCGCACACGAGCAACTACTGAGTACAGTTGCTTCTTCGGCTGGGGTCGAAAGAATATTTTCGGCATTCAATTTAGTGCACAGCAAAATAAGAAGGCACCAGAAGGCAGCCGAATTAGTTTTCCTTTTGAAGGAACTCAATACTAAAGAATGATAAAGTTTACTAACTAAGTTTATTAATACTTACCTTAAGGATTTGTTCATGTTTCTTTTTAGTCCGTAAGTTTTACTTTCCTTGTAATGTTTTCAATGCTACTGTTTTTTAAATTGTTGATTTTATTAGTAGAACTTGTTCAATTACCTTAACTGTATTGATAATAAAATTAAACCAAAATATGTTGTTTTCATTTTAATGAAGAACTGACTATTAAATTAAAAAAAAAAGACAAGAAAGTAAAATCCTTCAAAAAAATCCGATTTAAATCAAATAAACCCGATTTAAATCAAATTAATCGGATTATTTTGATTTTTTTTAAAAATCATGATTTTTATCAACCCTGGTATAATACCAAACGTATAACGGAGGCTATACAGCGAAACAGAGGCTCTAAAGTTTTCGCAAGAGAGATGGCAAGATCATAACGTCCGGACCCGAGCTTTTAAGGGAAGTCGAGAATTTCTATGAACAGCTCTACACTTCGACGACAAAACCCGCATTAAATCTTGCTGAAGACCCCAGAGCAAGATTAACCCGACATTACACCGTAGATATCCCGGACGTCAGTCTGCAGGAGATTGAATTGGCTCTCAAACAGCTTAAAAACAACTAGGCGCCGAGCGATGACGGAATAACGGCAGAGCTACTCAAGGCGGGTGGTGAACCGATCCTTAGGGCCCTTCAGAAGTTATTTAATTACGTCATAGTCAAGGGAAAAACGCTACAGACATGGCACAGAAGTGTGGTGGTACTCTTTTTCAAAAAGGGTGACACACCCTTTTGAAAAACTACAGACCCATGTCACTTCTGAGTCATGTGTACAAGTGTTTTCGAGAGTCCTCACGAATCATCTCGCCTGCAGGTGCGACGAATTCCAGCTTCCCGAACGGCTTCAGCACAGTAGACCACAGACATACGCTGCGGCAGGTTATAAAGAAGACTTGGCGTTTGTGGACTAAGAAAAAGCCTTTGATTCGAACGAGACCTGGGCTGTACTGCAGTCACTCGGGCGGTACCAAGTAGACTATCGGTAAATTGAAGCACTGAAGCAACTTCGAGAAAGAGGTCAATCGTCGAATCCAACTCGGCTGGGCTGGTTTCGGGAAGCTACGTAGAATCTTCTCGCCCGAAATAACGCGGTGTCTCAAGACAAAAGTCTTCGACCAGTGTGTTGCCAGTGATTACTTATCGAATTGAGATGTGGTCGCTAACAATGAGCCTTATAAGAAGGCTCAAGGTCACTCAAAGGGCAATGGAGAGTGCTATGCTTGGGGTTTCACTGCGCGATCGAATCAGGAATGAGGAGATCCGCAGAAGAACGCCGCCATGATGGCGCGTGTTGTGAGTGATTGTGTGTACGTACGTGGTGCGATGTGCGGCGGCGCCATGATGGCGCGTGTTGTGAGTGATTGTGTGTACGTACGTGGTGCGATGTGCGGCGGCGCCATGATGGCGCGTGTTGTGAGTGATTGTGTGTACGTACGTGGTGCGATGTGCGGCGGCGCCATGATGGCGCGTGTTGTGAGTGATTGTGTGTACGTACGTGGTGCGATGTGCGGCGGCGCCATGATGGCGCGTGTTGTGAGTGATTGTGTGTACGTACGTGGTGCGATGTGCGGCGGCGCCATGATGGCGCGTGTTGTGAGTGATTGTGTGTACGTACGTGGTGCGATGTGCGGCGGCGCCATTATGGCGCGTGTTGTGAGTGATTGTGTGTACGTACGTGGTGCGATGTGCGGCGGCGCCATTATGGCGCGTGTTGTGAGTGATTGTGTGTACGTACGTGGTGCGATGTGCGGCGGCGCCATGATGGCGCGTGTTGTGAGTGATTGTGTGTACGTACGTGGTGCGATGTGCGGCGGCGCCATGATGGCGCGTGTTGTGAGTGATTGTGTGTACGTACGTGGTGCGATGTGCGGCGGCGCCATGATGGCGCGTGTTGTGAGTGATTGTGTGTACGTACGTGGTGCGATGTGCGGCGGCGCCATGATGGCGCGTGTTGTGAGTGATTGTGTGTACGTACGTGGTGCGATGTGCGGCGGCGCCATGATGGCGCGTGTTGTGAGTGATTGTGTGTACGTACGTGGTGCGATGTGCGGCGGCGCCATGATGGCGCGTGTTGTGAGTGATTGTGTGTACGTACGTGGTGCGATGTGCGGCGGCGCCATGATGGCGCGTGTTGTGAGTGATTGTGTGTACGTACGTGGTGCGATGTGCGGCGGCGCCATGATGGCGCGTGTTGTGAGTGATTGTGTGTACGTACGTGGTGCGATGTGCGGCGGCGCCATGATGGCGCGTGTTGTGAGTGATTGTGTGTACGTACGTGGTGCGATGTGCGGCGGCGCCATGATGGCGCGTGTTGTGAGTGATTGTGTGTACGTACGTGGTGCGATGTGCGGCGGCGCCATGATGGCGCGTGTTGTGAGTGATTGTGTGTACGTACGTGGTGCGATGTGCGGCGGCGCCATGATGGCGCGTGTTGTGAGTGATTGTGTGTACGTACGTGGTGCGATGTGCGGCGGCGCCATGATGGCGCGTGTTGTGAGTGATTGTGTGTACGTACGTGGTGCGATGTGCGGCGGCGCCATGATGGCGCGTGTTGTGAGTGATTGTGTGTACGTACGTGGTGCGATGTGCGGCGGCGCCATGATGGCGCGTGTTGTGAGTGATTGTGTGTACGTACGTGGTGCGATGTGCGGCGGCGCCATGATGGCGCGTGTTGTGAGTGATTGTGTGTACGTACGTGGTGCGATGTGCGGCGGCGCCATGATGGCGCGTGTTGTGAGTGATTGTGTGTACGTACGTGGTGCGATGTGCGGCGGCGCCATGATGGCGCGTGTTGTGAGTGATTGTGTGTACGTACGTGGTGCGATGTGCGGCGGCGCCATGATGGCGCGTGTTGTGAGTGATTGTGTGTACGTACGTGGTGCGATGTGCGGCGGCGCCATGATGGCGCGTGTTGTGAGTGATTGTGTGTACGTACGTGGTGCGATGTGCGGCGGCGCCATGATGGCGCGTGTTGTGAGTGATTGTGTGTACGTACGTGGTGCGATGTGCGGCGGCGCCATGATGGCGCGTGTTGTGAGTGATTGTGTGTACGTACGTGGTGCGATGTGCGGCGGCGCCATGATGGCGCGTGTTGTGAGTGATTGTGTGTACGTACGTGGTGCGATGTGCGGCGGCGCCATGATGGCGCGGGGCGGCGCGTGTTGTGTGAAGAGCGCGGGGGTGAAGCGCCGCGCCCCCCCCGCCCCGCCGCCCGGCGCGGCCTCGCCCAACTCCGCCATTAGTGACATGTACTCCTCGTCGATCTTAGCCTGCCAACATACGATATTTTTAAACGATTGCTCTTATACAATATGTAACGAAAACCCTGTTCGACCCATAAGGATAATAAAGGTTAGGTAAACACTTGACTAAATATAATATAAAATTTTACGTAATCATCATAGAAACAATACTAATGAATTTTGAAATAATGTTTTTTTCCCACGAATTAATTCCAACTTCCCCGAAATTTGGTAATTTTTAAAAAAGTGACAACACCGGTATTATTATGAGCTAATAGCATTGCGACCACGTGCCGCGTGCCGCGTGCCCTGCCGCCCGCCGAAATAATATTTATTTTTAGGGCGATTTTTTTTTAAGTTTAGCCCGGTTTTGTATCCATTAGTAGAATCAGTTATCGATACCTAACAAAACCTTCACGGATCGAACAGGGTATTCTTTAAATACTGTATATAAATGAGCTATGCAATGACATACGCAATCTATGCGACAAGGTAGCAAAAGAAAGTTTTAATACTGTGTCTATACACACAAAATACCTAGTATTTAAAATAGGTCCTTATCTTATTACAAATTAATCCGCCCGTTTAAAAACCCCTTTTAATGCAAACATACAAGAGCACAACAATTACAGGGTGTATCTGACAGTGACCCAATCTTCGCGAAAAGGCTAGACCGCATGCCACTAATAAAATTGATAGTAATTTATGTCGTTAATGAGCGATTACAGAAATCACAGTGTTTAAAAAAGTGGCTGCTCGGCCTATGAACGTTGCAAGCGTGCTGCCGTGCGTGTTTGTAGGTTTAACGTTGACCACTGATGTCAACTCTATTAAATCAGCTGGTAATTGGCTAATTAATTAATTTTTATGTCTTTAAAATCGTATTGGGTTATAAAAGTATAGCAATTATGAACGGTCTAAAGTGAAAAAAACTGCATTTTTATCAGGAAATGGCCAATGACAAATTCCACTGCTGGGGGGTTCAGAATCATGTACAACATTCATGGTACTCGTTTGTGCGTCGATGTCAGGTATAGAGATGGGCAACGGGTAAATACCCAAAAGGTAAAAACCCGGTAAAATCCCATTTTGGGTATATATCGGGTATTTTCCCGGGTAAATACCTAAAAGCCGGGTATTATAGTCTTCGTTACATCAATCAAAATGTGAACACACATTATAACGATAATTACATTATACACCAAAAACAAACAAAAATAATCATTGATCCACCAAATACGTACTTAATCACAAATGAAACTACGTACAGTCTGTCTATAAGTCGTGAAATTACTAAACTTACGTAAAACTAAATTATAGTACATCGAATGTCATCAGTCGTATATCTACTGCATTTATTGTTGCTTTTTAAATCTATGTGGATAAAATATCGAAGAAACGTATTAAAAATAAGCAAAACAAATGAAATTGTAGCTCGGCAATTAATTTTTAAAGTATATCGGCGATTTTTGCTAGAACACGAAGCTGGAGAAATTTTATCAAATAACTATACTCTAATAACTAATACACTTCTGGACACATCTATTGGCCCACCTTAGAGTTTAGGTTTCGTTGGCCCCTCCCGAAATATGATTGCTAGATTTAGTACGAGATCCGGCTGCAGAATCAGTGTACCCTTCGAGTGTTTGCTGAAAACCAAATTTTTTCACATATTTATGATTAGGAGAATTTATATCTACCAGGTTGCCTATCAAAATGTGGCCGCTAGTATTTTTAATTAAATTATTAATAATTCATAATCCGTAAGAAATTTCACTGACATGTTTTTTCAATGAAATGTCGTCTATTTTACGGTAACATCTATGAAGACTCTGAAAAATCATGGTTGCCGTTGCGCACCTGGCCGCACCTCTTCGCAGCCAGGTGTACACAGGTATGATTTTGTTACATTTATACACCCACAACGTACATTCATATTTTATAAATCAAATTAAAGCTAATTTTTTTCTGTTCATTATTATATACGGTTGCCTAATTAAATCTGGCCGCAAATAAGGGTTGCTGGCTGTTAAATAAAGTAAACATTAAAAGTAGAGTGAAAGAGAGCTAGCGCGTTACACCACTATTCAGGCGAGGATAGCGATTGCCAGCTGTCGGACAGTTTAAAGCCATTGCGCATGCGTCAGATGCTAGTGTTCTCAACCTCCGATTCAAACAATAGTAGGTACGCCTCAAAATAATAAATACTCCAAAAGAAACGTCTTGGAGTATTTATTATTTTGAGGCGTACCGTAAAATGCAATTTAATTCATCAACAATATCCGTAAATGGATATTGTTGATGAATAAAACCAAGGTTATTTATGTAAAAAAAATTGTGTTGTGCAAGTACTGTATGAAAAAGATTTGATTTTATTTAAGTATTAGATTTATTTTACATATTCATAAATTTAAGTAAATTATAAATTTTTAAAATGTATTTTATATTTCCGTGACTCTTTTTTAAAAATCGATAATTTAATTAATTTAATTAATAATTAAATTAATAATAATAATAAATTTAATTTAATTTAATTTTTAAAGATTGATAATTTTTCGATGCACAAATGAAACAGCAATATATTATGTTGTGTATTACGTACTCCAAAATAGCGTGGTTTTTACCTTAGAATAAAAGTCGCAACTGATCCGTTGAGAACACTAGCATCTGACGCATGCGCAATGGCTTTAAACTGTCCGACAGCTGGCAATTGCTATCCTCGTCTGAATAGTAGTGTAACGCGCTAGCTCTCTTTCACTCTTCTTTTAATATTTTCTTTATTTAACAGCCAGCAACCCTTATTTGCGGCCAAATTTAATTAGGCAACCGTATATAATAATGAACAGAAAAAAATTAGCTTTAATTTGATTTATAAAATATGAATGTACGTTGTGGGTGTATAAATGTAACAAAATCATACCTGTGTATACCTGGCTGCGAAGAGGTGCGGCCAGGTGCGCAACGGCAACCATGATTTTTCAGAGTCTTCATAGATATTGCCGTAAAATAGACGACATTTCAATGAAAAAACATGTCAGTGAAATTTCTTACGGATTATGAATTATTAATAATTTAATTAAAAATACTAGCGGCCACATTTTGATAGGCAACCTGGTGGATATAAATTCTCCTAATCATAAATATGTGTAAAAATTTGGTTTTCAGCAAACACTCGATGGGTACACTGATTCTGCAGCCGGATCTTAGACTAATTGAACAAATACTATTGATGCAGTTTTAAACCTGATGTATTTTACCACCTATTTCGATCGTATAGTTTCAAATTTGAATTCAGAATATCATATGATATGGAGCTACGCCTAACAAGTCGGATATGCGCCTTGTTAAAGGCAATTGATTTTTGAATAAAACCATGTTTTATCATATAAAGGTTTAATTTAATAACGCGTGTTGCCTCCATGGGCATCTACCACAGCTCTCATACGATTATCAACCGCTCTATGAAATTTGGAGGTATCATCTCCCATTCCTCTTCTATGGTAGTTTTCAACTCCTGCCTCGTCTGGGCAACTGGCTAACGAGCCCTAACACGTCTTTTTAGCTCGTCCCACATGTGCTCAATGGGGTTCATGTCTGGGCTTCTGGCTGGCCAGTCCATAACTGTGCTGTTCACATCCCGAAGATATTCCCTGACGATGCCGGCCGTATGGGCTCTTGCATTATCATGCATAAAAAGGAAATTTGGGCCCACATAGCCCGCGTATGGTATCACGTGAGGTTCTAAGCACTCACGAATGTACCTTTCAGCATTTAATGTTGGCAGCCGTGGTCCTGTAACAACCTCAAGTTGAGTTTGCCGCTCGCAGATATACCGCCCCAGATAGTCCATGAGCCACCGCCATAAGCAACAATCTCTTCAAAGCAGCATTGTGCGAAACGCTCTCCCTTACGTAGGTAGACCTTCAGAAAAGAGTACACGGCTCCAATCTTGCTGTGTCCAATTTAAATGAGTGCGTGCGAAATGAAGGCGCGCTGTTTGGTGGGCTCGCGTTAGTTTGGGCCCATTAGCTGGCTTGTGTGGTACCATATCGCGTTCTTTTAACCTTCTCCGAACAGTTCGAGCGCTTACAGATACTCCGTGGAAGTCGCGTAGTTATCTCAATGGAGGTAAGGTAAAATTTCTCAAGCTGGTCGTCACAATGAATCGATCCTGCCTTTCAGTGTGAGTGTGAGTGTGACCCGAGATCGTGGCCTTCCTTGGCGACGAACAAAGCCGCCAGTCTCTAGGTACCTCCGATAAACATTTCGGATCGCAGATCGACTTAAATTAAGTTGAACACTCACATTTCTTTGGCTGTGTCCGGCCTGAATAAGTGCCACAGCTTGGGCGGCGACTTCAGGTGAAGTATCCATAGATTATTGATAGAACCTCACCTTAATGTTAAGAATAAGTAATGTTTGTTGCAAAACCAAAGATATCAATCACTTTTTCAAGAATTAAATCCAAGTAAACCAATAAAATCAAGTTTTCTTAGTATTCGATTGTTTTATATCAACAAACAGGCTCCAAATTGTCTTTTGTTTCTTTAAATTCTGTGTTCGAAATTAAAAAAAAGACTATTGAATGAAATTTTGAATGTTCCAGTTTCAAAACTGCATAAAATCTTTTTGCTCGACTTTGCTCGAATTTTAGCTAGGACCAAACGAAACTGAAAATGCAAGGTGGGCCAATAGATGTGCCCAAAAGTGTATATAAACCTGAAGAGTTTGTTTGTTTGCTTGTTTGTTTGAACGTGCTAATCTCAGGAAGTACTGGTCTGCAAAAGCAGTCTTGCTTCTAGTACCAAATAATGTGCTAGTATCAAAATGATTTCAGTCACACTAACAGGGTTGCTATATGCACAACCGCAGCACCCTCATTTATTATCACGACTTTATAGACAAGTGCATGTGTTTCTTATACAATTTCAAATGCTCTTTGAATGTTTAGCATTGTCTCCAACCAGAGTTGCAAACTTGTGGGCTCCGTACACATCTATAACTTTGAGTATCTCTTGAGATAGATATTGACTTGTGTGTCGATTGGAAAGAGTATTGAGACTTTTTACAAAAAAAGGCTCTGGATTTGTAATGATACCTAGTTTATGATTCCATCGTTGCGTTGATAACTCCGACCATTACACTGCAGATGTAAATTATTCGCAGTTTGGAGTTCTTCTGTGATCTCTTTTACCATCTCATTATGAATAACACCCAAGTGTATCGTAGAGATTGCTTTTCTGGGTGGTAATTTATAAAGTGGTTTGTTTGTGGGTTCAGATACAAGAAGAGATCACTGGGACAACATTATATATTGAAAACGATCACTAAAAAGAAAATACCCACATATTTATCCGATTGGGTGCTTTCGTGGGTTTTTCCGAGGTATTTACCCGCTGTTGGGAATTTACCCAGGTAGAATCCCATCTCTAGTCAGGTACACCTTTTTTTATAAATTATAAACTAGCGCTTGACCGCAATCCCGCCTGATTGTAAGCAGTGATGCGATCGTTGATGGTAAATCGCGCTAGTTTATTAAGAGCCTATTCACTCTAGCATTGAATACACTCAAATTGTAGTGAGACGGAAACCCCGCCGAAGGCAAATTGTTCCAGTCCTTCGATGTACGCGGTATAAAAGATGATGCTGACTATTTAGAATAAAACGAGTAACACGGAGTATTCGGGGCTTAGCGGCGCACGAGTCAAGCGCCAGCTCAGACCGAATAAATTACTGACCGCGGGTAGACGCGGGCGAAGGAAACCAAATTAAAGTTCTCTAGCGTACGGACGCGCGTCTCGCTTGGGGCGAGCCAGAGCAGGCGCGTGCGCTCCATATAGGCAGATATGAAATGAAATCGTTTATTAAGCAAGCAGGATCACCGATCACTTTTACATGTCAGGTTTTTTTTTTTAACTAGATGGAGCCGGCCTTTCCTAACTGACTACCTCTGAGAAGAAATAGCTGAAACAAACTCAGGGATCATAGTCTTTTTTCAAGTCCAGACATTAAATATGAGAATGTTTACAATAATTTACGTTATAATTACGCATATTGCTTAATAACAATGCTTAACAGAGCGAGCAGCTCAGTCCCAAACTTTTTTGTCTTCTAAATAATCTGTGATTTTATAATACCCCCTTTTGCAAAGTTTGGTCTTTATATAGTTTTTAAATCGTTTAATGGGTAAGTTTCGAATGCCCATGGGAAGCTTGCTTGCTTTAATAATTTATAATATACTACAGTAAAAACTTGTTACTCGTTGATAATACTGCCATCTATTGGGGCTAGTGCAAACTACTAACACACATTACAATGCCCGCCCAACGCGGGTTCGTTGCTACGCCCGCGCCACTTCGCGTAGCGGCGTAAGCAGGTACTAAATGTGCTTCTTTCTTTGCGTGTGTGTGAATAAAATTATTTAATTGTGTGTGTAAACTTTTCGTGTGTTGTCTTGCAAATTTCATTTAGATTATAAGCACAAATAAGCAGTGACTATATTATACGCCGGCCGAATTAAGAAGCTGACAAAAATAGCACAATTGTTGTTTGTTAAAATACCTTTTTATTTTATCAGCTTATCAGATCTGTACTGGTGATGTATGTTTAGATAAATTTTAAACGGTACCTTTTCAACGTTAACGTTATTATTTTGTTTCCCGTGTAGGTACCTATATGTATTATGCTGGTCAGAATTTTAAAAAATGCGTTCCGTGAATTACAACTTTACTTTTCAACTTTACTTTAAAAGTCTAATCAAGTATTATTTACTCTCAAAAATGCGCCAACCCTCATAACCCTATCCAAAATCTCTGTGCACGCCCCTGAGGCAGACTAGACAAAAATGGCGGATCGGCCGCGGTTTAGAGATTAAGTTAAAAGACCGAAAAACCGGGTGAACGCGACCAGGTCGCGTGCGTTCGCAAAGGGCCGACGCGGATAACGCCGAACGCCTACAGAGGCGTCTAGTGGATTCTTCGTGGAGAAGTACATCTGCAGACCATTCGGGGAACACATACACGTACATGTATTTCTTATCTTATCTGTAATATATTTATAATTATAGTACACTGATAGGACATTGAGCACACATTCATGACACGGAACATTCCGCGGGACACCAGCCCCCTAATCGGCGAACACATTTTTGTCAAATGATTGCGACTAGTTGGGATCGTTTGGACCGAACGGATCAATGGGCGGTCCGAAAGAGCCCAACTGATGCCAACTAGTCGCAATCATTTGACAAAAAAGTGTTCGCCGATTAGGAGGCAGGTCAGCAGCAGACAATATGAGTAAGTTATCTACTATAATTCTTAATAGGCTATTTGACAGTATGATTTTTTTTTTGTGATTATTTGCTTTAAATGCATAAAATGAAGGTTTTTGTGTCATTTACACGAGTTTTAATAAAAATAATAACAATGAATATATCCAAAAACACAAAAATATATTTGACTTTTTGTATCTCGCGCCACATATTGTGAAACGATCCGGATTGGCTAATGTCACGATGACATCATACGCGCATCAGCACTTATTTATTCATTTATTCTTAATTGTACACCAATCGAACTTGTTGTTGTTCTATGTGTTTTCAGGTGTTTTATCGATGTATTTGTACAACTCGGTACAGCACACCACTTGTAAACCATTTTATTAGATAAATAACAGATAAATACAAACACCACTGCGGAACCGAAATGGTTTATATGCTTGTGACGTCACTTACAAGGCACGACGCCATATTGCTGAATAAAGCGTTTCGGCGGCTTATTTGAATTTTTATTTGCATGTTTCTTACCAAATACGTATTTAAAATTAAAAAAAAAAAGAATACTTGCGGTGAACTTCTTAACCGCAACCAAGTAATTCAAGATAGAAATTATAAATCTATAAATCTGTCAAATAGCCTATTTACGAAGGTAATCTCGTGTGGCGCGTTTATTGATTTTGTAGGCCGGGGAAAGCATTCGGGCTTTCCCGTATTAAAGCGTCTCGAGCACAGAGCAAATACAGCAATTAATTACACGTAAAGCGTCATAGGATTGCACCTACCACCGACACACTGACCTGTGACCATGACCTAAATTACGAGTAATTTAATTTAAAGATAAGAAAGCTAGAATCTAGCTAGAAACTAGATTTATCTCTTTCGCACAAACCAATTTATACATTAAAATGAGTGCAAAGAAACGGGACAGTAGCGAGTTGGCAACGTGTCATGCATAATGTAGGTAGCAACGCCAGCGCTACCCAACCTGCAGTCCGAAGGGCCGTTTTAGTTGGCTAAGTACCTAAACTAGCTGCTCCTCAATTTTGCCTACCTATTAATAAATTTATTTTGAATGAATAGGTTGATAATTAGTACAATTAATTAAATATTTCGCGTTCGCTTCTCTCGCGCCTTCTACTTCTTAAACCATAATCTTTTTCTTGTTCACTAAAAGTAAGAGCATCAGAAAATAGAGCGCGATTAAACGATGCGACCATGCATCACAAGAACAGAGTCAAGGCCGAAATGTATTTGCGGCCCCATTAAAAGAACGATGGGTCACCGCTGGATGCGGCAGTCATCAACCTGTAAGCGCTTCCTTACGAACATGTACATCATGTAGAAAATATGAATAATGAAAAATAATTTCCCGTGACTAAAATAATGGACATACTTAAATGATGTTTTATGGGTAGACTGAGAATGTGTTGTGTTGTGTGTTGTCGTATTGTCGTCACTACTTTGTATATCCTACAAAATTTTTCGTAGCAAGAGCATGGGCCTCTTAAATTATGCCGCACTTTATCAGAAACAAACCATATCAAATATCTAGGTGTTAAGAACGACTCGAATTAAGGAACATATGATGACATAGAAGAATGGTCTGATGAGTTCAACTTGTTGTGAACGGGTTCAGCCAGTTAATTTAAAGTGGAGAGTCTCGCTTGTTTTTTTTTATAGGAGTCTACAAACTTCAGAATTGGCTACCAGCTTAACTACAATGCCACTTAAGTATTGAGCCAGTAATACCTTGTTGGGCGTGTTGTGGAGCGTGCCCTGGCCGGGGCGCTTGGCGCGACAGTCGCGCGCGATGTGTCCGGCCCCGCCGCATGAGGAGCACACGATGCTGTTGGTGACGTTGGGCTTGTCGGGACAGAGCCAGGTCTTGTGGTCGGTGGCGGAGCAGTTGGCACAGCGCACGGCGTCGTTCTCCCGCAGCGTGCCGTTGAGTTGCGCCAGCTCCCGGAGCTGCATCCGCCGCAGGTCGTTCTGTCCCTCGGGCACCTCCACCCCCTGACGGATCACCTCCTTGATCTGCGAACAACGACACAACGACACCCCGCAGGTGTAACGTGAACGCGCCAGACTAAATAACTTGCAATTATTACCCGTTTTTTATTTCAGATCAATAGTAGGGTGTATGTTGATTATATTTATATTTCGTCACATTCCAGGTCAACTCAAACAAAATAATTGTATTAATGATCCTAATAAAATAAATCATATTTGTTACGGTCCCGAACCATATTTCCAATCATCATACATACTTTACACTTTAGCATACATATTACAATTTAGCAGACTTAATTAGCGCATGTTAGTCGCGGCGTGGCGGTCGGCGGACAGTACCTTCTCCACAGCCTTCTTGACACAGTCTGCATTGGTGGCGGTGATGTAGGCGTGCAGCGGCTCGTCTTCTCCCGGCAGCGGCTGGCCGTCCTTGCGGCCCACCTTGCCCTCCTTCACCGAGCCCTTGCCTCGGATTATTATCTTGGCGCCCGTCTCCTTCTCCATCGCTGTATCCCAATATTTTATTCAATTAAATTATTTACATAATGAACGATAAAAAAAACATTAGACTTACAAAGGTAATGTGTATGATAATATGTAATGATAAACTACATAATATTATAAAACCAAATCACTTTCGTTTACCCTATGTCCCTTTGTATGATTAAATATTTAAAATCACGCAACGGATTTTGATGCAGTTTTTTTAATAGATGAAGTTGTGGAGGCATGATGAACAGGGAGTAAAGTTCACTCATCCTCCGTAGAAAAGGGAGGATCCTCCGACCAGACGGGTGTTATGTCTGGCGGGCACTTGCCCTGGTGGTTGAAATTGGCAAGTTGTATGTATGCTAATTGCACGGTAAACTCTGCGAGATGTAGAATTCGTGTGATGTCGTAAATAATTACATTTTTTCCGCGTTTATAGTGAAACGCAGATTGGACCCAAAATTATGTACTAAATATTATACACATAGAAAAGGTCTACAAAAAAGTCCGCGGTGGTATATGTCTATCAATATGGATATCCCACAATATATATATATTTAATTTTGGTCATTTACTTTTTACGACAAATACCGGTTAATTTTCGGAGCGATTTTAACCAATACAGCATCAATCCTTATCTTATTTAATGTCTTAAATACATTGTTGATTTAATATAGATATATATCGCCCTTTACAGTATATGATTTAAATGGATGTTTTCGAAGATATTACAGATTTAAAAATTGCGGGGTGTTGCGTTTGCACGGCACGGCATTCGCGGCTGTTTTTTATACAACGTTCAGTTTTTCTGTAGTGTATTTATGTAGTATCAGCATTGCACCCGTGCGAAGCCGGGACGGGTCGCTAGGTATGAATAAAAAGGATATCATGTAGTACCCAAAAATGGAGGCGCGTGCCAAAAGACAAAAACTGGAAATACTGTCTTAGGTCCTGTACTATAAAATTGTGAAATCGTAGAAAGAATAAGAAGGAACTAATAAATGAGCATGCGTCATACGTCTGAATATTCTCGGCAGAATGATAGAATAGTTCAGTAACCTTTGAGCGTGTTCCCTCGCGGGCCGATGAGCAGCCCCACGAAGTTGATGTCAGGGTGCTCCTCCTGAGGGATCATCACTTTGTCGTGCACGCGAATGATTGGAGGCCTGTAACGACATTAGTTCTGCTCAGCCACACCAGCGAGTGTCAAAATGGTAAAGGTCAAATAAGGAACATCTCGACGACAACATGTTTAACAGACAGATTGCGTAAGACATTTTTAACGAAAATTCTTAATCCATTCCTTCATGGGCTTTGAACTAATACACAAAACAATTGATATTTTCGACAGCGTAAGTTAAATAAATAGGCGCACAAAACGTACTTGTAGTCGGGCGGCGGCTTGAACTCCGGGTTGATCTGCTGCATGCGAGTGACGAGGCGGTGTCGCTCCTCCTCCAGCTTGCGGCGAGTGCGGTACTCGCGCGTGTTGAGGCGCTTGCCGTCCGTCGAGTAGATGGGCTCGGGGGACGGCGACCTGCGGCCAGGCACCACACAGTGTCAGGAGGGGCCCACACAGAACCACTACACCCAGACGAATCTTCGCAGACCACGAGATCACGAATACACAAAAATAAACCCATTTTTCAACAATTCGTTTCAAAAATCTATGAACGTCCTGTTTATTTTAAATTTCTAATTATAAAGTAATTCTTATTTTTGTGATATTTCGATGATTACCCGCCAGGTCTGTGTAATGCTTCATATAATTAAATGTACCCTATATATAATTTGTTGAACGTACTACTATTATGGTATTGATTCCCCCACGAGAGAGAACAGAATTTTTAAAACAAGTTTGATTATTACGGAGCTACGTGTCGAGTGTCGGAGCGTCGCGTTAATAACAAGAAACGGTGCTCAACAATATCACAACAGCAGCAGAAAGTTAAATTATTTATGTGAAACAGAAAGTGAAAGTACTCGCTCGCAGGGATCTCGTTGAGCACCGCAACACTGTCAGAGATAATCATGTGCACTGATATCCTACTCTGAGACCTAGATCTTAACACCCGAGGAAAAAGAATAATTCAATTAATTTGTTCCTGAAATTTTAATTAAGCTTATTAGCCCTGAAAATAATCTGGTTATTAATCATTATTGAGCTGTAGTTGCTGAAAATTATTAATAATAATTATTATTATGTTTGGTTAATTAATTGAATCATTAGTGTTTATAGCAGTCTGTATGCGACCTGCAACTAAAGAAAATGGCGCATTAGTAGAGGGCGGGCCCCCGGGGGCGGACTCCCGGGGGGCGCACACGACCCGCTCCACAGGTTCGCACCCAGTCCACGAGCGACCACCTCATCCCCTACATTATGATATCATTTATTTTCTTAATGCTTAATGCATTATTTTAGTCTTGGATAAGTGTCTGCGAACCATCCACACTAATATTATTTTTAACCAAATTTTTAAATTGTCGTAGGGTAGATAGAGATCAGAGGAATTTCGACAAAATGTAGTAATCGCCTGCTGAGCACTCGTTACGAGTAGCAGAGGACCCGCGTCGCAAGTAGTCCGGAGCGTCGGGAGCCGTTCGGTGGAGCTGGATCGGTACACCTACCTGCTGCTGTCAACGTCACGCACGTTACTGTACTGTACCCTTACCATGAGTTGTCATCGAAAACTAACTAGCTAGAGTATTTACGTAGACCGAATGTTGCACCATGAATATTTTGGATGCTTACGCAAGTGCTAAGGTAAAATCAATAAATCGTGTCTTATTATGTGTTATTTATAGTCCCAGTAATAAAAAGAGAAGAACTGCAGAATTATATACTCAAAATAATATTACTAGATATCACCAATGCTAAACATGTTATGACAATCAATAATCAGACTAAATTATAAAGATTGGCGGGTAATGAACTACGTCACTGTTGTGTCGTCGAGTACCGTTACGTTAGGGTGCGTTTTCTTAAAGCCTCTAGCAGGCCCAATTGCCCACCAGGTATTGGTGGACACTTGGGGCTGTCGGCTAATCTGTAACACAAGGGAAAAGGTCATGGTTCAAATCACCGTCCATTTTTGATGGTCGTTGAAGAGAACCTGGCTATAGGGGTCTTTACGTCTACCCCTCCTCTGCTTACAGAGGTTCTCGCCGCTGCACCCAGTATTGTAGGTGGTTGAGGGTATCTGTCCTCGCGCTGCGTCTGTCCGGTAGCCGCTGGCAGCGTAAGGGCACCGTGGTGGCGATTGGTTCCGTCCAGCTGCCAGCCATCGCGTAATCCTGAATTTAGGACCGGGATTCTGAGCCAGTGAGGCCCAGGCCGAAAGGAAGATATCCTCTATAATAAATTACGTCAATCCCAAGGTCTAGCTTGACATTAGCGCAACCACACCCTTAAAAGGAAAAATGAAATAAATGAAAAAAAAATATGACTGATGGAGACGTTCGGACGACACCAGGTCAAGTTACCCGAAACTGCCCAATATTCCCAAATTCCCAAACAATTGATTTGGAATTTTGGTTGATTGAGAATTTCGTAAGTATCAACTTAAAAGATAAAAATTGAAATTCCAATAAAGAAATCTGACAGATTGTAGTAGCTTGACGTGCTGTTGTCTGTACCTTCCTACTCAAGGTGGGAGAGCCGCGCCCTTCCACGGAAGGCAGCCCCACCGTATCTGGACGGGCAACATTAGTCCCGTGAGTCGGCAGACCACCGCCGACCCGCGTCAACCTGCGTCGTGCGGCGCAGGAAAACAGCTTACCAAAGGCAGCAAGAGCCGAAGAGGCTCACATCCCAACGGGCAGTAGAAATCGTGAGCGTGCGCCTCCAAATTTTAGAGGAAGCGCCTGAGAAGCGACAACTCGGGTTCGATGGCCCACTGCCCATGCAACGATGGGATGCGATGGGGTCCTTCTTAGTCGCACAAGCTCGGCGGAGACGGCGAAGCTGTGGAAGGAGGACACCCGTATCACCTCATGCGAGAGACTAGCTTCAAAATGAGGCCGGCCATGACGGGGGCGAAGCTGCTCGAGGTGTCGGGTGCCTCTAGGGGGAGAAGGCGGACATTCTGGCCGCCAGACTGACTTCAACGCGGAGGACGTGCGGGTGACCAGGTCGACGAAGACAGCTGAACTGGGAATTGACGGACTGGATGACGCCACGACCTCAGCCAGGGCAGCCGTCGTCGGAGTCGATGGATGTTCGCCTGAGAACGTGCGGTCAGACTATATCCACACCGACTCGACACGATGTGGGTACGATGTCTGGTGGCGACGGCGAACAAAGGCGTCGACGCTAGGCGTCTGTTGGTGGGATGCTAACCCTAGCTGTTGCAACCCAAGGCCTTGCGGTGCTATCATTGCCTTGAGACTGGACATACATATCAGGGTACGGTGCACCGCCGAGGTAGACCGCAGCGATCTGTGCTATCGCTTCCGGGAATGACCGGGTGCCGACCCGCTGAGGAGCCGGACCTGGATAACAGACAGAGAGTCCTAGGATGCGGTGTCCCAGGGCGGGGTGAAGTTAGCGATGTCCTTGGACATCTCCAATGCTTTTAACATCCTGGAGTTGAATTCGTGAGGTACTGCGGTACCATCAAGTGCCTCCCTACCTCCGTCACATAGTTGAGGCAAAACTGTTGGAGAGGTGTGTCATCTACATAGGACGTGATGGTAGACCCTAGCGCCGCATGACGTGCGGTGGTACCTGTGTCGCATAAACAGGGTTTCAGGGTCAGTTTTAATTCTTCATCAGTGTGTGTATATATGGATATTTATTAGAGATGTGCCGAGTAGTCGGTTAAGCCGACTATTCGGCCGCTTTTGTAGTCGGCGAGTAGTCGGTGGCTAGTCGGCAAAATACGCCGACTAGTGGTTATTTACTTTGTATGTATTTCTCATTAATATGTACTATATCATGGGAACTGAAATGAAATAAAACCTTAATTATTCATTATTATTTGGATTTTATAATCAATCTTACACTTTTCTACAAGTAAAGCAAAGCAGTATTTTCTTCAGTAATAATTTAAAAAAAATACTGGCTTAAAAAGAAGACATACATATTTATCTATAACATAAACAAAAAAAAATGGTACATACCTTCTTAACATAGGGTAGTTCACTAAAAAAAAAGTAATTAGTCCGTCAGTCAGATTTCCAAAAAAACTAGACACGTATTTTTCTTTTTTCATATAAACAAAAAATGAAGACGATACAGTGAGTTGAAAAATCGTGTGACGTCACTCCTTGCTACACTTTTTAGCAACGAGTGACGACACCAGCCACCACTCCTGATCATTAATGCCTTTCATATTTGTTAATTTTTATTTATTTGATAAAACAAAATATACGTATCAAAATGTTTCTATAATTTGAATGACAGACTAAATAGAATCAATTTTTTTTTACCCAGGAAACATCCCCATTGGTATAATTAACAAACAAAATAATATCTTCTTAATTTTAATAAACATTTATTAATTGTTAATCAAATGAAAAAGAAGGTATTTTTTAATTACCGACAAATTAATAAATAAACATTCAATATTTTAAACACGAAATGTTTCATGAAAATAAAAAACAAACATAGGAAGTTATATGATCCACCACAAAATTTTTATAATAAAAAATAGCAAGATTTGTTTGCTACGAGTGCTACGACTGTAAAGAGGCCGACTAGCCTACTAGTCGGCTGCAAAGAGGCCGACTAGTCGGCTAGTCGGCCTCTTTACAGTCAGCTAGTCGTTCAAAGTGGTAGTCTACGGCATCTCTAATATTTGTCTTTTTTTTTCTAGATTTAAATATACACTTCTGGACACATCTATTGGCCCACCTTAGAGTTTAGGTTTCGATGGCCTCTACCGAAATATGATTGCTAGATTGAACAAAAACTATTGATGCAGTTTTAAACCTGATACATTTTACCATCTTTTTCGATCGTATTGTTTTAAATTTGAATTCAGAATACCATACGACATGGAGCTACGGCTAACAAGTCGGATATGCGCCTTGTTAAAGGCAATTGATTTTTGAATAAAAAACATGTTTTATCAAATAAAGGTTTAATTTAATAACGCGTGTTGCTTCCATGAGCATCTACCACAGCTCTCATACGATTAGGCATAGAGTTTATCAACCGTTCTATGAAATTTTGAGGGATCATCTCCCATTCCTCTTCTATGACAGTTTTCAACTCCTGCATCGTCTGGGCAACTGGCTGACGAGCCCTAACACGTCTTTTTAGCTCGTCCCACAAGTGCTCAATGGGGTTCATGTCTGGGCTTCTGGCTAGCCAGTTCATAACTGTGATGTTCACATCCCGAAGATATTCCCTGACGATACCGGCCGTATGGGCTCTTGCATTATCATGCATAAAAAGGAAATTTGGGCCCACATAGTCCGCGTATGGTATCACGTGAGGTTCTAAGCACTCACGAATCTACCTTTCAGCATTTAATGTTGGCAGCCGTGGTTCTGTAACAACCTCAAGTTGAGTTTTGCCGCTCGCGAAAGAGCAACCCTCTCTTCAAAGCAGCATTGTGCGAAACGCTCTCCCTTACGTCGGTAGACCTTCTTCCTTCCATCATTGCCATGTAACACTTAAAGTCATCAGAAAAGAGTACACGCCTCCAATCTTGATGTGTCCAATTTAGACGAGTGCGTGCGAAATGACGGCGCGCTGTTCGGTGGGCTCGTGTTTGTTTGGGCCCATTAGCTGGCTTGTGTGGTACCATATCGCATTCTTTTAACCTTCTCCGAACAGTTCGAACGCTCACAGATACTCCGTGGAAGTCGCGAAGTTGGTTTTGTATCTCAATGGAGGTAAGGTGACGATTTCTCAAGCTGGTCGTCACGATGAATCGATCCTGCCTTTCAGTTGTGACCCGAGATCGTGGCCTTCCTTGGCGACGAACAAAGCCGCCAGTCTCTAGGTACCTCCGATAAACATTTCGGACCGCAGATCGACTTAAATTAAGTTGAGCACTCACATTTCTTTGGCTGTGTCCGGCCTGAATAAGTGCCACAGCTTGGGCGGCGACTTCAGGTGAAGTATCCTTAGATTACTGATAGAACCTCACCTTAATGTTAAGAATAAGTAATGTTTGTTACAAAAGCAAAGATATCAATCACTTTTTCAAGAATTAAATCCAAGTAAACCAATAAAATCAAGTTTTCTTAGTATTCGATTGTTCAATATCAACAAACAGGCTCCAATTTGTCTTTTGTTTCTTTAAATTCTGTGTTCGAAATTAAAAAAAAGACTATTGAATGAAATTGTGAATGTGCCAGGTTCAAAACTGCATAAAAACTTTTTGCTCGGCCTAATATAAAATTTTAGCTAGCACCAAACGAAACTGAAAATGCAAGGTGGGCCAATAGATGTGTCCAGAAGTGTATTTTAACGGAGACGCTAGCGAGTTTTGGACGTGCGAATTCATGGTAGAGTGATCTACGGAATGCAATCTCGAGTCAAGACGTCACATGCGCTGGTCGAGGATACTCAAAAAAATATTCATTAATAATGCAACAAAATAATGCGTTATTTCGTATTGAGTCATTTATTAAAAAAAAAACTGCACAACTTAGGGCCGGTTTTGTGGATACGTACACAGACGGACTCATAAACTGCATCAAAGTTCAGGATTACTTTGAAATGATTCTTTTTAATAAGTATACAAACTGTTTAGATTAAATTATGTAAATATGGAGGGACTGACTCTTTAATCTTAAAAAAAGCCAAATTTCAAAATAGAAATGCAATAAAACAAACGAATAATGCCGGGAAAACAAAATTTACTCGTAGTGCTTTGCGTGTCATTTAAAGTTTTAAATTGATTCGCATTGATTTTTTATTTTTTTGTCAATTGAATTATTGTTACTAGCAGAACTGTTGGGTTAGTTTTTTAACTCATCGGGAGATTCTGAACCATAATATGGATACTTCGTCCGAACAAGCGGCTCAAATTATAGCACTGGTGCGGGAGGGCTAGGATCAACGAACGATTGGTGGAAATTTAAATTTAAGCCAGTTTACGGTTTCTAGAGTATACAGAAGGTTTGTGGAGACCTGTCTCCACAAACCTTCTACCTGAACCTGTTCTTACAGAAGAAGACGTGGTACAGACAGAGCTTGAGCAACCACAGGTCGTGATGACCGTGTAGCGCGTAGGGCGTGTTATGTTATTAAAACTCAGATGAATTGCAGATGCTACAGCCGATTTATTGTTACAACTTCCCTGCGAAATCGTTTCCTTACGTCAGTTAACATCAAAACAGAGCTAAATGAAGTGCGTGGAGTAAATGTGAGTGCAAGAACAATAAGAAGGTTAAAGGAAGCGTATATCATCTCTTTTAGACCAGCAAATGGTCCAAAGTTGTCTCTAGCTCACAGACAAGCTTGCTTAAGATTTGCGCGTGAACACCTAAATTGGACAGAAGAGTAATGGGCCTCCGTATTGCTCACGGACGAGTGTAGGACATGCTTATATGGTGCAGATGTTCGCAGAAGAGTATCGTCGACGTGGGGAGCGATATGCTCAAAGTTGCACTGAGGAGCGTGTTCCTTTTGGAGGCGGTTCGTGTGTGGTCTGGGGTGGCATATCGATGAACGGGCAAACAGAACTTGTGTTTATACAGTATGTTAAGAAAACCCTGTCCGACCCATAAGGATAATAAAGGTTAGGTAAACACATGATCAAATATGATATAAAATTTTACGTAATGATCATAGTACCAATACAAATTAATTTTGAAATAATCTTTTTTTCCCGCGAATTAATTCCAACTTCCCCGATATTTGGTAACTTTTAAAAAAGTGACAACACCGGTATTAACATGAGCGAATAGTGATGCGACCACGTGCCGCGTGCCCTGCCGCCCGCCGCCCGCGGAATGGGTCATAGGTGTGCATAGCGCACATTTATTAAGTTACCTCTCTTTGCGAAATAATATTTATTTTTTTAGGGGTTTTTTTTAAGATTAGCCCTGTTTTGTATGCATTAGTAGAATCAGTTATCGATACCCAACAACACCTTCAGGGGTCGGACAGGGTTTTCTTAACATACTGTAGACATGGTCCGTCAAAACGATAATAGAGGGCGTTTGACTGCACATCGCTACATAACGGATATCTTAGAAGATCACGTGGTGCCTTAAAAAGAAAAGAAACCATTTATTTGGCGCACACCCTTATAAATACATACAGTATATGTACTGACAATAGTGGTAGACTAATAATAGTTTTAAACAAAGAAAACAGAACAAAAAAAAAGAGAAACAGATAAAAAAGACAATTAACAAATGTGAGTCCAACGGTTGCGCCAAATAGGTCCAGTTCAGCATAAATGTCAGACAACTACGTAGCAGTTGCCTGACGCTGGTTTTCAACTGAACCTTGTTTTGAGTGCATATTATTTTTTATTTTTTTATGGGACAAAACCCGCCACACTTTTCCCAACCACTGCAACTCCTGAAAGCCAGAATCAACAGTGGCGACCGCCAGAAAAACGCCGAGCAATGAAGCTCGACGAGTCCCGGAGAAACGATTCAACTGTCTTGGGTCCCGCAACGAAATTAATCAGAAAAGAATAGCGGAGGAGTAAGAAAAAAGATATTTTTTCCACTTCCCTCCATAACAAGCAGGAGACAGAACAGAACTAGGCCAAACGGCACAAAGGGACATTATTGCAACTGGGAGAAGCCCAGATTGCCAAACACCCCGGAATAAAATTTGATTAAGTTAATGGGTCCTAAGTAGGTATTAGCTGTTACAATTGATTCCAATAATAGGTATGGCAAAAGCGCCTGAACGCACGGAAATTGGTTCTAGTTTCTACAAGGTCCGTATAATAAACGACTCCGGATGTAACTTGTACACTATCCAACATAATATTGCGTTCATTCTGCCAAAGAACACACTCCCACAAGATGTGATGTGCGGACTGTTCAAATTCACAGTTCGATGTAGAACACTGACACAAAGGGGAAGGAACAAGTTTAAAAGAATACAGTTTACTTTTAAAGTTGCCATGACCTGTGAGAAATTGGGCAACGCAGTGGTCAACCTCCAGCCATGTCTTAGCCCTTGATGGAATTATCCCACCTACTTTGCCATTCGGATAAGAGGTCCTCCCAGACTTCAGTCTGAGGTTTAAATAATCTAGAGGTTTTATTAAAGTCGCGTTGAGTAACAAAATTAGTGTCCATGGCCTCCCCCCTCGCGGAGTAGTACATTGAAGCACGTCGCTGTACCTCAAGGTCGACTGGAAGTACACCTGCCAGTACCGGTAAGGCTTCAGTACTGACCGTTCTATACGCCTTGCATAAAAATATCAATGCCAAACGTTGGCTTTGAAGCAGTTTACGTCGTGCCGCCCCTATGCTGGCCCTATCGGCCCAAACAGGTGCACCGTAGCACATACATCCTAAGTAGGTAGCTCCATATATAGTTTTTAAAGTTAGGAATGATAGACCCCAAGTTGCTTTGGATATTCTAGTTAGGGCATAAAAGTTCCTTTTAGCTTTTTCACCAACTATTTTTATATGTTCGATAAATGAAAAATTCCTTTCTAAGATCATACCAAGGTAGCATACGGATTGCTGTTTTTTAATGGGAACGTTGTTAAATTTAATAGTAGGCAATGATTTAAGATTACCTTTTAGTAGAAGTTGATAGGTTTTATGTGGCGCAAACGCTAGGCGGTTACGATCACCCCACTGAGATATTAAATTTAGGCAAGTATTGGCCAAGTTCTCAAGTCCAGCTCGGGTACTTGACTGAATGAGCAGTAGGCCATCGTCCGCGTAACCAGTAAGTGAACAGCCGCAAGGAAGCGGGATCGCGAGGAAGTCATCAAAACCCAAATTCCATAAATAAGGACCGACAACTGAACCCTGAGGACATCCCATGGTTAGTGTTTTAGTACTAGAAAAATGACCGAGCTTAAGTACCGCGGAACCGTTTATAAAGTAAGAGTAAACGAGATTATATATGTTTCTATAGCAACCGCGGGTTTTTAATTTTAACAACAGCCTAGGCCACCAGGCGTTATCAAAAGCCCCAGAAATATCCAGGAAGATCCCAATTACGTACTTGTTTTCAGATTGGTTAACGGTTCTTCTGACAGAAAGCGCCGCGTCGACTGTAGATTTACCTATGGTGAAGCCATATTGATTATTATGGAATTTTGGACCGTTCGGTAGTAAACGTGGAACGATGAGGTGCTCAAGAAGTTTACCCAAAGATGGATAGAAGATGAAGATGGATGATAGAAGTGTGATAGGACGATATGACTTCGGATCATCCGGTGGTTTGTCACCACACTTTGGTATTATTCGTATGAAACCGCGTCGCCATTTACGAGGAAAAACGCCTTCAGCAATGCATCGGTTGTATACAGTTAAGATGGCATCACCCGCTGTTTTACACGCTTCTTTAATCATACTATTAGATATTTTATCTTCACCTGATGATTTGTTGACCGGTAGTTTTCTAACAATATTTATAAATTCGTCATTAGATGGTACGTCTGACATTGGTGATTCAGGTGGCACAGGAGCCCACGCTCGAATCTGTTGGTGGTAGTCGCTATCGTTAGCCGGTGAATCATCAGGGATAAGTGTATTAATTAGCACTTTTGTTGTTTCCTCTATGCCTGTGGTATGCTTATCATTGACTTTAATGTTTTGAACGTATGCAAGGTCGACCGATCTGTTAGCTTTAAATTCGTGATATAAGGGAGACCACGGACCCTCCCTGTCAAGTTTATCAACGATTTTTCGCAACAAGTTACCCTTAGATTTTTCCACCGATGCTTTGTAGCGTGACTTGGCAACTCTAAAAGCATTTAAAGCGAACGTAAGAAGATCTCCAGTAATCTTTCGGCTCTTGAGTTTATTTAACTGTCTACGCGCTCTGCGATATCTTTTACGCTGTTCAACTAAGTAATCACTCCACCAGTCATATCTACGAATATTGGTCATAGATCCGCGACCAATGGCAATGTCAGCACAGTAGGTAAAGGTTTCTGACATAATGTCAGCACTTTCTTCGGCTGACAGCCCGTCCCGAGTGAATTCTTTGGCGTGACACGCAAAAAGCGAGCCGAAAAATTCCCAGTTCGCGCCTTTACATCTATATCTGAAATTACCGGGAATATGAGACGGACCCTGAATATAACCAGGAACAAATTCGTACACGATCAGGCGATGATCACTACAAGACGCGTCCGGTAGGACACGCCACCTATCCAAACGTACGTCCGCACTTGAAAGTGTGACGTCAATACAAGATTCGCCCATTTGGCTGCAGAAAGTAGGTGGTGCATCAGGGGTATTATGAATCGATAGGTTCATCTCAGCAATGAAATCCTCAACAGCGCAGCGTCGTTCGGTATCGGTGGCCCGAACCTTGCCATACCAGAGAGACGATGACGCGTTGACATCCGCGCCAACGATAACTTTGCAGCCCGCGAGTGACCGCAAGACATGACGGAGATTATGTATATGAGGAGTAACAGGATCTGAATATTGAAAGTAACAGCTTACAACGAATACTTTAAAAGAAGCTGATGATACTTCGGCAACCGCACAGTGTGGCGTCATGAGGTCACGTAAAGACGTTACCGTAAAGTTAGAAGACCGCGCAACATAAATTCCGACTCGTGCCTTGCAATCCAGTTGCACTACCCTGTGATGTAAACGTGAGTTTTGATATTGTTCTTGAATGAGTACAAGGTCTAAGTTGTAGTCAATAATTAATTTATCTAACTCTGATGTCGCCACCTTATCGTTGTGAAGGTTTAATTGCCCTATGTTTAACCTATCCATCTTAATTAGTAATTAGTATGCAGGATAAGTTGTTCGAGTTTTAATTTACAGGTACCGCACTGTTCAGATCCGCAACGATGCTCAAAGGGCTTTTTATAACGTTTACACGCCGAGCAAACCGGGGTAAAATTTGAATCGCCCTTATGCGGGCAAACATTGGTTTCGTGAGCCTCGGAACAGACAGCGCAGGTTGGTGATTTATTAGCGCAATGCTTTTTAACATGACCGAATTGTTGACAATACGCGCAACGAACTACCTCGATATCATCAACAAAACGGCAAGTGGCCCAGTCAATAAATAATTTATCCTTGGTAGTCACAAGATGTTTACGTACCGCAGGTTCAATTTCTATGCCTATCCATTTCCGACCGGTATCGGTAGAACGCCTACGGACTATTTTTGTAGATTTAATAAAATCGTCTTCTTTTATTGGCAACTCATTTTTAATGTTTTGGCGGTACATAGCTTGCAAAAAATTTTTGTCTTCCATTGAGGCGGGAATGTCCTTAACTAATAGACGGGGGCGGCGACCCTTTGGTTTTTCTAAGCGGAGACCGGCAGACTTTATAGCATCTACCGATTCTAATTTTTTAATTGGTTTTCATTAGCCACACGTAGTACAACGCCCGATTTGGCGGTTTTTTTAATACCGACTATTTGAAACCCATCGTCACTCGGTCTAATCGCCTTCATAAGAGCCTGTTTAGTGGCGGACGATGACGCATAGTCAGCTGATCGCTCTTGGGTCGGATAGGCGACGACACAAGGCAGAGGCACTCTAGATTCAATAGCCGGGGCCACTTTAGGCAACCGCAGTTTCAAAGAATCTGCGTACGACATTTTATTGTCCTCATTAACGGTTTTAACGCCGGATTTTAATTTGATTATTTCTACATGTTACACGAAGATTTTAAAGCTAACAAAGACACGATACTTGTAACTCGTTGAGTCATATCCATAATAGATGATTTATTCGCGACATTTATAAGAGAACCGTTATCGTTAACCAGTTCGTTGATTTTAGACAGCTACACAGACGCCTCCGAAACCAAATCGTAATAATTATCACTGTTACTATTGGACATATTTAATGTAGGCGAGGACTTTTCAGGAGAATTGGGTGCTATTTGTAGGCGTTTCGACCTATCATCTACTAATTTGTCGGTCGGAGACATTTCACAAAATAGACGCTTAGCGGAGGTCTGCGTTGGCGGCGACCTAAGTGTTTTATTATTTCTACGGAAAATATCTCCACCACGATCAGGCGGGGCATCATTGTAAGTTGACATAACTAATTAATAAACAAGAAAACAAATCTAACTTAACGAAAAGAAAATAAAACTAGTGAGAAGAAAAAAAAAATTACGTTACCCTCACAAAAAAGAAAATAAATGTACTCACCGAGATTGATTGATTTACAGTAATTACAAAAACAAACACTAAAAATAAACTTACGATACCAAAACTAGACACAAATTAAACAACCTAGAAAGAAAAACACCAGCCAGAACTGATAATCGGAACACGATATTCGTAAATATAACCGGAGCGTATTAACTTCACACCACACGGCGCGGGGGCGCGAAGGGAAGTGAGTGCATATTAATTAATGTGTTTGTGTGATAAATCATAAATAAACATGTGTTCAGTGTATAAAATAGGTATCTGTCTATGCATGGCATACCCACAATTGGTTGGAGACACGCGGCGGTATAGCAGGCGCGCAGGCATTAGCATCGTCATCAAGCAGCGGCGGGTATGGGCAGATGCACGAAAAGTTCGAGCGCGCCTCACACCCTGACCGCCGTGGCCGAAGCCTATTTCAAATTAAAACCACGGCGAAGACGCACGTTTCACAAAATTGTATTTGTGCAGTACCTACTTCAGATCTTATACAGACCACGTACCTATCACCGCCAAGTAAATACCGCAGTCGTCTCCAACAACATCAAATTTGGATACAATAATGGATGCAAGTAGGACAGACACTAAGGGTAAGTTAACATGAAAATATTAAATTACCGTCATGTTATTATATTTAAAACTACTAAGTAATGTATCCTTCGTTCTTCACAGGTCTCCAATAACATGCGAAAACTCAGACCAGGCATCGCGGAAGAAGTGCACACAGACACATACTATAATCATATCTTCGTGTCTTTGTATCTCCATCCAACCCATTCAACACATGTCCCACGAATGAAACACTAACAGTTTACTTATATAAATGAGACGTTAAGATTGACCATATCCAGTTTCCTTTGCGCATCAATCAGATACTGCCGCAAACGTGTTCTGAACGTATGGTTAGTGCCCAGTACCCTTAAGGGGGGTGGAATATTATTCCACACCTTAGATGCAGCATATCGAAAACTGCCTCTGAACGCTGCCGTTCTATGAGGCTGAGTTGAAAGCTGCTGAGCACAAAACCTGGGTGCGCACTCGCGTCTACCAGCCATCCAGTTGAGCCTGTCGTACAAGTACTTAGGTTTCTTAGTCTTGATGATGCCAAAAAGAAGACAGGCTAAATGAAGCTTTCGCCTTGAATTCATTTTTAGAATAAACTGTTTGTTAAGGAAGGGGTTGACATGACTTCTAGGGGGAACTGAATAGCAGAAACGAGCGCATGCATTTTGGACTCTCTGTATAAGTCTGTCTGCCTTACATGAGATTCATAGGCGAAAAGGAGACGGGCGAAATTGGGCCTGAACTGTACACAAATGAATTATATGTCAATAATTTTCATTTATTTTTTTGTTTTCAATCATTTTTTATTAATTCTATTTTCCGCGTAATAAAAAAGATAATATTTAATGAAATAATACTGACTTTCTTTACTTTCACTTTTCAACAATGTTACCAGATGAAATGCGAATCGTTAATAAGTTATAATCGATAAACCAAATTATTACAAAGATAAAAATAAAATTAAAAATGAATCAGTATATTTCTACAGATTCGGTTTAGAAAATCTTTTAATATAAGGTCTTAATTATATTATATATTATTTACTTATTTAAAAAAACATCTTAAAACAAATTGATCAACGAATCGATTTGATAGTCGATCAATTATACTTTTTATTATACAGGCAACGAAGTAAAACTTCTGTCAATGTAACATCAACGTCAAACGAAACATACTCGTTATTGTATTTATGGTTTTATTTTCGTAAATTCGTGTGCTTTTATACTTATTTTCAATGTATCAACTGCGGCATATCGCAAGATCCTCCTGTTGGGTTACGACAAATAGAAGAGGAAAGCATTCTTTCAGTTATAAAGCACAGTCAGAGATATGGGAACCTCCAGTGGTAAGTACATAGTTTATTTCATTAAAACTTCTTGTTGTGATATTTTTAAGTACCTTCCAGCAAAGATACCTATATATTGGTATATTATTGAAATAAGTTTCAATAATAATATACCTGAATTACTCTAATGCCTTTGATTTATTTGAATTCCAAGTAAGATTTACAATTTGATTATTAATTACGGAAGATAGTTATTTTTATAAACTTACTTTAACAATTCAGCAATGTAATGAAACAATAGTAACATTAAATAACCATATTTTATTAAAGTATTAATTTACTATAATCCTAGTATTGCCATGATGTCATTAAGAATCTACATAGATGCAATTCTGAAAGATGTCACTGTAATTATTATTTATGGAAACTGTAAATAACAAACTAATATTGTTGTAGGTCAATAGATCTCATCACATTTGCCAAGGATGCAGAGATTTAGTTGTGAATAGCTTCGGCACAGATGAGCAACTTTAATCTCCAATGACTGGACATCGCCAAGTGTGTGTCAAATGTGGATGTTTAGTGTAGCGGACAAGATCTCATTTATTGCACACTGACACCGAACGTGAAGAAAGACTTCAGATTCTTCTAAAGTAGTCATTTCTGAATGGATATTGTCTCAGACCGTAAGCTTTTCTTAGGTTTACTTACTTGTTTTGTATTTTATACTACCACATGGTAATTAATCTTGGGTCAGGGTTGCGGGTTGGTTAAAAAAGAAACCATGACCCTGGCTGTCGCACAGGCAAGTGAAGAAACACGGGTGGGCTGAAAGTCTGACACGGCCTTCCACTCCGCCCGGAGCGGGAGAAGTCATTTGATGATTTCCCATTACACAAAAAAAAGGATAATTATTCTATGTATACTACTATATTTATTTATTTTTTCGCACTAATCACTGAAATAGCAGTCAGCTTAGAGAATATTTTTTTGTAATAGTGTCACATGCATGAGAAAAAAATATATGGAAAAAGAACAAAGGTTACTGTCATATAGTTAGACCAAAAGTTAGTGTGTAGTGTAAGTTAGTGTAATAAAACACAAATAATTATATTGCAACCTTTATTTCACGAAGGTGTAGATTAGAAGAGATTTGCGTTATTCAGGGCTGTTCCTATAGTCATATATGTATTACTTTTTTTTTGAAAAAGACTCATGATATATTTTTTTCCAGATTTCAAGAGCTCAAGCTCTCATATGTCATCGTTGCTGGGTGAGAGCTGATAGAAATGCTCATCATTGAATGACTGGACCATCTGGATCTTCAGCATCAGTAGATGTATCAAATGAACATGATGAATCAACTTCACAGTCTAATATCGATGTAGCTAACAAACGAATATATAAAAACCAAAGACATCATGATCGTGAACATATGCATTCCTTTTTGCCACCGACTTTCAAAATTCGTTTATATTTCACTTTGTAATACTTTTTTTTTGGAAGTTGGTTGTTATGTTTGTATAAAAAACCCTCTGCTTTGGTAGACTTGCCTTACAATGCATTTAAAGCGCAAATCAAATCCAAGCTTTGTTTAAAGGCATATTATTCTGTAAATGACATCTTTCTCCAGAATTAGCTTACTGACATACGAGTTCATATAATTTTCTTTTTCACAGTGCATAAATATGTGAGCTGTCACACCCCTTATACCTGGGGCTTATATTTAAGTAATTAGTTTTTACTTATTTACATTTCCATTTTAATGATATTTTATTTTTTGTTTTTGCTTTGCTGGTATTTTGGCGTGGCTAGCTGGCATATGATAAATAATTTCATTGTTGTTGTTTTCTGGTCTTCATTACTGTACATACATAGTATTGTATAAAGTCTTGTTTTTTTAAAATGAACAGACAGCTGTGCCGCTGGAGAGTTTGTTCCACCACTTCTTCCCAGCGAAAGCACTAGGAAGTGTTGATGGGTGGGCGTTTTGGGGGACTGTCTTATGTAATAACGATGTTCAAAAAGTGCTGATTCTCAGCCTATTTTGAATAATTGATTTTTGATTTTGATTCTTTTTTTTTTGTTCACCCCGCATACCCGCGCCTATGGTGGCCGGGAGTTCGATATTGTCGAGGGCGTTTTCTGCTTCGGCTAGAGGCGTGAGGACGCTGAGAGACCCGCTCCCTCAAGAGCTTCGCCTCCTTTTCCAGCATTAATTGTATATTAATACGATCAATAAATCAATATAAGAGAAATGCGATTTTTATTTCCGTTTACTCTTTTCTTTAATTAGATTGTAAATGGTTTTCCTAATTCTTTTTTAACCTCCTTTGTAACATTTAATATGCAGTTACGCGCCGCCGGCCCTTTGGAATCCACATTCACGATGTGTTAATGTAGTAAAAATACATTCTGATAAAATCTAGTCTACAAAAAAGTCTGAATAGGTAATTAGTTAAATATGCCATATGAGCGCTGACAGCTTCTAAGAAAACTTATAAAAAAGCAAATGAGGTTAGTTTTGTGCAAGCTAATAATACCCTATTTCTGTTTTCTCCCATACTGCCATTATAAATAAAGTTTTATTTTGTAAATAGTAATAATATTGAAATGATTTAATGCAATAATCGTTGCTGTACATTTAGGCCCAACTTTCTATGAACTTTCGCCCGTCTCCTTTTATTTTAATGCAGGATAATGCCCAGCCGCACGCTGCTGCACAAGTTCAATATTGCGAAGAGGTTGGGATGAATTGGACAGCACGCAGCCCGGATTTTATTCCCATCGAGCATGTTTGGGACGACTTAAAGAGCTGTATATGCGAGAAATCCTGTGCCCACGACAGTGGCAGCACTTAGAACAGCACTTTCAGAAGAATGGGACAATTATCCGCAAAATCTTTTAATAACCCTTAATACATCTATGCGGAACCATCCGTAATAAGGCAACGTGGAGGTAATACACCTTATTAAAACATAAATAAACCATTGCATAAAGCATAGTATAAAGAGGGAAGTAGGTTATCTCCGACCCAATCCACGATTTAATTGCCTACTGTCTTAGGGTCGTCACGTTTAGATAAATTTTAATTCAGTGTCTATAAATTGGCAAAGGTCTGAAAGTTGAAGACTGTCCGCGCTTCGTCGGATTCGGTGGACGCCCAAACCGCTAATAAATATTTATAAAATGAGAGCTTATGTTTAAATTATTTGCTTAGTATTTTGTATACATATACTAGTCAGTTTTTTGTAGTTTTTTATTTAGTAATTTAATAGTAGTTTTGTACACATATAAGACCATATTTAATTTTATTTTTAATTAATTCAAATATATAAATACTACAAACATATTTATTGAATCACACATTTATTACAAAATAACAAATTAGCTACAGAAAAATACTTTCTTCGGCTTCGACTATTACGAAACGCCTTGTTATTTTTAATGTGTAATATATCCGCATCCTTATAAATAACTTCTGCAAATATAATTTCGGAAAGCATGGGCAGGGCAGTGTAAAATGTAAATCTTTTATTTGTTCATAAATAGACATACCAACTTTGCAGTTTATGTGATCATTTTTAAATGCTTTTTGGAACATCTGCTCCATCCTCTTAATATTTTCTACAAAGTCGTCAGGTGGAACGACTAATAAAAGGAGACGGGCGAAATTGGGCCTGAACGGTACACAAATGAATTATATGTCAATAATTTTCATTTATTTTTTTGTTTTCAATCATTTATTACTAATTCTATTTTCTATGGAATAAAAAAGATAATATTTCATGAAATAATACTGACTTTCTTTACTTTCACTTTTCAAAATGTTACCAGATGAAATGCGAATCGTTAAAAGTTATAATCGATTAATCACATTATTAAAAAGATAAAATAAAATTAAAAATGAATTAGTATATTTCTACAGATTCGGTTTAGAAAATCTTTTAATATAAGTTCTTAATTATATTATCTATTATTTACTTATTTACAAAAACATCTTAAAACAAATTGATTAACGGATCGATTTGATAATCGATCAATTATACTTTTTTATTATACAGGCAACAAAATAAAACTCGTGTCAATGTGACATCAACGTCAAACGAAACATACTCGTTGTTGTATTTATGATTTTATTTTCGTAAATTCGTGTGCTTTTATACTTATTTTCATTGTATCAACTGCGGCAGATCGCAGGATCCTCCTGTTGGGTTACGACAAATAGAAGAAGAAAGCATTCTTTCAGTTATAGAGCACTGTCAGATATGGGTTGCACCTCAAGTGGTAAGTACATAGTTTATTTCATTAAAACCTCATGTTGTGATATTTTTAAGTACCTTCCAGCAAGGATATCTATATATTGGTATATTATTGAAATAAGTTTCAATAATAATATAACTGTATCACTATAATGCCTTTGATTTATTTAAATTCCAAGTAAGATTTACAGTTTGATTATCAATTACGGGAGATAGTTCTTTTTATATACTTACTTTAAGAATTCAGCAATTTAATGAAACAATAATAAAATTAAATAACCATATATTAAAGCATTAATATACTATAATCCTAGTATCACCATGATGTCAGTAAGAATATACATAGATGCAATTCTGAAAGATACAGTTTTTTCACTGTTTTTTATTGTGTGTACTGTCACTGTAATTATTATTTGTGCAAACTGTAAATAACAAACTAATATTGTTAGGTCAATAGATCTCATCACATTCGCCAAGGATGCAGAGATTTAGTTATGAATAGCTTGGGCACAGATGAGCAACTTTAATCTCCAATGACTGGACATCGCCAAGTGTGTGTCGAATGTGGATGTTCAGTGTAGCGGGCAAGATCATTTATTGCACACTGACACCGAACATGAAAGAAGACTTCAGATTCATGTAGTCATTTCTGAATGGATATTGTCTCAGACCGTAAGCTTTTATTAGGTTTACTTACTTGTTTTGTATTTTATACTACCACAGGGTAATTAATATTGGGTCAGGGTTGCGGGTGAGGGGTCCAGGTTCCCATCGAGGTGCACATCAAGTACCTCGGCCTGATCCTGGATCCCCGCTGGAGTTTCGAGGAGCATTTTAGGCTCCTCGCACCGCGGCTGTGCTCTTTCGCAGCCGCACTCGGACGGCTCCTCCCCAATTTGGGGGGGCCGAATTCGGCGTGCCGTCGGCTGTACCAGGGAGTGGTGCGGTCGATGGCACTCTACGGAGCCCCGGTGTGGACGGAGTGCCTTTCCCGGCGCACAGTGGCCCTGCTGCGGAGGCCGCAGAGGGTCATCGCGACACGGGCCGTGCGGGCATACCGCACGGTCAGTCATGGGGCTGCCTGCGTGCTCGCCGGCACGCCCCCGTGGGAGGTCGATGCCCTGGTTCTGTCCCAGGTGCATCGACACCGTGTCGCGGCCCGGGAACGGGGGGAACGACCCGCCTTCGAGGAAGTAAGGCGGGTCCGAATAGCGGCTCAGGGGGAGGCCCTGAGCCGGTGGAGGGAGGCACTCCGCTCCCCAGCTGCCGGCCACCGGACGATTGAAGCGATTCGTCCGGTGTTGGAGAGATGGGTTGGGCGCCGGCATGGCAGCCTTACCTTCCGCTTGGTGCAGGTACTGACCGGGCTTGGCTGCTTCGGTCACTACCTGCACAGAATCGCCCGTCGGGAAGAGTCGCCGCGGTGTCACCACTGCGACTCTCTCGACGACACGGCCGAGCACACCCTCGTGGAGTGCCCGGCCTAGCGAAACGAGCGCCGCGACCTCGTTGCGACGCTCGGAGGCGGGCGCCTCTCCCTGGCAACCATGGTGCGAGCCATGATTGAAAGCGAGAGTGCATGGGAGGCTGCCGCCTCCTTCTGCGAGACCGTCCTCTCGCAGAAGGAGGCTGCGGAGAGGGAGCGGGAAGAGGATGCTCTTGCCGCTCCCCTCCGGCGTAGACGGGCGGGGCGAAGAAGGCGGGGGACGAACCCCCGTCTCCTTTAGCCCCAGAGTGTGACCAGCGCGTGTGGGTAGCCCCCGCACGCGCATTGCACAACGGTCACCACGTCTGGGGACTACTCCGTTACCGGGTAATCCCCCTTTGGCGCGGAAACCGGCCTTGACTAGGCCGGTAAGCCCTGAGAGTGGCACGGCGTCTAGGCCTTCGGGCCGACCCCGTGACACTCTCAACACAGGGCCCAAGGGTAACCGAGTGGTTTTAGTGGGTATTCCCGGCTCCGGCCAGGCGAGTCCCACACACGTCCGTCGCCTAGCTAGCGGCGGAAAGTCTGACACGGTCTTCCACTCCGCCCAGAGCGGGAGAAGTCATTTGATGATTTTCCATTACACCAAAAAAAAAAAAAAAAGGTAAATTAATCTATGTATATAACTATATTTATTTATTTTTCTATGTATATAACTATATTTATTTATTTTTCCGCACTAATCTCTAAAATAGCAGTCAGCTTTAGAGAATCATTTTTGTGTATTAGTATCACATTCATGAGAAAAAACTATATACTCAATATCTTTATTGCTTTACCATAAGTTTATGTAAGGGTGGTAACAATTTATGTGAGATCAATTATGGACCCTGTAGGGCACAGCAAAATAGGGTAACAGGAGAGAGGAAACTGTTTGAAAAGTTTATATTTCACTTTGTAGTGCTTTTTTTTGGAAGTCGGTTTTTTTTTTTGTATAACATACCCTCTGCTTTGCTAGACTTGCCTCACAATGAATTTAAAGCAGAAATCAAATCCAAGCTTTGTTTAAAGACATATTATTCCGTAAATGACATCTTTCTCCAGAATTAGCTTACTAACACATAATATTTGTTCATATAATTTTCTTTTTCACAATGCAAAAATATCTTAGCTGTCACGCCCTTTATACCTGGGGCTTATATTTAAGTAATTAGATTTTCCTTATTTACATTTCTATTTTAATGATATTTTCTTTTTTTATTTTTGCTTTGCTGGTATTTTGGCGTGGCTAGCTGGCATATGATAAATAATTTCATTGTTGTTGTGTTTTCTTGTCTTCATTACTGTACCTACATAGTATTGTATAAAGTCATGTTTTTTGAAAATGAACAGACAGCTGTGCTGCTGGGGAGTTTGTTCCGCCACTTCTTCTCAGCGAAAGCACTAGGAAGTGTTGATGGGTGGGCGTTTTGGGGACTGTCTTATGTAAGAACGATGTTCAAAAAGTGCTGATTCTGATGCCTATTTTGAATAATTGATTTTGATTCTTTTTTTTTTGTTCACCCCGCATACCCGCGCCTATGGTGGCCGGGAGTTCGATATTGTCTCCCGACCAGGGCGTCTTCTGCTTCGGCTAGAGGCGTGAGCCTTCTCGTCAGGAAGTCTTTTACCCAGCCAGTCAGGCTAGGGGAAATGCCGTACGCTGGAAGCTTACTCAAAAGGCCAGCGTGCCATACCCCGTCGAAGGCCTTCGAGACATCAAGGGAGACAGCAATCGCATCCCCATTCCTCTCGAGGGCCTCGCCCCACAAGTGTGTGGCATACACTAGTAGGTCCCCAGGTGACCGCTTGCGGCGAAATCTGTACTGTCGGTCACTGAGGAGATCGTTACCTTTCAGGTATGCCAAGAGGCGCAAAATCAACACACACTCCATAATTTTGCAAAGTATGGAGGTGTTCGAAATCGGCCGATAGTTGGTAGGATCGGCACGACTACCCTTTTTGGGCACGGGCTCTGCACGTTGGCAAGCTTCCAGGACTTGGGCACTATACCAGTCCTAAATGAGAGACGATACAAGCGGCTCAATACAAGAGACAACTCAGGTGGTGTACATGCTTTAAGAACAATCGCTGGTATATCATCTGGGCCACTAGCCTTATTCACGTCCAGACGACACAGTACTCCCAGAACCTCCTTGTTCCTAATGCGAACCTTAGGCATTGAAGTTCCGCAATGAGGTAAATTAGGTGGTTAGGAGAAATGCAAAGAGACCTGCTTTCTCTCCCGACGTATGAGCCAGTGTTCCATTAGGCCTAACCAGCGGAGGCAGTGTGGGCCGACAGAAGTTCGCCTCGACCGATTTGGCAAGGAACCAAAAAGGTCTGCTAATGGATGGCTGCGTCAGATAACTTGTTGCCAATGTCGGTAATGCGGCCGAAGCGAGCCTTCTTAAGCGCCTTTTTGTAGGACTTAGCAGCACGGTTAAAGGCTCACTTTTTTGAGCTTAGATCCGGAGCTCAGCGGTCACTAGCGTCAACCCAGGTGAGAAATGCCGTGTGCTTAAAGAAGTGGCGCATCTCATCCCAATCTGCTGATCTGTATCGCCACATTCGCCGTTCATCACGAGAGTCGTGATCTGGTGGGGAGAAGGATGATACAGACTTCACCAGACAGTGGTCTGAAGTTCCCAACGGTGAAGAAACTGTTAAATCACATCTATCCGGATCAGTCAGCAGAAGGTCCAGACAATTGGCAGCATGACCAACTACATCAAGCACCCTAGTCGCTTTCTCTACCAGCTGGGAAAGGCCCATTGAAAGCGCGAAGTTTCGCGCCTCTCTCCCAGCGTGGTCGGTCCTCTGGTACGGGAAAAGCCAGTCCTGGTGGCAGGCGTTGTAGTCAACCAACAGCCATAGGGACGAGAAGTGTGGTTCTTCGAGGTGACGGAGGCGCCGGCAACAGATGTCATTGCGGACATACACACAGACCCCGGCACGCTGCAGGAAATGATGCTCCAATGCGTATCCCGGGTACCTGAGGTATGCCGCGTCAGACGGACATCTAATCTGGGTCTCCGTCAAGAAAAGTAGATGGGGCTTTTCAGTCTCAAGGTAGTGATGTACTGCAATGAGATCGAGTACAGACCTCGAATATTAGAGAGGTGCACTTTGAATGAGAGGACGTGCGCCCGCTGTGCACACCTACTTTGCTTTTTGGAACTTTTCATAAAAAAAAATTGAGTGAATAAGAAGGAAGACGGCAGTTAAGTGAGGTGATGCAATGTTAAACCCAACGGTGCTGGGCCAGAGGGAGTTAAATCTATCAGGTCCTCTCGTCCGATCGCCAACCGGCACGATGGGGCCACCCTAGGATTTTTCGCAGTTCGCGGGGCAGCCTTTCGTATGTTGCTGCCACACTACTTGGGCCCCCAACTACCTGCGGTCGGCCAGCGGAGCACCGTGCTTCGGATCCCGCTACCCTCCACGACCAAACTCCCGACAAAACATCATTTGGCGTATCGTACCCGGCACACATCGCAACACAACTGCTCAGACCCGTCCTCCAAATGGCTTCACCAGACATCATTTCGGAACACGACGAATCGCTTGGCGGCTGTTTTAAAGTTCACGAACCAATCTAGAGATTTGAATCTTAATCTGTATAGAAGTTTGCATACTTTTTATGAGTCCGTCAGTATATACAGTATGTTACGAAAACCCTGTCCGACCCATAAGGATAATAGAGGTTAGGTAAACACATGACCAAATATAATATAAAATTTTACGTATTCATCATAGTACCAATACAAATGAATTTTGAAATAATCTTTTTTTCCAACGAATTAATTCCAATTTCCCCGAAATTTGGTAATTTTTAAAAAGTGACAACACCGGTATTATTATGAGCGAATAGCGATGCGACCACGTGCCGCGTGTCCTGCCGCCCGCCCCCCGCGGTCGGCAGGCGAAGGGTGGTCAACGCACATTTAATAAGTTACCTCCTTTTGCGAAATAATATTTATTTTTTTTAGGGGAATTTTTTTTTTAAGTAAAGCCCGGTTTTGTATGCATTAGTAGAATCAGTTATCGATACCTAACAACACCTTCACGGGTCGGACAGGGTTTTCGTAACATACTGTATATATATATTTTTTGTTATTATTGGATAATGAATAATACAAATTTTTATTTTTGTAAATTCGTTAACAACATCTAGAAACAAAAATCTAGATATTTAAGGTGAGGTTGTAGTATTTTTTCCTTTTTTATCTATATTAATATTTTCTTTTTTATTAAGACTGCGCCGACCAAACGCGGCGCGCGGAAAATAGGTATTTTACTGCGGCGCGTTAGTTGTGTGCGTCGTCACGCACACATTGACAAGTTGAAGCTCGTTGCCCGCTTGGTTGCATGACAAAAGATGATAACCTAGGATTTTAAAATTTTGAGTCGGTGTATTGAGTGACTTGAAAAGACGAATGGATACTGAATATTTAGACTTTTTTATGTAGGTAAATAAATCCGATTAATAAAACCAATAACATTCGTGTTTGTTTGTACTATAGTAATAGATAATGCTTTCACTTACTATTCATCGATTGCGATGAAATTTCAGCGTGATGGTTTACACGCCCAAGAATTTCACTGCGTAATTTGGTGGGCTAGGTGAGTAGGAAGATAAGATAGATGGGTAGGTTGTTATAATAAAACCAGTATATATTTAATAAACAATCTATAATTACCTAATGTAATATGTCACTTGTTTTACCATTTTACAAAATCATACAAAAAGCGCAGAGAAAGTGGTTTATTTATTACTAGCTGTTTCACGCGGTTTCACCCGCATTCCGTGGAACCTTCTTCCCATACCCAGATAAAATATAACATTTATGTTCATCGGGGATAGTGTAACTTTCCAAGTAGTTTCAAAGCCTATTCAATCCAAAGAAACAAACAATCAAATAAAAAATCAAAATCAAAAGTCATTTATTCAAATTAGGCTGAGAATCAGCACTTTTTGAACGTCAATATTAAATAAGACAGTCCCCCAAAACGCCCACCCATCGACACTTCCTAGTGCTTTCGCTGGGAAGAAGAAGTGGCGGAAGAAACTCCCCAGCAACACAGCTCCTCTGTTCATTTAAAAAAAATCTTTGTTCTATATAATATTAGTATAGAAGTACAGGGTGTAACGGTCAAGTGTTATTATAAAAGATGCTTCTGCTTGAGCAAATAAAATTTCTAGTTCACAAAAAATAATGTTAATTTTTCCATACAAAGTTGTCATCATCTGACGAAATTTGTGTGAGTATACAATAAAAAATAAATCAAAATAGACTCTAAAAGAGACAAGAAGGGTAATATCAATATCATTTAAAAAAGATGATTGTTATTTCCAGCCACAAGGACTACTACGTTACACAAAAAACATGCATATTTGCGGTTCAGATTGAAGACTGAACTTGAACTTAGGAATTTTGGTGCATAATGGAAGAATGTGCTCATGCGATTTATATCGCTTTTCTTTTGCGGTTTGTTTCTTCTTTAAATTCTAATTTTCGCTTTGTATCTTTTTGATTGATCGCGTCAAGAATATATTTAGGTTCTCTAATTTCCATTTGCCTATTTAACCGAGAATCAAGTATTTCAGGCAGTAAGCAATCAAAATAAAAAGCTTTCAATTTTTTTTCCATTTTACACCAACATTCTTTATCTTCCTCAATAAGTTCAACCTTCATGTCCACTTCAGTCCAAACGACAAATATGCATGTTTTTCTTTGTGTAACATGAAGTTGTCCTTGTGCTTGGAAGTACCAATCATGGTTTTTGTTTAGACTGATATTACCTTCCTTGTCTATTTTCCAGAAATTAATTTTCTTTTTTCTTATGCCATCGTCAACACTCATGTCTCTGGCCGAGTAAGGACATTTAATTTCGATTATTTTGTCCTCTTCTACAATTCCATCGGGACTTGCTCCTAAAAATGGTAAATCTCGGTCTATAAATAATCCACACGGCCGTATGGGAATTCCAAGCTGTACTTCCAGTTGATCACGCGCAAGGTGTTCATGGGTTTGACCGTATTTAATAGATTTCACATGATCTAAATTTTTTTCTGTCACGATACTTTTGACCAAAGGTCCGCATTTTATAAGCCCTCGTTTGCACACTTTCCCAAAAACAGATGCGGTGAGCCGCAGTTTCCGTTCCTGACGCCATTCCATTGAATCGGCCTGCAGAATAGTTCTCCTTTCTAGTGCTTGGCGATCTTTCTCAGTTAAAGTAATATTTTTCATATGTTCGCTCTTAGAAAATTCAAAATCGGCCTCGCTAATGTCAGGTTTTTCGCAAGACTCGCCATAATGTTTGTCATTCTCACTAACAGTAGGTTTTTTGCTTGTTTGGTTAAACACTTTATGTACTCTACGTTTTGCTGATGCCAATCTTTTGAGGTTTCTCTTGGTTTCGAGACGTTTTATAAGTTTGTTTGGACTCTTGAGTAAAATTTTTTTATTCAGGTATGAGAAGGGTTGTCTCGAATTGAATGAGACCACTGATGCAGCACATCGTCCAGCATACGATTGCCTACCTGAGTAATTTATTCTTTTTCCGCCAACAAATTTCGCTATGACACTATTGAAAATTTCAGCAATGTTGCTATTTACATTATGCATCAAGCTAGTAGCATTATTCACTAATCTAGAAGTGAATTTTAATATGGTTGAAAATATAAAGCCACCCTCTTTACTCTTCATCGTTGGTACCAGATTTTCTTCTGTAGATGACTCCCCTTCGGTAATTTTTTTGCAGTAGTAAGATTTGCACGAGCTATGATTTCCAAATACGTGGTGTGGCCCGTTTAATAAATCTTGCTTCAGTTCCAGAACTTTTTGAGAAAAGGGTTTGTCATCTTGCGTAGATATATGTTTTACAGCGCCAGTAACCGAACGCCTTAAACGCATTATATTCTTTAGGACAGCTTTTCGATACGTTAATGGGTAGTTTGTGTTTCTGGTCAACTCATCCAATTTTGTGCAGTAATTTCGCAATAAATGATTAGTGCATTCAATTTTCTCCACTAACATGTTGCCATACGGTTTTGATTTTTCTATATTTTTATGTGTATTTGAATCGCCGTCGGCTATCAACCTTGAATAAATTAGTCCATGATTGTCTTTTGAAGTTTTGAAACCTTCAACCAGAGCTGTTGATTCCATGGCACTTGAAGACCCTGTGTAATTTTTAAAGCATATGTGTTCTGGAATTGCAATTTTTCTATTTTCCGCTCTAGCACAAACCATGCAATACTTATTTTTAACTGCCATATATAAAACTTTTTTTGTCCTGTAGCCTATTATTACTGCGGCACCCGATAGAGCATTGTAATTTTTTCGATACGATCTTTTTGACCAGCAGCCATCAGCCACCACAGTTATCATCGGCACTCCGTTAAAATCCACTTCTCCGTTGAGAATGGCTAGATCGTACTCTTCTTTAGCTGCTTCCTCCATGCTTTTTTCTTTAGCTAATTCCCATAGTCCACAGACCTTGATATGGCACTTGGCGTATAACTTGTCGGACATACAGGGAATGTCAAGGGAAGCTGAAACCTGTTCTAAACCAGAAAACCCCGCTCCTATGGACATAAAACTGCTTACAGCATTATCGTTCAGGTTGGGGTCTGTAGGGCTATCTGGTTCTTTACAGTTTATTAGTTCTAGTCTTATTCCACACATTTGGCAAGTAAAATAGAATTTCGATAGAAACCCTTTTTTTACCTCTTTAATAAGTTTTAAACAACTTAAGTTGCAACCTAATGGGGAGTTATGATTTGCAATTTCTTGCATTTGTGTAAAGAGATATGCGAAATCGACTATTCTATTTCCATGTATTATGATCTCGTCTTTATCTTTAGTTTCCTCTTCTATCAAAAAGTCTGAATATGATTCCGTATGTTTTGAAGAATCCTGAAATAAAATAAGGATATCATAAGTAGTCCCTAAGCTATGGGCACAAACCTGGGGTTCTATAACCAAGTTATGAGCTACGTCCAACACTTCGACGAAAAAAAAAAACAAGTGTTAAGTAAAAAAAAAAATAACGGGTAAAAACACATCGGGAGTAGGTCACATAGGTAGAATAACTGTCAAACCATAGGTGATATTAAGTAGAATACGCCAGTAGCCAAAACTACAGACTTCTTGCTTAGGGAGTAGACCCCCTGGACTTATAGGTATTATATAAATTCGAAATCGTCAACGCGTCTCGAGCAAGCGTGGCGATTGTGCCTTCTCTGTATGAGAAGTGGGCTCTGCCCTGCAGTACGACAGTTACAGGCTGGTATTATGTATCATAAATTTAACTTACGGCGTTGGAAGAATTTCCAGCTTCATTTTCTTTATTTGCATCAGTAATAGATCTACAATTAAAAAAAAAAAATGTAACGACCAAAATTTTCAATAAAGCATGTCTTAGAACTAAACAAATGTTTTACAACTTATCATTACAATAGCTTATCCATTAGAATACAGAATAACAATTACCACGTGGGACGTGGGAATAACTAAGTAAGCACATACATAATGGTGCATGGTGTGTAGGTTGAATACGACTGGCGTGAATTCCTTTTGTTACCCTTTTAACAAACGGTAGTAAAGATACCTATGACTGCTTCTTGTGATAGATTAAAAGTAAAATTAATTCACAATTTTATGAAAAATATTGATCCATTGTTGTGGATACTAAAATGAATCTGATTATAGCAATAACATAAAAAACTTATTACACGATACCCATATTGAATGTTTGAGAAAAAGTTGCATTCGCCATCTTCGATTTTAAAACGGATGTCAGATTTGCAATTGCCATCCCCGAAATCTCGATACACGATACCCACATATTTGAGAAAAAATTTAAAACAAGATAACATCCGCCATTAGGTAAGGAAGAAGGAAATAATAGTACTTATATCAAAATAGAAATACGTACTTTTTATGAGAACAGTACTTTTTTCGTAAATTAGCACCAATTTTCCTCTTATAATAAGTTTCCTTACGCTTTCCCATTTTCCTAAAACAAATATTTTAAAAAATGTTACAAAACCATACAATATTGAATAGTAAAAATATAAAATGTAATTTTTAGGTATGCACAATATAATAAGTCATATTAACTCAAAAAATGAAAAATATGACTTACCTTCTTCAACAGTTTGCGGCAAGGTATACGTACACAATAGATCGCGAAATATCGTAAGCAGCGCGTCGCTCCACAATCAGACGTGACCACTCTCCGAGCTCTCGTGGACGACTGAATTTTCGACCGGTGTATGTTGCGTATGATTCAAAACAGGGTGTCAATTTAAACAAAATAATGTCTAAAACAACCAAGCGACATTTTCGAAAATGTTAAAATGCTAAATTGTAGTATGATTATTATAGATTAATTTGAATTATAGTTTGTGTAAAAATTCAACGGTTTACTATCAAAATTTAACTAAATACGAGCACGTTATTTTAAGATTTTTGTCCAACTTTACGTATTTTTATTATTTAAACTAAACAATAATTATAATTTCTGCCAAAGCAGAATTGTTAACACATTCATTGTGTTGCTTAAAACGTTGTATTTTTATCGTAATTGTGGTAATAGTATTGATGATATCCCTACAACCGTGACGACCATTTTTAGTTATTTTGCTCTGCGCAGTCTTAATAGAAAACATTTTAGGAAAGTTGAACGAATTGTCTAGCACTGTGTGAAGATAGAAACGTAAAGTTAAATAATTGGTTCAACAAAAAAAATCACAAGATGTCAATAACTTGCTATTTAAACCGCGTACCTGAAGAGTTAATCTGTGTCTATATGCTCGACACCTATCTATTTAGCGACGAGTGAGGAAGTATGTTCATACCTACACAGCTCACAAAAAAACAAGTAATGATTATGTTAAAAATGGCTTCTCGCGAAGTGTGCTAACTGGCGAACGACCCGGGCCCCTCGACAAACACAGGTGAGAGATCTCACCAGATCGAGGTTACATTCCTTACTCACAGGTACATGGAAATTGATTTTTATCATAATTCATTAAATTTTACTCTTTAAAGTTTTCACAATTTAAAAATTATAGTATTTTTGACATTGCATTGGACCAATAGAATTGACGTTCTCTTTGATATTAAGATTGTTTGAGCTTACTTTCATATAAGAGTGTGATTAAAAGAGAGTGTCAGAGCGCATAAGAAGCGCTAGTGGGATTGGTTTGCAGACACTGGGGGGGCGCGTGGAGCGATCGTAACTAGAGATATAGTAAGGAAAACATCAGTTCGTATACTCATGTCAAGTGCGGCGCGCCGGAGCACGCGCACGGGGTCTTCACAAACCTCTCGTCCACGTTGGCGGGGATGCCGAGGTCCCCCGACCGCAGCTTGCGCGACACCTCCTCGATCTGGAGCTGGACTGCAAGGGAACGGGTTAGCCAACCGCGGCCACACGGACACATTAGTATACTGACCGTGAGCCTAGCACACGTACACATGCCATAACGTAACATACGCTGCGAGGGCGACGCTCTACGCTGAAACTAAAATAACATCGCGTGGACGTCGAGGCGCACTTAGAAAACCTATTATAACCTTATTCTTGTTTCATCCAGATGTACCTACAAGTAATGTAGCTAGGTACACCCGGGCCTCGCAGGATCTGAAGATAACTTATCAGCGGACGCATAAATATTCCTGCTCATTATTGTATCCTACTTAATTAAAATATTGTAATACATCATTTTTTGTATTAAAACTACTTTATGCATATTTCATTAAATAAAAATATACCTACCATTTTCATAATTCATTTTAACTAAAATAGTTCATTTACATCGAAAGATTGACAGGTGCGTCCATATAAGAAAATTTGTTTTGCAGTGAAGCCTTCATTAAATGCTTTCAGCAGTCTGCAGCAGGATAACGAGTCCAGTTCAGAAATCGCAACGTCAGGTGACAGCAAATAGTACTCACGCAAGTACTGTTCCTCCTGATCGCGCGTCAGCGTGGACGGCAGCACGGTGGGCAGGCCCGGGATGAAGGTCTTGTCGTGCTCCGAGCCCATCCACCGCGTGCGACGTCGGCGCGCCCGCCGCTCGGCCGCCGTCTCGCCCGCCGGGCCCGGCGGCGACCAGTCTGGTGGACATTCAACGAATATCACACATATTATAGTCTGCAAGAGAACATTCGTGAACATGCGGAACACAAACGACGATAACAACATGTACAGAAACATCTCGGCAGGCACGACCGTCTGGTTCCTTCTAAAGCTAGGCCTGCTGGGAGAACTTCACTGAGTCAGTCAAAACAAAATAGTCTGCGTTGCAAAATAGTCTGTTGAAGCTGCGATGCACTCACCGAGCCCGTCATCCTGCTCGTCATCAGGGTGATAATCGTGCGGCAGACGCTCGGCGCGCTCGGGCCGGTAGCGCGAGTCGGCTCGCGCCTGCAGCTGCTCCAGCTTCTGCTGCACGGAGGTGGGCGGCGGGATGGCCGTGGCGGCCGACAGGGCGGCGGCCGCGGCCGCGGCGGGCTGCACCGGGGCCGCCATGCGCCGCGCCGCCACGAACGTCTGCGGGCCGGTTGTCATTAACTAATTATATCTTATAGACCAACTTAAGAGCAATTCTTCCCTGCATCCAATCTTAATCCAAGAAATGAGGGTCCACAGTAGCCATGAATAACACTAGATCTTTATGGAAGATTGTGCAGTACATCCAAAGTTGGAACATTCCCAATATTGATTGAAATCATCTTGGAATTGGATTTGGTTTAGATGCAATGTAAAAGGTTATGTTATTAGTCTTTGTTGTCACCTGTGCAACGGCAGCAGCAGCGAGGATGGCGGCCTGGGTGGCAGGATTGATGGCACCGTTACTGCTCACCTGTCGCGCCGTAGCCTTCGTCGTCGTGCCTACCATCTGGTCGAGCAGGGCAATAGTTCCATCTCTGTAACCACATTATTGCTTGTCACACAAAATACTATGAATTGGATGCATCTTAGTACCAGCGCTTTAACAAAAAAAAACCTGCCCGTCTGCCTCTGTATTTCACAGAATAAATTTGACAAGTGAGCATGATTCTAAGTCATTAAATTTGGTGAAGGTAGACCTAGGAAAAACAAGGTGTTAATATAATAAAGTGAATAAATGTACTATATAATATACAATAATTAACTAGTGCGCACTAGTTTATTAAGAGCATTCACTCTAGCCCTTAGCCTTTGCAAAAATGGGTAATACAAAATCACAGATTATTAATTAGAAGGCAAAAAAGCTTGAGACTGAGCTGCTTGCTCTGTTAAGCATTGTTATTAAGCAATATGAGTAATTATAATGTAAATTATTGTAAACATTTTCATTTCTAATTTCTGGACTTGAAAAAAGATCCCTGAGTTTGTTTCGGCTATTTCTTCTCAGAGGTAGTCAGTTACAAAATGTCGGCTTCATCTAGTAAAAAACAAAAAACATGACTTGTAAAAGTGATTGGTGATCCTACTTGCTTAATAAACGATTTCATTTCAATTTCTTGAACACAATTAAATTGTAGTCAGACAGAAACACCAGCACTGGCAAATTGTTCCAGTCCCTCGATGTACGCGGTATAAAAGAGGAGGCAAAACTCCTTGTCCTGATTGTCGTGGTGTTAACAACGCAAGGGTGGAAACTCGCTGTACGACGGGTTGTCCGATGGTGGAATGGAGATGGGGGAACTAAATCATGCAATTCCCTCGCACACTCCCCAAAATGCATCCTATAGAACACTGAAAGGCTGGCTATTCTACTCCTGTGCTCTAGGCTTTGGAGATCGTCTAGAGTCACCAATCAGCCTCTTCGCACGCAGCACCAGCCCAAATGTGGCTGCTGTTCTCCACACACGAACGGACCTATGCTTTGTACCAGGGATGTTACAGAGCTTCGACTAAAACTCTGTTAAGTCGGAGCTTCCGATTGTTATCGTACCTTTGGTTCCGATACTTTTAAATCGGAGGTTAAAGTATAACATAGCGGCGGCGGCGGCCTATCAACTGTTATGAAAAGGTTCACACGTGTCTCGCAGGGAATCCCCTGACTCCTCCACATGCACTCTGTCGTCAATTATTTTTACACGTCTTGTTGTTAGTTTGTTACGCACACAACACTCTCATAGGTTATATTATAGGCATTTGTTTTGATTTTTCACTACTTTTGGAGTAAACTTATTTTACTTAATTTGATTTAACACTTTTGCTCATTTAATGTAATATAGTATGCTACTTTGGAATTTAATTAACTTCATTTAATTTCTTGTACATTTGCACATGCCATTTTCCTTTTTATTGTTGGTGTTTTATTTGATGTATTTTATGAATAAAAAAAAAATTAACTGAATAATATGTTTTGTGTTTAAAAATAAAAAACCTCTCTCCTACCACCACTTCTTACCCTGCCTCCGCTTCCGGTTCAGACTCCAATAAATCAAATTTAAAAACTCTGACTTTGGTTTCGGTTCCAATATAACTACCTCTGTTACAACCCTACTTTGTACAACATTAGAAGCTGCCCTGGTGTGAAGTACCGCCGCACCTTTGCCATAACACAAAGTTTCCTGGCAGCTACCTTGTCCTTGGACTCAATGAACCGGCCAAAGTTTAGGTTCTAGGAAAGCTGAAGGTGGTTGGTACACTCCAAGGATACATTTCGAAAAGTAGGAGCCTTGGATCCGCCAAAAGGAGACCGTTCACCATGGTGAACGCTCTCCTCTCTAATTGAAGTAAATGTCATCATTTTTAAGCAGACAAGTAACAAGGCATGATATGCGAACAACAGACAACAATTAGTCCTGCGAGGTTTGACCCAGTTCTAACGATCACCAGTTTCACTTCCAACCACTAGAATAACAATCATCTTGCCTGTCTTTAGATTTCCGACTGCGACTGCGACTTCTGCTGCGCGAGCGGCTGCGGCTGCGACGTTTTTCCTTGTGCCGGTCGCGGCTCCGGCTCCGCTCACGCTCCTTGTCTCTGCGAAACATACCATCACCTCTATAATACCATTTGCACCATGCAAAATAGACAACAATCCAATACATACATACCTCTTGGAGCGGTGACGGTCCCGGTCGCGGTCCCGGTCTCTGTCCCGATCGCGGTCACGATCGCGGTCTCGATCCCGGTCACGGTCTCGCTCCCTATCCTTATCACGATCTCGGTCCCGGGTCTTATCACGATCCCTTTCCTTGTGCCTGTCTCTCTCGCGGTCGCGAGATCTTGAACGACTCCTGTCACGATGTCTTGAGCTCATATTGAGCGCTTATAAAAACACTTTGAAATACAATATAGCAGTAGAAAACAGCAAGATTTTAGTATAAATTAATACTATACAATAAAGCAATTTATTGTATACCGGAATTATTGTGGAATGGTGCAAAGTTTTGTTTGCAAAAATATTAAAATTGTAGTATTCCTACTTGTCAAATGCCTATGGTTAAAACAACGAGGAACTCAACAGTCAACAAGACGACAACGGAAAATGGCGACGCTGTGAACTCTGTGACTGGCTGGTGCCACCTTTGACAATTGACAGTGTCACAGCGACTTTTTTGGTTTACTTCTTTCTGTTCAGAGGAACAGAAAAGGCAAAGGCATAGTACGCCATACAGCCTAGTCTGAAGTATTTTTTTCTTCAGTTTATATCCTAACTTATCCTACCTTATCCTTTTTTTTTTTTTTTGTTGTCGCTGGGGAAAATGACAATTACGCATCCCCACCCGTCGGGGGACGGGAGGGGTATGTGGGACTCCCCGGGAGAGAGCCTCCCGGTATACCCACTAAAAAACCCCAGCGCTACTCCGGCATCGCCATAGTGGCGGAGGAGTGGGAAACTAGCAGAGCCTGAGCTACCTCTCCCCCGCCGGCGAAACCCGCCTAATAAGGCGGGCCCTCATTTGCCCCTCCTAGAGAGGGGCCGTGCCTCCCGCATAGTGAGCAGTGCAAGGCGGGCGCGGGCACCCCCGTACCTCATCCTACCGTATCCTAGCTTAACTTAACTTAACCTATCTCCTGTCGTTTCCCACGTGAGGCCGACCAAGAGGGGTTTGGGGTAAAGACATGATGTGACCACTATGCTACAATATTGTCACTGTTCTTTATGAATTATTCACTGAATGCACTTTTTACTACATAAATCACGTGTTTTCATTTAGTAAACGACACTATAAATAATTTAAAAGTCCAATGAAAAATGAGCGTGGCACTCATTTTGGCTTTCCCGCCAGAAACAATCAAAAAGCTTACAGCGACTTCTTATTTTTTTTTTTTTTTTTTGGTTCTCTTCTTTCCGTACTTTTGAACGGAAAAGGCACACAGCCTGTAGTAGTTTATGCTTATTAATTTAAAAAGAAATCCAAACTGTTGTCATATAATTGATATATGTCTTCTTTCTTTCTTTTCTTAAGAGTGAATACTACTTTAACTCTTCTCTGTGGTTAGACACCATAATTTTGCCAATAACACGTGTAACAAATTATAGAAATTCTTTAAAAATTTGATATATGTCAATCTACTAAAAGTATTCGGTTCCATTTTATTAGTTAAATACAACCTAAGATTCGGGTTTACTCATGTATTTACTCAACAATTTATTTAACTAATATTTATACACATTCAACAAATAAATGCAACAAACGCGATGGAGAAATTTTTGAAGTCGGAGAGATTCGAAGCGAACCCGCTTGATAACAAAAATTCTGCACTCTGGTTACACTGGCAGAAAACATTTATTAATTTTTTGGATGCAGTCAATGCAACGGAAGACAAAATACAACTTAAGCTGCTTACAAATCAAATATCGCCAAATATTTACGAACACATAACCCGTGAAGAAACATTTTCTTCAGCGATCTCTTTATTAGACACTTTATTTATCAGGCCAAAAAGTGAAATATTCGCCCGCCATAATTTGGCTTCTCGTAAACAACAGCCTAACGAGACAATCGATCAATACATACAGTCTCTGAAACTTTTATCCAAAGAATGTAGTTTTTCGGTGGTAACTGCAAGTCAATACGAAAGTGAATACAACGTGATTCTTTCATCTCCGGCTTAGGTTCTCCTACTATTCGACAGAGACTCCTTGAAAATGTGACACTCACTCTTGACGAAGCCCACAACCAAGCTCGCTCTCTCGAATCTGCTCAGATACAAAGTCAAAGTTTCAACAATTCAAATTGCTTCTACAACAGATACTCCATCATCCCTACTACTTCGAATCAAAGTCGAAAGGTTGAACCTCCCAAATCACAAAAGAATGATAAATTCTATTTTTGTGGTAATTCACAGTCATCCCCGTCGGTCATGTCCAGCTTCTCAGGCAACCTGCCTCAAGTGTGGTAAACAAGGTCATTTTGCGAAGGTGTGCAGAAGTAGCAGTGTGAACGCTGCTATCACTTCACTTGAGGAAGATCACCTCTTGTTTACTGTTGGCAGCCAGTGGCATCAACAAATGCAAAACTCAAGTTGCCATCGACGGAATATCACTCCAAGCTTTGATCGACACAGGAAGTACTGGAAGTTTCATTGATGAAAATGTTGTAGAGCAGTATGATTTGTAAACCATGCCTTGGAGACAGGAAGTATCGATGGCATCCTCATCACACACATCACAAATAACTAAAGTATGTTCAGCAACAATGAAGATAAACAATCAAGTTATACCTGCAATACTATTTCGAGTCATGAAAAATCTTTGTTGCCATGTCATACTGGGACACGATGTTCTCGAAAAGTACTCCGCACTAGAAATACAATTTAATGGACACCAACTTCCGCTTAGATTATTTGCATTAGAAGAAGCTAACATTGAACCTGTCAATTTATTTCCAAATATTGCATCAGAATGTAAACCTATCGTAATAAAATCACGAAGATTTGCAGGCGAGGACAGCAAATTTATACAGGAAGAAGTCAACAAATTACTGCAAGATAATATTATAGTAGAGAGTACTTCGCCCTGGCGTACCCAGGTCCTGATCACATCAAACCCAAATCATAAAAAGAGAATGTGCATTGATTATTCACAGACTGTGAACAGATTTACTTCCCTTGATGCATACCCATTACCAAACATCGAAGAAATCGTAGCAAAGGTATCTAAATATAGAGTATTTAGCAAAATTGATACGGAGTGGCTTGTTTTCAGCGCGCCATAGATTCTATTTGCTGTTCTGTTTGATATGTATTATATGTATATCTCATGTATTTACAGTCCTACCAACTTATCTGTGAACTGAGTGGTAGCGACACCGTCGCTTTAGTGTTGCAAATTAATTAAATTTACCCATGATTGGGTATGTCAGATAAGAAACTAGGTAAACATATAAACATAATTTTATTATTTTAAAGAATACCTAACATTGTTTTATAATAATAAAATACTAATATAAGTAATAAATAGTCTTCAAAAATAAGAAAATTAATGTAGGTAGATACATACATTAGCTTTTTCTCTGGCATTCAATTGATATAATGTAGGTACCCCACTTACAAACTTTTGCATAAGTACCTACTTAGATGGATTCAGCAGTTACAAGCTTGATAAGTTGATACAAAAAACCCATAGTTTAGTACTAGCTACTAGCATCTCTATTTAAACAAAACTCAAATATCTAGACACTCAAGATGTGTCCTGTATTACATGACCTAGTTAATAGATAGAATAAAACAAAAGTTTCATCATCATCATCAACCCATATACCTACGTCCCTACTGCTGGGGCACGGGCCTCCCTTAACGATGTGAGGGGTTAAAAAAAAACAAAAGTTTGCTTAACAATAATTTATTAGAATCCCGGTTTACAATAATTATGATCTTTTGATGAACTTGCACGCCCAACTTCATCCTGGCTGTGAGGCCATACGCCGCTTATGTCCATGTCATCATCGTCACTGTCACTTTCAGTTTCCGAATCACTTACCACTTCTATAATGAACGGTTTATCCAAGTAGACACCATGCTTCAAATATTCTGCTTGTAACTTGAGAACATGATTATAATGCTGAGCCCACTCACTAACCGTTATACTTTTAAAAGCTTAAAAGCTTCTTGAACTAGGCGGGGAATCTCAGATTTTTTGTGGTCAATATTTACATTAACAACTATTCTTTTAACTATTCTTTTCTCTCCGGATAACTCCCATGTCAAAATCATCAACATGAATAAACCCACTTTGACGATTCCTCTCCTTGCCTGGGGTCCGAATTTTTGTACCAGCTTCGTCTGCAGCATGCCCTTCTTTAACTATTATTGAAATTAGCCCTTGACTCACACCTGAAATATAGACAAAATTAATTAAGTATTTACATACTATAGTTAAAATATTAAATGTAAGTATGAGTAATTATTTTTTTTGCGGCTTGCGTACAAATCGCGTCACGTAAGAAGAACGCTGGAAGGCGTGGAGTGGAGAGAACTTAGGCTAAGCTAAACGTAGGTACCTATTCGGGAGAGCCCCTCAGATTATTCCAGCGTTCTTTTTACGTGACGAGAACTATAGGTAGTTGAATCACTCAGCTTTTATATTTTTTAAGTTACAGTTACGTTAAAAAGTAATCAATGAAAAAAAATATCGGGTAATTTACAAAAAGAAAGTAGTCAACACTAACCTGTAGCTGCCGTAATTCGTTTGTATACTTGATTAAATGGAATAATCGGAGCCTCCGCCCGAGCTTCTTCTTCAAAAAAGGCTTTGACCTTAAGAATGATGCTTCGCGCATCACTTTTAATCGCTTTCGGCATATTAAACGCTGTGTTAGGGCAACACTAATGATAGATGATTAATGTCAACATTGATTGATTTCCTGTATCCGGTAATCCATCTTAAATTAAGCCATCACATTGTTAATTACATATTGTTTATTATTTATGATTATTACTGTAACGTTGATTGAAATTACAATTAAAACAAGTACAATAATTTCATCCTTTTATTCAGTGTACATACATAACAAATTGGCGACGAGGATCGTGAAAATGTGTTCAGGTGTTGTAAAAATAAGTGAATACCCATGCGTTCCACATAACCTTACATTCCCATGATCCAGGGGCTCCCATTCCTGTGATGATAGCCCGCTTCACAAAGATTCCTTCTTCCTACATATTTATACGCACAAAAAACCCATTATGGAAAAACAACTAGCACAAGTGTTGGCTCAAATGGCCGAAACCATGCGAGGATTACAAACGCAGCAAGCGAATTTACAACAGGCACTAATGATTAACCAAGGTAAACAAAATACTAACATAAGTGGTATCAACTTACAACCATACGATGAAATAAACGAAAACTGAAAGCTATGACGAATGAAAATGGAAGCCTACAAGATAAATTATCGAAATTTCTAATGGCCTACAGAAAGACACCTAATACTACAACTAGAATCAGCCCTGCGGAAATGATGTTCAAGAGATTATACCGGACAAGGTTAGATTTAGTAAAAAGAAATCTATGTACAGAAATCAATAGCAAGAGAGAAGAAATATCAGATAGAAAATATTTTAAAGAGGGAGACAGAGTACAAGTAAGAAGCTACAATGATGACACTAAATGGAAATTTGGAATTATTACTAACAGAACAGGTAAGTTGCACTATGAAGTAGATATTAATGGGAAGAAATGTCACAGGCACGTGGACCAAATGTTGAAGACAACCTGTAATGAAAACTACAATGATAAGATCTCACAAAATAAAGATTACCAATATAGAGAACAAACAGCTCCGCCTACACCAAAGAGAGATGAAGAAGCTACTGAAAAAGATGTCATACAAATAATACCTGAAGAACCTGAAAAAGAAATACCTAAAATTTGTGATGAGCAACACATACAATTGGAAGAAAATAGACAAGGACTACACAGCGAAAATATAGAGCAGTCATCTGGATTGCGACGCAGTACACGCTTAAAGAAAGCACCTACAAGACTGGACCTATGAACAATTCTATATAACGTGGGAGAGTGTTAGGGCAACACTAATGATAGATGATTAATGTCAACATTGATTGATTTCCTGTATCCGGTAATCCATCTTAAATTAAGCCATCACATTGTTAATTACATATTGTTTATTATTTATGATTATTACTGTAACGTTGATTGAAATTACAATTAAAACAAGTACAATAATTTCATCCTTTTATTCAGTGTACATACATAACACGCTGAAAATCTAGAAATATCGCAACAGAAAACACAGAACACCCGAATGTAGTAGACACTGACAATCGAATGACATTTCAACATGGCGGCCGTAGTTCCCATTTTCTCCATTTCACAGATAAGTTGGTAGGACTGTACTCAACATGTCACCATAGAAACAAAGCTGTTATCTTGTTTTGTCAAAAAAATGTAAAATATATTGAACATGAGATCGCGTTTTTCTTCTAACTGATATTGTTTAAATCGAGATTAATCATCTCATAATAGGTTATGGACCCCTTTGTTTTCACTTAAATATTTGTTGGAAACTAAGCATGGAGCTAAGTAAAATACAAATACGCAAGCTTGATGGAAATTACTGGATACAATGGAAGTACCGCATGTCTGCTCTGTTACGGGGCATGGACGGACTATTGGATATTGTTCAGGGAAATACTCATAAACCGAAGAAGCCTGTAGCTGAGGGCGGTGATGCTGATTCTGTGTCCGCAGTGGCTTTGACGAACTACAATACACAGTTGTCGGAGTATGTTAAGCTGGAAAGTATTGCGTTACTACTAATTACAAATAACATATCAGATGAAATTTTAGACAAGGTGATTCAATTCTATCATCTTAAGGACATATGGGATGAACTGCATAGACTCTATGACGGTGTCAATGAAGACAAGTTATACGAAGTATGCATGGAGTTCTTCAAATTTCAAAATGATACTGCTGATGACATGGCAACTCACGTATCAAGGTTGAAAAATATTTGGCATAAACTGAATCAGGAGTTATTAAAAGCTGAAGAAATTACCAGAAATACTTTTAATCTGCAAGATTTTAGATACACTGCCAGAAAATTATTTTTCATTTAAATCGAGTTGGATGTTGATGTCCAAGAAAGACAGAATTGTAGAGAATATTACCAGCCAACTTTGTGGGCATGAAAAAGCTCTAATAGGAAGCACGGAAGGCACGTCTAGCGAAGCGCGTTTCATGAAAACAAGAAAGAAAGGTGTTGAAAAAAAGAAGGAAGAGACATCAGGAAATAAAAAAGCTACCAAGTTCAGATGTCATATCTGTAAAGAGGTTGGTCACTTTAGGAAAGATTGTCCAAATAAAACTATTAACGAAGATAGAAGGAATAGTAGTGATAGCACCAATATGATGGTACTACTAAATCTGTCTGAAAACAATATCCAAGATCGTGAAGCATGGTTTGTTGATAACGGAGCAACTCACCACGTTACGATGAAAAGAGATTTATTTGAAAGTTTTGAGCCTTTCAGTATACCTCACACTGTTACTACGGCTGATGGAAATGAAGCCATAGGAAAAGAAAAAATTAGAATAAAATCTAATATTGGAAAAGAATTTTGTTATAGTGATGTCTGGTTTGTTCCTAGTATTAGCAAGAATCTTTTTTCAGTGCTAGCGGCACAGGACAAGAATACAAATAGTGTATTTGCGTCACGAGTAACTATATGCTGTATTTAAGTGAATGAAATAGTCACCATGACAGGAACCAGAACTAGGTACGGTGGGTTATATAAGCTGAATTGCGAAGCAATTAAACCTTAGGTAGCTGCATCGATTAATGCAGTAGATGCCTTGCAGCTGTACCATGAACGCATGGGCCACAAAAATAAAAGGCATGTGAAAAGTCTTATAGAACGAGAATTGAATATAAAGACAATGGATAATGGCATATTGTGCGAAGGATGTATTTTTGGAAAAACTCACAGACAGAAGTTTGGGAGTAGAGAAAAAGCTAAAATGCCTGGAGAACGCATACATTCGGATGTTTGCGGTCCTTTTCCGTTTTCAGTCTCGAAGTATCGATATTTCGTCTACTCCATGAAGACAAAATCTGAAGTACCTGAAAAGCTGAAGCAAATGCTGGCAGAAGCTAGAGTAGCAGGACACACAATTAAAGAATTCCTGAGTGATAACAGTGGAGAGTTCGACAATGAACAAGTTAGAAAAGAATTAGCGAAACATGGAATACATCTAAGACTAATAATGCCGTATACGCCTGAACAGAATGGGTATAGCGACAGAGAAAACCGTACGATTTTAGAGTCAGCAAGAGCTATGATGCATGCTCATGAAGAGTTGCCTCAACAATTGTGGGCGGAGTTGGTACAGACTGCTTTTTATATTTTGAACAGAACAGGACCAACTTCCGTGGAACACAAGACTCCGTTCGAGCTTTGGTTTAGGAAGAAACCACGAATAAAGCATCTGAGAATTATTGGCTCGGTTTGCTATGCACAAATTCCTAAACAAAAACGTAAAAAATTGCATAAAAAGGCTACGAAATGCGTACTGGTTAGATATGATAATGACGACGGGTATAGATTGTGGAACAAGGAATCAAAATATATAGTCAGGTCAAAAGATATCATATTTGATGAAAAGCCATTGGAAATGAAATTCTAAGAGCTAGATGAGGAGGTCACAGAAGTGGACGTTCAAGTAAGAAGGGAGTATGTAGTGACACCCAATAGGATCAATAATCAAGTTGTAACGATCGATAAGGAAACGAATAGTCCGGTTATAGAAGAAGACAATTTTGATGATGCTTTATCGACTCATGAAGAATCTATTGAACCAAGGGGAGGAAATGATGTTGATAATGATGATACGGAGCAGATGGTTGGAAATGATGACGTTAATGAAGATGAAGATAATCTTGATCAACTCATTAACACACAAAGTGATCGAATTCTGCGAGACCGATCGTTGATCAGACATCCAGACAGGTTCAAAGATTATGTTATGGTTACAAACGGATTTTTCGAACCAACATGTTACAAAGAAGCAATATCCAGTAACGAAAGTGAACTTTGGAAGAAAGCCATGGACAACGAGATAAATTCTCTTAACGATAATGACACGTGGGTTCTAAAAAAGTTACCAAAAAATTGAAAAGCAATACCATGTAAATGGGTTTTTCGCGTGAAGCTGAACGCTGATGGATCAGTCGACAAGTTCAAAGCAAGACTAGTAGCCAAGGGTTTTCGCCAGAAAAAAGGAGAGGACTATGATCAAACTTTCAGTCCTGTTGCGAAAATAACCACGGTGCGGACTGTGATTAGCGTCGCAGCAAGCGAAGGTATGAATATATATCAGTTTGATGTGTCGACGGCATTTCTATATGGAACACTTTTTTTTTTTTAATAATTATAAACTAGCGCTTGACCGCAATCCTGCCTGATGGTAAGCAGTGATGCGATCGTTGATGGTAAAGCGCGCTAGTTTATTAAGAGCCTATCCACTCAGAAAAACTGACCGAATAGGAAGGAAGACGGCAGTTGAGCGAGGTGATGCAGTGTTAAACCCAACAACGCGACCAACGATGCTGCGCCAAAGGGAGATTGATCTGAAGACCTTCCACGACCAAACTCCAAACACAACAACATTAGGCGCATCATACCCGGCACACATCGTAACACAACTGCTCAGACCCGTCCTCCGTACGGCTTCACCAGACATCGTGCCGGAACACAACAAATCGCTTGGCGGCAAGGCTTTGTTTGGTGGGTGGTAACTTCTGCCGGCGGCCAATGTTATGGCCTACCACCGAGAGAAGAAGAAATTTATATTAAGCAACCCGAAGGCTACGATGATGGTTCTGGAAGGGTATGCTTACTGAAGAAAAGTCTCTATGGGTTAAAACAAGCCCCGAGATGTTGGAATCAGAGAATTCTTAATTTCTTCAAGGAAGCTTACTTTAAAATCAGTGAAGGGGATACCTACTTGTTTATTTGTAAGAGAGAAAAACCACCGGAAATTGATTGTGGTTATCTACGTTGATGATGGCTTCTAGCTGGATCTGGCAGATCAAGAACTCATTGATGAATTTATTGAAGAGCTGAAGGAAAGGTTGTTTAAGATAACAACCAAACCAGCTACCTATTATCTAGGTATTGAGATTTCAACCAGAGAAGGTATTGGAATAGTAATAAATCAAACATCTTATGTTAAGAAAGTTTTGAACAGGTTTGGAATGCAGGACTGCAAACCTGTGACTACGCCAATTACCAAGGAGGACATAATCTCTAATAACGAGAATGATGACTACGTTCTGAAAAACTACAGGCAAATAGTTGGAGCACTTGCATATTTAATGGTCGTGTAGCATTGTACAAATGCTACACATGTCCTCTTACCCGCTACACAAAGGTTGACTATAAATCACTCACACCAGATCACACCGAGGAACGCGGAAGTCATGGCGCGCGTCCCTGCGACCCTGACTCCCGTAGCGAGGGTTCCAGGGCAGGACCAACGGTCAATGTGCGTGGGAAATATAGTGAGTCGTCTAGCACGTGAAGACTGAACTGGCGCGCTTTCTACATCAACCAATCATACGCCGCGGCCTGCCTCGATTAACGAATCAGCATCAAGAACGCACGCAACACCGCGTGGACATCGCAGGACAGCAAGCTGATTTGCTAGTGGTTACCCCACTATTATTTAGAGATAGTTAGTATTTAAGTGAGTGCATAGCTTGTAAGAGACTTCATTATACAACATCATTATACCTTATTATTATATTCTACATCATTATTACATTACAGTCCATTCCTTGATCACACTCTTGTATCGCGTCATTATACACGTCAAATACATTGTACTCTTTTACATTCGTGCAATACACAAAGTTCGATTTATCTGAGTTTTAATTACGCGACACGACCTACGCGCTACAGTCGGAACAAGGCCTGATATTGCATATGCAGTAAGTGTAGTGTCAAGGAGTCTGGAGAAACCGACTCAAGCAGATTGTGTCAGAGCAAAACGTATCATGAGATACCTTCAGTACACAATTGATCTCGGCATTATGTATAAAAGGAACTGTAAAATTGGAATTATAGAGTCGTACAGTGATGCTGACCATGCAGGCGATATTGAAACTGTAAGATCGACTTCTGGAGTACTTTGCCTATATGCCGGAGGACCAATCTCCTGGTTAAGTCAGAGGCAGCAAAGTGTCGTTATTTCGACGACGGAAGCTGAAGTTATCGCTGCAAGTGAAGCTGTGAGAGAATGCATATGGTTGACTTGGCTCTTAGGAAGTCTTGTACAACTGAAAAGTCTTCCTATGTTACAAGTGGATAACGAAGCAGCAATAAAATTAGCTGAGAATCCAGAGTTCCACCGACGCCCGTACACGTCACTTCTTCGTAAGAGAGCTTGTGACTAATGGAGAGCTGCTAATAAAGAAGGTAAAAAGCGAGCTTCAATTAGCAGATCTTCTAACTAAGCCGTTGCCCAGAGCTAGGCTTCGTAAGCTTATGGATATTATGGGACTACATTGAGAGAAGATGTTAAAGTTTATGTATAGAAACTTTTTGTTGTGCAATGTGTGTCACCATAGAAACAAAGCTGTTATCTTGTTTTGTCAAAAAAAAATGTAAAATATATTGAACATGAGATCGCGTTTTTCTTCTAACTGATATTGTTTAAATCGAGATTAATCATCTCATAATATTTAGAACAAATTGTAGGGCTTAAATGATAAAAATATAAACGTAAAATATGCTTATTAGGTCTTAGTTCTTAAAGTATGCACTTTGGGGTCTAGATTTTCACGTTTATACAAACCTTGTAAGTGTCTGCAATATATTGCCAAGTATCAATGATGTTCTTTTAGTAATTAAAGAGTTATAGGACAATTTACCATGACATAATCACTGTTTACAAAGCAGTCAAATATCATGACATTCTAAAGGAATTGCATGGTAAAATGTATGCCAATAATTAGTGTATTCATTCAACTATTCATTTGCAAAATTTCATGTCATTTAATTCAGTAATTAAAGAAAAACAATTATAATACAGACGAAGCATCGAAAACCTACATAACCCGACCAAGTTTGGATAGCTATAAAAAGCGGCCGTGCAATTTACTTAGATAACTTCCCAAAATTTACAGTATAATACCGGTATTGAATTGGTACAGGTGACAACACAATTGTTTCGATATAATATAAAGGTCATTTATTTTTGTACACCTACTTTTTTAAATGTATCTTTATATATCTTAATTCTATCTTAAGTCTCAAGCGCATACTTAAATAAAGAAACTACTTGAATAGTACCTACTTTGTCATAGTCACATTTAAAAAGTAGGTAAAAATCACAATACAGCTATGTAAGCGCTTTATATGAAAACCAGCTAATGACCAAACGTTCGCGTAGCGGAAACTTGAATTTCTTCGAAGTTTATGCATGCACTAATTTTATTCATACACACACAATTACACACAAATTTTTGGACACATCTCTTTTCTTCTAAGGTCTATGGATTAAAAAAAGTTCCGCCAGGACAACATTCGCCCAGCGGAATCAGTTTTTGGTGAATATCTCCACAATGGCTGCGTGACAATTTTTTTTTATCATACACAATTATACGACCTCATACACTAAATATCTGCATAATTAAAATCTTTAAATTCAACATTCCGCTGCGCAAACGCACACGCCTCTGTGCTGTTCGTATGGCAACACGCTGAAACCTAATTGCACATTAACTATGAGTCTTGATACTTAGATAAATCTTTGTCCCCTTTATTTATCTACTAGCGGCCGCCATCGACTTCGTTCGCATGGAGTTAGTTATTTGAACATTTTATTTTAACCCCAAAAGAGTCGATTTCCATAAATAAACTACCTATTACACTTCTAGATCATAATATACAGTATAAGTACGTTTTAAATTTCTGTTATGCTCCGTTCTAAATCAAATCAAAGCATTTATGTCAAATAAACCAGTTACAAGCACTTTTGAATTGTCAGAAGGTCGGTCAGTCAGTAAGGTGCAGCTAGTCGCCCATTCCAAAGAGTAGGTACCTATGGAGAAGAACGGGCAAGAAACTCCATGGACACTCTTTTAAATTATCAACCTAATAATAATAATTAATAATATTTTTTTATTTTGCTAGAATACGAGTATAAATACATTAGCTGGTAGTTACAAATATTGTCCGTCATATTCAACCATTATCAGGTATGCAAAAAATGTCACATTCTTAAGCTGCAAACTCAATAAATTATAACAATTTTCTATTCAATAAGGTAAATTAAATTTCAATAATAAAACAATGATGTCGACACAGAAGCTATAGAAATAGTAATATCAAGATAATGTCAAGGTAGTCAATATACAATTAAATATGTCATCTAGTAAACAAATGTGCAGATTGGAATCAAGATAGAAATGGATCAAGATAGAAATTATACAATCAAAATGTCAAACTAGCCACAATACAATTAAAAATGTCACCTGGTAAAAATAATTAATGTTTAAAATGTCATACTTATATAAAATGTCAGTGAAATTAGAATAAATCAAAAATATTAAAATGTCATACTTATATAAAATGTCAGTGAAATTAGAATAAATCAAAAATATTAAAATCAAGTACATTAATTCATTTGACAGATATGCTCTTTCTACCAAATAACTTTTCAGCTATATTTTAAATGTATTAATGTTTAATTCCTTCATATACCTCGGTAAATGGTTGTATATCATTGGCACCATGCAAAATATACTTTTAAGCATCAATGCTGTATTGCCTTTCAGAACACGCAGTCTATTTTGATCATGTCGACTGCGCGTATTAGTTACTGTATCAGACAGCTTCGGGAAAAGTTTAGGGTTAGTTTTAACGAATGCAGCAATTTCGTATATATACAGCGATGGAAGAGTGAGTATTTTATATTTCATAAAGTAAGGCTTGCAATTTTCTATGCACTTTAAACCGAACATTGACCTGATGCATCTTTTCTGCGCCCTGAACACTATTTCTCTATTCGTGGAGTTACCCCAGAATATTACTCCAAATCGTAGTAATGAGGCCACAGTGCCATGGTACGCCGTGACAAGAGCGGCCTCGCCTATATTAGGTGCAAGTTTGTAAAGGGCAAAGGCGGATGAACTAATTCTTTTAATTAATTCTAGGGTATGATCTTTCCAATCCAGTCTATGGTCTATTATAATACCTAAAAATTTTGTCGTACTTTCCTGATTTATTCTGCGATTATTATAGTCAATATTTATTTTATTAATTACGCGTTGGCTAAATAGCATCAACTTGGTCTTGTCTAAATTTATTTTTAAATTATTATCTTCTAACCATTTTACTATCGAACTTAATGTATTCGTGATTTCACTTTCGTCTATTTGTTTGTCCGTACTGCTTATTGTGACTGTGCTGTCATCGACAAAAAGTGACATATGGTGTTCAGTCACTCTTGGCAAATCGTTTATGTATATAATAAACAAAAGCGGGCCCAGCACGCTGCCCTGTGGTACGCCATACTCAATTTTCCGATGATCTGATCTGTATATTTGTTCGTGTTTAGTCCTATGATCTACTTTGCGTATTTCGACGTACTGTTTCCTATTTTTTAAATATGATTCAATTAACTGCAGGACGTTCCCTCTGATTCCGTAAGCGAATAATTTGTCAAGTAGGATATCGTAGTCAACATAGTCAAACGCCTGAGTCATATCACAATAGATCGAACATACAGGTAATCTTTTATCGACATTTGTGATGACTTTATTTATAAAATCATACACGGCTATATTAATGGTTTTATTCTTTCTAAATCCTTTTTGTTCTTGGGTTAATATGTTTTGTTTTTCTAAATATTGGTATATTTGTGAGTTTATGTATTTCTCAAATACTTTTGAAAGTATTGGGATAAGAGCAATGGGTCTGTAAGATTCCATATCTTCTCTATTATTTTTCTTAAACAAAGGTTTAACAATAGCAGTTTTAAGCTTATTTGGATATGTGCCTCTTGTAATGCTTAAATTGATAATGTGGCTCAAATGTCCACTGATATTGTCTGCTACCTGTTTAATCACTAGTGTTGACAAGCCATCGTTACCTACACTACTGGTATTTTTTAAAGATTTTATTATAGATGCTATGTCATTTGTCGAACTCGGAGCCATAAACATTGAATTATTGCGAATTTCTATATGTGTTGATTTTTTACTTTTATTGGTATTCGGCTTGATCTTTTCAATAAAGAAGTCGTTAAAAGCTTTCGCTATGTCATGTGGATGTGTCAATTTCCCATCCTTTACGGTAATACACTGAATGTCATGCTTAGGCAAATTTGATTTTGAGCGATTAATGATATCCCAAGTAGCCTTTGATTTATTAGTGGCCGACTTGATTTTGTAGATATTCTGGGCTCGTTGTGTTAATTTAATTATTCGCTTGTATAGGTATTGCAGAATACTTTTGAAAATCCACTTTATTCGTTTGTTTTTGTTGCAGACGATAACGCCACAAAAGCGCCCTTTCCTTTTTACTGCATTTTTGAATGCCGCGGGACAACCACTGTGGTCGCTTGTGTGATCTCACTGTGATCACCTTATATGGAAAACACAAACAGAGAAAAAGTTTCCAGGAACAGATCGTAAGCATCATTCGGGTCTGCAGTTTCATATATTTCGGCAAAAGAAAGATTTTGCAAGCATTCTCTGAACTTTTCTAATTTTTTTATGTTATAGTCGCGTCGTTTAACAAGCCATTGTTTAAGCATAAATGTCCTTTTTGTTGGACATTTAAGTATTTGGCAAGTGTGATCCGATAGAGCGAAATCTATTACGTCATGTTCACATTTTTTACCTAGATTGTGGGCAAAATTGTCAATACAAGTATTACTGTTGAGTCTAGTCGGTTGTCTTATAGCTAAATTTAGATTATAGTTCAACAATCGACACTCTAAATCTAAAGACAGGTTAGTACGTTTTAAAATGTCAATATTGAAGTCGCCGCATATTTTAATATTTATTTTATATTTATTTGTAATATATTGAAGTAACTTTTCCAGGTGTTCAAAAAATATATTTAAATTACTTGAGGTTGGTACCCTATAAATACAGATTATAATTGTCATAGTTTGTGTTAATACGATAGCACAACATTCAAAAGCATTACTTATTGCCAGCTTTTTTACTTCAGGTATTTCCTTCCAGTAGTAGCCCTTTTTTACCAAAATGCAGGTTCCACCTCTTTTACAGTCCCCTCTACTAAAACATGAGGCAAGTTCATAGTTGGGGATTGAGAGATAGTTTTCATAACTGTTGTATATGTGTAGCTACTTATATGCAGTAGCTACGCCACCCGTCATTCTCTAATGAACGTGAGTGCGTATTCAACCGCTAAGTGTTTTACTCGTCCCCTCGCTCACGAACTTAACATTGGCGACGAGGTACCCTCACGGTTAATTAATACATAAAAAGCGCATTATCATGGCTCTTTTTGGATTATTAACCAGTTTTAACCATGAATCACAAGCGTGGCAAGAGTATAAAGGGCGATTGACACAATGGTTTATCGCCAACGACATCAGCGGGGCCAATGATTCTGCTGGCATCAAACGGCGGGCAGTCTTGTTGAGCGCACTCAGCGAGCCAACATACAAACTTGCAGCAGATCTGGCGCTGCCTAAAGATATACAGGTCGTGCCATTTGAAGACATATTGAAACTGTTGGACAACCATTTCACACCACAACAATGTGGGTTTGCCGAAAGGTATACGTTTTATACAGCGAGGCAAATTGAAGGTGAAAGTTACCCTCAGTGGGCAGCGGGGTTGCGCGGATTGACTGCACATTGCGGATTTCTAAACGTGGAGGAAGCATTAAGAGACCGTTTTATAATGGGAATGCTGCCGGGAGCGGAGCGAGAGAAATTATTCGCTCAGAATCTGGAGACTTTATCGCTAGCAAAGGCAGTGGAACCGGCGGAGAGCGTGCGGTGTGCGCGCCTGGCGGCAGCGGCTGCGGCAGCGGCTGCGGCAGCGGCTGTAGTGGCATCCGCGCCCGCCGATCAGCTCTTCAAGATCGGGTCGAAAAACGGTGGTGGTGATAAAGTGTCGTGCTCAGTTTGTGGCTTCAAAAATCATATATCAGTGCAGTGTCGGTTTGCAAAATATAAATGTAAAAACTGCAATACAAAGGGCCATTTGTTGCGTATGTGTAAAAAAATTAACTATATGGCAAATGAGAGTGTTGATGATAACGGCGATGACGGTAGGCTTTACAATATTTGTACTTATGACGGCGAACCAATGACCGAAGTAGTGAATGTCCGAGGAGTGCGAATGAGGTTTCAGATCGATAGCGGAACAGCTGTTACTGCGATTTCCGAGAAAACCTACTTGAAACTGTTCAAAGATGTGCCATTGACCAACACAACCAAGCGTTTATTTACATATACCGGAAATAAAATTGAGTGCATAGGATTCGTACGGTTGCCTTTTACTTACACAGGCATTAAACATACATTACATGTTTACATAATTCGCGACGGAGGCCCTCCACTTTTAGGTAGGGATTTTATATCAAAATATAAATTAACAATGCTTCCACTAAATTATTGTGATTATTCAAGCAACATTTGTAAACAGTTACAAAGTATCCCAGTGTTTTTTCGGATAACCTTGGCGCATTCAATAAACATAAAATTAAATTAAATTTGAAGGTAGATGCCAAACCAATTTTTTTCAAACCACGGCCTATAGCTTTTGCTTTACGCGATAAAATAGATAAGGAGATCGACCGTTTGGTAAGTACGGATATATTAAAACCGGTCTCGTACTCAGAGTATGCGTCACCTATAGTGCCGGTGTTCCGATTATTCTGTAACGATATATAAGCAGTTGTTAGTTGATCAATATCCTTTGCCTACCGCGCACGAATTATTTACAAAGCTGCACGGGGGACAGCAGTTCAGTAAGTTGGACTTGTCTCAAGCATATTCCCAGTGTATTTTGGATGAGGAGTCACAAAAAATTACATACATCAATACTCATAAAGGTTTGTTTATGTGTACACTCGATTAGTGTTCGGCCTCGCTTGCGCACCGGCTATATTTCAGCGAATTATGGGAAGTGTGCTGTCGGGCATAGATGGAGTATTGTGCATGTTGGATGATGTGTTAGTTACGGGGGAGACCAGAGAGGTACATGTAAATAGATTACATGAAGTGTTGCGACGGTTGCTGGACGCAGGGCTTACACTTCAAAAATCCAAGTGTGATTTTTTTAAGGATGAAGTAGAATATTTAGGTTATAAAATAGATAAACATGGGTTGAAAAAATCGCCCCAAAAGGTTATAGCCATTTTAAAGGCCCCAGTTCCGAAAAATGTTGGCAACTTGCAATCATTTCTGGGTCTTGTCAATTATTATCGAAATTTTGTGCCAAACGCGTCATCGATTCTTAGTCCATTATATAGGTTGCTTCAAAAGAATGGTAAATGGCTTTGGGATTTGGAACATCAAAACGCATTTAACACAATTTAAAAAAATCTTGCATCGGACCAGGTTCTGGCGCACTTTGACACAACAAAGGAAGTTATCTTAACAGTAGACGCTTCACCGAGCGGACTCGGTGCTGTGTTGTCGCAGGGGGATAGTAACGGGGAGGAGCGCCCAGTATCATATACCTCACGTACGTTGAACGCGGCTGAACGCAGGTAATCTCAGATACAAAAGGAGGCAACAGCCATCATATTTGGAGTACGCCGATTTCACCAATATCTATACGGTAGATCTGTTCCATTTACACTCCGAACTGATCATAAACCGCTCATCAGTATTTTTGGGCCTCATCGTGGCATACCGGAAGTGTCAGCTAATAGGCTGCAGAGGTATGCAATATTTTTGAGTGGTTACAACTATAGAATAGAATACATACGTAGTGGTAATAATTGTGCTGATTACTTATCCCGCGCGAGCATCTGCGACGACACAGAGGGCCGCTCGGTGAGCGGATTAACAGAAACTGAAGATAAGGCTACTTATGTCAATTTTGTAGTCGACGCTAATTTGCCTATTACGCGAAATTTATTATTTGTGGAAACACAAAAAGATGAAATATTGGCTAAAGTGGCAAAATATATTTTAAATGGTTGGTCAAGGAAAATAACCGATCCGAGTAATTCCCCTTATTTTTTATGTAAAAACCAATTATCCGTAGAGGATGGTGTAATCATGCGTGGCCACAAAGTGGTCATACCTAAAGTACTGCGGAATAGAATAATGTCCGAGCTTCACCAGTCACATTTAGGCATAGTAAAATGTAAAGCTGACGCGCGTGGTAGGGTATGGTATCCGGGAATCAATAAAGCTATCGAAACAATGATCGCGAGTTGTAATATTTGCGTACAGCTCAGGCCTTCCCCCACGCGTGCACCGCTTGCTACGTGGCCGCACCCTAAACCGGCCCGCAACCCACCCGGCATAAAGTCGTGTTTAATTATGAGTAATAACCCGTACAACAGACACAAAAATTTATTAAAATATTTATTAGATTATAGGAATTCAGTTCACACTACAACAGGCTCTTCACCAGCGCAATTAGTGTTTGGTCGTAAACTTCGTTCGCGCTTAGATTTGTTGACTACAGACGTGCCACCGCCGAAATCATCCGACACTCTCACTAATGTAGTGAAACACAAACAGTGTTTGCAGAGTAAAGCTTACGGAGGTACAAATAAACAATGTTATAGGTAATGGCAGGTGATAATATTATGTATAAGTTGTATAATATAAATAAAAAATTCACTTGGAACAGGGGTGTACTTATAAGACGCATAGGGAAAACTGTTTATTTAGTAAAGGACAGTGAAACATTACATACATTACAACAGTTGAAAAAACATACAAATCAGCTTATACCCATGAAAGGAACGGTCAACGACGTAAACAGCCAAATACAAGCAAAATTGATGGGTAGACCCAATACCACACCAGATTATGACTTGACAACGTGTGATGACGAGTCAGCCGCTGAGATTCAGGACAGTGAAGCGCAATCCCAGGAGGGGGAGAAAGAATGTGTACAAGTGACGCTACCACGCCCTGAACCCGATTCAGCAGAAGGAGACGAGGAAGAATTCCACGACGCTTCTCCCACTGGTGAGAGGGGGCAAGCTACTCAGCCGGAGCCTGAGCACGCTCGTTATAGATCGGAAATGACAGAAAAAGCGTTACGACCGATTCCTAGGGTTAATTATAAGCCATTTTTTAGTATAATTTTACATATAAGGAAAACTATATTGTTATCTAAAGGGGGGGAAATATTGTATATGTGTAGCTACTTATATGCAGTAGCTACGCTACCCGTCATTCTCTAATAAACGTGAGTGCGTATTCAACCGCTAAGTGTTTTACTCGTCCCCTCGCTCACGAACTTAACAATAACCGTGCATCATAAAATGTTCGGAGATGCAGATGACGTCGATGTTAATTTTCTTTGTTAATAGTTCATGCAGACAAACACTAAGGGCGTCGGCTTTATTTAGTATCCCCGCAATATTTTGATGGAGTATGTTTACATGACTGTCATAGAAAAAACAGGTTGTCGCCTTTTCCGTTTAAGGATATTTGTTCTTTTATGTTGTCACTTGTTAATGGTTGTAGGTCGTATTTTTTGATGCCATAAATAAAATCGTCTATGTCTTCGAAGATGGTTCTCATGCCAAAGTTATTTAATAACCCTGTACGCCTGTTAAACATTTCGTAGTCAAGATTTTTATTTGAGTCCAAGAAGTATGCATGCTCATATGTCGTTATGTCAAGACACAGCAAATTTACAAAATTTTGAACTCTCCAGTTGTACATGTTTTTATAGTAGGCATATTTATAAGTCGGAGCGCATATTATGATATTTGTATTCTTAACCTTTTGTACAGTTGTCCTTATACTGTGTATTAGCTGGAAGTAGTCTTGCGTGACGATTCCGTTTGTGAGTGTGGCACAGATGTTGGTGATCTAAATCATATCATCCTCTCCTGTCCTCTTTATGATCGCACTTCCTTTATAGATAGTCTTTTATCTCTTGATATTCCTTTTCCAACTTCCATTACCTATTGCCTTACTTCACACTAACGACATCAATGTATATAAAAGTATAGCTAAATTCATCTCGTTAAATAAAATAAAACTGTAAATATCCATCCAATTCATATCCTCATCCTCTTTTGTAATACGTGTAAATATTTTTTCCTTATACTGATCTTATATCTTCCAGATAAATATCCAAATTTTCGTTCCGTTTTAGCTTTATTCCTTTTCCCTACCTTTTACTCGTCATTGGCTAACACAAAACGTGGAGTGCCAGAACAAAAAAAAAAAAGTAGTGTATGAAACTGTACATAATTAGGTATTACACACTCGTGTGATACTATTAAAAAACTCGCTTCGCTCGTTTTTTAAACTCACACTCGTGCATAATATCCCTCATTATGTAACAGTTTCATAAACTACTATTGTGACCGTCCAACCGTTCTAGTGTAAGTTATCACGATGATTTTTTTTCAGAATAGAGCAGGTGAACTTGACATGCCAGGTATAGGTATAACCTACCAATATAATTGACATGCTGACTGAGGAAATTATCAAATGACCTCTCCCGCTGGGAGGAGACTTGCCACCCGTGTTCCTTCACTTACGTTTGCGCCATGGAACACGATATCTCTTTCGAACGGCCCCGGTCAATAATATAAGATCTATGTTAGGTACCAATTTAACAAATCAAGAAGGCGGCTGTGGCGTTAGTTCATATTTTAGCCAAACGTAGTGATTACTTGCTTAGTGTTTTAGTCAGGCGTATAAGAACTTTGAACAGCTTTATTTTTGCATTTTGACGGCTCACGCGAATTTGAGTGCTCACTGTATGCACAAACGCCGATAGGTCATATTCGGAATTCCCAATCAACATTGAATCTTAATCCTTTGTATAGTAGTACTAAAAGTTGAAAATCTATTACATAAATTTGACAGTTTTATCACCAACCAGACAATCGTCGCCAAGCAATTCGTCGTGTTCCAACATGATGTTTGGTGAAGTCATACGGAGGACGGGTCTGAGCAGTAGTTTTGCGATGAAGGTACCTACCTATGCAGAAATCGATGCGCCAAATATTGTTGTTGGGAGTTTGGTCGTACCAATTAAATTTTAAACCTTTAATTTTTTTTAATTTAAATTTTTTCACCCTTTTAATTTTAATTTTCAAAATATAATCAGTAATAATAACTTTAAAATTGTTCATCAAAATATACAGGGTGTGATAAATAAACAATTAGAATTGGAGTTGTTCATGAACTGTAGTTATATTGATATTGTTTGTCTTACTGAACATTGGTTAAAAGCCCATCAGTTCATGTTCAGCTTTAATAACCATCAGATTGCTAGCTCATTCAGCAGAGTGAATATGATAAGGGGTGGCTCCCTAATAATTGTTCGTAACAATATCAAATTTAAAGAACGGGCTGATATTGTAAGCCTCTCTGTTGAGCGAGTTATTGAAATTGCTTGCATCGAGCTTGAGCAGTTCATTGTAATAAGTGTCTACAGGCCCCCATGTGCTTCCTATGATATTTTTGAAAAATATATGGAGGAAGTTTTATTAAAGACTTGTCACAGTAGCAAAACAGTTGTTGTCTGTGGAGACTTCAACATTAATGTTCTAGAGAAATCAGCTACAGTTAATAAATTTATGTCATTATTCAAGTCTTATAATTTGTACGCAAATTCTTTGAGCCGACTAGAATAACTGCCACAAGTGCCACCTGTTTAGACAACATTTTTACTAACTTAAGACCATCTGACCATTTAATTATAAATGAGTTAGACTCTGATCACTGTGGCCAGTTAGTTACTTTTCCTCAGAAAAGAGAAGTCAGAGCTCAAAGAAAACTTGTGAGTTTTGTTCCAGTAAATGAAAATCGTTTAGGACAATTTAAAAATAATTTAATTGAATAGCTACCGGGCTTGCCTCATCACACCAACCCGGATCATGCGTAATGTACTATTTAACCTGATTAATTGTGAATTTATGAAAGTTTTCACAAAAAAAAACTTTGCCTGTTAGCGACCGCCTTATATTTAGTGACTGGGCAACCCCAGATATTTATAAAAGCCGGGAAAAAATGTATAACCATGATGAAACTTTTCAAGAATTTGTTAAATATTATTCAAAAACGTTTAAAAGAGCCTGTTCCTCAGCAAAAGCCATACATATTAAAAATAAAATAAAATCTTCTGGAAATAAAATCAAAACAACTTGGCAAATTATAAATTCTGAAACTGGAAGAACCAAAGTACAAAATCGCGATTTCCATCTTAAAATTAACGATGTAGATATAAAGGCGGACTTGGAGGTAGCAACTGAGTTTGAGATTTTTTTTACTAATATTCCAATAATAACAACAAAAACTTTGTCTTCTTCCTCCACTTCTGCTTACGCCATACTAAAAGAATGTGTTCCAGAATGTGACAAACACTTTGAATTTACGTTTGTGACTGCTAAAGATATTATAAAATCTTTTAAGGGACTTGATGTAAAAAAAAAACTGCCGATCATTGGGGTTTGTCAGTATATACTGTAGCTTCGATAATAGATGTTATCGCACATTTCTTGGCAATTGTTTTTAATTCTTGTGTCACATCTGGTATATTTCCTGATCTGATGAAACTTAGCAAAGTAATTCCACTGTTCAAATCCGGTAGTACAACTGATCCCACGAATTTTTGGCCAATTTCGATATTACCAACTTTGAGCAAAAGTTTTGAAAAATTAATTTTGAAACAGTGTTGAGGCATTTTAGCTTACATAATTTATTGCACGTGAAACAATTTGGTTTTACAAAGGGTCGTTCAACTATAGATGCGGCCGTGGCGTTGCTAAAGAACATATTTGGGGCCTGGGAGGAATCGCAAGATGCTCTTAGTATTTTTTGTGATTTGTCCAAGGCCTTTGATTGCGTACATCATGCTACTCTTATTAGGAAATTGTACCATTATGGTTTAAGGGACAGAGCTCTCGACCTTCTGACTTCTTATCTGAATAATCGAATTCAGAGTGTTGATGTTAATGGCAAGAGATCTGCAGGATCTGTGGTCACCGTGGGCGTTCCGCAGGGCTCAATTCTAGGTCCATTCTTGTTTTTAACCTTTTGAACGCTAATCTACATAATACGCGATGTGTCCTCCAGCGCCACGATACAAATGTATAACGTATCTATAGTAAAACGCAGGGATGGGATTAATGTCCTATCGACAAATAATATTATACGTTTAAATTAATGTTTATTCACCAATTTACGAAGCTAAATAAAAAGTGTAACCGTATTTTCATATTTTATTTTATTTCATAAAAAAAAAACAATATGAAAACTTATTTCCTATAATAAAGAAAATAATTATAAATTTATTAGACGTGTGTTCTAGAAGTTCACATCCCTATTTGTCTCCGAATGTAATCCTTTTACTTCATATCAAGTAGTTGGCGCTCGAGGCACGTCAAAATCCTTTCTGATATAAGGATGTCTTGTCGACGACTATTTCTATGGTATTTATTTTTATATTCACTGTGGTCGATTTACACGTGCATAAACTCAACCGATTCCTGCATAATTTATTTCGTTTAGTTACAACAAATACAATTAATAGAAGCTAAATACGTGGTTTTCTACATTTTTTAAAGTTCCGTAGCCAAATGGATTCTTACAGATTCGTCATGTCTGTCTGTCCGTCCGTATATCACAGCCATTTTTTTCCGAAACTATATGATCTATAGGTACTGTTAAAACTTGGTAGGTAGATGTATTCTGTGAACCGTATTAAGGTATTGATGCAAAAATAAAAATAATAATAATAAAGATTGGGGGCTCCCCATACTTAGAACTGAAACTCTGGTACGGAACCCTTTGTACGTGAGTCTGACACGCACTTGGCCGATATTAAAATTACTGCTTTACACAGATGTTACAGACCTATTTTTAATGGTTTCGCAAAATACTCACAATTATTTTTCTGGTTTGTACAAACTAATAGAAAACGGAAGAAAATTCCTGAAACGGAAGTTGACGACTTAACGGAATGTCAAGACGACCAACTATTATATCAAAATTCAGATTCAGACTTGAACAACTCGCAATAATTCGTCATATCATCATAAAAAAAAATTGTGACGGTGATCACAATTTCTTTTTTGTAAAAACATGTGCGTCAACTTAAGATGTAAACATTGCACTACACTAAAATGCACAGTCACTATGACCTTGAAACCTGCCCGCTTATGACGTCACAGTGTTACTTCTATACACGTCGGTGGCGCGTGCGGGGTGACAAATAACTAACTTTGTAGGGATGGGTTTTTCAAACGGTGTTTCACTATCGACAATGATTAGAAAACCTATTTATTCTTGATTAAGGTGAATAAAACCTAGTTTATAGTTTACAATATTTATAAAATATTATTTATTCACGTCATTTTCTTGCAATAATAGTATTTATGATCATTTCGACGAGATGAAATATAGCGAGGTCTTCATCGTGCCCCATCACTGGCTTACTTGATATCAAGTAATTGGCGCTAGGGGCATTAAAATATTTTCTGGCGTTTTTGTTTCTATTGAAAATAAAACAAATAAGAACTTATTATGAGTGAAAAAGTTAAAAATATGGTTGATAACAGGGCCATTTTCTATAAACACAAAATAAAAGCTCTTGTAAAAGTCGTAAATTTATTTTATACTGTGATTACTTCTAATCAAGTAGTGGCGCTGAGGGCACGAAAATCTCGAACTTGTATAGAAGTGATTGGCGTTCAAAAGGTTAATCTATATTATATTAACGACTTACCTCATCACGTGAGGGATAATCACGATATTGTATTGTTCGCGGATGACACTTCTCTTATTTTTAAAGTCAAGCGTCAGCTAGCCAATTTTGACATAGTTAACAATGCACTTTCTAAAGTTGTTCATTGTTTTAATGTAAATAACCTTCTTTTAAATTATAAAAAAAAAAAACTAAAGTCGTTAAATTTTCTACGCCAAATGTCAGGTAGCTAAGTACCAATGTTTAACTGAATGGAGTAGAGTTGATCCTTGTCGAGTCGACAGTTTTTCTTGGGTTGACTATTGACGCCAAGTTGCAATGGGGGCCTCACGTTGAGAAGCTGTCGGGTAGACTCAGTTCCGCCGCCTTTGCTGTTAAGAAAATTAGACAGATAACTGATGTGGATACAGCCAGAATTGTTTATTTTAGTTATTTTCATAGTCTTATGACTTATGGGATTCTTCTCTGTGGAACTTGTGCGGACATCAATACCATCTTTGTTTTACAGAAAAGGGCTGTTCGAGCCATTTACAACCTTGGTCCTAGAGATTCTCTTAGAGAAAAATTCAGAGAGGTGGACATTCTGACTGTAGCTTCACAGTATATATTTGAAAATCTTATGTATGTACATAAAAATATATTGGATTTTAAGAAAATAAGCGATATTCATAATATACGTATGTTACAAAAACCCTGTCCGACCCGTGAAGGTGTTGTTAGGTATCGTTAGCTGATTCTACTAATGCGTACATAACCTGGCTAAACTAAAAAAAAAAATACCCCCTTAAAAATAAATAACTTAAATAAAATAAATAAGTAATTTCATGGCAACACAGGCACAGGCCATGACCTCAGTTGACCTCATGCATGTAGGTATTGGTAGTCTAACCACGTTTATCGACTCTAGAAAGAAACAATGATACCTACTTACGCAGCTCGTGAAAAGAACTTTTTTTTAAGTAGGAAGGTCGTCTGACCCTCCGAATGTATCTTCGAATTTCATTCGATGAGCACAATGGCTGTGGCGGAAATGTTGTTCCATATTTCGTTCACTAAGAACGATACCGGCACCGTCCCACGAGATTAGCACGGTGTTTCACAACGTTAGTCCACTCCTACCAATCCACTGCTCGCCGAACTGATAGTGGAGGTACTCACGTACAGGTCGGCAAAAATATGATGGGGCACCGTCATGCTGGATCCACATTGACCAAGAAGTAGTCACATCCGAATCGTTCAACACCTGATCACAACACAACACAATTGCATTTTTACTAGGTACCTTCCATCAGCAGGTTACATTACGTTAGAAAACTATTATGATCACACAATAAACGATACGTCTACACGGACTCAATGTCTACGCGAAACTAATAAATTTAAAATAAAAATGATTTTTATTTCATAAAAATAGGTACTCTAACTGCACGGCGGTGCCCTTTGACTAGAGGTGTGAAAGTATTCAAAATATTTCTCGTATCGATTTTTGGTATCAATTTTGTATTTCAGAATTTCACGCATCGATTCAACATCGCATGGCATTCTTTAGATTTTAGAACTTTCACATAACTTAAATCAGGTGAACTTAAATGCTTTAAATTGTTTAAAATATTCTCCTAAAATCGTATTTCATAAGACCTTTCTAGTTCCTATTTACTAATAATAGGTACTTGTGTTACAATATTGTTATGAATAATTAATCGATAATCAAAAAAAGTACTTTTACCATTAGGTAATCTGCGTTTTTACAACAAATCATTCGAGCAGTTAGTATCGACAAAAACAAAACGATATTACGTAAAAACTAGTACAGCTCTAATTATTCCTTTGCGCGTCGGCGGCTAGACACACTGACGCCGCCGACAGTTTCAAGGTCTAAAAGTGTTTACACTTTTTTAAATTTCCCGAATTTTGGGGAAGTTACAGTAAATTCGCTGGTAAAAAAGATTATTTCAAAATTCATTAGTATTGTTACTATGATGATTATGCAAAATTTTATATTTTATTTGGTCATTTGTTTACCTAACCCTTATTATCCTTGTGGGTCGGACAGGGTTTTCGTAACATACTGTATATACCAGGAATAAACACAGTCTTGCTGTACATCACACTCGTCTCCACAGAGTAGGCAACTTGTGCATGGGTCAATGTATACACTTTTACAACAAGCTTCCCATGGACATTCGAAACTTACCCATTAAACGATTTAAAAAGTATATAAAGGCCAAACTTTGCAAAAAGGGGTATTATAAAATCACAGACTATTTAGAAGACAAAAAAAGCTTGGGACTGAGCTGCTCGCTCTATTAATTAAGCAATATGCGTAATTATAATGTAAATTATTGTAAACATTCTCATTTTTAATGTCTGGACTTGAAAAAAAGACGATGCTCCCTGAGTTTGTTTCGGCTATTTCTTCTCAGAGGTAGTCAGTTAGGAAACTAGCTGAACTAGTTAAAAAAAAACATGACGTGTAAAAGTGATCGGTGATCCTACTTGCTTAATAAACGATTTCAATTCCTAGTGGGTTTCCAGATCAATCTCCCTCAGGCGCAGCATTGTTGGGTTTAACATTGCATCACTTCGCTTAACTGCAGTTTTCTTTCCTATTCACTTTTTTTGAGTGAGCTCTTAATAAACTAGCGCGATTTATCATCACCGATTGCATGCCGACTGCTTACCATCAGGCGGAATTGCGGTCAAGCACTAGTTTATAATTATAAAAAAAGTAGGTAATTGTTGTACGTACTTATACCTTATATGTACAGACGACAGCACATCAAGCTACTACAATCTGTCAGATTTCCTTACTAGATTTTCAACTTTATCTGTGAAGTATTAAGGCTCAAGGTCGATTAGGAAAATTTGAGTTTCGGGTAGCTTGACCTGCTGTCGTCCGTACTTACCACGTTAAGCAACTCTGCAATAATTAATAGTAAGAACTGAAATTTCACCTATAAATATTGTAAATGAATTTGACGTGCTGATAAATGAAGTCGAAATAGTTCGATACATTTTACAGTACCGAGATCCTCCTAGATCTAAATTATACACGATACCTTCATGTATTTTTAGGTAAAAGGCTGACAGATGGACAACAGGGCCCCCAACAACCGCAGGTAGTTGGGGGCCCAAGTAGTGTGCCAGCCACATACGAAAGGCTGCCCCACCAACTGCGAAAAATCCCAGGGTGGCCCCATCGTGCCGGTTGGCGACCGGATGAGAGGATCCGATGGCGATCCCTGGGGGGGTTCGGGCGTCCCCGCAGTCTCCAGATCAATCTCCCTCTGGCCCGGCATCGTTGGTCGCATTGTTGGGATTAACATTGCATCACCTCACTCAACTGCCGTCTTCTTCCTATTCACTCAATTTTTTTTAAAATGAAAAGGTCTAAAAAGAAAAGTAGGTGTGTACAGCGGGCGCACGTCCTCTCTTTCAAAGTGCACCTCTCTAATATTCGAGGTCTGCACTCCAATCTCATTGCAGTACATCACCACCTTGAGACTGAGAAGCCCCATCTACTTTTCTTGACGGAGACCCAGATCAGATGTCCGTCTGATGCGACATACCTCAGCTACCCGGGATACACATTGGAGCACCATTTCCTGCAGCGTGCCGGGGTCTGTGTGTATGTCCGCAATGACATTTGTTGCCGGCGCCTCCGTCACCTCGAAGACCCTCATTTCTCGTCCCTATGGCTGTTGGTTGACACTGGTGTGGACAATTTTTTTTTACACTTGTGTCTACCGATCGCACAGCGGTGATCAGGAGACAACTCGATTATTTGATCACCTGAGTGAGGCTGCTGACAATGCGCTGCCGGCACCCTGACGCACACTTCGTCGCTCTGGGGGACTTCAATGCCTGCCATCAGGACTGGCTTTTCCCGTACCAGAGGACCGACCACGCTGGGAGAGAAGTGCGAAACTTCGCGCTTTCAATGGGCCTTTCCCAGCTGGTAAAGCAAGCGACTAGGGTGCCTGATGTAGTTGGTCATACTGCCAATTGTCTGGACCTTCTGACTGCTGACCACTGATCCGGACAGGTGTGTTGTAACAGTTTCCTCACCGTTGGGAACTTCAGACCACTGTCTGGTGAAGTCTGTGTCGACCTTCTCCCCACCAGATGACGACTCTCGTGGTGAACGGCGAATGTGGCGATACAGGTCAGCAGACTGGGATGAGATGCGCCATTTCTTTGCGTCTTATCCTTGGCAGCAGGTCTGCTTCTCTTCTAGCAATCCGTCGAGCTGTGCGGATGCTATAAACGATGTGGTGCGTCAAGCTATGGAATATTTTATTACCTATAATGACGTGCCCGTCGGTGGCTCGGCTCGCCCATGGTTCAATGCCGATTGTGCCCAAGCCGAACAGCGTAAGCACACGGCATTTCTCACCTGGGTTGACGCTCGTGACCGCGGAGCTCCGGATCTAAGCTCAAAGAGAGCCTTTAACCGTGCTGCCAAGTCCTACAAAAAGGCGCTAAAGAAGGCTCGCTTCGACCGTATTACCCATATTGGCAACAAATTATCTGCGCAGCCTTCCGTAGCAGATCTTTTTGGTCCCTTGCCAAATCGGTCGAGGCGAACTTCTGTCGGCCCTCACTGCCTCCGCTGGTTAGGCCTGATGGAACACTGGCTCATACGGCGAGAGAGAAAGCAGGTCTCTTTGCCCATAATTCGCGTCTTGATACTGGCAGTGCTACTCCATCTATTTTACCCCACTGCGGTACTTCAATGCCTGAGGTTCGCATTCGGAACAAGGAGGTTCTGAGAGCACTGTGTCGTCTGGACGTGAAAAAGGCTAGTGGTCCGGACGGTATAACAGCGATTGTTCTAAAAGCATGTGCGCCCGAGTTGTCTCCTGTATTGACACGCTTGTATCGCCTCTCATTAGGGACTGGTATAGTGCCCAAGTCCTGGAAACTTGCCAACGTGCAGTCCGTGCCCAAAAAGGGTAGTCGTGCCGATCCTTCCAACTATCGGCCGATTTCGATCACCTCCATACTTTGCAAAATTATGGAGCGTGTATTGAACTCGCGCCTCTTGGCATACCTGGAAGGTAACGATCTCCTCAGTGACCGACAGTACGGGTTTCGACGCAATCGGTCAACTGGGGACCTACTAGTGTATGCCACTCACTTGTGGGGCGAGGCCCTCAAGAGAAATGGGGAAGCGATTGCTGTCTCCCTTGATGTCTCGAAGGCCTTCGACCGGGTATGGCACGCTGTCCTTTTGAGTAAGCTTCCAGCGTACGGCATTTCCCCTAGCCTGACTGGCTGGGTAAAAGACTTCCTGACTGAACGGTCCCTCAGAGTTGTTGTCGACGGATGCTCATCTGAGCCCATGTCGACTAATGCCGGTGATCCTCAGGGGTCTGTTCTCTCTGCAACTCTGTTTCTGCTGCATATTAACGATCTGCTGATGCCCGGTATCTATGGGTATGCAGATGACAGCACAGTTGTGGAGAGATACCTGCCGGATGCTCGGGCTAGTAGGGAATCAATCCAGTCCGAAAGAGAGGCCATGGTAGAGCGAACGAGTGTTGCACTTCAGGCAGTCTCCGAATGGGGCAATGCCAATCTTGTAGCATTCAATGCCGCCAAAACGCAGGCGTGTCTTTTCACCGCCAAAAGGAGCCCGTTCACCTTGGCTCCTACTTTTCGGAATGTATCCTTGGAGTGTACCGACCGCCTTCAGCTTTTGGGTGTTGAGATTTCCTCGAACCTAAACTTTGGGCGGTTCATTGAGTCCAGGGCCAAGGTGGCTGCCAGAAAACTGGGCGTTATCGCAAAGGTCCGGCAGTACTTCACACCAGGGCAGCTTCTAATGTTGTACAAAGCACAGGTCCGTTCGTGTGTGAAGTACTGCAGCCACATTTGGGCTGGTGCTGCTAAGTGTCACCTGGCCACTTTGGATTCAGTGGAGGCGTGCGAAGAGGCTGATTGGTGACCTTGATTTAACTCGAGTTGGTCTCCAAAGCCTAGAGCACAGGCGTAGAGTAGCCAGCCTTTCGGTGTTCTATAGGATACATTTTGGGGAGTGTACGAGGGAATTGCACGATTTAATTCCCCCATCTCCGTTCCACCATCGGACGACCCGTCGTCGTACGGCGAGTTTCCACCCTTATGTTGTTAACACCTCTACGATCCGGACGAAGCGTTTCGCCTCCTCCTTTATACCGCGTACATCGAGGGACTGGAATAATCTGCCGACGGCGGTGTTTCCGTCGGACTACAATTTGAGTGTCTTCAAGGCTAGAGTGAATAGGCTCTTAATAAACTAGTGCGCTTTACCATGAACGATTGCGTCACTGCTTAGTGTGCGTTCGCGCAGCGGAATGTTGAATTTAAAGATTTTAGATATGCAGATATTTAGTGTATGACGTCGTATAATTGTGTATGGTAAAAAAAAATTTGTGTACGCAGCCATTGTGGAGAAATTCACAAAATACTGATTCCGCTGGGCGAACGTTGTCCTGGCGGAACTTTTTTTAATCCTTTGACTTTAGAAAAAAGAGATGTGTCCAAAAATTAGTGTGTATTTGTGTGTAATTCTATATGTATGAATAAAATTTGTGCATGCATAAACTTCGAAGATATTCAAGTTTCCGCTGCGCGAACGTTTGGCCATTAGCTAGTTTTCATATAAAGCGCTTACATAGAGAGCTGTAGTTTTACATACTTTGTTTTGAATTTGTGTATATTTGTTTAAAAAACAGATTTAGAAAAAATCGTAAGGCTTAAAAGATAAAAATATAAACGTAAAATACGCTTATTTGGTCTTAGTTCTTAAAGTATGCACTTTGGGGTCTAGATTTTCACGTTTATACAAACCTTGTAAGTGTCTGCAATATATTGCCAAGTATCAATGATGTTCCTTTAGTAATTAAAGAGTTATAGGACAATTTACCATGACATAATCACTGTTTACAAAGCAGTCAAATATCACGACATTCTAAAGGAATTGCATGGTAAAATGTATGCCAAGAATTAGTGTATTCATTCAACTATTCACATGCAAAATTTCATGTCATTAAATTCAGTAATTAATGAAATACAATTATAATACTGACGAAGCATCGAAAACCTACATAACCCGACCAAGTTCGGATAGCTATAAAAAAGCGGCCGTACAATATATTTAGGTAACATCCCAAAATTTACAGTATAATTTCGGTATTGAATTGGTATAGGTGATAACACAATTGTTTCGATAAAATATAAAGGTCATTTATTTTTGTACACCTATTTTTTAAATGTATTTGACTATGACAAAGTAGGTACTATTTACATAGGTATTTTATGTAAGTATGCGCTTGAGACTTGAGATATAATCTAGATATATTAATCAGGTTCAAATACAACAGCAAATGAATACGCGCGGGCCGCGGCTAATGAAAACATATTGCCCTCTCTTTTCTTCAAGGATGGAAGTACAGTAGGCCTAGTACGAGTTTTATTACGAAACTCGATCGTCGATATCGAGCGCGTTTGACTCAGCTATTGGCCCGCTTCAAGGTCGTAAGAACTCTCAACCAATGAGAGCGCCAAACGCGCTCGTAATCGACGATCGAGTTTCGTATTGAAAACTCATACTAGGCCTACTGTTTCAAGCGGGAAGCCGCCTAACGCTCGTTGTCCATTGTTTCACACTAGAATATTTTTGATCAATTCATAACTACAATAGTAAGGTCCGTATTACAGAACGTCACTCAAAACTCCAGCTTTACTTAAGTCTCGTTTGAAGCCTTTTGATAGGTTAAAACTAGTTTTAAGTAATGCTCAAGTATTACTTAAAACTAGTAAATAAAGCTTGAGTTTTGAGTAACATTCTGTAATACGGTCCTTAGACTATTTAACCAAAAGACTAGCCTTAAGCGTACCGCTTCAATCAAAATAATTCTGCACATTTTGGTGGGGTGCGGGGAACACGCTCACTTAAATAAGTCACAACCAGTACAACAGTATAGACCATCAATTAAAAAATCGATTGAAGAAGTAGTTTTTTTTAAGTTATTAGATTGTTTGATCCACTAAATTTGTAAAGGGGAACGCTCGTCTAGTGCATTGGTTAAAAAGTGTTATAAGCTACAATATGATAAATATTTACCTAAACAGTAGTACTTACTTGTGGTAATTATTTAATATCCCTGGGGGGTCTATAGTAAGAATTCTGATGCGTGAAATCTTCAATAGAAATTAGCTGTATCAATTTTATTTGCCTAAATTAATATATCTAGATTATATCTCAAGTCTCAAGCGCATACTTAAATAAAATAACTACGTAAATATTACCTACTTTGTCATAGTCAAATACATTTAAAAAATAGGTGTACAAAAATAAATGACCTTTATATTATATCGAAACAATTTTGTTATCACCTATACCAATTCAATACAGATATTATACTGTAAATTTTGGGATGTTACCTAAATATATTGCACTGCCGCTTTTTTATAGCTATCCGAACTTGGTCGGGTTATGTAGGTTTTCGATGCTTCGTCAGTATTATAATTGTATTTCATTAATTACTGAATTTAATGACATGAAATTTTGCAAATGAATAGTTGAATGAATACACTAATTCTTGGCATACATTTTACCATGCAATTCCTTTAGAATGTCGTGATATTTGACTGCTTTGTAAACAGTGATTATGTCATGGTAAATTGTCCTATAACTCTTTAATTACTAAAGGAACATCATTGATACTTGGCAATATATTGCAGACACTTACAAGGTTTGTATAAACGTGAAAATCTAGACCCCAAAGTGCATACTTTAAGAACTAAGACCAAATAAGCGTATTTTACGTTTATATTTTTATCTTTTAAGCCTTACGATTTTTTCTAAATCTGTTTATTAAACAAATATACACAAATTCAAAACAAAGTATGTAAAAATCTACAGCTCTCTATGTAAGCGCTTTATATGAAAACTAGCTAATGGCCAAACGTTCGCACAGCGGAAACTTGAATATCTCCGAAGTTTATGCATGCACAAATTTTATTCATACATACACAATTACACACAAATACACACTAATTTTTGCACACATCTCTTTTTTCTAAAGTCAAAGGATTAAAAAAAGTTCCGCCAGGACAACGTTCGCCCAGCGGAATCAGTATTTTGTGAATTTCTCCACAATGGCTGCGTGCACAATTTTTTTTTTACCATACACAATTATACGACGTCATACACTAAATATCTGCATATCTAAAATCTTTAAATTCAACAACATTCCGCTGCGCGAACGCACACCACTGCTTACCATCAGGCGGGATTGCGGTCAAGCGCTGGTTTATATTTTAATTTAAAAAAAAAAAAAACAACAAAATGGATGTGTTCCTATCAATTTTTAGTAGGCTAAGGGGTCTACAGAGTTTTGCTTCCTGTAAAAGTTACGCGCAGTACAAGATCTACAAACTATTGCCGCAGCTGTCACGCCCTGCATTCAGTGCAGGAACAGAGTGCGACTGTCGCAAGTCAGGGCAGTGCACTGCTGTTACATGTCAGTCATCGGAACTGTTTTTTTTTTTTTATAAAATTATTAACTAGCGCTTGACCGCAATCCCGCCTGATGGTTTCTGTTCCTCTGTGCCGTGATTTTTCACGGCTGCAAAGTTACGAGGCGCAGACCTACAGATCATATGCGGCGTGGTTTTCCGATCCCCGGGCATCTAGCTTCGTTTCTTGCTCTCTGTCGTAATTTAGTGCGAGAATGGCCTTATTGAATAAACAGTCATAATTGCTTTCTCAATATATTTCAAAGATCAAAATACATTTCTTACAACTTGTAACAGTTCAATCATACCAAATTACAATTTAGAACAACATTTTTTGTTTATCACTTAAAAAATACAGTTTTGTGTTTGTCACTTAAAATACAAATGTTGCAAAAAAAATTACAACAGCTTTTAGCTTCAAACAAATTATTAATTAATTAAGGTTGCATATTTATTCAAACAAAAAAATTAAGATGCACCAGCTTTAGAGACAATTGCATGGCTAACTGAAACTGGTAGCAAAATAATTTTACATGTTTAAGTCATTGTAATAATCAATGCTATAGAAAAATATTGTCTTATGAACAAACAAGAAAATTAAACTTAATTCTACAATCATATTAAATCTTCTTATCCCCTATAATAATTCTAGTACTTATTAACTACTAAACGATTTAGTCCGGACCCAACAGTTCCCTTCTAAACACTCCACTGTTCACATCACAAACTTTTTGCAACTATTTATCAGCTGATAAGTTTCATAGAAAACATGCCCGGAGTCAAATGCAGCAAAGGTGGTATGTATTGGAGATAACCTGCAGACAAAAAATATTTTAATTTTTCAAGATATTATCTTATCAACTGCATACTAGGGGCAAATGGTAACTATGAAATGAAAGACAAACACTAAATTAATAGAACAGTCAGATAAATGATCAATATTATTTATTTACCACCATCAATAGACTATACCTGAATACCATATATTTTTAGGTCCATGATTTATTATAAAGGAATGGCAGTGCAGTGGCCTTAACTTATATTTTGTGTTTTTATATATCAAATTTACCCGTCACAATGTTTGTCCCTTGAACTACTCGAGAACAGCTGAAGTAATTTGAATGAAATTTCATATATGTATGTATAAATTTGTTAGGTCTATTTTTTATATTACTACTAATTATTATGCAAATGAAACTGGGGAGCAGCTAGTCTATTCTACAAAATTCTCCTGTCAGTGTTTGTCCTCAAACTCTTCCAAATCAGCTGAACTGATTTTAATGAAATTTCTTATATACATTTGTTAGACATAAGAAAAGGTTTTTTAATCTATTACTACTACTTACACAGGTGAAATCGCGGAGAGCAATTAGTAAATATACAGTCAAAACAGTTTATGGCAACATCGTATACAACAATATACTGGTTAAATTGACCAAAATCAAAGGTCCTGGCTGATTGCTATATGACCACCTTATCAAAAACATTGGTTTTTACGACATTGTTTACTATGATATACTGCATTAAGCAACCACATTTGATTATTTTTTGGAGAATTATATCTGTAGGTAGAACGACCGGCTCAGCTGTATTTTAAGCAATTTGAATAGGTAACAGTTTCTACATCTGGCCCATTATAATGATCAATGGCTATTATCATAAAAGTAAACAAAGTATAGAAACTTACAATAAAAATAAGTCTTTTGCAATTCTTAGAAACAAAGCACATGTATGTGGTAGCCTCAAGGCCCGCTTCATCATATCTTTAAGTCAGATTGTTACTTATCTGTACACAAGACGTAAAAAAAAGAAAACAAATCAATATCGAAGAAAAAATGTGTATTATTTCAAAGCTAGATAAAGGAATTCCAAACAAAGACCTGGCAAAAGAATATGGTGTATCACACTCGACAATTTCAACCATTTGGAAAGAAAGGGAGAAAATTCAAATCCTTAATGATAAGAATTTTTTGAAAATGAAACGAGCCAGAGTAGAAAATACCTGTCATTGGTTATTACAACTATCGGTTTTTACGACTAAATATGAGTGGTCCCTTTGGTGTCATTATAACAGATTTTGACTGTATATATAATAACACACCAAAAACAACAAAATATAATTATATAGGTGATGTGAATAATATTAGTAGAAAAGAGTATTCTACACATTACTGTATCTGTGCAATATCAGGTATGTTAACAGCAATAAGATTAGAGGACCAAAGAAACAATGTATGGAATGAGTGAATGATGTTATTTGGGGACTACAGCGATGAGGGGACTATGTTCATACTTACATCCAACTTAATAAGGGTTAGTTATAAAAGGTATTTTTTACGACCTTAGTATTGGGTACTATTATTGTATTGGTATGACACTGAGGTTGTGTGTATAAATATTTATTAGTTAAATACCTATATTTAAACGGGAGCACCAGGGCCGCCTTTCTTCCCGATAAGCGACTTGTGTATGTGAGGAATAACACCGCCACCCGCGATGGTAGCTTTGATCAAGCTGTCGAGTTCTTCGTCACCTCTGATAGCCAGCTGCAAGTGACGCGGAGTAATGCGCTTCACCTTGAGATCTTTGGATGCATTTCCCGCCAACTCCAATACCTATAGAAAAATTGTTAAATTATCAAGTATTTACACTGTCTATGCATTTTTATATATTATGTGGGGACTAAGCGAGTTGCGACTTAAGCAAATTATAATAAAAATTAAGTCGTAAATTTCTTTAGTTAACCTTTATAGGTATTCGGAAATAGTTTCCCGCCAAAATATTACAGCTGTATTTAAAAGTTAAACTTGGTAATTAAAGGTACTTAAATTAACTACTATAAATTTAGATTTAAACAAGAAAATAATGTAGTTATTACTTTCTAAAATACAGCCATGCAATTACATTAATAATTACGCTATATTGTGCGCCGCCATATTGACAGGGCGTCGCGTATAGCTTACCTCGGCTGTGAGATATTCCAGAATAGCTGCGGAATACACTGCTGCTGTTGCTCCGACACGTCCATGACTCGTAGTCCTATTTTTGAGATGCCTATGAATCCTCCCCACGGGAAACTGAAAAAGTATTTTTTTTACTGTAGCTCGGTATCTATTGATTATTTCCCTACGAAGTAATGGACGCCGCCATACTGAATGGTCATTCATATTATTCAATAAAATGAAATTAACTTCGAGAGAGAATTTACGTATGCCGAGATCACGAAAAATCCTATTTTAAATTAAGATACCAAACTAACTTACCTGAAGACCAGCTCTCGCTGATCTGGATACCGCTTTGGCCTTGGCTTTACCAGAATCTTTACCCGCTTTACCGCCAGCCTAAAATTGACGAAAAATCCTATTAATTTTTCTCGTACAGAGTTGAAACTTTGCCAGTAAGTTAAAAACACCATTGTTCACCGTATTACACAATTAAATCACGACAACAACAACTATATTTCACAAAATCTTGCAAAACTCACCATTTTGAAACGTGTAAGACACTATGAGCACTACAGACAGAGAACAACCAACACAGGAAAGGCGCCAAGCCAAAACGCAAGATACAAAGATGGCAGCTCCGCCGTGCCGTTCGTAGCAATCCAATCAGGGCAGCCAATTGTAGATAAGCGGAAGTGACGTACAAAACAAACAACTCTCAACTTGCACGGCTCATCCAATCCGCTTCGATCAAAATGGCGGGCAGGTCGCTGGCTACAGTGCTGCCAAGCCATGGTACATTTACGGATCAATTTGGAACATTTCTTTTTAATTTTGCGTTTCGTTTTACTTCGTGTTCACGTTTGATGTGCTTATTTTCTATGAAATAGTTTACAATTTTTTTTTACTTAAAGAGTAACAAACATACATAAATTTTGTATGCACCTAAAAATATTAACTTGTAGAAAAATACAGTGATAAGTATTTATTATTACAAGTAAACAATATTTAAACAATTAATTTATTTAAACAACATCAGTAATAAGAAAACGTAATCACATCTTCTTCAGTATCACTATCACTTTAATCACTACATATACATAATAAAAAACAAAGTCACTTTTTCCAACCCTATAGGGGACATACGGTTAAAAAAAAAACGAGTGTGCTTATGACCACACGACTGAAGTGAAACTTCTTTCGCACCATCTGTATGTATATATATATATATGTGTGTACAATATATACATGTATACACATATACATATATTAATTTTCTATAAATATTTAAATTTATTTCATGCTTTCATTTATAAATTAATATTTTTGCATAGACCTCCAATTTAAAAAAAAAAAGTGGATTCCCTCGGGCGGGGCCAAAAGGTCGGGCTCTTCCTCCTGAATCAGGGGACCCCAAACTCGGGTAGTCCACGACCTCTGGTTCCCGAGATAATCCACGGAGGGGTGAGGTAACTAAAGGGGGTGGGGTGGGGGGGATAGGTTTCGTGGTGTTTCGGGGGGAGGGGGAGAGGGGCGAGTGGATTTCCTCGGGGCCAAAAGGTCGGGCTCCTCCTCCTGATTCAGGGGACCCCAAACTCGGGTAGTCCACGACCTCTGGTTCCCAAGATAATCCACGGGGGGGTGAGGTAACTAAAGGGGGGGGGGGATAGGCTTCGTGGGGTTGCGGGGGGAGGGGGGGGAGGGGGAGAGGGGGGAGTGGATTCCCTCGGGGCCAAAAGGTCGGGCTCTTCCTCCTGATTCAGGGGACCCCAAACTCGGGTAGTCCACGACCTCTGGTTCCCGAGATAATCCACGGGGGGGGTGAGGTAATCAATGAGGGTGTCGGGGGGGGGGTTAGTTTCGTGGGAATATTAAGGGGTGAGGGGGGGGTAGTTTCGTGGGAATATTAAGGGGTGAGGGGGGGGGGGGTAGTTTCGTGTGAATATTGAGGGGTGATGGGGGAGAGTAAGGGAGGGGGGATACAGGAGGGACTAAATAAATAAGTGTATCCGTGTCTCAAAATTTGAAAAAAAAAAAAATTGCATAGATCTTCTATTTTTATTGAAAAAAAAAAAAAAAAACTCGTTGTAGACCTTGTAGTACCAAGCTCGCGCCACGGGCGCTTCTGTGCTTATATCTCCCACTTAACTTCCGTTCGCCTTGCCCGATCATTTTTCGTAACGCTTTCGCCAGCTTACTCCCCAAGTCAAGCGTGCGTAAAGAAGTTTCACTTCAAAAAGTATGTAAGGTGTATGATTAAATCTTTAAACTACGTAACGGATTTTGATGCAGTTTTTTTTAATACATGCAGTTATTAAAGAGGAAGGTTTATATGTATAATAACATCCATTAAAATGTGGAGAAATACTATTATTTTTGAGGTTTCCTATGTGATGTCGTAAATAATTACATTTTTTCGCGTTTGGTGTGAAACGCGGGCTGAACTCTACGAGATTTATCAAAATAATGTACTAAATATTGTACACATTGAAAAGGTCTACAAAAAAGTCCGCGACGGTACCTTGGTATAAATGTCTATTTCTTATGGACATTTCACAACATAATTTTTTTGTCATTTACTTTTTACGACAAATACCGGCTAATTTTCGAAACGATTTTTACCAATAGGACAGCATTAATCCTTATCAAATTTATTACATTTTTTTTTTTGTTGGTGTGGGAAATCATCAAATGACTCCCGCTCTGGGCGGAGCGGAAGGGTGTGTCAGACTTTTACTGACTAAAACCCACCCGTGTTTCTTCACTTGCCTGTGCGACGGCCAGGGCCGCGGTTTCTTGTTTAACCAACCCGCAACCCTGACCCAGGAGGCATCGGTCTTCGTGGACCCCGTCACGATGTGCTGACATCTCTTTGAGGCGCGCGTGAAACACGACGCGCCGTCGACTTGGGCCTGGTCCTTACCGGGCGGCGAGCTGCCCACTGCTCACCGACCGCAGGCCCGCGCCTACGTCGGCTGGGAGTAAGGTGTCGTCTCTCGACCAGGGCGTCTACTGCGGCGGCTAGTGGCGTGAGGGCGCTGGGATTCCCGTTGCCTCACGCGCTCCGCCTCCTCCTTTGCCAGCATCACTGCTTCGCAGAAGGAGGTGACGGCCTGCCATGCACTTTCGCTCCGGACCATGCCCTGGCCCAGGGTCGGACGCGAGAGATTGCCGCCGATCGCCGCTACGAGGACACGGCGGTGCTCTACCCAAGCCGGGCAGACCTCCACCGTATGCTCCACCGTGTCCTCAGGGCGATCCACACAATGGTGACACCCTGGCGTTTCCTCTCGCCTAATATGGAACAGGAACCTTCCGAAACAACCGTGTCCGATGAGGACCTGCGTCAGGCGGAAGGTGAGGGCGCCGTGGCGCCTCTCTAGCCACTCTTCAAAGAGGGGACTTACCGCCGCTATCGTGGCGTGCCCAATCAAATTTATTACCTTAAATAAATTGTTGATTTAAAAAAGATCTATATCGCCCTTTACCGCATCTGATTTAAATGAATATTTAGAACTTTAGGCGACTAGTGGTCGCTAGTATTTTATATTTTTAGGGTTCCGTAGTCATTGTAGTCAACAAGGAACCGTTATAGTTTCACCAAGTTTCCGTTTGTCTGTCCGTCCGGACAAAAATCAGGAAATAAATCATAGTGGCTTTCTATAAATCTTAAGGTATTATCGTTTTAGCATTTTTGTAGCCTGGAACTTGGAGAAAGACATCCATCACATTCAACCATTTTTCTTTTAAAATTACACAATTTATTATTTCAAAAAATATACAGATAAATGTATATACAGGGGGATAGCCTATACATAACTATGGGTACAAATATACCATTATTAGGTATATTGAGTGTACCGCATTAGTCAGTGGCTAGGTAAAAATACAGAGTTAGTACCTAGTTACCAAAGTATATTGCGAGTTCAGTTCACCCACGAGGCCGCATTTCGAAGGTTATCAGAAAAATAAAAGCTACGCTTAAGGCTCTTGAATTAATTCATTGGTCATCGAACTTATCACGCTCGTGTCGCGATTTCTTTTTCTTTTCCCTGCTCCCAAACCGGGAACCACTCAAACATCCAAACTCACATTCACAAACAGCCAGAGCCAGAACCACCTCCCGTAGGTCAGACAACAAACTGCTCCGCTCAGGAATCGAACCTGCGACACGCAGCGCAGCAGCCCATCGCTCAACGACTACACCAATCGTATCGTCAATTAATTCAAATTCTGTGAATCTGTAAACTACGCAAGTGAGTGGATTGTATACCTGGTTGGCTTAGTACAAACATCACGCGTAAATTAAAATAATATTTACCTATTAGATAGCTAGCCGACGAGAGGGTATTGAACTGGAGGAAGAATTGAGCAAGTTACGATGGGATGTCCTGGGATTATCTCGATATCATTTTTCTCGGTGGTAGGCCATAACATCGGCCGCCGGCAGAAGTTACCACCCACCAGACAAAGCCTTGCCGCCAAGCGATTTGTCGTGTTCCGGCATGATGTCTGGTGAAGCCGTACGGAGGACGGGTCTGAGCAGTTGTGTTGCGATGTGTGCCGGGTACGATGCGCCTAATGTTGTTGTGTTGGGAGTTTGGTCGTGGAGGGTCTTCAGATCAATTCCCTTTGGCGCAGCATCGTTGGTCGTGTTGTTGGGTTTAACATTGCATCACCTCGCTCAACTGCCGTCTTACTTCCTATTCGCTCAGTTTTTCTGAGTGAATAGGCTCTTAATAAACTAGCGCGCTTTACCATCAACGATCGCATCACTGCTTACCATCAGGCGGGATTGAGGTCAAGCGCTAGTTTATAATTAATAATAATAAAAAAATCTGAAGTCCGAAGAAAGGGTGAGGACTCGATAATCTTTAAATCCGGTAACTTGCTCTATTTCCGGGAAGGCGACCATCAGTCCCAAGGTGGTGTCGGGTTCCACGTCCACAGGTCCCTTGTGGATAATGTAGTGAAGATCGAGAGTATGTCGACCAGGGTAGCGTTCCTGGTACTCAGAATAACCAAACGGTATTCGCTGAAGGTCATTCAGGTATACGCCCCGATCTCGGCACACTCCGACTATGAAGTAGAGACTATGTATGAGGACGTTTTTAAAGCCATAAATAGCTCTAAAACCCACTACAGCGTTATCATGGGGGACTTCAACGCTAAACTTGGGAAAAGGAGCGGTGAAGAGCTCGGACTGGGAAATTTTGGATTTGGGCGTAGGAACCACCGAGGCCACATGTTAGCTGGCTTCATGGAGAAGGAGGGACTCTTTATTATGAACTCCTTTTTCAAAAAACGTGAACAGCGGAAGTGGACTTGCATTAGTCCCGACGGGGGCACTAAGAATGAGATGGACTTCATTTTGACGACAAAAGGGCACATATTCAATGATGTCTCAGTGATCAACTCGCTCAAATGCGGCAGCGATCACCGTATGGTCAGAGGCACATTGAATCTGAAAATAGTGTACAAAAGATCTCGCCTGATGAAGTCCACGCTCCGGCCAGCACCCATCCAGATCCACAACTCCGAAGGTTTTCAGCTTGAGCTCCAAAATCGCTTCGAATGCCTAAGTGGCGACGTGGACGAATACAATGACGGGTTTGTAGAAGCTGTCCGTACGGTCGGGACTAAGTATTTTAAGACCCGCCGTACAAATAGAACTAAAAAGCTCTCGGACTACACTCTCGAGCTCATGGAGGACAGACATGAGATGGTTTTGCGTTCGTCAAGTGATGCTTGCAGATACCGGCAGCCCAATAAGCAGATCTCAAAGTCTCTGAAGCGCGACCTGCGTCGGTATAATATCGAGCGTATAACGGAGGCTATAGAGCGAAACAGAGGCTCTGAAGTTTTCGCTAGGGATCTGACTATTGGGTATAGCCGGCTAAGCAAGCTGAAGACTGACGACGGCAAGATCATAACGACCGGGCCCGAGCTTTTGAGGGAAGTCGAGAATTTCTATGGACAGCTCTACACTTCGACGACAAAATCCGCATTAAATCTTGCTGAAGACCCTAGAGCAAGATTAACCCGACACTACACCGAAGATATCCCGGACGTCACCCTGCAGGAGATTAGATTGGCTCTGAAACAGCTTAAAAACAACAAGACGCCGAGCGATGACGGAATAACGGCAGAGCTACTCAAGGCGGGTGGTGAACCGATCCTTAGGGCCCTTCAGAAGTTATTGAATTCTTTTTCAAAAAGGGTGACAACACCCTTTTGAAAAACTACAGACACATCTCACTTCTGAGTCGTGTCTATAAGTTGTTTTCGAGAGTCCTCACGAATCGTCTCGCCTGCAGGTTTGACGACTTCCAGCCACCCGAACAAGCCGGTTTCCGAAAGCGCTTCAGTTCACAGTAGACCACATACATTCGCTGCGGTAGGTTATACAGAAGGCAGAGGAGTATAACCTACCCCTTTGCTTGGCGTTTGTGGACTACGAAAAAGCCTTTGATTCGATCGAGACCTGGGCTGTACTGCAGTCTCTCCAGCGGTGTCAACTAGACTATCGGTATATTGAAGTGCTGAAGGGTTTGTACGAAAACGCCACCATGTCAGTCCGAATACAGGACCAGACCTCGAAACCAATACCTCTGCAGCGTGGTGTCAGACAGGGAGATGTTATCTCCCCGAAATTGTTCACCGCTGCATTGGAGGATGTCTTCAAGGTTTTGGACTGGAAAGGACTGGGCATCAACATCAATGGCGAGTACATGACACACCTTCGGTTTCCTGATGATATCGTAGTCATGGCTGAGACCGTGGAGGACCTGAGTACAATGCTCGAAGACCTCAGTAGAGCCTTCGAGCGAGTCGGTCTTGAAATGAACATGGACAACGCAAAAGTCATGTCTAATGCCCATGTTGTACCGACTCCTATGAAGATTGGAGACTCTGTTCTCGAAGTTGTTGACAGTTACGTATACCTGGGACAAACTATCCAGTTAGGAAGGTCCAACTTCGAGAAAGAGGTCAATCGTCGAATCCAACTCGACTGGGCTGCTTTCGGGAAGCTACGTAGAATCTTCTCGTCCGAAATACCGCAGTGTCTCAAGACAAAAGTCTTCGACCAGTGTGTGTTGCCAGTGATGACTTATGGAATTGAGACGTGGTCGCTAACAATAGGCCTTATACGAAGGCTCAAAGTCACTCAAAGGGCAATGGAGAGGGCTATGCTTGGGGTTTCACTGCGCGATCGAATCAGGAATGAGGAGATCTGTAGAAGAACGAGAGTAACCGACATAGCCCGAAGAATTGCAACACTAAAGTGGCAGTGGGTTGGACATATTGCCCATAGGACCGATGCCCGATGGGGCCGACGTTCTCGACTGGCGACCACGCACCGGAAGACGTAGCGTGGGTCGGCCCCCGACAAGGTGGACCGACGACCTGGTGAAGGTCGCGGGAAACCGCTGGATGCGGGAGGCGCAGGACCGGTCGTCGTGGAGAGCCTTGGGGGATGCCTATGTACAGCAGTGGACGTCTTTCGGCTGAAATGATGATGATGATTTGTTAGCTGTATATTTTACTTGGGGTATTTGCTAAGTCTGTAGTTGGGCACAGTTCTACACATGTACAGCAATTGATTTCAATTTAACAATTTTTCTAAAGTTTAACTTCAAACCTAGATATTTTTATTTAGTTATCATCATCTCAGCGTTAATCCCAGTCGCATCCGAAGCTTTTTTTTTAACTTTGGAGTCTGGGGTCCGCTTTACCAGTCTAACTGCTGATTTTGGCTACGGCTCGGCTACGGGTTGTTGGAGCCCTCACTCCAACAACCCGTAACGATACGACGACGAGACGAGACGAGACGTTTATTTGGTTATATTATTTATATATTTATTTATTATTATATTAGTTTTATTTTTTACTATTATTTTAGTTTAGTTATATATTTACATACGAGCGGCGGCTCGGGGATAAACTTTTTCTTTTTTTTTTTTTCATCGTCACAAACTTTCGCTTTTTATATTTTTTTAATAATACACTTTAGACCGTTCGTAATTGCTACACTTTTACAATCCAATAAGATTTCGAAGTAAAAATTAATTAATTCGCTAATTACACAAAAAACCACAATGTGAACAAAACTCGAAAAACTATCCTATCAGCTGATTCGATGAGTTCACTTCAGGGGCCAACGTCATACCTACAAAAACACGCGGCGAGGGCGGCACATTCAAAGGCCGAGCCGACAGTTTTTTCAGTACCTACCGCCAAAGAGTCGGCCTTTTTGTCGCAAAATGCGGTATTGTCAAAGGATTGGATCTCAAAGAGAAATCAGAAGGTCAAAGTGGAATCAAGAAAAAAGAGCAGTTAAAAGTGAATGAAACTGCAAAATGCTGTTCTGTCTGGTTTAATTTGATTGAAATTGGTATTTTTTTTTCAACAAGATAATGATCTAAATTCTTTTTTTTTTTTGATAATTTATGAGTAATTATGTAAGTATTTTAAATAAATAATAAAATCTCCTGTTTAATCTTCTGATTTTTATTTTGATGTGGCTTTTGTTTTGGCCTGCCCGCCTGCGATATGTATGTATCCAGTGTAAGTACTTTCCCTTTGTAATTCCCCGATTTTAAAGGATTTTTGATTTTGTCAAATTGTCAGTTAATTGGTCGCGAACGGATGCGCATTTTTTGCGAATTTTTGTGTCGATATTCGAAGTGTAATTTTAAGAATTTCTATGTGTTTGTTGATTGTTGAGTGTGTGTGATTCTATAAATGTCTGTTGGACCTAACCAGTATTTCAGTGCCCAAGAATACGGGAATATGTTCATGTGCTATGGGAAAGGACGTGGAAACGCACGTCAGGCACTTCGTATTTATGTCCGAAGTTACCCAGAAGCTCGCTATTCAATAGATAGTCGAGTAATTACAAGAGCGTATCAGCGTGTTTTGGACAACCAGCCGATCGTGCCACAGCGCGAGGGTTCTGGGAGGCCCATTAGACCCAGTGTGGCGAACCACGTACTGAATATCGTGCAGCAGAACCCACGAGTGGGAGTACGCACAGCAGCTCGAGTAGTTCGCAACCGGTATAGGACCCGTGTTTCGCACAACACAGTTCATCGTATTTTACGCAAAGATCGACAGCGCACGTATCACACCCACAAGGTGCAAGCGTTATCACCCGCAGATAGAGAACCCCGCGTCAGGTATTGCCAGTGGCTGCAACGACAGTACGTCAAAATTTCCAATTTTACTGTCAATGTTATGTGGACAGATGAATCCACATTTACCAGACGCGGAATGTGGAACCGGCGTAATTGTCACATTTGGGCCCATACCAATCCGTTCGCATTGCAGCAGACGGGATACCAAAATCGATGGTCGCTAAATGTTTGGTCTGTTCTCTCTGCAACTCTGTTCTTGCTGCATATTAACGATCTGCTGATGCCCGGTATCTATGGGTATGCAAATGACAGCACAGTTGTGGAGAGATACCTGCCGGAAGCTCGGGCTAGTAAGGAAACAATCCGGTCCGAAAGAGAGGCTATGGTAGAGCGTACGAGTGCTGCACTACAGGCAGTCTCCGAATGGGGCAATGCCAATCTTGTAGCATTCAATGCCGCCAAAATACAGGCGTGTCTTTTCACCGCCAAAAGGAGCCCGGTCACCTTGGCTCCTACTTTTCAGAATGTATCCTTGGAGTGCACCGACCGCCTTCAGGTTTTGGGAGTTGAGATTTCCTCGAACCTTAACTTTGGGCGGTTCATTGAGTCCAAGGCCAGGGCTGCCAGAAAACTAGGCGTCATCGCGAAGGTCCGGCGGTACTTCACACTAGGGCAGCTTCTAATGTTGTACAAAGCACAGGTCCGCTCGTGTGTGGAGTACTGCAGCCACATTTGGGCTGGTGCTTCGAAATGTCACCTTGCCACTTTGGATTCGGTGGAGAGGCGTGCGAAGAGGCTGATTGGCTATCTAAACTTACCTCGAAACGGTCTCCAAAGCCTGGAGTACAGGCGTAGAGTAGCCAGCCTTTCGGTCTTCTATAGGATGCATTCTGGTGAGTGTGCAATGGAATTGCATGATTGAATTCCCCCATCTCCGTGCCATCACCGGACGACCCGTCGTACGGCGAGTTTCCACCCTTACGTTGTTGACACCACTGCGATCCGGTCGAAGCGTTTTGCTTCCTCTTTTATACCGCGTACATCGAGGGACTGGAACAATTTGCCAGCGACGGTGTTTCCGTCACACTACAATTTGAGTGTCTTCAAGGCTAGAGTGAATAGGCTCTTAATAAACTAGCCCGCTTTATCATCAACGATCGCATCACTGCTTACCATCAGGCGGGATTGCGGGCAAGCGCTGGTTTATAATTAATAATAACTAATGAAGGCGGTCGGTACACTCCAAGGATACATTCTGAAAACTAGGAGCCAAGGTGAACGGGCTCCTTTTGGCGGTGAAAAGACACACCTGTGTTTTGGCGGCATTGAATGCTACAAGATTGGCATTGCCCCATTCGGAGACTGCCTGCACTGCAGCACTCACACGCTCTACCATGGCCTCTCTTTCGGACTGGATTGTTTCCTTACTAGCCCGAGCTTCCGGCAGGTATCTCTCCACAACTGTGCTGTCATCTGCATACCCATAGATACCGGGCATCTGCAGATCGTTAATATGCAGCAGGAACAGAGTTGCAGACAGAACAGACCCTGAGGAACACCGGCATTGGTCGACATGGGCTCAGATGAGCATCCGTCGACAACAACTCGGAGGGACCGTTCAGTCAGGAAGTCTTTCACCCAGCCAGTCAGGCCAGCGGAAATGCCGTACGCTGGAAGCTTACTCAAAAGGCCAGCGTGCCATACCCGGTCGAAGGCCTTCGAGACATCAAGGGAGACGGCAATCGCTTCCCCATTTTTCTCGAGGGCCTCGCCCCACAAGTGAGTGGCATACACTAGCAGGTCCCCAGTTGACCGATTGCGTCGAAAACCGTACTGTCGGTCACTGAGGAGATCGTTACCTTCCAGGTAAGTCAAGAGGCGCGAGTTCAATACACGCTCCATAATCTTGCAGAGTATGGAGGTTATTGAAATCGGCCGATAGTTGGTAGGATCGGCACGATCACCCTTTTTGGGCACGGGCTGCAGGTTGGCAAGCTTCCAGGACTTGGGCACTATACCAGTCCTAAATGAGAGGCGATACAGTCGCGTCAATACAGGAGACAACTCGGGCGCACAAGCCTTAAGAACAATCGCTGGTATACCATCTGGACCACTAGCATTATTCACGTCCAGACGACACAATACTCTCAGAACCTCCTTGTTTCTAATGCGAACCTCCGGCATTGAATTTCGGCGATGAGAGACCTGCTTTCTCTCTCGCCGTATGATCCAGTGCTCCATCAGGCCTAACCAGCGGAGGCAGTGTGGGCCGACAGAAGTTCGCCTCGACCGATTTGGCTAGGGACCAGAAAGATCTGCTACCGGAAGAGAGCTTGTTACCAATGTTAGTAATGCGGTCGAAGCGAGCCTTCTTAAGCGCCTTTTTGTAGGACTTGGCAGCACGCAGTTCTTAATTGTTATGACAAGGCAATTAACTTCTAGACAATAGTTTGATTCATAGACATTTGCATGTATACTGTCTTTTATATTTAGTACGATACCGTCATTTTGATTAAGGTGTGATTTAGTACTGTGATATGTGCAATTCTTCATTTCAGGTAAGATAAAATTTTCGGATAGCCAAGATTCAGTAAGCACAATAAGATCATAATCTATGTCTAGTCTCCTGAGAAGAACAGCAAGCCCTTCGTAGTTACGGTTTAGACTTCTGATATTTTGATTTAGAACAGAAAACGCTTTTGCACCTGTATTTATGACAGCCTTGCAGTGTTCCGGCACGTCAGTACCTATAACATTGCTGACATTGGCAACATCATCAATGTCATTTGCTATACCTTGTATATCAACCATTATCTTTGTTAGTAGAAACAGAAACAGAATTAGTAGCAATGATATACGAGTAGCAGAGACAAATTGCCAAAACATCAGAAGCTGCAACATTAGGTGTATTTAAGGCACACAATAAGAGGCTCGCAGGTGTTTTATGTTTGAGTAAAAAAATACTGTGAGAGTGTTGTGTTTTGACGTGTGGTGGATGTGATTGGTTGAACAATAACAAAAAGTAAAACAGAGATACCTTATTTCTAGCAATATGAACATATAAGATAATTTTAAATGAACATAAATATTAAAAGAATATAATTTTAAATGATTATAAATGAACATAAATATTAAAAGAATATAATTTTAAATGATTATAAATAAATATTAACAAATTTACAATGTACAGATACTTAATCAGAGATTTATTAAACAAATATTTATAATGAAGGGGAGTTTGAAATTTTTAGAAATGCACCTGCCACTTAGTATACTATTTGCAATTAGAATAAATTGTATGAGGTACTAGTTTTTTTTTTCTATTAATTTATAATTTATTTATTTAGAGCTATTACCCTAATTAAAACTATTAATACATTACAATACAGCATCAAAAAATTCTTCGTCATCGCTGTCGACTGGTAATGTACCCAAGAGACTGGCAGCATTGCCCCGTTGAATGGCAATACTTAGTCTCTGGCCAAGGTAAAAGCCAGCCCTTGGGTCACGGGAAGTGTCAACAAGCCGTTTGGACAGTTCATTAAAAAGGCAAAGAGCACTCGGACCCCACGGCCCAAGAGTTTCAACCCCAAACGGCTCGAAAATATAATATCCGATAAGGTTGTTATATTTTCGCCGTTTGAGGTTTTCTGCAGCCGCAGCAGCAACGCCAGCACAGCACGTCGATCCAGGAAGATGGGATGGCGCAAGAGTATCGACGCAAGTTGCATCCCACACTAAAGGCCTACCCATCTTCCAAGGAAATAAGGACATGCCTTCCGGTCTCTTGCCATCATCGCGCACCAAGCCATTAGGTTCTAATACAGCTGGAACGCCGACAGTGACAAGAGCTCGTCGAATGATGTCGTTAATGTGTGCATGCCGAGCTAAGCGACCCGCACTTCAGCTGCAAGCCAGGCCGTGGTGTCCGAGGCTGTTGACATCTACACTTAAAAATTTACTAACCAAGGCATTATCATTAATCAGCAGTCACGAGCATAAGTTAGAAAAATACGCTTTGCAAGTTGAACAGCTAAATGGACGCCTCGAGAAATATGAAAAAGAAGACGTACAGCTCAATAATATTTCCTGTGCGCAAAGTAAGCCTAAACCTCCACCTTGTTTATCGGATGAATTAGTGAAACAAACAAAAAAACAGCAGCCTAAACAGTACGCGCAAGTGGTAAGAAGTAGCCAGGAATCTTCCCAAAATCATGAACAGACTAACACTGATATTGTGACTGCTAGAAAACAAACACCGAATGATTCAGTACACTTTGTCACTCAAGAATCTAAATTGGCAGAGGTCACTAACGCTGATGGGGAATGGACTATAGTCAGGAAGCGTAGTAGCAGACCACCTATAAAACCACTGCACGGAACTGCTGATCCTGTATCCGTCAACCTAAAGGCCGTTGAAATTCGTAAATATTTCCATCTATGGAACATGGCATCAGGTGTCGATGAAGTTCGTCATTATGTTACCAGCTTATGTCCAGAAGCCAGTTGTACAGTGGAAGAGTTAACAGCCCGTGGAGACTATAAGTCGTATAAAATTGGTGTTGCAGCCGCGTTCTATGACGAGTTGTATTCTACGGATGTATGGCCAATAAATGCAAGGTTTAAACCATGGATAAACCATAGGAAAATAGGTCCTAACTCCAAGACTAACGATGTCGCTATTTCGTCAGCCTACGTGCCCTTTCGTAAACCCGCATCTACACAACAGCAGTAAAACTATTAAATCTAATAATTTCCATGCTTTCTATCAAAACGTTCGCGGTCTGAAAACCAAGCTTTCTACGTGGCGCAATAATCTATTGTTATGGGAACACAACCTAGTCGCTGTTACTGAAACATTTCTTGACTCGTCTGTAACAGATTCAGAACTCGAAAGTGGCGACTGGAATGTTCTACGTCGAGACAGAAATACGCCGTGTGGCGGAGTCTTGTTGGCTGCTCGATCCCCTCTTTTATTGCGTAGAAGACGCGAGTATGAAACGGACAATGGTGAAGATCTATGGGCTTCCTTCACGTGGCATGGTCGTGCCTTTATTGTCTGTGTTGTGTATATAAAACCCAGTGCTCGTGATGAGGAGTACATGCAATGGTTCTACAAAATTGAAAGTTTTGTCCAGAATTTTAAAGGTTTTGTAATTATAATGGGTGATCTTAACTTAAATAGCGCGTCAACAAATGTCGCGAATTATTATTATTACTTTTTGTCATTTTGTTCACTCTTCAATAAAAATGTTATTGTGAATCATCGCGGAGGTATGTTGGACGTTGTACTAGTTCGGGAAGGCTTTCATGAGGTGTCTGTTTCTAGGACAGATGGCATGGTTCAACCTGATCCATATCATCCTCCGCTGGAAATAGAGGTAAGTATTGAATCAGCTCATTGCGCAAATATAATGGATCCAAGTAACATAAGCCCTACGAAAGACTGGAATTTCAACAAATGTGATTATGAGCAGTTGTATCTTCTACTAACAGAGGCCTCTTGGGACCCTGTATTACATGCTGATAATGTTTCGGATGCTGTCGATGCCTTTTATAGAATAGTTTATGGCATTTTTGATAGTTGTGTGCCAAAAAAACATCGTTCAAAAACTGTCACTAAACGGTACCCGGTATGGTTTACTCCTGATATAATTAATGACATCAAACTCAAACTTAAATTACATGCAACTTGGAAGCGCTCTGATTGCCGCGATGACTACAAGGTCTTCGCTGCTCTCAGGGGTTCCTTGAAGCATCGTGTCGCGGAAGCTTACCAAATATATATTAAGCGCGTAGAAAGTAGTATTAAAACCAATCCTCGTGAATTCTGGCGTCACATCTGCAGTTTAAGATCTAAGGGAGGGTTTGAATCGTGTGTGAACTACCGTGGTGACAGTTACAAAGGGACTGCAGCGGCTGAGGCTTTTGCTGAGTTTTTCGCGAGTGTGTTTCTGACAGATCCACCACAGTTGAATGCCGCAAATTCCTACAGTAGTGACACTGGTTATAATAGCAATTACATAAACATCTTTCACTTTGCTTCCGAGGACGTTGTATATGGAATAAATAAATTAAAATCTAGTACCTCGATAGGTCCGGACAGCATACCACCAGTAGTTTTAAAACATCTGAAATTATCGTTCGCTACTCCTTTATGTTATATATTTAATTTATCCTTAAAAACAGGTTTATATCCACATCAATGGAAAATCTCACGTGTAACGCCGATACCTAAAACTTCCAATAAAGTGGAAGTTGAGGAATACCGGCCCATTGCAATATTATCCTCACCAGCAAAAGTATTTGAAAACGTCCTCCACAAATTAATATACGCTCAAGTAGAAAAATATCTAAGTGAAGCTCAGCATGGCTTTAGACGCGGGAGATCCGTAGAGACTAACTTGCTGACTTTAACTGAATATATTACCGTGCAGCTTGACGAGCGACGCCAAGTGGATGTGTTGTACTTTGATTTTCAGAAAGCTTTTGATCGAGTAAATAATGACATCTTGCTTGCAAAGCTTAGCGCCATAGGATTTTGTCCTGGCCTTCTGCATCTGCTGGCTGATTATCTTCGCGACCGCCAGCAGTTTGTTAGGTTAGGAATTTATGAGTCCAGTGCCTACCACACTCGTTCAGGTGTAAGTCAGGGATCAATCCTCGGGCCGTTATTGTTTCTTCTGATGGTTAATGATTTGCCGACTGTTCCCAGACATGCTAAATGTCTTCTGTATGCGGATGACCTTAAATTGTACGCTTCTGTCAACACTATGTCGGATTGCGAGGCTATACAGAGAGACATAGATGCAGTTTACAGTTGGGGGATATCTAATGGGATGGCATACAATTTTTCTAAGTGTTATGTCGTGACTTTTGGACGGATTCGACATCCAATTGACTTTGAATATAAAATAAATGGCACTATTATAACAAGGGCAACAACTATAAAAGACCTGGGTGTCGTGTTTGACCGGGGGATGACGTTTCACGATCATATTGTCACCGTTGCTAAAGAGTCCTTTAAAAGACTTGGATTTGTCCTCAGAAACTCGCGCGATTTTCGGAACGGACATGTCGTGCGACTCTTGTACAGCACTCTTGTTAGAAGCAAGTTGGAGGCGAGCTCCTGCGTCTGGAATCCACATGAGACTACTTACGCATTGTTACTTGAAAAAGTTCAAAAGGCATTTTTGAGATTCCTATATAAAATCAGTTTTGGATATTATCCATATTTATACCCAACTAAATTTATCGCAGGATGTTTAGGGTATAATATGTTAGAAACTAGGAGAACATATGACCAAACGAAAATCATGTTAAAAATCTGTAGAGGGACAACAGATGCCAGTGATCTCCTCAATGAGCTGATTCGTTTTCACGTTCCTGGTAACTATCTCCGTGGCCGCAGGCACCGTCTGCTAGCTGTGCCTATATGTCGCACGGTAGCCCGTGCGTCATCCCCTATTCCTCGCGTTCTTTCCGCGCTGAATAGCCTCATGGAAGCTAATCCGAACTGTGATATATTCGCAGATGAATTTAAAATTTTAATGAGCGCTTGCTTAGCGTTCTGTGAAAACAAAATTTAATTAGTTCGTTTACTGTGTTATTATTACCGTTTTTATTGTTCCTCTGATTTGATTTGTTTTTTTTTTTCTGTATATGTTATGATTTATATTATTATTTGAATTTTATTATGTATTTTTTGTGTGTTATTTAATTTTGTATGTATGTTAATGTAATTGGCTTATGAAAGCCGTATTAACATAAATAAATAAATAAATAAATAAATCTGCACCACAGTGACAGCGATGAGGAGAACAGCAAGGAGCTCCTAGTCGTAAGGAAGCAGCGATGCGGAAAGTGGTGTCGTCGAACAAAGTGCCTATGTTCGACGAAGGCACCTTCCCACAGCTAGCAGGCGCGCACGCTTCGCATTAGTAGCTTACGAGACAAGTAAATTGTTCCGTACTACTCTACAGAGCGGCTCGTCCCACTGTCTCTGGGAAGATGGATTGCTGGGTGGATCTGTATTCGGGCAAGTGATTCTCCAGGAATCCATAGCCTCGGAGAAGAACGGCACATCAAAATTAATCAGTGAGGGGGCTAAAATTTTCCTGATTAATTTATCAGTGCCGTGGACCGAGGATATGAAAGCCGGTAAACTAATATCAGAAATTTTGCGGACGCCGAGGCCCCCCATACGAATCGGGAGAGTAGCTTGTGCCCAAGCTCGGTCGTCCATGGCCACATTTAAAATTGAAGTTAATGTATGCCTGATAATTTTGGCCATTTTGTCTAAAAGGTGAGTGTGCTTCCATAAATGGGAAGCGCGAAGGAAATAAATAATTTAGGGCTAAAACAGCAGTAACGAATCAAGGTTATGGCCGAATGCATATTAATTTGCAACAATCTGTCCGAAACGTCATTGAAATTTTGAATTTTTTCGTCAATGAAAATGGGAAAGGAATTCTCGAAGATTGGAGACCCAAGGAGACGAAGAGATGTTTTTTCGATAATTTTGATATCTGGAGCTATTGACTTAAATTTTGGGAGTGTCAGGTGTCTGTCAGTACTGTCGGCTAAGTATAGTTCACATTTTGAAAGATTGAGATCGAGGCCTATGAAGTGAAGTTCATTTTGTAGGAATTGAAGGTCAGTTAATACTGTTTCTACATCGCCTCCCAAAGTTCCATCATCGAGATACCAAACGTTAAATTTGGAATTTAGCTGTCGAATAATTGGGTGAATGGCTAAACTAAAAATCACTGGCCCGAGGGGGTCACCTTGTTGACAGCCAACAGCAGATTCCATGAGATTGTCCCGAAATAGTAATTTAGAAGGGTGTCTGTAACATTGCCAAATGAAACTATAAATTTGGGGTGGTAATAGGTAACACTAATTAGGTATTAGTTGCTACACGAGATTATGTGTGTGGATGTGAAATGTATAATTGTGTTGTAGTGGGCACTGAATATGTATGTGTAAGCTCTGCAGATAAAATATTATAATAAACCGGAAACACAATGAGCAACATCAGTAGACAGCAAGAAATTACACAAATATTACCATTGGAAAAACTTGAGTTATTCGATAGTCATTTCTCTAGGCGAAGGTTGTTGATGTCAGATTCGTTCATAATAATTATTTGCTTATCGCCTTCTGTTGTTGTCCAGCAAAATTTGTAGTTATTATCCTTAGCATAGTTTATAGCAAGATAGTAAAAACGTTGTGTTTTAAGGGTCAGCATTTCCGTGATATATATTGGTTTTGATGGACCTTCTTTATTACGAGTAATGTGGGTTGTATTCAATTTGTTTTGGCTGAACATGTTTGTTTAATTGACGCAAGTTTCGTACGATACTATCATTTGTTGCTGTAGAGATGAAATCAACCACTATAGTGGAAGTGCCAGTTTTTTTATTCTGACGGTAGATGTCTTCTTAATATCTTGACTCTGCAGGCGGGTTTCTAAAGCGCTTGCTGTTTTCACGACAATGTTGCACAAGTCTTCCTTTGTTGCACCTTGCCTTTTTGGGATGTTCTTCATCTCAATTTTAGAAGAGTTCATCGTTCGCTCGAGGTTTTCTACTCTTCTCCAGCTGATTAATGTAATTGCGGTCAGCTTTTTGTTCCACTTCCAAGTTATGCAGTTTATTCACCATATTGTCATATTGTTTTGATATACGCTCAATAGAATCCTTAATTCCAGTATTTTGCTCCTTAATTTCAAACATAGCCGTTTGAATTGATTTCAGTTTGATGTCTGTTTGGTTTGCATGCGATTTTATTAGTTCACGAATCTCTTCCATGAAGGTTGTGCCATCGCCATAACGTTTGCGCTTGCGTGAATTCACGTTATCATACTCAGGTTCACTAGCGTGCAAAATTGGGGTGGATACAGCTGTTTCTGCTACTATTAAGCCTGCAGTTGATTGTGTGTGTGTGAATTTGGAGATGTCCGTTTTAGCGGCATGATAGAATTGCGTTGAATAATTGTTTAAGCTTAATAAGTAGATCAGGCTGTTGGCGTAAGTACATAGGTACAAGGCAGCTCGGGTTTACACACTTAAAAAACACGTACCTACTTCTGCAAATAATGCCGGCCCGTGACCTACTCTTAAAATTATTCTCGACAAGAAAACATTTCTGCGCGACGTTATGCACCAGTACGTAGGTGAAGTACCCACAATTCGATTTATTAAACTTTCACAGTTTACTTAAAATACTATCAAATAAGTACCCAATTAATCTAATTGTATATAGTTAGCCAGTAAGTATTAGGTACTGTGAGCAAGAACCGGCGCCCCGCCCTAAGCTCACTATAAAAGGCGCTACCTACCCACTCCTGGCTCAGGGGGTGCCCTTAGCGTGTAGTCGCTTAGTTTTTAGTCGCCCTGGCTGGAGGCTTTAAATTTTTAAATTCATTTAAGGCAACCACAGGAAAGTCCGGTTAAGTAGTCACGGCCTCTCAAGGTCAACTACGAGATGCATTTCAAAAAAAAAAAAAAGCTCCTGGCTTACTTTGGACAACTGACGCTGAGACTGGTAACCTCGTGTAAACTCTGTGAGATCCATATTTTCTATATTAATTAAGAGCTGCTGGCTATTGTTTGACATATTGTTGTGTGCTCAGTGACTATTATTGTGTTCATATCTTAATTAATAAGTTCTGGTTGTAATTGTAATTCAAATGGATAATACACGAACAATGGAACGTTCTGATTTGTTTCTTTAATAAATACCACTTCTGATCGCTAACAATACCTTCAATACCTATTTATCTATCAGGGTTTCGAGGCGGCCAGAAGTATAAGTATTTTGAAATGTTTGCCTACCGCGGAATATAAAACCTCACAGAATAACTGACTGTTCATCTTAATGGAAACATGCGCTACATAATAAATTACTCCATAATTCAATATAATTATGTATATACATAGAAAGAAATTTTGTACCAATACTTAGAGAATGTGAAACTAATCACTATTTCGTATCCTTTTCCTTTTTGAAGTGAAACTTCTTTACGCACGCTTGACTTGGGGAGTAAGCTGGCGAAAGCGTTACGAAAATTGATCGGGCAAGGCGAACGGAAGTTAAGTGGGGGATATAAGCACAGAGGCACCCGTGGCGCGAGCTTGGTTCTACAAGGTCTACAACGAGTTTTTTTTTTTCAATAAAAATAGAAGATCTATGGAATATATTTTTTTTTTTTAATTTTGATACACGGATACACTTTTTTATTTATTTATTTACACTTAACACTATACATTAAATTTTATGTTGACTGACAACCATTAAGGGGGTCAGTTAACATAAAATTTGGTACCGCCTACTTCACAGTCCCTCCTGTATCCCCCCCTCCCTTACCTCCCCCCCCCTCACCCCTTAATATCCCCACGAAACTACCCCCCCCGACCCCCTCATTGATTACCTCACCCCCCCCGTGGATTATCACGGGAACCAGAGGTCGTGGACTACCCGAGTTTGGGGTCCCCTGATTCAGGAGGAAGAGCCCGACCTTTTGGCCCCGAGGGAATCCACTACCCCCTCCCCTCCCATCCCCACGAAACCTCCCCCCCCCGACCCCCTTTAGTCACCTCACCTCCCCGTGGATTATCTCGGGAACCAGAGGTCGTGGACTACCCGAGTTTGGGGTCCCCTGAATCAGGAGGAGGAGCCCGACCTTTTGGCCCCGTGGGAATCCAGTCCCCCCCCTCCCCCCATCTTGCCCTATCCCATTGACTCACCTGGTGTTGCGCACTCAATCGTTGGCGAGCAGGCCTTTTTTTTTTTTTGATATGGCATCTCGTAGTTGACCTTGAGAGGCCGTGACTACTTAACCGGACTTTCCTGTGGATGCCTTAAATGAATTTAAAGCCTCCAGCCAGGGCTATTAAAAACTAAGCGACTGCGCTAAGGGCACCCCCTGTGGGGTACGAACCTCGGCTTAGGGCGTCGCTGGAGAGAGCAGCAAGGGATGGCTGGATCGAATTTTTATTTTTATTTTGGTTTGATGACTGCGGCGTTTCCTAGTTCTCAGCTCTGAGAAGAAACGTCCGAAACAAACTCAGAGGTCATAGTTGGGAAAGTATATTTAGTGGCTCAGCTGCGGCGCGGGCTGGCCTTCATCGGACAAGGGACGGGTAGTAGCCCCCTCCCTACTACGTTGAACGCGTCGCGATGGACCTCGGCGGCGAGGTCGGTAGGTCGGTCTAGCTCTGTGTGTTGTGCTGGTGGCCCTATTGGCCTCTTGGAGGAGGGTTATGGGGTCATCTGGGTCTGTGAGGGCATGCCTTGGGCGGCGAGGCTTGGAGATGGTGGAGGGGGTGTAGTTAGCAGCCGCTACTATCAGGGATTGCGGTGCTTGGCAGCAGTGTCAAAGAAGCGTTTGGAAAGACGCTTCATGAACTGCTGGATGGTGGGGATTTTGAGATCGAGGTGGAGGATCTCATTACGGACGAACCAAGGGGCGTTTGTGGCTTTACGCAGGAAACGGTTTTGGACTACTTGCATCCTATGGATATGACGCGGCTTGCCATGTGCGAAGACTGGACAAGCGTATGTCATAATCGGGCGTATGCACGCTGTGTACAAGCGCATTTTGCACTTGAGCGACAGTTTGCTACGCGGGTTGAAGACGGGGTGGAGTCGACCCAGAGCGTAGGCGGCACGTGAGCGGACCGCCTTAATATGCTCTGAGAAGTTGAGGTTACGGTCGAGAATCACACCTAGATATTTGGCTTGCTTCCCCCAGAGGATCAGCTCGCCAGACATGGAGATGGGTCGTGGGGTGGGGATGTTTAGTCGCGGTTTCGTGTGGAGTACCGCTTGACTCTTTTGGGGGTTAACTTCGATCCTCCATTTCTTGAACCAGTCAGCCAGTTTGTTGACTGCGGTTTGGAGATGGTGTCGAATTCGGTCAGGGCTGAGTCCCGAGCAGCAGATGGCGGTGTCGTCTGCGAACAGAGCGACTTGGGCCTTACCACCTTTCGGGATATCGCTTGTGTACAGCGTGAATATGAGGGGGGCTAGCACGGAGCCCTGGGGAACACCTGCACGGATGGGGCGGGGGGAGGATAGAGCTCCTTCGATTTTATAGCGGAAGGTGCGGTTTGACAGGAAGTCCCGTAAGATGAGAACGAGACGGTCGGGCACTCCGAGCTTGTACAGCTTATAGATTAAGCCGTTGTGCCAGACTTTGTCAAACGCTTTCGCTATGTCGAAGTAGACTACGCCTGTGTACATACCACGCAGGAACCCTGCGTGTATATGTTCAGTGATGCGTAGGATTTGTTGTGGACAGGAGTGTTGGGTACGGAACCCGAACTGTTCATTTCGGATGAGGCCCTTGTTCTCGGCATAGGCTCTGAGACGCTTATAAATAAGCCTCTCGTAGATTTTGCCGAGAACTTTCAGCAAACTGATGGGACGGTAACTGTTTGGTTCGGCTTTAGGCTTGCCGGGCTTGGGAATGCCAATCACTGTGGCTTCTTTCCACGTTTGTGGGAAAATGTTATTCCCCATTGCACCATTGAAGATGGTGGTCAAGAGGAGGACTAGGTGGGCTGGGAAGAGACGGACCACTCTGTTGGTGATGCCGTCTGATCCGGGTGCTTTTTTGGGTTGAAGGCCTTTGATGATGTCCTGCACTTCATCTGGAGTGATGGGAGGCAGGGGATCATCCGGGTCGTCAACGGGCGGGAGGGAGGTCCTACGTTCTACTTCAGCGTCGATCTCTAGGAGGTGGGCTTGGTCTACTGGTAGGAGGCTGGGGGAGCACTGGGCTTCGAGGCAGGAGGTAAGGCATTCAGCCTTTTCATCGTCGTCGAAGGCGATGGTATTGTCGGGGCGAACCAGAGGAGGCATGGTGACAACTTCTTTGGATTTTAACTTCCTCTGAAGTTCCCAGAAGGCTAGGTGGGTGGGCTCTAACTCGTCCAGCATCTTATCCTAGCCGGCTTCACGCCACTCCGATATGCGTCTTTTTACAGTTCTCTGTAAATAGCGCATATGGGCTTTGTTGGCCGCGCAGGGGAAGCTGCTGTAGGCACGGACAGCCGCGTTCTTCTCGGTCAAGAGTTCGCGCAAGTCAGTGGGAAGTTTCCAGCGGCAGTCTTCTGTCGTTGTTACCTCCCTTGAACAGTCGTTCAGGACTGACTGTACGTGATCCGTGAACGAGTCGATCGCGGTCGTCGTGTCCGCGATAGAGTCCAGGCGCACGCCTGGACTCTATCGCGTACCTGCACGGTATGGAGTCCAGGTGAGGGGATGTGGAGGATTTCAGCCGCTCGCTTACTTTCCTCCAGTCCGTTACCACCTTCGTAAGGGGTACTTGACCTGGGTCAGAGAGGCCAGTGCGGGGAGCCAGTCTGATAACGACTGGTCGATGATCGGACGATAGCTCAGGTAGCGCTTCTATAGAGTCTAACCGTAGGTTGACGTTCTTTAGGAGCGCCACGTCAAGGACGTCCGGGGTGTGATCGGGGTCGTAGGGGAAATGGGTGGGGGTCATAGGTCCCACGACGTCGAAGTTCATTCGGGTAGAGAGGTCAAACAGGAGTCTGCCTCTGGAGTTGATCCTGGTGCTATTCCAGGCGGTGTGTTTGGCGTTGAGGTCGCCCGCTATTATAACGGAGTCGCTCAACCCCAGAAGTAGGGCGATGTCGTCTGCTAAGAGTTGATGATTCTCTGCAGAGGAACTGAGAGGGAGGTAGGCCGACACTAATGTGATAGGTTGGTGGCCTGTCATGCCGAGACGGCACATTGACACTTCGAGTCGTGAGAGGGGTGGGGGGTCCATTGGGATGCAATGTAGAGCCCTTTTGAAATAAATAAGGGTTCCGCCTTTGTGACAACGCAACCTGTCGTCGAACCAGAGGTGTGCGATGGCTAGGCTTGAGGAAGGTCTCTTGGGCGAGGAAGATGTCGATCTGGTGCTCACGTAAGAATGTTGAGATCTCTAATTTCTGATCTCTAATGCCATCGGCATTGAAGTGCACCAGTTTCAGGGAACGGGGCTTGGTTCGTTTACTGTTGCTCCTGCAATCCATTAGTTGGATGCGATGGAGGACAGGGCCTGAGTTAGGCGAGCAGGCCGCGTCTTATAGGTGAGTTAGGTTAGGAATTGTGTGTGTTGTGCTGTTATCGTCCCCCTATTGGGACGCATAATTTTAATTTTAGTTTAAGTAAGTCTTTTGACCGCTTTTTCAATAAAAATAGAAGATCTATGCAAAAATAATTTACCAATGAAACCATGAAATAAATTTAAATTTTTATAGAAAATTAATATATGTATGTCGCAGACAGCGACGGCAGAGCGGTAGGGTCGACAGCCTCCTGGTGTGGTGGTACAGGTTCCGTTTCGTAGGTGAGTTTTGAATTAAAGCACGACGTGTAGATATACCCTCCAATCTTCATAATAACAATTTGAATAGGCAAACCGACAGTTTCGGTTCGGAGGAGTGCCTTGGTCCGCGTCTCGATGCAAAGTGCCCGTTCGACGAACCCCACTTTCCAAAGCGACTCTGTCCATGTGACGCCATCACAAAATAACGTCACAAGCGTTCGCCCCTCTACTACGTAAATCAAATCAGCAACTTCTATTAAAATTAAACGACGATCTCCGACACGGCCAGCCTGACGATTTGCACGTCCTCGTGCATCATCATCATCATCATCCCAGCGCCAATCCAAGTCGCATCCGAAGCTCCCTCAGCCCCGGAGTTCGGGATCCGGTTCACCAGGCAAACCGCCGATTCCGGTCAAACTTCGATATTTCCCGTTGCACGTCCTCGTGCATGTCTGTAACAAATTAAAAAAAAGCACAGAAAACCGACTTTGAAGCATTTTGAGAGCTCGGCCAACCTGACCGTCACACGTCACGTTTAGTTACATTGACTATTAGAAAACCAAACAAACTTATTTGTTTTAACAACTTAAAAGCTTCCTTCAAGCCTCATAATTATCAACTTTCAAAAAGAAAACAAAAGGTTCCTTCAAGCCTCATAATTGTCAAATTTCAAAAAGAAAACACAAAAGGTTCCTCCAAGCCTCATAATTATCAAATCAAAATCATAATCATCAAAAAGAAAACACATCATGGTTCGCTACCACAGTAGCTAGTGACAACTCATAGTTGATACCCATATCGTCATCACCTCTTGTGATACGACCAACTCTAGAGTCCACGACTCCCAGGTCAACACATGACCGTACAACTAATAGTCTCCTCTGAGACCCAGGTCTCCGCCACATCACTAGCTGCCCATCGCCCCCTGAACAACTCCTCACTGAGTTGCAGTTACGACTACAGACTAGTGCATGCAGTGCGACCATATCTACCAGAGTCCCCGCCACATCACTAGCTGCCCATCGCGCCCTGAACAACTCCTCACCGAGTTGCAGTTACGACTACAGACTAGTGCATGCAGTGCGACCATATCTACCAGAGTCCCCGCCACATCACTAGCTGCCCATCGCGCCCTGAACAACTCCTCACCGAGTTGCAGTTACGACTACAGACTAGTGCATGCAGTGCGACCATACCTACTAGTGTCCCCGCCACACCACTAGCTGCCCATCGCGCTCTGAACAACCTCTCACTGGGTTGCAGTTACGACTACAGACTAGTGCGTGCAGCGCGACCACTCAGCCATGATACGTGTTCTATTTGCTGGCGGAGGCACCCTCCTCACCATCTTCTACATTTTGAAAATCTAACTCAGCAGACATTACTTGGAAAAATCTTTCGTACCTATGCGATCGTGGGGTACATATAAGTTCTGTTTCCAATCAACGATTTCAATAGGTAACGATCGCGATTATCGCCATCAAACAACTCACCAATATTAAATTTCATTACTTTAGCTCATTTCTGTCAAATTTACATTTTTCGTAAATAGCACTCATTTCTATGTTCGTTGCCGCTTGTTCTCTTGAGAAGATTTAATAGTCTAGCCACACATACTATCATAAGCTCAAGCGAGCTCGTAACTATAGGTCACAGTGAACATTAGTTTCGAAATAAAAACAAACCAGACATCATAATTTTAAAACCCTCATTTAAAATATAAACCCTAATATTACTCAGCCCATTATTACAAACAATAATCGGGTAGTACAATAAATAAAATTTGCAAATAACTCTTATGATCATGTCGCAAAGAAATGGTGCAGTACACAACACACTGGCACAACCTTGTACACTGTATATATACTGGCACGTGTGTACATACACCAATGAAATTACAGATTGCTTGACAAGACAACATTCGTCCACGGAATCAAAATAAAAATAGTACGACTCACCGGATTATGGCAATTTCCCACAAACACCTGCCACTTGGCAGTTATCAACCGTTGCACATCAGACATCTCGGAGCTCTCATAAAATCCCATTACGTTACCACAAACATTTTGGGTATATTAAAACCTTCTCATCGCCTGCAGAGTAGATGCTGTCCTGAAATCTTCTCATCGCCTGCAGAGTAGAGGCTCAAGTCTTGAAACCTTGGGCGTTCCGCAAAGCGCACGCAGCTCCGGCTGCGCCTCACGCAGCTCCGGCTGCGCCTCACGCAGCTCCAGCAGCGCCACACGCCATTGATGCGATTCACCAAGCAGCTAGAAGCGCGCTCCGCAAGCGCACTTTGCACGCTCCGCAAGCGCACCTTGCGCGCTCCGCAAGCGCACCTTGCGCGCTCCGCGAGCGCACCTTGCGCGCTCCGCAAGCGCTCCTTCCGCGCTCCGCAAGCACACCTTGCATGTTCCGCAAGCGCACTTCGCTCGCCAAGCAACAGCCAGCACTGTCGCGACAGCGCCGCGTCCAGCCACGTGCAGGCGTGCACATGCACGCCTGCAGCGGACTCCTGCAGCGCACTCCTGCAGTGCGCTATCACGCGTAACGATCTCTTCTGCGTCAGCAATTGAGCGCACCTCGTAACGTGACGTTCACTTCCAGCCTCATTGCCAGTACATCCAGCATTTACAGAAGTTCATACCAAGACAATGAACAACTACACACATAATGGCAGAAAGTGACTGTTATTCTGTTCCTTGATTTATAACGAGATTGTGAGCAGTGTAGTTCTTTATCCAACTTCTGATATCGCAGACAGCGACGGCAGAGCGGTAGGGTCGACAGCCTCCTGGTGTGGTGGTACAGGTTCCGTTTCGTAGGTGAGTTTTGAATTAAAGCACGACGTGTAGATATACCCTCCAATCTTCATAATAACAATTTGAATAGGCAAACCGACAGTTTCGGTTCGGAGGAGTGCCTTGGTCCGCGTCTCGATGCAAAGTGCCCGTTCGACGAACCCCACTTTCCAAAGCGACTCTGTCCATGTGACGCCATCACAAAATAACGTCACAAGCGTTCGCCCCTCTACTACGTAAATCAAATCAGCAACTTCTATTAAAATTAAACGACGATCTCCGACATGTATATATGTATACAGCAGTGGCGAAGAGTCCATACAAGCCGATTCCCACCGAGTTACCTTTCAAAAATCAGTTCCATATTCATACAAAAGTATTTACATTCTATTTCATTAACAAAGTATTATTAATCAAATAGTAATTCTTAGCAATACCCTAAGTATCACATTTCATTTTATAGTCGTAAATTAATCAGCGCTTCAATTTTTCGTACATTACATTGAAGGCAACTCGACGAATTACAGCTTACCTCGGTTAACGTTTTACTATGAGGTGGAAAGAGACAGAGCGTGTCAGACCATCTCTTTCTAATGCTCGCTAACCGTCGGTAAAACTTGATAAATATAGGCTAATGCCAAGCGGCTTGGAGTTCTCTCCTCTCCTCTATTAGAAAGAGACAAAGAAACCACGCCACTACTTTTGCTTAATATTTTTGTTGGTTTTGGATCGATGTTTGTGTGGTTCGGTTTTTAACACTTTATTATTTTTGTAATATTTTATTTTATTTTTTCTTGACTCTTATTCCCTAACAATAGGTACTTAACTTAGTACTTACTAACAAGCATGCATGTGTGGTATGGAGATGCACGTCGAAAAAGGCTTTTCTCAAAGCCGCTTTTATCATACTTGAACGACACTGTTATCAAATCATCAGTCCTTTTTTGTATGGTGAAGGTGGGGCTTTTGATATTATTCTTATCTGAAGACCTCCTCCAAGATATCCTGCAGTAGGTAAGTGTTTAAGTATTTATTTTTTTGGACCGGCTTCCCTTTGCCAAAATTTCACCCTTCGCCACTGGTATACAGTATGTTAAGAAAACCCTGTCCGACCCGTGAAGGTGTTGTTAGGTATCGATAACTGATTCTACTAATGCATACAAAACCGGGCTAAACTTAAAAAAAAATCCCCCTAAAAAAATAAATATTATTTCGCAAAAAGAGGTAACTTAATAAACGCGCGTTAACCACCCTTCGCCTGCCGCCCGCGGGGGCCGGGCGGCAGGGCACGCGGCACGTGGTCGCATCGCTATTCGCTCATAATAATACCGGTGTTGTCACTTTTTAAAAATTACCAAATTTCGGGGAAATTGGAATTAATTCGCGGGAAAAAAAGATTATTTCAAAATTCATTTGTATTGGCACTATGATGAATACGTAAAATTTTATATTATATTTGGTCATGTGTTTACCTAACCTTTATTATCCTTATGGGTCGGACAGGGTTTTCTTAACATACTATATATTGTACACACATATATATATATATATACATACAGATGGAGCGAAAGAAGTTTCACTTCAGTCGTGTGGTCATAAGCAAACTCGTTTTTTTATTATTTTTTTTTCATTATTATTGTTCATCAAAATACCTTTTTGCTTGTCGCCAGTTGTAAAACCCTTACAATCGTTGAATAAGGCTCGCACAGGCACTTAATGGATAGACTACCGACACTTCTACTCTCACCTATGGCTCTCGTAAGAATGACCGACGAGGTGCGCTCGAGACAGTGCTTGTCTGTGGTCAATGATAAAACGCATACACTACAGGAATGAAAATCTGTCCCAAAAGAAAGGTACAATAATACCCGAATTACTTCTTCCCATCTAGTAATCAACTGTTTAGGCTTTTATATTATATAAATGTTTGCCTTAAAAGCTCTGGTCCATTGAACCATATCGAAGTATTGCCGAGGTCCCCTGGAGCTGCCCCTCGAGAGGCACAATTCCCTGGATTTAGTTTGGATGGAACGTACGACCAATATGTGTATCCAATGTGTTTAAAATTTGTTTAGTTCGACTACCCACAAAGGTTTTTCAACGGCTTGGAAAAACTTCAACAAACAAACTTACTTTTCCTTTTATAATATTAGTATGATTCGGTTATATCGCGCTTTTTAGATTTCCTTCGGGAATATCAAAATTTTCCGCGATAAAAAGTACCCTATCATTTAATCCGGACTTCTAACTTTACATCTACAAAATTTCAAAGCAATCGGTTCAGTAGTTACAGCGTGAAAGAAGAACAAATAAACTCACTTTCCCATTTATAATAATGTCCATTTGTATTAGTATGATTTGTTTATGATAAGTTTACATAGTATTTACAATGTCAATTAGTATGTATATTTGTACGCCTCTGGGCAAAACATAGCTCCGTGGCGCAGCGGTCAACACGCCTGCCTACGACTTGGAGACCCCGGGTTCGATCCCCGGCCAGGTCATGATGGAAAACGATCTTTTCCTGATTGGCCTGGGTCTTGGATGTTTATCTATATGTCGGAGATCGTCGATATAATTTTAATAGAAGTTGCTGATTTGATTTACGTAGTAGAGGGGCAAACGCTTGTGACGTTATTTTGTGATGGCGGCACATGGATAGAGTCGCTTTGGAAAGTGGGGTTCGTCGAACGGTCACTTTGCATCGAGACGCAGACCAAGGCACTTCTCTGAACCGAAACTGTCGGTTTGTCTATTCAAATTGTTATTATGAAGATTGGAGGGTATATCTACACGTCGTGCTTCAATTCAAAACTCACCTACGAGATGGAACCTGTACCACCACACCAAGATGCTATCGACCCTACCGCTCTGCCGTCGCTGTCTCCGACATATATATGTATCTATTATAAATATATTATCGTTGAGATAGTATCCCATAACACAAGTCTCGAACTTACTTTGGGGCTAGCTCAATCTGTGTGATTTGTCGGTATATATTTATTTATTTTTATATTTATATTATAAATGTAAAATATTAATTTTCTCGGTGGTAGGCCATAACTTCTGCCGCGGCAGAAGTTACCACCCACCAGACAAAGCCTTGCCGCCAAGCGATTTGTCGTGTTTCAGCGTGATGTCTGGTGAAGCCGTACGGAGGACGGGTCTGAGCAGTTGTGTTGCGATGTGTGCCGGGTACGATGCGCCAAATGTTTTTGTTTGGTCATGGAGGGTCTTTAGATCAGTCGTGTTGTTAGGTTTAACATTGCATCACCTCGCTCAACTGCCGTCTTCCTTCCTATTTGCTCAGTTTTTCTGAGTGAATAGGCTCTTAATAAACTAGCGCGCTTTTCCATCAACGATCGCATCACTGCTTACCATCAGGCGGGATTGCGATCAAGCGCTAGTTTATAAAAATAAAAAAATATCTGTAACACCTATGTTTACAAATAAAGATTCTGATTCTGATTCTGACCATTTCATACCACTTAGCAAGTCTAAAGTATCATCTATACGTGGCAGAGGGTTACTATCCTATTTCTTGGCATCATTCAACGTCCTGTAGTCAACGCAAAACCTTGTACTGCCATCCTTTTTTTTTTTTTTTTTTTTTGACTAGGACAACTGGACTTGACCAAGGGCTGGTGGATGCTTCGATAATTCGGTTTTTCTCCATATCTCTTAATATTTCCGTGACTTCCTGTTCTCTTGCAAAGGGGATACGGCGTGGTCTCTGTCTTATCGGCTGTGTATCACCCGTATCTATATGGTGTTTGACTAGCCCGGTCCTTCCCACGTCACCGTCGGTCTTCGAGAGGATGTCATGGAAGTTATGTAACAGTTGCCTGACTTTGTGACTTTCGAACTTGTTTAAATTGCCCTTACAATTTTCAAGTAGTGTCGATACATGTTCCTGCCACTTCTTATCTCGTTCCTTTTCGTGCACCTCTGTTCTCTCAAAGATGCTACATTATCACACACACCCACCATGCGATTCTTTTCGAGAATTATTTCTTTGTTACTAAAGTTGTTAATGCGTACTTTTGGATTGTCGGAAATCATCATCAGTGTCCTTGCTGTTATCCAGTCTGGGTGATCTCCAGAATCTTCTATTATAATGCAATGTTTACGGAATCCTATTGATGAAAGTCTAATATCTACTAAGGTTTCTGATCTTAGTGGTAATACCGTTCTCCTTAAACAGTACACTGACCCTTGTTTTGCACCTTGAAGAAATACTTCTTGTTCTGGAAAACTTAATACTTCTTTTGCTACATTAAGGACGCACTGTTGTTTCTTCAAAAAATCCAGTCCCATTATGCAATCATCTGTAATATTTGCTCCTAAAACAGGATGCGTCAATATCTTATCACCCATTTTCATGGTTACATTTGTTTCACCAAGGACGAGTATTGGTTGGCCGGTGGCGGTTTGTAATCGGCATTGTGAAGATCCATGGAAAAGATTCCATGCTATAGTCAGAGGAAACAGCTCCAGTCGGGCAATAGTTCTTGAAGCACCAGTATCCTATGTGAAACAGCATGATTTACTATTCAACTCTCCTTCTATATTAAGAATGTTTCCGTCGCCCACTTGTGATACTGTTATTATGGGGCTTCATGTCTACCAGCCAGTACTCGCCCCATAGCCCTGGCTGTTCTTAGTTTAAATCCTCAGGTTCCACCTGTGTCCCCGGAGTACTTCTTCCCTTAGCCTTCCTGGGACATCATGTTGGTCCTTGTCGGGTTTTCATTTGTGCGCTTACCTCATGAATACGATGGTGTTGTCGGCATCTTAACTTACTGCTTCCGCCTCCAGAGCATGTGTTAAGGCTGCCTTCAGAGTCTGGTGGTGACCCAGGCGAACTGCGGCCCTGACTTCTGCATCTCGGATTCCATCCGTAAAGGCTTGCACAGTAGTAACTTCAATTAATCCCGGTGTTGATGCATACGCCCTTCGAACAATGCGTTCTATTTCCGTTCCCCATTGTTGCAAACCCTCACTGCTCTTCTGTGTGCGGTCGAAGAGTTGAGCCCTGTAGACACGTTCAAGGTGTTTCTCTCCATATCTAGACTCCACCGCTTCTAACAAACAGGCTATATAAATGAAAAAAAAAAAAATGGGAAATATTTTCTAGGATTTGTACCGCATCACCACGCAGAGCAAGCGTAAGGGCGGTTGCAGCTTGATCGTCGTCCCAATTGTTGCCTTTTGCGAACATTACGAATTGAAGGCGGAAGGCCACCCATGACGTTGTTCCGTCAAATGAGGGACTTGGAACGTCGGCAAAGCACTGGGTACAGGTATCACACCTTTAATACCTCCTTTTTGTACTCTTTCTACGTCTTTCCCAAACTCCATAATGGTATTGTCTAGTTTATCGAAACGCGTATCATGTTTGTGTATACGAGCGTCTTGCTGGTCCATATGGGCATTTTGATGAGCTGTTTTTATTCTAAGTTCGTTGAACTTTTCTTTGGTTTTTTCCCACTTTTCATTTACCTAATTCTAATACCAGTTGCTGGAATTTTGCCTGGGATTCTGCCGCGCTTTTAATTATTTGTGCCTGGATTTCTGCCTGGGATTTTGCCTGTGATTCTGCTACTATGCCTTTTATTTGCGCCTGGGATTCAGCTATACTCAGCTTTATTTGCGCCGTCATGTGAGCAAGTAACACCGATAAATCGGATACGCTGCTTCCGGGAATAGCGGTGGCAGTAGGCGCACTCACATTCGTCGGTGTACGACGGCCGCATCTTCTACGGGTGCAGGGACACCAAACGATTCTCCCTCTTGACGCGCCAAATCCATCACTGCTTGTCGTCGCGTGCGACCTCTTTCGTCTCCCCTTGGCATGACTGGCATTCCGCTTCTGACACCAATTTTTACTCGCTAGGGGTATTAAAATTCCGGTTAAGGGTGTCGAAGATTATTGGCGACAAAGGTACAGTTGGTCGTAGGCAATGACAAATAGAACGTAGCTGATGTCACACCGAAGTCTTTCCTTACGTCGACGAAGTCCGTGCCGTATACGCACAATAACACTACAGGTGTTACTTCACGCAGTCCTCAAAGTTCTCGTTGGGTTGTTGCTGTACATCTTCTTTGGTATCGCTTCTTAACTGTCGCTTGTTTTTGTATCGATAGTCAAACGCAGACTGACTGCGCGCTGGCGTCACGGCGCTTTATATAGGCCAGCTGATCGAACATTCCAGACCTCTCTAGAATTAATAATAATAATTGCGCATAATTTTGAGTACATTCAGCAAGTACCTACAGGTACTTCCCGGAGACGAGTTTCTAGAAATTTCGATGTCGACACTTCGTTTACGATGTTGATGAAACCTGTACCATTTGATAGAACACCCTAGGTCTAGCAATGTGTTTTTATATTTTGGATCTTTACGATACCTAGGTCTCGAGTTATAGGGCTTAAAAGTTACGCACTGCATATCACGCGATATTGTACCTTATGCCATCGACATAAGGTGCATTCGTAACAATATTTCAAAGCAAATTGCTGGTGGATAATCCTAGCTATCTGGTTATGCCTGTTCTGTACTCGCCGTTAGCTAAACGAGAGCAACCAGAGATAATATGTCTGATGGACTTACCCGGATGGTGACAAGCCCGACTCACGTCAATCGTCCCGTCCTTCATAATATATCTCCGGTAGTTATTCGTCACGATAACTTCGTCCATAATTGCACAGACGAAAGAGACAGAATTTCCCCGAAAAGATCACCAAATCGTAGCCAGCATAAGTAAGCTAAAAAGTCTATATCGGGCTCATGAAGAGCCTGATAAAATCGCCCGTGACGTTCCCTGCTTTGTCATACCATCTTCGATTCATCAGTGGTAAGAATTATAGGCTTGTGCCAGTTCTCTTTCGCCATGCAAAGCGGGGTAAGCCCCTTGTCTACTGTGACCACATCATGGTGCATACCCACTACGGTATTTAATAAATGTTCTCTGAGACTGCATACCTCTCTCGGTTCAAAATCAAAGCATTTATTTCAAATAAACCAGTTACAAGCACTTTTGAATTGTCAGAAGCTCGGTCAGTCAGTAAGGTGAAGCTAGTCGCCCATTCCAAAGAGTAGGTACCTATGGAGAAGAACGGGCAAGAAACTCCATGGACACTCTTTTCAATTATCAAGCTATTGATACAACTATTTGATTACATCATTCATGTTGAAATCAACCGTGTGAGAACGATGCAGAAATATACTGTACGCTGAGAGCGTCCGTTATGGTAAACACAAAAAAAGCAACAATTCAGAAATCAAAATAACCCAACAAATAGATGCTTTACAGCAAGTACATCGTGCTCACACGCGTGCCATGCAATTATACAATACTAAGAAAGTTGTGGAGGGTCTTCGCATTTAAAAAGCCTCGACTCCCGCACTTCCGCGGAATATACAGTCTCATCACCGATGATCGTGGGTGATGCATTCTGTTTGCTGTCAGCAGTGTACGGACACTTCTATCCAGGGCGTCGAGTTCGGTCTGAGTCCATTTAAGTATGTCGAAAGAGTACATCAAAACCGGCATGATCCACCCGTTGAAGGCGCTTAGTTTATTTCCGCCCGAAAGAAAACTATTTAATACCTTCTTCAGGCGACCAAAGAAGCGCTCCTTCAACGATTGCTTCAAGTGAACATCGTTAATACCTAAAGCTTCCGATATACCCAAATATTTATAGCTCTCGAATGAGGAGAGGGATCTAATGTGTATGGAATCTGGGAGTGTAATTCCCTCGGATTTCATAATCTCCCCCCGCTTTACATGCATGACTGCACATTTGTCCATACCAAATTCCATTCTGATGCCACTGCTAAAAGTTTCAGATACATTCAGTAGCTTCATCAGATGCAATTTATTGTGTGCCAAGAGTTTCAAATCATCCATGTAGAGAAGGTGAGATATGACCTGACCACCTCTCTTCAAGCGATAACTCAGACCTGAATCCTCCAGCAGTGAGCTTAGAGGATTCAGAGCTAAGCAGAACCAAAGTGGACTCAGACTGTCGCCCTGGAATATTCCCCGCTTAATCCATACAGGTTCATCATTCCCCTGGATCTGTCGACTCCCTGGATAACGAAGGACTGTCTTCCATTGCCCCATACACGACCTAAGGAAAGTGCGAAGAGTTGCATTTTTCTTGTACAACTCCAGCACCCTCATAAGCCATGTATGTGGCACCGAATCGTAGGCCTTCTTATAATCTGTCCAGCAGGTAGAAAGATCCTTGCGGGATCGACGAACCTGCTGGGCAATGGCAATATCTATGAGGAGTAGCTCCTTAGTGCCACCGGACCCGCTCCTACATCCATTTTGAGGGACAGACATGATGGAGTTGCTGTCAAGATGTTTGTTTATTTTAGCTTTCAAAATGGATGTAAGAACTTTATAGAACGTTGATAAACAAGTGATCGGCCTATATTATTTGGGTACCGCGGTGCTACCTGATTAATGGAGCAGGTGGGCAATTCCAGTTGTTAAGAACTGGGGTAGCGAACCAGACTCTAAGGATGACTGGAATTGAGATGCCAAACAAGTGTGTTAACTACTTAGCCATTTCAACCAAAAGTTATACAGCCCGTCCGATCCCGGTGATTTCCAATCCGGTAACAAACGGACTGCTGTGGCCACATCTTTTGGTGATATGAAGATGGTATCCATTTCTGGCATCATTTCACACACTTGCTCGACAATTTGTATCCAGTCACCCTCAGCGTAAGAGACGGGTACTGACCAAATGCTGCGCCAGAATGCACTCGTGGCGGCATTGTCCGGGCGGCACACGTCATCCTCGTTTTGTTCAGATCGCTCCCAAGCTCTATATACCCACCCACCTCTCATCGCTCTGGAACATGCGATTCTGCGTATATTGTTCCACTCGCCGCTTATAGTTTAGTGATAATGTGTGCAGTAGTTATTAATTGTAGGTATAAATTCCAGAAAAAATTATGTTCAAGGTTTTAGTACCATACGTCTTTACAATATGGTACAAAACCTTGGTCTTAAACTTTGGATTGCGACGACCTTATCGTTGAACATTTGTTCTAGGCGATGTGAAACAACTCATACTAGGAGCAGATTTTTTAGCTTTTCATAAGTTATTAGTGGACGTTAACAAAAAGAAATTAATAGATAAAGTGACTAATTTGTGTACAGTTACAGCGATAAGTTTGACAAATCATCCGTCAATAACAACAGTTAACTCTTCATGTGAATATAGCGCACTACTATTAGAGTATCCGAATATAACAAAACCTATGTGTTTTAACGACACTCCATGTCATTCAGTGGAACATTACATAGAAACAACCGGATCACCTGGGTTTGAAAAACAAAGGCCACTACCACCTGATAAATATGACAGAGTCAAGGCCGACTTTCAACGTAAGATTGACATGGGAATATACAAGCCATCTAAGAGTTGCTGGGCGAGTCCCTTACATGTAGTCCATCAAGAAAATGGAGAATTAAGACCGTATCGTTTAAATAGCATCACCAAACCCGACAGTTATCCGATACCACGAATTCAAGATTGTACATATGTGTTGGCAGAAAAACGTGTTTTCTCTCAGATTGATCTTCAGCGTGCTTACCATATATTTAAAGTGAGAGAAGAGAAAATTCCGAAGACGGCGGTTACCACTTCATTCGGCCTCTTTGAGTTCAACAGGACGACGTTTGGTCTACGAAACGCCACAGAAACGTTTCAAAGAATCGTCAACAACGTGTTTAGAGAGTTGGATTTATCTTTTCCTACCTTGATGATGTAAGAGTTGCATCGACCTCAAGGTCGGAGCATGAAAAGCACCTAAGAGAAGTTTTCAACCGCTTGGATCAATGGGGGCTCACTATAAACTTATCAAAATGCGTATTTGGAAAATCTGAATTAAATTTTCTTGGATTTCACGTGTCCGAAAAGGGTCTGTGACCGCTAAACCCTATCAGGGTAGAAGCGATATCGAAATACCCACAACCAGACACAATAGAAGTGTTCGGACCAATACAACCGAACAGCTCAGCACTTTAACTTTCGTGCATTCCTATAAAACTAATTATTAAAGTCAGTGCGTATTTGACAACGATCGTGTAACTCAAACCATACCAAAACCACACAAGCCATCTGTAGGCGCCCCAGTAAAGCACGTACATCTACCGCGCATTTGTCACGGCTTATCCAACAAACAAGGTCGGCTTACACCACAAGTAAAATCAATCTACGGGACTTATAGTGGAGCGCCTGGGGGTTTTGACCTCGGAAAATTGCTACAGTGAATGAATTTTTTTGGTTGAGGTGGCATTTTCTTTCTTATACTATATCTTGCAAAGTTTACCAAAAATTTTTTTGTGCTTTCAATTTTTTCACTTTTTAATTGAAAAATAATAAAAAATTAATATTCCAGCATATAATTTAATTTCAGATAGCATTTATTTTTATGTACACGTAGAATTTGTCATTCATCAAATGTCTCATGTCAAAAAAATAATTATAATAGTAATGTCTACGTGGTTTTCGACGGATATAAGATAGATTCTATTAAATCGGCCGAACGGAATCGTCGCGCATTGAAAAATAAATGTGCAGATATTGAATTCAACGCAGATATGCCTTTAAAAATCGCTCAAGATAAATTTTTGTCAAATAACAATAATAAAAGTCGCTTGATAGAAATGTTGAGAATAAAATTAGCTGACAACAATATTTTTACATGTCAAGCGGAAAGTGATGCAGATAAATTAATTGTTGATACAGCAATTAATTTGGAAACAAAAAATGTTGTAATAGTTTCAGAAGATATTGACGTATTAGTTATATTAACGGCTTTAGCGGATGAGAGTCGTGAAATATATTTTCTAAAACCATCCCGAGGCAAGGTCGAACAAAAAATATTTTCTTCGAAGAGTCTAGAGAAATCTTTACCAAAACGTAATTTCTCATATTCTTTTTTTACATTCCTTAACGGGTTGTGACACTACTTCGGCATTTTTCAATAAAGGAAAAATTAAGTTTGCCAAAAATTTTGAAAAACATCATGATTTGCATGAATTCGCAAAAATATTTAAAAACAAAAACGAAGACTTCAATAATATATTTCAAGCAGGTGTAGCATGTATTTTGGCTTTATATGGAGCTCCTGCTAAAATCAAAGACTTGAATACATTGAGATACAATTTTTTCATTAAAGCTACAACCAAAAATACCAGTGTTATTCTGTCATCATTACCACCTACAACTGATGCCGCAATTGGGTTGTATCCTAAAAAATAATTTAATGTCCATCAGATAGATTTATAAAAAATATTGAACACGTATTTTTTATTTTTTCTCTCATTCAAATACTTAGGAAGATATATTGATTTGAAATGTCGCATGACGTCACGCCGTGCTACAAAATATACAACGGCGTGCCGTAATTAGCCCCCACTCCGTAATTTTAATACGCTATATCTCAGTAGTTTTTGGTAATTTCGACAAAATGAAAAATACGGGTCTTAATTTTTTTTATTGTCTATAAGACGGACTAATTATTTTTTTTATTTTCATACCTTGGATACATCCCTATTGAACACCTGAAAAGAGTACCTGCAAACCCAAATATGGTTAGGAAACGACATAAATATTGGAGATTGGGGGTGGAAGTATCTCAATAACATGTTCATCCCAATAACCATGAACCAATTACCAGCACCGGATAATCTACTGCAAATGTTATTTTGCAATTGCAAAAAGGGGTGTGGAGCTGCTTGTGGATGTCGGAAGAGTGGTTTATATTGTAGTGTAGCATGTTTACATTGTAACGGAGATAGCTGCCTTAATACTTTACCTATCATTCAAATGACTGAAGTGGAAGAAAATATTTGATATATATCAATAACTAGCTGACCCGGCGAACTTTGTTCCGCCTTAAAGGCAATAAATATCACATGATCACATTTTTTACTTTTTAAATTAGGAACACTGTAAATAAAAAAGCACTCGGGGACTGCCACGGTAAAGCTATTGCATAGCATTTTTTTTGGATATTTCCTATTTTCTTACGCATTTATGAAGACCTGGTAACTCAGCATACTACACATCAGCATATACATATGTATATTAATTGTTGTGGTGTTATTGGATATTTGCTATGTTCTTAAGCATTTATGAAGACCTGGTAGGTCACAGCACATATGAGCGTGAGGTTTTTTCGTTACGGAATTTCTGGATTCGGTCCCCCCGCTCAAGGCACGCGATAAAAGCTATGCAATAGCTTAAAAAAGAAGTATTCCATGATTTTTTTATTTGTCATTTATTTAGTGTAGCACCTTGTGAAAGAAATGAATTTCTACTTGTGCTTCGTAAATTATCTAGCTATTGATCTCTGAGATGTCGTGGTGGCCTAGTGGTTAAAACACCAGCCTCTCTTGTATGATTGCGCGGGTTCGATTCCAGGTCAGGCAAGTATCGATGTAACTTTTCTAAAGTGATATGTACTCTCTAAGTATAATATCTAGGACGCCAATGACTGAACGTGAAGGAAAAAATCTTGAGGAAACCTGGACTTTATAAGTCTGAAATCGCCACCGCGCATTGAGCAAGCGTGGTGATTACACTCAATCCTTCTCTGCATGAGAGGAGACCTGTCTCCAGCAGTGGGACGATAAAAAGATTGATGATGATGATGATGATGATCTCTGAGGTTTGTTCGCCGATTTCGCATTGTCAACGGAACAGTTTCACGGACTGCCGCCTCCCTTTGCTGTTGTGAGTGAGAAGCACGAAGTCGAGTCATAGTAAGGCGGCGCTCTGCACGTGCAATTTCTTGCTCTTCTTCAGTGCTTTCATTCAGAATGTTTCGATTTACTCTTGCATTACCGCTTTGTCGAGAAAGATTTGATGGTCTTGGTCACGGCATGATATTTTTATTGATGATAAATGGCACAGCAATACAATATTAGAAAATTTGAAGTTGAAGTTGGCTTTGTGGTTTTTTATTAGAAACTTTAAACCAGCAGAGAGTGTTTATATTCTTTGCTTTAAACGATTGCTTCAACCGGTTAGACTTTTTTTTAAATATGGTCTAATGGTAAGCTGTCATTTGCTTTTTGTTATACCATTTTTGGTATATGAATTGCTGACTTACATTTTGAATGAGTTGGACCATGTCTTATGTCACGTCACACGGGAACAACGGGGACGGGTTCTTAACTACCTCCCACCAATATTCAGCTAAATCGGTTCAGCCGTTCTTGAGTTATATATAAATAGTGAATAAGCAACTGAATCGATTCCAATAATTTTGACACCATGTTATATTTTGTCCCAAATACATTTAGAAATTGTTACAGTGTAGTTACCGAGTGCGTCACGCAGCTTACGATACATCATTATAGTATTGTGCGCGCGCAACAGCTGACGCTAGAGGTCAATGCACCGCGCTTGCTCGCCCGCGGATCTTTGACCATATTTATGTTGGGACAACCAAGTAGAATAATACTCGTAGCAAGCTTATTTATTATAACTTTGTGGTTTTTCATTATATCTTTTTGAAATTTTGTACATAATATTATCAACTTAAAAATACTGGACACGTGTTTCCTACTTTGTGGAGGTGCAGGGTACCAGGGTAGCACAAAAGTTTAGGAGAAGTCGAAACAATAAACCTCATTCATTCATCATTATCAAATAATCGTAATACATGAAAGAAGGTTTATTGTGCATATTTTTTGACGTGCAAGGTACCAGGGTAGCATAAAAGTGTAGGAGAAATCGAAACAATAAAAAAGCGCATTCATCATTAACATATTACCATAATACATGAAAGAGGTTTTATTGTGCATAGTTTGTGGACGTGCAAAGTACCAGGGTATCACAAAACTGTAGGAGAAGTCGAAACAATAAACCTCATTCGTTCATCATTATCAAATAATCATAATACATGAAAGGAGGTTTATTGTGCATATTTTTTTGACGTGGAAGGTACCAGGGTGGCACAAAAGTGTAGGAGAAGTCGAAACAATAAACCTCATTCATTCATCATTATCAAATAATCATAATACATGCAAGAAGGTTTATTGTGCATATTTTTTGACGTTCAAGGTACCAGGGTAGCATAAAAGTATGGGAGAAGTCGAAACAAAGAAGCTCATTTATTCCCACAGGAACGACGGGGAGCGGCATAGAAAGTATCCTATGTCCTTCTCCCAGTTCTTAGCTACCTTCTTACCAATTTTCAGACAAATTCGTTCGGCCGTTCTTGAGTTATAAATGATGTAACTAACACGACTTTCTTTTATATATATATAGATGTAAAATGCCTTAATAAACAAAAATTTTATTTTAAATGTTACCTTTTTTCCGATTTTCCTTGAATTACTACATTTACTCACTTATTGTGCATATATAAAAATATACCTGAACTTAATTTTCATATACAAAATCATTTTACACAATAATATGCCTCATACTATTTGAATTATTATAATTATCCATTTTTTTAATTTTAAAATCAAAAGCACAAATTTTAAATTGGTAAACTTTTTTATTTATGTTATTAGCTAAACATTCGTTTTTTTTTTTTTTTTTTCATCCACTGTAACGGAAGTCTGAGGTTTCTATGATTTTGACGCTCCAGGCGCTCCACTATTACCTGGGACTCAGTGTGCTCCGTCGCGAAGTGAGGTCCGGAGAAGTCGACGCGCGCGCCGACTTTACAATGACGTCCGAAGTCTTCAAATACGTCGACTGTCCCATACCAGTCGACACATTAAAATTCCCTTATTAGGGCACCAAAGCTCACCAACGTAAGAAGTTATTTAGCAGTGTCAATCACGCCCGACAAAGATCGCCAATGAAACCACGTTTCCGATTCAAATTCAACTCAATTTACAGACGGCACTGTTACGTTTTATAGTTCAAGTAAATACTTCAAAACACGGGCAACAATCGCGACAAACTATACAAAACGCGGCCGGTGGATTTATTCCCGAAATTCACTCGTCCGAGACACGCCACGCATGCGAGGATTTCGTCAAGAGTTCAAGCAACGGCCCGCGTACGCGGCGGGGTCCCAACACGTTGTGTCAAAAAAATGGCGGCGCGTCACCATAGACAATACTAAATTACGCTAGCCCGTACCGGTCGTGCATCTATCAACTCGACTAACTAGTAATCGGACTCTACCGATAAAACTAGCGCGAACACCATCTTTTAGATTAAACCAACCAAAACCAAAAACAAACCATCATTCAATCGAGAAAGTTGGTAGCACGCAGAAACCATGCTTTCTACGTGGTCCTTCGAGCCGGATAATGTAGAAAGTATGGTTTCTGCGCGATATCAACTTTCTAGATTGAATTATGGTTTTGATTTAGTTGATGGTTATGGTTTGGTATTCAATCTAGAAAGTTGGTATCGCGTAGAAAACATACTATCTAGTGTCATATTTTGTTAGGACAACCAAGTAGAATAGCAAGATCAAAACTTTATGGTGTTTCATTATATCTTTTTGAAATTTACATTATTTATATTTTTTTTTATTAGAGGTGCGGGCGGGCGAGCGGTACGTTGATCATATTTTTGTTGGGACAACTAAGTAAGATAACAAGCTCATAACTTTGTGGTTTTTCATGATATCTTTTTGTTTGTACATAGATTCTTTACTTAAAAATACTGGACACGTGTTTCGGGTTTCGCATCAACAAAAAATAATGTTGTATAAAGCGGTGTGACTCAGCAAACGAGTCAATCTGCATTTGACTATCGAAGCGAAACCAGCGATAAGTAAGATGTGATAATTGAGAACACCTATGGCGACAATTGCAACGATCACTTCGAGGACTACATCAGGTGACTTCTGTGGAGTTGTTGTATGTGTACGACACGGAATTAGTAGACATAAAGGAAGAGTTCGGTGCGACGTCAGCTAAGTTCTACTTGTCATTGTCTACTATCGTCAGTACCTTCGTTGTCAACACCTAAATCTCATAACTGTCAACCGGCATTTTAGTACCCCTAGTCCGTAATAATGAAGTTTATTACGTATTTGACAATAAGCTTTCATGTTCCGCTTTATATTTGACAATAAGCTGCATGCTCCGCTTTATATTTTACAATAAGCTTTCATGCTCCGCTTTATATTTGGCAATAAGCTGTCATGCTCCGCTTTATATTTAATAATAAGCTTTCATACTCCGCTTTATATTTGACAATAAGCTTTCATACTCCGCTTTATATTTGACAATAAGCTTTCATGCTCCGCTTTATATTTGACAATAAGCTGCCATGCTCCGCTTTGTTTTTAACAATAAGCTGTCATGCTCCGCTTTATATTTAACAATAAGCTTTCATACTCCGCTTTATATTTAACAATAAGCTTTCATACTCCGCTTTATATTGGACAATAAGCTTTCATGCTCCGCTTTATATTTAACAATAAGCTTTCATGCTCCGCTTTATATTTAACAATAAGCTTTCATACTCCGCTTTATATTTGACAATAAGCTTTCATGCGCCGCTTTATATTTGACAATAAGCTGTCATGCTCCGCTTTGTTTTTGACAATAAGCTGTCATGCTCCGCTTTATATTTAACAATAAGCTTTCATACTCCGCTTTGTATTTGACAATAAGCTGTCATTCTCCGCTTTATATTTGACAACAAGCTGTCATGCTCCACTTTATATTTGACAATAAGCTTTCATGCTCCGCTTTACATTTGACAATAAGCTGTCATACTCCGCTTTATATTTGACAATAAGCTTTCATGCGCCGCTTTATATTTGACAATAAGCTTTCATGCTCCGCTTTGTATTTGACAATAAGCTTTCATGCCCCGCTTTACATTTGGCAAGAAGCTTTCATGCTCCGCTTTATATTTGACAATAAACTGTCATGCTCCGCTTTATATTTGACAATAAGCTGTCATGCTCCGCTTTGTATTTGACAATAAGCTTTCATTGTCCGCTTTGTATTTGACAATAAGCTTTCATTGTCCGCTTTACATTTGACAATAAGCTGTCATGCTCCACTTTATATTTGACAATAAGCTTTCATGCTCCACTTTATATTTGGTTCAAAATAATTCCATTTTGTGTCTGTCGTGATCGTGATAATGTTAATGAACTAGTTAGATAGTCTATCAACAACGGGGACCACGCTGGAAATACATATAAACAATCCTTACTAATATTATAAATATGAAAGTGAGTTTGTTTGTTCCGGTTTCAGACCTAAACTACTACTACGTATTTGGAAGAAAGGACATCAGGTACTCTAGTCCAAAAAAAAAAAATGTGCGGCCAGACCTAGAATTATTTCCAATATTTAGACCATATAGACAATATTTAGACTTAACCCTGTAGCTGACTACAGGGTAAAGTCATATATTTTATTAAAGGTATTCTCGCCGAATCCAGCTCGGCTGGGCAGCGTTCGGGAAGCTACGCTACATCTTCTCGTCGTCCAAGATACCACAGTGTCTCAAGACTAAAGTCTTTGACCAGTGAGTGTTGCCAGTGATGACTTTCGGAACTGAAACGTAGTCGCTCACAATGGGCCTCATACGAAGGCTCAGAGTCACACAGAGTTTCTCTGCGTAATCGAATCAGAAATGTGGAGATCCGCAGAAGAACCAAAGTCACCGACATAGCTCTTCGAGTCGCTAAAGTTAAGTATCAGTGGGCAGGGCACATTGCTCGTAGAACCGATGGCCGATGGGGCAGTAAGGTTCTGGAGTGGCGGCCACGTACTGGAAGACGCAGCATTCCCTATGCTGCGTCTTCTAGTACATGGCCGCCAACAAGGTGGACCGATGACCTGGTGAAGGTCGCGGGAAGCCGATGGATGCGGGCAGTACAAGACCGGTCATCGTGGAAAGCCTTGGGGTTGGCCTTTGTCCAGCAGTGGACATGTATAGGCTGATGAAGAAGAAGAAGGTGAAGCGCAATTGTAACTCCATCATCATCATCTCAGCCTTAATCCCAGTCGCATCCGTAGCTTTTCAGCTTTGCAGTCTGGGGTCCGCTTTACAAATCTAACAGCTGATTTTGGCTAAACTTCGATATTTTCCGTGAAGCGACTGCCGTCTGACCTTCACAACCCGAAGGCGATATCTAAGAATTGCAGTTAAACCAATTGTTAGACTTTTGAGGGCTCAAACAACCCGTAACGACTCCGACTGCCATTAGATGTTCGTATGGCAATCGGGACCACAGTGCAAATATTCATATTCATGCATACAAATATTTACACTGTGCGGGGATCGAACCCACGCCTCCTTGCGCAACGGCCGCGTTCGCTATCGCTACGCCACGGAGGGTCTCGCTGTGTTCTGCCGCGCAGTTGTTACGTATGTATGAAAATTGCCTCATGTCCTGATGTCGTCTGGCACAATGGTTTATAACCAGGAGTAACACACAGGATATTTTTCATCCCGATATTCTCACGGGATTGAAACTTACGCGGGTGAAACCGCGGGACGCAGATAGTATTGTATAAAATGGTAGTCTTTACCTACAGTAACATGTAAACATTGCATTAACAAACCATTCTAATAAACTGAGCTAGGACTTAAGTAGTCTTATACATTATTATTACTTAGTGTAACTAATATAGTTTTCCCAAAAATGCAGTAATTACTTAGGTACACACAAAAATCACTGTATCATCAAAATACTCAAAATATATACGATAAGTATTCCAAATCGCAAACACATTGTAATTTATTTACAAAACACAAAAGATGCACCACAAGTCACAACCAACGCGTCGTCGGATCATATCACCAATTTCTTTATTACTCCTACGAACGGCACGCGCCTTTCGCTTTTATTTTCCTCGTCGTCACTTGTATACCTAATTCTATATTTATTGCGGACTAGCGACCGGCCCCGGATTCGCACGATTCCGTGTTCGCTCGGGTGCAATGCTGATACTAAATACACTGCAGAAAAACTGTGAACGTTAACGTTTAATGAAAACCGCCACCAAGGCCGCACCGTGTACCGCCGTAAACGCGACACTCCGCAATTTTTAAATCTGTAATATCTTCGAAAATATCCATTTAAATTATATGCTGTAAAAGGCGATTTAGATCTGGTTAAAATCGCTTCGAGAATTTGCCGGTATTTGTCGTAAAAAGTAAATGACAAAAAATGTTATTGCGGGATATCCATAAGAGATAGACATATACTATCGCGGACTTTTTGTAGACCTTTTCAATGTGTACAATATTTAGAACATTATTTTGATAAATCGATAATATGTAGTGATGTGAATACAGTAGCAATGTCCAAACCGGCTTCCGCCTGCATTTGTGGATGGGGATGCGAATACTCTCAACATCCCTGGAGAAATCATGAAACAACGAACTTATCTAGTTTTCAAAAAAATATGAATGTTGTGCAAAAGTGTTTGTTTAAACTTACTTACAATAAGTCAGTAATTTAGATATAGTTTATCTTTTATTGCAGATATAGGTGAATACATAAAGAAAACACTTCTAATGATTTCCTGGTGTTTATTGTAAATACTAAAATTTTGGTAGCATCATCACAGTAATTGCTATTTACAATATTACGCTAAACTTGAAAGTTTTTATTTTAAAGTTAATTATGTAACGTAACACACTGAAACATGCTTGAAGTATGAATCTCTTGCAGCACACCTATGGGACCGACCCTGGCAGTCTCGGGCGGCGTGCTGGTCGCGGGCCGCTTCCGGGCGCTACACCCCGGCCGGCGCTGGCACCGGCGCCTCCTCCTCTGTGAATTCGTCACAGCGGTCTTCCAGCTCGTACTGAAACAATTTCGCAAAATACAATAAATATTCGGTTAGAAACCGGGACCAGCAGGTTCTTCACAAACATAGAAGATTTGTCAGTTACCTACACCCTACTACAGCTTTTTTTTTTTAAGAAAATACCAGACAGTCTGGCGTGTTATTAAAAACAAAATCTTTATAGGGCTTGTTAAGTTTCATTGGCATCACAGCGCGAGGCGACGGAGGGTGGACACTCGTCACAAGCCTCGTCCTCCTCTACTTCAAACTCACTTCTATTAGCTAGATTAACCAAAATCAATTTAACCATTCTAAATTTAACGATAAAATTAACCTTAAAAAATAACTAACATTAATAATATATATATATATATATATATATATTTTAATAATTATAAACTAGCACTTCACCGCAATCCCGCCTGATGGTAAGCAGCGATGCGAACGTTGATGGTAAAGCGCACTAGCTTATTAAGAGCCTATTCACTCAGAAAAACTGAGCGAATAGGAAGGAAGACGGCAGTTGAGCGAGGTGATGCAATGTTAAACCCAACAACACGACCAACGTTGCTGCGCCAAAGGGAGATTGATCTGAAGACCCTCCACGACCAAACTCCCAACACAACAACATTTGGCGCATCGTACCCGGCACACACCGCAACACCACTGCTCAGACCCGTCCTCCGTACGGCTTCACCAGACATCATGCCGGAACATGACAAATCGCTTGGCGGTATAATGAAGCTAAAATAACGTTAAATCCGTTAGTTATTTAATAATAACGGTAACGCTGTCTGAAAATGAAGATAATGTTATGAAATGTTTACCGGTATTTAAATCCAAGTGCCAAGTGTGAAGTTGGGATTTATTTATACCAAAAAAATCAAATTAACACTGTGGTTGAAAAACATGTTATACAGCGTGGAATTTTAATGGTTGTTTTCCCGCGGCAGAACGATTTGCTTTAAGGAGTACTTTCGATGAATAGAGTAATAGACAATAAAAATATTTGTGTTATAAAATAATTTAAAAAAAATCATCAACTCGACAAAGTGAGAAAAGTTAGTTACGCTACCTACAAATTGTAGGTACTACTCGAAATGGGCATGAAACCGCCTCAATGGAAAGCAATGCATTTAATGTTCAAACCATAATAAGCTCTCTCTCTCTTCTCTCAATTCTCTATCAGCAAATATGACGTTTTAATATTGTGCGTGACAAGACTTAAGTTAAGCGTCAATTAGATACCTCCTCACTGACTGACGGACTACGAAATGACAAATGACTCTAAAGAGTTCCGGTTTAACCTTTTGAGATGCATACCAGAAAACCCATTTATAGCAAAATTAGATTTATCAATTACTATCAAGCTGACGTTTACCAAGAATGGCTGTGGCACAGCTTGGCAGTGGTGTAGGTTTGGTAGTGGCGTCCGACATTCAGTAGTTAGCGTCAGAGACAGGAATGTGAGTGTTACCTCGTCGAGCTGCAGGCACTTGCCCCACTCGGCCAGCGTGATGCGGTGGTCGTCGTCTTCGTCGCAGCGGTCTAAGAACGGCGCGATGCAGTGCTCCAGAGCCATCAGTGGTGCGCGGATCGGGAAGAGCTCGTGGCGGGACACGAACCTGTACCACACCAACTTGTTACTTACTTGATTATATTATTTTGATAAGATAATTATTTATTTTATCATTTATGTGCACATAATAAGTAGAAAATGAAATCTATAAAGTTATCTAGCATACGAGTATTTCTTAAGAGATTTCTTCCAGCAGACCTGCAAAAGGACATGAAAAACAGAAATGTAAACAATAGTGTGAAAGAACAAAAAACAAAAAAATGTATGTATGTACATGTATTTTGTTCGTTGTTTGATTGGTGTACAATAAAGAATAAATAAATAAATAAATAAAGAAAGAAAAAAATATGAATGTGATAACTAATCACCACGCTTGCTCAATGCGTGTTGGCGACTTCAGACTTAAAGTCCAGGTTTACTCAAGATGTTTTCCTTCACCTTATAATCAGTCATTGGTGTCCAAGATACATTTAGAAAGTACATCAACTTAGAAAAGTTACATTGGTACTTGCATGACCTGGAACCGAATAGAAGACCTGTTTCTGCTGAAATATAACACAGCTACCCAGCTCATTTTGTTAAGATTTACCGAAACAAAATGATCTACTTAGTGAAACTATCCACTTAGTGAAACTATCTACTTAGTGAATCTATCCGGCTGCTGTCTGCTCACCGCACCTGCACACTATACCACACAGAACACATGGCGTGTTCACTTCATATTAACGGTGTTTTCATTCTGAGCGGATTTCGGTAAATATAGACCATCATACAGCTTCATGCATGCATGGTCGGGGTTGTCCGCTACAAACTTCCTGAAGAACTCGTAGCTGTCGTTGTGGTTCAAGCGTTAAGAGTGCTGAGGAGATCGTCAGGGATCCTACCTGTCATTATCGTGGGCGTCCAGGTCGCACCACTTCCAGATGGCGGCGTTGGTCCAGCGGCGAGTGAGGTTGGACTCGGCCTCGCGCTCCATCTTCAGGTAGTGCGCGGTGAGCTCGCGGCGCTCCGCCAAGTCGCGCATGATGTTGAACAGCCAGTCGCGCATTCGTCGCGGGAAGTCCAGCATCTCGTTATCGCTGCATTCCTGGTTTTATAACGTGATACCATTTTGTTTATGGGATTTTCTTAAAGGAAGTAGAACAGTGTCGTAATTCAATCGTCGGTCAATGTCCACGTTCTTATAGGAACTATGTACTTACAACATTCATGTCAAGTGGCTAATGTTCTTTTTGTGTATTATAGGGCTTTTTTTACTACTCGTGTAAGTTATACCAGGCTCACGTACCCCTCCGTGCTCCTGACCTGTGCGTATGTGTGTGTGTGTAAGTTACCCAGGCTCACATACCCCTCCGTGCTCCTGACCTGTGCGTATGTGTGTGTGTGTAAGTTACCCAGGCTCACATACCCCTCCGTGCTCCTGACCTGTGCGTATGTGTGTGTGTGTAAGTTACCCAGGCTCACATACCCCTCCGTGCTCGTGACCTGTGCGTATGTGTGTGTGTGTAAGTTACCCAGGCTCACATACCCCTCCGTGCTCCTGACCTGTGCGTATGTGTGTGTGTGTAAGTTACCCAGGCTCACATACCCCTCCGTGCTCCTGACCTGTGCGTATGTGTGTGTGTGTAAGTTACCCAGGCTCACATACCCCTCCGTGCTCCTGACCTGTGCGTATGTGTGTGTGTGAAAGTTACCCAGGCTCACATAGCTCCGTGCTCCTGACCTGTGTGTATGTGTGTGTGTGTATTGGACTGTTCTGTTACAAGTGTCGGTAGAACTCACCGGCATCTCGCGGCACGTGCCGTAGTACTCGATCTGCACATGGTGGTACTGCGGGCCACGGCACAGCTCAGAGCCGTCCAGGCACAGGCAGCGCTGCTGGTACACCTCGCAGTCCGACGACCAGGTCTCGTTGTGATTGGTGCATACCTGCAGGATCGTCGCACGTTATACTAACATATAGCCGTGATGCGTCTACCACACGGTGTAGTGACAACATGATCGGCAAAAATAATATATTATTTACTGTAAAATGATAAATAGGTATACAATACGAGTATGTAAAGAAAACCCTGTCCGTGAAGTGAAGGTATTGTTAGGTATCGAACTGATTCTACTAATGCATACAGAGCCGGGCGACTCTTAAAAAAAAAACCTCCTAAAAAAATAAATCTTATTTCACAAAAAGAGGTAAAAAATACATGTGCGGTAGGCAATACATGCGCGGGCGATGGGGGCAGGGCGTGTGGCACAAAAATTACCAAATTTTGAGGAAGTTTGAATTAATTTGCGGAAAAAAAAATATTTCAAAATTCATTAGTAGGTATTGTTACTATGATGATTATGTAAAATTTCATATTTTATTTGGTTATGTGTTTACCTAACCTTCATTATCCTTATGGGTCGGACTCTTTTAAAAAACCGGCCGAGACGCTCATGGCCATTACATTGAGTTGACATAGGTACTTTTAAGGTAAGTAGGGAATCCTATGGTGCCCACAAAGGATGGTGATAACTAAAGAAAGAATTATCCAACTACTCTATAGCTCATATTTTCTTTATCCACCGACCATGTAGACTTATTATTATATATCCCTAGCATTAGTTACAATGACAGCTCACTCCACTGAAGTTTCCATGTGGAGATAGTCACACAGTCTGAGTGCAGTTCTTGTTTAATTTCATTAATCAATATTCAGGTTGGTAGCTCGTTCAGCACAATAAATACCATACATGGTGGATCATTAGCAACTAACCAGCTCAAAATTTTTAGACGTAAATTTAATAGACGTAACGATATCGTCGTATTCACAAGAGCATGCATAGAATAGGGATGTATACAAGGTATGAAGGTCAAAAAATAAAAAATTAGTCCGTCTTATAGATAATAAAAAAAATTAGGACCCGTATTTTTCATTTTGTCGAAATTACCAAAAACTACTGAGGTATAGCGTATTAAAGTTACGGAGTGGTGGCTAATTACGTCACGCCGTGGTATATTTTGTACCAGGGCGTGACGTCATGCGACATATCAAATCAATATATCTTCCTAAATATTTGAATGAAAGAAAAAATAAAAAATACGTGTTCAATATCTGAGGGACATTAAATTATTTCCTAGGTTACAGCCCAATTGAAACACTTTGTTGTTTTAAGTAGGATTTGTAACCCAAAGACTAACTGTCGCCGCTAGCGACTTCGTTCGCGTGGAGTTAGTTATGATTCGCTCCTATTGGTCGCAGCGTGATGTTATATAGCCTAAAGCCTACCTGGTTTAAGGGGCTATCCAACGCAAAAATTTTTTTTCAAATCTGACCAGTAGTTCCTGAGATTAGCGCGTTCAAACAAATAAACAAACAAACTCTTCAGCTTTATATATAATATATATATATAATATATATATATAATATATAGATTAGTTAGGTTAGGTTACACGCTCATGTAGTATAATAATTATAAGTTTGTTTTAGTCCTTTCATCCAATGAACTTGTAAACCTACTTTTTCGTAAAGCTCTTGTTTAAGGATACTAAAGATTCGTCAATAAAGGTAGGTATGTACGACTGACTGACGACAGCAGGTCAACCTACCCGAAACTATCCAATGATTCCAGTCAACCTTCAGCCATAATTCTTTAGCGATAAAGTTAAAAATCTAATGAAGAAATTTCACAGATTGTAGTAGCTTGATGTGCTGCCGTATACCTCGGTTAAAATTATCAGATTGAAAATGCAGCCTGTCATGCAGCATTGACATTGGAAAAAATATAGTCAAGATCAGTATTTTACAGAAAGACGTAGCCTTGTTTATCTGTCATTTAAGTAAGTCTGATTAGTTCCAAGCACCGGAAGCTCACCATGCGCCGGGAGTCGGTCTCGTATGGGCATTCTTTGATGCAGTTGCAGACGGCGTCGCCGTGCTCGTCGATCTCGCACACGCGGCCGGCGCTGCAGTGCACCTTCAGGCAGGGGTCTGCGAGCAACACCATCAGATAAACAAACTATAAGTTTATTTGTCAAAGCATTTCGGAGGTAATACTTGCAGATAATAAGTAAATCGTTCACAAAAGAACACGTTTATTTAAGAACTTCATCTTTGTTGAAGTTGAAAAAAGGAATATAAAATACATACGTAATGGGACCGTGCAGGAGTCTGACTCAGGACCAAAGGCTTTACGTAGTTCTCGAGGCATCGTGACATTCACTTCAACTTTGGGCTATCGCTGAGAAATTCATCATGGATTTGGACATGGATCATTTGTTTCTGAGTTTACCCGTTATAAATTTCTTTGCCTATGGGAATCAAGCCCAGGACATCAACAATCGTACTCGCGAACCTAAGATAATGCGGCAATTATTGAACTCCTACTTCAGTAAATACATGATGTTAAGATAAACAACGAGAGTTACCGTCGAGGATGTTGACTTCGTTGTCACCGCCAGCCTCGTGCGACGACACCTCGTTCATGAGCTCGTTGACGCGGGACCGCTCGGCATCCTGCAACACGACCACGTATCAAATCTATCTTTATTACAAGCAATACACGCACGAATATTAAAAGACTTTTCATGATTACACTTTACTTGCACTAATACACATTAGTGGACTTGGATCAGTCCCGACGGGGTCACTAAGAATGAGATAGACTTCATTATGACGACAAAAAGGCACATATTCAATGATGTCTCAGTGATCAACTCGCTCAAATGCGGCAGCGATCATCGTATGGTCAGAGGCACATTGAATCTGAACATAGTGTCCGAAAGATCTCGCCTGATGAGGTCTACGCTCCGGCCAGCACCCATCCAGATCCATAACTCCGAAGGTTTCCAGCTCGAGCTCCAAAATCGCTTCGAATGCCTAAGTGGTGACGTGGACGAATACAATGACGGGTTTGTAGAAGCTGTCCGTACGGTCGGGACCAAGTATTTTAAGACCCGCCGTACAAATAGAACTAAAAAGCTCTCGGACTACACTCTCGAGCTCATGGAGGATAGACGTGAGATGGTTTTGCGTTCGTCAAGTGATGCTTGCAGATACCGGCAGCTCAATAAGCAGATCTCAAAGTCTCTGAAGCGCGACCTACGTCGGTATAATACCGAGCGTATAACGGAGGCCATAGAGCGAAACAGAGGCTCTAAAGTTTTCGCTAGGGATCTGACTATTGGGCATAGCCGGCTAAGCAAGCTGAAGACTGACGACGGTAGGATCATAACGTCCGGGCCCGAGCTTTTGAGGGAAGTCGAGAATTTCTATGGACAGCTCTACACTTCGACGACAAAACCCGCATTAAATCTTGCTGAAGACCCTAGAGCAAGATTAACCCGACACTACACCGAAGATATCCCGGACGTCAGCCTGCAGGAGATTCGATTGGCTCTGAAACAACTTAAAAACAACAAGGCGCCGGGCGATGACGGAATAACGGCAGAGCTACTGAAGGCGGGTGGTGAACCGATCCTTAGGGCCCTTCAGAAGTTATTTAATTCCGTCATAGTCAAGGGAAAAACGCCACAGGCATGGCACAGAAGTGTGGTGGTACTCTTTTTCAAAAAGGGTGACAACACCCTTTTGAAAAACTACAGACCCATCTCACTTCTGAGTCATGTCTATAAGTTGTTTTCGAGAGTCCTCACGAATCGTCTCGCCTGCAGGTTTGACGACTTCCAGCCACCCGAACAAGCCGGTTTCCGAAAGGGCTTCAGCACAGTAGACCACATACATACGCTACGGCAGGTTATACAGAAGACCGAGGAGTATAACCTACCCCTTTGCTTGGCGTTTGTGGACTACGAAAAAGCCTTTGATTCGATCGAGACCTGGGCTGTACTGCAGTCTCTCCAGCGGTGCCAAGTAGACTATCGGTATATTGAAGCGCTGAAGGGTTTGTACGAAAACGCCACCATGTCAGTCCGAATACAGGACCAGACCTCGAAACCAATACCTCTCCAACGTGGTGTCAGACAGGGAGATGTTATCTCCCCGAAATTGTTTACCGCTGCATTGGAGGATGTCTTCAAGGTTCTGGACTGGAAAGGACTGGGCATCAACATCAATGGCGAGTACATGACACACCTTCGGTTTGCTGATGATATCGTAGTCATGGCTGAGACCGCGGAGGACCTGAGTACAATGCTCGAAGACCTCAGCAGAGCCTCCGAGCGAGTCGGTCTTAAAATGAACATGGGCAAGACGAAAGTCATGTCTAATGCCCATGTTGTACCGACTCCTATAAAGATTGGAGACTCTGTTCTCGAAGTTGTTGACAGTTACGTGTACCTGGGACAAAATATCCAGTTAGGAAGGTCCAACTTCGAGAAAGAGGTCAATCGTCGAATCCAACTCGGCTGGGCTGCTTTCGGGAAGCTACGAAGAATCTTCTCGTCCGAAATACCGCAGTGTCTCAAGACAAAAGTCTTCGACCAGTGTGTGTTGCCAGTGATGACATATGGAATTGAGACGTGGTCGCTAACAATGGGCCTTATAAGAAGGCTCAAAGTCACTCAAAGGGCAATGGAGAGGGCTATGCTTGGGATTTCACTGCGCGATCGAATCAGGAATGAGGAGATCCGCAGAAGAACGAGAGTAACCGACATAGCCCGAAGAATTGCAACACTAAAGTGGCAGTGGGCTGGACACATTGCCCGTAGGACCGATGCCCGATGGGGCCGACGGGTTCTCGAGTGGCGACCACGCACCGGAAGACGTAGCGTGGGTAGGCCCCCGACAAGGTGGACCGACGACCTGGTGAAGGTCGCGGGAAACCGCTGGATGCGGGAGGCGCAGAACCGGTCGTCGTGGAGAACCTTGGGGGAGGCCTATGTCCAGCAGTGGACGTCTTTCGGCTGAAATGATGATGATGATGATGACATTAGTGCGCGATACGGAAGAGTGAGGAACATGTCTCAACATGTGGCCGGAAACGTTTAATGGATGAGATCGGAATATAATCTAGAGTAGGACCAATATAGGACGTTCGACGCGGGATTGCTATCATCATCTCAGCGTTTGTTCCGGTTGCATACGCGGCTTTCGCGTTGGAGCCTGAGGTCCGCTTTCCTGCACATTCTCCTCCATTTCGCAATATGACTAGCAAAATAATGACTATTGATAACTTTATTATTTCTCATTAAGAACTAACAATAATTCATTTATTGAGAAACACAGAAATGGTCTGTTCGAGAGTGGACTTAAGTGCAGCAGTGGACGTCTTTCGGCTGAAATGATGAAGATGACTGCAATGACGGCAAATCGATAAATACTGAAACGTAATGCGTCGATTTAAAATTAGTTGTACAAGTGCATTACCTGGAAGCGCCTTTCATCGATTCTCTCCGCCATACCGAGCTCCAAGTGCTCCGCCTCCGAGTCCTCGCGCAAGGGCGCCGTGTCCGGCAGGCTGGGGCGCTCCGTTGTCGTGGTCCGTAGCCGGCGATGGCGCCGCCGGTGACGCTAGCAAAGTTACATGCACGGCTTAAACTCCACTTATATTTACTTAAATCATACGTTTATTAAGTCTTCTGCCATCCAGATTTACCTAGTATATTTAGTAATATGTACGCGCTACTGATGTACGCGACTGACATCAGGTATGCAGGCCAGAATATAATCTAATTTAGATATGTGAAAAACTTCACTTTGTGCTATTGTACTGCAAGTCTGTTGTTTTAGTAAAAAAAAGTTTTCCACAGCTGTTATAATCGAAGATCCAACGCCTACCAGCTTTAACCCCTTTTACCCCCTGTTGTTGTCCTACTGTCCAAATAATACTATATCCAACCCCAAGTAAAAATCAATTAATAATTTAATAATATCTAACCTCTGCGTCGACTGTACATAGGACTGCGACCACAAGGGCCAGCACTAGGAGACTCCTCATGATGAAGTTTGTCTACCTGCAACAAGTAGGTACATTATGTTTAGTGTGTCATGAGTAGACCCAATATTTTTCTGTATTTCTTCATAAGTCATGTTCGCATATGAGCGGATATAGAAAAAAAATCGGTAGTACGTCGTCCTTCACCCAGACTAGTGTTTTCTGTACAAAAAGATTATGGGTACACGGATGTGATGAGCTCACGCTGGCGGCGCGAGCGATAATGTCGTGTCGTTTACATTTTATGGGCCGCTGTAAAATACTCTAATATGAGAACACTGATGAATTCTCTGTTTCATTTTACAAATAGGCCAACGTTCTGTATAAGTCGTGTAGCTATAGGTATGTATAAGCACAAAAATAAGTTCCCCTTCTAAAGCTTCTTTTAATGAACTAGTAGATAATCTAAAATTCTAAAGTGTCATTTGTTATGTCTCTATCTATGTGGGGGCCAAATGTTTACGTCAAGGTCCGAGATGGAATTTTTCGAGAGAGGAGAGATCAAATTTATACAGAATCGATCGACGATAGTGGAGTGGATTGGAAAGAAAATACCCTCAAAAATACTGTCTATAGTGTGAATGTCTAGCTTTAGAGAGAGATGATGACCGAATTGTACTGTATGTAGGTAAATAAATAGTAGGTAAACAAATTCTGAAATACTGAACGTGCAGCGTGCTATTTATGCGCGAATCGAGTTTATTACCGAATTCCGGTGCACTCTAGATCAGCGGGTGTACTGGACTATTTTAGGCCAATGTAAGAAAATCGGTAGGCGAGTAAGTAATATAACTGGGCCGTCAAAAATGAATATTACAATACATGTACCTCAAGATTGCCCATGAGTTTGACAGCGAATGTGCTAACTAATCATGGTTGAACTGTCTTCAATCTTCGCGGGTTGGTACCCTACCAACCCGCGGTGTCAACGGCATCGGTGTAGAGGGGCGAGACCGAGGGCAACGCACCCCGGAGCGCGGCCGGCGGGCGCGTGCGCGACTCGGAACTGCAGTACGAGTGTACACGGCCATCCGACCTTATCGCGAGGAAATGTATGATGCAGATGCCATTCCTCACGTTGAATGAACCATATTAGGATGATATGAACGTGATTGACTCGTTGCAAGCGTGAAGGTTTGTACAGCTGCGGTCACGTATAGGTACTCGGGTATATTCAAAAATTATGTTACGAACATAACATTGCATTCGTTATTTCAGAAAAACTTGTTGAATATTGGTGCATGTGAGTACAAGATAAAGCGGAAAAGGTTGTGTCTCCATTTAAACTTCTAACGATAAACGCCTGCAACGGGATTCTGTAACCATCTCACCGTGAGCTTGGCGTGAGCTGTCACACCAATAAATTTCGGCCAAATTCAATAAAGAATAGAGGTAAACAAACCCTTGCTAGGTAACGGCTTGTTTACACCTAAAAGGAAGATGTTCATAACCTTTTCTATAAAGATGATTTTAGTTGAGTTTATTTATGTTTAGATGCTTAGAATTTGCATAGAAAGCTTAACCGTTTTGAATGAAATATGACACACATATCATCATCATCATCATCATCCCATAGCTTTTCAGCTTTGGTGTCTGGGGTCCGCTTTACCAGTCTAATTGCTGATTTTGGCTAAACTTCGATATTTTCCGTGAAGCGACTGCCGTCTGATCTCCACAACCCGAAGGCGATATCTAAGCATTGCAGTTAGACCAATTGTTAGACTTTTGAGGATTCCAACAACCCGTAACGACTGCCACTAGCGTATGGCAACCGAGACCAAGGGCTTAACGTGCTTTCTGAGGCACGACCAGGCCAGTGCAAATACTCATATTCATGCATATAAATATTTGCACTGTGCGGGGATCGAACCCCGCGCCTCCTTGCGCAACGGCCGCGTTCACGTTCGAATCTGTCACAAATATGACACACATAATTATAATATGTAATCTAATTTCCTACTAGGTTCAATTTTTGATACATACAATATTATTCGTATTCTATACATGAAAATATATAATGCATGTGTTATGCAGTTGATTTGAAAAGTAGTTCAACTACGCAAAATTGTATTGACAAATGCTTCAACCTTATTCATTAGCTGAATGACACAAAAATGTGTTTAATACCTGGATTTCATCCTTGTTTCTTTTTTGTAGGGTATGGTTTTTCAAAATAGCATGTTAATATGCATGCATGTTAATATGCATTAATTTTATTCGTCTTTTTAATTGGTCTGATTGTTTGTGTATGTGAGTTTAAATGTTTGTAAGAAATTCTTAGTATGGGGCAACGTTAGTAAATGATTTGAGTTTGCTCCAAGACTGCTGTCAATATGTTCCCTAGACGAAGAAGTAGTTAGTCCAGGGAATATAAATTCTTGGCTGCCTCGAAACTCGAGCCAAGCTGGAAAATTTGGTTATCGATATAAAATCGAAAAGAGCGTTTGTCGAAAAAATATACAAATCTAATTTTTTCGTTTGTGATCTGGGAAAGCAACCCGATGGTAGAATGTGTTTATAAAACTTGGGTTTCCATCGCTCCACTACGACAGCGCGGCGCTCTGTCAGTGACCAGTTAATCGTCGTTACTTATCGCCAATCGGTGCATCATAATAAAATTATAATGATGTATTTTGCTTCCGCTTAATCTCAACTCAGAAATATTCCGAATACAATTTGCGTAATAATATTGTTTTTTGTTTCAAGTGATAACTTCATGTTGCATCTATTAATTAGGTCTAGTTATTTAAAAATATGATTCTATGAACAGCGCTATGTTATCCACCTACGCCCGTAGCAGAGTTATTAAATGTGAACGATCGTTCCAGCAGGCCGCGGCCGCGGCACATGGTGCTCGCCTGGTGATGACCTCATCCTCACATCTGCATAATTCAACTCATATTCTTGTTATGAGCCAGTTCTAAGAACTCAGCTCTAATACGGTCGCAGTCACTTACGCTTGCTTTGCGTTTTATTGTACGGATGACAGCAGGCCAAGCTACCCGAAACTGTCAAATACCCACAATCAACCTTGACCTTTATGCTTTATTGTTAAAGTTGAAAATCTAACAAAGAAATCTGACAAATTGTAGTAGCTTGATCTGTTGCCGTGTGTACCTATCGTTACCTGACTGTCTTGGCGTGGACTGCTGAATGAGATCGAAAAACCTTTTATTTTAGAAAGCGTGTTTTGTTATTTTTCACCGTTACCTACTAATACTTCCGACGCACTATTGCTAAGCTAAATCACTAGTAAATCAAATAATAGGTAATGGCAAAGATCTTATAGAAAACCGCGTCGGCAATGCTATCCTCCCTGTCGACAAAACACTTTGATAAGCAATTTTATAACAATACCTACCTACTTATATATTGTATTGCAGTTCTTATTGTTATTTAACATTCACTTTTTATGTATACCTAACGCAAGAACTTGATCGCTGCAGCGTATGCACAAAATCAGCCAACCACTGAGTGAATGTGAAATTCCTTGAATATTTTATATCTACGGCGGAAATTAGTGTTTTCTGGAGTGAAAGAATATTTTCAGTTTTATATTTGCAGCGACGATATCGTTTTAGGAGATGCCGGCCGAGACACAGTTCACTGTCCAATAGAATGTGAAATGGTAACTTAAACTTATCTCTTAGCATCACGACTTCATGACAGTAATCGTAATGTGAGGTGCGCTTGAGAACCTACTTCCCAGACCACCGAAGCGAGATCATTTAGTTGTTGTTACTGCTTATTTGGAATTAGGTATCAGCAACTAAATAGTACGCAAAACAACTATGGTCGGTTTTTAAATACCAGGGAGGGTCCTTGGAGTTTTATTCTTATTTTTTTTTTAATTATAAACTAGCGCTTGACCGCAATCCCGCCTGATGGTAAGAAGTGACGCAATCGTTGATGGTAAAGCGCACTAGTTTAATAGGAGCCTATTCACTCTCACCTGAAGACACTCAAATTGTAGTCCGACAGAAACACCGCCGCTGGCAAATTGTTCGAGTCCCTCCATGCATGCGGTATAAAGGAGGAGGCGAAACGCTTCGTCCGGATCGTAGAGATGTTAACACAATTATTTATGTTATGAAAGGCCTAGGTTGGGTGGAGTTGCTCGGGGAGTCGGGGCTCCATCGATCTGCGCAACCGACCATACGCCAGGAATGTCTAGCGCGAAACTCGTACCCACGATATATGGAAAACGAACAAAACGAAAATTGAACTTTGTGCAAAATTCTTTACGTTTGCTGGTGATCGTTATGTAACCCACAGTCCCATACTTCACAACCATCTTGTGTAGAAAGCGAGGTAACCGTTACGTTTAATTAGCAAGACGGGGAACGATCCTATTGACACGTCTGGTAAATCTACACTATCCATTTACCTTATTACTGTCAATCATGACAAATTATTAGTTGTACCCGGGCGAGATCATACACTATATCAAGGCGCAACTCATCATACCACACAATCATAAGAAACGCGCCGGTAACAAATTCATTAGGTCGGTGTACAATTGCTGCCGCCTCGTGTGATACATGTCACTGACTGACTAGGACGTCTCCTGCGGCGACTTGAGGCGTGAGGACGCTGAGAATCTCACGCGCTCCGCCCCCTCCTTTGCCAGCGTCACTGCTTCGCATAAGGAGGTGACGGCCTGCCATACACTCTCGCTCCTAAGTGGCCGTCGATCGTGGCCGATCACCGCCACGAGGATATGGCAGTATTCCGCCCAAGCCGGGCAAACCTCCACCGTATGCTCCACCGTGTCCTCAGAGCGATCCACACAGTGGTGGCACCCTGACGTTTCCTCCTTTCTGTGACAATCCTAGCAAAGGTTGTGAAAATAAATGAATTGACTATATTGGTTAAAACTATGTACCTACCTACATTATTTAAAAAAAATATTTCTGACATATGAAATGTTATTCCTATTGACTTATCATTAAGATTTCTGTATAAATCAGTAACCTACCTAGCACTTTATCTAGGCATTACTTCAATCAAAGAACAATTAATTTATATAGTTGTGATACCTATTAGCTAGAATCAAACATGCCAAAAATGTAGGTACTCCAAAGAGATTTAAGATAAATAATTTTAATGTCTTTGAGGTACTCACTCACGGCTTCATTCCACATAGTTAAGTTGTAACAATTCGCGATGCTTCCAGACAAGGAATGCTTCTTCAATAGGTACGTGTGCTCTGTATACAAGGCTATTTATTAGCAAGAAACTAGTCCACAGAGCACGTGTCTCTTAGCATATTCATTGTCTTATTGATGGGAGCTGGCAAAGAATGGACATGACTGGTGTACTTCTATTGGCTCGTTTATTCATCATGATAGGTACCCGTAGTCCCGCACATACCTATTAATTGCTGATGACTATAGCAGCCGCGCATATGTGGACATTAACAGTAAGTAGGTACATAGTAAGTTCAATACTCTACACTCATACGCATATTATGTACAAGTATGTATAAATACCTAATCTTTTTATTATTCAGTGGCTGCGCCCCGCATTAATTTCAATCCCATGGGAATATCCGGACAAAAACTAAGTACCTACCTATATACAAGTGTCTGCCATATCCGTTCAGTAGTTTTTGCGTGAAAGAGTAAGAAACGTGAAAATTTCTATGTACCTATGTTTACATAGAAATTTTCACATTAATTATATTAGTAGAATTAATATATTAATTAGGACGTAACTCTACGTAAGCTCTCAGTTTAGCAAAACAATTTTATGAAACAGACACAAGGTTCATTAGTTAAAACATAAAATTAGGCCATATCATAATCGGTTGTGAAATATATCATTATAAAACATTTAATCTACAAAACCCCAATTCGTGAGTTTTATTTAATAACCGTTTTTAATTAAGATTAGGGTGTCATCATTATTTTTGAACCCACATTATCAGCCGCGATAGATAGCCTTCAACCTTGCGTCGATGTGTGTCGCTCGGGACGGGGCCACAGTAGGGGGGGGGGGGGGAGGCGCAGCGGGACAGGAGTCCCAGGCCACAGGGGCACCGGGCGGCTCGATGGCGGCGGTTTACGATTAGCTACTTGGAAATACCTAAAACTAAATTGACAACAGATTCCTAAACAAAAACAAAACTTAAGAATTGACTAATTTCGTTTTATTTTATATAAATTATGATAAAGCCAGCGCCAGTGGGTCGCTACGTCGAGCAGAGTACACCGGAGCTGACTCTGGAAATTGAATATAACAGATATACCAAAAAGACCCATGTGGGGAGTAAATTGTTTCGCCACCCTAGGAATTACTCCTATATCGTGGGTGCGTTTACAAATATACAGCCAGACCCGGAACAACTACCTGTCGGTCATAAAAATATTTATTCTGTGCGGGAATCAAACCCGCAACACGCAGTGCAGCAGTCAATAGCTTAACTACTGCACTAACCGTGCATTTGAATGCCTAACTTTAGATCGCTCCCACAGATACTCAGAACCTGATCTTTCAGTGTTTCAGTGTGTGATGTGAATGGCACATCCGTTATTATTTGTGTTGGTTAGGTATCCAACAAGGTTTTAACTTATCCTAACTACACTTATTATAAAAGGCCACAATGAAAATATCGTGCGCGGGTCTATGTCTGATACGTAAGCGTAGCAAATAATAAAAAATAATAAAATAGTAAGTGGGTCAGCGCGCGATTCTGCTCCGGCGACGGTTTCGCGAAGCGCGGACGGAAGCTCAACACAATGTCCGCTGATAACTTGACCCTCGCGCGATAACCATTTGAAAACAACGCTTTTTGTGTCACTTATTAATGCTTTAATTAAACATTATTTAAATTGAAAGATGTTTCATTATCCTCTTCTGTAAACTTCTTTTCTTTATTCGAATCTCGATTATGTTTGATTAATTGAACTGCAGTCTGTTCAAGACTAAATGATCTGGACTATTTGAAAACAGAGCTCACAGAGTTTTATTTTCTGTTCTGTAACATTACAATATATTGTAGGTTTTACAGGCGCTAATACATAGTTTAGTCTACTTCGGTACCATTACATTAAGTATACCTAATATGTTACGAGCGCTAATTGTGTTTTTTTTTTCGTTAATTTGTAATCGTACTGTGTAGATCAAGTTCAATCAGTCGGTATCAATGAAAGCCTTCGGGGAGGCCTTTGTCCAGCAGTGGACGTCTATAGGCTGAAGACGATACATCTGAGCTGCAAATTGCAAACCATTTAAATCCGACGGAAGAAGCAGAAATTTGAGCCTGCGACCTACACCTACGGGTCCAGTAGGTACAGCTAGCAGACTCAAAGCACCAGTAGTAGTAGTCTTTCGGTTGACGAGCAAACACCACTTGCTCGCGGTTAGCGCCAATGACATAGGCAATATTTGTTTGGTTGGCGCATTTGTGCGATAGGTTATATATAACAGTGGTAACGGAGCGCTAGTTAGATTCTGCACCGAACTTCATATTTATCGCTTATTAACTACTTTCCCGCTCTGGGTGTCAAAAGAAACATACCTGGGGAGGTTTGGTGTCAATAACGTCTCTTTGATAACACGCTACGTGTGTGCCACCATGCCATGTTATGCTATGTTTAGCATTCCTTCGTCTGACAACAATAATAATGGATCACGACTATGTACTACTGATACTCTTTCCAAATATTTTCGCAAATTGTTTTTTTATTCTTGTTTGTCATCAGGCGCTAGTGTGCTATTGCACATGTTTACATTAGGCGGCCAGGCGGGTGATCAAATGTGCCGCGCGTTGAGGGCGGTAGCCGAATTAGTAACCAAATAGGAAGTGGTAGTTGTTTGACTGTCCAGACTTTCAGATATCACAGCTACCCGCTGCGATATTAAATCCTTGGATCCTCCTCACCCGACCTCGCTAAACTGTGAGTCTAATTCGGCTAGTAGTAGTAGTAGGATACCAATGCAAAGAATGATGTCCGGACAATCAGTACCTATTAGCCAATCCCGGTATTACCTAGTACCGATTCCTTGAACGTTTTGTCAATTTATCAAAACGTTTAAGTATTAAAAAATATCAAAGTACATAAGTTACATTTTCGTTGCGCAGGTTATCAATGACATTAAAAATCTGGGCCTGTCGGTCTAGACAAGAGGTATCTACAAAGAAATACCTACTATTCTAAGATTTCTATGGTGAGAAGATAGGTGCGGGACGGAGAGAAAAATTCATAGCTCATGGAGGATGTTTCCACGAGCTATGAGTTTTATTCTATGAAGTCACCCAGTAAATTTATGAAGTACAAAATCAGCCCAAGTAAACTTAGGTAAGTTAAAGTGCGCTATTGATCTGCTGGTACCAAATCATCAGTTCAGTGCAAGTTTTTGATTTTAAAATAAGAAATGGTATTTTATCGCCTCCCCCCCTCCCCCCCTTGGTACGCCCATGGCCATCGGTATTGAAAAATAGAGTAAATATCCGAAACCCCTAGCAGGTATGGGGTATCTAACTATCTCCTTAATGATTCTTGGCCTTTGTCATTAAGCTGAGCCCGAATCACGATTTCTTCAAATGGTGATACACAATATCTACTTAACTTCCCAGAGCAATGCCTTCAGGACAAAAATAGTTACGTAACTAGTAGGTATTCCTGACCTAAACCTAACAAAAAATCCCTAGATCAACAAACTGTGTCCCATTAGCCCGCGAAGACCTTGCCGGGCGATATTCAGGAAAATAAAACAATTAAATACCACTCTCCAATACCTCAAACCAGTTTGTCTAACTTAATAGAATAGATCGTGTCTGGAGCCCTACCTGCCTGCGCTGAGCTCCAGTGAACTGCGGGGTTTCAAAAACAGACGGTAATTCAGGCGTAGGTGATTATTTTGTAGTCATAACTCCACACCGCTTTTGTGGAAATGCAAACTAAGCTTATTCAACTGAACCTAAAAAACATTACTGGACCTATAAGAACTAAACCATTTTTTTTAGATTGATCTATTCGTAATGAACGTGTTCACTATTTATGTGGTATAGCGTGTACTTGGGTAACACCATTTAATTTTGTAAATAATATAAAGCTAATAAATATGTGCATTGTACATACCGTATATGTCTGTGTGCCAGCAAGCGTCCTCCGCGGGGTGAGAGCGCGTAGCCGACTGGCGCGGCGTGGTTGCGCCGGCGCATCCCGGGCGCCCGCGCTTCCGCACAGGAGCTACTACTGCAGAAGAACTACTCCATACAACGCGATTTGAGGCGTACATAAAGATAGCAGACAGCAGCGCAACCTTCCGTATTCATTTATCGTCACTTGTTACTGATTGGGCTCTTGAGGATGAAGGCTAAGGGACAGTATGTCAGCAGGTGGCACACAGTGACTTCGTTGTTACAATTTGGTCGGATACCCAGCCGTTGTTTACCAATTTTATTTTCTGTATATATCTTCTCAATGCGAAACATTCCAAGCTGAATATTTTCACTATACATGTTCACGTTAGACTAAACGCAAGCCAAAAATTTGTGCGTTTGTATTTGGTTGAGCGTGTAAGTTAGGACACCGTCGTTTTGTGTTTTAGCAACATTATTCAGTACTGGGGACACTAGTCTATTTTTACAGTTGTGTCAGAATGATCGATCAGTGATCTAATAATGATCGATTTTGACAAGTTCCGACTTTCCAGTGGTCAATCACTGGACTGGTCATCATAATAAATGTTTAAATTGAGTAGCAGTTTTTAGAAAATCATTTCTATTTAACGGGTTTTATAATAATGGCAAAACGGCAATGACATTATATCACCATTACATTACGAGACGACTGAGATAATTGATCGATCATTATGAATTTTACAGATTACGAACTTTTAAGCGCAATGACAATAGAATCGTGTTACAATGACACATTTATAAAAATAGCAGACTAGGGACCGGGTCGTCCGATGATGGAAAGGAGATAGCGAAATTCAATGCAATGCATTCCTAAAAGTAGGTACACCGCTAGGCTTGCTACTCTAAGCCTGTATTCAGGCTTTGGAGACCGTTTTGAACCAAATCTGTGTGTTTTAGCACGCCTCTCTACCAAACCCAAAGTTGTGGCATTTTGCAGCACCAGCCCAAGTGTGGCTGCAGTAAATGTATAACTGTAAGTAAATGGACCTCCGCTTTGTATAATATTAGAAGCTGTCCTGGTGTGAAATACCGCTGGAATAACGCCAAGTTTCCTGACAATCACCTTGGCATTGGACTTAATGAACCGCCCAAAGTTTGGGTTTGAGGAAATCTAAACTCCCAAAAGCTGAAGGCGGTCAGTGCACCCCAAGGATACATTCAGAAAAGTAAAAGCCAAGGTGAACAGGCTCCTTTTTGCAATGAATGGACAAGATTGTGTGAACATGATGTGAGAGCATGCTTCTCACTCTGCTAGCACCAGAAGACCAGCCGGGTGTCGAATGGTGCTTAACGATCTCCGGCTACCATAGGAAAGACCATGCGGTTGACGAAATTGGGGCCGTGTCGAGGCTCGAGCGGTAAGGTTCAAGAAGGGGACATGCAGTATGTGCGGCTTAGTGGTTGGCTGTGCGGCCGTGGTATCGGGTGCACTTGGCATCATCATCATAGACACTCTCACATGCTCTCAAAGTCTGAAAGCAATATATTATTTTAAGTTAATGAACATGTAGTCTTTGTTTATACCGATGATAATCGGTGTCATTTATCCGTGTCACGAAAGTGACGGAAGGCCTAAAAAGGTTTTCTCCTATTTATTTTCAAAAATTGCGGGGTAAACTTTTCTTCTCGCTGTAAACATGTAACCCTAAACATGTGCGTATTTTTGTTTTGCCTCTTTCTGTGACAAGCTTTGCAGTCGTCTATAGCAGTCTCTAGATAGATGACTGCAAAGCTTGACGAACTCTACGTGTCGTGCTCTACGAGGCACTGAGTAATTTGGCAGCACTGATAGTTACGTAGGCGGTCCCATAATGAATTAGCCTAACTATGAAGTAATGAAGGAAATAAGACGAAACCAATTTTATTTTTCACTATAATCACCATGAACACTAACACACATCTGTGAATCAACATCTCCAAACCTTTATAAAAATGATCACTATTTTTATATAACTCTTGTTGTTGAAAATGTTCTTCCTCTTAAGTTCCGCTATAAATTTGGTTAGAAGTAATATTCGGACAGGATCATTTCTGGACTGCAAGGTGAATGTTCCACTTCTGTGAACCAGCACTGATGAAGTGCATCCTTCGAAACTCCAGCGGTATGAACAGAGGCGTTCTCATGGAGCAACAGGACACCTTAAAACAGCTTGCCTCTTCGTTTTTCCTATTATCTTGTCTCATAAATTCTATATTTAAGAAGAATAATATACGCCGTTATTGACTATATTACCTTTTTTAAAATCCAACATCAAAATGCCTTGAAAATCAGAAATATTTTTCACATCAGTATTTTAGTCTAATGTTGCACCTTTGCCTTTCTAGGGGCCTTTATAACGCCATTCCATTGACTCGCGCTTGCTTTATGGATCATAATTTATAAGATCATAGTTTCATCACCAGTCACTAGCCGCTCGATCACCAGTCTTCGAATTTTCTCCACAAAGATCCAAAAACTCACACCTACACATCTTGCACTCACTTTTTTTTAATAATTATAAACTAGTGCTTGATCGCAACCCCGCCTGATGGTAAGCTGTGATGCAATCGTTGATGGTAAAGCGCGCTAGTTTAATAAGCCCATTCACTCAAAAAAACTGAGTGAATAGGAAGGAAGACGGCAGTTGAGCGAGTTGATGCAATGTTTAACCCAGAGGGAGATTGATATGGAGACACTCCACGACCAAACTCCCGACACAACAACATTTGGCGCATCGTACCCGGCACACATCACAACACAACTGCTCAGACCCGTCCTCAGTACGGCTTCACCAGACATTATGCCGGAACACGACGAATCGCTTGGCGGCAAGACTTTGTCTAGTGGGTGGTAACTTCTGCCGGCAGCCGATGTTATGGCCATCACCGAGAACACTTGTTTCATGTGTTGATGTTTTCATAGATCGCACGATGAACGGTTTTTAGAGAAACTAAACCGAGCTACGACTTCTCTAATCTTCAAACTACGGTCACCCTGAACCTCCTCTTCCATAAGAGCAATCGTTTCGGGAGTGAGCACTTCCATAGGTCGATCATGCATCGTGGCTAATTAATGTCTGCGACTGTTTCTCTCCGAAGTGAAACTTTTTCACCCACTTTTTCACTGTTGTATAAGTAGAAGGGCGCAGACTCCTTATACACGATAAGGGATACGGGATAAGTTCTACTTTATGACACGTTTTCGACATTTTGTAAAAATACGCGGCTCTCGGTATTCAAATGACTGCTAAACTAAGACAAAGCATTTCATGTGTTTATTTCTTATATAAATGTGCCATTCAATTATGCTATTTAAATATTAATATTTTCAACACAACATGTAGCGAAATGACTTGTAGAAATATATTAGGCGGCGGCGAGCCTCCTTGCCAGACTGCCGCCATGGGATCTGGAGGCCAAAATACTCCGCTGCCGCGAGAAATGGCGGTACGGCGGACAGAGCTCTAGCGTGATCTCATGGCGACATGAAGAGTGCGATTGTCGCAACCCAGTGTTGGACACGCCACAATAGTGGCAGTAAGTCCCCTCTTTGAGGAGTGACTAGAGAGAAGCGCCACGGCGCCATGGTCAGGGTTGCGGGTTGGTTAAAAAAGAAACCGTGACCTTGGCCGTCGTACTGGCAAGTGAAGAAACACGGGTGGGTTTTAGTCAGTAAAAGTCTGTCACGCTTTTCCGCTCCGCCCAGAGCGGGAGAAGTTATTTGATGATTTCCCACCACAAAAAAAAAGTCTATATTAGGTCAGTTCATTATTGGACCGAATACATATATGCTGTCCTTTTCTTAACGAGTTCTAATTGGACTTACTTTTAAAATCCTACCGTTATCGAAATTTAGCCTGTAGTGTGCCACCAGTGATTGTTCTTGTATTTCTATCGCTTTGTGCTGTGCTTTGTGTTTGTAATCTCTTGTATGTGTTATGTTTTGTATTTGTATTGTTTTATATGTGTAATGATTTGCATTTGTATTGTTTTGTGTGTGCTATGTTTTTGTATATATATTGTTTTAAGTACCTATTTATGTGCTGTAGAATTTAGTAAGCTAACATAGAGGTAAGCTTAAAATTGTTACTAACAAAATGAGTCACTGATACTATAATAAATAAAAAAATATTATTCTCTTAATCTCAGCGTTAATCCTAGTCGTATTCGAAGCTTTTTTCAGCTTTGGAGTCTAGGGGCCGCTTTACCAGTCTAACTGCTCATTTTGGCTAAACTTTAATATTTTCCATAAAGCGACTGCCATCTGACCTCTACAACCCGAAGGCGATATCGAAGCATTGCGGTTAGACCAATTTTAGGACTTTTGATGGCTCCAAAAACCCGTAACGACTGCCATAAAATGTTCTTATGGCAACCGGGACCAACGGCTTAATGTGCTTTCCGAGGCATGACCAGATCAGTGCAAATATTTTTATTTATTTATTAAAACTTTATTCTCAAAGAAAAACATTGTACAATGGCGGACTTAAGGCCTTAGGCATACAAAAATTTGCCCTGCGCGGGGATCAAACCCGCGCCTCCTCGCGTAGCGGCCGCGTTCGCTACCGCTACGCCACAGAGGCTGTCAAATAAAAATTTATTATTATTATTATTCAGTTGCGATTAATCTGGGTAACTTTGATTGGTTTGGGTAAAATTAACAGTGGGATCACGAATTAGTTTCGATTTTCTTTTTTCATATGATTCCAACACAATTTACAAATACTTCTTGTAGCTTTGTATTTTTAAACTAGCTCCATAAACTTTTTTTTTTTGTTTTTATTACTTTAGCTTCTTTTCTACCTAGTTATGCAAAAAATTTAGTCTCATACATGTTTGTAAAGGTTTTGATATGTTCATTTAAAATTTGTATAGGCTGTCTATAAAGTAGTGAAAACGAATGTTTCTGTAACTAAAAAATTTAAAAGTAGGGCAACACTAAATCTTAGTACATCGAATGTCATCGGCAGTCATCGATTTGTTTTGTGACTTGTTATTTATTGAAATTTGTATTAATTTTCAATTCTATTTAGATAAAATATCGAAGAAATGTGTTAAATATGACATAAACAACCCAGAGTGGAGCTCGGGAAATTATTTTTAAAGTTTATCATCAATGTTTGTTAGTATACCAAGCTGGACAAATTTTTATCAAATATGGATGATATTTATGCTTGAACAGTTGTTAAAACAGGTACCTATATAATCATGTTACTGTTTGTTTTTATCTACTAGAAGTTTCAAATTTACTAAGTAAACGATTTTAAGACTAAAATAAGGATTGTTTACATTGCGAATTTATAGGTTGGATTGAAGTATAAGCAGACCATATTGTAGTGCGTAATTAATTATTGAAGACTTGGCAGTTGGCAGCATGGTCTTTGATATTTTGATATTTTAGGTTATTTAATTTACCGCTGATTTTAAAAATGAATTAAGTATATCATGTTGGGAATTAAAATTAGTGCTATCTGTTGTAAATATGTGAAATAAATATGATGCAGCTCTTCTTGGGATCCTGTAGTATATGCTTCAAAAATAAAAGTTTAATACAAGACTCTATAAAAAACATATTATGTTCACATTACATCTTATAATTTCTTTTATATATAAGTAACCAAACCATTCTTTTCGACCGCATTTTTACAACCACTACAAAACAAGAAATCATTTTTCTCCTGTCTTCTAAACTTGAATTTGGACAATATTAAAATTCAACCTCAACACTATCCATTTTCTGATAGAAATGACATAGGTAATATTATTTTTAAAATTTCAGGAAAATGTAAGAGTAAACCCTATATCAAGATATAGATGAGTCAGTTATCAGTTATTCGCCTAAGCGAAGGTAGCAGGCTGATGACAGCAGTACAAGTTGTAGCGGAGACATATTGTTACTGAAGCAGCCAAAGGAAGCAGCTAAAAGGAAAATACTTTTTAACGAAGAATATTTGGAATCAGACGATGAAAGCAGTTATTGTGTTTTGGAATAGTTTTCATTGGTTAAAACACGTTAAAACATAATAAATATGTATGATTTTTTTTTTTTACTCATTTTATTTAAACGCCAGGCATTGGCTAAATGCACAAACCATGCGAAGCCAAAGAAAAAATAAATAAATAAATAATTCCTAACAATCCCAGCACGTGACATTGGCTAAATGCAAGCCCGTGCGAAGGCAAAAAAAAAACTTTCCATCACTATTTATACTAAAACTTACTGAAGAAAAAATTTACTTAAGACTAGGCTGTATAGCGTACTATGCCTTTGCCTTTTCCGTTCCTCTGAACGGAAAGAAGGGAACCAAAAAAAAAATATACTAAAACATTCTTGTTTTTGGCGGGATAGTCAACCTGGGTCATGGGTGTCACGCTCATTTTTCATTGTACTTTTAAAATTATTTATAGTGTTGTTTACAAAATAAAAGTGCGTGATTTATGTAATAAAAAGTGCATTCATAGTCCAGTCACTTTAGGGTTTCACCTCGGAATTTGAGATAATAAGCTGGAAACTCGTATACAGCTTCATTTTGGCTTTCTAAAAGTTGTCTGAAAGTCTCATACATACGTATTATGTCGTGTGTCTGCGTGGTAAGTTATTCGAGGTCAAAGGTCACGAAATTCGGTTTTTCACAATTATCTCCGTTTTATATTGCTCCAATGATGTTAACACCTATTATCAAAATTGTAGACCATAAAATTTGCGACAAATTTTGTTCTAAATATTTTTTTATAAAGTCAACCGGTTTTTGAGATAGAGAGCGGAGAGCACCCAGCGCTCAGGCATACATACATACTGGGAGGCAATCGCGCTAATGTAATTCAACCATACTATACTCTTTGAATTCAACCAAAACAGAATTGGATCGCAACCAAACCATAACTCTTGTTATGTTTCGTATCGCGCTAACGGTATAATCAAAACTGGATCGCAATTGGAACGTAACCGTTGGCAAATGAAAAGTTGAAATAAAGCTAACTTTTTCTATGTCATGTCAAACTTACGTCTAAACGATTAGATTTACTTATAATTGATTTAGTTTTAATTATTATATCTGATGAAATGTATCACTCATACCTACATGCATTTTACTTCAACCGAAGTTAAAACTTTAGCGCGATACGAAATAAGGATATGTCATCCGCAAATAGAACGCAAGGCCCCTCTATGGTTATTGGTAAGTCGTTGATGTAAACGAGAAATAATAGGCAGCCTATGACACTGCCTTGCGGGATGGACGCATTTATTATTTTGGTGTTGGATCGGATTTTTTCTATTTCTTTAATATTATGGTTGAAGAATTCGTAGAATAATTCACTGGTCCACATCAAAATTGCCTTTTACATGAAAGTATACTATATTGATTGTATTTCTCTCGCAAAACATAAATATACAAATTAAAATTCATAGTTAGCTCTTATTGTGCATGTTAGGGCAACACTAATGATAGATGATTAATGTCAACATTGATTGATTTCCTGTATCCGGTAATCCATCTTAAATTAAGCCATCACATTGTTAATTACATATTGTTTATTATTTATGATTATTACTGTAACGTTGATTGAAATTACAATTAAAACAAGTACAATAATTTCATCCTTTTATTCAGTGTACATACATAATAAATTGGCGACGAGGATCGTGAAAATGTGTTCAGGTGTTGTAAAAATAAGTGAATACCCATGCGTTCCACATAACCTTACATTCCCATGATCCAGGGGCTCCCATTCCTGTGATGATAGCCCGCTTCACAAAGATTCCTTCTTCCTACATATTTATACGCACAAAAAAACCCATTATGGAAAAACAACTAGCACAAGTGTTGGCTCAAATGGCCGAAACCATGCGAGGATTACAAACGCAGCAAGCGAATTTACAACAGGCACTAATGATTAACCAAGGTAAACAAAATACTAACATAAGTGGTATCAACTTACAACCATACGATGAAATAAACGAAACGTTTGAAAGTTACATACAGCGTCTGCAAAACTACATAACCTTGAAAAACGTGTCTGACCCTACTGTTAAATTACAATTATTCCTTAATTGCATCGGACCCAAATACTACCAAGTGCTAAAGAATTTGACAGCACCGGAAACTCCGGAAAGCAAAACATATGAAACATTGATAAGTACATTAAAGGATTACATAGCTCCGGAACCAGGAGAAGTTGCCCAGCAACATAAGTTTTGCCTTAGAACGCAACAAGAACAGGAATCTCTTTCAAATTACGTATCAGCATTAAAAGCGCTGGGTGGAAAATGTAACTTTGTATGCGGAAGCTGCAAGAAATCTACATTTGAAACACACTTACGTGTACAATTTATTAGAGGTCTACGGAACTCAGAGATTAAAGAGAGACTTTTACAAGAAGCTTCGACAACATCATTTGATCAAATTATAGAAACAGCAATGGCTATAGAAACTTCTAAATGTGAAACCAAAGAAATGGAAAGTGAATATCACACAAATATTAATAAAATTTCATTTAAGAGAAAGAATACATACAACAAAAATTCTAATGAAAATACATACAATACTACAAATAAAAATACATACAAGAAAAATACAGATAATAAGAATAAAGTACAATATCAAATAAAATGTTACAGATGTGGAAAAGATAATCATAAAGCTCATCAATGCCGTCTGAAAAATAAACTATTTTGCAAGAATTGTAATATGAAAGGACATGTAGAGTTGGTATGTTTTCAAGTGCAAAAGCAATTACAAATATATGAGACATCAGCTTCAAATGAAAGTGATAATGAAGATATTTTTGAAATATATAAAATACATACAGAAAATACTAATACAGAAAATGATAAATTTAATATTACACTTCAACTAAATGGCAAAATACATACCTGGGAACTCGATACAGGAGCAGCAGTGTCTACATGTTCAGAACAATATTATAAAGAACATTTTTCTAACCTGAAACTACAAAATACAAAGATAAAACTAAAAACATACACAGATGAAATCATACAACCTATAGGAACCTGCTTAATACAAATAAAATACAAAAATAAAGAAGTAAAAGAAAGATTATTTATCATAAATAGAGATGTAGATCCAGTAATTGGAAGAGAATGGATAAGAAAATTATGCATACATTTTGAAATACATAAATTGAATAAAGAAGAAAATGATATAACAGAAAAAGAGTTCAAAATAAAATTAGAAAGTTTACTTAATGAATATGAAGACCTGTTTGTAGAACAAATTGGAGAAATTAAAAATTATGAAGCTTCTTTCAAACTAAAAGAAAATGTGAAACCTGTTTTCATGAAGCCAAGACCAGTACCATTCGCTTTACGAGACATGGTGGAAAAAGAAATTGATCGCTTGGAAGAAGTTGGAATTCTGGAGAAAGTCACATACTCACAATGGGGTACACCAGTAGTGCCAGTGGTAAAACCATCAGGACAGGTACGATTATGTGCAGATTACAGATCTACATTGAATAAAAATTTACAAAGCGATAATTACCCAATTCCACGAATTGAAGAGATCTTCTCAAAGCTAAGTGGTGGCAAACATTTTTGCACCTTAGATATAAAACAAGCATACTTACATATGAAAACAGATGCAGCTACATCTGAAATGCAAGCCATAAGCACATGTAAAGGAACCTACAAAGTTAAACGACTGATGTTTGGTGTTAAGATTGCTCCCAATATATGGCAACGATACATGGATCAAACTCTTCAAGGACTTCCAGGTACAGCTTGTTTTTTTGATGACATTGCCCTACAAGGAGAGACATACTTACAGTTACTTCAGAGAATAAAAATAGTATTTGAAAAACTTCAGAAATGTGGACTACATATTAATAAAAAGAAGTGCCAATTTTTCAAAAAGTCAATAAATTATCTCGGACATACGATAAATGCAGAGGGGCTGCATCCTACAGAGGAAAAGGTAAAAGATATAAAAAAAAAAGTCCACGTCCCACAGATGTTTCATCTCTACGTACATTCCTTGGTATGATAAATTACTACCAACAATTCATACCCAACCTTGCATCAAAATTGAGTCCTCTCTACCAGCTACTACACAAAAATACCAAATTTGTTTGGTCAAGAGAATGTGAAAAGATTTTTCATAAATTGAAAGAAGAAATTTGCAGTGAGAAAATACTTACACCGTTTCAAGTACACTTACCCATTATACTGGCTACAGATGCATCACCTACTGGATATGGAGCAGTGTTATCACATATAATGCCGGATAAGTCAGAACGACCAATAGCCTTTGCATCAAGGTCATTAACAAAAGCTGAAAAAGGATACAGCCAACTGGATAAAGAGGCAGCAGCTCTGATATGGGGACTAAAAAAGTTCTTTCAATACTGTTATGGACGAAAAATTACACTGATTATAGACAATCAACCCTTGGCAAGAATATTACACCCTGAAAAAGCTGTTCCTGCTACAACAGCCATAAGGTTAGTACACTATGCTAACTTTCTAGCCGGATTTGATTACAATATTAAACTAAGGAAAACTACAGAACATGCAAATGCTGATTACTTTTCAAGATTGGAACATAAAGAAGAACTTAAAGAAAACTTAACAGATGATGATATATTCTACTTAAAACAAGTTTCAATATTACCAGTAACATTTCAAACTATTCAAAAAGCTACAGCAAAAGATACAGAATTACAACAATTATATCAAGAAATTCAATCAGGCAAAGAAAATAAGAAGGAGTTACATGAATACTCTTTACAAAATAATTGTATTTTCTATGGGATAAGAATAGTTATTCCCAAATCTCTACAACAACAAATTTTACAAGAATTACATATGGCACATACTGGAATGGTAAAAATGAAATCCCTAGCAAGAAGTTATGTTTGGTGGAAAAATATTGATTTTGATATTGAACAAATGGTAAAAAAATGCAAAACATGTTGTCAACTGCAAAGGAACCCAAATAAAGTACAGACACATAGTTGGGAATATCCGAAGGAACCATGGAATAGAATCCACATAGACTATGCAGGACCATTTATGAATAATTACTTCCTAGTTGTTGTTGATGCCTATACTAAATGGCTAGAGGTAATTCCTACTACATCTATTACTTCGGCAGCAACAATCAAGATATTAAAGAATTTATTCACTACATTTGGATTACCAGTCACTATAGTGTCTGACAGTGGCAGACAGTTCCGTTCTGAAGAAATGCAGATGTTTTTAAAAGAAAATGGTATACAATCCAAATTTACTGCACCATTCCATCCTTCAACAAATGGACAAGCAGAAAGATATGTACAAACTTTTAAACGAAAACTGAAAGCTATGACGAATGAAAATGGAAGCCTACAAGATAAATTATCGAAATTTCTAATGGCCTACAGAAAGACACCTAATACTACAACTAGAATCAGCCCTGCGGAAATGATGTTCAAGAGATTATACCGGACAAGGTTAGATTTAGTAAAAAGAAATCTATGTACAGAAATCAATAGCAAGAGAGAAGAAATATCAGATAGAAAATATTTTAAAGAGGGAGACAGAGTACAAGTAAGAAGCTACAATGATGACACTAAATGGAAATTTGGAATTATTACTAACAGAACAGGTAAGTTGCACTATGAAGTAGATATTAATGGGAAGAAATGTCACAGGCACGTGGACCAAATGTTGAAGACAACCTGTAATGAAAACTACAATGATAAGATCTCACAAAATAAAGATTACCAATATAGAGAACAAACAGCTCCGCCTACACCAAAGAGAGATGAAGAAGCTACTGAAAAAGATGTCATACAAATAATACCTGAAGAACCTGAAAAAGAAATACCTAAAATTTGTGATGAGCAACACATACAATTGGAAGAAAATAGACAAGGACTACACAGCGAAAATATAGAGCAGTCATCTGGATTGCGACGCAGTACACGCTTAAAGAAAGCACCTACAAGACTGGACCTATGAACAATTCTATATAACGTGGGAGAGTGTTAGGGCAACACTAATGATAGATGATTAATGTCAACATTGATTGATTTCCTGTATCCGGTAATCCATCTTAAATTAAGCCATCACATTGTTAATTACATATTGTTTATTATTTATGATTATTACTGTAACGTTGATTGAAATTACAATTAAAACAAGTACAATAATTTCATCCTTTTATTCAGTGTACATACATAATAGTGCATTTATGCCATATAAATATACTTAATAGAGGGAAGCGCGACAGATTTATCACATTAATGATGATAACTCAAAATATTTAGTGATTATCCTAGGAAATTTTATTATTTCACATTTCTTTGTTCCGTTTAACGCTGACTGTGTTTTGTTCAACAGTTAAAACGTAAAATTGTTACCGTTTTTTTGACATTTTTAGTGAAAAAGCTACAGTTTTCGTTATATCGCGTCAATGTGTTAAAAGTGCATAAATATTTTGCTAAATTTGTCCTAAGGTGACCCTTACTAACCAAATATGCTCAATAACATAACGTTTAGAAACTACTTACTTCCATTATTTTGGAATTAAAAACCAAGACAAATCGTGGGTGCTTGAAATGAAATGAAATGAAATCGTTTATTAAGCAAGTAGGATCACCGATCACTTTTACACGTCATATGTTTTTTTTTTTTTTTAAACTAGTTGAAGCCGGCATTTCCTAACTGACTACCTCTGAGAAGAAATAGGCGAAACAAACTCAGGGATCATCGTCTTTTTTAAAGTCCAGACATTAAAAATGAAAATGTTTACAATAATTTACGTTATAATTACGCATATTGCTTAATAACAATGCTTAACAGAGCGAGCAGCTCAGTCCCAAGCCTCTCTATCCTCTAAATAATCTGAGATTTTATAATACCCCTTTTTGCAAAGTTTGGCCTTTATATAGGTTTTATATCGTTTAATGGGTAAGTTTCGAATGTCCATGGGAAGCTTGTTGTAAAAGTGTATACATTGACCCATGAACGAGTTGCCTACTCTGTGGAGACGAGTGTGATGTACAGCAAGATTGTGTTTGTTCCTGGTATTTATATTATGAATATCGCTTATTTTCTTAAAATTAGATATATTTTTATGTACATACATAAGATTTTCAAATATACAGTATGTTAAGAAAACCCTGTCCGACCCGTGAAGGTGTTGTTAGGCGCGTGCGCTCCTTACAAGCAGAAAAGCTCTGCATACCCTAATAGTCTTCTAAAATTATAATATACTGTAAAATAATTTATATACTACAAAGTTAAAACTAAAAGACTTTGTTAATCAGTTATTGATAACACTGCCATCTATTGGGCCTAGTGCTAACACGTGACTAACACAATGTGTCTCACATTTGTTGCCTTAGGCGCGACACCCACGCCTCTTACGGCGTAAGCATAAACAAAATGTGCCTCTTCCGTATCTGTCTGTGTATAAAATTATTTGCTTGTGTGCCTAAACTGTTGTGTACGTGTGCGTGAAATTTCTTTGGGTTTAAAGCCCATGATAAGCACAGCTTCTAATAATGCGACGAATTTAAGAAGTTCAGAAATATAGCATGATTGTTGTTCGTTCAAATACCTTTTTATTTTAGCAGCTTATGTTGTTTCATTATTGGTGTTTTTGGGTTAAATATGTATTGATTGTTTTAAGCGGAATTGAATATTCATTTATTTTAGAGTTTTTGGTTTAACACAAAAGAAAGTTTGTCTTTATAAAAAGTATTATGATAATTATATGTGGTTAGCAGGTTGTGTAGTGTGTACAAATAAATTGTTTTGTTTCTCGTATAGGTATATTATTTTAAAACACGGCTTTGACAGTTCGACGTTATAAAAACTTAAAAGACCTTCTGTGTTATTCATAAAAAACTCGTTAATCACTCATTAGCAACTATTTAGCTAACCATTTAGTTAGCTCTAAATCAATGCTTAACTTTTCTTTATTCATAAAAGCTAGTTAGCAGATGATTAGTAGCGATACGAAGTAGAGGTGAAACTATGCCTGCGGCACAGATTATAATCAAAATAGTTGACAAAAAAATTGAATTTTTAGAAAAAACTTGTCAAAACTGCGATTTTTTATCTGTCGTGTTTGGCAGAAAAATGTCAGAAATTTGATCGGACAATTTGAATATAAATAAAATGATTTATTACAATTAAATAATTGTATTTGTGATGATAGTAGTGAAAGTAATAAACTCCAATAATATTATAGTAAACAGAAAAAGGTATTTATCTCTGTATTTATATGTAATTACTAATCTTAAACTGACGAAATTAATGTTAAAGCAGTAGCCGATAGTAACTGTGTATTTTCCTGCTCTTTATGCTTGTAAACATCCATTTGATATTATACATTACTTCCTACTGCTTTTGTACTGCTTTTTACAGTATTATTATACTTGTTTACAGGCACACGTTTTATTGCTGTATACGAAGCCACTATTAGCACCTAGCGGCAATATTATTCTACCTCGCAATGACGGCGAAGGAGAAGACCATGCTGAGTGAAAAAGATGAGGAATGAGGGTCGCGTGAGTCAAGAATGGCTCTCATGCTTATGGAAGAAAACAATGAATTATTTTTATAACAAAAATGTAAACAGTTTTATTGCGTATCAAAATAAAATATTTCTAAAAAAATGTTTTATTATTTGTGTCTTGCTGCCCCAAAATGACTTTTTTTAGTCCTGTGCCTTAGATAAGACATAAGATAACACAAGGAAACATAGGGCAGCATCTAAAATCACTGTCTTTTTTATTAAGTACTGCTTTTATAAACCAGTGCCTGACCGCAATCCCGTCTCATGGCAAGCAGTGATGCAATCGTTGATGGTAAAGCGCGCTAGTTTATTAAGAGCCTATTCACTTAAAAAAACTGAGTGAATAAAAAGAAAGACGGCAATTGAGCGAGGTGATGCAATGTTAAACCCAACAACACGACCGACGATGCTGCGCAAGAGGGAGATTGATCTGGAGACCCTCCAGGACCAAACTCCCGACACAACAACATTTGGCGCATCGTACCCGGCACATTTTGCAACACAACTGCTCAGACCCGTCCTCCGCACGGCTTCACCAGACATCATGCCGGAACACGAGGAACCGCTTGGCGGCAAGACTTTGTCTGGTGGGTGGTAACTTCTGCCGGCAGCCGATGTTATAGCCTAGTATCGAGTAAAGCTTGTAAGTCAAAAAAGTTTCAAAGCTAATACCTACAACTTTACTACGTCGCTTTGGAAATTCAAAAAGGTTTTCAACATCCATATTTCCGCACTATTCGATATTATAAACAAAATATCTTCGAAGCATAATGATCATATTAAATCAATCAGCTGATTCAAATAAAATCCGCCATATTGTTGCCTCTAACCATCCTCTTAACAGCGGTCCGGTGATGTTTAATTTTGACAGCTACTAATCAATTGCTTAGCATCCTCTTAGCGTTAAACAGCTTTTATGAATAAGAATTTTGCTAATCAGTTGCTTAGCAAATGGTTAAAGTTTTATGAATAAGACTGCTTAAGTTTTTCAACCTACTTGCTTTTGAATTTCAATACTATACTTTATGTTGTAATAATTTTCCTGAAGTTTACAAATTAGCAAAATTTAATAGTTATGATTCCAATGAGTAGTGCATTACGCATATTTATGAAAAGCCAAAGCAGACTCATAGATTTGTCTATCTGTCCATTTTAAAAGAACTTTTAGCGATTTCAAAACGATCTTATATATATTTGATTTTTACAGAGTTATTTAAAAATAGATAGGCGCGTTGATTTAATTTATAGATAGTGAAATATTTTTTTTTTGTTTTTTGAGAAATAAATTATTACTTATTTACAGTTGAGTTAGTAATACCATTTCATTGTATTTTGACAGCCTACATGGCGTAGTGGTAGCGAACGCGGCCGCTGCGTAAGGAGGCGCGGGTTCGATCCTCGCGCAGTGTAAGTATTTGTATGCATGAATATGAATATTTGCACTGGTCTGGTCGTATCTCGGAAAGCACGTTAAGCCGTTGGTTTCGGTTGCCATGCGAACATCTAGTGGCAGTTGTTACGGGTTGTTGGAGCCCACAAAAGTCCAACAATTGGTCTAACTTCAATGCTTCGATATTGCCTTCGCGTTGTGGAGGTCAGACGGCAGTCGCTTCACGGAAATTGTCGAAATTTCGCCAAAATCAGCAATTAGACTGGAAAAGCGGACCCCAGATTCCAAAGCTTTGGATGCGACTGGTATTAACCCTGAGATGATGATGATTTCATTGTATTCATTTGGGCAAATAAAAAATACCTAATACCCCACGTATATCATTTATTTGACTTGTTCTTATCATCAATCACATACTTAGATGTTCATTGTAGCCACGCACAAACATCAATTCAATGTTGACATGCGAAAAAGTACGCGACTATGTTAAATTGAAACTACGTCTAAGTTACGTTTTTTAAGTTTTACCATATATAAGCACAGAGATTTGGATAGTAGGTATATTTATGCATACCCCCAATAAAATCTTTGTGCACGCCCCTGGTTGTTAGGTATCGATAACTGATTCTACTAATGCATACAAAACCGGGCTAAACTTAAAAAAAAATCCCCCTAAAAATAAATATTATTTCGCAAAAAGAGGTAACTTAATAAACGCGCGTTAACCTCCCTTCGCCTGCCGCCCGCGGGGGGCGGGCGGCAGGGCACGCGGCACGTGGTCGCAGCGCTATTTGCTCATAATAATACCGGTGTTGTCACTTTTTAAAAATTACCAAATTTCGGGGAAATTGGAATTAATTCGCGGGAGAAAAAGATTATTTCAAAATTCATTTGTATTGGTACTATGATGAATACGTAAAATTTTATATTATATTTGGTCATGTGTTTACCTAACCTTTATTATCCTTATGGGTCGGACAGGGTTTTCTTAACATATTGTATATTGCAAAGCTACAGTCAGAATGTTCACCTCTCTGAATTTTTCTCTAAGAGAATCTCTAGGACCAAGGTTGTAAATGGCTCGAACAGCCCTTTTCTGTAAAACAAAGATGGTATTGATGTCCGCACAAGTTCCCCAGAGAAGAATCCCATAAGTCATAAGACTATGAAAATAACTAAAATAAACAATTCTGGCTGTATTCACATCAGTTATCTGTCTACTTGCTCCACAAATCTGATTAAGTGTCTAAACAAAAAGAAACGTTCATTGCCTTTTGGTGTACCAATGATGTGGAGGGAACCTACCAATCATGCGAATGACTGTTACTTTTGCTTGACTCCACCTATCCAGCACGGTATATCACGAAAAAAGAAACGAAGCGCAGTACACCCTGACTTAGCCTCTGTATCGCGACCTGTACCACACACGGAATCGATTTACCTGTTCCTCGACCTCCCGAAGAATACTCAGCAAGATTCTGTCTTCTTCCTCCACTTCTGCCTACGCCATACTAAAAGAATGTGTTCCAGAATGTGACGGACACTTTGAGTTTGCGTTTGCGAATGCTAAAGACATTATAGAATCTTTTAAGGATCTTGATGTAAAAAAAACTGCCGATCATTGGGGTTTATCAGTATATACTGTAGCTTCAATAATAGATGTTATTGCACCTTTCTTAGCAATTGTTTTTAATTCTTGTGTCACATCTGGTGTATTTCCTGATTTGATGAAACTTAGCAAAGTAATTCCACGGTTCAAATCTGGTAGTACAACTGATCCCACGAATTTTCGGCCAATTTCTATATTACCAACTTTGAGCAAAATTTTTGAAAAATTAATTTTGAAACAGTTGTTGAGACACTTCAACTTATATAATTTATTGCACGTGAAACAATTTGGTTTTACAAAGGGTCGTTCAACTACCGATGCGGGCGTGGCGTTGCTTAAGAACATATTTGGGGCCTGGGAGGAATCGCAAGATGCTCTTGGTATTTTTTGTGATTTGTCCAAGGCCTTTGATTGCGTACATCATGATACTCTTATTAGGAAACTGTACCATTATGGTTTAAGGGACAGAGCTCTCGACCTTCTGACTTCTTATCTGAATAATCGAATTCAGAGGGTTGATGTTAATGGCAACAAATCGGCAGGATCTGAGGTCACCATGGGCGTTCCGCAGGGCTCAATTCTAGGTCCTTTCTTGTTTTTAATTTATATTAATGACTTACCTCATCACGTGAGGGATAATCACAACATAGTATTGTTCGCGGATGACACTTCTCTTATTTTTAAAGTCAAGCGTCAGCTAGCAAATTTTGACGAAGTTAACAATGCACTTTCGAAAGTTGTCCATTGGTTTAATGTAAATAACCTTCTTTTGAATGAAAAAAAAACTAAATTCCTTAAATTTTCTACGCCAAATGTCAGGCAGTTAAGTACCAATGTTCAACTGAATGGAGTAGAGTTGATCCCTGTCGAGTCGACAGTTTTTCTTGGATTGACTATTGACTCCAAGTTACAATGGGGTCCTCACATTGAGAAGCTGTCGGGTAGACTCAGTTCTGCCGCTTATGCTGTTAAGAAAATTAGACAGATAACTGATGTGAATACAGCCAGAATTGTTTATTTTAGTTATTTTCATAGTCTTATGACTTATGGGATTCTTCTCTGGGGAACTTGTGCGGACATCAATACCATCTTTGTTTTACAGAAAAGGGCTGTTCGAGCCATTTACAACCTTGGTCCTAGAGATTCTCTTAGAGAAAAATTCAGAGAGGTGAACATTCTGACTGTAGCTTCGCAATATATATTTGAAAATCTTATGTATGTACATAAAAATATATCTAATTTTAAGAAAGTAAGCGATATTCATAATATAAATACCAGGAACAAACACAATCTTGCTGTACATCACACTCGTCTCCACAGAGTAGGCAACTCGTTCAGGGGTCAATGTATACACTTTTACAACAAGCTTCCCATGGATATTCGAAACTTACCCATTAAACGATATAAAACCTATATAAAGGCCAAACTTTGCAAAAAGGGGTATTATAAAATCTCAGATTATTTAGAGGATAGAGAGGCTTGGGACTGAGCTGCTCGCTCTGTTAAGCATTGTTATTAAGCACTATGCGTAATTATAACGTGGATTATTGTAAACATTTTCATTTTTAATGTCTGGACTTTAAAAAAGACGATGATCCCTGAGTTTGTTTCGGCTATTTCTTCTCAGAGGTAGTCAGTTAGGAAATGCCGGCTTCATCTAGTTTAAAAAAAAAAAAAGAATAAAAAAAAAACATATGACGTGTAAAAGTGATCGGTGATCCTACTTGCTTAATAAACGATTTCATTTCATTTCATTTCATTTCTGAAGAAGCGATTAATTCAATGGAAGTTGACTACAATCAACTTATGACTTCACAATCGTCAGTTTGTGGGTGATAATATTGTGTGCGACGAACCTCATAGAATTTCTTAATTTTTTTCCCTTCTAACTGCGGTAATGTAACGGACATGGTGAACGATTCCACCAAGATATCTCGACAGTGGACAAGAGATACCAGGGCAGATGGTATGCGTCAATGTTAGCGGACTACATAACTATTGTTACGGGCTAGGGGTACTAAAATGCCAGTTAAGGGTTACGAAGTTTATTGGCAACGAAGGTACAGTCGATTGTAGGCAATGACAAGTAGAATGTTGCTGACGTTGCACCGAAGTCTTCACTTACGTCCACGAAGTCCGTATTGTAAACACACAATAACACTACAGATGTTTCTTCACGTAGTACTCAATGTTCTCGTTACAGTTGTCGCAGTAGGTATTCTCAAAGATCGCTTCTTAATTGTCGCTGTTTTCGTATCGCTAGTCTAATGCAGACTGACTCGGCGCCGGCGTCACGGCGCTATATATAGGCCAGCTGATCGAACATTCCAGAATCGTCTAGACGTAATAATAATAGCGCATAACTTCGAGTACATTCACTAGGTACCTACGGTAATTCCCGGAAACGGGCTTCTAGAAATTTCGATGTCGTCACTTAGTTGACAAAATTGATGAAACCTGTACCATTCGATAGGCCACCTTAAGTCTAGGAATGCGTTTTTATATTACACCTAGACAATGTCTAGGTCTCGAGTTACAGGGCTTAAAAGTTACGCACTGCATGTCACGCGATATTGAACCTTATGCCCTCGACATAAGGTGCATTCGTAACAATGCCCCCTTCTTAGTCATGCTCGTCCCGAGCATGATTTGATCCATAATAGCGAGCTAGGCGGTCTACGTGTACGATCTTCAGCTTCCCTCTAGGTCCTTTCCTTATCCGGTAGGTGACATCGTTTATCCTGGTTACTATCGTGTATGGACCCTCCCATTTGGCTTGAAATTTCGGACTCTTTCCTTTTCTCCTAATGGGATTATGTAACCATACCAAAGTTCCCTCTTCAAATCCGGGCACGTTAGCTTTGCGGTCGTATCGGATCTTCATTTTCTCGCTGGTTTTCAGACCGCTCTCTCTCACTAGCTCATGTATTCTATCGAGCTTACGCCGCAGGTCGGCCACATAGTCGACAGCTAGGATAGGGGTATCGGGGGGTGTTCCGGTTAGTGCATCTATGGGTAGTCTAATTTCTCGGCCGAAGTTGACTTTCGCCGGTGTGCAATTTAAAAATATACACAAATTCAAAACAAAGTATGAAAAAATCTACAGCTCTCTATGTAAGCGCTTTATATGAAAACTAGCTAATGGCCAAACGTTCGCGCAGCGGAAACTTGAATATCTCCGAAGTTTATGCATGCACAAATTTTATTCATACATACACAATTACACACAAATACACACTAATTTTTGGACACATCTCTTTTTTCTAAAGTCAAAGGATTAAAAAAAGTTCCGCCAGGACAACGTTCGCCCAGCGGAATCAGTATTTTGTGAATTTCTCCACAATGGCTGCGTGCACAAATTTTTTTTTACCATACACAATTATACGACGTCATACACTAAATATCTGCATATCTAAAATCATATTTAAATTCAACAACATTCCGCTGCGCGAACGCACACACGAAACTCGTTCGCCGATATCGAGCGCGTTTTACTCAGCGATTGGCCCGCTTCAAGGTCGTAAGAACTCTCAACCAATGAGAGCGCCAAACGCGCTCGATACGATCGAACGAGTTTCGTATTGAAAACTCATACTAGGCCTACAGATCTGGTTCAAAACAATTTTCGTTAGTAGTTGTTTATAGTCATGTATGTACTTGTACATCATATTTTTTTAGATTTTTCATTTTCTTATTGTAGAAGTTAGAGGGAGGGGGGAGGGGGGACCAACTTTTTTCCACTTTGGAAGCGTCTGTCACGCAAACTATTCAGTTTAGAAAAAAATTGGTTGTCTGTAGAACTCCGTCTACTGCCGATATTTGAACGTGACAACGTCTATTACATGGTAATAGACCTCGCGCACGAGTGTGACACACGCTCTAGGGGTGGGGGTAAAGTAGGCGTGGACTCCGTGTGGCGTCAGATTCGGCCGTTACGGTGTTTTCGAAAATGACTCCATGCCGTACCAATTTAATAGACGTTGTCACGTCAAAAAATATTTTAGAAACCTCGATATCATTTTTGAAGACCTATCCATAGATACCCCACACGTGTTTGAGGAAAAAAAAATTTTTGAGTTCAGTTCTAAGTATGGGGAGCCCCCAATATTTATTATTTTTTTATTTTTGCATTAATACCTTACTACGGTTCACAGAATACATCTACCTACCAAGTTTCAACAGTATAGCTCTTATAGTTTCGGAAAAAAAATGGCTGTGACATACGGACGGACAGACAGACATGACGAATCTATAAGGGTTCCGTTTTTTGCCATTTGGCTACGAAACTCTAAAAAATGTAGAAAACCACGTATTTAGCATCTATTAATTGTATTTGTTGTAACTAAACGAAATCAATTATGCAAGAATCGGTTGAGTTTATGCACGTGTAACTCGACCACAGTGAATATAAAAATAAATACCATAGAAATATAGACATCCTTATATCAGAAAGGATTTTGACGTGCCTCGAGCGCCAACGACTTGATATGAAGTAAAAGGATTACATTTGGAGACAAATAGGGATGTGCCTTCTAGAACACACGTCTAATAAATTTACAATTCTTTTCTTTATTATAGGAAATATATCCAAGTTTTCATATTGATGTTTTTATGAAATAAAATAAAATATGAAAATACGGTTACAGTTTTTATTTAGCTTCGAAAATTGGTGAATAAACATTAATTTAAATGTATAATATTATTTGTCGATTGGACATTAATCCCATCCCTACGTTTTACTATAGATACGTTATACATTTGTAGCGTGGCGCTGGAGGACACATCGCGTATTATATAGATGGGCGCTCAAAAGGTTAAATCTGTCACATCAACTATGGAGGGGCCCGCATTCGCAGGTATAGACATCATATAAAAAGATCGTCTTATTGAAGTCCGTCTTCGCAGTTATAACCTCAACAGAAAAACGACATTATACATTTTACTTTAAAATGTATAATCTTGTATGAAATCCATGGCAATTAACAAGTCTTTTTCATTTTCAGAGTTAAGACCGTTTACTATGCACAACTGGCATCGTCGCATTTCAGTGTTTATTGTTCATGGTTTGCAATTTTTATTATTTAATCGGATCTATATTTAAAAAATGTGTTCTACTAACTTTTTAGAATTAGGTGAATAGTGTATAAAAAGTAACCAACCGTAATGTTTACAGTTATTTTTCTATGAAAGTAACACTTACTCCTTCAATGTGGGTCTGAACCTAATTACAGCTGTAAGCCGTACGTCACGCTGGATTCCTAATGAGATATGACAGGCAAGATTTAGAATTTCGGAAGAAATGAATAGGGGGTTTCGAAATAAAACTCACAGCTTGTTACGAAAAGTACATCTCTATTTTAATAGAGGGCAGCGCGCGGCGGCGCGACCACGACGCGAAACAACGCGACACGACGCGACACAACGCGACACGACGCGACACAACGCGACACGACGTGACACAAAGCGGGCATGTCGTGAGCGCGCCGCCTGCAAGCGCTGCGCGTGATACATTAGTTTCCTGAACACTGTACCATACAAACTTTAGACCCCATCGAATACAACTTTGTTTTATAGATATTTGTGAGTGCTGGTGACACACCGCATACCGAGCCCCGCATTGACTGTGCAAGCAGACAATACGTGTTTAACGCGACTACTTTGTTCAAACTTTGAAAATAATAATTTCAGGACTTGCAGTGACTGTGTGTTTCATTGAAATTGCACGCGAGGAAAGTCTCACAAAAATTCATATTCATTTACTATTGACCAGCCTTTGTACCAGTAGAATGTTCAGCGTACCTGCGCTTTCAACAGTATAGTTACAATAAGATGTAAGGTACTGCATTGCATTTGAGGCTCGGCATGCGGACCGCTTGAACTAGCGCTCTGAAGTCGTGACGAGTCCCCGTGCGTCTGTCATGGAAGCATTGGTTGTCAATGATGCACGATCTACTCATATGATTAAACAATAGTTTTTACTGTTTCCACAGGGTTTGGGGTCTGAATTTTGTTTACAGGATTGGTAATTATTTTACTGGCAAACGTTGTAACATGATGGTGAACGTTTGGGTAGGAAGATGTGAGCTACTTTTACAAGTACCCGTGGGTAGTATGAGAGTGGGGGCCTGCCCACCCTGTCCCCTCGCGGCCCGACATCGGGTTACTACGGGCGGCTCGTTCAGGATGCCGGTCACACTGATGGCAACGTAGTGTGAACTAAACATAGCTACATGTTAGACATGTAGCTATGTTTAGTGCACACGGCATCCTATCTGCGAAATCTGACTGTGTTCTGGCGATAGTTTTGACCGAGCATACATGCTCAATTAACAACGGTTTAACAAAACTACGGTACTTAAGAAGATATCAGTACTCTGAGTGCCAGAGAAACTGATTCAACAGTCCGAGGTCCGGCCGCTTTGCGACAGCGACTACGAAATGTATCATTACAAGTAATAAGAAAAGGACCCATCATCAAAGTAGACACATTACCCTGTGCACGTGTCATGAGTATTTTAACCATTCGTTATAAATATTTATGTTAGAAAGGACCAGTGTAGTATGGGGCTATTTAAAGTTAGCACTTCTAGTAGTAGTGCGCCGGCGAGCAGGCCAAGAGTGGACAGTGACCCAGACGGGGTCCGTCCTGCTACAACGTAAAGAGACTCACCAATCTTATTTACAATAAATAAGTACACGAAATTTTGCACAGCACGTGGTAACACCACATACTTCACAAGTCAATACAAAAACAATGTACTTAAAACATTAGTAGTAATGTTAAAAAAATCGATGAAAAACTAATTAAAAATACATTCACTGCCATTTTTTTAGTTTTAGTTTCCTTTTTTAACTAATATTAATAATATTAGGATATAATACAGTTTCAAAACTTTATCGATGCCGGTACGCAGTAGTGTAGGCAGTCGGCGACGAGTCGGCACGAGTCTGGCCTAGCCGGCACGAGTCTGGTCTAGCCGGCACGAGCCTGACCAAGCCGGCACGAGTCTGGACGAGACGGTACGAGTCTGGCTGAGTCGGCACAAGTCTGAACGAGGCGGTACATCGCGTGCGTACACTCAGTGCGAGCGACGTGCGGGAGAACACTACTGCTCGGCCGGCAACCGTCACATAATTACTTCAATACAGACCTAAGTAAATGCATAAGAATATCTGCATCAACATCGTTTTAGCGAATCGACACAATAACATACATTTATTTTTAAATACAAAATACGTTATTTATAGTTCTGGAAATATTTTTTGGAGCTAGTCTAGAATGCATTATTCCGTCTAGTAGGCGACACGTCGGCGCCGGCGCGGCCTCGCCTAACATAAAACCTAACAACTATTTACACTCATATGTATTTTTTTTTTCTATTTAATCGTTTCGTGTGTCGTCCGACTGGCGTGCCTCGGACACGCCTATTCACTAGAATACTACACGAACCGCGGGCGACGCACAGTGCAGTGCGGCCGCGAGCGAACAATAAATACCTACAACTGCTGCGCTAGCACACTACGCTACAGTACACAAGTACTGCGTTTCACAGCGACACTACACTGCAGCACACACGCACTTCGTTCCATAGCGACACTACACCGCAACACACGCGCACTGCTCTCCACGGCGACACTTTACTGCAGCACGTCCGCACTGCTCTCTACTGCGACACTACACTGCAGCACACGCGCACTGTGCTTCATTACAAACGCACCTTAGTAACTTAAACATATTTAAATATCGAATTAAAAACGAAACACGTTATTGAAGCTTAACGTATCTTACATAGGTGAAGAATTGGAAGATTGGCGAACGAACGGTCGGACGTCGCTCGTTCACCGGCTCGTCATATCAAAGCGAAGATCCCACGGATTAGTTATATAGGCTGTGAAATCAGAGTGTATAAATTTGCTGCAAGCGAGTGCTGCGATGAGGCAGTCGCAGCGCCGCGGGCTCTCGCAGCAGAGCGCGGCGACGGCACAGTCGCACACCTGCGGACTTCCGCAGGCGAGCGCGACGACGGCACATGTGCTCTGCTCGGGGCCGGCCACGGAAGCAGGCGCGCAGACAAAATAAAATGTACAAAGAACATGTGTCAGGCCGGGCGGCAGGGCTGGTGGGCGGCGGCGAGGCTGGCCCTGACGGAGTGGGGCCCTAGCGGCGGTAGGGCTGGCGCGGCGCGAAGGCGGCGCGGTGCGACGACAGCGGACGACGGCGCGGCGGCTCGCGCGCGCGTGCCTTCTTCTCCTCCACGTTGAGCTTCACGCCCTCCGCACTGGCGCCCGGAAAGTACAACGGCTGCGGCAGAAACAGGCATACAAACATTACAAATTAAACAAAACTTGCTTATCTATCTAAGATTAAGGATCAATAGTTTGATCCGGGATAGTTTGACAGGGTCAAACTGAAAGTTCTTAGAACTGGCCACTTATAAACAATATAATAAAAAAAATAATTCTAAAATTTGAAAATAGAACTCTTTGGCAATAACATATTTCATTCATTTGTCATTAGTTATACGATTTGGCAGTAAATTGAAAATTGTCTGTGTCACGTCAACATGAATTTAACACGAGAAAATTTTCGTGCAATGATTTTTTATGACTTTCGATGTCATTTAAGTCAACAAGAAAGTTATGATAGACTACGATTGGTCTTTCACGATGAAGCCCCATCTCATGCGACTGTTTAAAACTGGTTTATCTCACTGATAATTTACGCGAGGGACGGCCTTCTACGGCGACGACTGAAGATAACATCTGTGTTGTGCGGCGTATGATAGAGACTGACAAAAGAGTGACCTATCAGCAGATTCGGACAAGCTTAGGCATCGGTATGAGTCAAGTGCACAAAATCCTCCACGAACATTTAGCGGTCAGGAAGCTTTGCGCCCGGTGGATACCTCATAATTTGACTGAGGCTCAAAAACTCCATCATGTGGATTGGTGCCGTAAAATGATTGAAAGATTTAACGGAGGTGACTCAAATGCTGTGTTCGACATACTAACAGGTGACGAAAGCTGGATTTACTGTTATGATCCTGAAACCAAAAGACAATCTGCTCAGTGGGTGTTTCCTTTCGAGGAGTTGTCAACTAAAGTGAAGAGAGGTCGAAGTGCGGGAAAAAAATGCTGGCCTCGTTCTTTGGAAGGATAGGTCATTTCGCAACAATGGTGTTAGAGGATCAAAAAACAGTTTCTGCAGAATGGTACACTACCAATTGGGTTGTATCCTAAAAAATAATTTAATGTCCATCAGATAGATTTATAAAAAATATTGAACACGTATTTTTTATTTTTTCTTTCATTCAAATACTTAGGAAGATATATTGATTTGAAATGTCGCATGACGTCACGCCGTGTTACAAAATATACGACGGCGTGACGTAATTAGCCCCCACTCCGCAACTTTAATACGCTATATCTCAGTAATTTTTGATAATTTCGACAAAATAAAAAATACGGGTCTTAATTTAATTAATATATAAACCAGCGCTTGACCGCAATCCCGCCTGATGGTAAGCAGTGACGCAATCGTTGATGGTAAAGCGCACTAGTTTATTAAGAGCCTATTCACTCTAGCCTTGAAGACACTCAAATTGTAGTCCGACGGAAACGCCGCCGCCGGCAGATTATTCCAGTCCCTCGATGTACGCGGTATAAAGGACGAGGCGAAACGCTTCGTCCGGATCGTTGAGGTGTTAACAACATAAGGGTGGAAATTCGCCGTACGACGGGTCGTCCGATGGTGGAACGGAGATGGGGGAATTAAATCGTGCAATTCCCTCGCACACTCCCCAGAATGTATCCTATAGAACACCGAAAGGCTGGCTACTCTACACCTGTGCTCTAGGCTTTGGAGACCAACTCGAGTTAAATCAGGGTCACCAATCAGCCTCTTCGCACGCCTCTCCACTGAATCCAAAGTGGCCAGGTGACACTTAGCAGCACCAGCCCAAATGTGGCTGCAGTACTCCACACACGAACGGACCTGTGCTTTGTACAACATTAGAAGCTGCCCTGGTGTGAAGTACTGCCGGACCTTTGCGATTACCCCAAGTTTTCTGGCAGCCACCTTGGCCTTGGACTCAATGAACCGCCCAAAGTTTAGGTTCGAGGAAATCTCAACACCCAAAAGCTGAAGGCGGTCGGTACACTCCAAGGATACATTCCGAAAAGTAGGAGCCAAGGTGAACGGGCTCCTTTTGGCGGTGAAGAGACACGCCTGCGTTTTGGCGGCATTGAATGCTACAAGATTGGCATTGCCCCATTCGGAGACTGCCTGAAGTGCAACACTCGTTCGCTCTACCATGGCCTCTCTTTCGGACCGGATTGATTCCCTACTAGCCCGAGCATCCGGCAGGTATCTCTCCACAACTGTGCTGTCATCTGCATACCCATAGATACCGGGCATCAGCAGATCGTTAATATGCAGCAGAAACAGAGTTGCAGAGAGAACAGACCCCTGAGGAACACCGGCATTAGTCGACATGGGCTCAGATGAGCATCCGTCGACAACAACTCGGAGGGACCGTTCAGTCAGGAAGTCTTTTACCCAGCCAGTCAGGCTAGGGGAAATGCCGTACGCTGGAAGCTTACTCAAAAGGCCAGCGTGCCATACCCGGTCGAAGGCCTTCGAGACATCAAGGGAGACAGCAATCGCTTCCCCATTTCTCTCGAGGGCCTCGCCCCACAAGTGAGTGGCATACACTAGTAGGTCCCCAGTTGACCGATTGCGGCGAAACCCGTACTGTCGGTCACTGAGGAGATCGTTACCTTCCAGGTATGCCAAGAGGCGCGAGTTCAATACACGCTTCATAATTTTGCAAAGTATGGAGGTGATCGAAATCGGCCGATAGTTGGTAGGATCGGCACGACTACCCTTTTTGGGCACGGGCTGCACGTTGGCAAGCTTCCAGGACTTGGGCACTATACCAGTCCCAAATGAGAGGCGGTACAAGCGTGTCAATACAGGAGACAACTCGGGCGCACATGCTTTTAGAACAATCGCTGGTATACCATCCGGACCACTAGCCTTATTCACGTCCAGACGACACAGTGCTCTCAGAACCTCCTTGTTCGGAATGCGAACCTCAGGCATTGAAGTACCGCAATGGGGTAAAATAGGTGGAGTAGCACTGCCAGTATCAAGACGCGAATTATGGGCAAAGAGAGATGCAAAGAGACCTGCTTTCTCTCTCGCCGTATGAGCCAGTGTTCCATCAGGCCTAACCAGCGGAGGCAGTGAGGGCCGACTATAAGACGGATTAATTATTGTTTTGATTTTCATACCTTGGATACATCCCTATTGTTTGCCACTTGTCTTGGAAAGAGGTCGAAACGACCTCGCAGTAGGATCCTCCTTCACCACGACAACGCCTCGTCGCACACCGCCAAGCGAACGATCGACTATTTGGCGACATCAAACGTTTAATTACTGGGTCACCCGCCGTATAGTCCCGACCTCGCGCATTGTGATTTTTATTTATTTCCAAAAATTAAAGAAAAACTTAAAGGAAAGCGGTTTATGAATGCTGAAGAAGCGGTGGCTGCATATCGCGATGCCATTGAAGAGACCCCTAAGGACGAGTGGGCAAAGTGCTTTTCCCAGTGGTTCCATCGCATGCAACGGTGTATTGACGTGAATGGACAATATTTTGAAAAGATATAATAAAACTAATAACTGGCTAATGTTATCAGTTTTTGATTTTCTAAGAACTTTCAGTTTAACCCTCGTATATAGAAGCGTAAGGAACAAACAGAGCGCAAAGGTCATTCATTTTCCAAAATTAGCGTGACGTCAGTATGACAGGTTGTTGACACGTAAGGTAGGTAAGTGTATCGTGTAGTGACTGACCGCGGCGTTGAGACAGTCGTGCGCTGCCTGCGACGTCTCGTAGGTGATGAAGCCGTAGTTGGGGTGCCTGGGCGCGCCGGGCAGGGCGGGCTTGGAGTGCACCCTGAGCTCGGCGACGGGCCCGAAGCGTGCGAACAAGGCCCGCAGCTCTTCCTCGGTGGCGCAGTGCGGCAGGTTCCCCAGGAACAGCTGCTGCGCGTCCGAGTAGCGCCGCGTGCCTTCCGCTGTGGACAGACGACAGTATTATGTTAATAGCTTCACTTTACTCTATTATTAATACCTTCAACAACGTAAGCCATATCTTACACTTGGTATTTTTTCATATGTTGGGCATTATAGAAGTTTATACGGATTCCTATTTTTTTTTTAAATATTCCTATTTCATCAAGTATAAAGTAGGATTCCAATGAATCAAATTTTTCAAATTGGTCCTGTAGTTTCAAAGCATATTCAATGCAAACAAAGTAACAAATCTATATTTCTTGAATTTTGCCCTAAGTTTTTGTTAGCATTACTAATTTGAATTAACGGCGACGGACAAATCCAGCTGCGTCAAACGAGTCTCCAAATGCAGAACATTATAATACGACAGCCCTCCCGGAAGGCTCATAAACGTAGGTTTTACTACCAATATAGCATTATAAACTTTAAAAAAGAAATTGCTATATATTCTAACAAAACTTATTACTATATAGCCCAGTCATATTAGGGCTTTCACCTCGGAATGAAAGATAATAAGCTGCAAATTGGTATGAACCTTTGTTTTGTTATTCTAAATGTTGTCTCAAAAGTCACAATCGTTATCGTGTCCGCGTCTCAAGATATTCAAGGTCAAAGGTCACAAAAATCGGTTTTTCGCGAATATCTGGCTTCCTATCGGTTAAATGAGATTTGCATTTATTATAAAAGTTGTAGGCTATAAAATTCCCTACAACTTTTGTTTAAACTTTTTTTTCATACGACCAACCGTTTTGAAGGTAGAGCGCGAAGAGTGCACATCGTACAGTCATATACGGCCTAATGCAAGGTCAAGCGTGAGTTATGGTTATCAGTACGTTATAAAGTCAATTATTTACCTGGAAATTATAATTATTATTTATGTACTAACTATTAATTAATTTATATTTAATTAAAGTAAGTAACTTGATTATTTATATATAATTATTCATATTTAACTATTTAAGTATAAAATATTATTAATTCTGGATTATATATTTTAGTTTTATTTTAAGTTAAAATGATAGTAAGAGTATATATTTTACACATATTTTTATTTATTATGAAATACGGCATAATATACATTTATCAAAATGTGAGTTCAAATATCAAAAATATCTTTGTTGATTTTAATTGTAATGAAATTGGAAATGGAAGCTAATTATCTTCTTCTTCTTCGTCGTCTTCTTCTTCTTGTCGCTCAAAAATGTTCGATTCATTGTCATCATCCTCATTATCTGTCATGTTCATCTCCAAACCTTCCAGAATATCGGGATCATATGTATTTTCTTCATCGGGATTACTTGGATACAGTGAAGCGTTGAGGCAAGCTTGTCCGTTGCACTGGCCGCAAGCTAAAGAACATTGTAGCCCTGATTTTCTGCATCCACAGCGGGAACCACAACCATTTTTGCAATTGCAAAATATTACGTTTAGTAGTTCGGCTGGTGCTGGAGGTAATAAATATAAAATAGTTAAATATGAATAATTATATATAAATAATCAAGTTACTTATTTTAATTAAATATAAATAATTAATAGTTAGTACATAAATAATGGGCATTGTTTAATAATTATAATTTCCAAGTAAATAATTGACTTTATAACGTACTGATAACCATAACTCACGCTTGACCTTGCATTAGGCCGTATATGACTGTACGATGTGCACTCTTCGCGCTCTAACTTCAAAACGGTTGGTCGTATGAAAAAAAAGTTTAAACAAAAGTTGTAGGGAATTTTATAGCCTACAACTTTTATAATAAATGCAAATCTCATTTAACCGATAGGAAGCCAGATATTCGCGAAAAACCGATTTTTGTGACCTTTGACCTTGAATATCTTGAGACGCGGACACGATAACGATTGTGACTTTTGAGACAACGTTTAGAATGACAAAACAAAGGTTCATACCAATTTGCAGCTTATTATCTTTCATTCCGAGGTTGACCCCTTTTTTTACCTAATATGACTGGGCTAATACGCCTTGGTTTTGAAAGCCAATTTTTTTTTTTATTACATATTTGGGACTCAGGAAGCACGAATTCCAGAGGTTGATAACCATTTTCTGGATTACATTTTACTTTTTTTAAATCATATAACATAACAATTGTTGACATCCCTATTTTCAAGAACTACTAATGCAGTTAGAATTCCAAATTACTTGAAATTGGAACTAACAATAACATAAATAATGTATTTTTTTTATCTGTACAACAGTGTGTTTTTATTAATATTGCTCCTCTTATTGTAAAAAGGTACGCAAGCGAGTTTCGTTTTAAAGCAGGGTAAATAGAGAGTGTGAGCGAGTTAATAAGACAGTAGTTTATATATACGAGTTTTAAAACGACATGGATTAATTATCTAATTAACTAAAATGCAGGCGTTGTATCGTACAGTATACCTTACTTAACACTTGTCACGAAGAATTAAGTAACGACCGCTTACTGCTGTCGTTACTTAATTTTTCTTAAAATAATACGACTAACACGTGATAAAAATTAATAGGAATACCATGTTCTCTTAAGTAGTTTAATATAAAATATACATTTTTTATAAGACAAGCAAAATATAAAATGTTCATAATACACTCAGGGGCACAATTAACTGGCCACCTACATTTTTGCAATACCCTTAAAATTCTGTAAATTTTTAATAAATTTTGTTACGATACTAAATTAAGCGGAATTACACAAACATAAATGAAACATGTGCAAGTTTTTAAATGGTTTATTTACGACAAAAAAGAAATTATTATGATTTTAGAATTTTGTTACAAAAAATTAAAAAAGCATAAGTCAATTTTTAAAAAAAGTGTACCCTAAATTTGCGAATTAATAATGTGTATTTCCTTCTCTGGCCCTGATGACCTCTTGCAACCGATTTTGAAGCCCATCCATTATGTCTTGGATGTCGCTTTGGGGGATGTTTTCCCACTCCTCTATCGCTGTAGCTCTTAGCTCACTGATGGTGTTTGGAGCTGGTTTACGATTCCGGATTAGTCTTTTGAGATTATCCCACACATGGTCTATTGGGTTCAGGTCAGGACTTCGAGCTGGCCATGGTAATCGCTGATTATTGACGGCATCCAAGTACTCGGTAACAATTCTCGCGGTGTGTGCACAGGCATTGTCGTGCATTAAAACAAAATCGTCGCCTATAAATGGCGCAAATGTTATCACGTGTGGTTCTAGGACTTCTGTCACGTACCTGTGAGCATTAATACTGCCTTCTTCGAAGATTACCAGCTCTATACGGGCGTCGTAAGATATGCCACGGTTTCGACCACTGCACATTCAGCAAACCTTTGTCTGCGGCGTCTATACACGCGCTGACGTCCATCAGGACCTCGTAGAGTAATTCTTGATTCATCTGAGAAGAGAATCACCTTCCATTTGCGTGTTCTTGGGCAAATCTTAGTCTCGCTCTTCTATGAGCTGCAGTCAATTCGTGGACTCGAGCTGGTCGAAATGCTCTCAGATCCCGCTCTGCTAACCTCCTTCTTATTGTTCGTAGGCTTACACTCACATTTCGAACATCGAATAATCGGCTACGAGCCTCAGAAGCTGTTGTGAACCGATTTCGCAAAATATTCGAGACGATGTATCGATCATCCCTCTCAGATGTACACCGTCAAAGACCTTGTCCTGGCCTTCTTGTATAGGAACCGGTCTCCCTGTAACGCCGGATTATATCTTGGATAGTGGTTCGTGGATATCCAAGCAGTCGTCCAATCCTACGCTGGCTGAACCCAACGTCCGCAAGTGCTACAGCCCTAGCTGCACCAGCTGCATCCAATGGCATTTTTTTGTCTTAACTTAATCTCTGCACTCTAACAACTTGTTTCTTTTTTAAAAACTGGTAATATAAAGTCTCAAAGCGAATGTATCCGTCACCCAAACTGAATAGCCAGAAAGACAAAATGCAACTAAACTGATTATTGTTGAATAAGAAGAAGAAAAATGTAATTGTTAAGTTTAAAGCAGATATACCCACCATCAAATTACGCCTAGCAATCAAATCGTAAGTTAACATAAACAAACAATATTGCTTAAGATATGAGTGGACGGTTAAATGTGCCCCTGAGTGTATAACCACAGATTTATAGTAGAGATGAAAGGGATAGCAGTTCGGCCAGACACTGGATATTCAACCTACCATGTGACTGAATAGCCCAATATTCAGCCAACCATATCCCTCGGAACTTTATACTGTTTGGTGCTTGCATAAACACACACTAGCGTAGGCGGCGCGGTCGAATGGACTCGGTTCGATTTGGGTCTATCTTTCAGCACCTTACAGCAGGATGGACAGCAAAAGACTATTTTCTGAAGCTGACCTTATTTATGAAGAAAAGCGAAACCGCTTGATACCTCTCAATGCAGAGAAATAAGTATTTATTCACCATAATTTGCTCTAAGTGCAGTATCAATACTAAGTCATCAAGTTTCTTTCTATTACATTCATTTAGTATTGTGTGATTAAAAATGGTCAAGTAAAACTATATAACGATAAGACCGCCCTTGTGTCACCTTTGTAAAATTGTTATATTTATGTTCTGTAATATATGTATATCACAAATGTTTGTAAAAAAGCATTTGACCTAACCTCGTTTTTTTATTGTGGCAAGCATCGGAATTTACAAACATTTTAGTGTTAAAAGCCCTGTACGGGGCTCTCATGAGAACTCATCTAGAACATAATGCAGTAATAAAATATGGTCACCGCATGAGTATAAATATAAGTCAATTTTGTTAGTTTTTTGTTAGTAGGGAATCAATCCGGTCCGAAAGAGAGGCCATGGAAGTGCGAACGAGTGTTGCACTTCAGGCAGTCTCCGAATGGGGCAATGCCAATCTTGTAGCATTCAATGCCGCCAAAACGCAGGCGTGTCTTTTCACCGCCAAAAGGAGCCCGTTCACCTTGGCTCCTACTTTTCGGAATGTATCCTTGGAGTGTACCGACCGCCTTCAGCTTTTGGGTATTGAGATTTCCTCGAACCTAAACTTTGGGCGGTTCATTGAGTCCAAGGCCAAGGTGGCTGCCAGAAAACTTGGTGTAATCGCAAAGGTCCGGCAGTACTTCACACCAGGGCAGCTTCTAATGTTGTACAAAGCACAGGTCCGTTCGTATGTGGAGTACTGCAGCCACATTTGGGCTGGTGCTGCTAAGTGTCACCTGGCCACTTTGGATTCAGTGGAGAGGCGTGCGAAGAGGCTGATTGGTGACCCTGATTTAACTCGAGTTGGTCTCCAAAGCCTAGAGCACAGGCGTAGAGTAGCCAGCCTTTCGGTGTTCTATAGGATACATTCTGGGGAGTGTGCGAGGGAATTGCACGATTTAATTCCCCCATCTCCGTTCCACCATCGGACGACCCGTCGTACGGCGAGTTTCCACCCTTATGTTGTTAACACCTCTACGATCCGGACGAAGCGTTTCGCCTCCTCCTTTATACCGCGTACATCGAGGGACTGGAACAATCTGCCGGCGGCGATGTTTCCGTCGGACTACAATTTGAGTGTCTTCAAGGCTAGAGTGAATAGGCTCTTAATAAACTAGTGCGCTTTACCATCAACGATTGCGTCACTGCTTACCATCAGGCAGGATTGCGGTCAAGCGCTGGTTTATACTTTAATAAAAAAAAAAATGGCTGTCTGTAGAACTCCGTCTACTGCCGATATTTGAACGTGATAACGTCTATTACATGGTATTTTTTTCTGGGTGCAATGAAATTATTTAAAATAAAGTAATGTATAACATTTATATTTTTATTTAATAGTTTGTTTAAATTTTCTAAAAACAAAAAAAAAAGCAAAAAGAAAAAGAAAAATTAAAAAGGAAAAATTTAAAAATTAAAAAGGATAAAAAACGTCCGTTGCCGTCAGGAATCGATCCGCGGACCTCTTGAGTGAGTCGATATTAATCCGAGCGTTTCACCACTCAATGCTTTAATCATGTATGCGAAAAACTGCTACTAATTGTTTACAACCGTGCTTTTAGGTAAATAATATTGCACTCTAAAGCTACACGGCTAAGGTTTTTTTAGTAGGCGTGGACTCCGTGTAGCGTCAGATTCGGCCGTTACGCAGTTTTCGCGAATGACTCCCAGTAGGCCTAGTATGAGTTTTCAATACGAAAATTGTTCGATCGTATCGAGCGCGTTTGGCTCAGCGATTGGCCCGCTTCAAGGTCGTAAGAACTCTCAACCAATGAGAGCGCCAAACGCGCTCGATACGATCGAACGAGTTTCGTATTGAAAACTCATACTAGGCCTACAGCATACCGATTTAATAGACGTTATCACGTCAAAAAAAAAAAACCCTTAAGCAATATAGGGTATAGCCGGGATACCCACTTCTCTATCCTACATCATTTGTGTTGGGTATGGTGGGCTATGAAAGTCTCGAGGCTAGAAGAGAAGTGACCCTGGCCCTATATGTATTTAAAATCCTTCGAGGCATGGTTCATGATCAGGCCGTTTTGTCAGTGGTAAAGTTGTGTGTCCCGGACGAATACATAGGGCGAGGGAGACGGCCGCCACTCCTGGTGGTGCCGCATGTTGCAACTTGCGCCACTGACACGTACACTGCGTGTGCTCAACACGATGTCCACTCGACTCGATATATTTTCGTGCTCAGTTAGTGTGTTCACAAAGGCCATGCATTCTGTTGTTTGAATTGCATTAAGTGAGTGATCATGTGTTGCATACACATGGTCACTCATTAATGTATTTTTATTTTTGATGGGTATGTGCATATTGTAAGGTATTGTATTGTATTGTATGTGTGTATAGTTAGATATAAATATATTTAAATGGTACAACCATTGCATTAGGTTAAGTTTACCTATAATGATGGCTGTATATGTTAATAAATAAATAATAATACAAGAGTAAACAAATTTAATAGTTAGTTATTCGGTATTCGGGCGAATAGTATTAAGGCCGCCAGATAGGTCTGTTACCAGGTATTTACCAAATATCCGTCTTATCTCTAGTTTATAGGCACTTACTTGCCCATCGGCTAGAAGCGACTATCTATCGAAATTTTCTCACTCACGAAACATACAAATTTAGTTATTATAAGTAGCAGCAACAGCAGTTACCTGGCGGCGCCGCGGCGTGGGCCGGGGCGGCGTGCGGGGCGCGCGGGGGCCGCGCTCGCGGCTCATGCGGGGCCGGCGTGGGGCCCGGAGTGGGGCCCGGAGCGGGGCCCGGCGTGGGGCCCGGCGCCGGGGGCCCGGGGGCCGCAGCGGGCGGGCTGCAGCGGGCGGGCGCAGCGGTGCTGCCGGATCCCGACTTCAACAGGTTGGCATACGTTTTGGGCTCGGGAGCCGCCGCTGTACACACGATACACGATTATTATACAAACAGTATTCCATTTTTATTGTGAATATGAAGACGATTGTGGGTTGTTCTATTTATTTGCGTATTTGCTGTTCTGTTAGTTTTAGTCGTGGTCTGGCAGCTTGAGTAATTTATGTGCCCAATCAAATAGATTGGTTGTAGGGCCCCCAAATAGATATTCTTTTAGTTATAAAGAAAGTTAAAAAATTTTAAAGTTTATAGTGTTAAATAAAATAAATGTGTGTATAGGTGCTTACGTGGATGTGGCGGCGGGCTGGGCTCGCGCTCGGGTTCGGGCGCCGGATCGGGCTCAGCTACGACCGCGCCGGTCTCGGTGACGGGTCCCGCCACACCGGGCCCCGCGGGCCCTGGCCCGCCTGGCCCCGCGGTCCCCGGCCCGACAGGCCCCGCTTGTCCCGCAGCTTGAACCGGCGCCGGGGGCGACGTCGCGGCCGCCGGCTCCGACTCTGACTCGCTCAAGCTGTGAGCTATAATCACACAATTCGTTAAGATTCGTCAATTTAAATTTTAACGATGGTCTGTCAGGTTGCACACTATCCATCCTCCACAAATGTCATGTCTTTGGTATGTTCGTCGAGTTGTTGAGCTCTAGTTGAAAAAAGCGAGATCTCATAGATTATTATAGTCGCAACTGACGGCGCCCGTTCACGAATATGACGTAGCTCAACAATTTTAATAAAAATAACAAAATAATTAATTTTGACTTATTCGAGTATCAGTGACTCAATTTGTTAGTAACAATTTTAAACTTACTTCTATGTTAGCTTACCAAATTCTACAAAATACAAAAGAGATTAGAGTTTACACCATGCCAAATGTATATGATACATAGCAGCCTCAACAGTATTTGTAAGTGTTGTGATTGTGGAACAGGTCGAGCATTGAGCCGACATTAATCAGTGATGTAATCACCTAATTTATAATATGCCTGTCTGCACAATGTGTGTTTTATATAAAATTACAAATTCAGTTTTCTTTTATTACATTTTAATTAGCCTCCATGCAGCTTGAATTTACTATAGCTAGTCTGAAACCCACTAATAAATACTTGTTCCCAATTACTAGTATTATAATTATGTCTATCAATAGTTCCCCATCAGGGTCCATCCATATCCATTTTCCAAGTTCTGTGAAAACGGTATTATTGGAAAATAGGCACCTCCTACAGCATATGGGGACACCGTACCTTGCAGCGCGGCCACCAGGTGGCGCGTGGAGTCCTCGGGGGTCGGCGCGGGCGGAGCGGGCGCGGCGAGGCCTGGCGCGGCGAGGCCCGGCGCGGCGAGTCCCGGCGCGGCCAGGCCCGGCGCGGCGAGCGCCTGCGGGGCCAGGCCCAGCGCGTGCGGGTGACCGTTGAGGTGCGGCGCGGGTGGCGGCGCGGGGAAGGCGGCGGGCGGAAAGGCGGACGCGGGCGGCGGCGCAGGGAAGTAGCCCGCGGCCCCGCCGGCTCCCGCGGGGCCCGCCTCCTCGTCCTCACCCTCCGAACGCCCCGAGCCCTCGCCCTCCTCGTCCGAGAACACTATGTCCTGCGACACATTGTGACACTTCATTATCGTATGTTCAGCATTGCTACTAAATAGCAACAATAAACAGTGACAAATTACATTTTATTAGAAAAAATACCAAAGTATAAGAAATACCAACTTATTCTATTATAGTTATCAATACAGTCATGTACATTCCTAAATCTATATATATAAAAATCAATGTCATTTGCTTCGTAATTTCATAACTCAAGAATGGACTCAGCTATCCAAAAAAAAATGTTTAGGCTTTGTTGTGACTAATTAGTAGATGGTATATGTGAAGTTTGAACAATATCGGTCAAGCAGCTCTTCATTTATCACATTTTTTTTGTAACAAAAGAATTCAATGAATGTTGGATCATCCTAACTAATCCTAACTAATATTATAAATGCGAAAGTAACTCTGTCTGTCTGTCTGTCTGTCTGTCTGTCTGTCTGTCTGTCTGCTACTCTTTCACGCCAAAACTACTGAACGGATTTGAATGAAATTTGGTATACAGATATTCTAGACCCCGAGATAAAACATAGGCTACTTTTTATCGCGAAAAAGGGGTTGTATGGGGTTAAAAGGGGGGGGAGTTGTATGGGATTTCATAATTTTTAAAGATAAAATCATGAAACTTTATATTTAAGCACTTAATAAAAAATAATAAAACATTTGTTCTAGCGTTTTTGAAATTTCGACCTGTGAGGGGATGAAATAGGGGTTGAAAGTTTGTATGAAGTTCGTCATTCTTGAAGATACCTTACATTTTATATTTAGGCATTTAGGCACTAAATAATAAACAAAAAATCGTTTGTTCTAGCATTTTAAAATTTACACCAGCGTGGGGGTGAAATAGGGGTTGCATGTGGGTGTTCGTCATTTTTGGAGATAAAACCATGTAACTTGGTCCATAGGTCTCTTAGCAAAGTTTTTATATAAGTAGGTACCAAAGGAATTCCAGAAATTGTAACTTTTGTTTTGTATCAATAAAAAAATCGACTTTTGAAGTTACGAATACTTATTCATCGCCGCCGTCTGCCGTCGGTCATCGGTCATCGTCACGCACATTCGCCGAAGTGGGGCGAGCGCGGGGGGCGGTCGTGTGGTGGGGTAGCGCACGGCACGAATCTAACTATGCCTACCCGAACGGGGAGACACGTGAGGGCAGACGTCGTTGCCGGACGCATGCGATTAGAGAAATTTGCGCTACAGAGAAATTCATTTTGCAATAGAGTAAAAATATTTGATTGCTTCGCATAATTTTTTTAGTTCCTATTTTTTATTAGTAAGGTCCTAAAAATTAATTTTGAACATACTTAATATTTCGGGATATTTTAGTTCATAGTTCATTTTAATTCATAGTAGGTAAGATTGTTTTCGTCACGTTAAAATAATACGATTAAGTTTAATTTTTTTAAGTACCTTAGTATTTTTTATTAGTTAGGTCCTGTAAATTAATTTTGTACATAGGTACTTAATATTTCGGGATAATATTTAGTTCATTTTATTTCATAGTAGGTAAGATTGTTTTCGTTACGTTAAAAAAATACGATTAAGTTTTATTTTTTTAAGTACCTCAGTATTTTTTATTAGTTAGGTCCTGTAAATTAATTTTGTACACCCATAATATTTAGGGATATTTTAGTTCATAGTTAATAGAAGGTAGGTAATATAATTTCCGTTACTTGAAAAAAAAAAGATTTGCTTTTAATTCCTTTTTTTTAATTAATCCATACTAATATTATAAATGCGAAAGTAACTCTGTCTGTCTGTCTGTCTGTTACGCTTTTCCGCTTAAACCTCTCGACCAATTTTGATGAAATTTGGCACAGACAATCTTTAGACTCTGAGAAAGAACATAGACTATACAGTATGTTACGAAAACCCTGTCCGACCCGTGAAGGTGTTGTTAGGTATCGATAACTGATTCTACTAATGCATACAAAACCGGGCTTTACTTAAAAAAAAAATCCCCCTAAAAAAAATAATTATTATTTCGCAAAAGGAGGTAACTTATTAAATGTGCGTTGACCACCCTTCGCCTGCCGACCGCGGGGGGCGGGCGGCAGGACACGCGGCACGTGGCCGCATCGCTATTCGCTCATAATAATACCGGTGTTGTCACTTTTTAAAAATTACCAAATTTCGGGGAAATTGGAATTAATTCGTTGGAAAAAAAGATTATTTCAAAATTCATTTGTATTGGTACTATGATGAATACGTAAAATTTTATATTATATTTGGTCATGTGTTTACCTAACCTCTATTATCCTTATGGGTCGGACAGGGTTTTCGTAACATACTGTATATTTTATTGAAAAAAATGATATTCCCGAGGGAAATCTAAAAAGCGCGATATAACCGAATTCCACGCGGGCGAAGCCGCGGGCGGGAAGCTAGTCATCTATATATAGAACTTCTGTATAGACTATATACAGTATGTTACGAAAACCCTGTCCGACCCGTGAAGGTGTTGTTAGGTATCGATAACTGATTCTACTAATGCATACAAAACCGGGCTTTACTTAAAAAAAAAATCCCCCTAAAAAAAATAAATATTATTTCGCAAAAGGAGGTAACTTATTAAATGTGCGTTGACCACCCTTCGCCTGCCGACCGCGGGGGGCGGGCGGCAGGACACGCGGCACGTGGTCGCATCGCTATTCGCTCATAATAATACCGGTGTTGTCACTTTTTAAAAATTACCAAATTTCGGGGAAATTGGAATTAATTCGTTGGAAAAAAAGATTATTTCAAAATTCATTTGTATTGGTACTATGATGAAAACGTAAAACTTTATATTATATTTGGTCATGTGTTTACCTAACCTCTATTATCCTTATGGGTCGGACAGGGTTTTCGTAACATACTGTATATATATATATATGAATCAAAGCCCTTTTATTTGTTATTTTATAATCCACCAAAACTGTATAACGGCACCAGATCGCCAGTGAAAACCTTATTGCCAAATTTAATTGAAGCTACGATTTTAACTGGTAAATCAAAAGATCTTTTTTTGATACCGCATATCCCTTTGATTCCAACTGATAAGCCATTTGAGTTTAAACGATTACAATATCCTGTGCGTTTATCATTTGCTATGTCCATGAACAAAGCCCAAGGGCAAATATTTCACGTTTGTGGTCTGAATTTGGAGGAATCATGTTTTTCAAATGGCCAACTTTATGTTGCCTGTTCGAGAGTCGGAATCCTCAGTAGTTTGTTTATTATACATGCTAGAAATGGAAAAACAAAGAATATTGTTTATCTAAATGTTTTTGATTAAGTTTTAAAGTTGATAGCAATTTAAAAAAATATATTTTATCAAAATCAAATCAAATCTTTTCGAAGATCCTATACATTTCTTTTTATTATTTCACTTTATACGTAGCGAAGAGCGTATCGGGATGCTAGTATTAAACAAAAAATATGTAGCAAGAATTGCATTCAACATAAAACTAGACATGTGTAGTGAGAAGTGTTCATAATCTGACATATTTAAAAATCAAAAGTCATTTATTCAAATTAGGCTGAGAATCAGCACTTTTTGAACGTCAATATTACATAAGACAGTCCCCCAAAACGCCCACCCATCGACACTTCCTAGTGCTTTCGCTGGAAAGAAGTGGCGAAAGAAACTCCCCAGCAGTAAGCTAATTCCAGAGAAAGAACATAAACATTATCCTGCGTTAATCAGAGCAACCAGCTATTCTTATCATTTAAATAATCATTTACGGTATAATATGCCTTTGAACAAAGCTTAGATTTGATTTGTGCTTTAAATGCATTATAAGGCAAGTCTAGCAAAGCAGAGGGAATCTTGTTATCAAAAGTTATACCAAGCCCAACAAAAGAGTTATGAACATTTTGAAGTTGGTGTAAAGGGGCTCGCAGTTTGTCCTTGTTTCTGGTGTTAAATATTATGAATATCACAGTTTTTGGTGTACATGTGAATATTTTGCCTAACATATAAGATGTTGGCTAAGTTGAATTGCGAAGCAACCGTGAGAATACCAATATCATTAAAGAAATCTCTCAGAGAAAATCTAACACCGAGCTGGTAATTTGCTCAGACAGCTCGTTTTTTGAGTACAAATATATTTTGTATGTCAGCGGCTTTGCCCCACAGTAGAATACCGTAGGACATAACGCTGTGGAAATAACTAAACTAAATGAGCTGTATCAACGTCAGTATATTGTCTTACTTTCCTGACGGCGTAGGCGGCCGAAAAGAGCCTTCCTGCTAGGGTTGATATGTGTGGTCCCCACTGAAGTTTGGCATCTACTGTTATGCCCAGAAATACTGCCGAGTCCACAGTTTCAAGCACCGCTTTGTCTAAAACAATGTTGGGTCCTATATTTCTAACATTAGGCAAGGCAAAAATTTATTATATATATTGTGGTAAACCTTCCATTTAACCCTGGCTATTTTATTTTTTCGTTTTGCTTTGCTGGTATTTTGGCGTGGCTAGCTGGCATGTGGTTAATAATTTCGACGTTGTTGTTTTCTTGACTTCATCACTGTGCCTATGCCTACATAGTATTTATTGTATAAAGTCAAGTGTTTTTTGTTTTGTTTTAATTGAACAGACAGCTGTGCTGCTGGGGAGCCTGTTCCCCCACATCTTTTTCCCAGCGAAATCATTAGGTATGGATGAGTAGATATAGAGGTATAGGTAGATGATAGATGGGTTAGCGTTTTGGGGGACTGTTATGTAATATTGACGTTCAAAAAGTGCTGATTCTCAGCCTCATTTAAATAAATGACTTTTTATTTTGTTTCAGCAATGATGAAAAAATACGGAAATTTCGAGTACATATATAGAATGACGAGTGTTTTATAATGAGTTGATGAGTTTCTGTTCGGACCAATCCTGGGTTTGTGCTGACGTAAAGAAGCGAGGGGTTGATAGTGGTACTTATACCTTTATAAGTGATGCGCATGGAAGCAGGAGATGGTTACATCACTGTGTGGTATCTGAATCAGCTTGGCACACAATCACAAGTGTGGATGTATCGGAGGATGTTTACGTTTCGGATCATTTACCTGTACTTTTGGAGTGAGACTTGGAAGTTGTGAGACCGAAGTTGATGACGGGGGGTGTAGGCCGTAATTCTGTCTTTTGGGGTGAAAGAACTAAGTCAGAAACGCAAAGTTACCATAATTTATGTAATAGTAAATTGCGAGACATTGATTTCCCCCATGAGTTTGAAAGGTGTAGCGTTGGATCATGTGGTTTGGCTGAGCATAGGGTTGTTCTGGACAATTTGTATGAAAATATTGTTGAATTGATTGAAGGCGGCTAGACAATCAAGGGGATCATCTGTCCCTACAGAAGCGAAAAGAGAAAAGCGGTAGGGTAAGCGGGTGTGTGGGTGGAATGAGTATGTGAGAGATGCCCACCGCGAGGCCAGTTATAGTTTTCAGGTCTGGTTACTGAAACATCGTCCCTCGTCAGGCCCGGTTTATGATGAAATGCATGAAAAGCGAAAGATCTTTAAAAGTCGTTTGAAGTTTTACAGAATAACGCTGAACAAATTGTTATGGATAGGATAGCTGAACAACGAGCTAGTAAAGACTTTAGCAAATTTTGGAAGTCCACCGGTAATTTGGATGCGAAGCCTGGCCTCTCTGCGAGTGTGGAGGGGGTAAGTGATAAGAAGGGAATTTCGAATATTTTCAAAGAACATTTTAAAATACAATCCCCACTCGGTCCCTCGTCTGTGGTGAATAATGGTGAGCTCATCCGTCCCGGCGCGAAACCTCTGATACGTTTCTCAGCCAAGCAAATATGTGCTATCATTAACAACATGAAACGAGGTAAGTCTCCGGGACATGATGGGTTCAGCATTGAGCACCTGAGGCATGCAGGTGTCCATCTGCCGCGAGTCCTGTCTATGTTTTTCACAATGTGCATTAGTCACGCGTACCTTCCTGCTAATCTAATGAAGACCAGCGTGGTTCCCATTGTGAAAAACAGAACAGGTGACATCGCTGATAAGGGTAATTATCGTCCCATTTCGCTTGCGACTGTAATAGCAAAGGTGTTGGATGGTGTGCTTGATTCTTATTTAAGTAAATATATGGATGGTGTGCTTGATTCTTATTTAAGTAAATATACTTATACATCTTCATGATGCACAGTTCGGGTTTCGACCCGGACTATCAACTGAAAGTGCTATTTTGAGCCTCAAGCACACCGTTCAATATTATAGAGATCGCGGTACGCCGGTGTACGCCTGTTTCCTTGATCTCTCCAAGGCGTTCGATCTTGTCTCGTACGATGTGCTTTGGAGAAAGATGGGAGACAGGGGTATACCAGCGGAATTATGTGGGCTACTCCAGTATTGATATGGTAACCAAGTTAATCATGTGAAATGGGACGATACGGTTTCTAAGCTGTACAGGTTGGAGTGTGGGGTGAAACAGGGTGGTCTGACGTCTCCCAGACTCTTCAACTTGTACGTGGATGACCTGCTGGTTGTACTCAGCAGCATGCGTGTCGGATGCAGTGTTGATGGGGTTACAATAAACAACATCAGCTATGAAGATGACATGGTGCTGCTGGATCCGTCGGAGGGAGCAATCAAAGAGCTGCTTAAAACGTACGAGGCCTACGCTGCCGCGCATGGGTTAATTTATGTTATAATGTAAAAAAATGTGAGTACATGGTCTTTTTAAAAGTTGTAACCCTACTACAACTTTTAAATACCTATGGCATCTTCTTACCGCTGATCTCAAGGACGATGCAGATATTGTAAGGGAGCGCAGGGCACTTGCGGTCCGGAGTAATATGTTGTCCCGTAGATTTGCCAGGTGTACAGACCAAGTAAAAATAACACTGTTCAAGGCTTATTATCAAAGTCTGTACACGGGCAGTCTGTGGATCAACTGTACTAAAATATCGCTGGACGTCCTGCGTGTCCAATATAATGATGCTTTCAGGATGTTGTTGAGACTACCTCGTTACTGTAGTGCGTCGGAAATGTTTGCGCAAGCCCGTACCGACGGTTTTCAAGCAATCATACGCAATTATTATTATACAACGCAAATATTATTATTATTAGATTTAATTAATTATGGCAAAAAATATATTATAAAACTTATGTACAACAGTACATAAGTTTTATAATATATTTTAAACTCTGTAGACGTAGCAACGTCTACAGAGTTCACTAAACCAATCTGCTTGTTCCATTTAATTTTACTTAGTCATGTATGTGGCATATATTATTTACATGTTAAGTGAGTAAAAATGTATTAGGGTGAAGTATAAGTGACCTGGTATCGGAAGATGTCGTTGTGCACGTAGTACTTCTTGGGCGACTGCGCGGCCAGCACGAAGGTCTGCGTGAACCTCCTCATGGGCGCGCCTCCGTTGGAGAGCTCGCCCGTCACCTGCACCACCACGCCGTTGCCCAGCGTGGCTTGCGCATCCACCTAGTAACAAACAATCCTGCTTAGCAGATACTTGTCTTTCTTTTTTTTAAATTTTTATTATAAATTTGTGTTATCGTGCTTCACTAAGATCAGCTGTCTGAGGCCAGTAAAATAAATAATAAGAATTTGGTTTTAATTAACGAAAGGAGTGAGGAATTTAGGTCGTAACATAAGCTATCGAAAATTTAGGTCATTGTTGTTGGCAGATCAAGGATGACATCTAAGATAAACTATTGTTGGGGTCCTCAGTCCCGCCAGAAGTCCCTAAGACGATTGGGGAACTTACTTCCAAAATTCACTTAAATTGCTCTTGTACAATCCCTTTTAGTTCCAACCTTTAACGGTGGTGATGTCGGTTATATGTTTTTATTTTGTAATTTATATAGTGTACATAGTAAATAGTATTCAACTATATCATATACTATTTGTTTGAGTACAACTCCTTGTGAATTTGTTTTCCTGCACAAATAGTTTCTGACATAATATTTGCCTTCCGCTTTCTTCACTCGTATAAAGAAACAAACATGTACATAGACTTACTAGTCTATGCACTGTGCACATGTGCGTCTATGTTGATATTGTTTACTAGCTCGCCAAGACTTGTGGGAGAGCTCGGTGTCGCAGTACGTTACCTGACTGATCTTGGCATGGCAGTCGCGGAAGTTCAGCTGCTGAATGCGGTTGTGTATTTGCTTTTGCCCGACCACGGGCAGGGTCTCGCGGTTGGGCGCGTCCAGGCCTCCGTGAACGAACGATGAATAGTTATTGTAAAATCTGCAAAGACAATCAATGTTTCATATACTGTACTTTACTTAGAATAACGTCTGTGTGTAACAAGCATAATGCGGCCACGGAAGAGCAAAGATCTGCGACGGCAGTCATCTTGACCAGATCAGTCTCATAATACATGTTCACTTGTTACTTCAATCGATATTACACTTTTAGTAAACGGCTAGCGCTAAGAGAAATGCACATTATGACAGCTATCATTAAAAAATATTATAAGGACGACAGCAAGTCAACCTACCCGAAACTCGAAAATTTCCAATCAACTTTCATTAGGGGAAGTCTGCTCAGATGGTTTGTTTCGTACATTTTCCACAGAACACAGAAAGTTGTCATCAATGGACACGAGTCTGAATACGCAGTTGTAGAATCCGGGGTACCCCAGGGTTCGGTCTTGGGTCCTCTATTATTTATCTTGTTCATTAACGACATAAAGTCCTGTATAGTTAACTCTAAATTCCTTATGTACGCTGATGACATCAAAATTTTTAAATCCTGCACAAGTATGCAGGACTGTGTCCTATTACAAGATGATCTATGCAGACTTTCGCAATATTGTCTTAGAAATAAACTTCACCTCAGTTTGCCAAAATGTCATTATATTTCTTTTACCAAAAACAAAACAAGTATATTTTTTCCCTACACGCTGGGTGACATAAATTTAAACAGAACCGATTGCACACGTGATCTTGGAGTACTTCTTGATAGTAAGTTAGATTTTGACATCCATATTGACAACATAATTAATAGAGCCTATCAAATGTATGGTTTTGTAATGCGATCTTGTAAAGAATTTAAAAAGACTTCCACTTTCCTCTTTCTATATAAAACGTTAGTCCGTTCTCAGTTAGAATACGCGGTGCCCATTTTACGGAAAGTATAAGCACAGACTAGAAATGGTACAGAAAAAATTTCTTCGCACCACACATTATAAGTGTTACCACACTAGGATTTCCTATGCGGATCTGATAAATCGGTACAAAATATTAAGCTTGGAGCACAGGCGTACACTGCTTATGGTTGTGATGCTGTTTGGCATATGCAACAACAGGTTTGATTGTTTGGAGCTTGCAAATGAAATATGTTATGTGGTACCTAGAATTGCAAGTAGGCGTGAAGTACGAGCAACCCGCTTGTTCTACACAGAGCAATGTAGAACAAATGCTGGGGAGAGGGCTCCTCTTCGCCGATTATTGGAAATTTATAATTCCTATTTTGCAAATTTAGATATTTTCGCTCTTAACCAGAGCGAGTTCAGAAAAATGGCTATTGATTTACTTTCTGGTAATCCTTAACTCTTACTGTTTCTTGCTGATGTTTGATGTGACGTGATTGTGCCCATGGACCATATCTGGACGGGGCACGCTGTCTTGAATTTGTTTGTGTGATTTTTAGGGTTTAGTTTTATCATTCGTTACTTTCTCACTGTCCCCTTCTGTATACGTCCGTTTCCTTATGTCTTGTACAAACAATGTGATTCCGTGGACATTGGTGTGGGTTATATGTTTGTTTACTGTATTATACATTATCTAGATTGTTAACATTGTAACATGTAACTGTTTTTTGTCCCTAATAAATAAAAAAAAAAAACCTTGAATCGCGATAAAGTTGAAAATTAAATCTGTACAGTAATTTGTACAGGCAGCAACAAAAGACAATTAACACTTTAGTTTTCGTAATCTTATTACTGAATGAAGTATTTACTCTATCTTTCTTCTTCAACTCTCAGCTTTTATTATAGAATGCCAAAGAGCACATTACCAAATAATTTCGTAGTAATTGACTTTTGTTGCTGACCGTACTTCACAATAAATAAAATGGAATACTGCTGATTGTGTGTCATGTATCTGTGTAATTGAGAGGCAATTAATAACGTCCACACTACAGCCTCCTCTCAGTCCCAATTTGTCAAAAATCCAAGGAAATGTGTGAAATAAATTTTATAACACACATTTCCTAAATAGCTAACGGAAATGTATTACTTTAAAGATGTCCATTAGTATGCGGGGATTATAACAAAACTAACCTAACCTAACCTAATTGTTTCAACCGGAGTCTTAATAATAAATCTGTTTCTAAGTTTAACAACGTGTTTTATTAATTTTATTCATAGAAAGCATGGTTTTATACATTTCCTAATACGATATAGGAATTTTATACAATTTCTAGGAAATGTATACATTTCCCAGGATATGTGTGTGTTTTTTTTTTTTTTTTTTATTAAAGTATAAACCAGCGCTTGACCGCAATCCTGCCTGATGGTAAGCAGTGACGCAATCGTTGATGGTAAAGCGCACTAGTTTATTAAGAGCCTATTCACTCTAGCCTTGAAGACACTCACATTGTAGTCCGACGGAAACACCGCCGCCGGCAGATTGTTCCAGTCCCTCGATGCACGCGGTATAAAGGAGGAGGCGAAACGCTTCGTCCGGATCGTAGAGGTGTTAACAACATAAGGGTGGAAACTCGCCGTACGACGGGTCGTCCGATGGTGGAACGGAGATGGGGGAATTAAATCGTGCAATTCCCTCGCACACTCCCCAGAATGTATCCTATAGAACACCGAAAGGCTGGCTACTCTACGCCTGTGCTCTAGGCTTTGAAATGTGTAAAATAATATTTTACACATTTCCTATATAGCTTCGGAATTGTATACATTTCCTAGTAATTGTATATAATTCCTAGGTTCATACATTTCCGGTAACATATATATTTATTACAAACTATATGGTAGGTCAGGGCTGTAGGGATTATAGGACTTATGGTCGTAGGGACTGTAGGGTTTATAGGTCTTAGTTTAGGTTCTGTTAATTTGCTATATAGGCGCATGTACTGCCGCTATTAGGGGTGGTCGTACAGACCCGTCAAAATAGTGCGCTACTGACGTAAACTGGAGTATTTCTAGTCGCCATGATTATAATCGCGTCTAAACTGTCTATGGAGTATCTTAATTTGACAGGAATAAACTATAATGTTATCTTCTATCCTTTTCTTAACGAAATGGAAAGAAAAAGATGCACATAACTTAGAATTAGTTTAGTTTGTAAACAACAGAATCTGCGCCAATGGTGCTGTGTTCGCTGAGATTAATATATGTATACAGTATGTTAAGAAAACCCTGTCCGACCCATAAGGATAATAAAGGTTAGGTAAACATATGACCAAATATAGTATAAAATTTTACGTAATTATCACAGTACCAATACAAATGAATTTTGAAATAATCTTTTTTTCCCGCGAATTAATTCCAACTTCCCCGAAATTTGGTAATTTTTAAAAAAGTGACAACACCGGTATTATTATGAGCGAATAGCGATGCGACCACGTGCCGCGTGCCCTGCCGCCCGCCGCCCGAGGAAGGGTGCTTAACGCACATTTATTAAGTTACCTCTTTTTGCGAAAAAATATTAATTTTTTTAGGGGGATTTTTTTATTTAAGTTTAGCCCGGTTTTGTATGCATTAGTAGAATCAGTTATCGATACCTAACAACACCTTCACGGGTCGGACAGGGTTTTCTTAACATACTGTATATATAACTAACGACCAGTGAGTGTATAATACATCCACTTCGTCTGCTATGTATATCATAAATCAGTATATCTAGTGTTACATTAGTTTTAAGTAAAACTTCATCTATCCAGTATTTGTGGTTCCCTATGAATTATTCTAACGAAAATTGCGACGTAAGCCAGGTTTGCCTAGAAAAGTCATTATACAGTAGTGTGCACTGCCAAAACTATTGATGAAACATTCTACATTTTTATAATAATTACTCATAATTACACAAGAGAAGCGCGCTACGGTACTTTTGAAGCCGAGCAAAAAGAACCAAGCTAGGAAAACGGTAAGGAAACAAAGGAATAGCATTAACAAAAAATGTGGCTGTTATTATAGTAATGCACGCAGTGTACATACATAACGCGCGCTCCGTTGGGTCGCTTCGTGCAAATAACAACAAAGAAAGACATAAACCGCGCGATAACAAAGTACCACGTGGTATTTGACTCGTGCTCACATAACTGGAGAAATGAACAGAATACCGATAAAAATCATCGCAACCGACATGGGTCTAATATTGAAACAATTCAAAAAATGTGTCATGACATGACTGTAACTAGTGGTGAAACTGTTTACTTGAGAGCATATTATTTAAGTTCTGTCTTTAGATAGTCCTTAGGAAGTTTAGACTCTTAAAAACATTGCTAACAATAACTTTTCTTTATACTACATATTTTGTATAAAAGTGCCCTTTTTGTTGATGATCTATTTGAAAGAAATTTTTTGACTTTTTTTGAGCAGTCATCAAATTGCAATGTCAGCATTAATCATGGTCTGCTCGCACGTGGTGCGGACTAGTGCATGGCCACAAGTCTGCTCCGGTTCACACCTATTCTTTTTAGTTACAAAATTATAACAGGCTTTATCTTTGATTGTTGACTATTCCTATTTAGAAATCCTTTAGCTTCTATATATTTGAAAAATTTACAGTAAATAGTATATCTCATGTCATTCAGATTTTGATTATTTTACTCATTAAGTGAACTGGTTTTCTAACGACTTATTGTTAACTTAAATAAATTAGGTTAGAGTAGTGTAGGCACACCGCATCTATGGTCCCATGTTTCCTTATTCACAGATGCTTCCATAGCTATAATTAATTACTGAACACGCGTTGGTTAAGGAACCCCAACCCTCCAATATTAGCTTCATCAGCTAATAATTATATTATTTAGCATAATAAGTACAAGTCAGCAGATGTTATCTAGGCCATGCGTCACTAGCATAGATGCTTGGTTAAAAATAATATTAGTATATAAGATCAATATTTTGTAAAATTAAAACTGTTACGCTGTAACCTTCATGGTCCTTACCTAATTCATTCATAGTCTTCACTACATTGGTGACCCCACATGATACATATCATGTGGTTTCATAGTTTGTTCTATCTCAGATTCTAAGATAAATTAGCACCACATATTGTATTTCTAACTACATACTAGAAAGTTAATAAGGTAGACCAGTTCTTAACAGGCTTTTTATAGTATCTGCAACATGTGCCTTAGACCTCACAGCCATGTGACAGTCTATTTACAAAGGTGTGGCTGTAAGTTACCTGTGCAGGTGGGCGGGCGCCTTGTTGAGCAGCGTGTAGTACTGCCGCACGAACTCGCGGCCGACGCTCTGCGGGGACGGGGACGCCTCCATTACCATCGCTGTTGTTCACAGTGCGCCAAAACAGCCCTCTGCTATACGCTGCACGGACAGAATGAAACAAAATCATAAACAACCCATTACTTGCCACTTCCTGTACAATATAATAATTATTGTTACTGTTATCCCCAAGTAAAAGGGAAAATTTGGGGGACTATCTTATATAATTTTGACATTCCAATGGTGCTGATTCTGAACCTAATTTAAATAAATGACTTTTGATTATGATTGGTCAAATGTAGGTACAACTTATTCTTTTTCCTTTTTTTATTGGTTCTTCTCGGCAATAACATAGGTCACACTTCCAGGGGGTATGTTCAATGTTCAGTGAATTAAGGGTGCAACTAGTTAGTTACAATTAAAATTTTGTGTTGATTATAGATAGCTCTGTTTAGTATAGATAGCAACATATTAATAACATATATTGGGTTGTGTAGTTGTTTTAATGGTTGTTAAGTGAAAACATTAAGAGATAAAATTATCAAGGGAAATATCTCTATTGTTCTATTAATTATGTGGAAGCACTCTTCTCATTTAAGTTTTATACAGCTAAATAGTCAAAGATATATGATAAATATTGCAAAGGGCAGAGCTATGGTGATTCATTTAACCACCATGCCACATACCTGCCTTAGCCAGGAGTAATCTAATAATCTGGCAAAACATCAAGAAAGAGAGAAAAGAAAGACATATTACACAGCTCAACAAAAACATATTATTTTTTGTTTTCCTGGACATTTCTGCAGATTTATTTCAAGTATCCAGTTTGCGAATACATTAATGAAAATTATGAAGATAGTGAACTTTTTACTGGGTCAGTAAAGTGGATACCTTTACTTTATTTGTTTACGGGACAGCAGAGTAAAGTAAATTCATTGGGAACAAATTTTTGTCTTCTGAGAGAAATCTAACCGTTGGTAAAATCAATGTAATAAATGAACCACTGTTAATCACAGAAGGAACTTACTAGTGTTATAGAGCTTCCAATTTATACTCTAAATCACAGATGGTAAAGCTCTATGCATCTACATCCCATTTATACCAATTAAAAACTCATGTGGCCATGACATGCCAACAAACAATCTTCGATTTATTTATAACTAGCTTTCCGCCCGCGGCTTCGCCCGCGTGGAGTTCGGTTATATCGCGTTTCCACGAAAACTACAAAAATCCGGAATCAAAACTAGCTTATGTTATTTCTCAGGGTCAACTCTATCTTTGTACCAAATTTCAACAGACAGACAGACAGAGTTACTTGCGCATTTATAATATTAGTAGGGATTAAAATCCCCTGGGAGGGCCTAGGAGCCTGCTCCTGTGCCTTTGGCAGGCATACTTCAGGGCCAAAATCAACTTAGAAAAGCCTGTTGGTTGTTTTTAATAATATACAATATTTTTTTTAATGATAATTCCTATTCACACCCCATGGTTGTGTAGGTAGACTAATGAGAATATATATTAACAATAATTATAAATTTATTTAAATGAAATTATAAATTAGCATTACTTCTGCTGTTATAACTATGTAGATTTGATCATCAAATTTCTGAAGTTATGCTGTGTCGAAATAATTTTGTTACATGCCACCGCAACAGCATGCATTCCATTGGTTAACTATCCAAGCTCTAACTCATAGTAAAAACACATCCATAAGGCTCAAACTCCACTGCAACCAAAATACAGACTGGTGCTAATAATACAACAATAAATGAAAACACAGACCATGCTGGTTCATAGGAAAAATCCTAAACCATAGAAAAAAACCTAGCATCAAAATTATAAAAATAAATCAAACTAACTAAATCACATAAAATTGCATCGGAATAGAACATCCTTTAAAATATTGGTTCAATGACCTCCGATCAGCGGGCAACAGCGCGGTCCTGCATCAACTTGCTTTTTGGCACCATTTTTATTAAAGTTTAATACTGTTGGATGCAGCAGTCATTAACCTGTAAGCGCTACCTTATCAACATTGTACATCATGTAGAAAATGTGAAAAATGAAAAATAATTTCCTGTGACTAAACTAATGTGATGAATGAATGTGTTGAGGTACATGATGTTTAATATATTGTCTTATTGTCAGCACCACTCTGTATAGTTGACTATGTGGCAATGGATACTAATGTGATCATTATTAACTACTAGAATTTTCTAAATTGGCCAATGAATGTAGGTCAGGAATGTAAGCCCTGTATTATAGAAGACTCAAGGACCAAAAACTGCTTTTAATGCAAAATAATGTTAGGTAATACTTTAGTTTTGAAGTATAGCTAAAACAGCAGTTAGAGTAAAGCAGACCCCAGACTCCAAAGCTGAATCATCTTCAGCTGCGACTGGGATTAATGCAGAGATGATGATGATGATGATTTTAGTTTTGAGTGAGATTCTATAAAACAGGTTTTAGAGTTTATCAGAATTACTTGATTATTGCGGTTTTTTAAGATTTATAGTTTTCCTTTTCTGCTTTTTATCTAAAAATTATAGATATTGTGATAAATCTTTATCTACACCTGACACCTCTTGTGTGAAATTACATGATTCTAGACTAAAGGTTTAATATTGTAATTAATATAATTTAACAAAAATAATTTAAATTCATACACTGACAGACAGACCCCAGTTTAATTACTGCACTATGTTAAGTTTTATTATTATACAAATGACATGTTGCATCAAAATTTACAAGTCCGTACCAGCACCCTAATTGAGTAACTCATTATTACTAACAATTGGAAGCATTTTGAAGCATATTGCAAGTCCATTGCTTGATAACTTCTAAAAATTGGTTTACTCAACAACATAAACAATATGAAGAATGTTGTGGAACTGTCAAAATGAAACCCATTGTTCCTGATAGTTTGTTATGCATATCTAGTCAATTCTAACTCTTCCGCAGCACACAAAAGTAAATACACTATCATAATGAGTTTACCTACAATATCACAAATAAGTATGTCTAAGCAAATATTATATACAAACTATGTGTATAAATATTAGTAACTACTAGGCAAATCTAAACAGATAGAGTTATGTATCTTCATATGGTTAAACGAGAAGAGACATGTGCCCAGCAGTGGGACGATAAAAAGCTTGATGATGATATGACTAATCAATGTCAAACAGAGACTACAATAAAAACAAAAGTGACATTGTTTCTGTTGACCATTTGTATTTATAATAATACATACTGATAAATGAGCTCTACCAATTTCTTTTGATGTGATATGCTGCAATCTGAACAGCACAATACAATAGTTCCAGCTGAGAATTGCATTATGTGCAGAGTGGTAATAAACAAGTGACAGATAATGTCGTGACTAGCATCGTACAGGTATCACACGAAATGTAAACAGTTACTCTGCACTATCTTCATTACTGGGGACATAGACAGAATTTATATCAAAAACGTATTGTCAAAGCACGCATGGCGACTCCGACCTTAGCTATCAGCTTTTGTTACCCTAGGTGAGAAAAAGGAACGAAATGCTTTTACGTTATGAAAAAAATTCTAAAATAATAGATTTTATACACTGATAAAACCGTATTATGCTTAAAACTACCAAAACACAGAAATATTGAGCTTTAACCTTTAAAAATGAACAAGTCTGCCGACAATCAAAATAAAAAGGTTTTCTAGTTTTTAAGTCAATAATCCTTCAATAGAACTTACCTCAGTAAAATTTAGGCATTAAAGTGGCGTAATTGGCAACAAATTATTAATAAATTCACGTAATTTTCACGATAAATAAGGACTGAAAACAGAAAAAGAGCCTACCTCACCGTTCGGGTGTCAATTTTGGAGGAGTGTTGCTACTTTAAAAAAAAAAGTTTTTTTCCTCTTGATTCTGTCCTGTTGAAAAAAGAAGCCATTACGACCTAGATTCATAAATATTTCATTTATATTTATTTATAAGGGAATAAGTATCTAGATTGATACCATTCACACTTTTGTAGCCCACTCTGCACTCAGAGCAGAAAAACTCCGTATACCTATGAATCCTCATTTTTTGTCACCATCTTCCTGCAGAAGCTGCTTCGAGCAACAAAGGAATCCTTTGTTGCTCGAAGAGAACCTGTGTTAAGATAAAATGTGGTAAAAAAAAAGCAGAATTTCAGACTTGGCCACCCTGTTGCACATTATCTTATTTTCTCAAGGAAGTCCCATGGGCCAAGCAGACTTACGACTCATAAGTGTAAAGTCTGTTTTGACCAAAATTCAACTTGCCAGCTTGTATAAAAACGTAATTTTAAACCAAATAACCAAGTCACCATAGAATATATTCTCTTGATATTTATTTATAACATTATCATACTGCAAGAATTGATAGCTTGAGTCATCCATACTCAACCTTCTCAAAAATCGATTTTGAATACAATCGGCCTGTACCTATTAATTAAAATTAACAAAATAATTTCTCTTAATTCTGGCAATAGTATTTTAATTAGAATGCAATGGAATAATCGATCCAATACCAAGACTTGAAAGTTTAAAATGGCGGCTATAAGTACGCGAGAAAACTTATAATTTATTATGTTGACTTGCCAAATAAATGAGCTCTTGAATTAATATTGTTCTGCATAATATTATGTTCATAGTTGACTGATCTTAATCTAATTTATAGATTTTAGAGTATAGCGTCTGATTCCACAAAAAGGGCGGGCGTGTCAGGCGCTGTATCCTTTTTTTTTTTTTTTAATAATTATAAACTAGCGCTTGACCGCAATCCCGCCTGATGGTAAGCAGTGATGCGATCGTTGATGGTAAAGCGCGCTAGTTTATTAAGAGCCTATTCACTCAGAAAAACTAAGCGAATAGGAAGGAAGACAGCAATTGAGCGAGATGATGCAATGTTAAACCCAATAACACGACCAACGATGCTGCGCCAAAGGGAGATTGATCTGAAGACCCTCCACGACCAAACTCCCAACACAACAACATTTGGCGCATCGTACCCGGCACACATTTTATTATGTAATGAATATTCGTATTATTATGTATGTAGCTTTTATCACAATTCAACAAAGTTAGCCCTATTTGAACTGGAATAGCAAATTCTTGTAATTTGTTGTGAAATTGTACAAACAATAGACACATTTTCCAAAATCATCATTATAAAGTTCTATAAAAAGTTTTGACAAGATTGTCTTTTTGACGTCAATGATTAGGTATAAACTACCATATCAATGGTAACTAATGAATAAATTAAACAGATTGATCAACTATCGATGAATAAAAGAGCAAATAGAAAAAATGAGCAGTCGCTTTTTTCTAACATGTTAGTGAAATATCTTTAGCACCATAAACCACATACATACGCTGCGGCAAGTTATACAGAAGTCCGAGGAGTATAACAAACCACTATGCTTGGCGTTTGTGGACTATGAGAACTTCGATCGAGACTTGGGCGGTGCTACAGTCTCTCCAGCGGTGCCAAATTGACCATCGATACATTGAGGTAATAAAGTGTTTGTACAAAACGCCACCATGTCAGTCCGTCTCCAGGATCAGGACTCGAAACCGATCCAACGCCAGCGTGGAGCGAGACAAGGAGATGTCATATCTCCTAAATTGTTCACTGCTGCGTTGGAAGATGTCTTCAAGCTCCTGGACTGGAAAGGACTAGGCATCAACATCAACGGCGAGTACATCACTAATCTCCGTTTTGCAGATGATATCGTGGTCATGGCTGAGACCCTGGAAGACTTGGGCAATATGCTCAATGATCTCAGCAGAGCTTCCCAACAAGTGGGTCTAAAAATGAACATGGATAAGACGAAGATCATGTCGAACTCTCATGTCGCACCCACTCCAATTCTAGTTGGTTGCTCTGCACTCGAAGTTGTTGACGAGTATATATACCTCGGACAAACAGTCCAACTAGGTAGGTCCAACTTCGAGAAAGAGATGTCTCGTCGAATCCAGCTCGGCTGGGCAGCGTTCGGGAAGCTACGATAGACACTGTGGTATCTTGGACGACGAGAAGATGTTCTCGTCGTCCAAGATACCACAGTGTCTCAAGACTAAAGTCTTTGACCAGTGTGTGTTGCCAGTGATGACTTACGGAACTGAAACGTGGTCGCTCACAATGGGCCTCATACGAAGGCTAAGAGTCACACAAAGGGCAATGGAAAGAGCTATGCTCGGAGTTTCTCTGCGTGATCGAATCAGAAATGAGGAGATCTGCAGAAGAACCAAAGTCACCGACATAGCTCTGCGAAGTAGCAGCGTAGGGAGGCCCCCAACAAGGTGGACCGATGACCTGGTGAAGGTCGCGGGAAGCCGATGGATGCGGGCAGCACAAGACCGGTCAGCGTGGAAAGCCTTGGGGGAGGCCTTTGTCCAGCAGTGGACATCCATAGGCTGAAGAAGAAGAAGAAGAAGTGAAATATCTTTTAGAAGGTCTCCTGTTTCAGATGTGTCTTTAAAATGTTTGATTTAGATTTCAAATAATTCTGGATAACTTGAAATCTTCTACTTATTTTGTAAACATTTTTTTATAAAATAAACATTTTCAATTTTGATAATTATTTGACCATTGCCCTAAATCAGTAACCAATAAAAAAAAAAACGCGGCAAACTTTTCGGCTGAATGTTGGCAACAAACTATCGATCGATTCATGAATTGTAAAACCATGTAAAACAATTTGTCCTTTTCTGTCTCACGGTAAGTAATACTGTTATCCTTTTCACTTACGGAATGGACGCCATTGACCTCTTTCCACTACTGCCTTATGATTGGTGGTTGATTGTAGAGGGGATGAATTGTTTGCAAAAAAAGCCGCGTCTGTTTGCAGTTAGCCAACATCACCACTGTTTCGCGCCGACTCATCACGCATTTCCTTTCTTTCTTCTGCATTTGGCATTCGGAGTTAAAGGTCGCGTGAGGACCTTAGGTTTAAGTTTATTATTAATTTTAGCCTAAACAAACATAAGTCATGGCCAATAACGATAACTTTGCACAAGACGTTACTGATAATCAACTTAATGGAAATGCAGAAAATGGTGGCGGAGATACACAAGAACATAATAGTGCTGAAGCCCCTGGACGCGATGATGACAGGTAAAGTTGGTTTTGTTTTATACTTGTAAGCATTTTATTATATCTTTATTGTCAGCATAATCATATTTTAATCATTCAGACTTTCACGGATATGTATTCTAGTAATTTTTGCAGTTATTGTCTGTGCCCGCCACAATGGCGGCGTTCTGCCATTATCCTTATCGGAGTAACGCTTAATCTATTTTAATCGTTAAGATCTATTCAAAATTTCACATTTTCATCTTTACAGTGCATTCTCTACGATTTAAGTTCAGACCCAGAAGTTTTAGTTTTTATTTCAGAACATTTCCAGGCATACCGTTAAAAATTTAGATTATCTTCGAGCCGCATGAAGTAAAATGGCGTCTAAATTGCGCGTCTCTTTTGCACCCGACACCGGCTCGGTTCAGTTATCGATTTTTCGTTTGGTTCTTTGTTAGCATACTTGTGGTTCGTGAATGCCGGTGTTGTGCGGGTCCAAAGCTAGCAGTAAAGCGTACGTAGGTAGTTGCAAGATTTTAAATCGGTAGCGCCGAGTGCGTCGCAGAGGGGTCGTCGCCCTGGCGGCGCGGCGCGTTGGTCAGTTTGGGGCGCTACTAACGCTGTGTCTCTCTGCAGGTGTGAGCCTGCGCCGCCGCCGCAGCTGCCGCCGAAGGACGTCATGGTATATATCTGCTGGGCTCACACTAAAGTAAAACTGACCAAACTGACTAGTTGTATCGGCCACTTAACTTTGGGCCTGGATCATCTTTGCCAATTTCAAATCTTGCGATATGACTGTAACATCTTGTTTCATATTTCGTTGTCCTGATTGATAATGTAAATTTTCCAGACTTTACTTTTGTAACTTACAGGTTGTCAATTTGATTTGCTGCAGTGCTTGGAGTTTGTTTTGAAAAAATAGTAGCTGTAAAGTACTGTAAACAAGTACTGCATAGTGTTAATTAATAAATTGTAATTTTTAAGTCAGTTTCTAAATCGAGACAAAAGTCTAAATTGTCTATTTCTACATGTTTTAATCGTTTATTTTACAATGTCCACAGAAAACTTTTTGTCGGGGGCCTGAGCTGGGAGACCACAGACAGTAAGTGTAGCTTGTTATTTTTCCTGTAGTTGCACCTACATGGTGGTCCTATTTATAGGTAAAGTCTTATCATTGACTGGCGAGTTATTATTATTTACTGGCCAGTTGACTGGTCTGGTCTCTTATTATGATGACTTCATTCAGTTCTGCTTCTGACTAAGCATTGAAGAAAACTTATACCCACATTTCTGAGATTTTACATTATTTTCGATTTCATAATATATTTAAATGTTGAAGTCTAATAGTTTATGCTTTTAATATTTACAGAGGAATTACGTGACCACTTCAGTGCGTATGGTGAGATTGAAAGCATCAATGTCAAGACTGATCCAAATACTGGCAGATCACGAGGATTTGCATTCATTGTCTTCAAGGCGCCAGATTCCATAGACAAGGTTATGGCTGCTGGAGAGCACACAATTAACAACAAAAAAGTGGATCCTAAGAAGGCTAAGGCTAGACATGGAAAGATATTTGTTGGAGGGCTGAGCAGTGAAATATCAGATGATGAAATCAAAAACTTCTTCAGTAATTTTGGAGCAGTAAGTTCACTTTGCTTTGTTTGAATCAATTTCTTAGAGATTATGTGATGACAAATCCGGATATGGTGAGATAACTTTTCTTGACATTCACTGAAGAGTAATCCGGGCCACTGATATAATCAAAACATTGATCAGGTTATTGTGAATCTGCCAATTTTAGCAACTAAAATAATGTTTTTCTTGCAGATTATTGAAGTTGAGATGCCTTTTGACAAAACTAAAAACCAGAGGAAGGGATTCTGCTTCATTACTTTTGAATCTGAGCAGGTGGTCAATGAACTCCTCAAAACACCTAAGCAGACAATCGCCGGCAAGGAGGTCAGTAAACTAGTTTATAACATGAGTGTGTCGAATGTAAGATATGTAATGTTGAGTTGTACATGGACATTGGTGTTTCTGCAGGTTGACGTGAAGCGTGCGACTCCCAAGCCTGACGGACCCGGGGGAATGGGAGGACGCGGGGGCCGCGGCGGGCGGGGCCTGCGCGGAGGCCGCGGCCGAGGGGGTTACGGCGGACAGGGCGCCTGGGGCAACGGGGGATATGGCGGCTACGGCTACGGACAGGGAGGCTACGGCGGCGGCTATGACGGTTACGGCTACGGATACGACGGCTACGGGGGCTACGGCGGTTACGGCGGTTACGATTACTCCGGATATCCCAATTACGGTAAACGCGGCAAGCAGTACTAGTATAGTGGCGAGCCCCCGCTAGCCCGCTCACCGACACATTACCTCGACTGATGTTACCTGATCCTAGGATACGATGTGAACGTAGTAGAGTAAGGCGCTAGGTTAGCGTTGCGAGCGAGGCGCGACTCCGTCCTCGAGATATGCCTATTTACATTATAGTAAACGTTTATTTTACGAGGAGATCGATATCACGCGAAGCTTAGGTATTTAATTTAGTGTGTAGGAAAATATTTATTTTTCTATATATTTAATGTTCTATCGAGATAATGTGTAGTGAATGTTGTCGAGGCGACAGTGTATAATCTGAATATAATCGCAGCTCTGTCTAAATTTTGAAAAACTCTAGGATTAATCATCTCATATAACTTTGCTAAAATCATATTAAGTTGCATATTTTGTTTATTTTCACGAGGAGTTGCTTCATGTACTCCCGTGCGTAGATCGTAGTGCAGTTGCCCATTCGGCTATCGCTCTTTATCATTGTTTCAACGGGTATAAACTATATTCTGTACATATGTATGTTACCTGCCTTATGTTTATAAGCATTCGTTTGTAATACCACTTTTGACATATGTAGCAATGTTGCTCGAGTTTCTTTACTTTTTTTTGGTAATAATTTTACCTTCCGACGCTCTCGCCACATGCTACATCTGGGAAATGGGGTAAATATGGAGAGACATTGTGAAAGTGATAAAGATATGATGAAGCTTTTGAATAAAGCACTGTTACAAAAATTCTCAATGTGTTTCCATATGTAACCCTAGTCCACTTCCCTGCCCTTTCTTACTCACCACACGCTTCTTACCTATTTTACACTAATCAGAATATTTTTACTAATTGCATGAATAATTATTTTGCATTAAATACTACATTCAAGCCTTTTAATATGAAACTTCTATTTATGAAGGTTTCTTTATTAAAAAGATATTGAAGTAACACTGCAATAAGTTCGAGAATTCTATTCCTTCAAAAAGTACAAAAACTTTCATACAAGCTAGGATAAAGACAAGACAGCGAATGGTTCGCGGTGTGGTTGTGCACGCGTCGCCTCGCACCACGCCAGTCTCGTGCTGCGAGCACCCCTTCTGGGTAGATCTTAAATCGTCTCGTTTGTATGATTACCACCCATACCAGTTCTTTATTATCGTACTTAGGTGAGTTTTATATCTCTAGAAAGGGTGCTCAGTCATCATAGGTCTTCTATTAGTCAAAGCCATCTGTAGATATATATTTTTATTTTAGTGCTGATCGGCTTCCCGTTAGTGCGACTATTAGTGCCCAGCAATACGAACTAATGTCCCCCTCTAGCCCACAAATGTAGCGCGAGACGATTTGCGAGCTACCTTCCCTTTGGGACGACTTCGGCCGGCTGTCCCCGCTGCGGCGGGGCGTCCGGTCGATTGACCCGTAGAATAATTAGAATACGTCGACCAGTCTCCGCGACGTCCACCGTTCCGGCCACGAGGTCGCGCGGCGGGCCGGCGGACGGAGCGGTGGAGGCGGACTAATGTGTTTGTGTTGCGGGCAGACTACGGCGGGTACGGAGGGTACGAGGGCGGGTACGGCGCGCGCGCGGCTCCGCGCGGCAAAGGTACTGCACTCCGCCACTCCTTGCGCTGCCTCCATGCTCTTGCCGACCTAAAGTCTGACGATGCGAGCTGAGCATAGATAGCAGAGCGTTAGGTCGCTTGTGTACTTTACAATTTTATGGTTGCGACCGATGTGTTAGTAAATGTCACGTGATCTGTAAAACGTCACATGAACATCTGGCAAATGTCATGTGCGTGTTCATCCGGCAAATGTACGGAGATTTCACATCTTAAGAGTTGTAGTGCACAAGCGGCCTTAAGATAGTCTCTTAGATCATGTCGGCCTCGATGACGCTTGTTTCTATTTGACAGACTGACTGGCATCCATATTCCCCCAGTATTATCTCGTCGCAGTTTAACTTTATTTTATTTGGTTGCATTAGTTTGGCAACTTGCTAATGGTTTATTAACTCTCAAAAAGAGGAATTAAAAATGTTCTGCGAGAGCGTGGAGGATGCACGATGAGGTCGCTGTAGAGTAGTATGGCGCGAGGCCGAGGGCCCGGCGGGGCGAGCGCCGGCGGCTCGCATGACACTTAACTTGCTACCATTCGCTTACTAAGTACCCATAGTCGTTCCACCAAAGCTGCGGCTATAATAACCTTGTCACCCAGGAAGTACCCACCTAACCTAATAACAGCCCTTTAGAATTATTCATTGGCTATCCAGAAGTACATCTGCTCTAATGTATTTTCAAATTTCTTCTAAAAATAGACTCTTGTAGGTGTCGTGCGACCGAGACGCCTCACGTGTCTTGCATCTAAGCTAGCATTTGTGTATATGTATTGATTGATTTAACTTGTCCCATTAAAACACTGCGCGTCAGTGTCATTGGCATGAATAGTAAAATAATGATAATTTAATAACATTTTTTCCTACCCAGCAGCATGACAAGTTAAAAATCTAAAACCAAATAAATAGAGTTTAGCGTTACAAACAGGTGACGTTACAGCCGGGTACCAAGGTGGCAAGCAGCGTGGCGGCGGCGGAGGCGGCGGCCGCGCCAACCAGAGGCACCAGCCCTATTAACTGTACCTGCCGATAGTCATCTCAGTCCAATAGTGAGGTGAGCAGACATTCCAGAGAGCCGATTATTTAAAATTCACTTTATTAACTACCAACATCAAATGCTATCTAGGTGAGCATTTTTACTAATGTGCTAGTTTAAAGTTAGATGTCAGCCTATGTAAAACATAGCTTGTTGTCCGCAGGTTAAGTCACCGGTCATGAGTGTCCCCTGCGCTTCTCGCCTCGCCGCGCTGGGGGCACGTCATTTCATTCCACATAATTAATTTAAGGAAGTAATTGATAACATTTTAAGAAGATTTTTTAAGGGTAAAATACTGTCAGTTGCGATATAGCCACGTTGATTGGGCTCTAACGTAAATTTATTATAATATAGTATGGATTATAGATTCACTGAGTATTATTGCAGATTGATTAGATGCGATTATGACATTTGTGTCGAAATTTTACCTTACGTACTGAACACTAGAAATAATGAGTAAATATACTATAATATACGCCGGCGAGTCGTTTTGAAACGTGTTGAGTGTGAATGAGTAAGCGCGCGAAAATGCTCGCGTGTCGTGTGAACGTGTAGCCTCCCTCATCTGTCACTGTCAGTTATTGATCTGGATCTCATTGCAGATATGTAGTTTTGTACTTTAATTTGGTAAAGGATCGAGCAATCAGAATCATGTATTTTATACAAATTAGATGTTTCTTCCATTGATTAGGGATGAAATTAAATTTATAGACTAAGTAATCGGTCATGAACAAACTGGAGATATACCAAGTTGTATATGTCAGAATAAAACAAATGTGTAAATAAAATATTGACTTTTTGTCTGTGTTTGTCACTGAGCGTTTCATCTACTGTGAGCATGCTCTTGCGTGTTGGCAGCATATCTGGTGTATAGTGAATAAGTGAACACCTAAAATGTTATTTTAAGGACATGTAATGATCGATTTTTTTTTCATGTACATTATCCCCCTTATTCATAAAAACTGCTTAAAGTTAACGAGTAATTAGCGAGTCTTTAACCATTCATTTTTTACCTTTTAACGTCACTTAATTTAAATCATCCTTTATGAATAAACACCACAGTGTTTAAGGGGTTTATTCATAATCGATTATTAAAGTTAAGTGACGTGCAAGCTTCTAAAATGTATGTTTAAAAAATCGCTTATCACTAGTTAACTTTATGCAGCTTTTATGAATAAGGGGGTATATTACTACACTAGATAAGGTATTTACCACTTGTCTGGGATTCGTTTTTTTATTGTCATGTCCTATTCTACAATTGCCAATATATCAATTACTATCGTAATTTTGTAAATTTACAAATCTTGGTAGGTCTGTCTGGATATACCGCTATTGTACTAAGCTTGATATAATTATTTGGGTTTATGAAAAGGTATACTGAGAAATAAGTGTCTTCTTCTTACTAGCCGTAAACGAAAATAACAGCGAATTCATGCGCTAAAATAGCGCAATAATATAAAAAAATGACTTGTTGAAATGTTACGAAGTTATAATTGCAACGGATATCCGGTAGCTATCCGGCCGTCCTAATACTATCCGGCCGAATACCGAATAGCTAATATTTGGCCAGATATCTATCCGGCCGAATAAATAGAACAAACTGGATAAATGAAACATATTTTTGAGTAATTATTTGCTTTATTTAGTTAGTATCGCTTAAATATAATTGTTTAAGTTTTATATTTTTAATCACAATAGTAAATTAATGTAATACAAAGAAAATGAATGAATTAGTACTCGTACTACATTAAGGGCAAATTATGGTGAATGAATACTATTTTTTTTTTTATTATAAACTAGCGCTTAACCGCAATCCCGCCTGATGGTAAGCAGTGATGCGATCGTTGATGGCAAAGCGCGCTAGTTTATTAAGAGCCTATTCACTCGCTCTAGCCTTGAAGACACTCAAATTGTAGTGACGGAAACACCGCTGCCGGCAAATTGTTCCAGTCCCTCCTACAAGAGTTTATAAAAGAAGATTGTAGTGGTGTCAACAACGTAAGGGTGGAAAGTCGCCGTATGACGGATCGTCCGATGGTGGAACGGAGATGGGGGGAATTAAATCATACAATTTCTTTTGGGTATTGTTTGGAATTAGCTGCCCACCAAAAATAGGGGTCGCAATTTCGATCAATTAGCACTGACTTGAGATAAAAATTTAGCTCACAGGTTATCGCCGCCTACGCAAACCACTAAGTTTCGCCGGATATCCGACCACATGTCGGCCGGATATCAGGTATCCGGCCACATGTCGGCCGGATATCCGGTATCCGGCCACATGTCTGCCGGATATCCGGTATCCGGCCAAACTCTATCCGTTACATCTCTAGTTAAGGCTACCCTTTGTACCGAGTTCGCAAGTCTCTAAACTTTAAAAAGCATTCGGCTATAGCCGTCGTAACAAGTTTTGTCGCTAGGTATTAGAATTCGATGTGTTCATAAGACTTTGAACACTTCGCATAAATTACACGCCATTACTTTTTGCAATAATGGATTGTATTATTACAAAAAAAATATGGCGTGTGGTAAGAGGACATATGCTCTCAGAGGTGAAATAACTGAAAGTTCTGTAAGTTAAATTCCATCGTGATTTTTGGGATGCACTAGCAGTGTGTTCCGTACTTCAGTTAAAAAAAAAAAAAACTGTCAGTACCTACTTAGGTTATCCGAATCTGACTAAATAGAGCCCTTCATATTTATCATTTTTGACCCCATCGAAGTAATCTGCAACTAGGAACGAGTTTTGGATGAGTTTGTGGAAATAGTCATATTCTGCAAAGCTGAATGCTCACGTTGATAGGCAGGATCTGGCACGGCTCTGCTTACATTGAATGCTCACGTTGATAGGCAGGATCTGGCACGGTTCTGCTTACATAGACTTCCGCTGGCGTTCCGGCTGCTTCTTTCCAAACAAAAATATTAACATAGGCGCAATGGTGGGAACAACTCTTGGGTGCCGAAAGATATTTTTAGGATGTACAAGATACCAGCACGACAGTAGATCGATTTGCGTCTACGTTATTCCAGGAAAGGCTCCCAGAAAGGAATGTGAATTGGTGCGTAATCTGCAGTGTAGGTAAAATGTTGTGTAAGATTTGAAAGAAAAGTAAAATATGCACATGTGTGCCATTCACATGTGGTAGAATGAAATTCTAAAAAAAAGTTTAATAAAACTTCTGTAAAATGTTACCCCGGCTCCAAACGCTGGTCCCGGCGTTGGTCGGTTAATTTGGTGAAGCGTACACACGTTTATTGTTATACTAGTTCCCACAGAGTACATTATACTATAGGGTAGCTAGCCCATTATACTATAGGTGCTAGTTCCATTCCGTCAGAGCCAATGTGAGGATGTCCGATACCGAAATTGCTCTAAGCGCTTTTACAGTGCTAAATGTGTATCTATACTTTATATTTGTTATTAAAAAAAAGAAAGCTTTCTCGCTTTTTTTTTCAATTCTTTAACTGCAAAATAATTCCCATATATATTCTTTTGAATGGTGGTTTTTTTGTTTTTTTTAATAATTATAAACTAGTGCTTGAACGCAACCCCACCGATGGTAAGCGGTGATGCAATTGTTGAAAAAAAAAACGAGTGTGCTTATGACCACACGACGTGTGCGTTCGCGCAGCGGAATGTTGTTGAATTTAAAGATTTTAAATATACAGATATTTAGTGTATGACGTCGTATAATTGTGTATGGTAAAAAAATTAAATTTGTGCACGCAGCCATTGTGGAGAAATTCACAAAAAACTGATTCCGCTGGGCGAACGTTGTCCTGGCGGAACTTTTTTTTAATCCATTGACTTTAGAAAAAAGAGATGTGTCCAAAAATTAGTGTGTATTTGTGTGTAATTGTGTATGTGTATTTCTCCGAAGTTTATGCATGCACTAATTTTATTCATAATTAGTGCATGCATAAACTTCGGAGAAATTCAAGTTTCCGCTGCGCGAACGTTTGGCCATTAGCTAGTTTTCATATAAAGCGCTTACATAGAGAGCTGTAGATTTTTACATACGTTGTTTTGAAAATTAGGCAAATAAAATTGATACAGCTAATTTCTATTGAAGATTTCACGCATCAGGATTCTTACTATAGACCCCCCAGGGATATTAAATAATAGAAATTATAATACCAGGTATTGGAAGTGAAGTTTGGGTCGAAGTGAAAGTGAAATTTCCAACTTACATTTATTTATGATGGGGTAGGTACCTACCTATTCCCCGCCATGGGACCTGCAGGCGAAGGTCCTCACGTCACTGTACCGGTGGCGTGAGCAGGCGCGAGAACGAGGCGAACGGTCGACGCAGCGTCGGTCGCAGCTCAGCGAGGTCCTGGTGGCGGAATGGCGGGACGGGCTTCCACGCCCTACTGCCGGCCTTACCACCATCCGGCCGGTACTGGCGGACTCGCTCGGGAGAAGGCATGGCTCCCTGACGTTTCGGGTGACACAGGTGCTCTCAGGGCATGGTTGCTTAGGAAAGTACCTGTGTCGCATAAACAGGGAGCCGGACGCCCGGGGTCACAACTGCGTCGACTGCCGGGAGGACACGGCGCAGCATACGCTGGCAGAGTGTGCCGCTTGGGAGGAGCTGCGCCGTGCCCTCATCTCTGAAGTAGGCAGTGACTTATTGCTGCCGGTCGTAATTAGGTCGATGGTCGGCAGCGAAGAGTCCTGGGATGCGGTGGTTTCCTTCTGCGAAACAGTTGTCTCGCAGAAGGAGGCTGCGGAAAGGGAAAGGGAGATCTCGTCCTCTCACCCAGCCCGCAGCAGGCGTACCGGGCGTCGCCGGAGGGCGGATAATGCCCTCTTCCAGCCCCCCCAAATGGGTCCAGGGGCGATAGACTCGGGGACATCTGTCGCTCCCCAAACATCAGGACCCGAGGTGGGCGGCGCGAAGTGTTCCACGCGCGCTACTCTTAGTGCTCGTTCACGTAGACTCGCGGGCGCGGTGGCGGGCTCGGTCACGAAATATCAAACAAATGACGAAATATCAAAGTGTTCACGTATGAAACGCACGTGCGGTGTAAGTAGCGGGCTAGCAGGCGACCGGCGCGCGCGGCGCGCTCGCTACAATTACAAACGCGAGAAATGTTTGTGCGTGTTCACGTTAAACTAGCGGCAGAGCGCGCGATTACCCCGCGACGTCAGGTAAGATCAACCAGTTTGAACTTATGAAATCGCGCAAACGCCTGGCGGCTAACGTGAACACGAACTCGCAACGTCTGCGCGCCCGAACCCGCGCCCGCGCCCGCGCGTTTCTACGTGAACAAGCACTTAGACGTCACGGGGGGAGTTCTAACCCCCCCCCCCCCCCCCCTGATCCGAGGAGGCCCCACGGCTGCGGGCCAGCATCAATCGGGGGTCGCGGAAGCAGTATTAGTTCTCGCAGCCCCCGGTGTAGGTGTGAGACGGAACACCCGGGTGGTATTTAGGCAGTAGGAGTCTGACAGACCCCATCGCCCACCCCAGGGCGGCGGACATCCATGTGGATTTTACACCCGGAAAAAAAAGGTACCTACCTTGTAGGTACCTTAAAACTGGGTGAATAGGTCTTCGATCTTTGGTAGGTAACAATTTCGTAGTTAATGTTCCAGTTATTATACCCTTCTTTCTAGGCATATATTTATTGAGTCTTGGACAAAGAGTATAGTAAGTATAGAGTTAAAGAGTGACAACTCTGCGGTAAAATTTGCATGTATGGAAAGTGCTGCCCTCTTACATTTGGCGGGTGAACAACTACTAGTGAATGATATAGGGGGAGATGGGGCACCTAGATACGATTTACGTTACGTTACATCCAATTTATATACGTTACATCCAACTTAATAACTATAAATATATTCAATATATATTCAGTTAACTTGTTACATACAAATTAACCGACAGATTTAATCACAAAACGTGTTAGAGCCTATTTACTAAAAAATGAAATTTGTATCAATGTACCCCCACATACGGGGTACATTGGTACATACACTGGCACTTTGGTCGGTAAAAATTATCTTAGATAATAATTTTATTTTCGTGTTCAGTAAATTGCAGCTAAAAAGTATTTATGATGGTCCTAAGCCCGTAAAAGTAGTTAGAGGTTACTATTAGTTCGTTCTCACTTTCGAGTTTTTTTATCACTATGTTAAATCTACCATTTCATGTTTCTAATATTTTATTTATTGATGAAACGATTGTATTACTAAGATAAAACCGTTTCGCTGCGGCAAAACCACCAATAAAATTCCACTTTCCTGAAAGATTAAAAATAATAATATGTAATGTCTGTCAGAAGATGGATAGCACTAATTTCAATTCCGAACATGATATAATTCGCAGCGTCAGCATCAAATACCACCAAACTTTGAATTTAAAAATTCCATAAACCCTCAAGGAAACTCATTTGTACTACTTGAAACGGATCCCTCAGAAATAAATAATATAATTATAGGATTAAAATAAAATTGTGCAGTAGGGCACGGCGGAATACCAGCGTCAGTCGTTAAATAAGCCAGACATATACCTATTTGTTCCAGCAATAACGCATATCTGTAACTTATGTATCCAAAAGGGTATCTTCCCTGACACTTTCAAGAAGGCATTAATCACACCAGTTTTTAAGAGTCCATCCCCGGTGATCGTGTCGAGAACTATAGGCCTATATCTGTACTCACCACACTATCGAAAATTATCGAGAAGATTCTGAACAAAAGATTGCTTGGCTATCTTGAATGCAATAATATAATTGCACCAAATCAATACGGGTTTAGAAGAGGCGTATCAACAGAGGATGCTATTCTTGAATTAACAAACCAAATTGTTCTCAAATCTTGATTCTAGGACTAAAACTATAGATATATTTCTAGATTTAGCCAAAGCTTTCGACACGGTCTCTACTCCCATCCTTCTATCGGGCTTAGAAAGCTTGGGAATAAGAGGAATCCCCCTTAAATCTTTTCCAAGACTATTTCACTAACCGCAAGCAACGAGTAAGGGTAGACCACTACAGCAGTGATGTTATCAATATAACCTATGGGGTACCGCAGGGCAGCGTGCTGGGCCCCACCCTTTTTCTAATATTTGTAAATAGTCTATGCCAGCTTTCAATCCCAAATTGCAAGATACTTGTATATGCAAACGACACTCCGCTTATCGTAAGTGGAGAAACCTGGGAATCTACTTATTACGCCGCTGAAAAGGCTCTTGGTATGGTGATGGATTGGCTCCCATTTAACCTACTTACAATAAATGTCTCTAACACTCACTACATTCATTTCTCAGCTAACTCTACTTCGCAGCCTATTATTTCGGACGTTAAAGCCCATAGTTGTCACGCTTTTTTTTTGTTCTGTGGTGGAAATCCGCAATGGATGGGGTGGGCGACGGGGTCCGTAAGACTTTTACTGATTAAAACCACCCTGGTGTCTCTACAGTCACGAGCGCGCGTGGGGCCACGGGAATCTAAAGTCACGGCCCATCGAGCACATTCGATGTCACGGCCCCACACCTTCGTGCTGGCCCGGTATGGCCTCTTCTCCTGCACGGGGTAATGGGGTGTTAAACTACCCCGTGCATCGTTTCAGAGGCGTGCGCCGACACTCGCACGCGCCTCCACCTCGGGGTCTGGTGCATCTTCTGCGGTCCGGGAAGGGAGTTGAGATTCCCTTTCCGCAGTTTCCTTCTGCGACATCACGTCCTCACAGAAGGACACCACGGCGTCCCACGACTCAGCGCTACCGACCATCCTATGCACTACTGCCCGCAGCGTCAGGTCGCCTCCTACTTCATTTGTGAGGACACAGCGGTGCTCCTCCCTAGCTACATACTCGGAGAGCGTGTGCTGCACCGTGTCCTTCCCGCATTGGACGCAGTGGTTGCACCGGGCGTCCGGCTCCCTGCGTATGCGACGCAGGTACTTGCCGAAGCAGTCGTGCCCAGACAGCCCCATCGGAACAATGACACGAGTACTTTCTAGCCGGGCCAGGCCGGATCCTCCGGCCAGGACGCAAGCCGCCTCGTAGGAAATCGTGCGATATCCGCGGGACATCCTGAAGGCCATCGCCCTCTGCGGCTTGCGCAGAATGGCGAGTGTTCCGGCCGTCAGGTCTATCGCCCACACAGGGGCCCAAACAGGGCCATGGACCGCACGATTCCCACGTACAACTGCTTCCAGACGGCGCTCGGACCCCCCATGTTGGTAAGCAACGTTGATAGCGCGCCTGCTGCACCCATCAGCTTGGGCGCCAGCCGCCGGAAGTGGGGCCCGAATTCCCATCGGCTGTCGAGCACCAATCCCAGATACTTCATAGTAGACTCGACAGCTATCCGGGCCCCACTGACCACGATATGCGATCCCGGCGTCGGCGCACGCCGGGGGCCATGGGAAACCATGGCCTCCGACTTGTCAAGGGCCACCTCCAGGCCCAGGCGCCGGATGCTGTTCACCACCTGTGACACCGCAGCCGTGGCTATCAACGTCGCTTCCCTGTGTGAGCTCACCCGGGCAGTGACAAGTGTGTCGTCCGTATAACACGTCAAGTCGGCGCCCGACGGGAGCTCGCCTCTCAGCATCCAGTCGTAGCCGATGTTCCACAGGAGCGGTCCCAAGGCCGATCCCTGTGGAACACCGCACGACATTTGGTGCCGACCGGCACCGTCACGTCCCCGATAGATGACGCATCTGGCCTCCAGATAAGCCCCTACTATGCGGCGGAGGTAGGGAGCCACCCGATGGTATTTCAGGGCCTCCCTAATACAGCTCCAGGGTAGTGTTGAAGGCGTTGGAAATGTCTAAAGACACCGCCAACACCACCCCACCCCGGGACACCGTATCCTCCGACAGGGCTCTGACGCGCATGATGGCGTCTATGGTGGAGCGCCCCCGACGAAAACCAAACTGGTTGTCGTCCAGGTTCGGCCCTTCTCTGCACAAGTGACTGACGAAGCGATCTGCGATAATCCGTTCGAACAGTTTGCCCGCCTCGTCTAGCAGCAAGCACTATGGGCTCATACGCGGTCGGTGAGTCCGCGGGGCGCCCCTTCTTCTTGAGCAGGACCAGCTTCCCTTCTTTCCACACACTGGGACACTGACCCTGCTCGAAGCATGCCGTGAAGACCCTCAGCTGGGGCTCTAACTCCTTCAGAGCCAGGACGAGAGCTCGACCAGGAACTCCTTCGGGTCCAAACGCTTTATTCTTGGCCCGGAGCCGCGACACGGCCGCTCCCGTCTCTGCTTGCGTCACCTCGGGGACATGGGTGCCCTCCTCTTCTGGGGAGTCTCAGGCTGAGGGTGAAACCATCGCCGGGGGAGCATGTCCCGCCCGCTCAGGGAAGAGGGTGGATACCACCGCCTCTAGTAGCTGGGGTTGCATACTTTGCACCAGTGGAGGATAGTTGTCACCCTTCGCTAACCCCTTGTAGCTGCCCTACTATACATAGAAGCTCTTGTGTTAAATACTTGGGGGTGCACATTAATAACACACTGAGTTGGCAAGAGTACATCAGTGTGACAGTTTTGCGGGTGCGTAAACTAATGTTCAATATGAAAAAAAATTAAGAAGAGTAGGTGGCAACAGACTGCTAAAAATATTTATTTTACCTTGGTTCAGTCACTGCTTACCTATTGTATATCTGTCTGGGGCGAAACTCTTAAAACGTATCTGCTTCGCCTTGAGAGGGCATAAAGAGCTGTTTTGAAAGTTATGCTTCACAAACCTTATCGGTACCCGACTACCCAGCTGTATAAAGACATATCTGTACTCACTGTACGACAGATCTGTGTACTTAACATCATTTTACGTGTAGGGACAGTTGGGGAACAGTGGAACATGGGGCACTATGGAACAATGTCGATAAAAATTTGAATTTTAAACTAATTCGCGCGCTACCACTTTGACAAATCGCAGCGCGTCCTGCGCCATAAGTGGACGTAGTGAAATATGGCGGCGCGATAACAATGGAGCTGTAAATAGAAAAATATTGGTATTTATATTCAAAAGTTGAGATTTCTTTTCAAAGTACTTTCGTTTTTAGTTAAAAAGTTTAACCAGTAGGTAAGTGATATATTTTTGTCATAAAACTTAATCATTTTGTCTATTTGCGACCGCTATGTCTTAAGTGCAAAACATAACTTAACATTTTTGAATACTTGTTTAAAAATTTGTACACGCTATGGGGAACTATGGAACGGGGCACAGTGGAACACTGTTCCATTGAACCCCATTAGCTTAACTTCATTTTGGTGCAGATTTTACACAAGCCCAGAATGGTGAGACATCGCGTCAGAAAAAGTGATAGTGGACTTCAAAGCGAAGCTAACATGCGAGAAGCTGTAGAATTAGTTTCAGTGGTATGAGTTTTCGTGCTGCTGCTGAAATAATCGATATGTCCAAAAGAAAAAAGCTCTGCAGCAGATGAAGCAGAAATTCATATGACACTTAACTATGCAGTAAATAAAGTATTTTCAACTGACCTTGAAAAATCGTTGGAAGAATATTTGGTGATTTGTTCTAAAATGTGCTACGGTCTCGACACTTTAGAAACAAGACGTTTAGCTTATGAAATGGCGAAGCATCACAATATTAAATTTCCCCAAGCTTGGAATGAACGGCAAATGGCTGGTATTGACTGGCTTTACGGCTTTAGACAACGTCACCCCGCTTGCAGCTTGTCCAGGGCTACTTCCTTTAATAGGCACAGTGTGTGTCCAGCCTTAAATTACCAAAACCTAATGATTTTATCGTGGTAAAATTTTCCGATCTGAAGCATATCAAATTTTTTGTTGATATAGATGAGAACAACGAATTTGGGATAAATTATTTGCGTCGAAGCGCAAAAGTTGAGAATAGTTTCTATTTTCCGTTAGAACCGGACATAGCAATGGTTTCAGGTGAGGATATTGATCTAGTCTTGCCAAACTCGTCCTTATCTGGAAAAACTAAACGTCAAAAAAGCATTTATACGTTTCCTGACAAGATATTAAAAAGGTTTGACATCATTGGGTAATTCTTTGGTATGAATACAAGTCGTGTTCCAATGTGCCCCATACCCTGTTTCACTGTACCCCAGACCTGGGGCACAGTGGAACGTAGGAAGGGGTTCACCAAATCAACGATAAATAGATTTAAGTTTGATTATTGCTCTCTGTTTTACTGTGCAATTATTAAGTTAAGGTATTTTGTTGATGGTTGTAAGCAAAAATTATATAAAAAATAAACACAGATTTTTTTAAAAATAAAGATATTTTTTTCGTACTGTCCCTACACTCAACATTGACCTACAACCCAAGGTTAATAGAGCAAAATAAAATACGTAAAGATCCTCCATGCCCACCTTTTTTTTCTCTTTTTTTTTGTAATAATTATAAACTAGCGCTTGACTGCAATCCCGCCTGATGGTAAGCAGTGATGCAATCGTTGATGATAAAGCGCGCTAGTTTATTAAACCCATTCACTTAAAAAACTTAGTGAATAGGAAGGAAGACGGCAGTTGAGAGAGGTGGTGCAATGTTAAACCCAACAACACGACCAACGATGCTGCGCCAGAGGGAGATTGATCTGGAGACCCTCCACGACCAACCTCCCAACACAACAACACTAGGCGCATCGTACCCGGCACACATCGCAACACAACTGCTCAGACTCAGACTCGGACTCTTGACGCTGTGGAAATGCTTTTACATACCCCGAAGGGCGTGTGTGGGACTCGCCCAGCCGAAGCCGGGAATACCCACTAAAACCACAGCGGCACAACGACTTCGCCTGAGTGGCGGGGTCTCCATGCCCACCTGTCTCAACCAAAACTGCTCTGGCGAGGCGAAGCTACCCGTATCTTAGCAGTCACCTTTATAGTGCCATAAATAAATCCTGCAACGTATATATTCTTTACTAACTACAGCTTTACATTTAAATCTAGTTAAATGTAAAGCTGTAGTTAGTAGTTTTCTCCAAAAGTTAACATACGAAGAGACTGAAAAACTCTTTGCAAAAAAAGATTACTAACGTACTGCGTGCGAAATGAAAGAGTAATTGTAGGAAAGCGGACCCTAGGCTCCAACGCGAAAGCCGCGGATGCAACCGAGACTATACGCTGAGATGATGATGATGATGAACGTACCCACATATCTAAAATCAGATTTAAATTATACCTGCAATGTTTACTTTGTACTGTGACATATTCACGAAATACACACCCACCAATGTATGTGTGGGTGTGTGTGTGTATACACCCACACATACATACACGCTCACACATACACACACCCACGTATTCACTCACATTATACATACCCACACTTACATCTACATCGCACACACCCAGTCCTTGCTTATATTTTTAGATTTTAGTGGTAATGTTAAACTAAGTCTTAAGGTAAATGTACGTAATTCCGGAGTACTAAGGCATTCTTGTCTTTGCTAGCAATTTCCAGTAAAGCAGAAAAAATCAGCGAATTGAAGTTAGTTTAGTCGTAAAAAGAGGTTTTCAGAGAAGAGATTGTTATGTAACACTACTGTATTTAAACTATTTTATAAAAGTAATCGTAATTTTTCTGGACCTAGTAAATGTCCGTTATTACGGTATAAAATTTGACTCTCCAGGTAATTCCGTAAATGGGTGCTGGTGATTCCGGCATATGCAGAAAAATCCGTTTTTCTGCAGGATTACATGAAATATGAAACATAAATTTAATGTGACGTGTTCTAAATAAAACAAATTTATTTTATAAGTGTAGGAAAACAGTTTATTTAAATTTTTAGGTACTTATAGTAACTTTAAACTTTCATGAATCAAATTGAACTTACTTCTAGAACGGTTTAGTGAACTATATTATATTCATTTATTTATTATTATTTATTTATATATGAAATAATCCGTTTATAAGTCTAAAATTTAATCATCAGTCTATATTTATACTTTGTACTTTCATGAGATCAAAATGAACTTACATCGATTTAAATTAGCAGTGTTTAGCGAACTATATTATATTCGTTTATTTATTTATATATGAAATAATCCGTTAAAGTCTATAAGTTAATCATCACAGTCTAAACATTGAATAGAAAATACGCCTCTTTTATTTACCGCCATAGGAGCGTTAATTTTTTTGAGAACTTCTTTAGCGTCGTATATTAAAATGTCATCTTTTTCAGGCCAACGCCAATTCACTCGCCCACTGGGCTCGAAACCGCTCATGGTCATAGTTTTTATTTTATATTTTGTTTCAGATGCATCGTGTATAACTTCCATTACTACACCCGGAAAATTTTCTCCTTCATAAATAATTATAACATAATCTCCTGGAGTTATTTTCAACGAGTTAGAATCAATCCTTTCATCTGAAATTATGGCTGGTGTTTCAATTTCTCTATTTTTTGTTGTTGTTCTCGAAGGACCAGGTTCATTAATTTGATCTGGAACTTTGGATGACTTCTTTTTGTTTCTTTTTACTATGTTCTTCGCCTTTATTTTTTCTTTAGCTTTATTTTCACGGTCTTGTTTTCTTATTTCTTTTTGCTTTAGCTTGTTTTCTTTTTCTTCTTTAATCTTTTTTTCATATGCAATGTATTCATCAGCAGTTCCTATAATAGGAGCCAGTTTTTTTTAATAAGTTTTTTACCTTTACTGGTCGACGGAGTTTCTGGCCACAACAAAGCATTTTTGAAGGGTGTTGGAAATGCAGTTTTTTTGGAATTTTGAGAATTTTCGCTTTGATCTTGAGTAGGGGAATTTGATTCAGTAACGGAATTCTGAATATTGGTAGAACTATCTTCATATTTTTTATTATTCTGAGACGTCGAAATCGGAAACGATTCCAATGTATCATCAGCAGATCTAGTAAGTATCTCTATAGGTGTTTGGTGAGATGAAGATAGTTCACCAGATTTGGATGATTTTTTTTTAGTCTGATTGTTTGGGGTTACGCATTTTTCGTGTTTATCAGCAGCTATATTCATATCATTTTGTACTACAGATGCTAATTGAGAAGTTAGTGCTTCTTTGGAAATGAAAGGTTTGCTATTTTCTACTTTTCTATCCGTTTCATTAGGTGGTGAGAATCTTTCTTGAGGAACTGGCGTAGTCACAGAAAAAGTTGAATTGTTGGTTGGTAATGTTCCCGACGGCTTAAATAATTTATCGTTGTCTCTATTTGCTACTTTTTCTTTGGGAGGTATGATTGTAGGAACATCACCAGGGTCATTTTGTTGTATGACAACTGAGGATTCTTCCAGAATAGCTTCTTGTGTGAGAAGTATAGTTTCTGAGGGCGGTACTATTATTACGGGAACATTACTAACGTTATCCTGCTCGGAAATTTTCGATATATTACCAATTATATTGCTTGAATCATCTAGCAAATCACCTGCCGCTTTATAATTTGTTACTAACTCTTGTTGCGTCTCTTTAAAAGTAATGGTCTCAATAATACTTGGACTTTTAGGAGTTGAACAGGGTAAAGCACTGGTCAAAGTTATCTCGTTAAGAAAAGCCGATTCAACTATCGTGTCTTCATTGATCCAATTAAGGTCAAGATCGGCTAACGTACAGTTATTTTCCACTAGAGTGGTGTTGCCTAGACTCATTGAATCTGGTGTTGGTGTATGACTCGTGCAGGTCTGCTTCCAGAAATAGTACAGACTGTCGTCTTTTACGTTGCCTGTCCATTCTCCAGAACATTGCCGGAACTCATTTAATTTATGAGCATCTAAATTCATCTCGAACCACTTAATAAAATCTTTAGATTGTAACTGCTTGCTGCTTTCTAAAGAGTTCAAACTTGTAGGTGTACTTGTACCAGAACTTGACGCAGTTGCCGCAGAAGATTTAGGTATTTTTTTATAATTAACTGCATTTTCGTCGAAGGGATACAGGCCGGCCTTTCGAAAGCCATTTTGTATAATTTCTGGTCGCAGAGTCGTTTTGATGGCTTTTTCAAGCACGGGACCAAAATCTTCTCGCTTCAAGCGTCTGCCATTATTTTCCATCCTCCAAGTATGTACTGCTTTACTCCAAGCGTTTTTGAGACTGTGAAATACTGCGACGTCCATAGGTTGTAAAGCATGTGTGGCGCTAGGCAACAGAGCTATCAGTATAATGTTTTTTTCTTTACAAAATTCGCATACTGGGAGCGAAAGATGAGAGACGTGTCCATCCAGGAACAAAGCTACAGGTCTTGTAATATGTTCTCTCGTCAAAAATGGCTCAAATTGATTAGCCACGTACTCATAAAATGCCTCTGATGTCATCCATGCGGAGTCAGTACGTCCGATGGCCCAATCCTTAGGATATTTCAACAATATATTTTGTGGTATCCTTTTATACGGAAATAATGCTAATACCGGCATTAGTTTCCCGTCAGCTGACGCGCCCAGACAGAGTGTTAGATTTTCTTTATCATCATTACCAGAACGGCAGTGAACATTTTTCACCCCCTTTCTGGCAAGGACTGGTTGACCTTTCGGACACAAAAAAAAAGGCAGACTCATCGCAGTTGAACACGCGTGCGGGGTCTTCCAACACAGCCATAAGATTGTTGTCTTCGAAATATTTTCGGACTCGTTGAAACCAGCCCCTTATTTTTTCTTCAGTAGCGTTTACACGGGCAGTAGTCAATGCTTGACATACTCTCTTGCTTATCATTGGGTTTCTTTTCAGAAAGGCCTCGTACCAATGTCTGCCAGGGACTCCGTCCTTGAATGGATTTTGTCGCTTCAATCCTATCAGTAATTTAGCTACCGAGTGTAGCAGTTGATCTTTCGTAACTGGAAATCCAATTTCGGCCATATGCAGTACCCATTTTACCAACAAACCTTCTTCTGTCGATGACAGGACTGTTGGAGCTCCTGCTGACTCTTGTTTTTTGTATTTTTTATTAATTTTATCATGCAAGGTCTGGTTGGGTATGTTATATACCTTAGATGCACGATATATGGTCATGGATCCATTTTTTATATCCTCTAAAGCTTTGGCGAGGTCCTCGTTGGAGTACTTTTTGTTTGACATATCGACCTGTAAAAAAATTAAAATGCAGTAGCTCACTCAGGTACTTCTATATCTACCGTAATAAGAGACACAGCCAAAAACAGTGTAGGTAATTGCGGTAGTCAGATTAACATAAATTTCAAACGAGTAACTTTTCTTAACAACATAAAATGACTTAAATTGTATAGGAATGCAATCATACTAGTAATAGGTGCCAAAAAATATACTGGAAGAAACAATTAAATTAAACAAATTAATGATTTTGTACCGATGTTATTTGTGACGAATCTGTTTAAAGTAAAAAAAATGTTTTCTCTTTACACACGTATTTCATAACTTAGAGAAATAAAATCGTAATACGTAATTTGATTCCAAGAAACTATGTTATATATTAGACCTGTAACAGCTTTTTTTGTTTACTTAACTCATTTCGTTTCTGACAAATTACAAAAAACAAAATCACATTCCTTTCCTCTATTCCGTAATTGTTACGTAATAATGGACACGGTTGGTTTTTGGTGTAGGTAATTCCGGCAATCAGAAAATTTCAATTAACTCGCTAAAAACTAAATGAAGTAACTTGAAACGTTAATCAATCAGTTTGTTTTAAAATAATTACATTACTTAGTTATGAAAATACTTACATATCACTCGCAATATCCTTATGAAAATCCGCGCGGTAGCTTACGCGTGCGCAACACACACACTACCTTTATGGCGGTTTGGCGCAGACTGACCGAGGGAGACGTGACAACTGAGCCGACGATGGTTAAGTACAGTTCTTTTTAACGTGTGTATTTGACGCTCTATTGTACGTACTTTATAGATAATTTTAAAACTTTTTGATACAATTAGAAGTTTTCTTATTTTTAGGCCTAAAACGAAAACTTACGAAATTTCGTACACTTACGTAATATGGTACATCTACCTTATACCTACGAAAACTACCAAGTGCAGCAAATTGTAATGAGGGAGTCTGTAACAGTTTATACTAGCACGGACACAGACGGTCACTCTGTCTCAAAATGCATTGCGTAGTACTTAATTTTCTAATTTTTTGTACATGTCTGATTGAGATGAAAAAATGTATTTGGTTTTTGAAATAAAGATTATTCGTAAACGCTTGTACCCGTAACAAAAAGCGATAGGAACACGTCTTGCTCGGACGACGACTGCCACGTCACTGCCACACGAATGAAAGTTGTATATTTACAAGCCCACTCACACTTAGGGCCGCATGCACAACTGAGTTGAACTATCTGTTCTATACTCAATCGCACACACCACAAAAAAGAAAACAAAATTTTATTTCGTATACTTTACTTAAATAAGTACAATATTGATTAAGACGTTGACGGAACAAACAACTCGTGGTACAAGGCTGAAGTGAATTATAAACCGTGAGTTCAACAGGGCTCTGAGCTCAGCGTACTCAACAGGGCTTGGGGCTCAGCAAAGTTTTGAAGCTCAGCGGGATCAGTAGGGTTCAGCAGGACTGCGCGCTCGCCGTCGCATACAGAATCGACAACGCGTTGCAGAGCGCGCGATAGTTCACCTGCAAAAAAGACAAATTACTTATTGTTAGATATTATGCACGGCTAGGAGTTACGTGATCTTATTCTTAAGTGTTAGCAAACAAAAATACTTCACATCACGCCAGTCTTCCCGGAAGGGTTAGACAGTTGTGTACATACAGTACTTGTGCAGCAGTTGTGTACCTATAGTACATACAGTACTTGTGCACCAGTTGTGTACCTATAGTACATACAGTACTTGTGCACCAGTTGTGTACCTATAGTACATACAGTACTTGTGCACCAGTTGTGTATCTATAGTACATACAGTACTTGTGCACCAGTTGTGTACCTATAGTACATACAGTACTTGTGCACCAGTTGTGTACCTATAGTGCATACAGTACTTGTGCACCAGTTGTGTACCTATAGTACATACAGTACTTGTGCACCAGTTGTGTACCTATAGTACATACAGTACTTGTGCACCAGTTGTGTACCTATAGTACATACAGTACTTGTGCACCAGTTGTGTACATATAGTACATAGAGTACTTGTGCACCAGTTGTGTACCTATTGTACATACAGTACTTGTGCACCAGTTGTGTACCTATAGTACATACAGTACTTGTGCACCAGTTGTGTACCTATAGTACATAGAGTACTTGTGCACCAGTTGTGTACCTATAGTACATACAGTACTTGTGCACCAGTTGTGTACCTATAGTACATACAGTACTTGTGCACCAGTTGTGTACCTATAGTACATACAGTACTTGTGCACCAGTTGTGTACCTATAGTACATACAGTACTTGTGCACCAGTTGTGTACCTATAGTACATACAGTACTTGTGCACCAGTTGTGTACCTATAGTACATACAGTACTTGTGCACCAGTTGTGTACCTATAGTACATACAGTACTTGTGCACCAGTTGTGTACCTATATATAGTACATACAGTACTTGTGCACCAGTTGTGTACCTATAGTACATACAGTACTTGTGTACCTATAGTACATACAGTACTTGTGTACCTATAGTACATACAGTACTTGTGCACCAGTAGTGTACCTATAGTACATACAGTACTTGTGTACCTATAGTACATACAGTACTTGTGCACTAGTTGTGTACCTATAGTACATACAGTACTTGTGCACCAGTTGTGTACCTATAGTACATACAGTACTTGTGCACCAGTTGTGTACCTATAGTACATACAGTACTTGTGCACCAGTAGTGTACCTATAGTACATACAGTACTTGTGCACCTATAGTACATACAGTACTTGTGCACCAGTTGTGTACCTATAGTACATACAGTACTTGTGCACCAGTTGTGTACCTATAGTACATACAGTACTTGTGCACCAGTTGTGTACCTATAGTACATACAGTACTTGTGCACCAGTTGTGTACCTATAGTACATACAGTACTTGTGCACCAGTTGTGTACCTATAGTACATACAGTACTTGTGCACCAGTTGTGTACCTAAAGTACATACAGCAGTTGTGTACCTATAGTACATACAGCAGTTGTGTACCTATAGTACATACAGTACTTGTGCACCAGTAGTGTACCTATAGTACATACAGTACTTGTGCACCAGTTGTGTACCTATAGTACATACAGTACTTGTGCACCAGTTGTGTACCTATAGTACATACAGTACTTGTGCACCAGTTGTGTACCTATAGTACATACAGTACCTGTGCACCAGTTGTGTACCTATAGTACATACAGTACTTGTGTACCTATAGTACATACAGTACTTGTGCACCAGTTGTGTACCTATAGTACATACAGTACTTGTGCACCAGTTGTGTACCTATAGTACATACAGCAGTTGTGTACCTATGGTACATACAGTACTTGTGCACCAGTTGTGTACCTATAGTACATACAGTACTTGTGCACCAGTTGTGTACCTATAGTACATACAGTACTTGTGTACCTATAGTACATACAGTACTTGTGCACCAGTTGTGTACCTATAGTACATACACCAGTTGTGTACCTATAGTACATACAGTACTTGTGCACCAGTTGTGTACCTATAGTACATACAGTACTTGTGTACCAGTTGTGTACCTATAGTACATACAGCAGTTGTGTACCTATATTACATACAGTACTTGTGCACCAGTTGTGTACCTATAGTACATACAGTACTTGTGTACCTATAGTACATACAGTACTTGTGCACCAGTTGTGTACCTATAGTACATACAGTACTTGTGCACCAGTTGTGTACCTATAGTACATACAGTACTTGTGCACCAGTTGTGTACCTATAGTACATACACCAGTTGTGTACCTATAGTACATACAGTACTTGTGCACCAGTTGTGTACCTATAGTACATACAGTACTTGTGTACCTATAGTACATACAGTACTTGTGCACCAGTTGTGTACCTATAGTACATACAGTACTTGTGTACCTATAGTACATACAGTACTTGTGTACCTATAGTACATACAGGACTTGTGCACCAGTTGTGTACCTATAGTACATACAGCAGTTGTGTACCTATAGTACATACAGTACTTGTGCACCAGTTGTGTACCTATAGTACATACAGTACTTGTGTACCTATAGTACATACAGTACTTGTGTACCTATAGTACATACAGTATAGTATCGCGGTAGGAAACGCCAGGGGATCAGCACTGTGGGGATCGGGCTAGGAAACGCCAGGGTATCACCACTGTGGGGATCGCCCTGAGGAGACGGTGGAGCATACGGTGGAGGTCTGCCTGGCTTGGGCGATCGCTGCCACGAGGACACGGCGGTGGAGTACCGTCGTGTCGGTGATCTCTCGTGTCCGGCCTGCTGTGCATGGCAGGCCGTCACCTCCTTCTGAAATTTCAGCATCCTCATGCCTCTAGCTGTCACAGGAGACGCCCTGGTCGAGAGACAACGTCGCCCTCTCGGTGACGGTAGGCGCGGGCTTGCAACTTACCACGCGCTCCTCAAACTGATGTTAGCATATTGTGAATGCGTCCACGAAGACCGATGCCTGGGTCAGAGTTGCGGGTTTGTTGAAAGAGAAACCGTGTCCCTGGCGCACAGACATGTAATGGAACACGAGTGGGTTTTAGTCGGTAAACATTTGACACGCCTCCGCTCCACCCAGAGCGGGAGAGGACATTTGAAGATTTCCCATCCACACCAGAGTGAATAAAAAACTAAACTAGCGCGCTTTACCATCAACGATTGCATCACTGCTTACCATCAGGGATTGCGATCAAGCATTAGTCTACAATATATATATATAAAAATAACAAGTAGCCACTGAAGAGTTTTAGATTTCCTGGCTCAACACTAGATCATCTTGTGCATACGTGCGTGTATTTGGTTACCTCTTCGCCGCAGCCGCGCGCGTAGCCAAAACACTTGTAGATGAGGTCGCGCTCGCGCGCCGAGACCAGCGCGAGCATGTTGCGGCGGCACAGCGCGCGCTCCACCGACACGCGCGGGATCGTGCCGCAGTTCTCCTTGTCCATGTCCTGTACCACAATTATCTTACGGAAATGTTCTCAATACGTTATATCAAGCTTGTGTATTCTCTGCAAGGATAAGTTGAGTGGAAACGGTGTAGGTTACAAATCCCACAATTAGGTCTACTACTTACCGTAGGGATGCGATAGCAAAAATAAGTTTGTGAAAATTCAAATGAGTACTATGCTAAACCGAGGTGGGTTTTTGGTTCGCGGGCGAAGCCGCAACCGAGAATAAAATATTATCTCGGCCGAGACCGAGAACTTTTTAATGCAGTACAAAATGTTTAACAAAATTAACTGTTTTAATAATCAAACTAGATTCAAACTCGACTCAAACTCGACTAAAACTCAATTCAAACTCGACTCAAACTTAACTCAAACTCGACTCAAACTCAACCCAAACTCGTCTCAAACTCAACTCAAACTCAACTCAAATTCGACTAAAACTCAACTCAAACTCATTTATTGCGAAAATGGGTAATTCAGATAATTAACATCGATACATAAAATAGTTTGGCATCTCCATAATCCGCCTGAAAAAGGCAATTGTAATTGGCGCTTGTCTCTACTTATTGTAAATTATTAATAATTATATATAAATTCAATAAAAAAATAATAAAAGAAAAGGTCATAAAAATAATAAATGTTAGGAAATTTTGTCATGGACACTTGGACAGGTAGTAAAATAACAGTGTCTCTCACTCGTCATACAGTTCAGCTCGTCAAGCAACGCATTCGACGTCTTCTTTCTCTAGTAAGCTCTGTGTTGGCAGCTCGAGAATATTTGCTCGTAGTAAATACACTCTCAAATATTCCACAAACACAATAGGTATCACACTTATTTTACAACACCACTACCACTACCACAAACGAGCTGTTTCGGAATGAAAAGCAATGATGGCACTGTTGGAAGTAATCTCAACTCCTTTGTGAGAATACCTACTGGCTGAATCATGGATTGCGTGTTTTTAAATAGTGAATGTCAAAATAACTAGAAGGTTTGTACTGCGTCAAATTGACGTAGTTCACTATAAACCATATTGTCGTAAAGATGTCTAAATTGTAATAATTATTTCTAGTTATATATATGAACAAAGGATGGCATGTAATAAAGGGGTTTGAGTCCTAATTTTCATCTTTCATTTGTGAGCCCTGCAAGAGACCTGTAAGGTTCAACAGGTTATGGGCCCAGAACGCAGGAACGCGAAGAAAGTAATACGGTTGTAAGATGGAACAATTGAAGATGGAATAAATGAAGGGCGCACAAATGAAGGGCGCACAAATGAAGGGCGAACAAATGAAAGTGATTCAGAGAATGAAGAAATAAGTGAACAAATAAATGAGTGTAGGGAACAAAACACAAGGATACAGTTGGACAACCAAAGGGAAACCAGTATTGGGAGAAATTTTGGAGATAGAGTTGAAGTAGAAGTTGAAATAAATCATGAGATTGATAATGAAGCTGATACAGAGGAGATGCGAGTCAAGAGATTATTGAAGAGAGAGTTAATGAGTGTGAAGAAGAATCTAGTGTACCCAGGAGGAATCCTTATAGAGAGAGGAAGGTTCCTAGTAGATTTAATGAGTTTGAGATGGATTTCTTAGCAGAGTGGCGCAGTGGAACTTATAGATAGGGAGTTTGTTGAAGTTATAGATAGGGAGTTTGTTGGATGTTATAGATAGGGAGTTTGTTGGAAGTTATAGATAGGGAGTTTGTTGGAAGTTATAGATAGGGAGTTTGTTGGAAGTTATAGATAGGGAGTTTGTTGAAGTTATAGATAGGGAGTTTGTTGAAGTTATAGATAGGGAGTTTGTTGGATGTTATAGATAGGGAGTTTGTTGGATGTTATAGATAGGGAGTTTGTTGGAAGTTATAGATAGGGAGTTTGTTGAAGTTATAGATAGGGAGTTTGTTGAAGTTATAGATAGGGAGTTTGTTGAAGTTATAGATAGGGAATGGTTAGAAGCAATAGAGGAGGAAAAGTGTTCGTTAGAGAAGAATGGGACATGGGAATTAGTAGATGAAAAAGAAGCTTACGGAAGAAAATTACTGACTTGTAAGTTAGGTTAGTTTAAGGGGGTGCACTTAAGTTTTGTGATAATCAAAGATTTTTTATTAGGGGAGGAGAAACACTGCGTTAGCACAGTGGAAGCATGAGCATAATAATATTGGAATAGGTTTGTGAAACATTGGAATAGGTTTGTGAACTCTTTTTTATGCGTTTTTTGACTCCTCTCCTTATAATAATTTTTGGTTTATAGGTACGATTTATGGGATTATGTATATGGTTTTTAGATTTATGTGGTTGTGTATGATTTGTAGTTTTTCTTTGTTAAGGTTGGTAGAGTGTTTAGTTTTTGTCTTATTGTTGTGAGGTTTAGGGTTAGTTTTGTGTTTGGGTTTGGTTGTTTAGAAAGTTTTTGAGAAAATGGTGTGTTGTCCAAAGTGTTAAAAAAAAAAAAAAATTACAGTAAGGCTTTCGAGAATGTAGTTAAGATATTTAAAGTGGTTCTGGATGTTTTCTCTCCAAAGGGTTGAGATTAAGGGGGTGTGTTGGAAGTAATCTCAACTCCTTTGTGAGAATACCTACTGGCCGAATCATGGATTGCGTGTTTTTAAATAGTGAATGTCAAAATAACTAGAAGGTTTGTACTGCGTCAAATTGACGTAGTTCACTATAAACCATATTGTCGTAAAGATGTCTAAACTGTAATAATTATTTCTAGTTATATATATGAACAAAGGATGGCATGTAATAAAGGGGTTTGAGTCCTTATTTTCATCTTTCATTTGTGAGCCCTGCAAGAGACCTGTAAGGTTCAACAGGCACAATGATGCCATAATGGCAGTTCACTGATTAAAAGAACTGTTAAAATTTAACAGATTAACGCATATGTCAGTCATTCCTTTGTCATTCTGGACGAGATTACCATATTTTAGACAATTTAGTTAGAGTGTCAGTGATTTACCATTGGAAAGTCATAATGACCATTTTGGTAGTAGATTACGAAACTCGATCATCCATTCTGACACTCCCGTAATAGAAGACTAGGACTCATTCTGTTAAACTCGTTCACTTGCTACGCTAGTGGCGGCGCTGATAATAGTCTAAGATCCGTCTGCAGAATCAGTGTACCCATCGAGTGTTTGCTGAAAACCAAATTTTTACACATATTTATGATTAGGAGAATTTATATCCACCAGGTTGCCTATCAAAATGTGGCCGCTAGTATTTTTAATTAAATTATTAATAATTCATAATACGTAAGAAATTTTACTGACATGTTTTTTCAATGAAATGTCGTCTATTTTACGGCAATATCTATGAAGACTCTGAAAAATCATGGTTGCCGTTGCGCACCTGGCCGCACCTCTTCGCAGCCAGGTATACACAGGTATGATTTTGTTACATTTATACACCCATAACGTACATTCATATTTTATAAATCAAATTAAAGCTAATTTTTTCTGTTCATTATTATATACGGTTGCCTAATTAAATTTGGCCGCAAATAAGGGTTGCTGGCTGTTAAATAAAGAAAATATTAAAAGAAGAGTGAAAGAGAGCTAGCGCGTTATACTACTATTCAGACGAGGATAGCAATTGCCAGCTGTCGGACAGTTTAAAGCCATTGCGCATGCGTCAGATGCTAGTGTTCTCAACGGATCAGTTGCGACTTTTATTCTAAGTTAAAAACCACGCTATTTTGGAGTACGTAATACACAACATACATATAAAATACATTTTAAAAATTTATAATTTACTTAAATTTATGAATATGTTAAATAAATCTAATACTTAAATAAAATCAAATATTTTCATACAGTACTTGCACAACACATTTTTTTTTACATAAATAACCTTGGTTTTATTCATCAACAATATCCATTTACGGATATTGTTGATGAATTAAATTACATTTTACGGTACGCCTCAAAATAATAAATACTCCAAGACGTTTCTTTTGGAGTATTTATTATTTTGAGGCGTACCTACTATTGTTTGAATCGGAGGTTGAGAACACTAGCATCTGACGCATGCGCAATGGCTTTAAACTGTCCGAGAGCTGGCAATCGCTATCCTCGCCTGAACAGTGGTGTAACGCGCTAGCTCTCTTTCACTCTACTTTTAATCTTTACTTTATTTAACAGCCAGCAACCCTTATTTGCGGCCAGATTTAATTAGGCAACCGTATATAATAATGAACAGAAAAAAATTAGCTTTAATTTGATTTATAAAATATGAATGTACGTTGTGGGTGTATAAATGTAACAAAATCATACCTGTGTACAGTGTGTACACCTGGCTGCGAAGAGGTGCGGCCAGGTGCGCAACGGCAACCATGATTTTTCAGAGTCTTCATAGATGTTACCGTAAAATAGACGACATTTCATTGAAAAAACATGTCAGTGAAATTTCTTACGGATTATGAATTATTAATAATTTAATTAAAAATACTAGCGGCCACATTTTGATAGGCAACCTGGTAGATATAAATTCTCCTAATCATAAATATGTGAAAAAATTTGGTTTTCAGCAAACACTCGATGGGTACACTGATTCTGCAGCCGGATCTCGTACTATAAATTATTTGCTGCAGGCCTAAGCACCTTATAAGTTGACAAGTTCAAGTTATTTATTTCATAATAAGAATACATTTGTGTTGGAAGTGTTTACATTACATATACAAAAAGAAGCAAGATAAATATTAAAATACAACATAAATATTAAGCAATTTCAATCAAAATTTAAAACAGAATAATAATAATATAAAAAAACTTATTAAAGGTAAGCTCCCAATTTACACACAGCAAAGCTTCTAGCAACACTACAAAATATAATTAAGTAGGAATATTAATTAAAAAAAAATAAAAACAATATTTATAAGTAAAGTATGTCTGGTGAAGCCGTACGGAGGACGGGTCTGAGCAGTTGTGTTGCGATGTGTGCCGCGTACGATGCGGCAAATGTTGTTGTGTCGGGAATTTGGTCGTGGGGTCTTCAGATCAATCACACTCTGACCCAGAATCGTTGGTCTTGTAGTCGTGTTTTTGGGTTTAGTATTGCACTACCTTTTCAGAAATGATGGCACGGCGCAGCTCACCCGCACGCGGCACACTCTGCCAGCGTATGGCGAGCCGTGTCCTCCCGGCAGTCGACGCAGTGGTGACACAGGGCGTCCGGCTCCCTGTGTATGTGACACAGGTACTTTCTCAAGCAACCATGCCCTGAGAGTACCTGTGTCACCCGAAACGTCAGGGAGCCGTGCCTTTTCTCGAGCCAGTCCGCCAGTTCCGGCCGGATCGCCTAGATGATTGTGGGGCCGGCGGTAGGGTGTGAAAGTCTGTCCCGCCATTCCGCCACCAGGACCTCGTTGAGCTGAACCCGCCGCTGCTGGAATTGACGCTGCATCGGCCGTTCGCCCAGCTCCCGCGCCACATTACGCCACCGATACAATGACGCGAGGACCTTCGCCTCCAGGTTACAGGGCGGGGATCCAGCCAGTAAGCAGGCCGCTTCTTAGGAGATCGTGCGATACCCACGTATGACTGACGGCCATCACTCTCTGCCGTTTCCGCAGTACAGAAATACTGCCGGCCTTCAGGTCAGAGGCCCACACCGGCGCCCCATACAAGGCCACCGATCGCACTAACATTGCATCACCTCGCTCAACTGCCGTCTTCATTCCTATTCACTGTTTTTTTTAGTGAATAGCCTCTTAAACTAGCGGATTTCGGTCAAGCGTTAGTTTATAATTATAAAAAAAACAATGTCCAAACAAAAATTCAAACAATTTGAATTAAAGGTTAAACAATGAGTACACACAAGTATCATTAAAGGTCAATATAATAATAAATTCTAACTTTTGTCATTACAAAATTCGTCAATACTGTAATAGTCTCTATTGATTAAACCCTGAGATTATTTTTGAACATGTTCACATTCTGAATATTCTTTAATTCTGTTGGTAATTTGTTAAACAGATTCACCGACTGCGCGCGGGACGAATGATTGACAACATTAAGCTTTGCCTGCACAATAGTAGGAATATCTTTTCTACGAGTGTCTAATCTATTTTTTCTTTCATTATCTGTTTATTATTAAGCAAAATATAAAAAGACATGGTACCGTCAAAATTCTAAACCTAATAAACAACTCCTTACGTGATTCTGTCTGGTTTAAACGAAGTTCTTACTGTTCACTTTTGTATAGTAAAGGCCGCCTTAACATTGTAACCTGTAGCTGTTTTTTTTTTTTTTTTAATAATTATAAACTAGCGCTTGACCGCAATCCCGCCTGATGGTAAGCAGTGATGCGAAGTTTATTAAGAACCTATTCACTCAAATTGAGCGAATAGGAAGGAAGACGGCAATTGAGCGAGGTGATGCAATGTTAAACCCAACAACACGACCAACGATGCTGCGCCAAAGGGAGATTGACCTGAAGACCCTCCACGACCAAACTCTCAACACAACAACATTTGGCGCATCGTACCCGGCACACATCGCAACACAACTGCTCAGACCCGTCCTCCGTACGGCTTCACCAGACATCATGCCGGAACACGACAAATCGTTTGGCGGCAAGGCTTTGTCTGGTGGGTGGTAACTTAATACTAATTATATTAAAATTTAGATTCACCCAGAGCAAAACAGACAACGTGAAGTTGTTTACAAGACCTTTGTTTCTAACTGTTTATCTAAACATCACTTGGTCTTATTTCTCTTGGAAATCTATCTGAGGCCATATTAGCGATCAATCGTGATCTGACCCGCATATGTGACTGGAGCAAAAGATATGGGCTTTTGGTCAACCCCATAAAGACGCAGGTTATAGTTGTGGGCAGTTCTAGGACGGTCTCTAGAATCGATTGGACGACCCTACCTCAAGTTTCTTTTGAAAACTCAGTGGTTCCCTTTAGTGACAAAGTTAAAAACTTGGGAATATATATTGACAAAAATTTCTCTTGGACTTCCCAGCTGCAGGAAGTTAGTCGCAAGCTATTTGCATCCGCAGCGTCTTTGAGGAGATTACGCAATTTCCTACCGACTACCACCAAAATTGCACTTGCACAATCACTTCTTCTACCCATCCTTGACTATGCTGATGTCAGCTATCTTGATCTTACCCAAGACCAATTAGATAAGCTTGAGCGACTTCAAAATGTTTGTATAAGGTTCATTTTCGGTCTGCGCAAATATGACCATGTATCCGAATTTCGTGTGAAGCTCAAGTGGTTACCAATTCGCCTTCGTCGGAATGCTCATATTCTTTCCCTTCTATATAATGTGCTTTTTTCTCCTTTCACCCCTGTTTATCTCAAGAATCGCTTTCAATTTCTGTGCAACTCACATACTAAATCGTTAAGGTCATCAGATAACTTAAAGCTCAAAATGCCTATGCATTCCACAACGTTCCTAGATAAATCTTTTACTGTGCAGGCCCCTCGTTTGTGGAATGCATTGCCAATTGAAATTAAACGCGCGCAATCGTTACTGGAATTCAAGAGACTTGTGAGGGAACACTACTTGTCGTTATGAATGGCTATTTATACTATTAAAGTATCTATGTATTTATGTATGTATTTGCGTATCTATTTTAGTAAATTGTAACCATGATATTTGGCACCAACGACAGTCCCATATGTGGTTCAGGAGAATCTCTCCATTCTTTGGTTGCCTGGAAGAAATCGCATTAGCGATAAGGCCGCCCATTGTATGTTTATGTTCCATGTATTTTGTTCGATGTTTGATTGGTGTACAATAAAGAGTAAATAAATAAATAAATAAATAGATTATTCATAGAAAACCAGGTTTCACAAGCAGCTACAAATAAATAAAATTTACGTTGTAAAGTCTCCATACCATCAGCAGCTATAACAACACTAGTATCGTCAGTAAATATTATTAAGTCTGCTTCCGGTAAAATGTTTTTAATGTATTTAGTCAAATCAAATCAAATCTTTTTATTCGTCAGTGCAGGTGTATAATACAAAAGGTGTTAGAGTTGCAGGAAGTTCGCTACATTGTGCCTGTGGGCATACGAAACAAGCAGCTGCGGATGTGTTTTTCAGTCTGAATGTGTTTTTTGGCTGAGTTAGACAAATTATTAATATCCGTAAAACCCGTACTGCTCCAAACAGATTTCGAATCAGAAAATAACAAACACGGAAAACAAAACATTTTGTTCAGTTTGCAACTGCCTGTCATCCATGTATATTTATCATATAACGATGTATATTTATCATATAACGACGCGTGAAAATGTTTAAAAAATCCATCTCGCCTTTTGCAATCAATAATCATGTGTGGGAGTGCTCGACCTAACTGAATAACATGCTTCTTGTATGCATAACTTAGTTTTGAAAATGAAGTTTCTTTTGTAAGCAGGTAGTCTGTTGAGCAGCACTCTATATGAATTAAAGCCATAATAACAAACAAAATCCACAGTATTTAACCAAATCTGCGATTAAATCACCTTACAGAATCAGTCACAGTTTAAATAACACAAATATTAAAATATAACAAACGAAAAACTCACGCACCAGTGGTATAGGAACACATACTAACAATAATTTATTTTCAACTAAACGAAATGGAACACGAAAATATGCCAAAATAAAAAGAATATGACTTGCGAAGGATTTCATTATAACGCTAATTCTTTTTAATTTTGTCGTGTTTCCTTTCTCGTAGTGGCGTGGTTTCTTTGTCTCTTTCTAATAGAGGAGAGAAGAGAACTGCAAGCCGTTTGGCATTAGCCTATATTTATCAAGTTTTACCGACGGTTAGCGAGCATTAGAAAGAGATGGTCTGACACGCTCTGTCTCTTTTCGCCTCATAGTAAAACGTTGACCGAGGTAAGCTGTAATTCGTCGAGTTGCCTTCAATGTAATGTACGAAAAATTTAAGCGCTGATTAATTTACGACTATAAAATGAAATGTGATACTTAGGGTATTGCTAAGAATTACTATTGCTATTGTAAATCGCGCAGGCATTTGATTAATAATACTTTGTTAATGAAATAGAATGTAAATACTTTTGTATGAATATGGAATCGGCTTGTATGGACTCTTCGCCACTGATATATAGTAATGTTAATTTCTATTGTAATTATAATAATTTTTTCTATTATGCATACATATTTATACAGTCTGTTTCGAAAACTTTATTAATTATATTACACAATTTTGTTTTTTAAATCTAAATTAATTACATAAATTATAATCATAATAAAAATTCATTAATAGAGTAGCAGCATTTCTTTATTAACAGTTCCTTCAGCTTTTTCTTAAAGGCTATTAGATATTTAAAGGATATTTAGTATTTTTAAGTCATGAGGTATTTTGTTATATATTCTTGGAGCCATTTCATAAACGCTTTTTCGTAAAAGGGCAGTGTTGTTATGCTCAATGCCTAGTATATTAGACTCCCTTTTCCTCAACCTTGGATCTGCTGGGGGCTTTATTGCAAACAATTGTAAGTTACTTTTTACAAACACCGCCACCTCATATATAAAGAGCTGGAAATGTAAGAACATTTAATGGCTGAAAGAACGGTTTACAACTGTCTCTAGGGTGCAAGTTACATATTGCACGAATGCACCTCTTTTGTGTTATAAATACTTGTTCTTTATCTGTTGAATTGCCCCAGAAAATGAGACCATATCGCATAATAGATTCAACATAACTGTGATAGGCTACAAGTACCGTATCATGATTCACAAATTTTGATAATTTATACAGTGCGTAAGAAAAGCTATTTACTCTATTACAAATGACTTCTACCTGTGATTTCCATGTAAGTTTAGAATCTATCAATAAGCCTAGAAACTTAATGTCATCTTTTTCTAAAACAGATGTTCCATTATAATTTACATGTATATGATTTTCCCTAAGTCTTTGTTCAAAATGCATAATGTGAGTTTTTTCTAGGTTAATTAACAGACTATTACAGTTAAGCCATTCTATTGTTTGTCTTAATGTGTTATTTACCTCTTCTCAAAGTTGTAAGAATTATCTGATTTTACAATTATTGTGCTATCATCAGCAAACAATACTGTTGGATGTTTAGTTATTTTTGGGAGATCATTAATATAGAGCAGAAATAATAACGGACCTAAAACACTCCCTTGAGGTACTCCATATTTAACCGGCCTCGATTTGGATTTATATTGAATTTCTGTTTAGTTTGTGGCGGATATCTTTTCCACCGTTGCCCGCCACTTTCATCCGCTCCGCTTATGGCAGTAGCACCGTGCCTTATCGCTGTGACGCAATGCCTGCGTGCGCGCTGGCTCCGCGCGATCACCTAGCGCAGCCCCCCATTGTGGAAGCATGAGGAACAGGGAGTAAAGCTCACTCATCCTCCATTGAAAAGGGAGGATCCTCCAACCAGACGGGTGTTAAGTCTGGTGGGCCACTTGCCCGATGGATGGATGGATGGATGGATGGATGGATGGATGTAGCGGTACCTACAAAACGCCACAAAAATGAACAACGCGTCATACTGACGTCACACGAATTCTACATCTCGCAATCAGAGTTTACCGTGCAATTAGCATACATACAACTTGCCAATTTCAACCATTGGGCAAATGCCCACCAGACATAACACCCAATGGAGGATGAGTGAGCTTTACTCCCTGTTCCTCATGCATCCACAATGGTGACCCCGAGCATGAACATCAGCGCAGCCTTCGTGCAACAACTTGAGCGTGACTTCATCATCATCACTCCCGCAAGCTTCATCGGCGAATCACCCACCCAGCCAGCATCCACTTCTTCAACGGGTATCCTGACCACAAGCATGCAGCGACCGCGCATACCTGGTCATCACCCTCAACCTCATCAGCAACCTCGACGCAGCCTCAACCCGGCACTGTACGACATCCGACGCACTGGAGTACAACGCAGCGCCCCACCACCGCGACTCACTGGGGAATCTTCAAAGACAGTTCCGACTCACCGTGAACTACGCGGCAACCGGTTCCGACTCACTGGAACCTCAGCTGGCCTAGCAAGAATCACAAGATACAAGACTCAGCCCACTATCGACGTCCGGTCTCCGGAGGGGAGTGATGTAGCGGTACCTACAAAACGCCACAAAAATGAACAACGCGTCATACTGACGTCACACGAATTCTACATCTCGCAATCAGAGTTTACCGTGCAATTAACATACATACAACTTGCCAATTTCAACCATCGGGCAAGTGGCCCACCAGACTTAACACCCGTCTGGTTGGAGGATCCTCCCTTTTCAATGGAGGATGAGTGAGCTTTACTCCCTGTTCCTCATGCTTCCACAAGTTTATAGTATCGATATTTGTTATTTCTGTGAACTGTGTTCGTTCGTTTACTTCAGTTAGATCTTTAAGAAATATTTTAAAATAGGAGGCCTAAAACCGAACCCTGCGGAACGCCTCTAGTTACAGCAAGTGACTTCTATTTGTGTATTTCTTCCACACCTTCGTGAAGTGATTTAATCTCGAAGTAACAATACGTCCTATTGGCCAAATAAGAACTAAGAAGATACGAAAGACGAAAACTAATACTCAAAAATACGAGCACTTCTTTGCAGTCTTGGCTCACTAAGAAAGCTAGATACAATCTCGGCCATGACCCAGAATTTTGGCTATTACTAGCCGAGAGCCGGGATAAATTTATCGGTTGGATTTGTAGTCGAGAATGCCGAGACCGAGATCTCGGTTAAGTCTTAGCCCAAAATCTCACACTCGAACTACGCGAGTACTATCAACACGGGGGTAATGAGTTAAATGAACTAATGTTACATGTCTGCCATCAAAAATAGAAAAGGTATAACTAACAATTACATACAATTAGAAATCTGAAAGCGTCGTCTTACCTCAAACACCTCCAGTATGTTGGAGAGCTGATCAGGGAATTTAGAAAGCTTCTTGAGCGCGCCGGAGACGATGTTGCGCTCCTCGAAGTTGAGGAAGTTGAGCGGTGAGTCGATGGTGGGCACGTGCGGTACGGGCTCCAGCAAAGGCGCGCGCTCCAGCCCCGCCTGCGTCAGCGCCTCGCCCACGGCGCCGCAGAAGCGCTCGTACTCCACCAGGCGCCGCCGCGCCGGCGCGCAGAACCTGCCGCACCTTGCTAACGTCACAAGCTCAGCTAAGATCAGCTACATAAGGGCATGATCTTTTGACATCAGAATAGTTGATAGTTTATTCATTTATTAACTATGGATGACTTAAGCCTAAACAAACAGAATGAAAATAGTATGGGGGACTGACCGCCAATAAAACATATTGGAAACAGAGTATGAATGAGGCGTGCGAAGAGGCTGATTGGCTCGAAACGGTCTCCAAAGCCTGGAGCACAGGCGTAGAGTAGCCAGCCTTTCGGTCTTCTATAGGATGCATTCTGGCGAGTGTGCAAGGGAATTGCATCAAGTAATTCCCCCATCTCCGTTCCACCATCGGACGACTCGTCGTGCGGCGACTGTCCACCCTTACGTTGTTGACACAACTACGATCCGGACGAAGCGTTTCGCTTCTTCTTTTATACCGCGTACATCGAGGGACTGGAACAATTTGCCGGCGGCGGTGTTTTCGTCACACTACAATTTGAGTGTCTTCAAGGCTAGAGTCAATAGGCTCTTAATAAACTAGCGCGCTTTACCATCAACGATAGCATCACTGCTTACCATCAGTCGGGATTGCGGTCAAGCGCTAGTTTATAATATAAAAAAAATACAACACAACTATAAAAAGAAAAATAAAAAACAAATATACCTACACAATATTTAAGCTTAAATTTAATACAAAAACCTGAACATACAAAACCATAATTGCAGAAACGAGCTGTTCGAGCAAATTCTAAATTAAGTCCAAGACACTCTCACAGAGAAATATTTAGAGAGATTAATGTACTGACCGTGCCGTCTCAATATATTTATGAAAATCTTTTGTATGCTCATAAAAATATAAAATTGTTTAAAAAATACAGTGATGTCTATAATATAAATACTAGAAACAGGCACAACTTTATTGTACCTACAACAAGGCTCAAGAAAATAGGCTCTTTCAGATGCCAATGTATACATTTTTACAATAGACTTCCAGAGGTGGTTCAAGATCTAAGCCTAAATAAATTCAAATCCTTCATTAAACGTAAGTTGTGTCAGAAAGCATTTTATAGTGTTAAGGATTATATTGAGGACAAAAAGACTTGGGCTTGAGCTGCGTCCGATTTCTATACACTGATTGTTCTTTGATTTTTCCTCTTGTAGTTTTCATTTGTAATGTTTATGTTTTTTTACTCAAAGCCAGTATTACACACTACGAGTATGTAGCCAGGCATATTACTGACAGGGGTATTCGGCACTGGTGCAGCTACACAGAAGCTAAACTTAGCATTCGGGAAAACTGTTGGAGCTGCTGAACTTTGGACAAAACTATATTGGCATAATTAAAAAAAAAAACCGGCTAAGAGCGTGTCAGGCCCCGCTTAGGATTCTGAAGTTCCCGTCTGTCACAATAACTGATTCCACGTTGCATTCAGTTGATATACTAAAAATGGACCCATAAAGGACGAAAGTGATAAGTAAAGAGAGGGCTATACTCTATAGATTCCAACTATTCTATAGGTCATACCCATCCCCATCCCAACAACGAAGGAAAAATCTTAACAGCGCAAATTAACTCAAAGTACAACGCCATCTCTCGGGAAATTATATTGGGTTATTAATTTATATAAAATAGGAGGGTTGTAGGTTGGATTTTCGGCGATAATTTTGGATTACATGAACAGATTATAATAATTCGTTTTTAAGTGAACATATTTTGTTATCCTGAACGTAAGATACGTTACGTATAAGAAAATATGTAAACTTATGTAAAAAAAAAAGATTGCATATACATTTAAAGTACAGACGACAGCACATCAAGCTACTACAAGCTGTCAGATTCCTTTATTAGATTTTCAACTTTATCTTTAAAGCGTTAAGGTTCAAGATTGATTGGGAATATTTGACAGTTTCAGGTAGCTTGATTTGCTGTCGTCCGTGCAAACTCAGTTTAAAAAATATTTTATGCAATTTTTAGAAAACTGCTCAACCCATCTGAGTCTAAATAATTATTCTAGAAAGTCTTTATATTCTGCTGATGCCCAGTATCTATGGGTATGCAAATGACAGCACAGTTGTGGAGAGATACCTGCTAGGTGCTCGGGCTAGTAAGGAATCAATTCGGTCCGAAAAAGAGACTATGGTAGAGCGTACGAATGTTGCACTACAAGCAGTCTCCGAACAGGACGAAGCCAATCTTGTAGCATTCAACGCCGCCAAAACACAAGGGTGTCCAATCAACGCCAAAAAAAAGATCGTTCACCTTGGCTCCTACTTTTCGGAATGTATTCCTGAAGTGCACCGACCGCCTTCAGCTTTTGGGAGTTAAATTTTTCTCGAACCCAAACTTTGGGCGGTTCAGGTGAGTTTAAAGCAAAGGTGGCCAGAAAACTTGGCATTATTGCGAAGGTCCGGAGGTACTTCACACCAGGACAGCTTCTAATGTTATACAAAGCACAGGTCCGTTCGTGTGTGGAGTACTGCAGCTACATTTGGGTTGGTGCTGCTAAATGCCACCTGACAACTTTGGATTCGGTGGAGAGGCGTGCGAAGAGGAAGGACGACACGTTCGGTGCAGTGGATGAGCGATCGACTGCTGAGCCACATATCGCGGGTTCGATTCCCATACGGAACAAATATTTGTATGGCCTACAGTTGTTCCGGGTCTGGCTATTTCTATATGTGAGTTTTAAGTATTTGTAAACACCACCCACGATACAGGAGTAATTCGTAGTTTAGGGCAATGTCTTTTTTTTATTGCTTCATTACACTGATGCTATAGAAAGCTCAATACTCGGAATAGGATTCAGCTTGTTGTCGACGGGTTACGGGTCTATGAACAACCTCTTAATGACAAACATTTATTACAACAGCAGCTACATGAGGCTTAAAGTCAGATTACTCAACAACTCAAGACTTCAAATCTTAATACCGCCCTGCTGAATGAGTTTATTCAACGAGCTTGATATCTATTGCCTAACTGAGAGAAATAGGCACCTTCCAATACTCAATTAAATTAAACTACTTAACGCACCTTAGTGGAATGTATTAGTCTAAGATCCGGCTGCAGAATCAGTGTACCCATCGAGTGTTTGCTGAAAACCAAATTTTTACACATATTTATGATTAGGAGAATTTATATCCACCAGGTTGCCTATCAAAATGTGGCCGCTAGTATTTTTAATTAAATTATTAATAATTCATAATACGTAAGAAATTTTACTGACATGTTTTTTCAATGAAATGTCGTCTATTTTACGGCAATATCTATGAAGACTCTGAAAAATCATGGTTGCCGTTGCGCACCTGGCCGCACCTCTTCGCAGCCAGGTATACACAGGTATGATTTTGTTACATTTATACACCCATAACGTACATTCATATTTTATAAATCAAATTAAAGCTAATTTTTTCTGTTCATTATTATATACGGTTGCCTAATTAAATTTGGCCGCAAATAAGGGTTGCTGGCTGTTAAATAAAGAAAATATTAAAAGAAGAGTGAAAGAGAGCTAGCGCGTTATACTACTATTCAGACGAGGATAGCAATTGCCAGCTGTCGGACAGTTTAAAGCCATTGCGCATGCGTCAGATGCTAGTGTTCTCAACGGATCAGTTGCGACTTTTATTCTAAGTTAAAAACCACGCTATTTTGGAGTACGTAATACACAACATAATATATTGCTGTTTCATTTGTGCATCGAAAAATTATCAATCTTTAAAAATTAAATTAAATTAATTAAATTAAATTAATTATTATTATATTAATTTAATTATTAATTAAATTAATTAAATTATCGATTTTTAAAAAAGAGTCACGGAAATATAAAATACATTTTAAAAATTTATAATTTACTTAAATTTATGAATATGTAAAATAAATCTAATACTTAAATAAAATCAAATCTTTTTCATACAGTATTTGCACAACACAATTTTTTTTACATAAATAACCTTGGTTTTATTCATCAACAATATCCATTTACGGATATTGTTGATGAATTAAATTACATTTTACGGTACGCCTCAAAATAATAAATACTCCAAGACGTTTCTTTTGGAGTATTTATTATTTTGAGGCGTACCTACTATTGTTTGAATCGGAGGTTGAGAACACTAGCATCTGACGCATGTAGGTATACTCATTTTTATAAATATCAATATTGGAAGGTACTAGAAGATTTTGATTAAACATCAGTCTATCTCGTAGTAAGGTGTTTCATTGACGTCATCCTTAATACTTCAACATGGCGCAGCCGGTAGTTAATTATTAAAATAAAATAAAATGGAGACTATAAAAATCTCGTTAAGTGAGTTGTGAATGATAAAAATACAACATAGTGAGGATAACACAGATCCAATAGCAAGTGTACAACAATGGAGTCAGCTTTGCAACCGCCGCAGCCATTTAATTTTGAAAATGATGTGGATAATATATCATCGGGAAATTTAAGTCGCCAATGGATGAATTGGAAAAAATCATTTTTAATTTATTATGAAGCGTGCGAGTTATCTAAGAAGGACAACAAAGTACAAGTGAATATTTTATTGCATGTTATCGGTGAGAAATGCCGCGAAGTTTATGACCAATTTAAGCTGGAGAGTAAGAATATACAGGAGTTATTCGCACAGTTCGATAAATATTTTATTCCTAAAAAGAATTTGGCAGTTGAAAGACATAAGTTTTTTATACGCGATCAAAAAGAACTTGAGTCAATCGAGCAATACGTATTTGAGCTTAACAAAATGGCGGCAAATTGCGAATTTCAAGAACTAAGGGATGATTTGATATGCAGTAGACTAATCTGTGGAATAAATGATATAGGCCTATCGGAGCGATTGTTGCGGGAACCAGAAGTAAGTTTAAATAAAGCTTTGGATATATGTCGGTTAGCTGAGATGTCAAGAAAACAAGCGCTGAATATAAAAAGTGAAAGTCAGGAGCATCAAGTGCATCAGTTAGAAGAAAGCCAGAGCAGTGGACACCACGTGAATTATGTAAATCGCAGTAAGCGATTTAAGGAAAATAGTATTCGACCGCGCCCGGGAACATCGGGGCGAGCGACCGGTGGCCGCCCAGGCACCGACGCCAGCGGTGGCGCGGAGGAATTACGTAACCAGAACGCAAGCAAGTACTCGTATCGTGGCAAAAATAAATATCAGAGGCAGTGTGGCAAATGTGGTGCAGTGCATGAGAAGAACAGGTGTCCCGCTTATGGCCAAAGATGTAACCGGTGTAATCGCATGAATCATTTTGCACGGAGCTGCAAGGGTCGTGTATATGCAGTGGAAAGAGACTCCACTGATCAGGTAATTTTTCAAATTGATAAAACTAGTAGTGATTGGACAGTCAAATTAAATATTTGTGACAGTTTTGTAAATTTTAAACTGGACACTGGAGCTGATGTTAATATTATTCCAAAAAAAAATTCTCAGTGTATTAAAAATAAATGAAAAAGATTTGAACAAGACCTCCATTAAATTAAAAGCTTACTCTGGAAATAGTATCTCAGTCATTGGAAAGTGCTATTTAAAAGTAGGATATAAAGACACTTTCTACTTTTTAAAATTCATTGTAACAGATGTGGATTCGCCTCCTATTTTAGGCAAAGAATCTTGTAAGGAACTTAATTTAATTAAAAGAGTAATGTCAATCAGCAAAATGAACGATAATAACAAAATATTACAAGATTTTCCAGATATTTTTGAAGGAATAGGTTGTTTACCAGGAGAGTATAAAATTACATTAAAACCTGATGCAAAACCGGTCGTCAACCCCCCAAGAAAATTACCTGTCGCTTTACGAGAACAATTTAAGAAAAAAATAGAAGATATGCAGAAAGATGGTATCATTGCTAAAGTAGAAGGCCCCACTGATTGGGTCAATAATGTAACTGTAGTGAAAAAACCAAATGGGGACTTGCGAATATGTTTAGACCCTCGTGAACTTAACAAAGCAATAAAAAGGGAACATTTTAAGTTGCCTACTTTTGAAGAAATATCAACATGTTTGGCAGGAGCAAAGTATTTTAGTACACTCGACGCCAAACATGGATTTTGGCAAATTAAATTAAATTCAGAAAGCACAGATCTATGTACATTTAATACAATGTTTGGTAGATTTAAATTTTTAAGGATGCCATATGGAATATCTTCAGCTTCTGAAATATTTCATAAACGCTTATATCAGCAGTTTGATGACTTGGACGGGGTAATGTTATTTGTGGATGATTTATTAATCCATGGACCAACAAAGGAAATTCATGATCAAAGATTAAGGGCAGTTTTAGACAGATGTCGGAAAATAAATATCAAATTGAATAAATCTAAGTGCAAAATAGGTTTAAAAGAAATTAAATACCTAGGGCACAAAATAATGCAAAACGGTATTCTGCCGGATGATTCACATTTAATAGCTATAAAAGAAATGCCTAGTCCAAAAAACACGAAAGATCTAGAAAGATTTTTGGGCCTCGTTACGTATGTAAATAATTTTGTACCAAATTTGTCCGAAAAAACGCATAAACTTCGAGAGCTATTAAAGAAGGATATACAATGGGAATGGGACCCAGTTCATGAACAATCTTTTCAAAATATAAAAAACTGTTTAATTAGTCCGCCAGTATTACAATATTTTGACATAAATAAACCAATTGTAATTTCAGTGGATGCAAGTAAGACAGGACTGGGTGCTTGTCTTATGCAAAATAATTTGCCTGTCTGTTATGCATCTAAATCATTGACTAAAACGGAACAAGCTTACGCACAAATTGAAAAAGAATTGTTTGCATGTGTTTTTGCCTGCGAAAGGTTTTATATGTACATATATGGGCACTCGAATATAACAATTGAAACTGATCATAAACCCTTAGTTAGCATTATTAAAAAACCTTTAACGAGCGCGCCAGCGCGTTTACAGCGAATGTTGATGAGACTACAACCATATACATTTCAACTTGTTTACAAGCCAGGTAGGTATCTATACCTGGCCGACACCTTATCGCGTGCAGTAGCACCGGGCCAGACAGTACTAACATCGCCGCGAGATAATCTTAACGCGAAAGCGCAAGTGTGTGCTATAACGTCAGCGAATGTACTGACTGATACACATTTAATACAAATACAAAAGCACACGAGTGAGGATAATGAGTTACAAAAATTGATTAAAATAATAAAGTCTGGTTGGCCCAACGACAAGAAAGAATTAGATTACAGTTTAAACTGCTACTGGGGATGTAGGGACGAATTAACGGTGGATTTTGGTATAGTTTGGAGAGGCAACAGAGTAATAATTCCAAAACAAATGCGTAGAGATATGATAGCAAAAATTCATAGCAGTCACTTGGGAATAGCAAAATGTAAACTAAGGGCCCGAGAAATCATGTATTGGCCTAATATGAACTCCCAATTGCAAGATTATTTGTCGAACTGCCAGGCTTGTTTAACCTATAGGAAAGCTAATACTAAAGAACCTTTAATCTCACACGAAATACCAAATAGGCCTTGGTGTAAGATAGGTATAGACCTATTTCATTTGGGCAAAGATTCATTTCTGTTAGTAGTAGATTATTTCAGCAAATTTGTTGAGTTAAACAAATTAAATTCCTTAACTTCTGGACATGTAATAAGTAAATTAAAAACTATTTTCAGTAGACAGGGTATACCTGAAATAGTCGTTTCTGATAATGGGCCGGAATTTTCTTCTAAGTATTTCAAGGAATTTGCTGATGAATGGAAATTTGTGCACAAGAAAAGTTCTCCAGAATTCCCACAGTCAAATGGGCAGGTAGAACGTACTATACAAACTATAAAAAATATTATGAGAAAAACTAAATATGAAAACAAAGATTTTAATTTAGCAATGTTGGAATTCTTGAATACACCAATAAGTCAGGATATACCATCTCCTGCTGAATTACTCTATAATCGAAAACTAAGAAGCATAGTTCCCTGTTCACAAAATTTTTTTATTCCTAAAGTCCATAAACATGTATCGTGTAATGCAAAAAATGTATCATGATAAAGGTAGCAGGAACTTATGTCCTCTAAAAGTAGGTCAAAAAGTAAAAATACTTAAGGGTAAATCGTGGACATCAGGGACTATAATAAAAATGGCAGGAATACGATCTTACTTAGTAAAGATGAATAACGGAAATGTAGTAAGGCGAAATAGAAAACATTTGATAAGAGATTCAGAATACAGGCAAGATCGTTGTACTTATAGTAGATATGATGACATCGGTTATGACACAGGTTTGAATGTAAACACAAGTACTAACCTATTCAGCTCCAGTGCGCCGGCGCCGCAACAACCGGCTAATTCTAATAACTTTTATCGTACACGTTATGGCAGGATAGTACGACCTCCTGATCGGTGGGGATTCTCCGCAGGCACAGATCAAACGTAAACAAACACGTGCATGTATGTATTGAACAAATTATTTGTATGATTTTTTTTTTGTTTTAATGTAAGCACGCATATGAAATTTTACCAATTGTAATTCATTGAAATACAAAATATAAGTTTAGATATTGAACTTATAGTGTAAAAATAAATAACTGTATAAATACTACTTAATTGTTTAAAATAAATAAATAAAATAATTGCATTCGAAAATATTTTAAATAAATTATAAACATGATCATATATTAATCATATTAATCATCTTATATCATATCATATATTAATTAGGTATTATAGGAATATATTAATAATTTCAATTTCAATCAAAGTTGCAATATCATTATATTTGTAAACCACATGTTTTTGTACAAAAGTCTCCATATTAATATAATAATAGATTTAATTTCCCATATAATTAATGTAATTTTTAAAATATTAATTTGGTTTTGATATGGTTGATATTATTAGCATTAATAAACATTGTACAAATTGTTTCAGAAGCATAACATTGTTACTTAGTTAATAATTATAATTAATGCTGGTTACTTATAAAAGAAAAGCTGTAAATTTATAATAGTAAATTTCAGGATTATTTATAAGTAGATAATTGCATGTTTTTTATTTTCTCTCTTCAAGGAGAAATTGTAAGTGTACTATTTTATTTTTATTTTTAAAGAAGGGGATTGTAGGTATACTCATTTTTATAAATATCAATATTGGAAGGTACTAGAAGATTTTGATTAAACATCAGTCTATCTCGTAGTAAGGTGTTTCATTGACGTCATCCTTAATACTTCAACAACGCATGCGCAATGGCTTTAAACTGTCCGACAGCTGGCAATCGCTATCCTCGCCTGAATAGTGGTGTAACGCGATAGCTCTCTTTCACTCTACTTTTAATGTTTACTTTATTTAACAGCCAGCAACCCTTATTTGCGGCCAGATTTAATTAGGCAACCGTATATAATAATGAACAGAAAAAAATTAGCTTTAATTTGATTTATAAAATATGAATGTACGTTGTGGGTGTATAAATGTAACAAAATCATACCTGTGTACACCTGGCTGCGAAGAGGTGCGGCCAGGTGCGCAACGGCAACCATGATTTTTCAGAGTCTTCATAGATGTTACCGTAAAATAGACGACATTTCATTGAAAAAACATGTCAGTGAAATTTCTTACGGATTATGAATTATTAATAATTTAATTAAAAATACTAGCGGCCACATTTTGATAGGCAACCTGGTAGATATAAATTCTCCTTATCATAAATATGTGAAAAAATTTGGTTTTCAGCAAACACTCGATGGGTACACTGATTCTGCAGCCGGATCTCGTACTATATACTATACTAACTGAACTTACTTAATTGATTGTACTTACAAACCTTCACAACAAATGCCATGTGTCGTAAAGGTACAGCAGTAAGACTCACACTTCCATGAGCGTGTCCATCTCTATGGGCGTGAGCGACAGGCCGGCGGACGCGAGGCCGCGGTAGAAGTCTGCGCGCGGGATCACCAGCTCGTGGCGCGGGTCGAACTGCTTCAGGAACTCGCGCGGCCGCACTCCCTCGCGCACCATCTGCAACACAGTACAATCATTACAACACAGGTATCACGATCATTATAATGAATAACACATAGGTACAATTTAAAAACGTATCACGTAATAGCGCGAAATTTTGCGTTCGTTGTTTACAATTTTATATGACGAGCCTTATTTTTTGTACCGTGTACATTAAAGGACTGAAACAATTTTTCTGATAATTTTCGATATTTTTGCCCAATTTGCAGTTAATTATAAAAATTGCCAAAATATTCGAAATTGTAAAACAATTATACCTATGGCTGTTTTGAAATAAGTTTTATTATTTAAAAAAAAAACAGGTTTATGTACCAGAAAAATCAACATCTTCAACACAACACTTTGCTAGTGTAATTAATGGGTATTCGAGACCTAATAACTGTCGCGCAGGGCAGTATTAGAGCAGTTGCTGAATAAATCGTGATTACTGTTTGGCACTACAGCAGTCCATGGGCAGAGGTGACGCTTGCCACCAGCGTGCGAATAACAACAGTAAAAATAACATTATTCAAATCAGTATTTGTCTGATATTGACATCAGAAGCACTCTTTGTTTGATGTGTCCCCATGTTAATCTGCTTTTACCATTTGGCGCAGCCAAATTTACCACTGAAGCTACCCTTTCAGGTGACACTGAAGAAGCTTGACAAATCAAATATTTTAGACCGATATCCAAGAGAATCGGCGTGAAGTGTTGACAATTTACCCAGAACTTTATTGTATCTGATTTTCGTTCTAAAAGTGGTGGGTCTAAATTTTAGACCCACCACTTTCTCTCTTAATCAACAATAATTTCTCATATCTGGACCTGATAGAGGACCCTCTTGCTCTGATGCTGCTTGATCAGAATTTTTATCCGGAGAAAGTTATCCTCTATGCCGATGTTCTGTATGAATCTCAGCACTAATTTTGGATATAGGTAGCATTAGACACGACAATTGGCGAGGTAAAGGGGAAACGCTAGAACCGAGGGTCCAAAATAGTAGCTACTGAGAGAAAAGGATTTCTTTCTAAAGAAGCCAGTTTATCTTCCACTTTATTGAGTAAAGCTTTTTACAACCAACCCTAAAGAGGTTGATGGAGTTGCTTGATCTGTAACTTGGGTCACTAAATTTGTAAGAGGAATGGCTAAGCTTATATAATTCGCAACACTTATTTCCTCAGTAGCTTCTTTGAAAGAAGAGCACTAAAATCCCGTATCGCATAGACTGTAATTTTTGTTTCTGTCTGAAATAAAGAAACTAAACCCATACAGCCTACTGCATACCTATTATTTTTCTAAATTTAATAAATCGGATTGGCCAATACATGGTGTGACGCATGAGCATACAGCAGAGCTTTGAGAATATATCAATTTTAATATCTGAAAAAAAAAGGCGTGTGGCACTCGGAGACTGCCTCGGTAAAGCTATTGCATAGCCTTTTTTTTTATCAACTATAACTTGCAATTATAATTATTTATTTATTTTATTTATACAGTAATTTTTCCTTTGTTTTTTTTTCTTTGATATCAATTCAAGTTTTCTTTCTGTTTTCTAATTTATTTATTTTTTACCAGCAACGTCATCAAAAGAGTGCGAAAATGGTGACGATTAAGCGACTAAACTATATTCAATGTTTTCTGTTCGACTTTGATAAAGAGATAGAAAGAAGCTAAGCAATAGCTTAAAAATGACGTCATGTTCGTTATCACACCCATGTCAGAATGTCATGAAATATGATGTCGGCCATCTTGGATTTCAAAAATGAAATCATTTTCGTGATCAGCACCCTGAGTTTTGGCGGGAAAGTCAAGCTGAGTGTCACGCTCGTTTTTCATTGGACTTTAAAAATTATTTATAGTGTTGTTTACTAAATAAAAGTGCGTGATTTATGTAGTAAAAAGTGCATTTAGTAAATAGTTCATAAAGAACAGTGAAATATCGCTGCATAGTGGCCACATCATGACTTTGTCCCAAACCTCACTCGTAAGACGGGTCACGCGGCCGTCTTTTTCGACCGGAATAATTCATAATTACGTGGCATTGGCTAAATGCACAAACCGTGCGAAGCCAAAAAATAAAGAAATAAAGGAAAAACCCATGAAATCTATTATATTATCACTCGAGTCAGTAAGCATGTAAAATGAGAAAACTAACATAGAACGATCCGTGTGAGAACTAAACGATCACTATTACACAACAACACTGATACCTTTGAGAAAGCGGACTTCCTCTACAATAGGGCAATTCCTCCGTAAGGTCTGTCTATGCTATTACTTATAATCTCTGTCATTGTGTGCTGTTTCGGTGCAATCGCTAGACCGGCCGGGCACTGAGGGGCAGGCAAGACAGCTATAGTATCCTTATGACTCCACCAACTGGTATTTCGTTGACTCGGAAACGGCGCACAGGGAGCACCACGAAATATACTCAAAGACTCCGAGGTTCTTTTTCAATATACCCCACTGTTTTGTCGTGGTGGCCTAGTGGTTAAAACACCAGCCTCTCAAGTATGAATGCGCGGGTTCGATTCCAGGTCAGGCAAGTACCAATGTAACTTTTCTAAAGTTATATGTACTTTCTAAGTATATCTTGGACACCAATGACTGAAGGCGAAGGAAAACATCTTGAGGAAACCTGGGCTTTATAAGTCTGAAATAGCCAACCCGCATTGAGCAAGCGTGGTGATTACGCTCAATCCTTCTCTGTATGAGAGGAGATCTGTGCCCAGCAGTGGGACGATAAAAAGGTTGTTGATGATGAACGGCGTCGGTGTCGAATTATTTGTTATCAATTTAATATTTTCGAGCTGATCTTTAGTAACATAATCACTTCTGATTGCGTTAACATCTGACCGTAGAATTAATAAATCCTTCATCAACTTCTTTACGTACGTTCTACGTAGTCAAAGCAAACTGGTGGCAATTTGTGAAGGTCATATGCCACAAAAACTGGGATTGTTCGGGATCCGTGATTTTAAACACCGTAATCGTATATTTTAGGTCTTTCTGCTTTTTGTTCTTACGCCTCGATACATGTTTTTGTCTTGTCTTCGTAGAAACAAACAATAACTTTTTTGCCTCATCAATGTCTTCCTCAGAAAAAGCCGACGAGCATATTTTTATTAAACTTTCGTTGTTTCGTTTCGGAGATAACAATATTACAACTCGTACACTTAAATGTACTCGTATTAACATTGTTCACCGACATCTTTCAGTAAAATTTTATTTAATAAAAACTTCAACTTCAACTCTTGATCTGGTCCCTGTGGATAGATACCACAATTTTGCCAATAACACGTGTAACAAATTATAGAAATTCTTTAAAAAAACATTTCACAATAATGGCGGATATCGCCAATAACAGTTGAAAAAACGGCCGCGTGAGCACTTTTTACTCTATAAAATCACGCGCTTTTATTTAGTAAACAACACTATAAATAATTTAAAAGTCCAATGAAAAATTAGCGTGACATTCATCTTAGCTTTTCCGTTAAAAAAAAGCTATTTTATAAAAACACTACTAAATTAATTTGAATAAAAGTACTTAATAATTAATTATATGAAAAGTTTTTAAGGTAGCCATGACAACGTCGATGACGTCTATGACATATCTCTATAGAAGACCTATTTCAGAGAGAAAATTAATCGCAAGTTTAGCACATCGCGACTATCAGTAACATTGCAAGTGTGTAGAACTGAGTTCGCGCCCTGCAATATGCATGCTCTTTTTGAAAATCTATAAATTGTTTTCAAAAGATGTAGTCGCACGCACACAAACATACCGTGCCGAAGACTGCCGAACTGAAACGACGTTAGACGATGTACGGCCTTCAAGCCACACCTCCGTGCCCGTCGGAGTGGGGAGCGTGAGGTTTTTTCGTTACGGAATTTCTGGATTCGGTCCCCGCGCTCAAGGCCCGCGATAGAAGCTATGCAATAGCTTAATAAATATTGAAAATCGATATATCGCGGGAAAAAATATCGCAGATATATATCGATATTTTTCTGAAAAATATCGATAATTTGATATATCGATATTTTTGCCCATCCCTATTCGTAACACTAGTGGTAGAGTATATCGCCTGCGCAGCGTAGGAGAGGAAGTAATATCCTCCTCTTATTTTAGCGCGCGGCGAAAATGTATGGCTGCTCCTGCTGTTTTGTTTAAGTGGGGTAGGGCGCTTGCGCCAGTGTGCCTGTGTGTTTGTACCTACTACGTGCAGCGTTTTAAAATTGTCATGTTTCTGTGTGCACAATATACATATTAATATTTTTTATTTTACGACATGAAAATGATAGTAAGTTCAAAATCATTCCCTGAGCAGGAAAAATATTTAATTTATTTAAAACTGCACAACGTTAATGTTCAAGTCATTACTTCTGCCGGCACAACCGGAGTGCCAGTCGTTGTTTTTGTTTACTAGACCAGTTCGGTATTTTCTATCTTTTCAAATAGTCTTTTTAGATCACCTATTTGAAGAAAAAAGGCAAAATGGTGGATAAGTAGGATACTTTGGCACGTATGCCACGGACCGTCAAAGACCTTTGAGTTGCTATTCTGCTCTACAGAAATCGAAAATGAAACGCAATTGAACTGTAGAAGTTAGCCATGTCTGAAATTTGGTAGACGAACGTCTAAAATCCAGGGATTTTTCTCACCAGATACTTTTGGAACAGTCGTAATAATTTCTAACAAGACCTTGCCCTTGATCTTGGCGAGTATCTGCACGATGTCCGTCTGTAGCGGGTCCAGCCCCGCGGGCGGCGCCACATTCGGCGCGGGCGCCGGGCCCGCCACCACCGCGCTTTCCACCGGGCGCTCCTCCATCTGAAACAAACACAACCTCTAAACCGCTGCTACAAAGATCTTTGGTGCTCGAATGACGTTCACGGGGAGGGCGCAGTTAAACATATATATGCGCTTTATTGTTTTGTGACGTGCAAATTGAAATTTATGGAAAACGATGAACTTTTTTGTTCCGATTTCTGCGACGCCCCAAAATAACCTTGCAGCGAAATACAGGTGAAGCTTTCGTTGGACCTGGGTGCAAGTACAAGGGTTTTGTTAAGCTGAAATGAAGGGATATTCATATTCACCAGCCACCTATCTAAGGTGTTATAGAGAAAAAAAGTAACAACAAAAAAACAAAACAAATTGGAAAAACTAGCATTGCATAAAGCAAGAAAAAAGTATGTAGGGACGTGCGGATTGCCTACGCAGACAAATCGTCCGGTGGGCATGCCGAACAGCGGCGAGCCACGCCAGTCGGTTCCGGAGACCCAGTATGGTCGTACACTTGTAATCCTTCTGATATTTCTCATAACATTGTATTAGGGAAAAGTGAAAGTAAAATATTACTTTAATTTATATCGAGAGTCCCACACCCCTAAAGTGGTGACCCCGAATCGAACAGTAAAATTTAAACAAGTGTAGAACAATAGTGACGCAGTTGCAATTGTACTTTGAACACCAGTGTGAGCGTGACCGGAAGCGACTCCCTGCACTTTACACCCCTTACAACGGGAAGCAGGTGTAGCAGCCCGGCCAGCTGCTACACATATTCTATTACCCGCTGTGAAGGGTCGGCTATTAATCACACTAGGATCGCGGAAGTCATGACGGTCGTCCCGACCGTCCATCGCGGAGTGCCCATAAATCTCACCCCGGAAGCACATCTGTTGACCATCGTCAATGTGCGTGAGAACCATAGCGAGCTGTCTTGCACGTGAACTGTGAATTGGCGCGCTTTCTACACCAACCAATCACACACTTCGGCCTCCCTTGATCAACGGATCAACATAGAGAACGCACGCGATACCGCGTGGAGATCCGCAGGACAACAAGCTGATTTCCTATTGGCGACCCCGACGTGATCCTAACCGACGTCATTCAAACCGACGTGATTTAAAGACTGACGTGGTCTATCGATACTCGTGATTAGCACACTCTAGTGGATTCCCACAAGCGGGTCTCACCACTAGGATTTCAAGAGGCTATATTCACGGTATTGATACGTTACACCAGCAGAGTCTAGTCAGGATGGCCACCAGCAACGCATCACAGGAAGGAGTGCGAGTCGACACGCTCACACTACAAGCACGGCTGTCTGACTTTTAGCCGGCGTATCCCAGACTATGGTTTACGCACTTCGAGGCAGTAATGGCGCCACAAAAGCAAGATGATGACGCGCGCTATCAAGCAGCTATCGCCCGACTAGGCCTGGACGCACTTCAGCTTGTAAGAGACATTCTATTCTATTATATGACACATTCATATTTACACTCCATTCCTGTTCACACTCTTGTATATAATTATCTTACATCACGTTATTGTACACGTTATACACTTTGTACTCTTTTACTTACGTGCAATATACAACGTTCGATTCATCTGAGTTTTAATTTCGTAACACGACCTACGCGCTACACAGGTAAAACAGGATGGCTCTTTAACCTACCGTTGATGGAAGCAGAGTCAGGAAAACTAAAAGCGGCAAGAGTTTATATAATGGCACGTGGCAACACAGCAAGTGGTCGCGGGAAGTGGCAGTGGCCAAGACAGAGGTTTTACAAAAAATATGAAGACGCTGGCGCTGGAAGTGCACTACGTATTGAAGCCAGCGAAGGACGTACAGCTGCAACGCCTACAGGAAGGCCCTTGACCAAGGATAGGCACCAGGTTTTGGCCCCCCGGTATGCAGAACAAGCGACCAGGGACGGCAATTAGAAAGTGAATACCATCCACAGAGTAATGGGATGGTCAAACGGTGGCATCGCAGCATGAAAGCGGCACTAATGGCCCTGGCCTTGCCATTAGTGCCTTGTGCGTGCCTGCTTTCAACAACAACAAAAATAGTCCATGTTCTAGTGTTAAAAAAAGGTTTTAAAATATTCTTACGCATATTCCTGGCGTAATAAGAGAAGTAAGAAATATAAAAGATCCAGGTGAGACTTAGAAATATTTTTGTTCTAAGAAAGTAATCAATCTAATTACAAAGTAAACTAACCAATATATTGAGCAACTTTCACCTAAATTCAAACGAACTAAAGATTGTCGATTAACAGATTAAGAGGAAATTGAAGCTTTACTTGGTCTTCTTTAAATAGCTGGCGTTAGAAGAAATAGTCGTATGAATGCTAAAGATCTGTTCAGGGCGGATGAAATTCAAAAACTATTTTTGTCTCGAGCATGCAGTGATTGTATGTTCTGATTGTTATACCAATGAGTCATTAATCATCATCATTTATTATATTTCATTGATTTTGTCCTAATGATTATTTTTGTACTTTTCCATTGTTTTTTTTTTTAAAGGGAGGGTTGAGTGAGTTGAACAGCGGCGAGCCACGCCTACCGATTCCGGAGACCCAGTATGGTCGTACATTTGTAATACTTCTGATATTTATCAAACTTTTTTGGGATTAAACAACAATAATATAAATCCTGTAGCAGCTGTGAAACAAGTTCTGAGGGATCACATTCACCACGCATAATATAGCGAGTTGAGATGAGCAAGAAAAATGATGGTCACCTCGTCGAGTAGGCGCACGTAGCTGAAGCCGCAGTCGTCCAGGTAGCGTGCCTCCAGTGCTCGCACCTGTGCCGCACTCGGCAGCACGCCCAGCCGCGCCAGCACGCGCCGCACCGCCGAGCGCGATACATGGCCGTTGTTGTGTCTGTGGGGGGAGTACGTAACACTATGCAGCACGCGCCGCACTGCGGAGCGCGATACATGCCCGTTGTTGTGTCTGTGGGGGGAGTACGTAACACTATGCAGCACGCGCCGCACTGCGGAGCGCGATACATGCCCGTTGTTGTGTCTGTGGGGGGGAGTACGTAACACTATGCAGCACGCGCCGCACTGCTGAGCGCGATACATGCCCGTTGTTGTGTCTGTGTGGGGGAGTACGTAACACTGTGCAGCACGCGCCGCACTGCTGAGCGCGATACATGCCCGTTGTTGTGTCTGTGTGGGGGAGTACGTAACACTGTGCAGCACGCGCCGCACTGCTGAGCGCGATACATGCCCGTTGTTGTGTCTGTGTGGGGGAGTACGTAACACTGTGCAGCACGCGCCGCACTGCTGAGCGCGATACATGCCCGTTGTTGTGTCTGTGGGGGGGAGTACGTAACACTATGCAGCACGCGCCGCACTGCGGAGCGCGATACATGTCCGTTGTTGTGTCTGTGGGGGGGGAATACGTAACACTATGCAGCACGCGCCGCACTGCGGAACGCGATACATGCCCGTTGTTGTGTCTGTGTGGGGGAGTACGTAACACTATGCAGCACGCGCCACACTGCGAAGCGCGATACATGCCCGTTGTTGTGTCTGTGGGGGGGAGTACGTAACACTGTGCAGCACGCGCCGCACCGCCGAGCGCGATACATGCCTGTTGTTGTGTCTGTGGGGGGGAGTACGTAACACTGTGCAGCACGCGCCGCACTGCCGAGCGCGATACATGCCCGTTGTTGTGTCTGTGGGGGGGAGTACGTAACACTGTGCAGCACGCGCCGCACTGCTGAGCGCGATACATGCCCGTTGTTGTGTCTGTGTGGGGGAGTACGTAACACTGTGCAGCACGCGCCGCACTGCTGAGCGCGATACATGCCCGTTGTTGTGTCTGTGTGGGGGAGTACGTAACACTGTGCAGCACGCGCCGCACTGCTGAGCGCGATACATGCCCGTTGTTGTGTCTGTGTGGGGGAGTACGTAACACTGTGCAGCACGCGCCGCACTGCTGAGCGCGATACATGCCCGTTGTTGTGTCTGTGGGGGGGAGTACGTAACACTGTGCTGCACTCAGCAGCATGCCCAGCCGCGCCAGCACGCGCCGCACTGCCAAGCGCGACACGTGCCCGTTGTTGTGTCTGTGGGGGAAGGGGGAGTAGTAGCCATGACTACGATATCATCAGCAAACCGAAGGTGTGTTATGTACTCGCTATTGATGTTGATGCCCAGTCCTTTCCAGTCCAGAACCTTGAAGACATCTTCCAATGCAGCGGTGAACAGTTTCGGGGAGATAACATCTCCTTGTCTGACACCACGCTGCAGAGGTATTACTGACTTTTGTAGATATAAAGGTCGACGGGGTTCGTGGCACCGTGGTAAATAAATATTTTAAAGGAAAGATGTTGTTCGGTGAAAAGTTTATATTAAAGTAAGCGCTAAGGTAAACAAGGCTTTCAAATAAAATAAAAATAGAATAGAACACAATGAAAATAATAAAACATGCCAGTAGGCTCTAAGGCCTGGTTTACACAGCTGAGATTAGGCATAATCTACAACAGCCCCACATAATCGAAGCTGTGAAACAAAAAAAATCTGCACAGAAAAATTAAATTAAACCTAAACCAGCTACACATCTCTTGTGTGCTATAGGCCCCAGTGTTTTAGTGAGAACATCTGCAGGCATATCACAACTCTGAAGATATTCTAACTTAACAACATTAGAAGAGACCTTTTCTCGAATAAAATGATGTTTCGTATCTATGTGCTTCGTCCTGTTGTGGTGTACAGGATTGTGAACGAGATTTATGGCACTCTGACTATCTGAATACAGCTTAACTGGCGTAAGTTTACCTGTTATTTCATGGATAAAACGGCGTAAATAACAAGCTTCTTTAGTAGCGGACGCAAGCGCCATATATTCGGCCTCTGCAGAGGAGAGCGCTACCGTGGGTTGTTTTTTCGACTCCCATGACACAGGTGCTCCACCTTGTACAAAAACATAACCTGTGTATGACCTTCTGTCGATCGTACAGTTTGCCCAATCAGCATCACAGAATCCTTTTAAGAGTTCTCCATTTTTTCTATAAACCAATGAGTAGTTGAGAGTGCCTTTCAAGTATTGTAAAACTCTTTTTGCAGCATTCCAATGCTCTTTAGTATAACACGTATTAAATTGACTGAGATAGCTCGTCGTATACGCGATATCTGGTCGTGTGTTTACAGACAAATACATAAGAGAACCAATAAGAGTTTGGTATGGAAAATTCTCACTAACCTGATCATCACAACGCTTTTCCATCGATTTCTTTACAAGTGGAGTATTTACCGTCTTACACTCTATCATATTAAATTTTTGTAGTAGTGAACTTATGTATGACGATTGATTAATTTCTATAACATTTTCCTGTATATTAAAATTCAGGCCTAAATACTTTTTCAAAAAACCCAAATCTTTTAGTGAAAAATTACTCGACAAATCCTTTTTGACAATGTCAAATGTCATTTCAGAGTCAAAAAATACTAAAAAGTCATCGACAAAGACACTAAGAATAACGAGTTCCTTATCAAAAAGTTTAGTGTATACGCAAGATTCAGAAGGAGTTGGAACAAAACCTATTTTTAAAAGTGTTTCATTTAACTTTTTATTCCAGGCACGCGGTGCCTGTTTTAGGCCGTAAAGGGATTTCTTTAATAGGCAAACCTTACTTTCGCCACCCTTTTCTATGAAACCAAAAGGTTGTTCCATATAAACTTCCTCTTCCAAGTTTCTATTTAGGAACGCGGTATCTACGTCCAAATGTTTTATTTTTAAACCAATTTCTGCAGCCAACGCAAATAAGGCACGTAGGGAAGAATGATGAATTACTGGCGCAAACGTTTCGTCGTAATCCACTCCTTTAACTTGCTTAAAACCTTTTGCGACCAGTCTAGCCTTGTATTTCAGTATATTTCCACTAGCGTCCTTTTTCAGTTTATAAACCCACTTGCATGGTATTACTTTCTTGTTTGGTCTGTCAACAAGATCCCAGGTCTTGAGCTTCATAAGAGAATTGTGCTCATCTTGCATAGCATTTTGCCATTTTTCGGCATCGTCAGCATGAACTGCTTCATAGTATGTCGTCGGCTCATCCAAATCATCAGACAATACATTATAAGTAAGAAAATCTGGTGGTTTCCTGTTTCGTGAGGGGTACCGACGCTCCTGGATAAATGGCTGCTCTTCCAAACTAGCTGGTTCTTCATCAAAACGCTGTGTGTTTATTGGTGAAGACGTTTCAGCTATAGGGTCGATACTCTCAACACAATCGTGAAATTCAATTTCATTTTCATCTCTTTCAGCATTTTCTTCAAAAAGTAAAACTGAGTCCGACTGTACCTCAGGTTCATTCTGCTTTCGTTTCAAAAATGTAAAGCAGTTTTCAAAAAAGGTTACATCCCTAGATTTTAGGATTCGCCGTGGGTTAGAAGGATCTCTAAAAATATAACTATTTGGATCTTCAGAATAACCCACAAAAATAGCTTCTTCAGCTTTCATGTCCAACTTTTTTCTATTACATGAAGGTATATGGACAAGGGCTCTGCATCCAAAAATTCTTAGATGACTAAGATCACATCTTCTGCCACACCATTTATCATAGGGTATATCCCCACTTAAGGCTCGATGAGGGGACCTATTTTTTAGGTATACAGCTACGCGAAATGCGTCTTCCCAGTAAGCCTTAGGTAGTGAGCTTTCAGCCAGCAGCGATCTCGCCTTCTCGGTTATAGATCGGTGGGTTCGCTCTGCAACTCCGTTTTGTTGAGGGCTGTAAGGCGTCGTTGTTTGATGCGCGATACCTTTTGATGAAAGATAATCAACAAAAACTTTATTAACAAACTCTGTGCCGCCATCAGTCCTAATCCTTTTTATTTTAAAACTTAATTGATTTACAACTAAAGTTTGAAAATGACAAAATTTATCTTTTACTTCGGTCTTTGAACTTAAGAAATACGCAAAAACTTTTCGGGTATAATCATCAACTAAAGTTAACATATATTTATTACCTTGAAAAGAGGTTGTAGACATAGGTCCACACAGATCACAGTGGATCAACTCTAAAGGTGAAGTTGCTCTATTAAAAGCTATCCTTTTAAAAGGTTTTCTTGCTTGTTTGCCTTCTACACAAGCGATGCAACTTGATTTATCTACTACGGAAAATTCTACCCCTACCTGGTGATTCTTCAACCGATTCATGCCTATTCGACAAAGGTGTCCAAGTCTCTTATGCCAGATTTGATACCTACCCTGACAGTCAGAGTGCTCATCTTTTGTTAAATAATTATCAGCCACAGTGTTGGAAACATTTGTAGAGCCATTAAGTACATACAATCCACCACAGGGCGAAGCATGAAGAAGCGAATCACCTGTAACACAAAAGGTATCATTTTTATAAAAGTTACATCCATTTTTATTAAAAACACATATAAAACCCTTATCTACAGCTTTTTGTACAGATAGCAAATTAGCATTTAAGTCTGGTACATAAGCAACATCAGAAATTGTATTTATTTTATTTTTAGGTGTCGAGATCGAAATATCTCCTAATCCTAAACATTTGATCTTTTCACCATTTGCGACAGTTACGGTTCCTCTATCAGTCAACTTTATATGTTGAAACCAATCACGCCTTGAAGACATATGTTTAGTTGCACCTGAGTCTACATACCAAACATCCTTGTTTTCAGATCCAGAAGTATTCAAAGCAGTAAATGAGGAGTCATTTGTACTCGTAACATTACCCTTTTCCTTCTTCTTTTTCAATGGACAGTCTGGTCTTTTATGTCCGGGTACATTACAGTCATAACATACTACTTCCTTCTTCTTTTTGGATTTAGGTTTCACTTTTGCTTGAAATACCGAATCCGTCGTTAATGTGTCGCTTTTAGACATTTCATTAAGGAGTCTCGTTTTTACCAGGTCAGTAGTTACATCAACATTGCAATTTTCAAGCGCCATAATGAGGGGCTCATATTTTGGAGTGAGTCCACCTAAAAGTATAGCGGCAATCGACGTATCTTCTATCACCTTCCCAATATCTGCAAGATCCTGTGCAGTTGAAGTAACTGCATTTATGTACTGTTCAATGTCTGCACAATCTGCGAGACTTAAGCGGTACAACTTACGTTCAAGAGCTATTCTTCGTCCTATACCGTTATCCTCAAAAAGCTTTCTGTAATGATTTCCACGCTTCCGATGCAGTCTTTGCACTTCTAACGTGAGTTATAGCTGCACCATCTACAGTTAGGCAAATCTTAGCAAGAGCTTTTGTATCGTACTTTACCCTTATAGCCTGAGGAGTTGTGTCACCTTCTGGGTATCCAGTAACGGCAAACCAGAGATCCTCGTGGAGTAGGTAGTTTCTCATTTTAAACTTCCACGTCGGATAACCCTCCTTGTTTCTTAAGCCAAAGGTTGGTAATGACGAAGAGCTTGACTTCGCCACAACATTACTATCACCAGTATCATGTGACATGTTTACGCACACCAAAAAAATACAAAAAACAATATTTTCCAAAAAAATACACTTTTGTATATATTTCACACACGGATTTTATACTCCACAATTTCATGCTGATAACGTTTTGTAGATATAAAGGTCGACGGGGTTCGTGGCACCGTGGTAAATAAATATTTTAAAGGAAAGATGTTGTTCGGTGAAAAGTTTATATTAAAGTAAGCGCTAAGGTAAACAAGGCTTTCAAATAAAATAAAAATAGAATAGAACACAATGAAAATAATAAAACATGCCAGTAGGCTCTAAGGCCTGGTTTACACAGCTGAGATTAGGCATAATCTACAACACTGACGGACTGACATGGTGGCGTTTTCGTACAACCCTTCAGCGCTTCAATATACCGATAGTCTACTAGGCACCGCTGGAGAGACTGCAGTACAGCCCAGGTCTCGATCGAATCAAAAGCTTTTTCGTAGTCCACAAACGCCAAGCAAAGGGGCAGGTTATACTCCTCGGCCTTTTGTATAACCTGCCGCAGCGTATGTATGTGGTCTACTGTGCTGAAGCATTTTCGGAAACCGGCTTGTTCGGAGGCTGGAAGTCGTCATACCTGCAGGCGAGACGATTCGTGAGGATTCTCGAAAACAACTTATAGACATGACTCAGAAGTGAGATGGGTCTGTAGTTTTTCAAAAGGGTGTTGTCACCCTTTTTGAAAAAGAGTACTACCACACTTCTGTGCCATGCCTGTGGCGTTTTTCCCTTGACTATGACGGAATTAAATAACTTCTGAAGAGCCCTATGGATCGGTTCACCACCCGCCTTCAGTAGCTCAGCCGTTATTCCGTCATCGCCTGGCGCCTTGTTGTTTTTAAGCTGTTAAAAGAGCCAATCGAATCTCCGAATAAATCGAATTTTGGAGCTCGAGCTGGAAAGCTTCGGAGTTATGTTATACTTAGTGTTTGGCCTCAATCCCGGCTGATGGTAAGCAGTGATGCAATCGTTGATGGTAAAGCGCGCTAGTTTATTACGAGCCTATTCACTTTAGCTTTGAAGACACTCAAATTGTAGTCCGACGAGAACACCGTCGCTGGCAAATTGTTCCAGTCCCTGAATGTACGCGGTATAAAAGAGGAAGCGAAACGCTTCGTCCGGATCGTAGAGGTCGCCGTACCACGGGTCGTCCGATGGTGGAACGGGGATGGGGGAATTAAATCATGCAATTCCCTCGCACACTCACCAACATGCATCCTATAGAACACCGAAAGGCTGGCTACTCTACGCCTGTGCTCTAGGCTTTGGAGACCGTTCTGAGTTAAATCTGGGTTGCCAATCAGCCTGTTCGCACTCCTCTCCACTGATTCCAAACTAGCCAGGTGATATTTCCCAGTACCAGCGCAAATGTGGCTGTAGTACTCCACATACGAGCGGATCTGAGCTTTGTACAACATTAGAAGTTGCCCTGGTGTGAAGTGCCGCCTTGGCATTGGACTCAATGAACCGTTCAGAGTTTAGGTTCGAGGAAATTTAAACTTCCAAAAGCTGAAGGCGGTCAGCGCACTCCAAGGATACAATCCGAAAAGTAGGAGCCAAGGTGAACGGACTTTCGTGAGGGTCGTGGAGGGTCTCCAGATAAATTTCCCTCTGGCGCAGCATCTTTGGTCATGTTGTTGGGTTTAACATTGCAATCACCTCGCTCCACTGCTATCTTTCTTCCTATTCACTCAGTTATTTTGAGTGAATAGGCCCTTAATAAACTAGCGGGCTTTACCATCAACGATTGCATCACTGCTTACCACTATAATAGTCAATAGTGGACATCTATAGTGCAACGAGTTGTTGGTGAACATCTATGGTGTAAGCAGCTGTTTGTGGACAACAATATACAGTGAATCGGTACTGACTCGTCGTGGTCGCAGAAGGCGGGGCGCAGGTCGATGGCGCGCTCAGTGCAGGCGGCGCGCACGCGCAGCAGCGCGGCCTGCGCGGCGTCCAGGTCGCGCTCCGTCTCGCCCTCGCCGCGCTCGCCGCGCTCGCCGCGCTCGCCGCGCTCGCCGCGCTCGCCGCGCTCGCCGCGCTCGCCGCGCTCGGCCGCCGCGCCCACCGCCGGCAGCGCCAGCACTGCTGCGCGCGCCGCTCCCGCTACTACGTCCGGGTGCTTCTCCAGCTCCTTGATCGTGAACACTGCAGAACAAACCCCGCACGACTGATGGGCTGATGGTTCTTAAAACGTCAGGCTAGCGAGCGTGCAAACGTACACCTGTAGGCCTAGTATGAGTTTTCAATACGAAACTCGATCGTCAATATCGAGCGCGTTTGACTCAGCGATTGGCCCGCTTCAAGGTCGTAAGAACTCTCAACCAATGAGAACGCCAAACGCGCTCGATATCGTCGAGCGAGTTTCGTATTGAAAACTCATACTAAGCCTACTGCACGTGTTGGGTATCGCATTATCGACATTGACTTTTACTGTATTGTCGTTTGTGGACTGCATTGCCAGTAGGTAAAACGCACACAGTTGATACACGTGTTCAAAAGACACTACTCTAAGATCCGATAAGGAACGACCTTCACCTATTTGTTTATTGGATAAAACGTTTTATGTGTTAATATAATACATCGCGGGTGGGTTAGCTAAACAATCATACACAGTAAATAACTAACTATAAATTATAGTAATTATTCTTATATACAAAGCTCGTTATTTTAGTAATAAACTGCATCTGTGGGACAGCTTGGCAAAAACGAAAATGTATAAATTCAGAATAGTAAAGTAAGTATATAGCAAATAAATAAAAAATATTCCTGGAAATTCAAGGTGAACGTTTTCTTTGCGATACTGAGCGCACGAAGTCAGCGTGAGGTTAATAACCTCCGGGAGTGATTTCCTTGTTACGCGAATTACATTGACGAGCTTAGGTTTTATCTTATTACATGCTTTTTATTAGCTACACTTGTATGTTTGCTTGCTTGTTTGTCCGTCGGATTCAGCGATCGTGAGTTCTGCTCCCGGCCACGCCGAAAAAAAAAAATGTTTTATTCCGGCAAAATTCAAAATTTTATTCGTACATCTAACTGTAAGTGGTTTTGAAGAACTTTACCATTTCTTTGTGACGCTGCAAAGCCAAATAGATATCATGATGGTAACAGATAGCGTCGGTAACTCGTTTGCCTATGATAAGTAGGAATGTTAATTTCTGAGTCGTGCATGGTTTAATATTTGAGACAAACAGAGCCTTAGATTTTGATATGTTGGAATATCAGTATCAATAACTAGAACGCAATTGATTATTTAAAGGCGAGTCAGGGAATCAAATTTTCAAATTTTTTTCAACCTTATCTTACATTGATTTGTGCAGGCAAAGTATTTAAAGGCGAGTCAGGGAATCAAATTTTCAAATTTTTTTCAACCTTATCTTACATTGATTTGTGCAGGCAAAGTATTTAGGTTAGATTTAGATTAAATTTTAGATTTAGTTACTTGGGTAACGCATCATAATGTATTTTAGCACTTGCTATTCTGTCTGTTGGAGAACAAGAAAAGTTTGGTAAAAACAAATGAGCACCACTTAAGCGTTCGTGTTATCCGTATATTATTTAAAAAAAGAATATCGAACTAAAAAGTTGAAAATAAATATTGTTTAAAAAGCGTGAGGCGTTTTGTGCCATAATGTTTGTATATGAAGCTTAATAATTCATTGAACACATGGTGCACTTTGATTGAAACGTCATTTTTCAAATTTTAATATCTAAATAATAGTTTGGTCAAGTTTTTTTCACCCCCCCCAACCCCCCCAAAAATATATTTATATAATTATTTAATTTGATATAAAATACGTTTCATGCAATGAACAGATGCGTGAAGGTTGTTCCTTATTGTATCCTCTACTACACTACTTGTCGTTGTCATCTTGTTGTCTTAACTGCAATCATCATTATTTCAACTGTCGGGCTATCACAGTTCATGAGATACAGCCTGGTGACAGACAGATATCTGTGTGTCTATGTGTATAGACAGGGGACTTTTAGTAATGGGGTCCCGTTTATATTATGTGGGTACGGAACCCTAAAGAAATATAATTTTTCTCAACTTCATTTAATAGATCAAAAAAATTATAAAATCTTTTTTATTTGTAAGTAGCTATGCACAAACGTCGCTATCAGCTGTGTTTTCAGTAAATATAGGACGAGTGTTTAACAAGAACTACGACAACATGTTGCCAGTCGGTACACATTTAAAGTTAAAGCTCGGGAATACTTTGGCAAGAAATTGGCAGATTCATCCCACATGTAATTTATTCTTTTTCTCTATCTATAATTTTTTATCTCTCACTTTTTCTCTATATATTGCTCTCTCATTCCGTCCTCTCTCATTTCTGTTTATATTTTGTATGTATGTATTTTTGAATTTAATATAATATTTTTTTCTCTTTTAATTTTAATTTGTTAGCACCTACCATGTTTTGTCTCTACATCATCTTAAGGTAGACTTTTAGAAAATACCTTAAGTCCGCCATTGTGCAATGTTTTTGCATTAAGTTTTAATGAATAAATAAATAATATTTTGTTTATGTTGGCAAAACCTTGAGATAAATTTAGTCAGTAGCAGTGCCGTAGCGAGAACTAATCTAGACGTGGGCGAGCTGCCCTAGCGAGGCCCTCAGGGTAAATCCGCGAAACAATAAAAAAAATATGTTCCGATTGATAAAACAAAATTGTTGTTACTTCTGGTAAATTTAACTTCTGAATAACGATTTATACACGTTTCCACATAAGGCGTCATGATCCATATTGATTAAATACTTCAAGTTATTTCGATAATCAAGAAAACACGCACTAAACATCATAACCATCACAGTAAAAGTACTGACCTTTGCCGTTGTCTGTTAAACTTTTTTATTTTACGTATACGCAGACTAGATTTTAATTATAAATTTAGAATTTACATATTTACCGTCATAAAATAACAAAATTATATTGAAATCGTATTAGCGAATAAGATGGAATCATGAATTGAAATATTGTCACGAGAAATCGTCATAGCCATCGCGGCTATATCAAAGGTTCCTTGATGTGGTCACGACGCGACTTATCTGGGCTTGTGTTCGCGGGACCAGCTCCTCTATTCGTTGGTCGCAACAGACGAGAGTGTGCGTAAAATTTACGCAGCTCCGAGACTTTTTTCACCTCGAAAACTAGGCGACACGCGCAGTTCGTCTGCGATTTCATCATTCCCATTTTGTTCAAGTTCGCTAAGTTTTATACATCGATATTTTTCTAATAATTAGGACTTTGTAGCATGTGATTACAATGAAAAAATTGCGATATTGTAGTGACCCAATAGTGGCGACAATTATTTTTATATAATTTTAAAATCGTTTTCGTCATTACCATTAACATCACTACCATCTCATTTAGGCTTATGATGATGACACTTTGTATATGGTAATGATGACTATGAAAGATTTCCTAAAATTTCTTTTGGCGCATGGAACTGTTAGTGACAATTGTCAAAATAGGGTGAGGGGGAGGTAAGAGGGATACGCGCGGGTTATTTTTTGACAGCTCCATGCGCCAAGTTAGAATAATCGTGTTATACCTCTTTGGAGGTAAGTGCGTAGGGATGATGGTAGAACCTAACGACACCTTCATTTAGCGCTTTACATAATAAATAAAAGATCGTAACTGGTCTCACCTTAATATTATAAATGCGAAAGTATGGGCTTGCCCACATCACGACGGTGCGACGTCGGCCCCGTTCACCGGCGCGGTGCCGGTCGACGTAGGTGCCGGTGCCGATGAACGGCGCCGACGCCAGTGCCAGCGGCGGTGTGAAACGGTGGGATGGTCCGGATGACGTTTTTTAATTGGTGGACGCACCGTTTCACACCGCCACCGGCGCCGTCACCGTTCACACCGATCCGGTGAACGGCGCCGACGTCATGGGTACAAGCACTATGTCTGTTACATTCCGCTAATCTAACTCAGTTTTTCGCATGATTTAATAAGTAATCTGACCGTGAGCAAATAATAGACTTATATGGAATCATGAGAAGCCACGGTCAAGTAATTTGAAGAAATGGAGAGTGGTTCAATGAACAGAAAACTGCAAATTCTTTTATATTTTTATACTTAAAGTATTATAATCAAAGTTACTAAGTAAATACCAAGATCAATGAAAAACTATTGTTGAGATTATCAAAATATAAATGATATATTATAATAAGGAGGATTTTATGTAACAAGAGTTGATTCTAAGCAATGACTATGGCATAAACTAACATAATATTATGGAGACAAGTTATGAAGATGTACCCCTAATGACTGTCTAGTTAGCAAATAGTAATTATTTATGTAACCAAAATTACGTAAATATTGGTTACATAAATAATTACTATTTTTAGTGCTTACTGCAGTCATGCCCAGGAAACAGAAACCCAAAATCAGTAAAAGGGCAGAAAAACAAAGAGTGTACAGAAAAATTAAATATGCAGAAATTAAACAATATCCAGTTTTATATGACTTAGAGAGAAAACAGGAAAGGAAAAAAAGAAACAAATCAAAAGTATCGACGAAGTATCTCCCCGTGATCAAAGAGAAAGACGTAAAAAATGGCGAGAAGCTTTTCGAAAATATACACAAAATAAAAAAAAGACAAAATGCGTCCTATTCCTGTCACTCCTGAATTGCTTTTGGTAGACCAAACAACAACAAGTAAAGAGAAGGCTGAGAAAAAAAAAACACCCAAAAAAAAAAATTGACAAAATCTAAAAAAATCGCATAAAAGCTCAAGAAAAAAAAAAAAGACTCAAAACTGATGAAATTGATAAATAAGGCATGAGAATTTTATCAGAATGATCTGAATAGCACACTTCCTGCAGGGAAGAAACAATATGTTACGAAGTTAAAAGTGCAAAAACAAAAATGGTACATGATATGCACTCAAAAAGCGTTACACAAAAAATTCATGGTCAAATATAACGTGACAGTTACAGTTTCTTTTGTAAGCATAAACGATTTTGGGTTTTGAAACCAAGAGGCTCTCAACGCGAAACATGCTTATGCATGATTAATGAAAATGTTAATCTAAAGGTTCAAACTGTCAAGACACATTCTATATTAGACAAAACAAGTTCTGATGATTTGATAACTAGCCTATGTAGCTCTAGCTCAAAATATGACGAAAAATGCTTAAAGAGTCATGTAAAAGTAAATCATTACAAGTGAAAGAGTTTTCCAATGATCAGGAAATTACTTATTAAAAATGGACACGTACAAGAGAAAGTATAAAGACAAAGCAAGATCAGAAAATTGTTACTGCGACTAAAAAGAATCGGTGTTAGCTAAATCAACAGAGGTGATCAATGATTTACATGAAAGTACCTATATCAAAATTCTTAGAGCATTGCTGTGCTATTCATAACCAATATTGCAAACATGACACTCCTAAAAGATTCATTATCCGTTAACTGTGCGGTTAACGCAGACTTTTCCGGAAATTACGGTCTGAAATTTAAAAATGAAGTGCAATCAATGCACTATGGTGGAAATCGCAAGGAAGGATGCCTTCACACAGCTGTAATATACATTTTGATTTCCATATTAATGAACCAAACCAAACCAACATCAATTTGAACTGCGAGTTCTTGTCTGAGACACGATAGTTCAGTTGTATTGACACATATTATTATTATACCACTGATCGAAAGAGCTCTCATAGATATTCCTTTCATAGACACTTTACATTTTCAGACAAACTCTCCAGTCACACAGTACCGAAATAAATACATTTCTTACATGATTTCCCAGTTTCACCACGAATTTCCACAAGTAACCACAATTATTTGGAACTACTCGGAGGCCGGACACCTGTGTTAATCACGATGAAAATGTGGGTACATATGATAACTTCCTGCGTTCGGTTAAAGAAAGTTTAAGTCTAAGTAAGAGTACCTAGGCATATTTTTCAATCAAAATCCTCATTGGTTTAAATTTACATTTTTTGTTTATGCGAAACCTGAATACAGTTTGTTCAGAATGAGCAACTGAATCGATTCCAATCATTTTTCCACCACGATATATTATTTCCCAAATACATTTAGAAATTCTTGCAGTGTGGTTACCGAACGTGGTACGCCCCTTACGGTAGATCATCATCCGCGCAACAGTTAACGTTGGTCAGAGGTCAATGCACCGTCTGCCCGCCTGAGCGGAGCGTGGACCACATTTTTGTTGGGACAGCCAAGAAGGATAACAAGCTCATAACTTTGTGGTTTTTCATGATACCTTTTTGAAATTTTGTACATGAATTCTTTACTTAAAAATACTGGACACGTGTTTCGGGTTTCGCATAAACAAATAATAATGTTGTATTTTTTTCTGATTCTGAATAATATTAGGAACGTAAAAAAATTTAACGAATGACCGTATTGCTCCAAATTTAATAAATTCATTAATTATTATTTCCAACCCATTCTTTAGTAGGTATGTGCTTAGCCAGGAAAATAACACAGATAAAGTTGGTGTTTAGCTAAACGATTATATTTCGTAATCACCATTAACATAAGATCATTACCATTTCAAGAAAATCATTACCATCAAGCAAACGTCATTACCATTCTGTGAAAAAATATTTGGACGGTTGTTACTTCTAAAATCACGATTGAATCTAAGTGCCTCATACTGATCTAAAGAGCTTATTACTTAACCTTTCAGTTAAAGCTAGTTTGCACGCATTCCTGTTAAGTTTTTCAAAAAACGTGAAAATAAATCTCGCGGAATAAAATCGGCGGATTCACCCAACAGTATTTTATAGGTAGTATTTATATAAATTCAAAAACCAAACCTTTTCGATCCATGTTAACATTAATAATAATAAATATTTTTTTAAATTATTATTTAGTAATAATAACAAGAAATAACAGAAATTTCGTCTGTTTGGTAATCGATCCCACGAATTTTCTCAATACATAACAGTAAAGTGTACGAGGACTAAAAATTCATTACATTTTTTTTGCCTATGAGATAATAATAAGAGAATTTTACAAAAATAATGCGGCTCTTTGTTTTGCCTAAAGACTTGTAATAAAGATTTGTAGTCGAGTTTTGTAGCTAACTCTGGTTCTATAGATAGTACTGCTAAAGCCGACAGTCTCTCTTGATTCATTCTATTATACAGCGGCGGCCTTACCTATTGCGAGGCTACGGGCGGCAAGTCTTTGCTAGGCCCTTTGTCCTTCATTAAAAGTATGTGTTGCGAAAGTAGGTCTGGTTGTTTGAATTAAGTAAATGTCATGTTTGTGGAGAAATGCTAAAGTTATACAAAGAAATAAAAAAAATATTATCAAACTATTTTATGTTTAAAAAATCACAAAATTAACAAATATAGATATGTTAAATTTTAAAACTGTTGTTTGCGGTATTCTTAGGACTAAAATCTTTAATTATAGCACAATAATCCAACGAGTGAGCAACGTCATTTTCGATTGAAAGAATAGCAAGGGCTGAATGCCGATCTTGTGTCATTTAAATTCATTGAATTTCTCAAATATGTATTAAGATTTTTAAGCCTCAAAAACTACTTTCAGCAGACGCAACTGTCACAGGTGTGGTGGCAATAATTTTCAGAAAACTAAACTAAACTATTTCATTTCCGAAATAATGTCGTCCTTTCCTACACGCGGATGAACATATTCAATTCTTGGTATAATTCAAGTCCATCAATATCACATGATTCTCCTACTGTCATAGATATTTGCAAGTCGCTGCATTGCTTCAAAGTTCACTATCACTAATTTACTTTAATCTTTTTATATTATAAGCTACAAGCACAAATTACAGAATACTACGCTACATGAAACCAAATATGCTCTCATGTTGTTTAAGTGCCTCAAACCTACCTCAGCGGCAGCTTGCGCGCACTGCGCAGTGTCGACAATGTCATAAAAATAGTTTATTTTGAAAATCTCTTTCGAATTTAATTCAAGAAATTCTCGGGCGCGTCAGATTAGAATGAGTCAGTTACATTCTTAAACGTGTATATTCCTCTAATCTGACAATTTAAGGGTGACCTAAAGAAAGGGGACGGCTACAAAGTTGAAAAAAAAACCTCATCTAGACATTCTTGAGCGTGGTTAATTTTTTTTTTTTATTGTGAAGGGAATATATCAAGTTTTACGAGAAATATATTATCTGACGATTTACACAAGCCGAAGTAATAAAAATTAATAAAGTTTCATTTGTGCAACTACGCGATGTCTGTATTCCCCTCTCCGCGTTTCTATTCCTCTCTCACATTTTCTCTATATATTGCTCTCTCATTCCGTCCTCACTCATTTCTGTTGCCATGACAGGTGATCACCGTGACTCGTTCACATCGAGCATATTTCCATTAGAGTAGTAATATGAGCCGTGAAACTCCGATACTTATGTGTGCTTTATCACTTATAAATATACAATTCACGATTGCACTAAAACAATACCGCACCAACTAGTGACCTGTGTGTACGTCTCCCGATATTATTGAAAATATTCAAAGTTTGGTATTGTACGTGTACCTCATATTGTTCTATTCGGTGGTGTGGAAGAAACAGCAAGACATGGAAGTATAAAACAGATGGAATTTCGTTTTATCTTTAAGTATCAATAAACTATGATCGAATTCACTTTGCATACATTTATCATGGCACTAACACTTGTAACACTTGTCGATGCGTCTTGCTCTTACTTAGTGTAACCTATATTATGCCATTCTTTTTTTTATCGATTACGTGTTTCACAAGTGTTGCACTGTGCTACTCACATTGTGTATCGATATTAACCGAAAAGGGTAAACAAAGAAATTAGTAGATGAAATAAATTGAATACATTTCAACACAAAGTTTAAATATGTCGATTGAAAGTGAGTAATAGGTAGTAAGTTATTAAAAAAATACTCCCAAAACCTAAATTTTTTATAATTATTTTGTTATAAATACAAGTATTCTCTTAAAAGAATTCACACTTTTTAATGTACATGCTATTTCTTGAGCTTTTCAATTAATTAAGCTTCATGATTTAGAAAAAAACGTAAATTTAATTGTCAGATTAGGCGCATCCCTCGAGGTAATCGTCAGATTATGAGACAACACGTACAGGGCATATAGATCAACCATGTATATTTTAATCTGACGAGCTTGAGTAGTTCAAGATGGCGATTTTTTTTGCACGTTCTATTAATGGCCGTGAGTTTGCGTCACATCTAAATCGTCAGATTATTATTATAATAGCTTTTTTAAGTTTACTTAACATCCCCTTCAAAAATCTGACGCGCTTGATTAAATTGTTTTTTTTTTTTTCATTTTCAACCCTTACGTACTCACAATCAGTAACACACACACATTTTAAAAAATACTGTTACGAATGCACCTTATGTCGAGGGCATAAGGTTCAATATCGCGTGACATGCAGTGCGTAACTTTTAAGCCCTTTAACTCTAGATTTAGACATCGTATAGGTGCAATATAAAAACGCATTTCTAGATTTAAGGTGGCCTATCGAATGGTACAGGTTTCATCAATTTTGTCAACTAAGTGACGACATCGAAATTTCTAGAAGCCCGTTTCCGGGAATTACCGTAGGTACTTACCGAATGTACTCGAAGTTATGCGCTATTATTATTACGTCTAGACGACTCTGGAATGTTCGATCAGCTGGACTATATATAGCGCCGTGACGCCGGCGCCGAGTCAGTCTGCATTCGACTACCGATACGAAAACAGCGACAATTAAGAAGCGATCTTTGAGAATACCTACTGCGACAACTGTAACGAGAACATTGAGTACTACGTGAAGAAACATTTGTAGTGTTATTGTGTGTTTATAACACGGACTTCGTGGACGTAAGTGAAGACTTCGGTGCAACGTCAGCAACATTCTACTTGGCATTGCCTACAATCGACTGTACCTTCGTTGCCAATAAACTTCGTAACCCTTAACCGGTATTTTAGTACCCCTAGCCCGTAACAATTGGTGTCAGAAGCGGAATGCCGGTCACGCCAAGGGAAGACGAAAGAGTTCGCACGCGACGACAAGCAGCGATGGATTTGGCGCGTCAAGAGGAAGCATCGCTTGGTGTCCCTATACCCGTAGAAGATGCGGCCGTCGTACCACCGACAAATGTAAGTGCGCCCACTACCACCACTATTCCCGGCAGTAGCGGATTCGATATATCGGCGTTACTAGCACAAATAAAAAACATAGTAGCAGAATCCCAGGCCGAACTAAAACAATCCCAGGCAGAAACCCAGGCAAAAATAGACAAATCCCAGGCAGAAACTCAGGCACAAATAAAACAATCCCAGCAACTAGTATTAGAACTAAATGAAAAGTGGAAAGAAACCAAAGAAGAGGTTAACGAGCTTAAAATAAAAACAGCGCAACAGGATGCCCGTATCGACCAGCAAGACATGCGCATAGACAAACAAGATGCGCGTATGGAGAAACTAGACAGTACCATCATGGAGTGCGAGAAAGAAATACAGTTTCTCCATAAAACGGTGCAGAAAGGAGGTATTAAAGGTGTGATACCTGTACCCAGTGCTTCGCCGACGTTCAAAGTACCTCACTTTGACGGAACAACGTCTTGGGTGGCCTTCCGTCTTCAATTCGAAAAGGTCGCAAAAGGCAACAACTGGGACGACGATCAAGCCGTAACCGCCCTTACGCTTGCTCTGCGTGGTGATGCGGTACAAATCTTAGAAAATATTTCCAGCGATTGTAATACCCTAGCCTGTTTGTTGGAAGCGTTAGAGTCTAGATACGGGGAGAAACACCTCGAACATGTCTTCAGGGCTCAACTCCGAGACCGGACACAGAAGAGCAGTGAAGGTTTGCAACAATGGGCTACGGAAATAGAACGCATTGTTCGAAGGGCGTATGCATCGACACCAGCATTAATCGATGCTACTACGGTGCAAGCTTTTACTGATGGAATTCGAGATGCGGAAGTCAGGGCTGCAGTTCGTCTGGGTCACCACCAGACTCTGAAGGCAGCCTTGACACACGCTTTAGAGGTGGAAGCTGTACGTCAAGATGGCCGACAACATCATCGTATCCGTGAGGTAACCGCACCAATAAAAACCCGACAAGGACCAACCTGCTATGAGTGCGGCGAAAAGGGGCATATTCGGATCAGTTGTCCCAAGAAGTCTAAGGGAAGAAGTACTTCTGGGACGCAGGTGGAAGCAGAGGATTTAAACTAGGAACAGCCAGGGCTATGGGGCGAGTACTGGCTGGTCGACGTGAAGCCCCCATTATAACAGTATCACAAGTGGGTGACGGAAACAGTCTTATTATAGAAGGAGAATTGAATGGTAAGTCATGCAGTTTCACATTAGATACTGGTGCATCAAGAACTATTGCACGACCGGAGCTATTTCCTCGGACCATAGCATGGAAAAGAGGGTCTTCACAATGCCGATTACAAACCGCCACCGGCCAACCAGTGCTCGTCCTTGGTGAAACGAATGTGACCTTGAAAATGGGTGATAAGACATTTACACATCCTGTTTTAGTAGCGAATATTACAGATGATTGCATAATAGGATTGGACTTTCTGAAGAAACAACAGTGCATCCTTAATGTAGCAAAAGGAGTATTGAGTTTTCCAGAACAAGAAGTATTTCTTCAAGGTGCAAAACAAGGGTCAGTGTACTGTTTAAGGAAAACTGTATTACCACCAAGATCAGAAACTTTAGTAAATATTAGATTTTCACCAATTGGATGCCGCAAACGTTGCATTATAATAGAGGATTCTGGAGATCACCCAGACTGGATAACGGCGAGGACACTGATGATGATTTCCGATAAACCAAAAATACGCATAATCAACGTTAGTAACAAAGAAATAACTCTCGAAAAGAACCACATGGTGGGTGTGTGCGATAATGTAGCATCTTTGAGAAAAACAGAGGTGCACGAAAAGGAACTTGATAAGAAGTGGCAGGAACATGTATCGACACTACTCGAAAGTTGTAAGGGCAATTTAAACAAGTTCGAAAGTCACAAAGTTAAGCAACTGTTACATAACTTCCATGACATCTTCGCGAAGACCGACGGTGACGTGGGAAGGACCGGGCTAGTCAAACACCATATAGATACGGGTGATACACAGCCGATAAGACAGAGACCACGTCGTATCCCCTTTGCAAGAGAACAGGAAGTCACGGAAATGTTAAGAGATATGGAGAAAAATCGGATTATCGAAGCATCTACCAGCCCTTGGTCATCTCCAGTTGTCCTAGTCAAGAAAAAGGATGGCAGTACAAGGTTTTGCGTTGACTACAGGATGTTGAATGATGCCACGAAAAAGGACAGTTATCCTCTGCCACGTATAGATGACACTTTGGACTTGCTAAGTGGCATGAAATGGTTCTCCACAGTTGACCTCAAAAGTGGATACTGGCAGGTGGAAATCTGTCAGCAGGATAAAGAAAAGACCGCTTTCTCCACTGGTCCTGGGAACGGTCTCTGGCAATTCAATGTCATGCCTTTTGGACTGTGCAATGCTCCAGCTACATTCGAGCGCTTAATGGAGCGCATTTTGGTGGGGTTGCTTGGTGATGCATGCCTGGTCTATTTGGATGACATCATCATTATGGGACGAAGCTTCGAAGAGCACCTACGCAATTTGGAGAAAGTGTTCCAAAAACTGCGTGAAGCGAATTTAAAACTCAGTCCTAGTAAGTGTACACTATTCCAGAAAGAGGTTGGATACTTAGGACACATTATTTCGGCGCAAGGAATTCGAACAGACCCTGAAAAAATAAAAGCCGTGTCGAAGTGGCCTACCCCTCGTAACAAAACTGAGGTACGCTCTTTCTTGGGTCTGTGTGCATATTACCGTCGGTTTGTGAAGAATTTCTCCGAGTTAGCGAAACCATTGCATCGCTTAACAGAGGAAAAGTGTCAATTTCAATGGAACTCTGACTGCGAACAGGCATTTGCGGTACTGAAAACTCACTTGTGTGAGGCTCCTGTATTAGGCTACCCTAGTAGGGAAGGCCGATTTTTGATAGACACAGATGCCAGCAATGTTGGTATTGGAGGAGTTCTCTCTCAAACACAAGGAGATCGGCAGGTCGTTATTGCATATTTCAGCAAATGTCTTTCCAAGCCAGAAAGAAATTACTGTGTTACCCGTCGAGAACTTCTAGCCGTTGTTAAGACCTTACAACACTTCAAGAAATATTTGATTGGGAGACAGTTTACACTTCGCACCGATCACGCTGCCTTACAGTGGTTGCTTCAGTTCAAAGACCCAGAAGGACAAGTAGCAAGGTGGATAGAGCAGCTGTAAGAATTTGACTTTGTCACTGAACATCGAAAAGGCAAGTCACACAATAATGCTGATGCTTTATCTAGACGGCCTTGCGAAGAATCTTGCCGACATTGTGCCAAACAGGAAAAGAAAGAGAACGTCCGGATTATCCAGGTGAACGCTTTGGATGAAGACTGGGATAATCGATCATTGGAAGAGGCACAAAAGGAAGATAGTGACTTGAAGACAGTACTCGAATGGAAGAAACGTGGCCAGAGGCCCGCTTGGAGTGAAATATCAGCGCTTAGCCCAACAGCAAAAAGTTACTGGGCTCAATGGGACAGCCTGATAATTGATAATGGAGTTCTGAAGAGGAAATGGGAATCACCTAGTGGACAGGAGGTCGCCTTACAGATAGTTGTCCCCTGTCATAAGGTCGCGTCGGTGCTAAGGCAGGTGCACGACGGAGTATCCGGAGGACATCTAGGAGTGAAGAAAACCCTGGAAAAGGTGAGAAAAAGATTCTATTGGATGCATTGCCGCGAAGACGTAGAGGACTGGTGTAGAAAATGTGTAGCCTGCTCCTCAGTAAAGGGACCGCAAACGAGGGCCAGAGGTCGGCTGAAAGTGTACAATGTTGGTGCACCATGGGAAAGAGTTGCTGTCGATATAGCTGGGCCATTCCCTATTACTGAAGAAGGGAATAGGTATATCATCGTCATGCAAGACTATTTCAGCAAATGGCCAGAAGCTTTTGCAGTACCCAACCAAGAAGCTCATACTGTCGCCAAAAAGCTAGTTCACGAGGTGTTCTGTCGATTTGGCGTCCCCTTGGAGTTACACTCTGATCAGGGTAGAAATTTCGAGTCTTCACTGTTCCGAGAGGTTTGCCAACTACTCGGGATACATAAGACTCGTACAACACCATATCACCCTCAGTCAGATGGAATGGTCGAAAGATTCAACCAGACGCTAGAGAATCATTTGGCCAAAGTAGTGGAAGAACACCAGAGGGATTGGGACCAATACATCCCACTCTTCTTAATGTCATACCGCTCTGCAACACATGATAGCACAAATTGTACACCGGCGAAAGTCAACTTCGGCCGAGAAATTAGACTACCCATAGATGCACTAACCGGAACACCACCCGATACCCCTATCCTAGCCGTCGACTATGTGGCCGACCTACGACGTAAACTAGATGGAATACATGAGCTAGTGAGAGAGAATGGTCTGAAAACCAGCGAGAAAATGAAGATCCGATACGACCGCAAAGCTAACGTGCCCGGACTTGAAGAGGGAACTTTGGTATGGTTACATAATCCCATAAGGAGAAAAGGAAAGAGTCCGAAATTCCAAGCCAAATGGGAGGGTCCGTACACGATAGTTACGAGGATAAACGATGTCACCTACCGGATAAAGAAAGGACCTAGAGGGAAGCTGAAGATCGTACACGTAGACCGCCTAGCTCGCTATTATGGATCAAATCATGCTCGGGACGAGCACGACTAAGAAGGGGGCAATGTTACGAATGCACCTTATGTCGAGGGCATAAGGTTCAATATCGCGTGACATGCAGTGCGTAACTTTTAAGCCCTTTAACTCTAGATTTAGACATCGTATAGGTGCAATATAAAAACGCATTTCTAGATTTAAGGTGGCCTATCGAATGGTACAGGTTTCATCAATTTTGTCAACTAAGTGACGACATCGAAATTTCTAGAAGCCCGTTTCCGGGAATTACCGTAGGTACTTACCGAATGTACTCGAAGTTATGCGCTATTATTATTACGTCTAGACGACTCTGGAATGTTCGATCAGCTGGACTATATATAGCGCCGTGACGCCGGCGCCGAGTCAGTCTGCATTCGACTACCGATACGAAAACAGCGACAATTAAGAAGCGATCTTTGAGAATACCTACTGCGACAACTGTAACGAGAACATTGAGTACTACGTGAAGAAACATTTGTAGTGTTATTGTGTGTTTATAACACGGACTTCGTGGACGTAAGTGAAGACTTCGGTGCAACGTCAGCAACATTCTACTTGGCATTGCCTACAATCGACTGTACCTTCGTTGCCAATAAACTTCGTAACCCTTAACCGGTATTTTAGTACCCCTAGCCCGTAACAATACGTTATACATGGATTCTAGTCATATCTGACGCGCTCGAGTAAGTATGTCTACGTAACAGTTTTTTTTTTTACATTTTTGAAAATATATAGTTGCTCACCTCACCGATAAAAAGGTATACAATATGTCAAGAAAACCCTGTTCGATCCGTGAATGTATTGTTAGGTATCGTTAATTGATTCTAATAATGCCTACAAAGCCGGGCTAAACTTAAAAAAAATCCTCCTAAAAAAATAAATATTATTTCGAAGAAGCTAGGTAACTTAATGCATGTGCGGTAGGCAACACGTTAGGCATACATGCGCGGGTGAAGGGGGGTGGGGCAGGCAGCACGTGATTGCATCGCTATTCGCTCCGTAACAAATAGTGTTGTCACTTTTTTTCAAAATTACCAAAGTTTGGGGAAGATGGAATTAAGCGCGGAAAAAGATTATTTCAAAATTCATTAGTATTATCACTTAACGATGATTAGGTAGGTACGTAAAATTTAATATTTTATTTGGTCATGTGTAGGTATACTTAACATTTATTATCCTTTTGGGTGGGACGGGGTTTTCTTTACATATTTTTTCTTATTATCTAAGCCTCACCCATTAAGTCTCTACGACGCTTGAGTAAATCCCGATTAAGCACGGCGGGCCCCTACCATTTGTAGCAAGCCAAAAAAGTTTTTGCTTGGATATAAGACGATGCAGCATCTCCTAGGATGGGGTTCTAGCTTGAGCTGTGACACCCACAAGGTAAAAAATAAGCAAGTGGATTAATTTCAAGAATACGTTACGGATACCACTTTTGTCATCACGCATATTGGTATTTTGAATATTTTTTCCGATATAATGGTCATTTATCGTCTTATCCTTTACTTATTTTAAGTGGTGGGCCATAACATCGGCTGCCGGCAGAAGTTACCACCCACCAGACAAGGCCTTGTCACCAAGCGATTCGTCGTGTTCCGGTATGGTGTCTGGTGAAGCCCTACGGAGGACGGGTCTGAGCAGTTCTGTTGCGATGTGTGCCGGGTACGATGCGCCAAATGTTGTGTCGGGAGTTGGGTCATGGAGGGTCTCCAGATCAATCTCCCTCTGGCGCAACATGGTTGAGTTTAACATTGCATCACTTAGCTCAACTGCCGTCTTCCTTCCTATTAACTCAGTTTTTTTTTGAGTGAATAGTCTCTTAATAAACTAGCGCGCTTTACCATCAACGATTGCTTCACTGCTTAGCATCAGCCGGGATTGCGGTCAAGCACTAGTTTATCATTTTAAACAAATCTGGCTATGAGTCGGCTCGGACCAGCGCCCTAATTATGTAACACACTATTACTATCAGTTGCAATCATTTCGAAACATATTGCCAAATCATTGTTTCATATGTTCTAAAAGTGTGTCTGCTCAACAACGTAAATAACGCATTGCATGTTGTTCAACTGTCGAAATGAAAACCATTGCTACTGATAGTGTGCTACGTAATTACCGTGCTGGTCATTACCGGGCGGCGAGCTGGCCACTGGTCATTACCGGGCGGCGAGCTGGCCACTGGTCATTACCGGGCGGCGAGCTGGCCACTGGTCATTACCGGGCGGCGAGCTGGCCACTGGTCATTACCGGGCGGCGAGCTGGCCACTGGTCATTACCGGGCGGCGAGCTGGCCACTGGTCATTACCGGGCGGCGAGCTGGCCACTGGTCATTACCGGGCGGCGAGCTGGCCACTGGTCATTACCGGGCGGCGAGCTGGCCACTGGTCATTACCGGGCGGCGAGCTGGCCACTGGTCATTACCGGGCGGCGAGCTGGCCACTGGTCATTACCGGGCGGCGAGCTGGCCACTGGTCATTACCGGGCGGCGAGCTGGCCACTGGTCATTACCGGGCGGCGAGCTGGCCACTGGTCATTACCGGGCGGCGAGCTGGCCACTGGTCATTACCGGGCGGCGAGCTGGCCACTGGTCATTACCGGGCGGCGAGCTGGCCACTGGTCATTACCGGGCGGCGAGCTGGCCACTGGTCATTACCGGGCGGCGAGCTGGCCACTGGTCATTACCGGGCGGCGAGCTGGCCACTGCTCACCGCCCACAAGCCCGCGCCTACTGTGGCCGGAAGCTCGATGTTGTCCCCCCGACCAGGGCGTCTCCTGCGGCGACTAATGTCTTGAGGGCGCTAGGATTCCCGCTCTCTCACGCGCTCCGCCTCCTTCTTTGCCAGCATCGCGGCTTTGCAGAAGGAGGTGACGACCTGCCTTACACTCTCGCTCCGGACCATGGCCTGAACCAAGGTCGGGCGTGAGAGATCGCCGCTGATCGCCGCCACCAGGACACGGTGGTGCTCGGCCCAAGCCGGGCAGAACGCCACGCAGTGTCCTCAGGGCGATCCACACAATGGTGACATCCTGGCGCCTCTCTAACCACTCCTCAAAGAGGGGGCTTACCGCCGCTATTGTGGCGTGCCCAATGACCACTGAACGCCAAATTGTGAGATGCTAAAATATTTAAAATTGCGATCAATTGTTCTGAAAAATTCTCAAACCGTTGCCTTTCTTATTCAATTTAGAATACTATAAGAACGTAATCTACATATACAGTATGTTAAGAAAACCCTGTCCGACCCATAGGGATAATAAAGGTTAGGTAAACACATGACCAAATATAATATAAAATTTTACGTAATCATCATAGTACCAATACAAATGAATTTTGAAATAATCTTTTTTTCCCGCGAATTAATTCCAACTTCCCCGAAATTTGGTAATTTTTAAAAAGTGACAACACCGTTATTATTATGAGCGAATAGCGATGCGACCACGTGCTGCATGCCCTGCCGCCCGGCCCCCGCGGTAGTGTGCATAACGCACGTTTATTAAGTTACCTCTTTTTGCGAAATAATATTTATTTTTTTAGGGGGACTTTTTTTTAAGTTTAGCCCGGTTTTGTATGCATTAATAGAATCAGTTATCGATACCTAACAACACCTTCACGGGTCGGACAGGGTTTTCTTAACATACTGTATATGTATATATAAAGCTGAAGAGTTTGTTTGTTTGTTTGAACGCGCTAATCTCAGGAACTTCTGGTCCGATTTGAAAAAATCTTTTTGCGTTGGTTAGCCCATTAAACTAGGAAGGCTTTAGACCACAGAACTAATAGAAGCTGAGCATATAAAAAAAAAAAAAAACCGAATCCTAGAAACCGCGCCGCGCAGCTAGAATTCAATAAAATTTAAAGATATGTGCGGTAGAGTAACGATTTTGTAACTCATACATACTGCAAACAAAATATTTACAAGGTGATAAGAGTTGACGAACGAAATGCAACAAAGGGATTCCCCGAGCAGCGATAGAAGAGAGGAGCAGAACATTAGGGTCCTAGCATTAGGTACAACAATACTAGTAACACTAGCGATTTCTCAGGGATGAGAGAAGTGTTTCACGGCGCGATATTCAAGTAGGTACTACATAATGAAATGTACAATTATGTTTTGAATGAATGAATGAAACCTACTTTATTTTCTTAATAAATAAGAAATTAAACTTAAAAGTTTTAATTTGGACTATAGTGGGATTTTTAATTCGAGTCAGAAAAATGACAAGCGCAACTGACACTGATACGAAAAATGTTGACCCGCTACAATAGTGATGTTCGGCAATTAATAGACTTAGATCCGTATTCTAGAAGGAAACTCAAGCATTGATCTCTGTTTAAACATTACTTAAAACTTGTTTCAACCAATCAAATGGCTTGAAACGAGACTAAGTAAAGCTTGAGTTTTGAGTTACGTTCTGTAATACGGACCTTAGACATTTAGTCATGCATTATTTTATTAGGTATCAAAACGGTTTTCTTTTATTGTAGATTTTAGAAATATGGACCTTACCACTATATTAAACTCACTACAACATTATTACAAGAGCTGGCGGAAAAATGTTTAAAGAGATTCAGAGGAATGAAGTAAAACAACACAAATCATTTTATTCTTTACTTTTTTATCGATTACGACTCGATTCGGAATCAGTCACATTTATAATTAATGAATCCACACATTTATCCACGATGTGGTCGAGTTGACACATTTCGTCTTCAACTTTTATGGCATTTTTGATGTACTTTCTTCAATTTTCCGGTGTCGACCTTCTTCAAATAATTTTTTGACGTCTTTTGTTTTAAAAGTTTTGTTGTTCCTGCCGACGTACCCCTTTGCTTGAGCCCAAACTAACTCTAATGGGTTGAGCTCACAGTGATAGGGGGGCAGACGCAGGATTGTGACACCATATTCAGCGGCCAATTCTTCCACAGCATAGCGTTCGTAATTAGTTTTTTGTAACTTTACTAGTTACATTAATTGCCTTTATCATTGCAGTTTGATAATTAATTTGTTTGTCATCCAACCACTGAATAATATCAGCCTTCCGCCAGTTTGAAGTGGGGATACGCTCGACCTTTCTAGATTGGTACGGCGCGTTATCTAATACCAGCACCGCATTTCCAAGTTGACGAATTAAAGGATCGTATTCGCACAGAAATACAAAACAACAACAAAAACATGTGAAGCTTTTATTGAACATTTCCGCTCTTCTTCTTCTTCTTCACCCTATAGATGTCCACTGCTGGACAAAAGCCTCCCCCAAGGCTTTTCACGATGATCGGTCTTGTACTGCCCGCATCCATCGGCTTCCCGCGACCTTCACCAGGTCATCGGTCCACCATGTTAGGGGCCTCCCTACGCTACGTCATCCAGTACGTGGCCGCCACTCCAAAACCTTACCGCCCCATCGGCCATCGGTTCTACGAGCAATGTGCCGCGCCCACTGCCACTTAATTTTAGCGAATCGAAGAGCTATGTCGGTGACTTTGGTTCTTCTGCGGATCTCCTCATTTCTGATTCGATCACGCAGAGAAACTCCGAGCATAGCTCCTTCCATTGCCCTTTGTGTGACTCTGAGCCTTCGTATGAGGCCCATTGTGAGCAACCACGTTTCAATTCCGTAAGTGATCACTGGCAACACACACTGGTCGAAGACTTTAGTCTTGAGACACTGTGGTATCTTGGACGACGAGAAGATGTAGCGCAGCTTCCCGAAGGCTGCCCAGCCGAGCTGGATTCGACGAGACACCTCTTTCTCGAACTTGGACCTACCTACACACATCAAAAGTGTCTAGGGATCAACATATATTTTTGCAATAACTTTTTTCCTGATTGATATTAATTAAAATTTTCTTTAAGGATTCATCAAATAAAGTGTTTTCGTTTGTCACAGTAACGATAAACCAAGTCACCTTTGCATTAATAAAGAAATTTGCCATTTTCCTAATAAAGGGATATTTGATATTTGAACCACTAACACAAAAGTTCGAAAAAAAGACTGAAATAACAGTTTTCTCTAAAATTTTATTGGGTAACTTAAACAATTAATAATCCGTGTTTCTACCGCGAACACTAACAACACAAGAACATCGGTTTGGCATACTCAAAATGAGTTCATCCAAATCACGCTGTGGAATGGCCGCCCATGTTCGTTGCAACAACAAAAAAAGGTCTTCTTGCGACTGGATACCCTCCATATTCGGCAGAGCTCTTCTCTGTAGCATATCCCATGCATGCTCAATCGGGTTCAAGTCTGGCGACTGAGCAGGCCAGGGCAGGACATTGATGTTAGCTGCGGCGAGAGTCTGTCTTACAACTCTTGCGGTGTGCGGTCGTGCATTATCATGCATTAACCGAAATAAGGGACCGATTTGCACTTGTAGAGGAACGATGACGTCTGATACAATCGTCTCAGCATAAATTTGAGCGTTGAGGTTGCCTCTGATCCAAATCAACTCAGTTCTTCCGCCGATCCAAATACCCGCCCATACCATGATGGTTCCACCACTATAAGGATGGACTTCCTGGCAGGATTTTAATCGCTGTTGGCGTCCAGGGGTTCTCCAGTGTCGTATACGTCTTGTATCCGGTCTCATACCAAAACGAGACTCATCAGAAAAGCACACGAAACGCCATTGTTCTTCTGCCCAATTTCTGTGTTCAAGAGCCCATTGATATCGAATCCTACGATTGTGCATTGCTATAGGTGGTACCCGTAGCGGTCTTCGGGAATGAAGGTTCACTTCATGCAAGCGGTTTCTGACTGTTTGGTCGCTAATTAAGTTCCCTGAAGAGTGATGAAGCCTCACGGCTAACATCATGGCGGTTATTGTTGGAGCTCTTCGAGTTAAGATTTGAATGTATCGGTCTTGTCTCCGTGTGGTGCAGCGATACCGTCCTCCATGGCGCTCAGCCACGGTACCAGTGCTTCGGTAACGTGTCCAAAGTCGACTGATAACACTCTGACTTGTATTCAGAGCTAAAGCCACAGTACGTTGCCGGGAACCAGCTTCTATCATTCCCACGGCTCTGAGCATTTCTTCCCTGCTTAAATGACGTCGCCGCTCCATAATAACGTTGGTTTTAATCAGTAGTAGGGAAACAGTAGCACTAATAATGTCTTCAATGCGTTGTATGTTTTTATAGAGAAAATATTGACAGCTGATTTTCATCTTTTACTCGAATTAGATTCACAGTTCCTGATTCAAATTATGAAATGCACCAAAAAGGATCCATATAAATTTATAAAATCATAAATTTATTACAAAGCCACATCTCAATCTCAAGAAATCCGCATAAAAATGCTTGATCCCTAGACACTTTTGATGTGTGTAGTTGGACTGTTTGTCCCAGGTATATTTATATATATAAATATACCAGGTATATTTATTATATACTCTTGAACAACTTCGAGTCAGACCAACCAACTAGAATTGGAGTGGGTACGATATGACAGTTCGACATGATCTTCGTCTTATCCATGTTCATCCTTTGACCCACTTGTTGGGAAGCTCTGCTGAGGCCACTGAGCTGTGATTTTCCGCTCTAGATTGCAGTAATGCCAGAATAATGAATTGATGATGAGATTGAAATTTATTATATATGGATGATATGATTTTTAAGAAATAAACTCCATGTTTGTATTCTATCAAAAACAATAAACAGTTTTAATCTACCTACTGTAATTATTTTTTTTCATTATTTCAAATATAAACGGACTTTTGGTCCACACTGTATTTTTATTTATATACATATACGCATGTTGAATTTGAATAAAAAAATGCAATTTCGACAAACTTTTAATTGTAAAATCTCGATTTACCACATCACTATTTATTTGGGATAAAAAAAACTGCAACACTGGAATTGTCATTTTTCTGACTCTAATTAAAAATCATAGTATAGATACAATTTTTTTTTTTTTAATATTAGCCTGGGTTGATGCGCGAGGCCCCTTCAAGAGCGAGGTCCTGGGCGAATGCACAGTTCGCCACCCCCTAAGACCGCCGCTGCTATTATACCATATTATATACCGCAGGCGTGGGCTTGCGGGCGGCGAGCAGTGAGCAGTTTGCCGCCTGCAAGCCCATGCGTACGGTGGCCGGGAGTTCAATGTTGTCTCCCGACGAGGACGTCTCCTGAGCGGCTAGAGGCGTGAGGGCGCTGAGATTCTCGTTCTCTCACGCGCTCCGCCTCCTCCTTTGCCAATATCACTGCTTCGCAGAAGAAGGTGACGGCCTGCCATGCACTCTCGCTCCGGACTATGACCTGGACCAGGGCCGGACGCGAGAGATCACCGCCGATCGCCGCCACGAGGACACGGCGGTGCTCCGCCCAAGCCGGGCAGCCCTCCAGCGTATGCTCCACCGTGTCCTCATAATAGTAACACCCTGGCGTTCCTGCCTTATCCGGAACAGGAAACTATCGAAACAGCCGTGTCAGGTCAGGCGTCAGGCGGAAGGTGATGATGCCGTGGCGCCTCTCTAGCCACTTCTCAAAAAGGGGACTTACCGGCGCTATTGTGGCGTAGGTTAGCCCATAGCGGTATTAACTAAGATAGATGGTAAATTCCAACTATGGCACCCGCAAAGAGTTAATTTGGATTAGTCAATATTCTTAATTTAACTCCTTTGTTGATGCCAACCATATTAACTCCATTATCATGGCATCGAATTATTGACATCAGTTACCGTTATAATTTCTGAAATATTTCTTTTTCATTGATTACACTTATCTTAACTAATTAAAACGATGATAAATTAAGAGATTTAAAAAAAATGGTTGCCTGTAAAGTCGGTTTTACGGGCGAAGATTTTACGTGACAACGTCTTTTTCTCGGTAGAATATTTATTGATATGAATATAATTAAATTGCACAATAGGAACAAGGAATTGAATGAAAATAAGAATTGCACAAATTTTAACTATAGAAATATATTTTGTTTACTAAAACATCGGTGACTCATCGTAACGTTACCGAGCGTTACACTTTTTCATAAGTGACTCCCAGCCGCAACCTAATTTAAGACGTTGTCACGTCAACAACTGTGTCGGGCAATTCAAGCCGTGAACTTATCCGAACCGCGATGTTGCACTGACAACTGAATTATTTATTCCTTTAAACTTCACTTAAACAATATTACAGTATAGTAAGTGTCACAGTAACTAGTTATCAAGTCTGTATTAGCTGAATTATTAAAGCTCTTTGTGTACACTTCATCATAATTTTTTATTGCCATACTCAGCTCCATAACAATACAATGCAGTAAAGTAAAAATTGTTTTCATTATTATATTAATTTGTAATATTGTTTTATTTATAATACAGATATCGATATTGACCTACAATAAATAAATAATTTGATAAATATTGTTTATTTGTGACAATCCTTGCCTTCGTCTAGACAGTAAGTACAGTAACGCATTACTGTACTTACTGTCTAGCTAGACGATGTCTACATTTTACGCGAGGTCAAAGGCGTCGTCCTACTGTATGATTTTTATACTGTGGTACTGTGCTAGAATTCTGGATTGCACAAGAGTTGTAAGTCGAATCGAACAAATGTCCACTATAATTCGATTCGTGGAATTCGTGTAACGATTAGAAAAAACACTTTCTGGATTTTTTAGTAGTACCAGAAGCAACTGAAGAGTTTTTGACTCCAGCAATACTCGGAGAACTAGAAAAACTTCATCTAAATATGCACAATTGTAGACGTCGAGGCTACGATAATGGAGTTAATAATGGTTGGCATAAACAAAGGAGTTAAATCAAGAATATTGACTAATCCAAATTAACTCTTTGCGGGTGCCATAGTTGGAATTTACTATCTATCTTAGTTGACACCGCTATGGACAAGCCACAATAGCGCCGGTAAGTCCCCTTTTGAGAAGTGGCTAGAGAGGCGCTACGGAATCCTCACCTTCCGCCTGATGCAGGTCTAAACTTGACACGGCTGTTTCGGGATATTCCTGTTCCGGATAAGGCGGGAACGCCAGGGTATTACTACTATGGGGATCGCCCTGACGACACGGTGGAGCATACGGTGGAGGTCTGCCCGGCTTGGGTAGAGCACCGCCGTGTCCTCGTAGCGGCGATCGGCGGCGATCTCTCGCGTCCGGCCCTGGTCCGGAGCGAGAGTGCATGGCAGGCCGTCTCCTGCTTTTGCAAAGCAGTGATATTGGCAAAGGAGGAGGCAGAGCGCGGAGGGAGCGGGAATCTCAGCGCCCTCACGTCTCTGGCCGCTCAGGAGACGTCCTCGTCAGGAGACTACATTGAACTCCCGGCCACAGTAGGCGTGGACTTGCAGGCGGCAAACTGCTCATTGCTCGCCGCCCGCAAGGCCGCGCCTACGGTATTTAATACGGTATAATAAAATGAATCAAGAGAGACTGTCGGCTTTAGGAGTACTGTCTATAAAACCAGAGTTAGCTACAAAACTCGACTACTAATCTTTATTACAAGACTTTAGTAAAACAAAAGAGCCGCAAAGCATTATTTTTGTAAAATTCTTATTTTCTTGTTATTTTTTTTTAATAATTATAAACTAGCGCTTGACCGCAATCCCGCCTGATGGTAAGCAGCGATGCGATTGTTCCGGCATGATGTCTGGTGAAGCCGTACGGAGGACGGGTCGGAGCAGTTGTGTTGCGATGTGTGCCGAGTACGATGCGCCTAATGTTGTTGTGTTGGGAGTTTGGTCGTGGAGGGTCTCCAGATCAATCTCCCTTTGGCGCTGCATCGTTGGTCGTGTTGTTGGGTTTAACATTGCATCACCTCGCTCAACTGCCGTCTTTTCTCGCCGGATTCTCTTAGAGAAAGATTCAGAGAGGTGAACATTCTGACTGTAGCTTCGCAATATATATTTGAAAATCTTATGCATGTACATAAAAATATATCTAATTTTAAGAAAATAAGCGAAGTTCATAATATAAATACTAGGAACAAACACAATCTTGCTGTACATCACACTCGTCTCCACAGAGTAGGCAACTCGTTCATGGGTCAATGTATACACTTTTACAACAAGCTTCCCATGGACATTCGAAACTTACCCATTAAACGATATAAAACCTATATAAAGGCCAAACTTTGCAAAAAGGGGTATTATAAAATCTCAGATTATTTAGAGGATAGAGAGGCTTGGGACTGAGCTGCTCGCTCTGTTAAACATTGTTATTAAGCAATATGCGTAATTATAACGTAAATTATTGTAAACATTTTCATTTTTAATGTCTGGACTTTAAAAAAGACGATGATCCCTGAGTTTGTTTCGGCTATTTCTTCTCAGAGGTAGTCAGTTAGGAAATGCCGGCTTCATCTAGTTTAAAAAAAAAAAAAAAAAGAAAAAAAAAAAAACATGACGTGTAAAAGTGATCGGTGATCCTACTTGCTTAATAAACGATTTCATTTCATTTCACTTCCTTCCTATTCGCTCAGTTTTTCTGAGTGAATAGGCTCTTAATAAAGTAGCGCGCTTTATTTTCTTGTTATTATTTTTTTAAATTATCTTATTATTATCTTGTAACAAAAAAAAAAAACTTTGTGAAGAATTTTTAATCCTCGCCCACTTTACTGTTATGTATTGAAAAAATTCGTGGGATCGATTACCAAACAGACGAACTTTCTGTTATTTTTTGTTATCATTACTAAATAATAATTTAAAAAATATTCATTATTCGATTTCGAAAAGGTTTGGTTTTTGAATTTATAAAAATACTACCTATAAAATACTGTTATAGGGCCTCGCTAGGGCGACTCGCCCACGTTTAGATTAGTCCTCGCTACGCCACTATAGCACCATAGGTCACATCCACACTATGCGGCAGATTATACAAAAGTTCGAGGATTATAATCTGCCCCTACATCTTGCCTTGCCTTTGCCTGAAAGCTTTTGACTCTGTCGAGTCCTGGCCTTTTTTTTTTTTTTTTTTAATAAAGTATAAACCAGCGCTTGACCGCAATCCTGCCCGATGGTAAGCAGTGACGCAATCGTTGATGGTAAAGCGCACTAGTTTATTAAGAGCCTATTCACTCTAGCCTTGAAGACACTCAAATTGTAGTCCGACGGAAACACCGCCGCCGGCAGATTGTTCCAGTCCCTCGATGTACGCGGTATAAAGGAGGAGGCGAAACGCTTCGTCCGGATCGTAGAGGTGTTAACAACATAAGGGTGGAAACTCGCCGTACGACGGGTCGTCCGATGGTGGAACGGAGATGGGGGAATTAAATCGTGCAATTCCCTCGCACACTCCCCAGAATGTATCCTATAGAACACCGAAAGGCTGGCTACTCTACGCCTGTGCTCTAGGCTTTGGAGACCAACTCTAGTTAAATCAGGGTCACCAATCAGCCTCTTCGCACGCCTCTCCACTGAATCCAAAGTGGCCAGGTGACACTTAGCAGCACCAGCCCAAATGTGGCTGCAGTACTCCACACACGAACGCACCTGTGCTTTGTACAACATTAGAAGCTGCCCTGGTGTGAAGTACTGCCGGACCTTTGCGATTACACCAAGTTTTCTGGCAGCCACCTTGGCCTTGGACTCAATGAACCGCCCAAAGTTTAGGTTCGAGGAAATCTCAATACCCAAAAGCTGAAGGCGGTCGGTACACTCCAAGGATACATTCCGAAAAGTAGGAGCCAAGGTGAACGGGCTCCTTTTGGCGGTGAAAAGACACGCCTGCGTTTTGGCGGCATTGAATGCTACAAGATTGGCATTGCCCCATTCGGAGACTGCCTGAAGTGCAACACTCGTTCGCTCTACCATGGCCTCTCTTTCGGACCGGATTGATTCCCTACTAGCCCGAGCATCCGGCAGGTATCTCTCCACAACTGTGCTGTCATCTGCATACCCATAGATACCGGGCATCAGCAGATCGTTAATATGCAGCAGAAACAGAGTTGCAGAGAGAACAGACCCCTGAGGAACACCGGCATTAGTCGACAAGGGCTCAGATGAGCATCCGTCGACAACAACTCGGAGGGACCGTTCAGTCAGGAAGTCTTTTACCCAGCCAGTCAGGCTAGGGGAAATGCCGTACGCTGGAAGCTTACTCAAAAGGCCAGCGTGCCATACCCGGTCGAAGGCCTTCGAGACATCAAGGGAGACAGCAATTGCTTCCCCATTCCTCTCGAGTGCCTCGCCCCACAAGTGAGTGGCATACACTAGTAGGTCCCCAGTTGACCGATTGCGGCGAAACCCGTACTGTCGGTCACTGAGGAGATCGTTACCTTCCAGGTATGCCAAAAGGCGCGAGTTCAATACACGCTCCATAATTTTGCAAAGTATGGAGGTGATCGAAATCGGCCGATAGTTGTTAAGATCGGCACGACTACCCTTTTTGGGCACGGGCTGCACGTTGGCAAGCTTCCAGGACTTGGGCACTATACCAGTCCCAAATGAGAGGCGATACAAGCGTGTCAATACAGGAGACAACTCGGGCGCACATGCTTTTAGAACAATCGCTGGTATACCATCCGGACCACTAGCCTTATTCACAGACGACACAGTGCTCTCAGAACCTCCTTGTTCCGAATGCGAACCTCAGGCATTGAAGTACCGCAGTGGGGTAAAATAGGTGGAGTAGCACTGCCAGTATCAAGACGCGAATTATGGGCAAAGAGAGATGCAAAGAGACCTGCTTTCTCTCTCGCCGTATGAGCCAGTGTTCCATCAGGCCTAACCAGCGGAGGCAGTGAGGGCCGACAGAAGTTCGCCTCGACCGATTTGGCAAGGGACCAAAAAGATCTGCTACCGGAAGGCTGCGCAGATAACTTGTTGCCAATATGGGTAATACGGTCAAAGCGAGCCTTCTTTAGCGCCTTTTTGTAGGACTTGGCAGCACGGTTAAAGGCTCTCTTCTGCTTTACAGTCTCTGCAGAGATGAATAGGTATATAATAAATAAATTTAAGGAACTTAGTTCCTTAAGTTTCGGAAGAAACTTTAAATCCATTTGACTGAAATGGATTAATGAAGATTCTAATTTAACTTGACATGCAACGCGGTAAAATTTGAAATGATCGCGCCACAAAGTGTCAGTTTACGTGTGTGTGTGTAGTATTATAGTGTAGTGTAGTACATTTTAGGATAATAATGGCGTATAAATTAATACGATAATTCTTTGATTAATTTTGATGATAGGGGGTTAGTTGTGGGTCTTAGGTTTTTTAAAATTAATCATTAAAAGTGACTTGCGTGAACCCTTTGGGCGCGAGACTCCGCTGGGCGTGAGACATCTTTGGGCGCGAGGCCGTGGGCGACGGCCCACTCCGCCCACGCCTAGCTACGCCAATGGTCAGTAGAGTAAGCTTTTGTTGAGATTTAGCTCATAGCCATTTTTGCAAAATGTCTCAATTGAGTGATCCATACTTTAAGCAATCACCGAAGACGACCCTTGAGACGTAACAATTTTTTTACTTTGAGCTGTCAGTTTTGACTATTTTTGATAAAATGTAGTCATGTAAGTTTGTTTTGCATTGCTGATACCATCGGTCGCCAGTTTGCCTTATATGATAAGTATATTTTTTTTTATTTTAACAAACTTGTAACGGTTCCTAATAATCGCTGTAGTAATTATTGTGATATCGTAATCGCCACTCTGCATTTATTTTATTACGCATTATAAACGCAATGTAACTTTTACATAATTTGAAATAAGTAAGTTTCAATTCAGTTAAATTTTCGTGGAGAAACTGGCCCGCAATAATACAAGACAGACCTTGATCGCAGTCATCCTCGAAGGTGCGCCAGCAGACGCGCTCCTTGTCGTTGGGGTCGAGGTAGTGACGCATGACGCACACGAGCTCGTGCTGTGTCAGCACCGCGCCCAGCCCGAGCGCGTCCAGCGCGCGCCGGAACTGCTGCGGGGCAATGCGGCCCGAGTTCAGCGGGTCGTAGTCCTGCGACCAGCCAGGCAATGTCAATACTTTAATTTAATCTGTGGTTGAGGTGTGAAAATGGCCCAAAGTATTAAAAGCAAAGTGAATAAAGGCTATTTGATGATACACAGCGAGATGCTGTCCATAGTACATATGTAAGTATTGGCAATGTGTCTACTGACATACAGCGAAATACGGTCCGTAGTACATATGTAAGTATTGGCAATGTGTCTACTGACATACAGCGAAATACGGTCCGTAGTACATATGTAAGTATTGGTAATGTGTCTACTGACATACAGCGAAATACGGTCCGTAGTACATATGTAAGTATTGGCGTCCGACCTGGTGAAAGTCGTGGGAAGCCGATGGATGCGGGCAGTATAAGAGCGGTCATTGTGGAAAGCCTTGGGGGAGACCTTTGCCCAGCAATGGACCCCTATAGGCTGAACAAGAAGTATTGGCGTCTTAAAAAACGATTGAAAGCTCATGTTTCCCGTGTGGTCCATTTCATTGAAAGCTCATGTTTCCCGTGTGGTCCATTTCATTGAAAGCTCATGTTTCCCGTGTGGTCCATTTCATTGAAAGCTCATGTTTCCCGTGTGGTCCATTTCATTGAAAGCTCATGTTTCCCGTGTGGTCCATTTCATTGAAAGCTCATGTTTCCCGTGTGGTCCATTTCATTGAAAGCTCATGTTTCCCGTGTGGTCCATTTCATTGAAAGCTCATGTTTCCCGTGTGGTCCATTTCATTGAAAGCTCATGTTTCCCGTGTGGTCCATTTCATTGAAAGCTCATGTTTCCCGTGTGGTCCATTTCATTGAAAGCTCATGTTTCCCGTGTGGTCCATTTCATTGAAAGCTCATGTTTCCCGTGTGGTCCATTTCATTGAAAGCTCATGTTTCCCGTGTGGTCCATTTCATTGAAAGCTCATGTTTCCCGTGTGGTCCATTTCACTTTGGTTCAGTTCTGACAATAGCATTATATCACGCCAACCGCTTCCTATGACTTTTTTTTTTATGTGACAGGATATATTTTCAAAATTACGATTATAAGTTACCGTGTGGTAGGCTGTGGGTAAAGTAGTCTAATTTGCTATTATTATATTATCTATCAGGGTACGTCCACAAGTTAAACCATTGCTTAATAACTAGTATGTAATATTTAACAGCTAGATATTTTAATATTATGTGCGAGTATTCCAATACTATATATACGAATCAACTTAAATAAATTCCTTTCCTAATTCTATTCAAAAACTAGAACATTATGTGCAACTGTCACTAACCCTGAGGAACTCTGAGACTCTGAGGCGTCTTTGCATGACATGCTGCTGGACTCTCAGCATTATCTCGATAAGCTGCCTTGAGGGTCGCGGCTGCGATAGCGCCGGGTGGAAGGTCTCCTGGAAGCCAAGGGGGTCGGTGGACAGACCAGCCTCGACCTCCGGACGGACCAACTTCGGCAGTGTCGTATCGATTATAGCATTTGGGTTGAGGTACTCCTGCAGAACACATGTTGGCCATCAGTTATAAAAATGGAAAAACGAAAAGGAGCTGAGGTAAACAAACTGTAACATTTCAATATAAATTAAAGAGAAACAGAATGGAAATATTTGCACAACCACAATAATATGAGTATCACGGCTGTGTCACTTACTTAGTTTATTTCATGTATGCTAGACAAATGCTGCTGATGCCGCATGGTGACATAATATTGCTATACCTATTCGCTTACTTGCGTGCTTTTTTGCCTTCTTGCTGATGTGTTATGGAAAACGAATAAATAAATCAAATTGATGTCCTTAAACAGTACCAAACCCTCATGGAACATTAGAAATTGTTAAATAATTTTAATTGAAGTATCACAGACTTACCATAATAAACTCGTATTCACATTACAATCAATATTTATACTTGATTCAGAAATTCCGACTCAATAAAAAAGCATTAATAAAACACAATCATAATTACATTAATAATTACTTATGACAATGAGGCTTGTTAGTCACATCAGCCTGCTACATATCGCTCACAACTGTGTGAGATGGTGGAGCAAACAATCCTCACCGCATCTCTTTTGTCCATCGTGTCGTACAAGTACTCAACGCGCGTTTCCGCAAACAGTAGATTCACTGCAATAGCGGGGGAGCGCTAAAATCATCCTGAACGCTTTAAATGCGTATGGAATGTAAGTAAAAATATGAATATCAGTATATTCGATACAGACAGGTAAGAGTTGTAAACAAAAGTGTGGATATCACACGCTACCTGTCCCAGTCCCTGGATGCCGTGCTTCTTGACCTCGTCTACTGCCTTGAGGAACTCCACGTAGTCGATGGTGTAAGAGTCCTTGATGAACTTGCGCACTAGGAGGTTGAAGTCCTCGGCCGTCACGATCACGCCGATGTAGTTGAGGATCCGCGCGAAGTGAGCGAACGTTATCCTTCCGTCGTTCTTTGCAACCTGCCGGTGATGTGGCAATATGAGAAGCGTGTCCTAATTAAGTCGTGTCGAAGAAACGTTTTGTAACGTAGTATAGTATAGTAGTGTCAAGTAGACGTGGTCCAGTGGTATCTGTCGCGACTTACAACTTGTAGGTCGTTGGTTCCAACCCCGTCAGGTACGTAATTTGTGTAAATAATTTTATCATCTGTATCAGCTCTGTTCATAAAACGGTGTGAACGAACGGTGTGTTCATAAAACGGAGCGGGTCGCAATCTATCACGAGAAATGCGGATTGGTAGAAACCAACCCGCATTTCTCGTGATAGATTGCGACCCGCTCCCTCTCGTCGAGAGGAGGTCACTGTCCCAGGAATGTGAACATTATAGGCTGATTATGATGAGAGTAGTGTGGGACTATTTCAGACTAAACTATTTCAGACTAAACTATTTCAGACTAAACTATTTCAGACTGAACTATTTCAGACTAAACTATTGTCAAATCAAGACGTTTTGAGAGTTCATATTGTGGAAATAAAATCTTGACGTATTACCTATAGTTTGCCGAAATTCAGTCGAGTTCTTAAGTGTCATATTTTTAATTCGGTAGAACATGACGGAAAGGTGTATATTGTATAATATGGCATTTTGCAATATTGACATTAAAAATCAATACATAACTCTGAGGCGATAAGCACATTCTATTGCAAAATAAGACCTTTAAGGTTATTTAAAAAATTACATTCTATCTATGTGCCTACATAAAGCATTTGACATTGCATGTACTAAGGAGCGACAAGCAAGACATACATGTGTTTGTGCATCACGAGAACATACCAGGTCATATTACATGCACTAAGGGGTGACAAGCAAGACATACATGTGTTTGAGCATCACGAGAACATACCAGGTCATATTACATGCACTAAGGGGTGACAAGCAAGACATACATGTGTTTGAGCATCACGAGAACATACCAGTTCATAGTCCTGGAAGTAGGGCTTTAGCGGTAGGTCCCTGTCAGCGATGGTGGCGAGCAGGCAGCACAGGCGCCGCAGTTGCCACTGGTCCAGCTTGTGGCACTCGGGTTCGGGGGGCGGCGGGCAGGCCTCCAGAATGCAGTCCGCCGAGGTCTTGTCGCGTCCGCCCGTGTCTGCGGATAAAATATTTGGTTAGATTACTTTCTCTCTGTCTATGAAATTGGATGTTTATTTTAAAAACATTGATGTGGTTAATGAGACCTTTAATGAGAATCGGTTGTCATGGTATGGGCATGAGGTGCAGAATAATGAGGGTAAATGTCGGGACGAAAGTGTTGAGTGTGAATACGACATATGAGAAGAGTAGTGTAACGACAGATGGACTGTTTACAACATATATGGCGTACTTTCCTCACCATCATCTAACCGGATCTAGCTGAATACCAGCATTTCACATGGAGCTCCTGCCTATGTGACATCTACAACCCAGTTCCCAGTAATTCGAAACCAATCGGGAAGGCATCGGGGAAGCAAAGAGGTATCATCATTTTCTCGGTGGTAGGTCATAACATCGGCTACCCGCAAAAGTTACCACCCACCAGTCAAAGTCTTACCGCCAAGCGATTCATCGTGTTCCGGCATGATGTCTGGTGAAACCGTACGGAGGATACATAGCAAAGCTCCTAGCAACACTACACAAAAAACAAGTCGGAATATTAATTAAAAAATAAAATAAAAACAATATTCATAAGTCAAGTATGTCTGGTGAAGCCGTACGGAGCACAGGTCTGAGCAGTTGTGTTGCGATGTGTGCCGGGTACGATGCGCCTAATGTTGTTGTGTCAGGAATTTGGTCGTGGAGGTTTTCCAGTTCAATCTCTCTTTGGCGCAGCATCGTTAGTCGTGTTGTTGGGTTTAACATTGCATCATATCGCTCAACTGCCGTCTTCCTTCCTAATTATTCTTTTTTTTTTTGAGTAAATAGGCTCTTACTAAACTAGCGCTTTACTATCAACGACTGCATCACTGATTACCATCAGGCCGGATTGTGGTGAAGCATTAGTTTATTATTATAGAGAAAACTCATAGTATTACCTAGGTAGTTGGTAAAATTGTCAGATTTTCTGGCTTCTGACGACCCGCAGCGCCCGTCAAAGATCTATGAATGACATCCGAGACCAACAGCTGAACGTACTTTCGGAGTTAAATTTATTTTTCTTAAGTTAGATTTAGGGTGCAACACTTAGGCAGTGAATTATAACGAAAATAATAATATAATATATCCAAAATGCATTTTCATGTAAAGGCGACAGCAATAAGGAAATCTGTCAGATTTCCTTATTAGATATTCAACTTTATCTCTAAATCATTAAGGCTCAAGTTTGGTTGAGAATATCGGACAGTTTGGGGTAGCTTTACCAGCTGTCGTCCGTACTTGATTTTAAAAGTTATGTACACATAAATAATATTATATATACTGTTTGGATCTATCCACCTCCATGTCTTAATTGACATGAACATGCTTCACTCACGTTGGCATCTGTGACAGCTTTTCCCAGGATGACATTTGCTAGAAGCTCCCTTGTCACAAGTCAATTAGGTGCGAATCAACCCGCGTGAATAATTTGGAGTTGACATGGTCGTGTGGGTAATTAACGATTTTTTTCCGCCGGTAGCCCAGGGTTGAGGGGGGATTTTATTTAAATAGTCAATATCAGTCTGTGATGTCGCACTGCAGGGCAAAGGCCTCCCTAACTTTCTCTACTTCTCTCTGTTCAAAGCTATGGACCAGTTCTATTTTATTTATTTATCCTTACAATCATCATCATTATGTCACTGTTTACATTCATATTAAGTGCTGATAACATCATCAACATTAACGTCTTGTAAATAAAAAAATACAGCCTTTTTGCAAATATAGACTGGAAGAGTGATGGATGAAAGGATGATGATTTCTACGAACTAAGAATCTACTAATCTTTGTTATAAATCATACAATTAACAAATAAAATAGAAATATCGAAGTAACAGAATTTAAGTAAATGCATATGAAAATATATGTCGGAGATCGTCGATTAATTTTAATAGAAGTTGCTGATTTGATTTACGTAGTAGAGGGGCGAACGCTTGTGACGTCATTTTGTGATGGCGCCACATGGACAGAGTCGCTTTGGAAAGTGGGGTTCGTCGAACGGTGACTTTGCATCGAGACGCGGACCAAGGCACTGCTCCGAACCGAAACTGTCGGTTTGCCTATTCAAATTGTTATTATGAAGATTGGAGGGTATATCTACACGTCGTGCTTTAATTCAAAAACTCACCTACGAAACGGAACCTGTACCACCACACCAAGATGATGTCGACCCTACCGCTCTGCCGTCGCTGTCTCCGACATCAGAAGTGGGATGAAGAACTACACTGCTCACAATCTCGTTATAAATCAAGGAACAGAATAACGTGAGGCTGGAAGTGAACGTCACGTTACAAGGTGCGCTCAATTGCTGACGCAGAAGAGATCGCTCAGCGTGATAGTGCGCTGCAGGAGTGCGCTGCAGGAGTCCGCTGCAGGCGTGCAAATGCTGCTGGGCGCGGCGCTGTAGTGAAAGTGCTGGCTGTTGCTTGACCCGCGACAGTGCTGGCTGATGCTTGGGGCGCGCCAGTGCTGGCTGTTGCTTGGCGAGGGAGGTGCGCTTGCGGAGCATGCAAAGTGCGCTTGCGGAGCGCGCTTCTAGCTGCTTGGTGAATCTCATCAATGGCGTGTGACGCTGCTGGAGCTGCTGGCGGCGCAGCCGGAGCTGCGTGCACTTTGCGGAACGCCCAAGGTTTCAATTTAGGACAGCATCTACTCTGCAGGCGATGAGAAGAATTCAGGACAGCATCTACTCTGCAGGCGATGAGAAGATTTCAAAATACCCAAAACGTTTGTGGTAACGTAATGGGATTTTTTGAGAGCTCAGAGATGTCTGGTGTGCAACGGTTGACGACTGCCAAGTGGCAGGTGTTTGTGGGAAATTGCCACAATCCGGTGAGTCGTATTATTTTTATTTTGATTCCGTGGCCGAATGTTCTCTTGTCAAGCAATCTGTAATTTCATTGGTATACGTACACACACGATAGTACGTATACAAGGTATGGGTAGTACCAGCGTTGTGTACTGAACAATTTCTTTGCGACATGATAATAAGAGTTATTTTTGCAAATTTTATTTCTTGTACTACCCGATTATTGTTTGTTATAATGGGCTGAGAAATTTTAAATCAGGGTTTTAAAATTGTCTGGTTTGTCTTTATTTTAAAACTAAAGTTCACTGTGGCCTATAGTTACAAGCTCACTTGAGTTTCTGATAGTATGTGTGGCTAGACTATTAAATCTTCTCAAGAGAACAAGCGGTAACGAACATAGAAATGAGTGTTATTTACGAAAAATGTAAATTTGATAGAAATGAGCTAAAGTAATGAAATTTAATATTGGTGAGTTGTTTGATGGCGATAATGGCGATCGTTACCTATTGAAATCGTTGATTGGAAACAGAACTTATAAGTACCCCACGATCGCATAGGTACGAAAGATTTTTCCAAGTAATGTCTGCTGAGTTAGATTTTCAAAATGTAGAAGATGGTGAGGAGGGTGCCTCCGCCAGCAAATAGAACACGTATCATGGCTATGTGGTCGCGCTGCACGCACTAGTTTGTAGTCGTAACTGCAACCCAGTGAGGGGTTGTTCAGAGCGCGATGGGCAACTAGTGGTGTGGCGGGGACACTAGTAGGTATGGTCGCACTGCATGCACTAGTCTGTAGTCGTAACTGCAACTCAGTGAGGAGTTGTTCAGGGGGCGATGGGCAGCTAGTGATGTGGCGGGGACTTTGGTAGATATGGTCGCACTGCATGCACTAGTCTGTAGTCGTAACTGCAACTCAGTGAGGAGTTGTTCAGGGGGCGATGGGCAGCTAGTGATGTGGCGGGGACCTGGGTCTCAGAGGAGACTATTAGTTTTACGGTCATGTGTTGACCTGGGAGTCGTGGACTCTAGAGTTGGTCGTATCACAAGAGGTGATGACGATATGGGTGTCAACTATGAGTTGTCACTAGCTACTGTGGTAGCGAACCATGGTGTGTTTTCTTTTTGACAATTATGATTTGATAATTATGAGGCTTGGAGGAACCTTTTGTTTTCTTTTGAATTTTGATAATTATGAGGCTTGAAGGAAGCTCTTGCGCTTAAGTTGTTAAAATTATTAAGCTTGTTTGGTTTTCTAATAGTCATTGTAACTAAACGTGACGTGTGACGGTCAGGTTGGCCGAGCTCTCAAAAATGCTTCAAAGTCGGTTTTCTGTGCTTTTTTATAATTTGTTACAGACATGCACGAAGACGTGCAACGGAAAATATCGAAGTTTGGCCGGAATCGGCGGTTGGCCTGGTGAAGCGGATCCCGGACTCCAGGGCTGAGGGAGCTTCGGATGCGACTGGGATTGGCGCTGGGATGATGATGATGAAGATGATGCACGAGGACGTGCAACTAGTCAGGCTGGCCGTGTCGGAGATCGTCGATTAATTTTAATAGAAGTTGCTGATTTGATTTACGTAGTAGAGGGGCGAACGCTTGTGACGTCATTTTGTGATGGCGCCACATGGACAGAGTCGCTTTGGAAAGTGGGGTTCGTCGAACGGTGACTTTGCATCGAGACGCGGACCAAGGCACTGCTCCGAACCGAAACTGTCGGTTTGCCTATTCAAATTGTTATTATGAAGATTGGAGGGTATATCTACACGTCGTGCTTTAATTCAAAAACTCACCTACGAAACGGAACCTGTACCACCACACCAAGATGATGTCGACCCTACCGCTCTGCCGTCGCTGTCTCCGACATATATAAATATTTAAATTAAAAATCAATTATTATTTTTCTGTTGGTCTGTTTGTTCCGCCTAATTTCCGAGCCTGCAGTCGATTTTATAGGACTATTACTGGCAGATAGTGCTCATAGTGACGAAGTGACAGTCCTGAGGTGCTTGAGAAGTAGAGAGGTACTCCACAGTTATAGGACATGCTCACTGCCATGCTCCATATAGTGTGGGTTTTTGTAGCTCACTCTAGACCTGTTTCGGCAAAGCACTACGGTACAGATCCAGAGTTCAGGAGTGCGCAGACGTCTCCAAGACATCAACGTTACAATTATTTATATATTATAAAGGGACGCGCGGCCCCTTTCCGGGAATGGCCGTCAGCTCGGTCTGCTCGAGGCGGGTTGCTGTTTCGTATTGATTGCATGACCTGGTTACTGTTGCTTTATTTAGCAACCAAATGTTTTCAGTCTCGATGTGAGAGCTTTATCGCATCCATGCAGCCTTGTGTGTATACATACACTTACACCTTTAATTATCTTACAACACCAGCCACTTCATATATTATAACACATGCCGTAGTTTGAAACCCCCCGCTGCGAGCACAGTCCGAGTCTGTGAAGTAAAATGAATGTTTCATAATTCTTGGCATTACTTATTTTTTTCTTTCTTGATTAATCATCACATAGTATAAAACAAAGTCGCTTTCTCTTTCCCATGTCTCTATGTATAATAAATTAAATCTTTAAAACTAGGCAACGGGTTTCGATGTGGTTTTTTTTAATAGTTAGAGTGATTAAATAGGAAGGTTTATATTGTTACAGGCTAGGGCTACTAAAACGCCGGTTAAGAGCTGCGAAGTTTATTGGCAACAAAGGTACAGCCAATCGTAGTCAATGACAAGTGGAAAGTAGCTGATTTCGCACCGAAGTCTTCCCTTACGTCCACGTAGTCCGTGTCGTAAACACACAATAACACTATCAGATGTTACGAGTACTCAAAGTTCTCGTTACAGTTGTCGCAGTAGGTATTCTCAAAGATCGCTTCTTAACTGTCGCTTGTTTTCGTATCGCTAGTCCAATGCAGACTGACTACGGGCTGGCGTCACGGGTTTATATATAGATCAGCTGATCGAACATTCCAGATCCGTCCAGAATCAATAATATATAACTTCAAGTACATTCCGCAGGTACTTACGGTAATTCACCGGAGAAGAGTTTGCAGAAATTTCGATGTCGACACTTTGATGACAATATTGCTGAAACCTGTATCATTCAACAGGACTCCCTAGGTTTAACAATGCGTTTTTATATTGTACCTAAAGAATGCCTAGGACTCGTGATTTAGGGCTTTAAAGTTATGTACTGCAGGTCACGCGATATTGAACCTTACTCCATCGACATAAGGTGCATCGTAACAATTTACATTCATTAAATCATGGTTGTTTTAAGAGTTGTAATATTCATGACTTGTGTAGGTAATTATAAAAGTTAAAAAAATGTTATTTGCAATGTATTTTTACTACAACAACAGAGGATCAAACTCAGTTATAATTTAACATATATAAGTTTACAAATAAAACATTTTGATTCTGAAGAAACGAAATCAGTCATTTGTGTCCATAGGGAATCAAATTGACGTAGAGGTTCTTGAATCATTGATAATATACTATACCTGGATCGAATTGTCAAAGAATGTCTGCTGTCTATGCATATGGCATGGGGGTAGTAAGTACTACATTGTACGTAGTGCTTATTACTTCCATCGTATATGGTCTATGGCTCTGGCTCTGACATCAAATTAACTCTGTTTATAGTTTTGCATGTTAGGATAGGAGATTTTTGATGATATTTTTTTTTTTTTTTTTCCTGTATTTTGTTTGGTTTTTATGCAGAGAGAGTATTTAGTTGTAAGGTGCGTTTTGTTTGTGCAGAATAAAACATTTTTCTTTTCTTTCTTTCTTTCTTTAGGTAAGGGTTGTTTTCATGGCTCAAGGGTTACTGTTGACATTCAGTTGACCGTACTATCTGATTCGAGTGCTCGGACTAGCTGTAATAGCATTACGAAACAAAGGCACAAAGTATTTACTTCGTGCCTGGAAGTCAAATAATGTCGAAAATCACGGATACGTAAAGTGTTAGAACAAACTAATCTGAATGATGTGGTAGGCCATAACATCGGCTGCCGGCAGAAGTTACCACCCACTAGACAAAGTCTTGGCGTCAAACGATTCGACGTGTTCCGGCATGATGTCTGGTCAAGCCGTACGGAGGACGGGTCTGAGTAGTTGTGTTGCTTTGTGTGCCGGGTAGGGTACGATGCGCCAAATGTTGTTGTGTCGGGAGTTTGGTCGTGGAGGGTCTCCAGATCAATCTCCCTCTGGCGCAACATCATTGGTCATGTTGTTGGATTTAAAATTGCATGACCACCTCGCTCAACTGCCGTCTTTCTTCCTCTCCACTCAGTTTTTTTGACTGAATAAACAATTAATAAGCAAGCGCGCTTTACTATCAACGATTGCATCACTGCTTACCACCAGGCGGGATCGTTTAAACACTAGTTTATAATTATAAAAAAAGCTTCTAACGTTTTAGAAGTGCCCATGTCGATTTATTTGGAATAAAATAATTTGATTTTGAAAGACTCGTGTGATTACGTTATTGTCAGCAAGGTGTTCCAGTTCTTCTGTTTAAAGCTATTTAAGACCTGCACGGTAATTGAATATCACACTAATAGTAGAAATGAGTTATTCATATGTAGAATTATCAAATGCCAAATATAACTCACGTGTAGTGCCTACACTACATCTGGGTGTAGGCACTACATCTGGGTGTAGGCACTACATGTGAGTGTAGGCACTACATGTGAGCGTAGGCACTACATGTGGGTGTAGGCACTACATTTGAGTATAGGCACTACATGTCTATCCCTGAGGCGGGTGAACGTGCAATATCGTTGAGAAAGGAACTCTTCTCACCTTCTCCGTGTATGATCTGGCAGAGCTGGTGGTACAGCACACGACCATCCTGGGCGCGGAAGTAGTCGGCCAGTTGCGAGATCTCGGAGTCAGACAGCCCCACCACCGAGCGCAGCGGCCCGGCCAACACCGACACGAATTTCGACTCTGAAACCATCACACGTTCAATAGCTCTTAGGTTCAAAGTAGGTCTTAGGTAATACGATCATTTTCATAACAGATACATATCTAGTCAGAAATTCCGCAAACAATGCTTTCTTAAAAATGCTGAGTTAATAAGTCCATTGGTATGCACTTTTATAACTATCATTTACTACATTTCACTATACCTACACAATCATTGTTTAGATATTATCATCAGCATCACAATAGAATCTATAAATATGTAATACCACTTTAAGGTTTATATACAAAAATCCTTTTTCTTGCAGATATACCTACCTTACCTTAAATAAACTGTGTACTTAGTGCTTAACTTTTAGAGGGTAAAACAAATTCATCCGAAAGCCGATCCCTGTCGGATATGGCCTTGCCTAAGCATAGTAACGAGGTTTGTATATAAACCCTTTTAAACGTCAATAATGTAAAAAACCTTTATGTGGTCGGTGTTTTCCCAGAAGGTATAAAGAAATAGCGACACAAACTCACGAGTTTCAGTCTCTTTTTTACCTCCACACATAATTTTAGTCAAATTATGTTAGGATAATACTTTTCTATATTAGAGTCATTAGAAAAAGATGAGGGTAGATTTGAAACAAAGTGAATCACTAGTTCACCTAAAATATTCGACTACCTATTAGCTACAATGACTCAAATAATATTACTTAGCTGTTGTTGATTGGTGAACATATAGTTACGAGTTTGTGTTATTAGTTTTACTTTTTTAATCAATATGCAGGCTAATACAATTCGAATGGACTCAATATATCTCAAATATCATATGATGTTTTTGTGTAAGTCGTATTTATTATTATTTGGGCAAGGTGAAAACCAATCGCTTGTTGCAAGTGTGTAATAAAATTGTTATTGTTTTAGAGAAATACTGTAAGCCGTTGGGTCAAGAGGTGGAGGACGAAGGTAGCTTAAAGTGTCGGTAGAAGTGGAACGTAACGGCAATATTTACCGTTGAATAAACCTTTAAATCGTGTGAAGAACGGATGTTGCATTTGTGGTTTAAAAATAAACTGACTGAGACTGGTGGAGATTATCGAGCTAACCAAAAAAAAAAAAAAAAAACAATTTAAAACAATCACAGTGCAGAAGTGTCCTACAAATATATTAGTGGTTGTGAGTTCAAATCTCAGTAATAACAAATTACTTTTGGTGATTTATAAAAACAATAATTACGGAATTCGAAAAGAAATAAGTTCGTTAACTATGGAACTAAGAAAGCGCTTGAACATTATAATCTCATGCCAGCAAACTCCGAAAAAGTCACTGCAAGATGGCAGCACTGGTAACATGCTATACACGCAAAAAATTTAGATAAATGTGAAAAGTACCATTTTGTATTCTATAGATTATTTTATGATTGTAATAATATTCTTTTTATAAAGAAAAGAAGATTGAAGCTTATTCAATCTTCTTTTCTTTATAAAAAGAATGAATAATTAAGCTATAACCTCTTTAATGATAACATATAATATTATCATTTTCATATCGAAACACCAAAAATGTTTTTTATAATTTTTACTATAATAATATCATAATATTACAATGCTGTCATATCAACGTTTGTTTCATTTATTAGTATAAGTATATGTACACCTAATAATATATAACTTTATAATATATTGCATTATAATATGTTTATTGTTTGTTGTTATGTTACAACTATAGTAAACTAAAACATATAATAAAAACCTTTTTTTAGTATAAATATTCAATAAATTGTCCCATTCCTTTAAATATTATTTTCAAACATTTTTACTTTAAAATATAAATCAATTATCATAACTTTAAGTTATATGAAACAACAAAAAGGTTTGGTCTTAATTTGGATTCGAACCCACAATAGCACGCATTTGATAGCACCATTGTTAAGTGCGGCCACTAACTTAACTTCAACTAAAGTAACGAAATTTTGCATTACTTTAAAGAAAAACGAACACTGCGATAAAAAAATGGTTTGCTAATATTGTTTTCCTTGTCTAGCATAGACTACATCTTTAATTCTTCGTAGTACTACACAGCATACGGTTGATTGGTTGGAATATAACACACACGGATATAAAATAATGCTTTCGTGTGCGTGGCCGGTTTAGCGCAGGCGACACTAGTCTTTAAGGTGGAAGGGGACTTCTACATGTGATAGTAAATACATAGATTAGTTTGAAATAGTCTTTTGGTTGAGGCAGTGTACTTACGCTTTCGTTTATCAGTATTGAGGCGTGTTTCGATTGTGACAAGGCGGCCTAGATCATTGACTAAACGTAATTCTAGTCACTTCAGGGGCCTTAGTCTGCTAATTTTATAAATTTGTCTTTCCAACACGATTAGAGAGATTACGAGAGTTCGCAATCTGCTAAATCCATATAATGATTGTTCAATTATCTCACTCTTCTCATAAGGGAATGGTGATAGAATGACATTGCCGTATAGCCATTATTATAAAACCCGTTTGTACAAATGATTTTCTTAAAATTAATACTCAATTTGAACATTTATTAATGTGGAGTGGATTATCAGTGATTGATCACTGGAAAGTCATAATGACGTCATTTTGTTAGTAGATTACGAAACTTGTCAAAATCGATCATTATGACATCACTGATCGACTATTCTGATTCTATTGTAATAGCAGACTAGGGCCCCACTTGTCATGCTACCTCACAGTTGTACTCTTCAACTTTGCAACGTTATTAACTAATTAGAATATTGATATTAACATTAGATAGTGTCAACTATCTCAATTCTAAACCGATAAAGTATAAGCGGTACCAGATATAAGGGAGTTGCCCTCAGGGTCGAGTGGCCGGTACCAGTCCCACAGGTTGAGGCCCACGCGGAAGGCAGCCGCGCGGATCTTGTTGCACGTCTTCCATACATCTGCGAGCCGGACCATCTGTGTCGCACAAGAAAATAATTAACTATTTATTTAGTAACAATGTGTGTACAAACTACATTTACAAACAACATGAAAACAGATTATGACATCATTGGTGCGAGGTCCACAAACTGACAGTCCACCCTGTCAGCTAATAGGATGCTGTTGCCGTTGCTCCGCACACTACGGACCAAGGATGCGCACTGTTTCCGCATTACGGTGTAGAAATAATTTACATGAGCTTCAGCAAACATCTTTGATGCGCTGCAGTATCGAGACAACACTGTCAGCGTCCTGAATGCGTTTTATATTAGATTAGACGTTGTATGATTTATGCGTATAATGAACTCCAGATGCACAATGTACGCACTTAATATGGGGTACTTGACATTATTCTGAATCTGCAGGCAATCATGTTAGCCCACACACCGCGCCTTCTTCTCCCTATCAATTTCCCCATCATCTTTGAGGTCAGTGGACAATAAGGGTATCTAAATCACCAAGTACCACAAATACTATGTCGGCTACGGTTACATTCACAAACGTGCTAAATTATACGAGGCATTAAAGCCTGGTTTTTAAGGTCTTGAAGAATCTCAATAGTTAGGTAAAGGTTCGACAAAGTTATTAGTTTAAACATAAAATGCGCCGAAACAAGGCATCGAACCAATAATGAAAAGATAAACTCCAGATACTGGGATCTAAGCTACCTACACACCGGTATGCATAACCAGGCCCTAGTGGAGGCCCTTCTTGGAGAGTGTGAGCAGGCCCTACCCCCACCACGCAGTCCCGGTGTGGGTAATTATAAACTAGCGCTTGACCGCAATCCCGTCTGATGGTAAGCAGTGATGCGATCGTGGATGGTATAGCGCGCTAGTTTATTAAGAACCTATTCACTCAGATTGAGCGAATAGGAAGGAAGACGGCAGTTGAGCGAGGTGATGCAATGTTAAACACAACAACACGACCAACGATGCTGCGCCAAAGGGAGATTGATCTGAAGATCTGAACCCTCCACGACCAAACTCCCAACACAACAACATTTGGCGCATCGTACCCGGCACACATCGCAACACAACTGCTCAGACTCGTCCTCCGTACGGCTTCACCAGACATCATGCCGGAACACGACGAATCGCTTGGCGGCAAGGGTTTGTCTGGTGGGTGGTAACTTCTGCCGGCGGCCGATGTTGGCAACTACCGAGTGATAGCTGAATATGTTTTAATAAATTGAATGAAAATTACTATTTGATGTTTCCAAATGCTGCTCTAATTTATAACATTATAGTCAATGGTGTCACTGAGCCATGGACTCACAGTTTTCCTCTGACATTTCATTACATGTCTCTCTATCTATACCGGGGTTGTAACGGAGGCCTTGTTAGCGCAGGCGGATGCGGAGGCGACGAGTCACACCTCCGCAGATGCAGAGGTTAACGGAACGGTTAAAATTTTGTTTTAATAGGGTATTTGACTAAAAAAAACTAATTAGTCCGTCAGTCAGATTTCCAAAAAATACTAGACACGTATTTTTTGTTTTATCAAAACAATAAACATTTACAAATATAAAAGGCATCAAAGATCAGGAGTGGTGGCTGGTGACGTCACTGGCCAGTAAAAAGTGTACAGTGTTGTGACGTCACTCGAGTTTTCAACGCACTGTGTCGTCTGCATTTTTTGTTTATATGAAAAAAGAAAAAATACGTGCCTAGTATTTTTTGGAAATCTGACTGACGGACTAATTAGTTTTTTTTAGTCAAATACCCTATTAACCATAAATTTAAAACAAAATTTTTATTTTAAATACGTACATTTATAGTAGTAAAATTAGTAAAAAATATTAGCTTCTACTAATGAAAATTAATGAGAAACAAATTATATTTACCGCATTCCCGTCTCGCACTAATTGATTCTTGACCATTTCGCGCTCAACCGGACGGTTGTCGAGCGTCGCAGCTTACGCGTTATTTATTTTATAAATACGTAAATAAACCTCCGTTATAACTCAGCAAAAATTGTGCGGAATCGGAGACGGAGGCGAAGATACGATTTCTCGCGGAACTTCCGCAGTAACGGAGGCGGAGGCGAACCTCCGTTACAACCCTAATCTATACATAGATACACTATCTTAAATCTCTGTCACTGGGCCACCACTGCTCTCGAGCACTGCAGGTTACACGTCTTGGTACCATATTATATTGTTTTTAAACAATATTCTGTAATCTTGATGAACCTAATGGGTGTGATGAACCAGAATTAGAATTCAATATCATTTATTGCCTATAATAACTTCCTTGGGTAACGTTTAGACACAACACCACATTAATAAACAACTCGCTGCCCGTTACTCACCGTGTCATGCATTTTGATGAATTTCTTAATTAACTTCTATGTGTACAGTAATGTGGAAATCGTTATTACACTCAATTTAAATTTAAAATATGTATTTGGGCGATTATTTTATATGATTTGTTTATGTGCGCACAAAAATTTACTTTGACAGTCGAGGTACTGAATCGGTCTGGGTGGCGGCTTGACATTTTGTTCATATTCGAATTTTGAAATTGTTCAATTTTTAAACGAGGTTTACATCTTTGCCCTCGAACCTGTTTACATTTAAGGAAGTGTACTTCTTGAGAGAGTTCCACCTGAATACTAAGGATTAATTTAAATAAGACTGCTTGCTCTAAAATGCACTAAAATCACTACGAAAGTCATTGCAGCGTGCGACCGCCGCGATCAGTTGTACTAACACAAAGTCGTTGTATCTTTGTTGTACTATCGAACCCGGTGATTTCAGATGCAATTAAGTAATTTAATTGGTAGAACCATCTAGTAATTTTATTAAATCAATGTTCAAGCTATATTGCTTGTTAGTTGTGTAATTAATCTGTCAAATACAAAACTGGTAAGACGGAATTGTATCTTCAATAATCAGCAATGCTATCGAGTGGATGGTTCTACTCGTATAATAAGACGCCCTTCAGGACACAGTAAAAATTCGACTCATCAATCAATTTGTCAATGGGACCAGGTACGTCGGTACCGGTGCGTTACGTTACACCCCATTTTATACAACGCCGATGTTTTCCCCGAACGAGTATACATTGCAGAGTATATAACGTAATCGGAAAAAGGCGTAGGTAGTTAGAGGTAAATGTATTGGGGCGTAGTGTAAAGTTGTGAGGCTGAAAGGTCGGAGTTATCACAGCACATGCGCGGAGGGTCGCGAGCGACCGATGACGTCAGAGGGATCGATCGCGTAGCGCGGCTCGCCTCAGCTCGGCCGCTCCTGTCAGCTCCGGAGCACGTGAACAGACCCTGACGATGCGGCCACACATTACATAAGGCCACACCACGTGCCTTCATGTCCGGCAACCACCCATGTGCGGGCTAAGCTTCAGGACCAGGAACAGCCCTTCGCAGAAAACCTCCCTCCGATGGGGCGACAGTTGCCCTCCGAGGCTGAGCAGTAACACCTCGGACTAGCGAGGGGACAGTGTTGTGTGTAGTTGAACTGTGCTAGTGGGACACATGGGAGCCTAGTGTCGAGCGCGGTGCGCCTAGTGACCACACATTGCGTTGTATTGAACGGGAAGTGAGTATCTGTGAACACCAATCCATTATGTACACACTAGGTATATTACTTAAAGGGCTATCCTGAGTGCTGATTGAATCGTGTAGAAAGCAGACTATTGTTCACAATATTCGTTTTCACATACCGTAATGCACAAAGTAAAGGTACAAAGTACTCTGATCAGTTTTCAGATCAGATCAAAGTTATCTGATTTTATGTATGTATAGAAGAGTACCTTGTACGTTTGGTCAGGTTATGGTGCCTTTACTTGCGTTAAACTGAGGTGTACCCTGTCATTCCGTTATTTAATGAGTTTTTTTGACAGTATTCCATGATTGTTATAAAGCTGAGATAACAATGATCACAATGGAAACTTGATGGATTAGAAACATGTTATTATTTGTAGTTGGCTATACAGTATCTACTATATATCTTGATTATTTCAGCCCATTTAAGTATATTAACTGTAGCTCCACGACTGGTGGTCGATTGGTTATAGAACTATAACTACCCAGACCTTATAACTATAGGTACAAAATAGCCCTCTGCAATATTGGCACGGTAACCGGAACATGGTGGTTGCAGTTTGATGCTGTAGATATACCTAAAATGAATGTTTTTTTTCTTTTTTTGTAACGTAGTCAATATATTGACTACGTGACAAAAAAGAAAAATATTTCTTCAATAAATACAATACAAAATACGTACAGAATCAGCGTATAATGTTCTGTCCACTGCTGGGACACATGCCTCCTCCGGGGGAGAGGGAGTGGGCTGTAATCAGCGTATAATGTTCTGTCCACTGCTGGGACACATGCCTCCTCCGGGGGCGAGGGAGTGGGCTGTAATCCCTAACGCGGGCCCAGTGTGGGTTGATAGTATCACATATCTTTGAATGTTTGGTTCTAGGACGTGCTTGTTTGTTCACAATGTTTGTCTCAAAATCACCTTTTTGAGACAAGTGGTGATGAAATAACTGATACAAAGTAATGTGTAAAGTCCGATCCCAGTCCATTCCCAGTTACCACTGGGCTACCACTGATCTCAATAAAACATGAGCATTGAACAGTTAACAGTTTATGTAAAAGGCTGTCAATGTGTTGTCAATGAGATAAGTGCCCAAAATGCTGTCAGTGTTTGATTCACGTTGGGTGGCAATATTGATCCTTGGGCAACCAAAAGGATAGCCCGGTCACATGATCAGTCAAATAAACGCATTGTAACCTATTCCAATATTTATTGAGAATGCTATTTAGGTACTAGTGTTTAATTTTATTACTACACTCAATTCAATCGGAAATTCATTTGAAATCAACTGCTTGGGGGCACATTCGATAGATGCACGTGTGATAATAGTAAATGACACGTGTGCTACCACCAAAACCTGCTGATTGTCAAATATTCTTGTGACATAAATATTGCAGACCAGGCAGGCCAGGCATGAGAGCAGATGTCATGTCAAATACTAATTTCGTGATTTTTCCGATGACGGTATTATAGGGAGCGTCATGTACCCACTGATCAGAATTATTTATCTCTTAATTTTTAAATATCTATGTATAGCCTAAATTCGGATATCGTTTACCTTCGACCGAGAATCTTGAAAGGTTGGTAGCAAGTGATCGTTCTTTTGGCGCAGGAGCCAGTATCAGTCAAGATGATCAATATAGCGGGCGTGGTGTCCATCGTGCTGTTCTACGTGCTCATCCTGGCTGTGGGCATTTGGGCAGGTCGCAAGAAGCCAGCCGGCAATGATTCTGAGGAGGAGGTCATGTTGGCCGGCCGGTCCATTGGCCTGTTCGTCGGAATATTCACTATGACTGGTAAGGGATTGGTTTACATTTGTGCATAAATAGATAATAATATAGTAAGTAGTACATTAAGGAGCTCGTGCCACGATGACAACGGCCATACCACAGCGGGCCAATCGAAGGACAAGCGACGCTGACCACGGTCGGCTTGAGGCTGGGGTCATTACACACCTAGACCCTCATTATCGACTATCAATAGTAGATCTTTGGTGGTCGATACGGGTAGTAAGAAGGTCAAAAATCTGAATAACAGTCCTAACAAGGGTATCATATTAAACAGTAACTGTATTGTGTTGGTCAGAGAGGCAGTCAATGTATCTAAAGTACTTTATATTCAGCTTCATCCGGTAAAGGGTTTCTTTGCAAAGGGTCTCTTTGTCTCTTAGGAAATAGGATTGAAGTTGAAGAATTGAAAAGAATTACATTATTATACTAGTTACATGCCACAAGAGACATCGCTGCGATAATTCATTGGTTGGCCCATATATTAACTCGCTCTGTGTATTCTAACGATAAACAATTCACATTTTACCACCTTGTCTATGTCTTTACGGTGTCCAAAACTAAGCTCTCAACATAATAAGTTACATAATCGATTCCAGTGTGTAGATGTTAATGCTATGAATGTAATGTTCAGAGAGGTGTACCGCAAAGATCAATACTGGGTCCATTTTTGTTTTTAGTGTTTATTAATCATATACAGGATATTTAAAGGGCTATTCAAAGGGCATCTGTAACGTTGTACTGTTTGCAGATGACGCCTTTCATATTTTTAAAGTACAAGTAAGACAGAAACAGACAAAATTTTGACGAAGTAAACAGTGCACTCTCAATAGTTACGGATTGGTTTACGTCAAATAACCTAGTTCTCAACACCAAGAAAACGAAATGGGTAAATTTTCCCTTATCGAATGTTAGGATCCAACATTGTTATAAGAGGTTGGTTTAGTTTAGCAAGTTTTATGAGTTCCTTGAAACTGTGTGCTTGGCTGTTTTTCTGGGAATTATTTTAGATGCCAAACATTCAGTGGAGACCACACATTTCAAGTATATCAGAAAGGCTTAGTTCGGCTGCCTACACCGTCAGGAAAGTAAGACTATATACTGACGTTGGTACAGCTCTTTTTGTCTATTTCCACAGCGTTATGTTCTACGATATCCTACTGTGGTTCAAAGCCGCTGAGATACAAAATATATTTGTGCTCCACAAACGAACTGTTCGAGCAATTCTACAGCTTGGTGTCAGAGTTTTACTAAGAGTGTCCTTTAAAGAGCAACTACGAACTATCTCATAGTAGCTTCTTAGTCAAAATCTTAAATATTAGGTAAAATTTTCACTTGCGTAATAAAACCAGTGATACACAAACTTCGAGCCCCCCTTTCACCGATTTCATAAAGTACAGACGACAGGCGGCAGGTCAAGCTACCCAAAACTGTTAAATATTCCTACTCAACCTTCATGCTATAGCGATAAAGTTGAAAATCTAATAAAGAAATTTGACTAATTGTAGAAATTTGATGTGCTGTCGTCTGTATATACCTAACTCATTTGTTCAAAGACGTAGTCATATAGATGGAATAGTATATTCTACTAACGACTATTTAAACGAAAGGAATAGCTGGTCGCCCTGATTTACTCAAGACAATGTCCTTTCAAAAAGGAATATTCTTACAGTAGTGTGTGTAATAAACAAAACAAGCTATCAACAACCCACTTAAAATTTGACGGACCCAGGCAACCTATATACATTTCCGAAAAACTTACACCTAAGACTCAACGTCTGTATTATATGGCCCGACGCTTTGCTATAGAAAATGTATATAAATACTGCTGGACTTCCTATGGTAAAGTCATGCTGCGAAAGGTGGACGGTGACCGACATTTCGTTGTTAAAAATGAAGCTGATTTCGACAGCCTACGGCTAAGTGCATGACTTATGTCTGGGCCCCATTCTCAAACTAAAATTATGAGTATAATGTCTTGCTCTTTGTTTAAATACTCATCTTTCCGAATGTGTACCTTTTTATTTTTCTATAAGCCTAAACTATACACAAATCCACTCATTCAACTGACACACACAAATGTAGCAGAAATTAATCAACACAAAGACACACACACACACTTATCAGAAGATCAACACCTCACTAACTTCACGCACACATTCTTACCAGGCTCTAAGTTTTACTCTGGAAAACCTAATTTCACCTTCACTTACTTACCGTTAAATGATCGAGACTCAGGTTCCAACTAGCAGTGATATTATACAACCTTTTTTATAAATGATGAACATTGATCAAATATCCCAGGAAATAGATAACCTTTCTGTATGATTTTTCGGTTGGTAGATATTAAAGACTTTAGATAATTAGACTGGTTTATTACACTTGTATGATTATATTATTGGAAACGACCTCTTCTAGGTCAGATCCTAAGTTACAATGACAAGACAATAGACTATATTCATAGACACTAATACATAGAGATGGTATTAGTTACTCGACTACAGAGTAGTGATGTATGATACAACATCCCCCCTGTTTAAGTTTAAATTAACCCTTGACAAACAATGTTATAGAAACCTGACTTAGTTATAATTTAGACAATGACTTAAGACTATGGTTAGGTTTTAATCTAGGATACAATGTTCTACTTAATCTATTTCATCAATTAGCCTTCTGGTTGGCTTTACAACTCTTCCAGAACGAGTTACATGTTGACTGACTGAGGATTGAGATGAGAGCTCTTGAGGTCTAGACTCCTGCCTGTTACCTTCCTCTCTCCCCTGCGCTGGACATTTGTAGCGGTGGTGTTGTCCACAGCGGCTACACGTCTTCGAGCGCTTCTCAGGACTGGGACTTGACTTTGACCTCCCTGCGCTGGATCCCTGCTGACTGACTGGTGAAGCTCGCCGTCGCTGACGCTCCGCTCGACCACGGCTCCTCCGACGCAGATGCATGACTTTTTCAGACTCTTCACTAGTGGACCTCTTGACAATTTGGTCTGCATCCTGCTGTGCGACGATGAGTGTCCTAGCTAGCTCTCGCATCCTCTGATATGTCAGATCAGGTTCCTGCAGCAGTCTCTGACGTACATGTGCTAAGTCCAAACTCAAGTTGGCGATAAAAATATCTCTGATAAGAGATTCTCTGAGCGTTCCAAATTCGCAATCTTGGCTTTTATTTTCGAGATCGGTTAAGAAATCCTCGATGCTTTCCGATTTCTGTTGACGTGTGGTAAAAAACATGTAACGATACATGGTCGACGACGGTCGATCGACGCCATCCGACTTTTGCATTTTATGAATTTTCTTTCTTCGTATTGGGTTTTTTCACTCTTCTGACACCATGTATGATTTTTCGGTTGGTAGATATTAAAGACTTTAGATAATTAGACTGGTTTATTACACTTGTATGATTATATTATTGGAAACGACCTCTTCTAGGTCAGATCCTAAGTTACAATGACAAGACAATAGACTATATTCATAGACACTAATACATAGAGATGGTATTAGTTACTCGACTACAGAGTAGTGATGTATGATACAACAAGATATAGCTGATACAAGATACAAGATATAGATATAGCATGATATAGCTGATTCGTTTACATGCACTCCGGAAGCATGTCTAGACTATGTAGAAGATCGCGATTGGGGTTTTCGAATCATTCATATAAATATTAGGAGTATAAAAAAGAATCTAGATCAATTTGTTGCCATGTTAACAGTTACAAAGGTTGAATTTGATTTTATTATATTAACAGAATGCTGGTTGCACGTTGCGGGTTACATCCCTGTATTGCAGGGCTATACTTCGCACTCCACTAGCAACAACCCTATAAAAAACGATGGCGTCGTAATTTACGTCAAAGACACAATCAACTGTACCACACATGAACCGTTATTTTCGGATGCCAACTGTCTAGTAACATGCTACAATAACACAGCTATAATAGCAATTTACCGGTCTCCATCTTATCTAAACCCAACTAACTTTTTATCTAGTTTAAATGACATAATAACTTCTGTTAAATCACAAAACAACATTATCCTCATTGGTGATATTAATATTGATATCAGGCCAGGAAATAATGATCGTCACTCTGACGACTATTTAACATTATCAGCAATGCACGGGTTGCTGCCTGCCCACAGTCTCCCGACAAGGATAAATAGTTGTCTGGATCATGTCATGATGAAGACTAAATCGCCTGCCAAGGTTCTTGTATTGGACACCCATGTTACTGATCACCTTCCCATTGCTGTTTTCCTAGGGACTAGTAAAATAACTACAGCCCCTCCAAAAAAACCTCTGTCCGGTATGACTACGACGAAATAAAAAAGGAAATTAGTAATCATGATTTTACTCCCATTCTCATCACCTCCGATCCGGACCAAGCCACAAATACTTTAATTGCCGATCTTCAAGCTATCATATTAAAAAATACCAAGATTGTTCAGACTCCCTATAGAAAAGTTGTTAAGAAACCTTGGATGACTGCTGGCTTAGTACGATGCCTCCGTAATCGCGACAAAATGCACCGACAGGTTAGTAAGTCTCCCAATAATATAATATTAAAAACAACATATACGCGGTACCGCAATTTTTGTAATTCCCTTCTAAAAAAATTAAAGCAAACTTATGAAAAAGCTGAATTTAAAAAGGCAAACAACAACCCGAAAGCCATGTGGAAAATTATCAAGTCAATCACACATAGCAATCAACAAAGGCACTCTCCTAATGCCCTGCTACAATCTTCCGTCGCGCCTATCGTATCTGTCAATAATGCCAATAGGTTTTTTGTTAATGTCGGAGCAAACCTTGCATCAAAGTTTTCTACTGTCTCACCGTCCGTTTTTTCATGTACTACCTCATCTCCAGTTAACTCTTTGGCTATCCCATTAGTTGCCCAAGCAGTCGTTACAAGCACTATTCATAAATTGCGTAGTGATTGTGCCGTTGGGTGGGATAACATCCCGGCAAATATAATAAAACAATCAATCTGCACTCTGGCTCCTCCCATTGCCCATATCTGTAACTGTGCCATAAATTCGGGTGTTTTCCCAAAAGCTTTCAAGCGTGCCATTGTTCATCCAGTGTATAAGGGCAAAGCAAGGGATGATGTTTCCAATTATCGGCCAATTTCTGTCCTTAGCTCTTTATCTAAAATACTCGAACGTATCCTCAACACTAGTCTGACAAAATTTCTTTGTAAAAATAAATTAATTGCCAATAATCAATATGGCTTTCGGACAGGAATTTCCACAGAGGATGCCGTCTCTGATTTCACTAATACCCTAATTGATAGATTAGATAGTCGCCTTAAATGCTACGGTGTCTTCTTGGATCTGACTAAGGCCTTTGATACGGTGTCTATCCCCAGGCTGTTGGCAAAGATGGAGCATATGGGTGTGCGAGGTGTGGCCCTGGATATTTACAGGGATTATCTCACTGGGCGTAGCCAATGTGTCAAAATTGATTCTATTCTCAGTGATGAGGAATTTATCAGCTACGGTATACCTCAAGGCAGTATATTGGGTCCCACGCTCTTCCAAATATATATAAATGATCTTTGTCAACTCTCCTTTTCCCATTGCGACATTTTTGCCTACGCAGACGACACTGCACTATTGCTATCTGACGTGACCTGGGACAAGGCTAAACAAACCACTGAACTTACCTTGCGAACAATTATGGACTGGCTTTCTACTAACCTTCTGACGCTTAATATCACCAAGACTAAAGTAATTCAGTTTAAACCGCCAAATTCACCCAAACCGACAATGAACTCTGATAAAATAATAGCGCATACCTGTCATGACTCATCTACATGCATCTGCAAATGCCTCGACATGGTACCAAACATCAAATATCTAGGTGTTTATATCGACGAGAAGCTAGATTGGCGCACGCACACGGATACTCTCTGCTCCCGGCTTCGAAAACTATTATATTTATTTAAGGAGCTCAGATATGCGGCTGACATCGAAACAGCATTAGTAGTATATCGGTCATTATGCGAGTCAATGATTACGTACTGTATCCCGGTATGGGGCGGTACCTTCAAAACAGTGATGCTTGGGGTGGAACGAGCTCAGCGGGCTGTTCTCAAGGTTATTTATTTCCGTAAAAGGGACTACCCCACAGCTCGGCTATACTCAGATGCCCAAGTGCTGACAGTGAGAAAATTATATATCCTCCGATCAGTCTTGCGCCAACATTCCACGATGCCACTAGATGGAAAACTAAGTAATCGACGAATTGGCTTTCCTGTCTGTGAGTCTGTGCAATGTCGTACTGCACTTGCGCGACGACACTTTCGTGCCCAAAGCGCATTAATGTATAATAAAATAAATAAAAAACTTTTAATTTATAAACTTACCTTACATAAAGTCAAACGGACTCTCAAATCATGGCTACTGTCACTGAACTATGACGAAACAGAGAAAGTTATCATATCTGTTTTCTAAGATTATAATAAACCCTTCTGGTAAATAACTGCTACACACATATACACACATAATCACGAACACACACACGCGTGAACACTTGCAGACACACGCACACACACGCACGCACTCATACATACACGCACACGCACACACACACGCACGCACTCATACATACACGCACACGCACACACACACGCATGCACACGCGCGCGCACACACACACACACACACGTGCGCGCGCACACACACACACACACACACATAAACATGCACTACCAAATACTAAATACAGGCTTCTTTTAACAAGTTTAGTTTTTAAATTCATTAATTTATTATTTGTTAATCTGTTTGCTTAGAATTCTCTAAAATTTCCAATTTGGGAGAGGGCACTGGCTCCTGTAACACAGGTATATCACCTAGCACGGGAGTCAGGGACTTCACACTTATTTGTACCAATTTTTTGTGCAATAAAGATTATTATTTATTTATTTATTATTATTTATATACAATTTTGCCGTATGCTCGAACTTTTCTGAGACCTGGAGTCTGAACTAGGTTCGGAACCTGTAGTAAAGATCTCCAAAATGCACACATATGTAAGCAGTCGCACCCTTTATGCCTGAAGGCTTTAACGTAATGTACATATATACACACACTTATTTGTGTTGAGCTGTAAACATTTTTTCTTGTGATAAAAGTCAACTAGCACGGGTTACCTTTGGAGGAATTTTCCAAAAAGGAGATACATCTTAGAGATTGCCCCCTAGAAACTCAGAAACTTTATCTCCTTATAATTTTAGTATAGATTAGTATTGATAATTATATATAATAATAAAAAAGTTACTAGTAATAGTATATTGGGCAGTAAACGAAAAACAGAGGCCTGTCTGCCCCAGAGTAGGTACTTTTCCACCAGCAGCGGCATTATAAACAGCCTGTCCCAGGGTACTTGTCTAACAGCGATGCCAGCATAGCGCCGTTTCCGTGGCGTGGACCGTGTACGTGTTCAATGATATGTGTCCTGTTGGGTTATTGAGGATGTTTGTTGCAGCCACGTGGGTGGGCGGAGGCTACATCAACGGAACAGCGGAGGCCATCTACACGTCAGGGCTGGTGTGGTGTCAGGCCCCCTTCGGATACGCACTGTCGCTCGTCTTCGGTGAGATATTGATGTAGTTCACTTATCTGAGACATTAAAGTTAAATAGTAACAGAAAATATCGAAGATTAGCCAAATCAGCAGTTAGACTGGGGACCCCAGACACCAAAGCTGAAAAAACTTCGTGTGTGAAATTAAAATATTGCCTTGATTTGCCGAGTTTATATTTTCATGCAATTGTTAAAGACGAACGGTTGTGGTTTGTACATATACCCTTTGTATGTATATTTACGGACAATTTGAGTTGATAACAAAATATTTTTCTTGATTTCATGTAATTTTTTAAATTATCTAAATTCGCTATATTTCACAAAACAATAAACAGCCTCATTCGAGAGAGGTATTGCCGACTCGTCACTGTCTCAATGCGTCATTATAAATAAATGATCCGATCCTCAACAGATTCAAATGAGACTGTGACCAGCAGGGCGTAACTCATTATCAGTAGCAATGGATTTAATTTTCACAGCTCAGCAACATACGTTATTGAGCAGACACATTTTCGAACATAGGGAGCAATGGAATAGCAATAAGCTTCAAAATGATTGCAACTAATAGTAATGGAGCATTCGGGAACACCGTTGGAGCTGCTGAACCTTGGACAAAACTGTCTTTGCATTGTGTAGATTCAATTTCTTAGTATTGTATAATTGCATGGAACACGTGTGAGCACGATCTATTTGCTGTAAAGCATCTATTTGTTGGGTTAGTCGTTTATTGACTTGATAGTGCTATGGCTGTTGAGAGTATGTCATGCTCACTCAAATGTCTCGCTGGTGGTGGCGTGTGTGTTGGGTCATTAGGTTCCCTTCAATATGGTTGAGCTGAATGATGCTGATCCATACGTCATGTTCGTGAACGGACGCCGTCAGAGGGGACTGGTCATCTCTTAGCTGCTACGGCGTATTTTAATTTCTGAATTGTTGTTTTTTTTTCCATAATGGACGCTCTCAGCGTACAATATATTTCTGCATCGTTCTCACACGATTTATTTCAAAATGAATGATGTAATCAAATATTTGTATCAATAGCTTGATATTTTAAAAGAGTGTCCATGGAGTTTCTTGCCCGTTCTTCTCCATAGGTACCTACTTTTTGGAATGGGCGACTAGCTTCACCTTACTGACTGACCGAACTTCTGACAATTCAAAAGTGCCTGTAACTGGTTTATTTGAAATAAATGCTTTGATTTGATTTGAGTGTTACGGAATTAGGGTGCTGGTTATCAGTCAGGTAAATATATTAAGTGACAGATCAGTAAGAGAATGTGTTGTTTGCACAGGCGGCATATTCTTCGCGAACCCGATGCGCAAGCAGGGCTACGTCACTATGCTGGATCCGCTGCAGGACTCGTTCGGCAGCCGCATGGGGGGTCTCCTGTTCCTGCCGGCGCTTTGCGGGGAGGTGTTCTGGGCAGCTGGTATCCTGGCAGCGCTGGGTAAGTCTAGTTGTTTTTACCTTCGTTTTAATATTCATCATTTTCCTAGTATGTATAAAAAACAATTTATAACATACTCGTAAACCGTAGGGACATTTTCCACATCCGCTTGTGCTGTAATTTCCACAAGAATCAGAGAAAATCGGTTTATTTCAACTGACAAAGGGCGTGAAAAAGACAACGATTTTGCTTCAATTTGATTAACGTCTCTGCGCTTTATAAAGGAAATGTCGTGTTGTTTTGTATTAAAGAAATAAAGAAGAAGCGGAACAATGCATTCGTGGGTGTAATTTTAATCCAATAGGAATTTTTTTTCTGCGGTTTCGCCAAAAGCCGCATTTGTGGCGAGTTGGCTAGTGTTCTGAAATATATTACGCGTTATATTTTGCGAACAAACCTCTTTTACCGTTTCTACCTGTAACTGACTTATAGGTACCCAAGAGATTTGGATCGTGAATAAATCAATTTTTAGGATCCAGATATATAACGAGATTTTATAATATCAACTAATTGTTTTCTATTATTTTGAAACACATTTTTTCGTTTAAATAAAATTTTCCCCTCTAAAAGTTATATTTACTTATCTACATAACATTTTACATTACAAAGCACACTAATTTACATAGCTACGAGTTCATTTAATTACTCGACGCTTTGTTTACCGTGACTAACCAAACAAAAAGGGTATTCTAATTAAGACTAATTATAGCTACAATTCCAAATAAAGATGTTTTATTTGAAATTGTTGATATAACTCGAAAAGGATTCTTTGTAAAGCAATATTAAAAATGATGGGTTTTGAATTTTTGCTTTATGTACTTTTAAATATCTTTAACTGAAAATGTCTACTGACTGACGAGCTAGGTCTACTCAAATCAGTGTGGTTATTTCCCTAATAGATCATTTCAAACATCAACGTGCATGATCCTCTTGTGGCTCCAGACATATTCTTTGTCTGGCCTTTAAAAGAGACTGCGACCTTGTCAGTTTAGTTTCGATGTCTCTTCTCAGAGTACACATAGACTGGTTCATCACTGAACTTATTTGTAGTTTACTATCTGAATTACAAGGACGGATATGGATGAAATTTGTTTCATCCAGACAAAAATTCGAAAGACAATAAAACGAAAATTTAAGTAGACATTACTTTAGTCAGTCTATTTGTAGAACTATACTAACAATACTATAGTTTTCACACAAGTCACACAATCGTATGAGTATGTAGATCGCATGGAAAGTTGTTGACTCCCAATAATTACATAGTTCCTACTACATAATTACTCTAATGCGTTCCACTTGTACACACACACGCGCACAACATAGTAAGTACTATAAATGGACGAGTTCAGACAAGATGTTCGACATCGTAAGTGTCACCTTGTGACTTGCTAGCAATGCTAACTTGAAGAGTAGTTTATCGTCAAACTTTTTATTGTCCCACTGCTGGGCACAGGTCTCCTCTCATACAGAGAAAGATTGAACGTAATCACCACGCTTACTCAATGCGGGTTGGCAATTCCAGACCTAAAGTCTAGGTTTTCTTAACCTTCACCTTGTAATCAGTCATTGGTGTTCAAGATATACTTATAAAGTACATATAACTTAGAAAAGTTACATTGGTACTTGCCCTTGCTGGAATTGAACCCTCACACTCCTACTTCAGAAGCGTGTTGTACCTGTTTTAACCACTAGGCCACCACGACTATTGAGTGTAGTTAGTTTAAGTGTAAGTAGTTCATATTGGAATATCTTTAATTAAAATAGTAGACATGTACGTCGATGCATATTTAAAATAGCTGTGCGTGGACCTCTGAATACGTGATGCAGGATTTGCGTGACGTCAGTATGACGTGTGATTCGCACGTGACATTATAAATCCTTAGTAATATTATAAATCGGAAAGTGAGTTTGTTTGTTCTGCTTTCACGCCGTAACTACTCAACCGATTGCTTTGAAATTTTGGAGACGTATAGTTAGAAGTCCGGATTAAATAATAGGGTACTTTTTATCCCGGAAAAAAATACATTCCCGAGGGAAATCTAAAAAGCGCGATATAACCGAATACCACGCAAGTGAAGCCGCGGGCGGAAAGCTAGTACCTACACATTATAAATACCGGGACAAGTTTGTTTATTCTGTAGGTGTAGGACACCACAACGAGTGACAACTCGGGTTTCAGTAAATTTTGATTATCCTGGTTTTATTTGGATACTTAGCTTATATTATGTTTGAAGTAGTTATCGTGTTTTTTTATAAATTATAAACTAGTGCTTGACCGCAATCCCGCCTGATAGTAAGCAGTGATGGAATCGTTGGTGGTAAAGCGCGCTAGTTTAATGACAGCATAACTATTTACTCAAAAAAACTGAGTGAGTAGGAAGGAAGACGACAGTTAAGCAAGGTGATGCAATGTTAAACCCAACAACACGACCTGCGCCAGAGGGAGTTTGATCTGGAGACCCTCCACGACCAAACTCCCGACACAACAACGTTTAGTGCATCTTACCTGGCACACATCGCAACACAACTGCTCAGACCCGTCCTTCGTATGGCTTCACCAGACATCATGCCTGGGTGGTAACTTCTGCCGGCAGCCGATGTTATGGCCTACCACCGAGACAGTGATACATACAGTGATTACAATATTCATGACCGATTCTATTTATGTCCATCTCTTGTTTCCTAACAACATCAGCTATCGATACACATAATGTTAATAACAACTTAGTACCTCAGCATATATAGACTCTGTTCAGTTAGGCGTGTAGAGAAACATTCAAGGTAAGCTTTCAGGGGACTGAGAGCAACCGAGAGAACGACACGGGGAGAGGGTAGGTAAACTGTAATGACCAGGTAATGTTCAGGTACTCCCGAAACGGAATATCAGTTACTATGCTATGTATTATGTGTTCATATTCTCAACTGTCACTATTTTAGAACTTATTATTCTGAACCGGGGATTGTTGTGTATCGAAATAGGTATTTCGATATTCCACCCTCGCTGTTGACAGCGCTGAAAATAAGGCATTATTATGTGAGGCAATACTCGCTGTAATATTTTACGGGCTGTCATAGTGATGTGAAGCGACAACGTGTGCCCACGATACAGAGTATCATATATGGTTCTCAGGTGCGTTGTAGATGCCGCCAAATGTACTTACAGATTATTTTTGTGTTTTTTAAATTCTGTTACTGTAGAACAACCTACAATAATACCTATTTACTTACCAATACGGAACAAATATTTGTATGACCTACAACTAGTTGTTCCGGGTCTGGCTGTCTGTGTATCTGAGTTTATATGTTTGTAAACGCACTCACTGTACAGGAGAAATTCCTAGTGTGGGGCAAAGTTTTTTTTTTCCTAAAAAAAAAGGATCTCCACGACGACAGGTCCCGCGCCTCCCGCATCCAGCGGTTTCCCGCGACCTTCACTTAAAAATATATTCAGAATTAAAAATAGTCTCCTAGATAAGCGAGAATAACTTCAGTTAACTGCCGTTCATACCTCTGAGCTACATAGTTAGATGTGCCCTGGCGCTGTCTGTCCCGCTATATGACGTTAGACAGGGACGTCACCCTTCGGTCATCTATTATGGATGCTGTGGATTTACTGGGAGACTCATTTGTTGCCTATTACTTCTGTAATGGCATTTTTGTGGAAACGTAATATAAGACGCGTCTATATACAAACGGATTATGTTTAATTCTAAAGGACAATTTACTAAGACGTGATCGTGACTAAGAATCAACAGTTCGTTTTGCAACAGCATTTTGTAAAAAAAGTGAAAGTCCCATTTAAAATCCTTCAGAAAGAGTTTCAGAAATGAGCCGGAAAAGACAGAAAATAAATTGCGCGACGTGAACTGAATCTAATCAAATTAAATTGAAGTAATAACTCTCATTGAGTGGAAGCAAGAAATAAATATTCGAACGTCACAGTTTCAAATGAAGCCGTTCATTTATTACAGTGAATGAGGGTGGCTACTGTCGGTAACAATGATACTCATATAAATACTAAATAGTTATATTATTATTATTGGCGCAGCGGTCAACACGCCTGCCTGCGACGTGGAGACTCCGGATTCGATCCCCTCCCAGGTCATGATGGAAAACGATCTTTTCCTGATTGGCCTGGGTCTTGGATGTTTATCTATATATGTGTCTATTATAAATATAGTATCGTTGAGTTAGTATCTCATAACACAAGTCTCGAAGTCTTACTTTGGGGCTACTCAATCTGTGTGATTTGTCCGTATATATTTATTTATTTTTATTTCTCGCAGATTTTTTTTGCTCCATCTACTAACGCTTTAGGATGACCCACGTATTTATCTGTTAAAGATATTAAAGTTGAGCCTTGCATGGATAGACTAAGTCATTAATAAGTACTTTATGAATACATACAGGAACGACTCCTTCAAATATAAGGTTTCGCTTCTCATACAAGTTCAAGCTTTCAAGCATAGCAAGTACAGGATGTAAAGTTCCATAGAAAAGGGCGGATCCTTTCATAAGACGGGTGTTGGGTCTGGGGGGCATTAGCACAACGGTTCATGTCGGAAAATTGTATGTACGCTAGCTGCACGGTAATCTCTGCTTTCGACATTCAGGATTTGTGTTAGTATGACGCGTTTTTCGCATCTGGCTTTGTAGATACTGCTGCAGGTACAACCTCAGTCGCAGTATTAAAAGGTATCCTAAAACAGTTACTTTGTTTGTATTACTGATACCAACTGACAGACAAATTGCTCACTTGTAAAGTCAGCCTGAGGCGGAGTCTTTGATGTGAGGCTGTTGTGTGCAAGCCGTTCCTCCGCACAAACTGCAAGGCAATTAAAAGTGAATGAAGCGCTCAAGTCGTTTACATCGGGGGAGGAAACGGGTAGATTGTGTTTTGTAAAAGCTACCTACAAATATAATAATACATGCTACGATCTGCCACATCATGAATGTTATAAATAAAATAATACGTGCTACTCCCATCCTCTATATGATCTGCTTCCTAAACAGATTCCTCGTCCTGTCAACCTGCCTTTCCTTTTAACATTGGCTCATACCCCATTCATTAAAATCTTATATAAGTTTATTTCCCTTAACAAAATCAAAATTTAACCTTTTCCAACCTTTTATTTTACTAATGTTTGTGTTGTCTTGTGTTTGTTTTAGCCCAAAGAAGAACCATCGCTAATACTACCGATCAACAGTCTATTTCCACTACGTATAATATTATTTTACTTTTGTTCTCTCCACCTTGACGTTGGCAGAATCATCGGTCATCGATGGAGCCATACCACTAAAAAAAAAAAAGAAAAATACGTGCTACGATCTGCCACATCAGGAATGTTATATATACCTAATGCTATCCTTATATCTATACAGAGTATACCTATGCACAGTCATTTTATTCGTTCAAATATAAACGTATTTGGGTGATTGAATGTGTTCATCTGGCAGTACTAACAAGTCTTTAGCCGATATTTGCAACGATAAAGGAGAAGCATAAAAAGGTTTGACAGCGGTTTTCCGCATTCGTAATACTAAAATAAATCTAACAAAAGTTACAAACAAGACAACTTGGAATCTTGGAACAGGCGCGGGACTTTCGGAATTGTTTTTCTTTCACCTGTATTACTACTGTTTATTCTTTACAAGTAAAAGATTAAAGATAATGGGTTGTAAGTAGGGTTGTAACGGAGGCCTTATTAGCGGAGGCGCAGGCGGATGCGGTGGCAACGAATCTCACCTACCGATAACGATAACCTACGGATACGGAGGTGAAAGTAGATACATTAAAAAATTAAATTTATGGTTAATTAAAACAATTTTTTTTATATTTTAAATACGTATGTTAATAGTAGTACACTTAGTAAAAGTATTACCTTCTAGTAATGAAAATTAAGGCGACACATATTGTATTTGCCGCATTCCCGTCTCGCACTAGTTGATTCTTGACCATTTCGCGCCAAAACGCGGCCAGACTGTTGTCCAGCGTCACAGCTTGCGCGTTATTTATTTCCTAAATATGTAAATAAACCTCCGTTATAACTCCGCAAAACTTGTGCGGAGGTAACTTCCGCAGTAACGGAAGCGAAGGCTAAGCTCCGTTACAACCCAAGTTGTAAGGTCTGCAATCCTGGCTAAATAACCATCATAGTAATTGATCACTTGGGTCCCCAGCGCCCGCGCCCGCGCCCCCAGCCCGTGGCATTAATTAGACTGCACGGTTAGCGCAGTGGTCAAGCTATTGACTGCTGCGCTGCGTGTCGCGGGTTCGACTCCCGCACGGAACAAATATTTGTATGACCTACAAGTAGTTGTTACGGGTCTGGATGTTTGTATATGTAAGTTTATACAGAGTGGTGCTGATATTACGACATTTAATGAAAACACGGACAATGCTGGTTCATAGAAATAATTCTAAACCATAGAAAAAAACCTAGCATCACAAATAAAAAAATGAAAATTTCAAACAAACTAAATCGTATAAAATTGGAAACGGAATAGAATATCCTTTAAAATATTGGTTCACTGACCTCCGATCGGCGACAGCGCGGTCCTGTATCGACTTGCTTTTTTCGCGCCATTATTATTAAAGTTTAATACCAAGTAGTAGTCATCAACCTGTAAGCGTTTCCTTGTCAACATGTAAATCATATAGAAAATGTGAAAAATGAAAAAAAAAATCCTATGTTTAAACTAATAGACATATTTATATGATTTTTATGGGATGTGTGTCTTGTATCGTGGGTGCGTATAAACGCACCCACGATACAGGAGAAATTTCTAGTGTAGGGCTAGTGTCGGCTTTTAGTGTAACCGGATGTATCTCAATATTGCTACGGGCTAGGGGTATTAAAACGCCGGTTAAGAGTTACGAAATTTATTAGCAACGAAGGTACAGTCGGTAGTAGGCAATGACAAGTAGAACATAGCTGATGTCGCACCGAAGTCTTCCTTTACGTCCACGAAGTCCGTGTCGTAAACACCCAATAACACTACAGATGTTACTTAACGTAGTACTCAAAGTTCTCGTTACAGTTGTCGCAGTAGGTAGATATTCTCAAAGATTGCCTCTTAACTGTCGCTTCTTTTGGAATCGCTAGTCGAATGCAGACTGACTGTGGTGCTGACTGACTGACTCGCTGGCGTCACGGCGCTATATATGGGTCACCTGATCGAACATTCCAGATTCGTCTAGAACTCTAGACGTAATAATAATAGCGCATAACTTGAGTACATTCAGTAGGTACCTACGGTGATTCACCAAAGACGAGTTTCTGGAAATTTCGATGTCGACACTTTGCTGACAAAATTGATGAAACCTGTGCAATTCGATAGGCCACCCTGGGTCTAGCAATGCGTTTTTATATTGCACCTATACAATGGCTAGGTCTCGAGTTATAGGGCTTAAAAGTTACGCACTGCATGTTACACGATATTGAACTTTATGCCATCGACATAAGGTGCATTCGTAACAATATCAATTTTTAATATGAAGCTACTGGCTATCTGATGTCCAGGGGCACTAGTCTGCTATTACAATAGTGTTAGAATGGTCGATCATTGATCTAATAATGATCGATTTTGGCAAGATTTGTAATCTCTTAACAAAATGGCATCATTATGACTTTCCAGTGGTCAATCACTGACACTACTCCATAATAAATGTTCAAATTGAGTAGTAATTTTTAGAAATTCATTTCTACTAACGGGTTTTATAAGATCACCATTCCATTACGAGACGACTGACCGATAATTGATTGATCAGTATGAATTTAGCAGATTACGAATTTTTAGCACAATGACAATGGAATCGAATTGTAATGACAATGACAAATTTATAAAAAAAGCAGAGGAGGGCCCCAAGTACTTCGTAGTAAATCCCTACATATACACAGCAAATAGGTGGTATCATTGCAAACACAACAAAATCATAGATAAAGGTCATGATAACAATCAATTATATTACTTATGAAGGACAACTAAGTACACTGATCAGCTGTGCAGTTCCCGCGCTCCCCTTGTACACTAGACACATCACACACACGTGCTTCCTACGGAGCTCGCTCATGAATCGATTACGTTTAGTTGATTGATACGCTCGCACACGTACGTAGTCATAATTGAACTTTCCCTTGTTTTAGTTTTAAGTAACTATAAGCACAGTTGCCATTTACCTTTACGATGGAAGCAGTTTTGCGCGGTATGTGATACAATTAACGCGACAAACATATTTACTCATATAGAATAAATAAACATTGCTTAAACCATATAGACAATGATCCTTATTTTACTACCCCACTTTGGAATATATTTTCTACCCAATTTTTTTACTTCCAATCTGTCGCAACTCTGTAGCATCTATTGTCACAATGAGTTTTTGGCGGGAAGGCTAAGATGAGGGCCACGCTCATTTTTCATTGGACTTTTAAATTATTTATAGTGTCATTTACTAAATAAAAACGCGTGATTTATGTAGTAAAAAGTGCATTCAATGAATAATTCATAAAGAACAGTGAAATATTGTAGCATAGTGGTCACATCATGGCTTTCTCCCAAATCTTCCTCCAAGTGTCCATTCACGCGGGAAACGAAAGGAGATAGGTTTAGGTTAGGTTAAGCTAGGATAAGAGATAGATTAGGTTAATTTAAGTTAGGGTAAGTTACTAAGTTAAAATCTATTTAAGTATGCGACTGAAGGACTTGTATCCATGGTCATGAATTAAATTAAAAAAAAAAAATTGACACAATTATATTTGAAGCTGTTTTTTTTCTATCGATAATATTTTTTTAATCGTAAACTAAAATTGACGTCTGACAGATTTTGTGTAGAATAGCTGTCAAGAACTCCAAACTATTTCTATGAAGAAATTAAAACCTCCAAACTATTCCTATGAAGAAATCATCTGGTATTGGAAAAATAAGCCAGAGAGCCGGGAAAATTAAATGTCCTCAATGTGGGAGGCTATAATAAAAGTGACATCGCCAATTTGGACTGCGGTACTTTTAGTGTTGCTTCAACTGATTTAATGCTGCAGGAGTACTAATAGTTTCACTGATCTGCACTTTAATAATAACAGTAATGTGTCCTTTATAAAAACACTATCAATCCCAATCTATCAATATCAATTTCAGATCAATCTCCCTTTGGCGCAGCATCGTTGATCGTGTTGTTGGGTTTAGCATTGCATCACCTCGCTCAACTGCCGTCTTCCTTCCTATTCGCTCAGTTTTTCTGAGTGAATAGGTTCTTAATAAACTAGCGCGCTTTACCATCAACGATCGCATCACTGCTTACCATCAGGCGGGATTGCGGTCAAGCGCTAGTTTATAATTATTAAAAAAAATATATAGTTCGATAAATTTATCTGTTCAACAAACTGAATAACGCAATGAATGTTATACAAATGTCAAAATAAAAGTCATCGCTACTGGTAGTGTGTTACGTAATTACCTCGGCGAGTGGTCTAGTGTGAAAAAATAACACATGACGTGTAAAAGTGATCAGTGATCCTACTTTTTTTTATTTTTTTTTTATTAAAATATAAACCAGCGCTTGGCCGCAATCCCGCCTGATGGTAAGCAGTGACGCAATCGTTGATGGTAAAGCGCACTAGTTTATTAAGAGCCTATTCACTCTAGCCTTGAAGACACTCAAATTGTAGTTCGACGGAAACACCGCCGCCGGCAGATTATTCCAGTCCCTCGATGTACGCGGTATAAAGGAGGAGGCGAAACGCTTCGTCCGAATCGTAGAGGTGTTAACAACATAAGGGTGGAAACTCGCCGTACGACGGGTCGTCCGATGGTGGAACGGAGATGGGGGAATTAAATCGTGCAATTCCCTCGCACACTCCCCAAAATATATCCTATAGAACACCGAAAGGCTGGCAACTCTACGCCTGTGCTCTAGGCTTTGGAGACCAACTCGAGTTAAATCAAGGTCACCAATCAGCCTCTTGGCACGTCTCTCCACTGAATCCAAAGTGGCCAGGTGACACTTAGCAGCACCAGCCCAAATGTGGCTGCAGTACTCCACACACGAACGGACCTGTGCTTTGTACAACATTAAAAGCTGCCCTGGTGTGAAGTACTGCCGGACCTTTGCAATGACGCCAAGTTTTCTGGCAGCCACCTTGGCCTTGGACTCAATGAACCGCCCAAAGTTTAGGTTCGAGGAAATCTCAACACCCAAAAGCTGAAGGCGGTCGGTACACTCCAAGGATACATTCCGAAAAGTAGGAGCCAAGGTGAACGGGCTCCTTTTGGCGGTGAAAAGACACGCCTGCGTTTTGGCGGCATTGAATGCTACAAGATTGGCATTGCCCCATTTGGAGACTGCCTGAAGTGCAACACTCGTTCGCTCTACCATGGCCTCTCTTTCGGACTGGATTGATTCCCTACTAGCCCGAGCATCCGGCAGGTATCTCTCCACAACTGTGCTGTCATCTGCATACCCATAGATACCGGGCATCAGCAGATCGTTAATATGCAGCAGAAACAGAGTTGCAGAGAGAACAGACCCCTGAGGAACACCGGCATTAGTCGACATGGGCTCAGATGAGCAACCGTCGACAACAACTCGGAGGGACCGTTCAGTCAGGAAGTCTTTTACCCAGCCAGTCAGGCTAGGGGAAATGCCGTACGCTGGAAGCTTACTCAAAAGGCCAGCGTGCCATACCCGGTCGAAGGCCTTCGAGAAATCAAGGGAGACAGCAATCGCTTCCCCATTTCTCTCGAGGGCCTCGCCCCACAAGTGAGTTTCATACACTAGTAGGTCCCCAGTTGACCGATTGCGGCGAAACCCGTACTGTCGGTCACTGAGGAGATCGTTACCTTCCAGGTATGCCATTAGGCGCGAGTTCAATACACGCTCCATAATTTTGCAAAGTATGGAGGTGATCGAAACGGCCGATAGTTGGAAGGATCGGCACGACTACCCTTTTTGGACACGGGCTGCACGTTGGCAAGCTTCCAGGACTTGGGCACTATAGCAGTCCCTAATGAGAGGCGATACAAGCGTGTCAATACAGGAGACAACTCGGGTGCACATGCTTTTAGAACAATCGCTGGTATACCATCCGGACCACTAGCCTTATTCACGTCCAGACGACACAGTGCTCTCAGAACCTCCTTGTTCCGAATGCGAACCTCAGGCATTGAAGTACCGCAGTGGGGTAAAATAGGTGGAGTAGCACTGCCCGTATCAAGACGCGAATTATGGGCAAAGAGAGATGCAAAGAGACCTGCTTTCTCTCACGCCGTATGAGCCAGTGTTCCATCAGGCCTAACCAGCGGAGGCAGTGAGGGCCGACAGAAGTTCGCCTCGACCGATTTGGCAAAAGGGACCAAAAAGATCTGCTACCGAAAGGCTGCGCAGATAACTTGTTGCCAATATGGGTAATACGGTCGAAGCGAGCCTTTTTAGCGCCTTTTTGTAGGACTTGGCAGCACGGTTAAAGGCTCTCTTCTTTGAGCTTAGATCCGGAGCTCCGCGGTCACGAGCGTCAACCCAGGTGAGAAATGCCGTGTACTTACGCTGTTCGGCTTGGGCACAATCGGCATTGAACCATGGGCGAGCCGAGCCACCGACGGGCACGTCATTATAGGGAATAAAATATTCCATAGCTTGACGCCCCACATCGGTTATAGCATCCGCACAGCTCGACGGATTGCTAGAAGAGAAGCAGACCTGCTGCCAAGGATAAGACGCAAAGAAATGGCGCATCTCATCCCAGTCTGCTGACCTGTATCGCCACATTCGCCGTTCACCACGAGAGTCGTGATCTGGTGGGGAGAAGGTCGAGACAGACTTCACCAGACAGTGGTCTGAAGTTCCCAACGGTGAGGAAACTGTTACAACACACCTGTCCGGATCAGTGGTCAGCAGAAGGTCCAGACAATTGGCAGTATGACCAACTACATCAGGCACCCTAGTCGCTTGCTTTACCAGCTGGGAAAGGCCCATTGAAAGCGCGAAGTTTCGCGCTTCTCTCCCAGCGTGGTCGGTCCTCTGGTACGGGAAAAGCCAGTCCTGATGGCAGGCATTGAAGTCCCCCAGAGCGACGAAGTGTGCGTCAGGGTGCCGGTGCAGCGCATTGTCAGCAGCCTCACTGAGGTGGTCAAATAATCGAGTTGTCTCCTGATCACCGCTGTGCGATCGGTAGACACAAGTGTAAACAATTTTGTCCACACCAGTGTCAACCAACAGCCATAGGGACGAGAAATGAGGGTCTTCGAGGTGACGGAGGCGCCGGCAACAAATGTCATTGCGGACATACACACAGACCCCGGCACGCTGCAGAAAATGGTGCTCCAATGCGTATCCCGGGTAGCTGAGGTATGCCGCATCAGACGGACATCTGATCTGGGTCTCTGTCAAGAAAAGTAGATGGGGGTTCTCAGTCTCAAGGTGGTGATGTACTGCAATGAGATTGGAGTGCAGACCTCGAATATTAGAGAGGTGCACTTTGAAAGAGAGGACGTGCGCCCGCTGTACACACCTACTTTTCTTTTTAGACCTTTTCATTTAGAAAAAAAAAAAATTGAGTGAATAGGAAGGAAGACGGCAGTTGAGTGAGGTGATGAAATGCGACCAACGATGCCGGGCCAGAGGGAGATTGATCTGGAGACTGCGGGGACGCCCGAACCCCCCCACTTGCTTAATAAATGATTTCATTTCATTTCAATGATTCTTGTCTGTAAATGCACCCCTTCACACATTCGAACCAAAAAAAGATCATTTAGCCTAAACTATGTACCTAATAAATTTTTTTGGACAACACAACATAATAAATATCACATTTGCTTATTCTTTAAAAATGAAGTAGATTATGTTTATGTCGATAACGTGAATTTATTCCTGATATTAAACAGATTCGTGTACAATGAAAGTTAATCAAAGGCGTTTAGTTTTGCTCCCTCAGCCCTTAGTAATCGGATCCCAGACTTTGAACCTTTCTAACTGACTTCCAGCGTTGTTACAGCGAGAACACCACTTAACTCATTAAGTTAACTACTTAATTGTTAACGGATCATCAACTTCGTTAGCAAGTAACCAGAGTTTATCTTAGTTGAGGTTTAGGGACTCTGAAGTTATACTAAACTTATAGTTGGTGACTGTATGCGTTTGATTTAAAAAATCTTCTCTGACGAAATGAAATCATTTCTTCTGTTAAAATTTCCCTTTATTTCGTAGCAGTTTTATTAATTAAAGTTAATATGTATACGCTTAGTTTACATAATTTCAATCAACTATAGTTATATCATGTTCGAGAGGTAAGACGAACAGATTGAACAGGGCTTAGTATACCGACTGTTGGATGCCATTTCAAACACAAAAGATTCCAATTAAAATAACATTTGCCGTGAAATTAGGGACATCATCAATATCAGAGCGTTTAAGTTCGTCTATAATTAGCAAAATTTTTATCTTCATGGATATGGCACAGAATATGTGTTTGGGGCTCTGGGGGGCAGATACCCGGCCCTTCGGCCTGTTTTCCTAACAATGATATGAAAATTCGGTCAAGGTCCTACGAGCTCATTACAAATTCAATACGTACCTTATACATATTCCCATGCGTCAGCTACTTGTACTATTTATTGTGTTGTTGGCCAAGTCAACCCGTGCCTTAGCTCTTGGCAGTACAGTCATGACTACCTGTCATGACTGTACTCGTGTCAAATCGATTTGGCGGGGAGATTGCCCCAGGGAACAGGCAGGCGAATGACTCTAGGTATGACTTCATCCCCCAAAGTCTGTTGTATTAGTCATGATAATAATAGTACAAATAAATTAAATAGCACTACTTATGTTTTCTCTGACAAATTTGGTCAGGGTTTTGGTAGTGTATTAAGTCAGTGTTCTCAACTGTGTGTAATTAATAATTGTTTTCCTGGTGCCAGTATGAGCCAATTGATTAGCAATAAGAAATGGACAAAAATAAACCCCGGTTCAACTATTATATTATTATGTGGGGATAGTTTGAATGTCAAAAAAAGGGAAATTATTAAATGTGTGGATTTCATGTTGTATCTTGGTGAGGCCAATGATTGTAAATTTATTTTTTCTGCCTTGCCTTATTCCCGTTATTTGTCCAGGGAGCAAAACAGGCATATTTATAATTTAAATATGTTAATTTATAATAGGACTTGTCATCACAGTGACACCATTTCATTTTTTGACTGTAATCAATTTATATCTGATTATAAGTTGACTTATTATGGTATGTATTTGTCACCTAGTAGTAGGAGACAGATTGCGGGCCTTTTGGCTTATAGTATGCGGAGTGACACTGGTACTTGTAGTGTACCTTCGATTACTGTTAGTAGTAATACTAATGATTCTTTTGACACACCTTGTAGTTTAAACTATTAGGTGCGACAATGGGTCAGCTGCCTATGTTGAATGTTGTACATCAAAATATGCAGGGTCTGTCCGGCAAAGAGCTAGAGTTAAGTTTATTTTTAGAATATTATGATGTTCAGGTATTATTATTATGTTTGACTGAACACTGGTTGAAAGATCATGAAGTAGTGTTTATCAATAATGATAATTTTACCGTGCAAAGTGCATTTGTGAGGAAAAGTGCTATTCGCGGTGGCTCTTTAATTCTTGTTTCGAACATGTTGAAGTGTAAGCAACGTTTAGATTTAATTAATCTTTCTATTGAGCGCACTATTGAGTTGTCTTGTGTTGAACTTGAGCGATACATTATAATTTGTGTTTATAGGCCCCCCTCTGGGGATTTTGTTAGTTTTGAACTGGTAATGGAGGATGCACTTAATAGGTTGAAATCGAGTAACAAAAGTATTATTTTATGTGGAGATTTCAACATTGACATTTTAGAGGTTACTCCTTCAATTATTAGACTTCTCAATCTGTTTAGGTCTTATAATTTAATTAACTTGTTTTTTGAACCTACGTGTATCACGGCATCTTCGTCAACCTGTCTTGATAATATATTTAGTGATTGTAATGCCGATAGTAAATTTGTATTAAATGAGCTAACATCCGACCACTGTGGCTTATTAGCTAACTTTCCCATTCAATTGCATAAAAAGCCGCATATGCTTCAATGCAGGCCTTATACAGCTAGTCGCTGCAAAATGTTTAAAAATAATGTGGCTCATAAAATGACGCCATCCATAGTGGAAAACAAGAATGTTAATGAAATGTATAGTGCCGTTTTTAATGTTGTGCAAATGGAGTACCAAATTATTTTCAAGACCAAAACCATTAAGCTTAATGGATCGTCTGTTGGATTTAACCAATGGGCTACTCCGGGTATTTATAAAAGTAGAGCGAGATTATACGAGCTATATGGTATGAAAAAATACAGGTTTGATACTCCCTTTCTAGAGTATATAAAAAAATATTCAAAATTATTCAAAAAAGTTTGTGTTTCTGCTAAATCAAAATTTCTAAGCGATACAATTAAAAATTCAAATAATAAAGTAAAAACCACTTGGAAAATTATTAATAATGAAACTGGCAAATCTCTTAAACAGGATAAGCAACTTGAGATCATGGTCGACAACAAATTAGTTCATAAGGCCGCTGACGTAGCTGAGGCATTTAATGAGTTTTTTGCTAACATACCAATAGCTACAACTCGCTCCTTAAATTCATCCCCATCTATAGCTGAGAATCTTTTGCATAGTAGTGTATCCAAGTGTAACCGTCTGTTTCACTTTGAACACGTATCCCCGCGTGATGTGGTTAATATTTTTAAAACACTTAAGTTAAAAAACACCGGTGATTATTGGGACATTTCCATTAAAGTATTAGGTAATATAATAGACATCGTAGCCCCCTATCTAGCTGTTAATTTTAATAAATGTATTGACCTAGGGACTTTTCCTGATTTAATGAAGAAAAGTAAAGTTATACCATTATTTAAATCCGGTAATAAAACAGATGTTGGTAACTTCAGATCGATTTCTATCTTACCTGCATTCAGCAAAATATTTGAAAAATTAATACTCAAGCAGTTGCTAAAACATTTTAATTCGAATAATCTCCTACATAGTGAACAATATGGTTTCACAAAGGGTCGTTCGACTATGGATGCGGGTGTTGCTCTACTGAAACACATATTTAACGCATGGGAGAGGTCGCAAAATGCTATTGGAATTTTTTGTGATCTCTCCAAAGCCTTTGATTGCGTGCACCATGATATACTTTTGCGTAAACTCCGCCATTACGGTGTCGAAAATGAGGCTCTCGATGTGATAGGTTCTTATTTACATAATAGATTACAGTGTGTAGATATTAACGGTGTAAAATCTTCCGGGCTACCAGTTCAGTTAGGTGTACCGCAAGGCTCAATACTGGGTCCATTCTTGTTTTTAGTATACATTAATGATTTACCATTCTATTTAAAGGGCATCTGTGACGTTGTGTTGTTTGCAGATGATACCTCTCTAATTTTTAAAGTAGACAGGAATAGACATAATTTTGACGAAGTAAACAGTGCACTCTCAACAGTTACAGATTGGTTTACGTCAAATAACCTAGCTCTTAACCACAAGAAAACAAAATGTGTAAAGTTCGCCTTGCCTAACGTTAGAAATTTAGGACCTAACATCGTTTTAGATAAAGAGGTGCTTGAAACTGTGGGCTCGGCAGTTTTTCTGGGAATAACAGTAGATGCCAAACTTCAGTGGGGACCACACATATCAACCCTAGCAGGAAGGCTCAGTTCGGCCGCCTACGCCGTCAGGAAAGTAAGACAATATACTGACGTTGATACAGCTCGTTTAGTTTACTTTAGTTATTTCCACAGCGTTATGTCCTACGGTATTCTACTGTGGGGCAAAGCCGCTGACATACAAAATATATTTGTACTTCAAAAACGAGCTGTCCGAGCAATTTACCAGCTCGGTGTCAGATTTTCTCTGAGAAATTTGTTTAAAGACATTGGTATTCTCACGGTTGCTTCACAGTTCATCTTAGCCAACATCTTATATGTTAGGCAAAATATTCACGTGTACACCAAAAACTGTGATATTCATAATATTAACACCAGAAATAAGGACAAACTGCGAGCCCCTTTTCACCGACTTCAAAAGGTTCATAACTCTTTTGTTGGGCTTGGTATAGCTTTTTATAACAAGATACCCTCTGCTTTGCTAGACTTGCCCTACAATGCATTTAAAGCACAAATTAAGTCCAGGCTTTGTTCAAAGGCATATTATTCCGTGAATGATTATTTAAATGATAAGAATAGCTGGTCGCTCTGATTAACTCAGGACAATGTTTGTGTTCTTTCTCAGTAATTAGCTTATTGATACGTTATATGAGTTCATATAATTTACTTTTTTACATTACATAAATATGTAAGCTGTCACGCCCTTTATGCCTGGGGCTTCTTAGTTAAGTAACAAGTTTTAGTTAATTACATTTTCATTTGAATATAAATATATTGTTTTGCTTTGCTGGTATTTTGGCGTGGTAGCTGGCATATGGTAAATAATTTCATTATTATTGTATTTTATCGTGTTCATCACTATACATAGTATTGTATAAAGACATGATTTTTTAAAAATGAACAGACAGCTGTGCTGCTGGGGAGTTTGTTCCGCCACTTCTTCTTCCCAGCGAAAGCACTAGGAAGTGTCGATGGGTGGGCGTTTTTGGGGGACTGTCTTACAGTGGCGAAGAGTCCATACAAGCCGATTCCCACCGGGTTACCTTTCAAAAATCAGTTCCATATTCATACAAAAGTATTTACATTCTATTTCATTAACAAAGTATTATTAATCAAATGCCGGCGCGATTTACAATAGCAATCGCAATTTTTAGCAATACCCTAAGTATCACATTTCATTTTATAGTCGTAAATTAATCAGCGCTTCAATTTTTCGTAATTCTTTTCGTAGTTCTCTTGAAGGAAGCCGTCGAATTTCAGCTTACCTATGTCAACGGTTTACTATGCCGCGAAAAGAGAGAGCGTGTCAGTCCATCTCTTTCTAATTCTCGCTAACCGTCGCGGTAAAACTTGATAAATATAAGCCGCCCGCGAGCGGCTTGTATTTCTCTCCTCTCCTCTATTAGAAAGAGACAGAAACCACGCTACTACGAGATAGCGTTCTATACCTACCTATGGTGCGTGAGTTTTTCGTTTGTTTTTAATATTTGTGTTATTTAAACTGTGACGGATTCTGTAAGGTAATTTAATCGCAGATTTGGTTAAATACTGTTAATTTTGTTTGTTATTATGGCTTTAATTCATATAGAGTGCTGTTACTGTTAATTCGTCTTTGAAAGACGCATTTTCTCAAGTTTCGACTCTTTGCAGTTTAATTCTGACCCTCCCCATTTCAGTAGCTTCAGCTGAGCGGTCATTTTCTGCTTTAAAACGCATTCACACGTATGTGCGAAACTGCCAAAAAGAGCAGAGATTGTCCGATTTGGCTATCATGTCAATTGAAAAAAAATTGCTTAATAAAATTAAAAGTAATCCGAATTTTTATAACAACATTTTAGCTCATTTTGTTAAAAAAAAAACAGACGCATTGCATTAGAATATAAATAACGTTGTGATTGTGTATAATTTGCTTTATTTTTGCTTAATATTTTTGTTGGTTTTGGATCGGTGTCTGTGTGGTTCGGTTTTTAACACTTTATTATTTTTATAATTTTTTATTTTATTTTTTCTTGACTCTTATTCCCTAACAATAGGTACTTAACTTAGTACTTACTAACAAGCATGCATGTGTGGTATAGAGATGCACGTCGAAAAAGGCTTTTCACAAAGCCGCTTTTATCATACTTGAAAGACATTGTTATCAAATCATCAGTCCTTTTTTGTAAGGTGAAGGTGGGGCTTTTCATATTATTCTTATCTGAAGACCTCCTCCAAGATATCCTGCAGTAGGTAAGTGTTTAAGTGTTTATTTTTTTGGACCGGCTTCCCTTTGTCAAAATTTCACCCTTCGCCACTGCGTGTCTTATGTAATATTGACGTTCAAAAAGTGCTGATTCTCAGTCTAATTTGAATAAATGACTTTTGATTTTGATTTTTGATTGAAAGCCACGAACACGAGCTCTTTTGCATACCTGTCTGTTCGGAACTGGAGTATTATTTTTGGGTGGCGGAGTTAATCTCTGAAAAGGAAAATGGTGTAGCAGAGTGTCATAAATTGTTAGTACGTCATTGCCTTAACTGGTGTCTGGAGGCTAGACACCATTTCTGTTTTCAACCATGACATTTCCTGAATTTATATAGGATACGTTTTGAATTTTTTCAAGTCATTGGAGGAATAGAATGTTCATTCTCATTATAAATAGTGTTACGGGCTAGGGGTACTAAAATGCTGGTTATGGGTTACGCAGTTTATTGACAACGATGGTACAGTCGATAGTACGCAATGAAAAGTAGAACGTAGCTGTCACACCGAAGTATTGCCTTATGTCCACGAAGTCCGTGTCGTACATACACAACAACACCACAGACTGACTTCTGTGGTTTTGTTGTAGTTTGCTCGCAGTGCTCGTCGCAGTCGTCGCTCGATGTTTCCTGGGTAAAAAAAAATGATTCTATTTAGTCCGTCATTCAGATTATAGAAAAATATTGGATACGTATATTTTGTTTTATCAAATCAATAAATATTGACAAATATAAAAGGGATCAAAGATCAGGAGTGGGGGCTGGTGACGTCACTGCTCGCTAAAAGTGTAGCGTGCAGTGACGTCACACGAGTTTTCAACGCACTGTGTCGTCTTCATTTTTTATTTATATGAAAAAAGAAAAAATACGTGTCTAGTATTTTTTGGAAATCTAACTAACCGACTAATTAGTTTTTTTTTAGTCAACTACCCTATTATCGTTTCTTACTTATCGCTTGTTTCGTTTCAATAGTCAAATGCAGAATGACTGACGCGCTGAATCACGTAGCTTTATATATATGCAAGCTAATCGAATGGTACATCTGTCTCGAAGTAATAATAATAACGCTTGATTTCTAGTACATTCTTGTTTACAACCAGCAGGTAGTTCACAGGAGACGAAGCTTCGTCGACGATTCGTTGACAATATTGATAAAACCTATACCGTTCGATAGGTTACCTTATGCAAAACATGTTTGTCTAAGGTGACCGTCGGTATCAAACGGTTAGCTAAAGTTTGGAAAAATGCAATTGCTAACCAAATGCACTTTTACATTGTACCTCTACAATGCCTAGATCCCAAGTTAAAGAGCTTAAAAGGTACGTAAGGCATGTTATGCAATTGAACCTTATGCCATTGACATAAGGCGCATTCATAACAATAGTACGTACCAAAAGTATTCATGCAAAAATTTGATAAGGAGAACGAAACGTATTCAGCAGAGAAAGGTGTGGATAATTTTCACTATTCAGTATTCGCATTATTAATTACTAGCTGCGCCACGCGGTTCACCCGCGTAGGTGTCGATATGCTCCGCTCCTATTGGTCGCAGAGTGATGTTATATAGCCTTTTTGAATTAAGGGGCTATCCAAGGCAAATAGTATTTTTCAAATCGGACCAGTAGTTTCTGAGATTAGCGCGTTCAAACAAACAATCTCTTCAGCTTTATATATTAGTATAGATTCGCTGGCGGCCGCTAGTACACAATAAGTACCTAAATCCTTAAACTTTTGATGCCAATTTTGATTATTTTAAAACGAGTGATGAAGAAATGATAGTTTATTCAAGTTTTGGTCAATTTTGAAGACAAAACTTTCTTAATTGTTCTGTAGCTATTTGTTTGAGACAGGAATGGCACGCAAACTATTTAGTTAATGTCGCTAATGGTGAGCTAGCGCTGAACTAATTTGACTCATTTATGGAGCCAGCTGTTATTAATGAAGGCAGGTCATTAAGTCAGTGAAATTTCAGTAACTGTTTGGCCGCTCTTTTTAGTATTAAGATTCCTTTATTAAAGGGAAGGTGTTTAAGATGAAAGTATACCTCGTTATCTTAAATGCCTGTCTAGGAGAAAGGAGCTCTTTCAAAGATTGAGAACTTCTTGTCCTTTAGGAATTATGTAGATTTTTTTTTCTTTTTTAACAGGTTGTCCCACAACAGGAATTATTCCTGTATCTTGGGAGCGTTTACAAAAATGTAAACTAAACCTTATCTTGAACAACCACCAGTAGATCATATAAATATTTGTTCCGTGCGGCAATCGAACCCGGGACATGCAGCGCAGCAGGCGATCACTCAACCACAGCGCCAACCGTGTCATCTAATAAAATAAAATAAATATTTTCGAGTTTGTATGATCTACATCATTACATTTTGAGTTTGTATGATCTACATCATTACATTTTGAGTTTGTATGATCTACATCATTACATTTTGAGTTTGTATGATCTACATCATTACATTTGATCAAATTAGTCTAAATTGGTGAGTTTCTTCTACTCCCCATTATCTTGTGAGTAGTTTTGAAATCGATAGCGCCGTATCTGTGACATCACTGTGGAAATGAGTCTTCAATCGTGATTCGTGGTTTATTTAGTTTGACGTCAGGGGGGTAATCGCGCTAAATAAAACAGTAAAAGTTCAACTCTTGTTCGTATCTAATCCAGTTAAAGTTATGGTTTAGTTTCGAACATATTTCGTATTGCACTAGTTACAACTTTGGATGAAGTAAAATCAATGTAGGTAGGAGTGAAACATTTCATCAGATATAATAGTTAAAACTAAATCAATTATAAGTAAATCTACTCGTTTAGACGTAAGTTTGACATGGCATAGAAAAAGTTAGCTTTGTTTCATCTTTGTCATTTGACAACGGCTCCGTTCCAATTGCGATCCAGTTATGGTTAAACCGTTAGCGCGATACGAAGCATAACAAAAGTTATGGTTTGGTTGCGTTCCAATTCTGTTTTGGTTGAATAATTATTATAGCGCGATTGCCCCCCAGCGTTGTTTCAAACGTCAGACGTCAGTGTCGCCCAGTGTCGCCACCGATTTGTATCAGTTTAGTTCAAGGAAACATAATTTGTTTTATACCGTTCCGTTTATAACGGAAAATGTATATTTTTATTTCAGAATTCATAATGTTTATTAATTTTTTTACTTATTTTTATTTTATATAAAAGTTTTTTCTAGGAATTTCTCCAGTACTGCGGGTGCGTTTACAAACATATACCTAAACTCACATACATACACAGCCAAACCCGGAACAACTACTTGTAGGTCATATAAATATTTGTTTCATGCGAGAAACGAACCCGCGATACGCAGCGTTGCAGTCAAACGCTTAACCACCAACCGTGCTCTAATAGTATGTTATAAATGAAATGAAATGAAATGAAATCGTTTATTAAGCAAGTAGGATCACCGATCACTTTTACACGTCATGTTTTTTTTTTTTTTCTTTTTTTTTTTTTAACTAGATGAAGCCGGCATTTCCTAACTGACTACCTCTGAGAAGAAATAGCCGAAACAAACTCATGGATCATCGTCTTTTTTAAAGTCCAGACATTAAAAATGAAAATGTTTACAATAATTTACGTTATAATTACGCATATTGCTTAATAACAATGCTTAACAGAGCGAGCAGCTCAGTCCCAAGCCTCTCTATCCTCTAAATAATCTGAGATTTTATAATACCCCTTTTTGCAAAGTTTGGCCTTTATATAGGTTTTATATCGTTTAATGGGTAAGTTTCGAATGTCCATGGGAAGCTTGTTGTAAAAGTGTATACATTGACCCATGAACGAGTTGCCTACTCTGTGGATACGAGTGTGATGTACAGCAAGATTGTGTTTGTTCCTGGTATTTATATTATGAACTTCGCTCATTTTCTTAAAATTAGATATATTTTTATGTACATACATAAGATTTTCAAATATATATTGCGAAGCTACAGTCAAAATGTTCACCTCTCTGAATTTTTCTCTAAGAGAATCTCTAGGACCAAGGTTGTAAATGGCTCGAACAGCCCTTTTCTGTAAAACAAAGATGGTATTGATGTCCGCACAAGTTCCCCAGAGAAGAATCCCATAAGTCATAAGACTATGAAAATAACTAAAATAAACAATTCTGGCTGTATTCACATCAGTTATCTGTCTAATTTTCTTAACAGCATAAGCGGCAGAACTGAGTCTACCCGACAGCTTCTCAATGTGAGGACCCCATTGTAACTTGGAGTCAATAGTCAATCCAAGAAAAACTGTCGACTCGACAGGGATCAACTCTACTCCATTCAGTTGAACATTGGTACTTAACTGCCTGACATTTGGCGTAGAAAATTTAATGAATTTAGTTTTTTTTTCATTCAAAAGAAGGTTATTTACATTAAACCAATGGACAACTTTCGAAAGTGCATTGTTAACTTCGTCAAAATTTGCTAGCTGACGCTTGACTTTAAAAATAAGAGAAGTGTCATCCGCGAACAATACTATGTTGTGATTATCCCTCACGTGATGAGGTAAGTCATTAATATAAATTAAAAACAAGAAAGGACCTAGAATTGAGCCCTGCGGAACGCCCATGGTGACCTCAGATCCTGCAGATTTGTTGCCATTAACATCAACCCTCTGAATTCGATTATTCAGATAAGAAGTCAGAAGGTCGAGAGCTCTGTCCCTTAAACCATAATGGTACAGTTTCCTAATAAGAGTATCATGATGTACGCAATCAAAGGCCTTGGACAAATCACAAAAAATACCAAGAGCATCTTGCGATTCCTCCCAGGCCCCAAATATGTTCTTTAGCAACGCCACGCCCGCATCGGTAGTTGAACGACCCTTTGTAAAACCAAATTGTTTCACGTGCAATAAATTATATAAGTTGAAATGTCTCAACAACTGTTTCAAAATTAATTTTTCAAAAATTTTGCTCAAAGTTGGTAATATAGAAATTGGCCGAAAATTCGTGGGATCAGTTGTACTACCAGATTTGAACAGTGGAATTACTTTGCTAAGTTTCATCAAATCAGGAAATATACCAGATGTGACACAAGAATTAAAAACAATTGCTAAGAAAGGTGCGATAACATCTATTATTGAAGCTACAGTATATACTGACAAACCCCAATGATCGGCAGTTTTTTTTACATCAAGATCCTTAAAAGATTCTATAATGTCTTTAGCAGTCGCAAACGTAAATTCAAAGTGTTTGTCACATTCTGGAACACATTCTTTTAGTATGGCGTAGGCAGAAGTGGAGGAAGAAGACAAAGTTTTTGTTGTTATTATTGGAATACTAGTAAAAAAATTCTCAAACTCAGTTGCTACCTCCAAGTCCGCCTTTATATCTTCATCGTTAATTTTAAGATGGAAATCGCGATTTTGTACTTTGGTTCTTCCAGTTTCAGAATTTATAATTTGCCAAGTTGTTTTGATTTTATTTCTAGAAGATTTTATTTTATTTTTAATGTGTATGGCTTTTGCTGAGGAACAGGCTCTCTTAAAATTTTTTGAATATTTTTTAACGAATTCTTGAAAATCTACATCATGGTTATATGTTTTTTCCTGATACAATTCATACATTTTTTCCCTGCTTTTATAAATACCTGGGGTTGCCCAGTCACTAAATATAATGCGGTCGCTAACAGGCAATGTTTTTTTTGTGAAAACTTTCATAAATTCACAATTAATCAAGTTAAATAGTATACTATATGCATGATCCGGGTTGGTGTGATGAGGCAAGCCCGGTAGCTTTTCAATTAAATTATTTTTAAATTGTCCTAAACGATTTTCATTTACAGGAACAAAACTCACAAGTTTTCTTTGAGCTCTGACTTCACTCTTCTGAGGAAAAGTAACTAACTGGCCACAGTGATCAGAGTCTAACTCATTTATAATTAAATGGTCAGAAGGTCTTAGGTTAGAAAAGATGTTGTCTAAACAGGTGGCACTTGTGGCAGTTATTCTAGTCGGCTCAAAGAATCTTGCGTACAAATTATAGGACTTGAATAATGAGATAAATTCATTCACTGTAGCTGATTTCTCTAGAATATTAATGTTGAAGTCTCCACAGACAACAACTGTTTTGTTACTGTGACAAGTCTTTAATAAAACTTCCTCCATATATTTTCCAAAAATATCATAGGAAGCACATGGGGGCCTGTAGACACTTATTACAATGAACCGCTCGAGCTCGATGCAAGCAATTTCAATAACTCGCTCAACAGAGAGGCTTACAATATCAGCCCGTTCTTTAAATTTGATATTGTTGCGAACAATTATTAGGGAGCCACCCCTTATCATATTCACTCTGCTGAATGAGCTACCAATCTGATGGTTATTAAAGCTGAACATGAACTGATGGGCTTTTAACCAATGTTCAGTAAGACAAACAATATCAATATAACTACAGTTCATGAACAACTCCAATTCTAATTGTTTATTTATCACACCCTGTATATTTTGATGAACAATTTTAAGGTTATTATTATTGATTAGATTTTGAAAATTAAAATTTATTGGGTGTGATATTAATGTTTCTAGGTTCACATCTCTGCTAGAGTTCAACTCTATTGTCTCAATGTCCCTTGATAATGGGTACATGTCTAATTTATTATTCAAAATAGTGCTAGAGGTTGACTCTATTGTCTCAAATTGCAATTTAAATAACTTGGAACAAATTCCAAGCTCTGCTCATTACCACTAAGTGTATTACTTAACTGCTCAATAGAAGCAGCATAGTTAGCCAAACACTTGGCTGACTTATATATATAGTATGATAGCGATTCTGCTACCTGTCTTTTTAAAAAATTACAAAGATAATAGTTATCTTTGGTCGTAAAATAATTTTGACTAATGAGTGCATTAGAGTCAATAAATTCAAATTTTTCATTATACAATGTCATAGTTTGTAATGTCATATTACATCTATATCTAATTCTGTTTTCGGTCTGTGACAGGCCATTGCCATAAGGAAAGGCAAACAAAACTATTTTGTTTACATTTAATGAGGCCAGATTTTCAAAATATTTCTTTATCTTTACACTGTTTGCATTTCCCCTTCTCCCAATCAAAATAACAATATTTGTGGATGGACTGTAATTACCACTTATAACTTTATCTATAATTTGACTATAAGATGCTTCAGGCATACAATAATTGACTACTTGGTCATTTAAATGGTGTTGTAGTGTATGACCCATATTTTTACCCATTTCATCGCAGTACATCAATATTTTGTTTTTATTGTTTAACATTTTATTTGTTATTATTATATATTTTTATCAATCTATTCTGTAGGAAAGTAAGTAAATAATATACAACAACAGGTTTTTTTTTTTAATATTGCCCCACAGTGGGAATTATTCCTGTAGCGTGGGTGCGTTTAGAAACACTTAAACTCTCATACACAAACAGACAGACCCGGAACAATTACTGATAGGCCATACAATTCTATGAAAATTGGAAATAAAATATGTGTCTTGAATTACACAAAGAAACTTAAAACAAATGCTGGCGAGAGACAGAGAGAGCTCTTCTTCGCTGATTGTTAGAAATGAAGAAGTGACACTATATATAGAGTATGTTAAGAAAACCCTGTCCGACCCGTGAAGGTGTTGTTAGGTATCGATAACTGATTCTACTAATGGATACAAAACCGGGCTAAACTTAAAAAAAAATCCCCCTAAAAAATAAATATTATTTCGCAAAAAGAGGTAACTTAATAAATGTGCAATAAGCACCCTTCCGCGGGCGGCGGGCGGCAGGGCACGCGGCACGTGGTCGCATCGCTATTCGCTCATAATAATACCGGTGTTATCACTTTTTTAAAAATTACCAAATTTTGGGGAAGTTGGAATTAATTCGCGGGAAAAAAAGATTATTTCAAAATACATTTGTATTGGTACTATGATGATTACATAAAATTTTATTTTATATTTGGTCATGTGTTTACCTAACCTTTATTATCCTTATGGGTCGGACAGGGTTTTCTTAACATACTGTATAAAATTAGACATTTTCCCTTGATGCAGAACGAAATTAGGAAAATGACAAGTGATTTACTATCCTTCTTTTTTCTTCTGTCCTTAACAATGACTTAATGCTTTTTGCTGATGTTATCGGGTCATCTGATTGTTGACCATGGGCTAAATCTGGACGAAGAGCACTGTCTTGAATTGGGTTGTGTAGCTTTTCAGGTTTAATTTCATCTTTAATTTTTTTCTTACTGTCTCTTTTTGTATACGGCCGTTTTCTTGTTTGTTTGTTTATAAATACCTTAGCTAATTATGAATGTTTTAACCCATACTGTTTTTGTCCCAAATGAATAAAATAGAATAATAGAAATAGTCGAACTTTTCTATCGTTTTATAAATACCTAATAACATTTCTTCGTAGTGAGACATTATTCGTGACCATAGATGTAATTTGATCATAGGTGCGATGTTAGCGGTGATATTCACCATTATACTGACATCACCATTTTGTTGTAGGTGCGACGTTGGCGGTGATCATCGACATGGACCAAGGCACCTCGGTGATATTTTCTGCCTGCGTGGCGGTGTTCTACACGCTGTTTGGAGGACTGTACTCCGTCGCATACACAGACGTCATACAGCTGTTCTGCATATTTATAGGTACGTCATTATTTTTTTAAAAGAGCTAACACGGGTATCTCTTTTGGAGGAGGAAGTAATAATTTTTGGCGGGCCAAAGACGTACCTAGTACATTTCGTCGAAAGATAAATCTTAAGAACATAATCATTATACATATCACATAATACTTACATTAGACAAGGTTCAGAAGAAGTATGTTGTTTTCAATGTTATATAAATTAGTCAGTTAGTGCAGTCGTTCTGTGATACCGGCGGGGTTATTGCTATTCATTTCAATAGTCTAAAAGCCAATGGTATTACATTGTTAAGTTATTAAGGTTTTATAGAAACCCTGTAGCAACGAATTCCTTTAGAGCACACTTACACAAACCAACCATGTTCTGAGGTTCGCTCCCCCCCAGGTCTATGGATGTGTATCCCGTTCGCGTGGGCCAACGAGCACGTAAAGCCACTTAGTTCCATGGAGGTGGACTGGATCGGTCACGTGGAGCCTGGCTATTATTGGTTTTACATCGACTACGGACTGCTGCTGGTCTTCGGAGGGATCCCTTGGCAGGTGGGAAACAGCTTGACTTATCTCATTAGTCACTTCTATGTGTCACTGAATAAAACCTGAAACTTCTTCTTATAGATAAGCCTTTATTGTTCAATAGAGATACCTTTGTATGTCAGTAAGTTTTTGTTAATAAAACCTCACATAAATTTCGTGAATTAATAAAGAACCTACTTTGTAGTATTTATCTACGTAATGTAGATCATAGATAATATACTATACCTGGTAATGTAGATACCATTTCCGTGTAGTGTCATCGAAGATACCATCATTTTTGCTCTTGTTTATAGAATAGGACTTTGCACATGTGTGTAAATAAGTGACGTCTTTAAACCTGACAAAGACTGCCCCCTCACTGCACTAGTTACACTCAATATCATCCCAACCAGGTATACTTCCAACGTGTGCTGAGCAGCAAGACGGCGGGTCGTGCGCAGATTCTGTCTTACGTGGCGGCTTTCGGTTGCATCATCATGGCCATCCCGCCTGTGCTCATCGGAGCCATCGCTAAGGGCACCGGTAACTACTTCTCTCATCTTTCTTTAAAAGTTTTAAACAAAATGTTACATGAACTCATTCTCATTCTTTCGCCTACCTAATTATGTATTTAGTGCAATATTTAATTTATATTTGGTTATTTTGTTACATCTATGTATATTAATAATGTTACATATAAAGGTGTAAGTAGGGTAATCTGTGGAACTCCTTATTTGTTTTTTTTTTTTTTATTAAAGTATAAACCAGCGCTTGACCGCAATCCTGCCTGATGGTAAGCAGTGACGCAATCGTTGATGGTAAAGCGCACTAGTTTATTAAGAGCCTATTCACTCTAGCCTTGAAGACACTCAAATTGTAGTCCGACGGAAACACCGCCGCCGGCAGATTGTTCCAGTCCCTCGATGTACGCGGTATAAAGGAGGAGGCGAAATGCTTCGTCCGGATCGTAGAGGTGTTAACAACATAAGGGTGGAAACTCGCCGTACGACGGGTCGTCCGATGGTGGAACGGAGATGGGGGAATTAAATCGTGCAATTCCCTCGCACACTCTCCAGAATGCATCCTATAGAACACCGAAAGGCTGGCTACTCTACGCCTGTGCTCTAGGCTTTGGAGACCAACTCGAGTTAAATCAGGGTCACCAATCAGCCTCTTCGCACGCCTCTCCACTGAATCCAAAGTGGCCAGGTGACACTTAGCAGCACCAGCCCAAATGTGGCTGCAGTACTCCACACACGAACGGACCTGTGCTTTGTACAACATTAGAAGCTGCCCTGGTGTGAAGTACTGCCGGACCTTTGCGATTACACCAAGTTTTCTGGCAGCCACCTTGGCCTTGGACTCAATGAACCGCCCAAAGTTTAGGTTCGAGGAAATCTCAATACCCAAAAGCTGAAGGCGGTCGATACACTCCAAGGATACATTCCGAAAAGTAGGAGCCAAGGTGAACGGGCTCCTTTTGGCGGTGAAAAGACACGCCTGCGTTTTGGCGGCATTGAATGCTACAAGATTGGCATTGACCCATTCGGAGACTGCCTGAAGTGCAACACTCGTTCGCTCTACCATGGCCTCTCTTTCGGACCGGATTGATTCCCTACTAGCCCGAGCATCCGGCAGGTATCTCTCCACAACTGTGCTGTCATCTGCATACCCATAGATACCGGGCATCAGCAGATCATTAATATGCAGCAGAAACAGAGTTGCAGAGAGAACAGACCCCTGAGGAACACCGGCATTAGTCGACATGGGCTCAGATGAGCATCCGTCGACAACAACGGAGGGACCGTTCAGTCAGGAAGTCTTTTACCCAGCCAGTCAGGCTAGGGGAAATGCCGTACGCTGGAAGCTTACTCAAAAGGCCAGCGTGCCATACCCGGTCGAAGGCCTTCGAGACATTAAGGGAGACAGCAATTGCTTCCCCATTCCTCTCGAGTGCCTCGCCCCACAAGTGAGTGGCATACACTAGTAGGTCCCCAGTTGACCGATTGCGGCGAAACCCGCACTGTCGGTCACTGAGGAGATCGTTACCTTCCAGGTATGCCAAAAGGCGCGAGTTCAATACACGCTCCATAATTTTGCAAAGTATGGAGGTGATCGAAATCGGCCGATAGTTGTTAGGATCGGCACGACTACCCTTTTTGGGCACGGGCTGCACGTTGGCAAGCTTCCAGGACTTGGGCACTATACCAGTCCCAAATGAGAGGCGATACAAGCGTGTCAATACAGGAGACAACTCGGGCGCACATGCTTTTAGAACAATCGCTGGTATACCATCCGGACCACTAGCCTTATTCAAATCGTTTCACGTAAAATTACAATCTAAAATCCAACAAAAAACTTGCTACTTAATATAAATAAGTAACACGATAGATCGCGCTGTACTTTGCGGTTTTTGACGTTACCTCTTTGTTGATTTGATTTTTCCTGAGTTCCATATCCGTCCCTATCCCACCGGACATTATACGAACTATTAAATTGTCGAATACTTCGGTTGGTCTCTCGTTGTCATTGAATTTGTTCATTGTCCATAACTTATAATATCTAAGTAAACACTTGCAGGACACACAAGTAACAATGCGCGTATGCAACATTTATTTAGTCGTAGACACTTGGAGTTGCCTCGCCTGGTTACCACTCCATATTACAACCCCTTTCCACTACTCGAGGTGGGACTACAATGATAACGTTTTTTCAAACTTTCCTTGTGTGTAAATTGAAATCTATAACTCTTTTTTTTTTGTTATCACCGTCCTTTGTGGGTCCGTTTTATGATTCCGTACTTAGTATGACAACTCAATGTAACAAAGTGCCCATTTTTTTAAACTCTTGTAGTGACTCTTAATGTGATGGACAGAAAACTACGGAACGCTTCACTGAGCGTGGCTCAACACGCTCTTGGCCGGTTTTTTATATCTGGTTTAGTTAAACGCGGGCAGGTGATGCCATGTGACAGTGTAGGGCAGTGAACAAGATATAACACGAGGACAAAGTCGCGGGTAGCAGCTAGTACAAGATTTAAACATTGATACCACGAGTGGCGTTTTATATCACTCAAATGTTACGTTAGTTAAATATTAACACGTTTAGTCCATTAACCTATGAAGGCGTTGCCTGCCACCGCAGCCGCCGGTCACCATCAACAATAGGTCAACGTATTAATGATGAATAACCTTCCCTTAGCATGGAACGAGACAAGCTATCGCGGCGACCTGACTCCGGACGGTGAGCTAACGTCGGATCAGACGTCCATGATCCTGCCGCTGGTGCTACAGCATCTGACACCTGACTTTGTATCATTCTTCGGTCTCGGCGCCGTCTCAGCAGCCGTCATGTCCTCGGCTGACTCCAGTGTGCTCAGTGCCAGCTCTATGTTTGCTAGGTGATTATATACTTAGTTTTCGGATTACTTTTTTTTTACAACATAGGTATACCGAATACACATAAGATTATAAAAAAAAACCATTAGATATATTTAGTTAAAAATGAAAAATGCAATAAATGATTGAATTTTGAATTTTTAACACAATGGAAGACACTTGGCGCGTATCCATTTTAATTGCATTTATTGCTACAGGTAATAATCGTGCTTTTTCGGCTATGCAAGTTGATCCTCCAGTGAAACCACTGACCATTCCTTTTTCTCCTCAGGAACGTATACAAACTGATCTTCAGACAGAACGCGTCGGAGATGGAGATCATCTGGGTGATGCGCGTGTCCATCCTGATCGTGGGCGCGCTCGCCACGCTCATGGCTCTCACCATACCCTCCATATACGGACTGTGGTAAGTGATATATTTATATCATACATGATGAGACAGAAGGGAACAACGGCTTAACGTGCATTATGAGACATGGAACCCTCCATCACATGTCATTACATGTCATTATCTACGAAACTGTCGCCAAAAGCCTAGTTTTTTCGGTTATATGGTGTATAATACATAATAAAGGTATTCTATTCTACTGTTCTATTCAGTTCTAATCTACTCTATTCTATTCTGCTATATTCTGTTCTATTCTATTCTATTCTTATCCTTTGATCGAGCCGTGCGTCTGTTTCTGCTCCTGATCACCACACCCAAAACATTGAAGAAAATCGCTCTGAGCGATAAGACCGCCCATTGTGACAACCGTTGTTAAATCTTCATATTTATGTTCTGTAGGTAACTTTAAAATTGACAATAATTTTTTTTTTTTAAATTAATTTACGTTTTGAAAATTAAATGCTGTTCATAATAAAGAGTATTCTTTTCTATTCTAAGAATGCCATCGAGGTTATCAAAGCCATCATCATCATCATCACCATCATCAACCTTTTTATCATCCCACTGCTGGGCACAGGTCACCTCTCATACAGAGAAGGATTGAGCGTAATCACCACGCTTGCTCAATGCGGGTTGGTGATTTCAGACTTAAAGTCCAGGTTTCCTCAAGATGTTTTCCTTCACTTTTTAATCAGTCATTAGTGTCCAAGATATACTTATATATATTATCTGCAATATTTAACCGTTTAATTGGTCTTTTATATCATCATAAAATTGAAGAATGCAAACCTACTGCGTTATTATTTATAGACTACGCAGTCATTGGAGTCCAAGATATACGTAAAAAGTACATATAACTCAGAAAAGTTACATTGGTACTTGCTTGACCTGAAATCTAACCCGCATACTTATACTTGAGAGGCTGGTGTTTGAACCACTAGGCCACCACGGCAATCAATATGTCATTGAATAAAAATGGAAACTTCGACATCTGGCCAACCCGCACTGGACCCGCGTGGTGGGTCCAGTCATCGGGTCTGGGTCCCAGCTGCGGCAACGTTATTGACTAATAATTATACGTTAGGATTGCGGACATAGTTTCGTGTGGCACCTCAATTCCACCACGTGCTCACACGTGAATGGCAGGCGCGCACTCTGTACACATTATTGTAATATGTATTTGTATGTAAACCTATGCAGCAGTACAATTATTTATTTATAAAAGTAGTATAGTTTTGAAGAATAGGGTTGTACAAAACAAACCTACTTTTCAAAACTATGTTGGAACCTTGTCGGTCCAACTGGATTCAGCTGAATACCAGCTCCCTACGTGCGTAACACACTATTTCTATCAGTTGGAATCATTTTGAAGCATATTGCTAATACATGGCTCTATGTCTTCGAATATTTGTCCGATCAACAACGTGAAAAACGCAATGAATGTTGTTGAACTGTAAAAATGAAATCCATTGCTTCTGATAGTTTCTTACGCAACTACCCTACAGTACTTTACTTGAAGCGACTAAGTAACCATACTTTACAACACCCCTTGGTGAGACTGGTGATCAGATTTTCGTTATTCTATATTTTCAAAGATCTACGAATGACAGCCAACAGCTTTAGGTGCTTTCAAAGGTACGGAGGGGTCTCGGTATGTAAAGATGTTTATCCATCCACAGAGCTACCGCGACAAGCCTGTTAGATCGATCGTACTGTTTGGCTACTATTATTGAACCACGAAGCCGTCTACAAACCTACTTACTTACTTACTACGTATGTATGGATGGATAGATAAATGGGTTTAGTACCAGTGTATATTACACTTTCACGCAAGAACTACTACACGGATTTTGGATGAAATTTGGCACACAGGCGGTTCATAATCAGGAATAATACTTATATCATAAGATACTTTTATTCCGATATTCTACCGAGTTCCTACACGCATGAAAACGCAGGGCGCTAGTTATTTTCTATATCTTGCACTAAGATCATGGGCGTACTGTTATGGGGTGGGATGATGGAGTCTTTTTAAAAAAAACACTTTTATTACAATCTGGCAATATATTTTAAAGAAAAAATTACAAAATTGGCCGATTAAAATAGGATATGTCCACATCAAACCCTTAGCCGAACTGAGCTATGCGCATCGACGGAAAATGCGTACGAAACATTTGATTGACGTCAGTACCTCACCGATTCTCAGTAAAAATCAAGTAAACAACTGATGCATGGTCAGCAGTTTACTTAGGGTTGTCGTTTAGGAGCATTGTATATTATAAAAGTACCCAGCTTCTGACCTTTGGGGGGCAAGTTTGGCCTAGGTGGTGGCAAGTTGGTTCTAGGCGAGGCAAGGCGGCCGCAGCCCCCTCCTGCCAGGTACGCCCATGAATAAGATTGAGGAATATTGTTGTGCTGCATAGTTTCATGACGTAAGTAAACTTCTGTGGTATACAGACAGCGCCTGCCAAAAATCTGCGAGCAAACATTTGAAGCTGTACTTTTTACTTCAACGAGCCAACTCCAACTTAGACAAATCTTTGATGACACACTGCTTTTAATATGGAGATGTAAAAGATAAACAAACGTTAGGATCTAAAACATGTCTAATAAATTGTTTAACATAGGTACTGTTCTATCTAAAGTCGTCTATCTACACACACATCTTTACTGTTTGCCAAATAATTATTAGGTAGTGTATACAATGTTTATGAAGATTACTGTAATATTTGTTTGGTCAAATAAAAATGACGATCATTCATATTATATCTATGTCATAAAAACTAGGTACTGCATAGGTAAGGTAAACGGCCCAGTAACCGTTTATGAACTTAAACTTTTAGGCTAAAACTAGAAGACTCAGAAAAATAATTTTTACTTAACTATTTAGATAATTTAATATACTTTTAGTATATTATAATTTTATTAAATTAGTTTAAATTTTAATTAACTATAAAACTACAAAAAGGGCCAATTGTACCAGTACCCGGTAGATTTGTACTAGTTAACGTTAAATTGTCTCGTTAACCGGTAGTTTTTTGCCGCGAAATTGAACTCTACAAGATATTCAAATAATACATTACTGAATAACATTAGGGTCCGTATTTAACCAAAAATAAACGTGATTCGTTTGATTATATAAATTACCTATATATAAAAAGAAACAAACAAACTCTGTTTTCCGTTGGTTAAAAAATGAAACTCTTTTATCACAGTTTAATATCCGTAGTGGATTGTTATTCCTTCTTCCAGATGTGCCAATAGTCCATCACTTCTTTAAACCACGTCCTTAAACTGCTTTCCTGAACTATAAAGCACCGGTTTGCATCAGATTTGGAGACACTTGCTGGCCTACTTCAGGCGGCAGCATTATGAATAGTTCAAGCCAGTGACGACCGAGTCTGCCATTATTAAAAGCATTTTCTCGCTTAATCCAATAACTGTTCCTTTGTGACTTCTGAAATTATTTATTCATTTACTTTACCATTTATATATATTAACAAAAAGAAAAAACGGAACTGATAAATGGTACAGAGGTGATTATTTCATTAAAAATCTCTTTCGGCATACCTGCAATACGACAGCATGTAAAAAGTAAAGGACACAAGACGTGTACTGTGAAGGAGTAAGTGTAGAAATCGGTAGAGTGGGGAGGTGACTTGAGAAGGTTTTTAAGATGCGGCCTTTTGCTCTTTTTATCGTAGGTAAATCCGATAAAAAAGGTTTCCCCCTTATTCCGTCTGGGAATAAGGTAGGGTCATGTCGGCCTCCTACCGACTAAACGTCCACTACTCCTTCCAGTACCATGAGTCGGGGGCCCGGCAGATACTTGTACATTCGCCCCACCCACGTTCTCTGGTATCAGCAGGCTCCATCACCAAGTGCGGCCGATCTCACGACCGCACATCCTTCCACTAAGCTACGCATACTGCATGTCACGCTCGAGCGACGATACGGCCCCAATTTCGTCGCCTGCATGGTCCTTTTTGTGGTGTCCAAAGATCGTTAAGCGCCCTTTAACGCCCGGCTGCCCTTCTCATGCGAGTGGAGTGAGAGTCATGCTCTCTTTCCCTTCCTGCAGCCTCCTTTGCATGCACCATCTTCTCGCAAAAAGAGGCCATAGCATCCTCTACGCTTCTTGCTTCTTCGTTTTCGACCATGAACTGTACTACGGCCGGGAGTGAGATATCACCCGCACCAAGTGTCGCGACGGTGGCACAACGCTGTTGGGTCCAAGCTGAGCTTTTCTCCAGCCTAGGTTGCGCCTTGTGCTCAATTATTAAAAAAAAAAAGTCATATGATGTATTCTCATCCAAAAAAAAGCCCACATTTAGCGGAGCGGAAGGGTGAAGGCCTGTTTTAACCTACCCGTCTCCTTTCATTTGCCTGTGCGTCAGGGTATCTCGTATTATGGCGGCACACTCACGCAAGCAAGTCAGCTCGAAGGTTTTTACGGTATCAGAAGTTTGAAAACATGGAATGGGTTAAAGTTCGAAAATTAATTGAAGATATATAAATATGCAAAATAATTATCTTTAAGTAATATAATCTCTAGAAAGATTCAATCATGGAAAATCAATCTTTAGTACTTATCAATGATTTTTAACACTTGTTCTGAGTGAGACTTGCTCCCAAATCAGAACTCACGTGAGTGACGTAATGAGTTCAAATGAAAGCCGTGCTGGAAATATGGGAAAGTACGGGCGTGTGAATATGTAGACCTGAGTTCCAACTAATGAGGCATAGTCATTAATAAAAAAATCAACGAAGACAAAACTTGTACTGAAAATAACACATAAAAAGACACCAGGTCAAGTGTCACCATATATATGTAAATGAAATAGCCAAGAGCTTTTCGCCCTTGCTTCAGTTTCAGCTAGGTACTACCATTTGCTCCATGGTACTCCAAACAGTACGGTATACGGTATACCATGATGTACGTTGCATGACATAATACTCTGCCACTATGCTATTAAATCCCAAAACCATGTTTAAATAAATAAATAATAATAAATAAATAAATATATACGGACAACACATTATTCATTATTTATTATTATTCACATTCTAGCCGCAATAGGCTTTTTTATATACTTCATAGCTGATTCAAGAAAATCTTGTAACGAAACCGGTGCAAAAAGTGGTAAACCATACAAAAAACGCAACCAAATTCACGTGGTACCAAAACAAAACAAAATGCCTAGTAGAAAATAATGCTTAACTCAAGACAATAAGGATTATGACGGATTTAAAAGCAACTGTTAAGGCATGCCCCAGTATCCGGCAGAGAATATTTAATATAATCTACAGTTTCAAAGGAAAACGAGACCTATTCCAAACCAATAAGAACAGAATAACGGGTTTTGGTGCAACGTATGTTACCGGTTTGATAGTGTACCAATATCTCGTAAAAATGCACATTTTTACCGGATACTAGGTCATCTAGGGGTTTGAGTGTACCAATAGATGTAACATGCAAAATTATTTACTTTTCGATGATTTATAAATTAAATCGTTAAATAATGTACACAATTTATTAAAAAAATTAACACTTTTACCTTAATTTTATCCGTCGAAGTATAGCTGGATAATTTCTGGGGCCGGGTGGTTTCGTAGTTCACTGACAGAATTTTTTACTTATATTATTTTACTATAACGTACTTTTATGTCCGCATAGTTTTTACATTATTAAACTTTTTGGTGAGTATCACCATCAAAATTGTATAAAATAGTACCAAGAATAAATAGCTATTTACAAATTTTTATTTAGTTTTACTAGAAAGACGCTAATATTAAAAAAACTGACTAGTTAACGGCTACTGAGACATTAACGGAAATAGGTACTCTTACCTTACTACATGCATGCGGACAATTTTATTTGGTATTTGGGGTACTTATATTTTACGAGGTTATTTAATGATCATTCTCGAAGTAAAACTCAAAATACAATAATTTAGGGAGATCGGAATTCCCTTAAATAGTACCTACATTATGATTTATAAGTGCGGTAAGTTGAAAACTACAGCCGAGGCGATATTGCAAGAAAGCAGAGGTTGTAATTATTATTAATTTTTAAAATATTGATTTCATGGCCAGTTTGCATTTTTAATGTTCTCAAGTTGTTATAATATTATTGCTTGTTTTCGGTGAAGAAATTTTGATATCTTTGTTTATTTTTTGGGGCTGATGGTTTATTAGCCTTTTGCACTAAATCGAAACTTCTGGCGTTGTGAATCAATAAGTTCATCACTAAGTACTTGACGACATTGTCAAATAAAAATAATAATGCGAAATAGTAGTTTATGAAACTGTTACATAATGAGGGATATTATGCACGAGTGTGAGTTTAAAAAACGAGCGAAGCGAGTTTTTTAATAGTATCACACGAGTGTGTAATACCTAATTATGTACAGTTTCATACACTATTTTATCTAATCTCATACATTGTATTGAATATATGAAATAAAAGATAGAGATTGATACAGTTTAGTTCTTGGTTATTGTAAGTGTTAACATTTTGTATATTACAATTATGAAACTGAATATGGAATTGTGTTGCGTTGGCGTTAGACGCACTCGCACTTGGTGTAGGTGCGACTGGTACCTACATTAATATTGATTTCATTTCTATTATTTTCTATGGCGTTTAGAATTGAGTTAGACACCAATAGTTTGATTGTCATGGATTCATCTATATAGCCTTCTGCCATGGCTATCGATTTCCATCCGCCGTGGCGCTTTAACGTAGCGATATCCCCACCGGCGTCAATAAGTAGGGTCGCAGAAGTGCGTCTTAATCAATGTCCAGCATACTGCTCTGAACTTGGAAGTTGTAGATAATCGGCTATAGTTTTACCTAAAGTTCCAAATTTGTTGATGCCAACTCTCTGTTGCGTGCATTTTTCACGTTGGTAATTTAAAAAGAAACAGGCATTTTTACAAGAAACGGGCCGTAGATCCATGTATTCTTTACATATGTCATAGTATTTTCCTGTAATACTAAACGAGCGGTCTTGTTTATTTTTCGTATTACGAATTGTTACTAATATTGTATTTTCGTAAACGCATTACGGAATACGCATTGGAGCACCATTTCCTGCAGCGTGCCGGGGTCTGTGTGTATGTCCGCAATGACATTTGTTGCCGGCTCCTCCGTCACCTCGAAGACCCTCATTTCTCGTCCCTATGGCTGTTGGTTGACACTGGTGTGGACAAAATTGTTTACACTTGTGTCTACCGATCGCACAGCGATGATCAGGAGACAACTCGTTTATTTGACCACCTCAGTGAGGCTGCTGACAATGCACTGCAGCGGCACCCTGACGCACACTTCGTCGCTCTGGGGGACTTCAATGCCTGCCATCAGGACTGGCTTTTCCCGTACCAGAGGACCGACCACGCTGGGAGAGAAGCGCGAAACTTCGCGCTTTCAATGGGCCTTTCCCAGCTGGTAAAGCAAGCGACTAGGGTGCCTGATGTAGTTGGTCATACTGCCAATTTTCTGGACCTTCTGCTGCCCACTGATCCGGACAGGTGTGTTGTAACAGTTTCCTCACCGTTGGGAACTTCAGACCACTGTCTGGTGAAGTCTGTGTCGACCTTCTCCCCACCAGATCACGACTCTCGTGGTGAACGGCGAATGTGGCGGTACAGGTCAGCAGACTGGGATGAGATGCGCCATTTCTTTGCGTCTTATCCTTGGCACCAGGTCTGCTTCTCTTCTAGCAATCCGTCGAGCTGTGCGGATGCTATAACCGATGTGGTGCGTCAAGCTATGGAATATTTTATTCCCTATAATGACGTGCCCGTCGGTGGCTCGGCTCGCCCATGGTTCAATGCCGATTGTGCCCAAGCCGAACAGCGTAAGCACACGGCATTTCTCACCTGGGTTGACGCTCGTGACCGCGGAGCTCCGGATCTAAGCTCAAAGAAGAGAGCCTTTAACCGTGCTGCCAAGTCCTACAAAAAGGCACTAAAGAAGGCTCGCTTCGACCGTATTTCCCATATTGGGAACAAGTTATCTGCGCAGCCTTCCGGTAGCAGATCTTTTTGGTCCCTTGCCAAATCGGTCGAGGCGAACTTCTGTCGGCCCTCACTGCCTCCGCTGGTTAGGCCTGATGGAACACTGGCTCATACGGCGAGAGAGAAAGCAGGTCTCTTTGCATCTCTCTTTGCCCATAATTCGCGTCTTGATACTGGCAGTGCTACTCCACCTATTTTACCCCATTGCGGTACTTCAATGCCTGAGGTTCGCATTCGGAACAAGGAGGTTCTGAGAGCACTGTGTCGTCTGGACGTGAATAAGGCTAGTGGTCCGGATGGTATACCAGCGATTGTTCTAAAAGCATGTGCGCCCGAGTTGTCTCCTGTATTGACACGCTTGTACCGCCTCTCATTTGGGACTGGTATAGTGCCCAAGTCCTGGAAGCTTGCCAACGTGCAGCCCGTGCCCAAAAAGGGTAGTCGTGCCGATCCTACCAACTATCGGCCGATTTCGATCACCTCCATACTTTGCAAAATTATGGAGCGTGTATTGAACTCGCGCCTCTTGGCATACCTGGAAGGTAACGATCTCCTCAGTGACCGACAGTACGGGTTTCGCCACAATCGGTCAACTGGGGACCTACTAGTGTATGCCACTCACTTGTGGGGCGAGGCCCTCGAGAGAAATGGGGAAGCGATTGCTGTCTCCCTTGATGTCTCGAAGGCCTTCGACCGGGTATGGCACGCTGGCCTTTTGAGTACGCTTCCAGCGTATTGCATTTCCCCTAGCCTGACTGGCTGGGTAAAAGACTTCCTGACTGAACGATCCCTCCGAGTTGTTGTCGACGGATGCTCATCTGAGCCCATGTCGACTAATGCCGGTGATCCTCAGGGGTCTGTTCTCTCTGCAACTCTGTTTCTGCTGCATATTAACGATCTGCTGATGCCCGGTATCTATGGGTATGCAGATGACAGCACAGTTGTGGAGAGATACCTGCCGGATGCTCGGGCTAGTAGGGAATCAATCCGGTCCGAAAGAGAGGCCATGGTAGAGCGAACGAGTGTTGCACTTCAGGCAGTCTCCGAATGGGGCAATGCCAATCTTGTAGCATTCAATGCCGCCAAAACGCAGGCGTGTCTTTTCACCGCCAAAAGGAGCCCGTTCACCTAGGCTCCTACTTTTCGGAATGTATCCTTGGAGTGTACCGACCGCCTTCAGCTTTTGGGTGTTGAGATTTCCTCGAACCTAAACTTTGGGCGGTTCATTGAGTCCAAGGCCAAGGTGGCTGCCAGAAAACTTGGTGTAATCGCAAAGGTCCGGCAGTACTTCACACCAGGGCAGCTTCTAATGTTGTACAAAGCACAGGTGCGTTCGTGTGTGGAGTACTGCAGCCACATTTGGGCTGGTGCTGCTAAGTGTCACCTGGCCACTTTGGATTCAGTGGAGAGGCGTGCGAAGAGGCTGATTGGTGACCCTGATTTAACTCGAGTTGGTCTCCAAAGCCTAGAGCACAGGCGTAGAGTAGCCAGCCTTTCGGTGTTCTATAGGATACATTCAGGGGAGTGTGCGAGGGAATTGCACGATTTAATTCCCCCATCTCCGTTCCACCATCGGACGACCCGTCGTACGGCGAGTTTCCACCCTTATGTTATTGACACCTCTACGATCCGGACGAAGCGTTTCGCCTCGTCCTTTATACCGCGTACATCGAGGGACTGGAACAATCTGCCGGCGGCGGTGTTTCCGTCGGACTACAATTTGAGTGTCTTCAAGGCTAGAGTGAATAGGCTCTTAATAAACTAGTGCGCTTTACCATCAACGATTGCGTCACTGCTTACCATCAGGCGGGATTGCGGTCAAGCGCTGGTTTATGTTTTAATAAAAAAAAAAAAAAAAGGAGTTTATATTGACGTACTTTACCCATAGTATATCGAAAGGAAATTAAAAAATTAAATTATAACATTATTTCTCTAACAAAATAATGTTATAATAAATTTTTTTTCATTACCGTACAGATTACAAACCATAGATAGCACTATTTCATTTTTATATCTGTGGCTGCGCGCGCTTTGGCGCGTGCGCTTTGATGCGGGGTGCAGAATTTTGGCGCCAAATACGTTTCTTTGCATTGCGAGTCGTTGTTGTGTTTCGCTGGACACAATTGATTATTATTGTTTCTTAAAATGTATGAGATTAGATAAAGTAGTGTATGAAACTGTACATAATTAGGTATTACACACTCGTGCTTAATATCCCTCACTATGTAACAGTTTCATAAACTACTATTTTAATTTCCTTTCGATATACTATGGGTAAAGTACGTCAATATAAACTCCTTTTTAGTTTTATATTTTTAATTTTTTGATATGAGAGTAGATAAATATTTTTACTTGTTCACAAATTAGCGCACAAGCGCTTTTTTGGGCAAATGAACATAATAGACAGTATTACTAAAGTAATAAATAGATAGTAACTTAATATGTTTTGTTACATATTTTAATTTATTGTTAAATTATTGTAATTTTATACTGATATAAATAAAGCAACTTGTGAGAAATTATTCCCATTTCATTTATTGTTCAAGTTTACATTTCTGCCTACTCTCTGGGAGTGTAATCTGTGGTTTTGTTTGGAGTCCCTTCCATTTAAAGTGGGGATGATTTGTTTTCTTGTCTAACCCAGATAGACCTTTTAAACAAATTGAGAGGTTGTAATGAAGATTTTCTGTTATAGGTATCCGTTTGCGAGATATTCTACTTTAAGGTGCATTTTTTTGCTAAATTAACTCCCTTCCTCTAAAAAGAATATCTGAAAAGATCAATGATGGTAGTTTAGATAATTGTTTAGGAGCTTTTGCTATATTGGTTTAGGAGCTATAGAGGTCTTTAACCTTTCGTGCGTGAAACCGACTCGCACTTGGCCGGTTTTTATTGTTTATAAGCTAGGTAAAGTACTTGAGTGACGAAGATACATTTATTTCTCATTAGAATTTGGTGTTTGTCGCAATCAATAATCGCTGCTCATGCCCGTCGTCGGCCGGGCTGCTATCATATGAGTACTAAGTACGCATCATATTATGTTATACATTTAGGATTATATGTGTCGGTTTTGGACAAAGTTTTTGGACCTTGCGTTGAAAACTCGTGTGATGTCACTGCACGCTACACTTTTTAGCGAGCAGTGACGTCACCAGCCACCACTCCTGATCTTTGATGCCTTTTATATATGTATACTTAAGTATAAACCAGCGCTTGACCGCAATCCTGCCTGATGATAAGCAGTGATGCGATCGTTGATGGTAAAGCGCGCTAGTTTATTAAGAGCATATTCACTCAGAACTAACTAACTTCTGCCGGAAGCTGATGCTACGGCCCACCACCGAGAAAATATATATTTGTCATTTTCGTATCCAATATTTTTCTATAATCTGAATGACGGACTAAATAGAATCAATTTTTTTTTACCCAGGAAACATCCCTATTTTGAGACACACAGATTGACACTTGAACTACAACGTGCTTGACTATGGTGTTGCAAACCACGGTTACGATCATCACACCATTGACACACATCGCGATGAGCCCAACTTATGCCCGATACCGTAAATATATTATAATCGCCTATTATTATAATAGAGTAATGTTTGATGACGGTGTTATTATGGCTGCGTGGTGTGCAAGCGTCCTTCGAGGTGACTAGATGGTGACTAAACTAGTAGGAATAATGCACGCTCACACACTCAACCGGACGCTGGGCGCCGCTATGTCCAGCGGACTGTCACAGAGCAGCGCGTCTGTCCAGTGAAGTGACATAGGGCGCCGCGTATGTCCAGCGGAGTATCATAGTCCAAGTTGATTATGTCCGCAGTTACAAATTTCCCGGAATATCATTTAGGATCAATATTGTATACTAGTAGCGACCCAGATTTCTTAAATTCAATCATAGTTCCCTCAAAAAGCTTTCGTTTAATTTAAGGGCTAAAATCAAAAAGTAAGTCCTAGATCAAAATTAGAGGGTTGTATTGATAAATGTAATGATTATAGTTCTGTAAATACATAAGTATTTGTTACGGTCGTGACTCGTGAGGAAATTGGCATGTCATAGACCCAAAGACACGTGACATTACCAATACCCACTGGGACCGCGCAGTGGACTAGTGAGGAGGCCTCAGTCCCAGCAGTGGGGATATTATAGGCTGATGACGATGACGTCATGACGGTCGTGAATTATATTTTGTTCTCTTTTCAAATTGCAAAAGACGTAAGAAAATTTGCAAAAAAATGCGTTACATTTAGATCACCAACTCACTATAGCTTTTTTGATTTAGCAAAATAGCTTATATAAAATTACTAGCAGCCCGCCCGGCTTTGCACGGGTGCTATGCTGATACTGAATTCCCTATAGTGTTTCGAAGTTTTAAAGATTTAATCATACAAAGGGATATAGGGAAAGAGAAAACGACTTTGTTTTATACTAAGTAGTGAAGCGTTAAAATTACACAAAATACCTATGGTGTCATTTTGACGATTGTGTGAGATTGATAATTTTGACGATTAAAATACTATAAGTAGTAGGGAAACAATTCAGACTTATAAATCCATTGTTACAATTCTTTTAACATCTAAAATATGGGTTGAAGAAAGGATTTACCTTTCTTTAACCCATATTTTACTTTAACAAACCAACTCTTGCTGCTGCCGAGGTGTTCCGAAGCCGCTCGGCTGTGCTCGGCTTCCCTATGCAAACGGATTACTTCTCACAGTGGGATGAGTTGCTAATTGAAACTTAATCCCCACTACTGACTCCCTCATACTCTTTTACCTCTACATGTGTGTAGGGTTGTCGAGAAATAATTTTGATTTCATAATTAATCTCATTAATCCTGAAATCGCTTCTGAATTTGATTTTCTTCTAGTAAATTAGAACATTCTGTACTTTGGTGATGTTTATAACTTATTAGAATTACTAAAAAAAATGATTTTGAATTTGATGTTAATGATGTAGAGAAGGGAGGGGCCTAAGGCGTGGCACAGGAGCGTGGTGGTGTTGTTTTTCAAAAAAGGTGACAATACCCTCCTGAAAAACTACAGACCGATATCCCTCCTGAGCCATGTCTATAAGCTGTTTTCTAGGGTCATCACGAATCGTCTCGCTCGCAGGTTCGACGACTTCCAGCCTGCCGAACAAGCAGGCTTCCGAAAAGGCTTTAGCACCATAGACCACATACATACGCTGCGGCAAGTTATACAGAAGTCCGAGGAGTATAACAAACCACTATGCTTGGCGTTTGTGGACTATGAGAAGGCTTTCGATTCGATCGAGACTTGGGCGGTGCTACAGTCTCTCCAGCGGTGCCAAATTGACCATCGATACATTGAGGTGATAAAGTGTTTGTACAAAAACGCCACCATGTCAGTCCGTCTCCAGGATCAGGATTCGAAACCGATCCAACTCCAGCGTGGAGTAAGACAAGGAGATGTCATATCTCCTAAATTGTTCACTTCCTTGTTCAAGATGTCTTCAAGCTCCTGGACTGGATAGGACTTGGCATCAAGATCAACGGCGAGTACATCACTAATCTCCGTTTTGCAGATGATATCGTGGTCATGGCTGAGACCCTGGAAGACTTGGACAAAATGCTCAATGGCCTCAGCGGAGCTTCCCAACAAGTGGCTCTAAAGATGAACATGGATAAGACGAAGATCATGTCTAGCTCTCATGTCGCACCTACTCCAATTCTAGTTGGTTGCTCTGCACTCGAAGTTGTTGACGAGTATATATACCTGGGACAAACAGTCCAACTAGGTAGGTCCAACTTCGAGAAAGAGGCGTCTCGTCGAATCCAGCTCGGCTGGGCAGCGTTCGGGAAGCTATGATACATCTTCTCGTCGTCCAAGATACCACAGTGTCTCAAGACCAAAGTCTTTGACCAGTGTGTGTTGCCAGTGATGACCTACGGAACTGAAACGTGGTCGCTCACAATGGGCCTCATACGAAGGCTCAGAATCACACAAAGGGCAATAGAAAGAGCTATGCTCGGAGTTTCTCTGCGTGATCGAATCAGAAATGAGGAGATCCGCAGAAGAACCAAAGTCACCGACATAGCTCTGCAAGTCGCTAAAATGAAGTGGCAGTGGGCAGGGCACATTGCTCGTAGAACCGATGGCCGATGGGGCAGTAAGGTTCTGGAGTGGCGGCCACGTACTGGAAGACGCAGCGTAGGGAGGCCCCCAACAAGGTGGACCGATGACCTGGTGAAGGTCGCGGGAAGCCGATGTATGCGGGCAGTACAAGACCGGTCAGCGTGGAAAGCCTTGGGGGAGGTTTTTGTCCAGCAGAGGACATCCATAGGCTGAAGAAGAAGTAGAGAAACATATTTCATGTGTCAAAGTTGTTCGAAAGAGTATTACCTATGTTTAAGTTTAGTAATAGTATGCACACATACTTACATTCTTTACATAAACGGAAAAGTTACCGTACTCGCAATAACGAAAAGGATTTCCACTAACTCGATTGAAGACTAAAATCCTACCAGGTGCACGTTACAACCCTATCCGACCCCTTTTACCCCCTACAGGTATATCCGGAGGGTACACGCGGGCACGAGGTCGATTGGATTCGTCTGCTCACACCTGCATCGAAATTGGATGCCGCATGGCCTGTGGAAAGGGGTGTGTGGGGGTGAATGAAAATTTAAACCCCTACTAATTTTACTTTGCCTCGGGCGGAGGATAAGATTGTTTTTTCTACTTTGTTGTGAAATTTAAAATGCAGCTCTATTTTAAATATTGTGTTAAAAGTTTTAGCGTTGTTTCACGAATTTTGCTCTTCTTTGTTTATCATGAGAGTTTCTACAATATGTAGTTTCTATTAGCTAGCAAGGTGCGGCTGTCTGTGGCATTCGTTAATTAAACTTAATTTATTGAACTTTTTTTTTTTAATATATGAACTAGAGCTTGACCGCAATCCCGCCTGATGGTAAGCAGTGATGCAATAAGCACCCTAGTTGATAATGCCTTGAAAATACTTAAATTGTAATCAGACGGAAAAACCACCGCAGGTAAATTGTTCTAGTACCTGGATGTACGCGGTATAAAATACGGCCGGATTGTAGAGGTGTCAACGACGTAAAGGTGCATACTCGCCGTACGACGGGTCGTCCAAAGATGGAACGGAGATGGCAGAATTAAGTTATAGAATTTCCGCGCACACTCTCCAAAATGCATCCTATAGATTCTATACTATAGGATCTGGCACAGGCTGGCTACTCTACGTCTGTGCTCCAGGCTGTGGGGACCACTAGACAGTTTTGTAATGAAGTTATGTTACCATTGATAAATCAAGTTTTCGTTGAGATTGGGATTTACATTATATAACTAGAATAATTTGCCAGCAGCGGTGTTTCTGTCGGATTACATACAATTTAAGTGTCTTCAAGGCTAGACTGAAACTAGCGCGCTTTATCATCAACGATTGCATCACTGCTTACCATCAGGCAGGATTGCGGTCAAGCACTAGTTTATCTATACTAATATTTAAACTGAAGAGTTTGTTTGCTTGAACGTGCTAATCTCAGGAGCTACTGGTCCGATTTGAAAAATTATTTATGCGTTGGATAGATCATTAATTTAGGAAGGTTTTAGGCTATGTAACATCACGCTGCGACCAATAGGAGCTGAGTGTATAAAAAAAACATATCGAAACCTACGCTTGTTAAACCGCGAGGCACAGCTAGTAATTTATATTAAAAAAAAATCTATAAACATTTTCAGAATATATATGAACAAGTTAGCCAGTCAATTATATTATCGTATGTATCTATAATACATTACAAAGATAAGGAAGGGGAACCGTAGATCGCTAACAACAACGATAACGTTCGCAAAATAAACAATAAAAACACCGCTGTGTCATCTTATCTCGTTCGCAGGGATCACCAGTTTCCTCTCCAAATTAAACGTTACGTAACACAGCATCAATCGATATCGGCGCACGATCTATATTGGACCACTATTAGCGTTAATTTATATGCTGCGGTTGTTCTAGCTATCATTGGTCATGTGATGGTATCATAAACAGTGCCATGCGCAATCCATGCTCGTGATGAAGCCAGGGCCGCGCAGCTAGCGGGCGACACTCTAATTATACCCACATTAAGGACTATGTACTTCGATACGAACATAGCGCGATAAGCCCAGAGCCATATACTTAATAGGTTATATATGTGTTGTGTTAAACAAATAAATGGAATGATTGAGGCACATTAAAGTGTCGGTGTTATTAATGTCCTTTCAATGATGTATCAGTTTTTATTTATGATGGCACCTTTCCCGGTGTTTAGGTAATTCTATGACGCATCTTTCTACATAATCTACAGATGTTGTAAAATAATTGGTTAGAAGGGAGAAATAATATAAAAGAAGTTCTTATCTCAATACGCAGAAAATCTATTAAAGCAATTATTTCCTCAAACTGCCATTTCAGACACCAATCCACATAGTCTACATCTGATTGATCTGATCAAGATATTGTTTATGTACGATCTCGAAATTTATTTTTGGGTGCATCGACCGCAGTTGTTGTAGTCACTTTACAATCGCCCAGTCTGATCGGATGCAGCCGAATAGTATATATTGTTACTTATAAGTAATTGTACTCATCTCACACCAGAAATTGATGTCACTTAAAAAAAAAACTGACGTGACCCAAACCCAGACGTGATGGGTATTGATATGTATATGCTCTATGCTATGCCACATCTTAAATGATTAGGAAACGGTTTAGTTTTACTTAACTAACGTGTTGTTTACTTGGAATAAACAGCTGTTAAGCTGTTGAGCTCCCACAAAACCCTGTATATCGTTGAATCCGATTAACCTAACCTCACCTTTCAGGTCGATGTGCTCCGACCTGGTGTACGTGATCCTGTTTCCGCAACTGCTGATGGTGGTGCACTTTAAGAAGCACTGCAACACGTATGGCTCCCTGGCCGCTTACATCGTGGCGGGGCTGGTGCGCCTCTCTGGCGGCGAGAAGCTGCTGGGACTGCCTCCGCTCATCCACTACCCCGGCTGGGACCCGGTTAATGAGGTGCAGCTGTTCCCGTTCCGGACTATGGCGATGACGCTATCGCTGTTCACGCTGGCGTTTGTCTCGTGGTTGTCTGTGTGAGTATAACTTGAGTTTTTTTTGAGTTGACTAACGTGAGTTTTATTACAGGAGCGCGTTTATTAATTTGTTGTGGATAGGTTAAGTATTGTTGTTAATATTATTATTATGTTGTTATTCATAGGGCTACTACATACAATTTTCAACTTAAATTCAAAGCCAACTATTTGTCCCACACCAATTCCCAGAAATATCATATTTGTTAAACTCAAAAAAGTCATTATCATCATCTCAGCGTTAATCCCAGTCGCATCCGACGCTTTTTCAGTTTTGGAGTCTGGGGTCCGCTTTACGAGTCTAATTGCTGATTTTGGATAAACTTCGATATTTTCTGTGAAGCGACTGCAATCTCAACCCCTCAACCTGAAGGCGATATCAAAGCATCGCAATTAGACCAATTTTCTTGAACTTTTGAGAGCTCCAACAACCCGTATCGACTGCCATTAGATGTTCGTATGGCAACCGGGACGTATGGCTTAATGTGCTTTTCGAGGCACGGCCAGACTAGTACAAATATTCATATTCATGCATACAAATATTTGCACTGCGCGGAGATCGAAATTGCGCCACCTCGCGCAGCGACCGCGTTCGCTACGCCTGCGGAGGCTGTCCTGCGTTAAACTCTAAAAAAGTATACAAACACAAATGCAATTTGCTCTCATATTCCTTGCTGTATTAGGCAGAGGTACCTCGAGTACAGGCACATTATAAGAACCTTTAACAATAAAACATTTAGGTATCATAAACAGCCCATTCGCAATAAATTCATAAATATTCTGACGTGAACAAGTCGCCCTACAAGCGATCGTTCATATAAATTGATTGATTCAATTCACTCCGAGTGCTCAAACTTAAGTGGTGAGGAAGCTACCGACACATCGTAATAAGGTAATATACTTTATGGAATAATGCTATTGAATAAGTAGACGATTTTATATCAGAGTGAGAGCGCATAATATAATTATGTAGAACGAGTGATGGATGTTTGTTACATAAGAGATTTAAGATAGGTGCAAGTAAATAATAATTTAATGTCGTTGTTTGTGACAGTCAGTTCAGTTCAGTCAGTCAGTAGTTCTCAGTCATATGTACTCATGCCCAATAAAATTTATAACCAATCTAGTTAGCGACAAAAAGTTAATGCTCATTTGCCAGAGAATTTTGCGCGCCTAGACTACGCTTTTCTCGCTTCTTAACGCTGGAAGAGTTAAGATACCTCTTTCTTATGTCGTGACTCACTTCCAGTATGTATGTTCTTCACACACTAAGAATTTCCATTCTTCTAACAATCTTCTTTTACTCTGTCCTTCACATAAGTTTAACTCTGGTCGTTCTTCATTTCATATTCAGTCCATTTTAGGAGCACCAGTATTTTATTAAACAAGGACATTAGTGTAGAGTTATTTTACCACCTCTCTTGTAATCTCTTCTAATAGTGTGTATGTTTTTAAGTATTTGTTTAACTAGTGTTAATAGTTTTTTCTTTTATCATTGTTTTTAACTAAAGCACCTAATCTGTTCACCACCCATGGTTGATTGCTGGAGAATGCCTGCGGCAGTAAGTCCACCTCTGTTTATTTCTTTGTGCGAGAGTGTAAATAAATAAATAGAAAATCGAACTGGTCGACATCACGAATCTAAACGTCACGGAATTCATGAAGATATCCATGCTCCCGTCAGAGTATTTATAAAGTGATAGTTACAATGTTAAAGCTTTGACCGACGGTTCTTCATCAAAAATGTATTTTCGGAATACATTTTGCCTTTGAGTAGAAAATAATTAAATTGCTCGAATGTTTGACAGGCTCAATCAAATAGGTTGAACCTCTTCGGGGGTATTAATAATTTAGATTTATAAACTTATTGCCTGTGTTAGGCAATGAGTTTCTAAATCCTAAACTCCAAATTATTATTAGCTATTAGCACAGCTATAAAGGTAAAGTACTTTTGAACCCTCTCAATGTTTTAGTAAGCTGATTTCGCAATTAGCTGAACTTCTGTGAATATATTGATAGGTATAGCAGCTGGTCATATTTTCGTTACCTATCATGTGATTTAAATACATAATAGTAGATTAGTAGCCATTTGATACCTTAAAGCCTTAAGGTATCAATTGCAGTCCGTGATATATATACCTATAGTTCGAGGGTGCAATTGATGTTTACACCCGAGTTTATGGTGTCTATTGCTAGTATGCTGGTTAGGTGTACGCGAACTTTTTGAAAGAGTGAAGAGATCCTATTTTTTTACATTATTACCCTAGAGCGCTAATTGGTCACCTACAAGCCCCATTTTGGGATAATAAGGACCTACTTACCGAATATGAGAGATGTAAAGAACATTTAATTCCCATTTTAACATATTGTTACGAATGCTCCTTATGTCGATGGCATAACGTTCAATATCGCGTGACATGCAGTGCGTAACTTGTAAGCCCTATAACTCGAGACCTAGGCATTGTATAGGTACAAGATAAAAACGTATTGCTAGACCTAGGGTGGCCTATCGAATAGTATAGGTTGCATCAATATTGTTTACATACTGTCGACATCGAAATTTCTAGAAATTCGTCCCCGGGAAGTACCTGTAACCTGGTACCTACTGAACGTTCTCGAAACTATGCGCAATTATTATTAATTCTAGACAGATCTGGAATGTTCGATCAGCTGACCTATAAAGGGTGTATCTGATATCGACGCACAAACGAGTACCATGGATCCAGTACATGATTCTGAACCCCAGTGGTGGAATTTTTCTAGTGGCCTTTTCGCGAAGTTTGCGTTACGATGTCAGATATATCCTGTATAAAGCGCCGTGACGTCAGCCCGCAGTCAGTCTGCATTTGACTAGCGAACGCGAAACAAGCGACAGTTTAGAAGCGATACTTAAGAGGATCTACAGCGAAAACCCAACGAGAACTCTGAGGACTACGTGAAGTAATATCTGTAGTGTTATTGTGTGTGTACGACACGGACTTCATGGACGTAAGAGAAGACTTCGGTGCGACATCAACTACGTTCTACTTGTCATTGCCTACTACCGACTGTACCTTCGTTGCCAATACACTTCGTAACCCTTAACGAGCATTTTAATACCCCTAGCCAGTAACAATATGTAGGTATTTCGGAATCAATCTGTTTTGTATAGATATATGTATAATTTAATTTCAGTTGTGGCCGTTATATAACGTTCACATGGATGGTCCATCGTGGCTTATAGTGGTCCGTCGATCGTAGACACCCACATTAAGGTCACGGGGTCAGGCTTTTTGAATTAAGTATTCAGAGACTAAGAGGGTTCATAAAATGAGGTCGCTTTAACTTCCTATTCCTCCTAATAATGTAAATGTGAATGGATTGGAGTTTTTTTTTTTATTATTAATTATAAACTAGCGCTTGACCGCAATCCCGCCCGATGGCAAGCAGTGATGCGACCGTTGATGGTAAAGCGCGCTAGTTTATTAAGAGCCTATTCACTCAGAAAAACTGAGCGAATAGGAAGAAAGACGGCAGTTGAGCGAGGTGTTGCAATGTTAAACCCAACAACACGACTAACGATGTTGCGCCAAAGGGAGATTGATCTGAAGACCCCCCACGACCAAACTCCCAACACAACAACATTACACACATCGCAACACAACTGCTCAGACCCGTCCTCCGTACGGCTTCACCAGACATCATGCCGGAACACGGCAAATCGCTTGGCGGCAAGGCTTTGTCTGGTGGGTGGTAACTTCTGCCGGCGGCTGATGTTATGGCCTACCACCGAGATATACGTATACATATATACATACATATGGTTGGATGTTTTTTACTCAAAACGCAAAATCTACTGAATGGGTTTGGATGAAATTTGGCACACAGACAGTTTACAACTAGGAATAACACATCGGATATTTTTAGCCCGACATTGCGGGAACGGAACTTAAGCGAGTGAAACCGCAGCTAGTTGTAGTATATGTTGGAGCTACTCGACTCGAATGGTAATTGAGAAACAGTTTTTGTTTGGTAATTAAGCGACTTTATATGGGATTCAAATAAAGGCATTCATCATCATCTCAGCGTTAATCCCACTCGCATCCGAAGCTTTTTCAGCTTTGGAATCTAGGGTCCGCTTAACCCGACTAACTGCTGAATTTGGCTAAACTTCGATATTTTCCGTGAAGCGACTGCCGTCTGACCTCCACAAGGCGAAGGCCACCCGAAGGCGATAGCGAAGCATTGCAGTTAAACCAATTGTAGGACTTTTGAGGGTTATAACAACCCACGTAACAACTGCCATTAGATGTTCGTATGGCAATCGGGACCAACAGCTTAACGTGCTTTCTGAGGCACGACCAAATAAAGGCACAAAGATTCAAATAAAGACACTATTGGTTTATTAACGGTTAGGACCTCGGACTTGTGCGACGTGAGTGAGCGTACCTACGTGAGTATAAACCACAGAGCACATAAAATGTCTATAACACGAACATATTTGGCAGAGATCTCAGTACTAGTTGTGTGCAACCCAAATACCGAGTTCTATAATAAATCCTAGTTTATGTTACGCAATATCTAGATTGCAGTTCGATTTTAGAATCACAATAAATTCTATAGTGGCACCTTTGCTGGTAGGTATTGGGATGTAAGATGTCTTAGAAATCTGTTACATCATTCAAGGGGATAGATAACCTATAGCTATTCTATTATCGACCACCAAATACACCAATAACATTTGTGTCTTTCCTTTCACGATTAATAAATATTGCAATAAAGTAAATTACATAATTCGTGTCATGAGCTCCTGTCCACACTTCCACACAACAGATGTTTCGCAACAATTATCACTTAAGATAGAGGAAGTGCTAGAATTTGAACATTTATGATATTTGATCATTGTATGGTTATTATATTTAGCCATTATGAGGTGTTTGTTAGCTATTAGTGTTTCTAGGTTTATAGGAACCATTCGTATTACTAACCTGTTGGTCTATGAAATAAATACATCGAAGTTAAAGTGCTGTGATAAAACTTCACTTATGTATTCGATTGTAAAAAACAATGGTCAGCGAAACGGGTTTCAATTGACTGGTTTACTGAATTTATTTATTGGTCTTTACAAATCAGAATTTACCTTTTCTAGAGCTTTAATGGCGTAATTAATTTAACAGTTGTGTCTGATTTTTGTTTTATGAACACAACATTAATTTTATTATTATTTTTTTACAATATTTTAAAATGGCAACTTTGAGCAACATGTATCATAACATCGCATCAGTGAAATTAAATCGAATGACGATGAAAGAGTAGGTGAACTGAAGGAAAACAGAGAGCCTTATGTCCACGAGCAGCGCAAGTTTGTAATTTACGAATTATTTTATGTTCTTATAACTTGTATGATTACTGACCACTAGCCCCACTCTTAGTGTCGCTACGTTGTATAGTGTATCATCATTTCACATTCAATTATGGGCCAAATAGGTAAAAAAAAACCAAAATGCTTAACTAAACTGAAAACCTAGTTTTAGCCGATGACAAATAGGATACACCTAAGTTTAACCGCATGTAGTCGGCTGAATCTAGTTTTACCTGGCTAAAACTAAAACCAGGTGTAGCCTATTTCTTCTCAGCCTTCGGCTATTACCCGCAGCATATACAATAGGATGATAAAAAGTAAATATTTACCCATGTTTATCTTCTAAATACAATACGATACAATTTCTCTTGCAATTGTCTAAGTATCCGTGTTCCACGTAACGAGTACCTCTAGTGTAAATTCCAGAGAGAGAATTTTTGCAGCAAAATGTTAATAAAGTACGAATGGATGTTGTGAACCTCATTTAATCACATGTTACGGCGCCCTCGGGAGGAAATGAGATGAACTGTATCGGAGTTTTTTGAACATAAACATAAATAACTCGTCCTATATCGTAGAAGTTTCTGACGGATGTGCTCCACGTTTCATAAAACATCATAATAGCTTTACGAGTAGGAAATTTGTTTACTTTTCAGGCAACACGTTTTGCCCACAATTTCAACAGCGTTAAATTTTTGGTCTTATCCGTCTGACATCGCCCATGATCCACGCTATTCCATCATGTTCGCTTTGTGTTCTTTCTGAGTTTTGTTTTGTTCTCGGCTCCTAAGGGTTACAACGGGATGGAAATTTTAACCCAAAGCCTTCCTCAAGAATTGTGCTGTCAAATGCAAGAAATATTTTTTATGGCCAACTGTCGGCAGTTCAGAGATAAGAGCTCTTCTAGAGAATTCTTCATCTTTAATATAATTATGTAGTATGATTTTTGTAACTGATTACGGTTCATGGAGAGTTCAATATCCGCAAAATCTAATAAAACTGATTGAACATGGTAGGAAACCCAGTCTCACGTTAGTTAAACGATCAAAAACGAACTATTAGAATTAGGTAAGAACTATTACCAGATGCCTATTAAATCATCGTCAAACACATCGCTTGCGGTCGTGACGCACTGAAACAGCCGCTCACAATGATCTGTAATGAGTGGAAAGTGATTGTCTATCACGACTTGTAAGAGGCCCGAGACGAACAATATTAGTACATTATTTACTTATGTGGGACACAGAATTTGTAGATAGGTACACCTTGGTACATATATTCTAATGATTAGATACGTAATACGGATGATAGACTCAAAAATATAGGTTTGTAAATAGTGCAAGCAATAGAGAGGCTATAGTGAAAAGGCTCTTAATAAACTAGCGCGCTTTACCATCAATCATTGCATCACTGCTTACCATCAGGCGGGATTGCGGCCAAGCACAATCTTATAATGTATAAAAAAATATATAAAGCGTCTAAATTTATAAAAGCTTAATAATTTCTAAACATATGTAGTGATGGCAGGAAGGTAATTATACTGTGACATAATTTCACACTAGCGCCATATATAATAAATATGAAGTAGTGTACAGGATAAACTTATTTACGAAAAAAAAAAAACAAACGACTTCCAAAACCACTAAAGTTATTAACTAATTTTGGAAGTCTTTGGTTTTTGGACTTTCGTTTTTGCCATTGTCATTCGAAATTAGATATTTTTCACATTGTTAAAAGTAGGTTCTCAATTTTGAGAAAAGTTTCAATTTTTCACCTTTAGTTGCAAAAAGCGTGAAAGCTCTCTGTAAAATACGGCTGCGTTATAAAAAAGGTATAAGTATCGAAATCGGTTATCGTAATATTGATTTATAATTTGTAGCACACATACTTAATGCAATTTTGAGACTTATCCTGGTCTCTTGGATGCCTTATCAGAACTGAAACAAAGTGAAATGATCATTCGCACCAGCTTTCAAATAAAAAAAGAACTAACTACGACTAGTTGAACGGATTTTATGGAAGCTCTGAGGAAAAAAAAATACAAAAAATAAACAAACATAATATACCTACGGTATTTTGTAAAGTTTCTTGCACGTGAATCAAATTATTGCAAGTAGTTTTTCTTCCAAGCAAAATGCGTCGGAACGTATCGAGTTTCCTGTCTGAAGTTCTAATATGCTGTTTACTAACATCAGCGGAATGTATATAATATGTATGACTGTGTTTTAGAATAGATTGTCATGTATTATGTGTTCCACCAGGTTCCTGTTCAATGGCGGCTACCTCAGCCCCGAGTCTGACTACTTCAACTGTGTGGTGAACATCCCCGAAGATATCCGCCGCGTAGACGAGCCGTCAGAGGCCGGCGAGCAAATGTCCATCCTCGGAGGAGTACCAGGCCGGCTGTACGGCGCCGCTTCTACCCTCGTAGGACCTGATGAGAAGTGCGGCAGGATTAACCCTGCCCTCGAGCCTGACGACGATGACCTAGATGATCCCAACGACGGACCCACCCCGCTGTTCGGCGGCAGCAGCGCGCCCCCGCCGGTGCAGCCCTTCGGCAAGCAAACGGCTTTCTGAGACGATAAGTATATTTATTAGTTTACTTATCGACATCTCTACAGGCGTCAAGCTGCTGGACCACGGAGTCGCACCATCGTGGGATTATATTTTCCGAAAATTTTACTATATTTAATTTTTCATTTAAATTCGATAAGATCGTTACAACGAAGTAAGGATCAGTAAACTTCAGTATTTTTCGAAATATCGACTAGAATGTGATGCTCAAGACGATCGAGTCGAAACATATCATCAATATCTTCCTATTTAACAAACCATTTTGTAAATGTCGCATGTTTCATAGGCACCATGCTGTAGACATGAGTTCTTGTACTAATGACGTGAACGCAAACTGATATAAAGCATATTACATAAATAAATATTATCGTGTAGTTGTATAATGAATGCATTCAAGCAATAGATGTATGTTTAATAGTTGATGTAAAAATGAATTAAGCTGTATTATGTTGTAGAGAAGATACTTATAATAAATAATATTACGAAGTGTTGCAACTCATACATATCAAAATGTGAATTATATTCGTTGTTAGAGAATTTATATATACTTTACATTGATGACGATTCCTTATTTAAGTCAATTAATGTAGAGAGAAGAGCGCACGAGTTGATGTGCTTCTAGAGTCACTATGTAAGTGTGTGTGGACGGACGCGTATGTTGACCAAACAGTGTCATCGTACGACGGAAAATATATATATATTATATGATACATATCGCTTGTAAAGCATCACTCACTACCTGATATACTCCTAATAATGATATATGGCTCGTCCATACTTTAGTTTAATCAGATAATTTGTATAAAAACTCCGCACAAGGAATATATATTTAAAAATAAATGTTTATCTAGTACATTAGTAAACTCTAGCGGCAGATATGTTTTTGTTAGCTTTGTCTAGTCACAAAGGGTTACGTTTTAAAGATATATTTGATATTGTTTAGAGCGGGTATTGTACGCTTGGAGTCATATGACCTCATATAATCTTGTATACGTCTGAAACATAAAAAGGAATATAAAATATTTGAGACGGCATCATGCGGTATTGTGTTAAACAACAAAGAACTGGCCTAAAATCATCTGACTTACTATGAAACGCAACAAAATAAAGTCATATTTGAATTATATTTATTTTTCGTTGTAAGTATATGAATATTCAATTCATGTAAAATGGTAATGATATTATGAAGAGCTTTCTGGAGCGCCGACGAGAGACTCGCTGATAGTAATAATCGATCTTTTTGAACTTATAAGTGTATTGGTGTTCACAATAATTGTCGTGTTTGATCCCCGCCATCGGCCGCCGCGGCACCTCACACCCGCGGGCCCAGAGCGGTCCATTTCTTATTAATATATTATGCGTGTTAATGTCCCTTTGAAGCTTTTTGAAGTAATGTTTCTAAAAATATCAAGATGTATCTTACGGGTAGATTGTACTGTCAACTTTGGCAACTTTTATCCTTGTGGATGGACGTCGACTGTGCTTAACTACAGACTACTATAAAAGAATGAAATATGTATGTCGACGCTGCAAAGCGATTTTGTCGTATCTGGACAAAAGCAAATTTTGTTTTATTGCATAATTGAATTCAAAAAAGTTTAAAAAAATTAAACGTCGTATCATAAAAAGAAACATCGTAGGAAGACGTTGATCAGACCGTCCGATGCAGTATTTTTTCTGAATTCAGTCATAATAAAACACAAGTGCCATTTTTCGAGATGCGACAAAATCGTTTTCCAGCGTCGATATGTAGATACCTACATATCACTGAATAATTATTGTAGCGACAACTAATATAAATACGTATAGGTAACCAGTTGCCATAGTTGATACGTTAACAAGCTTTCAAATTGTTTTTTGATAATAAAGTTTACATATATAAATCGTTTAAAATTGGAGATGTTTTCTATATTCGTTGCTATTATGAAGCTATATGATGTGATATCCACCTGCCTAACCTTTGCTAAGATTTCGAACTCGATACATATCATCTGTATGTGACTTACGTATATATAGTGTTTAGTGTGAAATGATACATATCAATATTTGTAAGAGTAGATCATAGGTATCGTTGTTGTTCTTCGGGGCCGCTTCCTGACGATGTGCACTATATATTAAGCATATCGATGTACTTGGATAACAAAAACAAGATGCATTGTTTAGATCACTTGTAACGTAAACAAGACTACGAAGATACATATCAGTATATTATAATATTATGTAGTATTTATTAATATTGTTATTAAAGTATTTCAGATATTATAAGAATGTTTTACACAAAAATATCTCTATTTAATAGATATTTCTTATACCAAATATATACTTTAATATGTTGCCTTTTGCGAAATATATATTTTAAAGATATATCATATTCCTATACTGTAATGAAATATATATATATTATGACTGTGTTTAAAGCCACGTCGGTCAGGAAGCGTCTCCCCACTGTTAGCTAGTAGATATACCTACTATTGACTTATTCCTAGTTCTTGTTGAATATTTTGAAAAAGAAAAATGTGTAAAAAAATGTGTAACGTTCGTCGGCGACATCAAAATAAAACATATAGCATGTTCATTGTGTTTGCTTTGTGTAACACCTCATTATTACAACTGCATTCCTTTGCAGGCGGCAAGCTTGGATTTCATACGTCGATTATTTGTTATTCCGAAATAGATAGTCTTATCTGTCCTTTGCACCAACGATACAAAGTGTATCTAACTAAGTTAGGCTATTACATAAAGATGAACAGTTAAGCTTATAAGTAATTGGGAAGTATTATTGTGGTTCCCAATTATATCGCCATTCATGACGAGTGTGACAATTTCTTTCAATTCATTATGACTTCACTAAGTCATAGTATTCTTTAGTAGATAGTACCTACTCATTAGAAAAAAGGCATAGAGAATTCTCTTCCCTTGGTTAACCATCCCTGCACGTGGATTTAAAATAGAAAGGGTTCTAATCCTCTCGTCAGTATAAAGAAATAGTTCAATCCAATTAGTCAGGTTGTTATATGAATGTGAAATGTCCTTTTCCTTACTACATATCTCTGCTTTGTGCAATGTCTGTGACGGGATTCTCGTAATGTTAACAAAGTTCACTCTGATCTGATCTCAATCCCAGTCTGTCAAACACATTTCTGATTTCCTACATGTCGCCGAAATAAGACAGACAGAGATTTTTAATAGTTTAAACATTAAGATAGTTCTTTTGGTTACGTTGTCATCATATATAAACAATATTATATCGTCACGCTTACTTCACCGTGGTCTACCTCGACGGGATGTCCTCCCTGAAGCGTCCAGTGAGTACGATGCATCAATATTTATTCAGTTTAGCATTCTATATCATCACCATCAATTCAGCGTTGATCCATCCCAGTCGCATCCGAAGCTTTTTCAGCTTTGGAGTCTAGGGTCCGCATTACCAGTGTAACTGTTCATTTGGCTAATCTCCGATGTTTTCCGTGAAGCGACCGTCTGACCTCCACAACCCGAAGGCGACATCGAAGCATTGCAGTTAGACCAATTGTTGGACTTTTGAGGGTTCCAACAACCCGTAACAACTGCCATCAGATGTTCATATGGCCACCGGGCCCAACGGCTTAACGTGCTTTCCGAGGCACAATCAAACCAGTACAAATATGCATTCATGCATACAGATATTTACAATGCACGGGGATAGAACCCGCGCCTCCTTGCGCAGCGGCCGCTTTCGCTACTGCTACGCCACGGAGGCTGTCAGATGTATTTAGCATTCTTTATACATAATTATGTTGAAAAGTATCTCACTTCTCTGAAAGGATGTGTGAAAAAAAAGTCTTAATATTTACAAAAAGTTTAATTTATACAAAAATATAACTAAATCAGACCTTAAATCAAATTTTGTACAAGTGCATTAATTCATTAATTAAAATTAAATTAAAGTTAATACTTTCAAGCGTCGCTTACTTGGTAAGCAGCTGGCGACGGTCACGACTCTTAAAGAGGCTAATCATTTTACCTAATTCACAATTCTTTATTCTCCTCATTTTATGACGACAATAGACAGAATGCCCCGACCAGTAACATGGCAGCTGTTTAAGGGATGATGAAATAATGGACTGTATTTGAAAGGTCTGGTATATTGCCGTTGATAATAAATTCGATATTATAACAAATTCCCGGACAAACAATTATTAATATTTAAAGGAGGTGTGTGTGGCGGCGGGGTCCGTGGAAGCGAGTGAGGTGAGGTCCGAGCCGGTCCGCTCACTCGGTCATGTCCCCCCGCCCGCGTCCCGCTTCCGCTGCCGATGAAGACTGCTCACGCCGCTGGCGCGTGCATACCGCGACCATGTTGGGTCTCATTCCCAACACAGCTTTACAAACAACTCCAGACTGTTGCTCTTTTTCTTCAAAATTCGATATTTTAGGCACATTCATTTCCTTCAATCCCTTTATAATAAAGTCCTGAAGCATCCCATGTATTTCGCTTTTCTTTTGTAAAAGTGTAATACATACATAATAATGTTCACTAGAGACCTACATTAGTACATACATTCATAATTTGTGACATTTGCAACATCAATACTGAAAATTCTGTGATAACTTACTAATTGACTATTTTATGTTAGCATAGTAGGATGGTAGAAGCCTGCAGGATCTAGTACACATAGCCACCGTTGGAGTCATAGCTCTGGTTGATGGTAGCCGGCACGCCGCCGCCGCCGCCTCCTCCTGAGGAGTATCCGCCGCCTCCACCACCTGACGGGTATCCGCCGCCTCCACCGGATGAGTAGCCTCCTGAGCTACCACCATGACCGCCGCTGCCGGAGTGACCTCCTCCTGAAGAGTAGCCGCCACCACCGCCGCCGCCATGTCCACCACCGCCACCACCGCCGTGACCTCCGCCGTGTCCGCCGCCGTGTCCTCCGCCGTGTCCGCCACCGCCGCCGCTACTGGGGGCGCCATAGCTACTTGAAGGAGCGGCGGGTGCTCCGTAAGAACTGGACGGAGAGCTAGCCGGAGCACCATAGCTCGACGATGGCCCACTTGAGCCGAAACCGCTGCCGCCTCCAAAACCGCTGCCGCCTCCAAAACCGCTGCTTCCAAAGCCACTGCCGCCGAAGCCACTACTACTGAACCCACCGCTGCTACCCCCACCTGATGGAGCTCCATAAGAGGAGGATGGAGGAGACGCGGGAGCTCCATAAGAGGAGGATGGAGGAGACGCGGGAGCTCCATAAGAGGAGGATGGAGGAGACGCGGGAGCTCCATAAGAGGAGGATGGAGGAGCTGCGGGAGCTCCATAGGAAGAGGATGGAGGAGAGGCCGGAGCGCCGTAAGAACTTGATGGTGGTGCACCGTAGGAGCTAGACGGAGGAGAAGGAGGGCCATATGAGCTAGATGGGGCAGATGACGGGGCGCCGTATGAACTTGAAGGTGGAGAAGGAGCTCCGTACGAGCTTGATGGAGCACCATAAGAGCTTGATGGTTTAGAAGGTTTAGGTGCACCATAAGTCGTGGATGGTCCAGTTGGTACACCATAGCTAGTCGCTGGTGGTCTTGCCGGAGCGCCATAAGAACTGGAGAGCTTTGAAGGAGGAGGGCCATAGGAACTGGATGGTTTCGACGGCGGGGGTCCATAAGAGCTGGATGGTTTAGAGGGAGGTCCGTAGCTCGACGATGGTGGAGGTCCATAGCTGCTCGGTGGTTTCGGCGGGCCGTAGCTTGGTTTCGGTGGGCCGTAGCTTGGTTTTGGTGGGCCGTAGCTTGGTTTTGGTGGGCCATAGCTGGGTTTAGGTGGGCCGTAGCTGCTTGAAGGGCCACCACCACCACCGCCATGGCCGCCGCCGCCGCCACCTCCATATCCGCCGCCTCCATGACCACCACCCCCGTGTCCGCTGCCTCCGTGTCCGCCGCCTCCGTGTCCGCCGCCTCCGTGTCCGCCGCCTCCGTGACCACCGCCTCCGTGTCCACCACCTCCGTGGCCGCCACCGCCTCCTCCGTAGCCACCACCACCTCCTCCGTGGCCGCCACCACCTCCTCCGTGGCCGCCTCCACCACCTCCTCCGTGGCCGCCGCCACCACCTCCTCCGTAGCCACCACCACCTCCACCTCCTCGTGGAGGTGGAAGGTACGAGGAACTCAGGGGAGCTGCAAACAAGAGAATTAGTAATTTTATTTTATATTGTAAATAACAGTTTTTTGTAGAGCCTCTGTGATGAACTTGAAAAACAACAACTTGTGAATTGTTTCTACCTACCCTGATGGGAAGTAAACGTATATTTATGTATATATTGTAAACTGTAATCATTGCTTCATTTGTAGTGTAATGTTAATTATTGTTATGGAAGTTATTTTTTTGATTTATTCAGAATTTTTCTTCAGATAAACAATAATTAATTTAGAATGTTCAGGCTACTGGAGTGGGTATCATTACTTTTAGTAAAATCATCTATAGCATATTAATTTTCAGTAGAACATGAAAATTCCAACATATCGTATAAGTAATCGCATGCAGCTGAAAACCCGTTTCCAATGTGATCCTCTTTGGTAAGACTGAAGGAAGGAAATAATTTGAGTTAGATATAAGTTGGTTTTTAACAGAGGCTCATGATAGTACGAATTGAATGGCTGGGAAGTAACTTACCTTCTCGTTTATATGTCTTCCTCGGAGTGGCTGCGACGGCCGACAGGAGCAGCAGCGCTGGCAGCGCCTGAAACAAAAGACAATGATCGTCAGATATTGGACATGGGAGTTATTTGTATGTATGAAATGTAGGTAGTATAATGGTCACTAACATTTGTACTCGTAACTATCTGTTTAGACGACGGCGTTGTATCCAAGTGAGTGGAATATCCCTTTCCTTATCAGGAGGATAAGGAGTTGATCAACAGGAATGACGAAATAAACAATATCTTTGCCAGCTAACTGTGAGTGTCCAGCAAAAATAGAGATAGAATGCCCAATATTTCACTAAAATATCACGAAGCCTCATCTACGTTCCAAGGCCTACATAAGTCTAAGTTATAATATTGTAGAAACTACCAGTAGATTAACAACAGTCGTTACGTTTACAGCATTGCGTAATCAGCAATTATAAAAATAATGGTCGAAGTACCACATAACATCCAAGGAGACCCATCAGAGGTGGACATGTGCCCCGACACAATGTCCCCTTGCATCACAGCCACACTTTCCCACCGCCTGCTCGCCTCTATTGCCACACCAGTCACTGATGTACTCTAGACTCTGTGCCAAATGACTCGTCTGACAATTAATATAAATGACGCGGTTTTGTTGACAAATCGTGGCGAACCTTGGGCCTTTAATTGGTTTTGGTATCTTGTTAGAATTAATTTCTGTGGTTTGAGAAAAGCGAAGGACTTTGTGTAATGGATTTGGATCTAAACAAATAACTATGGAGACTAGTTATTAGACTATTGGGCAAGTTCTTTAAGTGAAAACTATAAGTGTGTAGTCAATGTAGTGCATTCCGTCACAAGTATTTTCTGTACTCTTCTACTTTCTGACTTCAAGTTTATTATTGTAACAAATCTTTTGGTAAATTGATTGTAATTAAACGGTCGTTTCGGTCATTTAAAGATGTGATGAAATTACGAATTTTATAATTTAACTAAATTTTAACCATATAAGTAAAAAAAAAAATATACCAATTTTATTCCAACCAACTCTTAACCAGTCATTTGATTGCCTCCTCACGCACATTTGGTCGAAATCCTCGGTACATCCATTATCTAGAAAGGAATGACACAGTCGCTGCGCGTGCGTCGTAAATACCTTGCGTATGTGCACTTTCACGGACGGATGTTATCTCCGTGAGTTTGGATGTTCTTACTTTCAATTGATTTACATAGTACTAAAGTGCTGAACTTGTTTATGAGCCGAAAATTATTCTTCGTGTTCTCATTTTCAATTCTTTTAAAATTTAGTTATTTACGAGTTCAAAGTTGATTGGTTGGAAAAAAGGTACAAAGGCAGAGGTGAAGGCGGTGAGTTACGTAGCTGCTCAAAAATAATTCTAACTGTTTTTTTTAAACATCGCCTTAAGCTTTTGGGAATTGCGAATTGGGTCCAAGGCCAAGGTGGCCGCCAGGACACTTGGCATTACTGCAAAAGTACGGCGGTTCTTCACATCGGGACAGCTTCTAATGTTATACAAAGCACAGGACCTTTCGTGTGTGGAGTACTGCAGCCACATTCAGGCTGGTGCTGAAAAATGCCACCTGGCTACTTTGGATTCAGTGTAGAGGCGTGCGAAGAGGCTAATTGCCGACCCAGATTTAGTTCAAAACGGTCTCCAAAGTCTGGAGCACAGGCGAAAAGTAGCCAGCCTGTCAGTGTTCTATAGGATGCATTTTGGAGAGTTTGCGAGGGAATTGAATGATTTAATTCCCCAATCTCTGTTTCATCATCGGACGACCCGTCGTACGGCGAAACCCTCACGTTGTTGACACCTCTATGATCCGGACGAAGCTTTTCGCCTCGTATTTTATACCACGTACATAGAAGACTGGAACAATTTGCCAGCGGCGGTGTTTCCTCCGGATTACAATTTAAGTGCCTTCAAGGCTAGAGTTAATATGTTCTTAATAAACTAGCACGCTTCACCACCAACGATTGCATCACTGCTTACCACCAGGCGGGATTGCGGTCAAGTACTAGTTTATAATCTATATACAAATATTAAAAAAAATTTTGGTGGTGAATTGTTTTGCTGTCGCTATACTGTAAATCTGATATTTACATAATATGCATACTATCGAGAATTGATTTTATAACAGGAATGAATTGATCACTATTGTATCTCTACACTACTGGCGCCGTGGTGGCTTAGTGGTTAAAACACCAGGCGGTGTTCGATTCCAGGTCAGGCAAGTACCAATGCATTATTATTATATTATTATCTTGAGGAAACCTGGACTTTAAGTTTGAAATCGCCAATGTCAATGCTTCTCTGTATGAGAGGAGACCTGTGCCCAGCAGTGGCACGATAAAACGGTTGATAATGTTGATGCTGTGTCTCTACAGATATTGTACCTCTAGATTTACCTACATACGTAAATAAGTAATTACAGTGATTCCGCGCAGCCAATTAAAGAAGACACTCACTCGTGATTAAATTACCGTCTAATTATTTAGTTACTCTGCTGGATATAGATACGTTTTGTTTTCCTACCTTATCATGTTAATTACAATGCGCAGAATGAATCCTGGCTCTGAAAAATGAGGCATCTTTGTTGTACATACCTTTTATTTGTATAATACCGTGAATATTGTGGGTACCAATACCACAAAAAGATTTCTTTATATTTGGATCATGCCAAAAGTGTAGATAAGATGCATTCTTAGTTTGTGTCGGAAACTTGATATACTCATGCGAATTGTTACGTGATTCTTCATATCAATCAAATTTTCAACTCCGGAAAAGTTAAGTCATATATACCTATATTTGTATATATGTACCTGCACATGTCGATGCGGTAGGAACCATAATGACACGATGACGCAACGCGCCCGCTCGTACGGTCTTCTGCAATGACTATTGACCTCAGTGAAAGCTGATGACATGTATTTTTGGCTAAACATGTCATTTATTATATATGTAAAGAGGTTATGGCAGCGGTAGTGAGGTCGGCCACGTAATGAGTGACCGTGATTAGTTTTGTAATGTTAGGAGATTGAGGTGGTAGTTGGGGCCAATGTTAAAGGGTCAAAGCATTCGTTATGTACCATGTATTCAAGTTATATGTACAACTTCCAATGTTTGTAAATCCCACTGAACTGAAACTGATACTCGCGGCTATTACTCACTCTGCGTCGAACTATTTTACGCATATTGCAATCACTTTTCAGGGCGACACTTACACCGTCAATCATGACATTTTCCCTACAAACCTTAACATGGGATTTATGTAAGTTATCGTAGAAAATATTTACAAAACTTGATCGCGTTTAGGCAAAATTCATATTACCACTACCTATCATGAAATAAATATCTCAAACTTTTCAGAAGAAAAGCCGCTAGTCTATTACAATTAGCATTTCTTTTGAGTAACTTAGACATTCTGCAGTTTGTATGCCGGGAGCCACGTGATTGGGTAACTGTTAAAACGGAGGTTAGAGGTAATAATGTCAGGGTTCTTTGAGGACATAGTAATTTGAATGAAACTGGCTTCTTTACGGGGATTAAAGATGTACCTAACAAATACAATCATTATAATTATATTACGTTATGAGATCAGTTAATACTACTACAATTTAAAAATAAATGTTCGGTTGAATTGAAGTAGAGTGAATAGGCTCTTAATAAACTAGCGCGCTTTACCATCAACGACTGTATCAGTGCTTACCATCAGGCGGGATTGCGGTCAAGTCTTTATTTCGCTTTATTTTTTTTTTTAAAACGTTGACTCACAGTGGGAATTACTCCTGTGTCGTGGATGCGTTTACAAACATTTATACTCACACTGACAAACAGCCAGACCCGGAACAATTACTTGTAAGCCATACAAATATTTGTTCCGTGCGGGAATCAACCCTGCGTCATGCAGCGCAGCAGTCGATCGCTCAGTCACTGCGCCAACAGTGTAGTGAACTACTACACTAGTTTATAATTTTTATAAAAAATATGTAAAATACTATTGATGACTGTAATACAATGTGCTGAGGAAGACGAATATTTACTGAACAAAACTTATTCTTTTTTATCTTTTAAATTGAGACTTGTCATCATCATCATCAACCTTTTTTATCGTCCCACTGCTGGGCACAGGTCTCCTCTCATACAGACAAGGATTGAGCGTAATCACCACGCTTGCTCAATGCGGGTTGGCGATTTCAGACTTATAAAGTCCAGGTTTCCTCAAGATGTTTTCCTTCAACTTCAGTCACTGGTGTCCAAGATATACTTAGAAAGTACATATAACTTTAGAAAAGTTACACTGGTACTTACCTGACCTGGAATCAAACCCACACTCATACTTGAGAGGCTGGTGTTTTAACCACTAGGCCACCACGACTTCAGGAGATTTGTATCATAATAAAAAGACAAAGATACTGGTATACAACAAAACCTGCATCTCGATTATGTCAAGAGATGAATTAGAAAGTGACCTTCGCTTTAGAATGAGCAACTAGTTTCAATCACTAACTGAGTGATCCTTTGACAATTCAAAAGTGTCTGTAATTGGTTTACTTCAAATAAATGCTTTGATTACGATTTTGATTTTGAAACACGTCGTAACATAATTAAGAGATAATCTTCCACTAATTAATGCACTTTCACGCGTTGATCTGATTATATCATTGTGGTTTATGGTAAGCGGTGCTTTTCACGGGCCCGGGCACAAGGAGGTCAGAGTTACGACTTATTTAAAGTAGTAGAGATTAATCTTCAGACTAAACCTTGTCTTTCATAGCCGCTGAATTATCTGATCAGGCAATTTTATGTCCAATCATACGTTAGCTATAGTGGATGATCGGAAATTCCAGTAGTCGGCCAAATTACTTGACAATTTTTTAGACAAGAAATTGGATTTTAATGTTGATAGAACTAGGGGACAGCTTATTAGCTTATTATTTGCTTAAAATGAGGTGATTTCTAGCAAACCTTAGAATAAGTCTATCTACGGTTAACGTTCTGTTCTCGAAGTTGTTGACAGTTACGTGTTCCGGGGACAAACTATCCAGTTAGGAAGGTCCAACTTCGAGAAAGAGGTAAATCGTCGAATCCAACTTGGCTGGGCTGCTTTCGGGAAGCTACGGTAGAATATTCTCGTCCGAAATACCGCAGTGTCTCAAGATAAAAGTCTTCGACCAGTGTGTGTTGCCAGTGATGACTTATGGAATTGAGACGTGGTCGCTAACAATAACCCTTATAAGAAGGCTCAAAGTCACTCAAAGGGCAATGGAGAGGGCTATGCTTGGGGTTTCACTGCGCGATCGAATCAGGAATGAGGAGCGCAGAAGAACGAGAGTAACCGACATAGCCGGTTGCAACACTAAAGTGGTAGTGGGCTGGACACATTGCCCGTAGGACCGATGCCCGATGGGGCCGACGGGTTCTAGAGTGGCGACCACGCACCGGAAGACGTAGCGTGGGTAGGCCCCGACAAGGTGGACCGACGACCTTGTGAAGGTCGCGGGAAACCGCTGGATGCGGGAGGCGCAGGACCGGTCGTCGTGGAGAACCTTGGGGGAGGCCTATGTCCAGCAGTGGACGTCTTTCGGATGATGATGATGATAAAGGTTAACGTGATTACAATGACAGCCTAGTGGTATCAGCCGCGATTTACAAGTTTGTAGGTAGTAGGTTCGCACCCCGTCAGGCGCTTTATTTTGTGTGAATTATTTCATCACCACTCCTCTCGAAACGGTGAAGGAAAACATCGTGAGGGAACCTACATGACCTAGAGCCAAAAACTTCGAAGACATGTGACATCTACCAACCCGCACTGGGCCAGAGTGGTAGATTATGGCCCACTCCCTCCCTCTCATGGAGAGGAGGCCTGTGTTCCAACAGTGGGGACATTATGGGCCGATTATAAGGTTGATGAATATGCTCGTCAGCGTGATGCGGCGTGACGTGTGTACACGTCAACGTACATATTATGTTGACGTGACAAGCGTGTTGTGTATCTAATAGGGATGTTTCCTGGGTAAAAAAAATTGATTCTATTTAGTCCGTCATTCAAATTATAGAAAAATATTGGATACGTATATTTTGTTTTATCAAATCAATAAATAGGAGGAGTGGTGGCTGATGACGTCATTGCTCGCTAAAAGTGTAGCGTGCAGTGACGTCACACGAGTTTTCAACGCACTGTGTCGTCTTCATTTTTTGTTTATATGAAAAAAGAAAAAATACGTGTCTAATATTTTTTGGAAATGTTACTGACGGACTAATTCGTTTTTTTTAGTAAAGTACCCTATTGTAGCGCTATTTAGGGACGTGCGGTCAGGACATGTGCGGAAAGTGGCGGGGAGCCGGAGTGTGGCTGTCATTACATGTTGTTAATGGATAATTTACCGCTAATCTGTTATGTGGTAAGTTAATTATTGGTTTCGTCATGATATTTCACATTTATTTAATCAGTTATTTAAGAGAGAAAATTGTTATTAAAATTAGACTTCAAATAATATGTCTATGTTATTTTTAACTTCAAGTATATATTAGTCAGAAGCAAAGTATGAATAAATAAATAATTGAAATCAATATACAACAAGGAAACAAGCTCCTTTTAAAGGGCTTACAGTGTAGGTATATTTGTTATTTTTTTTTAAGTTTCAAACATTTTGTCGACGTTGCTTAAACACATGTCAACTTTATTTGTAGTGCTAATTAAGTTCACCTCGGAATAACCAGTACCTTTAAAAAAGTCATTAAAATGTTTCAAGCTAAGAATAATACAACACAGTAATAAACAATCACCGTTATCATCCGCTTACAGTAGTAAAAGCATGTGCGCCCGAGTTGTCTCCTGTATTGACACGCTTGTACCGCCTCTCATTTGGGACTGGTATAGTGCCCAAGTCCTGGAAGCTTGCCAACGTGCAGCCCGTGCCCAGAAAGGGTAGTCGTGCCGATCCTACCAACTATCGGCCGATTTCGATCACCTCCATACTTTGCAAAATTATGGAGCGTGTATTGAACTCGCGCCTCTTGGCATACCTGGAAGGTAACGATCTCCTCAGTGACCGACAGTACGGGTTTCGCCGCAATCGGTCAACTGGGGACCTACTAGTGTATGCCACTCACTTGTGGGGCGAGGCCCTCGAGAGAAATGGGGAAGCGATTGCTGTCTCCCTTGATGTCTCGAAGGCCTTCGACCGGGTATGGCACGCTGGCCTTTTGAGTAAGCTTCCAGCGTACGGCATTTCCCCTAGCCTGACTGGCTGGGTAAAAGACTTCCTGACTGAACGGTCCCTCCGAGTTGTTGTCGACAGATGCTCATCTGAGCCCATGTCGACTAATGCCGGTGTTCCTCAGGGGTCTGTTCTCTCTGCAACTCTGTTTCTGCTGCATATTAACGATCTGCTCATGCCCGGTATCTATGGGTATGCAGATGACAGCACAGTTGTGGAGAGAAACCTGCCAGATGCTCGGGCTAGTAGGGAATCAATCCGGTCCGAAAGAGAGGCCATGGTAGAGCGAACGAGTGTTGCACTTCAGGCAGTCTCCGAATGGGGCAATGCCAATCTTGTAGCATTCAATGCCGCCAAAACGCAGGCGTGTCTCTTCACCGCCAAAAGGAGCCCGTTCACCTTGGCTCCTACTTTCCGGAATGTATCCTTGGAGTGTACCGACCGCCTTCAGCTTTTGGGTGTTGAGATTTCCTCGAACCTAAACTTTGGGCGGTTCATTGAGTCCAAGGCCAAGGTGGCTGCCAGAAAACTTGGTGTAATCGCAAAGGTCCGGCAGTACTTCACACCAGGGCAGCTTCTAATGTTGTACAAAGCACAGGTCCGTTCGTGTGTGGAGTACTGCAGCCACATTTGGGCTGGTGCTGCTAAGTGTCACCTGGCCACTTTGGATTCAGTGGAGAGGCGTGCGAAGAGGCTGATTGGTGACCCTGATTTAACTCGAGTTGGTCTCCAAAGCCTAGAGCACAGGCGTAGAGTAGCCAGCCTTTCGGTGTTCTATAGGATACATTCTGGGGAGTGTGCGAGGGAATTGCACGATTTAATTCCCCCATCTCCGTTCCACCATCGGACGACCCGTCGTACGGCGAGTTTCCACCCTTATGTTGTTAACACCTCAACGATCCGGACGAAGCGTTTCGCCTCGTCCTTTATACCGCGTACATCGAGGGACTGGAACAATCTGCCGGCGGCGGTGTTTCCGTCGGACTACAATTTGAGTGTCTTCAAGGCTAGAGTGAATAGGCTCTTAATAAACTAGTGCGCTTTACCATCAACGATTGCGTCACTGCTTACCATCAGGCGGGATTGCGGTCAAGTGCTGGTTTATATTTTAATAAAAAAAAAAAAAAAAAAAAGTCCACTGTGCTGGGCGTAGACCTCTTCAACTAAATAATAAACAATAATTAAAAATTAATAATTATACAGATTGAGTGTCTTCAAGACTAGAGTGAATATGCTCTTAATAAACTAGTGCTCTATACCATCAACGGTTGGGTCAGTATTTATCATCGGTCAAGCTCTATATTATAAAATTTAAAAAAACTCCAATTTTATTCTGTCGAAATTTAAGTTATCTTTCCATGAACTCATATTTGCTTACATTTTTGAAGAAATAAATCACAGACTAGGTACCGACTTCACCAAAAATGTTAGTATGCAATTATGCGCGTTTAACTCTTTTATTCGGTGCTTTTTATCAAGTCGTTCCGCTGTTCCTACCGCTATTTTCAGAGCCCCAACTACTCCGTTAAACAGCCCATAACAACAACAAGTAACAACGCTATTGTTTTAAACAAAACTTAATCACTTAAGTGCATCAAACTCGCGCATTTCACTTAGTACCACATTTAACTTTATAACTATGAAACATCTAGTAGTAAAAGTGAAAGATATGATGCAATATAACAATATAACAATGACTGTAACTATGTGATATAATAAACATTATGATCATGTCTACGTGATGATTGATGGCTTACGTTGTGAGCACAATGACATGCTCCAGATTCAGCTTTATTTTCATAAAAAACTTTAAACGTACGAGCCCACTTTTAATGTAAACAATCAAAAATTAAATTATTTATTAACATCGAAAAATTTGGTTTCTATAAAGATTACCTTTTTAAAGATTTTAAAAGCATTCTAAGTCCGTCACTTACAGCATCCAATCCGCTTTGAAATCCCCTCTTAGAACCGACCTGTCGTTGATTTCCTATCAGCCACAAAGTCGCGGAAATGAGTTCCACTTACGATGACACTCGTTACTTCGCCACCAAGGTATCGAACCTACTGACGTTTATAGGATGTCAATCTTTGAGATTATATATTCATGTCTAGGATTGGTTCTACGTTGTTTAATGAAATTTCTTAGTAGATTTACTTAATATAGGTAAGTAATTTGTGACCTTTGAGAATTCATGTGATCTTAAGATCGGAAAGAAGACATGCACACACACTCATACACTTACCCACGTACTTCGCAAATGAATAATTTAAATTGACATGATCTAAGGGAAAACATATTGAAAACGTAGGTCATAGTGAAGTCGAAATTGGTACGGAGTTTAAGAAATAAATTTAAGCAAAATGCCCAAAGTTAACAATTAAAATAATCATCCTATATGGCAGCTTCCTTAAAAACACATGTTCACACACTTCTTCTTGAACATACACAAAATGAGAAACGTTTCTAAGTTTGACAACCCTGAAAGAAGATGGCGGCGGTGTACGTCACACGGCTCACGGGAACTTAACGCGGGAACCACAGTGTGCGACAATACGACTGTGTAACATGCGCATATTGTTCTCTTGGAAATGGTGCGAATGTTTCAACTACACCATTGATCTGCATTGCTCGTCTCTGCTTGCAACAGACAGGATCTTGAGCAATTTTGATGGAAAGATCCCTTTATGATTATTGTGTGATAGGATTTTAAATCTCGATTGTTTTTTGTAAATTAAAACTAGGTGCGTAATAAAAGGAATCTTTATTGGTGAAAAATTTTTAATTAAATCAATTTATTCATCATTTTCTAATAGAACTAACATTTTCATATAACAAATACTTCTGCAACTATTCAATATATACGATTGAACAATGAGCCTACTAGCAGTCTTCATAGTAACCCACTTCCCCCATTGAAGTTACAGCTGATTGAAATAATAATATCACGCGGATTCAATCACATGTACTGCCTATGTGTAGAATAGTTACTTGTTACATAAGCCAACATCTATTCAGAGGCAAATGTCTGACAGTAGATAGAAACTGTCGATTGTGATATTATCGCCGAAGAGCTACGTAAGAACATAACAATTTCCGGAGTTCCGTCTTCGGATGGAGCCTAATTATATTGTGAACTACGAAAAGATTCATCAACCTCCATTATACTTTCTTGGCACTTGAAAGTCACTTAATAACCGAGCGTGAACTAATGCTATTAGAGGCGAAATTTAATTGAATTAAAAATTAAATACTAATACATACTTCCTTAAGTCAACATTCAAAAAACTATTCTAATTAATCTTAAAGCAGTTTGCAAATTTCACACGCCTCATTGTTTGCATTAATAGTTGTTTTTTGACCTCAAGGAAGATGAAGTGCACGCCATGACACTTTCGAATACAACATGGAGAAACGTTTTTCCCGCCCATTTTTACTGCAGAGGTTACGCAATTATAGTAATGAGTTGTTGTAGATAAGTTGCATGTTTGGGCTAATGGGTTATTCGTGTTGTCGTGCATGTTTACAACAATGCAGGATGAGCAGAATCATTGAATTTATTTCTTGATAAAAAGGCGATTTAATTTGTAAAGTTGTAAAGCTTTTACTTCTGTGAATGGATTAGAACGTTTAAGATTCGTTTCTCACGCAAATGGGTGACTGTATTATTTATAGGTGAGGGGCTCACAAGCCTCGACCTATCACTAGTTACGCAATGATAGAACTATTTCATCTGAAGATACCTATGTGTTGGGAGTGCTAATTTCCCGTACCGTACAAATGGAACAGTTGTTGCTGGCCTAAATAGTAGGTTTTAAGTTTTTTTATATTATCATAGCACAATTATTTTATATTATTATTTATTAACCATGTTATGTCAAAAGTGAAATCTACTTTACAAACAAAAATTTATAAGCTTTAAGCACCTTTGGAAGGTTCATTGAAATCCATTAAATTACGAGAGTTTGTCACAGAAATTGATAAGATAAATATTTAGATAGTAAGTAATCGAAACATATACTTAAGTCACCCCATTTGATTCATTTCTAGATAAGCGACTGAAATTTCATTATTCAATATTTGGACGCAATCCGTTTAAATCAGCTGCCAATTGCAATGGCGGACAACTGTCAAGTTAAAATGGCGAATGTTAAAAATATGCAAGTACATATCTTAGTGATTTTATAGCTTTTATGTAACAAATAATATCTGGGTTGGCGACGAAGTGGTCATTGCGACTGAGTACAATGATATTTATGAAGTGATCATGTTTGCATCAACACGAGCACATTTTTAGTGTTTGGTCACTGTATGTTCGCGTCATTTTGTTATTGTTGTTATGTTAAATAAAGTGTTATTTTTTACCGGTTTCGATTATTATTAGTTATTTCATTATTTGCGAGTATTTTTGGTATTCGTTATTTACAAAATTTTAACGACGTACCAGGCTAGTTAGCTATATTAAGCATTCTAGGGCAGAAAACCTGGAAGCAATGTGAATATCGAGGTTAACAAGTTTCAATTAATAATAGTTGTTTACACAGAAAATGGATTGACTCGGATTTTCTCATTCTGTTGTAGATAAATTATTTATAGAACATTCATCTGACGCATCTAATAATTGATTCAAATGTAGGTGAACAGCGTGTGATTGCCAACAATTTTGTGTCAATTTAAAGTAGTTAACTTCAAACGAATTATTTCACATTCACATAACTCACGATATCTGGAATATTTGAATGCGGGTCAATTACAGTAAACGTTTTTTTTTTTTAAATTAGCAAATTATTAACTGCCTCCTTGATCTATAATCGACGAATAGTCTGGATGGATGTTTCCAATTAACAGTTATCCAAATTGTCTGTTGTAATATAGAATATTAACCATCTCTCCCAGCTCCGTTCTCTATAAAAACCTTAATTTAAAAGTAATAAGCAAAAACGGAAGCCATAGTTATACAGCTGAATAACTCTGTCATAATAACCATCGCAAACATTTCCCATAACGAAAGTAAAAGTATCCATTCAAAATATTACCGCAGCGTCCATCTCCGACTCGCAAAGGCATTACCTAACATTATATTCGTTGAGATAACAATGTATCGTGTTCTTAGCGATAGTGTGACTTATTATATAAGGACTGGAAACCCGATGTTCTTATGAAGCGACCTACGTACTCGTATACATATCAAAGATACACAGATATGTACGTATTTTGTTAAAACATAGGGTGTTGTTGTATTTTGCGTGGTTAGTATTTTGCGTTCGTCGTGAGTGTTATCAGGTGAGGTAATAAGTCAGTGTTCCACGTTTTTTAAAGAATTAATTCTTATTTCAGCAATGGTCGGTATTTTTGACGAATTTTATAAAGGAAAGCAAATTTCTATGGAGAAAATATGAAACTAGGCTTTCGATTTATAGACAGAACTGATATTCATCCCATGAAAGAAATTCTGAAACATGAAAATTTATTTTACTATTAGTTTTTAAATCTCTCTATGGAATTAATCCTAACATGAACTAATGTAGGTAGATACATATGCGAACTTTCGAAGAATTTCTCAGAAACTATGAAACTGTGTTACATGAAAAATCGCAGCGTTGTTACATAGTATACCTAATGTGATAATTATGTGACGCATATTACTTATGTAAATGTATTGTAATGATTGTAAATAAATAAGCGACAAAAATATTTTAGGCCGAATCAATATTTAGTTATAAGCCACAATTTTTAGTGTGCTAAGTATAGCTTACTTGTGTGCTAAGAGGTCAAGAAAGTTTTGCATATGAAGGTGAAGAATAGCAGAAGCAACGAGATGAACGATGAACTGATGATGATGTGGGCAGACAGGGTGATTACCGAGATAATCACTGATAGACAAGTGTGGAAGAAAAAGACATCAACATTTTTAAATAAAACTCTTTATCATGAACATACAGAATGATATAAAACGAGGTTAGGTAATTACTTACCTACTTATAATAGGTAGATTTAATAGGAGTTTTCCATTCTCGCTCTAATTGTACAAAAAGTCTATAAACATAGTTGAGCGGCTATAATCTTCGCACATTGTGTAGGAATTTGTAGAAAAGTGAGTGAAACCGGGCGTCATAATAGTCTGAATGGAGGCTGTTTTGTTTCGTACACAATAGCGAGAAATTAGTGGGGACTGTTACTGGCGAGGTTTGTATGTGGAGTATCGAAATGGAGGGTGCATTTTATCAACGACGATCTCGAATAGGTACAAGTTTTATAGTTTGACGTTGAGATGACAACAAGCATCGCGATGTGAACTTTGAATCTGATGCACGATAGTCAAAATGTCGGTAAAAGATGGTCAAAAATGAATCGACATGATTATTGTGACATTTATAACTACATAAACATACAGAGTTTTTGGTAGAACTTTGTCTAGGTACAGTACTTAGACACTCCAATGTACAAGATCATAATAGATAACGTGATCTTTATTTTAGGTAATCAGCTTGTCTGTCTCAGCACTTCAACACAGATATTTGCAATTATTTCATTAGTTCTAAGTACGTATTAGGACTACGGACATGAAACGACCAGCGCGATACTTTCGACTGTTAGATAAGTCATCTGCTATGAAAGTCATCTATTTACGATGCTGCACGAGCATTTATAACGCATAAGTTCTCACGAACTTTGCTACGGTTTCGCCACACTCCGCGCTTTCGATGATATCAGTTATTTCCATTGTGGAATCTCGCATAATTTAGGACTTTATGAGGCCGTTATTTTAAATAGAGGGAAATACAAACTGAAGATTAGGGACTTAGGTATAATCCACCAGTTTGGTGGTTATTGGTAATTGCGGAGAATCCTCAATGCCAACTCGCGCCGAAGAACAATTGAAGATTGCATGAAGAACTCATTTTGGTCCTACTTATTTACCACCCTTTTAAGATAAACGTCTTTAATAAATCAGATTAGCGTCTTATTTATAATGATTTTGCTTAAGTAGCCAAAATCAGACCACGTATATTGTATGAAATATAAGATCTGTAATCGTTGCGGACAACATCAACTATATAGTTTTCAAAATACGCAACCGATATAGAACTGATATTCGATAAAAATATTGAAACATTACATATGGACACTCTCTCTCAGAAAAATACATCCACTACTTATGTATTTTAAATAGTTGTAGCAGATCTTATTTACAAAGCAGATGCATAATCATATACAATTTCTGGTAATAATTTTGACCTCAACCGGTTTTGTGAGCAGGAGTGTGAGACATAGGATATACGTATATAACGTATTTTACTACTGTTTGTTTATAGTTGGATGCTACATTTGACTATGAATTGCAATTAGAGAAAAACTTAAGATGTTGTAATTTATATGTGTGTTTATTAATCGAGGTCATTAAATTGATAAGTAGGTTGGCATAGAATTATCCAAAGATCCTTGTTTTCTGATGGAATTTGATTAGCATTTACAGTCAATGAACTTTTTATATATATGTATGTATTATATAGCAAAAGAAACGTCTGGAAATATTGTGAAATAAAAGGCATACTTAGACAGCGTTCTAGAGAAGCATATAAGTAACTGTAACCTAGATATAAAAAGTTGTATATTATAACCTATCTAAAGGTTTGCTCTTTCGATCCACTTCCCCTGTCAACAACGATCGAGGCTTGTGGACGATAAATCACGTTGTTCACACGGCCACGGTCATTATGTCTGCGCATGAGTTAACTGATCGCGCCGCACTACACACCGTGCACTTGTTTGGATGAAAGGAATAATTAACAACTTTAAAAGGCTGAGGAACTAGGGAAGGTTAAGGGATGCTGTTCAGCCCATGTTGCAGCAATGGATTTTACAAATCATATTTATTAGAAAGTAGTGCTTAAACTATGTTAGCTCATACGGCTAAACAAACGGTTCAAACTGATACATATCCACTTTCGCTAAACTTACTTAAAATTTGCAAAATGTTAGCAGGTATTGCAAAAAAACTACGCTTTCAGAATGCTTCATGCATCTTAATGCATGAAGCATTCTGAAAGCATCTCGTTGTTGCACCCACACGTAGTTTTTGCAAGGTTTTCACTTCTCAGTATCACAATGTGAGACTTATAAATATTTACTAGCTGTTGCTCGCGATTTTAATCGATACGAAAAGTAGTATTTACTTCAGGCCTATACATTATTTCGTTTCAGTGGTTTTCGTGTGAGAAGATAACACACCGAGTTACTACATAATATATATGCGAAAACATTTTTAAATATTAATACGGAGTACAGATTGACCTGCATGCTGAACTCGCCGGTGTGTGGCGCGCCTCACGCGCCTCAGTGAGCGTCAATTAGTGTTATCTTAACGAGTTAATAGCCTCTTTCAGTAACGCGTTATTACAGTGACGACTATGTTATGAGCGGTTAATGTTATGGCTATTATATCGTCGCTTTGTAATAGTTTTGTCGCGTGTCTTATTCTGTGACGTAGGACGTTGATTTTAACTCCTCAATTGATATTTTCGGGGTCTTTGTTTGAATTATATTGTCACTAAAACCAAGAAAATTATGTTGTTATTAGGATAAAGTTCATATATAATCAGCCTAATGTTCCCATACTTGGGACACAAGCCACCTCTCGGTTAGCGGGAGTACGGATTGGTGAGTGTCACATGTCATAGAAGTTTTGCCTCGTTTTTGGGGTCGCACACAGAGCAGGGACTCTGGCTGCCGACTAAGTAACACCAGGGAAGACGGTGGCATAGTGGTCACGTGCTACCGTGCATAGGAGGTTTAGGAGAGGCCCTCTTAGAGTCTCCCCTGGGATGTGCCTTACAGGCGTTACGCAGGGGGGGTTCCGGAATTGGTCTTTTAAGAGGAACTGGGACCACCCCTAGGCGCAGATGGTGATCACCGGGGTGGTTTTAGTGAGGTAAAAATCCTATACTGTTCGACCTCATTCCTCGGGGGCCGGCTGTTTTTTGAATGTTTCCCCTGACAACAAAATATACGGTGCACGTATATGGGTTTTAAAATATATTTATTACAATAAGTTAGCCAGTAGGCTAGCGTATCTGCACTTTGGGCGCGACCTACATTTGGCAGTGCATTGACACAGACGTATTGCATTATTCTATGCATTTTATGTATATTACTTTTAGTGTTCAATTAGACGTGGTTTGAATCGGACAACTTGCATTTTTATTTAGATTCATCGTGTTAAGCATTGACTAACATTTTCTGCATTTAAGTTTAAGTTTGATATTTTACATCTGCATTGACATTACTTATGTTAGGGAAGCACCCTAGACAAAAAAAAAAGTAAGTTGCGGCCGATACTACTAGGCCACCACTGCTCAGAGTTTATTATTTTCTTAATATTTCAACCACTAGCCGAGTCGTAGTTCCATGATCTACTAGATTTAAGTTTCATCTTTTCTTAATATATTTTAATGTTCCTTAGGTGCATTCTATTCAACTAGACCTAACACTCTGTACTCTGTTATGGAGGTTAGATAGGTAGTGGCTGGGTATTAAATTCTGATATTCAGTTGCATCCGGTTAGATCGGAAGCCGACTCTTAGTTGGGAGGAAGAGGAAGAGGAAGGCAGATGGATTGAATTGCTGTCGACCGTACACACTTATGCCCATTGCATATAACTCTATTAATACATGTATTTGGTCAAAGCCCAACAAAATACCTGTGACATCCATTGACATAACAGTTTAGCAACAGCATAGTGTTGTTGTGCTCATACACACGTTATGTAATAATAGTAAGTAGTACTGCGCGGTGCTATAAGTGACTAAAGGTTATTGCGGACAAACAAAAGCTTGCTAATGCTATCACTATGCATATGCGCATAATTTGGGTATACTTATCTAAACGGTTCGTCATATTTTTTTTAAATCTAATATTTCCTCGCCAGCCCTAAATTTCTCCGTATGACGTAAGGCACGGAAGAGATTCGACCTTGACCTTATAGTCACTTTCTATGCGCACGCGGTGGTCAGTTACGTCACGCTCGGCTCGGCGGAAACACCCGACCGTTTGGATATGCACCGAACACTTATTTTATTGTAGAACATTCTCATACCATTTGCATTTTTATATGCTTTTAACGTCAAATGTTCTGTTTCTATGTTAATGGTTCGTACAGCAATTGTTTTGGTAAGTTTATGAATATGGATGATTTTGGTACTTAATGTTTGTTATGTAAGGTAGGGTTATATAGGTACCTATTACAGTTCCTTGCATAAAATAGTGTAATCTGTCTTTTAAAGGGGGCCTATTTCTACGAACATTATTTGTACGCGAGATATTTCATCAAAGAAAAGTGTTTTTATGCACTATCTAATTTTGACCTCGATTTAGGAGCTCTAACACTAGGCGCATATTTGCTTTTACTTCATCAATTTACTCATCAAGTTAAGTACCAACACAACACACAATAGTAGCGATTACTAAACCTTCACTAAAATTAGGATCATTATAATAGCACTAACAGCTACCTGAATGTGAATAAAAAAAGACTCTACACAATAGTTGCGCTTTCTTTGAGTTTAGAAAATACACAGAAATGAGCGTTTAATGAGTGAGGGTGAGCGGACAGAGATGAATGCCGTGTAGGTGTTACAGTGACTCGTAGTTGTGAGCACCGTGATGTTACAGTGGCTCGTGGCTCTGAGCATCGTGATGCAACGATCTGCGGTCGACAGGGCTGCCTCGGGGAACAATTTTTTATTAAGAAAACACAGCAGACTGACAGATGACTTTTAGCAGACTAAATTTTTACAACAATAATGTGTGCAATCGACAATTTGTTGCTTATATGAACCAATATTTTGTGTGATATTATTTTATCGTAAGTACCTAATAAATCAATCATATAAGGTATAACTGTGCATATTATTTTACAGAAGAACATTATGGGAATTACAAAGTTAAAAACAAATATTAATAAATTACTAACAGAAGAATACATGTGCAGTAAGTTGAAGTTTTCCTAACGTAGCAACCCTGTTGTCAGGCGCGATGCGGCGCGGAGTGCGCAAGTAATGGTGATGCAACACATGCCGCGGCAGTGGGATGTCGCCCTTATGTATATGAATGAGACAACAGTCAGGGAAATACATTGTCAGAAAAGTTTGACTTTGCACCCTAATATTATAAAATTTTAAACTAAAAATGTAATTACCACCTCAAACGATATATTTTATTAAAAAAAGAAAACATGTGATTTTTTGTCGGTCAGTTTTACGCTTTTACGATAAAACCGCTTAACGGATTTGGATGGATTTTGACACACGCGTAGTATAGCTAGCTAGGTAGGTATAGAACTTATTTCCATTGTTCATGTCTATCCCCAGCCTGCCTGCAATCTATTTTCCTAATGTATTTCAAACGAGCATTAGTTCCGATGACCTTTTCTTTCAGATCTCAATCAGCTGTCATATTAGTGTTACTTCCCTTTTCCCATACTTTCAGTAAACAGCATTATAGATAAACGGTCACAGTTGTTTCTCCCCCATTACATAGAATTGATCTAATAGGTAGTTGAAGTTGGACCAATTCATTTCTATTTCCGTATAAACACTGAATTAAAACAGAAGGTAGTGAGTCACCGCCCGCATGGCAATGTTGATATACTTACATTACAACATGCGTAGAGGTGAATTATTAGTTTGAATAAAATATAAAGTTCCCGAAAGAGTTGTGCTTGACGAGGCCCACGTCCAGCAGTGGACGTCCTTTGGCTGAAGTGATGATGATGATGAGGGAAATGCACTGCTTTAGATGTTATTCTAGCTTGGACATTAGGAGTAGGTACCAAATTTTTTAATTCAGTTTAATATTTCATTTACCTGTCACGACAGTCACATTATATTTGGCTAGAAATATGATTTTCATGTGAAGTTTATGAAATAGAAACATAAACGTGTGATGTGTATTTGTGACAAGTAAGGTCAATATCATGAAACCTACTCATTTCTTATGTTCTATAGCTTCTGCCTACTGCATGGGAAGGCGGGAGTTTATCTAAGTGAGTCTTTATTATTTACTATACTAATATATAAAGCTGAAGAGTTTGTGTGTTTGTTTGTTTGAACGCGCTAATCTCAGGAACTACTCATCCGATTTGAAAAATTATTTTTGCGTTGGATAGCCCATTAATCCAGGAAGGATTGAGGCAACATAACATCACGCTGCGACCAATAGGAGCGGAGCATAACTAACTCCACGCGAACGAAGTCGCAGGCGGCCGCTAGTTTATTTTAAAACTGGCTGAGCCCCTAGGTTTCACCCGCATTAGTGTCGATCCCGTGGAGATATCGGTAAATAATAAAAAAATCAAAACATATAGACACTACATAATAATCGTTGTTCAGCATGTTAGTATATCTACTATATGTGTGCAACCAAATCCGTATATTATATTATACGTGAAAGAATAACAAATCCATACATCTTTACAAAGTTACAAGCCTTCACGTCCGACGTGAAATTTTGTACACAAATACATCCAAATGTGTGTGTGTACGTATATTTGTTACTGTTTCACGCAAAAACTACTGAACAGAATTGGATGAAATTTAGTACACAGATGGTTTATAACCAGGAATAATACATCACATACTTTTTATCGTGATATTCCTGTGGGACTGACACTAACACGGATTTTTACGTTTATAATATTAGTAGGGTAGGATAATATTCAGTCATATATCTCTCTAGTGTTCTTCGTAAAAGATGAACGAGACAAGCTTGTCAGTGTATCAGACGTTTATCGTATTTCTCTAGGACCTACAAACTAGGTCAATATACCAATTACAAAATATAGATTCTAAAACAAAACAAGTGAATTGGCCTATTACATCGGTGTACAATGGAATCGTTTCCAAATATTAACAATCAATTTAATTGATATAACATTCTAATTGCATTGTTGTGTTAAATAAATCCCATTAAAATTTATTTAACTGCGTGGTCTATGGTACCTACGGCATTGATAGATATTATTTTGCGAATTATTATCGCGAAATCGATGGCATTTGTAAGTAATCATTATTATTAGATATTTCGTAAAATTCAAGCCCTGACCAGCAAGGGAAAAGCATAACTTTTCTTAAGCTTTTAATTTAGTTAATGAAAATGTAAATTCACTGGCAGCTTTACCATCAACGACTGCGTCAGTGCTTACCATCAGGCGGGATTGCGGTCAAGCGCTAGTTTATAATTTTATATATAAAAAAAAAAGAATTCATCACCTGAAGTTAAATAGGGACTGAAAGATTGGATGGAAGTATTTTTATCGTCATTACATTCCATCGGGCGCACGACTTGTTTGGAACATGAATTCCTACACAAGAACTTTGGTTGAGTTAAACTCATAAAAATACGCCACGAAGGAAAAAGCTTTTAATATACAAGGTGTCTCAAAAGTAAGTTCACATTTGCTTATCTTATTACGCGAAAGCAACTATTCTGAGGGGCGCGGGGGGTATGTCAGTCGGTAGTCTGGCTCTTGGGAATTTAGTCGCTATGGAGCGTTTCTCTGGTGCGGACCGTGCGTTGTGCGTACGTGAGTTTTACAAAAACGGTAATTCGGCGACTGTAGCGCGTAGAAAATTCTGCAGTATTCGACATATTCGTCACTTAAATGATGCGCCTAGCACTCGTCTCATTGCAAAATGGGTTGAGAAGTTTGAAGAGACTGGGTCAACTCTGGAGAAACCAAAATCTGGGCGACCAAGAACATCAAGAACAGCCGAAAACGTGGACAGTGTTACTCAGTCTATTCGAGATGATCCAAACCTCTCGATTCGGAAGCGTGCTGTTGCTTTAAATGTGCACAGATCTTCATTATGCCGCATTTTACTCAAAGATTTAAAGCTGCACCCGTACAAAATTCAGTTAGTGCAAGAACTGAAGCCTCAAGATGCTGGTCAGAGGCTTGCCTTTGTAAATCAGATGATTGAGCGCTTTCCAACGTTCACTAACATCTTGTTTTCCGATGAAGCCCATTTTCACCTGAATGGGCATGTAAACAAGCAAAATTGTCGTTACTGGAGTGCAACCAACCCAAAACAAAAACATCAGAAACCGCTACATTCACCCAAAGTCACCGTATGGGCAGCGATGTCGGCGCGAGGAATTATCGGCCCTTACTTTTTTGAAGATGGAAGGGGACGCACACTCACAGTGAATTCAGAGCGTTATGTGGAGATGTTAGACGAGTTTTTCGTACCCCAACTGCAAAACTTTCCTAGTTACAACCAAAGAACATGGTTCCAGCAGGATGGAGCAACTTCACACACGTCCAACAGATCTCTGCCTCGAGTTCGAGAAATTTTTCCGAACAAATTAATCTCCAGGCGAGGTGACATAAATTGGCCTCCACGGAGTCCCGATTTAACGCCTATGGATTTTTTCCTGTGGGGTTATGTCAAATCAAAAGTTTACGCTAATAAACCGACTTCCCTGGCACAATTAAAAGAAAATATCCGTCATGAAATGGCAGCCATCACGGAGACTACCTGCCGAGCTGTCATAAGCAATTTTAGTGCCCGACTAAATGAATGCCGAGAGCGCAACGGTTTACATTTGGACGATGTTATTTTTAAAAAATAAATTCCCAAACAGTGTACTTCAATATAAAATAAACATTTTTTCAATAAAGCTAAGACTTTTCTTTTAAAAAAAGATTTAAATGTGAACTTTCTTTTGAGACACCTTGTATTTCACTTTTACAATTGCATTTAACCGTTATCTGCGAACTGTCTCACTTGTAAAGCTGACTGAAGTAACTTTTAATGTTACGTCTGAACTGAAGCCAAGATCTGTAGCTTTAGATTGTGGAATATTACCGCAGCTGGAAATTTCAATGTAAGTTTGAAGTCTGAAAATCTGCTACGGATAGCAGATTTTCATTTTAACTATCATAGAATTCAAGAAACTAAAACTGATAAATGATATTTTTAGGATACGAACTTTCTTTGTTGTAGAAGGGTCCGCTTTATAAACGGATTTTTAAAAATTCATCACCTGAAGTTAAATAGCCACTGAAAGATTGGATGGAAGTATTTTTATCGACATTACATTCCATCAGGCGCACGACTTGTTTGGAACATGAACGACGATAGCAGATTTTCATTTTAACTATCATAAAATTCAAGAAACTAAAAGTGATATATGATATTTTTAGGATACGAACTTTCTTTATAAGTAGTTTGAAAATAGTTGAATCTCAATCTTATCCTTTTTATTAACTAATTAAATGCAGGTTTGTTTAAATGTCTGTGTTTAGCTTTCAAGTAAATCTAAATAACTTACCGCTAGCTTAAAGTGGACCATCTTGGAGGACGGCGGCCTTCTGAAAGAGAACATAAAAGTGAACATACACACACTAATCATTTAGCGCAAAGCTTTATTAATTACAAACTAAGTAATAGTTAATTAGCGCCCCTTGCACGTAGCGCGAACTAAACACTTACGTCGCACTTCTGAGGCAGTTTTCTGTACTCGTGTTTCACTTCATACGTCGGATAATATAGCTTAACGGTTACTTTACAAAAGGGAATATGTAAACGTTATTTAATTTCTAAGTTTAACCGTCGACCATACATGTGGGAGGATACTTCCACATTTTATAAATATTGTAACAATTGTTTGTATTGCTTTCATGTAATTTAATACTTCGTAATAATTTTCTTCGAAATACCCAATTTACTTTCGGCGTAAAAGCTTATAACATCGGTCTGTGCAATATTTTCTTTGATAATTTTCCTTTTGGTTAGTAATTAAAATTAATAACTTGAATATCCCGGCTTGTTACTGTTATGACTTTTAATTAAATGTCAATAAATACATTTAGCGAAATGAAATGAGAGTGATCACTAATTGTTCTTAATTTCGTAGTTTGTAGGTATTTTTAATTAGTACCTGTACCTATGTATATCGTTTTTAATTATTCGTAGGTACAGACGCGAGCGGGTCAATCTACCCGAAGCTGTAAAAAAATTCCAATCAACATTGAAACCTAACGTAATTATGTCTATTGAAATATAATACTACAAAATATCTATTAAATAATTTTGAGAGATTGTAGTAGCATGTGTAGCAGCGTGTGCTGTCATCTGTACCTACATGACATTTTCGCACCTATACATTCTATAAGTCTTGTTTTTAATAAAATTATTATTTCTCAACACAGTGTCTTAAAAACTTACAAATGCAACAAAGATGGCAACATAAATTATTTTAAAGTAATTTGCGGTAAGTTGTCAGTGCGCAGGCGCGGGTCGGTTATATTTTTGCGCAACTTATAATAGTTACAATTATTTACAAACTTGTTTCATTATTAAGAAATGATGGAAAATACTGTCAAGAGTTCGATCAGGGATTTACTTTCCAAAGTAGTTATGAATCGTATGAAATTTTTCCCAAAAAGGTTTTTATCACAATATAAATTATTTTGTTGTCTACTTTTTAGGAATATAAACATACCTACTACTTTATTATTTAAGCATTATGTTTCATTTGAAGTTTCTTCATTAATGTACAAGCCTAGTCTTTAAATCCACAAGTACTCGGTAACTTCACTACAACTGCTACGCTGCCTATAAGCATGCCTTCCCTAATTTTAGAACTATAAAATCAATAAGAAAAACTTACCAAAAGTTTACGGAATCCAAAAAGCACAGAAAACGTTAACTAAAAAAGTCACAAACTTCGTAAACTGTCGTGGAACTTTGTAGCAATTCGTTCACGTGACGTGCGCACGCGACTATGCTGTGTTGCGAGCTGCGACCGCGCATCTTCGCTTTATACGCAGCCCCCCTCCCCCTGCGGCTAAGAGGATATGTAATGCCACTAAATATGCTCTAATAATTGGCCTAATGATACCTCCGATGATGGGATCCATCGCTTCAAGGGAAGTGAAAGGTCACTGGAAGATGCGTTAGGTTTCAGATCTAATGGTCCAAGGTGATTTCCAGAGGTTTTCTTTGTTAAATTAGATAAATTAATGCAAATTTAAAAGTTGGATAGGGATTTTGTTTATAAAAAGCTTTCAGTCACATTTAAGAGTCTTTAAGGGTCTACGAGGAGTTATTTTCGGAAAAGGAAAGGATAAGTCACCCTTTTTTGTCGTCCTGCCGCTTACCGGAAAATATATTTCTAAAGGATAAAAAAACAAAAAATAGCCGAAGTCTTCATTGGCCACAGGATATTGAAACTGATAAATGTGATGGGGGACTGGGAATTTGACATTTATACTAAAGTGTCTGAAATTACTAAAAATATTAAGTACGTACTATTTGTGGCTACTGAAAATCACTAACTCACTCTATAGAAGTCAAACTATTGAGGAAACCGGCGGTACTTCACACCAAGGCAGCTTCTAATGTTGTACAAAGCACAGATCCGTTCGTGTGTGGAATACTGGAGCCACATTTGGGCTGGCGCTGCAAAGTGTCATCTGGCCACTTTGGATTCAGTGGAAAGTTGTGCGAAGCGGCTGGTTGGCGACCCTGTTTTAACTCAAAACGATCTCCAAAGCCTAGAGCACCGGCGAAGAGTATCCAGCCTTTCGGTGTTCTATAGGATGCATTTTGGAAAGTGTGCGAGGGAATTGCATGATTTAATTCCTCCATCTCCGTTCCGCCATCGGATACTCATCGTACGGCGAGTTTATACACTTACGTTGTTAACACCACTACGATCCGGACGAAGTATTTCGCCTCCTATTTTATACCGCGTACATCGAGGGACTGGAACAATTTGCCAGCGGCTGTGTTTCCGTCGGACTACAATTTGAGTGTACTTTTAATAAACTAGCGAGCTTTACCATCAACTATTGCATCACTGCTTACCATCAGGCAGGATTGTGGTCAAGCACTAGTTTATAATTATATTTAAAAAAAATAGTACATCACGAAACAAACAACTCTGCCACTTTAACTGTTCTGATAACAAAATGCTCTGCAAACCTCTTCCACGTATTAGTAGACCTCACACAACCCCTTACAAAGTGAAACTCAGAGGAGATAAGGCGACCTCTTTTGTGTTGTCCAGCCTGTTTATATCCGTGACGTGTGTTGACAAGTTATTGTGAAGTAACTTTAGTTAGCGCTTACAAAGTAAAGCTCTCTCAGATCCATTCAGCACAAACACTGCGTAACACTCTATCACTAGCAATGGGTTTCATTTTGACAGTTAGTGCCTCATTTACGATGTTGGGCAGAAATATTTTAAGAAGATAATATGAGCAATGGATTAGAAGTATGATTCAAAATGATTCAGGTTTATATTGTTAGAGGGGTTCCGAAATTATAGACTAGTTTCTATTTACAGTCACGGTCAGGTGATTGTACCCTGGTACAAATGCAGACGTCACATCATCCTGGGCTTTTTGGGTTAGAAAATTTAGTAGATGTCATGTGCGAAATTTTCTGCGTTTGTAGAAATAAATATTTCTGTTGGCAGAGTAATTATTTTTGTATGTACGGAACCTTTTATGCGCGGGACTGATACTATTTTATGTATTTTCTTTCGTTCTTTATGTAGCGGACACACGGACAATTGGGTTGTATCCTAAAACATAATTTAATGTCCATCAGATAGATTTATAAAAAATATTGAACACGTATTTTTTATTTTTTCTCTCGTTCAAATACTTAGGAAGATATATTAATTTGAAATCTCGCATGACGTCACGCCGTGCCGCCGGCGTGCCGTAATTAGCCCCCACTCCGTAACTTTAATACGCTATATCTCATTAGTTTTTGGTAATTTCGACAAAATGAAAAATACGGGTCTTAATTTTTTTTATTATCTACAAGACGGACTAATTATTTTTTTGATTTTCATACCTTGGATACATCCCTATTATAAGTTTGTAATAAAAATGGCAGTTGAGGTCAAAATGACCAGGAACCGACCGGTTTGCGCAGTAGTTAAGCAATTGACTACTGCGCTGCGAGCCGCAGGTTCGATTCCCGCACATTTGTATGCCCTACAAGTCTTCTACACGTATCCTTCCGGGTCTGGCACTCGGAAGGAGACATAGACGTGTAGAAGACTTGTTGAAGACTGTTTGTGTATGTGAGTTTATACAGTATGTTAGGAAAAGATGTTGTTAGGTATCGATAACTGATTCTACTAATGGATACAAAACCGGGCTAAACTTAAAAAAAATCCCCCTAAAAAATAAATATTATTTCGCAAAAAGAGGTAACTTAATAAATCTGCGTTAAACACCCTTCCGCGGGCGGCGGGTGGCAGGGCACGCGGCACGTGGTCGCATCGCTATTCGCTCAAAATAATACCGGTGTTGTCACTTTTTTTTAAATTATCAAATTTCGGGGAAGTTGGAATTAATTCGCGGGAAAAAAAGATTATTTCAAAAGTCATTTGTATTGGTACTATGATGATTACGTAAAATTTTATATTATATTTGGTCATGTGTTTACCTAACCTTTATTATCCTTATGGGTCGGACAGGGTTTTCTTAATATACTGTATATTTGTAAACGCACCCACGATGCAGGAAAAATTCCTAGTGTAGGTCAAGGTGTATTTTTATTAAAAAAAAAGAAAGAAAAATCAAAACGCATGTAATCCAATTAGTTTTAGGACATGCACGCGAATGAAGACATGGGCATAGCTTGTAAAGAATTGATATAGTTTCCTTGGTTGTTTTTTATATTTTGAATCGTGCTGATTTCTATCTCGTCGTGATTATAATATTATTTTCCTGGTTCTTCTCTAGTTCGTCTAATTACGAACAAAATCAGCCTACAATACTGTTGGCTACAATTATTCTATATTTTGTTGCATTCATCATTCAAAATTACCTCCTTATCAATTCACATCGAATCCTCTAGGGTTTTCCAGAACACTTCCTAGGAAGGCGGATCTGGGAAATAATTACTAAACAAGATAACAAGACTTCTGTAGAAAACCTATTTTTATCATAATTTTAACCGAGGAAAAAAACCGGGGAGGTTCTCATCGACACATACAACTTCCAACTATTTAGTCCGAATATAATATTTTTGTTTTATATAACAGTCGACTGTGTAGTACATATCTGTGTTCTCGGTACTAAATACACATTTTATAAAGTTACCTTAAAAGTGTGTCTAATTTTTGAGAACCTATTATGTATTATGTAGTGCTAAAAGGTACTTACAAAGTTGCTGCAATAAAACAGACACTGTGAAGTGCTGGTGACCTTTCCCGCTGACCACAGGGGTAAGGAGTAATGTTCTAAGTCAAATATAAAGTCAACAAGTTTAAACATTATATATAATTTTTTACATTACGACGGGCGAAGCCTGAAGGTAGATTAATATAAAAAGAAATCATAGAAGAACAACACAAAAGAGAGATAATCTTTAATTATATTGGTATCAGGAATAAGGGTGGTATTGATTCTTGTTCATATATTATGTATTTAGTGATGAAGAGCCAAAATGGAGGTGAAAATTAGTACATTTCATTGGTTTTCTCTTTCTGGGTATTTATTACTATCAAGCAACAACAAAAGCAATGCCCACGACATCTTTTGCACCATCTTGTTTGCTCGTGTGCAGCTTATATGTCACATGCGTGTTCCGCATCAATTGCTGTGAATACATGTCTGGAAGGTAAAGTGACTTTCGTTCGTAAAATGTTTGCAAGTGGTCCCAGCGCCAGCGCAATAAATCGTGAAGCGTTTTAAATTTTGGTTGAGGTTGACCTTTTATAAATGTCTACGTTGTGGTCGTACATAAGCGACGTGAAAATTGCTAACACTGACCAAGTTATGAGTTCCATAGAATTAGTTAATGTGCTTCTCGAGTTATATTGAATTAAGTGCCGTTAGGTTAGGTTAGAACAGCGGCCCGATAAAGCTTGCACAGGCAAGCAGCGTTACTGGCGGCTGATGCCCAAGTTGTTGAGCGCAGCTAGTGTGCTATCAACTTTACTCCCGAGTGCCGCCTGTAAGCATCTCTACATACGGATCCTGCGACAGATGGCTTTGTATAGGGCCCCGGTGTGAGTCTCTGACCTGACGGCCGATAGCATGTCATATTACGGAAAGCATAGAGAGCGGTGGCCATAATCGAGTCGATGGTTGGCAGTGAAGAGGCCTGAGACACGCTGGTTTCCTTCTGCGAAAAATTCGTCTCGTAGAAGGGACTGGGCAAAAGGAGAGGGTGTTCTCGTCTAGTCACTACTACGAGCATATAACGCCCTTTTCTAGCTTCCTTAAAAACGATGTTTCCGAGTCTGTCGTCTCTGAACCCATCTGGCCCAGGGGCGGCAGTCACCCTTGTCTGTCGGTCCTCTAATATTAGGACTCGAAGGAGCGAAGTGCTCTACGCTCCCACACATCCTAGATGTCGTTGGGGGAGTCAAGCACACCATTTCTCCCTTGACCCGAGGAGACCCGCAATGACGAGCCGGTACCTGTCGAGGGTTGCGGAAATATGTTCGTTGATCCATATGAGCCACGGCGAAAGTGTGAAACGGAACACTGGGGTGGTTTCTTCACGATTATAATATTAAATGATTTTAGAAGCTGAATTGACCTGAGGTTTAGTAAGTACAGGGTGTATCTGACATCGTAACGCAAACTACGCGAAAAGGCTAGACCGCATGCCACTAATAAAATTATGATAAGCACTTATGTCGTTCATGAACGGTTACTGAATTCACAGTGTTTAAAAAGGAGTGTCGGCTCGGTCTTTGAACGTTGCAAGCGTGCCGCCGTGCGGGTTTGTAGATACGATGTTGATCCCTGATGTGAATTGTATTAAATCAGCTGATAAGATAGTTTTTCCAGTTTTGTTTTCATGGCGCTTTTTAGTGTAATTAGCGAATTAAATAATTTTTACTTTAAAATCTTATTGGGTTATAAAAGTAAGTATAGCAATTATGAATGGTCTAAAGTGAAAAAAGCTACATATATATTTTTTTAAATCATGAAAAAGCCTACCTAAAAATTCCACACCTTGGGGAATCAGAATCATGTACTGGATCCATGGTACTCGTTTGTGCGTCGATGTTAGATACACACTTTATAGTAGTTTTTGACCGCGACTTCGACCTTGTAAAATTTATTTTTCGCCCGACCCATCGTATCGCATCTCCTGACCGCGAATTTACTTCGTTTTCGCTTAGCGTTCAATAAAATACAAAAAAATAATATACAATTCACACGTGCTAGTAGTGAAACCTTAAAAACAAAGATCTAGTGGATTAGAAATACTTTATAATGCAGGAAGTATCTCATCTGATTGTCTCCCACGTAAATCTTATGAAGGTATACGTCTGTCTCTTTATACTGTCGCTTTTCACTCACAATTACAATGATGCTTTGTCGGCCTCCGTGGCGCTGCGGTCAACACGCCTGCCTGCGACGTGGAGGCCCCGGGTTCGATCCCCGGCCAGGACATGATGGAAAATGATCTTTTCCCGATTGGCCTGGGTCTTGGATGTTTATCTATATCAGTATCTATTATAAATATAGTATCGTTGAGTTAGTATTCCATAACACAAGTCTCGAACTTACTTTGGGGCTAGCTCAATCTGTTTGATTTGTCCGTATATATTTTTATTATTATTAAAGAATTTTCTCTTAAAAAATTTTAATGATAAAAAGTTTCAGTGATAAGCGTCTTCAAAATCTGCACCTTAATAATATTCCTCCTTATTCATAAACGTTGCTTAAAGTTAACTAGTGATTAGTTACTGTTTAACCATCAATTTTTGTCGTTTGCACGTCACTTAACTTTAATTACCGTTTATGAATAAACACCGTAGTGTATAAGGGGTTTTCGTTAAAACGTCAAAAATGTATGGTGAAACAGTCCTTAATCACAAGTTAACTTTAAGCAACGTTTATGATTAGAGGGGAATATGTAGATTAGTTTCCATTTAACAAACTACCACTACCGATAGGTACATATAACACTTTTTCTGTCACACATTTACTGTTCTCGGGTCAACTAATAAATGTTGACCCAGTTTCCAATTATCTGTAACATTTTCAGGATTTCTACTTACAAAGTCAAGCATCACGGTGAAAGACATCCTCAAAATATGCTGAAAGAGAAGCCATAATGATCTCATTATGAATGGTGGGCGAGAGGATATAATTCCTAATAATGGGCCGCATTCATCAGGATTTCTTTGAGGTTTCTTTACCTTTATTTATTTGGTGCTGAGCCCCACGGTTGTACCCGCATTAGTTAACATTCTATGTATTAATTTGCGTTATAAGCCTTATCTCTCTCTCTCTCTCTTGGTTCTCGAGTGGCGACCACGCACCGGAAGACGTAGGGGGCCTACCCGACAAGGTGGACCGACGACCTGGTGAAGGTCGCGGGAAACCGCTGGATGCGGGAGGCGCAGGACCGGTCGTCGTGGAGAACCTTGGGGGAGGCCTATGTCCAGCAGTGGACGTCTTTCGGCTGAAATGATGATGATGATGATGATAAGCCTTATGTGTGCCATTTTCAATTTCTTCCGTTCCGTTGAGGTGTTAATACGCAAAAGAGTAACAAACATCCACCCATCCATTAATGTTTGTATTCTATATTTCACGTTTATAACATTAGTAAAGTAGGATAAAAACGTAGTAAATCTATTTCAGTAGACGATCAAGCCGACTTATCTCTAAGCTTGAAGCTACCACGTCATTGTATAGTTTGATTGGATACTAAATGAATGAAAGCTTGCTGTTAATGTCTAAGAGCATCAGATATTTTTAAATTCAAATTGTTGTTTTATTGGTAATAAAAGAATTACTATAATTTAAGATGATTTGAATATTTATTTACAATAAAAGGGGCTCCTATAATATACATACAGTAATAGAACGAGCTGTTCTACTCTGTAAAAATAACAACGAAAAAGCTGTTTTTTTTTTAGTTTGGGATGGAAATCATCAAATGATCTCTCCGGCTCCGGGCGGAGCGGCAGGGCGTGTCAGACTTATACTGACTAAAACCACCCATGTTTCTTCACTTGCTTGTGCGCCAGGGCCACGGTTAGTTTTTTAACCAATCCGCAACCCTGACTCAGGAGGCATCGGTCTTCGTGGATCGCGTCACTTGGTGATGATATGTCTTTGAGGCACACAACGCGCCATGGACTCGGGTTTGGTCCTTACCGGGTGGCGAGCTGCCCACTGCTCTCCGCCCGCAGGCCCGCGCCTACCGTGGCCAGGAGTCTGATGTTGTCTCCCGATCAGGGCGTGTGGTTACGCACACTAGCGCGCGTTTCTATACGCACTACGACTACATCTATGGGCTCACCCGCACTTGTGAGATAAAAAATAAAACTGTATCAGGAACAATAACAGCTCACTCCGCTTAAGTTCTTACGGTGAGATTATTATATGATAGAACAGTTATAATGATAGTAGTAGAACAATAGTAGTGTAATGATAGTGTTGAAATGTAAATAAAGAAAAATATGTAAGAAGATCTAATTGTTCCCGAGATGTCAATTTTACTCAATACTTACGCATTTTGGGTGAAATTTATGCATCAGTTCCGGTTCTTATCTGTCGAACGACGCAACAAATCTCAAGTTCTAGTCTAATGCGGCAGTTTGTATTCACTGTGATGTCGTGTCAACAGATGCTCACGCGCACACTTTAAGGCGTTTTGCAAATTCTGCAGTGCATTTACAAAGTCTTATTAGCTTTTATTTTGCTTTTCAAGTGCTGAACATAACACTGTTTTCTAGTTATTATTTAGATAGTTTTGAGACAAACAATAGTTCAGTTTAAAAAGCGATTAGTACCTAAAGATGTAAACTTGAAATTTGACGCAAGCCATCTTCATATTTTTCCGTCATCAATTATCTACAGAGAGCAGTGGTGGTTTTCGAAGGTCTTAGGTTCGAACCCTGACAAGTGTGGCAAGACTGATTCAAAAATATTTCATAACCACTACTTACTCTCAAAACGGTGAAAACCTAACCAAAACTTGGAAGACATGGAACATCTACTATCTTACTACGATTGGGCCCGCGTGGCAGATTACGGCGACTCTCTCTAAAAAAGTGAGGCGGGCCGTATTCCACCAGTGAGGACATTATAGGCTGATGCTCATTTTATGACACGATCCCGTTTTTATCAAAATATATTTCGCAAGCCCCTCCTCCTACTGTTTATAACTTGTTTTTTTTTTTTTGTAATTTTAAACTAATGCTCAACAGCAATCCCGCCTGATGGTAAACAGTGATGCAATAGTTGATGGTAAGGCGCGTTAGTTTATTACGCACTCTAGCCTTGAAGACACTTGAATTGTAGTCAGACAGAAACACTGGCAACAGTCCCTCGATACGATATACGCGGTATAAAAGACGAGAGGAGAGAGGAGGCGAAACGCTTCGTCCTAATCGTATAATGTCCTCGAATACCTATTATAAATGTAAAAGTGTTTGTGTCTGTTTGTTTGTCCGTCTTTCACGGTGAAATGGAACGACGACTAGACGTGATTTTTTAAGTGGCGATAGGCTACTTTTTATCTCTTTCTAAACCCCCAAATCCCTAAAATAGGGAAAGCGAAAATAGGCGGAAAGCTATGTGGACTATTTATGACTAACAAAAAAATCATAATTATTTTTTTTTTGGATCGTTCCCCCGTAACCCTTAACCCCATTGACTCCGTAACCATTATTCTGAATTTGATGGGAGTGAAGCCTCGACCAAAAACTAAACAAAAAAATCAAAATTCCTGTAATCTCTCTTAAAATCACTGACAGTTTGAAGTGTTTGAAATCATTTTGAGAGGCTTGACCCGCTAGGGGGTCGCGATCCACACATTACAGGACTTTGGTCTATGATAACTAGAGATGTAACGGATAGTAGTTTGGCCGGATACCGGATATCCGGCCGACCATGTGGCTGGATAACCGGATACCCGGCGAAACTTAGTCGTTTGCGCAGGCGGCGATAACCTGTGAGCTGGATTTTTATCTCAAGTCTTCTTATTCTTGGTGGGCAGCTAACGCCAAACAGTACCCAAATTTAACACAGTTTGCTCAAATCTACCTTTCTGCACCTTGCTCCGAAAGACTTTTTTTTCTGAAGCTGGCCTTATTTATGAAGAGAAACGCAACCGCCTGCTACCTCCCAATGCAGAGAAATTAGTATTCATTCACCATAATTTGCCCTTAGTGCAGTATGAGTACTAATTCATTCATTGTCTTTGTAATAGTATTGTGCGATTAAAAATATAAAACTTAAACTAATTATATTAAAGTGATACTAACTAAATAAAGCAAATCATTACTCAATAATATGTTTCATTTATCCAGTTTGTTCTATTTATTCGGCCGGATAGATATCCGGCTAAATATTAGCTATCCGGTATTCGGCCGGATAGTATTAGGACGGCCGGATGGGCCGGATACCGGCTAGTTACCGGATATCCGTTGCATCTCTAATGATAACTACTTCCAAATCCGGCTACAATTAACATCGTATTACAACTAAAGCTGATAAAGTAGTCCTATTTAACTAAAAATATAAATAATATAGTTATAAATACAGCACCCTAACAACGTTGCGTTGTGCCTAACACACTTTAACTATCAGTTGGAATCAATTTGAAGCTTATTGCTAGTCCATTGGTCCACATGTTCGAAAATAGTCTTCGCTTACTGTCTGGTCGGCTATGTAAATAACGCAATGAATGTTGTTCAACTGTCAAAATGAAACCCATTGCTACTGATAGTGTGTTACGTAATTAATTATTCTACAGGTCTAAGTTCTAACATACCTACCTACAGGTCTAAGTTCTAACATACGTACCTACAGGTCTAAGTTCTAACATACGTACCTACAGGTCTAAGTTCTAACATACGTACCTACAGGTCTAAGTTCTAACATACGTACCTACAGGTCTAAGTTCTAACATACGTACCTACAGGTCTAAGTTCTAACATACGTACCTACAGGTCTAAGTTCTAACATACGTACCTACAGGTCTAAGTTCTAACATACGTACCTACAGGTCTAAGTTCTAACATACGTACCTACAGGTCTAAGTTCTAACATACGTACCTACAGGTCTAAGTTCTAACATACGTACCTACAGGTCTAAGTTCTAACATACGTACCTACAGGTCTAAGTTCTAACATACGTACCTACAGGTCTAAGTTCTAACATACGTACCTACAGGTCTAAGTTCTAACATACGTACCTACAGGTCTAAGTTCTAACATACGTACCTACAGGTCTAAGTTCTAACATACGTACCTACAGGTCTAAGTTCTAACATACGTACCTACAGGTCTAAGTTCTAACATACGTACCTACAGGTCTAAGTTCTAACATACGTACCTACAGGTCTAAGTTCTAACATACGTACCTACAGGTCTAAGTTCTAACATACGTACCTACAGGTCTAAGTTCTAACATACGTACCTACAGGTCTAAGTTCTAACATACGTACCTACAGGTCTAAGTTCTAACATACGTACCTACAGGTCTAAGTTCTAACATACGTACCTACAGGTCTAAGTTCTAACATACGTACCTACAGGTCTAAGTTCTAACATACGTACCTACAGGTCTAAGTTCTAACATACGTACCTACAGGTCTAAGTTCTAACATACGTACCTACAGGTCTAAGTTCTAACATACGTACCTACAGGTCTAAGTTCTAACATACGTACCTACAGGTCTAAGTTCTAACATACGTACCTACAGGTCTAAGTTCTAACATACGTACCTACAGGTCTAAGTTCTAACATACGTACCTACAGGTCTAAGTTCTAACATACGTACCTACAGGTCTAAGTTCTAACATACGTACCTACAGGTCTAAGTTCTAACATACGTACCTACAGGTCTAAGTTCTAACATACGTACCTACAGGTCTAAGTTCTAACATACGTACCTACAGGTCTAAGTTCTAACATACGTACCTACAGGTCTAAGTTCTAACATACGTACCTACAGGTCTAAGTTCTAACATACGTACCTACAGGTCTAAGTTCTAACATACGTACCTACAGGTCTAAGTTCTAACATACGTACCTACAGGTCTAAGTTCTAACATACGTACCTACAGGTCTAAGTTCTAACATACGTACCTACAGGTCTAAGTTCTAACATACGTACCTACAGGTCTAAGTTCTAACATACGTACCTACAGGTCTAAGTTCTAACATACGTACCTACAGGTCTAAGTTCTAACATACGTACCTACAGGTCTAAGTTCTAACATACGTACCTACAGGTCTAAGTTCTAACATACGTACCTACAGGTCTAAGTTCTAACATACGTACCTACAGGTCTAAGTTCTAACATACGTACCTACAGGTCTAAGTTCTAACATACGTACCTACAGGTCTAAGTTCTAACATACGTACCTACAGGTCTAAGTTCAAGACTATTTTCTAATGCAATGACATCACTTCATAACAAATCACAACAAACGTCAACGAAGGACCGTCACAGGAAGATGTCATGTGATGACATCTAGTGTGCCAAAAACGGTGAGATGAACCTTGGCAGAGCCTCCTGGACTAAGATAACATCTATAGTCGTGTCGTGGCTTCATGTCGGTGTCAACAGCCTCGCTACTTTTATATTATGCTCGTTTGTGGTTCTTTATGTTCTAGGAAAAAGCGTGAGCTTTATGTTATAGGGTTCATTTTAGTCATGTACCCTTTTCTTAGCTAACTACCATGTGCTATTAATATCTTCACTAATATCTCTTAACGGCCTTTTACTATGAAAAAAATATGATAAAAATTTACTTTATCAAATTATTTATTTTTTCTTCAGAACACTGACATCTGTTGAAGTACGTTGAGTATTATTAGAGTGAAAACTTAGATGAAGTGAACTGGAGGTGAACTAACCAATAAAGTTAATCTAATGGAATAGAAGTGAGCGCTCCACCCGATGCTTCCATCAGATGGAGTGCTCAGTGGACAGCACACTTCAATCCCCCGCCATCTAAGTTTTGTACTGAATGGACCGGCTGTGTAGTCCTGGCTCTTGTACTAGAAGTTTCTGTATCACAAGAGCCATATTCTCAATTGACAAACAATATGAAAAAGAAGATATGATATGAGAGCAGCGGTGGCCTAGTGGTGTCGGCCGCGACTTACAACTTGTAGGTCAGAGCTTCGAACCCCGTCAGGCGCTTTATTTATATGTCGGAGACAGCGACGGCAGAGCGGTAGGGTCGACAGCATCTTGGTGTGGTGGTACAGGTTCCATTTCGTAGGTGAGTTTGAATTGAAGCACGACGTGTAGATATACCCTCCAATCTTCATAATAACAATTTGAATAGGCAAACCGACAGTTTCGGTTCGGAGAAGGGCCCCGGTCCGCGTCTCGATGCAAAGTGACCGTTCGACGCACCTCACTTTCCAAAGCGACTCTGTTCATGTGACGCCATCACAAAATGACATCACAAGCGTTCGCCCCTCTACTACGTAAATCAAATCAGCAACTTCTATTAAAATTATATCGACGATCTCCGACATATATATTTTACTAGCGGCCGCACGCGACTTCGTTCGCGTGGAGTTGGTTATGCTCCGCTCTTATTGGTCGACGTGATGTTATATAGCCTAAAGCCTCAGGCTCAAAATCGGTCTAGTAGTTCCTGAGAATAGCGGGTTTAAACAAACAAACAGACAAACTCTTCAGCTTTATATATTAAGTATAGATTTTATTTATGCATTTATTTCGGCCATCTGAATTATATAAATATATAAAATGCTATATTAACATACAAATTTAAAATATTATAAATACATATAACATATTAACTACTGCTAATGTACACGAATTGTCGGTGTCGTGATTCGCAGACAGTAGGCCTAGTATGAGTTTTCATTACGAAACTCGTTCGTCGATAACGAGCGCGTTTGACTCGGCGATTGGCCCGCTTCAAGGTCGTAAGAACTCTCAACCAATGAGAGCGCCAAACGCGCTCGATATCGACGATCGTGTTTCGTATTGAAAACTCATACTAGGCCTACAGGTCACATAGCAGGCCACGAAACCAGCGGTACACAACACTTTTCGCCCAGACTTCTTCTTTGAGGAACTTCTCGAAATGGAGTGTTGGAACATGCACTGCGAGCAAATTGAAGTTCGTGTTGTGACGGGGCTCCAACCTATCGACCATAAAAGTCCAGTTGCTCTTGACGCGCAGATACTCTATGACCTGCGTGGAGTGGTGCAGTCTGGACACATAAGCTGTGTCGTCGGTACTACTGGACGAAGCAGCATGTTGGGTCCTGCCAGAGCAGTACCGCACTGATTCCGACAAGGAGGCTTCTACTTCCTCTTCTCTTCATTCATTAATCCATCCTTGTTGCACGTGTCCGTCACTGGACCCTGCCTTTCAGAACTTGCTTTGGTTTTAACAGGCTCCGTTTAGCCCTTTAGTTTTATCAGCTATTTTTACCTGCGACTTTTGTGTTTGAGCGGCCACAATTGCTCCGTACGTTCGTTTAGGGGTCGGTTTACTTTGTGTATTTCTTTTTTTTTTTTTTTTAATAATTATAAACTAGCGCTTGACCGCAATCCCGCCTGATGGTAAGCAGTGATGCGATCGTTGATGGTAAGGCGCGCTAGTTTATTAAGAGCCTATTCACTCAGAAAAAACTGAGCGAATAGAAAGGAAGACGGCGGTTGAGCGAGGTGATGCAATGTTAAGCCCAACAACACGACCAACGATGCTGCGCCAAAGGGAGATTGATCTGGAGACCCTCCACGACCAAACTCCCGACACAACAACATTTGGCGCATCGTACCCGGCACACATCGCAGCACAACTGCTCAGACCCGTCCTCCGTACGGCTTCACCAGACATCATGCCGGAACACGACAAATCGCTTGGCGGCAAGGCTTTGTCTGGTGGGTGGTAACTTCCGCCGGCGGCCGATGTTATGGCCTACCACCGTGTATTTGTATTTCATTACCACTCCTCTCAAAACTGTGAAGAAAAACATAGTGAGGAAACCCACATGTTCTAGAGGCAAAAACTTAACGAAACGATGACATGTGACGTCCACCAACTGACCAACCAGTACTGGTCCCGCGTAGTAAATTAGAGCCCATTGTCTCTCGACAAGAGGAGCCTTGTGTCTCAAGAATGGACACATTATAGGCTTATTATGTATGATAAAGCATTGCGACAGACACAAATGTGGTTAAGGTTAATAGGTAACGTTATGGTTATGACATGTATTTAAAGATTGGTTTACAAATATAATGAAAGATAAAAATATAATGTTACAAGATATTATATTGATATTATATTTTTACTTAAAAAGTTATATAAACTTTTAGCACGTAAAGGTACAAAGGCAACTAACTACGGTAACTATTTATCGTTGCCTTTTGCGAAGTGAGAGAGTGAGGCTGAATGTGAATGAGGTATCGGTACATCGAGCCAATATTCATAACTTCCTAATATAAGCTATTTAATACTTAGAATATTCTTGTAAGTAGTATGTTGTATCATTTAGTGTACTTTTTGCTTAAATATATTGATTTTTCAATCCTAGACTTGTAAAAGTCACAACAATTGGTCTAGATCTTTCTCCTCTCTTTCCAATTCTCTTCAGTTCTTGTATGTCTCTGCGTTCAATATTTATATCAAAAAAATGTTTCTTGATAAACTCTACCAAAATATTTTCTAAGTTTGAGTAAGATCTATCCGCGTGATATATTAAATAAAAGAAAGGAATTACAAGAGCAATTAAAAATAGAGTGAAAAAAGGGGAACACTGCCATAATAAAATACGATAAATTAATAATACTAAATAAAAACAGAATCACGTCGAGTAACAGAAACCTCTCAATATCTCCTGAAAATATAGATACTCAAGAAAATAAAACAGAAAAGAATAAACAACAACAACATGACCCAAAAATCACAGTCTAGAGGTCAAATAGTGTCACCGAAGGAGTTACAAAACAGACCATGTTGAACTTTTTGACAAATAAAAGTGCACCGAACAAAAATGCATAGTAATAACACCTTCTCCACACAACGATACCGCAAGTTAACAAACTACAAGTAAAAACACTAGAAATCTTCCAATCCGGCTGGTCACCGTGGAAGAGTACGACCAAAACCAAAAGTTAAAGCCGTCAATTGAATATTGTCACATACAATGTCAAAACCCTTACATCATACGACCGAATATTGGAACTGGAAGTATGTTTAGGTAGAATAAAATATGAACAGATGATCTAAAAAGATCAACGAGCACAAACTGGCACACCAAATGGGCATCTTTGGAGGAGGCCTTTACCCAAACCGGGGTGCTTGTTGATTTATAAATAAGAAAAAATAAAAAACACTACTAACATAAAATAAACCTATATTACTAACATTACTTCAGATAACTTACTATTAAGTACATAGAAGTATAAATTGTGTTTCCTGTAACATTAATACCTACTATTGTAAAACAAGAAATAAAAAGGCTTATTATTATTATTATAATACTTAGCATAATATATGTAGCTACCATGCATATAATAATGAAGCAACAAAACAATTCTTCTGCACTACGGTCAACAGGAACAGTCTTCCTCTAACTCCTAATCACGTTGGAATAACTTCTCCGTTTGATATTTTCTGCACCAGCAAATATCAAACGCCGCCGCGCCGCGCCGTGCGAGGAAGATGGCGTGGCGCAAGCAATCAAAGGTCTTCTACACTTCCAGGGCTTCATGGTGATTCCGTCCGGTCTCTTCCCATAGTCGCGCGCGCCAGGCGTTCGGTTCTAAAACAACTGGCGGTGACAAGAATAATGAAGTTAATAAAATACTTACATCTTTTGAACTCTGATAGGGTATACGCTCGATGGTTGTACAGAGTCCTTTGTTCAAAATTGATGAATAAATGAGTAATGATAACAAATTAGTCTCAATAATAATTGGCCATATTGCACCCGAAAGAGATCCTTTATAACGAAACATATTGTTTTAATAATGTCAGTGAAGCTGTAAACTCGTGGTTTCTCATGACGCACTGATTTATTACACTAGTACAGAATCTCGATGTTCTTATTTCAACACTCACATTGAAAATAATGACACAATGCTAGAGTTTGTTCATGTCAGCATGCTTTAGAAGGAATGTTAATCGCAGTCTCTTGTAATTCATAGAGTGTTGCTATACATCATAGTCATTATCATTCAGCCGAAAGATGATCCAATGCTAAACAAAGAGCTGTACCTCCTGCAACCAGAGGATCTCTGTGAATTTCACCTCCATAGATACACCTCATGAAATGCCTGCTCCGTCTTAAAAGGCGCTGCACCCAGCCGGTCGGAGCCAGCGGTCACGGTCCAATGCTTCACAATCTGCTTCTTTTCTTTCTCTTTACATACCGTGATAGTTTAGCAGTATTTAGGCTACATCATACTTTACTCATCCTTCTGAAATAATTTCTAAACCCAGACTGTAGGTATAAAGCCTTCCAATACAGTACAAGTAAGTACCTATTAATAATTTGGAACATTGTTTTACAGCAATGATATGATTTATGATATACATAATATATTAAATAGTTCGCTCACTAATAAGAGAATGTAATAATATGGTCTGTTGCACGATATTCATTACAGATTGATCGCTCGGTTTTAGTACCCACATAGTGGGTAAGTTTTTGGTGGCGCGGACATAGTGCGAAGGATAAATTATTTTGTGATGTTGATTGTTGTTCTGTGTCTAACGTGTTTGGTTTTAATTTGACAACAAAACAAATCTCACCAACACAAATAAAAGATTTGTTTAAAAAAAAAAGGTTTTTTTAAACAGAGCTGAACTGTGACCTTGAACTAGCTTTGTTAAAAATGATTCCGGTTTAACGAGCGTATTGTTAAAATACGAGTGCTAATTAATAATAATAGAAATATTAGCGTGTCTTCACACTGCTGGTAACATTTCGCAATACAATGTTATTATATTCAATCGATTTTCTGTATAATAGTAATATTGCTTATGTGTCGTTTCGACACTTATTTTGAGGTTAATTTCCCGAGAGTCACGACTGAGCGGTACTGAGCGATACTGAGCGGTATTGTTACATCTTGAGTCTAACACTCGCTGATTGTTGTTGTGATAACTTTACATCTAAACAGATTATTACCTAATTGTTTCAGATGAGATACAAAGATAAATTAAAAACGGAAGTGAGCGTTATTGTGATTATAAATGGATGTTTTTGTTGTATTTATTTAAGTAAATGCGTTCTTACGAGACGTTTCACGTTTTGGAGGACTCGAACTTAATTCGTTAATATTAAGTGTAGCGGTATCTACAAACGCCAGATACAAACAACAGACGTCATGCTGACGTTACACGGGTTCTACATCTCGCAAGCAGGTTTTACTGTGCAACTAGCATACATACAACAACATTAACCGTTGGGCAAGTGCCCGCTAGACATAACACCCATCTGGTCGGAGGATCCTCCCTTTTCTATAGAGGATGTTACAGTGAGAGAGATTAGAACCCCCCATGGATAGGGAGTAAAGTTCTGCTCGCTGTCCCTCATACTTTAAAATTAAGTACAGGGTATAAAGAACAAGACTTATTGATAACATTTTCTCGATTTTTATGTAAGATTTCATCTGAAGTTCCCTACAAACACGTTTTCCTATTACGCTACACTCAAACGTAAGTTTAACCTTTATTAGGATGGCGCCGCAGGCCAATCTCGCAGGTTAGTTACATAGTCCAACAAACACATATTTAATAGTTAACCATGCCAAAATCTGTCGCTAATGAATTTTGCGTGACCCAAGTGACGCGTATCGAAAGCATTTCACATTTCACGGTGAATTGTGGTCGCATGTAATCGATGCACACACGGCGCCGGGGGCGTGTGGGCCCTGAGCACTTTGTCAGACCGTTGTAGCAGCGTGTGCACTGTGACCCGGGTGACTGATAGAATACGGTAGCCTATTATGTTTTAATTAGGGTCAATCTGGGTAACTTTTATTGGTTCGGGCAACATTGACAGTGGGACCATGAATTAAAAATAAAAATAAATAAATAAAATGTTGACCCAGTTTCCAATTATCTGTAACATTTTCAGGATTTCTACTTACAAAGTCAAGCATCACGGTGAAAGACATCCTCAAAATATGCTGAAAGAGAAGCCATAATGATCTCATTATGAATGGTGGGCGAGAGGATATAATTCCTAATAATGGGCCGCATTCATCAGGATTTCTTTGAGGTTTCTTTACCTTTATTTATTTGGTGCTGAGCCCCACGGTTGTACCCGCATTAGTTAACATTCTATGTATTAATTTGCGTTATAAGCCTTATCTCTCTCTCTCTCTCTTGGTTCTCGAGTGGCGACCACGCACCGGAAGACGTAGGGGGCCTACCCGACAAGGTGGACCGACGACCTGGTGAAGGTCGCGGGAAACCGCTGGATGCGGGAGGCGCAGGACCGGTCGTCGTGGAGAACCTTGGGGGAGGCCTATGTCCAGCAGTGGACGTCTTTCGGCTGAAATGATGATGATGATGATGATAAGCCTTATGTGTGCCATTTTCAATTTCTTCCGTTCCGTTGAGGTGTTAATACGCAAAAGAGTAACAAACATCCACCCATCCATTAATGTTTGTATTCTATATTTCACGTTTATAACATTAGTAAAGTAGGATAAAAACGTAGTAAATCTATTTCAGTAGACGATCAAGCCGACTTATCTCTAAGCTTGAAGCTACCACGTCATTGTATAGTTTGATTGGATACTAAATGAATGAAAGCTTGCTGTTAATGTCTAAGAGCATCAGATATTTTTAAATTCAAATTGTTGTTTTATTGGTAATAAAAGAATTACTATAATTTAAGATGATTTGAATATTTATTTACAATAAAAGGGGCTCCTATAATATACATACAGTAATAGAACGAGCTGTTCTACTCTGTAAAAATAACAACGAAAAAGCTGTTTTTTTTTTAGTTTGGGATGGAAATCATCAAATGATCTCTCCGGCTCCGGGCGGAGCGGCAGGGCGTGTCAGACTTATACTGACTAAAACCACCCATGTTTCTTCACTTGCTTGTGCGCCAGGGCCACGGTTAGTTTTTTAACCAATCCGCAACCCTGACTCAGGAGGCATCGGTCTTCGTGGACCGCGTCACTTGGTGATGATATGTCTTTGAGGCACACAACGCGCCATGGACTCGGGTTTGGTCCTTACCGGGTGGCGAGCTGCCCACTGCTCTCCGCCCGCAGGCCCGCGCCTACCGTGGCCAGGAGTCTGATGTTGTCTCCCGATCAGGGCGTGTGGTTACGCACACTAGCGCGCGTTTCTATACGCACTACGACTACATCTATGGGCTCACCCGCACTTGTGAGATAAAAAATAAAACTGTATCAGGAACAATAACAGCTCACTCCGCTTAAGTTCTTACGGTGAGATTATTATATGATAGAACAGTTATAATGATAGTAGTAGAACAATAGTAGTGTAATGATAGTGTTGAAATGTAAATAAAGAAAAATATGTAAGAAGATCTAATTGTTCCCGAGATGTCAATTTTACTCAATACTTACGCATTTTGGGTGAAATTTATGCATCAGTTCCGGTTCTTATCTGTCGAACGACGCAACAAATCTCAAGTTCTAGTCTAATGCGGCAGTTTGTATTCACTGTGATGTCGTGTCAACAGATGCTCACGCGCACACTTTAAGGCGTTTTGCAAATTCTGCAGTGCATTTACAAAGTCTTATTAGCTTTTATTTTGCTTTTCAAGTGCTGAACATAACACTGTTTTCTAGTTATTATTTAGATAGTTTTGAGACAAACAATAGTTCAGTTTAAAAAGCGATTAGTACCTAAAGATGTAAACTTGAAATTTGACGCAAGCCATCTTCATATTTTTCCGTCATCAATTATCTACAGAGAGCAGTGGTGGTTTTCGAAGGTCTTAGGTTCGAACCCTGACAAGTGTGGCAAGACTGATTCAAAAATATTTCATAACCACTACTTACTCTCAAAACGGTGAAAACCTAACCAAAACTTGGAAGACATGGAACATCTACTATCTTACTACGATTGGGCCCGCGTGGCAGATTACGGCGACTCTCTCTAAAAAAGTGAGGCGGGCCGTATTCCACCAGTGAGGACATTATAGGCTGATGCTCATTTTATGACACGATCCCGTTTTTATCAAAATATATTTCGCAAGCCCCTCCTCCTACTGTTTATAACTTGTTTTTTTTTTTTTGTAATTTTAAACTAATGCTCAACAGCAATCCCGCCTGATGGTAAACAGTGATGCAATAGTTGATGGTAAGGCGCGTTAGTTTATTACGCACTCTAGCCTTGAAGACACTTGAATTGTAGTCAGACAGAAACACTGGCAACAGTCCCTCGATACGATATACGCGGTATAAAAGACGAGAGGAGAGAGGAGGCGAAACGCTTCGTCCTAATCGTATAATGTCCTCGAATACCTATTATAAATGTAAAAGTGTTTGTGTCTGTTTGTTTGTCCGTCTTTCACGGTGAAATGGAACGACGACTAGACGTGATTTTTTAAGTGGCGATAGGCTACTTTTTATCTCTTTCTAAACCCCCAAATCCCTAAAATAGGGAAAGCGAAAATAGGCGGAAAGCTATGTGGACTATTTATGACTAACAAAAAAATCATAATTATTTTTTTTTTGGATCGTTCCCCCGTAACCCTTAACCCCATTGACTCCGTAACCATTATTCTGAATTTGATGGGAGTGAAGCCTCGACCAAAAACTAAACAAAAAAATCAAAATTCCTGTAATCTCTCTTAAAATCACTGACAGTTTGAAGTGTTTGAAATCATTTTGAGAGGCTTGACCCGCTAGGGGGTCGCGATCCACACATTACAGGACTTTGGTCTATGATAACTAGAGATGTAACGGATAGTAGTTTGGCCGGATACCGGATATCCGGCCGACCATGTGGCTGGATAACCGGATACCCGGCGAAACTTAGTCGTTTGCGCAGGCGGCGATAACCTGTGAGCTGGATTTTTATCTCAAGTCTTCTTATTCTTGGTGGGCAGCTAACGCCAAACAGTACCCAAATTTAACACAGTTTGCTCAAATCTACCTTTCTGCACCTTGCTCCGAAAGACTTTTTTTTCTGAAGCTGGCCTTATTTATGAAGAGAAACGCAACCGCCTGCTACCTCCCAATGCAGAGAAATTAGTATTCATTCACCATAATTTGCCCTTAGTGCAGTATGAGTACTAATTCATTCATTGTCTTTGTAATAGTATTGTGCGATTAAAAATATAAAACTTAAACTAATTATATTAAAGTGATACTAACTAAATAAAGCAAATCATTACTCAATAATATGTTTCATTTATCCAGTTTGTTCTATTTATTCGGCCGGATAGATATCCGGCTAAATATTAGCTATCCGGTATTCGGCCGGATAGTATTAGGACGGCCGGATGGGCCGGATACCGGCTAGTTACCGGATATCCGTTGCATCTCTAATGATAACTACTTCCAAATCCGGCTACAATTAACATCGTATTACAACTAAAGCTGATAAAGTAGTCCTATTTAACTAAAAATATAAATAATATAGTTATAAATACAGCACCCTAACAACGTTGCGTTGTGCCTAACACACTTTAACTATCAGTTGGAATCAATTTGAAGCTTATTGCTAGTCCATTGGTCCACATGTTCGAAAATAGTCTTCGCTTACTGTCTGGTCGGCTATGTAAATAACGCAATGAATGTTGTTCAACTGTCAAAATGAAACCCATTGCTACTGATAGTGTGTTACGTAATTAATTATTCTACAGGTCTAAGTTCTAACATACCTACCTACAGGTCTAAGTTCTAACATACGTACCTACAGGTCTAAGTTCTAACATACGTACCTACAGGTCTAAGTTCTAACATACGTACCTACAGGTCTAAGTTCTAACATACGTACCTACAGGTCTAAGTTCTAACATACGTACCTACAGGTCTAAGTTCTAACATACGTACCTACAGGTCTAAGTTCTAACATACGTACCTACAGGTCTAAGTTCTAACATACGTACCTACAGGTCTAAGTTCTAACATACGTACCTACAGGTCTAAGTTCTAACATACGTACCTACAGGTCTAAGTTCTAACATACGTACCTACAGGTCTAAGTTCTAACATACGTACCTACAGGTCTAAGTTCTAACATACGTACCTACAGGTCTAAGTTCTAACATACGTACCTACAGGTCTAAGTTCTAACATACGTACCTACAGGTCTAAGTTCTAACATACGTACCTACAGGTCTAAGTTCTAACATACGTACCTACAGGTCTAAGTTCTAACATACGTACCTACAGGTCTAAGTTCTAACATACGTACCTACAGGTCTAAGTTCTAACATACGTACCTACAGGTCTAAGTTCTAACATACGTACCTACAGGTCTAAGTTCTAACATACGTACCTACAGGTCTAAGTTCTAACATACGTACCTACAGGTCTAAGTTCTAACATACGTACCTACAGGTCTAAGTTCTAACATACGTACCTACAGGTCTAAGTTCTAACATACGTACCTACAGGTCTAAGTTCTAACATACGTACCTACAGGTCTAAGTTCTAACATACGTACCTACAGGTCTAAGTTCTAACATACGTACCTACAGGTCTAAGTTCTAACATACGTACCTACAGGTCTAAGTTCTAACATACGTACCTACAGGTCTAAGTTCTAACATACGTACCTACAGGTCTAAGTTCTAACATACGTACCTACAGGTCTAAGTTCTAACATACGTACCTACAGGTCTAAGTTCTAACATACGTACCTACAGGTCTAAGTTCTAACATACGTACCTACAGGTCTAAGTTCTAACATACGTACCTACAGGTCTAAGTTCTAACATACGTACCTACAGGTCTAAGTTCTAACATACGTACCTACAGGTCTAAGTTCTAACATACGTACCTACAGGTCTAAGTTCTAACATACGTACCTACAGGTCTAAGTTCTAACATACGTACCTACAGGTCTAAGTTCTAACATACGTACCTACAGGTCTAAGTTCTAACATACGTACCTACAGGTCTAAGTTCTAACATACGTACCTACAGGTCTAAGTTCTAACATACGTACCTACAGGTCTAAGTTCTAACATACGTACCTACAGGTCTAAGTTCTAACATACGTACCTACAGGTCTAAGTTCTAACATACGTACCTACAGGTCTAAGTTCTAACATACGTACCTACAGGTCTAAGTTCTAACATACGTACCTACAGGTCTAAGTTCTAACATACGTACCTACAGGTCTAAGTTCTAACATACGTACCTACAGGTCTAAGTTCTAACATACGTACCTACAGGTCTAAGTTCTAACATACGTACCTACAGGTCTAAGTTCTAACATACGTACCTACAGGTCTAAGTTCTAACATACGTACCTACAGGTCTAAGTTCTAACATACGTACCTACAGGTCTAAGTTCTAACATACGTACCTACAGGTCTAAGTTCTAACATACGTACCTACAGGTCTAAGTTCTAACATACGTACCTACAGGTCTAAGTTCTAACATACGTACCTACAGGTCTAAGTTCTAACATACGTACCTACAGGTCTAAGTTCTAACATACGTACCTACAGGTCTAAGTTCTAACATACGTACCTACAGGTCTAAGTTCTAACATACGTACCTACAGGTCTAAGTTCTAACATACGTACCTACAGGTCTAAGTTCTAACATACGTACCTACAGGTCTAAGTCCTAACATACGTACCTACAGGTCTAAGTTCTAACATACGTACCTACAGGTCTAAGTTCTAACATACGTACCTACAGGTCTAAGTTCTAACATACGTACCTACAGGTCTAAGTTCTAACATACGTACCTACAGGTCTAAGTTCTAACATACGTACCTACAGGTCTAAGTTCAAGACTATTTTCTAATGCAATGACATCACTTCATAACAAATCACAACAAACGTCAACGAAGGACCGTCACAGGAAGATGTCATGTGATGACATCTAGTGTGCCAAAAACGGTGAGATGAACCTTGGCAGAGCCTCCTGGACTAAGATAACATCTATAGTCGTGTCGTGGCTTCATGTCGGTGTCAACAGCCTCGCTACTTTTATATTATGCTCGTTTGTGGTTCTTTATGTTCTAGGAAAAAGCGTGAGCTTTATGTTATAGGGTTCATTTTAGTCATGTACCCTTTTCTTAGCTAACTACCATGTGCTATTAATATCTTCACTAATATCTCTTAACGGCCTTTTACTATGAAAAAAATATGATAAAAATTTACTTTATCAAATTATTTATTTTTTCTTCAGAACACTGACATCTGTTGAAGTACGTTGAGTATTATTAGAGTGAAAACTTAGATGAAGTGAACTGGAGGTGAACTAACCAATAAAGTTAATCTAATGGAATAGAAGTGAGCGCTCCACCCGATGCTTCCATCAGATGGAGTGCTCAGTGGACAGCACACTTCAATCCCCCGCCATCTAAGTTTTGTACTGAATGGACCGGCTGTGTAGTCCTGGCTCTTGTACTAGAAGTTTCTGTATCACAAGAGCCATATTCTCAATTGACAAACAATATGAAAAAGAAGATATGATATGAGAGCAGCGGTGGCCTAGTGGTGTCGGCCGCGACTTACAACTTGTAGGTCAGAGCTTCGAACCCCGTCAGGCGCTTTATTTATATGTCGGAGACAGCGACGGCAGAGCGGTAGGGTCGACAGCATCTTGGTGTGGTGGTACAGGTTCCATTTCGTAGGTGAGTTTGAATTGAAGCACGACGTGTAGATATACCCTCCAATCTTCATAATAACAATTTGAATAGGCAAACCGACAGTTTCGGTTCGGAGAAGGGCCCCGGTCCGCGTCTCGATGCAAAGTGACCGTTCGACGCACCTCACTTTCCAAAGCGACTCTGTTCATGTGACGCCATCACAAAATGACATCACAAGCGTTCGCCCCTCTACTACGTAAATCAAATCAGCAACTTCTATTAAAATTATATCGACGATCTCCGACATATATATTTTACTAGCGGCCGCACGCGACTTCGTTCGCGTGGAGTTGGTTATGCTCCGCTCTTATTGGTCGACGTGATGTTATATAGCCTAAAGCCTCAGGCTCAAAATCGGTCTAGTAGTTCCTGAGAATAGCGGGTTTAAACAAACAAACAGACAAACTCTTCAGCTTTATATATTAAGTATAGATTTTATTTATGCATTTATTTCGGCCATCTGAATTATATAAATATATAAAATGCTATATTAACATACAAATTTAAAATATTATAAATACATATAACATATTAACTACTGCTAATGTACACGAATTGTCGGTGTCGTGATTCGCAGACAGTAGGCCTAGTATGAGTTTTCATTACGAAACTCGTTCGTCGATAACGAGCGCGTTTGACTCGGCGATTGGCCCGCTTCAAGGTCGTAAGAACTCTCAACCAATGAGAGCGCCAAACGCGCTCGATATCGACGATCGTGTTTCGTATTGAAAACTCATACTAGGCCTACAGGTCACATAGCAGGCCACGAAACCAGCGGTACACAACACTTTTCGCCCAGACTTCTTCTTTGAGGAACTTCTCGAAATGGAGTGTTGGAACATGCACTGCGAGCAAATTGAAGTTCGTGTTGTGACGGGGCTCCAACCTATCGACCATAAAAGTCCAGTTGCTCTTGACGCGCAGATACTCTATGACCTGCGTGGAGTGGTGCAGTCTGGACACATAAGCTGTGTCGTCGGTACTACTGGACGAAGCAGCATGTTGGGTCCTGCCAGAGCAGTACCGCACTGATTCCGACAAGGAGGCTTCTACTTCCTCTTCTCTTCATTCATTAATCCATCCTTGTTGCACGTGTCCGTCACTGGACCCTGCCTTTCAGAACTTGCTTTGGTTTTAACAGGCTCCGTTTAGCCCTTTAGTTTTATCAGCTATTTTTACCTGCGACTTTTGTGTTTGAGCGGCCACAATTGCTCCGTACGTTCGTTTAGGGGTCGGTTTACTTTGTGTATTTCTTTTTTTTTTTTTTTTAATAATTATAAACTAGCGCTTGACCGCAATCCCGCCTGATGGTAAGCAGTGATGCGATCGTTGATGGTAAGGCGCGCTAGTTTATTAAGAGCCTATTCACTCAGAAAAAACTGAGCGAATAGAAAGGAAGACGGCGGTTGAGCGAGGTGATGCAATGTTAAGCCCAACAACACGACCAACGATGCTGCGCCAAAGGGAGATTGATCTGGAGACCCTCCACGACCAAACTCCCGACACAACAACATTTGGCGCATCGTACCCGGCACACATCGCAGCACAACTGCTCAGACCCGTCCTCCGTACGGCTTCACCAGACATCATGCCGGAACACGACAAATCGCTTGGCGGCAAGGCTTTGTCTGGTGGGTGGTAACTTCCGCCGGCGGCCGATGTTATGGCCTACCACCGTGTATTTGTATTTCATTACCACTCCTCTCAAAACTGTGAAGAAAAACATAGTGAGGAAACCCACATGTTCTAGAGGCAAAAACTTAACGAAACGATGACATGTGACGTCCACCAACTGACCAACCAGTACTGGTCTCGCGTAGTAAATTAGAGCCCATTGTCTCTCGACAAGAGGAGCCTTGTGTCTCAAGAATGGACACATTATAGGCTTATTATGTATGATAAAGCATTGCGACAGACACAAATGTGGTTAAGGTTAATAGGTAACGTTATGGTTATGACATGTATTTAAAGATTGGTTTACAAATATAATGAAAGATAAAAATATAATGTTACAAGATATTATATTGATATTATATTTTTACTTAAAAAGTTATATAAACTTTTAGCACGTAAAGGTACAAAGGCAACTAACTACGGTAACTATTTATCGTTGCCTTTTGCGAAGTGAGAGAGTGAGGCTGAATGTGAATGAGGTATCGGTACATCGAGCCAATATTCATAACTTCCTAATATAAGCTATTTAATACTTAGAATATTCTTGTAAGTAGTATGTTGTATCATTTAGTGTACTTTTTGCTTAAATATATTGATTTTTCAATCCTAGACTTGTAAAAGTCACAACAATTGGTCTAGATCTTTCTCCTCTCTTTCCAATTCTCTTCAGTTCTTGTATGTCTCTGCGTTCAATATTTATATCAAAAAAATGTTTCTTGATAAACTCTACCAAAATATTTTCTAAGTTTGAGTAAGATCTATCCGCGTGATATATTAAATAAAAGAAAGGAATTACAAGAGCAATTAAAAATAGAGTGAAAAAAGGGGAACACTGCCATAATAAAATACGATAAATTAATAATACTAAATAAAAACAGAATCACGTCGAGTAACAGAAACCTCTCAATATCTCCTGAAAATATAGATACTCAAGAAAATAAAACAGAAAAGAATAAACAACAACAACATGACCCAAAAATCACAGTCTAGAGGTCAAATAGTGTCACCGAAGGAGTTACAAAACAGACCATGTTGAACTTTTTGACAAATAAAAGTGCACCGAACAAAAATGCATAGTAATAACACCTTCTCCACACAACGATACCGCAAGTTAACAAACTACAAGTAAAAACACTAGAAATCTTCCAATCCGGCTGGTCACCGTGGAAGAGTACGACCAAAACCAAAAGTTAAAGCCGTCAATTGAATATTGTCACATACAATGTCAAAACCCTTACATCATACGACCGAATATTGGAACTGGAAGTATGTTTAGGTAGAATAAAATATGAACAGATGATCTAAAAAGATCAACGAGCACAAACTGGCACACCAAATGGGCATCTTTGGAGGAGGCCTTTACCCAAACCGGGGTGCTTGTTGATTTATAAATAAGAAAAAATAAAAAACACTACTAACATAAAATAAACCTATATTACTAACATTACTTCAGATAACTTACTATTAAGTACATAGAAGTATAAATTGTGTTTCCTGTAACATTAATACCTACTATTGTAAAACAAGAAATAAAAAGGCTTATTATTATTATTATAATACTTAGCATAATATATGTAGCTACCATGCATATAATAATGAAGCAACAAAACAATTCTTCTGCACTACGGTCAACAGGAACAGTCTTCCTCTAACTCCTAATCACGTTGGAATAACTTCTCCGTTTGATATTTTCTGCACCAGCAAATATCAAACGCCGCCGCGCCGCGCCGTGCGAGGAAGATGGCGTGGCGCAAGCAATCAAAGGTCTTCTACACTTCCAGGGCTTCATGGTGATTCCGTCCGGTCTCTTCCCATAGTCGCGCGCGCCAGGCGTTCGGTTCTAAAACAACTGGCGGTGACAAGAATAATGAAGTTAATAAAATACTTACATCTTTTGAACTCTGATAGGGTATACGCTCGATGGTTGTACAGAGTCCTTTGTTCAAAATTGATGAATAAATGAGTAATAATAACAAATTAGTCTCAATAATAATTGGCCATATTGCACCCGAAAGAGATCCTTTATAACGAAACATATTGTTTTAATAATGTCAGTGAAGCTGTAAACTCGTGGTTTCTCATGACGCACTGATTTATTACACTAGTACAGAATCTCGATGTTCTTATTTCAACACTCACATTGAAAATAATGACACAATGCTAGAGTTTGTTCATGTCAGCATGCTTTAGAAGGAATGTTAATCGCAGTCTCTTGTAATTCATAGAGTGTTGCTATCCATCATAGTCATTATCATTCAGCCGAAAGATGATCCAATGCTAAACAAAGAGCTGTACCTCCTGCAACCAGAGGATCTCTGTGAATTTCACCTCCATAGATACACCTCATGAAATGCCTGCTCCGTCTTAAAAGGCGCTGCACCCAGCCGGTCGGAGCCAGCGGTCACGGTCCAATGCTTCACAATCTGCTTCTTTTCTTTCTCTTTACATACCGTGATAGTTTAGCAGTATTTAGGCTACATCATACTTTACTCATCCTTCTGAAATAATTTCTAAACCCAGACTGTAGGTATAAAGCCTTCCAATACAGTACAAGTAAGTACCTATTAATAATTTGGAACATTGTTTTACAGCAATGATATGATTTATGATATACATAATATATTAAATAGTTCGCTCACTAATAAGAGAATGTAATAATATGGTCTGTTGCACGATATTCATTACAGATTGATCGCTCGGTTTTAGTACCCACATAGTGGGTAAGTTTTTGGTGGCGCGGATATAGTGCGAAGGATAAATTATTTTGTGATGTTGATTGTTGTTCTGTGTCTAACGTGTTTGGTTTTAATTTGACAACAAAACAAATCTCACCAACACAAATAAAAGATTTGTTTAAAAAAAAAAGGTTTTTTTAAACAGAGCTGAACTGTGACCTTGAACTAGCTTTGTTAAAAATGATTCCGGTTTAACGAGCGTATTGTTAAAATACGAGTGCTAATTAATAATAATAGAAATATTAGCGTGTCTTCACACTGCTGGTAACATTTCGCAATACAATGTTATTATATTCAATCGATTTTCTGTATAATAGTAATATTGCTTATGTGTCGTTTCGACACTTATTTTGAGGTTAATTTCCCGAGAGTCACGACTGAGCGGTACTGAGCGATACTGAGCGGTATTGTTACATCTTGAGTCTAACACTCGCTGATTGTTGTTGTGATAACTTTACATCTAAACAGATTATTACCTAATTGTTTCAGATGAGATACAAAGATAAATTAAAAACGGAAGTGAGCGTTATTGTGATTATAAATGGATGTTTTTGTTGTATTTATTTAAGTAAATGCGTTCTTACGAGACGTTTCACGTTTTGGAGGACTCGAACTTAATTCGTTAATATTAAGTGTAGCGGTATCTACAAACGCCAGATACAAACAACAGACGTCATGCTGACGTTACACGGGTTCTACATCTCGCAAGCAGGTTTTACTGTGCAACTAGCATACATACAACAACATTAACCGTTGGGCAAGTGCCCGCTAGACATAACACCCATCTGGTCGGAGGATCCTCCCTTTTCTATAGAGGATGTTACAGTGAGAGAGATTAGAACCCCCCATGGATAGGGAGTAAAGTTCTGCTCGCTGTCCCTCATACTTTAAAATTAAGTACAGGGTATAAAGAACAAGACTTATTGATAACATTTTCTCGGTTTTTATGTAAGATTTCATCTGAAGTTCCCTACAAACACGTTTTCCTATTACGCTACACTCAAACGTAAGTTTAACCTTTATTAGGATGGCGCCGCAGGCCAATCTCGCAGGTTAGTTACATAGTCCAACAAACACATATTTAATAGTTAACCATGCCAAAATCTGTCGCTAATGAATTTTGCGTGACCCAAGTGACGCGTATCGAAAGCATTTCACATTTCACGGTGAATTGTGGTCGCATGTAATCGATGCACACACGGCGCCGGGGGCGTGTGGGCCCTGAGCACTTTGTCAGACCGTTGTAGCAGCGTGTGCACTGTGACCCGGGTGACTGATAGAATACGGTAGCCTATTATGTTTTAATTAGGGTCAATCTGGGTAACTTTTATTGGTTCGGGCAACATTGACAGTGGGACCATGAATTAGTTTCGATATTTTTTTCGTATGTTACCGACACAATTTACAAATACCTACTATAATAATAAATAAAAAAATAATTGTCTAGTAAGATGTCGAATTTATCTGTAAGAGTTTGTTATATTTAACTATTATTAAAACATGTTTATCATTGTAAGTATCAATAGGTATAATCAAACGTTGGTAAATCTAAATAAATAAATAAATACGTCTTGTAGCTTTGTATTTCTAAACTAGCTCAGTAATATTTTTTTATTTTATTATTAGCTTCTTTTCTAGTTAGTTATACAAAAAATTTAGTCTCAAACGTGTTCCTAAAGGTTTTTTTATATGCTCCTTTAAAATTTGTATAACAATGCCAAACGTCTTTCTCTTTATTGATTATTTTATACAATATATAAGACAAAACTGGAAATTAATGATTTTATTTCGTCAGTTACTCCCATCCACTTTTGATTTGATTTTGATTGACGTGTGTCAAAGTTACCTATGTAATACCGCCATTACACGGGCAATTAGTAGCAGACGTATTGACAGACTAGAAAATGAGAAAATGAATGATTTCATTAATCTTTATGGATGACAAGTGTTATGAGAGCACCAATAAAATAAAATACATTCGTGTGATAGGATTATTAAAAACATTGTGTACCGCATTTATTTGTCAAAGTTACCCAGATTGATCAATTGTTTTTTGTTTGTTTAAATTAGTTGCCATGTTTCGTGTTTTTCGTTGTAATGTGGGGTAATGCTCGATTTAGGTTGTCTATATTTTTGCTAATTATGTGCTATTATAATTATCTTATGATGATTCACAAATACCTACAGTTGTTTTAAACTTGAAGTCTAAAATGTAACATTCATCATACATGTAAATGTCAATTTGTTATTATTATTATTTTTTTATTTTTATTCTAAACTAGTGCTTGAGCGAAATCCCGCCTGATGGTAAAGCGCATTAGTCTATTGAGAAACTATTCACTCTAGCTTAGAAACAGAGTGAAAGGAAGACGGCAGTTGAGCGAGGTGGTGCAATGTTCAACCACAAATCGCAACACACCTTCACAGACCCATCCTCCGTACGGCTTCACCAGACATCATGTCGGAACCCGATGAACCGCTTGGCGGCAAGACTGTCTGGTGGGTGGTAACTTCTGCCGGCAGCCGATGTTATGGCCTATTACCGAGAAAATTTCTGTATTTTAGCAATTAATTCCTGGTGAATCGAAAAACTTAGGCAACTACAACTACTCCCCGTCATATGATAACTTTTGGGGCAGTAGTGGCGGCCCAGTTGTAACGGCCACGACTTGCGAGTTACAGGTCGTATGTTCGAACCCAGTTGCTTTACTTTGTGTGTTAGTTACTGTGAATTATTTTATCACTACTGAATCTGAAAACAATGTAGATAAACATTGTAAGGAAAACGGCGTTTAATATTTCATAGACATGATTGTGATGTCCATCCACCAACCCGCATGATGCCCGAGTGATGGATTACGGCCCGCGTGATTTATTACGGCCCACTCCCTTTCACAAAGAACAGCCTGTTTCCCAGCAGTGGGGATGTCATTAGGTGATTATGTGAAAAACTTAATTCATAATGTGTAATTCCATGTTTCAATTTGAATAAAAACTTTAGTTATTAGTAAAATTCCTCCTCAGTTTTGTAGTGACCAACAGTTACAAATGTTCTAGGTATCACATAACACACCTAATGTACCTAAACTGAAAATTATATAAGTAGATAATGTTAATATCCTTTCCAAGTGAGTGCGGTACTTTCAAACGGCGACTGCTCCAACCTCGTAATGACCGGAACCGCGCTGTCACTGTTATATGCTGCGGTTCAGAACACTTTTGCAACTTTTGTGAATTAAAGAGTGAACAGTACAGACAGGCACAAAAGTTTATTGACAGTGTCACTTTTGTACATCGGGCCTCCGAAATTTACTAAATAAGCTTACCAGTGTAATGTGTGTAGTGTGCCTTACCATTATCAATGATTGCATCACTGCTTACCATCAGGTGGGATCACCGTCAAGGATTAGTTTATAAATTAAAAAAAAAACGGTTTTTAAGGATGTGGTACATTGGGCACGCTACAATAGCGGTAAGTCCCGCTTTGAGGAGTGACTAGAGAGGCGCCACGGCGCCCTCATCTTCCGCATGACGCAGGTCCTCACCGGACACGGTTGTTTCGGGAGGTTCCTGTTCCGTATTAGGCGGGAGGAAACGCCAGGGTGTCACCATTGTGTGGATCACCCTGAGGACACGGTGGAGCATACGGTAGAGGTCTGCCTGGCTGGGGTCGAGTACCGCCGTATCCTCGTAGCGGTGATTGGCGGCGATCTCTTGCATCCGACCCTGGTCCAGGCCATGGTCCGGAGCAAGAGTGCATGGCAGGCCGCCACCTCCTTCTGCGAGACAGTGATGCTGGCAAAGAAGGAGCTCGTGAGGCAGCGGGCATCCCAGCGCCCTCATGCCACTAGCCGATGCAGGAGACGCCCTGGTCGGGAGACGTCTCCGAACTCCCAACCACCACAGACGCGGGCCTGCGGGCGGTGAGCAGTGGGCAGCTCGCCACCCGGTAAGGACGTCAGCACATCGTGACGGGGTCCACGAAGACCGATGCCTCCTGGGTCAGGGTTGCGGGTTGGTTAAACAAGAAACCGTGGTCCTGGCCGTCGCACAGGCAAGTGAAGAAACACGGGTAGGTTTTAGTCAGTAAAAGTCTGACACGCCCTTCCGCTCCGCCCAAAGCGGGAGATGTCATTTGACGATTTCCCATCCCAACAAAAAAAAAAAGATGTGGTACATTCTCCATAGTCATGCAGGTCCCTTCTAGGACCGCCATCGTAACATCGAAATTGAATAAAATTGTTTTCAGATTTTCTTGTAGCTAAGTGTGAATACACCGAAAAATATAATGTCTGACCATGAGTGAAATGATTCAGAAGTTAACACTGTGGTAACAATAACGTAAGGTTATTGTATGGGTGAAAAGGTAAAAAACATGAGTAATATCTATCAATACAGGACACCCTCTGAACTACGGGTCTTCGGAGTAAAATGTAATTACCACCCAGCTGCAATGCCATAGCTAGGTGATGATGTTTATTCAAATTATTTTACTAGACATACTAAACCAGAAAAAGCTGACTTCTGATTGCACTATAAACCTATACAATTCGAGGTCAGCTGAAACTGGAATGGACCTATAGATTGAATTGTACCTATAACAAGAGTTTGTGAATGATTGGACCGTTTGCTGTCTTGGACTCGTCTGTAAGTTTTAGTTTGATCTACCTAAGCATCAACAGTAGGGAAATTTTTTCTTTGTTGACCTTGACGGCTTGACCGTCGTCGAGTTTTGTTTTTACCACTTTTGAGAATAATTTCCAGTAGGTAAATTGTAATGATCTGACTATTACAAAGATAACGAGAACTTGTCGGTTTATTTTTAAAACTTCATTTATTATTGGTCTGACTTTTTCCGCTTTTGGCTTCTTTTTAACCAGACACAGTTGAAGTTAACATGGGCCGACTCCCTATCTGGCCTCCAGAACCCTGTTACAGTAAGACAAACCGTCAACAGACAGTCGTTACGGATAGTATGAAGCACGAAAATCGTAATGAGATTTTTGGGCTTAGGGTTCGGAACCACTGTCAAAAATCTACGAGTGAGAGTCGGGACCATCGTGCTTCCGAGGCATGGAGGGAAGGGGCTCGACGGCTGTTATTATGAGTCACGACGATGTTTGCTTTACTGAACGTCAGAAGGAATCCTAGTTAATTGGAGTCCAGCGTATTTTAATATCTAGCATATAGTGTATTTTGTAGTAATATGAAAGGAATATTTTTTTTATGAAAGTAAAAACCTCTTTAGCACTTACTGGATGGGGACAAGACATTGAATTCGCGGGACCTTGACACCGTGATCGTGTTTTATTTTTTACTTTTTGTGTGTTCTGTGTTTTTTTAATGATTTCAGTTTACACTTCTGTCGGTCAGTCCCACTGCTGACTGCTATTTCTTTTCTTAATACAAGTAAGACACATACTTTACGGTGGTGAATTAAATTCAATTAAAGTCTGAAGGGGAACAACACAGGCCGTTTTTAAATTAAAACACGTTACAATGACGACATGTACATTCGATACAACACTAGAACCTACTTTTAAGTTTGAGTTGAACTTGACCATGAAACACATTCGACTCAAATAGTCAAGTGTTCGAGTGTCGTAAGTAAGAGTATACACGCTGATCATATCAGTGGGTGAGTGTGCTTAACTGTAACTTATGGCAAAGCCTATTAAGTTACATGTTATGTGAATATCACCGCTGATGTAATACTGTACAAGGGCTCTGTTATGAGGAGAGAGTAAATGTGTAAATAAAAAATAAATAATGTAAAAATATTTATATTATTATTATGTAATTATTTTTGGTTTATATGTTTAGGTATATTTAATATTATTACTTTAATAGTTATGATATTCATATTTTATTTCCTCATTGTTCTTACACACTATTGTCTACATATCTGTTTTACTTCTCCTTTCGCAGGTCTGTTGGAAGAAATTTCTTAAGAAATAAGCAGCACCTTTGTACTCAGATCTTCATTTTGTTGTATCTATATGTATTTTATTGTGTGTACATAAATGATAAAATAAATAAATAAATAAACAAAATAAAAATATTTTATTTTATTTAATTAAACAGCAACAATATAAATACACACACAGAAAGGTTAATTAAAAATATTAGCAATATTGTAGCCCACTACATTATCCACATATTAACAAAAAATATGATAATAAGTGCCACTAGTTAGGTAATAAGTATCTTATTAATTATATCACATTAATGATAAATATATATATATATATATATATATATATATATAAAAACAATTAACAGTCATTAAATAAATAAATAAACAAAAATATTAGCTATATCATGCAAAATAGAAAATCCAACCCGATTACTTGGCAATTAGTAAATAATAAAATAATTAAACATTAATAACAAATAAAATTATAATTATTAAATTATAATTAATTATATTATTATTATTAATTAATTATATAGCCACAGTCATGAGAATTGCCATTTTATTTTAATAATAACAGCCTGCTTTCAGTAATGTTACTTATATTTATTACATAAGGCTGACTTACAGCTATAATGGTCTTGACCGCCAAATAACAGATTGGAAAGAAAGAGTGTGAACTTTTATACTCTATTCAACAGCTACCGAAATAGAAATAAAAAAAAAATACATTTCATCCATACTTCTATACTTAATATATAAAGCTGAAGAGTTTGTTTGAACTCGCTAATCTGAGGAACTACCGGTTCCCACAGGTAGTCCACACATGCATTGTAATATATATTTTTTTCTTACATTATAAACTAGTGCTTGACCGTAATCTCGCCTGATGGTAAGCAGTGACGCAAACGTTGATGGTAGAGCGCACTAGTTTATTAAGAGCCTATTCACTCTAGCCTTGAAGACACTCAAATTGTATTCCGACGGAAACACCGCCGCTGGCAAATTGTTCCAGTCCCTCGATGTACGCGGTATAAAGGAGGAGGCTAAACGCATCGTCCGGATCGTAGTGGTGTTAACAACATAAGGGTGGAAACTCGCCGTATGACGGGTCGTCCGATGGTGGAACGGAGATGGGGGAATGAAATCATGCATTTCCCTCGCACACTCCCCAAAATGTATCTTATAGAACACCGAAAGGCGGCTACTCTACGCCTGTGCTCTAGGCTTTGGAGACCATCTCGAGTTAAATCAGGGTCACCAATCAGCCTCTTCGCACGCCTCTCCACTGAATCCAAAATGGCCAGATGACACTTAGCAGCACCAGCCCAAATGTGGCTGCAGTACTCCACACACGAACGGACTTGTGCTTTGTACAACATTAGAAGCTGCCCTGGTGTGAAGTACCGCTGGACTTTTACGATATCGCCAAGTTTCCTGGCAGCCACCTTGACCTTGGACACAATGAACCGCCCAAAGTTTAGGTTCGAGGAAATCTCAATACCCAAAAGCTGAAGGCGGTCGGTACACTCCAAGGATACATTTCGAAAAGTAGGAGTCAAGGTGAACGGGCTCCTTTTGGCGGTGAAAAGACACGTGCAGCACTCGTTCGCTTTACCATGGCCTCTCTTTCAGACCGGATTGATTCCCAACTAGCCCGAGCATCCGGCAGGTTTCTCTCCACAACTGTGCTGTCATTTGCATAGCCATAGATATCGGGCATCAGAAGATCGTTAATATGCAGCAGAAACAGAGTTGCAGAGAGAACAGACCCCTGAGGAACACCGGCATTAGTCGACATTGGCTCAGATGAGCATCCGTCGACAACAACTCGAAGGAACCATTCAGTCAGGAAGTTTTTTACCCAGCCACTCAGGCTAGGGGAAATGCTACGGCATTTTCCCTAGCCTTGGCACGTTGGCCTTTTGAGTAAGCTTCCAGCGTACGCGCTGGTATACCATCTGGACCTTATTCACGTCCAGACGACACAGTACTCTCAGAACCTCCTTTTTCCTAATGCGAACTTCAGGCATGGAAGCTCCGCAATGAGGTGAATTAGGTGGAGTAGCACTGCCAGTATCAAGACAAGAATTATTGGCAAAGAGAAATGCAAAGAGAGCTGCTTTCTCTGTCGCCGTATGAGCCAGTGCTCCATCAGGCCTAACCAGCGGAGGCAGTGTGAGCCGACAGAAGTTCGCTTCGACCGATTTGGCAAGGGACCAAAAAGATCTGCTACCGGATGGCTGCGCAGATAACTTGTTGCCAATATGGATAATGCGGTCGAAGCGAGCCTTCTTAAGCGCCTTTTTGTAGGACTTCGCAGCACGGTTAAAGGCTCTTTGAGCTTAGATCCGGAGCTCCGCGGTCACGAGCGTCAACCCAGGTGAGAAATGGCGTGTGCTTACGTTGTTCAGCTTGGACACAATTGGCATTGAACCATGGGCGAGCCGAGCCACCGACGGGCACGTCATTGAAGGGGATAAAGTACTCCATAGCTTGACGCACCACATCGGTTATAGCGTCCGCACAGCTCAACCGATTCTCAGAAGAGAAGCAGCCCCGCTGCCAAGTATAAGACGCAAAGAAGTGGCGCATCTCATCCCAATCCGCTGACCTGTATTGCCACATTCGCCGTTCACCACGAGAGTCGTGATCTGGTGGGGAGAAGGACGATACAGACTTCACCAGACAGTGGTCTGAAGTTCCCAATGGAGAGGAAACTGTTACAACACACCTGTCCGGATCAGTGGTCAGCAGAAGGTCCAGACTCAACTACATCAGGCACCCTAGTCGCTTGCTCTACCAGCTGGGAACGGCCCATTGAAAGCGCGAATACTTTCAAGTATGGACTAAGTATAAAATATATTTTTATATATAAAAAATTTAACTTATTAGGAAATTAGGTTACATGTGTGTTATACTTCATTCAAATCGTTTAAGCGTTCTATGCGAATCATAAATATCTAAACATAAATAAACTGTTTACATTAGTAGGAAGTAGGATTATTCTTCATCGACCTTTTTAATCGTCCCACTGCTGGGCACAGGTCACCTCTCATACAGAGAAGGATTGAACGTAATCACCACGCTTGCTCAATGCGGGTTGGCGATTTCAGACTTAAAGTCCAGGTTTCCTCAAGATGTTTTCCTTCACCTTCAGTCATTGGTGTCCAAGATATACTTAGAAAGTACATATAACTTCAGAAAAGTTACATTGATACTTGCCTGACCTGGAATCGAAGCCGCGCACTCATACTCGAGAGGCTGGTCTTTTAACCATTGGGCCACCTGACTTATGATATGTAGGATTATTACTTTTATGAAAATCATCTATGTAGAAGAAGTTGTTAACATCTGTCTTTTAGGCGTAAACTACTCGTTGCCTAGGAACGGTTTGTTTACCTCTATTCTATATCGAATTTGGCTTTTATATAGATATTACAACTTCTAATATGGTAACAATACTATAAAGCATATATTATTATACACAGGGTTTGTTTTAAATATATAATTATAAATAAAGGTTAATTAGTCATGTGCTTATGAGGCCTTTTCAAAGGAGTCCTCGAATTTATATGCAGTCTTTTTGACTCACTTTCAAATCCAATAAGACTTAGGCAGGGTAACTACGTAACACACTGTCAGTAGCAATGGGTTTCATTTTGACATTTGAACAACATTCATTACGTTATTTACGTTGTTGAGCAGACACATTTTTCGAACACATGGAGCAATGGAATATCAATAATCAAAATGATTCCAACTGATAGTAATAATGTGTTACGTAATTAATGTGCGGGTTGGTGATTCGTTAATGTTATTATTGATTAATGTTATTATGTGTGTTGATCAAACACTCTCCTAGATGCAAGGAGACATGCTTCAAGCTTGCTCTTATGTCATTTGACATTCGCGGCAGCATGGTGTTAATTTGTGATAAAAACACATAATACTTTGTTGACCATATAGTTCTTTAATAATGGCCACATCGGCTCTTGATTAAATGTCACCTATGTTACAATGAGGTGCGAACTAACCTCCTGACCGCCTTTAGTCGTGAGATTCCATAACTTGACGGTTACTTACTGTAATGTTTTGTATGTAGTTTGTATTACGAAAAAATAAAGCTGTCATGTTGTGTCACTCATGCTTCCACATATTTTTCATTGGCGACGAGGATGGGATTCGAACCCACGCGTGCAAAGCACATACCTTTTAAGCAAATACCTTCTATGGTAGCGAGCCGTCTCCAAAGATGGGCCATTAAGTTATCCGCTTATACTTATGATATTCAGTTTGTTAGGTCAGAGGCGAATGGAGCAGATGGGTTATCACGATTACCAGCACAGACAGCACTAGTCTCTCCTACTAATAATTGTTGTAAAATACCAGATCAAACATTTTTACATTTCGCACAAAATGCATTATTGTTAGATTACAATGAATTAAAAAAGCAAACTCAGCGAGACCCTTTGTTAAGTAGAATTTTGAGTTATTTGCGAAACGAGTGGCCAGTGACGTCAGAGATCCCTGCACTTCAACCGTTTCATAACCGAAAACGCGAATTGTATGAAGAGCTCGGTTGTGTTCTTTGGGGCTATAGGTTAGTAATACCGGACGCATGTAGGTCAAAGGTACTATCGGAATTACACGAAGCGCACATGGGAATCGTTAAAACGAAGTCGTTTGCTCGTAGCTATGTTTGGTGGCCGGGTATTGATGAAGCGATCGAATCGATGTGCAGGGCATGTACCGTTTGCGCGGCTGAAAGCGATGACCCGCCACGGCACATACCGTGCCCTTGGCCTTGGCCGGAAAAACCGTGGGCTCGAGTACATGTTGATTTTTTGGGTCCGATAGCCGGTAAAATATACCTTGTAGTAGTTGATGCTAGGACTAAGTGGATTGAAGTTAGTCAGGTGCCCAGCACAGCTGCTACCCACACAATTATCAGACTAAGTGATATTTTCGCTCGTTTCGGACTACCGAAACAGTTAGTATCTGATAATGGACCACCTTTTATCAGTGTCGAATTTTCAAAGTTCATGGAAAGTAATGGCATTAGTCATTTGTTCTCCCCTTCTTACCACCCCGCCTCCAATGGCGCTGCAGAAAATGCAGTACGTTTAGTTAAGCGAACAATTAAGAAGGCAATTAGAGGCAACTTAGACATTTTATTGTTTTTAAATAATTTTCTTCTACACTACAGAAACACAGAGCATTGCACAACAGGGGAAACGCCTGCTTCGCTTATGTTTGGCCGTAAACTCCGTACGAAACTTGATTGTTTGAGACCCAATAGAGAAACAAAGGTTAAAAACGCTCAAACACGACAGCAGGAATCGAGGGGTAGCGTTACTCGGAGCTTAGATGAAGGGGAAGAAGTCTGGGTTCGACAATATAGAGGTAGCAATAAGTGGGAACCTGGCAGGATTGTTGAGAGAATGGGTGTTACAGATTACAGAGTTCTCGATGCGTCAGGTAGGGAAATACATAAACATGTAGATCAGCTTAAGCGCAGGCGGAGTTCTTTGATCTGTCCTTCCACTAGTGCGAATCTGGCAGAAGAATCAGAAAGAGTTTCAACTCATGGTTCCTACGGAAGCATTCCGAGCCGTCTGCCACTCCTCAGCCCGGCACGTCTGAGCCCCGTTAAAGCGAGTGAGGTACTAGCCGACGATCAGTTCCAAGATTGCGTTGAATCTCCTCTTGCTTTGCCCACCGAATCGTCTCAGTCTCAGTCTCGCCCGGTGCGTAGTTGTCGCCTTAATAATCCACCTAATTATAAAATATGACCTCTTATATTGTAAACCTACCTATCTTTTAAGCAACGTCTCTGGCGTTGTTAATAAGTAATAATGCCGAAATTCTGTTTTGTTTTAGTTAAATACATGTGTAATGATTAAGGGTGGAGGTATTGTAATGTTTTGTATGTAGTTTGTATTACGAAAAAATAAAGCTGTCATGTTGTGTCACTCATGCTTCCACATATTTTTCACTTACCTTACTAAATCACTTCTTCCTGAACTTCTACATTTCGTGAGCTTAGGCTGCAAAATCGTTTTCATCATGTTTGTTCGTTTTCTATGAACCAACAATAACGTATGTAATAACAATAGTATGAAAACGTTGCGTTGCGCTGCGGCCTGTTGGAGCTGTGCGTCTAACTTTACTGTGCAAATGTGCAGTCTCCAATAACAAATGTGGCGTCTAAAATGTGCGATCAACAGTAACTAATGGGCCTTCTACAATAACTAATATCTACATTAACCCGTTCGGCAGCTTGTAAGTGACGAGTGTGAGTGTTTAAAATGATGGTTATAATTTGATTTGAATGCGAACATTAGTAACATTGCTGGTATAATGTTACTACAACTAGATATAAATAGTTGCACACATGCGATTAAATCGAATCGTGTTCCTAAATCAGGCTTTGTGGGGCGAGTCACAGCACACAGCCGCATAGGACATAGCGATCACAAATCTCTATCAGTTTATTGTAAACCTTTTAGAAGACCCATACTTATTCAGCAGAGTTTCATCGGGTATATATTACTTTAAAAGGCTTGGATCATTATATGTTTAACAAGAGTGCAGATTGGGATGACGAAACCTCACTCTTGACCTACGGACTCCTTAGCAGTTGCTATAAGGAAATAAATTCCGAGTTATTGTAAAAGTATTCTTACATTCTAAAATAGTTAGCTATTGACCCCCTGGCCTTCTTCACTCTAAACAGCAGTCAAAGAAAAGTAACTACCGACTATAGTGTTCGTTACATCATGCAGTGCTGCTAATTACTGCAACATGTCGGTGAGATATGTGTCATTTTGCATGTCATTATAAAGTGTGCCGATTATGTTATAACGTTCATTGAAACACGTATTCTATATTACGTATTTTAGATATACACTATTACAATAATTTTAGTCGTGGGACCTTTTCGTTGTTAGTATTCGTACATTTACACACACGATAACAATATCATAAAGCTTGTGTTGAGTTTCGGTGCCAACGGCCTATTACATTTTTATTTTATGTTAAGAGTCTCGTACACACCGCTGTGCTATGTATTGCGGCCACCTTATCGTCACTGCTGTATTTACCATCACATTTTTAGTAGATAGTATATTTTGACAAATGGAAAGATGTATTGTGATCGTGGTTACTACCTTTAACCTACTTAGCTCTTTGTGAAGGAGCTTGAATACCTATTTCGAATAACAAAAAAATTACTGAATGTGGAAACTTATTTGTAGATATTTTATATACAAAAAAAACGAGTGTGCTTATGACCACACGACTGAAGTGAAACTTCTTTCGCTCCATCTGTATGTATATATATATATATGTGTGTACAATATATACATGTATACACATATAGATATACTAATTTTCTATAAATATTTAAATTTATTTCATGGTTTCATTGGTAAATTAATATTTTTGCATAGATCTTCTATTTTTATTGAAAAAGTCGTTGTAGACCTTGTAGTACCAAGCTCGCGCCACGGGCGCCTCTGTGCTTATATCCCCGACTTAACTTCCGTTCGCCTTGCCCGATCACTTTTCGTAACGCTTACGTCACGCGTTCGCCAGCTTACTCCCCAATAGGGGGACGGTCAATACAGTAAAATACAATTGCTTAAATTAAAGAGTAAAAGGAATAAATAATTAATATAATTAAAATACTACGCCACCAATAGGGGTGGCGGTCAAAAGACTTACAACTAGAATTAAAATTATGCGTACCAATAGGGGGACGATAACAGCACAACACACACAATTCCTAACCTAACTAACCTATAAGACACGGCCTGCTCGCCAACGATTGAGTGCGCAGCATCAGGTGAGTCAGTGGGATAGGGCAAGACGGGGGGGGGGAGGAAAGTGGATTCCCTCGGGGCCAAAAGGTGGGGCTCTTCCTCCTGATTCAGGGGACCCCAAACTCGGGTAGTCCACGACCTCTGATTCCCGAGATAATCCACGGGGGGGTGAGGTAACTAAAGGGGGTCGGGGGGGGAAGGTTTCGTGGCGATGGGGGTAGTGGATTCCCTCGGGCCCACAAGGTCGGGCTCTTCCTCCTGAATCAGGGGACCCCAAACTCGGGTAGTCCACGACCTCTGGTTGCCGAGATAATCCACGGGGGGTGAGGTAACTAAAGGGGGTCGGGGGGGGGGAAGGTTTCGTGGCGATGGGGGTAGTGGATTCCCTCGGGGCCACAAGGTCGGGCTCTTCCTCCTGAATCAGGGGACCCCAAACTCGGGTAGTCCACGACCTCTGGTTGCCGAGATAATCCACGGGGGGTGAGGTAATCAATGAGGGGGTAGGGGGGGGGGGGGGAGTTTCATGGGGATATTAAGGGGTGAGGGAGTAAGGGAGGGGGGATACAGGAGGGACTGTGAAGTAGGCGGTACCAAATTTTATGTTAACTGACCCCCTTAATGGTTGTCAGTCAACATAAAATTTAATGTATAGTGTTAAGGGTAAATAAATAAATAAATAAGTGTATCCATGTCTCAAAATAAAAAAAAAAAATTTTTTGCATAGATCTTCTATTTTTATTAAAAAAAAAAAAAAACTCGTTGTAGACCTTGTAGTACCAAGCTCGCGCCACGGGCGCCTCTGTGCTTATATCTCCCACTTAACTTCCGTTCGCCTTGCCCGATCAATTTCCGTAACGCTTTCGCCAGCTTACTCCCCAAGTCAAGCGTGCGTAAAGAAGTTTCACTTCAAAAACAAACGTATAAAAACCTTTGCTGCACATTTTGACTACTGAGTCAAGCGACCATACTTCCAACGAACATGTATTTAACAATTTGGTTTCAGACTCGAAACTCTAAAGTCTAAAGCGATGAAGTATGGGTTTTTTTTTTTTTATTAATTATAAAGTAGCGCTTGACCGCAATCCCGCCTGATGGTAAGCAGCGATGCGATCGTTGATGGTAAAGCGCGCTAGTTTATTAAGGGTGCATAGGTCACTCAGAAAAACTGAGCGAATAGGAAGGAAGACGGTAGTTGAGCGAGGTGATGCAATGTTAAACCCAACAACACGACCAACGATGCTGCGCCAAAGGGAGATTGATCTGAAGACCCTCCACGACCTAACTCCCAACACAACAACGTTAGGCGCATCGTACCCGGCACACATCGCAACACAACTGCTCAGACCCGCCCTCCGTACGGCTTCACCAGACATCATGCCGGAACACGACAAATCGCTTGGCGGCAAGGCTTTGTCTGGTGGGTGGTAACTTCTGCCGGCGGCCGATGTTATGGCCTACCACCGAGTATACCATAAAAGGAATTCACTAAGTACCTGCTGCAGTTATAATAAGCAGAAATTTCACCTTCACCTCGGGAGAAACATCTATCAGCCTCGTAGTACATGCTCTACAGACATATAAAGAACGTTCGTTAATTAGTAACACGTTGTGTTCACAGCTCATAAATCTTGTAAGATGGAGCAGCACGTCACAACTTCTTTAGATTTCTATCATTATCTTCATGCATGGTATACCGGGGACTTTCAACAATGAGTTGTTACCCTACCAATATATTGATTTAGATTATGCCCGTTCCTCAATCTGGAGGCAAGGATGTCTTCGTTCTCGCCGTTTGAGGAACCCGACACCTAGTAGCCGCGCCCCCGTCATTGCCTTAAAATAAGGCCGGTCCGTGTGCCAAGATCCGCAACTTTCGATCTGGCCTTCATCAGGACCGCCTTGTATGTCAAGCTACGATCAATGGCTTCGGGTTGCAGCGTAGTTACTACCGCCGAGGAGGGCCCTAACTCTAGGTGGTCCCTTAGCATTGCCAGTGTCTTCCTACGGCGGCCCTTCTTGACGACCACGTGTCCGTGAGTTCGGCCTTGGTGTTTAATGACCCCGGCGGGAGACGCCGCCAGGCTCACACATCGTAGTCGGGAGGGCTCGGATGGCTGTCGAGTCCACCATGAAGCACCTAGAATTGGTGCTCGACAGCCGGTGGAACTTCGGCCCCCCACTTCCGGCGCCTTTTTTTTTTGTTCTGCGCGGGAAATCTCCTAAATGATCTAAATAATGACCGCTCCTGTTCTGAGCGAAGCGGATGGACGTGTCATACTTATACTGACTAAAACCCACCACATGTTTTATCTCCTGCCTGTCGCCAGGGTGGCAGGGTGTACGCCGCCCTGGGGTGGGCGGCCGAGTCTGTCACACCATTACTGGCTAAGAAAACACGGCGATGTTCCATCTCATACCTACGCCGGATCTAAATGATCAAGTCATCTACTTCCTTCACTGTGATCGTACACAAGCCCATCAGAAAATGGTGTTTATATTCCTTAAATGATCGCAACGCATAAGTTCGCCAGGTAGCACTATATTATAGCTATTTAATGTTCATTCAGAACAATTGTTCTGCACCAAATTCAATCAACTTCAATTGTAACTGTAAACATTTAAGCCTTTTTTAATGTCAGCAATAATGGCAGACATTATGTATTACAAAACTTCACAAATAGGGTCCAAGCTATAAAGGTCAATTCGGACGGTCGCGTGATGCGTTCGGCGCAACGTGCCAGTCATTATATGGAGGGCAGTTATAGTACAAGGAGGGTTTATGGTTCCTCTAAATGGGGCCAAGTGCTAGCCATAGGCATAAACGATTAAGCTCCTAAATTACGCAAATAGGTCAAGAGAATCTCACGATAAGAGCCTATAAGTTTTGAGGCATCGCCAAACACAAGTTGGTAATTACGCTTACTTACTGTTGGTGTCTGTAAGGTTGCAAAGAGTGTGATGTGATGCTTGTATGTTAGATAATGTTCTCACTTAGTTTTGGATTTATATTATCAGTTATATTACTGTGAGACTCAGGAAGGAAAGAACTAAAACATGATTTTTATTTGTTTATTCCCTTGTCGAAATCAAAGAATTAATCTACTAATACTCTAAGAATAAAAAAGTTCAGAAATAATAACTATTATTCAGAACGATCTCAGTCGAATTATTATAATAACTGTTTGTTTAGACGCACGTGCCACACTGGGTATACACTCATTCATTAGAGCTACAGCTTGTTAGAATCAACGACACAAAAGCGAAACGATTCCACGATAGTAAAGCAGCGTAGATATTACGATCAGCATCACCATTTTCAAGGTACCGTAAACAAAATACCGACACATTTCGATAACCCTGTAAAGCTAATTCTCGTAATTTGAAATGTTCGTAATGTAGTGGCAGTTTTATCTCGGCGACAAAAAAAAATATCAAAAACTTATCAAAATGTAGGGAAAGTTGAGGATATTTTGAGAAATAGAGTCCGAGTCAGATTGTATCGTAAAATTATGAGAATAACGTCTCAGATTTGCTTTGCGCCTGATAGAAGTGTGGTTTGCGGAAGTGCGATTGAAATTAGTGCTCTGAGCGAAATACCCCAAAATTGCCGGGTTTTTAAACTTACGATGGGCGATGTTCAGGACTCCTACGTTAACATTAATTGTTTTCAATATGGTACAGAAGAGTTGTTGTGAATATTTACGTAACTATAAGCATATAATAACCTTGAAAAAACATTTCTTAATGAATTGCAAAATAGTTCAAACTTCTCTCATTGGTTTACAAACCCAACAAGCATAGTCAGGGGAGTGAATTATTAAATTACCAACTAAAACTGATCGTATATTTAATTGACAATTGTCTGACTGAAAAAGCCAAATTGATGTAGGATGTCGATTTGCATAACGATTGACCAACGATGAGGTTGATTGTGCTTCATTTTGGAATATTTTCCAATCACATCTTTTGCCCATTGACAATTCCATAAATTGGCGTGTGCCCCCATATGTTTGCATTATTTATTCTCGTCTTTTTTGTGTTATTAGTGACCATTTCCTTAAACCCATTACACATATCCTGTTTTGTCAAAACCGTCACGTAGATTCATGACGATTTCGTCCAATTTCGTGTGTCATTGACGACAAGGTCGCGGTCCTATCATGGCCTAGCCACCACGTTACAGTAGAGGACACGAACTTTTTAAAATTCTAACTAAAAACTTCCCTTTTGTACGTTTATCTTGGATTGAATACATCTCTTTACGATTGAAGATCACGTACTAGTACTACCGTATCAGTACATTGCTCTCTCTTCTGTACTGATGTGGCTGGTCTCGCAGTCGCATGCTCTCGTAATTCCTGCTAACATCGCGGGCAGTTTGAACTGCTTGTTGTTTTTTGTTTTAGCCTATACTGTCTCACACTACAAAGCAAAGTCCATCCCTTTTCGCTTCTAAACCGTGTAACCATGTCTTGCGCGACCTCTGTTCATGTTGACACTGTAAACATTGTCAGACCGTCACACCGTCTTCTCTGCAGACTATCTCATCGGCGATGCGCCCCCTCAATCATCCAGTGAGTGATGATCTTTACCCATTATTCCACTAGTTTCTATAATAAATCTTTTACTGTACTGTTTAATGACTTGCCCTTGTCCGTAAGGCGTGTTCAAACTCTGTCCATTTGTAAAACTGTGTTAAAAAAGCATTTACTCTCTCTTTAAACATATCTTTATGTTTTATTTGCTCTTGTATGATAATGTTCAAAAGTAATATGTTTTTACCTGGTGCATTGTGCGTCTTGTAGTCTGTGTTAAATGTATGTAATGTTCAAACGTATTTTCTTTCTGTCTTTCTTTCCTTCTTTTGGTAAGACTGTTTGTCGGACTTTTGGTTTCTGACTATTCGTAACGACGTGACGACTGTCAAAGATCCACGATTTAATTATTATTGATGATCAACGGCGTAACGTGTTTTCCGAGCTTATCGATTCACAGACTAAATGCGTAAGCTTAATTTACCTGATCGAAGGGGCCTGTACGGCTGTTGCCACTTACTGCTGCACTCCATATGTATCACTTACTATTTACTTTCAATTAATTGACGAAGATATTGGAACATCAAAAATATATAGATATTGTTGTCTGCAGCTACACGGCACGTAAGCATTTGTACTGTTAGTCATTATTATTATTTATATTTTTTATTATTATAAACTAGCGCTTGACTGCAATCCCGCCTGATGCTAAGCAGTGATGCAATCGTTGATGGTAAAGCGCACTAGTTTATTAAACCCATTCACTTAAAAAACTTAGTGAATAGGAAGAAAGACGGCAGTTGAGCGAGGTGATGCAAATTTATAAACCCAACAACACGGCCAATGATGCTACGCCAGAGGGAAATTGATCTGGATGGACCATGATCAAACTCCCGACACAACATCATTTGGCGCATCGTACCCGGCAAGCTTTACCTACAACACAACTGCTCAGACCCGTTTTCCGTACGGCTTCACCAGACATCACGCCGGAACACGACGAATCGCTTGGCGGCAAGACTTTGGTGGGTGGAATAAAAATACCTCATTAGGCAAGTACGAACACAAGAATTAATAATAAACCGCCAAGCACGAATCGGACTCGCGAACGAAGGGCTCCGTGCCATTATCTATACATAAAAAATCTGATTTTAGTTTTTGATGTTATGGCGGCAACAGAAATACATCATACTGCCTGGAAATTTCAACTGTCTAGTTAAGCCATGTAATGAAGCCGGGCGACAGATAGGTGGAGAGTGAAGTTTTAGCAATAGTGTCTCGTTTTCATACTTTGGATATGGACCCACAAATAAATAGAGAAATCAATATGACGGCGATCGGTCATTGCTTAGCATTTGTTTGGTGTGACCTCAAGTGACCTCTGTGGGCGGACACCGCGCCTACATGATGGATTGATAGTTTTGGAACGGGTGTGAACTATGCGTTGCTATTTTAGTCAGTTCTAGCTCGAGGCTGTTTTAAGATTATTTAATACCTGTGAAACGGAAAGTGTTTTTAAATTAAGTGTTACGTTACTTTTTTTTTAAGAATCGTGTTTAGTTATTACATTATGATAAATATCATGATTATATAATTATGAGGATTATGTCCATTCATATTAACGGTAGATAATGATGATATCAATTACTAATAGAGTAATAAACAGGGTGTAACAGAAAAGTATATACACTCGTATAGAGAACGGCTTCTTACAATAGAATCATATGTTATTGGAAAGATTTTAATTCAAAATAAAATACTCATTACACGCCAATATCATGATAAATCTTTTCCATAATTCTGCGCGCCTAGTATCGTAGTAGTCTACCGCAGGTGATGTTCTTTTTCATAACTTCCGAACATATAGATATAGAATAGAATACTCTTTATTATGTACACCATATAGCCCTTCCAGTTCCAATATTGTTTGATATCATCTAAAAACGCCGTGCCCTCTGTATGCGTTTTAATAATTATCCCGCTTGATGGTAAGTGATTACGCTCAATCCTTCTCTGTATGAGACGAGACCTGTGCCCAGCAGTGGGACGATAAAAAAGGGTGATGATGATGATTGATGGTAAGCAGTGATGCAATCGTTGATGTTAAAGGGAGCTAGTTTATTAAGAGCTTATTCGGGCTCCCGACGGAAACACTGTCGCTGGCAAATTGTTCCAGTCCCTCGATGTACGAGGTATAAAAGACGAGGCGAAAAACTACGTCCGGACAACATAAATACCATTTCCGTTACAATCTGTGTCTGTTATATGTATAAGTAATGCTTTATGACATACAGACGTGAAAACGTGATTAAACAAGATCTCGAAGAAGAGTTCCGAGTAACAGTTTTTAGACTTACACTACAATAATACACTTACTTAGTTCTGTAGGATAATACACTTACTAGTTTTACTCGTCCACTATGTCCCTTAAGAGGAGACTTATCGACGTGACCAATCAGCGGAGGTTCACGCTTTTTGTCAGAGAGATATGGAACGGAGTATTCTAGATATCAAACTAACAGACCGGGGTAGGAATACGAATATCAATTCAATAACAAATATAACTGATGTCATTTGGAAAGCTGTGACGCTAAAATCGAATTGGGCTGGAAACATCTGCTTCATGTCAGACGACTAAATGGCCCAAACTTACGACCCAGTGGATCCCGCATAGTGGCGATATGAGCTGGACTCCTTCAACAAGAACTGGTCCTCATCAGTTTTATACAGAGAGAAATGGAAAGAGTAATATAATATTATTTTCAAATATCAGTGTAGTACACCAGCACGGTATTTACGTAACACACTATCAGTAGCAATGTGTTTCATTTTGACAGTTCAACAACATTCATTGCGTTATTTATCTCGTGGAGCGGATACATTTTTCGAACATATGGAACACTGGATTAGCTATATGCTTCAAAATGGTACAACTTGATAGTACCAAATAGCCTGTTACATAATTATGGTGAGGCTCTTGAAGGAGGGGGTTCCGGTTTCTCGAGAGCCAAACCTCTCAATATAACACAAAAGCGCGGTAATCAATATAATGCGATAAAGTGAGTTAGTGGCGAGTACCTAAATATTATGTGATTACTACATCTTAAACATATGTAATAACATTTTTCTACAACGGTACCATTATAAACATCAATAAAACAGTTTGCGCATACCAAAACAACTAAGCTGTGCATATAAAACCGCATTAGCCTCAATGTGATCTTCAGTAGGGTAATTCTATGCATACGCACAATGGCGCGCGTCGTGGCGCAATGGTGACGTAAGCAGTGTCTATATACTACACTCTAGACATGCGTAGATCTATGGAAATGGTTATGGTATGATGGGGGACTGAGGAAGTGACGTGAACCAGACGCAGCTGATATGCTGCATCTGGTTAGACTCGAAGCCGCCCGAAATATAGTTGGAAAAGGCAGACGAGGGACTATATCCTCATAACGTCAACGGCAGACGAGACGAAATATGATGCATTTTACTTAAAGCGCCTGTTATCTGACCCTGACATTGATAAGACTGGTTGTCAGACTTCAGGACTTCTGAAGATCGATAACGGCTGCCAAAATTCACAAATGACAGTCAGCTGCATGAATTCCGGATCAATCGCGGCAAACATCGCTTAACCTAAGTGGTCGATTCGTGCAGCTGTTATTCCTTAGGTCTTCTTGTACTTATCCATGGATACGAGTTATGATTAATAGCTTTGTTTTCTCAGAATTACGCCAAAAATATATTCAGATGGACATGACAGTGTAGAGCAAATTTTTTAGAATCGTTACATTATATATAATATATAAGCCTTTTAATCAGACATTTTCTTTCAGTTATTATTATTCTTCTTACTGCAGTGCGTTTTATAACTATCCCACCATAAAAACTTAGGTGAAGTGACCGTTGAGTGCGCTGAAATTCTAAACAATGCTAAGAACACAAGAATAATGTTAAGAATCAATTAATTAATTTACTTGCTTTAATTAATATAATCCTGATTTTACTATTTTGTTAATTCATACTTCTTATTGTACTGTTTAATTTAAAATAGTTTAATATTGAATGTTAACCGTTTTTTGTGCATGCTGTGTTAGCCAGTAAGTAGTTATTACACTTACAAATGTATTTTTTCGTAAAATTTTATTTCATAAATGTATTAGTGTATATAACTGTTGGCTAACCTAATAAATAAATAAATAAACACTTATTATAAGCTGACTTCCACCCTTTTTTATGGTAAGATTTTACAGAATTTATTTATTCTTTTTTTCTTATATAATTGGTCAGCAGGTATAGGTGTCTTCAATAATTGATGTGCTTTTGGGGGTCTAGGTGCAGTAGTGATATGACTGTAGGGAGAGGCCTACACTCTTATCTCTAACGGCCGAATACTGAAAAGCCACTCAAATATTTGAGACCCGCTTAAACTTTTGAGCAGCTCCTAACCTTCAATTTCGTATACACAAACGTCAATTTTAAGCGTCTGTTAAAAATAAATGCAACTTGAATTAAGTTGTGCTCAGAGACCACTCAGTGAAAAAGTCGTATACAGAAACGCTACTCAACGTTATTTAGCTGTCAAATCAAATGTCAAACTGATTTGAGCAGCCCTTAGATCTGAGAGTGGTCGCGAGGTCCCTCAAATCAAATAAAAGTTGTTAAAAAGTTTGTAAACAGTGGTAAAAATGTCTCTATCGTCATTGTCTTCACTTTCGGATCACGAAAGCCCAACCGTGAGGCGCAGAAATGAAAAGAAGCTGGATGCTTTTCTAAAGTACAACGACGTGGAATTTCGTTCACGGTTCCGCATCTCAAAAGATACCGTATTGTATTTGGATTCAGTTTTCGGTAACACAATCAAACCATTAACAAAAAGAAACCGAGCCATACAACCAGTGGACCAAATACTAATTACTCTACGGTATTATGCGACTGGTAGCTACCAACGCGTAATAGGAGATATTTTTGAGGTCGAACAACCCACGGTGCATCGAATAGTGCATAAAGTAACCGCCAAAATAGCGAGCCTAAAGTCTCATTATATAAATATGCCAACACAGGAAGAATATCCAGTTGTGGCAAATGAGTTTTTTGCTATAGCAGGATTCCCAAGAGTTGTGGGAGCTGTGGACTGTACACATATTAAAATAAATTCTCCAGGTGTGTATTTACGAAATTTATTTATTATGTTCCCAAATTGTATGCTTGATTAATAGTTTTGTAATATTACCATTTATAATATAACCTAAAGTTGTGTAAATGTTTCTACTGAAATATAGGGCTCTAGTAAAGTAGGTAATTACTGTCTCACAGTAAAATAAATTATTATTATTTTTCAGGAGGTGCCCAATCTGAAATATATCGGAACAGAAAAGGATATTTCTCATTAAATGTTCAAATGGTATGCGATGCAAGATTGAAGATAAGGAATGTAATCGCAAGATGGCCAGGTTCTGTTCATGATAGTACAATATTTAATGACTCACCATTGTGTGCTCAATTAGAGCGTGGGGATTTTGGCACAGGTGTAATTCTTGGGGACAGTGGATACCCATGTCGACCTTATCTACTTACCCCATTATTGCACACAAGAACAGCTGCTGAAGAAGCTTACAATCGGGCTCAAATAAGCACCAGGAATCCTATAGAAAGACTCTTTGGTGTCCTTAAAAGGAGATTTCCTTGCCTACAAACTGGAATGGGGCTAAAAATAAAAAACATTCCACCAATCATAGTAGCGTGTGCAGTGCTACATAATATTGCCCTCTTGCAGTCGGATATATTTATGGAGGATGATGACCCTTTACCTTATTATGAGGAGGAATCCTTGGGTCAACAAATTGTAGGTCTTGAGACCAATCAGAACTTTTTAGTAAGGACTAATTTAATAAATACACATTTTACCTCTTAAATATAGTTATATTAGTGTAAATTATTATATAGATTTCACTATTTCAAGTTTTGCAGTCTTCGTTTCCAAAATTGCATTTTTGCTTTATATATATTATTTTCCATTTTGTTTTTATTTATCCAGTATTTTGTTTCTAATTTTGCATTTTTGAGTTTTGTCCGAAAATATTGTTGTTTTATTCCATTTTGTGATGGTTTTATTCGTCCTGAAAAATGGTTTTAGTACAATATTATTGAAAATCTCACATCACTAGCAAAAAGGACAATAATGTTACATAATTACCAGCAGAGTATGATGTTGAAGGTTTGTTTTTTTCTCGGGGTATGGCTGTTGCAGCTCTCTGGTCATCTATCAAGGTAATTGTCAAGCAATTAAGATGCTGTTCATAGTAAAATTAATTGATTTAATAATTAGTACAATAAAAAATTATTACCAGCAATACTTTTTGATTCAATTGGTTTGCTATTGTCCATTATGGAAGCCATTGTTGCATCTTGGTTGTCTGGAAAAAAATCTGTATGTGAGTAAAGAATACACAACAATAAGTATAAAATAAAAAAAATGTACCAATGTTGTGAAATGGCAAGCAATTGAGATGCATTTTAATAGTAACATTAGTTTAATAATTAATACAATAATTAAAAACTTACCAGCAATACTATTTGATGTGACTGTGCAAGGTTTGGTATTATTTGTTATGTAAGCCACGGTTGCATCCTGGTCTTCTGGAAAAAAATCTGTATGTAAGTATAGAATACACAACAATAAGTATAAAATAAAGAAATGTAACAATGTTGTGAAATGGCAAGCAATTGAGATGCTTTTTAATAGTAACATTAGTTTAATAATTAATTCAATAATTAAAAACTTACCAGTAATACTATTTGATGTGACTGTGCAAGGTTTGGTATTATTTGTTATGTAAGCCATGGTTGCATCCTGGTCTTCTGGAAAAAAAATCTGTATGTAGAATTTATAACAATAAATAAATTAACACAAAAATAAAAACAAAATGTACCAATGGTGTGAATATCTGGCTCTGCTGTGTAAACATCGGATTGTGTAAGGAGTTCTGGTTCTGTATCACCTATAAAATAAACAAGAATGTAATGGCTTGTTGATGTCAAATTTATTAGGATATAAATTATTACACAAACCAAAATATAATGCAGCATCATCATAGTAGTTAGCTAATGGTTGAATCTGAGGAGCAGCCATGGCTAATATTTGAGCATCTTGCTCAGAGAGTGTACTCTTGTAGGTTCCACCACCAGTGCGATTAATTTCTTTCTATAAAAAATAAAAGTTATAATTAGAAGATATCCTGAATTTTAGAAATATTTAATTTAAACAAAACAAACCTTATCAATTGATGCCTTCTTTTTAATATCTTTGGTGATCTCATAGTACTGCAACCGCTAAAAAAATAAAGTGAATAAAGAATCACTTGTGTAAATGATAATTTCAAGATATCACAAAAACAAACTTACATTTGCTGTGGCAATGTTTTTTTTAGATCTCTGTTTTATATTTTCATATAAGTGACGGAGCTGTTGCCAGGTTCTACAGCCACTCACAGAGACAGCATTATATTGCCGGCATATAGTGTTCCATACTTCTCGCTTCTTTAAAAGCATGTGAGTGTTTGTTTCCTTATTTTCAATAATATTTTGATTTCTGGAAGGAATTCAAAATAATAAATATTATATTCTTTCATTTAAATATTCTTTGTGTATTTCAAACTATTTTTAGTGAACTATAATTTAATCATTTGATGTATTAAGATAACTTTTTTTTTTACTATAGTTTAGATGATGGGATATTTAATTTTTATATTGTATCTTTATTATTTCTAAATTGTTATTTATAAAAAATGACTGTAAAACATGGAGCACTTTTATGAAAAAAAAAAACTATCTATATACTAATTTAACCAAGTTTGCAAACAAATAAATGATTTGATTTAAATGTTTTTGTATATTATTTACAACATGACACAGTTTGAAATTACTTAAACTGAAGATCTGAGAATCACACAAAACTTCGATGGCACGTCGCAATTGGGACGAAGCAGTCTCTACTTTGCTTCGTCCCAATTGCGCCTCTGCGCTACGGCTTCCTTAGTTTCCGCCTGACGCAAGTCCTCAGCGGATCGGACGTAGATATTTCGGGAGGAAGACATGCACCAGGACGTTGCGGTTAAATGATTCTATTTTCATTCTTTATTTAGGTACTTACTTCTTTACGAGTTCTAACAGCATATCTTTTTCGGCAGGCGTATAATTACTTTCGCGTTTCTTCTTTTCCTCCATCGTCAATTAACTTATTAAATAAGGAATCACCAAAAGGTTGAAGATTTTTACTAAATTATAGTAATTAGAACTTGATTCAACATCAACATTCGCGCGTAAGATAATTGTAACGTTCCAATCAACGACAACAATATTAGCAAGTAAATATTATTTTCTGATGTCTTCTTTTGATATTTATCTCATTTCAATATAAATAATTTAGATCATAATGCAAATTATACTTCTAATAGCTGTTAAATTTCAACTAATTAATAAGTTTAGAAAATATTTATTCAAAGAACACTGCGTAAAAAGAATACAAGACGTAAGCCAAAATAAATTGTAACTGAGAACGTGCTGAGTATCATTTTTTTCGCAGAATGTTGCCATGACGTAAACATTTGAGCGCTGCTTGCTTGATCACGGCATCCAATTGCTTGAGTGACGTTTGTGTATACCACTTAAAATTTGAGGGATGCTTAAATTTAAGTAGCCTTTAGGTGAGAATGAGATTTGAGTGGCTTTTCAGTATTCGGGTGTAAGACTTTCGTCTTACTCTTGTTGGAGGATAAGAATACATTTTTATGACAGAATGACTTTTATAGTAGATGAATGTTCATATTGTTTTTAACTTATTAAATAGTAGAATCAAAACATACAGAAGGAACATAATCACCGGTTGATTGACGGTTTTATTCAGAAGTCCCGTGGGGAATAAGTGAAATGTAGTGATGGTAAGCAGTGATGCAATAGTGGATGGTAAGCGCGCTAGTTTAATATGAGCCTATTCACTCAAAAATACTGAGTGAATAGGAAGGAAGATGGTGGTTGAGCGAGGTGATGCAATTTTAAACACAACAGCACGACTTACGATGCTGCACTAGAGGGAGATTGATCTGGAGACCCTCCACGACCAAACTCCCGAAACAATAATATTAGGCGCATCGTACCCTGCACACATTGCAACACAACTGCTTATAGACCCGTCCTCCGTACGGCTCCACCAGACATCATGCCGGAACACGTCGAATCCTTGTTTGGTGGGTGGTAACTTCTCCCGGCAGCCGATGTTGTGTTGTGGCCTACCATAGAGTTTACGTCTTCGCCATATTACGACATCGTTTGTTTTTACAAATTTTCGACCTTAGAAGGAAGATGGGTTCGTGAGGTATCAGTGGGTTTTTTAATAATGTGAGGAACCATGGAACCGCAGAAATATGGTTTATTTAAAATTGTTATTACTAAGACTCCTCATGGGCCTTTTACCTATTCATTAATAAAATAATGCTAAAGGAGAGTTACCGTAGACTTCTAAACACTACCTATAAACTACAGTTTTGACTAAATATACGAACGTTTATAAAATACTTACATTTGAGACATTGATATTCGGCCATCTCGTTTATTTTGGTCCCAACTTTCTTTATCACTTTTTAATCAATAATAAAACTACGCGAAATTTTCCATACTTAACTGTAAGATCATCTTATATGGAAACATTAATAAGAACAAGCCTGTGCAAATATTAATTTAAAAAGGTATTAAGATAAAACCTCCTTGATATCATTAAATACTTACTATGGAGAGTTTATTATTCCTGAAGGTAAAACAAGTGCTAATGTACATATTGGCTATGTGAACACTCTCATCCGGGGTGTAAGTGACACTTAGCCACTGCTTCATTACTTTAGCAAGGTAAGCAGCATTGTAGGTTTGTATGTTAATTATTATGATTTATAGCATACGATTTATGATTCAGTAAAGCTTTAAAGGAGTATAAATACAGACGACAGAACATCAAGCTAAAGCAAAACAAATTTCTCTATTACATTTTCAACTTTATGTGTAAAACATTAAGGGTCCAGTTTGAAATTCTGGTAAAAACTTTTATCAATAAATTCTGAATTCTTTGGATTGATTCAAAACTAGATTTCACCTTAGTTGTTGTTTTCTTTATAAAAAAAAGTGGACCACTTTGAATATAGTCAGCAGACCATCTTCTATCGGGCTCATCCCAAATGATTTGAGGTCCGCGCTGGAAGATTTACGTTTTTTTAGGGTTCTGTATGCAAAGGGTAAATACGGGACCATATAGATCCTATTACTATGACTGCATTGTTTGTCTGCCTGTCACCACGTTGTATCTCATGAACCGTGACAGTTAGACTGATGAAATTATCACAGATTTTTGTTACCGGAATGACAACAAATGCTAAAAACAAAAGTTTTTAGTTTTTATTTAGATTTTGAGATAATGGTAAGGAGCCCTTCGTGAGCAAGTCCGACTCGAACTTGGTAGGTTTTTTACCCATACGTCTTCAAACCCTAAGGTTTGAAGATATTTTAGAGAACATTACCACAACCACAATCCAAATATTTTTATCTTATAAGCATAACAACATCTTTTCATTTTGTGCTTTGTCATTCATTTTTGTGTTGTCAGATTCCTTTAACTCTGATACATTCATTCATATTGTATTTTGACAGCAATTCTATATTACTCATCAACTTAAATATTACCCCCTACCTTGCAGTGCCCGTCACATATTTATTCAGACAGTCCACGCATCTGTTCTTTAATCAGACATTTTCAGTCATCTTCACAAATACATACTTAACTCGCAATCCAGCTGACCTTCTCACATCGCAATTAAATCCATTTGACAGCGTATTCGGTCCGCACAATGTACTCGCCTATGATTCGCCTACAAATGACAGTTGCGCCAACGTTTAGGCTCTTCTACGCGTTTTGGATTAAGTGGTATGAGGAATAACAAGATCCTCCAATAAAATATTCTGAAGATGTGACGACGACGTGATGGGTTTAAACGAAATACCTTCTCGTACCTGTTAATGGGGATCCATGTCTAAATAATAACAGCGGCTCAGGTCGATCGAACAGAGTAAGCTACCCTTGCCGCTATTCGTTTGTGGATGGGTGACCATCTTAACACACCGAAATTCCTCCATGCCTCGAATAGCACGTTTAGCCGGTTAAGGTAGTTCTCGGTCATCAGTCGTGGTCCTATGACACTCGTTACTGGTCATCAGAATGCAATACCAACAGTAACTAGGCTTTGGAAGTCAGATGGGCAGTCAGTCGCATCATGTAATATACTGTTAAGTATATTACATGATGCGACTGTCTTAGTCTCTTAGTCTTACCGGAAATAGATGTTTCCGGTAAGACTGGAAGCCAACCCTAAGATAGTAGTGAAAAAGCAGATAGATTATGACTCGTAGCTGTTGATCAGTATTCCAGGTTATGTGAAATTAGTTAAAAGCCAACGGTCAAACATTTAACATTTAATTTCTTTAGGAATCAAACAATTTGGCAATTAACTACCTACTGTGTCTTCAATTAATTATCCAATTAGAAATTCCATAACCACAAACTTTATGTGCGTTGTTTTAGCACCCTGTCCCCATTGGCTGGTGATGTAACTCATCATAGTGCGCTCGCGCAAGCTCAGAATTTATCGCTATATATTAGGCGCTCAACGTGGAACGTGACGCCACTCGATGTCAAGATATCAACGTAATTAATTGGAGGCTCGTATATACGTTACACGGACAAATTGATTCAAATCAATTAATCAAAATTTTGAAATTTATAGCCTTGTTTATGGAGCCAGAGAGTTGCAAACGCTATGTGTTACTAGACCGATGACCCGGTCAAGATTTTTGGTTACTGGGTACAAATGTCACAACACCCAAAATAATGGAATACTTGTGATTATAGAGGTGATTAACAGGTATTGGATGTAAACGTGGTGCAATTACGAGTAAAACTGGTATCCCAAAAGTCATTCTTAGTTGAGGTGTTTCTGTTACCGCCTTTTCATGTGCTAGGTAATGTGGGGTTGGCGGACTGGCGGCAGAGGCTTATGCGCCCTACCGCCGGCCTCGCTACCGTCGAGGCGATCCGGCCAGTACTCGACGACTGGCTCGGGAGGAGGCACGGCTCCCTGTCGTTCAGGGTGACGTAGGTATTGTCGGGGCACGGTTGCTTCGGCAAGTACCTGCGTCACTTAGGCCGGGAGGGCCACCACTGCGTCCAATGCGGGGAGGACACGGCGCAGCACACGCTCTCCGAGTGTGTAGCTTGGGAGGAGCAGCGTCGTGTCCTCACAAATGAAGTAGGAGGCGACCTGACGCTGCCGGCAGTAGTGCGGAGGATGGTCGGTAGCTCAGAGTCGTGGGACGCGGTGGTGTCCTGCGAGGGCGTGATGTCGCAGAAGGAAGCTGCGGAACGGGAGAGGGAGATATCAACTCCCTTCCCGGGCCGCAGAAGACGCACCGGGCGTCGAGGACGGGCGGATAACGCCCTCTTCCGCCCCCCATGAATGGGTCCAGGGGCGAGGGACATGGGGAAGTCCCCGCGCCCCCCTATTGATGGACCCCAAGGCGGAGGCGCGCGCGAGTGTCAGCGCGCGAATTTGAGGCGATGCACGGGGTAGTTTAACACCCCACTACCCCGTGCAGGAGACGAGGCCCGGACAGACCGGGCCAGCACGAGGGTGGGGCCGTGGAAGAATTTAGACTCCCGCGGCCCCACGCGCGCTCGTGATAGAAGACACACCGGGGTGGTTTTAGTCAGTAAAAGTCTGACATACCCCGTCGCCCACCCCAGGGCGGCGGGCATCCTATGAGGATTTCCACCCCGGAAAAAAAAAAGGTAATGTGGGGTAGAACCTTTTGAGGTTACACACACATTAACTTTGTCCAATATCCATGTGTGTGTCTGCAACTAAAAGATAGCAACACTGCGATGACTTTTCTGGGTTTATCAGTGTCTTTAGTTTTTCAAAGTGCAAGTTATTCGATTTCGCCTCGTATTTAGGAAATGCTGCAGTTGCACAAGGATTTTCTTCAGTTTTTTTTAATTTGTTTCTAGACCAGAGTGCCATTATTACATTAATATTAATATATCATAATATCGAACATGTTCAGTCTGCATCAGAATCTGCACCAAGTTGGCGCTTATCCAAGAAAACTTGAACTTCGCGTGAGTCAGCACATTTTGTAGCTGAAACTAGGACAAACTAACTAATCTGCAATTGCGAATTGTTTTAAAGAAATGTAAAAAAATATAAGTTTATGGAAAAACGCTTTAACTCCTACGTAACAGGGTACAAGTCCAAACATTTTCATAACATTTTTTAAAGTGTTAGTCAGTCTATAATCTGCTTAATTAATTACACAAGGGTGTGTAGTACAATCTCCCACTATCGCTCGCCTGCATTTGCTGCCACTGCACTGAACTGAAGTGTCCGCATTTATTTATATTATTTTATCTAATAGTCACTAAAGTCCAAGTTACCTCAAGATGTTTTCCTTCACCTTGTAGCCATTAAAAAGTCATTGGTGTCCAAGCTACATTTAGAAAGTACATACAACTTTAAAAAAGTTACATTGGTACTTGTCTGACCTGAAATCGAACCCGCACACTCCTACTGGAGAGGCTGGTGTTTTAACCACTAGACCACCACGACTTCAGTGACTACTACTACACCGCGACTTCTGAAAACTTCAACCCGCGTAGAGCAAGCGTGGTGAATACGCTCAATCCTTCTCTGTATGGGAGGAGACCTGTGCCCAGCAGTGGGACGATGATGCTGCTGGACAAAGTCGCTGCTGGACAAAAGTCACCTTTCACCACTCTCTCTGTACTGAGCTGCCGTTAAGGATCAATTCTGTCATCTCCGTCTGCCAGCACGCACTTTTTTGTTTTATTAATAACCATATTAAAACCTACTGTCCATGTAGCTACAACCTCGGAATCATTTAGGACCTATTGTTCCTCTAAATTGGACAGTACGTAGACTAGTATTTACGTGTGATTATAATATTGTTTAATCTCAAGTAAGTAATTCCTTGCACCACACAACATACCTACATATGTATATCACCCTTTCGAAACAATGTGTATTTGTTACCTGTAAGTAATGGCTTCGGTAACAATCAGATGCACTCTATTTCTTTCATTACTAATTACGGAAACTAATGAAGATATTATCTTAATAGCAGAAGATTATATATCAGACATTCCATCAAACAAATGAGAAGAAATACAAGAATTATGTAAGAAATACTTCAGTGTATATTCAACGTCTGTGGCATGTACAAACAAAAACTGACCAAGAGAGTGTCAGGCCACGCTCAGTGTAAGGTTCAGTAGTTTCTTGTTCGCAGAATAAGTGACCGCACTTAAGAGTTAAATAAAATATGCTATATGTTACATTAAGTTAACATACTAAGCACGGTATACTAATTTATACAAACTATACCGGTTATAACGACAAAACCAAAATTAATAAAGAACATCATTGAAGAAACCTGACCCTCAAAATTCACCACAACAAATACGTAAATTAAGATAACCAAAAATGCTTGCATATACGGTTAATCTACAAGCTTAGTTCAGAAATTATTCTGTTCATTTTTTCAAAAACTATTTAACTCATCAAGATCAAAATAATTTTCCTAGAAAGATTTTAAAAATTTCTACTTTTCAGATTTTTCGTTCAAAGTATGATTCAAAATTTAGAGGGAGGAGCGAATATTTCTGAAAATATTATCATTATCAAAACATGCTTTAAACCCCTAATCATTTTTAATTTTTTTGATACATTTCTCTCCAACAATATGTATATCACAATTTAGGGTGGAAATGAAAAAAGTAGTAACTCCCCATTTAATATGTATGGGGGTAAACTAAAAAAACATTTTTTCCACACAGACAGACAGACTTGACGAAACTATAAGGGTTCCTAGTTGACTATGGAACCCTAAACATGGGTTAAATAGGTATGCATGAAAACTGAAATTTTTGTGTAACGCTTTCATAAGGGAAAATGTTAACCTATTACTCTGGGTATAATAAAGTACAGTTAATAAAGATCAAGTAATAAATACAGTCGAACGAGTAAAAGTATGAACAAGTAGGTACAGTCGTGTTTATCCCAAAATGATTTACTCCTTTATGTTTCAATGAAATTGTATGTACATATGTAGTTATAAATATAGTCTCTATATAATATAATATAGTCTATATTAAATTCAACGAGCGACTCGTTGCAGGCGTCTGCAGTTACCTCTGTCCTTGGCGCTCATTTGTATGAAGTTTTACTCTACAAAAGAAATAGATCAAACAAACTTCACCATCACGCGATGCCGAGGCGATCTAACTCCTTGACAATACTTAATGTAAAAACCACAGGTAAAACCTGAGTTTAGGTAGTGCAGTAGGTGTAAACTGTAGTGCAAGTGATGTATCTTATAAAGGTCATATGAAACAAGTGTCTGCCTCATAGGTATTGTAAGTTATTAGTAGTTGTTTTTTTATATAATCTTAATATAACGGCTTCCTTTCTCAGCATAAAGTAAATAAGAAACGTGTTATTACTTACTTAGCAGTTTAAGTTATATTTAATTCCTTATTAGCTAGGCTAGATTGTAATATAAATAAAGTATCACCAATTATGGTGCTTTATAAAAGGAAAATAAAAACTACAACAACGTACAGATCCAATATCAAAATTTAATAAAGTTTTATTCATAAATTTCTAATAACTAGATCCATGCAGTCCGATTTATATTATGAAATTAATATTGCAAATGTAAAAAATAATAATATATTTCTTTTCAAAACGTTCATCGTATAAGTTACTGACTGTACAGAGTGTCCAATTTTGGCGAAGAGTTAAAATAATATGTTAGTTGAGAACTTGTCTTTGTGAGAGTTATGAAACGCACTCGAGTAAGATGACTAAACTGTTAATGTTGATTGGTTGTGCGTGAGAATCTCTTGTACAGACTCAATGGGTTAATTCACAGCTGTAAGTCAATAAGCATTTAATAAATATTGGGTATTAAAATATTACACAGTTGTGTATATATTTATATAAGATTCACTTACTTTCAAAACCGCCTATGCTACACCATTTCCTTGTGTTTTAAACTGCATAACTATAGTGAAACATAATGACTGCAGTGGTCTCTTCTTCTTACTTTAAATAAATAAAAAGATTTACTTTACAAGATCGCTCATTATGACATTATAAGTAAAATTTCTACTTTTATATTTATATCTGTCGCAGCCTACCGCGTAAGTCAGCCTTTAGTCAACTCCTTGAACTTCTGAACAAGTCCTCTCCTCTCTTCGTTCTCTTGGCTCGTACACGGTTGATCACAGTTCTAATCTAGCTCATTTCCTCGGGTTCATCATCATCAATAACTTTTTTTTTTATCGTCCCATTGCTGGGGACAGGTCTCGACTCATACAGGAAGGATTGAGCATAATCACCACGCTTGTTCAATGCGGGTTGGCAATTTCAGACTTAAAGTCCAGTCCAGGTTTCCTCAAGATGTTTTACTTCACCTTTTTGTCCAAGATATACTCAGAAAGTAGGATATAACTTAGAAAAGGGTTAGCTTCTTAAGGGGTCGTCGGGTTACACTGGGTTAAATGCTGCGACCAATTCGGCTCCCACATAATTATAATTTATTGAATATCATTCGGACCGTTACATAAACGGCCGTCATATAATAAAAAAAAACTTGGCGTTTAACTAAACTGCTATTTATTTAAACTAGTTAGCTGCTACATCTCTATCTGCGGAATAAAGAGTATGTGTGTGTGTGTACCCTGTTCTATTGAATTCTAATAAAAATTGGATTTATTGCAGTACATACATCACAGCGATCAATACTCATCTTTTCTTTGGTTGAGGAATCTTAGCCCAGCATCACAGTTCGGTCGAGGATTGTATTAATGTTTCGCCCATCACCACCATTCTCCTTTCTTATATCAATTTATTTATGATCGGTACAACATGTCTTTTTCTTCCATACTTCTCTCTACGAGTCGGCACATCGTCTCGACCAAAACATAAGTATTATTTTATACACTTATCCAAAATTGAAACACCAAATTACAGCAATCACACATAATCGCAAAACTTTCTTAAGTACAAATATTGGTGTATGATGCAACGTGACCCGACCGCGTAAGTTAGGTAAGTTGTGTATTTGACATTATGTAGGTAGGTACTTGTGTGTGCGTTCGGGAGTTGCTAGCCGAGTTTGAAGCTAATATTTGTTTGGTGAGCTAGATTGTACTAGACTGGAGCTATGACTTTGTTTTATGAGATATTTAAATTATAACAAAAAATCGCATATCTTTTATATTTCTTTATTATACCTACAAGAAACGTGAATAAATATATGAAAAATATTTGTCAAATATTGTATGGGGGAACTGAGACACTGAATTTGATTTAGGTGCACAATTCCAAAAACTTTACAAAACACAGCGTTAATACATATTTTTTTTATTGTTTTCTGAGAGTAATTTATTTTCCCACAATAAATCACGGCTGCTACTGCTTTGACTCACATCTAGAGGTGATTCAACTTTTATTAAAATAATAAAAAACCTGCTTAGTTTAACGCTCCAGTTCGTTGTCACCGACACACCGTCACTACTGAGGAGGTCAAGTTCTCGGTTTGAACAGGAAACCTGATTTTTGACAATATTAATGAATAATGCATCTTGAAGATTAGAATTGATTCGTTCCTTACAACATCATGCCTGGAGACTGAAGGTGTTTCCCGAAGGGGTTAGAAAGAGGTTTTTATCACTTTTGACCAGATAAATTGTGATAGCGGCAAGCCTATAATTACAATATAATAATTAAATGGTCTTATGCGTCTTAACATTCGTGGTGGCCTAGAAACGCCAGTCTCTCAAGCATGAGTGTGCTGGTTCGATTCCAGATCAGGCAAGTACCAATGAAACTTTTCTAAGTTATATGTATTTTTTCAGTATATCATGAACACCAATGACTGATTCTACACACATCACATCTAGAGGAAACCTGGGCTATAAATCTGAAATCGCCAACCCGCATTGAGCAAGCGTAGTGATTACGCTCAATCCTTCTCTGTATGAGAGGAGACCTGTGCCCATAAAAGCAGTGAGACCTTAAAAAAAAAACAGGTTGATGATAAATGCGTCCAAAAGATATGATCATCTATCTGCGTTTTCCCAACTAACTATACTGGGGTCGGGTTTCGGTCTGACCATGCATCCAAAAAATAAAACATAAGATATGTTTAACAACGTCTGATACATAATGTCAAACATGTGAAATATATTCCGCTAGATTTTCCCAAACGTCCGTCACCTGTATCCTTGACGACCTGAACAACGCCCTAAAGCCATGGGCCCAAAGAACATTATAAACAACGGAGGAGCTGATTGTAACATACAGGTCTGATCATAATCTGCCTAGCATTTTTTCAACTATGGAAGTCGGATACCAGTCTAACTCAAAACGATCTCCAAAGCCTGGAGATCGTTTTGAGATGGTTGATCTTGACGTGCAGATACTCCACGATCTCCTCAACCTTCGTGGAGTGGTGCAGTCTGGACACATAGAGCAGCGTCGTCAGTACTGCTGGACGCAGCAGCATGTGACATGACTTAACTCGAGACGGTCTCTAAAGCCTGGAGCACAGACGTAGACTAGCCAGCCTGTCGGTGTTCTATAGGATGCATTTTGTAGAGTGTGCGAGGGAATTGCATGATTTAATTCCCCCATCTCCTTTCCACCATCGGACGACCCGTCGTACGGCGAGTTTCCACCCTTACGTTGACACCACTACGATCCGGACGAAGCGTTTCGCCTCCTCTTTGGTACCGTGTATATCGAGGGACTAGAACAGTTTGCCAGCGGCGGTGTTTCCGTAGAACTACAATCTAAGTGTCTTTAAGGCTAGAGTGAATAGGCTCTTAATAAACTAGCATGCTTTACTATCAACAGTTGCATCACTTGTTCATTAATATGGGATTGCGGTCAAGCGCTTTATATTTAATATTAAAAAAACCAGCTGCATGCTAGTATTTTATATATTGCGATTGCCATAGTATTTAAATAACTATGCGAAAAGTAAGCTTGATATTAGTGAGGTCTTCATAACCTATACAGAGCATTTGGCTCCGAGCCGAGTGGAGCAACGGAATGGTCTGCTTTTATCAACAACGGGCTCTATTAAATGAGCTTCCTGACAAAACTGTAATTATTAATGAAGCTTGACCTTTTCCAGTGCATCGGGCGCGCTGCCCGGCTTCCATTGTATTACGAAGTGATTATAATGCTTGCTTATTAGCACTTTTGTTCCTAAAAAGGGTTAAAGTTGGGTTCTCTTTTCAGCTATTAGGTAGAAAATAAGTATTCCACAAACGTAGAGGAGAGGTTTACCAGTTTGGGAGCTTGTTAAGTTTTCTTATTATATACAACCGGCTTATCTAATGGAATTAGTTGAGTAAGTACTGACAAAAACTTCGTAATTCCATGCAGAGTTCAAACCCTATTGAATGCTTTTCGGAAATGAGTTTTCTTTAATCCGTTCTTAGTGCTAACATTCGTTATGTATGAGGATGTCTTGTGAAAATTTTATGAGTAATATTTTAGATTTATGTGGGTTGTCTAACAGTGTTTTATTAAGTTGATTTCATTATAATAAAAAAGTGGGAATCGCAAACATTACAATGATTTAAAGAAAATTAAACAATAAAGGAACCAATATCTAAGAAGACATCCAGCTAAGCGCCATTTAACACGATTTGCAAATGTGGTCTGGTTCTCATGACTATTGTAAGGAACGGGACACAAAAGTTACAACTCTATAATTTTAACATGTGTATTAATCCGTCTCATCAAGTAGAAATGACCAACAAAATGGAAAGGTTCATTTACATACATATCGAAAGCATTCAGAATATCTGACTAACATATACATGATAGTGCCATTCACACCCCACCCCTTATGAGAAGTTAAGTTTTAATTTCATCATTGATGCATGAGGTCACCGAGCTCATAAGACCTTATGTTTATAGAAAAAAATGGTTGCCTGTAAAGACGGTTTTACGGGCGAAGATTTTACGTGACAACGTCTTTTTCTCGGTAGAATATTTATTGATATGAATATTGTTACGAATGCACCTTATGTCGAGGGCATAAGGTTCAATATCGCGTGACATGCAGCACGTAACTTTTAAGCTTTATAACTCGAGATCTAGACATTGTCTAGGTGTAATATAAAAACGCATTCCTAGACTTAAGGTGGCCTATCGAATGGTACAGGTTTTATCAATTTTGTCAACTAAGTGACGACATCGAAATTTCTAGAAACCTATTTCCGGGAATTACCGTAGGTACTTACTGAATGTACTCGAAGGTATGCGCTATTATTATTACGTCTAGACGATTCTGGAATGTTCGATCAGCTGGCCTATATATAGCTCCGTGACGCCGGCGCCGAGTCAGTCTACACTTGACTACCGATACGAAAACAGCGACACTTAAGAAGCGATCTTTGAGAATACCTACTGCGACAACTGTAACGAGAACATTGAGTACTACGTGAAGAAACATCTGTAGTGTTATTGTGTGTTTACAACACGGACTTCGTGGACGTAAGTGAAGACTTCGGTGCAACGTCAGCAACATTCTACTTGTCATTGCCTACAATCGACTGTACCTTCGTTGCCAATAAACTTCGTAACCCTTAACCGGTATTTTAGTACCCCTAGCCCGTAACAATTGGTGTCAGAAGCGGAATGCCGGTCACGCCAAGGGAAGACGAAAGAGTTCGCACGCGACGACAAGCAGCGATGGATCTGGCACGTCAAGAGGAAGAATCGTTTGGTGTCCCTGTACGCGTAGAAGATGCGGCCGTCGTAACACCGACGAATATGAGTGCGCCTAGTACCACTATTCCCGGAAGCAGTGGATGCGATTTGTCGGCGTTGCTGGCTCACTTGACGGTCCAAATAAAAGGTATGGCAGAATCCCAGGCAAAATCCCAGACAAATCCAGGCACAAATCAAAAATGTAGCAGAATCCCAGGCAAAATCTCAGGCAGAGATCCAGGCAAAAATAGATAAATCCCAACAACTGGTATTAGAACTAAATGAAAAGTGGAATAAAACCAAAGAAGAGGTCAACGAGCTTAAAATAAAAACAGAACAACAAGATGCGCGTATGGACCAGCAAGATACGCGCATAGACCAGCAAGATGCTCGTATAGACAATCATGATGCGCGTTTCGAGAAACTGGACAATACCATCATGGAGTTTGGGAAAGAAATAGAAAGAGTACAAAAAGGAGGTATTAAAGGAGTGATGCCTGTATCCAGTGCTTTGCCGACTTTCCTAGTACCCCATTTTGACGGAACAACATCATGGGTGGCCTTCCGCCTTCAATTCGAAAAGGTCGCAACAGCCAACAACTGGGACGACGATCAAGCACTAACGGCCCTTATGCTTGCTTTGCGTGGTGATGCCGTACGAATTCTCGAGAATATTTCCGGCGATTGCAATACCCTAGCGTGTCTGTTAGAAGCGTTGGAGACTAGATATGGAGAGAAACATCTCGAACATGTCTACAGGGCCCAACTCCGCGACCGCACACAGAAGAGCAATGAGGGTCTGCAACAGTGGGCAACGGAAATAGGACGTATGGTTCGCAAGGCGTATGCATCAACACCGGGACTGATTGACGCTACTACTCTGCGATTCTTTACTGATGGGATTCGAGATGCAGAAGTCAGAGCTGCAGTACGTCTGGGTCACCATCAGACCGTGAAGGCAGCCTTGACACATGCTCTGGAGGTGGAAGCTGTACGTCAAGATGGCCGACAACACGACCGTATTCGAAAAGTGACCGCACAAATAAAAGCCCGACGAGGACCAACTTGTTATGAGTGCGGCGAAAAGGGGCACATTCGAATTGATTGTCCCAGGAAGGCTAAGGGAAGAAGTGCTTCTTGGACAAGTAAAGACGCAGAGGTGTTGCTGTGGCGCAAGCGCGACGCCAAGGTCGAGCCCGAGCGCCCGAGCGAGCGCGTCGATTGGCGCGAGCGGAGCGATCGGAGTGGGCGCCGCGAGCGACCCGCTGAACGAGAGCGGGTACGTGTCAAGGACCGGGAACGCGAACGTTCCGGCAAGCGAGAACAAGAGCGCGAGCGGTCGCGCGGAAAGTCGTGGAGTGCGGCGGAAGCAAGGCGGGACAAGGAAGTCGAGGACGAGGCGCGTAAGAAGAAGCGCCTCGAGAAAAAGGCAAAACGAAAGGTCCGCCGCCGCCAGATTACTTCAGGTAGTACGGACCGAGGTGAAGAACGCAAACAGGAAAAGACAGAGAACGTGAGGATTATCCAGGTGAACGATTTGGATGAAGACTGGGATAATCGATCATTGGAAGACGCACAAAAGGAAGATAGTGACTTGAAGACAGTAATTGAATGGAAGAAAAGTGGCCAGCGGCCCCCTTGGAGTGAAATATCAGCGCATAGCCCGACAGCAAAAAGTTACTGGGCTCAATGGGACAGCCTGATAATTGATAATGGAGTTCTGAAGAGGAAATGGGAATCACCTAGTGGACAGGAGGTCGCCTTACAGATAGTTGTCCCGTGTGATAAGGTCGCGTCGGTGCTAAGACAGGTGCACGACGGAGTATCCGGAGGACATCTAGGAGTAAAGAAAACTCTGGAGAAGGTGAGAAAAAGATTCTATTGGGTGCATTGCCGCGAAGACGTAGAGGACTGGTGTAGGAAATGTGTAGCCTGCTCCTCAGTAAAAGGACCGCAAACGAGAGCCAGAGGTCGACTGAAAGTGTATAATGTTGGTGCACCATGGGAGAGAGTTGCTGTCGATATAGCCGGGCCATTCCCTGTTACTGAAGAAGGCAATAGGTATATCATCGTCATGCAAGACTATTTCAGCAAATGGCCAGAAGCTTTTGCAGTACCCAACCAAGAAGCTCATACCGTCGCCAAAAAGCTAGTTCACGAGGTGTTCTGTCGATTCGGCATACCTTTGGAGTTACACTCTGATCAGGGTAGAAATTTCGAGTCTTCACTGTTCCGAGAGGTTTGCCAACTACTCGGGATACATAAGACTCGTACAACACCATATCACCCTCAGTCAGATGGAATGGTCGAAAGATTCAACCAGACGCTAGAGAATCATTTGGCCAAAGTAGTGGAAGAACACCAGAGGGATTGGGACCAATACATTCCACTCTTCTTAATGTCATACCGCTCTGCAACACATGATAGCACAAATTGTACACCGGCGAAAGTCAACTTCGGCCGAGAAATTAGATTACCCATAGATGCACTAACCGGAACACCCCCCGATACCCCTATCCTAGCCGTCGACTATGTGGCCGACCTGCGGCGTAAGCTCGATAGAATACATGAGCTAGTGAGAGAGAGCGGTCTGAAAACCAGCGAGAAAATGAAGATCCGATACGACCGCAAAGCTAACGTGCCCGGATTTGAAGAGGGAACTTTGGTATGGTTACATAATCCCATTAGGAGAAAAGGAAAGAGTCCGAAATTCCAAGCCAAATGGGAGGGTCCGTACACGATAGTTACGAGGATAAACGATGTCACCTACCGGATAAAGAAAGGACCTAGAGGGAAGCTGAAGATCGTACACGTAGACCGCCTAGCTCGCTATTATGGTTCAAATCGTGCTCGGGACGAGCACGACTAAGAAGGGGGCAATGTTACGAATGCACCTTATGTCGAGGGCATAAGGTTCAATATCGCGTGACATGCAGCACGTAACTTTTAAGCTTTATAACTCGAGATCTAGACATTGTCTAGGTGTAATATAAAAACGCATTCCTAGACTTAAGGTGGCCTATCGAATGGTACAGGTTTTATCAATTTTGTCAACTAAGTGACGACATCGAAATTTCTAGAAACCTATTTCCGGGAATTACCGTAGGTACTTACTGAATGTACTCGAAGGTATGCGCTATTATTATTTATTACGTCTAGACGATTCTGGAATGTTCGATCAGCTGGCCTATATATAGCGCCGTGACGCCGGCGCCGAGTCAGTCTACACTTGACTACCGATACGAAAACAGCGACACTTAAGAAGCGATCTTTGAGAATACCTACTGCGACAACTGTAACGAGAACATTGAGTACTACGTGAAGAAACATCTGTAGTGTTATTGTGTGTTTACAACACGGACTTCGTGGACGTAAGTGAAGACTTCGGTGCAACGTCAGCAACATTCTACTTGTCATTGCCTACAATCGACTGTACCTTCGTTGCCAATAAACTTCGTAACCCTTAACCGGTATTTTAGTACCCCTAGCCCGTAACAATATAATTAAATTGCACAATAGGAACAAGGAATTGAATGAAAATAAGAATTGCACAAATTTTAACTATAGAAATATATTTTGTTTACTAAAACATCGGTGACTCATCGTAACGTTACCGAGCGTTACACTTTTTCATAAGTGACTCCCAGCCGCAACCTAATTTAAGACGTTGTCACGTCAAAAAAAAAGCATTTATTACAGATAATAAGTTAACAAGTAGGTTGGTGCTTGTATTGAATTAATATTAAACGCTTATCGAAGTTAATTATTGAAGCATCCTGTTATTATAGTGCCGACGACAGGTTTGTTGACTGCTACTTAGATGGTGTTCAGTTTGTTGGGCTTCCTTCTTTATTGTCGCTTCAAATATCTACTGCCAATTAACTAAGTATGTAACTCTGTTACTTCTCTCTGTAACGTGAATTAATTATATTACACGAAGCAATGTAATATTTTTTTCAATCTTGGCATATAAAGTTTTTGATGATTATTATTTTCTTCTCAATCAAAATCAAAAGACCTAATTTGACGGTATTTTTTTATAAGATAGTCCCCCAAAACGCATTAGTAGACTTGGAAGAAGAAGTACCTAGTGCAACAAACTCTCCAGCTGCTGTCTGTTCAGTCTTCTTTTAATTAATTCAATGACTTTTCTCAGTTTTTATTTAAATATATTATTTATACATATGAATGCTGAATCTTGATGTTCATCTTATTTATTTCCCTTCTAATTTAATAACTTGAATTGATCATTCTTAATTTATTTTATCTGTTTTAATTGTGGTTATACTTATATAATTATTTGTGCGGTGCGTGGTTTTCTGTAATTGAAGGAACATACGTAAAATAACCTTTTCTATGGTTGTAACTGTCTCTGTTACGTTGTGTTCCGGCATGATGCCTGGTGAAGCCGTACGGAGGATGGATTTGAACAGTGGTGTTGCAATGTGTGCCGGGTACGATGTGCCAAATGTTGTTGTATCGGGAGTTTGGTCGTGGAGGGTCTCAAGAGCAATCTCCCTCTGGCTCAGCATCTTCGGTCTTGTTGTTGAGTTTAACATTGCATCAATTCGCTCAACTGCCGTCCTCCTTCCTATTCACTCAGTTTTTTCGGGTGAATAGGCCCTTAATAAACTAGCGCGCTTTACCATCAACGGCTGCGGATTGCGGAGTGCGGTCAAGCACTAGTTTACAATTATAAAAAAATATAGTCAATAAATAAATAAAAATGCACTAAGAAGTAAATAATTAGTAAGACGTGCGGACGATGACTTAATTTTTCGAAGATATTGCGACCTAGGCAGGTACAGATGTAAACGTTTTATGTAAATATAGGCAGATTAAAACCACATGCTAATAAAATTAAATAATGTTTAATTGTAAGCATATATGTATAATTGCACACATATACAAATGAAAATTAACACTGGATATTATGTTAAATTTATTTAAATTAATACAGATTTCTTTTATAAATAGCACCTACTTCCATGTTTTGCTTATAATTTTATAGATACTTATTCATATTTTGTACAAACAGATAAATACAGCTATTAATTTAAGTATAAAATAAATATATAAATAATTAATTTAATAAATTAAGTAATAAGCGAAAAATTATCCAGGTTGTTTTGACAATGTAAAAAAATTAAATAAAAAAAAAGTAAAGAGTAAGCGTGTTTTACATTAAAAACTTTACATGGAAATTATTTGCAAAGATATCGAGTGCAGATAACGAAATCTTTGGTGTGCAATCTGTATTATATCTTATGATATTTGACGGATTGCATACCGAATATTAATGGTAATCCCGTTTAAAGTTCACGATTGATCGAAATCTGATGTAAGTGGACATTATAGTGTGGCCCTGGAACAATCGAACACCTTCGATATATTATAATAATGATAATATTATATGCGTGCTTAAAATAATTTGATCGTGTACGTAAGAAACAGTTTCTGAATAATATTTACCACAAATTGTGGGTAAATCTCCAATTTTACCATTTTAGTTGTGAAGATCAAGATGTTTCACCGTTCCAGGTATCTTTCAATCAATGAAAATCGAATATGAAAAAGTCTTCCTTTCCTTTTTAACCGACTTCAATAAAATGGAGGTTATAAATTCGACCCGTATAAGGTGGGTGGACCATGGAAGGCCATGCTCCTTTGAAGGCCAACTATTAAAAAATCGTAGTTGTTGACATTTAAATACATATTCCTGCTACTACACACTAAGATCCTACAAACTACAGGCCACAAACGTGGCGGCGTGTCGATCGTGTCACTATTGTGGCAGTTTTATCCAACGTTTCGTAGGCTTCGGTCGTCGACGTTACAATTGTTATTCGCGCGCACAACAAAGCGTACATTTTTAGTCAATAGCCTATTATTATTTCATGTTTTTTTAATGTGAATTGTCGTATTAGTATATGTTTATGGTACTAAAGAAAAAAGAACATAGCTTTGTCTCAATTTATATTAAAATATTGGTAGTGTTCCTAGGAAAGCCGGTGGTTCCTTATAAGGCCAATCAAAAATTTGACGGTTGGCCTTGCTATGGTGCATGGAACCACAAGGAACATTCACAAGTCCTGAACAAATGAACACTTACTTTTTGGTTATAAGTAATGAGAAATTGTTATAATTATAATAGTTTGTAGTATCTATTATTTATTATAATTATTAGCACAAAGTTATAGTCATAATTATCAATTTTGGCCTTACAAAGAACGGACACATAAGAAGGCCATTTCGATAAAAAAAAAAAAATTGTAATTTCATAATAAAACCTGATGACAAGTTATTTAAGGCCAATATAATACTCATTACTAATATTTTTAAATAATTTATATTAATATATTCTTAGTTATAGAATGGTGTTCAAGTAATGTTCATAGAGTTTTTTATAGATGATAAAAATAAATTGAGCATTTAATGCTTCGCTTAAATAATAGAGCTTATTATGTAGTTTTAGTAAAAGCGGATATATTTAATGTTACAACTCTATTTTTAAGTTTAACAACAGATGTATAATGTTGGCCTTGTTTGGAGCCGTGTTCCATGCAAAGCCATTTGGAAGAGCTTTACAAAACTTAAATTTAATCAATGTTGTTTAAAGTTAGGTAAAAAAAAAAAGATTTTATACTGTGGACAATAAAACAAAGTATTACTTAATAATTTGTTTCCTTCATTTATCCAATAAATAAACGAATTAAAAGTATTTACTCGTTAGAGTGGCCATCCATGGTCCACCCACATACACGAAGCCAAATTTCAAGTACGTATGTTTTTATGTTTGTGCGCGCATATTTCCGGAACTACAAGTCAGATTTAAGTAATTCTTTTTTGTTGTACTATGTATTGTTCAATTTAGGGAATACTATAAGTTTCATCAAAATCGGTTCAGTAGTTTTTGAGGTAGGGATTTTTTCGTATTGATAAAAACTTATTCTAACATGGGTTATGGCTTTCGAATTTCGACTAAGACACTGAAAAGCATTTATTAAAAACTTTTTACAAAAAAATAGAAACCGACTTCAAAAAAAAAAAACACTTAAAAGGAAAAAGTAATTTTGCTTTTGTCATGGCTATAGAAGTCGGTGGCGAGCTAAACAACAGAAACCTCGAGAAATTTATTATTCATGAATATGACGTTGTAATGTGAGTTGAATAGCAGATTAGAATAAGTAAAAATATGTCCCGAAGAAGCTTCCTATAATAAACTGTAAAAAGTCAACCAGTAGGTACCCCATAAATCAACACTTGTGATTATTGAAGAATGTAATGGCAAATTATAGATCCCGTAACGATCACCCGGTACGAATTGAACGGCTTTGTCGGGCACAGCCTGAGGCGCACACCTTATTTACTACAATAGTGATTCAAGATGGCGGTAACAAGTGCTTCACAATTCATGAGGTCATTAGTAATTTTGAGTACCTTTGAGTGGCAATATTTTTGGAAGAAAATGTGACCTTATACAATATGTAAAGAAAACCCTGTCCGACCCATAAGGATAATAAAGGTTAGGTAACACATGACCAAATAAAATATGAATTTTTATATAATCATCATAGTAACAATACTTATGAATTTTGAAATAATCTTTTTATTCCGAGAATTAATTCCAACTTCCCCGAAATTTGGTAATTTTTAAAAAAGTGACATCATTTTGACGGTAGTATTATAAGCGATGCGACCACGTGCCGCGTTCCCTGCCCCCTGTACCCCGCGCGTGGATTGTCTACCGCACATGTATTAAGTTACCTCTTTTTGCGAAATAATATTTATTTTTTTAGGAGGATTTTTTTTAAAGTTTTGCCCGACTTTGTATGCATTAGTAGAACCAGTTATCGATACCTAACAATACCTTCACGGATCGGACAGGGTTTTCTTTACATACTATATATGTTCCTTTATTATATCAATAATTGGTTTTTGCCTGCGAGAGTTAGTGCGCGAGAACATTGTGAATGTTAACATAAAAAATATCCTGATTCATTCGGTACTACTAACCACTGCTCGTTCATATAAAGAAATTACTGAATCGGAGCAGTAGTTTCCAAATCACCCCTACATACAAAACTCAAAAATGTTACCTTCCCTTTTCAAATATTAGTCGGTACCTACTTAAACATGCCAAATTTGTTTTGCCAGAGTTTGGGTGTCAGAAGTTCGAAAGTTACCCAGTCTTACTAACTGCTGCCCAGTAACTGAGTTGTAAAGGTCTGATCGTCTGTCGCTCCATGTTAAGTAGGTGCTGGTAATTAGCTACATCGAGTCAGACAGGAAGCTGACCGCACCATAGTTAAGAAACAGCTAAAATAAGTAGATAAATCACGATGATGATTTAGAGTTAATTAAATATATAACGGCGCGTGACTAGTTAATTTGGAATATTGTGATCTGTTTTGTGTCAGTATCAATTGTCCGTAAATTACTTTACTATTTTTTGAAGTCGAGTAATCGATCGGTATTCGAATAAATTATGATTTTTTATTAAGAGCGGGTAACACCATGGAGCGAATGGTAACACCGACTGGAAAGGCGTTAGCGCGGGCAGTCTTTGCTCAAGCTTCAATCGAGTGGGTTGGTCATATTCAAACCCAGTGGCTCTTATCTGTTCTTCTGAGATAATCTGAGATTATCATTGTAATCCCTTAATATTAAAGTGATCTGAGTGTTTGTACAGTTAAAATAATAAGAATCGAACATCACACTATAGTTAAAGTTCAACGTTTTCTCGAAATACCGCCCACGATGTATATTAATTATGGGATGAGAAGACACCTCAACTATCCCGAACTTTCGACCCTGCCTTCCTGACGGGTTTCCCCGCCATATATATTAAAATATTATTAGCCTCTCAAATCTAAAATTTTGCAATGCCTGAAAAAGGCCGCTAACCTGTAAGGACTACCTAATTATATTATATACAAGTCCACTAATGTACACTTGTAAGCAAATAAATACATTGAATTGAATTGAAATTGATAATTTGCGTTATGATGTGGAAAATGTAATAATTATGTAAAGTAAAACAATTATTTCGCAGAAGCAAAGAGTTATGATGTATATTCTTTATAAAATCTCATCTAAACTCTCTTTAGGTGTCTAGATGTAAAAAAAGTGTAAAAGTGAATGCTAATTAACATAAATATCTCAAAACGTTGCGTTTTTATTTTGTGAGTTTATTTTAGTTTTTATATGTCTAAATGATTACGTGAGTCTTCATTAAATCGTATGTAATACCTACTTGCACAATATGAAACAGCAGGAACAAAGAATGTTACAAGTTTGTAGCCACCGGACTGACACCGGATCGTTGGATTTCATTCGATTTTGAAAATCTTGCGGATTAATCAGTTTAAGCCTCGCTTGCTGCTGTGAGTCCGTGGATGAAGTCTGTTTTTCCTTCAATCGGATTTTTAGACGCTAAGACCTTGCGTCTTAGAAAGTACGTTTAGCCGTCGTTACCAGCAGCTTTTTGTACAGCCTTAGCTGTTGTTACGGGTCAAGTCTGTTAGCCAGTCTTACCATTAGGTATCGTATTACGTACTTAGTAACTGGTTAATAATATAATAATAATAATATAAGCCTTTATTCAGACATAATATTTATAAAGAAAAGTAACTTATGCTAGTGACTTTGATAAACCATTGACACCGAGTCACCGACAACTAATAGCTTTTCACCCCTGGCAGAAAAAACAAATAGATATAGACTTTATTTTTAAACAACATAAATTAGAAACGGTATAGAATAATCACAAATATAGAATCAACAGATAGGTGCAAGCCTTACTTCCAAAAACACAAGATTCTTACCTTAGTTAGCATTTATATTTTAGAATTAAGTAAAGGAGTCCGCAAATATCAAATATAAACAATACAGAGATAAACAAACAAATTATACGTTGCGTCAGAAAAACAAAATAAATTTGCCCCCTCCAACCCAAAATTGCACTCATCATTTTTTTTTTCCGGGTGGAAAATCCTCAATGGATGTCCGCCGCCCTGGGGTGGGCGACGGGGTCTGTCAGACTCCTACTGACTAAAAACCACCCCGGTGTCTCTCCGGTCACGTGCGCACGGAGCCGCGGGAGTCTCTGATTCTGCCGCAGCCCCACACTCTCGTGCTGGCTCGGTCTGTCCGGGCCTCGCCTCCTGCACGGGGTAGTGAGGTGTTAAACTACCCCGTGCATTGCCTCTGAGGCGTGCGCCGACACTCGCGCGCGCCTCCGCCTCGGGGTCCAACTAATAGGGGGCGGGGACTTCCCCATGTCCCTCGCCCCTGGACCCATTAATGGGGGCCGGAAGAGGGCGTTAGCCGCCCTTCCTCGGAGCCCGGTGCGTCTTCTGCGGCCCGGGAAGGGAGTTGAGATCTCTCTCTCCCGTTCCGCAGCTTTCTTCTGCGACATCACGTCCTCGCAAAAGGACACCACCGCGTCCAACGACTCTGCGCTACCGACCATCCTCCGCACTACTGCCGGCAGTGTCAGGTCGCCTCCTACTTCGTTTGTGAGGACACGGCGCTGCTCCTCCCAAGCCACACATTCGGAGAGCGTGTGCTGCGCCGTGTCCTCCCCGCATTGGACGCAGTGGTGAAAATTGCACTCATCTAGGCCATATTCTATGTAAATAAAAATATACAATAAATTACCAGAAGACATTAAACAACAGAATAAAACCAGTATATTTGTAACTAAATTAAAGCAATACTTAATTAGGAAAAGTTACTGTACATTACTAGAATATTTAACAGATAAATTCAATTATTAATTATTAATTGTAAAGAAAGGTTAAAGATATAAAGATAATTGTAAAGAAGGTATAAATGGAAACATGAAGCGCTCTTCCCCTCTCTACTTATTAAAAACTTGCTGTGCCCAACAGGTTTCATAATTGTTTCCAATATTATAATAAGATATTTACCACCTGTAACTGTACATCATGGATTGCAATAAACGATTTTGATTTGATTTTAATTTGAAAAAATTTGGTCTGTTTGACCTTTGACAAAGTCCTCCTCCATTTCTTTCCATTCTGTTCTGTTTAAACTTGTTTTCCCTGCAGTTGCTAGTAACTGGTTAGTGTTCAAATAATCATGCGTTCCATGTAAAATACTGCTATCCAACTGCATCCAGATTGAAAGAACTGTTCCAAACAATGATGGGGAGTAGCATCACGAGGCAGGTAGGTTTACAGTTTCTGGCACAGGTTTACTGCCACTAAAAGACGGCGTGAGTTAATGTAGAGTAATAATTATATGGTATAACCATAAACCTACATATCACTTCCTACATTTTATAAATTGTATAAATGTAATCATCATGAAGAACTAATAGGTAAAGCCAATTTACTCGTAAATTATAGAGTTAACTGATCGTATATCAATGTTCAGTTGTTACCTAATCTCAAAATCATAATTAATGTTTTATTTAAAATATGTTTTTAATAAAACATTAATTGTGACTTGTCGAAATAAAAATTTTAACAATTTTGTGATAATTTAAATGTTAATTGTAATAAATTGCATCGGCTACACATTCAGCTACACATAACCAATGTAAACTACTAAAGCTAGGGTAAGTCCAGGATAGATCCCCCACTGGGATAAATAATTCGATTTTTATTTCACTGTGTGAAATACTCTGAGAGCTAAATTTTGCTATTTTATTTATTTATTTTATTTAACCACCTATTTCATTTATAACATAAACACTTAAAATACTATAAAAACGTAGCTAGCTACAAAACCGGCGGTACACAACACCTTTGGGCCAGAACTCTTCTTTGAGGAACTTCTTGAGATGATTTGTCGGAACACGCACCACGAACGACTTGAAATTCGTGCTGTGACGCGGCTCCAACCTCTCGACCCTCAAAGTCCAGTTGGTCTTGACGCGCAGATACTCCACGATCTCCTCAACCTTCGTGGAGTGGTGCAGTCTGGACACATAGAGCAGCGTCGTCGGTACTGCTGGACGCAGCAGCATGTGACATGACTTAACTCGAGACGGTCTCTAAAGCCTAGAACACAGGCGCAGAGTAGCCATCCTTTCGATCTTCTATAGGTTGCATTTTGGGGAGTGTGCGAAGGAATTGCATGACTTAATTCCCCCATCTCCGTTCCACCATCGGACGACCCGTCGTACGGCAAGTTTCCACCCTTACGTTGTTAACACCATTACGATCTGGACGAAGCGTTTCACCTCCTCCTTTATACCGTCATCCTTCCTATTCCTAAATTTTTTAAGTGAATAGGCTTAATAAACTAGTGCGCTTTACCATCAACGACTCCGTCACTGCTTACCATCAGGCGGGATTGCAGTCAAGCGCTAGTTTATAATTTTAATAATAATAAAAAAATGTTGGGTCCTGTCGGAGCTGTACCGCACTGATTCCGACAAGGAGGCTTCACGAAAGGCGACCGTAACGAAACCTTCCTTGTCGCACGTGTGCTTTACTGAACCCTGCCTTTTCAGAACCTGCTTTGGTTTTGACAGGCTTCGTTTACCCCCTTTAGTTTTATCCGCTAGTTTTACCTACGAGTTTTGTGGCTCAACGGGCATTTTAGCGGCTACAATTGCTGCGTAGGGTATTATCGTTTGGGGGTCGCCGAACCTACACAAGTCAGTGCCAAGTCAAGGACGGCCGCGGCATACTTTACAACGCATGCATTTTCGGCAGCTGGTGACGCATTCTATAAGTAAGGAGTCCTGCCTCTGCAAACCTCAATGCCGGGTGGATTGTTGACGGGAGCATATGCGTTTCGTCTGTGTGACGCCCACAGTAGGCATCTATCCCATTTTTAAGAGGTCCAGAAAATTACAATTTACCCAAAATCTACACAGTTTATATCAGAACAATACAGTTAATTTAATACATTAAGAAACATATTAAATATCTCCCAAAGAACACAATGCTCTAAAATTACAGTTTTCGGAGTTATTAAGCAGTTTCGAAAAGTAGGGTATCTATCCTAGTCTTGCCCTATACTTACCATGCGCGACCGGCTAAAATAAGGAATTTTATAGTAACTATAAAATTCCTTATTTTAGCAGCCTTTGAGGGTACTCTTAAATTCTTAGTTATATAATAATATAGTGTCAAATGCGCAATTAAATTAGTTTTTAAGAACACATATTACTTCATACTATTATATTACTTCATAATGAACACATATTGCTCTCGAGAGAAAGTCCAATTACGCAATTTTTGACTTTGACTTTATTTTCTGCTGAGTTTAGAAGGCACGTGTAACGACAAGAGATGATTTTCAAAAGATTTTACGCACATATAATTATTACTTAAGATTACTGTAAATATTACGTTAATATTTTTAAGCAGTTAATATAAACATATAAAATGAAAAAAATAAATAAAAAATCATACATTCAAAGAGTACCTTTATAAGTACTCAAATTATATTTTCTATAACACAATGTAGGACACACAGGTATACACACATAATGAAATAAAAAAGTAAAGATGATGCTTATTTATAAAGATTTTTTTTATAATAAATATAAACTAGTGCTTGACCGCAATCCCGCCTATTCACTCAAAAAACCGAGTGAATAGAAAGGAAGACGTTGACGAAGACGAAGTTGGCGAGGTGATGCAATGTTAAATCCAACAACACGCCTAACGATGCTGCGCCAAAGGGAGATTGATCTGGAGACCCTCCACGACCAAACTCCCAACACAACAGCATTTGGCGTATCGTACCAAAAACGTAGCCCCACACTAGGAGTTTCTCCTGTATCACAGGTGCGTGTACAAATATATAAACTCACATTCGCAATATGTACCCGCGACACGCAGCGCCGCAGTCAATCACTTAACCACTGCGCCAACCGTGCCCGTAAATTATTTATATTATTTCCTCATTAGCTCAATTATTTCGGCCCCAACATAGGAAATAAGCTCATGCGTAATTGAATCGGTAAACAAAACAATTCCTCAAACAAATCGATTGTGGAATAGGAAGCCACCTATATCATTTTACGATTTACAACATTATTCATAATGTTCTTGTGAAATGACTTTGTGAAGAGAATCACGAATAAGTTATATTCAATGTTTCAGAAACTTTTAGGTTTGATAATTCTATTAATCGGTAAGTGTCCGGAATAGCCTTATGGCATACCTAACTATTCTATCCTGGAAACAGAAGTTAAAAAGAGAATTATCGTTCGACAGCGAAAGATCAGTTCATCATTTCTTGTTTTTTTTTTTTTTATAAATTATAAACTAGCGCTTGACCGCAATCCCGCCTGATGGTAAGCAGTGACGCAATCGTTGATGGTATAGCGCACTAGTTTATTAAGAGCCTATTCACTCTAGCCTTGAAGACACTCAAATTGTAGTCCGACGGAAACACCGCCGCTGACAAATTGTTCCAGTCCCTCGTTGTACGCGGTATAAAGGAGGAGGCGAAAAGCTTCGTCCGGATCGTAGAGGTGTTAACAACGTAAGGGTGAAAACTCGCCGTACGACGGGTTGTCCGATGGTGGAACAGAGATGGGGGAATTAAATCATGCAATTCCCTCGCACACTCTTCAAAATGCATCCTATAGAACACCGCAATTCTGGCTACTCTACTCTACGCCTGTGCTCTAGGCTTTGGAGACCATCTCGATTTAAAACAGGGTCACCAATTAGCCTCTTTGCACGCTTTTCTACTGAATCCAAAGTGGCCAGGTGGCACTTAGCAGCAGCAGCCCAAATGTGGCTGCAGTACTCCACACACGAACGGACCTGTGCTTTGTACAACATTAGAAGCTGAAGCTGCCCTGGTGTGAAGTACTGCCGGACCTTTGCTATAACGCCAAGTTTCCTGGCAGCCACATTGGCCTTGGAGTCAATGAACCGCCCCAAGTTTAGGTTCGAGGAAATCTCAAATCCCAAAAGCTGAAGGAGGTCGTTATACTCCAAGGATACATTTCGAAAGTAGGAGCCAAGGTGAACGGTCTCCTTTTGACGATGAAAAGACACGCCTGTATTTTGGCGGCATTAAACAAAGGATTTTCATCTGAACTTTCCCATTGCTCCTCGCCTCTGTGTGCAAAACCTCGACATATCTTGTGATTAGATCCTTGGCATATAATATGTATTATCGCCATCGCCATCTTCTTCATTAGTGAGCATACCGGGTTCTGGAGGGAAGGTCCCAAGGTAAATTTCAGCATTTGGGTCTTCCTCTTAGTAGTGGTAAGGTAAGTGGTAAGGCGCTTACTGCAAAAGTCCGTCTTGACATGGTTTGGCTACATAAAAAAGGAATATTTTACCCATTATGTGCGCATTGTCCCCACCTGGGGACAGCTGTATAAAAATAGGTATAGGTCATGATTCAAAAAACCCCTTTGTTTTATATTATCTTATAACTATTACAAAGTTAATAAAATGTTCATAAACATTATGTAAAATCACAGTTTTTTTTTCTGTATTTACGTTTGGCAGTGAAGTGAAAAACACTAGTAATTATTGTTTTCCCTGACGTACTTTTTATGAACGAAATTATTAAAAATAATCTGATATAAAACGTAATATACAGTAATAACCTCAACAATAATGCAGATAAACTGAAACTTTCATGTTAATAAATAAAAAAAACGAGGGTAGATTTGAAGGTGCGCCCATTGGGCACGGTGGGCGTAAATGGGTTAACAGTAGCCCATCCGTATTAATAACACACAGGTGACAAGTGGCGCCATCTACTGTAGGACTCACACTACACTTGATAGATCTTACACTGTTGTTAAATGTAGATGCTTTATACATGTTTTTATTTTCGTACATTGCTTTTAGTAATCCGCAAATAGATTTTGGAAAAGGTTGAAGGTATCTTATTATTTATTAACATTCCTTTTTTCTCACGCATGACAAGAGAGTCGTCGATGCTTATTATACTCATACGAGTAGGATATACATGTGGGAACATCTATTTTATTGATGACCAGTCTATTCCACTACTCCGAACCAATCATGACTGTATGTTGAGTCCGATTTTGCTTGCCTATGCTATTATCAATCTCGACCACAACCACCGTTCATCATCCGATTGCAACTGGCGCGGGGGTGGGGTCCCCCGGGCGGGGAGGGGGAGGCGCGGTGGGCAGGGGGGACGGAGGGGGGCTGGTGAGCGGTCGGTGGGCGTGGCTCGTGGCTGGTCGATACTGAACGAGGGCCGCGCTGAAACTGGCTGGTATGTAAAACGAATGATAAATGATGTAACAAGGTTAGGAAGTTTGGATGAAGAAATGGCTTGGATTTAAGTTGTTTGTAAGCTGGATTTTGGGGGTAAAGATTCTCCTGAAAAAGTCGATAGTGATTTGTGAAAGAATGAGAAAATCAAAAGACAGGACAGGGATAGCGATACTTTTAAATCCTAAATAGTACTTAGCTGCAATGTACAATGAGTTTGCGTTTCACTAAATAGTTTTCCAGTTGACAGTATTTCGCCAATTTCTTTGATTAATGAATTTCACTCGTTCGTCAGTTTTGGAGGTTCACCCAAGGTGCTAATGAATAACCATCTAACATATACCAATTAATGCTGCTGAAACAGACACTTTTACCATATACAATATAATAAATATCCATCCTTTATGTCTAATCCACCCTTTATTTTTTCTTTTTTTTTTAAAATTTTCACACATACAAACATACATTCATTACACCATTATTCACTACACCACAAACACTTCCTAAACATAATCATCAAACACTCACACTTACTTCATAGAATTACACTCTTCACCGTCTCTCTCTCATATTTTTAAAATTTATATTCTTAAAGTTACAAGGTCAAAATTCAAGAATTTGCTAGTCCATTGGCGCATCTGCCCAAAATTGCATTATATGTATACCCCGTAGGCGGACACTGCCCCCTAAGATACAGGCCTAGCCTAGTTTAGGGGACAGGGATAAACCTATTGTATCTATCGTATTAATGTATACAAAAAATGAAAAAATGTATTTTTTGTGCCCATAAATATTTGTATTGTATTGTAATGCTATTTCTGTTTCTGAGACAAGACATAAGTACATGTTATCTCCTGGAACAATATCACTTATTTGTACTCTGCTATCAAATTGCTAGATAAAAATATAATTTGATACAATTCGGCTTACATGACGTCTGACAGTAAATTTTAAATAAAAATTGAAAGAACATTCAGATTCCCATGCTCTTGTATTAAACTACAACTGCACAAACTACGAGCCGCTTTTCACTGACTTCAAAAGGTTCATAATTCTTTTGTTCGACATGTTTTAACTTTTTACAATAAGGTACCCTCTGCTTTGCTAGACTTGCCTTTCAATGCATTTAAAGCACAAATCAAATCCAAGCTTTGTTTAAAGGTATATTATTCTGTAAACGACTATTTAAATGATTAGAATAGCTGGTTGCTTTGATTCCATGTTTGTGTTCTTTCTCCAGAATTATCTTACTGAAACTTTATATGAGTTCATATAATTTGCTTTTTTAAAATGCATAAATATGTGAGCTGTCTCAGCCAACCTTTAGCTTTTATTTAGGTCATATTTTTTCACTTATTTACATTTCCATTTTAATGATATTTTCTTTTGCTTTCTGGTATTTTGGCGTGGCTAGCTGGCATATGGTAAATAATTTCATTGTTGTTGTGTTTTCTTGTATTCATTACTGTAAATAGTGTTGAATAAAGTCAAGTGTTTTTTTTAATGAACAGATAGCTGTGCTGCTGGAGAGTTTGTTCCGCCACTTTGTGTTCCCTGCAAAAGCATTAGAAATTGGCGAAGTGCGGGCGTTTTGGGGGGACTATCTTAGTAATAATATTGACGTTAAAAAGGTGCTGATTCTCAGCCTATTTTAAATAAATGACTTTTGACTTTGATTTTACAAAAAACCGCCGCTCCTTTGAACTCAGTAGGTTAATTTGAATAAATCTTTTTTATTAAAATTTGAACTAGTTTATTTATAAAACTTTTATTGTTACAACGAGAGCACAGTGCCTTCGACGATTTATAAAATGTAATGTGTGTAAATGTGTAGGTGTATTATATTGTACTTACTAACTTTAGAACACATGCACTCTATACACATACTCTAAATGCAATAAAAAGCACATGTTTATTTATACATTACAGCACGTGTGCATGTTCTATGGTGTAATTCAGTTATTTCAGTCACAGGCGAACTCATTCAAGCAGGTAGCGTGTTAATTACTTTGATACTAATCCATTTACAGCTTTTTATTTAAACTTTGTTTTGTTGTTGTGGCTTGGTATCGACGAACGTGTTGCAGCACGCTCTCTCGCTCCTCACGCTAGGTGGAGTGAACCATTGTAAAGTTCTGAATTCAATTGAATAAAATATTTTATTTCTTATAAACTTATATTACTTACACGCATACTTGAATCATCAGTGTAACTATTGACTTTTCGTAAGCGTAACTCAAAAAGACATACTTGACATAACTCTACGCATCTCTTTTTCGGCTAACATCGCGCCAGGGACGGGATGTGGTGTGTCTTGTGTTTCTCTAACTACTATAAAATGCTACATAGACATTAAAGCTCAACTAGCCACAATGGTAACGTTGATTTATATCTCTGGTTGTATTAATTAATGTTCGGGCTGTTCATAGGCTGTCCCTAATTACTCTGTAAGTACATCTCGCCAGTTGTGTTCCGTCACTGATTGTGTACTTAGCTATATATTTTAATCCGTAGAGGAACAATCGGGATTAAATTCAGGTACATTAGTAGATAGTTAGGCTGAGGGATCGACTGTTGCGCCGCGTGTCACGGGTTCGATTCCCGGACGGAACAAATATTTGTATGGCCTACAATTAGTTGTTCCGGGTCTGGCTGTTTGTGTATGTGAGTTTATATGTTTGTAAACGCACGGTACAGGAGAAATTCCTAATGTGGGGCAAAGTTTAAAAAAAAAAATATATAAAATTTCGACATACCTATAGGTACCATTATCAATGGTCTAGTTGGAACTTTACAACAAAACATGGAGTAATATAATACATTTCTGTATTTCTGTAGTGTTAATAATTGTTACTGTAGAATTCCCAACCTGAGACTAAGACAATACGATACAAAGAGTTTTTATGTATAAATTATAGACTAGTGCTTGACCGCCATCCCGTCTGATGGTAAGCAGTGATGCAATAGTTAGCTAAATCTGGATCGCCAATTAGCCTCTTCGCACGCCTCTCTACTGAAACCAAGCTAGTAGCTAGGTGGCATTTTGCAGCACCAGTCCAAATGTGGCTGTAGTACTCCAGGTTTATTAAAACATATTTTTATTTGAAGAAGCACGTTGCTTTTGTCATCTCAAGGTTTTATAAAGTATATCACTATCACACCGTGAAGTTATATTGGCAGTTCAATGTCTATTTCTATTTCACATTAGTGGGGCGAGTGGCCATTCATCACTCATATTAATTATAACAACACAAAATAATTGGCGGTCAGTCTTTTTCTCATTCCTTTAATTCGCTCTCTAACTCTATCTTTCTTATTAGTTAACGTTATAAACGAGTGTTTGAGCGCGATCCCGCCTGATGGTAAATATTGATATAATCATTGATGGTAAGGCGTACTAGTTTATTAAGAGTCTATTCACTCTAACTTTGAAGAATTAAAATAAACATGTATACTCGTACAAAAAAACGACATACCTATTAATACTTTATTTCCAAGAATATTGGTGTACAAACTAATATAATGTACATGAAATGAAATAGAAATGTGATCTATTTAAATTCTATTATCTATTCAACAAATGTTAAAATTAGATCTCTCTTTATAAATTAAAAATATAGCTACAGAACCATTTTTTAATATTACATGCACATCACTACTTAGTGTTTTCCCAAGACCAATCACGGAAGCGACCTGGGTCTTTAGGGGTTAGGTATTTTATTAAAACCACGGTAAGTAGACATGCTTTAATATTAAATCTAGTGACAGATGGGACGGTTTTATTAAATTACGCTTTTTTATTATGAAACAATGGACTTTATTAAAAAGTTCATTTTTCTTTGTCACTTGCCGTGAATGAGTTGGCTATTGTCTAAAAATCATAATGTTGGATGTTTGTCTGGAAAAATAATTTTAGGTTATCGGGGAATAGTGCGCACCATCAGAGTCAAATCTAATCAAAAGATGTTCCCCTAAACGCCCGCCCTTCACCAAATAAATAAAATAATTAAGCGATGCTTAAATAAGAAGTGATTAGCGACTGTTTAAGCATAAAATTTTGACATTTAAACGTCACTTAATTTAAGCATCTTGTATAAATAAACTCTTGTCATGACTACGGCGAAAATTCAATTCCCGAATGTAAGTTAATGACAGTTTCTCTCATCTTTACGTCTGGGATCATGAAGGTATCCCTTTTTGTCATGAAGCCGTCTTTTTGTCAAATTACCTTTTTCCTCTCCTACTCAACCTTCCTGACCTTCATAGGTCATTACCAAGATTTATTCAATAAAATAAGTTCCTATTTCAACCAATTTAGGACATTATTTTGAACAAGTTTCTGAATAATCTTTTGACATTGTTTGCAACTAGTGACCGTTATTCGACTTTACCTATTATACTACGAAGGGTAAACCCCAAACTCTTATAAAATCGTTTGTTAAATAACCGGGAAATTTGAACATTTTATTAAGTGAACAACACAATGCAAATTGGATTATGACATTAAATTTAACACGTGTGACTTGGCAACTAACATCTGGGGTTTGAAGTTAAGAACATAAAAAATATAATATAGCTCTTTGAGCCATAATAATCACTACAGATGACTGTTCTGACTGTATACTAGCTGCTAATATATTTCACGTTTTTTTCCAATATCAATCTAGTTGAGTGCCCTTTAAGAATATTTAATTGAAGTGGTAGTCAAATAATGCTTTTATGATAAAAGCGCTCCTGTGTTCTTTCTCTACTTCATGTTGACTACAAATAAGAGTACTTTCTTTTCCACTTCTTTAGCGCATTTTTCTTTCTTTTTTGTTTAAAAACTTTATTTAACTGGGTACGGTAGAGCTTATTCAATGCTACGTTACCTAAAAGTGATTACCACAAAAGCCAAGGAAAACAAAAGATTTGAGTTTAGACGAAATTATGATGAAAAGTTTATGATGTGAAATAAGGAATATTGAAATAATTATGGTATTTAACTACATAGTTGAATTGACCAATTCTTCGAGGCTGCTTATGAAGGCATAAAATAGAAAAAATGGACAAACTCTCGGCTTCAGTGTTGCGTCTCACTCATTCTACAGCATTCCACTGCCCATCATCAAGCCTCCGCCTAAAGAAAGTGGGTTGTCCGTAATATTGGCAACAAGCCAAAAATATGTGTATACTGTAATGACATCAGTAGTCCACTAAACCGATAGACAGAGACAACAATATAAGTTTTATAATCCTTCTAATTCTGGAATGACCAACCTCCAGTTTCCAATCTATACTGACAGACATTGGAAACCGCTCCGGACTTAGAAAGATATTACTATGAGATATAGGTAAGATGGTACGTGAGCAGCCTGCCAATCACTCCTGGGTAATGAGACGTCGCCACGCCTGAGATGAATCATCAATGTGAAACTTTGTCGGATGTTGGAGAAATTTTCTTTGAAATCCGAGTTGGAGGTAATTTATAGTGCCACGCTGCATGCTTCTAAAGGTGATGTGGGTGGTGAAATATGTGATTTTTGTAGCGGCATGCCTACTAAAACAATCTGTTAGTGTTAGCACTAGCCTACCATTTCACCAGAAGCATATAGAAGTACGCAATACTTTCGATGGGTGAAAATACAGAGTAAAAATTAATAAATACGTAGTTAAATGATATATGAGAACGCGTTTCTGTGTTCAAACATTGTAAGTAAGTATCATTCTCACGCAACATATACCAAAATATCAAAGTTTCAAATGACAATGTAGGGTGCAGCTACGCTCTAGCAATAAATCCCGAGGTACCCGAGTCCTGTAACGACAATCCCGTGTAATCCCAGCACTGGAACACGACTGCTATCTTGTGACCTCACACATAGTTATCCTTAACAGTTTAAATGTTGTTTCATTCACAAACACATGTAATGTGTCCGACATTCATGAATTAAACCAAAAGTGTTGATTGATTTAGGAAATTACGTAAATTTCGATACAGCTGGCATAAATTGTCCATTTGATTTACATAGGAAATTCCCTTTTAAATCTAGTTCCTGGCAGTCAGGCCGGTTGATAAACAATTTGATTACTTTTATAGCAAGTAAATGGCTATACAAAGTACATTGATATAAACACAAGAAGTTAATCAGAAGCAGTCACAGTATTTGTATAAAGGTGTGGTTAATCTACGTTCATCAATAGTCGAATGTTTATTGAATTTCATGTGTTGCATCTTACAAAGTAAACGGTCAATATGGATCATTTCAGGCAAAATTAAGGAGAGAGCCAACTTCTATAGATACATTATTACACTGCTAAATCATAATATACAGCATACATTTTAAATTTTTCGATATGCTCTGCTCCTGTTGGTTGCAGCGTGATGTTATATAGCCCAAAATCTTTCTGGAATAATGGGCTATCCAACAACAATTTTTCAAATCGGACCAATAGTTCCTGATATTAGCGCGTTCAAACAAACAAACTCTTCATCTTTATATATTAAAAAAGTAATATAGAAGATATACGCTGTAAAAATGAAGTCAGCATCGTAAACACGATATACAAATACTTAGTTACATGTAATGATTACAACGCCATGCGTTATTTGAGACAGAGTGAATGTATCTGTCCGTGTTAGCACAGGCAGGCGCCTGTGTCTGTAACATAGTATTTACTAGCGTAAGAGCGCGTAGCGTAAAAAGGAGGCCCCTCTTACGGTTCATTTATAATTTGCTGGAATAGGTATCAATTTAGATAAGCAAAGCAACTAATTTTAACATTAATACTTCTTAAAATTCATATAGGTGAAGAATGTATGTATGTTTAGTTGTTTGTTTTGTGATATGTTAGAGCTTAACATAAACAATTAAGGAGCAATATAAATCTGTTTTACTTCAATTCACGCTTCTTTTCTGTGAGATTAGGCAAAACACCACCTACTTCGATACTTACATAGGGGAATCTCCGTGGACAGTTCAGAATCACCATAAACTAGAAGGCAATCGGTTCCCACCCACTGGAACCTCAGATGGCCTAGTAAGCATCGCAAGATACAAGTCTCAGCCCACTATAGAACTCCGGTCTCCAGAGGGTAGTGATGTACCGGTAACAAAAATCACCGCAAACAAACAACACGTCATACTGACGTCACACGAATTCTACATCTCGAAAGTAGAGTTTACCGTGCAATTAGCATACGCACAACTTGCCTACATTAAATGTTGGGCAAGAGTCTGCTAGACATAACACCCGTGTGGTCGGAGGTTCCTCCTTTTTTACGTAGGATGAGTGAACTTTACTTCCTGTTCCTCATGCCTCTACAGAGTGTTTGCCAGAGTGTTGCTGCCTTATTCGAATAGTAGTAAGTACATCGTATCTGAAGAGTTTGTTTGTTTGAACGCGCTAATCTCAGGAACTAGGTACTGGCCCGGTTTGAAAAATTCATTTTGCGTTGGAAAGGCCATTCATCCAGGAAGGCTGTAAGCTATTTAACATCATGCTGCGATCAATAGGAGCAGAGCATATAAAAAACGCGAAGTCGCGCGCGGCCGCTAGTTATTAATATGCTGCAAAATAGGCAACAGCTATGAAAATATTTACCTAAGAAGTCATAAAAGAAACGAAAAGTCATAATTTAACTTAGTTTTCCACCAAACAAACTGATAACTGGCAATAATCCAAAACATTTTAGATTCATGAATGCGGCAACTAAACGTAAGTATTATATATTTCAATCTTTCAATCATTTATTATTGTTGGACAAATATCTAAATTGAATGACTAAATAAAATCAGAATGAAAAGTCCTGAACAAACATTTTATATACTATACACACCAACCAGTTTACATATGAACTTGTTTGGCTCACTAAACATTGAGGTCAACATTTTGTGTTTTGAAACATCTGCGCGATAAATCCCCGCATCCCGCGGGCGGACTCGCGATAATCCCGCGTCATCCCTTCTTTACTAGTCAAACGGGAACCCTTAATGACGCTGCTTGACATTTTGGTATGCGGGTGGTAGAGCCCAAATTTTTGATTCTCAAAAGCTAACATTACTGCAGTACCTTCTACGCACAACTTAACTAGCTCTTGAGCAGGCTTTACAATGTTTGCTACTTCTATTATCTTTTGATTACGAGCTACACAATAATAATATTATGCTAAATAAATAAAACAAAAAAAAAACTGTACAACAATGTAGGTAACTACAAACATTTTTATAACTTTTTTAAATGGTGCTAGTCACTCTGAAGTTAAGTTAATTACCATTAAAATAAGGTTTATATTTGTTTCAGATGAAATACCTTTGTCGAGGTATGAGGAACAGCGTGTAAAGTTCATTCATGCTTCATAGAAAAGGGAGGATCCTCCGACCAGACTGGTATTGTCTGACGGGCACTGCCCGCCGGTTGATGTCGTGAACTTGTATACGTGTTAGTTGCACAGTCAACTCTGCTTGCAAGATACCTACAGGATTTGCGTGCCGCCAGGATGACGTGTTGTTCGCATGTAGCGTTGTAGGCACCGCTACGACGTCAATTTGAAACATAAAATTTGAACTTAGTGACGCCAGATACTTAGGGGATGAAGGTGTGGTGCTGTGACGTCACGCAGATACCTATGTACACATCGCGTAGGATTAAATGAGGTAGTTAAAGCCCGCGGCGGTACGAGTATAATACGTGTAAAGTACACACAGTTTAGTACATGTTTCGTTCACATTGCACGTTACTGGTTGTGAACATACTAGTACATCGTAAACGTATCAGCATTATCTATCTACACCGATCCCACTGCTGGGACGCAAGCCTCCTGTCGGTGAGAGGGACGGCCCGTCACTCACCACGCGGGCCCACTGCGGGGTGGTAGATGTCACAGGTCCTAGATATTATTGTTATAGGACAACCGGTTACTTCACAAGATTTTCCTTCACCGCTTTGGGAGCAGTGGTGATGAAATAATTTTCACAAAGTAAAGTGACTATCTTGATTCGAATCATATGGTCTACATACAATTCGTAACTTTCGGCCATCAGGCCACAACTGCTAGTAAACTATTATAAGAATGTAGGCATAATTATTATATTATTTTGTTCGGAGTGTGAACGACAATTATCACTAAGTAAATAACTTGGAAATTTTCCAAGAGTTTCACACAATAATTCACAGAGAGAAATATAAATCAAGTACTCCCAGAAAACTAAGCCTTCAAAGTGAAAAAAATCTCTTCAATACGAGCTTCATACAAAATTCTATCCACCGCAAAAACTACAGCTAATACTTGGAAACCGCCTCGGAGAAAATGTTCGTTATCTTGTGGGAGAAAGTTTGTGAAGGAATTTGGAACCTTGGAAGATAAGCAAAAAGCTTAAATTCATTTAACAACGAAGAGTTTAAGTCTTTGCTATGAGTTATTGCAAAGGAGCTTTAGTTAATACGTGTTCATTGAAAATTCAACCTTGTCGTGCAACGAATATTCTTAAAAATTGAATGAATTAGTCTTAAGATGAAACTTGGCGTCGTTGGTCTAAGAAAAAAAGGATTTAAGTAGACTTTTAGTACCTACATTATTCTCATCAAATGCTGCTGTTTCTTGTCCGTGACAAGGTACTTAGTTATATTAAAAAGGTTGTAAGAAAATTATTTTCTCCTTTATTGTTTTCTACTGAGAATCTCAGAGGAGCTAGTAATAAAAGTTTTTTTTCTGCAATCAGTAAAAATTAATTAAAAGGAAAGGATTTCGGTGTGTACGGACGCCTCAGGGCAGCTTTGTTTCCACAAATATTTTTTCTTTGATAGACGCTTTCCATTACGTTTCGTTGGCAAGGTAGTGATCATTATAATAAAATTCCAGATTTCACGGTTGTCATCTGTTCTACGCAACGTTCTATTACATTAAAAAAAAATGAAATAACGTTTATCTTTTTCTTCTTCTTGAGTCTATAGAGGTCCTCTGCTGGACAATGGTCTTCCCCAAGGCTTTCATTGGTTTAGGGGTTGCCATAATTTTCCTCAACGATTCACAGCAGCTACATACTTTGTGTGTGTGTTATGTATTGATAAGTATTTTACACCTAGATGGGTTGTATCTATCATTAGGGCTCTGATCCTGAAGACAAAAGCCAATTCAGGGAACTCCTCAACTGTTTACATTAACGTTTATGTTGATGAGTCTTTTCACCCATAAAGGTTATGATGAAGGTTTGTTGTTGATCTAATGATGAAGACCAGAGACAGTCGAATTCCTCAACGATTTACAACATAGAAGTTTAACGTACGACAATCAATCCCTACTCGTCATACGACAATTAATGAAAATCAAGAGACTGAATTTAAGTTGCGCAATTGCGTCATCTCTAGCAATACATAACATACATTCACCTTGGTCCCAGAGGAATTTTATAAATATTGGTTTAGTAGTTTGGTATTTCAACCAAAATTACGTCGATTTAACCAACCAACGATTTGTCCACTATGAACGGATGCAGCTGAACAGTACTTTTCATAATTAAAAAAGTTAAAAAATACCTTTTTATTTTTCTAAAACAATTTTTTGTATAAAGATGGTTATATTTTTCTCATGTCCGACTGTCCATCCGTCCTTGGCTTACCTTCCAAACGGTTAGTGCTTGAAATATTAAACTTTGCATGTATATATGTATTTACCTGGTAGTATTTTTTTATGTCAACCCCTACGCTCAAAGTGTGAAGCTTTTTTCTCGAGTTCCCCCCTTGGGGTTTCACAAAACGGTTTATAAGACATTTTTTTATTTAGGAAACCATTTTTGATACGTCCAACTTTACAGCACAGTTTTTTGGTTATAATAGGACATCTTTCACCTTTAAAAGCTGTTTGTTCAGGAGTTATAGAAGCCTTTATGCATACCTTCCGACGATGTTAATGGTAGGTATGTGTAGTGATAAAAAGTAAACCATCAAAAAAATTTCGTTTTTGTTTTATCACGTTTTTATTTAAACTCCAGCGTCTTATGCTTATATCTAATTTAAATTTGACCTTGTAAAAGTTTTCCAAAGCGAAAAATAGAATAACATATTCACCCAGTTTTCATGCACCTCTATAATGTTCTACATTACTGTACATAAATCCGTTATGTAAGGTGGTTTCATTAAATACACAAAAATATGTAATATTTAGGTACAAAATCTCGTTCTTTTACAAAAATAAGCAACAATCTATTCAGACCACGAGGCGTGTTACAAATTCTCGCTTAGATAAAACATGAAACAAATGGCTGTCTGTATAAAGGATCCCAACATTAATGCCGTAATGTCCTAACTAATGCGACGGACTTCACAAAGGGATTTAGGAATAAAAGTTTTTCTTGTGAACCTAGTATTTATCTTACCTCTACAAGAGCAATATGACAAAAAGGTGATCATCACTACATTTTATAAAACAAAGTCGCTTTTACTTTCTCTATGTCGTTTTGTATGATTCAATCTTTAAAAAAATATGCAACGGATTTTGATAGGATTTTTAATAGATAGAGTGATTCAAGAGAAAGGTTTTTATTTTATGTATATAACACGCATAGTATATAAGAGAAACACTGATAATTTTTGAGGTTTCTAACACATGTCGCAAAAAATCCCATCAATCAAATTTTTGAGCTTACATTGATAACGCTGGCTGAACCTTATGAGATACATGAAAATAATGTACTACCACATTGTAGACCGTAAAAAAGTCTGCAACACTATATGTCTACCTACTACAAAGTTTCTTCATTATGACTATTTTTTTATGTTTGAAAAGTTAATTAAAACGCCAGTCGAAATCAGAGCCTACTATGTGTTCCTTATTATTAATCCTTATCCAAATAAATTACGTCATATCAAAGATAATTTTAGTAGCAGCAGATCTCTTTTTGAATTATTAGAATTGGTTGTTTCATACAGGCGATATCACGATTTATTCAAAATTAAACACCAGAAAAAATCCACTTGCCGCTCGCGCACCTGCCGGCCGTCTGCCACTTGAGTGTTTCTCTGCCGAAACCGCGGAGTGAGTGGGCCGGAGCGGGGGACCTTTATTTCGAACAAAATTGCTGTTCATTCTGTTTGAAGGTGGTGGAACTGACTATCCATGGACAATAAGGTCGATGTATCTTGCGGAGTCAGATATTGGCTGATGGGCGGCACACTAGACATTATTGAAGGGCCACTGTTTCTTGAGGAAGGCTTAGGTACCTATATGATTTGTCCACGTGAGAAGCCGGGGCGGGTCGCTAGTAATATTATAAATTCAGGAGTAACTAAGACCATCTCTCTGCTAATTCTTCAACGAAATTCGACGTACAGGAACACTATAACCTGGTTTGTAGGACATAGGATACATGTTACTAAAGCTTGTACCTTTGCAATTCATACAATTTATGATTTCCACTGCGATTGATACTGCTCTCCATGTAATAGGATATTGCTAACATTGTATCGCATTAGATTCACCTCAGCGCGTGATGTCTTCATCTAAATTCATCAGATTATTTGCACATGCATGATCCTTTGATCTGTGTATCTTGTTATCGTCAGTAAGTTATCTCTGTCACAGTAATTTATGGTTAGTTGTACTTGTCATTAGTTTAAACTAAGCTAAGAATAAGCACTTTTTGTGCGTATTAGATTGTAAATTGGAACTGTAATGTTTTCATTACCAAGTCAGCAATGTTCGCAAAAAAAATGGTGATTTATTTAAACAAGAAGATTAAAAAACGCCCTTGTGTATAAATATACATTCAAGTTTTTGGATGAGGATGATGCATTTTGGAGAGTGTGCAAGGGAATCGCATGATTTAACTCCTCTCTCCGTACCATCATCGGACGACCTGTCGTACGACGAGTTTCCACCCTTACGTTGTTGACACCACGACGATCCGAACGAAGCGTTTCGCCTCGTCTTTTATACCGCGTACAACGAGGGACTGGAACAATTTGTCGGCGGCGGTGTTTCCATTGGACTACAATTTGAGTGTCTTCAAGGCTAGAGTGAATAGGTTGTAAATAAACTAGCGCGCTTTACCATCAACGATTGCATCACTGCTTACTATCAGGCGGGATTGTGCTGAAGCACTAATTTATAAATTATAAAAAAAAGTTGCGACTGATCCTGTATTTATGTAACTTTAATATCTAATTTAATTTTGAATGTGGTTAAGTTAACAGTGAATGGAACTAAAAGCTAGATTTTTGAGTTTCTATAAAATAACTGTAAGATCTATTATATCACCAAAAATTGCAGTAATAAATATTTTGACTATGCATTTCGTTTGATACTGCAATGTAGGCTTGATAAATTTTATAGTACAAAGGGTCCAGGTCTAAAAGAAGAGAATTCAAAGTGGAGATTGTAGACTATACGAAAGTTATTTCATCTTAGAAACACAACTGATGTTACAGGATATCGGAATTATCGATTTTTCTACCTTATATAATAATAATATTATGTATATTACAATACTATATGAGAAGGCGTGGTAGCCTAGTGGTTAAAACACCAGCCTCTCAAGTAACTTTTCTAAGTTTATCTTGGACACCAATGACTAATTAAAGACTTTTAGTCTGAAATCCCAACACGCATTGAACAAGCGTGGTGATTACGCTCAATCCTTCGCTGTATAAGAGAAGACCTGTGCCCAGCAGTGGGACGATAAAAAGGTTGATCATGATGAATACTATATGGCGGTGGCAAGCGAGCTGGCCACAGGACCAACCAGTATAATGAACCAATACACAAACAGTAAATTACCTACTTTGATTAATATAACTTTTATGTGAAAGTGAACAAATGGTACTTTTTATGATACTAACACAATTCGACAATAGGTCCACAGTGTATCGTTCCACAAATATTAATTCGGTTCGCTTGCTCCATCAAAGCACAGGGGTAAATATTTTTGGGGGAGAGAGAAAGACACAATAACAATAGCTCTATCCCTTTCATTCTACACGTTTTAGTTCCCAAAGGTGGCATTATAATATCAGCTATTGGAGCCCGCGAGGTGCCCATCAGCCTGGGGGTGTCTTGAAGTAGAGGTGAAGTATTACGCCATGGGATTGAAGTAACAAGTTACCCTTAGGCTATGGAATCAGTAATAGGGCTGCGAAGGTTCGATATCAACAGACACGTGTAACATAATGATGTAACATAGACCAACCTTCTGACAATTCAAAAGTGCCTGTAACTGGTTTATTTAAAATAAATGCTTTGATTTGATTTGATTTAAGAACAAGCTATTATATAGCTTCTACATATTATTATGTATATTGGTTAACGTTGGGTGACATAAAACGCGATATATTTATATATTAGCAGGGAAATTAATTGTTTTGCAAATTTACATACTACAACTATATTTCCTACAGCCGTCAAATAAAAATTTATGACTTTAATATGTGGACTATTTTAGTTGGTATTCAATATGTTAAACAATGATAAACAATGTCGTGTTTGTGTGGAATATAACTTCATCAAGTCCTCTCCTTCGACTATGTTTACATTGATATGAATGGAACATAGTTGTTGGCAAATTAAGACAAGTGTTGTTAAAAACTAAACGAAAGTAACAAAATTATTTAGAGACTAAGGTCTGTATTAAAGAAACCAACTTAAGGCGCGTTACTTAGTTTCAATCGACCAAATAGCTTTCAAGTAGTTTCAAGCTTGTGTGGTGAGTGAGGTTCTGTAATACGAACCTAAAAGATTGAACAGCAGGAGGTGAGGTTATTAAGTAACACACTAGTAATTGCAATGATTTTTCTTTGGACAATTCAACAATATCATGGGATGATTTATATATTGGAGAACAGCGGTGGCCCAGTGGTGCATCGAATCACAATTTGTCGGCCGTAGGTTCGAACCCCGTCAGGCGCTTTACATTGTGAAAATTATTTCTTCACCACTGCTCTCAAAACAGTGAATGAAAACATCGTGAGGAAACCGACATGTTCTAGAGGCAAAACTTGGAAGACATGTGATCTCTGGGCCCGCGTGGTAGATTACGGCCTATTCCCTCTCAGCGAGGGGAGGCCTGTGTCCCAACAGTGGGGACATTACAGGCTGAATATGTATGTGCATTGGATTATTATTAACGTTCTCCTATAACTAAGACCCTACAGTCTGTCTGCCTGTCTCATGTTCCATGGTTGCTAGACAGTTGAAATCTTCACAGAAGATGTATTTTGTTGGCGCTATAACAAGAAATAACAAATACTAAAAACAGAACTTCTTTACATAGATTTCGCAGAGGGTTCCGTACCCTTCATACGCGAGTTTGATTCGCACTTGGCCGATTTTTAAACTTATGAAACAAATACTTACTTTAAAAAATCTTTGGATAGTGACAGAACATGTGTTTCGCAATTAGTGTTGTAATTTTATGTGCATATAGATATTCAGGGGTAGCTACCCTCTCCCGCCTGCAAGGACGATGAGCCGCTATGCACGAGTGAATGAAATGAAATATAAGTATGAGTACCAATAAAAAGTGTTATATATGTATATGAACATTATATTACAGGGTGTTGGATGCCTTTGACATACTATCAACTTGAGAAGGTACTTCAGGTTTTTGCACAGATAAGCATTTACGCATTGTTGATTGTACCAGCTGCATTTGGCGGTGTAGTATGTAGATGTAACTCTGTTCAATCAATACTCGTCCCTCGAGCATAATCCGTTATTAACTTGACGAGATTTGAACGAGATGAGTCTATATAGTAATAGAAAACTATACCTACGTGTAACAGAATATGACAATTGTGCATTGGTTTTAGTGTTCGTGGAGTCCGTTCTCCTGCTTAGGTACCTACTATGCTTTGGAATGATCAACTAGTTTCATTTTCCTGACTGACCGACACAGTGAATCTTCAAATCTTCTACTTTTTCTTCATCCTATAGATGTCCACTGCTGAACAAAGGCCTTTCCCAAGGCTTTCCACGATGACCGGTCTTGTACTGCCCGCATCCATCGGCTTCCCGCGACCTTCACCAAGTCATCGGCCCACCTTGTAGGGAGCCTCCCTACGCTGCGTCTTTCGGTACGTGGCCGCCAATCCAGAACCTTACTCGGCCACCGGTTCTACGAGCAATGTGCCCTGCCCACTGCCACTTAATCTATGTCGGTGACTTTGGTTCTTCTGCGGATATCCTCATTCCTGATTCGATCACGTAAACTCCGAGTATAGCTCTTTCCATTACCCTTTGTGTGACTCTGAGCCTTCGTTTGAGGCCCATTGTGAGCGACCACGTTTCAGTTCCATAAGTCATCGCTGGCAATACACACTGGACAAAGACTTTAGTCTTGAGACACTGTGGTATCTTGGACGACGAAAAGATGTAGCGTAGCATCCCGAACGCTGCCCAGCCGAGCTGGATTCGACAAAACACCTCTTTCTCGAAGTTGGAGCTACCCATCGAGGGACTGGAACAATTTGCCGGCGGCGGTGTTTCCGTCGGACTACAATTTGTGTGTCTGCAAGGCTAGAGTGAATAGGCTCTTAATAAACTAGTGCGTTTTACCATCAACGATTGCGTCACTGCTTACCATCAGGCGGGACTGCGATCAAATGCTGGTTTATAAATTAATAATTGAGCAACCAACTAGAATTGGAGTGGGTGCGACATGAGATTCGACATGATCTTCGTTTTATCCAAGTTCACACTTAAACCCACTTGTTGGGAAGCTCTGCTGAGGTCATTAAGCATTTTGCTCAAGTCGTCCAGGGTCTCCGCCATGAGAGATTGCCGCCGATCGCCGCTACGAGGACACGGCGGTGCTCTACCCAAGCTGGGCAGACCTCCACCGTATGCTCCACCGTGTCCCCAGGGCGATCCACACAATGGTGACACCCTGGCGTTTCCTCCCGCCTAATACGGAACAGGAACCTCCCGAAACAACCGTGTCCGGTGAGGACCTGCGTCAGGCGGAAGTTGAGGGCGCCGTGGCGCCTCTCTAGCCACTCCTCAAAGAGGGGACTTACCGCCGCTATTGTAGCGTGCCTAGTACTGGGTTGCGACAATCGCACTCTCCATGTCGCCATGAGAACCCGCCGGAGCTCTGTCCGCCGTACCGCGATTTCTCGCGGCAGCGGAGTATCCTTAACCCCTCAAATGTTCAAATGTAATTGGTTCAATTGAAAAAAATGCTGAATTTGAGTCATGTTACATGTTACGTTACTGCTAAACTTATCATTGAGGTACGTACCAACTTGCAGATTAGACAGAGTGCAATCTGCAAGATGAGATTATTCAATTAATCTATATAGAGCAATGGTTCCCAACTAGTGATCCGTGGACCACCAGTGGTCCACGAAAAACTCCTCCTGGGTGCCTCAATGATACACTGTAAATGGCCATAAAAGTAGTAAATATTATCAAAAGCAGCGCCTTAAATACACGCCTTTTAAAAAAAAAATATACACTGCAATGGACTCTGACCATGAGGCACTTGTCTTTCATACAGAAGTCGATGGCTATCGAAAGGTTAATATCTTGGGAAGATTACATGAACTGAAAGCAGAAGTTGAGATATTTCTGATTGACAACAAAAATAATTATTTGAAACAGTTTACTAATCTGGCATGGCAGATGAACTTGGCTTGTCTTGTGGATATTTTCACACACTTTTGAAAATGCAACTCGTTTCGGAAATAAAGAATTAGAGAATGCCGCAAATATACTCATTTTTGAAGATAAACTACGTTTTTTTATTTTTAAACTTCAATTGTGGTTACGCGAAATTGAAGAAAATAATTATTCTGCGTTTGTGACATTACAGTCACTTGTGGAAGACAAAAGTATGACGCTATTAGAGCAAATATACAAGAAAATATTAAGACTCGTTTGCATATGTTGATTGATGAATTCAATCGTTAGTTCCTAGAATATACAGAAGAAGTTGTTCAAAAACTGATTCGTAACCTTTTTAGCATGGGCGCTAGTTAAGTTACAGAAGAAATCCAAAAAGAACTCATTGAATTACAAAATGACAGAAGCTGCAAATTTACTTTGGAATCGGATTCACTTGAGTCATTTTGGTGTAAAAAATCAGTTTCTTATACTAAACTTTGAGCCTTACGCTACTTTATGGTTTTCTGAACCACTTATTTATGTGAACAAGGGTTTTCTGCTTTATTGGTAATAAAAAACAGGGCGAGAAATCTTTTGAAAGTAAGTGATGATTTGCGTGTGGCTTTGAGTAACAATATCAGTCCTAGGATACCCGAACTTGTGAAGAAGATGCCAGCTCAGAAATCACATTAATTCAAAATTACAAAGTTTATCCTAGAAATTTAATTATTTCTTTTTATGTAATTTCATATTTTGATATTTAATTGTAGTTTCAGTTTGATTAGGTATTACAGTTTATTTTTATTACACTAAAATATACACACATCAAAAGTGTCTAGGGATCAAGCATTTTTATGCGGATTTCTTGAGATTGAGATGTGGCTTTGTAATAAATTTATGATTTTATAAATTTATATGGATCCTTTTTGGTGCATTTCATAATTTGAATCAGGAACTGTGAATCAAATTCGAGTAAAAGATGAAAATCAGCTGTCAATATTTTCCCTATAAAAACATACAACGCATTGAAGACATTATTAGTGCTACTGTTTCCCTACTACTGATTAAAACCAACGTTATTATGGAGCGGCGACGTCATTTAAGCAGGGAAGAAATGCTCAGAGCCGTGGGAATGATAGAAGCTGGTTCCCGGCAACGTACTGTGGCTTTAGCTCTGAATACAAGTCAGAGTGTTATCAGTCGACTTTGGACACGTTACCGAAGCACTGGTACCGTGGCTGAGCGCCATGGAGGACGGTATCGCTGCACCACACGGAGACAAGACCGATACATTCAAATCTTAACTCGAAGAGCTCCAACAATAACCGCCATGATGTTAGCCGTGAGGCTTCATCACTCTTCAGGGAACTTAATTAGCGACCAAACAGTCAGAAACCGCTTGCATGAAGTGAACCTTCATTCCCGAAGACCGCTACGGGTACCACCTATAGCAATGCACAATCGTAGGATTCGATATCAATGGGCTCTTGAACACAGAAATTGGGCAGAAGAACAATGGCGTTTCGTGTGCTTTTCTGATGAGTCTCGTTTTGGTATGAGACCGGATACAAGACGTATACGACACTGGAGAACCCCTGGACGCCAACAGCGATTAAAATCCTGCCAGGAAGTCCATCCTTATAGTGGTGGAACCATCATGGTATGGGCGGGTATTTGGATCGGCGGAAGAACTGAGTTGATTTGGATCAGAGGCAACCTCAACGCTCAAATTTATGCTGAGACGATTGTATCAGACGTCATCGTTCCTCTACAAGTGCAAATCGGTCCCTTATTTCAGTTAATGCATGATAATGCACGACCGCACACCGCAAGAGTTGTAAGACAGACTCTCGCCGCAGCTAACATCAGCTGGCCTGCTCAGTCGCCAGACTTGAACCCGATTGAGCATGCATGGGATATGCTACAGAGAAGAGCTCTGCCGAATATGGAGGGTATCCAGTCGCAAGAAGACCTTTTTTTGTTGTTACAACGAACATGGGCGGCCATTCCACAGCGTGATTTGGATGAACTCATTTTGAGTATGCCAAACCGATGTTCTTGTGTTCTTAGTGTTCGCGGTAGAAACACGGATTATTAATTGTTTAAGTTACCCAATAAAATTTTAGAGAAAACTGTTATTTCAGTCTTTTTTTCGAACTTTTGTGTTAGTGGTTCAAATGTCAAATATCCCTTTATTAGGAAAATGGCAAATTTCTTTATTAATGCAAAGGTGACTTGGTTTATCGTTACTGTGACAAACGAAAACACTTTATTTGATGAATCCTTAAAGAAAATTTTAATTAATATCAATCAGGAGAAAAGTTATTGCAAAAATATATGTTGATCCACTAAATAACTACACACATCAAAAGTGTCTAGACTTTTGATGTGTGTAGTTATTTAGTGACTAAAAAGTGGTTCCTGCCAAAAAAAAATGTAAAGGTGGTCCCTGATCAAGAAAACGTCCCTCTACACCCCTGGTGCACAGGGACGCAATGCAATGCATACACGATTGCATATATTTTAGTAAAACACACCTATACCAGAGTATCGCTGCGCCCTAAAGTTTGCGTATAATGCATAGTCTATGTACCTATACATACATCATACGTTACTTCACGCCTTCTCCCCACGGACGGCAGAAACTACAAAACGTAACTCGCTACGATCCTTCCATACCTTTTGACCGATCGTCTTCACATTGATATTTTTCTACCTATTTATCAAGACGGCTCATAGAACAGACAACAGCAAGTCAAGCTACCTGAAACTGTCAAATATTCCCAATCAAACTTGAGCCATAACGCTTTAGAGATAAAGTTGAAAATCTAATAAAGAAATCTGACAAATTGTAGTAGCTTGATGTGCTGTCGTCTGTAGTTACAAGACTATTTTCATGATTCCGTATCCAAAGGGTAACAATGGAGCCCATTACTAAGACTACACTGTTATAGCTAGACTTTCTAAATGTTCTCGAAGTTTCAATGCGAATCTAGAATGTTCCAGATGACTCCAGCAAGTTTCCAAGTTTTATTTGGGAAACAGCTAATATTAGCAATGTTTAACAGTTACAGTAGTGTTGCGTGGATGTGACGCATGTTCACTCAACTACTTCTTATTTTTTGTGTTATTTTAGGCTTTTGCGTCATATTTACCATGAATAAACGTTTTTTTTTTTGTTTCTCTCTTTCTTACACAATATACATTATAAGGTCATTTACAAGTTGCCACTGGTAAACATTTGAAAGAAAAAAGATAACTGAATATCAACGTTTGTCGACAGCTAGCACAACAGACGTTTGGCAAAACAAATATACGAATAATAATTGTAGTCTGCCGCTATGTTTTTATTTTAAGATATTACAATCGAGCCGGTCTGCGACTGTAGCGTCATAAATATGTAAAGACCGTCTGTGACCGACAATAGTCCTCATTTAGCAGGACAAGCGCTCGCTCTAAACGACCTCCATTTTGTTCTGTAAATAAAAAAGCATGGCGGACCTGAATAGGGAAATGTCTGAGTGCTGTTGTCAATTAAGCAGGAAAATGGCGGACTGTCACAGGATAGTGTTGTTTGAGGGACACTCAAAATAGACTTTTTTATGTACATCCCTAGAGAAATGGTATCCCTCTAAGATCGTTGGAGTAATACTTTTTTTTTTTATTAATTATAAACTAGCGCTTAACCGCAATCCCGCCTGATGGTTCTGGTGGACTGGAAGTGTTCTTTTGTTTTTGCCATATTTGGCCACCTTTTCTTTGAGGTAAGTTCATGTTAGTTAGTTATTTAATTTATTAGAAAGTGTAAACGGTCAGTAGTAGTCATACTAGTAATATTGGAAGCCATCATGGTTGGGGGAAGGGTAGGCATGTGGTGAGGTATTTATTTTTTTTATAAATTATAAACTAGCGCTTGACCTCAATCCCGCCTGATGGTAAGTAGTGATGCGATCGTTGATGGTAAAGCGCGCTAGTTTATTAAGAGCCTATTGACTCTAGCCTTGAAAACACTCAAATTGTAGTGTGACGGAAACACCGCCACCGGCAAATTGTTCCAGTCCCTCGATGTACGCGGTATAAAAGAAGGGCGAAACGCTTCGTCCGGATCGTAGTGGTGTCAACAACATAAGGGTGGAACGTGGCTGTATGACGGGTCGTCTGATGGCGGAACGGAGATGGGGGAATTAAATCATGCAATTCCCAGAATGACACTCTCCAGAATGCATCCCATAGAAGACCGAAAGGCTGGCTACTCTACGTCTGTGCTCCAGGCTTTGGAGACCGTTTCGAGTTAAATCTGGATCGCCAATCAGCCTCTTCGCACGCCTCTCCACTGAATCCAAAGTAGCCAAGTGACATTAACCCTTGTACACGGGCCAGTTGATCGTTTCCTAGGAGCCGGCAAGAAACTCATGGTTTTTAAAAATTATTGGTTTTACAATATTTTACAAAATTTAAAAATTACAGTGTTAATAGGTATGAGAAAACATTATAGGCCTGTCAACAAGTGCCAAGTATCTGGTAAGTACTCTGGGATTGTTCGGGCTACTTTGTCAACAAGTGCCAAGTATCTGGTAAGTACTCTGGAATTGTTCGGGCTACTTTGTCAACAAGTGCCAAGTATCTGGTACTCTGGAATTGTTCGGGCTACTTTGTCAACAAGTGCCAAGTATCTGGTACTCTGGAATTGTTCGGGCTACTTTGTCAACAAGTGCCAAGTGTCTGGTACTCTGGAATTGTTCGGGCTACTTTGTCAACAAGTGCCAAGTGTCTGGTACTCTGGAATTGTTCGGGCTACTTTGTCAACAAGTGCCAAGTGTCTGGTACTCTGGAAATGTTCGGGCTACTTTGTCAACAAGTGCCAAGTGTCTGGTACTCTGGAATTGTTCGGGCTACTTTGTCAACAAGTGCCAAGTGTCTGGTACTCTGGAATTGTTCGGGCTACTTTGTCAACAAGTGCCAAGTGTCTGGTACTCTGGAATTGTTCGGGCTACTTTGTCAACAAGTGCCAAGTGTCTGGTACTCTGGAATTGTTCGGGCTACTTTGTCAACAAGTGCCAAGTGTCTGGTACTCTGGAATTGTTCGGGCTACTTTGTCAACAAGTGCCAAGTGTCTGGTACTCTGGAATTGTTCGGGCTACTTTGTCAACAAGTGCCAAGTGTCTGGTACTCTGGAATTGTTCGGGCTACTTTGTCAACAAGTGCCAAGTGTCTGGTACTCTGGAATTGTTCGGGCTACTTTGTCAACAAGTGCCAAGTGTCTGGTACTCTGGAATTGTTCGGGCTACTTTGTCAACAAGTGCCAAGTGTCTGGTACTCTGGAATTGTTCGGGCTACTTTGTCAACAAGTGCCAAGTGTCTGGTACTCTGGAATTGTTCGGGCTACTTTGTCAACAAGTGCCAAGTGTCTGGTACTCTGGAATTGTTCGGGCTACTTTGTCAACAAGTGCCAAGTATCTGGTACTCTGGAATTGTTCGGGCTACTTTGTCAACAAGTGCCAAGTGTCTGGTACTCTGGAATTGTTCGGGCTACTTTGTCAACAAGTGCCAAGTGTCTGGTACTCTGGAAATGTTCGGGCTACTTTGTCAACAAGTGCCAAGTGTCTGGTACTCTGGAATTGTTCGGGCTACTTTGTCAACAAGTGCCAAGTGTCTGGTACTCTGGAATTGTTCGGGCTACTTTGTCAACAAGTGCCAAGTGTCTGGTACTCTGGAATTGTTCGGGCTACTTTGTCAACAAGTGCCAAGTGTCTGGTACTCTGGAATTGTTCGGGCTACTTTGTCAACAAGTGCCAAGTGTCTGGTACTCTGGAATTGTTCGGGCTACTTTGTCAACAAGTGCCAAGTGTCTGGTACTCTGGAATTGTTCGGGCTACTTTGTCAACAAGTGCCAAGTGTCTGGTACTCTGGAATTGTTCGGGCTACTTTGTCAACAAGTGCCAAGTGTCTGGTACTCTGGAATTGTTCGGGCTACTTTGTCAACAAGTGCCAAGTGTCTGGTACTCTGGAATTGTTCGGGCTACTTTGTCAACAAGTGCCAAGTGTCTGGTACTCTGGAATTGTTCGGGCTACTTTGTCAACAAGTGCCAAGTATCTGGTACTCTGGAATTGTTCGGGCTACTTTGTCAACAAGTGCCAAGTATCTGGTACTCTGGAATTGTTCGGGCTACTTTGTCAACAAGTGCCAAGTATCTGGTACTCTGGAATTGTTCGGGCTACTTTGTCAACAAGTGCCAAGTATCTGGTACTCTGGAATTGTTCGGGCTACTTTGTCAACAAGTGCCAAGTATCTGGTACTCTGGAATTGTTCGGGCTACTTTGTCAACAAGTGCCAAGTGTCTGGTACTCTGGAATTGTTCGGGCTACTTTGTCAACAAGTGCCAAGTGTCTGGTACTCTGGAATTGTTCGGGCTACTTTGTCAACAAGTGCCAAGTGTCTGGTACTCTGGAATTGTTCGGGCTACTTTGTCAACAAGTGCCAAGTGTCTGGTACTCTGGAATTGTTCGGGCTACTTTGTCAACAAGTGCCAAGTGTCTGGTACTCTGGAATTGTTCGGGCTACTTTGTCAACAAGTGCCAAGTGTCTGGTACTCTGGAATTGTTCGGGCTACTTTGTCAACAAGTGCCAAGTGTCTGGTACTCTGGAATTGTTCGGGCTACTTTGTCAACAAGTGCCAAGTGTCTGGTACTCTGGAATTGTTCGGGCTACTTTGTCAACAAGTGCCAAGTATCTGGTACTCTGGAATTGTTCGGGCTACTTTGTCAACAAGTGCCAAGTATCTGGTACTCTGGAATTGTTCGGGCTACTTTGTCAACAAGTGCCAAGTATCTGGTACTCTGGAATTGTTCGGGCTACTTTGTCAACAAGTGCCAAGTATCTGGTACTCTGGAATTGTTCGGGCTACTTTGTCAACAAGTGCCAAGTATCTGGTACTCTGGAATTGTTCGGGCTACTTTGTCAACAAGTGCCAAGTATCTGGTACTCTGGAATTGTTCGGGCTACTTTGTCAACAAGTGCCAAGTATCTGGTACTCTGGAATTGTTCGGGCTACTTTGTCAACAAGTGCCAAGTATCTGGTACTCTGGAATTGTTCGGGCTACTTTGTCAACAAGTGCCAAGTATCTGGTACTCTGGAATTGTTCGGGCTACTTTGTCAACAAGTGCCAAGTGTCTGGTACTCTAGGAATTGTTCGGGCTACTTTGTCAACAAGTGCCAAGTGTCTGGTACTCTGGAATTGTTCGGGCTACTTTGTCAACAAGTGCCAAGTGTCTGGTACTCTGGAATTGTTCGGGCTACTTTGTCAACAAGTGCCAAGTGTCTGGTACTCTGGAATTGTTCGGGCTACTTTGTCAACAAGTGCCAAGTGTCTGGTACTCTGGAATTGTTCGGGCTACTTTGTCAACAAGTGCCAAGTGTCTGGTACTCTGGAATTGTTCGGGGCTACTTTGTCAACAAGTGCCAAGTGTCTGGGTACTCTGGAATTGTTCGGGCTTACTTTGTCACAAGTGCCAAGTGTGTACTCTGGAATTGTTCGGGCTACTTTGTCAACAAGTGCCAAGTGTCTGGTACTCTGGAATTGTTCGGGCTACTTTGTCAACAAGTGCCAAGTATCTGGTACTCTGGAATTGTTCGGGCTACTTTGTCAACAAGTGCCAAGTGTCTGGTACTCTGGAATTGTTCGGGCTACTTTGTCAACAAGTGCCAAGTATCTGGTACTCTGGAATTGTTCGGGCTACTTTGTCAACAAGTGCCAAGTGTCTGGTACTCTGGAATTGTTCGGGCTACTTTGTCAACAAGTGCCAAGTATCTGGTACTCTGGAATTGTTCGGGCTACTTTGTCAACAAGTGCCAAGTGTCTGGTACTCTGGAATTGTTCGGGCTACTTTGTCAACAAGTGCCAAGTGTCTGGTACTCTGGAATTGTTCGGGCTACTTTGTCAACAAGTGCCAAGTATCTGGTACTCTGGAATTGTTCGGGCTACTTTGTCAACAAGTGCCAAGTGTCTGGTACTCTGGAATTGTTCGGGCTACTTTGTCAACAAGTGCCAAGTGTCTGGTACTCTGGAATTGTTCGGGCTACTTTGTCAACAAGTGCCAAGTATCTGGTACTCTGGAATTGTTCGGGCTACTTTGTCAACAAGTGCCAAGTGTCTGGTACTCTGGAATTGTTCGGGCTACTTTGTCAACAAGTGCCAAGTGTCTGGTACTCTGGAATTGTTCGGGCTACTTTGTCAACAAGTGCCAAGTATCTGGTACTCTGGAATTGTTCGGGCTACTTTGTCAACAAGTGCCAAGTGTCTGGTACTCTGGAATTGTTCGGGCTACTTTGTCAACAAGTGCCAAGTATCTGGTACTCTGGAATTGTTCGGGCTACTTTGTCAACAAGTGCCAAGTGTCTGGTACTCTGGAATTGTTCGGGCTACTTTGTCAACAAGTGCCAAGTATCTGGTACTCTGGAATTGTTCGGGCTACTTTGTCAACAAGTGCCAAGTGTCTGGTACTCTGGAATTGTTCGGGCTACTTTGTCAACAAGTGCCAAGTGTCTGGTACTCTGGAATTGTTCGGGCTACTTTGTCAACAAGTGCCAAGTATCTGGTACTCTGGAATTGTTCGGGCTACTTTGTCAACAAGTGCCAAGTGTCTGGTACTCTGGAATTGTTCGGGCTACTTTGTCAACAAGTGCCAAGTGTCTGGTACTCTGGAATTGTTCGGGCTACTTTGTCAACAAGTGCCAAGTATCTGGTACTCTGGAATTGTTCGGGCTACTTTGTCAACAAGTGCCAAGTGTCTGGTACTCTGGAATTGTTCGGGCTACTTTGTCAACAAGTGCCAAGTATCTGGTACTCTGGAATTGTTCGGGCTACTTTGTCAACAAGTGCCAAGTGTCTGGTACTCTGGAATTGTTCGGGCTACTTTGTCAACAAGTGCCAAGTATCTGGTACTCTGGAATTGTTCGGGCTACTTTGTCAACAAGTGCCAAGTGTCTGGTACTCTGGAATTGTTCGGGCTACTTTGTCAACAAGTGCCAAGTATCTGGTACTCTGGAATTGTTCGGGCTACTTTGTCAACAAGTGCCAAGTGTCTGGTACTCTGGAATTGTTCGGGCTACTTTGTCAACAAGTGCCAAGTATCTGGTACTCTGGAATTGTTCGGGCTACTTTGTCAACAAGTGCCAAGTGTCTGGTACTCTGGAATTGTTCGGGCTACTTTGTCAACAAGTGCCAAGTGTCTGGTACTCTGGAATTGTTCGGGCTACTTTGTCAACAAGTGCCAAGTATCTGGTACTCTGGAATTGTTCGGGCTACTTTGTCAACAAGTGCCAAGTGTCTGGTACTCTGGAATTGTTCGGGCTACTTTGTCAACAAGTGCCAAGTGTCTGGTACTCTGGAATTGTTCGGGCTACTTTGTCAACAAGTGCCAAGTATCTGGTACTCTGGAATTGTTCGGGCTACTTTGTCAACAAGTGCCAAGTGTCTGGTACTCTGGAATTGTTCGGGCTACTTTGTCAACAAGTGCCAAGTGTCTGGTACTCTGGAATTGTTCGGGCTACTTTGTCAACAAGTGCCAAGTATCTGGTACTCTGGAATTGTTCGGGCTACTTTGTCAACAAGTGCCAAGTGTCTGGTACTCTGGAATTGTTCGGGCTACTTTGTCAACAAGTGCCAAGTATCTGGTACTCTGGAATTGTTCGGGCTACTTTGTCAACAAGTGCCAAGTGTCTGGTACTCTGGAATTGTTCGGGCTACTTTGTCAACAAGTGCCAAGTATCTGGTACTCTGGAATTGTTCGGGCTACTTTGTCAACAAGTGCCAAGTGTCTGGTACTCTGGAATTGTTCGGGCTACTTTGTCAACAAGTGCCAAGTGTCTGGTACTCTGGAATTGTTCGGGCTACTTTGTCAACAAGTGCCAAGTGTCTGGTACTCTGGAATTGTTCGGGCTACTTTGTCAACAAGTGCCAAGTGTCTGGTACTCTGGAATTGTTCGGGCTACTTTGTCAAGCAGTGTAAACAATAGTCTTCTTTTCCAGCCTATAGAGGTCCACTGCTGGACAAAGGCCTCCCCCAAGGCTTTCCACAATGACCGGTCTTGTGCTGCCCGCATCCATCGGTTTCTCCCGACTTTCACAAGATCATCGGTCCACCTTGTTGGGGGCCTCCCTACGCTGCATCTTCCAGTACGTGGCCGTCACTCCAGAATCTCATTGCCCCATCGGCCATCGGTTCTACAAGCAATGTACCCCGCCCACTGTCACTTTACAATTTTAGCGACTCGAAGAGCTATGTCGGTGAATTTGGTTCTTCTGCGGATCTCCTCATTTCTGATTCGATCGCGCAGAGAAACTCCGAGCATAGCTCTTTACTACCTAGGTTATCACATTGTTAAAATATCACAGACATGTAACAGATTATTTTTATTTCTATATAAATCAGATGATAAGATTTCCATTACAATCACTACATCGTTGCAATTAGCGTTCTAGGTTTTAGTGATTTATTGCCACATGGGAAGTGGGTACATTCACACATAGTACAACGCATGATGAATGAGTTCCCCGACACATTCTGCGCATGCGTGAGTACATCGACCGCCATATTTATAGTCCCACACTAAATGCTGCACCGCCTCTCATGGTCATCACATATTCTATATTTATTTATTTGAAAAGTACTGCAACATCTCAAACATTAAACATTGAAAATAATTAAAACTATTCAACTTATGGCCGGATGCATGCGACAATAATGGCGTACATAGCATTGGCAGTCCATCGACTCGAAGTTATAATACAATAAAGACAAAATAAATAATACCTAATAAAAATACACTTTAAAATTTAACAAATAATACAGTAATAATTGTTGAAATATTAATAAGAATGTCTAATAAATAATATGTCATATAAAAAAAAGAGGAAATGTCAATACAATACCAAGTAACAATAAGTCAAGCTAAAAAACAAAAAAATATTACAAAAAATGATTAACAATTAAAAATAATATTATATAAATTAAATTAATTATATTCCATCATCATACACTCCTATCAAATAGGAACATATAGTTTTGATAGCAGAATTTAGTCTGTCACCAGTGAGGAAAATGACGTCAGCATGGTTTTAACTATGAGAGAGTCAGAAGGTGCAATTAAGACTCTATGTATGCATTCTGTGAAAAAAAAATCAAAATCAAAGCATTTATTTCAAATAAACCAGTTACAGGCACTTTTGAATTGTCAGAAGGTTGGTCAGTCAGTAAGGTGAAGCTAGTCGCCCATTCCAAAGAGTAGGTCCCTATGGAGAAGAACGGGCATGAAACTCCATGGACACTCTTTTAAATTATCAAGCTATTGATACAAATATTTGATTACATCATTCATTTTGAAATCAATCGTGTGAGAACGATGCAGAAATATATTGTACGCTGAGAGCGTCCATTATGGAAAAAAACAACAATTCAGAAATTAAAATACGCCGTAGCAGCTAAGAGATGACCAGGCCTCTCTGACGGCGTCCGTTCACGAACATGACGTATGGATCAGCATCATTCAGCTCAACCATATTGAAGGGAACCTAATGACCCAACACACACGCCACCACCAGCGAGGCATTTGAGTGAGCATGACATACTCTCAACAGCCATAGCACTATCAAGTCAATAAACGACTAACCCAACAAATAGATGCTTTACAGCAAGTAGATCGTGCTCACACGTGTTCCATGCAATTATACAATACTAAGAAATTGAATCTACACAATGCAAAGACAGTTTTGTCCAAGGTTCAGCAGCTCCAACGGTGTTCCCGAATGCTAAGTTTAGCTCCTGTGTAGCTGCACCAGTGCCGAATACCCCTGTCAGCGATGCAATTCCGTAACGTATAATAACTATTAATTTTTTTAACTATTTATTTATTAACGTGAGAGGTGAAATATCTCTGAAGGGGGTGACAGGGGTGACGGTACAGTTGGCGCTGTGGTTAAGTGATTGTTTGCTGCGCTGCGTATCGCGAGTTCGATTCCCGTACGGAACAAATATTTGTGCGAACAAGAAGTTGTTCCGGGTCTGACTTTCTGTGCAGGTAAGTTTACATATTTGTAAACGCATCAACGATACTGGAGAAATTCCTAGTCAGACAAAAAGACTTCTGATGAAAGAGAAGAAGAGAATGATAGGTACATAATGCAATAAAGTAGAGAATGCCACCGTCAACAACATAATTAGGAAAACGATAAAATGGACTTGTGACAGACTCATTCATAAAAGCTGTAGGTATTTGGGTGTATATTTAGGCTGGCCAAGCATGACTCTTTCAAGTTAGGTTTCACAGTCGAAAAAAGCCGTCGATCCGTCGGTCATCTTCCAACGTACGTAAAAAGCCAAATTCAAAATAAAAATGTTTAACAGTTTTTTCTAAATTGCTTCGGGGAATATCATTGTTCGAGGCCAACCAACCAAACAATAAAACGAACATGTATATGTCGGTGACAGCGACGGCAGAGCGGTAGGGTCGACGGCATCTTGGTGTCGTGGTACAGGTTCCATTTCGTAAGTGAATTTTGAATTGAAGCACGACGTGTAGATATACCCTCCGATCTTCATAATAACAATTTGAATAGGCAAACCGACAGTTTCGGTTCGGAGATGTGCCTTGGTCCGCGTCTCGATGCAAAGTGACCGTTCGATGAACCCCACTTTCCAAAGCGACTCTGTCCATGTGCCGCCATCACAAAATAACGCCACAAGCGTTTGCCCCTCTACTACGTAAATCAAATCAGCAACTTCTATTAAGTCTGGTGAAGCCGTACGGAGGACGGGTCTGAGCAGTTATATTGCGATGTGTGCCGGGTACGAGACACCAAATGTTGTTGTGTTGGGAGTTTGGTCGTTGAGGGTCTTCAGATCTATCTCCCTCTGGCACAGCATCGTTGTTGTTGTTGTTGGGTTTAACATTGCATCACCTCACTCAACTGCCGTCTTCCTTCCTATTCGCTCAGTTTTTCTGAGTGAATAGGCTCTTAATAAACTAGCGCGCTTTACCATCAACGATTGCATCTCTGCTTAGATGGGATTGCAGTCAAGCACTAGTTTATAATAATTAAAAAAAAAAAAGTATACCGACGATCTCCGACATATATAAATGTTCATTGTGATTGAATAAAATATTCCGACACGATGAAACTATGTATTTTTTATGCATAGGAATCAAATAAAAAAAAAAAATCAGCAACGATTTCTGCCTGTTTGCTGTAAGTAAATGGAATTGATGTACATATAAATATAAGGTTTCCGATCCGTATCTGAATATCCGATATTGCTGCCTCCACGTGTGGGATTTATTGCTGACGTTGTCGGTACATCAGCTGAAATTTGTTGTAGATTATGCCTAATCTCAGCTGTGTAAACCAGGCCTTAGAGCCTACTGGCACGTTTTATTATTTTCATTGTGTTCTATTCTATTTTTATTTTATTTGAAAGCCTTGTTTACCTTAGCGCTTACTTCAATATAAACTTTTCACCGAACAACATCTTTCCTTTAAAATATTTTTTTACCACGGTGCCACGAACCCCGTCGACCTTTATATCTACAAAACGTTATCAGCACAAAATTGTGGAGTATAAAATCCGTGTGTGAAATATATACAAAAGTGTATTTTTTTGGAAAATATTTTTTTTTGTATTTTTTGGTGTGCGTAAACATGTCACATGATACTGGTGATAGTAATGTTGTGGCGAAGTCAAGCTCTTCGTCATTACCAACCTTTGGCTTAAGAAACAAGGAGGGTTATCCGACGTGGAAGTTTAAAATGAGAAACTACCTACTCCACGAGGATCTCTGGTTTGCCGTTACTGGATACCCAGAAGGTGACACAACTCCTCAGGCTATAAGGGTAAAGTACGATACAAAAGCTCTTGCTAAGATTTGCCTAACTGTAGATGGTGCAGCTATAACTCACGTTAGAAGTGCAAAGACTGCATCGGAAGCGTGGAAATCATTACAGAAAGCTTTTGAGGATAACGGTATAGGACGAAGAATAGCTCTTGAACGTAAGTTGTACCGCTTAAGTCTCGCAGATTATGCAGACATTGAACAGTACATAAATGCAGTTACTTCAACTGCACAGGATCTTGCAGATATTGGGAAGGTGATAGAAGATACGTCGATTGCCGCTATACTTTTAGGTGGACTCACTCCAAAATATGAGCCCCTCATTATGGCGCTTGAAAATTGCAATGTTGATGTAACTACTGACCTGGTAAAAACGAGACTCCTTAATGAAATGTCTAAAAGCGACACATTAACGACGGATTCGGTATTTCAAGCAAAAGTGAAACCTAAATCCAAAAAGAAGAAGGAAGTAGTATGTTATGACTGTAATGTACCCGGACATAAAAGACCAGACTGTCCATTGAAAAAGAAGAAGGAAAAGGGTAATGTTACGAGTACAAATGACTCCTCATTTACTGCTTTGAATACTTCTGGATCTGAAAATAAGGATGTTTGGTATGTAGACTCAGGTGCAACTAAACATATGTCTTCAAGGCGTGATTGGTTTCAACATATAAAGTTGACTGATAGAGGAACCGTAACTGTCGCAAATGGTGAAAAGATCAAATGTTTAGGATTAGGAGATATTTCGATCTCGACACCTAAAAATAAAATAAATACAATTTCTGATGTTGCTTATGTACCAGACTTAAAAGCTAATTTGCTATCTGTACAAAAAGCTGTAGATAAGGGTTTTACATGTGTTTTTAATAAAAATGGATGTAACTTTTATAAAAATGATACCTTTTGTGTTACAGGTGATTCGCTTCTTCATGCTTCGCCCTGTGGTGGATTGTATGTACTTAATGGCTCTACAAATGTTTCCAACACTGTGGCTGATAATTATTTAACAAAAGATGAGCACTCTGACTGTCAGGATAGGTATCAAATCTGGCATAAGAGACTTGGACACCTTTGTCGAATAGGCATGAATCGGTTGAAGAATCACCAGGTAGGGGTAGAATTTTCCGTAGTAGATAAATCAAGTTGCATCGCTTGTGTAGAAGGCAAACAAGCAAGAAAACCTTTTAAAAGGATAGCTTTTAATAGAGCAACTTCACCTTTAGAGTTGATCCACTGTGATCTGTGTGGACCTATGTCTACAACCTCTTTTCAAGGTAATAAATACATGTTAACTTTAGTTGATGATTATACCCGAAAAGTTTTTGCGTATTTCTTAAGTTCAAAGACCGAAGTAAAAGATAAATTTTGTCATTTTCAAACTTTAGTTGAAAATCAATTAAGTTTTAAAATAAAAAGGATTAGGACTGATGGCGGCACAGAGTTTGTTAATAAAGTTTTTGCTGATTATCTTTCATCAAAAGGTATCGCGCATCAAACAACGACGCCTTACAGCCCTCAACAAAACGGAGTTGCAGAGCGAACCCACCGATCTATAACCGAGAAGGCGAGATCGCTGCTGGCTGAAAGCTCACTACCTAAGGCTTACTGGGAAGACGCATTTCGCGTAGCTGTATACCTAAAAAATAGGTCCCCTCATCGAGCCTTAAGTGGGGATATACCCTATGATAAATGGTGTGGCAGAAGATGTGATCTTAGTCATCTAAGAATTTTTGGATGCAGAGCCCTTGTCCATATACCTTCATGTAATAGAAAAAAGTTGGACATGAAAGCTGAAGAAGCTATTTTTGTGGGTTATTCTGAAGATCCAAATAGTTATATTTTTAGAGATCCTTCTAACCCACGGCGAATCCTAAAATCTAGGGATGTAACCTTTTTTGAAAACTGCTTTACATTTTTGAAACGAAAGCAGAATGAACCTGAGGTACAGTCGGACTCAGTTTTACTTTTTGAAGAAAATGCTGAAAGAGATGAAAATGAAATTGAATTTCACGATTGTGTTGAGAGTATCGACCCTATAGCTGAAACGTCTTCACCAATAAACACACAGCGTTTTGATGAAGAACCAGCTAGTTTGGAAGAGCAGCGATTTATCCAGGAGCGTCGGTACCCCTCACGAAACAGGAAACCACCAGATTTTCTTACTTATAATGTATTGTCTGATGATTTGGATGAGCCGACGACATACTATGAAGCAGTTCATGCTGACGATGCCGAAAAATGGCAAAATGCTATGCAAGATGAGCACAATTCTCTTATGAAGCTCAAGACCTGGGATCTTGTTGACAGACCAAACAAGAAAGTAATACCATGCAAGTGGGTTTATAAACTGAAAAAGGACGCTAGTGGAAATATACTGAAATACAAGGCTAGACTGGTCGCAAAAGGTTTTAAGCAAGTTAAAGGAGTGGATTACGACGAAACGTTTGCGCCAGTAATTCATCATTCTTCCCTACGTGCCTTATTTGCGTTGGCTGCAGAAATTGGTTTAAAAATAAAACATTTGGACGTAGATACCGCGTTCCTAAATGGAAACTTGGAAGAGGAAGTTTATATGGAACAACCTTTTGGTTTCATAGAAAAAGGGTGGCGAAAGTAAGGTTTGCCTATTAAAGAAATCCCTTTACGGCCTAAAACAGGCACCGCGTGCCTGGAATAAAAAGTTAAATGAAACACTTTTAAAAATAGGTTTTGTTCCAACTCCTTCTGAATCTTGCGTATACACTAAACTTTTTGATAAGGAACTCGTTATTCTTAGTGTCTTTGTCGATGACTTTTTAGTATTTTTTGACTCTGAAATGACATTTGACATTGTCAAAAAGGATTTGTCGAGTAATTTTTCACTAAAAGATTTGGGTTTTTTGAAAAAGTATTTAGGCCTGAATTTTAATATACAGGAAAATGTTATAGAAATTAATCAATCGTCATACATAAGTTCACTACTACAAAAATTTAATATGATAGAGTGTAAGACGGTAAATACTCCACTTGTAAAGAAATCGATGGAAAAGCGTTGTGATGATCAGGTTAGTGAGAATTTTCCATACCAAACTCTTATTGGTTCTCTTATGTATTTGTCTGTAAACACACGACCAGATATCGCGTATACGACGAGCTATCTCAGTCAATTTAATACGTGTTATACTAAAGAGCATTGGAATGCTGCAAAAAGAGTTTTACAATACTTGAAAGGCACTCTCAACTACTCATTGGTTTATAGAAAAAATGGAGAACTCTTAAAAGGATTCTGTGATGCTGATTGGGCAAACTGTACGATCGACAGAAGGTCATACACAGGTTATGTTTTTGTACAAGGTGGGGCACCTGTGTCATGGGAGTCGAAAAAACAACCCACGGTAGCGCTCTCCTCTGCAGAGGCCGAATATATGGCGCTTGCGTCCGCTACTAAAGAAGCTTGTTATTTACGCCGTTTTATCCATGAAATAACAGGTAAACTTACGCCAGTTAAGCTGTATTCAGATAGTCAGAGTGCCATAAATCTCGTTCACAATCCTGTACACCACAACAGGACGAAGCACATAGATACGAAACATCATTTTATTCGAGAAAAGGTCTCTTCTAATGTTGTTAAGTTAGAATATCTTCAGAGTTGTGATATGCCTGCAGATGTTCTCACTAAAACACTGGGGCCTATAGCACACAAGAGATGTGTAGCTGGTTTAGGTTTAATTTAATTTTTCTGTGCAGATTTTTTTTTTTGTTTCACAGCTTCGATTATGTGGGGCTGTTGTAGATTATGCCTAATCTCAGCTGTGTAAACCAGGCCTTAGAGCCTACTGGCACGTTTTATTATTTTCATTGTGTTCTATTCTATTTTTATTTTATTTGAAAGCCTTGTTTACCTTAGCGCTTACTTCAATATAAACTTTTCACCGAACAACATCTTTCCTTTAAAATATTTTTTTACCACGGTGCCACGAACCCCGTCGACCTTTATATCTACAAAAAAATTGAATAGTTTTTACCGCAAATGTAGATAGATATAACTACCTATACAAAGAAATAAAAGTATTTATTGCTAGGTACAAGCTCAAAAAGAAAACACACTAATTAGTATAATATAAATTTTATTTTTGCGTGTTAGTCTAAATGTGGAACAGGACCAGAGAGGAACATTAGCGTAGCATACCAGATGTCTACAGCTAACTTGCCATTATTGATAAACATTAAATTGCACATAAACATTTAAACGCAGACCACTATGTCACCATTGTGGGGATCGCCCTGAGGATACGGTGGAGAGCTGTCCGTCTTGGACGGAGCACCGTCGTGTCCTTGTGGCTGTTATCGGCGGCGATCTCTCGCGTCCGGCCCTGGTCCAGGCTATGGTCCGTTGCGAGAGTTCATTGCAGGCCGTCATGTCCTTTTGCGAAGTAGTGATGCTGGTAAAGGAGGAGGCAGAACACGTGAGGTGGAGGAGATGCCCTAATCGGGAGACAACATCAAACTACCGGCCACCGTAGGCGCGGGCTTACGCGAGTAGTGTGCGTCCGGTCCAGGACCAGGCCCGGATCGACAGCGCGTTGAGTTTCACAAGCGCCTCAAAGAGTTGTCAGCACATCGTGACGGAGTCCACGAAGACCGATGCCTAGATCAGGGTTGCGGGTTGGTTGAAAAAGAACCCGTGGCCTGCTCATGTGATCAGTAATCTATTTATAAAAGAGTGTCAAAATTTTGTCTTTAAAACAATTTAAAGCCGTTCTAAACTTGATAAAAATATTCGAAATAAAAATATAAGTCCAATATAAAAGTTATAAGCGCCTGCTTAGAGATATATACATTATTCATAAGAAGAGCGCCGGGTGATATACTCGCGCGTCCTTCTTATACATTCAGAGGTCTTATCTCGAGAGAAAATATTACATCTCAAGAGGTTTTACAGGATTATTTCGAATAATATCATTTAACGAGTTTTTTTTTTCTGAATACGTATATTTTTATATTTTGGTTGTTTCCCTGTGACACTTAAAATACTTTGAGTACTGTTTCAATTTCCATCAAGGTGTGTTATTTTTAAACTAACTCAGGTAACGTAGTTTAGTGTGACTATTCCACTTAAATACAGATAAGGTAGGCTCTGTACAAACAACGGGGCAGTGAGAGCCGCCCGTCGCTTCATACAGGACATATGTTTCATATGGATGGTTAAAACTAACAAAAATAACTCCTCATGAGACTAAATACAGTGTCATGTTGGAACGTATCCAAAATAAGTTCACAAGACACTTGTATTTTAATCTCCATGGGGTATATCCATTTTACCCACTGATGTACCCTTTACTATTTGTACTGGGTATGGTAAGGTACAACATGTTAAAGGTGCGACGGGATTTTGCGCTCGCAGCTTATGTAGTGAAGCTATTGCGCGGCGAAGTGCATAACCCGGGAGTGCTGCGGCACCTGGAACTCTGCGTGCCAGATCGGTACGTATGGAGGCGGCGACATCCGCCCTTGCTTGCTGTGCCTGCGGCCAGAACCAATCTGCTGGCGAAATGTCCTCTTATTAGAGCCATGCGCGTAGTGAACGAAGTTCATGAGAGAGTAAATGTAATGTGGTGCAACTTAAGTGAATTCGCAAAGGTTACACTACATATCATATGTAACTTCAATGTAGGTTAAGTTTAGTTTAAGTGTACAATTTTATATATGATTTAGATTAAGGATTAATATGTAAGGCACCGCTATCGTATTGGATCGCAGATCTGTAAGGGTAGTTGTAGGTAAGAGCTTTTTTAAATAAATAAATAAATAAAATATATTAATGACCTTTTATTTTTGTGATTATGCAAGTTTTAGTTTTGCAAGCTTTTTTTATTTTTTTTTTATTGTTTCATTTTTCAGACAAGTATCAATTCAATATTTGGAGTATAGATGGTGGTTTTTTCTCAACTGAATATTTTTTGCGATGTTTTAGATTTTTTTTCTGACTAACAAGTCAACAATAGATAACTAGTCAGTAAAACGACTGAAGATCCGAGACGGTTCGAGGTAGGATAAAAAAGTCAGTGTTTGCGACGCTCAGTAGCAAATTGCCTAGAAAATCAATTATATTTTACATGTTAAAAATCAATTATATTTTAAAAATAAATGAGGGTGGTGTTTTCCGGCTACGAAAAAATTTCTGACTCTAATAAAATAAACACCGAACTTACGTCAGGGAATAATGCATTAAAATAAATAAAAAAGCCTACAGCAAACATTATCTGGCCATGAAGGATTTTTTTTATTGATGACAACGGATTCTTGTTGAAATAATTGAAAGCTGTAAAACATTTTTTATTCATACTACATAAAGTCTTACTTCAGAACATGACAGTGTGGTTATAACGATACATTCATTTCAGACTAATTCCTAGCTCTTAACTTATGTATTATTCAAGCTCCGGTACAAACAGAGAAAAAGAGGATTTGGTCTCACTGAACAAATCCTACCGCCCTTTAGTTTATCACTCGAGCTCGGAACAAAAAATAATGGTCTGCATTTACATAAACCTCGAATCGTACATGAAGAAATGGTTCTCCTAATCAGATGAATGTTGGAGACGACGGCGGCTCCCATCGACCGGCACAACCTATTTTTAGTCATCGACCGGTCTATACCTACATGAAATTTTCAGAAAGCTGCCATTGGCTAGTTCGATGTGACGTCACTTTTCACCCCCAGCCAATAACAGAGCCCCATTTCGCGCATGGCCCGAAAGCCTTTTCAGATCACTGTCGAGGCTCGCCAGTTCGGGCGAGGTGTTCCCAGGTGTGCAAGTACCCGCCAACACAAATAAAGGTCAATATATTTTTATTTTTTTAGGCCGCCATATTGATTTCCGTTCGGTTTTTGAAATTGGCGATTTAATCGCGCGGTTTTCATTTTTTTTCAAGATTTTTTGTGGTGTGTGTGTGTGTTTGTGTGGAATTTTAAATAATTCCATTATATTTGTTAAAATATCGACCGACTATATTTATTTCTTGTTTCTTAAAAATCGTTAATCCAGTGATAAATTAGTAGAGTGTATTAGAGTGATTATTTTAGTGTATTATGTGGTAAATGAGAGGGTTTGTCAATGTGTGGGTTACATAATTCTTACGTAATATTATACAAATGTCATGTGTGGTTGTGTGAAGTATGTAAGGGTATGCGTGAGGGTTTCCTATCTATTACATATACATGTATGTAAACAGAAAATGCTTTTACACCCTAAACTAGGAAAAAAAACGACTAGTTTTGTTGAAACCTAATTTGAAAATACACATATATAATGCATTATTCGTATAAATCTAAGATAAAGTAAAACCGTAAAAAAATAGCTAAATTACTATTCATTTTAGTTATCTAATTTTGTAAAAAATTTGCTTAATTTGAAGCTGTTATTGTAAAATGTTTGACAGACTTTTTCAAAAAAATAAATTATTTAGAAGGGTTAAAACTACTCGGTACCGCGGTCTTGATAAAATATATTTATCTATATTTCAGGAATACATAATCAACCTTCCATTCGTAGTACACATTCAGAAAACTCAGTGATAATCTTTCTAATAAACTATGACCTTTACTTATAGATTTTGTCATTGTTCTACGCAATAATAGTTAAATCTATTAAACGTAGGCGCGTAGCACGACTCCGCTACGAAAGCGTAGCGCGTCGTAGCCGACGGCTACGAGATATAGGCGCTTTTCAATGAAAGGGAAAATTAAGTTATTTATATTTAAATAAGATTTAGAATATTAATACAGTCTGATAGAATATTTTGACATGTATTTGTGCTGCATATATTTTAAGATATTTATGAGAACAGTTAGAATATTTTAATTATTTCTGTATTTACGGGCGTAGGAAAGAATCATATTGTTACATAGGTATATGTGAATGATATACTGTTGCAAAAACCGTATTTTATTTACAAAGTTGTAGAGGTAAGATGATTTTCGAAGAAATAGTTTACCGCCTTCTTATTCAAAACAAAATAAAAATGTTAGCGCTTTCATATATGTCAATTTAATAAAATGGATCTGACTGGCTTTTAATAATTAACTAAAGAGAGAAGAAAGACTGAAACAAACTCAAAGGTCACAGTTTCTTTTAATGTTCCGACATAATCTTGTTCAAATCACGAGAAGAACAAGTAAATCGATTATTGAAATAGTCTTTTGAGGAAAAAACTATAAAGATTGAAAGGATCCGTCCCACCAGAGCAAGCAATTCACAAAAATGGTTCAGCTCAGCAAGCAAGAAGCCTTTATAATAAGAAACTACATTAGTATTACTTTTGACGAAAATAGAATATTCTGTATTGACATTTCAACTATAATAATTACAGATACGAATGTAGAATTTTTTACAAACAATTACACAATGGCAGGTCTTAAAGTTAAAGTCGATCTTTCGACATTTAGAACAATTTTAAATAAATAATTTCCAAACACAATAAAATAGAACATGTGACAATATGATTGAAACACTTTAATTGGAGGCTGATTAGCGGAATGGATCAAATTATTTTATAATTAATTTACCTTTAAGGATTGTCATTATAAGGTCGTTAAGCCTTATTATACCAACTAGATTTTGAACCATACCGCCTCAAAGCCTTCTCGAGAACTTCAAAGAAAATGAATGTAATTCTCCAACAAAAGCAAAATATATAAGTAATTCACAAAAGTTACATTTTGGTCTCACAAAGGGAGCGGAAGTCGTAAACCGCGTCTTTTTCCTGCCGCAAGATGGCGGACGGAACTAGCTCGAGTGGTGCCTTCCGGTGATACACATCCGGTGTTGAGCCTTTTGGTTTTAGATGCGGGAAGTGTGATTTTATGCTGAGGAACTTCATGTGATACAAAAAAGTTCGAAGCCAATTATATTCTCTCTCTGGTGTAAAATATCATAACTTGAATCATTAACAATAAACAGATATCAAACATTTATCGATGACCATCGCGTCAGCTCAGAAACCACCACGGTTGTAACTAGATACCCAAGTGTCTTCAACTGACAGCACAACACACTGAACAATGTTGGGGTGTACTTACAGCCAGTAAGTGCACCCTAAGATTGTCCAGTGTGTACATTTAATATATGCCTACTGTTATATATATAAAGCAGCAAGGCCACAAAGCCTTCCATTTTGTATTGGGGCCAATGCTGTGTTCCACATTTAGTGGAGTTAGGTCGCGTTTAAGATTTGCGATAGGCGGGCACGGTGCCAACTATACAAACTGTGGTTTAACACTATTGGCTAACAGCCGACTGAGTGCTAAGAGGTTACATAACATGGTCATTATAAATCTCAACAGTAATAGAATAATATTTTTTTTATTGAAAGGGTTACAGGAAATCACTATGACTGAATTGTTAAGCTTGTAGGATTTAGGTTGGTAGTGTCCGATGTATATGCTCTCGGGTAGAGTGATTAGACATGTAGCAATAAAAGTCACTGTTACTCTAGAGTTCAACAAATTTGTAACTTTTTGAGTGATGATACCTTGAGTTAAAATATGGGGGATAGAACGACAGCGTACTGTCTGTATTTTTCTAACAAAATATTGCATGTTTTGTTACAGGAGCACACGCGGACGCACCATGGTGGCCGGGCCCACAACAAATACATATCAAATACTGCACTGATTACTTAAAAACTTAAGATTTAGCTAACGTTTACACTCTTAATTATTAACCATACTCGTATACTCACGCGATATCAAGCTATTTTACAAAATTAAGCGTCTTTTGAAGACTTTGGCTTTTAGGACTTTTGGGGGTAGGGTAGTTCGGTGGGGGGTGTTCGAAGTGTCGACCGTGGAGGCGGAAAGCAGTGCGTTGTTAGGGCGGCTAGGGGGCGCGCTGCGTGGGGGCGCTGCCGCCGCGTCGCCCGCGCGGGTCGCCAGCTCCATCCGGGGCTACCTGTCCAACAAGGTCGGCTCGCTACAGCTGAGGGATACAGGTACGATACGTTCATCTATTTAAGGGAGAGAATGTGAGGTGTGTGTCTGTGTCGCAGGGCGTCAAAATTATCTTAGAAAACGCGTAAATATTTTTTTCCTTCAGATAGGGAGACAATGTTTCTTGCCACAATTCTTTCAAATTGTGTTGCAATTGTTATCTTTAATGTTTTCTTAAATATAAATAAACTTTATAAAAATATATCTCGTGATTCATCGGACCATAACAGATGTCTATAATACCACTTTCAATATCAAACGCGTACTAAATCGTTCTGATATCCCGTTCATCAATCTGATACGGAACCCCTATAATAATTATTTACAAGCACTCAGTAAACAAAAGAACAAGCCCCCAAAAGACAAAGGTATTATTATTTACGATGATATTAAGACACAACACAGAATCGCGAGAACCCTCTGTGAACAAACATTGTGTCAACCGTCACCAACAATCTCCTACACACACAACAATCAAATATAAACCATATTACGATGATGTAGAGATTATGTGGACTGCAAATGTTTTGTGAAGCTAACGATAAGCAAATATTTGTGGAACAACGTTATAAAGTAAATTGGGGGAGGACGTGACGTAATACAAATAAAGGAGCAGCCGGTTTTGTTGGGAAACAGAAATGCTGTATTTCATTTTTAAAAACACGTTCATGATTGCTAATTGAAATAAGCAGTTGTTCAACGATTTAAAGAAAAATATGAGTATTTGCCATCCTCGACAATACACATACAATGTTTGATACCGGGGCAGGAGAACACTTTTGGTCCTTATGGCCCATTAAAAATACGGAAACACGTTTACCTTATTAAAACATGCACATTGCACAAGTTAGCTATGAAACTATCTAAGCTATGATTAAAGCAAATAAATACGATGTTTGTTTTTAACCAATAGTTGTAACGTGTAAGCATTGAGTATTAACAAACAGAATCGTTAGGACTACTTCTTCTTTATCTCTTACATATATATATTATAAACTAAAGTCGCTTTTCATGTCTGTCAGTGAATTGAACGGATTTCTAAGCAGGTTTCGCCATAATTTAAAGAATTTATTCTGGAATGCTTACGAGTACATTTACTCAGAGATCTTTATGTTGCAAACCGTATTTTTCTACTAATTCCAATAATGACGCCGTTGGGGTGCCTAGTTAATAGACTATGGGCAATAACCGTTTTTCTAAAAGAACGGTTCAAAATATCGCTTAAATTTGATAGATAAATTATTCTTAATCGTGGTTACAAGATTTACATTTTATATTAAAACATAGTGCTTTTTTCACTGTGCAGTCAGATATAAGAACTTAAGCGTGCCTGGGAATTAAAAAGAACAAGAATACTTTCTTGAAAAGCTGTATACCTTTATAATAATATATAGAAGTTATACACTGAAAAATCGGCATCTCTTTGTTACCGTTCCTTCCCGAATTCCAGCAAAAGCAAAGGAACGGTTTATAAATAGCACTAGAAACTACAGAATCCAATTATAATCTTCCGAAGGGTTCCGCCCGTTCCACAAGAAACCTAAAACAATAACCATAGCTGCTTCGTATTTGTCTACAAAATCAAGCCTGCCTAATATTTGTAGCTCTCGCCACAAACCGACCCTCCTTCTCCAATTCTGCCGACTTACCCTCGGGTTCTAATTGCGTCAATTACTGTACCGTGGTGACGCAGGTTCGAGTTTCGGGTTAGGGAGGGTAGCTGGGAAATTATCAAAGGTAAGGTACATTTCTCTTTGTAGCAGATATTCTTAGTCGCGAGATGAATGCAATAAGAATGTTCAAAAACTCGTTTGCATGTAATCGAAATGGAAACTGATTGAATTTGTAATAAGTCAGTAATAAAACTGATAATCAATTAAACTGAGACTTCATCATGAAACACGGCGATAAGATAGAAAACAGACCGATCTTTACTGTCGACGACAAAAAAGTGTCATGTCAGAGTTACGAAATGTACCTAATGCCCAATTGCAGTCAACCGTTTCATCATAAAGCAATAGATAAGACATGTTCCCAACTTCAATTTTGTTCCTCAATTCGACCAGTCCCCTAACGTACCTCTCTGTCGGTCCCCTTCTCATTAAGCGTGCAACCTTACACGAACCTATAATTTTTCTACTAATTCCAATAATGACGCCGTTGGGGTCCCTAGTTAATAGACTATGGGCAATAACCGTTTTTCTAATACAACGGTTCATAAATATCGCTTAAATTTGATGGAAAAATTATTCTTAATCGTGGAAAATGGGATGCTATAGGGACGAGTTTTTAATGTGGTATGTGAGGTAGGTGAAGATGTGATCGGTAAATGTAAGGCAGGTGGTGATGTGGTCTTTGAATATGAGGTACGTCAAGATGTGGTTCGTGAGTTTGAAGTGATCCATTACTTCAAACTCACGGAGATGGTTCACATTTAATTTTTTTTTGTCATTTCTTTTATAAAAAAAGGGTATTTATCACCACTGGTTTGAACATAACAACATAAAATATTAATCACTAAACTTATGACAACGCAAATGTTTTAGATAAACTCTGGCGGCACCCAATTTAAGATTTAACTTGTGTTTATGGTAAATAATTAATTGTAAAGACATTTCTGATTGAACCTATTATATTGGGGTAACGGAACATAAGCGTTTTTTTTTTTTATTATTACTGACTACAGTATCATGTAGGTACCTACAGTTACGTCGCAGTAAATGTTTCCTCGTAAAGTAACCAGCCCGAACAATGACAATCAGCAACCAATTATACAACATTATTTTTTCTATAAAATAAATAAATAAATATATACGGACACATCACACAGATTGAGCTAGCCCCAAAGTAAGCTCGAAACTTGTGTTATGGGATACTAACTCAACGAATTTATATTTTATGCTAGATACATATATAGGTAAACATCCAAGATTCAGGCCAATCAGGAAAAGATCGTTTTCCATCACGACCTGGCCGGGGATCGAACCCGGGGCCTCCACGTCGCAGGCAGGCGTGTTGACCGCTGCGCCACGGAGACCGACAAAACATAAATACGATACAAACACTATATACGAAACCTATCGATAATTTTGACACCATGTTATACAGTATGTAAAGAAAACCCTGTCCGACCCAGAAAACCCAAGTAAAAATGACAAGCCGCAAAAGACGTAGCGGCAAAAGATAAAAAAAAAAAAAAAAAAAAAAGGAAATATAAAATAACGGCAAAAAAGAATTCTTGCCAAGCAAGAAGGGACAGAGGGCTAAACTTAAAAAAAAAAAAAAAAAAACCCTGTCCGACCCGTGAAGGTGTTGTTAGATATCGATAACTGATTCTACTAATGCATACAAAACCGAGCTACACTAAAAAAAAGCGCCCTTAAAAAATAAATATTATTTCGCAAAAAGAGGTAACTTAATAAATCTGCGTAAGCACCCCTCCGCGGGCGGCGGGCGGCAGGGCACGCGGCACGTGGTTGCATCGCTATTCGCTCATAAAAATACCGCTGTTGTCACTTTTTTAAAAATTACCAAATTTCGGGGAAGTTGAAATTAATTCGCGGGAAAAAAAGATTATTTCAAAATTCATTTGTATTGGTACTATGATGATTGCGTAAAATTTTATATTATATTTGGTAATGTGTTTACCTAACCTTTATTATCCTTATGGGTCGGACAGGGTTTTCTTAACATACTGTATATTTTCCCAAATACATTTAGAAATTGTTGCGGTGTAGTTACCTAGCGCACAACACAGTTTACGGCAGATCAGTAGTGGTAGGCGCGTCCTCACAGCGGCTAGGTACCACCCCCGCTCCTCTGTGCAGGGGTGTAATACGTTCTAAATAAAATTGACATGTTTTAAGTAAATCATACCACGTATTATTTTATCACTGACGGCTGAATTTACGAGTATAGTACATAATAATTTCTACCTACACTTGACTGTCACGGCAGTCCAAAGCCTGCAAGTGTGATGGAAAATGTTATCACTAGTTTATTACAACACAAACAGAAATTATTATAAATAAACGCAAGACGACGCCGCACCGCTGAAGGTGCGGGCGGGTGAGCGGTGCGTTGACCATATTTTTGTTAGGACAACCAGGTAAGATAACTAGCTCATAACTTTAAGATTTTTAATGATAACTTTTTGAAATTTTGTAAATAGATTATTTACTAAGTGTTGTACACGTGTTTCGGGTTACGCATAAACATAAAATAACGTTGTATACACATCTGACGTAACTACATTTACAAACCATATTTCTGTATTAGAGATTGATTCCGCAAATTGAATTGCGAAGACGAAATCGACTGCTACCAAAATACTTTCACTTTACAAAAGCATATGAAGATGTAGGTCATGTCACGTTACATTACGTCCTCCGCTAGCGGTTTGCCTGCATGCCCTCAAAGCGAGCTGGTAATGTAAGTTGACATTTAATTTAACGCCAATTGCACGGAACGGAATGGAGTTAGATTTTCTTTTTGAATGTGTGCCGTCACTGTCTAAGAATACTTTGTATGTAGATGTATATTGAGACGTTTTTTACAGCGAGGGAAAGGAGCAAAGTAGTAGGAATTGTTCCCAATAATTTATAAATAGACAAAAAACAGAACAGAAAAGGTATAGAGGTGACAATTATTATTTAATAAGAAGTATACCTGCGACAAGACTATTGATACAATATTGTAGACAGTGTGTGATATAAAATTAAAAACATTTTTTTAAAAATAAAACAAAAGTTATGAGAATCTACTAAGACACATACAACGTAAGTACATACTTTTTATACATTTAGATAGCGTGGGGTGTATCCAGGTGGATGCAAATTTCGTGAGGCTGTTAACATAACACGTGCGCGCTGGCAGGCGTGGTGGTGATGATACACAATGATTATTATGTTCTGCTTATGCTTAAACTCCACGTTGAAATGCAGGTATAGTAAATTACGATATTAGTGCGTAATGATTTTATAACCAATACGCACGTACGTATATCGTACGACGTTTTTTAACACACTTGCGAGGAAACAAAAAAAAAGTGTTTATTTCAAATAGGACATTCGTTATTTGAAATAAACTCAATCTAAAAACACGCTGTTGGTTTCCTGCCATTAGTATTATTATTTGCCATTTCAAATATGGAACAGCGCGCTGCTCACTGGCTGGAGCCGTGCGGCGGCGATCAGTTCCATAATTATTTGAAATGGCAAATAATGCTGTTATGGAATTTGTATGGACTATAACTTAACTATTTACTTTGATAACACACGCGTTTGTTATGGCCCGCTGTACATATTTAAAACCGGTGGAATTATATCAGCTTTACGAGCAAGGGTGTTAAAAAAAATATAATATACAGGAAAATTGCAACATGCGTTACACCTTCAAACATTATATTTTTCAGTAGTGGTAATTACTCTGAAGTAACTTAGGTTCTTACCATTAATATAAAATTATTAAAATATATTATAAAATATTGAAAAAATATACTTTTTCAATAGTGCTAATTACGCTGAAGTACTATTAAAATAAAATTACCCTTAATATAAAATTTATATTTGTTTAACTTGACATACAAAACGCCAAATTTAATACACATAGGTCACATAGGTGTATAATTCAATGATATAATGATATATCATTGAATTTTATTTTCTTGCAAAACTAAGTGGCATACTGCCCAGAGCCATAAACATATCTATACTTTCATTTTACAACGCTTAAAGATCTTACAATGGTTAAAAACAACCAGACAGTGCATATTAGAAACACATAAAAATAACCGCAGCATTAGTATTCATATATTATAAACTCTCACTTAATATCATCAGTAGTCGGCACACTTTATCATTAAGTCCAGATGCCAGCTAGGTCATGCTACCCGAAACTGTGGAATCATTCATAAATCAACCATGAATGCCTCAGCGATAAAGTCGAAAATGTATTATAAAAATTTGACATATTGTAGGAGCCTGATGTGTTTAGTGTCGGTACAAAGTTAACAATGCACTACCTCTACAGAGGGGAGAGCGGGGCGAGCGGGCCCGCTCCCTTTTTATGAATATTTGATAGCGCCGCCGCCGGCTGTACTCAGAACTCGTGTACTATGCTAATATCGTCAACAGACATGACTTGATAGTATTTTGAGAAGATGCTACCTTCAGCATTGATAAGTATTCTACCCATTAGAAAAAAGGTACAGGAGTTTTTATCGGATTGAAAAGAAGAAAAAATCATAAATAAAAACGAGTGTTGGATTATGCAATGGTGATTTGCTCGGATAAATTTAATAGAACATTAAAAATATAGAACAGATATATTAACCATTACCAACTGCATTAGTAATTCGTAGTAAGCAAGTACAACTTGGAGCTATTCAAAGGGTTCTCAAACAAAATTCTTTGAAAATACTTTTATAATGCTTTTTTAAGAATAATAAGAACGTTAAATTTGCCTTTCTATTGCAACCTAAGTTGATTCCTAGGAAACACATATCAACCTATAAGCTTTACAAAGAAAACGATTTTCAATAGAATGGAATCGGTTCGCGCCACGATTTATTATTTACGTATATATTCTTCGAGCTCACGCCAGCCCGCAGCCCGCCAGTCCGCCAGCCCGCAGCCCGCAGCCCGCAGCCCGCCATCCCGCAGCCCGCAACCCACCAGCCACAGGGTAATGGGAAATATCGATTTCACGGCTATTCTTGTAGAATATTTTATTTGTAGCGTTGTCAAGGGAATGCGCTGCAGTGCAAAGAATTTGTTTTCGGTTTTTATTTCTACGAATATTGTATGAGGATATTCTGATGGAGGAAATGGAAATCCGAAAATATGATAGGCTTCTCAGATTCGTCATGGCGACAGGTTGTCAGTCACCACTTAACATGACGACAGGTAAGCAGCCTCCACTAACAGCATACTTTTGTCTTCTTTCAAAATGACTTTTGTCATCTTTACGCAACGAAGGGTCGTAAGGGTTAGCATTGGTTAAAGAAGTTTGGGAGTACTATGTAAATTGCAACCGGTTCCTGTTCGATAACAGTATGATGAGCTCAAATTGAATCGAGTAGCGGTGGCCTGGCGGTGTGGGTCGCGACTTACAAGTTGTAGGTTACAGTGCGAACGTTTACTTTGTGTAAATTATTTTAACATCGCTGCTCTTAAAACGGTGAAGAAAAATATTGTGAGCCAAAACCCCCCACTGGGCCAGCTTGGTAGGCCCACTCCCTCTCACCGAGAGGAGGTCTGAGTCCCAACTGCGGGAACATTATACACTGACTATGAACGTTATAGACTAACTATGAACGTTATAGACTGACTATGAACGTTATAGACTGACTATGAACGTTATAGACTGACTATGAACGTTATAGACTGACTATGAACGTTATAGACTGACTATGAACGTTATAGACTGACTATGAACGTTATAGACTGACTATGAACGTTATAGACTGACTATGAACGTTATAGACTGACTATGAACGTTATAGACTGACTATGAACGTTATAGACTGACTATGAACGTTATAGACTGACTATGAACGTTATAGACTGACTATGAACGTTATAGACTGACTATGAACGTTATAGACTGACTATGAACGTTATAGACTGACTATGAACGTTATAGACTGACTATGAACGTTATAGACTGACTATGAACGTTATAGACTGACTATGAACGTTATAGACTGACTATGAACGTTATAGACTGACTATGAACGTTATAGACTGACTATGAACGTTATAGACTGACTATGAACGTTATAGACTGACTATGAGAGCTAGAATTAAGGTGACGGTCAATTCTGTAATCAGCTCTCCCTGAGTTATAAATTGCTGGCGGTCTGTACGATGGAGTTCGGCTGTTTCAGATAAAATAATCTATTTTAATATAAATTATTGGAATAATATTTGTTAATACCATCTTAAATTGTAAAACACTTTAAGCACTACTTGTGTCACTTAATGATGAAAACTTTTATACTTAAGAATAAATATTAATATCGTTAGACTGGTAAAGCGGACCCCAGACTCCAAAGCTGAAAAAGCTTCGGATGCGACTGGGATTAACGCTGAGATGATGATGATGAATAAATAATAATATCGATAGGTAAAACTTTAATCTCCAGACAGACCAGATTCTACTTCCATCCACACTTCTTATTTTTCCTCTATTTCCATATCAGCTCGCATCTCAAACATAATAAAATACCAGTATGTCCATCCATCACATGTAACACCAGTCCGCCACGCGCCGCCCCTCGAACTTTGACACTCTGTGACAAATGGATGGGAACGATAGCCGCCTTATGACGTAAGTGGGACATGAGATACAATATCATCATGATGGGGCATGGAAATGAACTGTGTTCGTATGGAAAGAAAAAAAATATAACTTCTATCTTTGATTTCACTTGCTTTTAGGAAGAGTAATGAACTTAGATGGTGGGATGTTTTTAAATAGGATGCAGAATTTTTATTTCTGTTTTTCGTAGATTTTGTTAATAATTATAATCTTATGGAGAACTAACAACAAAAGATTATTAAACAAAAAGATAAAACAACAACAACTTTGAGATCCCGGAGAATGAAACTTGTTACTACTTACTGTGCAAGGCTTACTTAGTATGCTGTCGATAAGGTACAGTAATTGTACATGCTTCCCAACTAACATTTTTGTCATATAATCAAACATTTATATGACCTTGAGTCTTATTAAAGTTGTATTATAGTATTTTTGTTAACTCTTAGTCGTGTACTGGTGCATTATGTGTCCGATAGTCATATACGCTTTTGGTTGTATAATAATGTCGTATAGACGTTATTGCGACCTTTTTATACAACCGTCATATAGTAGTGTCTACGACGACTTCTATAAAACTAACTTATACAACTTTTCGTCGTGTAAACGTTTTCATCGTGTAAACGACGTAATACTGTCAATTTTGTCATATAATTACCTTTTATACAACTGCTATACGGATAATAATTGTTTAGACGTAGTATTTGTAACCATTATATGCCTATAAGTCGAATAAGTATTACGAGAGCAACCTTTATACAACCTAAAGTATTACAAACATGCTAATACGACCGCTATTTAATTATTACTCATAATAGAGGTTTACAATCACCTTATATACAACTTCCATCATTTTGAAATTATATTTAGGTATTTACTGTTTGCTACAACAAATGGATTGATAAAAGTGGAAAAGTATTAAAAGAAGTGGGGAATTAAAAACAAGTATCATTCACTTCGAGCACGTCCTTTAATACAAAGTAATAGAACTCAAACTGATAGTGAAGGGTTCCGTATCACATTTAAATGTAAATTTAACCAAAATTCTACGAGTAGGTACATTTTGCAGTTCATTTGCCGAAGTTCAGGACTCTTGTTCACTTTCCAAATTTGAAAATAGTTATTCATAGTCCAAAAATGAAGTTAACGTAAATAAAGACACCCACAATGATGACTTCAGAGACCATTAAAAAAAGTGGGGGCTATTGATTTTAATATTCCCCTAATTGTATTAAAGCAATTAAATGATTTGAAACTTAAGGAAAGATGTTTTGTAAATCTTCATATCCAAATATATGAGAAGGAAATTTCGCAAACTGAAGTCATACCTATATTAGTTTAGGTACTGATATAAAGTGTCAGTTGGTTAGTGTGTTATTCATACATTTAAGAAACAGGTAATAAAAAAGGCAGTAAAAATTATTGAAGTATTTTTTTTTATTCCCAAGAAAGTAATTAACATTCAAGTTTGACGAGACTTATTAATTAGAAATAAAAGCAAAGATTTCAAATATTGCTAGTTTTTGGAAAAACTTAAATGGCTTTTTGAACCATATATGTCAAATATGAAATATTATACAAAATCAAACCTTCATTTATTTTGCCACATTGAAACATCTTATGAAGCTAATAATCTTACAATAGAACATATAAAATTATGGTGTATTTTCTAGCTCTACATTCTGGACATTGCATTGCTTTTCAACTGGCTGCTGATTATTTTCGTGCAACACTTTTGCTTCCTTTGGTAAAAACTTTTCAACATCCTTGTGGGGTTAACCTAAAACAAAAGTATTCTAAGATATAGGTATGTCACGCAAATCGCTTCTTAAAATATAAATGCCTAGCTAACTTAGTACAAATACATCCTAATTGAACAAAGTTAGTTAGGCGTTTATTATGTTATTATTGATCCCTAAATCAACTGTCATGGCGTACTCGAATGAATGAACACGCAGTTATACGTCGGGAAGTTATGTAGTTGTCATATAACGCAGTCACATTAATAATAAATTAATAGAAATATGTGAAAACATTAATATTTCAAAAGCGCGTAAAAAAATTGTTAGAAACTTACCTCATATTAATCAGTAAACTTGATTGCGCAATGTTTGACAACTGATGAAATAGTTTTATCATCTCAAATAACAAAGAAAATATACAATATTAACTCTGCTGTCAAAAACACTGCCATATTATATTAACGTGATATGTTATAGAATTTGTTCAAATAAGCACACCTTTAAATGACAATAACACAACTTTATATTGGATAAAAGTCATATTGTGAACCATTACTCGACACGAAGTCGAATACACGTCGCGACAGTTGTTCTTACACGACACGTAGTCAAATCGCCAACGTATATATGACTACTATGCGACTTTACAGGACCATATATGACTATTACACGACACTCTTAGCGACTTAAGTTGAATAAAATGGGCCCTAATGCGGTCGAGTAAACGTCCTTATAACGTTTATACGACTATATTATATAACATTAAGTCGCCAACAAAACGTCTACTCGACTTCCTAAATGTTAGTTGGGTTGCACTCGATCAGTTTTCACATATGATTTTTAAATTATAATGTTTTATCTATTCATAATACTAATGAAAATTGTTAAAGAGTTTATCAACTATTACAAATATGATGTTTCAGTATTCATAATTTTTCATAGTCTTTACAAAATATTTGTTCTTCAATATCCATATCTAACTTCAATCAAAAGATACTTTTAGGTTCCTACACATAGAAATTCTTTTCCACGGTTCGATCAGTATTCGGTTGTCGTTTGAGGCAATCACGTATTGTATTTATCTCCCTCGTAAGTATTCGTCTCCGACGCGGACCGCTGTGCCCCAACCTCCCCTCGCCATGGCGAGTGAACGTGTCTCAATCAGCAACACGGAATGCTGTTATCGAGATTGTCTGTGTTGGTGGGATCTGGTGAGTGGTGTGTCTCGATTCTTGAAAAATAAGAAAATAGCAGGTAAATAACTGAAGAACCTGTGCGGACCGGAGCCACTGGAACCAAATCTTCTTTATTCTAGTTATTAGACCAAAAATTTAATCAAAAAAACGTAAAATTTAACTTTGCCTGTTAGTATTAAGATCATTGTAAGCGTTTTCTGACTGAAATAATTAGCACGGTTAGCATGTTTATAAAAACCGACTAAGTGCGTGTCGAACTACTGTACGGAAGGGTTCAGTACCATTAACTATACAACAAAGTTCTATTTTTAGTTCCTGTTATAGCGGCAATAGAAATACCTCGTCAGGGTTCATAAGAAACAGCTTGTAACGTATAAAAATCAGTGACTGATAGACACAAAGTGGAGTCTTAGTAATAGAGTCCCGTTTTTACTATTTAGGTACGGACCCCCTAAAACAATATTAGTAATTCTATTATCGATAAAGCTGCAACAGATTTATATAATTATTATGGTCACAGTTTTCAAAGATATATTCTACTGATGTGGCTTGGGAGAGTTTATTAGTAGACTGCGACATGCCGGCAGGAGTACATTGATATATTATGTAGGTGATCGGGTTAGTTATAAAGTCTATACTACTAATAGTATATTAATTTCATCTGTGTGTTTCTAAGCCCCACTCATCATGTAATAAAGAGTTTTGTAATAATTACACAATTCCCAACTCTGTTCACCCCGCGACACTAACCATTAAGCACAACGGCAAATTATCCAAACAATTAATTAACCGCACAAAATTATAACATAATCGGAAACCAAAAAAATCACACTTGCAATTTAACACAACCCTTATCGCCCCTTCTTCCCCTAACAATATCCGAATATCCGCTGTATCCGCAGTATCCGCGTATCCGCACATTGTTGCGGGTACAACGGCAATAAATGTAAGCTGGGGAGAGGCGGACAATATTTATACGTGGAGGGGAACCGCAATCATTAAAGCCGGGATTAAGTTTGTTTGTGATGGCATTGTTCACTGCTTCACACCGGGATCCGGGATGTAGAGGTGTTCCTATGAAAGACGTTTTGTTTTAGTCGGTAGAATGAAACGGCGAATAATAGGAGGAAAGGGGTTGTTGTTATTGTGAAGATTGGCGTCTTTTATGGCTTTTAAAACGCTCATAAACTCGTAACAGTCAGTTCATTGAATCGTGTACGTTTTATTAAGGATATCACATTCACAACGGTACAAAATATTATATGTATTTAGGTATTAGCAGAAATGAAGAAGAAGAAATATATTGAACTAAGCAAATTATTTATATAATTTATAACGAACTTTTCAACTAGGTATGATTATAAGTAATTTGGGTAATTTATTTATTTAATATTTATATACACACAATAAAATACATAAGGGTCTGCCAAAATTAAAAAGTTGCTTATTTCCTACAGAGCAATTTGTCTTTATATTCTTAACTCTTTCATCTCCAAGCGAAATAGTGGAATTTTAAAAATTGATCTAAACTCATTCTAGATTTATAAATGCCAAAATAACTGCTCGTCTGACCTTTTCACACTTTAGCAGTTTGACTTCTCTGGCATGGTCTATTTAACGGACTTCGTTTAAATTTAGCACACAGCTAGACTGACCTAGGCTGACCAACTATAAAAACTCAAGAAATAGGTAGGGTGACCCCGTGGGACAGTTTCCGACATCGGACGATACCGCAGCAGTAATGAGACTGTCTTCTCTTCACATCAATCTATCTCTTCTTTTATCTTCTATTATCAACGTCCAACCTTATTTGTATTCAGTTTATTTCAAAATTGTGATATATACATATATGTATATGGAACTACATATTTAACATTAGTCCATAATTGGTGCATTTATTTATAAAGCATGCTAAGCTTTCTAAATAAATGCAGCAGTTACACAAGGCAACCTATAATTATGATTATTTAACCATAAAAAACGTAACACTCATATTTTGTTAAATATTTTATGTGTCACTGTTGGCTACTGGTTACCTAAATAAATAAATCATAAGCCGGTTTCACACCAACATATTGCCACAGCAATAACTACAATATATCAAAAGAAGTACATCGTCAGACAACTGTTCCGCGAACGATGAGCTATTATGATACGATAATATTTGCAAGATGGCTGCCTCCCCTTACAACGGTTTGTCATAACAAAGGGAACTCAAGTAACGTACGATTTTATCGTGCGAAAATTTTGTCGCAAATTTGTCAAATTCAAAGCATTTATTTCAAACTATCGGCCGCCAGCGACTTCGTTCGCGTGGAATTAGTTATGCTCCGCTCCTATTGGTCGCAGCGTGATGTTATATAGCCTAAAGCCTTCCTGGATTAATGGCCTATTCAACGCTAAAAGAATTTTTCAAATCGTACCAGTAGTTCCCGAGAATAGCGCGTTCAAACAAACAAACATATATGTATATGGAACTTCAGCTTTATATATTAAGTATAGAGTATAGATAAAGTATTTTCTACGCTCTTTTGAATTGTCGTGGGATCGAACACTCAGAAAAATCAAGGTAGTTTGTTTATTCATTTGTTATAACTTTCATAATTATATTTTTAAATTTGTTTTGTCTTTACACAGCAGGGAATAGTCTAACAGTTCGTGGAATCGCTGTCTTTTTGCAAAACCATAACCTTACAAATTGCCCTATTTGAGATCCTTCGCAAAAAGTCGCACATGTCCAGCGAACCCTACGGACCCTTCCTTGTTAAATTAGCCGTCAGTAACGTGTCGGTGGCGGGATGATTTGTGGTGATCGCTGCCGATAACCACGCTGCTAATACCAGCTTGTAAGGGGAACATTGTGCGGGAACCACTTCCTTTAAATGGTTAGAAATAGCGCAAGAAAATTTGCGACAGTCGCACTTTTTCAGTGTGATCAACGGTAATAGTGGTGATGTTTGTGACAGGAGTTTTCTCGTGTTCAATTTTCTTTCCCACTCTTAGGAGAATGGTGTCTATTGCATAAGTTTCAATTCACGATTTTATTCGTTAATAAACAAAATATTTTATTATATATATAGCAAATGGCTACCTTACACTTAAATCTTACTGTCAATTAATGAAACCTGTACTAGCAATACTCAACAATAGTTTTGTTTTTCGACAGCAATCAGTTTAACTGTAGAATAATAAAACAGGGCGAAAATAATAAAACAAGCACTTGAACACAATGAGAGCCCTAGGATACTAATAGGTACTCGTAACAATACAATATGAAAGCCCCTGACGACAAAATATAACGGATCCAATCACGCCTACACTTGACATTTCAATTCAAATTGCCAACTAAAATGGCGGCCGTTTTACGAAACCAGCCGAGCGCGTTCGGGTGATTTCGGCACGCTTGGATAAAAGCTTTATTGCCCGCGGGTCCCTCGTTACGCCCGGGGAGTGCCCAGGCAGGGTCCGGGATGGGCACCACGGCCGATTTATGAGTACGAGTCCAATTCGCATTTTTTCTGATGGACGTTAAACTTGACTGACCTTCTATAGGACCTTATTTGTTATCAGAAGCTGTATGTTTTTGACTATAATTCGGATTCAGATTGATAGTGTGTTACGCAATTAGCCAACAGAACAACTGACAGGCGAGCAATGTTTGAATAGTTTATTTCACTCCATTTTATTTGAAAATGAAACTTTATTTATGATACAGTTCATGTGAAACGTTGGCCATTTACTTCTCCATAGAATATGTTGAAGGTCGTCACGGGGTAGGGGTTATTAAAGGCTTAACAACTGCCTCCCAGTGACCCTAACCTAATAACCTACTACCTACTAAATTATAGGACAACCAAGGAAAGGTTGAAAGTTTGGTCACGACATCATTTAACATAGAAATAAGTAGCATTTTGTATGAAGCAATTAACATCAATTAAAAGTCTTATTTATAGGTGAACTCGCTGAACAAAACAAAAACAAATTGAATTTCATGGTTTTTTTTTTATAAATTATAAACTAGCCTTTGACTGCAATCCCGCCTGATGATAAGCAGAGACGCAATCGTTGAAGGTAAAGAGCGCTAGTTTATTAAGAGCCTATTCACTCTAGCCTTGAAGACACTCGAGTTGTAGTCCGACCAAAACAACGCCGCTGGCAAATTGTTCCAGTCCCTCGATGTATGCGGTATAAAGGAGGAGGCCAAACGCTTCGTCCGGATCGTAGAGGTGTTAACAACGTAAGGGTGGAAACTCGCCGTACGACGGGTTTCTTACATCTTTTTCTTTCTTTTTTTTTTCTCTTTTTCTAAAATAACAGTAGCATATGTTACTCCTTAGTTATAACATCAGGTATTTGCCAGTGAAAGGTCCGATTGAGATCGATCTAGGCATTTTTGAGGATTATCCGTAGGAAACAGCCAGATAGACTAACATTTTAGAAAATTTTGTGTATCATATATACAGAGTAAAGATGTTAAAACTATACCAATAGGTAAAAAGTACTTACACAAGGAGTCTACATCATCCCTCTATAAGTGTCCCATGTAACTTAACCCAATATCCATACAGTTTGTCCTGCACATGGTAATAATTTTCTTCGGCATCAGCTTACACCAAAACAATCATTATTTACACCAAACTACACATCACACGAAACCCCACGCCAACTAACAGCATCCTATTTATTTATTTACAGCAACACCCACCTTTATCATAATCGAACAGAGTTCAATTTCTACTGATTTAATAGTACTTATAACTTTGCTACGATTTTCCCGTTTTACTAACATCTTTATTTCAACGTCACAGAGTCTTGTTTTCTCTGATTTATCAGTAGTGATATCTTTGCCCAGTTTTTTTCCTAAGAGCGATGGCTTCATTTGTCGGCTCTCCGTAGCGTTTTACCTAAGCACAGTGTCGAGCAATTACTGCGGTGTCTTATTACACGACCGTGCAAATTTAATGACTGCTCTAAGATATGTGTCTGGGAGTATTATGGTGGAATAGATCTAGATGTTTTTATAGTAATCTACCTAGTTTGAAACTCAGGGTTCCTTGGTTAATCCATTAATGACTACTTTTATACCCTGCTTTTCATACTTTTAAAGCAACATTGTCTCATTATCCATATATTATTATAAAGGATTAAATTAAATTAGCAAAGGGAACTTGTTCCCCAGAGTTTTTAAACAAAATATCTAACTGATAAGAATATATCCCTGGGTTGTAGCTATACACATTCGCTTCAAGGTATTCACCACAGGAAACTGAATAAATATTAAACGAAGTGTTCCGACCAGAACGGTAAATACTCCCGAAGCACCGCGGAGCTGTCGACATAAACTAACAGAAAATACGTTTCTACCCTCCACAGCTATTTGTTGAAAATGAAAACTACTTGGCTACGTTGTGCCATACTTGCTCTCATAAAACGGAGAGGAAAGAAAAACTACTCAAACCTCTCGGTGAAAGGAAATGCTGCGGGTCCATTGCGGGTTGCGATTTATTGGTTTTTTGTCGTGCCGGCTTACTCATGATGTTTTTACTTCGCCGTTTTTAAAGCAGTGGTAATGAAAGATGATGACTGATGCTTACTATTGCTCCCATTTGATGTTAAGTACACCAACAAGTACTTACCTTGCCAACATGTACTACACCACTTATCAATTCGAACCGAATGACAAACCAAAACTTCGTGTGGCTTTAAACCCGGATTATAATAGTCCCGCCCTTCACAACTGCCTGGTAATTTAACAGATAGGACGTTTTTTTTTTAACTTTTTCAAAAGCGTTATAAAACTAATTCTGTTTTCAACTTTATTAGTGCAGTAGGGAACTACGTATTCTGTGTAAGGAGGTCGGAGAGTGCTCACTGTGCCATCCTCCTCTGAGAGGCGAGAGGGGTGAAGTGGCCGCCCAGGGTGCAGAGGGTTGAGCGATCAAGCGCTTCGTGTGAGAATTGTGTTCGAGAGTGACAATTTCCTTTTGTTGATTCGTGAATTATGTGTGGGAAGCGGCGTGAAGCTTTGTTATGTCAGATTCCGTTTGTAGTGCTTATCTAACTTAGGTTTAGTATTGAACTTGGTGATTGTTTAATTTGGAATCTCAGCGGAAATTACTGTACCTAATGAGTGCTTTTAACAATTTGTAAACATCTACTAAAGAGGGAAAATTTGTTAGTAGGTACCTATGTTTAGTATGTAATGTAGTATATAATCTACTGAAATACTGTTCCGATTACAAATTGTGTTTGTGTTAGAATGCATGCAAATTACTTGAGTTTCAATCAATAGCGCGTGAGTGCTCGAAGAAGCTGTATGTTGTCTTAAGCATATGTTCATCATACTATGTACAGTTAATAATGTTTACCGTTTGCATGTTATATTAAAAATGAATATGCTCATGATTTAAGAGGACACAGTGAGTGTTTACTATAAAATCAGTTCCACATTGATGTAATTTTGTTACCAATTTTGTTTCAGTGGCAATTAAGTTGTCTTTATGAAAAAGTTATAAAAATGTTTGAAGTACACTACTATTTTTTATATTTTTGGCAAGTATGTTGTGATTAAAAGTATTCGAATTAAAGCCAAGATAGTGAGTTGTCGACATTCTAACATTATAGCCGCATGATCTCCAGAAACTACTCCACCCACTATAGCATAATATTCTCACTGCTGGAACACAAGCCTCCTCTCTTCGAGAGAGAGTCGGCTGTAAATCCAGCACGCGTGACGCGGGTCCAGTGCGGGATGGTAGATGTCATATGTCTTTGATATTTTCATGATATTATCATGGTCTCCTCATGATGTTTTCTTTCACCGTTTTAAGAGTTAATGACCCAGTGGTAATGGCTTGACTTGTAAGATTAGCCGGATGTCTTCGAGTCCCCGCAAGTGCTTTAATATGGGTACATACATTATATGTACTCCAATTTAACATTAATTATTCGACGTACTGTGTATAATATTACCCTAAAGGCAATATTTCGTAGTCGTATACGTTATTAGGTACTCTGAGTGAGGTCGGGGCTCTATGAGCACAAAGCGGAGAGAGACGGCCACAGGGGAGGCCTTCGGGGTCCCAATGATCAAGTGCTTTGGGTCAGGTAATCGTGGTTTGTGACTTTAAGTATGATAAAAATAACTGTATTGTAGAGTCACGAGTTTCTGATAAATTGGCAACAAACGCAGATGTTGCGCAAGGAGGCGCGGATTCGAATCCCGCGCAGTACAAATATTTGTATGCATGAATATGAATATTTGCACTGGCCTGGTCGAGCCTCGGAAAGCACCTTAAGCTGTTGGTCTTGGTTGCCATAACAACATCTAATGACAGTCGTTACGGGTTGTTGGAGCCCTCAAAAGTCCAACAGTCTAGCTGCATTGCTTCGATATCGCCTTCGGGTTGTGGTGGTCAGACGGCTGTCGCTTCACAGAAAATATCGAAGTTTAGCTAGAATCAGCAGTTAGACTAGTTAAGCAGACTTTAAAGCTGAAAAAGTTTCTGATGCGACTATAATTAACGCTAAGTAACATACTATTGCGTTTTGCCATCAACGATTGCATCACGTACCACCAGGCAGGATCACAGTCAAGCTCTAGTTTAGACGTTTAAAAAAACTTTATTTTGACTAAATATTCAGAACCGTTCTAGATTTAAGCAGTGATCACGAAGTAACCAAGCATCCGTTTCAATTCTCGATAAATATCACAGAACGTAAACCAGCGGGAGCGCCGTAAACTATTACCAGGCCGCAACTTTCGTATAACATCATGAATGCACGACCTCCAGCTTAAATAAATAAGGCCTGGAACCCTTCACCCCAAACAAGATTACAGCTGACTTACGTAAACTTTTCCCACTGTGCCCCACTTCCCCGCCTCCCCTGGGACCCGCGATATAATCCAGTTTTCCCCGTTCTCCTCCCAAATGAAACGCCAAGAAAAATACCAAGTTGTTTAAAGCCTTATCTATAATTTTATTGAACCTTCCTTTGGGGAAACAAGGTCGAGTTTAGATTATCTGAACAGCAAATACTTGGTGGTCGTTTTTATTTTTTTTACATGTAAAGCGACGATGAACGTTGTTGGTATTATTTCGCGAAAATAATGGATTCTTTTGTATTGGATCGAGTTCAGAAGTTTGAGTAAGTCGTGGTGGCCTAGTGATTAAAACACCAGCCTCTCAAGTATGAGTGCGCGGGTTCGATTACAGGTCAGGCAAGTACCAATGTAACTTTTCTAAGAGTTATATGTACTTTCTAAGTATATCTTGGACACCAATGACTGAAGATGAAGGAAAACTTCTTGAGAAAACCTGGACTTCAAGTCTGAAATCGCCAACCCGCATTGAGCAAGCGTGGTGATTACGCTCAATCCTTCTCTGTATGAGAGGAGACCTGTGCCCAGCAGTGGGACGATAAAAAGGTTGATAATGATGAAGAAGTTTGGCCTCGCTTCGCCTCGTGTTAAGTTAATTTACTTCCTGCGCGTAAATATTTTGTCGATCGTTACTTTTGTACACATGTATAAGTATAATGTATATTAGCTGTACATTTTGTTAATTTCCATTTTGAGCTGTTCTGCATTGTGAAGGCTTTTCATACAATGAGAACGCAATTTACTTTCGAAATGTGTAACTGGATATATCGCTTCGTATGTATATCGCCGCCAACTGGTTAATTTAGCCGGTTAGTCAACCGTCTGGTCTTAGGAAGCACTGCTATCCTCACTTCACTCTCTCGGCTCGGTTGATCACTTCGTAACCTAACCAATGGTTGTCCAAATGGTTTGTCCATCTGGTCAGGGTACCCTTAGTTACTGCGATAGAATTGGCTCACACGAGATTGGTTACAGTTCCAATTATAATTTATTGAATATCAGTCAGGCTGTTAGTTGAAAGGCTACCGTGTAGTTTAAAGGCTAGGCGGTTACTTAAACGGCTCATTGTACAAAGGATTTATGTCTTACTAGCGGCCGGCCGCGACTTCGTTCGCGCGGAGTTAGTTATTTAAACATTTTATTTCAACCCCAAAATATACAGCATACATTTTAAATTTTTGTTATGCTCCGCTCCCATTGGTCGCACCGTGATGTTATATATTAATGCCATAACATCGGTCGCCGGCAGATGTTACCACCCACCAGACAAAGCCTTGGTGCCAAGCGATTTGTCGTGTTCCGGTATGATGTCTGGTGAAGCCGTACCGAGGACGGGTCTGAGCAGTTGTGTTGCGTTGTGTGCCGGGTACGATGCGCCAAATGGTGTTGTGTTGGTAGTTTGGTCGTGGAGGGTCTTCAGATCAATCTCCCTTTGGCGCAGCATCGTTGGTCGTGTTGTTGGGTTTAACATTGCATCACCTCGCTCAACTGCCGTCTTCCTTCCTATTCGCTCAGTTTTTCTGAGTCAGTTTCTCTTAATAAACTAGCACGCTTTACCACCAACGATCGCATCACTGCTTACCATCAGGCGGGATTGCGGTCAAGCGCTAGTTTATAATTATTAAAAAAAAATTTGCTATCCAACTCAAAAACAATTTTTCAAATCGAAGCAGTAGTTCCTAAGATTACCGCGTACAAACAAGTAAACAAACTCTTCAGGTTTATATATTAGTATAGATAAGTCAACTCCAAATTAGCGAGATGTGAATTTCGGATTGATCAAGCTGAATTGAATGAATTGCAAGTTGAACAAGAAATACTTAATCTCAGCAAACTGTCTACCTATCTCTGTTCAAAAGAAAAGCATTACAAATATCTATTACAAGTCTAGTACAAAAACTAACAACATACAGAACAATAGCTGCGAGCTTGTACCCTGGCTGGAGTACGAGGGTCGGCTGCGATACGGCACGGCTCGAGGACCCTCGACCTTTTGCCGCGGGGGAGACGTGTTGTGTCGGATTTTTTAATTGATTTCATGGTGGCGTGGGGTTTACCTAGTGTGTTATGGTAAGTTGTAAGTTTGATTGGGCTGAGGGGTGAAATGGCAATTCACAGGTTGGTTTGAAAGAATATAATCAAATACTGTTAGAGATTTTTTTTTACAATAATTATACATTATAGGCACGCTATCTATTACATGTTGCCGTTATTTTGAAAAAAAATAAAATAACAAATATGGTGACTGTAAAAAGTACTCTGCCTACCTTTTCCCAACCACTTTGTGGTCAGCCTCCAGTCTAACCGGAATCCACCATAACCATTTCACAAGTTATTAGTATACCACACCAAATGTATAAACAAACATGTTAAATTTTATTTGAAACATGTTTAACATGTTTCAAATAAAATTGAAATTGTCAACCAAATGTAACGGGTCGAAGTTTCAGCACAAATATCATTCTAACTACTAGTTACCTTAACTATATCTAAATTATAATTACCAAACTAGATTAATACCTACATTTTATTAGACAAGGTCTACTCATCATCATCATCATCAACCTTTTATCGTCCCACTGCTGGGCACAGGTCTCCTCTCATACAGAGAAGGATTGAGCGTATTCACCACGCTTGCTCAATGCGGGTTGGCGATTTCAGACTTTAAAGTCCAGGTTTCCTCAAGATGTTTTCCTTCACCTTCAGTGGTTGGTGTCCAAGATATACTTAGAAAGTACATATAACTTTAGAAAAGTTACATTGGTACTTGCCTGACCTGGAATCGAACCCGCGCACTCATACTTGAGAGGCTGGTGTTTTAACCACTAGGCCACTACTGCCTTTTAACTTTAAACTTTACAAACAAACGTAAATACAATTTTCTAACTTTTCAGTTATAATTTTCCAGTAGAATTTACGTACATTATATTTACTTAGTCCTACACAAATACAAATGTAATTCCGTCTGCTTTAGATCACAAGCCCAGCGGGACTGGCTCGGCTTTTGTTACCTCACAGTTGCGAGCCTCGTGCTCCTGACAGATACCGAATTGATCATAGGATACTGTGACAAAGGAATAAACAATTATATTGGATATGTCGGAAAAATATTTTGAAAGGAAAGACATGTATGAATGAATATCAACTTCTCTTGCCGGTCTATGTAAAAAAAAACATATAAAATATAATCAATGTTATAGTCGTGGTGGCCTAGTGGTTAAAACACCAGCCTCTCAAGTATGAGTGTGCGGGTTCGATTCCAGGTCAGGCAAGTACCAATGTAACTTTTCTAAGTTATATATACTTTCTAAGTATATCTTGGAGAAAAATGACTGATTACAAGGTGAAGGAAAACATCTCGAGAAAATCAGGACTTTAAATCTGAAATCGCCAACCCGCATTGACCAAGAGTGGTGATTACGCTCAATCCTTCTCTGCATGAGAGGAGATCTGTTCCCAGCAGTGGAACGATAAAAGGTTGATGATGATGTTATTCTGTATTAAGTAAATTTGATTTTGTATCTGTATACAGAATTAAATTTACTTAATAATAAGATAAAAAAAGACAGAAAAAGACAATTATCAATCTTTTTTCAGATTTAACAGGTATTTTTAATTTTAGTACCTATTTTTTTCGTATAAGAAGTTAAAACTTAGGTTGAGTGACATCAAACTGAGTTTTAATTCCTTTTGATTCAGGGTACGGCCAGAATATCGTGTTTTAACTTCTAATTTGGACGGTTTTTTTGGATACACACTACACTGTCTCACTAATGGGTGAAGTTTTTTTTCCTAGTCCTTCCAGGAACTGGCTTTTTCTCTATTTTTAACAACCTTTAATGAGCGTGGCTCACAAAAGTAAGTACTTATGATAATTTAATTTAAATATTAATATATATTCAAAATTCGTTAAAGAACAAATTAATACAGAATTAGCCTTAAATGAAAATCATAAATCATGAACTAGGTAAACCTGCGTTTCAAGCGATAAGAGCTCTAATAACAAAATAAAGTAATTAATAAATAAACAATATTAATAAACAAATTATATTAGATATTAAAACAGTCACTTCAACATAATTAGTAAACTTTCTGTATCTTCATCGGAGATTTTTTGAAGAATCTTTGAGAATTTCGCTTTTGAAAAGAAACATCAAATCTGTTTACTAAGAGTCTACTAAAAATTCAATACTTTTTTTTCTATTTTCTCGCCATTTCATCCGTTATTGTCTTTCTCATATATAGTTTATTCTATGACCCTTCTTAGCACACCTACATACCTACATGCCGAATGTCCCCTCAGCACCGATCAAAGCGCGCAGCGGGGTAGGTCTTGCCCTTTGTGACGTCACAGCGGTGCATCACACTGCCTGCGACAGACACCACCTTTGTACCCAATATATATATATATATATATATATATATATATATATATATCTTTTCATGAATAAACAATGACTTTTCTGCGAAGAAGGAATATGAAACAGTTAGCAATCGATACAGTAATACAATATAATGCAGTTAGGATTAATAGCTGCATTGCGACTTTGTGGAGATTTCACGAAATGTTAGATGAAATAAGTTACTAAGATTATTATTATCTCACTTTAACTAAGATTTCATAAGCTATTATTTCATGCCTATGACAGGGATTGCTACTATTGAGAGCTACTGAGCTGTCAATAGTGTCATTCCAGCAAATATATAATAGCTCACTCAGCCTAAGTTGTAACGATGAGATTTTAACAGAATAGACCATTTGGTGGTTCTATGTTATAGAATTAATTACTTCACTTTGTAATAATTCAGCACAACGAATGCTTTCAGTTAAATATATTCCGAATTCACGAACAGAATCCTATATTTTTTTCATACGAACAAAAATACGCAACTGGAATATATTCGCAAAGTGCTCACCAAAAAAGCGTATAAAAAATTCAAAGGTTCTCCCCTCGACTAGACCGGGACAGGTCACTCTTCCCCTGTCCCCCCTCCCCTGGGAAAGGGCGCCTCCCCTGCGAAATTAACTCGCCCTAACTCACCTGCCCTTTGAAGAGCCGCCGGTACATCTAAACGACACATTCGCGCTTGATAGTTTTATGATTATTTTATAAGGTGTTTCGTAAGTAAAGTAGTTATTGATTTTCATAATTCTAGTTCTACATATATTCGTTTTATTTTTATTTAAATCAGGGTCGTTGTATGATGTGCAAAACAAATACAAGTATTATACCCAAACACAGCTATGGCCAAAGTAAGCTTGTAATCTAAATTGATCATTATATTATTTAATGGCTTTGTGGAATAAAGGCGATTTGAGAACAAAGTATGAATTGCCTGGGGCTATTTGACAACTCAAAGGCTGAAAGGAAAATAGCTTATTTGTTTTTAACAAGAACAAAAGTTGTGAATACTTTAAAAAAACAAAGCTAAAAATTATTTTGTACCCAAACACAGTCTTTGTCGTTGTACTGACACAAACAGATTTTTAAAGTTGACATATTATTGACTAATTTACACGATGATGATAATGCCTATGCTTACTATCCAGTTTGGGAGGTTCAATTTCGAGAAAGAGGTAAAATCGTCGAATTCAACTCGGCTGGGTTGCTTTTGGGAAGCTACGTAGAATCTTCTCGTCCAAAATACCGCAGTGTCTCAAGACGAAAGTCTTCGACCAGTGTGTGTTGTCAGTGATGACTTATGGAACTGAGACGTGATCGCTAACAATGGGCCTTATAAGAAAGCACTCAAAGGGCAATGGAGAGGGCTATGCTTGGGATTTCACTTCATGATCAAATCAGGATTGAAGAGATCCGTAAGAGAATGAGAGTAAGCGATATAGCCTGAAGAATTGCAACACTAAAGTGGTAGTGGACCGGGTATCTTGCCTATAAGATCGAAGCCCGATGGGACTGACGGGTTCTCGAGTGGCGACCACGCACTGCAAGACGCAGCATGGGTAGTTCCCCGACAAGGTAGACCCACGATGCAGGAAGTGCAGGATCAGTCATCGTGGAGATCTTTGGGGCAGGCCTATGTCCTGCAGTGGACGTCTTTCAGCTGAATTGATGATGATGCTGATGATTGCCCATGCAGAATAAGTAATGTGTCTACATAGATAGAACTTGACTGGAAAATGTTGTTTGAATGTTAAATAAACCAAGTTTATAAAAGTATATTTACTAAAAGCAATGCTTAGTGTGGGGGAAATATTTCAAAAAGAAATTGATATTAAACCAGCAATTTATAATCAAGGCTAACTATATTTAATCTACCTATTACTGAAACCCTAAAATATTGTAAAACTCAGCTATGAAATGATATTCGGCGGTTGGTTGTTTGGTGGGTGATGGTTATAAAAACATTGGAATACTACGTACCTGCTATATTTTCAAGATTAGTATCTAATCCACACTAACATTTCTTTGTCTTAGAAACAATCCTTTTATCGTATAAAATATTCTTAGGCTGCTAGCCCAGGCTTTTGTGTAATATAAAAGGACGGAAAGAACCCCCGAAGGCTATCATGTCAGGAAAAAAAGTTCTTTTGCACAGAAATTTTGAGAAATGTCTTTAGACGTAGTTTTTCTAGCGAAGTTGTTGACTTTTACTAGATAGTTTTTCGTGAAACCATAATTTTGAAAGACGGAAGGCTTGGGGCATGCTGATATAGCGCAAACAATGGCTTTCCTTTTAGATGGCTTGCAAGTACAGTTTATTTCTAAGAATATTGTCAAAAGTCGGACAAGTGTTCTTTTTATGACGGAATAATGGCATTGTTTCTGGAAAAGAGTTTTATTTTAATATGTAATATAATCTACTTTCTCATCCTTATTTCTTTTTCTTAGAGTACATATAGCTTCAGTGTTACCTAGAAAAATGTACCTTTCATACAACAAAATACTTGAATTCGTAACAAAAGACTACGTCACGTAGCGTGTTTATACAATCACATTACATAGTTTATTAAATTATAGGGGTGTTAAATAAATGAATCATTAACATTCTGCACGGTTTATTCAATACAAAAAAGAATAATTTTACATGCAACAATGTCGTGCGCCTGTACACTCCACGGGGAGTCCGTCTCTTATAGAAATTGCAATTTCATTTCATTTTAATGCGACTGTTTACCTTCAATATAATCCAGTTAGGGGGTGAGCAGAGCCCCAGCCATTACGTATTTCTGTCATGGCACTGTTTTTTGTCAGACTATACAGAGATAATATTTAAAAAACGCTCTGCGAAATAAATTGTATTATTGTGTTTGAGAATCCTTCTCCTCCAATACAAACAAAATTACAGTTTGTGTCTTTTTTGGAGAGTGGTATTTTATAGTTGAGGTTTTAACGTGCTAGTTTTTGTCCAGATAAGTTGTAGTAGCAGAGTTTCTGGACAGTAATTGATGTGTGTCACGCTCTCGTACATATGTATGTACTGGTCTTGTTTATTCTGTTTTCATGATATCCCTTCGAAGATGAATATGCTCTTGTTCGACTGTAACAACGATAATCAAGTTCAACTTAAGGGGTTTATATGAACGACATCTCGACCGCGAGTTCGGTGCCTATATTATATTCTTCATCTCTATGTCCTCTTCTTCAGCCTATAGAGCTGGTCCACTGCTGGTTAAAGGCCTAGCCCAAGGCTTTCCACGATGACCGGTCTTGTGCCGCCCGCATCCATCGTCTGCCCGCGACCTTCATCAGGTCATCTGTCCACCTTGTTGGGGGCCTCCCTACGCTCCCATCTCTATATGCATAGCTTCAACTCTTATGCTGCTACAGCTAGATCCTACCTCAGTGTCACACGCTACAGTAGTATAGGATCCAGAAATAGACTCACTATTTTACATAAATCAATAACTTACCCCTGTGGCTGTAAACACGCGTGGTATTATGATTAATAGCACTTCGCTCGTTACTCGCGTGGCAGCCATTTTACTAGAGGTAGACGCTATATCGAAAATATACATTTATAATGTTCAGGTAGTTCTGCATTGCGCTGAACTTTATACCATGTAGACGTGATTTAAAATACAACCTTGAACTTAGGAGAGTATTATTTGTAGCTACTACGTGCTGTTTTTATATTCGTGTTCAATTTGACAATGAGATTCATTATAAATGAACGGTCTTTTAAAAAATACATACCAATATGTAGTCTTTTAAAGCTGTAGTTCATTTTGACATTATGGTTAATCATTTATGGATTGCGACAAGTAATGATTTTTATAAGTTATAAACTAGTGCTTGACCGCAATCCCGCCTGACGGTAGGCAGTGATGCAATCTTTGATGGTAAAGGATGCTAGTTTATTAAGAGCCTGTTAACTCTAGCCTTGAAGACACTCAAATTGTAATCCGACGGGAACGATGTCTATACATATATAGATTTAAAGTTTTTTTACGACAATTTATGAATTTCTGTTCATAATCTCCTGGCTTTTCTCAACTGCTGTCAGATTCCAATCTGACCGCATCTATCAGTATTTTTTAAGCAACGACTGTCTGTCTAGCACGATTTCCGTTGGCTTTATTTTTACTGGTTGTCAGACTTTCGGGTTTCCGGCGACCCTACCACAGTCAACGAATCCATGAGTGAACGTACGTCCCGAGACGACCGAGTGCGGTTTTTATTACTTAGATCTTTTTAATATAAATGTGTACAGCATGATACAATAAGTTATAAGAAATAAACACTTTCTGCAAATCACTCTCACACAAGCTACAAACGAACTAGCTTACAACAAGAAAAACAAATAAAGAAAACAATAATTTCTTTTGACAAAAACCCAAAAGAAATTATCCTTCCTTTATTCCACTCGTACAGTAAGTGTGTGACGCAGCAACCTGTCTGCCTTCCATCCTGTTCTATTTACAACAAAGGGACTTCCATCCCCACATCCGTGACGTTACAGTTAATGAAATCATGGTTATGGGGCTATCACCATAGCTAATGGGTCGGTATGGGGCTCGTTTATTAGTTTTGTATTGTTATCGTGAATTATGTCAGCTTAGGGGTTTATATTTCTAAGGAATCTTGATAATGATGCGGCAGTTCCTTTTATTAATCTCGAAATTTCTGGTAGGCGGATAACCTCACGCCGGAAATTTTATTTTAACGGGTTTATATTTGGTAATGCTTCTTCATGAATTCATTATAAGCTTATATATCATCATTAATTTCCAAAATAATCATGAAGGTTGAATGGAAGAATGGATATTAGTCGTGGTGGCCTAGTGGTTAAAACACCAGCCTCTCAAGTATGAGTATGCGGGTTCGATTCCAGGTCAGGCAAGTACCAATGTAACTTTTTTAAGTTATATGTACTTCCTAAGTAGGCATGTCTTGGACACCAATGACTGATCAAGGAAAACATCTTGAGGAAACCTGAACTTTAATTCTGAAATCGTCAACCCGCATTAAGCAAGCGTGGTGATTACGCTCAATCCTTCTTTGTATGAGAGCAGACCTGTGCCAAGCAGTGGGACGATATGATGATGATGAATGGAAGTATTGCGTGGTAATTAATATTGGCAATATTTTTACAAGTAAAGATAAGGATTTGACACCGTCATATTAATATTAAAATTCAAAGAAATCTTACTAATAAAGTCTTAGTAATCTGTCACCAATCGACCTTAATAACCAATACTTAACAAAATATACAGACGAATAAGAAAATATACTTCATGTTTAAGTACAAGCGTCAAGTTCAGTCTCGCGTGCGGCCCGGGGAAGTGCGCCGACCACGCTTCGGATCGATAACTTAACCCGAGCTTCAGTAACTTTGAGGTGGCGAGGTCTGCAGGTCACTTTCTAACTCTTATGAAAGGGTTACGTGATTATTTTTATTTAAGAATTTTTATGAGTACAAGTGATTCTTTTTGTTACATATGCCGCGGTTGCCTGACTGCATATCTGAAAAATTCTGAAACATAAATTTGCCAAAAATGCTAGTGAGTATTCAAACAAAGTAACAAGAGCATATAGTTCAAAGAAGACCCCTTACTTAGTGCTAACTTTAATTATATTATATGTTATATCTGCAGGTAACTACGTAACACACTGTCAGTAGCAATGGGTTTTATTTTGACAGTAGAACAACATTCATTGCGTTATTTACGTTGTTGAGCAAACAGATTTTCGAACATATGGTGCAACGGATTAGGAATGTGCTTCCAAGTGATTCCCACTGGTAGTAATTTTGTGTTACGTTATTAGAATGCAAATCCTGTTTAAGACATTTTTTTCTCTATTTAAATTTATTTAAGGAAATTTTTCTATACCGCAAACTTACAAAAGCCGACCTAATGCCTTGGGGATTTTCTACCAGTAAACCAAGGGTGGTGAAGAGATTAAGTGGTAGGTGTTTTGGGTGAGAGGAACAGTGATGAAAACAAAATAAAATATTAACAATATATTTTAAAAAGTTATAAAAAATGTAGACAGTAGTATAATCTAGTTATAGTATATACAGTGACACATGAAGATGATCAAATCACACAGATGTTTATTTTGGCGGTAATCATAAGAACACAGATAGAGAAGAACATGAGAAGAGAGTTAGCACAATAATAATATTATTTTGATGATATGTATACCTAATTAAATTTTCCAAGACCTTAATTGTATGTCAGCAGCCTAGCAAATAAATAATTTAATTGCCAGAACGCCATTTTAGAAGTCCATATTAATTTTTTTGACAAAAGCTTGACGCCTTTAGACCTCAGCACGAACAAACTTCGACAGGTTATGCTGCACGTCTTCTATAACTGTAATGAGTACACAACTCAAGAAAGTAGTATAACTCAACAAATCTAGGTATGTTTATGTATGTACACACAATAAAATATATAAGGATATGACAAAATTAAGATTTGAGTACAAAGGTACTGCTTCTTGAATCTTAATAAATAAAACATACGACTGTGGACCCACTTGCTGGTGAACTACTTGCAGTTTGAGACATGAAACGCTACTACTGTTCTATAATACGAGTATACTATACATTTATTTTTATTTGAACGTAGCACTGTGCTACGCCGTAGCATGAGCGCTACGAGCGACGACGGGAGGATAAACACATAATTTGGTAAAAATATTACCATATAAAGGGTGTATCTGACATCGACGCACAAACGAGTAGGTACCATAGATTCAGTACATGATTCTGAACCCCCTAGTGGTGCAATTTTGCGTCGTCTTTTTATCGATTTAAAAAGTAATATGCTGTTTTTTTTTCATTTAAGACCGTTCATAATTGCTATAATTATATAACCCAATAAGATTTTAAAGTAAAAAATAATTAAGTCGTTATTTACACAAAAAAGCGCAACGTGAACATTACTAGAAAACCTATCCTATCAGCTGATTTAATAGAGTTCGCATCAGGGATCAACGTAATACCTACAAACACGCACGGCAGCACGCTTGCAACGATCAAAGGCCGAGCCGACACTTTTTTAAAACACTGTTATGTCTGTAACCGCTTATTAACGACATAAATGACTGTCATAATTTTGTTAGTGGCATACGGTGTGGCCTTTTCGCGAAATTTGCGTTACGACGTCAGATACAGCCTGTATATCTATACCTACATATTTTAAATTAAAGTCGCTTATCGTGGCCGCTTGTATGACCTTTTATTAAAGTCGTTGATTATGTCAGTCTGTGTGATTGCGTTTTATTAAAATCTTTTATCCTGTTCGTTTGTGTGATCACGTATTATTTTTAAATCGCTTATCGTGTCAGTCTATGTAACCACGTTTTAAAAGCATATCACGTTTCTATTTTAATTTAGAGAATTTATATCGGAGATTTTATTGTGTCACAAATATTAAAATGAAACAAAGTATTTTGGTACAAAGTGACTATTATAATACAAAGAGTTCGTCCCTCGCTGTGACCAGCCCCACGATTTATTGAACAATAACATTATACTATCATATATTATTTATGTGTAAATTAAAGATCTTCACTTAATTTTACAAAATAAAACCTTACGTTTATCGCACCCACCATGTTATCACTTATACATAAATATTTGTCTCTTAGCTTTGAAGTTGAAGCTTTTCCGTTCTAATTACATTAGACCAGAATTCTAAAAGACAGCTACAAGTACCTATATCTGTATCACGTTTCTATAGCAAACATTTCCCTATACGTCGTACCTTCCCCCACGAACGTGAGCTACTATTTATATCAGTTTGTTTGTTCATTTGTCCGTTCTGAAGAGTGCTTGCGACGAGTGGAGGACAGGAGCCTCTTTGAGCTAATTGATTACGTTAACATGCAGGCTTATTTATAGATCGGTGGAAATAGGAATGAAGAGGATTATTGCGTTATATCTGTTTTATTTAAACTTTTCATTTTATTTTATAGTATACCTTTCAACTTGAATCTCTCTGACTTTAAACTCATTACCAACTACGACTGAATGCTGTTGCCCGATTTAACGAGTATAGAGCCTGAGTACAGTTTTAATATGTTGCTTGTTTGTCAGGTCTTTTAGTCAAATCGAATCACTGTTTTGTTTTTATAACAATTGGATTGTTATTGAGCCATCATGTCCTATTAGAAGACGAAAACAGATAATTATTAGTGTAATCTTAGCAAATTAAGATACTCCATAGAAAGTTAAGAAGCGCTTAAAACTTGGCAAATAAAACTACCTCAATTTACGTCAAGGGCTAACTAATTTGACAGGATAAAATTAATAATTATCTTCTGTTCTTTTCTTAATAAAACAAAAGGAAAATGATGCACTGTATTTCAATTTAAATTGATTTGGGAACAAGACAATAAATAAATAAATAAATATATACGGACAAATCACACAGATTGAGCTAGCCCCAAAGTAAGTTCGAGACTTGTGTTATGGGATACTAACTCAACGATACTATATTTTATAATAGATACATATATAGATAAACATCCAAGACCCAAGCCAATCAGAAAAAGATCGTTTTCCATCATGACCTGGCCGGGGATCGAACCCGGGGCCTCCACGTCGCAGTCAGGCGTGTTGACCGCTGCGCCACGGAGACCGACAATCTAAGAAAACTTAATTAAAAATTGATTTAAGTTAATTCCGAGGTTCAAATGAATTGACCAGTCTATATCTGATCTATTTCTTTAGTCCCTATGCAGTACATATCCCATTTATTATGTAAAGGTTTGTATGTTGTCCATATCCGATTTATTCTGTAAAAAAAATCACCGTGAAAATTTGTGCGCAGTTAACTGTCACTCCACCTGGCACCAGAAAATGACAGATCTCTTTACCAAAGTTTACACGGTGAGCTTTTTACAGAATACCAGAATCAGTTAAGGACTGATTGTTCAAATTTGGTCCCAGTCTACTCACACAGGCTCTATAAGGTTGTCAGATTTGGTTCAAATTCAAATATTACATAACCAAACCTTCACCTCTCCCCCTTCTCCCACTTCATATCTTAAACCCCATGAACCACTTACAAAACCCCTCGCTTCTTATCATAACGCCACCATGACCCGCATTCATACATCCTTGGCCTGAAGTATCATTATAACACTGTGCCTGTTTGAAGCTTCGCTTTACTTTTAATTTTTAATAAATAATGACTGGGTACTTGCTTCTATGTGGTTTTGATTCACGATACATTCATTTTAATGTGGATTTTGTAGGTGGTTCCGTGTTACCGGTGAACTGAGCTTCAAGTTTTTGTTTAATACACCTGAATATTCTCTAAGTAACGCCTAAAACACTCCTCACCACTTTCTTATTTAGGTTGAAATCTTTCTCCGAAACTGAGTATGCTCTTAGCAACAACGAGACAAGTTTCAATAGACTTTTTCTTCTCCCCGTATTGAACAAAAAACGTTACTACCTAATCACTCTTTTTGGTTGCCCTTCCGCATTTTTACCTTTCCTCATTTAAATTCTCTTGTCGTGCGAAGTCTTGCGAGAGATTTTCCGCCTTTTGCTTTTCTAACGAGGCTGTGCATAAAGGAGGGTAAGCAGGGTATTGAACGGCTTCAGTTGATTACTTCCTACAAATATCTGAAGATTACATTTTGTTTTGTTCGTGACGTATAATATTGATCTTCCCAGACGTTTCTTTCTCGGTTGATGCAGTGTTGGATTTCTTCAGTCTTTACGTTTTGACGTATACAAGTGTTCTCCATGAACTTGAAATAAATAATATGACTTTATTTCCTTCAGTTTTCTGAAATTTAAAAAAAAAAAATATGTAGATATATGTCCAAATATCCTTATACTCATAAATATACTATTTTTATTAAGTAATAGATTGGTTTCATCCTTTCTGAATCTGCAATTCAGCACAATTTCAACCAAAGTATCTATATATATACGAGTATACCATCAAACACTAGGAAAATAGGTTCATGAATAAACATTGCGAACTTATTATCTACATTTTATAAATAAAGATCACATATTGCGGAAAATTCTTACAAAATATATCATCCAATTGGTTGTCAAGCTAATAGGAAAACATTTCTGATTGAACACGCGCCATTTTGTGAGAAAAAAATGAAAACGCGAAGTAAGCTCCCTTCGCTATATTGACACTGGTAACGGGGGACTTAGTAAATTGGATTTTGGTTAAACAAGTTGTTACAATTATCATCTCTGTAAGGAGGGAAGAAACGTCACCCATTCGGAGCTTAAAATGACGCGCTGTTTTTATTGCTAAATGAATAGCCTTTAATACTGGTAGAAATACGTCGTTAGGATATCCATTGACTCTTAAAATGAGAGAATGAACTCATCGTGTAACCAGCTGGGTTCCGCGTGATCTCCTACAAATTGCGCTGAATTTAAACAAGTTTACATCGAATTATTATTAGGACAGTCAATGAGATACAATTCGTTTTGCACTGTAATAAACAAAACCATAATGAACAACATGCGCCGAATCAATATTAAACACTTTATTGAAGGGTTTTAAAACATTAGTGAACGTTTGCTCTTTGTATTATTTATGTGAATGTTAAAATGTGTGACGTATTAGTAATTTGTGTTTGTGTTCAAAAGGACTCTGAATCGTCTTTGGAAATCGAAGCTCTCGGTAATAAGACCACTCGGGACAGAGGAACGACAACTAACAGAAACAAAGATCGACTCACAATCCTTTTGAAACATTGCAGCATCCCCCTTTCTCATGAAATGATAATACAATGATCATTTCTGTTTGTTGTCAGGTTCCGAACTCCCAATCGAGGTCCCGCTGAAGGACGCCGCGTAAATGTGTGAGCGACACGCAAATATCACCACGAGGGCAATCCTAGCCCTCCCTTGAAGATGACCACAGGAAGTCACAACAGATAGATTCTTAAATTAAAGTTAAACAAATAATCAAAGATGGCGGAGGGACCACAGACGATATGGCAAAAGATCGACAGCGCGACCATCCCGATGGTGAACCTCGAGGTGCGGGAAGTGCGGGAAATACTATGGGAGAAGATCAAGGAGCCGACGTCGCAGAGGAAGATCATCCTCGTCATCGTGTCCATAGCGTTGTTGCTCGACAACATGTTGTACATGGTGATCGTGCCCATCATCCCGGACTACCTGCGGTACATCGGCGCATGGGGCGAGGCGGGCTACGACCATGTGGTCACCATGACACCCTACATGGTAGGTAACAAAACCATCACACCGACCAAAATCATCCCAGCATCGCACGAGGGCCAGGAGTCGGCGACAGGAGTGTTGTTCGCCTCGAAGGCTATCGTGCAACTCATGGTCAACCCATTCTCTGGTGCCTTAATCGACCGCATCGGGTACGACGTACCCATGATGATCGGACTCATCATTATGTTCCTCTCTACATCGATCTTCGCCTGCGGTCGGAGCTACAGCATGCTATTTTTCGCAAGGAGTCTGCAGGGCGTGGGCTCTGCCTTCGCTGATACATCAGGACTAGCAATGATAGCTGACAGGTTTACTGAAGAAAATGAGAGATCTAAAGCCCTCGGTATCGCCCTGGCGTTCATCAGCTTTGGATGCTTGGTGGCTCCACCATTTGGCGGCGCTTTATACCAATTCGCAGGAAAAGAAGTTCCGTTCTTGATCCTCGCATTAATATCATTGTTGGACGGATTCATGCTGCTCCTTGTGATGAAACCTTTAAAGACGCAGCTGAAGGAAGCTAGGGAGCCAAAACCACCCAGTACTCCGATCTGGAAACTTCTGATGGATCCCTACATCGCTGTTTGCGCGGGTGCATTAATGATGTCTAACGTAGCTTTAGCATTCCTAGAACCAACCATTTCACTCTGGATGGAGGACAATCTGACCAAAGATAATTGGAAAATTGGAATGATTTGGTTGCCAGCTTTCTTCCCCCACGTTCTAGGAGTGATAATAACTGTGAAGATGGCAAGGAAGTTTCCACAGCATCAGTGGCTGATGGCGGCAGGAGGCCTTGCTCTGGAAGGTCTGTGCTGTTTCATCATACCTTTCGCGAATTCGTACAAGATGCTGATGATCCCTATTTGCGGCATCTGCTTCGGAATCGCGCTCATCGACACAGCCTTGCTACCAACTCTGGGGTACTTAGTGGACGTGCGATACTCATCTGTGTACGGGAGCATCTACGCGATTGCCGACATATCATACTCCTTCGCCTACGCCGTTGGCCCAATCATCGCTGGAGAAGTTGTCGAAGCTATAGGGTTCACTGCCTTGAACCTGTTCATTGCCTTCAGTAATCTATTGTATGCGCCTGTGCTCATGTACCTCCGGCACATCTACGACTTCAAGCCGTTTGAGAACGAAGCTAACATCCTGATGGCTGACCCACCAGATAAGGAGTACCAAACCTACAGCTTGCAAGACCAAAGGCCTGTGAATGGGGAGTTTAAGAACCATCTTGAGTACTCCAATGTGTCAGGGCAGGTGGCGGGGACTGAGGAGTCGAATGTAGATGCACATCCTGGTACATATAGCTATGATCAGTCGTATCAGGGAGGGTATCAGAACTACAGCCAAGGGTACGATCAGCAGCAACAGCAGCCACAGCAGGGTTACCAGCAGGAGTATCAGGAACAGTACAGTCAGCCTCGCCAGTTGCCTGCGCAGCCGCAGCCGACGGCCAGCAACCCGTTCAGGGCTGGTGCGGCCGCCGCGCCAGCCCCTACCCCCGCACAGCAGGCCCCCGCGCCTCAGCCCACAATCAAGAACCCCTTCAGACAAGGCTTCTAATCTACTCCAAAATCAATGTTGTTGTCGATATTTTTGAATTTACTTGTTGTGTAATTATAAATGTCCTATTTAGTAGACGTCGACTGTTAAATAGATTTGTTTACTTTGTTACCTGTGAATGTCACGATGAAAGTAACAACCACATTTATGAAATACTCGAGAAATTGTAACAACGTTGTTATAAATCCTTTCTTAATGGGTTAAATAATGAATCCTTAAAATAAAAACATGAACGAAGCAAGTTAAATTGTAATGAGGTTAACTTCGCAAGCAAATGTAATGTAACAGTCGTCAATAGAACTTCGATCACTGAGTCGTAATGTATCGGCGAGTTATTTAATGTCTGATAGATGTCTATTAACTAGCTGTGCTTGTCATGTAGACTATTTATCGGGTGACCTAGCAATAGTGCTTTAAGGTCAAGAAAATGACGATAAAATAACATATTGTAATTTACACCAAATCATATCCAACTAGTTGAATAAAAAAAAAAAAATAAGCAATAAATAACCTGAGAAATAGCCAAGTCGTAAATTATAAAATTTTATATCAAGAGTATAAAAATGAGAGAAAGGGACCGCATAACTACTACTTTGTAGAGCAGTGTCTCGTTCTCGCAAAGAAAGCTCTATGGCGCGAAAATAAAATGGTTGTCAGCTAAAAGCGCTATTGCTTTCACCCGTTGTTTTCTTGTTGATATTGTTCTGATATAAATACAACTGTTATGCCTTCTAATAGTATATAGAATTATATCTGATGTGAGAATTATATAAACTACTTATATAATTATATCTGCGTAAGAACCAAAGTATGGAGACATAACAAAGACTGAGGGCGACAAAATGTACTCGGCGTACTAAAATCATGTTGATGAATATGTTACCTTATTTCAAAGATATAAGGTTTAAAATAAAGAACGAAATTCGTATTTAATCGTATTCTCTCAGCTTTTGTCGTGTTTCCGTACTTAAGTTTAAATGTAATCTAAGCATGAACAGGTTAGGGAAAATGAACCATATTTAATGGCAAATATACAAATTCTAACTTAAAGTTTTTCCCGCAGTTATATCGCTAAGTAGCTCATAGAGTAGTTTTTAAGGTAGATATTTGAAAAGTTTCGCACGAGTCGATAACACGCACTTATAATGTAAGGGCCTAAAATATTAATTTGTGACTTACGGCACTTACTGCGACATTTCAGTACATTGTTAACATTTATAGCTATATTATCATCGTATATGGCAAACTTTTAACAATTACTCAAATGGATAAAGCGTAACTTATACTTAAAATATTACGCTGACTGTACATAATCATAAACATATCGGAAATGTATTAAGTGATAGGTCTACTAATTCAATTTAATCGAATAATGCGATGTTATTTATAATACATATCTTTAGAACGTACCAAATGTAATTCCTTGTATGCTAAATCAGCAATACTAGCGTTAGTATCATCGTATCTGGCTTCTATATCAATTAATTCAATTTATATCAATTATTATATCAATTAGCTATAATTAGGTGTTAGTCAACGTGATAAGTTGCAACCAAGGTAACGAAACATATCAGAATCTTTTGATTCAAGTAGATGTAAGTAAGCTTAACTTATACATTAATATTATATAATATAATTATAATTTATGAGGTATATTTTCTCTAAGTGTACAGGAGTAGGTAGTATGTGTTTCTGTCGTTGACTTTACTGAGGTGGGTATGTACCATCAGCAAACAGCAAGGCGCTGTCGACGGATCGGGGGGAGGACACAGGGACAAGTCATTATAAAGAACGGAAGGAAAAAGAAGTCTACAGTTATAATATTAAATATTTGAGAAAGAATTTTGTATGGAGAATCAAAATTAAACGTAAATTCAAATATCTTTAAACAAGGCTTTAAGGCATTTTAGAACTCTTGATAGGAGGATGCGCTTGGAGCGGTGCCCACTAATTTGTTTGAAATATGATAAATATGTTTGCTTGAAATGATTTTGGGTGCAGCAGCAAAATAATCAAAAAAATATTAAAGTGATAATATTGTAGAAGTCTCTTTGGCTCCTCCCGACCGTGCGACACGAGAAATATTTCGCAGACGACTGACAGACGAGCATCAAGAGTCAAAATTAAAAGATAACTAAAATAATTGTACAAGAAAACGTGACGCGCCCGATATGTCAATTGAGAGTGTATAAAGTAAAAAAGTGATTATTGTGAATAATATTCGTTAAAATTATTACAATCGTAAAAATTGCTAAGATTAATCACTCGCCGCTCCAAAGAAAAAAGAGGCCAGAATAATTTTCAAATTACTAATTATTCAAAAATGGTACTTTCATTGAATAATTATTTGTGAATTAGTACCTAGCCTGCAAAGTACAATAGCGTTCGTAGTGGTTCTCAGGAGCACAAAACTTTATTATTTCGCACAACACATGTTTATATTTTCGACTGTTAGATATAGAGAGAGGATCTATTTTTTTAGATTGAAATGTGGCTTGAGGAGTGCATGTTAAAATTAATTTTTCACAAATAATTTTAACGTGTACTATATCTGTTTAATTAATCTTGATTGTATGTATTTATGCTAATATCAATTTGTATCAGAGCGGAGATGAAAGCACCTCTCTCGAGCATGTATTCGTAAGTTTAGAGTCAATTTTCGTGTCAAATTCTCCCGAAATTCAATTAATTAGTAGATTGTGAGCACAAAGAATTTATATTTATTGTATATAAGTACGTAACTCGCTCAGTGTGTTCTGATCAGTTTTGTCTTTTACGTATGGAATTACAAAATTTTCTCAAAAATGTAAAGATAGCAGAAATAAATGTTAATCAATGAAATAATAGTATCTCGAATAAAATTAATGGACATAATAAACAACTAATAATAAACTAGTTATTTTAACTGGCATTTTAATATTTCAGCGCCGGTTTCATATTCAATTCAGTATCTGTTTGTGTGTTTGAATAATATCACAAATTATTCAAACTAGGCACCGACGATCAGAACCCACGAGCGAATTATTAATAGCAATGTTAAGTTGTGTATTGTGGAACGTATCGTGTGTGCAATTATTAATAATTGTGTACTATTATACTATATCAGCAATAACCGCCAGTATCGCAGACATATCACTAGAGATAGGATATACAATCTTAACATTTTATATTTAGACGTATATTTTTTGATAATAAGATTGAATTATTAATATTGTGTACAATTAATATATCTTTAGCAATTTACAAGTGCACGTATTTAAAAATATTGTATTTAATTTTTATTAATTGAATTTATAAAATTATATATTAATATATGTATGCATATTTCTATATGTAGGTATATATTGACTTTTTCTAAACAACTTATTTTATATACATATGATCATAACTCATTAGTTACTCTACCGATTAATTTACATTTCTTGTATAATTTGGAGATATTTATATCTATTACTATATAATATAAATACTAATTATTGTTTCTAAATTATATTTATGGAATTATATAATTGCACTAGAAATGCGTAATTTTATGATATTACGCGATCTTTTAATTTTATTATTTAGATTCCTATCGTAGATGCCAAGTTGGTGCTCCCTATATCTACGTCCTTTAACATTGTTTAATATTTAAAAAGTCAAATATTCTAAATGACTTTTATAAGTAAATGTTTGTAATTTTTTTTTTCAAAATCTCTTAAGCGCTTTCCAATCTTATATTGTAGTACTATTAGAGTAGGTATCTGTAGCCTTTATTCCCTCTATTCTGCTAGTTTAGTGACCTAAATCCCAAGTTATATCTTGCGCTTACTTGCGATTATATCTTTGAACTTCATTCACCTGTGAGGAATATTATTAATAGGTACCAACAGTACATGGATCTAAGTTCAAAGTGAAAAAAATGGAATAGTGACACATACGTGAGGAAAACCAATCGGAAAACGAAAAATTAAGATAATATACTATTCTTTGGAATAAAAAAACCAAAAGTATGACAAAAACATCCAAAGTAGGACTGAGATTTTGTCAGGTTACGATGTCAAATAAACAAAGATGTTTTTTTTTAAATAAAAGAAATACCGAATTCGAACTAAAATAAAAGATCTTACTGATATTCCTCACATTGTATTTTCCATGTTTGCTAAGAAAACGCACAATTGCTAGCATAACCATTTTGTTGGCTTCGGCTTAAGAATATTATTATTGTAGAATAAAAGTCGTGTATCAAATCCTATTCTTATCTTGATATTTCATGTGAAATATGGCTGCAAACATTATGTATTCACAGTAAACCAAGACGAAGAGAATGAATTATAATATTAATCTAGCTCTAGTGTATAAAATAAATAAATATAAATATATACGAACAAATCACACAGATTCAGCTAGCCCCAAAGTAAGTTCGAGACTTGTGTTATGGGATACTAACTCAACGATACTATATTTATAACATATACATATGTAGATAAACATCCAAGACCCAGGCCAATCAGGACAAGATCTTTTTCCATCATGACCTGGCCTGGGATCGAACCCGGGGCCTCCACGTCGCAGGCAGGCGTGTTGACCGCTGCGCCACGTAGGTCGACGAATGTAAGTATGTGATGGATATACTATTCATCTCCCAGTAACATCACACAGAACAGCTTCTCATATTATGTCACTTGCCTGTATCGAACAAGTAAGTAAAATTATAATTTAAAGTACGGAAAACCTTAAAACACAGGTAACTGTGTAGTTTAGTAATCTTAAAAATTCTAATAAATGAAGAATAATATAAAGGGTTAATGTATAATAATGTGTGCAGCTATACTTTCAATTTAGGTGAGAACCCGTCCGTTAGATCTACAACTATCTATAAAGTACTTTTAGGATCTCATTTTGCTAACCCATTTATATCTCACGATGTTTTCAAATGTTCACGATGTTTCTACTTTTTGTAGAAATTAATACTTAGTTAAACCGTAATGTGAACACAATTATTATTTACATCCTACATTTTTTATATAATTATCAAATTATTACTAAATATAAAATTCTTTTATAATGTAGAATGGTTTATTAATTGGTTATTCGATTTAGTAATCATCCAAGTATAATCCAATAAGTTTCACAGCATTTAATTTGATCAAAAAGCATTGTAGAGTAGTCAGTGTACTAGGTATTTAAAATGCTAATTAAATATAACACTGTACATATAGCAGTTTGACACCCACACAAGTACGAGTGATAAGTACAGTAAATTATATAATAGTAATAACATACATAATTATATATTACAGGCAGTATCAGTGTCATTATACTAATATTATGATAATTCCATTAAATAATGAACAAAGGTACGCCACAATGTTGTTATGTGCCATAACTAATACTGTTTTTTTTTTTAATAATATTCGATAAATAAAATAAAAGCTATTTAAGTAATAAAATGAAAATATAATATTATACTGCTTCAGTCGTACACACATTTAAATAAAATAATACATTATTTTCTTTGTGAATAGTTAATTTTCATGATTGAACCAAGACACGTTTTGAGCAAAATTAATATAAACCACATCATTAAACATTTACTAGTCATTATTTGACAAAGGCGTACCTTTGTAGTAAACAATCATAATCGAATAGATAATTAGCTAAGTTATCTACTAATTATACGTAGGCATGTCTTATTCATTAATCAGCTGATCTAACAGTTAAATTATAGGTAGTCAATTTAAGGTAATTTTAATTAAGCTTAACTAAGTACTATAGGCGCTTTTTAGGTTAAGTTCATCATGATAAAGATAATTAATTATAATAGAATACCTCAGTTTTTTTCTTTCAAAATTGATAAAATTACGTTTGAATTACATTCATTCGTGAATTTATGTAAACTTTAAAAAAATTGAAATCCTTGAAATTAATTTCGTTACAAAAATCGAAAACGTAATCTTTTTGGCGTGACGTTGTCAATCTTATCGTAGGTATAGTAGGTATAAGTTATTGTTGGCAATTTTAACATACGTTAGGTGAGATAGCACTAATATAAACGATGCTCTTAATATGGAGTATTAAAATATTATCTAATCTAAAATACTATAGAACTATAATATGTAATTTGATATAATTATATATACATATATCGTATGTATGTATTGTTGAAAAACTTGTTTCTTTTTTTGTAAATTAATATCTAAATACATTATTATTTTAACATATTTATATATTATATTTGTTTGTAGGGTAAAATGCTTAGCGTATTAACTTTTAACAATTAAAAAGATATATTAAAATACATCATCTTAGATTATGATAAATAATATCTGTAGTCGTATCCATCACTATACATATTCATGCGTACATTCTAGAAATATATAGCTTTAGATATTAGAAACAGTCGGACACTTTGAAATGTAAAATACGTAGTTTTAAAACTAATTGTTATTTTAAAGTTCTTCATTATTTTTTGTTGTTTAAAATTTTATATGTTATGGCTTTTTGAATAGCTATGTAATATATCTCGTTGCTCGTTTGGATATTGTAATATAAATATACACAGAAAAATATGATATGCTTTTTACAATAAAAAGACAAAGTCTTTTAAACACCTCAACTGTTCCATTTAAAGGAATTTCTTTGTTAAAATCTCCATCATATTATTCTAACTTTGAGCGTGTATTTTGAAAATACATATTTTGTAAAGTGCATCGTATTTTTTAGTGTATATTTCATGGTATCATGTATCTTACTAGTGAGTGGTGACGAAATTATCAAATTATTAGATAATTATGACAAAATAACTTATAACCGTACATATTCTATTCTAGTTGTATGTAAAGTGGTCAAAATCAAAATCAGTGATCGAATAAAGTTGTTACAACAAAATAATAATTGTTTTTATTTCGAACAATCGAATACAAACTAATAATTTGAACTCCTACACTTTGCTGTGGTTACAAAATCACACAGCAGGAAAAAACTTTAGCTTTGCATATCTTTAGTTCGTTAAGGGATGTGCATATCTCTTAACTAACTGGACGATTCATCCATGTAATTGCTTACTTAACTACTAACTTCAAGTAATCACTTCGAAAACATCCTTCGGGCATCCGCAGTTACTGCAAATGTTATTCCATATTCAAATGAAGCAATTAGTCACACCCATCGATTCTGGATTAAGGCCAGACAAAAATATACTTTAATCCTTACTCATACATTTTAATTTTCAGCAGCAAAAATAATTCCCTTTAAACGAAAAGTTTGCCAAATGTATTCCGTTCGATTTCCAATTTTAATCCTCTGAATTAAAGTTCATTTTGTAGTCAACATTACATTCATAAAAAGAGACAAAATTTTGTTTTGTATGATTTTAAAGCTTACCGTGAAAGATTTAAGATAGAAATTCGATTGTATCTTCAAAGAAGGGTGATACAGAGTGCGGTGAAGTTGTTATCGGGAGTAATTAGTCAAATTAGTCGGGGGCTACGTGTTCCGTATAATTGTGGACGGGGTGGGTGCGGGGAATACAAACTTGTTTCAATGTTATCAGGATACACATTACTCAAAGAGATGCTTGCTGCTATTGAATGAGTTTGTAACAGATTAATAGTTAGCTCTATCTAGTGCATTCGGTGATAATATCATGTCATTTCAAAGGGAACTAAGTGCACTTCGATTAAAAGGATTTTAGTAGTATTTTTAATTTAGGCACAAAGGAACGAAAACAAATCTTGAAAAATCGTTCATTAGACCAGATGTTGTATTATGATCTCAAGCAACGCTGGGAATTGGCACAGGGAAGTTCCATAAGATGAAAATACAGTATAAGTAACTACAGACAGTATAAGTAACTACACCCTGTTAATTATGTAGTCACAGGTTATCAATTTGCTCGTGAAAGTTATTTCACTCATAGTTTCATAGTTTTTTCAACTATTACTGAAATCTGTGGGTTGAACAATACTATATGCACAATAACATCAAATTTAATTTAATAACTGACGATAAAAATCAATATTTTTACCAAGGCATATCGCATTACCCAGTAAATTCATTGTGGAGATCAGATAGGCAGTCGCTACATGTGAAAAACTGTAACTTAACTTCTCCGTGGTAGGCCATAATATTGGCCGCCGGCAGAAGTTACCCCCCACCAAACAAAGCCTTGCCGCCAAGCGATTTGTCGTGTTCCGGCATGATGTCTGGTGAAGCCGTACGGAGGACGGGTCTGAGCAGTTGTGTTGCGACGTGTGCCGGGTACGATGCGCCTAATGTTGTTGTCGAAGGTTGTCGTGGAAGGTCTTCAGATCAATCTCCCTTTGGCGCAGCATCGTTGGTCGTGTTGTTGGGTTTAACATTGCATCACCTCGCTCAACTGCTGTCTTCCTTCCTATTCGCTCAGTTTTTCTGAGTGGATAGGCTCTTAATAAACTAGCGCGCTTTACCATCAACGATCGCTGCTTACCATCAGGCGGGATTGCGGTCAAGCGCTAGTTTATAATTATTGAAAAAAAAAAAAAAAAACTCAGATGCATCCGAAAAGACTGTGACATGGGAAAAGATCTGGATGTTGATGATAATGATGATGATGATGTTGATGATGATGATGTTGATGATGATGATGTTGATGATGATGATGCTGGTGAATTAAAAATATAATCACTTTTGAATTGAACTTTTAATCTGCAAAACAGTGCTCATGATCGTATTTAAACGAAATAGCACCGGGTCTGCCAACCTGATGGTAGAACAAGGCATTTCATTAATAAATAATAACCGGCCCAGTGCTAGTCGGATTATCGCAAGAAGCACAAATTTCAATATATTTTATTTGTACAAAAAAAATGCTTATTATAGGCTGTCATAGCGGTAGCAAAAATATGTAAATCTAGGAAAATTTCAACTATCTAGCAATCACGGCTTAGTTAATACAGCCAGCAAGAGAGAAGGTGACAGACAGACAGAAGAGTCTTAGAAATTGGGCCCTTTTTGGGTATGGAACCTTAAAAACAACAATTTTGTACAAAAGCTAATTACAATTTTGCAACCGTATTTTATTTTTGAACTCCCACACGGTATATAAAGTATAAACAACTAGCTGCAAATGAAAACAAAAATAATTGTAATTAGTAAAAAATTGCACAAACGGCATGAAGTAGGATCGATGGCTCTCAAGTGATCCGCTTGTTAAGTCGAGAGCGAGGCACGCTGGAGGGAGGACCGAGGACACAATGGACTAGTTAGTACACACGGGATTAAAAGGGCTTAGCAGTGAATTGTTGACACACTTCATCTAATTTTTTTAACTGCAATTTAATATAACTTTTCTCACTCCTACAATTTAAAAAACTTTTTTACTAACCTTTTCATTTTCAGAAAGCTAAATATAGGTCCTCAAAGTTATTATTTAGTCAGTTTGCTTATCCAGGCAGGCGTTTAGCCTGCCTGGATGAGCAAACACGACTTACAACTCCTTACCACTTAGACAACAAGACTTATAATTTGTTACCACTTGGCAAAAATAACTTCCAAATTCTTTTGATTCAAAACGGTCTCCAGAGCCTGGAGCTCGGGAAAAGAGTAGAGAGCCTGTCGGTGTTCTATAGGATGCATTTTGGAGAGTGTGTGAAGTAATTCATCTCCGTTCCATCATCGGACGACCCTTCGTACGGCGAGTGAATACTCGTGCAAATCGGACGATCCAGACGAAGCCTCATCTTTTATACCGCGTACATCGAGGGACTGGATCAATTTGCCAGCGACGGTGTTTCCGTCTGACTATAATTTAAGTGTCTTCAGGCTAGAGTGAATAGGCTATTAATAAACTAGTGCGCTTTACCATCAACGATTGCATCATTGCTTACCATCAGGCGGGATTGCGTTCAAGCACTAGTTAATAATTATAAAAAAAGACTTACAAGTCTTTATCACTTATCCAGCATGACTTACAACTCGTTGCAACTTAGCTAACAGTGCTCTAAAAATCTATCACCAATAACAGATCGGCCAACCCAGGCCCACGTCTTCTGTCAAACAACGACTACGTAAATGCTTTTTTTATTTTTTTGTGGTCTTAATTATGTACCCCTTAAAACCCGAAAGCACTTTTTCAATTCAAAACTCTATCAATAAATCATTCTCTCGTTATTTTATTTGGACAAAAAACGTTAGTAATTGACGCTAGGGGTGGCAGGGGTGAAAACACCCGTGAAAATTTAACAAGAGCCAGCCCGGCGCCCTGCCGGCGGTAGGCTATTAAAATCTCAAGTTCATACACTTTGTGTGTCGTGTAAGCTGCGTCGTGTAACCTACACGGTTCAGTTAACAGAATGGGTCTTATTTAGAGTTATTTGAGACTGTTACCTCATACCTGAGCTATTGTTTGTTTGAAGGTTGGAGTATGTATATTTTTTCATAAAATAGAGGAAAATACAAATACATAGAGGAATGTAACGTTTAAGGGTATACAAAAAAATAACACGTTAAAAGTTGAGTAGATCTCGGAATTGTTGCAGAAAAAATTGTGGGAATTTCAGTCATTTTACGAGCGTCCATAAACTGATCTGTCATAAATACGCTTTCCTTTCAGTTTTGACATTGATTATCGCTGAGATGACACTGTGACAAAATGTTAAAAGGTTTTAATTACGGAAATATACCTTCTGAGAGATTCTACGATACGAATCATAGAATAGAATAGAATACTCTTTATTAGCAGTTACACCATATAAATTACAGAACATAAATATAAAGATTTTACAAAGGGTGACACAATGGACGGTCTTATAGTTAAGAGCGATCTTTTACAGACAACCTTTGGATAAACCCAAACTAACTATAAGGATGTGTCATAAAGATAACTTGATTGGAAGCGAAATAAAAAAAATATATATGGCCCTGGTGCACAGACAAGTGAAGAAACACGAGTGGGTTTTAGTCAGTAAAAGTCTGACACCCCCTTCTGCTCCGCCCAGAGCGGGAGAGGTCACTTGATGATTTCCCATTTAGAACAAAAAAAAAAAAATGTATGAAGCTAAATAAATGATCTCACGTATTAATAAACCATAATCATATTAGTAATACTGATTATGGGAGAAACTCGTGGTCACATTGTTGATCTAATATACATAATATACACTGCTTATATGCATCTATCAGTCGCACACGTATAAGGGTCTAGCATAGTAAGTAATTTGTCGAAAAGGTAGCTTTTTGGTGTGATAGTAATTGACGTTTATTTTATCGTTTCTGTTATAAAAACATGTCAAAAATCAATTAGTAAACGAATCTAAAGGAAGTGCTTTCATAATGTGTCGTATTTCAGTTACACATTGTAACTTTAACAACCTCAAATAGATGGATGAGTTCCTTTGATTATCCATAAACTGTTTTACATAATGTCGTATCAGTGTGTAGCTACAATTGAATACCCAATGTGATACACACTGATACAATTCGTCAAGGCCATTTGACAAATATGTAAATTAGTCTTATCAAATTATCAATGTAAGAAATAAAACCACTTCGTTTTTCCAAAATATAATAAAACATCAACCATTAGCGTGTTTCTTCAAGTCATTAGAACAGCATTATTTCGTAGTACTCCGTAGCACCGTAGCGCTACGTCAGTAATTTACGTAGCGTCGTAGCCAATTGCGTGACGTAGCCATTTTCACAAATAAGAAAAAATAAATCACCGAAGGGTAGGTAGTTTTTATAACAGCTACATAAAATAAAAGTATTTTTATTCGTGTCACGAATAAAAATACTATAAAGATTAATTTATATGGCGGTGAAAAGATTGAAGCGGCGTAGTAGAAATCCAACAGTTCAATACTCAAAAAGTAAAGATTTTATCTATCAAAAATTCGACACGATCACTATTCTACACATGCAACTTAGGTAAGTAGGTCAAAATCATAGTTCATTCCGTTAACTGGCAACTTTAGAGACTTTACAAGATTTTTTTTTTTGTAAAAAAATATGGTTTTCAATGTTTTGTATACATTAGTACTATAATACTAACAAGAAAAGACGAGCCAGCTGTCGCTGAAAACCAGCGCTGCGCTCCTGTTTTGCATAGGGTCGCAGCGTAATGCTGAGCGACAGCCGTTTTGCGTGGATGTGACGCATGATGTTCGCTCAACTATTTCTTATTTTTTGTGTTTTTGTAAACTTTTTTCTCAAATTAAATGCAAATAAATGTTTTTCTTTCTTTCTTCAGGTATATAATGTTACTGTAATACAACGGCTTTGTAAGCTTATCTTTAACATTTTACTGACTTTGGTGAAGGCTGAAACATCATGGGGAAACCTGGACCTGGATAGTTGGTCATCATACTCTTGAATTCAGCTGAAAGAAGTCCACTGCTGGACATGTGCCTAATAGCAACCCCTCCATTTCAACCAGTTTCGTGCTTTTCACATCCACCAGCAAGGTCTAAGAAGTCTGTCCACCTTATGTGAAGCCTTCTAACGTTACATCTTCTGTGGTGCGCGCGCGCAAGGTCCTGAAGTGCCTCGACAGGACGTCTATCTGGGCGCAGATTTTGACAGGTCACGGCGGCTTCGCCGCGTACCTACACAGGTTTAAATTAAAAGACAGTCCGGCCTGTGTGTGTGACACACAGGCAACTGAGACCATCCAGCACCTCCTGTTCGAGTGTCCGAGGCACAACCGCGACAGATACGACCTGGAAGTAACTACAGGACGAATTTTGACCGAAACAACGATTTCTGACCTAATGGCAGACAAACACTCCAGGCCGTGTCTGGAGCGGTTCTGCCTCAAAGTGGCTAAAATGGCAATAGAAAGGAACAGGACGAGGGCGGCACAGCCAAGCACTGTGCCGTCGGCAAGGATAATGTAAAAAGTAGTAAGTAAAATTGTAAGTATAAAGTAATAGAAATAAGAATAAATGTAAAAAAGATGACAAAAGAAAAAATGACAAAAGAAAAAATGACAAAACTAAAAATGACGAGGGAAAAGAATGACCCATAAAGACAAGGCCAATGCCGCTAAAAGAAATTAGGCGGAAAAAAGAGAATTGGCAGAAAATAAAAAACAGTAAAAAAGGATCCTTGCCACGCAAGGAGGGAATTGACGGCAAACCAAAAAAAAAAAAAAACGTTACATCTTCCGGTACACTGTCGCCACTTCAGAACCCATCGGTCATCTGTTCTGTGAGCTATGTACCTTGTCCACTGCCACTTAAGTTTGCCAATTCTTCAGGCTTGACGGTAACCTTGGTTCACCTGCGAATATCCTAATTTCTGATTCGAACCTGTGGTGATGTCAGGATAAAAATGATTCTGTGTAGATTAAGCTTTCGAACTATATGTATGTGTGCTGAATTTTATCTAAATACATTCAGTTGCGCAAATATGTTGCAAATATCTTCACAGTTCCGCGTTTGCAAGATAGTAGGAAGTAGGAGAAACACGAGAGTTGTGATAATGTCGTTCTACTGCTAGTTTTATAGTTCGAAATAAACACAGGTGGACCTTTCCATACATCTAACTGCATTGTAACACTGAAACAAAAATACATAAAATATATCGCTTCAGTAGACTCTGACCTTTCAGTACGACCTTCAGAATCCACGTGTAACATGTTCTTTATAAAGCATTTTTTTTTAAATCTATATTAATATATAAAGCTGAAAAGTTTGTTTTTTTTAACTCGCCAATCTCAGAAATTACCGGTCCGATTTGAAAAATTCTTTTTGCGTTGGTTTGCCCAATAATCCAGGAAGGCTTTAGGCTATATAACATCACACTGAAACCAATAAGATCGGAGCATATAAAAAAACTTATCGAAACCTACACGGGTGAAACCGCGCGGCGCAGCTAGTATATTATATAAAATATTACAACATCGTTGTTATACTAGCTTGTTAGGTTGCGGAGTATTTTACTTTATAACATTGAGAATAAATTTGCTTCATTGCACTAGATTTATAACATTGTTTGTTGACCCTGGGATGCCCAGGTTTAATTCTGAAACTTTTTCTCGGCTACATCCCACTTAACCAACTTCTATTACAAAAATAAGACTGAAACAATACATCTGCCAAACTCTTTGAGGAGTAAAAGCGTGATGTTGTGTATGTGAAATATTTTAAAATATTCTAATTGAGTCGTGGTGGCCTAGTGGTTATAACACCAGCCTAGGTATGAGAGTGCTGGTTCGATTCCAGGTCAGGCAAGTACCAATATAACATTTTTAAGTTATACAGAGTGGTGCTAACAATACGACAATAAATGAAAACACGAACAAAGCTGGCCCATAGGAATAATCCTAAACCATAAAAAAAAACCTAGCATCAAAATTAAAAAAATGAAAATTTCAGACAAACTAAATCGCATAAAATTGCAAACGGAATAAAACATCCTTAAAAATATTGGTTCACTGACCTCCGATCGGCGACAGCGCGATCCTGTATCGACTTGCTTTTTTCGCGCCATTATTATTAAAATTTGGTACCGCAGGATGCGGCGGTCATTAACCTGTAAGCGTTTCCTTATCAACATGCACATCATGTAGAAAATGTGAAAAATGAAAAATAATTTCCTGTGACTAAACTAATGGACATATTTATATGGTTTTTTATGGGTAGACTGAAAATGTGTTGAGGTACACGAAGTTTAATTTATTGTCGTATTGTCAGCAGCACTCTGTATGTACTTTATATCTTGGAAACCAATTACTGATTACAAGGTAAAGGAAAATATTTTGAGGAAACCTAGACTTTAAGTCTGAAATTGAGCAAGCGTGGTGATTACGCTCAATCCATCTCTGTATCGGAGGAGACCTGTGCCCAGCAGTGGGACGATAAAAAAGGTTGATGATGATGATGTCTCATAAGATATGTCTCTCGTTAACATCGGGCATGTTTTAGTTACTATACGACTAAGTGCTTACTATTGGTAGTGTTCGTTATAGCGTAACAGAAAAACGATTTGCAGTCCAGGTCAGATTATAATCACTCAGTTTTTTTGAGTGAATAGGCTCTTAATAAACTATCACGCTTTATCATCATCGATTGCATCTCTGCTTACCATCAAGTAGTTTATAAATATTAAAAAATACCAACAAGTTAGTCAGTCTAACATATCACATTTTGTAGGTACATAATTTAAGATATTGTTCATTCGATGTCCAATGTTTCAATAATCCCGAGAGCTCTGCTCACACTGTTCTTGCTACAACATTAGCTTCTGCTGCTATAGTAGCTTCATTCCATCCCCACGAACTCAGTTCGAAATAGTCAAACGAATGACTGCGATATACATAATATTTTGTTCCTGTTGCTAGGTTACTACTTTGTATTATTTTACTAACTTTATAAACTAACTGAACATAGTAAAACGTTACAAAGTAAGTTTAATAGAAAAGTGACGTAGGTATATTGCACATGGGTGGGGAGATAGCGAGAAATAAAATGTTAGTCTTAACTTGTTAGCGAGCGTCAGACTAGCTCATTAAGTCCACATAATACGCTTGTTGTAATTTCTGTGATATTGAATTTTAATAAAAAATAAGCTACAAGATGACGAAAAGTCAGGGAAGTTTATCGAGAAGCTAATTGAGGAATAACATAAAGTTGTATGAACTGCCTCTAACAGAGCAAATTGATGTAGTATATTAATTTACTCAACAATTAATATCTCTGCCTCTACGTTATTAGATTATATCGGTTGAAATATGTTCTCTCCTGAATAAACATTTCGGCGAAATTCGTTTCCGACGTCTCAATGTATACAGACAGTTTCACCACAACAATACCTTTGTCGAGTTTGTATTCTCATATTTATTTCCGTAAATCTGTCCTAGAACAGTGTTCTCCATTCGAATGTATGTATAAAACAATCTGTTTTAATAAAAACATACATTGATGCCGAAATTGTAGACTTTGTGAGTATTCCGATTCACTTGTTCACAAACTAAACTATTTTTAAGTTCAGTCCATTGTTTTTCTCTTTCATTAAAAAAAAATATAGAAGATAACATATTAGTTTAGTCGTGTTTAGTTAAGATACTTCATAGATAGTTTACACACGATTAAAACATGGCGACTAAAAGTACGTCAGTCGCGGTCTAATTTAACGGGAATAAACTTAAAAAAATAGAGTTTAAGGTAGAAAACCTTTAAATACAGATAAATGTGTTACAAATTCCCCATTTTTTGTAAGAACTTTGCCCCACACTGAGAAAACAACCAGACCCTGAACAGCTTCCTGTAAGTTATACAAATATTTGTTCCGAGCGGGTATCGAACCCGCCACATGCAGCGCAGCAGTCTATTGCTCAGCCACTGCGTCAAGCGTATCGCCAAGACGCCAAACATCAAGAAGTAGAAGGAACAAGATCCACTCAAATTTAGTCAGAGTAGGATATAATCGGCACCATTGTCTCACTGCTTCTATTTTTTTCCTCCCAATAATGTATACGTTGGTCTTTAGCAAGATGAAATGTTCGATCACAAAAAGGATCAAAATTAATAGTAATGAATTCACCAGTGATTCGATGCCGACGACGACGCAATGACGTTGAATTTCAAACTCCGCATCTTTAACTCACTCTCCGAATTATATTTTAAAAACCTAATGACGTGAATGACAAGATTGTATAAAATTGTACATTTGTTTACACGTTCATTTCTATGTAACGCTGTGGGTGTCGATAGAACGTGGAATCAAACAAAAATGAACATCCACTCGAGTGAAGCGCTTTATGTTAGCATTAAGAGAAATAGTCTGTATGTGGGTATAAAGGCCACAATCTGAGCTGGTAACGTCAGTATTAAAATGTAGGTACTCTTTTATGTTCCCCTTGTAATGTAAATCTCTTAAGTCTGCGGACTAGTACTTGCTCAATAGGCTCATTATCACTACATATTATAAAACAAAGTCGCTTTTCTTTCCCTATGTCCCTTTGTATGATTAAATCTTTAAAACTGCGCAGCGGATTTCGATGCAGTTTTTTTAATAGATTGATTAAAGTGAGAGCGATTAAAGAGGAAGTTTATATGTATAATAACATCCATTAAATTGTGGAGAAATACTATTATTATTGAGTTTTCTAATGTGATGTCGTAAATAATTACATATTTTCCGCGTTTTCAGTGAAACGCAGGCTGAACCCTACGAGATTTATCATTATTTTGATAAATCTCGTAGGGTTCAGCCTGCGTACTAAATATTGTACACATTGAAAAGGTCTACAAAGGAGTCCGCGATGGTATATATCTACCTTTTACTTATGGATCTCACAATAACATTGTTTTGTCATTTACTTTTTACGACAAATATCGAGTAATTTTCGACGCGATTGTAACCAATACAGTATTAATTAATCCTTATCTTATTTAATACCTTAAATACATTGTTGATTTAAATCTATATGGCCTTTTACAGCATATGATTTAACGACTTTGGAGACCGTTTCGAACATAATTTTTGTATACAACAACGTTCACAGTTTTTCTGTAGTGTATTTAGTATCAACATTGTACCCTTGCGAAGCCGGGGCGGGTCGCTAGTAGAAATTATTAAGGAATAACGCAGCGAGACTTGAGGCGAGCTCTGTGACTGTAGTCGGCTTGGAAGCACATGGACGTTATTACAAAGTAGTTGATTATGTAGCATGAAATAAGTAAATAAAAAATGTAGAAAAAAGAAAATGTAAACTTATTCTACATTTTGTTATGGACTATGGATAGTGTCATAATGTCAGATTTATTGTTTTTATAATAATCAGTAGCTATTTCTCAACAAGGATCTCGTGGCTAAATAATCACAGCCGCGTGGGCCACCCGATGGATAAACTAAGCTGGCCGCAGTCGGTTCATGGATGAACACCCCATTTTTTCGATGGGTAATCATTAAATGACTTCCACACTGAACTTTTCCTTTAGTCGCCTATGTCAGCGGTATCTCTTCCGAACAATCCCTTAAAACAAAAGTTAAGCGACAATAATTAAACAATCGTTATCCCAGATACCCATTTCTAGCCTTGAAGACACTCAAATTGTATTCCAACTGAAACACCACCGCTGGCAAATTGTATAAAAGAGGAGGCGAAATGCTTCTTCCGGATTGTAGAGGTGTTAACAACGTAAGGGTGGAAACTCGCCGTACGACGGGTCGTCCGATGGTGGCACACTCCCCGAAATGCATCCTATGGAACACCGAAAGGCTGGCTACTCTACGCCTGTGCTCTAGGCTTTGGAGACCAACTCGAGTTAAATCAAGGTCACCAATCAGCCTCTTCGCACGCCTCTCCGCTGAATCCAAAGTGGTCAGAAGACATTTTGCAGCACCAGCCTAAATGTGGCTGCAGTACTTCACACACGAACGGACCTGTCCTTTGTACAACATTAGAAGCTGCCTTGATGTGAACTACCGCCGGAGTTTTGCGACAACGCCAAGTTTCCTGGCAACCACCTTGGCCTTGGACCCAATGAACCGCTCAAAGTTTAGGTACGAGGAAATCTCATCTCCCAAAAGCTGAAGGTGGTCAGTACACTCCAAGCGTACATTCCGAAAAGTAGGAGCCAAGGTGAACGGGCTCCTTTTGGTGGTGAAAAGACACGCCTGTGTTTTGGCGGCATTCAATGCTACAAGATTGGCATTGCCCCATTCGGAGACTGGTTGTAGTGCAACATTCGTACGCTATACCATATCCTCTCTTTCGGTCCGGATTGATTCCCTACTAGCCCGAGTATCCGGCAGGTATCTCTCCACAACTGTGCTGTCATCTGCATACTCATAGATACCGGGCAAGGAACACCGACAATAGTCGACATGGGCTCAGATGAGCATTCGTTGGCAAAAACTCGGAGGGACCGTTCAGTTAGGAAGTCTTTTACCCAACTAGTCAGGCCAGGTCAGGGAAATTCAGTACGCTGAAAGCTTACTCAAAAAGCCAGCGTGCCATACCCGGTTGGAGGCCTTCGAGACATCAATGGACATAGCAATCGCTTCCCCATTTTTCTCGAGGGCCTCGCCCCACAAGTACGTGGCATACACTAGTAGGTCCCCAGTGGATCGATTGTGGCTAAACCCGTACTATCCGTCACTGAGGAGACCGTTACCTTCCAGGTATGCCAGGAGGCCGAGATCAACACACACTCCATAATTTTGCAAAGTATGGAGGTTATCGAAATCGGTCGATAGTTGGTAGGATCGGCACGTCTACCCTTTTTGGGCAAGGGTGCACGTTGGCAAGCTTCCAGGATTTGGGTACTATAATAAATAAATTTGGGTTCTAAATGAGAGGCGATACAAGCGCGTCAATACAGAAGACAACTCGGGCGCTCGTACCTTAAGAACAATCGCTGGTATACTATCTGCACCACTAGCCTTATTCACGTCCAGACGACACAATACTTTGAGAACCTCCTTGTTCCTAATGCGAACCTCAGGCATTGAAGTTCCGCAATGAGGTAAATTAATCGGAGTAGCACTGCCAGTATCAAGACGCAAATTATGGGCAAAAAGAGATGCAAAGAGACCTGCTTCTTCTCTCGCCGTATGAGCCAGTGCTCCATCAGGCCTAACCAGCGAAGGCAGTGTAGGCCGACAGAAGTTCACCTCGGCCGATTTGGCAAGGGACCAAAAAGATCTGCTACCGGATAGTTGCGCAGATAACTTGCTGCCAATATGGGTAATGCGGTCGAAGCGAGCCTTCTTAAACACCTCTATGTAGGACTTGGCAGCACGGTTAAAGGCTTTCTTCTTTGAGCTTAGATCCGGAGCTCTGTGGACACGAGCGTCAACCCAGGTGAGAAATACCGTGTGCATAAGGTGAACCGTGGGCGAGGCGAGCCACCGACGGGCACGTCACTGAAGGGAATATAATACTCCATAGCTTGACGCACCACATCAGTTTTAGCGTCCGCACAGGTCGACGGATTGTCAGAAAAGAAGCAGACCTGCTACCAAGTATAAGACGCAAAGAAGTGGCGCATCTCATCCCAATCTGCTGACTTGTATCGCCACATCCGCCGTTCACCACGAGAATCGCAATCTGGTGGAGAGAAAGACGATACAGACTTCACCAGACAATGGTCTGAAGTTCCCAACGGTGAGGAAACTATTACAACACATCTGTCTGGATCAGTGGTCAGCAGAAGGTCAAGACAATTGGCAGTATGACCAACTACATCAGGCACCCTAGTCGCTTGCTCTATCAGCTGGGAACGGCCCATTGAAAGCGCAAAGTTTAGCGCTTCTCTTTCAGCGTGGTCGGTCCTCTGGAAAGGGAAAAGCCAGTCCTGGTGGCAGGCGCTGAAGTCGCCCAGAGCGACGAACTGTGCGTCACGGTGCCGGTGTGGCGCATTGTCAGCAGCCTCACTGAGGTAGTTAAATGTTGGTGGTGGTCAGTTGTCTCCTGATCACCGCTGTGCAATCGGTAGACCCAAGTGTAAACAGTTTTGTCAACACTACTGTCAACCAACAGCTATAGGGACGAGAAGTGACGGTCTTCGAGGTCATGGAGGCGCCGGCAGCAGATGTCATTGTGACCATACACACAGACCCTGGCACGCTGGAGGAAATGATGCTCTAATGCATATCCCGGGTAACTGAGGTATGCCGCATCAGACGGATATCTGATCTGGGTCTCCGTCAAGAAAAGTAGGTGGGGCTTCTCAGTCTCAAGATGGTGATGGACTGCAATGAGATTGGAGTGCAGACCTCGAATATTAGAGAGTGCACTTTGAACGAGAGGACGTGCGTCCGCTGTGCACCTACTTTTCTTATTAGACCTTTTCATAATTATAAATTGAGTGAATAGAAAGGAAGACGGCAGTTGAGCGAGGTAATACGCAATGTTAAACCCAACAATACGACCAACGATGCTGGCCATAGGGAGATTGATCTGGAGACTGCGGGGACGCCCGAACCTCCCATGGATCGCCATCGACGGTCTGGCGCTATGGATTTTTTGCAGTTGGCGGGGCAGCCTTTCGTGTGTGGCTGACATTACTTGAGCCCCCAACTACCTGCGGTCGGCCAGCGGCGCACCGTGCTTCGGATCCCGCTATCCTCCACGACCAAACTTTCGACACAATAACATTTGGCGCATCGTACCCGGCATACATCGCAACACAACTGCTCAGACCCGTCCTCCGTACGGCTTCACCAGATATCACGCCGGAACACGACGAATCGCTTGGCGGCATGACTTTGTCTGGTGGATGGTAACTTATGTTACTTGTTATTTAATTATTTCTCTGTACTTGTAGTACACAAAAACAATTAAATGACGATGTCGCAATACAGAGAAACAATTTCCAGCTCAATATAATATGTAAGATATTATCAACAACATGTTAAATGAACACTCCAGCAGGTACTAGTGTAAAACAAACAACTTACATAACTGCATACAAACTAGACAATTATGAAAACTCCAAACCACAAATTTACACACTTCCCTAAAACCGCACAAAAGTTCCACGGTAACAAATATAAACTCTACATGAGCTCTACACTATGTAGAGGTCATGTGCTAGTTCCGGCGGTTGTTGTAAGCTAACAAAAGAGTTTAATTTGCAGGCACACCCGCCAGTATGGTACCGTACCACTGTATGGTTCCAACTTACACTGTATTATCCCACTGTATGGTACCACTATATGATACTACAGTTGGTCCCACTTTATGATCCTACCGTATGACCCCACTATATGATACGAGGGTTAAACTGAAAGTTCTTAGAAAATCAAAATCTGATAACATTAGCCAGTTATTAGTTTTATTATATCTTTTCAAAATATTGTCCATTCACGTCAATACATCGTTGCATGCGATAGAACCACTGGGAAAAGCACTTTGCCCACTCGTCCTTAAGGGTCTCTTCAATGGCATCGCGATACGCAGCCACCGCGTCTTCAGCATTCATAAACCGCTTTCCTTTAATTTTTTCTTTAATTTTTGGAAATAAATAAAAATCACAAGGCGCGAAGTCGGGACTATACGGCGGGTGACCCAGTAATTCAACGTTTGATGTCGCCAAATAGTCGATCGTTCGCTTGGCAGTGTGCGACGAGGCGTTGTCGTGGTGAAGGAGGATCCTACTGCGAGGTCGTTTCTCTCGAGCTTTTTCCAAGACAAGTGGCAAACAATTGGTAGTGTACCATTCTGCAGAAACTGTTTTTTGATCCTCTAACACAATTGTTGCGAAATGACCTATCCTTCCAAAGAACGAGGCCACCATTTTTTTTCCCGCACTTCGATCTCTCTTCACTTTAGTTGGCAACTCCTCGAAAGGAAACACCCACTGAGCAGATTGTCTTTTGATTTCAGGATCATAACAGTAAATCCAGCTTTCGTCACCTGTTAGTATGTCGAACACAGCATTTGAGTCACCTCCGTTAAATCTTTCAATCATTTTACGGCACCAATCCGCACGATGGAGTTTTTAAGCCTCAGTCAAATTATGAGGTATCCACCGGGCGCAAAGCTTCCTGACCGCTAAATGTTCGTGGAGGATTTTGTGCACTTGACTCATACCGATGCCTAAGCTTGTCCGAATCTGCTGATAGGTCACTCTTTTGTCAGTCTCTATCATACGCCGCACAACACAGATGTCATCTTCAGTCGTCGCCGTAGAAGGCCGTCCCTCACGTAAATCATCAGTGAGATTAGTGCGACCACGTTTAAACTCATTAAACCAGTTGTAAACAGTCGCACGAGATGGGGCTTCATCGTGAAAGGCCAATCGTAGTCTATCATAACTTTCTTGTTGACTTAAATGACATCGAAAGTCATAAAAAATCATTGCACGAAAATTTTCTCGTGTTAAATTCATGTTGACGTGACACAGACAATTTTCAATTTGCCGCCAAATCGTATAACTAATGACAAATGAATGAAATATATACTCAGTAATATTGCCAAAGAGTTCTATTTTCAAATTTTAGAATTATTTTTTTATTATATTGTTTATAAGTGGCCGGTTCTAAGAACTTTCAGTTTGACCCTCGTACCACTATATGGTCCCACCGTATCATCCCATTGTACGGTCCCACTGTACCGTCCCAATGTATGGTACCACTGTACAGTATTTGAATGAAGCTATAATAATAATAATATTTATTAAAAATTCATTAAAGAACAAATTATTACAGCTAGCCTTGAATGTAAATCATAAAGCAAGCTGAGCGGAGATTATTTGGTTTTTAATGATAATTTAAGAAAATATTTGCTTCTCCTGGTTCAGGTATAATGTTATTCCTTTTTAGGGTTCAATAGTCAACTAGGAACGCTTATAGTTTCACCGAGCCTGTCTGTCTGCCTGTCCATCCGCGGAAAACTTTATGACTGTTAGCATTAGAGAGCTGAAGTTCGGTCCCAATATGTCCATTTATCAATCACGCCGACAAAGTGCACAAAAATGTTTTATTAGGGTAACCTCCATACGTAATGTGGAGAGTGATGTTTTTTTTTTAAAGTCCACCCTAACTTGTGATACATATATTGGATCGGTATTTAAAAATGAATAGGTGTGTACTAAAATCATTTTCCGATTCCGTTAATATTTTCAGAAGTAATCGCTCCAAGATTAACAAAAAAATGCGTCCCCCTTATTTTTTTCACTATAAGTTGTGTCGTGTAAGAGATCCGGCATGATGTCTGGTGAAGCCTTACGGAGGACGGGTCTGAGCAGTTGTGTTGCGATGTGTGCCGGGTACGTGCACCAAATTTTGTTGTGTCGGGAGTTTGGTCGTGGAGGGTCTCCAGATCAAACTCCCTCTGACGCAACTTTGATGGTCGTGTTTTTGGGTTTAACATTGCATCACCTCTCTCAACTGCCCTTGTCCTTCCTATTCACTCAGTTTTATTGCGTAAATGGGCTTAATAAACTAGCGCGCTTTACCATCAACGATTGCATCTCTGCTTACCTCCAGGCGGGATTGCGGTCAAGCACTAGTTTATAACTTATAAAAATCATTACTTGTCGCAATCCATAAATGATTAACCATAATGTCAAAATGAACTACAGCTTTAAATGACTACACATTGGTATGTATTTTTTAAAAGACCGTTCGTTTTGTCGTGGATCTTCGAAATCATTTTAAGAAAAGTTGCTCATTTGAGTTACATAGTAGTTGGGCAAACGCTCGGACGTTATTTTGACAGTGGACAGAGTTGTTTTGGAAAGTGGGGACGGTCACTTCGCTTTGAGCCGCGTGCAGGGCATACCTCCGAGGTGAAACTCAGGGTTTGCCTATGCAAATTGTTATTGTCAAGATTGGAGGGTATATTTACACGTCTTGCTTTAATTAAAAACTCACCTACGAAATGGACTACATTTACCACCACATCAAGATGCTGATGCTGACGACCCTACCGCTCCGCGGTCGCTGTCGCCGACATATATGAAAAAAATCGTAACTTGTAAGTGGAAACACTTATTATGACGTACGGGAAACTACTGAAACCTTGAACGTGTCCCAACACGCTCTTGGCCGATTTTTTTATGTAAAGTAATTTGAGAGGAATACAATATTTCTTTTTTGAATATTTATAAATTTAACTAAACCATCTAACAGCTCGTTTTAGTCGCAAGGCCTTTCTTAGCTTCGTAATCTGAAGGTTACGACCTTTAGCTTACGCTTACCTTCTTAACTTTCCCGGGATACGTCCCGGGAAAGCTTCAGTGGCTTTATTTATGATATTCTTCCATTTCGTTCGGTTCTCAGTTTCTCCCAGGGTTATGTATGTACTGCTACCAGTAGTTATGTGACGAACCACGAGGTGTGCTCTCAACCAGCTGACCATGGAGGTGACAAATACTGTGACGTTTTAGAACCTGAAGCCAAAAGGATGTCAAAACAACATCACCAACCCTAATACACATGTCTACCGACTACGTCTTTCACAAAGAAAAGTTCTCTTCCCACGGGTCGTGAGAGGCTTCTACACAATTATATTAGATGAATGGCCGTTCTAGGACAGCATAACTTTCGTGTTAATGCCCAGAGGACTGTAGAGGTCGGGCAGCACTCTATTCTGCCTCCCCCTGGCCCTCTTTTCCTTTGAAAGCCAGTTGGTTCCGAGTTTGTAAATTTAAATGTGAACCTTTTACAAGGTAGCGCAAAAGTAATGCCATAATGTGAATTAGCTGCCATTTGGATGGAAATTTCAAATAATCAGAAAGTTAAAATTGTAATATATAAACATAAAGTCGACAAATTTATAACAATCGATCAACTTTCAGAGGTGTTGCTCATTTGTGCTCGTTCTACGTAATTCTTAATTGTTGCTGGCAAAATAACCTCCAAATTCTTCGACATTGCTCGAGCGACATAGCTTTTAATAATAATAATAATTTATTTCAGATTCTTCATCCATATAATTACATACATATAATTACATAAGTACATTTCATCCATATAATTACATACATTTGCGAACTTAAAAATTAGTATTAGTAAATTAAATTACTTAAATCAAATTAAGGTGTTATTATTTAGACTAGAAGGACTCCCCGTTGTTGCTATCAGCCGCTATGTAGCAACATGCAGCCGTATCCACCGTACCAACATCGGAGAATCCCACCGGTCCACCAGCGCGACCGGGATGGAAGCGCAACTAGGAATTACTCCTGTATCGTGGGTGCGTTTACACACTTAAATTCACATATACAAACAGCCAGACTTGGCATAACTACCTACCTGTATTCCGTGCGGGAATCGAACCCGCGACCAGCACGGCAGTCGGTCGGTCAGCTACTGCACCAACCATCACACTACAACTTTGTACAGACGCCAGCACATCAAGCTAATACAATCAGTCAAATTTATTTTATTTTTATTAAGATTGAGCCGCTGTGGTTAGCACTTGATATAAATGCAGGGAAGAACGCGTACCCTACACTTATCACGACTAATTAAACCGCAAATATTGAAGTGACGATTTACTATGACATCTGTGTCTCTCAGAAGGTTATGACAAAGAATGAATTATGTTACAGGGTACAAGAGTATGCATTTCTTTTATTGGAAGGCCGCGTAAGTAGTATGTAGTAATATAAAAAATAGATAAAAATCAGAGATGTGCCGATTAGTCGCCGACTAGTCGGTTAAGGCGACTGTATACGCGCCCCAGTAAAGCACGTACATCTACCGCGCATTTGTCACGGCTTATTCAACAAACAAGGTCGGCCTACACCACAAGTAAATTAATCTCCGACCACACTCTGGTAAATCTACGGGACTTACCTTGGGATCCAGTGTGTTCCGTCGTGGAGTGAAGTCTCGGCGAGGTCGACGCGCGCCCCGACCTTACAATGACGTCCGAAGTCTTCAAATACACTGACTGTCCCATACCAGTCGACACACCAAGTTCCCTTAATAGGGCACCAAAGCTCACTAACGTAAGAAGTTATTTAGCAGTGTCAATCACGCCCGACAAAAATCGCCAATGAAACCACGTTTCCGACTCAAACTCAACTCAATTTACAGACGATACTGTTATGTTTTATAGTTCAAGTAAATACTTCAAAACACGGGCAACAATCGCGACAAACTATACAAAACGCGGCCGGTGGTATTTATTCCCGAAATTCACTCGTCCGAACGCGCCACGCACGCGAGGATTTCGTCAAGAAGTTCAAGCAACGGCCCGCCGTACGCGGCGGGGTCTCAACACGTTGTCATAATAATGGCGGCCGCGCGTCGCCATAGACAATACTAATTACGCGAGTTGATGACCGCCTCAACCTTACAAAATACGGTCGCGAGCTCCTCAAAAGTTAGGATACTATCTCCAATAACGCGACGAAGGTGAGTCTTGGCGGCCTTTACAGTTGCTTCAAATATACCTCCCCAGTGGGGGCAGGACGGCGGTGAGTACTGCCATCGTACCCCTCTGCGGGAGAGTGTGGATCCGATCTCAACATTATGCTTATCTAAAAATTTACAAACTTCCTTCAAATAACGATCGGTACCCTTAAAGTTGGTCCCACAGTCGGATCGAATTAAGGACGGCAGTCCGCGACGCGAAACAAATCTGCCAAGAGCAGCGACGAACGCCTCTGTCGTGAGAGCACTAACCACCTCGAGGTGGACCACTTTAGTAGCTAAACACACAAAAACGCACAAACAAGCCTTCTCGGTCTTAGCGTTACGGAGACGCGAAGCTTTTACAATAAATGGTCCCGCAAAATCCGTACCAACTCCAGCAAAGGGCATCGATTCGGTGACTCGATCGGCAGGCAAATCCCCCATTTGGGGCTGCACGATGTCCGCCTTCAAGCGGTAGCACGGGAGACAACGAAAGATAACTTTTCCTGATCATTGGTGAATAAAAAATGTAGGAAAAATGTTTGCGTTTCTGTTTTATTCAGCGAATTTTTTTATATTAACAATATGATAACTAAAACATGACAATAAAAATACAAAAAAAGAATAATTGAAAAAATATAAACAACAAAAAGGCTAATTGCTTTGCATCGATCTCGATCGTGCACATGCTCCCCCTTTCAAAGGAGAACAATCTTCTTTAGAGGTCGGCGGAGAATTCCGGCAGAGGTCCTGACGTCGACCACTCTGAGGTTTCCGTCTCGACCAGGGAACAGCGCTGTGACCACGCCTCGTGGCCACGTGCCTCTCGGAAGGTCTCCATCTGCGATCAGTACAGGGTCTCCAATTTTGACCGACACTTCACCGCCGCGGACTCTTCGTGGTGCTAGCTCTGGTAGGTATTCTCGAACCCACCGCCGCCAGAAATGATCGGCCAGTCTTACGGCCCTACGCCAGTGGTTCCTGCTGCATAAATCTGCGTCCGTGAGTTGAGCAGGGAAGTTATAGACCGATGAGGTGCCCAGCAGGAAATGAAATGGCGTCAACGCTTCTGGATCTGCTGGATCTGGTGATATATGCGTGAGCGGGCGAGAATTTACTATAGCTTCTGCTTCCAACAATAACGTAGTTAGCACTTCGTCGGTGGGCGTTCTCTCTTTGAGGGTCACTTTGAGAACGGTCTTCACGCTTTTGACCAGACGTTCCCACGCCCCACCCATGAATGGGGCCGACGGAGGAATAAACCGCCATTTTATTTTTTTGTATGCAATGAAGTTTTCCACATCCTGCCCGTACAGTTGGCATAACTGACTGTTTGCGCCTATGAAAGCAGTGCCGTTATCCGAGTAAATTTCACTTGGTACTCCTCTCCGTGCGATGAATCGACGCAGACACATAATTGCAGCATCGGACGATAAGCTATGTACTAACTCGAGGTGTAGCGCCCTGGTCGTCATACAAGTAAATAAGGCTATCCAACGTTTTTCGTGCCTGCGTCCAACTGAGGTCAACATGGGACCAAAATAATCTAAACCCACGAATGAAAATGGTCTGCATCCGTGAGCTAGTCGGGCAAGAGGTAAGTCTCCCATAGGGGGGCGGGGCGGTGATGCGCGTGCCAATTTGCAGCGTTGACAGCGTTGTACGATGTATCTGACGGTATTTCTCAAACCCAAGATCCAAAATCTTTGCCGCAACTCGTTGATCACCGTTTCTGTGTTAGCATGACCGAACTCTTCATGAAAGTGTGCGACGAGCAGACGAACAGCATTGTCCTTCCCATTTAATATGACTGGTTTAGTCTCTGTGGTTACATCTCTGATGGCGGCGGCACGTCCTTGCACATACATTAGTCCTCTCTGATCTAGGGCTGGAGAGAGGCTGACGAGTGGGCTCTTTGAAGGAAGTGAGCGTCCGGCGCGTACACAGAGCAGTTCCCGGTTGAAGGCGTTGTTCTGGATTTGACGGAAAATATGGATCTCCGCATGTTTCAGGTTTTCTGCTTACAGCGGTCGTAGGGCGACGTCGAGGGAAAGCGCATCTGAAGAAGTTTGGCTACGATGTGGGGAAAGAATAAAATTATTAGATACCCCCCGAACCTTAGTTATGCAGATGGCAATGAACTGGTGAATTCTAGCAGTCGCCCTTACCATCCTAAACCATGAGCTAAAATATGAAAAGCTAGCTACGACAGGTACGGACAACTCAACTTCTACATTAGCGTTGACTCTACAAGATGGGGTTGGTAATGAAGATGACTTGAGCTCAATTTCATTTGCGACCTTACGTTGTGCTGGTTCCGAGGGTCATTTGGCAAAAGGCAACAATAGGAATGGCGGTCCGCGCATCCACCGTGACTCTAAACTTGGCACGCCACCACTAGACCGAGTGGCGTCATCGGCGACATTCAGATTCGTCGGGATCCAACGCCATTCGGTAACGGTGCTCTCTTCTAAAATATCTCCGACTCGGTTCGCTACGAATGCTTTGTAATTTCGGGCATCGCTGCGTAGCCAGCCTAAAACGGTCATAGAGTCACACCAGAAGTATCGGCGAATGGGTTTACAACAGTGAACGTCGCAAATGAATGACGCGAGACGAGTAGCTATAAGTGCTCCTTGCAACTCGAGGCGCGGGATAGATGATGGTTTTAGCGGCGCGACGCGAGCTTTGCTACTAATAAGAGATACGCTGACATTTCCGGACACATCAATGGTTCGCCAATACGCAACCGCGGCGTACGCAGACTCGCTGGCATCACAAAAAACATGCAACTCACGACACAATTTTTCTGCGTCTCGTATGTAGTAGCGCCGCGGCACCCGAACCTTTGAAATTGACTTTACAGCTTCAAACCAGTCGCGCCATAACTTGGAATCGCTGTCACACATAGTTTCGTCCCATTCCAAACCTTTTCGAAAATAAGTTTTGGAATAGGATTCGCCCCCTGATTACAACTAGCGCTAGAATACCCAGAGGGTCATACACACTCATGATTTGGGTCAGTGCCTGACGTTTAGTAACTGGAGCTGAAATGTTGACAGACACTCCAGAATTAAACTTCAGGACATCGCGGATTGGCTGCCAGAGGACACCTAGCGTTCTAGTGGTTGAGTCTCTACACAACTCTACGTCTCTACTATTAGCCAGTTTGGATATCAGCTCGGCTGGCAGCTGGGCCAGTGCTGCTGGTTCGTTGGAAATCCAGCCGCGCATCTCAAAACCACCGCGTTTGTGGATTGTAACGATTTCAGAGGCCAGCCGGGCTGCATCGTTCAGGTTGTCAAAGCTACCAATGAAGTCGTCCATGTAGGTGTTCAACTTAATGGCTGCTACGGCCTCGGGGAACTCTTCTTGAAATTGTGCAGCATTTAGGTTGACTATATAGATTGCCGTCGATGGGCTTGAACAGGCCCCAAACATCATCGAAGACATCCTATATAGTTTGATAGGGTCAGAAGGATCGTCGCGCCACAGGAAGTGTTGGGCATCGCGGTCACGCTCGATAATTTTTATTTGAGGAAACATTTCCTTGATATCAGAGGTAACGGCGACCTTTCCTTCCCTGAAGCGCATTAAGATACCTAGTAGGGACTGTAAGAAGTCGGGTCCGGGCAGCAGCATTGAGTTCAGGGACACTCCTCGTGATCGTGCCGCAGCGTCATGGACTACGCGCAGTTTTTCTGGTTTGTTGGGATTTACCACGCCAAAATGTGGCAAGTACCAACAAACACCCACCGGTTTAATCTCGCTGCATTCCTCGGCATATCCTTTGACTAATATGTCGTGGATGTTTTTACTGTATTTCTTGGCATACGCGGGATCTTTAATCATTTTTGCCTCAAGACTCTTAAACCTGGATAGAGCCAACGGATAGCTATTCGGTAAGTTTAACTTATCGGTCTTCCACAACAAACCTACTTCAAAGCTACCTTCGGGAAACCGACGTGCCGTGCGGTCGAGGATATCGAGCGCGCGTTGGTTCTCGGTGCTACGCGCCTCGTGCTTTGATATACCTATTGCGTCCAGTCTATACTGCGCTATGATGAACTCGTTAAGCTCCGGATCCCTAGCAGCGGTATCTGCAGTGTGGTATAGCTTTTCTACCGGCCTAGTTTTACTGCACGCGAAACCAAAAATTACCCAGCCCAACACCGTTTGTATCGCTACCGGTTGATACTTGGTACCCTTTCTCGTGGCGTTTGCTATGGTGAGATGCCAATTATCAATTCCGATCACTAGCATAGGCTTCGCGTTGTCGTAACACAACTTTGGAGTTATGTCAGTCAGATAGGGGTAAGTATGCAGGTCGTTGCGGCTGGCATATTGTTTCCATGCTAACCCTAAATTTTTAATTGATCGCGCGTTCCTTATGGTAAAGGTTTCGTTTACATGCTTGCCCTTTATCTCGAAGTCCACGTACCGTACCTCGGTCTCCCGAGACAACCCACCGACACAATCCAAATGTATCTGCGCACACGGTCCGCTAGCACCTATACGGTCAGTAATGTCGGAGTCGATGAACGTCGAAGTCGACCCGTCGTCCAACAACGCGTACGTGTCTACCTTACCCGCAGGTCCCGATACGGTGACTGCTACCATCTTCAGAAGGGGACGATGAGTAGGAACCACAGCGAGCTCCCTGGATGCGTCCGGCGCCGCGACTGTGTGGTTGACTATCTCCCGCACTACGCTGGAACCCGGATCGACCGAAATGGCTGCAGAAGGAACCTGGGAGGGAGGCGTGTTGTGTGGCGAAGCATCTCGTTCAGCGAATGTCGATGTGAACTCGGGATTGTGTAACAGAGTGTGGTGTCTATTCTTGCAGTCACCTATTTGGCATTTATTTTTGTTATTGTTACAGAACCGGAAAGTATGTGGCCTTTTTTCTAAACAACGATAACAAATTTTATTTTCTTTTATAAACTGCCACTTTTCATGAATTGACATTGACTTAAACTTGTCACATTTCGATATGTCGTGTGACGATTTTTTACAACATAAACAAGACGACCTACGAATGTTTCGTGTTTTTTCGGTAGATGGATGTTTTTCAGAGTACGAATGCACCGTGTGCACCAGCTCCACCTCCTCCACGGTTGCATGCGTGCGTTCTCTATGAATGTGATTATGTGACAAGTCCGAGAAAGTGCTGTCGAACTTGGTGTGTAGGTCCACCTCTTGGGCCAGGAACCTAGACAGCAGCTCCACCTTGCCCAGGCTGGAGGTAGGGCCAGCGCCGACATGTGTCGCAGCGAAGTCCATCCACCTTGTGCGCACCAGTAGGGGCAGTTTATTGATAAGAGCAATAAACAATTCTGGGGAATACAGATAGTCTGATTCATTCAAAAGTTTAACAACCTCTACACAATTTCTAACGCGTGAAGAGAACGCAGGAAGGTCTCTCAATTCATTGTTCACTTTAGGTAAAGCACGGATGGCTGCAACCTCTCGTAGCACTATCTGCTCAGGCCGTCCGAAGCGCCTATCTAGTTCTTCTAAAACTACGTCAGGGTGTAAGGCTGTTGACAGAAGAACGCACACCGCCTCACGTGCTGTACCTTTCAATGACACACCTAGGCGGGCAAGGTTTTCAGCGGGTGTATATGTGTTAGCAGAGTCTAGGTATGACCGCTTGAACACGAGCCAGTCAAGTGGTGCTCTGCCGTCGAACACAGGTAAGTTTATATGATTTGACCTCTGGACCGGTCTGTTGTTGGAACTATTGTTGAAAGAAAGTTTCCTTACCAGACTATCAAATGCGGAGACAAGTTGACCCACCGGATCCTGGGCGCTTCGGTACTCACGAGCCGGGGCGACCGCTGTGTAGGACTCGGCGTAGGCAACTCCCTCTGGATCGAACTCGGGTCTGGCAGATTCCTCTAGTCCCGTATAGTTAATTGGGTTACTCTGATATTGGTATTGTGACGTACCTGGCTCAAAGTAATGCACCGTATTAGTATGATTGTGAATAGGGAATGAATTAATATTTCTTACTTGTGATGATGGCGAAGATCGTGGTGGAGCAGGATTGGGTTTCTCAGATGGTACAACAGTGTCATTGTTTTTGTTGTCGGTTTGTGACTCAATGACTTGCACACTACTGTTTACCCAATTTGAAATGCTGGCCCTGCTGTGACCAGATTTTCTACTGCATCTGCTACCTTCTTCGGCCTCAATGGTAGCAACTGCAGCCTGATGTTCCAGCTCAGCAGTTCGTTTTTCTAATTCAAGCCTTTTGGCTGTTAGCTGTAGTTGTAGTTGTAGTTGAGCTTGCAGTTTCTCCTCTTCCGCAGCTAACTCCAGACGGGCGAGTTCACGGGCGTGTTGTGCTTCGGCGGAGAGCTTCCTTGCCACTACCGATGAGCGGCTGGTGACAGAGTGTGTTTTTGAGGGACTGGCGAGTGTGCGGGACGTGGAGACTGTAGACTGCACCGGCGGCGGAGTCGCAGCGCTAGCGGGCGCTGCCGATGACGCAGGACGAGGCACGTTGTTTTGTGCGGCCTCAGCATCGGGCTGTAGCCGAGTCTGGCTCCGCGTGACAACCATTTGTGTCCTATAAACACTACTCACTAACTCGAAGGACCAATTTTCCTGATCATTGGTGAATAAAAAATGTAGGAAAAATGTTTGCGTTTCTGTTTTATTTAGCGAATTTTTTTATATTAACAATATGACAACTAAAACATGACAATAAAAATACAAAAAAAGAATAATTGAAAAAATATAAACAACAAAAAGGCTAATTGCTTTGCATCGATCTCGATCGTGCACAATAACATATCGGATCACTCTCCGCGCAGACAAAATCCAAAATTCACGTTGGAGGATCGCAGTAAGAGCATTGCATCCGGCATGTGCATTTTTCACATGGCGGTCTGCGATCAACAACTTCACCAAGGGGCCGTTCTTGGGGAGCAACAATGGATGACGAGCCCCATAGGGGAGCTTAGCATTTCTAAGCCGACCTCCGACACGCATCAAACCCTGATCATCCAAGAAGGGATTCAAGCGCCCCAAGGGTCCCTTCAGATTGGATGTGCGTTGACGGAGAGTTTTCAACTCCGATGCAAATTCTCTCTCTTGAACTATCCGCACCCAATATAGCAGAGCGTCATTGCGCTCTTGCGGTGAGAGGACCGGAGACTCAAATTTGCCACGAGGGTTACGACAGTTGTGGATGAAACGCCGTATCCAGGCGGTGACGCCGAGCAATTTATCCAAAGAGCTGTAGCGCTCAAGCAAAAACTCCGGATCTGGAGCCGCTACAGTCTCGGTGGCGTGAACATGCACCCCTGGCGTAGATGCCCTGACCACTGCGGGGGTATGGGGCCAAGAACCCTCCAGCTGTAACAACCATGGTGGACCCCACCACAGCTGGTGATTCACAAGTTCGGGCGCCTCGCAGCCGCGGGAAGCGCAGTCCGCGGGGTTCAATTCGCCCGGCACGTGGCGCCAAATCAACTGGGCTTTCGATGTCTGAATTTGAGACACCCGGTTGGCCACGAATACCTCGAGGGTATGGACTGAACTTTTCAGCCAACAAAGGACGACTTGGCTGTCAGACCATGCAAAGATCGACCTAAAGTCGACACTAGCTCCCAGGGTGTCGACGACGTGGTTAAGCAATCGGGCTAATAGAGTGGCGCCAGACAACTCCAACTTCGGTATGGTCCATCGGGTCCGAAGTGGGGCAACCTTACTCTTAGCCGTAACCAGATGAACGGCGACAACACCTCGTGCGTCCACTGTTCGAATGTACACGGCTGCCGCGTATCCGCTTTCAGACGCGTCACAAAAGCCGTGTAGGCTAGCGGAGAACCGTCCCTCAGGCAATATGTGCCTAGGGATACAAACACGGTTGACTTCCGGGAGGGATGAGACAAACTGCACCCAGTCTCGGAGCAAGTTGCCGGAGAGGGGCTCATCCCAGGTCACTTCCGCTGCCCATAGTTCCTGTAGGAAACACTTCATCGCGAACACTACAGGACTAAGCCAACCATTCGGATCAAAGGTGCGAGCTACAGTGGACAGCACTGTGCGTTTAGTCCAGACCTTTGGGCTCGGAAGCTCCAATCTGTAGGTAAACAAATCTTGGACTGGTTTGTACTGTACTCTCAAAACAGACAGCATGTCTGGAGTATCAGGGTTTTCAAAGAGATGAGGCTCCTGCTGGTGGTCCTTGGGTACATCTGCCAAGAGTTCGGGCGAGTTGGACACCCATTTCCTCAACTCGTAGCCATCAGCTCCTAGGAGAGCGATCTACTCATCTCGCAAGACCAGGGCCTCTCGTACACTCGAGGCGCCTGTACAAACGTCATCGACGTACAGATCCTCCTTTATGAGGACAGACGCGCGGGGGTAGCGCAGCCGTTCGCGCTCTGCGAGCTCCCACAACGAACGGATCGCCACAAAAGGACTCGATCGTAGTCCATAGGTGTTGGTGTTCAGCTCGTAGACCAGCATTGGATCCCTGGGATCCTCTCACCAAAGCACAAGCTGGTATCTCCTGTCTTCCGGGTGAATCACAGTCTGCCGAAACATCATGCGAATGTCGGTCACAAAAACGACAGCATGTCGACGGAAGTTGGTCAAGACATCACTCACATCGTGATGCAACTTCGGTCCGGCGTGCAAACACTGGTTCAACGACACCCCGGTTGACGTGGGTGCTGAGCCATCAAAGACCACACGTATCTTCCCGTTGTAAGTCCTCAAAACCGCGTGGTGGGGAAGAAAATAATGTTCTTCATTTCGCCAATCCAGCTGCGAAAGCGACATGTGCCCCAGTTCCTCATACTCCCGCATGAAGTCCATGTACTTCTGCTTTAATGTGGGGTCCCTCGCCATTCGGCGCTCCATAGACAACAACCTTTTTTCGGCCAGTGGCCGGGAGCTGCCTAAGAGGGGGCGAACTGACAAAAAGGGCAAGCGAGTGATCAAGCGACCCGAGCGGAGGCGACCAGTATTGTTCTGATAGAACAATTCGCACTCCTCGTCCAACGGGTCCACTCGTTTTGCGGTCGGAGGCTCCTCCACCTCCCATAAGCGTTGGAGGATGTCTGACAAGGCAGAACCAACAGCGAGGTCGCTGTCTGCCGAAGGGGGGTCTGGGCCGTCCCTAAACGATCCCATCACTACATGACCCAAAGAGGTGGACATGGCTATAAAACCGGCTGCCTGCAAAACTCGTTTCCTTCCACGCAGCAAACGACCTAAAACATTCACACCGATCAATAAATGGATCGGGCCAGGTCGGTGGAAGTGAGGATCAGCCAGAGCCAATCCAGCCGACAATTTAACGGCGGCGTGTGGGGCTCGCACTTGCGGAAGCGGCCCGACCACCGTTTCAAAAACAATCGCCGAAGTATCGATTTTCGGCGTTGAGGAGGAGTGGGGGGAGAAGGAGAACGAAACCCGACCGATCGGATCCGAAATCCGCAGGTCTCCAACGCCCCGTACCGATTCCCTATGCGGCACAATATTTAAGCTCAACTGTCGGACGAGCCAAGTAGAAATTATGCAACCCTGGGCCCCTGAATCCAAGAGGGCACGCACTGTGACAAAATCACCTTTGGGGCCCCAAACACGCACGGAGGCTGTTGGCAACAGCACAAACTCCGGTGGGGGGGTTGCGCCCGACAGTGGCATTAATGAAAATCCGAGGGGGGTGATTGCCCCCCTGGACCCCGGTTGAACTGAGTCGACAAGATCGGAGGCGATCGCCGACAGTAGGCGAGAGGGTCCCACTCCGCAATTTAGGGACTCCTTCCAACTCTACTCCGAGGTGTGGGGCAATAACCGTGGGCCGCATACGGGGGAACATAACGCCCCAGTCGAGGGTATTCCATCAAGGGGGGGGAGCAGCGTACCGCCCGCCTCCCCGAGCCTCCGACGGCCACTGCTACATCCTGCGAGGGGCCCCCGCCCGTGGGGCCCCCGCCCTTGGGGCCCCCGCCCGTGCGTGGGGAATCTGGGTCCCTTTCGGACCCGCCACCATTGCGGTTCAAGCACAGGAGAGCGTGATGTCTCCCGCCGCAATGTGGACAAGACTTAGCCTGGGGACACCCTGACTGGAGGTGGTCCCCCAGGCACATGTAACACCAGGCGCGTTGCTTGGCGAGGGCTCTTCGTCCCGCAGTCCGGAGGCCCCCGAACTTCGCGCAAGCACGCACATCATGTCCGTCCCCCCGGCAATACCGGCACCGTTTACCTGGTGCGGGGGGGGAGTCCCTTCGGACAGCCGAGTATTGTTTGGTCGGACGGCGGGGTTGTGCCCTCGCCGCCACCGGACGACCTGTGCTCGTTCCCGGTGTGGGGTCGCTCAGCTGGTCCACCACTCTGCACTCGTCCTCCAAAAAACGAAGCAAGTCCGAGAAGGGGGGGAGATACGAGGCGCTATTGCCCCCGTACCTTTGCTCAAATCGCCCCTTTACGTCTGCGGGCAATTTCGTTAGGACGATGTACAGAAGAAGAAAGGACCACTGGTCGACCGGCAAATCCAGCCGGCGCAACGAGTGGATAGCGGTCAAGAGCGGGTTGACCAAATCCTTCCGCAAGGAGGAAACCCGCGTTGCCTTCGGTAAGGCCAAAATGGCTGCCACATGGGTGTCCGCTAGCAAGCGGACGTTTTGGTAGCGGTCCAGCAACAACCGCCGCGCGACCTGGTAGTTAGCATCGCTAACTATTAGGTGCTGGACCACTGCACTGGCTTCTCCGCGGAGGGCGGAGCGCAAATAAGCCAGTTTCTGGCTGGGGGACAAATCTTCCCTGGAGTCCACCAAGCTGTCGAACAGGTTGATGAAGCCCATCCAAGCCGTGAGGTCCCCGTCAAAGTGGGGAATCTCCAATGTGGGCAGTCTCCTTAACAAAACCGGCGGGGTCGGTTTAACCTCCCCGCTCAAAGTCGGCTCTCCCCTACGGGCAGCCAGGAGCCCTTCTGCCGACTCCGTAATTTGGTTGGCCAGTTCGTACGCCTGGTCGACATCCCTTTTAAAGGTCTCCACTATGGCGTCATCCGCTGGAGGGTGTTCCAAAACGTAGGCATGGAAGTCGACAACGTGTCGCTTCAACCCTTGCATGCGCGCAGGCAACCCTTCGTAATTGGTCAACAATGCCTGAACCCGATCCTGCCGAACAATCAGGGCAGCCGCACCCGCGAGCCAACGCAATGCGGCTTGAACTTCTGCTTTAGACTTAGTAAGCGGATTGGGAGCCATTTCCAATGAAAGCCACAAATTCAAATCAACAAATTAAATTCAGTTAAAGAACGCGCGGAAAGCAACAAAAACAAGCGTAAATAACTCAATAAATTCCGCGAGACCGTGTGGGGACCAAAGCTAAGGGCAACCGTTACAAACAAAATATCAACAATGTATAAATAAAAAATATTACAAAGTATACATACAAAATATCAGTGTGCAAACGGCCTAACTTAATTGCGACACAGATCCAAACTTATTACCAAAACAAAATTATTACTACCAATTACACAATAAATCAACAAACAAACAGAATAAAATTATTACTGTGAATTATGTAATAAATCAACACCAAACAGAACAAAATTACGACTGTTAATTACGAGCTAAATCAACAAAATTACGACTGTGAATTACGAGTTAAATCAAACATTCCATCACGAACTATTCGGTTCGTACAAATACACAAGATAATCGAGTCAACAATAACAAAACATTACTCGTAAACATAACTGGCTGTATGGCGTATCATGCCTTAGCCTACTCCGTTCCTCTGAACGGAAAGAAATGAACCAAAAATAAAAAACAATCTACCTACAATTGTTTTTACATTTCTTACTTTGTAAAATATCGGATCCACACAATGATGGAGGTGGTCAGAGATATAATTTTACGAGTACCGACAACAACAAATAAAAAATCAAATTTTTACAAATTAGCCTCTGAGGGCTACCAAAATACTGGAATGATACTCTAATTAATCAAATTAGTAATTAGAAACCGCACTCTGCTACCAAACGATGTAGGCGCGCCCCAGTACAGCGCGCCCATCTAGCAGCGCGTTTGGAACGGCTTATTCAACAAACAAGGTCGGCCTACACCACAAGTAAATTAATCTCCGACCACACTCTGGTAAATCTACGGGACTTACCTTGGGATCCAGTGTGTTCCGACGTGGAGTGAAGTCTCGGCAAGGTCGACGCGCGCGCCGACCTTACAATGACGTCCGAAGTCTTCAAATACACTGACTGTCCCATACCAGTCGACACACCAAGTTCCCTTAATAGGGCACCAAAGCTCACCAACGTAAGAAGTTATTTAGCAGTGTCAATCACGCCTGACAAAGATCGCCAATGATACCACGTTTCCGACTCAAACTCAACTCAATTTACAGACGACACTGTTACGTTTTATAGTTCAAGTAAATACTTCAAAACACGGGCAACAATCGCGATAAACTATACAAAACGCGGCCGGTGGTATTTATTCCCGAAATTCACTCGTCCGAACGCGCCACGCACGCGAGGATTTCGTCAAGAAGTTCAAGCAACGGCCCGCCGTACGCGGCGGGGTCTCAACACGTTGTCATAATAATGGCGGCCGCGCGTCGCCATAGACAATACTAATTACGCTAGCCCGTACCGATCGGGCATCTATCACTCGACTAACTAACAATCGGACCCGATCGATAAACTAGCGTAAACAGCGACTATTCGGCCGCTTTTGTAGTCGGCGAGTAGTCGGTAGCTAGTCGGCAATAAACGCCGACTAGTTTTTAATTATTAATTATGATTTGGTGTTTATAATTATTCTTACATATTTCGATAAGTAAATCAACCTAGTCTTTTCTTCAGTAATAATTTTCTAAAAAATACTGGCTTAAAAAGACATAGGTATGCATATCTATAACACCAACAACATAAAAATGGTACCTTCTTAAAACTGCTATTAATTAATAAACAAAATAATATCTTCTTAACTTAAATAAACATTTATAGATTGTGAATCAAATAAAAAAGTAGGTATTTTTAATTACCAACATAATTATTAAAAATAAACATTCAATATTTTAAACACGAATCGTTTCAAGAAAATAAAAAGAAACTGAGGAACTTATATGATTAACTGGACACAACCCAAATCAAAATGTCATAATTTTGCCCGTGCCTGTAAGCCACTAACTTTTACCACCAAACATAACATTACGATTAGGTACTTGGTTTCTCTCAAGAAATACCCAAAGGTACATAAGGGTGGGTTGTCATCGGACACATATTACTAATACTGTTTTAGCTACCATTCATCATCATAATCTACCTACCTTTTCCCGACTACGTAGGGGTTGGCTTCTAGTCTTAGCAGCTACAGCTGAATAATAGCTACTAATGTCTGCTATTCGACTTCGTACGGTTTCTACGACCTGACAAAACATCGAGATTTCTTTATCATTTGTAAGTTTTTTGTAAACTTTCACTTATTACACCCAGCATGAGAGACAAGTGTTTTTCAGACACAACCATTTCGGAAAACACTTTTTAAATTATGGTGAAAACCGTATAAAAAGCTATTGTATAATTTAAAAGATCTAAGGGGTTACATTAACACACGAAAAGGGAATCTAACTATAGACGAATATAACTTGTACGCTCTTGACATGATTGTCCAACATCAGCTGCTGAAATAAATCACATTCAGACAATCTCTACTGAAATTCTTTGAGCAAAACCTCAGTAGTGCGGCTGCGACAATATCCCACATACACAAAGGTGCGTCGTGCAGTCGCACCTGCGATCGATCGCACCTGCGTTACTATGGCAACGCCCCAGTACGTCGGGCCACAGTGCCAGCGGGAAGCGGGAGCGTACTACTACTAGCGCGAGTTAGATTCCCTCTTGACACAAATATTTGTATTGCCTTACAGGCAGTGGTTCGTTGCGTGCGCGCTGCGTGTCACGGACCCAGAGATGTCTAATTTTTTTGGATCTAGTCTAGCGTATGTGGTCACGATATTTTCCCTTGAACCGTTTTGAACGCATGCATTTATCTGGTGGTAGGTCATCAGGTAGATATTTCGACAATGTAAATAAGTTTAGACAACACAAATAAGTTTATTTATTTAGCCTAAATACTGGCTAAATTATAAAAAAAAAATATCAATAATGTTCGTTGAAACCTTGATACTAATTTTATAGGTGTAATAGCCTGATTCCCTTATTCATAAACTAAACTAAATTTATGTTTAGTTCCAGTGATGACTGACGGAACTGAAACGATGGCTCAGAGTCACACAAAGGGCAATGGAAAGAGCTATGCTTGCAATTTCTCTGCGTGATCGAATCAGAAATGAGGAGATCCGTCGAAGAACCAAAGTTACCGATATAGCTCTTCGAGTCGCTAAACTTAAGTGGTAGTGGGCAGGGCACATTGCTCGTAGAACCTATGCCAATCGATGGGGCAGTAAGGTTCTGGAGTGGCGGCTACGTACTGGAAGACGCAGCGTAGAATGTCGTGGGAAGCCGATGGATGCGGGCAGCACAAGACCGGTCAGCGTGTAAAGCCATGGGGGAGGCCTTTATCCAGCAGTGGACATCTATAGGCTGAAGATGTTTAGTTCAACTTTCTTTCTATTTCTTTAAGAAGAGGACAGAAGATAAATTTTAACAGTTTAGACGAGATTAAACATGGCTATGTCTAGTCCAACCTGGCGCCCGTTCACCAATATCACGTACGGATCAATACCATTCAGCTCAATCACTTTAAAGGTAACTTAGAGGCCAGTGTGGCTAACATGAGTTTTCATTACGAAGACTCGATCATCGATATCGAACGCGTTTGATACGTCGCTTGGTCCGCTTCAAGGTTGTAAGAACTCTCAACCAATGAGAGCGCCAAACGCGCTCGATGCGTATGATCGAATCTCGTAATGAAAAGTGACGGTGGCCACCAGTGGCGAAGGGTGAAATTTTGACAAAGGGAAGCCGGTCCAAAAAAAAAAAACAGAAAAAAAAAAACACTTAAACACTTACCTACTGCAGGATATTTTGTTAGGGAATAAGAGTCAAGAAAAAATAAAATAAAAATTTACAAAAATAATAAAGTGTTAAAAACCGAACCACACAAACACCGATCCAAAACCAACAAAAATATTAAGCAAAAGTAGTGGCGTGGTTTCTTTGTCTCTTTCTAATAGAGGAGAGGAGAGAACTGCAAGCCGTTTGACATTAGCCTATATTTATCAAGTTTTACCGACAGTTAGCGAGCATTAGAAAGAGATGGTCTGACACGCTCTGTCTCTTTTCGCCTCATAGTAAAACGTTGACCGAGGTAAGCCGACATTCGTCGAGTTGCCTTCATGTACGAAAAATTGAAGCGCTGATTAATTTACGACTATAAAATGAAATGTGATACTTAGGGTATTGCTAAGAATTACTATTGCTATTGTAAATCGCGCAGGCATTTGATTAATAATACTTTGTTAATGAAATAGAATGTAAATACTTTTGTATGAATATGGAACTGATTTTTGAAAGGTAACCCGGTGGGAATCGGCTTGTATGGACTCTTCGCCACTGGTGGCCACACAGAATGAGTATGACATAATTTCAGCAGCTAGAGCACGTTCAAGTCAATGAAAGACGTGCCCAGTAAATACACACATAGTTATACTAATTATGGGAGTAAATTGTGGTCACAATACAAATTTACGCACGTCGACGTTTCTGGTTTGTTTTGGTTGTACAACGCAAGTGTGACACTAATATTTATAGTATAAATTATATATTATTTAATTTTTTACATTGTTACACAAATAGTTGTATCCATGGAAAAATATAGAAATCTACATGTTACCAGCTCAATTATAACCTATTTATAATAATTAAATTAATCGTTAATAATTATTAATCATGTTAATAATTGTTAATTTAATTATCAACTATAGCAACTAAACATAACTAAAATGACAAACACCAAAACAGCAATTACTACATACCATGCATATGTGGAATTCGTGTTACACTATGGCCTAATCATGTGGAGTAACAGCACTGGTCAAATTAGAGCATTTATCGCGCAAAAAAAAAATGCATTAGAGCTATATATGGGCTTCAACCTGACGTAATATTTAAACAACATGATTTGTTACCATTATCTTCTCTTTATATTCTGGGAACTTGTATGTTTGTGCGTTGGCATAAAGAGTTGTTTACTAAATAAAGCAAGCGATGTGAATCCTCGTAGCAGTTGTGATCCTTACAGACTCGACTCGACTAGATGTCCTACAAAGACTTGCAAAATATAACAAAAGCTACATGTTTATATATGTCCGGGTATACAACAAAATACCAGATGAATTCAAAATGTTAAATAAAAGTTTCTTTAAACCTAAATTATATAAAATGGTTGTCTGCTAAAAGTTTTTACAGTGTCAGGAAGTTCCTAGAGAATGAAACAGCAGGGTTAAATGAATAGGTATTGTTTACATGTAAAGTTTGCAGTTTGCACGCTTTTATGAAGCAAAACATGTATGTTTCACCTTTTACCATGTTTTATGCAAATAAATTATATTATTATTATAAACTTGTAATGTATGTTGTAAGTAGGTAGTGTTACAAAATGTTTCAACATTGTACCCTCAACATTATGTGTGTATCAATCGCTGTCCTCTTAATAAACGGTTCGCTAGTCGACCATATACTGCATTCAAGGAAGTCGTATTATTTCTCCAAAACCCCTATATATAATATTTGGCGACGAGTTGGACCATAGCGTGTTATACTGCGGGTAATACAAGATGTCTTTGGGAAAATTGGAAGTTTTTGACGTCGAAACTGATAATTGGACTTTGTACATTGAGCGGTTGGAGCAGTACTTTTTAGTGAATGATGTGAAAGTGGATTTAAAAGTACCAACATTGATAACGGTCATGGGAAGTGCGTGTTACGAATTATTAGTCACATTATGTACGCCGAAGAAGCCTTCTACATTAAAATTTGATGAGATTGTTACGATACTGCAAAGTCATCTTCAACCGAAACCAAATGTACTGGCCGAGAGATTTAAATTCAGACAAAGGAAACAGTTGAAAGGGGAGAATATCGCAACTTATGTAGCTGAACTGAAAAAGTTGACGAAGTTCTGTGATTTTGGGGAAGCTCTGGATAATAATCTCAGGGATCAATTTGTTTGCGGTATTGAAAATGACGTCATTCGGCAACGCTTGTTCGAGGGAGAGGTACCGACGTTCAGTAAGGCGCTCCAGTTGGCAGTGGCGATGGAGGCGGCGGAGTCTGACGCGGCGATGGTAGAACCTCGGGCTCGGGACCGCGGTCAGTGCAGTGACGTCAGAGACGCGGCGCAAGGGGCAGCGACGCACTATGTTGGCGCGGCCGGGCGAGGCAGCGGGCGGTCGGGGGCTCGCGGCCGTCGGTCAGCGGAACATAACCCGCAGCAAGACACAAAGTGCGCGCCAGCGGTGAGTCAGCGTGGGGGCCGCGGTGCACGAGCGGCGCCGGCCGAGTCGAGGCAAACGCAACTAGCGGCAAGTCCGTGTGCCGCTTGCGGAGCATACCACGAGAAGAGTATGTGCCGTTTTAGAAGATATACGTGCCGTGTGTGTAATCTGGAAGGTCATTTAAAGAAGATGTGTCCTAGACTGAAAAAGGACAGAGATCTTATGTGGACACAAGTGAGGGACGAAGGGGAGGAGTCAGCCAGTAATAATGATTATTTCGATAACCTAGAACAGGTAAATTTAAATGTACTTCAATTAGATAATTCGGTGAAATATAAACCTTATTATATTGGCATCTCAATAGATGAAAAAAATGTTTGTATGGAGGTAGATACAGGTAGTAGAATTTCGTGTGTAAGTTACGAGTTTTATAAAAAAAAATTAAGTACCCTGCCTTTAATTACATGCAATTTAGTACTTAACTATTATACTGGCGAAAAGGTGTATCCACGGGGCAGAATTAAACCCTATGTACGGTTTGGTAATACTTGCAAAGAGTTAGATTTATTTGTAATAGACCACGGTAAAGAGCCGTTATTGGGTCGAGAATGGTTATACGAATTGAAAATTAAGTTAGAAGTTATTGATAAACTCAATCAACAATGTCTAAATAATATGACTAGTACTAAAGTTTTTAATATTAATGAATTGCGTTACAGATACTCTGAGGTGTTTTCTGACGGTCTCGGCTGTTTTACTGGTGGTGAAGTGAGTTTGCGTGTACGACCCGATGCGAGACCGGTATATTTGCGAGCGCGACCACTAGCATACGCGCTGCGGGAGCGTGTGGAGCAAGCGCTGGATCAGCTGGAGAGGGACGGTATCATCACACCTGTCGAGACGTCAGACTGGGCGACCCCGGTCGTACCAGTCATTAAGAAAGACGGCTCGCTACGATTGTGCGGTGACTATAAACTTACCTTAAATAAATGTTTAGAGGTTGACCGTTTTCCCCTACCTAGAATAGATGATTTATTAAGTAAATTACATTCGGGGCATAAATTTACAAAGATTGATTTATCTCAAGCATACGCACAATTTTGTCTGGATGAACCATCGAAATTATATACTGTAATCAATACACACCGGGGGTTATATAAATACAATCGTTTGATATATGGTTTGTCATCAAGTCCAGGGATATTTCAAAGAAAAATTGAACAAATTTTTGAAGGTATGCCTAGGGTAGGAGTTTTTCTTGATGATGTCATTTTGACAGGCCGGGACGAGGCAGAACATATGGATACTTTATTTAAAGTTTTCGATAGATTACAGCGGTACGGGTTAAAGGTTAAGAAAGAGAAATGTACGTTTTTTGCGGATGAGGTATCTTATTTAGGGTTCATAATTAGTAAAGATGGAGTGAAGACATGCCCAAGTAAAGTAGAAGCTATAAAAAAGGTACCTATACCGTCCAATGTATCCGAACTTAGATCGTTCTTGGGTATGGTTATGTACTATGCCAAGTTTGTTAGGAATATTAGTATGAGGCTAACCCCCCTTTACGAGTTACTAAGGAAGGATAATAAGTTTGTTTGGACAAAAGATTGTACGGAAGTTTTCAACAGCATTAAAAATCTGTTGTCTTCTAGTGAGGTACTCGCGCATTATGATCCGCGTATGCCGGTAACACTGACGACGGATGCGAGTGCGCAGGGGGTGGGAGCGGTCATAGCTCATGTGTGGCCCGATGGAACCGAGCGTCCGATCGCTTACGCGTCGCGGGTTTTAAACGCATCGGAAACAAACTACTCGCAGATTCAAAGGGAGGCGCTTGCTATTATTTTTGGAGTAAGGAAGTTCCATCAGTACTTATACGGGCGAGAGTTTGTTCTCAAAACGGACCACAAACCACTAGTTTCTATTTTTGGGGATAAAACGGGCATTCCAACGATGGCAGCAAGTAGGCTACAAAGGTGGGCGGTAGTCCTCTCTGGTTATCAGTATCGAATTCAATACGTACCTACCGATAAGAATGGTGCAGATGCGTTGTCTAGGTTGCCAGTGGGTACAAGGAACAAAGAACAGAACGAAATCACATATATAAATTTCGTACAGGATTTTTTACCGATAACCAGTCAAGATGTCAGTAAACTAGGGAATATGGATAGTGTTTTGAGAAAAGTCATGATATATATAAGGTCAGGTTGGCCTCCTTCATGTCCCGATGCGGAGCTACAAGCTTATTTTGTTAGAAGGAATGAGTTGTATGTCGAGTCGGGATGTGTAATGTGGGGCTATAGAGTTGTGATACCAACGGAATTGCGAAGTATTATATTAAAAGAGTTGCATATCAGTCACATGGGCATTGTTAAAATGAAATCAATGGCTCGTAGTTACGTTTGGTGGCCTGGTATCGATGCAGACATTGAACGCGTTTGCCAGGAATGCAATACATGTCGGTTGGAAGCTCCAGCTCCACCGAAAGCACCCCCTCAACCCTGGCCCTATATCTCAGAGCCGTGGAGTAGGTTACACGTTGATTTCCTAGGCCCTTTTCAGGGTAAGACGTTTTTTGTCATAGTGGATTCGTCGTCTAAATGGATCGAAGCTTTTGAAATGAAAAGAACGACCGGAAAGGAAGTTCTTAAGGTATTAAGGGATGTTTTAGCTCGGTTTGGGTTACCAAAAGAGATAGTATCGGACAACGGACCTCCTTTTACAGGTGTTGAAATAGCAGAATTTATGCGTGTTAACGGTATTAAACATATTTTTACGCCTGTTTATCACCCTGCATCGAATGGAGCTGCAGAGAATGCCGTTAAAATTTGTAAAAATGCGTTAAAAAAGGCTTTTAGGGACGGTATAGAGGTTGATACGGCATTGAAGTCGTACCTATTTATGTATAGGAATACCGTGCATAGCACGACGGGAGAGTCACCGGCGAGGTTACTGCAGCATAGAACGTTAAGGTCTCGCCTAGATCTGTTGAATATGGGCAATAAGGTTCAAGGCGTTAAACAAAGAGTGGAAGAGGCTCAACAGAAACAGGTCAAAAGTGCGGGTGGTATAATGCGTACCTTAGAGATAGGGGATGACGTGTGGGCTCGAGGTTTTGGAAGGGAGGATAAGTGGATTAGAGGTAAAATTTGACGGGAACTTAGGATCTCGTTATTACTTAGTTAGTAGGGAAAATGGTCCACCTTTAAAAAGACATATAGATCAAATTTGGAGAAAGTCTCCACGGTCTATGTTAACTTGTCCACTCCCAACTGACGTTGGCGAACCTGATAGTGGAGTAAGTTCACTGACACCACCACCACCACCAGCAACAGCATCCGAGACCCGAAGTAAACGTGTAAGGAAACCGGTCACAAGGTACCAGCCATGAATAATATACTTAATTGTAAATTAGTTGTATAAGAGCAGTTTAGAATAAGTGGTAGGGTGTAATGTATGTTGTAAGTAGGTAGTGTTACAAAATGTTTCAACATTGTACCCTCAACATTATGTGTGTATCAATCGCTGTCCTCTTAATAAACGGTTCGCTAGTCGACCATATACTGCATTCAAGGAAGTCGTATTATTTCTCCAAAACCCCTATATATAATAAAACTAAACCAATATAATGTAATTATTCATTTATGCATTCTTGATTCTACGCGTTTCAATCTGTTATAATGTGTACACAAATATAGAATAAATAAATGCACAATTGCAGAAATAACAAGATTGTTATTTGTGACAATAACGACTTGTTCAAAAATTACTATAAGATTAGAACCCATACGGGTCTGTCTGTCTGTTGTGTTAGCAGACGCTCGTCCGAGATAGTCATGTTTCGCCGGTAACGAAACCATAGCGCGATTCAGAAATCGGCTCTCAACTAACAACGCCATCTAGGGAGACAGATACGAAACTTTTTACGCATACAGATATTAGTGAGATTTTTTTTTGTATTGTTCGGGAATATGTTTTAAACTAGAATATAGTAGATTAGAAACGGCAACCAGGGATTAATCAATTATGTAGATGAAGGTTATTGAACAAAATTATAACACATAATGTAGGTGTTGGCACTAATAATGGAATAACACACATCTGGCTAAGTCCTCGGGTAACGCGGCCGTGGTGGTGTAATGTTGACTATTTTTTACCGTTCAATATTTAATCTGAGTTCCGTCAAAGTCCAAAAATGACCGCCGGGACCAACGACCAACGTGTTTTTTAAGGGGCGGGACAGAATCCATTGACTGACCTCTGCAAACGTGGGTTTACCTGGGATGGAACGGTATGGCAGTTTTTAGTTCGCCTGAACCTCACACAAGGTAGCAGCACATGAGATAGATAATTAAATTGCACCCTTCCCCCGCCCCTGCCGCCGGACATTTTTATTATATTAAAGCATTTCATCATGCGGGGTGGACAGGGTTCCAGCACGGTCGCTTCTAATGTAGTAATATAGTGTTGCCGTTGTACGTCTCTTTTTTTCTTGTAGGTATGATGGGTAAAGTGGATTTTTAAGGCGAGTTTATGTAACATATAGACTTTTTTAGCAAGTCGTGGTGACCTAGTGGTTAAAACACTAGCCTCTCAAGTATGAGTGTGCGGGTTCGATTCCAGATCAGGCAAGTACCAATGTAACTTTTCTAAGTTGTATGTACTTTCTAATTATATCTTGGACACCAATGACTGATTAAAAGGCAAAGGAAAACATTTTGAGGAAACCTGGACTTTAAATCTGAAATCGCCAACCCGCATTGAGCAAGTTTTTCTTTGTATTTAAGTTTGTAAGTTTATTAGTTTAAGTTTTAGTCTAATTTTTATCTCATGTTGGTTTAATTTTAGTTTTGTCTTCCTACTTGTATAGTTTATTTCCGCTTAATTATTAGTACTTATATTTATTTAGTTTAAGTTACCACTTATGTTCGTGAATGTTGGTTCATTTGTTATTGGCAACTGTATAAGCCTTTTACTAATAACTACTCTATTTGTTAATTTATATACAGAAGCTGTTGGTAAACCTTTACTAATAAATAAATAGAATGACCATCTTTTTATTTTTTTGGATGATAAATAATCAAATGACTCCCGCTCTGGGCGGAGTGGTCACAAATTCATAATGTGCCGAAAATTGTTTGAAGCCCGCGTGGCACACAACGCGCCGTCGACCCGGGCTTGTCTGTGAGCTATCCATTACTCGCCACCTGCGCATCCGGGCCTTTGGTGGCCGGAAATTGGCTGCTGACTGCCAAAGTCCAGGCCTTCTCCTGCGACCAGGAGTGACAATCTCAGAGACATATTATTTAATACAAGCTGTTCTATATAATATGTATAATACGATCGTTTAAGGACTTACAGGACCGATAAAAGATATATGTTATAATAAACTACCAGAGCGAGATGGCTTTAAAAGTCAAGCAATGGAACCTTCCTATAGTTTTATGATTACATTTAAAAAATATGGTTCGATTCCTGCACCGAACAAATATTTGAATGGCCTACTGATAGTTGTTCCGGGTCTGGCTGGCACTATACAAGAGTAATTCCTAATGTGGGGCAAAGTTTTTTTTTTAATAGAACAGAATGAAGAACGAATAAAAAAGAAGACAAAATTACAAGATAAACAATGTTGCAATTTTGTTCACTTACAATATTCTTCGTGTGTTGCGGACTAGACCGAAAAACATTTCAAACAAAAAATAAAAGTAAATTCAAAACAATTATTTTTGTGCAACGCTACTTAGATGTATAGCGGCGGTGTTGTGTTTGGCTGTGTGATCGATCTATTTACACCCTGTATGTAAGTATATAGGTAGTATTCATTTCGTTTCTGCCTTATAGTCAAACTTATTAACTAATATGTATATCAGAGAGCGCGATCACATAATCTTTCGAATCAAAATCAATGCTCCCACCTACAATACCGCCTGGTCGTCTCATGGTCACACCACTTATTAGTATCCCCAATGACATAATAACAGCTAACATTACGAACACGGCGCGGTGCACGATACCATCTACATGTTGGTGGCACTAATAATGACGAGTGTGTACCTCCTGTAGGTATGGAATAAATTGAAGCACCTACACTCTGGTGGCACGACATTTAATAATCAAGGGGTTCGATAAATCTGTTGTTAGGGTCATCAAGTTCAGGTATGGCCGTTATCTGTTCATTTGTAGCAAGGGTTTGGTAATTACTGGCCATTAATTATATTAATGAAATTCAAATCAAATTAGTCCAATTCTTGAGGTTTTTTTTTTTATTTTTTTAATGTATCCGTCTCTTTCCTTCTTGCATGGCAAGAATCCTTGTCTATTTTTGTTTATTCCAGCTTACTCTTTTTTCCGCTATTTCTTTTGCGGTTTTGGCTGTCGGGTCACTTTTTTCCACTGTGTCTATAATTTCTTTTGTTGTCATCTTTCTTTTTGACATCTTTATCATTTTTTAAAAATCATTTCTTATACTAGTCTTACTTCTATACAATATCTTATTCTTATATTTTACATTCTTAGTCGATTCTCGCCGACGGCACAGTGCTTGGCTGTGCTGCCCTTGTCCGGTTTCGTTCTATACACATTTTAGCCACTTTGAGGCAAAACCGCTCCAGGTACGGCCTGGAGTGTTTGTCCGCCATAAGGTCGGCTATTGTTATTTCTGTCAATGCTCTACCAGTACTTATTTCCAGGTCGTACCTGTCGCGGTTGTGCCTCGGGCATTCAAATAGAAGGTGCTGAACTGTCTCTATGGCCTGTGTGTCACACACACAGGCCGGACTCTCTTTTAATTTGAATTTGTGCAGGTACGCGGCGAAGCCGCCGTGACCGGTCAAAATTTGCGCCCAGATAGACGTCCTGTCGAGGCACTTCAGTACCTTGCGCGCGCGCACCACATCGGGGAAGAACATTCGCGTGACCCCAGCCGTGGCCCCGCCCGTGTACCTCCCGTTCCAGACAGCTACTGTGCCCTCTCTCAAACGTCGCTTGACGTATGAGACTGGACACCTGTCATACGCTGGGGCGACCCTGGACTGGGCCGCCGCCTGCCTAGCCAATTCGTCGGCGCGCTCATTGCCGGGGATCCCGACATGAGCTTTCACCCAGAAGAACCGGAGGATTTTACCACTCCCCTCTTGCTCCCTGATATTCTTACGAATATGGGTAGCAAGGGGGTGGTGCGTTTCCGGGTTTCGGATCAAGTCGAGCGAGGATCGAGAGTCGCTGAGCACCGCCGCGCAGTCGAAGCCTCTCAGGACAACCAGGTCCGTAGCCCTGGCTATCGCGAGCAGCTCCGCCTGAAAGACGGTACACATCGGCTCCAACCTCATTCGCTTGGTCCGAATCTCGGACCCATCCCGCCAGTATGAATATGTCGCCCCGACCCCTTCATCCGATTTACTACCGTCTGTGTAAATCAGATGAGCGGGGAGCTGTAGCTGAGCCACAGTTTCGGGGAGCATATTCTCCAGACACTGGTAATCAACATCTGGCTCACTGGCGGGGTGAGGGGCCTCCGTGAAGGCCCTACGCTCCTCCAGTTCGCGGGATTCCAGCTCATCAATCGGACGTCCCCGTTTGCACTCAAACAGCCGGGCGACCTCCAACACTCGAAGATCGAGCGGGAGGAGACCCGACAGCGCGAGTGCTGCATTGAGCAATTCTTGAGGTTACGGGTTACCTACTTAACATCGCATTAGAGCCTTTAGCATTTATAATATATAATAATAATAATGCCCGAGCCAGTTCTACAAAATGTCCATATTGCCAATAAGCCTGATATCGTTGGTAGTTTTTATAGTAATGAACTTCATATGCTCTTTTATAGATTTATAATTTTCTTATATTAGAAGTTAGAGCGAGGGAACCAACTTTTTTCCACTTTGGAAGCGTCTGACATGCAAACTATTCGGTATATAGTGATGGTGCCATCAGAGAGGCATGAAATGATTGTTGACATAACCATCCCGCATGATTTCTGCTTTCACGAGATTCTATCTCGTGAAAGCCGAGAAAGATAAATAAATGAATGGATGTCGTGACATCCAATGGCTTAATAGCCAAGAGCCTCGACCAACTCAAGTCGACCTCGATCAAGGGCTTGACTCAGAAAGCGGTACTTCTGGATACGGCGCGTATTGTCAGGAGGGTTCTCTCTCTGGAGCCCTGACCGCCTAGCTGCGACCATGTTCATGATGCCACTGGGTTACTATTTTTTATAGTATTTGACGGCGCCAGGGACGGCGGAGCGGTAGGATCGTCATCATCTTGATGTGGTGGTAAAGGTAGTCCATTACGTAGGTGTAGTTTTGAATTAAAGCACGACGTGTAAATATATCCTCCAATCTTGACAATAACAATTTAAATAGGCAAACCGACAGTTTCGAAGAAGAAGTGCCCTGGTCCGCGTCTAGATGCAAAAGTGACTGTTCGACAGTCCCCGATTTCCAAAATGACTCTGCCATGTGCCGCCATCACAAAATAACGTCACAAGCTTTTGCCGCACTATTACGTAAATCAAATCAGCAACATCCATTAAAATTATACCGACGATCTCCGACATATTTTTAAGTGATTCAATATTAATGTAATATGTTAATATTTAAAAATATAGTTTATATGTATACAAGATGTAAAAAAATCCCCGTCCGATCCGTGAAAGTATTGTTAGGTATCGATAACTGATTTTACTAATGCCTACAAAGCCGGAATAATTTTTTAAAAAAATCCCCCTAAAAAATAAATATTATTTCGTAAATAGAGGGAACTTAATAAATGTGCGATAGGCAATACATACGCGGGCGAAGGGGGCAGGGCACGCGGCACGCGGTAGCTTCGCTATTCGCTCTTAACAATACCGTCAAAAATGGTGTTGTCACTTATTGAAAAAATACCAAATTCTGGGAAAGTTGGAATTAATTCGCGGATTTATTCGATTATTTTAAAATTCATTAGTATTGTATTAGTATTGTTACTATTATGATTATGTAAAATTTCTTAGTTATTTGGTCATGTGATTACCTAACCTTTATAATCCTTATGGTTCGGACGGGGTTTTTTTACATATTGTATAAGATAAAATAAAAGAAATAATAATAATGTGAACTCGGCTGTCATTGTACAGATTGTCGTATCGGCCAAAGGTTTGATAGTCAAGAGCCTCGACCAACATCTACTGAGGCTCTCGTTAGGCAGTTGGATCAAAGGTCTGATTCAAAAGGCAGTACTCCTCGATATGGCCCGCATCGTGAGGAGGTTCCTGTCTCTGGAGCCCTAGCCACCGGTAACTTGGACCCTGCTTCCATCATCGGTGGAACACAATTTTTTATATTGTTAAATGTTTTTATGTATGTTTTATATGTCGGAGATCGTCGATTAATTTTAATAGAAGTTGCTGATTTGATTTACGTAGTAGAGGGGCGAACGCTTGTGACGTCATTTTATGATGGCGGCACATGGACAGAGTCGCTTTGGAAAGTGGGGTTCGTCGAACGGTCACTTTGCATCGAGACGCGGACCAAGGCACATCTCCGAACCGAAACTGTCGGTTTGCCTATTCAAATTGTTATTATGAAGATTGGAGGGTATATCTACACGTCGTGCTTTAATTCAAAACTCACCTACGAAACGGAACCTGTACCACCATACCAAAATGCTGTCGACCCAACCGCTCTGCCGTCCGCTGTCCCCGACATCAGAAGTTGGATAAAGAACTACACTGCTCGCAATCTCGTTATAAATCAAGGAACAGAATAACAGTAGCTTTCTGCCAATATTTTTAAAGTACTTGTGTGATAACTTGTGTGGTAGTTGGTCATTGCCTTTGTATGACCTTCTGTAAATGCTGGATGTACTGGCAGTGAGGCTGGAAGTGAACATCACGTTACGAAGTGCTCAATTGCTGACGCAGAAGAGATCGCTCCGCGTGATAGTGCGCTGCAGGAGTGCGCTGCAGGATTCCGCTGCAGGCGTGCAAGTGCGGCTGGACGCGGCGATATCGCGATAGTGCTGGCTGATGCTTGGTGCGCGACAGTGCTGGCTGTTGCTTGGCGCGCGACAGTGCTGGCTGTTGCTTGGCGCGCGACAGTGCTGGCTGTTGCTTGGCGCGCGACAGTGCTGGCTGTTGCTTGGCGCGCGACAGTGCTGGCTGTTGCTTGGCGCGCGACAGTGCTGGCTGTTGCTTAGCGCGCGACAGTGCTGGCTGTTGCTTGGTGCGCGACAGTGCTGGCTGTTGCTTGGCGCGCGACAGTGCTGGCTGTTGCTTGGCGAGCGAGGTGCGCTTGCGGAACATGCAAGGTGTGCTTGCGAAGCGCGGGAGGTGCGCTTGCGAAGTGTGCCTGGTGCGCTTGCGGAGCACGCAAGGTGCGCTTGCGGAGCGCGCAAGGTGCGCTTGCGGAGCGCGCAAGGTGAGCTTGCGGAGCGCGCTTCTAGCTGCTTGGTGAATCACATCAATGGCGTGTGGTGCGGAGTCAGAGCTGCGAGCGCTTTGCGGAACGCCCAAGGTTTCAAGACTTGAGCCTCTACTCTGCAGGCAATGAGAAGATGTCAAAATACCCAAAACGTTTGTGGTAACGTAATGGAGTTTTATGAGAGCTCCGAGATGTCTGGTGTGCAACGGTTGACAACTGCCAAGTGGCAGGTGTTTGTGGGAAATTGCCATAATCCGGTGAGTCGTACTATTTTTATTTTGATTCCGTGGCCGAATGTTCTCTTGTCAAGCAATCTGTAATTTCATTGGTGGAAATACACACGCGCCAGTATATATACAGTGTACAAGGTTGTGCCAGTGTATTGTGTACTGAACAATTTCTTTGCGACATGATAATAAGAGTTATTTTTGCAAATTTTATTTCTTGTACTACCCGTATTTTTTGTTATAATGGACTGAGAAATTTTAAATGAGGGTTTTAAAATTATGATGTCGGGTTTGTCTTTATTTCAAAACTAAAGTTCACTGTGGCCTATAGTTACGAGCTCCCTTGAGTTTCTGATAGTATGTGCGGCTAGACTATTAAATCTTCTCAAGAGAACAAGCGGTAACGAACATAGAAATGAGTGCTATTTACGAAAAATCTAAATTTGATAGAAGTGTGCTAAAGTAATGAAATTTAATAATGGTGAGTTGTTTGATGGCGATAATGGCGATCGTTACCTATTGAAATCGTTGATTGGAAACAGAACTTATAAGTACCCCACGATCGCGTAGGTACGAAAGATTTTTCCAAGTAATGTCTGCTGAGTTAGATTTTCAAAATGTAGAAGATGGTGAGGAGGGTGCCTCCGCCAGCAAATAGAACACGTATCATGGCTATGTGGTCGCGCTGCTCGCACTAGTCTGTAGTCGTAACTGCAACCCAGTGAGGGGTTGTTCAGAGCGCGATGGGCAGCTAGTGGTGTGGCGGGGACACTAGTAGGTATGGTCGCACTGCATGCACTAGTCTGTAGTCGTAACTGCAACCCAGTGAGGGGTTGTTCAGAGCGCGATGGGCAGCTAGTGGTGTGGCGGGGACACTAGTAGGTATGGTCGCACTGCATGCACTAGTCTGTAGTCGTAACTGCAACTCGGTGAGGAGTTGTTCAGGGCGCGATGGGCAGCTAGTGATGTGGCGGGGACTTTGGTAGATATGGTCGCACTGCATGCACTAGTCTGTAGTCGTAACTGCAACTCAGTGAGGAGTTGTTCAGGGGGCGATGGGCAGCTAGTGATGTGGCGGGGACCTGGGTCTCGGAGGAGACTATTAGATGTACGGTCATGTGTTGACCTGGGAGTCGTGGACTCTAAAGTTGGTCGTATCACAAGAGGTGATGACGATATGGGTGTCAACTATGAGTTGTCACTAGCTACTGTGGTAGCAAACCATGGTGTGTTTTCTTATTGAAGATTATGATTTTGATTTGATAATTATGAGGCTTGGAGGAACCTTTTGTGTTTTCTTTTTGAAATTTGATAATTATGAGGCTTAAAGGAAGCTTTTTTGTTCAAGTTGTTAAAATAATTAAGTTTGGTTGGTTTTCTAATAGTCATTGTAATTAAACGTGACGTGTGACGGTCAGGTTGGCCGAGTTCTCAAAAATGCTTCAAAGTCGGTTTTCTGTGTGTTTTTTTTTAATTTGTTACAGACGTGCAACGGGAAATATCGAAATTTGGCCGGAATCGGCGGTTGGCCTGGTGAACCGGATCCCGGACTCCGGGGCTGAGGGAGCTTCGGATGCGACTAGGATTGGCGCTGGGATGATGATGATGATGCACGAGGACGTGCAACTAGTCAGGCTGGCCGTGTCGGAGATCGTCGATTAATTTTAATAGAAGTTGCTGATTTGATTTACGTAGTAGAGGGGCGAACGCTTGTGACGTCATTTTATGATGGCGGCACATGGACAGAGTCGCTTTGGAAAGTGGGGTTCGTCGAACGGTCACTTTGCATCGAGACGCGGACCAAGGCACATCTCCGAACCGAAACTGTCGGTTTGCCTATTCAAATTGTTATTATGAAGATTGGAGGGTATATCTACACGTCGTGCTTTAATTCAAAACTCACCTACGAAACGGAACCTGTACCACCATACCCAGATGCTGTCGACCCTACCGCTTTGCCGTCGCTGTCCCCGACATATATAAATATTTGAAAATGTAAATGATTATGTATACATGTACCTATATAAAAATAACCGAAATAATAATGTTTATTCAAAATTCATTAAAGAACAGTTAGCCTTAAATGTAAATCATAATTCTTAGTATTACAGGCCTGAACAAGAAAATAATGTGTTTCAAGCGATAAGAGATATAACAAGAATCTGAAGTAATTAATAAATAAACAATATTAACAAACGAATTATATTAGGTATGAAATACGAAGTGACTTGAGCTGCGATGTGATAGATTACGATAAAATCAAAATCAGAAGTCATTTATTTAAACTATTCATCGAGGGACTGGAACAGTTTGCCAGCGGCGGTGTTTCCGTCGGACTACAATTTGAGTGTCTTCAAGGCTAGAGTGAATAGGCTCTTAATAAACTAGTGCGCTTTACCATCAACGACTGCGTCACTGCTTACCATCAGGCGGGATTGCGGTAAAGCGCTAGTTTATAATTTTATATAAAAAAAAAAAGAATCAGCACTTGTTGAACACAAAATTATAAAAGACAGTCCCCAAAAGCACCCGACCTGTAGGTCGGGTGCTTTTGGGGAAAGTGGTGTACCACTTTTTAGTACTTTCGCTGGGAAGATGAGGTAGAGAAACTAACACCCCCACACCCTTACAGATATCATTTGAAGGTTTTTTCTGTGAACACTGTTATACAATTATATGTGGATCCCATCTCCATCCATATAGTCCACACTTAGAAGGCCATGATTGTTAACAAGGTCTCATTTATGTTCTTACATATCTACCACCACTCAACAGGGTTTCGAGTCGAAAATAGTGCAGGTACGGTTACCTAATTTGCGAAGTCCCCGACTGAAGACAGTCGTCGTAAGAATTGTGGTCATTTATTTGGTTTAACGGCATTTTCGGGCTTCGGAGTTGTGAACGGCATGTGATTTTCGATCAAGCGTATCCAATTGTTGTGAACAGCCGGTAAGAAAAGATTGGTATTGTCAGAGCAATAGCAACATCTAAACATATTCCGTTTGAATACATAATGCAATCTAGGTTTATTTATTCAGATTAGACCTAACTTAATTTAGTTAAGCTTTCTATACTCCTTCATTCCTGCGTGCCAATAAACACAATCAACTTACCTACCCTCCAACACACACATAGTTAGGTACCTCCGAGCACCGCCTCCCAACACGAACGAATTCGGCTCACTATTGATTTTTACCAAGTTTCTCTTATACACGGTGGAGTTAAGACGAGCTCCGTGTGAAGGTGCACCTGACTGGCACAGGGGAGGGAATTATACTTACAGGGGTATCTTTTAAAGCTATGAGGTCAAAAATCTTTACAAGTGTATGAAGTTACTGTATCCGCCACAAATCATGATTATATAAATATGATTTTGAACAGACTATTCCTAAAGATTACTAATCATTTGTAAAGACATAGATACAAAAAAAATTCATTACCACCGTTCTTAAAACAGTGAAAATCTAAATCATTTAGAGAGCAGTGTGTCAGTTTCTTCATATTTCTAGACATGTGACATCCACTATCTATCTCCACGATATAATTATATCTCACCACGCGGGCTCAGTACGGATTATTATGACCCAATCCCTTTCAACAAAAGGGCGCCTATCGGCCAGCTGTGGGTACAGTATAGGCAGATTGTGCTTGAAGTACTTATACTAATTATGATATTAAGTTGGCGCCGGTTAACACAAGTACCTAAGGGCGTGGCGCGGCAGTGCCTTGCTCTGCGTTGCGTCGCGACGTCGCAACGGAACAACGCATTGTATGCCATACCTGTGTTGTGTCGACCCTGCGCCAACGCAACGCAAGAGGGTATGCACGCCGTCACCGCTGCGTCTTAGTTCAGCCTTTGCAATGTATATAATTGGTCTTTCTTGGAACAAGGATATGAGAAAATCTATATCAATATCCTACTTACTCACCTTAAAATAAAAAAAATGTTACTCTCATCTAGGTTCCTGCTCTAGCAGTGGATCACTGCCCGTCGTAGCAGCGGAGCTCCGATAACGCAGCGCATCACCCTTCTTTCCTCTTCGTCTCTTGTCCGTCGATCCTTTGAAACGTCGCATCGGTGTAATGGGGCATGCCATAAAAAATATAGTGAAAACGATTCAGTGACGATGCAACTCGACGTGTTTCACTCCGCAAAACCGTAGTAGCTAGTAGCTTACTTTGGGAGGCAATTTGGGATTCGACGTGGAAAGAAAATATAAAACACGAATTGGTGAATATTTTATAGCAAAGGCCGCCAAGATACGTGAACAGGTATAGAATATTGACCATCAATGTTATCAAATAAAATAATATAATGCCGATAACAGACATGCGATGGAAAAAAAATTGTTACAACTTATTTCTCTAACGTTCACAATATATTTAATATTAATCGCGTCCCTATGTGAACCAGCAGCTTGGCACCTGGCCGGGGGCACGTGTATGAAACAACCCCGCGGCACGAGGGTGTTTGTCGTGGTTATCAGAATTCATGTTGCTATACATTATGATAAGTTTTACGTTTGGATATAAAAAATTAAGTATTTTTTCGGTAGCCTATTTTATGTCCCACAGCTAGGCAAAGGCTTCTCAACACTCTCAGGGCTGGGAGGTTTGAAGGAAAATTCTATCAATCTATCAACGCACACTAGTTCTGGGTGGTGGATTAAAGCCTACTCCCTCTTACCGATAGCTGAAAAATTGTAGGGATTATGGTAAAAAATCGATAACGTCGTGAGGAGGACGTAAGCAACATGATTCTTTTCACTACCTGTTCATTAAGTGTGTGTAAACAATTATTTTACGGAAAAAAATAAATACGTATATGCCTTATTTTTTGCCCACCGCAAGTTGTGACATCTCGTAGTCGACCCGAGCCGGGACACAAATGACGGTGCCAGCTAATTTACTGCCCAACAAATGTAGCGGCACCTATTAATGACATGACCTCCGGAATAGGGTTCCGAAAGTCCAAAGGGTTCTGACATCAATAGGCCTAGCTAGTAGACAATTGATACTACTTATGGTAACTTTTATTATCAACTTTGAGAGAGTATAAAAATGCTTGTTTGGAAAACGCAAAAGATATAAGGGAAATAAAATTCGGTAAAATCTCCTATTGGGAGAGGGCACTGGCTCTTGTAACACAGGTATATCGCCTAACTATTAGGTCGCTAACGCTAGGTCGCGGGATGTGTATTTCTTAGCAAAAATTAAAAAAAAAAACATATAAAATATATACTTGGATTTTAAGGCGGGGCATTTCTCATTAGACTATGAACACCGTTGCAAGCGATATCATTTCCTGCCATTGAACATACGACGTAATATTGCTGACATATGTTTTTTGGCAAGCATAGCAAATGGCTCAATTGATTGTCCGGAACTGCTCAGTAAAATACTTCTTCGTACCAATCAAAACAACCTACGCAGACGACAGTGGCGTAGCGTGGCTTTTCGCCGCCCGGGGCCGTCCGGAAACCCGCCGCCCTTTATTTTAATTATAAATAATTTAAAGTTTTAATATTATATTGAATAGACTTCATGTCCATTACTCACCTTATTTGTTGCAAGTCAAAATAAACTACCATGCACTGCTTCAGAAGGAAAATAAAGGGTTTTTCAATAGGGACACCGGACGCTCGAACTTTGACAGCGCATAGCGGCCATCTTGGTAATGCGATAGCTGTCAAATTTGGCATGAATACATATTTAGTCGAGACATTTCACCATGGAACGCTACACGCTTCAACAACGCGTAGAAATTATTAAAATGTATTATCAAAATCAGTAATTTATTCGCCTAACGTTCCGTGTGTTGCGTCCAATTTATGGCGTTTATGGCCGTCCTGCAGAGTCCACAATCAGTCGTTTGATAAAAAAATTTGGAACAACCGGGTCGGTGATCGATGAAGCAGTTCCTGTACGTCAAAGAAACGCAAGATCGTTGGAGAATATTGTTGCCATTCGAGACAGTGTGCGAGAAAACCCCAGACAATCCATTCCGCGTCGTGCGCAAGAACTGGGTCTTTCTGCGACATCAACATGGCGAATTTTGCGCCGAGATTTGGGTTTTCATCCATATAAAGTCCAATTAACTGAAGAGCTAAAAGCCAATGATCACAGGCAGCGCCGTGTATTCGTTGGTTGGGCGTTAGAGCATCTGGCAGCTGATCCTGCTTTTGCAAAAAAAAAAATTATCTTCACTGATAAGGCTCATTTCTAGTTAAGCGGCTTTGTTAATAAACATCATCATCAGGGGCCTTTTCACTCCGAAAAAGTAACTGTTTGGTGTGGATTTTGGTCCGGCGGTATTATCGGCCCATATTTCTTCGAAGATGCTCAAGGAGCCGCACTCACTGTCAATGGCGACCGATATCGGACGATGATAACAAATTATTTGTGACCTAGGGTAGGTGGTATGGATCTCACAAACATATGGTTCCAACAGGACGGCGCCACTTGCCAGAAGTTCGAGGGCTTCGTCATCTCGCGTGGTGGCGACATCAACTGGCCCCCGAGATCGTGTGACTTAACACCGCTCGATTATTTTTTGTGGGGCTACGTGAAATCACTAGTGTATGCAGATAAACCACAATCAATTGCTGCCCTAAAGGCTAACATAACTCGCGTTCTTCGTGAAATTGAGCCCCATTTATGCGAAGACGTCCTTCAAAATTAGTCCACCAGAATACACCATCTACAGCGGAGTCGCGGTGGTGGCCATTTGGCTGATATTATTTTCCACACATAATGTCATTGAATATTCTTTAAAATGTAATAAAAATTGTGGTTATATCACTTAAACAGATTTTTTTATTTCATTTCAATGTTCTAGTGCTCTTAATGAAAAACCCTGTACATCTAAGAGAAGCAATTGCGCAAGAAACCCATAGGAAGTTTGATTTTCTTAAATGGCTCAACTTTATTATGTAACACTAGGTGTATAACAATAATAACAAGTATTAAAGTATTTATTTGTCAATTGAGTGTAAATAATATCTTAAATTATACATAATGCTCATAGAACTTAGAAGGAATAAAATATGTGCTTCTAAATCTTTTACACAATCGTCAATATCAAATTGAATCTCATGTTAAATTGCCAGTATAGCTAGATTTGTTAGCCTCAACGTAGACATAGTCGACCTAAGGTAATTTTTTATCAGCTTTAGTTTAGAAAAGCTTCTCTCACAACTGGCATTGCTGACGGCAGACGTTAAAAAAATTCTCAACATAATTACAATGTTTGGCATCTTCAAGTTTGGAGTCAATAATATATTTTAATAGTCCCAGAGAGCCGGACTTCATAAGCTCTTTTTTAGTCTGGAGTCGATGTGATTTGGAATAACTTTTATTTTTTCTTGTTCATGCAATGTTTTTTTCCTTATCCGCCGCCCCCTTTCATATGCCGCCCGGGGCCATGGCCCCCCCTGCCCCCCCCAAGCTACGCCACTGGCAGACGACCTCTGTTGCATTCACCAACTAATTACAGATGCAACGCCTTTTTGATTCGTAGCGTAAAAGCCTTCAATTGTTTACCATCGCACCTGGATATCGACCTATTTTGTACCAACGCACATAATATTAGAAAGGTTCTAAACAAGGAATATTTTGGGGATAGTCATGAATAGGTTGAGCTGTTTAGTGGTTCAGTATACTAAATACTAATTGAACTACTAAATGGTTTAACTGCTTTGATATTGCACGATATTTTATAATGCTCTTTAATAAGTTTTTTATTCCTCTTTAATAATTTTTTTTATTTTTGTTTTTTAATTTTTTTCTTGGTTTGCAAATCGCTGTTAACGTACGTACATAACGATATTATGTTATTGTATCTAGATATATATATATATATCTAGATATATAGATCTAGATATATATCTAGATATATTCCATATATATCTAGATATATATGGAAGCTTGTAATTAGCAATTTGTGCCTTATATTTGCACCTTAACTGTAATTTCTTGCTTATTGTAATTTCTTGTTGTCATTAATATTGGTACAACATAGTAAATTATCGATGAGAAGAAATGAAAAAAAAAAACTTGACAATATATTTCAACGCTGAGGGGTTCAGAATCATTTTCTGAATCCATAGTAGGTAATTAGGAGCACGTCGGGGACCCTACTAGCTTGTATATTAAGGTACAAATTGAGCCAGTAACAGTGACCAGCGAATTAAAAGGATCGATGCTAACAAATGGGGCGATTCATCTCCCCCGGTGACAAAAAGAAGGTTAAATTAATCACTGGAGATAAATTGATGCTGCTAATTAATTTGTGGTTGGTGATTAATTTTTGTAATGTAATTTTATTGAACCATGAATTCATTCTTTCCAAAAGGAAAAAAAAATGTATTTTTAACTTAAGACTCATATTTTCTACATAAACTCACGCTTTCTACCCATGAGGGTAGGCAGAAACTACAGAACGCCAGCCACATCTGCTACTGATAGACGTCCGCGCCTGACGTAAATGGATCTATTTTTGGCACCCATGTTTATAATCGCGACTAAACTGTCTATGAAATATCTAATTTGATAAGATTAAACTAAAATGTTATATTCTATCCTTTTCTTAGCCAAATAGAAATTATATTGAATATTAATATAGAAAATTAAATTGTGGACAAGAGAATCAGCTCCATTGTAGACACGTCGCATCTACATAAATGTATGTCCCACGTGTCGTTATGCACAGATGCCTACATATCTATAATTAATTTCATGAATCTTCTTTACTTGTAATACTTATTTTAATAGGATCATCTAAATTTCCGTTGTATGTATGCAATATGCATTTGATCACACAATATTAATAATGTAGTATAAATAGCCGTCTTTTGTTTGTGATGGGAAATCATCAAATGACCTCCCCGCTCTGGGCGGAGTGGAAGGACGTGTCAGACTTTTACTGACTCAAACCGACCCGTATTCCTTCACTTGCCTGTAGGCCAGGGACAGGGTTTTATTTTAATAATTATAAACTAGCGCTTAACCGCAATCCCGCCTGATGGTAAGCAGTGATGCGATCGTTTATGGTAAAGCAATGCTGGCACCGTCATTTGTGTCCCGGCTCGGCTCGACTACGAGATGTCACAACTTGCGGTGGGAAAAAAATAAGGCATAAAATAAGGCCTGATCCTGCCAGCTGCCCACCGCTAGCGCAAGCCCGCGCCTACGGTGGCCGAGATTTCGATGTTCCTCCCGACTAGGGCATCTTCTCCACCTTTCTCGCTCCGCCTCCGCCTTTGCCAGCATCATTGCTACGCAGAATTAGGTGACGGCTTGCCATGCACTCTCGCTCCGGACCATGGCCTGATCAGGGCCGGACGCGATAGATCGCCGCTGATCACCGCCATGGGGATACAGCGGTGCCCTACGCAAGCCGGGCAGACCTCCACCGTATGCTCCACCGGGTCGTCAGGGCGATCCCCACAGTGGTGATCCAGTAGCCTATACCCTGGCATTTTCTCACGCCTTATCAGAAACAGGAACCTCCTGAAACAGCTGTGTCCGGCCTTCCGGCTGGACCTGCGTCAGACGGAAGGTGAGGGCACCGTGGCCACTCTCTAGCTACTCCTTAAAGAGGGAACTTACCACTGCTGAGGCGTGCCACAGGGTTGCAACAACCGCACTCTTCCTGTCGCCACGAGATCCCGCCAGAGCTCTGTATCTATGTAATACAAAACTATACAACGAAACAACTTAATATTACGCTATTACTCGGGTATCCAGATAGAATCATAAGGTCACGTTCAGGTTAATGTACAAACACGACCAACGAAACTTCACCATTACTCCACAAACCATTTAACTCATTACTCACAGCCCTTGAGAGACACATCTAAACTACACTCCTGCCCTCTGTACAGCACATCACGTCGCTACTTCGACCGTTAAGTCTTACAGCCGCGTCCCTTAGAGGATATTGCCACCAACTCTTAATATGGACAAACTGCCCCCGTGAGGGTGGCAGGAGGCGTTGCACAGAGAATGAACACATACGAGCCAAGAGTTTCTGTTTTTATTTATATGGCAGTAAGGTAGGTAAAGAGAAAACTCCTTGGTGACGAGTACGTCTCACGCGCCTGTGACTCCAATGCAATTCTTTCCAGTCCTATTAATTAAGTCCAACCGACTGATACTGTAAAAATCTAATGAAAAGTTAGGTGAAATAAGCGTACAGAGTGTGTTGTCATGCCAAGTAATGCTAGTGACCGACGCTACATCTCACTGTAACTAATAAGACTGTGAAAGATAGGAGAAAAGTGGATAAAATTAAATCACATCAGACAGGGTAGGCAGTAGGCGAGTAGAAGTGTTTGCAAAAATCAACATTAGGTATTTGCAGGCTTGCAGTAAAATAACTTGCAGTGCAATCAAATAGTCACGTGAAATTAGAATGAGTTTTAAAATTTTTGTATGTTGGTTTTTACTTCGAAACGTCAGTGAGAATTCTCTCGCTGACGTATCGAAGTAAAAATCAAAATACAAAAATTTTACGAAACGCGTTCGCTTGGAGTAAACTTACGTTGTGTTATCTAAATGCCTCCACATAAAATATACGTCAAAATATTTGCATACCGCCAGTTATTTTTAAATTCCCATTTCGCACCATGTGAATAGGTTTATATAGGTATGTAACCTATATAATAACACTTTCGCAATAAGAAAAGCCGATGCTATCTAATCAGCACTCTGTTCACGTCTATCGTTCGATCAGTCAGGTCACGATTCAAACTTCAGCCTAAAGCTATAAAATAATCTAAATATACCTACATTAAATCTTATGCTCTTGCCTCATCTTTTCTAAAACGACTGTTATTTATTATTTAGATATTTTAAAAGTCAATGCTAAACCACTTACCCTAACTTTCACATCAAAAGGATCGTTATTTTTAATAAATTTGGAGAGTAATTTTGAATAATTTATATTAAACACTTAACTTGTGAGGGTCTACATTATTTAATTCAATTATCTCTCCCTAGTGGTGTATGTACAGATGTGGAGAAGTCCGCAAACGTGTTATTAAGGTTATGGGGATAACACAATCTATATTTGGGCCAAATTCGATAAAGAATATAGGTAAACAAATGGTTGCTTGGCAACGACTTGTTTACACTAAAAAGAGATGTTAATAACATTTTCTAGATAGATAATTTTCCTTTCTAGATTAATAATCCTACTTTCTAAATGTAAACAGTTTATTTATGTTTACATATTTATGATTTGCATAGAACGCTTAACCGATTTTGAATGAAATATGACACACATGTAAGCTAATTTCCTAATAATTTAAATTTTTGATACAGATAGGTATCTACATAAATTATACGTAATCCATACTTGAAATAATGCATGTGTTATGTAGCTGAATTTAAAAGTAGTTAAAATACGCAAAATTGTAGGTATTGAAAAATGTCTCAAATATATTTATAGTCTGATATCATATTTCTTTTTTGTAAGGCTACCACGTAAAATTTATATTTTTTTTAGTATAAATTATAAACTAGTGCTTGACCACAATGCCGCCTGATGGCGATGCAGTCTATTTACTATACCTTGAAGACACTCAAATTGTAGTCCGACGGAAACACTGGCAAATTGTTACAGTCCCTCGATGTACGCGGTATGAAAGAGGAGTCGAAATTCTTCGTTCGAATATCATCGTAGTGCCAAAAACGTAAGGGTGGAAACTCGCCGTATGATGGGTCGTCCGATGGTGAAACGGAGATGAGGGAATTAAGTTGACTTTTTTAATGGTTTTTCGAAATAGCAAGTTACTATGGATGTTATTTTAGTGATTCTGTTAAAATATGCCGCAATAGGAATTATTAATAAACAGTAAGCATGTAAAAAGTAAATAATCATGTAAATAACAGGAGATTTGTAAAACCTGAGTTGCGATAACCCTACATAAATTAGTATGTTTATCTCTATTATATATGCTGTTAAACTTTTGTGGTTGATCGTTAAGATTTTACTTTGTTTGTGGTCTAAAACCCGTCTCTTATTGAAAACTTCATGGATAAGTCAGTAAAAAAATTGCTTGAAATGTGCTATTTAGAAATCGGTGCGGATGAGTAAGGATTGCATGACGGCCTACTGTTTACACAGGAGAAGGGCTTTGTTCTAGCAGATGAAACGTTATAAGCCGTATAAAAATTTCTCCCAGAACATAAAAGTCCGTAGATTTGAGTTGTAATTCGATTATCGCCTTTAAAGGCAACCGTTACAAACCAAGGCAAAATCACAAAATCAATGAAACATCTAAAAAGGAAAATCTGAACTGCCTTCTGAAGATCTTTCGACCTTGATAAGAGTACAGCACAGTCAACACATCCGGTTGATAACGGTTACACTTTTTGTCTTGAACTAGTTCGTTATCGTTAGTTAAACTCGCGGAGACCGGATAAGAACGGCCTTGTTTTGTTATAATAAGAAGAATCTTACTACGGGCGTAAAATGGTAAAACTCGATTTCTTAAAACTTTCATAAGTAATCATGTTTAAAGTTGAACATATGGTAAGACATGCTGCGTCTATCGCATCATATTGTGCACTATGTTTGGATCTTGATTGTTAAGTTATTGTTTAACAATTGTAGATAGGAAAAAAAAGAAATACTTCAGACTTCACTGTAAACTCTCATGGAAATGTAACCACCATATCCTCCATATCCATTATTTCCTATAATTAGGCCAGCTGCTCTGATAAAGACTGTTTCCTAAGAAAATGTATTTGTTGCAGCATGGGGCGAGTCTCTGCTGTCACTTCCGAAGCGCTGGCTCAGCACCCAAGTGTATGGGTCAGACGACGAGGATTTTCAGGTATTAGCACTAGTGTACATACCGACACATTTTTTTTTATAATTATAAACTATTGCTTAACCGCAATCCCACCTGATGGTAAGCAGTGACACAATCGTTGATGGTAAAGCGCGCTAATTTATTAAGAGTCTATTCACTCAAAAAACTGATTGAATAGGAAGGAAGACCAATCAAAATCAAAAAATCAAAATCAAAGCATTTATTTCAAATAAACCAGTTACAGGCACTTTTGAATTGTCAGAAGGTCGGTCAGTCAGTAGAGTGAAGCTAGTCGCCCATTCCAAAGAGTAAGTACCTATGTGCCCTATATGAACCTAACCGTGTGAGCACGATGCAGAAATATATTGTAAGCTGCGAGCGTCCATTATGGAAAACACATAAACAAACTCTGACGGCGTCCGTTCACGAACATCACGTATGGATCAGCATCATTCAGCTCAACCATATTGAAGGGAACCTAATGACCCAACACATACGCAACCACCAGCGAGACATTTGAGTGAGCATGACATACTCTCAACAGCCAGAGCACAAACAAGTCAATAAAAAATACTAACCCAACAGATAGCTGCTTTACAGCAAGTACATTGTCCTCACACGTGTGCCATGCAATTATACAATTCTAAGAAATTGAATCTACACAATACGCATCTACGCAATGCACAGATAGTTTTGACAAAGGTACAGCAGCTCCAATAGTGTTCCCGAATACTAAGTTTAGCTCCTGTGTAGCTGTACCAGTGCCGAACACCCCTGTCAGCGATGCAACTCCGTAACGTACAATATGCTTTACAATTATAAATTAAAACTACAAGAGAAACAATCAAAGAACAATCAGTTTATAGAAATCAGACGCAACTCAAGCCCAAGCCTTTTTGTCCTCAATATAATCCTTAACACTATAAAATGCTTTCTGACATAACTTATGTTTAATGAAGGATTTGAATTTATTCAGGCTCAGATCTTGAACCACCTTTAGAAGTCTATTGTAAAAATATATACATTGGCATCTGAAAGAGCCACCTATTTTTTTGAGACTTGTTGTAGGTACAATCAATTTGTGTCTGTTCCTAGTATTTATATTATGGACATCACTGTATTTTTTTAACAATTTCATGTTTTTATGAGCACACAAAAGATTTGCAATGATGTTGCGCCAGAGGGACATTGATCTGGAGGCCCTCCATCACCAAACTCCCGACACAATAATATTTGGCACGTCGTCCGTCATACCGGAACACGACGAATCGCTTGGCAGCTAGACTTTGTCTGGTGGGTGCTTACTTCTGCCGGCAGCCGATGTTATGGCCTCTCACCGAAAAAACATGTAAGGAACCTGTTTGTTCAAAGATGTTCAAGTTTGAATTTCGCGTAATCCCAGGCTTTAAAAACTAGACTGAAAACGCAACCACCTCTTCACTACCTTATAGAGAATACAGACGCTGGTAGAGAATACTTTATGGTATAAAGTCCACTTATGTACTATATTGCTACAGTATTTGAACTTATACAATTAATCTATAGTTCTATCTGAAATCCACAAGACCTGTTGAGCAAACTTGGTGATCAGGTAAGACAGTGTCGCGCTACAGTGAGATATCTAGCTGATTATCATTATATTCTAAAAATAAATGGTCTCGTTCCAGAATGTCCAACTGCCCAAGCTGCCAGTCCCGGATCTGGAGACGACGATGGAGACGTATCTCGAGTTTGCCTCAGTGGTGGTGAGCCAGCAAGCATTGGAGCACTCGCGTGGGCTGGTGCGGGGGTTCATGGAGGAGCTAGGGCCACGCCTGCAGGAGACGCTCACGGATAGGCAGAAGGAGATGGACAACTGGGTAAGTACACTGCTATAAGGATTTCTTATATTTCCCGTGCTTATAGTACCTAGCGTATATTATCATCCGCACAATCTCCTACACGTCATCTTTTAATCTGCAGTAATCCCTTCCTACATCAGGACATTTAAAAAAGTCTTGTTAATGAAACGTAAATTATGAAAGTAAATGAATGCTGAAACATCCTTCGATTCTTATTTGTGCTACTTATTACCAATAACTTTGCATTGTGTTCTAAATAACAAAGGAATAGCATTACCACGCTACCTATTGTTGTAATTAACAAAGTGTAATAAAATTAGTCTGCGGGGGCTACAAATTTGTTTCTATACCCGCGCAATCCCGCAATTATACCTTAATGATCTTCACTATTTGAAAGACATGTAGAGGTTCAGAAAATAAAATTCAACGCCCGCCAAAGTGCTTATCGGATTCGTTAAGTTTACCTTCGCTACCCAAAACATAATTACGTCAGCACTATTGTTCCAACTACTCAGCCGCGCTCAGCCCTTGCAACATGACGTCTTTACAACTACCTACTTAAAATGAAAACCATAACTATTATAATTCTTCTGTGTCTCATAATTCAAGTGCTTCAAACTAATGGATTGATTCAACTGAAGAACACATTAGCGACCAGTGACAGCCCGCTGTTGATGAAGATCCTACAACTAGTAGACGCCGCGACCAGTGACGAACATTTGCTCCAAATAATACTCAAACTGTTACAAAGTCTTTGTGTTTGCATGCGAGAAACTTTGAAATCCAAGGAGGATTACCTTTATATTGGCAACAATCCATTAGAACCCGCTGAGCATAACGGCAACGAGGGTAAAGTATACGACCTCTATAGAAATATATATAATAACACATGCTTTAATTTAAGACAAGAATTGACTAATCGTTCATTAAAATTCATCATAGAAGATGAATCAGCTTTTTTGAATCATACCAACTGTGGAAAAGACGAGAAAAGTGTAACGTATAATAAAACTAACAACAGCGATAAATTTTCTGCTGAGAAAGATTCACTTCAAGTATTATTTATAGCACTGATCCAAACAAAGGATCTCCATGAGTATAGATTAAGAAGGTACAGTCTATTTGGCAAAGAAAAGCAACAAACGAACAGTACGTTACGAAACTGCCTTATATTAATACTGACTTTGTATCCTAATGAACAAGAAATATCATCAATAAAAGACAACATCGATGACAAAGATTTAAATAAAACCCTTTATACAAAATCGCCGATAGATATAGATATAATAAATACCAAGCATGATCAAATACATAAAGACAATGGTGAATCTATCAGAGCAGAAAAGTTTTCAGAGTGTAACTTAAGATCTCTTTACAATTTTTTAACTGAAAGTGATCGAAACAAACAGATAAAGGTCTATAAGTTTATACGTAAGCGTGATACTATAAAGATATATATAGAAGTTAATATAGGACTAAACCACACTAATATTATTGATAATTGTTGTGATAATGGTACTGTAATTCCTCAGTGCAACAAAGATTTAATAAATGATTTTATAACGAAACCAAACTTTCTTGATAATATTTACATAAATACCATAACAAACATTAAAAGCCTAGTAAAGCAGTACGAAACCAAGTTAAATGATACCAAACATTATAACATATCTGCTACAACAGTTCAAGATAAAAAGCAAGAAGAAAAAATAAACATAGAATCTATAACAAAGTCAAGTACTTACCACTATGAAATAAATCCCAAAGGAAAGGACATGCACGTAACGATTACAAAAACTAGAGAACCTAGCAAACTTGACGAAGTCACCCATGCTGCTGTATTACTTAATGATTTTGTATCAAAACAAAATACAAAAAGCTATTTGAAAATTCATCAAGACGATAAAATTGACCCCGACAAATCGTGGACGGATTATGCACTGAAAGAAGAATTACAGCCACAGATCAATAGTACGTGCAATCCAATAAACATTACCACATTGGATGTTAAAGGCGAAGAAGAAAAATCCCACGGTGAATCAACAGGCTTACTGCTGCATTATGAAAGTAACAAGACGACCTTCAAGCAACACGAAACCAACAAAGAAAAAATTGATTCATCAGATGTTACCTTGCCAATTTCTGATGAAAAACTTAAATTTATAGAAGCATCGACTTCAATAATTGACTTGGAAAATGTAAACCACCTTTTTACATTTGACTTCTCTTATTCAAATAATTATGTGCACACAGAATTGTACTCCACTGATATCATGGAAAACACAAGTACAACCCATCAAATTAATACTACAGAATCATCAAACATACTTAATGTAAATGATAATTGGACTGAACCATTAATGTCTAGTAATAAAATCTCAAACCCTCATTCAAGAGCAACTCAAAATGCTGAAAATAATATCAAAACATATTTAGTGAAACAGAATAAAACAAAAGTCAGCGACAGTAAAAGTGCAGTGACTGTATCTCCAGTACAAAGTACAGAAACAACACTACCTTGTTCTTTATATCCTGATATGGTAAAATTTACAAATATTACGACATTATCGATAAATTCAGAAACAAAAGAATTAGAAAATCTTGAACATGACTTTGTCCCTGATCATAGAACCACACAAAAATCTATATCTGTAGAAAACGTAAAGAAAGCAAAGAAGGAAACTACATATATAACCACAGATGTCTCAACTTTCTCTTCCCTGACAAACATAGGAATGTTTGATGGAGAGCACACAATAACGAATGTGCAAAGCAATCCTCAAATATTTATTCCAATAAAGTCTATTGATGTCACAAAATTTATTTCTGAAATGAAACCAAGAAAAAAAACAACTATACCATTTCCATCAAGTAGAGCTAGTTTGAGCAATGCAATATTAAATAAGATTACTACCAAAAAATATAAAAAAGTACCAAAATATTTGAAAGAAATTGAACACCACACAAAATTAAGTATTTTTTTAAAGGAAACGGGAACACACACTTTTACTACAAAATCACCGGAATCAAAAAATATTTCTGAAACAACGGATTCAATTTTTCAAGAAATAACAAGGAAAGAAAAATATCAGACTATAACAACAAATGCGACACCCACAACACAGTCTACGCTCAATTTTATGGAAACGAATAATCAATCAATTCATAATGATATGAAATACATAAATGCTGTTGATATAGTAACCAACGTAGAATTATTAAGTACAGTTGCTTCTCTTTTAATGGCTGAGGAGCCACATGAGCACACTAAGCAAAAATTAAGTGCAAGCTTTACACCAAATGGAATAACGGATATACCACCTATAGAAACAACGTTAAGTCAATCAACACAGGTTATAAGTAAAGCTTACAACTCCAGCGATTCTGACATATCCCATGATTTTATTGGGAAGGAAAAATCTTATTATAATCATCCAAACGCTGGCACCGAAAACAACATAAAAAGTTATATAATACCTGGCTTATTAGAAGAATCTGATAATGAAATAAATATGAGAAGCGTAAATGCCGTTACATCTATAGTAAAACAAGAAATTCCAACGAGCTATAATAAAAATGAGCCTAAAAATAAGAATCCTAGTAAGAATGTTACCCTCGAGTCAACCCGTCAAATAAATAAGGATGTAATAAATAATCAAAGTAATCAATCAAGTAAATTATTTTATACAAAAATTTGCACTGAACCATATAGTGAAACTGAGCCTGAGGCTTATACAACAAGAACTTCAATTTCACATTCAGAAAGCATTAATTTTACAGAATCTAACACGGTTAGCAAAAACTTTAAAAGTACTGAAGATTCAGGAAATTCGATCTCCGAGTCAGCAAAACAACAAAGTGATAGTAATACCGAAATGCCAGGGATTGAACAGTTTGCAAAAACAAATACACAAAGTGAAAGTCCCATTAGAAAAATTAATGAAAGTAACATTACATTTGAACCTTCAAATATTAACAAAAATCGTGATTTAAATATTACATCCATTTTAAAAGAAGTAAACAAGAGTAGAACCAATGATATATTAGAGATTATGAATGCAACAAGTGAAATATCATTAACACACCACGCATTAGAAACTGAAGTCACCCAAGCGTTCAATAGCAACTCTCAAATAACAACTATTTCAAACATGGGGAGGATAAGTGATGAACTGTCAGCAAAAAAATTAAAAGGTCCGAAGGATGGTTTGAAAGCATTGATACCAGAAGAGTCAGTCGTGAAGAAATTGTTAGACAAAGATGAATCTCTGCATATTTTTACATCGCCGGAAGTGACTATTACAATGAAAAAGAATATAAGTTTAAGTATCAATACAAATACTGACTCTCATCAAAAAGTTGATAACAACGCATCGAAAAAACTTTCAAGTCAAAATCCAATTTCAGTAGTTGAGTATCCATCATCCCACAATTCAACATCCACAGAAATAACACCAAGTGAAGTGCTGAAGTTTGCTCGTGAACATATCACAATAAACGTCAATATTTCGGCTGATGATGATATGGCAAAATACAATAGGACATTAACTAAAAAAATAAGTACAAGCCCAGTGAATATACCGAAACGGACAACTGCTATCAGCATCGATAACACTTTTATTAATGCTTTGCATTCATCGAATTATATTACAACAGAAGTAAGTAAAATAGCTGGTGAAGAAGCACCAATTGTGGAATCCATAATTCGAAATATAAATCAGACAGATGATTTCCTTACAACGTCAACATCTAAAATAGCTACTGTGTCTCCAATAGAATCTATAACACCAAGTGAACCTCTAGAGTATACTCGTGAACACATCACAATAAGCCCGATTATTTCAGTTGATGAGTTTTTGGATAAATACAATGGTGCGAATGTACTTAAAGAATTAAGTATGACCTCAGAAAGTGGCACTAAATGGCCAAATACTAACTATAGCGATAACACTTTTATTACTTTTGATTCATCAAACGATTCTATAACAGAATTAAGTAAAACAGTCGATAAGGAAGTTTCTACTATAGGAATGTTAGTTTTAAATAAAAATCAGACAGACGAATTCCTGACAATGCGCACATCTACAAAAGCTATGTCTTCGTTAGAATTTATAAATTTTCCCGCTCTGAAAAATAAAAACAAATATAAAATTAGTGTGCCATGGGCTAAGAACAAACATCGTGAAAACTTAAGTGTTTTTGTAGACATCGTAACAGAAAAAATAATACCATCGACAACACAGACACAAACTATAACGAAGAAAGAATTACATCATGTCTATTTAAGAAATAACGGTACGAATTTAACACAGGGAAAAATAACAAGCAAATCTAGTACAGAAAACGTTAAAATAAGTGACATAAAGGAAGCAAGAAGCAATTTATTTACTGAAAATGACTGGCCTGAAAATATACCGACAATGACTACAACACCCAAGACATTTAATGCAAATAATTGGTCGTCTCCTGATATACTAACTTATAGCGAAAATACAGAAGATATTGTCAAGATAATATCGGGACCTGAATTCATAGAATTAAAGAATAATTCAGGTGTTAAAGAATCAACTTCACCCTATACCTCAAACCTCACCCCCGACACAGAATTCTCAACAATAAGAGTGTCGACGCTGATTCCCTTAAATTCAACCTATGTAATTCAAAATACTACAATAAACAAGCAAGATAGTTTTCTAACCATTCCGGACATGAGAACGACACAACATACTTTTATAGAAAATTATCAAACAAATCAGATAGATGTACAAAATAACACAAGAATAAAAGGCTTAATTTCTGAATCGAATGAAGTTACAAGAGAACTTTTGGTTGAGTCCAGTACTACATCCCATATTAGAGATTTTGTAAACAAACCATTTATTAAAAGTGATCTGTTATTTGAAAAAGAAAAAGAATCTTCAGTAGAAAAAACGACAAATGAGTTAGTGCAAAAGCAGTTCGGTGAAAGCAAATTTAGATCATCTTATCATATTACTAAATCAAATGTTAGCGGAAAAAGCGTAGGTAGTAACACCGAATCATCTTTTTATAAACCTTATAGAATGCAATCTACTTTGGTAAAAAAATCCTCCACGTCTTATGTGACGGATAGTTCAATATTGAAGAAGTCAAATAAAAACGATACTGAAAATTCTAATGCGAAACATCCAAAAAGTTCAAAACGTAAAATAAAATTTAAAAAGCCTGTTGCATTTGAACTAAATATTCGTGTTGGAGTAGAAGCGAATAAAGACGGAATAAAATTTTCAGTACTTGATGAAAACGAAAGAGCGTACAGCAAAGGTAATCATGAAATAAAGTTTGTAAATATGACTAAAATTGATAATACCGTATCGTTAAACGATAACATAACAAACACCCTTGTGAAAGATATGAACATGAATCGGAGGTCCAATTACGATACTAAGGAGGATTTGAATCTAATTGCTGCAATCATGCGAAAATTGAAAAAAAATCTACCTTTGCTAAAAAAAACAATTAATGGAGTAATACAACCGCACCAAATCAATACAACCGATTTAAATGCATCTCAAACAACAATTCATACTAACTTTACAAATATTAAACATAAAAGCAAAATTCCTGGTTCTCTAACTGAAGAATCGTACGCAATTTATAATGAGGATGTTGAAAAGGATAGTGTAAGAAAAAACAAAATACTAGAACTTTTGATGAAACAAGGAAACATAAGCGATACAGATGTTCTAAAAAAGTTTTACCGGGGGATATTAACTTTGCCAGTTAGAAATATTAACAATTCAAGTTTAAACATGTCTGGGATTAATAGTTCCTCGCACAAGTACGAAAATCAAGAGAATCTTAAAGCAGGCCTCATTGCAGTTGTTTGCGCTAAAACTGATTTAGTAAAGTGCGAAACAAAATTAAACAAAAATAACTCAAATAACACTACTATTTTATTAAAAAATAAAATAGAAAAGGTGCTTGAAAATATTCTAAAAGGAAAAAATCTTAGCAAAAGTCAAATACGAAAGTTAAAACGAAAATTATTAAATAATCTTACGAGTAAGAAAAATGCTACCAGTGTGTATAAGTTACATGACACTGTCAAACAGAAATATTATGTTAATATGACGACGAACAGCGACCAATTAACCACTGCCACATCACCTTTACAATTAAATTATAATTTGATTTCAATTGTAGATGGTAATGCTACTCGAATACAGAAAATGGAAACTTTAACATCTTCTAGCTTAATTAGCAAAAAGCCAAACAAAAATATTATGTCAATTGAAAATGATAAAACACGAAGTAATGAAAATATGGCAAAAAGAATCCAAAATAAACAAATTTCAGCGGAAATAATGTCTAACACTACTGGCATATATAATTCACAAGGCGCTAGACGCTTTTTGTCTCATCGCTTAGCGTCACCGAAACTCAAGCATGATGTCGATTTTAATAAATACGTGACAACCATTACACCTTTAACAATAGGAAAACAATTTTCAGAGATTATTCTCGGCGATGAAGACTTAATGATAGATGAAGACTTGTCGAAACCTGCAAATGAATCGAATAACTCACCAAGTGAGAAATCAAACGCTGCTATTCTTATTTCAAGTAATATGTTAACAGAAGTTACAAAAGGAACGGAAACTACATTTGACGTATTAAATAACTTAGGAAAAGAACTGAATCATGTTTTATCTCAAAAAAACTATAATATGACTAGATTGTACGTTGATGTTAATTCACCCAAAATTATAAATAAAGAAAAAATCAATTACAAGATATCGACTATTGTGACTGCTGCTAGTAATACGATGGCTGTAACAAATACTAAAAGTAACAACATAGTTGTACCCAAATATGGGATAATAACAGAACCATTTCAAACCACTGTTGCTATTTATGCTACTGATACACCTTCGCTTGTAACAGAATTTAAAAATACTCTAGCGAATAAATTCAGCATTATTAACGAAGATACAAAACATACTGTCACCATGCCCACCGCAAAGTCAAACACTTTCGATAAGTCTGAAGTACCATCAAACGATACAATACCTGTGGTAACATTTCCATTAAAGTCTGACACCATAACAATAACAAAAAGGCTTCCTCAGTTAATTAAAGCGAATGACAATATTAAAGAAACCATAAATAACGTTTCAACAAAAAACCATGATATGAATTATTATAACAGATTCGAAAGTGCTACCAGTAACAAAAGTGAAGATAAAATATTATCAAGTCCACCAGACTTTACTGTTGTACCAACATATATCTCTGAAGTTCAAAGTTCAACTAATAGAATGCACAATCCTATTGTTACTGTTTTTACCGGCACGCTTAAAAAACAAATATATGATAAAACTGTAACTCAAAAATCACTAGATATGATAAAAAGTCATGGTATAGACTACGACAATTTGTCTGAAAATTACTTAAATTATTTCACCAATAAATCTACTATGAGCAGTAGTGATTACATCAATAAAAGTAACTCCAATCATGAGATTAAACCATCTCCGCAAATGTTTTACGGTTTAAGTACATTGCTACCTGATGTTAAAAGTTTAAGCAAAACCAAGAATATGTCAGCTGAATACAATTATCCAACAACTGCCAATATGTTAGAGCAAAAGACAGATAGCAATGAATCCACTAGTACACTTATTAAAGAAATATACAAGAGAACACAAAATGAAAAAGAAAATGTTTCAAAAATAGCAAAAAAAGTAAACGATAATTTTGAAATCGTAAAGACCTCTACTGTCACATATTCCGCAGACATGTTCATCAATTCTAGCGAAGAAATCGTCACAACGCAACATGGTAATGAAGATTATTTCATCAATAGTACCAACAATGGGAATGATAGAAGGCATAACCAACAAACTTATGTAAATATAGATTTAGAAGAATTTAAAAGACAATCTACAAAAATGCTAGTTGTTTCTAAGACACAACCATCCGTCACTCAAATACGAACAAAAATATTTTCAACAGAAAAGAAACACGAAGAAAATTTGTTAGAACATGCAATACAAATTACAAATGCTACAAATCGTATTAAAACTACAGCCACAAATATTACTGAAGAGCAATATTTGTCTACTAATTCTCCAAGCCTGAGAGAAAAAAACATTAGAAACTTTATTGAACAACAAAATACTTATCTTCATACTTCACAAACTATAAACAAAGAACATTTATTCTCAGATAAAATATTTAGTGATGGTAATTTTATCACTACTGCTACTGTCAAGTTACCTACTACTTCTGCTGCTAACATAAAAATATCACAAATAACATTGCCTCCACAATTCTCCAAAGTTTTGAGTAAACCACATAAAGAAGCTCAGAATATACTCATTACAACGCATATACCGCTTGTTAGTAACTCTATTTATAGGGATGATTTCATGGAGGCAAAGGTGAAAAAGTTGAATTATTTACAGACAGAACCAACCTATATAGTAACTGATCACTATACTAAGCCCAAAGATACAGCAGAGAAAAAAGTAAATATGAACGTAAAGGATAATACTAATCTTATAAAATTTAAGGTAAAAAATGAAACATATATCAAGCTCCATAAAGACATTCTAAACAGCAGTTACTTATCGCTGCAGAAAAAAGAAGTCAATGTTATACAGAAAAATGAAAATAAAAAAGACTTAAAACTAGATTTTGGTCAACTTGAGCCTGGAAGTGTTAATACACCCGCAACAACAGTAACATTCAAAGATTATGAAATAGCTGCTACCAAAACACCACAGTCAAATAAGATCTTCGTTGAAAATGTTATGCAGCCATCAAACTTAGTATATGAGGAGACGACGTTGCCATTACCTAAAGGAATTTACAAATATATTGTAAGTACTTCAAAATCAAATATTATACAAGACAGCACTGGTTTAAAACTTAAAGCATACAACGAAATACTGGAAACAAATTCAAATAGAAGTCAGTTCCTTTATGATGCAAATAAATCGGTGAATGTGAGTGGTACCAATATAAGAAACATTGTAAAAGCTAGCAAAACGAATGAAAATCAACGTAATTCTCTAGAGTCTGTTAAACAAAATAGACCAATAAAGTTACTATTTGATACACCCCGGGCTAATACTAAACCTAATTTTTTTTTGAACGTTTACGATGGTAAAAAGAACATTTCACTCATCCGTATACCAACACTAACTCACGTAAAAGTTACTAAAATGAATCTTGTAAAGAAAACAACTGCTAATTTGAAACCAGAAGTACAAAAACTTTTACTAATATCACGGACAGACCATACCTACCAAAATGTATCAATGGAAAATGGTCCTCGCAGCAATAGCAACACTTTGTTGCCAATCGAGAGTAGGGACTTTGAACATAAAAAAACAATTGAAATATTTAGCTCACGTCTAAAGAGGCCATATAGTTCATCCGACATGACAACTGCAACAACTAAAAAAATAAGGTATAACACATATCGGCCAATAAGCAACGAAGAATTTGAACTGCTTAAGTACTACAAAGAACACGTTTCAAATATAGCTCTAGATAAACGAGTTAGCGAAAAACCGTATCTTGGAGTTCTACCAAATCACTTTTCTAGTAATGAAGGAATAAGCAGGGTCAGTAGTTTGCAGTCAGAACTTAAGCCAATTCTTGCTAATTATTCAGAGGCCGGTCAAATGAAGCATGTAGAGAACCTAAGCCACAGTAACAAAGGTTTACACCTAGCATTAGAAAAGAAAAATGTAAACCAATCTATTGAAAGGATTAAAATTCCACATTCAGCAGAAATTGATAGAAGATCACATCCAATACTAGAGATTAATAATAATTCACCTCAGATAAGAACTAACGGAGATTCACCCTCAATGATTGAAATAAATGAAAACCCCCTTCCGATAGAAATTAATAGAAATTTAGCGCCGATGGAACTTAATAGAAATTCAGTACTGATGAATAGTAATCAAAATCCAGTACCGATAGGAATTAAGAGATATTCAGTGTCTGTGGATATTGACAGAACTCCGGTATCAACGGGCAATAATAGAAATCCTGTGTCGATGGATATTAATAGAAATTCAGCGCCTCTCGGCATAAACAGATATTCAGTCCCGCTAGCAATGGGCAGGAATTCTGTACAGATGGGTAATAATCAAAATCCGGTTCCGATGGATATGAACAGAAATTCAGTTGCCATGGATTTGAACGGAAGTCCAGCGCCAATGAACATTAGTAGAAATTCGGCATCTATGGATATGAACAGAAATCTAGCGCCAATGAATATAATAAGAAATTCAAAGACTATGGATGCAAACAGAAATCCAATGCCAATTGATATTAATAGAAATTCAGAGACTATGGATTTGAACAGAAATCCAGTACCAATGGATAATAATAGAAATTTAGAGATTATGGATGTGAACAGAAATCCGATACAAACGGATATTAATAGAAATTCAGCGATTATGGATTTGAACAGAAATCTAGTGCCAATCAGTATAAATAGAAATTCAGAGACTATGGAAAAGAATAGAAATCCGATGCAAAAGGATATTAATAGAAATTCAGCGATTATGGATATAGACAGAAATTTAGTGCCAATGGATATTAATAGAAATTCAGAGACTATGGATATGAAAAGAAATCCGATGCAAATGGACATTAATAGAAATGCAGTGAATATAGATATGAACAGAAATCCAGTATCAATGGATATTAATAGAAATTCAGAGACTATGGATATGAAAAGAATTCCAATACAAATGGATATTAATAGAAATTCGACGATTATGGATATAAACAGAAATCCAGTGCCAATGGATATTAAGAGAAATTCAGAGACTATGAATATGAACAGAAATCCGATGCAAATGGATAATAATAGAAATTCAGAGACTTTGGATATGAACATAAACCCAGTGCCAATGGATATTAATAGAAATTTAGAGATTAAGGATATAAACAGAAATCCAATGACAATGGATACAAAAAGAAATGCAGAGACTGTGGATGCGAACAGAAATCCAGTGCCAATGGATATTAATAGAAATTCAGAGATTATGGATGCGAACAGAAATCCAGTGCCAATGGATATTAATAGAAAATCAGTGATTATGAATATAAACAGAAATCCAGTGACAATGTATATTAATAGAAATTCAGCCTCTATCGATATGAACAGAAATCCAATGCCAATGGATATGAATAGTAATTCAGTGCCGATGGAAGTTAACAGAAATCCTGCGCCGATGACTAATAATCAAAATCTAGTTCCTATGGATATAAACAGAAGTTCGGTACCATTGTATACCAAGAGAAATTCAGAGTTTATTGATGTACCCAAAAAGCCGGTGCAATCCGATGTGACACAAAATTCAGCGCCACTGAATATGAATAAAAGTCTGGTACTATTAGATGTGAACCAAAATTCAGCGCCGATGTTTATGAATAAAAATTCAGCACCGATAAATATGTATAGAAATTCTGAGCCAATGGATATTAACAGGAATCCGATACCATTGGATATTAACAGTAATTCAATGCCGATAGAAATTAATAGAAATATTGCACCGATGGGCAATATTCACAATCCAGTTTCTATGGGTATAAACAGAAGTCCGGTACCATTGGATATGAACAGAAATTCAACGTCGATTAATATGAATAGAAATTTGATGCCATTGGATATTAACAAAAATTCAGCGTCTATTGATATGAATAGAGAGCCGATACCATCGGATATGATACAAAATTCAGCGCCAGTGAATGTGAACAGAAGTTTGGTACTATTGGATATGAACAGAAATCCGATGCCATTGGATATTAACAGAAATCTGATGCCATTGGATAATAACATAAATTCAGTAGCGGTGGATATAAACAGAAGTCCGATACCATTGGATATGAATAAAAATCCGTTGCCAATGAGTATTACTAATAATTCAGCGATTATGGATGTCAATAGAAATCCATTACCATTTAATTTGAACCAAAATTCATTGCCGTTAGTTATGAAGAGAAATACACTAGTAATAGATATTAACAGAAATTCAGCGCCGATAGATATGAAAAAAAATTCTGCGTCGACAGATATTAACAAAAATTTTGTGACAATGGGTATTAATAAAAATCCAGCGCCGATTAATATTCATGGAGAAGCAGTGCCGTTAAAAATAACCAGGAAACCAATTCCTCAAAAAAATAACAGAAGATACATTCCTAAGGAAACTAACGGAAATTTCGCTCCAATTAAAATCAATAGGGAATCGCCTCGGATATTTATTATCAATAACAATATATCTTCAACGACGAATTTAAACACGGATTTCCGTTCTGTGGTTAACCCAACTTTAGCTATTGATGAAAATAAAAATTCACACAAAAAAGCTGACAATAATAGATATTTACTGACTGATTCTCCTTTAACGACTACAAAACCATGGATCTCAGCATCATTATTTAACAATAATGAGGATATACTTCCAATGATTGACAATAATTCACAACCAGTACATAACAGTATTAAGAATCCACCTGCAGTTATTGACATAAATAGATACTCATTGGTTGTTAACAAAAAATCTCCGTCCGTTATTCACAATAACTGGAATTTACTATCCACGATTGGTAAAAAATATAAAAAATCACCTGCAATACCTGAAAGTAATGAGAAATCATCAATAGGGAATGACATTAAGAGAAATAGACCTTCTATGGCCAACAGTAACAAAAAATCACGTTCAATGGAAGTCAAAATGAAAACTAATAATAAATTAGCTGTAAGGAATAACAACAACCAAATTAATAATTCGACGAATTCAGAATGTAATACGGATGGTATAAAAAAACCAGAAGGAATTGTGGCAGCTAAGAAAAAAATACTACCTATAAAGGAAATCAAGAGAAAACCATTATTGACTTTTGGAGATAGTAAAAAACCGCTTTCGATTAGTGGAAAGAATAAAAAAACACATGGAGCCTTAGAAATAAACAAAAATAAACGTTCAAAAATCCTTACGAAGAACTTTAAGCAAATTGGAGCACTGAAAGAAATACTTTTAGATTCTTTTGAGAAAAACAATCCATATGCTGTGAAAATCAAGAAACCGAAGGCACAGAAACCATGGAAGAAGCAATTGAAAATAGGCGTCGGAAGGAAGGCGCTGATGACAATGAATACAAAAGACTTTCTCTCGCAACATCGTTATGTGACTGCACGAAGCGATTTACAAAAAAATACAAAACCATACTCAAAGCCTGAACGATCGGTTCGCAAATCTATTTTAAGACCAAAATTTGATAACTTTAAATCAGAAAAGAGAATCAAACACAAATTAAAGCCCAAACCTGTATTCATAAACAATAACATTTTCCAAACAAACTCAATCTCACAACGTCTCGTAAATAAAATACACAAGAAACTGCGTCCAGGACAGAATATTGGTGCAAAGAGATTGATGAAAAAGAACACGAAAGTACATAAAAAAGATATAGGAGACCCAATGAGCTATATGTTTACTGCTGACTATATAAAGATGACGAGACGACCGGCATTCAACGACAGGTTACATGTTCAGAAAGATTCGAATATCTTCAAAAATAACTACAGCCCCTCACCATCTTACAGAAGGAGCTTTATTGAGAAGTCTGAAGCCGTCAGGACGCCCCGGCACGGGAGGACTATATTCTTTCTAAGTCCCACTGTAGCGTATGACCCATATAATTAAGTTGTATGAATAAATTAAGTTCGTCGCAGTATGTTGCGTTATATGTATAAATATTTTTTGTGACAGTGTTAAGTAGTCAATTAATATATTTTACATTATAATACTAGCTTTTTTTTTAATTTTAGCATTTTAAAAGCTAGCTTTCCTAGCATCTGTCCTACCTATTTATTTCTAACCGCAAATTCGGCAGTCATCAAAGCTAAGAAAGCTGTAAAAGCTCTTGTGGATCATAATTAAAAAGCCTGCTTGTGATGGGTTTACGTAAGAATGAAGATCTTGTCAGTATGTCTGAAGGATTCCGATATGGTCATATGACTGTGGTGCCGTTATATTATTATGCCATCATTATTGCTTTTGTTATAAATAAATAGTAAATTCGAATCTTTTTTAGAGTTTCGTACTCTAAGGGATGTAGAAGTCCGTCATAGTTAGACAATTGAAAATTTCACAGATTATGTGGCTATTTCTGTTGCCGCTATTGCCGCTATCAGGAAAAATACTTAAAACAAAATAAAATAACATTTTGATTTTTATGTGCAGACCCATAAGGATAGGAAGGTTATAAGGACCCATTCCTGTTTGACTCACATTTGGCTGGTTTACTTATATTTTAATATATTAGAATCAAAATTCAAATCAAAGCAGAAGTATGATTTTGAGAACTCTTTGGTTCAAAAACATGTGCTATTTATTTTATTTAATAAGTACAGTGACAGACTACAGACCAAGACAATCATCACAGTTAATACAACAAAAAGTACATAAATCTGAAGTCCAATTATTCCTGTACACAACATTTTATCATTAATATGCTTCGTTATAGACGGATTAATACGGAGAAGATACTAATGGCTAGTCTGATTACAATCTATAAACTATGAATAAGGGCTCTTATCCTAGGTGACAGACTGGTGGTTAGACGACATGTACCTGAAGGTCCGTCTGCCGCTGCCCATCAACTCCAACCCTGGCATGGTATTCCCTCGCCGCCACTTCGCTAAGATGGAAGAAGTGGCGGACCTGGGCGCACTGTTCATCGACGACCTCCTCGACTATAAGGAGATGCTAGACAGGTAGGTGGTGCCAAAGGATCCAAGGTCCGGTAACATGGCAAAATTAATTATTAGTAGCCTTTTAGTTTTTAATAGTTTTAGTTAGGTTATATGACCCATTTATAATTAAGAGTTTTGTTTCGACAAAGATATAGGTTACCTATTATAATTATAAAAAACAGGTGTCTTAGTTGTAGAAAATTTCGGATTAGGAATAAAGAATAAAGCTCCGAATAAAGCTTCTAATTCAATACAGCAGGCTAATTACGTAACCCACTATCAGCAGCAATGTGCTTCATTTTGATAGTTCAATAACATTCATTACGTTATATACGTGGTTAACCTTTTCGAATGTATGGAGCAATGGATCAGCAAAATGTTGTTAGCTAACTGATAGTAATAATGATCATCATCTCATCTCAGCGTTAATCCCAGTCGTATCCGAAGCTTTTCAGCTTTGGAGTCTAAACTAAATTTCGATATTTTCCGTGAAGCGACTGCCGTCTGACCTCCACACCCCGAAGGCGATATCGAAACCTTGCAGTTAGACCAATTGTTGGATTTTTGAGGGCTCTAATAGCCCGTAACGACTGCCATCAGATGTTCGTATGACAACCAGGACCAACGTCTTAACGTGGTTTCCGAGGCACGACCAGACCAGTGCCAATATTCATATTCATGCATACAAATATTTGCACTGCGCGGGGATCGAACCCGCGCCTCCTTGTGCAGCGACCGTGTTCGCTACCGCTACGCCACAGAGGCTGTCAAACTGATAGTAATAATAAGGAATGCAATTAAGGAGACTTAATATTTTAAGCTTGGATTAAAGTTAGAAAGAATAGAGCTTTGTAATAAGACAGAAGCATTTTGACTGCACAGTACCTACCTACTGTAGATAGCATATTAGAAACGTGGGTTACAGACTAAATATGTTCAGAGGTCATAAACAATAATATTGTTACAAAATCTGTACAGAGTCAAAAATTTCTATGAAAGTTGATTTGTTCCAGAGGTGAACTTCCTCTGGAGCGAGCCACTAGCCGAGAGAAGGGGCAACCGTTATGTATGGAACAGTTTTACCGACTGCTGGGGGTGTGCCGCATCCCCGAAGTGGGCAAGGACAGGCTAGAGCTGCCCCAAGTCAAGCGAGGATCTGAAGAGGCGGAAGAACTGATCGTGGTCGCGTGCAGGAACTATGTAAGTACCTACAGGGCCGATTTCATCGAATACTTCATTAATAAGACTGTGCTTTCAACATTATGCTAACTTCACTTAGTTCTTTTAACGTTATGCTATTTTCACCTATTTAAGCCATACTTTAAAAAATATAAGATATTGACATTATCTTGTCTACTAGAAGTAGCTGTGTTTGTGAAGGCAAATCAGAGTTGTTCCGCAATAGATGCGACAATACCTTGCTATGTCCTGACATAGCAAGGTATTGTCGCATCTATTGCGGTGAAAAACGTCAGCTATACGTCTGAAACAACTCTGATTTGCCTTCACAAACACAGCTACTTCTAGTAGACAAGCAGCTAAGACAGCACTTACCTATGCGCAAAAATGTCTACTGCATGGCATGACTCCAGTTATTTATAATAAATTACCAAAGAGATGGAAAGTGCTTCCGTTAAAATTATTTAAAAAAAGACTCCGAAGCTTTTTAGTGGTGAAAACGTACTATGATATAAATGATACCTTACTGAAAAAGATTTTCCTTTTAAATTAGAACAATGTTGTTTTGAACTCTTTTCCTAAACTGTATTTTTTAGTTTTAAGTTAAATGTTAAAAAAAAATTGCATACCTAAATGGTGAAACACGGCTGAACTTGTCATTATACAGTATGTTAAGAAAACCCTGTCCGACCCGTGAACGTGTTGTTAGGTATCGATAACTGATTCTACTAATGGAAACAAAACCGGGCTAAACTTAAAAAAAATCCCCCTAAAAAAATAAATATTATTTCGCAAAAAGAGGTACTTAACTTAATAAATGTGCGTAAACACGCTTCCGCGGACGGCGGGTGGCAGGGCACGCGGCACGTGGTCGCATCGCTATTCGCTCATAATAATACCGGTGTTGTCACTTTTTTAAAAATTACCAAATTTCGGGGAAGTTGGAATTAATTCGCGGGAAAAAAAGATTATTTCAAAATTCATTTGTATTGGTACTATGATGATTACGTAAAATTTTATATTATATTTGGTCATGTGTTTACCTAACCTTTATTATCCTTATGGGTCGGACAGGGTTTTCTTAACATACTGTATATACATTTATTTTTTGTCATCGTTACTTACCCATGTTTGCAAAATAAAATTATCTTTATCTTCACTTTGACTACTTAGTTCTAACATTGGTCGTCGTAATGAATAACTATCAGCCATATTAACTGATTCACTAAAGGAAGAAAGATACATCACAGAAACACTGTATAAGTGTTCCTGTGATGTATATTTCTTTCTTTCTTTATCATACAAAATTAAAAAGAAAGAGAAAACTAATTCAGTCGTCTGGAAAAATATTAAACAAATTTTTATTTAACATTTTTTCCAGACGGCTGGCTCAAATGTAACTGTTTATGTTATACAACAAAGAAACTCGTTATGTCATTCAGTCGACCGTCAACTAGGCACGGTGGAAACATTTCAGAACATAATTAAATTCTAACAAGATTTGCCTTGTAAATCTGGGCGTAGCAAGAATAACTCCATTATTTAGGAGACGGGAGCGGAACTTTGTTAGAAACGTTGCACTTTATCACTTAATCACCAAATTAAGTTAGGAAACTGTCCCTAAGTCTGAATAATTTGATTTATTTTATGATGGCTAAGTTTTGGGATGCAGTCTTGTCGCTGTAAGAGACATACATTATTTATAAACAGGTTTAATAAGTACGCCGTTTTAATTACTGAACAAATAAGTATGTAGGCTTGATCTGTTTTTGATACGGACGATCGAATAATTATAGTGTTAGGCAAAAACGTATACAGATTTTCAACGTGTCTACAACAATGTAACGTTCTGACGTAATAGTAATACTATTAAGCCAGTGTTACAAAATAGTATTTATCAGTTGTTTAGTAGGATAAACATCTTTTAAACAAGACATTATTATATGGACTTTGACATAACACAGACACTGGACGCTTCCTAATTAACCATTAGAAATGATATACCATCATTATATAATCTAAAAATTATCTAAATGTGTTCAGTAGTTGTTGTTGGAAAGAGTAAGAAACATACATAAAATTTTTCACGTTTATGTAGGATTGTTTCCCTCTATTGTTTCAAAGTCGATAAATCTTACGTAAAACCGTTTTAACAACGATTACGAGTAATGCAACAATTTATGCAGCATAAGTAGTCGAAAATGTGTCTTGCCATGTCCTCTTCCAAATGTATCATTTATGAAGCGTCATTTTACAATAGATGTTGGGCTAATAACAATCACCAACGAGCAATAATGTCTATATCTATAGCAATAAGTACATTTTCTTTTCAATTGGTCTAATTTGTAAAGATGTACTCTTTCTCTCCAGTTCTACCCCATCCCAGTAAAAGCAGTAGACCGCGGAAGACTAACACCTGGCGAGATACAAGCTCAACTGCTGCATGCTATGGTGGACGCAGCAGGGGCACCATCAGCACCCAGGGTCGGGCTCCTCACCTCTATGAACCGAGATCAGTGGGCGCGGGCCAGGGAACAGCTAATAAAGGGTAAGACTGTTTTGGACTTCGTCTTGATTTGATTAAATTGCTTATAAGGCTGTTTATTACCGAATGACGAACAATCGAAAGTTAATGTATTAGAATCCACACACCAAGGGGAGTTTATTAGTTCTCCAATGTCAATTATTAACTCAAACAACACTGTTGTTGCTGCTTGTTAATTCTGTTAATAATAATCTTCTAAATATTTGCGCTTCTTGATATATTAAATAATAATAATAATAAAGTAACACTTAATTTGAAGCCCTGACTCCCGTGCTAGGTGGTACCTGTGTTACACGAGTTAGTGTCTTCACCAGTTTTTTGGACAATAACTTTTATGCTACAATATTAAACCTCGATAACATTAAATTAATTACATGCTCATGTGTGGTGTGTAATGTGTAGTGTGTGAGATGTAAGAGTTTGAAGTCATGTGTTTAGATTCAACTTTGTTTGTTTTTTTGTTGGTGGGTTGATGTTTTGGGTTTTGTTTATTTTATTGTAGATATAGGTAGCTAGGTAAAGGTGTTGGCGTCGAGCGGAAGCGGTTTTACATGTGACTGTGCGACACACATTAGGGACGGTTCTTCTATGTGCGGTTGCGGGACTTACCGGAGTGAGTTGTTGTTGTATTATAAGATTGAGAAGGTAAAGTTGCCTCACTGTTAGTACTTGGCAACTCTCATACAGGGCTTTTGTAGGATATCTGTGTGGCTTGAAAGTCATTACTTTTAAGAGTGATCTTTGAGCTCTCTCGAGGTGTATCATGTAGGTTTTGCAAGTAACACCCCATGCCGTGATGCATACCCTACAACTGAGCGAATGCCAGGTAAACCTCACGGAGAAACTTGAAGTCAGCTACTCACCGTATTCTCTTAAACTCCCAAATAAGTTTCCTAACTAGAGTGATAGTCTGTTCAATGTGGGGACGCCAGCTGAGTCCCTCATCCAGAATCACACCCAGATACATCATTGTCTTTTTGTGTAATTGGAAGACATGAGCATGGAAGACTGTCGTTAGGGTCATCACATGAGTGGGCTTTGAGGTTTATTATTTTGGGTTTCGTTTTTACGAAAGTAAATTGCAGAAATGAGGTTTTTGTGATGTTTAGAGTGAGCAGATTTGCTTCTAGCCAATTAATGATTTTACGTAAATGATTTCATGTTAAACCAGCGACATGCCCGAACCAGGTTTATTAAACCTGTGTTTCAGGCCATGACTTTACATCACAATATATCAATAAGTCCGTAAGATTTAATCATGTAACATTATTATGTATAGTGTCTGTAATCAGAGGTATACGCATCAAAACACAAAAGTTTTTGTGAACATAAAAATTATTTGTAGCACGAAAACTAAATTGTAAAGCAATAGGCTTTTTTTATATTCCCAGATGAGATGAACCGAATGAACTTGGAGCTGATCTCACGCGCGCTGTGCATTCTGTGCCTGGACGAGGCAGGCGGAGACAGGGCCGACACAGACGCTGACACCAACGCCATGCTGCGTGCCATGCACGGCGCCGGCACGCGCTACCACTCCGCCAACCGGTGGTTCGATAAGACTGTTCAGGTGAGCTGGTGAATGACAATGATAAAACATTTTATAAGATAACATCGCACATTGAGGATGAAGTCTATGCTTCTTTATCACTCACGTTCATAACATTTTTAAACCAATTTGATAACGATTTCTGAAAATCACATCAAACCAAAATTCATTTACTCAGATTATTTTTCTCCACGCCCAATAGGAGGTACCTATACTTTTGAATTTTTGACAGTTCTTCTATACAAAATCTGTCAGATGTCAATCTTATTTAACGAATAAAAAATATTATTTCAACATTGAAAAATTAACCCTTAGGCTAAGGATCAGCACTTTTCGAACGGTGTGCAAAATAATTAAAATTATAAAATATAGAATCACAAAATATTTAGAGTAATTTATTTGTCAACTAGAACATGAACAACATTAAAAACTAAACACAAGCAAAAATAGAAATGTAAAGTTCTGCTCAACAGTTTTCAGTCAATTTTCGAAATTTTAATTTCCACCTTCTCTTCCAGCTTATCATCTCTTCAGACGGAACAGTAGGCATGTGTTACGAGCACAGCGCAGCCGAGGGGGTGGCGGTGGTTCGGCTGGCGGAGCGGGCGCTGGCCAGGGCAGAGGTGGCAGATAGGCCAGCACCACCACCCGCTCTCCTGCCAGCCCCACAGGCCATGAAGTGGAACGTCACTGCAGACGTACAGAGGTCTATCGAAACTGCTGCAAGGGACCTTGATCGGTGAGGAATTTGAGTCGTTAGTAACTATAAATTGGTGAGCAAAGGCATCTAATATAATGTGTGACTTGGATAATTTTAATTGTATTGCCTTAAAAATTATAGGTATATTCATTGATTCATACATTCACAGTCTTTGAGCTCACAAAAACTTGCTATTGACCTGCCTACTTAAAATGCTACTTTGACTATTTACTCGTAACTTATAGATATATAATTTTGTTTCTACATATGTAGATACCCAAGTAGTAATAATTTCCTGTAATTGCTTTTTTTACGACAGGGCCATCTCAGACCTGGACCACCGGGTATACACGTACCGCGGATATGGTCGCGAGTTTATGAAGTCGTGCCGCACGAGTCCTGACGTCTACATCCAGCTCGCCATGCAGTATGCTTACTACAAGTAGGTCCTACTTGCACGCTCATCAATTCATCGAAGACTGTATTATTCCATTTTGAATGTTTTTTGTTCAAACACTAATTTTGCACAGTCATCAAGCTTCTACTTTCATTATTGTGCAACTCTAATGTGCTAAGATGGCAGGTACCCTCTAGAGAACGCTTGCTAATTATTTTGTTTTTATCAGAGACTTTTAGGTATATGTCAATTGTTGAGAAGTGGTTACGGTGCAGGGAAGGCTGCAAGTTTCTAGGACTGATCTGTGGTGTTGATATGCATGTAATAAAATCAAGTTTACTTCTTTAGAACTTGTCTCGTTCACTCTGACACAGCTACACGTTCTTAGTCATTATGTATTCTTCATCATATCATTTTTTTTTCATTTTTAGTTTTAGATTCTATTAATTTTCTTCAAGAAGTAAGTCGTGGTGGCCTAGTGGTTAAAACACCAGCCTCTCAAGTATGAGTGCGCGAGTTCGATTCCACGTCAAGCAAGTACCAATGTAAGTTTTCTAAAGTTATATGTACTTTCTAAGTATATCTTGGACACCAGTGACTGAAGGTGAAGGAAAACATCTTGAGGAAACCTGGACTTTAAGTCTGAAATCGCCAACCCGCATTGAGCAAACGTGGTGATTCCGCTCAATCCTCTCTGTATGAGAGGAGACCTGTGCCCAGCAGTGGGACGATAAAAAGGTTGATAATGATGATGATGAATTTTCTTCACAAAAAACATAATTATTTCCTTCTCAGAATGTACGGCTACCTAGTCACCACATACGAGTCAGCCTCCTTGCGGCGGTTCCGCAACGGTCGCGTCGACAACATCAGGTCTGCCCACCACGCAGCGCTGTCCTGGGCAGCCGCCATGTGTACGGCGGAGACACCGCCCCTCAATGAAGGAGACGACGGACAGAAGAAGGTGTCTTTCAATTTGTATGGGGTGAGCATAGACTTTGTTGGTTGTAAATCATGCGTGGGAAAATTTTATGCAATTAAATTGTTTCAAGTTACCATAATGATCTTAAGGAACACTTTATTACTTGTTAACTTAATAGTTTGACATAAACCTCAGTAGAAAAATGTAGTGCCCCTGGTTTTATATAAAGTAAAGCTGCCAATTCTCATGTTGCTTGTTGTTATTGATTAGCAGCAAACAATAGCACGAAATGGTTAAATAGCAGATTTTGTTGAATCAAACTTTAAAAAACCTGTGACCCTGTGTCTTTTAACACTAGGAGCAAAAGAAACTAGAACTCTTTGAGGAAGCAGCTCGTAAGCAGACATCCATCATGGAAGCTAACATCCTGGGCAAAGGCATTGACAACCACTTGCTAGGGCTGCGCGAGGCCGCGAGGGAGTCTCTGGGTGAAGTACCCCCCGTCTTCTGTGATACTACTTACAAGCAGATGAACGAGTTCAAGCTCAGCACTAGTCAGGTGGGTAGCTGGATAAACTAACTCTTCTAATTTCCTGAAATATAAAATAGTAATGTTGGAACAATAATCCCCCAGCAGCACAGCTGTCAGTTCACTTCATTATGCTTTAATCTGGTTTTGTTTAGTTGGTCGTTATTTTAAACTATTGTGTCTCTTACCGACCTTATTACCTCTTACAACGCTCTTGTTACATTTATTTGGCAATATGTCTTTGAAGGGTTTTTACTTTTTTTTTTTGTCGTCTATTCGATTGAAATACATTTCCCTTTTATGTATATTTTCTAGGTAACTACCACAACGGACGGCACATTCATGGGCTACGGGGCGGTTTGCCCGAACGGCTACGGCTGCAGCTACAACCCGAAGAAAGACAGCATCATCTTCTGCATATCCTCATTCACCTCTTCCAGCGTCACTAACACTGAGGCTTTCAGGCAGTCTTTAGAGGAAGCCCTCGACTCCATGAAACTGATGTTCCAAGCTCGTAAGGTGGAGAACTGAGAAGAAGAGGAGAAGTCCCCTAGAGTATCGAAGTATTGATTTGACACCAGCATAGGTTTGTTGTAATTGGTGAAAGGCACTGTTTGTAGCTTGATATTTTAGGAAAGAATTGGATACGTATAGAGTGGAATGATTTCTACGTGTTAGGAAATTTGAGTAAGTAGATTCGGTGTTACGGAATTAAGTATTATGATAAAACCCCTCCTTTGCCGCAAGGGCTAAACGAACATATTTTGAAATAAATAGACCGGGAGTAAACTGATATGATATTTATATATATATATATAAATCGATACACATGGTGTATTATATGCATGATTGTTTGATATAAAATCAAAATATTTATGTATTTTCGCAAAAGCTTTAGCAGATACGATCTGTTTTTTTAAATATTTACCCTTGTTTATTAAAAACTAAGCTTTTGTTGATTTGTTGCTATACTCTTAACAATTATAGCTATTTACAATATCTATTATATTGTTATAAAATGCACATAAGTAAAGTTATCTTGAACATATCATCACGGACTCGTTAGAATTTATAAAATTAAGCATCTGGAAGATTTTTACTAAACTTGTTATAAAACTATATCGTTCCACGATACAAAAAACAAAACTTATATTAATAGTAATTATCGTTAAAATGATTTAAAAAAAAAATCAAAAGTGACATATTTAATAACTATCCGAGTAAAGTATTTTATAATTAATAAATTTTGCTTAAAAACCAAATTTAGTCAAAATTAAAGTATCTCAGCGAATGAAGACATATTATATCTAGGTACATACGTATTTTATACATTGATAGTTTTAATAATTGCTATAGTTTTACATAACGTTGCCGTTCTGAAGTCTTATGCCTTTATAGGTGTTGTTCACTATTTTATAGTTTATTTAGTGTTGTTATTCTAAAAAAAATGTTCTCTTTATTAGACAAGATGATGGAAATTATGCTATTCTAGTGTATAATATTATAAATCTATATTTGATTTTATAATTAATAGGACGTGTGCTTTTATAAGATGTGAGGAAAACATACAACACATTTTTAGTGGATTCTAACATTATTTATATAAATTGGTTCTAGTCGGAACGAATTATTATGATAATTATATCGGTTTTCTAATATCAGCCAACATGATAAAATATTAGATCATAAGTATCTCCTAGTCTCACGTGCGTAACATACATATCAAATCTCTTAGCCAATGAATTTATATAGTGATATAAGTTGAGTTTACAGCTTTTACAATTTACTATTTACTTATACATTTGTTGTTAATCTACCTCTATTATATATTTTAAATAGTAGAATATGAAATGTTGGGCGGACTGAGTGGAAATATACTGCGATTGTTTTAAATTATGTCCCTAATGATAAAAATATATAATCAGTATTCAGATAAAAATACACATGAATATAATATATATGTATATGGTAATGTGTTAAATAACAGGCACACTGAAATAAACTAACGACGTTTGTGTGTAACTAAAAGGGAAAATATAAAGGACTGATATATGTAAAATTTGGACAATTAAAAAAATAACAACGTAAAACTCTCATTATTAATGATTTTCAATCAGTCCGTTCAATTTTAGTCACAGACCCTTATACACACTTTCTTACTGCCTATATCAAAAGTATCGAAAATAGTTCTCCCCCGCAAAGTGCGCAGAATATAACGTATGTCTGTGAGATCTGCGTTCTAAACATATGATCTATGCATGAAGTTTTTGACCTTAGTATATAACAAACAACTTGAGAGCATGTGATGTTGAGTAAAAAAAAAATACTGATATAATAATAATAATGTATAAGCGCCGAATTTTCATATTTAACTCTAAAGTATAATAATAAAAGAATAAAATGGCTTCGTAATGATTTACTGTAACAGCCTACGCAGCGGTAGCGCGTAGCAAATTCGTAGCAATACGTTACCTACGACGTAGCCATCATTAATTGACATTATTTTTAAATCTTCTCCATTTAATATAAAAATAATGAATCGTAGTATATTTCCAAAAGAAAAAAGTAATTAGAGTTAACTTATGATTTGTAGTAGCCTTTACCCTTATTAAACCAGTTATGGTAACTGTTGGAAAATTATTTAATTATTGTTATTTTGATTGTATTTAAGGACTTTTGCGATGATATGTTTATTTCTACAATCTTCTCTTTGATAAATCAATATGATTAACATTTTGAACGTATATGGTGCCGGCATAGCTCACTGATCTCCAAAGAGGTGACAATTCGATGTCCTTTTTATAATACCAACTATTAATTGCTGCATTTTAAAAGCAACAGGTGTTAAACTATTCAATAAAACATAAAATATTTAAAACAATTGACACTATTTTAGTACTGTAGTTAGATAACTACAAAAGCTATATTTGCTTCTATCTAAATATACTTGCTTCTTTAAATCCATATAGATTTTGTGAAGTATTACCTATAGCCAAACAAGCTGAAACAATTTTAGGGATTTAAGGAAAAATAATTGTAATTGTGTAAGTTAATCATTTGCACAGTATATAATGAAATTAATTAGAAAAACATATTAAATGTTAGCTACCCACTAGTAAGGTGTCTGAAGTAGTTATTTATATGTTGTTTACTAAATGTATGTATACACATTTCGGTAATTATATTTACCTACAAGATTGTTCCCAGCCAGTTTCATGTTTGGTAAATGAAGAAGTAACTAGCTACAAAATCTATTTAAAAAGTACGCTGTTTAAACATTTTCCTGACAAGCATTAATTAACGTTATCAATATTGATCAATTGTACTTAAAAGATAAAACCAAAATCGGATAAAAAAATGTGTTTCATGATATTGGCCAAATTAATTTTATATATCAATTTGAATGGTAACGCCACTTTACTTTATTAACTTCGTAATTAAAAACTATTGAAGTTTACTATTCATATAAAATTACTCTGTGGATATTATTGGTTATAAAGATTGGGAACAGTTGATTTATTTTAAGAAGTTAAAATGTCAATGCTGTGGTGATAACATAATATTTAGATTTGTAATATAATTCTATGTTTAGTAAAATCTTCCTTGTTATATATTTATGTTTTTTAAAAAGAGATTACTTTAATAATTGCTCTTATTTATCATATTTGATATAATAAAAGTAAAGCTAAGTATGTATAATATGAGCGTTGATATGATATGCGTTTAAACATATATAGTTATGAGAAATGATTTACGTATAAGCAAAAGGTTTTGTTGTTAATATTAAAAATATTTATGACTAAAGTTATATTATCTATATACCTAAAATAATATTTTAGTACTTAAGTGAAAATCGTATACATATCGTGGAAGATGACTATCATGCGCATCATGACCAGGAATATCAGAACATATCAAAGTTTAGTATTAAGGCTAATTTTAATTAACTACTCGTATCAATTAATATTGTACCAATAAGGAAATGCTAAAAGTCAATTTCAAAAAAAGTCAGTATTTAAAATATTTAAAAAAATAATCTTTGAAATTGGTGAATAGTGCGTTTAAAAAAATGTTATTGGAAAAATATGGATGGTTGAAATATTTTATTAAATGGATTATATAAAATTCAAAATTTTAACTACTTACTGATTGTAAGTTAACGATAGCTTATAAGCGCGCCGCGAAGCACAACTATAGACGAGTGTAAAACACCTTATGAGAACTATTTATTGCATTTACTTACTTATGTATTAGATAAGTAACTTATAATGAGCAGGTAATTATGTAATCATAATTATAATAAATAATAATTATTGTATACATGTTATGATTATATTGATGAATGTTAAAATATTTAAACGCCGATATCAACGAATAGTTTGGCATATTTTTTGTGTTTTATTATTTAAGCACAACAACAATATTTATTCGTGCTTAGTTTTGTTGAATATGTAAAATTATAAAAGTTTATTTCTAATTATTATTTGTATCGTATTTCATTACAATTATTCATTGTTACTTATTTGTGTTGCAGGGATGGATGATAGAATTTTAGGATAAATATTGAAAATCTTAAGGAAAACTATTACTTTATGATTATTTATTATACCTATAAGTGTAATATTTATTACCTACTTATACTTTATATGTATATTTAAGGCGTATTTACCTAGAAACCCACCATATCTCAATACGAGTTACCTACACAACTTCTGATTTATACATTTTACCTACATAACAACTTATATACCAATATTTGATAATAATTGTTGTATAATTATTAATATCAACGTTACCCTTACAATAATTTTAGAGTGCACCCGCCAAGCTTTTCACTCTATTGAAAAGCTATTATTGATCTCTGAAAACATAATTCTTACCTATATAAAAAGATAAAGAAGGATAGAACAATGTCTGCTAAAATAGTAATTAGATGATTCTCATGTGTAGCATTAAAAATGGATGATTTGTAGTTAATCAATTAAGTATGATGTTCAATGGTGAATGTTTAGAATGTTCGTAGGTACGAGTAGTATCTCTAGAACTATAAAATCAGGAGGGCTTATGGAATTCAATGGATGTAAGTGCAGTTTGTATTCAGATGGGGCAGAATGATAGACGATCCATGTATTTTGTATACGAGAAATAGTAAGAAGTACTGTTTGCAAGTAGCCGCTGTAGAATTAATATATCTAGTTACATTATATACATACCTACTCATACATATGTAGTAGAAAAAACAAACATGTGAAATCGCTGATTTTGGATTAACCACTAAAGTAGATTCAGTATTATTTTGGACTCATAATATAATCTATATCTCTATAATCGTGGATCCAGTATCATTTTGGATCCATTACTGTTTGATTGCAAGTAGGTAGCATTGAAACTAACACGCGTGTAGCACCTGCACTGTGGATTGATCTGTGAAGAGATGTGTTTGTGTTCCTAGTCTGTATTATCACTGTTAGTCATAAGAAAATATGCATATCAATCTCAATATTAGTAGTGAAAAATATTTGACAAATTAAGTTTGCAAATGGGGCGACTACCGACGTTGATGTGATGCAAAATAGAGAAATATGGAAGAGAAAGATTTGTCATGTAGTTACCCCAAATAAATAAACAAATCGGGGTAACGGCACAAGTATGACAAGGACTTTAAAATAACATAATCTTTACAAAACACTTTACTTTGTGATTACAATGGTAGTCTAGCAAACGTACATAGATACTTATATATAATATATTGGAAAATCTAAATGTACTCTTGCCACTTGTAATGTAAACATATCTAAATGTACCCTTGCCACTTGTAATGTAAACATATCAAAATGATTTTATAGTATTATTCCAATTATATTTAGCCATAAATGTTATAAATGTTACTATATAACTAGATGTCACCAGTACCTGTCCGTACTAGATCACAGTGCAACAAATGTCAGTACGATTAGGGTCATATCATTATTTGACAAAAAAAAACTGAACAAAAATTAAAAAAAATTCAACAGTGTAATGCGCTGTGGTGAATATTCTCAGAGGATTTAAGGGTCCTTTAGCAATTCATTGAAAACAGGAAAAATCTATCTATTAATTGCTCTTGGCGACCCCTTTAAATTTAACCGATTTTTGTTACACTATGACACCTCATACATATCTGTAGCTTGTAAGTGTATCCGTGTCAATTGATGTTGCTCTCAATAAAAAAAAATCGTTGGAATTATGTTTTTATTTTTTTAATATCTATGAGCAGGAATTTACAGGTGCTTTCATGAAGCATCTGTAAATTTCTGTTCTTAGCTTTACCTTCATTCACTTTTAATATAAAATAAACGAAAAATTTTGTTGATTAGCAAAATGTAAAGGTATGAGGAACAGGATGTAAAGTTTACTCATCATCCATGAAAAAGGGAAATGGGGAAATGGGGAAGCGATTGCCGTCTCCCTTGATGTCTCGAAGGCCTTCGACCGGGTATGGCACGCTGGCCTTTTGAGTAAGCTTCCAGCGTACGGCATTTCCGCTGGCCTGACTGGCTGGGTAAAAGACTTCCTGACTGAACGGTCCCTCCGAGTTGTTGTTGACGGATGTTCATCTGAGCCCATGTCGACCAATGCCGGTGTTCCTCAGGGGTCTGTTCTCTCTGCAACTCTGTTCCTGCTGCATATTAACGATCTGCTGATGCCCGGTATCTATGGGTATGCAGATGACAGCACAGTTGTGGAGAGATACCTGCCGGAAGCTCGGGCTAGTAAGGAAACTATCCGGTCCGAAAGAGAGGCCATGGTAGAGCGTGTGAGTGCTGCACTGCAGGCAGTCTCCGAATGGGGCAATGCCAATCTTGTAGCATTCAATGCCGCCAAAACACAGGCGTGTCTTTTCACCGCCAAAAGGAGCCCGTTTACCTTGGCTCCTACTTTTCAGAATGTATCCTTGGAGTGTACCGACCGCCTTCAGCTTTTGGGAGTTGAGATTTCCTCGAGCCTTAACTTTGGGCGGTTCATTGAGTCCAAGGCCGGGGTGGCTGCCAGAAAACTAGGCGTCATCGCGAAAGTCCGGCGGTACTTCACACCTGGGCAGCTTCTAATTTTATACAAAGCAAAGGTCCGCTCGTGTGTGGAGTACTGCAGCCACATTTGGGCTGGTGCTGCGAAATGTCACCTTGCCACTTTGGATTCGGTGGAGAGGCGTGCGAAGAGGCTGATTGGCGACCCAGACTTAACTCGAAACGGTCTCCAAAGCCTGGAGCACAGGCGTAGAGTAGCCAGCCTTTCGGTCTTCTATAGGATGCATTCTGGTGAGTGTGCAAGGGAATTGCATGATTTAATTCCCCCATCTCCGTTCCATCATCGGACGACCCGTCGTACGGCGAGTTTCCACCCTTACGTTGTTGACACCACTGCGATCCGGACGAAGCGTTTTGCTTCCTCCTTTATACCGCGTACATCGAGGGACTGGAACAATTTGCCGGCGTCGGTGTTTCCGTCACATTACAATTTGAGTGTCTTCAAGGCTAGAGTGAATAGGCTCTTAATAAACTAGCGCGCTTTACCATCAACGATTGCATCACTGCTTACCATCAGGCGGGATTGCGGTCAAGCGCTGGTTTATAATTTATAAAAAAAAAAGGGAAGAACTTAGGTATGACCAGACGGGTGTTGTATCTGGCGGGCAATTGCCCAACGCGTGAACAATGAATTACATTTCGTAGGACGCGTAGTTCACATGTTGTATGGGAAAATTAGGCTCTATGTAAGTTTGATACGTTTTCTTCGAGATTGTACCGGACTAATTTTGTAACAATACAATGGAATTTGGCTGCTTCTTAACCCTAAAACATAGCAACATAGCTTTATACATGCTCGGAGCAGTCGGTCACAAAGTTGAGATTAAAATAACAAATTTCTTGGAATACCAATTGATTCATTTATTCATGTGTACCTAAACACAAAAATGCAATTACATTAACATTTCTTATATAAGGTAAGTCTTCATTCAGTTTGCTATTCCATTCCCAATCATTATTATCACGTGCAGCAGCACGCGGCCTACACTATGGTCAATGACGCGACATTGCGTCATGGTCCCATACAATAGTGTTTAGCAGATTGTCAGTGCCCACGACGACAACACGCAATTTAACTTGTTTTAGTTTTCATTACTAGTGTATTGGAAACCACTGACTATAAACGAATTTAAAAAAAATATTGATTTCTTTAGGATTTCTTCTCATCGAGAGTTCTCGAACCGAGAATTCCTGGGAAATTTTGCCTTACTCGAGACGAGAAAAAAGTGGTCGAGAAAACGAGAAATTCTAAAACTGAAGAAAACTAAAACTGTACAATAGATAATTCCCTAGCAGCTCTAATTTAGATGAAGATGACACTCTAATACAGACAGACACTCTAATCAGGCTAAGACTTTCAGTTATAGGAATCAACCAGTAAAAGAACACCAAATCTGGAAAACTTGTTCAAAGCTGTTATATCAATAAAACCTACGTCGACAGAAAATGAACGGGTTTTCTTACTTGTCTGGAAACTTTCTGACGAAAATACGAATCCGATTGTCAGTTGATGCTAAAAAAAGCCCTCGTATTTTTAAAGGCTTATTTTCAAGACACAGTGGACTAGCTTTTGAAGCAATTTAAATTTTAAATTGTGATTGTAATTAGTCTAGGATTATTAATTATCTATTAGGTTCTTATGTTTACTTCTGTAACGGAAATCTCAATTTATAACAAATACTGGAAAGTTGGACTAAACTATGCTACCTGTACTTTATTGTTGTTCGTAATTATGAAGCTAGTCGTTTCATGTGACATAATTGAAAAGTTTGTAGTACAGACACAGACTAAAGTAAATTATTTAGTATGTAAGATACTAAAGTTTATTGTGGTGACATGGTGAAATTGTTTTTAGAAGATATTACATTTGTTTCTCTGTCCCGGGAATTCTTTTTTATTTCCGGAGCACGAGCTCCCGGAAATAAAAAAGGTCGTGAATTGAGAAACCCTAGTTTACTTTTTCACAGTGGGACAGTGAAAATGAATCGCTTGGCTGATTATTGGAAGCCGTATCGTCTATGTAAATGAGTTTTCTCATTTATATAGACCTTGAACCTGTTTCTTGACATATATAAATTCAATAACACAATGAAGACGATATATTATCCTGGAAGAAACTTATCCTTAGACAAATCCATGATTTTGTATTGTGGCCGCCTGATTTTTCGGCAACATACAAAAGTAAAAAGACATAAATATGGCATAAAACTCTATGTACTGACAGAACCGGATGGATCTATTTTAAAAGTCCACGTTTTTGCCAGTACAGAGGAGGAAAATTCTGGAAAAGGACACTCAAAAAAATTGTTCAAAAATTATTGCACAATAACTTGAACTCCGGTCACGCATTGTTCATGGATAATTTTTATAATAGCTACCCCTTAGCTTCCAAATTGTTGGACAAGAATACATATTGTTACTAGTATCCTAAGTAAGAAACTAAAAGATAATCTGTCGGAGATGATTTCCAAAAAAAATGAAAAAAGGTGAATGATATATCGCGTTATCGAAATGGTGTGCATATTAGCAAGGAGAAAAAACAAAAGGGAGATCACTTATATCTCAGCACAATTCGCGGATGAAATGAAGGAACTTACTACCAAACGCGGAAATGTTGTTATGATACCATTAGCTGTACTAAATTGTAATAATAATAATAATAATAATGGCAACACCGTCAACGTCAACGGAACACATTCAAATAATTTACCACTATAATATTTAATAAATTAATTAATAGTTCTTTGTGCACATATATATATATACCCACTGTGAATCTCAAAACAGTAACAAATAATATACATACAATAAAAATAGTTGCGGAAATAAATACAATGGACAAACTAAAAAATTCAAAACAGACAAGACAGGATGACAGAACATGTCACCTAACAACAAGAAATAGAAATTTGGAAATTTAAAAATGTGAAAATATGTTGACAAGATCTGCCGCAAGACGTGCACGCCCAACATCTCCGGACTCGTTGCTCAGCTCCGCCTCGCCGCCGCCGGTCTCCAGCCCCACTGTAAGCGCTGTGACGACCCCGGCCGCGGCAGTTGCGTCGAGCTCGAGCGACGAGTACTTCTCTCCGCCGACGACGCCACCACCTGTTCGCCGACGGGGAGGACGCCGGCCGCCGGACCGCTTAGGACCTCGAGGCCCATCGGCTTCTGACAGGGTCCCAGCTCCCGGCGGAAGTGTGCAGAGCATGAGATGGACACAATCCATCAACGAAAATGTCATGCGCTCATACTATGGGGCTACAGAGGGAGGAAACAACCTGACCGCGTACCGTGTTCGAATGCTCTCTCTGTTTCAGGTGCTTGAACCAGCTGTCAACGTTTCGGCACAACGACTGTCGGATCAGGTACGGGTTATCCAGCGTAGTCATATGTTGGATGATACTGTGCTTGATCGCCTGCGAAAAGAAATGCAGAGTAGCCGTGTCATCACTCAACAGTCTCAGACTGCGGAGGTACCACCGCAGTCAACAAACTATGCTGACGAGGGGAGTAATGATAGGGCTACAAATGTAAGTACCCAGTGCAATGAGGAATTAAGGAATGCTTTGGAGGCTGCGATTCAGGAATACCGTTACATGTCGGCAGAAATTAGACCACGCCTGCCACGTTTGCCCATGCATAACAGAAATAGGGCACTGATGGCTGCTCTGGATGCGCAGTTATCAAATTATTTTGATACCTGCGAGGACCTCACTGATACTCATTCAATCCTGTACTGCGCAGCTGTAGCAGCTTGTCGTGTAGCTCATGTCAAATTTCACAGTGACTCCAGAGCTACACGACCGAAACCAGTAGTACCAGCTTGGCAGCACAGGATTGAACGTCGTATTGGTGGGGCCAGAGCACTCATCGGTAAACTAATCTGCTTCAGGGAGGGTAATACTCGTCCTAGAGTGATGCGCTTTGTGAGGCGGGCATTCTCAGGTACTAATACCAGCCCTGAGAATTATATGGCCCGTGTCACGGAGCGCATCGACTTCCTGAAGCAGAAAGTGTATGCATGGGCGAACCGTATTCGTCGATATAAACGACGAGTAGAACGGTACACTCAGAATCGCACCTTCCAGAGCAATCAAAGGTGGGTTTATAGGGACTGGGAACGACCAGAACAAGGTGTGGCTGACACGTGCCTACCAGATGATGATGCCATGTGTTCATTCTGGCGCAGTATCTGGTCGGTGCCTGTCAGTCACACTGAAGGTGACTGGGCTCGGGATGTCGAGCGAGCCTGCGATCCAATACCTGAAATGGGGGCTATTACCATCTGCCCCCAAGATGTAGCTCGTGCAGTCCGTCCGTTACCTAACTGGAAATCTCCAGGACCGGACGGGCTGCATAACTTTTGGATAAAATGGTTTCCAAGGTCGCACGCTCGTTTGGCATCTCAATTCCAGACTGCTTTAGTGTCTGGTTCGTTACCTCAGTTCCTAACTACTGGAATAACCCACCTGCTCCATAAATCAGGTAGCACCGCGGAACCCAAAAATTATAGACCGATCACCTGTTTACCGACGGTCTATAAAGTTCTTACATCCATTTTGAAAACTAAAATTAACAAACATATTGACAGCAACGCCATCATGTCTGCCTCTCAAAATGGATGTAGGAGCGGGTCCCGCGGTACTAAGGAGTTACTCCTCATTGATGTGGCCATTAGCCAACAAGTTCGTCGTTCCCGAAAGGATCTATCGACATGTTGGATAGATTATAAGAAGGCCTATGACTCAGTGCCACATACATGGCTCATGCGGGTGCTGGAGTTGTATAAAGTGGATGCAACTCTACGCACCTTCCTGATGACGTGTATGAGGACATGGAGGACAGTCCTTCGGTATCCAGGATGTCGAAATATTCTGAGGAATAGCGAACCAATAAGGATCGAGCGAGGAATATTTCAGGGCGATAGTTTGAGTCCACTTTGGTTTTGCTTAGCATTGAATCCTCTAAGCACACTATTGGAGGATTCAGGTTTAGGCTATCGGTTGAGGAGAGGTGGTCAGGTTATATCGCATCTCCTTTACATGGATGACCTGAAACTTTTTGCTCCCAACAATTCACAACTGAAGGAGCTACTGAAAATTACTGAAACTTTCAGTAGCGCCATCAGGATGGAATTTGGTGTGGACAAATGTGCGGTCATGCATGTAAAGCGAGGAGAGATTGTGGAATCCGTGGGAACCCAACTCACGAGTTCCATAAACCTTAGAGCCCTCTCCGCATCCGAAACCTATAAGTATTTGGGTATGTCGGAAGCGTTGGGTATCAATGTTACTGACATGAAGCAATCGTTGAAGGAACGCTTCTTTGGCCGCCTGAAAAAAGCACTTAATAGTCTTCTATCAGGCGGAAACAAGGTGCGCGCTTTCAACGGTTGGGTCATGCCGGTATTGATGTACTCTTTCGGCATACTCAAATGGACTCAAACCGAACTTGACGCCCTGGATCAGAGGGTCCGTACGCTGTTGACTGCAAATCGATTGCATCACCCACGATCATCGGTTATGAGGCTGTATATCCCGCGAAAATGTGGAGGTCGTGGCTTTTTAAACGCTAAGACCCTCCACAATCGCGAGATATGCAGTCTCAGGGAATATTTTCTAGAAACCGACGTGGGGATGCATCGAGATGTGGTCGCGGTTGACAAGGGCCTCACTCCGCTCTCCTTGGCTAAAGAGAACTGGCGCAAACCAGTAGTGCTTGACACCAATGACCGCATGGAGGTATGGAAGAGCAAAGAGCTTCACGGACGCTTTTTCAGAGCCCTACACGGGCCTGATGTAGATTTACAAGCGTCCGTAGCCTGGCTACGATTCGGTGACCTTTTTGGGGAAACCGAAGGTTTTGTATGTGCAATTATGGACGAAGTTATGATGACGAACAATTACCGGAGATTTATTGTGAAAGACGGCACAGTTGACATCTGTCGGGCATGTCACCGGCCGGGGGAATCAATAAGGCATATTATCTCCGGGTGTTCTCATCTAGCTAACGGAGAATACTTACATAGACACAACCTTGTAGCCAGGATAATTCATCAGCAACTTGCTCTCAAATACAACCTTGTGGAATCGGAGATGCCGTACTACAGGTATGTGCCCGATCCAGTTCTCGAAAATGGCCATATCACATTGTACTGGGATCGATCCATCATCACTGACAGGACTATTGTTGCCAATAAGCCTGATATAGTGATGGTGGATCGATCAGAGCGGCGTGCAATGATTGTTGACATAACCATCCCGCATGATGAGAACCTCGTGAAAGCCGAGAAAGATAAACAAATCAAGTATCTTGACTTGGCTCACGAGGTTGTCGACATGTGGGAGGTGGATTCAGCAATCATTGTACCGATAGTCGTGACAGCCAATGGCTTAATAGCCAAGAGCCTCGACCAACACCTCAAGAGGCTCTCGTTAGGCAGCTGGATCAAAGGCTTGATTCAGAAAGCTGTACTTCTGGACACGGCTCGCATTGTCAGGAAGTTCCTCTCTCTGGAGCCCTGACCGCCGGTAGCTTGGACCCTGTTCCCGATGCCGGTGGGCTACTATTTTTTATATTTTTAAATGTTTTTTATGTATTGTTTATATAGAAATATTTAAAAATGTAATTTATATGTATATAGAGTGAAATAAATAATAATAATAATAATATGATTTTTATTTCGGACCAGGTAATCCATAGAGTGTTAATAACATCAAAAAGAAAAAACTGCTTATTATCTAGTGTTAGTACCCACCACCCTCTGTATACAATGCTTTACAATTGGAGAGCCGAAACTCTCCGATATCGTTCTTAGTATACTGTTGGGACTGTCTCTCACTCTCCGCAGAAGTGACGCTGTTTTTTTGCGCATAATTGCGTGAAAACCGTCGGTACGAGCAATCGCAAACATTTCCGACGCGCTGCAGTAGCGAGGAAGTCCCAACAACATCCTGAAGCCATTGTTGTACTGGACGCGCAGGACATCCAGCGACTTGTTAGTGTAATTGACCCATAGACTACCCGTGTACAGACTCTGGCAGTACGCCTTGAAAAGAGTTATTTTAACTAGATCCGTACACCGAGCAAATCTACGGGCCAACATATTACACCGGACAGCAAGTGCCCTGCGCTCCCTTTCTATATCTACATGGTCCTTAAGGTCTACAGAAAGAAAGTGGCCTAGGTTTTTAACGGTGGATACCCTTTCAATTACCGACCCGTTTAGAAGTAGTTCGGGTCCCACTTCACGGCATTTGCCACCGACCTCAAAGACCATGTACTCACACTTCTTTACATTATATATTAATCCATGTGTAGCAGCATAGGCTTCACAAGTCTTGAGCAACTCTCTGATTGACCCCGCTGACGGACCCAGTAGCACCATGTCGTCAGCATAGCTGATGTTGTTAATGCTAACGCCATCAACACTACATCCGACACGCATACTGCTGAGTCCCTCTATAAGGTCATTGACATAGAGGTTGAAAAGCCTGGGAGACGTAAGTCCCCCCTGTCTCACACCAAATGCTCAACTATTACCCGTGTGAAAGAAAAACCCAAGAATAAAAAAAGATATATATGAAAAATTTCATATATGTACATATTCATGATAAATGCCCGCCAACTTTACAACAGATACTTGGGCAAACAACAAACTATTTTTTGTGTGGTATTTTTTGTGATTTGAACAAACTTCTCGTTATATGACTTTAGAGAACAAATAATTGAATCAATTTTACCTCCGCTTCAACTAAACCGACAAGTGTCGCACCGAAAGGAAAGTAATAGAGTCACTAAAATTGAGAAATCCAAAGGGCGTGCTTTTAGCTCTAGGAGAAAATCTACAATAACGGCAAGAAAGGACTGCAGAAATTGTTACAAAAATAAAAAAAAGAGTAAACTAAAACTACTGTAGAATGCCAGCAATGCCCTGATTCCCCCCATTGTGTCTTGAATGTTTTTCTGCATCATTTTGCTGGTCTTTCTAACAATAAGTGAAATAATCAGTTCTAATATTTTTGTTGATGTGAATTTAATTGATAAGAAAAAAAAAATTGGTAACTATTTTATACTGTACTGTTACAAATTGATTGTTTCTCCTAATAAATATTTATTTTAAATATTGCTTGATAATTTAAGTAGAACTTTGAAAGTTTTTTAATTAAACACTATTACAAAACACGTTTAAGATGATTTTATTATTAATTATAAAGAATTGTTTAAAAATACATATCACGCGACTTCGCGTTAACGGCCATATGGGAAATATTTATGTATACGTAGGCGGTCCCATAATAAATTGGCCTGACTAATGAAGGAAATTAAACGAAACCAATTTTATTTTTCAACTGGCTGCGCCGCGCCGTTCCACCCGCGTAGGTTTTGATATGATTTTTTATATGCTCCGCTTCTATTGGTCGCAGCGTGATGTTATATAGCCTAAAGCCTTCCTGCATTAACGGGCTATCCAACGCAAAAGGAATTTTTAAATCGGACCAGTAGTTTCTTACATTAACGCGTTCAAACAAACAAACAAACTCAAACATAGAGATATTAACCTTTATAAAAATAATCACAATTTTTATCCTCAAAATGATCAGAGACGCAAAGTCCTCCTGCAACTCTTCATCGCTTGAAAATTTTCTTCCTCTTAAGTCCAGCTTTACATTTCGAAATACATAATAGTCAGTCGGGACCATGTCTGGACTGGAATGTTCCTCTTCTGTGAATCAGCATTGATGAAATGCATCCTTTGAAACACCAACGGTATGAATAGAGGCGTTGTCATGGAGCAGCAGGACACCTTTAGACAGCTTGCTTCTTCGTTTTTCCTTTATCTTATCTCGTAATTTATATTTTAAGGAAACATAAAATTCGCCATTCAAGACTGTATTAGGTATGTTCTTTAAAATCCACCATCAAAATGCCTTTTGAAATCCCAAAAGACACACATCTGTTCTTTAGTCGATTGTTGCACCTTTGCCTTTCTAAGAGGGCTTTTCACCTTATAACGCCATTCCGTTGACTCGCGCTTGTCATGATACAAAATCATAGATTCATCACTAGCTACTAGCTGCTCGATCTGGCTTTGAGTTTTCGCCACAAAGAACCAAAAATTTCGAGGCGCAGCGCACTCCTTCCTGTCTCTGTACCGCTAAAAGCAGTTACGGTACGCATCTTGTACTCACTTTTTTATATGAAGATTTTCATTGATCGCACGATGAATGGTGCTTTTAAAGAACCCAAGCCTAGCTGCAATTTATTTAATCTTCAAACAGAGGTCACCCAGAACCTCCGCTTCGATAAGAGCAATCGTTTCGAAAGTCAGCTCTTCCACAGACCATCGACCCTCGTGGCGTTTAACCCAATTTTTCATTGCGTTTATACGCGCTATCCAATTGTTCTTTTATTTGGGCACAGGATAAATCTTTAAACAGAAACTTTATGAAACTTCGGTACTCTGTTTTCGACGTTTTGAATAAATACGCGACACTCGTTATTCAAATGCCTACTAAACTAAGACTAAGCATTTCATGTCGATGAGTGTTTCTTATATTATGTACACGATGAACGTACTCTATAATACAGGACAACATGTAGCGACATGTCGCATAGAATTATATCAGTTCACCGGCTCATTAAGGGACTGATTATTTACCTACTCAAATGTTTCCTTTATGGGCGTCCACGCGACTTCGGCATGATGTAAATACTCTCCAATCGTTTGGACCGCAAATTGATCCGTTCGGTCCAAACGATCCCAACTAGTCGCAATCATTTCACAGAAATGTGTTCGCCGATTAGGGGCAGGTCACTTAGAAAGTATTGCGACAAGAAGTTTTTATGTATGAGAAACTGGAATAGGTACGTTCGAAATTCAAAACTTCCGTCCACATTTTTTGCGCCTGAAACCAGCCCCCTAATCGGCGAACACATTTTTGTCAAATGATTTCGACTAGTTGGTATCAGTTGGGATCGTTCGGACCGCCCATTGGTCCGTTCGGTCCAAACAATTCTAACTAGTCGCAATCATTTTACAAAAATGTGTTCGCCGATTAGGGGGCAGAAGAATTGTACGATAGACTTCAAACGCCATTCATGGATGAAGACCATTCTAAGGCAACCGTGTATCGATGGTATAATGAATTTAAGCGCGGTCGACTAACTTTGGGGGATGAAGAAAGTAGTGGTCGCCCTTTGACGGCTGTTACAGAAGAAAACGTGCTAGCAGTGGAAAGTTCGATCCAAGACAATAGACGAATTATATACCAGAAAATTCAGCATAAACTGCAGATTCGATCAGGAAGCCTTCACGAGAGAAGCATGCACGGGCGGAATGGTCCCAGAATATGATAGAGACGTTAGTGTTATGCAAATAATTTGGCCCGAAGCGATCGTCAGGTAATGATATTGGTAGTTTGGTTCTGTAATAGTATATTCGCAATTTGCGATGAACATGCTGAATTTAGAAATTAGGCAGTTCGTAGGCTTGTGTCGGCGTGTTTACGACATCGTTACAGGTGATGAATCTTGGATTTCTCAATACGATCCAGAAACGAACCGCCAGTCGACGGTTTGGGTGTTTCAGTTTGGCTTATGAAAATAAAATCAAAACAACTTGGGAAATTATAAATTCTGGAACTGGAAGAACCAGAGTACAAAACCGCGATTTCCATCGTAAAATTAAATATGAAGATATTGTAGCGCGTAGGTCGTATCGCGTAATTAAAACTCAGATAAATCGAACTTTGTGTATTGCATGAATGTAAAAGCCTACAATGTGTATGACGTGTACGTGATACAAGAGTGTGAACAGGAATGGACTGTAATGTAATAGAATATAATGATGTCTCTTACAAGCTATGCACTCACTTAAATACTAACTATCTCTAAATAATAGTGGGGTAACCAATAGCAAATCAGCTTGCGGTCCTGCGGATGTCGACGCGGTGTTGCGTGCGTTCTTGATGTTGATTCGTTGATCGAGGCAGGCCGCGGCGTTTGATTGGTTACTGTAGAAAGCGCGCCAATTCAGTCACGTGCTAGACGACTCGCTATGGTTCTCACGGACATTGACCGTTGGTCAGTAGATGTCTTCCGGGGTGAGATTTATGGGAACCCTCGCTGCGGGAGTCAGGGTCGCAGCGACGCGCGCCATGACTTCCGCGCTACTTGGTGTGAGATCACTTGGTGTGATTTATAGTCGACCTTTCCCAGCGGGTAAGAGAACATGTGTAGCGCCTGCTACACTACTCCCCCTTTTTAGCGAAGCGTACGTAGCGTGCAGGCGTCTTGACGATCCTGCCTGATCTGGTACGTTGTTCCCTCGTATGCGGGTCTGGATGTAGGCTGGGTTGCTCATCTGTGGTAGCTGCAGGCGCTTGATTGCTTTCGCTGTTCGTATGCCTGGGATCATCTTCTGGTTTGATTGTATACGCAGGTTTGAGGCGATCAATCGATATATTGCTAATTCGTCCTGGTAGCTGGATTGTAAAGTACTTTTCTTTACGCTCGATGATCTTGTATGGACCTTGGTATGGATGCTGCAGAGGTTTGCGGACGGTGTCATCGCGTACAAACACGTGGCTACATGTTTGTATGTCGTTGTGCACGAACATACATCGCTTATTTGCATGCGATTTGTATGTAGGTGTGAGCTTGGTGATAACTTCTTGCAGGTGATTGCCGTAGTCGTGGTCCATTTTCGGTGTAGCAGGTGTTGGTGATATGAAATCGCCTGGTAGACGTATTGCTTGACCGTAGGTGAGTTGCGCTGCGCTTGTGTTAGAGTCGGAGCGGATAGCGGCTCTGAGACCCATTAGAACAGCAGGCAATTCGTCGATCCATTTGTTTTTTAGCCTAGCCATAGCAAAGTAATTCCACTCTTCAAATCTGGTAGTACCTACAACTGATCCCACGAATTTTCGGCCAAATTCAATATTACCAACATTGAGCAAAATTTTTGAAAAAATAATTTTGAAACAGTTGTTGAGGCACTTTAATGTACATAATTTGTTGCACTTTGAAACAATTTGGTTTTATAAAGGGATTTTCAACTACAGATGCGGGCGTGGCGTTGCTAAAGAACATATTTGAGGGAGGAATCGCAAGATGCTCTTGGTATTTTTTGTGATTTGTCCAAGGACTTTGACTGCGTGCTTCATGATATTCTTATTAGGAAATTGTACCATTATGGTTTGAGGGACGGAGCTCTCGACCTTCTGACTTCTTATCTAAATAATCGAATTCAGAGGGTTGATGTTAATGGCAAGAGATCTGCAGGATCTGCGGTCACCGTGGGCATTCCACAGGGCTCAACTCTAGGTTCTTCTAGAGTCATTCTTGTTTTTAATTTATATTAATGACCTACCTCATCACGTGAGGGATAACCACAACATAGCGGATGACACTTCTCTTATTTTTCAAGTCAAATTTTAACGAAGTAACAATGCACTTTCTAAAGTTGTCCATTGCTTTAATGTAAATAACCTTCTTTGAAACGTAAAAAACACTAAACTTATTAAATTTTCTACGCCAAATGTCAGGCAGCTAAGTACCAATGTTCAACTGAATGGAGTAGAGTTGATGCCTGTCGAGTAGACAGTTTTTCTTGATTAACTATCGGCGCCAAGTTACATTGGGATCCTCACATTGAGCCTTCGCTGTTAAGAGATTTAGACAGATAACTGACGTAGATATAGCCAGAATTGTTTATTTTAGTTATTTTCATAGTGGGGGTATTAAAATATTTTCTGGAGTTTTTGTTTCAATTGAAAATAAAACAAATAATAACTTATTATGTGTGAAAAAGTTAAAAATATGGTTGATAACAGGACAATTTTCCATAAAAATAAAATAAAAGGTCTTGTAAAAGTCGTAAATTTATTTTATACTGTGATTACTTCTAATCAAGTAGTGGCGCTGAGGGCATGAAAATCTCGAACTTGTATAGAAGTGATTGGCGTTCAAAAGGTTAATGACTTTTTGAATTTTGGCCATCTGCGTTTGTTCTATATTTATGGAATTATGGCGCGGCAATTAACGTGTTATTATGTGCAAGCGTTGTAGTCGTCATCATCATCATCATCTCAGCGTTAATCCCAGTCGCATCCGAAGCCTTTTCCAGCTTTGGCGTCTGGGGTCCGCTTTACCAGTGTAACTGCTGATTTTGGCGAAACTTCGACATTTTCCGTGAAGCTACTACCGTCTGACCTCCACAACCCGAAGGCAATATCGAAGCATTGCAGCTAGACCAATTGTTGGACTTTTGAGGGCTCCAACAACCCGTAACGACTACCATTAGATGTTCGTATGGCAACCAGAACCAACGGCTTAACGTGCTTTCCGTGGCACGACCAGACCAGTGCAAATATTCATATTCATGCATACAAATATTTGCACTGCGCGGGGATCGAACCCGCGCCTCCTTGCGCAGCGGCCGCGTTCGCTACCGCTACGCCACGGAGGCTATCAAGCGTTGTAGTATACCATAATATGGCAATTTAGTATTAAGTATTTTATATAATGTTCTTTCATTCACCTAATTGTTATAGCTTTTTTTAAAAGGCAATGTTTACAGTTATTCGTTTATAATTAAAGTTCCAACCATTATTTGAAACCGACGACTTTATGGTCACCAGACTATCTTTCCAGGATTCATCCAGGATGTTCCAGGAGGACCTTTAGCGTGTTACTCTACAACAGGTTATATATGGTTCCAAATATAGAAAAAAGACAGAAAGGGTAATCGAGCACATCACCATGCCCTCAAATTCAAAGAAAAAACTTTTGATTAAAAATAAAAAAATAGGTCAAGGGAAATAAATTAAAAACAGCATCAAATACAGGATAACCACTTTTATTTACTCAGTACTCGCCAATCTTAGCTCCCTTTCCTTGCAATCACTTTGAAGTTTTCCATCAATTAATATCCGAAAATGAACAAGGTATCTGCCGCCAAGCCCAAAATACACAGCCGTACTCTTTCGTAAATATACAGTCGATAGTTTCCGTAAATATCTCACCTTGATAACTTAGGTGACGTGGCGTGAAGTGAAAGTCAAAAGGTGACTACCCTAGCATTAACTAAAACGACAGCTCCCTTCATGTTAGTTTTGACGGTGAGATTTTTACGTAATCGTAAACTGTGACCACTTTTAAAGTGCACTTATCTATCACATACATAAGTATACTTATCTTTCTAAAATAAAATTCTCTATTTCATTTCTAATTAGTATCAAAATATATAGTTTTGTATAACTTTATTTACACATAATATTTAATTTGTTCGGGACGACTCCATTAACATTTCATTATGTATACACACTTTCACCTCTATTCATAAACGTTGCTTAAAGTAGCAACTTTTTAACTATACATTTTAAAAACTGTATTTCTGTGGATTAACATTAACAATGAAATAGGCGTCATGGCTTTAATACAAGTATTTTTTTTTTATTGATAGTCATCAAAATTCAAGTTATTAATTAAATTATGTATATCATTATTTGACTAATTTTGTCAATTCACAGATACTTTTAAAAGTCAACAATTATAAGCGGCAAAAACCAAGAAGTTTTTCATGTAAAGGATTATATTTTGGATGGGGGAAAATGGTCTTAGATGTTTTTTTCAAGGGGAATATTTGTTTAAAAATACCTACCCATAATTTCTATATGCAATATGAATATAAAGGTCCATATATGTAGTTGTAAAAACTGCGCAGAGTATCGCTACATTCTCGCTAATGGCACATTCATTTGATTTTATTTACATTCATGTACATAGCAGTAATACACAAATTTATCGTTAATCATATTTTTTTCTTACTTTCTTACTACTTACAGTAATAACGTAGTACCTCTGTACTATTAGCTATACATAATTGCTTATCTGCTCGGCTCATCTGACAGTATGGTCGTTAATGTTAATCCTTAATATATAAACCCTATTTTTAACAGTCGTCACAGAGAAAAGAAAAAAAGATGTTACATAGAACAATTTCGCAGATAGATATTTGAAAAAGATTGACATAAAGCCAGGAATACACAGGCGAGTACATAATACCATCACGCTTGTAATCCTCGCAGGGTTGCGAGCGGAGCATTTATACACACTAGTAGTATATGTGTATGCAACATTATTTTTTGTTAATGCGAAACCCGAAGCAAAAAGAAATACTACCTATATAAAATTATAATAATATTTATTAAATTATAATAAAATTATTGTACCAAATTTCATAAATATATCATGAAAAACCACAAAGTTATGAGCTTGTTATCCTATTTGACTGTCCCAACAAATGCGCAGGCGTGCGCAGAACTATGGTCTCTCGTAAGCTGCGTGGCGCGCTCGTTAACCACACTGTGACAATTTCTAAACGTATTTAGGAAAAAATATAACATGGCGTAAAAATTATTGGAATCGATTCAGTTGCTTCATCATCAACCTTTTTACAGTCACAGCACAGGTCACAGGGCACAGGTCTCCTCTCAAGCAGAGAAGGATTGAGCGTAATCACCACGCTTGCTCAATGCGGGTTGGCGATTTCAGACTTAAAGTCTATGTTTCCTCAAGATGTTTCAGTTGCTTATTTTGAAAAAACTATATTCAGGTTCCGCATAAACAAAAAATAACTAGTATAGTGGAATGTGTAAAGTGCTGCGAGCCCCTTTTCGCCGACTTCAAAAGGTTTCACTTTTGTTGGGCTTGGTATAACTTTTTAAAACAAGATACCCTCTGCGTTGCTAGACTTGCCTTACAATGCATTTAAAACACAAATCAAATCCAAGCTTTGTTCAAAGGCATATTATTCCGTAAATGATTATTTAAATGATAAGAATAGCTGGTCGCTCTGATTAACTCAGGACAATGTTTGTGTTCTTTCTCCGGAATTAGCTTACTGACACGTTATATGAGTTCATACAACTTACTTTTTTACAATACATAAATATGTGAGCTGTCACGCCCTTTATGTCTGGGTCTTTTATTTAAGTAATAAATTTTTAGTTATTTTCATTTAAATATATATTTATATTTTCTTTTGCTTTGCTGGTATTCTGGCGTGGTAGCTGGCATATGGTAAATAATTTCATTGTTATTATACTCTCTTGTGTTCATCACTATACATAGTATTGTATAAAGTCATGTGTTTTTTTAATGAACAGACAGCTGTGCTGCTGGGGAGTTTCTTCCGCCACTTCTTCTTCCCAGCGAAAGCACTAGGAAGTGTCGATGGGTGGGCGTTTTGGGGGACTGTCTTATGTAATATTGACGTTAAAAAAGTGCTGATTGCCAGCCTAATTTGAATAAATGTCTTTTGATTTGATTTCATTTGACTCTACCCATTTAATTTAAATAATTATCAAATTTATTTCAATAATCATAAAGTTGATTTCGGAGTAACTTGCACTAATAAAAAAAAAACAAATGTTTGAAGTTGTAGTGTAACACGAACTTCATTATGTAGCAATTAAAGTTATCTATAAACCATGTTTGTTTTAATTTTTGGCGAATATGACGCAATATTAAACTCCACAAGTTGTTATGGCAAAATCACTCGCAAGCTTTTGTCAGTGTAACTGCTGTTCCTAGCTTTTTAAATTAAAATACAATAAATAGTGTTTATAATTCATCATTATGACATAAGTATGTAGCTATTATTAAAAACCACAGGTTATTTAGCAAATTGAATAGTGAGATAAGGACCCTAACACACAATGCAATATAACAATTAGAAGAAGAAAGAAGAAAGAAAGAAAAAACGTCTATTGCAGTAAAAATGACGCAAAAGTTTACAAGAACACAAAAAAATAAGAAATATTTGAGGGAAACATGCGTCACATCCACCCAAAACGGCTGCGGATTAAATACTCTGTGTCATTGATATAAAAATAAATGCAATTCAATGTGGCGCTACAATGACGATAATAATTTAACACACATAATTTTTTTCAAGTGACATTTATTTACATGATCGGCTCTTATGCTATAAAATATTTCGTAATTTTAAAACTACCTCCTGCGCCGCTCACATAACGCTCTCCCTCTCTTTCCTTCAATACACCCTTTGCACGCTATTCGTTTTACTTTCATTGATACGATATTATGAGCTGTGACAGGGAAATTACCTCTGCGCTAGGATTCTTTAAACACGATTGGTCCAAGATACTGTTTCAGAAAATTATAAATAAATAATTAAATAATAGCATTTCATGAAAATAATATCATCTTCTTTCTCCTAATCCTAATTTATTTATGGTATGTGTAATGTTTTTCTTCCATACGACGTCATCACCTTATTCAACCTTTTTTTTGTGTTCTGGATGGGAATTCATTCATTCACGAGTCTCCCGCTCTGGGCGGAGCGGAAGGGCTCGTCACTTTTACTGACTAAAACCCACGCGTGTTCCTTCATTTGCCTATGCGCCAGGGTCATAATTTATTTTTTACCCAACCCGCAACCCTGACCCAGGAGGCATCAGTCTTCGTGGCCCTGTCACTTAGTGCTGACATCTCTTTGAAGCGCGCGTGAAACACGTTGCGCCGTCGACTCGGGCCTGGTCCGCGACCGGGCGGCGAGTTGCCCACTGCTCACCGCCCGCAGGCCCGCACCTACGGTGTCCGGGAGAGAGATGTTGTCTCCCTCGCGGGCGTCTCCTGCGGCGTTTAGTGGCGTAAGAGCGCTGGGATTCTCGCTGCCTCACCCGCCCAGCCTCCTCCTTTGCCAGGATCACTGCTTCGCAGAAGGAGGTGACGGCCAGCCATGCACTTTCGCTCCGGACCAGGTCTGGACCAGGGTCAGTCGCGAAAGATCGCCGCCGATGGCTTCCGTCGTCCATGTCATCATTTACACATTCTATCCATCGTTTCTCTGGTCTTCCCCTACTCCTAAAGCCATCTACTTTCATAGTCAAAACTCTCCTTCCAACATTTTCCTCATGACAACTGTTCTGCCACTTTCAGACTTCCTCTTAAGTACTCGTATTAATTTCTTATTCCTTTCATTCGTGTAACACCACACTGGAATGAAATATGTTTTATATTCCTTTATGATAACAGCGTGGTTGCAATGATGCGGCCACCGATATGAGCGATTTGCAGTGACTCGTGTACTAAACTATACATTATAGAGCGTAGGATCAAAATTCAAATACAATCGGTGGGAACAAATGCTGACCTTGAACGATAGTGGTGGTTCTGGATGTGTGCCACACCGAAGTAAAATATTTGTAATCAAAATAAAAAATGTTCATAAAACGAAAATGAAAAAGAGTATACGTGTGTTAAATTAATTTCGCCATTAAAGCGCTACACTGTATATTACGTATGAAATAATTAATTATTACGCATTAAATAGTTCATTATTAGATTAAAACGTTCGCTATTTAGTCTTTAAAGTTGACCTTTTTATAACGGGTCTAGAAGTCAAGATACTTCTTAATAAGAGTATAACCCTTTGTACATGTTTTTTTTGGCGTGAAAATTACGGTTGTCGTATGTTGTGTTGTATGGATCACTATAGAAGCTTGTTGACAGACGAGTTTTTTTTTTTTTACGATGCGGTCAAAGTGGTCCTTGTACAGTCACTACCACCAATATTTCAACACTTGATAACTTTCAATTGCGATTTTTTCATGAAACAACATTACGCTAACTTATGGGTTCTGAAATAATATGTACATCATAAAATTTTACTACAACATAAAGGAATAAATCGGTTTTGAATAAAGTCGAGTGTACATATACAGAGTGGTGCTGACAACACGACAATAAATGAAAACACGAACAATGCTAGTTCATAGGAATAATCCTAAACCTTAGAAAATAAAAAAAAAATATTTCAAACATACTAAATCAACATTTTTTAGAAATATTAGTTCACTGACCTCCGATCGGCGACAGCGCGATCCTGTATCGACTTGTTTTTTCGCGCCATTATTATTAAAGTTTGGTACCGCAGGATGCGGCGGTCATTAACCTGTAAGCGCTTCCTTATCAACATGTACATCATGTGGAAAATGAGAAAAATAATTCCCTGTGACTAAACTAATGGACATATATATTTATATGATTTTTTATGGGTAGACTGAGAATGTGTTGAGGTACACGATGTTTAATTTACTGTCGTATTGTCAGCACCACTCTGTATTAGCTCATAACTATACAAGGGGCCTTGGACTATAAAGTACCGGTAGTATGTCACAACATGTTGTGTTATGTCTCGAAGGAACGGTCCGGGGTGGTCCCACACCTACCCACGATAACAGCTAACAGTTCAATGGTGTATTCAGTAGACTAGTCGTAGTACACATTTCTCGTGACCTTGTGACGTCACTGCTCACGTCATTTCGTCATGAGGAACGCTGGCTCGCATTTGCAGATATCTTCATCGGATTTTACCTGTAAGTACGAGATGGATGTTTTGTCATAGGGTTTGCTGTCGATCACAGATGTTTACTAACTGCTGGTGGGTACAGTGAAGTTAGGAGAAATTATAAAAGTTATTGTTATAAAAAGGGAATAAATGATGATAAATTAAAATATAAATGTGCACTTGTGTGTAAAATAAATGAACACTTGTTGACTTTCATCTTCTGTACTTCAGTAGGTTACGGATTTGTCTTATATTTAATCAACAGCCGTGAAACCAAATTGGTGTTACGAAACGTAGATTCGACTTAAATAATCAACATGTTGGTAAATATTTAACTAGTTAAAAACTAAACAGTATTTATCTTCTTAACCGGTAACTGTGCGGTTGCTTATCAAAATATATACTCCCTGGCGTCTATAGTCGCTCTTTGGAAAATGCTGCATTAATTTACCAATGTTGCAATTAATTGATTATTTGATTGCACAGTTAGCGCAGTGGCCAACCTATTGGCTGCGCTTATTGGCTGACGGCGTGGCGTGTCGCGGGTTCCATTCCCGCCCGGGACAAATATTTGTATGACCTACAATAGTTGTTCCGGGTCTGGATGTTTGCACGCACCCACTATACAGGAGACATCCCTAGTGTAGGGCAACGTATTTCAAAAAAATCCCTTCATTGCGAGTTTTTAAGAGACTCGCCATACAAAGCCTGGCTAAAAAATCATAATGGCAAATTTGCAACTGACCATGACACACGATGCCGGGTATTTGTCACCAGGTATTCAGCAGTATCTGGTTAGACAACAAGCTGAGTCTAACGTAGTCAGGACAAGGCTGCTCGTGATGAAGATGCTGACTCACCATAAGGAAGTGATGCAAGGTGAGCGCCTCGGCCTTGGGCCGCAGGTCCGGGTCGTGCGTGAGGCACGACAGACAGAACTCCTGCCCCTCTTCGGACAGCGTCGTGGGGATCTCAGGTCTGCCGCCCGAGCCCACCAGGAACATGATTTGGTAGTTGCTGTCATATTGGGGGAAGGGCCGCTGGAGAAGAGAAACAAATTGATTCACAATACGTGCCGTAATTAACCCACTATCATAATTTGCCTGTAATTTGTAGCTATCATGGACCATGAGATACTAACGGGACAATAAGATAGTGGAGTTTTAATAATTTGTTTAGAAATTTAAGAGCAAAAAATAGTAATTCATTTCCTTCTTTCTGGTGACAAAGATTATAAGTAAGCCATGCGTTTTAAATATTAAAGAAACGCGGTTCTTAGCAAAACGGTGTTATTTACCTTGCCGGAGGCCATCTCCGTTACTACACAGCCGAGCGACCAGATGTCTGCAGCGCGCCCGTGACCTGAAGACTTCATGAACACCTCGGGAGCCATATACGCTGAAATACCAAATTATGTTAAGTAATTACATTTATAACGCCATGTCCTAGTGCTTAAGTTCGAAAAAACTAGCGCAAAGTGTTAGTATGTTACATTGCAATAATAGCTGAATTTTGACCAGAACAAGACGACGAAAAACTTTAACACGACATTTTTCTCTTTCTTATGTTCCCCGTGAATAAAAGACAGCAATATGATAATCAAATGTCTGTTTTTTTTTTATTGATTCAAATTAGGCTGAGAATCAGCACTTTTTAAACGTCAATATTATATAAGATAGTCCCCCAAAACGCCCACCCTCCGCCACTTCCGCTTTCGCTGGGAAGAAGAAGTGGCGGAACAAACACCCCAGCAGCACAGCTGTCTATTCAGGACATTAAATCAAATTAATTACCATATGCCCGATAGCCACGCCAATATACCAACAGAGCAAAAAAATAAACATTAAAAATGAAATTGTAAGTACGTTAAAAGTACCTAAATGAAAGCCTTCAGGCATAAAGGCCGCGACAGCTCGCATTATAAAACATACAAACCATACCAAGCTCAACAAAAGAGTTATGAACCTTTTGAAGTCGGTAAAAAGGGTCTCCTAATTTGTCCTTATTTCTGGGGTTAACATTGTGAGTATCACTGTTTTTAGTGTACAAGTGAGTATTTAGCCTAATATATAAGATGTTGGTTAAGATAAATTGCGAAGCAACTGTGAGAATACCAATATCTTTAAAGAAATCTCTTAAAGAAACTCTGACACCGAGCTAGTAAATTTCTCGAAAAGCTCGTTTTTGGAGGACAAATGTATTTTGTATGTCAGCGGCTTTGCATGGGGCAAAGCCGCTAGTCGAATACCGTAGGCCATAACGCTGTGGAAATAACTAAAATAGACTAAACGAGCTGTATCACCGGCAGTGTATGGTCTGATTTTTCTGGCGACGTAGGCGGCCGAACTAAGTCTTCCTGCTAGGGGGGATATGTGTGGTCCCTACTAAAGTTTGGCATCTACTGTTATTCCCAGAAAACTACAATTTGAGTGTCTTCAAGGCTAGAGTGAATAGGTTCTTAATAAACTAGCTCGCTTTACCATCAACGATCGCATCACTGGTTACCATCAGGCGGGATTGCGGTCAACGTTGGTTTATAATTTATTAATAAAAAAAAAACTTTGTTTTATCTAAAACTATTAATGTTAAATGTTGGGTCCTAAATTCCTAACTTTCGGCGAGGTGAACTTTACACATTTCGTTGTCTAAGTATTTAGAAATAGGGTATTGTACGTAAAGCAATCCTTTGTAATTTTTAATCATTGGTGATAATTTCTGTTTGTGTTGTAATTAACTTGTGATAACATTTTCCATCACACTTGTAGGCTATGGACTGTCGTAATGGTCAAATGTAGATAGACATTATAGGTAATGTATTTTACTCATCAATACAATCGTAAGTGATAAAATAAAGTATAACTTATTTAAAATCTTTTCTATTTTTAAAACGTATTTCATCCCTGCACTAGAGGTGAGAGTTCCGTCATACTGTACGTACGCGTCTAGTGACCGCTAAGATCTTCCGTGAAATGAGTTATGCGCCTGTCGCTCAGTAACCACACCACTTAATAAAAAAAAAAAAAATTGGGAAAATTATATGATTAATTACATGGTGTAAACATGATTGGAATCTATTCATATGCTTATTCTGAATAAACTATAGTGAAGTTTAGTATAAAGAAAATCTAACGATCTATACTAAAAACAAAAATGTACCCAGTATGGAGGTGGTCCACCTAACTGAACTGGTAGCCCGGAAATTTCACACCTTTCACGTCTATACACTGTATTCTATTATGTATATAAGAACTAATTAGGTTGAAATCTTTGTTTTTGGACACTGTAATGGCGTAGTTTACGCAACAGTATGTTATGGTGTCTGCAATCAAAGGCTTTGGAGGGATCACAGAAGACTCCAATAGAATTTTGTGAGATCTCACGAGAGTAACAAACCTTGCGTGCCGACGAAGCCCTGCAGCTCGCCGGGCGCGGTGGTGTTGGCGCGGATCTTGACGGCGCAACCGAAGTCACCCAGCTTCAGACAGTGGCCTTCGTTCGTTAGGAAGATGTTGCCGCCTGATGGACAATGTTAGCAATTTACAAACAAATAAATAAACGATAGTATCATTTGTAAAAATACTTTTTTGGAGGTTTTTATTTTATTGAATTCACTTGAGAAAATTTTATGTCATTGGGGATAATGCTCGTTTTCGTGTATGTGTTACATGTGCATGCTAATGTATTAAATAATAACTTGATTAAAATTTGATTAGAATAAAAGCTGAATGAAAGATTTTATTTAGTTTTTCTCATATGTTCCATGTCCAGATAATAGTGTCGCTATGGAAGGCGTCCTCACTCTTGATGTCCCTGTGCGCGATGGCCCGCGAGTGCAGCTCGCGGACGGCACTGAGCAGCTGCTTGGTGTAGCGGCGCACGGTGTGCTCGGCCAGCGCGCCCGCCGTCGCCACCAGCGCCTCCAGCGAGCCCTCCACGCACAGCTCCATGAACAGCAACATCTCCTCCTGCAGGACGTACACGTGACAACATGAGACACTGCCAGCTCCCTGTAAGCGCGTCAGACCATACATCACTGACCCGGTGCAGCTCACAGCCGTAGTAGCGCACCAGATGCGGGTGCAGCACGCCCTCCAGCACGCGCAGCTCGTTGGCGGCGCGCTGCAGGGCTCGCCGGTCGCCCGCGCCCACCGACAGCTCCTTCATGGCCAGCAGCTGACCGCTCTCTGTATTCACCACGGTATACACCTGGGAATACCAAGGAAATCATTTCACTCAGAGATTACATATTATATCTGGGGATGAAAGGGAGAGAGCGCAATAACGGTATTTATAATAGCAGTAATTTAGCTGATGAGTCAACATTTAAACTTCTTCATGAAATGGTAAAGATATTAGAATCGCAATGTTATGAAAACTATTTGAACTTGACCGAAAAATCTACTATAAGAAACCCTAAATATTTCTGACCTTCGTTAAAAAACGACACAATTCGAAAGCAGTTCCGAACACATTAAACTACAAAAACGAAACGTTACGTACCGGAGACACAATCCCCCTTAATAACTAATCACTAGTTAACTTTAAGCAGCTTTTATGAATATAAAAGCTGCTTAAAGTTAACTAGTGATTAGCGATTCTTTAAACATACATTTTTGACCTTTTAACGTCATTTAAATTTAATCATCGCTTATGGATAAACCCCTTAAACACTGTAGTGTTTATTCATAAAGGATGTTTTATTTTAAGTGACATTAAAAGATCATAATTGTATGGTTAAAGAATCGCTAATCACTAGTTAACTTTAAACCGCGTTTATGAATAAGGCGGTATATGTGAAGCGTTTTCTACATACCTGTTCTTATCCACTCAAGCGTCCGAACCAACAAAGTTGCCTAAAAAATTTTGGCGTTAGGCGTTCAGGCAACCATAGTGGCCGCACCGACATGTACACTTTAAACGAGTTTTTTTTATGATATGTATCAAAGAGCTTCATGAACTTCTCATGGTTCTGTATTAAACAACGATTCTCAGATGTATAAAACAGTGCACCTGACACATAATATGGGAAAAAAAGTTTGTTTATAAACGGTGAGTGCACTTTTGTACAGTAGCACTGCGTTCTGAGATTAAATGAGAGTAATAAATCATTTTTATTATCGGACTCTTATTAGTGTTACATATTTAAATATTTATCGAGATTTATCCAATGTCTGATAAGTAGCCTTTACGAGTGTTAAAATGGACGATGAAATGATCGCTTATTGCTCATTGTGTGCCGGATTTACGACCAGTTTTTGTTTGATATAATATCTTAAAATATGACAAAATAATCCTTGAAGGAAATAGCTCATATTTAGTCATTAAAAAGAGTTCCGCTAAAAAATAGGAAGAAAATAACGAGGATTTTACGAGCGCTCGGCGCGGCTTGATACCGATCGCGCTCGGACGTATAGTGCGGTTCATCTAATAGTTCCTTTGCCGTCATGTTGTCACTAATGCAACTTAGTATGAGAGAGAGAGAGAGACGCAGAGTGCGTCTACCTTGTTATCGACAATATATCACTAAATATATATTTAATATTGAAAGTATTTTTCGCCTTTAATTACCTTTATCGCCGCAATTATCGTTGCTACAAACAACTGACACCGCATTCACTTTATACTTGAATTGATTATTTACTGTTAATTAGACCTGGTTTCCCACTTCAAAATTAATGCGCCTTGTTAAATAAGGTGTTTCATGACCTCATTTAAAATTTTTATTTGTTCATTTGTATTGACAATGTCACCACTAGTATAGCTGCATTTTACCAGCACATTATTGATGAAGATTATTTACTTTTATTTAAGCATTTGGTAAGTATACAAAAGATAACTCCATATTGGAATAAATTAGGGTTCCTCGCAATGTTACATAAAACCTTAAATCGAGAGAGAGGAAAAAAAGGAGCGGGATATTTGTTTTTCTTTTTAACATTTCGTTGTACTTCTTAACAACTTTCCTCCTGTAGCCACCAGTATACTTGAATCTTTTCCAGTTTTTGTAATCCATTATAACTATTAAATTTAAACATTTTAAAGAAAATATGGCCAGCAAAGTTACTCCTAAAACTATTAAGAGGAATTATTCCCAAAATCAATCTAAGATCAAACGTTCTTATATGGGTCTTGTCTTTTGTATTATAAATATGTTGATCCAAAATCACTTCAATATCATACTTATCCAGTGCTATTAATCTTATATTAGTTTCAAATAAGATTAGAAATGCACGTACTCACAGTACTCTTATGCTATGCTGCTATTAGTCTGATCTCTTACAATAGCATTTAGCAAGTCTAATATAAAATCAAACGAGCTTAGAAAATACCAGTATAATATAATAGTCTTATTAAATGCTCTTATATACATATATAAGACTAAGCGTTCTTGAGGCCATACTGGCTTGTGTAAGAGTAATATAGGATCAATGGTATGTTCTAAAACAACTATAAGATCGCTTTAAGCCTACCGCTCTTAAAAAGTGCAAGTTCTGAGACCGTTTTGCTAGTTGGGCAGTGTAAGCGGAAAACCTGCTTCTTCAGTCACTCTATCTATTAAAAAAACCGCATCAGAGCCCGTTGCGAAAGATTTAATCATACATAGGGATATACGGAGAGAGAAAGCGACTTTGTTTTAGACTATGTGGTGATGACGCGCATCGCAGGCTAAATAAAATAGGTTACGGAGTAAGCAGAAAAATGTAGCGTACCTTGCCGAATGTGCCGGCTCCTATCTTCAGCCCCCTCTGCCACTTGAAGGTGAGCTGCCGCAGCTTGGGCTCGTAGCTGGTGAGCGGCGCGCCCAGTACGTGGCCCACGTTCTTGTTGCGGCGGAGGCGCTCGTCGCGCGAACGGTCCACCAGCTCGATCGCCGACAGTACACGCTGTCTACGGCCTGTTGACCCACGAGATACTTATAAACAAAACAATGAAGGGGAATACATCATCACTGCCGATTGCCATAATCCCCACTCTTATCAGGTTAACCTAACCCGACCGCTTCTCCTGAAGAAGCCGTCGCAGGTCGCCTCTTACGACACCCACGGGAGGATATGGGATAGTATAGGTAGATGGTAGGTTATCTACGATTCTAAGCCCAATACAACACACGGGGGATAAAATTAAACGTGAAAGTATTTTTTGTGAAGTGTATTTATTTAGGCATTTCCGAGTAAAAAGATATTGCACATGCAGAAACAAATTACATTTCGCATGCGTTGAACTGTTGCAACCAATGTGCGAATGTTTTCTATAATGACGACCAGCCAATTTATCGTTTGCTTGTTTGTTTGTTCCAGAACTGGAACGGCTGTTGCTCACTGGCTCTTGGTAGGTGATTCTGGTTTTTAACTATTACAGCTTCCGACTGTCGTAACTAGAGCAAATGTACTTACTGTTAGATTCAACGTCGGGATAGCTGAGCGGGTCGGCTTCCATCGGCGGCGGAGTGGGCGGCGTAGGAGCCTCTCGACTTAGTCCGTTATTTGGGAACGGGCTCTGTAATCATATCATGTAGTGAAACACACGCAAGTTGGTTGAACACTGCTTTATTTCCTTATACCAACTCATGTCCGTACTTGACTAAATATTGGAAAAGTAAATAAAACCCCTGCGGGGAGTGACTGGGCACCCATAAAACTAAAAACTATATAAGTGAACTGTGATTGAGTGAGTGAATCAAGCGGCGGCGACGGGTGAAGTCGTAAGTACATACCTATATCATAAATTCCTGCTTCCCGTCGACCCTGTAGCTTTTCATCTTATCTTTTACAGAAAAATTGCGTCTAAGGTTACAACCTCGGATAGATCTATAAACGATGCAAGTGGCCTAGGGCTTACGGCTATAATAACGTCGTTCACGCCATATTAGTGGTATTGGTGGTAGATATTTTTGTTTCGCTTATGGTGCTGTATTTCACTCAATTCTCTTTTTTTAAATTTAACATAGATAATAACACTAGGATGAACAATGGTTTTACTGAAATATTAAATCAGAATTAAAAGTAACAAAAACTATCGGTAAAAACTTAAGGTTTAGTATATTTTTATCGCTCATATTACATTCGACAAGCGCTATAATTTTTTTCTATATCAGTGTGTTTCTTTTTTATATTTGCTTGAACAATATCAATACTAACTGTTCTCATATAAAATTATAAATGTAAAATATTTTCAGGAGACCTTTTGGCGGAGAGATAACATGGTACTAGCATTTCGAAGATTGTACGATTATGGACCGTCTACATACCGCTAAGCGAGGTCGCGGGCGAGGCGAATGTGTTGGTGGGTTTGGTGCGGGGCGGGATCCAATTACGTGGGAGATGCAGCCATCCATCAAAGATTTCAACTCCTAAGAGACCATAAATTGTTACAATATGTTTTAGTAATAGGAGTACATTACAAAACTACTGAACTATGCTGGAGGTTTAAAAAACAGTTACCTCAAATTCTTCATCACTTAGATGCTTTGTATTTCGCGGATCGCAGGCCAGCATTAGAAATTCTAAACCTTGACTTGCCCATCTGTAACAAAATGGTCCGGTTAAAATTTTTGCTTAACCAAACTTTAATATCAAAATTATGACCAAACTTTTAGGAATCAATTGAAAATAGTGAAATTGTTTCTTCTGAATCAGCAAACCGTTCACTGTGAGTTTAATGCTTTATTATTTATCGTATGTATTATTATATAAATACATGTTTCTTTTAGTGTTGGAATTAAGATAATGACATCTAATTATACAAGTACAGCCTCGCTTTTCAGGAGACTATAAAATCTTCCTGTAAACATGCCGTAAGACTGACCTGGGTCTCAGTCCCCTCCCTCTATCACAGCGCTCCACCACGAACAACATCCAGCATCTCGCGAATTGTATGACCCCGCGCGCCACTCTGGCAGCCCACTGCCTCTCCTCACAGCTGGCGCCCTGTTCCACGGGGGCCCGAAATTCCACTTCATCTTCGGTGGGGGGCTGTTCTCCTGATAGGAGGAGCTCGATGCTGTTCTGAGTCTGTGGAAAAAAGATTATCAAAGTCATAAAAATGAGGTTTCTAGGAGTAATCTCTGGATCTAAGCTTGCGTATTTACAAGCGAGTGGTGGTAGCAAACGTGTTAGCATATTTTGGTTTATATCAATTTAATTTTTAGTTTAAAATACTTTGTTTGTTTTTTTTCATTTACTTTTAGTATTTGTTATTATATATTTATTAAAAGTTTACTAAAAAGTAAATTATAAATTCGAAAGGCGCTGGTGTCTGTGATGCAATGTTATCCATCCATTCATTAGTAAAGACATAACAATACACTTTTTTCTGTATTATACAATTGTAGTTTGAAATTTGTTTTGAAACTTTATTACAATTTGGTCTGGCTTTCGTGTCTCGTTAACTGTACATTTTAGTCTGTTTTTGATGTTTCACTCTGTTTATGATCTTGAGTTGATAGGATTTTTACATAAAATTAAATATATTTGCCTTGTATTGAGGATTGTGTACTTTAGAAGGAAAAACGGCAAAAAATAATGTCATGTTGCAAAAGTAAAGGAAACAATTCGAAAAACCGTAGATTTGTGGTCACAACATACCTACTAATTAGTATGGAGTCTTCGGTGTGTGAAACCAAATCGTACTAGATTCATTAGGCTCGAATAGACACATTTTTTTATTTTAGAGTGCTTTGGGATCCCACCACCATCTTTGGGACCCAAGTCAACCCCACCTACCAGACGGTGCAACTGCTGACTCACGAACAGGGCGCTGAACCGGCTTTCCTTTCGGGGTTGAGTGGTCAGACGGCAGTCGCACTCGTAAAAGGCAAACACGCCAATCCAACATGAAAGGAAAAGGAAGAAATGCACGAGTCACAGTTAGGGCGCCGCCACAAAACGGCGTGCAGGAGCCTCGGCCGACTCTTGCGACCTGTGGGCTAGGTTACCATGTCAGAGGCAACACGACTGAAGAAGCGAGCCCAAACCAGAAAACTCCGTTTCGCTTCGTGGAACGTTGGCACGCTAACTGGACGCGGGAGAGAGCAGGCCGACACTTCACAGGCGGAGGGTGGCCGTGGTGTTCCTGCAGGAGACTCGGTGGAAAGGCAGCAAATCCCGGCTTATTGGGAATGGTTACATGCTGATCTACACGGGTGCACCTAGTGGGAGAAGTGGGGTGGCCGTGGTGTTGTCTGATGAGCTCCAGGATGACGTCTAGGAAGTGAATCGCATCAGTGATCGACTGAAGTCGGTGCTTGCTCGGCGGGTGTTTGCCCATAGTTCGCGTCTTGACACTGGCAATGCTACTCCACCTAATTTACCTCATTGCGGAACTTCAATGCCGGAGGTTCGCATTAGAAACAAGGAGGTTCTGAGAGTATTGTGTCGTCTGGACGTGAATAAGGCTAGTGGTCCAGATGGTATACCAGCGATTGTTCTTAAGGCTTGTGCGCCTGAGTTGTCTCCTGTATTGACGCGCCTGTATCGCCTCTCATTTAGGACTGGTATAGTGCCCAAGTCCTGGAAGCTTGCCAACGTGCAGCCCGTGCCCAAAAAGGGTAGTCGTGCCGATCCTACCAACTATCGGCCGATTTCAATAACCTCCATACTCTGCAAGATTATGGAGCGTGTGTTGAACTCGCGCCTCTTGGCATACCTGGAAGGTAACGATCTCCTCAGTGACCAACAGTACGGTTTTCGACGCAATCGGTCAACTGGGGACCTACTAGTGTATGCCACTCACTTGTGGGGCGAGGCCCTCGAGAAAAATGGGGAAGCGATTGCCGTCTCCCTTGATGTCTCGAAGGCCTTCGACCGGGTATGGCACGCTGGCCTTTTGAGTAAGCTTCCAGCGTACGGCATTTCCGCTGGCCTGACTGGCTGGGTAAAAGACTTCCTGACTGAACGGTCCCTCCGAGTTGTTGTCGACGGATGTTCATCTGAGCCCATGTCGACCAATGCCGGTGTTCCTCAGGGGTCTGTTCTCTCTGCAACTCTGTTCCTGCTGCATATTAACGATCTGCTGATGCCCGGTATCTATGGGTATGCAGATGACAGCACAGTTGTGGAGAGATACCTGCCGGAAGCTCGGGCTAGTAAGGAAACTATCCGGTCCGAAAGAGAGGCCATGGTAGAGCGTGTGAGTGCTGCACTGCAGGCAGTCTCCGAATGGGGCAATGCCAATCTTGTAGCATTCAATGCCGCCAAAACACAGGCGTGTCTTTTCACCGCCAAAAGGAGCCAGTTTACCTTGGCTCCTACTTTTCAGAATGTATCCTTGGAGTGTACCGACCGCCTTCAGCTTTTGGGAGTTGACATTTCCTCGAGCCTTAACTTTGGGCGGTTCATTGAGTCCAAGGCCGGGGTGGCTGCCAGAAAACTAGGCGTCATCGCGAAAGTCCGGCGGTACTTCACACCAGGGCAGCTTCTAATTTTATACAAAGCACAGGTCCGCTCGTGTGTGGAGTACTGCAGCCACATTTGGGCTGGTGCTGCGAAGTGTCACCTTGCCGCTTTGGATTCGGTGGAGAGGCGTGCGAAGAGGCTGATTGGCGACCCAGACTTAACTCGAAACGGTCTCCAAAGCCTGGAGCACAGGCGTAGAGTAGCCAGCCTTTCGGTCTTCTATAGGATGCATTCTGGTGAGTGTGCAAGGGAATTGCATGACTTAATTCCCCCATCTCCGTTCCATCATCGGACGACCCGTCGTACGGCGAGTTTCCACCCTTACGTTGTTGACACCACTGCGATCCGGACGAAGCGTTTTGCTTCCTCCTTTATACCGCGTACATCGAGGGACTGGAACAATTTGCCGGCGTCGGTGTTTCCGTCAAATTACAATTTGAGTGTCTTCAAGGCTAGAGTGAATAGGCTCTTAATAAACTAGCGCGCTTTACCATCAACGATCGCATCACTGCTTACCATCAGGCGGGATTGCGGTCAAGCGCTGGTTTATAATTTATAAAAAAAAAAAAAAAAAAACCTCAAGTGAGTTAAGTGCGTACGCTCCGCAAGCCGGGTGCGGTGACGCCGAAAAGACGTTGTTCTGGAGACAGCTCGAAGGACTGCTCCGCGAGATCCCGTTATCCCAGGGAATCGTTCTGGGTGGTGATTTGAACCCCATGGCGGAACTGTCAAAGTCCACTGGGACAGGACCCAGGCAGCGATTGCTGGGGCGGCGCGGGTGGTTCTCGGCGTCTAAAAGTGACAAGGAGACCAGGTGGTGGGACGACACAGTGAAGGGGGAGACTAGGGTGAAGAAAGTCATCTTCAAAACGTGGCAGGCGGCCGGATCTCCTGAACATCGCGACGCATATAAGGTTGCCAAACGTGCCACTAAAAGAGCTGTAGCCAGAGCCAGACGAGACCACTTGCAACCTCTCTACGAGATATAAGGGAGCAAGAGGGGAGAAGTAAAGTCCTCCGGTTCTTTTGACAGAAAGCTCATGTCGGGATCCCCGGCAATGAGCGCGCCGACGAGTTGGCAAGGCTGGCGGCGGCTCAGTCCAGGGTCGCCCCAGCGTATGACAGCTGTCCAGTCTCATACGTCAAACGACGTCTGAAGGAGGGCACAGTAGCTACCTGGAATGGGAGGTACACCGGCTGGGCCACGGCTGAGGTCACGCGGATGTTCTTCCCCGACGTGGTGCGCGCGCGCTATGTCTTGAATTGCCTCGACAGGACGTCTATCTGGGCGCAAATCCTGACGGGTCACGGCGGCTTCGCCGCGTAAGTGTAAACTAAAAGACAGTCCAGCCTGTGTGTGTGACACGCAGGCATCCGAGAGGGTTCAACACATTTTGCTAGAATGTCCGAGGCACGACCGCGACAGATACGACCTGGAAGTAAGCACAGGAACTATTTTGACCGAAAGAACCATTGCCGACATGATGGCAAACAAACACTCCAGGCCGTATCTGGAGCGGTTTTGCCTCAAGGTCGCAAAAATTTTTGTTGACCGGAACCGAACAAGGTGAGCAGTGCAGCCAGCAAGCCGTTGGCAAGAAATAAGACAGAAATTGTAAGCAGTAAAAAGGGTGTGTTAAGAAAAATTGTAATAAATAAGTATAATATAAATAGAAAAATAAGACGACAAAAAATGTACCTATATAAACAAAAAAGATTACAAAGACCGTAACGGGAAAAGAGCGACCCGTAAAAAATGAACACGCCGCAAAAAATTACGAGCGGGAAACAAAACTACTGAAACAAAAAGATTTCTTGCCATGCAAGAAGGGAAAGAACGGCAATAAAAAAAAACCTCTCTACGAGAAGTTTGAATCGTCTAAGGGGCAAAAGCTCATTTACAAGTTGGCACGTTCCAGGGTCAAAGCGACACAGGATATATCCAAGTGCCGTTGTGTAAAAGACCCTAATGGCGACATGCTATGCGAGGACCTCGCGGTGAAGGAGAGATGGTGCTCGTACTTTCACGAGCTGCTGAACAAGCAGCACCAAGAGGTGCAGACACCGGAACTCCCTCCGAACCTTGGACTAATGCCCCTGATAACGCCTGAGGAAGTCCAAACGGCTCTTCGTCGTATGGGGAATCGGAAAGCTGTCGGAGCTGACGGAGTCCCCATTGAGACCTGGAAGGCGATGGTTCCTCGCGGTGTGGACATGTTAACTAACTTCCTGAACCGCAAGCTCCTGAACGGTCCATGTCTTCGTGTCCGTGATATTGCAGAGAAACTGCAGGAGGGTCGCCTACGCTGGTACGGCCACGTCTTACGCAAACCGGCATGTTACGTGGGTAACAAATTTCTTGCTATGGCGCCTCCAAATGGTAGACCAAAGAAGTGCTCTTACCACAGGATGCTGTAGGAAGGAGGAGGAGGAAATGGAGGAGAATGTGCAGGAAAGCGGATCCCGGGCTCCAACGCGAAAGCCGCGGATGCAACCGGGATAAACGCTGAGATGATGATGATGATGAGACTTTTTTATTGCTTAGTATTTATAGTGGCGTTTGTAAAGGGTAGTGTACGGGCGACAGCAGGTTAAGCTACCCGAAACTGTCAAATATTCCCAATCAGCCCTTAATGCATTAGCAATAAAGTTGAAAATCAAATAAAGAAATATGACATATTGTAGTACATTGACACGCTGGCGTCTGTACTTATCTGTTTACGTTACACGAACCTGATTCTCGCCGAAGTTGTGTATATTATCGAAGAGACGCTCGTCGAACACGCTGTTCTCGAACTCCTCCACGATACTGTCGGTGCGCAGGAACCGCGTGCGGCGTGCCGGCGGGGACTGAGCCGCGCGACGTGCCGGGGCCTGCTGCGGGGCCTGCTGCGGGGCCTGGCGAGGGGCCTCGCGCGGGGCCTGGCGCGTGGCCTCGCGCGGGGCCTCGCCCACCAGCCGGTGGAGCTCTTTGTGGATCTGGGGGACAGCCGTCGGACAGTTTCATTTCACAACCCACGGGCCTGTTAAATCCTATTTGCGCCACAAGTCACTGAACAAGCGGTAAGATAATTTAAATCGTCGCTCCGACGGTCTCAAAATTATACATAATATTTATCATTAACCCTTTAACCGCCACGGCACTGATCCCTTTGACGAACCTCCAGCGCCACGACACTTTAGGTATAAGTTGGAACAGTGTTGCGAATACTCAATATCGATGCATTTATTTATTCACAATATTAACCTTTCGAGAATATTTACTTTTATACTGCTCATACATACAGTATGTTAAGAAAACCCTGTCCGACCCATAAGGATAATAAAGGTTAGGTAAACACATATAATATAAAATTTTACGTATTCATCATAGTACCAATACAAATGAATTTTGAAATAATCTTTTTTTTCCGCGAATTAATTCCAATTTCCCCGAAATTTGGTAATTTTTAAAAAGTGACAACACCGGTATTGTTATAAGCGAATAGCGATGCGACCACGTGCCGCGTGCCCTGCCGCCCGCCCCCGCGAGCGGCAGGCGAAGGGTGGTCAACGCACATTTATTAAGTTACCTCCTTTTGCGAAATAATATTAATTTTTTTTAGAGGGATTTTTTTTTTAGTTTAGCCCGGTTTTGTATGCATTAGTAGAATCAGTTATCGATACCTAACAACACCTTCACGGGTCGGACAGGGTTTTCTTAACATACTGTATATAGAGGCATTATTATAAAAATATAGGTAAGCATATACCTAAACTTAATAACACTACAAAATCTGTTCTTACCCTACCTACCGATGTACCTTCTTAATATTAAATAATTCCAGCCTATGAATGTATCATTTAAATTTTGGTTAGTATCCATGATGAACCTTAGTAGGTAGGTATGTTACAAACAAACACAATTACTTGTCAAATTAAAATATCGATTTAAAAAATAAATTAAACTTATCAAATCAACATCACTTCTATGTTGAGAACTGTCGTCGCTTCGCAATTCATGATTACAAAATATTTAATAACTCTTCGTCTTCACGAAACACGAAAAAGGCCTACAACACTAGTTGCACTGAGCGATAAAGCTTCTCCTGTAGCAATTTAAAATGAGATTAGTATTATATGAAACATAGATAACAAATTAAAAAAACAGTAAACTTATTTAGTCCGTTTACTATCCCGCGGACAAAAAGACGGTATGACATTTATGTAAAAAAAATGATACGCGTAAAAATTAGAATTAAAATATTAGGATACAAATAATAATAAATAACAACAAATAAAATAACTAAATAAACTGCATTTTCTTTAAAACAAAATAAATGGGTAAATAAGTACACATATTATTATTTAGCTGTCCTTTTGACTGAGGATAAATAAACAGACTTGAAAACAAGAGTTATTTACCGAATTATTATCACTATCCGTTGAACTGCTACTACTATAAATATCATTGTTTGCTTGCTGCAATATATTTAATAGTTCTTCGTCGTCGTATAACATCATCGATAACTTCTCGACACTAGCTTAGATGTAATAATAATGTGAGCACATGTTATCATGGCGATGGCGCTGACGTTTATTCAAAATATGACTAGTTGACCTTGAGCCGCACATAAAATTACGACGACGGCGTTCGCGGATAGCCTGTACTAGTGACGTTCTGGAGTTAGTTTGTACTTAATATTTACCTATACTTATTTGTTGATTTCTACATATTACTTCACTAAAGCTTATTGAATTTTGAATAAATAAATAAATGTTTAATAAACTATGAAATTTTGATTAATGTTTACTTGATAGTTTTGTAAAAAATAGGATGTTTTTTATTAATTTACTATCAGGAGTTTCATATGCGGTACAACACTAGTCTACATGAAATTATGGGTTCGGCGAAGTAGGTTGATATTTAGACGTATCACGAACTGAGAACATGTAATTATTTCAATCAATTAGCTAAAATATGTATTTAATACTGTTAAAAATAAAGTAATTACACGAAATATATTAAGATTCAGTAAGCAAATTCAACATTTATTGTACATTTTTTAAATGACAGGACTTTCTACACAATATTGTGACGTGGCGCCTGATGTAATGTTCTTACAACACGTAATATTATGGCGTTGGCGGTTAAAGGGTTAAACATAGTCAGTCAGTGATTCGTAGTGCAAAGGTTTTTGCCTCAGAATTTGTAAATGGTTAATAAACACCATGTCTATTTGTGTTAGTGCAACAAAAATCAAGCCGCAAAAGTCAGAAAAAGCCACAAAAAAGTAAATCACATATATGTACACCCCATAGTAGAATATCAAAAGATTAGAACATACAAAGGATCGAACCACTTGATTGTAACTAGAATGGAACTGTACAAGTTTCTCTTACCTGTTCATAAAATTCCTGTAAAACACACACAGCAGCGACAAAAATACAACAATGATGGCTGAAACTAAATCATAAAGTGGATCTAGACACTCCTAAACAAAGATGGTTACTTAATACCAAATGTTAACTGAAGACCACAGAATGATATAAGCTACAAATCAAACAAACAACAGCACAATACTATTCTAGGGTTAAAAACTGACTACAGATTCTTCACTACGCACTATCTGCAACAATTCTAGCTAGACCTAACACAAAGTTAGCACAAACATTCCCTTGGAAATAAACACTACCAAAATCTTGTTACCGTGGTCGATCGTAATGCGTAGAGAACACTGCATTGCCGTTTCTAGAATATAAGGATTTTAAATTGCGCAATCAAGCGTTCATTGTGCGACGTTACGCAACTATAATTTTAACATCTACGCGAGGTCAACCAACACCAGCCGACGTATTCTGTATAAATCTTATCCTAAAAAAAACCAGAGCTATATTGTCGAGGTAACTTCCTGACACCATACTACGTCCTCGGTCAAACAGTGTTCACCACTCCGTTGCGGTCACACGCAGAAATCAATTCTAATGCAAAAAATCCCGAGCATAACACACCCGACACCCCCATCCCCCTACCATAGGATTAATAGACTCATGCACGATCATGGTCTCAGGCCGTCTCCGTCGCTCCACCTTGGGTGACCGTATCGGCTGAAGAGACACGGGGCGAAGTCTTCGCAAGGCAGGATCTTCTGGACGGTGGCAGTGCACGAATTTGTATAGCTCTTTATGCAGCTGTGGACAAGCGTGCGTTACTTGTACATGCTGTTAGCAGCTGCTGCAGTGTTTGTAAGTGACGAGATAACATTGGAGTAAAACATAACCAGTGTAATAGATCTGTTATATAAAAACGGAAAAGTGGTTCTTGAATCATAAACACACAAAAGATAGTTGAGTGATAGTTCATTTAAAGAAAGTAGGAAGTAGGAATAAAGCACATTTTCAGATCAAAAACTAATATTATTGACATTTTTATGACAATAAAAAATAAAATCGTTCAAACTCTGCTTGAAGATGCAGATTTTGCGTAACGTCAATATGCGTTTAGGTCACGTCCTTCTATGAGTTTCTAAAGATTGAGTTTGTTATCCTTTATATTTAAGTGTACCTTACTGAATGTATAATGTAAAGAAATGAGAATAGGGTAAGTTGTACTTATTCTTAAAAGCGGAGAAAAATTAAGTTCGCTTTGCTTTGCATAAAAAATACATGTTATAAAATATCGTGCATAAAAAAGCTGTGTTAGCAGTGTGTTAGCTAGAGTACTACGCAAATCTGTCTGCTGGTGTATATTTGCTTGCCAGAGCTTCCTTTTGGTTTCTGTGCTGTTGCTCAGCGTTGTGCGTGTCCCTCTGGCTATTTTAATATTGGTGCTGATACGGTGTTGTTATTTGAGCATATAAAGGTACGAGCTACCCGCGCGGGTCGCATGTGGTGCCGCTGGACCCACCAACTTGTGCACACGGAATCTTATTTACTATGTGACAGTGTCTCAACATGCACTACATTTATATAAGTTACTCCCCTTTCTAATAACATTATTGTATACGGTAATACAATCACTTCCAATATATTTTAAAGATATTTTGAATTTATCATTATAAAACATATCCCGAAATTTTCGCATAGCACCTTACAATATCATGTTATAATAATACGAACACTGAATGTTTATTATTATTCATAAAAAATGCAACTATTTATTTTTATTTTATAATTTGTTATATTAATCGTGTGGGAAAATTTTCATCACATAAATCTGTCCTATTATAAGTATGTACATGATCAAAGATATAAAGTGACAACTTGATTGCATTATAATTTGCTCCTTTAGTTTTATTCAAAGTATAAAATTCATGATGCAACGTCGGATGTTTATTGTACGCTTACCTCGAAGCCCAGCTTGAACATCTGCAGCAGAAGCTCTCGAACTCTAGTGGCGACGGTCTCATGCAGTTCGCGGAGCATCTCCTCAGAGGGAGACAGTCGGCTCTTGTCGAGTACGAACCCGATGTGACACGTTATGAAATCACGGATCGCCATTAAGCAGTTCTGGGAAATAGTTATAAATCGTGCATTGAAAATGATATCATATAAAACACAATATTATGAGTGACAATGCTGAACTGTATAGAAACTTGTGTGGAGAAATAATATGTATTTGAATGAACACAATAAGGCAATAGTGTTAGTAGTCTCAAGAGAATGTCATGGTATTGGATATGATTTGGGAAGAGTAAGGATCAGGTTGGGACCACACTTGTTAAATGACGATAGCTCACTTTCTGTTACACGGTGCGTAAAATGACTGGTCAAATGTATGGCACTTAGTTACGAAACTATAGCCTTCAACATTTATGAAAGTGTATGAGCCGGAGGACCTCACTATGTGACATTCAATCACACATCGGGAGCTACTTAGTTATTGACCTCTATGCCTGGCATGTGCATGCGTGTCCGCTACAATGTATACTCACAAAGATCTGCCCCCGCTGGTGCATGTAGGCGGGCGGCGGGGCCCGCGCCAGACGCGCCGCCAGCGCGCGTGCCCACTGCGCGGCCTGCAGCGTGGCGTCGCGCGAGCTCGCGTACATGCACTGCGCGGAGCGACACACCGCGTAGATGGCGTGCCGGGCGTCCGGGCTGCAGTCGAATAGCATCATGAGGACCACATCGGTGGTGAAAAACTGACATTAACAACATTTTTGTACGCTCAAAGCAAATGCAAGAAATTTCAGCGACACTATTCACACTTTAGCACTGCTCGCCTACATTTTGTCTCTGCAATATGGCGTGGTTGGGTACGTGAGAACAAACAAGCCCTAAGGGGAATTTTCATAGTGCAAACGTTACCACCGATAATATGTTGTTTAATTTACTAACGAAGTCAAAAGTGCTTGGAGAATTCCAAACCCAAATCGTTTGTACAGGATTTCATCGCCTTAGTAATAGTAATATGTCTTGGATGACATAGATGGCACTAGTATTGCAGTTGAATTAGAAAATATATATCTCTTATTAAAGAATTTTGTTTTTTCTAGTTACAGTATTACTTAATTTTAAGACGAATTCCACGACATTAAAATCTTCTAAAGTAACGCACGTAATAACTAGGATTCGAACTCGGTAGCATAACATTTACCGATACCACTAGCCGTTGAACCATTGCGTTACTACGCAATGTATTGAAATTATCTTACTCTTCAGTATATTGAAATTGTTTAGCAACTTTATCCGGTACCATAAATCTCAAAAGAATTAAGAATAGTTTAATAGTGACTGTATAAAAATTTAATCTTTTTGTTCAATCACCACCTTCTTTAAAGAAAAATAATGTATATGTATGTAATATATCATTATATATACGTCGTGTTTTCCACGACATATACAGGACTTTTATTTTTCTAATGCGCAACAAAATATGTGGCTCAGTATCAATAACAGAACAAATCTGGATCATTAGTTTAAAAAAAAAAAACATGTTTTTGTCCACCCAAAAATCAGCAAATGATAGACAGCAATTATTCTTATCAACATCGTAGTATTAGCATATGCTCGTACTGCGCGCTGCCGCCGCCCGTACCCCGCGCGCTGCCTCTGCCCGTACCCCGCGCGCCCTCCTAGTGCCCGTAGGCCATAGGTCGTTGCGACAGACGTTGTCGGTCGACACAACTGTCCGCTTTACGAATATTTAAGGATTATCTTGAAAATCGCTCTCAGATAGTCAGGATAGGTGATCATCTCAGTGATGAGGAAACTGTGACCTATGGCGTGCGTCAGGGAAGCATATTGAGGCCCACCATGTTCCTAATTTATATCAATGACCTTTGCAATGTGATTCTCCCGAACTGCAAAATATACGCTTATGCTGATGACACTGCAATCGTCATTTATGGACCTACTTGGGATATGGTTAAAACACGTACACGCACACTCACACTCACACGCACACGCACACGCACACTCACACTCACACTCACACGCACACTCACACTCACACGCACACTCACACTCACACTCACACGCACACTCACACTCACACTCACACGCACAGTCACACGCACACTCACACGCACACGCACACGCACACTCACACTCACACTCACACGCACACTCACACTCACACGCACACGCACACGCACACGCACACTCACACGCACACGCACACTCACACGCACACTCACACTCACACTCACACGCACATTCACAAAATATAAAGTGGGGTCAAACCTGTACTAATAACGGAGTGGCCGTTATTAGCCATGTTTGCCACAAGTTAAGTTTCTAGTTGAGTCTTTTATAGTTACTTAATTGTTTTTTGTAAAGTTTTGAAAAATCTCGAGAGATGTTAATTGTTGTTCTGTTTGTTTAAAATGTGGGCAACATGTTGGTTCTCTTGAGATATCATTAAAACCAAACTATCAGTTTTATCAGTAATTTTTTTTTTTTAAATCTAAATTGGATTAATATATTAATTAATACCATAAGAATATTAAATAATACTTGGAACACTTTGTTAAGCAACTGAATGGCGCAGAGGTATAACAGTTTGGCTTGTGAGTATAAGGATCCAGGTTCGAATCTTTCATCAACTGATGAGTTTTATAATTTTTAAAATTCTATTGTGAATTTTTAGAAATTAAAAAAAAAAAATATAATAATTATGGAACAAGTTTGGAAGTTTAAAAATATCTATAGGTAGAATGCACGAAGTACATACCAAGATGCGATGGATATAACCTAGCGGTCGCTATTTTTCTTTCTAGTTAGAATATTTTAGCAGTTTTATTGATGTCTCAGAGATGGCGCGTACGTAACCATCGTAGGGGGTGAGATTTCTCTGGAGCTGTATACACTTTTTTTATTTTTATTTCGGTGCCAAATGTTCTCTTGTCAAGCAATCTGTAATTTCATTGATGTACGTACACACGCGATAGTATGTAAACAGGGTATTGGTTAAGTCAGCGTATTGTGTACTGGACAATATCTTTGCGACGTGATGATGGAGGGTAGATCTGCAGATTTTATTTCATTTATTACCCGATAATTGTTTAAAAAACCATGTTATAATAGGCCGAGAAATTTTAAAACAGGGTTTCACAAATGATTTCGATATGTCTCTGAATATTACAAAACAGGCTTCTAGTAACGTTGTAGTAATTTGAGCTTCTGATAGGACGTGTGGCTAGACTATTAAATCTTCTAACTTGTGGCAAGACAAAAGAGCAAACGGCAACGAACATAGAAAAGAGTACTATTTACGAAAAATCTAGATTTGTTAGAAATAAAGTGAGTCTTGGATGTTTATCTATATATGTATCTATTATAAATATAGTATCGTTGAGTTAGTAGACTTGTGTTATGACACAAGTCTCGAACTTACTTTGGAGATAACTCAATCTGTGTGACATATACGAGTACATATACAGTATGTTAAGAAAACCCGTCCGACACATGACCAAATATAATATAAAATTTTACGTAATCATCATAGTACCAATACAAATGAATTTTGAAATAATCTTTTTTCCCGCAAATTAATTTCAACTTCCCCAAATTTGGTAATTTTTAAAAAGTGACAACACCGGGTATTATTATGAGCTAATAACGATGCGACCACGTGCCTCGTGCCCTGTCGCCTGCCGCCCGCGGAAGGGTGCATAACGCACATTTATTAAGTTACCTACCTGTTTTTGCGAAATAATATTTATATTTTTAGGGGGATTTTTTTTTTAAGTTTAGCCCGGTTTTGTATGCATTAGTAGAATCTGTTATGAATACCTAACAACACCTTCACGGGTCGGACAGGGTTTTCTTAACATACTGTATATATGTATAAAGCTAAAGTAACGAAATTTTATGTTGGTGAGTTAGTTTTAATTGAGAATGAAGAGAGAAATTAGACGAAATTAGATCTGAAATACAATATACAAATATAATTTTCTTTTTGATAATTATGATTTTCATTTGATAATATGACTGACGGACTAATTAGTTTTTTTTAGTCAAATACTCTATTATGAGGCTTGGATGAACCTTTTGTGTTTGAGTTGTTAAAATGATTAAGTTTGTTTGATTTTCTAATATCCATTGTAATTAAACGTTACGTTATTCTGACTCTAACACGTTAGAGTCAGAATAACGTAACGTTTAATTAAGAGCTTGGAAATACCCACAATAGAGTCAGAATGTGCCGATAACGGGTCAACTGCAGGCGAGTTATAAATTACTATTACTGTTAAAATGATTAAGTTTGTTTGATTTTCTAATATCCATTGTAATTAAACGTTACGTTATTCTGACTCTAACACGTTAGAGTCAGAATAACGTAACGTTTAATTAGGAGCTTGGAAATACCCACAATAGAGTCAGAATGTGCCGATAACGGGTCAACTGCAGGCGAGTTATAAATTACTAATTGTTTAGCACTAGCCTGTATGGCTGTAGCCTGTGTGGCATTAGCCTGTATGGCTGTAGCCTGTGTGGCAATAGCCTGTGTGGTAGTAGTCTGTGTGGCTGTTGCATGTGTGGCACTGGCCTGTGTGGCACTAGCCTGCTATACTAAGATATATACATAGATAGTGGCTAATACCCGTATATTTTATTTTGTCGAAATTACCAAAAACTACTGAGATATAGCGTATTAAAGTTACGGAGTGGTATATTTTGTACCACGGTGTGACGTCACGCGACATTTCAAATCAATATACCTTTCAAGTATTTGAATGAAAGAAAAAATAAAAAATACGTGTTCAATATTTTTTATAAATCTATCTGATGGACATTAAATTATTTTTAGGACACAACCTAATTATGAGACTTACAGGAAGCTTATGTGCTTATGTTGTTAAAATGATTAAGTTTGTTTGGTTCTCTATTAGTCATTGAAATTAAACGTTACGGTCAGATTGTCAGAGTTCTCAAAATGCTTCAAAGTCTGTTTCCTAGGGTTTTTATTTTGTTACAGATATGCAGGAGGACGTGAAAATCGTCAGGCTGGTCGTGTCGTGGAAGGCGGTGTCGTCGTTATCAGAGAAACAAAGATTTAATTTAAAAAAGCTCGACTGAGAACTGTGTTTCGAACCGGTGCTCTGTGATCCGAGCTGTCATGTTTATCCACCTAAACTACTGATGTAACTACCAAAAAATACGAAAACGAATGGGAATTATTTATGACCTACGCCATCTATAGTCGCATTAACTAATATACCAAATAGTTTAGATGGCGTTATATTAAGTACTCGGAAATAATAAAATAAAATACTTAATTTATGTTTATATGAATATAAATAATTATTATTTCTTGATAATTATTTTAGGTATTAAAAACTTTATTAAAGTTATTAAAGCAAAGCTTAAAAATCTTATTACAGAGAGGCACTCTCTATAATAAGGTTTTTAAGCTTTGCTCTCATGTCTCAAGGTATGCGCCTCACAAGCAAAAGTCGACCTAAGGCTCTCCATGCACTTTTGTCTTCATTAGTACAAAACCCGCAACAAAAACAAAATGTACAAAACAAACAAAAAAAACCAATACGACATCATAGTAAGGCCGAAGCAGATCGGCGAAAACTCCAGAATAGAGCACGATACTCTTCACCAGTCTTTTCCTACGTGCGGGTCACGAATAAAGTGTCGCCAAGCCTTTTTGAAGGGGTTGCCGTTTCTTTAAAATGAGTAGCAGTTGAGAGTGGGAATTCTGTTTATCAATTTAACCAAAAAGTACACAGACTGAAATTCCAGGTTATAAGCAGCGGAGGAAAGTGGGTCGCGAAATAATTTTCTATAATATTAGGGCCGTAAAACAATGATATAGAGGTTGAGGATTGATATGGTATCAGTCTAATCGGGCACTGTAAATGATATTATATTTACCTGTCAGAACTCTCCGACCTTTCAGCATCCACAAGCTGTTGTTTGTCCATGTTCTTGATGCTACTAAACTCATCCTCGTAAGTCTTCAGCAGCCTGTTCAGCTGGTTGCAAGTAATGTTTCTGTAAATAAAGAATAATTACAAGTAATTTGATAAGAAACCCCAGACTGGAATTGGAACGCTTTCTTCTTGATACGTTTGGCGAGCTGTGCGGTGATACTCTACACACGAGCAGTACTCACGAGAATGTGAGCGGCGCGAGTACGGCCGCGCACTTGATACGTTTGGCGAGCTGTGCGGTGATACTCTACACACGAGCAGTACTCACGAGAACGTGAGCGGCGCGAGTACGGCCGCGCACTTGATACGTTTGGCGAGCTGTGCGGTGATACTCTACACACGAGCAGTACTCACGAGAACGTGAGCGGCGCGAGTACGGCCGCGCACTTGATACGTTTGGCGAGCTGTGCGGTGATACTCTACACACGAGCAGTACTCACGAGAACGTGAGCGGCGCGAGTACGGCCGCGCACTTGATACGTTTGGCGAGCTGTGCGGTGAAGGCCCACTCCGCCTGCAGGCGCGACCGCGGCATGTGCTCCGTCAGGGACATCGTGCTGAGGTACGACAGGTATTGCTAAACAAACGATATAAGGAAACAGTTAGCGTGTATCAAGGCACACATTATTTAATTTTATCGAAAGTGGACATAAATAGACACATCAAAAAAGTCTATGCAACACATAATATTTCTAACATTTAAAATCAAAATCAAAGCATTTATTTCAAATAAACCAGTTACAGGCACTTTTGAATTGTCAGAAGGTCGGTCAGTCAGTATGATGAAGCTAGTCGCCCATTCCAAGTACCTATGGAGAAGAACGGGCAAGAAAGTCCATGGACACTCTTTTGAATTATCAAGCTATTGATACAAATAATTGATTACATCATTCATGTTGAAATCAACCGTGTGAAAACGATGCAGAAACATATTGTACGCTTCTGCGCTGCGTCCATTATGGAAAACAGAAACAAAAAAAAAACAAAAACAACTTTTTTAAGTCGATCTGCGGTCCGAAGTGTTTATCGGGGGTACCTATATTCTCGCCAAGCTCCATAAAGAATAGAGATAAACAAACCAATTTAGGGTTATCACAACTCACGTTTTACAATATCCTGTTATTTACATGATTATCGACTTTTACATGCTAACTATTTATAAACAATTCCTATTGCAGCATATTTCAATAGAATCACTAAAATAACATGCATAATAACTTGGTACTTCGGAAAACCATTAAAAAGTCGACATTAATTTTACGTGATAGCCCTACAATAAAAGAAAGATGGATGAAATTCAGGTATTAAACACATTTTGTGGAATTCAACCAAAGAATAAAGTTGAGGCATTTGTTAATACGATTTTGCGTATTTTAATTACTTTCAAATCAACTGCATAACACTACGGAATATTCAGATATTTTTTCTGATCCAAATTAGAGTCGATGCTTTGTAATGCTTATTTTATTGTCCTTTAATATCACTCCAGACTAACTCAATCGGGTTCAGATCTGGGTGATGTGGAGGCAAACGTAATACTTCATGTCCGTTTCTTTTTAGTAACTCATCGATTTTGTAAATTTCTTATGTGAAATGTCTTTTTATTAATTTGTATAAGTCATCCTTTCCAAGTTTGTCATCAAAAGGCACATCATGACGTCGTAACCAGTCTTGCATAGCTAATTTAGTAGAAACCATAGTCGGCTTTTTCTCTTCTCGAACGGAATGATAAGCTGCGTTATCCATGACTATGACTGAATTTGGTGGTATATTATGCATGAGGTTTTTATTTATCCATTTAGTGAAATTCACGAAGTTCATAGAATCGTGATAATCACCTGTTTGCATTTGGATTTGAATATCACAAGTGCTCCATCGACAAATTCAGTTTGGCCTCCGCAATGTACAATGATCAAACGATCCCCTTTACCGATATGAGATAGCACGCCGTGTTCATCCTTTGTCTGCCAACATTTTGAGATGTTATGTGATGCATTTACATACGTTTCGTCAAGATATAAAATATGTCTTCCTTCTCTACGATATTTTTTAATAGTTCTTAAATAATTCCACTGCCATGATGTTATATTTGACTGTTCGATGAGGAGTTTCCTTTTTAGATACGCATTTCTTAAATTTAAAACCCAGGTCATGTAATAATAATCGTAAATATTCCCTGCCGCAATGTAATATATCCTCTGCTCTAAGTACAGTATTTAAAGTTTTCAATGTGGGTATTTTTTAAAAAATTGGGTAAAAGAGTTTTTTTTTTTTTCTCTTTATTTAGTTTGGGGACTTTTACACGAATGTGTATGCCAGTCCCATCGTAACTTAACCAAACCTTAACCTAACAAACTTAACTTAATCTTAATTTAACAAATTTAAAAATTTTATAGGCGGCATCTGAAGTAGGTGTGGACAATATATGATGGAAAGCACCAACATCATATCTATTAACTTCCAACTCTTTATACAATTTTTCTCTTTCAGACTGCAATCTAACACATTCCGTCAATAAGTGAAAGACATCCTCCGGTTTTGCGCACTCCTCACAGTTTGGTGAATTAATCAGTTTAATTAGAAATCTAAACTTATTGAGCGGCATGTGTCCAGATCGCAGTCTGTGAGCGATCACCACCAGCTGTCTACTTAACTTAGTGTTACAAAACCATGGTATATGAGGAGGCTCCGATATTATAGATCTATACCAAATTCCTTTCGACATCGATCTTTCGTCAAAATATTCTTTCCACAGTCCATAGCACTTGTGTTTATATTTAGGTAATATTTCGAGATAATCGGTTTTGATGTGTATTTCTTTTCCCTCATCTATACCTACCTTTGCCAAACGATCCGCCTCCTCATTACCCTGTAAGCCTATGTGTGATGGAACCCATTGCAACCTCAGATCGAACCCGTTATTCCTTAACTTATATATCATAGACAGAATACCATATGCTATCGGTGTACCTCTGCACCCAGAGGCGCATCGAGCAATATGTTGCAGTGCGCTCTTACTGTCTACACAGATTACTACTTTATTTTTGTTGATCTTTTGAATGTAAGTAAACGCTTCTGAGATTGCAAGGAGTTCCAGAGACATTACCGACACATAGTTCATTATTTTAAAACAATTATTGCTGTCATTTTGCGGTCTCGAGGGATCGTAGTAAGCTGCGCCATTTCCATTAACACTCTTAGACCCATCAGTATATATAACATAATAATCATAATATTTTTCTCTTAGTTCCCTCAACACTTCTCTTTTTATAAAATTAGGTTCATAAGTATTTTTAGGTTTTTTAATTGACTCTAAATCAATCACAATTGTATTTTGAATATCAATGTTAGTGACCCGTGTATCCAAAGTAAACATTTCCAAGATGGGAGATGAGTTCACATATTCTTTCTTAACTTCTTCAAAAACATCAACAAGTAACGGGATCTTCTTCTTTGACCAATATCTGGTGTGTCCAAGAGCGCTAAGTTCTGACAACAACTTGGTTGTTACATTATTTGACCATGACCGTACTTTCAAAACATACTTGTAAGCTAACCACCTTCTTCTTAAATGCAGTGGAGGAACACAGAGCTCAGACTCCATAACATGAATCGGGGTGCTTCTAATGAAGCCCCCCACTATTCTTAAAGCCTGATTTTGCACCTTGATTAACTTGTACACATTTGAATCTGCACTACTGTCATACAAGAAACAGCCATAGTCTATTCTACTTCTAATTAACGCTATATATAACCTACGTAGGTGAATCTGATGTACACCCCATGAAGAACCGGTAAGAATTTTTAGCACATTCATAAGCTTCTGAACCTTTTCCACAGTCTCATTAATGTGTTTACTCCAACGCAAAGTCTTATCTAGCCAAACACCCAGATATTTATAGGTAGGTACTGCATCAAGTTCACAATTGTTTACAATAAGCTGAATTTGTTGTTGTCTAAAGCCCCGGCTAAAATTACAGTATTTTGATTTAATGTTTGATAAATCTAAACCTAATTCATCCAGTAAAACAATAAAAATATTTAGCGCATTTTGAATTTTGTTTCTACCCTCTAAAATATTGTTATAAGTTGTATACAGTACAACGTCATCGGCGTATTGGCATGTAAACACATCAATGATTTCCCGACAAAACTTATAAGTAGCTATGTTAAATAGCAATGGAGATATAGGGTCACCTTGGGCTAGTCCTTTTCCTGCATATCTGATGATATCAGTTCCCTTTGCAGATTCATCAGTAACTTTAAGATGACGCTCGCTTAAAAAGTTCCATAAGTAATTGCATATATTTTTACCGACCTTAAAATTATCCAGAATTGACAATAGTTTTTCTATTAATATATTATTGTATGCACTTTTAATGTCCAAAAAACAAGCCAGGGTGCAACTATTATGTGAAAAACCTATCTGAATCCGGGTCACCAAACGCGTTATACAGTCAAGACTAGACTGCCCCCTCCTAAATCCCGTTGCATATGGTGATAGAATTTGTTTTTTTTCAACGTACCATTCCAGTCTTTTCGCTAACATAGTATGAAAAACTTTGCAAGTACAAGACATTAATGATATTGGTCTAGGTTTGTTCCCTCCTGATTTTGAAATGGCAATAACCCTAATATCCCTCCACTGCCATGGAACAACTCCGGATTTTATTATATTATTATAGATATTGAGTAGAAACATTTTTCCAACTGTAGGTAGATGTGAAATCATGGAGTAGGTAATTTTATCTTCTCCTGGGGCCGAATCTTTTTTTTTTAAACAGTAAATCATTTCGTGTAGTGTATATTTTGATTCTAACAGTACATTTTCAGATACAAAGAGTGGTTTGAGTGGAACAACGTAATCAGGTGCAATATCACATAGCATTTCTTTCTTTAATTCCTGCGTACAATAAGCCCTAGATCTGTTGTAGCCCTTCGCCCATCTCAAACGATGCCACATTTCAGACGCTGACACTTTATTATCAATACTATCACAAAATTTCTGATAATCAGCTGATTTGGCTATTTGTATTGCCTGCCTTGCTTTTCGTGTTTTTTCTTCTAGTAATGAGAGATTGGCGGGAGTAGGGTTTCTCCTAAAATTCCCTAGGGCTAATCTACGTTCACTGACTAATTTGGAAATACCCGGATTCCAATATCCTTTCAGTTTAAAGTTACTATTCGGATAATTAAAGGAATATTTGCATTTGCCGCATTATTTATTTGGCGGATGAAATGATCATATAATACCTGGACGTCGTTATCGCTAGTAGATAAAGAAAAACTATTGAGCAAAGATTCCTTGTAACCTTTCCAGTCCGCTAATTTGTAGTTTCGCTTATTATTTATGACTACCTCCTCATTGTATTTGACTTTTATGTTGATAAACATATGGTCACTACCAAGATTCTCATTCATAACGCACCAATCGAAGTTAATAGCGATGTCCATCGATACAAATGATATATCAGGAGATGAACTTTGTAATACACCATTTACTAACTTCATCCTGGTGGAGTGTCCGCTATTTAAGGAGAGAAAACCAAATTCTAACGACGAGTCAAATATTTGTTTACCTCTTGTGTCGGTTTTGTATGACCAGTTTGTATGATGGGCATTAAAGTCTCCCGCAACCAAACAATTTTTAGGGAACCTAGAAAATATGGCATCCCAATCAGCTTGGGTTGTGTGAACCGAACTAGGACAATATATAAGTATTATGTGTTTGATACAATTTGAATTATTTATTTTAATGCATATTATTTCGATGCCTGAATTGCTTAACAAAATGTCAACTTCTTGAACACTTAATGAGTAATGTGTTAGTATAGCGATCCCACCATACGAATCCTCTCTGTCGCGCCTAAAAATATTATAATTATTAAGATGAAGACGTATCTGTTCTCCCAGCCATGTTTCGCTTATTAATGCTATGTGTACCTTTTCTTGCAACAGTAAACATTTAACATCGTCTAATTTCGGTTTTAAGCTCTGTGCATTCCACTGCATTATATTTAATTTTATGTCTTTATGTAAACAAGCCATATAATGTAGAAATAATAGTGCCAAAAACATTTGTCTCTTTAACTAAGTTCAAAATGTACTGAAAACAATCTTGAAAAATTAAACTAAGTATTAATTTAACTTTACCGTCAAAAGTATTTTCCGATATCAATACTTCCTTCAATTTATGTAGTAGTCTTTTAAACTCTATTTTTCCCCTTGTGGACCCCTCTTTATTTTCATTTGTTTCCTGTTGAATTGATAATACATCTACGGAATCCTGTGCAAAATTACGACTTTGACTTGATTTTTTTTTCTTTTTGTTACGTTTCCTTGATGGTCTCCCCAAAATGATAGAATTTGCTGAGTCATCCATACTTTCTTCTTTTGTTTCGTCGGTGTCCGTCCCATGAATGTTTGTTTGCGTCTCTGTGACCAATGCATCTCTATAGGATTTTTTATAAATATTACTCATATATTTTTCAGTATAAGTATTTTTCTTCTCTTGCTGCCGCTCAGGTTGGGCAGCTTGCTGTTGCAAGTACATGGACAAGGCTTTTCTATAAGTGTAATTGTTGTCACACATTATAATCCTTATGCGTTTCTCTTTTAAAAAAACTGGGCATGATTTTGCAAGTGCCAAATGTGGACCTTTACAATTAGTACATTTGAAGGTAGTCGTCTCGCAATTACTGTGGTTGTCTCCACATTTTGGGCAGCGTATTATCTTTGTTGGGCATGCCTTTAATAAATGTCCGAAACGCCAACATCCGGAACATTGCGTAACCGGAAACATATAGGGTTCTACTTTGAATTTACACCCATAAATATTCACATAACCGGGTAACCTTGAACTTTTGAAACAGAGACGCACAGATTCACTGTCTACCCACTCTCTTGAAATGTTGAGTCGCTTTAATCTTCTTACCGTGACGATCTCATACTCACACTTTACACTCTGCAGAATTTCTTGCACATCTATTTCCAAGTCTATTTGTTTGATAACTCCATAGGATAGATTTATTTCATCTACAAATTGACATCTATACCCCAAATTATGAAACTTTTGACACTTAACTAAGTTCTCAGCATTTTCTCGGTTTTCAAATTCCAATATAGCTTTGTACGCATTTTTATACTGAATTTTTTTAATATTTACTATGTTTTCAGCTCTCAATAACTTTGCTAGACCAAATTGTTTAGGTAATATTGTTTCTTTTCCTGTAATGCTAACTGTGTTGTTCAAAGATCGTACGTTCTCCTCACCGCTCACACTATAAAATTTTTGTGATAATTTTCTTGCTACTTTTTTACTTCTAACCGTTATAAATCCATCATCTTCCTCGATAATTTCCTCACTATCTACTCTTTTTTTCTTTTCCGGAAATTTCCGATTCTCACTCGACAAACTGGTTCTAGTTTCCATTGACTTTGCTGATACTGGTTGCTCAGTCTCATTCAATATCTCTTCCTCCATACTTTCACTCCCACTTAACTCACAATTTGTAATGTCCGGCACATCAACCATTATCAGTAAACATTAAAAGAGTTTATAGTTTCAAAAAATTAAAAAAATAAAAGTTCAAGAATGTTGTTACTAATGCGTGCGCTCGCCTCGGCGTCTCGCGTAACGATGGGGTAAAAGAGTTGAAATTGATGATTTCACAAAAGGAGTGGTAAGGAAAATTACCACTCCTTTTGTGAAATCATCAATTTCAACTCTTTTTTTGCGAATTTGTTTTGGCTTACGCTGTGATTTAAACTTTTCGTTGTCCTTTACTAGTTTCCCCTGTTGTGCAATTCTAGATACAGTATTTTCCAAAATTCCAGTAACCTCTGCTATAGTTTTGTTAAAATTTATATCTTCTTGATATTCAGCACAATTTGGATCCAGTTTCCTTTTTCTAAAATATTCGTATACATTAAAAACCACTTGCTTACACTGACTATTAATTCAAATTCATCTTGAGAATGTAATCTCGTGTATAACTTGCACAGACTGTCCGCAACTGTCAACACATGCGCTCGGTATCCGCGTAGCGAACGAAATGAACGAACACGGGACAGCGCATGCCGCCCGCACCTCCCTCGGCCCCCGTTTTCGTCATACCCCCGCGCCCCTGTACCCCGTGGGCGAAGACTCATTTAAACGGTCTTACTATATCTAGAAAAGGCTGTTAACATCTGTCTTTTAGGCGAAAAGGTTAAAAGAACGCAATATGGTACCACACAAGCCAGCTAATGGGCCCCAAACTAACGCGAGCCCACCGAACAGCGCGCCTTCATTTCGCACGCACTCATTTAAATTGGACACAGCAAGATTGGAGCCGTGTACTCTTTCTAATGAGTATAAAATTGTGTTACATGGCAATGATGGAAGGAAGAAGGTCTACCGACGTAAGGGAGAGCGTTTCGCACAATGTTGCTTTGAAGAGGGTTACTTATGGCGGTGGCTCATGGACTGTCTGGGGCGGTATATCCGCGAGCGACAAAACTCAACTTGAGGTTGTTACAGAACCACGGCTGCCAACATTAAATGCTGAAAGGTACATTCGTGAATGATTAGAACCTCACGTGATACCATACGCGGTCAATGTAGGCCCAAATTTCCTTTTATGCATGATAATGCAAGCATACAGCCGGCATCGTCAGGGAATATCTTCGGGATGTGAACATCACAGTTTTGGACTGGCCAGCCATAAGCCCAGACATGAACCCCATTGCACATGTGGGACGAGCTAAAAATACGTGTTAGGGCTCGTCAGCCAGTTGCCCAGACGATGCAGGAATTGAAAATTGCCATAGAAGAGGAATGGGAGATGATAAGAGAGCTGTGGTAGATGCCCATGGAGACAACACGCGTTATTAAATTAAACCTTTATTTGATAAAACATGTTTTTATTCAAAAACCAATTGCCTTTAACAAGGCGCATATCCGACTTGTTAAGCGTAGCTCCATGTCGTATAGTATTCTAAATTCAAATTTAAAACAATACGATCGAAAAAGATGGTAAAATGTATCAGGTTTAAAACTGCATCAATAGTTTTTGTTCAATCTAGCAATCAATCCCAAACTCTAAGGTGGGCCAATAGATGTGTCCAGAAGTGTAGATACGTCCTAGAAGTTCAACACCGGTATCAGTAGTTGAACGACCCCTTGTAAAACCGAACTGTTTGAAATGTAATAATTTATGTTTATTAAAAAAAACTTAGCGTTTGGTTTAAAATTAATTCTCAAAAAAAAAAGAACAGAAATAGGTCTATAATTTGTGGGGTCTGATGTACTACCTGATTTACTAATCAATTATTATATCATTTCTTACTAAGGAGGTAATACATATTTAAACTTTTTTGAACTAGACGACATACTGGCTGGTAATAAAAACAAAAGTACCATTTATTTCTTTTTTTTTTTTACAAATTCAAAAGCGAATACAAATAAATGCAATTGTTCGAATTTTACAGCGTTATCTTTGGTTATTGAAGGTTTGTATTCTGTATCAATTTTATTATTAAACTATAATTTGAAAACAGTTACGAAGAGTTTTGCTATTCATTGGACTTTTAAATTATTTATAGTGTCGTTTACTAAATAAAAGTGCGTGATTTATGTAGTAAAAGGTGCATTCAGTAAATAATTCATAAAGAACATTGAGATATAGTGGCCTCATCATGACTTTGCCTCAAACCTCCCTCGTAGACGGTTCACGTGGCCCTCTTTTTCGATATGAATGAAAATTCATTACGTGACATTGGCTAAATGCACAAGCCATGCGAAGCCAAAGAAGAAAGAAATAAATAAATAAACAGTTTCGAACAAATTTGTATTTTTTTTTGTTATCGAGCGACATCATTTGACCGCAGATGAAATGAAAAGAGCTGTAGGGATGTCGGGAAGAAGTCAATCTCAGGTATCTCGGATTTTTGGCAGACGGCAGCGTTATTTGCGTCTTCATCAGCGTTACACTAACACGGGAGCTGCTGAGCAGCACCCAGTTCGAAGAAGTTTTACAACCACACAGCAAGATTAATACATACAACTAACTGTAAGACGCCAGTCGATGTTGACTGAGATAGGTTTAAGGCTACAAAATTCAAGAGGTGTTGTTGTTAGCTGACAAACTGCGCGAAATCGACTGCATGAAACTGATATGTTCGACAATATAATGAAACCAAGCGAGATTCAATGCAGACTGATTTAATGAAATGGAACTCGTCCTGATACGTACGGTGAATTGCAAGCACAGATTATATAACTAATACAGATATTCTCTATAGTATTACTTAACGTTAATTAGTAGGTCTCGTACACAACACTGTCCTCCCTTCATCAAATAACATTCCAAAGAAACATACTAGTTCGTAGTTAACTCAAATAACATTCAAAAGGAACATACTAGTTAGTTGGTAACTTAAGTAAAAGATACTACATATTACAACTCAGAACTTAGGAGTAACTTACATATTAAATAAACACATCTTAAATAATTACTATTTTGAAGTCTTTAACTTCGTGACACAATTTAAGGCAGCTCTCCGGCGTAAACGACTAGGAACGATCGGCGGCGATATGGACGCTGGCAAACTCTCGATTTCCGAAACTACTGCTTCGGTAGACTCATCCCTCGGGCATTTCCCTGTACTCTCATATAATGTATTGGACGGGGAGCCTACCGATGCTATGTTTTGTTTGTGTTCTATGGGTGCATTATGTTCAAGTTCGATTGACTCCATCTCGGCACTAGGACTCGGACCCGCGATAGAAGGTCTAGACTTGCTAACACGCCTATGAAGATGTCCGTCATTTGTTTTAACCGCGTACGTAACCGGTCCTGACCGTCGCACCACTACACCCTCTGCCCATTTTTGCCTATGTTTTGAATAATCCCGTACGATTACGGCATCCCCGACGCCTGCTTGCCGCAGCGGCGGACGCTGCTTGGGCGCGCGCTGTTCGTGCGCCAGTTGCGCGTCACGTACCAGCTCGGCCGTGTCTGGCCGCAGTAAGTCTAGTCTGCCGCGCAGTCGACGCCCGAACATCGCCACCGCCGGCTCGCGCCCGGTGGTGCTATGCTCAGTGTTACGATACATAAACAGAAACTTACACAATGCAGTATTGTCGTTAACATTTTCTCGTGACGCCTTCTTTAAAACTCGTTTGATAGTACGTACTGCGTTTTCAGCAGCTCCGTTACTGGAGGGATGATATGGTGCAACGGGCAAATGTTTTATGCCATTACGCTTTAAATACGAACAAAATTCCACAGAGGAAAATGGCGGTCCATTATCGCTTACTATTTTTCTAGGGATTCCAAAACGAGCAAAAAGCCTTCTGAAACTATTGATGACAACCGTTGCCGATGTTGTGCTCACTCGTTCCACTTCAATCCACTTTGAGTGAGCATCGACTATTATTAAATAGTATCTATTGTGTAGTGGGCCTAAGAAATCAACATTTAGTCATGACCACGGCTGCTCCGGCCAGGGCCACGAGTGCAACGGTGCTGGCGCAGGTTGAGCGCACTGCGACACGTACGCCGCGCACTCACTACACGTACGTTCTATATCACTATCTACAGTTTCCCACCATACATAGTTGCGAGCTATTTGCTTCATTTTAACTATACCCGGATGACCCTCATGAATTTCTTGCAAAATTGATTGTGGTAATACTTTAGGTATAACAATCCTGTAACCCCACACTAAACATCCGTGATCTATGTGTAATGAGTCTTTCCTATTAAAATATGTTTTTTCTTTATCTATGAGAACCTGTGGTGGCCATCCAAAAATGACATAACCAGCAATTTTTTTAAGAAGGAAATCCTTATCCGTCTCTGTTTTAATTTGCTAAAAACTGAGTGGAAATTTTTCTTCAACAAAGTTTAGATAACTATACTCTTCGTCATTCCGTACTCGTTCTCTAGAACTGAGAGGGAGACGTGATAGGGCGTCGGCGAAACAATTCCTCTCCGATCTTACAAATTCTATTTTAAAATCATATGCTGCTAATTTAACGGCATATCGTTGAATTCTGCTTGCCGCAGTAACGGGTATCCCTTTATTGTCACCTAATATATAGCTTAAAGCACGGTGGTCACTTCTAAGAATAAAATGTCGACCGTATAAATATTGGTGGTGTTTAGTCACACCAAATACAATTGCTAAAGCCTCCTTATCCAACTGTGAATACTTGGACTCACCTTGATTTAAAGTTCGCGAGGCGCAACCAACCGGCCGCTCACTGCCATCATCATAACGTTGTAACAACACTGCACCTAAACCATATGGGCTGCAGTGGCGAAGGGTGAAATTTTGACAAAGGGAAGCCGGTCCAAAAAAATAAACACTTAAACACTTACCTACTGCAGGATATCTTGGAGGAGGTCTTCAGATAAGAATAATATGAAAAGCCCCACCTTCACCATACAAAAAAGGACTGATGATTTGATAACAATGTCTTTCAAGTATGATAAAAGCGGCTTTGTGAAAAGCCTTTTTCGACGTGCATCTCTATACCACACATGCATGCTTGTTAGTAAGTACAAAGTTAAGTACCTATTGTTAGGGAATAAGAGTCAAGAAAAAATAAAATAAAAAATTACAAAAATAATAAAGTGTTAAAAACCGAACCACACAAACATCGATCCAAAACCAACAAAAATATTAAGCAAAAATAAAGCAAATTATACACAATCACAACGTTATTTATATTCTAATGCAATGCGTCTGTTTTTTTTTAACAAAATGAGCTAAAATGTTGTTATAAAAATTCGGATTACTTTTCATTTTTTTAAGCAAATTTTTTTCAATTGACATGATAGCCAAATCGGACAATCTCTGCTCTTTTTGGCAGTTTCGCACATACGTGTGAATGCGTTTTAAAGCAGAAAATGACCGCTCAGCTGAAGCTACTGAAATGGGGAGGGTCAGAATTAAACTGCAAAGAGTCGAAACTTGAGAAAATGCGTCTTTCAAAGACGAATTAACAGTAACAGCACTCTATATGAATTAAAGCCATAATAACAAACAAAATCCACAGTATTTAACCAAATCTGCGATTAAATTACCTTACAGAATCCGTCACAGTTTAAATAACACAAATATTAAAAACAAACGAAAAACTCATGCACCATAGGTACCTATAGAACGCTTTCTCGTAGTGGCGTGGTTTCTGTCTCTTTCTAATAGAGGAGAGGAGAGAAATACAAGCCGCCCGCGAGTAGCCTTATATTTATCAAGTTTTACCGACGGTTAGCGAGAATTAGAAAGAGATGGTCTGACACGCTCTCTCTTTTCGCAGCATAGTAAAACGTTGACATAGGTAAGCTGAAATTCGACGGCTTCCTTCAAGAGAACTACGAAAAGAATTACGAAAAATTGAAGCGCTGATTAATTTACGACTATAAAATGAAATGTGATACTTAGGGTATTGCTAAAAATTGCGATTGCTATTGTAAATCGCGCCGGCATTTGATTAATAATACTTTGTTAATGAAATAGAATGTAAATACTTTTGTATGAATATGGAACTGATTTTTGAAAGGTAACCCGGTGGGAATCGGCTTGTATGGACTCTTCGCCACTGATGGGCTGCTATCTACTACCAGTATAAGTTGTAAATTTGGATCATAATGTGCAAGCACCGGAGAGCTACTTAAGACGTTTTTAATTTTAGTAAAAGCATTTTCACATTTACTGTCCCAAGTCCATTTGACATTTTTTTTTAACAAATCATATAAAGGTTTTAAAAGTCACTCATATTAATGCAAAACTTTGAATAAAAGTTTACAAGTCCTAAAAAACTTCTTAACTGCGTTATGTTACAAGGTGATGGAGCAGCTACAATTGCCTTAATTTTTTTATCATCTGTATGTAGGCCTTGTTTATCAATTTTATAACCTAAGTATGTCACCGATTCTTTAAAAAAATCGCATTTACCATAATTACCCCGGAGGCCATTCTTCAATCTCTGCAATACAGCCTTTAAATTTGATATATGTGATGACATACATGTACCCGTAACACAAATATCGTCTGCAAATACAGCAGTAAACGGCAAGCCACTCAAGGTCTCTTCCATTATTTTCTGAAAATTTTCAGGAATGCATTTAATACCAAACGGAACACGATTATAAACAAAAGTACCCATATGAGTGGTAATTGCCGTCATCGGCCTTGAGTCTTTATGGAGTAAACATTGTTGGAACGCATTCGACAAATCTAACTTAGTGAATCGTTCACCTCCTCCCAGCGAGATTTTCTTTTCTATTTTTGAAAATGAACGCCGTAAATTGCATTGCGGATGTTCTAAGGCCTTATGTCCGTCCATTCGCACAAACGCTTGGTTCCAATTTCACGTTGATGCTTGACAATGCACATTCTCATACAGCTTTGCACACACGAGAGTACTTGACAAGATAAAAAATATTGCCTTGGCTTGCACAAGCGGCAGATCTCAACCCCATCGAGCATGCATGGGACATGCTCCAGAGACGTGGTTAAAAGGATTTGGATGGAATGACAACAACCCAACAACTGATGGATTTAAAAATTTCATTGGGAGCAATTGCTGCAGGATAACATTAACAGGCTCATAGTTCATCGATTCTATGAATAATCGATGTCAGCAAGTTCTATATATCAGAAGAGGCCACACTCTGTATTAATTTATGCAATTTACTTAATTTAAAATTTTATGATTACGCACTTTATTTTGTATTACGCACATAATTACTTATTACATTACATACTTATTGGTAATTATTGCTTTTTTTTTTTAATTGTTATAAACTAGCACTTGACCGCATTCCCGGCTGATGGTAAGCCTAAGCAGTGATGCAATCGTTGATGGTAAAGCGCGCTAGTTTATTAAGAGCCTATTCACTCAGAAAAACTGAGCGAATAGGAAGGAAGACGGCAGTTGAGCAATGTTTCCGTGTGCAGTTTCTGGCCTGCCATCGGACGCGTCCCCAGGTGGCGGATAGGGGAACGGCCCCCAGATATGGGGGTTACCGGTTTACCGGCGCGGACCAAAACCAGAAGTGGGGACCGCTTCGGCGGTCACACGTGCGGCAGGTCGGCCACCACTCCAGGTGGCTGACGTGACCCGAACTCCGGGTCACCGTTGGGCAACCCGGTCTCCTCATTGAGAGGAGCTGGGGCCCCGGTTGCTTCCGGGCAAACGAGTGGGGCTAAGAGGAAGGACACCTCGCTAAAAAACCCTTGGCTGCTGCGTCTTCTCGCACAAGAAGACGTACCCAGCCAGGCCCCTCCCTATGGAGAGCCCACTGTGGGCCCGCCTTCGGGCGGGAATCGCCGGCGGGGGATTGGTCGGCAGGCTTGCTATTTCCCATGACCCCGCCACTAAGGCGATGTCGGTGTGTCGCTGTTCGGGTTTAGTGGGTATTCCCGGCTTCGGCTGGGCGAGTCCCACAAAAAAAAAAAAAGGTGATGCAATGTTAAACCCAACAACACGACCAACGATGCTGCGCCAAAGGGAGATTGATCTGAAGACCTTCCACGACCAAACTCCCGACACAACAACATTAGGCGCATCGTACTCAGCACACATCGCAACACAACTGCTCAGACCCGTCCTCCGTACGGCTTCACCAGACATCATGCCGGAACACGACAAATCGCTTGGCGGCAAGGCTTTGTCTGGTGGATGGTAACTTCTGCCGGCGGCCGATGTTATGGTATTATAAAAAAAAAAGAAACAATTGTTGATTAATATAAAAAAAAAAAATCATTATGAAATAATAATTATAAATTGAAAATACTAAGGAATTAATCATTTATAATCGTGGGTGTTGTTTAGACTTTTTTGATGTGTGTCATTGTAATGTAAATTAGAAAAGGTCCATCATATAGATGATTATTTTTTTAAATTCAAGGAACCATTTTTTGGACGTGTTTGTATACCTGACCATTATGTGTCCTGCGTTCGTTATTTAAATGTAAACAAATATGACACAATTAAAAGATTATTTTAATTTCTACACAACAAAGTTTAGCTTAGTTTGGCAGTGCAAGATCGGTCACTGTGGAAAGCTTTGGGCTAGGCTAGTATAGGTTGAGAAGAAAAAGAAGAAAGTTTAGCTTATGTTACAACTTCAAAAATTTTTATGACTATTTTCAATAATGTTGAAATCAATGTAATGATCAATGAAATAAAGTTGATGTTTTTTCAAGTTGAAACAGTGTTGGATGTGAGACATGAAACAGCCTCACCTTGAGCAAGTTCTCGACGGTGTTGTCGAAGGTGTTGGTGAGCAGCACGAGGTCCCTTTGGGCCCCCCCGGGGGCGCGCCCCCCCAGCGCGGCCTGCACGTGGAGCGCGAAGTCGGCGCGCATCTCCGACGCGATGTCCAGACCTTCACGCAGCTCGTGGATCAGCTGACAACAGGTACGTCACTTTCACCGTCTCACTCGACACAATAGGTAAAATGCTCATCTTCAATAATCTACACTAATATTTTAAAGCTGAAATGTTTAATTTGCTTGAACGCACTAAACTACAGGTTCCAATTGAAATTATTTTTGTATTGAATAGTCCATTTATCAAGGAAGGTTTTAAGATATATAACATCACGCTGCGACCAACAGGAGCAAAGAATCAGTGGAAAATGTCAAAAATACGCAGAAAATTATTTATTTCTAAGAACTTTAATTGCATTCGCTCTGATTATTCCAAAAATATTGCGAACGAAGTGGTTAGTAACAGCTAGTGCGAAATAAAATTATTAAGATACTAGCTGCGCCCGGCAGTCCACCCGCATAAACTTCGATCTTATAAAAATATCGCGATAATAAATATTCTATACTAGCGGCCGCCAGCGACTTCGTTCGCGTAGTTTAGTTATGCTCCGCTCCTATTGGTCGCAGCGTGATGTTATATAGCCTAAAGCTTTCCTGGATTAATAGGCTATCCAACGCAAAAATAATTATTCAAATCGGTCCAGTAGTTCCTGAGATTAGCGCGTTCAAACAAACAAACAAACAAACTCTTCAGCTTTATATATTAGTATAGATGATATTCCTGGTACCCTACTCATCTGTATGTCAAATTTCAAGTTCAGACGTGAAAGCAGAACAAACAAACTTATTTTCACATTTATAATATTAATAACGATTATTTAACTTTTTTTTTTTAATAATCATAAACTAGCACTTGACCGCAATCCCGGCTGATGGTAAGCACTGATGCAATCGTTGATGGTAAAACGCGCTAATTTTGCTAATCGCTAGGGAGATTAATACGAAGACCCTTCACGACCAAACTCCCAATGCAACAACATTTAGTGCACGTACCTCGGCATACATCGCAACACAACTGCTCAGACCCGTCCCCCGTACGGCTTCACCAGACTTTAAAATTTTTAACACCTACTTACAAAACATGTATACAATAAGGATTTTTAGTCACCGTCCAAACATCTAGACATTAGGTATCATTTAAAAATTCCAATCTTAAAAAAAAAAAAAAAACGATACGTAAATTCGCTCTGCGTAGTCTCTGGGTTATAACGTTGATAATATAACAGCAATGAAAGAGCCGCATCCCTCTTACCCCCGCTCTATCCCCCGCTGCTGAGCTACGCGACATCGACACAACTCTCTCAGCAGTCTCAGCAGTCGGCCCCGCGCGAGCGTCCTTGTGTGAAGCGAGCGCCTAGTTCCGTGTTCGGCACCAGTGCCATCGTGATTTGTATACAAAGTATATCTGTCACGAGTATTATGAAATGGTGCTATCTTACATACTTAATGGTGAAAGCTTGAACGGTGCCCAATCGCACACCCCGAAGCTAACATTTTGTGGACTGACGAGGTCTAGTTTACTCGTGCGAGGCTGTATAATCAGCATAATGAACATTGGTGGTCATTTCGAAACCCACACATGATACGAGAAACAGATCACCAAGTGCGGTTTAGTGCAAATGTGTGAGTTGGGATCGTCGGTAACAGAATAGTGGGGCTATAGGTGTTTTATTGAAGGAAGACTGACCGGGGGCTCGTAACGTGCCAGTTATCTCCCATCGAGATTTTTATTATCAGCAAGACGGTGCACCACCTCGTTACTCCGACATCGTTCTTGATTATTTAAATACGGAACACGGTCATCGTAGGATCGTTCGCGGGGGGCCAGTCGCCTGGCCACCTCGGTCGCTAGATCATATTCCATGTGACTTTGTTTTGTGGGGCGAAATAAAAAGATTAGTGTATGTGGAGGACGCCCTAAGCCTAGACCAATTAAAACAGCAAATTGTACGTGCATTCAAGTGAAAAGTGACACTGTAGTGCTCAACAAAATTAAAAATAATGTGCAAACACGTGCAAGGCTTTATTTAGAGAGGAACGGTATGCATTTTGAACCATTATTAAAGTATTGTAATGTGTGTGTGTGCGTGTGTAATGTGATTGTTCTGAGTTAATAAGTTGTTTTTTTTTTTTAAAATACGCCTAATAGCAAAAAGTTCTGGTACGCTTTTAGTAAAGTTTAAAGTTGGTTCTAATTTATGTAATTTATTAATAATTGAATAATTAAAGATTACTTTTTGATAATAGTGAACATAGCACAAACCTTTTGCTAATTGACGACCTAACCCCGTGAAAGCATGAGGGGAAAATTTGCAATTTTTGCATTGTGTTCAATGAAGTTCGGCACGCGCAGTTACCGAGCGCGTACGCACGCCGCGATGTCAACAAACATCAACTTTTTATAGATCACTTTGTAATGTGATATCTCAATATTTTGTATTGTGTGAAGCTAAAAGAAAAAAAAAACACGTTTTCAATGATTTTCGCCAAAAATTAATACATCGAAATTTGGAAGGTGACTAACAAATTAACCTATAACTGTACCTATAATTATATAGGTTCATTAGTTATATAGTATATTAATACTATATAACTAATGAACCTAACATATTATGTTAAATCTATCTCTCTTTTGTACGAATGAAACATTTAGGGACATTCATAATAAATGGTTATGGAGATGTATTAATTTTGAATAGTGTATTCTCGCACAGCGCACCTGCTTGACAGTGAGACAGGATGGGTGGTCGGGGCGCGCCTCGAGGCGGAAGGAGAGGTAGTCGTGCACGGCCTCCATGCACAGGCTGGACAGCAGCAGGAAGTGCGCGCGGTACCACGGCAGGCGCATGGAGCGGCACTCGCCCGACCAGCAGCCGTACCTGTATCATGTTATGCTGTCAAGGTTGTCCTTCTAAGCTACTGATCTAACTACCAAAGAATATGAAAATGAGAGTCAATTTATGAACGGGATCTTTATTATCTATGACATCTGTAGTCAAAGTAACTAATATACCAATTGGTATATTGGGTTGGATTTAGATAGCGCTGTATTAATTATTCGGAAATAATAAAGTAAAATAATTTATGTTTATTTGAATATAAATTATTTCTTAGTAATTATTTTGGGTATTAAAAACTTTATTATTTCCTTCTGTATAATAAGATTTCTAAGCTTTACAGTGTTATATCCATTTCTGAACAGCGCCATCTAGTGTGTCGCCGTCTCCGTGTATGTGTATTTCAAAACCTCACAAGCAAAAGTCGAACTTAAGCTCTCCATGCACTTTTGTCTTCATTAGTACATACCCATAAACTTAACCACTTTACGCAATGTAAGTTTACTGCGTATTACTATTTCTATTTCATTAAGAAAAGGACCGATATGGTCCTGTCAAATTAGTCAGCACTTGACGTTAATTGACATAAGTTTAGTCGGCATGATTTTAATCATGTCTAAAATGTGTATGGAATATTATAATTTTCTAGTCCTACAATAGGGATGTATCCAAGGTATGAAAATCAAAAAAATAATTAGTCCGTCTTGCAGATAATAAAAAAAAATTAAGACCCGTATTTTTTATTTTGTCGTAATTACCAAAAATTACTGAGATATAGCGTATTAAAGTTACAGAGTAGGGGCTAATTACGTCACGCCATTCTATATTTTGCACCATGGCGTGACGTCATGCGACATTTCAAATCAATATATCTTCCTAAGTATTTGAATAAAAGAAAAAAATACGTGTTCAATATTTTTTATAAAGCTATCTGACGGACATTAAATTATTTTTTAGGATACAAGCCAATTGTTCCATACACATTTTAGACTAACATAGTTTGTCCGGCCAATGGAATACTTTCATTTTAAAGGAAGTTACATAATTAGCATGGTTTTAATGTAAGAATGATCAGCCTATAACTTCCACACTTCTGGAACACAATGCTTAGGGTAGGTAGATATAAGCACATACATACTATAAACAATGGAGTTGCTGGATACTGCAAAACGTTGACACAAATAAATAAACTCATGTAATATAGCCATGCTCTTATGTGATGTGATGTTAAGTGTTAATTTTTTTGATTTAACACTTAACATCACATCATTATTCTGCACAAGATTAGGAAAAAATGTATCTAAAGTGCGATGACAAGCACTAATATGTCAACACTTTGGTAACTTTCAATTGCCGTTTCTTTGTGAAATAAGTACGGCAATATTGAAATACGAAAAATTACATAAACTTATGGAGGCTCGGAAATGTTATGTTCGTAAAGCTGAGAGTATGTATACTTTTGCTCGTGACTATGCACACACATTTCGCTAGTTGTGTAATATTCATATGTTAAATAGAATAGTGTTGCCATCAAAGGCACAAATGCAGACCTATGACCAAACAAGCCACAAACAGTGCCTCGCTAGCATACCGAACGCTGCTCTACATCAGCCGGTAGTGATGTTCCAATCTTAAACAGTTCAAAATGCTAAGATGATGATTATAGACTGAGATTTATAGTGACCTCCTGAGCTCATATGTCTTCAGCTCTTCTTCATACTGCATGGAGGAGTCAGAGGGCTCGTTCGTGGGGTCCTCAAATATCTCTTCGCCGTCCTCTTCGGTAAAACTTTCTGACTGCGGTAGAGGATAGAAAAACATCATATTATACATCGTGAAATTTAAGGCGTCTTAAAAAGACAGCTCACAATTCCAAAAGCCAAAACATAGTAAAAATATCGATTAATAAATAAGTTAAAAAATTATAATTTTTAAGCTAGTGTGAGTGTCAAGTTTGAACAAAGAAATTTAATATTTTACTTACATCAGGTTTTTCCAGTGTGAGGTAGACTTTATCCAACAGATTGTGACGCATCTTGTAGATAAACATCATACAACGTCGAACACCCTGAGTCTTCAGAATTTCTTGGTGGTAGTCCCTGAAAGACAAAATTGTAAATTATTTTTCAACACACTTGCTCATAAAGTGGCTCTATGGTCACCGCAATTAGGCACATTATGACACCCATAATCAAACTGTGACAAAAAAAAAACTATATCTCACTAATGAGTTATATATAATAGAAAAACTATAATATATATTTTTTTTTTATTTAATTGGTGGTTTCTTTAATTTGCCTATGCATTGCATTACACTGAGCAGGTAAAGGTATCTTAGACCATGATAGCCTCGTCTTGAATTAATATCTTCTTATTACAAAATGCAATGCAAAAATAAATTACGTCTTCACAAAATAGCGTCTTGCCGCCGTCTTTTATTAAATTTAATTGGTTGAGTAGCTTTGTTCAAAAGTATTTATTAAATAAAAGAAAACATGTTCAATAGAACAAATAAATTAATGTTCCTATTGCTCATTTCATGGAACTTATTATATAAATAGATAATTTTAACGCGTACGTGTTTAATAAATAACTTTCACTTATAAACAACTTTTGTTTTCTTTGTATTAAGAGAAAACTTTAAATTCCCCATTTTGTACGTGGCAGAATAGACGCAAAACCTATGCGCGGAAAATAAAAAAAAACTTTAGTCTGTGGCCGATTGCAATGCGCGCGCATAGGAAAACTGATTATTTTTCCCGCCATAGTGAAACATTTTTCACAACTTTAACAACACAACACGATTTCACTCTTGAAATTAATATTATAGTTATTTATTAATTAAAATATCTACAAGTACTAGTTGCGAAGAAAATTATTTATGTTGTACCGCCCCGCCCGATATAAGATGTGAAGCCCTTAACGTTATGCAAAGTTTACTACCTGAAAACTCCAAGGAAAAAAAAATTATGTACTACAATAAAATGAGTTTTTCGAAGTGAAACTTCTTTACGCACGCTTGACTTGGGGAGTAAGCTGGCGAACGCGAGACGTAAGCGTTACGAAAAGTGATCGGGCAAGGCGAACGGAAGTTAAGTGGGGGATATAAGCACAGAGGCGCCCGTGGCGCGAGCTTGGTACTACAAGGTCTACAACGAGGTTTTTTTTTTTTTTCAATAAAAAAAGAAGATCTATGCAAAAATATTAATTTACCAATGAAACCATGAAATAAATGTAAATATTTATAGAAAATTAATATATGTATATGTGTATACATGTATATGTAAACACCTCTGCACACTTAGTTGATCCAGCCACGATGCCGAACATTATAGACTCCACCTTTAGCACGGAATAACTTGACTCCAGTTGCTTATTTCATGGGCGGAGTGGCAACGTCGCATTCTATGCAGCGATGTGGCCAAATATATTCGTCGATTAGGACATATACTAGATAAAAAATTTTCAGCAATTTCATGCATTAGTGGATCCGTAACGGCTAAATTTTTTGAACCCACCAGAACTCTTTAGCTCTGAATATATTTTAAAAATCAATAACTTGTGTTGATCCATTTATATACTCGTACTTCCAGTAATACTTCTTTTGATCCGATACCTATACCGTAACGGTTGATCAATTATGAATTTATTAAACCTAATCTAGATATATTATATTCGCAATGCTCCATACATTATAAGATCTATATATATTTTTTAACAATTTCATGCATTAGTGGATCCATAACGACCATTTTTTTTTGTAAATGCACGAAGACGTTTTGGCTAGGAATATATTTCAAAATGCATTTGCTTATGTTGATCCATTTAGCTACTCGTACTTCGTAACGTTTTGTTTTTGTTGTTATTTTACTCACAAGTATGTTGAAAAACGTCGTATGATACACGTGTGTATTGATGATTACCGTCCTCGGCTCTCTTAAGACCCTCGCCTACGGCTCGGATCACAATAGAGCCTCGGAGGTGACCAAGAATGTTACACACTAGTACCATCATGTACTATTATTGTACGAGTTTATTGAGGGTTGGAAGTTGTTGAGAATAACCGAAAAAGGCGCGCGCACCGCATCATTGTCTCGACTCCACGCACACGCGCCATGTTTATTTAAGTATGTAAATTATTTATATGTAGTATTTATATGTTTTAATGTTTGTATTTTAAGGAACAGACAGTTGTGCTGCTGGGGAGTTTGTTCCGCCACTTATTCCCACCGAAAGCACTTGGAAGAGGTGAAGAGTGGTTGTTTTGGGGGGATTGTCTAATCAAAAATTCGCTCTCCCGACCACTTCAAGGAAACAAATATCAACTTTATACCAATAACAATTGATTTCAGAGTGACAAACGCTATTTAGAAAAGCAATAAAAATATTTGAGACTGTAGCAAAAACTGGACTTTATTATGTAGGAAATAAAATTATTTTTCCGTTGTTTACATGTTTTTGAAATAAATCGCCAATGCAGGATCAATAACGCACTAAATACTATCGTATTGTCTATATTACGCAATTCTGCTGAAGGAGAATGGATGGATGTAAATAAGAATATCAGTAAACTAACCTGTAGAGTGACACCTCGCACTTGTCCAACAGCTTCATATGCGTGAGTTCTGACAGGCCTCCGATGTTAAACGCATCGTTAGCGACCGGAGGCCCCTCGCTGGACATGTAGCCGCTCTCGTTGGACGTCAGCGGGTCTCCGTATTGGTGTGGGATTATCATCTCTGGTGTTGATAAGCCATTGCTCAATGTTGGGAGCTCTGAAATCATTTCAAAGGTATAGATCGGTTTATTTTGTGTGTACAGCATCTCGCAGTTCAATTTCAAACTCGGTAGTAGGCCATAAAATTCGCTGCCGATAAAAGTTATCACCCACTAGACAAAGTATTGCCATCAAGCGATTCGTCGTGTTCCGGCATGATGCCTGGTGAAGCCGTACGGAGGACGGTTTGAGCAGTTGTGTTGCGATGTGTGTCGGGTACGATGCGCCAAATATTGTTATGTCGGGAGGTATGGTCGTGGAGGGTCTCCACATCAATCTCCCTCTGGCGCAGCATCGTTAGCCGTGTTGTTTGGTTTAACATTGCATCACCTCGCTCAACCCGTCTGTTTCCTAATTACTAATAAACTAGCACGCTTTACCATCAACGATTGCATCACTCTTTACCATCAGGTGGGATTGCAGTGAAGCACTAGTTAATAATTGTAAAAAAATAAAAGTGGTAACACGTGGTTAACAGCACGAGCGATTGTAACAAATAACTAAAGTGTTCCCCACTCTTCAACCTAATAATCAAATCCAACTCACTAGTATCGACGCCGCTGTCCACGTCGTCAGTGTCGTGGCCTTCCTTGAAGTCCGACAGGGTCTCGTCCTTGGCAGATCCAGCCGACTGGTTGCTGGAGCTGGAATTGGAGCTGCCGGGGTCAGAGCTCACGTTGAAGCGCACCTGGCAGACCCGGGGAGGACACTCGGATGCTGGGGTGCTGCGGATAGTGGTTACAAATATTATATTACGAGTTTCTGTGGTTGAATTGAGTCTGATGTAATTTTTTATACCAAATGTCAATGAACTGGTCCAGCAAAAATTGTAGTTCAATATCCTAGACCGGGATTTTTTCAACCTTGATCATAGCATTGCTGTAATGCCATTATAGTATTGAAAAATATTTCACGGCCTCTTTCTTTTCGCCATTTCTAACTTGGGAATTTAATGTGTCACTTTGGGTACCTTTTGGTTAAACAGATCCGACACGGAACAAATATTTGTATGACCTACAAGTGTTCCGGATCTGGCTGTTTGTGTATGTGAGTTTAATGTTTGTAAACGCACTCACGATACAGGAGTAGGTAATTCCTAGTGAGGGGTAACAAAATTGAATTCTGTCGATTTTCAATTCATGTTCATTTTATTTATTTTATAGATTATGGAAAATCTTTAGACGTCATTCAAGTATTTTATGTAACGGAGCTATTTTGTAAAACGGCTAATGTTTATGTAAAACAGCGGATGAAAAACTCCACCTGTGACCTATAAATTAGTAAGGAATGTACATTAGGTCCTTACATATGAAATTGTCGTACTGACCACTTTGATCTCAAATATCTCCTCTTTGGTTTAGAATTCCAAATTCAAATGTGTCAGCTATTTACTCATCAATTTGTGTCTCGAAAACCGTATTACTTTAGATATTTTTTTTCTTTTGGATGTTTCTCTGCGTCATTGAGTTCACAAAATGGAAAATTTAAAAGGAGAATGCCGAAACCTGTACCAAACGCTTATAAAAAGTATATTTCCCTTAAATACTTAATAACTTTTTGACTAACATTACCAAAATATGAATCATTACTAAATCCGCGTTTACGAAATTTCTTTTTTGTGAAGAACTTGTTCTTCACTTTCAAATGCATTTCCGGTAGTCAAGAATTTGATTGATGCCATTGCCAGCACAAAAAAAAAATCGATCCCAAGCAACAAAAATCGTTAAGAGAAATCGATCATAGAACGATTGCTTAAATGATTAAAATGATTTTACATTCGTTGGAAGGCACAGACACTGAATAAAAAAATCTTTCTTTTTTTGTGATTTTTTTAATAGAATAATAGGTACACACAGCCGCACATCAAGTTATACATGGCGACCTTGAGAGCGCGCTTATCTTGCTAAATAAAGGTCGTTTTCGTAGTGCAACTGTATATCGTTATGTGCTGCTGACCGTACTTCGATTTGGCTACTAAACTTAAATTCAGACTGAATAATCAATTTATTTATTAATCGATTATTTTTAGGCGATATCGATTTTAGACATTTTGAATCGAGATAACAACACTCTTAAAAAACTGTCAAATGTCAACCCCCTCAAAACACCACGTGTTTGTGTTGTTATTTTGATTGGTTGCTGGTTGTTTATTCCGTTTTGTGCGTTGTTAGGATATAATATCAGGTTTAACTCATAAAAATGTGTATCTTTTATGGCACTTAATAAAAATATTAGTTTTTTTTTTTAATCAGTGGCAGTTCTTTATTTGGCATCTCTTTAAAATATACATAACTACGATTTTAGGACTGCTGCTTCAGGACAACGCGAGACCACACACAGCACAACAGGCTGCTACCAAATTAGAGAAGCTTCAATTTGAATGTTTAAGACATCCACCGTACTCCCCGGTCCTTGCTCCAACAGACTACCATTTTTTTTAGAAATTTGGATAACTTTTTGCAGGGGAAAAATTCAACTCCAAACCACCTTCAAAGATTTTATTGATTCCGGTCCTAATGTCTTTTATAGAAAAGGTATAAACGAACTACTTATGAGATGGCAGAAGTGCATAGATAGCAATGGATCATACTTTGATTAAATAAATATATCATATAAAAAAAATAAACGATTTTTATTCCTCCCATACAAAACGCCAATTTCTATGTTATGTGTACCTAATATGTATAAGCTATGAGCACCTACCTGCTGACACTGGAGTCCATCTCGGAGGATCTCGCGGCGCCACGTCGCCGTCCCTTGAGACGGAGGGAGCGCAGCATCCTGCGCATGGCTACCATCTTCAGACGCATGTGCAGCGCCGTGTTATACCACAGGCACATCGCCTGGCGGACACAACACAATCAATTTAATGGATATTGCATAATAAATTATGTAAAAACTATCAAGTTATGTTTAAGTCGTATATAAATGTAACATTAATAATGCAATGCATAGTACTAGCAACATGTCAGTTTAAAAAGAAAAAATTGATCAATTCTGATAAAACAAACAAATTCAAGGAAAAAAACATCACATCCAACATAAGTTGGCAACTATCTGAAACAGAACACCCGCGTTAGTTATTTAGCAGCAAAAGCTAGCGTTGACATGATGACGTCGAAAAATAGAGAAATTAATAATAATAATATATATTTATTTTCAAAACTTATACAGACAGGCTTATACTTAAGACTGTTTTTTAAATAGCTATTACATTATAGGTTCATTTTATAATACAGTATGTTAAGAAAACCCTGTCCGACCCGTGAAGGTGTTGTTAGGTATCGATAACTGATTCTATTAATGCATACAAAACCGGGCTAAACTTAAAAAAAAAATCCCCCTAAAAAAATAAATATTATTTCGCAAAAAGAGGTAACTTAATAAACGTGCGTTATGCACACTACCGCGGGGGCCGGGCGGCAGGGCACGCAGCACGTGGTCGCATCGCTATTCGCTCATAATAATAACGGTGTTGTCACTTTTTAAAAATTACCAAATTTCGGGGAAGTTGGAATTAATTCGCGGGAAAAAAGATTATTTCAAAATTCATTTGTATTGGTACTGTTACGAATGCACCTTATGTCGAGGGCATAAGGTTCAATATCGCGTGACATGCAGTACGTAACTTTTGAGCCCCATAACTCGAGACCTAGACATTGTCTAGGTGTAATATAAAAACGCATTCCTAGACTTAAGGTGGCCTATCGAATGGTACAGGTTTCATCGACTTTGTCAACTAAGTGACGACATCGAAATTTCTAGAAACCCGTTTCCGGGAATTACCGTAGGTACCTACTGAATGTACTCGAAGTTATGCGCTATTATTATTACTATCTAGACGATTCTGGAATGTTCGATCAGCTGGACTATATATAGCGTCGTGACGCCAGCGCCGAGGCAGTCTGCACTTGACTACCGAGACGAAAACAGCGAAACTTAAGAAGCGATCTTTGAGAATACCTACTGCGACAACTGTAACGAGAACTGTGAGTACTACATGAAGTAACATCTGTAGTGTTATTGTGTGTTTACAATACGGACTTCGTGGACGTAAGTGAAGACTTCGGTGCAACGTCAGCAACATTCTACTTGTCATTGCCTACAATCGACTGTACCTTCGTTGCCAATAAATTTCGTAACCCTTAACCGGTATTTTAGTACCCCTAGCCCGTAACAGTACTATGATGATTACGTAAAATTTTATATTATATTTGGTCATGTGTTTACCTATCCTTTATTATCCTTATGGGTCGGACAGGGTTTTCTTAACATACTGTATATTGATCCAGATTCTGTACACAGGAAATAAAACTCTGTCTCTTAAACTAGGCTGTCCTGTATCTTTAGAGACTGTTCGGCTAAGGAGTTTTTACATAGAACAGTACAATGATGGAAATGAAATGAGATCTAATTATATCACTAGATAGCCAGAGTAAGAACTCTGGCTATCTAGTGATATAATTAGATCTCATTTTAATTTAACGTCAGATATTAAAAAATCTCATTAATTTCTCATTATGATTGCCTATCGAAACACGTCCCTAGGGTGGAATAGGCTTGTGGTCGCAAGAATCCGCTAGGATTCCTACGATCTTCACTATAATAAAGATCTAAATCCCTTGAAAAAATCTGCCAATTATTGTGGGATTGGTTTTCAGTCTAAACAGGTGCAGTATTTTATTGGTGCCTACAACGCTACATGCGAACAACGCGTCATACTGACGTCGCGCGAATCCTACATCTCGCAAGCAGAGTTATCTGTGCAACTAGCGCGAATCCTACATCTTGCAAGTAGAGTTTTCTGTGCAACTAGCACGCATACAAGCTCGCGATATCAACCTGTCCAAGTCTGGTCGGAGGATCCTCCCGTTTCTATGGAGGATATGAGTGAGCGAAGTGTATTTAGTGTGCACACTGTTTCTCATACTTCCATATTATAAAGAGTGACTGTTTTTCTGAGCTCCACAACTCAGTTTTTGGACAATAACCAATATTCCTTGGTAAGACAGATTGTCAATACTTTCAGACTTCTGATATCCTGTAGCGACTATCAAAGATTTATGAATGTCTGTAGGTTTAATCGTCATAAAGTATTGTGACTTGTTATTTAATGGATAGTCACCCAGATCAACCGATGCAACTGTTATTAATAGCCTCGAGCCCTCAACATTCGTGTATATGAGGCAGGCTCACCTTGATCCTGTTGTTGAACTGCCTGGTGGCTATGGCGGCGTGTTCCTGTGTCATGTTCCTGCTAGAGGGGTAGAGCGACACGGCGTTGTAGAAGGAGTCGAGCAGCGCGCCCACCTCGCGCATGGCGGCGCCGATACTGTCGGAGCAACGCTCGCACTCGAACGACAGGCACCCGAACTGCAGCTCCTCTGTTGTACACAGTAACGGAAATTATAAACCGCATCCAAAGTCACAATACGCATTTAAAATCAACTTAATTAACATTAATGTTTACACATTAAGTTTCTGTTTTACTTCTCCTTTTGCAGGTCTGCTGGAAGAATTTTCTTGAGAAATAAGCGGCACCATGTACGTATTTTATTGTGTATCTATATATATAAAAATCAATGCCGCTTTATTGTAATTTTATAACTCAAGAACGGACTCACCTATCCAAACCAAATGTTTAGGCTTTGTTGTGACTAATTAGTAGATGGCTTATGTGAAGTTTGAACAATATCGGTCGAACGGTTCTTCATTTATCACGTTTATTGTAACAAATGAATTCAATGAACCATGGATCATCATTTCATCTATCTATAAAAATCAATGCCACTTTCTTTGTAATTATATAATCCACCAAAACTGTGTAATGGCACCAGATTGGCAGTGAGAAACTTATTGCCAAATTTAAGTGAAGCTACGATTTTCACTGATAAATCTAAAAGAGAGTTCTGCTAAATATAAGAAAACTAAAATGTATATAGGAAGACTCTAGTAATAAGTAGTAACTAGGAAGTAAAATGTAAATATAGATGTAAGACTAGTTGAAAAAGAATATGAGGAAAAGAGCTACCTCAAAAAATCACAAGCCACACAACAGCTCACTAAAAGAAGAAAAAGTATGACATTATAAAAAAAAGTAAAAAACGATTCTTGCCATGCAAGAAGGAGATAAGACGGCTATTAAAAAAAAAATCTAAAAGAGAAGTTTTTCTGATACCGGGTATCCCTATGATCCCAACTGATATGCCATTTGAGTTCAAACGATTGCAATGTCCTGTGCGTTTATCATTTGCTATGTCCATCAACAAAGCCCAACTTTATGTTGCCTGTTCGAGAATCGGTACCCCCAGTCGTTTGTTTATACATGCTAGAAATGGAAAAACAAAGAATATTGTTTATCTAAATGTTTTGGATTAAGTTTTAAAATTGCTAGCAATAAATTTTTTTTTTTTTATTTTTGAATAAATAATTTTGATGATAAAATAAATTTGTTTTTGTTATTTCACTTTATACGTAGCGAAGCACGTATCGGGCCGCTAGTAATTAATAAAATAAATTTGATATTTGTTAACAATTAAATTGACTTCAAAGTGACTAACACTATTGAGAATATTTGAAATTGTAGCGTAAACTGAACATTATTGTGAAGGAATTAAAGTTATTTTTCCATAGTTACTTTACATTTTTAGCAAAATGTTACAATGTTAGTGTTACGAATGCACCTTATATCAATAACATGAGGTGCAATATTGCATGACATGCCTTACGTATTGAGATTATGTACATCTTGAGACTTAAGAATTGCAAAGTACGATCTAAAAGTGCATTGCTAGACCTAAGGTGACCTATCGAGCGGTACAGGTTTCATCAAATATTGACAACGAAAGGTCGACATCGAAATTTCTAGAAACTTCGTCTCCTGTGAACTACCTGTAACTACATGCAACCCCATACTTAGAACTGAAACTCAATTTTTTTTTTTCACCTAACACTTACATGTGTGCTATCTATAGATAGATCTTCAAAAATGATATCGAGGTTTCTAAAATATTTTTTTTCTAAACCGAATAGTTGAAAAAAGTTGCCCCCCTCTAACTTCTAAAATAAGAAAATGAAATATGTAAAAAAAAAACATATGATGTACATTACTATAAAAACTACCAACGAAAATTGTTTTGAACGAGATCTAGTAAGTAGTTTTTTTTTTTTAATACCTCGTAAATCGTAAACCGCTTATTACCGCGTAATCTTTCACACAAATAACTTAAATCCTTTAAATTCATAAATTAATGGTACGGAACCCTTTGTGCGCGAGTCCAACACGTACTTGGCCGGTTTTTTAAAGTAGATGGTGCCGGCCTTTCCTGACTACCTCTGAGAAGAAAAGCCGAAACAAACTCAGAGATCATCGTCCTTTTTCAAGTCCAGACATTAAATATGAAAATATTTACAATAATTTACGTGAATTAAAAAAAGACAATGACTAAAATGTCATTATTCCGCATATTGCTTAATGACATTGCTTAGCAGAGCGAGCGGGTCAATCCCAAGCTTTATTGTCTTCTAAATAATCTGGGATTTTATAATACCCCTTCCTTTTGCAAAGTTTGGTCTTCATATAGCTTTTAAATCGTATAATAGGTAAATTTCAAATGTCCATGGGAAGCTTGTTGTAAAAGTGTATACATTGACCCATGAACGAATTGCCTACTCTGTGGAGACGAGTGTGTGTAAGCAAGATTGTGTTTCTTCCTGGTATTTATATTATACTAGCGACCCGCCCCGTCGTCCCACGTGGACTAATTATATAGGTACCTAAGCCTTCCTCAAGAAACGGTGGCCCTTCAATAAAAATAATGTCTACTATGCCGCCCGTCAGCTAATATCTGACTCAGCAAGATACATTGACCTTATTGTCCATGGCTATCCATTTCCTCCACCTTCAAACAGAATTAAAGCCTACCGGGCAATGAAAGCATAGCAAGTTTGTTCGAAATAATGGTCCCCAGCTCCGGCCCACTCACTCCGCGGTTTAGGCGAAGAAACACTCAAGTAGCAGGCGACCGGCAGGGGCGCGAGCGGACCGCGAATTTTTTCTGGTGTTTAGTTTTGAATAAATCGTGATATCTCCTGAATGAAACAACCAATTCCAATAATTCAAAAAGAGATCTGCTGCTACTGAAATTACCTTTTATATGACGATAATTTATTTGGATAAGGACTAATAATAAGGAATAAATAGTGGGCTCTGATTTCGACTGGCATTTTAATTAACTTTTTAAACAAAAAGTAGTCATAATGAAGAAACTATAGTAGGTAGACATATGGTGTCGCAGACTTTTTTGTATGCATTTTTACGGTCTACAATACTGTAGTACATTATTTTGATCTATCTCATAGGGTTCAGCCAACGTTTGCAATGTAAGCTCAAAAAAAAAATGTTCCTCTTATAATATATTATGCATGTTATATACATAAAAACCTTCCTCTTGAATCACTATCTATTATAAAAAAAAACCCTATCAAAATCCGTTGCGTAGTTTTAAAGATTGAATCATACAAAGTGACATCGGGAAAGTAAAAGTTACTTTGTTTTATATTATAATATATAGTGATAACTGTAACACCGTAACAAATAGCTGTTTTTTTTTCTGTGGCCATACATTTTTTTTCTTTATTTTTCCATTCGTAACATTTCACTAAATGTAATCAGAAAAAAAAAATCATACATTTATGAGTTTTTATTTCTCAAATGATACTTATTTATTTTTACATTTTAAGGAAACTTAGAATTAGCATATACACAGCTAGAAGATAATTAATGAAGGCCAATTAAAAGCTTCCACAGACAATATTAGGTTAGCACAAGAGGCAGTAACAGTGAAATCAAGAACAAGTAAGCACTCGGAGAGTATTTAGTAAATTCTGAAAATGTGTTAGTGAATTACAAAGACGTTATCACAATTTTTTTTTTTTTAGTTTTTCTTAAGAGAATATTATGTCGTAAGTGATAACTTATTGACAGTTGGGCTCCATTAAAGTATTTCGGCATGGCCGAAATTCGGTATCACTGACATTATTTATTGAATACCATGTATTAACAAAATATTACCAGTTTAATATCCTTACCTTCACTGGGTTCATCATGGGCTGTGAGATCTTCTTGTGACGTAACCGCGTCCAAAGAACGTTTGCAATTCGCTCGGCAGGGGTTTTTGTTTACAAACCTGAGGACATTATAACAATTTGAAAATTTACCCTAAAATATAGGTTTTAAAGTTGTTTGTGGAGTCATGAGATAATTATGTCAATATCTGGAGTGGATTTCACATTTTGATATTGTAAGGAAAGTTCAGAAAGTTTTGCTGCAATCTTCTTAGCGTACCTTTTCGGACATTTCCCTGTGGGTGAACAGTTATTAGTCTATCTGCTAACTGCAACTAAAATACTAACTTGTACTCAAAAATATTTTTAATAATCTTGGGCACGATATTTCTCTGTGCACATAGATAGGCGTCCTGCTGTGCCAGGGTTCTGCCAGCGATCTTGGCCTGCAGCTCCAACCAGATCAAGTCTTTGAGCTCGTTCTGCCACACCTGTTCCTCGCGGCTTATCTGAAATTGTACTGTTATTATGATTTTCGTAAAACCTCCTCAAGGAAATTAAGTACGACGTAATTGGCCTAGCTGAAGCAAGACGCGTCGGAAACAATATCAAAGAACATGACAACTTTATTCTATGTTATACGGGACACACGCCTGGTAGGTATGGCGTGGATTTTATAATAAAGTCCGTATATAAAAATAAACATACAAAGCTATATCGGATTTTCGGAGAGAGTAGCGATGTTAAGCCTGACATAAGATAATATCAGCTTATCAATAATACAGGTTTACGCCCCTACAATAACAGCAAGCGACGATGAGATTGAACGTTTTTACACAACAGTAAGAAAGGCAATACAACAAGCAAACCAAAACTATACAATATGTAAAGAAAATCCTGTCCGACCCGTAAGGATAATAAGGGTTAGGTAAACACTTGACCAAATATAATATAAAATTTTACGTAATCATCATAGAAACAATACTAATGAATTTTGAAATAATCTTTTTTTTCCCGCGAATTAATTTCAACTTCCCTGAAATTTGGTAATTTTTAAAAAAGTGACAACACCGGTATTATTATGAGCGAATAGCGATGCGACCACGTGACGCGTGCCCTGTCCCCCGCTGCCCGCGGAAGTGTTGTTTAACGCAAATGCATTAAGTTACCACTTTTTGCGAAATAATATTTATTTTTTTAAGGGGTTTTTTTTAAGTGTAGCCCGGTTTTGTATCCATTAGTAGAATCAGTTATCGATACCTAACAACACCTTCACGGGTCGGATAGGGTTTTCTTAACATAATGTATATTGATGGGAGACCTAAATGCCTAAATCGGGACCCCTAAAAAAGAGGAACATCTCATCATGAAAACACACGGGTACGGCAACAGAAACGAGAGAGGTTAAAGATTAATTAATTTCGCCACTGAAAATAAGATATCAATTTAAACACGTTTTTTAAGAAAAAAAAAAACAAAAAATAAATGGACCTGACGATCTCCTGATGGCATTTACAAAACTGAAATAGACTTCTTACTTTCAAATCGACCACTATTATTTCAAAACATAGGGGTACTCAACATAAACTATCCGTCAGATCATAGGCCAGTGAGAGCTACAATAACATGCACACAACCGAAGAAGAGCAGAACAAACTATGCCAGCTTTAATTAATCTAACATTAAAAACTGCAAAAGAACTTTTGAAATTCAACGAAAGCTTAAGATCCGCCATATCCGCATAATCAAAATATAACCTCAGTTCAAAAATATTACGAAAATTTAATTGAAATCATCACCACAAGCTTGCAGAGCACAAGAGAAACTCAGAACTCTAAGAAAAGTCATAAAATATTGTCAGAACGGACATTACATCTCATGAAGAGAAGACGAGATTTACAAAAAAGTAAAAAAAAAAACTAGAACAATTAAAAATTAAATCTCAGCTCTTTACAAGCTTGTCAGCAAATATGTAAAATATGACTATACGCATTATAGGTATAACACTATAGAAAAACACCTCAGACAAACTGGAAGCTCAAAGAAGGCGTACAAAGAGCTCATCCCACATAAGTCTTGGATCGAGGGACTGAAACGAGGTACTACAACCGAAAACAATCGCAGTGAAGTAATTTCTATAGCAACCAAATTTTACAGAAGTTATACAGCGCTAATGAACCAATCGAAACCAGCAACAAGAGCCAAAGTACCACTAGAGCAGGTAGAAATTCAAATATAATTAAAATTGAAGAAAATAAAGTCATAGAAGCGTTGAAAAAACTTAAACCAGACAAAACCCCGGGCTCGGGTAATATAACAAACGAAACTCTACATGTAGCTACCCCATTCTTGGTCATTCCTTTAACGATATTATTTAATACGTCCTGGAAACTGGAGAAACATCCACTCAATGGTCCGAATCTATCATCATCTTACTATACAAAAAAGGCGATCCTAAAGATATAAGCAACTAGAGACCCATAAGCCTTTTTTTTTTTGTTTACGGGGGGAAACCTTCATAAGGCACCCGACCCCCGAGGAATGAGGTCGGGTAGTGTGGGATTTTTACCTCACTAAAACCACCCCGGTGATCACCATCTGCGCCTAGGGGCGGTTCAGGTTCCTCTAAAAAGACCAACTCCGGAACCCTCCCTGCGCAATGCCTGTAAGGCGCATCCCAGGAGAGACTGTAAGAGGGCCTCTCCTAAACGTCCTATGCACGGCAGTACGTGACCACTACGCCACCGTCTTCCCTTTTTTTTTTTTTTTTTTTTTTTTTTTTTTTTTTTTTTTTTTTTTTTTTTCGAGTGGAAATGCATTTACGCACCATACCCGTCACTAGCTAGGCGACGAGCGTGTGTGGGACTCGCCCGCCCGGGAATACCCACTAAAACCACCCGGTTACCGTCGGGCCCTGTGTTGAGAGTGTCACGGGGCCGACCCGAAGGCCAAGAACTCCGTGCCACTCTCAGGGCTTACCGGCCCTCCCCTGTAGGGCCGGTTTCCGCGCCAAAGGGGGATTACCCGGTAACGGAATAATCCCCAGACGTGGTGACCGTTGTGCAATGCACGTGCGGACGCCACCGTCTTCCCTGGGGTTACTTAGTGGGCAGGCAGAATCCCCGCTTTGTGTGCCCGCGACCCCAAAGGTCCACCTACCTCAATAAGTAGGGACCCATAAGCCTACGGCCGACAATTTGCAAACTCTTTTCCACAATATTAAACAGAAAGATAAACTCAACACTAGAAAAACAACAACTAATAGAACAAGCGGGATTTAGAAAAGGATACTCTACGAACGACCATATCCACACGCTGGAACTTCTTATCGAAAAGAATCAAGAGAAAAGAAGACCGCTCTACTTGGCTTATATAGATTACAAAAATATAGTTTAAAAAACTAAAAAAAACATGCATTTCAAGAATATCAAATTAAAAAGTTAAAAATAATTTAAAAAAAAGCGTGAGGCGCTTTTTGCCACAATTTTTGTTTATTAAGCGCCATTTTTAACTTTTTAGTTTGATATTCTTTAAACGCATGTTTTTATTTTTAGTTTTTTAAACTAGAATTATTTTCAACTTTTTAGTTTGAAATTCTTTTTTAAAAATGAAACGAACGTATTGAAAACGGTGGGACATTTTACAGTAATGAGCCGCTCACTCGTAGTCCAAAGAGTTAGAGACGGACAAACAAACAAGCAAGCAAACAAACATGCAAGCAAACAAACATGCAAGTGAAGCTAATAAAAAGCATGTAAAAAAGGCATTCGATTCTGTCTTGCACAACTACACCTAGGAAACTTTAACATCACAAAATGTGGAAAACGAATATATTCAAGTCATAAAAAGCTTATACAGCAATAGCCAAAGTAGAGTTAGGCTGAAAACGACCGACACATGGTTCTCAGTTGAAAGAGGGGTAAAACAGAGCGATCCGCTCTGGCCTCTACTTTTTATAGCGGTCTTAGAATCTATAATAAACAAACTTGACTGGAAACAATGTGGTATTAAAATCGAAAACAGGTACCTAAATCACCTCCGTTTCGCAGACGACTTGGTTCTTATATCAGAAAAAGGTGTAGAGCTACAGTACATGGTAGAGACCTTAAATAACGCCAGCAAACTGGCAGGGATAGAAATGAACCTCGCAAAAACCATGTTAATGGCCAATAGTACCATGGTACCAATACATGTAGACTGTGAACTTCTGAAATACACCGACCAGTACATCTACCTCGGCAAACAAATAAGCTTCGATGGCTCAAACAACTACCAGGAGATACAGCGCAGGGTACAGCTAACATGGAATAAATACTGGAGCTTAAAAGATATATTTAAGAGCACAATGCCTGTTAAAATAAAAAGCAAAGTATTGAATTCATGCCTTATACCGTGCCTGACCTATGCTTGCCTAAATTTAACAAAAATGTTAAAGACAAAATTATAACATGCCAACGTGCGATAGAGAGAAGTATGTTAAATGTCAAAAGAAAACAAAAAATACGACATACATAATTAGTAGGAAAACTACCAAAACAGCAGACACACTGAAATGGAAGTGGGCCGGACACGTAGCGCGTCTTCACGACCAGAGATGGACAAAATGTGTCACAGCGTGGAGTGGTCCGGCAGACAAAAGAAAAAAAGGAAGACCTTGTAAAAGATGGGATGACGAGATTAAATATGTAGCGGGACCAAAGTGGATGCTAACTGCACACTCCAGACAAGTTTGGCACAATTTGGAGGAGGCCTTTACCTGCAAAAGGGTTCTTGCAGACAAATAATACGAGTATCTATTAAATAATAAAAAATAAAATAGTATATATATATATTTATTAGATAAATACTATAAATAATAACTACATACTTACAAAACTTTAAATACACATATCAAAAGTGTCTAGGGATCAAGCATTTTTATGCGGATTTCTTGAGATTGAGATGTGGCTTTGTAATAAATTTATGATTTTATAAATTTATATGGATCCTTTTTGGTGCATTTCATAATTTGAATCAGGAACTGTGAAGCAAATTCGAGTAAAAGATGAAAATCAGCTGTCAATATTTTCCCTATAAAAACATACAACGCATTGAAGACATTATTAGTATATTATTAGTGCTACTGTTTCCCTACTACTGATTAAAACCAACGTTATTATGGAGCGGCGACGTCATTTAAGCAGGGAAGAAATGCTCAGAGCCGTGGGTTGATAGAAGCTGGTTCCCGGCAACGTACTGTGGCTTTAGCTCTGAATACAAGTCAGAGTGTTATCAGTCGACTTTGGACACGTCACCGAAGCACTGGTACCGTGGCTGAGCGCCATGGAGGACGGTATCGCTGCACCACACGGAGACAAGACCGATACATTCAAATCTTAACTCGAAGAGCTCCAACAATAACCGCCATGATGTTAGCCGTGAGGCTTCATCACTCTTCAGGGAACTTAATTAGCGACCAAACAGTCAGAAACCGCTTGCATGAAGTGAACCTTCATTCCCGAAGACCGCTACGGGTACCACCTATAGCAATGCACAATCGTAGGATTCGATATCAATGGGCTCTTGAACACAGAAATTGGGCAGAAGAACAATGGCGTTTCGTGTGCTTTTCTGATGAGTCTCGTTTTGGTATGAGACCGGATACAAGACGTATACGACACTGGAGAACCCCTGGACGCCAACAGCGATTAAAATCCTGCCAGGAAGTCCATCCTTATAGTGGTGGAACCATCATGGTATGGGCGGGTATTTGGATCGGCGGAAGAACTGAGTTGATTTGGATCAGAGGCAACCTCAACGCTCAAATTTATGCTGAGACGATTGTATCAGACGTCATCGTTCCTCTACAAGTGCAAATCGGTCCCTTATTTCAGTTAATGCATGATAATGCACGACCGCACACCGCAAGAGTTGTAAGACAGACTCTCGCCGCAGCTAACATCAATGTCCTGCCCTGGCCTGCTCAGTCGCCAGACTTGAACCCGATTGAGCATGCATGGGATATGCTACAGAGAAGAACTCTGCCGAATATGGAGGGTATCCAGTCGCAAGAAGACCTTTTTTTGTTGTTGCAACGAACATGGGCGGCCATTCCACAGCGTGATTTGGATGAACTCATTTTGAGTATGCCAAACCGATGTTCTTGTGTTGTTAGTGTTCGCGGTAGAAACACGGATTATTAATTGTTTAAGTTACCCAATAAAATTTTAGAGAAACCTGTTATTTCAGTCTTTTTTTCGAACTTTTGTGTTAGTGGTTCAAATGTCAAATATCCCTTTATTAGGAAAATGGCAAATTTCTTTATTAATGCAAAGGTGACTTGGTTTATCGTTACTGTGACAAACGAAAACACATTATTTGATGAATCCTTAAAGAAAATTTTAATTAATATCAATCAGGAGAAAAGTTATTGCAAAAATATATGTTGATCCCTAGACACTTTTGATGTGTGTATTAGACTACTAACAAACTATGTAACACTTAACTGTTTTGCGAGAAATACAGGCTTTCTTATTTTTATTATTTATTTACTAAATGTTAAGAATAACAAACAAAAAATGGTTACCAAATGCTAAGCGATGTATGATGCAATATTTTCATTGATTTCTCATAAAATATAGAGGATTAGATATGCGGTAGTCACAGAATATACACAAAGATACTCAGAGGATAATGTACTTTAAAGTTTATGTAAAGGTAAGTATTTAATTGCTTCGATTGGTTAGGTTGGAAAATTTCAGCGAAATCGATCCGAGTGATGTTTTTCGATACTTTGATAACTTTATTCGTCATATAATCATTAATTACACTTGCTAATTACATACGTGTGAAACTTCTACGAATACTAACGAAGCTAAGCTTAAAGGAGCGTAATGTTTTATTGGACTACAAGCCAATTAGTGAGTGCAATGGAACTTCCCACCGACAACATAACAATCAACGTCTAATTTAAAACGGGAGTACAGATGTCAGCACACCAGGCTACTACAATCTGTCAAATTTCTATAATAGATTTTCAACTTTATCGCTAAAGCATTAGATTTAAGGTTGATTGAGAAAATGTATTAGTTTCGGGTAGTTTGACCTGCTGCCGGATGACTTAATCACTTATTGACGAAATGTACAGTACATAATGAAAATATTAATAAATGAATATATTATTTAATTTTTATAGAAACTCAAAACCTCGCAGGAAATCACCAGATATGACTCTTTTTATCTCTTTTTATAGATTTTTTATTTCAATTACATTTATAGGACACTTATTGGCAAAATAAGGCAAACTAAGGCTCTTTCTTAGCCCATAGTTAGAGTTAAATGTCAATAAACGCAATCACAATAATCCCATCTATTCACAAACGTTGCTTAAAGTTAACTAGTGAATAGTGACTGTTTAACAATACATTTGTGATGTTTTAGCGTCACTTTACTTTAATCATCGTTTATAAATAAGGGGGAATATGTTTGTAACGAGCCTTTTAAAGTATTACTTCTATTGTTAGTTTTGGTACGTATCTAATAACTATAAAAGCGTTTGTAATAGTTTGTGAATATGGTAAAGAACAGAATGTATAATAATAATAGTCATGAAACATCAAAAAAATGTAACCAGGATGGTGCTTAAGGAGAGAAAGTGTTTTTAAGTATAGTTTTATTTTAAGGACAACACATACAACTATCCTACTAACCGCCCGCTTGCAGCCCTTCTCAATATTCCCCATATTGATGAGCAGACTGAAGGTCTTGTGGAAGCTAACGCGGCTGGGAGGCAGGTCTTCGTCGCCGTCACATCGCCACCGATCCTCGCCTTCAGCCGGCAGGGCAGAGTCCGTGCCGGTAGCCTCCCGGTTCTTCGGCTTGGAAGTCAAGGACATGAACCGATTACATGACTCCACCTGCGAATGCAACTGTTTTTTAATGTTGGAGAAGAGTTTTGGGTGAAATTGGAGATATTCATGGCAAAAAAATCAAGTACAGTTGTACTAAGTACTAAAAATTAGCTAAAATAAACAAAATACTTAACAGTGAAACTATTATAATGAACTAATAAAAAAAAAAAAATTTTAATTGACGTTGTTTCAAGTTTAAACAAATATCAATTTTAGTTCTGTAGTACATATTAATATATTAAGTTCATTTCATAATGACCCGTAGATTTTTGTAAATAGTTACTTAACTAAAGAGCAGCATCATATTTTTACTAACAAGAACAAACTAATATGAATATTCCTATTGGCCAACAGGATCACTACTCAAAAGTGCCTGTAAATGAGTTAAGGTCATAGCACACTTAAACGACTCTGCTTCAACACCGCTCCCACCCAACACCGCACTTAAATAAGGCGACTGCTCACAGTCCGCGCGGCTACAGCAGCAGGCACCCAGCAGTCCACGAGGAGACTGCAGCAGACGCCCAGCTGTTCACCCGTTGCAAGCTATTCGCAATTGACACAGTTCGCGATCGATTTCTATTGAAATAACTCGTCTTTTTTAAAATGTCCCGATTCACAACGCGCGAAAGACCAAGGGAGCGGATTTCTTGGTAGATACTTGGTCTGAGCGCAGTACTCTGTGGGACAGTCAGTCAATATCTACCAAGTAATTCGCTCCTTCGATCTTTCACGCTTTTCAGTGCGGTGACTGCTAGCAGTCCGCTCGCGGACGCCAAGCCTACCGCTCGGTTACGAGAGGCCAGCGAGGCGTCAACTATCGCGCAGTCTGACGGCGGTATGCTCGCTGACAACGCGCTGTCTGCTAATTTATGATGCCAATGCAAAATAAATCTAAAGTGCAAAATTTTAAGCCCATATTTGAATAATATTCTTTTTGCCGGGTGGGAGCAGTGTTGTTGAAGTGTGATATGACCTTTATCGTAATATTGCGACACATTCGAAAAAAAAAAGTAAAGAAATAGATTATGGAAAAAATAACTTCTATCACTATAATAAAGTACAGTTTAAGCTACAACTTCAAACATTTTTATAACTTTTTTAATATAGATAATATACATATAGTGATAGTCACTCTGAAATCAACCTGTTATTGAAATAAGTTGATATTTGTTTAAGGTAACAAATAAGTGAGCTGTCGGCTCGTTCGCCTATCAGTAACATAACAAATACTTACTAAAGTGGGTACAGACGGCAAAGGGTTGGGTGACGGCAACGAGTCGGCTCTGATATCATGGGTCAAGTCCTGCTTGCTGTCACGAGCCCTCGAGCGCAGCAGCTTCAGGCTGCTTCGTTTCTTTAAGCGATCCGTCACTGAAAGGGTTGAAAACTGGTGTCTTTTGGGAGTCTTAATTAAATGCAGATCTGTCCAGATGTGCAGATTGTTGAAACCTAACATATGCGACGTCCACATCTATGCAATGCAACATGAAAGATAACGCAACAGAATTGCATTTCTATAATTATACTTACAGCATGTTAATAAAAGAAACACCTATTAATCATTAATTAACCTTATACAAAAGTACTCACATACAGCTACGCTTGCCACAGATAGGCTGAAAATGGGTCTTTAGACCATCAGACCATCTTTGCATACCGAGAGCCCTCCGTGTCTCGGAAAACCGTTGGTCCCGACTGCCATTCGTAGCTCTTTGACAGACATTGCGGGTAGACAGGAGTAGGGTTGTAACTAGTGATGAAACGGATATCCGGTAACTATCCGGTATCCGGCCTATCCGGCCTATTTTCACTATCCGGCCGGATACCGGATAGTAGGGCACTATCCGGCCGAATACCGAATACTAGATGTTTCCCGCGATACCGTTCGCGCTGAGTGCTTTACGCCCTAAACTCGTCTATATCGCGCTTTTCTGTGGGAATACAAAAGTTTTTAAGCCTATCTATATTGTTTCTCGTTGTCTAATCTATCTCTGTATCAAATTTCAGCAAAATCAGTTCTTTAGTTTAGGCGTGAGAGAGTAGCAGACAAACAGACTGAATTTATAATATTAGTAACGGATTATTTTGCACATACACACACATATATGAAATAAAAATAATATAACAATAGGTTATGGACGGACACAATTTATTAAATTAAAATAATGACAGAAATTGTTTGATAAAAAGTTAATTACTAAAAATTTACTTAGTGTTAGTACTCAAAATTAACTAGCGGCAAATTATGGTGAATGAATACTAGGTTTTCAGCATTTGTTGGTAAGAGGCGACTCCGCTTGGCTTCGTATACTAGACCAGCTTCTGAAAATAGCCTTTCGCTGTAAACGCTACTGGCAGGTGCTCCAAGATAAATTCTTGCAAACTTCGCCAATTGAGGGTATTGGTTTGAATTGACCGACCACCAAAGGTATGGGTCGCGATTGCGATCTATTCGAGATAACTTTAAGAAAAAGTCAATCTCATTAGAAATTGGATTTTGTTTTTCTTGATCGCGACAACTGCTACTGTTGTCCTTTGCCACTTCATTGAAACAGTCCCAAAAAGTGTTATGAGCTTCGCGTGTAAAATTTGATCCAGTTTCATCTTCTTTTTGTCGTTTAGCAGGTGTTGAAGACGGCGATGATCTTTTACTGTCGGAAGAAGAATCGTCGTAAGAGTTTTTTATATATTCTATCAGGATTTTCTGTCGGGCTTTTTCAGTTTCAAGAACTCCTAAATAGTCTGATTTGAATCTTGGGTCTAGAAAGGTAGCAATTATGAAGTTTAGATCTTCTTCTAAGGATTTAAAACGACTTTCCAATTCAGCTTTAAAGGAGGCTCTTAAACGTGCTAAGTCTGGTGTTCTTTGTGCTGTCTCGGTTTTATCCAAATACTTTTTTAGTGCATAAACGTGTGGTATCACTTCGGATATACAGGAAACGCCAGAACTTGTAATTTTTGTTATTTCTTCAAATGGTTTTAAAAGGTTTATGCACTGCTCCAACAGACCCCACTGTTGTATCGTCAAATTAGTCAGTGTCTCATGTTCAACAACATAAAGAGTGATAGCCCTTTTTTGTTCCACCAAGCGTACAGCCATGTAGTAGGTAGAATTCCACCTCGTGTTGATGTCCTGCACTAACTGATGCTGCGGCAAATTTAACTCCTTTTGAATTGCAAGTAATTTTTCTTGTGCCAAACCTGAATGATTGAAATGAGTTACTAGACGTCTACCAGTAGCAATCACTTCTAATAGCTCAGCCTGGACCTTCATTGACTTATCAATAACTTGCTGAAGCGAATGTATGAAACATCTAGCGGAATGATACTCTCCAACTCGAGCTCCTTTCACCATATTAGCTCCACTATCATGGATTAGTAAGTGAATTTTATCTTTCTCAATATCCCAGCGAGCAGCTATAGCGTTCAGTTCGTTTGCAATATTTTCACCTGTGTGTGATCCTGAAAACGGTTTCATAGCAAGAACGCCGTGGTTCAGCTGAAATTCCGGAGACAACCAATGGGCTGTGAAACTTAGGAAACTGGAACTATCGTGCAGGCAGGTCCAAATGTCAGACGTAACAGAAATTGCAATAGCTTTAGAAATGTTTGCTTTTATTTTGTCGCGAATTCTATTGTAGATGTCTGGAATAATTTTTTGAGATATATAAGTGCGACTTGGTAATTCATAACGAGGTAGCGCTTGTTCTAAAAGTCTTTTAAACCCAACCTTTTCTACAATACTGAACGGCTCGTTATCTATTGCAATCATTTCTGCAATTAAATAATGATACTTTTTGGGTTTGGCATCATTCACATCCCAAAGTAATTTTCTTTCAAACGATTCCGACAGTGTTAGCTGTTTTTCTGCAGTTGTAGAAGGAGCAATTGGGCTGGGATTGGCACGTTGTGAAACCGTAATTGATCTTGAAATTTCGCTAGTTTTACTTGTACTTATCAATCTAGACTCCTGTGGATGTTTGGACTTTAAATGATTACTCATGGCAGACGTACCTGATGAATGAAAAAGAAACGTATTTTAAAATATTGTACCTAGTACCTACCCATTCACAATATGCATAAATAAACTGAAGTCTGAAGCTTGCATTAATAAAATATCGTTTAGAAAAAAATTAAATTTTAAATTTCAAATTGAGATTGTAGTAGTAGTAATGAAAATTAAAATGAAATTAATGACCAGCGAAATAACTAATTTAAGAATACTGCTAAGTAGTATGTTTGTTTATTAACAAAATAAGTTTGAAAATATAAGAGTATTCTCGCATTAAAATTGAAGCAAAAACATAACCTCTAAAACTTACATACCTGCCTTTTTTCCTTCACCACCGCGAGAAATTTCAACGTGACACAATAAACATGACGCGTACTTGTTATCGTCACTTTTTAAATCAAAATATTGCCAAATTGGCGATCTTTTTTTTGATACTGACATTTTTTAATAATCGACAAGTTAAATAGAAAGAAAAACAATGGAATAAACAAATGCATATAACCTGACATGAGCGATTACACCCGAACGCCGCGAGTCGTGCCGGCCGAATGCCGATCACGCCGAATGCGTCCGAATATTTCCGATCTTAATCACGCGCGCATATTCAAATCAAATTGTAACGCGATAAGCGGCCGAATATCCGGTGGCCGGATATCCGGCGCTCCGGCCTCGTAGTTAGCCGAATATCCGGTATCCGGTATCCGGCCAAATCACTATCCGTTTCATCTCTAGTTGTAACGGAGCTTCGCCTACGCTTCCGTTACTGCGGAAGTTCCGCAAGAAATCGTATGATATTCGCTTCCGCCTCCGACTCCGCACAATTTTTGCGGACTTATTTCATAACAGAGGTTAATTTCCGTATTTATAAAATAAATAACGTGTTAGCCGCGACGCTCGACAACCGTCCGGTCTCGGTTGAGCGTGAAATGATCAAGTTCAAGAAAAAGTTAGACAGATGAGATGATAATAACAAAATACATACTGGCAGAGGGCTGGTCATACGTAGAGTGATCCACGACGTCCTTCCTCTCTCGGAGTAGACGCTGGAAGCCAGGAGTGGCATCCAGATGATTTCTGAAACAAAATAGTTAATTAATTACAATTTAACTTTTAATTACTACAACATAATATTGTTTATAGTCCGCGGTGTCACTCGACGCATCCTAGAGTACTTCATGAACACAAATATATTTAATTATTTTTGTATTGTATGATAAATTCATGATATTATTATTCCAACAATAATATAGTATAGATACAATATATATAGATATAATATCTCTGTGTGCCAAAATATTAACCAAAGTGTGTTGTGTGTGATTTATTACAACAGTGTATATAATAATTATCCTCACAAACCTTCACCAACCTTCTACATAGTTATATAGTAAAAAAAATACTTTTGGATTAGAAGAATAAATCTACCTAAAATCAGAATGCTCTCACTGAGAGGTCAGTGTCAACAGCAGTGAGAACATTACAGGCTCATTTTATATGAGGACGAGATTGTTATATTAGAAGCTCTATTTAAGTTAATGTATGTTATTACTTAAAAACAAAAGTATGAATATTATGAAGCTAAATGTCTAAGTAAACTCCAACGACCAGCACCTACGCAACAACGAAGCAGACGTAATGAAGTCCGACAAGTCTACAGTCTATCAGAACCTGCACTTGAATGGGCTCTCCACATCGAGGCAAATACGAAATGTGTGCGAGTAATGACTTGCTGAAATAGTGTTGTATTAGGAGACTAACGAGTAGTACTGTCTTGTCACGCTCTCGGCCGAGACGAGGCTTCAGTTGCTAATAGATGCTAATCATGCCCCCATCATTTATGGATAGGTACAGCTGGCGAAATTTCTAGAACAGATCAATGACTTGAAAGCTATTTTATATTATGTATTACTGTATAACATTATTTAAAACTGCAAATTCATATATAACAATATTAAAGCTAAAGAGTTTATTTGATTGTTTAAACGTGCTAATCTCTGGAATTATCTACCGGTCTCTCTGTCTGTCACCAAGCCGTCAGGCATCTCATGAACCGTGATTGCTAGACAGTTAAAATGTTCACAGATGATGTATTTCTGTTGCCACTATATTTGTATAGATCATAAGTAAGGAATCTTTAATGTGCTAACCCGACTCGCAATGGGCTGGTGTTTTGCCCTTTTGGTATGTACGGATACTTAAAAATTAGCTAGACAACTTAGTTGCTCCTGTGTAAAATTACAAACTATTATTTAAAATCAAAATCAAAAGTCATTTATTCAAATTAGGCTGAGAGTCAGCACTTTTTGAACGTCAATATTACATAAGACAGTCCCCCAAAACGCCCGCCCTTCGTCACTTCCTAGTGCTTTTATTATTATATAGGGAGGGGGCTCTATACATATAATAAATTAGTTTATTATTTTAACAAGTAACATTTACTAATAAAAGTAATCTAGTGATTAGTGCCTCCTTTGAGTAGAAAAGTTTGTTAGGAGACTCCGCTCTTCCATAATTTAATAAGTATAATTCAGGTACTTGTTATATGCAAAAGTAAAGGAAATAGAAATAAAAAAGAAACTAAAGCTAAACATGCAGCACGCACGTAGGCGGGCATACTGAGGACTAGGGTTGTAACGGAGCTATGCCTCCGCCTCCGTTACTGCGCAAGTTCCGCAAGAAATCGTATCTTCGCCTCCGACTCCGACTTCGCACATTTTTATGAGGAGTTATAACGGAGGTTTATTCACGTATTCATAAAATATTAATGCGATGTTCTTCTTTTTAAAATCCCTAAGTCGAAAATGCTTTCCACAAATATGTTTCAATTGGTGCAATTTTTTTATAGGCACATAGGTCAAGTCTTCTATACCCGTTATTTTAACCCATTGTTTGCACCTACAAAGTAAAATGATTGATGAATACCATTAATGCAAAAACAATTTCTATCTCTATTTGTCACAGCTCAGTCGCTGAACTGATTTTAATGAAAACTGAATTTAATGATGTTATGAACTTATAAATAGCACTGATACAAAAAAAAAAGAATTTATCGATAGTCGATAAAAAATTGCACCACTGGTGATTACGACGAAAAACATATTTGCAGATTTATTTTCACAAATATGTTGTAAAATTCCATATAGTAAAAGATATGTTGATATATAGTTAATTTGTAAAATGTACCAACCGATTTTCATCAAGTGGAAATTGAGCCATAAATGTTTCTTTTTTGTTTTCCACCGACTTGTTCTGAGTCCACATCTCATCTCTCACATTACAACTGGCAGGTTTATAAATAAAAACTACGCAAATTAAAAAAAATAAATAAATATATTTTGTTTTAATGAACCATTTTTTTTTTCTATATCCTCTTTCACCTCCGCCTCCATTAACCTCCGCTTCCGCGGAGGTGAAACACGTCGCCTCCGCATCCGCCTCTGCCTCCACTATAAGATCTCCGTAACAACCCTACTGAGGACCTTAAAATGTGCCCTATTTTATGCAAAATAAAGATTTTTCTTTATTTTCTTGTTCTTGAATCTCTCACTATCAGTCAACAGGCCTTTTACATAACTAATAGAAATATAATCGCTTTTACCGAACACAAATAATCACTTCCTAGAATTATTTATTAATCTAATGGTAAGTACTTCAATCTATGGCTTTTTGAAGTTGTTAACGCGACATGTGACAAAATATTATCTGTTATCACCACGCTAGAAAACTATTTAGTTAACACCAAATGGTTTTTTAAACATCATTCGCTCAAGTACCTACCTATCATTTGAATGTTAACTAACCACTTATTACATTTCCCTATAATTTTCCTAAAGACCCAAATTGGTAGACAAATGTTATTGATTGTAATTCAAAGTACTATCAATACGATAAAAATGTATTGACATATTAATATTATACTATCAATGAATTACAATGAGCTCTAGCAACATGCAACACAATCGGAAAATTATACAAATACAAATGTTAATTGGCACAAAAAATACATTTTTTTTCAATTTTTGTGTACATTATTACTTCGTTACAATAGGTAGGTACAATAGGTTTACCCCTATCCCCTAAACTAGGCTAGACTACTCATACACATATATACGAATTGGGTTTAGTATCACGTTACTAGCACATTATACGTACATAAGGTACATAATATGTCACATATCCGACAGATAGAAATCAATGAATGACCAAACTGTTTTGGAATTTTTAATTAATTAATCATTGATCCCAATCGCTTATCGCAATCCAACTGATACTATTTAGTTAAATTAGAATAAGGAATATCTCGTTACTTGTTATCATTTATTCCTACATGACTGTGTTCGGCCGACACCTGTAGGCCTAGTATGAGTTTTCATTACGAAACTCGTTCGACGATATCGAGCGCGTTTGACTCAGCGATTGGCCCGCTTCAAGGTCGTAAGAACTTTCAACCAATGAGAGCGCCAAACGCGCTCGATACCAACGATCGAGTTTCGTATTGAAAACTCATACTAGGCCTACTGGTCAAGCTAACCTAAACTGTCAAATATTCCCAATCAAACTTGAGCATTAAGGCTTTAGAGATAAAGTTGAAAATCTAATAAAGAAATCTGACAGATTTTAGTAGCTTAATGTGCAGTCGTCTGTACAGATAAACAAATTAAATTATACCTCTTTATAATACATATACTATAGATCATCCCCTTATTCATAAAAGATGTTTAAAGTTAACTAGTGATTAGCGATTCTTTAACCACACATTTTAGACGTTTGCACGTCACTTAACTTTAATCTTCGTTTATGAATAAACCTCTTAAACACTGTGGTGTAAACCTATTCAAAAAGGATGATTTAAGTTAAGTGACTTTAAAACGTCAAAATAGAATCGCTAATCACTAGTTAACTTTAAGCAGCGTTTATGAATAAGGGGGCATATTATTCGACACATGCGACTTTTACGTTAAATATGATTGCAGTTAGTACATTTATATACAGATACCAAAGTCAAAAAAAAAAACACGAGGCAGGTCACCTACAGGAAAATGATACCTTTCAAGATTACATACGAACAGTGTAGGAAAACGAAACGGATCTAACGATAACACCTGAGGTATCAACAATTTGTTATTTTCCGAATCAATGAATAATTCTGTACCTGTCAATGGCCCACTTATTCGTTCGTTTTAGATCATCGGTGTCTATTGAACCGAGAGGTGACTCATATCCTGAAAGTTCATAATCATATCATAACAATATGTTATCAACCTTTGGTCCGTGTCCACTCAATGATTATTGTTTACTACTTATTGGTAACCTGACTCAATATTCTTCGAAGAAAGTGTATGTATTTAACTAGTACGTAGTATCCTTCAAATCCTACTAAAGTTGGCTATACTCAAGCTAAGTAGATATTGTAGCGTTTTATACGAAAATATAGCTTCTTCGGCCGCAATGCCTTTTTCCTATCAGTCCTCACACTCCCCACTCCCGACTACACCCAAGTTACAAGTGGAGAATGAGGTTATAAGACTGTAAATAAACTGTATCGATAAGTTATTCCTATGTTTAATGCACCCTGTTAGTCGTTGCTAGGCTAATAAATATTATTGTTGTCTAATTGTGTTGCTGAGGAACGACTAAATCTCTCAAAAACGGCCTCTTAAAAGGAATGAAGCGTATATGTTTGTCATCAAGATAATTCAAATTAATTTATTGTTAGATCGTGTACTTGTACAGATTTGGGCATGACTTGCATTTAAAGGTAATCGTCTTCCCACAATCTACCTGCATTTGTACGATTCTTCTCTACACAAAAACGAATCGTTTTGCTTACTATGTTACAACGTTACGTTACGTAACATTGTAACAAACTAAGCAAAACTATTCGTTATTCGTAACTACTGTTTACTACAACGTTTTAATGTTTTAAAAATTGTCAAACTGGGCGAAAATAGACTAGCTAGTTAGTTTGACCTGTGATAGCTATGTTCATATGGAAGGATCTACTAAACATAGTTATGCAAAGTTAGTATTTGCTTCATTAAATTATTGCATAATTACTGAAATAATAATTTAACAGCATTGAATATTTTTCACGCTGTTTATATTCTTGGTTTCGGGCTCGCCCTCGGTTGAGCCTTAATAAACAGCAACAGGATTTCTCAGACGTCTTTTATTTTAAAAAAAAATATTTTACTAAGTATTGTTCTTCTTCTTATATGTCTACATTCACTATTTCCGATGTACCTACTAAGAGAATCAAAAAACTAGACAGTCCCAAATAATCTGCGACACATTATTGTCTTCGCGAACGCAGCTGATAAGTCAGCTGTGGTTACGCCCACACACCGCGTTGACTGGACCGCAGTATCCTCGGCTTTTGTTTGTAAACAAATATTAGGTACGGAATGCGCAAATCGTAAGGGCATGGCACAGTTAAGTCAGGCAAGATGAACTTAGTGACCTTATTTCATGACTCAACAAAAAAAAAAGATTTAAGTATTTAACAACAACGGCCGAAGCGTGGATAGGCCCCCGACAAGGTGGACCAACGACCTGGTGAAGGTCGCGAGAAACCGCTGGATGCAGGGGGCGGATGCTGGTAAACAATTACTATATCGGAAGAATTAGCAAATAAGGTCAATAGCCGGCATGAACTGATAATAGATATGACGGACACATAAGATGAACAGAATAGTACCTGTCCTCCTCAATGATGGCAAAATTAGTCACAAAACCACAAATTACCACCTATTAACAGCACAAACGATCACTATAAAACCTAATTCTTTCACAACTAACTTTTAAATCCTATCCAAACACTACACAAGTGAGCACTACTGATGTTGTATAAAATATTAGGCGCGACATCTGACCCCGCCTCCCGACCCTCGTCCCGCGCGGTCACGTCACGACCAGACCCATGCGTGGCAGCTATGTAGCTGATCAAACATTCAAGCTAATTAATTATGTAATCTATAGATAAATGGAAGAACATGTGTGGAACAATGCGGGGTGACAGATATTTGTTTTGGCTTTTTGATTCTTGCTACCTTTGTTTATCCCGGGTTAATGTAGCGCCAGCATAAAAATACCAACACACGTAGTACGTACTTATCGTGATGATAACGGAGAGATTAAGAAAGTCAACTTAAATCAGTATGGTAATTGCGTAACGCACCGTCAATAAAATGGGTTTCAAATTGACAGTTCTACAACAATCACTGCGTTTTTTACGTCATTGCGCGGCCTTTTTTTTTTCAAATATATGGAGCACTGGGTTGTCAATATGCTTCAAAGTGCTTTAAATTGACAGTAGTCAGTGCGTTACGTAATTAGTGGTGTTCCCTTAAATTGCGGTTCTTTTGTCAAAGGTATGTTATAGAGGGTCAAAACAAAACAGTATTCAAAAATATAACTCTCCTTAAAACAGTCTGACGTCATACTACTAGCAGCCAGCAACCACCATGTATTTTTAATTGATATTGATATTTTATTTCTGTATATCGGAGAGGAAACATTACAAGACGGCATAAGATACCCAAATCGGTAGAAATATTTAGTGAGCTTATCAATTAGTGTTAACAAGACTGCAATACGTAGTAGATAATGTTATCTGTAGTAATATAACATGCTTATGTGCGAAACTATTATTTTCAGGGTAAAATTTCTACTACAAACAGGCATCCAACACGATAATCTAAGATGAAAAGAAAACTAAAAGCAAAACAACGACACTCGCAACACTATGTGGTCGAGTAACGACACTCGTAACATTTTGTAGTGTCGACTAAAGACTTTGCAATATTTTGTATGCGAGTAAGTCGTTCCTCGTATACAAAATATTCAAGAGTCGTGTCGCTACGACAGTCGGAACTGTTTTGTGGTCATGTGGACACGTGTAAAATTTTGTGGTCTAGTAAAGACAATAGGGATGTATCCAAGGTAAGAAAATGAAAAAAATAATTAGTCCGTCTTATAGATAATAAAAAAAAATTAAGACCCGTATTTTTTATTTTGTCGAAATTACCAAAAACTACTGAGATAAGCGTATTAAAGTTACGGAGTGGGGGCTAATTACGCCACGCCGTGGTATATTTTGTACCACGGCGTGACGTCTTGCGACATTTCAAATCAATATATCTTCCTAAATATTTGAATGAAAGAAAAAATAAAAAATACGTGTTCAATATTTTTTATAAATCTATCTGATGGACATTAAATTATTTTTTAGGATACAACCCAATTGCAACATTTTGGCATGTGTTTGATACTAGGGTCATTTTGCCACATTAGGAACTCAGTATATGAAATAATTAAAAGATTTTTGATTTGCCCTACAGAACTTGAAAGTAAAGCGCGGACGTCAGCGCAAACGCAGACGACAAGGGCGACGCAATAACATTACATAGTGAAAATTAAGTATTCTTTGGTTATAAATACTTATTTTTTATTATGTATTGTCAGGCTTTCGGTAATGCCATCATTAATGACCCAAGTTAAAGAGTGACTTTACCTCCTGCCTCTCTCCTTATCTCGGATCCTGGAACGAGGAGGCGTGGTCCCGAGGAGGTCAGCCTCGGATCCATCCCCCGAGTCAGCCAGGAGATACCTGGATTGGCGGGGATTCCTGAACACCACATCTTTGGTGTCACTGTAACAAAAGAGAAACAAGATAGAAGCCAATGAAATGCAGCATGCTGTAACCAACTGGACCCATGTAAGTTCTGGGCTAATGTGTGGAAGCAGTTCATGAAAATGGTTATAATTATGTAATGTATAAATGAATGAATTAACATTAGAAAAGTACTTCGTTTGTTTAGAATTGTTAATTTACTTACTAACGTTTTCTATTACTTAATTTTAATGTAGATAATATTTTATCCCAAAAATTTCATGATAAAACAATATTTACAAAATAATAAACATTCAGTCTGTTTAACAGCCACCCCAATTTAAATATTACGATTATAATAATATATGTATACTACTTAGTATTATTTAATAAATATTACGATAACATATATTATCAAGGTTAGTAATAAATCAGGAGACGCCCTGGTCGCCGGGAGAAAGCATGCAAATCCAGGCCAAAAAGGAGAAAGCTACATCCAGCTTGTCGCCCGGTAAGGACCAGGCACGGATCAACTGCGCGTTGTGTTCCACACGCGCCTTAGAGACGTCAGCACATCGTGATGGGTTCCACGAAGATCAATGCCTGCCAGGGGCGCGGGTTTTTCGAAACAGACCGTGGCCTCTGGTGCACCGGCAAATGGAGGAACACGAGTGGGTCCAGAGCGGGAGAGGTCATTTGATGATTTTCAATACAAAGTAAAAAAAGGTTAGTAAAAAAAAAAATATTAGTAACTAATGACACACCTTATTACCCATATATAAACCCACAACCAACGTTCAATAATACATATGTAGTGAGGCTTATGCAGCCTTTTATTGTCGGTATAAAAGTCGTAAGCGAGATGACTGCCAAGCCGAAATGGAATTAGGCGCTTAACTTCGCATGCAAGATGACTACTGGGTAAAAATCTCCACACAATAGGATCAAGAAAGAGATGATGATGATAGCTGGACCGAGGTGGCACAGGAGGACTCTGAAAGAACTTGAGGTGGTCTTTCCCCTGCAGTTGGACAGATTAGGCAGTTTCAGGTAAACATTTCTGGCTATTGCAACTTCAGCTGTTTCTACTAGTACTTAATACTATTAGTTACAGTGTGGTTCTACGAAAACGTACCCACGTGAGCCCTTCAATGTGAACCCCAGGCTCATCGGTCAAGGTCAGATCCTATACTCGATCTAGCTCAGCAGTTATCACGCTCCTATAACATGAGGTAACAGCAGACGATGCGATAACAGTGTTTATAGTGCGTTTTATTAGTTAAATACTAATTAGAATGTCGTGTTCACGGCGATATAACTATCATAGTCAGATTATGTGTGATTAATGATGACTGCGAGGAAGAACAATTTTATGGTTTCTATTGCATTTTGGAAGGCTCTGGTGTTCGTATTTTTGTTTCATAAATGGTGAAGGAAAACACAATGAGGTAACCAGCAGGACATGTCGATTTCCTCACGATTTTCTCCGTTTAGAGAGTAGTGGTAATGAAATATTTTACACAAGGTAAAGCGCCAGACTGGGTTCGAACCTTTTCATCTACCAACCTACACTGGGCTCGTTTCGGCCACAGTCCGTTCCCTCTGATCCAGTGGTGGCATGTATCACAGGAATTGGAAGATTATAGGCTAATTATGAGCCCTGGCCTTATTACCTTAACATTTTAAGGCTTCTTAAAATATCTTTTAAGCTTTAAAGGATATTTCAAGCCTTTTTATTATACTTCTGTTAAGGTTTAGGTACCTACATTCAGTTTCAACCGGCTCCCTAAAACCATCAATCGCAAGCTTAAGGCTTTCGCAACCAGGATACACAGACGTTATATTTATCTGATCAAGAATAAGTCTGGAGCTGAAAAGACACTGCCCTCTGGGTTCGTTTCGTCCTTTCTTCTCAAAGTAGTAGATATACAAGAAACAGCAATCTCCTCTATTTCTTTAAAATATGATTGACGTATAAAGGGCCGGCTAGCCTCTTGTTATTGGGGTCGGCTTCCAGTATCTTACTTTCTTCATTAATAAGTCATGTTTTGTCAGTATCTTTCTTCATTCATAAAAATATTGGCCTCTACATTTACCTGCTAAGAATCTTAGTGCTGATTTGATGTCAGACACCTTTCTGTTTATTTGGAAGATACAACAAGTGTGCACATGTTCTAATTATTTACACATAATCGCTGTTTATCAACACGCCCGTTTAGTCTGCCCGGGTTATTCCGAGAAAATTCCGGGAAACTTTCTATTTCACCTATCGCCGCGTGCGCTGCTCAAATTCCTACGCGTATTACGAGGAAGATAGCGGATGCACTGTTATGTTTTTAGAATTTATTACGATGGAACAAGAATAATATAATATAGCATGACCAATAAATAGACTCCCGAAATATGTACATCAAGTAACATCGTGCCAACTAAACACTGCTCCAAAATGCATATTATAAGCTTTCTCTATCTATTCTCCATTCGCGTGTGTTTAAGACTAAAGCAGTTCATAGAAGCAGAAATGAACAAGATTGAATTTTAGAGATGAATTAATTAATACAATATGAGCAGTTGTGTTGCGATGTGTGCCGGGTACGATGCGCCAAATGTTGTTGTGTTGGGAGTTTGGTCGTGGAAGGTCTTCGGATCAATCTCCCTTTGGCGCAGCATCGTTGGTCGTATTGTTGGGTTTAACATTGCATCACCTCGCTCACCTGCCGCCTTCCTTCTTATTCGCTCAGTTTTACTGAGTGAATAGGCTGTTAATAAACTAGCGCGCTTTACCATCAACGATCGCATCACTGCTTACCAACAGGCGGGTTTGCGGTCAAGAGCTAGCTTATAATTATTAAAAAAAAAAAAAAGAAACGTAAATTGGAAAAATCAGGTAAGATAGCATCAATGATAATACACAAGTATCGACAAATGAATGACAATCAAACAAAACGTATGATCGGATTAAAAAACATTTTAGTCCAGTCACTTTAGGCAAAAAAGAGGTCAATCTCGGAATTTTAGATAATAAGCTGGAAACTCGTATACATCTTCATTTTGGCGTTCTAAAATTATCTGAAAAGTTTCATATTATTATCTTGTGTCTGCGTCGTAAGTTATTCAAGGTTGAAGGTCACGAAAATAGTTTTTTTTTTTTTGCAAATATCTACGTTTCTATTGCTCCAATGATGTTAAATTCTTTTTATATAATTCTATATGGGCATTTCTCCACTAAATGGAAAATCGCTGTCCCAAGCTAATTTTATGTAAGAAATCTTAATATTTCTCAGCTTTTTGTATCAATAATGACATAGTATTATGCATTCTTGGCACGCCACAGATTATTTAGTAATTTGATAAATTAATAAAATATGATAAAAATTGTTATATTTGAATAAATTAACCCCGAACACCCCAAAACACAGTCCCCTGGTACGTCCCTTTTCCAGAATTACAAGTCTTGTTACCAATATTAATTTGTTTGCAGTTGATAATTGAATAAAAAATATCCAAATACATAAAAATAACATTAAGTATCTTTATACTTCACAATTGATATTTTTTACAATATAATTTATTCAAAATATCTATGTGCCAATGCTGTCCTCAAATTATTAAAACAGTCCCCTGTTAAAATTTGAAAACCGCGCTAAAGTCAAATTTTGTTTTGGCGAGAAACATTTAGATTAGATCGTGAAATGAAATTCAATCGGTGTGAAGTTCGTTCGGTTGTGGAGCTAAGAGGGCAGCCGCCACTAAAAAAGTGTGACGACTGCATCTGCTAGTGATCCACAAGTCTCGTCCGTTAGAGGAAACAGTCCACTGGTAAGATTTTTTTTTTACTTTTGTAACAGTTTTAATAGTGACAACTGGTTCTAAATAATTAATTATCTAGTATGAAGCCACATCTGTTTCGTTAATCTGATATGTTTAAATGATTTTGTTTTATTAAATATTTATAAAAAAATTACAGTCCCCTGGCCAACAGTCCCCTGTCATCTCATTGCACAGGGGACTGTTCATACTACAGGGGACTGTTTGCTTAGGTTTTGTGAAGAATGATATGCCAAACTACGCATCTATGATCATTAACATTATTGTCTCTTTCGTAGGTATTATCTAAAAATGGCACCGAAAAAGAAGTCACCCAAAACAAGAGAAGAAATATTAGAACAAAAACGCACAGCTGAACGTTTGAGATATCAACGGCTTAAAAATGACCCTCAAAAAAAAGAAGAAATGAAAGAAAAAGAAAGGCGGTAATATCAAAAGAAAAAAGAAAAAGGCGCGAGAAAATTAGTTAAGGATATGAGTCGTCGTGAGCATAAGGCTATAAAAAAGACTTGGAAAGAGCATTGTTCTAAGTATCGGGCAAAGAAAAAAGCGATGAAAGACATAACCAATACTTTTTTGAGGGAAAATACACCAGATGCAGAGGATCGAATGGAAGAACCTTTAAGAACATCAGAAACTGCATTAGTTACAGCAAGAAAGAAAAATGCTAAAAAGAAACGTGAAAAGATACTGAAAGACAAAGACCTTAAGATTCTGGAATACAAACAAAAAATGGAAAAATATAAAAAAGGTTACAACGATTGGAAAAACAAGTTAGAAATAACAGCAAAAATGATGAGACACCTAACACAAAACTAATAAGAATGTGTGATACTCCAGCAACACGCAAAGATGTTTTTAAAAGAGCACTTTTCGGGGAAGTATTGAATAAACAATTAAAAGAAAACTATGCAGGTTTAAAAACGCAAAAGAGAAAGATATTTTCGGGAAAGTTGTATCTGGTGAAATAGTAAAACAATATAAATTATGGAGGACTCAAGCTACGTGCAAAAGAACTGCAGATGCCATAGTTGCTACAGGAGGTGACATTGACAGTTTGGAATCTTTTATTAATTCTGTGCAGCAAAGATGTCCTGCAATTACAATGTTTACGATTGACTCTGATGCAATTAATAATATTACTAAGTAATGATATTCAGTAAGACGCCAAGAATTTGAAAAGTTTCAAGGGTACCCTCAAAATACATCAAATTAAGGGTGAAATATTACGATGCCCTTTGGGATTACCGCAAGGTGCCGAGAAACTTACAATGAAAAGTTTAAGCTGCTCTTGTGAAAAAGAATGTCAGCATTTTAGTCTAGGCGTTATGAACTACCAAGTGACGACGTGAACACTAAGCGGCGCAGGATCCGCTGTGCCGCGCCGCGTCGCAGGCAGTATGTAGTGGACGACTACCTGAGTGCCAAGGCGGAGTACGAGCGGAGGGCAGTCAACGCCTAAACTGCGAGCTGGAAGCAGTTCTGCTCGATGCAAGAAAGGGAGTCTATGTGGGACGGTATCTTTCGGGTGCTGAGAAGGGCGTCAGGTCGTCCCGAGGACCAGCTACTCGTGGAGGGTGGAGTTGTGCAGAGCCCGGATCAATCGGTCGCGCTGCTGGCCGGAACATTCTTCGCCGATGATGACGCGTCTGTGGACTCTGAGGTCCACACCGTCATCAGAGGTCGGGCGGATCTGGTCAGCATGCGCCTACCGGGAGAGACCGACGACCCCCCGATTACCAAGGGGGAGTTGGTCCGGACTCTGCGCAGCTTCAACCCTAAGAAGGCACCGGGTCCGGATGGTTTTACGAGCGATATATGCTGCCGCGCAATTAACCAGGATATCCAGCTATTCCTGGCCATCCTGAACCGGTGTCTTGACCTGGCGTGCTTCCCGGCGCCGTGGAAGGAGGCATCTGTCGTGGTGCTAAGGAAGCCGGCGCGTCCAGACTATGCCCGCGCAAAGTCGTATCGCCCCATTGGACTACTTTCCATCATGGGCAAGATATTGGAGAAAGTCCTGTGTCGACGAATCCGTTGGCACTTCTTGCCCAAGTCCAATGCGCGGCAGTACGGCTTCGTACCGCAGCGGAGCACGGAGGACGCGCTGTACGACCTGATACAACACGTCAGAGGCATCCTCCACAAGAAGGAGATCGCCCTGATAGTCTCTCTTGACATCGAGGGGGCGTTTGATAATGCATGGTGGCCTGCTATAAAGTGCAGAATGATAGAGAAAGGTATTCCCGTTAATCTTAGGCGTCTTGTCGAGGATTACTTCAGGGACCGGAGCGTAGTCGTGCGCTACGCGGGGAAGACGATGCGGAAGCCCCAGACCAAGGGCTGTGTCCAAGGCTCCATCGGTGGGCCTCTCTTCTGGCACATGCTGCTGGACCCTCTGCTGGACAACCTGGATGCGCTGGGCGCGTACGTGCAGGCGTTCGCGGATGATATCGTGCTGGTGTTCTCTGGGCACACGGCACTCGGGATCCAGCGGGATGCCAATGCCGCTTTAGCCTGTGTGCACGAGTGGGGTGTCGTAAATAAGCTCCGCTTCTCCGCCGAGAAGACTCTGGCGATGGTCGTCACGCGGAAGCTTAAATATGACACTCCGGTCGTGCAGATGGGTGGCGTTGACATCTCGATGGTGACCGAGCTCAAGATCCTCGGAGTCATCGTCGACAGTAAGTTGACCTTCAACAAGCATATTTCATATGCTTGTTGCAAGGCAACTAACCTGTATAGGAAACTGTCGGCGATGGCTCGGGTGGATTGGGGCTTGTGTCCGGAGATCATCAGGACGATATACACCGTAGTCGTCGAACCGACGATCCTGTACGGCGCGAGCTCCTGGGCGAAAGCCGCCGAGAAGATCTCTGTGCAAAGAACCTTTGCTACCGTCCAAAGGGGCTTTGCACAGAAGATCGCCAAGTCACATCGTACGGTGTCGCTCAATGCAGCACTCACGCTGTCGGGTCTCCTCCCGCTCGATCTTCGAGTGTTGGAGGTCGCCCGGCTGTTTGAGTGCAAACGGGGACGTCCGATAGAAGAGCTTGAATCCCGCGAACTGGAGGAGCGTAGGGCCTTCACGGAGGCCCCTCACCCCGCCAGTGAGCCAGATGTTGATTACCAGTGTCTGGAGAATATGCTCCCCGAAACTGTGGCTCAGCTACAGCTCCCCGCTCATCTGATTTACACAGACGGTAGTAAATCGGATGAAGGGGTCGGGGCGGCATATTCATACTGGCGGGATGGGTCCGAGATTCGGACCAAGCGAATGAGGTTGGAGCCGATGTGTACCGTCTTTCAGGCGGAGCTGCTCGCGATAGCCAGGGCTACGGACCTGGTTGTCCTGAGAGGCTTCGACTGCGCGGCGGTGCTCAGCGACTCTCGATCCTCGCTCGACTTGATCCGAAACCCGGAAACGCACCACCCCCTTGCTACCCATATTCGTAAGAATATAAGGGAGCAAGAGGGGAGTGGTAAAATCCTCCGGTTCTTCTGGGTGAAAGCTCATGTCGGGATGCCCGGCAATGAGCGCGCCGACGAATTGGCTAGGCAGGCGGCGGCCCAGTCCAGGGTCGCCCCAGCGTATGACAGGTGTCCAGTCTCATACGTCAAGCGACGTTTGAGGGAGGGCACAGTAGCTGTCTGGAACGGGAGGTACACTGGCGGGGCCACGGCTGGGGTCACGCGAATTTTCTTCCCCGATGTGGTGCGCGCGCGCAAGGTCCTGAAGTGCCTCGACAGGACGTCTATCTGGGCGCAGATTTTGACAGGTCACGGCGGCTTCGCCGCGTACCTACACAGGTTTAAATTAAAAGACAGTCCGGCCTGTGTGTGTGACACACAGGCAACTGAGACCATCCAGCACCTCCTGTTCGAGTGTCCGAGGCACAACCGCGACAGATACGACCTGGATGTAAGTACAGGAATTAGCTTGACTGAATCATCCATCGCCGAAATAATGGCAGATAAACACTCCAGGCCGTATCTGGAGCGGTTTTGCCTCAAGGTGGCTAAAATTAGCATTGAAAGGAATCGGACGAGGGGAGCGGCACAGCCAGTGCTGCCGTCGGCAGAATTGATTAACTGAAATTAGATGTAATAATTAGTGGAAGTTTTAATATGTATAGAAAGTAAGTAGATTAAGAATAAATAGAAATGTAAATAGTTAAGAAATATTATGACAAAAGACTATGGGAAAAGAGCAGCCCAAAAAAGCACAAGCCGAAATAACAGCTCCCACTTAACAAAAAGAAAAGTAAATAATAAAGTAGTAAAAAAACGATTCTTGCCATGCAAGAAGGAAAGAAGACGGCTAAATACAAAAAAAAAAAAAAAAAAAGAACTACCAAGTGAGGAAACTTCGTGTTGAGGACGTTTACACAGACTCGAAATCCGAAGGCGAACCCAAGCTAGCGGATAACTCGCCAGATACTAACATTATTACAGAAAATGAAATTTTGCGACCGCGTGACAATTTCGACACTGATTTTGAGAATACTGCAGGGCCCAGTACAGTCAGCCAACAGCAATACAAGAGTGGTGATTATGTTTTAGTCAAGTTTAACGTCAGAAATACCGAATATCGTTATGCTGCTGTTATTAATCGGGTAGATAATGAGGAAGGCGAACTAACCTTAACTTTTATGAAAATTTGTGATAATAAGGGCCACAAGTTTAAAATGGACGAAAATGATATTTCTGATGTCAGTTTTGACCAAATTTTGGAGAAGTTACCAAATCCAGATCTAAGTCAAAAAGAGAGAAGATTATTTTATTATTTTCCAATATTTGTATCGGTCTTTCAGAAATAAGTTAATTTAAAGCTTTTTTTCCTGAAGTGCAATGTTAAGGTTTACAACTAATATAAGTTTTTAAGTTTAATATAACCTTAGTGTGTTCAAAAGTATAATTGTTTCAAAGTATTATGTTAACCTAAAATATTGGTTGTGATAATGATTAGTTGTAGTAATTTTTCTTTGTTTATATTTTAATTTTTTATTATTATAAAGACTGATTTAAGAGTTATCCCATTAGTCTTAAAAAGCGTTGAACTAAGAATTTGATTTTGTTAAGTTTAACACAAATGTTATTAGCTCGAAGAAAAATCACTATCATAAGTAAAACTTGTTTTAATACTGTTGATTTATTCCTAAAAATTACATATTTTAAAAACGATAAAGAAAAATGAAGACTCTGATTACTTTAATAAACCAAAATACTCGTTTTTGTCCGTCTCGTGTTTGTCGTTTGTGTGTTGTTTTTGTCTTATATACTACGAAAACATTCCCCTGGATAGTTACAACAGTCCCCTGTCAGGGTTTTGCATAAAATCGTCCATAACTAAAAAACAAAGGGGAAAATGTGTGAGCTTTTTAAAGATATATATTTAGTATGCTATTGCCCTTCATTTAATTAACAAATATTCTCAATATTTCATAAAATATGCTTAGGACACCACTGTATGGACGAATTTCCAAATAGCAGAGAAACATCCATCCATGTAGATTATAAATTCATTTAATTTTATTCGATAATAAACTGTAATTATAAATTAAAGAGCAAATTCTTAATATTTTTTTCTATTTATAGTCTATTAATGTATTACTGAACTAATAAATAATACAAATTATTTATTGTTGATACTATTGTAATGATTTAGTAACATATACAAGGTATTATTCACCGAGGTTCACGGTTGACCATGTATTACAGTAGATATGCCTGAGCGCTGGGTGCTCTCCGCTCTGTATCTCAAAAACGATTGACTTAATAAAAAACTCTATAGAACAAAATTTGTCGCAAATTTTATGCTCTACAATTTTAATACTAGAGGCTAACATCATTGGAGCAATAGAAACGGAGATAATTGCAAAAAACCGATTTTCGTGACCTTTGACAGTCGAATAATTAATAACTTACGACGCAGACTAGTGTTCTAAAGCGAGAAGTATTTTTTTGTAACACTCCAAAATTTACGTAAAAAAAATATTTTTTCGATAAAATTTACATACAATACATTTTTTGTAGTATTGATACATTATCGAATCATAAAACAACACTTTTTGTTTTATTGTTTTTAATCATTGAGTTTCATTCTAAAAAACATAATAATTGATAATTTTTACCTGCAATGAAATTATGACAATGCTGTAGAAAGATTTTTTATTGGAAATTATCTCGTCTATCTCCCTGTTTCGTTTGATCCACGACTTTGTGGCCACACTTTATAAAATAGTAGTAGTACAAATAGTCCTGAGCAAGCTAAGTCGAGTATTGAAACTGACCTTAAATGATGAGACTAGAGTTTAGATTAAAAGGCTTACATTTTTTTTTTTTTAATAGTTATATAAACTAGCGCTTGATCGCAAACCCGCCTGATGGTAAGCAGTGATGCGATCGTTAATGGTAAAGCGCGCTAGTTTATTAAGACTTAAGAGCCTATTTACTCAGAAAAACTGAGCGAATAGGAAGGAAGACGGCAGTTGAGCGAGGTGATGCAATGTTTAAGACAGAGGGAGATTGATAGCGCGTTTGACTCAGCGATTGGCCCGCTTCAAGGTCGTAAGAACTCTCAACCAATGAGAGTGCCAAACGCGCTCGATACGATCGAACGAGTTTCGTATTGAAAACTCATACTAGGCCTACTGGAGACCCTCCACGACCAAACTCCCAACACAACAAAATTTGGCGCATCGTACCCGGCACATATCGCAACACAACTGCTCAGACCCGTCCTCCGTACGGCTTCACCAGACATCGTGCCGGAACAAGACAAATCGCTTGGCGGCAAGGCTTTGTCTGGTGGGTGGTAACTTCTGCCGGCGGTCGATGTTATGGCCTACCACCTTTTTCATTCTGTCCTTTATCATAGGTAAATGTAAAGATCACAAAACATTTTTTTTTTGTGGTGCATCGCATCCTCTGCTTCTTGCTACTCATTAGTGACATGGTCGTGCGGTTCCACAAACGTAAGCTATCGATAACAATGTCAATGACCCAACGAATATTATAATTAGGTAATAATATTTTAATTTGAGTAGGGGTAGGTATTTATTATTATTCTTTTTTATTTCTTGTTATTTTTATTGATTTGTGATGTAATATTTTATTTATTTATGCGCAGTGGTTAAGCGATTGACTGCAGCAGCCCACGGGTTCGATTCCCTCAAGGAATGAAAATTTGTGTGACCTACAATTCAATCACTTGTCGACTTCCTGTACTGGCTGTTTCTGTATGTGAGTTTAAATGTTTGTAAACTCACCCACCACCATACAGAAAGAATTCCTAGTGTATAAATACACACATCAAAAGTGTCTAGGGATCAACATATATTTTTGCAATAACTTTTCTCCTGATTGATATTAATTAAAATTTTCTTTAAGGATTCATCAAATAAAGTGTTTTCGTTTGTCACAGTAACGATAAACCAAGTCACCTTTGCATTAATAAAGAAATTTGCCATTTACCTAATAAAGGGATATTTGACATTTGAACCACTAACACAAAAGTTCGAAAAAAAGACTGAAATAACAGTTTTCTTTAAAATTTTATTGGGTAACTTAAACAATTAATAATCCGTGTTTCTACCGCGAACACTAACAACACAAGAACATCGGTTTGGCATACTCAAAATGAGTTCATCCAAATCACGCTGTGGAATGGCCGCCCATGTTCGTTGCAACAACAAAAAAAGGTCTTCTTGCGACTGGATACCCTCCATATTCGGCAGAGCTCTTCTCTGTAGCATATCCCATGCATGCTCAATCGGGTTCAAGTCTGGCGACTGAGCAGGCCAGGGCAGGACATTGATGTTAGCTGCGGCGAGAGTCTGTCTTACAACTCTTGCGGTGTGCGGTCGTGCATTATCATGCATTAACTGAAATAAGGGACCGATTTGCACTTGTAGAGGAACCATGACGTCTGATACAATCGTCTCAGCATAAATTTGAGCGTTGAGGTTGCCTCTGATCCAAATCAACTCAGTTCTTCCGCCGATCCAAATACCCGCCCATACCATGATGGTTCCACCACTATAAGGATGGACTTCCTGGCAGGATTTTAATCGCTGTTGGCGTCCAGGGGTTCTCCAGTGTCGTATACGTCTTGTATCCGGTCTCATACCAAAACGAGACTCATCAAAAAAGCACACGAAACGCCATTGTTCTTCTGCCCAATTTCTGTGTTCAAGAGCCCATTGATATCGAATCCTACGATTGTGCATTGCTATAGGTGGTACCCGTAGCGGTCTTCGGGAATGAAGGTTCACTTCATGCAAGCGGTTTCTGACTGTTTGGTCGCTAATTAAGTTCCCTAAAGAGTGATGAAGCCTCACGGCTAACATCATGGCGGTTATTGTTGGAGCTCTTCGAGTTAAGATTTGAATGTATCGGTCTTGTCTCCGTGTGGTGCAGCGATACCGTCCTCCATGGCGCTCAGCCACGGTACCAGTGCTTCGGTAACGTGTCCAAAGTCGACTGATAACACTCTGACTTGTATTCAGAGCTAAAGCCACAGTACGTTGCCGGGAACCAGCTTCTATCATTCCCACGGCTCTGAGCATTTCTTCCCTGCTTAAATGACGTCGCCGCTCCATAATAACGTTGGTTTTAATCAGTAGTAGGGAAACAGTAGCACTAATAATGTCTTCAATGCGTTGTATGTTTTTATAGGGAAAATATTGACAGCTGATTTTCATCTTTTACTCGAATTTGATTCACAGTTCCTGATTCAAATTATGAAATGCACCAAAAAGGATCCATATAAATTTATAAAATCATAAATTTATTACAAAGCCAATCTCAAGAAATCCGCATAAAAATGCTTGATCCCTAGACACTTTTGATGTGTGTATAGTGTGTTATTATATTTCTCACATTATAAATACCAAAACTACCGGCAGATATTAAAACTACAGCATTTTCAACCAGTATCTGCCAACAATAGTATTTTTTGTACTCGTTATAAACGACCTTCGCATAAAAATAAAATACAGACGCAAATTCTTATTGTTAGAATTTGTTCTGCATAAAACATGGTCACATTTTAGAAAATCGTAAAAATCTCGCGTTTTAAATATGTTGGGCTTGTGTGGGACTAATACAGCCCTAAGACACTTTGCGATGTTCAGAGAATCTTTTTCCAAATGGTGTAATAAGAAAAGGTAGAAAGAGTCCCTAAAAAAAACTGGGCAAGTACGTGTTGGACTTGCGTACGAAAGGTTTCGAACCATTAGGCCTTAAGTCCCGAACTCATGGTTTCTGTTTAATTTGATTAATATTTATTTTATATCAGATTTGATTTATATGTTTGCTATGAAAGGGTGTTATTTGCCAAAAAAAAAAAAATTGTAAATCATACAATGGTAAGCAAAAAAATCTCAGTGAAAACGCAGATTAACGCAAATAAGCAATGTGTTGCCGTGGTGTTGTCTGGCGAGCTCCAGGATGACGTCTTGGAGGTAAATCGCATCAGTGATCGGCTGATGTCGTTGCGGGTGCTTGTCAATGGGGTTATAACCCACTTGATAAGTGCCTACGCTCCGCAGGCGGGGTGCGGTGACGCCGAAAGGACGTTGTTCTGGACCCAGCTCGAAGGATTGCTTCGCGGGATCCCGTTGTCCCAGGGAGTCGTTCTGGGTGGTGATTTGAACGGTCATGTGGGTGAGAAGTGTGATGGGTTTGATTGTGTTCACGGTGGCTTTGGATACGGTAGCCGCAACGCAGACGGAAACAATATTCTCCGAACGTGTGCGGCCGCTGATCTTGCAATCGTGAACACCTACTTCAAAAAGAAACCGGAGCACCTTGTCATCTACCGGAGCGGACGTTGTGCTACCCAGATCGACTTTCTACTGACTAGGAGGCACCACATCGGCAAAGTAGCCAACTGCAAAGTCATACCCGGTGAGAGTCTCACTGCACAACACCGGCTCCTTGTCATGGATCTCTGCGTAAAGACCCAACGCAAACGTGTAGAGCACTGCCCGCGCCAGATCCGGTGGTGGCTGCTAAATGAAAACAGGTCCCAGGATTTTGCGGCGGTTATTGGCGACAAGTGCGCCGGTACTGATGGGGAACCAGTTCAAGAACACTGGAACAGGATCCAGGCAGCTATCACTGGGGCGGCGCGGGTGGTGCTCGGCGTCTCCAAGGGTGGCCGCAAACGTGACAAGGAGACCTGGTGGTGGGACGACACAGTCCAGAGGGAGACTAAGGTGAAGAAAGCCCTTTTCAAAACGTGGCAAGCGACCGGATCCCCTGAAGATCGCGACGCATACAAAGTTGCCAAACGGGCCACTAAAAGAGCTGTAGCCAGAGCCAGACGAGATCACTTGCAACCGCTCTACGAGAAGCTGGAATCGTCTGAGGGGCAAGGGCTCATTTACAAGTTGGCACGTTCTAGGGTCAAGGCGGCACAGGATATATCCAAGTGCCGCTGCGTAAAAGACCCTGTTGGCAACCTACTAGGCGAAGACCTCGCGGTGAAGGAGAGATGGCGCTCGTACTTCCACGAGCTGCTGAATAAGCAGCACTAAGAGGTGCAGACACCGGAACTCCCTCCAAATCTTGGATTAGTGCCCCCGATAACGCCTGAGGAAGTCCATACGGCTCTTCGTCGCATGGCAAATCGGAAAGCTGTCGGAGCTGATGGAGTTCCCATTGAGGCCTGGAAGGCGATGGGGCCCCGCGGTGTGGGCGTGCTAACTAGCTTTTTTAACCACGTGCTCCTGACCGGCAAAATCCCGTGCCAATGGAGACTGAGTATTATTACTCCAGTCTTCAAAGGCAAGGGCTCGGTACAGGAGTGTGGCAACTATCGTGGTATAAAGGTCATGTCCCACACCATGAAGATCCTTGAGAGGATTATGGACTCCCGGATCCGGCGGGAGTGTGCTGTCTCGGAGTGTCAATATGGGTTTCGTCCAGGGTACGGAACCATGGATCCTATCTTCGCACTAAGGATCGCCATGGAGAGATACAGATCGAAGAACACGCCTCTGCATTTGCTCTTTCTTGATATGCAGAAGGCCTTCGACTGTGTCCCTCGGGGGGTGATCTGGTGGGCACTGAGGTCCAAAGGGGTACCAGAGGCCTATGTTGACATAATTCGAGACATGTACCTCAATTCCGATTCCGTTGTTAGGACCGCTGTTGGTGACACTAAACCCTTCCCCGTCACCGTCGGAGTCCACCAGGGTTCCGTTCTTAGTCCGTTTCTGTTCAGCGTGATATTAGACGCCTTGTCGGATAGCATCGGGGATTCACATGAGCAACCTCCTTGGTTGCTTATGTATGCTGACGATATCGCGCTGGCGGACTTGGACAGGGATCGGTTGGTGCGGCGTGTGAATGTGTGGAAGGACTCGCTCGAGAACGGAGGTCTGAAACTCAATGTAGCGAAGACCGTGTATATGGCTAGCAACACGACAGACCCCGTGTCCGTGCGCATAGGCGGTGACATGGTCGAGTGCACAGACCAGTTTAAATACTTGGGGTCTGTACTCCACGCGTCCGGCGACATTGATTGCGACGTCAGGGCACGCATTTCCGCAGCTTGGGCAAAATGGCGTGAGGTGTCAGGTGTCATTTGTGACACCAAAATGCCGGTTAAGCTTAAGGGACAGGTCTATAAGACCATCATTAGACCTGTTCTCCTGTATGGCAGCGAGGCGTGGCCTGTGCTTGAGCGACACAAGCAGGAGCTGCGTGTCACGGAGATGAACATGCTGCGGTGGATGTGTGGAGTTACGCGGAAGGACCGCATCAGGAACTCCCGCATCCGTGGCAGTCTTCATGTCCGTGACATAGCGGAAAAGCTGCAGGAGGGTCGCCTACGTTGGTACGGTCACGTCTTACGAAAACATGCATGTTACGTGGGTCACAAATGTCTTGCCATGGCGCCTCCGCCAGGCCGGAACAAGCGGGGTAGATCAAAGAGGTGCTGGCTTGACGTTGTGAGAGATGACATGCGTGCCAACAATCTCACACCACAGGATGCTAAAGATCAAGAAATTTCACGCGATCGAAGTCGGGAGTAGAAAACAGTGTATAATAAACTTTAGAACAGCATCGCAGAAAACTAATCCACTGATAGATTGCTTTTAATCCCTACTTAATATTATAAATGCGAAAGTAACTCTGTCTGTCTGTCTGTTACGCTTTCACGTCTAAACCACTGAACTGATTTTATTGAAATTTGGTACAAAGATAGAGTTGACCTAGAGAAATAACATAGGATAGTTTTGATTCCGAACTTGGAAACGCGATATAACCAAACTCCACGCGGGCGAAGCCGTGAGCGGAAAGCTAGGTATAGTATATATTCTGATGACCTCCACGATCAACATTATTACGATATGTAATCAATCAATACGTTTACTCTAGAGCTCTTCAAACTGACACTTCGGTCTACCATTTAACATATTATTTATTCATGGTCCTTCGGGCCGGATTTGGCTGGGCGTGTTTTTTTGGTAATCACCGGTGGTGGTAGTGATTACCACCCACTTCATCGCTACTGGCAGTGAATCGCTGTCCAGAACATCCCTACATCGAGGCGGCTGGAAAGACGCCACGGCAGTGGTGGAGCCGGGTGACTACATCCGGAGGAGCGGTGAACTTGGGAAGCGAAAGGCACCAGAGGGCGCCACTTGTGGCAGGTGCGTGACGTCGAAGAAAATCAGTGACAGTGAGTGCAGTGTTTAATTGTGAGTACATTTTCGCTCTTATTTACTAGAAGAAATAAGTCTTAGAAGTACATGCTAATTTGAACCTTAAAGTAAAGACTAAGGGAACTTAGAAATATTCCATAATCTTTCAACATTGTGATAAATTTAACTTAGAAAAATTGGTTAGTTTTGACTTGTAATAGTTTTAACTTTTAAGCAATAGTTGGTTGAGACGGGGATTCCATGCCCGATTTTTACCAGAATAACTTTCAAAAAGACTTGTAAAATTTTAACCAATTTGTGTTTTAATTTTGTGTATATTTGTTGAATGTACATACAAACAAATACTTTGTTCATTTTTCTGCTTAGCCTTGTTTACATTTTATTGTGGTATTTGAGACGATTTTGTTTGAGTGTTTTAAGTCTTAGAATTTGATAAACAATTTACAATGGAAGCGTTCAACGATTTATAGGAGGATATTAGGGCAAGAATGCTAAAAGTTAAGACTAATCTTAAAAGGTCACCTAAAGATCGTTTAACTCAGTGATTCCCAAAGTGGTCCAGGTGGACCCCCAGGGGTCCACGGGAGACTTGCTGGGGGTCTACGTAGGCGTGAACAAAAAATGGGGGTCCATAAGATGTTAATGGGGGTCCACGAAAATTTATCTGCTTTTGATAGTAAAGAGCAAAAATGTAAGCATAGTTTTTATAAGGGCATACCTACATTGTTTTAAGTACCCATCTAAGCAGATAATATTTTAATAAGGCAAGCGACTGTTACTTGTCCAAACTTGCGTATTCGATATTACGTACAATTTCGTGTACAGACTTGCAAAGCGCTATCCGCCTGACAATGCTTAATGCTTGTTCAGACATGAACTTGATCACCACTATAAATACTTGATGCCAAAGGCAAACGCATTCATTCGTTTCCAGAATTTCGCAAAAAAAGCGGAATTTGGAAAAAAAAGTTGTGAGAAAATTTATATCTGTGTTTGCTAGTGCCGGAGAAAAGTAAGTAACCTACCTTTTTTTTGTTATAGTACTTAAGTATTTTGTTTACGTGTACTAGTCGGTTGATCACAACGGCCTGTATAGATAGGTAACTTAGTAACTTACAGATATTTTAATTGTCCTCTTTCGATTTGAAGACAAACACAGCATGTTTTATTCAATTGTTTTTTCACGAGAGAAGCAGTGCCTCTCTAAAAAGGCCGAATAAGCAATATTGCAGAGCAATTAATTTTGTAATTTTTCTTGCAAATAACTACTAATTTTATAAAACAGTAATTTCATAATCATTTTAAATTGATTTTGATGTAACTATTTTATCAAAACTATTCCTTTTCGGAAAGAGCGAGCGGTGCGCGGGCGACGGGAAAAGGGCGGGGCTTGAACTTCGATGCCAGTTTGTCACGTTTTAACAATGAAGCCGCAGACAAAAAATACGCAAATACACGGAGCGCGTGAACTCATTGATTTAATAAAATTTTAGTTATCGTTTTTATGGACAATTTTGGGATTTCGACTTTTATTTTTTCCTACACAAATATGATCAGTATTCGATACTGAGTACACCAATTTTTATTTATACTATTAAAAATTAGTGGTAAATTATGTACTTTAAAATTAATAACGTTTTGTGAAAACGTCTGTATTTGTCTCAGCGGTTTATTACTTGGTCCCTTTACAAGCCGTAATTCTATTTCCGCGTGCTGACAAAGGCTGCGGTGTGATACCTATATTCAGAAAAAAACTTGGTTACTAAAATATTTTTTTTACAGGTAAGGTAACTGACACGAAACATGGCTACAGCAAAGAAAAAATGTCGACAATATAGTGTCGATTATTTGAAATATGGTTTTGTTCCATCAGAGGCAGACTAACAATTGCCCATGTGCCTATTATGCAACAAAGTTTTGAGCAATGACTCTATGAAACCATCAAAGCTCGAAGATCATCTAAAAAGGTGTCATACTGATAAAATAGGTAAAGATTTAAAATATTTTCAAACATTGAAAGAAAAATATGGAAAGAGACCCACCGTGCACAGTATGTTCGCTTCAACATCTCAAAGTAACGATGATGGCTTGCGGGCATCTTACAATATCTCATTACTAATAGCAAAATCTGGAAAACCGCACACTATCCCGGGTATGGCACGCTGGCCTTTTGAGTAAGCTTCCAGCGTACGGCGTTTCCCCTAGCCTGACTGGCTGGGTAAAAGACTTCCTGACTGAACGGTCCCTCCGAGTTGTTGTCAACGGATGCTCATCTGAGCCCATGTCGACTAATGCCGGTGTTCCTCAGGGGTCTGTTCTCTCTGCAACTCTGTTTCTGCTGCATATTAACGATCTGCTGATGCCCGGTATCTATGGGTATGCAGATGACAGCACAGTTGTGGAGAGATACCTGCCGGATGCTCGGGCTAGTAGGGAATCAATCCGGTCCGAAAGAGAGGCCATGGTAGAGCGAACGAGTGTTGCACTTCAGGCAGTCTCCGAATGGGGCAATGCCAATCTTGTAGCATTCAATGCCGCCAAAACGCAGGCGTGTCTTTTCACCGCCAAAAGGAGCCCGTTCACCTTGGCTCCTACTTTTCGGAATGTATCCTTGGAGTGTACCGACCGCCTTCAGCTTTTGGGTATTGAGATTTCCTCGAACCTAAACTTTGGGCGGTTCATTGAGTCCAAGGCCAAGGTGGCTGCCAGAAAACTTGGTGTAATCGCAAAGGTCCGGCAGTACTTCACACCAGGGCAGCTTCTAATGTTGTACAAAGCACAGGTCCGTTCGTGTGTGGAGTACTGCAGCCACATTTGGGCTGGTGCTGCTAAGTGTCACCTGGCCACTTTGGATTCAGTGGAGAGGCGTGCGAAGAGGCTGATTGGTGACCCTGATTTAACTCGAGTTGGTCTCCAAAGCCTAGAGCACAGGCGTAGAGTAGCCAGCCTTTCGGTGTTCTATAGGATACATTCTGGGGAGTGTGCGAAGGAATTGCACGATTTAATTCCCCCATCTCCGTTCCACCATCGGACGACCCGTCGTACGGCGAGTTTCCACCCTTATGTTGTTAACACCTCTACGATCCGGACGAAGCGTTTCGCCTCCTCCTTTATACCGCGTACATCGAGGGACTGGAACAATCTGCCGGCGGCGGTGTTTCCGTCGGACTACAATTTGAGTGTCTTCAAGGCTAGAGTGAATAGGCTCTTAATAAACTAGTGCGCTTTACCATCAACGATTGCGTCACTACTTACCATCAGGCAGGATTGCGGTCAAGCGCTGCTTTATACTTTAATAAAAAAAAAAAAAAAAAAAAGAACAATTAATTTTACGCGCTGTTGAAGAGGTTTTAAAAACTGTTTTGCACAAATCTCCATTTGACGTTCTAAATAGAATCCCATTAAGTAACAATACTTTACAAAGACGCATTGATGAAATGAGCTCTGATATCGAAAGCTTTTTGTGCAATCATCTGCAAAAAACTCATTTTTCTATACAACTGGACGAGTCAACGTTACCCAGTAATGAAGCATTACTATTGGCATATGTCCGATTTATTGTTGAGGAAGAAATTCACGAAGAATTGCTATTTGCCAGAACTTTGGAGACTGACACTAAAGGCGAATCAATATTTAATGTCCTGAGTAATTTTTTTATGGAAAAATCGATCCCATTTACAAACATTATTTCAGTGGCAACAGACGGAGCTCCTGCAATGGTCGGGCGATATCGTGGGTTTATAAGTCATCTCAAAAGAATTATACCAGGACTTACAGCTATTCATTGCGTAATCCACCGACAACATCTTGTGGCAAAACATTTAAGTGACAGGTTGAACCAATCTCTTCATTTTGTAATAAAAGCTGTCAACAAAATCAGAAGCAATGCATTGAATACGCGTTTATTTGCTCAATTGTGCGACGAAAATGATGAAGACTTCCAACGACTGCTCTTACATACTGAAGTACGCTGGTTGTCGAAAGGTGCATGCTTAACGAGATTTTACTCGGTTTTCGATTCCATATTAGAGTTCTTAGAAAGTAGAGATCCACTTTTAAAAGAAAACTTGATCAAATTCAAAGCAGACATTGCGTATTTGACAGATTTGTTTAAAAAAAATAATGATATTAACTTGCAGTTACAAGGGGACAGCCTGAATTTAATAAAAACCAAAAGGGATAATTTCGGCTTTTCTTGGGAAATTGAAATTTATGAAGCAAAACATTAGTCGGCGCGAATTCTCTCAATTTCCAAACTTGTCGCAGGTAGAATGTATTGATGAGGATATCCATACCTACAGTCAACATTTAAGTGCCCTGCATGATGACTTCAAAACCAGGTTTGAAGATATACTGACGATGGATATACCACCATGGATCATAAATCCATTTGATGAAACGGAAGTGGCCAATGTTGTATTACAAGAGGAGCTGCTCGAGCTAAGCACTAATGAGGAGCTGAAGGTGAAATTTAGAAAAGGCTACCCAACATTTTGGCTGCAAGCAGAAATACCCGAAAAATATCCTGGACAGTGGGAAATCGCAAGGAAATTTTTAATAGCTTTTCCCTCGTCATACCTTGTCGAAAGGAGTTTTAGTGCCGTTACAAACCTCTTAACAAAAAAAAAGGAGCAAATTAAACATCACAGAGCGGGGTGATTTGCGGTTATTGCTGACAAAAATAAAGCCAAACATTGATCGTTTGCTGACACTCCATCAGATACATCCTTCCCATTAATTAAAATTATGACCTGAACCTATATTAACATAATATTTTTTTCTTGTAATTCTATTCTTTTAATAAATAAAGTGATATAAAATGTACCATTTTTCGTTTTTATTTTACATATCGGAATATAGGGACAGAACTCAGAAGTGACACAATTTTTATTTTTTGGCGACTTTAAGAATGTGGTAGAAATGTAGCAGCAGGGTCCACCGAAACCAGTAAAATTTTGAAAGTGGTCCAAGAGAAAAATAAGTTTGGGAACTACTGGTTTAACTCTTCCATATATTGAAACAAGGCTGGATAACTTGGAACAACAATGGACTTTATTTACAGCCACTCATACTAAAATTATTAGTCAAGTTAAGCGAAGTGATTTGTACAATTCCGATTATCATAAAAATTGTGTGTATGATGAGGTAGAAGAATTGTATGTACAATTTAAACTTAAAGGGAATTTTATATAATTTAAAAACCCCAGAAACACAGTTAAATTCAAGTAGTCAATGTGAAGGTTTAGCCAGCCGTTTTAAATTACCAGAAATTAAAATACCAACGTTTTCCGGGAAATACGCTGAGTGGCAGACGTTCAGAGATTTTTTTTTTAGGGCTTGTGCATGAAAATAATTCCCTGGATGATGCTATTGATGCTCAAAGGTTCTACTATCTCAGGGGTCATTTGACTGGTGAGGCAGAACAGTTAGTTATTGCGGAACATTAAACTGACATCTGATAGCTATAAAGTTACATAGGAAAAATTGGATAGTATGTACAACAATAAGCGGTTTTTGGCTAATGGCATTTTGAATCGGCTATTTAATCAAAAGGGTTTAGTATCTGAATCTGCCTCTGAAATTAAGAAGTTAATTAATACCACATCAGAGTGTTTAGAATCTATCAGAAACCTAGGTGTAGATATTTCATCTTGGGATATTTTAATTATTCATCTAATAAGCGCGAAATTAGCCAAAGAAACACTAAAAGCATGGGAATTAAAGGTGTCTTCAAATCCATCTGACGACTTCCCTACATTTGAGCAATTTTCAGATTTTTTGATAAGGCGTTTTAGAGGGTTAGAGAATTTTGATACGAAGCCCAACAAAGTAGAAAGCAAAAGTATCGAATCTTTTCACATTGTGAAACAGAATAAGATAACGTCGTGTGCGTATTGTACTGCTGATCATAAAATAAATGCTTGCAAAAAATTCGCCAAAGAATCTAATGACAAACGACGTGATATTGCAATGGAGAAAAAATTATGTTTTGTGTGTTTAAACCGCTACCACTCTGCCAAATTTTGCAAAAACATGGTCCGATGCCGGGTATGCAAACGCCGCCACCATTCTTTATTGCACCCTAGTGGTGATTCTGGTTCTGTTAGCGCAGAAATCGAGACGGTTCACGAAGTAGTTTCGTCGACAAGTAAAAGGTCGGTTAAGAAAAATGCTGAATGCGACAGCATTAAGCTTTCCGCGCAAGCGGAGGGGTCTAATGAGACACTTGTGTCTTGTCTTTCGACAGGGAACTGTTGTAAAATGATTTTATTAACTACAGCTGTGGTGCAAGCTGAGTCGAAAGACGGGACATATCTTCCGGTTAGGGCATTATTAGACCAGAGGTCGCAGGGGTCTTTTATTAGTGAAGCTACGGTTCAGTACTTGGGAATAAAAAAGATTGCGGCCAAACACACCATAGTAGGTGTAGGTGGTGACCAAAGTGTGACTTCAAAGTCCACGGTCAAAATTAATATAAGGTCGAGAGTAGGTCAGGTTAAGGTTGATGCTTCTATAATCAAATCAGTTACGTCCCTTCTCCCAGTTACCAAAGTAACCAGGGAAGAATGGGTAAATATGACTGTGGATGATTTGGCTACCACAGACCTAATAAGATCGATATCTTATTAGGTGCTGAGGTATACAGCCAAATCATTCAAGAAGGCATTAAAAGAAATCTCGGTGGTTCTCTCTTGGCGCAGGAAACCGCTTTTGGATGGATAATCAAATCAAATCAAATCAAAGCATTTATTTCAAATAAACCAGTTACAGGCACTTTTGAATTGTCAGAAGTTCGGTCAGTCAGTAAGGTGAAGCTAGTCGCCCATTCCAAAAAGTAGGTAGGTACCTATGGAGAAGAACGGGCAAGAAACTCCATGGACACTCTTTTAATATCGGGCGTCTGTGAGGTAGATAATTCATCCAATATACATTCTCACCTCCATGTAATGCATTCAAGTTTTGATGCTGACAGCATGCTGAAAAAGATCTCTAAACTGGAGGCTGAAACATCAAAAAAAAAAAAAAAAAAACAAATGCTCACAGAGGATGAAATTAAGTGCGAGAAACGATTTATAGCGTCAACAATGAAAACTACCAAGGCGGGCCAGGGCAAGTGTACCAGAACCCGGAACCATCACTAGGCGATGTGGTTTTAGTAAAGGAGGCCGATTTACTTCTTGGAAAGTGGTTATTGGGTAAAGTGAAGCACAAACACCCTGGGCCAGATAAAATTACACGGGTGGTGACGATCCGTAAATTCCCTAATTAAAAGACCTACATAAAGGTTATCGATATTGCCCTTAGCAAAATAAAAATTTCTGTTTATTCTTATGATTTTGGCATGGTGAAAGAAAGAAAGAAAGAAAGAAACCATTTATTTGGCGCACACCCTTATAAATACATACAGTTTGAAACAAAGGAAACAGAAAAAAAAAGAGAGAGAAACATATAAAAAAATAAATAATCATCAAATGTGAGTCCAACGGTTGCGCCAAATAGGTCCAGTTCAGCATAAATGTCAGACAACTACGTAGCAGTTGCCTGACGCTGGTTTTCAACTGAACCTGAGTGAAATGGGTGCATATTTATTTAATTACTGTGTTTGTGTGATAAATCATAAATAAATATATATATATATATATATAAACAATATCAAATTTGGATACAATAATCGATGCAAGTAGGCCAGACACATAGGGTAAGTTAATATGAAAATATTAAATTACCGTCATGTTATTATATTTAAAACTACTAAACATATCCCTCGTTCTTCACAGGTCTCCAATAACAAGCGAAAACTCAGACCAGGCATCGCGGAAGAAGTGCACACATACACAATACACATACTATACTACAATCATATTCTCGTATCTTCGTGTCTTCGTATCTCCGACCAACCCATTCAATACATGTCCCACGAATGAAACACTAACAGTTTACCTATATAAATGAAATGTTAAGATTGACCATATCCAGTTTCCTGTGCATGTTGGTTAAAGGACATTCTGCATTATGTCCTTGGTGGGAGGTATGTCCAAAATTGTATGTGGCGAAACCACGGCGGGATCTAGTATTAATCCAATAAGTGTCCAAAGTTGACCCATGTTTTCGATAGATGGCGTTGGCGTCGATTTAGATCGCCTTACCTTATCGATTTACCGCTGTTAGTTTAAGAATTTTTTTTTGTGGTGAATTGGTTTCATAGAATAAACGTTAATTGTACTAGTCGTACAAGGGTTGTGTTATTTCACACCTAACGGACCCCAGATTTTGTTCATGGTCCTGCCTGCCTGAATAAATTCAAATCCTTCATTAAACGTAAGTTGTGTCAGAAAGCATTTTATAGTGTTAAAGATTATATTGACGACAAAAGGCTTGTGCTTGAGCTGCGTCCGATTTCTATGCTTACACTGATTGTTCTTTGATTTTTCCTCTTGTAGTTTTAATTTGTAATTGTTTGTTTTTTTTAACTCTAAGCCAGTACACACTATGTAGCCAGGCATATTATACGTTACGGAATTGCATCGCTGACAGGGGTACTGGTGCAGCTACACAGGAGCTAAACTTAGCATTCGGGAACACCGTTGGAGCTGCTGAACCTTGGACAAAACTGTCTTTGCATTGTGTAGATTCAATTTCTTAGTATTGTATAATTGCATGGAACACGTGTGAGCACGATCTACTTGCTGTAAAGCATCTATTTGTTGGGTTAGTCTTTTATTGACTTGATTGTGCTATGGCTATTGAGAGTATGTCATGCTCACTCAAATGTCTCGCTGGTGGTGGCGTGTGTGTTGGATCATTAGGTTCCCTTCAATATGGTTGAGCTGAATGATGCTGATCCATACGTCATGTTCGTGAACGGACGCCGTCAAAGGGACTGGTCATCTCTTAGCTGCTACGGCGTATTTTAATTTCTGAATTGTTGTTTTTTTCCATAATGGACGCTCTCAGCGTACAATTTATTTCTGCATCGTTCTCACACGATTGATTTCAAAATTAATGATGTAATCAAATATTTGTATCAATAGCTTGATAATTTAAAAGAGTGTCCATGGAGTTTCTTGCCCGTTCTTCTCCATAGGTACCTACTCTTTGGAATGGGCGACTAGTTTCACCTTACTGACTGACCGACCTTCTGACAATTCAAAAGTGCCTGTAACTGGTTTATTTGAAATAAATGATTTGATATTATATACTGCCGACTATGTGACTACGACCGCCAACAAGAACTACTTCGATAAAAGAGGTAAAATTATTGAGTCTGTCCCTAATATAGAGAACGTAATGAGAATTCAAGTGCAAGAGCATGGAGATATTATACACTTAAGGAATCGTAAGAATTACAAAACAAGAACCTATTGGATTTAAAAAAATACTTTTGCATTTTATAGCCTAATGCTTTAAGGCAGCGTTTCTCAACAGGTGGGTCGGGAACCGACAAAGGGTCGCTAAAAAAATAACGGGTCGCAGCATCAGGGTTTTAATACATACATAATTACTTAGCAGTTTTATTTAACCTTAATTCCGATTTTAGTTGGTTTCAAAAACTTAAATGGGTTACGAAGGAGGAGTATGAAATTTACCGGGTCAAAGTAGAACAAAGTTTGGGAAACGCTGTTTTAAGGTATTAAAAATCACGCTACGGCCACATGAGCTGAGCAAAAATAAAAACATTTGGTGGCACTCGGGGGTACCGGCAGAAGGGATAACTTGAACACCTTGAACATTAACATTTTTATATTTTGGAATGGTTAGGGGATCATTTCGAACGAATTCCTCTTTTATCAGTATTTTATTTATTTATTCATTTTATTATTTATGTACACACAATAAAATACATATAGATACAACAAAATGAAGATCTGAGTACAAAGGTACTGCTTATTTCTTAAGAAATTTCTTCCAGCAGACCTGCGAAAGGAGAAGTAAAACAGAAATGTAGACAATAGTGTGTAAGAACAAGGAGAAAATAAAATATGAATATGATAACTATTAAAGTAATAATATTAAATATACCTAAACATATAAACCTAAAATAAGTATACTACTTAAATAAATACATAATACTAAAATATATAAATATGTATAAAAAATAAACAAATTCTCACAATATAGAGGAAAGGTAATGCTCTTTTAATCGACGCTTAAAATTAGAAATAGTGTTTAAATCACGAATGTTAGGCGGGAGTGAGTTCCACAATCTTACAGCATGTACAGAGAAGGAATAGGAATAGTAAATCGTTTTATGAGGATGAGATTTAAGGATGGATCTTAGGTGTGATCTACAGGGTGCGTCGCTAGAGCGCGCGTAAGAAAAACGCTCACGCAGGTAGGAAGGATAAGACGGGTTGTGTAAGATGTTGAAAAGGAGACATAAAATCCTAGTATTCCTGCGAAGGCGAATTGGGAGCCACTTGAGTTCCTTGCGAAGGTGAGAAACATGGTCATACTTACGAAGACCGAAAACAAAGCGAATGCACAGGTTTTGCAAGCGCTCAAGCTTGTTTAACAGCTCCTCAGTAGCATCCAGGTAACAGGCATCGGCATAATCTATAATCGGCTGAATAAGGGTTTGTGCTAAAGAAATTTTAGTCTTCAAGGGCAGAAGACCCTGAAGGCATTTCAGTGAATGAAATGAAAAATGTACCTTTCGACTGACCTCACTGACCTGAGCACGCCACGATAGATTGGAGTCTATAACTACACCCAGATCTTTGGCAGTTTCAGTAAAGTTAATTCGTACACCATCAAGGTAAAAGGCAGGAGGGATGTAATATTGGCTGCATTGCGAACGAATCTGCTGCCTATGATCATAGCCTGGGATTTAGTTGGGTTAATTTGTAAGCCAAATGACTTAGCCCAAGCGCTAACACTAGCCAGGTCATGATTCATTGCGGCAATTGCAGAGCTCGTGTTGTCAGCAGAAGAATGTCGATAGAGCTGCAGGTCATCTGCGTAGAGATGGAAACTGGAGGAGATTACTCTAGTAACAGAGTTAATGAAAATTGAAAAAAGAAGAGGAGAGAGAACGCTACCCTGAGGAACACCCTCAGTGAGATTACACCAATTGAAGAAGGACTCCTCTAGGCGAACACACTGAGAGCGTCTCCGGAGATACGAGCTGAACCAGGCTAAAGCGGAAGAAGAGAAATTGATAGAATTGAGAATGCCTAGTAAAATGTCAAAGTCCACTGAGTTAAAGGCGCTGCTAAAGTCAAGCAATACAAGGACAGTCAGTAATTTATTCTCCATTGCCCAGCGAATGTCGTCAGTCACCTTCAAAAGCGCGGTTACGGTACTGTGACCCGAGCGAAAACCGGATTGAAATAGAGATATTATCGAGTTTGACTCCAAGAAATATGATAATTGCCTATGAACTACGTGCTCAAAAATTTTAGAGAGGAATGGGAGAATAGAAATAGGCCTAAAGTGAGTTAATAAAGTAGGATTCTTAGTTTTAGGTAAAGGTATTATGTGAGCCTGTTTCCAAACTGACGGGAAGGAGCAAGAAGAAAATGAATGATTGAAGATGTGAGTTAGAACAGGGAGTAATGAAGAACGGATAGGAGTAATCATTCTTGAGCACAGCTTATCATTACCGACTGCCGAAGAAGTAATTGCATTTATAGACTTCTTAACATCATCCTCAGAAACATCGTTAAGTTTGAAGAGAGAATATTGTGGTAATGGCAGACTAGCAAGACTCTCTAGTGTCGCAGCCTTGACAGAAGGATCAAGAGAAAAGGGAAGGTGGGAGAAATGTTTGTTAAGATCATTGAGGTTCACATCTTTGCACTGGTTGGCAGGGGACTTGCCTATGCCTACAGATTTTAGAAATTTCCATACATCGGAAGAACTGCGGTTAATGAGTTGGTCGTGGAAATAGCGTCTCTTAGCATCCTGACACAGATGACTGCAGCGATTACGCAAAGATTTGTAATAAGAGCGATTCAGCTCTGAAGGTCTGCGCTTATATCTGCTCTTAGCTTTATCCCTGCGAGCTATAAACTCTTTAATTTGCAGAGTTATCCAAGGTGCAGGATTATGTCTAACTTTGACACGTCGGATAGGAGCATGCTGATCATATAAGTTGAGAACCGTTGCATTAAAGCAATTCACCTTATCGTCGATGTCATCCAACTCAACAATAGGGGTCCAGTCGAGATCGTCTGCATCACGCCGCAAGGCTTCCATATCTATGCCCTTGTAGTTGCGGAGATACAGAAACTGAGCCTTACGCTTGGGAACACGAATACGATATGAGAGATAAATGAGATCGTGATAAGAGAAGGTAGCCGTAAGTTGACCATGGTAAGAGACATTACTGGGACTGGATACGATCATTAGATCTAGAAACGAGGGTGTACAGTTAGGGAAATAGTGAGTTGCAGAAAGAGGCAATACTTGAAGATTAAAAGAAGATAAGAGTGAAAGGAGTTTAAGTGAGCGAGTGTCATTTTTGATCAGACAGGTATTAAAATCACCCATCAAAATTACGTGCTCGTACAAAGGGCAAAGATCGCAGAGTATGGAATCGAGAGAGTTAAAATAATCAATGTGAAGATTGGGACTATAAAGAACTGCAAGCAAAACTTTTGTGTGATGAACAATAACTTCAACAAACAAGTATTCAGCCGACTCAGAATACCTAGGAGACGAACTGACTACCTTAAAGGGTAATTCAGCACGCAGGTACATAGCAACACCTCCTCCACCTTTGCCGGTCCTGTCGTTGCGTATCAAGATAAAGCCGGGCAGTGAGTATTGATTAGAGTGTAGCGAAGGTTTCAGGAAGGATTCCGATATTAAAAGTGCGTCCAGATTAGCACTGCTAAAGGATGCCAGAAGTTCAGTATAGTGACCAGGAATACTCTGAGCATTAATGTGGGCTCTGTGAAGATTCTTAGGGTCATTGGAAAAAAGAGAAGAGATTTTATCATGCAAACATTGTGGTAAGGAAGAATCACTGTCCGCACTAACAAAGCTAGTCGAAGAAGAGCATGAGAAGAAGCTGTCATTAAGAACAGCTATATCATCATCGAGCATAACAAACTATAATATAAATATAAAAATATTCTAAATTACTAAACAAGAGTAAATAATATATAAAATAACTCTACTAGTGAAATATAAGCAAAAGCACAAAATAAAATAAAAGTAAGATTTTTCTTTGCGAAAAACCTCCCCCACTCGCTGGTATATTGGCAGGAATTTTACAAAGGTAGAACAAAAATGGAATAGTAACGTAACAAAAACATGGAACTGTACGTTGAATGGAACGGGACGCAATGACAGTTGGACAGAACCATGACAATGACATATGACAATAATACATCTGTCACCTTGACAAAATAATTATTCCGGAAAAAAGTTATTAATGGTTTTTTACGTAGTAAAAGTTCGGTAGTGGTGAAAGGCTTAACACGTGCTTTTGTCAGTGCTACGAATATTTCCGATTGCAGTGAACTTTTTTGTTGTGAAACTCGATCGAAAGTGTTCTTTGTGTTTGTGACTTTGTGTACTTGGTGTCAGGTTTGGGTTTTTTTTTTTGTTGTAATCGTCCTTTTGTATTGGTATTTTAATTTTTACTTTAGCATAAGCCAAAATGGCTTCTAAAAAGCCTCCTGATCCTGATCCCCCAGATGCTTTATTCGATCTCTCCCCAGGTCTTACAATTACCCTCCCCCATGACATAACCCCAAAGGACCCTATTATGGAAACGGACACTCCTAGTCGTAAGAGGGCCGCTAGTTCGCCCCCGGTCTCTTCTAATATTAAACCTAAGATTGCAAAAAATATACTAGGCAGGCTTACATACACAGCCAAAGACAATCCACCGTATATCGTCAATGTTTCCCTCAAAGACGAACAAACTGCAGGCACTGTCCTACAACCAATTAAGTTTGGTATGTTTTTGACGGTAAATAACGTAAATAACGTACGTCTTGATGGAATCAAACGTGCTGGCAGAAATCGTGTCTCAGTTGAGTTCATGTCTCACCAGGATGCTAACAGTTTTCTCAACAATAAGATTTTATCCCAACATAATTACATGGCTGCCATTCCACAATATAATATCACACGAATGGGTATTGTGAGGGATATCCCAGTTGAATGGTCGGAAGACGAGATAATTAAGAATATCCAGGTTCCTGAGGGGTGTGGATCTGTCATCAAGGCGAGACGAATGAGCAGGAAGGTGTCTTCTGCCGGTGTGACCGAGTGGAGGCCCACACAGACTGTGGTCATAACCTTTGATGGACAAATCCTACCTAAGCGTGTGTATAGCTTCTACTCGGCTCTCCCGGTTGAAAGATATACCTACCCAACAGTCCAGTGTTATAATTGTTGTCGCTTTGGCCATACCCGCACCCTCTGTAGATCGAAACCGAGATGCTTTAAATGCGGTGAAGATCATCCAGGTGATGGATGTGAAGTCACCCGTGAATTAGGTTTCTGTGTTTCGTGTACTGGCAACCATTTCGCAAATGATAGTGCTTGTCCTGAATTGGGCCGACAGAAGAGCATCAAAGCTCTGATGGCGGATAAATCGATCTCGTATGCGGAGGCAAGTCGGGTCTTTCCACCTGTTTCCAGATCATATGCTGATGTTTCCAAATCTTTCTCACGTAACAAAGTTCCTATAAATAAACCTCAACCCCTATCCCCAAGACCCATCCCAGTAACCCAAAATTCATACCGGAAAACGGTTCTTTTAAAACCAAAATCCCATACCCCCCTTTCACCCGGCTATGATAAACGGACCCATCTGAACCTCTCCCAAAATTACTCCTTTTCACCATCTAAAAATGGCTGTGCCCTTCCATTGGAAGCTCCAGAGCCAATCCTCCACAAACAGCAGGATAAATATAGTGATATCTTAAATTTAATCACAGACATGCTAATGTCTGCTCTTGCTAGCCCATCTCACTCCATACCTGACCACGTTGCATTAAAATTGACCTCCATTCTAAATTATATCCACAACATTCCATCCTCTAACATTTCTCCAGTGGAACGTGAGGAGTATTACTCCCAGGAAGCCTGATCTTTCTTTTTTAATTAATAGGTTTAAACCATCAATCTGCGGCATTGCTGAGACGTGGCTTTTGCCTGGAAGCAATTTCAGGCTGCCATGTTTCACCAGTGTTCGTGATGATAGATCTGATGGATACGGAGGATGTGCCTTGCTCATCAATAGCAAGGTATCATTCTCTCAGATTCCTCTAACCTTTGTTGGCGATAACATAAATGTTGTTGCTGTGAAGGCTGAGGGTATAAATATTTTTTCTTTTTATATTGCGCACCCGCAACTTGAGTATCTTTCACTAATTAGGAATTTGTTATGCAGTGTTAGGGGCCCAATACTTGTAATGGGCGATTTCAACTGTCACCATTACCGCTGGGGATCAGACACCTGTGATAACTTTGGCATTGGCTTGCTGGATATATTGGATGAGCACAATCTCTGCCTGATCAATGATGGTAATGCTACTCGTAGATCTCTGCCTGGTCAGAATAGTAGCTGTGTTGATTTAACATTCTGCTCATCCAATATAGCTAGTCTTCTCATCTGGCGTCGCTTGGATATGACCTATGGAAGTGATCACTACCCCATCATAATTGAATTTCCTTCCAAAAGCACTCCTGTTAAAGTTTCTCCCCCCCTTTTAAAACACCAAATAAACTCAGCAGACTGGGATTTGTATTCTAAAATCCTAGATCTTAGAATATCCTCCCTCCCAGAAGTTAACTATGCTAACGCCCAGGAATGTTTCTTATCCTTCTCCTCCACCATTGCTTCCACTGCTGATGATTGTTTCCCATCCAAAAAACCTTTTTCTGGTAAACTCCCCCCCCCCCGCCATGGTGGGATAGGGAATGCACTGACATGGTCAGGGCCAGGAATGAGGCTGAAAAGACAGTCAATGGCAATATGAACCTGGATAACCTCATTACCTTCAAACAGATATTGGCCAAGTCCAGGAAATGCCTAAAAAGGAAAAAACGTGAAGGTTGGTCAAAATATTGTAGTTCGCTGGCTCCGTCCACCCCGGTTTCGGTGGTTTGGCGAAAGGGTAAAAGTTTTAGGAGCAGCTTAGCACCTACCTCCTCTTCCAACAACCTCACGGAAGAACTGGGATACCGGTTTTTTTCAAAAATCGCTCCGGCTTATGTTCCAAGTCTTGAGGAAACCAATGTTGACATCTATGATGCAGACAACATTGATGAACCAATGAACATGCCATTTAGCCTGGACGAGTTGAAAGCCGTGCTATCCCACGTCAAAGACTCCGCTCCGGGAGTGGATGGATTCCCGTACTCCTTTATTTCTAAAGCTGGACCAAAAACTCACAAATATTACCTGGACCTGGCTAATTTCTGTTTTACTTCTGGCTTCATTCCCACAGAGTGGAAGGTTCAAGTTGTCATCCCGATTTTAAAACCAGGCAAAGATCCTAATGATCATTGCTCATACAGACCCATTGCCCTATCGTCCATACTTATCAAACTATTGGAACATTTAGTTAAAAACCGGTTAGTGTGGTTGGTGGAAAACAGGAGACTGCTTCCAACGACTCAATTTGGCTTTAGGAAAGGTCTGGGCACAGCTGATAGTGTGGGTATCCTCACGTCAGAGGTCCGGCTGGCCCTTAGCAGAAATGAGTCTGTGGTTGCTGTCTTTCTGGATATATCAGCTGCCTATGATTCCGCTCTCCTCCCTAATCTCAGGCAAAAGTTGCACGAGCTGAGAATCCCGGCTAGGATTTGTCGCATCATTGGTAGCATTTTTACCAGTCGCACCATTCAACTTAGAATACCAGGGGGTGACTCTGAACAAAGATCGGTCTGGAGAGGTCTACCTCAAGGATCAGTTCTTAGTCCCCCATTATACAACATCTACACAGCTAGCTTGCCCTCTTCCCTTAATTTCGACTGTAAGATCCTTCAGTATGCTGACGATATTGCACTAATGGTGTGTGGCAGTTCCATTCAGGATGCCGCCCTTTCAATGAATGTCTCTCTGGCCTCATTAAACCAATGGCTACTTGACAATGGTTTGTCTTTAAGTGCGCCAAAGAGTAAAGCTGTCATTTTTACACGCAGGCGTTCTGTTCCTCTCATCGACCTAAACGTGAACGGCCAAAGCATTCCAGTCTCAGATAAGGCTAGGTTTCTGGGAGTAACCTTGGATTCAAAGTTGTCTGGGGTTGATCACATCAGCAACACGGTCAAAAAATGTGAACGTTCAGTGTCGGTCCTTAAGACTTTGGCTGGGGTGTGGTGGGGAGCTCACCCCTACACCCTTAAACTGGTCTATAATGCTCTGACCAGAAGCGCTATGGATTACTGCAGCTACCTACTTGAGCCTTGCAATAAAGAAGCGCTAAAGCAACTAGATAGCATCCAGTCCAAATGCCTAAGGATAGTGATAGGGGCTATGAAATCATCTCCCATAAACGCACTCCAAGTGGAATGTGCTGACCCTCCATTACATCTTAGGAGACAATACTTGGCAGATCGATTCCTAACTAAAGTGTTTTTCCTCTCATCCCATCCCTTGCTCCCAATTTTAGAACAAATTGACCTCTCTTTTCATAATTCTTCCTATTGGAACCATAAAACAGTTCCCCTATTGATAAATAGGTATAGAGAGCTTAAACGGCTCTCCGTGCCTATTTGCCAATACCCATCTCTTCCGGTCTTCTCCGCTGCATACGAGTCGATTTATTATGAACCAAAAGTCGTTTTAGGTTTAGGTATACCTAGGAATTCCCAAAACGCCAGAGATGACTTCGAGTCCGCTGTCAAGCGTTATTGGGAAGGATGGAATTTCTTTTATACCGATGCTTCAAAACTCTCTGTAACGGAATGTACTGGGGTGGCAGTTTATTATCAAAACTATAGAATAGCCTTACTGTTCCAATGTCCACCAGAAGCATCAGTTTTTACAGGAGAGTGTGTTGCTATTTTAGAAGCCTTACAGTACATTAAATCCCATCAAATAACAAGGTCAGTAATTTTTTCAGATTCCCGTAGTAGTATTCAGGCCCTTAAACAAAATCAATTCCATAGCAAAATTAATAGTAAAATCATTTTAGATATAAAGAACTTGTTATTTGAATGCTACCAAAACGGCTTGGACGTTGAGATAACCTGGATCCCCGGTCATTCGGGTATTGCTGGTAATGAGTGCGCTGATTCGTTAGCAAAGTATGCCACATCGAATCCGGTTGATCAAAAGCACTACGTAGCGCATAACTACGATTTGCGGAATGGTGCCAGACCCAAGTTATTTAACTCGTGGACTGAAACATGGAAGGCGACTTCTAAAACCAAGGGCATCTACTACGCTGCCATACAGCCGGAGGTTCAGCGTAGGCCTTGGTTTTCCAAATGTCCTAAATTGTCGAAGAGAACTGTTTCCTCACTGAGTAGACTTCGACTCGGACATTGTTGTAGCCCAGTGTTCCTGGAAAAGATCCACGTCCGGGATAATTCCCTGTGCGAGTGCGGTCTTGAGGATGGTACTTTAGACCATATTTTCTTTTCCTGCTCCCTTATTAATAAATCTTTTGACCTCTATTCAAAAATTCCCAAACTCAAAATCCCTCTTCCAACTAATTTTCACACCCTACTTTCCCACTTCTCCCCTAAATTAATAAATCTTTTGGCCAGATTCTTAAATGAGAATGAGTTAAAATTTTAATTGGTGCGTAGTTTATGTGTAAATAGTCTGTATATAGTATAAACTAGTCTAATTGTTGTCTCATGTGTCCCTGTAAATTAGATTTTTTGTCTTACTAACCTATGTGTTTGTCCATGCAGCTATACTAACACCTACCACGAAGGGAAAAGTTCGACGGCCTGCCTTTCCTTGCTGCCGTCACCACGTGACACTGGCAGAATAGTCGAAACCGGCTCAGTTGCCAAAGAAGAAAAAAAAAAAAAAAAAAAGTTATTAATATTTTACATACCGGCAATAATAAAAATAAAAAGTGTAGTGATAAGCGGTGACACAAATATAAATTACTTATTTAACTAACTACCGGTCAAAGATTGTACTAACTCATGCAAAGCACCAATACAAATAGAATAGGAAGAAAAATGAAGTGATAAAACATCAACAAATATATATGCTACTTGCGCAGGCGCATCTTCCTCGTTCTCTTAGCAGGAGTAGCCAAGTTTGCGGCACCAGGAGATACAGAATCTTCAGCATGTGCAGAATCCGCGGTGTTGACAGAACAAGTCGGGAACTTGGTTGTCAGATCCCTAAGTTCCCCTGCTGTTTCGATTTTCCGACGGGATTTGTCTGGGCAAATAATAACAATCTTTCCTTCCATGGACCAGCAATTAGGCATACCGAAATGCTTACGAGCAGCTGCAAACACACGATGTCGAACTTGCGTCAAGAACTCTGAGATAGTGATCCCGGTACCCTTAAGGGCTTTCTTGCTATCCCACACAAGTTGTCGGTGCTCCATTTTGAAAAATCGCACCAGTATGGGTCGGGCCTTCTGCTTTGAGAATCCAAGTCGATGACAAACATGGATAATATTCCTTTCCTTACACACCTCTGGTAGATTAAGTTGGTTGGATAAGATGTTGGAAAGGAAGGACTATATCAATTAACTTTTCATTATCCTTCTCTGGAACACCATGGAACAGCAAGACTTTTCTCCTCATAGCCATCTCATGTCTATCAAACCCGGCAGCCAGCAGCTCAAATTGAGTTTTTAATGTGGAGAGTGCCTGACAGACGAACAACTTAAACTCTGAGAACTCACGTGCAATGGAAACAATGTCAGGTGAAGCTGTCTCGGTAGCAGTGGAGGCCAGCTGCAATTTAGCTTCATATTCTTCCATTCGGGAGCTGAACAACTGCTCGAGATCCTCCAAACTGGCAGCTAATTTAGTGTCCATGTGTGTGAAGTGATAGTCAACCAGGTACAGGTGCTGAAGTCTTGATTACAATATATAGTGAGTATGGGGAGGTTTAATATAAAGTGAACTATTTTAATTCATTAATTATAATATAATAACTATTTTAAAAATTATTTTATCAGGAGCACACAAAAATGTATGTTACACCTATGTCTACCCGAAATTTTTTTTTCAGTAAGTAGTATAATCATTTTAGTTAAATACAATATTCATGTATTGTGCTATCGAACATTAACATGACTATTTTAAAACAATGCGCATGACAAGCTGTAATACATACAAACTAACAAACACACAAGCATAGTCGCTTGTGCAAGTGTGCGCTCTGTGCCGCTTAAACTAAAGCCGGCACCAGCATTTGTACAAATCTTTGTATAAATATTTGCCTGTGTGTAGCAGGCTACGCAAACATTTGAACACAGACAACTTTGAACGCTTTGATGTGCGCTCGAAACCGACAAGGAATGGTAAAGTACAAATGTTTTACGAGAGCTTTAATCAAATACTCAAATACCCGTGCTACATATGTATCCAAACAACTGTTCAAATAAGTGAACAAATATTTGATCTATGTCTGGCGCGGGCTTAAACATCAGCGTCAGACATACATTTTCGCCACGTGGTAGGAAGAGAGGGTGATATTACTTCCTCTTCTACGCCGCCGCCCGTCTTACGAATTTTCGGTTACTTAGCTCGTGTCGTGACGACAGTTTAACTTTTTTTTTTACCTATCCATACCAAAAAGTGCAAAAAATTTCAATTCAATAGTCAGAAAGAAGGTTAAATGGAGTACCGGGGCACGGCTATAAAAAATAAAAATAAATAAATAAATTGCTTTATTTTGACCAACAATTGTTTACATAATAAAGGTTCACAAAACTTCGCAATAGTTTGTCAGCGGGATTAGCGCTTGCTTGATACACTTGGTTCAAAATTTGAACTTCAAATGCAATCTAGGTATTTAGCTATTGAATCTAAAATTAAATAGGAAAATACATGTTAAAACAAATGAAAATTGACGACGACGAAGTCGCTAGTTAGCTAGCCTAGCACCTACTACAAGACTCTTTGTTGCTACTATTCTTACTTGGAACACAATACTTAGGAAGAGCAATAAGCAGGAGGAGATAGTGTTGCAAAAAACCGTTTTTTTTTTTCTAATGTGAAACAAGTTTTGTTCAAGAACAAGAAATCTGAAACTGTTATGGCATTTACCGTTAAGTAAATAATTAATACTTAAAAGTACATAATAGAGTCTTAGGTTTATTCTTGAAACTACAGTACTTTTCTGATAAAATAGTACCAAAATTTCATAAAAAAATATTGGCAACATTTATTGATATTAATTTCAACGAAAGGGAACTCCCCAAATCAGATATTGAAGATGAATTTGTGATTTATTGTTTGAAGTTGTGAATTATAAATAAATAATATGTTGATTTATTATACAAATTTAATTTATAATTGAACTAAAACGTAAAACTAGAAAAAAAAACAAATTCAGAAAAAAAACAACGACTCTAAGCTTTTTTCATGTTTTTTTTTAATAAAGTGAAAAAAAAAAAACTTTTTTTTTTATTTCACATCACTAACAGGAAACCTATCAAAAACATGCCAAAGTCCCCTCAACACGCACCCCCTTATTCATAAACGATGTTTAAAGTTAACTAGTGATTAGCGATTCTTTAACCATAAATTTTAAATGTTTGTACTTAACGTCAATTAACTTTACAACATCGTTTGTGAATAAACATACCAGTGTTTAAGGGGTTTATTCATAAACGATGATTTAAGTTAAGTCGCCGAGCGCACGCAGGATTTCGTACAACGTTAAAAAAAAGTTCTTTTTTTTTTTTAATAATTATAAACTAGCGCTTGACCGCAATCCTGCCTGATGGTAAGCAGTGATGCGATCGTAGATGGTAATGCGCGCTAGTTTATTAAGAGCCTATTCACTCAGAAAAACTGAGCGAATAGGAAGGAAGACGGCAGTTGAGCGAGGTGATGCAATGTTAAACCCAACAACACGACCAACGATGCTGCGCCAAATGGAGATTGATCTGAAGACCCTCCACGACGAAACTCCCAACACAACAACACTAGGCGCATCGTACCCGGCACACATAGCAACACAACTGCTCAGACCCGTCCTCCGTACGGCTTCACCAGAATTCATGCCAGAACACGACAAATCGCTGGGGGACACGGCTTTGTCTAGTTCTGATTTAAGTATTAATTATTATAGCGGTAATAGAAAATACGACTGAACATTTCAGCTATCTAGCTAACATGGTTCATGACATGGGTCCTGATGATCCAGATTTGGTAAAGAACAATCTACAAAGCCTGGAGAATATTGAATTTTGTCGGGAGTCTGGAGACTATATCAAAGTAACTTAGGCAACCCTAGATACAATCCGCACGAAGAGCTTCGCCTCATCTTATATACCAAGTACATCGAAGGACTGGAACAATTTGCCTGGGACAGTCTTCCCGTGTGTTTCTAATATGAGTGTCTTCAAGGCTAAAATAAATACACCAGTAGGTATTGCGTTTTAGCATCAACGATTTCATCACTGCTTTCTAACAAGCGGGAACGCGGTCAAGCACTAGATATTAACGTTAAAAAAAATACAACCTTCAAGCAGACGATCAGTACGTCAATATTTCACGTTATAATTACGCCATAAGGAAAATCCGAATATCTGACAGTTGCTACGACGACTGATCATTCATTCTTGAATGCAACACAAAGTTGTTCGTCACAGCATATTAAAAAGGCCCTCGCTTCGGCGGAAAGTCTTCGATACGGCAAAACTGTGGGTCTTCCCCAGCTACTCAACGTTCATTAATAGAAATCAAAGTGAATGCAGACTTGTTGCTTAGCATATTTTATTTAATGATGTTTTGAATCTGGTGTCCCTAGATTGACGATAACCTGGATGGACCTGTTTTTGATAATACATACATATATATTGAAAGCTTGAACTTTACATTCGAGCCAACGAACTGCAAACAACCTTCCAACCTTGAAATCAAGAGGTTTTTGTGTTTCGATCTGGAAATGTCAAGAACAACGCTGTTTGTCTGAACTTATGAGCAGAACACAGGTTAAATTCTATAAAATGTATTCAAAACTACCGAGTTTGTAATTTGCGGTTAGTCCAATCGTTGTAGGTAGGTACATATTATACACTTTAACCATTACAATGAAATAAATTAGTAACAATTAACATTCTACCTGGTCGTGGGACTTGTTTTTTCGTTTTAGTATATTTACAACATTAAACTTAATTTGTAATTATTTCGTAACAATACATTAGTTTGAGTTGAAAATTGTTGCTACCCTCCGCCCACGCTCATATAGACGCCACCACATCAGGCTACTACAATCTGTCAAAATTCTTCAGTAGATTTTCAACTATATCCCAAGGTGTTAAGGTTCTAGTTTTATTGGGAAATTTTGACAGTTGACAAGCAGCTTGATCTACTGTCCTCCGTACCTTATTGTCAAAGGGCTATATTTACCAAAATTTTATGCTTAAACATTTATTTTGTTTGAAAAATTACATTATTATTGTAATGAACTTAGACTCCATCATTAACTAAACTGTGCAAAAAATATACTTACTACAACATAATAAATAATCCAAATAGAGCAAGTCTTCACTAAAATAAATACTATTCAAGTCACAAACACGTCTAGATGCATTTGTTTGTTTTCCCATTTAATATGACATTATGGTGAATCACATGCTAGGATACAACGTAATGTGATAACAATGATGGCTGCGCACTGATAACTATATGCTGATAACTATAATCTATGTTTGTTACAGACATTGATGTCCATGAAATAACTATGCAATGTTAAGTGGTTTTATAAAAGCCATCAGGTAATAAATTTGAAGTGTTAGTCTGTTTATTTTTGTAATGGTACTTTAGTAAATAATGTGTTTGGATATTGATCATGGTTCAAGTTTTTTTCTGATGGCAGTTTTATATTCAATGGAAAAGATTGTTCTGTCATAATCAGGGTAATGTCTTTATAATATTCTCACTAATACATAGGGACACAGGCATTCTCTTTTTCTAAGAGAGAGTAGGCCATAGTAGAATAGAATAACAATCATGTCTACCATATAAATTACACAATACAAAATATAAATGTTATTTTTTCTTTATATGAAACCTAAATAAAGTTTGTTCAGAATAAGCAACTGAATAGATTCCAATAATTTTTAAACCATGTTATATTTTTTCCCAAATATATTATTAAAAGATGTTACAGTGTGGTTACCAAGCGCAACAATACAGTTCACAGCGGATCATAGTGTCCTTTTTTATATTTGCTCAGGGATAACTATGTTGTGTATGAACCAATTTTGATCATTCTTTTTTCATTAGAAGGAAGATATTTCCAAGGTGATCCCATGATAAGGACAGGGACAGTAAATGTTACACGTCTAAAAATGTTGGTTCTAGGTCATGCCGGTCTCCCCTTCATTGTTTTAGGGGCAGTGGCATTAAGATAATTTACACAAAGTAAAGGTCAAGTCATGGGCTTTTACCAATGATCTACAAATTGTAAGTCATGACTTGCCGGCCATATTATGGCCCCACGGTGACCATGGTGATGAGGGCTCTGAGTAATGTTTTGAAATGTTTTTCTTTTAAGGCTTTTCATGTCAAAAAAGGGCTTAAAGATTTCATGTATTCTTTTTTAACTAACGGACTCCTTGACAGTACTTATAAAAAACGGATGTATATAACATTTAAAAATAAGTATATACATTGGTTGATATTACTCAAGGTTGAAATAGATATATCATGATAAGCTGTAATCTTGCTGTATGCTAGTCACATTAGTAAGTAAAATGGTAAGATACTCTCAGTGAGACTGTAACTTGACTTCCTCCACATGGCCGTAAAGTAGACTATTAAGCCCTATGGTAACTGGCAAAAGTGTAGCTTTTTATCAGTAATAGAATGTTTGGAATTTTCTCTATGAAGTTTCCTACAATCATCATCTCAGCGTTAATTCCAGTCGCATACAAAGCTTTTCCAGCTTTGGAGTCTGGGGTCTGCTTTATCAATGAAGTGTGAAGTCCCCTATAAATGCATTGACAAAAACTCAAACAATGCAACTAAAATTATAAATGTGAAAGTTTGTATAGTATGTTTGTTAATCATTCACATAAAATCTACTGAATTCGTTTGGATGAAATTTAGTACACTGATAGTCTAAATTAGGAAACTTAGGCGGGTGAAACCGCAGGAAACAGCTAGTATATATGTTCATCCACAAGCTTGTATCATTAGTTTCTTATCTCTACTTTCTACTAACATCCAGGTCATCTCAATTAGTAATTTGCACGAATAATATTTTCCCTGTAGCTTTAGTGCATGATATAGTACTTAAGTGAAATAAGGTGAAAAAGAAAATGACCTGTGATGTCACCTGTATGCAGTCCATTAAGTATTACTGTAAAACTTAAGTAACCTTCGCCATTAAAGGACACTAAAGTATCACAATAGAAGTTCTGTTATTACTACTTCAGCAGTCCTGCAAAGCATTCAGATAGCATAACATCAGACCAGGGCTCTAATTCAGAATGATCACTCTATAATTCTGTGTGTTGTCATTCATTGTTTCAGAGAAAATAGATCCTGTAAGCTGTGAAAGATTAGTTGGTACCTATAGTTGACCCAAAAAGAAGAACAAGACAAGACTATGACACATTACTTAATTGTATTGTTGACAATGCTTGTGGTGTATTATACTACTGTTATTTACTGACATTATTTCAATTACTAGTGGCCATCAAGAATCGATTCTTTTAAGCCGGTCTGTAAGTACTAAAATGAATGCAACCTACATTTTAATGAATAATAGCATTGAGGCAAGACTAATAGGTAAAGAAACAAAAAGAAAACTAGATATTGCTATGTTTATTATTGCAAAAGCAATTCTTAACTTGTGCTTTATGAGATGTGAATAATTATATGATATTATATCACCATGCTTTAGTAATATCTCCAATATTACTATAACAGTTATATTATATAATACACACAGCTATAACCGCTATGAAGCTACATAGAATGTGTGTAGGAACCAATCATGTGGAACCAGAGATTGCATAGTGACTGCTGATAAAACAGGAAAGTGCTTCATTTTGTGTAGATATTAATATTTATCACAATGGGAGGTTCATCAAAATATCCTGTCAATTAATTTCCTATATTGCAAGCATTTAAGTAAGTGGGACCAAGTTCGGCGCATTAGCACAGACGTTAATCAAATCAACACTTACAAATCATCGTCGGAGCTGCCAGAGCTGTAGTTTATCGGGAAACCCATGCCCTTCTTCCAGTCTTTGTCCGTGGGGTTATCCATTTAGAAAAAATCACGGAAACTTGATTATTACAAACAGGAACAAGGTTCCCGCTTCACCAAAACCAAGTCACTTTATCACTACACAAAACAACCGTAATATTCCTTAATCACCCACTGAATTAGCACAACTTTGCCTAGATACGAACTTTGCAGTAAATCTCATGTTTAGACATCAATTTTGTTGGGAATTAACCGGTATTTCAATAAAAAAAAAATCATAGAAACAGCACAGCACCCACGTCTTATCGCTTATCACGCAAATGACAGAATGTTAATGTGTCAGATTTTCAATATTGTCAAGTGGGATGTCAAATCTGAAAATGAAAATATTGTTTTTTTTTTAGGAGTTTTTGGCTTGGTTGCTAAGACCTTTGAGCCATTTCTTTGTTATTCTTGTTTTCTTTCGTAAGTTATCTATTTTTTTTTTTTTTTTGATGTCGCTGGGGAAAATGTCAATGACGTATCCCCGCCCGTCGAGGGACGGGAGGGGTATGTGGGACTCCCCGGGAGAGAGCCTCCCGGTATACGCACTCAAAACCCCAGCGGCACTCCGGCATCGCCATAGTGGCGGGGTCATGGGAAATAGCAGAGCCTGCCTACCAATCCCCCGCCGGCGATTCTCGCCAGAAGGCGGGCCCACAGTGGGGCCTCCATAGGGAGGGGCCCGGCTGGGTACGTCTTCTTGTGCGAGAAGACGCAGCAGCCAAGGGTTTTTTAGCGAGGTGTCCTTCCTCTTAGCCACACTCGTTTGCCCGGAAGCAAACGGGGCCCCCAGCTCTTCTCAATGAGGAGACCGGGTTGCCCGACGGTGACACGAAGTTCGGGTCACGTCAGCCACCTGGAGTGGTGGCCGACCCGCCGCACGTGTGACCGCCGTAGCGGTCCCCACTTCTGGTTTTGGTCCGCGCCGGTAAACCGGTAACCCCCATATCTGGGGGCTGTTCCCCTATCCGCCACCTGGGGACGCGTCCGATGGCAGGCCAGAAACTTCACACGGATCGTAACTTATCCTAAACTAACTTAACCTATCTCCTTTCGTTTCCCATTTGAGCCGATTAGGAGGAGTTTGGGTACTATGCTACAATATTTCAATGTTTTTTTTATAAATTATTCACTGAATGCACTTTTTACTACATAAATCACGCGCTTTATTTAGTAAGCAACACTATAAACAATTTCAAAAGTCGAATGAAAAATGAGCGTGACACTCAGTTTGACTTTCCCGCCAAAAACTAAAATGAAAATAAGAGCTGTTGCTTGCCACAGGTAATATTAAATATTTTTATATAAATGAATTTAGACTTGGGACTAAGGGCTTAAAAGTAAAAAAGCAGCACTTATTTCAAAAAGCAGCTTTTCTTAGTTCCGCTTATTTGCTTATAAACTTTGAAAGCAATTTCTAGTGCAAAAAGTATATGTTAATGATTTGTGTTTGTTATTTCATTTATGCTTTTTTTTTATTAAACACGACTATTGGTAACCTACGATTTATACGAAAAAGATTTTTTTACAAAAACTACATTCCGCGACTTTGTCAGAAAGTGAACTTCTTTTAAAGAAAGTTCCAAATCTCGTTGTTATTACAATTGCGACACATTTTCTAAACGTCTAAATGAAATAATATTTTTACAAAGAATTTTACACTTAACCTAAAATTGCACGAAAATGTTTAATTAAACTCTACTCAATTAATACCTATAGTCTTTCACAATTTAAAACACACACTATAGTCACAAAACAATAACCAAACGCGTATCAACACTGGCATTACCATTAAGCATACAAATTAAAAAAAAAGTAATTCACTAATTCAATAAGTAGACCTGATTCGAAGAATCTGCCAAAGCAGAAAAGCAAAAGCAACTAAATAAATAAGCATAAAGCATAAGTGAAAGAAAATTTATACGAAATTACGAAAAAGTTGCACCGCAAAAGCACTCTCCAACTTAATAAGTCGTATAGGTATATATTGGTAGAAAACCATCACAAAAAGTTGAATCTGCTTTATGAAAAAGCAACTTATTTTGCTTTTATAAAAAAGCATGCTTTTTTGATGATGCTGAAAAGCATGAAATAAAAACTTAAAAAAAAAATAGGCTCTAGAAGTCGGTGGCGAGCTAAACTTCGAGTACCGACTTCTAGATGAGCCATGACAAAAGTAAAATTATTTTTTCCTTTTAAATGTTTTTTTGAAGTTGACTTCTATATTTTTGTAAAAAGTTTTTTGTTTCTATCTAGCTAGGCGTGGTCGCCGTTGCCACGTCGTCGTGGTCGTGGTGACCTAGTAGTTAAAACACCAGCCTCTTAAGTATGAGTGTGCGGGTTCGAGTCCAGGTCAGGCAAGTACCAATGTAACTTTTCTAAAGTTGTATGTACTTTCTAAGTATATCTTGGACACCAATGACTGAAGGTGAAGGAAAACATTTTGAGTTTCCTCGTCTTAAAGTCTGAAATCGCCAACCCGCATTGAGACAGCATGGTGATTACGCTCAATCCATATCTGTATGACAGGAGGCCAGTGCCCAGTAGAGGGACGATAAAAGGTTTATGATGATGGTCTAGCTAGGTACATCTTCTACGTTAAAATGGTCTATTAAAAAAAAGACAAATGAGGTTACTCCGTAACATTGTGCTTAGCTGGATTACGAAGCCCTGCATTTACCCCAGTACGAAAATGTTAATATACAAACCAAAATCTTTCATTTCGGACCCATGCGTGCAGTTCATTTGGTTAGTATACCTATACACGACTTTGAAACTAGGGTTAGTACTTACATCTACTAGAAAACCAACACAAACTATTCATTGCCATTCCACAGTGGCATGAAGGTCGTAATCAATGCTCCAGTATGGTGCTGCCCTACTGATCAGCTATAGTTTTTAGGAAGCTGTTGGTGTTTGGACACCCTGAAAGCCTAGGGCGCTGTAAATAAGCTTCACTGCCATTGAGATATCGCCTAAGAAACATAAATGTACATTATTTCTAATACACGTAATAACGTGCTTATACAAAAGTAGTAGGCGTCGTCAGTTATATTCTAAGACGCGCATATAAGCATGGTATGTTTAATCTAAAAAGATCTAATTGGTATGTATGTCGCAGTCAACTTAACGATTTAATTAGACGTTTAGTTAACGCCGTTCAACTATCGGTCTGAATAATATTCAATATGTTATAGTTTTAGTTGGAACAGTTACCAATAACGTGCGAGCCGATTTGTCACAGTAACTCCGATCAAATGGGGTTGGTTGGAGCGAGTCAAATGCCAGGCGGTTGGCTAAATGGCTAAGTCGAGAATTACAAAACAGATAAATTACATGACATTGCTGTTGAAATACGAGTATAATCTTTTTAAATATAGGTATATTAGTGTGCCTGGTTACGGTAGCAGATTTTACGTGCAAAATAGCATAGATTGTCCTACTTAATTAAGTACCAAATATCCAATTAACTGAACAATCAGATAACATACATACATATAGCTCTCACCTCACTTTACAGTGTAAAGGGGTTACTCTAGTAACGACCGGCAACTAAACTAGGTGAAACATCGATCTGACTCCGTAGTTTTGAGCACGTGCTCAACGCAACACAGCCAATGAACCAACACGTGCCAGTCTTAACACGTTTGCGAAACAACACAGCCCCTTGTTTAACTTAGATAGACTGACAAATCACTATCACTACATGTCACTATCATCACTATCACTACATATTATGAAGTCATAGTTTTTTATTTATAAAACATAGGTACATATGTTTTTTTTTTTTTTATAAATTATAAACCAGTGCTTGACCGCAATCCCGCCTGATGGTAAGCAGTGATGCGATCGTTGATGATAAAACGCGCTAGTTTATTAAGAGCCTATTCACTCTAGTCTTGAAGACACTCAAATTGTAGTGTGACGGAAACGCCGACGCTGGCATATTGTTCCAGTCCCTCGATGTACGCGGTATAAAGGAAGAAGCAAAACGCTTCGTCCGGATCGCAGTGGTGTCAACAACGTAAGGGTGGAATCTCGCCGTACGACGGGTCGTCCGATGATGGAACGGAGATGGGGGTGTTACAAAGATTATGGTGATCTCTGTGTTTTGCTGTTAAAGGTAGAAAATGGCATATACATAGGCAAGTATTATTACATTTTTTGAAGTGAAACTTCTTTACGCACGCTTGACTTGGGGAGTAAGCTGGCGAAAGCGTTACGAAAAATGATCGGGCAAGGCGAACGGAAGTTAAGTGGGGGATATTAGCACAGAGGCGCCCGTGGCGCGAGCTTGGTACTACAAGGTCTACAACGAGTTTATTTTTTTCAATAAAAATAGAAGATCTATGCAAAAATATTTTTTTTTTTTAATTTTGAGACACGGATACACTTATTTATTTATTTATTTACACTTAACAATATAGGTACATTAAATTTTATGTTGACTGACAACCATTAAGGGGGTCAGTTAACATAAAATTTGGTACCGCCTACTTCACAGTCCCTCCTGTATCCCCCCCTCCCTTACTCCCCCCCCCCCCCCCTCACCCCTTAATATCCCCACGAAACTACCCCCCCCCCCCCGACTCCCTCATTGATTACCTCACCCCCCCGTGGATTATCTCGGGAACCAGAGGTCGTGGACTACCCGAGTTTGGGGTCCCCTGATTCAGGAGGAGGAGCCCGACCTTTTGGCCCCGAGGGAATCCACTCCCCCCTCTCTCTCTCTCTTTTGATACTAGCACATTATTTTTTACTAGAAGCAAAACTAGTTTAAGTTACACGACAACCAATTCGGGTTTCGTCCGGGACAGCCTACAGAAGCCGCAATATTGTGTTTTAAGAGTGCTGTCAGATACTATACCCAAAGAAAAACATCTGTGTACGCGTGCTTCCTTGACCTTTCCAAAGCTTTTGACCTGGTCTCATATGATATCTTGTGGGAGAAGATGAGGTCATCTCAGTTACCATGGGCATTAATTATCATTTTTAAGTAATGGTACGGTAACCAGGTAAGCAATGTGAAGTGGGCGGACACGTTGTCGGACCCTTATAAGTTGGAATGTGGGGTGAGGCAGGCGGGGTTGAGCTCTTCTTCCATTTTTAACCTGTGAATGTGAATGGATTGATTGAGGCGCTCAGTGAGCAGCATGTCGGTTGTAACATTGACGGCGTATGTTTTAATAACATCAGCTACTCACACGATATGGTGCTGCTGGACTCAGAAAGCTGTTGAGTGTATGTGAGGAATATGCAGCCGGGTAAGGGTGGGCTTAGGAAAGTTTTAGAAATGCCACTAATAAATTTGATTGGCTCTCCCTTGGAGAGGGTGGAGATTTTTAAATACTTGGGGCATTTCGTGACTTCTACATTGAGGGATTATGCAGACATTGGGTGGAAACGGATGGTGCTGTCGGTCAGAGCGAACATGGTTATCCGCAGGTTTGCTCGATGCTCTAAAGATGTGAAAATCACTTCACTATACACGTGCAGCCTGTGGACTGACTATACGCATCAGTCTTGAAGCGCCCTTCATGTTCAGTTCAACAACGCGTTCAGGATGTTGTTAGCGCTCCCCCGCTATTGCAGTGCGTCGGCTATGTTTACGGAAGTGCGCGTGGATTGCTTCCACACTACTATGCGCAAGAGAAGCGCGTCGCTGGTGCGGCGAGTGCAGGGAAGCGCAAACAGCTTGTTGGCCGCGCTTGCGGTAAGGTTTGATTGTTCCATCATCTCCTACTGTTGTAAGCGGCATGTGGTTGTCTGATGTGACTCAATTGTCATTGTAATTATGTCTTTTTATTGTTTTATTATTATTAGTATTTTTATAATGGCAGTATGTATGACTTTTTGATTTAATATTGTAATATTTTTGAATGTATTGATATTTTTGATTTGAGTGTTGTAGGTATGTGTAATGTGACTATGTGTGTATTAGTTGTATATGAGTCAGTGTTACTTGAAATAAATGTATATTATTATAAAACTAGTTTTAATGAAAACACAAATCTATGGTCTCTGGCGTTTAAATAAAATGAGTCATTCATCATCATCATCATTTCAGCCGAAAGACGTCCACTGCTGGACATAGGCCTCCCCCAAGGTTCTCCACGACGACCGGTTCTGCGCCTCCCGCATCCAGCGGTTTCCCGCGACCTTAACCAGGTCGTCGGTCCACCTTGTCGGGGGCCTACCCACGCTACGTCTTCCGGTGCGTGGTCGCCACTCGAGAACCCGTCGGCCCCATCGGGCATCGGTCCTACGGGCAGTGTGTCCAGCCCACTGCCACTTTAGTGTTGCAATTCTTCGGGCTATGTCGGTTACTCTCGTTCTTCTGCGGATCTCCTCATTCCTGATTCGATCGCGCAGTGAAACCCCAAGCATAGCCCTCTCCATTGCCCTTTGAGTGACTTTGAGCCTTCTTATAAGGCCCATTGTTAGCGACCACGTCTCAATTCCATAAGTCATCACTGGCAACACACACTGGTCGAAGACTTTAGTCTTGAGACACTGCGGTATTTCGGACGAGAAGATTCTTCGAACGAAGAAGAATAAAATGAGTAAAACAAAATAAAATCATACATATTTATTATTATATGTTTTAACGTGATTTTACCAATGAAAAGTATTCCAAAACATAATAATTGCTTTCATCATCTGATTCCAAAATTCTTCTTTAAAAAGTATTTTCATTGTCAGCTGCCTCACTAACAACGTCTCCGCTATTGCTGACATCAGCCTCATATCTTCCCTTACGCGAATAAGTAACTCATATACAGAGTGGTGCTGATAATACGACAATAAACAAAAACACAGACAATGCTGGTTAATAGGAAAAATCCTAAATCATAGAAAAAACCTAGCATCAAAAATAAAAAAAAATGAAAATTTCAAACAAACTAAATCGCATAAAATTGCAAACGGAATAGAACATTCTTTAAAATATTGGTTCAATGACCTCCGATCAGCGGACGAAAGCGCGGTCCTGCATCGACTTGCTTTTGGCGCCATTATTATTAAAGTTTAGTACCGTTGGATGCGGTGGTTACGGCCACTTATCAACGTGTACATATCATGTAGAAAATGTGAAAAATGATTTCCTGTGACTAAACTAATGGATAAATTTTCATGATTTTTTATGGGTAGATTGAGAATGTGTTGAGGTACACGATGTTTAATTTATTGTCGTATTGTCAGCAGCACTCGGTATATCTTGATAAAGGGTTGAAAGATTAAAAATAATAATATGTAATTTCTATCGGAAGATGAATGGCACTAATTCTAACTCCAAACATAATATAATTCATTTTTAAAATCAACGGTAAATTAAATAACCTAAAATATCGCACTACAATATGATCTACTCATACTCGTACTTGCAATCTAAACTATAAAGGCGCAGTGTAAACAATCCTTGTTTTAGTCTTAAAATCGTTTACTTAGTAAATTTGAAAGTTCTAGTAGATAAAAACAAACAGTAAGATGATTAGGTACATACCTGTTTTAGCAACTGTTCAAGCATAAATATCATCCATATTTGATAAAGTTTGTCCAGCTTGGTGTACTAACAAACATTGATGATAAATTTTAAAAATAGTTTCCCGTGCTCCACTGCGGTTTGTTTTTCTCATATATATAGGATACATTTTGGGGAGTCTGCGAGGGAATTGCATGATTTAATTCCCCCATCTCCGTTCCATCATCGGACGACCATTCGTACGGCGAGTTTCCACCCTTATGTTGTTAACACCACTACGATCCGGACGAAGCGTTTCGCCTCCTCCTTTATACCGCGTACATCGAGGGACTGGAATAATCTGCCGGCGGCGGTGTTTCCGTCGGACTACAATTTGAGTGTCTTCAAGGCTAGAGTGAATAGGCTCTTAATAAACTAGAGCGCTTTACCATCAACGATTGCGTCTTCGCTTGCCATTGGGCGGGATTGCGGTCAAACGCTGGTTTATAAATTAATAAAAAAAGGCTGCATCTATTTGGCTAAATCTTTTTTGTTATGTTCGTAATTGTCAGAATAAGGTTTGATGCATAGAAAACTACAAGAAATCGATAAAAGAAATTACACCCGGGCGAAGCCGAGGCGGGCAACTGGTCCAAGAGTATTTATAGGTAGAGAAGGCTATCATATAATGACATTTTATCTATCTACATAAGATCGCGTGAACATTTAATTCACACTCTCTTTTTAAAGAACTACAGGATGCTAGGAGGGGAATGGGAATAGGCTAACTACTTATGCAGTTATAAATTGTACCTCTAAATTCAACAATTCATTTCCTTACAATTCAACGGGTAGTAGCGGGTTCTGATTGACGTTAGTAAAACGTACCTACAGAAAAAAAAATACCGAGTGGCTTATGACCACACGACTGAAGTGAAACTTCTGTCGCTCCATCTGTATGTATATATATGTCGGAGACAGCGACGGCAGAGCGGTAGGGTCGACAGCATCTTGGTGTGGTGGTACAGGTTCCATTTCGTAGGTGAGTTTTGAATTGAAGCACGACGTGTAGATATACCCTCCAATCTTCATAATAACAATTTGAATAGGCAAACCGACAGTTTCGGTTCGGAGCAATGCCTTGGTCCGCGTCTCGATGCAAAGTGACCGTTCGACGAACCCCACTTTCCAAAGCGACTCTGTCCAAGTGCCGCCATCACAAAATAACGTCACAAGCGTTCGCCCCTCTACTACGTATATCAAATCAGCAACTTCTATTAAAATTATATCGACGATCTCCGACACGGCCAGCCTGACGATTTGCACGTCCTCGTGCATCATCATCATCATCCCAGCGCCAATCCAAGTCGCATCCGAAGCTCCCTCAGCCCCGGAGTCCAGGATCCGGTTCACCAAGCCAACCGCCGATTCCGGCCAAACCACGACACTTCCGGTTGCACGTCCTAGTGCATGTCTGTAACAAATTAAAAAAAAAAAACACAGAAAACCGACTTTGAAGCATTTATGAGAACTCGGCCAACCTGACCGTCACACGTCACGTTTAGTTACAATGACTATTAGAAAACCAAACAAGCTTAATCATTTTAACAACTTAAACGCATAACTTCCTTCAAGCCTCATAATTATCAAAATTCAAAAATAAAACAAAAGGTTCCTCCAAGCCTCATAATTATCAAATCAAAATCATAATCATAATTGTCAAAAAGAAAACACATCATCGCCCAGCTACCACAGTAGCTAGTGACAACTCGTTATTGACCTGACCATATAGTCATCACCTCATGTGATACGATCAACTCCGAGTCCGCAACTCCCAGGTCAATACACGACTGTACAACTAATAGTCTCCTTTGAGATCCTGGTCCCCACCACACCACCATCTGCCCATCGTGCCCTGAACAACTCCTCACTGAGTTTCAGTCACGACAACAGACTAGTGTCATGCAGTGCGACCATATCTACTAGAGTGGCGCCACACCACTAGCTGCCCATCGCCCCCTGAACAACTCCTCACTGAGTTGCAGTTACGACTACAGGCTAGTGCATGCAGTGCGACCATACCTACTAGTGTCCCCGCCACACCACTAGCTGCCCATCGCGCTCTGAACAACCCCTCACTGGGTTGCAGTTACGACTACAGACTAGTGCGTACAGCGCGACCACATAGCCATGATACGTGTTCTATTTGCTGGCGGAGGCACCCTCCTCACCATCTTCTACATTTTGAAAATCTAACTCAGTAGACATTACTTGGAAAAATCTTTCGTACCTATGCGATCGTGGGGTAGTTATAAGTTCTGTTTCCAATCAACGATTACAATAGGTAACGATCGCCATTATCGCCATCAAACAACTCGCCAATATTAAATTTCATTACTTTAGCTCACTTCTATCAAATTTAGATTTTTCGTTAATAGCACTCATTTCTATGTTCGTTACCGCTTGTTCTCTTGAGAAGATTTAATAGTCTAGCCACACATACTATCATAAGCTCAAGTGAGCTCGTAACTATAGGCCACAGTGAACTTTAGTTTCGAAATAAAGACAAACCAGACAATTTTAAAACCCTGATTTAAAATTTCTCAGTCCATTATAACAAAGAATACGGGTAGTACAAGAATAGTATATTTCATTACAAGTGCGGAAAGCCTGTCATTACAACGAGTTCCGACAAATGTAGACCCGAGCCGAGGCGCAGCCGAAGGTGAGGGTTGACAGTCGGAACAAGTTGCAATGACGGTTCCGCACGTGTACTGAACAACTATTTTTAATACAGTTGCGAAAAAATTAAGCAATTTATTAAAATAATAAAACCACAATAAACTCAACTAACTAATAATTTATTTCTTAGGAAAGTTATAATTCACATATACATTGAAATTGGTACAGTTTTTTATACTAACTGGGGAAGTTTTAGGTTGCATATTTACTGTTTGAGACAAACTATTATTAATTTCGTATGATTGTTCATGTATATTTGTCAAATGTGTTATACAATGGCGTTTGCTAGTTGATGGAATTGGATCTAATGACTTATCATTATCAACGAAGGTAAATGGACGAACTTTCTCTTCACTATTGTCATGTGAAGGTGACGGACTGGACTTTAAATTAATGGATTGTGTGATTTTTTTCCCAGTTTCTAGTTTGTTGTGTAATGAATCAGCAATATAGCCTTCTGCAACTTTGTCTGACTTCCAACCTCCTAGTCGCTTTAAGGACGTCAAATTGACTCCTGAATCTGCCAATAATGTAGCAGAGGTCCTCCTGATGCTGTGCCCAGTATAATACTCTGCATCCGGAAGATCAAGAAACGTAGCTATTTCTTTTGGCATATTACCAAATTTGTTTATCCCGATTGCTTGAGATGTACACTTTCCTTTTTGATAATTTTGGAAAAAACGATCGGATTTTCCTTTTTGGGACCGCTGATTCATATATTTTTGCACTATTCTAAGAAAATCTCCTTCAACAACAAAGCTTCTCGGTATCTTATTTTTTGTATTCGGAATCTTGATTAGTAGCATTTTTTCATGGGCTTCAATATCTTTTAAAGTAATATTGGATAACTCCTCTCTGCGGCAAGCACCAACAATGCCAAAAATCAGCGCAACCTACAAAAAAAAGGGATTTGATTAATATTTTTTTAAATAATTTAATGACTGTATTTTGCGATTTCGTAAACTGAATACTAAAGAAAAATATAAGTACTTATTAATTAATTACCTTTGTGGCTAAATAACGATCATCGGGAGCTTCGTTTAAAAACCTTTCCACTTCATTCGATGTTAATATTTTCGACTTTTTAGTTGTAAAACCGTCTGATTGTCGTTTTAAGAAAGCATTTAGTTTTGGGTATTGACTTATATCCACGTTGTTTCTTATTTTCAGCATACTTTTTATCATCGAAAACCTCGACCATAATGTAGAAGGTTTTAATTTTGCTGACAGTTCGGAGAAATATGCCAACATAACATTTTCTGAAAAACTATTTGCCTTTTTCTCTTCTCTCCACGCAATAAATTCGTTGTATATAGATATGTAGCGACTTTTTGACTTTTCCGGTAAAATGTTCTCCGAAGCATTTTGTGCAATTATACTGAGTTGCGGTGGTGTTAATTCAAATAAAATATCGTCGAAATTACTCATTTTGTGCAACAAACAACTAAACTCGCAAAGAAAATTTTTGAAAAATGGCGCAAACCGTAAAAGAATATAAGCAGAGATTTTTTTTTTCTTCACCCATTCGATTAGGCAAAGGGAACTATGCCCATACAGCCAAGTCTTCAGTAGAATTTTTTTATTGATATGAAATGAAAATGAAATGAGATGAAATTAAATAAAACCTAACCTAACTCATTGAATTAAATCATTAAATCTGATATTGAAACAAATTAGTAGCTTCTTTTTAGAATTATTTGCATGAATCATAAAAACTTCTATGATTTTTTTAAAGTAAAAACTTCATGGTTGGTTTTTTTTTTATTTTTAATAGACAATATTTTGACAGTTGGGAAAGAGAACGCACTAGTTCGGAAAAGGTAAAGAAAAAGCACGAATGTGTAATAGCCCACTTTCCAAACGCTATACGTCCCTGTAATACACCACTTTTTGAGCAACTGTATTAAAAATAAAATTTGCAAATAACTCTTATTATCATGTCGCAAAGAAATGGTTCAGTACACAACACACTGGTACAACCTTGTACACTGTATACAGTATGTTACGAAAACCCTGTCCGACCCATAAGGATAATAGAGGTTAGGTAAACACATGACCAAATATAATATAAAATTTTACGTATTCATCATAGTACCAATACAAATGAATTTTGAAATAATTTTTTTTTCCAACGAATTAATTCCAATTTCCCCGAAATTTGGTAATTTTTAAAAAGTGACAACACCGGTATTATTATGAGCGAATAGCGATGCGACCACGTGCCGCGTGTCCTGCCGCCCGCCCCCCGCGGTCGGCAGGCGAAGGGTGGTCAACACACATTTAATAAGTTACCTCCTTTTGCGAAATAATATTTATTTTTTTTAGGGAGATTTTTTTTTTTAAGTAAAGCCCGGTTTTGTATGCATTAGTAGAATCAGTTATCGATACCTAACAACACCTTCACGGGTCGGACAGGGTTTTCGTAACATACTGTATATACTGGCGCGTGTGTACATACACCAATGAAATTACAGATTGCTTGACAAGAGAACATTCGGCCACGGAATCAAAATAAAAATAGTAAGACTCACCGGATTATGGCAATTTCCCACAAACACCTGCCACTTGGCAGTTGTCAACCGTTGCACACCAGACATCTCGGAGCTCTCATAAAACTCCATTACGTTACCACAAACGTTTTGGGTATTTTGACATCTTCTCATCGCCTGCAGAGTAGAGGCTCAAGTCTTGAAACCTTGGGCGTTCCGCAAAGCGCACGCAGCTCTGACTCCGCACCACACGCCATTGATGTGATTCACCAAGCAGCTAGAAGCGCGCTCCGCAAGCGCACTTTGCACGCTCCGCAAGCTCATCCGCAAGCCCACACTGTCGCGCGCCAAGAATCAGTCTGCACTGTCGTGACAGCGCCGCGTCCAGCCGCACGTACACGCCTGCAGCACATTCCTGCAGCGCACCTTGCGCGGAGCGATCTCTGTGCCAGCAATTAAGCGCACCACGTAACGTGACGTTTACTTCCAGCCTCACTGCCAGTACATCCAGCATTTACAGAAGCTCATACAAAGGCAATGAACAACTACCACACAAGTAATCGCACAAGTACTATAAAAATATTGGTAGAAAATGACTGTTATTCTGTTCCTTGATTTATAACGAGATTGTGAGCAGTGTAGTTCTTTATCCAACTTCTGATGTCGGAGACAGGGACGGCAGAGCGGTAGGGTCGACAGCATCTTGGTGTGGTGGTACAGGTTCCATTTCGTAGGTGAGTTTTGAATTGAAGCACGACGTGTAGATATACCCTCCAATCTTCATAATAACAATTTGAATAGGCAAACCGACAGTTTCGGTTCGGAGCAATGCCTTGGTCCGCGTCTCGATGCAAAGTGACCGTTCGACGAACCCCACTTTCCAAAGCGACTCTGTCCAAGTGCCGCCATCACAAAATAACGTCACAAGCGTTCGCCCCTCTACTACGTAAATCAAATCAGCAACTTCTATTAAAATTATATCGACGATCTCCGACACGGCCAGCCTGACGATTTGCACGTCCTCGTGCATCATCATCATCATCCCAGCGCCAATCCAAGTCGCATCCGAAGCTCCCTCAGCCCCGGAGTCCAGGATCCGGTTCACCAAGCCAACCGCCGATTCCGGCCAAACCACGACACTTCCGGTTGCACGTCCTAGTGCATGTCTGTAACAAATTAAAAAAAAAAAAATTCAACTCAAAAAAAGGGGAAAAAATTCAACTCCGATGAGGCAGTCCAAACCGCATTCAAGATGGCAGAAGTGCATAAATAGCAAACATACTTTGATTAAATAAATATACCCATTATATTAAAAAAATAAATGACTTTTAGTCGTCCCATACAAAACGCCAATTTCATATGTAAGGACCTAATATTAAGGAACCTTTCAACGGGCGCTAAGGGATGGCACTCACCAACGGCATGGCGCGGCATGACACGGCATGTTATGTTGCGTTGTGGTATCTCCAGTTAACAGAAGTGACCGCTGTACAATATTCAAACTTACTTCAACCTGATCCATACAACTCATGGTGACGTATCATACGTCTCGTGGGATGCAATGGTGTGCTAAGGCAAGCCGTGGTATGAACCGCACCGCGAGGCGCGTCGTGTCACAGCATCCCCCGGCACGTTATGCTTCGGAAATATGGTATCGAAACAAAGAGATTTTGTAAATATAATTTTAATGTCTTTGTATTGAAATAAAGTAAAATGAATTATATACTCATTGAACGATTCATTCATGCCGCAGGATACCGCAACATAATCTACCGTGCCACGCCATACCATGCTGACAGTGGATCCATATCCGTCAGCAATTCACAGATTTGTGTATTTTAGAATTCATAAGCCATATTTGCAGTATATTTTTTCAAATCCGACTTTTGGCTCCAGAGAATAAAGCTTTCAAACAAACAAAGCCTTCAGCTTTATTGTTAGTACCTATATAATAGTAAAAATGGGTTCGCTCTTAACACAGTCGGAAAGCAAAGGTGTGGGTAGCGCCGTCATTTATTCATACAAATAGCTATAAAAACTAAATTAGAGTTTATACAGTGGGTAAGTAAAAAATAAAGTAAACTGTTTACGACATTATTTTTTTATTAACTAATTATTTTGTACAGGTAAAAACTTAATTTACAAAGACCTTTATTATGAGTAATTTATTATTATGTACAAACATAAAAAATGGATCTGTGTTAATGTTCACGATCCCTGATCCTGATCTTGTCCTTGAACTCTCGGCTGTCGTGATCATCATCACCCTTCGTCATAGCGAGCCAGTCTCGCGCTTTATCCTTCTTAATTTTCTTTTGGTACACCACAAAGCCATCCTTCGTCACATACGAGACCACAGGAGTGAGGACCTCTCGCCGTTTACTGTTCTTCGAGGATGCCTTTACTTTGTTTCTGGAGCGGCGATAGTCGGAACTTTCCGAACACGAACCTTCACTTGAGGATGACTCCATATTAATGCGCTTGCGTTTTGGTCTCCGGTTTTTCCTCCGAGGTTTGTCAGCCTTCTTCGAGTGATGGGGCATTACAACCATGGGTAATCTGCCACCATTCATGGGGAATACCATTGGCATGGGCATCGGTCCTGAAGGCATTCCAGGCAGACGGGGCATATGAGGCATCATCAGAGGTCCGTTAGGCATCTGCATCACCTGCCCACCATTGGGAATCTGCATCATGTGTCCACCACTAGGTGGTTGCATCATGGGGCCACCGTTGGACAACTGCATTATGGGTGGGCCGTTGGGCATATGCATCATGTGCATCGGTGGCTGCCCTTGTTGGAATGGGTAAGGGAAGGATGGAGGAGGAGCAAATTGGGACGTGGTGATCGCTATCAGAAGCAGGGCCAACGATTGCGTTACGGTATGAAGAGCCATTTGAAAGTATTCAAATGAGATCAAAACGAAGTCGAAATTTTTCTTTGAACTAATATTAATAAAGGGTATTTACCATTGCACCTTGATATTAATGATTTAACTCCTGTTTCACCTACTATTTCTTGTAAAACTTCTACATTTTAGTAAGGAGTAACGAGCTTCAGAATCGGTAGTCAATTGCAAGGAAAATCTAAATTTTAAGCAATAAATAGTACAGACTCAGTGTTACGGCACAATGCTTTGCTATAAACTTATAAACAACGTTTCATAAATAGGTGCATGAATATTATGTAATCATAATATGTACCTACCCAATATTTGAAGCAAGTAATACTATTCAAAGTTTGCCAAAACCACATCAAGGACAATTGGTACATATCGTAGCTACGGTCAAAACGAAAACTTTTCTGATTACAGGTCTATTACACAATTATGGAGGTGTAGTAAGCGTTTAGCAGTTATGTGCTCTCCATTGTCATTACACAATATCATCATTAACTCTCGTTCATTCATTGTTTCGAGCTGCTTTGATTATCGGAAAACCATTTCTTTTCAAAAAGAAAAAAGTACACTGAAACTGGAAATTGAATAATCATGTTTTCTGTTAAAGAGTTGTAAATCAGTGGTCATGCATAAGAACTATTGTGACGGTAATACACAAATCAACGTTTTTCATGCAATAGGTTTTCGTTTCTATTGTTTTTGTAGTTAACACTTGTTCACGAAAGGTTTACAAAAGGCTCTACTCAACTTCTAGGGATCCATTGCAGTCCTTGAATTCGGCTCCGGCGGTTACAACCGAGGAAAAAGAAGAAGAAAGAAAGTAAGTGATTTTGAGTTCAAAAGTAGGTACCTACCTTTTTAATATAAATTCACTTTAATAAAAACCATTTCATGACAATATTAGAATAATATCTTGTGTTTGTTACAGACGAAAATGAAGATTATGTTACATAGTTGGCTATTACTCATTGGTTTATCCACTACGTTGGCATCAAACGATCCGGACCTTCCGCTATGTCCTACTCACCTTCAGTTTTTTCCACAAAAACTTCCCATGCATTGCAGGATGCCAAGAAATGCAGATCACGAGGCATTCCCAAATCTACCACAATATCCTACTTTACCTCCTTTACCTGAATCATATTTCCAAAGTCCATCTCCGGATAAGCAGCCACCTCCAATCCCGATTCACATTCCACCGTTTCCAGGAATGCCGGGCGGCATGCCAATGTCTGGCCAAATAGGTGGCTCCATGGGAGGTCCAATGCCGGGAATGCCGGGACCCATGCCCTTGCCTATGCCGGTGCCAATTGTAGGAGGACCTCCACACAAACTGCCGATCATAGTTATGCCATTTTATTCTCAAGATCACTCTTTTAAAAAGCCACAACCAGAAAAACCACCTAAACATCGCGATAAGAAAAAGAAAACACATAAGAAGAAGAAGAAACACTACGACATTGAAACCGAATCGAGTTCTTGCGAGGATTCAGAATCAGAATCCAGTGATAGGAGCAGCTCTAGTGAACACGGCTTCTGGATAGGGCGCAGGAAATTACGAAGGAAGATGACCAGGCGATCTAACAAACAGCACAGAACAAGGAGGACAGAATTTAAAAATAAGCGGAAAGATTTACTGACTCCAATTCTTCAATACGTTACAAAGGATGGGTATGTAATATTTGAGAAGAAAATATCTAAAACTGAAGCAAAGGACTGGTTAAAATCACAAACTGAAATGACTGAGGCCGTAGAGCAAAAAAAAGAAGCAAAACCTGAAGAAAAACCCCAAGAAGATGAAGTGTTTAATCCAAAAAGTGCTGAAGAATTTTTTAAGTTGGATGAAGAAGAAAAACGCTTGAAAGCTAAGGAGATGAGGGAGCCTGATGAAATAGAAGTCACAACAAAACAATGGAAAAGGCAGCATCGACATTTAAAATTTAATGCTTTGCTAGATAATAAGAAGAGTAATGAAAGTTAATGTCTTGTTTTACAATAGATATTTTATATTTTTATATGTGTTTTCTACACATACATAAACTTTAACAATTAAAAATACAACGGTATATTTTCGTTGTTTGTTTTTATTCATTTGAAACTTCATAAAACTAATCATTACGAATATAAATATCTACATAGCTTAGCTGAGCATGGACCACCTGTAGAGGTGTAGATTTCAGATTATGACTTTGCGAAACAATCAACTTGGTAGCTTAGTTTTGTATATCTTAGGGCGTTGCAGCGTCTTGCAGTTGCATTGTAATAGCTACAGATATTGTGTTATTGCTAGTAGTTGTAATGTGGTTAGGTTGTGGCTACTGTGCAAATACTAGCCCCAACCAAACCATTAACTGGGGATAGGAGTGTGGTTACGTTGCGCCTGTGACGATGTGGTTGATATCGCAAACATGTTTGATTTTGACAAGAAAATTTTGGCCGTGCGAATAGATTATGGAGTTTTATGAAAAATTAGCCCCGAGACCAACGATGGCTTGGTGGTATCGGCCGCCACTTATAAGTTGTAGGTCATGGGTTCGAAGGAATCGTAAGGAAACCGGCATGTCCTAGAGACTAAAAACTTCGAAGACATTTGACAGCTACCAATACGGCCACTCCCTCTCATCGAAGGAGGCCTGTGTCCTAAGAGTGGCAATATTATAGGCTGATTATGTTAGTTAATCCCCGTCTACATCCCGGGGGGCAGAGGGAGGCAGCTGCCTCCCCTGGAAATCTCGCAGAACAGGTATGAACTCTCCTAATTACTAATCAAGAAAGTAGCTGTGCTCTTCGTATACGTAATATTATGTACCCTTTCCGTTACACGTTGTATAAATACTAGTTGAAATGTCAGAAAAACATATTTTGTGCTATTTGTAACCGAATTCAAAAAGGAAGAGGTTACTCAATTCGACCGTATGTATGTTTTTTATGTTCGTTTGGGGATAAATACGTCGTTTAAGAACCGATTTTGATAATTCTTTTTTGGTTAAGAAGAAGATATTTTCATAGTGGTTCCATGATAAGGACAGGGTTTCAAAGTGGAAGATCAGAGAAATGAAAGGGAAGTTTTTAAATTCGTAGGGTTGACTAGTGCATTTATATGTTTTTTCATTAGATATTTTAAAGCACTACAATTTAATAAAGGTTTGGAGTAGATCTGATGATGGAGCCGAGAGGCAGGCGAGGGATCTCCTCAACGGCTCACAGCAACTACCTTGTATTTGTGCTTGATTAATTTGTATGGGTAAGAACCTGATACCTAGATGGACTGTCACTGTAAATAGGGAGCTGAAGATGAAGACAAAGATTTATAGCAGTTACCTTGTGTTTGGACTTAATTCATTTATATTGATAAGAACTTTGCACCTAAGTCTATACTAATATATAAAGCTGAAGAGTTTGTTTGTTTGAACGCGATAATCTCAGGAACTACTGGTCCGATTTGAAAAATTCTTCTTGCGTTGCCCATTAATCTAGGAAGGATATAACATCACGCTGCGACCGATAGGAGCAGACTATATAAAAAACATCGATACCTACGTGGGTGAAACCGCGGCGTTATGGCTTACTATGGGCTTGAGAGCTATGGAACAGAATATTCTGGGTATCAACTAAATTACCGGGTTAGAAAAATGACCACCCATTCCTTTACAAAATAACTATTGTCACTTGGAAAACTGCCACGCCCAAAGGTAACTAGACTGGTTACATCTGCCGGTTCGTCAGGCGATTAATGGGCGAAACATGATGGACCTTCCTCTTGACGGCAAACCACATCGTGGCAGGCTCAGACGAAGATATCAGGATGAGCTAGACTAGCGGAAATTTCATGGCTTAATTCCCTCATCTCCGTTCCATCATCAGATGACCCGTTATACGGCGAGTATCCACCCTTACGCTGTTGACACCATTACGATCCAGACGAAGTCTCCGCGTATTTTATACTTAGTTCGCGTGATTTAGTTATGCATGGTCGTAGCGTAATGTTATATAGCCTAAAGCCTTCCTGGATTAATGAGCTATCCAACGCAAGAATTTTTCAAATCGGACCAGTAGTTCCTGAGATTAGCGCGTTCAAACAAACAAACAAACTCTTCAGCTTTATATATTACTATAGATATATGGAGGTACTGAAACAATTTGCCAGTGACGGTGTTTCTTAATAAACTAGCGCGCTTTACCATATATCAATAGTCAAATAAATGACTCCAGAGCGCTTTGGAAAAACCTTAAGTCTACCCTACTTCCTGCTAAAAATAAGGAATTACCTCTGCATTTTAACGATCCTGACAAGATTTATGACCACTTTCTTAATGTGCCGGGTGCGAATACTGTGAGTAATTCATTACTTGCATTTTTTGATTCTACACGAAATAGTCATTCCTCGTTGTAATCGCGAACATACTGAATACTATTAAATCTAATGCTGAATATCAAAATAAATATGATTCTTTTGACACTACCTGTGACTTTGGACACCGTGACTGCCTTAATAAATACATCTGTTACATCCTCATCTTTCCCCAAGTTATGGAAAATTGCCAAAGTTCACCCATTGCCGAAGACGCTTAATGCTTTGAAATAAAGGACCATACACCCATTAGTATTCTGACGGTACTTCCTAAGGTATTAGAAAAAGTAGTTTGTGCTCAATTGGTTGAATTTTTAGAGACTAATGGAATCCTCCCCGATGTTCAATCGGAATTTAGAAAGGGCCGTAGTACAGCCACGGCTTTGTTGGATGTGGCGAACAATATCTTGTCGGCTCAAGATAGTGGGTTGTGCACTATTTTGGTGCTGCTTGACTTTTCGCGCGCGTTTATCTGTATTAACGTTCCTCTATTGTTGTCAAAGATGGCTTTTTATGGATTTGACGAAAGCACAATAAAATGGTTTCATAGCTATCTTGACAACCGTACGCAATTCGTTGCAGTGCGCCGGGCGGACGGCTTGATACCTTTCTCCAGAAATTGGTCTGTAGGTAAGGGTGTTCCACAGGGCTCGATGCTTGGATCAATATTGTTTATCTTGTACTGTACCGATATTACGAAAATTATAAATAAATGCAAGTACCATATTTATACTGATGATACACAGATATACATATCGTTCAAGCCAGAGAACTATGAACAAGCGCTAAATGATCTTAATACGGATCTTGAAAACATAGTGCAATGGTCCAATGCCAACACGCTTACTTTGAACCCTACAATTACTAAGTATATGCTTTTTGGAACCGAAACCCAGTTAGGTAAAATTAAACCCTGTGCCAGCTGTGTGACTGTTATGGGAGAGCCTATCGAACGAGTGTGTGAAGCACGAAATTTAGGTGTTATTATGGGCACGGAATTTCGTGTTCACAAGCACGTGTCTGAGTCAATCCGTAATTGTTTTTATAGACTTAAGATATTATACAAAGCCCGTCCCTATCTTAATGAAGAATTGCGAGTATTGCTTGTGGAGTCTTTGGTTTTATCTAAATTGAATTATGCGGACACGATCTATGGCCAACGATTACTATCAAAAACTGAAAGAATGATCCAAAGACTTCAAAATGCTTGTGCGCGCTTCTGTTTCAAAGTTCCCTTAAGGGGACATGTTACGCCTTTCCTCAATGACCACAACATTTTGAAAATGAAAGCTAGACGTAAACTTCACTTGGCGACCTTACTACACACATCAAAAGTGTCTAGGGATCAAGCATTTTTATGCGGATTTCTTGAGATTGAGATGTGGCTTTGTAATAAATTTATGATTTTATAAATTTATATGGATCCTTTTTGGTGCATTTCATAATTTGAATCAGGAACTGTGAATCAAATTCGAGTAAAAGATGAAAATCAGCTGTCAATATTTTCCCTATAAAAACATACAACGCATTGAAGACATTATTAGTGCTACTGTTTCCCTACTACTGATTAAAACCAACGTTATTATGGAGCGGCGACGTCATTTAAGCAGGGAAGAAATGCTCAGAGCCGTGGGAATGATAGAAGCTGGTTCCCGGCAACGTACTGTGGCTTTAGCTCTGAATACAAGTCACAGTGTTATCAGTCGACTTTGGACACGTTACCGAAGCACTGGTACCGTATCTGAGCGCCATGGAGGACGGTATCGCTGCACCACACGGAGACAAGACCGATACATTCAAATCTTAACTCGAAGAGCTCCAACAATAACCGCCATGATGTTAGCCGTGAGGCTTCATCACTCTTCAGGGAACTTAATTAGCGACCAAACAGTCAGAAACCGCTTGCATGAAGTGAACCTTCATTCCCGAAGACCGCTACGGGTACCACCTATAGCAATGCACAATCGTAGGATTCGATATCAATGGGCTCTTGAACACAGAAATTGGGCAGAAGAACAATGGCGTTTCGTGTGCTTTTCTGATGAGTCTCGTTTTGGTATGAGACCGGATACAAGACGTATACGACACTGGAGAACCCCTGGACGCCAACAGCGATTAAAATCCAGCCAGGAAGTCCATCCTTATAGTGGTGGAACCATCATGGTATGGGCGGGTATTTGGATCGGCGGAAGAACTGAGTTGATTTGGATCAGAGGCAACCTCAACGCCCAAATTTATGCTGAGACGATTGTATCAGACGTCATCGTTCCTCTACAAGTGCAAATCGGTCCCTTATTTCGTCGTTAATGCATGATAATGCACGACCGCACACCGCAAGAGTTGTAAGACAGACTCTCGCCGCAGCTAACATCAATGTCCTGCCCTGGCCTGCTCAGTCGCCAGACTTGAACCCGATTGAGCATGCATGGGATATGCTACAGAGAAGAGCTCTGCCGAATATGGAGGGTATCCAGTCGCAAGAAGACCTTTTTTTGTTGTTGCAACGAACATGGGCGGCCATTCCACAGCGTGATTTGGATGAACTCATTTTGAGTATGCCAAACCGATGTTCTTGTGTTGTTAGTGTTCGCGGTAGAAACACGGATTATTAATTGTTTAAGTTACCCAATAAAATTTTAGAGAAAACTGTTATTTCAGTCTTTTTTTCGAACCTTTGTGTTAGTAGTTCAAATGTCAAATATCCCTTTATTAGGAAAATGGCAAATTTCTTTATGGTGACTAAATGCAAAGGTGACTTGGTTTATCGTTACTGTGACAAACGAAAACACTTTATTTGATGAATCCTTAAAGAAAATTTTAATTAATATCAACCGGGAGAAAAGTTATTGCAAAAATATTATGTTGATCCCTAGACACTTTTGATGTGTGTATTTGGTGTTATTAAGTCTCACTCCCCTTCTTACCTGTATGATAAGCGTGGACAAGTAGGCACAGAATTGGTGAGGGGAGAAAATTTTCTCAACAACTTTCCATCCCACAGCACAAGTCGGCGGCTTTTAAAGGCAGTTTTCGCTATGCTTTTGAATGCTGGAACAATATCCCTCCTCCCATAAAGTATTGTAAATGTTCCTCGACTTTTAAATTGAAATTAAAAGAATATCTTTTATGTCACCAAAAAGAGTTCGAAAATGTCCAAGCAGACGTATCTGCCATCTTATTTTTTATTTCTTATGATTGGTGGGGAGGGGGTATTTTCTGTTTTCTGGATGTTTTTATTTAATTTAAATGTTTTTAGGTATTTATTTAAGTATTCATATTTTCTAACTTATTTGTATATAAAATGAATGTAAATTGAATACTTATTTTATTATTTGAATAATTTACAACGTATTTAACATACATATATATGTCGGAGATCGTCGATTAATTTTAATAGAAGTTGCTGATTTGATTTACGTAGTAGAGGGGCGAACGCTTGTGACGTCATATTGTGATGGCGGCACATGGATAGAGTCGCTTTGGAAAGTGGGGTTCGTCGAACGGGGACTTTGCATCGAGACGCGGACCAAGGCACATCTCCGAACCGAAACTGTCGGTTTGCCTATTCAAATTGTTATTATGAAGATTGGAGGGTATATCTACACGTCGTGCTTCAATTCAAAACTCACCTACGAAACGGAACCTGTACCACCACACCAAGATGATGTCGACCCTACCGCTCTGCCGTCGCTGTCTCCGACATCAGAAGTTGGATGAAGAACTACACTGCTCACAATCTCGTTATAAATCATTATCAGAATAACAGTCACTTTCTGCCAATATTTTTATAGTACTGGTGTGATTACTTGTGTGGTAGTTGTTCATTGCCTTTGTATGAGCTGGATGCTGGATGTCCTGGCAGCGAGGCTGGAAGTGAACGTCACGTTACGAGGTGCGCTCAATTGCTGACACAGAAGAGATCGCTCCGCGTGATAGTGCGTGCAAGTGCCGGCTGGACGCGGCGCTATCGCGACAGTGCTGGCTGTTGCTTGGCGCGCGACAGTGCTGGCTGTTGCTTGGCGAGCAAGGTGCGCCTGCGGAGCGGGCAAGGTGCGCTTGAGGAGCGCGCTTCTAGCTGTTTGGTTAATCTCTTCAATGGCGTGTGGCGCTGCTGGAGCTGCGTGCGGCGCAGCCGGTGCTGCGTGCGTTTTGCTGAACGCCCAAGGTTTCAAGACTTGAGCATCTACTCTGCAGGCGATGAGAAGATGACAAAATACCCAAAACGTTTGTGGTAACGTAATGGAGTTTTATGAGAGCTCCGAGATGTCTGGTGTGCAACGGTTGACAACTGCCAAGTGGCAGGCGTTTGAGGGAAATTGCCATAATCCGGTGAGTCGTACTATTTTATTTTGATTCCGTGGCCGAATGTTCTCTTGTCAAGCACTCTGTAATTTCACTGGTATACGTACACACGCGATAGTACGTATGCAGGGTATGGGTAGTACCAGTGTTGTGTACTGAACCATTTCTTTGAGACGTGCTAATAAGAGTTATTTTTGCAAATTTTATTTCTTGTCCTACCCGATTATTGTTTGTAATAATGGGCTGAGAAATTTTATATTAGGGTTTTAAAATTATGATGTCTAAAATAAAAACAATTGTTTAATCCAAATTAACCATCCGGTGGTGCTTTTGAATAGTCAATGTTTGTCAGTCCAAGAAAAGTGAAGCTAAATTGCATGTTTCAAAGCGTAGATCTCTATTGAGAAGAACGTGCAAGAAACTCCATGGTCAAGTCTGGTTTGTCTTTGATTATTTCGAAACTAAAGTTCACTGTGGCCTATAGTTACGAGCTCACTTGAGCTTCTGATAGGACGTGTGGTTAGATCATAAAATCTCCTAACATTGAATGATACTGAACCAGAAATACTACAACAAGACAAGAGAGCAAGCGGTAACGAACATAGAAATGAGTGCTATTTACGAAAAATCTAAATTTGATAGAAGTGAGCTAAAGTAATGAAATTTAATATTGGTGAATTGTTTGATGGCGATAATGGCGATCGTTACCTATTGAAATCGTTCATTGGAAACAGAACTTGTAAGTACCCCACGATCGCATAGGTACGAAAGATTTTTCCAAGTAATGTCTGCCGAGTTAGATTTTCAAAATGTAGAAGATGGTGAGGAGGGTGCCTCCGCCAGCAAATAGAACACGTATCATGGCTATGTGGTCGCGCTGCACGCACTAGTCTGTAGTCGTAACTGCAACTCAGTGAGGGGTTGTTCAGAGCGCGATGGGCAGCTAGTGGTGTGGCGGGGACACTAGTAGATATGGTCGCACTGCATGCACTAGTCTGTAGTCGTAACTGCAACTCAGTGAGGAGTTGTTCAGGGGGCGATGGGCAGCTAGTGATGTGGCGGGGACTCTAGTTAGATATGGTCGCACTGCATGCACTAGTCTGCTGTCGTGACTGAAACTCAGTGAGGAGTTGGTCAGGGCACGATGGGCAGATGGTGATGTGGTGGGGACCAGGGTCTCGGAGGAGACTATTAGTTGTACGGTCATGTGTTGACCTGGGAGTCGTGGACTCTAGAGTTGGTCGTATCACAAGAGGTGATGACGATATGGGTGTCAACTATGAGTTGTCACTAGCTACTGTGGTAGCGAACCATGGTGTGTTTTCTTATTGAAGATTATAATTTTGATTTGATAATTATGAGGCTTGGAGGAACTTTTTGTTTTCTTTTTGAAAGATGATAATTATGAGGCTTGAAGGAAGCTTTTAACTTGTTAAAACAATTAAGTTTGTTTGGTTTTCTAATAGTCAATGTAACTAAACGTGACGTGTGACGGTCAGGTTGGCCGAGTTCTCAAAAATGCTTCAAAGTCGGTTTTCTGTGCTTTTTTTTAATTTGTTACAGACATGCACGAGGACGTGCAACAGGAAATATCGAAGTTTGGCCGGAATCGGCGGTTGGCCTGGTGAACCGGATCCCGGACTCCGGGGCTGAGGGAGCTTCGGATGCGACTGGGATTGGCGCTGAGATGATGATGATGATGAAGATGATGATGCACGAGGACGTGCAACTCGTCAGGCTGGCCGTGTCGGAGATCGTCGATTAATTTTAATAGAAGTTGCTGATTTGATTTACGTAGTAGAGGGGCGAACGCTTGTGACGTCATATTGTGATGGCGGCACATGGACAGAGTCGCTTTGGAAAGTGGGGTTCGTCGAACGGGGACTTTGCATCGAGACGCGGACCAAGGCACATCTCCGAACCGAAACTGTCGGTTTGCCTATTCAAATTGTTATTATGAAGATTGGAGGGTATATCTACACGTCGTGCTTCAATTCAAAACTCACCTACGAAACGGAACCTGTACCACCACACCAAGATGATGTCGACCCTACCGCTCTGCCGTCGCTGTCTCCGACATATATATATACACACACACACACACACATTTATGCATGTCACAACATTTTTTATGTCATTATGTTTAAGTTTTTCTATCATTTGGATTGCTATTATTATCTAAATATATCATTTATATTTTTGCGGACTGTGTTTTTGAAATTCTAGCGTATGGCACTCATTGGTTCCAGCTGAAAATCAGCGTCAGATGGCACATCTTGTGTTGTCATCTGACATTATGCTGAGCTGAGGCCCTTTTGGCATTATAAGCTGGGTTTTATAGTTTTAAATGTATGTATTTTGCTGTAATGTCAATAAACGTCATTTTTCTTTCTTTCTTTCTTTACCATCAACGATTGCTCCACTGCTTATAAAGCAAGCACAAGTTAATAATATATAAAATAACCCAGAGAGATTATTAAGAGAGCAGGGGGAGGCCTTGGCCCTACAGCGGAACATTGCAGGCTTTAAGTAATAATAACTATCTTTCTGTGAATTTCTGTGCCCCTTATAAATCATTATTCTCCTTATCGTCGGAGCAATAAAATTGTATCCTTCCATAATTCTCTATTAGACGTCATCTCCTTAGTCACCCCCTTCTTCCATCCATCGTTTCTTTGGCCTTCCCCTACTCTTATAGCGACTGACAGCCATGCTCAAAACTTTTATAAGTAGAAAGAATAGTAATAGAGTTAGTTTATCTATGTAATTATCTGTTGTTTTTCTATTGCTATTAACGATTTATTTATTATAAACTTTTATTTATCTTCTGTCCTTTTCCCACCTCGCTTGGCTCTCTCAGCTCACACGCGGTTGATCATATTTCTGATGTAACCCATCTGGCTGCAGTACTTACTCGAGCTTAGTTTGTAGTAGTGATAAATTTAAATCGCACGCGATTGGTTACAGTTCCAAACTATTATTTAATATCATTCAGGAAAGGTCTGAATGATATTTAATAATTGGTTGGAATTGCCGTTATTTAGCTAGGAGGCTAATTGAACCAGTTAATCAACCACGCCACTGTATCCATCACTTCACAATCATAACATCCACAATCGTGACAACGCGGAAAATACCACGAGTAATAGCCTTCCGAATACCGAAACCTTATCGAAATTCAAAATATGTAAAACACTTAATAAAATTTCCACAAATGCATTAAATGGCCCACCTGGGCTAGTTCTCATTCATGAGTAGTGTTGAGGTGTCAAGGCGAATTTCTATTGAAGAAATCAGATTTACCTACATCTGTTTTTAGAGTAAGATATTAAAGAAAACGTATAATTATATTTTGTAAGCGAAACCGAATATCAACAGGACACAATACAAAATATGAGACAAACAATATAAGCGCTGATGAAATGATAATTAATATCATTGTACCCTGAACAAATATACTAAACGCTGTATCAGAATCGAAAACTGAATTAATGTTTTACTATTCTTCTCTTCTCAATATTTTATGTATTCTCATTACTTAGCGTCATAAAGGCGAACCATAAAATCGTTACGAAATAATCTCAGCCGTGAGCTTGCCTTCGTCTGCACCACAATGCACTGAATTATGAAACGAATTTGCTAAAAGTATAAAAGTAGCTAGCTGCCATGCACTCCATTGAATCACTTCTATTTTAATTCAGTGCAGTTATGATTTCAGTAAGTTTTATTTTTGTGACTAATTTATTTTTACCACCAACCGTACTTAATGAGACTTTGTTCTTAACTAGCCCTATCATTGGAGTATAAAACATCATTTTTCTCACGTAACTTGTATGCTTTGTTACAGGATGCGTTACAAAAATGGACTGTTGTGATTATAATACTCTTAGGTGCCGTGCGCCCGCAAATTCCGATGATGCCGATGGGGTACGGTTACGGTGGGCCGGTGGTGATGCCACCGCCTATGCCGATGCCTATGCCCATGCCCGTCCCGATGCCCGTGGCAATACCGGTACCCTACACAGAGTCCACTACTACTACAACTACCACCGAAGCAAACGAACATAGAATCCCTATAGGTATCCCGATACCAGTGCCTCATTTTGTACAGATTGCACTTCCAAGCTTTATACCACAACATTGCATACCAGGTAAACAAAATGGTAAGGAAAACAGAAATAAAAACTGCCCACCATGCCCGCCTTGCTCGTGTAACCCATGCACTCCGTCATTCTTTTCCTTCTGTTCACCTTGTCATCAAGAATGCAGATGTAAGAACGGTAAAGAAAACCCGATCCCATTGCCACCCAATCCTCCCCAACCTATACCGGGGCCGGCATTCCCAATGCCTATCCCCATGCCTGCCCCGCCACCAGTCGTCATTGTCCCGTTCCCGCCAAAGTTTCCACCACGCCCACAGGACTCTGACTGTGACTCTCGGCCCACCAGCAGCTCCTGTTCTGGAGAATCAAAATCGCATGATTCATGCGAAAGCAGTCAGAGTCGGCGGAAAAAGAAACGCAAAAAGAGTAAAAGTAGAAATAAAAAGAGGAAGCCAAACTATGATATATACAGAAGAAATTTTGGTGAGTTCATGAAGAGCAATCGTGATGATAGTGGACTTGTTGAACCAGTGTTAAGTTACATGTCAAAAAATGGAGATATTAAGATGAGGAGACGTCTCAGTAACAAGGAAGCAAGTGCTCTTCTCGGTGAGCGAGAGCCGCATTATATTAGGGATAATAGAGCCGAAGAAACATACAGTAATAATGTGCGTTTAACAGCTGCAGAAGATTTAGGTAGCAGGCACAGAATAGTAGTCAAGTCTAAGCCTGGCATGAGGAACAGTCATCGCCATAGACAGGTGGTGCTGGAGGGAAAAGCTCAGCACCTTTTAGGCGATGGGAGGAAGGAGCTGGTATTCAAAACACCAGAAAACAAGAAGATAAGCAACCTGTCTGTGTCATTCCAAATATCGAATTAGATTATAATGTTAATTATTTTTATAACTTAATTATTTATATTTTGTATAAGTGCTGATTAAATCCTTAAAAAGAAATAACTGTTCATTGGTTTAATTCATTGTTTTTACATACATTTAACTTGTAATTGTTAAAACAGGTGAAGCATGCATTGCCTCTATTATTGTGTAAGTGCTTTTGGAAATTGATAACAAATAATAATTATAATTTCCAACTTTTCTTAAATCTTCTATGAAGCTTAATTTCGATTTTGTAATGTTAAACATTCTACTATGGAACTTTGACATACGTACAGTCTGCGACAGAGATAACTAACCAAGATCGTGGGATATATTTGGAGTTTAGTAAGGAACCGATGAATGTTTTATAATATCACTACATAGTAAAAAACAAAGTCGCTTTCTCTGTCCCTATATCCCTATGTATGCTGTAAACCAAATTTTTAATAGATGCGATTTCGGTCTATGTTTCACCACTCTTCCACTAGCGCACTCCTTAACTCAAGTAAGGTAGCTTCAGCTGAAAAGCGTAGTTTAACGCATCTCCCGAGCTCGTCCCATAAATGGTCTATGGGATTTAACTCCGGGTTATGAACTGGCCATTCCAACGGGTGATACCAACGTTTTGAATATATGCGTTGACCAAATGTGCACTATGTGGTCGCGCATTATAAAAATAGCATGTACAAAAATGGAATGTGCGCCCATATTCAATAGGAAAGGAGCAACATACTCATTCAAAATCTCTTCTACGTATCTGGGAGCCGCTAAAGAACAGTTTTCTATAATCACTAATTCCGTACAATCCTTAATCCTTATTATTGGACCCGCCACCCAATAGCACCTTTTCTTCAAAACACGCTTGACGATAGCGTTCACCTGGTCACCTATATACTCTTCGTCTCCCATCATGTGTGAATGAATAAAATCTAAATTCATCGGAAAACATAACCCTGGATCAATCTTCATCTGTCCATCAGATGTGTTCTCAAACAAATCGCAACCTGGCAATTCCAGGTCCTCTGAGCCGTTTAGGGCCATTTGTTGACCTATAAGGCTTTATAACAGCTTCACAAAGTCGCTGCAGGATCGTGTCAGAATTCATATTGTTGTGGCAAAATAGAACAGAATAGAATACTCTTTATTATGTACACTATATAGAAGATTTTTCGCTAAGAGCGATCTTTTACAGACAACATTTCGATGGAATACTAAGGGGAAGGAGAGAGAAATAACGTAGGTGGTCTACAGTGTACTATTTACATAGATTATATAATAAATATGTACTTTAGGTATATCATACTAATCTAATAAATATATACATCTAATCAATAAACACCATACAATAGCAAATACAATATAAGACCTAAAAATTTACAGAAACTTAAATTGGAAAGTGCACATTGAGACTCTAGCAAAAAGAATAAGCAGTAGTGCATACGCGTTATATAAATTATCATGTACTCTAAATATAGAAGCTCTATTGACGGCCTAATATGGTTTGGTTGAATCTGTCATTAGAAATGGTGTTATCCTGTGTGTCTTAACTGATAAAGATATTATGTTTAAAAGACAAAAGTTCTGCTTGAGATCCATGTTTAATCTCAAAACTACTGATAGCTGTAAAAACTATTTCATTGAATATCATATTTTAACATTATTGACTTTACATATTAGAAATAGTAATGTTTGTAAAACTAAATCCACATTTGTTTCCTCGCGTGACAGACAAATTTCCAAGAAATAGACGTGATGATAGCAAAATATGTTTACACCCGTCAAAGACTGCACATATTATGCACAAGAGTATTTTTTGTATGGTACCAATCCATACTAATATTATAAATGCGAAAGTATCTCTGTCTGTCTGTCCGGCTTTCACACAAAAAGCATATTATAACATTAATGAATTTTCGTAAAATTACTAGTATTAGCTTACCGGCGTTCCTGTTCTCTGTCCACAGCACTGAAAAGTTAACCGGGAAGATTGTAGCCTCATCCCTGGTCGACTCTGAAGTGCTGTGCTCGATCGACGCCGTGAAAGAATGGAAAATGACTTGCCCAGATACAAATCTGACTGTGAACCCATCTTCCCAGAGGCAGTGGGATGAGCTGCTCTACAGGTTGGTACGGAATAATCTTATTAAAACGTCCACCAATACTGTTGAGCGTCTTTTGACAATCCGTCGAGCTGTGCGGACGCTATAACCGATGTGCGTCAAGCTATGGAGTATTTTATCCCTTTCAATGACGTGCCCGTCGGTGGCTCGGCTCGCCCATGGTTCAATGCCGATTGTGTCCAAGCTGAACAGCGTAAGCATACGGCATTTCTCACCTGGGTTGACACTCGTAACCGCGGAGCTCCGGATCTAAGCTCAAAGAAGAGAGTCTTTAACTGTGCTGCTAAGTCCTACAAAAAAAAAAACGCGTAACAAGGCTCGCTTCGACCGCATTTGGCAACAAGTTATCTGCGCAGCTATCCGGTGGCAGATCTTTCTGGTCCCTTGCTAAATCGGTCGAGGTGAACTTCTGTCGGCCCACACTGCCTCCGCTGGTTAGGCCTGATGGAACACTGGCTCATACGGCGAGAGAGAAAGCGGGTCTCTTTGGATCTCTCTTTGCCCTTAATTCGCATCTTGATACTGGCAGTGCTACTTCACCTAATTTACCTCATTGCAGAACTTTAATGCATGGGGTTCGTATTACGAACAAGGAGGTTCTGAGAGTACTGTGTCGTCTGGACGTGAATAAATCTAGTAGTCCAGATAGTATACCAGCGATGGTTCTTAAGGCATGTGCGCCCGGGTTGTCTCCTGTATTGACGCGTTTGTATCGCCTCTCATTTAGGACTGGTATTAAGTCCTGGAAGCTTGCCAACGTGCAGCCCGTGCCCAAAAAGGGAGTCGTGCCGATCCTACCAACTATCGGCTGATTTCGATCACCTCCATACTTTGTAAAATAATGGAGTGTGTGTTGAACTCGCGCCTCTTGGCATACTTGGAAGGTAACGATCTCCTCAGTGACCGACAGTACGGGTTTCACCGCAATCGGTCAACTGGGGACCAACTAATGTATGCCACTCATTTGTGGGGCGAGGCCCTCGAGAGAAATGGGGAAGCGATTGCTGTCTCTCTTGATGTCTCGAAGGCCTTCGACCGGCTATGGCACGCTCGCCTTTTGAGTAAGGTCCTCCTGTTCCTCAGAGGTCTGTTCTCTCTGCAACTGCTGATGCCCAGTATCTATGGGTATGCAGATGACAGCACAGTTGTGGAGAGATACCTGCGGGATGCTAGGGCTAGTAGGGAATCAATCCGGTCTGAAAGAGAGGCTATGGTAGAGCGTACGAGTGTTGCACTACAGGCAGTCTCCGAATGGGGCAATGCCAATCTTGTAGCATTCAATGCCGTCAAAATACAGGAGTGTCTTTTCACCGCACCGCCAAAAGGAGCCCGTTCACCTTGACTCCTACTTTTCGAAATGTATCCTTGCGGTGTACCGACCGCCTTCAGCTTTTGAGAGTTGAGATCTCCTCGAACGTAAACTTTGGGCGGTACATTGAGTCCAAGGCCAAGGTGGCTGCCAGGAAACTTCGCGTTATCGCAAAGGTCCGTTCGTGTGTGGAGTACTGCAGCCACATTAGGGCTGGTGCTGCTAAGTGTCACCTGGCCACTTTGGATTCAGTGGAGAGGCGTGCGAAGAGGCTGATTGGTGACCCTGATTTAACTCGAGATGGTCTCTAAAGCCTAGAGCACAGGCGTAGAGTAGCAGCAATTTGCCAGCGGCGGTGTTTCCATCGGACTACAATTTGAGTGTCTTCAAGACTAGAGTGAATAGGCTCTTCATAAATTAGTGCACTTTACCACAAACGATTGCGTCACTGCTTAGTATCAGGCGGGATTGCGGTCAAGCGCTAGTTTATAATTTATATAAAAAAGCGTGTCCACCTGCTGGCTGTGGGTAAGTGGGAATCGGGCCTCTGGCTTCAGGCGTTACTGTAACATAGGAACTTTGCTGGGTGACGCCACTTTCCGACTTGCTACTTGTCTGGGTCTGGGCGCCCCTTGTGTGGCTCCGCATCGCTGCCAATGCGGTGAAGCCGTTGACTGCTTCAGATACCATGGCTTATCCTGCACGGATAGCACGGCACGCCAGCATTAATGATATTATCCGCCGTGCTCTTCTCACCGCCGGTGTGTCAGCTGTCTTACAACCTCATTAGGTTGTAAGATAGCACACGCCACGATGCTAAGAGACCAGACGGAATGACTGTAATGCCTTGGAAGGTAGGTAGGCCTTTGGTGTGGGATGCAACGTATGTTGACACCCTTGCGCCATACCATCTTCCAAATACGGCTGAGCTGTGCTGCAGCGGCAGCTATAAGTGCGGAAAACCTCAAACGGCGCGAATACTCCAATCTCACTGGATCTTATATGTTCAAGCCGTTTGGGATTGAATCAGTAGGGCCATTGAGTCTGAGTGCACACCTCTTATTTCGAGACATTGCCAAGCGCTTAACCGACTCTTCACGTGACCAGAGGACTGAGCTATTTTTTGGCCAAAGAATCAGCATCGCCATACAACGTGGCAATGCGGCCAGCCTTTTGGGCGCGTTTCCTGTTGACAGCAATGCGGATGAATTTTATTATACCTTCTAATTAATCTAATCTAGAAGATACCTTCTAATTATTATTTCCATTCCTACTTTATAGACTTGTACATATTATTATTTTTAAACTTTTTAAATTATGTAAATATTAGCCATGTAATGTAATTAATGAATTTTTAAACGATTCAGTGATTATTATAATTAATAAAAAAGTTTAACTTACATTGCGGTAATTGTGGTCCTGTAGTAGTGAAGAACTTAAAATGCCTATATTTTCTATAGATATTATTAAAATTGAATAGTATTAATATTGTTGTTGACATTGACATGAAATTGTATATGGACATGGTAAATAAATAATATTTTTTGTTATAATGTTTGTAATTGTATAATTAATGTAAATGTTTGAATTTTATTATATTTTTATTTTTTTGAGTTGCGATTCGACATCTAACTGTAAAATTTAAAAGTCATCCATTCTATTGTAATAATTATGTATATAACTAAAATATTTGCACGCCATGAGAAATGGCTGACATGTTGTGACCCTCTCTTACTCAAGATCCTACATGCATGGGTTTTTTAATTCTCTACTTATGTATACACATGTCTGGGCAAATAAATTTTCTTATTCTTATGACATGCTAAAAGAGAGAGGACGTGGTATTTTACCATGGTTTTAAATTGGACAGAGTTTGAGCACGTCTCACGGACACAGGCAAGTCATTCCATAGCCGAAGTGCTTGTACAGTAAAGGATTTATCGTAAAAATGGTATGTTTAATATCAGGTTAAATAGTGCTCACGATGAATCGGTCTTCTCGTACAGTTGTGCACCTTGGTCTACCATTCCCTGTTTTTCTCATGTTCATGCTGGTCTCTTGAAATCATTGGAGTTCTCTTATTGTTCTACAGGAGAGAATGACATGTTGGTGCACAAGATACTGCGACCAGATCAAAAAGCTGTTTATAATGTCAGTTCTATTTAAACAAAAGCTAAAATATTCTTTTATAAAAAATTCGAAACTTAATATTTTTTTTAAATTCTGAAGTTCCTTTTTTTAGCTCATTTGAAAAATGATTTTATTTGAACAATCAAATAAAACCTTTTTTGAAATGAGCGCCACGGATAATGAAGTTAAAGACTTTTTCGAAAAAAGCGTTACAGCAGTTCAAGCGTTTGAATCACTAGAATTTTAAAGAATATACATGTACTGTCTCGAAGTTGAAGTGAAAAAATGACAATTATCTTTTAGAGGTCACTGTACAGAGTCTACATCTCTATCTACCTATATTCATGTAGATTACGCTTAGTTAATCGTAATATTTAGTACCTTACGGAAAAATCCTTGTGATTTCAGTTACGTATGGCTTACGCAAACCAATTTTAACAATAGTTCCATTATTTCTACTAATGAATGAACAATTACTATTTATGTAATCGTTTATACTTCTTTCTATATTTTAGCCACTTCGCCAGTCAGTGTAATTTCCAGGCCGTAGCTTATGACTGCTCATGGTAAGTTAGTTTATTACATACTGGTCGGTAATCGATTCTTCTCTGTATTAGAAGAGTTCTGTGTCTTTTAGTGAGGTGATAAAATTACAGTAGACTTCAGTTTTATATGTAGGTACCAAATGGAAACCTAAATAATGATCTTCACTAGTGACACGTAGTATTATTATTTCAGAATCATGGATACAGTATTCAGAGTAGTGGTTCTACTTACTATGACAACAAAAGTGATGTCCTTCAATTTTGAAGGGTTCATGAAATCTCTGCCAATGCCTGCAGATTTAAGAGCTATGATCATAGATATGCATGAAAAAGAACAAGAATTTAGAATGCCTGATAAGGACGACATTAATTTGGTGGAGTTTAAAACTGCGCCTCATTTTGTTGCAAGTAAAAACTATATAATAAAGCCTACGAGTACAGTATTGGCAAAATATGTAACCGAATCAACTAAGCCCGTGACACCAATGAAAAGATTATTGAGAACGTCAGTTACATTAAATCCTGGTCATTCGTATCTCGATATATCGTCAACAACAGCGAAAGCACCATTTAAACCGCTTACCTTACCACCACCGTTCCACCAATTACCACACATGCCACCACAAATGTCAATACACATGCCACTAGCAATGCCTATCTTCGCAAGTGTACCGATGATGTTGCCGATGAGGGCCTACTTTGAAAAGGTACATCATGACCATCCGCCACTTTATAAGATTAAACGAATGATAAAAGAAGACGAAAAGAGATGGAAAGAAGAGAAAGGAAGTGACAGTGAAGTTTCCGTGGAAGTGGCTTACAGTGATGTAAGTTTAGATCGAAGTGAAGGTACGGACACTGATAGCGATATTTCGGAAAATGACGTGGGCTCGGACGACTGTGATACTTCAATAAATTAGAGTCAGTAGCAGAGCAAGAAGAGAACAGTAAAATTATATTAAAATTAATTTTTATTTTTGTACTTGCATTTTATAACACGTATGTCACTTTAAGTATATTAAAGTGTTTGAGATTTGATTTATATTAATCTTTTCCTTCACAACATAACTGACTATTTACACTACCGAGATTTTCGTTATAGTGGCGACAGAAATACATGATTTGTGAATAAAAGAAGAAGTACGACTACATAGATCAGGTGTTAACTGAATGGAATTAGCCTTTTTTTATAACAGGATATAGTAAAAAGGCCTTACTGAAATTTTGGTGAAATCTAGATACCCAGAATCTTTCTTTTCTTTTTTTTTTTTATAAATTTTAAACTTGCGCTGACCGCAATCCCGCCTGAAGGTAAACAGTGATACGATCTTTGATGGTAAAGCGCGCTAGTTTATTAAAAGCCTATTATTATTAATAGCCACTCTAGCCTTGAAGACACTCTTTTTTTTTTAATAATTTTAAACTAGCGCTTGACCGCAATCCCGCCTGATGGTAAGCAGTGATGCGATCGTTGATGGTAAAGCGCGCTAGTTTATTAAGAGTCTATTCACTCAGAAAAACTGAGCGAATAGGAAGAAAGACGGCAGTTGAGCGAGGTGATGCATTGTTAAACCCAACAAAACGACCAACGATGCTGCGCCAAATGGAGATTGATTTGAAGACCCTCCACGACCAAACTCCCAACACAACAACATTTGGCGCATTGTACCCGGCTCACATCGCAACACAACTGCTCAGACCCGTCCTCCGTACGGCTTCACCAGACATCATGCCGGAACACGACAAATCGCTTGGCGGTAAGACTTTGTCTGGTGGGTGGTAACTTCTGCCGACGGCCGATGTTATGGCCATTATGGATTGGAAGCTACAATATTAGCTTCGCCCTATTCGGAGACTGCCTGTAGTGCAGCACTCGTACTTACTACCATAGCCTCTCTTTCGGACCGAATTGATACCTTACTAGCCTGAGCAGGTATCTCTCTACAACTGTGCTGTCATCTGCAGACCCATAGATACCGGTCTTCAGCAGATCATTAATATGTAGCAGGAACAGAGTTGCAGAGAGAACAGTGCCCCTGAGGAACACCGGCATTGGTTGACATGGGCTCCGATGAGCATCCGTCGACAACAACTTGGAGGGACCGTTCAGTCAGGAAGTCTTTTATCCAGCCAGTCAGGTCAGCGGAAATGCCGTACGCTGGAGGCTTACTCAAAAGACCAGCCTGCCATACCCGGTCAAAGGTCTTCGAGACATCAAGGGAGACGGCAATCGCTTCCCCATTTTTCTCGAGGACCTCGTCCCACAAGTGGGTGGCATACACTAGTAGGTCCCCAGTTGACCGATTGCGTCGAAACCCGTACTGTCGGTCACTGAGGAGATCGTTACCTTCCAGGTAAACCAAGAGGCGCAAGTTCAATACACGCTTCAGAATCTTGCAGAGTATGGAGGTTATTGAAATCGACCGATAGTTGGTAGGATCGGCACGACTACCATTTTTGGGCACGGGCTGCACGTTGGCAAGCTTCCAGGACTTGGGCACTATACCAGTCCTAAATGAGAGGCGATACAGGTGTGTCAATACAGGAGACAACTCAGGCGTACATGCCTCAAGAACAATCGCTGGTATACCATCTGGGCCACTAGCCTTATTCACGTCCAGACAACACAATACTCTCAGAACCTCCTTGTTACTAATGGGAAACTCCGGCATTGAAGTTCCGCAATGAGGTAATTTAGGTGGAGTAGCACTGTTAGTATCAAGACGCGAACTATGCGCAAAGAGACCTACTTTCTCTCTCGCCGTATGAGCCAGTGTTCCATCAGACCTAACCAGCGGAAGCAGTGTGGGCCGACAGAAGTTCGCCTCGACCGATTTGGCTAGGGACCAGAAAGATCTGCTACCGGACACCGGACGGGTGCGCAGAGAGCTTGTTACCAATATGAGTAATACGGTCGAAGCGAGCCTTCTTAAGCGCCTTTTTGTAGGACTTGGCAGCACGGTTAAAGGCTCTCTTCTTTGAGCTTAAATCCAGAGCTCTGCGGTCACGAGCGTCAACCCAGGTGAGAAATGTTGTATGCTTACGCTGTTCAGCTTGAACACAGTCGGCGATAAACCATGGGCGAGCCGAGCCATCAACGGGTACCCGCACCGAAGGCAATAAAATACTCCATAGCTTGACGCACTACGTCGGATATAGCCTCCGCAGAGCTCGACGGATTATTAGATGAGAAGCAGATCTGCTGCCAAGGATAAGACGCAAAAAAGTGGCGCATTTCATCCCAATCTGCTGACTTGTGTCGCCACATGCGCCGCTTACCATGTCACTCATCCCAGGGATATCAACCTCACTCTGCCTAATCTACTATTTCTTGTGAGTTTTATTGCATCCCTTACAGCTGTAATGAGAAATTCCTGTCGTAAAGGGATAGTTTTATCTCTCTTTGGGCATGGAAGCTCAACCTACGTACTTATGGCCTAGGAATGTTTTATTTACTATTCTCGGTGGTAGGCCGTAACATCGGTTGCCGGCAGAAGTTACCACCCACCAGACAAAGTCTTGCCGCCAAGCGATTCGTCGTGTTCCGTCATGATGTCTGGTGAAGCCGTAAGAAGGATGGGTCTGAGTAGTTATGTTGCGATGTGTGCATTTTGATCGTGGAGGGTCTCCAGATCAATCTTCCTCCAGCGCAGCTTGGTCGAATTATTCACTCAGTTTTTTCTGTGTGAAGGGGCTCTTAATAAACTAGCGTGCTTTACGATTAACGATTACATCACTGCTTACCATCAGGCAGGATTGCAGTCAACCATTAGTTTACAGTTCATTGTTACATTGGTTACTGTGTACATAAATTAGTCACACCTCGACGCAAGGGAATATGCTCCGTTTGCCAGTCCTCAGTTTGGACGGACATTGTCGCGTTTTCATATAGACATCTCAACACTTGGATGTATCGCCAGTCCACTTGGTATCGCTGCAGAGACCCCGCTTTACCTCTTTGGGTACGAAACCCTAAAAAACTTAACTAAAACTAAGTTAGTAGGTACACACAGAAACTCGTATACTTCAATATTTTCGATTATTTGATTGAAGCTAAAAATCGTTCATTCGGTTCTGGTTTTATTGCATGGATAAAATCCTCTTCGATACTGCCATGTCCCTCAATGAAGGGACATGACAAACTCATGACAAAAATCCCATGTTCCTTCTGTGAGGTGGAAAGCTGAAAATATAGAAACCTCCCTGTAAGTAGTAGTAGAGTCTTGGAGTATTATGATCTTGGAGTTGGCACGATGCGACTTCGGATCGTGTTCATGAGTACGAGCAATCACTGTCACAGCCTCACCCGATCCTCTCACTCCTAGCTCACTCACTCACAGACAAACTAAAAGTAATTTTATGTATATGCGAAACCTGAAACACGTGTCCAGTAAAGAATTTATGTACAAAATTACAAAAAGCTGTCATGAACAATCACAAAGTTGCAGTCCGCGCCTGCAGCGATGCGACATTGTTTTGCGTTTATTGAAATAATTTCTGTTTGTATTGTAATAATTAGTGATAACATTTTCCATCACGCTTGCAAGCTTTAGACTGTCGTAACAGTCAAGTCAATATTATTATGTAATTAACTCGTAAATGCAGCCGCAAGTGATAAAATAAAATTTTGCATAATTTACTTAAAACCTGTTAATTTTATTTAAAACGTATTGTATCCCTGCAGAACGAGACGGGGGCCCCGTCCCGCTGCACGCACGTGCTTAGGACCACTATGATTCTGTTTACTGTGACTATATTATATGATCTGCAGAGAACTGTGTTGTGCGCTCGGTAACGACACTGCGACTATTTTTAAATAAGTTTGGGAAAAAATATAAAATATTTTTTTCTTAATAAGTTTATTAAGAAAAAAATATTTTATATTTTTTCGCTTTACCATCAACGACTGCGTCACTGCTTACCATCAGGCGGGATTGCGGTCAAGCGCTACTTTATAATTTTAATAAAAAAAAAAATATTTATATTTCGGTCAGATAATCTGAGAAGATAATAATCATAAAGTGTTAGTAACATCAAAAAGAAAAACGACTTATTATCTAGTGTTAACCCTCTACCACCTACCACATAATCTTGTCACACAACCACCTATCATACGTCTCACAGACGGGCGAGTGAAAAGAACTTCGTATGTAAAATGTAAGGGTAAAAGGTTTGGTTTTTTAATTGAAATCTATCAAAATACATATCAAAGTATTTATTAAATCAAATAAGGCACAGAAAACTCAATATATTTTCTTAAAATCTTAATTTGTTTGAAACAACACTTAATTCTAGCTTAAACAATTTGTTATTCAAAAAACGAGATCTATAAAAATAATCACATGAGATAGGAACTTTTTTCTTTCTGTTTATAAAAATAGAATAATCAACAAGACATATAAAATCAACACTTTCTCATTATAATCACATCTTTTGAAAAATTGCAGGGCATCAATCTTATAGATTTTCCCGACAGTGAATGCACATTTTGTTGGAGCATTCTATACAAATTGGCTTTTTACACTCAAAACACATGTATTGTGTCCTGCGTTTCTTTTAAGAGTCGCAGGTTGAGCAGTTTTTTCTAGAAGCCAATCTTTCTTCGGAACTGCTTCCACCTGGTAGAGTTGGTGGGGTGGAGTCATTACCGCAGTGAAGGATGCGACGAAGTGCGATTCGAATGTCACGTTGAATCTTCACGTTGTTTTCGTGACGCTCCATATGCGGTCTGGTGAGCTGTTCAGCTAGTCTCTTCATGAATTTGAACCTGTTCTCAACTTTTTGTCCTTGGGCTTGAGTAGATAAACTGACTACGTAGCAGTTTGAAGCCGAAATGTCGAGCAGCCTGTAAAATACTGCTAATGGCCACCTACGCGTTCGGCGGGCTGTGGTATAATTTGGACATCTTTGGTCGAGCAGGTCCACTCCGATCTTGGTACGATTGTAGAAAAGTATGATTTCCGGTTTCTTCGTAACATCATCTACGTCTGGCATATGATGCATACTCGCCCAAATGTCCAGTGGTGAAGAAGAAGCATTTAGTTCATTCCGGTACGCTGGCTTTATACCTTCTCTTTCTTCAACTATAATACTCTGTAATGTTCTCGAGCGTAATGATGGAGGAGCAGAAGACCACCGAAAACGATTCTTACCGAAATAGTTTTTTTTTCGACGTCTCGAACTCATTTCTGACAAAGGAACTTCATCTTCAGACAAAAATTCTTGCTCTGCAGGAAATACTTGAGGTTGAGATACAATAACGCCATGGTTCTCCTCAGAATTAGATTCTTCACCTTCAGGATTCGATTCGCAACTATCCTCCAATGCGTGCTGTATGCCAATGTCCACATCGACGTCGCTGCATTCATCATTTGGTAGGTTTTCGTCGTCAGATAAATCTTGCTCTAACCAACGCTCAATAACACTATCATTAGAAGCCATTTTAAACTGAAACACCAAAAAAACAAAATTTCAAAAAAATCACGCAACCACCTACAACCCGTTTCATAGACGGACAACGCCAGTTTTTTATTTACCTATGATAAACGCGCGCACCTACGACCACGACGAACGCTTGCGCGGTACTGAGGGACGCGGCGAGAAGGTACAGGAACGTGCAAGTTGATACGTGCTTTGCGCGCCAAAATATAAGCAATTTTTATTTACTGGCGTCTGTGAGACGTATGTCAGGTGGTTAAGGGTTAATACCCACCACCCTCTGTATAAATTGATTTATAATTGGAGAGCCGAAACTCTCCGATACAGTTCTTAGGATGCTGTTGGGACTGTTTCTCACTCTCCGCAGAAGTGACGCTGTTTTTTTGCGCATAATCGCGTAAAATCCGTCGGTACGAGCAAGCGCAAACATTCCCGACGCGCTGCAGCATCGAGGAAGTCCCAACAACATCCTGAAGCCATTGTTGTATTGGACGCGAAGGACATCCAGCGACTTTTTACAACATGGTTTATAATATGATGTATATTTTTAACGATTCAGTTGCTTATTCTGAACAAACTATATTCAGGTATCGTTTAAAAAAAAAGTGTTCATCTGGTTTCATATAAATGTTGGAATTCGTACAAGGTTGACGACATTGTAAATAATAAACAACGTTATTACGTTAGTAAGTAAGTACGTAAGTTATTATTTAGCGATAAGACCGACCATTGTGTTTCCCTTTGTAAAATCTTTATATTTATGTTCTGTAATCTATATGGTGTACATAATAAAGAGTGTTCTATTCTTTTCTATGTTATACGGTACTTGTAAGTTTTAGTGCAATTATTACTGAACATTGAATCATTTTAGAATGTTAGAATAAAATTATTTACAAAAAAAAAAAAAATATGTCGTCCTCCGTGGCGCAGCGGTGAACACGTCTACCTGTGACGTGGAGGCCCTGGGTTCGATCCCCGGCCAGGTCATGATGGAAAACGATCCTTTCCTGATTGGCCTGGGTCTTGGATGTTTATCTATATTATGTATTTATTATAAACTATAGTATCGTTGAGTTAGTATCCCATAACACAAGTCTCGAACTTACTTTGGGGCTAGCTCAATCTGTGTGATTTGTCCGTATACTCGTATATTTATTTATTTAAATAAAAAACATCACTGATGGAACCCCATCAGTGATGTTTCACTTTCATGTCATCATTATCTACACCCGGTTGGGTGTAGATAATGATGCAGTGCAGATAATGATGTGACCGCAGTGAACAGCAGTGGAATGGAACGTGGAGGGATCAGACATTAGAACTTGAGCGATAGACAGGCCGGCTGACACCGGAAGACATAACTGTGTTTGATTGTTATTTACTTACGATAACTATAAACACTATCTTACCTGTTTTTTTCCGATATACTTTATTTAATAGTCGTTTTTATTTTGTTATCGTTATCTTATACAGAGTGGTGCTGATAATACGACAATAAATTAAACATCGTGTACCTCAACACATTTTCAGTCTACCCATAAAAAATCATATAAATATGTCCATTAGTTCATCATCATCATCATCATCATTTCAGCCGAAAGACGTCCACTGCTGGACATAGGCCTCCCCCAAGGTTCTCCACGGTGACCGGTCCTGCGCCTCCCGCATCCAGCAGTTTCCCGCGACCTTCACCAGGTCGTCGGTCCACCTTGTCGGGGGCCTACCCACGCTACGTCTTCCGGTGCGTGGTCGTTACTCGAGAACCCGTCGGCCCCATCGGGCATCGGTCCTAGGGCAATGTTTCCAGCCCACTGCCACTTTAGTGTTGCAATTCTTCGGGCTATGTCGGCTACTCTCGTTCTTCTGCGGATCTCCTCATTCCTGATTCGATCTCGCAGTGAAACCCTAAGCATAGCTCTCCATTGCCATTTGAGTGACTTTGAGGCTTTTTATAAGGCCCATTGTTAGCGACCACGTCACAATTTCATAACTCATCACTGGCAACACACACTGGTCGCAGACTTTTGTCTTGAGACACTGCGGTAATTCGGACGAGAAGATTTTACGTAGCTTCCCGAAAATAAAGCTTTTCGGGAAGCTACGTCCATTAATTCAGTCACAGGAAATTATTTTTAATTTTTCACATTTTTTACATGATGTACAGGTTAATGACCGCCGCATCCTGCGGTACCAAACTTTAATAATAATGGCGCGAAAAAAGCAAGTCGATACAGGATCGCGCTGTGGCAGATCGGAGGTCAGTGAACCAATATTTTTAAAGGATATTCCATTCCGTTTGCAATTTTATGCGATTAAGTTTGTTTGAAATTTTATTTTTTTTATTTTTGATGCTAGGTTTGTTTCTATGAATTAGGATTATTCCTATGACCCAGCATTGTTCGTGTTTTAATTTATTGTCGTATTGTCAGCAAAACTCTGTACCTCCTACCTATTCCCATACCTATACTATATACCTACTATATACCTCTTTTGTCTAAATCTAACGAAAATGGAATATAAATAGTCTGTGTTGTCACAAGTCATACTTTAGGACAAAGACCTCCTCTCCGTCTCTTTAAAAAAAAAGTCTTGACGAGTCAGAGATAGCGGGTCGAGTTTGACTCCAAACTCTATACCAACTTCTAGTAGTTTACAATAAAATAAAATTAATTCTAGCGTTTCAACCTGTCTTTTGGGTCGAGTTCACCGAAGCTTCATCATCGCATTGCCGCTCTTTCGAGATGTGGTGCTGGAAAAAAGATGACTCAAATTCCTTGGACAGCATTCCGCACAAATCGGTCAAGCCTTCAAGAGCATGATGTATAGCATCATGCTCTTGAAGGCTTGTTCGCAGCCAGGGATGACGAACTATTATAAAGCAGAGGATAATTCCATAGGGGCATCACGAACCTCAGTAATGAGGAGTACGACTTCAGGAGGAGGAGAACATCAAAGAACTCTCGGCGACCCGTCGTAAGGCGAGTATCTATCCAGACGTTGTTGACACCACTATGATCCGAACGAAGCGTTTCGCCTCGTCTTTTATCCCGCTTACACCCAGGGACTGCAACAATTTGCCTGCTGCGGTCTTCCTATATGATTAGATTTTAAGTGTCTTTAAGGCTAGAGTAAATAAGATCATAATAAACTTGTGCGTTTTACCATCAGCAACTGCATCACTGCTTACCATCAGGCAGGATCACAGACAAGCACTAGTTAAAGAAAACTGTAGTGTCATGTGGTAAGAATGTGCAAGAACCTCCAGGGCTAGCCGCTTTATTGTCCTCGATTACCACGATTTCTTGACAGATTACGTATACGTATTCATGGGAAAGAGAAAGTCGCTAAGTAAGTATAAAACTTTATTCTCAAAATTACTATTTACAATAAATAACTTGTTTTAAAAACCAAACCTTTGGATTAAACTTCGGAATTAAATTACATTTCAAATTGAATTGAATTTATTTTTAGTGTATTATAAGAGGGGCTCAGTGTTTATCGATTTCTTATCAACGGCGCCTTGGAAGACGATTCTCCTTGTCCTAGATGTCAGATTCAGGTACAACAAACGTGTCCCATGTACTAAGAATGCTATGCCAATAGCAGCAATAAATATTTGAACGCATAACACTACGCCGGGCGCTATTTGGTATACCAGCACAAACTTACTCATTATATCTCCAGGCATCTTTGGTTGGTTCTGTAAAAAGATTAAAGCATATATTAAATTATTCCGAAACACATGTACATACAGTTCATACCTATATGAATTACAATTATAGACTATGTTATACTCCATCGGTTAATGTAGTTAACTAAAGATAAACAAAAAAAAACTTGGCTTAGTTAACCAACTAAACACACGTCACTTTCGTTATTTTGATGTTACTTTTCAACTAATAGCTCATTTAAACATTGTTAAGTAGCAAGTGTGCAAGTGTCAAGTGATTAGTAAAATCAACGTGTAAATAGTCCCGCTGTTAAGTGACAAGTGCAGGTGCGAAGTAAAATGATTAGAATGCCGCTCTATTTTTGCTGTTAAGTAGCTTCCCGCACACCCGCGGAACGCGTCCTAAACACCGTGTAAACAGTTTTGCTTTGACAAGTGCATAACATACATACTTTGGACTTAACAATGTAAACACCGTGCAAACTATTACTTAACACTTGATATTGTCAACTAATCACTTACACCTGCACTTGTTACTTAACAGCGTGTAAATGAGCCATTAGCAATGTTACAACACGAATCATAACTTTGCTAAATTGAAGAGTAGGTACAAATGTGATGTATAATAACTAAAGTGACTGGTATTAGGTTTATACGGTTAACCAAGTCACGTGGTTTTGTTTACATTTACTTAACTGCCTACACCAATGGAGTATAGTGATACGTACTATCCAATAATTTTAATCATGTTATATCAAGTGATATATGTAGGTATATGTAAATTGATAAACTGGAAGTAAAAGTGGCGCGTGTCTCTGTATCCAGTGCCTACTAAAGGGGTCATCCACCTTGTGGAATGTTCTAGAATGCCGTTAGATATATGAATTATGATTAGAACTACACAACTAGGAAAATGTTTTCAATTTATTATACAGCATGTAAATTAATTAACGCACTTTCTATTTATTTTTTAATTTAAAAAATACATTGCCCCACACTAGGAATTTCCCCTGTGTCGTGGGTGCGTTTACAAACATATAAATTCATATACACAAACATCCAGGGCCGGAACAACTACTTGTAGGTCAAACAAATATTTGTTCTGTGCGGGAATCGAACCCGCGACACGCAGCGCAGCAGTCAATAGCTTAACCACTGCGCTCACCGTGCAGTCGTATCGTAAAATAGCTTGTTCAGAATCGTTTACTGAATCGGTTTATATAATTTTTAATATAGGTATTTTTCATAGCAAAAATAATTAAAACAACGGAAATTATTGTTATATTAATCCTGTTCTTTGTACAGACTTTTAAAAACGCAGTTTTGCTTGTATTCATAAAAATTTAATCGATCAATAAAAAATAAACCTTATTCCAAGAACGTTAAGGTCTTCATTCTCCAAGAATTATTGTAACGAATTTAATAATTAACAATGCATATGTTAACGGAAATGTATGTAATGCGTCATTGTATACAATTCCTAGGAAATTTATATAATTCCTAAATTTGCTCGGAAATGTGTGAAATAAATTTTATAACACACACTTCCTAGTAAATCTATACATTTCCTAAATAGCTAACGGAAATGTATTACTTTAAAGATTTCCATTAGTATGCGGGGATTATAACAAAACTAACCTAACCTTATTTTTTTTTTTTTTTTTTTTTGTTCTCGCTGGGGAAAATGTCAATTACGCATCCCCACCCGTCGGGGGACGGGCAGGGTATGTGGGACTCCCCGGGAGAGAGCCTCCCGGTATACCCACTAAAAACCCCAGCGCAACTCCGGCATCGCCATAGTGGCGGGGGAGTGGGAAACTAGCTCAGCCTCAGCTACCTCTCCCCCGCCGGCGAACCCCGCCTATTGAGGCGGGCCCTCATTTGCCCCTCTTAAAGAGGGGCCGCGGCTCCCTCGTGGTGAGCGGTGCAAGGCGGGCGCGGGCACCCCCGTGCCTCACGCCCGCCGCTCACCTCAGGGCGGGAGAAAGCGGGCGAAATCCCGCCTTCTCCTGCCCCTACGCCGCCTGCGGAGCGCCGGAGCGAGGGGATCCTCCTCCCGCTCGCGCTCCGCGGCCTCCTTCTGCGACATCACGACCTCGCAGAAGGAGGCCATCGCCGCCCAGGCCCCCTCGCTCCCCACCATCGCTCTGACGACGGCGGGCAGCGAGAGGTCCCCTCCTACCGCCGCGACAAGATCGCGGCGCGGCACGGCCCACGACGGGCACACCGCGAGGGTGTGGTCCGCCGTGCCCTCCGCCGCGCCGCAACCGTGGCACGACGGCGTCTCCTCTCGTCCTATCCGGTGCAGGTACCTGCCGAAGCATCCGTGACCGGAGAGTACCTGCACCAGACGGAAGGAGAGGAACCCGTGACGCCTGTCGAGCCAGTCCCCCAGGACTGGCCCGATGGCGTCGACGGTGCGACGGCCGAACACCGCGGAGGCGAGGTCGCGCGTCCAATGTTGGACGATGGCGTCCCTCGCCTCCCGGCGGACGGCCTCCCTCAACTCCGGGGCCGGACGCTCGCCCAGCGCCCTGCGCCCCGCCGTCCACTCGTACACTCTGGCGAGCACCCAGGCCTCGAGCTCCCAAGGCGGGGTGCTCGCCAGAGCGCATGCCGAAGCGAAACCTACCGTGCGGTAGGCCCGCGCTACCCGCTGGGCGATGGCCCTTTGGGGCGCCCGAAGGGCGGTGAGGTTCTCCCTCCTGTGGAGGGAGTCCGCCCAAATTGGGGCCCCATAAAGGGCCATGCTCCGCAGTATGCCGGCGTATAACCGCCGGCAACGACTGCTCGGCCCTCCCATGTTCGGCATGAGCCATGAGAGGGCGTCCGCGGCTTTCAGCAGGCGCGTCGACAGCCCGCTAAAATGCGGGCCGAAGCGCAGCCTGCTGTCCAGCATGAGGCCCAGATATTTCATCTGGGCCTCAACTCCGACCCTCACCCCCTCCACGAAGATGTGGTCGTCGGGCGGGGGGCGCTGCCGGGGGCCGTGGAAGAACACGGCCTCCGTTTTGTGCAGCGCCACCCTCAAGCCCAGGCGGCGGATCCTCCCCGCCACTAAGGATCCGCCCGCCGACGAGAAACTGGCCGCCTCCCGGAAGGTGCTCCCGCGGGAAGTGAGGAGAGTGTCATCCGCGTAGCAGATGACACTCGTGCCTCGTAGGAGAGTTCCCCGCAGGAGCCAGTCATAACCGACGTTCCACAGAAGAGGCCCTAGAACGGACCCCTGTGGAACGCCGGTTTCCACGCCATACCGCCGGACCTGGCCAGCCCCGTCCACGAGGAGGACGGCACGGTCCTCCAAGTAGCTGGCCAGGAGGCCCCGCAAGTAAAGGGGCACACCGTGGAACCGGAGCGCCTCCAGGATGGTGGAGTGGGGGATGGAGTTGAAGGTGTTGGCAATGTCGAATGACACAGCCAACACTCCATCCCCCACTCCTACCGCCTCTGTCACCTGGCCCTTGAGAAGGGCCAGGGCGTCCACTGTCGAACGCCCAGCTCGAAAACCGAACTGGGCGTCCGACAGGTCCGGTCCCACGTTCCGCAGATGGCGCTTCAGGCGGGCGGCGATAATCCCCTCGAACATCTTACCGGCCTCGTCAAGCAAGACGATGGGCCGGTAAGCCGAGGGGGAGTCCGCCGGCCACCCTTCCTTCCGGAGGAGGCACAGTTGGCCTTCCCGCCAAGGTTTCGGGAACCTCCCCGACGCGAAGCACGCGTCAAAGAGGTCCCGAAACCTTCCCTCCATCTCGGTGACCGCGATGGCCACCACCCTGGCGGGAACGCCGTCCGGGCCAGGAGCCGTCTTTTTGGCGCGGAGACGGAGAGTCGCCGCGCCAAATTCCTCCTCTGAGACCGGAGGAGGAGGAGCTTCCTCCTCCGGTTCTTCCCTTGGCGGGCCCATCACTGGTGGGGTGAAGTGCGGATCCCTGCGCGGAAACAGGGACCGCACCACCCCATCCAGGAGCGCTGGTTCCAGGGTCTCGGCAACCGGGGGACCAATGCGACGCAGTTTGTTCCGCGCCGCCTTATATGGTCTCCCGAATGGGTCGTTGTCGAGACCCTCCAGCAGCTCAGCCCTCGCCGCGTCCTTGGCGGCGCCGATGGCCGACTTGAAGGCCGTCCTCGCCCCCACGTAAGTGGAGTAGAGGCGGTCTTCTTCGGCCTCGTCCCGTCGGCGCCGCCGACGCGATCGGGTGTAGGCCCGCCGTGCCGCCACGCAGGTGGCCCGCAGCCCCGCCAACTCCTCCGACCACCAGTACACGGCGCTTCGGGGAGGTGGACGTCTTGACCGAGGCATGCTGGCGTTGCACACCTCGGTCATTGTCCACGCCGGGACCTGGCCAAAGCCAGTCCTGGACGAACGCGGCCTCCCGTGCCGCCTCCCGATCCAGGTGGGTCAGAGCCCACCTTGGAAACGGGGAACGGCCCGACGATGAGGGGGTTCTGCGGCGCCCCCGTGGATTCTGGGGGGAGATCTCGAATCGCACGTAGCGGTGATCCGAGATCGTCTCCCCCAGTTCCACCCTCCAATTTCGAATGCGGGCGGCCAGTGCGGGCGCGGCAAAGGTGAGGTCCACTATGGACCCGCCTTGCCGCCGCACGCACGTCTGGACGCTCCCCCTATTCAAGAGGGAGAGACCAGACGAGGCCGCCCACAATTCCACCGCCCGCCCGCGGGCGTCGGTGGCCGGGTTTCCCCAGACCACCGACTTGGCATTCAGGTCTCCCATCACGGAGACCTGTCGTGGCGCCGTCCTCCCGATGACCGCCGTCAGGACCCCGAGGAAATCCTCGAAGTCCTGGAGAGGGCGGTTTGGGGAGAAGTAGACCCCCACAAGGGCCAACCCTCCCCACGCGGCGGCCACGTATCCCGGTCCCCTCTCTAAGAGCGAGAGGGGAGGGGAGTCCGAGGAAGACCGCGCCACGATAGCCACCGAGCCGTCACTATCTCCCAGCCAATTGCTGGGAGTATAGTACGGCTCGGCCACCACTGCCACATCCACCAACCACTCGGCCATCGACTGCACCAGTAAGTCCTGGGCAGCCCGTCTCAGGACGGACTCGTACGTTACCCCCTTCTCCGCGGCCTCGGGCACGATGGTCACCGTGACCGCCGCGGTTTTGGGGGCAACCAACTTCGGCGCCTTTGTGGCCGCCGCTGCAGCTGCCGGGGCAGCCGCCGGGGCAGCCTTCGGGGCAGCCGTGGCCTTCGTCGCCTTCTTGCCCTTTCCCCCCTTCCTAACCACCTCTGACCACGACTGGTTGGCTGGGGTGGTGGAGGGGAGGAGGGCGTCTCCCTGCTGAACCTGGGGGGGTGCCGTGATGGCAGCCGGCCCCGGTTTGGCGCCCGCACTCGTGCCGGGGGGAGACGGGGCCCCCGGCGACTTCTTCCCCTTGCCTTTGCCCTTTGAGGGCTTCGGGGCCTGGGGAGCCGCTGTCGGCGCTTTGTCAGCCGCTAGCGGCGGACGGAGCCGCTTCTCCGGCAGCAGGCGGTCCTCTATGCCTGCGAAGCAGGCACGAGTGAACGCCCTCTCCTCCATGACCACCCTGCGGAACATTTCCTCAAGGTTGGAGGAGGAGGGGGCGGGAACCGCCGCTGCCGACGGGGCCGCTGTCGACGCGGCCGCTGCCGACGGGGCCGAGGCCGACGGGGACGGGGCCGTAGCCTCAGCCAGCTTCTTATGAAGCTGGCTAACCTCAGCTTGCAGGCGATCGACCCTCGCCTGCAGCTGCCTCGTCTCTTCAGACGCAGTGCGCTGCGTCAGCTCCGCTACAATGCCGTGCAGGCTAGTTGCACGGCATTTGAGGGCCTTTTGAAAGGTCCCCTTTAGGTTGGACGACCTGGAGGCGACCTCGACGATCTCCTCCATGTCCTCCTTCGCCAGCCGAGCCAGCTCAGCCACGGAGAGTCCGTCAAAAGTGGCTAGGGCGGAACCGTACCCGGCCCTCGCCTTGGCTGCGCGCGCCTGCCTTTCCTTTGCAGCAACCTTTTCTTCCAGCTCCAGCTCGAGCTCGGCCCGTCTGGCCAAGCCGAGCTGACGCTGGGCGTCCGCCAGACCCACATCGTGGGTGCCGGCCTGAGAACAAGTCGAAGGCGAAGCAGATGTCTGCTTCGCCTTCGACTTCCTCTTGGGCTTACTCTTGCCCGAGTCCGAGGAACCCTCGGACCCGAGCTTTAAGTACGCCCTCTTCAGGCTGCTCTCTGCAGCCACCCCACATACGGACGAGTCCAAGGCCACGGACTCGACATCCGAGTCCGAGAACTCGTCCGCCACGCTCATGCAGAGGCTTGCCACGGATGGTGCGCGACTAGCCTCTGAGGCCGAACACTCGCCCTTTGGTTGGCCCTGAGAAGGGCCTTTGGGTTGGCCCTGAGAAGGGCCTTTTGGTTGGCCCTGAGAAGGGCCTTTTGGGGCGAAACGCCCGGAAGCGTTCCGCAATGGTTTCGGCGGCATAATGACAACCAGAAACCAAATCCACAATAACAATTAAAAACAACAATAAAACCAACCCACAATAGAATAAAACCCACGATAAAAACAATATTAAAAACCACAATCCGCAATCGCCCTCAGAATACAATAAAATCGCACGATCGCGTAGGTCACAGTGCTTGTTAGCCACCGGTCTGCCACTCCGTTACGGTGGTCAGACACGGCGTTGCCCGGGGTACACTGCGAGGAAGTCAGCACTGTGGGGCGTACCCCAAACTAACCTAACCTTTTTTTTTTTTTTTGTTGTCGCTGGGGAAAATGACAATTACGCATCCCCTCCCGTCGGGGGACGTCGGGGTATGTGGGACTCGCCGGGAGAGAGCCTCCCGGTATACCCACTAAAAACCCCAGCGGCGCTCCGGCATCGCCATAGTGGCGGGGGAGTGGGAAACTAGCACAGCCTGGGCTTCCTCTCCCCTGCCGGCGAAGCCGCCTAGTAAGGCGGGTCCTCATTTGCCCCTCCTAGGAGGGGGACCGAAGCTCCCACACGTGGTGAGCCCTGCAAGGCGGGCGCGGGCACCCCCGTGCCTCACGCCCGCCGCTCACCTCAGGGCGGGAGAAAGCGGGCGAAATCCCGCCTTCTCCTGCCCCTACGCCGCCTATGGAGCGCCGGAGCGAGGGGATCCTCCTCCCGCTCGCGCTCCGCGGCCTCCTTCTGCGACATCACGAGCTCGCAGAAGGAGGCCATCGCCGCCCAGGCCCCCTCGCTCCCCACCATCGCTCTGACGACGGCGGGCAGCGAGAGGTCCCCTCCTACCGCCGCGACAAGATCGCGGCGCGGCACGGCCCACGACGGGCACACCGCGAGGGTGTGGTCCGCCGTGTCCTCCGCCGCGCCGCAACCGTGGCACGACGGCGTTTCCTCTCGTCCTATCCGGTGCAGGTACCTGCCGAAGCAGCCGTGACCGGAGAGTACCTGCACTAGACGGAAGGAGAGGAACCCGTGACGCCTGTCGAGCCAGTCCTTCAGGACTGGCCCGATGGCGTCGAGGGTGCGACGGCCGAACACCGCGGAGGCGAGGTCGCGCGTCCAATGTTGGACGATGGCGTCCCTCGCCTCCCGGCGGAGGCGAAACGCTTCGTCCGGATCGTAGAGGTGTTAACAACATAAGGGTGGAAACTCGCCGTACGACGGGTCGTCCGATGGTGGAACGGAGATGGGGGAATTAAATCGTGCAGTTCCCTCGCACACTCCCCAGAATGTATCCTATAGAACACCGAAAGGCTGGCTACTCTACGCCTGTGCTCTAGGCTTTGGAGACCAACTCGAGTTAAATCAGGGTCACCAATCAGCCTCTTCGCACGCCTCTCCACTGAATGCAAAGTGGCCAGGTGACACTTAGCAGCACCAGCCCAAATGTGGCTGCAGTACTCCACACACGAACGGACCTGTGCTTTGTACAACATTAGAAGCTGCGCTGGTGTGAAGTACTGCCGGACCTTTGCGATTACACCAAGTTTTCTGGCAGCCACCTTGGCCTTGGACTCAATGAACCGCCCAAAGTTTAGGTTCGAGGAAATCTCAATACCCAAAAGCTGAAGGCGGTCGGTACACTCCAAGGATACATTCCGAAAAGTAGGAGCCAAGGTGAACGGGCTCCTTTTGGCGGTGAAAAGACACGCCTGCGTTTTGGCGGCATTGAATGCTACAAGATTGGCATTGCCCCATTCGGAGACTGCCTGAAGTGCAACACTCGTTCGCTCTACCATGGCCTCTCTTTCGGACCGGATTGATTCCCTACTAGCCCAAGCATCCGGCAGGTATCTCTCCACAACTGTGCTGTCATCTGCATACCCATAGATACCGGGCATCAGCAGATCGTTAATATGCAGCAGAAACAGAGTTGCAGAGAGAACAGACCCCTGAGGAACACCGGCATTAGTCGACATGGGCTCAGATGAGCATCCGTCGACAACAACTCGGAGGGACCGTTCAGTCAGGAAGTCTTTTACCCAGCCAGTCAGGCTAGGGGAAATGCCGTACGCTGGAAGCTTACTCAAAAGGCCAGCGTGCCATACCCGGTCGAAGGCCTTCGAGACATCAAGGGAGACAGCAATTGCTTCCCCATTCCTCTCGAGTGCCTCGCCCCACAAGTGAGTGGCATACACTAGTAGGTCCCCAGTTGACCGATTGCGGCGAAACCCGTACTGTCGGTCACTGAGGAGGTCACTGTTTCTAAGTTTAACAACGTGTTTTATTAATTTTATTCATAGAAAGCATGGTTTTGAAAGCAATTTCTAGGAAATGTATACATTTCCCAGGATATGTGTGTATTAAATAATGTTTGGAACAATATTTTACACATTTCCTATATAGCTTCGGAATTGTATACATTTCCTAGTAATTGTATATAATTCCTAGGTTTCATACATTTCCGGTAACACATATACAAATACTAAAATACATACCCAAATACATACAAATTCAAAATTATACGTTCATAAATAAATACATAGATACTGAACGTAACAGGTTAGCAAATAAATTAGCCAAAAAGTTGATTTGATCCTTCACAAGTCTCTTGAATTCCTGCAACGAATGCGCGCGCTCGTATTTCAATTGGCAATGCATTCCACAACCCTTCGCTAATGGCCTGAACAGTGAAAGAAATATCAAGGAACTTTGTGGAAGTCATAGGCCCTTTGAGCTTTATCTGATGACCTTAAAGATTTAATATGTGAGTTGCTAAGAAATTGAAAGCGATTCTTGAGATAAATAGGGGTGAAAAGAGAAAAATGCACGTCACATAGAAGGAAAAGAATATGAACATTCCTTTCATAAATATACGAAGTAATTCAAAGCTATGGTATGTGCTTCATTATTGATAAAGATCATAGAACAAGAGCCTTAATTTTTAACGATGTCAAGTCCGTAGGTATAGAAAGCGGCCAGAAGGTATACCCAGTATCAAGGACATATGGATGCAGGTAAAACTTGTTCTAAGGAAAATCCAACTTTTCCATTTCTTTAATATGATTCGGTCGTGGACATGATGACTCATTTAAATAAACCAAAGCTACCGGAAACCGTCTAATATTCCCAATGAACTTAATGCTTTAGCGATAAAGTTGAAATCATAATAGATCTATTAAAGAAATTCGTAAGATTTTAGTAGCTTGATGCGCGCGTGTGGTGTCTGTACGACAAGTATCAGTAAGCAAAAATAAAAAACTTTTTAAATGACTTAATCGTTATGATGTTAGTGCGTACACTGCCACATGCTCACGTGTTAACTGACGGATGTGTGTGATTTGCAGGACAAAATATGACACCATTAGGTATGCCCACTTGTTTACTTGCGCCATTAGAACGTAATTGTTAATTACAAATGATCTGTATATTGTTTGTAGATTCATGAAGATATTTCATGTTATAAAAAGATATTAATATGATAAAAATATATAATATTTCATGTTGTAAATTGGATTTTATATGAATACAATTTGCAATTTAAATTTTTATTTCTTTTGTATGTATAAATCATGTGTGTTATCACAACAAAGATAACTATTATTATGTTTATTTTATTTTACATACATATAAATTACATTTTTATATATTTCTACATAAAAATACATAAAAACATTTAAAAATATAAAAAATAGTAGCCCACCAGTATCGGGAACAGGGTCCAAGCTACTGGCGGTCAAGACTCCAGAGAGAGGATCCTCCTGACAATGCGAGCCGTGTCCATAAGTACAGCTTTCTGAATCAAGCCTTTGATCCAGCTGCCTATTGAGAGGCTCCTGAGGTGTTGGTCGAGGCTCTTGGCAATTAAGTCATTGGCTGTTACAACCATCGGTACAATGATTGCTGAATCCACTTCCCACATGTCGACAACCTCGCGAGCGAAGTACTTGATTTGTTTATCTTTTTCGGCTTTCACGAGGTTCTCATCATGCGGGATGGTTGAGGAGAGCAAGTTGCTGATGAATTATCCTGGGTACAAGGTTGTGTCTATGCAAGTACTCTCCGTTAGCTAGACGCGAACACCCGGAGATAATATGCCTTATTGATTCCCCCGGCCGGTGACATTCCCGACAGATGTCAACTGTGCCGTCTTTCACAATAAATCTTCGGCTATTATTATTATTATCTCCTGGAAGTTTTGCCAGGAGAAACCTACATGTGCAGACAGGGTTTAATATGAATACAATTTACAATTAAAAGAAAAACAAAGTGGTTTCTACTTTTTCCTTATTACCACTGCGAATAGTAGAATAACTACTAACATTGAAAAAATTCCACGAAAAATATAATAATGAAGACATTCATTTTTTTTTTTCTTTTTCAATTTCTAATGGTTGTACATATAATAGTATTTTTTTCAATGTTTAGTGGTAATGGTTATTGTTCTATTAGTAGCGCTGACAATTTTTCATAAAAATTGGTCATAACTTCTTCGTACTGCGGGATCCGTTCCTACACCCATTTTGGGAGAAAGACATGAAGGAGTTGGTGCCTATATGTGTATAATTTTTGGGATTCACGGTACTATCTGATTTATGGAGCAATTGGGTTATCCCTATATTTAGGAACTGGGGCAGCGATCCTGACTCTAAGGCTAACTGGAACTGGGAAGCCAATGGGGTGTGCGAATTTTGGAACCACTTTATCCATCGTGCCCATCGTGTCCTGGAGATTTCCAGGTTATTATTATTATTTTATTCTAAAAAATATTATAATTATCATTATTATAACTTACAAAGCACAGGTTCGTTCGTGTGTGGAGTACTGCAGCCACATTTGGGCTGGTGCTGCGAAATGTCACCTGGCTACTTTGGATTCAGTAGAGAGGCGTGCGAAGAGGCTGATTGGCGACCCAGACTTAACTCGAAACGGTCTCCAAAGCCTGGAGCACAGGCGTAGAGTAGCCAGCCTTTCGGTGTTTTATAGGATACATTTTAGTGAGTGTGCGAGGGAATTGCATGATATAATTCCCCCATCTCTGTTCCACCATCGAACGACCCGTCCTTACGTTGTTAACACCACTACAATCCGGATGAAGCGTTTCGCCTCCTATTTTATACCGCGTACATCGAGAGACTGCAATAATTTGCCAGCGGCGGCATATCCGTCGGACTACAATTTAAGTGTCTTCCAGGCTAGAGCGTATAAGCTCTTAATAAACTAGCGCGCTTTAACATCCACGATTGCATTACTGCTTACCATCAGGCGGGATTACGGTAGTTTATACTTTATATCCAATATGTTAAGAAAACCCTGTCCGACCCATAAGGATAATAAAGGTTAGGTAAACACATGGCAAAATATATTAATAAAATTTTACGTAATCATCATAGAAACAATACTAATGAATTTTGAAAGGATTTTTTTTTCCGCGAATTAAATCCAACTTCCCCGAAATTTTGTATTTTTTAAAAAGTGACAATACTATTTTGACGGTATTATTATAAACGATGCGACCACGTGCCGCGTGCCCTGCCCCCGTCGCCCGCTGAAGGGTTGCTTACCGCACATGTATTAAGTTACCTCTTTTTGCGAAATAATATTTTTTTTAGGGGGATTTTTTTTAAGTTTATCCCGGCTTTGTATCTATTAGTAGTATCAGTTATCGATACCTAACAATACCTTCACGGATCGGACAGGGTTTTTTTACATATGGTATAAAAAATCTTGTACGACTCCTTGGCAAGGAAAATAACCTGGGCCAAGGTTTTGGTATATATTTGTGTTATTTTTGGTAAATATTACGTCTGTGCTAATGATTTCATTCATTGCTTTTCTAATTATGATACAAGTGTTATACACATGAAGCTGATTGATATTTATCACATATTATGTTTCTTTAAAAATTGAATTGAACTCACCAATGTAATATAAAAAATGGGTATGACGGAGTGGGACAACATTTTGGTTTCTCTGTTGAAACTGAGGTCATCCAGCATCATATTTAGTTGCAGAGACACCTTCGTGTCGAAGGTAATGCTTGCTTTCTGCAATATAAAAAAATATATAAAAGTATCATAAAAAGTGGATTGTATAATTATGGATGTGTGTATGTGTAATAAATCAGGATGGGAAATCTGCTCCCTGTGCGCCAGCGACCTCGGTATCTTGGTCGAACGGCCTCCCCACGGCGTTCCTCAAAGAGAGTCAGCCCATCGTGACGGGGTGTCATGATGGGCCGACATCTCATTGAGGCGCGTGTGGAACACATCGCGCCGTCGAGCCGGTCCTCGTCCTTATCGGGCGATGAGCTGCCCACTGCTCGCCTATGCTTATGGTGGCCGGGAGTTCGATGTTGTTTCCCGACCAGGGCGTCTCTTGCGGCGACTAGAGACGTGAAGTCGCTGACATTCCCGCCCCCTCACGCGCTCCGCCTGTTTCTTTGCCAGCATCATTGGTTCTCAGAAGGAGATGATGGCCTGGAATGCACTGTGGCTCCGAACCAAGGCCTGGCCATCGACGCCACGAGTACCTACACGGAGGTGTTCCGTCGAAGCCGAACAGACCTCCACCGTATGCTCCACCATGTCCACAGAGCGGCACAGTGGTGACTCCCTGGCATTTCCTTCCACCTTATTCAGAACAGGGACCTCCCGAAAGGTATGTCCGGTGAGGAATTGCGTCAGGCGGAAGGTGCGGGCGCCTTTCTAGCTACTCCTCAAAGAGGGCACTTACTGCCGCTATTAAGGCTAAGATTGGATTACTATTTACATCAGGCGGGTAAAATATCACATTGGTTCTGAAAACGTACGTAACGTACTAAAGAAGAGAACACTTGTATGCGTTCTTTGAGAGCTTCAGAGAGGTGACAAAGAAGATATGAATAGAAAACCATTTTGTGCCAAGCTCATGTTCTATGAATGCTATCATTCCATTAACATTACGTGCTTAAAGTGCCCTTGAGGCAAATCATGCTCCTCCTGTCCTGTCCTCTATGTCCCTAAACATGCAGCGCAAAGGCTGAATGTATGTAACAAATTTTTGGGCCAACAATACCTAAGTTAAAGCCATACAGAGGAAAATATTACTTCAAAATTCATATAATTTTTTTTAATGATATAAAAACAAACAATTATAGTAAAAGTGGATAGTGCTGCACATAGGGGTGTGCGGCACTAGCCACTTTTACTATAATTATCCTACCTTTTTCAAGTTAAACAAATATCAACTTTATTTCAATGACAACTAAGTTGATTTCAGAGTGACCAATACTAGCGAAAAAGTTAACAATTTTATTCTTGAAATTATAGCATAAGCTGAACTTTATTGTGTAGCAATTAAAGTTATTGTTAATAAATTAAATCGCGAACGCAAGATTGGTATCATGACCAGAATATACTTACACGATCTATAACAATTTCATTGACATGGGCTTTTTTGTCGGGTTTTAGTCCATCAATGCGTTCTAGTAACTTGGGATCGGTATCCAGAAAATTTGTTCTGGTTATCACAAAAGGAAGATCTGTGAACAAAAATAACATCCTTACTAATATTATAAATCGGAAAGTTTGTTTGTTTGTTTGTTCCGCTTTCATGCCGTAACTACTGAACCGATTGCTTTGAAATTTTGCAGACATAAAGTTAGAAGTCCGAATTAAATAATAGGGTACTTTTATCGAGAAAAAATTTGATGTTCCCAAGGGAAATCTATAAAGCGCGATATAATCGAAGTCCACGTGGGCGAAGCCGTTGGCGTAAAGCTAGTTATTGCTGATTCCAATCACCGAGCAGGACCAAGAATATGAAAAAACTTACTATATAAACATTTAGAGATATCCATGAGTCCATCAGGATAGTTCTTCAAAGTAATCGGATTGACATTGTTGATGTAAGTCCTGTTACTGACGGTGTAAACCAGGGCCTCTCCACCGTACTCCATGAGCCTGCTGCCGATGTAATCCAAATGCCAACTCCTGCAGACTCCTTGCCGGAACAGGTTGATGGGGACGTCTGGTGTTAGCATGGGTGGAAAAGCACCACCCTCATAGGTATCTTCCTCAAAAGTTTGTTCGCTGGCAACATTGTTAATTATATAAAGTATTTTGTTGGTCTTTTGGGTGCATTTGGATTCGATCTATGATCACAAAACTGATCATTCATTACATTTATATGATGTAAATTTGTAAATATGTTTTATAAACGCCTTTAGATGCATCTGGTTAGGTTGGAATCCGACCCAACGTTGTTGGGAAAATGCAGACAGACGATCACTTGCGTTTGTACTTAAAATTAAGTCACAAAGTAAGATCTAAGACACAGTGAGGCAGATTATGACAGCATTAATTTTGAAAATTTATAGTGTTTACACACATTGAACTTAAATTTAACTTTTCTAAGTTATATGTACTTTCTAAGTATATCTTGGACACTAATGACTGATTACAAGGTAAATGAAAACATCTTGTGGAAACATGAACTTTAAGTCTGAAATCGCCAACACGCATTGAGCAAGCGTGGCGATTACGTTAAATCCTTCTCTGTATGAGAGGAGACCTGTGCCCAGCAGTGAGACGATAAAAAAAAGGTTGATGATGATACACATTAAAATATAACTTAAACAGACGCATATGTGTTTATATATTTTTATGTACCTTTCATCTAGATAATTGATGGTCTCCGCCTTCATCTGTGTAAACTTCCTCACCGATTTAATCTTAAACCGGTCCTGGGTGGTAGCTCCCACTACAATCCGATATTCGGTCTCGTTTTCATAAAGCTACAAATAAGTTATTAAGAATAAATATTTTCATGTCTTCAAGCAAGTCTTATTAAGGTTCTTATGATAAGCGGTATATGAAACCATACCAACTGAATACTAAATTGCTAATCCTTTTTCACATTTGAAATTTAGCACCTAGGTGTATATTTATAAAAAATAGATGACAGGGGAAAGTGAAAGAAAATCACAAATACGGCGAAAATTTGTAGATGAAAAGGGCGAAGATGATACAAGAATTTAATTTAGGTCTTCTTTTGTAAGGTCTTGTTCTGTTCGAAGCAAACAGAAATAAAATATATAAAAAATTGGCTTACTCTGTCCAAAAGTCCAAAATGTTCAAAGGGTACAAGTCCTGGAGCGAGACTTCTGGTCATCGTGATCAAGGGGTCCTTATGACCCCACAAGAAACTGTGAACATCCATGCTAAAGAAGTTCTTGGCTCCTATCTGTGATGCCATTATATTGAACGCGTACTTCATGAAGCTTGGATAGTTAGATAGGAGTGCTACTGAACTCTGGAACAAAAGAAGTTTGGAAATGAGGAGTGTTGCATTGGGTGTCATGTTAACTATGGACTCGTAGAGGATAACCTCTGTGGAGATGATATAAGTTAAACACAAAAAAAAAGAATGATTTTCCGGTGCGATAATATAATGTATGATGAAATAAATGAACTCGTATCTTGATCTTCGTAGAGCCATGATGCTACGCATCCTGATTGTTTTTTTTTTTTTATAATTATAAACTAGTGCTTGACTGCAATCCCGCCTGATGCGAGCAGTGGTGCAATCGTTAATGGTAAAGCACACTAGTTTATTAAGCCTATTTACTAAAAAAAAAAAAAAAACTAAGTGATTAATACGACCAATGACGGTTGGTCGTATTGTTCACTAGGTAGGTAGGTAGGTTGAGCTTCCATGTCCAAAGAGAGATAAAATTATCCCTTCATGACAGGAATTTCTCATTACAGGTGTAAGGGATGCAATAAAACTCACAAGAAATGGTAGATTAGGCAGAGTGAGGTTGATATCCCTGGGATGAGCTATGGACTCTTCTGGGATGAACTCTGATCGCCACCTTGGAGTCATCCCCATGTGCTTGCCATCCTCACTCATTTCCAAATCGACATTCCAGCGATATTCTCTGTAAATAAATGTTGATTTTTGAAAATAAAGGTGCGTACCTAAATCATTTTTCGATAATTTGCTTATCGAATTTCATGCTGCCGAAAAGTATGTATTTCATAAAAGCCATATCAAGATCTTTGTCCAGCCGTGGATTGTAATAGCCTGTATTGATTGTAAAACAGCTCAAAAATGCTACATCATTATCATCACCATAATTTCTACCTGGAATCACTTACACTTTATATAAACTTTGCCAAGCTTCCTTTCATCTTTGCCAGAGGTTTTGACGTCCTTGACTGATTATTTCTCTTCTTATTAGTTCTACAAACGTATTTTAGTTACGACTCATTAAAACTTACTGAAAGACGAATGGTCCAACTTCTTCCACCTTCAGTTTGTAGTCTTCTCCAGAGGTGAATCTTTCGGCGTTGGTGATGTTGAACATGTAGATCGACAAGCGTCCGGCGAGCATCTCATGTTGGAGTAAATTGTATAGTATTGTGCCTTTAGCCAGGCGAAGTTTCTGAAACAAGCCTAAACTTTAGGCATACCTTTATATCAAGTTACACCGAGTGAATGAGAACAGGACTATATTTATGTTGCTTTGAGAGTTATGAATCCGTTTGCTTCAGCAAACGTATTGAAAAATACATTCTTTATAGGTATGACAATAAAAAGGCTAGAGGCTAGATTGAATAAGCTCTTAATAAAGTAGCATGCTTTACTATCAACGATTGCATCACTGCTTACCATCAGGTATCCCACCTGAGGTCAAGCACTAGTTATCATAAAAAATGTTAATCATAAAAAAAAAACAAAATGGCAAATTCCTAAGGCTCATGGCTTAATGTGTTTTCCAAGGCACGAGGGAATTACACTGCCAACTTCCAAACTCCGGACTATTACTAAGAAATTCTAGAAAACCTCGTCAGACGTGTCCTTATCGAAAAAGTTTGTTATAAGATAAAAATCTACGTTGAGAACTAGGTAGATTAGAAATGATTCCTTCTACACATGTGGCTGGCCTGGATTGATTGATTTGAAAACATTGTAAAAGTCAATTATTATTTTTAAATAGTAACCGTAGAGTTCCTTATCGGCTCCTCTTCATAGAACACGACCAATTGGAACGGTGCCCTTAACTTTAGATGTTTCATAAGTTATTTGACTGATTTTGAACGTCCAAAGTTACGATAATACACGCGCTCGTATAAATACTTACGTAATTAACCATCAAGTGTATGGGGTCTACGATTATAATCAATATTGGTATTAATAGGAACGCGATGCCTTTTGATAGTGTGGCCAGGATTCTGTCTGTAAAGAAAGCATAATAATGAACTTATTGTAACGAATATAAGAAGGTAATTTAAGATTTAATCAATAATTTAAGGTCATTTGAAATCTAATCAAAAGGACCAAATCGTTTTGGTGAAGACCACGTATCATGACTATTCTATAGATGGTATTTTGTTATATGATTCTACGCTCCTTATACTAGAAACGTGCATTAATAAAAACTGCATATTTATTACAAAAAAGTGAGTCGGCTTCCGACATCTGACATACGCATCCCACAGAGGGTTTCAGAGTGGGTACGTTACAGGACGAGGTTGCTACGTGTTATGCAGCATCCTGTTATAGGGAAGATAGTTAAAAGGGTACCTACTTCTGCTAGTTATCGGCCCTTTGATGGCTTCCTTTTTACTCAGTAGCACCATCCTGTGTTCTTCAGATGAATATTATTATTTCTATTTAACTGTGGTGTTAGTACTGGTTCATGGTTCTGAAAAGAACAACACTTGTTTGATTTTTTACAAAAACTACACATTTAGAAACTGTTTGATGACCACCGTCACAAATTGTTCGTAACTAACTATTTATTAACACACACTTGCAATCATACTTATATAAACTCAACAGTAAAAGTGAACGCAATTGACAACGTCACTACTCAAGGTGCATAAATATATATATCGTATTTTTTATCCAAATACATAATATTAAAGGTCACTTATAGCCACTGAATTATTTCACTGATACGAACTTAAAGCAGAAAAAATAATAATTAAGCTGTTTTGCTTGCGCCGGTCGTGTTGTTTGCTTAAGCTTCGGAATAAACTAAATGTATTTAAGGATGTTACTCTCTGTATATGTATCTTTTGTGTGTGTGCTTTTTCCTTTATATTACTTGTACTAAAAGTAACAAAAAATAACTATAACAAAAAAAAAAATAGCTAAGTAGAAATCTAATTCGCACTTGGCTGCTATTTTCCATATCAATGTACAATATTTAACACTATTTTTTTTTAAAAAAAACCTTGTTTTTGTCGTTACAGCGGCCATAGCAGCAAACACATTTTGATTATATTTTTTTCAAAGTACCACTTTTAAGGGTGTAACTTTACCACCATTAAAATACAAGTTTTTTTTTTAATTAATTTATAAACCAGCGCTTGACCGCAATCCCGCCTGATGGTAAGCAGTGACGTAATCGTTGATGGTAAAGCGCACTAGTTTATTAATTTTATTTATATTAACCCGATTCCTAAATAAATACAAATATATAAAAAAAAATTTAAAAGATCGTAAATACATTTTCCTAATATGTAGAGTACAGTAAACGTGGGTGAAGTTGTGGGCAAGTGCTATACTAAAAATATTATAAATTGTGTCCTCGAAAATCTTATAAACAGGTTTCGCTTTTAAAACAGTTTGCAAAAGCCGGTTATAAAAATAACCGATAGAAAGTTCAAAGCCCTGATCAAACGTTCCTTTATAAAAAAAAAGGTTATAAGGTCAAAGACCAAAGTCAGAAAAAGTTTGGTAATAATTAATATTCCTTTTACATACGTATTATGTGACTGTCATGGTACTTCATTAACGACATAACTACGTAAATGTCTATTATCTTCTCTCATGTTATGATGTTTGTTATAGTACGTCGGTTTTTTATTATTAGGAATCCTAAAATATTTACAGAGTGGTACCACAAAGAGTGGTGTGGTACTACTCTGTATAATGCTTGTAATGGCATTTTTTTTCTCGTCCTCCGTGGCGCAGCGGTCAACACGCCTACCTGCGACGGGTTCGATCCCCGGCCAGGTCATGATGGAAAAAGATCTTTTCCTGATTGGCCTGAGTCTTGGATGTTTATTTATATATGTATCTATTATAAATATAGTATCGTTGACTGTTGAGTTAGTATCCCATAACACAAGTTTCGAACTTACTTTGGGGCTGGCTCAATCTGTGTGATTTGTCCGTATTTATTTATTTATTTACTATATAATTTAAAAATAAAGAAAGAAAAACGCGTTTTTTAAACGATTTTATTTTAAATTATTACGTATATTTTATAGAACTTTTTTATTTCGTGAATGTGAAATCGTCGTAGGCCTTGTAGACTCTAGATTTGTAGATCTTTTTTCTATTTTATTAAATTCCTTGTACTTGACACTGTCTTCTTATAACTATTAGCCTATCACGATAATATAAAATCATTAGCTGTAGTTTCTGAATGGTCTAATCGGCGGAGACATTTTTGTCAAATGATTGCGACTAGTTGGGATAGTTTGGACCTCGGTTGATATCATTTCATTTTAGATTCACTAAAATAATATCAATTGCGGTCCAAACGATCTCAAATAGTCGCAATCATTTGACAAAAATGTGTTCGCCAATTAGACTGCAGTTTTCAACTAGCTTCATCTTTCTTACTGACAACAGTGCCTGTTATATTCTTTTATATGAAGTAAATACCAAGCTATTCATTTCCAGTGAATTCAAACAATTTTAACGATTACATTCATGTTATATTTATTCTTACTAATATTATAAATCGGAAAGTGAGTTTGTTTGTTCCGCTTTCACGTCGTAACTACTGAACCAATTACTTTGAAATTTTTCAGACATAAACTTAGAAGTCTGGATTAAATAATAGGGTCTTTTATCCCAGAAAATTCGATATTCCCGAGGGAAATCTAAAAACGCGACATAACCAAATTCCACACTGGCGAAGCCGCGGGTGGAAAGCTAGTTTTGAATAATCGCAGGTCGCGCCAATCCCCAAAAAAGAAAATAATAGGTAAATCTTTTAAGTTTGACTTTTTTAATATGTTTCTCCTGTCCTCCTGTCCTTAGTGTCCCCGGGCTAGTGATCCGCTGACATTATTTTATATTCGATGCTCTGACCTCAACTGCGAACAAGAAAAAAATCCTTGTCATTGCATTGTCACCTGCTATATATTTATTTATTATACTCAGACATTTGATGAGTTTTTGATGAACCAAGGGTCACCTAAAATGTATTGTTTGTGCAGCGAAAATTAATTTAAAAAAAAATTGAAACAGAAAATATAATTACTTGTTTGTTTGTACGGAGGACAGAAGGTCAACCTACCCGAAACTGTAAAAAAATCCCAATCAACTGTGAGCCGTAATACTTTACTGATGAAGTTGAAAATCTAATAAAAGAATCTGACAGATTGTAATAGCTTGATGTGCTGTCTGTACCTACAAATTATATATATAAAAAAATACCAGGAATACATCAAATTTACGTTCCAATGATACAAGACCTCTAGAGCACTTAAGATGACAATAGGGTAGTTGACTAAAAAAAACTTATTAGTCCGTCAGTCTGATTTCCAAAAAATACTAGACACGTATTTTTTCTTTTTTCATATAAACAAAAAATGAAGACGACACAGTGCATTGAAAACTCGTGTGGCGCCACTGCAAGCTACACTTTTTAGCGAGCAGTGACGTTACCAGCCACCACTCCTGATCTTTGATGCCTTTTATATTTGTAAATTTTTATTGATTTGATAAAACAAAATATACGTATCCAATACTTTTCTATAATCTGAATGACGGACTAAATAGAATCATTTTTTTTTTACCCAGGAAACATTCCTATTGCTCGCAATGGGTTTTATTTTGATAGTTCGCCGTCGTTCATTGCGTGGATTAGTAATATATTTTTCAACTCACGGAGTGTAATACGCAATAAATGCTGGACGCTGGGGACGAAAACACAATCAATAAATCATTTGACTACTGTCTCCCAAGTAACTATCATCATCTACTTAAATGTTCCCCTTGTAGTATGTTGAGTCTTTTAGTATTTTACATGAAACTTCTGCCTATATTACTTCTACTAGCCAGTTATTGGGTAATAAGATTATAATCTCTCTTAGTTAAAGAGTTTCGGGCTTCTCACTATCCATTGAGAAGCCCGAAACTCTTTACTCTTTTCTCCCTCCTCTTTTTTTTCCTTTCTTCTTGTCCCTTAAATTCCCCTTTGACTCGTACCGTATGTTATCTAAAAGTAAAATCTATCTTCCTATTAACTTCCTTTCCTTTTTGATTAACTTTTTTCCTAACTTGTGAGTAATTGATATTACTTCCAACTTGATCACTCCATGCGTTCCTGAGAGGTGATTCTATAAAAGGTATAATATCGGCCGCCGGCAGAATTTACCACCCACCAGACAAAGTCTTGCCGCCAAGCGGTTTGTCGTGTGCCGGCATGATGTCTGATGAAGCCGTACGGAGGACGGGTCTGAGGAGTTGTGTTGCGATGTGTGCCGGGTACGATGCGCCAAATGTTGTTGTGTTGGGAGTTTGGTCGTGGAGGATCTTCAGATCAATCTCCCTTTGGCGCAGCATCGTTGGTCGTGTTGTTGGGTTTCACATTGCATCATTGACGACAAAAAGGCTTGGGCTTGAGCTGCGTCCGATTTCTATACTTACACTGATTGTTCTTTGATTTTTCCTCGTATTTTTAATTTGTAATTGTCTGTTTTTTTTTTTTTACTTAAAGCCAGTACACACTATGTAGCCAAGCATATTGTACGTTATGGAATTGCATCGCTGACAGGGGTATTCGGCACTGGTGCAGCTGCACAGGAGCTAAACTTAGCATTCGGGAGGACAAAACTATCTTTGCACTGTGTAGATTCAATTTCATAGCATTGTATAATTGCATGGCACATGTGTGAGCAAAATGTACTTGCTGTAAAGCATCTATTTGTTGGGTTAGTCTTTTTTGTTGTTGTTTTTTTTTTTTGTGTGTTTTCCATAATGGACGCTCTTAGCGTACAATATATTTCTGCATCGGTCTCACACGATTGATTTCAAAATGAATGATGTAATCAAATATTTGTATCAATAGCTTGATAATTTAAAAGAGTGTCCATGGAGTTTCTTGCCCGTTCTTCTCCATAGGTAGGTACCTACTCTTTGGAATGGGCGACTAGCTTTACCTTACTGACTGACCGACCTTCTGACAATTCAAAAGAGCCTGTAACTGGTTTATTTGAAATAAATGCTTTGATTTGATTTGATTTGATTTGATCACCTGGCTCAACTGCCGTCTTCTTTCCTATTCGCTCAGTTTTTCTGAGTGAATAGACTGTGTGTGATGTTGTGTTGGGAGTTTGATCATGGTCCATCCAGATCAATTTCCCTCTGGCGTAGCATCATTAGCCGTGTTGTTGGGTTTATAAATTTGCATCACCTCGCTCAACTGCCGTCTTTCTTCCTATTCACTAAGTTTTTTAAGTGAATAGCTTTAATAAACTAGCGCGCTTTACCATCAACGATCGCATCACTGCTTACCATCAGGCGGGATTGCGGTCAAGCGCTAGTTTATAATTATTAAAAAAAAAATCCTTTTGGGTTACTGAATCCTAAAAAAGATCACTTATTTACATTTAAAACCCCGTTAATACTTAGGCCGTAAAAATAGAGAACCGGTTTAAATATATGTATTTATTTAGGTATAATAAATGCAACATAAATAGCTAATACGGGTAGTGACCCCAACTCCAAGACAATGCTCGCTCTTGTACCTCTCGGTGTCTGTTCACGGCGCCGCCAGTGCGTAGCCAAACTGCTCATTATGCTCCCACAACTTAGGCAATCAATCTGATGAACGCTCTAATTTCTCAGGATTCTGAAGTTTTTTTTTTAGTTTTTTTTTTTTTGCGGAAGTTATTGACAATAGAGCAAGGTGATGCATTTAAGGAGCATTTAAGGCTCGACCGAGATGGGTTTTGCCGAGGTAATTGCCCAGCTTTCGTAAACAATTGTTTTCATGCTACGCGTAGTACTAGTAGTAGTAGGCGGCGCACATCAAAACTTATTAGGTACTGCTGTATTACTGCTTATAAGGTGACGAAAACCAATACTCGAAAATATTAGCCTTTTTTTTGCAGTCATGGCTCTCTAAGAACGCTAGTTACAATCTTGACCATGAGCGAGAATCTCAGCTACAATGAGCCGAGAACCGAGACATATTTATCGGTTGAATGAGATCTCCTTAACTACAGTTTTATATAGGACTAATTAATATAATGAATATATCTAATTATTATAGTTATGTCACTATAACTATTTTTTAGGGTTATAAATGGCAAAAAACTGAGCTTTAATGGATTCCTTATGTTTGTCTGTCTATTTGTCCTTCCGTATGTAATTTTTTTCCGAAACTGTACGAACTATACCTACTGTTAAAATTTTGTAAGTAGATGTATTCTGTAAACCGCATTCGAATTTTCACATAAAAATAAAAAAAGAACAATTAATTAGGCGGGCTTCCCATACTTAGAAAAGAAACTCAGATTTTTTTCATCAAACCCATACGTGTGATACTTTCAAAGTGGTAAAATCGTAAACTGCAATTTTCTTTTCATTCACCATCATTATCATCATTTCAGCCGAAAGACGTTCACTGCTGGATATAGTCCTCCCCCAAGGATCACCAAGACGATCGGTCCTGCGCCTCCCGAATCCAGCGGCTTGCCGCGACCTTCACTAGGTCGTCAGTTCACCTTGTCGAGGGCCTACTCACGCTGAGTCTTCAGATGCGGGGTCGCCACTCGAGAACCCGTCGGCCCCATCAGGCATCGGTTCTACGGGTAAGGTGCCCGGCCCACTGCCACTTAAGTGTTGCAATTCTTCGGGCAATGTCGGTTACACTCGTTCTTCTGCGAATCTCCTCATTTCGGATTTGATCACGCAGTGCCATTCCTCTCTATTGCCCTTTGATTGAACTTGTGCTTTATTATAAGGCCCATTCTTAGCGACCACGTCTCAATGCCATAAGTCATTACTGGCAACACACACTGGTCGAAGACTTTTGTCTTGAGACACTGCGGTATTTCGGACGAAAAGATTCTACGTAACTTCCGGAAAGCAACCCAGCCGAGTTGAATTTCACGAATAACCTCTTTCTCAAAGTTGAACCTACCAAACTGGATAGTTTATCACAGGAATACGTTACTGTCAACAACTTCGAGAATAGAGTCTTCAATCTTTATAGACATGACTCAAAAGTGAGATGGGTCTGTAGTTTTTCAAAAGGGTGTTGTCACCCTTTTGAAAAAGAGTACCACCACACTTCTGTGCCATGTGTGTAACGTTGTTCCCTTGACTATGACATAGTTAAATAACTTCTGAAAGGTCATCAAAACAGCACCTGAAATTGTCCTAAATGTTTTGCTAAAAAAATAACTGATGAAGCAAATGGCACGCGCTGCGCGTCTGGAAAAATTATTCTTCCTAACATTGAAGAGCCACCAGAACCAATAAAAATTATTCTTCCTAACACTGAAAAGCCACCAGAACCAATAAACATCTTTTAATAGGAAATCATACATTATCGGCGCATTTTTACGATTTTATACGACGACAGGGAAATTTTATATTCAGCTTTTAAGTAGAAGAACAAGTTTATCATCTCATAGGCAGCCTTCTACCGTTATTAGGTAAAATATAATTTGAGAGCTTTGGCTCTCAAATTATATTTTATATCAGATGCTGACCAATTATATCATTGCGATCCTACTATAACTAAACGACAACAAAAATTAAATTAAAATAAAAAACAAACAAAAAAAAAAATAGGACTAGGGTAACAAAGGGAAACGATTTAATAAATAAAATTTAATAAATTATCTTCAATGAAAATCAGTTTAAAGGTTGAATGTAGTCTTGTTTATAATTTTGAACATGAACTTAAATTGAATCATGAACGTTTTATTTACGATTCTTATAAGTTAAATTTATTTATTTATACAACAAAAAAAAAAAAAAAAAAAAAGAATCCGCCCGTGTGAAGCCTTGACGGACCGCTAGTACGCGTGGGTATATTATGATCTGATGGACGACAAGAACGGAAGCGGAAAATAGGTTTTATTATAAAGGGTGTATCTGACATCGACGTACAAACGAGTACCATGGATCAAGTACATGATTCTGAACCCCCCAGTGGAATTTTTCGTCAGCTTTTTCATGATTTAAAAATATATATGTAATTTTTTTCACTTTAGACCATTCATAATTGCTATATTTTTATAATCCAATAAGATTTTAATGTAAAAAATAATTAATACGCTAATTACACAAAAATAAACACAACGAAAACAAAACTCGATAAACAATCTTATCAGCTGATTTAATAGATTTCACATCAGGGATCAACGTCATAACTACAAACCCGCACGGCGGCACGCTTGCAACGTTCAAAGGCCGAGCCGACACTTTTTTTTCAACATTGTTATTTATGTAACCGTTCAGTAACGACATAAATGACTATCATAATTTTATAAGTCGCATGCGGTTTAGCCTTTTCGCGAAGTTTGCGTTACGATGTCAGATACACCCAGTACATATATACATTGTTTTGCCAAAATACCGTGGGATATACAGATATAAATCTACGTTTATTGTTAATTAATCTTAAAGAATATTTTTTTTTCATCATAATTAGTTCAACGTGTTGTCATATTTATGCGTGATTCAAACTCGCACGCACGTGATTCATTAGCACGTGTTAACTTATCAGTTTTGATCATTTAAATAAAAAATAAATAAAGGCTGTAATTAATGTCTACATAGTTTATATTAATTAATACGATGATTACACGACTTTTTTCATGATGATAGATTTTGAAAATGTAAAAACAAAACAATAACTGCAACTCATATTTCGATTAGGCGCAGGTTTTTAAGGTTATCCTGTATATTTTAATGCATTGTAGGTACCATCGGATTCAAACTTTATAGCGGATCTGCGGGTAACTGTAGTAGGAGTGGCTTTGAACTTTGACAGTTATAACAATGTTTTTTTTTTTTTTTTTTGTATGGTTAATACCTACTACGGAAACGTTCGTGCACGACATCGACTTAAACTACAACTTTTCGAACATGCGAAGCAATGAATTAGTAATCTATAATACCCTTCAAAATAATTCAGCAACCACGGTGACGAAGAACTGGTATGCTGATATACGCGTGGTGCTAAATGACTTTTTTTGCTCTGGACAGAGCGTCAGATTTTTACTGACTAAAACCCCTGCGTATTCCTTTATTTGCCTGTGCCAGGGACCACGATATCTCTTTCGAATAACCTATAGCCCTGACATCGGTCCTAGTGCGCCCTGTCACGATGATAACATCATGTTAAGGACATAACTGAATGCTTCCCGTTTCTATTTTTTTTTTATTTAATGTTTCCACGAACCACGAATTAACCCCTGTATTGTGAGGGCGTTTACAAACATTTGAAATCACATACACAAACATATAATACAAAATATTCGTTCCATGCGGGAACCCTTGACGCAGAACAACAACAAGGCGAAAGCCACAGATGCAACCAGTTCTATACGCGGAGATGATGATGATGATTCTGAATATTGGGTCAAGACCTACCTCTTAAGGTACCTACTCGAATTAATTTTGCAAAATATTCTGTGTCCGTCCAATCTGAAATATGATTCAGTGTTATGGAATCCCTATTACGAGGGTTTTATCAAGTGATTACAGAATGTGCAAAAGAGGTTCCTTTACCATAAGGAACCTCTTTTGTTTAGCTAAATTTTTGAGATAATTTAGCTAAACAACTAACTAGCTATATCAAAACGTTGAAACAATATGGAAACTGGTAGCTAGTCGAAGGACAAAACTGAACTTTTTATCCTTCACAAGATATTGAGTGGATCAATAGACTGTTATGAACTTTTGGGCACACTATGGACTAAAATTGCAACTTGGATCCCCAGATCTAACACTTTTAATCTATTTTATAGTCTAGGCTCCAATAAAAAAAAAAATGGGTTTTTACGTCGATGTGTCAAGAATTTGTAGGCGTGATATACCTAAAATGATGACTAAAACTACAGATTTGAATAACAATCAATCCCTCGTTAAATATAAGAAACGTCTTAAAAAAAAATTTCAATGAGAAGTGTTCATTTTAGGTATTTTATTGTTCTTTGTTCTCATATATTATCTCATAATTTGTAGGTTTAAATTACCATGATATTTTTTTATTATTTTTGTTACTGAGTATTATGTGATTTGTTTGCTTAGTTGATGCATTTACAGTAAAAGAATCATCTTTTACTGTAAATTCTGTGGTAATTTAGAAAGTATAACTACTTAAAACTTCATCGTTCATTAATATGTTAATGCTTAGTGTATATCATCTAGTTGAAGATTTTAAAATAAATATATGGACCAATCTCATAGCGATGCGCGTGAAACATGACGCGCCGTTGCTCGTCAACCGGATTCCGAGCCGCCATAGAGTTTGAATCAGGCGGTACAGTCAGGCAAGTTTGTCCTGACACACTACGTAATTTTACCAGTTATAGTTATTTCATAAGATGAGAGCTGTTGTAATTTGTATTCACAATACAATTAGTCAATTTACTTACCAATTAATTAATCGTGGCGGTACTCACATGAGTCGATCACCTATAAGCCTATAACATAATTTACTATCTGCGGCCAGCGGTTTCACCCAAGTAGGCTTCGATGTTTTTGTTTGTATGTTCCGCTGTTATTGGTCGCAGCGTGATGTTATATAGCCTAAAGTCTTCCTGAATTATTGGGCTATCCAATGCAAAAAGATTTTTTCAAATCGGGCCAGTACTTCCTTAGATTAGCGCATTCAAACAAACAAACAAACTTATCAGCTTACATCGGCCGCCGGCATAAGTTACCACCCACCAGACAAAGTCTTGCCGCCAAGCGATTTGTCGTGTTCCGGCATGATGTCTGGTGAAGCCGTATGGAGGACGGGTCTGAGCAGTTGCGTTGCGATGTGTGCCGGGTACGATGCGCCAAATGTTGTTGTGTTGGGAGTTTGGTCGTGGAAGGTCTTCGGATCAATCTCCCTTTGGCGCAGCATCGTTGGTCGTATTGTTGGGTTTAACATTGCATCACCTCGCTCAACTGCCGTCTCCCTTCCTATTCGCTCAGTTTTTCTGAGTGGATAGGCTGTTAATAAACTAGCGCGCTTTACTATCAACGATCGCATCACTGCTTACCATCAGGCGGGATTGCGGTCAAGAGCTAGTTTATAATTATTAAAAAAAAATAAAAAATGTAAGGCTAATTTTTAATAACCGTCCAAATTTCGATATATTAATCTTTGGCGAAAATTATTGAATACGTGTTTTTTCTTTTAGCATCACTCAATACAAAAATATTGAGATATCACATCACAAAGTTATCAAAATTTGATAAAAAAAATACAAAAAGTTGATGTTTGTTGACATAGCGCTGTGCCATCGGCCACCCCGCGCCACGCTCCGCCAAAGTTCATTCATTGAACGCAATCGTTTTAAATCAACGACCACGCAGAGCGGATAATTCTTTCGAGAAAATGATTTAATATGAAAATTTTATGTACCGATTTTATTTTTCAAAAATGGAGTAAGTGAATAATGGAGTAAGTGAAATACCTAATGCCTAGAAAAAAATTGGACGGTGACTAAAAAATCTTGCAGTATATTAGTATAAATTAGAGAAGTTTTAAGAAAAAGAAAAAACGGGTCCGGCCACGCTTAGTGTAGGGTTCCGTAGTTTCCCGTCGGTCCACAATAAGTGTCCGCACTTTAGATTTAAAAAAGGGATATTTGGTACATTGAGTTGACATATTAAGTACGGAATTCTTAAAACGGGCCCACAAAGGATGGTGATAACTTAAGAAAGAGTTATAGATTCCAACTATTTTGTAGATCACACCCGTTTTGACTCCATCAACTGAAAAAAAAAATCTTAAAAGCGCGAAGTAGTCCAAAGTAAATCGATCTCTCTGATCCATCTCTTGGAAAGTATTGATAATTTATACAAACTAGAAGGGCCAACTATGTCTCAGCTTCACAATTGTGGGTTGATCGCAACATCTCATGGAAGACTATGATGAAGCTCATCAGATCTCTCATCTTCTCTATCTTCAGCTATGATTCGGAGACGTGGACAATCAAGAAAGCCGATCGAGGCCGCATTGAAGCTTTCGAGATGTGGTGCTGGAGAAAGATGCTTCAAGTTCCTTGGACAGCATTCCGCTCAAATGCATCAATTCATCGAGAGCTGGGTGTCACAATAAGACTCTCCTCTGTCTGCCTACGAAGAAATTTGGAATATTTTGGCCCTATTGCCAGAAAGGATGGAGGCAACCTCGAACATCTAATGGTTACTGGAAAGGTGGATAAACGAAGTTCTGGAGGTCGCAGTCCGATAAGGTGGACTGACCAAATTCGTTCATCTCTGGACACCGGCCTGCATGATGTTATACTTGCGGCCAGGGATCAAGAGGAGGATAATTCCATAGGAACATCGCGACCCTCAGTAATGAGGAGAACGACTTAAGGAGGGAGGGGAGACGGGTTATGTATGTTGGACTTTCGGTGATAATTTTAGATTGAGTGAACCGTGCAATAATTCTTTTTTTATATGAAAGAATATACATATGTTCAGAGTAATAAAATAAGTAATATGCTTGCATATAAGTTAACATTATAAAATTTTTCAAAAACTATTTAAACCATCAAATTCAAAATAAATTTCAAAAGATAGAGGGGATGACACATTTTTTTTTTTTACTTTTGGAACAATCGTTTCTGAAATACACAATATCAAAAAATTATACCCTAATAAAATATTTATTTCCACTTTTTATTTTCGCACTTTGTCTGCGTATAGTACCAAATTTCAGGTCTTTAGTGCGAGGTAAATTTTGTCCGAGGAATAAAATTGACATTTTATGGGCTTTGTATGAAATAACGTTCGCAAATATTAAAATTTCAAAATTATTCTTTATGTTAAGTAATCAGGTGGTTAAAATTTAGCTCTAAAACAAAAAAAGAAATGGATCCCTTCCGGTTCTTAAATGATATTGGCGACTTGAACATAAAATTAAAAAAAATAAACATAAAAAATAACTTACAATCACACTAGGTATACTTTGGACTGACAATTTAATGACTTGTAGCACTCACAATATAATGTCATAACAATGAGCAAACTACTTAAACTAAGTCAGTAAAAACAGCAGCTTTGTCTTATATTATAGAGAGGTGTTTTATACTAGCTTTTTCGTGCGGTTTTGCCCGTGTGCAGGCACGTAACGTTTTACTAGTATACAAAGTATCCTATGTTCTAGCTGAGTGCCAGTAACTCGATCGAAGTTTTGCGAAAGTAACGCTGACAGAATGACTTTTGCATTTCACTGTTGGACATAGTCCTCTCCCAGGCTGTAAACACGGGTGGGTTTTAGTCAGTAAAAGTTTGACACTCTGTCTTCCACTCTGCCCAGAACGGGAGAGATCATTTGATGGTTTCAAAACCAGAAAAAAATATAACTGTATAACCCTGTCCCCGCCCAGCTCACCACTTATGTTGTATGTTGCCGGTCCTTCTACCTTGGAAGTGTCCATATTACTCTTGACTTGTCGGCTCCACCGGCCATCAGTCCTTCCTTCGAGAAATATGTCAAGTTCCCCGCTAACTGCTGTAATCTTATAAACCGTGCTCTAATAGTATCTGTGTTGTCTACCATTAGGAACATAATCATGGGCGTAACCAGCTTATGACCTTGCAGGTCAGGCCTAGGGGAAGGCGAGTCAGGTCCAGTTGAGTAAAAGTTTTAGGGTGGTTATTTTTTGTGCGTTATAGTCGCACGCGGTTTTTTGGCACCGTACCTTTGGTTAGTGTTAAAAAAAATTTAAAAGCATACAATATAATAAAAAAAAAATCCATAAAAATATGTTACGTTTGGAAAAAAGTTGTCACTTAGGGGTGTGGAAAATATACAGTAGCCCATTATCAGAGCAACTGAATATGCATATAGATCAAAATCGATCAAGCCGTTTCCGAAGGAGTCTGTAACTAACATTATGACACGACAATTTTATATTTAGGTTTATTTCCTCAATAAAAACCAATTTAAAAGCAATACTAAAAGTCACATTCAAAAGACATGAGAGCAATCGCATGAGTGAGTAGCCATTATTAGGTATGTGTAGGGCAGAACTCAATCTCAGACCGGCTCGACTCAAAATTGATTGTTGATCAGCAGATGATGTTGTGTTGTTCTGTGATGAGATAGGTAAGGGCTTGGGGCGCTTGTTGACTGATGAATGTCCAGGTCACTCAATATTGAACAACTGTATGCCTGGTTGTTCTTTATATGGAATTATGCAAAAAATTATTAAATGTAACTTCTCCCAGGATACAACATTGTTAATTTTTGTGGGTAGTAGGGGAAATGTGAGCAAAAGAGAACTGCTTAAGTGTTGTGAAACATTAAGCAATCTGAATGTTGGAAAGGTTATCTTATTTACATTCCCATACAGTGACCAGTTGCCACAGGAAGAAAATAGGATTAGATATGAACTAAACATGACTATGTCCAACTTGACATTTAATAATAAAATATTACATTTAATTGACATAAATAATTATTTTAAGAATAATTTGTATTTGACAAGAGATAGACATAACAATGTTATGTATTATCTTTCTAATTATTATAAAAGACAGATAGCTGTGTCGCTATCATATTTTTTTCTATTACAGCCAAGAATTTGGCTAAACAAATTGCTTCTTTTGAGCAAAGCAATGACATTTTAATTAATTCTGCCAATAATTTGGTCCTGGTTGACATTATTAATAATTTAAATTAGAAATTAAGACAATAGAGCCAACCTCTAGCTATAATAATATACAGGATTGCAAAGGCAACTCGGGAGGAAATTTAAGATCAATAAATAATATTAATTTGGTTCATCAAAATGTTCAAGGATTTATGAACAAAGATTTAGAGGTAGATTTATTGATGAACCATTATGGTATTGATATTCTTTGCATAACCGAACATTGGCTAAAAAGTCACCAAATCTTGTTCAATTTTAAGAATCACCAGGTTGGTAGTTCGTTTAGCAGAATAAATGCTATACATGGTGGCTCATTAATTTTAGTTAGTAACCTGCTCAAATTTAAAAATCGTAAAGACATTGTGAGCCTGTCTGTTGAACGAACAGCTGAAATTGCCTGTATAGAGTTGGAGGGCTTCGTTGTATTAAGTGTGTACAGACCCCCTTCAGGATTGTATGACTGCTTTGAAAAGGTAATGGATGAAGTTTTACACAAGATTTGTGTTTCGAACAAAGCCATTATCGTTTGCGGTGATTTTAATGTTAATTTATTAGAGAACTCAGGTTATTGTAATAAAATTATAAGTCTATTTCAGTCCTACAATCTTGTAAACCTATTTTTGGAGCCTACAAGAATAACACCTACTTGTGCCACATGCCTAGATAATATTTTTACAAACATAATACCAAGCCGCAAAGAAGTTGTAAGTTTATTTGATTCTGATCACTGCGGACAAAGGATTACTATTCCAAACAATAGTAAAAAAGTGGCCAAAAAGGATATCACTGTTAACCCCAAAACTGAAAGCCGCTTGGAGGTTTTTAGATTTAATCTCATCAATAAAGTGCCAGTCTTATCCAGTTATGTTAATGCTGATCCTAATCATCTCTATGATAATTTTTTTAATATATATTGTAAGCAATTTGATTCCACCTTTGTTCCCAAGACTATCTCTATTAATAGTAATGCATCTTTCTCTGATTGGGCTACCATAGGTATTCATAAAAGTAGAACTCGGCTTTATGAACTGTACAATGAGAGGACTTATATTAACACTGTTGAATTTAATTTGTATGTTAGAAAATACTCAAAATTATTTAAACAAGTTTGCTATATGGCCAAGTCACGTTACTTGAGTTCAAAGATAAAAAACAGTAGTAATGTAATTAAAACGACTTGGAAAATTATTAATAGTGAAACGGGAAGGTCCAGTGATAGAAATACTGACTATAGCCTGACTGTTAATGGCAACATAATAAAATCAGACTCGCAAGTCGCTGAGGTGTTTGAAAATTTCTTTTCGGATATTCCTGTTTTAACTACTAAATCCCTAAACTCATCACCTTCTGTTGCTGAGTCTTTGCTTAAAGAAAATGTTAATGTTTGTAATTCGGAATTTCACTTTGAATATGTTACCAGTAAAGATATAATTAAAATCTTTCACACTCTCAATATAAAAAAGACTGCTGACCTATGGGGTCATTCGGTGGAAGTTGCGAAGTCTATTATTGATATTGTGGCACCCACTCTAGCGGTTATCTTTAATACTTGTATTGACTGTGGAGAGTTTCCTGATCTCATGAAAAATAGTAAGATAATACCTTTGTTTAAATCAGGCAGTACATCAGACCCCACAAATTATAGACCTATTTCTGTACTACCTACCTTTAGTAAAATTTTTGAGAAATTAATTTTAAACCAAATGCTAAGTTTTTTTAATAAACATAAATTATTACATAGCAAACAGTTCGGTTTTACAAGGGGTCGTTCAACTACTGATGCCGGTGTTGAACTTCTATGTCATATCTACAATGCATGGGAGGATAAATGCGATGCTTTGGGCATTTTTTGTGATTTGTCCAAGGCATTCGATTGCATTCTTCACGAGACGTTAATCAGGAAACTCCGCCACTACGGGATCAGGAACTCTGCATTGGATCTTATTACATCCTACTTGAGTGGTAGGATTCAAAGCGTTGACGTTAATGGAAAAAGATCATCCGGATCTTTAGTAACAATGGGAGTCCCACAGGGGTCAATTCTTGGTCCCTTTTTGTTTCTTATTTACATTAATGACCTGCCGTACCTCATAAAGGATAATCACGATATAGTGTTGTTTGCAGATGACACTTCACTTTTATTTAAACTTAAACGTCAGCAGCAGGTCACTGATGATGTAAATAGCGCGATCTCCAAAGTAGTCCACTGGTTTAATGTTAATAATTTACGCTTAAACGAGAAAAAAACCAAATGCATTAAGTTTACTCTACCTCACGTTAGGCAGGTGAAAACTAAAGTGTTGATAAAGGGCGAAGAATTGGAATCTGAAGACAGCACAGTGTTCTTGGGTATAACTCTGGATGCTAAGCTTCAATGGGGTCCCCATATAGAAAAAATGTCAAAAAAACTAAGTTCTGCTGCATACGCAGTTAGAACAATTCGTAATTTGACTGATATTGAGACGGCCCGTTTAGTGTACTTTGGCTATTTCCATAGCGTAATGTCGTACGGCATTCTGTTGTGGGGAAATGCCACTGATATTCAGACAATATTTGTTTTGCAGAAACGAGCTGTTCGTGCAATTTATAAATTAAGTCCAAGACACTCTCTCAGAGAAAAATTTAAAGAAATTAATGTACTGACCGTGCCGTCTCAATATATTTATGAAAATCTTTTGTATGCTCATAAAAATATAAAATTGTATAAAAAATACAGTGATGTCCATAATATAAATACTAGGAACAAGCACAAATTTATTGTACCTACAACAAGGCTCAAGAAAATAGGTGGCTCTTTTAGATGCCAATGTATACATTTTTACAATAGACTTCCAGAAGTGGTTCAAGATCTGAGCCTGAATAAATTCAAATGCTTCATTAAACGTAAGTTGTGTCAGAAAGCATTTTATAGTGTTAAAGATTATATTGACGACAAAAAGGCTTGGGCTTGAGCTGCGTCCGATTTCTGTGCTTACACTGATTGTTCTTTGATTTTTCCTCTCGTAGTTTAAATTTGCAATTGTTTGTTTTTTTTTAACTCAAAGCCAGTACACACTATGTAGCCAGGCATATTATACGTTACGGAATTCCATCGCTGACAGGGGTATTCGGCACTGGTGCAGCTACACAGGAGCTAAACTTAGCATTCGGGAACACCGTTGGAGCTGCTGAACCTTGGACAAAACTGTCTTTGCATTGTGTAGATTCAATTTCTTAGTATTGTATAATTGCATGGAACACGTGTGAGCACGATCTACTTGCTGTAAAGCATCTATTTGTTGGGTTAGTCGTTTATTGACTTGATAGTGCTATGGCTGTTGAGAGTATGTCATGCTCACTCAAATGTCTCGCTGGTGGTGGCGTGTGTGTTGGGTCATTAGGTTCCCTTCAATATGGTTGAGCTGAATGATGCTGATCCATACGTCATGTTCGTGAACGGACGCCGTCAGAGGGGACTGGTCATCTCTTAGCTGCTACGGCGTATTTTAATTTCTGAATTGTTGTTTTTTTTTTTTTTTTTCCATAATGGACGCTCTCAGCGTACAATATATTTCTGCATCGTTCTCACACGATTGATTTCAAAATGAATGATGTAATCAAATATTTGTATCAATAGCTTGATAATTTAAAAGAGTGTCCATGGAGTTTCTTGCCCGTTCTTCTCCATAGGTACCTACTCTTTGGAATGGGCGACTAGCTTCACCTTACTGACTGACCGACCTTCTGACAATTCAAAAGTGCCTGTAACTGGTTTAGTTGAAATAAATGCTTTGATTTTGATTTTTTATTGAAGATCAAGCTACCCAAAACTGTCAAATATTTCATTCCCTAATTTAACCTTGAGTCTTGAACCTTTAGCGATAAAGTTAAAAATCTAATTTAAAAAAAATGTAGTAGCTTGATGTGCTGTTCTCTGTACATTGTCAGTATAGGGTAGACGAGGTAAAAAATATTAGTAGTATAATTGGCAATTTAATTAAAATAATAAAAGAAATATTATTTTTTATAATTATGGACATTTATTGATGTAAATGTTTACGTTTTAAAGGGTATAAACGGTCTAAAATAGAAACTTATATTTAACTTTGATAGAAAAAAATATACCTGATTTTCTCGGTGGTAGGCTATAACACCGGCCGCCGGCAGAAGTTACCACCCACCAGACATGATGTCTGGTGAAGCCGTATGGAGGACGGGTCTGAGCAGTTGTGTTGCGATGTGTACCGGTTACGATGCGCCAAATGTTGTTGTGTTGGGAATTTGGTCGTGGAGGGTCTTCAGATGAATCTCCCTTTGGCGCAGCATCGTTGGTCGTGTTGTTGGGTTTAACATTGCATCACTTTTTTTATTATTTTTTTATTTTTTTTATTTTTTTTTTATGTCGCTGGGGAAAATGTCAATTACGCATCCCCGCCCGTCGGGGGACGGGAGGGGTATGTGGGACTCCCCGGGAGAGAGACTCCCGGTATACCCACTAAAAACCCCAGCGGCACTCCGGCATTGCCATAGTGGCGGGGGAGTGGGAAACTAGCGGAGCCTGAGCTACCACTCCTCCGCCGGCGGAACCCGCCTAGCGAGGCGGGCCCTCATTTGCCCCTCCTAGGGAAGGGCCGTGCCTCCCGAATGGTGAGCAGTGTAAGGCGGGCGCGGGCACCCCCGTGCCTCACGCCCGCCGCTCACCTCAGGGCGGGAGAAAGCGGGCGAAATCCCGCCTTCTCCTGCCCCTACACCGCCTGCGGAGCGCCGGAGCGAGGGGATCCTCCTCCCGCACGCGCTCCGCGGCCTCCTTCTGCGACATCACGACCTCGCAGAAGGAGGCCATCGCCGCCCAGGCCCCCTCGCTCCCCACCATCGCTCTGACGATGGCGGGCAGCGAGAGGTCCCCTCCTACCGCCGCGACAAGATCACGGCGCGGCACGGCCCACGACGGGCACACCGCGAGGGTGTGTTCCGCCGTGTCCTCCGGCGCGCCGCAACCGTGGCACGACGGCGTCTCCTCTCGTCCTATCCGCAGGTGCAGGTACCTGCCGAAGCAGCCGTGACCGGAGAGTACCTGCACCAGACGGAAGGAGAGGAACCCGTGACGCCTGTCGAGCCAGTCCTTCAGGACCGGCCCGAGGTGCGACGGCCAAACACGGCGGAAGCGAGGTCCCGTGTCCAATGTTGGACGATGGCGTCCCTCGCCTCCTGCCGGACGGCCTCCCTCTCTTCTGGGGCCATACGCCCGCCCAGCGCCCTGCGCCCCGCCGTCCACCCGTACACTCTGGCGAGCACCCACGCCTCGACCTCCCAAGGCGGGGTGCCCGCCAGAGCGCACGCCGCTGCGAAGCCTACCGTGCGGTAGGCCCGCACTACCCGCTGGGCGATGGCCCTTTGGGGCGCCCGAAGGGCGGTGAAGTTCTCCCTCCTGTGAAGGGAGTCTTCCCAAATTGGAGCCCCATAAAGGGCCATACTTCTCAGTATGCCGGCGTATAACCGCCGGCACCGAGTGCTCGGCCCTCCCATGTTCGGCATGAGCCATGAGAGGGCGTCCGCAGCCTTCAGCAGGCGCGTCGACAGCCCGCTAAAGTGCGGGCCGAAGCGCCACCTGCTGTCCAGCATGAGGCCCAGATACTTCATCTGGGCCTCAACCCCGATCCTCGCCCCCTCCACATAAATGTGAAAGAAAGAAAGAAAGAAAGAAAAATGCATTTATTGACATTACAGCAAGATACATAAATTTAAAACTATAAAACTTGTCTTGTAATGCCAAAAGGGCCTCAGCTCAGCATAATGTCAGATGACAACACGGAGTGTACCATCTGACGCTGATTTTCAGCTGCAACCCACGAGTGCCATACGCTAGAATTACAAAAAATACAGTAATATAAACGATATAATAACAGTAATCCAAATGATAGAAAAACTTAAACAGAATCACATAAAAATGTTGTGACATGCATAAGTGTGTGTGTGTGTGTATGTATACATGTTAAATATATTGTAATTAATCAAAAATAAAAAATAAGTTTATTCAATTATAAATAAATAAATAAATACCTAAAAACATTAAAATTAAATAAATAAATCCGGAAAACAGAAAATACCCCCTCTCACCAATCACAGAAAATAAAATAAAATGGCTTATATGGCAGATACGTCTGCTTGGAAATCTTCAAACTCTTTTTGATGACTTAAAAGATAATCTTTTAATTTCAATTTGAAAGTCGAGGAACTTTTACAATACTTTATGGGAGGAGGGATATTGTTCCAGCATTTAGACGCTGCATACCGAAAACTGCCTCTAAAAGCCGCCGACTTGTGCTGTGGGACGGAAAGTTGCTGAGAACATTTTCTCCCCTCACCAATTCTGTGCCTGCTTGTCCACGCTAACTTATCATACAAGTAGGAAGGGGAGTGAGACTTAATAACTCCAAATAGTAACGTCGCCAAGTGAAGTTTACGTCTAGCCTTCATTTTCAAAATGTTGTGGTCATTGAGAAAAGGCGTAATATGTCCCCTAAAGGGAACTTTAAAACAAAAGCGTGCACAAGCATTTTGAAGTCTTTGGATCATTCTTTCAGTTTTTGATAGTAATCGTTGGCCATAGATCGTGTCCGCATAATTCAACTTAGATAAAACCAAAGACTCCACAAGCAGTACTCGCAATTCTTCACTAAGATAGGGACGGGCTTTATATAATATCTTAAGCCTATAAAAGCAATTACGGATTGACTCAGACACGTGTTTGTGAAAACGAAGTTCTGTGTCCATGATGACTCCTAAATTTCGCGCTTCACACACTCGTTCGATAGGCTCTCCCATGACGGTCACACAGCTGGCACAGGGTTTAATTTTACCTATCTGGTTTTCGGTTCCAAAAAGCATATACTTGGTTTTTGTAGGGTTCAAAGTAAGCGTGTTGGCATTGGACCATTGCACTATACTTTCAAGATCCGCATTAAGATCATTTAGCGCTTGTTCGTAGTTCTCTGGCTTAAATGATATATATATCTGTGTATCATCAGCATAAATATGGTACTTGCATTTATTTATATATAATTTTCGTAATATCGGCACAGTACAAAATAAACAATATTGGCCCAAGTATCGAGCCCTGTGGAACACCCCTACCTACAGACCGATTTCTAGAAGAAGCTACCGAGCCGTCCGCCCGACGCACTGCAACGAATTGCGTACGGTTGTCAAGATAGCTATCAAACCATTTTATTGTGCTTTCGTTAAATCCATAAAAAGCCATCTTTGACAATAACAGTGGAATGTTAATACAGTCAAACGCGCGCGAAAAGTCAAGCAGCACCAAAATAGTGCACAACCCACTATCCTGAGCCGATAAGATATTGTCTGTCACGTCCAACAAAGCCGTGGCTGTACTACGGCCCTTTCTAAATCCCGATTGAACATCGGGGAGAATTCCATTAGTCTCTAAAAATTCAACCAGTTGAGCACAAACTACTTTTTCTAATACCTTAGAAAGTACCGGCAGTATACTAATGGGTCTAAGGTCCTTTATTTCCAAAGCATTAAGCGTCTTCGGCAATGGGTGCACTTTGGCAATTTTCCATAACTCCGGGAAAGATGAGGATGTAACAGATGTATTTATTAAGGCAGTCACGGCGTCTAAAGTCACAGGTAGTGTCAACAAAATCATATTTATTGTGAGGCCATCGCAACCTTCAGCATTAGATTTAATAGAATTCAGTATGCTCGCGATTTTGTCGGGCGTTGTAGGACTCAAACTAAACGAGGAACCACTATTCCGTGTAGATTCAAAAACTGCAAGTAATGAATTACTCACAGTATTCGCACCCGGCACATTCAGAAAGTGGTCACAAATCTTGTCAGGATCGTTAAAATGTAGAGGTAATTCCTTATTTTTAGCTGGAAGTAGGGTAGACTTAAGGTTTTTCCAAAGCGCTCTGGAGTCATTTATTTGACTATTGATTTTATGTTTATAATACGCTGACTTTTCGTAAAATAAGGACTTAGAAACAAGCGACTTCAATTCTTTGTAATACTGCTTTTTCGAATCTGATGCTTTATCTTTTAAATGCTCTGCATGTGCCCTGTTTCTCAAATGCATCATAAATCTAACATTTTCGGTAATCCAAGGGTAACAGTACTCCTTTACAACACTAGTTTTTAGAGGTGCATGGATATCGAACAACGCAAGCAAGTAGGAATTAAATACATTGACCATAGCATTGACATCTTGAAGCTCAGTTAACGCTTTCCAGTTAAGAAACTCGAGATCCTGATCAAAACAATCCCTAATAATGTCTTTTAGTGGTCGATAAGTTATGGTTCGTGATGGGATTTTCAGACGTTTTAAACTAAATTCGCCGGAGATCATCGCATGAGCACCCAGATCCGGTATATAATCAACTGATAAAGAGCGTAGCTTGACATTTGTACAGATGAGATCTATCAGAGAATTTCCGTGCACAGTAAAATGCGTGGGTGACTGTACCAGTTGTTTCAGACCCAAGCAGCTCAAAAACGAGACCAACTTTTCCGTCTTTGAGTCCGCGCTATTAAGCATGTTTATATTAAAATCTCCCATAAGTATCGTGTGCTCGCATTGCGTTAGGGAATTTAAAGAACCAGATACAGCGTCTAAGAACAGATCAACATCCTGCCAGGGTGGACGGTAGGCGGTACCTAATGCTAGTTTAGTTCCGCGAACACTAATGGTTACCCACATCTGCTCGACCGTGTTGTGCGATGGGCTAGCAGAGTACGAGTGGCTTCGAACATGAATACCGTGCTTGACATAAAAACCAACACCTCCACCACGTCCCCTTTTAACAGACAAAGGACGCGGTATATGTCGCAGCCTGTATCCAGGTATGGAGGGTGCGCGTCCTTCTTCGCCTGTCCGCAGCCACGTCTCATTAATGGCCATAATATCGACACCCAAACCTAATAATGCTGCTGTAAACTCGTCATGTTTCGTGCCTAAAGAACCTGCGTTCCAAAAACCAACCTTAAGGAATGCAGTAGACATTATTGGATAGATAATGTACTAACAATAAATAAACATATTAGAGAATATACTAAATAAAAAACCGCACAGGTCAATAAAAGATGCATGTAAACATGATTATAGTAGTAATTAAAAAAAGTGTAGTGTAACTGAGTGATTCTACGTGGAACTGAAAAAATAGTTAAAAATGGTGCGGCACCGTAGGCAGCGCTGATTAAAGGTACACCAAACTGTTGGCATTTCAAGCAGCAATAGCTAGAGATGTCAACTGTATAAACGTGACGGAAACACATATAAAGCATTTTACAATTCAAATAAAAAATAGCCAAAAACAAAAAGCATGTATTTTTCGACATGCTACAATTAAACAAAAACAAGCTAAATAAAACACAAAACCATAGGGCAATCTTAACATTCGCATGTGACATCGTGCAATGCAAACTTGGAACATGAAAAAAGTTGACAGTAATTACTAATCTATCCAGGAACAAACCTACTGAGCGATGAAAAAACGTGTGATGTCCGTTTTCGTTCGGATGTGCACAACCGATTTTCCCTCCTCTTTACGGGCAAGAATGCGGCCATCCTTAGTCCAGGCGTATTTCCACCCCAGGCGACTAGCAGCTTGTCGAGTCTCGTGGAATAATTGCCTGTTAGTTTTTGTCAGGCGCTCATTAAGGTAGATGCGATGCGACGATCCCGGCATTCCGATGTCAGCAGTAGTGAGGTTACGGCGGACGCGTGCGGCACTAAGCAAATTTTCACGCACCGTACGTCTTGCTAGCCGGACAACGATGACACGAGGGCGGGGTGCTTCACCCTCGGTGTGGTCGCGTCGAGTATTCCCAACACGTTTAACAAAAACTAAGTCCTGTTCTTCGAGCTTAATCGCCAGTTTGAGAGCAAGGGTGTTTATCAACTGTACCGGGTTTTCGCCACTAGACTCCGTAACACCAGAGAATTGAACATCGTTTAGCAGCGACTCTTGTTCACGCTCATGCAACTGCTGCTGAAGCCCCTCTATAGTTTCCTCCAGTTTAATTAAACGTGGGGAACCCGTCACCTCTGTATTCTCTTCGAGTTCCCTGATACGACATTCCAGGACATCCACGCGGTTATAGCACTTATTAACCTTATCATCAAGTCCTGAGAACTCATCTCGAAACTGACGAATTTCATCTCGCAAGGCGTTTACCTCACTGCGGAGACCACGAATTTCCATCGCCAGGCTTAATTCCTGTGAATCCGTTGTGTTTATTTTTATTGGTTCTGTGATTACTTCCGGTTTATCAGTGAGGCCAACTGCTGCCGGACTAGTGGGTAAACTTGACTCCCCTGTTCCCCTCACAGGGGTTTGGGAGTTGTCTACCCGGGGCACCTTCGCTTTACATCCAGGACACATCCAGCTTGCCGAGTATGTTGCCGTGGGAGCAAGGTTGACACAGACTCGATGATAAAATCCCGGACATTTCGAGCATTTTATGCCATCATTCACCGCCAAAAACTTTCCGCAAGCTCCGCATTTCGGCATTCTGATTTTTCTAATCAAAGAAAAATAATAGCAAATAAATTTAAAAATCACAAAAAGAGTGCGTCGTGGGTCGGATTTGAAGCCACGCCTCTTGGCCACTTTTGTTGAGTATCGCCTTAACTGTGCCTGCCTTAACTTATGTGGGCGTCAGGTGGGGGGCGCTGCCGGGGGCCGTGAAAGAACACGGCCTCCGTTTTGTGCAGCGCCACCCTTAAGCCCAGGCGGCGGATCCTTCCCGCCACTAAGGATCCGCCCGCCGACGCCAAACTGGCCGCCTCCCTGAAGGTGCTCCCGCGGGAAGTGAGGAGAGTGTCATCCGCGTAGCAGATGACACTCGTGCCTCGTAGGAGGGTTCCCCGCAGGAGCCAGTCATAACCGACGTTCCACAGAAGAGGCCCTAGAACGGACCCCTGAGGAACGCCGGTTTCCACGCCATACCGCCGGACCTGGCCAGCCCCGTCCACGAGGAGGACGGCACGATCCTCCAAGTAGCTGGCCAGGAGGCCCCACAAGCAACACATTGCATCACCTCGCTCAACTGCCGTTTTCCTTCCTATTCGCTCAATCTGAGTGAATAGGTTCTTAATAAACTAGCGCGCTTTACCATCAACGATCGCATCACTGCTTCCCACCAGGCGGGATTGCGGTCAAGCGCTACCTAGTTTATAATTATTAAAAAAAAAAATGATTTGTCCGTAAGTTAATTTTAGTTGCTACTAAAATAGTATATTTTTGGTTTATGGGGTTTCTAGGGTATAGCCTAATTTCTCAAAGAAAGATGATTGAACTACCCTAATTCTACAATTTTATTGTCATTGATTTGTCACTAATATGTGTAGCCCTTCCTTCTCTGTATGAGAGGAGACCTGAGCCCAGCAGTGGGATGATAAAAAAGGTTAATAATGATGATGTGTAGCCCCTGATTCCTCTTATAATACTTAATATTATATTTTTTATTCATATTTAGTGTGACCTCTGTTATTATCTTAGCAGTCAAGAAGACATCGACGCATGGAGGCCACAATATTACTGCAAATATCTGTGCTACGTAAACTATCCCACAACGGAAGGCAATGGGACTTGAGCTGTTCTCTAGATCATCTCGCGCTTACCCACACAATAACATAGCACGCTTCAGGTCCTAATGAAGCGTTTTTGTTGGATCAGCATGTTTGCCGACGTGGACGTTGATAGCTTTTCGGCCATCAACCGCAAGAGATTCGCAGTTCTCCGCTGTGTTCACGCTTTTTTTTTTTCTAGAGTGAAAAGTCCTCACTGCCCTGGGGCGGGTGACGGGTTCAGTCAGACTCTTACTGACTAAAAATCACCGCAGTCTTTCATCTCACACCGACACCGGGGGTTGCGAGAACGAACACTGCTTCCGCAAACCCCGATTGGCGCTGGCATGCCACTGTGAACCTGTAGGTCAGGGGGAGGAGTGAGGTGTATGACTCCCCTCGTGACGTCTAAGAGTGGCGCGCATGGAGCCGTGTTCACGCCAGCCCCAACAACATTTTTAGAACGTTAGGTAATTGGTGGGACTCCGATCTTTGGACAGTGTATACGACTTTAAGTAGTCATGTAGATATTCGCCAGGATTGCGTACCGAGACAGGCGTTGGCATTTTACTCAAACTTTTCTCAGCAGTACTAGAAGATATCGTGAAAATTTATGATTGGTACTATGACGCTCTTAGCATCATTGGTGCCTCTATGTCATTTAAAATTTTGTAAATCTAATGTAGAAACATTAAGAAATCATAAAAATATTTTGAACATAAGTTGAATATGACCCACATAACAATAATGGAAGCATCGACTGCTGCACTGCGTGTCGCGGGTTCAATTCCTACACGGAACATAATAATAATAATTTATTTAGTTCCTTTTACAATGTAGTACATTTACGGCTTTATAAATACTTAGTATAGTTCTTGCAATTCACGAACGCGCGTGGCTCTTAGTTGTGTTCAAGTCGTATTTGTATACGTGTAAATGTGTGCGTGAGCGTAGACGCGCTACGGTTAGCATACAAATAATCAATGTTAAAACTATTTTTTCTTTGAAACCAACAATGATAATAAAACAAAGGTTTTAATAGTAAGTTTTATTAAAATTAATTTGTAGTGGTGTTAGTAAGTAAGTATCGATGTAAGGTAAGGCAGTCAATAAACGTCTCATGAACAGACTAGACGTATATCTTATTTATCGCTCCGTTCCCGCCACATTACATGGCGACCCTGCCAAGCCCGGCTTGGTAGGTAGTAGCGCGAGTTTTGCAACGCCGCATTATATTCCTACAAGCGAATATGGATTGTGGCATGGCATCAAAGGTGATTGCGATAGAAGACCGTAATAATTATATTGCGTGCAAAAGCATCGAAAATTTTGGAGAATATTTCGAATTCATAAACCATATAAAAGATGGGGAAGAGTTACTCTAAGGACGAGGTTGTGATCGCACAAACAGCATCAGGTGGCTCGAATGGAGCATCAGCAGACAGACGTGAGCACACAATCCTTCTGTCATTCATCGTTGGAATTGTTGGCGTTTTGATGATCATTTTTCTCATCAAGATATGTGCAAAATATGGCCAAAGCATTATAAAAAGAGAGGTGAGGCGTGAAATGGTGCGGCGTATTCAGGCAAGGTTGTCTGGCAGAGGAAATAGGAGACATCAAGAAGGTGAAATCGGGAGTAATGGACAAGAAATGGTGTGAAGTGAAGTGAGTAGTGCAGTGCTATAAGTTTAAGTGTCGCGTTTTTTCCCTCGTTTCGAAAGGGTTAGTTTTAAAATAAATATGGTAATATAATAATAATGGTAAGATAATGATTAGGACCTTTAATGGAAAGGTTAAGTAGTATATATGAAGACATAAAAAAAGTTATGTGAAAGCATAGGAAAATTAGGCCCTAAGAGGCGAAAACAAAATTTAGGAAAGCAAAAGTTTGACAGGCTTTAGCATTATATAATTAGTATAAGTTAATTTTAGGGTCTCTTGACAAAGAAGAAGTTCGTAATGCAGCGTTATGTGGATCTTTATTCGATTTAGTTTGCGAAGGTATAGAGGAGTTGAACTCTAAAATTTTAAGATATAAAGTAGATTCTCAAGAAGGAAATAAAATGGAAAATTTTGAATTAAAAACCGCGAGTGTCCTCATTCCAATAATGGACGGTAAAGAGGAAACAACAGAAAAGATAATCGACGGCATAGAGATGTATAATAGTTGTTTACAAACGAGTGACAGTAAAAAACTGCTGATTTCTTTTGTCCTAAAAACCCGTCTAACAAAATCAGCTAAATTGAAATTAAAATCGGAGTATGAAAGTGTTGACAATTTAGTAAAAGATATTAAAACGTATTTATTGACAAAAAAATCAGCCAACTCTTTGTTGTCACAAATAAATAATTTATCTCAACGTAATATGACCATTGCAGAATATGGAGCGAAGTTAGAAGAACTTTTTATAGGGCTTACTATAGCACAAGCCGATGGAAATCCAAAAGCAAGTGCAATACTAAGTCCTATAAACGAGAAGATGGTTATAAAAAGATTTGCAGATGGCCTGAGGAATCGGCGGCTGAGTACAGTAATATCAGCCCGAGACTACAAGGAGCTCAAGGATGCGGTACGCGCGGCAGAGGACGAGGAAGACGCGCGCCCTGGGACGTCAGGGCAGGATGCTGTCTATTCATATTCACGAGGTACGAATAAAAATCAATATTACAATAACTGTAGAGTTAACCGTAGTCGAGGATATTATAATCGTGGCTGGTCCCAGCAACATTTTAGAGGAAACCAGATGCAGCCAAGATATGTGGTTGAGTCGCGTGGCAGTCGCGGAAATGGTTTTAATAGTCGCGGCAGGAGTTTTCAACGTGCTTACACGCGGTCAAACAGAGGTAATTTAAGAAATAATTTTAACAGAGGTGCCAGAGGTGCAAGGCGTGATACGTATTATACATCAGAAGATGACAGTCAGAAGTATCAGGAGTCCAAAGGTGAGCAGCATGACGAAAATGTCAAACAGTTTTTTCGAGCCTAATTACGCGTTAACTTGTAAAGGTTTAGATTTCATCAACTTATATGTAGAGAATAAGATGTGTAAATTTTTATTAGATACTGGCGCTTCGATATCGATAATTAATGGTCATATAGTTAAAAGTAGTACAGTTAGGTATAATGAAAGTACAGTTATACAAGGAATAGGTGGGAAAGTAGAGTCAAAGTGTTTCGCATACATTCCGTTACAGTCAGAGACAGGGTTCGTATTTCGTCACAAGTTGCGCTTATTCGACAAAATGCCATGTGCAGCGGACGGTATTATCGGTCTTGACTTTCTGAGAACTTATAACGCAAACATAAATGTACCTACGAACCGACTTACATTACAATGTAATAATAGAACTTGTTCATTATTAATACATAATAGCTATATCAACAAAGTACAGTCGGATGATTATTTAACTGCTCCGGCACGTTGTGAATCAATACATTATATTCACATAAATAAAAATATATACAAAGATTGTGTCATATACGCGAAACAATTAGGTGAAAATATATTTATGGCAGCAAGTATTGTAAAACCAATAAGAGGTAAAATCCCAATAAAAATATTAAACACCGGTGAAAATTCAATAGAAATATCTAAAAATAATTTAATAAGTTACGACGAATTAGACTATTTAGAAAATTATGATATATGTTTATTTAATAAATCAGAACGGGGTGTAGAACGTGTAAAAAAGTTACTACCACAATTAAAATTAAATCATTTAAATAACAATGACAGAAAACAAATTGAAATTATTTGCGCGAAGTATGCTGACATCTTTTTTTTAGAAGGCGATAAGTTAGGTACAGCGAATGTCGCTGACCAGTCCATAACCGTGAAACCGAATACCAAACCCGTGTATGTAAAGCCTTATCGGCTACCGCAGTCGTTGAAGTCAGAAATTAATAAACAAGTTCAAAAAATGCTCGATGACGATATTATAGAATCCGCAAATAGCGAGTGGAATAGTCCAGTACTCTTGGTGCCTAAAAAAACGGAAGGAAAAAAAAAATGGCGTTTAGTTGTTGATTACAGGAAGGTTAATGACTCGATACAGGATGATAAATTTCCGCTACCCAACATAACCGAAATATTAGATTCGCTTTCCGGAAGTAATTATTTTACCCATTTGGACCTGTATCAAGGTTTTTTCCAAGTCAGCACAAAACCAGAGTGTAGAAATATTACTAGCTTCAGTACAAGTACGGGACAATATCAAATGAAACGTTTACCTATGGGGTTGAAAATCAGTCCCAGTGTATTTTCCAGATTAATGTCAGTAGCAATGTCAGGACTTACTTATGAGCAGTGTTTCGTCTATTGTGATGACCTCATAGTCTTTGGCAGAAATCGCGAAATTCACAATAAAAACTTGTTAGATGTATTTGAGCGACTCAGAAAAAATGAACCTTAAACTCAACCCGCATAAGTGTGATTTCATGAAAACGCAACTGTTATATTTAGGACATGTAGTGTCAGGTAGTGGTGTGTTACCTGACCCTGATAAGGTTGCAGTATTGCAAAATTATCCAGTACCAAAAAACGCGGATGAGGTCAGACGATTCGTGGCATTTTGTAATTATTACAGGAAATTTATACCTTCATTTTCAGAGATAACACTACCATTAAATAAGTTATGTCGAAAACATCAACCATTTATTTGGACTGATGAATGTCAAAAAAGTTTCGAAAATCTAAAAAAGCAATTAATTTCACCTACCATTTTACAATATCCGGATTTCTCTAAAGATAACACGTTTGTCCTTCAGACAGACGCATCGGGTATAGCAATAGGATCTGTTTTATGCAACAAAAACATGAGGCCGATAGCCTATGCTAGTAGGCCACTAAATAAAGCGGAAATAAATTATCCCACTATCCAGAAGGAACTTTTAGCAATTGTTTGGAGTATAAAATATTTTAGACCCTATTTATATGGGAGAAAATTTACCGTAATGACTGACCATAAACCGCTTATTTACCTATTTGGAATGAAGGATCCCTCTACAAGACTTTTAAAATTTAGACTACAACTAGAGGAATACGATTACAATGTTGTTTATATAAAAGGAAACGATAATGTAGTGGCAGATGCTTTGAGTAGGGTGACCATAAGTTCGGACGAGTTAAAATCATTAAATGAAAAAGTAACGATGGTAATGACTAGAGCGCAAAAGACTAGAATCGATCAGGAAAATAAAGAAAGCACAAGGTCTTCAAATATAACTGCAGAACCGAGGTTTGGCCAACCAAGATTCGCAGAGATATTAAGAAAGCCGAGTGACTATGTAGAATTAAAGTTTATAAAAAAAGATAAATTATCAAAAGCATCTATAACTTATGAAAAAGAATGTTTTGTTTATTTAGACGCAGAGAAAACTTTATACATAGACACCAATTATATGTCGCATTTTACGCGAGTCGAATTTGCGAATAAATTGAGTAGTTTTTGTAATGATATAAATATTAAAGAAATATGCATTGTAAAAAATCAATACAATAATAATTTTATCAAAGAATTAATAAATGAGATAAAAAGTAGAGAGAAGTGGTCCGGACCACACATAAATATTTTAAGAGGAGTTAAACGAGTCCTAGATAATGAAGAAAAGACATACATACTACACGACTATCACGTACTGCCTACGAGTGGACACGCAGGAGTACGACGTATGATAAATAATATTAAAAGTAAATATTTTTGGCCAGGTCTAGAAAGCGACGTACGAAGGTACGTTGGCAAGTGCCAAAAATGTCAGATGAAAAAAAAAAAAAATATTGTAAAAAAAAAAAAAATATTGTAGAACCCATGGTTATAACGTCTACAGCGACTAGCGCTTTTGAAAAGGTGTATTTAGATTTAGTGGGGCCCCTAGATAAGGATTTAGAAGGTAATGTTTATATTTTAAGTTTACAATGTGAGCTGAGCAAGTACGTCGAGGCGTATCCAATTCACCGAAAAGATACGGTGAGTGTAGCACGATCTTTTATTAATAATTTTATACTTAGGTACGGTTTGCCAAAGGCTATCACAACAGATCGTGGCACGGAGTTCATGTCAGAAACCATGACAGAGGTATGCAAGTTACTACAAATTGAAAAGATGAACTCTACTGCTTATCACCATCAGACATTGGGTGCGTTAGAAAATACGCATAAACATTTAGCAGCTTTCTTGCGGACCCAATGTGATGGACATTCGGAAACTTGGAGTCAGTGGCTTCCGTTCTGGTGTTTCTCCTACAATACCACCGTACATACCGAAACTAAGTACACACCCTACGAACTAGTCTTTGGAAAACCATGCCATTTGCCGAGTAATTTATCTAATACTATAGTAGACCCTCTATACAATCCAGATAACTATGCACTCGAACTAAAATATAGATTACAGTTAGCGAATAAAGAAGCAAGAGAAAATTTAGTTACGTCTAAAATAAAAAGGAAATGTTATTACGATCGCAGAAGTAATCCAGTTAAATACCAAAAGGGTGATTTGATATTGATAAGAAATGAGTCTGGTAAAAAATTGGATAATTTGTTTGATGGCCCGTACCAGGTAATAAGTGAAAATGAGCCCAATGTAATGAGAATGTACTTAAGAATGGTAAAAATGAGACTGTCCACAAAAACCAAACAAAACCATATGTACACTAGTTTAGTATTAGCATTAAGTATAATAACATTGTAACAATATCCGTACGATAAGCAAGTGGACAATATTATAACATTACATACGTGTGTCAATTGCATAAACATAACTTTGTTAATAAATAAATGTATTTAGAAGTAAAATTACATAGTTTAAGCATCAACATAATGATTGATAAATGGCAAATATTTGTCTAATTGTATGTGAAAAAAAAAAAACCTTGTTTATGTTTTTTTTTTAATACAACCCCGTAGATGTAGTGGTGTTAGTAAGTAAGTATCGATGTAAGGTAAGGCAGTCAATAAACGTCTCATGAACAGACTAGACGTATATCTTATTTATCGCTCCGTTCCCGCCACATTACAAATTATTATTCATCGTCAGAAGTGTCACTATCTTCAAACTCTTCAGTGTCGCTATCAGTTGATGCTACATTAATCGTTAACTCGAATCGAAATATTTTCTATATTCTTCTTCAAGTTTTTCGACATGCTTGCAAGTTTTACGCCAGGTATCATTGTCGATATAGTTCATACACTCATTTATTAAATTTTGTAAAATAGTCATATTTTGCCCGATATTTTTAGTTGCAATTTTATTTTTTAAAATTCCCCAGATATTTTCGATACAGTTCAACTTAGGGTGATAGGGCGGCAAACGTAATATTTCAAAATTCTTGCTTTTAACTATTTCGTCGATTTTGAATGTTATGAAACGATGTTTATTATTTTTTATTAAATCATAGAGTTCGATTTTTTTTAATCGTTCGTCACATAAAATTCCGTTATCAGTTAGCCATTTTATCATATCGCTCTTCCTTGAACTGGACGTAGGAATTTTACTGCTGCGGGCGTTATGATAGGACGCGTTATCCATCACAATAACTGCCCTTTCTGGCAAATTTGGCATAAGCTTCTCTTCTATCCACTTCTTATAATTTTCAAACTCATATTTGAGTGATAATCTCCAGTTGTGGAGGATGCTTTATATACCAATGAGGCATTTGGAATGAATCCATCTTTAGTACCTGCGTGCACTATAATAAACCGGCTCCCAGTACCTAATTTCTTCATAAATGGTGTATCTTTATCCTTTATGCCCCATGTATTTTGTCGAACGTGTGACGTTAAAACATATGTTTCGTCAGTGTAAACAATAGGACGTCCTTCTGCACGGCACTGAGAAATCTTTTTCAAATATTTTAAACGCCATAGTTGTAAATCATGCCTTTCTTGTAATACTCGTCGGTTACTGCTAATCTTTCGCCATTTATAACCAATTTTTATGAGCAATGAACGTAAAGTGCTTAGACACCCGTCAAAGTCTATCTTTTCTCTGAGAACTGACCGAATTTTGTTTAAAGTTGGAATTTCCTTGTGTTCGATGTGATAATTTTGAATTGTACTTCGAATCAAATTAGTGTGGAAATTATCAAAATCAAATTTGCTACATCTTTTACGACGTTTTTTCATTGGGGATAGAAACTTGGCAGATGTAGAGGGCATCTCTTTTTCTTCTTTCAAAATAGAAGTTACAGTACGTTCACTGACCCCTGTTGCTTCGGCGGTTCGTTTTCTTACGTTAGCCAAAGGACTCAAATCACAATTATCATTATTATTCGCCTTCATGAAATTATATTCTTCTTGAAGAAAATGAAAAACTCGGGCGATAATTGCACGACCCTACAAATAATAAAGATAATACAATGTTCATGATCGTTGATCCATACAAAAAGTTTAATATTAAATTAACGCTATAAATGCATATTTAAATAACTCACCTCACTACGAATAATTTTTCGCTTTTTATCGTTATTTGACATGCTGACGGTACTTCGTGGCGGATAGCGACGTGAAAACAATAAGCACAAGTGACCTGAGCGGGCGACCGCTCGCTACTGACCGCTCCGTCAGGCACACACACTAACGCATTGTGCATGTACACAACATACCACAAGCAAGAGTCACGCGCGCTCGTAAATTGCAAGAACTATAGTAGGTACCATATTTTAACGATAGTCTTAAATATTCATAATACACTAATTTAATTTACAAAATTTTAAAATGTCCATGTATGGTGCATTGGTACTGACATCATAGCTTATGGCGACCTACCTGAACTAGGTTAATAAAAACCTGTGTTTCAGGCCATCTCCAGACTAAGCAAACAGCGGATTACAGTAAATTTCTTATTGAAATAATACTATACTACTTATAAAATTAAAGGAAAATTACCAATTTAAGATACAAAGTTATTGCAGTATTTCTATAGGTTTTTTCTGTGTCTGTATAATTAAGTTCACCCAATTATTCGCACACCTTCAGACGACAATTTTTTATTTTTTTACAAAAATGCGGAACAAATATTTGTTTGGCCAACAGGGAATTTCGTTCCAGGTCTAGCTATTTGTGTATGTAAGTTTAAATGTTTATAAACGCATCCAGGATACAGGAGTAATTCCTAGTGAGGTGCAACGTTATTTTTTTTTAAAAAGAAAGACTTGGTCATCATTCTCTTAGAGTTGAAAATTTAAAGTGTAAGATGGTGGACCGATGAATCTTGGTAATATTAGGTCCTTACATATGAAATTGGCATTTTGTATGGGAGGAATAAAAGTCGTTTATTTTTTTAATAAAATATATTTATTTAATCAAAGCATGACTCATTGCTATCTATGCACTTCTGCCATCTCATAGGTAGCTCGTTTATGCCTTTTCTAAAAAAAAACATTAGGACGGGAATCAATAAAATCTTTGAAGGCGGTTTGGACTGCCTCATCTGGGTTTATTTTTTTCCCATGCAAAAAGTTATCCATATTTCTAAAAAAAAAAAAAAATGATAGTCTGTTGGAGCAAAGCCCGGGGAGTACGATGGATGTTTTAAACATTCCAATTGAAGCTTCTCTAATTTGGTAGCAGTCTGTTGTGCAGTGTGTGGTCTTGCGTTATCCTGAAGCAGCAGTGGCCTTGTGCGATTGACCAGTCTCGGTTGTTTAGCGACTAGTTTATCCATAATTATGTGGAGCTGCTCACAGTAGAGATCTGCAGTAATCGTCTGGCCAGATTTCAGGAAGCTGTAATGTACCACACAGGCACTAGTCTACCAAACGCTGACCAAAAACTTTTTTCTAGTCAATTTTCTCTTGGGGCAGAATTTGGATGGTTCACCGAGGTTCAGTAGAGTGTCCACTTTTAAGCACAGGTAATGATTCGATTTAAAATCCCTTCATTATTGTGCCGATTCAGTAATGTAACGCAGCAATCGACGCGCATTTGTTGGTTTGCTTCACTGAATTCATGAGGTACCCACTTTTCGAGCTTTCTTATCTTCCCAATTTGTTTCAAGTGGATTAAAACAGTTGTATCACTAACACCGCAGCCTGCAACTAACTCGTACGTAGTTTGCAATGGATTCGCTTCCACAATAGCCTTCAATTCTTCATTGTAGACTTTGGTTTCCAGCCGTCCACGGACGGAAACCATTTGCTTTGATTGCTCTATAGGTTGAAATTTTCAGAACGAAAACGTTGAAACCAAAAACGCACTGTGTTTTCTCTTGCGACGACACTGCCATACAAATCATTAATTCTTCAAGCTGTTTCTGCAGCACTGGTGCCACGGTGGAACTTGCGCTGTCCGCGTCCATCGGCTTCCCACGACCTTCACCAGGGCATCAGTCCACTTTGTTGGGAGCCTCCCTACGCTGCGTCTTCCGGTACGTGGCCGCCACTCCAGAACCTTACTGCCCCATCGGCCATGGGCAATTTACGCCTGACGCTGATAGAACTAAACTTAGTACTTGTCTACTGTATTTTTATTTATTAATGAAATAGAAAGAAAAAGATACAATGCACATAAATTTAGATTAATTTGGCAAAAATACTAAGAAAATTTTGTTGAAAATGGATTAAAAGAAAACTTAGGAGGCTATACAGTCCATATCCGATCTATTTTGTAAAACTTTCTATACAGTCCATTTTCCGATCTATTCTGTAAAAAATCTATAGGTACTAACATATAAAGCTAAAGAGTATGTCTGTTTGTTTGTTTGTTTGAACGCGCTAATCAGAAACTACTGGTCCGATTTGAAAAATCCTTTTGCGTTGGATAGCCCCTTAATCCAGGAAGGCTTTAGGCTATATAACATCACGCACGACAAGCGCCAGAATTATATTGGTAGGTAATTTCTGTTAAATATTTTTATAAATGATTGCGATTTCAGTCAAAAATTTGTTTCTTTGAATGTATTAGACTTTAAATTGCACACGTTATTAGGTTTTATTGTTAGATATGTTTTATATATATCATAAATAAAAAAAGGGCAAGTATCCGTCTCAAATTGGGTAGTTGCCCTACTGTCTTTTGCGGATTGTTGCCCTGCGGCAACTATCCGTAACTGTGTATTTTTAACAAGCAAAGACAGATTTCTTTCTTAGTTATTTTTTTCATTTACTTTAACTATTTTTTCTTGGTGATTTTTTGTTTGGTTTTATCTTAAATAAAATAAAAATTCAACAGCAAAATGCCTCGCAAGTATTAAACGAAAGCCAGGCGTGGTTCCGCGCCACATCCAGAAGATAGTTTAACACTTGCGTTCGAAGAACTAAACACATTCATTCGAAACTTACCCATTAAACGATTTAAAAAGTATATAAAGGCCAAACTTTGCAAAAAGGGGTATTATAAAATCACAGATTATTTAGAAGACAAAAAAGCTTGGGACTGAGCTGTTCGCTCTGATAAGCACTAAAGACTGATTTACAAGGTGTAATTTAATTTCCTATGGCATACAATAAAATTGATGCATCAAATGACTTGCATCGTCTAAATGGTGTTTAGGCAATGCAATTTGATGTCTCGAAGGTCTCGAAGGCCTTCGACCGGGTATGGCACGCTGGCCTATTGAGTAAGCTTCCAGCGTACGGCATTTCCCCTAGCCTGACTGGCTGGGTAAAAGACTTCCTGACTGAACGATCCCTCCGAGTTGTTGTCGACGGATGTTCATCTGAGCCCATGTCGACTAATGCCGGTGTTCCTCAGGGGTCTGTTCTCTCTGCAACTCTGTTTCTGCTGCATATTAACGATCTGCTGATGCCCGGTATCTATGGGTATGCAGATGACAGCACAGTTGTGGAGAGATACCTGCCGGATGCTCGGGCTAGTAGGGAATCAATCCGGTCCGAAAGAGAGGCCATGGTAGAGCGAACGAGTGTTGCACTTCAGGCAGTCTCCGAATGGGGCAATGTCAATCTTGTAGCATTCAATGCCGCCAAAACGCAGGCGTGTCTTTTCACCGCCAAAAGGAGCCCGTTCACCTTGGCTCCTACTTTTCGGAATGTATCCTTGGAGTGTACCGACCGCCTTCAGCTTTTGGGTGTTGAGATTTCCTCGAACCTAAACTTTGGGCGGTTCGTTGAGTCCAAGGCCAAGGTGGCTGCCAGAAAACTTGGTGTAATCGCAAAGGTCCGGCAGTACTTCACACCAGGGCAGCTTCTAATGTTGTACAAAGCACAGGTCCGTTCGTGTGTGGAGTACTGCAGCCACATTTGGGCTGGTGCTGCTAAGTGTCACCTGGCCACTTTGGATTCAGTGGAGAGGCGTGCGAAGAGGCTGATTGGTGACCCTGATTTAACTCGAGTTGGTCTCCAAAGCCTAGAGCACAGGCGTAGAGTAGCCAGCCTTTCGGTGTTCTATAGGATACATTCTGGGGAGTGTGCGAGGGAATTGCACGATTTAATTCCCCCATCTCCGTTCCACCATCGGACGACCCGTCGTACGGCGAGTTTCCACCCTTATGTTGTTGACACTTCTACGATCCGGACGAAGCGTTTCGCCTCGTCCTTTATACCGCGTACATCGAGGGACTGGAACAATCTGCCGGCGGCGGTGTTTCCGTCGGACTACAATTTGAGTGTTTTCAAGGCTAGAGTGAATAGGCTCTTAATAAACTAGTGCGCTTTACCATCAACGATTGCGTCACTGCTTACCATCAGGCGGGATTGCGGTCAAGCGCTGGTTTATGTTTTAATAAAAAAAAAAAAAAAAAAAAAAAAACTTTTATTGTTGCTTCAACTTAATTGAAGCCATTGGCAATTAAATTGCACCGTGTAAATCTGTATATTTACTTAATTAATAGAGGCTAATCTCATTATTAATTCTGAATTTGTTTATTGTTCTATCTTTAAAATAAATTATAATACATTTTGATTTTGGACACTTATTTACTATTTTGGAGTCTATTATTGTTATATTTATAATTTAACTTTAATTAATACTGAATAAAAGATTGTATTTAATATTATGAACTAATTATTTAAATTAATAAAAGTTCATTTTTATTTGAAAAATAAACAGATTGGCACCTATCCTCACATTGGGCAAGTATCCCTCGAACCCTTTTTAGGGTTCCGTAGCCAAATTTCAAAAAACGGAACCCTTATAGATTCGTCATGTCTGTCTGTCCGTCTGTCCGTCTGTCCGTCCGTCTGTCCGTCCGTATGTGACAGCCATTTTTTTCCGAAACTATAAGAGCTATACTGTTGAAACTTGGTAGTTAAATGTATTCTGTAAACCGCATTAAGATTTTGATGCAAAAATAAAAAAATAAATATTGGGGGCTCCTCATACTTAGAACTGAAACTCAAAATTTTTTTTTCATCAAACACATACGTGTGGGGTATCTATGGATAGGTCTTCAAAAATGATATCGAGGTTTCTAAAATATATTTTTTTCTAAACCGCATAGATTGCGTAACAGACGCTCCCAAAGTGGTAAAAAGTTGGTCCCCCCTCTAACTTCTAAAATAAGAATATGAAAAATTAAAAAAAAAAACATGATGTAGGTACATTACTATAAAAACTACCAACGAAAATTATTTTGAACGAGATCTAGTAAGTAGTTTTTTTTAATACCTCCCTACCTTTTTTTTAAATAACTTAAATTTTTTAATTTCATAAATCAATGGTACGGAACCCACTGTGCGTGAATCCGACACGCACTGGGCCGGGGTTTTAACCTTAGGCTATAGTAGGCAGCTATCCTGTTTTTAGAGGTCATATTAAACTGGATTTACTTAAAATTTATAATACTCATAATGTTTTTATAAATAGGGTATGTTAGAAGATTAATGAACTATGTTTGAGAATACACTTTGAATAAAAAATGTATTGGTACACATTTCTTAAAGAAGCTTTTTAAAAAGTGTGGCAACTATCCGGCTTTTATCCTAAAACTAGTGTGCAGTGAAATGTGATTCCACCATATAAGGAAGAAGGAATTACATAAAAAAAAAAAAAACATAATGAAGGCAATAATTTAATATTTACAATTCAAACTACTTAATTTCAAAATATATTTCTAATGTATCACTTATTGTGGCTTCAATACACCTTGTATAGTCAGCCTAGCTAAGGATGATAAAATCAATCCTTTACCCTAAGAGATTGATTTTATCGTCCTTAGAATTATTAATATTAATTAAACACTGTTCTACAGTTTGCCGCACTTATATTTCATCGGTCTAGATAGTTAAAAACCACCAGATTTCGTTAACTGGCTAAACGAAATACTATTCAGTTGTTATGTTGTCTCGCGTCACAGTTGTACTCTTGAATTTAGCATTGTTATAATTCATGGAATACACCAATTGCCTTATAGGCTTATAGAACTAAACTAAATGTATGTACCTACAGTACATATTTTTTTTAAATAACCATAAACTAGTGCTTGACTGTAATCCCGCCTGCTGGTAAGCAGTGATGCAATCGTTGATGACAAAGCGCGCTAGTTTATTAAGCCTTACTCAATTTAAATTTTTTGTGAATAGGAAGGAAGACGGCAGTTGAGCGAGGTGATGCAATGTTAAACCCAACAACACGACCAACGATGCTGCGCCAGAGAGAGATTGATCTGGAGACCCTCCAAGACCGAACTCCCGACACAACAACATTTGGCGCATCGTACCCGGCACACATCGCAACACAAATGCTCAGACCCGTCCTCCGTATGGCTTCACCAGACATCATGCCAAAAAAAACCTATAGCACATCTTTTCTTTTCTATTTAAGAAAAGGACAGTAAATAAATATTAGTTTAATCCTGTTAAATTAAGAAACTCAATAGACAGTTTAGACGCTGACTAATTTGACAGAACTGCACTAATACTTATTTTCTGTTCTTTTCGTAATTAAATATGAAAAAAAAAAACACTTATATTTAGTTTATGAAAAAAGGAACAGACAGACGCCAATGTTGTATCTAATTAAAGAGTACAACTGTTACAAAGAATTACCACTGATTTTACTGGAATGGATTTGCGGAAAGTTGGTTAATTAAGAGTTGGGGTCTTTTTGTTAATTAACCAAACCGATGAAGTATGGGCGACAAAATTAAATTTACTTTTACCTTTAGGTAATTTATAATGGATAGTTTCGTCATATTACAACGTTAAAGGGTATCACAAAACGGTCAGTGTTTTGATGTTGCAGCACAAGCAAGTTCAAGCACAGTGAAGCAGCAATCAAAAGTTAACATACCAAATACGTACATCCTTATCTTTATAACATTACGAATGGATAACGGAATGCATACAATTTTATTGAGATTTAAAACACCAGCGGATATGATCGACCAGCGCTGATTGGTGCAATGATGAAGAAATTAAGAGATAAGGGTGAATTTGCTATGTTATCTTTTAAGTTGACGCTTTGCTGTACTTCGCATCTGCGCTAGTATGAAACACTCCTAACTATGTGCCCGTTCACCGCTTTGGTAAGAAACCTAAGCCTTCGACACGCTCATGAGGCTTCGAGCTAGTTTGACGAGGTTTTGAGTTAGAAATGGTCGTTAGAAGCATTCTCTACGATACTAGTTTCTTTCTCATGTAGGTAACAACTTTGCGCTTTTTATAATTTACAACGTAACTATATTATCTTGTATGTGTCTCCATACATAAAAAGGACGTGGGTTCTTTTTATGTATGGAGACACTTTCACGCTTTAAAGTTGTAGTGAACATCCTAACACTCTCGAAAAGTTATAAAAATGTTTGAAGTTGTACCGTAAACTGGACTTTATTATATAGAAGTTAACGTAATTTTTCCATAAACTCATATTTGTTGCAAATAAGTACATAATACCATCAAGTCCGTAGATTACCACTAACTAGTTTTATTTCTATTATAATTTTGATGACGTCCAAGATAATAGAGTCACGTAAGGAACGAGATAAAACACATAATCTTTACATTATGACTCATGGCTCTTATAATACCTATCACCGACATTGTATTATTAGTAAATAACAATATTAATTAAAATCAGTTACAGTCTCTCTCTGGTAAGAATCGGGCAACTTAATACTATAGGCAAAGTCAACCGCATGTCCAAAGTAACAATCTGACAATGACAGGACCTTTGACCTTTCAGGTATGCATTTAAGTTCCGGACTTGACATGTGGTTAACAGTTCTGTCAGCGTATCTATACTACATGCTGACAGTGCATTCATAAATATTTTTCACCTCTGGTGTTACGTTACTGCTACAATCAAAGTAATCTTTTAATGCAAAATAATTCGACAACGTAGGGATTATTAATGAAAACACCCAATAATGGCTTGGCTTGGTTTGATTGTCATTCACTTGTCAACATTTATGTAGTTGTCAATGTTGTTATTGTTTATTATATTTTGTTATTGTTATCAAAATTATCTTTTATACTGAAACCAGTTATTATTAAAAAATAAATGAATGTTTCTCGAAAATTAAATGTCTTCTCGGCTTGTACCTCTTTTGTCTAGCTAATGTGAATGTAGTTACGACTCATTGTTTTAAATTGACTTATAGAATATATACCCTAGAGTTATGGCATAAAAATACTTTGTATAAAGTCATATTGCGCTGTCGAGGATTGCCGACATTTGGCTTTTTGACATGACAAAATGGGTAATGAATTCTATTTCATAACAATAGAAAGTTCATTTTGTGTGTGCAAAAAAACGTAAATGTGTACCAAATGCCTCTGTAAATAACATCCAGTCGCCAAAAGAAACTTGTACGACCACATACAGTTCTTATTCACTAATAGTTTGTAAACACTCCAACAGATGGCTCTGGAACTATCTATTCAAAAGCGGTTGAATGCTTAATTGTTGTACTTGTATCTTCTCACTATCAAAAGGGAGGTCTTTTCTTCTTGCACAGATCCAGTGGTAGTAGAGAAGTCTTGCTGAATGCGCCTGAAGAAGAAGACCTACCACCACTAACACTACTTGCACCCCCAGGAGGATATAGGGACTGTACACGTGGATTAGCCTTAGTTTAAATATTTGATCATCTTGCATTCTTGGTTGTACCTGGAAAAAGGGAAAGAGATTCGTAGTTACATCTTAAATGTATCCCTATTTTTACTTATACCACTGTTAAAGAAAGAATCACCTGAACATGAATATACGGACAATTAAGGCTGTAAATTAATTTGTGTAACTTGTATTTCCTTGACATTATATTTTTTATCAAATAAGGCAAAGTCTGGTTAATTAAGTCAAGGGATTGGCGATATACTAAGAGTCAAATTACTGTGTTAATTACTATTATTGAAATGAAACATGAGTCAACATGACTGCGAATGACGACAATCGTCATCTTCAACGTCCATTGTTGGACATAGCTCTCCCGAGCATCGCTACTTCGGCCGCGTCTATGCTTCTAGCATTGCTGTTGCCTTCATTGAGCCTCTTTTCTAATTTGTGGGAAATGTCCTAGCTACATCTGCCAGTATGCGGTCATCTCGCCAAAAAAAATCAGCTAGCGATAAGAATAAGAATAAGAAATTTTATTTGCCCAAACATGTGTATACATACAGAATACAAAAGCGGTGTAGAGTAGATAGCGATGCCCATGCAATATGCACCGGCAATTGCAAGTTGGGCAATTAGAATAATGGTGAGCTCAATTAATCAACATTTTATTACACTAGTCAGATTCGACGGTAACACCTAGGTCAGGTAGACTGTAGACATAATTATATTGTTGGGAACTGGTCATTAAGATAGGCTCGTGGCCTGTGTTTCAGAACTACAGATAGACACTCACGATTTTAAAATAGCCGACAGGCACGAACATGTTAGAGAACTTCTTGAGTTTGGTGTTGAAACTGACGTCCTCGACCATCACATTTATTTGCACAGAAAACTTTGTAGACATCACCATACCGATCACCTGGAAGAAGTCAATTAATACACAATTAAAATATTAGTTGCAACTCAAACATTAGAAAGATTTGAATAGACAAACAGCTCGCACATAAATCCATATTATGTTTAAAGAAAAAGTATTTATTTTCTGTTTTTCATTATAAATGTTTTTGCTCTTGGTAGTAACAGCTTCAGAAGGCAGGCTAAAGGCTAACGACTATGAGTTCAGTTTATCGTTAGTTCATGTTATATGAAAAACTTAAATGAGAAATCGTACTTCTGAATTGTAATATTGACGATTTATAGTTTTTTGATATTTTAATTATTTTGACTTAGATTTTTTAAGAAATAGTTTCTCATTTGGATCGGTCGTTTTAATAGTTAACAATAATTATGCATGATTTTAAAACATATTCTTAGGTTAAATTTTGTTATCATGAGCCAGATGAACAGTATATTTTTGTGCGCCTACTGGCATAACACAGCGCCCTGTTAAATGTATATAAAACCTGTATCTATTTGCTAGTGTTAACAAATAAAATGATTTGATTTGTTCTTTGAGCAGTTATATGAAACCTGCCATGTTCTCATCAGCGGGGTAATTGTGTATAATACTAACATTATCAGTGTCTTTAATTTTGACGGTACAATAGCGTTACATTCATTGCGTTATTTCCATTATTGAATGAATAAATTTACTGAGTTTATACTTCAATGAATTAGCAATATCGTTAAGAAATATACAGATTGTGATTAAAGTGTGTTACACAACTAATGTGCTATTCCTTTCTTTCATAGCTTTGATACTTACAGGCTCTATCGTGAAGCCACTGCCGTGCTGCTCCTCAGTAGGACTCATACCCTCGACGCGCTCGTATGACAATGGGTTTGTATCCAAGAAGTGAGCGTTTGATAGGACAATTGGTAGACCTAAAACCAAAGTCGTAAAATTAGAACAGACATAAAAATTATAACAGACATAAAACTGTAAATAGCAAATTATTCCATTCAATTGATATAATATCGTTTTGATTTTTAAAATATTTGCATGTTTCTGAGAATTTTTTTTTTATATATCCCGTATTTTGTTTTATATATATATATATATATATATTTTTTCGTTTGTTTCTTTAAACTGTACTCTCACGATATACAATTGGATTTACTTTTTATATCTTTTTATTATTAGGTTTTTTTTTTTTTTATTTTTACTGTAATTTAATTGTTTGTTGCATCGGGTGACGTCTGTACGTCGACGCCGGCTGTCGCTGAAAACCAGCGCTGGGCTCTGTTTTTGCATAGAGTCGCAGCATAATGCTGAGCGACAGCCGTTTTGCGTGGATGTGACGCATGTTTCCCTCAACTATTTCTTATTTTTTTATGTTTTTGTAAACTCTTGCGTCATTTTTATTGCAAATAAACGTTTTTCTTTCTTTTCTTTCTTTCAAATTTATATATTTAAAAATTATAAAATTTTTATATTACTAATTTTTGAGAAATTATGTCTATTTAACAACAATCAGAGATAGGACAGCTTTGAACAAATAGGCAGCATCAGTTTTGGAGGCCAAAAGATATAGAGACATATTAACATATATCAAATTATTTTACTCACCATAAAAACAAGGTGACATATCCGAAAACCCTTCATAGCATATCCCTTTACTGCACAAACATTCATTCTCAGGGCTCTTACTGTAGGTCCTGTTGGAGAGCTTGTAAGCCATGCCCTCAACTCCGAAGTCCGTGGTCCTTTGACCCACGTACTCCAGCTCCATGAACCGGCAGAGCACATTACGGTAGATCTTCAGAGTCCGGTTGTGAGCCATCCCCGGGGGGTAGACGATTCCTTCGAAAGTATCGTTAAAGCTGTTGCAGAAGGAGCTGGAACATAAGAAGATTGGGTGTCGATAAGAAGAATGATAAGACAACTAGGAATCTTTGGCTATTATTAATTATGTAAGCCCTTATAGCTCATTTCGAGGTAACAATATTAGCCGCAGTGAGTGAACTATAGAATCGGTCGCGGGTGCGTTTCAGAGCCTTATTAGGGTATTTTGTTGACCATTTATCAGGGTTCATCAATACATTTTATACCATATACAATTCATCGAATTATCACTTGTATAACGATACAACGATGATGATAATGAAGTATAATTTACCTTGTTTCCGGATATCCCCAGCTTGGGAGACCTCCAACACCGTTGATAGACTTGATCATGAACTTGTCCTCATCATTTGCGCTTACTTCTACTCTGAATGGGGCTTTTTCATCGTACAGCTGGGAACGTAAATATAAGAGGTTTCATTTACTGTTATCCACAATAGAGAAAAGTGAAAACCTTAAACATCTTTTGGATCCTACTTCCTCTAAAGTCGAATTCACCTTCACCACACAGTGTGTTATACCTACATACCATACTGGTAGACTTATGAAGACTGATTCAGTGATGCAACATAGATCAATCCCACCTATCGTACAGCGAGAACACAATCGTAATCTGTATTTAAATTATATTAATATAGACGATCTTACCCTATCCAACAGTCCCAAAGTGTCGAAGTTGATCCACCCCGGCAGGACGGTGTTACCTACATTGATGAGTGGCTCGTTGTAGCCCCACAGGTAGTCATAGGCAGACATCTGAACAGTAGCGTTAGTCCCCAGTCGGGAGGCCAGCAAGTTGAACCCTATCTTGGCGAAGTAGCCGTAGTTGGACACTAATGAGGCCATGCTCTGAAAATAAAAGAACAAAAACTCTTACAGGAAGGATAAAAACTAAACAGAATAAGATAACCAAAGAAAAACAAGATATTAAGAACAATAATACAAAAATGGATAGTATGTTCTGTTTTGTTTGTTCATACTTTTTATGGTTTCTTTGAAGAACTCATCAGTGAAATTTTCTGTCAGCGGCTCTTTCAGTAGAGAACAGTAAGTCGGAGCTAAATTTAAAAGTCAATTAAGAACCCAATGAATGTCATATGATAATAGTAAATAGATATATGAAAAAAAGATTATGTCTAATTAACAATATATTGAAGTTAACTGGAGATAATTTATTGCAAAACATTTCATATCCCTAATAACAGAGCATCCGTGTTTGAATTAACGTATTTATTTCAATTGAACCATTTACCTACAGGTGCTGTTAAATTGTCAAAATTTAATGTCAATCAGTCAGAAACTTGAAGCTAATCGCCCATACCAAAACGTAGTTTTCTACGAAGAAGAATGGACAAGAGACTCAAATGACAATCTTTTAAACCAAGATATTACAAAATCATGGGTGGTTTAATTTCCATTCCCAGTCGATTCTAATGTATAATAATAGGACGGCTCCATCAGTTTAGTTAGTTAACTAAAGGCAAACAAAAATCCTCGTGACTTAGTTACAATAACTTTGCTTAATTGAAGAGTACAACTATGACGTAGCATGACAACTGAAGTGACTAGTATTACGTTTAGTCGGTTAACTTAGTTATGTGGTTTTTAGTTAACTCCCAAAACCGATGGAATATAGTTCCAAGTAGAAGCGGTTTAGTTTGATGGTCTGTTGTACCACAGCCTTAAAAATATGACCGCACTGTTTTAATACACAGTGCACTTATATTATGACTATTGCTTTTTTTTTTTATTAATTATAAACTAGCGCTTGACTGCAATCCCACCTGATGGTAAGCAGTGATGCAATCGTTGATGGAAAAGCGCGCTAGTTTATTAAAGCTATTCACTTAAAAAACTTAGTGAATAGGAAGAAAGACGGCAGTTGAGCGAGGTGATGCAAATTTATAAACCCAACAACACGGCTAATGATGCTACGCCAGAGGGAAATTGATCTGGATGGACCATGATCAAACTCCCAACACAACATCATTTGGCGCATCGTACCCGGCAAGCTTCACAACCCAACTGCTCAGACCCGTCCCCCGTACGGCTTCACCAGACATCACGCCGGAACACGACGAATCGCTTGGCGGCAAGACTTTGTCTGGTGAGTGGTAACTTCTGCTGGCAGCCGATCTTATGGCCTACCACCGAGTACCGACTATTGAACCTAGACCTAGAGAACTGTTCTTAAGTTAAACTTACCAACATGGCAATATTCGGCATGGTGACTATCATATCCTCCGGCCTCCCAACTGACTCCTCTGGCAGAAAGGTGACCCTGTGCCGAGGACTGTATCGCATCACCCCAGCCGCTTTGTCTATCTCCAAGTCCTCATTTGTTCTGTTCTCTCTGAAAATTATGAAAAAAAAGCATAAGAACTTTATCCTCCTTTTGGGATCCTTCACAGTAAGTTAAATGAGTGAACCATACCTTTAGGGTAATTATGTAACACACTATCAGTAGTAATGGATAACATTTTGTCAGTTGAACAACATTCATTTCGTTATTTAAGTTGTTGAGCAGACACAGTTTTTGAACATATGGGGCAATGGATTAGCAATATGCTTCAAAACGATTCAAATTGATAACAAAAGTGTGTCACGCAATTAGGGTGGTCCTTACCAGGTATATGCGAGGATGATTTCTACATTCCTATAGGTACCTACTCGGATATTATGAAAAGCTTCGGCCCCACTAGAACCGCGCAGCTTCGTGAAGCCGAGCTACGAGAAACAGTCACGTGAGTTCTTTTAGCTAATGAGGACGCGTTGCCAACAATAGCGAAAGCCTCATGAGACTGGGCTTCGAGAGACTTTCAGGCCGCATGGCCCATAGTGGGATTTGTGTACAACGCCACAAGTTTATTCTGGTGCGCGGTTAAAATCGGAACTATCGCCGACATCTTCTTTTGTTAATACAAAATGAAAATGACAATCTCACAAATGTTTACTAATGTAGAACTCGCATAAAGTGACATAGTAGGTCACTTTTGATCGGACAGTTAAATATAGCGAATAGATAACGTAACACGTGCGACGGCAGATGACTTCTTCCACGTGAAGTAAGAACGTCGTAAACGATAAAAGCTTAGAGTCGTAGTAAAGCCAAAAATAGAAGGGCAAAAAAATGGCAACAGAATTAATTTCGCCTTGTATTAATACAAATATTCATCGTACCTATCTTATTAGTCATGATCCATTTGTGTTTTAGTTCCATAAATAGTTTGTAAATATGATCCAATATCAAATTATTTTAATTTCACACCTAAGTCTTATAAATTAAATTAAAGATAGCTCGTTTTGGTTAATTATTCTCATAAGTATCAACATACATAATTAAGATCACGGATATCGATCCTAAGATAACGCTAATATAATTATACATGAAGAATTTAAAAACATAATGTTTTTACTGACTGCGCGACACGTGATGGGACGCACCACCATGGGACGCATTTACATTATGTATAGCCGTGAGCAGAACCATGCACGAGTGCCATCAGGGATCTGGGGGCCGAAGTCATCATTATTATCATCATCGTCCCAGCGTTAATCCCAGTCGCTTCCGAAGCTTTTTCAGTTTTGGAGTCTGGGGTCCGCTTTACTAGTCTAACTGCTGATTTTGGCTAAACTTAGATATTTTTCTCTTCGATATCTTATCTGGGGGCCCAAGTCTTTGCCAATATATGGAAGTGGCGAGCGGAGGGAAAACGTCAGAGCTTCACTCCACTGCCTCGAGTTATCATGGTACAACGGACTGAACTCCGGCGTGATATCATGGCGACATTGAGAGTGTTTAATGTCAGAACCCAGTGTTTCCAATATTAGTGGCGAAAAGAGAGAGAGAGAGGCGTTATGGAACCCTCACCTTCCGATTAACGGAGACGGTTCGGTGTCCCTCACCGAACACGGTGGTTTTAGGAGGTCCCAGTTTCGGATAAGACGGGGGAAACACCTAGGTGTTACGACTGTGTGGATCGCCCTGCGAATATGGTTAGCATACGTTGCAGGTTTGGCCAGTTTGGGAAGGACACCGCCGAGTCCTCGTGTCCCTTGTCCTGACCACGATACGGAGTGAGAATGAATGGCTGGCCGTCACCACCTGCAAAGCAGGTACGCTTGCGAAGGAGGAGGCGGAGCGCTTTGGGGAGAGGCAATCTTTGTGGCCTTAAGCCTCCAATCGTCGTACGTTGTAATGCAGCGATCGGCGTTGTTGAACCAGCTTCCAGACACCGTAGGTGCCATTTTTTAATTTAATTTTATTATTTTTATTTAACATAGGATAAGGAAAAATAACTCTAAGTCAGTCACTTAGATCATATTAAAATTAATATAATTATACGAAGAGATTTAAGATATTATGTAATTTAATGCCTTTGATAGTGGTATTATAAGTTGTTATCAGTCTCTATAAAAATGTATTTAATTTTTTATCAACAATTCAACATAAAGTATATATCATTGTTACTAGATAATCACAAAAAGGGTCCCACGACTAGAATATTATTTGTTATTAATTATTTTAATTGTTTATGTTTAAAATACGTAATGGAGAATACGTAGTTTCAGTTAAAAACCTAATCGCCACACTGTATAGATAAATAAACCTATAGAAATATAACTGAGCGAGAGTAGTAGTAATCATCAACAATCTGCTGAATGTTTTCTTGATGCGGTCGGTAACTCACGAAATTCAAGTCAAAGCCTATGGTAGTTTTGGACTCCAGAGTCAGGAACCTCCAAACGACACAAGCCGTTGAAAGTACTGTCATCTGATTTAGGCTCTAGATCAGTGTGTCGAGAGTGAAGACAATTTCGGCTACCAGGCCGTTGACCATTTTGACAATCGGCATACTGACAGCCAAGCTGACATGCTACATGTCAACAAACTTCATGCGCCAAGTCCATATATTTATCAAAAGATTTGATCATCTAATATATAAAATCTAATATATAAAATTTTCATGGTGCGGTGTTTGTGGTTAAACTCCTCCGAAACGGCTTTCCCGATTCTCATGAAATTTTGTGTGCATATTGGATAGGTCTGAGAATCGGACAAAATCTATTTTTTATCCCCTAAATGTTAAGGGTAATCCACTCCTATTTTTTTAAATATAGATCTACATCGCCCTTTACAGCACATGATTTAAATAAATAGTTTCGAAGATATTACAAATTTAAAAATTGTGGGGCGTCGCATTTGCGGCGGTGCCAGCCGTGTTGTTTTTTATACAATGTTAACAGTTTTTTTGTAATGTATTTAGTATCAGAATTGCACCCGTGCGAAGTCGGGCGGGTCGCTAGTTATTATTATAATAATACCTTGTACTGTCTTGTTTAAAAGGGAACTCCAGTGGTACTTTCTCAATACAAACGTAATCCGCTGTTTTCTTCGTGGATAATGCTTTTAGAGCAATTATTTTTTTTTTCTACAATTTTACACCGTGATTATACGTGCCTCTATCATTTGATATTTTCGGAAACTTAATTGTTTCCGAAAAAATCAAATGATAGAGGTACTTCAAAATCGCAAAAAATAACCCATTTTTACAGTGATATTCAGATGACTATTAGACAAACGTGATAAGTTTTTGTCAAATAAGAAAATAATAAAAGCATAGGTATACTTTTCCTCCAAATTTTGATATACATAAATGTAATTGAAATTTTCTGAAGAGAGAGATGAGAGAATAATTGAGAAGATTAGAGTCGTGTTTTGAAAAAGAAAAACAGCGGAATATAAAACGAATTTTGGTCAACGTTTTTGTAGATAAAATCAGCCTGAGCAGCAACTGTCTTTTTGGCACTTTACCGGGAGAGTTTGGAAGCAGCACGACGACAACAATTTCTTCAAATACCTATTTTCCAAATTCCTCGGCACTAGCATTTCAAACTTTTCTTAAATGGGGACTCATTTAAGAAAAGGTTGAAATGTGGGTACTGAGCATGGAATCCTGAATTCGATTCTTTGGTTGGACAAAGATAAATATATAATTGGTGTGATTTTGATGCCAAGGTAAGCAAGATATTAGAAACAGATAGATGACTTTCATTATTTCTACATACGCGTAATGTAAAACAGGTTAAAAGATAAATTTCAACTTACTGGTAAGTGAAAGGTCCGACCTCTTCCACCTTGAGCTTGTCATCTTGACCGCTGGCGAACCGCTCAGCATTGGTGATGTTGAAGAGGTAAGCAGAAAGGTGGATACTGTCCACCTCCTGGCTCATCGCCTCATGGACGTATGTGCCATAGTCCACACGGGCATACTGTGGAAGGAAAAGACCATTATTCAGCATAAGCAGGAAAAACGTGCACCGAGTGGTATCTGTAGGCTGGATTTGGCAAAAGGCTCGATTAATACTAGGTACAGGATACTTGAACATATCTGGTGAAGTGTCAGTCACTGATGGAGATAAGTAAGCTGGGTTTTCGGATATAAAACGTTACAGTTTAGTAAAAAACCGAAGAATGTTTTTAAATGAAATTCAGCTTTTGATAAAAAAAAAGTGTTTGTTTTCTATTATTCTCGGTGGTAGGCCATAACATGGGGTGCCAGCAGAAGTTACCACCCACCAGACAAAGTCTTGCCGCCAAGCGATTCGACGTGTTCCGGCATGATGTCTGGTGAAGCCGTACGGAGGACGGATCTGAACAGTTGTGTTGCGATGTGTGCTGATTACGATGCGCCAAATGTTGTTGTGGTGGGAGATTCTCTGGCAGCATCATTGGTCGTGTTGTTGGGTTTAACATTGCATCATCTCGCTCAACTGCCGTCTTCCTTCCTATCCATTTAGTTTGCTTGAATGAATAGGCTCTCAATAAACTAGCGCGCTTTACCATCAACGATTGCATCACTGCTTACCATCAAGCGGGATTGCGGTCAAGCACTAGTTTATAATTATTAAAAAAGAACAACACTGATGTAGCATCACTACTGAAGTGGCTGGTAGCCGAAAGAGTAAAGCCAGGCGAGCACGACTTCAGTCCAGGCTGTTGACTAAACGGCAAATTTAAGTAGTTAGTAACGACATAATATATACTTACATAAACAGAGACAATCCGTATCGGGTCCACCATCACGGTCAGCATGGCTATCGCGAGGCATGTCGTTCCTAGCAGTAAGCTCACCAGAAACCTTACTGTAAAAGAGAAGAGACTTTTGTACCGGTTTTAAAATATTCCCTACCCTATGTACATATCTATTTGTACAAGTTATTTTTTGTTTATGTGAAACTTGAATAGTTGGTTCAGAATAAGCAACTGAATCGATTCCAAAAATTTTTACATCATGTTATATTTTTTTCCAAATATATTTCGAAATTGTTGCAGAGTGGTTACCGAGCGGTTACAATAGATGTATTTGCACGCGCGCCACAGCTGACGACAGAAGTCAACGCACTGCGTTAGCCCGCTCGACCATATTTTTGTTGGAACAACCAAGTAGAATAACAAGCTCATGACTTTGTGATTGTTTATGATATCTTTTTGAAATTTTGTACATAGACTCTTTACTTAAAAATAATGGACACGTGTTTCGAGTTTCGCATAAACAAAAAGTAGTTTTGTATGCTATATTAGCTGCTCCGGCGAGCTTCGTGCCGCACCAGAATATTGATGACTGTCAGAAAGATAGTGGAGTATGATAATAACCCGTCCCGGTAACCGGTCCCGTTTTAACCCTATATGTATGGAACCCTAAAAAAAAGATTCTAACTAATCGAACGAGCGAGGTAGATTAGTAGATAATTGGATTAACACTTTTTTAACACCCTTCAAGCTGATGTAATTCCACTGGTTTTAAATATATAAGCGGGCCATAACAAACGCGTGTGTTATCAAAGCAAATAGTTAAGTTATAGTCCATACAATAGTAGTTTATGAAACTGTTACATAATGAGGGATATTATGCACGAGTGTGAGTTTTTTAATAGTATCACACGAGTGTGTAATACCTAATTATGTACAGTTTCATACACTACTTTATCTAATCTCATACATTGTATTGAATATATGAAGTAGCACTTTTATTAATTTTTTCTATGTTAAAAAATCTTGATAACATTTATCGAATAATTTTCTTGACTTGATTGGTAGTAAATTAAGACTGACTGCTGTCGCAGCCTCTAAAATATCGGGCGGCGTCAAATTTTCTTCATTGTCAATTAAAATTTCAAGAAATAATAATAATCAATTATGTGTCCAGCGAAACACAACAACGACTTGCAATGCAAAGAAACGTATTTGGCGCCAAAATTCTGCATCACCGCGCACGCGCCAAAGCGCGCGCAGCCACATATAAAAAATGAAATATTGCTGTCTATGGTTTGTAATCTGTACGATAATGAAAAAAAAAATTATTATAACATTATTTTGTTAGAGAAATAATGTTATAATTTAATTTTTTAATTTTCTTTCGATATACTATGGGTAAAGTATGTCAATATAAACTCCTTTATAGTTTTATATTTTTAATTTTTTGTACCTATTATATGTATTATTTGCCATTTCAAATAATTATGGAACTGATCGCCGCCGCACGGCTCCAGCCAGTGAGCAGCGCACTGTTCCATATTTGAAATGGCAAATAATAATACTAATGGCGGGAAAGCAACAGTGTGCATTCACAGATTGAGTTTATTTAAAATAACGGATGTTCTAATTGAAATAAACAATTTTGTATTTGTATTTAAATTTGTATTTGTAAAAATCAGTTTATTCGGTAATTTAAAAATTTGGCTGCATGCTCTAGCGTCTTTGCCAACATTTTCACACAGCTACGGCAGAAAATAAACCTCACGCCATTTTTCTCAAATTTTCTTTTCTTTGTAGGTACTTGTATTGTGAATATCTAAAAATGACAACTTTCAAAAACGGAGAAGAGCAATATATTAGTTCAACTCCACCGGATATACTAACAGAAGCGCAAACCGCATGCGACAGCTTACTGCCGTCCATATCCAAGGCCAGATACATAACCACGTATGAAAATTTCTTGAAGTGGAAAAACATTAAAAATGCCACATCATTTTCCGAAAATGTAGTTTTGACGTATTTTAATCAACTAGCTAGTAAATATAAGCCTAGCTCGTCGTGTAAAATATATTCTATGCTAAAAAGCACCCTCAGGATGAAAAATGGTGTCGATATTAATTTATATTCAAATCTCATTGCATTTTAAAGAGACGCTCTGATGGTTATATAAAGATAAAATCTAAGGTACTGTCATCAAATGACGTCGAAAAGATGCTTCAGATAGCCAGTACTTGGCAACAAAGGTCAGTTTGCCTCCTTATTTTATGTGTTGATCTACCTACTGTACATACTCTTTGACATTTTTTAACGACCGTCTGTAAGCTAAGTACCTATAACTTATCTAACACATTTTTATTTCTTTTCAGGTTGCATTAATATTTGGTATTACTGGTACATGCAGACGGCAATAGCTTCACAATATTACCACAGAAGACATTGAAAATCAAGGCAAAATACTTTTAGTTAAAATCCCAAACACTAAAAACAAAATACCCCGATCTTTTATTATCGACGGCCCATTTTGCGACTTGATCAAAAAATATGAAGCTCTGCGTACGACTAAGGCAAAAAATAATCATTTCTTTCAGAATTACCAAAAAGGTAAATGTAGGTACTGCGCAACCTATTGGCATATATAAATTTGGTGCCATGCCAAAGGAAGTCGCCAAGTTTTTAGGATTGCCGGATGTTGATTGTTATACAGGGCACAGTTTTAGAAGAACGTCAGTTACATTACTTGCTGATTCAGGAGCTGATATTATTGACTTTAAAGCGGCATAGCGGGTGGCGTTCTAACGCAGTAGCAGAATCTTATGTAGAAGATTCTATCCAAAACAAAGCAATTATAAGTGCCAAAATTACTCAGGCAATAAATTTGGAATCACAAACGAAGAAGTTTTGCCGTGAGCCGCGCCCCTCTACTTCTACTAATGATATTTTTTAGTTACAACTAACGACGAATTACAATGCTCTCCTACCGCCTTGCAAGAAGTTTCGTCGTCTCCAACATTTACCCTAACACAAAACTGACATTATGAATAATAATTATAATAATAAAAACACAATTCCAACCACAACTAGAACTACGTATAATTTTAATAATTGTTTTAATAATTAACAAAATATAAAATACTTTTTTTTTGTTTCCTCGCAAGTGTGTTAAAAAACGTTGTACGATATACGTGCGTATTGGTTATAACATCATTACGCACTTATGTCGTAATGTACTATAACAGTAGCAATGGCTTCAAATAAATAGTTCAACTATATTCATTTCGTTATTTACATTGAGTAGTCAAAGCCGAACCTATCAAATACTTGTTACTTAGTTAGGAATAATTCATTCAAAAGTATACATTATGTGCCATTTGCCAAATCTGCCGTAAAATTGCATTAAAATGCAACTTTTACTGGTTTTTATCGCTGGGTGAAATTAACAAACGTATGAGATATGTATTATCTTACATGTATGTTCATTTCATATATCCTTAATAAAATTATAATGTCACAGTACATTCGGCCTACGCAAAATCCTGCATCGCGCAAGCAGAATAAAGGGTGTATCTGACATTGGCGCACAAACGAGTACCGTGGATCCAGTACATGATACTGTGGCGGAATTTTGCGTCGGCTTTTTCCCGGTTAAAAAAAATAATATGCAGTTTTTTTTCACTTTAGACCGTTCACAATTGCTATAATATCATAACTCAATAAGATAGTAAAAATTAATTAATTGGTTAATTACACAAAAAGCGCAAAGTGAACAATACTAGAAAAACTATCCTATGAGCTGATTTAATAGAGTTCGCATCTGGGGTCAACGTCATACCTACAAACACGCACGGCGGCACGCTTGCAACGTTCAAAGGCCGAGCCGACACTTTTTTAAACACTGTTATTTCTGTAACTGCTCATTAACGACATAAATGACTATCATAATTTTATTAGTGGCATGCGGTGTAGCTTTTTCGCAAAGTTTGCGTTACGATGTCAGATACACCTTGTATAAATAAATACGGACAAATCGGCAGATTGAGCTAGCCCCAAAGTAAGCTCGAGACTTCCACACCACCACCACAGTATACCACGTAACTAGCATAACTACATCCAACATCCCGATATCAATCTTTGAGCGGTAGTCTACCAGACAAGACAGCAGTCTGGTCGGAGGATGCCCCCTTTTCTACAGAGATTGATTTAACGTTACACCGTCATATCTCTGTATGTACCATTCTACAATTGTGAAGTAGCAAGCTCATGAAATGTATTGCATATCAACGAAGGTGTGATATTCTTCCGTGTTATTTATTTATCAGTCCTTTGTATTTGTTTTGTGATATCATTCAGTATGTTTCCACAATATCTTGAATCACACTATTTATGTACCGACATATCTATTTGTTATCTATTTGTTTCTATTCTTATATGGAAATTTTATTTGTACTTATTATTTGTGTCATGGTCACACTCTTCACAGTGTAGTAAACTGAAGGGCAATGAGCAGTTTTCCAGAAGCTTTCCTATGACTTGCTAGATGGTGGAGCCAGCACTTCTGGTAATAGAAGAGTGTTGTATGACATCTAGTGTTCCCTTATTTGTGGAAAAATCAATCAAAATGTGACTTATGTACTTACATTCTTTCCCTGTCAATTCTTTCTCGCGACAAAACAAATTTTAAAAAAATACTAAAAGTTATGGTTGCGCCGTCTCTTGATGACATATTTTACATATTCTCGTAATTTTAAGAAATTTCTTGGTCTGATCTCAAATTCAATCTGTCAAAAAGTCGACGAGTTTTCCTACATTCTGACAAATTTCTGACATTTGTTTGTCGCCGAAATAGGACTGAAACTAGATTTAAAAAGTTTTAAATTACGTGAATTGACCTCCTGATTCACAGCAGAGCGGTAATTCCCGTATATTTAAGAACGGTCGTTCGCCTTCTAATGTCAGTATCAATTTGTCAGAAGTACTTCTTATTGACCTACATTTTCGCTACTTTTTGACATTGATTGGCGCTGAGATGACATTGCGCCTAAATATTGATAGTTCTTAATTATAATATCATTAATAATCTTTGTTTATTCAAAAACTACATGTCATTTACAACACGAGACAAAAAAAATACAATTCATCTTTGGTCGATCAAAGATATTTATGTTTTTTTATGATTGTATGATGAGTCCCGGTCACTTCCGTAAGTTTAAAAAAGAGATTTATCATAGGGAAAGCGTTTCTGTAAAATATTATGCTGTTTTGCCCTAAGCTCACTTGACCTGACTTTATACGGTGAGAATTTTGCAGAATCGATTTGGGTGGCTGATTGCTGACTGGTTCGGTTGAAAACCCGCATTAGGACGTAGTTGTCTGGTAATTTTGCGCAGTCGTGAGGCACGCATCGTTATTTCCTACATCGGACTTTTAAATTTTGATTTGTATTTTTTACCAGATTTATGTATAATAGCTTTAGTTTTAAAAATCAACGCGGAAGAGTACTATCGACACGAAAAGATGGTGAAGAAGTATGCTAAATGCTGCGCCCTTTAGTGTGTCTAAAATAATCTTACGATCAAAATTTTGATTAATATCTATCTAGTCGCAAACTCATCTCGGAGACAATCAATGTGAAAAACTTGCCAAAAAATTTAGAGAAATTGTTAAAGGTAATATTGCAATTCTCGTAATTATATGAGCCTAAGCTCTACATTAGCTCCGCGCCTCGAGGCACTGAGCTAATGCAGAGCTTAGGCTCTCCCGTGTGGTACCGGGCTTAGTACCATCCCATATCCTTCCGTGGGTGTCGTAAGAGACCACTTAGGAATCTCTCACCAGGGAAGTGGGCAGCAGCGCTTTTCCTGTAGAATACCAAGCTACTGCGATCCCCAACGGATAATGGCAAACCCCCCAATGTAATGAAAGTCTTGGAGTAGGCCTTTGTCCATCAGTAGACCTCTATAGGTTGAAGAAGAAGAAGAAGCTCTACATAGTTATCAACTTAAGTATTTAATCAACATTTATGTATATAAAAACGATGGCCGTGAATAACACTCGAAATACTCAACAAAGTTCGATCGATTTGATTGTTTTTAAGATTTCGTACCCAATGATTAAAAACGGGATTCTATCACTAAAACTCCATTGTCTGACCCCCAGTCCATCTGCCTATTTGTCTTTCTGTTATCTCACGATCGAAGCTTAACTATTGAAGTTTTCATAGATCAACATACTTTTTAAATTTATTTTTTCTTTAGATAACGGAACGCTTCGAGTACAAGTATGTTTTTTGTTCGCCGTTTTTTTCTTGATCGTATCAATACGGTTATGTTACGATACAAAAAATAGCAATATCTAAATATTGTCTCACGTGATACAAAGTTCACCGGTGATCTACTCAAGAACATTGAATGATCAATTAGATTTAACTTACTTTTCGTTGTCCTATTCCGCTCAAAGGTCCCTTTGGTGAGGTAACCCATTTTCAGTGTCTCTTTCATCGGGAGAGATTATTTAATCACTGTTTCAATAAAAAGTTCTGAAACAAAAATAAATAAAATTGCGTTATTTATTAAGTAGATAACTAGCTATTAAAATTAAATGTTCATTTCTACGGATCTATTCTATGAATGTAAAAATTCCCATTCGACTATCTGTGTGTTAAAACATTTATTCAAATCAAAGGGACAAAAAAAAAATGATATTTTTGTTTTCCCAAAAACTGTCATTTTTATCAAAAGTAGACTAGATAAATAATAGATCTTAAAATTATCTGCGGAAATGGTTAATAAACTCTTTTTAATGATGGACATTCTTGAAATATCGAGAATATAGAGTAGATGTTTTAAGATCCTTTTACACATCAAAATTTTTTTCGCTGAAAATTTTAAAACAAAATGGTCCCCGCACACCCCTGCAGGGGCACTAGTCTGCTAATTTTATAAATTTATCATTCCAAAACGATTCTATTGTCATTGTACTGAAATTGCGTAATCTGCTAAATTTATAATGATCGATTAATTATCGGTCAGTCGTTTCGCAATGGTATGGTGAAAGAATAACATTGCCATTATTATAAAACTCGTTGATAGAAATGATTTTCTAAGCACTACTCCATTTGATCATTTATTAATATGGAGTGTCGGTGATTGAGCACTGGAAACTCATAACAACGCACTTTTGTTAATAGATTACGAAAATTCACAAAATCCTTCATTATGAGATCACTGATTGGCCATTCTGACACTATTGTAATTGCCGACTAGTGCTCCAGATGTAATGGCACGAGCGGTGCGTTGTTGATATGTGTATGGGAGACACGATTTAAATTATTTGAACACTTTACTACAATTTAGTTAAACGAGCTTTACAACTTACAAGTAAGACTAATTAAATTACTGAGCTAGAAAAGATCTGTGGTGAGTATTTATACATAGAATCATTACTGAAAGGAGTGGATAAATACCACGACCCTTGATCCTTTATTAGTTATCTGATCAACAATATTGTGTACTAATTTGTGATCTTGAATGTTATTAGTAATTGTATACAAACATTATCTGTTTATGAGAACAGTAAATAATTGATTACATGACGATACATAATATTCTAATGATATACAAACAGATAGCAATAGTTTCCTTGAGAAAGTCATTTACACACACTGATCCCTGAGTTGACACGCTGGTGAAACAAACTCTTTATATCTTTTCTGTATATCTTTTTATTAATAAAAAAAAAACTGGCCCCGCACTACGAATGTCTCCTGTATCGTGGGTACAAATAAACAAACATATAAACTCACAAACACAAACAGCCAGACTCGGAACAAAAACTTTTAGGTCATACAAATATTTGTTCCGTGCGGGAATCGAACCCGCGTCGTGTTTAATGTAGTGCAGGTACCTTTAAAGTCCACACATTCAGATTAGTTAGATTCCTAATAATTAATATTAATAATCTAACAAAGGCCATGTTTGAAAGGGAGCTTAGAAGAACGCCTTTGCATGTTTTTGTTCACTTATCCTAATTAACGGTAACCATGCATCAGTTATCAAGTATGTACATACATGGCTCACCCTGATTTTGGAGCTCAACAACCCGTAACACATTTGTGGGACATTTGCGTTGGTCATGTACATGTATACTATATACAAATGTATATACTCAAACCGCAGACAGTTATAATTATGTAGGTATTCAATCTTGCTTGCACGGTAAGCCATTCACAATTTCACAGTTACTCTTTAGGGTCCAGTACCCTGTTAGTAGCTCGTATGTGAAAAAGTACGGAACGAAAAGGTCAGGTACTATGTCTCTTCAATGTGGAAGGTAAGAACATTATCATAACACTTCTTTAGCAAGTTCAAAACACTTTTGAGCTACTTGTAACATGGTATAAAAGTAATATGACTTCTCTAGCCATGTGTAACCAAAATTCATGTAAGTATATAAATTCCTTTCTGAACTGTAATTTTCATTCAAAATATTGGCAATGTTACTTTCGAAACATAGTAGGTTGTAGCTTTATACTTTGATTAATTTGTTTGAAAATGCCCCACACTAGAAATTATTCCTATATCGCGGGTGCGTTTACAAATAAATAAATAAATAAATATATACGTACACTCAATACACAATACACTTACTCAATCACATTGATTGAGTAAGTTCGAGACTTGTGTTATGAGATAATAACTCAACGATACTATATTTTATAATAGATTCATATATATATAGATTAACATCCAAGACGGTCCATAAAAACGGTCTTTTCCATTATGACCTGGCCGAGGATCGAACCCGTGGCCTCCACGTCGCAGGCAGGCGTGTTGAGCGCAGCTACTACACCAACCATGTCGTCGAAAATTAAAGTTTTATTGATATAAAAAGGATTTGCATTTAATTTGTAGTCCTGACTCCATTTAATTTGTAGTCAGGCTACAAATTCTTGTAACGGTAAATTCTAATTTTGTTTCTCTGTAATTTTCAGTTCGTTATCATAAGTCCAATTGGCGTGTTAGAAATGTTAGAACCGATTAAAATATAATCTCAATATCAATGTCAAAGACTAAAAAAAATTAGGGACTGTAGAGGTAATTTTGACAGATTAACAAATTGTGAAAGTTCTCGTTATGACGAGAATTGAACTTCAAGATATACATAATTATGTTGAACTCAATGCACGTATGTGATTCGCATTACTATCCAGGCATTTATGTAAATAACCATTAATTATTCGAATGGCCAATTAATTAAAGATAAATCCTAAACATTGTTTAAGTTTTTTTTTTATTGATAATAATTTAAGATATTTGCATAATTTAAAAAGTTTTAAATTAATACATGTGTACAAGTTAATTATGGAAGTGGCAGCCGAAGGACTTAAAAAAAACCGAAATTACTTGAATAATGATTTAATTATTCGAAAATTATAATATTAACTTAGGCTAAATCTTATGTCTAAACTTGGACGATGCTAGTACCGAAGTGTCGAGATAACTTCCATGCAGTGAGATGAATTCTCGACGTTCACATTGTAGCACGGTTCTGGTTGGTTTTGGAAAGGTGAGCGTATAACGTCTGTCATCTAGTTGTTCCATGGCTTCTTTGGTCAGTGTGAGTTTCGTGGGTCGGCATGATTTCTCCAAGGATTGGTTGTAGATGAGTCCTTGGATGCAGTCCGGATGTCCTGTCGTTGGTTCAGGGTTGATTCCTTCTTCGCAGAGATGATACTGGTTGAACTTCGGGCATTCTGCCTCTATGTACTTGAAGACTTTCCCATTGGTTGCAGTGAAAGGATAGGGAGGAATAAAAGTATACATATGTTTATTGGGGAATATTGCTAACCTATATAGTTGAAACTTATCAGGGGAAATTACTGGGAATTTAAATATGATAACTATCCTTTTATCTGTATAGTAATAGCCACGTTTTATAATTGTATAATATTCTCTTAGATCTGCATCTAATAACTGATCTGAGCCGTATATAGATTTCTTTCGATTATTTTTTTTTTTTTTTTATTAAAATATAAACCAGCGCTTGACCGCAATCCCGCCTGATGGTAAGCAGTGACGCAATCGTTGATGGTAAAGCGCACTAGTTTATTAAGAGCCTATTCACTCTAGCCTTGAAGACACTCAAATTGTAGTCCGACGGAAACACCGCCGCCGGCAGATTGTTCCAGTCCCTCGATGTACGCGGTATAAAGGAGGAGGCGAAACGCTTCGTCCGGATCGTAGAGGTGTTAACAACATAAGGGTGGAAACTCGCCGTACGACGGGTCGTCCGATGGTGGAACGGAGATGGGGGAATAATAATTAAATTAGTAATATTAATTAAATTATCTATGCTTAACATACTATGATGAGTGCTCGATGCACGTATAAGAGCTAGTCTTTCTATCCTAGATATTTCTAAAAATAAATCGTCTGTATTATTTTTGTATCGACTTTCAAGTTTTATCTCGAGCGCCAGTGCGAAGAGAGCGATCATTGCCAGGAGTACTCTGTAACGATTTTGAGTTCTTAGAGGTACGTTTGAGTCGTGATTTGGCAACGGGACCTTTCTTTCTAGTAGTGTATATGTGAATTGGAAGGTCAGCTAAAACGGTGTCGTGGGTGTAACGCGATGCTAATTTTTGTCGGCTAGCTACTGGATTACTAATGAACACATGTTGTTCCGGTTGATATTCTATTTCGGACTTTCTGTCTTGGTTCCTATTTTGGATTAAGTTCGTACGGTCGGTTAGTGTGAAATTATTAATAAGTTCGTATACAGTTTTCATCTGGTCTCGATGTGTCAGGATGTATTGCTGCATAAGATGTTCGGTCAAGTTAATATCAAGAGGGTCTCTGGGGTCAAAATGTTCTCTAATTATGTCGTGGGGTCTACACTTAGTGAAGCTATGAACGGAACTATTGTAGGCTAGTATGGCATAAGGCATGAGAGTAACTACAGGTTCATCTTTCTGACGTACTCGTAAAATAAGAAAGATGTTCTAATAGCGTAGAGTGAAATCGCTCTACTATTCCATTATCGTTAGGGGAGTGAGCTAAAGTTCTATGGTGGTTAATTTTATGTAATGTGACGAATTCAGAGAAAAGCTGGTTTGTGAATTCAGTGCCATTATCGGTCACTATCGTTAGTGGGAGACCATGGTGTGTACAATAGTTTAAAACTGCCTGAAGTATACTAATTGCTGTGCCATCTCTCAAATGGTATGCCTGTCCGTATTTTGAGAATACGTCCACAACTGTAAGGTATTTTTCATTTTGGGCTGTAAAGAGATCCATATGCACTAATTCAAAGGGTTTGGTTGCTGGAGGTACTAAACTGAACTGTGGTTTAACTGGATTCCTATCGTACTTACACTGTCCGCAAATGATACACTCATTAATATATTTCGCTATCTCATCCTTCATCCTAGGCCAATAGTATTTTCGGGAAAGAGCGAGGTAACACTCGTTTATTCCTCTATGATTTGTTTTGCCTTCATGATAATTTTTTATAATTTCTTGCTGTCGTAAGTAATCTTTAACATCTTCTAATTCGGTTTTAACTAACACTAGATTGATAGCTGAGCTCTTAAAGTTATTCTGAATGATAGGGATGATCGAGTACATACCTAAGGGTGGGGTAATTTTTAAAGCGGTTTTAATTTTGGGGTTGACATATTCTTTTATAGCGTTCACAATGTCTCGTTCTAAATTCGATTCTGAAACTTGGATATGTGTGCGAGTGTGTGTATCAAAAGGTTTAGTAGCTATCGTTTTGCGTTTAATGTCGCGTACTATAGTAATACACAACTGTCGATGAAATTTATTCAAGGGTTCGTCGATGATGGGGACTTTTAGTATAGGGTTTTCAGTACTAGTGTGTGCAGTGGCTGTTGTGGAACCATTTCGAGAAGGTGGTCGCTCTGAAGGGTTGGCTAACATAGATCCAGTTTCCTCATTATTGATCTCTACTCGGGATAAGGCGTCTGCGTTAGTGTTATACTTCCCTTTTTTATAGATTATGGTGTAGTCATATTCCCTAAGTTTAAGTCACCATCTAGTTAGTCTTTGGTTGGGCTCCTTAAGGTTCAGAGGTTAGTCAGAGTCAAAAGTTATGTTACTTGTCTTTTTCCTTTTGCTATAGGCTTTGTAATGCGAGCAAAGTCGGGGATAAATTTCCGGTAGTAACCTAGTAATCCTAGAAACTGTTTTATTTCTTTGGTGGTTTTGGGTAGAGGGTACTTTTCTATTGCTGCTATTTTTCCAGGGTTAGGCTTAACGCCTTCGCCACTGATAATATGTCCTAAGAACGCTGTTTTCAAGAAACTCGGACTTATCCATTTGAATCTTGAAATTAGATTCTTGCAGCCTCTTAATTACTTTTCCTAAGTTAATCATGTGCTCTAGCAATGACGTACTAAAGATTATGACGTCATCAAGGTACACGAGGCATATTTCGTTCTGTAATCCTCTGAGAACATTGTCCATAACGCGTTGAAAAGTGGACGGGGAGTTCTTTAAACCCATGGGCATGCGTAGAAACTCAAAGTGCCCATGCTCTACATTGAAAGCTGTCTTAGGAATGTCGTCGGGATGCATTTCGCATTGATAAAATCCTGAGGCAAGGTCCAGGGTACTGAAATACTGGCACTTACCAAGCTTGTCAAGTATGTCATTAATGTTAGGAATGGGGTACTTGTCGTCTATAGTCTTGTCGTTTAATTTACGAAAGTCAACTACGATGCGCCATTTCTGTTTGCCTGATGCGTCGGCTTTCTTAGGAACTACCCAGATAGGTGAGCTCCAAGCTGATTCTGAAGGTCGTATAGTACCTTGGTCTAACATCTTAGTAATCTGATCCCTAACTTCTTGTCGATGTACGAAAGGGTAGCGGTAGCTTTTAGTATAAACGGGAAATTCGTCAGTCGTTCTAATACGGTGTTTAATTTTATTTGTAAAAGTTAAGGGCTCTCCCTCAACATAAAACACGTCAGCATATCGTGCACACAATGTCTCTAAGTTAGTCTTTTCTTCGATATTTAAATGTTCTGTGCGCAAACGACACAGAACCTCTTTAACGCGCTTAGGATCTTGTTCGGTGCTAATGCACTCAGTATTAAATATCTCGGCGTGTAAAGGACGATCAAAAGTAATGTTTATATCGTATTCCGTAGGGTTTTCAACTTCTACAATGCCCGTACAATCGGTAACGCGAGTAATGCACTCGTGAATAATGCAATTACAATATATTTGCTGAGCAATCGAAACGTCACCGTCCGGGCTATAAATAGGAATATTAATTAATTTAGATGACTTCGCAGGAATGCTTTCCTGATAACTTGGGATTTTACATTGATATAAACGTATGGGTATGGTAGTATAATCTGTTATCAAATAATTATTCTTAAGATCAATCTGTGTTACGGTGAGCAAATCTAAACCTAATAGACCATCGAAATAATTATGGAATCTATAGATGAAAAACTTAACATTTACAGGGTTATTAAATTCACTAAAATGCGGGATAGTAATGGAATGATTATGCTTGCTAGTTACGCGAGCATTAGTGACTTCAAAAGGATCAAAGTTTAAAGGTATATGTGAAAAATATCGTTCAACTGCCTCAGGGCTAATAAAAGACTGGTTGGCACCGGTGTCAACTAACAGCTTAAGTGGCGCATTTGATATTTGTACGTAGCGTAATTCTCTTTTAGCCTGAATGTTCAACTCTATTTTAATCCTTTCTAGTCCGTTTCCTTGTGAAAATCCTGATCGGGTTTAGAAGAAGTAGAAGGTTGTGGAGCATCTAGGCATTTAGCGTTAGATTGAGAGTTATCCTGTACGTATTGGTAATTTGTGTCGTTTTGATCGTGGTTGTAATACTCAAAATAGTAGTAAGGGTCATATTTGTAATAATAGTCTGGTTGTTCGTAGTAATAGTTAGCATGATTATAAGAATCGTCATAGCCATAGCCATCTCGTTATAATTCATTTCACGTGTTTTAAAGTAATTGCTAGGTGGTGGGTTTCCTGGCTTAGTCCAGTCATGTCTCAAAATTCCTAGAGGTTTTGGAGCAAAATGACTAACACCGCTCATCGGTTTCGGTCCAGTATACTGCACTGGAGAGTTACTATTTGACAATTTAAACACGTTACTTTGCGGGTTATAATTCGGCGGGGGTGCGCGAAACATTTGCAGAGGATGCGTAAATTGATTAGGGGCACGCTGACCTACCTGGTTATGTTGAAACGGCGGCCTCCCCTGCTGCCGCTGCATATGCATAAGTTTACGCCAGCTAGGACCTGCGCTAGGGAAATTAAAAGCTTTCGGTGTGGTCGTATAGACCGCTGGTGGCATCCTATGGGTTAGCTGCGTTGGATTACGTCGCTCGGGAATACTCTCGTTACGCTGCTGTAGGCACATAACATTTAATTCCTGTTGTACAAATTCCAGAGCCTTTTCAATCGTTTCGGGTCTCATGCATCGGATACGAGACCCTAAAGGTTCTTTGAGACCTCTGACGTACGATTGTAAAGTTAACTTTTTATAAAGGTCGCGCTTTGCTTCTATGGTAGTGGCTAAATTTTCGTGTTATGACACATAAGTCATTATAGTGCTGAAAAGGGTCTGGCAATTGTCGTAATATTCTTGCGGTGTGCTTTTTCCCTGTGTCAGCAGAGACATATCATTGTAAAGGCCGGTCTCGTCCCTTTGGTCAGAGAAATTATTTATTAAGCCATCACGAATACCTTGCCAATTGTCTGCTATGCCATTGGAATTAATTGTTGAAGCTGCGGAACCTGTGATTTTATTTAGAATACCGTTTATGAGACATAGATTTGTTAACTCGTAACCCGGGTCATTCTTGATATATTGTGTTACGAGCTGATCGCACATTATAAAAAACCGTGTTAGAACATTCGGATTGCCATCAAAATCGGGAACTGCACTGGAAGCTTTATAGATAGTATCGGGGTCCAATGCCATTATGTCGCTATCTAATAATAAATCTAATCCTAAATTATCTGAATCTATTAACCTATTGGAATCTACTTCCCTAATCTTAATTATCTGTCTGGAAGAGACAGATTTCTTCCTACTTTCTCGTGGATGAAAAATCTTAACTTAGTAAATCTAATGTAGGTAAAAGGAAGGACAAGGTAGCAACACTTGAAGAAAGGTTCAAGGACTTACATAAACATGGTTTTCTTCGTTGTATCGATGCCTGGATACGTCTTCAGCTGCGTCTTCTTAAGTTCGGATATTCGACGAGGTACTTGGAAATACCGACAGCGACTATCGGAGTCAGCCGATTAACGATTGTTGGAAATCTATACCGTACCGCGCACTGTCTCGAATATCCTACCGACTGCGCCAATTATGGAAGTGGCAGCCGAGGGACTTAAAAAAAAACCGAAATTACTTGAATAATGATTTAATTATTCGAAAATTACACTATTAACTTAGGCTAAATATTATGTCTAAACTTGGACGATTCTAGTACCGAAGTGTCGAAATTATATTATTCATTTATTAATTACAATTTGATAGTTGATTGCAAAATTGAATAAAATGTGCTGCGGCGTCAGCGAAACAGGGGTAGGTGACCGAAGACAGCGTCGAGTCAGCAGTTTTATGTGGAAACATCCGATTGACTTAAATAGCAATCATGTCGCTATGCAGCTGATTTGGTGTAGGCAGAGTACGTAACAAGTTTATAATAAGGATGGGATATAATTAAAGGGCGTTAAAAGTTAAAAAATCATCCGCATAACGTGCCCAAAATCACGTTGAATAGCAACTATTTTTTTACATAAGTGACCTTGGGTTCATAGCTTATAGAAACAAGATTTCGAACACCATTCGTGTGAGCAAGTTTTATTATAATTAGTTTCTAAACTTACAGCCGTACTCAGAGACATGAAAGTAAACAACTATAACTTTTATTCTTAGAAAAATTGCTATAAAGAATGTTGTTTTATTTTTTTAAATTAAATTCATTTATTATGAAAATAAGCCGCACTATATATTTTGTAAAATAAATAAATAAATTCATTTATTTTCAATAACAGCAATTTTGTAGTATTTAGCAGTTTTGGACTATATAACTCCCGCGAGTTAATTAACTCTGCACCTCGCTCTGTGACGTCATTAGGACGGTACCGTTGGTAAAGAATCATGTTAAAATATAAATGTCATTTTTTTATGTTAATAAGAGGTTGTTTTGATGATAAAGCGTCATAATACTAGGTCATTTTACTCATGTCGTTTTGCAATTAAATTTATACATATGGACTGCACTCCAGCGAGGTGCACAGTTAACTCGTGCGAGTATTATAATAAATTCTCAATGTTTCATTAATATGAACAATGATACACGAAACTCATGTTTAAAAAACAAAGTTGTGTATGTATTCAGTAAGTATGACTTTATATAGGGTCAAATTAAATTAGCTAGTTACAATCCGCAGACGTCATCTACATATTTCCTATATGATACATAAAGGGTGTCTCTGACATCGACGCACAAACGAGTACTATGGATCCAGTACATGATTCTGAACCCCCTACAAGTGGAATTTTTCGTCGGTTTTTTCCTGTTTAAATAAATATATATATGCAGTTTTTTTTCACTCTCAACCGTTCATGATTGCTATACTTTTATAACCCAATAAGATTTTAAAGTAAAAAATAATTAATTCGCTAATTACACAAAAAAGTGCAATGTGAACAAAACTCGAACAACTCTCCTATCAGCTCAATTAATAGAGTTAACATCAGGGGTCAACGTCATACCCACAAACACGCGCGGCGGCACGCTTGCAACGTTCAAAGGTCGAGCCGACACATTTTTTTAAACACTATTATTTCTGTAGCCGCTCATTAACGATATAAATGACTATCAAAATTTTATTAGAGGCATGCGGTGTAACCTTCTCGCGAAGTTTGCGTTATGATGTCAGATACACCCTATATAACATATCCTGTATGTAAAAATGGGCCAGTATATCTGACCCATATGAAAATATCAGTAAGACAGTCACTTACAATATTGTATCTGCTTTTAACCCATTCCTCCCCACTGTCCTATTTTTAGGACACTATATTCAACATTTTTTTTTTCTATGTTAGGGTTATTATTTTTATTGGTTTTGATGAAATTCGTATTTTCACACTATTTTCCCAATAAAATATATTTTTTTCGCTCTTAAAAAAGTTATCGTATTTATAATATACATATTTTTAAATTGAGGAAATTCGTCAGCTTAAAAAGAGTATTATGATTTGATTATAAAAAACCGAAAATAAAAAGTTATCAGCTTCAAAGTCCATCAAATAGATTTTTAGATCTCTACTGAATCTATTATAATTAAAAACTAAAACAAAATATTATTTGGAAGCTTGTGATACTAATTCAAAAAAAGGCGTACTATAAATATGACACTGGGAACATGTCTTTACAAGTAGCCGTGAAAGCGTGTTCGATCCTGTTACGCTCGCTATAAGTTCAAACGTGTCTATTGTTTTGTTTCTTGCAAGTGTTTCGTAAACTTTACTTTAGTCGATAAGTCTTCGTCAAGCACAACACATCTCGTAATATAAAAAATTGTGATTTTTTTATAAGATTGAGGAAAGCAAAGGAGGTAAGCAAAAATATTAGATTTTGTTTCTTATCAAGTGGTTAACGATATATTTGTTTAGTTTGGGATGGTATATGTATATATATATTTATATATATAATATAATTTTTATACTTACTATACAGTATGTTACGAAAACCCTGTCCGACCCATAAGGATAATAGAGGTTAGGTAAACACATGACCAAATATAATATAAAATTTTACGTATTCATCATAGTACCAATACAAATGAATTTTGAAATAATCTTTTTTTCCAACGAATTAATTCCAATTTCCCCGAAATTTGGTAATTTTTAAAAAGTGACAACACCGGTATTATTATGAGCGAATAGCGATGCGGCCACGTGCCGCGTGTCCTGCCGCCCGCCCCCCGCGGTCGGCAGGCGAAGGGTGGTCAACGCACATTTAATAAGTTACCTCCTTTTGCGAAATAATATTTATTTTTTTTAGGGGGATTTTTTTTTTAAGTAAAGCCCGGTTTTGTATGCATTAGTAGAATCAGTTATCGATACCTAACAACACCTTCACGGGTCGGACAGGGTTTTCGTAACATACTGTATATGTATAATTATTGTTTATAGATCATGGATGCAGTGAGAAGAAAATATAAAAAAGCATTGATGGTGTCTGAAATCACCGAGTATCTTCAAGATATTGAAGATTGTAGTGACGAGGAGTTCAATGACTTGGAAGTTGCGATATTGCCCCCGGATGAAGTGGATGAAATGACTGATATAGAAGAAGGTAATGACGACGATATGGGAGTTCTGCCAGTGTCAGATGTGGCTGGTCAAGTGGAATTTTCATGTACAATTGATAACGTCGAGGAAGATCTTCCTACTCAAACCACATCTCGGACCAACAAGACAGTCATTTGGCGTAAGTGTGAACCTGTATATTCTGAAATTCAGCCGGAATCTAATACTGCTAAACAATGTTTAGAAAATATGATTACGGAATTGGAAGGAAAATCTGCGGTAGAAATATTCGAACACTTGTTATGTGACCAGATTCTAGAATATATAGTGCATGAAACAGTAACCTATGCCAAAAATTTTAAAAATGATTTGAACTTCAATCTTACCGTGAATGAGCTAAAAGTATTCATAGGAATTTTGTTTTTCTCTTCGTATCTCCACTTGCCTCAAAGCAAACTATATTGGTGCAGAGATGATGATGTACACATTCCATTTGTTGAACGAGCGATGTCTCGGAATCGTTTTGATAAAATTAAATCATATTTACATTTCAATGACAATTCAAGAATTGATAATAGTGACAAAGCTTTCAAAATTCGCCCATTTATCGATAAAGCTAATAAATCATTCCAAAAGTTTGGTGTTTTTGAATCCAACTTAGCTGTTGATGAAATGATCGTCAAATACTTTGGTCACCATGGTATCAAACAGTTTATAAAAGGTAAACCAGTAAGATTTGGATACAAGCTTTGGGCACTGTGTGGAGTAAGCGGATATTGTTATAACTTTTCGCTTTATACAGGAAAGGATCCTCAAATATCTTGTAATACTGGTGATGGCTTGGGTTCAAGAGTGGTAAAAAAGTTGCTTACAGTATGTACTGATCCTAGTACACATGTAGTCTACTTCGATAACTTCTTCAGCAGTATGCAATTGTTGATTGACTTGAAATCTGAAGGGTTCAGAGCTACAGGGACAGTCAGAGACAATAGGACTAAGAAATGTCCAATCATGACCAAACAAGAAATGAAGAAGCAAGAACGTGGTTATTCCGATCATCGTTTCGATAAAAATAATGAAATATTATGCGTGAAATGGCATGATAACAATGTAGTATGTCTCTTAACTAATTTTGATACTGTTGAACCTTTTGTAAAAACTAATAGGTACTCAAAGGTAGAAAAGGCCAAAGTTGCTGTGAATCAGCCAAAGCTTATTCATAATTATAATAAAAACATGGGAGGAGTGGATAAACATGATTGGCTTATTTCTAAGTATCCAATCCGCTTTAGAGGTAAAAAATGGTATTGGCCTCTAGTAATCCGTGTTTTGGACATGACTCTAGTCAATGCATGGATTATTTATAACCAGGTAAATAAAGATGAGACCATACCTCTGCTTGATTTCAGAAGAAGGGTATGTTTTTCTTGGATGAAAAAATCGGAAGGCAAAGTAAATAAGCTTACATCAGGTACTTCAGAAGTTCTTTTACAACCTATAAGATTTGACAACTATGGTCACTATATGACCAAGAGGGACAAACAAAGACGTTGCCAAGGACAAGGCTGTAAAAAAAAGCCTTTAACATTTTGTTCTAAATGTGAAAAAACACTCTGCAGTGATTGTTTCATACCTTATCATACAAAATAAGCTTTTATTACATTATTTCTGATACTGTTACTGGTCCTATTTTTAAATAAAGCTGATTTCCATATAATTCTTATCTTTACTTTTTCCTGACCATATGTTCCCACTGTCCTATTTATAGGACATGCTGAGTCAGCGAAACCGTTTTTTTTTAATTTATTTTTTTGCCATATTATTTTTTCTTAACATATTATGAGCCCTAATACAAGATTTCATCAAAAAAATCCAATATTTTCAATGCTTGGGAAGTAATGGGTTAACTTGAAACATACCGTTTCATTATTAGTTTTAAGGGTACATAACGTGTTAAGGGTTCCGTAGGTCCATCATGATGGTAGTCCGTCTAATAAACTGTTTATGGAAACTGTATCGGCTTAGATAAATTTGTTATTACAACAGTTATAGAAGCATAAAAATATGTCACAGAACAATGTTTGAATTGCTGATACAGATACATGTATTGTTGTATATTAAACTTAAAATGTTTAACCTTAAATCTACATATATTTTCAAGGTTGCTGTATGTTAAGACCAATCCAAACTTGTTTAAAAAAATCTTAAACATTAATAACCGAAGTCGACGGGATAACCATAGCTTATGTATGAAGGTCCCACACGGCATTAATGTACAAAACTGTTTATTGCGCCAATCACATTTAATTTACAAAAGTATAAATATGACGTCAGTAATATTTAACTGCTATCATTTATTTATTTATATTTATCTCACAAAGAAATGTACACCAAAGCAGATTTAATGCCTTAGGCATTCTCCACCAGTCAACCGGTGGTAAAGATGAGATAAGATGCAAGTGCTTTGGTTGAAAAGTAAACAATGATAAAAAGCTCTTAGCACTTGTTAAACAAATACTTAAACAAGCGATATACACATATATGTATACTATTACCAGAATATATACTTATAATATATACAGAACTAAAACTTGGGACAGAAGTGTTGAGATGACTCAACCCTAGTTATTTAGAAAATAACTCTGCAATTTCCGCTTAAATACAAACCGACTGGTGATCAATCCAAGAATTGATCATGGGATTATTAATTAAGAAACGAATAAAATCCTTACTTGTGACCAAAGCATATTGCGGTATTTCGGAATTCAATTCTAATCACAGAATGTTCATCTGTCAATAAATTAGGTACATCTGTCGTTGTTCTTGACATAATATTTCTATGTTGACATTTATACTTATTACATAACATTAGTATTGTATTATTATGACATGACCTATTTTGTATTGAATTTAATTTTATTGTAATTTTACTTTTTTTTTCTGTTTAGTTGACATTGTTTGATATATAGGTAGAGTGTGCCATTTTAAGTAAAGTGTGTTCTTTAGTGTGATGTTACAATGATGTATTGAGGATACTAGCTCTCATAAGAAGCTCTGCAGCACACGCTTGTTGCCAGATAACGCTGCTTGTAATGTGCGCTGCAGACGCTCGGCCGCGTGGCTGCGACGGCTAAGTGGCGCATATTTCTTGGGCTGCCATTCTGTCTTACGCGTTTATTATTGAGTAAATTGTAATCTTAATCTGTTTTCTATTTAAACTAATAAATTTTGTTAGAAAAAAAATTGGTTTTTGGCATGTTTCTTTGTTACGCTTTCACACTCACTGGATTGGGACATAGTACATTTTTTAGCATGGTGGCCTAGTGGTTAAAACACAAGGTCTCTCAATTATGAGTAACGATGATGTAACTTTTCCAAGTTATAGGTATGAACCTTCTAAATATATTTTGGACACCTATGACTGATTAAATGGTGAAGGAAAACATCTTAAGGAAACCTGAACTTTAAGTCTGAAATCGCCAACCCGCATTGAGCAAGAGTGGTGATTACACTCAATCCTTCTCTGTATGAGAGGAGACCTGTGCCCAGCAGTGGGACCATAAAAGGTTTATAATGATGATGACGATGGTATTTTATAGTCTGATATTCCTTTGGAATCGACACTAATGCGAATAAAGCCGCACAGTTAGTTCACAAATATAATATCCGAATTAATATTAATAGACATAATTGCTTACTTTTGATTTCCTTCTCTGAATACGAGTGTGACTGACCGCACCTACTTATCTACTTACCTACCGTCTATAATTGAAATGTGAGTTCATTTGTTATTTGTTTTTTACGTTGATCGTCGTGTATTCTCACCTTGACATGATACAACTTTCGTAGTAACGATCAAGAAATATTGAATAAATACCGTATTGCATAGTTTGCGAGTGTTTGAGGTCAGACGGCCAATGCTCTGTAAGTATCACCAAATAAATATGATTAAGTTATTATTAGGAAAAGAAAGGTGCCTATAGAAATAATGTTAGTACGAGAGCGAAAGGGCTCCGAGCACATTACACAGAATCGAATAGAATACTATTTATTATATACACCATATAAATTACAAAATATAAATATGAAGTTTTTTTCAAAAGTCGATACAATATCTTTTCGCTAAGAGAAATCTTTTACATAAGACCAACGGGAATGAATATTTATCGTACCCACTTTTTAGTATGGAAGTTGTTATCTTTATTTAAAATTTTATGCTCCGACTTAAAAAAACAGAATAAACATAAGATAAATTAAAATAGGCACGTTGTTTTTTTTAAATAAAAATAACATTATGATTATAAACTAATGATGTTAAATCCTAATTAATGATCCATTTCTATTGTAGGTATAGAAGATTCTAGCTCAATGGGTTAAAATATAATAGATTTAATTTTATCTGTCTGTAGTTATGGGTTATACGCTGACCACAATCCCGCCTGATGGTAAGCAGGGATGCAATCGTTGATGGTGAAGCGCGCTAGTTTATTAAGAGACTATTCACTCTAGCCTTGAAGACACTTAAATTGTAGTGAAACGGAAACACTGCCACTGGCAAACTGTTCCAGTCTCTCGACGTACGCAGTATAAAAGAAGAGGCGAAACACTTCGTGAAGCCGTATGGGGGACGGGTCTGAGTAGTTGTGTTGCGATGTGTGCCGGGTACGACGGGCCAAATGTTGTTGTGTCGGGAGTTTGGTCGTGGAGGGTCTCCAAATCAATCTCCCCCTGGCGCAGCATCGTTGGTCGTGTTGTTGAGTTTAACATTGCATCACCTCGCTCAGTGCAGTCTTCCTTCCTATTCACTAAGTTTTTATATTGAATAGGCTTAATAAACTAGCGATTTATCATCAACGGTTGCATCACTGCTTATCATCAGGCGGGATTGCGGTCAAGCAATCTCTCAAGCTCTTCAAAATGCACTGTTTGAAAAATTCGTAATTTAATTGATATAGAAACAGTCCGTTATGTGTTAGTTAACAGTCCTTAGCTGTTTTCATAGTGTACCTAATGTCGTACGGAATTCTATTGTGGGGAAATGATGCTGATATTCTGACTGTCTTTGTTTGGCCGAGGTCCGAGAAGTCCGAGAACGATGGATGGTAGGTCCAAGACCGTTTTTCAGAGAGTAATTAGGGATTTTTAGATGAATGTAAAAACTGTACCGTCTCAATATACCTACATACATAAGTATACAACATTAATTTTATGTTCATACAAAACCCGAAACACGTGTCCAGTATTATTAAGCAAAGAATCTACATATGTACAAAATTTCAAAAGGATATCATGAAGAACCACAACCTTATGAGCTTGTTATCCTACTTGGTTGTCTTAACAAAAATATGGTCAACGCACCGCTCGGGTGGGCGAGCGGTGCGGTGACCTGTGGCGTCAGCTGTTGCGCGTACTATGATCTACACCAAGCTGCGTGGCTGCGTGGCGCGCCCGCCAAACACACTCCAACAATTTCTAAATGTATTTGGAAAAAATATAACATAGTGTAAAAATAATGGGAGTCTATAGTGTGAGTGGGGAGACTATATTCAGGGTTCGTATAAAGGAACAATAAATAATAATAATTTATTTCAAATTTATTTCACACAAAACGTATGTTACATTGGTACAGAAATACAGAGTGGTACTGACAATTCGACAACATCGTGTACCTCAACACATTCTCAGTCTACCCATAAAAAATGATATAATTAAGTTCATTAGTTTAGTCACAGTAAATCATTTTTCATTTTTCACATTTTCTACATGATGTACATGTTGATAAGGAAGCGCTTACAGGTTAATAACCACCGCATCCTGCGGTACCAAACTTTAATAATAATGGCGCGAAAAAGCAAGTCGATACAGGATCGCGCTGTCGCCGATCGGAGGTCAGTGAACCAATATTTTTAAAGGATGTTCTATTCTGTTTGCAATTTTATGCGATTTAGTTTGTTTGAAATGTTCATTTTCTTTTTTGATGCTAGGTTTATTTCTATGGTTTAGGATTATTCCTATGAACCAGCATTGTTCATGTTTTAATTTATTTCCGTGTTGTCAGCACCACGCTGTATCGGCCACATTGAAATATAATATAATCAATAACGTTGTATATACCTATAAAATGTAAGATTTACTTAAATACAATTAAAATGGTAATTCAAAAATGATAATTATCCAAAATATAAATACTAAGAACAAAGATAAATTAGTTGCATCTAAAACAAGGTTCAAGAAAATATGTCCTTTTAGATGACAATGTTTTTACAATGAACTTATAGATATCGATCTCAAGATCCAAGCCATAATAAGTAGTGCCAGAATGTCTTTTATACCGATAAAGATTTAATCGAGGACAAAGGCGTGGGCACGAGGTCCTTCCAATTTCAAAAACTGAATATCTATATTTTTGGTTTTCCCTTATTGTTTTTATTTATTTCTTCACTATTTTTTGCATAAAACGCACACTATGTAGCCAAGCATTTTAAAAGTTATGGGATCTTTTTCCGAACCACTTCCTAGTGCTTTAGCTAGGAAGAAGTAGCGGAACAAACTCCCCATCACATCCACATTGACCGAATAAAACTATTTTGCCGAATCATTGTAATTTAAATGTCCTCAAATCACTTGAATTGAGGTTACAAAAACCAGTTTTGGATTCAATGTAGATCTACTACCAATCTGAGGAACCAGTTAGTTTTAACAATTAAGTATTAACTTTTTATGAGTGTACAAAAAGTAATAGCTGCAAAGGTGAGAATTTTAATAAGACTCGATTTTCCCGCGGTAGGGACGGCTTTCTTCAGGATGTTATTATTGGAGCTTTTGACGTGACAACGTCTATTAAATTGGTACGGCGTGGAGTCATTCTCGAAAACACCGTAACGGCCGAATCTGACGCCACACGGAGTCCACGCCTACTTTACCCCCACCCCTAGAGCGCCCGATGTGTAACCATGTAATAGACGTTGTCACGTTCAAATATCGGCAGTAGACGGAGTTCTACAGACAACCAATTTTTTTATTTATATAGGTACTTTCTATATTATAACTAGATATTTTCTTTTGTTTTCGTTTTAATATTAAAACTCCTTTAATTAAGGTTAGACTCCGCTTCTCGGCTCTTTCTTACAATTGCAAATTAGCGGAAATATATTCTAATTTACGAACAAGCTTATTCATGTCAGTGAGTTTTGACTCACTTCGTTTCATCACATTTTGCGTTGCTCTCGACGCAATCCCACAACATTGCCCTTTTCTGCGTAGAGTATAATTTTGAAAAGATAAAGATTTAAATAACTCATAGGGTCCTGACTCCATAACCTGAAGGATTATTGGTAGAAAAATATGTATACTAAAAGAGAGGATGTGTAAATCATCGTAAGTGTACTTTGAAGCCAAAACCTGGCCGGAAATTCAAATTTTATTAGCTATAAGTTACGGGTCCAGTGCAAATATTGATTGGGGTTCGAGGGGTCCAAAGTGGACTACCTACCTATACGTATCTAACTGATGAAATTCAACTAAACAAGCTGCCACCGCTCATCTTTTGTTCGTTTGTGACTGAGATTAGTCTTTAAATTATTCAATTTGTAATCAAAACTTTATTAGCGCAATGTTATTTTATATTATCACAAGCTAGGTACTTACTTCAATATTCAAAGACCAAAAATCATACCATTTTAAACTAGTTCTGTAAGAACGTGTACACACGGCTGCACATTAAATCAATTTTCCAGTATAAGCTGATTCCTCATTGTGCCAAAAATCTATACAATACGAGGTCAGCTAAACCTGGAAATTATAGCTACATGTTTAACTGTGAATACGTAATCTGATCTGACAATAATCATATGTATGGCCCTGACTTTTCCACATAAAAGAAGATTATAATTGTAAAATTATTAATTATGTACATTCATTAATGATTATTTATTGCTTATACCTACATGGAAAATAGGCATCTGATATTGGATTCAAATTATCCAATATTCCGCCCATTGTATTGCGTTCTATTCAATCACGTTTATGTACAGGTACATATTCACGTGGGTTTGACAGACAAACATACGTAGCAATTATTTAATGATAAATCATTTACGTCGAAGCTAGATAAAAAATTGGATTAAAATTTATGAGCGATTAGTAAAAAATTGAGTTCCCAGTCAAGTTTGATGAGTAGAAGTACCAGTTTACGTACTTCTGCGTACCTCAGTTTGAGGGCCAAGGAATATTATTTTTTATAAATTTTAAACTAGTGCTTGAACGCAATCACGCCTGGTGGTAAGCAGTGATGCAATCGTTTCAAATTACAGATTGCACGTGTATAAGGACGAGCAGTAAGCACTAAATATATTGTGCTTGATCTCTTTAGAGGTACACCTGAATTTGCAGGCAATCATGGGTCCGGAACGGTGGGTTCGGGACCGGAATCCTAAAGAACCTAAGATGTTTTATTATAGATAAGTTAGCTTCTACTATTTCCCTCTTAGACATATGTACCTTCTGAGAGCGATGTGACGAATGATGTTAAAAACTGGTTTATACGTTGCAATTTATTTGCCTATGGCTTCAATTAAGTTGAAGCAACAGTAAAAATTGCATTGTCTAAACACCATTTAGACGACGCAAGTCATTTGTTGCATCAATTTAATTGTATGCCATAGGCAATTAAATTGCACCGTGTAAATCAGTCTTTATGAATAGGTACTACTTTCTACTATTTAAACAAAAAATATGAACTTATTGCTCTTTCACGCAAAAACTCCTAAACTAATTTGGATGATCTATTATTTGGCCCTCAGAAGGTTTGTAACCAGAATTACAGCACAGGATACGTTTTATCCTGTTATTTCCAGAGGATCAAAATTGATGGGATCGGTAACTTCAAGTATCATAATATTAACGGAAAGTCGACGAGTGAATTCGTGCGGCGCAGCTCATATTAAGTTTTTCCAAACAATTGGCGTATCAGATGCAAAAAAAATAATTTAACTCCGTCTTAGTCCCAGAGCTAATGTCTGACGTCCAAGCGAGACATACGAGTATTATTAGCTTTATTATTAGTAAGTATAGATTCATAAGAAAATGATTAAGACTTAATGAAAACAACCTATTAGATGCTAATTTATAATGACAAAAAAAAAAACAATCAAATTTCACGCCGGCCGTGCGTCATATACACATGATCCGGTTTTTTTAAACGTCTCCCCACACTAGGAATTTCTCCTGTAGGTATCGTGGGTGCATTTAGATGTTATATTTACACTAATATACACACACAGCCAACCACTACTTGTAGGTCATACAAATATTATTTTCATGCGGGAAACGAACCCGCGACGCGCAACGCAGCAGTCAATCACTTAACCGCTGCGTCAGCCGTGCTGTCAGATCGTAAGTGTAAGCTGAAGGAATTTCAAGGTCAGTAATATTAATTAGAGATCTGTATTTAGATACGGATCCCTAATTAATATTACAGACTATTTACTAGCATAACTATTATGGTAAAGTCAAGCTGAGTGTCACGCTCGATTTTCATTGGACTTTTAAAATTATTTATAGTGTTGTTTACTAAATAAAAGTGCGTGATTTATGTAGTAAAAAGTGCATTCAGTAAATAGTTTATAAAGAACAGTGAAAAATCGCAGCATAGTGGCCACATAATGACTTTGCCCCAAAACTCACACGTAAGACGGGTCACGCTGTAGTCTTTTTCTACATGAATAATTCATAATTACTTAACATTGGCTAAATGCACAAACCGTGCGAAGCCAAAAAATAAAGAAAGAAAGAACTATTATGGTATTAGTACCATCCCAATATGATTATACTGTTTACCGTTTCCACTCCTAGGACACAGGCCTGCTATAGGTGTCAGGGAGTGGACCGTAACTACCACGCGGGCCCACTGCCTGCTGGTACATGTCACAAGTCATCCAAATTTTTGACTCTAGGACATGCTGATTTCCTCACGATGTTTTCCTTCACCATTTTGAGAACAGTGGTGATGAAATAATTTACACAAAGTAAAGCGCTTGACGGGGTTCGAACCTATGACCTACTACTTGTAAGCCAATACCACCAGGTCACCGCTGCTCTTCTAATACTTTAAAATACTTTAGTTAAGGTTATATTTTTTTAATAAGTTTAAATTATTTTTTTGCTTGAGTGATTAGCGGATATATGGCAAATAGTTTAATTTGATCTTCTGTGTCTCATAATGTTAATGACTTCACATGCCCATCTACAACTGAATAGTTTTTTTAACTCAACAGACAGCTGTTCTGCTTGGGAGTTCTTTGCGCCACTTCATCTCAGCGAAAGTATTGGCGAAGGGTGAGCGTTTTGGGAGACTGTTGCAAAATTATGAGCTACCAAAATTGTTGATCTGCCTAATTTGAAGAAATAACTTAGTTTAAGTTAATGATGATGAACGAAGTAGTTGACTAAAGTATCATCGTCGTTATCATTTCAGCCAGGTCTCCACCAAACATCGCCGAGACCCTGCGTCTGACTGACGTCCACCGCATGAATATTGATGTATCGAATATATAAATTAGTATTTCATTACCAATGAATGTTAAACCGACCGGTTGTGTATTAACAAATATTTTAACGTAAGAACCGGTTTTTGTGAAATATTAGTTTCTAAGGTTTTAAGTGACTCTCTTTTCTGAGGAAAGAGATCCTTCAACTTTGACCTTCAAATAAACATAAACGGTGAAGCGTATAAAAAGTCAGTAATAAATCCAATCAGTCAGTGAAATGTATAAACTGCAACAGCAGTACATGGACTGTTACTTAATCCTATTGCGCCAAAACGCCAAACATATGAGTATACTAGCTGAGCTCCACAGTTTCAACCTCATAAGTATAGATTCCGTTGAAATTACCAAATATAAACTTTCCTATACACGAGTCCCGATTATAAGCCATCTGTTTACCAAATTTCATCTAAATACGTTCAGTAGTTTTTGCGTGAAAGAGTAACAAATATACATCCATATAAACTTTGACGTTTATAATAGATATTATAATTTGTAGCAGGAAGCATTATGTAATGTGCATCGTGTCATTGTTATTGTTTTAAAATGTCAATGTATATTCAAATCGATTATTAAAAAAAATACACGGTCAAATTAAATTTGCCAGCGAAACTCTACAGAACACAGATTTTCCCAAATTATACTTCAAGTAACAAGAATTATTGACAGTACGAGAAAAATATAGTAGCATCAACCTAGTACCAATAATAAGTAAATTAAAATTCAGTGCACCTTTCTTATTCAATCTAAAGAGACTTGTTTTTATGTTTTTATAAATTATAAACTAGCACTTGACCGCAATCCCGCCTGATGGTAAGCTGTGATGCAATCGTTGATAGTAAAGTGCGCTACTGTTGCCTTGAAGTCACTTAAATTGTAGTCCGACGGAAACACCGCCACTGGCAAATTATTTCAGTCTCTCTATGTACGCCGTATAAAAGATTAGGCGAAACGCTTCGTCCGAATCGTAGTGGAGTCAACGTAAGTGTGGAAACTCGCCGTACGACGGGTTGTCCAATGGTGGAATGGAGATGGGGGAATTAAATCATGCAGTTCCCGCGCACACTCTCCAAAATGTGTCCTAGAGAACACCGACAGGCTGGCTACTCTTCATCAGTACTATAAGCTTTGGAGACCGTTTTGAGCTAAATCTGAGTCGCCAATTAACCTCTTTGCACATCTCTCCACTGAAGATAATAGATACATATATATCACTCACCTAGTCGGCACACCTGCATATTTTACAAACAGAAGGACCAAAGATCTTATACATGATTGAAATTAATTTATGAGCCAATTTTACGTTTTCTTTTTTTACAAATTCCGTGTCTATACCTAATAGTAAACAAACGCAGTGATCAACGTTCGAGGTACTAGCATGGGTGCTAATAAACATTAGGACATGTAATAAACTCAGTTTCTCATTTTTTGCAGATGTGCCAATATATTAATAGGTGAGCGATATGTTAATTCAAATTAAGATACCCTTAAAGCTTAGTGATTAAAAACATGGCGACTAAAACTACGTCAATTTACATACGTCACTCGTATCTATCCCACAAAATGTACAAGGTCAACTGTAGCATCAGTGTTATATTTCCCTTTTGTTAACGCATACTTGTTTTCCAGTTCACTTTTGACGTCGGCATAATTAAAACTAGAATATATTTGTCAGATGGGGACTGATTTTGACCTTTCGATTCTTTGCCGTAAATGAGACACGATATTGATGTTTTATGTATAGTCTGTCTATAAAGTCGTGAAAATAAACGAGGGCGCTGCGGTCTTGCATATAGCAACCCTGTTGACTTGTCCGAAATAATTTTGATACTAGCACATTATTTAGTACTAGAAGGACAACTGGTTTTAATGAAAACACAAATCTATAGTCTCTGGCGTTTAAATAAAATGAGTAAAACAAAAAAAAAAAAAAATCATACATATTTATTATCATATTTTTAACGTGTTTTCACCGATGAAAAGTATTCCAATACATAATAATTGCTTTCAGCATCTGATTCAAAATATTCTTCGTTAAAAAGTATTTTGGGATGGGTGACTCCCGTTATAAATGAAACTCAACTTGTACTGATTCTATACTTTACTTTAACTTTGCCCTAATACAAATATCAGAAGGATTACACATGTACGACCATACAGGGTGTCCGGAACCGACTGGCGTGGCTCGCCGCTGTTCGGCTCCAAGCGGCGGGGTTCGCTTACGCTGCAGATTCAACCGCTACAACATTCCCCCTTTTACAAAAAAAAATTTACAATACAAGAATCTTAAAAATATAAAATATTCTGTGAGTGAACCCTGGGTACATACATTGTCTTACTAACAAAATACCTGCCACTGCACACGACACCGTTGCTATTTGCTTATTCAGCTACTTGCTCGTGTGTGTGCCGTGGTGGTCTGATTACTTGCTATCGTTCTGTTTCTGCGAATTTAATTGTACACATTATGAAATTATTAAATATTTATGGTTACATTATTTTGAAAAGGCATTTTGCAATTACAACACACTTTACACATTTCATTTTTATATATATTATACGTCTACATTATAATGAGCTATGACTGAATAGTCGTAATTATTCGAAACTATTTTTTTTTTTGTTATGTTCATTCACTGTTTGAGCCTGGACTTGTAGCTTAATGACTGTTCCTATTTCTTTTTAAAGATAGAAAGGATCAAAAATAATCATTTGGACAAAATATCTTATAACCAATACAACATAAAGTGACTCGCCCTTAGTATGCAAAACAATATTCCATGTTCCCATGCCCGTATTGCATTACGCGATAAGCGTGTTCAGCTAAATCAGCGTAAGACTCTGGCCTTGTTTTGACTACGACAACGGAAACTGACTCCATAGCTTACAATTGATCGCTGTTTTACACATACTTAGTTATTAATCATATATCTTGTTACATTTGAAATACACCTTACAATATTATCCTTAACTAATCGGGCAACAATCAAGCTCTACTTAACTTAGGTCTTAAGATACACACAATACAAAACAATATTATAACCTAAATTAACACTATGATCACACTATGACGCACTTTATCCACGTGTTATTTCGAATTGCCGCCCTTATCGTACGGTAGGTAATTCGTCATTCCACGAGGTGTCTTCTTGCCTTGCCATTAGTGCCGCTTCTTGCTGCGATGCCACTTTTATAGCATCCCATGACTCTGTGGATGGTATGGGGTTGTTCTAAATCCACTTTTTAATTGCCGTCCCTGGTCGCTTGTTCTGCAAACCGGGGGGCCAAAACGACAACCCATATTTCGTCAAAAAAGTATCGCTACTCCCTCCGCCTGTTCCTTAATCTTGCGGGGCTGGGGCGCCTCCATCGCCGCCATCTGTGCTGCCGGTACCTATCCTCTGTCAAGGACTTTCTTCTAGGCGTTGCAGCTGTACGTCCTTCGCTGGCCTCATTACGTAGTGCACTTCCAGCGCCAGCGTATTCTCTCTTGTGGTATCTCCATTGCAACTTCCGGCGACCACGTGCTCTGTTGCCACGTGCCATTATATAACATCTCGCCGCTCTAATTTTCCTGACTCTGCCTCCATCAACGGGAGGTTCAAGAGCCTTCCTGTTTTACCTGCTTCCCGTTGTAAGGTACGTAATGCAGGGAGTCGTTTCCGGACACCGGGTTCAAAGTACACTTGTTTCTGCGTCACCACTGTCCAACACTTGTTCGCTCGTCATCACGTCGGAGGTTACCACTCTAGGGATGGGTGACTCCCGTTATAAATGAAACTCAACTTGTACTGATTCTATACTTTACTTTAACTTTGCCCTAATACAAATATCAGAAGGATTACACATGTACGACCATACAGGGTGTCCGGAACCGACTGGCGTGGCTCGCCGCTGTTCGGCTCCAAGCGGCGGGGTTCGCTTACGCTGCAGATTCAACCGCTACAAGTATTTGCATTTTCAGCTGCTTTACTAACAACGTCTCCGCTACTGCTGTCATTGCTTCGCTTAAGTGAATAACTGACTCATCTAATCTTGACATAGGGTTCACTTTCTCATTTTCCTGAATTTTAAAACTAATAATATGTAAAATGTATCAGAAGATGGATAGCACTAATTAAAAATCCGAACATGATATAATTCATTTTTAAAATCAGTAGTAAATTAAATCACCTAAAGTATCAACACTGGGCTAGTAGTACAACAATATGATCAACTTATATTTGTAATCTAACCTATAAATGCGCAATGTAAACAATCCTCATTTTAGTCTTAAAATCGTTTACTTAGTAAATTTGAAACTTCTAGTAGATAAAAACAAACAGTAACATGATTACATACCTGTTTTAGCAACTGTTCAAGCATAAATATCATCCATATTTGATAAAACTTATTAAGATTGGTGTACTAACAAACATTGATGATAAACTTTAAAGATAATTTCCCGAGCTCCACTCCAGTTTGTTTTTCTCATATTTAACACATTTCTTCCATGTTTTGTTTAAATATAATTGAAAATTAATACAATTTTCAATAAATAACAAGTCACAAAACAAATCGATGACTGCCGATGACATTCGTACTTGTACTTAATAAGATTTACTGTTACCCTACTTTTAAAATTGTTAGTTCAAGAAACATCCATTTTCACGACTTTATAGACGAGCTATACTGACGATGTTTGTGTCTCCGTGAAATCTTACCCGATTACACGGATAAATACAGTATTGGGATCCTGAATAACTAATTTCAATTCATTTACGAAATAACGAATCATCAGGAGCAGTGGTGGTGGAGCGGTATCGACTGCAACTTACAACTTGTAAGGTAGGTCGTGGGTTCGAACTCCGTCAGGCGCTTTACTTTGTGTTAATTTCATCACCACTGCTCTCAAAACGGCGTAGGATAACATCGTGAGGAAATCGACATGTCTTGACGCAAAACTTTGAAGACATGTGACATGTACCAACCCGCACTGGGCCCGCGTGGTAGAATACGGCCCACTCACCGAGAGGAGGCGTGTGTCCCAGGAGCGGGAACATTATATGCTGGTTTTGTATGCATCATCAATCAGAAGTAATCCTTGAATTAAATTGCTACTTGTACTTTTATTATCTGCTCAAACTTATGTACAAAAGTCCTCGTTGGATTAATAACGTCCTTCGTTTTTGAAGTCTCTTAAAGTTGGAACTTGACGTCTCACTTCTCTAAGAAATATCTATCTACGAGTATAGCACTTTCTAGGTACGTAGATGAGTACACGCCGACATTCCTAGACTATAAGCATTACCCTCTCTCTGGCATCAGAACATGAAGAAATTATGTCGCTGTTGCGTGGCTACAACCTGCTTACGTAAAAGGCTGTTGCTATAACTCGTGTGTTTCCGTAAACTCAAATCCATACTTGAAATAAGCACGTGTGGCGAAGTGTACAACGATTGTAGGTATGTGTGTAAAACAATTAGCATATCCAAAGTACTATATTTTATCATTCAAAACTTGAAAAATGCTAAGGTGTAATAACTTCAACTTTTTGATATGGTATGATCATCATAAACCTTTTTATCATCCCACTGCTGGGCCCAGGTCTCATACAGAGAAGGATTGAGCGTAATCACCACGCTTGCCCAATGCGGGTTGGCGATTTCAGATTTAAAGTACAGGTTTCCTCAAGATGTTTTCCTTCACCACTGGTGTCAGAATAGATCAAATTAAAATAAATAATAATTAATAGATTCTTATTAAGAGTAACAATGTTAGTAACAATAACATAATATAAACTATGTTAATGACATGCTAACAAAAACATAAAACACACAACAGAGCAATCACAGTTTCCACAAACCAGTCGAGATATTGGAGCAGTGATTCAACATACAGCAGTCCAACCTGTCCGCAACAAGTCTAAGAATGCTGTTGAAATTGGCTCGCACCCTGCCCGCACATCCTTTACGCATTACCTCATAAGAGTAATTAAAACACAAAAATAAAAATGTGTTTATTTATGACAACTTGGTCCTATTGTCAGTAACATTATCATCTCCGAAGCCTATTATCCTCTATATACATATTTATAAATTATATTTTAAAAAAAGACCTTCTGAGTTATTGCTCGAGGTTCTGTTACGAGATAAGCTCGTCCTGCTATCTTCATCCCGTCCTGCCACGATGACGTCAACACGACACTGTGCGCCAAAACCAAGATCACGGACGTTACCTAGAGAGCCGTTGAACTTAAGTAGGACTGGGCCGGACACGTTTTTCGCATGTCAGAAGAACATTGGGCTAAGAGAATCACGAATGACGTGGATTTCTGCCGGCCAGAAACTTACTTCCCCATAGGAAACGACAAGTTGGACCTTGCATCAAACTTCTGGAGTTTTAAGTGCCCATTTTAGTATATAAAAACATTTTGATTTAATAAGATTTGAGAGAAAAATTGGAGCTTTAAGTATGTATTTATATTTTTTTTTTTACCGTTTTTCTTTCTTTTACTATCCCACTGCTGAGCAAAGATCCTATAGCTATTCAGAGTTCTCTTTTGCTTAAAATTAGAAACTCGATAAATAAATTCTTATTAAGATCTACATTTCAATATAATGTAAACGAACATTGCCTTTTCGATTTAGATTGCTTTTTAGGTTCGAATAACAGTACGAAAAAGTTTGTAAGGGATACCGGGGCCCCTGGCGAACATTAAATGAAATAACATGGCTGGTCAGTAAAAGTCTGACACGCCCTTCCGCTCCGCCCATAGCGGGACATGTCATCTAACGATGGCCAAAAAAAGGATACAATACCTGCTTCTTCTGAACAGGCCAAACATTCAACATTAGATTTTTTTTTGGATTTACAATAATGACTTAAAAGTATTGTTTAAAAATATTATTTAATATTATTATTAGTATTATTTATATTAATTTAAAAAAAAAACGATGGGAAGTGGCGATTGTGTTCCCTACAACATTCTACATATTTTTAAGTCATTATTGTAAATCCAAAAAAAAAAATTCACAGTAGGTTGTACTTACTTCAATAAAATATCTTCCCTTAATTATTATTATCAAATCGACAAATAATTTTAAGTTTTGAGTTGAGTGTAATACCGATGACGCCATAAAAAAAACGTCTTTCGCAACTAAAATCGACAGTAAGTAGTTCAGGATCAAGTTGAGTGGAGAAAGGAAAGCCCTAAGGCATAACTAATTATGTAGTGGATAATACAAGTTGATATTGTAAGAATTCGTAGTGCTGATCAGCCAATTTCACTTTAAACATATATTTTTTTAACTTAGTTGTCATCGGCATAAAGGTGATATCAAGTATACATCGACGACAATTAAATCTAGAGAAAGAACACAAACATCGCCTTGAGTTCATTCAAATTGAAACTGAATTGCTCCATACCAGGAATTACTCCTGTATCATGGGTGCATTTACAAATACTTAAAGTCACATACACAAACAGTCAGATCCGGAACAACTACCTATAAGCCATACAAATATTTGTTCCGTGCGGGAATCGAACCCGCTACACGTGATTCAGCAGTCGATCGCTCAACCACTGCACCGAATCTGTCATATTTCAAACCAGTAAATCCATATATGAAGAGTTCATCATCATCATCATCATCAATCTTTTTTTATCGTTCCACTGCTGGGCACAGGTCTCCTCTCATACAGAGAAGGATTGAGCGTAATCACCACGCTTTCTAAATGCGGGTTGGCGATTTCAGACTTAAAGTCCAGGTTTCCTCAAGATGTTTTTGTTCACCTTTTAATCAATCATTGGTGTCAAGAGATACTTAGAAAGTACATGTAAATTAGAAAAGTTACATTAGTACTTGTCTGGCCTGGAATTGAACCCGCACACTCATACTTGAGAGGCAGGTGTTTTAACCACTAGGCCACCACGACTTGTAGGTGCGTATTAGAAAACGTCACTCAAAACTCAAGCTCTACTTAAGTCTCGTTTGAAGCCTTTTGATTCTTTGAAACTAGTTTTAAGTAATGTTTAAGCAGAGATCAATGCTTGAATTTCCTTCTGAAATACGGACCTTAGTGTTATTATGAATTTATTCTATGATAGTAGATAACAAATACAAATATTAAAAAAAAAATTCTAATTGGCGACATGAACACATGAAATTTCATTTGGTTCCCTCATGTCTGCTACCACAGAACCTAATAAATGGTCCGTCGACCTTGTCCGCCAGTATGCGCAATATGTAATTTAAAATTTGAAATGAAAGTTCGAAGCACTTTTGTTTTCAGTTACAAATTTTGAACTGGGGTCACCGCAGTTTGACGGCGCGTTGTGTTCCACGTGCACCTCAAAGAAATGTCAGCGCATCGTGACACGAGGACCGATGCCTCTTGGGCCAGGGTTCCGGGTTGGGTAAAAAAGAAACCGTGGCCCTGGCCGTCGCACAGGCAAGTGAAGAACGGTGGGTTCTAGTCAGTAAAAGTCTGACACGCCCTTCCGCTCCGCCCAGAGCGGTAGAGGTCGTTTGATGAGATCTCATCCAAAACAAAAAAACAAAAGTCACCACAGTTTATTCTCATTAGCGTATATTCAAGACACATGCCTATACTCTTGGTGCATTCCTTTGATCACCTTTACTAGGACTTGCTTATAAGTAGGTATGTAAATATATCACTCTCTACATATAAGACCAGAACAACATTTAAATATTTTTATATCGCCAAGCGAAATTCCTCTGACCACGCGAAGAGTCGCCTGACCGACTTTTCAGGGGGCTAACCTATTTTTGGCTAATGAATTAGCATTGCCATACATAGGCACAACGGGCAATGTTGCCAGCCTTTTAGGCACGCTTCCTATTGACAATGATGCGGGCGAATTTTATGATGCCCTCTGATTCTCCAGAAAACTCCAGTGTATGCGTGTTTCCTCGACCTGTCAAGGGCATTTGACCTGGTGTCGTATAACTTGCTGTGGAAAAAACTGGAGAGCACGAACATGCCACATGAATTAATTGACATATTGAAGTATTGGTATGCACACCAGGTTAACAGTGTCAGATGGGCGGGTGTTTTGTCGGAGCCGTACAGGCTCGAATGTGGCGTGAGACAAGGGGGGTTAACCTCACCCACACTCTTCAATTTGTATGTTGACGCACTCATCGTGGCGCTCAGCAGCCACCATGTTGGCTGCCACGTTGATGGGATATGTGTAAACAATCTAAGTTACGCTGACGACATGGTGCTGCTGAGCGCGTCGGTTTGTGGGATGCGCAAGTTGTTGCAGGTGTGTGAGGATTATGCGGATACACATGGCCTCATGTACAATGCCGTGAAAAGTCAATACATGGTCTTTCAGGCTGGTGCCAAATGTTCACAACATGTTCCACCCATTCGCCTTAAAGGTATACCTTTGAAACAGGTGGACGAATTTAAATATTTGGGGCATTAGGTAACAGCCGACCTGAAGGAGCATGTCGATATTGTCGATATAAAGGGAACGGAGGGCACTATCTAAGACAGCAAATATGATAGCCCGTAGGTTTGCACGATGCTCAACACAAGTTAAAATCACGCTGTTCAAAGCCTTTTGTACCTCGCTATACACGTGCAGCCTTTGGGTTAACCACACACGAGCGGCTTATAGTGCCCTCCGTATCCAATACAATAATGCGTTCAGAGCGGTGTTGGGGTTGTCCCGTTCTTGCAGTGCCTCGGGCATGTTTGCGGAAGCGCGCACCGACTGTTTCCACACCACCATGCGCAAGCGGTGCGCGTCCTTGGTGCGCAGGGTGCGGGACAGCTCCAATACAGTTCTGTCGATGATTGCCGAGAGAATTGACTGTCCGTATATTCGACAGTGTTGTAGCAGGCACGTGGCCAGCTGCGTCCGGTAACGATTGTACATGATTATGTGCACTTGTTTATTAATTTATTTGAGGAAATTAAATTAGTAGGTAAATTATTTATGACTTGTGATTTTTTTTTTGTTTTTATGATTTTTAATTTTATTATATTATTTTATTTATTTGTATTTGATTGTTAATTTTTATTTTATTCCAATTTCTCTCTTTGTTAAAGTGTATGGATCTAAGATATCTGAAATAAATGAATTTTAATTTAATTTAATTTAATGAACATATTATTATTTTAAAACTTCAAATACATATTTCCTTCTAATCTCTCCCTGAATCCAACGGTTACCAGGAGTATTTACTCAAACTAAGGCTGATTCTTCAATCGACCGATAATTTTTATCCGAAGGATAAAACTGACATCTGAAATTTTTTGTACAAATGAACTTGTAATAATTCCAAATTATTGTCTCGATAAAGTTATTTTAATGTACTTATATGTAATAAAAATAATAAATCCTTACTAATATTATAAATCGGAAAGTGAGTTTGTTTGTTTGTTCCGCTTTCACGCCGTAACTACTAAACCGATTGCTTTGAAAATTTGCAACGTAAAGTTAGAAGTCCGGATTAAATAATAGGGTATTTTTTATTTCGGAACATTTGATATTCCCGAGGGATATCTAAAAGACGCGATATAACCAAATTCCACGCGGGCGAAGCCGCGGGCGAAAAGCTAGTAATAATATATATGTATACTAGCTGCGTACGATTATTTATTAAAAAAATGCGCTTATGAATATAAAAAATAGATAAAAACTTATTCCCAGACCTAATGAATGTTTATACGAAATTTCCTTAAAATGAATTCAGTCATGTGACAGAATTTTATATAAAACGATATTTCACGATATTTTCCTTATGCGTTTTGAGAGCAGCGGTGATAACACTGTTTACAGAAATTAAAGACCAAACCAACGACCTATACATTCAAATCGTGAGACGGCGCCGAGACCACCGGGGACCATTGTCCCTTAATTTATACAAAATCGACCTTAGTATCTAAATAAAAATAAATTTTAAAATATAATATAGATACTAGCCCACGGTTGGGCATTGATCAGGATTCCCACTGCAGAGAAAAGCTAGTCGACTGTATATGGCTTTAATTTTATGAAAAAGTAAATAAATGTACATAAAAATAATGGAACACTTACCTCAAAGCACTATACTATAACGTAACTTGGTACAAAAGTCACTCACACCAATAACTGCACAGTTCTATTGAGCAACCAACTCAGACGTGGTCGGTCTTCGGGCAAACTTGCACAACTCGCGCAGCATCGCGCAACTTAACACTTACAGCTACCAAACACACTGATCCGAGGCGAGACCTACACCGGTATATAATACCTTCTATATTGCTGTAATATAAGCAAGCGAATCGAAGCGCACTTGCTGCTTACCCCTGGCGGAGAAACGGATTGAAAAGTTTCGCAAATATTCCATACATTTTTTGGCAAGTTTAACATCGGTCGGTGGACCAGAGTAATAAGTAAATAGGCTATATTGACATACATAGATGATCGTTGGGGTCGCGGCCGCAAAGAGTTTCCGCAGGGTTGCGCTTTATAGGATTACAGGCATTCTATGTGCCGATGGTGGTCATCAGGGTAATTTTGGTGAAGTAGAAATCTCACATTCCTCGACGTCGGGTGCTTTTTGAAAGTGTCCCCCCAAAATAAATAAAAATGAAGGTAAGAAGAAAATGAAAAAAAAAAAATTAAGGAAGAAAATGACATAAGTGTAAATTATTTATATCTATTATAATTATATAATAGTAATTATCAGCATAATCACCATAATCATCTCAGCGCTAACCCTAGTCTCCTCCGCAGCTATTTCAGCTTTGGAGTCAATTATAAAATAGTAATGTTTTATTTTAAAATTTCCTTACACAATTATTATGTCTAGGATGTTATATTTATTGACTCCTTTCTGTTTATCTTTTGTGAGGCTCCCCTCAATCCCCTCTTGGGCTCCCCCAAGAAAGGATTTCGGGATTTACTAAAGCGCGGCAGATTAATATACAGTAAGATACCTTGTACCGGCTATTTACTTCCACCAGATATGAGCTTCATTTATAAAGACGCCCTTCAAGGATAAAGAGTGAGATCTTTATTGATTAATTTTTATTACTTCCGCTTGTGGAAATCATCAGATTATATTTCTCGTAAAAGATGATCTATTATCTTCACAATAAAAAAAATATATATTCACGGTCGAGAATGTCTAGATGATGTTATATTTTTTCAACTTTGTAGCTTTCTTTACGTCACTCTTAAATTGTCACATTAGAGGAATATACACGTTTTAGATTGTAACTAACTCATTCTACCTTCATCTGATGTATGTCCACGCAACAGTTTTTTTTTTTACATTTTTGAAAATCTATAGCTGCTCACCCCACCGATAAAAAGGTATATTATATCATATGACATTTTTTTTTCTTATCATCTAAGGTCTCTATGACGCTCGAGTAAATCCCGATGTAGCACGATGGGCTCCCCTACCTACCCTACCCTATTGGTAGAATTTACGAGCATAGGCATGTGATTTTAGTTGTTTAATCTTATTCATTACTTAGCTTGACATTATTGCGCTGATTATGCGATTTACTGTACACGGCTGGTCGATGTTATTTAGGTTAATATCTTGTAAAATCAGTGAACACAATAAACTCACTCCGGTAGCACGGACACAGTACTGGGGTTTGATTCCCTTCCCAGATCCCGTCTACTGCAACATACTAACCAGACGTCACCCTTTTTCTTAACCATGTCATCTTCCACAGCGTGCATCTATTGTATCATTGATTTAAGATCATCATCATCATTTCAACAGTTTCCCGCATCCAGCAGTTTCCCGCGACATTGAAAGTCAATCATACCTAATTTAGCCTATAGTGTTTCCACTTCTAGAACACAGGCCTCATCTGTGTGAGAAGGAGTGGGTCATAATCCACCAAATTTGGTTCTAGAACGTTTACTCGCGATGTTTATTAGCTTTACCATTTTGGGAGCAGCAGTATTGAAATTAATAATACACAAAGTAAATTGCTTAATTAACTCGTAAATCGTGTCCAATAGTCTGCGGAGGCTTGAGGAACAGGGAGTAAAGTTCACTCATCCTCCTTTTAAAAGGGAGGATCCTCCGACAAGACGGGTGTTATGTCTGGTGGGCATTTGCCCAATTACTTGAAATTGGTAAGTTGTATGCATGCTAGTTGCACGGTAAACTCTGATTGCGAGATGTAGAATTCGTGTGACATCACTATGACGCGTTGTTCCATGTGGCGGTTGAAGGTACCGCTACAAGTCCAACACTACTGGATCATTTTTAGGCTCAGAGAAAGGACAAATGAAGTTCTATGTTCCCTATACGTACCTATAGTTCACATTCATATTAAACGTTTCTTAACGACCAGAGATATATCTAACTGAATATAACTAGTTACAACTGTCATAAATCTTAAAAGACCAATTACTGTCAAATTATAATACCACCAAATTATTTATTTATTTAAAGTACCCAATTCATATGCAAGCTTAAATTAAGCAACGGGCTATTATGTATTATATTATGACTAAAATCAGTTAAGACAACAAACCTACATTGTAAAATGTTTAATATTATTTTGTCGGTTAACTTACAAAAAAATTAAAACAGTACAGAAATATTACTTCTGACATCTGAATAACTGAAAACAACCTTTTTTGACTGTTAATGACCATGTCGGAATCTATAAAATTAATAATATTTTACCGCTTCTGAAGAATTTGATCTTAAATAACAATCTTCACTTACTTTTTTCTTCTTATTGAATCTTCTTCTCCTTCAAATTCAGTCACTTTAGTCATTTTTTAATTAATAATATTTTACCGCTTCTGAAGAATTTGATCTTAAATAACAATCTTCACTCACTTTTTTCTTCTTATTGAATCTTCTTCTCCTTTAAATTCAGTCACTTTAGTCATGACCATGTCAGAATCTATAAAATTAATAATATTTTACCGCCCCTAAAGAATTTGATCTTAAATAACAATCTTCACTCACTTTTTTCTTCTTATTGAATCTTCTTCTCCTTTAAATTCAGTCACTTTAGTCATGACCATGTCAGAATCTATAAAATTAATAATATTTTACCGCTTCTAAAGAATTTGATCTTAAATAACAATCTTCACTCACTTTTTTCTTCTTATTGAATCTTCTTCTCCTTCAAATTCAGTCACTTTAGTCATTTTTTAATTAATAATATTTTACCGCTTCTGAAGAATTTGATCTTAAATAACAATCTTCACTCACTTTTTTCTTCTTATTGATTCTTCTTATTGAATCTTCTTCTCCTTCAAATTCAGTCACTTTAGTCATTTTTAAAACTATTTACGACACATATGATCAAGCTTATATTCTTAACTTGTAGGCAGAGGCATTAATTAGAACCTTCACATTTAGAAAGAAATTAACAGTAGGTATTTATAGTTACTTATACAGGAACATCATAAAACTAAAACAATAAAAATAAAATAAAAAAAGTTCTACCAACCAGTTACAAATCCGGTATCAGAACTGCTTCTAATTTTTCTTTTTAACCGAAAAAGTACGGAGAATGTTATAAAGTCAACGGATTTTTTTTATTCAAATTTATACTAATCTATGCTTTTTAATATATACAGCTGAAGAGTTTGTTTGTTGGTTTGTTTGAACGCGCTAATCTCAGGAAGTACTGGTCCGATTTGAAAAATACTTTTTACGTTGATAGCTCATTAATCCAGGAAGGCTTTAGGCTACATAACATCACGCTAACCGCGAGACGCAGCTAGTTCATTATAAAGTTGCGTGGTGTGATGTCACGTACGACTATATACTACATAGTTAAATTGTATCACGTATGTAGTCAGAATGGTATTACAATAGTTTCACGTACAAATTATGCGTATTATTGTTTATAATTATGTAATAAATGGTCTAAACTCAATTATATTCTTATATAATGATATTTCTACGAGCAGTAGGCAACTCTGTGTTTGTTTGCACCCTCCTCCTCTCCACTACTGCTGGTGGCCTGCCGGCCGGCGATCAAAATCACAGTTGGACAATCATCATCATCATCTCAGCCACATGAAGTCCAATGCTGGACATAGGCCTTCCCCAAAGATTTCTAAAAAGAACGGTTAACGCGACCTGCATCCAGCGCTTCCCTGCGATTTTTTCAGGTCATCCGACCAGCTAGTAGCTGGGTGTCCAACGCTGCGCTTGCCGATACGTGGTCGCCATTCAAGAGCCTTTCTGTCCCATCGGCCACAGCCGATGCTATGTGCCCAACCCCAGTTGGACAAAAAACTATTTAATTTCCCAATCTAGGGATCAAACCTAAGACTAGTCAATGGAGATTATCAGTTGCGCTTACGACTAAATAGTAATAACAGATGACATTTGAATCGTTTTCATTTCGAAGCATGTTGCTTATTCTTTTCTTCCTTTCTAGATACTAACTTCTGATGCAGCGTCGGCCACGTTAATTGAATGTAGACATCAGTAGGTGGCAACTTTGATTGTACAAACGACAGAACATAAAGCTACTACAATCTGTCAGACATCTTTATTAGATTTTCAATTTTAGCACCAAAGCATTAAGGCTCAAGGTTGATTGGGAATATCTGACAGTATCGGGTGGCTTGACCTGCTGTCGTCCGTACATTGACATCAGTAGGTGGCCACGTTGACGGACGTTGGTGAACGTTGGCACCTTTAAGATTCTTTAGATCATCCAAGGTGAAGTTGAACGGGGCCCTAATGGCACTCCAGCAAGTGAGACATGGTATAAAACTGGTTTATGTTGCTAAGTGGCCATATTTATTTAAACCGACATTAGGTTAGAAACAATCTAATGTATAATCAATGTTAGAATCATAAAAAACAAGGTTTAACTTTTCCGTAAGTTTTGAACTTTGAACCGTATTTTACAGGTCCATTTTACGGTCATGTTGTGGTCGTAATGCCTGTTGTCTACGACGCTACTCCACAATAACGTGTTACTAGTTCAAATCACCAAGAAGTAGCAGAATGTAACAGAGACGCGACTAGAACTAGACTAGACTATTAAATAGAAATACTAGAATTCTATACATAGAAAACAACCGGCCAAGTGCGTGTCGGCCTCAGGCACAAAGGGTTCCGTACCACTGATTTATGAAATTAAAGGATTTAAGTTATTTGTATGAAAGATTACGCGGTAACAAGCGGTTTAGGGTTTACGTGGTATTAAAAAAAACTACTTACTAGATTTCGTTCAAAACAATTTTCGTTATTAGTTTTTATAGTAATGTACATCATGTTTTTTTTAGATTTTTCATGTTCTTATTTTAGAAGTTAGAGGGGGGGACCAGCTTTTTTCCACTTTGGAAGCGTCTGTCACGCAAACTATTCGGTTTAGAAAAAAAAATATTTTAGAAACCTCGATATAATTTTTTAAGACCTATCCAGAGATAAACCACACGAATGTGTTTGATGAAAAAAAAAAAAATTGAGTTTCACTTCTAAGTATGAGGGGCCCCAATATTTATTATTATTTTGTTTATTTTTACATCAAAATCTTAATGCGGTTCACAGAATACATCTACCTACCAAGTTTCAACAGCTCTTGTAGTTTCGGAGAAAAATGGCTGTGACATACGGACGGACAGACGGACAGACAGACATGACGAATCTATAAGGGTTCCGTTTTTTAGCATTTGGCTACGGAACCCTAAAAAAGGAACTATAAAATAAGTTTATTTGTGGTAAAAAAAATGTGTAACAATCAACGTGTAACCTGCTTGCTGTTACGTGGGTAACATGGCGCCATGACGCCTCCGCCGGGCCGGAATAAGCGGGGGGAGACCAAAGAAGTTCTGGCTTGACGATGTAAGAGATGTCATGCGTGTCAACAATCTCACACCACAGGATGCTAAAGATCCCGCGAAATGGAGGAGAATGAGCAGGAATGCGGATTCCAAGCTCCAACGCGAAAGCCGCGGATGCAAGCGGAACTAAACGCAAAGATGATGATGATGGACGTAGAAAGAAAATAAAAGGAAGTAAGAAAGTACGTTTATTTATGGTAAACAACGTGTAACAATGTTATGTAATGTTAAAGTCCTAAAAAATAGTGGCTGTTTTGGATGATATGAATGGGAATTGGACGAGTTTTCATCCTATATTAACATTTATTCGGAAGTTATGAGAATTTTTAGTGCTTTGATATCAGAAACCGAACATTTCAAGTTATTTTTTTAAGTACAGTACATTATTTTGGGTACAAAAATAAATTGTTTTTTTGGAAACTGGAACCTGTACCAGAACTACCTGTATAACAGGTCAGTGTGGTTACCATGAGTTTTAATTACGAAGACTCGATCATCGATATAAAAGTCGCGGTGGCCTAGTGGTTAAAACACCAGCCTCTCAAGTATGAGTGCGCGGGTTCGATTCCAGGTCAGGCAAGTACCAATGTAACTTTTCTAAAGTTATATGTACTTTCTAAGTATATCTTGGACACCAATGACCGAAGGTGAAGGAAAACGTCTTGAGGAAACCTGGACTTTAAGTCTGAAATCGCCAACCCGCATTGAGCAAGCGTGGTGATTACGCTCAATCCTTCTCTGTATGAGAGGAGACCTCTGCCCAGCAGTGGGACGAATAAAGGTTGATAATGATGATGATCAAAATCAAAAATCAAAATCAAAGCATTTATTTCAAATAAACCAGTTACAGGCACTTTTGAATAGTCAGAAGGTCGGTCAGTCAGTAAGGTGAAGCTAGTCGCCCATTCCAAAGAGTAGGTACCTATGGAGAAGAACGGGCAAGAAACTCCATGGACACTCTTTTAAATTATCAAGCTATTGATACAAATATTTGATTACATCATTCATTTTGAAATCAATCGTGTGAGAACGATGCAGAAATATATTGTACGCTGAGAACGTCCATTATGAAAAAAAAACAAGAATTCAGAACTTAAAATACGCCGTAGCAGCTAAGAGATGACCAGTCCCCTCTGACGGCGTCCGTTCACGAACATGACGTATGGATCAGCATCATTCAGCTCAACCATATTGAAGGGAACCTAATGACCCAACACACACGCCACCACCAGCGAGACATTTGAGTGAGCATGACATACTCTCAACAGCCATAGCACTATCAAGTCAATAAACGACTAACCCAACAAATAGATGATTTACAGCAAGTAGATCGTGCTCACACGTGTTCCATGCAATTATACAATACTAAGAAATTGAATCTACACAATGCAAAGACAGTTTTGTCCAAGGTTCAGGAGCTCCAACGGTGTTCCCGAATGCTAAGTTTAGCTCCTGTGCAGCTGCACCAGTGCCGAATACCCCTGTCAGCGATGCAATTCCGTAACGTATAATATGCCTGGCTACATAGTGTGTACTGGCTTAGAGTTAAAAAAAAAAAAACAAACAATTGCAAATTTAAACTACGAGAAAAAAACTACTGTTTACAATGAACAATCAGTGTAAGCATAGAAATCGGACGCAGCTCAAGCCCAAGCCTTTTTGTCGTCAATATAATCTTTAACACTATAAAATGCTTTCTGACACAACTTACGTTTAATGAAGCATTTGAATTTATTCAGGCTCAGATCTTGAACCACCTCTGGAAGTCTATTGTAAAAACATTTTTACACATTTTTATACATATACATTGGCATCTAAAAGAGCCACCTATTTTCTTGAGCCTAGTTGTAGGTACAATAAATTTGTGCTTGTTCCTAGTATTTATATTATGGACATCACTTTATTTTTTATACAATTTTATATTTTTATGAGCATACAAAAGATTTTCATAAATATATTGAGACGGCACGGTCAGTACATTAATTTCTTTAAATTTTTCTCTGAGAGAGTGTCTTGGACTTTATAAATTGCACGAACAGCTCGTTTCTGCAAAACAAATATTGTTTGAATATCAGTGGCATTTCCCCACAACAGAATGCCGTACGACATTACGCTATGGAAATAGCCAAAGTACACTAAACGGGCCGTCTCAATATCAGTCAAATTACGAATTGTTCTAACTGCGTATGCAGCAGAACTTAGTTTTTTTGACAATTTTTCTATATGGGGAGCCCATTGAAGCTTAGCATCCAGAGTTATACCCAAGAACACTGTGCTGTCTTCAGATTCCAATTCTTCGCCCTTTATCAACACTTTAGTTGTCACCTGCCTAACGTGAGGTAGAGTAAACTTAATGCATTTGGTTTTTTTCTCGTTTAAGAGTAAATTATTAACATTAAACCAGTGGACTACTTTGGAGATCGCGCTATTTACATCATCAGTGACCTGCTGCTGACGTTTAAGTTTAAATAAAAGTGAAGTGTCACCTGCAAACAACACTATATCGTGAAAATGATGATGATGAATGATCTTCGATATTGACCGCGTTTGATTGGCCCGCTTCAAGGTTGTAAGAACTCTGAGAGTTCTGAGAGCCAATAAGAGCGCCAAACGCGGGTCAAATCGAGTCTCAAGTCATGAATGAAAACTCATGATAGTCACACGGCTACCATGAGTTTTCATTACGAGACTGAATGTTAGTCTATAAACTACATGATCATGTCGCAACTAATACAAAAAATAAATTTAAATAAACACATTACTTTGTCGTATTGAGGTGACAACTTTGTTATGGATGGAGTGTGTTTTGATCTCTATTGTTTTTATCTATTATATTAAAGCCATCTACAGCAACTTTCACAATGATTGCTATAAGCTACAAACATTATCATTGGGCAGTTAGTAGTACCTACTATCTTTTGTGTATTACTTTAACTTTTGACAAATGCTAACATTAGTAACCTTAAATCTGACATAAATAAGAACATAATAAGTAATATTAATACCCAAATGGTTACACTTAAACTAATTCATTATAGATTATATTTAATGTTAACCAATTCATTATCTTTTTAGTTTAACGAATTTTTAGTTTAAGTGTAACAATTTGGAAAACAATTTAAGTAAAAATGTAATTATGAAATTTGGACAACGAAAGACCATAATACAATTGCTTAAATTGTATCTTAACATTACTCATAATATGAAATAATAAAAAAAAGGACCAGAAAATTTCTTCGGTATTCTTACTAGAAATACTATAATGACACGGCGCATACAAACAAGAATGTGTGCCCTAAGCATACACCGACCGTATATAATGGACTTAGTTCCATCGTGTATAAGATTAAGTATAAATTTAAGGGTTATTGCACAGTTGCAATTACCCTAAAATTGGGTTTCCAGTGAAAGGAAACTGCTTTGCACAATAACGGTGTATCGGAGCCATACATAAAGTAATTAAGATTGAGAAAATTGCGAACCACTTTAAAAGATACTAACTCTATATTCCTCGCACACGTATCGGTATCCACAAAGCCACATGCGTACTTCTCTATATTCCTCGCACACGTATCGGTATCCACAAAGCCACATGCGTACTTCTCTATATTCCTCGCACACGTATCGGTATCCACAAAGCCACTTGCGGACTTCTCGCTATTCTGATTGGTTTCTCGCAAAATCTTGCATCGTGCAAGCAGAGTTTAACGTGCAATTAGCACGGATACAACTCTCAGACATCAATCTTTGGACAGTCGTTCGCCAAACACAATACCTGTCTGGTCAGAGGATCCTCTCTCTTCTATGGAGTATGAGTGAATATCCTGTTCCTCATATCTCTATGTTTACATATCGGTCTCCGTGGCGCAGCGGTTAACACGCCTGCCTGCGACGTGGAGGCCCCGGGTTCGATCCCCGGCCAGGTCATGATAGAAAACGATCTTTTCCTCATTGACCTGGGTCTTGGATGTTTATCTATTATAAAATATAGTATCGTTGAGTTAGTATCCCATAACACAAGTCTCGAACTTACTTTGGGGCTAGCTCAATCTGTGTGATTTGTCCATATATATTATAAAAAAAAAAAAAACATGTAGGCGCAACCTACTTAAATTTTCGCCAGTCGGTATCGTAGAGCTCATAAGTTTAATGCAGTTCAAAACAGGACTATAGTATTTCGGAAAAGTATATTTGTAATGGCTAAGAAATTGTATAACAATATACCACAATCCTTCAATCACCAGACAACATTAAAAAGACATTTCTTCTGTTCCTGCTCGAGAATATTAGATATTCTACATAACACTGTTAATAATAATTATTAACATTTCTCGGTGGTAGGCCATAACATCGGCCGCCGGCAGAAGTTACCACCCACCAGACAAAGCCTTGCCGCCAAGCGATTTGTCATGTTCCGACTGGTGAAGCCGTTCGGAGGACGGGTCTGAGCAGTTGTGTTGCGATGTGTGCCGGGTACGATGCGCCTAATGTTGTTGTGTTGGGAGTTTGGTCGTGGAGGGTCTTCAGATCAATCTCCCTTTGGCGCAGCATCGTTGGTCGTGTTGTTGGGTTTAACATTGCATCACCTCGCTCAACTGCCGTCTTCCTTCCTATTCGCTCAGTTTTTCTGAGTGAATAGGCTCTTAATAAACTAGCGCGCTTTACCATCAACGATCGCATCACTGCTTACCATCAGGCGGGAATGCGGTCAAGTGCTAGTTTATAATTATTAAAAAAAAAATATATATAACCTGTTAATAATTATTATAATATAACAATTTTATTACAGCCTCCATGGCGTAGCCGTAGCGAACGCGGTCACTGCGCAAGGAGGCGCGGGTTCGATCCCTGCGCTGTGCAAATATTTGTAAGCATGAATATGAATATTTGCAATATTTGCACTGGTCTGGTCGTGCCTCCGAAAGCACGTTAAGCCGTTGGTCCCGGAAGCCATACAAACATCTAGTGGCAGTCGTTACTGGTTGTTGGAGCCCTCAAAAGTCCAACAATTGGTCTAGCTGCAATGCTTCGATATCGCCTTCGGGTTGTGGAGGTCAGACGGTAGTCGTTTCACGGAAAATGTCGAAGTTTCGCCAAAATCAGTAGTTAGACTGGTAAAGCTAACCCCAGACTCCAAAGCTGAAAAAAAAAGCTTCGGATGCGACTGGGATTAAGGCTGAGATGATGATGAATAATTTTATTATAACCGCATTGACTGTTATTTTTGATTTTCGACTATGTAATCTTAAGCATTGTTGTTTAAAACCAAATGATAACTTATAGTACATTACGATATTAGTGCTTAATGATGTTATAACCAATACCCATGTATATCGTACGACGTTTTTTAACACACTTACGAGGAAACAGAAAAAAAAATGTTTATTTCAAATAGGACATCCGTTATTTTAAATAAACTCAATCTGTGAATGCACATTATTGCTTTCCCTCCATTAGTATTATTATTTGCCATTTCAAATATGGAACAGCGCGCTGCTCACTGGCTGGCGCCGTGCGGCGGCGATCAGTAGGCCTAGTATGAGTTTTCAATACGAAACTCGTTCGATCGTATCGAGCGCGTTTGGCGCTCTCATTGGTTGAGAGTTCTTACGACCTTGAAGCGGGCCAATCGCTGAGTCAAACGCGCTCGATACGATCGAACGAGTTTCGTAATGAAAACTCATACTAGGCCCATAGTTCCATAATTATTTGAAATGGCAAATAATGCTGTTATGGAATTTGTATGGACTATAACTTAACTATTTGCTTTGATAACACACGCGTTTGTTATGGCCCGCTTTACATGTTTAAAACCGATGGAATTACATCAGCTTTACGAGCAAGGGTGTTAAAAAGTTCGTAACATAACTTTCAAGTAGAATCGTGGAAAACCTTACTTCACCTGACTTTACCGGACCTTACTTTAGTATGTAAGTCGATAATGCAGTCTAATTAGTCATTGTGATTACCTATAAGCTTACTTCGTCACACCGGGAAGTCCCAAGTTCCCGGTAACTTATAAAAATATCACAGTATTACGTAAATGGCTACAATTATGCTAAACAGTTGCAGTGACCTCCGTTGGTCTAGTGGCCGTGAGCAAAACTAGTGGGCATGGCCAATCTACAAGTTCAATTCCCGGATTAAAACTAGAAATAATGATAAATATTTATTATCAATATTTTGTATTCTCTAAAGTATAAACTTCACAAACAATACAACAAATATCTTGTAAGTGTAACTTGTGTACATGTAACTACTACTATTTATAAGTGCTAAAGTTTTTAAGATAGATTATATATAACCAGGAATAATACATGCGATACTTTTTTCTTATCTCTTTTACTCGAAAGTTATGCAGGTCAAACCGCAGGACGCAGCTAGTAAAATTAAAGATTAAAAGTTAATTATCGAAAGTACAGTTTGTAACTGTATTTTGGAGGTCAGATTGGCAGTCACTGCATCCGGTTAGACTGATCGTCGTCACAACACAGAATACCAGATTGCTTTGTAGTGTAGACAAGTTTATTACAAATCAGGGGATAATTATTCAAGACTAACTTCTGCCCGTGAAGTCGTTTGACACACAGTATACTGCAATAACAGCCGCAATTAAAAAAAAATAAATTTATAAACCCGCCTGATGGTAAGCAGTGACGCAATCGTTGATGGTAAAGCGCACTAGTTTATTAAGAGCCTATTCACTCTAGCCTCGAAGACACTCAAATTGTAGTCCGACAGAAACAACGCCGCTGGCAAATTGTTCCAGTCCCTCAATGTACGCGGTATAAAGGAGGAGGCGAAACGCTTCGTCCGGATCGTAGTGGTGTTAACAACATAAGGGTGGAAACTCGCCGTACGACGGGTTTGTTTACGCATTTTGTGTTCATTCTCTATACAGAGTGGTGCTGACAATATGACAATAAATGAAAACACGAACAATGCTGGTTCTTAGGAAAAATCCTAAAACATAGAAAATAAACCTAGTATCAAAAAAATCAGAATTTCAAACAAACTAAATCGCATAAAATTGCAAACGGAGTAGAACATCCTTTAAAAATATTGGTTCACCTCCGATCGGCGACAGCGCGATCCTGTATCGACTTGCTTTTTTCGCGCCATTATTATTATAGCTTGGTACCGCAGGATGCGGCTGTCATTAACCTGTAAGCGCTTCCTTATCATCATTTACATCATGTAAATGTAAAAAATGAAAAATAATTTCCTGTGACTAAACTAATGGACATATTTATATGATTTTTTTATGGGTAGACTGAGAATGTGTTGAGGTACACGATGTTTAATTTATTGTCGTATTGTCAGCACCACTGTATAAAACTGAAGAGTTTTTTTGTTTTAATAAATAAATATATACGGACAAATCACACAGATTGAGCTAGCCCCAAAGTAAGTGCGAGACTTGTGTTATGGGATATTAACTCAACGATACTATATTTATAATAGGTACATATATAGATAAATATCCAAGACGCAGGCCAATCAGGAAAAGATCGTTTTCCATCATGACCTGGCCGGGGATCGAACCCGGGGCCTCCAGGCGTGTTGACCGCTGCGCCACGGAGGTCGGTTTGATCGAGTTTATCTCACGAACTACTGATCTGATTTGAAAAGTTATTTTTGCGTTAGATAGCACATTAATCCAGGAAGGTTTTAGGCTATACAACATTACGCCACGGCCAATAAGAGGAGGAGAGGAGCATATAAAAAAAAAACATACTAATCCTTATCCAAATTAATTAATAATATTTAATTTTAAACAAAATTGTCCCTGACATCACTTAATTTCGATTGACATCTTATAACTGAATACAATTTTAAAATAACTCTTTTGGGATTAAAATAAAATGTTCAAATACCTCACTCCACGCGGACGAAGTGGCGGGCGGCCGGTAGTCTACAATAAAGGTGAAAGTTCAGACTGATTAACACGGTGCAATTTAATTGCCTATGGCTTCAATTAAGTTGAAGCAACAATAAAAGTTGCAATGTCTAAACACCATTTAGACGATGCAAGTCATTTGTTGCATCAATTTTATTGTATGCCATAGGCAATTAAATTGTACCGTGTAAATCAGCCTTTCGTGAGTAAGTCTGTATATGCTTCTATGTTTGTCACTTGTTCAAGCTTAAATTGCTAGATCAACTTGGATGAAATTTGGCATACTGATAGTTTATAACTAGGATTAATATATACGACATTTTTATCCTGATATGACCACGGGATCTAAATGTATGCGGGTGAAAACGCAAGGCCGCTTTTAGAGTTTTACAAAATATCGATATAATACCTAGTATCACAAAAACAAATGGTTGTACCACCAATGGTGCCCCAGATTTGCGAAGCAAAATAAAAATATAAATTGACTAAACTAGCCTTTCTTATATATGTCATAATGAATTGATTATCTCCATACATATATAACGATATGAGGACAATTTATAAGGATGCATATAATTATCTGCAATATGTAACCATTTAACTGGTCTTTTATATCATCTTCAAATTAAACAATGCAAACCTACCGCATTATAATTTATTGACTACGCAGTAGCTATATTTATGTGGAATCTCTATACTAAAGAACAGAATCTATCCGGTAACATTTGCTTGATTCTGGAACATAATTACATTTACACAAACAGACAAAAAATCCTTTTTGATCGTAGACCGTGAAGGTTACTTTAACACATACATCAATGTGCGGTGGTGACCATATTTTAAATGTGTATATTCTATAGTCTCGAGTATAGACAAAATAGAACTGGTTGTCAATTCAATAAGTTAATTAATTCTGGAATTAATTATTATAATTATGGTTTTATACAAATTAATGTAAACCATAAGGTCGTTTCTCGAATATTCTTCTCCATATATACATAATGACATATATAGTATTCTTACCCTTTATTCATAATTTTTGAAATTGAAATGTGTCAATAACCTCTCTGGGGCGAGAAATAGTTATTAAAAATCAAAAGTTTTTATTCAAATTAGACTGAAAATCAGCACTATTTGAACGTCAATATTATAATTATAAGACAGTCCCCCCAAAATGGCCGCTCTTATGATAAATGAATTGAATTCTGATGGGGATATGTATTAGTATTTTCATTCCAATCCAGACCAAGGTTTTGCAGGAAAATGACAGGATATTTTGTTAGAATTACATTATCTTGAAACTATTTTGTTAATAAGGAATCAATTAATGTATTTGTAAGTAAGATAAAGTTCGAAACAAATGATGAAATTAGACCTTATTTAATCTTCGGCCAAACTTGCCCTAACCGACTACGAAGCGCGGGCGTTTGTGTACGATGCCTTGCACAACTCACAACTGCGCCAGCGCTGTAGCCGTGCAAGTGGTCACATTTAGTTTAGCTTCTATAACGTTCTCGATCTAGTCTCGCGTGCAGCGAACTTGAAACACAGATAGTTTAGATTAACTTCAAACTCGAATAAAAAAAATTCGGTCGTACGGTATCCCGGTACATAGATGTCAGGGATGAATTTTAGAATCTGCTGTATTCAAAACCTCTAGCTGTTTTATTAAAACAGCTTCGTTATGCTAAAACAACTGAACAAATTCGATTGTCATTAATTGCGCTACGTTTTAAAAACGCTGGTACCGATGTTCAGACTCAATGCTGAATAGCTTATCTGTTGTAGCAACGACTGTTTTTCCCAAGTCTCTGATAATTTTTAATTACCTATTGTTATCCCAAAAGTCACTGCCTTGTCTCGAATTTAAATAATTTTTGCTCTTTTTATTTATTTCTGTTTTTGATGACATTTTATTGTTGTTACGACCACAGAGCCTTGAGCGGAAATGCTTAGAAGTAAAATCTACAATCTGATGAATTGTTTAGATGTCTTAAATAATGAACAATAAAGAGTATGCCACATATACCTAGCTACTGCGTAGTCTTTAGTAAATTATAACGCAGTAGGTTTGCATTCTTCAATTTTATGATGGTATAAAAGACCAATTAAACGATTAAATATTGCAGATAATATATATAAGTATATCTTGGACACTAATGACTGATTAAAAGGTGAAGGAAAACATCTTGAGGAAACCTGGACTTGTAAGTCTGAAATCGCCAACCCGCATTGAGCAAGCGTGGTGATTACGCTAAATCCTTCTCTGTATGAGAGGAGACCTGTGTCCAGCAGTGGGATGAATAAATGGTTGATGTTAATGATGTCATGCATATCTTTAAATTGTTATCATCTCGTTATATCTGTATGGAGATAATAAATTCATTATGACAAATAACAGGTCACTCAGAAAATATTGCGACAAAAAGTTTTTATGCATGAGAAACTGGATGAACTAATAATAGATACGTTCCAAATTTAATACATCCCTCCACATTTTTTGCGAGATACTTAAAATTATCGTCACTTTTTCTCTCTTCGTTATTTAATACATCTACGGCTATTTATCCCCATTGGTGACGCACATCGTAATAATTTATTAGTATCGATTTTTTCAAATGAAGTTTCGGAGATTCATTTATTACAGATATATTAGGATTTCCCCACAACGTCCAACCATACTCAGGCAAATGAAGTATTTTAAAGTACCGGTTGAAGGTTATTGTTTGTTATTATGGAGGTATCATTAATATTAACCGACTGTGAGGCAATAAAGACAGGTTACAGGTTTAGTTTTCCACGCGTATGGTGTGTGGGATTCCTTTCGACCTCGAAGGCTCGATGGCCGTATGGATTTATAGGTACATAAGGTATCTATTTCGTAAATCGATTCATTTTGTATGCACGTTAATTAGATATAGAAGAGGTTACGATTAGAGAAAAAAAATGTTTGTACTGACGAAAGCAGGTCAAGCTATTCGAAACTGTCAAATATTCCCAATGAACCTTTAGTCTTAATGTTTTAGAGATAAAATTGAAAACCTAATAATAAAATCTGGCAGATTGTAGTAGCTTGATGTGCTATCATCTGTACCAGGACCATGTAGATTGTGGTGGTATTTCAATAAGGGGCTCCTTTACCTAGAATTTGTCACCGAGAATTATACCTTTCAATGATTATAAATTGAACCTTACCTTTTCAAAGTCTATCATATTGAACAGTTACTGTTACCTAGAATTAGTGTATTCTCATGTGAGAACGAGTAGTTGTTATTTTTGTAAATAGAAATTTTTAATTGTATTTTGAAATTTTAAGCATTGCAGTCCTTTTTTTTATTGTTTTTTCATCGTCCGAATTCCAGCCAAGTACGTGGCGAACCATGCACATTGGAATAATTTATTCCAAAAATAAACCTAACATTGTAATGTTAAAAACCACAATCTCACAAAAAAATGTTTAATAAAACTAGAAATTAATTATGTATATTTGCACTAATTATTTCTCTTTGAGCTGCAGGATCTCATTTTTTGCCTCATGATTGCAAGTCAACTGATCTACTTTGGGTAGATTTTTTGTTATTCGTAGATTTGTTTGTGAATAACCAAAAAAGTAGGTATGTCGTATAAATGGCCGTATTTTTTCATTGAATTGGTTAAAGATTATAAGCTCCTAAGGATCGTAAACCTTTGTATTTTATATTAAATTCATAATGGGACCTTCACGCGCTACTGAGAAAAGGGGTTTTTACAGAAGGAAAACGAACTTAAAATTCGATAAGAGTTCATTTTTTGCTTTTGTTACGGTAAGTACGGACCCATGTACAGAACCCTAAAAAAATATTTAAATAATATCCGCCATCTCAATATTCGCCCCTAAATTCAAATTCAAAGTCAAAGGTACCTATTTTGAATAAATACACCAAAGTAACACATCACTCAAAAAAAAAAAACTGATAGTTGCTGTGGCCTAGTGGTATCGACCGCATTTTACAAGTTGTAGATCGTAGATTCGAATCTAATCAGGCGCTTTACTTTGTGTTAATTATTTCATCATCACGACGACAAAAAGATGAAGGAAAACATCGTGAGAAAAGCAGCGTGTCCTAGAGTCAAAAACTTCTAAGTCATGTGACATCTACCACCCCGCACTGGGCCCGCGTGGTAGATTACGGCCCACTCACCGAGAGGAGACCTGTGTCCCAGCTGCATTACAGGCTGATTATGTCACACCATTAACCTTTTCTAACTTATGTACTTTCTAAGTATATCTAGGATACCAATGACTAATTAAAATATGAAGGAAAACGTCTTGAGGAAATCTGGACTTTAAGTCTGAAATCGCCAAACCCGCATTGAGCAAGCGCGGTGATTACGCTCAATCCTTCTCTGTATGGGGTAGACCTGTGCCCAGCAGTGGGACGATAAAAAGTTTAATGATGATGTTACACCAAATTCAGTCAGTGTGAAAGATAAATTCTTTTCTCTCTCAATCCAGATCGTAGTGGTGAATGACGAAAACGGAGTGAGATGAGAAAAACGGGCAAGAAACTCTCAAGAATTTATGCCATGTCATGTTTCACAAAAAAAAAACGTAATAAAAAACAATTTATGTGTAAGATGCATTTAGTTAAATAATGGCGAAAACAAACCTGTATTTTTTTAACTACCCACTTGTTGAGGGATCTCGAAGATTCTGACGCAGAGATACATTTTTTAGATTGTATGTTTGTTTGTCTGAATGTAGTATGAATGAAATCTATTATGCAGAACTAATCAGATTTTGTATTAACTATCTCGCTATTTGCTACCATAATACTGCATTTTGTTCGTATTCTTCATAGCTGTAAATAAATCAAAGGTTAGAATATTGCCGGTAGTAAAAAAAATCTTCTATTAAATGATTATATTATCATTCTGGTGATGATGAGTCTATCATGTAAGTATGACGTAAACCATCTGTACTAGTCGATTGTCAGCAAACTACAAAGTAAATAGCTTACAGCTTTGCAAACTTATGCTCGATTTCCAACAATGGCCACGTTTCTCCTGTCCACAAATTAACCTAATTTTAATTTCAGTGCACCTCCTTCTTTCATTTCATCAAGAAAAGGAAAGAAGATAAAATGTTAGTTTAGACCTGTGTAATTAGTCCGCTCCTGGCGTAAATTGACGTATTTTAAGTCGCCATGTTTATAATCGCGTCTAAACTGTCAATGAAGTATCTTAATTTGATAGGATTAAACTAAAATGTTATCTTATATTCGTTTCTTAATGAAATAGAAAGTAAAAGATGGACTTAACTTAAAATTAATTCATTTGTGAACAAGGAAATCGGCGCCAATTAATAGTTTTTGAGCTTCATTCTCAATATTAAAAAAAAAAAAAATATCTCACGATTTCAACGTGACCGAAGTCGTCGGCAGAAGCTAGTTATTTATGAACAGCAGTCAGGAAACAAAATGTTTGGGTAAATAACATGCGTCATATCTGCAAGTCATCCAAGATTTTCATTTTAATATATGACAGGACCTCTACCCAACCTCACTTATTACTAGTCATTAGGAGATTAGTATCAAGAGATTTTTTGCAGGAAATCTAAGAAATAGCTAGTCTAAAATTAAGTTATCTATTTTTAAAGTGATTAGCATTATTGAAAAAGTTATAAAAATGTTTGAAGTTATAGCGTAAAGTAAACTTTATTGTGTGAGAAACAAAGTTTTATTTTCCATTAGGTAATTCATGTTTACTTTAATTTTAGGAAAACATATCATTATTATCATCATTTCAGCCGAAATACGTCCACTGCTGGACATAGGCCTCACCCAAGGATCTCCACAATGACCGGTCCTGCGCCTCCCGCATCCAGCGGTTCCCGCCACCTTCACTAGGTCATCGTTCCACCCATGTCGGGGGCCGACCCACGCTGCGTCTTCCAGTGCGTGGTCGCTACTCGAGAAGCCGTCGGCCCATCGAGCATCGGTCCTACGGGCAATGTGCCCGGTCCTATATCGGTTACTCTAAAATAGCAAACCATCTGTCCTTCCTGTATATTTTATGATGAATGGAATCATTGATTAAAATAATTGAACCTGTTATAAATATTTTCAATAATTGTCAAGGCTTCTAAAGAAAAGTTCAGTCTTATCATGGGGTTTTACCCTGAGCCTGGATGATGGAGGTCAGATCGCCGCTTATTTTTTTTATAAATATCTGTAACCGGTTTAACTGGAACGAGACACATACAAATTGGGAAAAGCCAAGGCACAAGCCGACTGAAGCGTAAAAAAAAGAACTTGAATAATGTTTTAGAAAGGAGTCTCACAGCCGTTCCAAAACATGAATCCCTAAAGAGATGGAGATCTACGTTTATGAATGGGTAACTAACTTCAACTTTCTGACTACCTGATCGATTCTATGGCCGTTCAAAAATACCTCAAAGAAATAAGTAATAATATATTTAGTTCCTTAAAACACGGTATAAAAGTTCTTACATACAAAAATGAGATCACACATGTTTAGCTTAAAAATAAAGCATGCAAAATTGTTTAGCACAAGTAAGTGCAAGCGTTGCATGTTGTCAACGTTAGTGTTCTAAATAGTCCTTAATACTATAGAAATTATATTCATTCAACCACTTATGCAATTTAAATTTAAATACTCTAAAATTTAATTATATGTGTCTTTGGTAAATTATTATGTACACGTACACACATAGCTACACAGTTTTTATTATATTTAGTGCATATATAAAATACTTGTATTTGCGTTAAACGTGAATTAGATTAGAACGTGGGTGGTGGTGCCCTATATATAGCTGAATTGAAATGAATGGCATAATTTTGAATACCCCGCCTCTTACCAAGTTAGTGTAGATACTACTGCTATGGATATTAAAAATGCTTTTTTTTCCTAGTCGGCCAGATTAGTCTAGATTTGTAACTGGTTCGACGAAATTGGGTCTACGTGATTAATATAATTTATTTATTTTATTATTTATGTACACACAATAAAATACTTAAAGATAAGACAAAATTAGGATCTGAGTAAATGAAATAAGCAGCACCTTTGTGCTGCTTATTTCTTAAGAAATTTCTTCCAGCAGACCTGCGAAAGGAGAAGTAAAACAGAAATGTAGACAATAGTGTGTAAGAACAAAGAGCAAATAAAATATGAATATGATAAGTATAAAACTAATAGTATTAAAATATATACCTAAATATAATTATAATCTAAAAATAATTATATAAGTATGCTTAAATAAATACAAGATACTAAAATGTTTAAATAATAAATAAATTCTCACAATATAGAGGAAAGGTAATGCTCTTTTAATCGACATTTAAATTTAGAAATACAGTGGATCCCCGGTAGTCTGACATTTTGAAGGGCAGTGTCGAACTATCGAATTTGTCGGATTATAGGGTACTTACTGCCTAAGACCCCCTATAGTCGGTTTTTTTTTAGAAAAGAGTACCTTGTCATCCGGCAAATTACTGATTCAATGATAAAATTTACAAATCGTACTTCTGCCCTTTTCTTAATGAAATATAAAGAAGAGATGCACTGAACTTAAATTAAGTTTAGAATAGAATACTCTTTATTATGTACACCATATAGATTACAGATTATTTATAATAATAATATTTATTATTATATATTTTTTATTTATTCGAGTATCAGTGACTCATTTTGTTACTAACAATTTTAAACTTACTTCTATATTGGCTTAGATACTAAATTCTACAACACATAAATAGGTACTTAAAACAATATAAATACAAAACATAGCATACACAAAACAATACAAATGCAAAACATTACACATACAAAACAATACAAATACAAAACATAACACATACAAGAGATATATTATATGGTTATATGGTGTAAGTACATATTAAACAGTATCCTATTCTATTTCCTTTTTTCCGTCTTGCATTTGACCGTTTTTTCTTTCTCTTTTTAAGTAGGTACCAGTGCAGTTTGTGATCACAACGTCTAGAACGTCAACACAAGACACTGACATAGTGTTCTCCTCAATGAGAGGGAATAAGCTGTAACTAATCGACCACGCAGGACCGGTGCGGGTTAGTGGATGACACTGGGCTTATAATGTTTGTTCATAGGACATGCCGGTTTCATAGCGATGTTTTCCTCTACCGTTTATGATTATAACCACAGTAGGTATATTATTTGTATATCAAATGGCTTTACTAAGAAACATACATTTATATTTGCGGTCGGTTTAACCAGTGCAGCGTGCGTCTAATTTATTTTTTGGTTATTTTAAACTGTCTATTTTTGTGTTTGGATTTTTGACGGTCGGACCAAAACACTATTTTTTTTTTTTGTTTTGACCTCTCCGTGCACTTAGGGTTTTCGTTATGGCGTGCGTGTTTTACCCAAGGTATTTACGTATTTCTTGAGTACCGCTCCTACCTGGCTTTGTCCTGAGGAGGTATGTTCTTTTGACTGTAAAACTGTGTTAAACCCCTGGTGCTTTAAAAAATAGCAAGTTCTTGATATAGGACGCGGTCAGCACGGTTGCCGCCAGCTACCTTGGTTGCACCGTCGGCAGCAGAGGAAGACGTAGGTACTTTGTGCCTATTGCCGTGGAAACCATGGGTAGTTGGAGAACTGAGGCCAAGAAGCTCATTAGTGAGATAAGGCACAAACTCCGTAACACACCCTATAACTCCTGCTCCCTGGTTCTTGGTGTATAGGTTAGCTATCACCATCCAAGTTGGCAATGCGGCAAGGGTTGTAAGCATCGGGACAGTTAGACACGAATTATAATTAAACTGTAGTAAATTAATATGAGGTCTTATGAAATTGCGGTTTTGTATGAGAAAATGGAAACGTGTTTTTTTCGTGTATTCTTTAATTGTATTAATTGAAGTAATCAATGCATCTTTGCCAACGCAATGGCAGTTGATGCCCTTCTTAAAGAAATCAGCTGGCCGGGAGGCAACAAAATCTCGGGTATTGAAATTTTTTCCCGCCATGAACTTGTTCAAATTCTGGATAAAGTTGTAGTCTGTAGGTGCAAGATCTAGTGAGTAGAGCAACTAGAGCGAGTGACGGAGAGTTTCCAACCCCAGTTTTTACATCTTGGAGACCGTCTGTCGTGCAGTATGAGGTCGCGCGTTGTCGTGCAGGAGCAGCAGAGAGGAGCGATTGACCAATACTAGTTGGAGACGTGCCAGTTGTCCATCCTTGTGTTCAGTTTTTCATAGTACACATCTGCTGTAATGCTCATCCCGTTTGGTAAGAAACTGTGATGAACCACACCGGCGCTAGACCACCAAACAGTGACAATTCACCAACAGTTTAGGTGCTGAACCAGGATTCAACCAACTTGCTGAGCGCTCGCGGTTATCACACAGAATCCATTTTTCATCGCAGGTAATGGCTCAAAATTTCTTCATTTGTATGTCTGTTGAGCAGTGCAAGGCACGTCTCGATGCGTACTTCGCGCTGGCGATCATTGAGTTCGTGGGCCACCCATTTGTCAAGCTTTTTAACTTGCCGATTTGACGTAATTTTTTTTTTTATTATTATTTTATAAACCAGCGCTTGACCGCAATCCCGCCTGATGGTAAGCAGTGACGCAATCGTTGATGGTAAAGCGTACTAGTTTATTAAGAGCCTATTCACTCTAGCCTTGAAGACACTCAAATTGTAGTCCGACGGAAACACCGCCGCCGGCAGATTGTTCCAGTCCCTCGATGTACGCGGTATAAAGGAGGAGGCGAAACGCTTCGTCCGGATCGTAGAGGTGTTAACAACATAAGGGTGGAAACTCGCCGTACGACGGGTCGTCCGATGGTGGAACGGAGATGGGGGAATTAAATCGTGCAATTCCCTCGCACACTCCCTAAAATGTATCCTATAGAACACCGAAAGGCTGGCTACTCTACGCCTGTGCTCTGGCTTTGGAGACCAACTCGAGTTAAATCAAGGTCACCAATCAGCCTCTTCGCACGCCTCTCCACTGAATCCAAAGTGGCCAGGTGACACTTAGCAGCACCAGCCCAAATGTGGCTGTGTTTTTTTTTTTAATAATTATAAACTAGTGCTTAATCTTAATCCCGCCTGATGGTAAACAGTGATGTAATCGTTGATGGTAAGGCGCGCTAGTTTAATAAGCCCATTCACTCAAAAAACTAAGTGAATAGGAAGGAAGACGGCAGTTGAGCGAGGTGATACAACCCAGAGGGAGACTGATCTGGAGAGCCTTCACGACCAAACTCCCAACACAACAACATTAGGCGCATTGTACCCGGCACACATCGTAACACAACTGCTCAGACCCGTCCTCCGTACGGCTTCACTAGACATTATACCGGAATTCAGCCGTAGATTGTCTATCATCAGCTTCCACAATCGTTTTTAATTCGCCGTTGTCGACCAAAGTCTTCAGACGACCGCGAAGTTAATTTTTCAGGAAATTCCTAGAATGAAAGCGAGCATATGAATACATGTGGTGCATTGGTTTGTAGTGTTAGCTCTATATACGTCGTTGATGTTGTGCCGCGTTGTGGCCACACCGTTTTTTTTTTATAATTATTTTTCCATAATTACTCGAACTTTCAACGTATTCATAATGACAAAAAAAAAAATTGGATTGTGATGAAAATGTAACTCTAATCAATATACAAATAACTAATTTAGGAAAAAACAATTGCGCGTTATTAAAATAAAATTGAAATTACAATTCTTAGCCAAACAAAAATGATTTTGATTTGAAATGGCCAGTACAGCAGCACGGCAGTGTATGAACATAATTGTTATTTTAAGTACTAGCGTATTATTCATGTCAAGTCACATGTCAGAATTTTTCACCGAAATAATTTAATTGATTATATTATTATATTCTCAATATGTTCATGCATAAAAGGGCGTACGTAATTATTTTTCATGTCGTCCTCCGTGGCGCAGCGGTCAACACCGTCTGCGCAAGCGCCTGCCTGCGACGTGGAGGCCCCGGGATCGATCCCCGGCCAGGTCTTGATGGAAAATGATCTTTTCCTGATTGGTCTGAGTCTTGGAGTTTATCTATATATGTATATATTATAAATATAGTATCGTTGATTTAGTCTCCCATAACACAAGTCACGAACTTAGTTTGGGGCTAACTCAATCTGTGTGATTTGTCCGTATATATTTATTATTTATTATATTATAGTTTTGGTGATATTTTTAATTTGCTGTGGACCAGCATATCTGTTGACATATATTATGTAGTGCAATCATACCGGCACACATCGGTAAGCCAGCAAGTTAAGGTACCTACTGTGAAAGTTTGCTTTGCAGCAATATGCACTGTAACACAGTGTCGTGCACAAATTCAAGCCTGTGAATATCTACTTCGTGTGAATATCTTAATACAGTTCGTTCCAATATCTCTATATGATATAAGTAGCTGTTTTTTCTTTGTTTTTTTTTATTAAAAAAAATAACGTTGCGCCATACTAGGTATTTCTCCTGTATCGTGGGTGCGTTTACAAATATATAAAACTCACATACACAAACAGCCAGACCCAGAACAACTACTTGTAGGTCATACAAATATTTGTTCCGTGCGGGAGTCGAACCCGCAACACGCAGCGCAGCAGTCAATAGCTTGACCACAGCGCTAACCGTGTAGTTATATAGAATGATAGTTAGTGTCAATAACAGACGTGCACAACATTCGCTTAAAAATAGAGATTACATTATGAAAATTAATATTCTAAATTACAAAATGAACAACCAGATACAATAACAATAAATATAATATGTCAATAAATATAATAATTGTACCGTTGATAAAATGTTTGCAGGTATGATATTTGTGTGGTGGTGGGTAGATTGATATATTTATTCAATAAACCAGTGCGTTGCTAACTCTCGCCTTTCATTGACGCTGCATTGGCGACGATTACGGGATTCTTAGACATTTTAAATTCTAAGACGGAACTAATTAGCAGTTTTTGCAATGTAAAGTATTTACGTATTGTAATTCCGAGTAAGATGCCAATCGGTAAATTAGAACCGTTCAACATTAGTTCTAAACAATGGCCTGCTTATATACGTCGAGTTAACCAATATATTTTACTTAACGACGTAAAAGATGACCTAAAAGTGCCGATGTTAATCACAGTCGTGGGTGAGGCCACCTATTCGTTGATGTGTGATCTGTGTTCCCCTGACTTTCCTGAGGACAAAACTTACGAGACATTAGTAAAGCTACTTACCGACCATTTGGAACCGCAGCGGTCGGAGATCGCCGAGCGCCACGTGTTCCGGCTGCGGAGACAACGGGCCGGCGAATCCCTGATGGAATATTTACAAGCGCTAAAACATCTGGCGGCAACTTGCAACTTTGGCAAATGTAAAAAGTGTTCTACACTAGAGGAAAACCTTAGAGATCAATTTGTTTCGGGAATGGCAAATAACGCCATGCGTTCTAGAATATTTGCCGAAAGAAGAATAGAATACAAGGAGGCGGTGGAGTTGGCACTAGCACTGGAGGCTGCAGAGAAGCACGCGGAGGTGAGCGGCAGCACGGTGCCGACGACGACCTCAGGTGCTGGCGGCGAGGCAGGTGAAGACCTACACTACACACACGGGGGCCGAGGGCGCACCCGCGGCCCGCGCAGTCCGGCTGGCGCGGGCGGCCCAGCCGGCGCAGCAGGCGCGACGGGCACGGAGCGCGCAGCGACCGGGCTGCGGAGCGGCGCGGCGGCTGCGCCAGCATGCTGGCGTTGCGGCAAGGCGCATCGCGCGGACAGGTGCCGTTACGTAAATTATAATTGTGATGAGTATAAACAAAGGGGTCATTTACGAGTGATGTGCAAATCGATTAAAAGTAATCGAAGGGTAGACAGTCGGCAGAATTATATGAGCGGTGAGGACGATTCAGACGAAATGTTTAATATTGTTACTGGAGGTAAGGACAATAAACCCTACTTTATAAACGTGATGATAGATAACTTTGAAACCAGGTGTGAAATCGATACCGGTAGTCGTATTTCGGCGATCAATGAGAGTATTTATACCAGTAAATTTTCTCATAAGATGATTAAGACTGATAATTTGATGTTACGTAGTTATGCTGGTTCACGCATCGAATCGCTTGGTTACATAGAAGTACGAGTTAGGTTACGAGATAATAATAATAATAATAATAATATGGTTTATTTCTCTCACCAAGGAACATTTTTACAATAAATAGTGCGTAAATACAATTTTGCCGTATTCTCGAACCTTTGTGAGAGCTGGAGTCTGAACTAGGTTCGGAACCTGTGATACAGATCTCCAGGCTCACACCCCTTGAAACATTAATCATTTGAAACGGCATCGAGAATAATATTTTTTACATGTATCACTATCAGTTTGAAAAACATTTTCAGCAGAGAGGTAAATCTAAAGATAAAGGGTGCACTTGAGAAGTGTAATGTAAGGTGATGTAATTGTAAGAAAGTGTATAGTGTGTGAAGGTGTAAGGGTGTTATGTGTAAATGCATGTGGACTCAGTGTGAGAAATTGTGATTAATATTGAGTGGTTTGGATAATGCTTTCTGTACTTTCATAGTCAATGTCCAGTAGCCAGTTCCTTACAGTAGTTTTGCATTTATGCTTAACCATAGAGTACAAATTTAAGATTTCATTAAGTTTGTTGTACACGTAAGGACCAAGGAAGTAAAAAGATCGCTGAGCTAGCTTTGAATGGACAGGGATGGATGAACATACTGTATGTTTCCGCCTCAAGGATTGGAACTTTTCGGGATTATAGGAATTGCGGGAGTGGGTAGCGAGAATTAAATCTAGAATAAACAATTTCCGGATAGAGAGGACCTTACAGGTATTATAAAGTTCTGTGGTAGGGAACCGATAAGGAAGGGACCAACCCACTTTAAGGATTGCTCTTTGGGCTCGTTCCAATTTCAACAAATGCGTTTTTGCTGCTCCGCCCCAGACAACTATACAGTACTGTGCAATTGATTGACACAGAGCTAGATAAACTTGTCTAAGTACTTGAGTGTCAGCCACATGGCGGAGATTCTTAAAAATAAATATCAGCTTGCGCAGTCTAGAGGTAAGTACATCTATATGGTTATAGAATGATAAAGAGTCATCTATTTGAACCCCCAAATATTTCACAACATCGGTACGACCCAGGAGAGGACAGCCACATGCTGTTTGAGGAGATTTATTACAAGAATGTGCAATTAATGAAAACTGGGATGTTGTAGGTTTTCCAACTTTTGACAGAGAAAAGGCAAGATACTTTGATTTATCCACATTAAGAGTAAGTAGGTTGTGAGACAACCAGTCCGTAACAATGTTGAGTTCAAGCTGTGCACATGTAAATGTCGAATTCCAGGAACAACCGTGGAATATCAAAGCGGTGTCGTCTGCGTAGGTAAAGATGGAACCATTACAAAGTACGTGACGACAGAGGTCATTAATATAGATGAGAAACAGGGTCGGTCCAATGATACTACCCTGTGGCACACCGTAAGTTATAGGGAGTTCATCACTTAACCAGTCTCCTATCTTAACACACTGACGTCTACCCGTAAGATAACTCGCGAAGAGTGAGAGCTGAACACCTCTGATACCAATCTTCTCAAGCTTAGCAATGAGAGCGGGAATTGAGATCGTATCAAAGGCCTTTGCCAGATCTAGGAAGATACCGATAACACACTGTTTATTATCGAGATGAGATGTAATGTTAGTTGTGAGATCTAAAACCGCATTACTGGTAGACACCCCCGAACGAAAACCATATTGGCTAGAGGACAAAAAATTACCCTGCTCAAGGTATTTGATGAGCCTATTGTTCATGAGCCTTTCTAGCAGTTTGGATAATGTAGGTAGGATTGAAATGGGTCTGTAGTTATTAGGTTTATCTCTGTCACCGCTCTTATGCACAGGATGAACGATTGCTAGCTTGAATGCATCAGGAAAGACTCCTGTGGTGAAAGCCAAGTTGAACAAATATGTGAGGTGGGGAATTAGTAACTGTTTTACTTTTTTGAGCAGCGTACCAGACACGTTATCGGAGCCTACTGCACAATCGGTTTTAAGCGCGTTAATTAATTGTTCCAATTCAGTATCGTCAGTATGTAGGAGGACAAAGGTTTTATGATTCTGGATGTCATCCCGTCGCAAGGGTGTATCTGGAACGAGTATGTTTTCAGCAAGTGTGCGTCCAATATTCGCGAAATATGTATTGACTTCATTAACAGAACACTTGGGATCAGATGATGACAAAAGATCAGTTGCAAGTGTTTTTTGTTTAGCCGTGTTAGTAATTGTTTTTATAGCTTCCCATAATTTTTTACTATTGTTTTGTGAGTTATTAATAAGTTTTTTATCAAAGTTTCGTTTAGCACTTTTAAGCAGCATGGAACAGTAATTCCTGTATCTTTTAAATGTAATTTTAAGAATCTCGTTATCTGGAGATTTGTGTATTTTTTGATGCAACTTGTCACGGTTTCGAAGACATCTTAAGAGCCCTGGGGTCATCCACGGCTTTCTCAGCCGTTTCCGATATGGCACAACTTTGTGAATTGTGTTTTGTAGCATAATTACATTTAGTGTATTGATAAAGTTGCTTCATTAACATTATCTATACCATATAGCGGACTAAAATCAAATTCGTTAAGCATAAGTTCAATGTTATCGTAGTCGAGCACTTTTGTCGTTTTAGTTTTTATTGGAAGGACTTTGGAAGATTTAGCATATTGAACGAACAAGAGAACAGTATCATGGTCAGTGATTGCGGTGCAAGCGACATACGAGAAAGCTGGAACTTTTGATTTCAGCATTACATGATCAAGGCACGAGCTATTGTAACGAGTGGGAAACGTATGGGCCGGCAACAAACCGTGAAATGCGAACATAGTGAGATACTCAGTAGCACGAGAGTCGGTACTACTGTTAGAAATGTCAATATTCATGTCACCCGTGACAATAATATTACTATAAGAGGAGATGGATGTAATAAGCTCGTTCAAAGATTGGATGAATGGTGAGACATTTCGGTAAGAAGGAGGGCGATATATAGCTACAATTACTGTGTCTTTGTTAAATTTCATCACGAGACAGTTTGCATCCTGAAGAATGTGTTCCGTGACAGAGACGGGGTGGTGGTTCCTAAAATAAACCACCACACCCTCATTTTGTGTGCTATGTTTGCTAGTAGCCGCGGAAGTATAGTCATCCAGTATAGGCAATGGGGGGGAATTATATAACCAGCATTCAGTGAGTATTATTATGTCAAAAGATGTTCCACTTCTTTCAAGTAAGGCTGTAAGTTCAATAAAGTTCTTATTTACACTTCTTATGTTTTGACATAGAAGCTTTAGCGCATTGCTATGAGACCTAGCAATTTTGATGCACTCTTCTATATCACATGTTGCAGATTCGGCCACTGATACTTTATCCAGCTCATCTTGAATATTAGTTAGATTATCGAACAGTTACGGACGGTACAACATTGGATCGAACTAAGGTAGTGCGTACGGATTTTCATAAACATGGAATGCAAAACATATAAAAAGGACAAGACAATGGTGTGGTTTAAACAATTATGAAAGCGGTTTTGTGTGCAATGTAAGGTGTAATTTATTAGTTTATTTGTGGCTGAAAGGTGTATGTATGTGTATATTTGTGTTAGGTGATTAGTGATTTTCAGTAAGTGTACATGTGTAATCATAATCGCATACAAGATAGGTAAAACAAGTAAAAAAGTAAAAACATCAAAATGCATAAAAGTATAACTAACAAAGCAGAAAAAGAAGATGATATCAATGGTGAAATTACAAATTACATAATAAGGGTCTACATAGCGTTTTAGGGAAGACATATATCGTACATTTAGTCATTTTTCAGCAATTTTAGATAAATCTCCTTCCGAGCTAATGCAAAACCGTTTCGATCCGTCTTCCTTGCGAATGTACACCTTACCATGGGCTGTCCAACAGTGTTTGAATTGGTGAAGGGTAGAAAATTCTCTAGCCAAGAAGAACAGTTTCCTAGTTTTCGTAGGCAGATTATCTGAGATGTATACCGGGAGTTTTGGACCATCAATCTGCAGGGTGGCGGTGTTTAGTTTATTATTCCGGTTTTCCTTATTGTACATCCTGGCAGCTTGCATTATAATGTCTTTTTTTATAACTGTTGTGAGGTCTAACATGATGGTGTTATTCAAGGATGTGGACGAATGGATCCTAAAAACATCCTTAATTTCGTTTTCTGCTATCTGAGGTCCAAGAGTTGTACTGATATTTTTAATAACATTTACAAGATCCAGTTTAGATTCGTTCAGTTTTTTTGGGATGTTTTTAATTTCAAGGCACGTGTTTTTTGTTTGCTTTTCCAGTTGATCGACGCGTTCTTCGAGCCTCTTAATGTACAACCTACTTTCCTTTCTTTCAGCCTCATATTGTGACATTTTATTTATTACCTCGTCATATTTCTTAGCAGTGAAATCTACAGATTGTTGCAGTTTGCTGTACTGAGATTTAATTTCTTGAAGTGAGGTTTGCATAGAAGACAAAAATGATGTTTGCTCTCTTCTAAGATCTTTTATCATAATAGTTATTTCATGTTGAAAGTCTTCTACGTGGCCTAGGTTTCCCTGATCCGGGCGTTTCCTCTTAAAGCGACAGGTGATATTAGAAGGCGGGCAATCCTCAAAAAAATCCTTTGGGGAATTTAAATTCGGCTCAGAACGATGGCGAACAGGTGAGGTTTCATTTAAAATAGCTGGCGACACTGGTGGTGTTCGTTTAAGTGGCATTTTATAAGAAAAAATAAATAGTGACTGCTGCTCGGGCCGGATTTGAACTTGCGACTCGTCGATAGTCTGCTCGAGGTGACTAGATATTCCCTAAAGTAGGGTAGTTGGGAATATATTATTTGATGATAGTCCAGAATTTACTTTGAAGTTATATCGACGATTGGGGTATATAAAGTATTGAGTTTGTTATTATTGAAGATATATTTCACTAAAACTTTGCACTTTGCATCACTGTGACATATCGTATGTCTTTAGTTATAGAGATGTAGAAGTAAAATCCTTGCCGCTGTATGTAATTAAAAACGGAGCGTGCCCATTAGTGGGACGAGATTGGTTGCGCGCCTTGAAAGTAACACAAATAAATCTATATAAGATAACCGACGATAGATTCGTGAACCGTTTATGTGCCGAATTTCCGGAAGTATTTACAGATAGGTTAGGAACGTGTAAGCGAGCAATTCGACTACAGCTGACTAACGATGACCCAGTGTATGGGCGCATTACGAGGAGGGGCGACCGCTGGTGCTCGCTGTAGACAGCAGCGCGTATGGGCTGGGCGCAGTGTTGGCGCACCGCTACTCCGACGGCAGCGAGCGCCCGGTCAGCTGTGTGTCGCGCACACTGAACGCGGCCGAACGAAACTACAGTCAGCTCAATAAAGAGGCACTCGCGATATTGTTTGGTATAACAAAACACCATCAATATTTGTTCGGTAGGAGTTTCATATTACGAACGGACCACCAGCCGTTAACGCACATTTTCGGTGCTAAAGGCGGTATTCCACAGACCGCTGCCAGCCGGCTTCAGCGGTGGGCGGCACGCCTGGCCGCATACGATTTTACTGTAGAATTTGTCCGCTCAGCTGACAATGGGCCAGCAGATAGATGCCTTATCGAGGCTGCCGCTACCCCAGGAGGTTTAGTAGACGCAGTCACTTACATAAATTTAATAGAAGAATCAATTCCAATTAGCTTTAAGGATATTGCTGAGGAGACTGAGAAAGACCCATTGTTAAGCAAGGTTAAGGGTTACGTCACATTCGGATGGCCGTTGACAGTGGCGGAAACCGAGAAACCGTATTTTGCCAGAAAACTGTATTTAACTACTGATTTAGGTTGTCTTGTCTATAAATACAGGATAGTGATACCGAACACATTAAGAAAAATAATTTTAGATGAAATTCACGATGGGCACTTAGGAATGCATAAAATGAAAAATTTAGCAAGAAATTATGTATATTGGCCCAGTCTAGATAGGGACACAGAGGAGGTATGCCGCTCGTGTACAGCGTGCCGCGCCGTGCGCGACGCACCGTCACACGCGCCGCTTCACCCCTGGGAGTTTCCGTTGCACCCGTGGCAGCGGGTACATGCGGACTTTGGGGATTGTGGTGGAAAGCGGTATTTAATTATGGTGGACGCAAACTCGAAGTGGATAGAAGCTATTGCAATGAGTAGGACGGACGCGCAGGCGACCATCAAAGTTATGAGAACAATTTTCGCCCGGTTCGGCTTACCGTCATCTCTTGTCACTGACAACGGCCCGCCATTTTTCTCACAGGAATTTAAAACATTTTGCATTAATAATTGTATAAAACACGTGACTACAGCTCCTTACCGACCACAAGGAAACGGAGCAGCAGAAAATGCGGTAAAAACCGTTAAAAAAGCTATCAAACGTGCTTTGTACGAGGGCGAGGACGTTACCACGGCACTTAGTAAATTTTTATTCCAGTATCGAAACTGCGAACATGCAACCACTGGGGTCTCCCCGGCGAGGGCGTTGCAAGGGCGTAGGCTTCGCGGGCGCCTGGTCGCGCTTCGGCCCGACGTGTCGACGGTAGTGCGCACCGCGCAGGAGCGCCAAGTGGCCGCTGCGGGCGGCACGACGCGCGCGCTGGCGCCGGGCGACGCGGTGCTGGCCCGCGACTACACCGCGAGGGGGGACAAGTGGTTGTCGGGAACTATAGTCGACCAGACTGGACCGGTCTCGTACAAAGTAAACGTTGGCCGTGGAGCCGGGTGGCGCAGACATGCCGATCAAATTATACCAGTGCAAAACAAGCATCGGCACTCGCTATCGCGGGCTAACATAGTTTCCGTGAGTAGAGATGTATCCGCAGAGCGAGAGATTCCTTCGGTCCGTGAGGAGGTGGAAGACACATTCGAAGATGCGTCTGACGGCGTTGGTGGGAAGTCACAGACCACCGGTTCCGAAGCGGCATCCGGGCCGGAACCGGAGTCGGAGTCCCCGCCACCACCGTCGCATGCATCTGCTCGTGCTCTGCGGGCTTATAAACGGGCTCGATTAGGAGCCACTAAATAATATGTTTGACGCATAGGTATTGTTGTTATTCAGATTTATATTTTAGATTAAGTAGATATGCTAAAGCTAAAAGGGGAGAAATGTACCGTTGATAAAATGTTTGCAGGTATGATATTTGTGTGGTGGTGGGTAGATTGATATATTTATTCAATAAACCAGTGCGTTGCTAACTCTCGCCTTTCATTGACGCTGCAATAATAAGATTTAAATCTAGTCAATTATAATTGAGGATTAATTCATTATCATTAATATAACAATAAAATAATAAGATAATGTGACAAAAAAAATATAGTAAAATTCTGTACAATGATGACGAAATATGAGAATGTACATTAAATATATCACTAATAATCGGGTGGTACAAGAAATAAAATTTGCAAAAATAACTCTTATTATCATGTTGCAAAGAAATGGTTCAGTACACAACACACTGGCACAACCTTGTACACTGTATATAATATACTGGCGGGTGTGTACGTATAGCAATGAAATTACAGATTGCTTGACAAGAGAACATTCGGCCACGGAATCAAAATAAAAATAGTACGACTCACCGGATTATGGCAATTTCCCGCAAACACCTGCCACTTGGTAGTTGTCAATCGTTGCACACCAGACATCTCTGAGCTCTCATAAAATCCCATTACGTTACCACAAACGTTTTGGGTATTTTGACATCTTCCCATCGCCTGCAGAGTAGAGGCTCAAGTCTTGAAACCTTGGGCGTTCCGCAAAGCGCATGCAGCTCCGGCAGCGCCGCACGCAGCTCCAGCAGCGCAAGAGCCAGCACTGTCGCGCTCCAAGAATCGGTCAGCACTGTCGTGACAGCGCCGCGTCCAGCCGCACGTACACGCCTGCTGCGCACCTTGCGCGGACCGATTTCAGCGCCAGCAAGTGCACCTCGTAACGTGACGTTCACTTCCAGCCTCACATTATTCTGTTCCACGTGCCACGTACTGGATTAGATATATTATAACGAGATTGTGAGCAGTGTAGTTCTTTATCCAACTTCTGATGTCGGAGACAGCGACGGCAGAGCGGTAGGGTCGACAGCATCTTGGTGTGGTCGTACAGGTTACATCTCGTAGGTGAGTTTGAATTGAAGCACGACGTGTAGATATACCCTCCAATCTTCATAATAACAATTTGAATAGGCAAACCGACAGTTTCAGTTCGGAGATGTGCCTTGGTCCGCGTCTCGATGCAAAGTCCGTTCGACGAACCCCACTTTCCAAAGCGACTCTGTCCATGTGACGCCATCACAAAATAACGTCACAAGCGTTCGCCCCTCTACTACGTAAATCAAATCAGCAACTTCTATTAAAATTATATCGACGATCTCCGACATATCTATTTCTTATTTCACTTATTTACTATTAAGCATAAATCTGTGCAATATTTGATTAATTGATTGGAACTTGTTAGCAGATCAGACAAATTTTGCCTGTTCAATCTCGATGTGGAAGACGTACTTTACAGCATCCGGCGGACAAATGCATGATGGACTCTCCCTTAACTAAAAGCGGTTTAAGTACTGGGAGAATCCACCATGCCCCCTCAAAATCTGTGTGAGCCTACCCTCAGGCTTTGCCGTAATGGCAAAGCGGTAACCCATTATGGCATCGGGAAGGAAGACCTTCGTGACGGACGCAGTGTCCCCAGATACGTACCTACGGTTCCATTCATCCAAAGAGGATTGGCGCAGAATCCGCTTCACGAATGAAGTTGGACACTTGTCATAGTCAGGTCTCCTTCCCGTTGCCATGGCAGCTTGTTTGGCCAGATTTTTCGGGCAATCCTACATGGACCTTACCCTAAACAAGGAGACAGTCTTGCCCTGAGCCAAGGCCTTCCGTAGGAAGTCCCTTGATTCCAAAGCCAGTGGGTGTAGTGACCATTGGTTAGCGACCGTCTCCAAAGCGGCTCTTGAGTCGTTGTATAGACCATAGGTTAACTCCTTACCCTTGAGAACGACGCTCGCGGCTTTACATATGGATAGGAGCTCCACCTGTTAGACAGTGCAGTACTCGGACAGACAGAGCTTGATGTTCCGGAATTCGGCCTCGCCATCCTACAAGGATTGCGCGGCTTCCCATCAATCTCGCTGCCGTCGGTGAAGATTCGCACCTGCTGCACATTGTGCCTGTCCACAAGGTTTTGGTCTGCCAGTTGGGTGATTTCCAAAGCCATATATTCTGCCGGGTGAGGAGTTTCTGTAAACCTCATCGGACACTCTCTCTATCTGCCAGCTCCGGCGGGGGCGACCCTCTCTTAGCCTCGTACAATGCAGCTGCTTCTTGTACCCTGAGGTCGAGAGGAAGTATCCCGGCCAAAGCTAGAGCCGAGTGCAGGGAGACCGTCCGATAGGATTTGGAGAGCTTCTGAGCGAAGCCTCTCTGGACTGTGTTGAGTTTCTTACGCACACCAATTTCCTTGGTAGTGGGCGCCCACACAGCTGATGCATAGAGAACAATTGGCTCTATAGTGGCGTTGTAAATTAGGTGAATGACGTCCGTGTGCAGCCCCCAGTCAACCTTAGCGGCCTTGGACAGCTGTTTGTAAATGTCCAAGGCTTTCCGGCTCTGCAACGAAACGTGCGTGTTGAAGGTGAACCGGCCGTCGATGGTCAGTGCTTAAATCTTAACCTCTCGCGACATGCCAACACTGACCCCTCCCATGTTCAGCTGCGGGACGTCATACTTCAGTTTCCTGGTGAGTATCATTGCGCAAGTTTTCTGTGGCGCAAACTTCAACTTGTTTCTGACGCCTCACTACCGAACATAGGCAAGCGTTGCGTTCGCATGCCCCGAGACGTCAAGGCCAGTTTCTCCGTCGAACAACATGACGACGTCATCCTCAAAGGCCTGTGCGATTACCTCATCGCCTCCAGCTCACGCACCAATGGATCCAAAAGAAGGTCCCATAGCACGGGACCACCGATTGCCCCTGCACACAACCCTTGTTGGTGCTCCTCGTGCATTCCTCCCCGGCATATCTTACACTGACTTTTCTTTAGTCCAGATAACTATCCAGTAGCCTCCTAATGTTCACCGGGCACTTTTCCTCAGCCAGACGGTTTCGGATAGCCGGCCACCATGCGGTATCGAAGGCCTCCTCTATATCTAATGGTAATGACACTAGGGTGACTAGCTTTTTCAGCTTAATAAGACCCTGGATTCGGTGTATCAGAGTATAGAGGGTGTCCTTGGTACCCTTCTGGGGCATGAAACCGAATTGGCGAGTATTAATCCTCGGTTCAATATGCCATTTGATCCTTGCTACCTACTGACATCTTCTCCAGGACCTTCCCCAAAACCGGCAACAGGCGAATTTGCCTGTAAGCTTTGGGGTTCCTATTATCATCCTTGCCCGGTTTTCTCAGGACCACCGCGGTAGCCTGCTTCCAGATGTCCGGAAAGTGACCTATCTCTAGGCACTTTTTCAAAAGGGCAAGGGTCAAGGGTAAGCGTCCAGGTCCAGGCAGATAGCTCTGCTGCAGATATCCGCTGTGACAAATGTTGAGTTTGGCGATTCAACGTGGGAATACGGTCAGCCTTTTGGACATCCTGCCCGGTGATCACAGGGATCTGGCTCAATGTTTTATATACTTTGAGGTTTTTCTTTTCTTAATTTAGTTTGTATTTTAATTCATTTTATTTTATTTTTTTCATAATTTATTTTTAATTAATATTAATGTAAATTTGAATAAATGTATTTTAATATTTATTTTCAATTAAGGATTACATTGTTATTAAATATGGTGGTTTGCTATTTACATAATAATTATGTACTGAATCACGTTTATGTTAATCGAAGATTGAGATCGACCTATTAACAGTTATGCTGAACTCCTCATGAATAAGTCACGAGTTTAACTTTAAGTGAGGTGTTTTGTGGTTAGATCGAGCTACAAAACTTTATTTGCTATGTATAGGCACGTCACAGCGAACTAGTTTAATTAGTCGTTTAGTCAACCGCCTGACCTTTGGAAGTTGTATTTTCCGGCTACGTTCTCCCTGGGGCCCTAGTTATTGTGCTAAAGGTTCGTAATCTGCTAAATTCATAATGATCGATTAATATTGTGATTCGTCTCGTAAAGGAATGGTGATAGAATGACATTGCCGTATTGCCATTATAAAACCTGTTAGGGTGTTTTTAATATCGTGCGTTTGTCACGCGCGCAGGATTGTCCCGCATGCGTAAGCCCCGCACATGTCCTATTCATACAAGTATTTATTTTAGTAGAGATGATTTTCTAAAAAGTACTACTCAATTTGAACATTTATTAATATGGAGTAGAGTGTCAGTTATTGACCACTGAAAAGTAACAATGACGCCATTTTGTTACTAGATTACGAAACTTCTCAAAATCGATCATTATGGGATCACTGATCGACCATTGTGACACTTTTGTAATACCAGCTGCTCGCATGCGGTTGATAACAGTTCTAACCTCATCCATTGAGTCGGGTCGCCGTGCATCCAAATTGTGTAACACGGCATTACTCTCAATCAAAATCAAAAATCAAAATCAAAAGTCATTTATTCAAATTAGACTGAGAATCAGCACTTTTTGAACGTCAATATTACATAAGACAGTCCCCCAAAACGCCCACCCATCGACACTTCCTAGTGCTTTCGCTGGGAAGAAGAAGTGGCGGAACAATCTCCCCAGCAGCACAGCTGTCTGTTCATTTTTAAAAACACACATGTCTTTATACAAAACTATGTATAGTAATGAACACGATAAAATACAACAACAATGAAATTATTTACCACATGCCAGCTACCACGCCAAAATACCAGCAAAGCAAAACAATATATTTATATTTAAATGAAAATGTAATTAACTAAAACTTGTTACTTAACTAAGAAGCCCCAGGCATAAAGGGCGTGACAGCTTACATATTTATGTAAAGTAAAAAAGTAAATTATATGAACTCATATAACGTATCAATAAGCTAATTCCTGAGAAAGAACACAAACATTGTCCTGAGTTAATCAGAGCGACCAGCTATTCTTATCATTTAAATAATCATTCACGGAATAATATGCCTTTGAACAAAGCCTGGACTTAATTTGTGCTTTAAATGCATTGTAGGGCAAGTCTAGCAAAGCAGAGGGTATCTTGTTATAAAAAGCTGTACCAAGCCCAACAAAAGAGTTATGAACCTTTTGAAGTCGGTGAAAAGGGGCTCGCAGTTTGTCCTTATTAAAGTATTAAACTAAATTAAATTTGAAGTTTATTGCTAATCCATATGTTCGAAATATGTGTCTGCTCATCAACATAAGTAGCCCAATACCTGCTGATGAACTGCCAAAATGAGACTGTTGAATATCTCCTTTGATTTTGGTGTTTATTGGCGGTAGACGCTGCTGAAAAAGTAAGGTGAAACGACGCATCCATACCACCGTGCTTCCGTGTGGATAGTGTGATGTGGAACCCCCGGGGGGATTTAAGCCTTTTTTGTTGGGATGGGAAATCATCAAATGACTTCTCCCGCTTTGGGTGGAGCGGAAGGGCATGTCAGACTTTTACTGACTAAAACCCACTCGTGTTTCTTCACTTGCCTGCGTGACGGCCAGGGCCATGGTTTCTTTGGGGGATTTAGGCCTCAAAATTCTAAATTAATGATGTCAGTGAGTCTGTCAGTGCATTGTGTGGACGTGCGTCTCGTGATCTGGTCTGGTGGTCTGCGAACTCCGCATCTGAAGGTTGGAGGTAAATGGTTGCCACCTTTAGTACCTTAGCTAGAGAGATATACTCCGATTATTCTATCATATATTCTACTTATGATTTTCTAATATATCCTAAATAAAGTCTGCTAGAATCTTGTTTAAAATCTTTCGTGGCAGGCACGTTGCCGCCACAGAGTCCCATCGCTACTGTTGGTGTGTTACGAAGTTACCCCACCCTTTACCTACTTAAATAGCTTGGCGGTTAACTATACTAGTATATATACATAATATTTTATACTAATAATGTAGCTGAAGAATTTGAAGCTGTTTCTTTATAACGTTTTTCTGACCAGTATTAGAAAGATTTTTTTCGTTTGATAGCTTAATGCTCATGAAACACTATGGGTAGGACATTCATCATCACGTTAGGACCTGAGCAAAAAGAGCCAGCAAAGATCGCAGACCATGCGATGCGATGCGACGGGTTGGGTTGGGGAACACGAAATTTCACGCGGGATGAAGCAAATTTTTATTATTCATCAATTATTATTTTCATCTTAATTTTATTGTTTTAATATTTTTATTTTTTTATTACTGAATCTCAACATCATTAATATCTTTTCAGCTAAAAGATGTCCACTGCTGGACTTAGCTCTCCCATAAGCTCTACCATTTCTCCTGATTCCGTACTTCTCACATCCAAGGGAATCTTAGGGCTTTAAAAAGGTCGTCACTTCAGAACCTTTTGGCCCCATCGACCGTCTGCTCTGCGAGCAACGTGCTCTACCTACTGTCACTGTTAGGTTTGGGTATTCTTCGATTATTAATCCAATCTAACCACCTTGTTGCACTACAGGGCAAGCTGTAGAGTAAAGGCTTCTATCCTTTTCCACAAAGTCATTACTTAATATTTTACTTAAGCCTATACTTAATTAAGTCTTTCACAAAAGTCTCCATTTATAGTCGTAGTAACTTTCTAAGAATATTAACTCTGTACAGACGACAGCATATCAAGCTACTAGAATCTGTCAGATTATTTTATTAGAATGTCATCTTTATTGCTAATGCATTAAGGCTTAACTTTCTGAATATTTGCCAGTTTCGGTTGCTGTCGTCCGGACCTATTTACTTCTATGTTTTATGAGTTTTTAGATTATTTTGTTCAATTTTATGGTCCCTGTAATCTGTAGGATTAGATATTTAAATAAACCTTTTATACAGTCCGTAAGTTTGAAAGTGCTGATCTCAGGAACTACTGATCCGATTTGAAAAATTCTATTTGCGTTGGAAAGCTTCTTAATCCAGGAAGGCTTTGGGCTATATAACATCACGCTAAGACCAATAGGAGCGGGCATATCGAAACCTACGCGCGTGAAACCGCGTGGCGCAGCTATTTTAAACTAATATACACAAACAGCCAAAACCGGAACAACTACTTGCAGGTCTTAAAAAATCCATGCAGGAATCGAACCCGCGACATGCAGCGTAGCAGTCAATCGCTAAACAACTACAACAACTGTGCCGTCAACTATTATTCTATTTTAGTCAATATGTATAATATTTAAAACAACTACAACAACTGTGCCGTCAACTATTATTCTATTTTAGTCAATATGTATAATATTTAAAACTTATCAGATTATACACTAAAATCTTCCTGGAGAGCCACGCTAAGTACCGTACTAAGTGAAGACAGCATGAAAATCGATACAGGAGTTTTTGAGTTCACTGCGAATAGATAAACAGTCATGGCGGAAGACTTTTTTTATAATATCAAGGAAATGAATCATTAGTCATAATAATTGATAATAAAGTTTTTACGTCGGGTTTTATTAGTTAGTGATACTCGATTGGTTTTCCTCTTCTAAGTTGTTCTAATGTTTTATTAGAATTTAATAGGTTATCACAACGGTCATAAATTTATTTTTTGCATAAAATTATTTATTAATGAGATGTTTTTTGTTTACTAACAGTTAAGTGGCAGTGGGCCGGACACATTGTCCATAGGACCGATGCCCGATGGGGCCGACGGGTTCTTGAGTGGCGACCACGCATCGGAAGACGCAGCGTGGGTAGGCCCCCGACAAAGTGGACCTACGACCTGGTGAAGGTCGTGCGAAGCCGCTGGATGCGGGAGGCGTAGGACCGGCTCTTCGTGGAGATCCTTAGGGGAGGCCTATGTCCAGCAGTGGATGTCTCTCGGCAGAAAAGATGATGATGATGAAGAGTGTTCTACTTTAGTACATATTGTTAATATATATTCTTATTTTAATAAGATAGCTGAGATAGGGTTGGCTCGTGGTGCGCCGAGAGGAGCTCCGTCAGGTCCTGGTGGCGGACTGGCAGCAGAGGCTTATGCGCCCTACTGCCGGCCTCGCTACCGTCGAGGCGATCCGGCCAGTATTCGACGACTGGCTCGGGAGGAGGCACGGCTCCCTGTCGTTCAGGGTGACGCAGGTACTGTCGGGGCATGGCTGCTTCGGCAAGTACCTGCGTCGCTTAGGCAGGGAGCCGGACGCTCGGTGCCACCACTGCGTCCAATGCGGAGAGGACACGGCGCAGCACACGCTCTCCGAGTGTGTAGCTTGGGAGGAGCAGCGCCGTGTCCTCACATATGAAGTAGGAGGCGACCTAACGCTGCCGGCAGTAGTGCGGAAGATGGTCGGCAGCTCAGAGTCGTGGGACGCGGTGGTGTCCTTCTGCGAGGATGTGATGTCGCAGAAGGAAGCTGCGGAACGGGAGAGGGAGATATCAACTCCCTTCTCGGGCCGCAGAAGACGCACCGGGCGTCGAAGAAGGGCGGATAACGCCCTCTTCCGCCCCCCATGAATGGGTCCAGGGGCGAAGGACATGGGGAAGTCCCCGCCCCCCCTATCGATGGACCCCGAGGCGGAGGCGCGCGCGAGTGTCGGCGCACGCCTCAGAGGCGATGCACGGGGTAGTTTAACACCTCACTACCCCGTGCAGGAGGCGAGGCCCGGACAGACCGGGCCGGCACGAGAGTGTGTGGCTGCGGCAGAATCAGGGACTCCCGCGGCTCCGTGCGCACGTGACCGGAGAGACACCGGGGTGGTTTTTAGTCAGTAGGAGTCTGACATACCCCGTCGCCCACCCCAGGGCGGCGGACATCCATTGAGGATTTTCCACCCCGGAACAAAAAAAAAAAAAAAAAAAAAGGGTTGGCTCGTGGATGTTGAACACCTAACAAAACGTCTCCCGTTAAGCCGTTGGTGCTGGCTAACATTTGTGTACCTATAGGTATTTGACAATCGTTATGGGTGATAAGAACCCTGAAGAACTTCTTACTACGGGAAATCGTTAAGTACCCAGTAATTGAGTTAGTGGTAGAGGTCAGACTTGCTGCTTTCGGTTAGACTAGAAGCCAACCCCAACATAATTGAGAAATAGAAAAGAAAGAACGAAAATTCTTTTATTTATATGGCAGGCATTTGCCATATAAATAAATGTATTTTGCCACCAATTTTTTGCATTTCACCATCTGGTGATGATGATGATAATGAGTTGATTTAATAATGGTGGGTGTGATCCTGCCTTGATGCCTGATTTATTTCGAAACGAGTTACATTTTGTGTTAAAATTTGAATTTAACATAGTTTTGTTCATTTATTTTTTTACTAGGAATTACTTCTCCTATATCGTGGGTGCGTTTACAAACATATGAACTCACATACACAAACAGCCAGACCCGGCCGGCACAACTGTCTGTAGGCCATAAAAATATTTGTTCCGTGCGGGAGTCGAACCCGTGGCACTCAGCGCAACAGCGACTCAGCCATTGCACCATCCGTGTCGTCAAAAATTTGGTTTTACTAATTCCATTTTTTTTTTTCTTAAAAACATGAAGCTCTTTTTTCCAAAAGTAGTCATTTGTTTATTGATTAGTGGGCATTTCCATCACATTTCAATCTTTTTCGTCATCATGGATACGTTAAAAATTCGAGTAATCATGGAATATGAGTACCGTCGTAGTAACAACACGGCACAAGCGTCAACATCAACGACGTTTACGGAGCTAACACTACAAATCAACGCACCATCTGTCATTGATTTACTCGCTGCCGTTCTGGGAATTACGACCTAAAAAATGAACCTCGCGGTCGCCCGAAGACTTTTGGTCGACACAGACGAATTGAAGGCGATTGTTGAAGCTGATGATACACAATCTACGGTTGAATTAACAAAAGTTTTTGACAATACAAACAAAAACTACAAACAATATTGGACCATATGCGTTAAATTGGCAAGGTAAAATAGCTTGACAAATGGGTGCTCCACGAACTCAATGATCGCCAGCGTGAAGTACGCCAGGCGTGCCTGACACTGCTCAACAATCACACAAATGAAGGAATTTTGAACCACATTGTTACCTGCTATTAAAAATAGAATCTATTTAATATCCGCAAGCGCTCAGCCCTAGAAAAGCGATGGCCCCTGTTTGGTGGTCTGGATGAGTATTACTTGTGATGTGTACTGTGAAGAACTGAACACAATGATGAAGAAACTGGCACATCTCCAACCGGCATTCATTGGTCAGTCTCACCTCTCCGTTGCTCCTGCACGATAACACGCGACCATACCGCACAACAGACGGTTTCCAAGATGCAAGAAATGGGGTTGAAGGCCCTTCATTATCCGCCCTACTCACAAGACCTTGCGCCTACAGACTACTACTTTTCCATAATTTGAATAACTTCTTGTCGGGAAAAAGGCAGAATAAAATGTCTTTGAAGAATTGGTTGCCTCTCGTCCAGTTGATTTCTTTAAGAATCAATAAGCCGCCACTGCGTTGGCAAAGATACGTTGATTGCATCGGTAATTGCTTTAATTAATACAAATGAAAAATACATGAAAAGAATTCCATTACCCTTTTCATATTAAACGGCAATTTTATAGGTAAAGACCTAATATATAAAATATATTTAGAATCAATTTATTTATTAGAACCAGTGATTAAAATCCTTCATTTTGATACCCAATTTGATATGCCTGTTAGAAAAAAATATATAATACTTTCTTTTCGTTTCATTTAATTTTAAGTTACATACATATTTAGAATCAGTGTTTAAAATCCTTCATTTTGATATCCCACTCGATATGCTCGGTAGAAATTTATTTCTTTATACCTCACAATATGGCGCCATACATCCGCCATTTTAGTTTTTTTTAATTTCACCTATTTAGTAGCACTTAGGCAATTCTAACGATACATCAAATGTGAAAATCCGTTTACCGGTTCTGGAGATACAAGGTAATAAAAAATATTACATACAAGATACCCTCTAAAAACATAACCCTTCCTGGCAGTCATGTAAAAAGAAGGTTTAACAAATGAAATTTACTCAAATATGGAGAAATAAAAAACCAAAGCTATCAATAAATATATGCATGATATTTTTTAATTTATACCTCTTATTAATATGATAAAAAATAATTATTTGCTTCAAAACAAAATACCTCGCACTGAGCAACCTCGAACAGTTCAACAGTCTTTGTGGATAATTAAAACACTTTTCTTGGCATTTTCGTATTTTAATAGTATTTATACTTAATTAGAGGAAGATTGCTTTATTAGTTATTGCTGTCAAGAAGGTATGGAGCTGTCTGTAGGTAAGAACAATGCTGCGACAGCGCCACCTGAAAATTACAAAAATTACTTGGTATATTGAAAATTATAAAACATCGTTGGGTGAATCATCGCACTTTTTATTTATTTAGTAAATAATTTAAAAGGTACAACATTTCTTATATTAATTAATATAAAGACAGTAAACTCAAACACAAAACGCAACGAATCGGTTTACCTTTACAATAACTATTTTGTATAATTTAATTTATAACTGACACGGTACGGTGGATTTCCTTGCATACATTCTCTCACAGAACACCAGGTATAATATACGCATCACGTTGTCAAGTGATGTCAAGTGTATGACAATTTTTAATGGCGTTTGTGACCATATTTTTTTTTGCTCGTGGAAGCTGGTTTAGATTAAGTAAATAATTTTGTTCCATCCATCCGCATACGCATTACAGTATTTTGAGACTATCAATTAATGAACTCTTAGCATACTAGTTGAATAAGTATTTTCTTCTAATAAAAGGTACCTATAGCAGGCCGGTTAGGCGATAAATACACATCGCTCTGTGAATGTGGGCTGGATGAAGGTTCATTGGAGCATATATTTTTCCAGTGCTCGAATAATAACCCAGCCCATGATCTGTATAGTCGTCTTCCTAAGTTACATATCCCTGTCCCAACTAACTTTCCGTCTTTACTAACACATTGTTCCCCAAAGCTATTGGAGCTTTGATGGATTTTATCTGTATTAATGACCACAAATTATGATTTTTGCCTATGTTCATATTTATTATATTTAACCATAATATATTTAACTTTTTTGTTTGTTACGGTGTACCTACTAACATTGGTAAGTATACAAGTTTTACATTAAACACAGTTTTTTTTTATTATTTATTTTTTTATTTAGTCGCCTTCGCACGTTTTATCATATCACATTAGACATTGGCAGAATTGTCGACATCGGCACCATTGCCATAAACAAAAATAGAATAAGGCGATAAAAGAAAAAAAAATAAATATTAACAATTGAATTTAGAACACGGTGAATTTGGTGCCAATAATTATTTAGACTCGAATAATTGAGACCATCTTTTTAAATTATTAATTATAATACATGGAATCCAAATTCTAATTTATAGGCTACATGTCGTTACTGATAACCAGTATAAGCTGACTTCTGATTGTCCGAAAAACGAATATACTCGTATTACGAGGTCAGCTAATAGTGGTATTAAGTATATAGCAATTGCCTATGAGACATCCACAAACCAGTTACAGGTAACGAATTACCAGAAGCGATAACATACTATAGCAAGAAACTGGTGTTCTATGCGTGCGCTAACTGTACATTATGGCAGTGGCACTGAGGTACCACAAAAATGCCCAGAAGCTATTGTCGGCCAAATTCGATAAAGAATAGAGGTACCTAAACCGTTGCTAGGAGACGAGTTGTTTACGCCTAAAAGTCAGATGTTTTCAACCTTTTCTAGACAGATGATTTTCATAAAAGTAATAATTCTATTTCCTACTAATGTAAATAGTTTATTTGTTTAGATATTTATAATTTGCATAAAATGCTTAACCGATTTGAATAAAATATGACACAGTTGTAAGCTAATTAGCGAATAGGTTAAATTTTTTGGTACATATATATTATACTTAGTCCATACTTGAAAGTATTACAATGTATGGCTATCACGTAAAATGAATGACACCATTTTAATGGTTTTTCGAAATAACAAGTTATTATGCATGTTATTTTAGTGAATCTACTGAAATAGGAATTGTTAATAAATAGTTAGCATGTAAAAGTCGATAATCATGTAAATAACAGAAGCTTTGTATAACGTGAGTAGTGATAACCCTAAATTGGTTTGTTTACATCTATTCTTTATGGAGCTTGGCGTGAATATAGTAACATATTCCGAAGTGCATCATCGTCATCATCAACCTTTTTATCGCCCCTATACAGTCCCGTATACTCGGATTTTTCGGTCACATATCAAGGCGCAATAGTGACTCCATAGAACGTTTAGAGTTCCCTTCCACTCTGCCCTGGACGACCAATTCACCGACAAAATCAAGTCGACAGTGGGAGGACCTATCGTCCAACGGGGTAAGATAGAGAAAGATCGTCGTGTAACATTAGCGTCACGGATTTAGTCATAGTGACCACGACCGTTCTGTCAAGAGAGGAACGAAGGAGAAGAAGATACAGGCACACGCCTTCTCTCATACAGAGAAGGATTGAGCGTAATCACCACGCTTGCTCAATGCGGGTTGGTGATTTCAGACTTAAAGTCCAGCTTTCCTCAAGATAATTTCCTTCACCTTGTAATCAGTCATTGGTGTTAAAGGTATATATAGAGAGTACAAATAAGATCACTATAGTACGTACTTAAAAAAGTTACATTGATTGTGATTGCCTGACCTGAAATCGAACACGCACACTCATAGTTAAGAGGCTGGTGTTTTAACCACTAGGCCACCACGACACAAATAAGCCTAAATGGCATAAACCTAGACGTAGGTAATCTATTCTTTGGCCTCAGATGTTTTCTTTGTATGGGGCTGTTTATCTATAGAAAGCTCATCCGAAGCTTTTTCAGCTTTGGAGTCTGGGGTCTGCTATGCCGGTCTAACTGCTGATTTTGCCTAAACTTCGATATTTTCCTTGAAGCGACTGCCATCTGACCTCCACAACCCGAAGGCGATATCGAAGCATTGCAGCTAGACCAGTTGTTGGACTTTTGAGTTCTTCAACAACCCGTAGTAACGACTGCCACTAGACGGCTTAACGTGCTTTCCGAGGCACGACCAGACCAGTGCAAATATTCATATTCATGTATACAAATATTTGCACTCCGCGGTGATCGAACCCGCGCCTCCTTGCGCAGCGGCTGCGTTCGTTACCGCTATGCCACTGAGGCTGTCGCTTGTCTATAGAAAGCTGAACAGTGAAAAGGATATACTACCTATGACTAGAAATAAATGCAAAAATAATGTCTCAAAATTTCAAACAAAAAAATAAGAATGGACTATGAAAGCACGGAGTCTAAATCCACTTTAACTCACTCATTTAACACACATCGACACAATATACGGTACACCACACATAAAGTTTAAAATTGAAAATAATACATAGGTACATAAAAAAGTTAATACATTGGGTAGTTAGTAGATTTATTTGTATGGAAGAACCGATTATTACCCCAAAAATTATACCGACCGATGCTATCTATGAACCTACCTAATAATGTTGTTAGACGAAGGAGACTAGTCTCCACGACACAGGGAATTGGAATTGCGCTGGAATTGTGAGCCTCACCTAGCTTCGACAAGGAAGTGTGGAGGCTAGTGCTATTCTAATATTTTAATGTTTTTTATTTTCTGAATAATAAACTTTCTATTATTATATTATCATAAGAATAACTTCTAGAAATGCACATTCCAGCTAAACCACTCTTCTCGTAGAAGAGTAGCCTCTAGTTTAATATTAAACCAATCCACTATATAAATACCTATATAAAATATAAATACCACAAAAAGCTAAAATACTGTTCTTTAATGATACTATTTTAATTAATATTTCTATTTTTTTTTCTTAACAAGAGCGCCTTCATCCTATCTCCTATTAAAAAACAAAATACTTTGCTGTACCCGGCAGGGACCGTAATTCATTCTATATTTTAATATACCAACTTTTATGTACTCATTATGGAATAAAATAAATTATTGAGTAGTTTTCGGGCAATAATCATAAATTTAAACAAGTAGGTACATAAGTCTGATCTCAATCTTAAACTTATTTGTCAAAAGAGCTATTACTTTATTTATGAAATTAATTGTATTTTTGACAGATTGAGACAGATTAGCTGAGATCAGATTGCGACGAGATTTTGAATGACCTTGTAACTAAAAACGGGAATTGGCCTTTAGTATTCTACGATTACTAATCCGCTTGCAATTGGCGTAATTATTGCAATTTGAATGCATCACAGACATTATTAGTGGTTGTAATGGCAATCATGCAATTTGGATTATTTAAAATGATATGTTAATAAGTATAATGTTGAGTAACATGTAATTTATACACATATGTATTTAAATGTTGCTCCATAATTAATTTATTTTATATCGTGTCTAGAAACATAAATATCACGTATACAATATGTAAAGAAAACCCTGTCCGATCCGTGAAGGTATTGTTAGGTATCGTTAACTGATTCTACTAATGGATACAAAGCCGAGCTAAAGTTAAAAAACCCTAAAAAAATAAATATTATTTCGCAAAAAAGAGGTAACTTAATACATGTGCAGTAGGCAACCCTTCCGCGGGCGACGGGGGGCAGGGCACGCGGCACATGGTCGCATCGCTTATAATAATATCGTCAAAATGGTGACGTCACTTTTTTTAAATTACCAAATTTCGGGAAGTTGGATTTAATTCGCGGGAATAAAAGATTATTTCAAAATTCAATAGTATTGTTACTATGATGATTACGTACCTAAAATTTTATATTTTATTTGGTCATGTGTTTACCTAACCTTTATTATCCTTATGGGTCGGACGGAGTTTTCTTTACATATTGTATAATTATATTCACAGAAATCTGTATCGCGTGAGAATTAAACCCGCGATCTATCCATAGCACAGACGGCTTGCTGCACTGCGCTACCATCATACTGATAGCCAAGTTATTGTACTCCGGGATGAGATATTTTTATACAAATTATTGCGTTATACAGTATGTTAAGAAAACCCTGTCCGACCCATAAGAATAATAAAGGTTAGGTAAACACATGACCAAATATAATATAAAATTTTACGCAATCATCATAGTACCATTACAAATGAATTTTGAAATAATCTTTTTTTCCCGCGAATTAATTCCAACCTCCCCGAAATTTGGTAATTTTTAAAAAAGTGACAACACCAGTATTATTATGAGCGAATAGCGATGCGACCACGTGCCGCGTGCCCTGCCGCCCGCCGCCCGCGGATGGGTGCTTTAACGCACATTTATTAAGGTTTAGCCAGCTTTTGTATGCATTAGTAGAATCAGTTATTGATACCTAACAACACCTTCACGGGTCGGACAGGGTTTTCATAACATACTGTATAAATTGACGAAGCAATAACTTCCATTCCATTTTGTAATTATTCTACAGTTGCTTATATCAAATCCAAACATTTTTGACATTTCTGTAATAGAAAGTCACGTTGTCTGGGCCCTCAGGACATCAGTCCGTTTTGTCCTATTGAGTATACGTTTTCTTCTTTTTAGCAAATTAGTCAACGTCTGACGTAAATTCACCTATTTTTAGACATCATATTATATTAATCACGTGTTTAGAAGCGTGTCTATGGATGTCTCAACTTAATGTAACAGGATTAAACAATATTTTATCTTCTGTCCCATTCATAATTAAATTGAAAGAAAAAGATACATTCAATTTAAATATAGTTAAGTTTGTAAACATTGGAACCGGTGCCATTATCAAATAAAACAAAAAAAAAAAATATTTAAAATCAGCGCAAAACGTGACCTCATACGTGATGTTTATCCTGTCATCATGATGACAATACGAGTACATAGTATATGTTGTATCATACATCACTACTCTGTAGTCGAGTAACTAATACCATCTCTATGTATTAGTGTCTATGAATATAGTCTATAGTCTTGTCATTGTAACTTAGGATCTGACCTAGAAGAGGTCGATTCCAATGTAATAATTCTACAAGTGTAATAAACCAGTCTAATTATCTAAAGTCTGTAATATTTACCAACGGGACAATCATACATGGTGTCAGAAAAGTGAAAAAACCCAATACGAAGAAAGAAAATTCAAAAAATGCAAAAGTCGGATGGCGTCGGTGGCAACCATGACACCGGAACTGCAATGAACAATGGCTTGAAGGCGCTTAAAATATCGTCAGATGCAACAAACAACAATTACGAAACCTGGAAGCGCTGGTGGCAACAGTTCGAATTATACTTGTTGGCAACGGGTTTGGACAAGTCCGGTGAGAAACGCAAGATCGCCATTTTACTACATCACATTGGTGAAAAATGCTTAAATATTTTCAACACATTCAACATAAATATTGGAGAAAGCACATTACATGACGTCAAGGCCAAATTCGACGAATTTTTTCAACCTAGAAAAAATATTACCATGTATCGTTACATGTTTTTTACCACACGTCAACAGAAATCGGAAAGCATCGAGGATTTCTTAACCGATCTCGAAAATAAGAGCCAAGATTGCGAATTTGGAACGCTCAGAGAATCTCTTATCAGAGATATTTTTATCGCCAACTTGAGTTTGGACTTAGCACATGTACGTCAGAGACTGCTGCAGGAACCTGATCTGACATATCAGAGGATGCGAGAGCTAGCTAGGACACTCATCGTCGCACAGCAGGATGCAGACCAAATTGTCAAGAGGTCCACTAGTGAAGAGTCTGAAAAAGTCATGCATCTGCGTCGGAGGAGCCGTGGTCGAGCGGAGCGTCAGCGACGGCGAGCTTCACCAGTCAGTCAGCAGGGATCCAGCGCAGGGAGGTCAAAGTCAAGTCCCAGTCCTGAGAAGCGCTCGAAGACGTGTAGCCGCTGTGGACAACACCACCGCTACAAATGTCCAGCGCAGGGAGCTAAATGCAGGTCATGTAACTCTTATGGTCATTTTGCAAAATTTTGTTACTCCAATAATAAAAAAGTCAGTCATTTAGAGTCTTTTAGTTCAACTGGTAGTCAAGATAATTTTGTTGGAATTTTAAATTGTCATAACTTCAGTCATAGTCATAAGTCTAGTCAGTATAATTGTCATTTAGAGTCACAAAGTCATCACAATCAAAATCATTACAGACATAGCAGGTTGTCATACACACAGTCAGCTCCTAAGTTACAATCAATGGTCAGGTCGCACATAGGCCAGTCGCAGTCAATGTCTAAGAGATCTCATGTAGACTCATCTTGTCATAAAAAATATCCTGTGTCATATTTCTGTGATGAAAGTGGTGATAATGTCATATCTGAGAGGTCTAATAAAAAATGCCTCAGTGATGAAAAAAGACTGGTGACTGATAAGTCCGAGAGATCCAATGAAGACTCTTGTCATATGTCATATCTCAGTGATGAAAACACGGAACAGTCTGAGAGATTCAGAGTCAAGTCAATAAAGTCAAAAAGTCTTAGTCGAGATTCATATCTTAATGATGAGTACAGACACAAGTCTGAGGAATCTCACACAACAAACACTTGTAGAATTATTACAGCAAAGTCAACACATAGTAAACAGGTCAATACAGTCGAGTCAAAAGAAAACAAATACTATTCTAAACAGTCATGGAACATAAACATTTTAGTTGGTCATACACAAATTAATTGCATTATTGATTCAGGAGCTGATATTAATATTATGTCAAAGAAAACTTTTCAATCTTTGAAATGTCAAAGTCAAATGTCACTTGAGAAATGTCAAATAAACGTTAGTGGGTTTGGTGGTATATCAATACCCATTATGGGTAAAGTTAATGTAAAATGTAGTTTATCTTTAAATAATAGCACTATTAGTGTAAATATAGTGTTTATAGTCGCAGATTTAGTTTGTCCGAATGTTTTAGGTCTACCAACTTGTGAAAAATTAGGTATAATTCAAAGAGTTTTCTCTGTGTCTCAACAAAATTTTAGTGAACAAATTCTTACAAAATACAATGATGTATTTCAGGGTCTTGGATGTCTACCTCAAGTCTGTCGCCTGAAACTCAAACCGGAAGCAGTGCCATGCGTGGATGCTCCGAGAAGAGTACCCTTCGCTTTACTGAACAAACTGCGCGATGAATTGGATCGCATGGAGAAAATGCAGGTCATTGAAAAGGTTTTTAAACCTACAGAATGGGTGAACAGTATAGTGATAACAGTCAAAAGCACGGGTCAGTTACGAATTTGTTTAGATCCTAGAAATTTGAATAAGAATATTATAAGGGAAATTTATCCACTTAAGTCAATAGATGAGATCAGATCTCAACTAGCAGGAGCTGTTTGTTTTTCTCATTTAGATGCATTTTCAGGATTTTGGATGCTTAAACTAGATGAATATAGTTCTGATTTATGTACATTTCAAACACCTTTCGGTAGATATAAATATTTAAGGTTACCTTTTGGTATTAATGCATCGTCTGAAATTTTTCAAAGAGTCATGATGAATTTGTTCGGTGATTTAGAAGGAGTTCTAATATTCATCGATGATATTTTGGTATATGGACCAAACGAGTCAGTACATAATGAGAGAGTACATAAAGTCATGCAACGAGCACGTGAAGTCAATTTAAAGTTCAATAAGTCAAAATGTAAATTTTTAGTATCAGAAGTCTGTTTTTTAGGGTATGTTTTTAGTAAAGATGGTGCTAGGGTTGATGAAGAGAAAGTAAAAGCAATTGTCAATATGCCCACACCAAAAAATGTCAAAGAATTGCAAAGAATATTAGGTATGATCAATTATTTAGGTCCCTTTATTAGCAATTTGTCTCAAAAAACTCAAATTTTAAGAAATCTTTTGAAGAAAGATTCAGTCTGGACTTGGGATGAAAATCATAGTCAATGTCTTAAGAGTTTAATCGATGAAATTACAAAGTCACCAGTTTTAGCTCATTATAATCCCAATGTACCATTAGTCTTGTCAGTCGATTCGTCAAAGTCAGCATTAGGAGCAGTCATTATGCAGAATAATAAACCTATTGCTTATAGTTCAAAAACATTAACTCAAACTCAGTCAAGGTATGCTCAAATTGAGAAAGAATTGTTAGCCATTCAGTTTGGTTGTGAAAAATTTCACCAGTATGTGTACGGTCATAAAGTAACTGTTCATACTGATCATAAACCTTTAGTCTATCTTTTTAAAAAGCCATTACATGATGTACCAGCAAGATTGCAACGTATGATGTTAACTTTACAAAAATATGATTTGGAAGTTATACATGTTCCAGGTAAAGAAATGTTTATATCTGACACTCTGTCTAGAGCAGCATTGAAAGAACATTATATACCTGAGAATGAGTCAGAAATATCTTGTCATGTCAATTTAATGCATTCAAGTCTAGCAGTCACAAAGGAGTACTGTACAAAATTGTTACAGAACACTATGAAAGATGATACTTTGCAATTGTTAAAAAAGTATTATTATGAAGGTTGGCCAAAAAATAAAAATAATGTCAGTCTGTCAATAAAACCATTTTGGAATATACAAGCTGAAATTCATGTAGTCAAAGATTTGTTGTTCAAAGGGTCAAAATTAATAGTACCACAGTCAATGTATAAGGAAATGTTAGGTAAAATTCATGAAGGTCACCAAGGTATAAATAAATGCTTAAAACTGGCTAGAGAGTCTTTGTACTGGCCAAGCATGTCAGCTGATATTAAAAACTTGGTAGAACAATGTTATGTATGTGCACAATTTAAACCTAATAATCCAAAGGAACCACTAAAAAATTTTGAAATTAATAAATATCCATGGCAACAAGTAGGTGTTGATTTAATGTATTTTGATAACCTTACTTATTTAATTGTCACAGATTATTATTCTAAATTTATAGAAATAGCTTTGTTAAATAAAAACAGTACAGCAAAGAATGTAATAACACATTTAAAGTCCATTTTTGCTCGTCATGGAATACCTTTATCTTTAGTGTCTGATGGTGGTCCTCCTTTTCAGTCATTAGAATTTAAGAATTTTATGCATGAATGGGACATAGAACACATTGTAACTAGCCCATATCATCCACAGTCAAATGGTCAAGCAGAGAGTTCAGTCAAAATTATCAAAAATATGTTAAAAAAATGTAAAAGAAACTCATCTGATCCATACATAGCTTTATTACAGTATAGAAACACACCTAAGAATAATTTACCATCTCCAGCTCAATTGTTAATGTCCAGGAATTTAAGAAATAACATTCCTATGTCTTATAAGAAATTAAAACCTAAAGTGGTTACATTCAAAAATTATAAAGAATGTGTCAAGCAAAATAATAAAAATAAGTCTAAATATTATAATAGAAATACAAAGTCATTGTCATTATTGTATCCCGATGATCATGTATACTTTAAAAGAAAGCCTGATAGCAATTGGGAACAAGCCATTGTCAAGCTAAGGTTGGCTAATAATAGGTCATATGTCGTTGAGGATGTCAATGGAGTTAGGTATAGGAGGAATAGGGTTCATTTAAGACACAAATATTCTCCTATGCTATCCAATTCGTCGCAGGGGAGAGAGGAAGGTAACAGGCAGGAGTCTAGACCTCAAGAGCTCTCATCTCAATCCTCAGTCAGTCAACATGTAACTCGTTCTGGAAGAGTTGTAAAGCCAACCAGAAGGCTAATTGATGAAATAGATTAAGTAGAACATTGTATACTAGATTAAGACCTAACTATAGTCTTAAGTCATTGTCTAAATTGTAACTAAGTCAGGTTTCTATAATATTGTTTGTCAAGGGTTAATTTAAACTTAAACAGGGGGGATGTTGTATCATACATCACTACTCTGTAGTCGAGTAACTAATACCATCTCTATGTATTAGTGTCTATGAATATAGTCTATAGTCTTGTCATTGTAACTTAGGATCTGACCTAGAAGAGGTCGATTCCAATGTAATAATTCTACAAGTGTAATAAACCAGTCTAATTATCTAAAGTCTTTAATATTTACCAACGGGACAATCATACAATATACTTACTGAGTACCACACCAGCTCCTGAGTACAGTGCCACTGAGCAGTGGTCAGTCATGGCGCCGCTCAGTATGTTGGTGCCCGCGAACGCACTCAGCCGAGCCACCATCATGCCTAGACAGGCGACCATACCCCTGGAAACAAGAAAAATTATCAAACCATACCATACGGTCATATCTATATGTTGGGGCACGGGGGACTGGTGCCGAAACATGATTTGCGAAACAGTTCCTTACCTATCCGCATCCTTCCGTCCATTTTGTGTAATTTTGCCCCAATTTACCGAATTGGTGTTAAGATATACCAATTTGGTCATTTTGGATTACACCAATAAACCAACTTAAAATAATTTTGCTGTTTATACGCCAAATATTTAAAAAAATATAATTTTATGGGAAAAAACCTTTAAGTCTTACACAATAAAGTGTTTATGCGTATTATTCTCCACAACTTTTTATAGCCATTAAAATAGTGTTAGTCACTTTGAAATTAATCTAATCGTCATTCAAATAAAGTTGATACCTATTTGTTTTATTTGAAACAAATAAAATTTTAATATAGGTTCGTAGACTTTGCAAAAACAGTCCAATTCCCTATTTGTTTTACACACTATTCAAGAATCTGAAGCAATTTTAAGATATGGCTAGTCCATTTCTTTACAATACTATGTTCGAGAAATATGATGAACAACGAATATACCTAACGCAATAAACGTTGTTACACTGTTAATATGGACGCCATTCCTACTGTTAGTGTATTATGCAATTTACCTGCGGGTTATGAGGAAACAAAACTTGGCTTCATTAATGTTGTGTATGCGTCGGAACTTTTGCATAAGATTTGTATTTGGCCTGCGCAAATATTTAAATTCCGTACGAAGCTTAAGTGGATTCCCATATGTCTTCGCCGGAATTCTCATATCCTATTTCAGCTCTACAGCATTTTGTTTAATCCTAAAACTCTCTCTTATATTAAAGAACGTTTCAAGTTCCTTCATCATCATCATCATCATCATCAACCTTTTCATCGTCCCATTGCTGGGCACAGGTCTCCTCTCATACAGAGAAGGATTGAGCGTAATCACCATGCTTGCTTAATGCGGGTTGGCGATTTCAGACTTAAAGTTCCTTCATGACACACATAATAGATATCTGGGGTCATCGGAAAAACTTTCTTTTTTTAATAATTATAAACAAGTGCTTGGCCGCAATCCCGCCTGATGGAAAGCAGTCATGCAATCATTGATGGTAAAGCGCGCTAGTTTATTAAGAACCCATTCCATCAAAGAAACTGAGTGAATAGGAAGGAAGACGGTAGTTGAACGAGGTGATACAATTTTAAATTCAACAACATGACCAGCGATGCTGCGCCAGAGGGAAATTGATCTGGAGACCATCCACGACCAAACTCCCAGCAGCATTTAGCGCTTCGTACCCGGTACACATCGCAACACATCTGCTCAGACCCGACCTCCGTACGACTTCACCAGACATCATGCCGGGAACACGACGAATCTTTTGGTGGCAAGACCTTGTCTGGTGGGTGGTAACTTCTGCCGGCAGCCGATGTTATGGCCTTTACCACCGAGAACCAGCGATACTACTTGATATTAGAGATTCCGATGCATTCCATTAGTTTCTACGATAAATCATTTACTGTTCAAGCAGTTCGGCTATTGAATGACTTCCGTCCGTAACATAAGGCGTGATCAAACGACACTTTTAAAACTATGATAAAAAAGCACTTCCTCTCTCTTTAAACCTATCATTATATTTTATTTGCTTTTGTATGATGTTCATTAATTAGATGTATATATTTATTTAAATTAGTATGATACACCTTACGTAAATATTTATTGTATAACCTATGTACATAAATAGTACACTGTAGACTACCTACATTATTTCTCTCTCCATCCCCTTAGTATTCCATCCACCGTTGTCTGTAAAATATAGCTCTTAGCGATAAGACCGCGCATATAGATTTTACAAAGGGTGACACAATACCCTTTGTAAAATCTTTATAATATTTATGTTCTTAATCTCTACGATCTATCTAAATCGAATCTATAATACGAATCTATAATAAAGAGTATTCTATTTTATATATATGTAGATGGCATGTTGATGCTGAGTCCGTCTACCGATGCATTGAGAAGCCTTCTTTAAATTTGTAAGTTATGTAATGTCACACGTGCTCATGAAATACCGATGAGTGAATAAATGGTTTGTTTTTAAACGGCCGGACACTTTAATCTACAAGCTGCCTTAACTCACAACCTCTGAGTCCCCAAAGACACATTTTTTTTTGTTTTGGGTGGCAAAACATCAAATGACCTCTCTCACTCTGTGCGGAGCGGCGGGGAGTGTCAGACTTTTACTGACTAAAACCCACCCGTGTTCCTTCACTTGCCTGTGCGCCAGGGCCACGGTTTCTTTTTTAACCAACCTGCAACCCCTGTATATACCCCAAAGGAGACCCTTTGGTCGGGTTTCGAAGTTTAGAATATGCAGACATAAACCAGCCCGCTGGAAATCCTCTATGGATGTCCGCCGCCCTGGGGTGGGCGACGGGGCCTGTCAGACTTTTACTGACTAAAACCACCCCGGTGTCTCTTCTATCACGAGCGCGCATGGGGCCGCGGCAGTCTAAATTCTTCCACGACCCTCGTGCTGGCCCGGTCTGTCCGGGCCTCGTCTCCTGCACGGAACTACCCCGTGCATCGCCTCTGAGGCGCGCACCGACACGCGCGCGCCTCACCCTTCCCATATCTTTTGATATATTCCAAAAAAGCCTTGCCCTTGATTTTTTTATCTGAAATAAATGCAAAGAAAATGAGTAACTAATTAGTAAAATAACGTCATTATAATATTGTTAATTAAGTTTTTTTAGTTTGTGTTGGTAACTAGCTGCTTATATATAACACAGATTAAGTTCGTAGACACAAAAACTTATCGTGGGATAACTGAAACTGTAATAGAATACTTTTAAGATTCCCGCGGATGTTCGCACGTAGTACCACCTACGTATATAACAAAAAATAGATATCGTACCATCATTATTTTATAACAGCGTATTATTTTTTACCTGCAATTTTTTTTTAAACTATTTTTTTTTTTAGAAATCAGTACCTTTATAGTTACAATGAATCTGGTCCGATCTGAATACTTGATTTAAATTCTTTTAAACGATGGTCACACCAATACTTATTATAAAGACGAAAGTATGTGAGTGTGTTCTCGGTGGTAGGCCATAACATCCGCACCGGCAGAAGTTACCACCCACCAGACAAAGCCTTGCCGCCAAGCGATTTGTCGTGTTCCGGCATGATGTCTGGTGCAGCCGTACGAAGCACGGGTCTGAGCAGTTGTGTTGCGATGTGTGCCGGGTACGATGCGCCTAATGTTATTGTGTTGGGAGTTTGGTCGTGGAGGCTCTTCAGATCAATCTCCCTTTCGCGCAGCATCGTTGGTCGTGTTATTGGGTTTAACATTGCATCATCACGCTCAACTTTTATCTTCTTTAGGCCAGCCTGTCAACTTGCCCAGTTTGAACAAGTTTGGAAGAAATTAGGCATACAGATGGTATATAATCAAATTATCATATAAGGTACATTTTATTCCGATGCCCCCACGGAATTGAACCTTATGAATTGGATTAGACAATAGTATACTTTTTATTCCGATATTCCCAAAGGATCAAGATTTATACAACAGGGTAATTACCTTACATACTACCAGTAGCAATGGGTTCCATTTTGACAGTTCAACAATATTGATTACGGTACTGACGTGGTTAAACAGACACTTTTTCCAACACATGGAGCAACTGATTAGCAAACCGCTACAAAAGTATTCAAATTGGCAATAGTGTGTTACTCAATTAGGCTGTTGGTTAAAACCTCATCAAAAAGTCAGAATACAATCAGTTAATAAGGCAGCATTTTGTTTCGTGTGGGAATCGAACATACAGCACAATGGTTAATCAAATATTGATTACCATCAATATTGTTGAACTGTCAAAATGGAACCCATTGCTACTGGTAGTATGTAAGGTAATTACGCTGTTGTATAAGTCTCGATCCTTAGGGAATATCGGAATAAAAGTATAGGATTGCCTAATCCAATTCATGGCGTGAATTGACGTATTTTTGGTCGCCATGTTTATAATTGCATCTAAACTGTCTATGGATTATCTTAATTTGACAGGATTAAACTAAAATGTTATCTTCTATCCTTTTCTTAATGAAATAGAAAGAAAAAGATGCAATTAACTTAAAATTAGTTTAGTTTGTGAGCAAGAGAATCAGCTCACTAGTTCACCTGTAAGACGTCGGGTATAAGTCCACAAAGTACGAGGATATCACTCCAAAAACCATGGCTGTGGTCAGGAATATGTAGAAGAGAACCAGCCCAGAGATGGCTTCACCAGTGTTGTCGATGCCGATGCCTGCTGCTGCTGCTATGACCAGGATTATGATCGTCAGGGGCTGCGGAAGAACAGCTAAATCAATTCATATCATTATAAATAAATATTGGTTTTTGTTTAGGATTAAAAGACTAGAGTCCGGAACCACAAATTATATACTTCAATTCACTATTAAAAACAAAACGTCAATGTCTTTGACGGATGATTCGACAAGAAAATATGATCGAGAGCGGAGTTTTGACAAGAAAGCCAAGATGAGTGTCACTCGCATTTTTCAATGGACTTTTAAAATTATTTATCGTGTCGTTTACTAAATAAAAACGCGTGATTTATGTAGTAAAAAGTGCATTCAGTGAATAATTCATAAAGAACATTGAAATATCGCAGCATAGTGGCCACATCAGGGCTTTGCAACAAATCTCCTAGTAGGCGGTTCACGCGGCCGTTTTTCAACTGTTATTGGCGATATCCGCCATTATTGTGAAATTTTTTTTTTTTTTTAATTTCTATAATTTGTTACACGTGTTATTGGCAAAATTGTGGTATCTAACCACAGAAGCCATTGAAGAGTTGAAGTGGTATTCACTCTAAAGAAAAGAAAGGAAAATGATCGAGAGCGTGTTGAATTCTATATAAGTGATTGAAATCCAGTGCACAGGGCGCTTAGTTGGTACTAGATCGGCAGTTTTGAAGACAGACAACGTGCGCTAGTGGGGCGCGGCGTTATTCGGTAAATTCACACACGATTTATGTAAGTATATCTATTAATATTGTTACGGGCTAGGGGTACTAAAATACCGGTTAAGGGTTACGAAGTTTATTGGCAACGAAGGTACAGTCGATTGTAGGCAATGACAAGTAGAATGTTGCTGACGTTGCACCGAAGTCTTCACTTACGTCCACGAAGGCCGTGTTGTAAACACACAATAACACTACAGATGTTTCTTCACGTAGTACTCAATGTTCTCGTTACAGTTGTCGCAGTAGGTATTCTCAAAGATCGCTTCTTAATTGTCGCTGTTTTCGTCTCGGTAGTCGAATGCAGACTGACTCGCGCTGGCGTTACGGCGCTATATATAGTCCAGCTGATCGAACATTCCGGAATCGTCTAGACGTAATAATAATAGCGCATAACTTCGAGTACATTCAGTAAGTACCTACGGTAATTCCCGGAAATAGGTTTCTAGAAATTTCGATGTCGTCACTTAGTTGACAAAATTGATAAAACCTGTACCATTCGATAGGCCACCTTAAGTCTAGGAATGCGTTTTTATATTACACCTAGACAATGTCTAGATCTCGAGTTATAAGGCTTAAAAGTTACGCACTGCATGTCACGCGATATTGAACCTTATGCCCTCGACATAAGGTGCATTCGTAACATTGCCCCCTTCTTAGTCGTGCTCGTCCCGAGCATGATTTGAACCATAATAGCGAGCTAGGCGGTCTACGTGTACGATCTTCAGCTTCCCTCTAGGTCCTTTCTTTATCCGGTAGGTGACATCGTTTATCCTCGTAACTATCGTGTACGGACCCTCCCATTTGGCTTGGAATTTCGGACTCTTTCCTTTTCTCCTTATGGGATTATGTAACCATACCAAAGTTCCCTCTTCAAGTCCGGGCACGTTAGCTTTGCGGTCGTATCGGATCTTCATTTTCTCGCTGGTTTTCAGACCATTCTCTCTCACTAGCTCATGTATTCCATCTAGTTTACGTCGTAGGTCGGCCACATAGTCGACGGCTAGGATAGGGGTATCGGGTGGTGTTCCGGTTACTGCATCTATGGGTAGTCTAATTTCTCGGCCGAAGTTGACTTTCGCCGGTGTACAATTTGTGCTATCATGTGTTGCAGAGCGGTATGACATTAAGAAGAGTGGGATGTATTGGTCCCAATCCCTCTGGTGTTCTTCCACTACTTTGGCCAAATGATTCTCTAGCGTCTGGTTGAATCTTTCGACCATTCCATCTGACTGAGGGTGATATGGTGTTGTACGAGTCTTATGTATCCCGAGTAGTTGGCAAACCTCTCGGAACAGTGAAGACTCGAAATTTCTACCCTGATCAGAGTGTAACTCCAAGGGGACGCCAAATCGACAGAACACCTCGTGAACTAGCTTTTTGGCGACAGTATGAGCTTCTTGGTTGGGTACTGCAAAAGCTTCTGGCCATTTGCTGAAATAGTCTTGCATGACGATGATATACTATTCCCTTCTTCAGTAATAGGGAATGGCCCAGCTATATCGACAGCAACTCTTTCCCATGGTGCACCAACATTGTACACTTTCAGCCGACCTCTGGCCCTCGTTTGCGGTCCCTTTACTGAGGAGCAGGCTACACATTTTCTACACCAGTCCTCTACGTCTTCGCGGCAATGCACCCAATAGAATCTTTTTCTCACCTTCTCCAGGGTTTTCTTCACTCCTAGATGTCCTCCGGATACTCCGTCGTGCACCTGCTTTAGCACCGACGCGACCTTATCACAGGGGACAACTATCTGTAAGGCGACCTCCTGTCCACTAGGTGATTCCCATTTCCTCTTCAGAACTCCATTATCAATTATCAGGCTGTCCCATTGAGCCCAGTAACTTTTTGCTATTGGGCTAAGCGCTGATATCTCACTCCAAGCGGGCCTCTGGCCACGTTTCTTCCATTCGATTACTGTCTTCAAGTCATTATCTTCCTTTTGTGCGTCTTCTAATGATCGATTATCCCAGTCTTCATCCAAAGCGTTCACCTGGATAATCCTTACGTTCTCTTTCTTTTCCTGTTTGGAACAATGTCGGCAAGATTCTTCGCAAGGCCGTCTAGATAAAGCATCAGCATTATTGTGTGACTTGCCTTTTCGATGTTCAGTGACAAAGTCAAATTCTTGCAGCTGCTCTATCCACCTTGCTACTTGTCCTTCTGGGTCTTTGAACTGAAGCAACCACTGTAAGGCAGCGTGATCGGTGCGAAGTGTAAACTGTCTCCCAATCAAATATTTCTTGAAGTGTTGTAAGGTCTTAACAACGGCTAGAAGTTCTCGGCGTGTAACACAGTAATTTCTTTCTGGCTTGGAAAGACATCTGCTGAAATATGCAATAACGACCTGCCGATCTCCTTGTGTTTGGGAAAGAACTCCTCCAATGCCAACATTGCTGGCATCCGTATCCACCAGAAATCGGCCTTCCCGACTAGGGTAACCTAATACAGGAGCCCCACACAAGTGAGTTTTGAGTAGCGCAAATGCCTTTTCGCAGTCAGGATTCCATTCAAATTGACACTTTTCCTCTGTTAACCGATGTAACGGTTTCGCTAACTCGGAGAAGTTCTTCACAAACCGACGGTAATATGCACACAGACCCAAGAAGGAGCGTACCTCAGTTTTGTTACGAGGGGTAGGCCACTTCGACACGGCTTTTATTTTTTCAGGATCTGTTCGAATTCCTTGCGCCGAAATAATGTGTCCTAAGTATCCAACCTCTTTCTGGAATAGTGTACACTTACTAGGACTGAGTTTTAAATTCGCTTCACGCAGTTTTTGGAACACTTTCTCCAAATTGCGTAGGTGCTCTTCGAAGTTTCGTCCCATAATGATGATGTCATCCAAATAGACCAGGCATGCATCACCAAGCAACCCCACCAAAATGCGCTCCATTAAGCGCTCGAATGTAGCTGGAGCATTGCACAGTCCAAAAGGCATGACATTGAATTGCCAGAGACCGTTCCCAGGACCAGTGGAGAAAGCGGTCTTTTCTTTATCCTGCTGACAGATTTCCACCTGCCAGTATCCACTTTTGAGGTCAACTGTGGAGAACCATTTCATGCCACTTAGCAAGTCCAAAGTGTCATCTATACGTGGCAGAGGATAACTGTCCTTTTTCGTGGCATCATTCAACATCCTGTAGTCAACGCAAAACCTTGTACTGCCATCCTTTTTCTTGACTAGTACAACTGGAGATAACCAAGGGCTGGTGGATGCTTCTATAATCCGGTTTCTCTCCATATCTCTTAACATTTCCGTGACTTCCTGTTCTCTTGCAAAGGGGATACGACGTGGTCTCTGTCTTATCGGCTGTGTATCACGCGTATCTATATGGTGTTTAACTAGCCCGGTCCTTCCCACGTCACCGTCGGTCTTCGCGAAGATGTCATGGAAGTTATGCAACAGTTGCTTAACTTTGTGACTTTCGAACTTGTTTAAATTGCCCTTACAACTTTCGAGTAGTGTCGATACATGTTCCTGCCACTTCTTATCACGTTCCTTTTCGTGCACCTCTGTTTTTCTCAAAGATGCTACATTATCGCACACACCCACCATGTGATTCTTTTCGAGAATTATTTCTTTGTTACTAACATTGATTATGCGTATTTTTGGTTTATCGGAAATCATAATCAGTGTCCTTGCCGTTATCCAGTCTGGGTGATCTCCAGAATCCTCTATTATAATGCAACGTTTGCGGCATCCTATTGGTGAAAATCTAATATCTACTAAAGTTTCTGATCTTGGTTGTAATACAGTTTTCCTTAAACAGTACACTGACCCTTGTTTTGCACCTTGAAGAAATACTTCTTGTTCTGGAAAACTCAATACTCCTTTTGCTACATTAAGGACGCATTGTTGTTTCTTCAAAAAGTCCAGTCCTATAATGCAATCATCTGTAATATTCGCTACTAAAACAGGATGCGTAAATGTCTTATCACCCATTTTCAAAGTCACATTTGTTTCACCAAGGACGAGTACTGGTTGGCCGGTGGCAGTTTGTAACCGGCATTGTGAAGATCCTCTTTTCCATACTATGGTGCGAGGAAATAGCTCTGGTCGTGCAATAGTTCTTGATGCACCAGTATCCAATGTGAAACTACAGGATTTACCATTCAGTTCACCTTCTATAATGAGACTGTTTCCGTCACCCACTTGTGATACTGTTATAATAGGGGCTTCGTGACGACCAGCCAGTACTCGCCCCATAGCCCTGGCTGTTTCTAGTTTAAATCCTCGGCTTCCACCTGTGTCCCAGAAGTACTTCTTCCTTTAGACTTCCTGGGACAATTGATTCGAATATGCCCCTTTTCGCCGCACTCATAGCAGGTTGGTCCTTGTCGGGTTTTTATTGGTGCGGTGACCTCACGAATACGGTGGTGTTGTCGGCCGTCTTGGCGTACTGCTTCCACTTCCAGAGCGTGTGTCAAGGCTGCCTTCAGAGTCTGATGGTGACCCAGACGAACTGCAGCCCTCACTTCCGCATCTCTGATTCCATCGGTAAAAGCTTGCACCGTAGTAGCATCAATTAGTCCCGGCGTTGATGCATACGCCCTCCGAACAATACGTTCTATTTCCGTTGCCCATTGTTGCAAACCCTCACTGCTCTTCTGTGTGCGGTCGCGGAGTTGAGCCCTGTAGACATGTTCGAGGTGTTTCTCTCCATATCTAGACTCCAACGCTTCTAACAGACAGGCTAGGGTATTGCAATCGCCGGAAATATTTTCGAGGATTTGTACCGCATCACCACGCAGAGCAAGCGTAAGAGCGGTTACCGCTTGATCGTCGTCCCAGTTGTTGGCTTTTGCGACCTTTTCGAATTGAAGGCGGAAGGCCACCCATGACGTTGTTCCGTCAAAATGAGGTACTTGGAACGTTGGTAAAGCATTGGGTACAGATACCACACCTTTAATACCTCCTTTCTGCAGAGCTTTATGGAGAAACTGTATTTCTTTCTCACACTCCACGATGGTACTGTTTAATTCCTCCATACGCTCATCTTGTTTGTCTATGCGCGTATCTTGCTGGTCCATACGCGCATCTTGTTTGTCTATGCGCGTATCTTGCTGGTCCATACGGGCATCTTGTTGAAATGATTTTATTCTAAGTTCGTTGACTTCTTCTTTGGTTTTATCCCATTTTTCATTTAATTCTAATATCAGTTGCTGGGATTCCTTTATTTGTGACTGGGTTGCTGCCTGGGATTGTTTTATTTGTGCGTGGGTTGCTGCCTGGGATTGTTCTATACTCAGCTTTATTTGCGCCGTCAAGTGAGCCAGTAACGCCGAAAAATCGGGTCCGCTGGCTCCGGGAGTAGTGGTGGTAGTAGGCGAACTCACATTCGTCGGTGTTATGACGGCCGCATCTACTCCGGGTGCAGGGGCACTAACCGATTCTTCCTCTTGACGCGCCAAATCCATCGCTGCTTGTCGTCGCGTGCGAACTCTTTCGTCTTCCCTTGGCGTGACCGGCATTCCGCTTCTGACACCAATTGTTACGGGCTAGGGGTACTAAAATACCGGTTAAGGGTTACGAAGTTTATTGGCAACGAAGGTACAGTCGATTGTAGGCAATGACAAGTAGAATGTTGCTGACGTTGCACCGAAGTCTTCACTTACGTCCACGAAGGCCGTGTTGTAAACACACAATAACACTACAGATGTTTCTTCACGTAGTACTCAATGCTCTCGTTACAGTTGTCGCAGTAGGTATTCTCAAAGATCGCTTCTTAATTGTCGCTGTTTTCGTCTCGGTAGTCGAATGCAGACTGACTCGCGCTTTTTTTTTTTGATATGGCATCTCGTAGTTGACCTTGAGAGGCCGTGACTACTTAACCGGACTTTACTGACTCGCGCTGGCGTCACGGCGCTATATATAGTCCAGCTGATCGAACATTCCGGAATCGTCTAGACGTAATAATAATAGCGCATAACTTCGAGTACATTCAGTAAGTACCTACGGTAATTCCCGGAAATAGGTTTCTAGAAATTTCGATGTCGTCACTTAGTTGACAAAATTGATAAAACCTGTACCATTCGATAGGCCACCTTAAGTCTAGGAATGCGTTTTTATATTACACCTAGACAATGTCTAGATCTTATTATTTGAACCTTTAATGGCATGTGTAAGCGGCACGATTTCGATCCCTTTTTAACGAGTGTCTCCTCGGCCAGAAAATGCATGAGCCGTAGCTTTTTTGATTGAGACTTTTACGTATGTTGGGACTTTTTTTTATCATTGTTATCATTGTTAGCTGGCATGTTATATTGCTTGCTGTTTTTATTTTTGTAGTGTTTGCTTTTTTTTTTTTTAATATTTATAATCTAGGTAGCTGTGTTGTGTTGTCCACACTATCTCTGTACAATGTTTTTTATAAGTGATGACTTATAATTGGCTGACAGTCTTACATACATTTTTTTTATTCTGTTTGTTTTAGCTGTAAGTTGTCCATAGTTAGTAAATAAATAAATAAATAAATTATAAGGCTTAAAAGTTACGCACTGCATGTCACGCGATATTGAACCTTATGCCCTCGACATAAGGTGCATTCGTAACAATATATTATAGTACACGACAATACAACACAGAACTCACTACATAACACATAACATTGGACCAGCAATTGGAGCGAACAAAAACGGGTAAGTCCTTTTGTTTGTCATAAAACCTTGTAAGTAGACGGCTGTCGACATAAATTTTATAAATTGCAGACTTGTGAGGCATTACGGCATTGCAAGGCTCATACCGGTAGCTCAGAGTGGTTTATTATTATACAGTTTTCGTTTCTATCTGTGACCACCTTATTTTAAACTTCACAAAGGATTTTGATCTTTGTTTCTTTATTTAAGATTACTTTACGCAACATTACATAATTGAATGTCAAATCATTGCAGCGCCATTTAAAAACTACAAACACATCAATATATACTATATTAGGTAAAAACAATATTTAACAAAGGAAATACTACACTTAATAAATAATTTATAGTGAAATAAAAAAATGTAATGGAAAAACTAAAACATAAATTTCAATATCATTAAGAGACTTCCAGAATAAAGTTATATTCTGGAAGTTTCACCGTATTATGACGCTGTATAATACTTTAATATTTGATCTAGACATTTTTCATATTAAATTTAATTTTATATACAATATGTAAAGAAAACCCCGTCCGACCCAAAAGGATAATAAATGTTAGGTATACACAAGATCAAATAAAATATGAAATTTTACGTAATCATCATAGTGACAATAGTAATGAATTTTGAAATAATCTCTTTTTTCCGCGCATTAATTCCAACTTCCCCAAAATTAGGTATTTAAAAAAAAAATGACAACACCATTTGTGCCGGAGCGAATAGCGATGCGACCACGTGCCGCGTGCCATGCCCCCCTACACCCGCGCATGTACGCCTAACATGTTGCCTACCGCACATGCATTAAGTTACCTCGATTTTTCGAAATAATATGTATTTTTTTAGGGGGATTTTTTTTTAAGTTTAGCCCGGCTTTGTTGACATTATTAGAATCAGTTAACGATACCTAACAATACCTTCACGGAACGAACAGGGTTTTCTTTACATATTGTATAATAATAATAATTTCATAATTATATGTATATGTAGTGGTTATTGTATTGTGTTTTGTAAAATTATATCTTTACTAAAATCTATATATATAAAAGAAAGTCGTGTTAGTTACATCATTTATAACTGAAGAACGGCTATACCAATTTGGTTGAAAATTGGTAAGGAGGTAGCTAAGAACTGGGAGAAGGACATAGGATACTTTCTATGCCGCTCCCCGTCGTTCCTGTGGGAATAAATGAGCTTCTTTGTTTCGACTTCTCCCACACTTTTATGCTACCCTGGTACCTTGAACGTCAAAAAATATGCACAATAAACCTTCTTTCATGTATTATGATTATTTGATAATGATGAACGAATGAGGTTTATTGTTTCGACTTCTCCTACAGTTTTGTGATACCCTGGTACTTTGCACGTCCACAAACTATGCACAATAAAACCTCTTTCATGTATGGTGATTTGATAATGATGAATGAGCTTTTTTATTGTTTCGATTTCTCCTACACTTTTATGCTACCCTGGTACCTTCCACGTCAAAAAAATATGCACAATAAACCTTCTTTCACGTATTATGATTATTTGATAATGATGAACGAATGAGGTTTATTGTTTCGACTTCTCCTACAGTTTTGTGATACCCTGGTACTTTGCACGTCCACAAACTATGCACAATAAAACCTCTTTCATGTATGGTGATTTGATAATGATGAATGAGCTTTTTTATTGTTTCGATTTCTCCTACACTTTTATGCTACCCTGGTACCTTGAACGTCAAAAAAATATGCACAATAAACCTTCTTTCATATATTATGATTATTTGATAATGATGAATGAATGACGTTTATTGTTTCGACTTCTCCTACAGTTTTGTGATACCCTGGTACTTTGCACTTCCACAAACTATGCACAATAAAACCTCTTTCATGTATTATGGTGATTTGATAATGATGAATGAGCTTTTTTATTGTTTCGATTTCTCCTACACTTTTATGCTACCCTGGTACCTTGCACGTCAAAAAATATGCACAATAAACCTTCTTTCATGTATTACGATTATTTGATAATGATGAATGAATGAGGTTTATTGTTTCGACTTCTCCTAAACTTTTGTGCTACCCTGGTACCCTGCACCTCCACAAAGTAGGAAACACGTGTCCAGTATTTTTAAGTTGATAATATTATGTACAAAATTTCAAAAAGATATAATTAATGAAAAACCACAAAGTTATAATAAGCTTGCTACGAGTATTCTACTTGGTTGTCCCAACATAAATGTGGTCAAAGATCCGCGCGCGAGCGAGCGCGGTGCGTTGACCTCTAGCGTCAGCTGTTGCGCGCGCACAATACTATGATGGTGTATCGTAAGCTGCGTGACGCACTCGGTAACTACACTGTAACAATTTCTAAATGTATTTGGGACAAAATATAACATGGTGTCAATATTATTGGAATCGATTCAGTTGCTTATTCACTATCTATATATATAAAAGAAAGTCGTGTTAGTTACTCCACTTATAACTCAAGAACGGCTCCATCGATTTGGCTGAAAATTGGTAGGGGGGTAGCTAAAAACTAGGAAAAGGACATAGGATACCTTTTATCCCGTTCCCGTCGATCCCATGAGAATGAATTAGTTTCATTGTTTCGACTTCTCCTACACTTTTATGCTACCCTGGTGCCTTGCACCTCCACAAAGTAGGAAACACGTGTCCAGTATTTTTAAGTTAATAATATTATGTACAAAATTTCAAAAAGATATAATGAAAAACCACAAAGTTATAATAAGCTTGCTACGTGTATTCTACTTCGTTGTCCCAACATAAATATGGTCAAAGATCCGCGGGCGAGCAAGCGCGGTGCATTGGCCTCTAGCGTCAGCTGTTGCGCGCGCACAATACTATGATGATGTATCGTAAGCTGCGTGACGCACTCGGTAACTACACTGTAACAATTTCTAAATGTATTTGGGACAAAATATAACATGGTTGGTTGGAATCGATTCAGTTGCTTATTCACTATTTATATATAACTCAAGAACGGCTGAACCGATTTAGCTGAATATTGGTGGGAGGTAGTTAAGAACCCGTCCCCGTCGTTCCCGTGTGACGTGACATAAGACATGGTCCAACTCATTCAAAATGTAAGTCAGCAATTCATATACCAAAAATGGTATAACAAAAAGCAAATGACAGCTGAGCATATTTAAAAAAAGTCTAACCGGTTGAAGCAATCGTTTAAAGCAAAGAATATAAATACTCTCTGCTGGTTTAAAGTTTCTAATAAAAAACCACAAAGCCAACTTCAACTTCAAAATTTCTAATATTGTATTGCTGTGCCATTTATCATCAATAAAAATATCATGCCGTGACCAAGACCATCAAATCTTTCTCGACAAAGCGGTAATGCAAGAGTAAATCGAAACATTCTGAATGAAAGCACTGAAGAAGAGCAAGAAATTGCACGTGCAGAGCGCCGCCTTACTATGACTCGACTTCGTGCTTCTCACTCACAACAGCAAAGGGAGGCGGCAGTCCGTGAAACTGATCCGTTGACAATGCGAAATCGGCGAACAAACCTCAGAGATCATCATCATCATCATCAATCTTTTTACCGTCCCACTGCTGGAGACAGGTCTCCTCTCATGCAGAGAAGGATTGAGTGTAATCACCACGCTTGCTCAATGCGGGGTGGCGATTTCAGACTTATAAAGTCCAGGTTTCCTCAAGATTTTTTCCTTCACGTTCAGTCATTGGTGTTCTAGATATTATACTTAGAGAGTACATATCACTTTAGAAAAGTTACACCGATACTTGCCTGACCTGGAATCGAACCCGCGCAATCATACAAGAGAGGCTGTGGTGTTTTAACCACTAGGCCACCACGACATCTCAGAGAAATTATCTAGCTATTGAGCTAGATAATTTACGAAGCACAAGTAGAAATTCATTTCTTTCACAAGGTGCTACACTAAATAAATGACAAATAAAAAAATCATGGAATACCTTTTTTTTTAAATTTACAGTGTTCCTAATTTAAAAAGTAAAAAATGTGATCATCTGATATTTATTGCCTTTAAGGCGGAACAAAGTTCGCCGGGTCAGCTAGTTTATAATAATTAAAAAAAATGCGTCAAAGAGCAGAGAGAAATATCCATCTATCCATAGAAATTGTCCCATATAAATAATATGGTTACATAGCTTTTTTTGGGATAAAATGTATAAAAATATGACCTACCTATATTAAAAAGTACAGAAATCGATTCAATGAACGAACACATTATGAAAGTAGTTTTAGTTACACGTTATATTTTATTAATGTAAGCAATAAACTGTAAAATAACGATTTTTTTAAGGAAAATTTACCCATTCTAAACTTTTTTATTATTTATATGGCAAAACAACGTTTGCCGGGTCAGCTAGCTGACCCGGCGAACTTTGTTCCGCCTTAAAGGCAATAAATATCACATGATCACATTTTTTACTTTTTAAATTAGGAACACTGTAAATAAAAAAAAAAAGTATTCCATGATTTTTTTATTTGTCATTTATTTAGTGTAGCACCTTGTGAAAGAAATGAATTTCTACTTGTGCTTCGTAAATTATCTAGCTATTGATCTCTGAGATGTCGTGGTGGCCTAGTGGTTTAAACACCAGCCTCTCTTGTATGATTGCGCGGGTTCGATTCCAGGTCAGGCAAGTATCGATGTAACTTTTCTAAAGTGATATGTACTCTCTAAGTATAATATCTAGGACACCAATGACTGAACGTGAAGGAAAAAATCTTGAGGAAACCTGGACTCTATAAGTCTGAAATCGCCACCCCGCATTGAGCAAGCGTGGTGATTACACTCAATGCTTCTCTGCATGAGAGGAGACCTGTCTCCAGCAGTGGGACGATAAAAAGATTGATGATGATGATGATGATCTCTGAGGTTTGTTCGCCGATTTCGCATTGTCAACGGAACAGTTTCACGGACTGCCGCCTCCCTTTGCTCTTGTGAGTGAGAAGCACGAAGTCGAGTCATAGTAAGGCGGCGCTCTGCACGTGCAATTTCTTGCTCTTCTTCAGTGCTTTCATTCAGAATGTTTCGATTTACTCTTGCATTACCGCTTTGTCGAGAAAGATTTGATGGTCTTGGTCACGGCATGATATTTTTATTGATGATAAATGGCACAGCAATACAATATTAGAAATTATGAAGTTGAAGTTGGCTTTGTGGTTTTTTATTAGAAACTTTAAACCAGCAGAGAGTATTTATATTCTTTGCTTTAAACGATTGCTTCAACCGGTTAGACTTTTTTTTAAATATGCTCAGCTGTCATTTGCTTTTTGTTATACCATTTTTGGTATATGAATTGCTGACTTACATTTTGAATGAGTTGGACCATGTCTTATGTCACGTCACACGGGAACGACGGGGACGGGTTCTTAACTACCTCCCACCAATATTCAGCTAAATCGGTTCAGCCGTTCTTGAGTTATATATAAATAGTGAATAAGCAACTGAATCGATTCCAACCAACCATGTTATATTTTGTCCCAAATACATTTAGAAATTGTTACAGTGTAGTTACCGAGTGCGTCACGCAGCTTACGATACATCATCATAGTATTGTGCGCGCGCAACAGCTGACGCTAGAGGCCAATGCACCGCGCTTGCTCGCCCGCGGATCTTTGACCATATTTATGTTGGGACAACGAAGTAGAATACACGTAGCAAGCTTATTATAACTTTGTGGTTTTTCATTATATCTTTTTGAAATTTTGTACATAATATTATTAACTTAAAAATACTGGACACGTGTTTCCTACTTTGTGGAGGTGCAAGGCACCAGGGTAGCATAAAAGTGTAGGAGAAGTCGAAACAATGAAACTAATTCATTCTCATGGGATCGACGGGAACGGGATAAAAGGTATCCTATGTCCTTTTCCTAGTTTTTAGCTACCCCCCTACCAATTTTCAGCCAAATCGATGGAGCCGTTCTTGAGTTATAAGTGGAGTAACTAACACGACTTTCTTTTATATATATAGATAGTGAATAAGCAACTGAATCGATTCCAATAATATTGACACCATGTTATATTTTGTCCCAAATACATTTAGAAATTGTTACAGTGTAGTTAGCGAGTGCGTCACGCAGCTTACGATACACCATCATAGTATTGTGCGCGCGCAACAGCTGACGCTAGAGGTCAACGCACCGCGCTCGCTCGCGCGCGGATCTTTGACCACATTTATGTTGGGACAACCAAGTAGAATACTCGTAGCAAGCTTATTATAACTTTGTGGTTTTTCATTAATTATATCTTTTTGAAATTTTGTGCATAATATTATCAACTTAAAAATACTGGACACGTGTTTCCTGCTTTGTGGAGGTGCAGGGTACCAGGGTAGCACAAAAGTTTAGGAGAAGTCGAAACAATAAACCTCATTCATTCATCATTATCAAATAATCGTAATACATGAAAGAAGGTTTATTGTGCATATTTTTTGACGTGCAAGGTACCAGGGTAGCATAAAAGTGTAGGAGAAATCGAAACAATAAAAAAGCTCATTCATCATTATCAAATCACCATAATACATGAAAGAGGTTTTATTGTGCATAGTTTGTGGAAGTGCAAAGTACCAGGGTATCACAAAACTGTAGGAGAAGTCGAAACAATAAACGTCATTCATTCATCATTATCAAATAATCATAATTACATGAAAGAAGGTTTATTGTGCATATTTTTTTGACGTGGAAGGTACCAGAGTATCACAAAACTGTAGGAGAAGTCGAAACAATAAACGTCATTCATTCATCATTATCAAATAATCATAATACATGAAAGAAGGTTTATTGTGCATATTTTTTTGACGTTCAAGGTACCAGGGTAGCATAAAAGTGTAGGAGAAATCCAAACAATAAAAAAGCTCATTCATCATTATCAAATCACCATACATGAAAGAGGTTTTATTGTGCATAGTTTGTGGACGTGCAAAGTACCAGGGTATCACAAAACTGTAGGAGAAGTCGAAACAATAAACCTCATTCGTTCATCATTATCAAATAATCATAATACGTGAAAGAAGGTTTATTGTGCATATTTTTTTGACGTGGAAGGTACCAGGGTAGCATAAAAGTGTAGGAGAAATCGAAACAATAAAAAAGCTCATTCATCATTATCAAATCACCATACATGAAAGAGGTTTTATTGTGCATAGTTTGTGGACGTGCAAAGTACCAGGGTATCACAAAACTGTAGGAGAAGTCGAAACAGTAAACCTCATTCGTTCATCATTATCAAATAATCATAATACATGAAAGAAGGTTTATTGTGCATATTTTTTGACGTTCAAGGTACCAGGGTAGCATGAAAGTGTGGGAGAAGTCGAAACAAAGAAGCTCATTTATTCCCACAGGAACGACGGGGAGCGGCATAGAAAGTATCCTATGTCCTTCTCCCAGTTCTTAGCTACCTCCTTACCAATTTTCAACCAAATTGGTATAGCCGTTCTTCAGTTATAAATGATGTAACTAACACGACTTTCTTTTATATATATAGATTAGTGTTTGACTGCAATCCAGCCTGATGGTAAGCAGTGATGCAATCGTTGGTGGTAAAGCGCCACTAAGCATAAGCATAATCAGCTTATAATATTCCTACTGCTGGGGCACAGCCTTCTTCTCCGTTAGAGGGAGTGGGCCGTAATCCACAACGCTGGTATAATGAGGGTAGATAGATCTCACATGTCAGAAAGAAAAAATAATGTTTTTTTTTTATACTTATAAACTAGTTCTTGACCGTAATCCCGCCTGATAGTAAACAGTGATGCAATCTTTGATAGTAAAGCACGCTAATTTATTAAGCCTATTCACTTAAAAATATTAGTGAATAGAAAGGAAGACGGCAGTTGAGCGAGGTGATGCAATGTTAAACCTAACAACGCGACCAACGATGCTGCGCCAGAGAGAGATTGATCTGGAGACCCTCCACGACCCAACTCCCAACACAACAACCTCAGCTAAAGCTCAGAGTCATTCTCCGTACGGCTTCACCAGACATCATGCCGGAACACGACGAATCGCTTGGCGGCAAGACTAATAGTTTATAACTAGACTGACTCAGTAATCTCACTGGATCGAAACTTATATACATCATCCACATCTCAGCGTTAATCCCAGTCGCATCCGAAGCTTTTTTTAGCTTCGGAGTCTGAGGTCCGCTTTACCAGTCTAACTGCTAATTTCTAACTTCTGGCTGCTAACTTTGATATTTTCCATGAAGCGACTGCCGTCTGACTTCCACAACCCGAAGGCGATATCGAAACATTGCAGTTAGACCAATTGTTGGACTTTTGAGGGCTCCAACAACCCGTCTCGACTGCCATTCTATGTTCGTATGGAAACCGGGACCAACGCCTTGAAGTGCTTTCTGAGGTACGACCAGACCAGTGCAAATATTCATATTCATGTATACAAATATTTGAACTGCATAGGGATCGAACAAGCGCCTGTGTGCCTTCATATACCTGCCTTGTGCAGCGACGGCGTTCTCTACTGCAACGCCACGGAGCCTGTCATGCCAATCGGAACATACATACCTACAAGGACATAAAATGTAATTTTTTCTGGCAACCATTTATATAGGTGAGATAGGACGGATGGTGTCCTTTTTTTTGGGATATGAAATCATCAAATGACCTCTCCCGCTCTGGGTGGAGCGGAAGGGCGTGTCAGACTTTTACTGACCGAAACACGGGTGGGTGTTTCGTCACTTGCCTGTGCGCCAGGGTCACGCTTTCTTTCTTGGAACACAATTAGGTGGATGGGACTCGCAACGGACACGTATGTGTGGCTTGAGGGCCTCTCAGTATTCGAAATTTCAACATTGAGATTTAATACAGTAGATTCTATCCAATTAGCTCTATAATTAGATGTATTAATTAAATTACTGCGGGAAAAAAATCTTTTAAAAAATTACATTACCTACGCATAATCAGTATAGTAGATATCTAAAATAAAATAAAGATTTTCTTTTTTCTCATCTACATATATGATGAGGACTCATTAATAAGGAAGTTATTATTATTCAAGATAACATTTTTTTATATTGTAGCAAACTAATGAACTAGTCAGCAACCAAAAGATGAGTTTAAAATGTTATTCAGTGGGTTCAGACGATAACACATCAAGTTACCACAAGCTTCAAATTTTTTTTTTTAGATTTTCAATTTTATCGCTAAAGCATTAAGACTGAAGATTGAATGGGAGTATTTGACATTTTTGGGTAGCTTGACCTGCTGTCATCAGTATAACACATAACTTTAGTTCAAAAAGCATTTTTGTTTAGCATAAATATACATATTAATATCTAAGAAATATTTATTGTATATTTGCGTGAGTCACTGAATCCGGTAGGATTGTTGATCAAACAAGTGGTAAGCCCCACGACGATGAGTTGATCTCCGGACTACATGTTAAATATCATTACTAAGGTCTGATATGCGTAAGTAAGTGCTCTCATCGCGTTTATAAGTTCTATCTGCAAGAGAAAAAGGTAAAAAAGGCAAGCAAATATAAAAAGTTTGCATAAGGATTATAAAATAACATTTAGGACCGTATTACAGAACCTTACCTACTCAAGATTGAAGCATTACTTAAAACTAGTTTCAACCAATCAAATAGCTTGAAACGATATTTAAGTAGTGAGGTTCTGTAATACGAACCTTAGTCATTATTTCGCGATGGTAATATATATAGGTTCGACGACCCATACATGCGGCTTAATGCTTCTAAGGTCTAGATTTGTCAATAACTAAGGTGTTTATTATTGAAATCAATCTCAACCAACGCATTTATTTCAAATAAGCCAATAGCGTAAACAACAAGTCAGGGATTTATCTACACAGCAACTAGAAGCTATTTACTGTGTAGATAAACCTAAAGGGAAGAGTGAACATCGAACGTCATGGACATTCTTTTAAATCAAAACTAGCGACCCGAGCCCAAGCCTCGCACGGGGGCAATGCTGATAATAAATACACTGCAGAAAAACTGTGAACCTTGTATAAAAAATCGTCGCGAGCGCCGCGCCGTGTACCACTGCATACGCGACACCCCGCAATTTTTAAATCTGTAATATCTTCGAAAATATTAATTTTTATCATATCCTGTAAAGGGCTATATAGTATTTATTAAATCAACAATGTATTAAATTGGATAAGGATTAATGCTATATTGGTTATCAATTTATCTATAAATTTAAAAAAATCTGCTTATATCCAATTTAATAAATCGAATGCAAAACACACGATTAAAATGAATATACATAAAATTCACGAAGTAGTTCAAACTAAATTTCTAGGCGTGACTTTGGATCAAGACTTTAACCGGAAAACCCATGTTGATACAGTTTCCAAAATAATTAATAAATTTGTATACGCACTGAGACAGATCAGTAAAATAACAAACACCAAAACAGCAATTACTACATACCATGCATATGTGGAATCTGTGTTACCTATGGTCTAATCATGTGGGGTAATAGCACCGATCAAAATAGAGCATTTGTCCCGCAAAAAAAAATGCATTAGAGCTATATATGGGCTTCAACCTGATGAATCTTGTAGGCCGATATTTAAAAAACTTGATTTGCTACCAATACCGTCTCTTATTATTCTAGAAATTTGTATGTTTGTGTGGAGGCATAAGGAGTTGTTTACTAAAGCGAGCGATGTAAATTCTTGTAGCCGTCGTGACCCTCACGGGCTCGTGCTAGATGTCCTACCAAAACTTGCAAAATATAATAAAAGCTGCATGTTTATGTGTGTCCGGGTATACAATAAAATACCAGATGAATTTAAAATGTTAAATAAAAGATTGTTTAAACCTAAATTATATAAATGGTTGTCGGCTAATAGTTTTTACAGTGTCAGGGAGTTCCTAGAGCATGAAACAGTAGGGTTAAATAAATAGGTATTATTTGCATGTAAAGTTTACACGCTTCTATGAAGCAAAACATGTATGTTCTATTATGTATGTTCCACCTTTATACCATGTTTTACGCAAATAAATGATAATATTATTATTATTAAAATCGTTTCGAAAATCAGCCGGTATTTGTCGTAAAAAGCAAATGACAAAAATAAAAAATATTGGGGGGTAGAGAGATATATAAGAAACAAGAGATAGACATATACCATTGTGGATTTTTTTGTAGACCTTTTCAATGTTACAATATTTAGTACATTATTTTGGTAAATCTCGTAGGGTTCTTTAAAATTTAATTATTTACGACATCACATTAGAAACCTCAAAAATAATAGTATTTCTGCTCAATTTAATGGATATTATTATACATAATTATAAACATTGAGCAATGGATTAGCAATTGGCTTCAAAATGATTGCAATTGGTAGTAATGGTGTGTTAGGCAGTTAGGGTGCAGGTCCACGATCCATATGGATGTGGTCCGCCAATATAAAATAGGCTCGCTAAAAGTTATCAACAGGCGATAGTCTTGTAGCGGTACCTACAAAACCGCCACAAAATGAACGACGCGTCATACTGACGTCACACGAATTCTACATCTCGCAATCAGAGTTTACCGTGCAATTCGCATACATACAACTTGCCAATTTCAACCATTGGGCAAGAGGCCCACCAGACTTAACACCCGTCTGGTCGGAGGATCCTCCCTTTTCTATGGAGGATGAGTGAACTTTACTCCCTGTTCCTCATGCCTCCACAATGGTGACCCCGAGCATGAAAACAGCGCAGCCTTCGTGCAACAACTTGAGCGTGACTTCATCATCATCACTCCCGCAAGCTTCATCGGCGAATCACCCACCCAGTCAGCACCCACTTCTTCAACGGGTATCCTGACCACAAGCATGCAGCGACCGCGCATACCTGGTCATCACCCTCAACCTCATCGGTAACCTCGACGCAGCCTCAACCCGGCGCTGTACGACATCCGACGCACTGGAGTACAACGCAGCGCCCCACCACCCCGACTCACTGGGGAATCTTCAAAGACAGTTCCGACTCACTGGAACCTCAGCTAGCCTAGCAAGAATCACAAGATACAAGACTCAGCCCACTATCGACCTCCGGTCTCCGGAGGGGAGTGATGTAGCGGGACCTACAAAACGCCACAAAATGAACAACGCGTCATACTGACGTCACACGAATTCTACATCTCGCAATCAGAGTTTACCGTGCAATTCGCATACATACAACTTGCCAATTTCAACCATTGGGCAAGTGGCCCACCAGACTTAACACCCGTCTGGTCGGAGGATCCTCCCTTTTCTATGGAGGATGAGTGAACTTTACTCCCTGTTCCTCATGCCTCCACAGTCTTTTAGGACCAATTTCGGGCTTTCAGACCAAATGTAAATGTATTTTTTCTTATGAACAGATTTTCAATTGTATTTACAATTCAACTCAATCTCATCGAATCACTGTCCCTAGTTTTCCTAGTTTAGGAGGGATGATTTATTATTTTGACAATTACTTTTATTGTTTTCTCTCTTCATGTGTCTATTGTTAGTTTTTAAGTCTTGGTATTGTTTATTATTGTTAATTGTTTTATTACCTGTAAACTTTGTCTATGTATGTTTTTGTTCAATAAAGTTATTATTATTATTAAAAAAAAACATATTATCAGACTTAACAACCTAATTTAATTTATTTTATTATCGGCCACAAATCTGGAGCCACGTGTTGATAATAAGTTAATTGCATAAAGACTTGACTGAAAAGCTATGAGTAACTGAAAATTTTATTTTATTGGAGTTACCTTAAATATAAGCATTAGTTCTATTTGTTTTAAGGTCCGCCATCTGACGGATCAAAATTATGGTCAACCTTCAGAATTAATTAACTAGCTGTGATATAAATCAACCAGTTTTGATACGTAAGTACTAAGGGATTACACGTGTAATTACACGTGTGATTCTACCATATAAACTTTATTTTTTTGTCTTAGTGTTAATGGCCCTTCTGTTTTTTTTTTTTTTTTTTTAATTCAATTCAATTCATTTATTAGTGTGATTTTTGGTAAGTACATTTTACAATGTGATCTTAATATCTAATACATCAGTTCCTCAAAAAATCTACCATAAAGGCATACACTATTTAAGAGCACTTAAAATCATAAAAAGGATTATCAATATATTAAAATGATGAATAATGTAATGAATTTGGAATATAATGCTATGTCAAATTTTTATAAATATTAATGTCAAATAACTTACAATGTCAAAATACAGTGCAATGTCAAAATTAAATAGATGTTAAGTAACTTAAATAATACAATTTCAAAATTAAATAGGTGGCAATGTCAAGTTAATTATGTCAAAGAAATAGTATAATGTCAAAATTAAATGAGTATCAATGTCAAATAATTTACAATTTATCATTAAGGAATTCCTGAATTGTATAATAGCATTTCACCAATAATAGATGTCTTAATCTGTTTTTAAACTGGATAATATTTTTTAGGTCCTTAATCTCATTTGGTAATTTATTAAATATTTTTGGGGCCATACAAAGTATGCTTTTGTGCATCAAGGCGGTCTTTGAAGGTCTACCGCATAGTTCATGTCTGTGTTTTTCTCTAATCATTTTATAGCCATTTTCAGATGCTTTTCTAAATAGATGAATGTTCTTTTTAACAAATATAGCAGTCTCAAATATATACAAACAAGGCAAAGTCATTATTTTTAACAAAACAAAATAAGGCTTACAGCTGTCGGTTATTTTTATACCAGTAATAGCCCTGATGCATCTTTTTTGTGATTTGAACACCATATCTTTATTGCAGGAGTTACCCCAAAACATGACTCCGTAGCGCAGTAGTGAATCGACATATCCATAGTATGCAGTTACTGCCGCAGTTTGATTGACTACTTTCCTCAGTTTAAACAAAGCAAAAGCAAACTTACTATTTTTTTTAATTAATATTGAAGTGTGTTGTTTCCAATTAAGTTGATTGTCAATAGTTAGGCCTAAAAAAATGGTATTCTCAACTTCTTAAATTTTTTCATTATTAAAGCTTACGTTTAATTTAGAATTTGCTACTCTTTGACGGAAGTTCATAATTTTAGTTTTCTTTAAATTTATAATTAAGTTGTTATGTTCTAACCAGTTAACGGCTTGCTGCAATGCATTAGTTATTTTAGTTTCAAAGTCATTATTATTTTTGTCAAGTTTAACAATGATAGTACTGTCGTCGGCAAACAATGTCATAGGATAGGGTATATTTTGAAGAAAGTCATTTATATATATTAGAAATAGCAAAGGCCCTAGCACACTGCCTTGAGGCACACCATAGTGTATTTTTCGTTCTTTGGATATGTATATTACAACAGTTTTGTTTGATTTACAAATTCGACTTATTTCGGTGTGTTGTGTTCTATTTTTTAGGTAGGAATTTATGAGTGATAAGACATTACCCCTTATCCCATACGCGTTTAACTTGCTCAACAGTATATCATGGTTGACCAAGTCAAATGCCTTTGTCATATCCATGTATATTGCTGAAATAGGGATTCTTTCATTCACCGCCAAAAGGAGCCCGTTCACCTTGGCTCCTACTTTTCGGAATGTATCCTTGGAGTGTACCGACCGCCTTCAGCTTTTGGGTGTTGAGATTTCCTCGAACCTAAACTTTGGGCGGTTCATTGAGTCCAAGGCCAAGGTGGCTGCCAGAAAACTTGGTGTAATCGCAAAGGTCCGGCAGTACTTCACACCAGGGCAGCTTCTAATGTTGTACAAAGCACAGGTCCGTTCGTGTGTGGAGTACTGCAGCCACATTTGGGCTGGTGCTGCTAAGTGTCACCTGGCCACTTTGGATTCAGTGGAGAGGCGTGCGAAGAGGCTGATTGGTGACCCTGATTTAACTCGAGTTGGTCTCCAAAGCCTAGAGCACAGGCGTAGAGTAGCCAGCCTTTCGGTGTTCTATAGGATACATTCTGGGGAGTGTGCGAGGGAATTGCACGATTTAATTCCCCCATCTCCGTTCCACCATCGGACGACCCGTCGTACGGCGAGTTTCCACCCTTATGTTGTTAACACCTCAACGATCCGGACGAAGCGTTTCGCCTCGTCCTTTATACCGCGTACATCGAGGGACTGGAACAATCTGCCGGCGGCGGTGTTTCCGTCGGACTACAATTTGAGTGTCTTCAAGGCTAGAGTGAATAGGCTCTTAATAAACTAGTGCGCTTTACCATCAACGATTGCGTCACTGCTTACCATCAGGCGGGATTGCGGTCAAGCGCTGGTTTATATTTTAATAAAAAAAAAAAAAAAAATGTTAGGAATTATATCATTAAGAAAGTCATATATTGCCATATTGATTGAATGGTCTTTCCTAAAACCTTTTTGTTCCTTTACAAGTATGTTATTTCTCTCAAGGAATGTTTCTATAGATCTATACATCCATTTTTCGAATATCTTGGATATTACCGGAATAAGAGCTATTGGCCTGTAATTTTTAATGTCTCTCTCATCGTCCTTTTTAAATAATGGTTTTATGATAGTAGGTTTAAGTTTATCAGGGTACGTTCCAGATTCAATACTTAAATTAATTATGTAGCTGAGGGGCTGTAATATTATTTCGGAAACATACTTTACAACCTTTGTTGAAATATCGTCGTAACCTACACTATTTTTATTTTTTAAATCTTTTATAATTTTATTTACGTCATGTGGTATGATAGGGGCAAAAAACATCGAATGCGATGAGTAATCTATTCTATTGTTAGTAGTCAGATGTGGCGATACAGTGGAAAGTTTTTCTGCTTGGCTTATGAAGTAGTCGTTGAACATGTTTGCTATGCCTTTGGGTGTAGTGTATTTAACTCCGTCATTAATTATTTCTTTTATATACTCTGGTGGAGAGTTGATTCTATTTTCATTTATTATTTTCCATGTCATCATCGATTTATTATGTGCTGTTCTTATTTTATAGTTATTTTTTGCTAATTGGGTCAATTTTATTATTTTCTTAAGTCTATTTGAATAGTTTCGAAGTTTAGTCACGTTTACATTAGATGGATTTAATCTATGGTGCCATAACAACTGTCTTTTTATTTGGCTACACCTTCTAATACCAGGTGTTAGCCAGTTTGGTTTTTTTATTAGTTTTCTTTTTTTTAAAACAATTGGAAAACATAAATTATAAAACAAATGAAAAAGTTCGAAAAACTTGTTATATGCTACATTAGGGTCTTTACTGAGATAGACATCAGAGAAAGAAATTGATTTCAAACAGTCTTTGAATTTCAATAAGTTTTCACTACTATAGTCACGCACTTTTATATTCCAAGTTTTAATTAAATATGTCTTTTTCACCGGAAGCTTTAAAGTTTGTGCTGTATGATCCGACAAATGTAAATCAAGAACATTATGGGTACATCTTCGTGAAATATTATGTGCAAAATTATCTATGCATGTATTGCTTTGCAATCTAGTTGGTTGACCAATTTCCAAAGATAGATTGTACTTCAATAGGAAACTAGTAAACTCGAGAGATACTCTATCCTGTTTTAAAATATTAATATTGAAATCGCCACATAGAATTACATTCTTCTTCGAATTGTAACAGTATGTTGATAAAATAATATTTAATTTTGAATAGAAGACTTCCAAATTGTTTAACTTAGGTACTCTGTATATACAAATAATGATTATGTTATGTTGTATAAGTTCAATTGCGCAAACTTCGACAACGCCTTCAATAGACATTTTACCGATATTTGTAAGTTCTTTATATTGAAGACCAAATTTTACCAAAATACAGGCTCCTCCTCTTTTGAAGTTCTTGTATATGAAGCGGCTAATTTATAATTAGGTATTGAAAGGAACTCCTCGTGTCCTCGCTCCATAAAGTGTTCCGTGACGCAAATTATGTCTACACAATTTCTTTGTTTGGCTAGTTCTTGCAGGTGCAGTGTTAGTTGATCCGCCTTGTTCATGAGTCCCGCAATGTTTTGATGCATGATAATCAGATAATTATAGAAAAAACATGCCTGAATCCCTAATATCTGAGGAAGAAGAATTAGATATTGTTATATCATTGTCAGCATCAATTTCAGTAACCATCCTCTGGAGATTGGAGAAAATATTCTTCATCCCTGTTCCATTTACGTGTCCTTGTTGCGCAGAAAACATGTCATAGCCCCATTTTAAATCTGCATTAGAGTCCAGTAAGTAGGCATATTCGTGAGTTAAGTTGTCCAGATACAAGAGATTGTTAAAAGTTTCTATTCTTGCATTATATATAGATGTATGATAGCCATATTTGTAGGTTGGAAGACAAATTATTACGTTGGTGTTCTTGATTTTTCCGATCGTTTCCCTAATAAAAAATATAATGTCGTGATAGTTTCCAGTCCGTATGAAGTCCATCTCTCCCATTATGATAACACAGTAATCATTTTTGTTAAAGTTTTTGACTTTATTATTAATGCCCTGCAGCATTTGTTGAACATCTCCGCCTAGATATAGATAGTGACAGTAATCATACATTTTAAAAGTGTTCTCAATTAAATTACTTATGTTATTCCTTTTATTATTGCTTAATATACAAATATTTTTCCTTGTTTCTTTTTTATCCAAGTTTTTATCGCTTTTCAGGCTCGTCATTAAGTGGGTATCATATTGTGTTGATTTGTCAGCAGTCTGAGTGGGCAAACAGGTAGTTTTAGTTTTGTCAATCTTTGGTGTTGTCTGTGGAGTGTTATTTGTAATTTTAGTTTTTTGATTACTTTTCTTGTTAGTTACTGGAGATTTACTGTGCTCACTAACTATGTCACTTGTAATTTTTTTGTAGATATTTTTCTTCTTTGTTAATTCGTCAATGGTTTTTTTAAGTTGTGTATTCTCTAAGTTTAAACTCTCCACTTCTGCGTGTGCTGCCTCTAATCCCAATGTTAATTCTTTAATTTTAGCTTGAAGTTGGGTAATTTCATCGCATTGTTCTTCGTCTGACATTTCTGGTACGCTATTGCTACTGGTACAATTATTCAAGTCGGTAGTTATATTTAAATCTTCATTTGTGTTTGTGTCCGAATGTCTGCGATGGCGCTGACGTCGCTGAGTGATATATCCGAAGAAGTCACTCATTGTAAGAAATTATAAATCGTGTCAACAATTCTGTGTAAATACAAAAAGTAACCCAGTCGGCAGGGTTTGAACGTAAGACTATGTGCGCAACAGCCGACTGCTTGAGTTACCTCACTATCTGAGCTATAGCTAGTGAGAATGAAATTGGTGATTGTTTAATGCGGAATAGATTTTTAAATAATAAAAACTCCTTAGGTATGAGTCATGCCAATGGAATTTTTTCTTCAAGATTACGGATTATTTTAGAGTTTTTCACTTATTATGCACTGTTAGTCACTTATTTTTGCACTGTTACTTCACTTAAGTTTATGTTTTATTACTATTGTTTGTAAGCAAGTTTTTTAACGCTATTCACAAATGTTAATATTTTCCATAACACTTGAGTTTTTCGTGGATAACGTTAACACTTAATATTTATAACTTGTTTAACGTTTTTGGTATATAATTGTTGTTATTACACGTTGTTTATATTATTAAGGAATTTTTAAAAGCGGCGTACAACACTCCAGATGCTTGTAGCCCAGTACCAGTAGTGTTTACAGTAGTTACTTTGTGTTGGACTTAATTCATTTATATTGATGAGAACTTTTCAGCCACTTGGGTTCAAATGAAGGTTTGCAGTAGATCTGAAGATGACGTCGATAAATAGTCGAGGGAATTCCTAAAATTGTTGAGGAATTCCCTAAAATAAATATAGACAAAAACCTCATACTCAACCGCGGGAATTTATACACAATGTTGGCGTGATGTTAGGGCCAGGTTCAAAGACACACACATTATTTGACAATTGACTTTGACAAATCACAAAACATCCGTGATGCACTCGCGACACTGGCAAATGACAATGAACCAAACAAAAAACAAAAAGACAATAGCGGAGTGGAGAAGTAAGTAATTACTTATGTTACAGAAATTTAAACAACAATTTAATACGTGCAAGAACACGTTGCTCAGCAAAAGGCTGTTACAACAGACAAACCTATCGTCAACATGAACCTGATGTTCAGCAACTACCTCTCGAATGAAGCAATGACGTCCCAGCGCGTGACACAATAAATCTGGTAAGTGTAATTTTTCGCAAGAAAGCCTTTTTACAAGAAAAAAATAAAACGGACATTCAAAAAACACTACAAAGTGAAAAATTCGTTGAAAATTTCGGATGTCGGTGTCTTTGATTTTTTTATGTTCGTTTTTGACACCGACTTTTGGTTGTGAAAAGTACTGTTCAGCTGCATCCGGTCAAAGGGAAAAGGCCTGCATGCAAAAGTCGTAATTTTGTTTACTTTAATTTATATCCCTAATTTTGGCCCTAATCTGTAGGTATTGGTTGCCCTATGTTAAACATCAATGCTGTAAATTTTTGAGGAATTCCCTCGACTGTTTATGGACGTCATCATCAGATCTACTGCAGACCTACATTTTAACCCAAGTGGTTGAAAAGTTCTCATCAATTTAAATAAATTAAGTCCAACACAAAGTAGCTACTGTAAACCTTTGAGGGGTGCCCAACTGTCTTCCGTCTTCATCATAAGATCCCTAATGATAATCACAATCCAACTAGGTGTAAAGCTCTTATCAATACAAATTAATCAAGCACAAATACTAGATAGCTGCAGAGAAGTTCCCTCGACTGTCTCACGGCTTTATCATCAGATCTACTGCAGACCCTCATTATAACCCATGTGGGTGCAAAGTTTTCATCAATATCAAATTGAGTAAGCTCCTCTTTTTGAAGTCGGTTAAAAAGTAAGTGATTTATTAGCTGAGGATAGTATGAACATATAAATAAAATATAACAAAAATGTTATGTATTGTGTACAATGTGATGTTTTCTAATTTAAATAAATTCTATTCCAGATAATGCCTACGAATTTTTGTTTTGAGAGCAGTGTTGATGTAATAATTTACACAAAGCAATGTACCTGTCATCACCACTAAGCTACCACTGTTGAAAAAATCGTCAACAAATTGCCTAAAATTAAACATCTGATTAATTAGTTTGATAATATACTTAATCGAAAATGTTAGCCTGAGCCCTGAGCTCAGCATAATCATGCATGCACGAGCTGCACGCCCAAGTAAAGGTTCATGCAGGAGCTGCACGGCCAAGTAATTGTGCATACACGAGCCTAACGCCCAAATAAAGGTGCATGTACAAGATGCACGCCCAAGTAAATATGCATGCACGAGCTGAACGTCCAAGTACATGTGCATACGTGCGAAGGGCGCGCGTAGACGACCGAGTCAACAGCAGCAGTTAACAATAGACGAAAACATCGAGAGTAATTGCGTAACACACTAATATTAGCAATGGCTTTCGTTTTGAAACTTCAAAGACATTATAGAGAAAAATACATTTATTTACCACAGACTAAACACACAAAATACACCAGATATCAACAAATAAAAATCAGATAGAAAGTGTAAAGTCCGACAGCCTCCGTTGCGTAGTGGTAGCGAACGCGGCCGGTGTGCAAGGTGGTGCGGGTTCGATCCCCGGGCAGTGCAAATATTTGTATGCATGAATATGAATATTTGCACTGGTCTGGTCGTGCCTCGGAAAGCACGTTAAGCCGTTGGTCCCGGTTGCCATACGAACATCTAGTTGCAGTCGTTAGGGGTTGTTGGAGCCCTCAAAAGTCCAACAATTGGTCTAGCTGCAATGCTTCGATATCGCCTTCGGGTTGTGAAGGTCAGACGGCAGTCGCTTCACGAAAAACGTCGAAGTTTCGCTAAAATCAGCAGTTAGACTGGTAAAGCGGACCCCAGACTCCAGAGCTGGAAAAAGGCTTCGTATGCGACTGGAACTAACGCTGAGATGATGATGATGAGAAAGTGTAAAGATAGATAAAAGAAAATAGCAGGGAAGTATGCCTCACTGCTGCACTAAAAAGGCCCAGTTCAGAAAAAATGATAGACAATTAGTGCCTGACGCTGGTCTTCAAATGAACGTGACGCCCCGTTTATTTAGGTTGTTGTTACTGACATAAAACATAATTACAAAAAAAAAAAAAAAAAAACTCCCAACTTCCAAAAAAGGCTACCAAGTGAAAAATAAATAATTTAAGAAGTCGGCGGCAAAAACGTCGGTATCTTTCTAAAAATGTTTTTTTTTTACATTTTTTTTAGTTGTGACAAGTACTGTTCAGCTGCATCTGGTCAGGCTGGACGCTGCCGCCATCATATTTGGAAATAGGCTAGCAAGCAAAGAATGTAACGTTTTTCAGTTCTTCAGAAGTTCCCCGAACTAACCTTTGTTTTCATCATCAGCCCCCTCACGAATGACAGTCACAACCTATCAAGGTGTAAGGTTCTTATCAATACAAATTAATCAAGCACAAACACATGGTAGCTACTGTAAACCGTTGAGGAGTTCCCTCGCCTGTCTCCTGGCTCTGTTATCAATCTACTTCAGACCTTTGTTTAATTGCTTTAAAATACCGAATGAAAAAGTTAAAATCTGTTTATTTTCTCCTACGATTTTTGAAAGTTCTTCTTGATTTCTTTAGTCCTCTATCATCAGACTCTGATTTATTATGGGACCACCTTGAAGATATCTTCTTTCGAACAAAAAATAATCATCAAAATCGGTTAATAAACGACGAAGTTATCCGTGAACAAATGTAAAAAAAAATACATATAGACGATAAAATTGAGTAACCTCCACCTTTTTGAAGTTGGTAAAAAATGTTGAACATATGAACCAATGCATAGCAATATATGTTTCAAAACTATTCATATTGTGATTATTAGTGTATTATGCAATTGTTTTGCATGTAGTTCGCACACGTGCCGCTTGACGCCACGTCGCATCGCTTGGGGCCAAAAAGCATGAGGCAACAGTAGTTGCATTGTGATGCCAACGTTATGTTCAGCTTCTTAAAACCATAAAAGCTACCGCCAAATCATTAAATAAATAAATAAATATATACGGACAAATCACACAGATTGAGCTAGCCCCAAAGTAAGTTCGAGACTTGTGTTATGGGATACTAACTCAACGATACTATATTTTATAATAGATACATATATAGATAAACATCCAAGACCCAGGCCAATCAGGAAAAGATCGTTTTCCATCACGACCTGGCCGGGGATCGAACCCGGGGCCTCCACGTCGCAGGCAGGCGTGTTGACCGCTGCGCCACGGAGACCGACAGACATTATCGACTGAATTGCTAAACGAGGGAACTGCGAGGGATTCGCATGATTTAATTCCCCCTTCTCCATTCCACCATCGGACGACCCGTCGTACGGCGAGCTTCCACCCTTACTTTGTTAACACCACTACGATCCGGACGAAGCGTTTCACCTCCTCTTTTATTACCGCGTACATCGAGGGACAATTGCTGCCAGCGGCGGTGTTTCCGTCGGACTACAATTTGAGTATCTTGAAGGCTAAAGTGAATAGGCTCTTAATAAACTAGTGCGCTTTACCATCAACGATTGCGTCACTGCTTACCATGAGGCGGGATTGCGGTCAAGCACTAGTTTATAATATAAAAAAAATGTTTTACGGAAAAATACACGGCGTTTGATATTCACAATTCACCTTTAGTGCCGATAGTGGTTATAGTTAATTTATTGGAAATAAATGCTTTGGATTTGAGTTTAGTTGGGGAAACTTATAATTATACAGTTTTGCTGGGATTATTTGCGCTACCTCTTCTACCCAGTGTAAATACTAGGAAGTGGTGAAAGACGGGCGTTTTGGAGGACTGTCTTTTGACTGATCGAAAAGTGCTGATTCTTAGCTTCCTTCAAATAAATAACGTTTGATTACAACTTATATTATTAGTTGAAATGCTTAGAAACCGCTAACTTTTTCCGAACCTTACTAAAGTTCAAATTAATTATTTAAAAACACCCTAGCAACATCCCACAAGTGGTATTATTAAAAACATGTTCTGACATATCATGACTGGTTCTGACATTTACATTTGAATTATTATTTTAATTGATATAATTAAAGTTTGACGTATGTACTTTGTTTCGGTTAATGAATATAGATACACATGATTATCTTAGAATTTAATTCACTATATAAACGAGATAATTAAACATAGTTAAAGCAGGAAATCTTTTACCGAATTGACCTCACTTCGACACTTCAATACCGGAGGTTCGCATTAGGAACAAGGAGTAAGGCTAGTGGTCCAGATGGTATACCTGTGATTGTTCTCAAGGCTTGTGCGCCCGAGTTGTCTCCTGTATTGACGCGCTTGTATCGCCTCTCATTTAGAACTGGTATAGTGCCCAAATCCAGGAAGCTTGCCAACGTGCAACCTGCGCCCAGAAAGGATTGTCGTGCCGATTCTAGCAACTATCGAAAGATTTCATTAACCTCCATACTCTGAAAGATTAAGGAGCATGACCTAAACTCGCGTCTCTTGGCATACCTGGGAGATAACGATCTGCTCAGTGATCGACGGGTTTGTCGCAATCGGTCAACTGGGGACCTACTAGTGTATGCCACTCACTTGTGGGCGAAGCCCTCGAGAGAAATGGGGTAGAGATTTCCGTCTCCCTAGATGTCTCTAAGGCCTTCGACCGGGTATGGCACGCTGACTTCCTGACTGACCGTTCTCATCGGAACCCATGATGACTAATGTGTTCCTCAGGAATCTGTTCTCTTTGCAACTCTGTTCCTGCTGCATAGTAACGATATGCTGATGGCTGGTATTTATGGGTTGGTTGCATATGACAGTATGACAGTACGGTAGTTGACTAAAAAAAAATAATTAGTCAGTTAATTCGTCAGTTAGATTTCCAAAAAATACTAGACACGTATTTTTCCTTTTTTCATAGAAACAAAAAATGAAGACGACACAGTGCGTTGAAAACTCGTGTGACGCCACTGCACGCTACACTTTTTAGCGAGCAGTGACGTCACCAGCCATATATCAGGCCAAAGCGCCTGAACGCACGGAAATTGGTTCTAATTTCTACAAGGTCCGTATAATAAACGACTCCGGATGTAACTTGTACACTATCCAACATAATATTGCGTTCATTCTGCCAAAGAACACACTCCCACAAGATATGATGTGCGGACTGTTCAAATTCACAGTTCAATGTAGAACACTGACACAAAGGGGAAGTTTAAAAGAATACAGTTTACTTTTAAAGTTGCCATGACCTGTGAGAAATTGGGCAACGCAGTGGTCAACCTCCAGCCATGTCTTAGCCAGCCGATCGCCAACGGATGGAAAGAATAGATGGAGGTCGGCCCTTGATGGAATTATCCCACCTACTTGCACTACAGGCAGTCTCTGAATGGGGCAAAGCCAATCTTATAGCGTTCAACGCCGCCAAAATACAAGACTCTCTATTCACCGCCAAAAGAAGCCCGTTCGCCTTGGCCCCTACTTTTCGGAATGTATCCTTGGAGTGCACCGACTACCTTCAGCTTATGGGAGTTGGGATTTCCTCGAACCTAAGCTTTGGGCGGTTCATTGAATCAAAAGCCAGGGTGACTGCCAGGAAACTTGCCGGTACTTCACACTTGGACAGTTTCTAATGTATCTAAAGCACAGGTTCCTTCGTGTGTGGAGTACTGCAGCCACATTTGGGCTGGTGCTGCAAAATGTCACCTGGCAACTTTGGATTCGATGGAAAGGTATGCGAAGGGACTAATTGGCGACCTAGATTTAGTTCAAAACGGTGTCTAAAGCCTGGAGCACAGGCGAAGAGTAGCCAGCCTGTCATATTCTAGAGGTTGCATTTTGGAGAGTGTGCGAGGGAATCTCTCTCTCAGTCTCCTAAGATACAGGACCTAGTTTAGGAGACAGGGTGGCATGATCTTTACAGATTCGTGTAGACGTTGTCAAATTTCACGGAAATTTAAATTAATAATCGCGTCTTTGAAGAAATATTTTATACGAAAAATTAAACAATTGTTATAAAAAAAAACCATTACAACCCCAGCTTTAACCTAGTTGTTGTTTTCAAAACATCCTCATTAACATTTATATATTAAATATAATATTTATTAAACGCAAATACTACATATGTACATATTTTCTTGAGATTTCGGCGGCTTCTTTATTTTTACAGACAATTTTATAGACTTCGAAAATACTATATTTGATATAGGAAAAACCTTCTGTTTAGTTTCGCGGTCACAGTATAGTTTTAGTAAAGCTTCCGAATTCTAATGCTATGGATACATATAACGATATTATAGTGAAGAGCGCAGAAAGAGTTCGCGTTGTCGTGGCAATATAGCATAGAATTTTTTTTTTCAATTTATTTAAACTATAAGAAATAAGTCGCTTTTAATCCGAAACCACTCGTTACTATTACGAAAAAGTCATACCTAACCAGAAGCGAGATAAGCTTTTATTATATATAATACATTTGTAAAAAGACTAAACATATAATAAAATCCTTAACATAAATCAGTAAATTCTGGAAACGAGAAGAAAAGAAACTAGAGGACAAAAGAAACAAACAAACAAAAAGATCTCTAACTATATTTGGACACTTAGAGAGGCAGGGATGTGTTTTCGCCGGTAAGAGTGCAGCACTACCCAGACCGCCTCACCAGTGGGCGTCTATGAAGATTTCCTACTCCTGCCAAAACAGAAACCAGAAGTAAGATGTGAGTAATTCGAAACTAGACGCGCCTAGTCTAAAACTAATCGTGGGTTATTCGAAACTAGCTGTAGCTTGTGCGAAACTAGCTTTATCTAACCGGAAACTAGCCGTATCTATAATGTTCGAAATTGGTCAAGATTAGTCCAAAATTAGCCCAAAACTAGTCACATTAGATAAGCCATTCCGAAGCGGATCGAGACTGTACCAATGTCAAATATTAAAGTCGATCTTAAAATTGAGCAAACAAATGGCATTGAGATATACATAGATAGGTGTATTACTTCGTCCCACGCATTGATCCAGGGCCCCTATATTCCTTTTTAGCATCTCGAATGTTGCTTAATTCCTATATAAATTCATTCATAGTATTATGCAATTTAACGGCCAATATGACCTAATCATTAATGAGTTGTAAACTTGTTTCAAGGTAACCCACGAATATGGAGTCACTGAGTCCCTCGCATGCATACTCTTTGCTTGCCTAATTCGCAGTAATCTGTGGAAACGTTGCAATTTTTTGGAAACGTGTTCTTGCACTGGGATTTCTGCTGTATTGTGTAACAAATCAGCTGATTCAAATAAAATTCGTCATGTTGCCTATTGTCATCGTCTTAACAGTGGTCCTATGATGTTTAATTTTGACAGCTAGTAATCAATTGCTTAGCATCCTCTTAGCGTCAAACAGCATTTATGAATAAGAAATTTGCTAATCACTTGCTTAGCAATTGATTAAAGTTTTATGAGAAGACTGAATGAATATGTCTATAACTAGCTGGGTCTTGCGGTTTCACCCGTTTAAGTTTGATCTCTTGGGAATATTGGGATAAAAGTATCCTATGTGTGTTGTTCCTGGCCGCGTGCGCAGACTGATGGGACTCAAAACTAATAGCGCACTGTATAGGCCAACACGCAAAACCTAGTGCGTAAAATATTTTCATTGTTTTGTTATTATGCTATTACTAAAAGGGTTGTAACGGAGGCCTTGTTCGCGGAGGCGGAGGCGGATGCGCAAACGACCACTCTCACCTCCGCTGATGCGAACGTTAACGGAGGCGGAGGCGGAGGTGAAAGTGGATATAGAAAAAATTGAAATTTATGGTTAGTTAAAACAATTTTTTTATTTTAAATACGTTCATTATTAAGTAGTATACTTAGCACATAAAAATATTACCTTCTAGTAATGAAAATTAAGGAGAAACAAATTGTATTTGCCGCATTCCCGTCTCGCACTAGTTGATTCTTGATCATTTCGCACTCAAACGCAGACGGACAGTTGTTGAGCGTCGCAGTTTGCGCGTTATTTATTTTATAAATACGTAAATAAACTTCCGTTATAACTCCGTAAAAATTGTGCGGAGTCGGAGACCGAGGCGAAGATACGATTTCTTGCGGAACTTTCGCAGTAACGGAAGCGGAGGCGAAGCTTCGCTACAACCCTAATTACTAACATAATCTAAGAACATTGTTACTAATAAATTATGGAAGCAATTCCGAAATCAATTTAATTATTATTAACCAACTGTGTGCCAAAAATCTGAATCGTAGTAGTTTGTACGTGAGAGAGTAACAAACATGTTGGCTGCACGGTTAGCACAGTGGCTTTTTTTTAAATCTTTATTTAGAGAGCTTTGTCACACATGACAATACTGCTCTGTAATGCAGCTACATGCTAAGGACAAATTACAGAATACAAAAAACATCAAATACACTTTCGTCACCGAACCTCCGCCCGACGGCGGAAGCTAACCTCAACTATTTTGTAAAGCATCCGTAGCACAGTGGTTAAGTTATTGACTGCTGCGCGGGCTTGCGGGCAGCGAGTAGTGGTCGACACGCCACCCGGTAAGGACCTGGGCCTGTAGCCAATGTAACATCGCTTCACACCAAAACGAAACCGAATACCAAACAATAGTGAATTGTTTTCGTTATTGGTTGGTATAACATCAGGCTGCGACCAATAAAAGCGGAGCATATATAAAAAAAAAAGATATGGAAACCTACTTGGATGAAACCGCGTGGCGCAGCTAGTGTTGTAATAAGGCTTTGAGGGACTGATACAAACCTTCCTCCTGCCGGCACACTGCGAGATGAGCGCGTTGAGCAGGAAGAAGGACATTCCGTGCGCACATCCAGCCCAGATGGTGTTGTCTTCTATGCTGTTCTTACAATCCGAAGGTTCCTGTAGCAAGAGTTGAATGGTAAGGGATGATGGGAATAAGAAGCCATCAGAAAAATACCATTAAATTGGGTAAAGTTCGGAAAATTTCGTCGAGTCTTTTCACCACTAATTCTGTTGTTTGAGAGTAAGTTCTTCAAATACAAGTATCCAATACCGTTCTAATAACTACTAATACTAAAACCTTCATAATACTTTATCCAGTGCCTAATGCTCTGCCCATTATAACATATGGTGCCGAAACGTGGACCCTGACAGTCAGGCTGGTCCATAAATTATGGATCGCATAGCGCGCTATGCAGCGGGAAATACACGGAGTTTCTTTGAAGGAAAAATCAGAAAAAAAGTCTACAATCAGGGCGAAGTATTTCGCCTCATCTTTTATACCGCATACATCGATGGACTGGAACAATTTGATAGTGGCGGTGTTTCCGTCTGACTACAATGTGTCTTCAAGGATAGAGTGGCTCTTAATAACATAGCGCTCTTTACCATCAACGATTGCATCAGTGCTTACTATCAAGCGGGATTGCGGTTAAGCACTAGTTCATAATTAACGCCCTGAAGACACTTAAATTGTAGTTCGACGGAAACACCGACGCTGGGAAATTGTTCCAGTCCCTCGACGTACGTGGTATAAAAGAAGAGGTGAAACGCTTCGTTCGGGTCATAGTGATGTCAACAACGTAAGGGTAGAAACTCGCCGTACGACGGGACGTCTGATGAAGGAACGGAGATGGGGGAATTAAAATTGTTAGTTTAGGATTATTTTATTGTTATAGCGGCGACATCATCTGTGAAAATTTCAACTGTCTAGCTATCATAGTTCATGAGATACTGTCTGATGAGAGACAGACAGAAATAAATAAATTTTACTTTAACATACTCACTAACATAAGCAACCTCTATTCTTCCCACTGTTGGGACAAAGGCCTCCTCTCGATGTGAAGGAGTGGGCCGTAATCTACCACGCTGGCCTAGTGTGGGTTGGTGACTTAATAACATACCTGTTTAACTTCCACATTGGTGGTGTTGATGAGGTGGAACAGGTCGCAGAAGGACGCGTCGGCAGAGCTGGTGGCGTACGACGTAAAGAAGATGTTGAAAATCGTCGGCAGGATGATGGCGAAGCTGTTGTTACTGAAGAGGAAGTGTCGTTGATGTTAAATTATTTGTTGCTCTTTCTCGCAAAAACTACACCATGGATTTAAATGAAATTTGGCACACAGGCAGATTATAACCAGAAATAACACATAGTATAGTTATATCGATATTTCCGCGGGATCGAAACTTACGCGGGTGAAACCCCGTGGTGCAGCTAGGTTCAAATGAAAACCCTAATTAAATAATATAATTAGCATTTGTTACGCCAGCCTTCAGCGTAGCAGATCGGCTATCGGTTACGACCCCGTAGCACTCTTAGCATATTGCCGTAGTGGATCGTGTATCGGCTGCGACCCCGTAGCACTCTTAGCATATTGCCGTAGTGGATCGTGTATCGGCTACGACTCCGTAGCACTCTTAGCATATTGCCGTAGTGGATAGTGTATCGACTGCGACCCCGTAGCACTCTTAGCATATTGCCGTAGTGGATCGTGTATCGGCTACGACTCAGTAGCACTCTTAGCATATTGCCGTAGTAGATCGTGTATGGGCTGCGACCGCGTAGCACACTAGCATATTGCCGTAGTGGATCGTACATCGGTTACGACCCCGTAGCTCTCTTAGTATATTGCCGTAGTGTCCCCTAGTCCCCGCAGCTCCGCTATTCCTGGTCATGCGACCTGGCAACCCTGTACATGCGCACACTGCGGACCGACGAGAGGGATATTGAACTGGAGGAAGAATTGAGCAAGTTACGATGGGGTGTCCTGGGATTATCTGAAGTCCGAAGAGAGGGTTAGGACTCGATAATCCTTAAATCCGGTAACTTGCTCTATTTCCGGAAGGGCAACCATCAGTCCCAAGATGGTATCGGGTTCCTCGTCCACAGGTCCCTTTTGGCCAATGTAGTGAAGATCGAGAGTGTGTCGACCAGGTCAGTGTTCCTGGTACTCAGGATAACCAAACGGTATTCGCTGAAGGTTATTCAGGTATACGCACCGACCTCGGCATACTCCGACGATGAAGTAGAGACTATGTATGAGGACATCTCTAAAGCCATACATAGCTCTAAAACTCACTACAGCGTTATCATGGGGGACTTCAACGCTAAACTTGAGAAACGGAGCGGTGTAGAGCTCGAACTGGGAAATTTTTGATTTGGGCGTCGGAACCACCGAGGCCATATGTTAGCTGGCTTCATGAAGAAGGAGGGACTCTTTATGATGAACTTCTTCTTCAAAAAGCGTGAACAGCAGAAGTGGACTTGGATCAGTCCCGACGGGGTCACTAAGAACGAAATAGACTTCATTATGGCGACAAAAATAGTGTCCGAAAGATCTGGCCTGATGAAGGCTACGCTCCGGCCAGCACCCATCCAGATCCATAACTCCGAAGGTTTCCAACCATAGAACAACAATGAATGTACAAAAAGCCTGTTTATATAGTAATAAAAATCTTAATAATAACAATCGTAAAAGCTAACTTACTGTAGTCTAATACATAATATAAATGTATAAAGTTACGATCTAAAACTAATGTTGGGACCACACGAACTAGGTTTATTTAAACCTGTGTTTCAGGCTATCATCAACAAGGATATTTGATGGCTATAATATAATAATAATAAACATATGAAAAAGTATTTAAGACTAAGCAATGAAAAACTGTCCTAAAAACTTAAATAATACATTACCCCTACTTATTTTTTAAGTATATAACTTACTAAACTACTCATTTTATTTTAATACCTCTAGCATTTTTTCCGTATCTGAGTAACTGAGGGTTTGTAGATATTCAGTTAGCATCACACAACATTTATTTGAGCTTTAGCAGTTTGTTACATTTGTTATATAAATATGGTGCGAGAAATAAATAAAATCTGTTAGTAAAAGCATGTTTCGTCCGTGAGTTAGTGCAAACTAAATCATTTCTTCTCTTGCCAGAAGGTACAGGGCTGAAACCAATATCAGCGTGCTGGAGTTGTACTATATCCAAAATAAATAACTGGCGTATTGTTAGCACTTTGCATTCACTGTAAAGCTGGTGGGTGGGAAATCTGAAAGGACGAAAGGTAGCGACCTTCAGGATTGCTCTTTGGGCTCGTTCCAAGGGCAGAAGTGTAGTTTTAGGGGCATCACCCCAGGTGCTAATACAATAGGAAAGAATGGACTGACACAAAGCCATATACACCTGCCGAATTAAAGTAAAGTCTGCTATGTTGCGCAAATTTTTAAAAACGTATATTTATTTATGTACTCTAGTACATAATAAGTTAACATGTTTACGGAAGTTAAGATTATCATCAATTGTGACATCTAGATATTTTATATGGTCAGTTTTTTGCAATGTAGGGCAAGTGCATGCTGTGTCAGCGTACATGCTCATATGACAATTGTGAGAATAAATGTTAATATGTAATAATAAATTTATTTCGAACAGTAGGTATCCATATTCGGTTAGTACTACAAAAATCTTAAGCCTATGTTAGTAGTAATAAAAAGTAAGACAATATTTAATTTTTTGCGAGCTCAGCCAGACACTCCTTACTGTCTAACTAGGACCCGCATAAAACACTCCATTATTTTGGAGTCGATCCTATCAGCGACTACTTTCAAAATGCTGCTAGTGCTACCCCGTACTCTACTCATACACTACGCATATTATTCTTAACCGCCAGTGCCCTGCGCTCCCTTTCAATGTCCATTTGGTCATCAAGATCTTCGATAACATAGTGTCCCAAATATTTAAAATGACTTACCCCTTGAGTTCATTATTGTTTAGTGTCAATTTGGGCACACGAGATAGGCATTTACCAGAAGACTTAAAGACCAAATACTCACTTTTTGTGCAGTTATACATGAGACCATGTTTATTCGTATAACTCTCACAAACATGTAAAAGCTGTCTCATCGCATCGACAGCTGGGCTCAACAGCACCATGTCGTCAGCATAGCTGATATTATTAATACAAACATTATCAACCGAGCATACAACAAGCGTGCTGCTGAGCTCAACCAACAACTCGTTTACAAATAGGTTAAAGAGCTTGGGAGAAGTCAACCCACCTTGCCTCGTCCCACATTCCAACCTGTACATTTCAGACAGTGGACCTGCCCACCTAACATTATTTGTGTGATTAGCATACCAGTAGTGAAAAAGACGTACCTGCGTATACACTTCCGTTTTCTTAAGCTTTTGCCATAGTAAGTCATAAGACACCAGGTCAAAAGCTTTTGACAGGTCGAGGAAACATGCATATACAGGTGTACTCCTCTGTGTATAGTACTGGATGGTGTGCTTAAGACTAGCACTTTCAGTAGAAAGTCCGGGCCGGAACCCGAACTGAGCATCATGTATATCGAGATGTTTTTCGAGCTCTGAATCAAGCGCAGCGTCCAGCACCTTCGCCACCAATGTCGCCAATGATATAGGCCTATAATTGCCCTTATCAGACAAGTCACCGGTTTTATTTTTTATAATTGGCACCACAATAGTTCGCATGAGGTCATTCGGCAAGTATGAATGACTCAGACATAACGTGTAAAACATTGCCAGGACGCGTCATTGCCATCAGGACGCCAGCATATTTAGTAGCAGCATAGTTAGTATTTCTCATAGTAAATAACATTTAATTGGTTTTATCTGAATTAAGTGTCAGTAGATTATTATGAAGCCAATTAGACACTATGTTGAAACGATTTTGTGCTAGTGCAAAGACCTCATCTTTAGATTTACCTGAAAACGCGAGAGCTGTGTCATCAGCATAAGACATTATGATACCGTTTTGAAGTGACAGGCTGCTTAACTCATTTATATAGATTAAGAAAAGGGTAGAGCCCAAAATACTACCCTGCGGTATTCCGAAGTCACTATTTTTTAAATCAGAACTTTTGTGCTGACCAATCTTCACACACTGGTGACGATCATTAAAATAGTCAGAAAGTAATTTTAATTGTGTTCCATTTATTCCATTTTTTTCAGTTTGTGCAATAATATGGAACAAGAAATGGTGTCAAATGCTTTGGCAAGGTCTAAGAAGATTCCAATTGTGAACATGCCGTTATCCAGATTAGAACAAATGAGATTTGTAAATTTATGAACTGCTTGGTTTGTTGACCTTTTTGACCTAAACCCAAATTGTTGATCAGAGAGTAAATTGTTCTTTTCAAGATAATTAATGAATCTAGTGTTTATGATTTTTTCCAAAATTTTTGAAAGACCTGTTAATACTGCAATGGGTCTATAATTAGTGACACTGTTTTTGTCCCCAGTTTTAAAAACTGGGCTTACGACAGCTTTATTAAGCAGATTCGGAAATAATCCTTTACTTAGGCAAAAGTTGAAGATGTGTGTTAGTGGCGGTGCAATAAGGTGTTTGAATCGTTTTAGTACGATATTGGAGATGTTATCCCATCCAACAGCACAAACGTCTTTTAGCCCATCTATTAGACATAACACTTCCCGGGCGTCTGTTTCTAATAGTAATTGTACATTGAGTAATTGAATTTCTATAAAAGGTTTTCTCAGCTAAGTTTTTGTCAACGTTAACAAAGTAGTTGTTTACATTATTCGTTGCTTCTGATGGGTCCAAGTAGGGTAATAAAAGATCAAGCGGAGTGTCTAGTTTTTTTTCTGTCTGAAAATGTTGCTTTTGACAAATTTCCATATAAGCTTATTATTCTTTCCCGCTTTCTGGAGTTGTACTCGGACGTAATTTATTTTTAGTTTTTTCAATAGATTGTTGCAGAAGTTTCTGTAGCGTTTGTAAGTAACTAAAAGTATCTCATTATCGGATGTTAGTTTTAGTTTCTGATGAAGTTTGTCTCTATCACGTATACAGCGGACAAGACCCGGCGTTATCCATGGTTTGATGTTACTGTACTTTCTAAGTATTAATGTGCTGGATGTGTTATTGCTTTTGAATGTTTGCAGCGTATCAATAAAATACATCAACGAAACATTCTGATCATCGGAAAGGGGTCAAAATTGATGTCACGCATGTCGTTTTTAAGACTCGTCATGTTAAATTTTTCAAGGTATCGCATGCAGTTTTGTCTTTGCTGAAGATATTTCTAGGGTTAATAATATAGCCTGATGATACGTAAGCGATGAATTAGTAATAAATGTTTTACTTGGTGATTTTGTCTTAATAATGATATGGTCTAAGCAGGATCCACTCTGGTGAGTGGGGTGATTATGAGCCGGTAAAACTCCATAAAATATGCAGACATTCAGGTAGTTATGTGCATGGGTTTCAGTTTTTTCCGGAAGCTATGTTAATATTAATGTCGCCTAAGAGTATGATATTTTTATGAGAGGATATTTTACTTAATGTAGCACTCAGCGAATCTAAAAATATATCCATGTTTTGAGATGGTGGCCTGTAAATAGCCATAACAACTATATCGGGGTTAATTTTAATTAATAAGCAATTACACCCTGGAAACAAAGGTGCCTCTACTATTACGCCAAAGGTAATTTTAATGCAAGCAACTATGCCATCTTTTTGATTAGTATTTAAGTTCATTTTATGTAACGTATAACCATCTAGTGTTGGCAAATTGTCTGCTTGTTTTGATAACCAACATTCTGTTAGTACAATAATATCGCAGCATAAATCCAGGTTCTGTAGGAGCAATTGAAAACCGGTAAAATTACCGTTTATACTGCGAATATTTTGGGTTAGGAAGGTTATCATTTTTCCTTCGGGCAGATTATTTTTTTGCATTCATCAACATTACAAACTATAACTTCAGATACGGAAAAATTATCAATGTCACTGATCAATTGATCTGTCATAAGATTAGAAGCTGTCCGTACGGTCGGGACCAAGTATTTAAGACCCGCCGTACAAATAGAACTAAAAAGCTCTCGGACTACACTCTTGAGCTCATGGAGGACAGACGTGAGATAGTTTTGCGTTCGTCAAGTGATGCTTGCAGATACCGGCAGCTCAATAATCAAATCTCAAAGTCTATGAAGCGCGACCTACGTCGGTATAATACGGAACGTATAACGGAGGCTATAGAGCGAAACAGAGGCTCTAAAGTTTTCGCTAGGGATCTGACTATTGGGTATAGCCGGCTAAGCAAGCTGAAGACTGACGACGGCAAGATCATAACGTCCGGACCCGACAAAACCCTCATTAAATCTTGTTGAAGACCCTAGAGCAAGATTAACCCGACATTACACCGAAGATATCCCGGACGTCAGCCTGCAGGAGATTCGATTGGCTCTCAAACAGCTTAACAACAACAAGGCGTCGGGCGATGACGGTGCCAAGTAGACTATCAGTATATTGAAGCTGAAGGGTTTGTACAAAAATGCCACCATGTCAGTCCGAATACAGGACCAAACCACGAAACCAATACCTCTGCAGCGTGGTGTCAGACAGGGAGATGTTATCTCCCCGAAACTGTTCACCGGTGCATTGGAGGATGTCTTCAAGGTTCTGTACTGGAAAGGACTGGGCATCAACATCAATGGCGAGTTCATTACACACCTTCGGTTTTTTTTTTTTTTTTTTTTATGGGACAAAACCCGCCACACTTTTCCCAACCACTGCAACTCCTGAAAGCCAGAATCAACAGTGGCGACCGCCAGAAAAACGCCGAGCAATGAAGCTCGACGAGTCCCGGAGAAACGATTCAACTGTCTTGGGTCCCGCAACGAAATTAATCAGAAAAGAATAGCGGAGGAGTAAGAAAAAAGATATTTTTTCCACTTCCCTCCATAACAAGCAGGAGACAGAACAGAACTAGGCCAAACGGCACAAAGGGACATTATTGCAACTGGGAGAAGCCCAGATTGCCAAACACCACGGAATAAAATTTGATTAAGTTAATGGGTCCTAAGTAGGTATTAGCTGTTACAATTGATTCCAATAATAGGTATGGCAAAAGCGCCTGAACGCACGGAAATTGGTTCTAGTTTCTACAAGGTAAACGACTCCGGATGTAACTTGTACACTATCCAACATAATATTGCGTTCATTCTGCCAAAGAACACACTCCCACAAGATGTGATGTGCGGACTGTTCAAATTCACAGTTCGATGTAGAACACTGACACAAAGGGGAAGGAACAAGTTTAAAAGAATACAGTTTACTTTTAAAGTTGCCATGACCTGTGAGAAATTGGGCAACGCAGTGGTCAACCTCCAGCCATGTCTTAGCCAGCCGATCGCCAACGGATGGAAAGAATAGATGGAGGTGCCGGCCCTTGATGGAATTATCCCACCTACTTTGCCATTCGGATAAGAGGTCCTCCCAGACTTAAGTCTGAGGGTTAAATAATCTAGAGATTTTATTAAAGTCGCGTTGTGCAACAAAATTAGTGTCCATGGCCTCCCCCCTCGCGGAGTAGTACATTGAAGCACGTCGCTGTACCTCAAGGTCGACTGGAAGTACACCTGCCAGTGCCGGTAAGGCTTCAGTACTGACCGTTCTATACGCCTTGCATAAAAATATCAATGCCAAACGTTGGCTTTGAAGCAGTTTACGTCGTGCCGCCCCTATGCTGGCCCTATCGGCCCAAACAGGTGCACCGTAGCACATACATCCTAAGTAGGTAGCTCCATATATAGTTTTTAAAGTTAGGAATGATAGACCCCAAGTTGCTTTGGATATTCTAGTTAGGGCATAAAAGTTCCTTTTAGCTTTTTCACCAACTATTTTTATATGTTCGATAAATGAAAAATTCACACACCACACCTTCGGTGCGATACACACTACATACTACACACTTCCACGGTCTTCCGTGGAAGACCTGAGTACAATGCTCGAAGACCTCAGTAGAGCCTCCGAGCGAGACGGTCTTAAAATGAACATGGACAAGACGAAAGTCATGTCTAATGCCCATGTTGTACCGACTCTTTTAAATATTGGAGACTCTGTTCTCGAAGTTGTTGACAGTTACGTGTACCTGGGACAAACTATCCAGTTAGGAAGGTCCAATTTCGAGAAAGAGGTCAATCGTCGAATCCAACTCGGCTGGGCTGCTTGGAAGCTACGCAGATCCTTCTCGTCCGAAATATCACAGCGTCTCAAGACAAAAGTCTCAATGCTATGGTCGCTAACAATGGGCCTTATGAGAAGGCTCAAAGTCACTCAAAGGGCAATGGAGAGGGTTATGCTTGGGGTTTCACTGCGCGATCGAATAAGGAATGAGGAGATCCGCAAAAGAACGAGAGTAACCGACATAGCCCGAAGAATTGCAAAACTAAAGTGGCAGTGGGCTGGACACATTGCCCGTAGGACCGATGCCCGATGGGGCCGACGGGTTCTCGAGTGGCGACCACGCACCGGAAGACGCAGCGTGAGTAGGCCTCCGACAAGGTGGAGCGACGACCTGGTGAAGGTCGCGGGAAACCGCTGGATGCGGTAGGCGCAGGACCGGTCGTCGTGGAGAACCTTATGGGAGGCCTATGTCCAGCAGTGGACGTCTTTCAGCTGAAATGATGATGATGATGATGATGATGAATGTTTACATATTCTAAATAACAAATTATCTTAACTAAATACTAGGAGACATAAACTCACGCGATATAAGTGACGAAAGTGAGGTAGTACAATAGTGCAGTCTTTCCCAAAAGCGGTGGCTTGAAGAGAGGTGCTATCTGTGTCCAGAGAGACTGCAAGGAAAACACTCCCACCCCCTCCTTGTTGCCGTCGTCTAGGTAGATCTGTTTCACCTAGAACAAGAATAATATTTATAACGAATTTAATTAATTTCACTATGAACTGTAGTAGAAATCAGGATTGTCGTGGCAATGTATCTCCTGCTGTCCGCTACAGACTTAGTTGAAGTACGGATCTATGTCCATTCTTCAACTGAATCCAAGATACTTTATAATGTGTCACTATTGCTATCCTTAAGCCCCACAACACATCACCCGCACACCCTTTTTTTTTGTTGGGATGGGTAATCATCAAATGACTTCTCCTCCTGGGCGGAGCGGAAGGGTGTGTCAGCCTTTTACTGACTAAAACCCACCCGTGTTTCTTCACTTGCCTGTGCGACGGCCAAGGCCACGGTTTCTTGTTTAAGCAACCCGTAACCCTGACCCAGGAGGCATCGGTCTTCGTGGACCCCGTCACGATGTGCTGACATGTCTTTGAGGCGCGCATGAAACACGACGCGGCGTCGACTCGGGCCTGGTCCTTACCGGGCGGCGAGCTGCTCACCGCCTACAGGCCCGCGCCTACGCTGGCTGGGAGTTAGGTGTCATCTCCCGACCAGGGCGTCTACTGCGGCGGCTAGTGGCGTGATGGCGCTGGGATTCCCGTTGCCTCACGCGCTCCGCCTCCTCCTTTGCCAGCATCACGGCTTCGCAGAAGGAGGTGACGGCCTGCCATGCACTCTCGCTCTGGACCAGGTTCGGACGCGAGAGATCGCCGCCGATCGCCGCTACGAGGATACGGCGGTGCTCAACCCAAGCCGGGCAGACCTCCACCGTATGCTCCACCGTGTTCTCAGGGCGATCCACACAATGGTGACACCCTGGCGTTTCCTCCCGCCTAATACCGAACAGGAACCTCCCGAAACAACCGTGTCCGGTGAGGACCTGCGTCAGGCGGAAGGTGAGGGCGCCGTGGCGCCTCTTTAGCCACTCCTCAAAGAGGGGACTTACCGCCGCTATTGTTGCGTGCCCAGCACTGGGTTGCGACAATCGCACTCTCCATGTCGCCATGAGATCCCGCCGGAGCTCTGTCCGCCGTACCGCGATTTCTCGCGACAGCGGAGTAATGCCCCGGCGTTTTGCCTCCTCTCGCCACTCCCACATGTGGGCGAGGGCTTTGGCCTCTAGATCCCATGGCGGCAATCCAGCAAGGAGGCTCGCCGCCTCAGCGGAGACCGTGCGGTATCCCCGGATCAGCCGAACGGCCATGACCCTCTGGGACGCGGTCAGGCTGGTCGCTTCCTTAGCAACCGCGCCCTCGCGTAGAGCCTCCAGCAGGAGGCTGCCAGAGGCTCTACGCGCGGACCGGGGCACCGGTGTGGGCGCGGTCGCTAAGGAATTGACCAGGCGTTTGGTCCCCCTAGATTGGGGAGGAGCCGCCTCAGGGCAGCCCCGGCCCGTTCCAGTCTGGATGCCAAACGTCAGAAGTGCCCCTCGAAGTTCCACCGGCTGTCGAGGATGAGATGTGAACCCCTCCTACTGTTATTGGGGAACCCGACGGTGAAGCATTCCGAGGACCATGAAAGCACATGGCGTCGGACTTCTGCAGGGCCACCTCGAGTCCCAATTGCCGGATCACGCCGCACGACATGTCTCGTTGGTTCCACACTCCTTGGTGACCGGGGTAGATTACGACCCTGTCCGTCAGATAGGCCTCGACCACTCGACAGAGATAGGTCGGCATCCGGTGATATCGGAATGCCTCCCGGGCCATAGCATCCCCTGTCGTAACGGCTCGTACGCGCATGATGGCGTCCATCGTAGAGCGCCCCCTGCGGAAGCCAAACTGGCTCTCTGCCAAATCCGGGCCCGCTCGCCTGAGTTGCCCGACGAGGCGGTCTGCAATGACTCTTTCGAAGAGCTTGCCCACCTCGTCGAGCAGCACAATGGGCCGGTAAGCGGATGGAGAGTCCGCAGGGTCACCCGCACACCCTTACGTTGTCAACAACACTACGTTGAAGAAAATTTAAGTGTCTTCAAGGCCAGAGTGAATAGGCTCTTAATAAACTAACGCGCTTTACCATCAACGATTTCATCACTGCTTACCACCAGGCGGGATTGTGGTGAAACACTAGTTTATAATTTATAAAAAGCCCTTAGGATAACAGCTGGATAGAATATACATAGTTAAGATTCCTAGTTATTGATTCCAAAGTTTCGGTTTCATATATTTTTTCTAATCCAAATCATAACAAACGTGTCACCGGACAACGTCAGTCCGCACTACGTAAGTCAATAACTTTCCACTTTAGTTACCAATATCACGATAAAGGGATGTATTTATTTCAATGTGAAATGTTTGGTTCCTGTATTAAAAAAATCTTATAACTTTCGAACATTTATATGTATTGTATGTATAGAGATCGAAAAAATCCCTCCAATATTGTTTGATGTCATCAAAAGAAGCCGTGCCCTTGATATGTATATACCTATACGTTGTATATGCAATACTGTTAAAATTTTGCTCTGCCTTAACCCATTACTTCCCAAGCATTGAAAATATTGGATTTTTTTGATGAAATCTTGTATTAGGGCTCTTAATATGTTAAGAAAAAATAATATGGCAAAAAAATAAATTAAAAAAAAACGGTTTCGCTGACTCAGCATGTCCTATAAATAGGACAGTGGGAACATATGGTCAGGAAAAAGTAAAGATAAGAATTATATGGAAATCAGCTTTATTTAAAAATAGGACCAGTAACAGTATCAGAAATAATGTAATAAAAGCTTATTTTGTATGATAAGGTATGAAACAATCACTGCAGAGTGTTTTTTCACATTTAGAACAAAATGTTAAAGGCTTTTTTTTACAGCCTTGTCCTTGGCAACGTCTTTGTTTGTCCCTCTTGGTCATATAGTGACCATAGTTGTCAAATCTTATAGGTTGTAAAAGAACTTCTGAAGTACCTGATGTAAGCTTATTTACTTTGCCTTCCGATTTTTTCATCCAAGAAAAACATACCCTTCTTCTGAAATCAAGCAGAGGTATGGTCTCATCTTTATTTACCTGGTTATAAATAATCCATGCATTGACTAGAGTCATGTCCAAAACACGGATTACTAGAGGCCAATACCATTTTTTACCTCTAAAGCGGATTGGATACTTAGAAATAAGCCAATCATGTTTATCCACTCCTCCCATGTTTTTATTATAATTATGAATAAGCTTTGGCTGATTCACAGCAACTTTGGCCTTTTCTACCTTTGAGTACCTATTAGTTTTTACAAAAGGTTCAACAGTATCAAAATTAGTTAAGAGACATACTACATTGTTATCATGCCATTTCACGCATAATATTTCATTATTTTTATCGAAACGATGATCGGAATAACCACGTTCTTGCTTCTTCATTTCTTGTTTGGTCATGATTGGACATTTCTTAGTCCTATTGTCTCTGACTGTCCCTGTAGCTCTGAACCCTTCAGATTTCAAGTCAATCAACAATTGCATACTGCTGAAGAAGTTATCGAAGTAGACTACATGTGCACTAGGATCAGTACATACTGTAAGCAACTTTTTTACCACTCTTGAACCCAAGCCATCACCAGTATTACAAGATATTTGAGGATCCTTTCCTGTATAAAGCGAAAAGTTATAACAATATCCGCTTACTCCACACAGTGCCCAAAGCTTGTATCCAAATCTTACTGGTTTACCTTTTATAAACTGTTTGATACCATGGTGACCAAAGTATTTGACGATCATTTCATCAACAGCTAAGTTGGATTCAAAAACACCAAACTTTTGGAATGATTTATTAGCTTTATCGATAAATGGGCGAATTTTGAAAGCTTTGTCACTATTATCAATTCTTGAATTGTCATTGAAATGTAAATATGATTTAATTTTATCAAAACGATTCCGAGACATCGCTCGTTCAACAAATGGAATGTGTACATCATCATCTCTGCACCAATATAGTTTGCTTTGAGGCAAGTGGAGATACGAAGAGAAAAACAAAATTCCTATGAATACTTTTAGCTCATTCACGGTAAGATTGAAGTTCAAATCATTTTTATAATTTTTGGCATAGGTTACTGTTTCATGCACTATATATTCTAGAATCTGGTCACATAACAAGTGTTCGAATATTTCTACCGCAGATTTTCCTTCCAATTCCGTAATCATATTTTCTAAACATTGTTTAGCAGTATTAGATTCCGGCTGAATTTCAGAATATACAGGTTCACACTTACGCCAAATGACTGTCTTGTTGGTCCGAGATGTGGTTTGAGTAGGAAGATCTTCCTCGACGTTATCAATTGTACATGAAAATTCCACTTGACCAGCCACATCTGACACTGGCAGAACTCCCATATCGTCGTCATTACCTTCTTCTATATCAGTCATTTCATCCACTTCATCCGGGGGCAATATCGCAACTTCCAAGTCATTGAACTCCTCGTCACTACAATCTTCAATATCTTGAAGATACTCGGTGATTTCAGACACCATCAATGCTTTTTTATATTTTCTTCTCACTGCATCCATGATCTATAAACAATAATTATACATATATAGTAAGTATAAAAATTATATTATATATATATATAAATATATATATACATATACCATCCCAAACTAAACAAATATATCGTTAACCACTTGATAAGAAACAAAATCTAATATTTTTGCTTACCTCCTTTGCTTTCCTCAATCTTATAAAAAAATCACAATTTTTTATATTACGAGATGTGTTGTGCTTGACGAAGACTTATCGACTAAAGTAAAGTTTACGAAACACTTGCAAGAAACAAAACAATAGACACGTTTGAACTTATAGCGAGCGTAACAGGATCGAACACGCTTTCACGGCTACTTGTAAAGACATGTTCCCAGTGTCATATTTATAGTACGCCTTTTTTTGAATTAGTATCACAAGCTTCCAAATAATATTTTGTTTTAGTTTTTAATTATAATAGATTCAGTAGAGATCTAAAAATCTATTTGATGGACGTTGAAGCTGATAACTTTTTATTTTCGGTTTTTTATAATCAAATCATAATACTCTTTTTAAGCTGACGAATTTCCTCAATTTAAAAATATGTATATTATAAATACGATAACTTTTTTAAGAGCGAAAAAAATATATTTTATTGGGAAAATAGTGTGAAAATACGAATTTCATCAAAACCAATAAAAATAATAACCCTAACATAGAAAAAAAAAATGTTGAATATAGTGTCCTAAAAATAGGACAGTGGGGAGGAATGGGTTAATATAAGTATGTATATATTGTTTCTATGTTAACTTAGCAAGCTTGAGCAAAGTTGCTGAGTAGCAACAAATTGCTACGAAAATTTATAATAATAAAAAAAATTAAAACGCAAAAGTTCTTAAAACTTATAGGTACTTACCGGAAACGACTCCCCATCATGTCCGTTAGCCACATACATTCTCTTCAGCACCTTCACCGCCTCCTCATTCCTGCCCACGTTGGCGAGGAACTTGGGACTCTCACTGAAGAACCACAGCATCAACGCCGCCAGGCCTAGGGGCAGTGCCATGATGAGAGTCAGCAGACGCCAGGGTCGGTAGATGATGCCCAGGAGATAGATTGTGAAGTCGAGCTTCATTATGAGGTAGGCGGTTACTGAAAGTTATTGGGATAATTTGATACAAGCTAGTTTAATTTTTTTATCTATACAATGTGAGAAATGATTTAGATAAAAAAAATGGGTAAAACATCGAACATCTCCGGCTGTATGTATGTAATAATTATATTTATAATAGCCGTTCAAAGATAAACCCTCGAAACGCCCGCACTTCCTAGTGCTTTCGCTGGGAAGAAAAAATGGCGCATTAAACTCCCCAGAAGCACAGCTGTCTATCCTGGTAGATAATACTTGATTGCACAATCCTAGATCCCACAGGTATATGTCAGTAATCAAAATTATTACATGACATTCTATTAAATCATTTGCTGTAATATGTTAGCTAACCATGTATTATTTCAGGCATCGAAGACTGCATACATAGTTCAGTTTTTACGACACCACACTGACGTCAACCAGTTTAAAAATGTAACAGAGATTGTTACTATCCTAACGGAACACCTTATTTCTTGTTACCTTGTAGACATAGTGGTTGTTATTGACAAGTATAAGCTATATACTTACTATAATACAATGTAGGTGTGATCATAAGTGCGCTGGTGATGAGCAGCATGTACTTGGCGCGAACCTTTGTGCCGCAGCACTCTCCAATCAGCGCGTACGTCGCTGACTCAGCTGCACTCGACCTGAGATGGGGAATTACTGTGAATACAGATAAACCTAGGTTCTGTCTTTTTTAATGTAAGTTGTAATAAAGTAAGAGGATTATTACTTTAGTTGTTTAGACTAGGACAGAGCACTGATTTCATAGAGCTTGAAAATCTCTCATTTACTAGGATAATAGAAGGAAAACATTTTAGAAGATTAAGGGTTTTTTCTTTCTTTAAACTATCCTTACTTAATATTATAAATGGGAAAGCGAGTTTGTTTGTTCCGCTGTCACGCCGTAACTAATGAATAGATTGCTTTGAAATTTTGCAGACCTAAAGTTAGAAGTCCGGATTAAATAATAGGCTAAGTACTTTTTAAGCCCTGAAAAATTGATATTCCCGAGGGATATTTAAAATGCGCGATATAACCGATTTCTACGCGGGCGAAGCCGTGGGCAGAAAGCTAGTCAGACATAAATTGTATCCCACAAAAATAAAAATAATCAGTCGATTGAAAAATCTCCCTTAAATTTTTTCTCTTGTTTTAATGTCGTGATAACGTTGATATAGTAATTTTAAAACAGAAAAATCAAATTATACAAATGGTTTAAAAGAAAGAAAAGTTCCGTTCCTATTATATTTGTCATTTATTGACTAATTTAAGGTATTGATAGATGTACTTACAAAGATAATGCTAGGATGATTAATAGCAGAAGTGTTCTTTTTTTTAAATATTACAACTTAATAATTAAAATTCTATACTTACAAAGCAGAGCTGATAAACCTCAAGGCAGCTAGCACCTGCCAGGTTGGAGACAGACTACTAATGGCTGAGCTGATGAAGCTACCACACATGGCCCACATGAGGACCAGCCTCCTGCCCCTGGTGTCTGACAGGTAGCCCCACGGGTAGGACATTACTATAATACCTGGAAATTAAGGACCAAGATTGTAACTAAACCAATATATCCCTTGCTGCCCTCTCCTGCGTTGCCCTAAGCCGAGGCCAGGCCCGGCGCAAGATGTGGTGTATAAACCTTATCATAACCATATAATCGATTCCTGTCCTGGATAGAGGCCTTCTTCTTCTTCTTCCTCAGCCTATGGATGTCCACTGCTGGACAAAGGCCTCCCCCAAGGCTTTCCACGCTGACCGGTCTTGTGCTGCCCGCATCCATGGGCTTCCCGCGACCTTCACCAGGTCATCGGTCCACCTTGTTGGGGGCGTCCCTACGCTGCGTCTTCCAGTACGTGGCCGCCACTCCAGAACCTTACTGCTCCATCGGCCATCGGTTCTACGAGCAATGTGCCCTGCCCACTGCCACTTAAGTTTAGCAACGCGCAGAGCTATGTCGGTGACTTTGGTTCTTCTGCGGATCTCCTCATTTCTGATTCGATCACGCAGAGAAACTCCGAGCATAGCTCTTTCCATTGCCCTTTGTGTGACTCTGAGAATTTGTATGAGGCCCATTGTGAGCGACCACGTTTCAGGATAGAGGCCTTAGTTTATTCAATATATCTACAGGCAGGCTCGGTTAAGCAGACAAGAATATCATAAGCTGAACTACGAGATGCCATGTCGGAAAAAGCTTACAAAGGTTGTTACTATTTTCCTTTTCAACTTTTTTTAGTAAGGTACTTTAAAAACAATAAAAAATATAAATTATATTTTGTTGTTTTTAATATATCTTTTTTAGTTTTAAATGCTGCTTTTTTCCTAGTGTGGGGTAACGTTTTATATAATAAATATTTCTCTTTCCTTATTTTTCAATTGACTGTGTAAAGACGAGAATACGAGATAAAGATGATTTGTAGTTAACACTGTGGCTCTTTCTGTTATTCAGATAATATTTTAGCTTTTAACACCGTATTAACATGAAAAACGTTTTGAACTATGTGCCGCAAAACGATATCTGTCGAATTTGCTATTGTAGTTTTTCGAGGCGCTTACAAATCATTCTGCTTGTTTATATTACCTATATATTATGTGTAGCAAACTTCGCGAAATTCCTCATCGCGCTGCAGGGTTTACCGCGCAAGTACCCGATGAAACATGTCGGGTTCTTATATATACAACAACCCGACATGATTCATCGTGTAGTTGCCAGCCAGACACAACATCTGTCTGATTGGTGGATCTTTTTTATATGTCTCGTAAAAACACACATTTTAAAACCAATTATTCCTTCCAGCATTAATGTTTAGAACAAGGCTTTTTACAGCACTTACCAGCGAAAGACATAGATGACAATATCCCAATTTGGCTCAGGGTCAGGTCCAAGTCACAGGTGGAGGCAGTCACGATAATGCCGAGTCCGAAGATGTCGATGCCCATCGCGATGATCAGCATGAAGCACGTCAGCAGCAGGCCGTAGTTGTACTTGCCGTGACCTGCAGTGAGGACGGGTTAAAGATAAAAAAATATTATTACATTAGATATATTTTAGTTTAAACCGTTTTCCGATAATATAAGAAAAACCTTTAAATTTTTTTATTCCCTAATTTTGTTTGTGTATATAGTTTTAATGTTATGTTTTTGTGTTGTTGTGATGTACTTATTTATTTATATATTCTTTATTGTACACCAATCAAGCATCGAACATAATACATTCAACATAAATCATACAATGGGCGGCCTTATCGCTAATACGATCTCTTCCAGGCAAGCAAAGAATGGACAGATTCTCCTGAACCACAAATATTAGGTTAAGATAGTTCGGCTGTAAATAAATTACTGTACATAGATAGTGTCAGTGATTTTATTACTGAATAACCTAGTGTAAAGATAGGTCCTATAGGTTGGCTAGGGACGCTAGGATAGGCAGTCTACTACCACTCGCATCATCAACAACACCACCGGTGCAGAAGGCCGGCAAAAATCTAACCCCGCTCTTGGCCCACGCCAATAGTCTTAATATGTAATATAGATGTTACTCAGCCTACTTTGAATAAATGACTATTGATTTCGATTTATAATAAAGTATTATTTCCTTAGAGAATTTGACGAGACTTTTATAGCGTACATGAGTTTTTAGATAGTTAATTGTAAACTTTGTTAATAATTATACGGCATTCTAAATAATTCATTCTAATAAATCATAAAGTTTTGTAAAGTCTTTCTCACAGTTCGAGCATCTTGACTTCCGGACCTTCGTAAGAAGTCAACTCGCAGAGACAATTTAAATGATGAGGAGAAGACACTAACCAACGATTATCCTACATATTATATAACTATGTCCTATATAATTACACGTTAGTGTAATATTCCTACACAAATCGTTGGTCGCCTTTACCGCTGTTTTGTGCAGGACTATTGAATAACATGCATAATTATATGTAAATATACTAAGTAAGCGATTTCTTTTTTGTAAGATAATGGTTCGGAACCAAACGTGCGCGGGTCTGATATTTGGTTGTTTTTTTTTAATCGGCGACGATTTTCCTTGTATTATACAGGTGTGATGAACAAGTTTTGACTTAATGTTTTATTTTCACAACTGGTTCATTCATAAACAATGTTGTTATTTGTCAAGGTAATTGCCCTAAGTGTAAGCGTGTTATGAACTTAATCTCCTCTATTCATAAACGATGCTTAAAGTTAACTAGTGATTTGGAACTGTTTAACCCTACATTTTGACGTTTGCACGTCACTTAACTTTAATCAGTGTCTGACGGGTTTATTCATAAACGATGACTATGAGTGGCTGCCGGGATCAACAGCGTAACGTCCTTTCCTGTTATGTAAAAACGATCATCCATCTAAGGGCTAACCGTGGCAAGAGTTGATTAACCTGATTGATCGATCCTTTTAAATATGATTAATTACTTTACGTATGTTATATGGCATTTACACCAATGGGGCAAAAACATTATATGTGAAACAATGGTAGTGGTAAGTTGTGGTGGCTTAATGTTTAAAACTCCAGCTTCTCAAGTATGAGTGTGCGGGTTCGATTTCAGGTCAGGCAATCGAATGAAGTCAATGTAATTTTTCTAAGTTACATGTACTTTCTAAGTATATCTTGGACACCAATGACTGATTACAAGGTGAAGGAAAACATCTTGAGGAAACCTGGACTTTAAGTCTGAAATTGCCAACCAGCATTGAGCAAGCGTGGTGATTACGCTCAATCCTTCTCTGTATGAGAGGAGACCTGTGCCCAGCAGTCGTATGATAAAAAAGGTAGATGATAAAGTAGTGGTCACAATGTGGGAAGGGCCACGACTGACGACTTGTTGGTCGCAAGTTCAAACCCAGTCAAGCAATTTACTGTCTGCCCCTCTCTATGACTTCCAACTCTTTCATTCCAGGGTTAAAGTGAACCAGAGACACGCTCTTCAATTTGTGTATCATTTTTGAAAGAAAACATTGTGAGGAAACTGGCATGTCCAAGAAACTGGCATGTCCAAGAAACTGGCATGTTCAAGAAACTGGCCTAGCCTACAGGTACTTAGTTATTCCGGATCTTGCTGTTCGTGTATGTGAGTTCAAATGTTTGTAAAAAACAAAGACAAAGTCTTACCGCCAAGCGATTCGTCGTGTTCCGGCATGATGTCTGGTGAAGCCGTACGGAGGACGGGTCTGAGCAGTTGTGTTGCGATGTGTGCCGGGTACGATGTACCAAATGTTGTACCGGACCGGTCAGTTTGGTCGTGGAGGGTCTTAAGATCAATCTCCCTCTGGCGTAACATCGTTGTTGTTGGGTTTAACATTATTACCTTTTTTTTTTTTCCGGGGTGGAAATCCTCATAGGATGCCCGCCGCCCTGGGGTGGGCGACGGGGTATGTCAGACTTTTACTGACTAAAACCACCCCGGTGTGTCTTCTATCACGAGCGCGCGTGGGGCCGCGGGAGTCTAAATTCTTCCACGGCCCCACACCCTTGTGCTGTCCTGGTCTGTCCGGGCCTCGTCTCCTGCACGGGGTAGTGGGGTGTTAAACTACCCCGTGCATCGCCTCGAAAGGCGCGCGCCGACACTCGCGCGCGCCTCCGCCTCGGGGTCCATCAATGGGGGGCGGGGACTTCCCCATGTCCCTCGCCCCTGGACCCATTCATGGGGGGCGGAAGAGGGCGTTATCCGCCCTTTCTCGGCGCCCGGTGCGTCTTCTGCGGCCTGGGAAGGGAGTTGATATCTCCCTCTCCCGTTCCGCAGCTTGCAGTGTCCTTCTGCGACATCACGTCCTCGCAGAAGGACACCACCGCGTCCCACGACTCTGAGCTGCCCACCATCCTCCGCACTACTGCCGGCAGCGTCAGGTCGCCTCCTACTTCATTTGTGAGGACACGGCGCTGCTCCTCCCAAGCTACACACTCGGAGAGCGTATGCTGCGCCGTGTCCTCCCCGCATTGGACGCAGTGGTGGCCCCGAGCGTCCGGCTCCCTGCCTAAGCGACGCAGGTACTTGCCGAAGCAGCCGTGCCCCGACAGTACCTGCGTCACCCTGAACGACAGGGAGCCGTGCCTCCTCCCGAGCCAGTCGTCGAGTAATGGCCGGATCGCCTCGACGGTAGCGAGGCCAGCGGTAGGGCGCATAAGCCTCTGCCGCCAGTCCGCCGCCAGGACCTGACGGAGCTCCTCTCGGCGCAGCTCGATCTGCCGCTGCACCGGACTGGAGCCCCGTGTGCGCTCTTCCTCGCGCCATCGGTACAATGACGCGAGTACTTTCGCCTCTAGGTCCCAGGGCGGGGATCCGGCCAGGACGCAAGCCGCCTCGTAGGATATCGTGCGATACCCGCGGACGACCCTGACGGCCATCGCCCTCTGCGGCTTGCGCAGAATGGCGAGTGTTCCGGCCGTCAGGTCCATCGCCCACACAGGGGCCCCATACAGGGCCATGGACCGCACGATTCCTACGAACATGCCCCCCATGTTGGGAAGCAACGTTGATAGTGCGCCTGCGGCTCCCATCAGCTTGGGCGCCAGCCGCCGGAAGTGGGGTCCGAATTCCCACCGGCTGTCGAGCACCAATCCCAGGTACTTCATGGTGAACTCGACAGCTATCCGGGCCCCACTGACCACGATATGTGATCCCGGCGCCGGCGCACGCCGGGGGCCATGGAAAACCATGGCCTCCGACTTGTCAAGGGCCACCTCCAGGCCCAGGCGCCGGATGCGGTTCACCACCTGTGACACCGCAGCCGTGGCTATCAGCGTCGCTTCCCTGTACGAGCTCCCCCGGGCAGTGACAAGCGTGTCGTCCGCATAACACGTCAAGTCGGCGCCCGACGGGAGCTCGCCTCTCAGCACCCAGTCGTAGCCGATGTTCCACAGGAGCGGTCCCAAGACCGATCCCTGTGGCACGACATTTGTTGCCGACCGGCACCGTCACGTCCCCGATAGATGACGCATCTATCCTCCAGATAAGCCCCTACTATGCGGCGGAGGTAGGGAGGCACCCGATGGGATTTCAGAGCCTCCCTAATACAGCTCCAGGGTAGGGTGTTGAAGGCGTTGGAAATGTCTAAAGACACCGCCAACACCACCCCACCCCGGGACACCGTATCCTCCGCCAGGGCTCTCACGCGCATGATGGCGTCTATAGTGGAGCGCCCCCGACGAAAACCGAACTGTCTGTCGTCCAGGTTCGGCCCCTCTCCGCACAAGTGGCCGACGAGGCGATCTGCGATTATGCGCTCAAAAAGTTTGCCCGCCTCGTCGAGCAGCACTGTGGGCCGATATGCGGACGGCGAGTCCGCGGGGCGCCCCTCCTTCCTGAGCAGGACCAGCTTCCCCGCCTTCCACACACTGGGAAACTGACCCTGCTCGAAGCATGCCGTGAAGAGCCCCCTCAGCTGGGGCTCTAGCTCCTTCAGAGCAAGGACGAGAGCTCGGCCACGAACTCCGTCGGGTCCGGGCGCTTTATTCTTGGCCCGGAGCCGCGACACGGCCGCTCCCGTCTCTGCTTGCGTCACCACGGGGACATCGGTGCCCTCTTCTTCTGGAGAGTCTGTGACTGAGGGTGAAACCATCGCCGGGGGAACATGTCCCGCCCGCTCAGGGAAGAGGGTGGATACCACCGCCTCCAGCAGCTGGGGGTGCATACTTTGCACCAGTGGGGGCGCCCAGGGACGCAACTTGCCCCGTACCCAACGGTAGGGGCGCCCCCACGGGTCCCGATCTAGGGACCCCAGCAGCTCTTCCCTGGCCCGCGACTTGGAGTAGCCGATGGCCAGCCACAGAGTCTCCTGGGCCGCGCGGTACACCCCATACCGCGCGGCCTCCTCGACGGGATCCCGTCGACGTCGTCTCCGGTAGCGCGTGTACTGGCGGCGAGCCGCGACGCACTCGACGCGCAACCGCGCAATGTCGTCGTTCCACCAGTACACGTTGCGCCTTGCGGACTATTGGCGGACTCGGGGCATGGACGCGTCGCAGATCTGCGTCATCGCCCCGCGAAACCGCAGCGCGACGGGGCCGTCCGTCGCTGACTCCCAAATCCAGGACTGGACTATGGCAGCTTCCTCGAGTAGTTCCCTGTCAAGGCGCTTAAGCGGCCAGCGCGGGCCGTCGTTAATCGGGGCTCTTGGATGGCGGCCGCTCGCGGTCTGGGCGGAGACGTCTAACCGGATATACCGATGGTCCGACAGCGTCTCCACCTCCACGGCGACACGCCAGTCATGGACACGGCTGGCGACAGAGGGGCTAGCGAAAGTAACGTCTACTATCGACCCGCCCCGCTGCCGCACGCACGTGTATACCGAACCCCGATTCAGGACAACCAGCCGGTCGTCACTACCCACTCCGCTAGCACCTCGTCCCGAGGGTCAGTGACCGGAGATCCCCACGCCGATGACTTGGCGTTGAGATCCCCGAGCACCAGAACGGGACGAGGGTGATAGCGGCCTACGACGGTGCCCAACTCGACAAGGAACCCCTCGAAGTCGGCGAAACTCTTGTTGAGGGAGAAATACGCCCCCACGATGACGATTCCGCCCGTGACCGCAGCAACCCAGCCACGGCCCCGAGACGGGTCGATCAGAGTGATCGAATAATGGCCACCGAGCCGTCAATGCATCCCAGCCAGTCGTCACGGGCAGGGATGAAATACGGCTCGGCGACCACAGCCACTTGGATCGACCACTGCGCCATGCTCTGGAACAAAAGATGAGATGTTGCCCTGGAGGAAACGGAGTTGTGCCATTATTGACACTCCATTCCCTCGGCAACGGTTCTGGGCCGGGAGTCGGCCGCGGAGCTGTTAGCCTGCGGGGGAGGCGAGATTTCCCCGGCAAGCTTAGAGCTCCTCTTCTTCTTCTTGGTGGCCTTCTTGCTGGCAGGCGCGCCACAGGCCCCTCCGCCCACTCGGTGTCCCGCTGGCTTCCCTGCAGCCGAACATAGGCTGCAGTTGAGCGCCGCGGAACACTGGGCCGCCTTGTGGCCGGGCTGACCGCAGCGATAGCAAAGTTCGCTACGGTCGACCTCAGCGGTGCACTTGACCCGGACGTGCCCCTTCTCCAGGCACCGGAAACACCGCAAAGCCCGGGGCTGCAGGAGTTTAACCCTTGCTGCAACCCAGCCTACCAGCACTCTGCCACTCGCAGCGATTTTATTCGCCGACGCCACAGGGCACCGAACCCAGACCGCGCCGAGTCCGGTGGCGTCGGTGCGAATATCGCCGGCCCGCACCTTATCCGGCGGACACTCTCCGCTTCGGGCAACGGCCGCCACCACCTCCTCAGAAGTCACAGACTCGTCCAGGCCGGCAATCCGCACCTCTGCGGTTTTAACCGGCCTGGAAATAACATTATTGCCTCGCTCAACTGCCATCTTCCTTCCTATTCAATGCTCTTAATAAACTACCGAGCTTTACCATCAACGAATGCATCACTACTTACCATCAGGTGGGATTGCGGTCAAGCACTTGTTTATAATTATTAAAAAAAACGCACCAACAATACAAGAGTAACTTCTAATGACCTTGAAGCTAGTAAGTATCAAAAAGATGCTAATTATATTTGTATGACCTTTATAAACTTGAAATAAACGAGGGAAACTGGAAATTATACTATGAATACGTTATTTAAAAAAATATGCATTGGATCTAGTTTTTATTGGGTAACAAATTTTGTTTTTTGTGCTAACGATCGAACTTAAATATCCTACATTCCATACCATAATATACCACAAAAAAGGTTTTATTTAATATCTGTTGTTATAGCACAAACGGAAACACAGTATCTGTGAAAATTTTCTCCCGGGCTTCAAGGACCCACCAAACAGACCCACCGGAGGGTCCCTGAACAGTGACATGTCTCCAAAGGCCCACTAGTGGGGGCCTCTGATATTATATTATATTATTCTATTTCTTTCAATATTTTTTTGAGATGCTTTATTATTTATTTTTTCTCCAAATATCTAAGTTAAATCTAAGAAAAAACCGAAAAAGCAGCATTTCCATGTTGTATGGCAATGCTGATTCTTTAGTTGAATAATAGGCCAGCCCTCTGGTCACGTCACGAGTTGATGAACCACTTGGCCATACCTTTATAAACCAAGTTAGCACACGGACCCCATGGCATACGTAAGTGTTATTTATACAACGTACTGATTTAATAAATCCTATGTATAACAAATGCTAAAGTTTGTAAGTATGGGCGGCGCCTAAACTCCTGCACGGATTTAAATTAAATTTAGCAGATGATGATGGCAGATGATTTGACCATTTAGATATTCCCGCGGGATCAAAACTAACTCGGTTGAAACAGCGGGCCACAGCTAGTAAACAATAAAGGATAATTTCTATTGATATATATGCGTGAGCATAAACATATATTAATGGACCTGCCGTATACGTATAACCTGCAGTATTTTTTGGTTTGAAAAGAGTGAGAGAAATGGCCTATGCTTTCGGTCCAGCACTATCTCTTTCCTCATAGATGATTGATGATTTTGAGAGAGATAAAGATAGACGAAATTTCGTTTCCTCTCTTTCTTTCGGAGGGCTACAATTGTCATCTCTAAGGCATGTCGATTAGTAGGTATATATCGATATATTTGGGATATTACGAGTATTAATGGTTTACGAGGGAATCCTCCTGGTTATTGGGTGATTATTTGTGTGGGGTAGGGACCAGGGATCTACTACAAATAAAAAGTGAGAAATAAAACACATTGTTACAAATAAAAATAACCAATAACCAATAACCAAAACAAAAAAACACTGAAAAATAACTTTAGCTTCGATAAGAAGTTGCTGTACTAATTTGATTTTATATTTTCCGGTTTTGCCACTTTGATTTTTTATAGACGTCTATATTAATATCGTCAGATAAGGCATAGATACTAGTTTTATCGTAACAACTATGTATTTTATATACATTTTTGTGCAAAATTGTCAAAGTTAACAGCAACTGTGAATCAGTATCATTTGAATGATGAAAATTGTGTCGCGTATGAAAATCTTTATTTTGACTTCCTCCGTGGCGCAGCGGTCAGTACGCCTGCCTGCGACGTAGAGGCCCCGGGTTCGATCCCCGGCCAGGTCATGACGGAAAACGATCTTTTCCTGTTTGGCCTGGGTCTTGGATGTTTACCTGTCTGTGTATCTATTATAAATATAGTATCGTTAAGTTAGTATCCCATAACGCAAGTCTCGAACTACTTTGGGGCTAACTTAATCTTTGTGATTTGTCCGTACATATTTATTTATCTTATTTATATCCTCATCTACCATCTTCTCATATTCATGATTCATTTATCATCAAAATTTTCTTGTAATAAGTAATTGATATTGTCATAATATATTGATTTAAAATATTATGTTTGGAGTTTCTTGCCCCTTCTTTTCCACAGAGTTTTGGATTGGGCGTCTAGCTGCAACTTTCTGACCAACTGACCAACTATTTCATTATAATTTTGAGAGTTTAAAAGTGCCTGTAAATGGTTTCATTCAAATAAATTATTAGCTTTGAGTTTTTTTTTTTTTTTTTTTGTATAGTGGCTCTAACCTTTTATTCTAAATTGTGTAATTGGATGCAGTCAAACAGAAAAGACTCAAACCACAATGTAAATTATTGTGGTTTGAGTTCCTTCTAATTAACTGCGTCCAATTAGCATTATCATAAACCTACAAAGTATACGGAAGTACGCTGCTGGACATAGTCTTCCGATCGTGCGAGTTCTTCCTGATTCTCTGCAACTCTCATCCACCAACGTCTAGCCATCCCGAAAAGATCGTCGCTCCACCAATGATGTCATTTATTTTGTTTATGTCCGAATTATAAGGATATGTTATACATAGTTCAAACAGTCCGTACAGCTTTCCTTCAGTTTCAATTTGAAATATATAGAAATGAAATGAAATCGTTCTTTAAGCAAGTAGGATCACCGATCACTTTTACACGTCATGTTTTTTTTTTTTTAACTTGATGAAGCCGGCATTTCCTAACTGACTACCTCTGAGAAGAAATAGTCGAAACAAACTCAGGGATCGTCGTCTTTTTTTCAAGTCCAGACATTAAAAATGAGAATGTTTACAATAATTTGCCTTTTAATTACGCATATTGCTTAATAACAATGCTTATCAGAGCGAGCAGCTCAGTCCCAAGCTTTTTGTCTTCTAAATAATCTGTGATTTTATAATACCCCTTTTTGCAAAGTTTGGCCTTTATATAGTTTTTAAATCGTTTAATGGGTAAGTTTCGAATGTCCATGGGAAGCTTGTTGTAAAAGTGTATACATTGACCCATGAACGAGTTGCCTACTCTGTGGAGACGAGTGTGATGTACAGCAAGATTGTGTTTGTTCCTGGTATTTATGTTATGAATATCGCTTACTTTCTTAAAATCCGATAGGTAAACTAGAACTAACTATTCGGTAGGAGTAGGTACAGTCACAAGCACAATGATGAATACACCCAGCTTTAGTCAAAAGAGATTAACTCCTTTATTTTTAACGAAATTTCATTTTGTTGTGAACATAACATTTTCGAACTCATAGTTTTGTGTAATGTGTCATATTTCAAGGTCGCATTCGTTATTTCATGAAGAAATCTCAATTGAAAGTTGCCAAATGTTGATATGTTGATGCTCGTGCCTTATCCCAAACAGCTCATTCGTTTACACATAGAATACGATTTTATCTAAATATACAGTATGTTAAGAAAACCCTGTCCGACCCGTGAAGGTGTTGTTAGGTATCGTTAACTGATTCTATTAATGGATACAAAACCGGGCAAAACTTAAAAAAAAATCCCCCTATAAAAATAAATATTATTTCGCAAAAAGAGGTAACTTAATAAATGTGCGTTAAGCATCCTTCCGAGGCCGGCGGGCGTCAGGGCACGAGGCACGTGGTCGCATCGCTATTCGCTCATAATAATACCGGTGTTGTCACATTTTTTAAAATTACCAAATTTCGGGGAAGTTGGAATTAATTCGCGGGAAAAAAGATTATTTCAAAATTCATTTGTATTGGTACTATGATGATTACGTAAAATTTTATATTATATTTGGTTATGTGTTTACCTAACCTTTATTATCCTTATGGGTCGGACAGGGTTTTCTTAACATACTGTATATCTGTTTTAGTACGTTCAACTTCTTTATCTAAGTGAACGAGCCGCCTGACCTGGGCTTGTCCGTCTGTCTGTTATCAATTGAAGTGGATGCTGCTCATTACAGCGTTAGAATTCCTTGATCTGGATTTGTTGTTATCTAGATACACTATTGTCAATGTGTATTATTCTAAGATGCTTCAGAAGAGATAAGATTATTTAGGACGTTGGCCTATGGTTATCACACCGGCGTCTGATAAAGGTCCACCGCTAAGCATTAGACGGTAGCCAAAACAGTGAGCGGCCAGTGGTTACGCCCGCTACTGATGAAGGTCGCAGGTTTGAACCCAGACACTTCTTTACTTTGTCTAAATTATGTTACCAGCACAGCTCTCAAAATGGTAAAGGAAATTGTCGTGACGAAACCGGCATGTCTTAGAAGCAAATCTTCGAAGACATGTGACATATACAAATCGATCTTTGTTTTTAAATTACTTATTAGTATATAGAGGATGGTAGGGCTATTATTAAAAATATAATGAATGAATGATGTAATTCGGCCACGGCGACAATCTTCAACTCTGATATTGCCGTTCATGTGCTCGCATGTGCTTTATGTAGCCAATTCTGTTAATAAAAAGCCTCGTACATCGCGGGCATGAGAACATACCATTCACATAGCTATAACTTATAGCCGCAGGTGGTCGGGCCTTCAGCTTGTCGCGTCTTGCATCCAGCTCAAGGAGCCGCCGGTTTTCAAAGGCTTTGACGCAAAATTTGACAAGCGCTCTCCAATAACTCCAGTCCAGTCAAAAATAAAATTAATGTCTCGTAAACAAATATACGAGTATATCTCTAATATTTATGTAATAGCTAATTTGATTTGATTATTACTGAGAGCTAACATTATTGAGATAAAATTATGCCGCTATATGATTTAATAGGTTAATAATTGATGACGATTTTAAAATATAATTTATTAATTATCTGTTTGTCACAGTCAACTGGTTTAGATATCTCACGCAGTAGTTACTATCACGACCAAAAGTCGAGTTACAATCTCACAAAACGATGGCCAAGCAATACTAGTCCTTTCTTTCTTTCTTTTATGGCTTCGCACAGTTTGTGCATATAGCCAATGTCATGTAATGAATTGTTCATGTCGAAAAAGACGGCCGCGTGACCCGACTTACGATGGAGGTTTTAGGCAAAGTCATGATGTGGCCACTATGCTGCGATATTTCACTGTTCTTTACTAGTAGTAATTTGTAGTTCTTAGGTACTACTAATTTCAACGATCACAGTAAGTGTCTCTATGGCTAAGCGGTTTACGTCGTGATCAGCATTTAAGGTGGTTCGGGTTCAAATGTAATAACTTACAATTCTCATTTTTAGTGTTTATTGGTGAGTTATGAACACTGACAACAAAATTATGTAAAATACCGATCCCCAACTTAACGATGATACTTTCTTTTAAGATTTTTTCTACATTAGAGTCATTATAAAAAGATGAAGGTAGATTTGAAACAATGTGAATCACTAGTTCACATAAAATATTCCACTACTTATTAGCTGCAGTAACTCAAATAAATAACTTAGCTATTGTTGGTTGGTGAACATATAGTTACGAGTTTTTATACGACTTTTTAATCAATATGCAGGCTAATATTAGTATCGAAGCTAAGGCAAATATTGTGGCTTTTCTGTAAGTTTTTTTTATTATTGTTTGGGTAAGGTACAAACCAATCGCTTGTTGTAAGTGTGTAATAAAATTGTTTTAGAGAAATACTGTAAGCCAGTGGGTCAAGAGGTTGGAGGACGAAGATAGCTTAAAGTGGAACGGAACGACAATGTTTACTGTTAAATAAACCTTTAAATCGTATGAAGAATGGAGGTTGCATTTGGGGTTTAAAAAAAACACGCATTGGTCTGAAAGCCAGTGCGTGTTGTTTTGTGTGTGAGTAAGTGAGTCTAAGAAAGTGCTTATAACCCTTTAAAGAGGGACTGGTCCCTGAATAAACTCATACTTTATTTTATTTTTAGTTATTATTCAAAGTTTATTATTAGTTTTAGAATCAGCAGTTGCAGTTATTCAATCTTATGTAATTACAATTTTAAGAACATTATATTCTAGTGAAATAAATTAATAAAAACAAATTTTAATTATCCATTTCATTTAGTAGATCCCCTAGATATAGAGCCCCTGACCTTTAACCGGAGATATTGGTGTTCTAGTTCTTGTTACAGGTATAGTAAAATGATTCCATAATTTTAATATAAATTTATTAATTGTAGGTTATCTCATTGTTATTTTAACAATATATCAATGATGGCGAGATTTTTGTCGTGAAGGAACTCTTCAAGGTAAACATACAATTCTAGTTACCAAAAGCCTTCGATGAGGAAAAATTTTATTTATTTATCGCGTAGGTCGAGCACGGCACTTCAGAGTCGACCAAGGATGAGGCTATAATCTTCCCGGTTTACCATTAGAAACGAAAATGTACGATTAGAAATATTCTCTCATTAACCCAGGAAAGCTTTAGGCTACCAATAGGAGCGGAGCATAACCAACTCCACGCGAACGAAGTCGCTGGCGGCCGCTAGTAGAGAATAAAAATATATCTTAGTCAGATATATATCTGACTAATTGAATGCAAATTGAAATCTAATTAACCCAATATATGAAATGATTGATTGAATATGATACTAAGTAATGTGGTGAATGTTGTAAACAAGTGGCTTAAAGAAAAGGGCGAGACCGGAGAAACGATGGATGAACTGTGGGATAGTTAAGTAGTAAGCATGTACAAGCAGCAAAAGAGGTGAGTAAACACTTTCTTCGAATATAGTATAAGTTTCGTTAGGAAGCAATAGATATTTTCGAATAAAATTGAAATAATAATTAATTGAAAACAAACAGAGTGGTAACTTAGTGGCATCGGCCGTAACTTAGAAGTTGCAAGTCGTCGGTTCAAACCCCGACAGGCGTGGTACTTTGTGTAAATAATTTCATTACCACTGCTCTAAAAAAGGTGAAGGAAACTGCATGTATGATGGATTATGACCCATTCTCTTTCTCCTAGAGGATGGCTCTGTCAAAACAGTGAAACTGGTATGTGTTAATTATGGTAAATATAGACCTAATAATGACTTGCTAAAGGAGTAGCTATAGCCATAACATCGGCTGCCGGAAGAAGTTACCACCCACCAGACAAAGTCTTGGCGCCAAGCGATTCGTTTTCCGGCATGATGACTGATGATGCCGTACGGAGGACGGTTCCCTCCTATTCACTAAGTTTTTTAAGTGAATTGGCTTAATAAATTAGCGCGCTTTCTCATCAACGATCGCATCATTGAAAAAAAAAATTACAGTTTATTTATGACACGTAGTTTGCATGTGGGTAGGGACGTATTATATACGACTTTCTTATTTCAAACAATATATTTTAGTATTTATAAAAAAAATGTTACCCATCAGTAGGAATATCTCCTATTTCGTGGGTGCGTTTACCAAAATTTAAATCCACACGAAACAGCCACATCCGAAACAACTACTTGTAAATCATACAAATATTTTTCCGTGCTAGAATTGAACCCACGTCACCCTGCGTTGGAGCTGTGGTTAAGCGACTGACCAGTCAGTCTCCACTGCTCCAAATAGTAAGAATGGTGCTTAGCCCCGTTTTTTCTCTAACTAACGAATGTAAAAAGGCACTTGACGAAGCCGTGAGTCACTTGTAGATACTCCCTGTCATTTGTGTACAGGACTACACCTGAGAAACTTCTGGTTACGGAGATATTGTAGGTAAAAATTCCAACCCATATACCCCAATATACCTGCAGTGCGGCTGATTAACTACCTCTCCTGAAATATAAGATGAAGAGAGCTTGGAGTGGGGTATCTATAATATCAATTCCTAGAATTACTTGGGTAGGTTACTTCACGTTCACATCACCAAGTTTTCATTTGATACACATACAGAATCGATCATCTGCACAGTAACGTGCGCCCATAACCACATTATTTTAAAATAATGTGGTAATAAATGTAGGTAAGTGTAGTGGTAATAAATTCTATTAAGAAATCGACGAATGTTTACAAATTAAATTTATTATGATAAATTAACTGTTTATGTTGTATTAATTAAATTAAATTTAACATCATACTGTTTCTTACTAAAGTTTAACTATATCCGAGGAGCCTAATCACATATCACGTTTGGTGACATTACATTACGGCAAACGGCAAACATTTTACACTTATAAAGAGTAGGTACTTAGTTAAAAAAATATATATGAAGAGTGTGTCATGAATAATTTTTGTGCATTATTACACAGTGGGGGGAGGTGGGGACTCTAGTGGCGCTTTCTTTATACAAACGCATTCCGCTGTTTTCTTCATGAAAAACGCTTTTAGAGGATTTTTTTTCTGGTAAATACGCAATCGTTCTAACATGGGTTCAATTACACTCAAATCTAATATAATCTGTTCACTCCTCCAACATTACACTCTCCTTACACATCCATATACACACACAGATCACATATCCCACACTTTCACTCTCACAAACACACCCTCACATTAAACAGTACCACACTCCAGCGTGCAAAGTATTAATCCAATTTGTATTTTTTTATTTTATTTTCTGCATTTCTTTTTGGTTTTCTATATTTTTTGTTTTTTTAAATAACTATTTAGTTTTGTATAACTTAGGGACTGCGGGGCATCCTAACACAAGCAAATTAATTGTTTAAATGGATGCTCCTAATTGTAACTAGCATAAGTTATTTAAGTTGCTGAATAAGCATTTAAAAATATAAAAAATAGTGTTCCAACGATGGCGGGAGCGGGGTTCAAGCTACCGGTGGTTAGGGCTCCAAAGATAGGAACCTCCTCACGATGCGGGCCGTATCGAGGAGTACTGCCTTTTGAATCTGGCCCTTGATCCAACTGCCTAACGAGAGCCTCAATAGATGTTGATCGAGGCTCTTGGCTATCAAACTATTAGCCGATACGACAATCGGTACAATAACTGCCGAGTTCACATTCTACATGTCGACAATCTCATGCGCCAAGTCGAGATACTTAATTTGTTTCTCTTTCTTAGCTTTTACGAGATTCCCGTCATGTGGAATGGTAACATCGACAATCATTGCGAGGCGCGCTAATCGATCTATCACCACAATATTATTATTTTTCTACAATTTTACTCCTTGATTATACGTGCCCCCTATCATTTGATTTTTTCCATAACTTAATTAATAAAAGAAATATGATATTTCAAAATCCCGAAAAATCCACTCTATGCTACGGAGGCATTCCACCTTCTAATGTATGTATATCTATGTGCCAAATTTTATTCAAATCCTTGCAGTAATTTTGACATGAAAATGTAACTAACATCCATAGATATAAACTTTCATGTTTACAATATTAGTGTATTAGGATAGCCTGCGAAAAAATTCGCTCCACCAGTCCACGTAGCCTAATAACCCGTTGCTTGTGAAGACCGGAGTGGAGACCGCGAATCTGTAAACGTAAGGTGGGACGCCCTCATATAGTCTGAGGGCGTCGAGTGACGATGTTCGCAGGATGGCTAGTAATACCAGGATAAGAGTTGCCGCGAATCGAGTTGAATGGTGTGAAATTGGAGCGATTTATATCCAGCTGTGGACAGCTACAGGCACATGATGATGAGGATAGTCCCTACTTACCGGTGATTTCCAGCGCCTCTTCATAGCTGTATTGTAATTTACTTGGTTTCTCTTCTGTCATTTCCATATCGTCTTTTCTTTTATTTATATTGTAAGTATTTCTCGATGGCGCCATAATTAAGTTACTTATTTTCTATTTTTTTTTTTTTTGTTTTTTAATTATAACGAAATTTTAATTTTATATTAGGTATATTTAACATCTTGTGGTTACCATGTTTGTTTATGAAATAGGTACGAAAACAGTTTTAGAGTTCGTGTATCAATTATACAATACTTCGCGAAACACTCTGAAAACCCAGTATAGTTTCATTTAACAAGCAACTTAGTTCATTAGACACATAATCAGTCAACTTTTGAAACTAATCACTTTAACACAATTCCGTGGCCTTTTACGGTTCTAACAATAGGATGTTTTTTCTTTATTATTTATTCAATACTTTGAGGAAAATAAGTGTTTCTGCCACAGCACCAAACGTTCGACTGATCAGAACTAGGTATGCATCGGTTAGAAGGTCAGCTTATCTCAATGTTACGATACCGCGTTATTTTTTACAATAATTTTATTTGTTTATTGATGCAGTGTAAGTGTTTACTTACAGTAATTTAATGAAAATAGAATTCATTAGACGGATGACTGCGTAAATATCATGACTTTCATTTTAGACCTTATTTATAAGTTATTACGGGTTCTCAGCACTCATTATAAATTCAATGTGTGAGACTGATTTTTAAAGTTCCCTTACGACTCTCCCTTTTACATTCAACCTATCCTTATCCTCGGGCAATCGGCCTACACAGGTGCGAAGAATATATTTTCTTTAAAAACAACCAATACATTAAATTAGATAGTAAATAATTAGTGTAGCCAAATTTTATATTTAATATTAAATTTAATAGAAAATAATTACTATAGCCAAATTTAATCTATAGTAATATATAAAGCTGAAGAGTTTGTTTGTTTGAACGCGCTAATCTGAGGAACTACTGGTCAGATTTGATAAATTCTTTTGACGTGACAACATCTATTAAATTGGTACGGCGTGGAGTCTTTCTCGAAAACACCGTAACGGCCGAATCTGACGCCACACGGAGTCCACGCCTACTTTACCCCCACCCCTAGAGCGCCCGATGTGTAAACATGTAATAGACGTTGTCACGTTCAAATATCGGCAGTAGACGGAGTTCTACAGACAACCAATTTTTGCTTTGGATAGCCCATTAATCCAGGAAGCTTTGGCTTTAGGCTAATAACATCACGCTGCGGCCAATAGGAGCAGAGCATAACTAAGTCTACGCGAACGTAGTCGCTGGCGTCCGCTAGTATTTAATGTCAGTTTATTTTTAACCGACTTCATAAAGGAGGAGGTTACTCAATTCGACCGTATATATGCTTTTTTTTTCTTATGTTGTTCGCGGATAACTTCGTCGTTTATGAACCGATTTTGATAATTCTTTTTTTTTATTGGAAAGAAGATATTTCCAAGGTAGTCCCATGATAAGGACATCAGGAGCTGATGATGGAAGACCAGAGAAATCAAGGGGAACTTTCAAAAATCGTAGGGGCGATCGTAGAGGGCAAAACGAATTTACAAAAACCAAAGACACCGACATCCGAAATTAGTTATTTTTCACTTTGTAGTGTTTTTTGGAAGTCGGTTGTTTTTTTTTTTTGTGAAAAAGTTTTTTTAAAGGAAATATACCCTTTGTACCTTTGTAGGTCGATTACCGGAGGATAAGGATTTATTTTACTGGGAATAAAGTATTTACAGTACCTACTACTGAGATCAGCCTGTAAAGGTCGTTTAAATTGCAGGATTTTACCTCCTGTCATGTTTTTCTGGCTGGAATAAAATTGTGAAGATATAAAAGTTTATTCTTATGAATAATCAAATAGAATAATAAAATAAATTTAAACAAAATGAATAGCGTTCTTGACGGAGATAAAGTGTCTTAAAATTTTATATGACAGTATCACTTCAAAGCGCAGTGGATAGACGTCGCACGGCTCATGTCAAAAAGATGGACGCACCTTTCGTTTATCAAATAGCTTCTAGAACATTCTGAAAGTGCCGTCCTTATTGGATGAGCAGATTATGAGATGTGCAGTTCACGTTATAACCTGTAATTCCCCTAAATTTTTGACATTTCCTGTCGCTGAGATGAGAAGACCTATTCCAGTAATAACAACCGTTCTAAATCTAGTCGCAAAATTCAATCTCAGCATTATTCATTGCCAAAAACTTGTCAAACAAGTAAAGCAATTATAGATACCTACTTATTTTGACAGATTGAAACAAAAATTTGACTGGAAATGTTCTTACAGGAATTGCCTCTATTTTTGGAAAGGGAAATCATCAAATGAGAGGTAATTTTAGAACATTCCAGTTCCGGGCGGAGCAGTGCGCGTAGGACACAACGCGCCGGCGACCCCGGCCTTTACCCGCCTGCAAGTCCGCACTTGCGGTGGCCGGGAGTTCGACGTTGTCAGCCCAGGGCGTCCCTGCGACGGCTAGAGGCGTCAGGGCACTGGGATTCCCTCTCCCTCACGGGCTCCGCCTTCTCCTTTGACGAGATTGTCCCTGAGAATACCTTTAGTTAAAATTCACGCTGTGTACAAGCAAAATGGTGTCTAGTGATAAGTAGACATAATGAAGTCAGTAGTTCGCGCAAGATAAAACACTCCCACCTCTCCTATGAGGGCGCGAATTTTAGTTAAATTAAAATCGACGATAGATTGTGATCATTTAATATATCATTTGTCTCATTTGCAATCCGTATATAATAAGTATTTGCAAAATCCTCATATAGGACCGACATGTGTCACAATTAACTGGTTTAATTGGCCTTTCTTTGCCTTTTACTTAAACCGCGGTCGTTCACCTGAAGACCTGAATGATATTCAATAAATTATATTTTAGATTGGAATTTTTACCAATTACGTACGTGCCAAATTGGTTTTAGTACCCAAACCAGGGCACCCCGTGTAAATGGGTTAGGTTAGAACTGGAATCAATCACATGCGAGTTGAAAGAGAGAAGTGAGACAAACACTACTTCCAACAGCCAGGCGGTTGATTAAATGGCTAATTTAACCAGTTCGCTGCGGTATAAGTAGTTCAATATACAACATTATTTTTGTTTATGCGAAAGCCGACACACGTGTCCAGTATTTTTTCACCATCAGATCATATTTTTGTTGGGACAACCAAGTAGGATAACAAGCTCATAACTGTGTGGTTTTTCATGATATCTTTTTGAAATTTTGTACATAGATTATTTACTTAAAAATACATATATATATACATCGATACGATATGGAAATACCTATATACATATATTTAATTTAACAGACCTTGCATGGAGAACAAGAATTATGGTAATGTCTCTTGTTTTTAAAATACTACTCTGACGTTGGCTTGCCACGCACCATTTGTATTTGTATTGTTGTCTACAAAAGGCTGTGACCAACAATTTTAATGTTTTATGTCACAGTATCGTATTCATGTGATGACGTCACTCACAAAGGAGTTTACAAAATGTATTACTGAACATAGTGTGTCAATTATCTATGCCCTTATATTTGACTGAAACAATGATGTTGATATTTATTTTTGGCGTTTATTTTAAAAAATATACAAATATAAGATCTTATTTCTATAGTACTATTTAATACTATTTAATTATTTTTTCCTTATATCTGGCGGTAATAAGGATGAAAATGCTGCTGCCACTGTAACAAAGGAAACCATGAATTAGTTATAAGTAACAGTAATAAGAATCTAGGAGTGAAGGCAATTTATGTAGATTATAATTAAATTACCAAGCATAACTCCATAAACGTGATGGGTTCGATGTCTAGAGACGACAAAACAAATATATTATTTTATGATTATTTTCTCCATCACATGTAGGTATACAGTTTCGCTAGCTAATTTAATTTAACCTCATAAAGTTACTTGATATCGAAACTGGAAAGGAATATTTCTGAAGTTTTAGTCAGGGGTTTAGTATCTTATCTTTAGTAAGAAAATAATACATATCTCTAGCACTATCAGTGGCTTTAGATTTGACAGTTCAACAACTTTCATTGCATTATTTACGATATTGATACTATGTTTCTTGGTTTGTTTTCATATTATTTCCATTCATATTATACCATCTACACTAGGCGTCAAAAAAATCGTACCTTCGTAAAAAGTCAGATTTTCATTTAACTTAAAAGGGGACTTATCCAGTACTTCATATAGATGTGCTACATGTCATGAAACACTGGATAAGTCCCCTTTTATACTTTTATTAGTAATTAGAGTAGTTCACACATGCTCGATTTTACATTTGATCTTTTTTTAATATAAGATTTTTATTGTTATGTAAACGTTATTGTTTTCTGCACTGTTCTAATAAAAAATAAAAATTCATTGAATTGTTTTTTTTTAAGTTTCTTTAATGTTCTTCCAAATGATACCAATATGTGTGGGGGTTATGGTTATAATAACGATTGAAAGTTATTTTCGCGGAGATCTGTTTTTTTTTTTTTTTGTCGCCGAGTGTAGCTGTTTCATTTGGTATTTGGTAAAATACACTCACAGGAGAAAGATGTCCGTGATGCATTACAAAAAAAAAACATAAAATTTTTCAGTAGGTATTCAGCATTTATGTGACAAGGCAATCTCTTAGTTAAACCAAACACCACACCAACCTAACATGAGTCCTCCGCACACGTAGAACATGGAGTCACAGTGTGACATGATAAAGGCTCCCAGAACGTTGACACCGCTCAGAGCACTGAGCCGGGCTACCATCACTCCTATACATGCTGCCATACCCCTATAGAACGAACAAGTCACAAGTTATTCAGCGTTGCCTGAAAAAGTTAGAGCAATGAGTTGCCCACGAACAATTGTATAGTACTAATAAACATATTATTGCTATATATTTTTTTACAATTATAAATCAGTGCTGAACCGCAATCCTGCCTGATGGTGAGCAGTGATGCAATCGTCAATTTATATGTGTAGTTTATCAAGAGCCTATTCACTCAACAAAACTGAGTGAATAGGAAGGAAGATGACAGTTGAGCGAGGTGATGTAATGTTAAACCCAACAACACGACCATCGATGCTGAGCCAGAGGGAGATTGATCTGGAGACCCTCCACGACCAAACTTCCGACACAACAACATTTGGCGCATCGTACCCGGCACACATCGCAACACAACTGCTCAGACCCGTCCTCCGTACGGCTTCACAAGACATCATGCCAGAACACAACGAATTGCTTGGCGGCAAGACTTTGTCTGATTTCTGTCGGCCGCCGATGTTATGGGAGAAAAGCGAAGAAAGTAGTTTAATCAATTTATAATGTTCATATTGTTAAGACACAGGCCTCCGCTCGGTGAGAAGGTGTGGGCCGTATTATGACGCGGGCCTGGTGCGTCCGTCTTTGTATTATGACGCGGGCCTGGTGCGTCCGTCTTTGTATTATGACGCGGGCCTGGTGCGTCCGTCTTTGACTCTTTGGTTTTAGGATATGCCGGTTTCTTCGCTATGTTTTCCTTGGCCGTTCTGAAAGTGATAGTGAAATTGGTATCATAAAGTAAAGCACCTGAAAGGATCTACACCTAGAACCTCTCACCGCAATGCAAATGTAAGTCGCAGCCATGTTCCGTCCACCGCTGGTCTCCAGAACATAATCATGCACAGAAATAACGTAAGATGGATTGGTCCATAAATATTTCAGACTGTATTTTCATAAAATCTGTTTTGTTATTTACAGAATAGAGTCTCGAACTGTTCACTCGCATTCATTTAATATACATATCATATCAAGGCAGCTTTGCTATGACACTTTTCCAGGCGTTAAAAAAAAGTTTTTTTTTTAAATGTCATAAACTAGTGTTTAGTTGCGATCCCGCCTGATGGTAAGTAGTGATGCAATCTGTAATGTCAAGGCGCAATAGAATAGAATAGAATACTCTTTATTATGTACACCATATAGATTACAGAACATAAATATAAATATTTACAAAGGGTGACACAATGGGCGGTCTTATCGCTAAGAGCGATCTTTTACAGACAACCTTTGGATGGAATTCTAAGAGGTAGGATAAAGAAATAGTGTAGGTAGTCTACAGTGTACTATTTACATAGATTATACAATAAATATATACGTTAAGTGTATCATACTAGTTTAAATAAATTTATACAACTAATTAATAAATATCATACAAGAGCACATTAAATATAATAATATGTTTAAAGAGAGGGGAAGTGCTTTTTTATCATGTCTTACCTTATTCAGTAATAGCGTTCATTGAATGATTAAAAAGGGGATTTACTAGTTTTAGACTCAGTGGTAAGGCGAGGGAAGAGGCTAATTAATGTCGAATTGGCGAAGATCAATCTGCAAAGCCTGAAACATAGCCTGTCGGTAGTTTACCTGACGACACGTTTGGTGCAGTTGCTGAACGATCGACTGCTGTGCTGCGTGTCTTGCAGGGTTCGATTCCCGCACGGAACAATTAATATTTGTATGGGCTATAGGTAGTTGTTCCGAATCTGACTGTTTATGTATGTGAGTTTAAATGTTTGTAAATGCGCCCATGATACAAGAGTTTACATGGATAGTGTGAGGCAAGCTTTAAAAAAAAATAACCTGACTTAAATCCGCCATCACCATTCCGTCCTCAGACAACCCGTCCTACTGCAAGTATCTGCCCTTAGGTTGTTGATATCACCACGCTCCGGACGAAGCTTTTTGCCTATGCTTTGATACCGCGTACATCGAAGCCCTGGAACAATTTGCCTGCAGCGGTCTTCCCGTCCAATTATAATTGAAGTGACTTCAAGGCTAAAGTTTATAGGCCCATAATAAACTTACTTGCTTATCATCATGCGAGATCGCAGTCAAGCCCTAGTTATTAAATTTAAAAAAAAAAACTCACCGATAAGATGTGGGATAAATATCAACGAAGTACGTATAAATTATTCCTATACACAGCTCATTCGCCAGGAGTCCGAAGAACATGATGAAGCTGGTTATGTTATCCTTGACCAGCACAGCTCCAATGGCAGAGAGGGCAGAGAGGGTCATGATGATAATCATCAGCGCCTTCTTTCTGTGGGCCAGCTTGGTGATGAGTAGCATGATGATCACGAAGGAGACGCCTTGGGCGAGGCTGGCCCAGACTAGACTGATATCCATTGTGGATGTGCATTCAAACTGGAAATAAAAAATAAGTTAAATTACCATAATAACATTTCGATATAATAACATTTTTTTTTTCGTATGCCAATGTTATTATTATTGTTATAACATCATCTTTTATAAATTCATATTTAAATTAGTAATATTTACATTAGTGATACTTCTGGACATTTTATAGAACAAATTACTAAAATAGAAGACTTTTCTCTCACCCTATATTGATCCCAAATATGATGTGACTGTTTCTTTCTCTAAATGATTTACCTATTTCTATAAGTAGGTTTGTATTTTATAAGTCTAAAATTCTTTTTTTTTTTTTTTCAAACTAGATGAGTTCGGGGTTTTGTATCTGACTACTCAGAGTAAAAGGCCGAAACAAACTCAGAGGTGTCACAGTTTCTTCTGATGTCCAGACATAATCTTGTTCAGATCATGTTCATCATCACCACGCTTGCTCAATGCGGGTTGGCGATTTCAGACTCAAAGTCCAGGTTTCCTCAAGATGTTTTCCTTCACCTTGTAATCAGTCATTGGTGTCCAAGATATACTCGGAAACTACATACAACTTAGAAAAGTTAAAAAAAAATAATACTACATTACATAATAATTAAATAACATTGGTACATCTTAATACGAAGTGCACATTAAGTGGATCTGTCCAGTCAGTGCATGCATTTGTCAAAAATAATGCAACTCAACCTAGCACGTGAGGAGCTTAACGATTTGACGAATAGTACCATATAACTAATAAAATAGCTGATTTTATTCTTGAAACATTTAAATAATTATAACATGGTCTAAATAATTTGCACAACAAATCACTTTGTTTAACATTCTAATACATAAGAAAAAAAAAAAGAAACCGCTCGAAATCATCGTTCTAATTTGGTAGTTAGACAGCATTATATTTAAAATAACTTTAGTGCTAGATGGTGAAGATCTGTAGTGCAATCAGATCTGAAAGTTGAACTATCAAATGTTTCTAAAAGTACTACTAAACACCCTTACGTCTTCTGAAGTAACACTAGTGTTGCTGACGATCATGTTGCAGAGTCCCATCGCATCATCGGCTTCCATGGCGTTGAAGCCAGCAGAGAACTTTTCAGCCAGGTAGGGGAACCAGATGAAGAAACTGTTGTTGCTGTATTTAAAGATAAGCAAATTATAACGCGTTTCCCAATAGTCTTTCAAAACAAGCGATCAACGCCGTGGAAAGATGCAAATTATTATTATTCTTCTTCGTGTCATTGGCCAAATATTTGCCAATGCCTTAGTTTCGTCTATTGTAACGCAGAAGTCACCTTGGCTAAGTTAATTCATAATGAAGTAAAACTCACGTGCTAAAAATGACAGCAGTAAAGAAGTAAAGCATGATGCTCTTCCAGAGCAGAGGAGGCTTGAACAGCGGGACAATTTGCTCCCACAGAGACTGCAGCAGCGAGGCATCCTTGCGGCGCTCATTACCTGCTTCGTTCAAGATTACCCTCTTCACCTAGGAAAGGTAGGATGGCTTAAGAACTAGTACACTACTAATTTTAAGAAACTTCATTGTCTTTTTAAATATCTCATGGGTTGGAAAGGCTGTTAAGAAACTATAATCAAAATAAATGTATTTGTAGCATCAGACGTTACTCAAATCTTGGATCGCGGAAACATACGGTGGGATTTTTTTTTCTTGTAGCCTAATTGGCGTTTCTCTGCTGGGCAAAGGCCGCCCATTTTTCCTTCTAAACCACCCTATTTTGTGCTTACTCTGGTCATGTTGGCAATGCGAATGTTACCAGATTGTCACACCACCTTCACCGTGGTCTACCGCGACGATAATGACCTCCCTCAGGTATCCAGTAAATGATGATCTTTGCCCATCTCTCGGAGTGCATTCGCGAGACGTGTCCAACCCACTCCCACTTCAGCCTGGCTGAACTTGACATTAGCATACATAAACCTTCCTGACATCAATCGTTGGATAATCATCCATCAGACACAACACCCGTCTGGTCGGACGATCCTCCTTTTCTTGGAGGATGAGTGAACCTTACACTATGTTTATCATATCTTTCGAAAAATATGACGAGCAGGGATTTCAAGGCTCTTAGAAAATACTATAATCCCCAAAGGAAATAGGCACAGGCAGAGATGTACCTATAGATAGTATACCCACTCTTAAAAAGGTCCTAGAAATTTTAAATAATATACTTACGGGGTATTTCTCCCCCTTCCCATGGTTTCTCTTCCAAATCTTTCTTAGGTTATCAATAGCCTCGTCATCCCGTTGGACATTCACCAGGAATTTGGGACTCTCGTAGAAGAACTGCGTACCGACGGCTCCGACGCCCAGGGGAAGAGCCAGGGTAAGGGCCAGCAGACGCCAGGGAGTGAATGTGATAATACCAATGTCGTAGGTAAATTCAAGGTTCAGAATGAAGTAGGCTATGGCTGGAATGGAAATTTCATTGTTTAAAATAGATCTTATATGAAAAAGTCTTTTTCAGATATTGCCATAAATTAGCCCAAATTTTCCGATTGTTCTGTAAAAATCAAAATGTATAAAGGTATCTGAAGGACGATACATGTTTTGGGTCGCCATGACTCGGCACAGGCTGGTCGGGAAATACGAATGTATATAAACTTCTCCGCCCGGCTCACATTATGCGTATATTATGTGTATCACGATAAATTTTGATAGAAGGTAAAATTGTTGCGTTGCTGCATTGTGCGTGGCCCAACACTCACTTGGCTGTTGTAAGCTATGCTACTCTGCGTGGTAGAGCAGCATAGCTCACACACACACACGCACACACACACACCCTCTCTCACACACACATACACACCACACACACACACACACACACACACACACACACACACACACACCCTCTCTCACACACACACGCACACACCCTCTCTCACACACACACGCACACACCCTCTCTCACCCACACTTGCATTGCTTGATTATACCTAAGGTTTTGTAAAAAATTGTATTCTGCTGTGGAAGAGCGGAGTCTCCTAACACAGGCATTATTTGCTTAACAGGAGGCTTCAATCACCAACTTTTTCATCTCAGCGTTAATCCCAGTCGTATCCGAAGCTTTTCAGCTTTGGAGTCCAGGGTCCGCTTTAGCAGCCTAACTGGTCATTTTGACTAAACTTCGATATTTTCCATAAAGCGACTGCCGTCTAACCTCCACAACCCGAAGGCGATATCGAAGCATTGCAGTTAGACCAATTGTAGGACTTTTGAGGACTCCAACAACCCGTAACGACTACAATTAGATGTTCGTTTGGCAACCGGGACCAAAGGCTTAACGTGCTTTCCGAGGCACGACCAGACCAGTGCAAATATTCATATTCATGCATACAAATATTTGCACTGCGCAAGGATCGAACCCGCGTCTCCTTGCGCAGTGGCCGCGTTTGCTACCGCTACTCTACGGAGGCTGTCAACTTCAATCACCAACTAATGTCAAATAATTTAGAACTCTAATAAATTTGATTTTGTTTTTTTTTTATATACCGTAGTTGATACTATATCGATCATTACAGATAGGAAGATTGTAACCAATGGCTAATATCTTACCAACGTAGGCAGCTAAGCTGAAGTCCAGCACGCTGGTCATGATCAACATGTATGAGTCCCTCACTCTCACTGCGCATGACTCTCCCAGGAGAGTATAGGAAGCTGACTGCGCGCAGCTGCAGCTGTTATACACATTTTATTTATTAGATAACTAGACGATCTTTTCAATAAAGTTGAACGCGATTTACTCGTTTATTTTTTAAATAAATTTCATGTTCTTCCATCACCCATCGGATTATGGGTGTGTTAATGTTGATTATGGGAGTGTTAACATTGATTCTGGGTGTGTTAACATTGATTATGGGTCTGTTAACATTGATTATGGGTGTGTTAACATTGCTTTCGTTATTGGCATATAGCTCGTCACTGAACAGTGCCCTTTTAAAAAGAAGGTACTCACAGACTGGTACTTATAAACTTGAGGACAGCCATGGTCTCCCAGTTGGGGCTGAAGGCACCGATAGTGGCGAATACAAAGCTGGCCCACATGGCAATGAGCAGGCTCCTCCTCCGACCCTGGGTGTCGGAGATGTAGCCCCAGGGATAAGCCATCACTATTGGACCTGGAATTATGGTGAGAATTATCACTACAATGTCAAACGACACGAACGCATAATTATTATCTGTTGATTGAAAAACCAGCTCAAAGTGACACACATTGCATGGGTATTTCATTTTAAATAAATTGAAAACAATTTAATACGCATGAATATATTTTATTTTCATCCTTTTCACAGCTGCTTTTGCTATGCCTCAATCGCAGATTTGCAGTTAAAATATGCAAATAATAGAATGTCTCAAGTATGACGAATGAAAATATTTATTTCTATAGTTTTCAGTTTTAATAATACAACTACATAACATATTGTATTGTATTATATTATTTTTATACAAGGAGAGATGATAATAAATTTAACTTCGTATAGTTATCTGAAGATATTCACAATATGCCTGAGAAGCCTCTATGAGCTATATCCAATGGTGAATCACTGTAGCTAGTGTGTATCACTTTAGCTAGTCAGAGACTGGCAATAGGTATAGTCAGCCTATCCTTTTTGGTTTGGTCGAAAAATCTCTTTTAACAGTTCCGTACTTAATGAGTAAATGTGGGACCTTATTAGTAAGGGGTTAATTGTTAGTGTGTCTCCAGGCGTTTTATAAATCGTGATAGCAGATAGGCCAATTTTTTACAGATAAAATACCTATTTCTGTTGCCGCTATAACAAAAATCCTAAAAGCGGAATATATATTTTTTTTGTAAATACCTATAAAGATAATGGACTCGAGTTTAATCTTGCTAAGCGTGTGGTATCGGGCTTAGAATAACCCAACCCATATCCTCCCGTGGGTGTAGTAAGAGGCGACTAAGGGAACTCTCACCAGGGAAGCGGGCAGCAGCACTTCTCCTGTGGAATAACAAATTACTGCGATCCCCAACCCAACGGACAAGCGTGGGGATTATAGCAAACCTCCCAAAGCAATCAAAGCCTTGGGGGAGGCCTTTGTCCAACAGTGGACCTCTATAAGCTGAAGAAGATGATGGACTCGAGCTTGTCCGGTATTTTAATTTTGATGGTATTTGATAGTAAGGCAGAGATGCTTGATTGTTTAAAAATAATCCAAACTGAATGAACTGTATGTCGTCTCCACATCGTACAAAACAACATAAATGAATGGTTAAATGCGTGAAAGTGATTCATACCTAAACATTCTCAAATGTAATGCCAATTGAACGGTTAGTGGCAATTGATTCGCTTGTTGAACAATTGTGTCGTTTGTATAATTATTATTCTGTCAGCAGCTGTACATTATGAGAAGAAATAAGACGCTACAATTGGCCCAACTAGTGGGCCCAAAGTAACTAGATTGGAAAGAGGTACAACACAAGTCAGTAGTAAGTGTATGTAGGTAATGTAAAAAAACGCAGTGGGATCTCTTTGCTCACTGAAGTGTTTTGGCATTCTATTTCAATGTAATTTTTGGTACCAAGAATTCAAATCCAACAATGTGGGGCTGTGATATGCTCTGATGGATTCTCAATTCTTGGATCAACACCAAGAGTAGGAAACCCAGTGCTTGGTGATATCCTAAATCATTTTACATTCTTAGCTAATATTGGCTAACAATTAGACAGTAACAGAATCTTTATGAGGTTGCGGTAATTGTGATTTTTCTAGTGTAGGTGAGATGTCTTGACTCTACTATCAATAGAAGTAAAACATCACATTAAGATTTATACTCACCAACAAAAGGCATCGACAGTAGTACACTGGTCTGACTGATGTCCAGTCCGAAGTCACAGGTACATCCACTAACGATCACTGAGAACCCGAACATGTCCACCCCCATCGCGAGGGTACACACGCTCAGAGTCACTAGGAGACCTATGCCATAACTGCCAACACCTAGAACAGAATTAGGGTATAATGTTATTATTATCTTGCATATGCGTGTAGCAGGCCGTAATCGGTCACGCGGATCCAGTGCAAGTTGGTAATTGTCGCATATTTTCGGGTTCTAGGGCATGCATGTGGAAACCACACGATGTTTTCCTACACTATTTCGAGAGAAGTGATGAAATAATTTGCACAAAGTGTCTGTCTGGGTTCGAACCAATGAGCTATAACTGGCGTTACCACTAATCCACCACTACTTCATATACGGCATTAGCATTCTTGTACAACTTGTCAATAACAGTTCGAGAGTTCAAAAAACTGACTTAATTAGTTACTGTTATGAAGAAGACTTACCAGCTAAATTGATGGCTTCAGCATACGTGTATATTTTGTCTTCATGACCATTACTTGCTAAGTTTATAATGCTATTATTTATACTATGAATACTATCTCCTCGACCATTCTGCTTGATACCCGTTTTTGAAGTCATTTTCTCTCTAATTTGTACCCTGGAACAATAAATTAAACTAAACTGCTAACTAATTTCTACAAAATTAAAATTATTTTAGTTTTTTTTTTTTATTTTAAGTGGTAAATTAAATTAATTAGAATTATGTTTAAAATTTTATTTATTAAAAGGTACAACAACCGACCTATTACTATATTATAACTTCTTTTAATGTTATTCTGATGGTGACAGTTAAATACACCACACTGCGCTCCATAATTCCAGTAGCAGATGTTGGAGAAAAATCAGCCAGGCTGAAGTGGGAGTGAGCTGGACACGTCTTAAGAATGCACCCTAAGATATGAGTAAAGGTCGTCACTCACTGGACTCCCGAAGAAATACATCGCCGTTGAAGTTGACGATCTGGTAAGTAACATTTGCAGTGGAACAGATATCCAAACCCCGAACATTGGTAAAGGAAGTATTGTAGGTAGGAGATATTTGATCTAAAACTTATATATGAAACTTACATATGTACAGTAGCAGCCATGGAAGATAAAATTAATCAGGGTCGTTGTATATACATAGGTAAAATTTTCAAATTAAATTTAATTCAAAATCATCCATCGGTTTCATACTAAACTTCAATAATATCCGATGACCCTGATTACTCATCTCCTTTGGCGATTGTACTTAAGTTACATACATAAGTTTTGGCATCGAATAGATCCTACCTGCAGTACTTATTTTACAGTACTGTTCTAGGTTCATTTACAAAATTTTATACAGCACTGTTTGTTAAAGGATTCCTAGCTTCAACAAATGGTACCCAGATTCTAGATGCTTAGGATTACGTCTTATTGTTTCCATAGATGAATATATCTGAGATTTGTTGAATATTTTGAACGCAACGTCAGAACCGTTTTATAATCCCGTATATTTTAATAACACCAGCGGATAGCTGACGACGATGTGTTATTAAATTCGTGTTTTATTATCACTGCTGACCGTTTCTCATGGTCCACTGTTGTATCAGTGTTTTTAATCTATTTTCTTATAGCTTTTACCCATCAATCTTCTAAGATTTTCCCAACTATATTTTTCGGTGTTTAATCAAACCGGATTTAGTGTTATATCAGTGTATTTGCATAGAATGTCTACCTATGTGACTGCCACAATCTATTTACACTAATACGAATCCCTTGATAAAACTCGTCAATTTTTTTGATCTTCTACATGTAAGGACTGTCAATAATCTACGAATGCCCACAGCCTCCATCGAAACAGCCCACATCGAAGGCTTAAGGCATTATTCAAGACACGGAGGGGCATCCATGTGTAATGCCTCGATTTCAGTGTCAAAAAAACTTGTTACAAAAAAAAAGTTACAAGGAAAAAATAATTTTACTTTTGTCATGGCTCTAGAAGTCGGTGTCTAGAGGTTTCTGTTGTTAAGCTCGCCACCGACTTCTAGAGCCATGAAAAAGTAAAATTATTTTTTCCTTTTAAGTGTTTTTTTGAAGTCGGTTTCTATTTTTCGTGAAAAGTTTTTATTTCATGCTTTTCAGTGTCTTAGTCGAAATTCGAAAATAACTGTTTTACCTAATAACAATACTGGCAGCCATAACCCATGTTAGAATAAGTTCTCATCGATACGAAAAAAAGCCTATCTCAAAAACTACTAAACCGATTTTGATGAAACTTATAGTATTCCCTAAGTTGAACAATTCATAGTACAACAAAAAAAGAATTACTTAAATCGGACTTGTAATTCCGGAAATATGCGCGCACAAACATAAAGACATACATATATACACTTGAAATTTGGCTTACTTACATACGAGTCGAATTGATAACCTCCTTTTTTTCTTTTCTCTTGGTTACTTATACATAGAAAAAATCGAATCGCAAAAAAAATCATTTCGCGTGATATTTGAACTCATGGCTACTAATTCACACATCTACTGCATGTGTCTAAACCAGTTGACCGCAACATATATGTAGATAGTTAATAAATTATAATTTAAAATCGTCATCAATTAGTAACCTATTAAATAATATCTCGTCATAATTTTATCTCAATAACGTTAACATTCAGTAATAATCAACTTAGCCATTGCATAAATATTACAGATATTATTTATTTACGAGACGTTTACTTTGTTTTTAAGAATATCCCTAACATATTTTTAAATTTAGCATGCTATGTTGTGAATGATTATAAATAATTTATAATAATAAGTCATTTAAAAGTAAACAAGTCATAGTTTCAGTCTAATAACCAGTAACTGGGCTATGGAGATAAGATGTTGCACAGGGCAACAGCAGTCAGACTAGAAGCTGACCCTAACATAGTTAACCAAACTTTAATCGAAGTATTTAGTTTCATATTTTTTACTAACATCTAGATACGTCTCATCATCATTTCAGCCGAAAGACGTCCACTGCTGGACATAGCCTCTCCCAAAGATCTCCACGACGATCGGCCCTGCGCCTCCCGCATCCAGCGGTTTCCTGCGACCTTCACTAGATTGTCCGTCCTTGTCGGGGGCCTACCCACGCTGTGTCTTCCGGTGCGTGGTCGCCACTCGAGAACCCGTCGGGCCCATCGGGCATAGATACGTCTAAATAAGGAAAAACAAATCTAAGTAATAATTACCTGTATATAATCCTAATATGTATTATTCTTAAAACACTTTCAAACAAGTAAGTATGTAGATACCAACTTCACTGACAACTCAAATTAAAGATTCAAAATTTGAAAAAAGGTATTATAAGTCACAACTGGAACCCATTTTTAATAATAATAAAGAATATAGAACTCTAACATTCAAAATTTAAAAAAGACTGCACATTTTAGGAAACGACTCGTGCGCACTGCGTTATAAGATCGACTGCGGTTACGAGAGAATGCAACTAAACTGATAAGTATTTATTATTTTCCATAGATTTTCTATTATTCTAGGGCTATTGTCCTTAGTATTTATACACATATAACTCGGATTCATATGTGAATGGCCGTTAAAGGATCCAACCTTCAACGAAAGATTATGGAAATAATGACAGTTTTATACGAATCCTGAAAACACTTTTACAAGTCAATCACATTTTTTTAACTTAAGGAGTTCGACGATTCCTATCTGACTTTTTTTTTGCTGGGGGTAAACCTTCAAGTTCAACCTGACCTCTGGAGAGTGAGGTCGGGGTGTGTGGGATTTTAACTTTACTACAACCACCCCGGTGATCACTATCTACACATCGAGGTAGTCCCAGTTCCTCTTAAAACACCAACTCCGGAACCGCCCCTGCGTCACGCCTGACTACAGTGAAATGAAAGTCCAAACATATTGAACAACGCTTGATTATTTATATAGAAGTGATAAACAGTAGACTACACGCTTAGCGCAGTGGTTAAGCATTAGACTGCTGCGTGTCACGGGTTCGATTCCCGTACGGAAGAAATTTTTGTACGACCTACAAGTATTTGTTCCGGGTCTGCCTATTTGTGTTCGTGAGTTTATATGTTTGTAAACGCATCACGATACAGTAGTAAGTCCTAGTGTGGGGCAACGTTTTTTTTAAAAAAAAAAAAAAAAATCATAGGTCTGTCTCTTTTAAAGTCCACGCATAATCTTGGTCAGGCCATATTATGATAAACACATGAAACAATGTCTGAGGTGGTCTTGGTCTGTTGAGAACCAGAGTCCATTCTGTCAGAAATTGTGCAGCTCAACTCAAATCATAAGATCAAAGGTTTTTTTTTTTTATCGTTGCGCCACTTTAGGAATTTCTCGTGTGTCGTGGGTGCGTTTACAAACATAAGCTCACATACACAAACATCCAGACAACAACAACATACAAACAATACTAAAGAAACTGCCAAACCATGACAAAAACTAAGAGAACACAGGAAATAAATAGAACGACCTACAAAGCCCTCACATTCACATTAAAAAAAGAATACTTTAGGAAGTAAATAGTCTATTATTTATGAATATAAATAAATATTATGTCTTTATTGTTATTTTATATATAACATGACATTCATAAATTTTATATAGGTATACATGTAATGAAATAATATTTCATTAATTTAAATTTGCCGCGCTTCGCGCGTTGTTTAAGTGTCATTGAAGGTTGGTAGAGGGCGCCGCGTGCGGGAGACGTGTGATTCAATGGCGGATAAGATTATTTTGTGAGTTTTTATTGGTATAAAAACTTATAGCGTTAGATAAAGAAAATAATTGAGGAGACGATAATAGTGAACTTTAAATGTCGTTTCTTTGTATTTTCAGGTAAGAAGTGTAATTGTGTTTAGTTAAACGATATGTGTTGTAATACTGTAACGGCTTGTTAAATAAAATAGAACTTTGTATTTTCAGAGAAACAAATTTTGCTTTATTTCGAAAATCCTCAATAACATATCTTATAAAACGACATTTTCGTTAACTAAAATAAGATGGACCGGCTACAATTTAAGTTTACGATGATAGCCTCAAGTGATGGAAAATCTAATGTATTAGCCATAACCTCAATATTTACAGAAGAAGGAAAATGTTATGTTTTACCTGATGAGCTGAAGCCGGTGATTCATCATACATTTATTGTCAAAATGAACACTTTCTCAAAAATAAAAAATAGCATAAAGAAAAGGCATCAAAGTAGAAAAACATGGATAAAATTGGATGAAGATCTTAAGAAAACATACATAGATGAGGCAGGTAACATGCACTTTTTAGATCAATATTTAGAAGAAATGAGCACTAAAAAACCAATAGACAAAGATGACAAGTTGCAACATATCTTGGAAAAATTAATAGAAACTACTACAAAGAAAGAAAATCAACATAACCTAAAACATATTTCAGAGAAGTTCATTATTGAAAAATACACAAGCAAGAACCCTAATGCAATGCAATGGATTGAGAATTTTGAAAAAGAGTGTGAGCGCTTCAATATAACAAAAGATGAATCAAAAATAGATATATTAAGGTTATTTTTAGAAAAATCTTGTTTAGATTGGTATAGCTCAATGGTCATAAAACTCACAATAAAGGCTGAATGGAATGAATGGAAAGACAAATTTTTAGAAACTTTTAAAAACCGAGGATGGGACGTAGTCACATACGCACTCGCATTCAGGTATAAAGACGGACTACTAATTGATTATGCTATAAAAAAAGAAAGGCTTATACTAGACATAAACAAATCGATAGACTCCAAAACAATGATAGATCTTATTGCAATGGGTTTGCCTGGGTTTATCTTAAATAAGTTAAACCGGGATGAACTCAATGACATTACTGAATTGTTCAATGAGATAAGAAAATATGAAGGTATGATGTACAAAAAAAATTCAACCACAATTAGGGGTGGTACATTCCTTAAAAATAAAACTAATGAGAAGAAGCCATGCAAGACTTGTGAATCTTTGGAGAAAGGAATTAGATATCATCCGGAGGAGTCATGTTGGTTCAAGAAAAATAAAAATGAATCTGAAAAAATTTTTAAATCCAGAAATGTAAACAATAACTCCATTATTGAAGTAGATCTAAATACTGAGAAAAAAAAACGAATAAGTACACCATTAATCAAAATCAAGCTTTTATTAGAAAATAAGCTAGAAGTGAGCGGTATCTATGATTCAGGCTCACAGATCTCTTTAATAAATTCAAGACTGATTAAAGTAAAAGGAAAAAAGGACAATTTGAATATAGCGTATATGAAAACGGTTAATGGTGTGAAAAAAACAGATGGCTTGATAACAATAAAAATAAAAATATTCGATATAGAAGAAGAAATGGATGTATATGTATTAGAAAATGAAGATTTTGATGACTTTATAATCGGATTGGATATGATAAAGAAATTCAAATTAACTCAAAATGAGGACTTGCAAATAGAACAAAAGAGAATAACAAATAAAATAGGTGAAATGTCTACAGATAACAGAAATGAAGAAAATAACATTAAAACATTTGCAATAAATTTTAATGAACACATAGAAACAGAAGAGTTTGTAAGTATGACAGATCATTTAGATAATGAAAAGAAAATTGAGATAGAGAAAATTATAAAGGAATATAAAACAATTTTTGCAAAGGACAAGTATGATATAGGATCAGTTAAAAATTATGAAGCTCACATAGGTTTACTAGTAAATAGATACTGTAGTAAAAGGCCATACCGATGTACAATAGAAGATAAATTAGAAATTGAACAGCAAATATCCAGGTTATTAAAGAATAACTTAATAGAAGAATCCTACAGTCCTTTTGCTGCTCCAGTGACACTGGCTTTTAAAAAAGGTGAAAATAGAAAATCCCGCTTATGTGTAGACTGCAGGGAACTAAACAAAATTGTTGTTCCACAAGCTCAACCTTTTCCATTGATAGATGATTTGATTATTAAAACTAGAAATTGTAAATATTTCACCACATTAGATATAAACTCAGCATTTTGGGCAATACCATTACGGGTAGAAGATAGATATATTACAGGATTTGTCACACAAGATGGCCACTTTCAGTGGACCTGTCTTCCTTTTGGCTTGAAAACGTCACCAGCAATTTTTCAGAGAATTTTAAGCAATATTCTAAGAAAACACGATCTCACAGGATACTCTGTAAACTATATCGATGATATTCTAATACACTCGACCACCTTTGAAGAACATATAAGACACATAAGAAATGTATTAGAGGCAATAATAAAAGAAGGCCTTAGATTGAAGTTTACAAAATGTACCTTTGCTTCAGACTCAGTAAAGTACCTCGGTCATGTAATTCAGAATAATTCGATAAGACCACTAAAAGACAATTTGATCTCTATAAGACATTTTCCAACTCCTAAGACACAAAAGAATATCAGACAATTTTTAGGAAAAATTAACTTCTACCATGAATACATACCAAGAAGTGCAATGATTTTAGACCCATTACATAAGTTATTAAGAAAAAATGAAAAGTTGGTGTGGTCAGAGAAGTGTGAAGAATCATTAAATCAAATAAAAAAATATTTATGTTCTCAACCTGTGTTGGAAATATTTGACAAAGACTTGCCAATAAAAATCTTTACAGACGCATCTTTAGAGGGTATCGGGGCTATATTAAAACAGACACAACTAGATGGTAAAGACAAACCAGTGGCATATTTTTCAAAAAAAATTAATGAATCTCAAAAACGAAAAAAGGCTATATATTTGGAATGTTTTGCTATAAAAGAAGCAGTTAAATACTGGCAACACTGGCTAATTGGAAAACAATTCACCGTTTACTCAGACCACAAACCTCTAGAGAACATGAACATTAAATGCAGGACAGACGAAGAATTGGGTGACCTCACATATTACCTATCTCAATATGATTTTACAGTAAAATATATACCTGGTAAAGAAAATGTAGAAGCAGATTGTTTGAGCCGAAATCCCGTATTAGAATCAGAAGATAACAAGGAGGAACTATTAAAAATAATTAATTTAATAGAAGTAAAAGATATAGTTGCAGACCAAGAGAAAAATAAAACAATAAAAGAAAAGAAACAAAATCTAATACACAAAAATAAAATCTATTATAAAAAAATAAAAAAATATGAAAAGATTATACTCACAGAAGAATTTAGTAAAAAATTTATAAGAAAGGTGCATGAAGATTTATGCCATATTGTAATCAGACAACTACAGAAAAAAATAAGTACGATATATACAGCAAAAAACCTAACGAAAAATATAATAAATATTTGTAAAACCTGTGAAATATGCAAAAAAAATAAATCAAGATGTCAAGGAAAATTTGGTTTAATGTCACAACTGGGACCAGCAACAAAACCATTTGAGATAATGTCAATGGATACTATAGGCGGCTTTGGAGGATCTAGATCAACAAAAAAATACTTACACCTTTTAGTAGACCACTACACAAGATATGCCTTTATTGACACTTCAAAAACACAGAATGCGAATGACTTTATAAAACTAACAAAGAAAGTACTAGAGACAGATGAGATTGGAATAATTTTGACAGATCAATAACCAGGTATCAACTCGAAAGAATTTAAACAATATTTGCAAGAGAATAACATTAAACTAATTTTTACATCTGTGAATACACCATTCTCGAATGGCTTGAATGAACGATTAAATCAAACAATAGTAAACAAAATTAGATGTAAAATAAATGAAAAAAATAACAAGAGAACATGGACAACAGTAGCAAGAGAATGTATACAGAAATATAACGAAACAGACCACTCTGTTACAGGATTTGCACCAAAGTATTTACTGGATGGTACAAATGTCAGTATTTTACCAAATGAAATTAAAACAATGGAAAAGGAAGAAAAGTGGATTGCTGATAGAAGATTAGCATTAGAAAATACAATAAAATCCCATAAGTATAACAAGAAAATATTTGATAGAAATAGAACAATGCGAGAGTTTGAAATAGGAGACAGTGTATATGTAGAAAATGGAAATAGACTAAATAGGAAAAAACTAGACGAATTAAAAATAGGCCCTTTTAAGATAATACAGAAAATATCGAACTCCATTTATAAGATTGATACTGGCAATAGAAAAACAGAATCAACTTTATTCCACATAACTAAATTACAACCTGTCACAACAGAAGATGAAGTAGAAGAAAACGAATATGAAGATAACTTGTAGGTGCATTGTATTGATTGTATACCTAGATTATATTATTTAGCATTTTCGCTCTTAGGGGGGGAGATGTAATGAAATAATATTTCATTAATTTAAATTTGCCGCGCTTCGCGCGTTGTTTAAGTGTCATTGAAGGTTGGTAGAGGGCGCCGCGTGCGGGAGACGTGTGATTCAATGGCGGATAAGATTATTTTGTGAGTTTTTATTGGTATAAAAACTTATAGCGTTAGATAAAGAAAATAATTGAGGAGACGATATTAGTGAACTTTAAATGTCGTTTCTTTGTATTTTCAGGTAAGAAGTGTAATTGTGTTTAGTTAAACGATATGTGTTGTAATACTGTAACGGCTTGTTAAATAAAATAGAACTTTGTATTTTCAGAGAAACAAATGTTGGTTTATTTCGAAAATCCTCAATAACATATCTTATATACATATACCCCCTTATTCATAAAAGTTGTTTGAAGTTAACTAATGATTAGCGACTGTTTAACCATACATTTTTGACGTTTTAACCTCACTTAACTTTCATCATCGTTTATGAATAAACACCATAGTATTTAAGGGGTTTATTCATAAACGATTATTAAAGTTAAGTGACGTGCAAACGTCAAAAATGTATGGTTAAACAATCGCTAATCATTAGTTAACTTTAAGCAACGTTTATGAATAAAGTGGACAATGTGTAGATGCATTTATTATTTAAGAATTATGTAGATTGGTGTCTAATAGGTCTTTTGAGGAAACCACCACACGATTGAAAGGATCTGTTTCTAAACAGTATTTGCCAAAATTCAAGCAGCTTCGATAAGCTGCTCGAAGTTTTCAAGATCAACGATTTGATAAACAATACAAAAGAGATAAATTTTGGTTTGCCGTGTAAATTAGTCAAACAGCCAAATAGAAAAAAAAGGAAGAAAAATAAAATGTGAAAATCTTTTCACACATATTGTTAATGGCATTAAATATATAGATTAAATTCATCAAGCAATAAATTAAAATAATATGGCATTGTACTTTATATTAAGGTAAACGCAGGTATTAACGACCCCCTTAAGGCAATTTTAAAATTAACCATGTTTTTTTAGTATACTGGTTCCTCTAAAGATTAATAGTTTCAATTTATATGCTAGTGTTATGTATAAAAAATGTATTTACTGGATCAAATACATATAAATAAAAGATAATCTTGTAAAAAATGATTTAAAATGTGTCTTAGTCGATTGTTGCTATTACCGACCCATAAAAACGGCTGTGAAGCTATTAACGATTTTTATGCAGCTATTCCCGTTCGTGTATGAGAGGAGGCTTTCTTCCAGCAATGGAATGTGGATATGTAAGCTAGTGATGATGATGATTACCGATCTTAATAAAATAAAACATAATACTTATTCGTATTCTTTAAATATCATTATTTTTAATGAAATAAATATTTTTTTAAATTAATCAACATAATACTATTAATACACATATATATTTATATTTAAGGAGTTTAAACTCTAGGATATTTCCTTATGCTATTGAGATCATAATCATTTTTCAAAAATTATAGTCATTGGTTCAGCTCTTTTTAGAAATAAATTGCAACTACGTAGTTACATATTACATGATTTGGTACATCTGCTCCTTACAAACGAAACAACTGAAGACTGGTATTTCATTTGTTACAAGCCACGGATATAAGCGGTTGGTGATATGTTCATAAAATGCTTCTGTGTTCATCCGTGTTACCAAGTCCCCATCCACGGGGTAATCTAGGTACAACATTTTTTGGCAAACGTTTAAAAGGAAAAAGTATCATTGGAGGTGCTACATTTCCGTAATCTGAAACGTTCACAAGTACAGTCAAGCACTCCTTTTCGTCATTAGCAACTCTATTATACACACGTTTGCTACCTCTGCTGACCAAAACTTCTTTCTCTTTTGGACATAAAAAGAAAGAAGTTTCGTCACAGTTAAAAACTCGTCTAGGATCTACTAAAACATGATGCAGATTATTTGTCATAAAATAATTGTTCACTCTGTCGAACCACGTGACTTGATTTCGGCTTGAAGGAAGACTTTGTGCAACGCGTTTAGACACTGTTGGATGTCTCTTTATAAAATTCTCAAACCAATATCTGCCAGGCACACCATTTTAAAAGGATTTGGATGATTTAAGTCATGGACTAGCTTAGCCACTGCTTCTAATAACTGTTCTTTTGTAACTCGAAATCCCATCTTGCCAAGGTAGTGATTCCAGTCTACAATCTGTTTTTCATCACTTAAGAACCGATTGAAATCCGCAAATTTCATTCTTATATTTCCCGTCCCGTTTGCCTCATAATGTAGTTTTGGGAATATTAAACCTTTTTGATGCCTGATATACAATTGTACGAGTACCATCATTCATTGCTTTGATTGCTTCGGCGAGCTGTATTTCACTATATACTTTTTGCCGCTTTTGTGACTCCATCTTCTTCTTCTTCAGCCTATGGATATCCACTGCTGGACAAAGGCCTCCCCCAAGGCTTTCCACGCTGATCGGTCTTGTGCTGCCCGCATCCATCGGCTTCCGGCGACCTTCACCATCATCGTCATCGGTCCACCTTATTGGGGGCCTCCCTACGCTGCGTCTTCCAGTACGTGGCCGCCACTCCAGAACCTTACTGCCCCATTGGCCATCGGTTCTACGAGCAATGTGCTCTGCCCACTGCCACTTCAGTTTAGCGACTCGCAGAGCTATGTCGGTGAATTTGGTTCTTCTGCGGATCTCCTCATTTCTGATTCGATCACGCAGAGAAACTCCGAGCATAGCTATTTCCATTGCCCTTTGTGTGACTCTGAGCCTTCGTATGAGGCCCATTGTGAGCGACCACGTTTCAGTTCCGTAAGTCATCACTGGCAACACACACTGGTCAAAGACTTTTGTCTTGAGACACTGTGGTATCTTGGACGACGAGAAGATGTATCGTAGCTTCCCGAACGCTGCCCAGCCGAGCTGGATTCGACGAGACACCTCTTTCTCGAAGTTGACCTACCTAGTTGGACTGTTTATCCCAGGTATATGTAATTGTCAACAACTTCGAGCGCAGAGCAACCAACTAGAATTGGAGTGGGTGCGACATGAGAGTTCGACATGATCTTTGTCTTATCCATGTTCATCTTTAGACCCACTTGTTGGGAACCTCTGCTGAGGTCATTGAGCATTTTGCCGAAGTCCTCCAGGGTCTCAGCCATGACCACGATATCATCTGCAAAACGGAGATTAGTGATGTACTCGCCGTTGATGTTGATGCCAAATGCTTTCCAGTCCAGGAGCTTGAAGACATCTTCCAACGCAGCAGTGAACAATTTAGGAGATATGACATCTCCTTGTCTCACTCCACGCTGGAGTTGGATCGGTGATCCTGGACACGGACTGACATGGTGGCGTTTTTGTACAAACATTTTATCACCTCAATGTATCGATGGTCAATTTGGCACCGCTGGAGAGACTGTAGAACCGCCCAAGTCTCGATCGAATCGAAGGCCTTCTCATAGTCCACAAACGCCAAGCATAGTGGTTTGTTATACTCCTCGGACTTCTGTACTCGTATAACTTGCCGCAGCGTATGTATGTGGTCTATGGTGCTAAAGCCTTTTCGGAAGCCTGCTTGTTCGGGAGGCTGGAAGTCGTCGAACCTGCGAGCGAGACGATTCGTGATGACTTTAGAAAACAGCTTATAGACATGGCTCAGGAGGGATATCGGTCTGTAGTTTTTCAGGAGGGTATTGTCACCTTTTTTGAAAAACAACAGCACCACGCACCTTGACTTCATACTTCTGGAAAAAATATAATTGTATGTTTTATATTGCTTTAGACAAGAACTACCATTTATTAATAGAAATTATGTCATAAAAGTAGGTGAGAAACTAATTAATCTATATACGATCGGTAATAGATTCTTATAGTTGCTATTGCCGACCCTCATGGGTCGGTAATAAAGTATGTAAGTATAAACATAATTGTATTACCGACTCATAAAAAAATGGTTATTTTAATTCAATTGACCTTCGGACTATGAAATAGATGGTAACTGATTAATTTCACAGAAAATATGAACAAATGCACACTGTTTTAAACACAAAAACAATGATTTATTATTGTAACTATTCAATATCGATCCTCGATAAAAATCATAACTTTGGTTAAATTGACAACGCTATAAGGTAAAAACTAGGCAAAAAAGTTGAGCCGCTAATAGATTTTTATAAAGACTGATAGCTTAGATTTAAACTGGTGCATAAAAATACTTGTATTAGTGTGATATAATAACATAATAGAAAAATAAAACGAAAAGTTACGTCGCTGCCATTAACGACTTATGGGTCGTTGATAGCCGCCACGACTAAAACTGATGAAGCTAATATCGTCCTTTTTAAATTTAAAGTTTTATCATTTCAAGTTAATTTTAATAATTAAAAGTCGTATGAAATCAAGAGTTGTCACTTAAATGAATACATTTAGTAATATTAGATAAAGAATAGACGTCATTTGTTTGTATAAATGTCTTAAATAGAAAAGTCATATACTTACTTGAAGGAACAAGGGCACAGTAAGAAACGTGCTGCGTTCACGCTGCCTCGCAGTACCTGACGTATTTTATGTCTTTTTTGCACAGATACTTACACCAAAGTAAAAGTATACGATGCTCAAGGAATATAACCGTGTGAAACTTTGCCTACCTATAGCTAGAATAGTTCCGGAAACGAAAGATTTCCAATTACTTTTATAGGTCGGTAATAACTGCACATTTTCAATGGGTCGTTGATAGCTGCGTTTACCCTATACAGTGAATGTTCATTTCATTCATGTCAGATATCTAGTAAAAGTAAAAATTATGAGTGAATCAACATTCACTGTCTAAACCTATTGGTATGGCTCATTACCTTAAGTCTTTTTGTCATAAATATAAAATCAAATTCAAATCAATTGTACATTGGCATCTAAACGAGCCACCTATTTCCAAGAGCCTGGTTTTCAGCACAAACAATTTGTGTTTGTTTCTATTATTTATATTATGAATATCACTGAGTTTATTAAACAGATTAATATTTTATGTGCATAACAAAAGATTATAATATATATATGTACTAAGAAGGCACAAGTATTATACACTTCTGGACACATCTATTGGCCCACCTTAGAGTTTAGGTTTCGGTGGCCCCTTCCGAAATATGATTGCTAGATTGAACAAAAACTATTGATGCAGTTTTAAACCTGATACATTTTACCATCTTTTTCGATCGTATTGTTTTAAATTTGAATTCAGAATACCAGACGACATGGAGCTACGCCTAACAAATCGGATATGTCCTTGTTAAAGGCAATTGATTATTGAATAAAAAACATGTTTTACCAAATAAAGGTTTAATTTAATAACGCGTGTTGCCTCCATGGGCATCTACCACAGCTCTCATACGATTAGGCATAGAGTTTATCAACCGCTCTATGAAATGTTGAGGGTTCATCGCCCATTCCTCTTCTATGACAGTTTTCAACTCCTGCATCGTCTGAGCAACTAGCTGGCGAGCCCTAACACGTCGTCCCACATGTGCTCAATTGGGTTCATGTCTGGGCTTCTGGCTGGCCAGTCCATAACTGTGATATTCACATCCCGAAGATATTCCCTGACGATGACGGCCATATGGGCTCTTGCATTATCATGCATAAAAAGGAAATTTGGGCCCACATAGTCCGCGTATTGATACCATACGTTGACTATGTGGGCCCAAATTTCCTTTTTGGTGAGGTTCTAAGCACTCACGAATGTACCTTTCAGCATTTAATGTTGGCAGCCGTGATTCTGTAACAACCTCAAGTTGAGTTTTGCCGCTCGCGGATATACCGCCCCAGACAGTCCATGAGCCACCGCCATAAGCAACCCTCTCTTCAAAGCAGCATTGTGTGAAACGCTCTCCCTTACGTCGGTAGACCTTCTTCCTTCCATCATTGCCATGTAACACAATTTTAGACTCATCAGAAAAGAGCACACGGCTCCAATCTTGCTGTGTCCAATTTAAATGAGTGCGTGAATGTGCCAGGTTCAAAACTGCATAAAAACTTTTTGCTCGACCTAATATAAAATTTTAACTAGGACCAAACGAAACTGAAAATGCAAGGTGGGCCAATAGACGTGTCCAGAAGTGTATTAGGTCCGTACCTACATATGAAATTGGCGTTTTGTATGGGAGGAATAAAGGTCGTTTTTTTTATATAATATATTTATTTAATCAAAGTACGAGTATGATCCATTGCTATCCATGCACTTCTGCCACCTCTTAGGTAGTTCGTTTATGCCTATTCTAAAAAAAAACATTAGGACGGGTATCAATAAAATCTTTAGAGGCAGTTTTGACTGCCTCATCGGCGTTGAATTTTTCCCCTGCAAAAAGTTATCCAAATTTCTAAAAACTGGTAGTCTGTTGGAGCTAGGTCCGGGAAGTACGGTGGATGTCTTAAACATTCCAATTGAAGCTCCTCTAATTTGGTAGCAGTCTGTTGTGCAGTTTGTGGTCTCGCGTTGTCCTGAAGCAGCAGTGGCTTTATACTATTGACCAGTCTCGATTGTTTAGCAGCTAGTTTATCCATCATTACGTGGAGCTACTCACAGCAGAGATCTTTAGTAATCATCTGGTCAGATTTAAGGAAGCTGTAGTGCACCACAGTGGCACTAGTTCACCAAAAGCTGACCAAAAACTTTTTTCTAGTCAATTTTCTCTTGGGGCGGAATTTTGATGGTTCACCGAGGTTCAAAATGACTGAAATATGAAGGTGATTGATGAAAAAGCTAAAAACCTACATTAATACACAGGATCCTTTTAATCCCGGTGTCCCACGGGAACGTATCCCGTGATATACATATAAAGAAGAAGAAGAAGATAAGAAAGATCATGATCACCCAAAGGGCAATGCAGAGGGCAATGCTTGGGGTTTCACTGCGTGATCAAATCAGAAATGAGGAGATCCGCAGAAGAACGAGAGTAACCGACACAGCCCGAACAATTACAACACTTAAGTGGCAGTGGGCCGGGCACATTGCCCGTAGGACCTACGTCTGATGGGACCGACGGGTTCTCCAGCGGCGACTATGCCCTGGAAGACTCAGCTTGAGCCCCTAACAAGGTGGACCGATGACCTGGTGAAGGTCGCGGGAAACCGCTGGATGCGGGAGGCGCAGTACCGGTCGTCGTGGAGATCATTGGGTGAGGCCTATGTCCAGCAGTGGATGTCATTCGGCTGAAATGATGATGATAATGTTGAAAGAAAAGAGAGAAATAAAGAAAAGAAAGAAATAAAAATAATTATTGCGACTCGTATAGGAATAGCATAATGTTAGCTAAATAAAAATATAAATTACGTTATATGAAAAAAGAAAAATGAAACAGAATGTCCTAGTAGAGATAGGAGGCTTTTGGCCCCGTCTATACGTAGCTAAAGATCTCATCGTGATGCTGCGCCCGCTGTACGCTGCGGTACATGCAGGCGAAGCCGCGAGTAAAAATCAGTAAAGTTATAAGACAAAATGAAAATTTAACAATGATAATGACTACTCATTATTTGTATACGGTCTTATCGGTAAAAGTGAGTAAGTCAAAGAGATAGTTCTGTATCGAAGGTCATGGGCTAATGACCGCGACTAAGCTGTTCATTCACCAAAGTGAACTACAAAATTAATGTACTGTATTACTTAACACCTACTAACTGTAGATAGTATGTAACAGAGATAGAGATATTTACAATATGCTCTTACATATTTCTTTTTTATATAATCAATGTCATGGAGTTTCTTGCCCTTTTTCCACAGGCACCTGTTACGTTTTGGAAAGGAAAATGGTTTAATTTTTCTGACAACAATAGAAAAAGCAAAGAAAATATGGGTACGTTTCGTGACGCTGAGAACAAACACAAAAAAGGACAAAATGGGTAAATTATACACACCGATCGAGCTACCAAAGACATAAAATTTCATTATCTCGGTGAAACTGTTTCAGAGGTTACAAACCGCTGTGTGCTGTGTACTAAGCTAAATTTACTTTTATTTAAAATTACTAAATGAGTAATTGAACGGACTCACATAAGAATGAAAAACAGGGTGCAATGTAAAAACAAGTCTTCTTTCTGCGATAACATAATTTAGGTTATATGCATACATATCAGCGAATTAATTTCATACATTTATTTTTGTAATCGTCATCATTTCAGCGTTAATCCCAGTCGCATTCGAAGCTTTTCTTTCAGCTTTGGAGTCTGGGGTTCGCTTTACCAGTCTAACTGTTGATTTTGGCTAAACTTCAATATTTTCCTTGAAGGGACTGCCGTCTGACCTCTACAACCCGATATCGAAGCGTTGCAGTTAGACCAATATTTGAACTTTCGAGGGCTCCAACAACCCGAACGACTGCCAATAGATGTTCCTATGGCAACCGTGCTTTCCGAGGCACGACCAGATCAGTGCAAATAATAGGTCCTTATATATGAAATTGGCGTTTTGTCGTACTGGCCACTTTGATCTCAAATATCTCCTCTTTGGTTTAGAATTCCAAATTCAAATTTATACAACTATTTACTATACTTATCAATTTGTGTCTCGAAAACCGTATTTCATTTACATTTTTCTTTTGGTCTTTTTTTCTGCGTCATTGAGTTTACAAAATGGAAAATTTAAAATTTCGTGTTATTTACGAATATGAGTTCCGCCGTGGCACCAGTGGTGCAGAAACGGCTCGAAAAATTAATGATGTGTATGGCAGTGGTGTCGCTAGAGAAAGTACAGTGCGTTTTTGTTTCCAACGTTTTCGATCTAGAAATTTCAACCTACAGAACAATCCCCGTGGACGGGGATGCTATTCTGGAAGCGGATCCATCGCAAACTACGTCCGAGTTAGTTGCAGGCTGCGGTGTTAGTGATATAACTGTTTTAATCCACTTGAAACAAATTGGGAAAATAAGAAAGCTCGAAAGGTGGGTACCTCATGAATTGAGTGAAGCAAACCGACAAACGCGTGTCGACTGCTGCGTTACATTACTGAATCGGCACAATAATGAAGGGATTTTAAACCGAATCATTACCTGTGATGAAAAGTGGATACTCTACAACAATAGGAAGCGCACATCGCAATGGCTGAACTCTGGTGACCCATCCAAATTCTGCCCTAAGAGAAAATTGACTAGAAAAAAGTTATTGGTCAGCGTTTAGTGGACTAGTGCAGGTGTGGTGCACTACAGCTTCCTTAAATCTGGCCAGACGATTACTGCAGATCTCTACTATGAGCAGCTCCACATAATGATGGATACACTAGCCGCCAAACAACCGAGACTCGTCAATCGCACAAGGCCACTGCTGCTTCAGGACAACGCGAGACCACACAACAGACTGCTACCAAATTAGAGGAGCTTCAATTGGAATGTTTTTTTTTTTTTTGGTTCCGGGGTGGAAAATCCTCAATGGATGTCCACCGCCCTGGGGTGGGCGACGGGGTATGTCAGACTCCTACTGACTAAAAACCACCCCGGTGTCTCTCCGGTCACGCGGAGCCGCAGGAGTCCTTGATTCTGCCGCGGCCTCACACTCCCGTGCTGGCCCTCGCCTCCTGCACGGGGTAGTGAGGTGTTAAAATACCCCGTGCATCGCCTCTGAGGCGCGCGCCGACACTCGCGCGCAGTACTCCCCGGACCTTGCTCCAACAGACTACCATTTTTTTAGAAAGGATAACTTTTTGCTTGGGAAAATATTCAACTCCGATGAGGCAGTCCAAGCCGCCTTCAAAGATTTTATTGATTCCCGTTCCAAGGTTTTTTTTTTAGAAAAGGCATAAACGAACTACCTATGGGATGGCAGAAATGCATAGATAGCAATGGATCATACTTTGATTTAATAAATATATTATATTTAAAAAAATAAGCGACTTTTATTCCTCCCATACAAAACGCCAATTTTATATGCAAGAACCTAATATTCATATGCATGCATAGAAATATTTGCACTGCGCGAGGATCGAACCTGCGCTTCCTAACGCAGCGGCCGCGGTCGCTACCGCTACGCTACGGAGACTGTCATACATTTATTTTTGTAATACTAAAAATTAATATAAGTACAAAAGGTGTTTTTAATTACGCGGTATGTAGCCAATCAGCCTGTATGTACAGCTGGGGATGTTGCGCTACTTCTTCTCAAGAACTAGAAAGGGCAGACTGTCCTATGTAGTCTTGAAATTGTCAAAGTGCTGATTTCCAGTACGAGTATAATTTCAACAAATAACTTTTAATAGCGTGTTGAAAATCATCCCATCTAAGGGTGACAAACAACCTCCACATAAATGTTTGCGATGAAGCTGAGAGAAAAGAGTGGGTATCAACAATTGAATACAGTAAAATTATATTCCTTTGTCATATGTAATTTTATTTCATTATTTGTTGCTGAGTGTACCTCTTGATCTCGATCATGCCTGATGGAAGGCGTTGAATGAGATCTTTGGCGAAACGATTGTGCCCAGAACATGCCTATTTACTCGTGCCTTCTGCGCCTTTCCCAATAGGCTTATTTCTTTTTACCTCACTCAAGCTTTACTATGATCAGCACCGTCACGCCTCTAGCCGCCACAGGAGACGCCCTGGTCGGGAGAAAACATCGATCTCCCGGCCACCGTAGGCGCGGGCTTGCGGGCGGTGAGCAGTGGGCAGCTCGCCGCAGCGCGTTGTGTTTCACGTGCGCCTCAAAGGTATGTCAGGATCGTGACGGGCTCCACGAAGACCGATGAAACCGCGCACAGGCAAGTGAAGGAACACGTGTGGGTTTTAGTCAGTAAAAGTCTGACAAGCTATTCCGCTCCGCCCAGAGCGGGCTCCGGGCGGAGGAAGAGATCATTTGATTACTCCTCATCCAGAATAACAAAAAAAAAGGGTTAGTATGATCACTGTGTGTTCAACCCTTCCCAAATAAAAGTTTTCATATAACGTGTCCTGGCAATTTTCTTTGTTACCTCTGCTGACTGGCTAAAGAAGGTACATACCACGACACGAACTATTTGAAATCATCACAAATTACATACATACGTGCTGAAAAAATCCCACACACCAAGGCATTAATGCATCATCTGCCTCGCTGTATCCCAACTATATTTTCATCGGCTTTCAATCAAACCAAATGCACCTGCTTAGCACTGTTTTATATGCCTATCTGACCTGTTAGTGGAAAACACGATCCTCCTTGGTTAGACTGGTTGTGAGACTTTAAACAAATACATCTAAATCGTGGCAGGCCATAACATCGGCTGCCGACAGAAGTTATCACCCACCAGACAAAATCTTCCCGCTAAGCGATTCGTCGTGTTCCAGCATGATGTCTGGTGAAGCCGTAGGTATGGAGGAAGGGTCTGAGCAGTTGTGTTGCGATGTGTGCCGGTTACGGAGCGCCAAATGTTGTGAGTATGGTCGAATCCTCCTCTGACGTCATATCGTTGGTCTTGTTGTTGGGTTTAACATTGCATCACCTCGCTGAGCTGCCGTCTTCCTTCCTATTCACTTAGTTTTTTTGAGTGAATAGGCTCATAAACTAGCGCGCTTTATCATGTACGATTGCATCACTGATTACCATCAGGCGGAATTACGATGAAGCACTAGTTTATAATTATAAAAAAAGTGATGAACTGGTACCACAATAAACCTGAACACCAAACGTGGAAGTAATTCTACAGAACACAATGCTTGTTATTAAATTGATTCTTAAACAGTTATCGTTGCGTTAAGGAATGTAGTGGTTTTCTTTATAAATTTTGCCTACTGACCAGAAGCGTGTTAGTTTATATTATAAACTTTATAACAAGAGACATAATGATCAGCATATCATTTCCCCACTACTGAGACACAGACCTATTCTCTGTAAGAGGAAGATGGCCCAGAGCGTATTGATGAATATGACATGAGTATATCGAAAGAAAGATAAGGATAACTTTATTTGTCACACATGCAAAGGAGATCATTCACTTTGAGCCCAAAAGTGAAAGTACCGGCCAACAAAAATAAAGGTGTCACCTCTATTGCGGAGGCCATGCGGAGTATTTTTTTCATATGGCAACAGGTCTCGACGTATAATACTTGATATATAATTTGAATTAGAAAAAAATCCTTTTCATGAACTAGTACTTAAAAAAATATTTGATAGTTGCTGAAAATACTGCAAAAAATGTAACACAAGCTCTTTGGGATGATGAACTTCAACAAAAAATGAGTTGATTAGTCCACTACTAAACATGGTTTAATTATCGATTATAGTTTAGCAAAAGGACCGCACGTAATATGCATTGTTTGGTATATAACTTATGCAAGACATGAACCGCATATAAGCCCACCGGCATTATTTTTAGATGATATAATGCTACGACCGTGAGCATTGCTCTTTTTTGTGAATTAAGTAAGGTCATTGTATGTCAAGTGCAGTAGTAATGACTGACAGCCTGTCGATCGTTAGACGACCTGTCAAAAGTATATTAAGGCAGGAGTCATTGTAAAACCTGATTTAGTTCGTCATCCGAACAAGCTATTACTAGTTATTTCGTCAACAGGTGAGAATATTTTTAAAATGTAGTATATGAAAATCCAGCTTTTTCGTCTTAAGCAATCTCTTTAAATAGTGGACTTGGAGACTAAGTGCCGTAATGAAAAACTCTCGGAGTAACATACCCAAAAATTCCGAGGTATTTATTTTGGTTGGCCGGCACTTTGACTTTTGGACCCAACACTGCATGAGGTGTAAATGATCCTTAAGCATGCAGGATTTCATAATATGATTGTTTCATCCGAACATATTTCACCCATAAGGCGTGCAAATTTAAAGTCACATCCAAATACATATGTAATAGATTGATAAGTATGTAATATAAATTTATTATAAATTTTCACAAAATGACTAATAAATAAAAAACTAAGATAAGTCTTTATTTGCCTTAAACATGGTATAAAGATGTTACAGTCTTATTTAAATTCAAAAATATGAAATAGTGTCACTCAAAAAGTCATTTAAATTGTAATAACACTAGGTACAGGTAGTCTGTTAATAAACTTCGAATCTTCTTTTTAAACAAATTTACCGGCAATGCTTTATATGACTACTTTATTATAAATTTTAGGGGCCATACAGAAAAAGCTTTTTTTCATTAATACCGTCTTTGACGCATGAAAACACAGTTGACTATTGTCACGTCTGTTACGGAGGAAGGTGTCAGCTATTCGTGGATATAAAATTTGATTTACTCTAACAAATGTCGCATCTTCAAATATACAAAAATGGTAATGTTAATATCTCGTGCTTTTTAAATAGTGACATACAGCTGTCAGTTGACTTCAAATTGAACATCGCACGAAAGCATCTCTTTTCTGCTTTAAATGCTATTGCTTTGTCTGTGGAGTTCCTACTCGCTGCTACTTAACCATGATAGGCTGTTAGTATGGCATCTGTGTTTAGCTCTGGGGCTAGTTTGTATCAGGCGCAGATACGCAGAGCAGCTCAACCGTTTACTTGTGTATTCGATGTGTGCCTTCCTGTTCAATTTAGAATCAATAATAATTCCTTTATAATTGTAACATCGAGTTTATTAAGTACAGTATCCTTGTAAATTGCAAAAATAGGAGCAAATACAGCCTGGATCCGTTGCTTAAAATGCAAAATATTTGTCTTATCCAGATTTATTTTTAGGTTGTTCCTGTTTAACAGAAATAGTACATTGCTGTCAAAGATTAATTTATGTTACTTTTATATATGTCTTTATTTCTACATGTTATAGTTATGGTGCTATCATCGCCAAAAAGAGTCATGGGGTGGTCAATAGTCTTAGACAGGTCATTAATTTATATTATGAATAACAAAGAACCAAGTACGCTGCCTTGAGGAACACCGCATGTTGGTGTACGTTCGCTTGACATGTAAATTTTCTCTTACTTTGTCTTAATATTGATTCTGTCAATTTCAGTGTATTGTTTTCTAATACTGAGTTATGGCTAAATAAGTTGTAGCATGTTTCCCCTTATACCATAGGCTTCTAATTTCTGTAGCAAGATTTAATGGTTACCGTAGTCAAAAACTTGTGTCATATCTCAGTATCGCACACACTGGGGCTCCATACCATCTCGTATCTCATGTATGGATAGCCATTTATCACTTTTCATATACAATTATGACAAATATGGACAGGAGAGTTCCAGTGTGCCAGAGTCCCAGTATAGCCATACTGGTTGACATGTTCTGTCAAACGTTCAAAAAACGTAGCTGTGAGGGCCTTCATCAGAACTCATCTTGTGTGATATTTGTAGGTAGGTAAGTAAGTGTGTGGGCGTGAGAAGAAAAATCACAAGTCCTTCTTACAAACACAGTTGTTTAATCAGCACAGGGTATAATAATCAAAATACGCAGTCAAATGAACAATGTACAGTCTAAGCAACACGACACCAACTTAATTATAACACTAGATTAAACAACACGACACCAACTTAATTATAACACTAGATTAAACTGTCACTCGGATGCAAAGCGATTCGTCACAAGCTTGGTGCGCTGGTTTTCAGATGACAGCCCTCACAACCCTCGACAAAAACGGTTCGCTAGGCTGACTTTGACTACAAAAAGTCAACCTAACGTCGAACGTTGACTGATGCGTCGTCATATTGATTATTTATTTGTAAATAAACATCTTTACTAAATAAACAGACTTTTATTATAAAGAAGAATCTAATTCTTCTTAAAAAGTTAAGGTACCTTCTATAAGGGCTGCTCAATACTCTTAAACAAGGCTGTACTTTTCATTCCCAAAGATGGAAACATCGTATTTACTTATGAATTGAATTGAATGAATTGTATGCAAGTAATGATTTTTCTTTATTTTCGATAGTCAGAAGTCCATTAAAAAACCCTAATACCACAGGACTACCAAGTATAAAAGTATAGACCCGGTAATGGGTCGACTTATCGGGATTACGGATAAATTGGTTAGGTCGTAATAGAAATTGAAATCACAACATTACAAAACTATTGAAAACAGGATTTCTCGAGTCAGGTTTTGTCGCTAAACCACTGAAAATATGATTACTTAAAAAAACAGCCACACTAGATATTTCTCCTGTATTATGAGTATGTTAACAAAACTTATTATTAAACCCTTTAATATCATCAAATGACAACGCGAAGGACGAGATAACGGCGCTCAAAAAACATAAGCACGCTTCAAAAATATATTATTTACGTAAATATGTTACTGTTTACGATGCAATAAATTATCATAAATTTAGAGATTAAGGAGATCACGTTCTCAGTTCCAAGCCAAGTTGATCTAGAATTTGTATAGTCAAGGTTGGAGGTTTACGAACTCGCATTTAACCACTGAGTAGAGTTGAGGGGTGTAGACCTGGCAGAAAGGCAGCAGAATGAACGGGAAACCCGGTGAGCAGGCGAGGAGATCAATTTTCAACCATCAACCATGTCGCCCGCTCCGTTAAAGAAAAAAATGAGGCCAAAAGGGTTATGGTATAACCAACCTATAATGTTCCTACTGCTGCCATACAGGCCAATTATTCCGAGTTTGGGTTCTCTAATATCTATCACGTGGGCTCCATTATGGGTGGTTGGTGTCTTTCGAATTGTTGGAGATATTTCCTCAAAAGGTTTCTTTATCGTTTTACCGCACCAACTATTTAATACATTAATCACTAATCCATGCACTTTTGGATAGTCAAGGAGTCAGTTACTCAGAAGTATGGAGCTAGTTACCAATAGCAAAGTTGAAGGTGGTTCCTTTGCGTTTCATCTCGTCTTTTATACCGCGTATATCGAGGGACTGGAGCAATCTGCCAGCGGCTGTGTTTCGGTCTAACTGCAATTTAAGTGTCTTTCAGGCTAGAATGAATAGCGCGCTTTAGCACCAAGGATTGCATCAGTATTTACCTGCCATCAGGCGGGATTGCGGTCAAGCAATAGTTAATAATTATTAATAAACCCATCCTATTTTAATATAAACTTTATTTCAATGATAATTTCAGTTCATTTCACTGTGATTACCACTATTTGATCAAGTTACAGTTATAACTTGTGATAGGTCCCAGGACTGATCCCTGTGGAACACCTCACGACATCTATCGCCGCTTCCACACTCCTTGGTGACCGGGGTATATGACGGTCCTGTCCGTCAGATAGGCCTTGACCACTCGACAGATATAGGAATATAATAGAAATAGATGTTGAAAGCGTAGAATTGAATATTGACATCTGTATTGTATATTGGCATTGGTATCTATACTAATATATAAAGCTGAAGAGTTTGTTTGTTTGAACACGCTAATCTCAGGAACTACGGGTCCGATTTGTTTTTATTTTTGCGTTGGATAGTTCATTAATCCAGGAAGGCTTTAGGCTATATAAAATCACGCTGCGACCAACATGAGCGGAGCATAACTAACTCCACGCGAAGTCGCTGGCGGCCGCTAGTTAATAATATTTTGACATCTGTATTATTTAGTGACATTAGTATTGATTGTATTCTGACATTTTTTAATTCTATTTTTTGATCTTATTTTTGACTATTATATGTTTATTGGGTGCATTTTGAACGGACTTTTTTGTACTATTGTTTTTTTTATTTATTTGATAATTATGATATCATCTTTCGTCATCATCATTATCAACCTTTTTATTGTCCCACTGCTGGGCATAGGTCTCTTCTCATACAGAGATGGATTGAGCGTAATCACCACGCTTGCTCAATGCGGGTTGGCGATTTCAGACTTAAAGTCCAGATTTCCTCAAGATGTTTTCCTTCACCTTCAGTCATTGGTGTCCAAGATATACTTAGAAAGTACATACAACTTTAGTAAAGTTACATTGGTACTTGCCTGACCTGGAATCGAACCCGCGCACTCATACTTGAGAGGCTGGTGTTTTAACTACTAGGCCACCACTACTTGACACGAATTATGAACCCAGGCTTTTCCAGGTAAACCGTCGGGTCCTGAGGCGATATTTTTGGTATTCAGCCTACGTACCGCCGCTCTCAGCTCTACCTCGGTCACCCCTGGAGCATAGTGTACTGTCCTATCTATACTTGAAGGTCGTGTCATCAGATAGTCATATATCAATAGTAGTATTGTTTTAATCTCGTCGCAGCAGTTGAACAAATAGTTGTGAATTATCATAACTATTTGTTCAACTAGGTGTTCTAATTACATTTGCTATAAATAAAATGCAAATATTATTTCTTGCAAATGGCATCCAAACGAACGTAAACACAGCGAAAATTATTACAGTTACAAACTTAAAACATTACATCACGTTAGGTAGAAAGAGTGCAGCGGTGGTCTAGTGGTATCGGCCCAGACTTAGTTATTACTATAGGTCGTAGGTTCGAACTCCATCATGCGCTTTACTTTGTGTAAATATTTCTTCACCACTGCTCTCAAAACGGTAAAGGAAAACATCGTGAGAAAACCGCCGCCCGCGGGCCCGCGTGATTGATTACGGCCCACTTCCTACCACTGGGAGGAGCCCTATGTCCCAGGCATGGGAAATTATAGGCTGGTTATGTATGTATGCTATGTAAGCAGAAGGTATTGCCGCAGAGTTACATTAATCAAACAATGTGGCATTGCCGCGCCCTCGGATTTTGTCTGTAAGACATTTTATCTGATTTTGTCGACGGCGAAGCAAACACTGCCGTAGCATCCTTTACTGCAACCATTTTGCCGCATTTTCAGGCCCCATTTAGAACCTCTGAATAAGAAGGAAGACGGCAGATGAGCGAGGTGATGTTATGTTATATCCAACAACACGACCAACGATGTTGCGACGGAGGGAGACTGATCTGGAGACCCTCCACGACCAAACTCCCGACACAACAACATTTGGCGCATCGTACCCGGCACACATCGCAACACTACTGCTCCGACCCGTCCTCCGTACGGCTTCACCAAGGAAAAAAAGAAAATAAAAATTTGTAATACTAAAAAACTACTCCTAAAAAGAAAAAATAAACATGTCAAACAAGAAATTCTAAAAATCAATATATTACATTTCTACAAAATTAAGTGAAATCCCAACGAAAACACTCCGTAAAAAACTAGCCAAGTCTCGATGGAGCTACTTGTTTATCTCTAAAAAGTAAAGAAATCTAGACAAAGTTGTACCAAATCTATCTTAGACTTGGTACAACTTTGTCTAGATTTCTTCCTTCCTACGATTTTTTTATTATTATAATTAAGTTGTGGTACAAGGCAATTTTGTTTACACGTAATGTTATATCTCTTCTTCTTCTCTTTCTTCTTCAGCCTATGGACGTCCACTGCTGGACAAAGGCCTCCCCCAAGGCTTTCCACGCTGACCGGTCCTGTGCTGCCCGCATCCATTGGCTTCCCGCGACCTTCACCAGGTCATCGGTCCACCTTGTTGGGGGCCTCCCTACGCTGCGTCTTCCAGTACGTGGCCGCCACTCCAGAACCTTACTGCCCTATCGAGCTCCGAGCATAGTCTTTCCATTGCCCTTTGTGTGACTCTGAGCCTTCGTATGAGGCCCATTGTGTGCGTTTCAGTTCCGTAAGTCATCATTGGCAACACCCACTGGTCAAAGACTTTAGTCTTGAGACACTGTGGTATCTTGGACGACGAGAAGATGTATCGTAGCTTCCCGAACGCTGCCCAGCCGAGCTCGATTATATCTATTATGTGCTATTTTAAACAAATATAGGTAGTTTGTTTAAAATAGCACATACTGGTATTGGTAATTGGTGTCATAGAGCACCTGGCTTTATACCCTGGTATTAATTTTTGCATATCCTTAGGGATAAGCACAAAAAAAAATTAAAGCTATCGAAGATATAGCTCTGTTGATGGAGTTCTATTTCTGCAAAAGCGGTCAACGCAAAATGGACTTGAATGAAAAATTAGTACAGCAGGGAGAAAAGAATTTTAAGAGGAATTTATTGATTCTATAAAACTTAATAATTAGAAGTAATTTATTTTTGACTTATTCAGTGATTATAAGATATTTCGCAGTTGATTCCCAACGTTGTGATGGTTCCTAATGGATGGCGCAGAATAGAACTACCCGCCTACGTGATCAGTCATCATCATCATCTTAGTGTTTATCCCGGTTACAGCTGCGGCTTTCGCGTTCGAGCCCGGGGTCCGCTTTCTTGCTCAATTTCCTCCAAGTACATAACTCCAGCCGGTACTTCTTTGGCGACGATATCGCGCTGGCGGACGCGGACAGGGATCGGTTGGAGCGGCGTGTAGATGTGTGGAAGCACTCGCTCGAGAACGGAGGTCTGAAATTCAATGTGGCGAAGACTGTGCGCATAGGTGGTGATACGTTCCAGTGCACACACCAATTTAAATACTTGGGGTCTGTACTCCACGCGTCCGTCGACATTGATTGCGACGTCAGGGCACGAATTTCCGCAGCTTGGGCAAAATGGCATGAGATGACAGGTGTCATTTGTGACCCGAAAATGCCGGTTAAGCTTAAGTAGCAGGTCTATAAGACCATCATTAGACCTGTTTTCCTGTATGGCACAGAGGCGTGGCCGGTGCTTGAGCGACACAAGCAGGAGCTGCGTGTCAAGGAGATGAATATGCTGCGGTGGATGTGTGGAGTTACGCGGAAGAACCGCAGCAGGAACTCCCGCAACCGTAGCAGTCTCCATGTTCGTGAAATAGCGAACAAACTCCAAGAGGGTCACCTACGTTGGTACGGTCACGTCTTACGAAAACCGGCAAGTTACGTGGGTCACAAATGGCGCCTCCGCCGGGCCGGAACAAGTGAGGTAGACCAAAGATTATAGTGATTGTAGACCAAAGTGTAGATTCAATTTCTTAATATTGTATAATTGCATGGCAAACATGTGAGCACAATGTACTTGCTGTAAAGCATCTATTTGTTGGGTTAGTCTTTTTTTATTGATTTCTGAATTGTTGTTATTTATTTATTTATTTTTTGTGTGTTTTCCATAATGGACGCTCTTAGCGTATAATATATTTCTACATCGGTCTCACACGGTTGATTTCAACATGAATGATGTTTTTTTTTTTTTAATAGTTTTAAACTAGCGCTTGACCGTAATCCCGCCTGATGGTAAGCAGTGATGCGATCGTTGATGGTAAAGCGCGCTAGTTTATTAAGAAAGAGCCTATTCACTCAGAAAAACTGAGCGAATAGGAAGAAAGACGGCAGTTGAGCGAGGTGATGCAATGTTAAACCCAACAACACGACCAACGATGCTGCGCCAAAGGGAGATTGATCTTAAGACCCTTCACGACCAAACTCCCAACACAACAACATTTGGCGCATCGTACCCGGCACACATTGCAACACAACTGCTCAGACCCGTCCTCCGTACGGCTTCACCAGACATAATGCCGGAACACGACAAATCGCTTGGCGGCAAGACTTTGTCTGGTGAGTGGTAACTTCTGCCGGTGGCCGATGTTGTGGCCTACCACCGAGAAAAATGTAATCAAATATTTGTATCAATAGCTTGATAATTTAAAAGAGTGTCCATGGAGTTTCTTGCCCGTTCTACTCCATAGGTACCTACACTTTAAAATGTTCTGCGCCATCCATTAGGAACCATCACAACGTTGGGAATCAACTGCGAAATATCTTATAATCACTGGATAAGTCAGAAATAAATTAATTCTAATTATTAAGTGTTATAGAATCAATAAATTCCTGTTAAATTTCTTTTCTCCCTGTTGTACTCATTTTTCATGCAAGTCCATTTTGTGTTGACTGCTTTTGCAGAATACTCCATCAACAGAGCTATATCTTCGATAGCTTTAAATTTATTTTTTTTTGTTTATCCCTAAGGATATGAAAAACCCTCCGACCAAACCGACCAAGTGGGTCTCTTTTCAATAAAGCTTAAAAGGTGTAGAATTTACAATAATTCTTCTTCAGCCTATGGATGTCCACTGCTGGACAAAGGCCTTCCCCAAGGCTTTCCACGCTGACCAGTCTTGTGCTGCCCGCATCCATCGGCTTCCCGCGACCTTCACCAGGTCATCGATCCACCTTGTGGGGGCCTCCCTACGCTGCGTGTTCCAGTACGTGGCCGCCACTCCAGACCTTACTGCCCCATCGGCCATTGGTTCTACGAGCAATGTGCCCTGCCCACTGCCACTTAAGTTTAGCGACTCGCAGAGCTATGTCGGTGACTTTGGTACTTCTGCGGATCTCCTCATTTCTGTTTCGATCACGCAGAGAAACTCCGAGCATAGCTCTTTCCATTGCCCTTTGTGTGACTCTGAGCCTTTCTATGAGGCTCAGTGTGAGCGACCACGTTTCAGTTCCGTAAGTCATCACTGGCAACACGCGCTAGTCAAAGACTTTAGTCTTGAGACACTGTGGTATCGTAGCTTCCCGAACTCTGCCCAGCCGAGCTGGATTCGACGAGACACCTCTTTCTCGAAGTTGGACCTACCTAGTTGGACTGTTTGTCCCAGGTATATATACTCGTCAACAACTTCGAGTGCAGAGCAACCAACTAGAATTGAAGTGGGTGCGACATGAGAGTTCGACATGATCATCGTCTTATCCACGTTCATCTTTAGACCCACTTGTTGGGAAACTCTGCTGAGGTCATTGAGCGTTTTGCCCAAGTCTTCCAGGGTCTCAGCCATGACCACGATATCATCTGCAAAACGGAGATTAGTGATGTACTCGCCGTTGATGTTGATGCCAAGTCCTTTCCAGTCCAGGAGCTTGAAGACATCTTCTAACGCAGCAGTGAACAATTTAGGAGATATGACATCTCCTTGTCTCACTCCACGCTGGAGTTGGATCGGTTTCGAGTCCTGATCCTGGAGATGGACTGACATGGTGGCGTATCATATATATATATATATATAGATATATATATATGATACGCCACACGCTATATAGATATATATATATATATATATCGTATATATCACCTCAATGTATCGATGGTCAATTTGGCATCGCTGGAGAGACTGTAGCACCGCCCAAGTCTCGATCGAATCGAAGGCCTTCTCATAGTCCACAAACGCCAAGCATAGTGGTTTGTTATACTCCTCGGACTTCTGTATAACTTGCCGCAGCGTATGTATGTGGTCTCTGGTGCTAAAGCCTTTTCGGAAGCCTGCTTGTTCGGGAGGCTGGAAGTCGTCAAACCTGCGAGCGAGACGATTCGTGATGACCCTAGAAAACAGCTTATAGACATGGCTCAGGAGGGATATCCGTCTGTAGTTTTTCAGGAGGGTATTGTCACCTTTTTTGAAAAACAACACCACCACGCCTCAGGCGTTTCGCCTTTAATAATGACGGAATTAAATAGCTTCTGAAGCGCTTTAAGAACCGGTTTGCCACCCGCTTTCAGAAGCTCAGCCGTAATTCAATCATCTCCAGCCGCCTTATCGTTCTTGAGCTGTTTCAGGGCCATACTAATCTCGTTCAGGCTGACGTCCGGGATATCGTCGGTGTAGTGTCGGGTTAGTCTGGCTCTAGGATCATTAGCCAGGCTTATAACAGGTGCGTGTGTTGATGTGTATAACTCTCCGTAGAATTTCTCAATCTCACCCAAAATCTCGGGCTTGGAAGTGACGATCCTACCATCCCCAGTCTTCAGCTTTGCAAGTAGGCTCTGTCCAACAGACAAATCTCGTGCGAACACTTTGGAGCCTTTGTTCCGCTCTATAGCCTCTTTAATACAATTTGTATTAAATTGGCGTATATCGCAAGTCAGAGACTTTGAGATTTGTCTGTTAAGGCATCTGATACGCGAAGCGTCATCAGGGGATTTTAAGACCACCTCCCGTCTTTCTTCCATTAGCCGACGTGTGGGACCGGAGATCTTCTTCTGTCCTTTTGAACGGAGGGTTTTGTAAAACTTGGACCCTTCCATTTGGAGAGTTTCCACAAACCTGTTGTTATAGTCATCCACATCTACGCATTCACCGAGGCATTCGAAGCGATTTTGCAGTTCGATCTGAATGCTTTCGGGGTTTTGGAGTTGAGTTGATGCTGGACGGAGCGTAGACTTCATAAGTCGAGAGCGTTCGAGCCTAATGTTGAGGTTCAAGATGCCTCTAACAATACGGTGATCACTCACGATTTTAACCGCATGGATCACGCTTTACCATCAACGATTGCATCAGTGCTTAGTTGCTTACCATCGGACGGGATTGCGGTCAAGCACTAGTTTATAATTTATAAAAAAAGAAAGAAAAAAGAACTGTATCTCTTCCAAACCATTGACATTCCGTTCACAACTATTCACAACATATAACCTCAAAACCCAAGTCAGTTGCGCGTAGCGGCTGTATATGAAACACCCCTTCCCTTCTTTACGAGCGCGGAGAATGTTTTCCGTGCAATTCGGAAAATGAAAACTTCATGTCATACACAAATTTGTATAACCATGTCATGGCCTATAATGTTTTAATGCTTTTGCTTAATGTTCCAAAAAATACGAGGGATAAGGGATTGTTTTGTTTTCGACATGTTTGTTGTGAGGAATACTACCGAGCGATAAGAAGTCTCGGGTGAAACATTTTTTCTTTCTGAGTTTATATATCGCACTACAGCCGGTATATTCTGTACATTTCTCCTCGTGAAGACTTATGTAGTTGAAGATAGCGTGTAGTGATCTGTTATTCTAAATAATGCTAGGCATATGTTTCGCTCCTTTCACCTAATTATTCACAGTGAGGTACAGACTCCATCGGCAGGCATTTGATATTTTAGTTTTGTCCCTGATGTTTTAACAATAAGATACCAAATAATAGAAATTTGTTACAAAAAGAAGAACGCTGTTTTACTCATTGACTCATTTATTTTTTACCTAACCTAAGTTATCTTTAAACTATGATTAACTTAATATACTAATTCACTAGACTGGTGGTAGTTCGAAAAGGACACTCAATTTCCAAAATCATCAACATGATAAGAAATTCACAATTGCGTACCAGTTCCTTAATAAGTACTAAACATCCACTTGGCAAAGACCATTGTTTCTTTTTCTTCTTCGTGTCGATGGCTCTCTTACCAGCCCTAAACTTGGTTACGATTATACCCTTTACTACCGCTGAATATGTAAAATCGCTTCCCATGGTTCGCTGCATTTGAGAGCTTCCAGACAATATAGCCTTATTTGTCTTATCCTTTAGAAAACAAACTTACAGTGGAAAACTAGTAGTTTCATTTTCCCGTCGTCTTCTACAGGGCCTGCCGCGACGCCTAAGTTAACCACGTAGTGGTTATTTTGTTAGTTTTACTAGAGACGTCGCTAGCCCAGCAATTCAGCTCAGCGGCTTTTTTGCTGCCTCACTATTCTGTGTTTTGGAATACATTGTGCTGTTCCATATTAAAATAACTTAACTAATTGTCTGTTATCGTGGCCTTAAACTTCTTTGCCTTTAAAATCTGGAGGCAGGAACAACGCCACTACGACTCCACCTGTTAACAAAATAAAGTTTTGATACATAATGGTTTAAGTATAGCTCAGTGGAGGCATGAGGAACAGAGAGTAAAGTTCTCTCATCCTCCATAGAAAAGAGAGAATCCTCCGACTAGACGGGTGTTATGTCTGGCGGGTACTTGTTGAGAAGTTGTATGTATGCTAGTTGGACGGTAAACTCTGCTTGCGAGATGTAGAATTCGTGTGACGTCAGTGTGACGCATTGTTCGCATGTGTCAAAATTCAGCAAGTAATTACTCACATTTTTACTGTAATCCACTTTATGTGAGGATTCTTTAAATGACCACTGCTGCTAACTGCTGCACTCACAACTGAAGACTCAACCTATCCTAATATGGTATTCAGAATGCTATTGGGGCTGTCTCATACTCGGCACATCTGGAAAGTCATCCTTTTTTGTACTATCGCCCTATAACAGTCCTTGCTGGCCTTAGCAAACATAATTATGTATATATATAGGTATATATGTTATGGGCCAAGTGATTAATTACATTCAAAACTCACTTATTTATTACATTGTCCGGGCATTATGAATATGGCCATGTGATTAATAAGAAAATTTTATTATGGTGCACTGCGGTGCGGGGACGGAAAGAAACACATGATGCGTGCTAACCAATCAGAGAATCATATATGTCACAGAAATAAACACTATAAATCGGAAATTCAGATAATGAGACTGATTTGATTACTTGAGTTAAAATTTTTGAGTTTAAGTGTATTGACCACAGCTGTGACTTAAATTCGATATAGTTAAGTTTTTTAATTTGAAATTGTTAAGTTAGTTTTTTATGCTTATTTGATTTTATTAAGTTTCAAACACTTAGTGAAAACTACTGAGTTTTAAATCTGTTAGGTACTAAATTACACATAGGTAGTTCTTTTCTTTTATTTTCCATGTTATTTTTTACATGCTTTTTATTAGCTTCACTTGTATGTTTGCTTGCTTGCTTTCTTGTTTGTTTGTCCGTCTCTAACTCTTTGAACTAGGAGTGAGCGGCTCATTACTGTAAAATATCCCCCCGTTTTCATTACGTTCGTTGGCCGAGCGGTATTAATTTGTGCAGGCAAAGTATTTAGTTTAGATTTAGATTTAATTACTTGGGTAACGCATCATTACGAATTTTAGCACTTGCTATTCTGTCTGTTGGAGATCAAGAAGAGTTTGGTAAAAACAAATGAGCGCCACTTAAGCGTTCATGTTATCCGTATATTATTTAAAAAAAGAATATCGTACTAAAAAGTTAAGACATTCTATTAAAGCATGTTTTATTAGTTTTTTAAACTATATTTTTGTTTATTTAGTCCAAAGATTGAGAGCTTTATTGGATAAATTATCTATTCTTAACAATAACTATTACCTGAGACTGATTACTAAGACTCTTTTAACTTTATAGTAAATTTTATGTTGAATATTCGGAGATGTGATTTTCATTTAGTTCCACTTAGATTACTAGTTTTATAATTTAACTTACTCACACCGAGAAGTATTATATTCTCATTCCTCGCTGCAGCTTGGAAGGGCGCTTACTCGCAATATATATGTACCTATGTACATGTGATTGAAAGCGAGTGCGAAATACTTCCAAACTGCTTGAAACTGCTATTGATATAGTTTCTAAATGTAGCCCTTCGTAAATTGATCGAAGTAAAACCGAAGTACCGAATACTATAAAACATGTTTTTGTTATTACTATACTCGATAATTGATTTTATTGCTTGTAATGCTCGGTCTATCTAGTTAAGTATTGCTTTACTGATGTAAAGCAATACTAGCCCAGCCTAGCCCAGTGCCTATTGGGCAGAGTGATCTCTGCCCAATAGGCACTGGGCATTATTTATAATGCCCGAGCAATGTGATAAATTGATGGGTTATAATCACATTGCCCGTTCTTATTGGGCATTATTCATATTTCCTGGGCTTTATGAATAATGCCCGATTAATCACTTAGCCTGACAAATACATACATAGGTCTATTTATAGGTAGCCATCTAATGCACTGAAAAATTCCCTACAAATCGTTCTTTGACATATCCTTAGATTTCACACAATGTAAGCAGATCGTAGCGATTTTCATTATTTTAGCTTAAACGTTGTCCAGATCACCTATGATAATAGAACCAATAACCTTATTTCACCCAGTCTCTACTGATACTTGTGGAAACTCACTCATCAGATAAGCGGTGAAGACGTAGAAGGTTAAGGTGCAATGCCTCATCACGAAGCTGCCCAGAAAGTTAACGCCAGCCAGGCCGCTGACCCGGGCCATCATCACGCCAAGACATGCCGCCATAACCCTGGAAAGAGGACCACATTATTGGCAGGACAAGTAGGATCGTGTTTAGGATGTTAGTAGCTTCAACTTTGCGCATTGCTTTCTTACATTATAATTGCAGATTTATAACCTCTTCCAAAATGTAATAGATGTACAAATAAGTTTCCGCCATTTCACAAAAGATGTCCTCACTAAGAGGTTCCGTTGAAATTGTGAGATATAAAATGTAATATCGTAAGTTCGGACATCTGGTAAAAACATGTACTTAGAGTAGTGACCCTGTTTCAGTATCACATGTGTATTTCTTTTTGTGCAATAATGTAAGTTTTGTGCCGAAAAAGCGTCATATGCGGAACTTTTGATTTACTTCTTTAATTTGAAGAAATCTGCAGCTGAGGTCCATCGACTGCTTGTAGAATTTTATGGTGAAACTGCTTTAAGTGAGAGAAGTTGACGAAAGTGGTTTAAAAAATTTAGAAACTATGTACTTTGATGTGGAAGAACAAAGAAATGAAAAAACGTAGTGGAAGACCGAAATCGTTCGAAGACACAGAATTAGAAGCATTCTTGGAGGAAGGTAAATGGAAGAGGAAAAACGCGCCCATTACTACGCCAGACATGACAAAATTATTCTTCTACATGATAATGTTCGGCCGCATGTTCAAAAAACGACGTAAATTTATTTGTTCACCTAATATCTAGGTAGCCCTAAAAGTCAACGTATATTTTCTTACCTGTAAGACGTAGGATACATCTCCACATAATAAGAGAACAGTACTCCCATGCACAGATTCGTCATCGTCATCCCCACAAACAGAATCAGGCTAGCCAGGTTATTCTGATTGAAGATCGCCCCTAAACTGGACAGGGCTGGTATCAGGAGAAACAAAATCATCAGGAGTTTTTTCCTGCTGGCGAGTTTTGATACCAACAAGGTGATACCAGCGAAGACCAGACCGTGAGTGATGCCTGATAGCAGGGTGTGAGACTGGATTGATGATGAGCAGGTCGCCTGGTAGAAATAAATTTATATTTTTATGAGATACGTATTTTTTTTAAATTTATTCGCTATATTCCACACGTATTGCTAATTTCGTCAAATCTTTTGAGTGTGGAATCAAAAGGGACGAATTTCTTCAGCGTAAGCAGCATGGCGTTACAATCTATGTTATATGAACAAAGTCTTAATGCTTTTACAATATTAGTAATAAGGTGCCAACTCACTGTATCATCAGAGCTCGAAACATTGACAGTAGATTTTAAGATGCTGCACAAACTCCTAGATCCTTCGCCTGTGGGTGAGTTAGTTCCTGCAGTGAAGGCTTCTATGATGTACGGCATCCACATTACTAGGCTGTTGTTACTGAGGAATACAAGACATATTTTAAATTAATCATGAATGAATTAACTGATGATTTACAATTTCCTTGTATTTCTCTATAAAGTCATCATCATCATCATTTCAACCACAGGAAGTCCAACAGCAACACATTACAAATGTGTTGCTTCAGCGGACTTCTCTTCTCTATAACCCCAAATGAACTGCACATCTAGCCAATAACCCCAAATGAACTGCACATCTTTTGGAAATCATTTATATAGCAGTTTTAACAGAAGATTCGAGTATGATTGTTGATGGTTCGTTAAAGCATTTTCCATTTGTTAAGCGTCAGTTTTTCAATCCACTTACATGCTATAAATGACACTAGTGATATAGAAAAGCTGTAGCGTCCTCCAGATAAGCGGCGGTTTGAACAGCGGCATGGTCTGCAGCCACAGAGACTTTAATATATGGTGATCATTATTTTTAGAACTTCTATCTTCATTTAAAACTAGTTTCCGTACCTGGAATATAAAAATACAGAATTTATAATTAGGTATTATTCACATACTTGACATGCTTGTCTGTTGTGTTGTGGTTTGCTTGCATTACAGCGAGCAATTATTATATAAATAAATAATGATAGCCTGAACAACACAGAGCGCAGCAGCACAAGTTGAACTATTATAAATATTGTTGCATCCGAAGAATGTTTAGAGTAGACGGTGTATCATGACGGTGCATATGGTGCTTCAGCTGCATTACATAACACAGGCAAGAAATTGTCTAGCGTAAATAAGGATTTATTCTATCTACTATAATTTAAACACTGCTTTCTCAAACATTCATAGCACCTTGGATACATACCGGAAACTCATTCATCCCTCCATTCCTGGTCCAGATTTTGGTTAGATACTCCAAAGCTAGTTCCTCATGACCAGCGTTTACGAGGAACTTGGGGCTCTCATAGTAGAAGTGCAGGAAGAACGCGCTGATGCCCAGTGGGGCAGCCATGAGAATTGTCAGAAGTCTCCAAGGTGTGAAGGTGAGAAGACCCAAGTTATAAGCGAAGTTTAGCTGAAGTATGAAGTAGGCTGGTACTGTAGAAAATCAAAGTAAGTTATTTGAAGGTTTCTTAAATAATATAAACAAAACTTTTTATTCGTATAGAAAATTTTGTTAGCAGTATACACTTTGCATAGTTATTGTATTGTTGTTCTAAGTCTGCTTAGCTTGGTTAGATTTTGAATAATGCAATTAATTTCAATAAAACAAAAATTAAGAGAAGTTCTAAGAGTTATTCTCTATCTCCTTAGGTAGGTATCTAGTATTTCCGCTTCACTTGTTTCAAGGGGCGCCCTCTATCTGGCAGAAACTTGTTGCTCCGAAACCTATTTGGCATTACTCACATGGCATAAACTTTTTTAAACGAACGTTGTTAAGGTTAAAAAATATTTAATACTTGTATAATTGCTTTTTGGCCTAATTTTTTTATGTCCGAATTTAAAATGGGATATTTATAAGATGGCAGAATTGTATTGGGCATAACCTTTGTCAGAGTTACAATTTTGCATAATTTCGTTTAGCATAACGTTTATTTAGAGCGCCGATTATTTGGGATTATTTGACTTAGAATAACTACGAAGATCACAGAATTTCAATAGAAAAATTTTACTTGTCATATTGAAAAAATGGTTGCCTGTAAAGTCGGTTTTACGGGCGAAGATTTTACGTGACAACGTCTTTTTCTCGGTAGAATATTTATTGATATGAATATAATTAAATTGCACAATAGGAACAAGGAATTGAATGAAAATAAGAATTGCACAAATTTTCGGTGACTCATCGTAACGTTACCGAGCGTTACACTTTTTCATAAGTGACTCCCAGCCGCAACCTAATTTAAGACGTTGTCACGTCAAAAAAATATATTGTTTAAAAATCACTATGGTGTGCTACAAAAGTTAGTGACAGAAATGAATCGCTGCAAAACCGACTTCACGTAGTCTTGTCTGCCCTACCCCTAGAGTGTAATCTAAACCCTCGAACGCACGGACGGGCGAAGTAACGAGCTCGCGTGGGATCGCCGGAGCCCCGCAGCGCCGGAGCCGTAACAGAAGCCATGCTTACTGCATGTTGCATGCTTGCTGCATGTTGCAAGCTTGGGTCAATGGACCGTTTATAGCAGAACTTTCTACGTCATAATTTTATTTTTCATAGCAACGGATAGCATAAACCTCTTTTCGCAGAAAATCATTTGGCATACACTCATTTATCATACACCGAAACCCATAATTTTGTAAGTCAGAATCATCTTTAGGCATAAATTTCATATCCATAATAATCAATAAGTATACCATCATATCGTAGAAAGTTTAAGTACAACCAGATTCATCTTTTGGCATGCATTTCATATCAACAGCAACATGCAGCAGGCATGAGAATTGTATTGGGCATAATTACCTTTGTCAGAGTTACAATTTTGCATAATTTTGTTTAACATAACGTTTATTTAGAGCGTCGATATAAAATATGCCATAATCATAATATAAATCTGGTTGTGAACTTTCTACGATATGATGATTATACTTATTGATTATTATGGATATAAAATTTATGGCTAAAGATAATTCTAACTTACAAAATTATGGGTTTCGGTGTATGGTAAATGGGTGTATTCCAAACGATTTTCTGCGAAAAACGGTTTTTGCTATCCGTTGCTATGCAAAATAAAATTATGACGCAAAAAGTTCTGCTATAAAGGGTGAAGCCGTCTCAAGGAACTTATTCTGAACATCCTAATTGTATAATTCACTATCAATCATAATCGCAATCATTTCAAAGATAATAATAATCCATTGCTTCACGTGTTTCACGTCCATCAACATAAATAGAGCAACCAAGGTTGTTGAACTGAAAATATACATAGTTAACCCATTGCAACTGATAGTGTGTTACTCAATTACCCCACAGTACTAAGAATTTAAGCAATATCTTTAGAAATAAAACAAACAACTCACCGACATACGATAAAAGAAAGAGCATCAGGGCGCTGGTCATGATCAACATGTAGACACCCCGCACTGTGCTTGCGCATGACTCGTTGAGAAGCGCATAAGCGCCTGATTGAACTGCACTGCAGCTGTTCACACAAACAATAACTTTATTATTGCTATTATAAAGTAGCAATAGTAGCACTGGCCAATCTCAAGATTTTCAACCATTGATTTCTTTAGGGCCCTAATACCAAGACAAGGAATCAAGAAGTCAGAATACAAAGTTACAAAAACAAAACAGACAGTTCAAATCAGGCCATTATGTCATAGAAAGAATAACAGTGATATGGTAGGAATTGACATGGGTTTGAAGTAAGGAATAGGTAGATATAGTGAATTTAGAGCCCTAGAGTAGGTCAATAAGAAAATATTAGGACGTATAGTCATGGTAAAGCTTTATAGTATATCATATTAATACATTGAACTTTATTTTTTATTTTAGTAATTTAACAGGAAAATGTTTAGCTCCAATCACAATAGATTTGAAATACTTATTGTTGAACATCTTGAACAAGCAGACAGAAGAAATGATGAAATAATATACAAAGCAGAACACTCACAAGCTTGAACTGAAAACCTTGAGTACTGCCAGCATGATCCAGTTGGAAGAGAAGGCACTGATGAAGGAGGATAGAAAGCTTCCCCACAGTGCTATGAGCAAGACCTTCCTCCTGCCTTGCGTATCTGAGACGTAGCCCCAGGCTATTGACATTATGATTGGTCCTGGAAACATTAAACCAACTATTAATTATGCTGCCAATTCTCATTTTGGGATTAGGTGACCGAGCTATTGTTAGCTCAATAAAAACAATCGTAAAATGAGATTTGAGACCAATTGATTACATTAAAAAGGTTTTTGTAAATCTCAAGTGTAAATTCGTCAGGCACTATTATTTAAATTCGAACGACTTATGAAATGACTATCAAGTCTTAGAACAGCCTCCGTGGCGTAGCGGTAGCGAACGCGGCCGCTGCGCAAGGAGGCGTGGGTTCGATTCCCGCGCAGTACAAATATTTGTATGCATGAATATGAATATTTGCACTGGTCTGGACGTGCCTCGGAAAACACGTTAAGCCGTTGGTCCCGGTTTCCATACGAACATCTGATGGCAGTCGTTACGGGTTGTTGGAGCCCTCAAAAATCCAACAATTGGTCTAATTGCAATGCTTCGATATCGCCTTCGGATTGTGGAGGTCAGACGGCAGTCGCTTCATGCAAAATATCGAAGTCTAGTCAAAAACAGCGGTTAGACTGGTAAAGCGGACCCAGGCTCCAAAGCTAAAAAAGCTTTAGCCGCGACTGTGATTAACGCTGAGATGATGATGATGACTATTAAGTCTTAGAAAAAAATATTGCACGTTCACGATTAAAAATGGTCATCACTTAGCAAACGATGAGGTTACAATTGATTCCAATTACAAGTGCGGCAAAAGCGCCTGAACGCACGGAAATTGGTTCTAGTTCAATCAAATTTTATTCCGTAGTGCTTGCCAATCTGGGCTTCTCCAAGTTGCAATAATGTCCCTTTGTGCCGATTGGCCTAGTTCTGTTCTATCTCCTGCTTGTTATGGAGGGAAGTGGAAAATATATATTTTTTCTTACTCCTCCGCTATTCTTTTCTGATTAATTTCATTGCGGGACCCAAGACAGTTGAATCGTTTCTCCGGGACTCGTAGAGCTTCATTGCTCGGCATTTTTCTGGAGGTCTCCACTGTTGATTCTGGCTTTCAGGAGTTGCAGTGGGTAGGAAAATGTGTGGCGGGTTTTGTCCCATAAAAAAAAACGATGAGGTTTTGCTATAAAATACAGTTTGGAAGAAAAACATTAATCTGTAGCTAAAGATTTTAGTATTCACAATCAACTTCCCACGCACAATGGTCCACTTCAAGGACTGAAACCAAACCTGTAACATAGAACATATGTAACTTCTTGAACACGTACCAATAAATGGCATAGAGAGCATAACACTTCTTTGCCAGTGCTTCAGCTGGAAGTCGCAGGCGCTGCCGGTGACGATAACAGAGAAACCGAAGATGTCAATACCCATCGCCAACAAGCCGAGGCTGAGGACAGCGAGGAGACCACAGTTGTAGTAGCCATTACCTGACAAGGACAAAGTTATCATTAATAATAATAATAATACAATACACGCCCTAGAGTGATGCGCTTTGTGAGGCGGGCGTTCTCGGGGACTGATATTAGTACCCGAGACTATTTGTTCCGCGTCACAGAGCGCATCGACTTTTTTAAGCAGAAATTATATGCATGGGCAAACCGTATTCGTCGGTACAAGCGAAGAGTGGAGCGGTATTCTCAGAATCGCAATTTCCAAAGCGATGAAAGGCGGGTCTATAGAGCTTGGGAGCGATCAGACCAAGGTGTTGCTGACACGTGCCTACCAGATGATGATGCCACGTATTCATTCTGGCGCAATATCTGGTCGGTGCCTGTCAGTCACACCGAAGGTGATTGGACTCGGGTTGTTGAGCGAGCCTGCGATCCAGTACCAGAAATGGGGGCCATTACCATCTGCCCCCAAGATGTAGCTCGTGCAGTCCGTCCGTTGCCTAATTGGAAGTCTCCAGGGCCGGATGGGCTGCACAGCTTTTGGATTAAATGGTTCTCCAGGTCGCACGCTCGCTTGGCATCTCAATTCCAGACCGCCTTAGAGTCTGGTTCGCTACCCCAGTTTCTAACAACAGGAGTAACCCACCTGCTCCATAAATCAGGTAGCACCGCGGAACCGAAAAATTATAAGCCGATCACGTGTTTACCGACGGTCTATAAAGTTCTTACATCCATTTTGAAATCTAAAATTAACACGCATATTGACAGCAACTCCATCATGTCTGCCTCTCAAAATGGATGTAAGAGCGGGTCCCGCGGTACTAAGGAGCTACTCCTCATTGATGTGGCCATTAGCCAACAAGTTCGTCGTTCCCGAAAGGATCTATCGACATGTTGGATAGATTATAAGAAGGCCTATGACTCAGTGCCTCATACATGGCTCATGCGGGTGCTGGAGTTGTATAAAGTAAATGCAACTCTACGCACCTTCCTGATGACGTGTATGAGGACATGGAGGACAGTCCTTCGCTATCCAGGATGTCGAAATATTCAGAGGAATAGCGAACCGATAAGGATCGAGCGAGGAATATTTCAGGGCGATAGTTTGAGTCCACTTTGGTTTTGCTTAGCATTGAATCCTCTAAGCACACTATTGGAGGATTCAGGTCTAGGCTATCGGTTGAGGAGAGGTGGTCAGGTTATATCGCACCTCCTCTACATGGATGACCTGAAACTTTTTGCTCACACCAATTCACAACTGAGGGAGCTACTGAAAATTACTGAAACTTTCAGTAGCTCCATCAGGATGGAATTTGGTGTGGACAAATGTGCGGTCATGCATGTAAAGCGAGGAGAGATTGTGGAATCCGTGGGAACCCAACTCACGAGTTCCATAAACCTTAGAGCCCTCTCCGCAACCGAAACCTATAAGTATTTGGGTATGTCGGAAGCGTTGGGTATCAATGTTACTGACATGAAGCAATCGTTGAAGGAACGCTTCTTTGGCCGCCTGAAAAAAGTACTTAATAGTCTTCTATCAGGCGGAAACAAGGTGCGTGCTTTCAACGGTTGGGTCATGCCGGTATTGATGTACACTTTCGGCATACTCAAATGGACTCAAACCGAACTTGACGCCCTGGATCAGAGGGTCCGTACGCTGCTGACTGCAAATCGATTGCATCACCCACGGTCATCGGTTATGAGGCTGTATATCCCGCGAAAATGTGGAGGTCGTGGCTTTTTAAACGCTAAGACCCTCCACAATCGCGAGATATGCAGTCTCAGGGAATATTTTCTAGAAACCGACGTGGGGATGCATCGAGATGTCGTCGCGGTTGACAAGGGCCTCACTCCGCTCTCCTTGGTTAAAGAGAACTGGCGCAAACCCGTAGTGCTTGACACAAATGATCGCATGGAGGTATGGAAGAGCAAAGAGCTTCACGGACGCTTTTTCCGAGCCCTACACGGGCTCGATGTAGATTTTCAAGCGTCCGTAGCCTGGCTACGTTTCGGTGATCTTTTTGGGGAAACCGAAGGTTTTGTATGTGCAATTATGGACGAAGTTATGATGACGAACAATTACCGGAGATTTATTGTGAAAGACGGCACAGTTGACATCTGTCGGGCATGTCACCGGCCGGGGGAATCAATAAGGCATATTATCTCCGGGTGTTCTCGTCTAGCTAACGGAGAGTACTTGCATAGACACAACCTTGTAGCCAGGATAATTCATCAGCAACTTGCTCTCAAATACAACCTTGTGGAATCGGAGGTGCCATACTACAGGTACGTGCCCGACCCAGTTCTCGAAAATGGCCATATCACATTGTACTGGGATCGATCCATCATCACTGATAGGACTATTGTTGCCAATAAGCCTGATATAGTGATGGTGGATCGATCAGAGCGGCGTGCAATGATTGTTGACATAACCATCCCGCATGATGAGAACCTCGTGAAAGCCGAGAAAGATAAACAAATCAAGTATCTTGACTTGGCTCACGAGGTTGTCGACATGTGGGAGGTGGATTCAGCAATCATTGTGCCGATAGTCGTGACAGCCAATGGCTTAATAGCCAAGAGCCTCGACCAACACCTCAAGAGGCTCTCGTTAGGCAGCTGGATCAAAGGCTTGATTCAGAAAGCTGTACTTCTGGACACGGCTCGCATTGTCAGGAAGTTCCTCTCTCTGGAGCCCTGACCGCCGGTAGCTCGGACCCTGTTCCCGAAACCGGTGGGCTACTATTTTTTATATTTTTAAATGTTTTTTATATATATATTTTATGTAGAAATATTTCAAAATGTAATTTATAAGTGTATATAAGGAAATAAAGGAATAATAATAATAATCTTTATTACACAAAAAATTGGTACAAATAAGTGTGAAGTCCCTGACTCCCGTGCTAGGTGATATACCTGTGTTACAGGAGCCAGTGCCTTCTCCCAATTGAAAATTTTAGAGAATTCTATGCAAACAGATTAACAAATAATAAAGTAAACTAAACTAAACTGGTTAAAAGAAGCCTGTATTTAGTATTTGGGAGTGCATGTTTATGTGTGTGTGTGTGCGTGTGTGTGTGTGTGTGTGTGTGTGTGTGTGTGTGTGTGTGTGTGTGTGTGTGTGTGTGTGTGTGTGTGTGTGTGTGTGTGTGTGTGTGTGTGGTGTGTGTGTGTGTGTGTGTATGAGTGCGTGCGTGTGTGTGCGTGTGTCTGCAAGTGTTCACGCGTGTGTGTGTTCGTGATTATGTGTGTATATGTGTGTAGCAGTTATTTACCAGAAGGGTTTATTATAATCTTAGGAAACAGATATGATAACTTTCTCTGTTTCGTCATAGTTCAATGACAGTAGCCATGATTTGAGAGTCCGTTTGACTTTATGTAAGGTAAGTTTATAAATTAAAAGTTTTTTATTTATTTTATTATACATTAATGCGCTTTGGGCACGAAAGTGTCGTCGCGCAAGTGCAGTACGACATTGCACAGACTCACAGACAGGAAAGCCAATTCGACGATTACTTAGTTTTCCATCTAGTGGCATCGTGGAATGTTGGCGCAAGACTGATCGGAGGATATATAATTTTCTCACTGTCAGCACTTGGGCATCTGAGTATAGCTGAACTGTGGGGTAGTCCCTTTTACGGAAATTAATAACCTTGAGAACAGCCCGCTGAGCTCGTTCCACCCCAAGCATCACTGTTTTGAAGGTACCGCCCCATACCGGGATACAGTACGTAATCATTGACTCGCATAATGACCGATATACTAATATTGCTGTTTCGATGTCAGCCGCATATCTGAGCTCCTTAAATAAATATAATAGTTTTCGAAGCCGGGAGCAGAGAGTATCCGTGTGCTTGCGCCAATCTAGCTTCTCGTCGATATAAACACCTAGATATTTGATGTTTGATACCATGTCGAGGCATTTGCAGATGCATGAAGATGAGTCATGACAGGTATGCGCTATTATTTTATCAGAGTTCATTGTCGGTTTGGGTGAATTTGACGGTTTAAACTGAATTACTTTAGTCTTGGAGATATTAAGCGTCAGAAGGTTAGTAGAAAGCCAGTCCATAATTGTTCGCAAGGTAAGTTCAGTGGTTTGTTTAGCCTTGTCCCAGGTCACGTCAGATATCAATAGTGCAGTGTCGTCTGCGTAGGCAAAAATGTCGCAATGGGAAAAGGAGAGTTGACAAAGATCATTTATGTATATTTGGAAGAGCGTGGGACCCAATATACTGCCTTGACGTATACCGTAGCTGATAAATTCCTCATCACTGAGATCAGAATCAATTTTGACACATTGGCTACGCCCAGTGAGATAATCTCTGTAAATATCCAGGGCCACACCTCGCACACCCATATGCTTGCCCATCTTTGCCAACAGCCTGGGGATAGACGCCGTATCAAAGGCCTTAGTCAGATCCAAGAAGACACCGTAGCATTTAAGGCGACTATCTAATCTAACAATTAGGGTATTAGTGAAATCAGAGACGGCATCCTCTGTGGAAATTCCTGTCCGAAAGCCATATTGATTATTGGCAATTAATTTATTTTTACAAAGAAATTTTGTCAGACTAGTGTTGAGGATACGTTCGAGTATTTTAGATAAAGAGCTAAGGACAGAAATTGGCCGATAATTGGAAACATCATCCCTTGCTTTGCCCTTATACACTGGATGAACAATGGCACGCTTGAAAGCTTTTGGGAAAACACCCGAATTTATGGCACAGTTACAGATATGGGCAATGGGAGGACCCAGAGTGCAGATTGATTGTTTTATTATATTTGCCGGGATGTTATCCCACCCAACGGCACAATCACTACGCAATTTATGAATAATGCTTGTAACGACTGCATGGTCAACTAATGGGATAGCCAAAGAGTTAACTGGAGATGAGGTAGTACATGAGAAAACGGACGGTGAGACAGTAGAAAACTTTGATGCAAGGTTTGCTCCGACATTAACAAAAAACCTATTGGCATTATTGACAGATACGATAGGCGCGACGGAAGATTGTAGCAGGGCATTAGGAGAGTGCCTTTGTTGATTGCTATGTGTGATTGACTTGATAATTTTCCACATGGCTTTCGGGTTGTTGTTTCCCTTTTTAAGTTCGGCTTTTTCATAAGTTTGCTTTAGTTTTTTTAGAAGGGAATTACAAAAATTGCGGTACCGCGTATATGTTGTTTTTAATATTATATTATTGGGAGACTTACTAACCTGTCGGTGCATTTTGTCGCGATTACGGAGGCATCGTACTAAGCCAACAGTCATCCAAGGTTTCTTAACAACTTTTCTATTGGGAGTCTGAACAATCTTGGTATTTTTTAATATGATAGCTTGAAGATCGGCAATTAAAGTATTTGTGGCTTGGTCCAGATCGGAGGTGATGAGAATGGGAGTAAAATCATGATTACTAATTTCCTTTTTTATTTCGTCGTAGTCATACCGCACAGAGGTTTTTTTTGGAGGGGCTGTAGTTATTTTACTAGTCCCTAGGAAAACAGCAACGGGAAGGTGATCAGTAACATGGCATTAAGATTGGTATCCGGAAGTGAAGGTAATTGTCAATCAAACTTTTCTAAATTTACGATAATTTGTTAATGCGTTTCGTCACCGCCAATATATCAACTTATATATATTACAAAACTCTGGACATAAACATACAAAACTTGATGCCAATTTCACCATAATTCACAAAAAATATTTTTTACGTTTTATCAGTTTTGTTGGTTTCAAAAAGCGAACATATTACAATCAACCGGATAAGTCCAGACTCCAAGCTACTGCTGATAAATTCCTGACAAAAAATCTCAGTACAAAACAGTTGGTAACATGATGTTGCATATAACTTAATCATTATAATAATTTATTAATAACTTCTGTCAAAAAGGCAAACAAAAGGGTTACCTATGACTACTTATTATTTTATTTAACGAGTCAGACTAGATTCATTTGTTTGACATTTATTATACCAATATATCTCGCAGCCAACTGGTTCAATTTGCTGTTTAGTTAACCGGCTAGTCTTTTAACTAAATAGCGACTGTTCAGTTAACGATCTAAGTGATGTTTAATAAAAATATACTAGTGCGCTTTACCATCAACGATTGCGTCACTGTTTACCATCAGGCGTGATTGCGTCAAGCGCTAGTTTATAATTTATAAAAAAAATATATACATACCTACCTAGTGTATATTGGATCTGTAATCAATCACGTACGAGACGAATTGGTCGCAGTAACTAAGCCAGAGCTGCCCGACTAAATGGGTTCAACTGTAACCAACTGCGAGCGAGCCGAGACAGCGAAACGAGACGAGTACTACTTCCGAAGGCCATGGTTGACTTTGTCGCAGCCAACTGATTAAATAAGGTAGCCGTTTTTATTTATTCAGTTGGCTGCAACATATATATTATACAGTATGTTAAGAAAACCCTGTCCGACCCGTGAAGGTGTTGTTAAGTATCGATAACTGATTCTACTAATGCATACAAAACCGGGCTAAACTTAAAAAAGAAATCCCCCTAAAAAAATAAATATTATTTCGCAAAAAGAGGTAACTTAATAAATGTGCGTTAACCACGCTTCCGCGGGCAGCGGGCGGCAGGGCACGCGGCACGTCGCATCGCTATTCGCTCATAATAATACCGGTGTTGTCACTTTATTTAAAAATTACCAACTTTCGGGGAAGTTGGAATTAATTCGCGGGAAAAAAATATTATTTCAAAATTCATTTGTATTGGTACTATGATGATTACGTAAATTTTTATATTTTATTTGGTCATGTGTTTACCTAACCTTTATTATCCTTATGGGTCGGACAGGGTTTTCTTAATATACTGTATACAGAGTGGTGCTGACAATACGACAATAAATTAAACATCGTGTACCTCAACACATTCTCAGTCTACCAATAAAAAATCATATAAATATGTCCATTAGTTTAATGACAGGAAATTATTTTTCATTTTTACATGATGTACATGTTGTTAAGGAAGCGCTTACAGGTTAATGACCGCCGCATCCTGCGGTGCAAAACATTAATAATAATGGCGCGATAAAAGCAAGTAGATACAGGATCGCGCTGTCGCCGGTCGGAGGTCAGTGAACCAATATTTTTAAAGGATGTTCTATTTCGTTTGCAGTTTGTTTGAAATTTTCATTTTTTTATTTTTGATGCTAGGTTTTTTTCTATGATTTAGGATTGTTCCTATGAACCAGCATTGTTCGTGTTTTCATTTATTGTCAACACCACTCTGTATATAATATATACAAAAATATTTTTTGTTTATGTGAAACCCGAAACATGTGTCCAGTATTTTAAAGTAAAGAATCTATACACAAAATTTCAAAAAGATATCATTAAAAATCACAAAGTTATGAGCTTGTTATCCTAATTGGTTGTCCCAACAAAAATATAATCATCGAACCGTTCGGGTGGGTGAGCCGGGTGCATTGACCTGTGGCGTCAGCTGAGCGCGGGCATGCGCACGCGTAAGCTGCGTAACCACATTGCAACAATTTCTAAATGTACATATTTGTGAAAAAATCGGCTGCCGGCAGAAGTTACCCACTAGACAAAGCCTTGCCGCCAAGCGATTCGTCGTGTTCCGGCATGATGTCTGGTGAAGCCGTGCGGAGGACGGGTCTGAGCAGTTGTGTTGCGATATGTGCCGGGTACGATGCGCCAAGTGTTGTTGTTTCGGGAGTTTGGTCGTGGAGGGTCTCCACATCAATCTTCCTCTGGCGCAGCATTGTTGGTCGTGTTGTTGGGTTTAACATTGCACCACCTCGCTCAACTGCCGTCTTCCTTCCTATTCACTAAGTTTTTTAAGTGAATGGGTTTAATAAACTAGCGCGCTTTACCATCAACGATTGCATCACTGCTTAAAATCAGGCGAGATTGCAGTCAAGCGCTAGTTTATAATTATTTTAAAAAAAATGTTTGGTATCGATTCAGTTGCTTATTCTGAACAAACTATATTCAGTTTCGCATAAAAAAAAAATGTTGGATATATGAGGGAAAAAAAATGTTACAGTCTTTTGCTAACAAAACAATTAAATATCCTGAAAGATCAAAATTATTTGAAAGGAATAAAGAAAAATTATTTATTTTAGCACAAACTAAAAGACACACAATAGGTACATCAGATACATCCATAAGATAAAAATCGAACATACTTAAATGTGTGCCTCATGGCTACGCCGATAAGCCCTAGCTCAACAAAAATGCCAGAAAAATAGTATCTGACGGTATTTTTTAACTGGACCTGATGTATGAGGTAGCAGACCAGTTATAAATATATGTGCAATAAATATATGGATATTTAGGCTCCTTTACCTCAAGCTTCGAATCATCGAAGCTACACGCTTCATTCACTTCAAAGAATTTTCAATGGTACTGATTTGTTGTTGAATGTTCTTTTAACCAAACACGCCAAGACAAGCCTGCTTCAAATTTGTCTATCATATCATGGCACCATTCCACCCGTGCCTGCTTCTGAGTATCGATGAGATTCTACGGCACCCAGCGTGAAACTATCTTCCGCAACCGAAGTTGCACGTGTAGAATCTCGTGAAGGCTTCCTGTTTTTACTCCCAGGGTGGAAATCCTCAATGGATGTCCGCCGCCCTGGGGTGGGCGACGGGGTCTGTCAGACTCTTACCTACTAAAACCACCCCGGTGTCTCTTCTATCACACGCGCGAGGGGGGCCGCGGGAGTCTAAATTCTTCCATGGCACCACACTCTCGTGCTGGCCCGGTCTGTCCGGGCCTCGTCTCCTGCACGGGGTAGTGGGGTGTTAAACTACCCCGTGCATCGTCTCAGAGGCACGCGCCGACACTCGCGCGAGCCTCCGCCTCAGGGTCCATCGAATAGGGGGCGGGGACTTCCCTATGTCGCTCGCCCCTGGACCCATTCATGGGGGGCGGAAGAGGGCGTTATCCGCCCTTCCTCGGCGCCCGGTGCGTCTTTTGCCGCCCGGGAAGGGAGTTGAGATCTCCCTCTCCCGTTCCGCAGCTTTCTTCAGCGACATCACGTCCTCGCAGCACCACCAGGACACCACCGCGTCCCACGACTCTGCGCTACCGACCATCCTTCGCACTACTGCCGGCAGCGTCAGGTCGCCTCCTACTTCATTTGTGAGGACACGGCGCTGCTCCTCCCAAGCTACACACTCGGATAGCGTGTGCTGCACCGTGTCCTCCCCGCATTGGTCGCAGTGGTGGCACCGAGCGTCCGGCTCCCTGCCTAAGCGACGCAGGTACTTGCCGAAGCAATCGTGAAGGCTTCCTGATCGAATTTGCAGTTTATGCTGAATTTCTTGGTATGTAATTCATCTATTGTCTTGGATCCAACTTTTCACCGCTAGCACGTTTTCTTCTATAACAGCCGTCAAAGGGCGACCACTTCTTTCTTCATCCCCCAAAGTTAGTCGACCGCGCTTAAATTCATTATACCACCGATACGCAGTTGCCTAAGAAGGGCCTTCATCCGTGAATACCATTTGAAGTCTATCGTACAATTCGTCTGGTTTCAGGTGACATTTGAGATGGTAAAAAATCATAGCGCGAAAGTGCTCTCGACCCAAATCCATTTTCAAAGTAATACGATAATTTTAATTAGCTCGCACAAAATGTAGAGGGAAGTTTTGAATTTGGAACGTAGATATTTTTAGTTACAAATAATCATGTTTTTTATATAAATTATAACTGGCCAGTTTTTCATAACATATTGTCGCAATACTTTCTGAGTGACTTAATATAGGTATAATTATAAATAAATTAGAACAATTCGTAATTTGACTGATATTGAGACGGCCCGTTTAGTGTACTTTGGCTATTTCCATAGCGTAATGTCGTACGGCATTCTGTTGTGGGGAAATGCCACTGATATTCAGACAATATTTGTTTTGCAGAAACGAGCTGTTCGTGCAATTTATAAATTAAGTCCAAGACACTCTCTCAGAGAAAAATTTAAAGAAATTAATGTACTGACCGTGCCGTCTCAATATATTTATGAAAATCTTTTGTATGCTCATAAAAATATAAAATTGTATAAAAAATACAGTGATATCCATAATATAAATACTAGAAACAAGCACAAATTTATTGTACCTACAACAAGGCTCAAGAAAATAGGTGGCTCTTTTAGATGCCAATGTATACATTTTTACAATAGACTTCCAGAGGTGGTTCAAGATCTGAGCCTGAATAAATTCAAATGCTTCATTAAACGTAAGTTGTGTCAGAAAGCAATTTATAGTGTTAAAGATTATATTGACGACAAAAAGGCTTGGGCTTGAGCTGCGTCCGATTTCTATGCTTACACTGATTGTTCTTTGATTTTTCCTCTCGTAGTTTAAATTTGCAATTGTTTGTTTTTTCTTAACTCAAAGCCAGTACACACTATGTAGCCAGGCATATTGTACGTTACGGAATTGCATCGCTGACAGGGGTATTCGGCACTGGTGCAGCTGCACAGGAGCTAAACTTAGCATTCGGGAACACCGTTGGAGCTGCTGAACCTTGGACAAAACTGTCTTTGCATTGTGTAGATTCAATTTCTTAGTATTGTATAATTGCATGGAACACGTGTAAGCACGATCTATTTGCTGTAAAGCATCTATTTGTTGGGTTAGTCGTTTATTGACTTGATAGTGCTATGGCTGTTGAGAGTATGTCATGCTCACTCAAATGTCTCGCTGGTGGTGGCGTGTGTGTTGGGTCATTAGGTTCCCTTCAATATGGTTGAGCTGAATGATGCTGATCCATACGTCATGTTCGTGAACGGACGCCGTCAGAGGGGACTGGTCATCTCTTAGCTGCTACGGCGTATTTTAATTTCTAAATTGTTGTTTTTTTTTCCATAATGGACGCTCTCAGCGTACAATATGTTTCTGCATCGTTCTCACACGATTGATTTCAAAATGAATGATGTAATCAAATATTTGTATCAATAGCTTGATATTTTAAAAGAGTGTCCATGGAGTTTCTTGCCCGTTCTTCTCCATAGGTACCTACTTTTTGGAATGGGCGACTAGCTTCACCTTACTGACTGACCGAACTTCTGACAATTCAAAAGTGCCTGTAACTGGTTTATTTGAAATAAATGCTTTGATTTGATTTGATTTGAAATAAAATAGTTCTCACCTGTTAAATTTATTGCTTCTTCGTAATCATATATTTTGTTTTCTTTAGCACCAGCAAAGCTAACAGGAAACTTCGCATCAGTAGCACAATTTTTCGAATATTTTTCAGTTTTGCCTCCAACTCCTGCGACGTTTACAATATAAGTACCGCTGTTCACCATTGCGACACCGTCACTAGGTTTAGTTTCTGCAATACATGCAACTATTTTAGTCTACCGTATAGCTAGCATGTATAAACCAAATATAAAATTCTGAATTTCACACACAAACTCCTTTTTTTAAAGACAATTAACAGCTGCTTTAGTAATTCTTAGCTATAAATATAGTTGCCCAATGACAACGAAAGTTGAAGGAAGGTAATGTGGTTGATTTTTAGGAATACATTGTTGAACGGCTGTTTTGATGAGTAAATATAAAATAGTAACTATTGAAGAGTTATATTATCTCAGTAATGCGTTCATGACTAGAGAGGTTGCCGGGCGGTTGCGTGCAATAAGCTTAAAAAATATAGGTAATTGGATTAAAAGCGAGCGGAATTATGCGGCGATCGTTCCGTAGTTATTAATTTATCCGTCTCCATAATTTTACTATTGTTTATTCTAACTTAAAGTTTACTTTTAACGGACTTCTAAACGTACATATGTAACAAAGCATGCAATATATGTAACAACAAGACACAGTCTACAAACCTAAATAGCGCCTCGAAACCGTTGAAAAATTATGCTTATTACCGATTTTGAGTACCTATCACAAAATTTTGAGTGTCCTTTTTTTGAGTTGGGAAATCATCAAATAAGAGGTCATTTGATCTAGTCTCCCGACCAGGGCGTCTCCTGCGGCGGCTAGAGGCATAAGGGCGCTGGGATTCCCGCTCCCTCACGCGCTCCGCCTCCTCTTTTGCCCGCATCACTGCTTCGCAGAAGGAGGTGACGGCCTGCCATGCACTCTCGCTCCGGATCATAGCCTGGACCAGGGTCGGACGCGAGAGATCACCGCCGATCGCCGCTACGAGGACACGGCGGTGCTCTACCCAAGCCAGGCAGACCTCCACCGTATTCTCCACCGTGTCCTCAGGGCGATCCACACAATGGTGACACCCTGGCATTTCCTCTGGCCTTATCCGGAACAGTGACCTCCCGTAACAACCGTGTCCGGTGAGGACCTGCGTCTGGCGGAAGGTGATGGCGCCGTGGCGCCTCTCTAGCCACTCCTCAAAGAGGGGACTTACCGCCGCTATTCTAGCGCGCCCAAAATTTTGAGTGCCGTGCCGAGTGCGTTATTTTTTAAACGGATCTCTAAAAGTCGATCTTCTAACACTGTGCAAACCAATTTAATGCAAAGTAATTTTGTATTTAAACGTGATTAGGTTAAGTTAATGTAATTCTTAAAATAACTGTTAGAAGTACCTAAGTATGTAGATAATCATTCGATACTTTTTTGCCAAATAAAAAAGTTTTCACGGATGGTTTTCTAATATAACAATCGAAGGTACAGTCGACAGTCCTAAACGTGTCATTCAGCGGAATGACGTTCACAGCTGGTCATAACAATCCCTGTTTTTTTTGTGTGAGATGCGAAACCATCAAATGACCTCTGACGCTTGCCCAGAGTGGCAAAGGACATTTGAAGTGGAAGGGCGTGTCAGAACTTTTCTGACTAAAACCCACCCGTGTTTCTTCACTTGCCTGTGCGACAGCCATGACCACGGTTTCAAGCACCTCCTTTTCGAGTGTTTCAGCGCTTTTTACATTCAAGCGTGTCTTTAATTTTTGCTACAGTGAGAAAAAAGGTGATCTTTGGTTACAATTCTGTATACATATGTACATACTGTCATTTTGTGTTTTTTTTTTAATACATTTTTATTTTGTACGCTGCGTTGATCGCCTAATATTATGCACTGGCATGTTTGCTTCTGTTAATTTGGTTGAATAGAGTAACTATTATAGATAGAACTTCTTCAGACTACAGGGGTCTACAGAAGCACTGCTGCGCGCTTCTTTGGTCAGAGTTTCCTTAGTCTCCTCTTACAACGCCCACTGGAGGGTAGGGGATGGTATATTGTATCACATGGGTCATAGAAAGATCGATAAACAAAAATTCTGTCGTCTCTCTGTCATAAGGCTGTAGAAAGTTGCTCCGTGGCAGAAAGTACTATTTTTAATTTACATTAATGATGATTATATGCCAGACTTCGGAGGCCATAGGTATAGGGCAAGTAGGCAGTCGCTCCATGATCTGTCAATCAGCTGAATTCGGTTAGACTGGACACCGACCCAGACATAGGATAATTGAAATGGATAATTGGAAAACGGCTAGATAGATGACTTCGGCTGACCATAAAATTAATTTGCTGCAACTTATTAAACTACTAGCTGTGCCCCGCGGTTTCACACGTGGAGGTTTCGATGTTTTTCTATATGCTCCACTCCTATGGGTCGCTGCGTGATGTTATATAGGCTAAAGCTTTCCTGGATTATTGGGCTATCCAACGCAAAAATAATTTTTCAAATCGGACCAGTAGTTCCTGAGATTAGCGCGTTCAAATAAACAAACAAACTCGGCTTTATATATTAGTATATAGATTTCGTTAGTATGTATGTATAGCAATGGCATATGTACGTGGACGCTAATAATCCTATCAACAATTTCTTCACCGTTATTCTCTTGATTTTTTTTTTAAGAAACTAATAAAAATGCTTTACATTCTGTATAGTTACGAAGTACGGAACTTGAAACTCCGTCCAATTTGGGCCTGGCCGGCCTTTATAGTGACTATATATAGAAAAGAGATAGATAAACTTGATACTATTATGTTAAATATTAAGTCAAATGTCAATAATTACCACAAAACTCTTTCTGTTTCCTTATAATATATTTTTATTTCTCAAATAACTCACACTGTAATTTGATTTAATTTCAATAAATATTAAGATTATATAATATTTTCACTACACATAATCACTACCAATGGGTATAACTTTAAATAACAATAAAAATTAATCATGTAGTCGTCACACAATTTTGTTTAAAAATTTATGTTAAACTAATTCCACGAATTGTTTTAATTAAAACGTTTCGTCCGCAGTAAACGTGTCTGTAGTCGACATTACAATATTGAGTATGAAACACACCGTAACATCTTTCGCCTCCGTATTTATATCGTTGATCATATAATTTGCTAATCTGCTGCGTATTTGTATTTACTTATGTGAAATTATGGGTATCTTACCTGAAATAAATTATTATTATAATTATTATTCCCCGTTATTTTTTAAAAAATATCTCACATCTGAGTGTGGGTCGAATTTGGCACGGGCCAAAGCCAAGTGCTTTGAAGTAAAAAAAAAGATTGAATTAAATTAAGTATTTATAAATTTTCGGTTTTATATGTTAAGAATAACTGCTTTTTGCAGTAGAAGATAAGTAGACGGGCTAATGTTTAATGTGTTAAGGCTCTTGTGTAGGGTTTTTGGGATGATTCCTGTTCTGGATATTATGATGGGGATAGTTTTGGTGTGGGTGATGTTCCACTGCGTTTTAAGCTCTATGGATAAATCTGTGTATTTTGTAATTTTTTCAGTGTGTGTGCTAGTAAGATTATGGGTGTTGCATATGGTCTAGCTATGTCTATTATGTACACTAATTTATTTTCTTTATCTACCATAGTTATGTCTGGTCTGTATATGGTTTTATCTGTAATTATAGTCCTATCGCAGTATAACTTGAAATTATTGTTTTCTAACACTGCCTGTGGTTTGTATTTGTAGTAAGGAACTTTGTCTGTAATTAGTTTTATTTGGATTGCTAGTGATTGGTGGATTATTGCAGCAACTTGGTCGTGGCGGTGTTTATAGTCGGTTTGGGCTATGGCTCTACATGCACCTGTGACTCTTGGATGGTCTCGGACGCGCCATGGCATCGTCTGCAATATTCGTTGTAGGTGGGTCTGCGAATTATGAACTTTAGGTTGTTGGCTGTGTCAATGACCTGATCTTGAATGGCAATCATATCCCTCCGTCCGTAAAGAGTTCGCTTCGCCGCAGCCACGCGTTCGATGCTTTGATATCGACAAGAAGTTGTTGTAAGTCGAGGCGGTGTCTTCCATGGAGAGATTTACGTTCCCAAGCTGCTATTTTTTCTGCTTTATTGGTAATATGTTCATTGGTTTGTGGGTCAATAGCGCGTAAGTTAAGTGGAGTAATTTTTTTATCTGTTTGTGTGATTACATGTAGGGGTGATTGTTGGGCTTTCTGTATGAAAAACTTTCTTAAGTTAGTTATTTGTTTATTGTGCAAGTTTTCTATATCTATAAGATCGCGCCCTCCTTCGTCTCACGGTAGCGTGAGTCTTTGAACACAGGATCGTGGATGATGCTTTCTATTCTTAGTTAATGTACTATTTATGCAGCGCTGTAATTTAGTCAGATCAGTTTTGGTCCAGTAACTGGACTCCAGTTTATAGTTCCGAAAGAGTAGGTGGTGTGATTGTTCAAAACCTAAGTATTTGTAGGTGTCATTTTGTGATAGGGGATCTATTGCTGGGAGAGAGTCTAATACGTACGGGTTACTATCAACGTGCTTTCCATTTCGAAGGGTAAATGTTTTGCACTTATTAATCCCGAAAGACATCATATCATCACAAAAGGTTTGAGTAAGATCTGCAAGTGAATGAAGTCCTGATATACTGTTGCTATAGAGTTTTATATCGTACATAAACATTAAATGGGTCAGCTTAAAATTATCCGGTGTTTTATTATTTTTAATTGTAAGACCACTATCAGAAGAATTTGATAGATTAGATTAGTAGTGATGTAGTATGTACAGTAACCAACTAGGGGGAACAGAATCAAAAGCTTTTTGATATATCATTATACAAATCTAATACATCGAAACCTACGCGGGTGAAACCGCGCGGCGCAGCTACACTTTTATATAACGACGACGTTTCGATATATATTTTTTATATGCTCCACTCCAATTGGTCGCAGCGTGATGTTATATAGCCTAAGGCCATTCTGGATTAATGGGCTATCCAACGCAAAAAGAATTTTTCAAATCGGGCCTGTAGATTTTTTTTTATAAATTATAAACTAGCGCTTGACTGCAATCCTGCTTGATGGTAAGCAGTGATGCTATCGTTGATGGTAAAGCGCGCTAGTTTATTAAGAGCCTATTCACTCTAGCCTTGAAGGCACTGAAATTGTATTGTGACGGAATCACCGCCGCCGGTAAATTTTTCCAGTCCCTCGGTGTACGCGGTATAAAAGAGGAAGCAAAACGCTTCGTCCGGATCGCAGTGGTGTCAACAACGTAAGAGTGGAAACTCGCCGTACGACGGGTCGTCCGATGGTGTAACGGAAATGGGGGAATTAAATCATGCAATTCCCTTGCACACTCACCAGAATGCATCCTATAGAAGTCCGAGAGGCTGGCTATTCTACGCCTGTGCTCCAGGCTTTGGAGACCGTTTCGAGTTAAGTCTGGGTCGCCAATCAGCCTTTGCGCACCGCAAGGCGGTCGGTGCATTCCAAGGATACATTCTGAAAAGTAGAAGCCAATGTGAACGGGCTCCTTTTGGCGGTAAAAAGACACGCCTGTGTTTTGGCGGCATTGAATGCTACAAGATTAGCTTCACCCCATTCGGAGACTGCCTGAGACTGAGACTCATTCGTACCGAATTGATTCCTTACTAGCCCAAGCTTCCGGTAGATATCTCTCCACAACACACACATTGGTCGATATGGGCTCCGATGAGCATCTGTCGACAACTCGGAGGGACCGTTCAGTCAGGAAGTCTTTTACCCAGCCAGTCAGGCCAGTGGAAATGCCGTACGCTGGAAGCTTACTCAAAAGGCCAGCGTGCCATACACGGTCGAAAACCTTCGAGACATTAAGGGAGACGGCAATCGCTTCCCCATTTTTCTCGAGGGCCTCGCTCCACAAGTGAGTGGCATACACTAGTAGGTCCCCAGTTGAACGATTGCGTCGAAACCCGTATTGTCGGCCTCTGAAGAGATCGTTACCTTCCAGGTAAGCCTAGAGGCGCACGCTCGATAATATTTAAAGTATGGAAGTTATTGAAATCGGCCGATAGTTGGTAGGATCGGCACGACTATCCTTTTTGGGTACGGGCTGCACGTTGGCATGCTTCCAGGACTTGTGCACTATACCAGTCCTAAATGAGAGGCGATACGGGCGCGTCAATACAGGAGACAACTCGGGCGCACATGCCTTAAGAACAGTCGCTGGTATACCATCTGGACCACTAGCCTAATTCACGTCCAGACGACACAGTACTCTCAGAGTAGTTTCTAAGATTAGTGCGTTCAAACGAACAAACTCTTCAGCTTTATAAATTAATATAGAAAAATATCTAGATAAGTTTCCATAAATATAAAGAAATAAACATTTTTTTCTCTTTTCTAATTGCGAGTTGCCCCTCCTTTTTTCTTTCCAAATCTCCCCGTCTTGTGCAATCTCTGGCTAAGTTTATCCTTTAAATATTATCAGTCTTCGCAGCCCCTTGGTCGTGGCCTTCTTTGACGGAGATATCCTCCATCGGGCGTCCAGTGAGATACTTACCCATTTTTTACTCCGTATCAAAGATTTTTTCAGATATCCTACAAGGGACTTTCATGACCAGAGGAGAAATTCTGCTTAGAAAGTTTTCCATCATTGGTCCTGCTTGGCGTTGTTCCCGGCTAGTAGATCATTCGTAGATATTTTCGTGTTCTTTGAGTGAATTCGCAAGAGTTTTATTAAAAGAGTTCGGTTATATCGCGTTTCCAAGAGAACTCATCAAAAGTCCGGAATCAAAACTAGCCTATGTTATTTGTCAAGGTCAACTCCATCTTTGTACCAAAATTCAATCAAATGAGTTCAGCGGTTCAGAGTTTTAGACGTGATATCAATATTGAAGTGTAAACGTTACATAATTAATTAGGTGTGATAGGCGGTTAATACTGATGCTTGATTTACAATCTTAGATTGTCTTTTTCCAATGCATTGATGACGGTTGGAGAAAACACAGCAGTGCTGTCCTTCACAAAATGAACTAGCTGAATTTTCAAAACTCTTAGTATCGTTTATATAAAAGTGTTCAAAAAATCATTGAAAACCAACTTTGCATCATCGTGAAATAGTAAATGTACTTAGAAATAAGCAACATTGTAAAGTAACCTTTAGCCAGTCGACAATAAACGCTTGATTAGTCCTTTCCTTTCCCATACCCCATGGCGACCCCGCCAGGGCGCAAAGTGCTGACTGGGCGGATTCCTGTGTGCCTCGGTGCACAAAGTTATGATGTTTTACGAAGTGGAGTACTGCAGCCACATTTGGGCTTGTGCTGCAAAGTGTCACCTGGCCACTTTAGATTCAGTGGAGAGGCATGCGAAGAGGCTAATTGGCGACCCAGATTTAACTCAAAACGGTCTCCAAAGCCTAGAGCACAGGAGTAAACTAGCCAGCCTTTCGGTGTTCTATAGGATGCATTTTGGTGAGCGTGCGAGAGAATTGCATGATTTAGTTCCCCATCTATGTTTCACCATCGGATGACCCGTCGTACGGCGAGTTTCCACCCTTACGTTATTAACACCACTACGATCCGGACGAAGCGTTTCATCTCCTCTTTTATGGACTGGAACAATTTGCCAGCGGCGGTGTTTCCGTCGGACTACAATTTAAATGTCTTCAAGGCTAGAGTGAATAGGCTCTTAATAAACTGGTGCGCTGTACTTTTATAGAAATAAAAAAAAATCTCTAAAAATAGATGGTAAATCGGAGTACAAAATGAGTACAGTAGGTACGTAGAGTTACATAATACAAAATGCTGGTTTGTCCTTTTGTTATCGACGCATTGTATGAAATTGCCTCGGGTTAGAATAAATAAAATTGTTATACAAATGAAATATGGTCGTAGCAGCGGTACAATTATTTTTATAATTATAATGTTTTTCGAAAGGATGGAATTTATTATGAAAATTGCGTATACCAGTTTTAAATGAGAAGGAAAGTACAACTAAGCGATTAATTGATGCAGTGGAAATGCATGCAGATATGCTTAATGATATAAGTCAACAGTTACTAATTAAGTTTATATTGGAAGGAAGGTTATCTGAAAATGCAAAGTTGCGAGTAGCAGGCACTTACTCGACAATTCGTGACATGATTAAGGACTTTAAAATTAAACTGTAAATTAAAAAAATCATTCACAACAGTTCAGGCTATAGAAGAATACGGATCGGAACTTGAACGTTATTTTTAAAAGGTGATCCAGAAAAGGATGTTTTCCTAGCAAGCACTATAGTTAGGCCTAAAAATAAAAAAAGTCGCTATAAAAATTTTAGACATTCGAGATGAAGAAGTAAGTGTAAAGGATTTAAAATTAAATGTAGAACCTTTAGAGGACTACTATATTTTTAAATTTAACAAACATGAAAGTAGTTTAGAAAGAGCCAATACATTATTACCCTTGTTTGAATTAGGACATTTAATCTTGTATTTTTGGAAGTAAAGCTTGCAACTGTTTGTTGATTCTATATTTGTGATTATTCTTACTAGCTGTTTTTGCAGGGCAAATAAGGAAGGAGCGTCTGTGCTATTTCCCCATAAGATGATTCCATAGTTAAACCAAGCATGGGCGTACGCATAGTATGTACTTAGTGCGGTTTGTAGGTTTGTGGTCTTTTTATTTCGCGGAGAGCGTATGAGAACTTTGAAATTTTTGATTTTACTGTCTGTATGAGCGTTTTCTAATTTATGTTGTTTAAAAATAAAGTCTATACCTATTTGTTTTTTTCTGCCAGGGGTGAAAAGCTATTAATTTGGTTTTGGTGAAATTTATTTCGAGATTATGGTCATCCAGTTTGTAGTCTTTTCAAGAATAGTTGAAAGTCTGTCGTTTAAATTGGCATTTGTTTGGCATGGGGTCAGGATAGAGATATCATCTGCGAAAAGTACACATGAACCGTCAATGGTTTTAGGGAGGTCGTTTATATATATGAGGAAAAGCAGGCAACCTATGACACTACCCTGGGGAATTGAAGCATGTACTGGTTTAACATCGGATCTTATGAGTTGTGCTTCTTTTGTTTTTTTAAAAATATTCGATCTCAACTATTTGCTCTCTACCTTTTAAATATGATATGAACCAGTCGTGGGCTTTCCCGCGTATTCCTATTTCGTACAGTTTATTTAATAATATTTGAAATTGCACTTTGTCGTATGCCTATATAACTAAGGCATACGACAAAGTGCAATTAAAGGGCCAAGTAATAACCAAATAATATTTATTGCCTCTTGGATGTATTTATATTTATCTAGTGTCGTAGATTTGATGAAACCCATTTTGGCAGTCATCGAAAATGTCTGAAAACAAAACATGAAAACTTTTCGCAAAAAGAATAAACGCGATCACACATTGCTCTTTCAAATATTTTGGATGCGGGTGGTGCAGGACCGGTCTCGAACTTTTTTTTTTTTCTGGGCACAATTAAAGCAGTGTTGTAGCACCTGAAATGTTGTACTACATTGCATACCATACTTTTTGAACTATTTAAATATACTGCTGTCCTTCGGTATGTCCAAACACGCTCGACAAACTTCATGATTATTTTTCGTAGTATTTCATCGCAACTTTTATTTTTTATATTTTTCTTCAAAATTATTCATAATAAAATACTGAATTGCCACCTAAACTACCACGAAACAAAATGGCAAGAAATTTAAAAAATAAAATGACATTCAGATTTTGAAAATAGAACGCAATATCTCAGTGTCCCTAATTAAATAGCCAGCCAGCATTCTTTGAACAAATAGCAGTGTGATACTCCATCAGCTAAACTGTAAAGAGGTTGTTATCATTTGTATAATCGGGCACTTAAATTACTAATTATACTACATGTAAGAGATATGGAGTATTGTTTAGATTCTTTGGAAAATAAAAAACAAATTAGCAATTTGGTTTAAGTATAGAATATCCCTAATTAGTTGCCCACGTCTGTATAGAGCATAGATAGCCGCAAGAGAGTATTTTGGTAGATATAGTAAGAAATATGTGATCTTCTTTATTCATATTGTACTCTGTTACACTAGTGATGTCTTCAGATTTATCAGCCATTAGTATATGTTGTTTATCCAGAAAATATTTATTTATGATAGTGATTATACAATGTTTATTTATGAGATAACTGGAACTAGAGTTCATAATAATCAAGGTTTAACCTATATTTTCATGTAGAGGTTATTGAACTCAACCTTGGCATTTCTTATAGTCTTGATTACCAATCAATCAATTAAATCATTAATTTCAAGCAATCAATAAAATTATCCAAGGGTTTTCGAGTGTCTTGGGAACTAAAATGAACACACTGTTGCAAATGTTTAATCAAATTATTTTTTGCAGACTTGGATAAATAATTGGTACACAGATGCTTCCATAGAAGTTAGTACTCCATATTCTGGCGTCACACGTGCTTGCAAAACATAAGTATTCAAATATAATTTTGATAGCAATTAACAATAGTTAATTTCTTTTAATAAATGAATGTCAAAACAAAACAAATGTCATTTGAAACAGTACAAAAATGAAAAAGGAAAACAAAAGTCATAATATTATATGAAATATTACTTGATTATACAATAATACAATATTAATTAGGAACGTCAATGGATATAATACAAACATGTCAAAATAAGTAAATAAAAAAAATAATAAATAATTTAGTCCATATTATTTAGTATTTAGATCTATACTTAGATCTTCATAATCAAATTTATAAGTAATCATGCATTCATTATATTTACAAATTCTAATACTTACATTTTAAAACTATCAATAATATGTACCTATAATGATAATGAATCACAATTATGAAAACAATAGTATATACACATATTTACATTAAAATATATCAGTAATAATTACACTAAATTATAAAATAATATACACATAACAATAAGAATCAGAAAGTCAACATGTCAAAAAGTAAATAACAAAATTATTGATGATGAAACATTTCTCAATCATAAATCAGCATCAATCTACCCGGAGGTCTTTCTGGTCGTCCGTCAGTTTGTGCGGCACCCATCTTGAACAACACTTCCGAAGAGAAAGCTCGCTCAAACTCTACGTATGTAATTCAGCGGTTTTCCCGGATAAACTTTTCAACAGCTTCAACGATTTCATGAGTGACCGCTGTTGGCGGGCGCCCCGACCTTGCTTCATCTTTAAAGTTTCCCCTCCGTCTCTTGAACTCAGCAAACCAATTAAAAATTTTTACTCGTGAACAAGCAGACTCACCAAAAGTAGCTTACCTACCAGTACCAACACTTCAAAACATGCTTGTGGTTTTAAACTTTTTTATAGTCATAGTAAATCATAGCCCGAAACTCACATCGACTGAGTTCCATTCTTGCAAGCAAATTCCCGCCAAAGTCTTTAAAAAATAACACTTACACAATAACACTAACTTGTTCACTACACAGTGAACAAGTTCTTTTTCTCTTTTCATCACTATAATGGCGCACATACTCTTGCTCAGAAACTAAACTAATTTTAAGTTAATTGCATCTTTTTCGTTATAGTTCGTTGATAAAAGAATATATCATTTTACTTTAATCCTGTCAAATTAGATATTCCATAGACAGTTTATACTATTATAAACATGGCGATCAAAAATACGTCAGTTTACATCAGGCGCGGACTAATTTGACAGGTCTAAACTAACATTTTATTTTCTGTCCTTTTCTTAATAAAATAGAAAGAAAATGTTGAACGGTACTTAAATTTAATTTAGTTGTGAACAAGTGAATTGGTGCCAATAGTGAATATTGATCAGAAAGAAAAACTGGTCAAGTGCGAGTCGGCTTCGCGGTTCGAAGGGTAGAAATTTATAGGTAAGTATGTAACTACAACCCTTAGTATTCCATCCAAAGATTGTCTGTAAGAGATCACTCTTAGTGATAAGACCGCCTATTGTGTTTCCCTTTGTAAAATATTTTTATTAATGTGTGTAATAATATAGAGTATTCTATTCTATTCTACAACTTACGGTTTTCGGGAATTTCCCTTTAATTGTGCTAAGTACGTAGCATTGCTTCTTGCTCATGACTTTCGCTCAACGAGAAATACCCTATAGATTTTGATCCCTTAACATAAACGACCGTTTATTTTGATCACGTAAACTTAGAAGTTTGATTAATGTACTTTTGAATTTAGCAACGTTATTAACAAATTACGAGTAAAACGTTTCTAAATTGAAGACTACAATTGCGACGTAGAACGATAACTAAAGAGACTGCCTTTGCGTTTAGTCGGTTTACTAAGTCATGTGGTTTTTTGTTTAGCGTTACTTAACTAGCTGTAGCTGGTGTTATGCAAAGCACAGGTCCGTTCGTGTGAGGAGTACTGCAGCCACATTTGGGCTGGTGCTGCAAAATACCCCCTGGCTACTCTGGATTTAGTGGAGAGGCGTACGAAGAGGCTAATTGCTGACCCAGATTTAGCTCAAAACGGTCTCCATAGCCTGGAGCACAGGCGAAGAATAGCCAGCCTCTCGGTGTTCTATAGGAGGCATTTTGGAAATTCTGCAAAGGGAATTGCACGATTTAATTACCCCATCATCGGACGACCCGTCGTACTTCGAGTATCCACCCTTACGTTGTTAACACCACTACGATCTGGACGAACCGTTTCGCCTCGTCTTTTATACCGCGTACATCGAAGGACTGGAACAATTTGCCAGCGGCGGTGTTTCCGTCGGACTTCAATTTAAGCGCCTTCAAGACTAGAGTGAATAGGCTCTATACTAGCGCGCTTTACCATCAAAGATTGCATCACTGCTTACCATCAGGCGGTATAGCGGTCAAGCACTAGTTTATAATATACAAAGAAAGCAAGTAGCAGATTTTATTTTAAAATTTTTGTCAGGTTGGGAGTTTTAAATGAAATTCCTGAGATTTGTTGTGGATATAATTATTTAATAGATATAAAAATATAACAGTATGACTACGGCGCCTCACGTCGTCGGCCGCTCGGGGCGCGTGCTCTTCGGCAGTATTATACACAGCAACCCGCTCGCTAGAACAGACAAACATACTAGTTAATTAAAATTTTATTTATTTATTTATTTATTTCTCTCTTCACAACATTGGTTTGGCAAATTTTACTTATATTCCACCATTGGAAGAGACTGGTGCCTGAAGTAGGTTTTTGAAGAAACCTGTGTTACAGGTCACCAGGGCCCCCCGAAGCAAAACAATAGAGTAAAAAGTTTATAAAAAATACGATCTTGAGTAAACATTTGATAGTGCCATGAAAATCACAAAGAGACAATCAGTTAAAAGTTAAAGCTAACAATACATAATACAGAAAAAATAAACTAGCAATTAATACAGAAACTAATAACAATTAACAATGCAGAACTAATGATTCATGTGAAAGTGAAGGTTCGTGTTGAAGTGAATGATGGAGAGTATGCACATAGATTGCTGTTTGAATGCATGTTGAAGTGTGCGAGTGTGAGTATGCGATGTAAAACAGCCACAAGAGAGAAGCTGCTGGAAATCTATTTGGAAACTGTCAGCAAATCCTCAGTTTTTTGATAGTCAAGGGATTTAAGAAAAGTTTTAACTGACTTTTCACAATGGGAGATCATTTTAGGATATAAATTGAGAGTGACGTTTAATTTGTTGTAGAATAATTGATCGAGGAAGCAAAAAAAATTCTGGGGGAGAGAAGATTTGAATTGGAGTGAGGGGCAGACTCTTCCCTTCCGTCGTTGGTTGTAGGTTGATTTGTCAAACTTTAACTGAGAATGCTTTTTTGTTACAGTACGCAGAATATGCACACATAGTAACAAGTCTGTATTACTGCAGAGGTTGGACATAGGTATGATTATGTAACGCAAAGGGTATATATACATACCAACGGTAGGGTTTCGTTGGCTAATACAAAAGAAATGCTCTAAAAATTGACACTAGATTTTCGGTTTTATATTTTCCTAATTCAAATCATAACAAACGTATCTGTAGGTGACAGACGTTCTTATTACAAAAAACATCGAATGTTATTGACCTACTAGCTGACCCGGCAAACGTTGTTTTGCCATATAAATAATTACTAAAATGGCTATTAAAAAATAAGGGTTGACCGTAGAAGGGTGAAAATTGAGAATTGTATGTATTTTTGTATGTTGTATCATAAAAAAAAAGAAATTAAAAATTTTGTCTAAAAAATAAAAAATAAAATTTAGGGTCTGGACTACCCCTAACATTTAGGGGGATGAAAAATAGATGTTGGCCGATTCTCATAGATACCGGATAAGCATAAAAAATTTCATCAAAATCGGTCAAGCCGTTTCGGAGGAGTTTAAGTTCGAACACCGTGACACGAGAATTTTATATATTAGAGTCTAAAAAATAAAAAATAAAATTTAGGGGTGGACTACCCATAACATTTAGGGGGATGAAAAATAGATGTTGGCCGATTCTCATAGATACCGGATAAGCACAAAAAATTTCATCAAAATCGGTCAAGCCGTTTCGGAGGAATTTAAGTTCGAACACCGTGACACGAGAATTTTATATATTAGATGTAGGTCAATAACATTCCATGTTTTTTTACTAATAATTATCAATAAATGATGAGTTGTATTATTCATGTTCTTGTGTTCAAATGCATTTAAAAATGGAATCAAATTAACTGTGGTGATCACAATAGGAAGTTTTTGATCCCTGCGACATTTATTTTTTTAAATTTCGAAGCATCATGTTGAGTGCTTTTACCTCGTTTATCTAAAGTTTTATCAGCAGGAAGATCATAAAGTAAGATATCGCAAATTTTTTTTTTTCTTAACAGTACATGAACACTTACTTATTAGCAACGTCCCGAACATGTAGATAGGCACAACGCAGTACTCGTCCACCAGGGCGCCAAATATCACGTTGCCTACTATGGCACCTATCCTGCCACACATCACGGTCACCGCCATAGCAGTAGCGCTAGAAAATACACACCTCTTTATCGTGAATTCTATAGAAGATAATAGAGAATAAATGCTGTGAAAATGCGTTCCTTGCCAAGGATGTGAGGTATAACAATGAAAAGTTTAAAACAGTATATTGTGAAAATAATTGAATATAAGCATGCTTATTCCTCAGTCGCCATTTATAATCTAAAAATGTAAGCATTTGTGAATTAATGGAGAAATAACTCGAACTTCTACCCAATAAAGAGCATAATACAAGTGTAGTGTTCCTATGTTTTCTTTTTTTATAAAAAAAATGTTCAGTTTAAGCTACAACTTCAAGTATTTTTAAATATTTTTCTATAGTGTTTGTCTGAAATCAACTTGATTGTCATTGGATTAAAGTTGAAATTTGCTATAAGTAACTTATTATAACTTGATTGAGTACAATTTTCTTCTCGGATTCGGAGACTTATTTGACTAGACTAAACTCAAATTTTCCTTCTGTCCTTTTCTTAGAAAGAAAAAGAGAGAACTTAAAACTTTTTTTTACAAACAAGGGATTCGGCAACATTAATTTATCAAGAACTAAGTTCAGAGTCCAACACTACCATCAGATAGATAATAATCAAACCATTATCAAATCTGGCAATGCATGCCATTTTAATGATGCAAAGTTCTATAATAGATTCAGTTTTGACGTCAATGGTCACGCATGCATCTGTAAGTGTTCAGCAATGCCAATTACCTAATAAAATAATGGGAACTCTCACCATCACGTGAGCTATTTAAAAATTCTCCTTCCTTGTGATTCCAGAAAATAATTAGTCAGAACCCTTTCAACAAGTGACGTAATAGGTAAATAAAGAATTATTTCAAGTTAAATACGAAAATAACTAACAGGGAATAAGTTGTGAAAATTAAGTACCTACAATCATAGAAGAAAGTCAGCTAATAAAGTAATGCACGGTTGGCGCCGTGGTTAAGCTGTAGACTGCTACGCTGCGTGTTGCGGGTTCGATTCCCATACGGAACAAATATTTGTATGACCTAGGTACAAATAGCTGTTCCGGGTCTGGCTAATTGTGTATGTGAGGTTATAATGTTCACCCACGATACAGGAGAAAGTCCTAGTGCGGGGCAACGTTCTTTTTTTAAATATTATTATTATTCCTAGTGAGAGCCTCGTGAAACCCGAGAAAGATAAATAAATCAAGTATCTTGGACATGGCTGGCAAGAATGTCCACATGTGGGATGAAAACTCAGCGATGTTCCCCGACATCGCTGACTTTGATCGTGACAACCAATATATTAATAAGAAAGAGCCTAGATCATCAAGGATCGGATCAAGGGTTTGATTTAAAACGCGGTACTTCTTGACACACGTACATTGTTAGGAGATTCCTCTCTCTGGAGCCTGATCTCCAGGCAGCTTAGACCGTTTTCCCGATACCAGTAAGTTACTTCTACATATTTTAATACATAAAAATATAATTTCATTTTCAATTAAATAAAAGAAATTAAACCGAAGTTAAAATAATCATCCTCAACTAGTACCAGCTGAGAGCTTCGAATTTGTTTGGTTTTGTTGATTAGTTGTAATATTACATTTTAATATAATCGCTTTGTATTGGCTGTTAAGGCTTAAAGGCTGATTGCTGCTCTTCGCTGTATTGACATCATCATCGTTGATTCTAGTAATCATTTGACATGCAGCAACATGCTTATGTAACACCCGAAACCCAGTTACAGGGTAATACGATATCGGATAAGACTGGATGTCAGACTTTTGGCCTCTTGACGACTCCTTTCGATTTTCTGATTTGTTAAAGATATACTCACGCGACTTTAGTAGGAAAGATCTCGCAGATGACACAGAACAACACCGCTTCCGTGCAACTAACGATGGCTTCAAACACACACGACAGGATGAGGTTCTCCAGCGAGGAGCGCACCAGGTTCAGACCCAGAGCTGCCAGGCCGGAACTGATCAACATCATTACTGAAAGGAAGAGTAGTTTTATTAGGTCATGGTATCGTATTGATTTCACTAAAATAGTCCTAAATTGGCGCAATAACTCCATAGAGCGTTTGGTCGTCCAGGACAGAGTAGAGGGGAACAGATCTCGTGGAAGGTCACCGATGAAGTGGACCGACCAAATCAACTCGGCAGTGGGGGACCTGTTAATGAATGCTCCAGACTGTCGTCCAACAGGGATAGATGGAGAGCTATCCTGCGGCGAGCTACATCAACGTCTCGAATTCAGTCATAGTGACCACGACCGTTCTGTCAAGAGCGAAACGAAGAACAAGAAGTCCTAAAATAAATAACCATAAACTCTTTGGTTATTTAATTTAAAACTGTTTTCATATCGAATTTATAAAGTCACTTACCCAACATGAGCTTCTTGCCCACGATGTTGATAGTGAGCCCCACCCACAGCGCCGTAGGGACACAACTTAAAGCTACCACCAGCGTGTGGATGTACACTTTGTCATCCAAGGTCTGCAGCTTGCCCTGCAGAGATAAGAGAGAACTTTCACTAGATGTTTACCGAAGAGTGCTAATGTTTTATACTATTGGCACGGCCAATATATTTATTCTATTATAGTATAGAAAAAATATATGACCATAGCAATAGTATAGAAGAAATATATTATAAACATATTATACAACGTTATTTTTTGCTTATACGAAACCTGAATACAGTTGGTTCAGAATAAGTAACTAAATCAAATGGTATGGCAAAAGCGCCTGAACGCACTGAAATTGGTTCTAGTTTCTACAAGGTCCGTATAATAAACGACTCCGAATGTAATTTGTACACTATCCAACATAATATTGCGTTCATAATGTTGCAGTGTGGTTACCGAGGCGCCACGCAGCTTACGATAGATCATAATACTGCGCACGCACAATAGTTGACGCCAGAAGTCATCGCGCCGCTCTCCCGCCCGAGCAGAGCGTTGACCATATTTTTGTTAGGGCTGCCAAGTAGGATAATAACTTTGTGCTTTTTGATGATTTATCTTTTTGAAACTTTGTACATAGATTCTTTACTTTAAAATAATGGCCACATGTTTCGGGTTTCGCATAAACAAAAAAATAATGTTGTGTATGTGAGAGGTTTCCAGAACAGCATCGATTCAAGTATTAAGGTTGTACATGTACGTAGGTAAAAACTTTCTGAGTTTAATCTTTTCCATTGCGCAAGAGTCAAAAGAGCCTCAACATTAAATATTGGCCTGGACAACACTGCGTTTGTTTGCCTGAAAGAATCTTCAATTACGGATGTAACTGAAGATTCTTTATTACAAACATTATTATCCTTTACAATGAACTCTGCATAGCAATATATGTAGTTATAATATCATCTTTATTATCTTCTTCCTTTATAAAAGCGCAATCAATCATTTTCTTTCTTTCTTTTATATTGTAAGACTCTCTTTGTCCCGTCTTGGCTTTGCACGGTCTGTACGACTTCACAGAAAATTTGTGATTTTTTTACTATATTTTAGTTCATATTTACAAACGCACCTTTCGGGAAATTGCATCAAATTCTATTGTATAATTAAAAATAACATTGTGATCCCGGGCGGAGCCGCCTACGAAATGGATAAACGAATTTTATTTATAACTTGTACAGTTATATACAACTAGCTGTTGCCCGCGACTCCGTCCGCGTGGACTTCAGTTTACAGGAGCTCAGTTCATATAAAATAAGCGCCTGTTAAAATAATGGGAGCAATATGTAAGCCCGCGTTCAGCTCCGTTTTCATAACATTTTTTGTTATTGCTCTGCTCCTATTGCTCATAGCGGGATGTTATATAGCCTATGTCCTTTCTCAGGCTTTAGACTATGTGTACCAAATTTTATTACAATCGTATCAGTAGTTTGGCGTGAAAGCCGGACAGACAGACAGGCAGACAGAGATACTTTCGCAATTATAATATTACTATGGATATGTAAAAAAAACCCTGTCCGATCCGTGAGGCTATTGTTAAGTATCGATAACTGATTCTACTAATGCCTACAAAGCCGGGCTAAACTTAAAAAATATTATTTCGCAAAAGGAGGTAGGTAACTTAATACATGTGCGGTAGGCAATTCATGCGCGGGTGAAAGGGGGCAGGGCATGCGGCACCGAAAATGGTGTTGTTACTTTTAAAAATGAACAAATTTTGGGGAAGTTGTAATTAATTCGCGGAAAAAAAGATTATTTCAAAATTCATCAATATTGTTACTATGAAAATTATGTGAAATTTCATGTTTTATTTGATCTTTGGTGGTGTTTACCTAACCTTTATTATCCAAGACAATAAAACCCCGTCCGTTAAGGTTTTCTTTACATGGGTATTGTATACAGAAAATATATCATCTCGTTACTCTAAATTGTTAGTATGAGATAGCAAGATGCTCACAGTCAGCTCAGCAGTATCGTTGGCGAGTGCCAGCGAAACCTCGCACACTCCCGCAGACACGTCGGGATACAGCGACGAAAACTGACTGAACCTCTCGAACAGGTCCGGGAACCACATCATCAGTGTGTAGTAACTGAAACATGAGATAAATTAAGAAACCATATAAACTGATTCATACATAGGTACACAACGTTATCATATATTCAGTAACTGGGTACCAGGCTTAGAATAGTATTGTGGAGGCATGAAGAACTGGGTGTAAAGTTCACTCATCTTCCATAGAAAAGGGAGGATCCTCCGACCAGACGGGTGTCATGTCTGACGGGCAATTGCCCAATTTTTGATTTTGGTAAGTTATATATATGCTAGTTGCACGGTAAACTCTGATTGCGAGATGTAGAATTCGTGGGACGTCAGTATGACGCGATGTTCTATGTGGCGTTTGTATGTACCTCTCAGTACCTCTCTACAGTACCAACCTATATCCTCTGGTGGGTGTCTAAAGACGCGACTAAGGGAAGTGTCACCAGGGAAGCGGGCAGCAGCGTTACTCCTGTGGAATATCAAAATACTGCGATCCCCAACCCAACGTACAAGCCTGGGGATTATGGCAAACTCCCCCATGTAATAAAAGCCTTGGGGGAGGCCTTCGTCCAGCGGTCGATCTCTATAGGCCGACGAAGAAGAAGGGTTGTAGAGGTCAGATGAGCAGTCGCTCTATGTAATATATTGGTATTCAGTTGAATCCTAAAGAGTTAGACTCGAAGCTGACCTCAACATAGTTGGAAAACTGTAGTTAGATGGTGCTATATACATAAACAGCCTATAATATTCCTACTTGTGGGACCCACTTCACAGAGAGAGGAGGCTGTCTCTAAGAGGATGACGGGAATAAACGGATGTCCAGTATACTACAAACGATACTACTATGATTTATATGTGATTTAATTATAGGATTGTGATTAAACAAGTTTAGATTGATAAATCAATTGACATGAAATAATTTACTGTCTTTATTTCAGAATGTAAAAACACTCATTATTATTAATTGAGTTCAACTCGAAAATCGCTAAAGAATTTATAGTCTTGAATCATTATATTATAGTCCTTGGCTCGATGTTGGGCAAGCAAGAGCAAGACGTGAAAAGTATTTTACAACTCTTAGGCCAAATAATACAACTGTAATTAATTACGTAGTGCTTGAAGTGTGATCCAAGAAGTGATATAAAATTACCTGAACATAAGTCCAAAATCGACGAAACAGCAGAGCACTAACAATCCGATGTACGGCGGCATGACCAGCATCTTCTTTCGAACCCAGAAGGCGTCCCACCTTTGTGCCCACGTCAGAGGTGCTTTGGTCTCATTGCCATTGTTGTCAGCTGACACCACCTCCTCCTCATCGCCTTCATAAGCGCTTATCATTGACTCCACCTGGAAATACAATATATAGTGCTGTTATACATAGTCCAACTCCGTAGAGTCATCCTAAGTATTACACTGTGGGCCTGTTAGATGAATATTTGTATATACAAGCTGCACTAAATTTCATCGATCCCGTGGGTCGATATCGAGATAAAAAGTGCTGTTATAAACTCTCAGTGTAACAAGTTTCATCCAATCCGTTCAGTAGTTTTGGTATGAAAGAGTTACAATTTTTTGGGGGGTAATTTAGAAGCTTCATTTATTCACTGCTTCAAAAGATGGCATTCTTTGAATATTTTTAATTTAAAAAAAGAAAGAAGAATTGTCTTATCAGATGGATAGACAAGCTGATATAAGTGATCTTACAAGTTCCTTTATTCCTTTTGAGATACGCACGAAAACAAGAAGCTAATCAGACTTTAAACATGAAACTGGGTTTTGGAGGAACCTAGAAATATTACTAAAACAATAGCCACGATCTTAAAATATGCTCTATATTTCTGATTGTAAAACGATACGAATATTACAAACTCACCGGAAAGTCCTTCTCACTAAGTTTAGTATTAACAACAAATATCCTCTGCAGGACCTGCAGCGCCTGCTCAGCCCTGTTCGCATACAACAGGTATCTGGGGCTCTCGGGGAACGGGATGAGAAGCAGCACCACCAGCAGACTGGGGATCCCGCAAGCTGCCACGAACACACGCCAGGAAGTGTACTGGAAGTCGGCCCCAGCAGCCGTCAGGTTGAATCGCGAATCAGGGATGATTAGGAATGCGATACCTGGGAAATAGAAGATATAATTAAACAGCTAATTTAATAAACCGATTAATGTTAATAAGATTGCCGACAGAGCGCCGACTCCAGTGGTTACAAACTATAAACAACTGAAGTACAGCAAATTAAATTAAAGTTTTTTAAATGAATAGGCTTAATAAACTAGCGCGCTTTACTAAATATTAAAAAAAAAATGTGAAAAAGAATTTCATCAAAAACTTCATAAAGTTACATTGGTACTTGCCTGGCCTGGAATCAAACCCGCACACTCATACTTGAGAGACTGGTGTTTTAACCACTAGGCCACCACGACTACTTCCACTATATTTGTATTAAACAGTAGTTACTTATAAAGAACAGTGAGGACCTAAAGAGCAGTGATAGCCCAGTGGTAACAACCGTGACATAAGACTGTTCTTAAGTCGTGAGTCTTGATTTCGTAGTCGTGGCTTCGAACCCCGTCAGACACTTAACTTTGGGTAAATTATTTAATCACCACTGCTATTAAAACAGTGAAGGAAAACGTCTTGGGGAAATCGGCATGTGCAAGAAACAAAAATTCCAAGACATGCGACAACTACCAACCCTTATTGTGGAAAAATTATAGGCTGATTATTATTTTACTCGATATTTCAATTTCCTAAACCTGTATATATTGACAACAAACGCTTCTCTGGTATGTAAGCGGTCGTCATAACAATTGGCACCCAGTGGCATCACCACGGTGCCGGAGCCAATATCATTCGGATGACCTTAGTCGCGGCGCTGACATTCAAATACTTGCTCGTACGATATGTGCGATCAGCAATTTTGGCTATCATTGGTGCGTTAATAAGTATCTTAAGATTTTTAAATTAAAAGACTATCTATTTAAGATCTTTATTGTGAAAAACAAACTTCCATTGCTGTTAAGTACGATTTCGAGGTATTTAAATAAAAGTTTGGACTGTATAAAAAATATATTATTATAACAACTAAGAGATACAATTACTTTCTTCGACGATCCAAAAAAAGAAGCGCCTTCTATGCCCGGCTACGAATTTATATAAGGGTACTTTAGCTTTCCGCCCACGGCTTCGCTCGCGTGGAGATCGGTTATATCGCGCTTTTAGATTTCCCTCGTGAATATAATTTTTTTCCGGGATAAAAAAGTACACTATTATTTAATCCGGACTTCTAACTGTACGTCTGCAAAATTTCAAAACAATCAGCTTAGTAGTTACGGCGTGAAAGCGGAACAAACAAACAAACAAACTTACTTTCCGATTTATAATATTAGGATATTTGGTGTACACATACAAATATTCCAGTAATCTCCCTTGGGAACTTGATGTTTTTTAGGACCAAAAGCAGCCTATGTTACTCTCCTTCTTTTCAATTAACTGTATGCCAAAAATCAGGTCGATTGATTGCTCAGCTACGGCGTGAAGGAAGGACAAACAAACAAACAAACACTTTCACATTTATAATATTAGTATGGATTCGACCAATCCCCGGGCCGCACATGGGCCGCGGCCCCCTTCCGTCTTACTCGCCCCTCCTGGAACTTCATGCGCCCGCGACGAGCGCGGACAATTGCACTACATGTCATAAGCTTTGCCCTTGTTTTGCACTCGGCTATGGTGGTTAATTTCGACTGGTGAGGTTTTTGTGGAAACAGGTTCGGATCGCATCTACATGATATCGAAAATATATTTAGAAGAGCAACACTGTAGTCAGAAGCCCGGACGTCTGACTTATCTTACCAAGGGGTATCGTATTACCCAGTAACTGAGTTGTGGAGGTCAGATAGGCCGTCGCTCCATGTAAAATACTGGTATTCAGCTGCATTAGGTTAGACTGCTAGCTGACCCTTCAAGTAACGTTGGTAAAAGGGCAGAGTCTTCAAGGTGAACCCAAAAACATACATAATAATATTAATCAGTGTATAATGTTCCCACTACTGGGAAACAGGCCTTCTCCCAGTGAGAGAGAGTGGGCCGTAATCTACCACGCGGTTGTAAGATGTCACATATCTTTGAAGTTTTGACGCCGATTTCCTCACGATGTTTTCCTTCGCCGTTATGAGAGCGGTGATGATGATATAATTTAGACAAAGAAAAGCTCCTGATGGGGTTCGAACCTACGTCCTACAACTTGAAAGTCGCAGCTGATGATACTAGCCCACCAGGTCATCACTACTCAATCCAAACCCAAAACACTTATTCCTCACCTGGCAACAGAATGGTGCCAAATGTCCAGAACACCTCAAGCCGGCACAGCATGACATCCCGGTGCCTGAAAGACAGGAAGTCACCGAAGTAGGGGAAGATGAGCCCAGTGGCCCCGATGATGCCGAACCCAGAGAAGAACCTGCAAGAGTCACAAGTCTACAACGAATAGTTACGCCAAGATTGATATAAATAATATATAAAGTTATCATCTGCTTTGTAGGCTATTTTCCTAGTCCTTTTTAATTATTGCTAAAATGTACTGAAGGACTGTTGCACCTTTTTTTTATTTATTTATTTATACTTTCGCACAAAGAAAATGTACAGAGGCGGACTTAATGCCTTCGGCATTCTCTACCAGTCAACCACGGGTGGTGATCTTTTTTACTGTTACATATTTTATTTGACCAGTATCCTGCACCCTAATAATTACGTAATACATTATTACTAACAGTTGGAATCATATTGTTAATCCAATGCTCCATGTGTTCGAAAATGTGTCTGCTCAACAACGTAAATACCGCAATGAACGTTGTTGAATAGGGACGTTTCATGGGTGAAAAAAAATTGGATACGTATATTTTGTTTTATCATATCAATAAAATTTGACAAATATAAAAGTCATCAAAGATCAGGAGTGGTGGCTGGTGACGTCACTGCTCGCTAAAAAGTGTAGTGTGCAGTGACGTCATACGAGTTTTCAACGCACTGTGTCGTCTTCATTTTTTGTTTATATGAAAAAAAAAGAAAATATACGTGTCTAATATTTTTTGGAAATCTGACTGACGGACTACTTAATTATTTTCTTTTTAGTCAACTACCCTATAAACGAAGCCACTCAGAGTGTGTTACGCAGTTACCCTGCTGGTGCTTACATGACAGAAACACTGCATTCAATATTTTTACTAGCTGATGAAGTTAAGATAACGTGAGTAAAACAACCTTTTCCAAAAAATATTTAATTAATCTGGATAATGACAAAAATAAATTAATACCCCTAGTTTCAGCACGTCTATACTTCATTCGGAATAAAACTAGAGATTTAAATAAAAACAAAATACAGTCTATTCAGCCGATTTAGACTTTATTTTATAGGCATAAGTATGACTTTAAAAGAAAAAAAAGTGGTTACAAAGGCAACTATTACAAATACTGCTCCATTACAAAACAACTAATATTTTCTAGATACCTGCAAGCTAAGAACGCTGGGAATGACTGCACAACACTGGACAGGAAGGCGGCAAGTGCGTCCAGCAGTAAGGCACCGATGATGGCTTTCTTGCGACCTCTCGCGTCTGCCAGGTTTCCCCAGAAGTAGGAGCCTACGCACATACCTGGAAAAGTGATAAAAATATTATTAAAATAATTCAAAACGTTTATAAAAACGATACATTTTACTATCACTGGACTAGGTCACTTTCAAGAACTAGGAAATCAAAATTCTCTGTGAGTCTGTTCGTCTGTCTTTAAAATTATACATCCCAGTTACACAGGGAAACCTATAAGGCCATAAAATAATGTAATACTAATATTTATAAAATTTATTATGTATTGCTGTTGGTTGCCTAAATAAATAAATAAATAAGAAAGTGAACGAAGGCTGATCGTATATTATTTTAAAGTAGATACTCTGACTTTGATAGCCGCAGGACCGTGTGTAAGTAACTTATTATATATTTTACTTTAGGAATAATACTATTCCTAAAGACTAAGATAAAATGTCGCTATGTAATTAATGGATACCCATTGTTTTCTTTACACGAAACCTGAATATAGTTTGTTCAGAATAAGCAACTAAATCGATTCCAATCATTTTTACACCATGTTATATTTTTCCCAAATACATTTAGAAACTTTTGCAGTGTGGTTACCGAGCCCGCCACGCAGCTTACGGTAGATCATAATACTGCGCACGCCAGCGCAACAGCTGACGCCACAGGTCAACGCATCGCTCGCCCGCCCGAGCAAAGCGTTGACCATGTTTTTGTTGGGACAGCCAAGTAGGACAACAAGCTCATAACTTTGTGGTTTACATGATGACTTTTTGAAATTTTGTACATAGATTCTTTACTTAAAAATACTGGACACGTGTTTCGGGTCTCGCTCAAACAAAAAATAATGTTGTACAACGATATATAAGAGGAAACGTGGCGCTGTCGTCGCCTATCTTCGCCCTCAGGATTATCGAGAGATATCAACAATTACTACTGTATTATTTGCTACATTTTAAAGTAATAATAATAATAATAAACGTTTATTTTTTAAAGTGTATTTAATTAGGTATTATTTTATTTTGTTTTTATTGTTTTATATCTTCGAGCCGATGAACTGCCAATGCTATGTACGCCATTATTGTCGCATGCATCAGGCCATAAATTGAATAGTTTCAATTATTTTCAATGTTTAATGTTTGTGAGGTGGCAGTACTTTTTTAAAAAAATAAATAAGAACACGCCTCTGCATATGCTCTTTCTAGATATGCAGAAGGCCTTCGACTGTGTCCCTATGGGGGTGATCTGGTGGGCACTGAGGTCCAAAGGGGTCCCTGAAGCCTATGTTGACATAATTCGAGACATGTATCTCAATTCCGATTCCGTTGTTACGTCCGCTGTTGGCGACACTAAATCCTTCCCCATCACCGTCGAAGTTCACCAGAGTTCCATCCTTAATCCTTTTCTGTTCAGCATGATATTGGACGTCATGTCAGACAGCATCAAGAATTCACATGAGCAACCTCCCTGGCTGCTCTTGTATGCTGATGATGTCGCGCTGGCAGACGCGGACAGGGAACGGTTGGTCCGGCGGGTGATTGTGTGGAAGAACTCGCTTGAGAACGGAGGTTTTAAACTTAATGTGGTGAAGACAATGTCCATCAGTGGCGAAGAGTCCATACAAGCCGATTCCCACCGGGTTACCTTTCAAAAATCAGTTCCATATTCATACAAAAGTATTTACATTCTATTTCATTAACAAAGTATTATTAATCAAACGCCTGCGCGATTTACAATAGCAATAGTAATTCTTAGCAATACCCTAAGTATCACATTTCATTTTATAGTCGTAAATTAATCAGCGCTTCAATTTTTCGTACTTTACATTGAAGGCAACTCGAGGAATCACGGCTTACCTCGGTCAACGACGGCGAAAAGAGAGAGCGTGTCAGACCATCTCTTTCTAATTCTCGCTAACCGTCGGTAAAACTTGATAAATATGAGGCTACTCGCGGGCGGCTTATAGTACTCTCCTCTACTCTATTAGAAAGAGACAAATTAACCACGCCACTACGTGCGTTTGAGTTCACCGTCAGTATGTGTTTCTCTATACTACCTAACCTACTGATGCGTGAGTTTTTCGTTTGTTTTTAATATTTGTGTTATTTAAACTGTGACGGATTCTGTAAGGTAATTTAATCGCAGATTTGGTTAAATACTGTGGATTTTGTTTGTTATTATGGCTTTAATTCATATAGAGTGCTGCTCAACAGATTACCTGCTTACAAATGAAACTTCATTTTCAAAACTAAGTTATGCATACAAGAAGCATGTTATTCAGTTAGGTCGAGCACTCCCACACATGATTATTGATTGCAAAAGGCGAGATGGATTTTTTAAACATTTTCACGCGTCGTTATATGATAAATATACATGGATGACAGGCAGTTGCAAACTGAACAAAATGTTTTGTTTTCCGTGTTTGTTATTTTCTGATTCGAAATCTGTTTGGAGCAGTACGGGTTTTACGGATATTAATAATTTGTCTAACTCAGCCAAAAAACACATTCAGACTGAAAAACACATCCGCAGCTGCTTGTTACTTCACGAATTTGGAAATAATGGCAGAATCGAGTCATTTTTTTCCAACGCTTTTGATGTACATAACAGAAAAGTTGACCGTAATCGCGAGTTAATGAAACGTTTTATTGACACGGTCATTCTTTTGGGGAAGCAAGAATTACCATTTCGCGGTCACAATGAAAGAGCAGATTCGGATAATCGCGGAAATTACATTGAAACGTTAAATTATTTGTGCAAGTACGATACAGTCCTTGATTCTCATTTGGAGCAATGTTCCTCGACCCAAAATTCTGTATTTTCAGGACTTTCAAGTGACATCCAAAATGACTTAATTCATTGTATCGCGTCTTCTATGCGTGATGAGATAAAGTCGGAAATAAATTCAGCTTCATTTGTATCGGTTATGATCGACGAAACACCGGACGTCAGTCACAGGGAACAGTTGACTGTTATATTGCGGTACTTGTCCAGCAGTGGAATTGAAGAGCGTTTTCTGGGCTTCTATGACGTAAGTGGTGGTCGAAATGCCGACATTTTGACCAGCATGTTAATCGGTATTCTCGATGACTTTCGTTGTAAAGATAAATTAATTGGACAGTCTTACGATGGTGCGGCAGTTATGTCTGGAGAGCACGGTGGTGTACAAACTAAAGTTCGTGAAATCTGTCCCATGGCGATGTTTATTCCATGCTATGCTCACATTTTAAACTTAGTCTTGAGTCGGTCTCTTGAATTCGTACCCGAATTAAAAGCTTTTTTTGGTCATATTAACAGTATCGTACGCTTTTTTAATAAATCTTCTAAAAGATCGAATCTTCTGAAAGAAGTTGCTCATCGTCGTATCCCGGGGGTAGCAGAAACGCGATGGCATTATCACTCGCGCATAATTAACGTAATTTTCAACTGCAGAACCGACATGATCGAAACTTTGAATTGTATTTTAGATTCACCGGAATCGTGGGACAGCGAATCAATTTCAATGTCCGAGTGCTTGTTACACAAACTGGAAGACATGCAATTTTGCTTCTTATTGCGTATTTTTTCAGACATTTTCGAAAAGACAGACGTTCTTTTTGCTTTGCTTCAAAGTAAGCAAGTAGACATTGAAGTGGCAAAGCGCGAAATCGATTCTTTTGAACGGTGGATTTCGGAAGAGTTTATTAATTCGTTTGATACCATTTTCCACAGCATTGAACAAATCTGTGAGCCGCCGCGGCGACGGCGCCGAATAAATACTGACACGGATCCCAAAACGGCGTACAAGCGTATTTTTTCCTCGATTATAGATCAAAGTCAAAGCTCAAATTACTCAAAGGTACCGATCTTTTTCTCAGCTTGTATTTATTGATTTACTTAATAAATCAAAGTATCTTCAATACAACCAATCATTTCCAACTGAAAAAGTTTCCTCTTTGACAGCGAACTTTCCGGGAATTTTTGATTTTACCGCGTTGAAAAATGAACTTAAAGTCTTATTTACGTCAGCGTCGTTAAATAAATTGGACACCTATGAGCTTTTTTTACAGCTCCAGAATACGTCTTTGAAAGACGCATTTTCTCAAGTTTCGACTCTTTGCAGTTTAATTCTGACCCTCCCCATTTCAGTAGCTTCAGCTGAGCGGTCATTTTCTGCTTTAAAACGCATTCACACGTATGTGCAAAACTGCCAAAAAGAGCAGAGATTGTCCGATTTGGCTATGATGTCAATTGAAAAAAATTTGCTTAATAAAATGAAAAGTAATCCGAATTTTTATAACAACATTTTAGCTCATTTTGTTAAAAAAAACAGACGCATTGCATTAGAATATAAATAACGTTGTGATTGTGTATAATTTGCTTTATTTTTGCTTAATATTTTTGTTGGTTTTGGATCGGTGTTTGTGTGGTTCGGTTTTTAACACTTTATTATTTTTGTAATTTTTTATTTTATTTTTTCTTGACTCTTATTCCCTGACAATAGGTACTTAACTTAGTACTTACTAACAAGCATGCATGTGTGGTATAGAGATGCACGTCGAAAAAGGCTTTTCACAAAGCCGCTTTTATCATACTTGAAAGACACTGTTATCAAATCATCAGTCCTTTTTTGTATGGTGAAGGTGGGGCTTTTCATATTATTCTTATCTGAAGACCTCCTCCAAGATATCCTGCAGTAGGTAAGTGTTTAAGTGTTTATTTTTTTGGACCGGCTTCCCTTTGTCAAAATTTCACCCTTCGCCACTGATGTCCATGGACAGTAGCACGACAAACCCTATGTCTGTGGGCATAGACGGAGACATGGTCGAGTACACAGACCAGTTTAAATACTTGGGATCTGTGCTCCACGCGTCCGGCAATATTAATTGCGACGTTAAGACACGTATTTCCACAGCTTGGGCAAAATGGCGTGAGGTGACAGGTGACATTTGTGACCCCAAAATGCCAGTTAAGCTTAAGAACAGATATGATGATGATCTTATAGACCTGTGTCTATAAGATCATCATTAGACCTGTTCTTCTGTATGACACTGAGGCGTGGTCTGTGCTTGAGCGACACAAGCAGGAGCTACGTGTCCCGGAGATGAATATGCTGTGGTGGATGTGTGGAAATGATGTGAAATGAAGGGGAAACGTGGCGCTGTACCGTTACTCAAACCCTATTAGAGTTTTTAAAACAACTTTTTTGGCAATTCATCCAGTAAATTTTAATAAAACTATTTCACTCACCAATAAGAGGCGTAGCAGTGAGCCTGCCCTTATCGCTGGAGGACAGGTGGAAGTCGTACTCCGCAGCTGGCAGCACGAAACTGAGGGTGGTGGTGCTGAGCGCACACACCGCGTAGATCGCGCCGCACGACATCAGCAGCAGCCATTGGAAGCAACCGTAACCTGGAATCAGGAAGATAAAGTTATCGTTAAATTTGGAGGGAATAATAATATGATAATATATTGGTCCCGCATAATGAAAACCGCTTTAAAACTGACAAAGATAAAAAAAAAACAAGTATCTTCACTTGGATCATCAGGTTGTCGACATGTGGGATGTGGACTGTTCTGACAGTCGTAACAACCAATGGCTTAAAAGCAAAAAGAATCGACCATCACCTAAGGAGACTCTTGTTGGGCAACTGGACCAAGGCCTTATTTCAAAAAGCGGTACTACTGGACACGCCTCGCATAGTTAGGAGGTTCCTCCCTCTGGTGTCCTGACTGACTGAAAAGTAGTTTGAACCCTGTTACCAGAGTCGGTTCCGTTTTTTTTTGTGTGCGTTAGATGTTTTTCTATTTTTATTAATTAAAAATATAATTTATTTTATTGGATAATACTAAAGAAAATCCAAACTAAATCACGTTCACGTCATTTAAGTTCACATTTTTCTACATGAGCATTTATGAAACATCAGTCTTATGTTTCCTAGACTGATCGAATATCTGACATCGACGAAAGATAATCGCCACGAAAGTCTAAAATGACAATGTGAACCGCAGTAGCAAAACATTCTGTAAGGATACCAGTTCATTAAATGAACATGTTAACAGCATTGATACAATTATAAAGACTACTTTAGATGAGTGTTTCTATGGGTAAAACCAACATGCAATACGCAAGTAGACAAGGAGGTATGTCGTGGTGAGAAAAAAAATTACCACCCATATTTCTATTCTCTGTTAACCTTATCACATTGACGGCAAACTGTTTATTTATAGCAATCGCATAAAAAGTCACAAATCAAGGACAAAGCCATACGTATCTGTCACCATCTTTTTTAAAATCGATTCTAGACATTAACTGTAAATTGAATCGATATTGAGCTCACTTGAACTAATGGGTTTCAATAGACGCGGATGCAGTACATTTACATATTGACGTACATTATCTGTCGATGTACTCATTGATGCGTGTTGTAAGGTGGTTTTCAGTAGAGAGAATTTTCAAAGATCTGTAAAATAAGGGTAGAAATTCAGAAATTTCGCTCTCATGCCCCTAGTTGCCGCAGAAGAGGCCTTGGACGACGGGAGTCATCAGCCGACTCCAGACTACCGTAGGCGCTGGCTTGATGTCGGCGAGCAGTGGGCAGCTTGCCGCCCGGAAAGAACCAGTAGTCCCGTGGGTCGACGGCGTATTATGTCCCACATGCGCCTCAAAGTGATGTCAACAAATAGCGACGGAAGCCTCTGGAGGCGAGGATTGCTCTAAAAACGGGGCCCCTGGCACAGGCACAGGCAAATGAAGGAACACTGGAGGGTTTGAGTCAGTAAAAGTTCTGCTCGGCGGTAGAAGCCATTTGATGATTTTACACCCAAAAAAAAGTTATTCCAAGATTTACCAACGGGCAACGAAGCTCAGAATAACAAGTGGTAAGCGTACAGATCGATTAAGAAACACCACAACTGTCAGGCTGAAATGGGAATGGGCCAGGTACGTCTTACGAATGCACACGGAGAAATGGGCTAAGATCGTCACTCAGTGGACACCTGACGGAGGATATCGCCGTCGAGATAGAACACGGCAAAGGTCTTGTGACTATCTGGTAATGTTTGCAAAGCCAGAGATTGCAAGATAGGGGTGGTTTGGAAGGAAAAAGGGGAAGTCTCTTCACAGCAGTGGGATACAATGTAGGATAACGAAAACTTTCTATTGTAATGTAGTCGAATCGATACGAAATGATGATAACACTAGTGATTTAAGACCACCCCGTCTACGAAAATAATTTAAAGTCCTGGATGACAAAGTAATTATCAACTAATTCATTATAGACAAAAATCTCTTACATAAGCAGTTAGCTCGCTAAGCTGATAAGTACGCTAGCTAAGCACAGCCACAAATTAGATTTGTGTTCGACGAAACCGAATCCAATTAATCAGAGAGGCGACGGGAGGGCGGGACGTTACCTCTGAGTTATGATGGCCTACGCACTTTAATGTTATATACAGAAAATAATAATGTACCTGTACTGGCTTAATGTAGCAACGAGGAGGAAGTTCTCAGGGGAGGAGAGATGAGCACAAACAAAACAACCCTTGGAAATGAAACATTATTAAAAGGACTATGACTTGAGCAATTTCTCAAGGTTAAAAATCGGCTAAGCATTGTAACGAGAACAACAAAAATGCATGCTGACTATTAAATTACCAACAACGCGTTATCGTTGAAAACAACTGTAGCCTTGAATACACCCTGAAATGTTTATTAAAAAACGTAATTCACATCTACTTTCACTTTCATGTACGTACAAAATACCTATCAAAACAAACAAATACGTAACCGATACCTTACCATCCTACCACGGCCACAGTGTAAAAAATGTCCTTTAATTACAGCTGACTAACTCAGAAAACTGTTACAATAATAAAGAGTGTTCTTTTTTTACTGTGGTTAATTATAGACGCGTAAACTTTACGGTGTAATATTAGGGGGAATGTAATTAGCAGTTAAATAGAAAAACGTGTTAATATTCGTAGGTACTTAAGTATGGTTGGTACTATATTCTTTATTTTATTTTATTTTTTATTTTTTCTTTTGTTTGTGTTTCATGTCTGCTGTGTATTTGTATTTACTTATGTGAAATTATGGGTATCTTACCTAAAATAAATTATTATTATTATTATTATCATAACGTTGAGCAGACAATATTAGAAAAAAATCAGCCTATCCATCGTTGATTGACCCCATTTCAAACTTTAATAGACCGGACTCTCAGCCACGACAAAAAACAGCAGAGTAGGTATTTAAAAAATCGATGATTTTAGCCTATCACAGTTATCAGCTGGACGGGGCCCCTCCCCAGCTGCACCAAACTTTTTGCATCCTAGGAATTTGTGGTCAACATTTTAGATCGTCAGTACATCTAGGTATGTATTGGTTTATAATGTCAGTCTATTTAGTTGTTATGAATTGTTTCTGCAAGCACATAATGTTTGGGGTTTCGTCATCATCATCTCAGCGTTAATACTAGTCGCGTCCGAAGTTTTTTATCAGCTTTGGAGTCTGGGGTCCGCTTTACCAGTCTAATTGCTGATTTTGGCGCAACTTCGACATTTTCCGTGAAGCGATTGCCCTCTGAGCTGGTTGTGGAGCTCAGACGGCAATCGAAGGTGATATCGAAGCATTGCAGTTAGACCAATTGTTGGACTTTTGTTCGTACGGCAACCGGGACCAACGGCTTAACGTGCTTTCCGAGGTACGACCAGACCAGTGTAAATATTCATATTCTTGCATACAAATATTTGCACTGTGCGGGGATCGAACCCGCGCCACCTTGCGCAGCGTTCCCGTTCGCTACCGCTACGCCACGGAGGCTGTCAATGTTTGGGATTTCGTATTACTCAGTAATTGAGTTGTGGTTAACAATCGCTTCAAGTAAATGTTGCAGCTGAAAATCAGCGTCAGATGGCACACCATTTTTTTTATTACCTTTCCCGCTCTTGGCGGAGCGGAAGGGCGTATCAGACTTTTACTGACTAAACGCACCCGTGTTCCTTCAGTTGCCTGTGCGCCAGGCTCACGGTTTCTTTTTTAACCAACCGGCAACCCTGACCCAGGAGGCATCGGTCTTCGTGGACCCCGTCACGATGTGCTGATATCTCTTTGAGGCGCGCGTGAAAGAATGCGCCGTCAACCCGGTCCTGGTCCTTACCCGCAAGCCCGCGCCTACGGTGGCCGGCAGTTCGATGTTGTCTCCTGACCAGGGCGTCTCCTGCGGTGGCTAGAGGCGTAGGAGCGCAGGGATTCCCGCTCCCTCACACGCTCCGCCTCCTCCTTTGCCAGCATCACTGCTTCGCAGAAGGAGGTGCCATGCACTCTCGCTCCGGACCGTGGGCTAGACCAGGGCTGGACGCGAGAGATCATCGCCGCCACGAGGACACGGCGGTGCTCTACCCAAGACGGGCATCAGATGGCACACCTTGTGTTGTCATCTGACATTATGCTGAGTTAAGACTCTTTTAGCATTATAGTCTTTGTTTTATACTTTTTTAAATTTTAGGTGTATTTCTTTTACTGTAATGTCAATAAACATATTTTCTCTTTCTTTCTTTCTTTCTTAGTAAACTAAGGGAACTCGGTTGCACCCGCTTTGACTGGAAATGGATCCCATCAAAAGCGTTGGCAGATAATGATCTACTCTTTCCGTTATCTGCGTGTTTTGTAGGCCATAACATCGGCCGCCGGCAGAAGTTACCACCCACCAGACAAAGCCTTGCAGCCAAGCGATTTGTCGTGTTCCGGCATGATGTCTGGTGAAGCCGTTCGGAGGACGGGTCTGAGCAGTTGTGTTGCGATGTGTGCCGGGTACGATGCGCCTAATGTTGTTGTGTTGGGAGTTTGGTCGTGGAGGGTCTTCAGATCAATCTCCCTTTGGCGCAGCATCGTTGGTTGTGTTGTTAGGTTTAACATTGCATCACCTCGCTCAACTGCCGTCTTCCTTCCTATTCGATCAGTTTTTCTGAGTGAATAGGCTCTTAATAAACTAGCGCGCTTTACCATCAACGATCGCATCACTGCTTACCATCAGGCGGGAATGCGGTCAAGTGCTAGTTTATAATAATTAAAAAAAAAAAATTGTAATTTCGTTATACATATGTATATTAAGAGCAGTGGTAGCCTAGTGATATCGGCCGCGACTTGTAGGTCGTAGGTTCAAACCCCATCAGGCACTTTATGTAATTTTTTTCATCACCACTGCTCTCAAAACAGTGAAAGAAAACATCGTGAGAAAATCCACATGTTCTAGAGCCAAGCCAAACATTTCGAAGACATCTAACATCTACCAACCCGCACTGGGCCAGCGAGGTAGATTACGGCCCACTCCTTCTCAACGAGAGAAAGCCTGTGTCTTAACAGTGGAAACAATATAGGCTGACTTTGTTATGTATGTATATGTATGTATATTGGTACAATAACAGTAGTTTATGAAACTGTTACATAATGAGGGATATTATGCACGAGTGCGAGTTTAAAAAACGAGCGAAGCGAGTTTTTTAATAGTATCACACGAGTGTGTAATACCTAATTATGTACAGTTTCATACACTACTTTATCTAATCTCATACATTTTAAGAAACAATAATAATCAATTACGTGTCCAGCGAAACACAACAATGACTCGCAATGCAAAGAAACGTATTTGGCGCCAAAATTCTGCACCCTGCATCAAAGCGCGCGCAGCCACAGATAAAAAAATGAAATAGTGCTATCTATGGTTTGTAATCTGTACGATAATGAATAAATCATAGATAGCACTATTTCATTTTTTTATCTGTGGCTGCGCGCGCTTTGATGCAGGGTGCAGAATTTTATTATAACATTATTTTGTTAGAGAAATAATGTTATAATTTAATTTTTTAATTTCCTTTCGATATACTATGGGTAAAGTACGTCAATATAAACTCCTTTTTAGTTTTATATTTTTAATTTTTTTATATGAGAGTAGATAAACTATATTTTAATTCCAAGGCATCTTGAATTTTATCGATATTTCAGGAATTTTCGAGGTTATAACCACCGAATTGTCATTGGAGCACAGAATGAAATTGTAAATAAACAGTTGTGTCTACGTCAGAGTTCTATTAATGTCATCTCGATGTCACAAGGGACTGTGCACTTTGGACATCGCCCTTCTCCGCTATTTTCAAGCGTAAACATGAGCTCTAAAAATAATTTCATAAATGGTTTTTTGTTTTGTAAGATAGTTTGAAGGATATGGTTCCAGGTTGGAGGTTGATGATAATAATAAAATCCTGACTGGTTACGTTGGCTGATTCTGTATTTATTTACATTCTGTTTTTTTTTTTTTTTTCATATGCTCTGTCTGAGCCAGAGTTATGTCGGAATTATAACGTATTTCGTTTCCTCGCTAATATCTTCTATTCCATCTGCTGACGTCATTCGGCATCACACCTTTCTTCCAGCTATATCACGAGTTCGCTGGCATTGTTCAATGCCAAGTGCTGATGAGTGCGAAGCTGATGGATGGACTTATTATTACTTACATCGTAGTAGAGATTATAACATACTTGACATGACTGTGAAGTTAATATTTACTTGATGGTCACATGATTTTCATTGATGTAAATATCTTGTGATGGCCATCATCAGATTTGCCTAGATATATGTGTATGTTTTAACATCATATACAGGCACTGAGATTTTTTGATTTTTTGTAGGTGTCATCAGATAAACTGACTAAGAAAAACTAACATTTTAATATAATGAAATACACAAAGTAGGTACATCATACGCAATGTTATTAGTCATGCATTTGTATTACAGGTAATGCATTTTATCTCTTGATAATAAGTACTATCACTATTTGTAACGGTAGCTACAAACGCCACAAATAAGCAACCCGGCATACTGACGTCACACGAATTCTACATCTTGCAAGCAGAGTTAACCGTTCAACTGGCAAGTGCCCCCCAGACATAACACCCGTATGGTCGGCGAATCATCCCTTTTCTATGGAGGATGAGTGAAGTTTACTCCCTGTTGTTCATACCTCCACAACATTTATTCTTATTACTACTATTTATTATTTATCAAAAGATAAAAATGCATTAGATACTAATAATTGGTCGTTCAAAAATTTATCTACAGTATAGATAATAATAAATAAATATATACGGACAAATCACACAGATTGAGCTAGCCCCAAAGTAAGTTCGAGACTTGTGTTATGGGATACTAAGTAACTAACTCAACGATACTATATTTATAAAAGATACATATATAGATAAACATCCAAGACCCAGACCGGGGGCTCCACGTCGCAAGCAGGCGTGTTGACCGCTGCGCCACGGAGGACGACGTAATATTTTTCAATCAATAATTTACTAAGTGAATGGCTTCTGGCATTAGGAGTCCATTTTGATTCATAAGTCATCTAGCCTCTAAATAAGATTGGTGCTATTGCCTAGACCGAGAGAGTTAGGTGGACAGCTGAATAAACTTTTTCAGCTTGGCCCAAAAACATCACACAAAACTTAAAAATTCTATTCATAGGACATTTTTAAAATCAACATACCAACTAGAAGTGGCATATTGCAACTATGACTATGTTTTACTTTTATAATCCTTTGGAAGTCGTAACAATACTCTCACGCATCTTGATAATTCTAATACTTTACAAATCTGTAGTAATATAATAAAGCTGAAGAGTTTATTTGTTTGTTTGAACGCGCTAATCTCAGGAACCACTGGTCCGACTTGAAAAATTCTTTTTGCGTTTGACAGCCCATTAATCCAGGAAAGCTTTAGGCTATATAACATCACGCTGCAACCAATAGAAGCGGAGCATAATAGCTAACTGCACGCGAACGAAGTCCCGGACCGCCGCTTGTACTTTTATAAAACATTTCAGATTTCCAATGATTACATTAGTACCTACTATTCATTACATTAGTACCTACTATTCATTACATTAGTACCTATTATTCATTAAATTAGTACCTTCTATTCATTAAATTAGTACCTACTATTCATTACATTAGTACCTACTATTCATTACATTAGTACCTACTATTCATTACATTAGTACCTACTATTCATTAAATTAGTACCTACTATTCATTAAATTAGTACCTACTATTCATTACATTAGTACCTACTATTCAATAAATTAGTACCTACTATTTATTACATTAGTACCTACTATTCATTACATTAGTACCTACTATTCATTACACTAGTACCTACTATTCATTACATTAGTACCTACTATTCATTAAATTAGTACCTACTATTCATTAAATTAGTACCTACTATTCATTACATTAGTACCTACTATTCATTAAATTAGTACCTAGTATTCATTAAATTAGAACCTACTATTCATTAAATTAGTACCTACTATTCATTACATTAGTACTATTCATTGAATTAGTACCTACTATTCATTATATTAGTACCTACTATTCATTACATTAGTACCTACTATTCATTACATTAGTATCTACTATTCATTACATTAGTACCTACTATTCATTACCATCGAAGTAAGACATTATAATTATCTCTTTCGTTGGTCCTTAGGTAAAAACTGGAAGGCTGTTAAGGATGTATTTGTGCCTCGGTCTCCAAAGCCCGGAGCACAAACGTACAGTAGCCAGCCTTTCGGCTTTCTATATGACGCATTTTGGAGAATGTGCGAGGAAATGGCATGATTTAATTCCCCCATCTCCGTTTCATCATCGGACGACCGGCCGTCGTACAGAGAGTATCCACCCTTACGTTGTTAACACCACTACGATCCGGACGAAGCATTGCGCCTCCTCCTTTATAACGCAGACATCGAGGGACTATAACGATTTGCCAGCAGCGGTGTTTCTTTCGGACTTCAATTTGAGGGTCTTCAAGGTTAGAGGGAATAGGCTCTTAATATACTAGCGCGCTTTACCATCAACGATTGCATCACTGCTTACCATCAGGCATGATTGCGGTCAAGCACTAGTATAATAATTTATAAAAAAAAATAGGGTTATACCTATTTACTGCACTTATACTAAGTCTCTAAAGACGGATGAATGGATAGACCTTTGTTGCTCTTGCACGCACAAGTATTCAATAAATTTGCATGTAATTTACACATAGAGATCTTTATCCTGATACTCACTCGAGATCGAAACTAACAGCGCACACAAAATTACAACTGTCATATACCTATAAAACATTGAAATTTTGTGTTTCATAATGAAATCAAAGTCAAAGTATTTTATTTGTTTAACATAGTATAAAATTTGTGTTGTATCACTATGTTTTGCCTTGCAAGGCGTACAAATTAATTAAAAACAATATTGGACATTAAAGTTAACATTTTCTTATTTTATACTTTTATCATCTAAAAACTCATTGATGGAATAATAAGCTTTGTCAATCAACAATTTCTTAAGTTGTGACTTAAAACGATTCATGTTAGTAAAACTTTTTAAAGTTTTTGGTAGTTTATTAAAAATTTTTGGACCCATGCCGAGACAACTCTTTGAAAAAAGTGCAGTACTGTGTTTTTTTGACTTCAATGTGTTTTGGTGACGTATAGTTGTAAGTTTTTCAATTTAGACACATTCTCCTTAACAAATGTTGAAGTTTCATAAATATAGAGTTTTTGTATCATTCAATCCCTTGGAGTCGACCCTTTTTCCGAAGGTGGAAAAATCCTCATGGACTACCCTCCGCTCGGGACGCAGAGGGTAGTCTTTGTCTGCCTTTCCGGGGTACCGGGTCCTCCCGAGTATACGACAGGCATTGAATTTAGAAGCAGCAGTGGAGTTAGTTTCCCAGACTGAAACGATCTGTTTACTAAAAACATGTACACAGTGGAATTTAAGTCCTCTTACAAAGACAACCTACTTCAATCATCAAATGTAAAAAGAAATCGACTTTTGAATAATTTAAAAATGTAAATATAATGCATTTTTATGACGCATGACGAAGTTTGAAACAGCCTGTGTGTGAAGGCAGTCTGAGTCTCGCGTTCTAAGGCCACTCGGGATGGAGCGGCGACATCTTTAGCAAGTTCATTCACTCTAGCTCAAAAATTAATAATATTTTAATATATTTTCAATTTCTTTTTATTAATAATATTTCAGTAATCATTGGATAGACAAACTGGGTTGTTTTTAAAATAAAAAAAAAAGTAAGACGGCTATAATTCCACAGTGTATTACCATCGCTACTGAGCGTTGACCCTCAAAAGACGTCATATCAGCAATAAACATAATCTAAGAACATTTGACATTGTATATTAACAACGACTTTAGTCTAGATCTAGACTTTAAAAATAAACATTGAAAATTTTAATTTATTCGCTCATCTGCAATCTCCGTGAATCCCGACGACGATGTACAGAAATAGCCGAGCGTTAGAATGACCAAGACTGGGTCGTGTCAGATAGATACGGTATTTTGGCAGACTGTCAACTGTTATGATGGAGACTGAGAACAAAAGTTATATAAAAAGTAAATGAAGCTTGTTAGGTAATCACTAGCTGCGCCCCGCGACTTCAACCGCATAACTTTCGATCCCAGTTATCGGGGTAAAAAGTATTCTAAACGTTAATCCAGTTTGTAAAGTGCCTGTGTATAAAATTTCATTGAAATCCGTTGAGTAGTTTTTGCCTGATGAACTGACAAACATACACACACACACTCACTCACTCACACACTCAATCACGCACTCACTCTCACACTCGCTCACTCACTCACATACTCACTCGCTCATTCGCCTCCAGATGCAGGTGAAAATCAGTTTTTTACATGCATCGACTGCCTATCTGACCTCCATAACTTAGTTACTGAGAAATACAATACCCCTTTATAACACTGGTTGTCAGGCTTTAGGGCTTGTATAACTCGTACAAGTTAATTGTGCACCTCGCTCTGTGACGTCATTCGGACGCTACCGTGTGCAAAATGTAAAAAAAACATAAATTACATTTTTTTTTTAATATTAATAAAACGCGGTTTTGATGATAGCGTCATAATACTAGGTCATTTTCTCATGATATTCTGCAATTAAATAGATACTTATGGACTGAAATATAATGTTGATGCATCCAACAGGCTTAACTTACGCGTCGAAAATGTAAAAAACAAAACAAACTTATCAAAAAAAAAAACTCAAGAAAGCAAAAACTCCACAGAAACAGTAATAATAGGGTATTTGGTTAAAAAAAAACTAATTAGTCCGTCAGTCAGATTTCCAAAAAATACTAGACACGTATTTTTTCTTTTTTCATATAAACAAAAAATTAAGACGACACAGTGCGTTGAAAACTCATGTGACGTCACTGCACGCCACCACTCCTGATCTTTGATGCCTTTTATATTTGTCACTTTTTATTGATTTGGTAAAACAAAATATACGTATCCAATATTTTTCTATAATATAAATGACTGACTAAATAGAATGTTTTTTTTTTTACCCAGGAAACATCCCTAGTAACAACCATGTTATCGCTACGGCGAATGCGGGGCACGCGCGGGGCGCCGCGCAGTGGAGCGGGAGAGGGTTCGCATTCCAGCGAGGTGAACAGTTAACTCGCGCGAGTTGTATATGTATATTAAAATTAAATTAAATATAATCTAATTAAATGAAATCTCGATGTCTTTGTGAAATTGTAAAAATTGCCCGTGCGAAGCAGAGGCACGTGGTCAGCGAAGATGTATATTAATGATGGGTAATAAAGTAAAGTCCATTAATTCACGAAGTAAATAGAGCTCTCCGTAGGACAGTTAACAAAGTCGTTAAAATCAACAAAGTCATAAAGTTTGCTTATGGTCGTATACGACAACGTGCGCCATCTGAATGTACGAGTATTTACATGTTTGTAGCTTTAATTCATTACAGAATAATCTGAAACTTTCAGACACATTAGTATCTTAAATTTTAATTTGAATACTTAATTAAACTGAATTGTTAGAAATATTTATTCCTTTTCTTCGTTAATTACATTTTGTAATCAATTTAGATGCTTATGACAAACTTGCACTTTTGATTCTCGCAAATTGCTGTAACGTGTGTTTTTGGTAAAATAATGTTTTAATTTTAAATTAATCAAATGACAGGCAAATATAAAATATAAGAAAATATAAGAAAAATACCTACGAATTAACAAGCTTAAAAGAATGCTTATGAGATGGGCAAACGTAAATGCACAATATCCAATTCTGGTTTTGAGGCTAATAGTCAATTTTGCTTTAGATTAGATTAAGCCATTGTAGTTCACACAAGAAGTTAGGTCAAAAACCGACAACCTTTATTTGGCAATATAAGATAGCAGACTGAAAATTAATTGCAGATTACCTCAAATATAAACTGCGTGGGCAGCATGTGTTAATAGATTTCAAACCCATTTTTGACCGCCGAGTACAACAACCTTTTACACCATTCGGTGTTATTTACAAAAAGAGATAGCAACAGGAAAGTTTAAGAACATCCATTACGTCTCATTATTTCTAAATTCTCCTGAACACAACATTAATTTTCTGTTACTAGTGTACAAGTTTAGTACATTTAATTCCCCTGAAACTGGGTAACAGAACAGAAAATTGTGATATATTTTACTGTAATGTATTGGCAGCGAATTTATAGTATTTAGACACGTCTTTTTGTAGCTCAGAGTTATTGCTTTTTTTGCTTTGATGTGCTGAAGTAAGATTTTTTGAAGTAACAACTAGATCATTCCAAAATATCCCAAAAAATCGCAAACGGAATCACTTTTGGAGGATAAGCACAAAGAGACATCGGCCTTGCTTCTATTGTTCACAAACTAAATTAAATTTAAGTTCATTGCATCTTTTTCTAACTATTTCATTAAGAAAAGGACAGAAGATAAAATGTCAGTTTAGACCTGTCAAATTAGTGCGCTTCTGACGTAAACTGGCGTATTTTTTGTCGCTATGTTTTTAATCGCGTCTCAACTGTCTATGCAGCAAGGAACTTACATCTAAACTGGAATCAAAATCAAAAAAATCAAAATCAAAGCTTTTATTTCAAATAAACCAGTTACAGGCACTTTTGAATAGTCAGAAGGTCGGTCAGTCAGTAAGGTGAAGCTAGTCGCTCATTCTAAAGAGTAGGTACCTATGGAGAAGAACGGGCAAGAAACTCCATGGACACTCTTTTAAATTATCAAGCTATTGATACAAATATTTGATTACATCATTCATTTTGAAATCAACCGTGTGAGAACGATACAGAAATATATTGTACGCTAAGAGCGTCCATTATGGAAAAGACACAAAAAAACAAACAACAACAAAAAAAGACTAACCCAACAAATAGATGCTTTACAGCAAGTACATTGTGCTCACACGTGTGCCATGCAATTATATAATACTAAGAAATTGAATCCACACAATGCAAAGATAGTTTTATCCAAGGTTCAGCAGCTCCAACAGTGTTCCCGCATACTAAGTTTAGCTCCTGTGTAGCTGCACCAGTGCCGAACACCCCTGTCAGCGATGCAATTCCGTAACGTACAATATGCTTGGCTACATAGTGTGCACTGGCTTTGAGTAAAAAAAAAAAAAAACGAACAATTACAAGAGGTAAAATAAAAGAACAATCAGTATATAGAAATCGGACGCAGCTCAAGTCCAAGCCTTTTTGTCCTCAATATAATCCTTAACACTATAAAATGCTTTCTGACACAACTTACGTTTAATGAAGGATTTGAAATTATTCAGGCTTCTGAGCCTGAATAATTTCAAATCCTTCATTAAACGTAAGTTACAATAGACCAGAGGTGGTTCAAGATCTGTCTTGAACCACCTCTGGTCTATTGTAAAAATGTATACATAGGCATCTAAAAGAGCCACCTATTTTCTTGAGCCTTATTGTAGATACAATCAATTTGTGCCAGTTCCTAGTGTTTATATTATGGACATTACTGTATTTTTTAAACAATTTTATATTTTTATGAGCATACAGAAGATTTTCATAAATATATTGAGACGGCATGGTCAATACATCAATCTCTTTAAATTTTTCTCTCAGAGTGTGTCTCGGACTTAATTTATAAATTGCACGAACAGCTCGTTTCAGCAAAACAAATATTGTTTGAATATCAGCGGCATTTCCCCACAACAGAATGCCGTACGACATTACGCTATGGAAATAGCCAAAGTAAACTAAACGGGCCGTCTCAATATCAGACAAATTACGAATTGTTCTAACTACGTATGCAGCAGAACTTAGTTTTTTTGACAATTTTTCTGTATTTGGACCCCATTGAAGCTTAGCATCCAGAGTTATACCTAAGAATACTGTGCTCTCTTCAGATTTCAATTCTTCGCCCTTTTTCAACACTTTAGTTTTCACCTGCCTAACGTGAGGTAGAGTAAACTTAATGCATTTGGATTTTTTCTCGTTTAAGAGTAAATTATTAACATTAAACCAGTGGACTACTTTGGAGATCGCGCTACTTACATCGTCAGTAACCTGCTGCTGACGTTTAAGTTTAAATAAAAGTGAAGTGCCATCTGCAAACAACACTACCTATATCGTGATTATCCTTTATGAGGTACGGCAGGTCATTTGTATAAATAAGAAACAAAAAGGGACCAAGAATTGACCCCTGTGCGACACCCATTGTTAGTAAAGACCCGGAAGATCTTTTTCCATTAACATCAACGCTTTGAATCCTACCATTCAAGTAAGATGTAATAAGATCCAGTGCAGAGTTCTGGATTCCGCAGTGGCGGAGTTTCTCTCATAAATCCTGTTGTGTCCTTGGAGAAATACGAAATATTTTGAAGCGATAGTCACCTGTCTTGTACCTACTCTGAAATGTAAACCAAAAGAAAAGGTTGATTTTCGGGTTTGGTCCGGGTAGCCCGTCAGGCCTGAAATTCAAAACGAAATCCCAATCTCTTGTATTTTTATTTTGACCCCAGTATCGATTTTAGCGCCCTCTAAAACAACAAAAACAACATGCATTACGGAAAAATGCGCAAGCACCCACTTCTCAATTTACATCTTGCCTTTAACATTGTCTCCAACACCCTCGAAAACCATAAAAGCGATGTTTCACTTTCTTTCTATTATTTATAAATCAAACCCACATTACACTTTTCCTTACGTGATGACTTTTACCAGTTAACCTCTACCACAAGCTGTATTAAAGAAAGAACTTCGAACCGCATTTTTCCACTATCAAACCAATCACGAAGTGTTCTGACCGTTGAATCCTGGGTTAATAATCCCAAACGTCCAAATGTTTACCACTGCTGACTTCTATTTACAAGCAGTAACTAGTGCGTAAGTTCGCGAAAAACAGATTTGTTTTATTTGTAGAGAAACTCAGGTCGAGCTTAGACGACTGCTGCCTACCACTTTACCTACTTTCCCGTGGCGACTATCAAAGATCCCGCCCGTGTTCTTTCACTTGCTTGTGCGCCAGGGCCACGGTTTCTTTTTGACCTCTTCACGATGTACTGACATCTCTTTGAGGCGCGCGTGAAACACAACGCGTCGTCAACCCAGTCCTAGTGGTACTTACCGGGCCGCGAGCTGCCCACTGCTCACCAAGTGCGGACCAGGGCGTATCTTACGGAGGCTAGAGCCGCTCCCTTGCGGGACCCGCCTCCTCCTTTACTAGCATTACTGCTTCCAAGAAGGAAGTGACGACATGCCATACACTCTCGCTCTACGAGGGCATGGCGGTGCTCCACCCTAATCGGGCAGACCTACACCGTATGCTCCATCGTGTCCTCAGGGCGATAACCACAGTGGTATCGCCCTGGCACTTCCTACCGCCGTATCCGGTACAGGAGAACCTCCCGATACAGCCGTGTCCGGAGAGGAACTGCGTCAGGCAAAAGGTGAGGGCGCCTTGGAGCCTCTTTAGCCACTCCTCAAAGAGGGGACTTACCGCCGCTATTGTGCGTGCCCATGGAATTCGACCTTAACGGGATTTTTGTACCTTCATATGTCTGTCTATCTACCAATTAATGCTTACTTTAAGTTTACTGGTCATCATCGTATTTACTACTAAAATTACCTGGTATTTCTTCTCCTATTTAGCTTGTTAATATTTTCGTCTACGGCAATGCCCGGTCACTAATGACAGATATAGCACATTGAACCAAAATATTTACGAAACGAAACAAGATTGATCTTCCAAATATTTTTGTTGTTAATGTTCAAAATGTTTCATTTCAAATGCATTAGTGAATGAAAGAGTCCGAACTGTTTGATAGAACCATTAATTTTGTTATAGAATTGTAAAATCACTGAAGAAGTCATTGATCCCAGGTCTTAGTGTAAATTATTTTGACTATCTATTGCACGCTACTTTGTCTGCAGATATTGTTTTATATACAACTGTCAAAGATGAAAGTAGCCTATGCACTTATTTAGGTCCCACATCTGTTCAATTTCATAACGATGGGTTCGGCTGTTTAGGCATGAAAAGGAAAGAGATTGACACACTGACAGAGATACTTACAATTAACATTAAAATTATTAGTTTAAGAGTGTACACCATATTGTCGGAGGCGTGCCACATTGACATAGATTGAGCACCAGTTACTCCTTACAACAGCACCTATCTGCCAATGGAACTCTCATAGATATGGGTCTAACAGTTTCGAGATTAACCGGAATAAACAGATAGACATACATTTGTTTTATATATAGGTTCCTACCGCATTCCTATCGCGCTTTATGGAATACTGTGTAGTTAAATTAAAGCACACTATTAAAATACATTCAGAATCGTTCACTCAATCGATTTCTGTAATAGTTGGTCAGTGTGGGTAATATTTTAAATATTGAAAACTACGTAAATAACTATAAGCAAAACTGATTAAATACCCACTAAGCTAGAACCTGTATACATGCATAGATTCATAATATCACCATAATTTTCTCCCACAATCAAACAAAACCATTGAAAAATCTATGTTTTCTTATATAATAAATAGCTTTCCGCCCGCGGCTTCGCTCGCGTGGAATTCGGTTATAACGCGCTTTTTAAATTTCTCACTTTAGGGGATTAGTTATCGTATCATTTAGCTTCTATGTTTACATGTGCATATTCGTTTGCAATATATTACCTTGTTTTAAACGACACACAGCGCCATCTATCACCGAGTTGGTATGTAGCTAACATTATTTTTGTTTTCCCTCGGGAATATCACATTTTTTCGGGATAAAAAGTACCCTATTATTTAATCCGAACTTCTAAAATGATGTCTGCAAAATTTCAAAGCAATCGGTTCAGTAGTTACAGCGTAAAAGCGAAACAAACTCACTTTCCGATATATAATATCAGATTATGTATTATGAATTATGATTACAACATAGTATTTTAATTGGGTTGTCTGGAGGTGTGCGATTATTCCCAGACATGTTGTATACAACCATTAAACTACTGCGACAATCATATTTATAGCTGGTACTACAGCTCCGTAGACAGTTGTACGTCGTAAACCGAGCCATCACACGTAAATTGAAGGTCGACACATTGGGAACTTTCCGTAAGGAGGAAAACGTTCCAGTTTTCAATTCGTTCTTACTAATTATATTGGCTAGAAAAAGACATCAGCATAACTTGTAACAACATTCAAAGACAGGCTGGTGCTGCAAAATGTCACCTGGCTACTTTGGATTCAGCAGAGAGGCGTGCGAAGAAGCTGATTGGCGACCCAGATTTAACTCAAAGCGGTCTCCAAAGCCTGGAGCATAGGCGTAGAGTAGCCAGCTTTTCGGTATTCTATATGATGTATTTTAGTGAGTGTGCGAGGGAATTGCATGATTTGATTCCCCCATCTCCGTTCCAACATCGGGCGACCCGTCGTGCGGCGGGTTTCCACCCTTACGTCGTTTCGCCTCCTCTTTCATACCGCGTACATAGAGGGACTGGAACAAATTGCCAGCGGCGGTGTTTCCATCAGACTACAATTTAAGTATCTTCAATGCTATAGTGAATAGGCTCTAAATAAACTAGCGTGCTTTCAACGATTGCATCACTGCTTACCATCAGGCGGGATGACATGACAAGACATGTCAAGACATGTGATATCTTCTATCCGTAAATGTCACCTGTCTGGCTTAAGTGGTGGATCACAACCCTCCCCCTCTCACACAGGAAATACTGATTATGCATGTCCTGTAATCTTACCTATGTACTATTTATGATTGATAGTGACTCGAACCAGGCAGAATATCCAGGAGGCGACAAACCGTGAGAAAACCATTATGCTGTATTGGATTAAGGCCCACGCAGGAATGGAGGGAAACGAGCGAGCAGACTGTCTAGCAAAAGAGGCAGCACTGTATAAGAAGACCAAACCAGACTATGACTGATGTCCAATCTCATTCTTTAAGCGTCAAATCCGTGAGGATACCCTTGGCGAGTGGGTACAGAGTGGGAGCAACTGGAGCAATTTCTAAATTATTGCTACCAAGTGCTAGAAATGCATATTATACGGTTAGGAAAATAAACCTAGATCCGCTCTTAGTGCAAGTGCTGACGGGGCATGGTGGATTCTCCGAGTACCGGTTCAGGTGCAAGGAGAGTCCGGCGTGCCCTTGCGGTACAGGAGATAATGAGAGTGTAGTGCATGTGTTGACAGAATGTCAAATATTTGCTAAAGAAAGGTACGACCTAGAACAGCAAATTAATTATAAAATACATAGATACCAAAAATATGGCAGAAATCCTGTTGAACAAAGATTTACGGGGCCAATTTTTAAAATTTTGTAAAACAATACAAGATAAAACGTATAACTATGTTATATAATAATTATATAAGCATAAGTTTACCATAGATTTAAGTATTAAATTGTACAATATATAGCACAAAAAAGGCTTAAAGTAATAAGTAATAGACTAATTAAAACAATTGGGGTTGGAATGTAGAGTTTTATAGAAATAGAAAAGGAATAGGTTTAAATAAAGTACTATATAATAGATTTAAATAGCATAGATAAACAGTAATTATAAGATAAAATAAGTGTAAATTATAGATGTAAGAGCTTATGCAACTCTGTAGTTTTGTTCTATAGTAGTTGGCGGGTGCATCTATTTAAAAAAAAATACCTACATATGTATGTACCGTGTTAGATGTCGTGACAAAGTGGTTAATAACTTCTTCACTTGTTTTCAAAACAAGCTACCTCAAACGGCGGTTTGTTTCAGGAGTACTACCTGTGGAAAATTACTGAATGATTATGTTACGTATAACAACTGCGCCCCGCGGTTTCACCCGCGCAACTTTGTTTTCTATACGAAAAAGGGGACAAAAAGTATCCTATACCTCAAGTTTGATTATAAACCATCTGTGTGCCATATATATATATATATACGGACAAATCACACAGATTGAGCTAGCCTCAAAGTAAGTTCGAGACTTGTGTTATGGGATACTAACTCAACGATACTATATTTTATAATAGATACATATATAGATAAACATCCAAGACCCAGGCCAATCAGGAAAAGATCGTTTTCCATCACGACCTGGCCGGTCCCCGGCCCCGGATCGAACCCGGGGCCTCCACGTCGCAAGCAGGCGTGTTGACCGCTGCGCCACGGAGACCGACCAAATGCCATCCAAATCCTTTCAGTAGTTTTTGCAAGAAAGAGTAAAAAACATACATATACCGCGTACATCGAAGGGCTGGAAGAATTAGCTAGAGGCGGTGTTTCCGTCTGACTACAATTTAAGTGTCTTGAAAGCTATAGTGAATAGGCTCTTAATAATCTAGCGCACTTTACCATCAACGATTGCAACACTGTTTATCATCACAAGGAATTGCGGTCTGGCTCTAATTTATATAGTCTAAAAAAGAAATTTTTTAGACTGTTTTTCCCAACTTTCACGTTTATATTAGTATACATATATTAATTAAGAAACTAGCCAGATGATAGGCCGATACTTACTGAAATAACACTGAGTAATTGAAAAATTTGGCACAAAATACTCAGGAAGCTCTTTCGTACGAGCAAGTACTATAGTTCCGCAAATTCTATGTCTGTTATCAGTAAGTGTATTGTCGACACTATACATTATCTGATATCAGTCAGACAGTAAAGCTACCGATACAGTCAAGCACCAATATGTCCATACTTGTCAACTTTCAATTGCGATTTTTTCCTGAAATAATGAATGCAATTGCATTGAAATGCAACACAGTACATAAACTAATGGGTTTGAAAATGCTATGTTCGTAACATTATAACATTTTAATCAAATGTAAAGAAATAAATCAACTTTTGAATAAAACTAAGTTTATAACACACTTTTGCTCGTGACTGTATATACTGACGATTAGGTACTGTATGTAATCTATTCATATTATATCGACAAACTCATATATTGCTATAATTTGTGAATTAAGTAATAGGGGTTGATGACCTGATGGCGAATTCTGGGAATAAAATTAAAAACGTTCAATGTTCGAAATCTCATTGCAGTTAATATGATGAAAGAAATTTAATGGTATTTCTGATGGATTAATAGACGTTTGAAAGGTTGTTGGCACTTCTGGGAAACAGGCTCCTGTCTATGAGAGGGGATTTTTTTTTTAACGTTGTCGTCTTTCCTTCTTGCGTGGCAAGAAATCTTTTTTACTTTTTGTTTTATGCGTTTTATGCCAATTCGGTTTTTTCCGCTTTGCTTTTTTGCGGCATTGGTCCTTGTTTTTAGGTTGCTCTTTTCCTATATATATTTGTCATATCTTTATTCATTTCGCTATTTATGTACATGCCATTGTTAATATTATTTTACATTATTAATAATTATTTCTGTCATTTTATATATCTACTTATACATTACATTTATATATCTGATTAGTTTTTGTTACAACCTACCTACCTATTGGCAATTCTTGCCGACGACGGTTGCTGTGTTGTACCGCCCCTCGTTTTGTTTCTGTCGATACTAATTTTTGCAACTTTGAGGCAAAACCGCTCCAGATACGGCCTGGAGTGTTTGTCTGCCATTAGGTCAGAGATAGTTACTTCAGTCAAAATTCTTCCAGTACTTACTTCCAGGTCGTATCTGTCGCGGTTGTGCCTCGGACACTCGAACAAGAGGTGCTGGATTGTCTCAGTTGCCTGTGTGTCACACACACAGGCCGAACTATCTTTTAATATAAACGTGTGTAGGTACGCGGCGAAGCCGCCGTGACCTGTCAAAATCTGCGCCCAAATAGACGTCCTGTCGAGGCTCCTCAGGTCCTTGCGCGCGCGCACCACATCGGGGAAGAACATCCGCGTGACCTCAGCCGTGGCCCCGCCGGTGTACCTCCCGTTCTAGACAGCTACTGTGCCCTCCCTCAAACGTCTCTTGACGTAAGAGACTGGACACCTGTCATACGCTGGGGCGACCCTGGACTGGGCCGCCGCCTGCCTAGCCAATTCGTCGGCGCGCTCATTGCCGGGGATCCCGACATGAGCTTTCACCCAAAAGAACCGGAGGATTTTACCTCTCCCCTCTTGCTCCCTTTTATTCTTACGAATATGGGTAGCAAGGGGGTGGTGCGTTTCCGGGTTTCGGATCAAGTCGAGCGAAGATCGAGAGTCGCTGAGCACCGCCGCGCAGTCGAAGCCTCTCAGGACAACCAGGTACGGACCTGCCTATCGCGAGCAGCTCCGCCTGAAAGACGGTACACATCGGCTCCAACCTCATTCGCTTGGTCCGAATCTCGGACCCATCCCGCCAGTATGAATATGCCGCCCCGACCCCTTCATCCGATTTACTACCGTCTGTGTAAATCAGATGAGCGGGGAGCTGTAGCTGAGCCACAGTTTCGGGGAGCATATTCTCCAGACACTGATATTCAACATCTGGCTCACTGGCGGGGTGAGGGGCCTCCGTGAAGGCCCTACGCTCCTTCAGTTCGCGGGATTCCAACTCTTCAGTCGGACGTCCCCGTTTGCAATCAAACAGCCGGGCGACCTCCAACATATGAGAGGGGATTGACTGTAATCCACTACATCAGCCTAATGCAGTAGATGATATATGTCTGCGATTTTTTGGTCCTAGGTAAGATCTAGGACTAAAAAATCGAATGATTTCCTCACGACGTTTTCTACCACTAGTTTGAGAGTATTTATTATAAAATAATTTGTACATTTAGTTATTTGAGTGATAGACGACAGCACATTAAGCTATTAGAGTATATCAGATTTCTTTATTACATTTTCAACTTTATCCCTAAAGCTACAAGGCTAAGCTATAAAGCTATAAAATCTTATTCAGTAATGAATTTTATCATACAAAACATCAAAGACTGATGACGTCTGTGACAATGTCAGCTTACCAATCGTAGCTTTTATTTTGGATAGGAAATCATCAAACGACCTCTCCCGCTTTGGGCGGAGCGGAAGGGCGTGTCAGACTTTTACTGACTAAAACTCATCCGTCCAGGCCATGGTATTTCTTTCAAACCAACCACGGCCTTGGTTACCACACGTACCTCACAGATGATGACGAGGCCGAGTGACCTTTCCATCCCAATCATTATTTAGAATGTACTATCACGCGATACTCAATCTCCTTAGGAACGTCAACTATATCTGTCGTTTGGGTGCGTCTAATTGCCCTTATACATAATTGTTGATGTCTGTAGATATGGCTACATCAACAATTCCATCACTTTATGAACATTTAAGAGGGTACTAGTGGAAGGGTATGTCTACACTTGGTATCTATCAATAGCGATTTTTTCATGGAATATAAGGGATGGTTTGGAAATTTTATGTACGTAACCACATAAAAATAAAGGTGTAAATAGCTTGTGGGTAAAGTCGACCGTATACCTACAGTGGGTAGGTCCATCACGGCCCATCTTATTCAACTAGAAAGGACGTAATACATCGTTTGGTGGATTTAGTTAAAATATTGATTGATTGGGGATGAAATAATTTTTGAGACATATTCATAAACAGTTAGTCTTTGGCTTGATTTAGTCTTGATATTCGAGGTGCGAGTGCCCAGAGGTGGGTCAGAGGTAACAGTCCTGTTACAAGGGCCTAGTTCGTTGGTCCGAACTTTGACTTGCTTTACTTTGAGTAAATAATCTCATCATTGCTTAAAACGGTGTCGGAATGCAACGCGACGTGTGGAAATTTTCCTAGAAGCTAAAATTCGCCTCGTAGTTTATATCGCGTATTTCATAGAACTGGAACAAATCACCTGCAGCGGTTTGCTTGCGCTCTAAACTCTCTCTCTCTCTCTTTAAGCACATTTTTACAACAAATACTGATGAGGTTTGTTCAGTTCGGTGGTCAGCAGGGCGATAATGTAACGTATCAACGATTGCATCACTGCTTATCATCAGATGAAACTGCAGTCAAGCACTATAGTTTATATCACAAGAAAATGCATGCTTCAGTGAAACTTCAGGCATATTATTACTTAGATTCCCTACCAAATTAGTAGACAGCACTTGCCCTCATCCAGGTCAACATTAAAAGTTTACCTACAGTACACGAATGAGGTCAAATTTCACGGAACTAGGTGAGCATCATATGTATTATTACCCTCGTTTTTGAGACGGTTTTATTACCTAAACGAACACTAAAAGAGTGCTAATTCAGATTTCATTTTCATGAAATTAGAGCATATTAAACAGGACATTAGAAGGTAAGTTTACTATTATTTGCCATAATAAAGGCCAAAGCAACATGTACTCTGTAAAAAGTCTCAACTAGCTAACTGTTACGGTTTTATAAATTATCATCATCGTGATTTCAGCCGAAAGACATCCACTGCTAGACATAGGCCTCCCCGAAGGATCTCTTTATAGATAGATATCGTTTTATAGATACCACCCCGGTATAGACAGTTAAACTGAGAGACCCACGGACGGTTTACTAATTGGTTACAATCCATATCTGTATGGGAGGAGACCTGTACCCAGCAGTGGGACGATAAAAACTTTGTTGATGAAATACCCCATTAGTGTCATGGTCACAAGTGCGACTGCAGAACGTGGGTACGATTACCAGGCCTGCCAAAGTGTTATAGGGTTAAGGGTTTAGGATCCTTTAGGATTCTTAGTAACAGCCCGAAGTTTGAAGACTGCGCCTGCGCCTGACCTCCATACCAGAAGGCCAGTCTTTATTGATTGGCTGCAATCGTTGGAATTTTGCCTGGACGAATATAACTAACTCAATTTACAACCCTAAAGAAAACTATAAATAGAACTATTGCAACTACTGCACGTTTCTTTAAGAAAAAATACTTACCCTCCTACTAAAACATAACAGTTACCTACGTCACAGTAATAAACAATGAAATCCCGAGACTTTCAAAAGATTCTTCAAAAGAAACAGTTAAATAAGAATCCCACTTTGATCGCTATGACAGCGTTTGTTTTGGCGGCAAAATTTATTTTCGTTCACGCTTCACGGCCATTTTGTATTGCGAATATTCAGCCTGACCACCACAGAATATATAAAGCCTTGGGATTTGAGAATTTAAGTAAGTGATACACGCACGATATTCTGGATTTCAGGCATTTTACAACTATAAAGTGTCAAACTTTTCAGCAACTTTTTAATGCTTTACGCAGCAAAAATTGCTTAAATTTTTATTTAAACGATAGCAACAAGTAGATTAAGCGCAACAGTGGAAAATCTAATGAGGTTGAAATCCAACAAAACTGTTCTAGTATCTACATAAATATACTAAATACATGATAAAGATTTGTGTTTGAACCGATTTCACGCTTTTATTGACTTGTAAAAGTGTTTATTCAAACTTCCTTACAGAAAATAAATAATTGGCATGCTTACATACTAAACATTGTTATCCCATGTCTAATTTCTAGGATCAATCTTCTTCTTCTCTTTATGCTGACACGAAATACATAATCAGCTTGTAATGTTCCCACACCTGTGACGCAGCACGCAGGCCTTCTCTCTGTGAGAGGAATGGTGGAGATGGCGGTTTCCTCACGATGTTTTCCTGCACAGTTGTTGAGAGCAGTGGTGATGAAGTTGTGATAATGGTGGTTCAAATCCCATGAGGCGCTATACTTTGGCACGAAGTAATTCAATTCAATGTCCACCTCAAGAGTAGCTGAGGAAGATTTATTCCGTTCTCTGAATAAACTAACAAGGAATGCATGCAGTACTTTGTTATAGATAATAAATTTCAGTCAGTATTATATATAAGAAGATAAATAAATCAATTTGTTGAATCAACAAAATTATCAATTAAACAGCCTACCTTCTTGATTCTAACGTGGCTAAACTTCACCACAGGTTCAGCCTCCAACCTGACCTTATAAACCGCCCCACAAAAAGACACCCACCATCTATATTTATCATTCGAGCTACTAATAGTCCCGGCCTTGCCCTGCAACCTTGATGACGTCACCGTGTCCCACCCCTAGTTAACTAAAAGCTTACGACTAATGTAATGACGCTTGTTATGACCACCTCTAGCTAATGACGGTAGATGATTGAAGGCTGGGACCTTGAGGAGAAGGTTCTGCTTGACACCTGATGCGATATACTTGAGTATCTAAGTAGTTGTCAATTTAATTTGCTACAGGGTTTAATAATATTATGTACCTAGCTTTATAGGGTTCCGTGCCAAAGGTTCTCTCTAGAACAATTTAAGGGTAATATTTATTGTTGTGTCTTGGAAGAGCTTTGATCAGGTTAAGCCAAGATCAGAAACTAGCCGCGGTCGGTATGTGGATGGGTGACCATCTTTAGATACCGATACCCCCCGTGCCTCAAGCAACACGTTAAGCCGTTGGTCCCGGCTGCCATTCATAGATTTTTGCCAGTCGTTTCGGGTCGTCAGAAATCTGACAGTCTGACCACCAGTCCAATCCAGTCCAATCAAGTCCATTCCAGTGAAGGAGTATCGTAGTACTTGTCGTGTCACTTTTAATTGTTTGTTGCACCGGACGTCTGAACGTCGGCGCCGGCTGTCGCTGGGCTCTGTTTACATAGGGTCGCAGCATAATGCTGAGCGACAGCCGTTTTGCGTGGATTTGACGCTTGTTTCCCTCAACTATTTTTTTTTTTTTTGTAAACGTCGCGTCATGATTACCGCAAATCGTAGATCCTTTCTTTCTTTATTTATATACGCAGTTACTGTGTTGTGGAGGTCAGATAGGCAGTCCCATACTCCCACGTAAAATACTGGTATTCAGCAGAATTTGGTTAGACTGGAAGCTGACCCAACATAATTGACAATAGACAGGCAAATGATAATTTATTGTTAAACTACTATGGGATAGTTATATTTACTCGACGCCTTCGTGTTAGGCCCATCATCATCATCATCTGAGCGTATATTCCCGGTTGCATCCACAGCTTTCGCGTTGGATCCTGGGGTCCGCTTTTCTACATATTCGTCTCTATTTCGCGCGATCTCTGGCATCCTGGTGTGAGATTGTTGGCACGCATGTCATCTCTTACAACGTCAAGTCAGCACTTCTTTGGTCTACCACGCTTGTTCCGGCCCGGCGGAGGCGCCATGGCAAGACAATTGCTACCCACGTAACATTTTTTGTAAGACGAGACCTGTAGGCCTAGTATGAGTTTTCATTACGAAACTCGTTCGTCGATATCGAGCTCGTTTGACTCAGCGATTGGCCTATTTTAAGGTCATAGGAACTCTCAACCAATGAGAGCGCCAAGCGCGCTCGATATCGACGATCGAGTTTCGTATTGAAAACTCATACTAGGCCTACTGTAGTAGCCATAGGCAGACGCAGATAAACGAGGAGTAGTTGCCAATATTTTACTTTTTATAACCCCCACCACTCAGTTACTGGATAACACGATATCCCTTAGCCAGACTGGTTATCAGAATCAAAGGCTAATTGTGCTTTCCGAGGCACGGAAAAGTCTTCATATCTATGGTCACCCATCATTTCACGGTAAGCATAGCTTCAACTTCATCAACCTTTTTTATCGTCCCACTGCGGGGCACAAGTCTCCTCTCATAAAGAGAAGGATTGAGCGTAATCACCACGCTTACTCAATGCGGGTTGGCGATTTCAGACATAAAGTCCAGGTTTCCTCAAAATGTTTTCCTTCACCTTTTAATCAGTCATTGGTGTGAAAGATATACTTAGAAAGTACATACATATATTTAGAAAAGTTACATTGGTACTTGCCTGACCTGGAATCTAACCCGCATACTAGTTTTAACCACTAGGCCACCACGACTTCACCTTAACGATAACATAGCGACAAATAAGTAGGTATACATACACATTAAAAATTATACATAAACGTGATCTCAAACCAAACTGCCCTATAACACCCCAGTAACAACATCTAAATTCCTTTCTATAAATTTCGCCATAACACCGAGCTGTCACGCACGGGTTTCCCAAACACCACACGACCATGGATGGAAAATCCCCGGTTCCGCAATCATTACTTGCTTACGCTGGCGCCCCCTGCCGGACCGACTCGTTAGAAACGGCGTTCAAGTACATATGTACACTTTTACTAAAGAAACATTATTTAATTGTTATTTTCATTGTTTTACATATGTAGGAAGTTTTGCTTTCTGCATTTCAATACCGATAATATAAATACCAATAATATAAAGATAAAAAAATTTTGTGTTGAGATTTACGGGGTATGAAACTACTCATCCGTTTTCAAAACTTGTTTGAGTGATAGAAAGCTATAAGAAACATGTACATAGTGTCATTGAAAATATTTTGAGGTGGGTATACCTAGCTGGCTTCCTCTAGCCGAAAACACCAGCAGGAGATAGAAAACTTTTGAATTTTTGTCATAAATCTATTAATTCTGGGTTTTGTTTCAAGTAAAAACAATTAAAAGACAATGATTCGATTCTCTTGTATCTGACCTTAATATTAGTAAGGACTTAAAAAGTTTTCTGTAAAAATAGGCTACGAATTGATATATTCCCTCATTGCTTTTTTCTGTTCAAGGTCAAAATAAATTAACTTTCGTAATTAGACTCCGCAAACATGATTGGTATCGATAATTAAACATGATAAAAAAAGAAATTGATATAATGATGTTCTTTTTGGAGTCAACAGCTAACAAATAGTATCACTTAAAATGTCAGTTTAAAAATAAGCCTTTAACCGACTTTAAAAACGGAGGGGTTCATAATTCGACTGCAATTTTTTTTTTCAGAACCTTTGCCTGGCTTAACAGATTTTGATAAATCCTTTTTTATTTGAAACTTCGTGCTTGCCGTGAGTTCCTTTTTTAGTTTAGTCCAGTTTGGACAATGGCATCTATAAGAAAACCATAAAATAAGTATTTGCGCGACAAATGTACGAATGACTCAATAGCATGCCAACTGATTTCGCTTATTCGAGATATTTTTTTTTAATTATGGACACCATCACGTGTACAGAGTTTTGCTAGCTAATTTAATTTGACATTGTAGACAACTGAACAGCAACCGTTCTCCTTATCCACGGCAACATATATTGTAATAGTTAGTACTTAACATATAAACAATTACGCCACAGAGCTATAGCAGCCATACCTACTAGTTTAACTCTGGACCAAATGGCGCACACAACGGTTAAAAAGATTTACAATGAGAATAACAAAAAAAATATAAACAGTTGGTGAATGATTGACACTGAAGGTGGTAGCCTGCGCAGTATCAACGTTTATAACTTAGATTAATGTACTATTAAATGCGGATAACTGAGGAGTTTCATATGTCGGGGCTCGATTTAAAAATCACAAGTTTAGAGCCGGTTTCTTTTTAAGCGTCGTTGATAGGGAAAACTGTCAAGTTCCATTTGTTTTCCACGTTTACCTTTTTACCCATACTTTTGACAAAAATTATGGATGAAAATCATAGTGGCTGTAATTATTTTTTTTTTTCTTCTTGAAGGACGTACTTAGCTGTGTTGCTAATGTATAAATATAGAGAATTTCACACTTTGCAAAAAGGGGTATTATAAAATCACAGATTATTTAGAAGACAAAAAAGCTTGGGACTGAGCTGCTCGCTCTGCTAAGCATTGTTACTAAGGAATATGCGTAATTATAACGTAAATTATTGTAAACATTTTCATTTTTAATGTCTGGACTTGAAAAAAGACGATGATCCCTGAGTTTGTGTCGGCTGTTTCTTCTCGGAGGTAGTCAGTTAGGAAATGCCGGCTTCATCTAGTTTAAAAAAATAAACATGACGTGTAAAATTAATCAGTGATCCTACTTGCTTAATAAACGATTTCATTTCATATCATTTCAGTACTTACTTAGTTATCTTGTATTATATAAAATTGTCCTGGCACAGTGTTTGTCCTCGAACTCCACCAAAACGTCTGAACTGATTTTAATAAAATTCGTTAGGCATCAGAAAAGGTTTTTATCTATTTTTTATATTCATAAGTGCTAATCGTACTTACGCGGGTAAAACCGCTGGGAGTAGATAGTAATTTTTACGTTTTTCAAATTATGAAATTTAAAAATATACATTGAAAAAGGTGTTGTATGGATAGGACAATAACATTTTTTTTTTTCAAAGATATTTGTAAGAAAGTTTTTCACACTACCACAATGTAACACGATATCAATAATTGCATTGTCAAAGACGAAATTTGGCATTTTTATTGTGTATTTTTTATATATTGCTCAGCTTTGTGGATAATGCAAAAAATATTACCAATGTGTTGCGCAACATTATTTTTTTGGGAGATCAGGAGATTTAAAAACTGTTTTCCCAGACCCACGCATTTACTAATGAATACAAAACTATTAAGTAACAGAACGAACACATTACGCACGGTTCGGTCTTGACCGAATTCTTTATATAGCGCACAAAACAATCGCACGCACGTTAAGCGCGCAAAATCTGTGTTTATATGTGTTTCGGTTTATACGATAAAACAGTCCAATGTAATTATAAAACTTGTTGATTTCTCATTTATTATTCTGCTTGTTTTTAACACAGAAACGCAGAGTAACTCCAGTTTATTACATGGCGCATAGTTTCCAAATAATAGCCATTAAGTAAACACGTAGGTAATAGCACTTAAATTAATACTTATTTTTATAATTATATACTAGTGCTTGCCTGCAATCCCGCTGGTAGTAAGCAGTGATGCAATCGTTGATGGTAAAGCGCACTAGTTATTTAAACCTATTTACTTAAAAATCTTAGTGAATAGGAAAGAAGACGGCAGTTGTACGAGATGATGCAATGTTAAGCCCAACAATATTGCGCCAGAGGGAGATTGATCAGGAGATCCTCCACTACCAAACTCCCGACACAACAACATTTGATGCATTGTACCCGGCACACATCGCAACATAATTGCTCAGACCCGTCCTCCGATTAAAATTGTCCATTAATTTAATAAAAAACAATAGCTATCAAGCCAGTACCAATGTAACTTTTCTAAAAGTTATATGTACTCTCTAAGTATATCTTGGACATCAATGACTGAAGGTGAAGGAAAACATCTTGAGGAAACCTGGACTCTAAGTCTGAAATCGCCAACCCACATTGAGCAAGCGTGGTGATTACGCTCAATCCTTCTCTGTATGAGAGGAGACTTGTGCCCAGCAGTGGGACGATAAAAAGGATGATAATGAATAGCTATCAATAAATCTGTCGAACCATTTCGCGACTATGTCGGGTCGGCTTTTATTGTAACCAGATGTAGCTGAATACAGTGTTATTATTTTAAAAAAATAACATATTATCCAGTAGGAATATTTCATCGTTTATCATACTTACCTTTAGGTATCTTAAGAAATTCATTCAACACCTATTAAGTATCGCATTCCCTTTCTCATGTAGCGGTACCTACAACACTACATGCGAATAACTGACGTAACGTCAGATTACTGCCCGTGCGAAGTATTCGCACATTTACGATTTTTATGTGTTTTTTTTTTTTGGAAATTTACGATGTAATTCTTAAATTTTCAAAGAAGACACTGAAATGTAAGTGATTTGTATATTTTTCCGGCATAGCGATCCAGAAAAGCTTTAAAATAATGCCTCATTAATGTATATTGATAAAGTATGAAGGAAGTTATGACGTACCGACAAAAACAAGCCCTTGAGAAATAATATATATAATGATATACATACATAGTTTCTAAATAATCATATAGTTTTTTTTTTTTTATAAGGAATCTCCTCTATTATTTCATCGTCTGTTATTTTTTTAATGAAATAACTTAAATTTGATTTAGTTTGTGTACGAAGCAATCGATGCCAAATATCTAAAAACTGATGTATTCATAACTTCCTAAAATTATCATAACTTTCGAACAAACAGAGGTTACCATTAAAAAAGCCTTTCAATATCATCCTACGAAATCATGCCCTTTGGCACGTACACACCTTTTCCATGTATGTTGTTCACGATGTTTTCATTCAACCGCATATATTTGCATACGTCACCCCCAAAATACCCACCTCTGTTTACCTGTAAGTCTGCTCACCCACCAACCGTGACACTGTTGGTCCAATCGAAACAAGGTTAATTACGGAGGCGAGCGACCGAATTAGACATAGACAGACAAACAGAACGCCTGGCGAAATTTATTTGAGCATGGGGAAAGTTGGAAAAACAGATGTGAAGTTTGTGTGAAGAGGTCAGTGTTTTGATCAGAACCAACTAGAGCTGGTGTACTAGTGGGCACAGGCCTCCTATCTGTGAGAGAGTGGCCTGAAATCCACCATGCGAAACCAAAACATTTGAAGACATGTGATATTTACCACCTTGTAACGGACCCCATTAAAGGTTGATAAATATGACATGCCTTCGTTTCTTTTTTCTGTCTGTCTGACTTTGTACCTATGACCTTCACTAATAAGTCTTTTTCCACTAGACCACCATTACTCGGATATTTATAATATCATACAACATTATGAAGACACGTTATGAAATTTTCAATAATTTATTTCAGCTTGTGGCATGACAAGCATACCATGGTTCTTTATAAGCTTCTTATAAAGAACCTTTATAAGAATATACATATATATGTGTGTGTGTAATCAATATATTGTCATTAGAATGAAGAAATCTAGTGTTACAAACTAGAACTTCAGACAAATATTGGTCTAGAAAGACACTAAAGGAAACAAAAAATCAGAAGAAACTACGTAATTAGTGCGGCGTGCATGTTTAATTTAAAAATAAACTCGAAGATATATTTTACTCAGTAAGGTAAAAATGCTAAATCATTGCAAGGTTCCTTTTGTATATGCGCAGGAGTCCCGCGCAATAATGTCGCGTGTGGGAGCGCAGGTCAATGAACCCTATCAGCTCCTGAAATAAAACAAAGTGTGAAATACGCTAAAAGCGTTACAGTAAACCGAAAATAATTTATATTTTAATAAATGCAATATTTTAATTTATAAGATTTGACGTCAGTTGAAATTTTTATAAAGTGAAGACAATATGATCTATTTTATGTTGAAATAAATAGTGTTTTTGCTATAATACCCATACAAACTTAGAAATAAACCATGTTAGTGTAACACACGTCACTATAGTATTTTGTGAACATGTCTTATGAAACTCAATTAATGAGATTTGACAGACAATTGTGAATGAGAATCAAACTAATATTTTTTATTCATATTTTCAGAATCTGGAAATGGTTATCATGTTTAGAAGTAAATCAATAAAGATAATTATGATTGGTAGCAGCTGGGTGCGAGTTGATTAGAATAGATCTGACAGGCATGCAGAAAGGGAACATGGCTAGTGCATGGCTGAACGATTGGCGATGCAGCTGTGCCGATTCCTACATAGAACAAATATTTATATTGCCTACAGTTCCTGGCTGTTTGTTTGTGACTTTAAATGTTTCTAAACGCCGGCGGGAGTGATTTGTAGTGATGGATAACGTTTAAAAAAACTAAAAAAACATGCTTTTAAAGAATATCATACTATTTTATATACTATTGTCATAAATTCAATTTTAAAATTATTTTTAAATTTTTAGTTTGATATTCTTTAAAAGCTTGTTTTTTTAGTTTTTTAAACTATATTTATTTTCAACTTTTTAGTTCGATATTCTTTTTTTAAATAATATACGGATAACACAAACGCTTAAGTGGTGTTCATTCGTTTTTACTAAACTTGATAAAAATGATGCGTTACCCAAGTAACTAAATCTAAATCTAAAACTAAATCTAAACTAAATATTTTGCCTACACAAATTAATGCAAGGTAAGGTTGAAAAAATTTTGAAAATTTGATTCCCTGGCTCGCCTTCAAATAATCAATTCCGTTCTAGTTGTTGATACTGATATTCCAACATATCAAAATCTAAGGTTCTGTTTGGTTCAAACATTAAACCATGCACGACTCAGAAATGAACATTCCTACTTATCATAGGGAAACAAGTCACCGACGCCATCTGTTACCATCGTGATAACTATTTGGAGTTGCAGCGTCACAGAGAAATGGTAAAGTTTTCCAGAATCACTCACTTAGATGTACGAATAAAATCTTAGCATTTGCCGGAATAAAACATTTTTTTTTTCGTCGTGGCCGGAAGTAGAACTCACGATCGCTGAATCTGAACACTGACGTCATTGAAAACGCGCGCCTTAGACCGCTCGGCCAACGAACGTATTGAAAATGGTGGGACACTTTACAGTAATGAGCCGCTCACTCGTAGTCCAAAGAGTTAGAGAGGGACAAACAAACAAGCAAGCAAGCAAACATACAAGTGAAGCTAATAAAAAGCGTTAGTGGACAGTGCCGGAGGCTGCTGATGGTGAGAACAGTTAAGGAATCACATAGTAACAGGACCAAGTTATATAACTTAAACATCTTTTTTATTATAACAAACTAGTGCTTACCGCGATTCCACCTGAAGGCAAGCAGTGATGCAATAGTTGTTGGTAAAGCGCACTAATTTATTAACAACCTATTCACTCTAGTCTTTGGAATCAGACGGGAAGACTCCCTGAGGCAAATTGTTCCAGTCCTTCGATGTACGTGGTAAAGAGACAAAAAGACGACGCCAAATGCTTTGACCGGATCATAGCGGTGTCAACAACTCACCGTACGACGGGTAAATGTAATGATTGCAAAATGGTAATCAATAAATACAACCACTAAGTAAATTTCATTGTAAATCAGAAAATATAATGTCCTGTATACGTTTTATTAAAACAATAAACAAATATCAACTAGTAACTAATGCACAGCCAGACAAGTCAACCTCAATGGACGAAGATATCGCAGACATAAACAAAAGAGGTAGTCGCAAGACATTGTAGTTTTATTACACACTAGCTGCAAAAGAATATTTCTAATTGGACCAGTAGTTCCTGAGATTAGTATAGATTGTTTTAGAATATGACGATAGTCCCACGTGTTTAATATTGGCAGGAATTATTTAGTAATATTTGTATGACCTACAACTAGTGGTTCCAGGTCTGGCTGTTTCTGTATGTAAGCATAAAATGTTTGTAAACGCATCCACGATACGGGAGAAATTTTTAGGCCCGGCATTCATTATCGGCATTCGCACGTCTATCTGCGTGCAAATAACGTAGAAACTTTTATGATATATGATTGTAGTAACAATAATACCGCTTAAATATGCTTGAGGATGCTTCGGGATACTTTGAGATCCTTTGGTATGTTGTCGCCCGCCGCGCCGCTGCCCTGGCGCCGAGGCAACACTCGGGGGTAGCTCAGCATGCTTAAGAGGGGACTCTAGTCCCGAGGAATTTCGAAAATAGGTATTTGAGGAAACTATTGCCGTCGCGCTGCTTCCAAACTCTCCCGGTAAAGTGCGAAAAGGACAGTGGCAGCTCAGGCTGAATTTATCTATAAAAACGTTGACCAAAAGATGTTTCGTATTCCGCTGTTTACTTTTTCAAAAATAGATCTCGATTATTTTTATATCAAAATTTAGAGGAAGAGTATACCTATGCTTTTATTATTTTCTTTTTTGTCAAAAACTTATCACGTTTGTCTAATAGTCATTTGAATATCACGATAAAAATGGGGCATTTTTCGCGATTTTAAGGTATCGTATTTCTTTTATTAATTAATTTTCGGAAAAAATCAAATATTTGTATTAATGAAAATTTATAAATTCGGTGTAAAATTGTAGAAACAAAAAAAAAATGCTGTAAAAGAAAACAGCAGAATACGTTAGTATAGAGAAAGCACCACTAGAGTTCCCTCTTAAGGACACCTCGTCATCCCTAAGAATGTTACAGCATGCCAAGACATGATTTCCGACAGTGTGCGCTTGCATACAGAGGTGCCGAAGGATCCTTTTCTTTGCCAATGCTGATAATGAGCCTTAATATGTACTTTAAAAAAGAAAACATGTAACTATCCAAAAATCTCACATATAATCTGCATGTATCTGATGACTTGATAACAAGAATTTTAAACACTTGATTCCCTAGATTCACTCGTGTTAAACAGTTGCCACAATTTAAAAGGTCATGAGTATCATCATCCACTCCATCATTGACAACTGGACATAGGCTTTGTTTTCACCCCGCTGTTAAATTAAAATCATTTGGTGAATTTTAATTTGCAAAAAAGGTAGACAACAAATAATTAGGTATCCGTACTTATGGGGTAAAAACAGAACTATGTTACTAAGACTCCAGTGTCTGTCTGTCTATACAATATGTAAAGAAAACCCTGTCCGATCCGTGAAGGTATTGTTAGGTATCGATAACTGATTGTACTAATGCCTACAAAGCCGGGCTAAACTTAAAAAAATATTCGCCCTAAAAAAATTAATATTATTTCGCAAAAAGAGGAAACTTAATACATGTGCGGTAGGCAACACATGCGCGGGCGACGGGAGGCAGGGCACGCGGCACATGGTCGCATCGCTTATAATTACCGTCAAAATGGTGTTGTCACTTTTTAAAAATACGCAAATTTCGGGGAAGTTGGAATTAATTCACGGGAAAAAAAGATTATTTCAAAAATCATTAGTATTATTATTACTATGATGATTATGTAAAATTTCATATTTTATTTGGTTATGTGTTTACTTCACCTTTATTATCCTTATGGGTCGGAGGGGGGTTTTCTTTACATATTGTATATTCACCAGATATCTCATAACCGTAATTAGCAGCAAAGTTGGAATTTTCTCACATGATGTACTTGTATTTCTGCTGCCGCTACAATAACATATACCTACTAAAAAAGGAAAAAATAAATATTTTGTTTTTCGCACTCGCTCAAGTTTCTCTAAGTTGCCTGCGAAATATCATACATTATCTTAATCTTATTGAATTTCTCTGTTTTCAATTCTACGTTGTTTTAAAAAATTGTTATAGCTGTTATAACACTTCAAAGCCAGGTTCCCCACTGCGTAGGCAGGGAAAACCCAACGCTAATGGGTTCAATCGATCCCTCGTCTAGCCGTCGGCATGGTGTGTCTGGACCGGATAACTAATATCCGAGCCATTTCAATTTCCCCTTATTTTATGTGACAAATGTTTGAGCCTTCTTCTCGAATTGCCGCTATGGCATTTGAAAGATAAAATCCTCTTCCACATATGGGAGTGGCGGCTTATCTCCGCAGCCGTGAGAAATCACGGTGCAGCGTATAGAGATCCGGCAGGCTCTCATGGCGACATGGAGAGTGCTACTGTCTCAGCCGAGTGCTGGGCACGCCACAATAGCGGCGAAAAGTTCCCTCTTTGATGAGTGTCTTCCTCTTGATGAAGGTCCTCACCGGACACCGTTGTTCCGGGAGCTTCCTATTCCGGATAAGGCGGGAGAAACGCCCGAGTGTCGCCCTGTAGGCCTAGTATGAGTTTTCAATACGAAACTCGATCGTCGATATCGAGCGCGATTGGCGCTCTCATTGGTTGAGAGTTCTTACGACCTTGAAGCGGGCCAATCGCTGAGTCAAACGCGCTCTATATCGACGAAATAGTTTCGTAATGAAAACTCATACTAGGCCTACTGATCGCCTCGAGGACACCGTGGAGCATATGGTGGAGGTAGGCCCGACTTGGGTGGAGCACCGCCGTGTCGTAGCAATCGGCAGCGGCGACCTCCCGCGTCCGCCTAATAATCATCTCGCTAGCCTTTAAACTACTATATTGGAGTTGGCCGCCGCTCTAATTGGACGCAGATGAGTACCAGTACTTTAGATGGAGCAACGGCCTGTCTTACTCCATCGCCCAGTTACTGAGTAATACAAACCCCTTTAATAAAAGTGGTTGTCAGACTTTCGGACTTATTGTGAAAGGTCCCCAAATGAAGGCCCACCGAACGCGGCACCAACGAACTATCTTTCAAGAGAGAAGATCATTCCACCCACGGCAAGCATTAACCGTCTTAATAGCTCCGCCCCACTTCTTTCTCAGACACAGATACAGACCGATTCAAACTACTGAATTTGTTAGTCCACAGAGAATCATGTACCCAGCCGTTATAAAGTTTGAATCGTTCTGTAATATTAACTAAATCAGTAAGGTGAAAGACAAAGTAAATCCATTCACCACACAATTTTGAAAGAAACTTTCAGGAATCTTGAAAGAACGTAATATTTCTCCGCTTCGCTAACAAAAAAACGTGACATATACAACGTCATTTTACTTTATACGAAACCTGAATATAGTTTGTTCAGAATGAGCAACTGAAACGATTCCAATAATTTTTACACCATGTTATATTTTTTCCCAAATACATTTAGAAATTGTTGCAGTGTGGTTACCGAGGGCGCCACGCAGCTTATAATAGATCATAATACTGCGTACGCCCGCGCAACAGCTGTCGCCAGACTTCAACGCACCGGTCGCCCACCCGAGCGGTGCGTGGATCATATTTTTGTTGGGACAACCAAGTAAGATAACAAGCTCATAACTATGTGGTTATTCAAGAAATCTTTTTGAAATTTTGTACATAGATTCTTCTTTACTTAAAAATGCTGGGCACGTGATTCGGGTTTCGCATAAACCAAAAATTTATGTTGTATATATGTACTAAATTATTACTATAGTAAATTATTGTTCTGGTCACTCACCGGCATGGTGCAGCGCCGTCTCGAAGGGCGCCCTCTGCACTCGCTCCTTGCTCTCTGCCAACAAATTATAAATACATGAGACGCTGTGCCAACAGCTGATCTTCCACATAACAAAATACTACCGTGAAGTGAAATTTGTCAGCCTGTATAAATGAAATGTACGAGTATTGTATGCAGTTTCCGTTTGAAAATATAATTTAACTCGCTCAGGAACTACTAAGGCTCGCTTGGTAAATTATATGATTGTAGATACATATAATATTTTTACAGATCAGTTATATTTTAATAACTAGATGAGATCAGCGTTTCCTATCTGACTGTCTACTCTGAAGAGAGGCCGAAACAGAGATCACGGTTTCTTTTAAAAGTCCAAATTATAATCTTGGTCAGAAGAGACGTACATGACGAAACTATAAGAGTTTCAAACCCAAAAATGGAGTAATTTTTGACACAGACAATTAACATTATTTATCTATCTACCCAGCCAGTCAAGATTTGCAGTCCACAGTCTGTGAAACAACGTTGAGTAATGTCTTATTTTAAAGACTTTATGCATCACCCACTCTCCCGAAATGAGTTTCAGTTCCTACCGTGAACGGTCCTACAATAAACAATTGTAGAACATAATATCTATATAAAAGCCATATTGGAAAAATAATAGAGGTGAACAACCCGTTGCTAGGCAACGAGTTGTTTACGCCTAAAAGACAGATGTTAACAGCCTTTTCTAGATAGATGATTTTCATAATAATCCTACTTCCTACTAATGTAAACAGTTTATTTATGTTTAGATATTTATGATTTGCATAGAACGCTTAACGGAATTTAATGAAATATGACACACATGCAACCTAATTTCCTAATAGGTTAAATTTTTGATACATATATATTATCACATATTCCATACTTGAAAGTATTACAATGCATGTGTTATGCAAAATGGTATTGACAAATGCTTCAACTTTATTCATTGGCTGAATTCCACAAAATGTGTTTAATACCTGGATTTCATCCATGTTTCCTTTTTTGTAGGGCTATCACGTGAAATTCATGTCGACTTTTTAATGGTTTTTAGAAATACCAAAGTAATATGCATGTTATTTTAGTGATTCTATTGAAATATGCTGCAATAGGAATTTTTAATAAATTCTTATCTTGGAAAAGGCAATAATCATGTAAATAATAAGAGATTTGTAAAACGTAAGTTGTCATAACCCTAAATTTGATTGTTTACCTCTATTCTTTATCGAGCTTGGCGTTGGTATAGTACTGAATGACGCTACGCCCTCCTCTCACGTTAAATCTGTCATCAGTCTTAGGATCACGGTCCCATTTCACATGTAGTATTTATTACCTCCAGGACTTGTGCGCCGCGATAACTTTCGTTATCGGCGATGCACTTGTCAACACAGCGTTTGATTTACATTTGTTTTAGCTTTAGAGTAAGAGATTAGAAATTAGTTTTCAACTTTTTTGTGATAGAATTAACGCATTTTGTATTAAACCTCCATCGTTTAAACACCTCATCGTTTTTGAGGTTGTAATATCTTTATTTCTCATAAGAAATTAATAACTTACATGAGAAATTTTTAAATACTAAATTAAACAAATATTTAAGACGTACAGTAACAGTAAGACCCTATACAGAAATAAAAATTAAAAATATGTAGGGTAGATTGCTAACAACACATGGAGCACGCACAACTAGATGTGGCATGTACTAAGGTGCGCTCGCTTGATTTAATATATGCAATTTTAAATGCTTTTTAAATATTGATATAGACTTTTCGTTTTTAATTGTTTTTGGTAATTTATTGTACAATGCTGCACCTTCGTACATTACACTTTTTTGCCATAGTTAGTGCGTGGTGAGTATAATTGTATATCATTAGCATTTCTAAGACCAATTTTGTGTATTTGATGTTTTTTTTTTTTGTGAAATGTATTTGTGTGTGAATGTTTTTAATGAGTATCTTTCTAATTAATATGCAGTTATTGTATATGTACGTTTGTGATATATTCATTAGCTTGGTTTCATTGTATATTTTTTGTGTTTGTGTACTGTAATCATAATGGAAGAGTGTTTTTATTAACTTATTTTGTGCCGTTTGTAATGCTTGAATGTTTGTCTTGGCTGATGTCCCCCATACTTCTTATCAAATAGTCCAAGTGAGGTTTTATAAGAGCGTTATATACATTATATCGTACTTGACGTGGAAGACACTGGACGACACTTCGTAGGGCTCCCGTGAGAGACGTTAATTTATTCCTAACCTTTTCTATATGCGGCTTCCAGCTTAAGTTCTTATCCAAAATTAATCCAAGATACTTTTCATGGTCAACTTTTTTTATTGATTGGTTATTTATCGTTAAAGGTGAATTATACAATGTTTTTTTATTCTTTGCAGCGAAGATTATGTAGTTGGTTTTGGCTATATTTATGGTGAGTAGATTGCACTGAAACCACATATTTAAGAGTTGTAAGTCATCCTGAGCGTCACACATGACAGCGTCCACGGAGTGTCCAAAGTAGAATAAAGCTGTATCGTCTGCATACAACGATACATGGCCCTTCAGTCCAATTGCATGTATATTATTAATGTAGATCAGGAATAATAGCGGCCCTAATATTGATCCCTGTGGAATGCCAAAATTTACGATTTTAGGACGGCTTTGTGTTTCGTTGATCTTAACGACTTGATAACGATTTGTTAGGTAAGATTTGAAGATATCAAATGCGGTTCCAGTAACGTCAATGTCATTTAGTTTCTTTAGTAATAGCTCGTGACTTATTGTGTCAAAGGCCTTTTTCAGGTCTATGAAAATTCCTAACGCTATCTGCTTTTTGTCAATGCTTAGTTTGATTTTTGTTATTAGATCTATTGTAGCAGAGAGCGTGTTGGAGTTTGGTCTAAAACCGTATTGTTTGTCAAAGTTTTTATTTATTAAAATCCTCCAGATCTGCCCTTGGTTGAAACTTAACTAAGTATTTAAATTTTAATCTACAACAAAACTGTAGGTAATCATACTACAATAGGTATTATCGCAACGTTATCGGTTATAACAATAAAACACGTGATTACCAATTTTTATATTCTTTGTAAAATGAAATCTTATAAACAAAACAGAACTTAAGGACCCATTAGTTAAATATTAAAATAAATCTGTCATTACCACGTAAGGTTATTTTTATTGACACGCCATCTGACGGTACATGTTGGATGCGAGAAGCACGGAACAGGTCGAAGTCAAGGTGCTTTAAGGAGGCCTATGCCCCGCAGTGGACAGCTATTGGCTACAATGATAAGTTGACCCGATAGAGGTTACCTGTTCACATTTCAAAATGGTCTAAATCCTTAGTGACGTATTTACCAGGGAACAGTATTTGTTATTGTACCACCATGTGATGATAGACTATTAACCAATCATGTATAAATCTAAAGTAACCCACTTTTTGCTCATAAACTTTACAAATTCGTTCAATTCGTCTGTCCGGAGTTCAAAAAACTCTTAAGTTATTTTTATATAAAATCTCCATTTTTTCTCGACGGTAGAGAATTTCATTTAAAAGTGCATACTAAATAATATGGTTTCATGTTGATCTGTGAGGGGTAAACAAAGAGTATTTATTTTAGGCAATTATTGAAAGATACAAGACATAGCATTTGACCTTCACCTCCGTACTTGATACTCCCTTTCCATCCTTTAACCATGTTCCACATCAAGCCGGTGAAGCCGTAAGGAGGACGGGTCTGAGCAGTTGTTGTTGTTGTTGCGATGTGTGCCGGGTACGATGCGCCAAATGTTGTTGTGTCGGGAGTTTGGTCGTGGAGGGTTCTTCAGATCAATCTCCCTTTGGCGCAGCATCGTTGGTCGTGTTGTTGGGTTAAACATTGCAAAACCTCGCTCAACTGCCGTCTTCCTTCCTATTCGCTCAGTTTTTGGAGTGAATAGGCTCTTAATAAACTAGCGCGCTTTACCATCAACGATCGCATCACTGCTTACCATCAGGCGGGATTGCGGTCAAGCGCTAGTTTATAATTATTAAAAAAAAAAAAAAACATCTACTTAAAACAGTTTCTAGCTTCTTACTTAAAGAGTCATCTGAATTCCTGAATTCTGATTTTCTGAATTCTGATGTACATTTTAAGTCAGTTACATACATATTATGGGCTGCTTTTTCAATCGAAAGATATTTTTTATTCGTAAAATAAAATTAACGTCTGACAGATTTTTTGTCAAAGAACTGACAAAAGTTTAAAATTCGTCGAAGAAAATTATCTGACGTTAGAAATATTAGCCCTTTAATTAAAGGTTAGCGCAGTGGTCAAGCTATTGGGGTGTGTGGCAGAAAACCTCCCCAAGTGCTGCTGCTGGTCCTCTTGTTTCGACCCCCAAGGACGAGCAGACGCTGGGCTGGTGCACCCTGGGCGCGGGTAACAATCCGGCAAAAGGGCATTGTTGTCCGCGGCGAATTTCTTCCGGAGTGGAGGAGTCGCGGCTCTCTCTCTCATCTGCGCTCTGCAGCAGCAGAGTGCATGAATAGGGAGCGAGGTGGGATAGACCGCGGGCCGTTTTTACAGTCCGCGGTCTAGGGTCCAGGGGCGAGGGACTTGGATAGTCCCCGCCTCCTACTCGATGGGCCCGAGGCGGAAGCGCTCGCGAGTGTCGGCGCTTGCCTCAGAGGTGATGCACGGGGTAGTTAAACACCTCACTATTGTCGGAAACGACCATTGCAGGAATTATGGCAGATAAGCACTCCAGGTCGTATCTGGAGCGGTTCTGCCTCAAAATCGCTAAAATAGCCATCGAGAGAAATAGGACGAGGGGCAGCACAGCCTCGCGACCGCCGTCGGCAAGAACCGGAAATATGTAATGTGTAGGAATAAGATGTTGTAAATAGTAATAAGATAAGCATAAGAATGTATATACAAAAAAAATATATATATAGATAGTCAAAAAGAAAGATGACAAAAAAAAAAGATAAGAAAAGACACAGTGGAGAAAAAAGTAACCCACGACAGCCAACCCCGCAAAAGAAATAGCGGAAAAAAGCTAGTTGGAACAAAAAAGATAGACAAGGATTCTTGCCACGCAAAAAGGACAAAAAAAAAGGACCTCACTACCCCGTGCAGGAGGAGAGACGAAGGCCAGCACGAGAGTGTGGGGCTGTGGAAGAATATAAACTCCCGCGGCCCCACGCGCACGTGACAGAGGAGACACAGGGGTGGTTTTTAGTCAGTAGGAGTCTGACAGACCCCGTGGCTCACCCCAGGGTGCCGGACATGTCAAAGTATTTTTCATCCCGGAAAAAAAAAGAAAAAAAAATGGTCAAATTATTGATTGCTGCGCGAGTTTAATTCCCTCACGGAACAAATATTTGCATGACGTAAGTACAAGTAGTTGTTCCGGGTCTGGACGTTTGTGTATGTGTTGTTTATATGTTTGTAAACGCACCCACGAATCACGATACATGAGCAATTTCTAGTGAGGGGCAATGATATTTTTTTTTAAACTCACTCTTAAATGATAGTAATATCTTTCATAATTACCGTCAATTCATATATACTGGCATGAATGATGAAACTTGAGAAAGTAGTTTTCTCTAAATCATGACTATTCGCAGGCAGATTGGTGATCGCATGATGTTGTTACCAGAAAATAGATGCATTGCCCAGTTGCCTAAAATTGGTACAACCTATATTAAACCAAGCCTAAACATTATTATACTCTTGAAGCCACACTATCTTAAATATTACTAATTGCCTAATAATTACCCGCACTGGGTCGGTGTGGTGGATTGTGGCCCTCTCGTAGAATGTGTCAGATGAGGCGTATGCCCCAGCAATATGAACATTATAAGCTCGTGGTGGCCTAGTGGTTAAAACACCACCATATCAAGTATGAGTGCGCGGATTCGATGCCAGATCATACAAGTAGCAATGTAACTTTTCTAAATTGTACATATAATTTCTAAGTTATGAGTGCGCGGATTCGATGCCAGGTCATACAAGTAGCAATGTAACTTTTCTAAATTGTACATATAATTTCTAAGTATATCTTGGACACGAATGACTGATTATAAGGTGAAGGAAAACATCTTGAGGAAACCTGGACTTTTAAAGTCTGAAATGGCCAACCAGCATTGAGCAAGCGTGATAATTACGCTCAATCCTTCTCTGTATGAGAGGAGATCTGTGCCCAACAGTGGTACGATAAAAAGGTTGCTAATATCACACGTGAAACTAAAAATTCTTTAAATTGATATATATTTTATTTCATTAATAGTTTACATAAGTCTAGCCTTTGTACTTTTGTTTGACACCCGATAACTAGTTATCGAAACAGTCAACAGCCCTACAAAGAAAGTGTATGTCTACATACCTACTTTTATAATCATAATATATCACAGTTTAATTACTATTATTATATTCACACAGCCTGCATGGGAATGGTGTGCTTGAATTTATACGTCATTTAAGAGTGTAATACAACCGATTGATTCTGTAGAAGTTTTACAGTGAAAATTATGGTGAAATGAGCTTAGAATGAACTCTCATAGTGTATTTTCTTTTTTTAATAATTATAAACTAGTGCTTCACTGCAGTCAGTGCAGATGGTAAGCAGTGATGCAATCGTTTATGATAAAGCACGCTAGTTTATTAAGCCTATTCACACAAAAAACTTAGTGAATAGGAAGGAAGACGACAGTTGAGCGAGGTAATGCAATGTTAAACCCAACAACACGAACGATGCTGCGCCGGCCGGAGGCAGATAGATCTGGAGACCCTCCACGACCAAACTCCCGATACAACAACATTTGGCGCATCGTACCCGGCACACATCGCAACACAACTGCTCAGACTCGTTCTCCGTACGGCTTCGCCAGACATCATGCCGGAACATGACGAATCGCTTGGCGCCAAGACTTTGTGTGGTGGGTGGTAACTTCTGCCGGCAGCAGATGTTACAGAATGACATCTCCCTGCACCCTCACTTCATATTAGTTTTTACGGTAACATAGTTACAAAAACGTATTTTTTTTTTCACAAATTTGTGGTGAACTTCTTGAAGGCTATTTAGATCCTGAGTAGCCGTCAGATGTCGATTTCTTAACATAGTGCTCACGATGAATCGGTCTTCTCGTACAGTTGTGCAAGTTGGCCTGCCATTCCCTGATCTACGGATGTTCATGACGGTCTCATAAAATGGCTGGAGTATATATATAATTAGATGTATAAATAATACGGTCCAGAGAGTACTCCAGCCATTTTATATATATATATATATACACACATCAAAAGTGTCTAGGGATCAACATATATTTTTGCAATAACTTTTCTCCTGATTGATATTAATTAAAATTTTCTTTAAGGATTCATCAAATAAAGTGTTTTCGTTTGTCACAGTAACGATAAACCAAGTCACCTTTGCATTAATAAAGAAATTTGCCATTTTCCTAATAAAAGGGATATTTGACATTTGAACCACTAACACAAAAGTTCGAAAAAAAGACTGAAATAACAGTTTTCTCTAAAATTTTATTGGGTAACTTAAACAATTAATAATCCGTGTTTCTACCGCGAACACTAACAACACAAGAACATCGGTTTGGCATACTCAAAATGAGTTCATCCAAATCACGCTGTGGAATGGCCGCCCATGTTCGTTGCAACAACAAAAAAAGGTCTTCTTGCGACTGGATACCCTCCATATTCGGCAGAGCTCTTCTCTGTAGCATATCCCATGCATGCTCAATCGGGTTCAAGTCTGGCGACTGAGCAGGCCAGGGCAGGACATTGATGTTAGCTGCGGCGAGAGTCTGTCTTACAACTCTTGCGGTGTGCGGTCGTGCATTATCATGCATTAACTGAAATAAGGGACCGATTTGCACTTGTACAGGAACGATGACGTCTGATACAATCGTCTCAGCATAAATTTGAGCGTTGAGGTTGCTTCTGATCCAAATCAACTCAGTTCTTCCGCCGATCCAAATACCCGCCCATACCATGATGGTTCCACCACTATAAGGATGGACTTCCTGGCAGGATTTTAATCGCTGTTGGCGTCCAGGGGTTCTCCAGTGTCGTATACGTCTTGTATCCGGTCTCATACCAAAACGAGACTCATCAGAAAAGCACACGAAACGCCATTGTTCTTCTGCCCAATTTCTGTGTTCAAGAGCCCATTGATATCGAATCCTACGATTGTGCATTGCTATAGGTGGTACCCGTAGCGGTCTTCGGGAATGAAGGTTCACTTCATGCAAGCGGTTTCTGACTGTTTGGTCGCTAATTAAGTTCCCTGAAGAGTGATGAAGCCTCACGGCTAACATCATGGCGGTTATTGTTGGAGCTCTTCGAGTTAAGATTTGAATGTATCGGTCTTGTCTCCGTGTGGTGCAGCGATACCGTCCTCCATGGCGCTCAGCCACGGTACCAGTGCTTCGGTAACGTGTCCAAAGTCGACTGATAACACTCTGACTTGTATTCAGAGCTAAAGCCACAGTACGTTGCCGGGAACCAGCTTCTATCATTCCCACGGCTCTGAGCATTTCTTCCCTGCTTAAATGACGTCGCCGCTCCATAATAACGTTGGTTTTAATCAGTAGTAGGGAAACAGTAGCACTAATAATGTCTTCAATGCGTTGTATGTTTTTATAGGGAAAATATTGACAGCTGATTTTCATCTTTTACTCGAATTTGATTCACAGTTTCTGATTCAAATTATGAAATGCACCAAAAAGGATCCATATAAATTTATAAAATCATAAATTTATTACAAAGCCACATCTCAATCTCAAGAAATCCGCATAAAAATGCTTGATCCCTAGACACTTTTGATGTGTGTATATACAAATTCTACTACCCTATTGCGACAATCACAAATAACGTGGATCTCTACTGGTATTAATAATTTCAAAAACGGTTCAGAAGATCCAAATTTTTCCTATTACATTCTAGGTCTAGAAATATATTAGTTAGTATAAGTACTTAGATAAAGTGGAGGAACATTTATCCCTTCAGAGGTATGAGGAACGGGGAGTAAAGTTCACTCATCCTCCATAGAAAAGGGAGGATCCTCCGACCAGAATGGTGTTGTGCTGGCGGACACTTGCCCAACGGTTGATGTTAAACTCTGCTTGCGAGATGTTGAATTCGTGTGACGTCAGTATGACGTGATGTTGGCATGTGACGGTTGTAGATACCGCTACAACCCCTGACCCCTATACTATTCAAAATCCTGCCTAAGGGATAATTTAGTAACTCACCATCACTCACAACCTAAATCTTCTAAGAGATATTTATTGCTAATACTTTGCTTTATATATTCGAAAAATGTATTTGCTTGTCTACATAAATAACGCAATGAATATTGTTGAACTGTCAAAGTGAAAACTATTGCTCCTGATAATGAGCCACGTCATTAGGGTGATAATCTTTGCGGGAACATTCTAGTACCTACAGAGACTATGTTTAGATAGTTTGTCACCGCAACCCGTAAGCACTGACGTCAAACGGTGAGTACTATTTTGAAACGCAGTCTTTATCAATGACTATCTGTCTCTGAGGGATACGTTACTTAGTTCAATGAACTTTAACTGAAAAAGCTCCGAATTCTGAGGCAGGTAGATATAAGCTTTTATCTGTTTTAGGTGCTTTGCACATGGAGCTACTAAAGTTGCGGCAACTATCAACACTGAACGCTGATCGCTGCGTAGATTGATGATAGATGGATTTAAAAAAAGCAGCGCTTGCTCTAATTTTATTATATCAACGCGGTTGTCAGGGCCAACAAAGACAGATTATTCTTAATTTTAAAAACCAGCAAAATATTTTACGGTTCCTAGTAGCGGAATTAACTCAGTCATCGATTGCAAGAACTGAAAATTTTTGACGAACAAAAGAAATCGAAATTCGAGTTGCTATGTGTACACAGCCTAATTGAAATCGTATACAATATTTGAACACCTAGTAGCCAGTTAATGCAGTAGTTGCTCCATGTGCAAAGAGCCTTACGTGAATTAATACAAAATTACTTTATGTCAATACGGGTGAAGGAACCATCGTCGAACCATCTGAAAACATCGTGAGGGAACCAGAATATCCTGCCATAAAACACCTAATTTCACGTTAAACAAATATCAACTTTATTACACGGTCCATTAAGTTGATTTCAAAGTGATTTACCTATTGTTTAAGTTACAAAAAAAAACTTTTTAATCATATGTCTAAAAAAACATGCATTTTATTTAAATTGGCATTTATATCCGAAAGTAATTTTCTTTGATTTTGGGTTAAAAACAAAAAAGTCATTGAAGATCGTATGCACACAAATGTAGTCATTTGTGTGCATACGATCTTCAATGACTTGTTGAGAGGTCTCAATGCGAGCTAATCACAATACAAGTTCTCATCAGCAACTCACACAACACACAACAATACACTTAACTGATTTATCTTGAAAATGGTTACTGTTATTAGTGTACGGTAATATTCAGCGTCAAAAAGAGCATTTTTTGTTTGAAATATTTTATTTTGTCAAGGCTCGATTGTTTGCCTGATTATTGAGCATTATTAGTCTTTAATGTCCCACTGCAGGGCAAAGGACCCCACTCTCTTTCCACCTCTGTGTTTAGAGCTAATAAAGAAATTGTTCTTTATCAGCTCTGTGCAAAGAGGTGGAATGAGTCCTTCAAGGGGTCCAGCTCATCCTGAAACATAACTAAGGTTAAATTTTCGTAGAGAAAAATATCCAAAGAACTATGTGCAAATAGAACTCGCACACAAAGGGCACAAATAGGAAAATTGTAAAGATTGATTGATCCACATCCTCCCGTGGGTGTCGTAAGTGGCGACTAAGGGATCTCTCACCAGGGAAGAGGGCAGCAGCGCTTCTACTGTGGAATATCAAATTACTGCGATGCCCAACTTATGCGGGCATGCGTCGAGATTATGGCAAACCCCCCCAAAGTAATGAAAGCCACGGGGGAGACGTTTGTCCAGTAGTGGTGGTATAGTCTGAAGAAGAAGAAAAAGATTGTAGTTGTTATAGCGGCAAGAGAAATGTATCACTAGCGAAAATTACAAACAATAATTATGCATGATTTTATATTGATGTCTCATTACCCCTCACTGTGGCCAAGACACCCTTAGCCATCTCTGATCAGTCCTGTGAGTCTGCTGGACTGGCAGTGAGTTTACCCTTCACCCTTACCTGGAAATCCTACCCAGTTTCCGTCTGTTACCTTAGGTCTCTTGGTGCAGACATGCCGCACTTATTTATGTATTTATTTATTACTAACTATATGGTAGGTCAGAGCTGTAGGGCTTATAGGACTTAGGGTCATAGGACTGTAGGGCTGATAGGTTTTAGATTAGGTTCTGCTATCTTGCCATATAGGCGCATGTACTACCGCTACCTTTAATAAAGGTGGTCGTACAATTGATGATATAATAAATAAATCTTTGACATATTATAAATATAATTAAATTTTTGTCATTTTTTTTCATCTTCAATTAATAAGAAAAGAAATAGTTCCTCAAATTAGGTCTGTCATTTTGATTAGAAGCAATAATAATGCATGATTTTAAAATATATTCTCAGAGGTTAAAAAATTGTTATCATGAGCCAGATAAACACCATATTTTGTATTCCTACTGGGATAACACAGCACGCTGTTCTATATGAGATATATGTAGCTATTCATCTGTGTTAACAAATAAAATGATTTGATTTGATTTGAACAATAACTGCCTAACTATCACAGTTCACGAGATACAACCTGGTGACAGACAGATAGTTGTAGGTGGAGTAGTAGTTGGGTTCCGTTTTAACGCTTGAGGTACGGAATCTAGCCACAGGAGAGGTCGGGAGACTACATCGAACTCCCGGCCACAGTAGATGCGGGCCTGCGGGCGGTGAGCAGAGGGCAGCTCGCCGCACGGTAAGGACCAGGCCCGAGTCGACGGCGCGTCGTGTTTCACGCGCGTCTCAAAGAAATGCGAGGGACGGGGTCCACGAAGACCGACGTCTCCTGGGTCAGGGTTGTGGGTTGGTTAAAAAGAAACCGTGGCCCTGGCGCACAGGCAAATGAAGAAACACGGGTGTGTTTTAGTCAGTAAAAGTCTGACACGTCCTTCCGCTCCACCCAGAGCGGTAGAGGTCATTTGATGATCATGATGATGATGGTCATTTTTGTTCTGTATGAAAAATCTTCCATACAGAACAAAAATGGTATAATCGACTGCACATCAATGATAGCACATTCACTTTGACTAGTTTTGTCACCACTTTCGTGATGCTTACTGTACCAATGTACTTATTACGACTATTATGCAACTCGTTAACAAACTTTTATGTAATTTAAAATCACCTAATACCTACAGTAGTTGCTAAGAAAAAATATGATAAGCAAAAAAATAGGTAAAACTCAAGAAAGGAAATGTTTAATTAGTAAAACAATATACGAATATTTGCGATAGCGGTGCTTGTTTTTGCTACTTGGTGAATGTGATCGCTAACAGTACACTATTACTCGTGCTTCTCTGATGTTCTAACTACTAATCTGACTGGACCATTATTTTTGAGGTCACTTTCGTCCATTTGGATGAATGTTTACCAATTGTACATTGTAATTTTTTAGCTCCCGTACAACAGACGTGATTTTCCCTTTGTGCTCGAGTCCGACTCGCATTTGGCCGGTTTTTTGCCCGTCTCTATACTGCAAAATGTTTAACGTCTGCTGGTCTAAGGAACCTTAATCATCAATGGCAGCCTTAAAACTAGTCAGCGATGTAATTGCGATGAACACTGACATTAAAAATGGTCAAACATATTCAGCCATGAATCAACAATATCCTTCAAAATGATTCAGATCGAGATTGATAGTGTGATGTGTTATGCTATAAGAGTACAGGGGCCGCGGGTCTGCTATTTTTATAACTTTGTCATTCCAACACGATTCCATTGTCATTGTGCTAAAAGTTTTTAATCTGCTAAATTCATAATGACCGATCAATTATTAGTCAGTCGTCTCGTAATGGAATGGTGATAAAATGACATTGACGTATTGGCATTATTATAAAACCCATTAGTAGAATTGATTTTTTAAAAACTACTACTTAATTTGAATTGCACTATTACTATACATTGATTGTTCTTTGATTTTTCCTCTTGTAGTTTTAATTTGTAAATGTTTATGTTTTTTACTCAAAGCCAGTATTACACACTATGTAGCCAAGCATATTGTACGTTACGGAATTGCATCTGACAGGGGTGTTCGGCACTGGCACAGCTACACAGGAGCTAAACTTAGTATTCGGGAACTGTTGGAGCTGCTGAACCTTGGACTAAACTATCTTTGCATTGTGTAGATTCAAATTCTTAGTATTGTATAATTGCATGGCACACGTGTGAGCATATTGTACTTGCTGTAAAGTATCTATTTGTTGGGTTATTTTAATTTCTGAATTGTTGTAATTTTTTTTGTGTTTTCCATAATGGAAGCTCAAAGCGTACAATATATTTCTGCATCGTCCTCACACGGTTGATTTCAACATGAATGATGTAATCAAATATTTGTATCAATAGCTTGATAATTTAAAAGAGTGTCCATGGAGTTTCTTGCCCGTTCTTTTCCATAGGTACCTACTCTTTGGAATGGGCGACTAGCTTCATCTTACTGACTGACCGACCTTCTAACAATTCAAAAGCGCCTGTAACTGGTTTATTTGAAATAAATGCTTTGATTTGATTTGAACTTGGAAAGTAATAACAACACCATTTAGTTAGTAGATTATGACCTTCAAATTGTCAATCAGTAATACTCCTTCTTCTTCTTCTTCTTCAGGCCTTTGTCCAGCAGTGGGCCTCTATAGGCTGAAGAAGAAGAAGAAGGAGTATCAGTGATTGACCGTTGTAAGGTCATAATGACGCCATTTTGTTAGTAGGTTATGAAACTTATCAAAATCGATCATTATGAGATCACACAGACGCAGATACTGATCTAGAAAAAAAAACTATGAATTGATTCAGAAATTAAACTAGTGTAGGTAAGCATTAACGTGAGACTGGTCTCATGTTATACTAGTTTCATGAACAATAAACTTCAAAGTTACGCAGAAGATATTGATTACCAATATAACCATATGTTTCATTAAATGCCACTGGTATAAAGTAACTTCTAAACCCTGAAGGATTACAAATGTGACGCATACCAGCGTTATCGATGTTATCACTTCACTAACCAGGCGCAGCTGTAAGTACCAAATCATCCCGCCATAAAGCTTTCATGAAACGAAACGTAAATTAAAAACTAACCAGTTAATTAAGAAATGTTTGCGCTACAAAGTCAAATGTTTGAACTGAGCGGCAGTCGTTTAATCTTAAATAAATCCTGTGACAAACATATCAACAGTAATCAACTTTAATTGTAATCTATCTACACTGCACTACTTGCACCAACTACACAGAATAACAAAAAAAAATCCAGTCAGAACCAGTGAGAACTAGATACCGCCCAGTTCAAAGTGGTTCCAACGAGTATGTGTGTGCGTGAATTGCTTTTATATTTGATTGATTGATAAACAGATGATGATTGGTGATATCTCGTGATGATTAAATGTTGCCAGAATGAATTATGTTGTCTGCCTGTTATGAAAAGTGATAATATTGCTGATAGAACAATTAACTGACGGAAAAATGCAATATTGTTGACGAGTTGCTAAAGACATTGGATACATATGTATGTATAAAACATTGACGGAAATATCCATTTAACAGAATAGAAAGTTATTTTTTGCCTTATACGAAACCTGAATGTAGTTTGTTCAGTAAAGGCAACTGAATCGATTTGAATCATTTTTACATCATGCTTATGCATATTTATTCCCAAATATATTTAGAAATTGTTGCAGTGTGGTTACCGAGCGCACAATTCAGTTTACGTTAGATTATAGTACTTGGCGCGTGCGCACGCCCGCGCAACAGCTGACGCTACAGGTCAACGCAACACTCACCCACACGAGCGGTGCGTTGACCATATTTTTGTTGGGACAACCAGGTAAGATAACAAGCTCGTAACTGTGTGATTTTTCATGATATTTTTTTGAAATTTTGTAGACCTATTATTGGAATCAATTGTAACAGCAAATACCTACTTAGGACCCATTAACTTATCAAATTTTATTCCGTGGTGCTTGGCAATCTGGGCTTCTCCCAGTTGCAATAATGTCCCTTTGTGCCGATTGGCCTAGTTCTGTTCTGTCTCCTGCTTGTTATGGAGGGAAGTGGAAAAAATATCTTTTTTCTTACTCCTCCGCTATTCTTTTCTGATTGATTTCGTTGCGGGACCCAAGACAGTTGAATCGTTTCTCCGGGACTCGTCGAGCTTCATTGCTCGGCGTTTTTCTGGCGGTCTCCACTGTTGATTCTGAGTTCCAGGAGTTGCAGTGGGTGGGAAAAGTGTGGCGGGTTTTGTCCCATTAAAAAAAAATACTTATAGCTTATTTATATAAAAATACTGGACACGTGTTTCGGGTTTCGCATATATAAAAAATAACGTTATATAGTAATAGAGTTTCTATGAGTAAAATTCAACACTCAGTTAACTCCTTTATCTAAATTAGCCATGACCTACGACAATAACGTCATCATAACACAATAGCATAAACGTAATCACATTAAACATTGTAACGGCACACTGATTACTGGAATTCAGCTACACACGGTAGACTAGAAGCTGACCCTACATATTATGTATAAATTCAAATCGTAATTGTTTCAAAATGATGTAATTTTTAAGTTGTAAACATCATCGTCATCTCCAGAATTAGCTTATAAGGTATATTAAGAAAACCCTGTCCGACCCATAAGGATAATAAAGGATAGGTAAACACATGACCAAATATAATATAAAATTTTACGTAATCATCATAGTACCAATACAAATGAATTTTGAAATAACCTTTTTTTCCCGCGAATTAATTCCGACTTCCCCGAAATTTGGTAATTTTTAAAAAAGTGACAACACTGGTATTATTATGAGCGAATAGCGATGCGACCACGTGCCGCGTGCCCTGCCGCCCGCCGCCCGCGGAAGAGTGCTCAACGCACATTTATTAAGTTAACTCTTTTTTGCGAAATAATATTTATTTATAGGGGAATTTTTTTTTAAGTTTAGCCCGGTTTTGTATCTATTAGTAGAATCAGTTATCGATACCTAACAACACCTTCACGGGCTTAACATACTGTATAATCAACCTATGATGTCCCCACTGTTAAGACACAGGCCTCCTCTCAGTGAGAGGGAGTGGGCCGTAATCTACCACGCGGGCCGAGTTCGGGCTGAGTAGATGTCACATGTCTTAGAAGTTTACTTCTAGAACATGCCGGTTTCCTCACGATGTTTTCCTTCGCCGTTTTGTGAGCAGCGAATTATGAAATGAAATGAAACGAAATCGTTTATTATTCAAGTACGATCACTGATCACTTTTACACGTCATATATTTTTAAGCTAGATGGAGCCGGCATATCCTAACTGACTACCTCTGAGAAGAAAAGCCGAAATAAACTCAGGGGTTTTCGACTTTTTTCAAGTCCAGACATTAAAAATTAAAATATTTACAATAATTTAAGTGATTTAAAAAAAAAAAAACAGTGATTAAAATGTCATAATTACGCATATTGCTTAATGACATTGCCTAGCAGAGCGAGCAGCTCAGTCCCAAGCTTTATTGTCTTCTAAATAATCTGTGATTTTACAATACCCCTTTTTGCAAAGTTTGGCCTTAATATAGTTTTTAAATCGTTTAATGGGTATGTTTCGAATGTCCATGAGAAGCTTGTTGTAAAAGTGTATACATTGACCCATGAACGAGTTGCCTACTCTGTGGAGACGAATGTGATTTACAACAAGATTGTGTTTGTTCCTGGTATTTATATTATGAACATCGCGTATTTTCTTAAAATTCGATATATTTTATGTACATACATAAGATTTTTAAATATATATTGTGAAGCTACAGTCAAAACGTTCACCATTTTGAATTTTTCTCTAAGAGAATCTCTAGGACCAAGGTTGTAAATGGCTCGAACAGCTCATTTCTGTAAAACAAAGATGGTATTGATATCCGCACAAGTTCCCCAGAGAAAAATCCCTTAAGTCATAAGACTATGAAAATAACTAAAATAAACATTGCTGGCTGTATCTATTACTAGCTTGTCTATAAAGTCGTGAAAATGGATCTTTCTGAAACTAACAATTTTAAAAGTAGGGCAATACTAAATCTTAGTAAAAACAAGTACATCGAATGTGATCGGCAGTCATCGATTTGTTTTGTGACTTGTTATTTATTGAAATTTGTATTAATTTTCAATTCTTAATAAACAAAACAACGAAGAAATGTGTTAAATATGAGAAAAACAAACCGGAGTGGAGCTCGGGAAAATATTTTTAAAGGTTACAAATTTTATCAAATATGGATGATATTTATGCTTGAACAGTTGCTAAACCAGGTATGTAATCATGTTACTGTTTATTTTTATCTACTAGAAGTTTCAAATTTACTATGTAAACGATTTTAAGACTAAAATGAGGATTGTTTACATTGCGCATTTCTAGATATAATTGCAAATATATTTGTGTATGATTTGCAAATGTTGATACTTTAGGTGATTTAATTTATCACTGATTTTAAAAATGAATTATATCATGTTCGGAATTAAAATAAGTGGTATCCATATTCTGATAGAAATTACATTTGTAAAATTTCAGGAAAATGTGCGAGTGAACCCTATATCAAGATATAGATGAGTCAGTTATTCTGGCTGATGACAGCAGTAGCGGAGACGTTGTTAGTGACGCAGCTGACAATGAAAATATTTTTTAACGAACAATATTTGGAATCAGGTGATGAAAGCAATTATTATGTATTGGAATACTTTTCATTGGTAAAAACACGTTAAAAAAATATGATAATAAATATGTATGATTTTATTTTGTGATACTTTAATTTATTTAAACGCCATAGACTACAGATTTGTGTTTTCATTAAAACCAGTTTTGCTTCTAGTACAAAATAATGTGCTAGTATCAAAATGATTTCAGACAAGTCAACCTGGGTTGCTACATGTACGACCGCAGCGCCCTCATTTATTTTCACGAATTTATAGAGATGTATAGTCTACATCAGTTATCTATCTAATTTTCTTAACAGCGAAAACGGCAGAACTAAGTCTACCTGACAGTTTCTCAATGTGAGGACCCCATTGTAACTTGGCGACAATAGTTAATCCAAGAAAAACTGTCGACTCGACAGGGATCAACTCTACTCCATTCAAATGAACATTTCGTACTTAGCTGCCTGACATTTGGCGTTGAAAATTTAATGAGTTTAGTTTTTTTTTTTTTCTTTTAAAAGAAAGTTATTTACATTAAACCAATGGACAACTTTAGAAAGTGCATTGTTAACTTCGTCAAAATTCGCTAGCTGACGCTTGACTTTAAAAATAAGAGAGAAGCGTCATCCGCGAACAATACTATGTTGTGATTATCCCTCACGTATTAGCCTACTGTCAGGATATTTGAGTTCATATTATTGCTCATTCTTTAAACCCACCAATGCATAAAGATGTAATCTGTAACGCCCTTTATGCCTTTTATTTACGTAATAAGTTTTTAGTTTACTTTCATTTTTTAATTTAATCGTTTTTTTTGTTTTTTTTTTTTTTGGCTTTGATAGTGTATTAGCGTATTTAGCTGATATAAGATAAATTATTTAATTTATTGTTCTGTATCAGTCTGGTGTTTTTAATCGAACAGACAGGGTTCTGTTGGGAAAATTTTCCGCAACTTCTTCCTCCCAGCGATTTTTTTTTTATCTGGATAATGATAATGATGGCAAATGATAATGAATCAGCCTATAACTTCGCTGCTGGGACACAAGCATCCTTTCTGTGAGAGAGACTCATACACATAATGCAATACGTAAGTTATAAGTAGATACTGAGAACTGAATAGAATTACACTCAAAGAAATACAGAAAACAAAGAAACAATTGCAATATCTTTCCACTATACTAGAAAATACAGTAAAAACTTATGATGCAGGTATTACGTAACAACTGTGCTTAGTTCCGTGAGTAAGCGCACAGCCAATAGACTAACATATCATTGAATTAAGAGGATTTTTTCATAATTCTCAACTTAAAAATTTCTCTCTCCTTCCCCTTGGTTTTCCATCCAAAGGAAAAAAAAAGTTGTCTGTAAAAGATCACTCTTATTGATAAGACCACCTAATTTGTCACCCTTTATAAGATCTTTTATTATAATTATAAAGTAGTGCTGACCGCAACCCCGCCTGATGGTAAACAGTGAAGCAATCGTTGATGGTAAGTTAGTTATTCACTCAAAAAAACTTAGTGAATAGGAAGGAAATGGCAAATGAGCGAGGTGATGCAATGTTAAACCCAGAGGGAGATTGATCAGGAGACCCTCCACAACCAAACTCCCGACACAACAACATTTGGCGCATCGTATCCAGCACACATCGCAACACAACTGCTCAGACCCGTTCTCCGTACGGCTTCACCAGACATCATGCCGGAACACGACGAATCGCTTGGCGACAAGACTTTCTGGTGGGTGGTAACTTCTGCCGGCAGCCGATGTTGTGATCTACCACCACCTGCCTACGCTTTTGGGGAAAAACAGGTGTGTTGTTTTATTATACCCAAACATAGATTGATTTGTTGAGAAAAAAATGTGTCTGCTTAATACCAGTATTTAGAAAGATATCAGCTGGTATCGTGCGCCGGTCGAGTGGGCACGTTATTAACTGATAAGTCGCAGGTCTGCGTGCTCTGGCACTCACCTTGATACTGCCGTCATTAACGCACTATAGTGGTTTTACTTCCTATTTTTCCCAAGGTTTTTGTTTTAACGAAATTCTTTAATGGAGCTTGCAGGAAAATTAACTTGTGCAAAACCGTCATGTAACGAAAACGCGTAATCCCCCTCCATGAGAGAGATAGTTTGTGTGGTTTTTAAGGGCGCTGTGCCCACACATAGGTTAACATGAACCATACAGGATGATAGCTGATTTTAATTTGAGGTTTGTTGCTGCCGGGCATCTTCCATTTCCACACGTTTTTCAGTCATTCACTACAGCAGATCATTTGATGAGTCTTATGTCTCGTTTGGTGAAAAAGCATCATGAGGAAACAAACAATGGACTAACGTTGGACTCCAAATTTGAAAACACTCCATCATGGCTGTGATTTAACTAATACTCAAACAGAATACTGTTTTGCTGCAAACATTTATTCATTAACTCCTCATCACTGCCACTACAGGAAATTCCCCATTCAATAGCGAGGTCATAATTACAGTTTTATTATTTAACATAATATCTTCTGCGCATTATGTTTTTTTTTAACTTTCAGAAAACAAGTAGAAAGATGTATGACATCTCATATCTGCTACGTCATTAAGATACGCATTATATGGGCTTTACTCAGTATACCTATTGGTCCTACTACTAGGCGCCAACAGACGAAAACGTAGCCCGTCCGCCTTCCCATCATCGTACATGGACACCTATAATAGGGATGTTTCGTGGGTAAAAAAATGATTCTATTTAGTCCGTCATTCAGATTATAGAAAAATATTGGATACGTATATTTTGTTTTATCAAATCAATAAAAATTGACAAATATAAAAGGCATAAAAAATCAGGAGTGTAGCGTGCAGTGACGTCACATAAGTTTTCAACGCACTGTGTCGTCTTCATTTTTTGTTTACGGACGGACTAATTAGTTTTTTTTTAGTCAACTACTCTATTGTAATAGTTACTTCATACCATGAGCTTTCTCTCTTCGTCCACTAAATCATTCTCATAATGCATCAAACATATCACATAAACATAATCAGCCTATCATGTTCCCACTGTTGGGACGTAACCTACCACGGGAGCCCAGTGCGGGTTGATAAATGTGCATAAGTTTCGAAAGTTTTTTTTTTCTCTCTAGGACATCACGATATTTTCCTTCACCATTTTAAGATTAGTAGTGATGAAATAATTTACACAAAGTAAAGCACCTGATGGGGTTCGAACTTATGACTTACAACATGTAAGTTGCAGTTGATACCACGAGGCCACTGCTCCCCTTCTAATCAAACATATCCTAGAACCATAAAGTCGAAGTCATCTGACATCTGGGCCCGCATGGTGAATTATGGCGCACTCCCTCTGACAGAGGAGAGGCTTGTGTCTCGACAAGGGGAAACTTATTACGCTATACACAAATCTGTCAACATTTTAGAGCCCTGCCTTATCTTTATGTCAACCGGTGACTCAACTTTTTATTTATAATATTGAGCGAGGGGTTACATAAACAATACCTTTTTATTTACTTGTTCGGTGTCGATGTTCGGGGCACTTTCAGATTGGCAGACGGTTTAACGACACTATTACTAGTAGGTATTATGTTACAATTGAGTTATGAGGTCAATACACATTCGTGTTAATGTTTCGTCCTAATCTGCGGCTTTGGGAATTCATCTTTTTTATGTGCATGCTCTTATTTTAGTTTCAGCCTATAAACATCTACCAATTTGTTGGTGGAATGCTTTTGTTTCTTTTTTTCTATTGCGATATTATGTTATAGCTTTTGTAGTCATTTTGGGTCGAGGTCGGAAATTATCCCAAGGGAACTTACTACCCTAATAAAAAGTCCTAACCCAGGGCATAGTCTAAGGTGTGCCGAATATGTACAGTTGTTTGTTAAGGATAATATACAAATTAATAAGTCGTGGTGGCCTAGTGGTTAAAACACCAGCCTCTCAAGTATGAGTGTGCGGGTTCGATTCCAGGTCAGGCAAGTACCAATGTAACTTTTCAAGTTATATGTACTTTCTAAGTATATCTTGGACACCCATGACTTATTAAAAAAAGGTGAAGGGAAACATCTTGAGGAAACCTGGACCTTAAGTCTGAAATCGCCAACTGAGCAAGTGTGGTGATTACGATCAAACCTTCTCTGTATGAGAGGAGACCTATGGCCAGCATTGGGCCAATACAAAGGTTAATGATGATGATGAATATACAAATAGACAGAGTTACTCAGTATTTATTAACATTAATACCAATGAAGAGTAATTTAACTCCTAATCTCAGCAAGGTTAGAATGTAAATTACTTATTATTTATTTGGCGAATTTTCCGCATTCGATTGGTCCGTGGATGGGTAAAAAGGAAAGCACGTTAAACAGTAGGTCCCAGTTGTCATTCGTGAATCATTGACAAACATTAGAACTGTCGTTAGGATCGGTCTTCAGTAACCCAAACATGTGACAAACACTCTTATCAAGGGGTTCCGTCTTACCCAGTAACTGGGTTGTGGAGGTAGACAGATAGGCAGTCTCTCCGTGTACTGATATTCAGCTGCATATGGTGATACTGACTGTGCTGCTGGGGAGTATGTTCCACCACTTCTACCTCCCAGCGAAAGCACTAGGAAGTGACGAAGGGCGGGCGTTTTGGGGGGACTGTCTTATGTAATATTAACGTTCAAAAAGTGCTGATTCTCAGCATAATTTAGATAAATGACTTTTGATTTTGATTTTGACCGAACTCAACATAATTGGAAAAATGTCGGGCGGTTGATGTTTAAGCAAATTTTACTCACTATTTATTTTTAAACGATTGATAATCGGACACCAGTAAATCATGTCGTGTACAGACAATTCCTAAAAACAACAACACCTAGTTCTAAAGATAGGGTTCAAAGAAAATCACAGTTGGAATCTATCAACAAATGAATCTTCAGCAAAATGCTGTGAAACTGTGGCATCTGTCGGCAACTTGACCAGACAATAACCAGCTGATACTGTCTATTTTAATTCCCATTACCGTAACAGCGTCAAAACAAACAATTACAATCTACTGGCTCTATTCATCATACACTAAAGAAGGTTATTAATCTAAAAGGCTGTCATGCCGGCCATGGGGCATTAAAGTTGGGTTTCCTGCTCAAAGAACTTCCCCCTTATGAGTGGACTCTAGTGGCCCCTTTTCTATACAAACGTATTCCGCTGTATACTTCGTGGATAACGCTTTTAGAGATGTTTTTTTCTACAATTTCACAAATACGTGCTCCTTTGATTTCATTTCATCCAAAACTAAATTAAGAAAAGAAATATGAAATTTCATAATAACCCATTTCTAACGCGATGTTCAGACGACTATTAGACAAATGTGATAAGTTTTTGACAAAAAAGAAAATAATGGAAGCATAGGTATACTTTTCCTCTAAAGTGTGATATAAAACATTTTGAGATCTGTCGTGTTTTGAAAAAGAAAACAGCGGAATACGAAACGACTTTTGGTTAACGTTTTTGTAGATATAATCCACCTGAGTTGCAACTATCCCGTTCGCGCTTTATGTGGAGAAGTTGAAAACCAGCGACGGCAATAGTTTCTTCAAATACCTATTTTTCAAATTCCTCGGCACTAGACTCCCTTCTTATTCTTAAGCACTTCCACTAACCACATTGAAAAAAACTTTGAAACGTGTGATTAGAAGGAACTTTGAGAGATATGACTTAGAGTCGTGAAGAATAAATGAAAAATGAGTAAGAATGTTAACATAATGTTAACTGCTATGCATACCTACTATTGTATAGAAGCGAGTACTTTTTAACTGAATAGACAGCTGTGTTGCGAAAGCACTAGGAAGTGGTGGAAGGCGGGCGTTTTGCAGTAGTCTTATATAATGTTGTCATTTAAAAATTGTTGATTCTCAACCTAATTTTAAAATTAACATTCCTAGACCAATTTTTTCACAAGAAGCCTTCCATCATTACTTCATAATACCAGTCTTCGTTGTGCCACTGCAAGGCAAACACTTCTTAGAAGATGCTAACATTAATCACTTGCTTGTTCTAGGTGGACTGGCCAATTTTATATTAATTCAATAACTTAGGGATTAATTATTATTCTGATTAAAGGAGATTGGTTGCATGTCGCGGGTTCGATACTCGAACGGAAAACTATTTCTAAGACTTAAAAGACCAGACCCGAAACTGTTGTTGTAGGCTATTTGTTTAAATGGGTTGAAATGTTTGTAAACGCACCCATGACAAAAGAGTAATACCTAGTGTGGGGCAACTTTTTAATTTTAATCATAATTTTTATAAATTGTCTTCTTTTTTGTTATTTTCTCCGCATCGTTAGTGGCTCTTTGACCCTCGCTGAAGTCGTCAGAAGCCCGAAAGACTCTCTGACAACAAGTCTTACCAAAGGGTCTGATTGTATTACCTAATTTGGTTGTAGTATTTAGCCCCATTCAGTCAGACTGGAAGTCAATCCAGATATAGCCGGGAAAACGCTAGTCAAATGATGATAATATTTGAAACCTATAATCCAAATCCGATTCATTTTAAACAAATCGTAATATTTCTAGTAAATATTGCAAGCCCCGTGTGGTACCGGGCTTAGAATAGTACCAACCCATATCCTCCCGTGGGTGTCGTAAGAGGCGACTAAGGGAACTCTCTCACCAGGGAAGCGGGCAGCAGCGCTTCTTCTGTGGAATATCAAATCCTGCGATCCCCAACCCGCTTGCCAAGCGTGGGGATTATGGCAAACCCCCCCCCATAATGTTGCACACGACTAAGCCAAGGCCCCTAGTCCCCGGCAGCTCCGCTATTCCTGGTCATTGTGGTAGCGGCCAAGGTAACGGCGGGGCAAGGGGTGCGAAGAATCTCCGGAAGAGATCCGGCTACCACAAACAACGACGGATCGACCTGGCAACACTGAACGTGCGCACACTGCGGACCGACGAGAGGGTTATTGAACTGGAGGAAGAATTGAGCAGGTTACGATGGGGTGTCCTGGGATTATCTGAAGTCCGAAGAGAGGGTGAGGACTCGATAATCCTTAAATCCGGTAACTTGCTCTATTTCCGGGAGGGCGATCATCAGTCCCAAGGTGGTGTCGGGTTCCTCGTCCACAGGTCCCTTGTGGACAATGTAGTGAAGATCGAGAGTGTGTCGACCAGGGTGGCGTTCCTGGTACTCAGAATAACGAAACGGTATTCGCTGAAGGTCATTCAGGTATACGCCCCGACCTCGACACACTCCGACGATGAAGTAGAGACTATGTATGAGGACATCTCTAAAGCCATACATAGCTCAAAAACTCACTACAGCGTTATCATGGGGGACTTCAACGCTAAACTGGGAAAACGGAGCGGTGAGGGGCTCGGACTGGGAAATTTTGGATTTGGGCGTCGGAACTACCGAGGCCACATGTTGGCTGGCTTCATGGAGAGGGAGGGACTCTTTATGATGAACTCCTTCTTCAGGAAGCGTGAACAGCGGAAGTGGACTTGGATCAGTCCCGACGGGGTCACTAAGAATGAGATAGACTTCATTATGACGACAAAAAGGCACATATTCAATGATGTCTCAGTGATCAACTCGCTCAAATGCGGCAGCGATCATCGTATGGTCAGAGGCACATTGAATCTGAACATAGTGTCCGAAAGATCTCGCCTGATGAAGTCTACGCTCCGGCCAGCACCCATCCAGATCCATAACTCCGAAGGTTTCCAGCTCGAGCTCCAAAATCGCTTCGAATGCCTAAGTGGTGACGTGGACGAATACAATGACGGGTTTGTAGAAGCTGTCCGTACGGTCGGGACCAAGTATTTTAAGACCCGCCGTACAAATAGAACTAAAAAGCTCTCGGACTACACTCTCGAGCTCATGGAGGATAGACGTGAGATGGTTTTGCGTTCGTCAAGTGATGCTTGCAGATACCGGCAGCTCAATAAGCAGGTCTCAAAGTCTCTGAAGCGCGACCTACGTCGGTATAATACCGAGCGTATAACGGAGGCCATAGAGCGAAACAGAGGCTCTAAAGTTTTCGCTAGGGATCTGACTATTGGGCATAGCCGGCTAAGCAAGCTGAAGACTGACGACGGTAGGATCATAACGTCCGGGCCCGAGCTTTTGAGGGAAGTCGAGAATTTCTATGGACAGCTCTACACTTCGACGACAAAACCCGCATTAAATCTTGCTGAAGACCCTAGAGCAAGATTAACCCGACACTACACCGAAGATATCCCGGACGTCAGCCTGCAGGAGATTCGATTGGCTCTGAAACAACTTAAAAACAACAAGGCGCCGGGCGATGACGGAATAACGGCAGAGCTACTGAAGGCGGGTGGTGAACCGATCCTTAGGGCCCTTCAGAAGTTATTTAATTCCGTCATAGTCAAGGGAAAAACGCCACAGGCATGGCACAGAAGTGTGGTGGTACTCTTTTTCAAAAAGGGTGACAACACCCTTTTGAAAAACTACAGACCCATCTCACTTCTGAGTCATGTCTATAAGTTGTTTTCGAGAGTCCTCACGAATCGTCTCGCCTGCAGGTTTGACGACTTCCAGCCACCCGAACAAGCCGGTTTCCGAAAGGGCTTCAGCACAGTAGACCACATACATACGCTACGGCAGGTTATACAGAAGACCGAGGAGTATAACCTACCCCTTTGCTTGGCGTTTGTGGACTACGAAAAAGCCTTTGATTCGATCGAGACCTGGGCTGTACTGCAGTCTCTCCAGCGGTGCCAAGTAGACTATCGGTATATTGAAGCGCTGAAGGGTTTGTACGAAAACGCCACCATGTCAGTCCGAATACAGGACCAGACCTCGAAACCAATACCTCTCCAACGTGGTGTCAGACAGGGAGATGTTATCTCCCCGAAATTGTTTACCGCTGCATTGGAGGATGTCTTCAAGGTTCTGGACTGGAAAGGACTGGGCATCAACATCAATGGCGAGTACATGACACACCTTCGGTTTGCTGATGATATCGTAGTCATGGCTGAGACCGCGGAGGACCTGAGTACAATGCTCGAAGACCTCAGCAGAGCCTCCGAGCGAGTCGGTCTTAAAATGAACATGGGCAAGACGAAAGTCATGTCTAATGCCCATGTTGTACCGACTCCTATAAAGATTGGAGACTCTGTTCTCGAAGTTGTTGACAGTTACGTGTACCTGGGACAAAATATCCAGTTAGGAAGGTCCAACTTCGAGAAAGAGGTCAATCGTCGAATCCAACTCGGCTGGGCTGCTTTCGGGAAGCTACGAAGAATCTTCTCGTCCGAAATACCGCAGTGTCTCAAGACAAAAGTCTTCGACCAGTGTGTGTTGCCAGTGATGACATATGGAATTGAGACGTGGTCGCTAACAATGGGCCTTATAAGAAGGCTCAAAGTCACTCAAAGGGCAATGGAGAGGGCTATGCTTGGGATTTCACTGCGCGATCGAATCAGGAATGAGGAGATCCGCAGAAGAACGAGAGTAACCGACATAGCCCGAAGAATTGCAACACTAAAGTGGCAGTGGGCTGGACACATTGCCCGTAGGACCGATGCCCGATGGGGCCGACGGGTTCTCGAGTGGCGACCACGCACCGGAAGACGTAGCGTGGGTAGGCCCCCGACAAGGTGGACCGACGACCTGGTGAAGGTCGCGGGAAACCGCTGGATGCGGGAGGCGCAGAACCGGTCGTCGTGGAGAACCTTGGGGGAGGCCTATGTCCAGCAGTGGACGTCTTTCGGCTGAAATGATGATGATGATGATTGCAAGGTTTTCTATGACACAACCAACCTGTTGATATAATTAAATTATATTTTTACCCCAATCCCCAGAACAGCGTGAAAACAATCAATTAACGAGACGATTCAATAAAGAAAGCGGTGCGGCGGCCATGACAGTCAGTGTGCTCTATTTATAACTACCGAGCCACCAGGAGGGTGCACTCATGTTTATTTACTTGGATGATATTATGCTTTTGTGGATACCTGTTGGTGGAAATTATAGCTATTTGAGTTTAACTAAACTTGTAGAACGTTAAATTCATATAATTTCCAATTTTTATTTTCGGAAAATTCTTTTTGGACACATAGGTTTAAAAAAAAAAACCTCATACTGTTACGGGCTGGGGGTATTACCGGTTAAGGGTTACGAAGTTTATTGGCAACGAAGGTACAGTCCATCGTAGGCAATGACAAGTAGAACGTAGCTGATGTCGCACCGAAGTCTTCCCTTACGTCCACGGACCACGAAGTCCGTATCGTACGCACACAATAACACTACAGATGTTACTTCAGGCAGTCCTCAAAGTTCTCGTTACAGTTGTCGCTGTAGATCTCCTTAATTATCGCTTCTTAACTGTCGCTTGTTTTCGTATCTATAGTCAAATGCAGACTGACTCTGCGCTGGCGTCACAGTGCTATATATAGGTCAGCTGATCGAACATTCCAGATTCGTCTAGATGTAATAATAATAGCGCATAATTTCAAATACATTCAGTAAGTACCTATGGTGATTCACCAGAGTCGAGTTTCTGGAAATTTCGATGTCAACACTTTGCAGACAAAATTATTGAGACCTGTACCATTGGATAGGCCGTCCTACGTCTAGCAATGTGTTTTTATATTGCACCTTTAAAATGCCTAGGTCTGAATATATAGGGCTTAAAAGTTAGGTACTGTATGTCACGCAATATTGAAACTTATGCCATTGACATAAGGTGCATCCGTAACAATACCTTACACTTTACCCATTTCTTCACTTTACTCAATTAATTATCATACATTCATTTTTAACCAACCTATAAGGATCTCACTGCTAACTTACATTTACTTGGGTGCTTTGGGGTTCCACCATCATCTTTGGGACCCAAGTCAACCCCAGACGGTGCACCTGCTGACTTACAAACGGAGCTCTGATGCCGGCTTTCCCTTCGGAGTTGAGTGGTCAAACGCAGTCGCACGCGTAAAATCAAAATAAGCCAAACCATGAACAGGAAAAGAAGAAATGCACGTGTCACAGTTAGGGCGCCGAAGCAAAACGTCGCGCATGAGCCTCGCCAGACTTCTTAGACCTGTGGGTTCCACCATCATCTTTGGGACCCAAGTCAACCCCAGACGGTGCACCTGCTGATTTACAAACGGAGCTCTGACGCCGGCTTTCCCTTCGGAGTTGAGTGGTCAAACGCAGTCGCACGCGTAAAATCAAAATAAGCCAAACCATGAACAGGAAAAGAAGAAATGCACGTGTCACAGTTAGGGCGCCGAAGCAAAACGTCGCGCATGAGCCTCGCCCGACTTCTTAGACCTGTGGGCTAGGGCTACCGTGTCAGAAGCGGACACGGCTGAAGAAGCGAGCCCAAACCAGCAAAATCTGTTTCGCGTCACGGAACGTTGGCACACTAACTGGACGCGCGAGAGAACTAGCCGAAACTCTCCACAGGCGGAAGGTGGCCGTTGCGTTCCTGCAAGAGATTCGGTGGAAAGGCAGCAGATCCCGGCTTATTGGGAATGGCTACAAGCTGATCTACATGGGTGCACCTAGTTGGAGGAATGGAGTGGCCGTGGTGTTGTCTGACGAGCTCCAGGATGGCATCCTGGAGCTGAATCGCATCAGTGATCGGCTGATGTCGGTGCGGGTGTTTGTCAATGGTTTTATAACCCACTTGATAAGTGTCTACGCTCCGCAAGCCGGATGCGGTGACGCCAAAAGGGCGTTGTTCTGGAGCCAGCTCGAAGGACTGCTTCACGGCATCCCATTGTCCCAGGGAGTCGTTCTGTGTGGTGATTTGAACGGTCATATGGGTGAGAAGTGTGACGGGTTTGAGCGTGTTCACGGTGCCTTTAGGTACGGTAGCCGCAACGCGGAAGGGAACAACATTTTCCGAATGTGTGCGGCCGCTGACTTTGCAATTGTGAACACCTATTTCCAAAAGAAACCGGAGCACCTTGATACCTACCAGCGCGGGCAAAGCGCTACCCAGATCGACTTCCTACTAACTAGGAGACACCACATCGGTAATGTAGCCAACTGCAAAGTCATACCCGGTGAGAGCCTCACTGCACAACACCATCTCCTTGTCATGGATCTCTGCGTAAAAGCGCAACGTAGACCTGTAGAGTGCTGCCGGCGCCAGGTCCGGTGGTGGCTGTTTGATGAAAATAAGTCCCAGGAGTTCGCATCGGCTATCGACGATAAGTACGCTGGTACTGAAGACGAATCTGTCCAAGACAACTGGGACAGGATCCAGGCAGCTATTGCAGGGGCGGCGCGGGTGGTGCTCGGCGTCTCTAAGGGAAGTCGTAAAAGAGACAAGGAGACCTGATGGTGGGACGATACAGTCCAGAGGGGGTTCTGGCGCAAAATCCAGAGCCAATGGAGACTGAGTATTATTACTCCAGTCTTCAAAGGCATGGGCTCGGTACATGAGTGTGGCAACTATCGCGGTATAAAGGTCATGTCCCACACCATGAAGATATTTGAAAGGATTATAGACTCCCGGATCCGGCAGGAGTATGCTGTCTCGGAGTGTCGATATGGGTTTCGTCCAGGGTACGGGACTAGGGATCCTATCTTCGCACTAAGGATCACCATGGAGAGATACAGATCGCTTATGTTCTTTCTAGATAATTGCAGAAGGCCTTCGACTGTGTCGCTCGTGGGGTAATCTGGTGGGCACTGAGGTCCAATGAGGTACCAGAAGCCTATGTTGACATTATTCGAGACATGTACCTCAATTCTGATTTCATTGTTACGACCGCTGTTGGCGACACTAAACCCTTCCCTATCACCGTCGGAGTCCACCAGGGATCCGTCCTTAGTCCGTTTCTGTTCAGCGTGACATTAGACGTCTTGTCGGACAGCATCAAGGATTCACATGAGCAACCTCCCTGGTTGCTCATGTATGCTGATGATATCGCGTTGGCGCAATGCCGGTTAAGCTTAAGGGACAGGTCTGTAAGACTCACATTAGACCTGTCCTTCTGTATGGTAGTGGGCGTGGCCGGTGCTTGAGCGACACAAGCAGGAGCTGCATGTCACGGAGATGAATATGCTGCGGTGGATGTGTGGAGTTACGCGGAACAACCGAATCAGGAACTCCCGCATCCGGGGCAGTCTTCGTGTCCGTTACATAGCAGACAAACTGCAGGAGGGTCGCCTACGCTGGTATGGCCACGTCTTATGAAAACTGGTACGTTATATGGGTAACAAATGTCTTACCATGGCGCCTCCGCCGGGCCGGAACAAGCGAGGTAGACCAAAGAAGTTCTGGCTTGACGTTGTAAGAGATGACATGCGTGCCAACAATTTCTCACCACAGGATGCTAATGATCGCGCGAAATGGAGGAGAATGTGCAGGAAGGCGGACCCCGGCCTCCAATGCGAAAGCCGCGGATGCAACCGGGATACACGCTGAGATGATGATGATGAATGTCCTCACTCCTGAGACACAGACCTCCTCTACTCGAGAGGGAGCCTAAGCCACATCATCATCTGCCCGCTTCTCCCTATGCTGGGGTCGGCTTTCGTACATGGAGCGACTGCCTATCTGACCTTCATAACCCAGTTACCGGGTAGTACAATTCCCTTTGGGAAGACTTTCGGACTTCTGAGGACCTGTTACGATTGTCAAAGATCTAAAAATAACAGCCCAGCCGAAACCAATGGCTCAACGTGCTTTCCGATGTAAAAATGGTGACCCATCCACAATCCAAGCGTAGTAAATTAGTTAGTAGTAGCGTAAGTTAAATAAAAAGTTAACTCAAATGTGAAAAATAAAATCTGGTTGGTTTCTATTTGACCCGAAGAGGTTAAAAGGCTGAAACTTGATTGAGTTTTCAATCATCTACACCTACAATGGTTAAAATGGAACTGGGCTCGACACATTTGCCGCATGTCAGAAGACCAATGGGCCAAACTTATGATCGAATGAGACAAGCGAGTGACTGGAACAATTTGCCAGTGGCGGTGTTTCCGTCTGACTACAATTTGAGTGTCTTCAAGGCTAGAGTGAATAGGCTTTTAATAAACTAGTGCGCTTTAACATCATCGATTGCGTCACTGCTTACCACCAGACGGGATTGCGGTCAAGCGCTAGTTTATAATTTATAAAAAAAAGGAATCCAGCTCATCCCCACATCTCTATGGACCAGGGTCCCCAGCTTTGAACGGAGAGATGAGGAATAAGAATATAGAGACTTTTTCAGTATAATGGTACAACTTTTAATGGTATAAATTTTAGTACATCACAGTCGGAACGACACGAGGCACCCAGTTTCCGAGAAACAGTCATATCTACCAATAAATAAAATAAATAAAATAAAATAGCCTTTAATTGCTGTTTCTTTTTACAATGAATTCATACATGCCTACTTGCTAATAACCAAATATATATTCTAATTCTAATTTGTATTAAAGTAATCGGCAACTGGTTGCTTTTGTTGAACAGCTTGTCTGTCGACAAAGGCCTCCTCTAAAGATTTCCACGTGTTCCTGTCTCTTGCTAATCGGCTCCATATTGGGCCAGCTATTTTCCGCAAGTCATCTTCCCATCTTTTGTTTTGTCTGCCTCTGCTTCTTTTTCCATCCCTTGGATACCATTCTGTTACTAACCTACTCGATTTTTCTATATTTTCTCTCGACATATGTCCCGTCCACCGCCATTTGAGCTGTCTGTAGGCTTTGTGTGCATTTTTAAATTTGGTCTTTTCCTTAATTGTTTGTAATTTTACTCTATCCCTCCTTTTTATACCCAAGATGCTTCTTTCCATTGAATTCTGGCATACTTTTAGTTTATCTTCTTGTAACTCTGTTAACGCCCACGACTGCCACCCGTATAGTAAGCATGGCATAATGCATATTTCATATACTTTCTTCTTTGTTGTCATTGGCATATTTTTATCCTAAAATATTTCATTAAGAGACCAAAACTTTTTCCAAGTATTAGTTACTCTTCGTTCTATTTCTTTATTCATGCTGCCATCTGAAGATATACGTTGGCCCAAATATATATATATTCATTTACATATTCTATTTGTACGTTATTTACCATAATCAGTTCGTTGGGTACTGTCTGTTGAGAATTTGTCATAATTTTTGTTTTCGTTAGGTTCATTGTCAAGCCGGCCTTTGCGCTTCCATCTGATAGTTGTTGTAACATTGTTTCCAGAGTTCTAGCGTCCTCTGAAAATAAAATCAAGTCGTCTGCGAAGCGCAGGTGGCTAAGATTTTCGCCATTTATATTGATGCCGTTTTTGGTCCAGTTCAGATTTCTGAAAATCATTTCCAGCACCGCTGAAAATATTTTAGGTGATATCGGATCTCCTTGGCGAACACCTCTTGTAATGGGAAATTCACTACCCTCAGATTCGAGTTTTACTTTTACTTTACTTGCTGTGTATACATTTTTAATTATTCTTATATACTTTTCTTGAACCCCTTGTTTGTTCAGAGCGTCCCATATATATTCATGATCCAATGTATCGAACGCTTTGTTGTAGTCTACGAACCCTATGTAATATGTTTTATTGTATTCGTTATATTTATATTCGAAACAATAAAAGCTATCGAATCTCAAAAACTTGATAAAGCACCTGGATCAGACTTAATTACAAATGAACTATTAAAAAGTACATTACCAGTGATGGCTCCTAGACTTACAGATTTGTTCAATGAAATCCTCGAAACGGAAGTCATCCCGGAAGATTGGACCAAATCGACAATCATACTGCTGCACAAGAAGGGAGACAAGGGCGTTATAGGGAACTATAGGCCAATTAGTTTAATGTCCAATATTTACAAAATATTTTCAAAAATCATACTAAACAGAATCACCAAGACACTGGATCAAAACCAACCTAAGGAACAAGCTGGTTTCCGAAGCAAATTCTCGACTATAGATCACATACACACTATCTATCAATAGCAACCTATAATAATATATCTGAATCCCGACTGGTTGGACGAACAAATACATTTGTGATATCTGTGCACAAAAAGCATGCTTTTACTGAATGCGTCCGGACGAAAGGGATCGATGACTGAACTAAGACGGGATGTCATCCGCTCTGTGGTGACGAAAGTCTCGTATCAAGGTGATTTCGAACAAGAATTTTTGAAGACAAACACTTTCTTTGATACTCGTATATATTACAACATATTATAAGTTATCATTACATGTTTAACAAATCCAATGAGTCATAATAATGATTGTGCATAGTCTCGTATATGCGTGCTATCTTTCTGTAAACGTATGGACGCATGTCTAAAATAAAGATAAATTATTATTATAGTTATTATTGTTGTAATTATTATTGTTATAACACCAGCCTCTCAAGTAAGAGTGTGCGAGTTCGATTCCAGGTCCGGCAAGTACCAATGTAACTTTTTTAAGTTGGATGTACTTTCCAAGTATATCTTGGACACCAATGACTGATTATAAGACGAAGGAAAACATCTTGAGGAAACCTGGATTTTAAGTCTGAAATCGCCAACCCGCATTGAGCAAGCGTGGTGATTACGGTCAATCCTTCTCAATATGAGAGGAAACCTTTGCCCAACAGTGGGATGATAAAAACGTGATGACTATTATAGCAAGATTAGAATTCTGTGTTATTACTTTGATTTTACTTGTTATCTAGCTACGGAACCCTTATACGTGAGTTTCCGACTCGTACTTGACCGTTTTACATATTTTTTTTATACACTAATTTATTAAGAGCCACTAGCCTGGCTACTTTACGCCTGTGGTCCAGGCTTTGGAGACCGTCTCGAGTTAAATCGCCTCTCCACTGAATCCAAAGTGGCCAGGTGACACTTAGCTGCACCAGCCCAAATGTGGCTGCAGTACTCCACACACGAACGAAACTGTGCTTTGTACAATGTTAGAAGCTGCCCTGGTGTGAAGTACTGTCGGACCTTTGCGATAACGCCAAGTTTCCTGGCCGCCACCTTGGCCTTGGACTCAATGAACCGCCAAAAGTTTAGGTTCGAAGAAATCTCAACTCCCAACAGCTGAAGGCGGTCGGTACACTCCACGGATACATTTGGAAAAGTAGGAGCCAAGGTGAACGGGCTCCTTTTGGCGGTGAAAAGACACGCCTGCGTTTTGGCGGCATTGAATGCTACAAGATTGGCATTGCCCCATTCGGAGACTGCCCGTAGTGCAACACTCGTACGCTCTACCATAGCCTCTCTTTCCGACCGGATTGATTCCTTACTAGCCTGAGCATCCGGCAGGTATCTCTCCACAACTGTGCTGTCATTTGCATACCCATAGATACCGTGCATCAGCAGATCGTTATTTTAAGCATTTTATTTTCTTTCAAGGTTAAACATTAAGCATGTTTTTAGAACACAAAACATAAGAATAAGATTTTTACCATAGAGGAATGAAAGAATATAAATTATAGTATATTTTCCTCATGGGCTTCAAGAAATACCATAACAGTCGGACACGCCATGCATTTTCATTACCCCGAAGCAAATCAGTTAAAACATTATTGTTCTACTTAATAGGAAAATATGAATTCGAAAGACGTTTTCTAGCTTATAATAGATATATTTTATTAACTAGCTTGGTGCAAGGCACGGAATAGATATTTTTCACCTGTTCTGTGGTGTAAGGTTTATAAAAAAAAATATTGATTTTAAATACGCGTTATACATATTTCCATTTTTTTTTTTTCTTCTTTCGGGGTAACTTGGGTACATAATCAACCACTGTTGCCATCCTAGGCCACAAACCACCCCTCGATGAGAGAGTAGACCGGATTCCACCGTGCGGGCCTAGTTCGGGTCGACAGATGACACGTACATGTCTTCGAATTTTTGTAAATATCTACGATATGCCAGTATCCGCGGTTGGAACGCCCCAAACGGTGAAGAAATACATGGTGATCGGATCACCATTCAGGAACTGCAGTAGAAACCATTCGACATCCTCCGTATTAGATAGACCTTGCTCCAATGGAATACCACTTTTTTCGTGATTTGGACAATTATCTATGTGACATGAAGTTTTCCTCCCAGGAGGCAGTACAAAATGCTTTCACACAAGTTTTGCAGTCTAGATCCCCAGAGTTCTATCGCAGAGGCATAAATGACCTTATTAGATGCCATTAATGATAATAATAGTAACTATTTTGATTAAATAAATTAGTTAAGGGAAGGTGTATATACGAGGCGTACTCATGCATATTATTATAACGATTACAACTTTTCTAAATTTTCGAATTATTATATCTCCGAAACAGTGGCTCGTGGGAAAAAAGTATTAGTACATTCTTTATAGATAATTTTATAGTTTACAATATAATTTTAGTCTCGAGATATTTTTATTATAAAACTTACCGTTTTACTGTAAATCACAAAAAATCGAAAAAAAAACATATTTATGACCTTGAATAGATTTTTTTTCCATACAGGGGAAAGATGGGGAACTTTGATATTTTATTTATAATTTTATTTTAAACGATCTCACCAATTTTCAGCTTGTTGTGACTCTCATTTTTTGGTCTAATTTGACCGGATTATTTATAATACGGTGTACATAATAAAGAGTTGTGTTATATTCAATTATAAACGTCTCAAACTAATTGATAGGTAATAGTAAGGACCTTTGAAGTTACTCAATCAGTAACTAGTACATACGTACATCGGTACGTCTAAGCACGACGTTATGTTTTTTTTTTTTTATCTATACCTGGACACACAGTTCGGTCCTCAAAGTAATTAATAATTTTATTTAAATTAATAGTATGTGTCTATTTATTTGCAATGTACCTACCTACAAATCATTTAATATTGCCATATTCCTTCTGTCTATTCTTGTCTCCTTTTTATAAAAGGTTGTTATGTCCTGATTGTCTTTCTTAATGCCACAAAAGCACGTGCTTTTTATTATTAAAAAATACGTTATTCATCATTCTCGGTGGTAGGCCACATCGGCTGCCGGCAGAAGTTACCAACCACCAGACAAAGTCTTGCCGCCAAGCGATTCGTCGTGTTCCGGCACGATGTCTGGTGAAGCCGTACGGAGGACGGGTCTGAGCAGTTGTGTTGCGATGTGTGCCGGGTACGCTGCGCCAAGTGTTGTTGTGTCGGGAGTTTGGTCGTGGAGGGTCTCCAGATCAATCTTCCTCTGGCGTAGCATCGTTGGTCGTGTTGTTGGGTTTAACATTACACCACCTCGCTCAACTGCCGTCTTCCTTCCTATTCACTAAGTTTTTTAAGTGAATGGGTTTAATAAACTAGCGCGTTTTACCATCAATGATTGCATCACTGCTTACCATCAGGCGGGATTGCAGTCAAGCGCTAGTTTATAATTATTAAAAAAAAAACCTTTTATAGTCTCTTAAAATACGTCCGTACTTGTATTAATTAAAGAAAGAAAGAAAATACATTTGTTTAGCACGAACTAAAACACACACATACATCTGATAAAAAGAAATAAATAAACAAATATGAATTAATGGACATATTACTCTAATTCCTACATAATAAAGTTTAGTTTGCGTTACAACTTCAATCATTTTATATTTTTTTCATTAGTGTGCTGATCACTCTGAAATCAACGTAATAGTTATTACAAAAGTTAATTTTTGTTTATCGTGAAAAGAGGCAGGGGTGAGCAGCGCTACGCACTTGCGCTATACTTTCCGGGTCATACTTTTTACCACACATATTGTATTCCAAACTTGCTACCTATCGCATGGAACATAAACAAACCGTTTTAAGTTTTTCGAAAGAAATTTATTCGTATTGCAGTAAATATACAACAAATAGATAGCTGGATAATGCGTATATTTTAACTCTGCTTTGTTTATATTATGTGCTTGAAATATGTAAGTTCTCGCAATGAGGCCATCATAGGCGTCCCAATACCGCTTCAATTAACGTTCAGAGGTGAAACTCTCTTCACCACACAGGATCATTGGGTTGGTGATTGCAGTATTTTCTATTTAACTTAATGATCGTCTAATGTTCCCACTAGTGGGACTCAGGCCTGCTCTTGACGAGAGTGAGTGAGCCGTAATCTACCACGCGGGCACAGTACGGTTTGGTAGATGTCACATGTCTTTGAGGTTTTGCCTGACATGTCGCGTCTCAATGTTTTCCTTCATCGTTTTGAGAACAGTGGTGATGAAATAATTTACAAAAAGTTAAGCGCCTGATGGGGTTCGAACTTACGACCTACAGCTTGTAAGTCGCCACCGATACCACTAGGCCACCGCTGCTCTCATTTTCTTCCTTATCTATCTATATCTACCTTTTGCAGAAACCTAATACATACTAAATACAAATTCTTCATTAGTTTTTCATTTATTCTGTCTGGTTACACAACACGCCAAATATACAGAATATCAAAATGTAATTAGACGTATTAATGATAATATGTCTAATTATATTATAATATTCTGATGGATCTTTCATTTCTGATGGATGACCATCAGAAATGAATAACACTACTATTACGAATGATCAGAGTCTTCTAAAGCTCACGTGCCAAAGGTTGGTGTGACTTGGATGTCTGCCCATCCCACCAGGAAAAAAACAGCGCGTGATAAATAAACAACAAACGAGAAACTGAATAAAATAATAACGAAGAAATTTAAAAATAATAACTCGAATTGATAATAAGGTTACAACAATAACTGTCCCATTTAAATTTATTATTGTGATCATTATATTATTATACCTACTATAGTTACTTAATAAGAGTTTTAAAAGCAATACGACTGCATCTCTGGAACGTTTTGAAGTGTAGAAATAACTTTATTATGAAAATATCCAAAACAAGACACTATAATATTGACTTGCGTGCGTCTTCGAGAACAAAACAATATACACTAGAACATTCTAGAATGTATTTTATATTTTTAAATTACTAAAAACATTTTTTTTTTTTTTAATATTTATAAACTAGCGCTTGACCGCAATCCCGCCTGATGGTAAGCAGTGATGCGATCGTTGATGGTAAAGTGCACTAGTTTATTAAGAGTCTATCCACGCAGAAAAACTGAGCGAATAGGAAGGAAGACGGCAGTTGAGCGAGGTGATGCAATGTTAAACCCAACAACACGACCAACGATGCTGCGCCAGAGGGAGATTGATCTGGAGTCCTTCCACGACCAAACTCCCGACACAACAACATTTGGCGCATCGTACCCGGCACACATCGCAACACAACTGCTCAGACCCGTCCTCCATGCGGCTTCACCAGACATCATGCCGGAACACGACAAGCCGCTTGGCGGCAAGACTGTCTGGTGGGTGGTAACTTCTGCCGGCAAAGCAATTATTTAACCTCAACATAAGTATAAAATACCTGTGTTTTGTTATTTAATTTGGCTATAAAACCAGTAAAAGTATAAAATACCTGTGTTTTATTATTTAATTTGGCTATAAAAACCAGTAAAAGTATAAAATATCTGTGTTTTGTTATTTAATTTGGCTATAAAAACCATTAAATACTATATAAAAAGCTGCAAACAAGTTAGCTATAGGTTTCGTATATAAACTTTATATTGTATATATGTATATTATAAGTACCTATGAGTATAATAATTAACACAAATGACACACTAAAATATTGGCAAGGGACACTCCCTTAGACTCCTTAATCAATTTTCTACACTATGACGTCAGATTTCTGCAGCCATTTTTAAGAAGTTTAGTCTGATCAATCTGACTTTAACATATTTTTCAATTACATCAAATGTGCAATAAACACAAGTGAATAATGAAAATATTTTTTTTATATAATAATTTTGGACGGAAAATTTTCAATGATGAAAATTACGCATCGCAATTGGATAAGAACGTAGACTACAGCTCAGATTTCTGCACCTTAGCCAAGGCTACAAATTATGATGAAAGCACACTCACCTCCGTGCTCCTCCATTATTAAAACTATCCACTAACACTAAGAAAAAGTTTCTAAAACTAATATCACACGAAACAAAAATCGTTTATCGACAAAATCACCGACTACACCACTTATGTCTGTATTGATCACCACTCTATAATAATCACCAGTTTTGAATTTATCCCATTTGTTTGAGGGATATTTTAGTTTTTTTTTGTACTAGATTTTTAATTTGACTCGCGTGCGGTAGTTCGGCGGCATTTGTTTGCGTGCGACTGTACTCTGCTGCGTTCAGGGCGGTACTGTCTAAGTCCACTGAACATTAATTTGAACAAACCGTTCAGCGCTGAACGTGTTGAAGACAGCGTGACTGAGTCAAGTTCAGAGTCGACTCGGTGGTAAGCTACTGAAAATAATGCGCTGTTGTCGCTGTTTATGTGTTTTGAATTTGTGTAGCACATTGTAGGTTTGTTTATGTCCTAACATGGTTCGAGACAGATTTTGTATTATTATCCTGAAATAAAATATATAATGACTACAGACAATAGAATATAGGCGACACGGTTGGTGCAGTGACTGAGATCGACTGCTGCACTGCATGTCGCGGGTTTGATTTACTGACACGTTATATGAGTTCATATAATTGTCTTTTTTTACAATGCATAAACATGTGTCACGCCCTTTATACCTGAGGCTTTTATTACATGCTTTTTATTAGCTTCACTTGTATGTTTGCTTGCTTGTTTGTTTGTTTGTCCGTCTCTAACTCTTTGGACTACGAGTGAGCGGCTCATTACTATAAACTGTTCCACCGTTTTCAATATGTTCGTTCGTTCGTTTCATTTTTTTTAAAAGAATATCGAACTAAAAAGTTGAAAATAAATATAGTTTACACAACTAAAAAAACGTGCTTTTAAAGAATATCAAACTAAAAACTTAAAAATAATTTTAAAAAAAGCGTAAGGCGCTTAATATACAAAAATTATGGCACAAAGCGCCTCACGCTTTTTAAAATAATTTTTAATTTTTTAGTTTGATATTCTTTAAAAACATGTTTTTTTTTTTGTTTTTTAAACTATATTTATTTAGGTAATAAGTTTTTACTTGTTTATTTGTTTCCCGCACGGAACATATATTTGTATGACCTACAGGTACACAGGTCCAGGTTCCAGGTCTGGCTATTTGTGTATGTGAGTTTAATTTTTTTGTAAACGCACCCACGATACAGGAGTAATTCCTAGGAAAGGTTTATATTAAAAAAATCGATCCGCGCATCACGTCTTTTTCTTCCATTATACTGAATTGTGTAGATCAGATCAGATAGGAAGTCGCTCCTAGTTAAATATTGATATTCAGCTAAAGCAGCAGGTAGTTACGTAATACTATCAGTAGCTAAGGGTTTCATTTTGACATTTAACATTCATTGCGGTACTAACATTGTTGGCAGTTTGAAAAATGTGAACTAATGGAGCAATGTACTAGCAATAGGCTTGAAAATGATTCCAGTTGATAGTAATAGTGTGTTACGTAATTAGGGTGCTGGGTACACTGAAACCCAACCCCAACATAGTTGGATAAAGTCTGGACAGATGATTATGACTTCTCTATAAGTCATGATTTCGCTAGTATCACTTTCCTAGCCATATCATCATACACACAACCCATCCATCGTTTCTTTGGTCTAAAACTTTCCTCACGAGCTTTTCCTCATGCCACATTGCGTGCCCATATCATGAGGAATCATGGCATTTACTATTCGTTGTCGTTCCTGAAAGCCAAATCAAGTTTAAAACACTTAGGTAAATGATCGTAAATCTACTGTTCAATATCATCTGTTCAAGTTCAGCCTATTAATGTCCCATAGCTGGGATTCTTAGATAGATTCTGGGCTAGGCTTGCTCTTTATGGATTGAAATGAGTCATAGGTCATCACGTTAGCCCGGTTCTGACGGGTGAAATGTTCACAAATGTCTTCAAATTATTGGTTCTAGGATATTTCTTCACGATGTTTTCGTTCAAAATTTTGAGAGCAGTGGTAATGAAAGAATTTACATGAACCAAAGAAACTGCCCGGGTTCGAACCTACGACCTACAATTCGTAAGTCACAGCTATTACTACTCCGCGGCTGTTACCACTGGGCCACCCTTGCTCTACCTAAAATGTTTTCTCTAAAAACATAAACCAATTGAAATTAAATCATGATGATGACAATCTTCTAGAGCTCGAAGTAAATAATATCATTTTCATTACTGTGAAAACGATTTTTTTTTAAATATTTAACTATATAAATTAGTGCTTGACTACGATCTCGCCATATGGCAAACGTTGATTTTAAAGCGCACTAGTTTACTAAAAGCTTTTTGATTCAAAATAATTTAATGTATTCTTAAAGATACTAATTTATTATAATGATAGGGAAGACCGCTACAGGTAAATTGTTCCAGTACTTCAATGTACGTGGTGTAAATGACGAGGAGTAACGCTTCGTCTTTGACAAGTGTGTGTTGCCAGTGATGACTTACGGAACTGAAACGTGAAACGTGGTTGCCCACAATGTGCCTGCCTATACGAAGACTCAGAGTCACACAAAAACAGCTATGTTCGGAGTTTCTCTGCGTGATCGAATCAGAAATGAGGAGATCCGTAGAAGAACCAAAGTCACCGACATAGAGCTCTTCGAGTCGCTAAAATTAAATGGCAGTGGGCGGGGCACATTGCTCGTAGAACCGATGGCCTATGGGGCAGTAAGATTCTGGAGTGGCGGCCACGTACCGGAAGATTTAGCATAGGGAGGCCCCCAACAAGGTGGACCGGTGACCTGGTTAAGGTAGCGGGAAGCCGATGTATGCGGGCAGCACAAGACCGGTCATCGTGAAAAGACCGCTGAAGAAGAAGAAGAGCGCTTCGTCCAGACCGTGATGCTATCAACAACATAAAGGTAGATACTCGCCATATGACGGGTCGCCCGATGTTGGAACGGAGATATAATATAATATATAAAAATACCGAAGGGCTGGTTACACTATGCCTGTTTCTCTATATTTCCATACTGTCTCCACAGGCTAGGCGTACACGTGTCCCAAAAACAAGATGACCTTAGCTCACTAATTATTATGCGACCTTCACCTTTTTAGCCATGAAGTGATAATAAACTGCCTTTTCTAAATATTGTCAGTACCTTTTAACTGTTGTCCTTGTATTTATGGGAAAATGGATTTATGAAGCGTGCCTAAATAATTGTCTGACTGACTGTTATGTTCACAGTTAGCTCAAACTCAATGCATTTGTTTTAAATAAGCCAATTATAGGCGCTTTTGAATTGTCAAGGAGTCGGTGAGTTAGAAAGATAATGCTGGTTATTAGTTAGTTTCTCGGTGGTAGGCCATAACATCGGCTGCCGGCAGGTGTTATCACACACACGTGAAGCCGTACGGAGGATGGGTCTGAGCAGTTGTTTTGCGATGTGTGCCGGGTGCGATGCGCCAAATGTTGTTGTGTCGTTGAGGGTCTCCAGAACAATCTCCCTTTGCATCACCTCACTCAATTGCCATTTTCCTTCCTATTCACTCAGTTTTACTTGAGTGTGAGTGGCTTAATAAACTAATGCGCTTTACCATCAAAGATTGCATCTCTGCTTACCATCAGGTGGGATTGCGGTCAAGTCGGTTATGGAGGAAAGCAGACAAGACACTCCACAAAAATCTTTAAAATCATAACATTTTGAAAGAACACGTTTGGGACGATGTGCACGTTAAAAGCTTCCGTAATAAAAGATAAAAATATAATAGGCACGTGCTTACACATGTGCAACGCGACTATATAATACTTTGAGATTGAATTTACACGATTCAAAAATAGTACTTTTAATCTTTATCAACTCCAACAATATTTTGGAAAACTAATCAGTTAGTTAATGCGCGCATGTAGAAAAGGAAAGGGTTGAGCCAAGAATTTTAGTCAGCGATGTGATCCCCAACTTATAACATGATGGCAGCACAGTGTGCGTTCTTTACATTGAATGAAACGTTTAAAAAATCGTTTCATTCAATTAGAGTACTTCTTTTTCTTCTTCTTCAGCCTGGTCCACTGGACAAAGGCATCCCCCAAGGCTTTCATTGCTTTGGGGGGCATTGCCATAATCCCCACGCTTGGCAGGCGGGTTGGGGATCACAGTAATTTGATATTCCACAGGAGAATCGCTGCTGCCGGCTTCCCTGGTTATAGTTCCCTGGTTGGAGTACGTGGGGAGGTATTGTATAGTAAATTTTTAAACTGTACCCCAGGAACGACCAACCTACTTTGGTCTGTTACCCGGTTGAACAAATTGGTCTACATACAATGATTATAGACCTGCAGGGTAATTGCGTAAAACACTATCAGTAGCAAAAACATTTAATGCGTTACTAAGGTAGTTGAGCAGACACATCTTTCGAACATATGGAGCAATGGTTTAGCAATAAGCTTCAAAATGATTCCAATTGATAGTAATAATGTATTACGTAATTAAGGTACTCGTTGAACTAATACACTGGTGGTCCAGTTTATATTATCCCCTCCAAAATTCTAAACATAAATTAGATTTTATTTAATCATTCAAACAAACATACTGCTTTAACTTTACTGACATTGGCAGATTTGCCAACATCAGTACTAATGGCTGCGAAGAAAAAGATAACATACTAGGCTCAAAAAACATCGATGTTCGATGATAATCGATGTTGAAAAAATATCGATGTTTTAACATCGATGTTCGACAGAATCGATCATCGATGTTAACTTACTTCCTCACGCACGACGCGACCAATGCAAGTTAAGAAAAATTACCCGAAATTAATTAACAGCGGGGAAATACTTGAGTGACACGCTTTCTGAAAGACAGATTTCAAAAGCTGCCTCTACTATATTATTTATCAACAAAGAAATAAATTAAAAAGTGGTTCTTTATCTAAATTATTTGTCCTTCAGTCAATTGATACAAATATTGGAATATGTAAGTAGATATGTAGTAATTTCATCTATTTCTTAATAAATTTCGAACTTTCACATTGTGTTTCATTTCTTTGTTAATGAATGCAAAAATCATCGAAGTTCGGTTTTCGATTAATATCGAACATCGATGTTGGGCTTTTGATAACGACATCTACTTCAACATCGATGCTTTTCTAATATCGATCATCCCTACAGCACAGTCTAAATAAATCACAGACATACTTATAGGATAGATTATAGGGTACGTTTTGGAGGTGCACTGGATTTCTAAGAGTAATACAGAGGACTAAAGTCCGTAATAGAAATGGCTAGTAATGAAATACTTCTTCCGTACCTAAAAAGGTAGAATAGCCTTTTCGACACCTACTTTTTGGTCCATAGCAAGAAACTTATTGGTAAAACTGGAAGCCAAACTTAGAACATTGTGATGAGGATAAGAATTTTGACCGCGAGTAACCTTTTACAGTCGACGTTGACCACCTCTCTCTTTCTTACACACGCTACACCGTACAAGTTGACACACTAAAATTATTACTATGAAAGAGTTTAGAAAGAGATAGCGCGTCAATGACAAGTTTCAAGGCCATTAATTTTATCTTCACTTTTTAGTTTACAGTGTGGCTTCCAGATTTACCTATAAGTTTATTGGTCCATCTTCACCTGTTGCAACCACAACATCGACTGTGGACGGAGCTTTGAACTCTTCACAACTCTGGCAGATTGCCAACTCTCGACGTAGTAAGTAAATACTTACGCTTTCCTCATAGTTGACTTTCCAAACTTGTTGCTTTTATACAATAAATACGTTGACAGAAGGTGCATATAGCCAAGAGTAGCAAATTTTCCACGCAATCATAGTGCCTAAAAATAAACTAAAATTAAATATTTTTTTATTACAGGTGCAAGTAATGTTAGTTCTATACAAAGCTACTCCTATCCCGAAAGATTCTGACATCAAATGTTGAAACTAAAAAAAAAACAAAAGATGATAAGACCGGACAAGTGCTATTCGGACTCGCCCACGAAGGGTACCATAATCTAAACAAAAAAAAATGTTTTTAGTATTTTGTTGTTATAGCGGCAAGAAGCAGAAATACATTGTCTGTGAAATTTTAAACTGTCTAACTATCAGAGTTCGTGGGATACAGCCTAATGAAATACATTTTGCAAAAATTCAACCATTACTTATTATTTTTAACAATTGGATGTGTTTAACTTCTTCAATTACTCTAACTAAAAATCATGAGAACTATAAACATTGTCGCTGATTCCATAAATCTTGCTGTGTTCCATATCGGTATACCACGGCCAAAGCCAAGGTCAGACAACTGGGGCCTGGCGGTGGCGTGGTGCAGGGGGAGAGGGGAGACTAGAGTCAACAGTCGTAACTATGTCGTCTGACCTCACCACCCCCTGGGGTTGCTACATGAAGCATTTACCCTTCAATCTGGGTAGGTTAAATCTTTGAAAGGCGTTTCACAAAAAAAAAAGTTTCATGGAACAGACAAATTGTTGGAAACAAAATTCACTTCTTCTGGGAAAAAAATGTTTAAAGATCTGCAAATGACAGGTGGAAACAACGGCTAAATGTGCTCTCCGCGGAGAGGCTCTCGGTACGTTTCCTATCCACGGACCAACCTCAGGAACCCAAGCTTAACTATCAACCTTCCGAGCGATATTATATTTTAGTCCGTGTTTAGGTATATTTTTACCAATATCTGGCTACCCTACTTCCCTAGAAATCCGCCAAGCCTCTATTTGTCCAACTCGTTTGACTGACTGCGGTACCCTCTACCGCCACAAATCTTTACTCCCACCACCAACGACCTTCCCGAAATGTCTTCCTAACTAGGTCTAGGTTTATTAGTCAGTAATAAGGCTTATAGAATGACCAGTTTCTACTTTTAGAATTAGCTGGTGGTATTTAATTGAGCCAAGGTTAAAACACCAGCATCTCAAGTCATGCTTGCGAGACGTGCAAGTACCAATGTAACGTTTCTAAGTTATATGTACTTTCTAAGTATATTTTGGACACCAATGACTGATTATAAGGTGAAGGAAAACTTCTTAAGGAATAAAGATGTTTTCTTTCAATGATTTCCATTTTCTAATTTCTTACTCACCAATCGCCAACCCGCATTGGGCAAGCGTGGTGATTACGCTCAATCCTTCTCTGTATGAGAGGAGGCCCGTGCCCAGCAGTGGGACGATAAAAAGGTTGATGATGATCAAACAAATGAGTTAATCTATGCACCTCTTCATTATTATTGAAAACTAGCTTTCTGGCCGTGGCTTCGCCCGCGTGGAATTCGGTTGGTTATATCGCGCTTTTTACATTTCCCTCGGGAATATATTTTTTTTTTTCAATAAAAGGTAGCCTATGTCCTTTCTCAGGGTCTAAACATTGTCTGTGCCAAATTTCATCAAACTCGGTTGAGAGGTTTAAGCGGGAAAGCGTAAGTGAGTGGACATCAATGCACCTGCCGATCGATTGTTTAAAAATCTTCAGATCATCATCTCAAGGTCGATTAAACTGCGACATCATACCGTAAGACTATACCATGAGGATGTCGAATATGAAATCAATCAATATAATTCTTCCGCTCTAAATATAGCAATCTGTTTGCTTGTTGTCCTTACAAGAAAATGAAGACGGATGCGTAACACTTAATTTGTTTACTCAACTACTTTATGACAATACTTAGTTACATACCTACTGGTTACATTTTTGTAAAAAGTCGATATTTAACCGACCGACGACTAAAAACCGGCCAAGTGCGTGTCGGACTCACGCACAAAGGGTTCCTTACCATTGATTTATGAAATTAAAGGAGTTAAGTTATTTTTATGAAAGATTACGCGGTTATAAGCGATAACGATTACGGTTACGATTTATGAGGTATTAAAAAAAACTACGTACTAGATCTCGTTCAAAAAAATTTTCGTTGGTAGTTTTTATAGTGATGTACATGATATGTTTTTTTTTAGATTTATCGTTTTCTTATTTTAAAAGTTCGAAGTGGGGCAACTTTTCCACTTTGGAAGCGTCTGTCACGCAAACTAATCGGTTTAGAAAAAAATATTTTAGAAATCTCAATATCATTTTTGAAGACCTATCCATAGATACCCCACACGTATGTGTTTGATAAAAAAAGAATTGAGTTTCAGTTCTAAGTATGAGCCCCCAACATTTATTATTATTTTTTTTATTTTTGCATCAAAATCTTATTGCGGTTCATAGAATACATCTACCTACCAAGTTTCAACAGTATAGCTCTTATAGTTTCGGAAAAAATGGCTGTGACATACGGACGGACAGACGGACAGACAGACATGACGAATCTATAAGGGTTCCGTTTTTTTCCATTTGGCTACGGAACCCTAAAAATGAGGAGGTTCTCAATTCGACTGTATTTTTTTTGTGTTTGTTAACTCAGAACTATCGACTAGGTGCAACAGATTTGGATAATTCTTTTTGTATTTGAAGCTGGTGTGTTCTCATTTCTTTCACTTTTGTACTATATGACAATGATATCCATAAGAAAACCGTATAAGTATTCAATTTGCATTCAATAATTCAATTTGGCGTGAGAGTTATTCATTCATTTTCAGTTATTCATCGCTCATTTTCTGCGCGAGAAACCATCCGATTTCAATTATTCTTTTTTTTATTGTAAAGGATGTAATTATTTCTCAAAACTTAAAACTGAAAAATAAAAAGTTTATAACAAGTTGAATAATTAAATTCGGAAGTTTCAAGAATTTTTTGTCTTTACCTTTTTTGCCACCGACATCCGAAGTTAGTTATTTTTGGCTGTGTAGGGTTTTTTTTGAAGTCGATTGTTTTTTTTTTTTTATTTACGATACATCAAATAAGCCTATAAAGGCTTGTGCCATTAAAATAATAAAGATATATATTTCTTGTAATACCGGCAACAAAAAACGTTATCTGTGAAAATTTCAATTGTCTACCTAACCTACCGTGGTTCATGAGATACTCCCTGGTGATAGAAAGACAGACAAACAAAAAGTGGAATCTTAGCAATAGGGTCCGTTTATAACCTTTGGTAGGAAACATAAAAACATACAGACGAACATTATATCCTCCTCCTTTTTTGAAGTCGGTTATTAAAACAAACCATTCTATGGACATAGCCATAACACCGTGATGTTATTAGTCCATGTCTTTAGCATACAGATGACACTTCTAAACGTATTATAAATTTTCGTAGATTGCTGTATGTAAATACTTACGGTCTAATATATTGATTAAACCAGAATCGAATCTTGAGGACAGCCCTTCTGATAACTCTCAATTATGATTGTTTTACATCCGTCTCCAAAAAAAACTGTTTCAAATAGGTGATAAGTCCTTTTCTGGTCTTAATAATTAACAGTAGCTGTAATTTCCGTTTTGACAGTTCAACAACATTCAATGCATTATTCCGCAATCCCGCCTGATGGTAAGCAGTGATGCCATCGTTGATGGTAAAGCGTACTAGTTTATTAGGTCCTTACATATGAAATTGGAGTTTTCTATGGGAGGTATAAAAAACGTTTATTTTTTTTAATATAATATATTTATTTAATCAAAGCATGATCCATTACTATCTATGCACTTCTGCCATCTCATATACAGTATGTTAAGAAAACCCTGTCCGACCCGTGAAGGTGTTGTTAGGTATCGATAACTGATTCTACTAATGCATACAAAACCGGGCTAAACTTAAAAAAAAAAATCCCCCTAAAAAAATAAATATTATTTCGCAAAAAGAGGTAACTTAATAAATGTGCGCTATGCACACCTATGCCCCATTCCGCGGGGAGCGGGCGGCAGGGCACGCGGCACGTGGTCGCATCGCTATTCGCCCATAATAATACCGGTGTTGTCACTTTTTAAAAATTACCAAATTTCGGGGAAGTTGAAATAAATTCGCGGGAAAAAAATTATTTCAAAATTCATTTGTATTGGTATTATGATGATTACGTAAAATTTTATATTATATTTGTTCATGTGTTTACCTAACCTTTATTATCCTTATGGGTCGGACAGGGTTTTCTTAACATACTGTATAGTTTCGTTTATGCCTTTTCTAAAAAAAAAACATTAGGACGGGAATCAATAAAATCTTTGAAGGCGGTTTGGACTGCCTCGTCGGATTTGAATTTTTCCCCTGCAAAAATTATCCAAACTTTTTAAAAAAATGGTAGTTTGTTGGAGCAAGGTCCGGGGAGTACGGTGGATGTCTTAAACATTCCAATTGAAGCTCCTCTAATTTGGTAGCAGTCTGTTGTGCAGTGTGTGGTATCGTATTGTCCTCAAGCAGCAGTGGCCTTGTGCGATTGACTAGTCTCGGTTGTTTATCGGCTAGTTTATCCATCATTATGTGAAGCTACTCGCAGTAGAGATCTTCAGTAATCGTCTGGCCATATTTAAAGAAGCTGTAGTCCAACACACCGGCACTAGTCCACCAAACGCTGACCAATAACTTTTTTCTAGTGATTTTTCTCTTGGCGCAGAATTTGGATGGTTCACCGGGGTTCAGCTATTGCGATGTGTGCTTCCTATTGTTACAGAGTATCCACTTTTCATCGCAGGTTGATTTAAAATCCCTTCATTATTGTGCTGATTCAGTAATGTAACGCAGCAGTCGACGCGCGTTTGTCGGTTTGCTTCACTAAATTCATGAGCTTTCTTATCTTCCCAATTTGTTTCAAGTGGATTAAAACAATTTTATCACTAACACCGCAGCCTGCGGCTAACTCGGACGTAGTTTGCGATGGATCCGCTTCCACAATAGCCTTCAATTCTTCATTGTCGACTTTGGTCTTCGGCAGTCCACGGGGATTGTTCTGTAGGTTGAAATTTCCAGAACGAAAACGTTGGAACCAAAAACACACTGTGCTTTCTCTAGCGACACCACTGCCGTACACATCATTAATTCTTCGAGCCGTTTCTGCAGCGCTGGTGCCACGGCGGAACTCATATTCGTAAATAATGCGAAATTTTAAATTGTCCATTTTGTAAACCCAATGCTGCGTCATTGGGTTTACAAAATGGACAATTTAAAATTTGACAAAAATAAAATTTGAAAAAAGACAAAACCAAAAGGAAAAAAAATACAAAAGAAGTATTTGTTTTTCGAGATACAATTTGATGAGTAAATAGCTGTATAAATTTGAATTTGGATTCTAAACCAAAGGGAAGATATTTAAGATCAAAGTGGCCCGTACGACAAAACGCCAATTCCATATGTAAGGACCTAATATTAAGACCCTATTAACTCAAAAAAGCTGAGTAAATAGGAGATAATAGGAATGATGATAGTCTCATTGAAGGTGTGTTAAACAAATAGGGTGTTGGGCATGTACCTTACCTAAAACCCGTTCTGTGTTAATTGATGATAACATTTTAAGGCGCCTGTTAATATTTTCGCAGCAACTTGTCTCTTAAGATCTTACAGCCTTTGAGATTTTAAATACTAAATCAGTTGTGTATATATTCTGTTGTAGCGGCATTTACTAACGCCACAAATAAACAACGCGTCATCATATCGACGTCACACGAATTCTACATCTCGCAAGCAGAGTTTGCCAACTAGCATACATACAACTTCCAAATATCAAAGAGTTTTTCCTTACATTGTTGACACCACTACGATCCGGATGAAGCGTTTCGCCTCGCCTTTTATACCGCGTACGTCGGGACTGGAATAATGCGGTGCGGTGTTTCCGTCAGACTACAATTTAGGTGTCTTCAAAGCTAGAGTGAATAGGCTCTTAATAAACTAGCGCGCTTTACCATCAACGATTGCATCACTGTTTACCATCAGGCAGGATTGTGGTCAAGCACTACACCTACAGTATCGCAGCTACGTTTCTGCTTAACTTTTCTGGGAATGAAGACTTGTGTTAGCACCATAATTACAAAAATAGGCAACAATATAAACCCTAGTACACACAAGTTTAGTATAACAAGCAGGAATGAAGCTGCGATGTGTTGCATGTAGATAGGTGTATTCATTGTTGTTGAAACATGTGTGGTAGCGTCAGCATGTGCGCGTCGCGTGGAACTAACAATCAACTTTGTTCGGCTTCTCTGTCACAAATGTCTATAGTGATTTGTTGTAGGGTCAGCATATTCAACACTAGTTAAATAATTTATCAAAATGTTTTATTAGATGTACAACGTTATTTTTGTTTATACGAAGCCTGAATATATGTAGTTTGTTCAGAATAAGCAACTGAATCTATTCCAATAATTTTTACACCGTGTTATTTTTTTTCCCCAAATACATTTAGAAATTGTTGCAGTGTGGTTACGGAGCGCGCACAGCTGACGGTAGGTCTTTTGTATTAGGAGCACACTGAGACAGGCGCCCCCGCGCTACTCCGCATCAAGCACGGGCAGGCAAGCAGTGCGTTGACCAATGCCCATATTTTTGTTGGGACAACCAAGTAAGATAACAAGCTCATAACTTTGTGGTTATTCATTATATCTTTTTTTAAATTTTGTACATATATTCTTTACTTAAAAATACTGGACACGTGTTCCGGGTTTCATAAATAACGTTGTAAACCTACTACATGGGCAACAAGCACAAGGTATCCTGTTGTAATATTTAACACATTAATTAATAGACTGGTGACATTTATTATCATATACGTTAACCATAACCATTATTTAGTTTCACAAACCTATCTACTGAAATAAAATCACATATCGTTTACACTAAAGCATATTCTCGAGCGAACTACAATACGTCTCTGTACTCGATACTGACCAAAGCAGAGCGAACGACTACTGCGCTGCGTGTCACAGGTTCGATCCCCGCACGGAACAAATATTTGTATGAACTACAAATAGTTATTCTGGGTCTGGCTGTTTGGGTATGTGAGTTTAAATATTTGTAAACGCACCCACGATACAGGAGTAATTCTAAGTGTGGGGCAAAGTTTAAAAAAAAAATCGAAACAAACAAAACAAAATATATCCCTGTAAAGTTCCTACGAATGCTCGACACAGTGTTTGAAGAACTATAAAAGTGATATGCTAACCGTACGAATGGACTTTAGCCTCGAGTCCAAAGGTTGTCATAGCGATGTGTTTATTGAAGGGCGAAGTCCAAGGAGACCTCAACCCTTATCATTATGGTTTCACTGCTCGACGGCAGAGCCGTTCAATATCGTTTGTATTCTAATAATAGATTACTTGAGAACGTTAGCTTTATTTTTACTGTGCTAAACGGTTGCAGCAGTAGTAGCCTAGTGGTAACGACTCCGGCTTGAAATTTGTAGGATGTAATGTAGTGACATATACAATATGTAAAGAAAACCCTGTCCGGTCCGTGAAGGTATTGTTAGGTAACGATAACTGATTCTACTAATGCCTACAAAGCCGGGCTAAACTTAAAAAAATCCCCCTCTAAAAATAAATATTATTTCGCAAAAAGAGGTACCTTAATACATGAGCGGTAAGCAATGCATGCGCGCGCAATGGGGCACGTGGACGCATCGCTCATAATAATACCGTCGAAAATGGTGTTATCACTTTTTTTTAATAATTACCAAATTTTGGGGAGGTTGGAATTAATTCGCGGAAACAAAAGATTATTTCAAAATTCATTAGTATGGTTGCTATGATATTATGTAAAACTTCATATTTTATTTGGTCATGTGTTTACCTAACCTTTATTATCCTTATGGGTCGGAGGGGGTATGTTATTTGATTTCCTACAGGACAAAATACGCATTTCAGTACTATGAGGCGCTGTTCTGATCATTTTCCTCTATACCAGAATTCATTATTCATTTACAATCATACTCACAGACTCAGCCTTCAACTATATCACTAAGTTTCGACGACTTAGTAACATTTTAGCGTTGAGAACTGAACCTACGCTGGAGAGTATTACTTTTTTTACTTAACAGTATATTTTTTATTTAATTTGTCATCCAAACTCAAAATTTAAAAAAATATATTGGCATGGTTTTAAAATTTTGGCACTCAACGTAATTATCTCTATCATTTATTTCAAAGTTTTTCTAAATTCTAAAATAATGCTTTGTCTACAGTTCTTCAAATAGAAGAAGTGCAATTTGACACTTCTAACTTACTGAAGAATAGGGATTGGGTTAAAAAAATCGATTACTACAATATCTGATTTATACGAGATAATGATTTCATTTCTTTGTAATGTCTAATCGATTAAAGTTACAGATTTATTTTTTTATTATAAATGTCTGACTTTTAGATGAAAGAAATTCTCAAAATCTTTAGTTCCGTCATAACCTAAGCAACTTTGTATTACATACAATGTTAAATATTATTAATTTTTATTTATACATTATTAATTTTGAGTTTCGTAATTATAGCAGAGATGACAATATCATTTTTCGTTCTATGTTCGATATAAGAGTTTTGAGGGTAAATAAATGAAAAAAGTATTGGATAAAAAATTGTTTATTAATAACTACTACTACTGCTACCGCAGGAGTCGTCATTGCCGTCATTTAAATATGCGTTTTCGTTGACATTTAGAAATCAGCAAAAATATAATTAAATAATAAAGGACGCTTTCATTGAAAACGATTGTTATTAGTAAGTTCGATTATTCGGTAATTTTTAACGATTATTGGTATACAAGTGAATTTGAAGAGTCACAATGTACGTGACTTTGACACGACGTCGAGAAAAAATTCTATTTATTGTCTATATTGGTTATATTGCTTTGTTTGAAAGTTTTTAATGTAAATTAAGTGATTAAGAATTGTGCAGTTTGTGATAAAATAAAAATAACTTTAAAATTACGTGGTTTTACAGAAGAAATAAATGTTAATTTTAATTTTTGAGTTAGGCATGTACAAAGTTTTTTTTTTTTTTTTTTTTTTTTTTTTTCCTTCTTTGGCAACTGAGCCGGTTACGACTATTCTGCCAGTGTCACGTGGTGACGGCAGCAAGTAAAGGCAGGCCGTCGAACTCTTCCCTTCGTGGTAGGTGTTAGTATAGCTGCATGGACAAACACATGGGTTAGTAAGACAAAAAATCTAATTTACAGGGACACATGAGACAACAATTAAACTAGTTTATACTATATACAGACTATTTACACACAAACTACGCACCAATTAAAATTTTAATTCATTCTCGTTTAGGAATTTGGCCAAAAGATTTATTAATTTAGGGGAAAAGTGGGAAAGTAGGGTGTGAAAATTAGTTGGAAGAGGGATGTTGATTTTGGGAATTTTTGTATAGAGGTCAAAAGATTTATTATTACGGGAGCAAGAAAAGAAAATATGGTCTAAAGTACCATCCTCAAGACCGCACTCGCACCGGGAATTATCCCGGACGTGGATCTTTTTCAGGAACACTGGGCTACAACAATGTCCGAGTCGAAGTCTACACAGTGAGGAAACAGTTCTCTTCGACAATTTAGGGCATTTTGAAAACCAAGGCCTACGCTGAACCTCAGGCTGTATGGCAGCGTAGTAGATGCCCTTGGTTTTAGAAGTCGCCTTCCATGTTTCAGTCCACGAGTTAAATAACTTGGGTCTGGCACATGTACAAAGTTGTGTCGTCATGAAAAATATCAAACGTCAAATTGCACTTCTTATATTTCAAGAACTGTACTGTCTTTAATTTTAAAACTCTTTGGCTAAACTTTTTTTGTTTCATATCACTTTCACACACTTTCCTATTCGGAACATTTCTAAATCTAACTTTATTTTATTAAACAGGATTTTTAATGGCATTATTTTCTTTACAGCGTTGTCAAATATAAGGGGCCAAAGTATGAAATTGCCGTTTTGTTGCAATTGGTTTTTTGAATTGATATAGAATCTTCATGGTTTGAGGTTTTCGAATGAAACTTTTTTCACATGGTTTCTATGACGTTGTTCTTTTAAAAACTGTGAAACATTTAAATACCGACTTTCAATTGTTTTTGTTATTCAGTTTCGACAATAAAGATGGATTCTGCCAAAGACATTAAAATTATATTTACAATAGACAGGACATCACGAACAAAATTCTAAGCCAATACTTTTGTCGACTTGGTTAAAAGTCGCTCAGTCTAGTGTCCGCGTCAAGACGTAACATGTGTCCACCAAGAATAAACATTTTCTAAGGAAATATGCCCTGTTGCGCTTTGCGTTACTGTACATCTCGTTATGGTAAAATGACTGGACCTAACTTCGGAATGTTTTTGTATGAATTATTTATATTTAGTGTGTAATTAAAATTTTAAAAAATTCTTAAATAGTTCTAGAAACTTTTTTATTATTGTAATAAGCGCCCTCTATTGTTGAATAGTTTTACTATTTTCATGTAGAGGTGTAGTAATGTTGTTTATCGATTTAGTTATCGATAATACTTATTAAGTTGAAAACATATAGCTATATTTTATTGACATTTAAAATATAGCTAAATAAACTTAAAATATTACTATATTTCAAGTTTATTTATTAGTAACTCTGTTTGAACATAATCTTGTCATATTAATGGACAAAATTGAATAGGTTTTATGTTATTTTAGGTTTTCGAATAAAAATTATGTTGTACGGGAAAAGTGTATACGATTTGTCCAGATAGACCGTAGAGAAGAAAATTGGATTCCGTCTACTTCGTCGAAATTATGCTCAAAGCATTTTAAAAGTGAAGATATCTACTTTTTAAAGAAAGAAGATTTGTCGATCAAATTAAAAAAAAAAAGGATCGGTACCTTGTACTAGTAATGAATTAGTAAGTTTTTAATTTCAGAACTTTTCCACTTAATCGTAAAAATTGGGATAATATTTATGGTTAAGTGGATTAGTACATAAATTAGATAACTTATTTATAATGAAATATATTTATAAAATATGTAGGTACGTACATATTTTACACTGATTTTACACTGATACATTCTTACAATAATTGCAAGCTACTTTGTGATTTTTAAGATTCCGTACCTAAAAGGTAAAACGAACCCTATTCATGAGACTTCACTATTCGTCTGTCCCTCTGTCACCAGGCTGTATCTCATGAACCGTAATAGCTAGACGGTTGAAATTTCTAGAAATTATGTTAGTTTTTCTGTTGCCGCTATGACAAGCGCTAAAAATAAAAAAAATAAAATATTATTTATTTTAAATAAAATATTTTCCCATACAACAAACATGATTTTTTGCTCCATATTAATAACAGAAACAGATAGACGCTTAAAAGGTTCACAGAATATTTGGTTATATATTCAAATTAAAAATAAAATAAATATTGAAGGCTCCCATTTTTAAAGATAATGAATGGTACGGAACTAGTTCGCCAGATCTTGCTCCAGCAGACTACCATTTTCGTCGTGATTTGGACAATTAATTCACACATTAGACAGTTCTGCTTTCACACAGTTTGTGCAGTCTAGATCCTCAGAATTCTATCGCAAAGGTATAAACGACTTTCCTATTAGAAGGCAGCAATGTATACATAATAATGGTAACTATATTGATTAAATGTGTTAAACATAATAATGGTAACTATATTGATTAAATGTGTTAATTAAAAATGAAAAAATAAACAATTATTTAGATTTTCAGTATTAATCGGTAAATTTAAACTTTAACGCCCGTTATATTAAAAGATTTATATAAATAGAAACTTGTAAACATTGAACATATCTATAATTTTTCTGCTACGTAATTTTGTTTCAAGCTATCATAATACGAATAAACATCGTCGTAGTAACTTCTTTGAATATTATCGATAATTTTATATCGAAATGATACAAGCCCTACCACAGTTTTTTGCATTGCCATTTAAAAATATTTGCAAACAAACGTGTAGAAAAGAATCATTTTGGTAAAAACGAAATGCAAACAAAAATTTCAAAACAAAATGCGCTTTATGGCCTAAAAAGTCTATTATAGTCAAAAATCGCAATAAACTGAGTATTAAAATAATTCGTAAGCATAACACATCTAAAATGCCAATAGACGGTGTCACGGAAAATGAATAGTAGCTAATAAAATTCTAAAACAGTTTTTGATCTCTGTACAAGACAAGTTTCACTTAATTTGTTTAATTTCCATATTTATTTACCCGATTTGAACTATACTAGGGTATTAAATCGGATCTGGCAACATAGACCACATTGGCCACCTACCGCGCAATAGCTGAATATATTTTATGTAAACTTATTTCAGTTTTACTATTTGATGTCTCCAATTGTCGATCTAAGCTATATTGTACTAGATGGCGGAACTGGGCCATGGGATCACAGTTTTTCTATGCGATTTTGACACATTGCCCTCTCTATTTATCTTAAATCTCTTTGGATTCTGCGAATATTCGAGTGATTTTTGAATACGAGTTCCGACGCGGAATGAACGCGGCAGAAACAGTCCCCAATGTCAGTATTGCGTTTGGAGAGGGGTCTACTGATGAAGGTAACGTGCGATTTTGGTTTAAACGTTTTCGTGATAGAAACTTCGACTCAAAGAACGAGCGATGAGAGAGAATAACGACAGATGTCTATTGTGCCGTACTTCCAACAGTGTTATCGGAAATTTCATACTTTAACCCCTATTACTTCACCTACTAATTATCTATTTATACATTACTATAACTTCATTTTTTTACAGCTTCACTTCCTAATTATTTAAGTGAATATATAGGTATTTATATATTGTATATAAACTTCACTCACTACATTTATTTCTATTATGTTAATACTTCTCAAACTCTAGTTCTTAATCACAACTATTCGGCAAAGCCAAATAATTTTTGTAGGATGATGGCTCTACCCCATGGATCTTTAATTTCTGCCACGACTATTGGCCCTAGAGCCATAGTTATGAAACTGATGACGGCTCTACCCCATTCATCTCTAATTCTTCAATCCTGATGGAGCGGTTTGGAAATCCTAAAATAAGCCTAGGCTGGAGCGGGTAGTGACTCCTTAAATAAGCCTAAACCAAAATAATCGTTCGGCTAAAGGTTCGGCGGTACTTCACACCAGGCCAGCTTCTAATGATGTACAAAGCACTGGTCCGTTCGTATGTGGAGTACTGAAGCCACATTTGGATTCAGTGGAGAGGCGGATTTAACTCGAGACGGTCTCCAAAGCCTAGAGTACAGGCGTAGAGTAACCAGCCTTTCGGTGTTCTATAGGATGCATTTTGGGGAATGTGCGAGGGAATTGCATGATATAATTCCCCCATCTCCGTTCCACCATCGGACGACCCGTCGTACGGGGAGTTTCCACCCTTACGTTGTTAACACCACTACGATCCGGACGAAGCGTTTCGCCTCCTCTTTTATACCGCCTACATAGAGGGACTGGAATAAATTGCCAACGGCGGTGTTTCTGTCGAACTACAATTTGAGTGTCTTCAAGGCTAGAGTGAATAGGCTCTTAATAAACTAGTGGGCTTTACCATCAACGATTGCGTCACCGCTTAGTTTATAATTTTATTTAAAAAAAAATCTATTACTAAGTTTTATTTCTCTATTATTACTTACATAATTTAATGTTTATTTTTATCTTTTTCCCAGTCTGAAGCGGCTGACAATTCTTTGGATAGGCCTTAACGTCGTTTATAAAACACCCTGGAGGGTCGAGACGACTCCCTCCGAGGCCACAAGGATGGTCGAGACGACAGAAGCAATGGCCTCCCTCGAAGGCTGCAGGAGATTAGGGACGATTTCAGCAACGGCCTAACGTGGGGCCGGGCCGTAGGAGGGTAGAGACGACTTCAGCATCGCGGGCCACTGCCACTGGAAAAAGTAATTATTTGAAATTTGTAGGACTTTGGATAATAAATCAATTTAATAATAACAAGCCATCAATAAATTCAAAGAAAAGGTTGCCATGGTGACATTGTCAACGGCGTTATCAAAAACTGACATAAAATTGTATATGTTGTTGTAAGAATGTAATCGTAAATTATATTACATTAAGAAATATAGAGTTAAGTAGGAAAAATACCCTCCAGCGTAGGTCCGGTTCCCAACACTAAGATGTCACTAAGTCGTCAAAACTAGCGTTAACGTTATAGTTGAGGACTATTTCTGTGAGTTGATTGTGAATGAATAATGAGTTTTGGTGTAGAGGAAAATGTTCCGCCAGCGCCTAATAGTACTCAAATAGCAACGTGAAACCAGGCATGAGTTCTTCAGATATTGTAAGAAGAAGACGCAGATAACTCTTTATGATATCCCAAATTAACTTAATGTTAATATACTCTTTCAGAAACTCATTAACTAAACTCCATACAATGTAATGCGGTGACATTGTGAAGAATTTAAAATAGACGGTCATTGTCCGTTATCTGCGTGTAACGTAATTGTTTATGTGGCGCGTCTGATCAGCACGTGGGTATATGTGTAATAATGTACTTATCTGCATCAAGACCGAAACGAGGTGATTGCCCGTTTTGGATATTTGCTCTAAGATTTATTGAGCTGAGGAGAAGCTAGGCATAAGTTCATTATTAACCATCTAAAGGTGATCCATTGAGAGCTTATAGAGCTATGAGGAACTTAAAATCCACCCACCCTCGATAGAAAAGGGAAGTTCCTCCGACCAAACCTGTGTTGTTTTGACGAGCATCTGCCCGACGATTCATTTCGGGACGTTGGAAGATTTACTAGTGGTGTGGTAAACTCCGCTTCCACTATGCAGGATATAGCGTAACGTCAGTATGATACACTTTTTTCATGTGATGTTATAGTTACCGCTAAAAGCAGAAGAGTTACAAGATAATACTCCAATCAAAAGTCTTTAAAAGGTCGCTTGTAGCGATAAGACTGATTGCACTCGTATCATGGATATATGGCAGCTACGTATATGTGGAAGTTTATAATTAGAAAATTGTTAATAGAAATCAGTGTATTATTCTGAATAAAAGCTGCCTCAGAAATTAAAGTATTATTAAGTCACAAATCATCCGTCATCATCCAGACTTGTTACAAATATCTGTATTTGAACACGTTACAGCCTCATGTATTTTTGTTGTGACTCTGGAATCGAGCCCAAGGCCCTGAGTACAGGGTCGCTTCTGCAAAGTTTAATGAAGAAATTTACATATCCTTATAGGAAGATATATTCGTGTTAAATTACTCAAAAATGAATGAATATTTTAAGCAGGGTTTCGTGTTATATTTTTGTCCTAGTTCATAGCATTCTAATTGCATGCCACGATGTTATCTATGGCATGCAATTAGAATTTTTCCCCGTCGCATCACATTTCCTGCTCCAATATTGCTTAACTTTCTTTCTGCTTTTTTTTTTAATTTCTCAGCTACTGAAGTCATAGCAAACTAGGCTTATTTTACCTACAAAAACATTGACCAAAAGACGTTTCGTATTCCGCTGTTTTCTTTTTCAAAACACGACAGCTCTCAAACATTTTTATATCAAAATTTAGAGGAAAAGTATACCTATGCTTCTATTCTGTTCTTCTATTCTTTTTTTATTAATTATTAAAAAAAAATGTCAAAAACTTATCACGTTTATCTAATAGTCATCTGAACATCACTGTAAAAATGGGTTTTTCGGAAAAAAATCAAATGATAGAGACACGTATAATCACGGTATTAAATTGTTGAAAAAAAATAATTGCTCTAAAAGCATTATCCACGAAGAAAACAACGGAAAAGCACCACTAGAGTGCCCTCTTAACTCATATTTGTATACATTTATAGCAAATGTGTTACAAATACAGGTTAGACATTTGAGGGATGGGCACGTAACCCTATTGATGCAAATTTATTTCATTCGGTTAACTATTTACACTGCATAATTGACACGATATCAAATAATACAAATGGTTTCTTCCACCAGACAATATTTGCTTGTCACAAGATGTCAACCACTATCATCAGTCATCAAAAGTAAGGCTACAGCCATTTTGTAAGTACCTGCATCAAACAGTGCAGTATCTGTGGTGGCCTAGTGGTAGGGGCGTGGTCGCGACTTAAGTACGAGTGGTAGATCGCAGGTTCGAACTTTGATAGAAACTTTTTCTTTGTTGGCCTATCTTGTGCCGCAATGCTGGGCAAAAGCTTTTCTTTTTCCTTTCAAACCTCCGTGTTTTGTGAGAACTCTAGCCATGTTAGCCGAACGTTACCTCGATCATCGTTCCATCGTCGCCGTAATCTCCTCCGGGCATACAGTGATGACGATCTTAGTCCATCTCTCAGGGTGTATTTGTGAGACGTCTATCCAGCCCTCACCCATTCAGCCTGGCTGTTTTTTCCTGTCAGATGCTTTACTGTGTATTTTCCAACGAACTGTTTCAATATTACCATTATTTCAATACATTTATAAATAGGTACCCACTTTTCTTTGCATATGATAACTAGTCTCGTGTATTGGCTGCTTCCACTTACATGTTGTTTACATTTTCCGACATTGTGACGTCATTATCGCGTCGTGTTTTGTTCAGCAGGATGGAATCTATGGCTGGTTAACAAGAACTAATAAAGAGGGAGGAAAACAAGCAGTTTCTTTCAAATCTGTTGCAGTTGGCTTCCAATGCAGCTGACTACCAGGAATTGTAAATCTTAAGCAATAAGCAGCTTTATAAAAAGGATTGCTAGAAAATTTCGTGGCTTGATCTCCAGCTAGCCAAGATTAACGGTTGAGCTCTTTTTGGTACTCTTAACAAGACTTTAAATCTGCCATCGAAAATGGTGCCATTTTCATTTTCGATGGCGGATTTAAAGTCTTGTTAAAAGTCTCAAGTTACCCAAAATGGCAATAACCCCTTCACAATCCAAGGGCTACAAAACTGCAATCTATAAATGAATTATAAACAGCCAAAGTCGTAGTTTTATCGCCAAACATACATGTTAACTAAGAAACTGTTAGCACAACGAGATATTTCCCGCTACTATATTTGTTAAACACACACCACAAATCCTTTACAAACTCTTCGAAACATAATATAGAACACTATCATTTTGAATTACATCATTCCTCCAAGAATGGTCTTATGGAACAGTCATAATTTTATTATCTACCGACAATTAGACATAAGGTATATTAATATAGTTATCATTTAAAAAAAAACATTAAAATGGTGATGACGAAGAGCGAAACGCAGGTGACGAGGCCTGCTGAAGAGATTCCACATGATCATCTCTTCAAGGTGACAGGATTATCATCCACGAACTTGGAGAAGTTGGCACAAGGTAATTTCTTTGATTGAGGGAGGCCGTCCGCCGGGAGGCGAGGGATGCCATCGTCCAACATTGGACGCGCGACCTCGCCTCCGCGGTGTTCGGCCGTCGCACCCTCGACGCCATCGGGCCGGTCCTCAAGGACTGGCTCGACAGGCGTCACGGGTTCCTCTCCTTCCGTCTGGTGCAGGTACTCTCCGGTCACGGCTGCTTCGGCAGGTACCTGCACCGGATAGGACGAGAGGAAACGCCGTCGTGCCACGGTTGCGGCGCGCCGGAGGACGCGGCGGACCACACCCTCGCGGTGTGCCCGTCGTGGGCCGTGCCGCGCCGCGATCTTGTCGCGGCGGTAGGAGGGGACCTCTCGCTGCCCGCCGTCGTCAGAGCGATGGTGGGGAGCGAGGGGGCCTGGGCGGCGATGGCCTCCTTCTGCGAGGTCGTGATGTCGCAGAAGGAGGCCGCGGAGCGGGAGCGAGAGGAGGACCCCCTCGCTTCGGCGCTCCGTAGGCGGCGTAGGGGCAGGAGAAGGCGGAATTTCGCCCGCTTTCTCCCGCCCTGAGGTGAGCGGCGGGCGTGAGGCACGGGGGTGCCCGCGCCCGCCCTGCACCGCTCACCACGCGGGAGCCACGGCCCCTCTTTAAGAGGGGCAAATGAGGGCCCGCCTTCTTAGGCGGGTTTCGCCGGCGGGGGAGAGGTAGCTGAGGCTGTGCTAGTTTCCCACTCCCCCGCCACTATGGCGATGCCGGAGTTGCGCTGGGGTTTTTAGTGGGTATACCGGGAGGCTCTCTCCCGGGGAGTCCCACATACCCTGCCCGTCCCCCGACGGGTAGGGATGCGTAATTGACATTTTCCCCAGCGAGAACAAAAAAAAAAAAAAAAAAAAAAAAAAAGGTAATTTCTTTGATATTTTGGATAAATAATTGTCTATATTTCGCCATTTAGATAATTCCGTGTTTTTAGTCGCCGTAGTCAATATGCAGTTGACTTGATTGTATGAAGAGCTGCGGTGGCCAAATGGTATCTGCCGCTACTTACAAGTCGTAGGTCGTTGTGTAAATTTATTTCATCACAGCTTTTCTGCATAGGGCCGCAGCATAATGCTGAGCGACAGCTGTTTTGCGTGGATGTGACGCAGGTTTCTCTAAACTATTTTTTATTTTTCGTGTTTTTGTAAACTTTTGCGTCATGTTTACCGCAAATAAACGTTTTTTTTTTTTTTCTTTCTTTCTTCCAACGCTACATCTACCATTCCATCTCACCGAATCTGGCCTGTGACCCAGATGTGGAAAAGTAGTAGTCTGATTATGATTATGTAATTTTATACGGACGAAATTAGCAATATTATGATTGCAGAATGAATTAAATTGCACAAACTACGCACACAACACAACACTACCCACAGCATCCTGCAATTCTTTTGGGAAATTGATTTATGAATAGGCTTGAACCACTGCCGTTAATGCCTACAAGTTATTTTACTGAAATAGATTCTGCAATAGTTTTACAACATACAACTTCCAGGACTATATTCCGTTATGCGTCATTTATTCTTCATCAATTGGAAAATCATTTGGAAAGACCTTGTACCTGAACTGCCTCATAAATAGTGTCATAATATATTAAAATTAACCAACAGTAATAAACCTGAAGTGAGTGACATTTATTACTTAAAGACGAAGACACCAGGGGCACTGGCAGAGTTCCAAGTGTTTGGGTTATAACCAGACCGTTTCGAGACGCTTTTGTATTGATCGTCACGAATATTTGGCATTTTTGAATAAAATATATTTTGTTTTTGCATTGTACAAATAATGAATTTGGCAGATGGGGTTTTTCTAGTCCTTTGGTTAAATTTGCCAAAGAAAAGCAATGCAATACGAAAACTAATCTATTGGTGTCTTAAAAGTTGAAAGAAATCTGGCTTGTCACTAATGAATTATTTTAAACCTTTCTGCCCCCCACAATTCTTCGGCAGAAGTTACATCCCACCAGAAAGTCTCGCCGCCAAGCGATTCGTCGTGTTCCGACATGATGTCTGGTGAAGCCATGACGAGGATGGGTCTGAGCAGTTGTGTTGCGATGTGTGCCAGTTACGATGCGCCAAAACGTTGTTGTGTCGGGAGTTTGGTCGTGGAGGGTCTCCAGATCAATCTCCCTTTGGCCTCATTGTTGGTCGTGTTTTTGTGTTTAACATTACATTACCCCGCTAAAATGCCGTCTTCTTTCCTATTCAAACAGTTTTTTGAGTGAATAGGCTCTTAATAAATTAGCGTGCTTTACCATCAACGATTGCATCACTGCTTACCATCAGGCGGGATTGTGGTCAAGCAATAGTTTATAATAAAAAAAGACAATACTGTTCTGTCCAACATATAAACTATAAGTAGTATATTTACTGTAAATTGTAATAGTAACCACGAATTCAAAACATGACTTTATTTCTTTTTTAAACTTTTGTTGTTCATCCAGAACCCGAGCCCTCTGACTTCGAGGAAGCGATAGCAGCTACAGGCTACGGCAGGTTTAACATAGCCCTGATGCTGTGCACCATCCCGGCCTTCTGGAGTTCTGTCTCCGTTACCAGCTCCATCAGCTATATCTTCACAAGAGCGCAGTGTGATATGGGGCTGAGTTTGTTGGACATGGGGACCATCACTGCCATGACTTATGGAGGTAAGTATAGATGTAAGCAGAATGGTTTTAGTTGAAATTGATTGCTGTGTTATCCAAAGGATAAAAAGGCATCTTAAAATAGATGCCAAAAATGACATCGTACAGGACTTCCTATTTTTACTTTAATTTTATATGTTTATGATCGCATTTAGTTTACATAGTTTGTGAACGTTTCCTGTGCAAATCACAATAAATACATTTTATTTTAGTATTTTTACCTAATATGGTTTTACTCTTAGCTGACGACTCATTAATGACGAATAGTTTTCGTCAATTTCAAAAACAAAGAATTTGATGCTTGAGTAGAAGCTCACGTCTACATAATAACAATCTCCACCCACCAGCTGTTCGAACGGTTCGAAGGTTCGCTTGCCGCTGATAGAAGATGGACCATCATTTACATATCACGATCCCACCGTGACTCAGAAAGCGAGTTATACTGTTATTTCAGACCGTAATTCTCAAATCTTTGACAGTCAAAAAACGTCTTATGAAGGAGTACGTGGAGGAACGTGTTTGGGCACGCCACAATAGCGGTCAAAAGTCTCCTCTTTAAGGAGTGGCTAGACAGGTGCCACGGCGCCCTCACCTTCCGCCTAACTCAGGTCCTCACCGGGTACGGCTGTTTCGGGTGCTTCCTGTTCCGAATAAGGCGGGAGGCAATGGCAGGGTATTACCACTGTGTAGATCACCCTGAACGCGGTAGAACACCGCCGCGTCCTCGTGGCGGCTATCGGCGTCGATCTCTCGCGTCTAGCCCTGGTCCAGGCCATGGTCCGGAGCGAGAGTGCATGGCACGTCATCACGTCCTTTTGCAAGGTAGTAATGCTGGCAAAGAATGAGGCGGAGCGCGTGAGTCAGCGCAAATCCCAGCGCCCTCACGCCTCTAGCCGCCGCAGGAGACGCCCTGGTCGAGAGACAACATCGAACTCCCGGCCAACAAAGGCGCGGGCTTGCGGGCGGTGAGCAGTGCGGCGGCTACTCGCTGCCGGGTAAGGACCAGGCTGGGTCGACGGAGCGTTGTGTTTCACGCGCGCCTCAAAGAGATGTCAGCACATCGTGACGTAGACCGCTCCTTCCAGGGTCAGGGTTGCAGGTTGGTTAACAAAGATACCGTGGCCATTGCGCACAGGTAAGTAAAGAAACAAGGTTGGGTTTTAGTCAGTAAAAGTCTGACACGCACTTCCGCTCCGCCCAGATCGGGAGAGGTCATTTGATGATATCCCATCCAGAACAAAAAAAGGGGGTATCGTGTTACCCAATAACTTTATAGACAGTCGTTTCATGTGAGATACTGGTAGTCAACGGCAAGACAGTCGGGAAATACACTTAACAGATTGATATCATAAATTCATGCTAATATTGTTTTTGGGTCATCATAAAACTTCTGGGGGTGTGTCACGACGTTGAAGAGTGGTAATCGCGACACACCTTCGTACAATAAATCTAATCTTATCACAGTAATTTACACAAATTTAAATAAACAAGATGGTTTCATGTGGTTGTACTAACAAGACAGTAGTATTCACATGTCTGGTGACCAAAGAACTGTCATCACACACGGCCCTTTGTACACGACACGGGTGTTTTTACCGTACGTAAAAATTGACCGTAGAAATAACATATCTACCAGCCTCTCAAGTATGAGTGTGCTGGTTCGATTCCAGATCAGGCAAAAACCAATGTAACTTTTCTAAGTTACATGTACTTTCTAAGTATATCTTGGACACCAATGACTGATTAAAAGGTGAAGAAAAACATCTTGAGGAAACCTGGACTTTAAGTCTGAAATCACCAACCCGCATTGAGCAAGCTTGGTGATTACGCTCAAACCTTCTCTGTATGTGATAAGACCTGTACCCAGCAGCAGCAGCAGTGGGACTATAAAAAGGTTCATAACCATTTAAACGTTTATTAAAATACGTATTAACATGTATACCGAATGATTTTTTTTCAAAAAAAGTATGTTGTATTTGTGTAATTCATTGATAAATTCCGCGCACAATATTTGGAGTGTGAATGGTTAGAATTTCGACACTTTTGAAGTGAAACTTCTTTACGCACGCTTGACTTGGGGAGTAAGCTGGCGAAAGCGTTACGAAAAGTGATCGGGCAAGGCGAACGGAAGTTAAGTGGGGGATATAAGCACAGAGGCGCCCGTGGCGCGAGCTTGGTACTACAAGGTCTACAACAAGTTTTTTTTTCAAGAAAAATAGAAGATCTATGCAAAAATATTAATTTACCAATGAAACCATGAAATAAATTTAAATATTTATAGAAAATTAATATATGTATATGTGTATACATGTATATATTGTACATACATATATATATGTCGGGAACAGCGACGGCAGAGCGGTAGGGTCGACAGCCTCTTGGTGTGGTGGTACAAGTTCCATTTCGTAGGTGAGTTTTTAATTGAAACACAACGTGTAGATATACCCTCCAATCTTCATAATAACAATTTGAATAGGCAAACCGACAGTTTCGGTTTGGAGATGTGCCTTGGTCCGCGTCTCGATGCAAAGTGACCGTTCGACGAACCCCACTTTCCAAAGCGACTCTGTCCATGTGACGTCATCACAAAATAACGTCACAAGCGTTCGCCCCTCTACTACGTAAATCAAATCAGCAACTTCTCTTAAAATTATATCGACGATCTCCGACACGGCCAGCCTGACGAGTTGCACGTCCTCGTGCATCTTCATCATCCCAGCGGCATTCCCAGTCGCATTCGAAGCTCCCTCAGCCCCGGAGTCCGGGATCCGGTTCACAAGGCCAACCGTAGATTCCGGCCAAACTTCGATATTTCCCGTTGCACGTCCTCGTGCACGTCTGTAACAAAATTAAAAAAAAAACACAGAAAACCGACTTTGAAGCATTTTTGAGAGCTCGGCCAACCTGACCGTCACACGTCACGTTACAATGACTAAGTATTAGAAAACCAAACAAGCTTAATCATTTTAACAACTTAAACGCAAGCTTCCTTCAAGCCTCATAATTATCAAAATTCAAAAAGAAAACACAAAAGGTTCCTCCAAGCCTCATAATTATCAAATCAAAATCATAATCATCAATAAGAAAACACACCATGGTTCGCTATCACAGTAGCTAGTGACAACTCATAGTTGACACCCATATCGTCATTACCACTTGTGATACAACCAACTCTTAGAGTCCACGACTCCCAGGTCAACACATGACCGTACAACTAATAGTCTCCTCCGAGACCTAGGTCCCCACCACACCACCATCTGCCCATCGTGCCCTGACCAACTCCTCACTGAGTTTCAGTCACGACAGCAGACTAGTGCATGCAGTGTGACCATATCTAACTAGGTCCCCGCCACACCACTAGCTGCCCATCGCCCCCTGAACAACCCCTCACTGGGTTGCAGTTACGACTACAGACTAGTGCATGCAGTGCGACCATACCTACTAGTGTCCCCGCCACACCACTAGCTGCCCATCGCGCTCTGAACAACCCCTCACTGGGTTGCAGTTATTACTACAGACCAGTGCGTGCAGCGTGACCACATAGCCATGATACGTGTTCTATTTGCTGGCGGAGGCACCCTCCTCACCATCTTCTACATTATGAAAATCTAACTCAGCAGACATTACTTGGAAAAATCTTTCGTACTTATGCGATCGTGGGGTACTTATAAGTTCTGTTTCCAATCAACGATTTCAATAGGTAACGATCACCATTATCGCCATCAAACAACTCACCAATATTAAATTTCATTACTTTAGCACACTTCTATCAAATTTAGATTTTTCGTAAATAGCACTCATTTCTATGTTCGTTACCGCTTGTTCTCTTGAGAAGATTTAATAGTCTAGCCACACATACTATCAGAATCTCAAGTGAGCTCGTAACTACAGGACACAGTTAACTTTAGTTTTGAAATAATCAAAGACAAACCAGACTTGACCATGGAGTTTCTTGCACGTTCTTCTCCATAGAGATCTACGCTTTGAAACATGCAATTTAGCTTCACTTTTCTTGGACTGACCGACATTGACTATACAAAAGCACCACCGGATGGTTAATTTGAATTAAACAATTTTGTTTTTGATTTTAGAAATCATATTTTTAAAACCCTGATTTAAAATTTCTCAGCCCATTATTACAAACAATAATCGGGTAGTACAAGAAATAAAATTTGCAAAAATAACTTTTATTATCATGTCGCAAAGAAATGGTTCAGTACACGACGCTGGTACTACCCATACCCTGTATACGTACTATCGCGTGTGTACGTATACCACTGAAATTACAGATTGCTTGACAAGAGAACATTCGGCCACGGAATCAAAATAAAAATAGTACGACTCACCGGATTATGGTAATTTCCCACAAACACCTGCCACTTGGCAGTTGTCAACCGTTGCACACCAGACATCTCTGAGCTCTCATAAAATCCCATTACGTTACCACAAACGTTTTGGGTATTTTGACATCTTTTCATCGCCTGCAGAGTAGAGGCTCAAGTCTTGAAACCTTGGGCGTTCCACAAAACGCACGCAGCTCCGGCTGTGCCGCAAGCAGCTCCAGCAGCGCCATACGCCATTGATGCGATTCACCAAGCAGCTAGAAGCGCGCTCCGCAAGCGCACCCTGCGCGCTCCGCAAGCGCACCTTGCACGCTCCGCAAGCGCACCCTGCGCGCTCCGCAAGCGCACCCTGCGCGCTCCGCAAGCGCACCTTGCGCGCCATGCAACAGCCAGCATTGTCGCGCGCCAAGCAACAGCCAGCACTGTCGCGCGCCAAGCAACAGCCAGCACTGTCGCGCGCCAAGCAGCAGCCAACACTGTCGCGCGCCAAGCAATAGCCAGCACTGTCGCGACAGCGCCGCGTCCAGCCGCACGCGCACCTTGCGCGCTCCGCAAGCACACCTTGTATGTTCCGCAAGCGCTCCTCGCTCGCCAAGCAACAGCCAGCACTGTCGCGTGCCAAGGATCAGCCAGCACTGTCGCGCGCCAAGGATCAGCCAGCACTGTCGCGCGCCAAGCATCAGCCAGCACTGTCGCGACAGCGCCGCGTCCAGCCGCACGTGCACGCTTGCAGCGGACTCCTGTAGCGCACTCCTTCAGCGCACTATCACGCGGAGCGATCTCTTCTGCGTCAGCAATTGAGCGCACCTCGTAACATGACGTTCACTTCCAGCCTCACTGCCAGTACATCCAGCATTTACAGAAGGTCATACAAAGGCAATGAACAACTACCACACAAGTAATCACACAAGTACTATAAAAATATTGGCAGAAAGTGACTGTTATTCTGTTCCTTGATTTATAACGAGATTGTGAGCAGTGTAGTTCTTTATCCAACTTCTGATGTCGGGAACAGCGACGGCAGAGCGGTAGGGTCGACAGCCTCTTGGTGTGGTGGTACAAGTTCCATTTCGTAGGTGAGTTTTTAATTGAAACACAACGTGTAGATATACCCTCCAATCTTCATAATAACAATTTGAATAGGCAAACCGACAGTTTCGGTTTGGAGATGTGCCTTGGTCCGCGTCTCGATGCAAAGTGACCGTTCGACGAACCCCACTTTCCAAAGCGACTCTGTCCATGTGACGTCATCACAAAATAACGTCACAAGCGTTCGCCCCTCTACTACGTAAATCAAATCAGCAACTTCTCTTAAAATTATATCGACGATCTCCGACATATATATATATACATACAGATGGAGCGAAAGAAGTTTCACTTCAGTCGTGTGGTCATAAGCACACTCGTTTTTTTATCCAATTATTTTTTATCTCCATTATATGCATTTGCGTACATCGAAGGACTGGAACATTAACACCTGCAGTGGTATATCCGTCTGACTTCAATTAAAGTGTCTTCAAGGCTAGAGTGAACGGCTTCCAATAAACTAAAGCGCTTTACCATCAACAATTGCTTACCATCAGGCGGGATCGTGGTCTAGCACTTCTTCTGCTTCAGTCTATAGAGGTCCACTGCTGGACAAAGGCCTCCCTCAAGGCTTTCCACGTTGACCGGTCTTGTGCTGCCCGCATCCATCGGCTTCCCGCGACCTTCACCAGGTCATCGGACCACCTTATTGGGGGCCTCCCTACGCTGCGTCTTCCGGTACGTGGCCGCCACTCCAGAACCTTACTGCCCCATCAGCCATCGGTTCTACAAGTAATGTGCCCCGCCTACTGCCACTTAATTTTAGCGACTCGAAGAGCTATGTCGGTGACATTGGTTCTTCTGCGGATCTCCTCAAAAATAAAAAAAAAACGTTTTTATTGTTTCCTATAACTTCGGTATATATATACCTTACATGTGTCTTTCAAAAGACCTTTCATGACCTATAACAATGATATTGTCCTAACTGACTAGACAACACACATCACTTTTTTATCTTTTTACCGGTTTTACACAAAATTCCGTTAATTCCCTCGACAAATATTTAGTTTTCCACTAAAACAAAGTTTATCAATAAACTGTTCCCATAAATCTTTTGCATACAAGATGGTGTGATTTACAACAAATAAATATGTGCAGTAGGACCATTCGTGTCAATGTGTGACAGCAAAGACTTTGCATACATCACACTAATATTCCATCATCATCATCTCCGAAGCTTTTTCAGCTTTGGAGTCTTAGCTCCGCTTTCACCAGTCTAACCGCTGATTTTGGCTAAACTTCGATATTTTCAGTGGAGCGACGGCCGTCTGACCTCCACAACACGAAGGCGATATCGAACCATTGCAGTTAGACCAATTGTTGGACTTTTGAGTGCTCCAACAACCCGTAACGACTGCCATTAGATGTTCGTATGGCAACCGGGGCCAACGGCTTAACGTGCTGTCCGAGGCACGACCAGACCAGTGCAAACATTCAAATTCATGCATACAAACATTTGCACTGCGCGGGGATCGAACACGCGCCTCAATGCGCAGCGGCCGCATTCGCTACCGCTACGCCACGGAGGCTGTCTAACATACATTACACTAATATTATAATGACGATAGTTTGTGTGTTTCTATGTTTATCACTTCTTCCTGCTCAAATATAAAGATCAATTTCAATGAAATTTGGCACACAGATAGCTTATAACTACGGTTAACACATATGACGCTTTTTATCGCGATATTTTCAAGGAATCAAAACTTATGTGAATAAACCGTGAGGCACAGCTAGTAGTTATACAATTACATTACCATGATTCCAAAGCAAACAACAGTTTAAAATAAAAGAAATCTATTTTCAGAACGTCATTAGGTCATATCTAGATAAAAAGTCTATATTTATAAACAAAATATTTGCAGAATTTAAAAAGCTAATGGTCTTAAAATATATATATGTACAAGTATACAAAAAGGACCAGAAATAATAAACAGTCATCAAAAAGTTTATTCGCATAGCTGTCAACAGGAAACGTGCCCAAAAGGCTGATTCTTTGGTCAAGAAGCTGTTGACGTCTCGAAATACAGCCTTAGTGTAATAATTGAACCAGGAAAGAAGAAAAATCAATAATTACTTATTGTGCTTATTATTGCTATCAATTAGTTACTGGAGCAGTGCTATCCCAGTGTTAACAGTCGCGGCTAACGAGCTGTAGGTCCTAGGTTCAAATCCCGACAGACAGGTGCTTTTCTTCGTGTAAATTATCACGATGCAGGAATATCGTGAGGAAACTGGCGTGCCCTGAATGATTCTTCTGACATTTTTTTACGCTATCATGGTTTGATAAACAAAGACCATAGACTATGTTTATTTTTTTTTAAATAGGCGCCGTGTGATGTGGTGATGTGGCGTGCGTGGCTAATGTCATAACATATGTACAAGTGTATGCTTTTGGATAGATTTTATTTGTAGGAGAAAAACAATTTACAACTGGACGTAGTTATGCAAAATGGATCCAACCCACAAAAATCGTTTTTTTGAGTTACTGTCATAAATGTCATTTACACATCAACGTAAGTGTATGCAAAAAATATCCAAGCCGCAAAAAAGTACAGGAAAATACGCATTATTTAAAAGGAAATTTAAAACAAACTACTGTCATGTTATTTTAATATATTAATTTTACTTCAAACTCTATTTTCCCAAAAGCAAGTTTTTAGGACTGGATCCATTTGGCATAACTACGTCAATTTATAACTTCCTAGACGTACTTCAGTTATTCATTTTCTAACGAGATGCAGGCACATTACTCCCTATATAAAAAAACATAGTTTCTCTTTGTTTTCAAAAATGTTGGATTTTATCTGCATCGGTGATCAGATCATCCACGTTATGCAGTTTCAAATAGTGTATTAATTACACGATGAATTTTTATTCATTTAGATCGCGTCTCGGAACCCTTATAGATTCGTCTTCTTCGAGTGTGTTTTACTAACAGTTTCGAAGATAAGGATCTTCCAAATGGTTAGTAAAAAACACTCGTTAGTACTAGATAAATGAAACTTTCGATGGATATTGTATATCTACCACGTCGACAAAATGCTAATATATAAAAACTGTTTAAAAAAAAACAACCAACTTCCAAAAAACACTACAAAGTGAAAAATAACTAATTTCGGAAGTCGGTCTTTGGTTGTATATTCGTTTTTGACACCGACTTCCGAAATTTTGATCGTTGATGATGTTGATCGTTTGAGTCGATTGTTTTTTTTTGTAAAAAAGTTTTTATTTTACAATTTTTTGTTGTGAAAAGCACTGTGAGAAAAGGAGGTAATTCTTTTTACTTTAATTTTACCTGTAATTTTGGTTCATAAATGAAACTACTGAACCGATTTCTATAAAATTCCTATGAGACTAAACTGAAAGTATGAGCAATGCTAGATATTACGCGATTATGCTACTTAAATTCAGTCTTTTGATTGAATAAGCGTGACGAGTAGATAGTGGTTGTTCTATATTAAACTTCAATGCTGTAAATTTTTGATGAATTCCCTCTCGACTGCCTATGGTCTTCATCATCAGATTTACTGCAGACCATCATTTTAATACATATAGGTGCAAAGTTCTCATCAATATAAATGAATTAAGTCCAAACACAAAGTAGCTACTGTTAACCGTTGAAGAGTTCCCTGAACTGGCCTTTGTTTTCATCATTAGAGCCCTAATTACAGTCACAATCTATCTAGCTGTAAGGTTCTTATCAATAGAAATTAATCAAGCACAAACATAAAGTAGCTGCTCGCCTGTCTCCCGGCTTCATCATCAGATCTACTCCAGACCCTTATTAAATTGCATTGCTTTAAAATACCTAATGAAAAAACTAACAAATGCCCTAGCCGTCCCTTGATTTTTTGAAAGTTCCCCTTGATTTCTCCGGTCTTCCACCATCAAACCCAGATTTCCTTATCATGGGACCACCTTCGGAATGTCTTCTTTCTAACAAAAGAAGAATTATCTATTGAAACTCGTTGGATGTAGGTAACAGACTAATTTTATTTTAAGGAGAACAATAGTCATACATTCCAATGTTAGTAGAATACTTACTCACTAGATGGTGTCAGTAGTAGGTAATAAGAGGGTAGCTTTATTTTGATACAAAATACATTCCTATTTACTAACACCCCCACTTATCAAAATAAGCTAAGCATTATACATATTATAAACTTACAATACCAAGCATGTTCATTATTTGATAAAAATAGAAAATCATCTACATACTCGTATAATCCAATAATTATTTTTGTATTACCTTTAGTTTTCGCAAACAAACATGGTTCATATTGACTATTGTTAAAGCCTAATTTACAAAGACAATCTTTTACTTTCTCGTACCATGCTAAAGATGACTGCTTTAAACCGTAAATCGCCCGCTTTAATTTTAACACATTTCCCCCACTTTTGTTTGCAAAACCTTCAGGTATCGACATATTATTGTCCACGTCAAACTTTTTCACAAACACCCAACGGCACTTCACTATGGATACATCACTAGGTTTCTTTACGAGTTCCCACGCATCATTGTCCTCAAATGACTGCATTTCATCAGCCATTGCACGCCGCCACTGCGCCTTCTCAGGCCCTTCGAGAGCCTCTGAGACTGAGATCTCCTCTGTAGTTGGACCGGAACTGGATACGCACAAGTTGCTATAACCATATCGCTCAGGCTTTTTCCTCAAGCGCTTTGTTTTAGCACATTCTGGCGTAGGAATTGGAACTGATGAGGTCTGCTTCTGCATCTGCACCTGGACCTCACTCGGTAAAGATTCATGAAGATTGTCAACACCATCTGTGTATACTGAAGAATCTGAAGAACGGTCTTCATGTTGATCACTTTCCTATGAAAGACATGATTCCCCAACTGAATTGCTGCTCTCCTTCTCCACACTGATCTCTGGTGGCTCCATATTGTGCTGTGCCGTTTTATCATCCATTATCCATATAGCCTCTTTGCTCTCGTAATGTCAAATGATGTTATCGGAATTCCCGAATGTTCGATAGCCATTATCATCGGAGAATAACGGTCGGACAAACCTGCTAATAATAATGATCCCACCCATTCATCGGTAATTGTAAATCCTGTGCCATTTAACCGTTGAGCTGTTTCGACTATTTGTGTGACATAGGTAGCCATCGAGTCACAACTTTCCAATCTTATGGATATCAAATATCGAAGCAACGTTATTTTTCTAGAAAAAACCGGAGTCGTCAAACATGGTCTTCAACTTAGTCCATAATGCTGCTGATGATTCCGTGTTCCTGATATGCACGTACAAACTTGGATCAATTGTTAGTATTAACTTTGCCTTCGTTTTTGCGTCTTCTGCTGGTTTAACTTCAAATCCGGCCGGAGGTTTGATGTACTTGTCCGTCCCATCCAAAACGAGCAAGCTTTCAGCCGCAAAACACCACTCGTCGTAATTCTCCCTGCCTTTTAACTTCGGCACACTAGCTATATAGTTCGAGTTCATGTTTCCGCGAATCAACAAGCACAATTTTATCTATTTTAAACTTAAAATAACTGATAAAATACGGGAGTAGCCCATAACCTATTGAAACTCGTTGGATGTAGGTAACAGACTAATTTTATTTTAAGGAGAACAATAGTCATACATTCCAATGTTAGTAGAATACTTACTCACTAGATGGTGTCAGTAGTAGGTAATAAGAGGGTAGCTTTATTTTGATACAAAATACATTCCTATTTACTAACATTATCAACATCGGTTCATAAACGACGAAGTTATCCGCGAACAACATAAAAAAAAAGCATAAATACGGTTGAATTGAGTAAAAACTCGCATCTACCCCATAATGTGAGGTACCTTCATATATGGATTTTTAAAACATTCATTGGAAGTTTGCTACTTTTTGCATGATTATTGTTTGCATGATTTCACTTTTTTTTTTTTTTTTTGTTGATATAGGGCGCTGAAAAATATTTTAAAATGACGATTCGCACGATTAGGATGACTATACTGTAGCCAAATTCGATAAAGAATAGAGGTAAACAAACCGTTGCTACGCAACGAGTAGTTTACGCCTAAAAGACAGATGTTAACAACCTTTTCTACATAGATGATTTTCATAAAAGTAATAATTTTACTTCCTACTAATTTAAACAGTTTATTTATGTTTAGATATTTATGATTTGCATAGAACGCTTAACCGATTTGAATGAAATATGACACACATGTAAGCTAATTTCCTAATAGGTTAAATTTTTGATACTTATAATATATTATACAGTATACTTAGTCCTTACAATGCATATGTTATGCAGTTTATTTGAAAGTACCTAATTAAAATACGCAAAATTGTATTGACAAATGCCTCAACTTTATCCATTGGTTGAATTTCACAAAACGTGTTTAATACCTGGGTTTTATCCATCTTACTTTTTTTGTAGCAATCCGTCGAGCTGTGCGGATGCTATAACCGATGTGGTGCGTCAAGCTATGGAATATTTTATTCCCTATAATGACGTGCCCGTCGGTGGCTCGGCTCGCCCATGGTTCAATGCCGATTGTGCCCAAGCCGAACAGCGTAAGCACACGGCATTTCTCACCTGGGTTGACGCTCGTGACCGCGGAGCTCCGGATCTAAGCTCAAAGAAGAGAGCCTTTAACCGTGCTGCCAAGTCCTACAAAAAGGCACTAAAGAAGGCTCGCTTCGACCGTATTACCCATATTGGCAACAAGTTATCTGCGCAGCCTTCCGGTAGCAGATCTTTTTGGACCCTTGCCAAATCGGTCGAGGCGAACTTCTGTCGGCCCTCACTGCCTCCGCTGGTTAGGCCTGATGGAACACTGGCCCATACGGCGAGAGAGAAAGCAGGTCTCTTTGCATCTCTCTTTGCCCATAATTCGCGTCTTGATACTGGCAGTGCTACTCCACCTATTTTACCCCATTGCGGTACTTCAATGCCTGAGGTTCGCATTCGGAACAAGGAGGTTCTGAGAGCACTGTGTCGTCTGGACGTGAATAAGGCTAGTGGTCCGGATGGTATACCAGCGATTGTTCTAAAAGCATGTGCGCCCGAGTTGTCTCCTGTATTGACACGCTTGTACCGCCTCTCATTTGGGACTGGTATAGTGCCCAAGTCCTGGAAGCTTGCCAACGTGCAGCCCGTGCCCAAAAAGGGTAGTCGTGCCGATCCTACCAACTATCGGCCGATTTCGATCACCTCCATACTTTGTAAAATTATGGAGCGTGTATTGAACTCGCGCCTCTTGGCATACCTGCGTACCGTCCAGCGTACGGCATTTCCCCTAGCCTGACTGGCTGGGTAAAAGACTTCCTGACTGAACGGTCCCTCCGAGTTGTTGTCGACGGATGCTCATCTGAGCCCATGTCGACTAATGCCGGTGTTCCTCAGGGGTCTGTTCTTTCTGCAACTCTGTTTTTGCTGCATATTAACGATCTGCTGATGCCCGGTATCTATGGGTATGCAGATGACAGCACAGTTGTGGAGAGATACCTGCCGGATGCTCGGGCTAGTAGGGAATCAATCCGGTCCGAAAGAGAGGCCATGGTAGAGCGAACGAGTGTTGCACTTCAGGCAGTCTCCGAATGGGGCAATGCCAATCTTGTAGCATTCAATGCCGCCAAAACGCAGGCGTGTCTCTTCACCGCCAAAAGGAGCCCGTTCACCTTGGCTCCTACTTTTCGGAATGTATCCTTGGAGTGTACCGACCGCCTTCAGCTTTTGGGTGTTGAGATTTCCTCGAACCTAAACTTTGGGCGGTTCATTGAGTCCAAGGCCAAGGTGGCTGCCAGAAAACTTGGTGTAATCGCAAAGGTCCGGCAGTACTTCACACCAGGGCAGCTTCTAATGTTGTACAAAGCACAGGTCCGTTCGTGTGTGGAGTACTGCAGCCACATTTGGGCTGGTGCTGCTAAGTGTCACCTGGCCACTTTGGATTCAGTGGAGAGGCGTGCGAAGAGGCTGATTGGTGACCCTGATTTAACTCGAGTTGGTCTCCAAAGCCTAGAGCACAGGCGTAGAGTAGCCAGCCTTTCGGTGTTCTATAGGATACATTCTGGGGAGTGTGCGAGGGAATTGCACGATTTAATTCCCCCATCTCCGTTCCACCATCGGACGACCCGTCGTACGGCGAGTTTCCACCCTTATGTTGTTAACACCTCAACGATCCGGACGAAGCGTTTCGCCTCGTCCTTTATACCGCGTACATCGAGGGACTGGAACAATCTGCCGGCGGCGGTGTTTCCGTCGGACTACAATTTGAGTGTCTTCAAGGCTAGAGTGAATAGGCTCTTAATAAACTAGTGCGCTTTACCATCAACGATTGCGTCACTGCTTACCACCAGGCGGGATTGCGGTCAAGCGCTGGTTTATATTTTAATAAAAAAAAAAAAAAAAAAAATATGCTGCAATAGGAATTGTTAATAAATAGTTGGCATGTAAAAGTTGATAATCATGTAAATACCAGGAGATTTGTGAAACGTGAGTTGTGATAACCCTAAATTGGTTTGTTTACCTCTATTCTTTATGGAGCTTGGTGTTGGTATAATTTTCTAGCGAATTTTACATCAACATCAACTAACAGCAAACAAACATATTATCATCAACATTTCAATACCTAGACACTGTATATGTACTGATAGTAAATATGTACCAACATCACCTGCTCTAATCCTATCACACTGTTAGACAAACAATGTGAAACACTTTCCACTCAAATATTTATCTAATTACGACATCTGTTATGTTAAATTACTTTGCTATTAACTTCTTGTGTTTATAGTCTTAAGTGGTCGTAGTGGCCTAGTGGTTAATACACCAGCCTCTCAAGCATGACTGTGCGGTTTCGATTTCAGGTCAGGCAAGTACCAATGTAAGTTTTCTAAGTTATATGTACTTTCCAAGTATATCTTGGACACCAATGAATGATTTCAAGGTGAAGGAAAACATCTTGAGGAAACCTGGACTTTAAGTCTGAAATCGCCAACCCGCATTGAGCAAGCGTGGTGATTACGCTCAATCCATCTCTGTATGAGAGGAGGCTTGTGCCCAGCAGCGGGACGATAAAAAAGGGTTCATGATTTTTTTTTTAAATAATTATAAACTAGCGCTTGACCGCAATCCCGCCTGATGGTAAGCACTGATGCGATCGTTGATGGTAAAGTGCGCTAATTTATTAAGAGCCTATTCACTCAGAAAAACTTAGTGAATAGAAAGGAAGACGGCAGTTGAGCGAGGTGATGCAATGTTAAACCCAACAACACGATCAACGATGTTGCGCCAAAGGGAGATTGATCTGGAGATCCTCCACGACCAAACTCCCGACACAACAACATTTGGCGCATCATACCCGGCACACATCGCAACACAACTGCTCAGACCCGTCCTCCGTACGGCTTCACGAGACATCATTATTTTGTCTGGTGGGTTCTTTCATAAACTCTTATTTATTATATTTTTTGGAAAATATATCGCAATATTAGGGTATGTAATTTGAACTGACTGTAGAGTCACAGTGAAATTGTAATCACGTAGATTATCGTAAGTCTGTGATCAAATCTATTGATTTAACAATGCATACGTTGCTCATGTAGATTACCAGATTATTGGCTAAAGTTAAGATATATCTTTGTGAATATATGTAATATTATCCAACATAAAAAGAAGTTATTTCCAATATCAGTCTATCTTTCGCAGTTTCAGACCCATCTGCGAATCTGAAAACATAAAAATCAAAAGTCATTTATTTAAATTAAGCTGATAATCAGCACTTTTTCAACGTTAATATTACATAAGACAGTCCTCCAAAACGCCCACCCATCGACACTTCCTAGTGTTTTCGCTGGGAAGAAGAAATGGCGGGACAAACTCCCCAGCAGCACAGCTGTCTATTCATTTAAATTATGATACAGCTAAGTCGTAGGTACCACTTATAAAACCAACTTCTAAAATCAAATATTTTGAATGGTTTGGCTAACACCAAGTCTTGAATGAACCTCAAAACACGAAATACCAATAAAAAACATTTGATCAAAAACAGATTCCCTTTTGTTTACCATTAATACCTATGTGCATGTTTGCACGTTTTTGTTATAAAAATGACTCACAAATTCTTTCGCAATGATAGCTAAATTATACACGGAATTTCTCTCAAGAACATAGCTGAAGTAAATAACATGTTTTGTTGCATGCGTTACGCACTTTCCTCTACAATGGCAGAGAGCCAGTAGACATTAATTCTGTTGTCAATCCAAGAGAAATAGGGCATATAAATCAGGTCATCCTTGTATTCATTCCTTGATTCTGCTGAATATGTTTGAGCTACGGCGTAGCAGTGACGTAGGTGGTACGTCATGGGTCGTGTTACTACGTCGTAGCAACCTCGTAGCAGTTTTTGTGAAGCCAGTGTTGTGAATATCTGGGTCTTCGTTAATTTTATTAGCTGTTATCTTCATGTTACTTTTCTCTCTTTAGTTTTTTGGGAAATAATTTTACTCCGAGGAAGTTCTGCATCTTCTTACAAGTACTGGTCCTGTATTTTAGTAGAATATCTCATTAATATGATACTAGAATATCTCATTAATATATATAATTATAATTACAATAGATATTAACATTACTATATATGTATAAATATAATAGAGTGTGGAGGCATGAGGAACAGGGAGTAAAGCTCACTCATCCTCCATAGAAAAGGGAGGATCCTCCAACCAGACGGGTGTTATGTCTGGCGGGCACTTGCCCGATGGTTGAAATTGGCAAGTTGTATGTATGCTAATTGCACGGTAAACTCTGATTGCGAGATGTAGAATTCGTGTGACGTCAGTATGACGCGTCGTTCATTTTGTGGCGTTTGTAGGTACCGCTACAAGAGTAAGAAAGCCCAATAATTAATATAAATTTAAAAATAAAAACTATATTATATGTTAAGCAATGATTAGATATAAGTGATGGAATTAGTATTATATGTATAAATGTGATAGTATTTACACATAAAGATAGGTTAATGGAATATAAGTAATTCTCGTTTAAAATAATTTTCGTATGCCCACAGGCACAATGTAGCGAACTTCCTGCAACCCTAACACCTTTTGTATTATACACCTGCATTGACGAATAAAAAGATTTGATTTGATTTGATATGATAACAAGATTAGTTCTATCATTTTAGGAACCTATCATAAATTGTTCATTAATACACAAACAGTGAGAGTTCCTGTAGTATATCCAATAAAAAGGCCGTGACTGTCACGGTATATTTCTACTTCTTTAGCCTATAAAGGTCCACTGCTGGACAAAGGCCTCCCCCAAAATTTTTCATTGCATTGAGGGGGTTTGCCATAATCCTCACACTTGTCCGTTGGGTTGGGGATCGCAGTAATTTGATATTCCGCAGGAGAAGCGCTGCTTCCCGCTTCCCTGGTGGTACGGTATACATTTTTTTACAAAATAAATCAAGAATTATTACGATTTTTTTTTTCTTTAAGTCAATGTGGCATCTCACCCTGTTCCAGGCATGATCACTTCAGCGATGCTGTGGGGCTTCCTGTCGGACACTCTGGGCCGGAGACAGATCATGGTGTGGGGGTTCTTCTGCTCTGGCTTGGTGGAGATGACGGCGGCTATGAGCCAGAACTTTGCCATGCTGCTCGTCATGAGATTCGCCAGTGGGTTCCTGTGAGTATTCATGAAAATAATAAACGAATGTTCTAGGTCATTAGGATGTTTATAACTGTATTTTGCTACCATTCTGCTTTATTGCCATGGCATGTTCGTGATGAGCCCCCCATAAGAGAATGTCCTCGGAGTTACCTTGTATAATTATATTGGGAAGTACTTAAATGGATTGAAATCAGTTACAAGCAACGAAACCCAAATTTAAAGTTATCTCGAGTTGATCACCCACATGAAGGTTCAAGTACATATCAGTTTACAGCAGCTTTGAATTTAAAAGCTGGCTAATACTGATAGAATTAGACTGAAATTCCCCATCACGCATTCGGCAAGTAGGTCATTTGATCTAAAATATGGAACTTCTTGGAGTTTGCAGTTGTATGGCTTGTAAGTCATTGGAAATATAATTTTACTTATTGTTTGACGATGAAAGATATGAGCACATAAATCGATTTTCTACCATTGCTGACGTCAATGGGTAGTGTGCTTAAAATGATGGCACAGACTTTTATGAGAGTACTAACTAATAAATCTATATTAGAAGCAGCTTTTAGTGTTCCTATTGTGCCAAGTATACTCCAGAAACATTAGAACGGAAGAGGAGAACAACTACCTATTTAGATTTTGTTTAGTGAAGTACCTATTGACATCGGAAACGTACGATATAAAGTTACATGAAGGAAAACATCGTGAGGAAACCTAAAAAAACTAGAACCAACAGTTTATATATACACTGGAATAGGTTCTTTTACGTGTGTTTCTTCAATTATAGAAGACCACAGCATGCACATATGTATAACTTGCTGTAAAAACGAAAAAAAATAGTTAATTATGTATGATGACTATAAATTAAAAAAAAATGTACTAAAAATTTAGAATAAACATTGAATAATTTTGAAAAAAATAATTGTTATTTAAAAAAGTATAACATCATCATGATTAAGCATAATATTATAATAATTCAAGTATCAGAAAGAAGTAAAACAATTAAATACTTAGTTATTTGATGGTAGCTAAATTCTTTTTGTATTTTCAAATGGGAGGGTTGCATAGGTTGCATGCAGGGGATGGGAAGGTCGCAACGCTTTGACATTGTACCGCCCGCACAATCTCGGGAGAATAGCGAAATATTCCAGATTCGTTTTAGATCCTGAGACACAAAATAATTTGTAGCTGCTGTATCGCGGTAGAAGAGAATAAATCGATTGGATCTCTTCAGTTGTGTTAAAGCATGCAACCATTCTTATATCAAACACATTCAAATTTCCCGGTTCCTTCCCATTCATTCACATTCAGCGCTCACGAATAACTTCACTCACTCTCTCTTCAACATCATCGAAAAAAGTTCACCATGCGCGCCGGCCGGCTTATCATAAAAATTCTATAAATCGATAAATACCCCTTGAAACCACCAACAAAGTAACCAAGTGAACATCTGTGGAGGCCTCCATCACAACCCGGAGAGTGCAGCGCTGGGAATCCTATAAGTCCACCCTTGTCTCATTTGTTTGTTCTTGGGATCCGTGGGGATTCCACAGAGTTTCCCAGAAGACGCGCTTAAAAAACGCAGCTATCGAAGAAATATCAGTATACTATGACCAAACAAGTTGAATATCCAGGTATTTGATAGGATTCTGCCCACTTGCATGCCCAAGTCACAAGGTTACTCGATCAATAAATACAGATTACTCTTTGATTACCGTACAGGTGTTTGGCATGTGCACTTGATTGATTAATAGTACACGTAATTACTAATCACTGTCGACTAATCAATCTGTAAACAATCTTATCTGTTTATCGGTTTCTGGTTGTCGTTCACGGAAGTGAAGCCTGCCTCTATAGAGACGCTTATATCAATGACGTAATCTAGGGCTTTACAGCTGATGATAATATTGTGACAAGTACTTTTATTGTCTAACGGAAATAGATGTAGATGACTGAAAATACTTAGTAGAGGTAAATAAATCACGGCTGGATAATTAAATTTTAGTCCTAAGTAATAGGGTCCTTTTTTTACACTTTTGGGTCCACTGTCTCGGTTTCAAGACTCTACTGTCTGTCGGTCTGTCACCAAACAAAGGAATTTTATACATGTCGTTAATAACGATATCATTTTAATAAAAGTTGCTCAATTGATTTATGCAGTAGTCGTTTTGGAAAGTGGAGATTGTCGAACGGGGACTTCGCTTGAGGCGGGGACTAGGGCACTTCCCCGGGGCGAAACTGTCGGTTAGCCTATTTAAATTTTTACTGCCTAGATTGAATTGTATATTTATACTTCGTACTTTAATTCAAAACTCCACCTACGAAATGAAGCCCTTACCACCACACCAAGATGCTGACGACCCTATCGCTCACTTACACATTTACAATATAATATACATAATCCATACTAATATTATAAATGTGAAAGTGTGTTTGTTTGTTTGTTTGTCCTTCCTTCACGCCGTAGCTAAGCAATCAATCGACCTGATTTTTGGCATACAGTTAGTTGAAAAGATGGAGAGTAACATAGTGTTTGTTTGTTCCGCTTTCACGCCGTAACTACTAAGCCGATTGTTTTGAAATTTTGCAGACGTAAAGTTAGAAGTCCGGATTAAATAATAGGGTACTTTTTTATCCCCGAAAAAAATTATATTCACGAGGGAAATCTAAAAGCGCGATATAACCGATCTCCACGCGAGCGAAGCCGCGGGCGGAAAGCTAGTATAAAATATACAAAGCTAAAGAGTTTGATTAAACGCGCTAATCTCAGGAACTACTGCTCCGATTTGAAAAAATCTTTTTGCTTTGGATAGCCCATTAATCCAGAAAGGCTTTAGGCTATATAACACGCTTCGAACAATAGAAGCGAAGCATATAAAAAAACATATGGAACCTGCGCGGGTGAAACCGCAGGGCGCAGCTAGTTTACAATATTAGTAAGGATTTATGTTGCCGCAATAATAAAATATACTGAAAAGAGAACAATTTTTTTTTTTATAGATACTATTACGCTCCGAGTCACAGTTAGCCGGTTTATTTTAAATTTATATCAAATACCTATCTAAAAAAAGTGCAACTTGATTCTCCGAGTTTATGAGAGGAAGGCGGAAGTAAATACTATACTCAAATTACTCTACTTGACACTGCCTTAATATGGCAAATCTATTGTTATCTCGGAGTCAAATCCAGACTCCGCGGCACAAGCTCATCACCAGATTCCGTAGACCACATTCATCACGCATAGCAACAACTATACCGGATCAGCATCCAGTCTTATCTAGTCTTATAAAGTCTCCATTACAGGTACTGCAGCTCTGCGGCTCGGTTACCATCGATAATCTAGACCAATAAATTAGAACAAGTTTAATGTAATCTTGCGTTTACCACAAGAGAAATTTTCAAACGAATTATCATAAAATCTTTTATACAATATTACTTTTTTGTTTATGCGAAAACCGAAACACGTGTCCAGTATTTTTAACCGACTTCAAAAAAAGGAGGAGGTTCTCAATTCGTCGAAATATTAATTTTTTTACGTATGTTCCCCGATTACTCGAAGACGCTTAAACCGATTTCAAAAAATTTTGTTTGAAAGGGTATGCCTCACAGGTGGTCCCGTTGTCACCAAGTCACGATCTGATTATGGAAGACCAGAGAAATCAAGGAGAACTTTCAAAATCCTAGGGCCGACAAATGCATTTCTAAGTATTTTCATTACGTATTTTAAATCACTACATTTTTTTTTTTTTTTTAATAATTATAAACTAGCGTTTGACCGCAATCCCGCCTGATGGTAAGCAGGGATGCGATCGTTGATGGTAAAGCGCGCTAGTTTATTAAGAGCCTATTCACTCAGAAAAACTGAGCGAATAGGAAGGAAGACGGCAATTGAGCGAGGTGATGCAATGTTAAACCCTATAACACGACCAACAATGCTGCGCCAAAGGGAGATTGATCTGAAGACCCTCCACGACCAAACTCCCAACACAACAACATTAGGCGCATCGTACCCGGCACACATCGCAACACAACTGCTCAGACCCGTCCTCCGTACGGCTTCACCAGACATCATGCCGGAACACGACAAATCGTTTGGCGGCAAGGCTTTGTATGGTGGGTGCTAACAACTGCCGGCGGCCGATGTTATGACCTACCACCGAGAAAATGAAATAAAGGTCTAGAGTAGATCTGATGATGGAGCCGGGAGACAGTCGAAAGAACTCTTCTACGAATCACAGTAGCTACCTAGTGTTTGTGCTTGATTAATTTGTATTGATAAGAACTTTACACCTAGATGGTTGTGACTGTCATAAGGGCTCTGATGATGACTTTCGCCAGTTCTGGGAACTCCTTAATAGTTTACAGTAGCTATTTTGTGTTTGGACTTAATTCAACTTACCAAAAATCACACTAATAAATTAATTGAATTGAATTGATGAGTACTTTACACCCGTGCGGGTTAAAATCAAGGCCTGCAGTAGATCTGATGATGAAGACCCTAGACGGTAGAGGGAACTCCTCAACTATTCACAACAGCAACTTTGCGTTTGTGCTTGATTAATTTGTATTGATAAGAAGTTGTGTAAACTTCTTCTAGATGGTTGTGACTGTCATAAGGGCTCTGATGATGAAGACAAAGGCCAGTTTTGGGAACTCCTCAACAGTTTACAGTAGCTACTTTGTGTTTGGACTTAATTCATTTATATTGATGGCTACTTTACACCCATATGGGTTATATACAGAGTGGTGCTGACAATACTACAATAAATGAAAACACGAACAATGCTGGTTCATAGGAATAATCCTAAACCATAGAAAAAACCCTAGGGTCAAAAATAAAAAAAATAAAAAATTTCAAACAAACTAAATCACATAAAATTGCAAACGGAATAGAACATCCTTTTAAAATATTGGTTCTTTGACGTCCTATCGGCGACAGCGCGATCCTGTATCGACTTGCTTTTTTCGCGCCATTATTATTAAAGTTTGGTAACGCAGGATGCGGCGGTCATTAACCTGTAAGCGTTTCCTTATCAACATGTACATCATTTAGAAAATATGAAAAATGATAAATCATTTCCTGTGACTAAACTAATGGACATATTTATATGATTTTTTATGGGTAGACTGAGAATGTGTTGAGGTACACTATGTTTCATTTATTGTCGTATTGTCAGCACCACTCTGTGTAATGATGGTTTGCAGTTAATCTGACGATGAAGACCATAGGCAGTCGAGGGAATTGCTCAAAAATTTACAGCATTTAGGTAAGTTTAACATAGAACAAAAAGTCGTGGTGGCCTAGTGGTTAAAAAAAGTCGTGGTGGCCTAGTGGTTAAAACACCAGCCTCTCAAGTATGAGTGCGGGGGTTCGATTCCAGGTCAGGCAAGTACCAATGTAACTTTTATAAAGTTATATGTACTTTCTAAGTATATCTGTTGATAATAGGTTCGTCTGAAGGCACAGCATTTTGCTGAGCAACGACCTTTTCTTGCACAGATGTGACGCACAGTTAAACTGTTATTTGTTTTATAACACACTTAATTATTTACTCCTCTCTGCAATTATCTTTTTGTATTTTTAAGTTGTTGTTTGGTTTGTTGACATTAGCCAGTGTCGCGAGCGTATTACGGATGACAGGCGGAGCGAATTGTCAATAATGTGTGCTGTCTAATGCCTATGGCATGGAGGTAATAAGTAGTACGTTGTAAAAACGAAACGAAACCACTGAAGTATGTATATTATTATTATTATTTCTTCCTGTATTTTGTTTGTTATTATAATTTTATGGTATTTAGTTGTAAAGTGCGTTTTGTTTGTGCGGAATAAAAAAATTTCTTTCTTCTTTCTTTCTATCATTGACTGAAGGTGAAGGAAAACATCTTGAGGAAACCTGGACTTTATAAGTCTGAAATCGTCAACCCGCATTGAGCAAGCGTGGTGATTATGCTCAATCCTTCTTTGATGAGAAGAGACCTGTGCTCAGCAGTGGGACGATAAAAAGGTTGATGATGAACATAGGACAACCACTACCTACTTGTCATGCTTATGCAACAATGAGACTGAATTTAAGTAGCTTAATCGCGCCATGTCTAGCATTGCTCATACTTTCATTATGATTTCATAGGAATTTTATAGAAATCGGTTCAGTGGTTTCGTTTTTAAACCAAAATTACGGGTAAAAATTAAACTTAACAAAATTACGTAGTTTGCTTATATACATTTTCCCAACTGTATTAGCGTCAGCATCCAGTCTAACCGAATGCAGCTGAACAGTACTTTTCACAACTAAAAAGAGTAAAATAAAAACTTTTTACAAAAAAATAACTGACTTCCAAAAAACACTATAAAGTGAAAAATAACTAATTTCCGAAGTCGGTGTCAAAAAAGAATATACAAAAACCAAAGACACCGACTTCCAAAATTAGTTATTTTTCACTTTATAGTGTTTTTTGGAAGTCGGATGTTTTTTTTGTTTGTTATACAGTTTTTATTAAGTAAAGAATCTATGTACAAAATTTGAAAAAGATATCATGAAAAACCACAAAGTTATGAGCTTGTTATCATCCTACTTGGCTATCCAAACAAAAATATGGTCCACGCTCCGCTCGGGTGGGCGATCGGGACTTTCACCTCTGGCGTCAGCAGTTGCGCGGGCGCGGAGTACTATGATCTATCGTAAGCTTCGTGGGGCGGTCGATGACCACACTGCAATAATTTCCAAATGTATTTGGGAAAAAATATAACATGGTGTAAAAGTTATTGGAATCGATTCAGTTGCTTATTCTGAACAAACCGTATTCAGGTTTCGTATAAACAAAAAATAATGTTATATAATTTCCTCTTTTATTTCAGCTTCAACGGTCCCTTTGCAGTTCTGATATCCTACATAGCAGAGCTGCACCGCACTGAGTTGAGGGCGCGGGTCATCCTATTGACGAGTTTATTCTACACGTTCGCTAACACTACCCTGCCACTGCTAGCTTGGGCTATCCTGACCAAAGACTGGGAGTTCCATATATTTGGTGATAACATTGGTAAGTAATATCTGCTATTTATATGTCTTTTTATCTTATATATTTTTTTTATCTTTGGATATGTAGGCTATAGTTTTAATATCTCAATAAAGGCTTGTGTAATAGATAAAACGTTCTTTAAAAGCGTGACTGTCGAATAGGTCTTCAGATGCTTTAACAGCCAGTGTTAGCTTAACCAATAAATCAATTTAAATAGCAACATTCCAATGGTTTATAGAAATTTTTGTGAAGGAATGTTTAGACTTAAATCCTACTACAACATTAGAAGATTGTTAGCCTAGGGTCGAAAGAATAAATTCCCAAGGTATTTGGCTATAATCCGAGAAGGAATTGATTCTTTTATCCGTCTTAAACACTCTACTTTTCATTTAAAATATAAGGAAAATAAAATTAATTGTTTATTTAAACTATTTTTTAGAATTTCGTCACAGGTAGGTACATAACAGATTAGTATCCCGCCCATTGACTTATATATTATCGACTGCTTTTTAAATCGATAATCCCGCCAATTTATGTCGACTTTTGAAATTTTAAATATTGAACTCACGGCGTAAATGTTGCGGCTTATTCCGCTCAAAGAAGTTTGTGCTAAGTTCACACTGGCTGTTTAGAAACTCACATGATCGCAGCATTTCTTTGTTTTTTACTTAATACTCTTCAGAGCTGACAGCAAATCTATTTTTAAAGTTCATTCCGGCCCTTAGGTGGGAAGTAATTTGTATGAATTTTTCCCTCTCTAAGGAGGGAAGAAGCATTTCCACCCAATAATCAGATCAAAAGAACAGTACTTTCCGAGTATGAGAATTTAAAAATATTGTTTAGCACTTGTTTAGGCTAAACACCTTTTAAACACGGTATTAGAATTTGATGTAGCACTGACACTAGACAAGCGTCATACAAGTGTTAAGTTTTTGTGATAAGAACCTGCAGGTTCACACTGATATGTTACTATTTTAATTTGACAAATAGTTGACATTTGGCTCGATGGTAGGCCATAAGATATGCTGCCGGCAAAAGTTGCCACCCACCAGACAAAGTCTTGCCGCCAAGCGATTCGACGTGTGATGTCTGGTGAAGCCGTACGGAAGACGGTTCTGAGAAGTTGTGTTGCGATGTGTACCGGGTACGATGCGCTAAATGTTGATGTGTCGGGAGTTTGGTCGTAGAGGGTCTCCAGATTCGCAGCATCGTTGGTAGTGTTGTTTGGTTTAACATTGCATCAACTCGCTCAGCTGCCGTCTTCTTTCCTATTCACTCAGTTTTTTGAGTGCATAGTCTCTTAATAAACTAGCGCGTTTTATCATCACTGCTTACAATCAGGCGGGTTTGCAGTAAAGTACTAGTTTTTAATTATAAAAAAAAACTTTTAAATTTAATGTTAGTTAATGTTATTTAAATATAATGTTAGTTAATGTACCAATTTTATTAGCTTCATTTATTTAATTCTTGTAGTCAATAATTTTGTATGCAGAAATTGTTTTTAAAAACTGTTAAAAAACCCAAACATCTGTAAAAGTCTTTGGTGTTCAATTCTTGAAATTGAATTTCACTTCATTTCACAAGCATTAATATAAATGAATCATACACCGTGGCTAAATTAATAAAAACTTAAAATTATTTTTCAGTAATCCATTCGTGGAACCTGTTTCTCTTCGCCACGGCTCTGATGCCACTCCTGACTGGCGTCTCATTCCTCTGTCTGCCGGAAAGCCCTAAGTTCCTCATGTCTCGTGGACGGAATGAGGAAGCCATGGCAGTCTTTAAGATTATCTACACACTGAATTCTGGAAAACCAGCTGAAGATTTTCCGGTACGTTTCTACATTCTCTATTTCCAAGGTGGGGTAACGTTCCTATTAATAATAAGAGTAACTACTAAGGACTGGTTCTTCAGAAATGGATCGACTGCTGCTGCTGCGTGCCGCGGGTTCGATTCCCGTACGGAACAAATATACAAATATTTGTTTGGCCATTCCGGATCTGGCTGTTTGTGTATGTGAGTTTAAATGTGTTTTAACACACCCACGATACAGGAGTCATTCCTAGTGCGCGGCAATGTTTTTTTAAGTTATTTGAACCTGAATGCCTAAGAAAGGGCAGGCATAAATATCTTCTTCTAACAAGGTTCAGTTGAAAACCAGCGTCAGGCAACTGGCGCAACCGTTGGACTCACATTTGTTGATTGTCTTTTATATCTGTTTCTTATTTTTGTTCTGTTTTCTCTGTTTAAAACTATTATTAGTCTACCACTACTGTCACTACATATACTGTATGTATTTATAAGGGTGTGCGCCAAATAAACGGATTTTTTTCTTTTCTTTTCTATCTTTTACATTTCTCATATTCAGTAAGTAGGTCCTTATTACCCCCAAATGGGGCTTGTAGGTGACCAATCAGCGCTCTAGGATAATAATAAAGCTAGAAAAGCCCTAGGGCGGTAAGTAATTAAAAATAAAACTCTTCATTCTTTCAAAAAGTTCGCACACCTTTAATAACCATCATACTAGCAATAGGATGTCTATTGTAGGCCTCTATATGCATTCAGCCCAATGACAAGAGGTCGCTTCGCGATTCAGCCTTGTCTTCGTATGAGTATAATAGTCATCAATTTTCGATAATATCGAACGGCAAGGTGGGATTAGAAAACTTTTATTCTTGTAATGCCGGTTTTTTTCTACTTACCTCACAATCGAGATGTGAACTATAGCCGCCCTCGCTGCACTCGCGCGCCTAAATTTCTCGGGCTGCAGTTGACTTGTTTGCCTTATAGGCCTTAGCTACTACTATACTACATTATTTTCCACAACGACGGGCGAAATCATCGCATTTATCTTTTAAAAAATAAGTTCCAATGAAAACTGGTCAATGATGCACAGATTTTGTAATCATGAATTTCAGGTAAAAGTCCTAGTAGAAGAAAGGCATGAGCAGCAAGGTAAAGGCGTCGCAGCACTGAGGGGAGGCTTTGCACAGCTGTCACCGCTGTTCAGGCCTCCGTACGCCAAGTGGTTGTTCCTCATGTGCACCATTCATATGGGCTGCATGTTTGGGTAAGTGGTCCTTTAAATACGGAAAACAAAATGAAGGCGACTCTCTTCTTTTTCTTCTGGGTCACATCTTCCAATCATCTTAATAAAATCTTAATAAAAAAAACCTGACTGCGTAAAAAGTGAACCAAACTATCTATTTTTATTAGCTAATAAAATAAAACTGAAAAGACAAATATAAGTACTCTGTTCACAGTACTGTGGTAAATATTGAAAAGTGAAACGACAATATTTACCGTCGAATAAACCTTTAAATCGTGCGAAGAATGGAGGTTGCATATGTGGTTAAAAAATAACACGCATTGATCTGAAAGCCAATGCGTGTTGTTTTGTGTGATTCGAAAAGAAATAAGTTCGTTAACTATTGAACTAAGAAAGTGCTTGAACATTATAATCTAGTGCCATCAAACTCCGAAAAAAGTCACTGCAAGATGGCAGCACTAGTAACATGCTATACACGCAAAAAAATAGTTAATGTTAAAAGTACTGTTTTGTGTTCTATAAATTATTTTATGATTGTAATAATATTCAGGTTAAGCTTCAATCCTCTTTTCTTTAAGAAAATGAATAATTAAGCTATAACCTCTTTAATCTATACTAATATTATAAATGCGAAAATAACTCTGTCTGTCTGTTTGTCTGTTACGCTTTCCCGCTTAAACCTCTCCACCGATTTTGATGAAATTTGGCACAGCCAATCTTTAGACCCTGAGATAGAACGTAGGCTACTTTTTATTGAAAACATAAAATGATATTCCCGAAAGAAATCTAAAAAGCGCTATACAGTATGTTAAGAAAACCCTGTCCGACCCGTGAAGGTGTTGTTAGGTATCGATAACTAATTCTACTAATGGATACAAAACCGGGCTAAACATAAAAAAAAATCCCCCTAAAAAAATAATTATAATAATATTATTTCGCAAAAAGTGGTAACTTAATAAATGTGCGTTCACCCTTCCGCGGGCAGCAGGCGGCAGGGCACGCGGCACGTGGTCGCATAGCTATTCGCTCATAATAATACCGGTGTTGTCACTTTTTTTAAAATTACCAAATTTCGGGGAAGTTGGAATTAATTCGCGGGAAAAACGATTATTTCAAAATTCATTTGTATTGGTACTATGATGATTACGTAAAATTTTATATTATATTTGGTCATGTGTTTACCTAACCTTTATTATCCTTATGGGTCGGACAGGGTTTTCTTAACATACTGTATAACCGAATTCCATGCGGGCGAAGCCGCGGACGGAAAGCTAGTGATAACATATAGTATTATCATTTTCATACCTAAACACCAAAAATATTTTTAATATTTTTTACTATAACAATATCATAAGTTTGTCAGGGATTACTTTTATATAAAATATTACAATGCTGCCATATCAACGTTTGTTATTTCATTTATTAGTATAAGTATAACTACACCTATTATTATGTAACTTAATAATATTTTATTTATTTTATTTTATTTTTACATTTTAAGGAAACTTACAGCTAGCATATACAGTATGTTACGAAAACCCTGTCCGACCCACAAGGATAATAAGGGTTAGGTAAACAAATGACCAAATAAAATATAAAATTTTGCGTAATCATCATAGTAACAATACTAATGAATTTTGAAATAATCTTTTTTACCAGCGAATTTACTGTAACTTCCCCAAAATTCGGGAAATTTAAAAAAGTGTAAACACCATTTTAGACCTTATAACTGTCGGCGGCGTCAGTGTGTCTAGCCGCCGACGCGCAAAGGAATAATTAGAGCTGTACTAGTTTTTGCGTAATAACGTTTTGTTTTTGTCGCTACTATTCGAAACTTATACCTGCTCGAATGATTTGTTGTAAAAACGCAGATTACCTAATGGTAAAAGTACTTTTTTTGATTATCGATTAATTATTCATAACAATATTGTAACACAAGTACCTATTATTAGTAAATAGGAACTAGAAAGGTCTTATGAAATACGATTTTAGGAGAATATTATAAACAATGTAAAGCATTTAAGTTCACCTGATTTAAGTTATGTGAAAGTTCTAAAATCTAAAGAATGCCATGCGATGTTGAATCGATGCGTGAAATTTTGAAATACAAAATTGATACCAAAAATCGATACGAGAAATATTTTGAATACTTTCACACCTCTAGTCAAAGGGCACCGCCGTGCAGTTAGAGTACCTATTTTTATGAAATAAAAATCATTTTTATTTTAAATTTATTAGTTTCGCGTAGACATCGCGTCCGTGTAGACGTATCGTTTATTGTGTGATCATATAGTTTTCTAACGTAATGTAACCTGCTGATGGAAGGTACCTAGTAAAACTGCAATTGTGTTGTGTTGTGATCAGGTGTTGAACGATTCGGATGTGACTACTTCTTGGTCAATGTGGTTCCAGCATGACGGTGCCCCACCATATTTTTGCCGACCTGTACGTGAGTACCTCCACTATCAGTTCGGCGAGCAGTGGATTGGTAGGAGTGGACTAACGTTGTGAAACACCGTGCTAATCTCGTGGGACGGTGCCAGGCCGGTATCGTTCTTAGTGAACGAAATATGGAACAACATCTCCGCCACAGCCATTGTGCTCATCGAATGAAATTCGAAGATACATTCGGAGGGTCAGACGACCTTCCTACTTAAAAAAAAGTTCTTTTCACGAGCTGCCTAAGTAGGTATCATTGTTTCTTTCTAGAGTCGATAAACGTGGTTAGACTACCAATACCTACATGCATGAGGTCAACTGAGGTCATGACCTGTGCCTGTGTTGCCATGAAATTACCTATTTATTTTATTTAAGTTATTTATTTTTAAGGGGGTATTTTTTTTTTTTAGTTTAGCCAGGTTATGTACGCATTAGTAGAATCAGCTAACGATACCTAACAACACCTTCACGGGTCGGACAGGGTTTTTGTAACATACTGTATACAGATAGAATATAATTAGTGAAAGAAGGCCAATTAAAAGTTTCCACAGATAACATCAGGTTCAACCTATTATTGTGTAACTTAATAATATATTAACTATAATACATTGCATTATAGTATGTTTATTGTTTGTTATTTGTTAGATGTAATATACAGTATGTTACGAAAACCCTGTCCGACCCGTGAAGGTGTTGTTAGGTATCGATAACTGATTCTACTAATGCATACAAAACCGGGCTACATTAAAAAAAAAAAACCACCTAAAAAAAATAAATATTATTTCGCAAAAAGAGGTAACTTAATAAATCTGTGTTATCCACCCTTCCGTGCTTGGGGGCGGGGCGGCGGGCGGCAGGGTACGCGGCACGTGGTCGCATCGCTATTCGCTCATAATAATACCGGTGTTGTCACTTTTTAAAAATTACCAAATTTCGGGGAAGTTGGAATTAATTCGCGGGAAAAAAAGATTATTTCAAAATTCATTTGTATTGGTACTATGATGATTACGTAAAATTTTATATTATATGTGGTCATGTGTTTACCTAACCTTTATTATCCTTATGGGTCGGACAGGGTTTTCGTAACATACTGTATACATCTATAGTAAACTAAAACATATAATAAAAACCTTTTTTTGATATAAAAATTCAATAAATTTTCCCATTCCTTTAAATATTATTTTGCAAAAATTTTTAATTTGGAATACAAATCAATTATCATAATTTTAAATTATATGAAACAACAAAAAGATTTGCCATTATTAAGGATCGAACCCACAACCGCACGCTTTTGAACGTATTGTTAAACGGTTAAACGGGTATTGGAAAACTGTTCACTAATATTGTTTTCCTTGTCTAGCATAAACTACATCTTTAATTCTTCGTAGCGATGGAATTCTTTCGGTGATAGTACATCAACGGACTGGTACGCTGCGTGTCACGGGTTCGATTCCCGCACGGAACAAATATTTGTATGACCTACAAGTAGTTGGATCTGGCTGTTTGTGTATGTGAATTTATATGTTTGTGAACGCACCCACGACACAGGAGAAATTCCTAGTGTGAGGCAATGTCTATATGCTTCAAAAAAAGTTATCGGCAGAATATCCTGGCCACACATTAGTCGTTATTATTATAAGTATTGTGTGGCTGAATGTTCTTGCGTGGTTCCAAGCGGTTTAGACGCAGACTGTTGAGATCCAGATGAAGTGTTATCCACATCTTAATTTTAGTCACCAGCTTATTAATGAAACGATTGTTCTAAAGTAACTTTTGTACTATTTAATTCAACGTCATTTATTGTATTGGTGAAGTTGAATAGCTTTATAAATTACCATGAGTTGTTTAGATACAACCAATAAGAGTTGCTATTTCTGAACCAGCACGGTAATTACGTAACGCATAGTAGCAATAGGTTACATTTTGACAGTTCAACAACATTCATTACGTTATTTATGTTGTTGAGCAGATATGTTTTCAAACATAGGGTGCAATGGAATAGCAAGAAGCTGATAGTAGTAGTAGCTGATAGTAGTGATAGTAGGTAGTGTGTTACGCAATTAACCCTAATTTTCTCTTTAAATCCATCATTACCATCATCATCAGTGAATGCTGTTCACTACCGCCGTGCCGTGACACTAACTTCTACATCAGTTTAATGTAATGACTATTCTAGCTGGGGAACGCGGGACGTTTCAAAGTAAAACTTCTGCATTGCTTCATAACAAGAATATATTCTATCTACTTCTACTTGACCTAAAAAAGAATAACTAAATAGTAGCGTAGAGTAGCCAGCCTTTCGGTGTTCTATAGGATCCATGTTGGTGAGTGTGCGAGGGAATTGCATGATTTGATTCCTCCATCTCCGTTCCACCATCAGACGAGCCGTCGTACGGCGAGTTTCCATCTTTAGGTACGTTCTTAACATCACTACGATCCGGACGAAGCGTTTCGCCTCCTCTTTTATACCGCGTATATCGAGGGACTGGAACAATTTGCCAGCGGCTGTGTTTCCTTTGGACTACAATTTGAGTGTCTTCAAGGCTAGAGTGAATACAGGCTCTTAATAAACTAGTGCGCTTTACCATCAAGCATTGCGTCACTGCTTCCCATTAGGCGGGATTGCGGTCAAGCGCTATAGTTCATAAATAAATTAAATAAAAGTAAATTAATTAAATACATCTTTACTTCCAGTTCCAACACCATACGTCTCTGGTACCCTCAACTGGCAGCCATGATCAGCAATGACGCCAAGGGTTTGTGCTCTGCGATTGCTCCTCCCACCTCACCAGTAGCTGTGGATGACGTTTGTGTGCCCATTGTGGCGGATATGTTGACCTACCTTCAGAGTGCACTCGTTGGAGCAGGGTCGGTGCTGACATATGGCATTGGAGGAGTACTGGTTAATAAGTAAGTTATCAAAATGAAAAACTTATAGCTATACTAATATGTAAAACTGAAGAGTTTGTTTGTTTGTTTGAACGCGCTAATCTCGGGAACTACTGGACCGATTTGAAAAATTCTTTTTGCGTTAGATAGCCAATGAATCCAGGAAGGCTTTCGGCTACATAACATCATGCTGCAACCAATAGGAGCAGGGCATAAGTAACTCCACGCGAACGAAATCGCTAGCGGCTGCTAGTTTGTTATAAATTAAGATTTTCCGTTATGTAAGTGAACATAAAAACCTTATAAATAATTAATAATATTAGACTAATGACATTCACAATTTAAAGTGAAAACTGCTTCAAAAGCTAGCCCACTATGTCTTGGAAATAAGCCTTTATAAGTACGAGGACATTTATAGCATCATCTGACAATAGGTTTCTTATTTTCGTAATAAAGTTTCCAGACAAGGAGAACACCCGTTCATTTTTCATTCATTTTTCACCCGCGGCCCCACGCGCGCTCGTGATAGAAGACACACCGGTGTGGTTTTAGTCAGTAAAAGTCTGACATACCCCGTCGCCCACCCCAGGGCGGCGGGCATCCTATGAGGATTTCCACCCCGGAAAAAAAAAAGGCTTTGCTGACATAACAGCTTTATACATGTTATCCAAATTTAGTGTTCTTTTGCTGGTTGATTCATATAACTAAAAACTCTTTTCAAATCAAGCTTCTTGTTAAAACAGCCCCCTTATCGGCGAACATATTTTTGTCAAATGATTGCAACTAGTTTGGATCGTTTGGACCGAACGGACCAATGGGCGGTCCGAACGATCTCAACTGATGCCAACTAGTCGCAATCATTTGACAAAAATATGTTCGCCGATTAGGGGGCAGTTTCAATGTTGCTCGGAGTGTCTGTGGCTGCCATTTCAATAGCCTGTTTCAGTTTCAGTTCAAAGGATGTGGCTTGCTCGAGTTGCTCGTTTTCTGATGTCTTTATAGAGTGTCATCTTCATTTAAATTAGAGCTGCTAGGGAATAATCTATTGTACAGCTTTAGTGTAACCAAGACATAAGCTTGCCTAGTTTGGGGACAATGCAAAATCTCTGTAATCTTTTGAGCAATAATGTTTATTATATTATAGTTTTGTTCACTTTCAGAATTTCTCGAATTTTCGATTTCTCGACCACTTTTTTCTCGTCTCGGGTAAGGCAAAATTTCCCGGGAATTTTCGGTTCGAGAACTCTCGAAGAGAAACCCTACTTTCTATCAAAACCATAGATTGGCATAAGGATTACAGTATTGTGCTCTACGTTAGAAAATTTATGAAATTAATTGTTTTTCTACTAAATAAGACTTTTGGATTATTTATTTATTTTTTTTTATTAAAATATAAACCAGCGCTTGACCGCAATCCCGCCTGATGGTAAGCAGTGACGCAATCGTTGATGGTAAAGCGCACTAGTTTATTAAGAGCCTATTCACTCTAGCCTTGAAGACACTCAAATTGTAGTCCGACGGAAACACCGCCGCCGGCAGATTGTTCCAGTCCCTCGATGTACGAGGTATAAAGGACGAGGCGAAACGCTTCGTCCGGATCGTTGAGGTGTTAACAACATAAGGGTGGAAACTCGCCGTACGACGGGTCGTCCGATGGTGGAACGGAGATGGGGGAATTAAATCGTGCAATTCCCTCGCACACTCCCCAGAATGTATCCTATAGAACACCGAAAGGCTGGCTACTCTACGCCTGTGCTCTAGGCTTTGGAGACCAACTCGAGTTAAATCAGGGTCACCAATCAGCCTCTTCGCACGCCTCTCCACTGAATCCAAAGTGGCCAGGTGACACTTAGCAGCACCAGCCCAAATGTGGCTGCAGTACTCCACACACGAACGGACCTGTGCTTTGTACAACATTAGAAGCTGCCCTGGTGTGAAGTACTGCCGGACCTTTGCGATTACACCAAGTTTTCTGGCAGCCACCTTGGCCTTGGACCCAATGAACCGCCCAAAGTTTAGGTTCGAGGAAATCTCAACACCCAAAAGCTGAAGGCGGTCGGTACACTCCAAGGATACATTCCGAAAAGTAGGAGCCAAGGTGAACGGGCTCCTTTTGGCGGTGAAGAGACACGCCTGCATTTTGGCGGCATTGAATGCTACAAGATTGGCATTGCCCCATTCGGAGACTGCCTGAAGTGCAACAGTCGTTCGCTCTACCATGGCCTCTCTTTCAGACCGGATTGATTCCCTACTAGCCCGAGCATCCGGCAGGTATCTCTCCACAACTGTGCTGTCATCTGCATACCCATAGATACCGGGCATCAGCAGATCGTTAATATGCAGCAGAAACAGAGTTGCAGAGAGAACAGACCCCTGAGGAACACCGGCATTAGTCGACATGGGCTCAGATGAGCATCCGTCGACAACAACTCGGAGGGATCGCTCAGTCAGGAAGTCTTTTACCCAGCCTGTCAGGCTAGGGGAAATGCCGTACGCTGGAAGCTTACTCAAAAGGCCAGCGTGCCATACCCGGTCGAAGGCCTTCGAGACATCAAGGGAGACAGCAATCGCTTCCCCATTTCTCTCGAGGGCCTCGCCCCACAAGTGAGTGGCATACACTAGTAGGTCCCCAGTTGACCGATTGCGGCGAAACCCGTACTGTCGGTCACTGAGGAGATCGTTACCTTCCAGGTATGCCAAGAGGCGCGAGTTCAATACACGCTCCATAATTTTGCAAAGTATGGAGGTGATCGAAATCGGCCGATAGTTGGTAGGATCGGCACGACTACCCTTTTTGGGCACGGGCTGCACGTTGGCAAGCTTCCAGGACTTGGGCACTATACCAGTCCCAAATGAGAGGCGGTACAAGCGTGTCAATACAGGAGACAACTCGGGCGCACATGCTTTTAGAACAATCGCTGGTATACCATCCGGACCACTAGCCTTATTCACGTCCAGACGACACAGTGCTCTCAGAACCTCCTTGTTCCGAATGCGAACCTCAGGCATTGAAGTACCGCAATGGGGTAAAATAGGTGGAGTAGCACTGCCAGTATCAAGACGCGAATTATGGGCAAAGAGAGATGCAAAGAGACCTGCTTTCTCTCTCGCCGTATGAGCCAGTGTTCCATCAGGCCTAACCAGCGGAGGCAGTGAGGGCCGACAGAAGTTCGCCTCGACCGATTTGGCAAGGGACCAAAAAGATCTGCTACCGGAAGGCTGCGCAGATAACTTGTTGCCAATATGGGTAATACGGTCGAAGCGAGCCTTCTTTAGTGCCTTTTTGTAGGACTTGGCAGCACGGTTAAAGGCTCTCTTCTTTGAGCTTAGATCCGGAGCTCCGCGGTCACGAGCGTCAACCCAGGTGAGAAATGCCGTGTGCTTACGCTGTTCGGCTTGGGCACAATCGGCATTGAACCATGGGCGAGCCGAGCCACCGACGGGCACGTCATTATAGGGAATAAAATATTCCATAGCTTGACGCACCACATCGGTTATAGCATCCGCACAACTCGACGGATTGCTAGAAGAGAAGCAGACCTGCTGCCAAGGATAAGACGCAAAGAAATGGCGCATCTCATCCCAGTCTGCTGACCTGTATCGCCACATTCGCCATTCACCACGAGAGTCGTGATCTGGTGGGGAGAAGGTGGACACAGACTTCACCAGACAGTGGTCTGAAGTTCCCAACGGTGAGGAAACTGTTACAACACACCTGTCCGGATCAGTGGTCAGCAGAAGGTCCAGACAATTGGCAGTATGACCAACTACATCAGGCACCCTAGTCGCTTGCTTTACCAGCTGGGAAAGGCCCATTGAAAGCGCGAAGTTTCGCGCTTCTCTCCCAGCGTGGTCGGTCTTCTGGTACGGGAAAAGCCAGTCCTGATGGCAGGCATTGAAATCCCCCAGAGCGACGAGGTGTGCGTCAGGGTGCCGCTGCAGTGCATTGTCAGCAGCCTCACTGAGGTGGTCAAATAAACGAGTTGTCTCCTGATCACCGCTGTGCGATCGGTAGACACAAGTGTAAACAATTTTGTCCACACCAGTGTCAACCAACAGCCATAGGGACGAGAAATGAGGGTCTTCGAGGTGACGGAGGCGCCGGCAACAAATGTCATTGCGGACATACACACAGACCCCGGCACGCTGCAGGAAATGGTGCTCCAATGCGTATCCCGGGTAGTTGAGGTATGCCGCATCAGACGGACATCTGATTTGGGTCTCCGTCAAGAAAAGTAGATGGGGCTTCTCAGTCTCAAGGTGGTGATGTACTGCAATGAGATTGGAGTGCAGACCTCGAATATTAGAGAGGTGCACTTTAAAAGAGAGGACGTGCGCCCGCTGTACACACCTACTTTTCTTATTTGACTTTTTCATTTGAAAAAAAAAATGAGTGAATAGGAAGGAAGACGGCAGTTGAGTGAGGTGATGCAATGTTAATCCCAACAATGCGACCAACGATGCCGGGCCAGAGGGAGATTGATCTGGAGACTGCGGGGACGCCCGAACCCCCCCAGGGATCGCCATCGGGTCCTCTCGTCCGGTCGCCAACCGGCACGATGGGGCCACCCTGGGATTTTTCGCAGTTGTCGCACTACTTGGGCCCCCAACTACCTGCGGTCGGCCAGCGGAAAACCGTGCTTCGGATCCCGCTACCCTCCACGACCAAACTCCCGACACGACAACAATTGGCGCATCGCACCCGGCATACATCGCAACACAACTGCTCAGACCCGCCCTCCAAACGGCTTCACCAGACATCATGCCGGAACACGACGAATCGCTTGGCGGCATGACTTTGTCTGGTGGGTGGTAACTACGCCGGCGGCCGATGGTGAGGCCTACCACCGAGAAAATTCGATTAGGTACCAAATTCAGTGTTCCAAGAATTCTACTGCTCCACAGCTCTTATCAATTTCAACCTTATCCTTCCAGATGTGGCAAACGTCTAGTATCAGGTTTCTGTGGCATCACCAGCGCGTTTATGGTGGTTCTGCTTCCGGTGCTGGGCACAAGTGCAGTCGCTGTAGTCGCGACAGTAACCTCCGCGCTTGCCTTCACCTCGCTCTGCGGTGCTTCACTATCTAGCATCACCGTTGACTTATTTCCTACTTCGCTCAGGTAAGAAGATGCCTAGGTATCCGTTTAATATGTGATTTAATACCTACGTGGTTTGGCGTGGCTGTTATCCGTACAGATCATTCGAATTTCAATCCAAATTACTTAGTCTATTTCTGCTCGAGTCCTTACCTCTTCTATCTTCAAGAAAAATAGAAAAATCAAATAAGATATTCTACGTTTTTTTTTTGATAATTTACTATGACGTATAAAGAAATTTATACGTTTTTATTTTTTCAGAGTAATGGCCATGGCTACATTCCTTATGAGCGGTCGTTTGGGCACCATCACTGGTACAGTCATATTCCCCGCACTCATAAACTTCGGATGCTTTCCGCCTTTTATCACTATAGCATCCGTTTTATTAGGTAAGCTTCATTTATTTAAGATTTTCATTTATTCATTATTTATTTGCAAAATATATAAGTCAAGGAAAGCGTCACTTTAAAACATAAACAAGCGCCCTCTACCTAAACTTGATGGAATCAACCAGTTCAAATCCAACCGACCAATAGGAATTCCTGTCTATCAATTGGACGTTGCAGTACAAATATTATTAATTAACTAGATGGCGCTGTTTTCGAGTACATTAACACTTTTATATTGTTTCAGTGTGCGGAATGGCTTGTTTCCTCTTACCAAATACTACTCTCAAGAAATTAGAGTAATTCCTAATTGTAAGAAAACTACGAATGATTGTAAATAATTCTTGTTATTAATGTTTTTATGCGTTTTGGCTTTAGTTATTGTTTTTTTTTTTTTAATTATAGTTCTTTTAATAATATTTAATTTACTTAAATAACGATATTGCTTTACTTATTATGTTTTTATAGACCGAAGGAGAATGTGGAAGTCTCTTTTACCCTGTCATTTTATGTACCTACCTTATAAGTGTTGTGTTAATTGCTTTTGCGCAAATAAATTGTAAGTAAAATAAGGATCAAATGAAACGGCGAAAGTTTAAAAATATTTCTCTTTTATTTATAATTTATCATAACCTAATCTCATCCATCTTCTCAGTCAAACTCACAACAATTTACCGGCGAATCGGGGAGAACAATTACTATCTACATTATTAAATTTTATATTATTTTAGCTTTTCACATATTTTTAATTATTTACTGAAATAAATAAAGGAGTAGAAAATTGATAGAAAAAAAATATACAGGATGTATATAATAATGAAAAAAATTCAAATTCTAACAAAAGTGTAAAAGATATTTTTGATTACGCACAAAAAATTGATCCCGATTTTTGATAGAGCCGAAATAATTAAAAATATGTCAAAATATACTTCGTTTAAGGCGCTACATCAGTCTAATGCAATGACTAAACAGCTTTTACCCAAAACATTAATAAATAACTCATAATTATGCTTTTGTGACTGCATAACATACATTATACTGTGAACAAGCTGCCATTCGCATTATGTACATGATTTTTCAAGACCCTACTGACTTTTGAGCAAAAAGTGGCCTCTGCGTTCTGAAGGCACCTACATTTCAGATGGTAGTAAAATATGTCCTGATTTTATAAAGACTAATTTCATTAAGTACATTTCCAAAGCTGGACTTGATTTACAACCGTAAAAATAATATAAATCTGTTGTTATTGTTAGCCACATTGTACTCAAAAATCTAATAGACAAAACTTTTTATCGTCCGACTCAGGGCGACAACTCAACGACAAAGCACAGTTGCTACATAGACTAGATTTAACTTCTTATTGTCCAATCACTTTGTCTAAGCGATTATACACTTAAATTCGAGGATCTTTGCTTGCTAACAACTAAAGCGTAACATAGGGCTATTTTAACTATCTGATAGATGACCAATTTTAAAAAAAGAATGCACATTAAGGTGACCCAGATTTTAATATTTATCTTATAATTGTATAAACGACACAATTATACAATCATGAAACTTTTCATTATTTCCTGCAAACCCTACGTTACGTTATAGAAGGCAGCAGGCTTCACAATAAAAATCATATATGTATATAAATGTATAGAATTCTTATAGGCCAGTGAAATTGACTGTTACTTACACACGACTCAGGATAACCCCATTAATTATATTATTATTTCATTATAACGCAAGGCACATTTTTATCTGTTATTAAAACTATTTAATTCAATAAGATTGCACTTTTACAAAAGTATTATATCGGCAGATCTTTCTTTAAACTTAAAATAGTTTAAAACTCTAAGCGATTCCATGTTGCTCCCATAACTCACAAAAACTGAGATAAATTAGAATCGTTTTTGAGAGAATTTTAATAACCTCTGTTCAATGTCTTACTAATTTATAGGTTTTTGACTATCTTGAAGGGTATATTGAGTTTTTCAGAATCTTTATATGAATCAACAGCAAGATTATTAAAATTCTTTTTCAAATTGACCTTAGATTTTTTCCATTGGAAGTCAATAAAAATGCTTTTCACACAGCCTTCTTCGCTTCGAATTCTCCAATACAAAATATTGTGTCAAATTATATTTCAATAATGTATATTTTTTTGTAAAAAAATGTTGAAATTATACACTAACTCTTAAATAATTTACTTGCTAAGGTAAGGCATATTTCATAATTATAAATAATTAATTACAAATATTTATAGTACATATATGTAACATAATATATACAGTCTCGCATGTCTTAAAACCGAGTTTATACAATATGTACAATTTTAGAAACTTGTATAGTTCACTATACACCACATGTTAAGGCCTCAAAACCAATAAAAGTACAAGAGAAAAATCTAGAGATTAGCAGAAGTAGGTACTCCACAACTAAATTGGCTAGCTCCAATCTAAGAGAGTAGCTTAAATGGCACTTTGATAAAGGAGTAATGATTTTAATGACGTCAATGAATAAAATGATCCAATGGATGGAGTTACAATGATAAAACGAAAGTATAATATAATGGTATATATCTTACGATTTCCCCAGATTTTTCGATTGTACCGAAAATCTTGAATCAACCAACAAACATCAGTCATTCTACAAAACAAGGCCCCTTTAAATATTTCGCACATTAACCACCTGCATATTTACATTATTATGGTAATTGTCAAAAATGACTGTTTAAAAAAGTACGCATTTTGCCGTGTGATACTTTTATACTCAATATGGTGTAAAAGTATCAAGCCAAGTATCAAGTAGACTAGTCTATATAAGTCTCTAAGTTTTTAATAACGGCATAATGAGTAATAATTTAAGTAACAATTCCATAATGATAACAAAAATATAATGTACCATCATATCTAACAAGATGTGAAATAACCACATGGTTCCAAGTTCTACGTACAAAGCACTGCATACACTTAAGGCCGTGAAAAACTGGTCAGCTAGAAAAAACTATTATTTATTCTATGTGTTAGCTACTTCATAAGTATGTATATTTATGCTCTATTTTTTAAAGGGAATGAGCAGATCCCCTATTGCTTTTGTTAATTATATTTCTAGACGATCATTTTGCCATGGCAACGAGTGTACGACATATTGTAATAATGTTCTTCTTACAAAACTTCACTGTGTTCATTATAAAATGTTCATTTCACTTTTTGGTCCGTTTTCCACTGTTTTTAGTTCAAAATATGTTTGTGTGACTGTTTGTTTTGGGAGAGACAGAAAATGAGTTTGGTCCTTTTATGAAACTGTTGGTAAACAACAGAATCAATTTGAAATTTATAGAAACGAACTTTTATCACTCAACTATAAAATACTGACAAATGTGGTCATTTATTCACCAAAAAAAAAACCATCCCAAAATCAAATAGCCACACAATATCCACATCACTCTATTTACGTCAGCTTGGAGGGGCCAGTAGCACCTCCAGCCAACAGGGGCACGCCGTAACATCCCGCCTCGAGTACTTAGGGCCCCAGCCTTTTGCGAACGAAATCCTCACCGACCTGGGATCTACAGGTCCGATGTGGGGCAGTGAGACTGCAGGAGGGGGACAGGAAGGGTCGAAGATGCAGAGACAGTGGCCTGGAGCCACCCTCCAAACAAGAAGGGCCTTGGCAGCTGCAGCGTCCAAAGCAGGGGAGCTGACAAAGACAGGCTCTTGGCTCCGGTTGTAAAGCCACACCCCATCCGATTCTAGTGACAGGGTGACACCTAGACCGATCTTTGCTCTTGTTTTTCGCACCTGTAATTAAGGACATAAAGAACATTAATGACTGATAACAAATTTTCTGGGTGGTTATTGGTGCACTACTGTGTATTGCTGCATTCTTTATACTTATCGATTGTTTTTCTTAATCTAATCTTATAGATTACATATGTCATAAGAAAGGTGAACTGTGTTTGCTAATCAGTCAAGAAGGTGACACCCATGTTACTATAGTAATTATCTACATCATCTCCATGTGTATAAATTAATATCTGTCTATCAACAATGTATCAGGCGGCAGGCGTTGCTTATTTATTCAATTCCTAAATTTGAATCACCTACAATTCTACATAGTGCTAATAATTCTTAGAAGAAAACCAATTTTAAAAAAGATTTTTTTTTTTTTAATTTTGTTCTCTGATTATTATACTTTAAACTCTGCCTCCTTGATTTGCTAAAATCGTTGAAAATCACTTATAATATCGCGGTTAAGTCCAACAAAGATTCAGTATTCGCGGAGAGGTTATCGCGGGTTATCATGTCGCCTTCCTACTCTCAATCAATGTAACTATCTACTGCAAGACTTTCGAGCTTTTGGTTTTAATAACTTATTAGAATCTGACTTACATATAAAGATGAAATGAGAGGACATAGTAAGGAGTGGGAGAAAAAAGCTGCCTCTTTACCAACTTGGGCTGAATATGAATAATCCTAATGTGGAAATTCAATCGTAAAACACTCCTAAAAGATGTTTTATTATTTACTGTCTCAATAGTAGTATGAGACTTTAGACACTGTGATCCAACTGAATATCAATAGCAAATTAAGGGTTTTGAAACCAACCTGTTCAACCTGTGGTGCATCTCCCCTTTGGTCCAAGGCATCCAGACACAAGCCATGTCTGCCAGACCCACATGTCCCTCCTCCCCCTCCAAACACATCCACTGCCCTCACTCGGACACCGAACTGACGACCCACACGCTGGGTCAGCTCCCAATATGCGAGCCGACACCATTCTGACTCCCAGCTCTGGCGTTCTGGAAGGAAAAAGAAAGGGGATTATTAGGAGAAAACATTGTATAAATAAATGAATTTTGCAAGTCTTTTGTAAGGTGGGTTGTTCCGTTTATTTCGTTGAGATATATTTTAGACCATATTACGATATATGAACCATCGAACCTCAGTAACACATTAGAGCATCTGCTTATCCATGTACTCATCAACCCTATATGTAAGTACATATAAAATGCAGAAGATAAATAAATCAATTGTCTAAGCCCTCCTCCATTAAAAATTTTCTGGACAAAACCCAGTTAATCTACTTTAAATATTGTTTTCCAGAAATAGAAGTAAACAATCAAACTACTAATGCTGCTTATCTTGACCGAGAATGCAGTAACAACCAGTAATTGGTAATTTGATAAAGCAATCCAGATTGTTCCATTCATTTCGGTACCCTGACATCAACATTTCCAAAACTTGGCTCAGTTAGCGCCACGTTACCGTCCGATGCCAGATGACGACCACCGATATATCTGGACAGTTCAGTTGAACCAGTAACATGATGCCAGTGCTGATAGAAACCTATTGTTTTAAAACATATCGACGTATGCCAAAAGTTGACGAAATAACTGTACAACTGGAAGTGTTGATTTTTGCATCCGAGTTTATGAAGTCATTGTTGTTTTAGAAATAGATGATGTTCTAATGTATTGACACGATGAAAATTATAATTATGATGAAATATCAAGTAAATTCCTGAAGACATAAGGATGCTTATAAGAAAACCGTAATAAAATAATGCAAAAAGAAGACTACCGATTCCAATGTAAACTTGACAATAGAAGAAGTGCTGGATAGCAATTATTTTATCATACCTACATAGGAATCGATAATTCTGCTCGCATTGCCCTTGATAATAACTCAATATTTTTTCCATTGCAACAAATCGGTATTTTATTTTTTAGTCATGGTGACAGTATTAACTATATTTTCTGTGTCTATCAATATATTGTAGAAAAAAAGAGTGTGGATATGAGTACACAATGCTCGGTTCGAATGATCAAGATTTTTCTGCAGTTCTTGCACCTAAAGTGAAACTTCAGCATTTACGAACTAGTTAAAAGATTTAAACAAACCGCCCTTTTATTTCCATGCAATCGCACAAAAATACGCTATAGCTGACCTCTACACGAAACCCCGTAACACCATTTAAACCCACCACTGCAAAAAAGTTCCATTACGAAAACCCATCATATATCCAAGGCAATACCATCACCGTTCGATCCCACGGCGAGTGTAGTAGCGGCGTGGTATGGGGTGGCGCCGTCGTGGCGGGCGCAATCGATCGTCAAGGTTACCGCCATCAGACATGGGTTTGGGACACCACTTAGCTAACTGGTGGTGTTTGCATCGTAAGAGTAAATACAGGAGAATGTGGTTTGATGGTTCTTTTAATAGATTAGTTTCGGGGAACCACTAGTTATACCTCCACAGTATGTAATGTACCTATTAGTCATGCTTATTGAAAAGTGCTACAACTTTATGTGAAGTTCCATGTGACAGCTTTAATCTTTTAAGTGAAGGACCAGCTCAAAAATTTTGGACAAACAAGACATAAACGTTGGCTCTGGGTGGCATTCATAATTCAAAGTCCTACTTATGGTTTTGCAGTTTTTATAGGCAAAGACATAACTTCAGGTTACCCGTTTTGTTACTATTCGTCATCATCATCCACAACCCGACTTCACGGGTGGCTTACAGGCCTCTCGTCTGTTGGCCCAATTCCTATGCACTTGTGTCAGCATTAGGTTCTACCCCAGATCACTAGAATAAGTAGTGATATTTACCTTCACCGTCAGTAGCCAGGGAGCCGGAGACAAGCCGCTCGTGGTCAGTCCTCCTGGCATCCTCTGTGCTCTCGCCATGCTCTGGGAACAAGGGAAATCTTAAATGTTAATATGAAAATTTGAAAGAGTCAGCCTCAACAGGAGGTCGTAGATATTTTAAGACTGGAAAAGTAGGACTATTTGGGCTTCGGGGTCGTATTTATATTTTCATGAAACGATTGCAAATCTTTTGACTTTGCCAGGTCCATAAAATACATTATATACTTTGGTCCGAATGACAAAATCTAAATTGATTAATATCGATTGATATCATCCAAACAAGCCGTGCCCTTGGTATTATATTTTTGTGATACAATTGGGTGAGTAGAACCTACTTGGGATCTTAATTAAATTAACTGATTTACACAAGAAGGGTTTGACTACTTATACTTCATCATACTTTAATTTTTAAATAAGTTAATATTCTCCCATCATCACCGTTGTGAAAAACGTTTAATAATGAAAATATATCGATAGATCATTAAAAACTTATTTCCCGCGAGAACATGTTCGGACAAGCTTCTAAACTATAAAAAAATAGTGGCAATCTTTCTGACAGGTTTTGGAGTGACATCACAGACTGCACGAACACATAGACAGACACACCTATGTATCATAATTTATTACATACATGTAGATATCATGTTTTAAGTGTGAGTGACAATTCAATTTGATTTTGGGGTCCTTGGAAGGATCGCAGAATCTGTTGCAGTAGTTTTAAGAAGCTTTTTATTAAGTTGCTTCGTTCTTGTGTTTCCGGTTACAGTTTGTTTTCTTCGCGACTTTTCACCTTTAGCTTTTACAAATTTTTTAGTGTCCTATTGGTATATATGATTTGACAAATATTTTCGTGTCATTGGCTTTTCTGGGTACCCTGAAGGCCTCTTTCGATCACAGAATGTGGCCCTGCATAAAGTCAGTGATCGCTGCATCTGATCCAGTTACAACATTATTAATTAAATATTCACCCTACACTTATAATAAGGCTCGCCATAAATTATTGTGCATACATTATATTTATTAAGTGGCACTTTATTTAAATGTTAATAGTTAGCTATAGAGTGGGTTATGGCGCCTACTGCTTATCTCGTGTCTCGTACTCATAAATAGATATTACAATTATAGATTTTATTTAAGTCGTCCGTGTACCGTTACGCTATTTGCCGGGAGGTGAGCAGGTTTCAAGGGTAGGTGTTGGCGCCTTCGTTTACTATGCGGAAATACAGTTTGAAATGGTGATAATATTTGCTTCCGACAAACGTAAAGGGCGATCCTCTTGGCAGGTTTGGCGCTAGGAAGGTTAATTTAGTACTTCTGCCTTAACGAGGCATTTGAAATTCACAAGGCATAAGTATTTCTGAACAGAACATTGCGCTGCTCGCTAAAAAGAGTGTATTTGAAGCATATTTTCGCAGTCCAGTTACAAAGTTAGGTCGTGTTGCGTCAAAAATTGTACTTTAAAACTTATTTTTTTCCGAATGATACGTCCTTGATATGCCGTTTTTGCTATTAATTTTATTCGTCGAGAATCTCTAGATAACAACGAGCGTCCTCAAGTTCAAGCCATGAAACATAATCTTCAATTTGGTCAAGTATATTAATAATGTATAGGTATATGTAAATAAAGCTGTGTATGTATCGTGGCCGGAGTGCGTAAGATAGCATACATTAGCATATTGCCGATCAAATCAAGGTTGTATACCAGCCATGTATAATTATACATATATTTATGTATACCATTCACTAAAGAATTAAGTGTAGAAGGCATATTTAACGTACAAGGTATCCGGCCAGTTATAGCATCGCTAAAAGACTGCACGCAATCTTTTTATTTGCAATTTTTCGAATGTTTCATTTTGTTGACGTCAAAGGGATTCATTTATGAGACTAGAGCTAGTTAGATTCTTGTAGAAAGCTTAGTAAGTACCAGTATCTAGTCTTAAATGGGCTACTTTAGCTTACTGAAGGCTCAGTAGTATCGAGTGTGGATCTTCTGGCCATCTTTACTCTGTGATCTAGCCACACTCGTCGAGAAAGATATACTATTAAGTAAATGAAATTTAATACTTTGCTGTTTCTGAAGAGATGAATGTTACGGTTTGCCTGTCTGTAACGTACACTTGTATCTACTGAGTGTAAAAGTCGAATCTCTGAGAAGTCAAAAGTTTTAATATCAGGTTTCTTTTCTAGCAACCGATCAGAATGACAGATACTTCAATACTCACTCGCATCGCTCGCGATGTACAAGCTCAGTCGAAGTAAAATTATAAGATTTTTGCTACCTACTAGTGATGTAATATTGGACCCAGCATAATGCCTTGAGGCACACATAAACTTTGTGCCTTCCTGCGTGTAATATAACATTATAAGATTTTGGCTCGATCGTTCTAGTCAAACCAAAAATATATAAGACGATGGAATTGAAAGAAGCACCTATATTCAATATGTTCTAGGCAGTTTTTAAGCTTCCAGTTGGAACTACGTTAAGAGTATTTTGAAAAGTTTTTCCAATGTGTTACTAATGTCTCTTTGACTACTATAATGTTCTCGCACAACAACTTTATCAAAGAAATCTAATATAATGGACACGTCCGCGGCACTATGTTTTTCTATTAAGATCCGCGCCACGTGTAATGGAAGTTTACAACAAATCGCGCGTTCCTTAACTACAATATTTAATATTAATGCTTATTGTATTAGATCCTCGTGTGAGGCGATGTTACTGAATGGTGTGAGGTGAGCAGAGTGATTTGAATTGAAAACATCAATGTAAGATGCGTCTCTAATATAGATTTGTTTTAATAGGATGTAATGTAACTGGTAGTATAATTTTATCATTTAGTAGTAAAGGGATCACAGGTGTAATTGGGATCCCAGGACGACTCCTGGGATCCCAATTACACTAAAGTAATAATTTAATTAATTTTTGATGAGCCGTATCATTCTAGCATAGTCGACACTATGCTAGAATGATACGGCTCATCAAAAATTGTAGTCTGAGGCTCTTCAGTTCCCACAAATTTTCTGATTGATCCATCTACCATACACGACTATTAGTGATAATTCCTATAATGTACTGACGACAGCACATCCAGCTACTACTGTGTCAGATTTCTTTATTCGATTTTCAACTTTATCTCTAAAATATTAAGGGTCAAGGTTGGTTGGGAATATTTGACAGTTTCGAGAAGCTTGACCTGCTGTCGTCCGAACTTTGCTTGCCACAAAGAATAAAGTTTGTGGGCATTTATTAGGATTTAGGTATCAATTTTGATTAATCTTGGCACACAGATGGTTTATTTAACTGGCATTAACATATAGGATATTTTCTATTCCAAAATCCCCATGAAATCAAAACTTAGTGTGTGAAATAGCTGGCCGCAGCTAGTCAAACAAAAAAAAAAGTCAGCTAGTAAAGCCAAACTTTCTTCTAAATAAACTGAAACTTTCATTCCTCTCATAACAATGATCAAACTACAATAAAATTCCTCGCACATAGACTTCATAAACGCTAACTACCCTACATTTTCTAAACATTGTAAGTAATCTCTTCTAAAGAAAAAGACGAAGGAATTCGTCAAGTATGTATGCGGCTTGATAGGCAAGCTTCCCGCCGAATAGTTGAAAGCTCAATGACACCGCTTTGAGTTACTTTAGTGCTTACGACTGTTACACGACTAGTCTAAATATATTATAAAAATGTAAGAGAGTTCTTGCAATATTTTGAAGGCTTAACCATTTAGTATTAAATGGGAAGTAAGTGGAGTCTAGAAAATGCTGAGTAGATCGACCATATAATATTCGGGCGAAAGCCCGACTATGACTTGTGTCCGGTTTCATACGTCAAGAGATGCATTCGTACGGCAACTCGACGAATGGAACCGGAGATACAGTTCCCAAGCAACTGCTTCAGTGACCAAATTGTTTTTCCCTGATGCCGTGGCTGCCTACAGGATAGTCAGGAAGTGCAAAATTAATAATGTTATCACACAAATTATGACGGGGCACGGTGGGTTCTCAGCATACTTGTACCGTTTGTTTTTGTAAGTGTAAGGGGAGCCCATCGTGCATTTGCGATCCTGAAACTGAAGAAACTGTGCCACATATATTGTTCGATTGTCCCGTCTTTGACAGAGAGAGACTAGAGGCCGAACACATACTAAATACCACACTTGATGCCAAAAATATTTGTAAAATAATAGCGGGCAAAAATAGAGAAATCCTATTAGAATACTGGGTAAAAATATGTGAGAAAGTTATAAAAAGAAATAAAAATGCATAAGCAAAAAATGTTTACACAATATTATATATAATATTAATGATAAGCATTTAAATAGTTGTTTGTTTGTATTGTATTTAAATGTTAATGGAATCAAAATTAAATAAGAAATAAATATTAAGTAGCCCAAACAAAACGCAGTTATTAGAATAAGACTTAGTAAGTAGTAGCCGTAGGAATGTATGTTTAACTATAACTAGGAATAAATATGTAGGTAGTCTGATAAACTGTTAACGCACGAAAGTGAAGCTTAGTATAAGTATAGGCTCCGATTATGTTGGAGGTAGCAGAATTTAAAAAAAAAAAAAAATAAGGGGGGGGAATATTTGACAATTTCGGGTAGGTTGACCTGCTATCGTCCGCACGATCATAAAATAAAACAGATTACTTGATAACCAATGGAGCTTCATTCGAGTTCTTTTAGCGTTCGTGTCTTAGGATACCATGTTTAATCTGTCCACCTTATAATATGTTATTCTAGAACTAGTATAAATAGTTTATATTAGCTCCTTTTACTCCACTTCATTGTCTCCCTACATTCTGAATTAATCCCGTCTCGTTCCCGTATCGTGGGCTTTGAGTGCACGTGCGCATGACACAGAAACGCGAGCGTTTTATACGGCTTGTTTACAAGCCGACGCTACACGGTTCCCGAGCTCGGCTTAGATGATACAAACATACAAGTACCTACGTGAGATGATGCAGAGATGCTGCACAGTATCGCTGTACTTTGTATGTACTTAAGACTTTATTGTAAAAAGTTCAGTTTGTTTTTGGATGAAACAATTGGGAAATTAATGCTACAAATATATTGTTTGGGACTATTTCAATATATATTTATTAATATGCTAATCAAGTTAATAAAGAGTATTTCCAAAGACATATCTACGAAATTATAAGCTCACCACACACTCTCTCAATACCCTTATGGTACAACCTTTATAAAAACCATAAAATCACATAAAGATAGCATTGAAAACAGATAGAGCACTGTATCAAAGAATAATCCTGACCTAGAGGACGATGACGATGAAGAGGCAGAAAATCAGTCAAATCCGATGGTGTTAGGTGATTTGATTGGAGTTCAAAGTGCTTATGACGACATTTATGATTCTGATGATGACCTCCCTTTGTCTGGCTAGTTACAACGGAATTCTGATTCTACAGAGCCTAATAATGTACGTTCAAACACGCCGGCTATGATTGCTTCAAAATGGAAGAAGAATTATAGAATGGATATGTCTGGTGGGTTTCCTGAAAGAGTGGGTTTGTCAGATCAAATTCTAAGCATGGAGAATGTGACACCTCTTTTACTATTTCCCCTTTTTTTGGACAGTGTATTTACAAGACCTTTTATGTTTCCAAACTACAGCTCAAAGGAAATTGTAAAAATTGCTGAAATAAACAGAAATTGATAAATATGTTCCTATTGTGAAAGTGTGACTGAAAGAGTTAAAGTAAAATAATAATAATAATAAATTTATTTGTTAGAACATTTATGTTACACATAATAATATAAAGTCAGTAACATTCTGCTGTTAGTAAACGTTTTAAACAATTAAAATGGTATTAAGTACATATTAATACTAAAAAAAAATATAAAAACTAAATTAATATTAGTATATGAAACAATAAAAAGATGCCTTGGCATAAAAACATCTGCTACTTTACAAAATGCTATTGACGCCGAGTCCCTGGAAACTAAAAAAAAACTAAAAATAAATTTAAGTTCAATCCGTCTATTTCTTTAATTTGAATAAGAAAAAGACGAAGATAAATATAAGGAATTTATTCCTATCGAATTAAGATAATCCATAGACAATTTAGACGTATTTACGACAGGCCTATATAATATTAATCTTCTGTAATTTTCATAATCAAATACAGAGAAAAAGATGCGCTGGACATATTATATGAATGACTGGACTTTAGTTTGTGATCCAGGGAATCGGGGCGATTGGCGCTAATTTAAGGAACCGGAAAGAAATAGGTACGGAATTCTTAAAATGATGAGATGATACCCCATCGGTAGCATCCAAAACACGTATTTATTTCTGTAAACAATCAGCTGATCATGGTAGGTATTATTAGCGATGAAGGTGTTACTGATGGGTCTGGGAACTTGAGTCTGTTATATAGGAAAATGAGCTGATTAAATTATCACGCTATTTTTATGAACAATATCATCACAGACGCACTTAACTAGAATTACATATCACACATTGTCACGTTGTCAGCCTACTTGGCTATTAATGTCCATTAGAAAAAAAGACTCTTTGGTTATGTCGTAAAGAATGATTCACTTCCTAGGATAGGTAATCAATTTTTGTTTCAGGTAATTCAACCATTTGACAGGGTCAGAAAACTTGACGATATGATTGATCAGAATGAAGGAGAAGATACGGATTCTAGTATTATTGTGAGAACTCAAATACCTAAATAGACTAGAGATGATGAAGTAAGTATTTGTAGCCAAAGCGGAATACAAAGAGTAAAAGAAGCATGTTACGAGAATCAAATGGATACTCAAGCATAAAAATATAATCTCAGTTATAAATTCAAGTTATATTCTCACACAACTTAACACACAAATGATTATGCAAGGAATATATAAAGATAATATAGGACAAATTATGTAAGTAAGACGATAAGATCTGGTTGATGTGAAATTCAAAAAATTTCAAATTCAAAGGATACAGGTAAATATGACTTTCTCTATGAGTATGTTTAATTATTTGAGCTCTGTTTAGAATGGCAAGAGCTTGAAAACACATACAAACTAACTGAATACATATACTTAAGAAAAAGACAATTACTAGCAGTATATTTGTGTCACCCGAGCGGCGCCGGCGCCTCGATAAACGCAACGATACCGCCACGATAACGTTAATGGACACACTCTTTATCACTGCACGCACACAAAGACATAATCAACATTAAACCTATCGAATATAAATTTAAACTAAGAACGCACGTCAGACTCCAAAAACAAAGTCGAAAATTGAGAAGCCTAATATTTGGGCATGTGAAATTTTCTGCACCACTCAAAAAGTTACATAAATTCTAAGAAACAAGGTTCAAAATCAAATGCAGTGAAGCCAGATGATTTTAAGGTATGAATGGATTCGGGGAAGTGCGGTAATGGGTCCGACCGGAATGTCAATGTCAGGCCTATCTGGAAAAAGGATGGGTAGAGGTTCCATTCAAAAACAGGATATCAAGGTCCGAACCGTAAGTGGTCTGATATAGCTAATGTATGCCAGAGCCGTTGTCACATTTGTCTTAAAATGTAGTGTGATGAGGATTCCCTACTCAAATAACATCCTCCCTATCTTGAGAACGATTTGAGTACCAAAGAACGCATGGGAAATCTGAATTTTAAACAAAGCAATTTGCTTCTCTCATAATTTCACCATTATATTGTATTCCATTGCTCTATGACTCATCGGCCCTAAACGGTAAAAGTAATGATACATAATCAAGAACCTCAGAAAATCCCGTAAGTCACTCCCAAAATGTCGTGTTCGGGATTATGATTTATATTTTGGCAAAACGAAGCTGAACCCTAAAAATAAAAGCATATACAAAACAAGGGATTATGCCGCGTCAGGCGCGAAAAGCAATGAAAAACGGGGGTAAAGCCGGGAATCATGGGAAACCCTATGGTGAACGTTGTGAGGGAATCCCGGCGATAAAGAGTAAAATTTGCACCCCTATGCTTGCATGCGATGATTGTGGAGGGATTTCCGGGATGACAGTGTCTACAAGGTTACACCTACAATTAACGTTAGGTATGGAAAAAATAGCACGGAACTTTGGGGAATGAATATTTCAATGTTCTCTACTGGTTTTCAAAAAAGGCAGTGACTAAGTGTGTTTTTGTAAAGTTTCAAATATTATTCAATGATTCCTACACAGGGATTTTAATGCATTTTGGTATCTATAAAAACTTATTACAAAATTAAGTACTGCATTGAAAGTTCGTTACACGTAAAGACGATGCACTAAATGGTTACTGGTCAGAAACTTGACCTCAAATTCTTGCTTGCACTTTCGAGAGCATATATTACAGAGTTCTCGTGTAGAACCAAACCAATGAAGAACTATATTGCCATCATCCTAAAAAAAAACCTCTCTAATCCTTTCTAATCATTATTCAATGACCAATCGAAGCTCTAGAGCACGTGCCTCCTTCATTATTCAAGTCTAAATCCCTATTACCAAAATAATGCCGCAACATCATCGCTGGGGTCTTTATTATAAACAAATACCGGAGCACCGCGTGGTGCTTTCAAAGGGACGTGGAAAAAACTCCAAAGTCCGTTTGTTGAGCGGCGCAAGCATTAATAATGTAGTTTAAAGATGGCGCTGGAATGCGCGCAGGCAGAGACGGTGGGGATGCGCGGGAGTCGATAGTGATGTGCACTTTGAAATTATGTTCAGATCTTTTAAAGGCTAGGAATTTTAAGATATTTGTGTTACAGAGGTTTTGTTTCTATTAGCATAACACTATGATACATTGCAAGCAAAATAATTCAACAAAACAATTATCTCAACAAAGGATGTCAATACAAAATAATTAATAACAAGCAATTAACAACACGCATCAAAACAATCACCGAATCATAGAGTATCTGAGAAGCGCAAGCGTACGACCGCTGCGGACCCCGTGCCTATTAATTATAGTATTTAATTAGTTGCGATAAGTGTGTTTGCGAACTTCGGCGTTATCGCGTTTATTATCTGTTTGTGATGACAGAAATTACGTAAACATGTGATTTTTTGTAACAAAGATACAGTTAATGGGCTACAGTGAATGAAGCAGTGATTTTTGATATTCGGCTTCAATGAATTTTGGTTTTTCTCTAATATACCTATATGTATTCGGTTTTAATTAATGTTCATTCACTGAAGTTTTGCCGAATTATTATCTAGTCACTAGTGCCTGATAAGGCTCTCATTATTATAATATTTATTGCAGTTTTTGAAGGATTTTCTGGTTGTTTGACTTGTTAAGAACTGAATTGGATAACACACATTTTAAGATAGTACATTTTAAGGTACTTGTTTTATTTTTTGCTTAGTAAGATGATATATTTTTTGTAAGATATACATATTATTATAATTATAGACATAGATTTAATTTTAGATAAAAGGTCCTAAAATACAATCTCTAAAACTCAATAGAATATCGATACAGTCAGAAATTCACTACAGTTACAGCACTATGCATCCCTAATTTCCAGGAAGCTGCGCGGGCGCCGATGCGGTCGGATTCCACGATCTACCGACTTTGTGAGTGACCATCTATGATCTATGATTATATAATATGCACGCACTGTATTTCTATTAAGAAACTGGATTAAAATATTGACGTAATAAAGTATAATAGGAACGAATATATAATCAGTGTAAACTTGGCCAGAAAGTATGATCAAGCGATGAATCAAATGAGTATAAATGTATAAATACTTTACCATAATTTGGTTATTTATTATGAGTATTTTACTACATACCTAATCAAATAATCCTTAAGAAAATGAATGAGTTTAAAAAATATTATTAAGTTCAATTCGATTGTATCCCAACTTTGCACATTAAGATAAATTTATAACTCAGTGTCATTTTCTAAATCTGTATTATGAAAATAAAACGGAGGGTTCTGATTGCCTTAATGATTATGGGAAATACTAATGATGAGGTCATATTTGCAATAATGGAACTTTTAGTAATATGTATAGGAAAAAACAGATTGAAAATGTCAATCATAAATTAGTTCAGGGCTCGAAAGTGCCTCCTTAAATCGAAACTTAATTTAAAATCTACTGCTATATTTCTGTCGAATTCATTAAAAAGTGATAAAATTATGCCTTTCTTACCTTTAGGTTTGAGGTCTTCCATTGCGTAACGACTGTAAGGTGGAGGAGGGGTTTCTGTAACCAAAGATAAAATATTGTTAGTAATCATATTCAGTCAAAGTAAAATCTATGTTGGTTTATTTCGATTTAATCAATTTTCGTTTCCAAAAGATTATTTGAAATCATTTATTGCAAGTTTGCATAACTTGCAACGTTATTTTACTGGTCTTTTTTGAAGTCCTCTATTTCTTAAACGTCTATTAAAATAGACGCTAATCAGCAGTCAAGCTAGATGATAACGTTACATATTAGGTTCCCAAGTTGATTCAACGGACAAATTAAAAGAGGAATGCAAAAAGTCGAAAACTTTTTCAATCGCCACTAATCACCCGCGTTACCCGTCTCGACCAAAAAATAAAAAGAAATTCACCTTAAAACAAACAACACGTAACCGGATCAGGTAAAAACGATCCCAGACCGCCCGCAATTATGTCCAACCGTGGAATCGAACCTTGATCACCGGCTAAATAATGACTAACCTATATTTTGATCTCATAATGACAGTTTTAAGCGCCATTTTGTATCAGACACCGTTGTCTTCTGGGACGAATGTGTTATTTTTTACATTAAAAATAGTTTTTGATTTAAGATTACGATGCCGCAGCAAGGTGTTGTTGTGAGGGATCGTAAAGAGTGAATAATAATTCACCAATTTCAATAAGTAGGCTTGGAGAAACAGCCAAGAAAAGAATACAAACACCAAAGTAACGTTAACTAATGTCGTTTGAATCCGGAGCGCGATCTATTCCATTTACGAGCAAACAGGCACGCGCTATTGGTCATTTAGAATTTCGAATGCCATTAGTATTTTCGAATTCCGAATGTAAATTGTGCAATTGTCATTTGCAATTCGGCGCCAGGCGGCGGTGGACGTGTCAACATTGTTTTTCAACTGAATCGATGCCGCTGGACATTTTGAATACAAATTATACGAGCATTATTATCATTGAATTCAATATGATTTTATGATGTTATAGTATGCCATCGTTCGGAGAACTGTTTAACTGCGTTTGCACAAGAAATTTCAAAACAATCGTCAGTGCATGCACCTGCATATCGAATGGATGATAAAAGTTGGAATTTTGGAAGACGCCACATAAATCATGTGAGAGTTTTATTAGCTTTTTATTGCGTGGTACAATCGTTAAGTGCGCTTAAATTAATTTTATTATATCAAAACGGTCCGATTTTGTTGACAGCTACATAGTTTCCAAATGTTTCTCGACAGCATATCAAATAAGAATAAAGAAGCTTTCAGTGTTATGAATATGATAGTATGAGTCAGATGTTTTCGCTGCACTCCCGACACATTGCAGCTGAAAAAAAGAGTATGCGATGCAAGAGTAAATGACCCTAAACGCCTAGCGTAGCATCTAGCAGATATAAATAATATCGTTGTTGAACTTTATGTCCATACGAGTGCGTGCGTGAACAACCTTCCCTCCTACGAACAGCCAAAACAAACTCTAATCTGACGCGATAAAACTGATATTTAAATCACCGACGCCACCGATATCTCACCTTTTTGCAACAACAAACCATCACATATAAATATATAAAGAGTGGCGTGACTGAAATTACTTTTACAACTGTTACATCATAACCACCATACATTATTAATGGAAAAAAGACTTTGTCAGGACCGATATAGAGTGCAGTTTCCTAACAGCTTTAATTAGAAATCATTAGTTCATTTGCTTCGAAGCTTAAACTTGCAGTGGGTGCAAATTGATTTGTATCGAATGTCGAGGGGCGATGGTTTAGATTTCAGTGTAATGTGTGGTATATCGTGTTTCAATTATTGAAGCAATTCGTCAATGAAGAATGGATCCTGTACGAATTTATATAGAGTTTAATTTTGATGTGCGCATAATGGAATGCCGTCTGATGAGGTAGATAAGTATTACGGTAGGCGCGTATGGAGGCCCGGCATGTGTAATTAATCTAAACATTCAATCTATAGCAATAAATACCGTAGGTTGTCAGTTTGTCCTTCGATTACTATGTAACTGGCGAACCGGTCAGCCTGGCCGGCTCCCTCAGCATCTATTGCTCTATTCATAGTATATTCAGCAACCAGTATAGCGGCGATAATAAATATCAAAAAATTTATTCAATTGCTTTGATCAGTGCAGGACAGTTAGCCTATTAAATGGTACAGTTATTGATAAGCCTGTTTTCTTGGTTTATTGCAATAGCTTACAACTTTATGTTGCTTGGACAGCAATGTGAAGTGATGTTTATTTCTACATTTTAGACATAAAATCTCTCTAGGTAATCTAAAATTGCTGCAACAGTATTTGGTCCAGTTAGTCTAAGTAGCTAAACTAAAATTGCAAGTGCAGTAACCGAGAATAGATTAGACAATGTTCTAGAGATAATTTTTATGCACAAATATTTCATATTAATCAAGGATTCCATAAAAGTAAAAACTGTGCAACCAAATAATACTGAAACGGGTATAGAAATAGAGTGGAACGATTTATAAGTGTTGTACAATCGAGTAGCGTAGATGGGCTGCCAACGCGGCGCCGGCGCACCGCTCCACCAAATTGTTAATATGCACTGATTCATAGTTATGTTTAGAGAATTATTGACTTTGTTATATTGTGGAATTCAAGATATTTCTACATTTGGTTTGAGGAGAATAACTATAGAGTATTGTGATTTTGTTAAGATTAGAATATATTGTATTTAGCTTTCAATGAACAAGTCTATTTACTATAAGGTCCGTTTCCTATTTGCACCAATCCCTTCTTAATAATTAATTTCCATTATTTATTTTTTTCTAATGTTATTCTCATATACAACTGTTACGTCAGGTATACATAATATGCCGTGCATCTTCAATTGATTTTCTTCTAAACGAATGGTTTTACAAAAATATAACGGTGCTAATAATACTGCAGCCATCTTCTCAAATCTTCAGACCTTCAAATTCATTTTGCTAATTCTATTAGCCAATGTCACACAGTCACTCGCATGCCCTGAATATGAGGTTAACTATACAACACGCGTTTATATGCTAATTTAGAACATCCTGCGTTTAACACATGTTGTAATAGTTATCTCAGTCTTAAGAAGGCTCGATGAAGTTCTTCGTAATCACTTGCATGTTTATGAAGAAGTTAGTAGTTTAAGCCGCATTGTGCTGATTGCAAATTCACAGAAAATTTACTATGATTCTTCTAGCTTTACCTTTTTTGTAATGTAATGTGCGTTAGAGTATGTGCAGAAATTTTTTTTCTGATTGGTGTCTTTGCTGATTAAATACATTTAGCACTAGTCTTTTAAAAAATCCAGATCCAAAAGAAGATATTTTTCATATCTTCATAGATCATCTTAGATCATCTTCTATCATAGATTCAGCCTACATTGAGTTCCACTATCTAGCTAATGGCTCCCCTTTTCCATCCATTCTAAAAGTGCTCCGGTCACAAGTATGAAATGATTAAACAGCAATCCACTATTCAAAATCTGAGCTATAGTTTTAAACGAATGAAAAGCAGAAAACTTTGCCAACAAGCTGACGGTAGAAAGGTGTGTGACAATGTCCCCTGGAGCAGAGAGTACGCCCATATTGTCGACTGAATATTTTCTACATCACATTGCGTATCAAATGACGTCGGTCGTCGTACCACTGACATGACGTACCTACCGTTTGGCTCACAACCGCATGTCTTTGCTAAAATAATTACATCTATTTGTTTTCTCTTTCAAACTTTTAAATTCTGTTTTAAGCTTCAAACATCCCATCACACTTGTTTTCTTTTCTTCTCTTCAACGTCACCAGCTGAATTATGTCTCCGTCAAGTGCCTATCGCACTGAGATGCAACATATAATTTAACAATATCTATCATCGAAAAATAAACGTTGTTTACATTGATAAACAGACTGAACTACAAATCTTAGTCTATTACTTGAGAAATCTAAATAGAAAACAATAAACAATCAATAAATCCACTTTAATACACCATAAATCTGGCAGAAAATTGTGGAAACGCGTCACGGCGCATCGTCACGTAGCAGTCTCAAGGACGAAGCCACGCGCGTGAACATTCCCGGGACATCATTGTAAACTTCAACTCGACTAAGATTTTTCATAAATCGTAACACAAAAGTTTTAGATATCTTTTACGCAAATGATATCATTGAGGAACTTACAGATGTTTTCTGAACAAACAATGATGACCAGGACACAAATCATTGCCAAATGGGACAAGCAAACAACAAAATTGTTAAAGACGTAGTAAACTGATTAGAGAATCCACATTTTCAACTGGAAACATGATGATCAGGAACACACTAAAATAAAACAGGAGTTTCGTAATGAACAAAGAACTAACTGCAATTGATTTTGCGAAGGACAGTGCCAAGGAATTTAGGGTCCTAACCTAGCAACAAAGTCTAAAATTCAAAAAAAAAGTCGGTTATACGCACGGAACGTAGCGCGCGCGCGTGTGAATCGACGAAAATAGCCCGCCCGAATTATAACAAGTCGGATGGCGCCTCCGACGGCGCCCGGCGGCCGCACGTCGTCAGCTCCCACGCGGACGCTAGGATAAACCCTAGATACCATTGCTTATTCACCAAGGTTTCACTGGTTACCTCAATCGATGCTTATAAGACCTTGCATAAAAGTATAGGTACATCTTAGACGTTAAGATTAGGACTTCTGTGCTCCAGATCTTAGAGCGAGAAATCTTCTCCTATTGTTATTGTTTGCCTCGTTTATTATTATTATAAAGTCTTGTATAATAAGTATGTATATGATTTAGTTTTTGTAAATAACTTGGCAGTGTAATAAATTTGACTGCTAAGCAAGGGCAGTGATTTAGAAATTCAAATTCACTCACTCTAAAACAATAGTACATATCAAGGATTGTTATTAATAAGTTTTTAAATAGAATTAACTAATAATAGTTAATAAAAACAAAAGTAGATGGCGTTGTAGTAAATTGTCGCAAGATGTCATTGTAGACCTTGCTTGTCGGCGCTAAATAGGACCGGAAGGCAATGACGTACAAATAATACGAGGTGAATTTATATGATGCAAATAGTCGGGCGTTGATTGATCGGTAAAATGAAATGCAGGTTCAGCCAATTGTAGAATAAGCACGTGCAGAGCTTAATAATTAAGGTACAAAGACAGAATAAACAATTCTATAATAACTTTATAAAATATACGAAATGAAAAAGGTACCTAAAAATTTGAATGTCATTGATTTCAATGTCGAAACTAGAATTTGACGAGTTGGGAATTAATCACAAACTTATTTAAAAGAAGAGAACGCTAACGTTAAAAACGTTGATTGGTGAAACAAACAATAAATTGGTAATGAATATCAAGGTAACACTGATAGTGATAGATCGACTATACATCATTTGTAAATTTTAAAGTCACATTATGAGACACATGAGATTTTTCAAGAGATAATTGTATTTGAGTAGATAGATATGACAAGAAATCCAAAACAAACAATAAACGTGACACTTGTAAAAATAGATATAAACATTTAATAGAAAACTTTAAAGTATACAGGGCTTTGATTGGTCCAAAACCAAATCATACCCAATTATAGTCATCGAAGCTATAGGCGCTATAGCCATACTCTGAGTTAGTTTACATGTTAAAGCATCGGCATTTCTGATGATATAATTAACGCTCATTAGTGAAACATAAAACGTAAAGTTAAGCATCCATTGAAATGGTAACGTGAGAGAACTTCCAAGGTTCGTGCTGTTTCATAATCATCAGCTTCATGGGATGCTCATGTTTCTTCAAATACTTCGTCTACACTATGTTAACTAAAAGTAACTGACGATCACAATGGAAAAACAAAACATAAGTCTTGTAGGTACATTATTGACAACTTGATTCTAAATTCCAAATCACGATTCAAAAGAATCGGAAGATCAAACAGGTGTTTGGACAAAAAATATGGACACTTAATAAGCATTATTTAAGAATAATTTGATTTCAATATATTATACTCAATTGGTAACGGTTCATCTAATCCCCGAAAAGGCCTCTCCTAAGCGATAACCTGCCGTGTAGACGAAATACTTTAAACATTACGAAAATATTTATTAGTGTGACTCAAGTGGCTATCACCAACTGTTTTAAAATTATCGTCTAGTATTCGCCTGCCTAGGAACTGATTCATGGATCAAATTAAGTCTTTGAAGGACCGATAAATTAACAAGTAATGGCACGTTGGAAGCAACGTGACTGCGACTTCCAAATGGCAACATTTCTTTCTAGATTGCGATTGCAAGCTTATAATTTCTTGAGAATGTCAATTTTCCAAAATAATTATGACATGTTTTAAAACATTCAATTAATTATGTGAGACAGTAAACATTATTATTAAAGAATGTGAAGCAAGAAGTTAATAAAGAATCAGCACTGAAACATGTGAATTAGTCAAAAGACCCCCTAACAAGCAGTAAAATGAGCGATCGGCAATACGTCGCTCGCTCCGGTACGTGTAGGTAATAAAAGACGACAATTTTTCCAGTTTCGCAAGAGCCGCCGCCGGGAGCGACCGGTTCTCACACAGGTGCCGCTGGTCAATGGGCTATTTTGTGACACAGTCTGCGACCACGTACTTAACTCGATAATATCAAATCCGAAAGTAAACTCGCCAGAGATTAATTGCGTTTGCCGATCGTTTATCTGAAAAATGTTAAAAGTAAACGCCACTCACTTCTCTACTAAGAGCTTCGTTGTATTATTGTAGTACATACCATCGAGTAAACAAGCCTCGATAAGCAGCCACAAAAACGATAGCTGTGAACGACTTCTTTTATGCAAGCCTATTCTCTATTCTCGGGCGGGCATAATAAGACAACCATTCACAAATTCAACAAAGCAACCCAAAAACATGACCAGACTACAATAAAACGAGAAAAAACCGATCACGAAAATCGAGTTGTGCTTACGCAGTGCTACAGGCGTACCTGCGCCGGCGCAGGCGCGCCCCACCTCCCCTCCCCTGCCCGCCACCGGCCCCCGCCTGCGCGGCGCGACACGGCGCCGGCGCCAGTCAGCCGACAAGCAATTATGGCTAAATAAATATCGGCCATGCCGCCGCCTCCGACGCGTCGCTAACATCAACAGATGGATTCTCATACTGCTATCTAGACGACATCATTAAATTTTGGACCCCACTTGTAATGGCCCGGTGAAATGGCGTGTGGGCACCAAATTACTTGTAAATGGTAGTTAGAATTCTTCGTTAATGTTTGTCCATCATGGTTGTGGGTTTAATTGCCGGATGTGGGTGACTGATTTCCGTAATGGGTACCAATGAGATGACAGACCGGTGAACACACGGGAACGTGCCGAAGCGGCCGCGAGTTCGTGGCAATATTTGATCCTGCGAGTCGGCGGCGTCGCGTTGACGCCTGTGCTCGATAAGATAAGAGCCCCTCTCCTCCCACCAGCAGGCGTTCGAAAAGTGCCGGCTCGCATAAAAACATTCACAAATAGCGCGGCTTGATTGCCGGTGATTGGCGACCACGCGCCCCAAACTCGCTATGCGATTGATCTGCGTGAATAAATTGGATGCTTGCAATCTAGCTTGCCCAAGGATTTCCTGTTCATCTTGTTCGCCCAATAAAAAAACACGTCTCGACGGATAAAACAAAAAAAGTGATGAATCAAACTGAGCAGGTGTACGACAATAAACATATCGCTGATTAAATTTACGATGAGCCATGTTACGATCCGCAAAATCGTAAAACTAAAATCATTACCCGTATTACTGGAGTTTATAAAAGCAGTTCAATGAAAAATTACGGAGAGAATATTAATTAACTCCCAGCCTGGACCAAACGTTAATTAGCAGTAGAATCAAATTAGAATCAGACCAAAACACAAGCGGGAACTGTTGATTGTTGCGTCGGTTGGCAATGTGCACACAAATCAAATGTGCGACGAATAATGACGACTATATTTAGTAAGCGCGGTGTGGGAACAACACGGGAAAGTTGACAAAAACAGTGGCGTCGCGATTTCGGCGCGACACAAGAGGAAAAAAGTTCACCTGCATTCATACCGTCTGCGAGAACGACCTAATGAAGCCAGCTGGTGTTACGAACTTACTGATGACTATCTATCCATTAGTTCAACAAGAAATGAAAACAAACGATGCCGAAATGAGGAATGCATCCCGAAAAAATTTAAACAATTCATGGATGTTAGCGAAATAGGAAACCAATAACACTATCGTTGTTTTTGTTTACATCATACATTATATTGTTAACTTCCTAACATCTTGTATCAACTGCAGCAGAATATAACGCTCCGAGCTTTTCATGAATTGAAAACACATAAGTACTTATTTTTGAACATATTTATAAAGTCTAAATGATCTAGAAATCAAGGATAGCCCATGGTGCGATGGCAAGTTTCTGCAATGCAATAATTTATCAAATTACGCAACCTGTAATACCTGTGTAAAACTTATTTGACCAATTTGATGTCCATTTAAGGCGACTCCGCGGCGAAAGTGAACGGCAAAGGACTACGCTCTGATATCGCGTTAGTCATGATTTTGGTGAACTTCAGGTATATTACTTAGCCACAACTTAAAATTTGAAGATTGTGAATGATATTATAGACAATTGTGTAACAAAATAAAATCATACATGTAGTTTTACAAAATAACTGAAGTAGTCTAGAGCTTTTGGAGCTTGGAACTAGAGAAAAAGAGTTTGAATATTACAAAAACCTATCCAAGCAGCAGAAGCCTAGAGCATAAGCCTAATAAAGGAATTTAAAGGAAAAAAAACCTCACTTGACAAATTTAGAATTACAGGACGTCTAACTCTATCACAGACATCTGCCATATCAATAAGGTCATACAAGCTACCAGCCACCAGCCACCAGCCAGTCCTTCCTCATAAGGAAACATACATATTCATATTTTTACTTGGCTTTCTTCTCAATTAATATGCTAACAGGCATTGTCAGCACACCCACGTCTAGTGAGAAGTATAAAGTGGGCGTCGATCTTAAGTAGGCGACGCGACTTGCGCGTGAGTCGATGTCATGGTCACTCATTAGTTAGGAAACATTAGTGAATCTCTGTTACTTCACTTGCCCGTTATGGTATATTTATATGTATTTGGACGTTTATGGAAAAATTGATGGATAAGTATGGAAATGATATGTGGATTTTGTTGTTCTGGAAATTGGCAAATACTTAATGGTCCTGTTTAATTACCTAACTGTATTGAGGACACTTCATTTTTGTCTGCCTGTCAAGTTCAGTCACTGAAGTGACAGTAATTGCAGATGCCTCAGGTAGTTAATAGTACATATACTTAGCTAATCCATCGGATAAAAAATCAAATTAGATTGTATAAATATATATAGGTTGAAGTTGACGAATTTTGAAGAGAACAAGACAAATTGAGACCAAATTGATGTTATACGAAAAAAAAAATTAAACTCGCAATTATTAACAAATGATTAATTATAAAAGATAAGGGAGGTGCCAGAAACAAGTTTTGGTCACTTCTAAATTAAGACGCATTAGGTAAAAGAAAATTTACATAAATTATAACCAAAGTGACATCACAGAAGTGATTGTCAGTCTCGTTGTAGAAACAAGCCGAAAACATGATCACGCCCAAGTATCTGCGATGATATCATGTAAGGGTCATTTATACGACCTCAGGAAACGCCGGGCGGCGGACTGTAGCTATTTACCTAACAAAGGCTGACGGCGGTAGCGCCATTGCCTGACGAATTAAAAAGTTAACGGGCTGCGCGCGCCGAGCGTCGCGGCATGCCGGCGCCGGCGACTCGACCTTGTCTAGTTATCGCGAACGGGTGACCCTCGCCACGGCAGATTAGGCGAGCCGCTTTTTACACACCCTGACTACGCAACAGATGCCGGAGGGAATCTTGATCACTCGCGAATATAATTGTTAGAACACTTTTACTTTTTGACACAACTCCGAAAGAACAAACACCTATAATTAATCAAAGAATCAAAAGTACCAATCCAAACAGTGTAATCGTTAATAATAAATATGACAGAGGATGTCTGGTAAATGCTTTAAAGTCGAAAGAAAGTGTTGACCTTTGTAATTTCATACAACAAATCCAAGAAACTACTGTTGATGTCACAGCTATAAATAGACCGCCGAAGTCGAATGTTTACACTAACAATCTAATGTAGGGATGGTGTTATATATCGCACTTGTGTCAAATGCCGGTGGTGTATGTGACCGGAGCAGTCTGACGTCAGTGGCAACGTAACTGTAGATACAGAAACAAACAGTAGCGATAACACAGTGATAACGAATCGCACTGATAAATAGGTGCAACCCGCGTGAACAAATCTACGTAAGTACGTAGCACATGAATATTAAGAAAATTACAAACTCCAGGAACTAATATTCACATCCATGAATGTTGTAACACCTTTCAGAACACTTATTGAATATGTACAGGCACTTCAATAAGATTGAATACAAGACTGTCTAGGTTTTGTTAGGTTAGTAGAGGTTAGGGCGAATTAGAAACGTTTCGATGGACGAAAACATCCAACAAACTTGCCCCAGGGACGTTCTTAATTCAAAACACAATCGACGACCATTCATTCGTTTGATCATCCATTCACTTAAACTGTACGAGCGAACACGTTCAAAACACGGCATAGGAACACTGAGCTCGAGATTCGTACGACATCGATGTTTACTTGATGCACTTGTTGCGCGGGTCAACGTCCTGATCACGTCACACGTACCGGGCTTGCAGAGACGACTCCAGTGGTACGGATTGCAGCACTGCTGGTCAGCGCAGAGGGGCAGGCGACGGAGTTCGCTGGAGTCTCGTAGTTCGGGGAACCTGAAGGCGCGGGTGACAGCGAGCCGGAGTTGTGAGGCGGTGTGACCGGCCGGCACGCACTCCGTGCCGGCGGCGCCCGCGTCCAACGCCCTCGCGAGCCGCCGCAGCAGGTCGTCGGGCAAGGAAGGCGCGCCGGCCGCCACCAGCCGCCGCCGCAGCGCGCGTCTCCGGAACATCACATGCCGACGACGGGGTCACAAGTCGCGCGGCCGTTCGCGCCACGCGACACACTCACGCAGGCGGCACGACATCGCTCGCCGCGTGCGGGCACTCGACTGACGGACACAACGTTCCGCCGGCTAGTGCAGTGACGCGGCTTGGTGTGCCACACCTGAATACAATTTTACCCTGAATCTAATACCCCATTTGATTGTTTTTTATGCTTATTTTGTTCTTTAGACATATGACATGTAATTATGACATTGCTTACTCATTGCTAACCATCTTTAGGTCATAACTTTCCACAAAGTTAGGTAAAGTTCCAAAGGTAGAGTTAACGGCAGATTGCCTTATGCTCTACTTTCTTTAAAATGTATTCATTTTAACGTGTATTCCACAGTGGCAGTTTAAAATAAATATATAGTATTAAAGAAAGCAGAAAATTAAAGGCAGATATTGCTCTATAAAGTTGTGTACTTAATTACATTATACGCATTCCATATCTAATCGTAGTTATCATACGTAAAATAGTAATGTCATGACTCAATTAAAAAAAATTAAATCCATAAACATTCAGATAAAGACACCAGCAAAAAAACAAGCTCTCAATTATTATTGATATCATATAATTTCATATATTTTTTGTATTACGGAAGTGTATAAACTTAAAACATGTAAAAACATCTACTATCAACAGCACTCGACTCTACTCCCTCGAGACACTCATCCAAAATCTCCCCAGTTTCCACTCCACCGACTCGAATCTCCCACAAACTAGGCAGTTAGTTGCCAACGTCTATCAGGCGCGGGTGCGCGGGGAGCGGGCGCGGGGGTGCTCGGCTGGCGCCACCGGCGGCGTCAGGTGCGCGCGCTTGTGTGCGTGCGGCGCCACCGACCACAGACGAGCGCCTAGCCGACCGTACAGATACGACGAATAATGTAAAGTTTGTACAGAATGGGATTGACCATCTGTGAGGCTAAGAATTAGACGCCACAAACTGAATTGGGTGTAATTCAAGAATGATACTCAAATCACAGTGGACGCGAAACTTATTTAAACGATTCAACGCTTGATTTGTGACAAGCGTTTGACAAAGTCAAACACGACCAAAATTTGTCAGTATTTTATTAATTAACAAAAGTAATGAAATGAATCTCACAAACAATTATTACTGCCACTTTTCGTATATTCTAAATCAGGGTTGCCAAAAGGTTCACTTTGGACCTGTAAATAAAATTCCAACCACACAGTTAGCTTGTTGGCTATTAGAAAACTATGTCAAAAATTAAATAAACGATTAGTATGAATCTGATTGTGTTAAAAAAACCACTTCGTTTTAAAGATGAAATTCGTACGGTGCCATTTGATTCTATTCAAAACTTATTACAAATAACCTTATGTAAAGAGTCTTCGCCATCTACATCATTTATTGAATCTATGACCGTTCATGGTTCGGAATGCGCGGAGCTAAAAGACACATCAACAAAATAAACGTACAAGATAACTAGCAGCGTGCCGCGACGCCGCTCACCTTCACACTGGGGCAACTGGGAGATAGACAGAGACAGATCTAAAGAGTATGGCGCCTAATATGTTACTTCCTAGAATATCAACTGCACCTGCAGACGGGAAACTCAGCCAATGAGCGACGCATCTATGTATATGAGAAGCGTGTATTTCGTTCCGTCTCCTACAAGGTAAGTTCACCTGCTTGTGGCTGACGAAGCTCAGTTAGTAGATAAGTAGATATAATTCAGACAAATGGACAGCTGGGATACTTTGCAACCAGAATTCTGCTCAATGTAGAGTTTACGAGAATGTAGAGATTAGGTAGATATTTTCGTAAATTTAAGTAAGAGTCGCTAAAATGAAGTGGCAGTGGGCGGGGCACATTGCTAGTAGAACCGATGGTCGATGGGGCAGTAAGGTTCTGGAATGGCAGCCACGTATCGGAAGACGCAGCGTAGGGAAGTCCCCAACAAGAACGATGACCGTGTGGAGGCTTGAGGAACAGGGAGTAAAGTTCACTCATCCTCCTTTTAAAAGAGAGGATCCTCCGACCAGAAGGGTGTTCTGTCTGGCGGCCACTTGCTCATTACTTGAAATTGATATGTTGTATGTATGCTAGTTGCACGGTAAACTCTGATTGCGAGATGTAGAATTCGTGTGACGTCAGTATGACGTGTTGTTCCATGTGGCGTTTGTAGGTACCGCTACAACCTGGTAAAGGGCATTTATTGTGGATATCCTTGGGGAGGCTTTTGTCCAACAGTGGACCTCAATAGGCTGAAGAAGAAGAAGAAGAAGAACAAATGAAGGACCTAATGTTTTAAGGCAAAAAATCCTATGTTTATACATGTAGGTACAGGCATAGACTATTAACCTCTTCATTAGATTTATTCAGAGTCAAAAGTGTTCACATTAGGACGAGAATTAGGACTTTTCGGACATTAGTGGACTTCATATTTGGTAGATTAATTAATTAATGGCACTCATTTCGGTGCAACTTCTCTTTGTGGTTTTTATTATGAGCCGATTTGAATCAAAACAGCACACAGGTTGAAAAGTGGTAGGTCAGTGGAAACCGTCGCTACTTTATGAGGTTGTAGGTTCGAGCCCAGACAGTAGCTTTACTTTGTGTGTTCAAGTTATACTTAGAAAGTACATATAACTTAGAAAAGTTACATTGGTACTTGCCTGACCTGGAATCGAACCCGCACACTCATACTTGAGAGGCTGGGTTTTAACCACTAGGCCACAATTTTATTGGTTTGGTTTTATTTTGTACTAATTCTGGCTACCACGTGTTTGAGAAAGGTGATGCTTTGCATCCATTCATGTTTTAATATGTTAAGAGCGCAGTAAACATTACGAGGTTGAAAGTTTCGAAGGTGGGAACTATGTCTTTGCAAGTTATGTCTACTTCTGATAGATGGCGCTATCTGTCTATGGGACAGAAAAAATTAATTACCTAGCGGCACGAGGGTAGTTGTAAGTTCGGTAACTAATGTGTGAATCCTAGAACACATTGTCATTCTCAATACACAATAGAAGGCTTTTAAAAAGTAAATTTATGAAGGGTAGATAAAATTAGGTCAAGTTTCAAGAGGATTTAAATCCCCTTCTCTGGTTCCGAAAATTTACAACTTTAATTAGGTACCAGCAGATGTTCCTCTCTCTCCAGTAAAGCGTAACTTAGCAGAACAATGTTCATTGAGTTTCTTTTCCTTCAATCATCGATCGACTTTTAATCAATCTGCTAGACAACGCTTTGCGAATAGTTAGTTTAGTACCAGATTCTTTTTACTCGATTTCTTTGGAATGAATGTTATAAACGGAACAATTTTAATAGCATCGAAACTATAACAATTATTATAAGGGAAAAGTTACGTTTGTTATTTTTGCCAAACTACTTTAACGATTGCAATAAAACTTGGCCACCTTCTATAACCATACCGTTTTGTAAATATTATGATGATCGCTTATTTATTGCACAAAAAGTTGTCCTGTGTTTTTTATGAACAACCAAGCCAAACCAAACTCTAACCGTTTCTTTTTTCTCAATTATTTGTTATCTTTTGGGTTCTTTTGTTTTACTTTAATAAGTTGCAATAGAGCTCCTTTTTATTGAGTGGGAAATCATCATCAAAACCCACCCGTGTTCACGTTATCTATTTCGAACACTCCGACAATGTAAAATTATAATATTATATATTAATATATAAATAATATCAATGAAGCATTCGTAAGACATTGCAGCAGTCGCTAGGTATATGACTCTCAGTTGGTTTTCATCTTAACTTGCTTTTCATATTTGGATTGGAGTAACGGCCAATTTAACAATTAATTATATTTAATTCAGTCCATAATACAATTTATCTGTCTTTGCTTTATTTTCCATTTCTCTTTTATAGTAATTTTGTTGTAGGTGGGTAGTATTACATTTATATAATTAATGCATACAAAACATTGTAATAGAGCATTTCTAAAAGAGCAACTTGTTCAAATCCTTGCTTATTCTTCTCTATACAATATACCTTCTGGAAAGTGTGACTAGAATAAATATTTTATAAATATGACGTTCTTTAATTTCTATGTGTCTTTTTGAACTAGGTAAATAGCTTGAATTTTGACAAATAGGATAGAGCTAATTCAATACCTCTCTCCCATCATTTAGTATACTAAACTGTATTATGGTAATAGTAGGTATATGTGTGTAAATAACATATTAATGTATCTGTTTAACTAGATATTAAGAGGTCTTTTTATCGTTGTTGTCTTTTCAACCAATGCGCCTTCCAACTAATCTCATCACCACCCGAGGGTGATAGAGAATGCCTCAAGCATTAAATCCGCCTTTCTATCTATGTATGTACCTTTGTGCGAAATATATAATTTTGATTGTATAACATAGACCAATTATGCTTAAGGTTGATTAAGAATATTTGGCAGTTTGGGGTAGCTTAACCTGCTCGTCCGTACCAATGTTATTAGTCTATTTGGAAATCTGGTGACATGCTTCTGTACGTAGTCTGTAGGATTGTGACCTGTGTTCATTACCTAGTATCCACATATATTGACGAAAAATGTTCACATACACATCAAAAAGTGCTTCATTCACGTTCATCATCATTGACGTTCAAAAAGTGCTGATTCTCAGCCTAATTTGAATAAATGACTTTTGATTTTTGATTTTTTTTTTTTTCATCTGCTTCCTCATCAACTACAAACATGACTGCCCTAATCTTTGTTAGTAGACCTCAGTATATGGAGATGTTTTTAAAAACACGCAATAATAAATACTCATATTAAGTTAAATGTCAACGTGTTATTGCGTATAAGTACTATCACGGAACTGGTAACTGGTACTTGCGATGTTCTGGTTCTGACCAAGAGATCTAACATCACAACACACCCGGCCGGTTGTGGATGTCGTAACAGATGACAGATAATTGGAAATTACGCTTTGAAGGGGGTGAACATTAAGCTTGAAACTTGATTAAGTAATTATAAAACATGTTTGTTCATTAAAAACTGATTGAATTTTAAGTCGGGTATGAGAAACAGATAGGTACTCTGGGGCCTTTTGGTACATTATATTTTGAATTTTATTATTTTTATTTATTTATTTATTAAGGATGGAGGACTTACAGCTAAACAAATCAGTTAAGAAACAGTAAGTTGGACTGACAGCCAATAATAAGTCTTCACCTATAAATTACAGATTATTAAAAGCATCCTATGGACACGAGTGTAACGAGAGTAACGAGTGAGCCTCAAATTGAAAAATCTATGTCCCACAGCAGACTGCTCAATTTAATGATGATGAGTAAACTTTTAGTGTTCCCGTGTTCCTTCATTTATCCTGTCAGAGATCACCGTATCTCTCTCGAACGCGGCTCTAGCAGTCAACGGTTCTAATGACCATAACGCGCCGTCGACCTGGGCATGGTCCGTAGTTAGTGGTAGCTCGCTGTCCACCGAGCTACCACCAACGCAAGCCTACGGTTGCCGGGAGTTCGCTGCTGTCTCCTGAAGTTCAGGGGGTCCTGCGGCAATCAGGGCGCATAGATTGCTTCTTTTTTTGGGACAAAACCCGCCACACATTTCCCCACCCACTGCAACTCCTGAAGGCAGAATCAACAGTGGAGACCGCCAGAAATGAAGCTCGACGAGTCCCGGAGAAACGATTCAACTGTCTTGGGTCCCGCAACGAAATTAATCAGAAAAGAATAGCGAAGGAGTAAGAAAAAAAAACAAAAAATAAATAAACAGATTGCTTATCCCCCACGCGCCCCGCCTCCTCCTTTACGAGTATTAATACGAATAACTTTAGAATGTGCTTCGAAGAGGGCGGTCAAGGCCTCCCATGCAAACTCGCTCCATACTATGGCTTGGGCCAGGGCAGTATGCGAGGACACAGCGGTTTTCCGCCTAAGCCGGACAGATCTACCAGTCCATCAAATGCTGTATCGTGTCCTCTGTGCGATCCATAGGTACAGTGGTGACACCCTGGTGTTTTCACCCGTTTTATCCGAAACAGCAACCTCACGAAACAACTAAGTCCGATAAGGACCTGTGTTAGGCGGACTTGAACTTAGTGTCGAGTCCATCCACTCCTCAAAGAGGGGACTGATCGCTCCAATTGTGCCGTGCCCATAGCAAAAAATACTGTCTTCGGCAAATTGAAAATATGTACTATACAGGTATTAGTTGCCAAATAGGAATTGTCTTTGTATGAATAAGTTCCTACCTAGTCAGTTTCTAAAGAAGTAACAGTACTAAAACAATAGCAAACGGTAAAATCTATTAGTGACAAACATTGGATTGTATTGTCTTTCTAAACATGCATAAACTATCAAATAAACGTCTAACAATTGCCTTGGCGCCACCAATGTGTAATAAAAGAAACATCTTTACTTCTGAGCATTGCCTACATTGAAATGAACTGAACTTGTTCATATCTATTACCAAAAACAAGTTATTTGAAAACTACACTTGAGAATATTTTAATTTGCCAATGGGAAGGCGCCAAAACTAACATAAAGGAAATATTAACATAAACTAAGAGATTTATATTAATTTTGCTCTTTAAAAAACGGCCGGCGCGCGGCGCCATCTTTTATTGTAAAATTAATAATAAAGCGCCAAGGATAAACAGAAGATCAAAATAAATAAAAGTGAACTTGGTAATATTGCTATAGTTTTAATTTATTTAGTTTATTGTTTGTGTACACACAGTAAAATGCATAGGATTACGAGCTCTTCATTATTACTTATTTGAGACCATGCAATGGTACTGCTTTTCTTCTATCTTTCTATTTCTTTAACTTTCTTTACTCAATGCTTTGGAAAATTTAGTTAATAAGCCTAGTGGCACCTACTAATTGTTTTTATAGCAATAACTTTTAATAGTTAATTTAGTATTTATTAAAAGTTATAAATAAATATACTTACTTAATTATTATAAACGCATTAAAAATACAACATTCAACAGAATGAACTCGGAAATAAAAAAGTAGAAATTGCTTCAGTAAGTTTTTATTTGCTTTGCTAACTTTTATGCATAAAACTTTTTTAATGAACACATCAAAAACCTTTGAAGAAACCATAATTCACATCACTATGTATAGTCAAAATTAAAAAAAAATGCTTTTCTTTTACGACAATTTTCATTAAAACTTACCTCATAAATTCTCCAATATCCTTAAAATCATGCTTATCGTACACATAAAATTTCCACTAATTCAAATATAACAATTATTGTAACATTAAAAATATATTAATTACATTAAAACTTCTAGGTATTGTCGTGAACAAATTCGTATGGTTTCCAATATGGCTACGCGTGTCATGGCTGCCGGTCGGCGCGGGAATGGCGCGAAAACGCGGAAAATCGCGCTATTTATGCATCCCCGAGCGGGACTAGTGAATGAAACTGAATGAAATTGTAAATAAACCCCGCGATTAGAGTGAGTAAGCTCGTAGGCAGCGACGGAAACTTGGGAAATGGCTTTGCTAGTGTTAATTTCCCGTACCTGTAAAAGTACGAAAAACTCCGGAATATTTGTTATTTTTGTCAGGTTTTCATTGTTATTTTTGGTGGAATAGTAAACTGTGTTAGAGACTCTATCTTCATTTCTTTACATCGTATAGTATTTACATAAAGGGCATATAGTTACGTGAGTATTCCTGCAGTTAACCATTTATTTGCTATTTAATAGGTTGATTGTCTTTTAAATACAGAATATCTGTTTTTTTTTTTGCTGTTCTACTTATAGAGATGGTAGTATTTAGAACTCTATAAGTAGAGCTGCAAACTATGCAATTAACCTAAAGTACCTTAAAATAGTTATTTCTTATCCTGCCTGGCATTATCGCTTCATAAGGTTGATAGGTTGATAATAATTCATCAATTGGATTTAGATGTTCAATATTGTTCATAACCGACAGTCTTTAGTCCCTGAGCCTTTACAAAACATTAGAATGGAGAAAAAAAATTGAAATAATAGTTAGGCTCCCAGTGTCCTAGAATTTTACTATAACGCATATTACTAAAGATCCCGTTTTGACTCCTAAAGTTAATTGATGTCATAGAAGTAAACTGGCCAGAGGAGCCACCAGAACTACTGAAACAGTCATATCACATAAAAAGACACACATACCTAAATACAGAAAAGTTATGTAATAAGTACTTACAATAATATAAAAGTCAAAAATATCTTGGATTGACATAAGCTACCGTCAAGCTTTGTCAATCTTGTGAAAAGTCGTTCTAAAAACGCTTTTTAATCGTCACTTGTGTATGCCTCTGAACTTTTAGTCTGTCAATAAAACAAAACAGTCCTATTTTCATATCGCCCCAAAGGTTACAAAGGGGAGGTTCGTTGTTGAACTAGTAAACGGTGATAGGCTGGCATGCTGCCACATAGTACAACTTTAGAAACTTTTAACTCCCCTTCCCATTCGATCCAATAATAATATAAACACTATATTAGCCCTGATTCCATTGTACACAAACTAAACTAAATTTAAGTTCAGACAGAATATAAAATGTTAGTTTAGACCTGTCAGATTAATCCGCACCTGACGTAAATAGACGTATTTTTGTCGCCATGTTTATAATCGCGCCTAAACTGTCTAGGTATGGAATATCTAATTTGACAGGATTAAACTAAAATGTTATCTTCTATCCTTTTCTTAACGAAATAGAAAGAAAAAGATGCACTTAACTTAAAATTAGTTTAATTTGTGAACAACGGAATCAGCGCCATTATCATCAATCTCATGCTGTTAGATATTTTAATTTTAAATGTATCTTCTATACTTTTCTATGAGCCAATCATCGTCCCAGTAGTTAACCTCTCGGTATAGCTGGACTATATCATTACTGAGACAGTCCATCCATCATCCCTTTGGTCTTCCCTTACTCTCATATCTACACAGAACTTTTCTCGCGACATTTTCCTCATAATATCAATACAACATGGACGCATACCTGTCTAATTTTCATGGCGCTCATTTCGCTAAATCAAATAATATTTTATGTATCTTTGTTTTTATTTGTATGTGTGTGTATTTTTTGGGTCAAATAAATTTATTAGATTAGTAATTCATTTAAGTACCTATAGAAACATAGCTAAACAATTACTAAATAGAATAGAAATAAATAATGTTTTCTTGACACTTAGAGAGGGTAGATATTGATAAAAATGCCAACAACAGACTAATTTGTCAGTTTCACGGTCGAATGCGCCCAGTAGCAATGGCATCGTCTTGGATAACGAATAATAAAGTAACGAACTGTAGATTGGCAGCCATCTTAGTGTTGCCAGCTCGAACGTGATATTCTTAATTCAAATAAATATACTTATTGCAAAATAATTTTGTTATGAGGTAAATTCTTTAACAAAATATTTTTCACTGATCTATGGTCTAGCTTGGATCCTTTTATGACAAGTCTATCTGTGGACTGGGGTTATTTCAAAGCCAGGCTATTAGAATGATCCTATTATTAATAGAATACTATATACAGAATGCTTCCTCGAGTTCCATTATATGTACCTATATCGATCTGGTAAAAGTTACTAAAAATCAATAGAAGGTATGCCAAGTATTTTGCTGACACCTATTTTTGGACTAAAGGGAGAATAATCTGGGGTGACTCTATAATATCTACATAAATTATACCTATTTATCCATCTTGACAAGAAGTTATTTGATTGCCCACTTAATTACAAATATCGGGTAAATCTTTAGTTTCTAGCAGTCTTTATATAGATCTGCAAGGTTGCCAAATGAGACGGTGCTAAAAAGCAGCAGCAAAATATAGCTATAGATCTTAACAGCAAAAAAATTGTAAAAGTTGTTGGCCTGTCAAAAACCACACATATCTCTAAAAACTAACTTCCAAAATCCCTGACACCGGAGATCCTCATACTTAAAACTATGTTTATTTTTAATTACAACAAGTACCTCCTGCGAACTCAGTAGGTGGCTCCTGATGTTATCTGGCAACCCTCGGCATAGGTGACCGGCGCGGCGGCGGCACACAGTCGGCACCGCGCGCCATGCCGACGCGCCGCCGCGCCGCCACACGCGGCTCATCCTGCCATCCATGGGGGATGTGTAACCTCGTGGGGTAAGCAGGCATGTTAGGAACGGTGAATTGGGGAGATGATTGTATCTAGCTAAACAGACAGGTGTAGTTTTGAGAGAGATTTGAGTTATGCAGTCATCCTATTCTGTAAAAAGTCTCATCGTGAAAACATAGATAAATTGAGGTGTCAATTCCAACCGTTAGGTCGATGGTGGTGGCAGCACACTGTACCAAAGTCTTCTTGGTAACATGTTTACAGAATTCTCCAGCCGTTTGCCTGTATCTAATCAGACTGGTAGGATTGTGTTTATAGCTTGTTTACAGCTTTGAACTATTACAATGGGTTTTGACAATAGCCGTTTGATACCTGGCGACTTTCAAGGAAGAAGGAAGATTTTTTTTTACTTCTGAAAATTGGCTGAAAATGCCACCTTAACTTTGCCATTGTAGAGTTGTAAAATATTTTAATATTCAGGAAACGGTAAAGAGCAAATTCAAATTTATATGGCAAGCTAACGTTATAATCAAGTTTGTATGGCAAATTCAAGTTTACTTTGATCCTCTACAAGTTAATGGCGCCAATTCCCTTCTTCACAAACTAAAGTTCAGTACAGTTTTTTCTTTCTATCCAATTATGAAGAGGGCAGAAGATAAAATATTAGTTTACTCATGTCAAATTAAGATATTCCAGAGACAGTTTAGATGTATTCAAAAACATGGCGCCTAAAAATACGTCAATTTAAGTCAGGTGTTAACTAATTTGAACTTGAACTTTGAGATTTAATTTGAACTTTGAACTTTTCTTATATTATTATTCTTCTTGTATTATTATCATCTGTCCCTTTCCTAATTAAATATATTAAGAAGAAGTTACACTGAATTTAGCTTAGTTAATGAACAAGGCAACTAATATAAAATGTAATTTTGTACTTAGATTTAAATTTAATGAAATATAATTAAACATTTATGAAATTTAGTTGAATTTAATGTAATTGTAATGTTAATGTCATTATCATTATTTTATTATGAATGTAATTTAATTTAATTTAATATAATAAAACACGAGTAGATGAGTTAAAAGAAAATGTTTAAAATGCATGCTACAATAATTCCTTTTAGACATTTTGATATGCCAGAGTTTGGAGCAAACAGTGATGCAACCAATTCGGCTGCCGATGCCGACAGAAGCGGCTTTCTCTCAAATCTATATTCATTTGAAAAGATGCACGTTACCTAGTAAGCCAACCCATAATTTCCATTATCGTTCCTAATGAGCCTAATCAAAACAAACCATGACCAGTAGATATGCTATAAGACTCGACAATGATTACAAAATCACGTCAACTTAGTGCACTTTGGCCACGAATTCTTATCTCGTGCTGCCCCATAGGTCATCCCATCGGTCGGGCGGCGTCGAGTCCACGTCGGAGCGTCGCGCCGCACCGACGCGTCTCGTCGCCGCCTCGCCGCCGCGCGGGACTGGCCTGTTTATCTTCACGCTTTATGTCTTGAGGGGTCGGCAGTATTGGTTGGTAATTAGATGCATGAGGGTTCCTCGGGGTTAGTAGGAAGATGATTGAAACTTATAGTTTGTTTCGATATTTCGTTTCTGGGATAGTCAACTAGTTTCCTAGCCGCTCTGGCAGCACCATCTAGTTTTTAAATGTTGACTCAAAATTTACTTGCAATATTCACAGAAAATATAATTTTATTTCAGTTTAACTTCAGAAAATATTCGTTAATTACGTCTAAAAGCTTTTTAATGGCAAATAAGTAATCCTAAACATTTCTAAGTAAGCAAAAACATTTTAATCACCCGAAATGAAACACTTACACAATACACGTGAGCTAGATTTTTTTTTTTTTTTTTTTTATTAAAGTATAAACCAGCGCTTGACCGCAATCCTGCCTGATGGTAAGCAGTGACGCAATCGTTGATGGTAAAGCGCACTAGTTTATTAAGAGCCTATTCACTCTAGCCTTGAAGACACTCAGATTGTAGTCCGACGGAAACACCGCCGCCGGCAGATTGTTCCAGTCCCTCGATGTACGCGGTATAAAGGAGGAGGCGAAACGCTTCGTCCGGATCGTAGAGGTGTTAACAACATAAGGGTGGAAACTCGCCGTACGACGGGTCGTCCGATGGTGGAACGGAGATGGGGGAATTAAATCGTGCAATTCCCTCGCACACTCTCCAGAATGTATCCTATAGAACACCGAAAGGCTGGCTACTCTACGCCTGTGCTCTAGGCTTTGGAGACCAACTCGAGTTAAATCAGGGTCACCAATCAGCCTCTTCGCACGCCTCTCCACTGAATCCAAAGTGGCCAGGTGATACTTAGCAGCACCAGCCCAAATGTGGCTGCAGTACTCCACACACGAACGGACCTGTGCTTTGTACAACATTAGAAGCTGCCCTGGTGTGAAGTACTGCCGGACCTTTGCGATTACACCAAGTTTTCTGGCAGCCACCTTGGCCTTGGACTCAATGAACCGCCCAAAGTTTAGATTCGAGGAAATCTCAATACCCAAAAGCTGAAGGCGGAATCAATTCTAGTTAATGAGAGGTACAGAGAGTTACAGCCTCTGTGGCGTAGCGGTAGCGAACGCGGCGCAAGAAGGCGCGGATTCGATCCCCGCGCAGTGCAAATATTTTAATGCATGAATATGAATATTTGCACTGGTCTGCCTCGGAAAGCACGTTAAGCCGTTGGTCCCGGTTGCCATACGAACATCTAATGGCAGTCGTTACGGGTTGTTGGATGGAGCCTTCAAAAGTTCAACAATTGGTCTAACTGCAATCCTTCGGTATCGCCTTCGGGTTGTGGAGGTCAGACGGCAGTCGCTTTACGAAAAATAACGGATTTTAGCTAAATTCAGCAGTTACACTGGTAAAGCGGACCACAGACTACAAAGCTGAAAAAGTTTCGGATTCGGCTGGGATTAATGCTGAGGTACTTAGGTTATAAACTGGAAAATGTAAGAGTAAATTTAAACATAATGTAAAAAAATAGAACAATAATAAAGAAGTTAGAAGTAAAAATAATTAAAAATAAGAAGGAAACTGTCACCTAAAGACCAGTAGAATAAGTAGATTAAATGAATTTATTAGTATATAAGATTTAAGAAATATGAAACAAATAATTAAAGATAAATAATAAGACGGGCTAGCCGCCACAGTAAACAAGAAAATAATAAAGGTTAGAAAACCCACCCCCTCCTCCACTAAAATCTTGGAAAGTATATCTGGGGAAAACAATGTAGGATAGCTCATAATGCCTTTTGATGGCGGGTATATCTAAAAAAAAGCAACTAAAGTTCATAAAGTTAATCATATCTACTCCTCATTATAGTGATCATTTCCTCCGAAACACGTCCACTGCTACACGAGGCCTCCCCCAAGCATGGCTACTTAGACAGGTTTCGTGCTTCTCGTTTGCAGTGCATTCCTGTAGTTTTCACCAGGTCATCGGTCCACCTGGTGGGAGCCCTTCACTCCCCCAGCACCCTTCGACCCCGCAACCATCAGTTCAGTTAAATCCTACAAATAAACAATTTTTTTTATATAAACGCTAAAGCTTGCGAGGATGTTTGTTTCTCTTCACGGAAAAACTACTGAACGGATTTAGATGAAATTTGGCACATAGATAGTTTATAACCAGCAGGGTAATTGCGTAGTCGTGGTGGGTTAGTGGTTGAAACACCAGCCTCTCAAGTATGAGTATGCGGGTTCGATTCCAGGTCAGGGAAGTACCAATGTAACTTTTCTAAGTTATAATACTTTCTAAGTGTATCTTGGACACCAATGACTGATTATAAGGTGAAAGAAAACATCGTGAGGAAACCTGGACTTTAAGTCTAAAATCGCCAATTCACATTGAGTAAGTGTGATGATTAAGCTCAATCTTTCTCTGTATGAGAGAAGGCCTGGTGCCCAGCACTGGGACTATAAAAAAGGTCGATGATGATGATGGTAATTGCTTAATACACTATAGCCGGCGCCAGACACCGACAAATATTTGTACAAATATTTTCGCGTGTGTAGCAGGCCACGCAAACATTTGAACACAGACAACTTTGAACGCTATGATGTGCGCTCTAAACCGACAACGAATGGCAAAGTATAAATGTTTTAACAAACCTTTGAACAAATACTCAAATACCCGTGCTACTCAGGTGTCCAAACAAGTGTTCAAATAAGTGATCAAATATTTGAACTATGTCTGGCACCGGCTTATGAGTAGCAATGGGTTAATTTTGACAGTTTAACAACTTTCATTGCTTTATTTACGTTACTGTGCAGACACATTTTTCGAACATAGGGAGCAATATGCTTCAAAATCATTTAAGTTTAAAGTTACGATGTGTTCCGCAATTAGGGTGCAGGATTAATATCTTCTGCCTAGCATGTTCCCAACTATGTTATGGTCAGCTTTCAGTCTAACTGGATTTAGCTAACAAATCAAAATACACACATCAGAAGTGTCTAGGGATCAAGCATTTTTATGCGGATTTCTTGAGATTGAGATGTGGCTTTGTAATAAATTTATGATTTTATAAATTTATATGGATCCTTTTTGGTGCATTTCATAATTTGAATCAGGAACTGTGAATCAAATTCGAGTAAAAGATGAAAATCAGCTGTCAATATTTTCCCTATAAAAACATACAACGCATTGATGACATTATTAGTGCTACTGTTTCCCTACTACTGATTAAAACCAACGTTATTATGGAGCGGCGACGTCATTTAAGCAGGGAAGAAATGCTCAGAGCCGTGGGAATGATAGAAGCTGGTTCCCGGCAACGTACTGTGGCTTTAGCTCTGAATACAAGTCAGAGTGTTATCAGTCGACTTTGGACACGTTACCGAAGCACTGGTACCGTGGCTGAGCGCCATGGAGGACGGTATCGCTGCACCACACGGAGACAAGACCGATACATTCAAATCTTAACTCGGAGAGCTCCAACAATAACCGCCATGATGTTGGCCGTGAGGCTTCATCACTCTTCAGGGAACTTAATTAGCGACCAAACAGTCAGAAACCGCTTGCATGAAGTGAACCTTCATTCCCGAAGACCGCTACGGGTACCACCTATAGCAATGCACAATCGTAGGATTCGATATCAATGGGCTCTTGAACACAGAAATTGGGCAGAAGAACAATGGCGTTTCGTGTGCTTTTCTGATGAGTCTTGTTTTGGTATGAGACCGGATACAAGACGTATACGACACTGGAGAACCCCTGGACGCCAACAGCGATTAAAATCCTGCCAGGAAGTCCATCCTTATAGTGGTGGAACCATCATGGTATGGGCGGGTATTTGGATCGGCGGAAGAACTGAGTTGATTTGGATCAGAGGCAACCTCAACGCTCAAATTTATGCTGAGACGATTGTATCAGACGTCATCGTTCCTCTACAAGTGCAAATCGGTCCCTTATTTCAGTTAATGCATGATAATGTACGACCGCACACCGCAAGAGTTGTAAGACAGACTCTCGCCGCAGCTAACATCAATGTCCTGCCCTGGCCTGCTCAGTCGCCAGACTTGAACCCGATTGAGCATGCATGGGATATGCTACAGAGAAGAGCTCTGCTGAATATGGAGGGTATCCAGTCGCAAGAAGACCTTTTTTTGTTGTTGCAACGAACATGGGCGGCCATTCCACAGCGTGATTTGGATGAACTCATTTTGAGTATGTCAAACCGATGTTCTTGTGTTGTTAGTGTTCGCGGTAGAAACACGGATTATTAATTGTTTAAGTTACCCCATAAAATTTTAGAGAAAACTGTTATTTCAGTCTTTTTTTCGAACTTTTGTGTTAGTGGTTCAAATGTCAAATATCCCTTTATTAGGAAAATGGCAAATTTCTTTATTAATGCAAAGGTGACTTGGTTTATCATTACTGTGACAAACGAAAACACTTTATTTGATGAATCCTTAAAGAAAATTTTAATTAATATCAATCAGGAGAAAAGTTATTGCAAAAATATATGTTGATCCCTAGACACTTTTGATGTGTGTATATTAATGACAGCCGGGCCTAACGACTTACCCTCCTTTCCGAGTTACGGAGAGGTCTTAGTGTGTACAGAAGGCCACCCATCCACAGGCCAGCCGCGGCAAGCGTCGCTTATCCTGACCGGTCGCCCTGTGCAGATGGTATTATTATTTAGCCACGAAATCTTCTCATAACCAGGATTAATAATAGGATTCTTTTTACCCTCATATTCCCACAGCATCGAGACTGATGCGCTTACAACCGCGGAGGGGTACTTTACTCATATAAATGACATAGAAGATAGCTACAAAGACGGATAGCTTAAAAACTGTCTATATGGTTCTTAAAGGGTTAAGCGCTTTTGCCCACTTCGCTCCGATGACCAACTAAGTACCAATTTTGCCCTGTTTCCGTTCGCTCCGCTCCACTTGTCTTGAAATTGTAGCACTAGATAAAATCTGTCAGAAAATCGGGGTTGACTTCGAATCTTTCTAAGATTATAAGTAATACTAGCAAGTACGTTACAGCTTGGTGTTGTTGCACTTAAGAGCTTAAACCGAGTGAATTTGATGGAACATTTTGTTGAAAGTGAATTAAATCTATACGACGTAATTCAGTTGAATGTTGAGTTCTTTGAAGATGGCGTTTTGTTAGTTAAACATTAGTTTTACACACATTCTGTTGCCACTACTGCTAAACTTTGAACAAAATATTTGAAAAAAAAAAAAAAAACCATTTTATGCGAAAACGGTGCGCGTCCCTGGGGCGCAGGCTCCGGATGACCCCCAACACTATCCTGAGCGTATTTGCGAATAGGTTTGATTGTCAATATATTAACCATTGTTATACGATTAATGTACTGACAAACAAACAAATGACTTAGAGGCTGGCGTACTATTAAATATTTTCTTTTTTTTTTATTTCTTTATTTTTGACATTTCAAATGTTGTATAATATATTTGTATATGTAGTTGGTTATTATTTGTATTTCTGGATTTATTTTAATATTGTAATGCTTGTGTTGTTTATGGGCTGTTTATTTATTTATTTTATTTATTTATACATCCATTTCAGGCATCACAGCCCATACAACATAAACAATGCAATATTAAAATAAATCAGAAATACAAATAATAACAAACTACATACAGTATGTTAAGAAAACCCTGTCCGACCCATAACGATAATAAAGGTTAGGTAAACACATGACCAAATATAATATAAAATTGTACGTAATCATCATAGTACCAATACAAATGAATTTTGAAATAATCTTTTTTTCCCGTGAATTAATTTCAACTTCCCCGAAATTTGGTAATTTTTAAAAAGTGACAATATCGGTATTATTATGGGCGAATAGCGATGCGACCACGTGCCGCGTGCCCTGCCGCCCGCCGCCCGCGGAATAGGGCATAGGTGTGCATAGCGCACATTTATTAAGTTACCTCTTTTTGCGAAATAATATTTTTTTTTAGGGGGATTTTTTTTTTAAGTTTAGCCCGGTTTTGTATGCATTAGTAGAATCAGTTATCGATACCTAACAACACCTTCACGGGTCGGACAGGGTTTTCTTAACATACTGTATACAAATATATTATGCAAATTTTGAAATGTCAAAAATAAAGATATAAAAAATAAATCAGAAATACAAATAATAACAAACTACATATACAAATATATTATGCAATTTTTGAAATGTCAAAAATAAAGGTATAAAAAAAAGATATAAAAAAAAGATATAAAAAAATGCCTGAAATGGGTGTATAAATAAATAAATAAATAAAAATAACACAGGAGCGTATCTTGCTCTGTATAGCAATGTAATTAAATCGTCATATCATAAGGTTTATTGTCTTATAGTAATTAGCAGTCAATAACAGTAATATTTTTTTTATAAATTATTAAATACAATAAAGTCTATAACCCCTTTACAAGAACACTCAGAAGAGTTAGAATCAGAAGATGCTTTCAAAGTCCTCGGGTTGTAATATTGCTTATAAGTATCTCCTTTTGTTGTATAGAAAACACGCACTATCTAAAACACAGAAAATATATCCACGCATGTCCATGTAATTCAATAGACATGAAACATGCAACGTTATGCGTGGCAATGCAATAATCGCCTTAGCCGACAACAAACGGCTGTCAGAATAATAGCGATTGTCTATTTTAGATTTGTGAATAACGTATGGAGGACTCTTACGATTACATTGACTGATCTTCGATACGGCACGAAGGCGATTAATATGAATAGCTATGCTGCTCATAGGTACACAGCGACGACAGCAGGTCAAATATTCCCAATCAACCTTAAGCCTTAATGCTTTAGAGATAAAGTTGAAAATCTAATAAAGAAATCTGACAGATTTTAGTAGCTTGATGTAATGTCATCTATACATACACGAACGGGTTGCGAAAAGTTGCACTTGCGATGCGCTTCTACAAGAACGTTACAAGACAGTTGTCCGGCGACACACAGTCGCATGTGTCGAGGTGGCTGGTCCCGGCGCGTTCCCCCGCAGCCACATTAACCAGATGTTGCACGTGGTGCAGTGTAAACATCACGGTGTTTACATCATAGGAATACCGTGAAAGATGGGCTTCGAGATAGGGAGTTTTTAAAGAATTTGAACAGCGAAACTGAGGGGTAATTTCTCTTTATTATTCTATTTAGTTAAAAAAGAAACCGTGGCCCTGGCGCATAGGCAAGTGAAGAAACAAGGGTGGGTTTTAGTCAGTAAAAGTCTGACACGCACTTCCGCTCCGCCCAGATCGGGAGAGGTCATTTGATGATTTTCGCAACAGCTAGGGTAGAGTCATTACTACACCTCTCTCCCAAATTTTTAGTTTTGTACATATGTATGTATATACTATAAGTATAATATACTTTGGTAATAGTATGTATGTGTATATAGCGTATGTAAGTATTTATTTATATAGTGTTAAGAGTATGTTTTCATTATAATGTTTTGTTTGTTTTCATTGTAATGTTAATTCATATCTTAATTATAGTTGTATCTATACCAATATATAAAGCTTAAGAGTTTGTTTGTTTGAACGCGCTAATCTCAGGAACTACTGGTCAGATTTGAAAAATTATTTTTGCGTTGGATAGCCCATTAATCCAGGAAGGCTTTAGGCTATAGCATCACGCTGCGACCAATAGGAGCGGAGCGTAACTAACTCCACGCGAACGAAATCGCTGGCGGCCGCTAGTGTAATATAAATATCCAGTGCTAAACTTGGGCCCCAGTGTAATAAAGCCAAAATAACTACAGCAAAATACTTGATTTTTATTTGGGTTCAATGAAGTTGTTTATTTTCACGGGTGTTTACATCCCAATAAATTGTTACACGCCATAGACTCGCGTAAAGGACAGAGAACTTTCATAAAGTTGCCTGGAGCCCTGCCCACCGCCGTTGGAAGCAGCGTGAGGCAAAAAGATCACAAACAGCGACCGGTCACCTTTGGCTAGTAGCCGCGACGTGCCGACGCCTCGCTCTATTGATGCAATTCCATCCATTCTTTTAATAGACGTAATTGGTAAAAGCAATATAAATTCGGTACGTAGATAATTGTTATAAGAGATTTCTATATTAAAATCAAACCAAAATAATTTATTTTGCATAAACCAACATACAATATGTAAAGAAAACATTGTCCGATCCGTGAAGGTATTGTTAGGTATCGATAACTGATTCTACTAATGCCTACAAAGCCGGGCTAAACTTTAAAAAAAAATCCCCCTAAAAAAATAAATATTACTTCGAAAAAGCGAGGTAACTTAACGCATGTGCGGTAGACAACACGCTAGGCATACATGCGCGGGTGAAGGGGGGCAGGGTAGGCGGCACGTGGTCGCATCGCTATTCGCTCCGTCACAAATGGTGTTGTGACTTTTTTAAAATTATCAAATTTTGGGGAAGTTGGAATTAATTCGCGGAAAAAAAGAATATGTATTTCAAAATTCATTAGTATTGTCACTATGATGATTACTTAAAATTTCATATTTTATTTGGTCATGTGTATACCTAACATTTATTATCCTTTTGGGGTATCTTTACATATTGTATATGAAATGCCAAAAGCTAGTTGAACGGTTCCAATTTGCCTGTACGGTTAGCGCAGTGCTCAAGCCATTGACTCCTGCGCTGTGTGTCGCGGGTTCGATTCCCACACGGAACAAACATTTGTATGACCTACAAGTAGCTGTTCCGGGTCTGGATGTTTGTGTATGTGAGTTTATATGTTTGTAAGCGCACCCACAATACAGGATAAATTCCTAGTGCGGGGCAAAGTTTAAAAAAAGCACTAATTTATAATTATAAAAAAGGCCTACTAAGTACTCATATTTACAAAATTATAAAAGAATCCACCAGAAGAATAGATAAAGTCCTCCTGTACTTGAATACCCTTCCTATTTCTGTATGTTAATAGACATTTTCATATTTATGTTATTAATGAAGTGCCAGGGAACACACTTGTACAGAAGGAATCATTGTCAAACTACCTTGTCCTTAGTGTGGTCATTTATCTTATGATGGCTTGCGAAAAAGGTAATAATTGGTCATAGTGTGTTACGGAATTAAGGTGCGAATTCAATTGTCACTTTGCGTATTTATTTGGATGGCCTGCAGATAGTGTGATGTGGTTGTTAAACGTTACATATTTTGTGTCAAAGATTTAGTATAATTCTCCATCCTAATGCTAACGATTCTAACTTTTTGTGAAGTTTCTTGTTGTAGCAGGAAATTTACTTTAGATTTATCTCCATTTGAGGTCTATCGCCTGCAATTCGAGGATTATTTAGTATAATACCTAATATTCTTCCATAACGTTTTCTTTGCCGAGAATGAGAATACATGACTTAATTCCTCCATCTCCGTTTCATTATCGGATAATCCGCGGCACGGCGAGTATCCACCCTTACGTTGTTGACACCACTACGATCCGGACGAAGCGTCGCTCCTCCATCGCGATCCTCTTTCGTGGTTAAGCACTAGTTTAAAATATTTAAAAATAAATAAAAAGATGTTCACCCATCGACAGACCAAGCGCGGCAAGAGTAACTTAACTTGATTGATCGACTCATCGACCCGCGCAGCTGTTGTTATAGAAGTCATTCCTACTGTTAGTATGTTACACAATCACCTATCAAATTCTTCTTCGTGCTCGCCCTCGTACTTGTCCTCCATGCAGTAAGCTCCATGGTCAAAATGACAAGGAAACTAGTAACAAATATGCAGTATTTGTTATTCGTATATTTCCTGTTTAATATCGGCGACTGGGTGTCTGTGCTGATGGCCAGAGAAGTGCTTATCATGGTAAATAGGAGACAATTATTTACATATTATTAAACTTTTATAGAACGAAAGAAGAATGTTCTTTGTTTTACAATAAGTTTTTGTTTAGTCACTTTAATTGATTAAGAATTGGAAAATTAAGGAAAACCCTTGAGGAAAAATTCGTTTTATAGTTCCCACTTATATGTCGGAGTCAGCGATGGTAGAGCGGTAGGGTCGTCACCATCGTGGTGTGGTGGAAAATGCTCCATTTCGTAGGTGAAATTTTGAATTAAAGCATGAAGTGGAAATATACACTCCAATCTTGACAATCACAATTGGACGTAGTTATGCGAAAAGGATCCAGCCAGCAAACTTGCTTTTGAGAAAATAGAGTTTGAAGTGCAATTTATATATTAAAATAACATGATAGATTTAAATTTCCTTTTAAATAATGGGTATTTTCCTGTACTTTTTTTGTGGCTGTGATATTTTTTGCATTATACCTACTAACGTTGATGTGTAGATTTTAGACATTTATGACAGTAACTCAAAAAACGGTTTTTGTTTGTTGGATACATTTTGCATCACTACGTCCAATTTAAATAGGCAAACCGACAGTTTCGCCCCGGAGAAGTGCACTGGTCCGCGCCTCAGTACAAAATGACCGTTCGTCAATCCCCACTTTACAATTTACAAAATAACCGCCGCCGCTATTACACATAATAAAGTCACAGCGTTTAAACCAAATGAGCAACTCTCATCAAAATTATACTGCCATTCTCGACTTATATAACTTTTTTAATTCAGTCGGAAGAGGACCATTGCAAAAAAATATTGCAAGATGCACAGAGCGTGGAAGCAGCCTTCCCAAGCACATACACTGTGACCGATTCTATACGCACGGCGCGGGCGAAGTAAAAGATACTGTAGCATTAACTATACATATTTAAAAAAACTCTTCAGTAACAAAAAATAAAAAATCTCTTTAGTAACTATTTGTTGTTATACGGCAACAAAAATACATCACTTGTGATCATTTAACCTTTCTAGCTCACGGTTTATGATATGATCAGACAGCTGCAGCTGGTGACAAACAGACAATGGACTCTTAGTGATAAGGTTTACCTTTGAGTACGATCCCTAAAACTTACTGATCCTCTTCGCAGTCTAACCCTTAAGAAATCTGATATGACAGAAGCTTATTCATATCCATAATTAAATCTGAATATTTTAAAAGTGCTCAGAAAAGGAAGTTTAAATGATTCACCGAAGTCGCTGGCGACTCCGGTCTGATGGCGGGCGTCTAGCTGTCGCAAACGTAGCTGGCCAAACTTCACTGTTTTTATGATACATACGTTATTTTGTATGTGCCCCTTGTGTGTACTTGTAGCTTTATTGTTAAACAGGTAACAATAGTAATGAAACAAATGAACTGAGTTATGGAGCTGTTATGAAAACAATTTATGGGATTGGAACATTATACATGCTTGGAACTTCGAAAGACATGAGACACGTTACATAGTGTTGAATGACCTCCAAAATACAAACACCCTAATTGCATAACCCGTTCATCATCATCTCAGCGTTAATGCCAGTCGTAACCGAAGCTTTTTCATCATTGGTGTCTGAGGTCCGCTTTACCAGTCTAACTGCTGATTTTGGCTAAACTTCGATATTTTCCGTGAAGCGACTGCCGTCTGACCTCCACAGCCCGATGGTGATATTGAAGCACTGTAATTAGACCAATTGATGGATTTTTGAGGGCTCCAACAACCCATAACGACTGCCATTAGATGTTCGTATGGCAACCGGGAACAACGGCATATCGTGATTTCCGAGGCACCACCTATTGTATAACCCATTATCAATCCCAATTTGTATTAGGTATCTTTAAGGAGATCAGCGATGGCCTAGTGGTATCGACTTACAAGTTGTACTTAGGTCGTAAGTTCGAACCCTATGCGGCACTTTGCTTTATGTAAAGTATTTCATCACCTCTCCTCTCAAAACGGTGAAGAAAAACATCGAGAGCAAAAAAAAATATATCTAAGACATGTGACATCTCCCAACCCGCACTGGACCAGCGTGGTAGATTACGGCCCACTCTCTCTCTCACCGAAAGCAGGCCTGTGTCCAGGGGCGTGCACAAAGATTTTGTTGAGGGTATGCATACATATACCTACTACCCAAATCTTTGTGCTTATATATGGTAAAACTTAAAAAACGTAAAACTTAACTTAGACGTAGTTTCAATTTAACATAGTCGCGTACTTTTTCGCATGTCAACATTGAATTGATGTTTGTGCGTGGCTACAATGAACATCTAAGTATGTGATTGATGATAAGAACAAGTCAAATAAATGATATACGTGGGGTATTAGGTATTTTTTTTTTTTTGCCCAAATGAATACAATGAAATCATCATCATCATCTCAGGGTTAATACCAGTCGCATCCAAAGCTTTGGAATCTGGGGTCCACTTTTCCAGTCTAATTGCTGATTTTGGCGAAATTTCGACATTTTCCGTGAAGCGACTGCCGTCTGACCTCCACAACGCGAAGGGAATATCGAAGCATTGAAGTTAGACCAATTGTTGGACTTTTGTGGGCTCCAACAACCCGTAACGACTGCCACTAGATGTTCGTATGGCAACCGAAACCAACGGCTTAACGTGCTTTCCGAGGCACGACCAGACCAGTGCAAATATTCATATTCATGCATACAAATACACTGCGCGAGGATCGAACCCGCGCCTCCTTACGCAGCGGCCGCGTTCGCTACCGCTACGCCATGGAGGCTGTCAAAATACAATGAAATGGTATTACTAACTCAACTGTAAATGAGTAATAATTTATTTCTCAAAAAACTAAAATAAATATTTTACTATCTATAAATTAAATCAACGCGCCTATCTATTTTTAAATAACTCTGTAAAAATTAAATATATATAAGATCGTTTTGAAATCGCTAAAAGTTCTTTTAAAATGGAAATATAGACAAATCTATGAGTCTGCTTTGGCCCTGTGTGTTTCATAAATATGCGTAATGCACTATTCATTGGAATCATAACTATTAAATTTTGCTAATTTGTAAACTTCAGGAAAATTATTACAATATAAAGTATAGTATTGAAATTCAAAAGCAAGTAGGTTGAAAAACTTAAGGTCTTTTAAGTTTTTATAACGACGAACTGTCAATGCCGTGTTTTAAAATAGTATACCTACACGAGAAACAAAACAATTTATTTGTGTGTACACACTACACAACCTGCTAACCACATATAATTATCATAATACTTTTTATAAAGACAACCTTTCTTTTGTGTTAAACCAAAAACTCTAAAATAAATGAATATTCAATTCTGCTTAAAACAATCAATATAGGTACATATTTAACCAAATACACCAATAATGAAACAACATAATCTGCTAAAATAAAAAGGTATTTGAACGAACAACAATCATGCTATATTTCTGATCTTCTTAAATTCGTCGCATTATTAGAAGCTGTGCTTATCACGGGCTTTAAACCCAAAGAAATTTCACGCACACGTACACAACAGTTTAGGCACAAAAGCAAATAATTTTATACACAGACAGATACGGAAGAGGCACATTTTGTAACTGCTTACGCCGCTACGAGAAGTGGCGCGGGCGTCGCGACGAAGGCAACTGATGTGTCTCGTTAGCACTAGGCCCAATAGATGGCAGTGTTATCAATAACTGATTAACAAAGTCTTTCAGTTTTAAGTTTGTAGTATATAAATTATTTTACTGTAGTATATTATAAATTATTATATATTTTTTTAGAAGACTATTAGGGTATGCAGAGCTTATCTGCTTGTATGGAGCGCACGCGCCTGCCTGTGTCCCAACAGTGGGAACATTATAGGCTGACTATGATCTTGATGGATATTTTATATCCATCAATTGCTTTATATGTTCAAAAAATGTTTCTGCTCAACAATGTAAATAGCGCAATGAATGTTGCTGAACTGTTAAAATAAAACCAATTGGTACTGATGGCATGCTGTAAAACTATACTTTACGGGAAATTTTTGCTTTATCCTGCAGATTTGAGCAAGTAAAATATTGCTGTTTAAGGCAAATTTTTGCTTTATCCTGAAGATTTGAGCTAGTAAAATATTGCTGTTTAAGGCAAATTACTTTTAATCTTCATAAGATCTGTATTAATAAGTTTACTTTCAATCTTTTCATGGTTCTGTAACATACGGTTACATACCTAATTATTGCAATGGGCTCTCATTTTCATTAAAATAATAAAACCAAAAATTAAAATTTCTACCTAAGCCAAATGCACTTGAAGATAAATTCTTCAACAAAATAAATTGACTTTCGAAAATACATATTTACAACAACATTGAGCTAGAGAAATGGTTCAACGCATCCATCCGTTTATATCATAAACAATATAAAGAAAAGCGATAAAATCTATGGACAACTTTAATGATAACCTGGCTTAAGTACTTAAGTTATCCTACCTAAGTATAATTGCTAACACTTATTGTTTACCCGACTGTGCTACAGCAAAGACGATTTTTTATGTTTTCTGTATAATATAATCAACCTACGTTTTTTTTTTTTTATAATTATAAACTAGTGCTTGATCGCCATCGCGCCTGATGGTAAGCAGTGATGCAATCGTTGATGGTAAAGCGCGCTAGTTTAATAAGCCCATTCACTCAAAAAACTGAGTGAATAGGAAGGAAGACGGCAGTTGAGCGAGGTGATGCAATGTTTAACCCAGAGGGAGATTGATCTGGGGACCCTCCACGACCAAACTCACGATGGACATGCCGGTTCCCTCACGATGATTTCCTTTAACGTTTTGAAAGCTGTGGTGATGAAATAATTAACACAATGTAAAGAGCCAGAAGGGGTCCGAACCTACTTATGCCCTGCAACTTGAAAATCGCGGCCGATACCAGTAAGCCACTGCTGGGCTCGATTTACTGTAGGTAATACTTTTACCAAATGATCCTGGGTAGAATGAGACTAGGCAGTATACCTATACCGTAGAATTGGGAGTACCCGGTACCCCCGGAAAGCCAAATGACCAACGCTTAGGTGTTTTTTTAGCCGGTAGGAGTCTGTCGCTCGACCCTCCGCGTCCCCGAGCGGAGGATACTCCATGAGGATTTTTCTACCTTCGGCAAAAAAGGCAGTATCTATACCTAGCCTTTTCTCAACCACATATGGTGGGTTCTGCTTCTAATCTAACCAGATGCATCTGAATACTATTATTTGACATGTAGCCATTGCTTAACTGAATTGCTAGAAGCCAAAGTAAGAAGTATTTTTTTAAACCAGCCAGCTTCGGGATGGACTCACCAAAATCCTATAATAATATTTTACCTCCAATCCTTCAAAGAATATTTTCGCACATTAATTATACATGTTTTTATGGTAAACGGTGTTATGATTTATTCAAAACATTTCATCGATATTCAGTTAGTTTGATTTACGGCTCGGTTTGAAACAGTCACGGTTTGAGTTTCACTCGGCTGAAACTCCACCTACGAGTATGAAACAGAACAAGTTTCAGGAGATTACTTCCAACATAAGTTATTGAAAATCAAACTCAAAGCAATTAGAGGCACTTTTGAATTGTCAAGGAGTCGTTCATTGAGAAAGATGAAGCTAGTCGACCACTCCAAGTAATAGAACGGGGAAGAATCCTGCTGCTAGGATACGGGCCTCCTGTCACTGAAAGTTAGTGGACCCCATTATCCACGAGGGACCAGTGCATGTTGGTAAAAGTCACATGTCTTAGAATTATTGTTATGGGGTATACCGGTTTCCTTACTATAATTTCTTTCACCATTTTTTATAGGAAATTGTTCATTTATTTACCTGTTCTGTGGTTTACACAAAGTTAAACATATATTTTGTAGGGTTGAATGTATTTTTAAGTAATCTATGTTTTTGGTGTATAATAAAGTGTATATAAATAAATAATAAAACGTCTATATGTTTTCGAACCTACGACCCACTCGAAAAGTTAAACGCGGTCGTCACCACTGCCTCCATAGCTCTCACACATATTTATTATATATCATAATAGTAATTAATCTTTCTTTAGGAGAGTTCATTAATAGATAAGATCATAGAAGGTACATTTGATCATAAGAATAATTGCTGAAACAGTTTATAGATTAATGCAATTTCCAAGGAATATGACTCAAGTAGCCTTATCATATTAGAAACAGTCACAGTTGCAATAGACCCAGAAAACAGTAGGTAGTTGCTTCATTTCAATAATAGAAAATATGCCATTTATGCATAACGCTCAATAGATAAGGAACATCAGGAGATGAGGAGCGCAGGAGTCAGAGTAATAACCTGACTATATTTTTTTATTAATTTAAACCAGCGCTTGACCGCAATCCCGCCTGATGGTAAGCAGTGACGCAATCGTTGATGGTAAAGCGCACTAGTTTATTAAGAGCCTATTCACTCTAGCCTTGAAGACACTCATCACCTCATCACCTCATCAGGACCTAACCTGGACCAGGAAATAACCTGACTATATAGGTGTCTGACTAGAGCCCAGTGTCTCGGATACCATATTCAGCTAATATCGTTCCCACTGCTGGGACACAGACCTCCTCCCGGTAAGAGGGACTGGGCTGTAATGCACCACACGGATCTCGGATCTCGGTGCGATTTGGTAGATGTCTCATCCTCTAATTGTGTGTTCTAACTTTGTTTTACGATGTTTTTTCGCCGTTTTGAGAGCCATTGGTCTCACTCTGACATAAAATAATTTACAAAAAGTGCATTTCTGGATTATCTATCATTAATCAGAAAATAGAAAAAATAATACATACAGAAAATAATACGAATCCTTAGAAAATTGAAACGTGCATGTAGCATCGTCCTAAATTCGGCTTGCGATCCGACTTGCTAATGAGTACGCTGGAACTCCTAGCCGCGATGGGATGCTATCAATCGTATAGGTACACCAATATATCTGTTGGTAAACGGATATATTAGGTGTGTGAAATGTTTTCAGACAGACTGGAAAAATTTAATGTTGTAGACGTTGTGGTTCTTGCTCATAAACGTTCTACATATTAACTATAAACATTTAAAACTCTTATTTTCAAAGCAATATCATCACTTATACTGAAATCCATCACTGAACATGGCACAGAATGAATTACATTCATGTGTATTAAATGTCGCTGGCTTCCTCCCCAGTTTTAGGTAAAGCGTTTTCAGTTTTCCACCAAATGTACAATGCTTATTATTTCACAACATCTTTATGTATCTAATAATACTTACCAGCCTTTACATCCACATAATTAATCGATAGTAAAACATAACAGAATTATTAGCAGTGGCTGAATTGTTTACGTCTTGTGCCCGCGACGACGCGCCGCACCGACGCTACTTTTTGGCGCCAAATTCAGGCGCCATCTTGACACATTCATATGATTCTTGACAATAAAAATAATTTGGATCGGTAATGTGCTGTCATTGATATCTAATAAGTAGGGTCATTATGTGATTTGTGATTCGGCTAGCACGACGCATATACTCTTGACGTATGAACAGAAATCTAGGCTGAACAACATTGAAATTAAGGGGTTCCTTTATCGACGCTGTCTGCCGTAAAGTTAACTACATAACTACTATCCCTAGGCCCAGGTGAACTATAATGAAGGGTCCCTATTTTCGGTTCCGATGAAAAACTAATAATAGTGAACTTTAATTTTTTGGCTTTGGTACCGGTACCTATGTAAAGGAAGATTGTATTGCAGCGGTAAAAAGAACTAATCAACTTATGACATCGTCTTTCAAGGTGTGTGTTACCGATCACCTAAAAATAAATCATTCGATAGTTTTCATTATAAGGAAGAACTCATATTGGGCACGCCACAATAGCGGCGGTAAGTCCCCTCTTTGAGGAGTGGTTAAAGAGGCGCCGCGGCGCCTTCACCTTCCGCCTGACACAGGTCCTCAGCAGACATGGCTGTTTCGGGATATTCCTGTTCCAGATAAGGCGGTAGGAAACGCCAGGGTGTCACCACTGTGGGGATTGCCCTGAGGATACGGTGGAGCATACGGTGGAATTTTGCGCGGCTTAGATAGAGCACTGCCGTGTCCTCGTGGCGGCGATCTGTGGCGATCTCTCGCATCCGGCCCAGGTCCAGGCCATGGTCAGGAGCGACTCCTTCTGCGAAGCAGTGATGCTGGCAAACGAGGAGGCGGAGTGCGCGAGGGACCGAGAATCCCAGCGTCCTCACACCTATAACCGCCGCAGGAGACGCCCTGGTAGGAAGATACATCGAACTCCCGGCCACCGTAGGCACGGGCTTGCGGGCGGCGAGCAGTGGGCAGCTCGCCGTCCGGTAAGCACCAGTGTGGCTACTATGAGTTTTCATTACGAGACTCGATCATACGCATCTACCGCGTTTGGTGCTCTCATTGGTTGAGAGTTCTTACAACCTTGAAGCGGGCCAATCGATGAGTCAAACGCGGTCGAAATCGATGATCGAGTCTTCATGATGAAAACTCATTGTAGCCACACTGACCTGGGTCAACGGCGCGTTGTATTTCACGCGCGCCTCAAAGCGATGGCAGCTCATCGTGACGGGTCCAAGAACGCCCTGCTCGGCCCTGCGCACAGGTTAATGAAGGAGCTCCGCCCCAAGCGGGATGATTTCCTATGTAAAAAAAGGGCTCAGATTTAAATTATATAGATTGTCTAATGTCTAATGTGCCTCTTAATTTTTATACATACTATACTATCTTGATCTTCCTGTTATACATATTTAAGATCAATGGCACCAAATATTTGATACTATTTGTGTCACAATATCTTCTTGCAAAATGTCCTCTACGGTACTAATCGGTTCGACACCTCTCTTTTGTTAGCTACTTGTATGCTTTGTGTTCTTTATCACTCTGTTTACTTTATATCTTTACCGCACTTCAATATGTTTTACTCTCTTTCACTTGCACGTACCACGCTCTGTCGCTTGCTTTTTTGCACAGTTGTTTACTAGGTACTTAACATCGTACGATTCTTGCACTCACACAAATCTTATTGACTTTTACGTCCATTATACTTATTTAATTATTTGTTTACTACTTATGCTACAATACTGTTAATGATATGATTTATTTTAATGAAATACACAGATTTATAAACAATTCTGGTATCGGCTTTTAATGGCTTCTAATTAATATATGTATAGTAGGTACTCTTTATTCGTTTAGTTCTTTATATCATGGTTTTTTAAAAGTAAGGTACCGCTACCGTCACAAATTTTGTTCAGCTCAATGGTTTTATTATCTTATTAACACTGTGGATAACGATAAGCAGGTGGATGTCGTTTATACTGATTATAGTAAAGCTTATGATCAGATCAACCATGAAATATTATTTTAGCTATGTGTGTATGGGGTACGTGTGTGTTATAGGAATTGTGTTGCGATGTGTGAATAGGTTTTTCTGAGTGAATAGGCTCTTAATAAACTAGCGCGCTTTACCATCGACGATCGCATCACTGCTTACCATCAGGCGGGATTGCGGTCAAGCGCTAGTTTATAATTATTAAAAAATAGAAAAATAAAACAGGTCCCAGCCATAAAGGTATTAAGCAATTATATGTATTTATGGTTGGGTGCCAGGCCCCAGTGGAGTCCCCTAGGGTTTATGGCTCAGCCCATTACTTTTCATAATGTACATGAACGCCATCAATCAGAAAACTGACAATAGAAACACATATGCCACAATATCATCATATGCGGACGTGATTGCACTTGAGGAACATTTACGTCATCTGGAGTGAGCTAAATCTTAACCCTGCCAAAAGTACGATTCTAACAAATTCTCGAAAGCGCTCAATTATACCATCATTGTATATTAGGTGGATTTCATCCATTGTTTGTCTGTGTAGATAATAAAGAGTATTTCTATTCTATTCCAGAACGAATTACGTGCTCAGAGGATATATCACGATTCTACGTTTGAATTTCATGTCGATCCCATTGTCGCAAAGGCATCTAAAGTACCTACCAGGTTTCATAATGCGGCTATTCCAGAGCTTTCCTCAAGTCAAAACTTTGAAAATTCTATATTGTAGGTACTTTTGTTAGAAGGCACTTGAAATACGCGTCTGAAAACTGTAATTCATGTTATCACCAGTACATTGATCGTATAGAAAGCATCCAGAAAAGGTTAATCAATTACTTGTGTTATCATCAGAAAGCCCGTTAACCGTGCGTGTAAGCTGAAACTTTAATGAATAGAAGTCGTGATTTTGACCCCTTCAAAGAGGGGAGAGAGTTTATATTAACTTGTAATGTTTAAAATAGTAATGAAAATTAAAACCTGTGATACGCATTATAGGTAGTGTTAAAGGAGTTCCTCATCTGTCTACAATTCACGTCTCTATATTTTCACGTTGTACTCGTAGTATTAATGACTTATAACGAAAACGCAAAGAAGGACGTCTTCCACGCATCAGTGACTGTAAGTGATGCGAGCGCCGGAACGGAAGGGACACTATATATTTCCTTCCTTTTTGGACATTGTGGACAAGTTATGTGAATAATGTGTGTGTATACGTAATGGTCAATTTATGGCCCATTTCCAACACTTCTGCTTGGATTGTTTGTTAGGTAAATAGAATAACTTAGATAGAGAAGTAACTTAGGTGATGTCATCAGGATTCTTTTATAAATTGAACATCACAGTTGAGTAGAGCCGTCAAAAATAAGCCCTTTTATCCAGGAAATATCATTTTACCGACACTCTGTGACTCAGTGTGCTGGAAAGGAAAATAAAATACAAGAACTTTAATAGTTGTTCCATTGAATTACCAGGTTCACGATCAGGTATAAACATGGGCGTACCCAGGTAGGGGCAGGGGGAGGCAGCTGCCCCAAGGAAATCTCGCAGAAAATGTATGAACTCCCATAATTACTAAACAAAGTATAAACGAGATCTTATCTCTAACTTTTAAACCACGCAGTAGACACTAACAAAATATACGGTGTAATTATTTTTAAAACATTTAATCTTTTTCTTTGTTGATAGACAAAACTACAAAATTATCATATCTAAAGGTTACAAATATTAAAAAACTGTTTAATTCCACTTAGCATAAGCCACTAAGTATTGGCAGGAGATAGAAGGCACTTCAATAAGAAGATAAATGTTGTCGCAGGTCATAAATAAGAAAAGAAAAAATCTATATGACCGCTCTGAGAACAATGCGGAAATAGGTTAAACCGAAATACTCAGACAATGAGTTAAAACTAGTTGGCACTACTTAATGCCTTAGTCATAGTAAAATCAAGACTGTTTTTATAAAATATCATAATATTATGCAATTATTTATTACCTACTGTTTGGTCAACGAGAATACATTCATGGCGGCAAACTTTGTGAAGTTGTAATCTATGTATGTATCTACTGAACCGATTTTGATAATTATTATCTGAATAAAAAGTCGCGATATTTGTAAGTGTCACAGGCATTAACCCGAAAAATAAAAGACTTTTTGTGGTAATCAGATCATCACAAGTAAAATTGTCTACCACGAAGAGGCCACGGTCAGATAGAGTGAAATAAAATATTTTGATTGTGATGCATACATATGTATCACAATCAAAATATTAATAGTAAATGTTAATCGTATGATTATGACAGCCTACGTGGCGTAGCGGTACCGAACGCGGCCGCTGCGCAAGAAGGCGCGGGTTCGATCCCCGCACAGTGCAAATATTTGTATGCATGAATATAAATATTTGTAGGTACTGGTCTGATCGTGCCTCGAAAAACACGTTAAGCCGTTGGTCCCGGTTGCCATACGAACATCTAATGGCAGCCGTTACGGGTTGTTGGAGCCCTCAAAAATCCTACAATTGGTCTAACTGCAATGCTTCGATATCGCCTTCGGGTTGTGAAGGTCAGACGGCAGTCGCTTCATGGAAAATAGCGAAGTTTACCCAAAATGAGCAGTTAGACTCCAAAGCTGAAAAGCTTCGGATACGACTGGGATTAACGCTGAGAAGAAAAAGAAGTTAATCGTATGATTGATACATTAACCACATGATTGATCTCATGATTAATTACGTCAATCACACGATTGACATAATTACTTAAGCATTTTTTAAAGGAAAAGTTGCACATTCTATTGTAAGAAACAAGGATGATAGGTTCTTAATTAGGTAAAATAGTTCAACAAGAACATTGCCAAAGCTGCAACTTAGCTTTACCTAAGTTAGACAGATGGCTTGTTAGATTACGTAGTGTTTTTCTTCCTCCAAGATAGTTTAGCCTAGTTTTCAAAGTGCTTCTGCCTAACTTCAAAGATTTTTGTGAGGAACTTGACTAAGTTATCACCCTAATTACACAATATGCTATTCAAAGTTGTTTGATAACTGTTAAACAATAACTTAACTGTCTTATAACACAATTAAACTGACACCACAGAGTACCTACATACATCTGTCATATATTAAGATTGGCTACATCAAAAAGAAATCGCCGATCGAACAATGAGAGAAGTCATCTCTATTTTTAGCGATGACATTCGTTCTAGTCCAGTATGCCGGAGGATGCCCTTAGGGGATGACTTCCATCCCCCTGGCGGCACATCAAAGAATCAATAAATCCCCCCCCCCCCTTCCTAATTTATATAATAGTGTCACAATGCAATGCAAACATTCAAAAACTGTTGGACAGCGATGTGCAGGCCAGGAAATGAGCGGATATGGGAAATGTTGTGTAATGTGTATTTTATAGATGAGAAACACTATACTTAACCATTTTTTTCTTTACATTTCTTTCTTCTCTTTTGTACTCAAATCGGATTGTGGTAAAATGTTGAAGGTTTCTTTCTGTTCTTTAGAAAAAATCAAATGAATAAGTAATTACTTGAAAAAAATAACGGTTGAATTCATTGTAGTGTACCTATTTCTAAACTACAATTTTGTATCGAAGAGGCGACGGAGCTGACACACTGCCTCACCTCCAAGAACAAAGAAAATAAATAAGCATTTCTGTAAAACATCATTAAAACCTACCGCTTGTCACCACACACGAACCCCTTAATTGAATTCCCTGAAGCAGTTACTTCATGATCTGTACCCAGAAATCGAGCTACATCCGGTAGTTCAGTCATCAGTGTACCACACCTAAGTAGTAACATATGAACTGCGAAAACCATCCTTAATGGTACGTAATACAGACGCAGTTGGTGTCAAATTGTTGCCATGGTTAGACGTTCATTTTCCGCCGGTTTCCAGGCCGCGCCACAAAGCGCCGCCGCGCTGCGACGCAGCCGGCGCCGGCGGCGGCGCCATCGCGACGCTACGATCGCTCGCCGTTTATTATAAACAACTACACTCACCTAATATTGATTATTTTGGTACATTAACCATTGGGAACATGTGGGACAGAAGACGAGGGGTGGGGAAAGATTTGGAGTTAGTTATGGAGACGGATTAGTTTAAAAATTTCAGGATAGTAGGTATCCCGAAACGACTATAATAGCAACCATGTTTAAACTTACTTTTTAAGGGCAGAAATGATTTAAGTAAATACCCAAGAATAAAGACTGATTTACACGGTGCAATTTAATTGCCTTTGGCATACTATAAAATTGATGCATCAGATAAATTGCATCGTCTAAATGGTGTTTAGACAATGCAACTTTTATTGTTGCTTCAACTTAATTGAAGCCATAGGCAATTAAATTGCACCGTGTAAATCAGTCTTAATATTAGCACCTGGTACATTGGTCACTGACAATTAATGCACTATTTATAAAAAAATATCCTAACAGTATAATATTAATTAATCTATTTTATTTTTTATGATGGTCATTATCAAAACAGGTAACCTCCTTTTTACTGTGTAGGAAAACCACTTGCAGCCATTCAGCAATCGTTTGAATAAAAGAAAACACAGTTGAGAAAATAATTGTAAACGTCTCCACCTTTATTGTCCTAATTATTAACTGAGGAAGAAGTAACAAGACTTCCATCAATTCTCATACAATTAACAAAAAACCTACAACGCCCAGGCCGTAAGTGGAGTACCACGGCACTACTCAGTCGCTACAGAACGTTTGGCACGCCACCACGTCCGCATTCCGCGCAGCAGTGTTACTTCACCCCGGACAGACAGGTCATTTGCATGTGTTCCTTCCTTGGACATATTTATTAAGACTGCCTGCGCATACGCAATAACGGATAATGAATGAATTATAACTGATACGAGGTTACTTAACGCTGTAGGATTTTGTTTATGGTAGGTCCTTATCAACACCGGCCATCCTAATTGCATAAAGCTTTCATACTCAACAAAATGGTCTCCAAAGCCTAGAGCACAGGCGAAGAGTAGCCAGCCTGTTGGTGTTCTATAGACTGCATGTTGAGAGTGTGAGAGGAAATTGCATGACCTAGGTCCGTATTACAGAACGTCACTCAAAACTCAAGCTCTATTTAAGTCTCGTTTGAAGCCATTTGATTGGTTGAAACTAGTTTTAAGTAATGTTTGAGTCTTGAGTAACGTTCTGTTATATGGACCTCCCATCTCCATCACCGGACGACCGGTCGTACGGCGAGTATCCACCAGTTATTGACAACACAACGATCCGGACAAATCGTTGTTTGTGTTTCACCTCGTCTTTTATGCGGCGTACATCGAGGGACTAGAACAGTTTGCCAACGGCGGTGTTTCTGTTTAACTACAAGTTAAAAGTCTTCAAGGCCAGGGCTCCGAGTCAATAGGCTCTTAATAAACTAGCGCACTTTACCATCAACGATTGCATCATTTCTTACCATCAGGCGGGATTGTGGTCAAGCACTAGTTTATAATTTATAAAAAAGGCTCTTAATAAACTAGCGCGCTTTACCATCAACGATTGCATCACTGCTTACCATCAGGCGGGATTGCGGTCAAGTACTAGTTTATAATTTATAAAAAAAGGCTCTTATAACTAGCGCGCTTTACCATCAACGATTGCATCACTGCTTACCATCAAGTGGGATTGCGGTCAAGCACTAGTTTATAATTTATTTAAAAAAAAAAACTCAATAAAAAAAAATCATTCATTTTAAAAGATATTGCTTTGATTTTAAATGTTCGTAAAATATGTTTGTTCATCAACGTAATTATGTAATTAACGCAATAAATGTTGTTGAATTATCAATTGAAACACATTTACCTAATTTAAACATTCAAATACCCCGCTGATATCCAGCAGTGAAGAACTTTTCTCCTTTGACCTTTGTCTTTCCAGATACACGGGCTTTATTGCAGTAGGCTCAATAGTACACTTGTCAATCGCTTTGTTGATTATTTTTTTAACGTAACTCTACTATAGAATTTGCCCGCGTATCGTGGATGCATTTAAAATCATTTAAACTACCATACTCAAATAGCAGGACCCTTAACAACAGCCTGTAGCCCTTACAAATACTTGTTTCATGCGGTGCCGAGTAGTTATGCTCCGCTCCTATTGGTCAGCGTGATGTTATATAGCCTAAAGCCTTCCTGGATTATTGGGCTAACCAACGCAAAAAGAAGTTTTAAAATCGGACCATTAGTTCCTGAGATTAGCGCGTTCAAGCAAACAAACAAACTCTTCAGCTTTATAGACGCTGGAATTTTAATGGTTGTTTTCCCGCGGCAGAACGATTTGCTTTAAAGAGTACTTTCGATGAATAGAGCAAAAGACAATATTAAAATATTTGTCTTATAAAATAATAAAAAATAATTTTTAAAAAATCATGAACTCGAAAAAGTGAGAAAAGTTAGTTACGCTACCTACATGTTGTAGGTACTACTCGGAATGGGCATGAAACCGCCTCAATGGAAAGCAATGCATTTAATGTTCAAACCATAATAAGCTCCCGTGCGCAGTGATAGGGCATAAAACAACTTGTAGGCAACAATCCGAAAATTCAACGCCATTCCGACAAAAGAAAAAAATGTTCAAACCAAAAAAATCTGTCATGCATGTCACATGTGCGTTAATAAGGTATAAAATAACTTAAATGTACCAATACAAAAAATTACCGCTCAAACTAGCATTTAAAAAAATCTACCGGTCTAAGGCGTTGCCGCTTTATAAATGTTCAAAGTAAAACAAGCTCTCGACTCTAATGATACGACATAAAGTAGTCTGCGCGCAAAAATTACAAACAATTATCTTATATAATAATTTTATTTTCGTGTTCAGTAAATTGCAACTAAAAAGTACTTATGAAAATCATAAGCCCGTGAAAGTATGAATGGATAATAGTTGAATCACGCGGGTCAATGGCCCCGCGCCATTCAGCTGTAGATTATCAGAAGTATACTATTGGTTTGTGGTCACTTTCGAGTTTTTTTAACACTATGTTAAATCTGGCAATTTATGTTTTTAATATTTTATTTATTGATGAAACGATTGTATTACTGAGTCAAAACCGTTGAGTCAAAACAACCATTAAAATTCACACGGATAAATGGCAGGGATCACTTGCACACTCCATAACGAGCCCTCACGGAAAATTTTGCTAACACATAGAGTATGTAGCAACAAGCGGGCAACGTGTGTCGGCCGCGGGTTGGTCGAAAAAGATATATGATACCAGATAAAACACGGGTGGGATTGACTGATTTTACTGTCAAATCTATTTGTTTTAAACTAAAACAGAACGGAAAATGCTTGCATATCTTTCACAGACAGATAATAATACTTTAGTTATTTTAGTATTTCGTCCTAGCTTGGCTGGTATTTGTCACACACAGACAACAATTAATAAACATAACGTGTCCACATATAAATAATTGTGGCGACACGGTTGGCGCAGTGGTTAAGCGATTGACTGCTAGGTTGCATGTCACGGGTTCGATTACTGCACGGAACAAATATTTGTATGAGTAGTTGATCCGGGTCTGCCTGTTTGCGTATGTGAGTTTAAATGTTTGTCACAAACACAGCATACAGGAGACATTCCGAGTGAGAGGCAAGGTTTAAAAGAAAACGTGATTTGGTATCTGGAGATTCCGCCTAACGTATACAGTCATATCATAATAATTGACATATTTGTCTCATCGGAAAATAAACAAAACCTAGACTTGTGCGAAGGTTTTACTGTAACATAGCGCCCTAATTAGGTAACACAGTTTTAATTACAGTGCAAGGGTTCCAATGCTTCATAGCTTTAAAAAATATATCTGCTCAGCAACGTTAAAAACGTAACGAATGTTGTCATTTTTACATGCGTTTCAGTCTCAGTCAGTCAATTACATCCCCGCGCCGCGACTGATCCGTATCCAATCTGCAGAGATCAAACTCGCAACCAGCGCAGAATCGTTTAATCGCTGCGCCATTGCGAGATGGCACCGTTGTTTCATTTAGCTTGCAAATATATTTCAACTTTCTTGATATTCATGTTGATATTAAACTTTTCATTATAACATCAAGCTTGTATTCCTCTAGGGGTTAAGCAGAAGCGCATCTATAAAAATTACCCTCATATCCATCAGCGATATTTAAATCTCATTTAATGAGGGGTGAACTCGTTGCCATGGGCCGCGGGTTGTACGTAGGAAGGAATGAAGGAAGGAACACGGCTGGGATTTAGTCAGTAAACGTCTGACATGCTCTTTGGCTCTGCCCAGGGCTGGAGTGGTCATTAGAAGATTTCCAATCCACAAAAAAACCGCTGTTGCCATCAGCCGGACACAAATCCAGCGGCTATTGAGAAATTCCAGATGGAAAATACCTAAACCCAGGACGTCATGCTAAGACCTCCCAAAATTTAATAAACAATTACTAATCATTTTGCTTTAGATTTTAGATAAAGGTCGATGTTCAGCAAGGCGCATCTAGTGGGCAGTGAACAGAAGTACATAACTACCTAATGTATGTAAATTACATCAGCTGCTTCCAATTCTGCTCGAGTTCCCCTCGTAAAAGGAGGGTAGTGACTGGGAGACGCCGATGGTTGTAACTAGGGATGGTACGGAGCTTCGGTTCCGGTTCCGTTAAGTCGGAACTTCCGATTATTATTATACTTTCGGTTCCGACTCCGGCTCCGACATTTTTTAATCGGAGGTGTGAATCGGAGGTCGAAGCATAGATAGCGGGCGAGTGCGGCGGCGTGTGCCGACCGACTACCCTATGGCCTATAGTACTCTGTGTACCCTATAGTATAATGTACTCTGTGCGACCGACTGTTATGATTCGACAGGTTCATACGCGTCGCGCGGGGAATCGCCCCTCCCCCGACCCGCGCACTCTATTGTCAATTATTTTTTCACTTGTTAACGCACACGACAGCACGACACGTTCATTGGTTAAATAGATATTTGTTTTGATTTTTGCGGCTTATTATCAATAAAATAATAATAATAAAAGGGATCTGTTTTTGTGTTGGACAATGAAACCTAAATCAAGTTGTATTTGGAACTACTTCATTCGAGTTAATTCGGATTCGGCAAAGTGTAAACTGTGTATGAAGACGTATTCAAGAAAGGGAGGTACGACAACGTCTTTAAAAAGCCATTTGAAGCCTGTCCATGCCACTGAATATGAAGAATTAATAAAGTTAGAAATTTAATTACTAATTGATTAGTATATGCTACTTCGGGTTTAAATTCATTCTATTTAAACTTGTTGTTTATATGCCAATTTTGTTCATTTTTTATATTTTATCATAAAACATAAAACTTTTATGTTACAACTGAAACTTAAAATAAAAAAAAAATACTACATAATGTTTTATTTGTCTTTAAATAATAATTCTCTCTCATGTCACCCTGCTTCCGATTCCGATTCCGACTCCGGTTCCGATTCCGATAAAGCAAATTTAAAAACTCCGATTCCGGCTTCGGTTCCGATAAAACTGCTTCCGTTACATCCCTGGTTGTAACAATCTATTACGGCAATGTTATTGTCATCTTTAAACTCAATAGCTTATGACTGGACGTGGAAAATATATAAATGCCGATTTTCCAACAAGAACATACCTTAACAACTGAATGCTTGAACAAAAGAGCAATATTGGAATTTCCACTCTCGGCTCAGCACGGAGAGTTAAGAATTCAATTGCAAAATAACACTCGGTTCAATAGAATTAGCTAAATAAAATTCTCTAATAAGATGAGCCTGTGGCAAGAGCGGCTGGTATTTGGGGTAGCCGAGAATTAGGACAAACAAATAAATACCTACAAATCTAAAAGGTTAATAAGTGTTGTTGAGATAGAACAGTTAGATATGTACTTAATAAGAGTTTGCAGGCAATAAACCGATTAGGATTTGAAAGACAGATCAAATAAAATATGTCAAGACTACTAAACCCATTCATTACGCGGTTAATAGCTCAGTACATGTTTAAACAATTAGTTGTGTAGTGTAATTTGTTTTTAGCAAATCTTAATAAACTTATTATTCTTCATATGAATCCAGTGTCATTCATGTGGTATTTAAACGATGCATTTCTGAGAACAAGGCAGCAGGTTGGGTCTGGTTGTAATTATTTGCTTTATTTGTTTTGTTTTGAACGGTGCGTCGGTCGCTTAGGGTCAATCAAATCTTTTGGAGTAACATTTTTCCTTTTTCAAAAACATTTAGATAATTCGCTAATTAGTGTCTTTATTTTAAAGTGCCTGTATCTTCTTAAAAAGTGATAGTGTGTGGTAGGTACCAAACACACTCTGCTCTGATTTAAAGTGTAGAATGCACCTCAATAGATGAACTTTCAAATTTAAATGAAAATCCGACGTGCTAAGAAATACTAAGAATCAATAGATTTCAATTAAAAGACGTCGTTTGTTGGGATAGGGGAGCCTAAAGGAATCGTCTCTGACGTATGCTTGCAGTTTAAAAAAGAGACTATGGTTCACTCATCCCTGAATTTGAACCCGCAACTCGTTTTCAGGTTAGCAGTTTACAAGACGTTTTAGCCACCAGATAGTAGGTAGGTCATCTGATGATCTGATTGGTAGATATAAGGTACCGCTGGAACCATAATGTATCGAATCTATAAGCTATATTTTTTAAGTTAAATAATTTGTAGGTAGTGATAGGCGATATCATATTGCCGTTGATTTTATTAGGTTCAGTAGGGTACTTTCGTAACACACTGGCGCCGATCCTGTTCTTCACAAACTAAACTAATTTTAAGTGCATCTTTTTCTTTCCATTTCGTTAAGAGAAGGATAGAAGATAACATTTTAGTTTAATCCTGTCAAATTAAGATACTCCATAGACAGTTTAGACGCGATTATAAACATGGCGCCTAAAATTACGCCAGTTTACGTCAGGAGCGCACTATTTTGACAGGTCTAAATTAACATTTTATCTTCTGTCCTTTTCTTAATGAAATATAAATAAAAAGGTGCACTGAACTTAAATTTAATTTAGTTTGTGAACTAGGCAATCAAGGCCATTATCATTGCGTTATTTACATTTTTGATCAGACACATTTTCGAACATTTTGAAGCAATGGATTAGCAATTAGCTTCGAAATGATAATAATTCCAACTGATAATAATAGCGCATAACGCAATTATGGTGCTGATTCTCAAACTGGTTGTTACCAAAGCGAAGTACAGACTGTTTATTTAGCTGAAAGTTCATGTAACAATATTGAACATAAAGGAACCTAGTAGCGCGATGTCTTGTCCGAGTTGCAGGAACAACACTAGCAACTAACAACAGTGCGTGGCGCCTAGTTATTTGAGCGCGCCGGTGCCGACATGCCGCGCCGGGCCGCCGCCGCCGCCGCCGGCGCCCCGCGGTCCACGCGAATGTTGGGAGGCTGTGACGGAGATTAGAGGTAGCGGGTATTTCGAGAACATGTTTGTACAACGTTATTTTTTGTTTATGCGGAACCTGAATATAGTTTGTCCAGAATATATAACTGATTCGATTTCAATCATATTTACACCATGTTATATTTTTTCCCAAATACATTTAGAAATTGTTGCAGCCGATTTTTACCGAGCGGTTACTATAGATCATAGTACTTGCGGGCGCTCCACAGCTGACGCCCGAGGTCAACGTACCGCGCTCACCCGCCCGATCGGACCTTAGACCATATGTTTGTTGGGACAACCAAGTAGAATAGCAAGCTCATAACTTTGTGGTATTTATTATATCTTTTTGAAATTTTGACCTTAGATTCTTTACTTAAAAATACTGGACACATGTTTCGGGTTTTGCAGAAACAAAAAATAATGTTGTATGGGTATTCATTTAGTATGCCGCAGTTTAGAGAAGATTTCGTGGAGCCAGATAGCAGGTCCTCGAATTGGGATGTGATCTAGGGTTACCAAGTGTTATTAGAAGAAATAAAGTATATCTGATTTCAAAGCAGGGAAATCAAGAGGGTATCTTTTTAATATAACCGACTATCAGTGTAAATTTTATTGTTCTGAATGTTCTCAAACCCGCTGCCTCCCCGCGTCCGCTCCGCTCGCCACCAAGTCGCGGCCTCCCAAGAGCCCCACTAATGATTGCTCATGATTTATTTGCCCAGCTTATTTTTATAGTCGCCTGATTCCACACGATGATGGAAAGGTGAACGTCTCCATTCTTATTACTTGTCTTCAAACAATTTGTGGTAGCGTTTTGTTGGACATCATAATATGTATTTTGTAAGAATTTACTTAAGTAAAATGTTAGTAGTTAGGTATTGTTATTTACTTTGGGGCGAAGATTTTCCTAAGTTTGGTACCCCATGTGGTGTTTGTACACTTTTTGAATTTTAATAGTTTTTAAAGTATGCAGCTATGGTAGTAATGTGGCGACTGAAATTGGTGGGTGGGCAGGTTACGTAGACAACTTTATACTTGTAATTAAAAAACTTTCGATAGGGGTTGACAGTGAGTACTGAATGCCATCTTCTACGTGACTTAGGTACACCTTTTATTTATATAAACACCTATAGGCAGGTACTTGTAGAGACTTGCAATTGCAATAAATTGGTAAGTACAGACGACAGTACATCAAGCTACTACAGTCTGTCAGATTTCGTTATTAGATTTTCAACTTTATCTCTAAAACATTAAGGCTCAAGGTTGATTGGGAATATTTGACAGTTTCGGGTAGCTTGACCAGCTGTCGTCCGCACCTAGCGACTAGCGACTAGCGAGGTACATATATATATTGTTTTCTGACTTCAACGGGAAGAGCCATCATTGTACAGTCAGAATCAAAAGTAAACTTAAGTTTTTTTAGCGAAATAGGAACAATAGTAAAAAGAAGTATTCACTCTTAGCTGCTACTTATATCATAAATTCTAAAAAAGGAGATGATTTATTTACGTAAACGATAAGTACTTGCTCTATACCTACTAAGAAAACTCCTTTAGGTATCGTGTGTGCATGATATGTATGACACAAACAGCTATGCCCGGAACTATTACATGTAGGCCGTACAAATATGTATTTGTTACGAGGGGGAATGGAATCCGCTACATGCAGCGCAGTAGTAGATTGCACAGCCACTGCGCCAACGGTCTCGTGCCAATTAGGTGGTTTTATGTCCCGGTTACCCTGGAAATTGTAGTCATAGTCGTAGTCAAGATAGTATTTTAGTATTAACTATTTATTTAAGTATAATTATGTAATTATTTGTGGACTATCCCCCTTATTCATAAACGCTGCTTAAGGTTAACTAGTGATTAGCGATTCTTTAACCATAAATTTTTGACCTTTTGACGTCACTTAACTTTAATTATCGTTTATGAATAAATCCTTAAACACTTTGGTGTTTATTCATTTATTTTTATATTTTATTTTATACTTAAGTTACGTTAAAAGGTCAAAAATTTATGGTTAAAGAATCGCTAATCATTAGTTAACTTTAAGCAGCGTTTATGAATAAGGGGGTATATGTTTAGGTGCGTATCACTACAAATTATAAAACAAAGTCACTTTCTCTTTCCTTGTGTCGCTTTGTATAATTAAATCTTTAAAAGTCCGCAACCGATTTTGATGCGGTTTTTTTTAATAAATAGAGTAATTAAAGAGGAAGGTTTATATGTATAATAACACCCAATAAATTGTGAAGAAATACTATTATTTTTTGAGGTTTCTAATGTGATGTCGTAATTCGTTCGTTCTAATTAATTTTTTTTTTGCAGTTTGCGTTTGCAGTGAAACACAGACTGAACCCTACGAGATTTATCAAAATAATGTACTAAATATTGTACACATTGAAAAGGTCTACAAAAAGGTCCGCGATGGTATATGTCTATATCTCTTATGGATATCCCACAATAAAATATTTTGTCATTTACTTTTTACGACAAATACCGGCTAATTTTCGAAGCGATTTTAACCAATGCAGCAGTAATCCTTATCCAATTTAATACTTTAAATAAATTGTTGATTTAATATAAATCTATATTGCCCTTTAGAGTACAGTGGGGCCTCGGTAATCCGGCCCCTGGCTAATACGGCACCCCTTATAATCCGACATCGTCTATTACATACAATGTCTTCGCTAATTCACGATAGAAGTAGGTACAAATTAAAACTTTTATGCACCATCAGTATTGTGCTCGAATTACAAGGAACTGTTTTGTAAAAAAAAAATCGGACTATAGGAGGTCCTCTATAATCCATAAAATGTTTGTCGGACTACTGGGCATCCACTGTACTTATGTATATGATTTAAATGAATGTTTTCGAAGATATTACAGATTTAAAAATTGCGGGCAGGAGCGAACAGCCGGAGTGGCAGGAGCCGCCACCAGCCGCTGTTTTTATACATTCACAGTTTTTCTGTAGTGTACTTAATATCAGCATACCCGTGCGAAGCCGGGCGGGTCGCTAGTATTTAATATTATTATTACTGCTTTTATACTTATCACATTCATATTTTTTTTCCTTGTTGTAGACAATAGTTTGTAGGAAGAAACTATTAATGTCATCAGCATCTTTGTACTTAGATCTTAATTTTGTCGTATCCTTATGTCCATATTTAACCTCTCGTATGCCGACCGTTTATATATTTAAATGACATTTTAGATTCACACGTTCATAATCTGAATGATTGAATGCATTCAAACTGATTTAAGACTCAGTTCTACTCAAAGAGTATAGTAACTACTCAGAAAGTTAATTTTCAATATCACATATTTTTGCGCAGATATACGCTTCGGCAGACTACGATAATTTATTTTGAACGTAGATCTATGTTAAAGAATAAATAAAGGTGCGCGGGGTGCGCTGATCGTACGTCGCTCGTCGGGACTGAGGTTCAGGACACTTGGCAGGTGCAAGTTCCATTCCGGCCATGTTATCTCTACTTCGGGCAGCTTCTACAAGACAAACCGTCAAATCCGAGGGATGAGGAAGCTAGATCTACAAGTTCATGATAAATATACCTACAGAGAGACTTTATAAAAAAATAGAAACCGTCTTCAAAAGCACACTTAAAAGGAAAAAATAATTTTACTTTTGTCATGGCTCTAGAAGTCGGTGTCTAGAGGTTTCTGTTGTTAAGCTCGCCACCGACTTCTAGAGCCATGAAAAAGGTAAAATAATTTTTCCTCTTAAGTGTTTTTTTGAAGTCTGTTTCTATTTTTTTTTTTTTTTTTTTTTTTTGTAAAAAGTTTTTATTTCAAAAGTTATTTTCGAATTTCGACTAAGACACTGAAAACAGTGTCTTAGTCGAAATTCGAAAATAACTTTTTTACCTCATAACAATAGGTACTGGCAGGTATAACCCATGTTAGAATAAGTTCTCATCAATAAGGAAAAAATCCCTATCTCAAAAACTACTGCACCGATTTTGATGAAACTTGAAATATTCCCTAAGTTGAACAATACCTAGTACAACAAAAAAGAATTACTTAAATCGGACTTGTAGTTCCGGAAATATGCGCGCACAAACATAAAAACATACATACATACTTAGGTACACTTGAAATTTGGCTTACATACATACGGGTCGAATTGATAACCTTCTTTTTTTGAAGTAATTTTTTTTTAAATAATTATAAACTAGCGCTTGACCGCAATCCCGCCTGTAGGCCTAGTATGAGTTTTCAATACGAAACTCGTTCGATCGTATCGAGCGCGTTTGGCGCTCTCATTGGTTGAGAGTTCTTACGACCTTGAAGCGGGCCAATCTCTGAGTCAAACGCGCTCGATACGATCGAACGAGTTTCGTATTGAAAACTCATACTAGGCCTACTGGTGGTAAGCAGTGTTGCGATCGTTGATGGTAAAGCGCGCTAGTTTATTAAGAGCCTATTCACTCAAAAAAACTGAGAGAATAGGAAGGAAGACGGCAGTTGAGCGAAGTGATGGAATGTTAAACCCAACAACACGACCAACGATGCTGCGCCAAAGGGAGATTGACCTGAAGACCCCCCACGACCAAACTCCCAACACAACAACATTAGGCGCATCGTACCCGCCATACATCGCAACACAATTCCTTTAACACACACTCACTTCATACACACATAGCTAAAATAATATTTCATGGTTGATCTGATCATAAGCTTTACTATAATCAGTATAAACGACATCCACCTGCTTGCAGTGCTAATAAGATAATAAAACCATTGAGCTGAAGAAAGTTTGTGACGGTAGCGGTACCTTACTTTCAAAAAACCATGATGTAAAGAACTAAACGAATATAAATTATCCTGATGCGAACTCTATTAAATCAGCTGATAGGATAGTTTTTCTAGTATTGTTAACATTGCCCTTTTTGTGTAATTAATTTTTACTTTAAAATCTTATTGGGTTATAAAAGTATAGCAATTATGAACGGTCTAAAGTGAAAAAAAAACTGTATATCATTTTTTTTTAAATCGTGATAAAGCCGACGCAAAATTCCACCACTAGGGGGTTCAGAATCATGTACTGGATCTATGGTACTCGTTTGTGCGTCGATGTCAGATACACCGTTTATAGTAATACGTGGTTTGAATTAACGAGAGTACTTAATCGCCACCCTGTAGTTATAAACAATCTGCCTACAACCCTCTGCATGGACACAGGCGGCCTCTCGGTGAGAGGATGCGGCTGCATCCACCATGCGCCCCCAGTACTGGATGAAAAAAAACTAGTGCTTGACTGCAATCTCGCCTGGTAAGCAATGATGCAATAGTTGATGGTAAAGCGCGCTAGTTTTTTTTTTTTTAATTATGTCGTCTCTTTCTCCTTGCGTGGCAAGGATCCTTTTTTACTATTTTTTTTATTTTTCGCCAATTCTCTTTTTTCGCGCTTCATTGTTTTGCGGCATTGGCCTTGTCATTATTTTTTCGGGTCACTCTTTTCCCGCGTCATTTCTTTTCTGTCATATTTTCTTTGTCATCTTTCTTTTTAATGTTTTGTTACATACTATCCTTATTTCTATATTATACATACTTACTTATAAAATTACGAAATCCTTGCCGACGGCACAGTGCTTGGCTGTGCTGCCCTCGTCCGGTTTCTATCCACTGACTGCTTAGCCACTTTGAGGCAAAACCGCTCCAGGTACGGCCTGGAGTGTTTATCCGCCATAAGGTCGGCTATGGATCTTTCTGTTAATTTTCTGCCAGTACTTAATTCCAGGTCGTACCTGTCGCGGTCATGCCTCGGGCATTCAAGTAATATATGCTGGATCGTTTCTGTCGCCTGCGTGTCACACACACAGGCTGGACTATCCTTTAATTTAAAACGATGCAGGTACGCGGCGAAGCCGCCGTGTCCAGTCACGATTTGCGCCCAGATAGACGTCCTTCGCTAGTTTATTTAGAACCTATTCACTCTAGCCTTGAAAACACTAGACACTAGTAGTCAGATGGAAACACCGCCGTTGGCAAATTGCTCCAGTCCCTCGATGTACGCGGTATAAAAGATGAGGCGAAACGCTTCATTCGGATCGGTGTGGTGTAACAACGTAAGGATGTATACTCGCCGTACCACGGCAAAGTAAAGCGCCTATCCGGGCTCGAACCTACGATTTACAATTCGTACCTAAGTGGCGACCACTACCAAGAATCATAATATGTAGGTACCTACCTACATATAATGATTATTGGAGGTCTATTGATAGTTTCAAGGATACAAAGATGACCCACTGCTGTAGAATGAAGGAACAAACATCCGCCAATAAAAGTTTCCGCCCTTTGTTTTTTCTTTTCGCATTATTCAACATGTGTATCGATTTGTTTAGGTAATTAATAAGTATACAGGGAAACAAAGAAACCACGGGACTTAGTTAACCGTCTACACGTAATACCAGCACGGTAATTAGATTACGAAACACTGTCAGCAGCAATGGGTTTCATTTTGACAGTTCAACAATATTCATTGCGTTATTTACGTTGTTGAGCAGACACACTTTTTAACCATCTGGAGCAATGGATTATCAATATGCTTCATATAATTGATAGTAATAGTGTGTTACAGAATTAGGAGGCCGATATATTTTGCAGGACAAGATTACAGAAATCTAGTTCTTTACAAACTAGCTCTGTGGGAGTTCAGGCAACTATGCAGTTTTTTACTTTATTCCAACGCAGGAATACACGCCAACGAAACGAAATAAAAAACAAACCACTACCAGTGGTCCACATTAGCCTGGGATCGCAAGCACTGTAATCTTGTCCATATGGAGGCATGGGGGAGACCGGAGAGATCTTTATCTAACAATAGTACGATGCAAGCTAACAGTAACGACAAGGTCTACATTAGCCCAGCTGTGGGGTGATACAGGCTACCAGTAAGTTACTTGATGTTAAGTTGGACTAGCCAAGCGTTTATTAAACAGTATTATTCAATCTTTTTCATGGTACGGTACGGCCACTTGGTATCGGAAAATATTTCGCTAGCCCCTTCCCTCCGCTGCCCCTGACTTGGTATTGCAACCTGTCACTTTGTTTCTTTTTGGTTGAACAAAATTCCCATAATCAACCAAACACCTTTGAAGTTTTTGAAAGCTTTCGTCAGCCTCCTATAATTTTAAAGCAATGACGAGCCCACGTTTAAAAACACTGACAACTTGACACGTAAATTAGAAATAAAAGCACCAAAATAAGTTTGTTTAATTTATTAAAAGTAAAAATTACTTATCTAGTAAGTATACCACTAAACAAATTCATTCTCCTTTAGCTTCTGTTCTATAAAAAATAAAACAAATTCCTTTCGGTATGAAGACACTGCGACGGATGATTAGGTCGGGTTCACACTTTCGTTCATATTGCCTCGACAAGACAACATAATTAAATAATAAATTGCAGTGATATTGTAGCCTTTTATTTGTTGTTGTCTGTGCAATAGCTAACAAAGTTTACGTAAGTGTGCACCAGACTTCAAAATATTACACTTTAGAGTAGTCAAATCTTAGTAATAATAAATACATATTTTAATAGAATATTAAGAATTACTTTTACATGTTTAATATAAAATCCTAATACAACCATTTTCTCTTTGTTATTATATAACTTTAAATAAAACTGTTGAGGCAGATAACGTACTTTTTTTTTTAAATTATAAACTAGTGCTTGACCGCAATCCAGCGTGATGGCAAGCAGTGATGCAATCGTTGATGGTAAAGCGCGCTAGTTTATTAAGAACCTATTTACTATAAAAAAAATGAGGAAGTCCGTAGTTGAGTGATGCAATGTTAAACCCAACAATACGACCTTCGGTGCTGCGCCAGAGGGAGATTGTTTTGGAGACCCTCCACGACCAAACTCCGGACACAACAACATTTGGCACATCGTACCCGGCTTACATCGCAACACAACTGCTCCTGACCCGTCCTCCGTACGACTTCACCAGACATCATGCCGAGACAAGACTTTATTTTAACGTCACAATTATAAGTCATAACCGTAACGCTAATAATCTGTGTCTATTACATTATTTACCCTACCTTATGTACTTTGAAAAGTAATGCCGCAGTGCCAACAATATTCTCGTCACTAGTGGGGGATAATACACAGTATTTTTGTATAGTTAAGATTAACAAACACACACACAACTAAAACATTTGAATGGTACAAAAATAACTTTGGACCCAATTCACTCCAACGCACATTTATATAAAGGTTTTATAGTTAACTAATTAAAAATTAATTATTATATAAGTACAACATCTATGTACTAAGCATTTACTAAATTCTAACGTAATAAGTTTTCTTGCATTGCTAATTGAGTTGCCCTGGCTGGTTTATTACATACTTAGTACATAGATGTTGTTTAAAGACTACAGAGTATAGAGACGATAAATCGATACAAGTTTTACACAAGGTGTAATAATGATATCATTCTTTATGAAATATTGATTCCCAGTGCAAAAAAGGATAGAGCTACTGGTCATCTGTAGCTCCGTCTCTCTCACAGTGGAATCATGTTGGAATTAAACCGTCATAACACGGCACCAGTACGGGCGATAAATCTTGACCAGTCTGTTATTGGTCAGCCTTCTGCGCTAAGTTCGGACCGAAACCATGATTATACAACGTGTAACATAAAGGGTATATACATACCAAGGGCATGGCATCTTTACATGATATCAATCGATATTAGAAGGGTTTTTAATCCTATCTGTTTATGTTAGGACGTTACGAGAAAAAACACCGCTTGTGATAGGCTACTACCATACTAGGCGCACAGAATTTTTGAAGACATTTATCATGATTTTGCCAAGTAATGTGACGTGTAACGAGTAGTTATTAAGTATGTATTGTGGTGCAAGTTTGTAATGATTTGAATTTAAGAAACACACGGAACCAAAAATTTTGTATAATTCTTTTGTGCATTTTATTTTGAGTTGAAAACCTTCCGATATCATTTGATATCATGTAAAGATGCCATGCCCTTGGTATGTATATGCCCTTTATGTTACACGTTGTATATGGTTGTATGGCGCTCTGTATTAATTAATAATCACTGTCACGAATTTATGGTCACGTGTAAAATTTGTCCGATGAGACGTCTATGTTACTTACCCGCCTTAATTTAGTCTTTTGTGAGTTTCTCCAAATTATCTATTTCGTTGTAGAAGATATATTTTGTATAATATATTTAAAATTAAGTACGAGATAATACATAGTTTCATTACGGGAATATGTTATTTAGTCATAGATTTACTCCTTGGTAAAGATCGTTTATGACAGATAAAAATACTGTTCGTTTGTCTATCTATGGTATAATAAAACTCATGTAGGAAAAACTCACAAAAGAAACATATCCGAACTACTAACTAATAATATCCTTTATGAAAAAAGCGACTTTCGTTCAATTGTCTTTCGTAATAATCGTCACCAATATGGCGTGTATTTTTGTCACATACATTTAGTAAATATCTCAACCATGGTAATGTCCTAAAATTGTGACGAGCGTAATATATGAAATGAGTAATTTACGCAAAAAAAAAAAGAATATATTCATGAAAATTCTAACTTCGATGTTATGAAAAAAAAAAAACTCTTTAGTAAAAATAATTTATAAAAAATGTGATATTGAAAGAAGCGTAGATACTATTAGGGACTACTCACTTACTCAAACCTGTTTTTTTTCTTTAGAATACAAGGATATTGTATCGAGTCCGGTGGTACCGGAATTAGAAAACCATCCCATATTCTCCCGTGGGAGACCTTTGTCCAGCAGTGGACCTTTATACGCTGAGTTGAAGAAGTATGAAGTGCGTACGCGTCCGTAAAGATAACGGATGCGTACGCATTCCATACAAAATTCTTATTGTCTATGGACAAGAGCTGAAAAGTGTGAGTAGTCCATTAATGAGATTTCATGTAAATGAGGGCACAGTTATATCAATATCAGTTCTAAAGGTAATCTTTTAATGATAATGATTTATTGATTGAGTGATGTTTGTTATCTTTTTAAACAAATGCACGACGTCGTTTAAAGGTAAACGCACATTACTGATGAATCGGGCCTCAGCGCAATACATTTATTAGTGATGTGAACAAGATTTATCAATGCAGAGGGACCGGCCCAGGTTTGAATCAGCCTTAAGAATACAATTCGCCATATTTGTACTCAATATACCCATACACACAAGGGCACATGACTGGAAAATTGTATTCATTATCAATGATTTAATGAAAAATGTTTGTAAAACTGCAATATACAGGTGTTGTATACGATAGTAGTTTATTCTAACGGTAAATGTACTTCCGAAACGACATTCAAAAAGCCATACGGCGGGAGAGTAACTGGCAAAACTGTGATACAGTAAGGTTTCTAAAATAGTTAAAATGGGTTTTATACTCAGACTTTACTTCAGACAAGCAATAATAAAGTATCCAAATATAAAATTTAAAATATACATTAAACATTATACTTATTTTGGCTTGGCTTTAAATATTTCTTCAAAATGCATTACCTACTTTTGCTACAATCATTTAATACAGTTAAAAAAGGTTTGATTGACATATTGTTTTTTTGATCATATCTGTGTGGCTACCATCAGTTTCCATTACGAAGACTCGATCATCGATATGGATTGCGTTTGACTCATCGATTGGCCCGCTTCAAGTTTGTAAGAACTCTCAACCAATGAGAGCGCCAAACGCGCTCGATGTGTATGATCGAGTCTTGTAATGAAAAGTCATAGTAGCCACACAGGAGTGGCTGATGTAAATATCCTCCTACAGCATTATTCAGCATTTCGTCAGTTACTACCCTACCCGCATTAAAGTGAGTTCAGTAATTATTCCTGAAGTTCCTGTTGGGCTTGAAGTTGCCACCGCCGCCGCCGCCACCACCGGGCGCGGTGGAATTGAGGAACAGCTCGATGTAGCGGTGGTCCATGTTATTCTTGTCGCGTCTCATAGCCTGGGGAATAATTTAATGAAATACTATGTTGCACCAATACATTGGAACGCTAACAGGGAGGTTTTAGGGTTTCAAAGTAATCAAATATCATTGAAAGTCAATCTTGGGCCAATTTTGTGCACGATTTGCGCAGACGTTTATGGAAAAATAACCTTTATTCCTGTATAAATAAGTTTGGTTTCTGATACAGCTTCAAATGCTTTTACAACTTTTTCAATAGTGGTAGTCAGTGTGAAATCCATTACCATTCAAATAAAACAGATATTTGTTTAACTCGTCACTCGCGTTGCATCAGGCGGGATGGCGGTCAAGCATTAGTTTATAATTTATAAAAAAAAAAAAAAAAAAAAATCAACTCAGGTCAATTTGAAACATTAATACAATTTGGATATAGTTTGTCTATACTATATTTTTTCTAGTGCTTGACCGCAATCCCGCCTGATGGTAAGCAGTGGTGCAATCGTTGATGGTAAAGCGCGCTAGTTTATTAAGACTATTCACTTAAAAAACTTGTGAATAGGAAGGAAGACGGCAGTTGAGTGAGGTGATGCAATGTTAAACCCAACAACACGACCAACGATACTGCGCCAGAGGGCGATTGACACAACATTTGGTGCATCATACCCAGCACACATCCCAACACAACTGCTCAGTCCCGTCCTCCGTACGGCTTCACCAGACATCATGTCGGAACACGACGAATCGCTTGGCGGCATTACTTTGTCAGGTCGGTGGTAACTTCTGCCGGCAGCCGATATTATGGCCTACTACCGAGAAATAAGCAAAAATATAAATTTAAACTCACTCTCATGGCATCCTCGTGGCATTCAAACTCGACATCAGCTTCTCCAGACGGCCTGCCACTGTTGTCATACAAAATGTTGATGTTCATCGGCCGGATTGGTTTGAAGAACTGCAATAATATAATAGTTAGACATACCTAGGACCAAATGACAAAAAACAGTTTTGATTTTTAATACACAACATTGCATATGTTCAAATTTTTCTCACACATACAAAGTTGTAGGTTAAAATATTAAATATACTTTACAACAGAGGTGTTTTGTTAAAATAAAAGTTTTTTACACCATTTTCATTGTTCTATCGCTATGTTATCGTTCTATTAGCAGTGCCATGTTTAGAGAATGTTAAGATTAGAATATTATGTCAATAACTTTTTTTATTAGCCATTAATGTCCTAGTGCTTGAACTCACTGGGTCTTATGTTTGACCTATTTACCCTCTAACGTGTAGCCAATATGTCCAGCCCAATTCAATTTAAGTGTGGTAGCTTTCCGAGAGATATCAGTTATTTTAGTGATGGAATGGATTGTTCACAACTTAAGCCCCAGAATACTGTCACATTAGATATTAATATTTAAATACGAATGTATTAAAGATAATAATTTACTCACGTATGCGATATCTTGCGGAGAAGCTTTGAAGGGTAGTCCGCGCATGTGCACACAGTGTAAGGCACCACCGCGACGGAACCCACCGCGACCGCCGCCGCCGTATCCGCCACCACCACCTTGACAAATTCAATTATTTACGATTTCTAAGTCGCAAACTACTAGTTTACCTAGCCATTTAAAATAAAATAAATAAATATATACGGACAAATAACACAGATTGTGCTAGCCCCAAAGTAAGTTCGAAACTTGTGTTATGGGATACTAACTCAATGATACTATATTTATAATAGATACATATATAGATAAATATCCAAGACCCAGGCCAATCAGGAAAAGATCGTTTTCCATCATGACCTGGCCGGGATCGAACCCGGGGTCTCTAAGTCGCAACAAATTGTAGTTTAGATTGGAATTCAGACCAATCACATGCGAGCCAAATTGGCCGCATTAATTAAGCCAGGACACCCCAACCAAATCGGTTAGGTTAGAACTGCGAACAACTAGTTGGCTGCGATTTTTATATTCTTAACAATTAATGGAAACAAGCTTGATCTTGTGGATGACTTAATTTTTGGATATCAATTTCATAAATAATTTGCAACAAAAAAAGTAATATCACACAAAACTATTGATTGGATTTTGGATAATATTTAGCTCCGAACTAACATAGAGGATTTTTAACTGTTGTTGATTTTTCTACATGATCAAAATTTAGGTGGGTGCAACCTGGGGGCGCAGCTAGTGATTTTTATAAAATATGCAAAGTGGAGTTAGTCAATTTTACTCTTTCTCTACTCACAAGTCACAACACCAATGCAAAAGCAACAGAAAGCATAATAAGCCGAATGCGCGAAGGTTGCAAGTGAAATACTTTTTTTTATTTGCATTTCAAATGCAGGTTGTATGCCAGTATCATAAATGTATTTACATAACTGTAATAATGGGAATCGTCAACACAATTACCCTATTTTAATGACTATTTCATTAAATCATGACATTACATATGAGGCCAATCCTAATTAAAATAGTGATATTGGTTATTTCAATTCTGTTAACTCGTATGTAACATATTTAGGCTCACAATTTGCAAAAAAAAAGTAATAAAATATTTAATTCGCTGGCTGCCTTGACGCATCCCGCTTAAGCCAAACAAACCTCTTCACAAACCCAGTAATGGTAGCCAACCCACCACCAGAAAACTCACCCCTACCAAAAGATCCTCGACCTCGTCCGCCGAATCTGCCGGAGAAACGGTCATTCCTGTCATAGGGGGTCGGTCTGTACCCGCGCGAGGATCGGAACCCGCTCTCAATGCGAGCGGTGTAAGCTCGTACCTCCTCAGCGGAACTCAGGAACACTTCTATGTATCTGTTGGGGGAGAAAACTCGCTATAACAAAGTTATTATGTTTGGAGGTCGTGGTTGGAGTATTATTTTGTACAAATTGACAACGGTTATCCAATTAAGTTGTAACCAGACCAACCATGATCATTTTGAAGAGTATATTTCGAAGCGATGGTTAGACGCGCATTAAAAAAACAAACATTGTTGGATTTTTAACTCTAGGCACTAAAGTGGCTTTTACAACTTTTCTTTTATATGTGTAAATAAATATAGAAAAATATTTGTTACCTAATGTATAAAGCGAAGGACAATGAAAATGTCGGACTGGTTACATGTTATTTCTTTTTTACATAAATTTCATAATTATGAAATTACGATGTTTTGTGTGTTATTCTTCAACTTAATTACGAAAACCATTTCATTATTATGGCGATGTGTAATTGTTAATTAATTTCATATTTGTAATGAATCATTTAAGTAATTAAATATTAGAAACAAGCGATAATAACTCAAAAAAGTCGAACAAAATGGAAATGAATTATTTTCGCTATTGAAAAACTTAATGTTAACTTTTTGTTGGCTGAGACTCCACTGTCTGCCTGTCACTAGGCTGTATCTAATGAACGGTTCATTGCTTGACAGTTGTAATTTTCACAGATAATTTATTTCTGTTGCCGCTATAACAACATATTATCTCGACCTTAGGTCCAACGACCTACTGCTACTAACGTCGAGCTATAGATACGACCTAATTAATGCTTCTAAGGTCGAGAAATACCAAAAACAAAACGGAATGCTCCTTCCTGCGTAAGTCCGACTCGCACTTGCCCGGTTTTTTTTCTATGCGCTATTTTATAGTATAATTTCTTACAAACAATATTTACGTATACAGTATGTTAAGAAAACCCTGTCCGACCCGTGAAGGTGTTGTTAGGTATGGATATATGTATAATCCTGGCATACTTACTGTCACGTCATTTTTTTTTTTTCAAAATGGCTGCCTCGAATGCTGCCTGTATAACTCTATAGCTGACAACAATCCAAATGGATGATATAATAGTAGATAGTAAACGTCACGCGTCCCCCCGTAAAACGGCACGTTTTAGAGATTATCATTTGAATTAGGTAGATCATATTACAAAAAAACAAAATGGCGGACAGGTATGCCACTTGCAAAGGTTATTTCTGAAGTGAGGATTTGTTCCTGGGCAAGGGCCTTTCCGTCAAGCTTTTTATTTAGCATTACTGTATAAGACAGGCTTTTTTTAAGTTCTAATAAATTGTAATTGTCTACTTTTTCTAGAAATACTACCATTTTTAACCTAGAAATATTTACACATTTCTTATTATTTCGAAAAGCTGAAAATGATAAAAGACATAGGTAATATGCAAAGGTTTTTTTGAAAGTATTTTCATATAACCTGAAAACCCTTATTTATATTAACAAATACCACGTTATAAGTCAGAACATTATTTTGTCGATCCCGCAGTCCATCTTGCTCGCTTCGTCTCTTCTCCCCGCGCCCCGCTTCCCGCCCCGTGCTCTCCCAACCTTTGACAACTCAACAACCAATCACTAGTATCACTCCTAAATGCCACCTTTTGAGGATTAGTCGTGAAGATACGGAATTATATTCAATGCCGTACCTAACGTGAAACTAACCCAGTAGAACACTTTTATGTTTAAAGTCATTGTGGTGGAAATAAAATTAAAATAAAACAAAAAATCTAAAATATTTTAAACCCTAAGAAAAGCAGTTAGTTATTCGTCATTTTATATGACGTTCACTGCTATGTATCTTAAACAGAAAAGTGTGACTCAAAGGTAGCATTAAGAAAGTGTGAAAATTGAAAATCTTTATAGAATATAATACTTTTTATTCATGTTTTGTACATTTTCTTCAATATAGAAATAATCCCATAAATTCAACTATTACACCCACCATTCTGTTACTGGCCATTATGATTTTTACCATTCTCATATTCCATTAAAATATCACCAAATTCTTTTTTTCACCATAGATAAAAATAAAACCATGAAGTAGACCAATAACATAGGAGGTCCCAAACTTATCCCACTACACCAAATATAATATTGCCTTCATGGTTTGTTTAGCTGTGGTGGGCAAATAGGGCTCTGACCATAATGATAATGACCCTACTGTCAAATATTACTCTTCAGTTTACCCCATTTTCTCAGTTATTATAAAAGTCCCAAAGTAACAAATTTATTGCTTACTAAAGTTCAATTCCACCAATAAAATCTCATCAAGTCATAAATATATAGTACTACCAAATGCAATCCCACCAAAGCATAGTTTTAGAAAACTGTAAATAAATATCAAAAGTAAGAAGCCAGATGTAACTGACAATACAGTATTTACACAACACCTCTTTTAACCCTAGATTCCCACCACAGCACCATCTCAAACCGTGAGCACATTGTAAATAACTTAGCCCCCCACCTGTGTCCTATTTTCTCCCTGTCCCTGTTGAGAGCCTCTTGTGCACTCTCCTTGTCTACGAAGTGTACGAACGCCTCGCCCGAGGCCCGCCCCGTGACGTCGGAGAGCAAGTGGACCCCATCCGTGGCGATCGTCAGCCCTGCCCCATCCGACGTGCAAATAAAGATCATGTTATATGCCTTGGGGTAATGGTAGCCAGCTGAGGGTAATTGCTGACATCAAGGGTAAAAGTGGTCAGATATTGTGTAACTTTCTTATAACTTGAGGTAAACAACTGATTATTATTAGGATTAAAAAAAAAACAAAAATAGAAGCTACATTCCTATTTGCTCGAGTATTTTACTGTTGCATCAATATGATTATAAAATAAATTCAAATTTAAAGCGTTCCTTCTGTTGTGTTATAGTTATATTAGTCAAATACTAACTTTACCCGCAGCACAGCTACCAAAAATGCCTAACAACCCCATAAAATGTACTTTTAAAAAAATCCATCATTCTTACCGTCAAAGAATTGGACGACTTCTTCTTTGTTGCAGCCAAATGGAAGGCCCCGTAGCTTGACAATACCCATGTCATCAGATACATTGGGTATTGGGCCATCAAAACTACCACCATTGTCGGATTGACGCATTGCACTCATGGCCCACTCCATATCCGTTCGGTCAGTGGAGAAGACTGTAACAAAGAGGTTTATTTGGGTTAAAGTCAATTATAAACATTAGGTACATTTATATTCTTCTTCTTCTTCCTGTGCCTCTTCAATCCTGAAGGTTGGCCGTCAGCTTCTTGTACTCGGTCTTGTCAACCGCGAGTCAGAACAGTTTTTCGACGGAAGTAATGCCGGTCCACTCCCTGATGTTACGCAGCCACGACTTTCTCTTTCGTCCAGCGCGCCTTTTTCCTTCTACCTTGCCCATCATAATGAGTTGGAGTAGCGCATATCTATCGTGTCGGAGCACGTGGCAGAGATATTTTGCGTTTCATTATGGTAGGCAACAACTTTCGAGGCATTTGAACGCGCTGAAGGACTGTCATTTCTGACCTTTTGGGTCGAGCTTATGCGCAGCATACGACGGTAACACCACATTTCAAAAGCCTGCAAGCTTCGTGTAGTGACATTTATATTGAAACAAGGAAAAATAATATGATGAAACCAGTGCTTATAATTCATCATCAACCTTTTATCATCCCACTGTTGGGCACAGATCTCCTCTCATACAGAGAAGGATTGAGCGTAATCACCACGCTTGCTCAATGTGAGTTGGCGATTTTAGAGTTAAAGTCCAGGTTTCCTCAAGATGTTTTCCTTCACCTTCAGTCATTGGTGTCAAAGATATACTTAGAAAGTACATACAACTTTAGAAAAGTTACATTGGTACTTGCCTGACCTGGAATCGAACCAGCGCACTCATACTTGAGAGGCTGGTGTTTTAACCACTAGGCCACCACAACTGCTCATAATTAATTAATGTTTATTTTATTCTTCTTTTTTACTGATTCTTTGTTTAAATTTATTGGAATCAGATTTGCTGAAAGTGATTTTATTTTGTGGAGCAATAATTTATTTTAAGCTGTTTTAAGTTTTTTCTAAGAATTTGTATTTCTTTATAACAAATTTTTATAATAAATGAATGTGGAAAAATGTCAGTACATAATTTGTTTGAATAACCATATTAAAGTCTTTTGGTGCTTATGAATTTAGTAATAAATTACTATTCCAAGCGCAACTAGCATCACAGGTTGGCTTAAATTAGTAAAGTGTTTTTAAACAATATTTTTTTCCATTACAGCTTATCATGTAAAGTAATCTCTGTGAACTCAATCATAGAAAGGTAAATAAACCCAAACATAATTTCATTAAATGTATTAGTACGAGATCCGGCTGCAGAATCAGTGTACCCATCGAGTGTTTGCTGAAAACCAAATTTTTTCACATATTTATGATTAGGAGAATTTATATCTACCAGGTTGCCTATCAAAATGTGGCCGCTAGTATTTTTAATTAAATTATTAATAATTCATAATCCGTAAGAAATTTCACTGACATGTTTTTTCAATGAAATGTCATCTATTTTACGGTAACATCTATGAAGACTCTGAAAAATCATGGTTGCCGTTGCGCACCTGGCCGCACCTCTTCGCAGCCAGGTGTACACAGGTATGATTTTGTTACATTTATACACCCACAACGTACATTCATATTTTATAAATCAAATTAAAGCTAATTTTTTTCTGTTCATTATTATATACGGTTGCCTAATTAAATCTGGCCGCAAATAAGGGTTGCTGGCAGTTAAATAAAGAAAATATTAAAAGAAGAGTGAAAGAGAGCTAGCGCGTTACACTACTATTCAGACGAGGATAGCAATTGCCAGCTGTCGGACAGTTTAAAGCCATTGCGCATGCGTCAGATGCTAGTGTTCTCAACCTCCGATTCAAACAATAGTAGGTACGCCTCAAAATAATAAATACTCCAAAAGAAACGTCTTGGAGTATTTATTATTTTGAGGCGTACCGTAAAATGTAATTTAATTCATCAACAATATCCGTAAATGGATATTGTTGATGAATAAAACCAAGGTTATTTATGTAAAAAAAATTGTGTTGTGCAAGTACTGTATGAAAAAGATTTGATTTTATTTAAGTATTAGATTTATTTTACATATTCATAAATTTAAGTAAATTATAAATTTTTAAAATGTATTTTATATTTCATTTATTTAATTTTTTTTTTTAATATTTAATTTTTTAATTTTTTTTAATATTTAATTTTTTTTTTCATTAATTTTATTTCACCCCGATGAGATTGATAATTTTTCGATGCACAAATGAAACAGCAATATATTATGTTGTGTATTACGTACTCCAAAATAGCGTGGTTTTTAACTTAGAATAAAAGTCGCAACTGATCCGTTGAGAACACTAGCATCTGACGCATGCGCAATGGCTTTAAACTGTCCGACAGCTGGCAATTGCTATCCTCGTCTGAATAGTAGTGTAAGGCGCTAGCTCTCTTTCACTCTTCTTTTAATATTTTCTTTATTTAACTGCCAGCAACCCTTATTTGCGGCCAGATTTAATTAGGCAACCGTATATAATAATGAACAGAAAAAAATTAGCTTTAATTTGATTTATAAAATATGAATGTACGTTGTGGGTGTATAAATGTAACAAAATTATACCTGTGTATACCTGGCTGCGAAGAGGTGCGGCCAGGTGCGCAACGGCAACCATGATTTTTCAGAGTCTTCATAGATATTGCCGTAAAATAGACGACATTTCATTGAAAAAACATGTCAGTGAAATTTCTTACGGATTATGAATTATTAATAATTTAATTAAAAATACTAGCGGCCACATTTTGATAGGCAACCTGGTGGATATAAATTCTCCTAATCATAAATATGTGTAAAAATTTGGTTTTCAGCAAACACTCGATGGGTACACTGATTCTGCAGCCGGATCTTAGACTATATAAACATGTCAAAGTTGAGATTTGAGTTTTGTATTTGGTAGATATAATAAAGATTACCTGGAAATCGATTTGTTGTGCCTGTCATGAAAAGTAGAGACAAGATGACAAGACAGAAAGACAGAGGACCAAAGACACCGACATAGCTGAGAGGATTAGCAAGCTGAAGTGGCAATGGGCTGGTCACATATCCATATGCCGCAGGACCGACAACCGTTAGGGTAAACGAGTCCTCGAGTGGAGACCACGTCTCGGCAAACGTGGCGTAGAACGGCCTTGTGCGAGATGCGGCGATGACATCAAAAAGGTGGCTGGTAGAGGCTGACGGAGAACTGCTCAAGATCAAGCCGTGCGGAGGACGGGTCTGAGCAGTTGTGTTGCGATGTATGCCTTGTACGATGCGCCTAATGTTGCTGTGTTGGGAATTTGGTTGTGGAGGGTCTTCAGATCAATCTCCCTTTGGCGCAGCATCGTTGGTCGTGTTATTGCATCACCTTTTTTTTTTTTTTTTTTTTTTATTTTCTCTTTTCTCGAGTGGAAATGCATTTACGCACCATACATACCCGTCGCTAGCTAGGCGACGAGAGTGTGTGGGACTCGCCCGGCCAAAGCCGGGAATGTTGTTGTGTTGGGAGTTTGGTCGTGGAGGGTCTTCAGATCAATCTCCCTTTGGCGCAGCATCGTTGGTCGTGTTGTTGGGTTTAACATTGCATCACCTCGCTCAACTGCCGTCTTCCTTCCTATTTGCTCAGTTTTTCTGAGTGAATAGGCTCTTAATAAACTAGCCCGCTTTACCATCAACGATCGCATCACTGCTTACCATCAGACGAGATTGCGGTCAAGCGCTAATTTATAATTATTAAAAAAAAAAGCTTGTTGGTGTGCCATGGAAGACGCCTATGTCCAGGAGGCTGATGATGATCATCTGGAAATCATTTCTATTTAAATTGAAAACTTACTTTCAATGTACCTCTTCCCCATGTTGTTCTTGTCTTTCTTGAGAGCTTCTTCCACATCCTGCTGGCTTTCTACTTCCACAAAACATTCCCCTGATGGTCGACCTGGACGTACTTCAGTTAGATGCACACCTGTAACCACAGTATTTAAGTCTTATTCAGTTTATTTAAAACGTTCTATAAGACGGTATTTATTTTTATAACTCGCGCGAGTTATCTGTGCGAACGAACTTACGCCTAAAAGACACATGTTAAAAACCTTTTCTACATCAATGATTTCATAAAAGTAATAATCCTACTTCCTACTAATGTAAACAGTTTATTTATGATTTGTATAGAAGGCTTAACCAGTTTGAATGAAATATGACACACATGTAAGCTGATTCCCTAATAGGTTAAATTTTATGACACATATATTACACTTAGTTCCTACTTGAAAGCATAACAATGCATGTGTTATGCAGTTGATTTGAAAATAAATAACATACGCAAAATTGTATTGACAAATGCCTCAACTTTATTCATTGGTTGAATTCCACAAAATGTATTTAATACCTGGATTTCATCCATCTTTCTTTTTTTGTAGGGCTATCACGTAAAATTAATGTCGACTTTTTAATGGTTTTTCGAAATACCAAATTATTATGCATATTAATTCACTATTCAAATATGCTGCAATAGGATTTTTTAATAAATAGAATGTAAGTTGATTATCATGTAAATAACAGGAGATTTGTAAAACGTGAGTATGATAACCCTAAATTGGTTTGTTTACCTCTATTCTTTATGGAGCTTGGTGTTGGTATAGGTCATTTTTGTCACAATGTTTTGCAATTAAATTGATACATATGGACTGAAATATACTGTTGTCGAAATATATGTAGTTGAAAATGTAAAAAACAAAAAAAAAATGTAGCAAAGATGCTATCGCTATGGAGTGCTTACAGCGAATGCAGGGCGCAGCACGGTCAAGTGGGAGAAGGGTCGCATTCTAGAGGGGTGCACAGTGGAGTAGGAATAAGGATCTCTAACAAAAGATAAACACAATACTGGCATCATAATACTAATAATATTACTTTACTAATATAATAAAAGTGAAACTTCATGGATGATTTTTTCTTTCATGCTAAACTTATACTTGTGCATATGAAATTGTGGGGTGCTGCTAATCAGGAATAAAGTTAAGGTTACTGCTACTTGTACCAGTGGAGTATATTACAAGGACAGGATAGTTGTTAAATGACTCATACTTAATTTTAAACAAAAGTTTTAAACCAACATCAACACAGGCTACTATACAACAATGTGCCATTGTGAGAGGATAATAATATTAGACATGTAGTTAGTACCTAGCATAAAGTACATAGGAAAAATAGGCGTGGGTCGAAATTTCTGCACGACTCGTTCATGATTATATATGGAACAGGCAATTTTCTAAGCGGCACGTTTCTCATGCCTGACTACTCGAAACCGGCTGGAAAACTTTCAAAATAACAGTCGTGGTCTTTATTTGGTATCATTAAATATATTACTTTCATAATCCCGTTACTAAAAAATAGCCGGAACTGAAGCAGCGATTGTGTGCTGTCATAACAAAGAATTATATTCACTATCCGGGACCGGCATCCTTAAGAAAAGATCACAAATGCAAGGGACGATCAAAATTCGGAACAAAAAGCTGCCATATTGAGATGGCATTGCAAAGAATTGCCCAAACTATAATTTATTAGCTTGCTTACCTTCTTTGCCGTTACACACGTTGACGCCCCTTAGAAAATCGAGGACGTCTTCCACGGTGGTGGTGAAAGGCAAGCCCCGCAACTTTATTATGTAGCTACCATCCCCGGATCCCAACATTGTTACGGTTTAACACAACCACTGCACGAAATAATCCTAAGGCTCGTTAAACTATGAGGAATTAATGTAAAGTATCAGCTAGAATATTATGATACTTCATAAAACCGAAAATTGAAAATTTTGCAACAAGCGTCAATCACCCGCTTCGCTGGTCGGCCATTACCATTACTTTTTTTTTTGGTGCACTTCTTTCCGTACTTCTGAACGGAAAAGGCAAAGGCATGATACGCCATACAGCCTCGCCGGCCATTACTTTGGCCATTACTTTTTTTTTAATAATTTATTTCATGGCCATGGATACAAGTCCTTCAGTCAATACATAAATGGATTTTAACTTCGTAACTTATGCTAACTTATTCATATGCCGATCGATACATACAAGGATGCTACTTTTCGGGGAGTCCCACACACCTTGGGGATGCGTAATTGTTATTTTCCACAGCGAGAAAAAAAGGATAAGATAAGATTCCGTGTGCAGTTTCTGGCCTGCCATCGGTCGGACGCGTCCAAAGATGGCGGATAGGGAAACGGCCCCAAGATATGGGGGTTACCAGTTTACCGGCGCGGACCAAAGTCAGACGCGGGGACCGCTTCTGTGGTCACACGTGCGACGGGTTAGCCACCACTCCAGGTGGCTGACGTGACCCGATCTCCGGGTCACCGTCGGACAACCCGGGCTCCTCATTGAGAGGAGTTGGGGCCCCGCTTGCATGCGTGCAAGCGAGTGGGGCTAAGAGGAAGGACATCTCGCTAAAAACCCTTGGCTGCTGCGTCTTCTCGCACAAGAAGACGTACACAGTCCGGTCCCTCTCTATTGAGGGACCACTGTGGGCCCGCCTTTTAGGCGGCAATCACCGGTGGGGGATTGGTCGCTCAGACCCTGCCAGATTCCCATGACCCCGCCACTAAGGTGAAGTCGTTGTCCCGCTGTGGTTTTTAGTGAGTATACCGGGAGGCTATCTTCCTGGGAGTTCCACATATCCCTCGGGAATGCGTAATAGTCATTTTCCACAGCGTGAAAAAAAAAAGGATAAGTTAGGAGTCTTAGTGCAGTTTCTGGCCTGCCATTGAACGCGTCCACAGGTGGCGGATAGGGGAATGGCCATTGATATAATATTAAACTAAGGTAGATAAGTCACTAGCGCACTAAAATTGAAGCGTATAAAAGATGGTAATTCCAATATCTCGCGTTAGTCACTCTCGATACTCTCGTTCCATACGCGCGTGTGTCCTTGCCCTTAGTGGCTAAGAAAATCTTTTCCGCATTCAAAATGGCGTTTTGTATAATGCGTAAATGCACGAATTATTTTATAAATTCCAACAAAAGTCATGGAATCACATATCATAAGTAAGTATTCCAAAATATTTAGATAAACAATATAATTTCAATTATTTCATCAAACATTCTTACTGCTAATGCTTAGGCGGCTATTTTAAGTAAAAAAACAGAGAGAGCTAATTGTATTTCTTGCGCACTGAAGACGTGAACGCATTGACATAGATTAGTTGCACAGAAGCGATAATGTTTATGGTGACTTTTATACCTACAATATTATAGTTCTATTTCACTTTATTTTTGCGCCGGTGTCCATAGTTACAATTTATGAACATCTTATTGCAACAGTTAAGTAAAACATTGATAAAATTACGAGTTTATTTTGCGTCGCTAAGTAATAGAGTCAAATGACATGAAAATGACATGAAATTATGAAACGGGAAAGTGGAAATCGATATTAAATAAACATGAAGTATACAATAACATAAATAAATATTTCCTACGCTCACACCAATTAGCCTAGCATACCTATAGCAATATATACAGAATGTTTGCATCATCATCATCATCAACAACCTTTTTATCGTCCCATTGCTGGGCACAGGTCTCCTCTCATACAGAGAAGGATTGAGCGTAATCACCACGCTTGCTCAATGCGGGTTGGCGATTTCAGACTTATAAAGTCCAGGTTTCCTCAAGATGTTTTCCTTCACCTTCAGTCACTGGTGTCCAAGATATACTTAGAAAGTACATATAACTTTAGAAAAGTTGCATTGGTACTTGCCTGACCTAGAATCGAACCCGCGCACTCATACTTGAGAGGCTGGTGTTTTAACCACTAGGCCACCACATTACGTTTGCATAATGATTTACATTTGAAAAATTGAAATAGGATTTGAAATATAGTAAATATAGATTAAACCGATTTGATTTCACTAATTACTATGATTTATATATATATTTTTATTGTATTAGATTTCCTTTAATCACAGTCACAAAATATTAAATACACTTTAATCAAGTAAGTATGGGTTGACGCTCGTGACCGCGGAGCTCCGGATCTAAGCTCAAAGAAGAGAGCCTTTAATCGTGCTGCCAAGTCCTACAAAAAGGCGCTAAAGAAGGCTCGCTTCGACCGTATTACCCATATTGGCAAAAAGTTATCTGCGCAGCCTTCCGGTAGCAGATCTTTTTGGTCCCTTGCCAAATCGGTCGAGGCGAACTTCTGTCGGCCCTCACTGCCTCCGCTGGTTAGGCCTGATGGAACACTGGCTCATACGGCGAGAGAGAAAGCAGGTCTCTTTGCATCTCTCTTTGCCCATAATTCGCGTCTTGATACTGGCAGTGCTACTCCACCTATTTTACCCCACTGCGGTACTTCAATGCCTGAGGTTCGCATTCGGAACTAGGAGGTTCTGAGAGCACTGTGTCGTCTGGACGTGAATAAGGCTAGTGGTCCGGATGGTATACCAGCGATTGTTCTAAAAGCATGTGCGTCTGAGTTGTCTCCTGTATTGACACGCTTGTATCGCCTCTCATTTGGGACTGGTATAGTGCCCAAGTCCTGGAAGCTTGCCAACGTGCAGCCCGTGCCCAAAAAGGGTAGTAGTGCCGATCCTACCAACTATCGGCTGATTTCGATCACCTCCATACTTTGCAAATTTATGGAGCGTGTATTGAACTCGCGCCTCTTGGCATACCTGGAAGGTAACGATCTCCTCAGTGACCGACAGTACGGGTTTCGCCGCAATCGGTCAACTGGGGACCTACTGGCTACTAGTGTATGCCACTCACTTGTGGGGCGAGGCCCTCGAGAGAAATGGGGAAGCGATTGCTGTCTCCCTTGATGTCTCGAAGGCCTTCGACCGGGTATGGCACGCTGCCCTTTTGAGTAAGCTTCCAGTGTACGGCATTTTCCCTAGCCTGACTGGCTGGGTAAAAGACTTCCTGACTGAACGGTCCCTCCGAGTTGTTGTCGACGGATGCTCATCTGTGCCCATGTCGACTAATGCCGGTGTTCCTCAGGGGTCTGTTCTCTCTGCAACTCTGTTTCTGCTGCATATTAACGATCTGCTGATGCCCGGTATCTATGGGTATGCAGATGACAGCACAGTTGTGGAGAGATACCTGCCGGATGCTCGGGCTAGTAGGGAATCAATCCGGTCCGAAAGAGAGGCCATGGTAGAGCGAACGAGTGTTGCACTTCAGGCAGTCTCCGAATGGGGCAATGCCAATCTTGTAGCATTCAATGCCGCCAAAACACAGGCGTGTCTTTTCACCGCCAAAAGGAGCCCGTTCACCTTGGCTCCTACTTTTCGGAATGTATCCTTGGAGTGTACCGACCGCCTTCAGCTTTTGGGTGTTGAGATTTCCTCGAACCTAAACTTTGGGTGGTTCATTGAGTCCAAGGCCAAGGTGGCTGCCAGAAAACTTGGCGTTGTCGCAAAGTTCCGGCAGTACTTCACACCAGGGCAGCTTCTAATGTTGTACAAAGCACAGGTCCGTTCGTGTGTGGAGTACTGCAGCCACATTTGGGCTGGTGCTGCTAAGTGCCACCTGGCCACTTTAGATTCAGTGGAGAGGCGTGCGAAGAGGCTGATTGGTGACCTTGATTTAACTCGAGTTGGTCTCCAAAGCCTAGAGCACAGGCATAGAGTAGCCAGCCTTTCGGTGTTCTATAGGATACATTCTGAGGAGTGTGCGAGGGAATTGTACGATTTAATTCCCCCACCTCCGTTCCACCATCGGACGACCCGTCGTACGGCGAGTTTCCACCCTTATGTTGTTAACACCTCTACGATCCGGACGAAGCTTTTCGCCTTTAATAATTATAAACTAGCACTTGACCGCAATCCCGCCTGATGGTAAGCAGTGATGCGATCGTTGATGGTAAAGCGCACTAGTTTATTAAGAACCTATTCACTCAGATTGAGCGAATAGGAAGGAGACGGCAGTTGAGCGAGGTGTTGCAATGTTAAACCCAACAACACGACCAACGATGCTGCGCCAAAGGGAGATTGATCTGAAGACCCTCCACGACCAAACTCCCAACACAACAACATTTGGCGCATCGTACCCGGCACACATCGTAACACAACTGCTCAGACCCGTCCTCCGTACGGCTTCACCAGACATCATGCCGGAACACGACAAATCGCTTGGCGGCAAGGCTTTGTCTGGTGGGTGGTAACTTCTGCCGGCGGCCGGTGTTATGGCCTACCACCGAGAAAACACCAGGACAGGACTTTCTGTCAAACCGCACCTTCCGCTATAAAATCGAAGGAGCGCTCTCCTCCCCCCGCCCTATCCGTGCAGGTGTTCCCCAGGGCTCTATACTAGCCCCCCTCATTTTCACGCTGTATACAAGCGATATCCCGAAAAGCGGTAAGGCCCAAATCGCTCTGTTCGCTGACGACACTGCCATCTACTGCTCGGGACTCAGCCCTGACCGAATTCGCCTCCATTTCCAAACCACTGTCAACAAACTTGCTGACTGGTTTAAGAAATGGAGGATAGAAGTTAACCCTCAAAAAAGTCAAGCGGTACTCCACTCGAAACCGCGACTCAATATCCCCACTCCACGACCCATCTCCATGTCTGACGAGCCGATCCCTTGGGAGAAGCAAGCCAAATACCTAGGTGTGATTCTCGACCGCAACCTCAACTTCTCACAGCACATTAAGGCGGTCCGCTCACGTGCCGCCTTCGCTCTAGGTTGAATCCACCCCGTTCTCAATCCGCGTAGCAAACTGTCGCTCAAGTGAAAAATGCGCTTGTACACAGCATGCATACGCTCGATTATGACACACGCTTGTCAAATTTTGAAATAATCTTTTTTCTCGCGAATTAATTCCAAGAAATTCCCCGAAATTTGATAATTAAAAAAAATGACAACACCGGAATTATTATGAGCGAATAGCGATGCGACCCGTGCCGCGTGCCCTGTCCCCCGCCGCCCGCGGAAGGGTTGTTTACCGCAAATGTATTAAGTTACCTCTTTTTGCGAAATAATATTTTTTTTTTTTTAGGGGGATCTTCTTTTAAGTTTAGCCCGGCTTTGTATCCATTAGTAGAATCAGTTATCGATACTTAACAATACCTTCACGGATCGGACAGGGTTTTCTTTACATATTGTATATCTAACTATATGCATAAAAATAAACGATAAAAAATATAATAATAGAATAATGAAAACAGATATAGGAATAATTCCTGAAATATTTTTTTTAAAGTATAAAAATAAACACTGAGAAAATATTTTTTTATTTTTAAGGGAAAAATATTACACGACTCGTAAGATTGAACATCCATATTACAGTTAGTTTTTACAATAATTAATTCACAATTGATTGGAGAAAAGTGTATTTTAACGTGGTTAGATTCTTTTTGTAGTTTTAAATGAAATGTAAAATGAAAATGTTTATTTGATTACAAAACAATACCAACAAAACAAAACAGTAATTTTGTTCCCTCTTCCATCAATATTTCCGAAACCGATACTTTTTCATACCTTACCTACTGCAATATCACTGCCTTGTGGCATGTTCAAATGCTAGTACCGACGAGAACGGCGCGCGGCGCGCGCGCTCTCTCGCTGCGTCTATAAGCTCGCCTCTTATCTATTTTGCGGGGACTGAGGAAGCGCGTTCATACCTATACATCGCACTATAACAGGGCCTTAAGACCTAACCAATATGAAATTCATCTCTTGTGTGTCACACTAAGTGGGCCTACCGCCCGCACCTCCCTCGGCCCCCGTTTTCGTCATACCCCCGCGTCCCTGTACCCCGTGGGCGAAGACTCATTTAAACGGTCTTACTATAGTCTAAAATCATATTATTTCAACAAAAACATGTGAAACATTAAATTATTAACAATTATTATTTCATTTCAACTATTATTTCAAACCGTAGACAATATCATTGTGCAGAACGAAACGTAAAATGACATGTCGGTCATAGTTTGTCCACTGATCCACTCATAGGTTAGGTTAGGTAGGTTAGAACTTTTCAGAGGAGGAATTTGGCGCGGCGACGCTCCGTCTCCGCGCCAAAAAGACGGCTCCTGGCCCCGACGGCGTTCCCGCCAGGGTGGTGGCCATCGCGGCCACCGAGATGGAGGAAAGGTTTCGGGACCTCTTCGACGCGTGCTTCGCGTCGGGGAGGTTCCCGAAACCTTGGCGGGAAGGCCAATTGTGCCTCCTCCACAAGGAGGGACGGCCGGCGGACTCCCCCTCGGCATACCGGCCCATCGTTCTGCTCGATGAGGTCGGTAAAATGTTCGAGGGGATCATCGCCGGCCGCCGGAAGTGTCATCTTCGGAGCGTGGGACCGGACCTGTCGGACGCCCAGTTCGGTTTTCGAGCTGGGCGTTCGACAGTGGACGCCCTGGCCCGTCTCAAGGGCCAGGTTACAGAGGCGGTAGGAGTGGGGTCCGGGTCGAGGCCCAGATCAAGTATCTGGGCCTCATTGTAGACAGCAGGCTGCGCTTCGGCCCGCATTTCAGCGGGCTGTCGACGCGCCTGCTGAAGGCTGCCGACGCCCTCTCATGGCTCATGCCGAACATGGGAGGGCCGAGCACGCGGTGCCGGCGTCTGTACGCCGGCATTCTGCGGAGCATGGCCCTTTACGGGGCCCCCATTTGGGCGGACTCCCTCCACAGGAGGGAGAACCTCACCGCCCTACGGGCGCCCCAAAGGGCCATCGCCCAGCGGGTAGCGCGGGCCTACCGCACGGTAGGTTTCGCTTCGGCATGCGCTCTGGCGAGCACCCCGCCTTGGGAGCTCGAGGCCTGGGTGCTCGCCAGAGTGTACGAGTGGACGGCGGGGCGCAGGGCGCTGGGCGAGCGTCCAGCCCCGGAGCTGAGGGAGGCCGTCCGCCGGGAGGCGAGGGACGCCATCGTCCAGCATTGGACGCGCGACCTCGCCTCCGCGGTGTTCGGCCGTCGCACCCTCGACTCCATCGGGCCGGTCTTGAAGGACTGGCTCGACAGGCGTCACGGTTTCCTCTCCTTCCGTCTGGTGCAGGTACTCTCCGGTCACGGCTGCTTCGGCAGGTACCTGCACCGGATAGGACGAGAGGAAACGGAGTCGTGCCACGGTTGCGGCGCGGCTGAGGACACGGCGGATCACACCCTCGCGGTGTGCCCGTCGTGGGCCGTGCCGCGCCGCGATCTTGTCGCGGCGGTAGGAGGGGACCTCTCGCTGCCCGCCGTCGTCAGAGCGATGGTGGGGAGCGAGGGGGCCTGGGCGGCGATGGCCTCCTTCTGCGAGGTCGTGATGTCGCAGAAGGAGGCCGCGGAGCGCGAGCGGGAGGTAGGATCCCCTCGCTCCGGCGCTCCGCAGGCGGCGTAGGGGCAGGAGAAGGCGGGATTTCGCCCGCTTTCTCCCGCCCTGAGGTGAGCGGCGGGCGTGAGGCACGGGGGTGCCCGCGCCCGCTTTGCACCGCTCACCACGCGGGAGCCACGGCCCCTCTTTAAGAGGGGCAAATGAGGGCCCGCCTTTCTAGGCGGGTTTCGCCGGCGGGGGAGAGGTAGCTTAGGCTGTGCTAGTTTCCCACTCCCCCGCCACTATGGCGATGCCGGAGTTGCGCTGGGGTTTTTAGTGGGTATACCGGGAGGCTCTCTCCCGGGGAGTCCCACATACCCTGCCCGTCCCCCGACGGGTGGGGATGCGTAATTGTCATTTTCCCCAGCGAGAACAAAAAAAAAAAAAAAAAAGGTAGGTTAGAACTGGGGGACCCCCCCACAGCGCTGACTTCCACGTAGTGTTCCCCGGGCAACGCCGTGTCTGACCACCGTAACGGAGTGGCAGACCGGTGGCTAACGAGCGCTGTGACTTACGCGATCTAGCTGTTTTTATTCTGAGGGCGATTGTGTAATTGTGGTGTTATTCTGGACTTTATTGTGGGTTTTATTTTATTGTGGGTTCCGTTTCATTGTGGGCTTTAATTGTATTTTATTATTGTGGTTTTTTATCTTGAGGTCGACGCTAAAATGCCGAAACGATTGCGGAATGCCTCCGGGCGTTTCGCCTCAAAAGGCCCTTCTCAGGGCCAACCCAAAGGCCCTTCTCAGGGCCACCCCGACGAGATGTCGGCGTCGGAGGCGAGTCACGCACCTTCTGCGACGGGCTTCTGCGGGGAGGACGAGTACTCCGACTCGAACATGGAGTCCGTTGTCGGGGACTCGTCCTCCGTGTGTGGAGTGGCTGCGGAGCGCAGCCTGAAGAGGGCCTACCTGAGGCTTGGGTCCGAGGGCTCCTCGGGCTCGGCCAAGGGTAAGCCCAACAAGAAGAAGTCAAGGGCGAAGAATGCTTCGCCTTCGACTTCTTCTCAGGCTGGCACCCACGATGTGGGTCTGGCAGACGCCCAGTGCCAGCTCGGCTTGGCCAGACGGGCCGAGGCCGAGCTGGATTTGGAGGAGTTGGTTTCCGTCAAGGAGAGGCAGGCGCGCGCAACCAAGGCGAGGGCCGGTTATGGTTCGGCCCTCGTCAGTTTTGATGGCCTGTCCGTGGCCGAGTTGGTCCGCTTGGTGGAGGAGGACAAGGAGGAGATCGTCGAGGTCGCCTCCAGGTCCTCCAACCTCAAGGGGACCTTCCAGAAGGCCCTAAAATGCCGTGCAACCAGCTTGCACGGCATAATAATGGAGCTGACGCAGCGTACTGCGTCAGAGGAGGCGAGGCAGCTGCAGGCGAGGGTGGATCGCCTGCAAGCGAAGCTGGCTGAGGCTACGGCCCCGCCACCGTCTGCGGCGGCCCCGTCGGCAGCGGTTCCCGCCCCCTCCTCCTCCAACCTTGAGGAATTGTTCCGCAAGGTGGTCATGGAGGAGAGGGCGTTCACTCGGGCCTGCTTCGCAGGAATAGAGGACCGCCTGCTGCCGGAGAAGCGCCTCCGTCCGCCGCTAGCGGCTGACAAGGCGCCGACAGCGGTTCCCCAGGCCCCGAGGCCCTCAAAGGGTAAGGGCAAGGGGAAAAAGTCGCAGGGGGCCCTGCCCACCCCCACTACGAGTGCGGGCGCCAAACCGGGGCCGGTTGCCATCACGGCACCCCCCCAGGTGCAGCAGGGAGACGCCCTCCTCCCTTCCACCACCCCGTCCAACCAGCCGTGGACCGAGGTGGTGAAGAAGGGGAGGAAGAAGGCGAACAAGGCCCCGGCTGCCTCGGCGGCTGCTGCGGCGGCTGCCCCGGCAGCTGCCCCAGCGATAGCCCCGGCAGCCAATAAGGCTACGGTCGGCGTGAGGAAGCTGGTTCCTCCCAAATCCGCGGCGGTCACGGTGACCATCGTCCCCGAGGCCGCCGAGAGGGGCGTCACCTACGAGCCCGTCCTGAGACGGGCTGTTCGCCGGCAAGTTGAGGGAGGTGCTTGCCGACGTGGCGAAGGTCGCCAGGCCGACTAAAACCACCTCCATTGAGGTGACCGGTCTCGACGACTCGGTCACCAAGGAGGAGGTGGTGGCGGCCATCGCCTCGGCAGGAGGCTGCGAACCCGCAGCGGTGCAGGCTCGGGAGATTAGGCCCGGCCGCGGTGGACTGGGCACTATCCGGCTGGTGTGCCCAGTCGCCGCAGTGTTGGCCGTCCGGGCAAAATGCCAAGGACGGCTCTTGGTAGGCTTTAGCCGGGCCGTGATCCGGGTACTTGAGGCAGCGCCGATGCGCTGCTTCAAGTGCTTCGGCATCGGCCACACCCGAGCCATGTGTCCGTCCTCCGTGGATAGGGCGGACACCTGCTTCCGCTGCGGGCAACAGGGGCATAAGGCGGCCTCGTGCGAGGCCACCAAGCCGCACTGCGTGGCGTGTTCCTCCAGTGGTCGCCCCGCCGACCACGTTATGGGGGGGACGTCATGCCGTCCTCCCTCCAAGGAAGGCAAGCCGCAGGCGGCTATAAGCCGTCCTGCCGCTGCTGCCACCACCCCCGCTGTGATCGCAGCGGCGGTGGCCGAGGGTGATGCGATGGTCGAGTAATGGGTGCCGACCGTCGCATCCTCCAGGCAAACACCAACCACTGCCGGGCTGCCCAGGACTTACTGGTGCAGTCAATGGCCGAGTGGTTGGTGGATGTGGCAGTGGTGGCCGAGCCGTACTATACTCCCAGCAATTGGCTGGGAGACAGTGACGGCTCGGTGGCAATCGTGGCGCGGTCTACCTCGGACTCCCCTCCCCTCTCGCTCTTAGAGAGGGGACCGGGATACGTGGCCGCCGCGTGGGGAGGGTTGGCCCTTGTGGGGGTCTACTTCTCCCCAAACCGCCCTCTCCAGGACTTCGAGGATTTCCTCGGGGTCCTGACGGCGGTCATCGGGAGGACGGCGCCACGACAGGTCTCCGTGCTAGGAGACCTGAATGCCAAGTCGGTGGTCTGGGGAAACCCGGCCACCGACGCTCGCGGACGAGCAGTCGAATTGTGGGCGGCCACGTCTGGGTCTCTCCCTCTTGAATAGGGGGAGCGTCCAGACGTGCGTGCGGCGGCAGGGCGGGTCCATTGTGGACCTCACCTTTGCCACGCCCGCACTGGCCGCCCGCATTCGAAATTGGAGGGTGGAACTGGGGGAGACGATCTCGGATCACCGCTACGTGCGATTCGAGATCTCTCCCCAGAATCCACGGGGGCGCCGCAGCACCCCCTCATCGTCGGGCCGTTCCCCGTTTCCAAGGTGGGCTCTGACCCACCTGGATCGGGAGGCGGCACGGGAGGCCGCGTTCGTCCAGGACTGGCTTTGGCCAGGTCCCGGCGTGGACGTCCTGGACGTGGACGCGGCGGCGGCCCGACTGAGGGGGTCATTGACCGAGGTGTGCAACGCCAGCATGCCTCGGTCGAGACGTCCACCTCCCCGACGTGCCGTGTACTGGTGGTCGGAGGAGTTGGCGGAGCTGCGGGCCTCCTGCGTGGCGGCACGGCGGGCCTACACCCGCTCGCGTCGGCGGCGTCGACGGGATCTGGCTGACGAGGACCGCCTCTACGCCAGATACGTGGAGGCGAGGGCGGCCTTCAAGTCGGCCATCGGCGCCGCCAAGGACGCGGCGACGGCTGAGCTGCTGGAGGGTCTCGACAACGACCCATTCGGGAGGCCATATAAGGCGGCGCGGAACAAACTGCGTCGCATTGGTCCCTCGGTTGCCGAGACCCTCGAACCAGCGCTCCTGGATGGGGTGGTGCGGTCCCTGTTTCCGCGCAGGGATCCACACTTCACCCCACCAGCGATGGGCCCGCCAAGAGCAGCGGCTCTACCGGAGGAGGAAGCTCCTCCTCCTCCGGTTTCAGAGGAGGAATTTGGCGCGGCGACTATTCGTCTCCGCGCCAAAAAGACGGCTCCCGGCCTGGACGGCGTTCCCGCTCGGGTGGTGGCCATCGCGGCCACGGAGATGGAGAGAAGGTTTCGGGACCTCGAGGCTTGGGTGCTCGCCAGAGTGTACGAGTGGACGGCGGGGCGCAGGGCGCTGGGCGAGCGTCCGGCCCCGGAGTTGAGGGAGGCCGTCCGCCGGGAGGCGAGGGACGCCATCGTCCAACATTGGACGCGCGACCTCGCCTCCGCGGTGTTCGGCCGTCGCACCCTCGACGCCATCGGGCCGGTCCTGAAGGACTGGCTCGACAGGCGTCACGGGTTCCTCTCCTTCCGTCTGGTGCAGGTACTCTCCGGTCACGGCTGCTTCGGCAGGTACCTGCACCGGATAGGACGAGAGGAAACGCCGTCGTGCCACGGTTGCGGCGCGGCGGAGGACACGGCGGACCACACCCTCGCGGTGTGCCCGTCGTGGGCCGTGCCGCGCCGCGATCTTGTCGCGGCGGTAGGAGGGGACCTCTCGCTGCCCGCCGTCGTCAGAGCGATGGTGGGGAGCGAGGGGGCCTGGGCGGCGATGGCCTCCTTCTGCGAGGTCGTGATGTCGCAGAAGGAGGCCGCGGAGCGGGAGCGAGAGGAGGATCCCCTCGCTCCGGCGCTCCGTAGGCGGCGTAGGGGCAGGAGAAGGCGGGATTTCGCCCGCTTTCTCCCGCCCTGAGGTGAGCGGCGGGCGTGAGGCACGGGGGTGCCCGCGCCCGCCCTGCACCGCTCACCACGCGGGAGCCACGGCCCCTCTTTAAGAGGGGCAAATGAGGGCCCGCCTTCTTAGGCGGGTTTCGCCGGCGGGGGAGAGGTAGCTGAGGCTGTGCTAGTTTCCCACTCCCCCGCCACTATGGCGATGCCGGAGTTGCGCTGGGGTTTTTAGTGGGTATACCGGGAGGCTCTCTCCCGGGGAGTCCCACATACCCCTCCCGTCCCCCGACGGGTGGGGATGCGTAATTGACATTTTCCCCAGCGAGAACAAAAAAAAAAAAGGGTAGGTTAGAACTGTGAACAAAACAGCGCGCGAGCCGAGCGAGCGAAGCGAGCGTGCCGCGGTAGCGGCCGACAAAGCGCCAGAAAAACAAAATGTTTGTTTTTGTTTCTTAATCTACTTTGAATAAATAAATCTACCATAGTAAATTAACAATCACGCAAATTGTTTCGTCAAATCCCTTAATCATTGGACCTAACCTCAAAATTTACAATTTTCAATTTCTCTGTAACCATAAATTTTCATCAGCCCCCCTTCAGGGGGAGGGTTCCCCCCTCGTACCCCCTCGTCCCCTTCCAAAAGTACCCTCAAATTTAGCGGCCCATATCATCATCATCATCATCATCATTTCAGCCGAAAGACGTCCACTGCTGGACATAGGCCTCCCCCAAGGTTCTCCACGACGACCGGTCCTGCGCCTCCCGCATCCAGCGGTTTCCCGCGACCTTCACCAGGTCGTCGGTCCACCTTGTCGGGGGCCTACCCACGCCCCTTTGCTTGGCGTTTGTGGACTACGAAAAAGCCTTTGATTCGATCGAGACCTGGGCTGTACTGCAGTCTCTCCAGCGGTGCCAAGTAGACTATCGATATATTGAAGCGCTGAAGGGTTTGTACGAAAACGCCACCATGTCAGTCCGAATACAGGACCAGACCTCGAAACCAATACCTCTGCAGCGTGGTGTCAGACAGGGAGATGTTATCTCTCCGAAACTGTTCACCGCTGCATTGGAGGATGTCTTCAAGGTTCTGGACTGGAAAGGACTGGGCATCAACATCAATGGCGGCCCATATAGTTTAACCAAAATGAGGATTTTTTACATTGCGCATTTGTAGGTTTGATTGGAAATACAAGTAGACGGTGGTAGGCCATAAGTTACCACCCACCAGACAAAGCCTTGCCACCAAGCGATTTGTCGTGTTCCGGCATGATGTCTAGTGAATCCGTACGGAGGACGGGTCTGAGCAGTTGTGTTGCGATGTGTGCCGGGTACGATGCGCTAAATATTGTTGTGTTGGGAGTTTGGTCGTGAAAAGTCTTCAGATCAATCTCCCTTTGGCGCAGCATCGTTGGTCGTGTTGTTGGGTTTAACATTGCATCACCTTGCTCAACCGCCGTCTTCCTTCCTATTCGCTCAGTTTTTTTGAGTGAATATGCTCTTAATAAACTAGCGCGCTTTACCATCAACGATCGCATCACTGCTTACCATCAGGCGGGATTGCGGTCAAGCGCTAGTATATAATTATTAAAAAAAAAAGACCATAGTGTAGTAGTTTTTATAATTTAGGTGATTTAATTTACCGCTGATTTTAAAAATGAATTATGTCATGTTCGGAATTAAAAATGAGTGCTATCCATCTTCTGATAGAAGTTACATATTAGTATTTTTAAAATTTCAGGAAAATGTGAGAGTGAACCCTATATTGATGATATAGATATTATATATCAAGATATAGATGGGTCAGTGATTCGCATAAGCGAAGGTAGTAGGCTGATAACAGCAGTAGCGGAGACGTTGTTAGTGACGCAGCTGACAATGAATATTTGGAATCAGATGATGAAAGCAATTATTATGGTTTGGAATACTTTAAATTGGTAAAAACACGTTAAAAATATAATAATAAATATGTATGACTTTTTTTTGTTTTACTCGTTTTATTTAAACGCCAGAGACCATAGGTTTGTGTTTTCATTAAAACCAGTTTTGCTTCTAGTACAAATAGAGATGGTTAATATAGCGCATAGCGCCATTCAATAGCACGCTGTTTCCTCATAGCGCATAGCGCACGCTATGTAGGTGGACGTTACGACGCTATGACGCTATTCACGCTATGAATGAAATTGATCGAATAAATAGCACAGCGCGCGACGGCGCTTAGCAGGCAGTCAGACATCGCGCGAGCGCTGTGGACTATTGTATGCTTGTTGTCCCAGCACGCTATTTTCGTAGCGCGCGATCTTTCTTGTTATTGTGTAAATATTATTATAAAATTCTGTTGCATTGCAAAACGAACTAGTGACTATAATTTAGTGTGTGCAAAGGTATTGTTAGTGTGTAGATATTAATATAAAATTCTGTTGCAAAACGAACTAGTGACGATTATTTAAATACGCCTATAATTGATTTACGATTTATTAAAATTTATGTTAGAATAACCTTTACCAATTACAGACAGTCCTAAGCCTGAAAAGTATGAAGGAGAGTTCATTGATATCCTTTATATTGCTTTTTTACATTCCGTTATAGCATGCGGTCTGTGTAACGAAGAACGATATGTAATGTAACGCGCTACGAAATTTAGCGTGTTGCAATAACAATCGTGCCTGCTGGACGCCCACGTGCTTTCTTATTTATAGCGCGCTATACCATAGCGCATTTAATAGCGCGTTAGAATTTAATAGCATATAGTCTATAGCGTGCTATTGTTTTATAGCCTTAATCAAATCTCCTCAAATCCTTCATCAAATACTTTTATTTGATGGAAATTACGACAGTAAAATAATTGAATAAAGTGATAATAAAATAATTAATTAAAAAGATTTTGATATTATTCAAAAATTCATTAATTAATATATTTTCACAAATAGAAATATTTGATTCAACAGCACGAAGAAATTAAAAAATATTACTTGGATAAAGGGGCAACACCGGCCTCATAAAAAAAATGACAGCAATTTTTTCTTTTCTGTGACTGAGTTCTGTCGCCAATCCAATCGTCGAAGGTTGTTTCCGTTTCGTTTAACTCCACCTTTCTCGTATGTTTTAGCGTGTTAAACGTGTGCTCTTTTCAGAAATAAACGTTTAATTAGTTCTTGTTGATTTAATTTTGTGTGTGAGTGCTTGAAAGTGTTAAAATGACGGTGGACGGTGATGAGAAAGCGGTTCGGTGTCGCGTGTTCATGGACATATCGATAGGGGGCTTGCCTTCTGGCCGATTGGTTTTTGAGCTATTCAACGATGTTGCTCCAAAGACTGCGGAGAATTTCCGAGCATTATGTGCCGGTGACATGGGCATCGGGAAAATTACGGAAAAACCACTGACGTATAAGGTTAGACGAAGTAGGTTTACTCTCCGGGGCTCCGTAGAGGCTTCTTTTCTTAGCGTCCAGATAGCGTTACCTACTTTGTTGGTTTGTGACCCCTCTTAGTACAGTTTTGATAACAGGTAAAAGTGGCGAAGTATTGAAAAAAAGATAAGATTTGAATAACTGTTCCATTTAAACCACTTTGAATGTAAACAGAAAAATATCTTTTAATAGGGTTTAGCATAAGTTGTGTCTAAAAAAGAAGTAACAAAATCCATAAGACAGCCTTTGTTGTGTACATTATTACACATTTAACCAGACTGCCAACATACCTTATCCACAGGTGGATTCAAATAAACAGGTGTTATGCAAGCAGTGCATAATTTAACACATTGCCACCAAAGAACTATAGATTATAGAATTACTATCATTCTAGTTTTCTTATTTATTAGCAATCATTTTAGGTGTGGGTCGTAACTAGGCTTGCCACCTTTTTATTTTGCAATTAATATTACAATAACCAATGTACTTTACATTGGTTATTATAGGCAAGAAAAAAAAAATTACATATTATCAAAATAAAGTACATTTTTTTTTTCATAATTATGTTTAAAACCATATTTTTATTGCTTTTTGCAGTTTGTATCAAATTAGCATCTTTACAATCTATATTTAAATTAAAGTAAATAAGTAATTCATTTTTTATTAAATTTAGAGATGCTTTGTTTCTTTCGTCTCGCCATTTGCTATTCATCACAGAAAACACTCTTTCTGTGAATTCTGATGTGGCGAAAATAGACAATAAAAATGAAATGACTTTATACAAGTTTAAAAATTTATCGTCACTTCTAAATACTTGCTGCCATTTTTGTGCAGTTGATAGTTCTGCAAAATCCTTTGAAGCACATAACTGTTTATGAAGTTGGTATAATACAGTAATTTCTGTGTAAAGATTATCCATATCTACATTAAGTTTTTGCAAATTTAAATTTTCAATTATGTTCACAATATTACCAAGTTCTATAGTTCTCTTTAAATTTATATTATCAAGTGTAAATTACCAGTTAGTGTATTAAAATCAAACCATTTATTCAGGTAAACTAGGGATTCGTCAATAAATAATAAAAAAAATTCCTTGAATTTTACTAGTCAGTTCCGGAGAAGATAACAGTTTCATTCTTTTGCCCGTTTCATAGCCAAAAAACATATTGTTTTCTTTGTGTTAATTGATCTCTCAGGCTAACCATAATCCCATAATTATCTAAAATTGTTATGCTGTTGCCTTCTAGACATTTCATAGCTTTATTAAATAAATTGAATAAGTGACTACAAAAATGCAAATAAATTTCAATCATATCATTTTCAGTTTCTCAATGAAATTGTAAATAACGAGAGCTTGAGGGATATATGTGGCGCTTGACTAAATTTCGAAGAAATCAAATCATGGGAAATAAAGTATTTTCGTGTAATTTATTGTACTCATAAAGTATAAAGTACAATTATCTAAAATAACGTACAATACTTTATAATAAAGTACGGGTGGCAACCCTAGTCGTAATGCCTTTTTCAAGAAACTTAATGTAACCGGTTACTTGATCGGCGTAACCTGTTACAAAACAAGTTATTTTTGTAGCTAGTTATTTTAATTCAGCTACTGGGATTGTTTAATATAACCACCAACTATACAGTTACACACGAAACTAGACGTGGTCCTTATTTCACGTAACTAGTTACAATAATCAGCGACGCGCGCCGCCGGTGTGATGTATGATACGGCTACCCGCTACGGCATAACATGTGTATGAAATACCTAATGCATTTACAAAAATAACTACTTTTTAATTTGACTCATAACCAGTTATGCAGGCTATTGTTTCTCAAAGTTAAAATAAATAAACTTCATTAAAAACAATAGATCACAATAAATATATAAAAAGGCTTAGCTTTAATTTAAGTACACTAATACATAATATAATGCAAGAAAGTTATGTTCTAAAACTAATGTTGGGACCACCCAAACTAGTTTCATTGAAACCTGTTTCAGGTTATCACAGAAGAACATGTCTTGAAAAACATATCTATCATATTTATAATCAACATAATATGTATTTGGACATTACCACACCTGCATGTGACAATCAGCTTACAGTTGTTATTTTTATTTATACCATTATTATTGTTTTGGTCAGGGTATGGTGTTCCACCGAGTCGTAAAAGACTTCATGATTCAAGGAGGAGACTTCACTAATGCTAATGGGACTGGCGGCGAGTCTATCTACGGTGGCACCTTTGAAGGTATGTTCTATGTTATAGTTATGGTTTCCGCACTTCAAGTGGACTGTTGTGTATGAGTCCTTTGAAGGTAATTGGTTCATTACTTGTACTAAGAAATGGTGTCATCACTATGTAACAGATATAAAATTATATCTTATTCTTTTTATAGATGAGACCTTCGAGTTGAAACATGACCGGCCTTATTTGTTGTCTATGGCAAACAGGGGCAAAGACACAAATGGTTCACAGTTTTTTATGTAAGTAATTGAGGACATGGGTAAGATGGTAATATACTACCAGGACCATAGTTCAATCATCTTTTCATTCTGATAAAACCTTTGATAGAACTTTGTTTTGTAGTTTAAGGTAAATAATTAGGTTTTTATTTACTTTAACTACAAGATAATTATTTAATTTAGTTTAACATTTATGAAAATAATATTACTCTATTCCATTCACTGACAGCCTGCAATATCCCACTGCTTAGCACATGACTCGGCCGCGGGCTGGTAGCCCTGGATTGAAAGAGAGAAAGGCATTTTTCAGAATTCAAAACATTTTTAACGTAAATTGCTGACCTTCATAGTTGGTGACAATCAGAGACTAAATACTATATAAATTTGTTTGTGTATACAGGCGTATTTATATAAAATAGCTCAACCATAGCTAGCAATTTGTTGATTACATGCAAATGTTGAGTTTGCCATGAATTGGAAATAATATGAAAAACATTCATTTGTTTTAAGGTATTTTACATAATATTTTGATGTGTTATTTAAATGCACACAAGAGCATTTAAATAACACATCAAAATATTATGTTTTCTGCTTAAAAAGCCAAGATTCAGTAACAAAAATTTAGAGATATAAGGAACCAAGCACCTATTCTGCTCTGCTCTCTTAATGTTCTTTAATTTCTTCTTCTGATTTCTCATGGAATGCATTTTATGGACAAAAACTCAGTATTGTTTGCTATTCGTAAAAAAAAACAATCAAATCATTTTACAATATGAAGGTATTGTTGGAAATTTCGCAGGGCATACCCGGGGCTTGGGGGTAGCTGCCCCTCCATGGAAATTTCGCAGGACATGTATGAACTCCCCTCATTACTAAATAAAGTAAAATGAGGACTTGTCTCAACTTTTAAATAAACCATGTAATAGACAATGACAATGTTCTATGTTACTGGTTTGGTTTCCGCACTCGGTCCGTTTAGTGGACCATTGTGCGTGGGCCATGGCGGCCTTTGGCGGTTATTCCAGCCAGTTTACTTCCCTCCAGAAGTCCATCAGGTCTTCTAGCCTGTTGAGAACATCTGTGTAAGATCTTGGTGCTCCTATGGTTTTGTTTCTAATTTGGGTAACGCCTGTACACTCGAAGAGTACATGCGCATCTGTCCCGTTACCCCTCTATGCAGGCTTTGCACAGAGGGCTTTCCGTTATGCCTATTGTGTGGAGATGCTTATTCAGCGAGCAGTGACCCGTAATGATCCCCGTCATCAATCGTAGGCCTTTCCTATCCAGGCGCAGCAGCCTTTTGGTTAGCTTGTCATCCAGGGATGGCATAGCCTCTCTGGACTGCCTGCAGCCCGGTGACGAGGACTACAAAATCTCCGCTTGTTTGTAGGTATATCTTTGTAGCCGTCTGCGTATTTAAATGAAGGGGATAGGCAGAATGGGCTCCGGTCCGCTGACCGACGTGCTGGATGCCCTTCTAGCCAGCTCGTCAGCTGCGTCATTACCCAGTGAACCGTTGTGTCCCTTTATTCACTGTAGTGTATTCCACTGCGTCGTGGCACTTCACTATTAAACTTGATGTGATGCATCCCTGCTTTAGGGTCTGGAGGACGGAAGCACTGTCAGTGAGTATGCGGACACGCGTTTCCGCAACTCTCCTGGCTTTTATGGCTAGGGCTGCCAGAGTTTGCCCACACATTCTGCCTGGTAAACCGTGTTGAGCATCCCTATCGGTATATTTATGTTGAGGCCTTGTGAGAACACTCCGACACCCGTTCCTTGGTCGGTTTTTGATCCGTCGGTGTATATTCTCAACTCCTCCGAACCTGAGTGATCGCACTGCTCTTCTTCAAATGCTATCTGATAGGGCTTTTGAAAGCAGAACTGTTTTTGTACTCTGTCATTGGGTGCTTGCATCAATGGTTGCCTTTTAATTGCATGTAGCAGTAGGCGTGTATGTTTCACCCTGGAGTCTTTGCTCAGGGTTCCTGATAGGTGGAGTCTGAAGGCAGCCAGTGTCGCTTCCTCCCTCACAACAAGGTGGAGGGGGGGAGGGGGGCAGTCCCAACATCGCCTGCAGGGCGGCTGTAGGCGTGGTTCTCATGCAATTGGTGATTGCCACACACGCCAACCTTTGTAGTTTCTCGAGGTCTTTTTGGGCTGTGCTCAGACTAGTTCTTGGCCACCAGACTAGTGAGCCATATGTAATGATTGGCCGGATGACTGGTATAAAGCCAGTGAGTGACCTTGGGGCTAATCCCCCAGTTTTTACCAAGCATCCGCTTGCATTGCCACATTGATATGCTGGCTTTCGTGGTATGTTTCGCCCAATTCAGCTGTTTGTCTAGGTATATACCCAGATATATATTGTTTCACCAATTTTCTACGATTTTCAGAGCCTGGTGCATTAGATTGCACAGGTTTAGACACTGACAAGTGTATGGTGTAATTGCCAAAAACTGCGTGCGATCACTCTAAAAATTTGACGTGCCCCTCCCCCTCTAGGCTTGACTTGCTCAAGGCCTGACTTGCCACCCCCTAGACCTGATTTGCTCCAGGCCAGAACGCCCATTTAACATGATATGATTTGATAATGTACTCTCTGGCATTGCACTCCTAGCTTCTATTATAAGAAAAGAGACCGACTCTAGAGTGCTGTTCTTTAATGTCACATTGAAGGCAAAAGTGTTAATTGATGTGATTGTGTTGTAGCCATTTGTACAATAAAATTAAATTTGAAATTGGCTACAGTTAAGCTAATTAGCCACATCAAATATACAGCAAATATGCTCATATGTTGACATAATGGATCTTGAAGTCTTTAGATATCATTTGGTGCTGAATAGTCAAATATCTTTAAACAGCAAATTTATTTGGGCAAAATGAAGAAAGTTATGGATAGGGTCAGCTGGTTCATTCTAGTGATCATCTATACCTGGCTTACACATCCACTGGTGACCATAAAGCCAGTCTAGCTACAGTGCGCCTTGCAATTTTGATTGCTGCTACTTCATCTATTTTTCACATGAGGAACATTTATCACACTTTTATCAGGTTTATATGTACCTCTTTACTCTTTGAACTCCTTCAATCTACTCTAGCGATTCCTGAGTTCATTTCCCAGGTTTTCTAGTGTTTATTTATTTATTTTTATTTATTTAGAAACAAACAATTATAGCACTATTACAGAGCAGTGTTATTAGGTTTTACCATCACGAATTTCCCAGTAAAGCCTGTCCATACTATGAAGTTTGATTTGTGCCTGGTATATTTATCATATTAATAACTACAATCGGCAAGCAACTAATACACAATGTTTTTCTCCCAAGGAACACCTATGTTACCGTGTGACCATATTGTTATGAAATGTGTTGTGTATGCGTTGTGTAGAGGTCGCTGTCGGCGGCCGGCGCGTGCGCAGCTCGCCCGCTATCATTGTTGTTGTGTTCTGTGTGTTGTAGAACCACACAGCCGGCGCCGCATCTCGACAAGTAAGTATAGATTCATTTTATACTATTATACAACTGTAAATACCATGTTTAAACTAACCTAGGCTAATCAAAAAACCTTTTATTTTTTTTGCCACGGCTCGTATTAACTTGTAGATCTGGCACATATATATCAAAAGAATTAATTATTCGTTACTTAGGTTATTATTTGTGTTAATGCAGATAACCAACAGTCGTAGCTTTTTGTTTCTATAACAGTATTTTCTTTGCCTGATAGTGTGCACGTAGTGTTCGGCCACGTAATCGGCGGTGCGACCCTGGTGCGGCAGCTGGAGGCTCTCCCCGTGGACCGCAACGCGCGCCCTCTGCAGGACGTGAGCGTCACCAACTGCGGTCAGCTTGTGCGACTCAGTGAGTACATGTTATAAGTTAAGCTGATGCGCTGCGTGTCGCGGGTTCGATTTTCGCACGGAACAAATATTTGTATTACCTACAAGTAGTTGTTCCGGGTCTGGATGTCTGTGTATGTGAGTTATGTTTATAAACGCACCCATGATACAGGAGACATTCTTTGTGTGGAGGAACGTTTAAAAAAAACATACACACTTCATTAGTTTTAGCGAACGCCCATCATTCCTTACTGACAAGACAAATGTGAGAGATAACTCATTTGAGACCCTTTTGGTTTTCTTCCCAAAGTATGAAACACCGAAATAATCTGTTTTTAGGGGCCTGGGTACAGGCCCCTAAAAAAGATAAAAATGGGACCCACACACACATTACTAAGACGTCACTGTTTGCCTCTACTCTTCCGGCTCTGCCAACACACACATGCAAACATGGTAGCTAGACAGTTGGAATTTTCAGAGACAATGTATCACTTTGCCTCTAAAAAAAAAAAGATGTTTGCCGATTCTCAGACCTATCCAATACACACACAATATTTCAAATAAATTGGTCCAGCCGGAGCTAGAGCAGTTTAGTTACAAACACAGTGACAGGAGAATTTTGTATATTAACTAAATATTCTTTGTCAGAATTATAGTAATAAAATTGTCTTGTCTTATCGTTCAACAGCAAAGAAACGTAAGCAAGATAAGGAAGAGAAAGAAGCTAGCGGTGCGGAATCTGACCGTTCTGAGAAGAAAGATAAGAAGAAAAAGAAAGACAAGAAGGAGAAAAAGAAGAAGAGGTAAGGTTGATGTGGTGGTTGAAGGGTGGTGTTGTTCATTAGGAACTTCAGATTATTCAGATAATTTCACTGTCTGGTGGATTCTGTATCGTTCTTCGTGGGGAGACGAGAAGAAGACTCACTCAGTGAGCGGCGAATGTGGCGATACAAGTCAGCAGATTGAGGTGAGCTGCGCCACTACTTTGCGTCTTATTCTTGGCAGCAGGTCTGCTTCTCTTCTGAGAATTCGTCGAATTGTGCGGACGCTATATCCGATGTAAGGCTAGAGTGAATAGGCTCTTAATAAACTACGCGCTTTTGAATAGAATAGATAACTTTTAATTCAGACAGGTAGTCATAAGGTTAGTAAAAATTTTACTTAAGATCTATTGTTAGTAGATTACACTAGAAGTTTACTTACTTTACCATCAAAGTTTGCATCACTGCTTACCATTAGGCGGGATTACGTTTAAGTACTTGTCTGAGAATTATTGAACGAAACACGAGGGTCAAACTGAAAGTTCTTAGAACTGGCCACTTATAAACAATATAATAAAAAAATAATTCTAAAATTTGAAAATAGAACTTTTTGGCAATATTACTGAGTATATATATTTCATTCATTTGTCATTTGTTGTACGATTTGGCGGCAAATTGAAAATTGTCTGTGTCACGTCAACATGAATTTAACACGAGAAAATTTTCGTGCAATGATTTTTTATGACTTTCGATGTCATTTAAGTCAACAAGAAAGTTATGATAGACTACGATTGGCCTTTCACAATGAAGCCCCATCTCGTGCGACTGTTTACAACTGGTTTAATGAGTTTAAACGTGGTCGCACTAATCTCACTGATGATTTACTTGAGGGACGGCCTTCTACGGCGACGACTGAAGATAACATCTGTGTTGTGCGGCGTATGATAGAGACTGACAAAAGAGTGACCTATCAGCAGATTCGGACAAGCTTAGGCATCGGTATGAGTCAAGTGCACAAAATCCTCCACGAACATCATAAGCTTTATAACAATACAATACACAATACTAAGCTTTGCGTCCGGTGGATACCCAGGGGCGTGCACAAAGATTTTATTGGGGGTATGCATAAATATACCTACTATCCAAATCTCTGTGCTTATATATGGTAAAACTTAAAAAACGTAACTTAGACGTAGTTTCAATTTAACATAGTCGCGTACCTACTTTTTCGCATGTCAACATTGAATTGATGTTTGTGCGTGGCTACAATGAACATCTAAGTATGTGATTGATGATAAGAACAAGTCAAATAAATGATATACGTGGGGTATTAGGTATTTTTTATTTGCCCAAATGAATACAATGAAATCATCATCATCTCAGGGTTAATACCAGTCGCATCCAAAGCTTTGGAATCTGGGGTCCGCTTTTCCAGTCTAATTGCTGATTTTGGCGAAATTTCGACAATTTCCGTGAAGCGACTGCCGTCTGACCTCCACAACGCGAAGGCAATATCGAAGCATTGAAGTTAGACCAATTGTTGGACTTTTGTGGGCTCCAACAACCCGTAACGACTGCCACTAGATGTTCGCATGGCAACCGAAACCAACGGCTTAACGTGCTTTCCGAGATACGACCAGACCAGTGCAAATATTCATATTCATGCATACAAATACTTACACTGCGCGAGGATCGAACCCGCGCCTCCTTACGCAACGGCCGCGTTCGCTACCGCTACGCCATGTAGGCTGTCAAAATACAATGAAATGGTATTACTAACTCAACTGTAAATAAGTAATAATTTATTTCTCAAAAAACTAAAAAAAAATATTTCACTATCTATAAATTAAATCAACGCGCCTATCTATTTTTAAATAACTCTGTAAAAATCAAATATATATAAGATCGTTTTGAAATCGCTAAAAGTTCTTTTAAAATGGACAGATAGACAAATCTATGAGTCTGCTTTGGCTTTTCATAAATATGCGTAATGCACTACTCATTGGAATCATAACTATTAAATTTTGCTAATTTGTAAACTTCAGGAAAATTATTACAACATAAAGTATAGTATTGAAATTCAAAAGCAAGTAGGTTGAAAAACTTAAGGTCTTTTAAGTTTTTATAACGTCGAACTGTCAAAGCCGTGTTTTAAAATAATATACCTATACGAGAAACAAAACAATTTATTTGTACACACTACACAACCTGCTAACCACATATAATTATCATAATACTTTTTATAAAGACAACCTTTCTTTTGTGTTAAACCAAAAACTCTAAAATAAATGAATATTCAATTCCGCTTAAAACAATCAATACATATTTAACCCAAAAACACCAATAATGAAACAACATAAGCTGCTAAAATAAAAAGGTATTTGAACGAACAACAATCATGCTATATTTCTGAACTTCTTAAATTCGTCGCATTATTAGAAGCTGTGCTCATCATGGGCTTTAAACCCAAAGAAATTTCACGCACACGTACACAACAGTTTAGGCACACAAGCAAATAATTTTATACACAGACAGATACGGAAGAGGCACATTTTGTTTATGCTTACGCCGTAAGAGGCGTGGGTGTCGCGCCTAAGGCAACTAATGTGTCTCGTTAGCACTAGCCACTAGGCCCAATAGATGGCAGTGTTATCAATAACTGATTAACAAAGTCTTTTAGTTTTAACTTTGTAGTATATAAATTATTTTGGTGGTTCCATCGCATGCAACGGTGTATTGACGTGAATGGACAATATTTTGAAAAGATATAATAAAACTAATAACTGGCTAATGTTATCAGTTTTTGATTTTCTAAGAACTTTCAGTTTGACCCTCGTATCTACGTCTCACGGACTTAATACGCATGTAATAGGATAGACAATATTCACACTAACTTTTACACTTTTCCTCCACCATTGTTACCACCTGGGCAGGCTTTTTCTAGGATATTGAACCTGCTTCTATTTATTTAACTATAATGTGTCCCAAAAAATCTGTTGACAATGTAAACAGACGGAGCAGAAAAATAACCTGTGAATGCCAATTTGTAGTGCTACTTACAAAATAATGTTGTTAGATTGATTATTTTAGTAGTCAAAACTGAAATTTTCATTTTAAATCGCCCCAAAGTCGTTATTCATTTGCCAAATGAATTTAACTCTCAAGATTTTTGTTAGTAATTACTTTTAGCAATTTGTGTAAGAATTTGTTAATTCACAGACACCACTCTGGCCCATCAGGCGATGAGGAAGAGACTCCCGAGGCGCCTTCTCATCCCCTCGTATCTACCTCCAAGATAGACCCTTCCGAGATACCCGATGTGCCTACGAATAGGTTCCTAATGAGGGGCGGCAGGGACCACGACGATAGGGGCGACCCTAGGAAGGATCGGGAGAGGTAATGGTTGAAAAAGGTTGTTGGTTCGTTATTAGGAGAAATGATGTTCAAAATCAACATGGCCACTTATGAAACATCAGGAGCTAGGTGCACGGTTCCAATGGGTTGTTTCGTATGGAGAAGAACTGGCAAGAAATTTAAAGTTACTATTACTGGCTTTAACAATGATAGTGGGCGTGGGGAGACTCCAACAAGTACTAGGAACTTGATAAATTAAGGAATGCTCGGCAGATCTCGTCTCGGCCAAGATTGTCCACGCAAATGAAAATTTGTAGTATGATTGCTTTAAAGATCATCACTATTCATCAGTTTAATTAATAGTTTAACAATATTTTATTATACCTAGTATCTAATTAAAATGTTACTTTTTAATTTTATTCACAGTTTCTGTAGATTTTTGATGTAAGTTGTATGCCAATTTTGTTATATATTTAAGGGTGTTTTTCGAAACTGTCTAGTCTATTTTTTTTCTAAGTACTTACTTTAATTTTTTTCTAAGTATTTGTAAAAACGTATTTGTAAGAATCCAGGCTGGTAGAGGAAATGACACGGAAACTGAAAACAATGAATTTAGTGTATCATTCTAGACCGTCTACTCTAATTTAGCAGTTTAGACCGTTTACTCTAGTGTAGCATTCTAGGCTGTCTAATGTAGTGTATCATTCTAGGCCCTCTACTCTAGTGTAAAAGTCTAGACTTTTTATTCTATTATATCATTCTAGACCGTCTACTCTAATTTAGCAGTTTAGACCGTTTACTCTAGTGTAGCATTCTAGGCTGTCTAATGTAGTGTATCATTCTAGGCCCTCTACTCTAGTGTAAAAGTCTAGACTTTTTATTCTATTATATCATTCTAGACCGTCTACTCTAGTGTAGCACTTCTTATCGGTTATAGAGAAAAACATCACTGTTACATAGAAAAGTAAAATATCTACACTTTAAAAAATTATGGTAAACCTTTTTTTTTGTAATATATTTCATTCAGAAGCATGTACTGAAACTCCATCCAGCCAGTATATATTTTCTACTTGCTGATCTATCCGATGGGATATCTTACTCTTTTTTTGTTTTCCTGTGTGACTATTTTTGTATTGCTAGCTGTACTTCCTTAAATATTCTTGTGTATTATGTTTGTATCCCATAGGATGAGGTATCGTGAAAGAGGGGAACATCGTTCGTATACTCGAAGCGGAAGGGTTATAAAAGGCAGAGGCGTATTCGTAAGTAGTTTCCTTATTCTAACTACTTAATCACCAACATTAATGATGGTTAAGAGGTTTGTGTTACCCGTTAAATGGATTGTGGGGATCAGAGGGGTAATTCTCGTAATTTTAAAAAGCTCACCGAAAGAAACCTAATTCCCTTAATTTAAAATGTTCAAAATCTAATCGCGGCGACAAACGACTGTCTAAAACTTTTCATACTGGGAAATAAACTTATTTTGTCGTATAGGGAATTAAACGCATTCTTTGGCACTGAGAATACACTGAACATTATTAAAGTTACGAGAACCACCCCTCAGGGGCTCTAGTCTGCTAGTATAAAAATTCATAAAGTCATGAGCTTGTTATAAAGGGTGTCTCTGACATCGACGCACAAACGAGTACCATGGATCCAGTACATGATTCTGAACCCCCCACAGGTGGAATTTTTCGTCGGTTTTTTCCTGATTAAAAAAAACAAATGCAGTTTTTATACTTTTAAAGTAAAACATATTTAATTCGTTAATTACACAAAAAAGACCAATGTGAACGAAACTCGAAAAATTATGCTAACAGCTGATTTAATAGAGTTCACATTAGAGGTCAACGTCATACCCACCAACACGCGCGGCGGCACGCTTGCAACGTCCAAAGGCCGAGCCGACCCTTTTTTTTAAAAACTGGTATTTCTGTAACCGCTTATTAACGATATTAATGACTATCATAATTTTATTAGTGGCATGCGGTGTAGCTTTCTCGCGAAGTTTGCGTTACGATATCAGATACAGCCTGTATGTATTACCTGGTTGTCCCAACAAAAATATGTTCAACGCGCCGCTTGCCCGTCCGCTCCAGCATCGGCGTCGTCTAGCGTTTAGTGACAATAATTTCTATTTGTATTGTAATCAACTTGTGAAACCCAAAACACGTGTCCAGTAAGCTTATTATTAACCTATATTCAGGGTTCGTATAAAGAAACAAAATAACGTTGTATAAAATAAAAGTGATTTAGACGTGTAGGTATTTAATAGTGATTGTTTACAGCGTTACCGCACCCCATCTCGTTCGCGTTCTCGTTCCCGCTCGGTGACGCCGCCTCACTGGCGACAAGCGCAAAGGCGCATCATCAAACTGTCTGAATTTGAGGTGAGTTTTCTAGTAACACAATCACATACGGTCTGGTGCTGCTTAATGCCACCTAGCAGCTTTGAACTCGATGGAAAGGCATGTAGAGAGGCTAATTCTTGTGCTAGATGTGGTTAAGTCCAATCTTCAAAGCCCGGTATTCTATAGGATTCGTTTTGGAGAATGTGCGCAGGAATTGTATGACTTCTCTCTGCCGTCACTGTTCCATTATCAGACATTCCATCGTACGCTGAGTATCCGCCTTTACGTTGTTGACACCACTACAATACGGGCGAACGATCCGACGTTACTCATCGTTGTTTATATCACGTACATCAAAGGTATGGAACATTTTGCCTGCAGCGGTAGTCTCATCCGATCATAATTTAAGTGTGTTCAAGGCTAGAGCGAATGGGCAAATAAATAGTACACTTATTATAATAAACTAGTACACTTTACCGTCAGGTGGTAATCGTTTAATCGTCAAAGATTGCATCACTGCTTAACTTCAGGTGGGATTGCAGGCAAGCACTAGTTTATAATTATTTGGCTTATAATTTATTCAACTTAGGCTTTGAATCAGCACTTTTCGAACGACAAAGTTACAAAAGTCAGTTCTCCCGAAACTGCCATCCTTCACCACTACAAACAAACACCCCAACAGCACAGCCGTCTGTTCATTTATATGATACTTGATTGTATATAATATTAGATAGTAAACGCTCTTAATAAACTAGTGCGCTTTACCATCAACGATTGCATCGCTGCTTACCATCAGGCGGGATCGCGGTCATCGGTCAAGCGCTAGTTAATAAATTTATAAAAAAAAAAAATGTAAAGTAATGAACATTACCAAGACAGAATTAAACTAATGTACTTGTGTTGTTTTAATTTCATTTGACATGTAATTTATATTTATTTGACCTGACAGTGTGTATTTATAATATGTAGAATGAGATGGTCTATTCTTATTGGATATTCATTAATTTTTGCTTTTGTTTGCATGCCTTAGTTAAGGTAGTCAGTATAAGGATCTTCTAAAAACTTAATATCTGTATTTTGTACCTAATTTCTACCTACGGAAATAAAAGAACTATTCTATTCTAATGAAATATGAAACTGCATGGAATACCAATCTTACAATACAGCTACATTCAGTTGTATGTTATTTTACTGTTTGATTTTCTTAGTGACTGTTTAATTTAATTTTTACCTTCGATCATAATTTTCATATGTTTGAATTCATTTTTGATCAAAGATGTTTTCACATAATTGTAGTTTTAATTCATAATATATTTACAGCGCGCTGAACATGAGAGATCTGAGAAGGAACAAGTTGAGTCTACTAAGAAGAAAGAACTAGAAAGACAGCACAGCCGTGAGTCCTTATACCATTTTATATATTTATTTTGATTACATCGCTACTCAAGATACTGATCAAATACTTGATTACTTGAACTGTGAACCATATCTATGTTCAATTCATAATCTCGGATAACCGACATCAATTACCCTTACTCAATTATCAACTTAAGGTTTATGCTACCCCAAACTGTCAGATATTCCCAAGCAAACTTGAGCCTTAATGTTTTAGATATAAAGTTGATAATCTAATAAGGAAATCTGACAGATTGTAGTAGCTTGATGAGCTGTCGTCTGTACCTATAGTTAATTTTTCAACCAGTTTTTGTAATTGAAAATCCCTAAAGAGATAGTTGCATTGGAATATGCATTTTTTATCAAGGCGTTGAATTTGTGGAAAAACTTCTAATAAACTTGTAAAATATTTTAGATTCTCACTACTCAAATAAAGTTGTTTTTTAAAATCTATGGGTTGGGTACTTTTTATAGGTGATGGAGGTGAAGGAACTCCAGTTCATCCACCAGAAGAGAAAGAAGAAGGAGAATGTGATTCTACTTTCGGTTAGTATAACGAGGATAATATGCAGCCATTTACGCAGTCTCACAAGGCCCCGGCTTTGGTGCCTAGCCAGCCTAGGAGCAGCCCTAAAGACAGTTTGCTTAACTTTTTTCTAAGAGTCCCTTGATTAGCAGCCTTTCACTTATAATTAGACTAAACTGTCATAATATTTTCGAAATTTGCCTGAAATAACACTACACAAGGTATAATTTTGGGAGTTATTTCGTACAAAAACTGTCAAACATCAATTTTATTACTCGAATATACTTTTCCAAGGGCCTTAAATCCATTAGATAAATTCTAATGGATTTAAGGCCCTTGGAAAAGTATTAAGATATAGATGTTTTTTTAGTAAGAAAGTCAATGCATATTTAGACCCCAAAGTACTAAATACGTATAGCAGAGAATATATTCAGAAGATCGTGTTTCTTTTATAGACTCATAGAAATGCTATTTTGTGTGACATTGCTTACAAGTAGACGACTCATGGTATGTGGTAGTAGTTCTTTCACCGATGCTTGTGAACATTTGCTATACAACAGGTAGCCAGTGTGATAAAGCTGAAGAGCTCAGAGAAAAACTCTTCTTTATTTAAGTGTTTAGTTGTTTAGTTTTTTCTTTATTTCATATATCCTTTAGACACCAAAAAATCGCAAAATATTGTAATTTGTAATTGTAGTGTTGATATATTGGTGCTCGTGATTGTACCTGATTTCACACATATTGCAGGTTGTATTGAATATTTTTTTGCCTATAGTCAACCTCGATCGTTGGTACACGATCGAGGTCGACTAGTAGATCCATAATATGGCAGGCACTGAGACCAAAAATTGTACCAAAAATGTATATAAGACTAATTGCCGACATATATAAAGATATCCAGACATATTGCGATGTGTAACTGGGCTATCAAACAGCTTCGATATTAGGGTTTTCATCAAGGAAGCGCCATGAGTCCTTTGATAGTCCATATCGTGATGGATTTTCTTACTGCAAAAATACAAAAACCCATTCCGTGGAACCTTTTATATGCCGACGACAAAGCACTAATATCTGATAACTTCCAAGATGTACAAGACAATTTAGAGCAATTTAGAGAGGTACTTTAATCAAATGGGTTGCGCATCAGCAGAACTAAGACAGAATACATGGTCTTTACTTCAATCCCTACAACTCAGAGCACGCGGACGTCAGGCTGGAAGGCACAGCTCTGCCTAGAGTAAACAACTTCAAGTACTTGGGTTCCGGTTCCAATGCTGTGCTGAGCGGGGGTTACGCTTAAAGATAATGTGTGCAAGGAATATATAAGAGGTACATACCTTTAAGGTTCCACCACTTGCAGAAAAAATCACGGAGTCTTAGCTGAGATGGTACGGTCATATTATATAGCGAAGTCGAGGGGACTATGTCGTGAAGAAGTGGCTACAAAGACGAGAGGGATGAGAAGGCCCCCAAATACATGGATGACGAATGTCCGCCAGGATATCAAGCAGTTGGGGATTACAGATGACGACGCATATCAGCGGAATAAGGGAGTAGGTAAAGCAGACCCCGCGTAACGGGAAAAGGCGAGGCCAAAGAAGAAGAAGATAGAGTCTACCTCGTTACTACTCTTCACAACAATTCCTAGAGAAGTCAAATTTTACTAAGGTTGAAACTATCTCATAGACAAACAGGCCTTGTCGATTTGTGACGTGCAAGGGACTTTTAACCTATGTAACACAAACCAATTGTGGAACCGATTATATCAAACACACAATCAAATTATCATTTCAGCCTGGAGTCACCCACTCTTAGGTAAAGGCCTCAACTTTTTAAAACGCTTTTTTCTGCCATACTTTACGGTTCCGTACATTGTCCTGTTATCTCTTACGACTGACAAAATTTTCGATAAACAGCAAATATTTGCAATTTGTGTCTTTCATTGACTAGTTTCGTTCAGATTGGACACCCTCCTTGTGAAGTGCTCGTTGAATACCACCACAAGCAGTATCCGGTTAGACAGCTAGCCAACCGCAATATACTTAGGAAACCAACTATGTTGGGGTATGTGGTTGGATGTTGAGGAGAGATTGAAATAGGATCTCTAAATAATACAATTAAAATGTCATTTTCAGAACGTTCTCGCCACGAGAAGATTGATTACAACGCATTGGACTTCGAGGAGGACATCGAACATGATGGTAAATGTTTTAGAGGAATATCATTTATGTATTCCGTTTGTTTGGCTTGAATCACTTATGATAATGTAGTCCTAGAAGCTGGTGGGGTGGTGAAAGTGGTGGATGGGTTTATTCATTCAAATAATCTTTCTTTGTTTTGTTTTATGTAGGAAACTTCTTGGAGTTAATAAAGAACTCTACAATCCGAGTGGGCCCTTGTAGTAGATTATGGCTCACTCAATATCACCGAGAGGCCTGTGTGTTCCCTGCAGTGCGAGTGTAATAGGCTGTTCACGCTATACTAATGCTGGCTAGCTATTTCAAATGTCAATTAATACTTGTGAGGACAGAAAGAAAGCCCATTTTCATTAACGGTTACTGTTTTAATAATACCTATAAGACTACGTGTAATCTGTTATACAGTAAAACTCAAGTTTAAACAACTATTTTCGTTTTAAGCTCTGCAGGGCTACCATGAGTTTTCATTACAAAGACTCGATCATCGATATCGATCGCGTTTGACTCAGCGATTGGTCTGCTTCAAGGTTGAACTCTCAACCAATGAGGGCGCCAAATGCGGTCGATGTGTATCATCGAGTCTCGTAATGAAAACTCATGGTAGCCACACTGACCACTCTGAGGCAAGTTCCACGTAGAATGCAACTGCGTGGGTTGTTAATTTTAGGCTATCTGCCCAGACATGGCTTGATTAGCGTCTGAAACCCTGTGGTTTTACATCATTCGATACATGCTAGGCAACTAAGGCAGGCGCTAAGCACGCAGCGCGACCGATTGCGAAAATTCTAGAACATTAATCTTACTTCTGTAGCGATATCTACAACGCCACGTGTGAATTACACGCCATACTGATTTCATGTAAATTCCGTGCAACTAGAATACATGCAACTTCCCGACGTTAATCGTTGGCTAGTTGCCGCTGGGCACAACACCCGTCTGGTCGGAGGATCTTCGTTTTCTATGGAGTATTAGTGAATTTACATTCTGTTCCTTATGTCCCTATACTTCTTTACTCGTCAGTTGGCTCGCAATGTTTTATTTTTCATTGCCATAATGACTGAAACTGCGCGAGCGCATACCGTGCGGGGATTGTTTGGTTTCAGTTTGACTAGAGCTTTGTAATGTTAAATCAACATAATTTAGCCTTATGTTTTATTTTATTGTATTATTATTACATAATATATAATTTTATTAAACCTATTTTCTCATTGTTATTATTACGTATTCTGGTGTTGGTTTATAATATTTTTTTCAAAATATAGAGTTATTATTTCTGTTGGTTTTTTATTTTTAATTTTAAATAAGTGCATGATTTTTTGTACAGTTTGATGTTATATATAATTATATATATAATTGATCAAAATATAAAATAACCTTGATATTTTCTCTAGACGAGGCGACCCAGAAACGCAAGCCGGCTGAAAAGGTCGATAGACGTCGTGACATCCGCAGGGCTACCCCTGAGAACAGGGCTGATATATTGGCGCTAGCCTTAGGGGTCAACCCTAAGCATGATCAGCTTAGGTTGGTAGTTTAATAGGAACTTTTACAAAATAAATTTTTACTTTAATGAAGCTTAATTCTTGTATAATGCGACCAAAATTACAATAGTAAAGTGTACGTTCAGGGCTCGCCCGGTGTCAAAAGACTTAACCTGGTAATTATTGGGTTACCGCGCCGAACTCTGTCGAAAATATGGGCAATAAATCCTGACTTTCACTTATAAAAACTATCAGTCAACATTTATCGTTCCATCTTTCATCAAACACCATAATTATCTTCTTCAATAGAGACGCAGCACCCTTTGGCCGTGACCGTGACGGTCGCGATGCTCGTGACAGCAGAGGCCGCCGTGATGGTCTATCTTCAACAGTGGGATACGCACAACCTAAGTTGTCCTCCGCTATAGCCAATGTGTCCGAAGGCCTGGCTAAAGGACAACATGAGGAGAAGTCTAAGGATGATTATGATCCGTTTACTCTGTTGAGGAGTACGTTTAAGAAGGATCCGCAGAGGTAAGCACATTATTTCAAAACCGTCGTTTAGTGGTACGGTGTGTGACCAAACCTATTCGTTAGGTCACACACCAAACCAATTGGTGTGTGACTTCTTTTATCTGGGCAAATATGATGCTGCAAGTAACGTGACACGCTACTGGTCTAAAGATATTAACTGTGATAACTAGACAGCTGATATTTTCACAGATCATGTTTGTATTTCTGTTGCCACTATAACAAATGGACTTTATTTTTTGGAATGGAATAGTAAGCTAGCTGGTCAAGCCTCGGAAAGCACGGTAAGCCGTTGGTCTCGGTTGCCATACGAACATCTAATGGCAGTCGTTGCAGGTTGTTGGAGCCTTCAAAAGTCCAACAATTTCTCTAACTGCAATTCTTTGATATCGCTTTCGGGTTGTGGAGGTCAGACGGCAGTTGCTTCACGGAAAATATAGTATTTTAGACAAAATGATTGGTAAAGCGCACCCCAGGCTCCAAAGCTGAAAAGCTTCGGACGCGACTGGGACTAACGCTGAGATGATGATGAATGGGGATCCGACTCGTACTTGACCTTTTTTTTTAATTTACATCTCAAAAGATACTTGTAAATAATTGACGTTCGTTTCTTCAGAAAAGACGCAGAAGCTCGTCCAACAGATCGCCGCGAAGGTATTAAAGCTCGCTTAGGCGAAAAAGAAAAGTCCAAAGAAAAAGATGACAGACGTGACCGATTCAGAAATGAGAAGGAAGATCGGGATCGTAAACAATCGGTGCAGAGGAATGATCGTGAAGACAGAGGTCGCAGACCATTGGAAGTGAGGAATGAAAAGGATGACAGGACTCGAAAAATTTCGGAAAACAGGAGTGATATACAAGAAAGAATCCGCAAACTATCCGAGGTCTCAGACCACAGAAATGACAAAGAAGAAAGAGTTCGCAAGCATTCCGAACAGAGGAATGAGAAAGATGATCGAGTTCGTAAACATTCGGAACATAGGAATGATCGTGATGACAGGGATCGTAAATATTCAGATTATAGAAGGAATGATCGGAGGAGGGAGAGGTATGAACGTCGCGACAAGAGTAAGGATCGCAGTAGGAGTGATAAGAGTCGAGATAATGATAGAAGTAAGACTAGAGATGATAAGAACAAGAGGAGGAGGCGGTCGCGTACGCCGTCGCCGGCTAAAGAGAGGTAATGTATTATTGTAATCAGTTTTAAATTCTCAAATACGTTCTAATATTTTAATACATAAAGAATTTAAAAAGATAATCTTAAATTAGTGAAAAGTTCAGCTTTAGTGCTTGCTAACATTCTTGTAGCTATTTTTATCACATCTCTGCCTATAACGTTAATTAATATGAGTTTAAGAATAAAAACTTTATTTCCAGCAGAAAAACATGTGCCTTCGACACGGCTTTAACTAATTCTGTTTGTTCATCATCATCATCATCGTCATCAACCATTTATCGTCCCACTGCTGGGCACAGGTCTCCTCTCATACAGAGAAGGATTGAGCCTAATAATCACGCTTGCTCAATGCGGGTTGGTGATTTCAGACTTATAGTCCAGGTTTCCTCAAGACGTTTTCCTTCACCTTTTAATCAGTCATTGGTGTCCAAGATATACTTAGAAAGTACATATAACTTAGAAAAGTTACATTAGTACTTGCCTAACCTGGAATCGAACCAGCACACGCATACTTGAGAGGCTGGTGTTTTAACCACTAGGCCACCACCACTGGTTTTTTGTTCATCTGTTTATAATTTGGTCTTTACGTTGTCATAGATCTAAGTCTCGTGACCGCAAGCCTTCTGCCACCGAGACAAGAGAAAAGAGTGGTGAGCGAACCCCCCTGGAAGATGACAAGAAGAAGGATGGTGTTAGTATTTATTCCATTATAAATATAAAGGTTCAAATTAAATTCGCTAGCGAAACTTCATAGACACGATGGGTTTCGATATCCCAAACTTGATGGCATAATAAAATATGGAATGCAATATATGAATATTGAATATCAGCCTTTAATGTTCCCACTGCTGGGACCGCAGGCTTCCATTCCATGAGAGGCAGTAGGCTACGGTGTATGGTTCAAGTACGTGTCGGTTTCTTCACGATGTTTTCCTTCGCAGTTTTGAGAGAAGTGTTGATGAAATAATTAAAAAAAAAAAAAGTAAAATGCTTGCCAGAGCTCGAACCAACGGCCTACAGTTGAAGCCGATACCACTGAGACACCACGGCTCTCTCAACTTTTATAAAACAAATGATAAAGTAATTTGATGTTTTCTGCCTGGCCAACTTTTTGGAGTAAATGTAATTTTGAAATATCAGATCAAAAATTTAAATGTGACATTTTATGTCAATTTAGACTGAGGAGGAGAGGAACGAAGCACGTAAAGAACTGATGGAAATAGTTCGTCTCATCAAATCCAGACAACGAGACAGGGAAAATAAAGCTGGTGAGTGGAATACGAGTTAATAGCTTCAAAAACAGTCATATTTTTTTATGTCACTCTATTATGTTATACAACTAGCTGCGCCACACGGTTTCACTCGCGTTTTTTTATATGCCCGCTCCTATTGGTCGCAGCGTGATGTTGTATAGCCTAAAGCCGTCCTGGATTAATAAGCTATTCAACGCAAAAATAATTTTTCAAATCGGACCAATAGTTCCTGAGATTAGCGCGTTCAAACAAACAGACTCTTCAGCTTTATATATTAGTATAGATTACTATATAGTTTATGTCTCTGTAATAATAATATTAATTCTTTATTAAGGACAACCATCAGCACTACCAATACGATTCAAATGATGCGCTGGTCTTTTATACCGCGTACATCCAGGGACTGGAACAATTTGCCAGCGCCGCGACGGTGTTTCCGAATCATTGTAGCCTTCAAGACACATAAATTGTATTATGTGTCTTGAAGGCTACAGTGATTATGGGCTCTTAATAAACTAGCGCGCTTTACCCTCAACGATTGCACTGCTTACCATCACGCGGGATTGTGGCCAACACTTATTTACTATTATGAAAAAAAAAAAAAAACTCAGTGTTAATAACAGTAAAATATACTTCCAACTATGTTAGCTAAACAATTGCAATACTAATTAATTAAACAGGGCCGGAATAAAATAACAATGTTTTAAGGCCACAGTGGCAGTTTTTGTAATTGAACGTTCACATCATCCGTGCTCAGTCTCAATCATCAATTTTTAAAACATCAATCATTAATTATTTCCCCAAACTTTTGACAAGTTTATGATACTTACTACATTACGACTAGATTTTGAACTATTTTAAGGCTTTGACGTGCATCGCGGTCATCGGTGACCGCCGACAATAAACAATAGATGTCCTACAATAGATATTGTATCAGGGCCCCGAGTCTGCTATTGCAATAGTGTCAAAATTGTCGACTTTTAATGTCATAATGACCGATTTTGACAAAATCCGTAATCTACTAACACAATGGCGTGCCAAGTGGTCAATCACTGAACAAAATGGCATAAAACGGTAATCTTGTCCAAAATGACAAATCAATGACTGACATATGCGGTAATCTGCTAAAATTTTGACAGTTCATTTGATCATTGAACTGTTATGATGCCGTCTTTGTACAAACATTGCTTTTCGAAGCAAGGCAGCTCGATGGTGGTGGTGGTTTTGTACAAAAAGTGTGATATCTATTGTGTTTGTGGAATATTTGAGAATGTTTTCATTACTAGCCAACTCAGTGGATGCTAGAGAAGGTAGATAATATGCAGGAGACGTCGAACACATCACTTGACGAGTTTGAATATAGATCCCTTTATTAATGTTCCCAAAGCGGAATTTCTGAAAACGTCTTGCCTTGAATATGTCTCAGTAAGAGGGTTAATTGAAGAACTCATTCTCCTTATGACCAGACTGCGTCGAATTGATAGCGTATGGGCAGAAATTAAGGTGAGGAAACGTAATTTGACAATTGATGTATTAATCTATTGTAATCTATAGCTACAAACACGAAATAGGTTGATTAATGTTATATTTTTATTGCAGATTCTAATAGCACTTGCATTTTATGCATCAGAGTCCTAAGAGAATTTTATTGGACAAGGACATTGCCCTCCTTAAAGTTTCGCAAATTACTGTGTCTAGAGCAATCAATGAAGGAACAAAGACTTTGAAACTAAAAAATAAACCACAAATATTGCAAACATGCCAATAGCATTATTGCCACCTGATGAGCATTATGCAGAAGTACTGCGACAGGTATGAATTTCTTTTAACTATGTTGGTAAAGGTACATAATAGTTGGACTTCTATCAGTTATTTATTTATTGTTAACTAAAACAGTACACTAATTACATTAATTAACTTAAAAACAATTACTAAAACTAACATGGAACAGCGGACTCTCTCGCATACTTTCTTTCACAGAAGACCAAACATACACCCATAAGGTTATTCAGCACCTTTATAGTATGACAGACCGGAGATCTGATTTCTGTTTTTGCTGTTAGCAACATAAATGAAACTACTATACCTATTAAAAATCAACGTTTATTTATAACTCTAATATATTCGTAGGTTAAAATTTGTAAAATTTTTTTCAATAAAACATTTTTATTATTTATAACTATATATCTATTTTCTCATAAACTAAATATCTACTTTACATTAAGTCAAAAAAAATTATTATACAAAACAAAAAGACATTTTGTCATTTAAATAATAAAACAAATCCTAGGTACAACACGTAATGTAATAATATTAACACATCAATAATCAGTCTTTTAATTTCCAGTGCAGTATGAACCGGGATCTTCTTGAAGGTTGAGCACTGCACCAGGCTTTTGTTGACTATCTGTGGAAAAATGCATACAATAAATTAGCAGGTATGTAGTGTAAACCCTTCTCAATATTCTAGGAAATTATGAAAACGCTCTAATTTTTATTAAAATGATTTAACTCTTTGTTACAGATCCACCACAGTCATGCACAAAACAAAGATTTAAAATAAATTATTAATCTTTTTATAAACACTGTTTCATTTACTTATTACATCCATTTGTAACCCATACCGCTAGACATATTCCCCCTTATTCATAAACGCTGCTTAAAGTTAACTAGTGATTAGCGATTTTTGAAATATACATTTTAGAAGCTTGCACGTCACTTAACTTTAATAATCGATTATGAATAAACCCCTTAAACACTGGTGTTTATTCATAAAGGACGATTTAAGTTAAGTGACGTTAAAAGGTCAAAAATGTATGGTTAAAGAATCGCTAATCACTAGTTAACTTTAAGCAGTTTTTATGAATAAGGGGGTTTATCTTCTATGGACTATTATTATATGAACAAACTATAACTTACTAAGTATATGGACATACTTAGTAGGTTATAGTTTGTTTAATATTTTAGGAGATCTCTCCTAAAATATATTTCATTAAACTAGCTTTTAATAAATTGTCAAATTTACCTCTTGCATTCTCCAGAAATCTGACTCAGAATCTGATGACATTATAGGTAATTCTGCAGAGTTCCTGTAAAACAAAATTGACTTTAATAAATAGTTCTTATACCTATCTAATATGGTTTGGTACCTAGCGCTTAGTATGTAGTTGCAATAAATAATTTAAATTCTGGCCAATGTACTACTACTGATGTAAACTTACATCTAACACAAGCTTAGCTGGGGGGTTATATTTAATTTTATGGTATTGTTTTCAAAGCTACTTAATTCTTATTGTGGGTATGTTTGTACAAGACCCAATGAGTGGAAGTTCTGATTTAGGATAATTAGGTTTATTCTACTAAACTTTCATAAAGATGAATTACGTATAATTATGTATATAAACAGTGCGTAATTACCTTTTTTGACACGGATATCTCGATGACCTTGAACCATTTTTGCTGTGATGGAGCTCTGTCGATTAATGACCGCAGTCAACTTTTTGATCGTCGCCATATCTTGGCCGAAATTTGCTGATTGTTTTTCTTTACGTAGTAATTATAATTTTAATAATATAAACAAAAATAAATACCAAAACACCAGCTGTTAAAAGAAACATAAACGTCAGTCAGTCTGTATTAATGTCACATTAACTTTAACAGATAACAAAATATCTAGTTTTATAGTTTTACAATAATGTTTTTTGCTATTTAAGAACTATTTACTATTCCAGACTGCTTATAAAAAATTAATTAATATATAAAAATATATATTAATAAAATCTTGCATTACGAAATGTTCAAATTGAGTAGTAGTTTTTGGAAACTCATTTCTACTAACGAGTTTCATAATAATGGCAATACAGCAATGATCATTCCGTTACGAGATCAATGACCGATCTTTATGTTCTTAGCAGATTACGGGATAAAACCAAAATGACAATGGTAACGTGCTGGAATGACAAAATGATATAAAATAGCAGACTCGGCCCCCTGTTATCTGGTAATCAAAATGTTCATTACCAGAATTGACCTTCTGATGTTTTAGTTTCAAGGTGGTGCATAAAAAAATAAATGTGTGCATCTTTTCTTTTCTGTATCAAGAAAAAAAAAACTATTTCCAATAAAGGACAAGGTAAAGGAGATGTTTAATTTTGAGCCACCACTATGTACGCTATATTAAAAAGGAAAAAAAATAGAAAAATTTTCATTAAAATACTACTAAATTAATTTGAATAAAAATACAAGTATATATAATTAGTTATTTAAAACGTTTTTTAGTGAGATAACCCTTCATTAAGGTAGCCGTGACACTGGTTATGACGTTTGATTGGCGACTTTGACAGTTCTGTTTTCCCATTGTGTCGACTGTTTTTTGAGTTGATATAGATACGATAGCCTTAAATACATGACACTTCAATCAAATGTCACTGTCAAAATCTTATTTTGCTTATTGCTGATACCATATTTTTTAGTAGTTGTGTTGCACTCCTTGGCAGAGTTAAATTGAATCTGTATAAAAACTAAGCCAAAATATAGGAAATAAACATTAAAAACAGTTAACTATAGCGTAACTATACCTAGCATTAAGTGTACAATGTGCTGGCCCAGGCTCCATACATTTCTGAAACATCTCCTTTAGTTTAATCCTATTAATTCACTCAGCGCCTGACTTAAATTGAAACATTTTTAGTTACCGTGTTTTTAATAACATCTAAAATGAAATATCTAAATTTGACAGGGCGAAAATAATTTTCATTTTCTGTGTTCTTTTAACAAATTAAGAAGAAGAAGGTGATTTAATTGTAGTATAGTTTAAACTTTATTGAAGTCTCATATAGAATTTTTCCCTATGGATACATGTAAAATAAATCGTGGATAAAACTAATCTAATAAAGATGTTTTATCTCCAGTTCAAGCCAAAAAGAAGCGAGGCTCGTCTGCCTCGGATAGTTCTGACTCTGAGCACGGGAAGAGACGGCGCCGGTCTTCTGACAGAGACCGTAGGAGGCGGAGCGGTTCCAGGTTAGTTAATGATATTATTATGGCATATATTATTATTGTGGCATGGGTAAGCTATGATAATACTCATTTTTTTAGCAATTTGCAAGACATTACTGTCGTTTCCTTATGTCACAAATACAAAATTTAAGTTCGAAGTATATTTTTTTTATATTTTATTAAGAAAAGAGAGAAGATAAATATTAATATTAGTATATTAGATAGCAACTAGGGTTGTAACGGAGGCCTTGTTAGCGGAGGTGGAGGCGGATGCGGAGGCGACGAGTCTCATCTCTGCGGATGCGGAGGTGAAAGTAGATAAAAAAAATTATTAAAATTTATGGTTATTAAAACAATTTTTTTTTATTTTCAATACGTACGTTAATAGTAGTACACTTAGAAAAAATATTTCCTTCTAGTAACGAAAATTTAGGAGAAACAAATTGTATTTGCCGCATTAGCGTCTCGCACTAATTGATCTTGACCATTTCGCGCTTAAACGCGGCGGAACGGTTGTCGAGCGTCGCAGTTTGCGCGTTATTTATTTTATAAATACGCAAATAAACCTCCGTTATAACTCACCAAAAATTGTGCGGAGTCGAAGGCGGAGATACGATTACGAAGATACGATTCGGAACGATACGGAAGATACGATTTCTTGCGGAACTTCCGCAGTAACGGTAGCGGAGGCGAAGCTCCGTTACAACCCTAATAGCAACATACAATTGCATTAAAAAATAAAAAGTAAATTGCTTTTAAAAAGCAATTCTTTTTTTGGACGCGCAAATGTAATGTAATGTCGTCTACATTACATCACATTTATGCTCGTGACCTTACGCAATCGTTCAGATTGAACGCAACAGAGAAGCAATTTTAGTAATTTTAAGAATGTTCACAATCTTATCTCAGTCTCCATTTGTTAAAAGCACGTCTAATTTCCCCATTTTGCTGACGTCTAAGTACCCAATTTTTGAGATTTTCACAATTTTTTGACATTTGTTTGTCAGTGAGATGATACTGCGACTAGATTAGGAACGTTTTAAAAGACGAGGATTGTCCTTCTGATTAGTTTTTTGTTTGTCAGTTTATGCGAAATTCGAAACACGTGTCCAGTATTTTTTATGTAAAGAATTTATGTACCTACCCCTCTTATTCAAAAACGATGTTTAAAGTTAACTAGTGTTTAGCGATAACTTTAAACATCGGTTATGAATAAGGGGAATATTTAAAAAAAAAATATCATGAAAATAACAATGTTATGAACTTGTTATGTTACCCGGTTGTCTCTACAAAAATATGGACAACGCGCTCCGCGCGGACACTGATCTGCTGTGAACTGTGTTGTGCGTTCGGTAACCACACAATAATATTTTTTAAATATATTTGGGTATTGCATAAATGATTGGAATCGATTCATTTGCTGATTCTGAACAAACTATATTCAGGTTTCGAATAAACAAAAAAAAATCGTTTTATTACTTGTTACTGTCTCCTTTTATCATGTCCACTACAAGAAGCCGCCTAGCTCGCTTAGTAACCCGTGTCCCCCACAGAGCGCGCCACTCGAGCTCGGAGCGGCGTCGCACGCGCAGCCCGCGTCGCGCCCGCCGTGATCACAGACGTTCCTCGTCCTCCCGCTAATGTGTCTTACATTCAAATAGGTTCCTTAAGAAGATTACCGTTCTTTAATTAGTTATTTAAGGTGTTTGGAGAAAGAATTTTTGTTTAATCAAGTGCTTCTTCAAAAAATGTTCAATGTAATAGACAAGGGTAGTATGAATCATTAATAAGCTTCGGATGCGACTGGGATTAACGCTGAGATGATAAATATGAATCATTAATGGCATAATAATTGAGTAAAAGATGATGGTATATCTTGTACAGCTCTGTGTCCCTATCGCATTGGGAAAATAAAATTTTGGCATAAATACTTCATGTTACCTCAGGGTTTTCAATAAATTATGTTAAGTTTTCAGACATGCTTTTCAAAGCTTGTGGTTAAAACTTGTATAAGTATATTTTCAAAAAACTGTTGTACAAGTTTTAAGTGCAAGAATGCAATGAATAAGTAAGATGTAATTATTAAGATAAGATAGCGTATTGTTGACGAAGAAATACTTCAGTTTTCTTGGGTACTTTTATAAGTATACTTGCATATCACACACACTTGATGAAGGCAATTATTCTTTCGATTTTGTAAGAATACGTGTGTTGTAAGGCTTACAAAATATTAATAAAATTAGTCTGTAATATACGTTTTTGGCGTGTTTATGTAATATCTACGTTTTTTCTTTTAATTTCAGTAATTTTATCAGTTACTTACTTATATACATCAATTTAGTAATGGTTAAAAACTATTTTGTATGACATAAGCGTGCTTTATATCAAATTATAATGTATATTCAGGTTAAAACTTTAATTATGGACGACTTTTTTTGTTGTTCGGATCTTTTTATGTAAAAATATTATTAATACTAAAACATCATTGTCTTGACCTTATTCTGGTTTACTTTGAGTTTGTGCAACATGTCTTTTCATACATACTTCTCTTTTAATCATATTGGTAGTCATCTACAATAAAATAGTCTTTCTTTTTGTAATTGCGACTTCATTTTTTAATCCTGAATTAAATATTGAAAAATTTCTTAACGCATCCTTTGAATGTCATACCTGACTAGAGTGACATGGGACCTAGGCTGTTTCACTCAAAAAAATCATTAGCTATAATAACTCTTCTGGCTTCAAATAACTTGCTGTGTTTTCACAGTGCATTTATTTATAAGTAACCCGCAACGTCGACAGAGTCTATTTTAGGTTTGATTTAATAATAATTACAACAAAAATTGCTTTTTATATATTTGTAGAAATATTAAAAATAGTCTGAAGAAATGCCCTGTACCTTTATATCGTAGTGATAATTGAGTTTATGTCAATAAAATTGTATTTCTCCAGTTTTGTGTTTTTATTGAGTCTCCAAGTAGAATAAAAAAATTTCTCGGTGGTAGGCCATAACATCGGCCTCCGGCGTAAGTTACCACCCACCAGACAGCCATGCCGCCAAGCGATTCGTCCGGTGCCCGGTACGATGCGCCTAATATTGTTATGTTGGGAGTTTGGTCGTGGAGGGTCTTCAGATCAATCTCCCTCTGGCTCAGCATCTAATATACCATATAAATCGTCATTGCAGCTTTAAGCAAGCTATATACGTTATAACTTATAAAATATATCTACATATCGCACACCTAGATCTAAAGTAAGACAACTCAAAAATTGAGAATTTTAAGTTATCATTGTATTCTTATGCTCTACAATCCTACGCATCTATCCAACTTAACGGGTTGAATAAAAACTTGAAAAATTCTTCGATAGAAGGCGTTAAACTTCTTTTGTTGAATCAATGCTGGTCACCCCCTCCCATCAAAACAAATGTATAGGTACGAGCGAAAAGTCAGATATTTTGAATTGTTACAGTTTTGATGAAAGAGTACACAGTGTTAATTAGAGTTGTTACAGTTTAGTGAATTGTTCTGTCACATTACGTCAAGATATTTTGACTTATTCCAGTTTTGATTTTAAAGGTACGATACATTTTTGCTATTATTTCGACTTAAATTTGTTTTGATGAATAAACATGTAAAGGACATCTGGCATTCTGGTCCAAAAAAAATTGCGCAGCCAAACCGAGGATTATTTCCAATATGTAGGCCTTATTAAGACCTTTAAAAAAATATATGACTCTTAAACCTGTAGCTGCATATTCTGCGTAGTTTGGCACTTTCCATACATTGAATAAAACCTTAAATTGTTGAAAGATACAATTACAACAGAAGACAAGCACAATTCAGACTTATTTAAGTAGATATGCCAAAGTTTGAGTACTTGAGACCGTTTATACTATTTGTTTCTTAACTAAATAACTACTCAGAAAATGCAGCTACATATATATGCTATCATGCTATCATATGGTCTAAATATTGCAAATATTTTTTTCATCTCCTGAAAAATTTACTTTTTTGACTTGTCTTAGTTTATTTAGATCTAGGTGTGCGATATGTGGACAATTAGATAATGGCGCAGCATCCCTTGCTCAGCGTGCTTTTTTTCATTCCACTTCACAAAAAAAGGATAGAAGTCCTGTCAGATTAGTCAATTTATTTTAATCACGTCTAAAATGTCTATGGAATACTCTATATATTGTTAAATTGAAAATACTTAACTAACTTATGAAATTGTACAACTATGGTTGTTAGTATGGGAAATTGCACGCGCTAGTTTGTCCTGTTTACTGCTTTATAACAAGGAAATGACGGCATCAACATATTAGGACGGCACTTATCGGTGTTCAGGTAGTAAATATCGCATACCAACGGATAGAGCGAATGCTCACCTAGTAAGTAAATACATACAATATGTAAAGAAAACCCCGTCCGACCCATAAGGATAATAAAGGTTAGGTAAACACATGACCAAATAAAATATGAAATTTAACATAATCATCATAGTAACAGTACTAATGAATTTTGAAATAATCTTTTTTTCGCTAATTAATTCCAACTTCCCCAAAATTAGGTACTAATTTTTTAAAAAGTGACAACACCATTTTTGTCGGTATTATTATGAGCGAATAAGGATGCGACCATGTGCCGCGTGCCCTGTCCCCCTTCGCCCGCGCATGTATTGCCTACCGCAAATGTATTAAGGTACCTCTTTTTGCGAATCATTCACGAATAAGGTTTTCTTTACATATTTTATATTGGCACACCTGCAAAAAATAAAAAATAGAGTTTATCATCCTTAATATTTAGAGTAGTTGCGATGTGTGCCGGGTACGATGCGCCAAATGATGTTGTTTCGGGAGTTTGGTCGTGGAGGGTAGCGGGATCCGAAGCACGGTGCACCGCTGGCCGACCGCAGGTAGCCGATTGGGAGCCCAAGTAGTGTGCCAGCCACATACGAAAGGCTGCCCCGCCAAAATCCCAGGCAGGCCCCATCGTGCCGGTTGGCGACCGGACGAGAGGACCCGATGGAGATCCCTCGGGGGTTCGGGCGTCCCCGCAGTCTCCAGATCAATCTCCCTCTGGCCCAGCATCGTTGGTCGCATTGTTGGGTTTAAGATTGCATCACATCACTCAACTGCCGTTTTCCTTCCTATTCACTTACTTTTTATTATGAAAAGTTCCAAAAAGAAAAGTAGGTGTGCACACCGGGCGCACGTCCTCTCATTCAAAGTGCACCTCTCAAACATTCGAGGTCTGCATTCCAATATCGATGCAGTCCATCACCATCTTGAGACTGAAAAGCCCCACCTACTTTTCTTGACGGAGACCCAGATCAGATGTCCGTCTGATGCGGCATACCTCAGCTACCAGGGATACGCATTGGAGCATCATTTCCTGCAGCGTGCCGGGGTCTGTGTGTATGTCCGCAGTGACATCTGTAGCCGGCGCCTCCGTCACCTCGAAGACCCTCACTTCTCGTCCCTATGGCTGCTGGTTGACACTGGTGTGGACAAAATTGTTTACACTTGTGTCTACCGATCGCACAGCGGTGATCAGGAGACAACTCGATTATTTGACCACCTCAGTGAGGCTGCTGACAATGCACTGCACCGGCATCCTGACGCACAGTTCATCGCTCTGGGGGACTTCAACGCCTGCCACCAGGACTGGCTTTTCCCGTACCAGAGGACCGACCACGCTGGGAGAGAGGCGCGAAACTTCGCGCTTTCAATGGGCCTTTCCCAGTTAACAATACTAGTATAAATGAGAAAAAAGAGAGTGAGGCGTTTTGTGCCATAATTTTTGTATATTAAGCGCCTTACGCTTTTTTCTCATTTAAGTATAGGTATTACTAGTGTTGTTTGTATACTATTGTAATAAATAAAATTTTGAAATTATATTTAACTTTTTAGTTTGATATTCTTTAAAAGCATGTTTTTTAGTTTTTAAAACTATATTTATTTTCAACTTTTTAGTTCGATATTCTTTTTTTAAATAATATACGGATAACACGAACGCTTTAGTGGTGCTCATTTGTTTTTACCAAACTTTTCTTGATCTCCAACCCATGTCTCCAACAGACAGAATAGCAAGTGCTAAAATTCGTAATGATGCGTTACCCAAGTAACTAAATCTAAAACTAAATCTAAACTAAATATTTTGCCTGTACAAATTAATGTAAGGTAAGGTTGAAAAAATTTTGAAAATTTGATTCCCTGGCTCGCATTCAAATAATCAATTCCGTTCTAGTTGTTGATACTGATATTCCAACATATCAAAATCTAAGGCTCTGTTTGTCTCAAACATTAAACCATGCACGACTCAGAAATTAACATTCCTACTTATTATAGGGAAACGATCAGTTACCGACGCTATCTGTTACCATCTGTGATAACTATTTGGAGTTGTAGCGTCACAAAGAAATTACAAAGCTTTTCAGAATCACTTACAGTTAGATGTACGAATAAAATCTTAGCATTTGCCGGAATAAAACATTTTGTTTTTCGGCGTGGCCAGGAGCAGAACCCACGATCGCTGAATCCAAACGCTGACGCCACTGAAGACGTGCGCCTTAGACGGCTCTGACAACGAACTTATTGAAAACGGTTGGACATTTTACAGTAATGAGTAAAAAGCATGTGAAAATTGGTTATTTTTCGCGATTTTGAAGTATTATATTTCTTTTATTAATTAAGTTTAGGAAAAACTCAAATGATAGGGGCACGTATAATCACGGTATAAAGCTGTAGAAAAAAAAATGCTCTAAAAGCTTTATCCATGAAGAAAACAGTGGAATACGCTTGTATAGAGAAAGCACCACTAGAGTTCCCTCTTAAAGTACAGTTATGTACAATAATTTAAAGAATATTGTATATGGCGGCATGTAGAGACCTATTAGCTCAGATTACCTTACATTTGACAGTGAGATTTTTACATAATAGGTAAACCGACCGTTCCTTAGCAGTTTTTATTTCTATAAGTGAAAACTTATTCTGTGGCGTTGTGCACTTTTTTGGGATGGGTAAAACTGTTAAATTTGCGACAGGACACGTGACCTGATCGAAAACTCGTAAGACGGAGTGAGAGTAGACCGTTGACGTAGGAAAGAAAGTAATATTCCCTCTCTAGTTTCGTTTTATGTAACATAAATTATCACGTTTGAGTACGACATCGCAATAAATGAATATCATAATACTTTTATACTGATAAATAAAACAATTGGTGCAAAATTATTCCCTGACCTTTCCAAAATATTCAAAAATCACGTAAATGTTCAAGTTTTCACTTCTGCCGGCACTCCTGGAGTGTAAATCGATTTTATTTGGTTTTTTAGTCTATACCTACTGTCTCACTATTGTGCAAAGTCTCCCAAAATTTTCTAGGAACTCATTTCCCGCGCCACGCCAACCCAGCCCTCGCGGTATGCGTGCAAATCGTCTCGCGTCTCTTTCTGGGCAGGCCACTGCGCTGTCCGTTCAGGCACCCATTGTGTGGCGGCTTATGCCAAGCGGTCATATCGTATACGGCTGATGTGACCCTCACAAAACCCAATTTAGCCTGGCGGCCTTCTTTCCTTCATCATCAACCTTTTTATCGTCCCACTGCTGGGTACAGGTCTCCTCTCTTACAGAGAAGGATTGAGCGTAATTAACACGCTTGCTAAATGCGGGTTGGCGATTTCAGACTTAAAGTCCAGGTTTCCTCAAGATGTTTTTTTTCACCTTTTAATCAGTCTTTGGTGTCCAAGCTATACTAAAGTACATATAACATAGAAAAGTTACATTGGTACTTGCTTGACCTGGAATCGAACCCGCACACTCATACTTGAGAGGCTGGGGGGTAATCGCGCTAAATAAAACAGTAGAAGTTCAACTCTTGTTCGTATCTAATTAAAGTTAAAGTTATGGTTTAGTTTCGATCACATTTCGTATTGCGCTAAAGTTTTAAATTCGATTGAAATAAAATCAATGTATGGGTGATACATTTCGTCAGATATATCTAATAATTAAAATTAAATAAATTATAAGTAAATCTAATCGTTTAGACGTAAGTTTGACAAATGGCACAAAAAAAGTTAGCTTTGTTTCAATTTTTTCATTTGACAGCGGTTACGTTCCAATTGTCATCCAGTTATGGTTAAACCATCTGTCAAAAGGTTAGCGCGATACGAAACATAACAAAAGTTATTCACACTACAAGTAAGTTATTAACAATTCTGTTTTGGTTGAATTATTTTAGTTCGATTGCCCCCCTGGTCTTGTAACCACAAGGCCACAACGACTACTTCTTTCCTTATCAGGTATAAATATTTATTTAGATTTATTTTTTAAAAACCAACTTATATTAATTGCTTGCACCGGTTTTAATGCAATAGGTTTGTTTGCCTTTCCTTATGACAATGGCCTGTCACAGACTGAAAATAAAATCTATATATATAAAAGAAAGTCGTGTTAGTTACATCATTTATAACTGAAGAACGGCTATACCAATTTGGCTAAAAATTGGTAAGGAGGTAGCTAAGAACTGGGAGAAGGACATAGGATACTTTCTATGCCGCTCCCCGTCGTTCCTGTGGGAATAAATGAGCTTCTTTGTTTCGACTTCTCCCACGCTTTTATGCTACCCTGGTACCTTGAACGTCAAAAAAATATGCCCAATAAACCTTCTTTCATGTATTATGATTATTTGATAATGATGAATGAATGACGTTTATTGTTTCGACTTCTCCTACAGTTTTGTGATACCCTGGTACCTTCCACGTCAAAAAAATATGCACAATAAACCTTCTTTCATGTAATTATGATTATTTGATAATGACGAATGAATGACGTTTATTGTTTCGACTTCTCCTACAGTTTTGTGATACCCTGGTACTTTGCACGTCCACAAACTATGCACAATAAAACGTCTTTCATGTATTATGGTGATTTGATAATGATGAATGAGCTTTTTTATTGTTTCGATTTCTCCTACACTTTTATGCTACCCTGGTACCTTGCACGTCAAAAAATATGCACAATAAACCTTCTTTCATGTATTATTTGATAATGATGAATGAATGAGGTTTATTGTTTCGACTTCTCCTAAACTTTTGTGCTACCCTGGTACCCTGCACCTCCACAAAGTAGGAAACACGTGTCCAGTATTTTTAAGTTGATAATATTATGTACAAAATTTCAAAAAGATATAATGAAAAACCACAAAGTTATAATAAGCTTGCTACGAGTATTCTACTTGGTTGTCCCAACATAAATATGGTCAAAGATCCGCGCGCGAGCGAGCGCGGTGCGTTGACCTCTAGCGTCAGCTGTTGCGCGCGCACAATACCTATGATGATGTATCGTAAGCTGCGTGACGCACTCGGTAACTACACTGTAACAATTTCTAAATGTATTTGGGACAAAATATAACATGGTGTCAAAATTATTGGAATCGATTCAGTTGCTTATTCACTATCTATATATATAAAAGAAAGTCGTGTTAGTTACTCCACTTATAACTCAAGAACGGCTCCATCGATTTGGCTGAAAATTGGTAGGGGGGTAGCTAAAAACTAGGAAAAGGACATAGGATACCTTTTATCCCGTTCCCGTCGATCCCATGAGAATGAATTAGCTTCATTGTTTCGACTTCTCCTACACTTTTGTGCTACCCTGGTACCTTGCACGTCAAAAAATATGCACAATAAACCTTCTTTCATGTATTACGATTATTTGATAATGATGAATGAATGAGGTTTATTGTTTCGACTTCTCCTAAACTTTTGTGCTACCCTGGTACCCTGCACCTCCACAAAGTAGGAAACTGGTGTCCAGTATTTTTAAGTTGATAATATTATGTACAAAATTTCAAAAAGATATAATGAAAAACCACAAAGTTTATAATAAGCTTGCTACGTGTATTCTACTTCGTTGTCCCAACATAAATATGGTCAAAGATCCGCGGGCGAGCAAGCGCGGTGCATTGACCTCTAGCGTCAGCTGTTGCGCGCGCACAATACTATGATGATGTATCGTAAGCTGCGTGACGCACTCGGTAACTACACTGTAACAATTTCTAAATGTATTTGGGACAAAACATAACATGGTGTAAAAATTATTGGAATCGATTCAGTTGCTTATTCACTATTTATATATAACTCAAGAACGGCTGAACCGATTTAGCTGAATATTGGTGGGAGGTAGTTAAGAACCCGTCCCCGTCGTTCCCGTGTGACGTGACATAAGACATGGTCCAACTCATTCAAAATGTAAGTCAGCAATTCATATACCAAAAATGGTATAACAAAAAGCAAATGACAGCTGAGCATATTTAAAAAAAAGTCTAACCGGTTGAAGCAATCGTTTAAAGCAAAGAATATAAATTTACTCTCTGCTGGTTTAAAGTTTCTAATAAAAAACCACAAAGCCAACTTCAACTTCAAAATTTCTAATATTGTATTGCTGTGCCATTTATCATCAATAAAAATATCATGCCGTGACCAAGACCATCAAATCTTTCTCGACAAAGCGGTAATGCAAGAGTAAATCGAAACATTCTGAATGAAAGCACTGAAGAAGAGCAAGAAATTGCACGTACAGAGCGCCGCCTTACTATGACTCGACTTCATGCTTCTCACTCACAAGAGCAAAGGGAGGCGGCAGTCCGTGAAACTGTTCCGTTGACAATGCGAAATCGGCGAACAAACCTCAGAGATCATCATCATCATCATCAATCTTTTTATCGTCCCACTGCTGGCGACAGGTCTCCTCTCATGCAGAGAAGGATTGAGTGTAATCACCACGCTTGCTCAATGCGGGGTGGCGATTTCAGACTTATAAAGTCCAGGTTTCCTCAAGATTTTTTCTTTCACGTTCAGTCATTGGTGTCCTAGATATTGTACTTAGAGAGTACATATCACTTTAGAAAAGTTACATCGATACTTGCCTGACCTGGAATTGAACCCGCGCAATCATACAAGAGAGAGGTTTTAACCACTAGGCCACCACGACATCTCAGAGATCAATAGCTAGATAATTTACGAAGCACAAGTAGAAATTCATTTCTTTCACTAAATAAATGACAATTAAAAAAATCATGGAATACTTTTTTTTTTTTATTTACAGTGTTCCTAATTTATAAAGTAAAAAATTTGATCATGTGATATTTATTGCCTTTAAGGCGGAACAAAGTTCGCCGGGTCAGCTAGTTAAATATAGATGTAAATAATATGAAATTACGAACTATGACATTATAGAAAGAAAATTTTAAATTTACTGTCTCTAATCAAATATAACGCATTAGTCAAAATTATTTTAAGACCAAAAATAACTATTATCTTTGTATTTTTTTTTTTAAATGACAGGTAGCAGAATCGCTATCAAACTATACAGAGTGTATCTCACATCGTAACGTGAATTTCGCGAAAAGGCATGCCACTAATAAAATTATGATAGTCATTTATGTCGTTAATGAACGGTTACAGAAATCACAGTGTTTAATAAAAAGTTTCGGCTTGCCCTTTGAATGTTGCAAGCGTGCCGCCGTGCGGGTTTGTAGGTATGATGTTGATCCCTGATGTGAACTCTATTAAATCAGCTGATAAGATAGTTTTCGAGTTTTGTTTTCATTGCATTTTTTGTGTAATTAGCGAATTATTAAATTTTTACTTTAAAATCTTATTGGGTTATAAAAGGATAGCAATTATGAACGGTCTAAAGTGAAAAAAAACTACATATATATTTCTTTTAATCATGAAAAAGCCGACGTGAAATTCCACCACTGGGGGGTTCAGAATTATGTACTGGATCCATGGTACTCGTTTGTGCGTCGATGTCAGATACACCCTAACTATACTTCTTCTGTTGTTTAAATCGTAACTTGAGACAATAGAGTCAACCTCTAGCACTATTTTAAATACCCAGTTAGACTTGTACCCATTATCAAGGGACATTGAGACAATAGAGTTAAACTCTAGCAGAAATGTAAACCTAGATTTATTAATATCACACTCATAAAATTTTTATTTTCAAAATAAAATCAGTAACCTTGAAATTGTTCATCAAAATATACAGGTCCCGATCTATAGTGGTATTTTTAATTTGAGTCAGAAAAATGACAAGTGCAACTGTCACTGATACGAAAAGGGTGATCCGCTACAATAGTGATGTACGGCAATCAATAGACTCAGACATTTAGTGATGAATTATTTTATTAGGTATCAAAGCGGTTTTTTTATTGTAAATATGTAATACATACCGTATTTAGCAACATGATATTAGAAATACAGACCTTATCAGCATATTAAACTCACTACAACATTATTACAAGAGCTGGGGAAAAATGTTTAAAGAGATTCAGAGGAATTATGTAAAACAATTCAAATCATTTTATACGTTTTTATTCTTTACTTTTTTATTGATTATGTTACATTAAATAATTAATGAATTCACACATTCATCCATGATATGGTCGAGTGACATATTTCGTCTTCAACTTTTATGGCATGACTGATGTATTTTCTCCAATTTTCCGGTGTCACTTCCTTCAGGCCTTCTTCAAATAATTTTTTACGTCTTTTATTTTTATCAGTTTTGTTGTTCCTAGCGACGTACCCCTTTGCTTGAGCCCGAAGTAACTCTATTGGGTTGAGCTCACAGTGATAGGGGGGAGATGCAGGATTGTGATACTGTATTCAGCGGCCAACTCTTCCATAGCATAGCGTTCGTAACTACATAGTTTTTTGTAACTTTACTAGTTCCATTAATTGAGCCTTTATCATTGCTGGTTGATAATTAATTTGTTTGTCATCTAACCACTGAATAATATCAGCCTTCCGCCAGTTTAAAGTGGGGATACGCTCGACTTTTCTAGAATGGTACGTAGCGTTATCTAATACCAGCACCGCATTTGGCTTTAAATTTGGCAAAATGCTTTTAAGCCATTCTTCAAAACACTCCGAATTCATTTCTTCATGATAGTCCAAACTATTTTTATTCAATTCAAAAATAAGTAAACCGCCTTCTAGAAAACCTTCATCACTGCCTATATGTGAAATTATTAGGCGTCGACCTTTACCGGTTGGGCCCTTTAGGTCTGTAGTCAAACCTTTAGATTTAGACCTTTAGATTTTAATCCTCCTCTGTATGAGAGTAGGCCTGTTTCCAGAAGTGGGTCGATAAAAAGGTTGATGATGAGGATGATGATGATCAATTATTATTTATTAACTGCTATTCTATAACAATGTCAAAAGTTTAGAGGTACATTCGTGTAAATACATGTGTATTAAAAGTGTGAATTTATTAATCTTTCGAAATAACTCTATTATACTGGTTTGCTTCAAAGCACATTGCTGCTGCTTAGACTGCTCAATAACTTTTATTAAGAGAAAAATGCCTAAATGCTTTTCCACCACTTTGGTTTTATAAACTGAAGCTTTTTAATTTAGTTATTTAATAAGTTCGAAATATAATGACATTTTGTCGGGAACTCCTGATAACTTTGAAATTATAGAGAGATTTGAATTATCGAGTTATAGAATTATAATTATAAGTTTAAATAAACGAGAGTTGACTGTATACTTATAAGTATACATGTAATGAATCGTCAAGGGCAGCTTAAGACTTTTTTATTGCCCGAAAGTGATATCGAAAACAGGAGACATTAACTAGCCGCCTCGTAGCTCGGATCTATCCCCAATGGGTTTTTTCTTTTAGGATATTGTAAGGCTAAAGTTTACGACACCAACTCTGTTAACGAATTAAAGGATCGTATTCGCACAGAAATACAAAACAACACAGCAAAATCATGTAAAGCTTTTATTGAAAATTTCCGCTCTAGAGTAATCTAATGCCAGAATAATGAATTGATGATGAGATTGAAATTGATTGTATATGGATGATGATTTTTAAGAAATAAATTCCCCTATTGTATTCTATCGAAAACAATAACCAATTTTAATCTACCTACCTACTAAAATATTTTTTATTATCATTATTTCAAATATAAACGGACTTTTGGTCCACTCTGTATTTTTATTTATATACATACACGCAATTTTAATTTGAATTTAAAAAAAAAAATGCAATCTCGACTAACCTATAAATGTAAAATCTCGATTTACCACATCACTATTTATTTGGGGCAAAAAACCTGCAACATTGGAAATGTCATTTTTCTGACTCGAATAAAAAATCATAGTATAGTTTTGAGACTCCGCTGGATAATCTAAGTAACAACTAAGCGCCCTGTGCGTTTATTCCGAGTAATAATTATGGGCACACGCTCGACCGAACCGATCTTTCAAGTCGAGTCATCTGTCAATGACATTGACAATTAGTTTTTTAGTGACGTGGAGTATATAATTTGTAGGTTTGAACTCCAGTCAGTACTGAACATTGGTTAAAAGCCCATTAGTTCATGTTCAGGTTTAATAACCATCAGATTGCTAGCTCGTTCAGCAGAGTGAATGTGGCCCCCCCGTATCACTTAATATTCCCTAATAATTGTTCGTAACAATGTCAAATTTAAAGAACGGACTGATATTGTAAGCCACTTTGTTGAGCAGGTTATTGAAATTGCTTGCATCGAGCTTGAGCAGTTCATTGTAATTAGTGTCTACAGGCCCCCATGTGCTTCCTATGATATTTTTGAAACATATATGTAGGAAGTTTTATTAAATGCTTGTCACAGTCATAAAACAGTTGTTGTCTGCAGAGACTTCAACATTAATATTCTAGAGAAATCAGCTACAGTTAATAAATTTATGTCATTATTCAAGTCTTATTATAACTTATACGCAAGATTCTTTGAGCCGACTAGAATAACTGCCACAAGTGCCACCTGTATAGACAACATTTTTACTAACTGAAGACCTTCTGAACATTTAATTATAAATGAGTTAGACTCTGATCACTGTGGCCACTTTTCCTCAGAAAAGTGAATCAGAGCTCAAAAAAAACGTTTGAGTTTTGTTCCTATAAATAAAAAACTTTTAGTACAATTTAAAAATAATTTAATTGAAAAGCTACCGGGCTTCCCTTATCATACCAACCCGGATCATACGTATAGTGTACTAATTAACCTGATTAATGGTGAATTTATGAAAATTTTCACAAAAAAAAAAAAAAAAAACATTGCTTGTTAGCAACCGCATATTTAGTGACTGGGCAACTCCATGTATTTATAAAAGCAGGGAACAAAATTTTTGAATTGTATCAGGAAATACACGTAACCATGATGAAACTTTTTAAGAATTTGTTAAATTTTATTAAAAAAGCCATACACATTAAAAATAAAATAAAACTTCTGGAAATAAAATCAAAACAACTTGGGAAATTATAAATTCTGAAACTGGAAGAAACAAAGTATAAAACCGCGATTTTCATCTTAAAATTAACGATGTAGATAGACTTGGAGGTAGCAACTGAGTTTGAGAATTTTTTTTACTAATATTCTAATAATAACAACAAAAACTTTCAAAATCAAAATCAAAGCATTTATTTCAAATAAACCAGTTACAGGCACTTTTGAATTGTCAGAAGGTCGGTCAGTCAGTAAGGTGAAGCTAGTCGCCCATTCCAAAGAGTAGGTACCTATGGAGAAGAACGGGCAAGAAACTCCATGGACACTCTTTTAAATTATCAAGCTATTGATACAAATATATGATTACATCATTCATTTCGAAATCAATCGTGTGAGAACGATGCAGAAAGATATTGCACGCTGAGAGCGTCCATTATGAAAAAAAAAAAACAACAATTCAGAAATTAAAATACGCCGTAGCAGCTAAGAGATGACCAGTCCCCTCTGACGGCGTCCGTTCACGAACATGACGTATGGATCAGCATCATTCAGCTCAACCATATTGAAGGGAACCTAATGACCCAACACACACGCCACCACCAGCGAGACATTTGAGTGAGCATGACATACTCTCAACAGCCATAGCACAATCAAGTCAATAAAAGACTAACCCAACAAATAGATGCTTTACAGCAAGTAGATCGTGCTCACACGTGTTCCATGCAATTATACAATACTAAGAAATTGAATCTACACAATGCAAAGACAGTTTTGTCCAAGGTTTAGCAGCTCCAAAGGTGTTCCCGAATGCTAAGTTTAGCTCCTGTGTAGCTGCACCAGTGCCGAATACCCCTGTCAGCGATGCAATTCCGTAACGCATAATATGCCTGGCTACATAGTGTGTACTGGCATTGAGTTAAAAAAAAAAAACAAACAATTACAAATTTAAACTACAAGAGGAAAAATCAAAGAACAATCAGTGTAAGCATAGAAATCGGACGCAGCTCAAGCCCAAGCCTTTTTGTCGTCAATATAATCTCTAACACTATAAAATGCTTTCTGACACAACTTACGTTTAATGAAGGATTTGAATTTATTCAGGCTCAGATCTTGAACCACCTCTGGAAGTCTATTGTAAAAATGTATACAATGGCATCTAAAAGAGCCACCTATTTTCTTGAGCCTTGTAGGTACAATAAATTTGTGCTTGTTCCTAGTATTTATATTATGGACATCACTGTATTTTTTAAACATTTTTATATTTTTCTGAGCATACAAAAGATTTTCATAAATATATTGAGACGGCACGGTCAGTACATTAATCTCTTTAAATTTTTCTCTGAGAGAGTGTCTCGGACATAATTTATAAATTGCACGAACAGCTCGTTTCTGCAAAACAAATATTGTTTGAATATCAGTGGCATTTCCCCACAACAGAATGCCGTATGACATTACGCTATGGAAATAGCCAGAGTACACTAAACGGGCCGTCTCAAATCAGTCAAATTACGAATTTTTCTATATGTGGACCCCATTGAAGCTTAGCATCCAGAGTTATACCCAAGAACACTGTGCTGTCTTCAGATTCCAATTCTTCGCCCTTTATCAACACTTTAGTTTTCACCTGCCTAACGTGAGGTAGAGTAAACTTAATGCATTTGGTTTTTTTCTCGTTTAAGAGTAAATTATTAACATTAAACCAGACTACTTTGGAGTTCGCGCTATTTACATCATCAGTGACCTGCTGCTGACGTTTAAGTTTAAATAAAAGTGAAGTGTCATCTGCAAACAACACTATATCGTGATTATCCTTTATGAGGTACGGCAGGTCATTGATGTAAATAAGAAACAAAAAGGGACCAAGAATTGACCCCTGTGGGACTTCCATTGTTACTAAAGATCCGGAAGATCTTTTTCCATTAACTTCAACGCTTTGAATCCTACCACTCAAGTAGGATGTAATAAGATCCAGTGCGGAGTTCCTGATCCCGTAGTGGCGGAGTTTCCTGATTAACGTCTCGTGAAGAACGCAATCGAATGCCTTGGACAAATCACAAAAAATGTCCAAGGCATCGCATTTATCCTCCCATGCATTATAGATATGACCTAGAAGTTCACACATATCAGTAGTTGAACGACCCCTTGTAAAACCGAACTGTTTGCTATGTAATAATTTATGTTTATTAAAAAAACTTAGCATTTGGTTTAAAATTAATTTCTCAAAAATTTTACTAAAGGTAGGTAGTACAGAAATAGGTCTATAATTTGTGGGGTCTGATGTACAACCTGATTTAAAGAAAGGTATTATTTTACTATTTTTCATGAGATCAGGAAACTCTCCACAGTCAATACAAGTATTAAAGATAACCGCTAGAGTGGGTGCCACAATATCAATAATAGACTTAGCAACTTCCACCGAATGACCCCACAGGTCAGCAGTCTTTTTTATATTGAGAGTGTGAAAGATTTTAATTATATCTTTACTGGTAACATATTCAAAATAAAATTCCGAATTACAAACATTAACATTTTCTTTAAGCAAAGACTCAGCAAACGAAAGGTGCTGAGTTTAGGGATTTAGTAGTTAAAACAGGAATATCCGAAAAGAAATTTTCAAACACCTCAGCGACTTGCGAGTCTGATTTTATTATGTTGCCATTAATATTCAGGCTATAGGCTATATCAAGTAACGTGACTTGGCCATATAGCAAACTTGTTTAAATAATTTTGAGTATTTTCTAACATACAAATTAAATTCAACAGTATTAATATAAGTCCTCTCATTGTACAGTTCATAAAGCAGAGTTCTACTTTTATGAATACCTATGGTAGCCCAATCAGAGAAAGATGCATTACTATTAATAGAGATAAAGCTTTGCCTTCTTCCTCCGCTTCTACTTACGCCATACTAAAATAATGTGTTCCAGAATGTGACAAACACTTTGAATTTACATTTGTGACCGCTAAAGACATTATAGAATCTTTTAAAGATCTTGATGCAAAAAGAACTGCCGATCATTGGGGTTTGTCAGTATATACTGTAGCTTCAATAATAGATGTTATCGCACCTTTCTTAGCAATTCTTTTTGATTCTTGTGTCACATCTAGTATATTTCTTAAACTAAAAACTTAGGAAAGTAATTCCACTGTTCAAATCTGGCAGTACAACTGATCCCACGAATTTTCGGCCAATTTCGATATTACTAACATTGAGCAAAATTTTTGAAAAAATAATTTTGAAACAGTTTGTTTTGTTAAAGCACTTTATTTTACATAGTTTATTGCACGTGAAACAATTTGGTTTTACAAAGGGCCATTCAACTACAGATGCGGGCGCGGTTGAATCGCAAGATGCTCTTGGTATTTTTTTGTGATTTGTCCAAGGCCTTTGATTGCGTACATTATGATACTCTTATTGAGAAATTATACCATTATGGTTTGAGGGACTGAGCTCTCGACCTTCTGACTTCTTATCTGATTATCGAATTCAAAGGGTTGATGTTAATGGCAAGAGATCTGCAGGATCTGCGGTCACCATGGGCGTTCCGCAGGGCTCAATTCTAGGTCCTTTCTTGTTTATAATTTATATTAATGACCTACCTCATCACGTGAGGGATAATCACAACATAGTATTGTTCGCGGATGATACTTCTCTTATTTTTGAAGCCAAGCGTCAGATTTTAACGAAGTTAACAATGCACCTTCTAAAGTTGTCCATTGATTTAATGTAAATAACCTTCTTTTAAATGAAAAAAAAAAAAACTAAACTCATTAAAATTTCTACGCCAAATGTCAGGCAGCTAAGTACCAATTTTCAACTGAATGGAGTAGAGTTGACCCCTGTCGAGTCGAAAGTTTTTCTCGGATTAACTATTGAGGCCAAGTTACAATGGGGTCCTCACATTGAGAAACTGTCGGGTAGACTCAGTTCTTCCGCCTTCACTGTTGAAAATTAGACAGATAACTGATGTAGATACAGCCAGAATTGTTTATTTTAGTTATTTTCATAGTCTTATAACTTATGGGATTCTTCTCTGGGGAACTTGTGCGGACATCAATACCATCTTTGTTTTACAGAAAAGGGCTGTTCGAGCTATTTACAACCTTGATCCTAGAGATTCTCTTAGAGAAAAATTCAAAGATGTGAACATTCTGACTGTAGCTTCACAAAATATATTTGAAAATCTTATGTAGGTATATAAAAATATATCGAATTTTAAGAAAATATGCGATATTCGTAATATAAATACCAGGAACAAACACAATCTTGCTCTATATCACACTCGTCTCAGTCAGAGTAGACAACTCGTTCATGGGTCAATGTATACACTTTTACAACAAGCTTCCCATGGACATTCGAAACTAACCCATTAAAAGATATAACAGCTGTATTAAGACCAAACTTTGCAAAAAGGGGTATTATAAAATCTCAGATTATTTAGAAGACAATGAAGCTACAAATTATGCTACAATTATGACATTTTGATCACTGTTTTTTTTTAAATCACGTAAATTGTAACAATCAATTTGTACAAATTAAAGACATATTGTTATTGTAAACATTTTCATTTTAATGTTTGGACTTGAAAAAGACGATGATCCCTGAGTTTGTTTTGGCTTTTCTTCTCAGAGGTAGTCAGTTAGGAAATGCCGGCTCCAGCTAGTTAAAAAAAAATATGACTTTTAAAATGATCAGGGGGGTAATTGCGCTAAATAAAACAGTAGAAGTTGAACTCTTGTTCGTATCTAATCCAGTTAAAGTTATGGTTTCATTTCGGTCATATTTCGTATTGCGCTAACGTTTCAACTTCGGTTGAGTAAAATCAATGTAGGTATGAGTGATACATTTCATCAGATATAATAATTAAAACTATATCAATTATAAGTAAATGTAATCGTTTAGACGTAAGTTTGACATGACATAGAAAAAGTTAGCTTTGTTTCAACTTTGTCATTTGACCATGGTTACGTTCCAATTGCGATCTAGTTATGGTTAAACAGTTAGCGCGATACGAAACATAACAAAATTTATTTTAGCGCAATTGCCCCCCAGTGATCCTACTTGCATAATAAACCATTTCATTTCATTTCGTTTCATTTCCATACATGCAAGTTAGCCGTCAATGGCCTCCATTCCCTTGTCTACAAACTAAATTAACTGACGTAAATAGACGTATTTTTGGTCGCCATGTTTATAATCGCGTCTAAACCATAGTACCTATACTCTTTATACTATGTCTATACTTAACTGTCTATGAAGTATCTTAATTTGACAAGATTAAACTAAAATGTTATCTTCTATCCTTTTTAGGGTTCCGTAGCCAATTGCAAAAAACGGAACCCTTATAGATTCGTCATGTCTGTCTGTCCGTCTGTCCGTCCGTATGTCACAGCCATTTTTTTCCGAAACTATAAGAGCTATACTGTTGAAACTTGGTAGGTAGATGTATTCTGTGAACCGCATTATGATTTTGATGCAAAAATAAAGAAATAATAATAAATATTGGGGGCTCCCCATACTTAGAATTGAAACTCAATTTTTTTTTTTATCAAACACATACTTACGTGTGGGGTAACTATGGATGGGTTTTCAAAAAAGATATCGAGGTTTCTAAAATATTTTTTTTCTAAACCGAATAGTTTGCGTGGCAGCCGCTTCCAAAGTGGAAAAAAGTTGGTCCCCCCTCTAACTTCTAAAATAAGAAAATGAAAAATCTAAAAAAAAAACATATGATCTACATTACTATAAAAACTTCCAACGGAAATTGTTTTGAACGAGATCTAGTAAGTAGGTTTTTTTTTAATACCTCGTAAATCGTAAACCGCTTATTACCGCGTAATCTTTCATACAAATAACTTTAATCCTTTAATTTCATAAATCAATGGTACGGAACCCTTTGTGCGTGAGTCCGACACGCACTTGGCTGGTTTTTTTTAATGAAATAAAAGAAAAAGATGGACTTAAAATTAGTTTAGTTTGTAAACAAGACAATCGGCACCATTTTATTAGTAATATCTAAATACCTAGAGAATTAGTAATTAGCTAGACATTTGACCAGTAGCGGGTCACCACAGCCTTTTAATCTATCTATACCCAGATTGATTAATAGATTATCAACTAAGCAAAACGTGTTACTCTTTGCTTATACAATATGTAAAGAAAACCCTGTCCGACCCATAAGGGTAGTAAAGGTTAGGTAAACACATGACCAAATATAATATAAAATTTTACGTAATGATCGCAGTAACAATACTAATGAATTTTGCAATAATCTTTTTTTCCCGCGAATTAATTCCAACTTCCCCGAAAATTGGTAATTTTAAAAAAAGTGACAACACCATAAGTGATTTGACCACGTGACGCGTGCCCTCCCCCCGTCGCCTGCGTATGGATTGTCTACCGCACATGCATTAAGTTACCTCTTTTTGGGAAATAATATTTATTTTTTTAGGGGACTTTTTTTTAAGTTTAGGCCGGCTTTGTGGGCATTAGTAGCATCAGTTATCGATACCTAACAATACCTTCACGGATCGGACAAGGTTTTCTTTACATATTGTATTACGACTTATTTCTAAACTCAAAGTGTATTTTTTACTTATTTTGAGCGTTATACGTAGACAAATGCAGTGACTGAGTAGTGTTGCCCAAATGCAAGAACAAGACGAGACTTAGCCAGTCTTGGTCTTGGTCTTGCGCCAATACACCTGATCTTGGTCTTGTTCTTGGTCTTGGTCTTGCAGCAAGAGTCTTGCAAGTCTTGCAATTACCTATTAGTATATTACTATTTATTAAAGTTTACTTTAAATCTTAGAAAAACGTATTAGAATTGGAACATTGTGAGCTTGAATTAACATAGCCATAGTAAAGATCAAGCAGATTAATAAATAACTGAAGATTTGATAAGAAATTCGAAAAATCAACTGACCTATATGTCGTTTTCCATGGAAGTAACTGTTTCTTAATAAACATTTATGATTTATAAGCTTACATTTGCTAAAACATGTAAAAAACAAATTAATTACAATAACTTGACTGTATTTTAAAGAACAATACTTATCTGTCTAGAAATAGATTGAACCCTCAACTTATAAGAAATTTAATAAAAGAGTTTTACGATTTATCATTTATTTGAATAAAAAATAAAATACAACACAAATCAACAGCTTTATCATTAGGTTATGATACTTTATATCAATTTTTTTGACCAAGAATTAATACAAAGTAACCATCTGGCTGACTCATCACTTAACCTATTTCTATGTTTTCTAATTACTAATGATGCTTTTAGCTTTAGAAAATAACCTCTCAGCAGGTACTGAAGTTGCAGGTATTGAGAGAAAATCACGGGCCATTTTCGATAAAATCGGATACTCTGTCTCATGCGTCCTCCACCAATCTAAAATGTCTTCCGAGCTGGCAGTTCTTGGTTTTCTCAGGTACTCCTCCAACTCGTCTATCACTAAGCCTTGGAGACAAGTTCCAGATGACGTCGAGGGACATTCATAGAGTTTATCAAAGTCTATTACGTCTTCATCTTCATCACATACTTTATTTTCTTTTTCTGGTAATTCCAGAAATTTGTTCAGTGTGTGTAAACTTTTATATTCTTCATAAAGTTCATTGAACTTGCGCAGACTTTCTGTTTTAAGTTGCTTCCCCCACATTGTCAGGTCAAAAGTCTGAGCCTTATGCCTTGGGTCTAAAATTAAAGAAGTACAATAAATCCAGTTGCTCTTCTTGTAATGTTTAAGCATTTTGTCTCGAGCTGCTTGGAAAGCTAGAATGAGCCTTTCATCCACTTCAGATCGATTAGGTTTCTCATCTAACTGTTTTACCATGGATTCAATTTTATCTAGCAAGAGATTGAATGATACAATGACTAGCGGTAATGTAACATATTTGTCTCCACCAAGTTTTGTACTTAAAAGTTTAAAGTTTATTAGAAATTTATGTAATTTTTCGAGTACCTGCCATTCATTAGCTGTGATTTGAAAATCATTTAATTCGGTGACAGAACTGCACAATATGTCAATGCCCGCTCTCACTTTTAAACCAAATCCAATCATATCATGTGTGGAATTCCATCTCGTTGGACAGTCAAGAATGGCATTTAGATTTGATGGCACGCCAGCTGCTTCACAAGCAGACTGAAACTTCTTCTTCACTATCTCACTTCTTTTTATTTTACTGGAAATACTCCGTAACTTTGTTACAGATGTACGTGAGTCAGCAATATTTGGTGCAGATTCTTCATCTTCCTCATCCCCAGTTTCGTCTGCATAGTCTTCGTACTGCTGATCTTGCGCGTTAGTGTCAGACTCACAGTGTAATGCTAAGGTTTTTAATAAATCTTGTACACCAAGGTTTAAAATGTGAGCAAAGCACCGGAAATGTTGATTGTCTGAATCAAAGTGTGGCGGCAGCTGTTTGCCCAGTTCATACATAAATTTGGTATTTGCAGTTGCGTTGTCGACCGTGATACCTTGTATTTTATCAATTATGCCATATTCCAATAAACATTCATGGAAAATCGTTGCAATATCTTCCCCAGTATGTCGACCGCGTGATGGTATAAAATCAAGAACTACAGATTGATACTTCCATTCGTTGTCTATATAATGAATAGTAACCCCGTAGTAACTCCTACCAGCAATTGACGTCCACCCATCAATGGTAAAAGACATTTTAGATGATAATTGTTGAAGTCGTTCCTTGAGATTGAATTGGAGCTCTTCAAATCGCTCTTTGACTTTCCTTCTAAGTGTAGACCTTTTAGGAAACACCATATTAGGGCAAATACGTCGAAAATATACTTGTGTAGCTTCGTCATCGAAAAATGAGAAGGGAAGATATTTTTTCACCACCCAATCAACTGTAGCTGTCGTGATGTTGTCACTGCTGTTTTCCGACTGAAACAAAACAATAAATCTTGTGTTATTATTTAAAACATACTAGGTTTGAGCGTATAAGAGGAGGAGGTTTGTTGTTGTTAAATCGAGAAAATCGTTAAATTGATATTTGTTATATTAAGGTTGCACTGTACATTAATTTACCAAAATAAAGTACTTAGTTGTTACTGGCCGATTAAATGAAAATATGGGTGTTTATAAAAAATATTTAAGACGATAATTACATACTTAATATGTCGCACCCCTAGATGAAAACACCACTAACTCAAAAATACTTACGTAAGTTAATGGCGTTCTTGAAAGTATCGCATGAATAGCTACGCGGAGTTAAAATTCTTTTAACTGTTAAAAAAATATTCTTACCTGTCCACTTCTTCCAGCGGTTACTAAAAAGCTTGTGATATCTCCACTTAATTTTGGTTTAACAGGAAGAAATATTTCTGATTCCTTTTTGTGGAAAGATATTAGATGTTTCCTTAAGCCTGAGGTGTTTCTGTTTTTCATTTTTATTTCAATATTTTTATGTTGGCACAATTTACAGAAGGCAGTTTGGGATGCATGAATTATTTCGAAAAACTCCTCAAATTTGCTTTTGGGTCTTTTAGATCTGTGACTCAAACTCTCGTTACTCGGACTAGAATAATTTGAATCTTCGTCACTCATATTAAATTGTACACATGATACGTTTTTAGAAAACAACGAGAATTAGTAAAAACAATTATTAAGTTAGACTCGAAGCACAGCTCAATTGGAAATGTCTGGAATTAAAATAATTGCTTTATTTATAGTACGTTTCCTTGCTTTCTACCGCGCCGCTTCGCCACGTGCCGGCTCTATGAAAAGGATGCCGCCGCAAATCAAACAATGCCGCGTGCGGCGTGCAAACACACTATATTACCTACTTATACAGACGCGACGCGTGAATAAAATATATGTAAAGAATTAGTGCCAATCACTATTCTTTACATATAAGTGAATGTTTTGGCGTACATCTATACTAATATTATAAAGCTGAAGAGTTCGTTTGTATGTTTGATGACAGAAGTTTTAAAATAAATAAATAAGTCCTGAACGTCACTATACCTCCAAAGTTACTATTCCTCGTGGACGAAGTCGCTGGCACAGCTAGTAAATACTTACTCTCATCATCTCTCTCAGAGATATTCGGGCTGGTAAGTAATACAAAACTCTTATGGCAGGCTTTTTATTTTATTAGTAGGTAAGTACCTAAGCTTTTTATATTATTTTATTAGTTTTGTAGAATTTTTTTAGACGCTTCAAGTATATTTAAAAGTGGCTACAATATTTATTAAACGGGTGATATTTGAACACTTTTTGCTATATTTTCTTGTAAAAACTTAAGAAATATAATGACTAAATGTACAATAATAGTACCTAAGTAATTAGTTTAAAACCATATAAGTAATCAATATTATAATATATACTTACTAGAATGAATTAATATGACATCTACCTATCCTTACCATTTTATCCTAATCATAATACTACTTGCGTGATCAGTATAATGTATTCATTTTCATTCTAAACACTCTGAAACTTATTTATTCTTTGGAACACCTGTAGGTACTCTTAAAATTCGAAATTATTTTGCATGAGTATAGGTACCTACGCCCAATGGCGGCAATCAAATAGTGTCAAATGTTATGATTTCGGCGTGGCGGCAACGATTGTTTTAGATTTCAAAAGAAGCCGTGCGAAGCGCGTGTGTCATAACCATGTACTTCCGAAAAGCGGCAAATTTCTTTGAGAAGTAAGTACAAAACCTTTGATGCCGCATTATCAAAGTGCCGATGGTTAAAACATAACTATGCATGCACTCAGTTTGATTTTAATAGATATTTTTTTATTCGCTGTGTTTATGGTATTAGTCGTAATGCGCATAGGTCCAGTATTTCATATTCTTTGATACAGTTTTTTGCGTCTCATAGAATTCCTAAGCGTACCTACCTATACACCGAACTGTTACACCTAACTACTCAGTGAAATAGCGCTAAGTCCTAGCTGCAAGACGCAAGAGTCTTGCAGGCTATGTCTTGTTCTTGCTCAAGTCTTGCACGGTCAGTCTTGGTCTTGGTCTTGCTAAAAATACGCGGTCTTGTTCTTGGTCTTGGTCTTGCAAAAACGCAAGAACAAGACCAAGACTGCAAGACCAAGACTGAATTTGGGCAACACTATGACTGAGTTAGGTATAAAGTGGAAAACTTAGTTTATGAAAATAAAACTTAAAAACTACCCGTTACATAACTATACAGGGTGTATCTTACATAGTAACGCAAACTTCGCGAAAAGGCTAGACCGAATGCCATTTATAAAATTATGGTAGTCATTTATGTCGTTAATGAACGGTTACAGAAATAACAACGTTTAAAAAAAGTGTGGACTCGGCCTTTGAACGTTGTAAGCGTGCCGCCGTGCGGGTTTGTAGGTGTGACGTTGATCCCTGATGTGAACACTATTAAATCAGCTGATAAGATAGTTCTTCTAGTTTTGTTTTCATTGCGCTTTTTTGTGTAATTAGCGAATTAATTAATTTTTACTTTTAAATCTTGTTGGGTTATAAAATTAGAGCAATTATGAGCGGTCTAAAGTAAAAAAAAACTACATATATATTTTTTAAAATCATGAAAAAGACGACGAAAATTTCCACCACTGGGGGGTTCAGAATCATGTAGGTACTGGATCCATGATACTCGTTTGTGCGTCGATGTCAGATACACCGTTGAAGTGCTGTTTCGATTTTTAAAATCAATGTTGACCAAAACAAGTAAGTAACCCGGCTAACTGTCCTAACCAGCAAATTGATATTTTTTCAGGACAACAGTTTTACGGTCGAGTGTTACATTCATGTTACTGTAGTTGGGGTCGTTGTAATAAAATATTATTGTGAAAACTACCCTACTACTACTAACTGATTCTCTTGATTCTTTCACAAAATTTAAGATTAATGCATCTTCGCCTATTTTGCGGCGCTTACGACCTTTCGGTCCCGATATTTCCAGTAAGCGCAAAGCAATGCCTTGATGGTGTACTTAAAGCTCTGAGCTTAGGTACTCAGCTCAATGTTTTAAGTAGGTACACAGACATCGCTATGCTTTGTGTTTTGCTGAAAGCGCTTTATTATCATCAACAATATTTTACAGAGCAAAATTTAAAAAAAGAGTTGTGCTGAGTGAGCATTGTAGGCGCCCCAGTACAGCACGTACATCTACCGCGCATTTGTCACGGCTTATTCAACAAACAAGGTCGGTCTACACCACATGTAAATTAATCTCCGACCACACTCTGGTAAATCTACGGGACTTACCTTGGGATCCAGTGTGTTTCGTCGTGGAGTGAAGTCTCGGCGAGGTCGACGCGCGCGCCGACCTTACAATGACGTCCGAAGTCTTCAAATACACTGACTGTCCCATACCAGTCGACACACCAAGTTCCCTTAATAGGGCACCAAAGCTCACCAACGTAAGAAGTTATTTAGCAGTGTCAATCACGCCCGACAAAGATCGCCAATGAAACCACGTTTCCGATTCAAATTCAACTCAATTTACAGACGTCACTGTTACGTTTTATAGTTCAAGTAAATACTTCAAAACACGGGCAACAATCGCGACAAACTATACAAAACGCGGCCGGTGGTATTTTTCCCGAAAATCACTCGTCCGAAACACGCCACGCATGCGAGGATTTCGTCAAGAAGTTCAAGCAACGGCCCGCCGTACGCGGCGGGGTCTCTACCCGTTGTGTTAATGGCGGCGCGTCACCATAGACAATACTAAATTACGCTCATCCCTACGGGTCGCGCCGTCGATCAAACTCGACTAACTAACAATCGGACTTGACCGATAAACTAGCGTAAACATCCCCCCGCCCCGGACAGTAACAAACAAGACACTTCAAGACAGAGTCCCCCACCAGGACCTCGGCAAACCTGGGAACACCATCCGACCCCGGATACAATTTAACAATGCGTCCACGACGCCATCGGAGGGGTGGCAGGTTTGGGTCCTTTAACAAAACGAGGTCTCCAACTCTTGGTGGGTTCGTCTTGTCTGACCACTTAACGCGCTGTTGTAAAATGTGCAAATACTCCAGATGACAACGGTGCCAAAAACTCTGCGTAAGCTGTTGAAGCAATTCAAATCGCGAGAGCCGTCCGGAGTTAATGTCCAAATAAGGATATTCAGGCAGGGCGTTAAGTGGTCTACCTATCAAGAAATGGCCCGGCGTGAGGGCCTCCAAATCATTCGCGTCGGATGACAAAGGGCATAACGGACGCGAGTTGAGGACCGCCTCAACCTTACAAAATACGGTCGCGAGCTCCTCAAAAGTTAGGATACTATCTCCAATAACGCGACGAAGGTGAGTCTTGGCGGCCTTTACAGTTGCTTCAAATATACCTCCCCAGTGGGGGCAGGACGGCGGTGAGTACTGCCATCGTACCCCTCTGCGAGAGAGTGTGGATCCGATCTCAACATTATGTTTATCTAAAAATTCACAAACATCCTTCAAATAACGATCGGTACCCTTAAAGTTGGTCCCACAGTCGGATCGAATTAAGGACGGCAGTCCGCGTCGCGAAGCAAATCTGCCAAGAGCAGCGACGAACGCCTCTGTTGTGAGAGCACTAACCACCTCGAGGTGGACCGCTTTAGTAGCTAAACACACGAAAACGCACAAATAAGCCTTCTCGGTCTTAGCGTTACGGAGACGCGAAGCTTTTACAATAAATGGTCCCGCAAAATCCGTACCAACTCCAGCAAAGGGCATCGATTCGGTGACTCGATCGGCAGGCAAATCCCCCATTTGGGGCTGCACGATGTCCGCTTTCAAGCGGTAGCACGGGAGACAACGGAAGATAACATATCGGATCACTCTCCGCGCAGACAAAATCCAAAATTCACGTTGGAGGATCGCAGTAAGAGCATTGCATCCGGCATGTGCATTTTTCACATGGCGGTCTGCGATCAACAACTTCAACAAGGGGCCGTTCTTGGGGAGCAACAATGGATGACGAGCCCCATAGGGGAGCTTAGCATTTCTAAGATCGACGATCGACCTCCGACACGCATCAAACCCTGATCATCCAAGAAGGGATTCAAGCGCCCCAAGGGTCCCTTCAGATTGGATGTGCGTTGACGGAGGGTTTTCAACTCCGATGCAAATTCTCTCTCTTGAACTATCCGCACCCAATACAGCAGAGCGTCATTGCGCTCTTGCGGTGAGAGGACCGGAGACTCAAATTTGCCACGAGGGTTACGACAGTTGTGGATGAAACGCCGTATCCAGGCGGTGACGCCGAGCAATTTATCCAAAGAGCTGTAGCGCTCAAGCAAAAACTCCGGATCTGGAGCCGCTACAGTCTCGGTGGCGTGAACATGCACCCCTGGCGCAGATGCCCTGACCACTGCGGGGGTATGGGGCCAAGAACCCTCCAGCTGTAACAACCATGGTGGACCCCACCACAGCTGGTGATTCACAAGTTCGGGCGCCTCGCAGCCGCGGGAAGCGCAGTCTGCGGGGTTCAATTCGCCAGGCACGTGGCGCCAAATCAACGGGGCTTTCGATGTCTGAATTTGAGACACCCGGTTGGCCACGAATACCTCGAGGGTATGGACTGAACTTTTCAGCCAACAAGGACGACTTGGCTGTCAGACCATGCAAAGATCGACCTAAAGTCGACCCGGCTGGATCCTCCCAAAGCGTTGGAGGATGTCCGACAAGGCAGAACCAACAGCGAGGTCGCTGTCTGCCAAAAGGGGGGTCTGGGCCGTCCCTAAACGATCCCATCACTACATGACTCAAAGAGGTGGACAGGCTATAAAACCGGCTGCCTGCAAAACTCGTTTACTTCCACGCAGCAAACGACCTAAAACATTCACACCGATCAATAAATGGATCGGGCCAGGTCGGTGGAAGTGAGGATCAGCCAGAGCCAATCCAGCCGACAATTTAACGGCGGCGTGTGGGGCTCGCACTTGCGGAAGCGGCCCGACCACCGTTTCAAAAACAATCGCCGAAGTATCGATTTTCGGCGTTGAGGAGGAGTGGGGGGAGAAGGAGAACGAAACCCGACCGATCGGATCCGAAATCCGCAGGTCTCCAACGCCCCGTACCGATTCCCTATGCGGCACAATATTTAAGCCCAACTGTCGGACGAGCCAAGTAGAAATTATGCAACCCTGGGCCCCTGAATCCAAGAGGGCACGCACTGTGACAAAATCACCTTTGGGGCCCCAAACACGCACGGAGGCTGTTGGCAACAGCACAAACTCCGGTGGGGGGGTTGCGCCCGACAGTGGCATTAATGAAAATCCGAGGGGGGTGATTGCCCCCCTGGACCCCGGTTGAACTGAGTCGACAAGATCGGAGGGGATCGCCGACAGTAGGCGAGCGGGTCCCACTCCGCAATGTAGGGACTCCTTCCAACTCTACTCCGAGGTGTGGGGCAATAACCGTGGGCCGCATACGGGGGAACATAACGCCCCAGTCGAGGGTATTCCATCAAGGGGGGGGGGCAGCGTACCGCCCGCCTCCCCGAGCCTCCGACGGCCACCGCTACATCCTGCGAGGGGCCCCCGGCCGTGGGGCCCCCGCCCTTGGGGCCCCCGCCCGTGCGCGGGGAATCTGGGTCCCTTTCGGACCCGCCACCATTGCGGTTCAAGCACAGGAGAGCGTGATGTCTCCCGCCGCAATGTGGACAAGCCTTAGCCTGGGGACACCCTGACTGGAGGTGGTCCCCCAGGCACATGTAACACCAGGCGCGTTGCTTGGCGAGGGCTCTTCGTCCCGCAGTCCGGAGGCCCCCGAACTTCGCGCAAGCACGCACATCATGTCCGTCCCCCCGGCAATACCGGCACCGTTTACCTGGTGCGGGGGGGGGGAGTCCCTTCGGACAGCCGAGTATTGTTTGGTCGGACGGCGGGGTTGTGCCCTCGCCGCCACCGGACGACCTGTGCTCGTTCCCGGTGTGGGGTCGCTCAGCTGGTCCACCACTCTGCACTCGTCCTCCAAAAAACGAAGCAAGTCCGAGAAGGGGGGGAGATACGAGGCGCTATTGCCCCCGTACCTTTGCTCAAATCGCCCCTTTACCTCTGCGGGCAATTTCGTGAGGACGATGTGCAGAAGAAGAAAGGACCACTGGTCGATCGGCAAATCCAGCCGGCGCAACGAGTGGATAGCGGTCAAGAGCGGGTTGACCAAATCCTTCCGCAAGGAGGAAACCCGCGTTGCCTTCGGTAAGGCCAAAATGGCTGCCACATGGGTGTCCGCTAGCAAGCGGACGTTTTGGTAGCGGTCCAGCAACAACTGCCGCGCGACCTGGTAGTTAGCATCGCTAACTATTAGGTGCTGGACCACTGCACTGGCTTCTCCGCGGAGGGCGGAGCGCAAATAAGCCAGTTTCTGGCTGGGGGACAAATCTTCCCTGGAGTCCACCAAGCTGTCGAACAGGTTGATGAAGCCCATCCAAGCCGTGAGGTCCCCGTCAAAGTGGGGAATCTCCAATGTGGGCAGTCTCCCTAACAAAACCGGCGGGGTCGGTTTAACCTCCCCGCTCAAAGTCGGCTCTCCCCTACGGGCAGCCAGGAGCCCTTCTGCCGACTCCGTAATTTGGTTGGCCAGTTCGTACGCCTGGTCGACATCCCTTTTAAAGGTCTCCACTATGGCGTCATCCGCTGGAGGGTATTCCAAAACGTAGGCATGGAAGTCGACAACGTGTCGCTCCAACCCTTGCATGCGCGCAGGCAACCCTTCGTAATTGGTCAACAATGCCTGAACCCGATCCGGCCGAACAATCAGGGCAGCCGCACCCGCGAGCCAACGCAATGCAGCTTGAACTTCTGCTTTGGTCTTAGTAAGCGGATTGGGAGCCATTTCAAATAAAAGCCTTTAATTCAAATTAACAAATTAAATTCAATTAAAGAACGCGCGGAAAGCAACAAAAACAAGCGTAAATAACTCAATAAATTCCGCGAGACCGTGTGGGGACCAAAGCTAAGGGCAACCGTTACAAACAAAACACTAACATGTACAAATAAAAAATATTACAAAGTATACATACAAAATATCAGTGTGCAAACGGCCTAACTTAACTGCGACACAGATCCAAACTTATTACCAAAACAAAATTATTACTACCAATTACACAATAAACCAACAAACAAACAGAATAAAATTATTACTGTGAATTATGTAATAAATCAACAATAAACAGAACAAAATTACGACTGTGAATTACGAGCTAAATCAAAACATTCAATCACGAACTATTTGGTTCGTACAATACCCGAGTTGACTAAAACAATAACAAAACATTAGTCATAAAAATAACTCGTAATTATTGATAACCGTAGTCAATGACTCAACAATGTACCTACCGGTAACTGTGGCTCGATAACAAAACGAATTAGCTAACCGGCTGTATGGCATATCATTCCTTAGCCTCCTCCGTTCCTCTGAACGGAAAGAAATGAACCAAAAATAAAACAATCTACCTCCAATTGTTTTCACATTTCTTACTTTGTAAAATATCGGATCCACACAATGATGGAGGTGGTCAGAGATATAATTTTACGAGTACCGACAACAACAAATAAAAAAAACAAAATTTTTGCAAATTAGCCTCTGAAGGCTACCAAAATACTGGAATGATACTCTAATTAATTAAATTAGTAATTAGAAACCGCACTCTGCTACCAAAAAGATGTAGGCGCGCCCCAGTACAGCGCGCCCATCTAGCAGCGCGTTTGGAACGGCTTATTCAACAAACAAGGTCGGTCTACACCACAAGTAAATTAATCTCCGACCACACTCTGGTAAATCTACGGGACTTACCTTGGGATCCAGTGTGTTTCGTCGTGGAGTGAAGTCTCGGCGAGGTCGACGCGCGCGCCGACCTTACAATGATGTCCGAAGTCTTCAAATACACTGACTGTCCCATACCAGTCGACACACCAAGTTCCCTTAATAGGGCACCAAAGCTCACCAACGTAAGAAGTTATTTAGCAGTGTCAATCACGCCCGACAAAGATCGCCAATGAAACCACGTTTCCGTTTCAAATTCAACTTAATTTACAGACGTCACTGTTACGTTTTATAGTTCAAGTAAATACTTCAAAACACGGGCAACAATCGCGACAAACTATACAAAACGCGGCCGGTGGTATTTTTCCCGAAAATCACTCTCCGAAACACGCCACGCATGCGAGGATTTCGTCAAGAAGTTCAAGCAACGGCCCGCCGTACGCGGCGGGGTCTCTACCCGTTGTGTTAATGGCGGCGCGTCACCATAGACAATACTAAATTACGCTCATCCCTACGGGTCGCGCCGTCGATCAAACTCGACTAACTAACAATCGGACTTGACCGATAAACTAGCGTAAACAAGCATTGTAAACATTTTTTACCATTTTTTATGATTTATTGTGCGCTAATGTTAAACGTGTTTAATTGCATGACAATCAAACAAAAATCCAACTGAAAGTGTCCTAGCTGCCTTAACAATCATGCGATAACGACAACTCCCCCCGGTTGGCCGACTAAACTTGTCAACCCCACACCGTAGCGTTCGTTATCACAGGCGGACACCAAGGTAGTACCACTCTGCTGACTTTCTAATACTTGAGAACACTAAACTACAATAGCACAGAAACCTTACTAAGAAAATAGGTATAAACATAGCATATAAATAAATACAACATCAACAAGTGCACACAGAAATATAGGTACATAAAACATACCTACAGTATAGGCTATATTATATTTCTATTTCTATACCCACAAAATAACACATAATTTCAATTAATTCTATTCAATCAATTCAATTCAATTTCAATTTATCGCTTAATGAATATAACTGTAATATGATTTATTAGCTATACAATTTACAATACTTACATAATTCTAATATGAATATGTTGTTCTAAGGTTGAGGAAGGCTGTCTGGCTTGTGATAAGTATAGTTTTATACTAGTACAATGGGGTAGGGAGATTCAGTCCAAGGGCAACCATACCAATTGTACAATCTATGACTCATTCATTTATTCATAACAATTAACATTGTGTTGAACTTTACATACAAAATTATAAAATTTAAATGAAATTGCTACATATATAAAAAGCATTAAAAAAAGAAAAATACTTGTTTCCACTAGACAACGGTACGTGTTTTTCTCTCTAAGAAGATTTTAGCTGTGATAGTTGAAATTCACGGTGGTAAACCAAACGTCTGCTGCCGGCAGAAGTTACCACCCACCAGACAAAGTCTTGCCGCCAAGTGATTCGTCGTGTTCCGGCATAATGTCTGGTGAAGCCGTACGGAAGACAGGTCTGAGCAGTTGTGTTACAATGTGTGCCAGGTACGATGCGCCGAATGTTGTTGTGTCGGGAGCTTGGTCGTGGAGAGTCTTCACATCAATCTCCCTTTGGAGCAGCATCGTTGGTCGTATTGTTGCGTTTAACATTTCATCATTGCTTACCATCAGGTAGGATCGGTCAAGCACTATTTTATAATTATAGAAAAAAAAAACATTACGCTTACCCTTACTTAACGGATATGCAGACTTCGCCATGGGAAAGTAATACCTGTATCGGCACTTGCCAGAGTTGTCTGCGCTAACCCCATTATCACGATCTACTGGGGGTGATAGGTTAACTAGTCCAAAAGGGGTAGCCAACCCTCCTGTTGAAGGGGTACTCCCGGAAGCTCTCCCTCCCTCAGTCGATAATTGACCTGACCTTCGGTTTTTCCATTACTTACAGGTTGCATTTACCAACTTAAGGTCAAGTCCTAAAGTGTCTTTATAATATACTCGTAATATATATGGTACAATACGTACAAAGTAGGAGGTACACAACTACAGCTGTGTGCACAAATACATTAATTTACTTTACTTAGATCATTATGAAATCTTGATTACGTTTATCAACACTGAAACTGATGAAGCGCAAGTTAAAATAATGAACTATTTTATGTTAATTTATTTATCTTCGTGGACTTCCTCAGTCGTGGGCGTGACAGACGGGTATGCGGAACACTTACCGGCGACTACCACCGCGGTGTCTAACATCTACACCATTCACTGCACATTTATCAATACTTAAGTACTTACCAATATTATAAATTCGAAAGTAAATCTATCTAAACCATTAAACAGATTTCGATATAGCTTGGCAAGGAGATAGATGGCCAGATGGTATCCTAGGACCTAGGATACCATCTCGGCATCTATCTTCTATGTCCTTACCCAGGTTTGTTTCCCAGTAGCGAGCTCCGGTGGGATAATTTACTGACATCCACGCAGGCAAAGCCACCGACAGAGGCTAGTTTAAAATAATAAAGTAAGATTACCAGCGCATTTAACGACCTATAAGTTATAAAATATGCCCTATGCATGTACTTATTGACCAATCAACTGCATATTATCCCTTTTAATTCCATCGTAACATTTCCAAGTCTGAAAACCTGTTCAGGTGGAGAGTCATAAATGACTCCGCTAGGAGTGTAAATGTGGTGCTGTTCCACTAAAGATGGGACTCTTAATAACGTACTGTTCTGCTTATAATATCAGCCGCATCTGCATGTTACAGGAACTGATCGACGCTGACGATGGTGCCAACAAGTGGTCGGGTTCATTTTGATTGCTAACGACACCTTAAAATTAAGACTCCTAAGGCAGCTTGCCTATGCTACCTATCAGTACCTAATATTCTAATAAAATAGTATTTATTTTCAATTAACGTTGCTTACAATGTAAACCCAGCGTGCACTGATGACAATGATCCGAAGATGATGTCATAATGCACAAACCGTAACTAACCTAACCTAACTTAGAATGTTGTCGACGCAACGCCAGCCTCCGCCGTCGGACGTATCGTTTACATTACAATGCACATTAAAATATTCGCCGTGACACTGATACATATCAAAATAACGACTAAACCTTGCAATAACAAAAAATATTTTAATAGCAAACGTAATAGGCCGAAACCTGCGAATATAACTCCCATAACAACATTTTAAACTTCGAAAACTTTATAGCGACGTTCTCAGAGGCCACTGACGTTAGCCGTGCATCCAATGCGCGTCGGGTAGGTGTGCTGTACGCCACGCCGCGCGTTCGCCCGCCGATGTGCCTCGTGACATAGTTTAGATGCAGCGCGCGTGCTTCAAAGCGGAAGTATAATGCCATTATCGATTTGCTTATGACAGAAAATGCGTTGAATGGACAAGGTTCTGCCGGGGGTGCGCGGGGCGGAGCGCGGTGCCGCGGGCGTGCAGAGCGGAGCGTCAGTGCGCCGGAGGCAGCGGGCTGCGCCGTACGTGTTCACGCAGCCCGCTAATCGAAAAATTCCGAGTGTTGTGCAAATGCTTGTGTTTTTATGGCGGTCACATTACTACGAGTGTTGGTGCTGGGTGTGATCGCGGCGGCCGCCGACGGTTTGTTATTTATCTGTGTCGATTGTGATGGTTGTTGTAGCGTCCACGTGTTTTCGGCCGGGAGCAAGCCGCTGTTTACGGCGCGGCTGGCGCATGCGCTCGGCTTGTTTGCGTCGCCTACGGCGGGTCAAACACCGGCCGAACTTACAGCCTACTAGTACCTACATGTTTTTGGTCCGTCAAGTAAGTCTAGATATAGATCTCGAGATGTGGCCACCGATAAACAGGCAAGCTAAGGTAATCAATACAACTTGTTTTCTTACGATATCATACTTGTATTAGAGGAAATCGCCCGAATTTACTTACTCGATGGTGTACGGTTTAGGCATCCTTTATTTCTTTACAACCTCTCAAAGCGACGTCTTACTTTAGAATCCCATTCACTTTTATTACTCTTGAGAGTTTCTAAGAAGTTTGGTGTTATGTTTACTAAAGAACAATAGTAACTTAATATTTATTGCTGGGCGGCCTACTTAATGGAATTCGCGTAGGAATCACGATGCTTTCCAATTTTCTCACTTCGTACTCAAGGACAGTTCTATTGGTGTCCGTTTCTCAGTCACTAGGTCAGCAACATACAAACATGAATAACTTATGTGCACCTTTATATTATGTCCTTTTGTTAAACTCTTAAGTTTTTTTTGTTCGTTTCTCTTCTCTTCCTACTTCCTTCATATAATCTTCATTTTGTTCTATATTTATTACATCTATCTAGCCCTGTTGATTCTTAACAACTATAAACATTCTTGTAGCTTGTCATGATGTCCAAACGTAAATTCCTGGTGGGCTGATCATGCTGACATTAATGCCCTTAATAAGATACATTGTTTTCATAACCGTTTCACCGGGTATACATGCAAATTAATTATAATTAAAAACTCCAGTCTCGTTTATGATGGGACCACCAAATACCATCTAGGTATTTCATGCACAAATTGTTACGGGACTCTTGTTCTAACAACTGGGTCTTTCTCATTTGATGAATCTTATACATGGTTTCAAAAAGCGTCTTCTCAGAAATCCATTCTTGTATTGATTAGCACCATTGCGATAGCGTCGATAGGGACATTGGTTATAAAGGAAGTTTGATAAGTTAGATGAAAAAATAGGTTATTCCAGTATTATGTTTCCAAAATGCCCCATAAGAATTTCTTAATTATCGCATCAGTCCAAATATTCCCCTCCTTCAATCATTTAGTCGTTCACAACTGCCATGGGAAAATTTTAAGCAATCGTAACTTCTACTAGAAATAACATGCCTCGGTTAACATAAACCATATATAGATACGCATGCCTTTATCTTAGAAGATAGAGTTCTTTTTCTATGCTTCAACTTTTTCGATGACATCAAATTCATTCACGATTTTATTTGTTTTATATTCTATGGCTCTAAATTCAAACCTCAATATCCTATTTCACGTTCTAATCCTTCATTTAATTAGATCTTGCCCTGTGGACAATGTCAAGAGAACAATTCATTGACCCTATGGTTAATCCATTTGGTTTTAACTGCTGTAAAGTCAATTTCTAGCCGAAGCTATGGAGATAATTACAGATAGTTAGCAGATAAAGTTTTAGAACTCCATCTGGATTCCCAACAGTCTGGCCTTCCGGAACAAGTTTGTTTAGAACTAAATTAAGAGCTTAGTGAGATATTTTGTTAGCAACTTGGTCTGAAATTTACAGCGATTTGTTTGTCGAAACATTATTAACTCAATAACGTCTTTAAAACTGAAATTATTTTTGTTAAATTTGGCTTCAAAGCTGGTAAACATTATTTTGGATAAAATAAGTCGCGCAAATTATGTCAAAGGATAATTGACGACTAATTATAAGATCGGAAATTGCTATGTTAAGAGGAAAATGTATACAAAAACATCACAGTAAACGGAAGTTCAAAATATGCTGGCTCTCTCGCCTAATTAATAAACATACTCGTATACACTGAATAACTTTATATGTACATGTAACAAACCATGTCATTTTTACTTTAATACTACAAAAATTACCCCGAGTTCAAAGCGTAGGTACACTTAAAATTTATGAAGAGAAAACAGGAACAGTATAATTCTATGAATTAGTCTTGTAACTTCTTTAATGGCGTCCAACTGTGATTCTCGAAAAAAAAAAAAACCAGGAAACACTTGTAGTCACCATTTATGCACTGAAATGTGTTAAAGTTAAATTAGCAATATCAAGTAGTTAAATGAAACATTTCGTTTTTAATTAAATAATTGCGCGTCGATCCTGAAAGTCTTATAAATGAAGTTTAGTTTGAAACATTTGTGTAAGTGTCTTATAAGCTGTGATTGAATTGGAAACTAACAAACTTATTTTTATCCAATTTGTACATATACCTCAAAATCTTTTGCACTCGTAGTCTCGTACCTTTACATTTATTTGTTTAGGGAGTCTAAATACACATTCATCTAATGGAATCTGTTTTTAGAAGTTCGGAATTTTACAATACCGTCATCTATAAACTGAGAATCGGATGAAATGACTAAACCACGCTTTGGGCATATAACCTACATCACAGTTTATTGGAATAGCAAAGAAAGTATCAGATGGCAATTAGGAACCTACATTAAAAGAACTGAATCCAACAATGCCTGGTATTTTCAATACCGTTATCACTAATAACGTTATCTAAAGATATTTTACAGATCACTATTGTGAGATAAATGTTATCTTTCCGTCTATCAGTAAGTCTAGTCTGACAAAGCTTCACTTGTTGTTGACAATAGAACATTGTGGGTCGTATTAGACTATCAATGACTTCTGATAGTGTGGTCTATTGACTGAGTGTCAGGGATGGCAATATTGAACTAGATATTGCAGTTAATAACGATAAAGAGTGTCGACAGTGGAGGAATACAAAAGAACTGTGTTATTAAACTAGGAAGATGTTCTTTGGATAAGACGTTGTTAGTCAGGTTACCTCGACGATATTAATTTAGTGTTATGTTTTGAGAATAAGTACTTACCAACCGTTGAATATAAGGTTAAAAATAGCCTCCTACTGCATTTCACGAAAAATGTCTAAGTACTGTGTAGAACATTTTTTACTATCAGCAATTTAATCAACTACTCAGTCTTCAGATTCAAGTTGTTTACAGGTCTTCCAAGTTCAACCAGAGCCTTGCTACATGTGCTTCTCCTCCTTCCGCCTCCAGTCTACCATTGCTGCTTTCATCCATCACCCTGTGCTGCTTCGTGTTTCCACTGCTTATATCAACCTCAACAAAGAACTCCTTTAATATGTAATTGCATCAAAATATATTATAAGCTACAAAACATAACGACCTTTAACCAAACATTTTCATTTATCTTAAACGCCAATAAATATGGATGAACAAGCAATAACGTGTGTGGTATCATTGTTTTCTCTCCAGCATTGATTCCCATTAATATTTATTGAATATTATGTCAAATAACATCTTAAGTGGTCACCTTTGTGACATTGTGATTGGTCGCTACTTAAACTGTTATTACGAGTAATCCGTTTTGAATTTAATGGGCTTGTTACAAAGAGATTGGGTCTGTTAATGTTTTTATTTGATTCATGAATGGATATTATATGTATCCAACTTGGCTTCAGCGTGACTTCGAAGACATATGCTCAAGAGAATGACTATGTAAGAGTTTACTTAGTCCTAACTTAGCACCAACTTTCGCAGTATTCATGTTTGAACAACTTGATGTACTTAAGATAATGCTCACTTATGAAAGTAAACTGCGACTGTAAACTAAGAAAATATAGACGCCAGCAGATTTAGCTACCCGCAGCTGTAGCTGTAAATTTTTCCCTAATCAGCCTTAAACCTTAATGCTTTAGTGAAAAGCTGAAACCTATTAAAGAAATTTGAAGATTGTATATTTAAGTGCTGCATCGTACATACAAATGCATAGATAGCTGTAAGAAATGTTGAAAATCGGGTGCAGCATAGACTATAATTAATAATTCTTTTCTCAGTTTTAAGGTACTTTAAAGATTGACTAGTTAAACTGACTCACAGATGATTGCCTGATTCAAAAGACTTGGACCACATTGAAAAATATGACTCGCAGAGAGCCTAAACCCAATGCAGAGTACCACAAATCACTGCAAATTGTTTTGTACTGAGTCAGCTGTTCAGACAACAACACTGAACTGGGTTAGGCACAAGGTCAGGATAATTGTATAAATATCTCTTTATTTTGTGATACACCAATTTGTGTCTAGTCGGTTGACTAGGTTTTATTAGGGACATGTTATATGTACGTACGAAGATAATCGGGCGGATTCGTCTGATTGATATTGGTATTATTTAGTTGCGGTAGTAGACGAGGTATATATATTTAGGTAAGGCTCTTAAATATCATGACAGATATTTGTCTTTTGTAAGGGGACAAGATAAAAATTTACTTAAATTCCTGTCGAAATAGAAAAGATAACCCTATTTGGACCTTATCGTTTGGTAAAAATTTTCGTTCTCGATGAACTCTTGCAATATTCTGATCTACTTAATTATCAAAATTAAAATTCATTTATTTAAATTAGTGAATCGGAACTTTTCGATCGTCTAATTACATTTAAGTCCCTCGTCCATCAAATCGTCAGTCAATTCATGCAATGCTTTTTGTGTGTTCGGAAGAAGTGGCGCAGCAAATTCTCAAACATCAGAGCTATATGTTCGTTAAATAATAACTAACAATACAATAAGAAGTATGTATATTTATTCAAGCAAAAAAAAAGGTAAAAATGGAAATAAAAATGTTTAAATTTAGGTAGTCTAAATAAAATCATCGCCTCACCACGGTGAAAATAAGCACTCCTTGAAATGATTAGCATATAAAGCACATTGTATTCTATAAAACCATTAAAAGTGATTTATTTAGGAGCATACAACAATAAACTAGCAAATATTTCATCGTCCAATACACTGGTGAGTCATAAAGTCTCACAGCGACCAACTGAATACAGTCCTTAATAAGAAAATGACAAACCATTAGGTAAATAGTCTTTTTCTACGAACAATTTTGAATTGAGCTGATTTCATATCGATTTGACCTACAGAAGGAGCTATTATTAGCAGCTTTGATGTTTTTAGGTGGAGAAATTGTAATAATAGGAAATTTTACAGCTGATATATATTTTATAAATATAGTAATATGAGCAATTGCTGCTTTCGTCTCGTAAATAATTTGCTTCCATTTGGTAAAGAACCAAGGCGAACTTTTAAGCATAAAGTACATAAATCGATTGAATTACCCATCGCTATAAGTCACGATTGTTTAAAAAACAAAAATATGAAACAACGAAGTCTTTCTGATATTCATAGATCCTATAGTACCTACTACAAATCTTGTAATAATTCAAAATTAGTTTTAAATCCAAGGGCTCAAGAACAAGGGGCGAAAAATATAATAACAACATTCCCAAACACAGTCCTGCCGAAACAATAACGAAACCACTTACACAACAGTTACACAAAAACTAAAAGGCCTATTTGCTAAAACACAGTAAACCAACGCATGGCTAGTATTAAAACGTGTACAATTATAAAGCGATTAATCTTTAATGTTGTAAGTTGAATCGCTCATCGCGACCAGAGGCCTCGCACCGTTTTTACAATAGCAAAAAATTGTGAACCAAGGTTGTGAGCGTCGAACGGGGCTTTAGAGAAAATGTTGGGCTACTCAGGTGTTTTAACGCTGAGACGTTCGAAGCTCGAGCAAAGATAACTGCTAACCTAAGCAAGCTTGATAATGAAGACGGTTATAAAGAAAACGTTAGTCGTGATTCGATTCTATCTTTAATACCGTTTGTGACGACGATTTTCTCCGCATAGTGTAAATTATTACCTGTATTACTAAAGATTGCTTATAACTAGGAAGCTTTGAAGATGTTTTAACAGGGCCTCTTGGGGTTGTCTTGTAAAACATGACGCACTGTTTGATGACTAACACACCATCATTGCTTATTGGGCAATATTAATTTGCTTTTCATCAGATCTTACACTTATCAGGTCATTCTAAAGATATTCTTAAATAATTAACCTTATCATACCATCTCCTTCACTCTTATAACTTACGCGCATTTAACGCAAGACTCTTTGTGCCTTTAATATAAGGCTGGTATCTAGAAATTTCCGAAATATCTCTTAGTTCATCATAAGCTCCGAATTAGAGGAAGAAGTAAGTAATAATTTTAATTTATCTCAGTAAGATCTCTTTAATCTATCACAGCCTGTACATGTTGCTTTATATTTGAACAAAACAACACAGAACCTAAATATATGCCTCGTCGACGGAAATATATAACCACAAAGAAATATTATCAAAACAACTTTACTGAACTAACATTTAGAGGCAAAGAATACCAGTTATTTCCTAAGAATACTAATTCCTAAATTGATGGGTATTGGAAAATATATTTTTTTTACAATACAAAAACTGACTTAGATTTCCGAACTTGTATATTATTTGATATTTAAAAGGCTACGATACAATCGAGCACCACAAAATTTTAAAGTTATAGCTAAGTAAATAAATAACGAGGTAATTGACGCAAAATCACATTATTTTAGCATTCTAAAAGCGTTTAATAAAAAGGCACATAACAAGCACTTTTTGTTACTATTTCCTCCAAAACTTATGTTGTAACAGTGCTGATTTGAATAAGATGGCACCGTGCCAACTTCCCGTCATCAAGATAAGTAGCAAGTTGGATTACATAGGAAATACGTCAGAAAATATTGAATGGTCATACTTTGGACCAATAATTGAAGAAACATAAATCAATCTATCCAATCCAATCAACCTTCGTGGTTGTGAGCACGAATATAGGCCATAGGCCTCTTCTAAATTACGTCATTACACGTGTCCTGTTTGATGAACTTGGACTAAGTACGGCACACATCTCTTTCATTTTGTTTAGGTGTGCATCTCACGCTGCGTTAGTTGGTTCGAGGTCTCCAATCAAGAACTAGTCTGCTTCATCGGTCATCGGTTGCACGATAGACAGTCGACAGCCAAGCGCTACATCCTGCGTTAACAAATGTTATCCATCTATTCTGTTGGTAATAATATTTTCGACTACTTGGTAAAATTAACGTAGGTACCTAATAAAATTCTCAGGAATATGCGTATGTGAAAGTATAAGTTGACCACCGTGAGTGTTTATAAAAGTAGGTATGCATTATTATGTCTAGATATGCTTACACCGAGGCGCATATTTCACCATGGACGAAATTGGTAATCCAAAAATGGTAAAAGTAGTTGGTATTGAAAATTAACAAATTACAGCTGTACCTAGTGGTAAATTACTTTCAGTTAAAGATTTAAGACAGAATAAAAAAGTCATCGAGATGAGCAAAGCGTGAGATACCCATGGACTTTTGACTTTATTTAGTGTTTGAGCGAAGCCTATGATGTAAGTTACACACAGATTATATCAGCTATCCAACAGGCTAGATATCTAACCTTTAAAAGGTAAGGAAAGAAAAGGTAACTGCTGTACAAAGGCGATAGGGAGGCTAAACACTAACTTAGAAACGCAGTTTGATTTCGAACTTTGAATAGAAAGCTTTAGCTAATTCCAAGTAGAATTCCTCAATAACAAAACTCGCCGATGAATGCATGCAAGCATGATGTTCGAATGCCTCTTGTCTTAGAATGGCTAAGCACTTTAATGAAATAACTACAGAATAAAAAACACTAAAGGATTAAGACGTGTCCTATTTTTGTCCAGTTCAAAATATGAAGCTCTTTAGCATGACAATTCTTCTATTACAAATTTCATACAATGATTTTTCTTATATTACCACGTCGATTACATAAACTTTGTGGAAATCAAAGTGGCCTGTAGCGAGGGGCGCGGTGGCCGTGCGGGGTAGAGGGGACAGCCGTGCGGGGTAGAGGGGCACCGCGTGCGCCGAGCAAGGTCAGGGGCCCCGACGCGGGCGCATACTACCACGATCCTTCATACACACCGCCTGTCCACGCGTCTGTATTTACCAAATGTAGTGCTGCTGAGCCTTGCTCGAGTAACGCGTGATGTAGTACCATGTGTGTTGTAGAATCAGGCTGTTTTGGTTGGTCCTTGAAGTCTAATAGGTTATGCACACACTCAAAATATGACATGTGCGTAGATCCTTGATCTAAAATGGAAACTCGAGATTTCAGTCGTTCCATTTAAGTCTATCGTTGATAAATAAATGTAAGTACATTTATTTAGCTACTCTACAAAACGGAAGGAAAGTTAAAAGACTTAACACAATTAGAATTCTCTTGAATAATTGCGCAGTATGTATACCAATTGGCGGGATCTGCTAATTAGTTTGCTAAAATAATACGTTGAAACGCAAATAATGGCGTCATAACATGATTAGCTAATGTCCTTGGAACAGCGAGACGGAACCTTACGTTAGACGATACCTTTTTCATAGACAAAGGAAGTCTGAGAACAAAACCCAAGTTTTCTAAAGACCGTGATTTAATATAAGCCTTAAATTTTCAACTAAAGGGCATATAGGGCTTAAAAGGATTCTGGAGTCTGATGGGCTTGTAACAAACGAAGATGTTGGAGCAAACGAAATACATGTCTTCGTAGTATCTTGAGTTTCTTTGATGAGCGGTTAAGAGCAAACATCTTTGAGATCTTAAAATGTCTTCACACATATAGGTATTATGTACTAGGTTGGTTGTTACCGCATTTCGTTAACAAAGATCCGGGCCCTGTAGTCCCGACTCGATATACAAGGCTATTTTAAATAAAAACTAGTTTCTTACTTCGTTACTTCGTATCGTGTTCTCTTAGCACTAAGGAAGGGTCGTGGCGTGATGTTAAAAAGACTATAACCTACCTCAAGCAGCTCTTGACTTGACTATCAAATGCAAGAATAATTTTTCACTTTTTTGACCGGTAGTACCAGAGCGCTTTCAAACATATAAACTCTACAGCTTAAGTAAAAAAAGAGAAAAAGGTAAACAAAGCATTTCTTGCTAATTACTACAACATGGATTGTTGTCATTTACTTGTTCATGACCGATTTTGTGTAACTCCTGGCACCCAATTAGGACCTGTCCTCTATAGTGTTTCTCACCGTCACAATGTGCCTATTGTGAAGCCTAAGTCATTGTTTCTATATTGACATACTATACTATAACTTAATTTAAAATGTTATATAAAAGTTACATGAATACTAATTTTTCGATCGATTCCATGTAATAATAGAATCGTTACTACAATTTAGAAACCAGCTGCTCCCAAACACTGGTTCCACTACGTCTCGGCAGTTGCTAAAAAAAATGACGAAAAAACACATCGTATGATGAAGCCAAAACGTTGAATCTAATTAATATTTGCAAACAAGTCGAGATGTGTTTTTTCCGAGTGTCAGAATTCGGAAGTTTGGTGCTTGTTCAGTTTGGCTTGAGACGCGACGAGATTCGGAACTAGTTAAATAATACGAGATGTTGATATTGACTTTTGCAAGCAGTGACACGATGAGAAGTCAGGGTATATTGGACGTGGCTTACGTTTGTAAAAGATGTATGCAATTAGAAGAAATGACTGTAGCAGGAAGATAGAATACTCAGTATTATGTATAATACCATATAAATTACAGAACATATAAATTAAGATCTTACAAAGGGTGACACAATGGGCGGTCTTATCACTAAGACCGATCTTTTACAGACAACCTTAAATAATCTGTGCTAAAAAACTTGAAATAATCTGTGGTTAACATATATTATACTATTTAGATTTTTCATTTATTATGTACTTAGTTAAGGTTAACCAACAGTCGTTACATATGCTAATATAAATAAATATATACCTAGATGTATTAATAAACACGAAAGAAAGGCAAATAAAATAATATGTTGTAGGAGAGAGGAATTGCTTTTTTATTATAGTTTAAAAGTGCACAAAGATTGAATACGGCTTACCGACTCGAGCAAGTCATTCCATAACCGTACTGCTTGAACAGTAAAAGATTTGTCATAGAAACTTGTGGAGCACATCGGCATTTCTAGTCTCAGGTTTTTTGCTGACCTCAAATATCTATTATGTGTATCATGCATGAACGAACTTGAAACGTTCTTTAAGATAAGAGGGGGTTTTAGCATTAAACAAGATACTTTAGAGTTGAAATAAGATATGAGGATTCCAGCGAAGATATATGGGAAGTCATTTGAGCTTTGTGTGAAATTCAGATACCTTTATCCATCCATCCATACTTGCATCCTCACAAACTTTCGCATTTATAATAATAGTATGTCGGATAGGATATTTGCGTAAGCCAAAAATAAATCTTTAAAATGTGAAACACCTCAAGATTTTACGTGTCATCCTTGTGCGGGGAGATTTTACTTTTCTATCAAAGATTACACTAAGACAGCGTTGTTTCTGTTTTAAATTGTGTAAGGTCAGCGCCTGGACAGACGTAGAACTAAAACATCTTTTCATACAAATTCTTTATATTCGGCTTCATAGTCATGTTAGGATTTGTTTTGTCAAAATAGTTTCACTTATCACCTCTAACAAAATAAAATAAAACATAGTAATAACAGTGATATGTTCACGGCATATATGATGGATCGAAGCTAAAGCAAGTAAGTAGGGAAAGAACTTTTGTTTGTGTCCTTTAGAGTTTTCTTAAGTCACCTAATCAAATATTTATAAGTAGTCCAGTTCGAACCCACAGCTAATTATTGGCTTCTTGTGGAGTGTATGACTCGTCTATCTGCCTGTATGACAAGATCCTTTCTTTCAGGAACACGCGAAGGTGTCATCAAGTTCAAATTAATAGAAATGAAAAATGAAATGAAATGAAATCGTTTATTAAGCAAGTAGGATCACTGATCACTTTCACACATCATATGTTTTTTTTAAACTAGTTGAAGCCGGCATTTCCTAACTGACTACCTCTGAGAAGAAATAGCCGAAACAAAGTCCGGGATCATCGTCTTTTTTCAAGTCCAGACATTAAAAATTAAAATGTTTACAATAATTAACGTTATAATTACGCATATTGCTTAATAGCAATGCTTAACAGAGCGAGCAGCTCAGTCCTAAGCTTTTTTGTCTTCTAAATAATCTGTGATTTTATAATACCCCTTTTTGCAAAGTTTGGTCTTTATGTAGTTTTGAAATCGTTTAATGGGTAAGTTTCGAATGTCGAAGATTTACAGTTCCAAGGTTTATAGCCACATACTACATATGCTACATACTTTCATATTTACAAGCAAATAAATGATTAGATATATATTTTTGTTAACTACACAGATAGGTTTCTTTTAGGATAAATTCAAGCAACTTCTGCGTCAGTGGTGCGACAAGCATTTGGATCTTTTTTTAATAGAATAATTGCCGTCAAAACACACCGTATTTATCTTACAGAATGTTGTAGTATCTACTTATGTATGGCATTAAATATAGCATATCTGAGCAGTTGTGTTGCGATGTGTGCCGGGTACGATGCACCATAAAATGTTATTGTGTCGGGAGTTTGGTCGTGGAGGGTCTCCAGATCAATCTCCCTATGGCGCAGCAGAGTTGGTCGTGTTGTTGGGTTTAACAATGCAACACCTCGCTCAACTGCCGCCTTCCATCCTATTCACTAAGTTTTTTTAAGTGAATAGGCGTAATAAACTAACGCGCTTTACTATCAACGATTGCATCACTACTTACCATCGGCGGGATTGCAGTCAAGCACTAGTTTATTATTATATAAAAAAATAATAATATTTAAAGTCGATTTGGGAATACTTTCCAATTAAAAAATAACGTAAACGTAATCCTCTTATAAACGGAAGCACCAATGAAAAAAGTAATACGCTGAAAAATAAAACGCAAGCTTCAATAAACTGTGAAATATTGAAAACATTTCACTTGTGCGAATTTCATATGGAGAGGAAATGTGTACAATTCAACCGGGCCGGAGTCCGTCAGTAGGTCACTTGTACATCGATAACAATGTCACTGTGACAGCTACATTACATCACACAAATAAACTTTAAGTGACAGTAATTGTGCTTTTACGCTTTTTTCTCGCGCGTTTGTCAAGTTTACCCAAACAGGAAGTAAGTAATAATAAAAGTAGGTAATACACTACTAGTAATGGTTTTGAATTCGACAGTTCAACAAGATTCATTATTTTCAGTTTTTAGTGGTGTTGATCACACAATTTGCTAATGGATGGAATTGATGGGGGAATTTCAAGACTTAATACCTATTGTCGGTAGTTATGACCGTTACAACTGGGCCACCTCTGTTCTGTTCTTGTGGCATATTAAATATTTTAGCGAACATTTTCTCTGAGAATCTGTGAGGGTTTTTTGAGGAAGTAAGTTTCCCCATTTAATACTTTTTACATTTTAGCACATTTTATAAGGAAATGCTGTTTATATAATGACATTGAAAATTCCAAGGATACCTTGTTTAAATAATGCAATAGAAATAAAATTCCTTTGCGCCTATACGAAGGATCAGTATGCAAAAATATCTTCCATTATCTTTCAAGGCACGTGTTTCTTCCGGATACCTTTGAAGTTTTGACCCAAAACCCTTAAAGGGGCCTTTAAATAATAAATAACCTTGGAAGGTATTTGCTTAAACCATTCTTTACGGGGAAGACCCTACTCTCATACTTGTTAATATTAACGAGTACGTATGCACATAAGATGTTTTCCTGGAAAGTTTTTACTTTACAATATTCTTAATGCAAAAGTACTAGTAAGTATATTTTTTAGAGCTTTTTGCCTAAAATGTCTTTAAGCTAAAGTTATGATTAGATTTTGCTGAAATCGGGTTTCTTATTCAACTGAACTCATCATCATAATTGCAGCGTTAATCCCAGTCGCATCCGATACTTTTTCTGCTTTGGAGTCTGGGGTCCGCTTTACCAGTCTAACTGCTGATTTTTGGGTAAACTTCGATATTTTCCGTGAAGCGACTGCCGTCTGACCTCCGCAACCCGAAGGACCGTAACGACTGCCATTAGATGTTCGTATGGCAACCGGGACCAACGGCTTAACGTGCTTTCCGAGGCACGACCAGACCAGTGCAAATATTCGATAATAAATATCGCTCTACGCCACGGAGGCTGTCAACTGAACTATTATGTATAATAAATCTTACGGTGAAACTATGGGTAAAATGAGTTTGATGAGAGGTATCGATAGTGTATGGGTTACACACCATCATTATCGTAATGCGTAGGACACTAATAGTACCATTGGCTTTAATTGTGACAGTTCAACGACTTACATTGCTTTATAATACGCTGTTGATCAGACTTTAATAATATCCGCATAATCGCCAACCCGAATTGAGCAAGCGTGGTGATTATGCTCAGTCTTTCTCTGTATGAGAGGAGATCTGTGCCCAGCAGTGGGACGATAAAAGGTTGATGATGATGATCAGATTTTTCGATTATATGAAGTAATAGATTAGAAAATACTTTAAAATAAATGAAATTGTGATTGAAAGATTATTACGTCTTTAAGGTGCTGGAAGCACTGCTAACTTATTTTTTAACGTTGATATTTCTAGAATGGACGGGTCGCACACTTTAGTAGTTGACATTTCAGAAAATATAATCTTTTTACGCGAGCGGTAGGAACAAGGATAGTAACAGTTACAATGTAATTTTAATGTAACAGCGCGGGCCGCTCCGGTACTATAAAGTAACAATTACGTGATAAAAATACATAATTGCTGGAATTTACAACATAAATAAAGTCATGTGAAATAAACCACTTATATTTAGTGCGATAAGATATAGCTTGTTTTGTGGTGCTCTTTGTCATTAAGATTGTATGCAAAGTGAAGTTTTCTCAAGAGATCTTCTTGAATCAAGATAATTTTGAAGTAATTTTGATCTAAGCTATCTATACTAGTAATAAAGTTTAAAAGTTTGTTGTTTGAACTCCCTACACCGCGACACAAACGGTTGGATTTGAAAACACCCCTTTGAATTCTATATTAATACTATTCTTGAGCAAGGTGAATCATGGACTCCCGTGGCCGGTGGCCCCAAGCGCCCGTGAGAGGCGAGACACCGGGTAGTTTTAGTCAGTAGGAGTCTGACAGACCCAGTCGTCCAACCCAGGGCGGTGGACATGCATGAGCATTTTCCACCCAGGAACGAAAAAAAAAGGTGGTTCATGCCCCGGCAGAATCATGGACTCCCGTGGCCGGTGGCCCCAAGCGCACGTGAGAGGAGAGACACCGGGGGAGTTTTTAGTCAGTAGAAGTCTGACAGACCCCGTCGCCCACCCCAGGGCGGCGGACATGCATGAGCATTTTCCACCCAGGAACGAAAAAAAAAGGTGGTTCATGCCCCGGCAGAATCATGGACTCCCGTGGCCGGTGGCCCCAAGCGCACGTGAGAGGAGAGACACCGGGGGAGTTTTTAGTCAGTAGGAGTCTGACAGACCCAGTCGCCCACCCCAGGGCGGCGGACATGCTTGAGCATTTTCCACCCAGGAACGAAAAAATGGGGGCTATACATCACATCAAAATGTCAAGCAAAGACATTTAGCTGGTAAGATGCCTGATATCGGATTCTTACCGGCTAAAGCCATTGACTGGGGTACGAGATCCTCATAAGCATTCACAGTTCCCCGACAGGCCTCGAACCGATGTTCCTCAGTGTGCTCACCGTGGCGTGTGTGGAACACTGCGACGCCAACTCGGGTTTGTGTGTTCGGATGACGGACGCTACTTGATTGACCCTAGTTTGCAGAAAATCAACACATTAATAATATAGTAAATATGAAGTAGAGAGTTGCCGAAAGGGCCGAAACTTGAATTAAAGTTGAATATTATAGGCCTAAGTCCAGCCATGTACTATTTTGGGCTAACGATGATCACGATGAATACTATATGTCAACAGAAGATTGGTGTACAAAACAATGTGGGAGGCTGCGAATTTTATTATTTATAAATGAAATGAAAATAAAATGGAATTAATAAAAGCAAAACACAAGTACCTAAATACCAAGCCCATTTGTGATTGGGTAGTGACTTCCTATTGTAGCCTACACAAAGGAAAGGAAACCGTGTTTTACTAAAAAATAAAAGGCAGAGAATACGGAAAATTAATTATAATAACAATACATATTTTATGTACCAAATAATGTACATCCTTTTTTGTTGTTACTTTTTTATCCCTTTCACAGAAAACGTTTATTCTGTTATGTTATTTTCGACGAATGATCTGTTTTTGTTTCATATGAAATTAGGCAGTCGTGTGTTTCTGTTTTAAATAATGTTTTGTGTTTTAAATATTTCATTCGAGTTGTTGTTTTACCCATTTTACGTTAACAGTATCTAATGTAAAATACATGCGCCTTTAAAAACTGGTCTTGCATTATCTTATTTTGGAATAATTCAAATACAATAAATAAAGCAAAAGGAGTGTTAGGTCGGTCCAGGTGGCGTTTTGTAGTTTCTACCTCGCCTCATGGGAAGGAATTAGCATATGTATGTGGTCATACCACGACCGTTGGGACAGCATGCGATCGGGGAAATCAAGTGTAGGTCTAACGGCTCAACGAAGGAGGAGGCTGGATATCGAGGGAAGCGGGACTCCACCTGTGATTTGTGCACTGCAATATCTCCCTAAGACTAGTCTCCGTAGAGATTAGCCGCCATGGTCAAATACGGCTCGAAGGACAGAGGTAAACCAGTCTCCAAAAGATAGAAAGCAGGCCAGTCAAGTGCTTTCTAACTTTGAGACTAAAAGTACTTTGTTTTTGAATGAAACTTGGATAATTACACACATATGCTTATATCTGCGAAACTATGTATTTTGGTTCATGTATTCCAGAACTTACAGTGTAGTTTTTAATTATAGAACGTAACCCTAGAGTTATGGGATATCAAAAAATACACCTTGTATAGCCATGTCTCACAAAATGATATTTCCATTTGTCATGGATCTTTCAAAAGGTGACATAATTCCACTTGCAACACATAACATACAGGTGAATTTTGACTATTAATGTAGTTGACATTCCCTTTTCTCTATTATCAACTAGACATGGATATTTCTATAGCACGGAAGCAGGTGGAATTGTATTATATTTGCCTTATATCTCCATAGTAACGACATGTCACAGGTCCTTATTATAAATTCACTTTATCTACCCTCTTTCTATAGTGTAAACCTGACCTTACCATACGTCATTGAGTCTTCTGAGGATTCATCTCTTACAACCTTTGTGGGCCTTTAATGTCTGACCTGTTATTATTGTAAGGGATTTAGAGTATTTATATTTAGATGGTGAATACCGTGAGATTATTTTTTGACCTTCATTGTAGGTACGGAGGTTATTCTGGATAAGATTTTATAAATGTACTAACTGTGTTCCGTGATTTCACTCGCATAAGTTTTGATCCCGTGGCAATAGCCGGTTAAAAAACTGCTAAAAAAACGGCTAAAAAGTAACTCTATCCTGCGCATCGTTATAAACCGCATGAGTGTCAAATGTCATCCGAATCTGTTCTGTAGTTTTTACGTGAAAGTAACAAACTATCTAACTAACTAAGGTTTATGAATATTACCTAGTGGGATCAGACGTGACGTATAGACAGATAAATATTTATAGATTTCTAAATAAAAATAACATCAAGACGTCACGACTGTGTGCCTCGAAGGATTAGGCAGAGGTGTAGATTCCTTTTTTTTTGGTTCCGCGGTGGAGGCGGAGGATCCCTCATGACAGAGAGGTACGCCTGACTCCTACCGGCTAAAACCATCGCGGTTTTTCACCTTTACCTTTCACCATTATCTTTAGCCGGGGACGCGGGAAGCCTTCACCGCACCCCTAACAAACCTCGACCCGCTGGTCGTCAGCGGGTCGAGGCCGTCTCCTCTCGACTCCATTCTTCAGTGACTCCACTGTAACACTGCGGCGCCAATTGGGGCATGTTTGTTCGAACGACGGATGCCCCAAGTCCGGCGACTCTCTTATGGATGTTGCAGATCATTTTACAGGCAAAGCTGTAAAATGATCACATCAAGCACTGCAATATGTCAGATTTCTTTATTAGATTTTCAACTTTATCTGAAAAGCATTAAAGCTCAAAGTTGATTGGGAATATTTGACAATTTCTAGTAGCTTGACCTGCTACCGTCCGAACATCCAAATTTTGCCTGTTATGTTATGTTATGTTCACGTTTCATGTAACAGTAGACGAGCCTGTTGGCATCAAATGGTTAAAAACTTAGCCTGGGCTGCCACTGAGAAATTCCAGGTGGATAAACTGTCCTACTTTGGAACCTAATCCTCAGCTGGACGTGTTAAGCAGTAGCAATTCCAAACATGAGACCCAAACACAAGTAACTTTAAAGAAAATATTTCCCATTTCTCCAGGCACGAACGTTTTATTTACCAAGCATTGTTACAGAAAAAACAAACGAGGTAACCCGATTATTGTCAAGAACTTCTTAGGAAGGAAATAAAATTATTCACAAGGTACTCTGTTATTATGAACACTTCCATTATTAAAGGCCTGTTTTACGACTCTTTAAGAGCAATATTCATGAGGGGAATGATGATCACAATACAAAAACTTCATCATTTTAATATTTAAACACATACAAAAGGCAAATAAACCTGTGTGCTTTATTACTAAATGGTGAAGGACATCGTCTCCGGCACACTTCCACTAATAACGCTTTGAGAACCCTAGCGCTTAGGGATGGGCTTAACGATTTTAAAAACATATCGATAATTGTCAGGGCTGTAGTTAACATGTGATTGATAAAGAAAATTTCGGGTAATTATGAGTGCAGTAGTTCATGTTTATTACTTAACAAATAAAATATTTGATGTTGTTTATAACTTACTAGTTTTTCGTTAAAATCGTTATCTAAGGCGATGTTTGTAAGTATATCCAGTATAGAAAACATGCAGAGGAACACACAGAATATGCATCCATGTGCGTTCATTTAGTTCAACAGACACGCAACATGCAGCATGATGCCTGGCAGTGTAATAATTAATCATTTAAGTCAGTATCGGTACCTACCTATTATTGCATGACCAGTGTTAACTAATATTCATCCAAGGAGGTAAGCAAGTCAATGAATTCTTTATTAAAATATTAAAATCGAACCATCATGTCAATTGACATTTGTTGCTGACCGTACATATTATATAACGTAAAAGCCAAGGAACTCATTAATCGTAAATTTTATGCATTTTTTTTCTCTCGTCTACCCGTACACATAAACATTTTACATAATTCATATCATTCGTGAGATGTTTTCGGACGATAATCAAAGTTTCACGATAGCATATTTCGAGCGTCGTTTTTGTGTTTTAATTCATTATTCGGGGTAGGCATGTGTACTAAAATATTAGTTTATCTATTTAAGTTTCCGGTTCATATTTTTGAATGAGATATCAAACTAGTGTATGCTTTGGGTTCTTGTGTCCTTGTGGAGGCGATGTTTCAGAGAATTTCCACGTTATTTGTACAAGAAACAGATGCCTCTTTTTGTGGTTGCCTGACTGCTTCATTACAATTTTGGTAATCATAAAATTAAGGTTTTCTTGGTGCCACCAGTGAAGTAAATGGCGCAAGAACATCTTTTGACTGATAACTGTCATGTAGATATAACACACACATATACGTAATAATTATGATAGGTTTGCTTTAGGAGAATATCTAATGAGAGTATGTAACTATGGGTTTACATGTAACATGTGCCAATTAAAAGTATTATTCCTATTTACCTTGATCATCAAGGACTTTACTGTTTTTAATTATCCAAATGTTTTTGGTTAAATTGTGATTTTTTTTTGTTTTGTTGAATAAAACAGCTCGGTTAACATTTCCTGTCATTAATTTTAAAAGCTTAAGAATGGAAAAATGTAAACATTAATTGTTGTTTTTATAATACTTTTTGCAGACAGGTTTTTAATTGTTGCTACGGTTTATGAATGAAACGTTTGTAGAGTTCCCATGCTCATTCAGTAACGAACCAACTGTGATATGATTTTATAAAACAATTAACTGGTAAATAAAATATTTTTCCATCTTGGAACAACAATGAAAATCAACTTTGTTTTCCCTCGTCACTTAACGATTTAAAACAAGTATAATAAAATGTCGGCTTGTAAAATATTGATCACATCAATATTTCAATTCACGTATATTTGCTCTTGACGAGATAAGATATCCAGCGATATGTTCTTTCAAAATAAAATACTTATTTTTATATTACTGGATATTACGAAGCACTTTATAATATTACCGTTGCGGAGTTATAGGTACTTGGATTTCCTCGACGATGAAATATTAAAATCACTGTTCTTGTAAGTCCCTAGCATTTACGAGCTTCAAATCAAAACGCAACCAATAAAACTCTAGTAAAAAACCAAATCACGATCATAACAATGGATTGATTGTTTTTTAAATATCTATTTAATAAACGAGTGAGACAATGTTCGCTTAACATCGTATAAAGTAATAAATGTTTGCCTCATGACTCAAGTTTATATAGTTTACCATATCCTGCCATATATTTAATGATTATCGCTGCGAAAAAAAAAAGAACCACAGTAACGAAAATAATATAACCACAGACTAAATATGTTTCGGACTTCTTAATATTATAGTCGATAAAATAGAAAAATATCGATGTATTTTTTTCGTATGTGCTAATCACTAAGTGGTAGACAGATGGACTGGTTTTGTTTGAGTTTGGGGGGAAAATCGAGTTTGGCAAGTCTACGGTTTTGTCTCCCGTGGAAACAAAACCTTGTGGAACTTTTTGGAACAAACTCTTTCCTTGTGGAAATGCAATTTTTTTTTAATACACATAAAATTTGTGAGAATCTTCTTCGTTACGTACGTTAACGAAATACTAATGCTATGTTAAAATGTTTTTCATATTTATTAATTTTGTTGTCATTTGTGGTTTTTGAACATATTATTTTAATATACATTTTGAAAAATAAATGATTTGAGCCCGTGTGATCCCGTCGCATCATATCGCATCGCCCGCCCGCTCTATTTCTTCGTTTTAGCTGAGCGTTCTAAAAATAAACAAAGTCATTACTTTGTTTATATTATTACATTGGGTTTCCATTTGACAGTTATCATGAATGTCGTTGAACTGTCAAATTGAAACCCATTGCTTCCGATGGCGCGTTACGCAATTATCCCGCAGGTACAGGCGATAGCAGGTCAAGCTATCAACTTTGAACCTTAATGCTATAGTGATGAAATTAATAAAATATCAAGTATATTTGATGTGCCAAGTTGAGCAGTAAAACAGAAATATTTGTTCAAAAAAAACACCAAGTTCTGATCAGCATCCACCGGCAGGATCGCTAAAAAACATTAATGCTAAGTACGCAACCGCATAATGAAGAAGACGGAGTTTGTGTCCTCGAGGCGTTTGGGAATAAGATATTTTGTTTGTTACACCTAACATCTAAATCAATTATAACTTAATTTTTAGGGTTTTGTACCAACTCTGTGCACGTTATTACGAGGTATTTATTGTCAAGGTAGTATAAAAGAGTGTTACTAACTATCCAGATCCGCTTCACTTTGTTCAAACATTCACTTCAACTTATTTATAATCATCATCATCATCATCAACCTTTTTATCGTCCCACTGCTGGGCACAGGTCTCCTCTCATACAGAGAAGGATTGAGCGTAAATACCACGCTTGCTCAATGCGGGTTGGCGAGTTGGGTTATTTATAATACCTAATAATAATATAAAAATAATAATACATAAAGTATTATATAGTTATTTCTCCATAGTTTCAATCCAAAAGATATTAACATACAAACATGAAATGAATCCTAAGAGTAAGTTCTTGAAACATTCTTCAGATACCTAGGAACCAAAGTGAATACCTAAGTGCTCTCAATCGGATTTGTAATCGTGTTCTGCCTGTGGGCTGTTTGAAGTCTCTCATACGAATATCTCTCATACGGAATAGAATTTATAATGGAACGTAAAATTACATAGTTTAAGCATTCTATCGTTTAACTTTTTTATTATGGAGTCAGATGGTATTGAAGTCTAAAAGTCCCTGAAACATTTGTGTGGTAGTCAATGTCACCCATTCACTGTTATAGGACCGCAATACTGGCGCTCCCTTACTTGTAACTTTACTTCGAAGCTTTAGGCTCTATTATTTTTCATTTTAGAAGACCCTATGTTATAATTTTTGCCCGAGGTGATAAGTACCTAAGAATTGTTTGTTTTATCATTCACTGATACAGCTACCCTGTATCTTGGGCGCCCTTACCTAGGTACAACAGTTCGTTTGCCATTATGTATGGTGAAGTGATGACTACAATTACAGCGTACGTACTATAAGATGTAGTGTTGAAAGGGTTCCCACAAGAAAGATCTATGGCTTTGTAAAAGCTGCTGGAATCCTAAACTGAACGTGGAGTGGTGGTGCTTGGCAGAACCTTTACGTCCAGCTGTGGACGTCTTTCGGCTGATGATCTTTACTATCAAAAGAGATGATTGGTCGATTTGAGAGAAATTTTAAAGCTGCATATTTGATGTAACCGCTTAAAAAGCGATCTTAGCATTCAGCGTACATGGGAGCAATAAATAATTGAAAGCATTATAATCAGGAGGAGTACCATCGTAATCTAACTCATCCTACTGCAGTACTTCGACATCCGCGTTCCTGCCTCATGCAATCCCGTATTGTCTTTTCATGACACCTACACAAAAGCTCGGAGACTGTTACTTGCTACGAAAGGATGTTTAAATTAATAATTTGTTTGATAATTAATAAAAACAAAATAAACAGAAATAAAACGCTTATTTTCGTTTAGACTCCTTGAAGGTGTGGAGAGTTGAAGGTGCCTCTCGACTGAATACTATATTCTTATGTGCTTAGGATGGCAACCCAATACACCGAAACTTTTCCCGAACTGGATAGCCAAAAACATTTTCGCAAAACTTGTATAAACAATATGCATATTTTACTATGGAGGTTATTTCCCACACAAAGATATTTGTACACATTGTATGCAAACAAATGTGGGTGCCTATACCTATATACCCTTGTTAAGAAAGGTAAATTAAATTTAAGTTCAATTCATCTTAGTGATCTCAGTTTCTTCATTTTATAAAGAAAGGGACTGAAGATATACTTATATTAATTTAATGTTGTCAAATTAAAGTACTACAGACATTTTCTGTTTCTTCTTCAGCCTATAGAGGTCCACTACTGGACAAATGCCTCCCCCAAGGCTTTCCACGATGACCGGTCTGGTGTTGCCCGTAACTATCGGCTTCCCGCAACCTCCACCAGGTCATCGGTCCAACTTGTTGGGGACTTTCCTACGCTGCGTCTTGCGGTACGTGGCCGCCACTCCTGAACTTTACTTCCCTCATCGTCCATCGGTTCTACGAGTAATGTGTCCCGCCCACTGCCACTTAATTTTAGTAAAAATAAAAATTTACAACCTCAACAAATTGGTTGCTTACTAAATATTACCCCCTATTACATGAGATTTCAACATAAATGAGTACCTAATATATGTATGTACAAAGGTAGGCGACACCACTGCCTTACCCTCCCACGATTATAACTATGATGTTATGTGTAATAGTGTTGTGTTAATTATACTCAGTCGTAGAGTCATGGTTTTATACCTATATTCTCGCCAAGCGCCATAAAGAATAGAGATAAACAAACCAATTTAGGGTTATCACAACTCACGTTTTACAAATCTCCTGTTATTTACATGATTATCGGCTTTTACATGCTAACTATTTATTAACTATTCCTATTGCAGCATATTTCTATAGAATCACTAAAATAACATTCATAATAACTTGGTATTTCGAAAAACCATTAAAAAGTCGACATTAATTTTACGCGATAGCCCTACAAAAAAAGAAAGATGGATGAAATCCAGGTATTATACACATTTTATGGAATTCAACCCATGATTAAAGTTGAGGCATTTGTCAATACGATTTTGCTTATTTTAATTACTTTCAAATCAACTGCATAACACATGCATTGTAATACTTTCAAGTGTGGACTAAGTATAATATATATGTATCAAAAAAAATTAAACTTATTAGGAAATTAGCTTACATGTGTGTCATATTTCATTCAAATCGGTTAAGCGTTCTATGCAAATAATAAATATCTAAACAAATAAACTGTTTACATTTGTAGGAAGTAGAATTATTACTTTTATGAAAATCGTCTATCTAGAAAAGGTTGTTAACATCTGTCTTTTAGGCGTAATCTATTCACTGCCTAGCAACGGTTTGTTTACCTCTATTCTTTATCGAATTTGGCCGACATATAGGTACAGCATTAGTTTTAGGTATTGTCCACTAAAACTTGACAGTAAGAATAGATAATTATTTTTCTGAAATAAAAACAAATCAATACAAAAATATTTTATTTTATGGACCTTTATGAAACGTGTGAGGCTAGGTGCACGGTTGGATGGTCATTTTGTATGGAGAAGAACCAGTAAGAAACTCTACGGTTAATCTTGTAAATGTAATTGGCTTTTAAAACCTAGTGGTTAAAACACCAGCTTCTCAAGTATGAGCGCGCGAGTTCGATTCCAGGTCAGGCAAGTACCAATGTAACTTTTCTAAAGTTATATGTACTTTCTAAGTATATCTTGGACATCAATGACTGAAGGTGAAACCTGGACTTTAAGTCTGAAATCGCCAACTCGCATTGAGCAAGCGTGATGATTAATTACGCTCAATCCTTCTCTGTATGAGAGGAGACGATAAAAAGGTTGATGATGATAATGACGTGTGGGAAGACGAATTGGGCTTGTCAACAAATATCCAAACTTTAATTACTCTTACACTATATGTATAGATCAATAAATAAAACATCTAGAAAAGATTTTATGAACAAAGTTTCATTTAAAATCCTAGAAAATAAAAATAAATATAAGGGATATTATGGCTATGTTTGTGGGTCCTAGGACGAAGCGACAGTTCAGTGGGTAGGTCGCAGGTTCAAATACCTTTGAACTATAGATTATTTTGAACTCATGGAAGCAAGGGCGTTTACTACAACTTAATAAGAAAAATATGACCTGCTTTAGTTGCTTAAAGAAAACTGTTTTTTACTCTAAATTCATCGCAATTATTTGGAAGAATGGAGAAAAGTTACGAGTTTTATATAAGATTTTTACAAGTATCCAAATCTATTGTAGAATCCCTTCAAAGGTGAATAATTGATAAAAAAATTTCGTAATCGTTCCCCAGCGATGAAACCTTTGTTTCTTATCTAAGTAATTAGTGAAATAAACTTTACTAACTTCTTTATGTTCTTTTAAAAACAAAACAATTTTAGAAATATGTAATATACTACTACTGTAATATACTACTAAAATAATAATATAATACTTAAGTTGTGCTATTTTTTAACCTTCCCCTATTTCATTACATCCACTTGACCTCATAATACCTTTATCACACTTCTTTTTCGCATCGCTGGCGCAACTTCTCAAATCTTATTGGGCCAAAACGTCGCCATTTTCACCCTAAAGAGGGAAAAATTAAAGGGTTGAATGTCACTAATACGTGTGTTATCTATGTGTTAGTTAGATATTCCCCTTTACACCTTTAGCAGGCGCTCCCTCACTGCAAGAATTAGCCTGTAATGTAACATTTCAAGATTTAATTTTGAGCTTTACTACCTACCTACGTCATATGTAGTACATTGTGATATATGTAATTACGATAAGTTGAAAACTACAGTAGAGACAATATTGCTTCAAGAAAGCAGAGGCTGTAATTATAAAAGCGAACGTATTTCATGCGACGTTTTATAACATATTTTCGAGGACATAAATAAAACTTGAACTTTTAAACGAACCTTTAATTACCTACTTGTTAAAGCTAAAAAATTTGAACAATCTGAAAAAATTGATTATTACGTTGGCAGTTGGCATTTTTTTGTGTTTTCACGTTATTATTAATGTTTTAACTAATTATTAGTTACATTTTCCCCAGTCTCTCTCTTTCTCTTACTCTTGAGTGAAAGTAGGAGAAACGAGACCACAGAGTTCTGCAGTCGGTGGCTGCGATGGAGGCGGCTGCGACGACGCCGACCTTGGTGTAATGTGAGAGCTTATAGATATTTCTTGTAACGCGAAAGCTATTTCTTCCCTACGTCGAAAAAGATCCCGATTTTGTGAACGATCCAGGATTTTATTTTGACCTGGACAAAAAGAACACTTCCATGGTTTTCAACATCATTAATTGAGATGTTTTACAAGTCTTGATGTCTATATGCACAATTTATACCGATATTGTAAAGAAAATTATTCTCTCGGTGCCAAGGCCATAACATCGGCCGCCGGCAGAAGTTACCACCCACCAGACAAAGCCTTGCCGCCAAGCGATTAGTCGTGTTCCGGCATGATATCTGGTGAAGCCGTACGGAGGACGGGTCTGAGCAGTTGTGTTGCGATGTGTACCGGGTACGATGCGCCAAATGTTGTTGTGTTGGGAGTTTGGTCGTGAAGGGTCTTCAGATCAATCTCCCTTTGGCGCAGCATCGTTGGTCGTGTTGTTGGGTTTAACATTGCATCACCTCGCTCAACTGCCGTCTTCCTTCCTATTCGCTCAGTTTTTCTGAGTGAATAGGCTGTTAATAAACTAGCGCTCTTTGCCATCAACGATCGCATCACTGCTTACCGTCAGGCGGGATTGCGGTCAAGCAATAGTTTATAATTATTAAAAAAAAAAAAAACGAAAGTGAAAGAAGTTAATAACAATAATTTAGTTTCAACGGACCTTTGTTGCCAAATATTGGAAATCCGGAATTTCTTTTAGGAACTTCTTGATATTGTCAGCATATGAGCGTCTTTTGATAAAATTGTCAGTAAGTTAGGAGTATTAGTTGATACATTTCATCTTATAAATAAGTAATGAGTGATAAATCATTTACGAAGTCGAATTTAGCTTCTATGATTCCAAATCTAATGTCGGGCTAATTTTCATATCGTGTGGTTTCATACCTCCCGGTATGAAAATTAGTCTGACCTCAAATGATTTGGTCCTTATCCATACTAATATTGTAAATGCGAAAGTAACTCTGTCTGTCTGTCTGTCTGTTACGCTTTCCCGTTTAAACCCCTCGACCGATTTTGATGAAATTTGGCACAGATAATCTTTAAACCCTGAGAAAGAATATAGGCTACCTTTTATTGAAAAAAAAAGTGATATTTCCGAGGGAAATCTAAAAAGTGCGATATAACCGAATTCCACGCGGGCGAAGCCGCCGGCGGAAAGCTAGTTTAGCTATAAAAGTAAATAGTGCTAAAATCTGGGTTACCTATAAACTAGAAGTTAATCAGCATATCGCTAGTTCGTCAGGCGGATGAAATGTCATTTTATAATCTCCATTTGGTCTATCAAATTAACTCTACAGGGATTAACCTTATGTCTGCTTTTGGGCTATTTGAGCATTTAGTTGGTTTTCATTTCACTTAAAAACTATTTTTGTTATGGGCAGCCGCACGAGTCTATCGATCTGGTTAAGTAATGCTTGCCGCGGTTGATCCGTGGATAGGTAATATTTCTTTTTTATATTTATAAACTCCTGCTTGTCCACAATCCTGCCTGATGGTAAGCAGAGATGCAATCGTTGATGGTAAAGCGCGCTAGTTTATTAAGCCTATTAACTCAAAACCTGAGTGAATAGAAAGAAGATGGAATAGAAGGTGATGAAATGTTAAACCCAACAACACGACCAATAAGCGGCAGATTGATCTGGAGACCCTCCACGACCATACTCCCGATACAATAATATTTGGAGGATCGTACTCGGCACAAACCGCATCACAATTGCTCAGAGGCCCCTCCGTGCCTCGGACAGCTCGCTAAGCCCATGGTCCTGGCTGTCATTAATGCATATTTGACAGTCGTTAAGGGTTGCTAGAAGCCTGAAAATCCGATAACCAATCTTACCAAGGGGTATCGTATTACCCAGTAACTGGATTGTGGAGGTCAGATAGGTAGTCGTTCCATATAAAATACTGATATTCAGCCAAGCCAGCCTGAAAGCTGACCACAACATAGTTGGGGAAAAGGTAGGCAGCTGATGATGATCTTTACTCCTATGAAAAAGTCTTCTTTGGGAGATCTTTAGTCTTATTTAGAATGATAAGAAAGGTGTTACATTTGTTTTTTCTACTTGAATGACGGACTTCTGTCTCTTTGTTATTCCGTTTAAAGCAATGGCAATGACAATGGTGCAGATTCTCTTGTCACAAAATAAAGTAAATATAAGCTCAGTGCACCTTTTTCTTTCTATGTCAATACGGAGAGGACAGAACATGAGTGTTTAAGTTTAGTCCTGCCAAATTAGTCAGCGTCGGATTCGGACGTAATGTTGATAAATCCCTTGAATCGGCGACATTACCTGCCTTTACTGATTAACTTCTTTAGCTGTGGCAGGCTAACATCTAACTGGGAAACCCCTATATGTTGATCATTTCAATTAAAAGAATTACGTTTAAAAGGTACCAAAAATATAATACGAGTTGCTATCATGATGTCGTAGAGTCGAAAATTGTACACTAAGTACTCCATATTTGAATATGAATCTATCAGTAACATTATAACCTCAGAAAAATAAACATATCTATACAAATGATTAATTAATAAATTGACTAGTAATGAGGAAAAATCAGCTTTTTGCTAAACGCGGCACTTAGAACAAATAAACTTTTTTATTTTCTATCTGTTTGTTCCGGCTAATCACCCACAACGCGACGGCTTGACGACACTTTCGGCTGGCAGATAGCTGATTTTGTAGAGAGCCTAAAGCCAATAACTTCCAAGATATGTGACATCTACCAACCCGCCCTGGCCCAGCGTGATAGTTTGCAGGCCACTCCCTCATACCGGGTGGAGGTGTGTGTCCCAACTGTGGTCACATTTTAGGCTGATTATATAACTTAGGCTACTTTTTATAGGCAACCAAGTTAGTTTCTGAAAAAAAAAACCCAGGAAATCCAATTTGTTTTCCAACATGCACAAGAACGAAGTTTCCCTCACAGTTAGGTGTGAAATACTAAGCTATCTTCAAAAGATACACCTAACTGAAGAAGAATTCTGTTTATTTGACGTTTACAAGAGCAATAAAAAGTGAAGAGTAAAAGTTTTTGAGGTAAGTCGTTAAGGTACGATCTCACACAGATCGTCTCTTTTATCTCCAGGGAGAGTTAGAGGACTAATGTTCTTCTTGTGTTTGTGGACTTAGTTCTGATAAAAAGTAACTAAGTTAGATCAAGGAATCTTGAACTATAATCAACCCGTGGAAAAGTCGGGAAGGAAAACAGAATATTTAATGGAATAACATAAAAGCGTCTGTCAAAGTTTTTGGTTAGCCGGAGTTTATCGAGAAATACTAATATTGTGTAGTCTATTTACTTGATATCCGGCAGGAAAGGTTATGTATTCTTTATAATGTACAATCAAGAGTGCATGAAACGTATAAGTGCATATCTGAATGACATTTTATGTTGTTACGAACTTAAACGTGTAACGTAGAATTTTAGAATCCGTAAGTGTATGTCATGTGTTTCTATGTTTCATTAGTGTACAAGTAGTAAGTTCTTATCACAAAGCAGTGTACTTTTTTAAACATCAAACCAAATTCAACCTTACACGCATGCATTAAATTCAGAATTATAAAATAAGTACTAAGTGAAAGAAGCACCCAAGTGCTGTGTTGTGCGCTTGTTCTTACGCTGATTGTGAATCCATACTAAGCAATCAATCGACCTGATTTTTGGCATACAGTTAGTTGAAAAGATGGACAGTAACATAGGCTACTTTTGGTCCTAAAAAACATCAAGTTCCCAAGGGATATTACTGGAATATTTGTATGTGTACACCAAATATCCTAATATTATAAATCGGAAAGTGAGTTTGTTTGTTTGTTCCGCTTTCACGCCGTAACTATTAAGCCGATTGTTTTGAAATTTTGCAGACGTAAAGTTAGAAGTCAGGATTAAATAATAGGGTACTTTTTTATCCCAGAAAAAAATTATATTCACGAAGGAAATCTAAAAGCGCGATATAACCGAACTCCACGAGAGCGAAGCCGCGGGCGGAAAGCTAGTCTAATATATAAGTGATCGATGTATTAATGCAATAATTAGTTACAATCATTATCATCTTTTTTTTTTAAATGCAGATTTGTCTTTGGGTTAATTTGAGAAGTTTCTTTCTTTCGTGCATTTTGTGATGTGAAATTATGAGGTAAAAAATCTAGAAGTATATTCTGTTTGAAACAATAATTTAGATTGATTTTATTTTTTTTTCTTCTTTTCTATTTCAAACGTCGACTGATTGACCAGGTAACAACATACACACATAACTCCCAGAACCCACCAGTAAGACCCTATTTTTGACCCATGCAACATTAATGCGAAAACAGGCGTGTAATCTGAATTAAAAGTTGCTTCCTTAGGACCACCCGCGATCAGTTTATCCAACATTAATTTATATCTTCCTGATACTCCAATTATACCGCAACATGTGTCCACGAAGACTAAGCACACCGACCGTTATGTTCAAAGTTCAAATAAAGAACGATACGAAAACAAAGATGGCGTCGCGAACTTGTCTAATAACGCGCGAATTCGGAAGGACTGTTATTTTGAAATTCACGCTATATTACATATTACATTACGATAATATAATGTTATTGCATAACCTTCTAGGTGTTTGTGAAGTTTCAATGTTCGTTAATATTATTGTTCTTTTTGATCTTTTCAAAGTTTGAGTTTAATTTTCTACATAAAATTTAAGAATAATGGCGAATCTACATGAACTTATTGAAACCAATTTCCAAGTTAATAATGTACTTTTTAATTCTCAAGTAAAGGTTTCCTGTTATGTCAAATAAAACGTCATTCGATGAATCGGTAGCTGTAAAGGCTATAGGCTTAAAAACTTATTGATGATATATTTCTTGATAGCTGAAACAAATTGTTGTGTGCGCTTTCTTTATCCAAGTTATTTTCAAACTTATTTTGGTTCATACCATCATTATTTACTTACATCACAATAAAAAAAATATTTCCACGTTGTTACGTTAAAAAATCCTTGTCCTAAAAATAAATTTGCACAATAATTAGTATTGCAGCAGAAAATTTAACAAAATTGAGCTAACAGGAGAGGTTTGCATCTATCCACGCCGCAATTCATTACATTGTATAAACTTCGTTCTAGATTAAAATTCAGTTTAGCTTATTTCAGCACTAGACACATTTTTCGCTAAACACTGGATAACTCAGCCATCATCTGAACTGTGTGTATCAACACTCGGCTTTTGAAGAAGATAATGAAACCAGAATGTTTTGTGGAGAGTTTTCAGAGGAGATGCTTAGAGACTATCCTTAACTAGCTAACTTAAAAGATCTTGGCAAACTGGACGTACAAGATACAACCCCTCTGCTTATGTTACAGAAGACTTTTTACCATTTTAAGAGGTGACAATCCCACAATTTCATAAGAATATTTCTCATAGTTCAACTTTGTACACTATCGTAAAAATGTGTACTATTTGATTTTCCCGGCAAATATGTCGCCTTGTCAGTTCAATTAATTACGCCCTGGCAGTAAGGGTGATAAATGACAGCTGATCAATATTCCACTAAAGGGTTTAAACACAGTTCACCATCAATTAACCTTATGTCAAACCATTTCCCAGTAAATAACAGAATGGTTGTTCTCGACGTTTAAATTAAACACGTTTATGTACTCATTCCCTTTGATGTTTTACATCGACTTCAATATACATAAATAAATAGGGAAGTGATAAAGTTAAAATAGATGGCTGCAGGCTGTCCTCAAGCTTAAATATAGAGTCAGGCGAAGGGCTCAGCTTACAGTACAATTTTATCGAGATAGATGTGGGACATTGCATTAATAGCTCGGAAGCCGCGTCAAAGAATATTTTTGCAGCAGGATTTTTGCCAGATGACCGGAGTGTGAATTTGTGCCTGTTTCATGGAAGTAGACTCGCATTCTACTACTTGGGGCTTTAAAATAACTGATGAATTAATGTGGGTGACGTATGTATACAATGTGGCGATTAGGTTATCATATCACTTTAATAATTGATACCATGTATTCTCGATTACGTATTTTAAACATATACAATTTAAAGAATTGATAAAAATAACATTCATTTGGGGCCTTTTATTTCGGTTTAGTATTTAAGTTATACGTATATTCATGATTATTTGGTAAAACTATCAAACAGATTGTGTTGAATTGTTGATACCGTAGACCAGAGATAATAAAAAATTAACATGTCCAGTAATAAAGTTAACCATTTGATGCTAAAATATAAACAACCAGAACACTCCCATAATATAAATCTCCAATAAGTGCTCGATGAGTTTCCATAAATCCTCGTAAACAACGCGATGTTTCCGCAGATTTGCGCGGGCGCAGGTCGGAGTTTGGGCGCCCGCCACGCGCCCCGACTATTGAACCCGGCTACAGATTAGAATAATATGCAAATGTGAGGCGCCAGTGATAACGCCGACGGTAATCAACTAATGAATAACCAACGATTTTGACTTCTATTTACATGGGTAGATATTTTATCTAGAAAAGAAATTTAGTTTGAGATAGGTACCTACTATTATTAAGTAAGTAGCTATGTGAGAAAAAATGTTTTCCGTTTACATCTATATCTACCGCTTTACCGAGACGTTGCCTGAGGTAGCAACGTGTTGCGGGAGGACGAGGAGTATGGTGACGTGATGCGAGAGCTCTGTGATTTGTAAACTTGTGACAACTATCACCTCTCCCGCACCGCGCAGCTGCCTCAGGAAACGCCTCAGTCAAGTGGTCGGAGGGACGACAGCAAGTCAAGCTGCCCGAAACTCAAATATTCCCAATCTTAAGCCTTTTATATGCTTTAGAGATAAAGTTCAAAATCGAATAAAGAAATCTGACAGATGGTAGCAGCTACATATTTCCAATATAACATGACTTTCGATTGTGCGAAAAAACAATACAATGTGAGGTCAGCTAAAATCTTAAATCAAAATACATTTCCTTAATTAGCTTAGTTTTTTAGATGTAGTACGCCAAGAAAGTTAATGTTCATGTTAAGTCATAAAATGCTTTAATTAATGATGTAACGTTGTTTTTGCTCTATTTATTTGACTAGTCTTGAAAAAGTATTACTTAGGATTTCTTTCAGAAACATCTCAGATATTTCGCATGCAAAGATTTCTTCAACAATTTATTTAATTTATTTACTTGTTAACGCAAATAAATATGGCAGTAGACAAAATTACTAATTAATTATTATAAATTGCAATAGCTGATGTTGTTATTAAATAAAATAACTTAATAAATAGTTCTGTGGTACGAGAAACTAACTATGGGCTATCCATAACACACATTTATTTATTTGACAAAAATAAAATTTTGTGGCATGTTTTGTATAATTTCATAATTTTTTAATAATAAAATATTCTCAAAGGCGTAGATATTATATTAGTTTAGGTGAGAGGTGAGCATGAAATTGTAAAATAGAAACTTTAAAATATGGAAGTAAAAATTTATTTTCATCGTCATCATCAACCTTTCAACCTTTTTTATCGTCCCACTGCTGGACACAGGTCTCTCATACAGAGAAGGATTGAGCGTAATCACCACGCTTGCTCAATGCGTTTTGGCGATTTCAGACTCCAGGTTTCCTCAAGATGTTTTTCTTCGCCTTTTAATCAGTCAAAGTTGTCCAAGATATACTTACAAAGTACATATAACTTTAGAAAAGTTACATTGGTAGTTGCCTGACCTGAAATCGAACCCGAACACTCATACTTGAGAGGCTAGTGTTTTAACCACTAGGCCACCACGACTTTATTTACGACGAAATTTTATTTTAAAGCCGCAGGACTATCATAATAATGGGGTATTATATTAGTCCTGCAGCTTTTATAGTCTTTAAAAGTAGGCATTGTAAAATTTTCATAATAATATCTTAATTGCGCCAACGATGCGTCACTTTTACCTTCACGGCCTCTAAACGGCAAGCGGTTTAATCCATCAACACCAAAAACGCCTAAAAACTTACCTACTCAAAACAAAATAGGTATAAAATTCTATCAACCCTGATCATAATCAAGTGTCGCACCTACATCATAATCTTCGGCCCTCAAACGTCACGCATTTGGCCGTTAATGAAGTAATATTTTTTTTCTGCTGTTTTACGCACGGTATAACACTGATCGACCTTGTCCGACAACCCGGCAGAATTGAGAAGATATTTATAAATACTCTGTGGTTGTATTATAGGTGGTCGACTTAATTTGACCGGCTAACGAGGCACTAAAGGGTGTAGGGCAATTCGCGCCACCGGGTTCGATAATTGTAATGTTTTCTATTTATATCTTTATCATTTTCGTGCTAAACATGGAAAACTGTACGCTACATTAATTTCTAATGTGTGCTGTAATTGCTGTAAGTACTGGAGTAAATATTTTTCTTTAGTAAGTTGATTGATAGGTATTCACAATTGAGGTTAATATGGGCCTTGATGTCTGAAATAAATCAATAAAAATCACTCGATGTTAGACCATAATATCGGCTGCCGGCAGAAGTTACCACCTACCAGACAAAGTCTTGCCGCCAAGCGATTGCTCGTGTTCCGGCATGATATCTGGTGAAGCCGAACGGAGGTCGGGTCTGAGCAGTTGTGTTGCGATGTGCGCCGGGTATGATACACCAAATTTTGTTGTGTCGGAAGTTTAGTCATGGAGGGTGTCCAAATCAATCCCTCTCTTGCTCAACTGCCGTCTTCCTAAGCTTCCTGCCTCTTCAATTAGTTTTTTAAGTAAGTGAATAGGCTTAGTAAATTAGCGCGCTTTACCATCTACGATTGCATCATTGTTTATCATCAGGCGGGATTACAGTCAACCGCTAGTTTATAATAATAAAAAAAAAAAATGGGCAAGTAACATCCGCACGGGTCCATCGATCAAGTTGACCTACACTTGCCACGGTTGGTTACCATGGATGGGTAACCATTTTTACAAATCAAGACCTCCTCATGCATCGGAAGGCACGCTAAGCCGCTTTCGTGAATCTTTGTCCTTCGGTACGGGTCGTCAGAAGCCTATATTTTTTTTTTTTAATAATTATAATCTAGTGCTTGACCGCAATCCCGCCTGATGGTAAACAGTGATGCGATCGTTGATGGTAAAGCGCGCTAGTTTATTAAGAGCCTATTCACTCAGAAAAACTGAGCGAATAGGAAGGAACTCTGACTGAAAATTGGTGGGAAGTAACTTTGAAACAGGAGACAGCCATAGCACATAGGGTAGACGGACTTTTTAAGCGTGATTTTTTAATGAAATTTGTACAGATGGTTTAAAACCAGGATCATGCTATATTTGAATATGCTTTCTTTTTCCACAATGAAGCATGGGCTAGACAACAAATTAAAATAACAAGAAAATTTAAATTTCTTTTTAAACAACCTGTCAGAGCTCATTTTCTCGTCTAGACTGCCTCTTACATTTCCTTCAACATCTTGGCATCAGATCAAAGTCAGCACTCAAGACGTTACCTACGCTTAATATTTCGTTGGGCAGTCGAAAAAAATAGACATATTTTGTACTGTCTGGACTGGTTCTGCTGTCACGTGTGTTTTCCACATTGTCCTTAAACTAATTAATTAACTTTAAACAAACTCTAACCCAGAGTATTTATTCCAATTAAACCATTTATAGGCATGTTTGCATAGTCAAGAAGTCAGACAGAAAGAAAATAAGCTATTTTCCAATTCCAAGGCTTGGTTCAAGTAGGTTCACGTCGTGATGAAGTCCACAAGGACTGATGCCTGCCAGGGCCGTGGATTGTTTGCAAGAGACACCGTGGCCCCTGGCACACAGGCAAGTGAAGAAACACGGGTGGGTTTTAGTCAGTAAATGTCGGACATACCACAAGCTCAGCCCACATCGGAAGAGGTCATTTAATGATTTCCCATCTAAAAAAAGTAGGTTCCTATGGGTAAATACAGCCAAGAAACTACATACATGCTAATAAATCGATTGTTACTAAATATTAGGTACAAAAACTCGAGTCACTAAAGAATTACCATAACATCACACTGTTCCAGAGGCAGTGCTGTTCTAGAGCGCTGCCTTCATAGATACCACCGCCACCCTAATTCTAACGCATTTTCAATCGCAATCAGAAGGATTTCTTATTTCTTTTAAAGCGATCTTCTTAAGTTCGTCTACTCAATTTAATGTAATGAACGTGGTCGAACTCTCAAAATAACAATTTTATTTTTTTCAATTTTAAGTGAAGATTTCGGCAGGTAGTAAGTGTTATGTGAATCCGTTTCGAGTTGTGAACTTCCCATAAAAATGAAACAAGTTAACATTAGGTAGGACAAGCTTTCAGCAAATGCCGATCGATAGGAACATTTTATAGTCCAAACGACATCGATAAAAAACTCACAGTATCTTGGAACCTTGACAGACTTACTATGAAACTCATTCATTTGAATTCGTTAAATTTTGATATAACCCCGTTTTTTAGCCTTTTTGTTTGACTACATTTTAACCCTTTATTTTTTTTAGGTGTCCTGTTACTCGTACGGGGTTCGGTTTAATAAATATATTTATGAATGTGGGTAGATATTGTGACGGCATCTACACCGTCACTTGTGAAATACAAAATCTTACATCTCGCAAGCAGAATTTAACGCGCCACAAGTATACAGTATGTTAAGAAAACCCTGTCCGACCCATAAGGATAATAAAGGTTAGGTAAACACATGACCAAATATAATACAGTATGTTACGAAAACCCTGTCCGACCCATAAGGATAATAAAGGTTAGGTAAACACATGACCAAATATAATATAAAATTTTACGTAATCATCATAGTACCAATACAAATGAATTTTGAAATAATCTTTTTTTGCCGCGAATTAATTCCAATTTCCCCGAAATTTGGTAATTTTTAAAAAGTGACAACACCGGTATTATTATGAGCGAATAGCGATGCGACCACGTGCCGCATGCCCTGCCGCCCGCCCCCCGCGGACGGCAGGCGAAGGGTGGTTATCGCGCCTTTATTAAGTTACCTCTTTTTGCGAAATAATATTTATTTTTTTAGGGGGATTTTTTTTTTTAAGTTTAGCCCGGTTTTGTATGCATTAGTAGAATCAGTTATCGATACCTAACAACGCCTTCACGGGTCGGACAGGGTTTTTGTAACATACTGTATAAAATTTTACGTAATCATCATGGTACCAATACAAATGAATTTTGAAATAATCTTTTTTTCCCTCGAATTAATTCCAACTTCCCCGAAATTTGGTAATTTTTAAAAAAGTGACAACACCGGTATTATTATGAGCGAATAGCGATGCGACCACGTGCCGCGTGCCCTGCCGCCCGCGCCCCGCGGAAGGGTGGTTAACGCAGATTTATTAAGTTACCACTTTTTGCGAAATAATATTTATTTTTTTTGGGGGATTTTTTTTTTTAAGTTTAGTCCGGTTTTGTATCCATTAGTAGAATCAGTTACCGATACCTAACAACACCTTCACGGGTCGGACAGGGTTTTCTTAACATACTGTATATACAATATCCCGACATCATTTGTGGGGCAGTAGCCCCTCAGACAGGAAACCAGTCTGGTCGGAGACTTGTCCCTTTTCTATGGAACGAGTAAACGTTTTACTCTGTTCGTCATACTATACCTCTTTTATATATATATATTAGTTATTATTTGAATGAGTACAGGGAAACGTAATTTTCAATATTCTCCCTTATTGTAAGTTCATAAATTAACAATTGACACAAATCAGTGGTGTCTCTTCTATCAACAGAGCATAGACAAACGAACTATCCCCAGGACCACTAACCATGGAAAACAATAGATCAAGCACCCTTTGCTAATCAGACACGGGGTCTCTGACCGCAGCCCTCCTTTAATTGGAACCCCTCCTCGCTCGAGTGGCTGTACGAGACGACTTTTTGTGGCAGTTTCAACGCTGATCTTCGGAATGTGCATAGTTATATGATTGGAATTTAAGGCTTTGGTTAGAGTTGGCCTAGGGTCGGGGTTGAATCTAAATGTTTTTGTGTGAACGTCGCAAACTTGATTGTCAGAAGTTCAGAACGAACCTTTTGTGGATCGATAATTCGATACAAATATTCCATGAATGTTGACTGAAGTGAACGTCAAGTTTAGAGACGATCTAAGTTAGTCTAACAACCAGCTACATTGTAAAAAATACCGGTATTCCCGCCATAATATTAGTCTGCGATCTGTCTAATGTACACTAATTCAGGAACTAATACATTAAATACGATACAAGAATACATGCAAACGACAACATTTGGCAGACAATTATCACGAGGTACGTGTCGCCAGCTGGACTATAAAATATATGACGCAGAAGATCTGCTTCTAAAAATCTGCCAAGTGCCAATGAGGCCTCGCTTCGGCAACATTACAATAATTTTTTTTTAAACGCCGAAAAGAACACTACGTTTCTTGTACGGCAATGCCTTTTTTATATTGTGTGTTCTTTTTTATATTATGAGTTTAATGTACGAGTTGTAAGAGTTTGTCGGACTGGAGTCCGACAACAAACTAGTACAATTTAATTTAGTTAAGCATTAGTAAATAATATTTAAGTACATACATATAAATATATAATTTGCTATTATACAGGCTAAACATTTCAAGCTTGTGAAAATATCAAAAGTACAAATTACGATTAAATAGGTATCAAATGTATACTGGATCCACTGAAGATCCTACGCTGTGGCACCTATAAAATGTGCTATTACGATCGGCTACGTCATGTGCGCTTACGATTGAGGCCCACTGTATACGTACGATATTTTTTCGCACACAAATATTAGAGTAGGCTACGATGTTTTGATGAATATTGTTGCTGAGAAAGGCCAGGTTGTTAGCCTTGTTTGTTTTACGAGTAAGAGTTGGATGAGGCGACACGAGGCAGACGAAGGATCGCGTGTGATTATAACATGATGCAAACGTAGGTAGGCAGACATTTTGGGAACAAGGTTTGAGGAAAACATTTAGTTCATATTAAATATAGAGAGTTTACTTTTATAACTTTAATTAGTTTCTATAATATTAAAATGATTTAATATAAGTAGATGTAGAGTAGTTCAGGCTTGTGTTATTTTATAAGTGCAGTTAGTACGACACGTTTCCGCGAAAGTAATAAACAGCGCGATTACGTCCTACGTCACATCGGCGCTCGCGCAGCCGTGAGGCCCACCGTCGAACCGAACGTAGTGCGTAATATAATAATTATGTTTCAAGCGTGTATCAGCTTTGTTTTGGGCCAGCCTGTGATAGGTTATTTTTAAATTTTTGCGTTAAAATAATATTTTATTTCATTAGGATTTTATTTTATTTTATGTTTATTTACCAACACATTATCAATGTAATAATGAGAATTATTTTGAAGGAAGTCTCTAATCGATTGATTCAAGTCCAAAAAATTAGTCAGCTTCAGAACTTAAATAATTATGTATTCAGCGAGTTGTCAACATGTTTAAATTAGACCTGTATCAAGTACAAAATATGCTTAAACAGGCTGTACGTTTTATGTTTTAATCTGCGTATTTATTAAAGCATTAGTAAAATATTTTGAATTTAAAACATATTTTGTAAAACATGATTTAATGTAACGAATGGAGTAGTTAAACAGAAAGTATTAAATCACTGTTTCTATGATACGACAGTGTGTGACATCATTGAGGCTCACTGCCAACACGGCAGGAGTATGTGAGGCCTCTTACAGTGTTCGTTAACCGCATTGTGTGTAGATAGCTGCAGAAAATCAACTTGTTACAATAGAAACATCATCATCATCTCAGCGTTAACCTCAGTCGCATCCGAAGCTTTTTCAGCTTTGGAGTCTGAGCTCCGCTTTACCATCACTGCTAATTTTGGCTAAACTTCGATATTTTCCGAGAAGCGACTGCCTCCTGACCTCCACAACCTGAAGGCGATATCGAAGCATTGCAGCTAGACCAATTGTTGGACTTTTGAGGGCTCCAACAACCCGTAACGACTGCCATTAGATATTCGTATGGCAACCGAGATCAACGGCTTAACGTGCTTTCCGAGGCACGACCATTGTTACAATAGAAACAATCGTGGAAAAAGGAATAGGGCTGGTCAGGGTATTGGGCTACTGCCCTGTGCCCTGCCCAGCCCTGTCTATGCTGTTATAGCGTTACTACTCTATAACAGCACAGACAGGAGTAGTTAGAACACCGCACTCTCAGATGTCAAAGTTGATGAACCATACCAAATACATATGTACCTATTATGTCTCCAGTTTATGATACTGCTTATCAAGCAACAAACATCTGCGAAAAGTAAACATATTTTCTAGTTTAGTAATTCTTAGTTTGAAAGCGATGAATAAGTGCTAGACTTAGAAGCCATTGCATTATCGGGTGAAAATATAGCGTTTTATATAAAAATTTGAACAATTTGTCAGCGGGTGTCTGAATCCTTTCTTACATAATTTTGAGTAAGATCCATCTTACGCATTATTTTTAAACAGCAACGACCTCTCTACTTTGCACGTATTTACGCCTGGGTCTAAGAAGACAGAGATTTTTTTAATTTTGGGATTAAAATCAAGCCATTCCATCTCCCAACCTCGACGTGCTGCACTGGCTGCTGCTGCTTGAAAACCACGCGTCGCAACTAATAATAAGCTTAATTCTTTAAAAAAATAGTGTTTTCATTACATTACAGTGCTATGATAAAAAAAAAGTCTAAGGTTGTATTTAAATATGGAGTGTGAATGAATGTGAGTGTGAGAGTTTAACCATTCTCAAGTGTGTTGAATCAGTGAGAGTGAATATAGTGTATATGAAATAAATAATATTTGATTATAGATACTGATACATTAAACAATATATTATATTATCACTGTCTAACTTGATATAATTAGAAGTTGCTCAGTCTCGTCATAAGAGAAACCTTATATGTAATCCGATACTTTTTCGTTTAACGGTTTGTATCGAGTGGCTGGCGGAGAGCTGCTCAGGATCGAGCTTGTTGGCGTGCCACGGAAGAGCCCTATGTCCAGCAGTGGACGAGTAGAGGCTGATGATGATGATCGAGCGGAATATATTTTGATTAGTTTATTGTAGATAAAGGGACGGGAGACCGGTTGAGATTTCTTAAAGTTATCCATAATAAAACCGGGTGTTGCAAGTTTAGTTTTAAGGAAAATATGGTCAATAGATATTTTGGTCACTCGCCTAATAATTAACATATGCGAAGGCAGCAGGCCGTGACTAGCAGCTAAATTAAGGTAACGCTTGCTACGAAGGCCAATTTTGTCCAAATTGATTGCATTATTTATGTTTCTTATTGCTATCATGTTCTTGAAGAAAGAGCAATTTATGAGAAAAACTTTTATGGACTTGGGGCAAGTCAAGTTTGTGTAAAACGGTAACGATATATTGCAATAATTTCAATTTGATTTTGGGGTGTTACTATCAAAAAGTTATCAAAGAAGTGCTGGCTTGACGTTGTAAGAGATGACATGCGTACCAACAATCTCATACCACAGGATGCTAAAGATCGCGCAAAATGGAGGAGAATGTGCAGGAACGCGGACCCTGGGCTCCAACGCGAAAGCCGCGGATGCAACCGGGATAAACGCTGAGATGATGATGACTATCAAAAAGTAATCATATTATTTCAATCCTTTGATACGCGATATAAAAGACGAAGGGAAGCGCTTCGTCCGGATCGTAGTCAACAACGTAAGGGTGGATGATGGTAACCCGATGATGAAAAGAGCGGCGGAATTGGAAGAAAAGGATCTCACATTATTATTAAGTGAAGTTAGCTTCATCAAAATTCGTTGTGTAATTAGTGTGGTTAGTGAAAGCACTTGGGTGCGCTCCGGGCAAGTGCTGTTGTGTGTCAGTGCTCTAGGACAGATACCTCGTCTTAGTGAAACGAACTCACCCAGACATGATAACATACCCAGTCTATGACGCTCTTACTGTTCGGGCACTGCCCTTTTTTCTGTGAGAGAGAGTGATATCTCCCAGAATCTCCCCTAATTAGTATTCAAAGTATAATCGGGGACTAATACAGCATGATTTGCATTTATTTTCCCTACACACTAAACTACAAATACCTGATGTTTCATGTAGATATTGTGCTTGTGACTCCCCCTCCCCCCTCTCAGGCCAGAAGCTGGGTACGCCCTTGAGCGTCATTAATTTATAGTATGTGTGAACGCCGCTGGGCCTTCTGTAATTTTTTTAGGTTGTAGATGTAGTCCGTGCGTTCGTTGTTCTAATTCTTAGTTAATTTCGTTGACACGGTTTCTTTTCTCTTATTTAGAGGTTCACGGTCAATAAACAATGGGGTCAGCAGAACCTGTTTTGTCCTGGCTTCAAATATGGCGCTGGACGAATGGTAAACAACAACATTGTTGTGGAATGGGGCGTTTAAATTACGTGTTATAGGCAGCTGAGGTGTATGACGTGATTTGATTAAAGTTAAACCGCGTAGTTTTTGCACTTTTCAATGTCTTTAGGTACTCTAATAAAAATGACTTAGTTTGTATATATAATTTACCCTTCGATTTCAGAACCTCCTTGTTTGTCGTTTAAGAAGAAAATATTGAATACCCATATATTAGAAGACAGGGAAACTTATAATTAACACTAGCGGCGTCCGGCACTTTCACCCGCATCTACTTGTTAATCCTGGTTTTAAATAATCTGTGCGCCTTTCATCCAGATCCGTTCCGTACACACCCAGTTCTTCTTTCATCCAGATCCGTTCCGTACACACCCAGTTCTTCTTTCATCCAGATCCGTTCCGTACACACCCAGTTCTTCTTTCATCCAGATCCGTTCCGTACACATCCAGTTCTTCTTTACAAACTTCCACATTATAATATCATAAGTAGTTTTTCATCAGGCTCGGCCTTTATTACATGTGTCTTAAACATACAACAGAAAAACTGTGGGTGTATACATCTCTGTTTAACTCTTCAGGGAAATAAGGTGTGATGTTTACGTGTATTATTATTGTTAAATAGTTTTCATACCAAGCGTAGTAATTTTGGAATCATCTTATCTACATCTATATATATAAAAGAAAGTCGTGTTAGTTACTCCACTTATAACTCAAGAACGGCTCCATCGATTTGGCTGAAAATTGGTAGGGGGGTAGCTAAAAACTAGGAAAAGGACATAGGATACCTTTTATCCCGTTCCCGTCGATCCCATGAGAATGAATTAGCTTCATTGTTTCGACTTCTCCTACACTTTTGTGCTACCCTGGTACCTTGCACCTCCACAAAGTAGGAAACACGTGTCCAGTATTTTTAAGTTAATAATATTATGTACAAAATTTCAAAAAGATATAATGAAAAACCACAAAGTTATAATAAGCTTGCTACGTGTATTCTACTTCGTTGTCCCAACATAAATATGGTCAAAGATCCGCGGGCGAGCAAGCGCGGTGCATTGACCTCTACCGTCAGCTGTTGCGCGCGCACAATACTATGATGATGTATCGTAAGCTGCGTGACGCACTCGGTAACTACACTGTAACAATTTCTAAATGTATTTGGGACAAAATATAACATGGTGTAAAAATTATTGGAATCGATTCAGTTGCTTATTCACTATTTATATATAACTCAAGAACGGCTGAACCGATTTAGCTGAATATTGGTGGGAGGTAGTTAAGAACCCGTCCCCGTCGTTCCCGTGTGACGTGACATAAGACATGGTCCAACTCATTCAAAATGTAAGTCAGCAATTCATATACCAAAAATGGTATAACAAAAAGCAAATGACAGCTGAGCATATTTAAAAAAAAGTCTAACCGGTTGAAGCAATCGTTTAAAGCAAAGAATATAAATACTCTCTGCTGGTTTAAAGTTTCTAATAAAAAACCACAAAGCCAACTTCAACTTCATAATTTCTAATATTGTATTGCTGTGCCATTTATCATCAATAAAAATATCATGCCGTGACCAAGACCATCAAATCTTTCTCGACAAAGCGGTAATGCAAGAGTAAATCGAAACATTCTGAATGAAAGCACTGAAGAAGAGCAAGAAATTGCACGTGCAGAGCACCGCCTTACTATGACTCGACTTCGTGCTTCTCACTCACAAGAGCAAAGGGAGGCGGCAGTCCGTGAAACTGTTCCGTTGACAATGCGAAATCGGCGAACAAACCTCAGAGATCATCATCATCATCATCAATCTTTTTATCGTCCCACTGCTGGAGACAGGTCTCCTCTCATGCAGAGAAGGATTGAGTGTAATCACCACGCTTGCTCAATGCGGGGTGGCGATTTCAGACTTATAAAGTCCAGGTTTCCTCAAGATTTTTTCCTTCACGTTCAGTCATTGGTGTCCTAGATATTATACTTAGAGAGTACATTATACTTTAGAAAAGTTACATCGATACTTGCCTGACCTGGAATCGAACCCGCGCAATCATACAAGAGAGGCTGGTGTTTTAACCACTAGGCCACCACGACATCTCAGAGATCAATAGCTAGATAATTTACGAAGCACAAGTAGAAATTCATTTCTTTCACAAGGTGCTACACTAAATAAATGACAAATAAAAAAATCATGGAATACTTTTTTATTTTTTTATTTACAGTGTTCCTAATTTAAAAAGTACAAAATGTGATCATGTGATCTTTATTGCCTTTAAGGCGGAACAAAGTTCGCCGGGTCAGCTAGTAACTATATAAATGCGATGACCCTGAAACATACTTTATTTACGGCAATTCCCATACACAGATAATCAAACGTTCTATAGTATTTATTTTTGCCAAATATTTTTCGCTACAAGGCTACGCCACGAGGTTGTCAGTTGAGCTGTGTCTGCGCATTGAGGCCCACCGAGTACTGTTTCAAGGCCCATTGTTACGCTCCGCAGCGGTTTACTTTTCATGTCGGTTACTCCGGGTCTTTTCCCTTCAATATAAACAATCGAATCTTCCAAAATCATTCAAAACAATACCTTTTATGTATAATGAATTGCTGTAAAGACACTTTTCAGAAAGGATCGTGATATTTTTGTTCTTTACTTTCATTAGACTGCCTCATTCTTCTAGTGGTCACAAAGCGCTGCCGTAGCGCATGTGAATCCTTTGTAGGATTTTCGGGTCCGGCAAAGTGTTCTTAGGGTTTTGTATCTGTAATTTCTAAGTTCTGCGTTTGTTAATCATTTTAATGAGTTTGAAGAACGTGGGTGGTTGAAAGAAAAATCTTTTTTATGGGTTTAAATAGACAAGTAAATAATGTAGTCTCAGTTCTTTAGTAGAGCCCCTAAATGGGCCTAAAATAGCAAAGACTACCGACAGGAATTACCATAAAATAACTATACCTCCAAGGGGCACTGGATTAGTAAAATAAAGATGTATAGGAGAGTTTAAAATGTCTTGAGTGGTATCAGAATAGAAAAACGGCCTTTGTTGTTCATAATATCTAAATGCTAGTTTATTTACATTTTATTGTTCATAATATCTACATGCTAGTTTCTTTACATTTTATTCCTTCACATTTCGTCGTTCAGCAGTAGTTATGAAATTAAATACGACCAACAATTCGTAAGTCAGAGCCGATATTCAATACACGAAAAGCAACCTCTCAATATTATTAAGTGGCAGAAAGCCTTAAGTAACAAACTACATCGATTCCCTTTTCTGCTGAGTCCCATGAGAAAAAAATATGCTAACAAAACAAAACGCCGTCAAAGAAATAGGTCAATACGAAATCACCCTGTTACTCTAGCTTCCAACTGCGTAGTACGCCATGTGTTGGGTCAAAGCTGCCCTGGATAAATTAGCATATGCTGGGTAACCCGGGTAGTTAGGGTTATAACTGTCCCTACCCGGATTGGCTTAGTAAACCGTTGCTATGGCGATTTTTAATAGTCTTACAGGAAGATTTGGGATTTGGGTACAGATGTTCGGGTAAAGCTTACGTGTTACTATAGTTAGAGAGTGGATAGTATGGAAATACGGTTGGTCCTTACAGGAATATTTAGGTACATTGAAAACATCTGGATCCCTGAATCCGACAAAGGAAAGGGCAAATGTTTTTGATAAAATTAATGCAGAGGGATAAGCATGAGGTGTCCTCCTAATATTTATTATTCATGACAGTAAAAATAGATTCATTAGGGAAAGCAAAATGTTCATGATAGGTTTTTTTGTTATTGTTGTATGGGCTTGCTTTCACCTCTATCACGTCTAATTGGTAGAAGAAGATACTCAAAGTTTGCTTTGATGGCTGACGGATTAAATCTGGAATGGAACACAGATTCTGGCAGAGGTCAACACTTTGTTTGTGCGCATAATAAACATGGAGAAGAAACGGTAAATACGACTGCTCGGGATACCAAGTAAGTCTGGCTGGTTCCCTTCAATACGTTTGATAGCCCGTTAGTAAAAAAGCGATAGTGGGATTAGATCGTGGAGTTCTATGCAAACTTACCTCACTATCACTAAACACACAAATATCACTTAACTTCCCTTATGTTCAGCAGCGGACGTTTAAAATGAAATGACTACAATTTAAAACATAACAACTTCTTAGTAAGTATTCACCGAAGACATTACTTAGGTACGGACAGCAGGTCAAGCTACACAAAATTGTTAAATATTTCCAATCAACCTTGAGCCTTAATGCTTTAGCGATAACGTTGAAAATCTAACAAAGAAAATTTACAGATTGTAGCAGCTTCGTGTACTGTCGCCAGTACATAATAGAATAAGAAATCCTCATTAACCTTCTAATGTTCCTTTACCAAACGCGGAAACGACAAGCCAGCCCAATCAATCATACGTGAATCAATTGGGGCTACCCTTGAACCCTGTCCTCGGTATTTAAATGCCACCCCTCGGCGGGTGATACACCGGGCATCGATCCGGCGTTGATGTGACGATGACATGCGACACTGTAGCTTTACAACTTGAAGTCACGTGGTTGATGTCTCTTTGTAGTTTGTGGGATGTATTTTTGACATTGTGACTTACTTTTTTTGCGGTGAACGGGAATTTGAATCGATTTGGCAATTTGTTTGAAACGAATACCTACGGTAACCGTTTCTTTACCTTCTCCATAGGAAACTGTTAAAACCGTGCACCTATCTTCTGATGTTTCATTAGTACTATGTGTTATGTGCATGCAGATTTGATTGATGATTGATTTCTTAGTTATACGAGTTTTATTATGTTTACACGATTGTTACTTTGCTCAATCACAACATCTAACAAGAGAAATGACAGTAGATTTACTTATTATGGGTAGTGTTGCCCAAATGCAAGAACAAGACGAGACTTAGCCAGTCTTGGTCTTGGTCTTGCGCCAATACACCTGGTCTTGGTCTTGGTCTTGGTCTTGCGTTCCTAGTCTTGGTCTTGGTCTTGGTCTTGCAGCAAGAGTCTTGCAAGTCTTGCAATTACCTATTAGTCTATTACTATTTATTAAAGTTTACTTTAAATCTTAGAAAAACGTATTAGAATTGGAACATTGTGAGCTTGAATTAACATAGCCATAGTAAAGATCAAGCAGATTAATAAATAACTGAAGATTTGATAAGAAATTCGAAAAAACTGACCTATATGTCGTTTTCCATGGAAGTAACTGTCAACACGCCTGCCTGTGACGTAGAGGCCCCGGGTTCGATCCCCGGCCAGGTCATGATGGAAAACGATCTTTTCCTGATTGGCCTGGGTCTTGGATGTTTATCTATATATGTATCTATTATAAATATAGTAGGTATCGTTGAGTTAGTATCCCATAACACAAGTCTCGAACTTACTTTGGGGCTAGCTCAATCTGTGTTATTTGTCCGTATATATTATTTATTATTTATAAGCTTACATTTGCTAAAACATGTAAAAAAACAAATTAATTACAATAACTTGACTGTATTTTAAAGAACAATACTTATCTGTCTAGAAAGAGATTGAACCCTCAACTTATAAGAAATTTAATAAAAGAGTTTTACGATTTATCATTTATTTGAACAAAAAATAAAATACAACACAAATCAACAGCTTTATCATTAGGTTATGATACTTTATATCAATTTTTTTGACCAAGAATTAATACAAAGTAACCATCTGGCTGACTCACTCACTTAACCACTTAACCTATTTCTATGTTTTCTAATTACTAATGATGCTTTAGAAAATAACCTCTCAGCAGGTACTGAAGTTGCAGGTATTGAGAGAAAATCACGGGCCATTTTCGATAAAATCGGATACGCTTTTTATATTATTTTATTAGTTTTGTAGAATTTTTTTACACGTTTCAAGTATATTTAAAAGTGGCTACAATATTTATTAAGTATTGAGAGAAAATCACGGGCCATTTTCGTTAAAATCGGATACGCTTTTTATATTATTTTATTAGTTTTGTAGAATTTTTTTACACGTTTCAAGTATATTTAAAAGTGGCTACAATATTTATTAAACGGGTAATATTTGAACACTTTTTTGCTATTTTTTCTTGTAAAAACTTAAGAAATATAATGACTAAATGTACAATAATAGTACCTAAGTAATTAGTTTAAAACCATATAAGTAATCAATATTATAATATATACTTACTAGAATGAATTAATATGACATCTACTACCTATCCTTACCATTTTATCCTAATCATAATACTACTTGCGTGATCAGTATAATGTATTCATTTTTTCAAAAAAATCAAAATCAAAATCAAAGCATTTATTTCAAATAAACCAGTTACAGGCACTTTTGAATTGTCAGAAGGTCGGTCAGTCAGTAAGGTGAAGCTAGTCGCCCATTCCAAAGAGTAGGTACCTATGGAGAAGAACGGGCAAGAAACTCCATGGACACTCTTTTAAATTATCAAGCTATTGATACAAATATTTGATTACATCATTCATTTTGAAATCAATCGTGTGAGAACGATGCAGAAATATTAATAATAATTTTCATTCTAAACACTCTGAAACTTATTTATTCTTTGGAACACCTGTAGGTACTCTTAAAATTCGAAATTATTTTGCATGAGTATACCTACGCCCTATGGCGGCAATCAAATAGTGTCAAATGTTATGATTTCGGCGTGGCGGCAACGATTGTTTTAGATTTCAAAAGAAGCCGCCGGCGCGTGTATCATAACCATGTACTTCCGAAAAGCGGCAAATTTCTTTGAGAAGTAAGTACAAGACCTTTGATGCCGCATTATCAAAGTGCCGATGGTTAAAACATAACTGAGCATTTCTCTTTTTTTTTGCCATTACACATTTGTGGAATGTCCCGTGATTTTGTAGATGAATAACTTTGGTGTAATCTATAAATTGCTAATACTGTTTTACTAAGAAGCACTACTGTAATTCAAATTTACTGAAAAAATGTTAGCAAATAATATATATATCATACTAAAATAAAAAAACAACTAAATATAAACTGTCGAAAATTTCAATGTATGAAAATTCGTATGTCCCAGTCTACCAATCGCAATTTCAAATTTAAATGTTTTGATATAATTCAAAGAAACTATTCTGAGATTTTGATTATAAATCGTATTACAAGGTAAAAGGTTTTACGTAATATTTCTTTCATGGTAATTTGGTTATAATTTTACGGTTATTAATTAATTTTAAACATGTCCCAGAGACAGTTCCAAAATAGATTTCAGTTTTTGTTACCCAATTTAGACATGCAAATTATTGAGAAATATCAATTTAGTTATATTTTTTGGAACTAGCAATAACGTAGATCTCACAAAATACCGCCATATCGATGTAATGCGTCAGTTGCTGTTCCGAAGTTTGAAATGTGTACACGTACCCGTTTAAGAGTGAATCTCATTCCAGCTTTTGTTATTGCTGTTTCAAGATAAGTTGGCAATATTTACCCACTATTTTTATCATAGTGCAATAGTTATTAGCTTCGTATAAAATTTAGTGTATAATAATAGACGTAACTGTAATTTCAACTACCAAAACAATATTTCGATAAAATCAAACACTAGTTTCGTTACTTCCTTTTTTGTTACTTTGGGGTAGTAACGTATAAGCAGAAAAATTAAGTAACAAAAACGGAATCATAAAGCTATGTTTACAATTTAACAGCACAACAAAATGCCACTAACTCCGGCAGAAAAAATGAACCGTAATAGAGAGAAATTAAAACAGAACCCGGATAAGTTGGAAGAAATAAGAAAGAAAAATTTAGAAAGAATAAAATCAAAATATAAATATAAAAATTATTGTCATTATTGTCATATAAAATGGTTATACTATTAAGCTAAATATTTCCATTTTGTTAATTTGTTCTTAAATAACAAAATGACATAAGATTGTCAAGGTCTGGAATAATGTTAAATTTAAAAAAGTGTCAAAATTACCTAACGGCGGGTCTGATTAGGTATATACAGTTTATTAAACGTTGATTATGATTAAGGATTAATCCATATTTTTATTTATTCATATATTTAATCCTTAAAAATAAAACTGAAAAAGCACGTTCTAAAAACAACGTTGTTCAGAGGAAAGCCGTGGTCGTACCTATATGCCAATTTGCCCTAAAGTTAATGATACCTAACACGCCATGACTAAAAAAAATATACTATTTTTTATTCGTGACTTTTCGCCGTAGTCGAGTAAAAATAACCATTGTAGACGCAACCTTGTGTTTTTTATTTTGTTACTAATTACTCCTTTTTTGTTACTGTCCCAAACATCTCCCGTCTTTAAACTCGCTTTTTGTATTTATTTATTCAATATAAATGAACATTACGTGTATAAAATATCAATTTTGCTAAACATTTTTATAAAAAATAAGCAAATTCTTTTAATTTTGTATATTTTTCATATAATCAAAACTTTTAATTTACTTTAGATTAAAGGTAACAAAAAAAATGTTAAAGCACCCAAATTGGAAATATTTGTCGCTATTCTTAGTAGTCCTTTGCGATGATTTTATCAAACTTATCATGAATTTTATGAAACAGAAAATTTAGCTACAGAATTTCCAACTTCGAAGTTTTTTTTTTACCAATTAAGGAGTAACAAAATAAGAACGCTTAGCCTACCTTGATTTAGTTTTTTATAATTTTAATACAAAAATCTTAAATCAAACAGAATTCCTGTAGAAAAGTTAAAATACTCATAAAATAATTTATCTGATTTCATGACCAAAACAGGGATATAGTGTATTTTTTTTTATTGGCGATTTTTTGAAAATATGGCAAAAAATAAGAGAAACGCTCAACTATGCATGCACTCAGTTTGATTTTAATAGATATTTTTTTATTCGCTATGTTTATGGTATTAGTCGTAATGCGCATAGGTCCAGTTTTTCATATTCTTTGATTCGGTTTTTTGCGTCTCATAGAATTCCTAAGCGTACCTACCTATACACCGAACTGTTACACCTAACTACTCAGTGAAATAGCGCTAAGCCCAAGCTGCAAGACGCAAGAGTCTTGCAGGCTATGTCTTGTTCTTGCTCAAGTCTTGCACGGTCAGTCTTGGTCTTGGTCTTGCTAAAAATACGCGGTCTTGTTCTTGGTCTTGGTCTTGCAAAAACGCAAGAACAAGACCAAGACTGCAAGACCAAGACTGAATTTGGGCAACACTAATTATGGGCTTGGTTAGCCTGTCAAAACTGGCAGAAATAGTTTTAGCCGGCACTCTTACACGTCAATAAAAGTTAGTTAGCCAGTATCATTTCAATAAAGATATTACAAAGAACATGAAACAAACCAGGACCAATACATTGAACACATAAAAGTAACCTATAACCCTTCTACTACATTACCTCATAAACCTCACTTCAAGTCTTCAAAAGGTGTCGTAGAGATCCAAACACACAGTTTGATACCTCATTAATCCCTTAGGTTGTCTTGGAGAGAGGATATGAATATTACCCGCCATTGAAAATATGAGCGTAGTTGGAAGAAAGCTAGGAATCGCGTCGGGTAAAATGACGCAATAACCGGGTGTGTGTCAATTTATATATTTTCTCGATAGATTTCATGTCAAAAGGTGGAGTGAGGTATTGTGGGGGGTATGAGGTCGCGTGAATTTAGGCTTTTACATTGCGTTGGTGGATGTATTTAGCATTATCAATACATAACGTACCCGCTGTTGGGACAGGGCTCTTCTCTGTGTCATCACAGGTCGATAGATGTCACATGTCATAGAATGTTTGCTTCTAGCATGCTGATTTCCTCACAATGTTTTCCGTCACCGTTTTGAGAGCAGACTTGATGAAAAATCATTTACTTCAATTTACCACTGTATCAGTTAGGTAACAAGTAGAAACTGTTTAGTGATACTTAGGATACTCTGAATAATTATGGCAATATATTTAGCGCAGTGATGACAGATGATGAGGACCTACAGGTTGATCTTCGAAAGGAATTTGCATTAGTTAATGTTGGACTATTTTACCTGCACAGATTCTTATCTATTACAGGTACCGGGAAACCGCTTCCTTATGCAAGCAAGGTTTGGGAAACAAAGGTTCGTTCGGCGGCGAGATGGGACTGCAGGAGAGACTGGTGCAGGAGCGTGGTGTCTTGCACGGAAAAAAGATTCCGTTACCCAGTAGTGGGCGAAGTCGAATTGTGGATGAACATGAATTTAAAGCGAAAACTTATTTGGTTAATGCATAATGCTTATAAGCTTACTTGCTTAATTTTTAAGCAAGTTTTACAAGTCTCTGCCGAGATATGCGTTCTTTGATAGGATAGATAGGTAAAATCTAGGAGTCTTTTATTAAGGCAGTGTTTTTGGACTATTTCATTTTTCACAGAGTATTTATGGCCTTGGTAATCAAGAGAATGCCAAGTTACCTTTAGTAATAACGATTTGAAAGACAACAATATACGTTAGTTTATTTCCAAGAAGGAAACAAGTCTCAACATATAAGGAAACACAAGATAACAAGCACACACTCACAAGCACAGAATACAATTTCATAAGTCAGCAATATGTCTGCTACAGCTTTGTCGTATATAAGAACAACCCAGTCTGTTAGCAGTCATAACAATTCATAATTTAATAATAATTTCGCTACAATTCGTCGTTTTGTGTGTGTATTTTAACTGAAGTTACAAACACTCAACAAGGTTGTTAGTAAAACTTACGACTCTGTTGGTGAACACAGACCTATGTAAACAAAAACAAATTTAAAAATATGGTCGCCATCTTTGGTACATCCCATAAGAGACAGTATAAAAATGACCTAGGTACACACAGTCTAGGCGACTTGCTACCATACTTGCAATAGGAAAGGTGAATAATTAATTTCAGTAACTACACGTGCTGAAATAACACACAACAAAAACACACGTGGATGACTAAATACCTAATTAATTAAATGATGTAATTCAAGAAAAACAAACGTTTTCACTTAATTTTCACTTTGAAATGAAAGACTTTTGATGCCTGAAGAAGTGAGGATTATAAATTTTAGGTAAGAAAAGATGTACGTTATGTACTGTGTCATTAGTAGTTATTTTACCCACTTTATAGTTATTTCTATTTTAACAGCACTCGTTACAGATAGGAACATACACATAATTGTGTCTTAACTGCACAACCAGTAACGAGCATATTCAGTAACGGTCAAATACTACACGCAAAAAGCTCTTTGTAATTATTAATTTAACTTTGAAGACTACAATAATGTAATGAAATTTTAGATAATTATAATAGGGTAGATGCGCCCTGCAGTTTAGGCCGCAAAAGATTCGATCCCGCGGGAATATCCGCACAAAAACTACCCTTTAAGTTAATGCTGATTTAAAGCCATCTGTATGGCCAATTTTATCGAAGTGGGATACTTACAATATTTATGACGTCAGGAAAAAGTCGGTACTGAGTCTGGGTGAACGTCAAACAGCACGGTAATTGAATAACACACTGTCAGTAACAATGGGTTTAATTTTGAAAGTTCAACAGCATGCATTGCGTTGTTTACGTTTTTGAGCAGACACATTTTCGAACATATGAAGCAATGGATTAGCAATATGCTTCGAAATGATTCCAACTGATAGTAATACAGATTACTGCGTTCGTATATGAGTAAGCACACGCGGGGTGTGTATCAATTAGCTTCACTTGTATGTTTGCTTGCTTGTTTGTTTGTCCGTCTCTAACTCTTTGGACTACGAGTGAGCGGCTCATTACTGTAAAATATTCCACTGTTTTCAATAAGTTCGTTGGCCGATCGGTCTAAGGCGTGCGGCCACACTGAAAAAAAAAATGTTTTATTCCGGCAAATGCTAAGATTTTAATCGTACATCTAAGTAAGTAATTCTGAAAAACTTTACCATTTTTTCGTCGGTAACTCGTTTCCCTATGATAAGTAGTAATGTTAATTTCTGAGTCGTGCATGGTTTAATGTTTGAGGCAAACGGAGCCTTAGAATTGGAATATCAGTATCAACAACTAGACCGGAATTCATTATTTGAAAGCAAGCCAGGGAATCAAATTTTCAAAATTTTTTCAACCTTACCTTACATTAATTTGTGCAGGCAAAGCATTTAGTTTAGATTTAGTTATTTGGGTAACGCATCATTACGAATTTTAGTACTTGCTATTCTGTCTGTTGGAGAACAAGAAAAGTTTCAAAAAAACAAATGAGCACTACTTAAGTGTTCGTGCTGTCCGTAGGTATATTATTTAAAAAAAGAATATCGAACTAAATAAAAAGTTGAAAATAAATATAGTTTAAAAAACTTAAAAAACACGCTTTTAAAGAATATCAAACTAAAAAGTTAAAAATAATTTTAAAATTAATGACAATACCTAGTATATACAGTAGGCTTGAGTAACTCCGGACACAGTTATATCTTCGGATATGTGTCTCACTTTGGATATGAATCGTTCATTCCCTTTCTAATAAATAACTATATCCTATATCTATCCTACCCGTCCACGTCCAAGTTTCGTTCATTCGTAAGTAAGAGACTCTTTTAAAGAGAGCGAGAGCGTAATACAACACAGCGGCGACAAAAAATAGTTTAATAATTATAAGTAGGTAAAAAAAAAACTGTAAAAATCATAATCATGTACATAGTCGATCAGAAATCATTGTAAATACTAATTGATTTTTAAATACGCCAATCAAATATTTATTTTTAATTTAAATAGGTATTTGGTTGACAGTCCTTAGCCTGTGTAAAGTATGACGGGAAATCAAATAGTTTGTCCTCGGAGCGAGAGCGAGTAAATTAATTTTGTACTGTAAGCGGCTCTATCTCGCTCCGAGAAAATTTTTAAATCTCTCGCATCCTCGGAGCAACATAGTTCCGCGATATGGGACTTGTCCTCGCTCTCTCACGTCATCATAACCGCGGATATGATTAGCGGACATGGATATAGTTATCGGATATGTGTCTTTGGCTGGAATGATATGTCTCATATCCAATCTTCTTGTGGAGTTACTTAACACAAGCCTAATATACAGTATGTTAAGAAAACCCTGCCCGACCCGTCAAGGTGTTGTTAGGTATCGATAACTGATTCTACTAATAGTTACAAAACCGGGCTAAACTTAAAAAAAAATCCCCCTAAAAAAATAAATATTATTTCGCAAAAAGAGGTAACTTAATAAATGTGCGATAAACACCCTTCCGCGGGTGGCGGGCGGCAGGGCACGCGGCACGTGGTCGCATCGCTATTCGCTCATAATATTACCGGTGTTGTCACTTTTTTAAAAATTACCAAATTTCGGGGAAGTTGGAATTAATTCGCGGGAAAAAAAGATTATTTCAAAATTCATTTGTATTGGTACTATGATGATTACGTAAAATTTTATATTATATTTGGTCATGTGTTTACCTAACCTTTATTATCCTTATGGGTCGGACAGGGTTTTCTTAACACACTGTATATATATGAAAATTCGAACTTCGATGTTATGAAAAAAAACTCTTAAGTAAAAATAATTTATAAAACATGTGATATTGAAAGAAGCGTACTATTAGGGACTACTCACTTATACAAACCTGTTTTTTTCTTTAGAATACAAGGATATTGTATCGAGTCCCGTGTGGTACCAGACTTAGAAAAAAGCGTGAGGCGCTTTGTGCCATAATTTTTGTTTATTAAAGGTAGTAACACACTTCATAGTTTACAAAACTAAAAAAAAAAAACATGCTTTTAAAGACACACTTAAAAAGTTAAAAATAATTTTAAAATTTAAAAAAGCGTGAGGCGCTTAATATACAAAAATTATGGCACAAAGTGCCTCCCGCTTTTTTCTCATTTATACTAGTATTGTTTTATATACTATTGTCATAAAATAAATTTTAAAATTATTTTTAACTTTTTAGTTTGATATTTTTTAAAAGCATGTTTTTTGTTTTTTAAACTATGTTTATGACATTACACACAGTCTTGACCTATTGTAATTCTTTCATTAAATTTGTTAGTAGTTATTACATGAGTGAAACACTGGTTTTTATACACCTAGGGTGGGTATCTTGATGTTCCAGGGTTCAGTCCCACTAGGCAGTACCTATCGTACCTTTAAATTGATTAATAGGCAGAATACTATTGAAAATGTCTTGTGTAATGTGATTAATAATAATCTGTCATATATATTATTTCTCAAGGGCTTTTTTTGTCGATACGTCATAATTTCCTTCATACTTTATCAATAAACATAAATGAGGCATCATTTTAAAACTTTTCTGGACCGCTTCGCCGGAAAAATAAACAAAATACTCACATTTCAGTGGTTTTTCGAAAATTTACAATTGAAAATCGAGGATGTGCGAATACTTCGCACGGGTTAGGTACCTAGTTTTGATAAAATGTTCATTTTAATATAACAACTTTGTGCTAAAATGTGAAACCATTTTAGCACAAAGTTGTTCAATATGTTGTTGTGATTAGGATCCCGTTAAATGGTGACCTGCGGAATAATATCGTAGTATCAATGGGTTTAATTTTGAAAGTTCCACAACATTCCTTGCGTTATTTGCACTGTTGAACATATGAAGCATTTGTCGTTACTCTTAGTATGTTATGAAAATAAAATGCTGGGCTGGTGGCAAAGAACTGTGTTTCTATTATGCCTCTTTAGACGAAAATTAACTAAAGAATATTATATCTATAATGGAAGAAAAGGAACTAAATATAGAGTACTTTAGTTTAAGTGCTAGCCGAGTTATTGAAAAGACGTTTTTATTCCCAATTTTTCTTTTAGTATTGTTGAATGGGCCGGCTTTGAAGCGATGGATGAAATCTATAATGAATCGTTCGCGCTCACAAGATGCCTGTTCACTCTAGAAGTCATTTATTACATAAATCTGGACCCGTATTATATCGTATTAGTGCCATTATTAATCCACAGTAAAAACGGTATGATGCAGCCTTCTATAGCTCCGTCTCTCTCTCCCAAATAAGAAAAATACAGACATTAATACGTACGGTGATACCGTTTCTATATCTTGCCATCTAAAAATAAAACACCTCAACAATCTAATTTTCTCCGCACATACGTCCCCCGATCTTCTATTTCGACTACTAAGTATTTGGGATTCAAGCGAGTCACGCAGTTTCCTTTAAAGGTAATTCCCATAGTAGAGAGCCAACTCGCGATAATGTTCCGTCCTCCCCTTTTCCCCCAAAATTATGTAATCCACTCGCTTAGCTCGCTTTAATCAGATTTATTTCATCGAAAAAGGTAGATAGACCTTTATCGATGAAATAAATCCCATTTGATACTTACGATGCGGCCGTGAATATTTTTTGGGCGACATATGTCGTATTGTGGTAGGTGACTGAGATCTGTAGTTTATAGACTCAAATAATTTGGTAATAAGTTCTTTTCAAAGCTAATTTCATCAAAGTCTTTTGAATCAAATTCACATTTCACACTTTTAGTATGGAAAATTGACAATAAATCAGGTATAAGTTTTGTTGGAACTAGCCCATAATGTAGGGAATATAATTACATAATGATATTCGTGAAATTATTAAGACCTCATAAATATGCTATATGTTTTCGGGGGTTAAATTCAACTACAGACCGGAATTACTGTTTCCTATTTTGAAACAAGAACAGTAAGCACATTGTGTTGGTGTTGTGAGTAACATGTTTCGTCAATAAATTCCAGGTGCATCAATCCATTGATTTCTTTCCTAGAAGGTGTCTGGCTAATTCATTAGGTAGATAGATACACCCATTTCAACTGCAGATAGAAACTCATCATCATTATCTCAGCGTATAATCCCGGTTGCATCCGTGGCTTCCGCTTTGGAGCCCGGGTCTGCTTTCCTATGCATATATACTCCTCCATGTCGCCGATCTCTGGTATCCCATGGTGTAAGACTGTTGACACGCATGTCATCTCTTACGACGTCAAGCCAACACTTCTTTGGTCTACCTCGCTTGTTCGGCCCGGCGGAGGCGCCATGGCAAAACATTTGTTACTCACGTAATGGCGGTTTTCGTAAGACGTGCCCGTACCAGCGTAGGCGACCCTCGTGCAGTTTGTCTGCTATGTCACGGACACGAAGACTGCCACGGATGTGGGAGTTCCTGACGCGGACTTTCCGCGTAACTCCACACATCCACCGCAGCATATTCATCTCCGTGACACGCAGCTCCTGATTGTGTCACTCAAGCACAGGCCACGCCTCACTGCCATACAGAAGAACATGTCTAATGATGGTCTTATAGACCTGTCCCTTAAGTTTAACCGATATTTTGGGGTTACAAATGACACCTGTCAGCTCACGCCATTTTGCCTAAGCTGCGGAAATACATGCAGGTAGAAACTCTTTTATTCAAATCCATGCTTATCTCTGTCAAGCTTCTCCCCGCGTTCTCGCGCTCTTCTGATTCCGCCTGATACATCTTGTTCAACTCACGCCGTCGAACCGCATCTACTAGCCGTGCTATTATCGACTTCGTTTCAAGTATACATAAATAGTATGCATAAGTAATACTACTATAGAATTACCTAATCAAATCCAAACTCAAAAATATACCATCTGGATACGCACTCAATGACATCCTTATGCTAAAAAGTCTAAGCATTTTAGGGCAAGAAGATAACAACCTGAAGTTATACCCTAATTGACATCATCAGAGAAGTCTGTTGCGAATAGGTATCATCATAAGAAAACACTGGCGTTATTTAGAGCGAGCGTGGCCTGGAGGGGCGCCATTTGCAATCACTAACCTACGACAATTATCCTCGTGTAGACTTGTCTAAAAGTTCAATAACGTTTTGATACCTTGTGCTGGATTAGCTTAGCTATTTGCACTTTGCGGAGGTGTGTTAACCTAGGTTATATTGTAATGACCTTGCTGCGTTAGATTGAGTACAAGAAAGCCATTTTTAAATTAGGTATTAAGATTATAGACGCTTATAACGCTGAACATTGGATTAACACAACTGAAGATGGTCTAATGAAATCTTTTATGTCACCTGAATTGACAGAAAAATATTTTGTATTTACTTGGTTTGAAACCCCTAAACCAACTTAACTTTTTACCACTAAAAGTTTTTCATTGTATGTAATTGGTATATCTGCTATATTTTAATTCGGCTGCAGTTTTTTGTTTTTTATATTAACTGCAAACAACTTGTAACTAGTACGTAAGTAAATTCATTGATCTACATTACAACGCAATTAAGTTACAAAATCATTAAAAACTACTCTCGTAACTTCAAATAAAACAAAATTATTAAAACCGCAAACCACTAAAAAATAGTCAAGAGGCAATTTAAATAAGTGCTCTCGGGTTTCCCGCGTCCGCCATATTGCAGCTAACGTCAAAAGTTCATTCAACTCGTGCGTCAGTGATGCATTTAAAAATGTATCTACTTAATCAGCCTGATGCTATTATATTCTTAGGATGATGGTAATATCGTAGAATTAAGATAAAATAATGAGTGTTTCTTGTGGGTTTTAAGTAGAATTAAAAAAGATGGATTGAATTAGACCGGGCAATAAATCTTAAATTTGTTTTTTAGAATTCTTTAAAAAGTAAAGTACCGCTATTGTGTTTCAGAAAAGCGTAAACATTAATTAATCACTTACCTAAGTGACCTTATTTGTCATTTTATATTGATAGAATAAAAGCACCCATTTTACATAAATAACGACAAAAACCGTCGAGCAATGTAAACAAACGTGACAGCTATCGATCAAGTAATTTTTCCCTCGGTAAAGAACAAAAAGAAAAGTACTTTGTAATTCTCGCGACCAGGCTCGGTTGTCAGTGTTGCCAGCGTCGTGGTTCCTCGGGGAAATATCGTGTTTCTATAAACGTACTTTCTTACCATTTGACAGTTTTAGAGGTTTCGTTATTTTTCACATTTTTTTTTGTACGTATATTTTATTTTGTTGAACTGTCAAGAGTTGAAGTATTTTTCTTAAAGTAATGTAATTGGTATGTTAAATGGTCGGACTGCGAGTTCATCCGGGTGACATATTTTTTTGCTTTTATATATATTTTATGACAGTAGCTAGGAGAGTTTATATATAGAGGACATACAAACATACTTACCTCTTTATGATATAAGTATTTGTAGACAGCCTCCGTGGCGTAGCGGTAGCGAACGCTGCCGCTGCGCAAGGAGGTGCGGTTTCGATCCGCGCAGTACAAATATTTGTATGCATGAATATGAATATTTGCACTGGTCTGGTCGTGCCTCGGTAAGCTCGTTAAGTTGTTGGTCCCGGTTGCCATACGTACATCTAATGGTAGTCATTACGGGTTGTTGGAGCCCTCAAAAATCCAGCAATTGGTCTAACTGCAATGCTTTGATATCGCCTTCTGGTTGTGGAGGTCAAATAGCAGTCGCTTCACGGAAAATATAGAAGTTTAGCCAAAATCAGCAGTTAGACTGGTAAAGCGGACCCCAGACTCCAAAGCTGAAAAAGCTTCGGATGCGACTGAGATGATGATGATGATGATGATGATGATATAATTATATATGGAAGATTCACTGTTGTATGTGCGTGGTTCTCTTAATCACTAACTTTGAAAAGACTTAATGATCAATAAGTTAGTCACTGTTAGCTGTTTTTCTGTTCTATTCATTATTGACGGCATGATTAGATACTGCTAATCATGCCGTCAATAATGAATAGAACAGAAAAATAGCTGTCTTCGACGTTACAAACGATGGTATAGTTCGCATTCTAATATTTTAAAAGGCTTTCCCCATAGCCTGTCTCGCAAAAGATTGACTAAACTAATTTTATGCCTGGGCAAAAAAGGATAAATGATATGACAACTCCATATAGGCAGAGTTAACGCCATTTGATATTCAATTTCATGAGTTACTTTTTCAGTTTGAAACAATTTCCTTACACAGGTTCTTTTCAGCGAAGTGCTTCTAAAAAGAGTTTATGTGTCGTATGATGTCGTAAAAGCTTGATTTACATGTCTCGTTTTTTTGAGTCGCGTAAAGTATCTTTTTGGATGCGAAATTATCAAATGACTTTTCCCGCTCTGGGTAGAGCGGAAAGGCGTGTTAGACTGACTAGAACCCACACACGGGTGGGTTTTAGTTAGTCTAACACGCCTTTCCTTCGCCTGTGCGATAAGGGTAAGTCCGCGGCCCTGGCAGGAATAAAGCAATCTTGGCTAGGTACCAGCACGGTAAGGTCAGTAACAAAATTCGATTTACACGAAATTATTTGATAATTTATTTTTTACCATTTTATATTTGAAGCTAAGACTTAAACGAGAGGTAGACAGAATCAGAAGGCTGTTCAGTAATTAAGTGTCGCTTTAGTTTCGATTTTGATAAAATATTTTGCTAATTAATTAAGATTTTGACAGCTAAATTATTAATTGAGTTTTATTGCTGACTGCTCCAGTGCTATATATCTATAGGTAGCGTCCTGTATCGGTATTGAACGGTTCTTACATTTGCGGTACCTGGGTACCGGTACTCTACATATGTACTGAATTCCAGTGACGTTGCTACTATGTTTTTGTTTGGTACCGATACTGATTAGAAAGTACCTGGTATACTACTCAGGTAACGGTACCTTTGGTACAGGTAACATGTCCGGTACCGAGACCACAAACCAGGATTTGAAATACCGATATTTTTGAGAACGGAGACCAATAGTACCGGTTCTCAAAAATACTTCAAATCAGGGTTCGAAGGATATATCTCAATTGATATTTATGTCATGATATATATCCGATATATATTTGATATATATCAAACGACGTTTTGTGATATATATCAAAATGTAGTATATTGTATTTAAGTACTTTTACCGACGCGCTGCCGGCGTTATATCAGTCGTTTTTCAATCTTATATTTCGAATAACTCGTAATATTTCGAATTTACCAAGTAGGTACTGCACTATTTTACACTATTCTATTTTATTTACGTTGCACTATTATTGTTGATACAATAATAGTGCAACGTAAAGGAGCCAAAACAATTTTCAATTGTACCTGTAAATATACTCCTTAAAAATGAAGTGAAGTGTTAATCCATTAGGAATATCAACAGTCGATTTGGCAGTTCTAACTGACTAGAAAAAGACTAATTTGTTATTTGATTATAACTCGACTGAGTACAAATATTAGGATTTTTAAGATATTTTAATTTTGTTTCCCTAATGTATTACTTTGTTTTCTGAGAAAAGATGTTTTCTTTTTAAGATGATTTTTGTCAATTATAATAAGATTTTATGTTTTTATATTTATTTCGTCAAATAAAAACTAAAATTTTGTTGTTTTTATATTGTAATAATAATTCATTATAATAAATTGTCAGAGTGCCTGTGCAAATCGTATAGTAATAAGACAATAAAATGTCAGTCTTAAGAAATGGATATAAATATCGGATATATATCCGACTTTGGATATATATCGGATATACATAGGGTGAATGATCCAATTATCGATAGTTTTAGGACTGTGTTCGTAATAAAAAGTGTTAAAAAATAAACTACAAAACTCAGTTCAACAGCACTTAGTGCAAATAACGATCAATATTCTCAAGAATGCGCACAATGATTTACAATTGAAGTATAGGTAATCCATTATTAGAAACTTGACAAAATATTAAAAAAAAAACTTAAATCACTAGTTATTGACACCAAGTTCAATTTAAGTTGTCCATACCCAGTGATCGACTGTTACCCAGTAATGGTCATCCAGTCGTCGATATAATAGTATTTGGAATTTGTTTGAATTAGGAGATAAATAAATTAATACAGTTCAATTTGAATCATTATAAATAATTTAAATTAAAAGAGGTACCTATGTAATCATTAAATATACAGTCTGTAACTTGAATGTCATTTGTGCCCAAAATGTCGAGAGGTGCAAAATAAGATGCGATTTGTGGCCATCTAAAAAATAGAATTGGCTTCTATATTTTCTCCTTTTCAAGTCATGGGTTGAAGATATTAGTCACATATTCATAGAATGTGCTTCTGCATATCCACCCACTTTCATACTTCCCTATCGCTCAATTTTCAGACACACTGACTGCGATATGTGACGGAATTCGTTCGTAGTTGTAAACTATCATGGGTGGGGCAAGCTGTCCAGCAGCGTTTCCGGTAAATAAAACTATCAGATTTTCTTTTTCGTCACCACATGCAGAGTAAAGATGTTTATCCCCTTTTTTGATATAACACGGCCTGGTTTTGGCGATAAAAAAATGCACTCTCGTCAGCATTGAACATTCGGTTTGGGTCTTTGACTATTTCTTTTAAATTATTTTCTTCTAAATAGCCATTTATTTCTTGAAATCGCTTTCTTATATATTTTTCAGAGAAGTTGTCCCGAGCCATAGATAGGTACCTAGATTTTCCGGCAATTTTGCAGTCAAAATTGATGCCTTTTTAGGAATAAATTACACCACTTTTTTCCAGGTCTGTTGTTTGTAAAGGGGTTCGATATTATTTTATCCTTTATTACATGCTTTTTATTAGCTTCACTTATATGTTTGCTTATTTGTTTGTCCGTCTCTTACTCAAATTTTTTTAGTTTAGATTTAGTTTTAGATTTAGATTTAGTTACTGGGGTAACGCATCATTACGAATTTTAGCACTTGCTATTCTGTCTGTTGGAGATCAAGAAAAGTTTGGTAACTTAGCGTTCTTGTTATCCGTATATTATTAAAAAAAAGAATATCGAACTAAAAAGTTGAAAATAAATAAGAAATAATGTGTCCATTACTGGAGATAGTATGTATGTCGGAACTAGTTAATGACACTGGCTTAACCTTAAGAAATGCGTGGTAATGAACGGGACGAATAATTACAAATTATATCTCTCATTTCAATGGTTAGCTTTAAAATCCATTAGAATTCAGTTACAATAAATAACAATCATATAATGATAAAAAAAAATTGACTTACGTTCTTAACGATTATGTAAGTAAAATTGGATTTTTCCAGAGGAACACTAACCTGGTCTAATGTTTACTTCGCCAACTTGAAACACAACGGCCGATCGCACTGACATATAATTATGGGGCGAATAGGAGGTCAGTCTCTAAGATTAAGTGTTGCTATACCAAAATATGAGTGTGCGAGGCTGGTTTTCTTTCAATAAAGGTAAAAAGTGTCGTCACTGGGGTCTTGTCCATCACTGGTTCTTTCACGCTATAGGTATCATAAATTTTGATATTTATTATAAATATCGGATATTTTCGAACCCCGTTTCAAATGCTGATTACTGTATGAGGTAGAATATAGTGCCAAAATTGTTTATGTTGAAGAATGCAAACAATTACTTGGTTAATTAAATACAACCTTTTTAAGGTTGTGTAGACACGGCAAGGTACTCTTATTACAACCACTTTCCCTTAACGGATAGGGTTAAAATAATATCCAACATTTCACTGTTAGGAATTTAGGTTCTGGGAGCCCCTTAGCAATCTACCAAATATTAAAAAAAGTATTTTAATACGATGAAACAGAGGGTTATATTGACTTTATAATTTTATGCAAATAGAATAAACGTGAAAATTTTTAGTATTAATTTAATGAAAATCTAAAAACTCCGTCTTTACATTTTGTATAAAATTGAGAGTTTTCGCGGGTTAATAAAATTTCAGCTATAGTGGTCTACCAAATTGGATTCTTACTTAGTATATCAATCTGACAGCTAATATATGCAACTGCCGAGCCACATTAAACGACTGAACACTGCCACCCAAAATACAAGCTTTCGCTTAGTTTGGGAGGCAGCATCAGTACCTATAGACCATTACATTTTCCTGTATCTACATAATTATAAGTCACCATGTGAACTGTAAACCTTGCGCCAATAAAGATTTTTATTATCATTATTAAGCAGAGGTCCTTTTGGCAAAAGTATGACAGAATGCTTTATGAAATGCACCGATTCCAGCGTGTTAAATTAACACCACAATTCGCCCCAGCCCCTGTAACCTAGTGTTAAATAGTGCCATAGTAGCCATTGCATATCAAGAAGTTGACCAGGGGGCTCGGTAGTGGTAAGAAAAACGTGCCTGTAGGGGAGGATTCAGAGGTTATTTTTACAAAAGTCATCATCGTTATCATCTGCCTGCTTTTTCCCAATTATGTTGGGTTGGCTTCCAGTCTGACCGGATTTACCTGAATAATATTTCTAAAGTATACCCAAATAATTTTTATTTTGCTGTTCTGTCCATTATTTAGCCGTGACTATCGTCTTAGTCGCCGTTATGCTTTTTTTAACAGCATATCGATAAATGTACGAACGACAGCTGGCAGTTCTAGCGATGCTAAATTGTCAAATATTCCCAATCAATTTTTACTCTTAATTCTTTAGCGATAAAGTTGAAAATCTAATAAAGAAATGTTACAGATTGTAGTAGCTTTTTTAACATGGTGTCGTCTGTATGAGAAGCGTCTGGTTGTGTACGAGTGTTGGTTTGTGTGTGTGTTCTGCCTCCATGTCACAACATTTGCATCTGAATGGTATTTCTATATCTGTCCACATCAGTTATACATAGATTACCATCAGGCGAGTGTAGACGAATACCAGACGTTTCAGATGCTCCGTGATAATTGTATATTTAAATTATTTTTTTGACAACATCAATATTAATTTTATGGGTAGAAATTGTTTTTGTATAATGGCCTACTAAATTTCAGATATATACCTACAGTATACTATGAAAGTCAATGTAGTGTGGGGTTCGTCAGAAACATTTTCTTACGTTTCATTTCTTTAAGATGAATCGAGAATTAACTGATTTGGTGATTGTAAAACGTTATATCTTCTGTCCATTTTGGATATTTGCATTGATTTTATTGAAACCAAAAGAGCAAATATCCTATATGTCCTGGCATGTTTCGTCTCTGCCTGCCTGAAGTTGACTGGTATAATAAGTCCCAGGCATTTAGCGAAGAAAATAAAGTTTTTTTCTGTAAGTATTAGGTATAGTTCTAATAAAAAAATCAAATGGTTTGTCTGCTTCTCACCCCTAAGTTTTGATGTCCACCACTGCTCAAAGATCATAAGACCTGTTTTACTGTTTAGTCTCGTATTATGCCCTGTATATAACAGTTTTATTATATTACTTCGTCGCAAATAAAATTTATTGTTCCGAGATGATTCGCTTGAGTTTGTTCACTGTGCTTACTGCTTTTTATAGTGGATATAAATGTTAGTTTATACCCCACAGTTGTAGTGTAGTATAATAAATAAGTTTTGTTAAGTATGGTTTGTTTAGTGACAGTTAAAGCAGGCGAAGGGAGGATCTTATTATTTCTGCGGTATTTTTTTTATCGAGATTTACTGTTTGCTTACTTGATAGATTCGTGATCGTAGATACGATGGTTATTTTTTTTTATCAACACTCCTATCAAAATAGTGTTGGAAAACATAGTGGTGACCGGCATGTCCCAGAACAGAAAATTTTAAGAAATATGACATCTATCAATCCGCACTGGGGCCACCGGCTGGACTATAGCCCAATTCTAGAGGAGGTCCGTGCCCATCAGTGGGCAGATAATGGGCTTATTTATGCTTATGCTTACTAGAGATGTAACGGATAGTAGTTTGGCCGGATACCGGATACCGGATATCCGGCCGACCATGTGGCCGGATAGCCGGATATCCGGCGAAACTTAGTCGTTTGCGTAGGCGGCGATAACCTGTGAGCTGAATTTTTATCTCAAGTCAGTGCTAATTGATCGCAATTGCGACCCATATTTTTGGTGGGCAGCTAACGCCAAACAATACCCAAATTTAACAAAGTTTGCTAAAATCTACCTTTCTGCACTTTGCAGCAGTGTGTATAGCGAAAGACTTTTTTCTGAAGCTGGCCTTATTTATGAAGAGAAACGCAACCGCCTGCTACCTCCCAATGCAGAGAAATTGTATGATTTAATTCCCCCATCTCCGTTCCACCATCGGACGACCCGTCATACGGCGACTTACCACTCTTACGTTGTTGACAGCACTACAATCTTATTTTATACCGCGTACATCGAGGGACTGGAACAATTTGCCGGCAGCGGTGTTTCCGTCACACTACAATTTGAGTGTCTTCAAGGCTAGAGTGAATAGGCTCTTAATAAACTAGCGCGCTTTGCCATCAACGATCGCATCACTGCTTACCATCAGGCGGGATTGCGGTCAAGCGCTAGTTTATAATATATAAAAAAAAAAAAATTAAAATTAGTATTCATTCACCATAATTTGCCCTTAATGCAGTATAAGTACTAATTCATTCATTTTCTTTGTATTACATTAATTTACTATTGTGTGATTAAAAATATAAAACTTAAACCAATTATATTTAAGTGATACTAACTAAATAAAGCAAATAATTACTCAAAAATATGTTTCATTTATCCAGTTTGTTCTATTTATTCGGCCGGATAGATATGCGGCCAAATATTAGCTATGCGGTATACGGCCGGATAGTATTAGGACGGCCGGATAGGCCGGATACCGGATAGTTACCGGATATCCGTTGTATCTCTAATGCTTATTCAACGTGTGCTGGCTATTCTGTATAACAGTGTTTTTCAATCTGTGGGTCGCGACCCCTAGGGGGGTCGTGACGCCTTACTCGGGGGGTCGCCGGCTAAAAGAAAGAGTCGAGGTTCTTACACAATAAAAACGTAATTTTAGTGAGAAGGATGTGCTTGTTTATTTTCCAGAAGTTTATCAAATAGTGGTGTTATTTTTGAAACGTTAATAATCAAATCATTTTCTAATTGCAGTCTATTTCTCATTGAAGAAAATGTCAGTTCACACAAATATGAAGTGGCGAATGGCACTAATAATTTATGAGCTTCTTTTGCCAGCTCGGGATATTCGTGTTTTCTTTTTATCCAAAATACGTTGACACTTTGCGAATAAAATTCTATTTTAAGCATGCCATCAGCAGCTAAATCAAGAAGACTTTCTTTCATTTTTGTGGTGACATCAGCCAGATCTATTGATTGGTCCAAAAAAGGGTTTAAAATCCATCTACGCCCATTGTCAGCTTCAGAGTGCAAGTCTGGAAAGTATGTCAAAAGTTTCTCTTGTAAATTATGCAAGCTCAGTATCATGCAAGGAATATGAGCCGATACTGCAAAACTTTGGTCTGTTGCATTATCTTCAATTATCTTCTGAACACATGGAAAAGACTCGAACATTTTGTTTTGCAGAGATGTTGACCACAAACGAAGTTTTGCGTGAAATGCTTTTATTTTATCTTTGGCTGTTAAAATATTTTCTCCTCTTCCTTGAAGGTTCTTGTTCAAATCGTTAAGATGGCTGAAAAGATCTGCCAAAAATGCTAATTTCAAGAGCCAAATAGAGTCAGAAAAACGAGAAGCATATTCAGATTTTGCATCTTGTAAGAACATTAATAATTCAGCTCTCAGTTTCAGAACTCTTGTCAATACCTTTCCTTTGGATAGCCACCTGACCTCTGTGTGATAAAGGAGATTTTGATGAAGCGAGCCCATATCTTCACAAACGATTCTGAATAGCCGGGTTTGCAAAGCTTTACCTTTGATAGAATTCACAATTTTTATTACCTCCGTGAGCACGTCATTTAAATCAGAAGGTACTACCTTAGCAGCTAGAGCCTGTCGATGAAGAAAACAGTGTGTCCAGGAGATGTTTGGCATTATCGCTTTTAATCTTGCAATGAGTCCACTAGTTTTGCCAGTCATAGCTTTAGCGCCATCGCTACAAATTGCGATACATTTTTTCCAATCAATATGGTAGTCGCAAGTGCTTTCTAAAAACATATCGTACAAACACTGGCCAGTAGTGTTTGCAGGAAGTGCTTTGCAAAACAATATTTCTTCCGTGATACTGTCATCTGCTTCAAAGCGCACAAATACTACAAACTGTGACCAGTCGGAAACATCTGTAGATTCGTCAAACTGCAAAGCAAAATGTTGGCTGTTCTTTAATTTTTCGACTACTTGTTCTTGAATATCCTTGGCCATATCTTTTATTCTGCGTGAAATAGTATTGTCAGAAAGTGGTATGTTTTTTAATTTGTTAGCCTCCTGCTTACCGACCATAATTTCGACCATATCAAGTGCTGCTGGCAAAATAAGATTTTCGGCAATTGTATGTGGTTTCCCTGCTTTAGCAACTCGATATGCGACTTTGTAGCTAGCTAATAATGATGATTCGTTGACACTGGATGACTGAAAATAAACAAAACAAAGTTAGTTGGTTAACAAAAACCAAGTTTAATTATGATGCAATTTATGGCGTATAACTTCAATAAAAATAGGTAGATATTGGTAAAAAGTGCAAAGTGCATTGAGGGTTTTAACACGAGTCGATAAATCGCACCCGTCCAAGAGTTCACTCTTCTCAAATTGCCTTTCGCGCATGCGCGCGAACTTCATCAAAAATCGCGGCGCGAAAGAGCAAATGCGCGCGAATTATCGACTCGTGTTTTAACAACACTTTGCGGAGACTAGGAGAACATTATTTATAATTTACTTACTTACCTGAATTATAGTATTTTGCTGCTGACTAAGAGCTTTCAACTTTCGTTCAAAGAAATCCAACGGCTTATTAGCTTCTTTTTGATGCTTGGTTGTGAGATGCCGCATAAGCTTTGACGGTTTCATACTCTCATGTGATAAAACATCGCCGCAAATTACACATTGAGGTTTATTATTTAAGACTGTGAACCCATATTTCAAATAACTGTCATCGTAACGTCTATTTTTTCTTTGGTTTAATTCACCACCACCGCTATTGACACTCGTACCAGATGTTGAAGGCTGCGATCTTTTGAGAAATTTATCCATATTACAAACGCGCGGAGAAGGTAACCGAAAAAAACAAAATAATGATATCCGTACTTATCGGTGACTGCGCTCTGAGTGAAATGAGAGTTGAAACAAAAGATGATTGCGGGTGTCACATGACAATGTGGTGTGGCAACGTCGCCTGCGGTTTGGCCGGCGTGAATTTAGGTAATGTTTTTCGTTAGGTCCTACTAACTAAGGTATGTAAAAACTGTACTTAGGTTAACATAACAAAAAAAATCTTTGGCTTTCTACGTCACAAGGGGGTCGCCAAAATATTTCAATCTGTAAAGGGGTCGCGTAGTCAAAAAGATTGAAAAACACTGCTGTATAATACCTTACCCAATCTTTGATTTTTATATTTATTATAATCAAAATAAGTAGTTAAAAAATTCATGAATAGATCGAAGTTATACAATATGTAAAGAAAACCCTGTCCGACCCGTGAAGGTATTGTTAGGTATCAAAAATTGATTCTACTAATGGATACAAAACCGGGCTAAACTTTTAAATAAATATTATTTCGTAAAAAGAGGTAACTTAATAAATGTGCGTTAAGCACCCTTCCGCGGGCGGCGGGCGGCAGGGCACGCGGCACGTGGTCGCACCGCTATTCGCTCATAATAATACTGGTATTGTCACTTTTTTAAAAATTACCAAATTTCGGGGAATTTGGAATAAATTCGCGGGAAAAAAAGATTATTTGAAAATTCATTTGTATTGGTACTATGATGATTACGTAAAATTTTATATTATATTTGGTCATGTGTTTACCTACCCTTTATTATCCTTATGGGTCGGACAGGGTTTTCTTAATATACTGTATATATGTTTTTTACAATACTATACAGAAGGGTTGTTAGGGTGATAACCACGTAAAAATGTAACTTTATTACGTTTCAACTAATACACTGCAAAAATTGGATTAATACGAAATTATTCGATACTACTTATACTTTTTGTCATTTTATAATAGAAACTAAGAGTTAAAGAATAGAGAGAGAGAGAGAGAGAGAGAGAGAGAGAGAGAGAGAGAGAATCAGAGTGCTGTTCTTTAATTAAATGTCACTTCGATTTCGATTTTAATAAAATATTTCGTTCAGTAATTAAGATTTCGATAACTGAAGTGTTAATCGACTTTTGTTGCTCGCTGTACCAAATTAATGAATTCCGCATTCCCATTAAGCGAGAATTAATTAAATCCTAATCCCATTCAAAACAGAGACATTTAAATTGAGCCTAGATTGGGCTAGAACCTAAGCCCTAAGCCCTAAGCCTTAAAAGATACAGTAACAATCCTAGATATTCCTTTACCCTCGTCCTCCATACAATCAACATAGTATTCTTTTCTGGTTTAAATATTGATGGCGCCCACCAGATGTAATGTCATGTAGATTAGTTTTTGGTGATGCTCACAGGAATCAATGCTTTTTCCCCATCTAACAAAAGTGCTCAACGTTAATAAAGATTTTTTCAATTTCAAAATTCGTGCGTTTTACATAAGATATAATAACGCATAAGTGCGTAAAGATATAGGTACAATTCGATATTACGGTAGGCCATAACATCGGCTGCCGCCAGAAGGTACCCACCAGACAAAGTCTTGCCGCCAAGCGATTCGTCGTGTTCCGGCATGATGTGACGGGTCTGAGTAGTTGTGTTATGATGTGTGCCGAGTACGATACTCCAAATGTTGTTGTGTCGGAGGTTTGGTCGTGGAGGGTCTCCAGATCAATCTCCCTCTGGCGCAGCATCGTTGGTCATGTTGTTGGGTTTAACATTGTATCACCTCGCTCACCTTCCGCCTTCCTTCCTATTCACTCAGTTTCTTTGGGTGAATAGGCTCTTAATCAACTAGCGCACTTTACTATCAAAGATTGCATCACTGCTTACCACCAGGCGGGATTGCGGTCAGGCACTAGTTTATAATTGTAAAAAAATTGAACATGATCATTTATTTGATTGAATGAATTTTGTAGTCTTCAAAAGTGTTTTATCTATGAAGATACGATTTACCTTGCAGTCCACTATAGAGAATGTATAACATTATTGAATGTACGAACGACAGCAGGTCAAGCTATCCGAAAATGTCAAATATTCGCAATCAACCTTGAGCCTTAATGTCTTAGTGATAAAGTTGAAAATCCAATAAAAATCTGACAGATTCTAGTAGCTTATTGTGCTGTCGTCTGTACGTTGCTACATAGTAGCCAATACCTAACTTAAGCAGTAAGCTAAATTCGACATATTAAAGCCACAATGATACCGACATTCCAATGTAGTACAAATTTAACTGTAGAATTATACATAGAAAACGGTCAGGGCACTGTTAGGGCCGAGGCTCGGTTCCCCGACCGTTACCTGTCACTGCGAAGGTATTTGTTGGCGATAAACTCGACGCTCGTGACTCTTAGCGCATACCGTGAGGTAAGAGCGACTGTTGTTGGTTATGCTAATTGTTTTTTAATATTATTATTTTTAATTTTTGCTGTTTTGGTAATACAAGTTATTTAACATTTTATAAATTTTTGGCCCTACCCCACTGTTAAGTAAATGCTTCTTCTAAATTCTTGAAGGCATTCATTTATAGAGCCACCTTAATCCAATTAATAATAAATTTAATATTTTCCAATTACAGTATGTCTAAAAATAACTAAAAAAGCTATAAGTACCCCACGAATGCTTAGATATTTTAATAATTAAAACACCTTTATAAGTCTATTTTAAGTGCATAATAGTCCATTATCTCTATTAGTGTATTAGTGTACTTCTCACGCTTTCAGTGATATTGTATTTCATGGTCCTATGCTAATCATTGGCTAGTTTGCCTGTTAATTTAACGGAGGTTTACTTACGTTTGACGTCTATTACACAGTCGATCTGATGCTATAGGTATAGGGGCTATCGTAGCCGTGTCCGATGCGTTCATTAAAGTCACCATTTTGAAGTGTATACCCAAGAGGTAATTCAGATTTTGTATACATTTCCGAAATACATTTTGTTCTATTATAGAATGGCGTGTTAACATTTTGTTTTTGGATTCCTGATGCTTTATTATTTTTTATACAGACACGGCTTCTAGATAAACCGTGGAAGACGTTTTTTATTTTCTAATTATACTGGCATTCGCACGCTTGAGGATGACTGAAAATTTAACGAATTGAACGTTTTCTCCCTCGTTTTGCATTCCATCGCGTTTAGTAACGGTCGTTTTGGCTAAGTTTTTTTCTTTTTATTCGATTTAACTTTGAATTTGGAATTGTACAAGTATTTTTATTTTTGATCGAACGTTTTATATCTTATATTAGAGATTAGTTTATTGTTGTGGAATACTTGCTTGACTGTTGGATTTTAACGTGAGAATTATGTTAACACAAATAATGGGCAGTTCAATGTTAAGCTAGATTTGGCAATTGGCCAATGCTCGCGGTATTTGATATTAGGTATTAATGACATCAAACATTAAGAGCAAATACGGCTATCTGAACACATCACCTTACTGTAAGCTCCATTATATTCTGTCAGTAATTTATTTAAAAGTCAGAAATTCTATTAAACTACACATTTAATCACTCAATTACTTGTTATTAATATTTTTTTCCTGAAAAACCCGTTGCCGTGACAACCCCGGTCAAACCACGTTGTATTTTATGCATAGCGTTGCATAGACAGTAGTATTTCATAACCGGCGCACTCCAGCCTTCAGCTTAGTCATTATTAGTGCATTCACCCCGACGCCAGGTGCGAGGGGGACATATAATGTAACGAGTATTTAATATTATGTACACAGTGTATATAGCCTTCGTGAGGACTTTGTTGAATAGTGTATCTCCGGGTTTAACTGCATATTTACATAGGGAAGGGCATTTTTGTCGTTATTAAAGTATGCGAGGAATGTGAAATTCTCAGGCTGGTTTCAGGTTTTTATTTGCATAATGAATGTGTTTAGTCCGTCCTACAGGTGCGTGGAGGGTTAATACAACTCTTATTTTACGGTTATAAGGACTTTAATTGAAGGCTAGCAGTATTCTTTTTGTGTTTAAACTTATTTTATACATGTATCAAAATTTAAACGGTCTTACCAATGAAATCGTCTTTTCTTTGTTAATTGTATATTTCTTACTATCCGGACAAAGAAAATAAATTTCTCACCTGTGCAAACTTTATGAGAATACCAAATTATGTTTTCATATCCCACCCCGACCTAATAATGGAGACAGAAATAGAATCCATTGTAATTTTATTTATTAAATTAATTAAAAATGAATTTTATGGCGCCACAACTTGTTCTATCGAACTAATTGGAAGCATACGTATTTTTTTCCATTTATTTTATAGACAGTCGTTTCATTACTCAGCTGCAGACTAGAAGACGACCCTAACATAGACAGGTAAAGGTAGATCATGATGGCCTGTCGTCGTGGCCTAGTGGTTAAAACACCAGCCTCTAAAGTATGAGTGTGCGGGTTCCATTTCAGGTCAGGCAAGTACCAATGTAACTTTTCCAAGTTATAAGTGAAAAGTATAATAGTGTAATATTATATTTATAACTGATTCATATGTAAATCTCATTACTTTGTAACAATCCTAAAAAGGATTATGAGCTAAGTACGTTACTCCATAGCGTTTATTTCTTTTCAATACAAAAATATAATACAGCTTATAAAATTCTGGATCATGTTGCGACAATGACATTCCAACATTTTTTTCAAGTAAATCTTGCAGGCCGACATTTGGCACGTTCACCCTATTAGGTGACGGTAAATATTGAAATTAATTCAGAAGATAATTCCAAAAATGGCTTCCCTTTATAACTATTTAGTAATTCTTTTACTTGAGGCAGATTTTTCAAGCTTCTCAATCAACTAATATTTACAGATATTTCATTAAAAAAATGTTAAACATCAATCTTTTTCCTCAAATATAAGTTATAGATAGCGATGGGAAAATCCTTTTTTAATTACATATAATAAAAGTAGGGGAAGTTTCCTGCTTTGTGTACATTAGTAATAATCGTACTAATGAACAGAGAACAGGAAAATAACTAGGTAACCTTGCCTTAAGTAATTAGATCGATTTTATATTGAGACCAATTACTTCTCTGTAATTAGAAGTAGAGTAATAAATAAATCAATTGTATTGACTGTTGCTGTGTGTTTTATTTCTTTTGATGAGAATTCTATTTTGACTAACGCCTACGTTAACTCTATATTTGGAAAAGAGGATTATTTTTTCACAAATCGTCGGTTCTACTTGATGTTGTTGAGACTACTGACTCTTGGAATAAACTTAACTAGAATATGTAAAGAAAACCCTGTCCGATCCATGAAGGTATTGTTAGGTATCGATAACTGATTCTACTAATGCCTAATAAGCCGGGCTAAACTTGACAAAAATCCCCCTAAAAAAATAAATATTATTTCGCAAAAAGGAGGTAAATTAATACATGTACGGTAGGCAATACATACGCGGGTGACGTTCATAATAATACCGGTAAAAATGGTGTTGTCACATATTAAAAAATTACCAAATTTTGGGAAAGTTGGAATTAATTTGCGGAAAAAAAAAAGATTATTTTAAAATTTATTAGGTAGTATTGTTGCTATGATGATTATGTAAAATTTCATGTTTTATTTGGTCATTTCTTTACCTAACCTTTATTATCCTTATGGGTCGGACGGGGTTTTCTTTACATATTGTAAATTTTTATGTCTTGAAAAAGCATCGAAAATTATTTTTAGATGTTATTGCAGTATTAATATTTTAACATAAAATTGATGATAAACAGTTATGCAGTCATCATCTCAGCGTTAATTCCAGTCGTATCCGAAGCTTTTTTTCAGCTTTTGTAGTCTGGGGTCCGCTTTATCAGTCAGCCACTGCTGATTTTGGCTAAAGTTCGATATTTCCGTGAAGCAACTGCCGCCTGACCTCCACAACCCGAATGCGATATCGGTAAGCAGTTATGCGTAGTAAAGCGCGCTAGTTTATTCACTCTAAACTTGAAGACGCTTAAATTGTAGTCAGACGGAAACACCACCATTGGAAAATTGTACCAGTCCCTCATTGTACGCGGTATAGTATAAAAGACGAGGCGAAACGTTTGTCTGGATCGTAGTGATGTCGACAACGTAAGGGTGGAAAGTCGCCGTATGATCGGTCATTCGATGGTGGAACGGAGATTGGGGAATTAAATCATGCAATTCCCTTTTTCCTTATTCCCTCGCAAACTCTCCAAAATGCATTCTATAGAATACCGGCAGGCTGGCTACTCTTCGTCTGTACTCCAGGCTTTGGAGACCGTTTTGAACTAAATCTGAAACTGAACAAAACCTTTGTAAAAATATTTAAAAAGGGTTATTTAGGGTTCCGTAGTCAGAGAGTTATAGTGGGACTCTATGACTAACACTCTCTACCCTATCACTCCACTGTACGTCTGACTGTGTGTCACTAGACTGTATCTCATGAGTCGTAATAGCTAGTTGCCGGATTTTTTAAAAATCGCCTGTTCTGTAATAGGACTAGACAAAAAACCAGGCAATTTGTAAAAACTTGACTAGAATTTATCATCTTCATCAACCTTTTTATCGTCACACTGCAGGGTACAGCCTTCATACAGAGAAGGATAGGAAGGATATCTTGAACATCAATGACTACAAGGTGAACGAAAACATCTTAAGTCTGAAAAGGCCAACCCGCATTGAGCAAGCGTGGTGATTACGCTCAATACTAGAATTTATATCTAAACAAATATCTACACAGTTATAAACAGACTCCGCAGTCATAATCACAACCCAGCGTTAGCACTTCCTGTGTGGGCTCTGCATGCACAATTTACTTGCGCGAACACATATTCTTGGATATTAAGTACTTGTAGTTACTCATGTAGGCATCGCAAATATGTTTTACATTTCCTCTGCCTTCGAGGTAAGTATTAGTCATTCATGAGGAGTTATTTGTCTATGGATTGCATATAATAAACGCAGGACCACCAGAGAGTCAATTCTTTTTTTTTTATACATAAATTTTGCGCTACCTTAGGAAATACTCCTGTATCGTGGGTGACTTTACAAACATTTTATCTCACATACACAAACAGACCCGGAACAACTATCTGTAGGCAATATAAATATTTGTTTCGTGCGAGGATCGAACCCGCGACACGCAGCGCTGTAGCGATCACTCAACTATTGCACCAACCGTGTAGTCATATTATTCTGTTAATATTAATTTAGGGCTTTCAAATAAGTAGGAAAAATGTTTTCTAATTAAATATTAAGTACACACTCCAGTACATGAGCTCATACAATCTGTCAAATTACGTTGAAGGGATTAGGATTAAATTTGACACACATATGGGTGTACCGGGAGGGGGGGAGCCCCCCCCCCCCATTGGAAATCTCGCAAAACATGCATGAACTCCCATGATTACTAAACAAAGTACAAATGAGGACTTATCTCTAACTGTTCAATAAACCACGAAGTAGATACTGACAAAATATACGATGTAACTGCCAAAAAACCGTGTCCGACTAATAGCGCACAATGATTACTCACTCAAAAGATTTGACTTGCCCGAATAGGGAATATTTGACAGTTTCGGGTAGCTTGACCTGCTGTCATCTGTACAAAAGAAAAGAAAACTTTTATTACAGTCTCCTATCTGAAATAAAAGTTTGAATGAACAGTTGATATAAAATTCTCGCTTATATTTATCTACTAAGAAAAGGAAAATACTAACTATGAGTTCCAAGCTCAAAAGCTCCGTCTTTCCTTTTATAATTTACTACAAAACTTCATAATTTCCAATTCCAATATTTTCCCTGTCACCTACACACAGGGTGAACACTCCAATTATCGACCTGCCAATTTTATACACAAAGTTGAAATATCTTTCTTGACACAATATGATTGAGTGATTCGGCAATCTATGTATTACTGTACCTATATAAAATAGGAAAATAAAATATTACAACTTTCAGTTGGTTATGGAATGTTTTAACTTCTAACTTGTGCTTTGTAAAAGAGTTTTTATGCATTGAGAATTATTAAATAGATATTTAAAAATTAGACAAAAATTTGAAAATACATATTTTGAAATAACACGCGTTGTTTAAAAAGCACGTGATTAAAAAAAAAAAACTATAAAAATAAATTAATATAATCTTTTTTTTTATAATTTTAAACTAGCGCTTGACCGCAATCCCGCCTGATGGTAAGCAGTGATGCGATCATTGATGGTAAAGCGCGCTAGTTAATTAAGAGCCTATTCACTCGGAAAAACTGAGCGAATAGGAAGGAAGACGGCAGTTGAGCGAGGTGATGCAATGTTAAACCCAACAACACGACCAACGATGCTGCGCCAAAGGGAAATTGATCTGAAGACCCTCCACGACCAAACTCCCAACACAACAACATTAGGCGCATCGTACCCGGCACACATCGCAACACAACTGCTCAGACCCGTCCTCCGTACGGCTTCACCAGACATCATGCCGGAACACGACAAATCGCTTGGCGGCAAGGCTTTGTCTGGTGGGAGGTAACTTCTGCCGGCGGCCGGTGTTATGGCCTACCACCGAGAAAATGTCCGTTGTCTATTAAAATGTCCGTTTAACAATAACAGGTTTTTCTTAAATGCATATGAAATACGGTAATAACAATAAAAAAGAATTCGTAAATTTAAATTTAATGCAAACGTAGTGCCATTGGTTTATAATATAAAATTATTTAGCTATATCATAGATATTGAGTAATAATAATAGACAATAATTATCAGATTGGCAAATATCATTACCTACAGTGGTTATTACAATATTTTGCACATCACACATGCATACAAACATCACACACACATTGTCACATGTTAACCGATCTGTCAGACATTGTCTTGTCCAGATTTTAATATTTGAAACTAAAGTATCATACTAACTAAACAGGATCAGTTCTGCCCGAAATATACAAAAAAAAAAGGAAACAAAAACCTAACCTAACCAACGTTTTGAAACAAAAATTAGCCAAATCGGTGGAACCGTTCACAGGTGATGCACTTACCAACGAAAAACATTTCGCGAGATAGCTAACATCTCCATATATTTTGCACAGAGAGGTTTTATACCTACAACAGGCGATTATAGGAAAATATGATGAACTTTCCAATTGTATCTTGGAATTAGATATAATTTCCGGTCATGACTCAATAATGGTTTTATAAGAAAAAAAGATGGACTCTTGTGCCTTTGAATTGACGATCGTGAAGCCTGCCGAGTGCGTCATCAAATTGATGCATTTCCTTTTGCTTCAATGAATCACCCCGGGGTTTACAAAAGTCTTTTAACCAGATTTTTATATTGAAGTTTAACGCTCAATAAAGGTCTTTTTTTGCTACGTAATTAATAACTAGATTAAAACTGTAATGGTTGGCAAGAATTGGGAAACCGACTCAAATGTGCTAGAACCAAACAATTTGAGAACGTGAGTGAAGGCTACCAACCCGCTCTGGGTCCGCGTGGTGGATTATGGCCCACTTCCTCTCACAGAGAGGAGAACTGTGTCTCAGCAGCGGAAACTAGTTTATTTTTTTTAAATAAATAAATAAATTTTTGTATAGACGACAGCACATTTAGCTACCACAATCTGTCAGATTTCTTTACTAGATTTTCAACTTTATCTGTGAATTATTAAGGCTCAAGGTTGACAGGGAATATTTAACAGTTTGGGATAGCTTGACCTGCTGTCGTCCGCACTTAGCCACTACTGTATTATTCACGTCATATGTATTCAGTCATGAACGCTTGTAAACTAATTTATGCAGTAAATTGCTTTATGATTTACATCAAGTTACATAAGGACTGTTGTATATTAGGTATATGAAAGGGAAAACAGATTATTCATCAAGACCCCCTGGGTCTTGGTTCGTCACAGTAAGTCACAATGTAATGTTAAGTTCGTAGGACGCATAGAAAAAAGGTGAGTAAGTAGATGACCCATCTTTTTTCTAAGCGACTTCCATTTCCAGTGATTAGTAAATAGATATTATTTTACTAAGAAGGTATACAGTGTTTTTATTAGGTTATTACGTTAATTTGAAACCTCGTTATCAGTCTCAAAATAAAAAATGTACATTTTTATTTTACTAAAAATAGAAAGTTGATATTTTCGTACAAAATAGACGAATCATTATTAAAAAATAATATTGTAGTCATGGGATTCTTTTTCGATTTAGTGTTTAACAATATTACATTTTGTTATTATTTGGTAACAATGTTATAAGGTTTGTGCAGTATGTAAGGTACAGGCGAGGACATTGGTCCTCACCTGTACCTTATACTTCATCATCATCAACCTTTTTATCATCCCACTGCTGGGCACCGGTCTCCTCTCGAACAGAGGAGGGTTGAGCGTAATCACCACCAGATTTCCTCAAGATCCTTCACCTTTTAATCAGTCATTGTTGTCCAAGATATACTTCATCATCATCAGAATGAAACTTAGAAAAGTTACATTGGTGCAAGGTACACTTGTGAGCCTGGGGTTTTAACCACTAGGCCTTACTTAGGCTTATACTTAGTTATCATCAAAAGACTATTTACATATTATGTTGTACATACGAAATTCAACGCTATCTAGTTTGTGCAACAAAATGAGTTGCCTATTTTTAGTAAAATAAAATTCTATATTTTTATTTTAAGACTTATAACAGTACCTATTTAATAACCACTGTACTATTTAATGTGATAAACTGATAAAGTAATCTCCGTGGTAATCCCCACTCTGCACATAGGACTTCAAAGTTAAAAGTAAAACAGCTCATTATAATTAGATTCTACGAAATTTCAAAACCTATGTAATTTAAAAACGGAAAGAACCTTTACAAAATTTATCCTAGTGAATCCGAGCGCCAACTGCTATAGTCAATGCGCGCAAACCATAACCAATGTGAATGAACTAATCGAACCATTGAATGAACGATCGGTGAAACAAAGGAATGGTAAGGTGTAATTTTGTTATAAAACTTTATTGCTAGATGTAATAAGAAATTTGTACGTCCGTGTGTAATTTTACCAATCTTTTGGATGGCCGTTTATAATTCGAGATATTTTGTGTGAAGAATAAATTTTGGGCTGGAAGTCATGAAAGGAAAAAAAGAACATAAGCGTATTTTTGTCAATTGAAAATTAAGAAATTGTGAAATTGTAAATTAAAGACATGTTTTTATTATGCAAATTAAAGTAAGTGCATAAGAAAATTAAACTCTAAAAATCATAGATTATTTTCGTAGTTAGTAGGTAAACATAAAGGAGTTTCCCATTCTACTATTGCATCAAAGCAAGTTTTACGGCTTATTAATAAAGTTAGTAAGTTTTCACAAATAACCAATCACTAATGTTATCAACCCTTTTTGCGTAATAAAAATCCTCCCCTTTCCGTGAAAACGTAGGTATTAGCACCACCACCCCATGTGTTTGTTTTTATGGTACGGCTTATAACCCCATGTGGACTAATGGGGCGTGACAGGATGAAGGTAATTTTTTTTTGTTCTAACTTCCATAGAAAAGCGATTTCATTGTTTTATTGACATTTTATTAGGGTTTTATTTTATTGAAACTTATGATAATCCATTGAGAAACAAGTACCTACCCACTTGTTTTTCAATAGATTCTCATATTTCCCAAAGTACTAGTATGTTATTCATTTGTGTGGAACAGGGAGTAAAGCTCACTGATCTTACACAGAAAAGGGTGTTATGTCTGGTGGGCACTTGCCCAACGGTTTATGTTGGGAAGTTGTATGTATGCTAGTTGCACGGTAAAATGGTCTGCTTGCGAGATGTAGAATTCATGTGACGTCAGTATGACGCTTAGTTACCATGTAGCGTGTTGTTGATACCACTAAAATTGGACTTAATATTTATGTATATACAGTAAAATACACACGGAAACTAAAAAAATAATCTGAGTATAAAGGTATGTACTGCTTTTTTTCTTAAGAAATTTCTTCCAGGAACCTACCTACTACGCAGAAAAAGTAAGATACGACCAATAATATCTGATTTTATTTATTAGAATAAAATTCTTCTTTTAGCCCGTCTTTATTAACTTTGCCAATTTGCCTGGGTTGCAAAAAAGAAATTGTATTTCTCAGGAAAATTTTTAGAAGTCTAGATAAACATTATACAGTATGTTACGAAAACCCTGTCCGACCCATAAGGATAATAGAGGTTAGGTAAACACATGACCAAATATAATATAAAGTTTTACGTATTCATCATAGTACCAATACAAATGAATTTTGAAATAATCTTTTTTTCCAACGAATTAATTCCAATTTCCCCGAAATTTGGTAATTTTTAAAAAGTGACAACACCGGTATTATTATGAGCGAATAGCGATGCGACCACGTGCCGCGTGTCCTGCCGCCCGCCCCCCGCGGTCGGCAGGCGAAGGGTGGTCAACGCACATTTAATAAGTTACCTCTTTTTGCGAAATAATATTTATTTTTTTTAGGGGGATTTTTTTTTTAAGTAAAGCCCGGTTTTGTATGCATTAGTAGAATCAGTTATCGATACCTAACAACACCTTCACGGGTCGGACAGGGTTTTCGTAACATACTGTATACCAATTTAACCAAAAGAAACAACATACGTGTGAAAATAATCACTCAAGAGCAAATGAAAATCAAAACACAGCCCAACAGACCACGTGTTGTCCACACAATATACATCCATTAGAACTAAAACCACAAAACCAGTTTGAAATATCGATAAACGAACAAAAAAGAATAGAAGCTTAAACATTTAATAAACATTTTTGAATAATTTCTAAACCCTAATTCGAATGGTCAGCTTCGAGTGCATTCACCCTGCGCTAGGCTTTGCATGCTCCGTGCGCGGGCGCTGGCATTTCCGGAGAGGGGGGGCCAGGGGCGGGGCGTTGCGGTACAGAAGGAGGGGGGGGGGGGGGGGGAGTGATCGTGGGAGAGCCTTTGCTTAGGAATGTTGGCCACTACCTGCATTGGTATGTATTGTAACGGATACAGCGTGTAGTATTTAAGCCTGACAGAGGGTGGGCTTAGAAAGTTGGATTATAATCAGTTATCAGTGGTCGGGTTAGTTAGAGATTTATGTGTTAGGTAGTTACAATTGATTAAATGTGGGTTGTTAATAACTTTGTTTATTTATCATTTAAAATAATGAAAATAATGGTTATATGGTGTTTCAGTTAGGTTCAGAACTTTCATTTATAATAATAATTATAATTAACTAGCTAGATATGCGTCATAATGCTACGTAGGACTTCACGGGCGCTCCAGAATTCCCTACCATAGTATCTACTTATCCATGGTTTCGGAACGCATAGAGAGAGGACGAAACATATACGAACATTGATACTTAATTTGATATAGACGACTTTAAAGATTTCTTTTACTCGTGTAATCGACTTTTACCTTCACATGCCACGTCGAATCAAAATAACTTTGTAAAACTTTTATATAAGGTAAATTATACGACTTAAATAGACTGCGAGGGTGTTTCCTTTCTTCGAAAACTAACTTTTTTCGATACATTTAGGTAGTCAGAACTTTATATAATCTAAAGCTAAGCTAGCTCTCTCTGGACAGGCAGAAATTATCGGATTTGTATCCCTTAAACTAAAACTATCATCATCTTCAACCTATTTTTCGTCCCACTGCTGGGCACAGGGCAACTAGAACTATAAAAGATAATTAATTAATTAATTATTAATTAATTCAATAGTTAATTACTTATACATTTATTTATGTAATTATAACCGATTTTATTTCATTGTCATTTGAAGACTCATGGAGCGAGTGCTGAAAATAATAGTTACCTACAGATTTATTTATAGCGTTTTAACAAACGCAAATATGCAACAATGTTTATTTTATTTGTAGCAAACTTTATACATGTTATGTTTTAAATGTAAGGTGGTTGGATCAACGACGTGAAGACTGTAATATTATGTTTATTAATTTTTGACCAAGTAGTAGGTGGTAGGTCATAACATTGGCTGCCGGCAGAAGTTACCACCCACCAGACAAAGTCTTGCCGCCAAGCGATTCGTCGTGTTCCGGCATGATGTCTGTTGAAGCCGTACGGGGGACGGGTCTGAGCAGTTGTGTTGCGATGTGTGCCGGGTACGATGCGCCAAATATTATTGTGTTGAGAGTTTCGTCGTGGAGGGTCTTCAGATCAATCTCCCACTGGCGCAGCATCGTTGGTCGTCTTGTTGGGTTTAACATTGCATCACCTCGCTAAACTGCCATCTTCCTTCCCATTCGCTCAGTTTTTCCGAGTGAATAGGCTCTTAATAAACTAGCGCGCTTTACCATCAACGATTGCATCACTGGTTACCATGAGGCGGGATTGTAGTCCAGCACTAGTTTATAATAATTAAAAAAAAAAGTATTTTCAAATCTTATTTGTTTCAGTTAGACCTTACCTCAAGTTAGGGGTTCAGACTGGGCTACGGGCTATTCGAAAAATGCACATAAGTATATTGTTTTACCTTTTTATCCCGCTATTCCCACAGGATCAAAACTTATGCGGGAGGAAATATGGGGCGTAGTAGGTACCTCTTAAAAGCTTAAGTATGTACTACCCACCATCCTGTTTGTCTCTCAATGGGTGGTCGAAGCAACCGACGATAATGTTTGATAGATACAATATCAAAGGAGGCAGCTATCGCGGGTGTAGCGTCACTGATATGATGATGATGTCACGCTCAAGTATCTGTACGAAGGCTGCGCTAACGTTCCGTTTCGGTCATCAGTACAGGGGTATGAGGAACGATAAAGTGACATGATGATACTCCGGACGTTTGAGATCATGTAGCTCTGACCCCGCTTGACTCTTTTATCGTTTATAAAATAGTTTTATCGAGTAGATCTGCGGTCTGTTTGCGTAGTAGCGTTCATTGGTTTTCAGAATAAATAGGCAGGTCAGGCATCCTCATATGCTATCCGATTGTAGTGAAGCTACGATTAACGTTCAGGGATTATCTTTGTAAGATCAGGATCTATGGATGATTCAGATGATTTTAAGTTAATCCTTGCTACACGTGGTATAACGTTTTCTTCTGTGGTTAATTTGAATTGGCTTTAGCAAAAAAAGCAAGTTAGTTCGTAAAAGCAAGTCTCCTGCTTTTACGAACTAAAGAAGAATCTAACTCAGAGGTAGTTAGAAATGAACCACTGACTTCATGTCCTTTTCAACTTATTTTCAGAAATAAAATAATTTTTGAGTCAAACTATGTTCGTGTACCAGTATGTGACCTGAACAGCTCTATCATTTGCTTCGTCCAAATCCTGGAATTTGCAGGTGGTTTCACAGGAGGGGCAAGAAAAAGGGTTAGGTATCCTTATCAGCTACTTTGTGGCAAGAAAATTATTATCCTATTTCTGAGTATAAAGTACAGGATATCCCATGCGAATAACACATCTTTATGTGCTGTTATCCCACAAGTTTCTCAATAAAATAAAATAAAAAACTTTTATTGCACACAGGAGTCCATAGGTTTAGTAACAATTTTACTTAACTTCTAGTGTTTTTAGGTTACAGCCACAAATATACAGTACATAATCAAATCAGCTTGGAGCTGCATCCACCTCCGCAACATTGGGGAATCCCATCGATGTACGAATACGCGACATCAGGGAGACGCAGTGACCCAATCATTGATGGTAAAGCGCGCTAGTTTATTAAAGCTATTCACTCTAGCCTTGAAGATACTCAAATTGTAGTCCGACGGAAACACCGCCGCTAGCAAATTGTTCCAGTCCCTCGTTGAACACGGTATAAAGGAGGAGGCGAAACGGTTCGTCCGGATCGTAGTGGTGTTAATAACGTAAGGGTGGAAACTCGCCGTACGATGGGTCGTAATAATGTCGGTCGGGGTAATTGCAGCAAAAGCATTAATATTATTATCCACAAACGTCCCTGATGTACTACAACGCCACGGTAGTCGTAACAGTACTCTCGGCAACAATTCCAATAGCTGAAAACCACAACAGTCATTTCTATAGTAGATAGTATCACCATTAAACTGATATACTGCCCAATAACATTTAGCCCCTAACTTTTTTGCCACAGTTGGTCAACAGCCGCTGGTCAAGCAGATGGTCAGCACCTGCTGGCTCTGAAAGATTTATCGCCCCGATTAAGTTTGCTCTTTACAATGATATTTCTGTAATTGGGAGATGATACTTAAGATATTACTCCTTATTCTTGCAATTACACTTTTGTACATTTGACTTTTACTTAGTGTATAAAATAAAAATGAATTTAATTTTAAAATAATTACGCGAGCCTCAACGTTTAGTAAATCATCTAGAAAATATATGAACTTTGAAAATCTCTTTTAAAATACATTTAAGTTAAGTATCTTACCAGTCAAAATACTGTGTTTATAATTGTATTGTTTAAGTATATTTAAGCACCAATTATTTACTAAAATACAACTGTTAGAATGTTCAATGTATGAACTGGCTTGACGTTGTAAGAGATGATATGCGTGCCAATAATCTCAGACCACGGGATGCCAGAGATCGTGCGAAATGGAGGCGAATATGTAGGGATGATGATGATGAGAATACACGAACAAGTTAATAATAATAATATATTATTAAGTACATGTATAATATCAGTACTGTAATATAAACAAGACAAAAACAATATATCGGCCGTTTTTTGTTCATCGCATCGGTTAAACGAGTCGCTTTTACTGCGGCCATACCTCGTAGATGCTACCGTCATTGAAATGTTATTGAACCCCGCTGCAGGCCAATCATCCATGAAATTGAGGCCTCTCTAGTTTTCCTTAGCACAATAGCCACATTGGCCACCAAACAACATTTATAGGTACACTGCTGAAAGGATCTTGCGCTAGAATGACGTAGTCTGGGGGTGCTGTTAGTAAACAGTTGTGCTAATGTTTAGTAAAATGTCAACGTAGAACATGTGTACAACCGCACTGCTCGATCGATCAGGTAAAGCTACACTTATCGCGGCGTGTCCATAGATGGGTGACTATCTTCACATACTAAGGCTCTTCGCCCATGGTTCGAATAGCGCGTAAAACCAGTCACCAGAAGCCCCGAAAGTTTGATAACTAGTCTTAACAAAGTATTGCCATCATCATCAACCTTTTTATCGTCCCACTGCTGGGCACAGGTCTCCTCTCATACAGATAAGGATTGAGCATAATCATCACGCTTGCTCAATGCGGGTCGGTGATTTCAGACTTAAAGTCCAGGTTTCCTCAAGACGTTTTCCTTCACCTTTTAATGAGTCATTGGTGTCCTAGATATAGGTACTTAGAAAGTACATATAACTTAGAAAAGTTACATTGGTACTTGCCTGACCCGGAATCTAACTCGTGCACTCATACTTGAGAGGCTGGTGTTTTAACCACCAGGCCACCACTTTTTTTTCGTATTGCCATAATATCCAGTAACTGGGTTTTAGATGTCAGATAAGTCAATCGCGGCGCGGTAAAACCAGTCATCAGAAGCCCCGAAAGTTTGATAACTAGTCTTAACACAGTATTACCATAACATCCAGTAACTGGGTTTTAGATGTCAGATAAGTCAATCGCGGCGCGGTCCGACTTGGCGCGGAAACCAACTTGGTTTGATTTCTTGATAAAATATCACTCGTATTTATTCAAAAAATCAAGATGGCCGGCGTTAGTTCCGATACTGGCCACGCGCCAAAGAACCTTGTTGATAGCGGTATATCTTTGCTTAGGTACTGGCTGTTACCGATCAATTGTTTGGGAATTTGAGGATTCCAGTGTATCTGTGTCCCTGTGTTGGTTTGTACTTTCTGTTCTGAATGTTTTAATAACATAAGATTTCTAAATTTGTGTTTAAAGTGTGTATTAAACTAAAGTCTTTTACCATGAATTGAAGAACAGATGCAGTATTGTATATCAGTCAATAATATTTAAGATACAAAGCAAAATTATTATAGCGACTTACTCAAAACTCAAAGCGTTTATTTCAAATAAAGCGAGTGCGATAGCAGCGGCGCGGTGGCCTAATAGGCCGCGACTTACAATATGTAGGTCGTAAGTTCGAACCCGGCCAGGCGCTTTGCTTTGTGTAAATTATTTTACTACCACTGCTCTCAAAACGGTGAAGGAAAACGTCGTGAGGAAACCGGCATGTTCTAGAAGGAATAACTTCAAAGACGTGTGATATCTATCAACCTGCACTGGGCCCGCGTGGTAGATAATGGCCCACTCCCTCTCACCTAGAGTAGACCTGTGTCCCAGGAGCGGGAACATATATAGGCTGTTGATGATGAAAGCGAGGGAGAAAGATAAAGCTAGTTGCCCATTCCATATCGTAGTAGGCACTTAGCCTCATCGAGCGATTAGCCGATAACCTCCATTTTACTGATTGTTCGACCCTTTGAGAATTCAAAAGTACCTGTAATTGATTTATTTGAAATAAATGCTTTGACCTATGGAGAACATGGAGAAGAACGCGCAAGAAACTCTACGGAATCTCATTTAAATAAAAATATATTTACAAATGTTGGTTACATCGTTCATGTTGATATTATATATACGTGAGAACGACGCATGACGTGAAAAGCGTTCCTAATAAATATAATTAAAACAAACCACTTGGTCTACTACAAAGTATTCTTACGTAGATATTCAAAACTCCTCTATTTTGGTATAGTAATTTACCTTTTGAACGAGAAAATTACATGATATATCCGGACTTCCCTTTCCTATCCTTTCCAAGTCAAACAAAATGTTATTGAAAACGAAGATTAGCCTTTGTTTCCTGGAAGTTGAGTCCATTGAGTATTAATTAACTTCAAAGTCATGGAAAACTTACAGTGGCAAAAAATCCTAAACGTAAAAATAGTTTTACCATCTCAAGAACACATTGCTTGCTTCCTCTCAGCCTCTTTATCTTTCACTTTGATCGTCTTTTTATCAAAATACACACATCAAAAGTGTCTAGGGATCAACATATATTTTTGCAATTACTTTTCTCCTGATTGATATTAATTAAAATTTTCTTTAAGGATTCATCAAATAAAGTGTTTTCGTTTGTCACAGTAACGATAAACCAAGTCACCTTTGCATTAATAAAGAAATTTGCCATTTTCCTAATAAAGGGATATTTGACATTTGAACCACTAACACAAAAGTTCGAAAAAAAGACTGAAATAACAGTTTTCTCTAAAATTTTATTGGGTAACTTAAACAATTAATAATCCGTGTTTCTACCGCGAACACTAACAACACAAGAACATCGGTTTGGCATACTCAAAATGAGTTCATCCAAATCACGCTGTGGAATGGCCGCCCATGTTCGTTGCAACAACAAAAAAAGGTCTTCTTGCGACTGGATACCCTCCATATTCGGCAGAGCTCTTCTCTGTAGCATATCCCATGCATGCTCAATCGGGTTCAAGTCTGGCGACTGAGCAGGCCAGGGCAGGACATTGATGTTAGCTGCGGCGAGAGTCTGTCTTACAACTCTTGCGGTGTGCGGTCGTGCATTATCATGCATTAACTGAAATAAGGGACCGATTTGCACTTGTAGAGGAACGATGATGTCTGATACAATCGTCTCAGCATAAATTTGAGCGTTGAGGTTGCCTCTGATCCAAATCAACTCAGTTCTCCCGCCGATTCAAATACCCGCCCATACCATGATGGTTCCACCACTATAAGGATGGACTTCCTGGCAGGATTTTAATCGCTGTTGGCGTCCAGGGGTTCTCCAGTGTCGTATACGTCTTGTATCCGGTCTCATACCAAAACGAGACTCATCAGAAAAGTACACGAAACGCCATTGTTCTTCTGCCCAATTTCTGTGTTCAAGAGCCCATTGATATCGAATCCTACGATTGTGCATTGCTATAGGTGGTACCCGTAGCGGTCTTCGGGAATGAAGGTTCACTTCATGCAAGCGGTTTCTGACTGTTTGGTCGCTAATTAAGTTCCCTGAAGAGTGATGAAGCCTCACGGCTAACATCATGGCGGTTATTGTTGGAGCTCTTCGAGTTAAGATTTGAATGTATCGGTCTTGTCTCCGTGTGGTGCAGCGATACCGTCCTCCATGGCGCTCAGCCACGGTACCAGTGCTTCGGTAACGTGTCCAAAGTCGACTGATAACACTCTGACTTGTATTCAGAGCTAAAGCCACAGTACGTTGCCGGGAACCAGCTTCTATCATTCCCACGGCTCTGAGCATTTCTTCCCTGCTTAAATGACGTCGCCGCTCTATAATAACGTTGGTTTTAATCAGTAGTAGGGAAACAGTAGCACTAATAATGTCTTCAATGCGTTGTATGTTTTATAGGGAAAATATTGACAGCTGATTTTCATCTTTTACTCGAATTTGATTCACAGTTCCTGATTCAAATTATGAAATGCACCAAAAAGGATCCATATAAATTTATAAAATCATAAATTTATTACAAAGCCACATCTCAATCTCAAGAAATCCGCATAAAAATGCTTGACCCTAGACACTTTTGATGTGTGTATTTTACCAAAAATCCTGTTTCCCGCTAGCCCTGTAACCACGTCACTACTGAAATATTATTGAATTGTTGAGCCGCGGTTAAACGTGCATGAAATTGTTCCGTTGTCGCATCACCGCAAAATGCCTTGCCCCTGGCTTGACAGGGCTCTTTGAATATCAAGTTTCTGTGTAGCTGTCCATCATTTTAAGGGCTTTAGTTATTGTTAGAGGTGAGACTTCAATAATAGCGTGGTTAATATTATAATTGCCAGTCAAGAGTGAAAGTGAAACCTGAAAATAAAACTTGGACTATGAAATGTCTTAATGAATTTTCCATGTTTATTTTGAAGATCCATCTCCAAAATATTTATTTAAGCATGGTCTTTCGTGAGCGAAAAACCAGCTTAAATAAAGAGTAAATCGACAAATCCTTGCACTTTCTTTCAGGTTTTCTATCTTGTTTTGGTCCTCGGAGGAGGATGAACAACGATTTAGTTTCGAATATAGGCTACTTAAGCAGGATTTTACTTTAGTCAAAACTTGAAAAAATACCTCAAAGTGAAGGTTTTATGTAGTCTTGTAATCTTTAAAAGTTTAATTAAGGGTTATATACTCAATATTGTATTCTTTAAAGGCTTAATTAAGATTTATTAAAAACCTTGTCTTGATGTTTCGAAGTAAATACTAAAGTCTGTCGGTTAAGTTACACTCATGTAGCTTTAGTAAAAAATCTAACCAGGGTGAAATGTCGGCTTTGAACGTCTTTGATCTGACAGCCATAATCCTTTGTAACGAAGCTTCACGCCTTCGCCTCAAGGGGGTGGCTAATAGCTAATAACTTTTAATTATATTAATAAAAGCTCCGATCCGCTTCAACGCTTGGGAGCTAGGCAGAAGGAGTTAGCTACCTATAATGTATGTATGAGCTGTTTTACGTGGGTACTGCTTTATTAATGGGCTTGTTATTTTGTAATTTCATCAAGAGGGCTTTATGCAATTGCGTAAAATTGTTAAAACCTTCATTTCTCTTGCAAAAAGAATCCTTTCATGGATGATTTCATGGTACATAATATACATACTTAAACAACTTCCATATGTTATTTCAGATTAAGGCTTCTGTCTTTCAATAAAAACCGTTTTTGCTTCCTTAGATCATTCAATAGGAAATTAACTATTTCTCAGTTCTCTTAGTTTTTGTGATAGTCTGACAGTTTGAGTTATTAATGTGACCTACCCAAATGTCCTTTCTTGGGCATTATTCGTGGAGCTTTGAGCTCCTAAAGTTTTGGGTTGAGCTGCAAGATTTCTAGCAAATGTGTGCTCTGACTGTCAGGTCCACTCAGTTAATGTTCCTTACTGTGACATCTGTGTTTGTTTAGACCTTTCTTCTCAGATAGGAAAAATATGAATGATATTTTGACAATCTCAAAATCTTCCAATATTCACCCAAATTTAGTTCCATCTGGAAATATACCCAAATACCTATACTGTACTTAAATTGCATCACTTACTTTTACGTATTATTTCGGTTCTACAATGTGAAAACTCTTCTAAATTCTATGCAAATAGAAATCCAGCCATGATAAAGACCAATTCTTGTGTGTACGACCTGGACATAGTAATCGTATCAACTGATTCTTTTTTCTGTCTTTTCAAAACGCTTGTAAAACAAGGGGTGTTATAAAATGTATTAAAATTAGTATTTCATATTAAAATTCAGATTATTTATAGACAATAAAGCTTTGGATTGATTTGAGCTGCTCGCTCTGCCGAACAATGTCATTAAGAAATATGTGTAATTATGCTACAATTATGACATTTTACAGTTTTTTTTAAATCACGTAAATTGATTGTTATGTACAAAGCAAACACATATTGTTATTGTAAACTTTTTCAATTTTAATGTCTGGACTGAAAAAAGACGATGATCCCTGAGTTTGTTTCGGCTTTTCTGCTCAGAGGTAGTCAGTTAGGAAATGCCGGCTCCAGCTAGTTTAAAAAAATATGACGTGTAATAGTGATCGGTGATCCTACTTGCAGAATAAACGATTTCATTTCATTTCAAACAATTTATTATTTAAAATAGCCATTATACAAGCATAATTTAATATTAATTAATAATTTATACTCTTAAGTAATTTTCACAAAATTGTTGTCTCATGTAATCAAAATATCTACTCGAATTAGGTACCAACTTTAAGCTTCAAAAATGTGCCAGATGGCATTATTCAACAAACATTATTCTAATTATATAATTACACATATAACTATCTCAAACTGAAATACTAACACGTGAAATAGTATAACAGAACCTAACAATACGTTCAACATTAAAATTATATTTGACTTGTCCCCAAAAAAACTTACTCCAAATTATAATTAAATATACTTACCTAAGTAGATAATTAGACTCCATACCACCTCATTTCGCAAATACGTCGGATCATAAACATTGGTTAACTGGCGTGTAGGAACGGTGCACCGGGGTGGGCCGGGCATCGAACCCACTCTAATTGTCCCCCACTCGCCCCACGGCCTGCTAACACGCGAGCCATGCGAGCTGATAAACTCCAAGTTTTTACAACCACCATACTTAAATGTCAATCGGGATGTATAGGGACAGTGTACCAGGTGAAAGTTTATTGATACCTATATTTTTAAAATAAAGTGGATTTCAGGCCCTCGTAGGCTTTTTGGGGTAAATATTTGTGTCATTCTGGCGGCTTCGCTGAAAATGAGAGTAGGATTACTGTACTAGGTTTGTGTACAGTCAATCTGAGTTTTTCTGTTTATTTTCTTTTTTTTTAAATGTTATTATAATCCAGTGCTTGGCCGCAATTTCGCATGATGGTAAGCAGTGAGGCAATCTATATTATATAGTCCAGAATGATCCGCAGACGCCTACTCTATTCCTTATGAGTAAAAGTAAGGACTTTTATGCATAAGGAACAGTCGTACATAATATCTATAAGGGAAGAATTCGACGACATGTCTCCGAAATTAAACTTCCTAGAAGTCAAGTACCTAACAAGCCCAGACAACAAATATCCTAATATACTTCTTTCATCTTAATGTATATAACACCTACTCTGCGTATCTACAACACATTTATCAAATACCATGTTGGTACAACTTGACACGATACGTTCCCCCCTTTTCCCTAAGGAGGGGGGCGAAGGGAGATAAGGGGGGTTCTTCCCTCCACAAATTACTCCTCCTTTGTGGTTGGAAGCGGAGATGACAGTGCATTCATGATGGCGAGCTTTTAAAGAATAACAATGAGAGAAAAGTTATTTTGCTTTTTTTGCACAGCGTTTTTGTTTGCTACTTTTGTAGAAGAAGCACTGTTTTTTATTATCAATTTTAATCTTAGGTGTATTAAAAAGTTTGTGTGTTTTTAAAATCGATTAGTGATGGAACATAGACAAGTTAGTCTATGACTATTTCCCGGATACAATCGTAGCACACTCGTACCTTACTTTAAAGGGGTTTATATAGCTATGTGCCTATCTTTGGCAAATATTGCATGATAATATCATTGATTATTTTATTTAACAGGATCATTTTTTCAAATAATCTCGGCTCCTCACTTGTGTAATCAAAACCAGCTTGTTTATTCATACCAGCTCTTTTAATTACCTACATCCCTTTTCAGCATTTACCCCTGTTACTTAAATATGAGTTTAATGAATTTTAGAGTACAACAACCACGCTAAAGGTTCACTCAAAAAGTTTTATACAGGATATTTTCTTGTTTTTTATCCATATATCTGTATGAACCATTATAGTAAATACCGCCATTATAAATACCCACTGCAGTATATCACCAATAAGCTATCAATCCGTCAAATCTTTGGTCTTCTTCCTTATATCAAAATTTCTACTAATAATAACACGAACTTTCTCTAAACGAATAATATGCATTGATGATAATACTAATGCGCATCTAATTGCTATGTTCCCCAGTTGACTTTTAATTAACTAATTAGATTTAAGAACGAATGCGGACTATTGTTTATATGGTTTTATGTAGCTCCTCCATGTTGCGCTTAGAAATTTAGCTACTAATTACGTTCATTTCAAAAATTTCTGCCTATAACGGCTGAAATCTCGTACACAAAACAACTCTACTGCATAGATAAGTAAAGTTAAATCCGATCAGTTATAAGCACTGTAGTCGTAGCCGGCACGTGCTTACTACACAGTTACACACCTTTGGTTAAAACTGAACGATTTAGTTTCTGGTTTACTGATTTATGACCATGCAGTATTATATTTACAAGGCTATGCCTGTGCTAGCTTGCCGTCCGGTAAGGACCAGGCCCGAGTGGATGGTGCGTTTTGTTTCACGCGCGCCTCAGAGAGATGTCAGCACATCGTGACGGGGTCCACGATTGCTTAAAAAAGAAATCGCGGCCCTGGCCGTCACATAGGCAAGTGAAGAAACACGGGTGGGTTTTAGTCAGTAAAAGTCTGACAAATGCATAAGCACCTATGGGCGATAGGTGCTTATGCATTTGATCGCTGTCGCCCGGGTGACTTTGCCTATATTTTGGTTACTGGTACTTTTAAAATGTGTTTATTTTAATTAATAACGTAAAAAAGCTTTAGTAAAAAATCTATGGTAGGTATCGCTTCTTCACCACTATTTCTTACAGGTTTTTTTTTCTCTTTAAATACTTCGTAAGTACATGAATATTATTTGACACTGTTCGTGTCCCAATTTATTTATTATTGAGACCGTGGGAAGCAGCAGTTGGTCTCTTCGATAATATAGAAGTACTAAAGACGGTTCTATCTGCCCTTCACGGTCAGTTTGACGTTTCCATAATTACGATAAAATGAATAAGTAAATCCTACCTACTCTTTACCCAACTATGCGGGGGTCTGTTTCCAGTCTGACTGGACGCAGCTGAATTACAGTATTTTCTTCCACCACAACCTTTATTATCAGTTACTGGGTGATAGGATACTCCTTGGTAAGATTGGATAAAATCAAACTTTCGGGTTTCGGTTAACATGTTGCCAACAGGTTAGAGTGCATCGGCCGCCGGCAGAAGTTACCACCCACCAGACAAAGCCTTGCCGCCAAGCGATTTGTCGTGTTCCTACATGATGCATCGTTGGTCGTGTTGTTGGGCTCCTCAACTACCGTTTTCCTTCCTATTCACTCGGTTTTTTTTAGTGAATAGGCTCTTAATAAACGACGATTGCATCACTGCCTACCATAAGGCGAGATTACAATCAAGCACTGGTTTAAAATTATAAAAAAAAAATGGATGGATTCAAGGACCAACCAAGACAAGCATCTTATGAATTCGAAAATAATACTCTGTTGTGTGGCAGTATGGCATGGAACCAATATTTTTTGTTTTTCCGTACCTACAGGTATTAGAGTAACCAAAAGAAATTTAGGAATAAAAATGCTTTCGCAAAAGTAAATTAACCATATTTTCACTAAAAGGAGATGTTTCAGAAATGTATGGAGCCTGGGCCAGCACGTTTTTTTTTTTTTTTTTTTTAATTGTGCCGTCTCTTTTCTCCTTGCATGGCAAGAATCATTGTTTGCTTTTTTATTTTCTTTTCCGCCAATTCTATTTTTTCGCGCTTACTTATTTTTTTAGCGGCATTGGCCTTGTCATTTCTTTTTGGGTCATTCTTTTCCCAGTCAATATTTTCTTTTCTTTCTTAGTCATTCTTTTTCTATGTCATGTTACAATTCTTATGTTAATCTTATATTACTTAAGCTATCTTACTTCTATACAATTTCCATACTTTTCAAACAATTCTTGCCGACGGCACAGTGCTCGGCTGTGCTGCCCTTGTCCGATTCCTCTCTATACATATTTTGGCCACTTTGAGGCAAAACTGCTCCAGGTACGGCCTGGAGTGTTTGTCCGCCATAAGGTCGGCTATGGATGATTCCGTCAACATTTTTCCAGTACTTACTTCCAGGTCGTACCTGTCGCGGTTGTGCCTCGGACACTCGAAGAGGAGGTGCTGGATCGTTTCACTGGCCTGTGTGTCACACACACAGGCTGGACTACTCTTTAACTTAAACTTATGCAGGTACGCGGCGAAACCGCCGTGACCCGTCAAAACTTGCGCCCAGATAGACGTCCTGTCGAGGCACTTCAGGACCTTGCGCGCGCGCACCACGTCGGGGAAGAACATCCGCGTGACCCCAGCCGTGGCCCCGCCGGTGTACCTCCCGTTCCAGGGCCAGCACGTTGTACCCTTAATGCTAGGTATAGTTACGCTGTAGTTAGCTGTTTTTAATGTTAATTTCCTATATTTTGGCTTAGTTTTTGTACAGATTCAATTTAACTCGGCCAAGGAGCGCAACACAACTACTAATAAATATGGTGGTCAGCAATAAGCGAAATAAGATTTTGACAGTGACATTTGATTGACGTGTCATGTATCTAAGGCTATCGTATCTATATTATCTACCATATGACTGCGAAAAAATCAAAACATGAATAGGGATGTTTGCTGGTAAAAAAAAAATGATTCTATTTAGTCCGTCATTCAGATTATAGAAAAATATTGTATTAGTATACTAGTATACATATTTTGTTTTATCAAATCAATAAAAATTGACAAATATAAAAGGCATCAATGATCAGGAATGGTAGTTGGTGACGTCACTGCTCGCTAAAAAGTGTAGCGTGCAGTGACGTCACACGAGTTTTCAACGCATTGTGTCGTCTTCATTTTTTGTTTATATGAAAAAAGAAAAAAATACGTGTCTAGTATTTTTTGGAAATCTGACTAACGGACTAATTAGTTTTTTTTAGTCAACTACTCTATTTCGAACATACGGGCCATTAAATAAACACAATTAACTCAAATCAACCCTCGACACGAACACAACGGGAAAATAGAACTCAAATTCGCCAATCAAACGTCATAACCAGTGTCATGGCTACCTTAATAAAGGGTTATCTCACTAAAAAACGTTTCAAATAATTAATTATATATACTTGTATTTTTATCCAAATTAATTTAGTAGTATTTTTATGAAAATCCTTTATTTTTTTCCTTTTTATCTATATAGCGTACATAGTGGTGGCCCAAAATGAAAGATCTCCTTTATACAAAACTCGCCTTCTTTACCCATTTGTTCTTGAGTTACACCGTTGAATAGCCCTTATAAACGATTTATTCAACAATAAACACGGTCCGTTAGAGGACTCATGAAATATTCAGGCAGGAAACACTGCTAACTGGAGGAGGGTGGGAAGCACATCCGGCCTCACGAAACTGTGTTACCAGCTACTCAGTTTTTAGATATTTATTGTGTTAATGCATTTTTGGAATGGCAGTTTCATTTTTAAAGTGAGCGGATTCCCGTCCCGTGTGGTACCGGGCTTAGAATACTACCATCCCATATCCACCCGTGGGTGTCGTAAGAGGCGACTAAGAGAACTCGTGGAAGCGGGCTGCAGCGCTTCTCCTGTGGAATAATTAACTACTGCGATCCCCAACCCGCTTGCCAAGTGTGGGAATTATGGCAACTTAAAGGCAATCAAATGAATGAAGCCTTTGTCCATCAGTGAAAGAAGAAGAAGAGTTGATTCGGAATTATGGCGTTGGTATTGATAGTAGCCTATTTATTTTTTATGTGGATTATAAGGACCTGTAATGTGGATGTTTCCTGGGTAAAAAAAAAAAAATATTCTATTTAGTCCATCATTCAGATTATAGAAAAATATTGGATATGTATATTTTGTTTTATCAAATCAATAAAAATTGACAAGTATAAAAGGCATCAAAGATCAGGAGTGGTGGCTGGTGACGTCACTGCTCGTTAAAAAGTGTAGCGTGCATTGACGTCACACAAGTTTTCAACGCACTGTGTCGTCTTCATTTTTTGTTTATATGAAAAAAGAAAAAATACGTATCTAGTGTTTTTTGGAAATCTGACTGACGGACTAATTAGTTTTTTTTAGTCAACTACCCTATCTCTCAACCACCCTTGCTTGATTTAAGTCCGCCATTATACATTTTTATGTGCATAAAGAATAATTAATTAAATATTTAATTTGTTGTGAAACTCGGTAAAACAAAGGAGAAATTAATTCGATGATTATTGTGGGGTCATCGACCGGTGTTAGTGTATTTACTTTAAATATGTGATTAGCATCGAAATTTAAAAACAGCAAAACACATTTTCTTAACTCATACTTCAAGTAAAAACATTACCGGGGGTCATTAGCCACCGAGACAATGTTTTTTTAAATAGTCATAAACTAGTGGTTGATCGCAATCCCGCCTGATGGTAAGCAGTGACGCAATCGTTGATGGTAAAGCGCGCCAGTTTAATAAGCCCATTCACTCAAAAAAACTGAGTGAATAGGAAGGAAGACGGCAGTTGAGCGAGTTAATGCAATGTTTAACCCAGAGGGAGGTTGATCTGGAGGGAGACACTCCACGACCAAACTCCCGACACAACAACATTTGGCGCACCTTTTTATCGCTTGCATGTCGATTTGCATGTCCTTCTCTATATGAGAGGTCACCTATGCCCAGCAGTGGGACGATAAAAAGGTTGATGATGATAATGTCGATTTCGAACAGCATTAATATAAAAAAAATGTGATATTATGCAAGTATAGGCCATAAGTGACTTGTCCGATGTGGTCGGGTTGCTATTGGGATCGACAGGGTAATTGCGTAACACACAGACAGTAGCAAGATAAAGATAAAGATCATTTATTTGTAAAAATTGCAATGGGCTTCATTTTGACAGTTGCTGTAAGTTAATTATAAAATGTGAAAAGCAAGTTTTTTTTATACACAAGGTCAGTGGTCAGTAATATTTTGAGGCACTCAGATAGATAAAGGAGATATTTCAGAAATCTATAGAGTTTGGGCTAGCACTAAGTACACTTAATGTAAGTATTAGTATACGCTGTAGTTCACAGAGTCGGCAACTCGTTCATGGGTCAATGTATACACTTTTACAACAAGCTTCCCGTGGATATTCGAAACTTACCATTAAGCATTGTTATGCGTAATTATGCTACAATTATGACATTTTAAATACTGTTTTTTTCACGTAGGTACTTTATTGTAAACATTTTGATTTTTAATGTCTGGACTTAAAAAAAGACGATGATCCTTGAGTTTGTTTCGGCTACTTCTTCTCAGAGGTACCTAGACAGTTAGGAAATGCCGGTTGCATCTGGTTTAAAAAAAAATGACGTGTAAAAATGATCGGTGATCCTACTTGCTTAATAAACGATTTCATTTCAGTTAACTGTTTTTATGTTAATTTCCTATATTTTGGCTTTGTTTTTATATTTTTTTTCCATTTTATCTATATACCCATTGTACATAGGGGTGGCCCAAAATGAAACATCTCCTTTACATATATAAACATGTATTACCTATGTAATAATGTATAGTATAAGCGGTTCAAAGCAGGTCATAAGTTCAAACAACAAACGATTATTTTTTGCAAAGTATGATGTTGAAGTTATTCACATTTACGCTTTCTTTTACCTTTTCTAAATGTTGTTACACCCTTCTACAACCTTATTATTTTTAGCATTGCCTTATAAAAAATAATCTTACATAAGTTGCACAAACATAAGGCTTCTATAGAAAGGCTTTTAAAATATAAGCTTTATTAAAAATAACTTTCTCACAAAATTATTTGTATTTTATGCTGCTGCTGTACCTACAACAAACTACTAATGGGATCTTGGGAAAGGCTTTTGTCCAACAGTGAAATGATGCAGGCTTATAGTATCCCTGTTACATCAGAAAAGACTTTTGCTAGAGAAATAAAAAAAAAAACCTTTTTAATGTATGTTTTTGGTGTACAATAAAGTATATGTATATATAAATAAATAAATTTCCATGAGTGGTTAGATACTTCTGGGCGAACATACGAAGAGTTCCATATCACAAGACAAAAAATGCCCTAAAACATGTTTTCTGCATGGAGAATTAGAGACCCCTTTAATTACTAAAACTTTAGTTTATTTTTATTATCTATTGTTAGCACGCAATGTAAACATTTTAACTATTTATCTGTTAGCTTTTATTAGATACACTCCCTGACAGAATTTTGAACGGATTGACAGCAGAAGCACCCTTCGGGTACGGAAATGCAAAATCCAACATCCAAACCAAATCATAAGTTCACCCAAAAGACAAGTTCAGAGCAACAAGACCATAAGTTAAGTTTCAACGACTATTACGAAACTTGTCTCACCTAATCTTCACCTCACTTCAGCCACCACCGGAAGGCTGTCTCACCCAAGGGTCAAGGGTCGTAAATGCAAATCACTCTGGGTTAACGCAACCCTCTGCTAAATGTCCGTAAATTCTCAGGTACAATTGGTACTACTGTGGGGGTGTTACAAGTTATTAAAAACATGAAAAGTCAGACCAGTACATAACCTGGATATAATGTTCCCACCTTTGGGACACAGCCCTTCTATCGTGGAAGAAGTGGGTCGTAATCCCCCACAAAGTCCAAGTGCGGGTTGGTAGATGTCGTACATAGGTACCCTAGTTGTAAGTTTTAGGTTGGAACCCAGATGGTAATAATATAATTATAACCCTGCTTGATACCAACTACTGTTTGATGCCTACTACTTCTTACATTGGATTGGAACAATTTACCTGACGAAGTTTTCATTGATTTCATGAGATTCTCTTAGAGAGAAATTCAAAGAGGTAAACATTCTGACTGTAGCTTCACAATATATATTTGAAAATCTTATGTATGTACATAAAAATATATCGAATTTTGAGAAAATAAGCGATATTCATAATATAAATACCAGGAACAGAAACAATCTTGCTGTACATCACACTCGTCTCCACAGAGTAGGCAACTCGTTCATGGGTCAATGTATACACTTTTACAACAAGCTTCCCATGGTAATTCGAAACTTACCCATTAAACGATTTAAAAACTATATAAAGGCCAAACTTTGCAAAAAGGGGTATTATAAAATCACAGATTATTTAGAAGGACTGAGCTGCTCGCTCTGCTAAGCATTGTTACTAAGCAATATGCGTAATTATACCGTAAATTATTGTAAACATTTGCATTTTTAATATCTGGACTTGAGAAAAGACGATGATCCCTGAGTTTGTTTCGGCTATTTCTTCTCAAAGGTAGTCAGTTAGGAAATGCCGGCTTCATATAGTTTAAAAAAAAAAACCTTAACGTGTAAAAGTGATCAGTGATTCTACTTGCTTAATAAACGATTTCATTTCATTTCTTCCCGGTTAATTAATTTATTTATTTATTCTTTATTGTACACAAATCAAACATCCAATAAAATATATATTGAACACAAAAAAAATATATACAATGGGCGGCCTTATCGCTAATGCGATCTCTTCCTGGCAACCAAAGAATGGACAGATTCCCCCGAACCACAAATGGGACTGTCGTTGGTGCAAATATTATTAAATACAATATACTAAAGTAGATACACAAATACACATATACATAAATAAATACGTAGATACTGTACATAACAGGTAAGCAAACAAATTAGTCAAACTAGTGCTTGACCGTAAACCCGCCTGGTGGTAAGCAGTGATGCAATCCGTAATGGTAAAGCGCGCTAGTTTATTAAGAGCCTGTTCACTCATAAAAACTGACTGAATAGTTCTTTAAGGCTCGAGTGAATAGGCTCATAGTCAAACTAGTGCGATTTACCATCTACGATTGCTCAATGCTTACGGTCAGGCGGGATCGCAGTGAAGTTAGTGCTAGACTAAGCTAATGCTTAGGCATATCACTTAAAAATACATTATGAGCAAAACAGCATGACCTAATGTTTTGGACATTTGTATCTGACATCTGCTACCTAACCCGCACTGGGCCTGTGTAATAGACGGTGCCTACTCCTTTCTACAGAGAAGAAGCCTGTATCCCACTAGTGGGAACATTAAAAGCACTAATTATTCTGGTCTGTTATATTTTGATGGCCTTTATTTAATTTCGTATCATATTTATGTCATATTGGATCTTATAGCTGGGCTGTGACGTCATAGAGGGTGTGGTTTCAGTGACAGTAGGCCCTTTGCTGAAATAATTTATTTACTTGATGACAGACTGCTTGAGGATAAAAGGAATGTTTTACAATTATTAATTAAACAACGTTTGCCGACGTCTTCATTCATGGGAGTTGTTAAACAATACGACAAAGTTACTTAAAAAATGCTTATGCATCTCGCTACTAATGTTCTATAAGTGAAAGATTTTTTAGATCGATTAACTTAGTTTTTTTTTTTTAGTTTATCCATTAAAAAGAAACACGCAGAAATTCAAATCTTTTCCTTTATAATTATACTTTTATGTAAAACTTGTTAAGCGTTTAAAACTTGTTAATTTATTCGTAGCATTGTATACCTACCTACTGATTCAACAGAATACGCTGTTCAATAATTTGTTTCAAGAAAACGACGGAACACATAATTCTCATATTTCCTTCTTAACCTTTGAACAACATCATTGAATCGACATGACTTTCGCATCAAATACCGACAAACTCTCCCCAAAAACAAATTATAAGTACATCCTACCCCCTTCGACTCGCCCTCTTCTTTCCGCCCCCGCCCTACATTCACCCCATTTGCATACCATCCCCAGCAATACACAGCAACACAAATTATCTCTGATATATGATCGCGGAGTTTTTTGCGCCCTACATACTCGATAATATAGGCCAGGAGTTTGGATACTAATAAAAACACTAAGTGAATTATTGCGACTAGTAATTTTCGCCTAGCTGGCCGTTTAACAGTGAGATAGGTCAGGTTTGAACCTGAAACTAGCTGTTGAAACTTAGGAGGTAACAAAGAAAAAATATTGTTATTAGACGAGCAACATGTTTTTCTCGTCGTAACAGACGGAATGGTGCCCCCTATTTTGAATTATTATGTGTCTTGTTTCATAATGGCTAAAGCTGCGTTGTAATAATATATATTTTAAGTCGCATCCGCTAAAGGAAAAACATAAAATAGTTTTAAAGGAATTTTCCAAATGTCGACACTATAAATAGTTACTAAAATGCGTGCAGTTTGTTGCTCCAAGCAATTAAATTGAAATGAATATTCCTAATGGCCGCCGATAAAATTTATATTCGGCATCGTTAGTAGGTATGATCGGAACTTATTAAATCACTTTATATTGTAGCCGCTGACGAAAATAGGCGAGGATTTTAGTAATTCATGACTCGTCCACCTCTATTGTTCTTTCCGGAAGTCTACAGCAGTTCCTCTTTTTAAAGATAATGTACTGACGTTTATATTCCGAGCCACCGTCGGGGGTAGCTCTAGTTCCCAGAACGACAATGCATTTCCTTTGATATTTTAAAGTTTCATTTGGCATGTATGCTCTTATATGGACTATTTACGACCGGTGTGTCAGTGGCGAAGCGTATAATTTATCTGTGTCCTGTTATAGCTTATACAGAGAAAGTTTATACCAAGAATAATATCGCTTTCTAGCGAGATCAAGTTCTTTTCTTTTGTCTGTCTGTTATCAAACGTTTTAAACGAAATATCGTTTTAGGATAAAACGGTCGGCAGGTCAAATAGTAATGGAATACATATTAAAAAATAATCCAGTCAAAAATCAATTCATTATTCTATTTGGTTAGCCGAATCATACAATGATCTAGAAAAAATAAACATTTTTAAAGATGTGAAATTATGTATGAGATATACGTATCTAGAATCTGATTGAATTGCATCAGTGTCAGACAGCCTTGTGCGAGGACGTTCACGCCACCTAATGCATGCGTCTGCGCAGACCACGACAGTTGTTTTCGCGATCAACGTGTGCCGTTACACAACCTGTGTTTGTCGGTCTGCGTTCGTAAAAACCGATGGCTCACGATCAATCTCGGTTCGGAATGTTATTTAATGTAGTTTAGCTAGTTTCTTTTCAAAGTAATGCGTAATTTTTGATTGTGTATATGTATTTAGTGATTTTTTTTCTACTGGGTGTAAAATACTGCGTAAAATTGCTGTTAGGTGAAAGTTAATTGCTTTTATTATTTTTTTTTTAAATATAACGTTGCGTTTACAAACATATAAACCCACATACACAAAGAGCCAGACTCAGAACAACTACTTGTAGGTCATACAAATATTTGTTTCGTGCGGGAATCGGACCCGCGACACGCAGCGCAGCAGCCAATAGCTTAACCACGGCGCTAACCGTGCAGTCAAATTAGTTCGTTACTGTTATTCGGAAACAATAATTTTATATTGAGAATTATAAATAAGAGTTTAATATTGAAAATATGAAATACCTGACAAGTTATATTTTGACTTGCCAAAATGAATGGCTATAATATTAACGATGTCAACAATTTACAAACTGATCAGAATCTAAGATGAATGGAACAAAATTATTTGTTAATTCTAAGGCCGTATTTGTGAAACATAAATTAATACAGCGATAATATTTTATAATCAAATTTAACAGTTTATTTTTATAGAATTGAACAAGTCATTAATAAATTAATGAAGGCTAACATTAGAGTTTTATTGTTTACTACGCTTCTGCCTACATATATCTATGAACTAGCTGTGCAACGCGGTTTCACCCGCGTAGATTTCGATATGCTCCGCTCCTATTGGTCGCAGCGTGATGTTATATAGTCTAAAGTCTTCCTGGATGTAGCGGGAATCCAACGCAAAAAGATTTTTTCAAATCGGTCTACTAGTTCCTGAGATTTGCGCGTTCAAACAAACAAACAAACTCTTCAGCTTTATATATTAGTACAGATTACAAAATTAATTATGAATAATGTCTATTGATTGCTTGTAAAACAGACATATTTTATGCAAATATACCCATAAGTCCATGACGAACTTGGCCACTCCTTGGCAATTAAACAGAACATAACATTCACTAGTGGCAGCTCGTCTCCTAGACTATTAGCGTATAATATGTCCCGTGAAACTTCTTATCGATATGTGATATATTCTCGTAAAAATGTTTATACATGGGTAAAGGAAATTATTTAATAACTGCAAGTTAGAGTGTTAAACGATTAATACAAAGATAAATTTTGAGTTTGACAGCCTCCGCGGCGGAGCGGTAGAGAACGCGGCCGCTGCGCAGGCAGTGTATGCATGAATATGAATATTTGCACTGGTCTGGTCGTGCCTCGGAAAGCACATTAAGCCGTTGGTCCCGGTTGCCATACGAACATCTAATGGCAGTCGTTGCGGGTTGTTTGAAGCCCTCAAAAGTACAACAATTTGTCTAACTGTAATGCTTCGATATCGCCTTCGAGTTCTAGAAGTCAGACGGCAGTCGCTTCGCGGAAAATGTCCAAGATTAGCCAAAATCGGCACTTAGACTGGCGGACCCCAGACTCCAAAGCTGAAAAAGCTTTGGATGCGACTGGGATTAACGCTGAGACGATGATGATAAATCTTGTGTTTATGAGAATGTAGAGTCACCAAAGGAGATAAGTAATCAGGGTTGAAGTTTAACAAAAACAGTTTTTCAATTCATTTAATTAAATTTTGGAATAAAATAGAATTTTTTGAATTGAAAACACACAGCAGGGTAATAGGAATGTTTCCTGGGTAAAAAAAAAATATTCTATTTAGTCCGTCATTCAAATTATAGAATAATATTGGATACGTATATTTTGTTTTATCAAATCAATAAAAATTTACAAATATAAAAGGCATCAAAGATCAGGAGTAGGAGCTAGTGACGTAACTCGTTGCTAAAAAGTGTAGCAAGGAATGACGTCACACTAGTTTTAAACGCACTGTATCATCTTCATTTTATGTTTATATGATAAAAGAAAAAATACTTATCTAGTTTTTTTTTGGAAATCTGACTGACGGACTAATTCGTTTTTTTTAGCCAACTACCCTATTGTATAACACACAATTAGTAGAAATGGGTTTCATTTTGACAGTTCAACAACATTCATTGCGTTATTTACGTTGTTGAGCACATACACTTCCGAACATATGGAGCAATGGATTAGCAATTGGCTTTAGAATAATTCCAGTTGATAGTAATGGATGTTACGTAATTAGGGTATAGGTCATTTATCAAATAAAATCACTATCAGTAACAATGAGTTTAATCAATCACATTTTTTGAACATACATTTGGAGCAATGAATTGCTTCAAATTGATTTAAATTATGAATAATAGTATGGTGCAATTAGGGTGCGGGTTTCGTAACACACCATCAACATAAATTAGAATAATTTTTAAATTTATTGGTAATTCATTAATATAACTTTATCTATCATACCACGTGTATGTAGAATCATTACTACGACATGGTCTTGTAATTTGGGATAATAGCAATAGAGCATTTGTAGCTTTATGTCAATTAATTTAATAGCTTGACTATGAGATATACATATATACAGGCTGTATCTGACATCGTAACGCAAGCTTCGCGAGAAGGCTACACCACATGCCAATAATAAAATTATGACAGTCATTTATATCGTTAATGAGCGGTTACAGAAATAACAGTGTTTAAAAACATGTGTCGGCTCGGCATTTGAACGTTACAAGCGTGCCGCCGCGCGTGTTTGTGGGTATGACGTTGACCCGTGATGTGAACTCTATTAAATCAGCTGATAGGATACTTTTTCGAGTTTTGTTAACATTGCGCTTTTTTGTGTAATTAGCGAATTAATTATTTTTTACTTTAAAATCTTATTGGGTTATAAAAGTATAGCTATTATGAACGGTTTAAAGTGAAAAAACTGCATATTTTTTTTTTTTAATCAGGAAAAAACCGACGAAATTTCGACGAAAATTCCACCGACCACTGGGTTCATAATCATGTACTGGATCCATGGTACTCGTTTGTGCGTCGATGTCAGAGCCACCCTTTATATGTCAGTGTGAAATTTTCATGTCAAAGCAGACGATATTTGTTACTGAAACCGATGAGACCCCAACAGACTCGAGTGATATAACATCACTCGAGCCTCTTGGGGTCTCATCGGTTTCAGTAACAAATATCATCTCAAAAATTTCAATACCTAGGTAATTAATAAAAAACAAAATGTAGGAATGGTTATCTGTGAATAATTTTTACAGTGTTAAGGAATTTATTGACAAAAATGTTAATGTCAGTTACATCCTGAAAAATTCTGCCTGTTTCAGGGTTTTTTTTTATATTGGCCAAACAAGTTTTATTCTAAATTGTATGCAAACTATTAAATTACTAGCTTTCAGCCCGCGGCTTTGCCCGCGTTGAATTCGGTTATATCACGCTTTTTAGATTTCCCTCGGGAATATCAAATTTTTCCGGGATAAAAAGTACCCTATTATTTAATCCGGACTTCTAACTTTAGGTCTGCAAATTTCAAAGCATTCGGTTCAGTAGTGACGGCGTGAAAGCGGAACAAACAAACTCACTTTCCGATTTACAATATTAAGTAAGGATTATTGTTTCATCTGTTGGAACATTTTTCCGCCCAATAATGTTAATAGCGCAAATGTTGTTGAACTGTCAAAACGAGACTGAGTCTGTTGCGGAATCACCTGCTACTTAAGGTCAATGTCATCGATGACGTGCAGGTCACTGCACTATTTGACGTAACATAACATCACGCCTGTGATTAGTGAAGGGTTAAGCAGAGGCGTTTTAATCCCATAATGTAGATTGAGAGCCTTTCCCCACCATACACATAAAAACTGATGGTCTGCTACTAAGTTCTTTTTTCAGTGCAGTTAAAAGTAAGTTCTATTAAATAAAGTAGCAAGACTCTTTAATGTCGAAGCACTATGCTGAGGTAAGAACCTTTTGGCCTCGTAAGGAACTTTCTAGTTATTCTTACTTTTTTATATATACTTATAACTTGTTTTTATATTCAATTTTGTCTACTTAGTTTAGTATTAAGATTTTCCTGTACGACTCTCAATAAATATTTTTCTTTCTTTCTAAGACATTAGAAGTGTATTTAATTGTGTGAGTACTTTAGTTTTGTTCTGTGTTATTTATATAAAAAAATGTTTCCTCTCTCATAACTACATAATGAAAACAGGGTCCGTATGATCTAAATATGTATAAGTTTATCAACCGAGATTACCTACCACCACGTGGAATGCAATAAAAGTATTGATAGAATTGGATGAAACAAAATACGTTTATTTGTGCTGAATATGACGCAAAAAAAAACATAAAAAAGTATTCGAAATGGTTGAACATTCGTCATAACCACGACCTACGCCACCTACGGAGGCCACCACGTCACCACACTTGCTCAATGAGGGTTGGCGATTTCAGACTTAAAGTCCAGGTTTCCTCAAGATGTTTTCTTCCACCTTGTAATCAGTCATTTAATTTATTCTTGATCAAACTGTTTATCACAGAAGGACAAATCAACCCTACCCAAAGCCATGCCAGTAAGCACCGTCCCATAAACCCGCCCATTACTCCTAAATCAAGATGCCAGGCGAACACACAATGGCCCATGACTTACAACTATTCAACCATAACTCTTCGCCGCATAATATACATCATCTTCCTCATGTGTCTTATCAATAATTCATGGACTCATGAGTTCATGACGTCACAACTCGGGGGTGGACTGACGTCAGGGCATCCTGTAATGTCTTCCTGTGCGATGAAATATGCATGCTGAGGTTGTGGGCAGAATTCGCGATAGCTGATGTTCATGTCGGCCCCCGTTATTAGGAGCGGATTTTTTTCATTTTTACCTGCGCCTTTGAAGTTTGGAGATTAGGGGATTGATTTTGTTTTTGAAGTGAATTGAGACAAAATCTTAAAGGCTTTGATGCGAAGTTTTTATTTAAATTGTGGTAAGTTTAAACATTTTTACAATAAACAGGATTGCACAGTTTTCTAAAAGGAATCATGAAACAATATGTAAGAAATTTTTTGTCTGTTGTGCAAAGTAGAAATATAATCAGAAACCCAGCTTACAGGGCTTATTTTCTAAAGATAGTAAAGTAGTAGAAAGGTGGGGTGTCTTTGCTCGTTATTTTGCTAAGATAGTTAAAGATCTGTTTGAGCATAATCTAATAAATCTCACATTTAAACACCTGACTCCTCCACAAATTCAAAGTAAACTTTTTGCTTGCGCAAAAGCAACTGCTAACAAAACATGTCGCAATCTCATCAAGATCAATGCACTGCTCTCGCGCACTTACGTCATCGAGTGCAGCCAGCTTGTTAAACGATGCAACTTGTTTAGATCCATTTAGTTTATTTGCGAGCATATTGAATAACTGACTATTTAAGATTTGATTGGCTCAGTAGTTGAATATCTACTTTGTTTTCTGCGTAGTTCTTGGGTGGGATACAATTGTTATCTATTATTATTAATAGAAGTCATCTTCTCGAGTCGATCGTTATAAAACAGAGCTTCAGAGAAAGCACTGCTACCATTGTCAATCATTAACTAGTGGAAGGACAAGTAATGCAAGTTATAAAAGAAGGTAGGACTTTAATGCTGAGGATCTCCCACTTGGACCTGACTTGCCTTGGGTAACTGGTTAATTCCATTTATTTTCATTCATAAAACAGTTTACATTGTGTTGAATATCTACGTATATATATTACACACAAACATAAAGAACTAAGAAATATTCATTTACATACATTATCAGCAAAATTTATATATCAAAGGTTCAGCGGTACTTCACACTAGGGCAGCTTCTAAAGATGTGCAAAGTACAGGTACGTTCGTGTGTGGAGTACTGCAGCCACATTTGGGCTGGTGCTGCTAAGTGTCACCTGGCCACTTTGGATTCAATGGAGAGGCGTGAGAAGAGGCTGATTGGTGACCCTGATTTAACTCGAGACGGTCTCCAAAGCCTAGAGCACAGACGTGGAGTAGCCAGCCTTTCGGTGTTCTATAGGATGCAGGCGTGATTGCGGTCAAGCGCTAGTTAATAATTTATAAAAAAAAAGTACATTAAGTTTCTAATCAGACTTCGAACCCAGGATGCCTAAAGTAAAAAAAAACCTGTTCAGGTAGAGATTATAGTCGACTCCGGCGTGGAATGTAAATGTGGTGCCGTTCCACAAATGATGGGACATTTAATAACGAGTCAGCTGCACCTTAAAAGAACTGATGAACACTAGTAATGGCGTCAAACACATCATAGCCGAATTCTGGGCCGAGTCCATTGTCGTGCGCTAAAAAAAATAGTGCTGATAGCACCATTACTGTTCTTCTTTTTCAATGGTAACGGTGCTGGAAAAAGGAACGGGCCCTTGCTGAACCCATAAAAAACTGCTACGTTCATGCACGCAATCTGGACACTTAATTATGGAACATTCTAGATATTGGCACAAGATATGGTTAGGCATGACCTAATAATAATGTCTTGAACCACACACCACTGGCCTAATTTGTGTAATTATATACGTTTAAAATCTGACACAATTTCACCTCAGAGACAATTACTGTAAAGTAACTTGTTGTATCTAAGAGGACTGGGTAATCTGTCATTCAGGACCCCTGTGTAACAGATACCTTTCTCCATAATTATATGATTGGGCATTATATTGTATTAAGATAAATCAAGAATGTCAAAAATGCATGGAAATTACAGGTATTTTTGATAGATTGAAGCTATTTGATTGATTTCGATTGAAGGTATTTTTGATAGCACACGTAGGTAAAAATACAGGAATAGATCATCGACTCGCCAATCTACCAATTCAAAACAACCCCAAAAAGAAACAAATCTATAAGATGAAGTATTTTTTTTAATGTTATTAACTATATTGCTTGATCGCGATCCCGTGTCAGTGTAAGTAATGTAATACTAAAACGAAAATAAACTTCAGCTTCATAGTTACGTCACACTAAAGCTGAGCAAAAAGTCGACTCCTGCGCACACTGATTAAGATCATTGCACTACACGATTACGTCATTCTGTGCATTAGTTTATTACTGCGATGCAACTTATTTTTGTGTTGATATTGGTTTTACTAAATAATATCATGAAACGAGAAATATTTATTATCTTGCTGTTGATAATAACAATTTTGATAATATGTGAATGAGTATTAGGTACATGATTGTATTGTAATACGCGTGATTCAATTTCACAATTTATTTTTTTTTCATTCTTTCACATCCTTTTTACATAACCTACTGTTCTTGACCTCGATCACACCTGATGGAAATCGTTGGATGAGGTCTATGGTGAAAAGAGCGTGCTTAGAAGATGCTGTTGCTTTGTATATAGTGTTCCCAGATGGAAAAATCAAAATTCTGTAGCAAATTCTGGACATATGATGAAATTTCCGGATTTCTTCGCAATAAATCATGCAAGTGTAAAGTGAAACAAAATTTTGAATTTGATACACGGGCGCGCCATTCATAAATTTGTTTGATTATGATTTGTGATGGTTTTTGTTTTGGTTTTTACTTAAATTCTAGAAATTCTTGGCGGCTCAGGATTCCCTCCGTATCCTGGACAAAGCACTATTTAGCGGACGTGTCCGGAAAATTCCGAACGTATGGCAACCTTATTTGTATATCTTCTCTCCTCTTCTTCCGCTTTAACTTCTTCTATAGTGATGCTATTATCACGTCCTTCTACTCGGTCTTCAAAATCCTTTAGTCATAATTTACATTAATTCCAAGGTTCTAAATACTCACGAGCTATCCTTATGACGAATGTCATGTGTCCTTAAGAAAGCGTTATCATAAAGGCGTCTTTTCTTACGGTGTGCTGAATAATAAATTAGGCTTTCAGGCAGTTTCAGGAGTAGGAAAATGTGTTGGTATTCTCCTATTCACAACGTCGCCCATCAATTCTGTGAACTCTCACAACGGAGACTTAGTTGAATAGAGTTCAAAGTTAGCTGTCAATAATGTTAGTTACTACTTTAGCAGTTCGAATAAGTCTTCACGATGAGATTTTTATAACCGATAGTCTCCCTGGCGTAGCGGTAGCGAACGCGGTCACTGTGCAAGGAGGCGCGGGTTCGATTCCCGCACAGTGCAAATATATGTATGCATAAATATGAATATTTGCACTGGTCTGGTCGTGCCTCGGGAATCACATTAAGCCGTTGGCCCCGGTTGCCATACGAACATCTAGTGGCAGTCGTTACGGGTTGTTGGAGCCCTCAAAAATCCAACAATTGGTCTAACTGCAAGGCTTCGGCATTGACTTCGGGTTATGGAGGTCAGACGGCAGTCGCTTCACAAAAACTACCGAAATTTAGCCAAATCAGTAGTTGGACTGGTAAAGCGGACCCCAGGCTCAGACTCAGAGCTGAAAAAGCTTCAGATGCGACTGGGATTAACACTGAGATGATAATGATGATGTTGAGATTTTTATAAAATGGACGGGCAGGCTTGCAGTTCCCACTACTAGGTACTAATTATAAAATATGAATCATTTCGACGCCTACAAACAATAAGGCTGTAATGTGCTATTATGGGCTTTTATGTCCAATTAAAAACTTCCTATCCAGATAAAAATTACGGCATCGTTAAAATTGCACATCATTCCACTGTATCATATTACTCTGTGGTAAACAGGAACATTTAAAGTGTTAGTAAGTATGATACTGTCGCACTCAGGCGCAGTCTTGTTAAGATCATTGCACTTAGTGACGTCATGATATGCAGCAGTGATTTTTAAACTGCTGTGTGCACCATTTAAATCGAAGTAGGTATTGTGTGGTTTGCATGTTGATTTTAGTTTATGTTTAGGAGAGCTTTCGGGATAAATTATGTTGCTAAAATTCATATACGCACTCAATGGTGCCTTCTGTGATTTTGATGGGATTTCTCGGTTAATTTATTTATGTGGATGTTCTGTAGTCCCAGCCAAGCCCTATTACGTACCAAAGGCACACTTATTTAGGAAATTAGGTCTATTTTATTCATAACTAAAGGTAGGTAAACAGATAACCAGCATTGCATGATACGAGGTTAAACTGAAAGTTCTTAGAAAATCAAAAACTGATAACATTAGCCAGTTATTAGTTTTATTATATCTTTTCAAAATATTGTCCATTCACGTCAATACACCGTTGCATGCGATGGAACCACTGGGAAAAGCACTTTGCCCACTCGTCCTTAGGGGTCTCTTCAATGGCATCGCGATACGCAGCCACCGCTTCTTCAGCATTCATAAACCGCTTTCCTTTAAGTTTTTATACGGCGGGTGACCCAGTAATTCAACGTTTGATGTCGCCAAATAGTCGATCGTTCGCTTGGCGGTGTGCGACGAGGCGTTGTCGTGGTGAAGGAGGATCCTACTGCGAGGTCGTTTCTCTCGAACTTTTTCCAAGACAAGTGGCAAACAATTGGCAGTGTACCATTCTGCAGAAACTGTTTTTTGATCCTCTAACACATTTGTTGCGAAATGACCTATCCTTCCAAAGAACGAGGCCACCATTTTTTTTCCCGCACTTCGATCTCTCTTCACTTTAGTTGGCAACTCCTCGAAAGGAAACACCCACTGAGCAGATTGTCTTTTGGTTTCAGGATCATAACAGTAAATCCAGCTTTCGTCACCTGTTAGTATGTCGAACACAGCATTTGAGTCACCTCCGTTAAATTTTTCAATCATTTTACGGCACCAATCCACACGATGGAGTTTTTGAGCCTCAGTCAAATTATGAGGTATCCACCGGGCGCAAAGCTTCCTGACCGCTAAATGTTCGTGGAGGATTTTGTGCACTTGACTCATACCGATGCCTAAGCTTGTCCGAATCTGCTGATAGGTCACTCTTTTGTCAGTCTCTATCATACGCCGCACAACACAGATGTTATCTTCAGTCGTCGCCGTAGAAGGCCGTCCCTCACGTAAATCATCAGTGAGATTAGTGCGACCACGTTTAAACTCATTAAACCAGTTGTAAACAGTCGCACGAGATGGGGCTTCATCGTGAAAGGCCAATCGTAGTCTATCATAACTTTCTTATTGACTTAAATGACATCGAAAGTAAAAAATCATTGCACGAAAATTTTCTCGTGTTAAATTCATGTTGACGTGACACAGACAATTTTCAATTTGCCGCCAAATCGTATAACTAATGACAAATGAATGAAATATATACTCAGTAATATTGCCAAAGAGTTCTATTTTCAAATTTTAGAATATTTTTTTTATTATATTGTTTATAAGTGGCCAGTTCTAAGAACTTTCAGTTTGACCCTCGTAGCTTGGCGTAGCATAACAACCGAAGTAGGTTTTTTTTTGAGGTTGGGAAATCACCAAATAACCTCTCACGCTCAGAGCCACAGCAGACTTTGGCAAGGGCAAGTCAGACTTTTACTGACTAAAAGCCACCTGTGTTCCTCCACATTCCTGTGCGCTAGGGGCCACGGCATCTCTTTCGAATTACCCGCTGCCCTGGAAGGCATCGGGCTTCGTGGACTCCATCAACTGGTTTACTTAGTTAACTAAGTCACGTGACTTTTGTGTTTACCTCTTGTTAAGTAGCTAAACCGATGAAGTATAGTAAAAGAAGTATAAAAATATTACGTGTAAAGTGATCAGTGATACCTAATAAACGATTTCATTTCATAGTAATTTTTAGGTGTTAACAGTAGGCATTTACCATTTCTCATCTACTTTTAGGAATATGGGCATGGTAGTTGGTCCTGGGTGTCATTTATAGGTCTTTGATAGTTGTTGTGAAGTCAGAGAGACAGTATTATTAATGGGTATCGTGTTACCCAGTAACTGGGCTATGGAAATCAGATAGACAGGCGTTCTATGTATACCGACGTTATGTGTTAGACTAGAAGCTCAGTATAGTTCTTCTCTCCTTCTTCTTCTTAGTCTATAGAGGTCCACTGCTGGCCACAGGGGAGGCCCCAAGGCTTTCATTCCATTCGTTCAAAACGTGGGGATTGTGGCAATGCCCCCGCATTGCCACAATCCCCACGTTTGGAAGGCGGGTTGGGAATCGCAGTAATTTGTCATTCCACAAGAGAAGCGCTGCTGCCCGCTTCCTTAGTTAGATATATAAAGGTAGCAAATAAGGTAGGTATATAATTATTATTACATTTTTATTCCATAATACATATATGTAATTATATAAACTTCATGAGAATCGAAAAATACCTTAAAAGCTTAAACCGCAGCTCGCAGTAAAATCAAACTTAAGTATTTTCAAAACAATATTCTTTACCACAAGAACATCAAATTAAGTAATAAAGCAATATTAAAACGGGCTCTACGGTGTATTTATGCACCCATTGGAGACTGTAGCCAATCAATTATTAACATATCTGATAAATATCATAAAAAATCACTTGATGGAGGTCAGGCCTTGAAAGCTTTTCCCTACGTCGCCCCTAGGGTCGTCACAGTTGAATGCTTTATAACAAAATTTTCATTTTATTTACCGTTTGATTTGGGTAGCTACAGGAGGTGTAAATACGAGGAGAGGTCTTGTCAGAACCAGAAATTAGTTGTGATGAGAACATGAAATAGGAAAAATCTTAGTTTTTTATTGGTCTTGCTCATTGGACGGCTTGTAGATTTTTTACTAGCAGTGTAATTGGGTACACTATCAGTAACAAAGGCTTCTCTTTTGACAGTTTAAAAATATTGATTACGTTATTTACGTTGAGCAGACATTTTCAAGTACATACATAAATATGAAGCGATGGAATAATTAAACGCTAAAATTATTCAGATTTCTGCAAGAACAAAACAGCATTTTTGACCTGAAAATTGCAAAACAAAAAACGAATAGCCGTAACTGGAAGTGTATGAAAGACTGATCCAATATATTTGGAAATTTGATCAACCCTACAGGTACCTACAGGTATTATTATTTTGTATTTATAGACGTAACAAAAGAATACCGCTCCATTTTATTGCCAGACTATAAAAAATCGTTTTATAAGCCCGTTTAATGCTGGCTGCATTAGCTAGATTGACCGGTTAATGCCCGGAAGAGTTGGACGATACAGGCAATTGCAGTAATTTGTAAAGGTAAAAATATAATAACTTTTTCGTCATTATATCATTATATTTATGGCTTAAGCATTGTGTTATCATTAGGTATTTTTATATTCAATTTAAGCCCTGTGTTTAAAGTTAATAGGTACCACAAGATCTGTTAAAGTACCTTAAAGTTTTATTTAAATGGCCATAAGTAGAATCACGATACTGTTGCTACGCCATTTAAATCCTTAAACTCCGCCTAAGACTGCCTACTGCTGTTTATAGGCCTGTCCCACATTCCTCCGAATTCCGCATCTAGTCTATCCTAGTCCTTTCTTAATTCTGATAGAATTTTCAAACCCATTTTTTGGCCCTACGTCTACGTCTGTATAGAATGACGTTGAAAATAGTATATTATGAGAAGTTTCAGGGTATGTTGTTGAGCCTATTACAAATTAAGTTAATTTTTGAAAAGAAATCAGTCGTTACAACACAAGCCAGTCTGATTTATCTTCTAAACAGAAATTGCCATAATTACCTGAGGCAAATTGCTGTTAGCAGTAAGTTGGAGCAAAAACGTTGATTCTATCTCAATTACAAGTTACTTCGAATAACTCCGCAGCGAGCCTAGCGCAAACCTTTGACCGAATACTAACAAAATACCAAAGATACACACACACAACTAACGCTCACATTCAAAGCCTGCAGCATTCCTTCCGCTGTGCGAAATATCCACTTATTGATGTAGGTCAGTGTTGCCGTACTCCTCACTCCTCCATCTACAGATCTTCCGTCTCCCTCGCCCCGGGACCGGTCGGTCGAAGAATTTATTGAACGAGTTAGCTTGTTAGGTCTGCAACTTGCATTGCTTGGAGAATGTATTATGACATGAATTGGGTTTGGTCGTTTTTGCTGCGCGAAAGGGTTGGGTCAGTATTTCAGTTAAATTGGGGTAGTATGTATTGTGTTTTTGATTTGGTAGGTACAATATCAGAAGATTACAATTGAATTGAGTTGATAGTTTATGATGTTTGAATTGAGTTTTTTGCGCCAATTCGCTAGAAGGGTTGATTTGGTGGTTATTAATCCGCTTCCCCTATGGTAACTGCAACTTGCACCTTGGGGTCAGCTGTGGCCTCACCGAGGACTGCCCCGTATCATCTGCTCTCCTCGGGTTATTGTTGGTCCTGTACTATTTTCCATAACAAAAATGAGGGAGTAAGGAACGACAGGCATTCTATTAAAGATGGTTTTTGTCAACTTGATAATTTCTTTGAAATTAGATTTTATCAAAAGCATTTCATTAGGGCACCATTTTCCAAATTCCTATACCTAGTGATTTTATAATCATGTTTTTTTTTTATAAATTATAAACTAGCGCTTGACCGCAATCCCGCCTGATGGTAAGCAGTGACTCAATCGATGATTGTAAAACGTACTAGTTTCATCATCATCATCATTATCAACCTTTTTATCGTCCCACTGCTGGGCACAGGTCTTCTCTCATACAAAGAAGGAAGAAGAAGGGAGAAGAGCCAATTCACTCCAGACTTGAAGACACTCAAATTGAAGTCCGACGGAAACACCGCCGCTGGTAAATTGTTCCAGTGCCTCGATGTACGCGGTATGAAAGAGGAGGCGAAACGCTTCGTCCGAATCGTAGTGTCCAAGTAGTCCAAGATATACTTAGGAAGTACATATAACTTAGAAACGTTAAATTGGTACTTGCCTGACCTGGAATCGAACCCGCGCACTCACACTTGAGAGGCTGGTGTAATAACCACTAGGCCACCACGACATGCATTTAAGCGTATTGGCCATTTATACAGGCTGTATCTGACATCGTAACGCAAACTTCGCGAAAAGGCTAGACCGCATGCCACTAATAAAATTATGGTAGTCATTTATGTCGTTAATGAATGGTTACAGAATACACAGAGTTTTAAAAAACTGTCGGCTCGGCCTTTGAACATAGCAAGCGTGCCGCCGTGCGGGTTTGTGGGTATGACGTTGATCCCTGATGTGAACTCTATTAAATGCGCTGATAAGATTTCGCTTTTTTGTGTAATTAGCGAATTAGTTATAAAAGTATGGCAATTATGAACGGTGTAAAGTGAAAAAAAAACTACGTATATGTTTTTTTAAATCATAAAATAGCCGACGAAAAATTCCACCACTGGGGGGTTTAGAATCATGTACTGGATCCATGGTACTCGTTTGTGCGTTGATGTCAGATACATACACCATTTATAGATCCCTAATCCTTGCTAATCGTTTAACAGGCCAGTAGACCCTTTCCAGTCTTTAGGAAGGTAGCTAAATAAAATGTCCAACAATATGTTATCAACTTTCCGTGTTACAGCTTTGACCACAAGCGTAAAGGGGTAAATTGGTAAATAGAATTAATATCAAAAGGAGGGTATTTTGGAAGTTTGGATGGCATTGTTTTAATTAAAATAAGTGCTTCATTGTCCAGATTAGGGGTAAAGGCTGCGTTAGAGGTTTCCAAATGTTAGGACCATGATGGATTGCATTTTTTGCCGAAACGAAAGTTCTTCTATAGAAATATTATGTTATTGGTAATATACATACAGTAAAAGAATATTAGTTAGACTGTGTTAGTCTCACTCAAATTCAAGGATATAATGCTAGGGCTTACCTAAAGCGACTAGAGTCATTCTTTACACCTTTGATAACGATGACCTCAGGGAATTGAGGTTCAAAAACTAAATAAAATTTAAGCCCAGTTCATCTTTTTATGGCAGAAGATAAAATATTAGTTTAGACATTTAGACCTGTCAAATTAGTTCGCTCCTGACGTAAATTGAAGTATTTTTGGTCGCCATGTTTATGATTGCATCTGAACTGTCTATGGAGTGAGTTTGGCGGGAAAGCCAAGATGAGTGCCACGCTCATTTTTCATTGGACTTTTAAATTATTTATAGTGTCGTTTACTAAATAAAAACGCGTGATTTATGTAGTAAAAAGTGCATTCAGTGAATAATTCATAAAGAACAGTGAAATATTGTAGCATAGTGGCCACATCATGTCTTTACGCTAAACCCTTCCTAATCGGCCTCACGCGGGAATCGAAAGGAGTTAGATTAGATTAAGTTAAGTTAGGATAAGTTTAGGGTAAATTAGAATAAGTTAGGATATAAACTTACTGAAGAAAATAGTTACTGAAGTATAGGCTGTATGGCGTACTATGTCTTTGCCTTTTCCGTTTAAAAGTACGGAAAGAAGTGAACCAAACAAAAAAAAAAATGTCTATGGAGTATCTTAATTTGAAAGGATTAAACTAAAATGTAATCTCCATCATTTTCTTAATTAATTAGAAAGAAAAAGATACACTTAACTTAAAATTAGATTAGATTGTCAACAAGAGAATCGACGCCGACGACGATGTGAAGAAAGATTTTGAACAAAATTGCCATTAAATTTCCATGATATGATCTTACCGATGACGAGTTAGATTTCCGATTGGAGCTTAGGAATTAGTTCGGGTTTATTTGCATTAACCCGAGATTTTACAAAACCTCAAAGTAAAATTCCCACGGTGTTAAATCGCACGATCTTGGTTGCCAGTTGACATCAGAATTTCGTGAGATAATGTGTTCTGGAAATCGTTGCTGCAATAAGTCGATTGTTTCATGCGTGGTGTGGCAGGTTGCGCCGTGCTGCTGAAGTCACATGTTGTCCTGATTCATGCCGTCCAGTTAAGGCCACAAGAACTTCGCGTATAAGCGGTTTTAGCATAACTTCCCATTTATATAATGACAAAATTGTAAAGCGCTCAATAATCTGAATAATCAGAGGTGACAGCTGTCAAATTACAGAGTTACCACTTGCATGAAAAAAAAAACAATTTTAAAAAGTGCACTCTTACTGAGACACCCCTTATGTGGACTATTAGACGCGTCATGTTCTCCATTACTTAAATCAGATAACAATCAACAATTTTATCACACTTATATACTTACAGTTGCATCCCCTCATATACATCTGCAATGACCTCCAAAATAATACAGTTAGTATTTTTTATTATCGAAGATGATTGAATCGTACGTTAACAGCACCCTTCACCTCTTCTAAAAGGTTAAGGACAGAGAGCAGTCGAACCCCATTCGTTTATCTAACGCTGTTGCTATCTCCGTCTCACAGGGCCCATGGGGTGCCATGGCAACACCCTAATAGCTTAATTAATCAGAATCAGTATGGGAAATACAGTGGGTTTTTTTTTGGCCGTCAATGTGGCGGTCAATCTGTGAATAAATTTGAAGACTGTATTTATTTTTATATTTTATAACAGGAGTATGTTTAGTAATACTGTTTTATTCATAGGTACGGGAAGTTTTGGGTTCTTATTTTGGGATTTCAATGAAGGATATTATTTTTGGTAACTCAAGTAACCACTTCGTCATATTGTAAGTGTCCTAATCCGATTATAAACGGCAAGTCATTCAAGGTAGGTTTGTTGTGTTGTAACAATATTATTTAAAAATTATTAATTTTGACAGTAACTCAATTTTTTATTTATTAGCAAAGATTTTGCTATTATACATAGAAGCTATTAATGTACCTTTCTTTAAGTACACCAATAGCTTCTGTTTATAACAGTATCTTAAATACTATAGACAACAGTAAGGCTACCTAGCGACGCCGTGATGATTGAAAGGTTTATTAGTAAACTCAGAAATAAGCGAACACACATATATTATTAAAAAAACTAATGACTAGAATTAAAAAAAAAGCCAAAATACTTCTTAAACTTGATATTGATAAAAAAGCATTGCAATTTTGCTCACTTTCTTATATTAAATAAACCATATAAGTAATTAATACAAGATGCAAAATATAAAGTCTTCGTATAAATATATAGTAGGCTCGCTCGTGATTGCAGGTTCCATTCATTGTTTTTTTTAAAAAACGTTGTCCCACACTAGAGATTACTCCTGTATCGTGGGTGCGTTTACAAACATGTAAACCACATTTAAACAATTCACAAACACAAACAGTCAGACCTGGAACAACTACCTGTAGTCCATACAAATATTTGTTCCGTGCGGGAATCGAACCGCCCAGCCATTGTATCAACCGTGATCGTGTGTGATTGAAATCGGTCAGTCATTGGCGACCTCGGATCCATTGTAATTATATTATGATATGTTATATCATATTATGTTCAAGGTCACACAGGCCATATGATATGCCCACTTTACCTAGTATCTATTAGTCCCAACCCAACACAAGGTCAAGATGGGCCTAATTTATTTGTCCTCAATCGAAATGGGGAATTTTATCAGCGTGCTTGACGCATTTATCCCCCAGATAAACCGGTATGAACCTTGACCGAGTTTGAGCAACCCCAGAGAGTTGCCGCCTTGCTGTAGCCTATCTCAGTCGAGAGTGGAGGGTTCAGATGCGAAAAGTATACGAAGACTGGGTTAGGATAGTTAGTTGCGCAAGTTAGATGGCACAGTGAAGGGAGCTTACGTGAGCCAGCAAAAGTGTTTTTTATAATGTTTTTATTTTATAATCCGACTGTATACTAATCCACGTTGTCATAATTGTGGCGTGTAAATTCATTATTTTAATGAAAAGGGGAATTTTGGACCTAACCTTTTTGAACTTTAAGCTAAAACGAAGAACTGAAAGAGTATTATTGTAGACAATTTCAACTTTGAAGCGGGTGTGGTGTGGCTTGAAAATGTGCTGTGAGTGGTGATGATATTGGAAATGGTGAAGATTTTAAAGAGTATCAATATGTTACGTGTTTTGCAAATACCATGTTGATTTGCAATGTACTGTTATGGTTGTCTTATTGTGTACTAGGTAAGCATTTATAGAGTACTTATTATTTTCTAATATACTGGTGTCTTATTTTATTACGCGTGAATTGTGACCCCTTAGACTCTTAGAGAGTTGTCAATAAAGATTGAGGGAGTCGCTGTGATTTTGAAATTATAGGATTTTCCAAATGAATAATAATTCAAAGGCTCAGTGGTTGACTCTGGAAATTCTGATTTAGGCGAAGGGAAGGACATCGCGAAATTATTTCCATAATAAGGGAGCCGTACTATGAATAAAATTGAAAATATATAAAAAATATACACCGGTAAACATAATAAAGATATTGATGTTTAATGTGTGTGTTGCACGAATTAACCAATTATTTTTTTTACTATGCAGATATGGCCTAATATTAATTATTTATGTACTGAAGAAAATACAATATTAAATATCAATTGTTTCGTTCAACTGTTCAGTAAAGCAACAGTCTGTGTCGTCTCGATATCTTTTTGATATACATATATATATACTTTTCCTCTTGATACAATTTCAACAGTGAAACCGGAGTGTTATAGAACATATCAGCCATCTTTTTTTTCATGTCAAAGAAAAACGTAGTAAATGATAAATGAGTTATTTTCTTTAAGTACATAGGTTTGTACAAACGTTTTTACACGTCAGTCAATGTATCTTAATAACTTACTGTGCAAATAGAACAGTAGCTTAGCAGTTTACCAACATGTTGGCAAACTTCTCAACACGTCTTCCAAACTTGCGCTCGTCAGCATCCGTGACTCGAATGTGACATTCTAGCCTAAGAAATAACTTTGTACTTTTTCTTCTAAAACTTTTATTAGTTGATGACAATATGGGGGCTTGTAATTTCGATCGTGGAAGAGTTTTATAAGCGCTGTGTTCGTGTACAATAACGAGTGTTCGCGATGTGAATGTGTTCAGACGGGTTAAGCGGTTGAAAATGTGGTGTTTTTTGTCAGGAATTTCTGGCTTGGAATTGTGATCACAGCCACAGGATCGTATCATTTACTGTTTATACTCAGTTCATCAACTGGTATAAAGCTAATCTAATATTCCCCAATGTGGTCAAAAGATTAGCCAACGACAGAAGACGATTCCCCAGGGGGCATCGAATGTACTGAACATCAGATTAAAAGATCAGAGGATACGTCCCTTGGGGAGGATATTTGACCATATGATGGACTCGGTGAGCGAACTTCAGGCAGCTGAATATTAGCCTTAAGATGTTAAAATGTTTTGCCATCGATAAGCTAATTAGAAGATCCCAATATTGATTATAAAAATAATAATCTATTTTGTTGAGAGTTTGATTGTTTGTTTGTTTGAATGCGCTAATCTCAGGAACTACTATTTATTAGAAAAATTCTTTTTGCATCCATCCAGGAAGGTTATATCGAAACCTACGCGGGTGAAACCGCGCGGTGCAGCTAATTATATATAATTTATTTCTAGAAAACAAAGGTCCATTTTAGGGTTATTAACTGTTGTTACTTACTATTGTCTTAACCTATATTTTACCTAACTAATAACACAAACAATGTACAGGTGATGTACAGGCCATGGATTCTGTTTGGCAGCTAGACCACTTTCGCTTTCGCTTCTTAGGGTCGCCACATATCTGCGGAACGTACGGCGCCGAAAGCTCAGCGGCTGAAGTGTCAGTCGCAATATTCAGTTGTTATGACAAACCAAACAGTCAAAACGCGGCGTTTTGTCCAGCATGCTACGCGACGGAAAGTTAGGTGGCGTCATCGTCAGTCTGTTTGTGTGGACACTTTATGGTGAGCGATTTTTGTGACGTACCTGAATTGCCCAGAAAATTGTATCGCGAGATGTGTCGCTTGCTATGCAAAATACATTAAATGCGTTTTAGCTGAAAAAACCGCCCATAGGAAGGTTAGGCCCTATGCCGAACGCGGCGTCATTTCGGCTGATGTGTCATAGAATACACTGCGAGCGTATTTAGCCGAACTTTCGGCGCCGTACGTTCCGCAGATGTGTCGCGACACTTACGGCCTATATCGTTGAAGCACGAACTACAGTACCGAGGCAGGCACAGCATAACTAAATACGTTGTTATACTGGATCCAAAGACCATTATAGGCCTTTTGGCTATAGGGGAAGTACAGGCTTCCAGAGTAAGCGATACAATAATGAACAATATGTTTTTTTGACCGTCGCCGTACATCGAAAGAACTGGTCCTTTAACCCCTTCCCATTGGTCCTCTCAGTTATATACAGCTTACTGTATACCTACTCTTTCATTATCATCATCAATCTTTTTACCGTCCACTGCTGGGCACAGGTCTCCTCTCATACAGAGAAGGATTGAGCGTAATCACCACGCTTGCTTAATGCGGGTTGGCGATTTCAAACTTATAGTCCAGGTTTCCTCAAGATGGTTACCTTCACCTTCAGTCATTGGTGTCCAAGATATACTTAGAAAACTTGAGAGGCTGATGTTTTAACCACTAGGCCACCACGACTATTACTCCACCTACCTTTTACCTACTGTATATCCACTGTATACATCATGCAGGCAGAAGTTTAAAAATAAATGTTGAGTGTTCTTGATAAAGCAGGTGATTTTCATTGGATCAATCATTATTAAAAATGTATGAACGTGGTAGGAGAAAGTATACCTAGTCACGTTTTATGAATCTGGAAAATTCTTAATAAAACGGACGTCGTGTATTTTCTTCTTTTTTTTTTTGTTAACTACAAAGAAAAACATGATTTGCAAAATTATGGTCTGAAGTTACTGCCCAGACAATATAAAATCTTGAGATAACTACTGTTCCTGTCTACCCTCATTTGACGTAACAAAGAAACCAACAAGCCCCTCATCCATTTAGTTGACTATTGTGATTTAGTCGCTACAATACAATAGTTTACTAAATAAAGCCAAGATTGGAGATAAAAAAGACATATTTATCATCAGTATATTATTTTCTATTCTTACAATATAAGTGTAAATGTGAAGGAATTCCTTCAGTGATATTATTTATATTTAGTGAAAGACTTTTCCTATCTGTAAATTTTTCTCAAATTTTGTCTTGTCTGAAATCGCCAACCCGCATTGAGCAAGCGTGGTGATTACGCTCAATCCGTCTCTGTATGAGAGGAGGCCTAAATCCAGAAGTGGGACGAAAAAGATTTATAATGATGATGATGCTATAGCCTTGTATGCTAACTTTACAAAAATATGTGAGTGTTGGCTATTGTCATACTTACAACTAGTTTCTAACCGCGGTTTCGTCCATGTGGAAAAAATCCTGTGACACTCGGAGATAAAAATTTATTTATATTTTTTGTGGTTTTTCTTTAGCGATTTTCATCACCGGAATAAAGACTACACACTACACTGATTCTCTCGGTGGTTTTAAAAGCCCAATTTTAGTTACCAACACTAAAAACCGGAAACCGTTGTCACAATCAATCTTCCTATACTTGATCGGCACGATAATTGTGTAACAAAACTATCAGTGGCAATGAGTTTCGTTTTTATATTTCAACACAATAGGGATATATCCAAGGTATGAAAATAAAAAAAAAAATATTAGTCCGTCTTATAGATAATAAAAAAAAGACCCGTATTTTTTATTTTGTCGAATTTACCAAATACTAATGAGATATAGCGTATTTAAGTTACGGAGTGGGGGCTAATTACGTCACGTCGTGGTATATTTTGTACCACGGCGTGGTATAGTTTGTCTAGGATTCCTCAAAATGTTTTCCTTCATCTTGTAATCAGTAATTGGTGTTCTAGATATACTATGAAAGTACATATAACTTTAGAAAAGTTACATTGGTAGTTGCCTGACCTGGAATAGAACCCGCACATTCATACTTGAGAGGCTGGTGTTTTAACCACTAGGCCACCTCGACCACGACAAATACATATTTCACTCGCCCATAACAGAGGAAGCTTCTTGGGAGCCATGAAAGAACCTTTCATATACATTATTTATTGCTTTCTCATGGTAAACTTCCTTTGAGCCTTGTGTTATACTGCCCATTTCCATTTTCATATTTCATTAGGTACCTACCTACTTTCACGTCTTTACACAAGGTCAAATTAAATTAGCTAGAAAAACTTCGCAACCGTGATGAGCTCATGACGAAACAAAACAATGCTAAAATATTTTGATTTTGATTTGTGAAGTCATCGATCTTTGTCACTGTTGTCACTTGAAATGACAGTAAGAAAAAATATGTTCTATTTTTTAAATATTATTTTCATATAATTCTGGTAGGTAACACAATAGATTATCAATACCTACTACCAACGGAAGATGACGTCAAAAAATCCTCGTATAAATACATATGCAGCACGCTTACAGAGTTTTGCCACTTAAGTTTTGGCCCGCAGTTGAAGTATAATGACTTATTAAGTTCAGTAACTTCTGCCCGCGACTTCACCTGCGTTCAAAATCTGGTTTTTAGAGTTTCGTACCCAAAAGTTAAGTCTTACTGTACCTACTGTAGACCGGCTTACGTTGTTCACCCATACCGACAGTGATTAGAAAACTCTGTAAAAGTCAATTATTTGTAAAAGAGTACCTGTGAGGTTCCTAGCCACTTTTATTTCCACAGAAAATGATGACAAAGCGCCTAGCTTTTAGCGTTTCGTAAGTGTCCATTTTGATTTGACCCCATAAGAATTAATTCCGGCAACATAATTTGTGAAATAACATTGGAAAATACACAAAATAGACAAAAAACACCAAAACCTAGTAAGTACTGTAAAGATTCATAGTAGAACTCATGTGGATACATCAATTTCATAGTAAAAGCTTTACTCTTCCGCATTCACTCAATACCTACTACAACATTTATACGAAAAAAATCTTTACTACTCGTCATAACAATTTGAGTACCACACACGTAAACAATAAACTTCCCAAGCAAGAAACAACTTTAACACTTAAATAGCAAGGGCGAAATTTATCTTGCAGAAAAAATTACGCGCAGTTCGGTAAAAATGTGTGCGTCGGACAAGGCTATCAAACGATAATGTAACTTGATGCTTTATAAATAAAGTTTGGAATGGCGCACTGATGTAATCGGAGGGACATTAGTGCGGAATTGAGGGGTATACCAGGTCAGGTTTCAAAACTCCACAAATGTTTTATGATAAGGTAGACCTTGGCCATGACGTGGGGGATTTATGTGACTTGGTTTTGTATAACATTGGCAGTTGTGCAGAAACAACATACATTTGAGATCAATTATAAATAAGTGAATACTAATTTGAGAAGCTTGAATTTTTTTTAAATAATTTAAACTAGTGCTTGACTGTAATCCTGCCTGATAGTAAGCAGTCATGTAATCGTTGACGGTAAAGCGCGCTAGTTTATTAAGCCTATTCACTTAAAAATCTTCGTGAATAGGAAGGAAGACGGCAGTTGAGCGAGGTGATGCAATGTTAAATCCAACAATACCACCAACGATTCTGCGCCAGAGGGAGATTGATCTGAAGCCCCCCACGACCAAACTCCCGACACAACAAAATTTGGCGCATCGTACCCGGCACAAACCGCATCACAAGAGTTCAGACCCGTCCTCCGTAAGGCTGCACCAGACATTATACCGAAATACGACGAATCGTTTGGCGGCAAGACTTTGTCTGGTGGGTGGTAACTTCTGTCCAGCAGCTGATATTATGGCCTACTACCGAGAACATTCAACATTCAAATAAATTCATTATCTGGTTAGACATTTCCCAGCTTTGTTGGGCTCGATTTCACAACTTCGAAGTGAGATTTACCTATCTGACTTCCATAACCAAGTCACTGGGTGATACCTCTTGGTAAGACTGGTTTCGGGCTTCTGACGACCGGTGACGACTGCCAAATCAAAGATGAATTATTGACAGCTGGGACCAACAGCTTAAACTGGTTTCCGAGGCACGGTTGGATCTTGGTATGTGAAGATGGTCTCTGATCAGAGCAGGCGTAGTTTATTCTGATCAATTGTTCCTCGTAGCTTTTTTAATTTAGCCACAAGCTTACAATAATTATATTATTAAAATAGAACAAATACAATTATAGTGAGATTCATTTTGCAAAGGCATCAGTTTGTTTATTACATTTAATCGGGAAACATAGTAATTATTAAAGAGTATTTTAGGTAATTAAATTATTAAGTACTAACTGCGCCGTGAAAGCGTGAAAGCGAAACAAACAAACTCAGTTTCACAATTATAATATTAGTAAGGATAGGGATAACTAATGTGATAAATACAATAAACTGCCTATGAGTCAATCAATTACCAATTTTAACAAAATTCATATATTAATTAGGATTGATAGTGTGATTAATATTGTGTGTTATAATAATAACAACTAATTACACTAACACTGTTGCGATTCTCTTGTTCATAAACTAAAGTAAATTTAAGGTCTGTGCGTTGTTTTCTATCTATTAAGTTGTTCTCTGTGGCGCAGCCGTCAACACGCCTGCCTGCGACATGGATGCCCCGGGTTCGATCTCCGGCCAGGTTATGATGGAAAACGATCTTTTCCTGATTGGCCTGGGTCTTAGATGTTTATCTATATATGTATTTATTATAAATACAGTATCGTTGAGTTAGTATCCCCTGTATGGGGCCCCGGTGTGGGCCTCTGACCTGACGGCCGGCAGCATCGCTATATAGCGGAAACCGCAGACAGTGATGGCCGTCAGAGTCATACATGGGTATCGCACGATCTCCTATGAGGCGGCCTGCCTACTGGCTGGATCCCTGCCATGGGACCTGGAGGCGAAGGTCCTCGCGTCCCTGTACCGGTGGCGTGAGCAGGCGCGTGAACGGGGCGAACGGCCGATGCAGTGTCAGATTGAGCAGCGTCGGTCGCAGCTCAGCGAGGTCCTGGTGGCGGAATGGCGGGACAGGCTTTCACGCCCTACCGCCGGCCTCACCACCATCGAGGCCATCCGGCCGGTACTGGCGGACTGGCTCGGGAGAAGGCATGGCTCCCTGACGTTTCGGGTGACACAGGTGCTCTCAGGGCATGGTTGCTTCGGAAAGTACCTGTGTCGCATAAACAGGGAGCCGGACGCCCGGTGTCACCACTGCGTCGACTGCCAGGAGGACACGGCGCAGCATACGCTGGCAGAGTGTGCCGCTTGGGAGGAGCTGCGCCGTGCCCTCATCTCTGAAGTAGGCAGTGACTTATCGCTGCCGGTCGTAATCAGGTCGATGGTCGGCAGCGAAGAGTCCTGGGATGCGGTGGTTTCCTTCTGCGAAACAGTTGTCTCGCAGAAGGAGGCTGCGGAAAGGGAGAGGGAGATCACGTCCTCTCACCCAGCCCGCAGCAGGCGTACCGGGCGTCGCCGGAGGGCGGATAATGCCCTCTTCCAGCCCCCCTAAATGGGTCCAGGGGCGATAGACTCGGGGAAATCTGTCGCTCCCCAAACATCAGGACCCGAGGTGGCGACGCGAAGTCTTCCACGCGCGCTACTCTTAGACGTCACGGGAGGAGTTCTACACCTCACTCCCCCCCCCCCCCCCCCTGACCCGAGGAGGCCCCACGGCTGCGGGCCAGCACTAATCGGGGGTCGCGGAAGCAGTATTAGTTCTCGCAGCCCCCGGTGTAGGTGTGAGACGGAACACCCGGGTGGTTTTTAGTCAGTAGGAGTCTGACAGACCCCGTCGCCTGCCCCAGGGCGGCGGACATCCATGAGGATTTTCCACCCGGAAAAAAAAAAAAAGTATCCCATAACACAATTTTCGAACTTACTTTGTGGCTAGCTCAATCTGTGTGATTTATTTTATTTATATAACTAAGTATATATATATATATATATTTCTATCTACTTAAGAAAAGGACAGCAGATAACATATTAGTATAGTTCTGTCAAATTAAGGTTCTTCATAAATAGTTAAACGCGATTAAGTACATGGTTACTAAAAATACGACAATTTACGTCAGGCGTGAACTAATTTGGCACAACAAAACTAATAATAATGTTTTGTCCTTTTCTAAACGAAATAAAATGCACTGCACTTTAATTTAGTTTAGTTCGTAAACAAGGGAATCATTTACAATATTGAATATTTCACTACCTATTAGTCAAGAATGATTAATTCAGAATGATACAATGTGTGGTCAAATTTAAATTAACTACTATAATAATAGGTTGTCGTCAATCATTTATTTATTTAACCAATTGTGTACACATATGTATAAACAGAACAGAAAATAGGTACAGAGGTAATGCTTATTTGCATTCTATTTATACAGATTTTATACATATATGTAATAAATAAGATACAGTATTTATTTAAACACGGGAAAGTAATATTATAAAGTTCATATGCATAATATGTATAAAGATATATTTGCAATGGTAGTTTACCTTGGCACTGCGGTACTAATATTCAATGACAAAATGATGCTATGTAACATTCGCTCTTATACATGAAGGTAACAAAAAAAGAAACAAACACAACTTTCCCACAATTCAAGTAAAAACAAAATGGCAACATCCAAAACAAAATACGGACGTACACATCACGTGGACCGCCTGCGTGCGAGCGAGATAGAGCTCAAAACAAGGGAGTGTGATAAAGACAGCGGTAGATAACCTTGACCTGCGCAGTGGAAGAGCACAGCGCACGCGGCGGCTTATTTCCGAACTACAATATTAATAATAAATGGCGCGAGAAATGGTTGCTGAATTTTATCTGCAAATTGACATGATACGTGACATAATTGCGTTAATAAATTGCTTTGTTGAGAAAGGCATTCGGGGTTTTTTAAATTGATAGGTTTATGTTGGTTCATCGTGTGAATGGCATTTTGTGGAATTAAGTAATGAACATTGGCCAATGGCGCTGAGTGAATAATGGAGTAGGTCCCGACTTTCTAAAAGGCGAAACTAGTCACTGGTTTGCATTACCTAACAGTTTTGCTTTATTGGAGACACAAACTCTTGGTAGGTTCAACGACCGCTGATAATATCTTGATAGGATGGGAACACGGAAGTATTCCGTGAAACGTATATTCTTTTGAGACGATTTATGTGGTCTTTTAGTTAAGCTATGTACTTTTACATATGTACACAGGACGACATTTTAGCTGACCTCTCATTGTGTATGTTTTCATGTAATGAAAAGTCAACAAATGAGTACTGAAACAGTATAGCTGGACTAATTATTTCATCTGTGTGAAATGATTTGTTCCACCCCCCACACCTCCCACGCCTCAACCCCCGCACATCGCATCGCCCATAAGCCTTATTTATTTTTATTTGCTTAGCGCTCCTTTAGCCGTTTTTCTATTTCGTATGTCTCTTTCCCGGCTCCTTAAGGCCATATGTTAGGTATATAGCCTGCAGCCTTCCCTCAGAATCGGGTTATCAATAGCAAAACGATTATTGTAAATCCGACTGGCAGTTCAGAGATAAGCTCGTTCAAACAAACAGATTCTTCAACTTTATTATCAGTAATATATGACGTTAGTTTTTGTATATAGGAAACCCGAAACACGTGTATTTTTATGTAAATAATATATGTACAAATTTTCAAAAACCTGTCATGAAAAATCACTTAGTTATGAACTTGTTATGTTACCTGATTGCCCCTACAAAAATGTGGTCAACGAGCCGCTCGCCCGCTCGCTCCTACAGCGGTGCGGAACTGCGGGGGCCCTAGGACACTATGATCCTCTGTGAGCTGTGTCGAGCGCTTGTTAAGGGCCTTAGTCTCATTTAGTAGCGTAAAATGGTCACTTTAGGAAGCTAATTTCTAATTAACGGCTTGGTTTTGAGATTTGAAAAAAATATATCTTGTCTATTGATTCATGTACAACATTTACTAAAGATGATTTTTTCGTAGGATTTTGCCTTTTGCCTTAAAAAAATAATTACCAAAACGCTATTTTTGGCTAATATTCGTTATTACTTCTAAACGGCATTGATGTGTGGAAATATTTTTACACTGAAAAATTCGCGATTAGAAGTGCTACAGATATGCAAGAGCGTATTTAAATCCATCAACATTTGCCAAGAAAATATCCTTATTTTGAAACATAGGTTTAGAGGTGCTCTGCGCGGGCGCGGGCGGCAGTCGTGCGTTAGCATTCAGACGGGAGGGTTGTGTCGCTTGCTGCTCTGCTCCGGCTATCGCCGACTACGCGTGGTTGTCTGTGTGAGTGCAAATATTTACGAGCGAATCGTGTCAGTGTACGTTCATAGATTAGCTCGCAAATGAGAATTGAAGATGCGTCTGGTGGCGTAAGTATCTATCTACCTATACTCTTGTATTTATACCTACATATTACTGTATTTTTCTTTATAATTACTATTAGCTTTTGTAACCATTTTTCTTTTACAATTGAAGTTAAACAATTACGAATTGTTCCAGGAAATCTAGAAAGAAATCTTTAGACTTGAAAGGCAATAATCCGACTAACTACATCCGCTGATAATATAGAAGACTCTATTCAGGTGAGTAAACACTCGCACTTAGATTATAATTTATAGGTTTGTAAGGAGATTTAAAAATAAAAATCTTATTAGAAATTTACGAAACTTGAAAATGTGATTTTTTGTTTATGGTGATATAAACCAAAAATTAGGACTCAATTAAAGGTTTTGGTGTAAAAACAGTTTTACAAAAAGTTTTGAGTTGATAGGACTTTTAGTTTTTGCGATATTAGCAAAAATGTGTAATAAAAACTCTTACTTTGATTATTTTAAATGATTCTTCCTGTAAATATTTCATTTCTATATGTAATTGTTTAAAGTAGCCGAAGCCGATGGACGCGGGCTGGCGGGCTTGGAATGTCACAGTTATCAGTAAATTTTTTTGACGTCCTCCGTGGCGCAGCGGTCAACACGCCTGCCTGCGACGTGGAGGCCGCGGGTTCGATTCCCGGCCAGGTCATGATGGAAAACGATCTTTTCCTGATTGGCCTGGGTCTTGGATGTTTATCTATATATGTATCTATTATAAATATAGTATCGTTGAGTTAGTATCCCATAACACAAGTCTCGAACTTACTTTGGGGCTAGCTCAATCTGTGTGATTTGTCCGTATATACATATACAGTATGTTAAGAAAACCCTGTCCGACCCGTAAGGATAATAAAGGTTAAGTAAACACATGACCAAATATGATATAAAATTTTACGTAATCATCATAGTACCAATACAAATGAATTTTGAAATAACTTCCCCGAAATTTGGTAATTTTTAAAAAAGTGACAATACCGGTATTATTATGAGCGAATAGCGACAGCGATGCGACCACGTGCCGCGTGCCCTGCCGCCCGCCGCCCGCGGAAGAGTGCTTAACGCATATTTATTAAGTTACCTCTTTTTGCGAAATAATATTTATTTTTTTAGGGTGATTTTTTTTTAAGTTAGCCTGGTTTTGTATGCATTAGTAGAATCAGTTATCGATACCTAACAACACCTTCACGGGTCGGACAGGGTTTTCTTAACATACTGTTGTGTGTTGTGTTTTCTGTTTTTCACAAATAATATTGTAATAACATTTTTCGACTTACAGAAAAGAAGAGAAAGAAACCAATCGACAGAACTTAAAAGTTTAATTTGCTTTTTAGGTCGAACACTAACGCAGTTGATTCTAGGTCAGACATCCATACAGAATGTCGTCAAGAAAATGATAATATTATATATCTCTATGTGCACAAAAAAACTATGCAAGTTCCATCATCATCATTCAGGTAAAATTATGCCTGCATGTCCTACAACCTAAATTTTTAGTTTACAAATATATCATATACCTGTAAAATTATTTTTTTGTTAATTCTTAATTATTTTTTCTTGATAAATTCTTAATTCCTTGACATAAATCTCTAACAGTGTTGCAAGGGTTAATTAAAATGTATGTTATATCTTTTTTTAGCTCAAAATATCACCAAAACCTCAACAAATCTCAAGCTTGTTTCATCGAAGGGCGACGCATAATTATTATTGCTTACTTTTATTCAGAACTAAAGAAAATTGCCAAGCACGGAGAATTATAGACTGTGGTTTAGGATCTGTAGATATTGTTGGAGAACGACAAGTGGGACTACATTCCCTATTTATTTTTAAATGCCGTATGTGTATGGAAACATTTTGCACATCCTACAGAAATCAATATCAGCTGTGCAGTTGTAGGAACAATAGAAATAGACTGTGGCCATTCTCAACTGCAAGAAATTTCTGCAGCTTTAGATATGCCTATAATCTCGCATGTTATTTATTGGATCGAAGAATTAAAATTTACAGATTTTAAAATAACTCGTGTTTTATTTGAAACCTCATTACGACGAAGTACATTCAATCCGACGTCACTGACACAGTATAAATAGGGTACTATCTCTTTATGGAAAACGGCCGAAACTACGCGCTTTGTAATCTCAAGGCATCTATATAAAGCACGGTTAGCGCAGCGGTTAAGCTATTGACTGCTGCGCTGCTTGTCGCGGGTTCAATTCCCGCGCGGAACAAATATTCAGAACATGTCCTACAAGTAGTTGTTCCGGGTCTGGCTGTTTGTGTCTGTGAATTTATATGTTTAAAAATGCACCCACGATAAAAGTAATTTCTAGTGTGGTTCAACTTTTTTTTTTTTTAATAAAAATATCACAAAGTGCCTAGTGCGCGTTTGGTTTACGTTAACGCGATGAACTCGTTTATGTTATTCGCATTAGTAATTAATTCAAGGACACTGCAAAGACATGATACTCATATACTGAAAAGTAGTGAAAAAAAAATTCAAATATGTTGAATCGGTAGATATTACCATCTACCATTTATTTTTTATGTGAATGTTATGATATATTATAATGTGTGGGTACTTGTTTTCCAAATGTCTGTCAGTCTGCGATCGGCCATTAAACTGTGTAACGAGCACTCCTTGATTTTATTTAAACATTGATCAAGAATACTAAAAATATATTATAGTACGATATTACCATTTATTAATGCAAAATATACATTTATCGTCTTGCATCCATACCCCCGTCTGAAATCGTAGGCACAAATCGCGACCTACACGCGGCTTGTCTGCATCTCTGGATATTCTTTGATTGTCGTTTTAGTTTAGCGCGCCACCGCGCGCATTTTACGAATTCGGGAGTACGGCGTTTAGCTCCGCCCACATGCACAAGGTCATTGAGGCTACTATAACCGTTAACCACACTGCATTATTTTTTAAACATATTTGGGAAACAATATTAACATGGTGTAAAAAATATTGGAATCGATTGAGATGCTTGTTCTGAACAAACAGTATTCAGGTTTCGTATACAGAAAAATAACTTGTATACATATATAGGTATATCTTCGTGGGTACATTACATTATACTATATACATCCATACTATATTATATATATTATGTTGAACGTGACGGCTCCATTATTAGGGTGCGTCCTACATAAAGGGTAAAAACAGAACCCCATTACAAAGACACGACTGTTCTATTATTGCTAGACAGTTGAAATTTTCACACATGATGTAAGTACCTACCTACCTATTTTTGTTGGCGCTGTAACAACAAATACTAAAAATAAATTAAAATGATTACACACGTATTTTTTTTTGCTCTTTTTTAATAACGACAACCATGAGTATGGTCATGTGCCGTTATCAGAAGTGGGATAGCGGTACAAAAGCATCATCTGGGGATGCTCCGTCCTTATACAATATGTTAAGAAAACCTTGTCCGACCCATAAGGATAATAAAGGTTAGGTAAACACATGACCAAATACACACATCAAAAGTGTCTAGGGATCAACATATATTTTTGCAATAACTTTTCTCCCGATTGATATTAATTAAAATTTTCTTTAAGGATTCATCAAATAAAGTGTTTTCGTTTGTCACAGTAACGATAAACCAAGTCACCTATGCATTAATAAAGAAATTTGCCATTTTCCTAATAAAGGGATATTTGACATTTGAACCACTAACACAAAAGTTCGAAAAAAAGACTGAAATAACAGTTTTCTCTAAAATTTTATTGGGTAACTTAAACAATTAATAATCCGTGTTTCTACCGCAAACACTAACAACACAAGAACATCGGTTTGGCATACTCAAAATGAGTTCATCCAAATCACGCTGTGGAATGGCCGCCCATGTTCTTTGCAACAACAAAAAAAGGTCTTCTTGCGACTGGATACCCTCCATATTCGGCAGAGCTCTTCTCTGTAGCATATCCCATGCATGCTCAATCGGGTTCAAGTCTGGCGACTGAGCAGGCCAGGGCAGGACATTGATGTTAGCTGCGGCGAGAGTCTGTCTTACAACTCTTGCGGTGTGCGGTCGTGCATTATCATGCATTAACTGAAATAAGGGACCGATTTGCACTTGTAGAGGAACGATGACGTCTGATACAATCGTCTCAGCATAAATTTGAGCGTTGAGGTTGCCTCTGATCCAAATCAACTCAGTTCTTCCGCCGATCCAAATACCCGCCCATACCATGATGGTTCCACCACTATAAGGATGGACTTCCTGGCAGGATTTTAATTGCTGTTGGTGTCCAGGGGTTCTCCAGTGTCGTATACGTCTTGTATCCGGTCTCATACCAAAACGAGACTCATCAGAAAAGCACACGAAACGCCATTGTTCTTCTGCCCAATTTCTGTGTTCAAGAGCCCATTGATATCGAATCCTACGATTGTGCATTGCTATAGGTGGTACCCGTAGCGGTCTTCGGGAATGAAGGTTCACTTCATGCAAGCGGTTTCTGACTGTTTGGTCGCTAATTAAGTTCCCTGAAGAGTGATGAAGCCTCACGGCTAACATCATGGCGGTTATTGTTGGAGCTCTTCGAGTTAAGATTTGAATGTATCGGTCTTGTCTCCGTGTGGTGCAGCGATACCGTCCTCCATGGCGCTCAGCCACGGTACCAGTGCTTCGGTAACGTGTCCAAAGTCGACTGATAACACTCTGACTTGTATTCAGAGCTAAAGCCACAGTACGTTGCCGGGAACCAGCTTCTATCATTCCCACGGCTCTGAGCATTTCTTCCCTGCTTAAATGACGTCGCCGCTCCATAATAACGTTGGTTTTAATCAGTAGTAGGGATACAGTAGCACTAATAATGTCTTCAATGCGTTGTATGTTTTTATAGGGAAAATATTGACAGCTGATTTTCATCTTTTACTCGAATTTGATTCACAGTTCCTGATTCAAATTATGAAATGCACCAAAAAGGATCCATATAAATTTATAAAATCATAAATTTATTACAAAGCCACATCTCAATCTCAAGAAATCCGCATAAAAAAGCTTGATCCCTAGACACTTTTGATGTGTGTATAATATAAAATTTTACGTAATCATCATAGTACCAATACAAATGAATTTTGAAATAATCTTTTTTGCCCGCGAATTAATTCCAACTTCCCCGAAATTTGGTAATTTTTAAAAAAGTGACAACACCGGTATTATTATGAGCGAATAGCGATGCAACCACGTGCCGCGTGCCCTGCCGCCCGCCGCCCGCGGAAGGGTGTTTAACGCACATTTATTAAGTTACCTCTTTTTGCGAAATAATATTTATTTTTTAGGGGGATTTTTTTTAAGGTTAGCCCGGTTTTGTATCCATTAGTAGAATTAGTTATCGATACCTAACAACGCCTTCACGGGTCGGTCAGGGTTTTCTTAACATACTGTATAATATAGATAATGATATGATATGGAACCATTTGTGCGCGAGATCGACTCGCACTTGACAAGATTTTTACAAGACTATGTTTTATAAATTCCACAAGTAAATTAATTTTCTTCTTGAACATACTTGTTTCTTAAAAGTAATAAAGTGTAAGGTAATATACAGTACCTACCCATTGTATTAATAATAAATTAATTACGTTTCTTAGAATTTTAGCCACAAGGAGGAAATATACAAGTTAAGATTCATAACAAAAACAAATTCTTGCCGCGAAGCGATTCGTCGTGTTCCGGCATTACGTTTGGTGCCGTACGGAGGACGGGTCTGAGCAGTTGTGTAGCGATGTGTACCGGGTACGATGCGCCGAATGTTGTTGTGTCGGGAGTTTGGTCGTGGACGGTCTCCAGATCAACCTCCCTCTGGCGCAGCATCGTTGATCGTGTTGTTGGGTTTATCATTGCATCACCTCGCTCAACTGCCGTCTTCCTTCCTATTCACTCAGTTTTTTGAGTGATTAGGCTCTTAATAAACTAGCACGCTTTATCATTAACGATTGCATCACTGCTTACCACCAAGCGGGATTGCAGTCAAGCACTAGTTTCATGCCTTGTTGCAGTTGCCTTGTAATTAAATAAACAAAGTGATAATGACATTAAAACATAAAACTAGTCAATGTCACTGATTCCTGATTCTCACATATTGTAGGTACCTAAGTAGCATTTCAAAACACCTTCAGCAGTACATAGCATTTCTGGAAACACACAGAAATTACAATAAACTCGTGTTTTGCAATCTACACATCGACATCTTCAGGTGTTTCGTATACAGTAAGCGGCAGGTTGAAACTTCAAAGAAACTGTTCTGTGAACGCGTGGGTCTGTCTATTGGTATCAAGTTTTAAGAACAGACGCTTGTAGATTAATGTTTTAGCTCTTTTCTAGGTTGATATTCTCATTTTGTTGTATGATTGTTATTTGAGAAACATCAAATCAAATTTATTAGAAATCCAAATAATTTTACCTTAGATTAAATCGGCATACGAGTGTATGTGTGGGAGTGTGCGTGTCATGGTGAGTGTGTATGTGTGTGTGTGTTTGTGTGAAACAATATTAATATACATATATCAAACTTTTTACGACAAATACCGGCTAATTTTTGAAGCGATTTTAACCAAAACAGCATTAATCCTTATCCAATTAAATACTTTAAATATATTTTTGATTTAATACAGGTATTTAGATCTATATGGCCCTTTACAGTAGGTATATATATTTTAAATGAAAAAAAAAGCTTCTCATTACTGATAACATTCTATAGGATGCATTTTGGGAGTGTGCACGGGAATTACATGACATAATTACCCCATCTCCGTTCCATCATCGGACGACCCGTCGTACGGCGAATATCCACACTTTTTTTACAATTCTTATGTTCTTACAATATCTATTATTTGAACCATTCTTTGATGGTGCCTTAATCCCTATTCATCGAATATTCACCGATATTTTTCTTGCATTGGTCTTGAGCAAAAAGCATCACATTAGGTAGGTATTTATTTAATTATTGTGATGTTTCTCCTATTTTCTACTTCTACATCTAAGTTAATAATTCTCTTGCGACGTCGATCTCTTATCAAATCACAGAATCAACGTGTTTCTGCTAAACATTTAAGTTTGCTCCTTTCCAAATTGACGACATTAACTTTCGTAACACTGGGTACAAAAATAAATGAATCGTAAAGTAGTTCAGAGGTTGTGTTCAAACATTATATGGGTGGAAAGAATTTAAACAAACTTTTCACGAAGCCCGGGGGCTAAATGCCCAATTTCCTTTAGGACCAAAACTCATTATGGTAACAGCAACGGGTACTTTTTGACAGAATTTGGGTTGAATCATGTATTATTTATAAACTTTGCTGAACACCTTTTTGATTAGGAAAATTCCTTTAGTTGTTCTTTGTGTTCGAAGAAATTCGTACACAAACATAATATTACCAACACGCTTATTGCCAAACACACTATTAAACTTAATTCGAATAATTTAGACGGCTATCAGTAATCCATTGCTTCATATGTTGGAATTATTGTCTATACAATAATGTAAATAACGCAATAGATGTTGATGAACTGTCAAAACGAAACCCTTTGCTAATATTAGTGTGGTATCCAAGTACACGCAGGAGTAGAAAGAAATACCTATTATTCTTCCAATTTATATTAATCATTATATTAGTAAAAAAGGTTTTTATCATGATGATACTATTGTAATAGATAAAAAAAACATCTGCCGCGTTAAACTTCTTTTCCTCCTACCCACTCCGTTGTATCGCATCGCCAGCCCGCGTTATTACTTCTTTTCTTTTTGCATTGCACCTAACACGCTTAGCGTGTTCTTAACATCTGTACATCATGCTGTACATCACACTCGTCTCCACAGAGTAGGCACCTCGTTCATGGGTATGAACGTATGTAATGTATACACTTTTACAACAAGCTTCCCGTGGATATTCGAAACTTACCCATTAAACGATTTAAAAAACTATATAAAGGCCAAACTTTGCAAAAAGGGGTATTATAAAATCACAGATTATTTAGAAGACAAAAAAGCTTGGGACTGAGCTGCTCGCTCTGTTAAGCATTGTTATTAAGCAATATGCGTAATTATTTATATATTGCAAACATTCTGATTTTTAATGTCTGGACTTGAACTGAGTTTGTTTCGGCTATTTCTTCTCAGTGGTAGTCAGTTAGGAAATGCCGGCTTCATCTAGTTAAAAAAAGACATATGACGTGTTAAAGTGATCGGTGATCCTACTTGCTTAATAAACGATTTCATTTCATAACAAATAGCCACGCTAAGACCGTTCGCATCTACAGGAATTTGTTTACAAACATTATTCTTAGGTATAAAGCTATATAACAAGGAAATTTACTCAATAACAAACAATGTATCACAAACAGGGATAGAGTTACTATCTAATTCCCGGATAATTTCCTCTCCGTTTGTGTGGCTTGCCCTTCTACCATTAGTTTTATGATAATTAATAGATTCAATTACAGTAACCGTAGCTATTTTACTTCTCACCACAATCTAATTGGCTTAGCCGAGCGATTGTTTTCAAAATTTTCTTAATAATAAAGTTTTTAGAATTAATTTTGAATGTTGTGATGGAAATCTGACAGCGAAATAGGGTTTGGAAAATTGTATTAATTATGTTCTAAGTCAGCTACGCTAAAATTGTATTATTTAACAGCTTCTGTCCGAGATTGCGTTCGCCTAAAATTTCTTATTCAACCGACCCACTCCATCGCATCGCATCGCCTGTCCGCGCCATAACTTCGTTTTCGTTTAGCGTTCCTTTTGGCTTTTTTAATTGGCTTGTTAGGCTTTGTCTGTAGCTAGGATGTAATACTAGAGTTTAGCACGATTTTCTTCAAGGATTGGGATTATACAATGCAAAAAAAAAATCACTTTATTAATCGGATTAGTAATGTTTGTTTTTCCAGAGATTACCACGGTCAAACTAATAAATGAACAAACTATTTAGCTTTATTATTAGTAGGTATTTATAGATAGCTGTTTTTAAACTTCTAATATTATAAACGTGAAAGTTTGTGTGGTTGGATGGATGGATGTTTGTTACACATTCACACAAAACTTACTAAAAGCTATTTGATGAACTTAATCCACAGATGGTTTATAACCAGGATATCTTTTCATCTCAATATTAAATATGGTCAACGCACCGCTCGCCCGCCCGCGCCTACAGCAGCGCTGCCGACATGCACGCGCCTAGTACTACCTATGCTCTACCGTCAGATGTGTTGTGCGCTCGGAACCACACTGCAACAATTTCTAAATGTAATTTCGAAAAAATATAAAATGGTGTAAAATTGATTGGAATCGATTCAGTTGCTTAATCTGAATAAACTATATTCAGGTTTAGTCTAAAGTGAAAATAACTTGAATATATAGGTATAATTCGTGCGTACATTACAATGACAATAACGTTGTATACTTACTAGTAAAAAGTTTTTAACAGATTGACTTGAGTTCTTATATAAAAATTAGTTTATTTTCACGTATTTTTTTTTAATAATTATAAACTAGCGCTTGACCGCAATCCCGCCTGATGGTAAGCAGTGATGCGATCGTTGAAGGTAAAGCGCGCCAACCCATTAAGAGCCTAATCACTCAGAAAAACTGAGCGAATAGGAAGGAAGATTTATAAGTGTCTACGAATGGTGGTCCAGTGCATGCGACGCAGAATGGCAGGGGGGTATTCTCTTTGGGGAGGTGCTATAAATGCATTTGAGATCTTAGCTGCCCATAACAGTGTCATTATCAACCTTTTTGTCGTCCCACTGCTGGGCACAAGTCTCCTCTAATTCAGAGAAGGATTGAGCGTAATCACCACGCTTGCTCAATGTGGGTTGGCGATTTCAGACTTAAAAATCCAGGTTTCCTCAAGATGTTTTCCTTCACCTTCAGTCATTGTTGTCCAAGATATACTTAGAAAGTACATATAACCTATCTTTGGGCATGAACGAGCAGAATGTTACGCTTTATTCATAAACGTAACTTAAACTTAACTAGTGACTATTTAACCATAGATTTTGACGTTTAAACGTCACTTAACTTTAATCATCGTTTATGAATAAACCTCTTCATCTCTAACGTACCTTCGTTCGTCACAGAAGGTAGGTATTAGTGTTTTATCTTAAAATCTATTGTCAGCTGTTGCTGCATCTAAGTAAGTTCACATCGGTAAGTTCAACACTTATTTTACTTAGTTTAAGTTGATCGACTGCAGAAAATTGAAAACTGGGAACTAAGGTTTGTTTTTCTTTATTGTACGCATGTTGTTTTTAATATCGTTACTTGCTATTATTATAAAATCCTATGAAATCGACGGTTTGATCTACTTTTTTAGCCTGTTATGTTAAGATAATGATCCCGGAAAAAAAACATTAGTGTTGTATAATTTTACGAAAATCGCTTTTATTTCAATTGTTTTTATTATGTATCTATATAACTGTAATTAAACTGACTTTCATTCCAACACTGGTTTAAGTTTATAAAATTACGACCATTGATTTTTTATTTTGAGGTAATATTAGTAAACTGTTTAACGATAAAGAAGCTTTAGGTATCTATAATTTGTAATGACTTTTGTGGATATTTTAATCTTAAACTAATTTTAATAGTACCTACTAATTTTAAATTTCGTTACTTGTTTTACTTATTTAATATACAGCGTATAGTGTAACGTAACGGTAAATATACCAATTCAGAGCTTATTTAAATGATATGAAACGATATGGGAAAGGCTCCTATCCTATCCTATCTCCGCGTGTTCGGAAGTTATGAGAATATTTAAATAATACCTACATTGATACCAGAAACAGAACTTTTCAAATTTAAATAAACATTGGCAAGTAACGTGGAAAGTTATTGACCTAGGTAGAGCAGTGACTCATAAACTCATATCATTTGATGATTTCCCACTTTATTTATGTATTTATCGTGGTCCACCTTCTTAACCGTTCTTTCTTCAACAGATGTCCCGATAACGTGGTTGTCGTCACCACGCACGTCCGTGCCGTGTGTGGTGCCGGATGCAGACCGGATCCCGGCCCGGCGTCCCCCGCCACCGCTGGAGGCTGTTGAAAAGCTGCGACCGAAACCCTACGCGTGGAGGAAAGGAGATGACGAGGTTAAACGGTAAGCTTTGGGAGGAACTGCCAATAAAACTGGATTTTACTCTGCTATACGGCATTTGACGATGTTGCAAAACTTTGAAGAGACCTATATCCAAATGTTAACCCTGAACAATGTTGACAATTTTATCCATTGCGTGGTGGACGGGGCCTGGGGTGAAAGAAAATAAATAGAAAGTTATGGTATCAGTAGAATTTCAAGCTACAACAATAATCTCAGCATTTTAGAACAACCTAACTTAACTAAATACAAAATTAAATTTATCTATATATCCCTTATACGCTACAACTAATGAAGATTATCGTCATGTTTGACAGAAAGAGAGCCTGGGGTCAGAAAAGGACTGACATCTTACTACCTGATTCGCAGATGGATATGCTTGCAAGAGGTGACTGTTGCATTGTATAACCAAGATGGTTTGATTCCAGGGTACTAAGCAACGGTACCCTCGAAGTATCGAGGAAGAAGGATGGCAGTTCTGAGGGTGTGTACCAGTGTACCGTGAGACACCATGCCGGCGTGGTGCTGGGCTATCCAGTTCACTTGAAGTTTGCTTGTGAGTACCATTATTTAATGTCATAATTATATAAAGATAGTACTGTAAATAGGGCAGTATTTTTTCCCAGTGTCGCCCTAAGCTGTTATAGCTAAAAGATCTTGAATAAAGATACCAGAGGTTCATGGTAAAGTGAAAAGCTCTGTCTACGTTGCTAAAGCTATGTTGTTGGTAACCTAATGCTGACGTACGATAGGGTTTTCCAAAAAGGAAATGCAAACTGACTTATTTGTATACTTCAAGAGTTGAGCTCGCTTAGCGGATTGACTTGTTGCCGTGGCAACCTGGCAACGGTCAGTAGGTACGGTCACTCGAGCGAGCTAAAAGTACCTACATATTAAACTAGCGGCCGCCAGCGACTTCGTTCGCGTGGAGTTAGTTATGCTCCGCTCCTATTGGTCACAGCGTGATGTTATATAGCCTTCCTAGATTAAGGGGCTATCCAACGCAACAAGAATTTTTCAAATTGGACCAGTAGTTCCTGAGATTAGCGCGTTCAAACAAACAAACAAACAAGCTCTTCAGCTTTATATATTAATATAGAAGTATAGATCTATATTAAAATAATATGGTACGTATTTTTTAAGTTTCTAAATACAAATATTTTTATTTTGTTGAACCAAGGTGAGTTTGATACAGATGTTTTAATTATTAATAAACCTTATGTCTAGCCGTCATCGGGGTACAAATATTATAGCACTAAATTATCTAATAAAAAAAGAATACCAATATTAAATTAAACTGTCAACACAGAAAAACCTTAAAAGAAAAAACAACCGACTTCCAGAAAACACTACAAAGCGAAAAAAAATATGATATGTCTTCTGGTTTTTGTATATTCGTTTTTGATACCGACTTCCGAAATTAGTCATATTTCTCTTTGTAGTGTTTTTTGGAAGTCGGTTGTTTTTTTTATAAAGGTTTTTATTTTACACTTTTTAGTCGTAAAAAGTACTGTAAGCTAACGACGCAATTTTGTTTACTTTAATTTTTACCCATAATTTTGGTTCACAAACAAAACCACTAAACCGATTTCTCTAAAAATCCTATGAGATCAAACTGGGAGTATGAGCAATGCTAGACATGACGCGAATACGCAAATAAAATTCACTCTTAATTGATTGTTGCGACTACGAGTAGGTAGTGGTTGTCCTATATTAAAGTCCTATATTAATCTTCCATGTTGTAAATTTTTAAGGAATTCCCTCGACTGCCTATGGTCTTCATCATCAGATTTACTGCAGACCATCATTTTAACCCCTATAGGTGCAAATTTCTTATGAATATAAATGAATTGAGTCCAAACACAAGGTAACTACTGTAAAACATTGAGGAGTTCCCTGAACTGATCTTTGAATTCATCATCAGCTCCCTAATGACAGTCATAACCCATCTAGAAATAAAGTTCTTGCGGCGGTGTTTCTGTCGGACTACAATTTAAGTGTCTTCAAGGCTAGAGTGAATAGGCTCTTAATAAACTAGCGCGCTTTACCATCAACGATCGCATCACTGCTTACCATCAGGCGGAATTGCGGTCTAGCGCTAGTTTATAATTTAAAAAAAAAGCTACTGTAAATCGTCGATGAGTTCCCTGAACTGACCTTTGTCTTCATCATCAGCCCCTTATTGACAGTCACAACCCATCTAAGTTTAAGACTCTTATCAGTACAAATAAATCAACCACAAACACAAGTTCTTTCGCCTGTCTCCCGGCTCCATCATCAGATCTACTCCAGACCCTTATTAAATTGTAGTGCTTTAAAATACCTAATGAAACACTTACAAAAACTTACAAATGCACTAGCCGTCGCTAGAATTTTTGAAAGTTCCCCTTGATTTCTCTGGTCTTCCACCATCAAACCCTTATCATGGGACTACCTTGGAAATGTCTTCTTTCCAACAAAAAAAGAATTATCAAAATCGGTTCATAAATGACGAAGTTATGTGCGAACAACATAAAAAAGCATATACACGGTCGAATTGAGTAACCTCCTCCTTTTGAAATCGGTTAAAAAAGAAAACATTCCATAGATTCAGGGTTGATTGGCAAAATTTGACAAGCAAAAAATAAAGTAAATCTGGATGTCACATCTTATCACATCACATATATAAAAGTAAATCTGGATGTCACATCTTATCACATCACATATATAAAAGTAAATCTGGATGTCACATCTTATCACATCACATATATAAAAGTAAATCTGGATGTCACATCTTATCACATCACATATATAAAAGTAAATCTGGATGTCACATCTTATCACATCACATATATAAAAGCAGATAAGAAATTCTAATCCTATTCGAACAATTTCCAGCATCATTACCCCCTGTACACAATAAACTAGATACATTACACGCTCTTCTAAAAACAAGCGACTGTGTACTCTCGCTACATCGAGGAGGTCGCTATTATCTACAAACATTTACTTACCTCGCACGGATAGGCAATTGTTATTTTTGCTTTTTTATTTATCTTCTAGCATTGTTTATTTACAATCTACAGTCGATTAAATTTACCACATATTACCGCTTCTTCCCAGCTAAGGACTGTCTTATGTAAAAACCGTTCAAAAAGTGGTGCTGGAATCCTGCCTTGTATGTGGAACCAACTCCAACTCGGTGGGTCGTGGTGGCCGGTGGTTAAAACACCAGCCTCTTAAGTATGAGTGTCCGGGTTCGATTCCAGGTCAGGCAAGTACCAATGTAACTTTTCTAAGTTACATGTACTTTCTAAGTATATCTTGGACATCAATGACTGACTGATTAAAAATGTGAAGGAAAAACATCTTGAGGAAACCTGGACTTTAAGTCTGAAATCGCCAACCCGCATTGATGAATCGTGGTGATTACGCTCAATACTTCTCTGTATGAAAGGAGACCTGTACCCAGCAGTGGGACGATAAAGGTTGATGATGATGATGATGGTGATGTGGAACTAAGATGGTATTTTTGGGAATACCTGTAATACAAGCCAGGTATCACTTGAAGTAATGCTTAAAGTGAAGCTTTGAACTTCATATTCTGGATACAGAAATCGGAGACGGTACTTAAAGATAAGCATAAATCTCGGTGATAGGTCATACCATCGGCTGCCGGCAGTAGTTACCATCCATCAGACAAAGTCTTGCCGCCAAGCGATTTGTCGTGTTCCGACTGGTGAAGCCGTTCGGAGGACGGGTCTGAGCAGTTGTGTTGGGATGTGCACCGAGTATGATGCGCCAAATGTTGTTGTGTCGGGAGTTTGGTCGTGGATGGTCTCCAGATCAATCTCTCTCTGGCGCAGCATCGTTGGTCGTATTATTAGGTTTAACATTACATCACCTCGCTCAACTACCGTTTTCCTTCCTATTCACTCCGTTTTTTTGAATAAATAGGCTCTTCATAAACTAGCGTACTTTACCATCAACGATTACATCACTACTTACCATCAGACGGGATTTCAGTCAATCACCGGTTTATAATTATCAAAAAAAAAAAAATACAGTATGTAGTTTTTAAGGAATGAAAGATGTTTGTTATTCATTCACACAAATACTAACAAACGTATTTGTATAAAATACTAAAAACGTATTTGTATCAAATACTAACAAACGTATTTGTATAAAATCTGGCTCACAGCTGGTTTGTAGCCAGAATGAACGTAACGCAACAAATAAGAAAAGAAAGAAAGAAAGAACATACGTTTATTTGCGGTAATCATGACGTAAAAGTGCACAAAAACAATTGAGTGATAATAGTTGACATGCGTCACATCCACGCAAAACGGCTATCGCTCAGAATTATGCTGCGACCCTATGCAAAACAGAGTCCAGCGCTGGTTTTCAGCGACAGCCGGTGCCGACGTAAAGACGTCACCCGGTGCAGCAAACAATCACAACTGACACCGAACCGGTGCAAAAAAAAAATGCAATAATAATAATAACAAAAAACTAAAATAAAAATCTAAATCTACATGGTTAGAGAACAGTTAAAACAAACACAAAGAGCAATATAAAAAACAAAAACAAGATATAAAAACTACGAGAATATCATTCTCAACAATGGTTTACCTTTTACATAGTGGCAACATTAAGGAAGCGTCCGGTTTGACGTACGCGCATCCAGAATCTAATGTATCAATTTATCAAAGTTTACATTGTTATTAATACCTATTACTGAAATTAAACTGATTTTTAGGGGGTGTTTGTTTTTTAAAATAAAATTAAAATTAATTAAACTTAAATATAAATAAGAAAAACGGGTTATTGTTTTGATAAGTAAATATTAAGAATTAGTGTTTAGAAAGTTATTTTCTGGAGATAAGCCTATACGAGTACAGGATAGGACTGTGCTCTTTATCATTCTCGTGCCCGCATGGGTACCATAAGATCTGGTCGGCGCAACCACATGTCATTTCTTGAATACTTCTTCATTAGTAGATCTCTGTTAGACTACCACAACTGAAATCTATACTATAATATATAAAGCTGAAGAGTTTGTTTGTTTGAACGCGCTAATCTCAGGAACTACGGCTCCGATTTGAAAACTTCTTTTTGCGTTGGATAGCCCATTAATCCAGGAAGGCTTTAGGCTATATAACATCACGAAGCGATTAATAGAAGCGGAGCATAACTAAATGACGCGAACGAAGTCGCTGGCGGCCGCTAGTGAGAAATAAAAACCATAATAAGTAATTAAAATAAATGCTTACATACATACATACATTTCTGTTATTCGAAGTGAGCATAATCCCTTAAAATCTTATCAATGGCACCGATTCTCTTGTTTACAAACTAAACTAATTTTAAGTAAAGTGCATATTTTTCTTTTTATTTCATTTAGAAATGGATAGAAGATAACATTTTAGTTTAATCCAGTCAACTCCATAGACAATTTAGATGCGATTATGAACATGGCGACGAAAAATACGTCAATTTACGTCAGGAGCGGACTAATCTGACAGGTGTAAACTAACATTTTATCTTCTGTCCTTTTCTTAATGAAATATAAAGAAAAAGATGCACTAAAGTTAAATTTAATCTAGTTTGTTCAAGACGAAAGTCAAAGTATTTTATTTGTTATCAGGACTAATATTATACTTGTCGGCAAGGAGCACCGTCTGATATCGATATAGTTTTAAGTTATCCGAATAATCGATTTTCTAATTTCTGAACGAAATGTAATGTAATCGAGTAGTGATTCCTAAACGTAACACCCGACACTAGCACAAAAGAAGAGATAACGGGGACTGGTGACAGCTGGTCAACGGTTAATTTTCGGACGGAGCATCCCCAGATGATGCTTTTGTACCGCTAACTTCTTCTGATGATGGTCATGTGCCGTTATCAGAAGTGGGATAGCGGTACAAAAGCTTCATCTGGGGATGCTCCGTTTTTATATAGAGAAGGATCCATTGTAGGCATAGGTTATCGGGCAAGGAGATAATCAATTATAACGATAAACTTTAAATCACAGTTTGATCACTCCAATTTACAATAATTTTCCTAAGAAATAACGTTCCACTTGACACGAATCGCACATCCAAAATTAACCGTTTTCTTCATTTTAAAGAAGAAAGCTTATGGACTAACAAACCTGTACCATAATATATGTAATTAAAACAGGTAATACCAAACGTCCACATATAATTAAATGAATAAAATAAGTTAATTTCATATCATTTTGACTTACATTGTATGTCAAGGAGCTTTGAACTTTAGGTTTAGAAATGCCTGTGATTGAAGGCTCCACTCTTCCCCTTTATTATAATTATAAGGTATCCTCTGTCTGTGGGTCAACACCTGGCTTCATTTCATGAATACGTAATGACAGACAACTTAGATTTACTAACAAATCTCAGTAGCAATCAAGTTCTCTAGCTACAAGTTATCTACAGTCGAGCGGATCTGTTCATGAATAATCTGTCAGAGTTTATTATTGTTAGGGCTGTTTTGATTGGTTCAAGCTAACTTAGTTATTTATTTAGGTGAGCAGAAATGCTAGTTGTCTTTATTTGAAGTGGCAGTGGTAGGAGTATTGTTAAGGAAGATGTTATAGTTCATTAGCTGCGTCTCGCGGTTTCACGTAAGATTCAATCCTGTGGGAATATCTGGATAAAAAGTCCAATATATTAATCCTGGTGATAAACCATACGTGTGCCGAATTTGATCTAAATCTATTCAGTAGTTTTGCCTTAGTTGGTAGGAGTCCGACATAACCTTCTGTTATTCACAGACGGAGGATATGCATGAGGAATTCCCCACGAAAAAAAAAACCAGGTTAGAATAATGCTTGGCTCCACGGTATCGAATATTCGAATAACCCATGATACTGGCAGGCAACTGTCCTGGTGGCGCCGTCACATTTCTTTGAGGCACGCGTAGAACGAAACGCGTTTTCGACCCGGGCCTGGTCCTTACTGGGTGGCTAGGTACTTACTGCTCGTTGCCTGCAAGCCCGTGCCTACGGTGGCCGGGGGTTTGTAACTGTCTCCCGATGTCCAGGGCGTTTTCTGCGGCGTAGATATTGCCTCTTACTTACCTGCCTCCTCGTTTGCGAGCATTGCTTCGCAGAAGGTGTTGACGGCCTTCTATGCAATCTTGCTCCGGACCAGAGCCTGACGCGAGATAACGCCATAGACCGCCATCGTTGTCTCCATGCGATCCACATACTGTGTTGAAACATGTGACTTTACCTTTTTTGTGTTAGAACTTCAAATTTGAACTTGGTGTTAGTTGAGAGGATATTAAAGACTATATTTTGTGATTATCTGTATTCTTGTGTACTTGATTACCCAATTGTAAAAAGCAGGCGCGGGTTAAAGCTGGTATCACAATAAATCAACGTTTTATTCTGTCTTGTCCTCAAACAACAAAATGAAATTATTTGAACTCCCTATTAGCCAAGGGTAGACGGAATAATCTAAATTTCCAGAACTATTGAGTGAATGTTTTCTTTAGGGAATCGTATTTGCTGTAAGTTATTATGCTCAGTGTGCGCAGTAGGCTCAAGAGATTTGAAACTTAGGTAAACTAGGACTTCCTGGTTTTTAGGAACTGATCAAATAAGTAAATCTGTTGCTTGGCTGTTCTTATTAATTGAGATATTAAGATAAACTAGTGACCTTACATGGATTAAATTAATAATTTTAAAGGTACAGATGTAAGCCTCCCTTTTTCTGGGTGGGAAATCATCAAATAACATCTCCCGCTCTGGGCGGAGCGGAAGGGCGTGTTAGACTTTTACTGACTAAAACCCATCCATGTTCCTTCACTTGCTTGTGCGCCAGGGCCACGGTATATCTTTCAACCGATCCGCAGCCCTGGCAGGGATGTAAGCCCCCTGGAGTTCTCACGATCTTCAAGTTTAGTTTATTCTTGTTTTTATTCATAACGTGGCGATTATCTTATACATCAAACTAAACGGTGATTAATATAAGCTGTTATCAGTCTGGTAAAATAATAGCGAAGTGGAGGCTTATATCCAAGAGTGGACATCTTCTGGCTGAAATGATGGCGATGACTGATAGACATTCTGGGTCTTAATAATTTGATGATCTAATGGCAGTCTTTACGGGTTGTTGGAGCCCTCAAAAGTCCAACAATTGGTCTAACTGCAATGCTTCGATATCGCATTCAGGTTGTGGAGGTCAGACGGCAGTCGCTTCACAGAAAATATCGAAGTGTAGCCAAAATGAGCAGTTAGACTGGTAAAGCGGACCCCAGACTCCAAAGCTGAAAAAGCCTCTGATGCGACTGGGATTAACGCTAAGATGATGATGATGATGATGATGAATAATTTGATGATAACTTCGATACCACTAACAACATTGGGTTTACAAAAAGCCTTACGCTTTCAACCCGTCGATTAATTCACACAATTTCTCCAATCCTTTTGGGATCCTATCAGTGCCCTAAATCCCCAGAGACCCGACAGATGTCACCCAAAACCTGAACATACGATTACATCGCTGTGTTTACCTACCCCGCTATAATCAGATCTAGTTCTATAACAATACACACTGTTAGGATATTTTGAAGCCTTTTGTTTTTGACCATTCTGTGTAGGGAGTAGAAAATATTGGGCAGTCACTCTAGTGATGTGATGCGAGTGCTATAATCTAGTTATCATTTGTAGAAGTTTCTGCTGATTAATATAATGAGCATAGTTATGTTTACAGGGTGTAATGAGACACATCACATTGCCTGTAGGTACATCTAAGTAACATTGCACAAGAATATGTAATTGTCGTGATACGACTTTTATCGGCTGCCGACAGAAGTTACCACCCACCAGACAAAGTCTTGCCGCCAAGCGATTCGTCGTGTTCCGGCATGATGTCTGGTGAAGCCGTACGGAGGACGGGTCTGAGCAGTTGTGTTGCGATGTCTGTCGGGTACGGTGCGCTAAATGTTGTTGTATCGGGAGTTTGGTCGTGGAGGGTCTCCAGATCAATCTCCCTCTGGCGCAACATGGTTGGTCGTGGTGTTGGGTTCAACATTGCATCACCTCAATCAACTTCCGTCTTCCTTCGTATTCACTCAGTTTTTTGGAGTGAATAGGTTCTTAATAAACTAGTGCGCTTTATCATCAACGATTGCATCACTGCTTGCCATCAGGCGGGATTGCAGTTAAGTACTAGGTTATAATTATAAAAAAAAAACATACCACGCGGGCGTTGTCGTGGGTGTAAGCTTGTTGTAAATAAGACCAAAATTTCTCTTATAATCATTTTAATATTGTTCAAAAGGCCTTTCCTGGAGGAAGTGCGTGGGAATTCAAAACATTTTCCATTTCAACTTGAACGCTGTAAATAACATAAATATAAAAATACGAGAAGATTCCGGTAAAGACCAGAAGTGGGATCTATCTATATTATTATGTATCAAATTGAAGTTATTTCTAGTTAAGCAGATATCAACGTTATTTTAATGGTGAATTTGATTTCAGAGTGACTAGAGTTTAGAAAAGTTATAAAGATATTTGAAGTAGGAATCAAAGTTATTTTTCCACAAACTCATTTTGTTTACATTTTTGGCGAATATTAGAAGGGCCGTCTTGATTTTTTTTATTCAATTTGCGAAGGATAGAGACCAATTAATATGTAGGAACATATATTTTGTGATAACCTTAAATAAATCTCCACGAATGGTAAATTCTTAAGCTCTCGCTATTGTAAGTAACTGATAAAACGCAACAGTAGCAGCCGATCTATCTGTTTCTAGTTCGGTTTATCGAAAAACCATGCGACAGTCATGAAATCTCTTAGTTACTTATTCTCTAATCAAACGTAATGTTCTAGTGTGATAATCTCATCTTAATTTGACGCAAATGATATTGAATAACTTGCAGGAGCTGGTGTCGGTTATAGCTTCTTGTTAGTTTTCCTGTTTTAACCGAAAAAAACTACTTCATATTAATCTCAGCGTTAATCCCAGTCGCTTCCGAAGCTTTTCCAGCTTTGGATTCTTTACCAGTTTGGGTCCGCTTTACCAGTTTAACTGCTGACTTTGGCTAAACTTTGATATTTTCCGTGAAGCGACTGTCGTCTGACCTCCACACCCGAAGGCGATATCGAAGCATTGCACTTAGACCAATTGTGGGACTATTGGGGGCTCCAACAACCCGTAACGATAGCCATTAGATGTTTGTATGGCAACCGGGACCAACGGCTTAACGCGCTTTCCGAGGTACGACCAGGCTAGTGAAAATATACATATATTTGCACTGCGCGGGGATCGAACCCGCGCCGCCTTGCCCAGCGGCCGCGTTCACCGCGGCCACGGAGACTAGCTAACTATTTACTATATAATTAGCTTTAATATTGTACTACCCACAACCACAATTAGACTGCAGCTATTCCACTGCTGGGATATAGGCCTCAGGAGTGGGCTGGAATCTACATGGCTCATGATGATTTCCTTTCGATGTTTTCCTTCATTTTTTTGAAAGCATTATTACAATGTTCGCAACGTAAAAAGCTTGTTTTTCCACAGTATTCAACAAACAAGCAAATATCCAGAGCTTATCGGCCCCAGGTAGAAATTACAGCCTATCCATCAGAGAAATCCCTCCTATACTCACTGGGACACAGGCTAGTCTCAGACTCGCCTGTTATTGTACTAAGTTATTATCTAGTTACTCAGCCTAGAATTTATTACAGTCTAGGCTCCATCTGTCTTTGTTTATTGCAGTTGGGTGTGTATTAAAGCATTTCCCCTTAAGCTTGTAAGTTATGCGAATCATAAACAGGTATGTACTCGTATATCTTGTTTGGCATTTAGGTCTTCGAGTTTGAAGCGGGAATTGGAAAGGATAGGTTTTGTAGTAGGTGTCGTATTGCCATGAGTTATTGGAGAATATTGTTTGTCGAATGGGTAACGGGGTCATGTGCCCGGATTACACTAGGCGTATTTAGAGGAACGCGGAACAGTGCAAGTATAAAGTTCGCTTATGGGCCTGGGTGTTGTATATTTTAAATGTTTATGTAATGTAAATACTTTGATTAAAATTAATTAAGGCTGAAGAGACGACAAGGTCCTTGTTTTATTTAAATTTTGCTTCCGCCTTCGGCTACGGATTTTAGCAAGAAAAAAGAAACAAGAGGACAATTTTTCTTAATTATCTTTTTTTGTTGAAAGTAATGTATGTTTTTTCATATATATTAAGGAAAAAGCTGTTATTTTCACATTATAAGTGGACCACACAGGGCTGTTTCTTCTTTTGTATACCACTTATACATATAGTTAAATAAATAAGTTATATTTGTGATGTAAAAAGTATTATTCTTATTAGAAATTATTCTCCTTATCTTGTTTTATGTTATAAAATGTTTCAGCCAGTAATCAAATAATTATTTAGGTTTAATATAACTTCTAATAACAACAATAGTTCGTTATCAAAATGCCTGTTTACATTACTAGTTTCTCTAAAACATCGACTTGTTATTGCAAAACATTGTTTGAACTAAAATTATACATACACCTACAATTTTGAAATTTGCTATCTGATATCTGAAATGCCTATAGACAAGCCAACTCTAATTAATTCATTTTATTTTGAACAAAACGGTTTCGGTTATGAAACCGGATAACCAATTAATAAATAATATTAAGTGTTAATAAGTCGTGGTGGCCTAGTGGTTAAAACACCAGCCTCTCAAGTATGAGTGCACGGGTTCGATTCCAGGTCAGGCAAGTACCAATGTAACTTTTCTAAAGTTATATGTACTTTCTTAGTATATCTTGGACACCAATGACTGAAGGTGAAGGAAAACATCTTGAGGAAACCTGGACTTTATAAGTCTGAAATCGCCAACCCGCATTGAGCAAGCTTGGTGATTACGCTCAATCCTTCTCTGTATGAGAGGAGTCCTGTGCCCAGCAGTGGGACGATAAAAAGGTTGATGACGATTAAGTGGTAATTATAAATCTTGCGCCGATTTCCTTGTTATCAAAAGTGCATGTTATTACATTAAGGACAGGAGAGAAAATAAATATTAGTTTAGACCATCGATCACTAATACACTAGATTCACAATCAGCGTAAAAAATGGCTGACTGAACAAGCGCACAACGCAGCATTTGGGTGCTTCTTTCATTTAGTAATTACTTTATAATTCTGACTTAAATGCATGCTTGTAAGGTTGAATTTGGTTTGATGGCAGACTCGTTCGTAAAAAATAATCGCTTTTTGTATTGCTTTGTGATAATAACTTTATAAACTGTACTTAAGGCTGATTTAAATTAATGTATATTTATTATGACTACTTTAGACTACTTAATACTTGTCGCCATTTTTGATAAGAGTCTTGTTCGAGACTGTGTATCTAGTTTATAAGTGATCAATGGTTTAGAGTTAGACCCATTAAATTAAGATAGGTACTCACAAATAGTATAACAGGTACTTCATAGACATTTTAGTTGTAATTAAACATGGCGACGAAAAATACGTCGATTGACGTTAGGCGCTGCTTAATTCGATAAGACTAAACGAATTATCTTCTGTCCTTTTCTTGATTAAATATAAATTAAAGGTGCACTGAACTTATATTTGGTTTTGTTAGTATACAAGTGAATCGGTGCCATTTTAACTGCTTTTGATTTTATTCAACAATATGGTATTTGACTAAAAAATCTAATTAGTCCGTCAATCAGATTATAGAAAAATATTGGATACGTATATTTTGTTTTATCAAATCAATAAAGATTGACAAATATAAAAGGCATCAAAAATCAGGAGTGGTGGCTGGTGACGTCACTGCTCGCTAAAAAGTGTAGCGTCACACGAGTTTTCAATGCATTGTGTCGTCTTCATTTTTTGTTTATATGAAAAAAGAAAAAATACATGTTTAGTAATTTTTGATAATCTGACTAACGGACTAATTAGTTTTTTTTAGTCAAATACCCTATTAGTTTTCCGCCCGTGGAATACGGTTATATCGCGCTTTTACGGTTTACAGTTATATCGGAATTTTTTTCCAGCATAAAAAGTACTCTATTATTTAATCCGGACTTAATTTTCGTCTACAAAATTTCAAAGCAAACAGTAATTACGGTGTGAAAGTGAAACAAACAAACTCACTTTCCGATTTATGATCGCATAAAGATAAATAATAAATATCTACGTAATAAAAAATAGATATCTACATAAATCTGACTAACTGATGAAGGTAATGCATCGAATACCTAATCACAAACTCTAATGATGTTCAATGTATAATTATTATCTTTGAAATCGGTTACGTATGTATCTTTTCAGTCGCACTTACTACTCATAGATTTATATACATTTAAGCTGGTATCAACATAAACTCTTTATAGTTTCCGTGCACTTAAATTATCGACTACTACAACTCAATCATAATTTAGAGAATTAGGTTCTTCTCATCATCAACCTTTCTATCGTCCTATTGCTGGGTACAGCTTAGGTCTCCTCTCATACAGAGAAGGTTCTCAATTATAAAGAAAAAACAAATCCTTACTAATATTATAATCGGAAAGTGATTGTTTGTTTGTTTGTTCCGCTTTCACGTCGTAACTACTGAACCGATTGTTCTGAAATTTTGAAGACGTAAAGTTAGAAGTCCGGATTAAATAATAGGTTACTTTTTATCCCGGAAAAAATTGCTATATAACCGAATTCCACGCGGGCGAAGCAAGCAAAATATTATATAGGTCAGTATTTTTTCTACATTCTCACCGCCCTTGTCTGAATGCATTTGTGGTTGAAGCAATGATTCCACAGTTGAATTAGCCGCCATCTCGACTATCACCCCCTTTCTAACCAGATCATTATTCATACGGTCTATTCGTCGCTTCTTTGGTCTTCCCTACTCTTACAGGCATCGACATTCATACTCCAAACTTTCCTCATGCCTCCGTAACACATCCCCATACCAAGTCAACTGTTTCTCATTCTATCCCTTCGTGTAGCAATACACATCTCTATAAACATTTTCATCTCAGCTTCATGCAAATTGCCTTTCATTCATTCCGGAGGCTAATTGCGTATCACACTATCAGTAATATTGGGTATCATTTTGACAGTACAACAACACTCATTGCGTTATTTACGATGTTGAGGAGACATATTTTCGAACATATGGAGCAATGAATGAGTAATATGCTTCGAAATGATTCCAACTGATAGTAAGAGTATGTTACGTAATTAGGGTGAATTACCACCCAGGTAAAGGTGAGGAGAGAGAGAGGTGGAAGAAGGGGAGACTCAATAACTGGGTTGAGTAAGTCAGATAGGTAGGCTCTTCGTGTGAAATACTGGTACTGGTAAGCAGCTGATTAGATTGGGAACTGATTCCACCATAGTCGAGAAAAGGCAAATGATTCTTTTTCTTTTCTTTTCTTTAAAATAACGTTGCCCCACACTAGGAATTTCTCCTGTGTCGTGGGTCCGTTTACAAACATATAAATTCACATACATAAACATTCAGACCCAGAATAACCACTTGTAGATCATAAAAATATTCGTTCCGTGCGGGAATCGAACCTGCGACAAGCAGCGCAGCAGTCAATGGCTTAACCACTGCGGTAACCGCGCAGTCAGATTAGAGAGTCAAATGATAAACTTACTGGAAGTTGCCCCCAACTCAAATGGACATAATCTAATGACGACGACCTAAAATAAAAGGACATAGTTTTAGAAACACATTAGTCTCATACATAGCCGAGATACCCGCAGGCAACGTTCCCTAGATAATATAATAGTATTTGGATACTTAGATAATATTTAGGTATGAATAATTTATAGATCCCACGAGGAACGTGCGGCCGTAGGAGGCGCTGACCTTATTCCATCAACTTTATTCAAAAACACGAAATAACACGTAACAAATATTATAATTATGAAGTTTCAAGGAAAATCGACGTTTTTTGAGCATTTCTGGAGCTGGATGATTGTTATCGTTTTTTAAGGAAATGGGCCTGCTTCCGGGTTACTTTACCACTTGTAACATTTTTGCGTATCTTCAAAAACTTGTTGTATTGGATCGCAGATCTGTAAGGTTAGTTGTAGGTAAGTTTTTATAAATAAATAAACATTACAACGTGTAAATGAAAATGTGTATAAAACCGGCCAAGTGCAAGTCGAACTCGCCCACGAAGGGTTCCGTGCAAATATTTGTACGCATGAATATGAAAATTTGCACTGGCCTGGTCGTGCCTCGGAAAGCACGTTAAGCCGTTGGTCTCGGTTGCCATACGAACATCTAATGGCAGTCGTTACGGGTTGTTGGAGCCCTCAAAAGTCCTACAATTGGTCAGACAGTAGTCGCTTCATGGAAATATCGAAGTTTAGCCAAAATGAGCAGTTAGACTGGTAAAGCGGACCCCAGATTCCAAAGCTGAAAAGCTTCGGATACGACTGGGATTAACGCTGAGATGAAAAAGAAGAGGAGGAGCTGTTATAGCGGTAACAGAAATACATAATCACTGAAAATTTCAACTGTCTAGCTATTACGGTTCATGAGATACAGACTGGTGACAGACGGACAGCGAAGTCTCATGAATAGGGTTCCGTTTTACCTTTTAGGTACAGAACCCTAAAAAGGAAGGGCACATCTTCTTTGGATGACAGGAAATGATATAGGAAGGCATTCGACTCAAAGTAAAATACTCTAAGAATTGATTGATACCTACCAGATTTTCAGTTTATTACATTCAAATCATAACAAACATGTGACCGCGCTACATAATACATAATCAGTCTATAATGTTCCCACTGTTGGGACACAGGCCTCCTCTCTGTGAGAGGGAGTGGGCCATAATCTACCATACTACCGCAGTGCGGATTGATAAATGTCGCATGTCTTCGAAGTTTTTGTCTCAAGAATATGGCGGTTTCCTCACTATGTTTTAAGTGATAAAAAAAATTATACAAAATAAAGCGCCTGATGGCGTTCGAACCGCTGTTTCGTAGGTCAATAACTACCCATATTACTTGCCTATGTCACGACAAATCACTTCCGTAATTCTGTGCGCCTAATATCGTAATAAACTTTTTAAAAGTTAAGAGAACTTCTTAATACCATAAACCGAACTTTTCACGTTGAAATTAATCACATCACTTTATCTTGATGTTGCCAAGTAACGTGGAAAGTTAATGATCTACGTAGTGTATTAACAAGTTTGTTATGAATTAATGTTAAGAGACATATGAAACCGAATACCTGATATCCGAAAATCACGTGCTTTAAAGAGCAGTTGAGGATCAGTAGTATCGAATTTACGAGTTTCAGGATGTGATTTCCAACTCGGGTCGTGTAGTTCATGACCACTGCTCACAAAACTTGAAGAAAAGCATTGCGAGGAAACGGCATGGTAATTACGTAATACAGTACCAGTAGCAATGGGTTTAATTTTGACAGTTCTACAACATTCATTCATCCCAATTAGGGGGCCGGTCTGTCTTAGAACTATAAATTCGTTGACGCGGACTTCCATCTACCTACCCTACAAACCCAACATTACGTTCTCTTTCCTCTCATCGAGAGAAAGCCTATTCACCAGTAGTGGGAACATAATACTGCTGATTATTCTGGTATGCTACTTACTTAAAATATCTGTAATTCAACATGGAACACCCTACTCCTTTCATCCTTCATCCACTTCACCGAGAAACTCATTATCAATCTACCACATATGTTCCACATATCTCGCCATGACACGCGAGTTCCTCAATCAATCAAATCGATGGATAAGAATTGATAGTCACGCTGACGTCTAACAGGATGCACAGACAAAGATTCATTCTTGTTTATCGGCACTGAATTATAATGGCCGGCTTCTCAAAGGATGAAAAAATTAAGCGAAATCTTCAAAAGATGGAAGAGATGGTGGTTGTATCATCACCAAAGGAGATAAGTAAGCCAGGATCTTCAGATATATAGTTGAAGTTTTGTGAGAAACAGATGAATATCGAGTAAAATCAAATTAAATTAATAGAAAACTTATTTATCAAATTAAATTTTAGTAGAAATCATCCATTAGGTTTTTACTAAACTTCAGTTATATCCAGCGTGTCTTTTTGTCTAACTAGATGAAAACCCAACTTCGCTCGGGTGAAATGTGACTGTGTGAAATGTACATTATTTTTTAAAGTCCTATGCTATGAAAAAAAAAACATATGAAACGGAACGTTTATTATCTTTATACCCAGAATGTCATTCGGTGTCAGTGACATTTCGCTAGAGTTGTTAATATGGCGACTGTGATTTGCCTCATTAGTCAGAACTTCAGTGGTAGTAGGAAGTATTGAAATCGTAAATCTATGGGTAAGCCTTAACATTGGCTGCCGGCAAAAATTACCACCCTCCAGCAAAGTTTTACCGTCAAGCGATTCATCGTGTTCCGGCATGATGTCTGGTGAAACCCAGAAGCATAGCGTGCCTTAGCGGGGCCCCGAATAAAAATTTGTTTGGGGGCCCTTAGGAAGGGTAAAGAATTCTCACAAAAGAAAAAAGAATTGCATAAAATTAATAGAAATATTTATTCATCATAATTATCTGTCTGTCACTTTTTCCAAAATTTGAGAACTTTGCTTGCCCAGAACCGTTCGGAAAATCAGACCTCTCATTGGATATCGCTCGTCGCCCGTCGCTCGTCGTACGCAGTGTGTAGAGGCCATTAAACGGGAAAAAGAGAAATTGCTTTTTAGACTTTTGTCATTTGTGAAATAAAAAAATAGTTGGGAAGTTTTTATTAATTTTTGCTTACGCGAGTTGGGGGTACCCGTATAATTGATACGGCAGATACGGCGGTATCTACGCCCCTGGTGAAGCCGCATGGAGGAAAGGTCTGAGCAGTTGTGTTACGATGTGTGCCGAGTACGATACGCCAAATGTTGTTATGTTGAAAATACTCGATATCCGAATTTTGCGGATATGTATTGTCGACTCGAAATCTTTATTTTTTTTTAATTCAAGTTAAGTTTCGATCGAGTCTACCGTACCACTTTTTCTTAAATTTCTATGTCTGAGTAGGTACTTAAAGAAATACTTAGATTATAAACAATAACTGATTTTTGACCATACAAATTGGAAATCTAAATTATTGGAATGATGCAAATTGAACCTGCATACTCTAGTTTTGAGGACTCCAGGACTCCCATAGGGTGGCAATTAGATCTATTACGGGGCTGGCCGTCTCTCTGTCGGTCTCAATATCATTGGAACCGTATTATATAGTCACTTAATTTTTTGACAGTGTGTATTGTATCTACTATAATAATAAAATAAAACGCACAAAAAAAAAAACTATTAAAAAAAAATCAAGTCATTTCATCAAATTAGGCTGAGAATCAGCACTTTTTGAACGTCAATATTACTTAAGACAGTCCTCCCAAAACGCCCTTTGCCTAATCCATTACTTCATTTATTTATAAAGTTATTTCGAGCAATAAGACTCACTATGATAATTACAATGTGCTTAAAGAAGTTGTAACTAAATATGGATACAAAAAAAAAAAAAAAACGAAACAGATTGTTATATCATTGCCGCTAGGTGACAGGCTCAGCCGAAACCTTGCAACAATGGTTCACAAACTGACAGCCCGTCCTTCCAGATATCATAGCCAGGGTGCTGTTGACGCTGCCTCCCACCCTACGGACCAAGGATGAGCACCGTTTCCGTATTACGCTCACTTAATTTTCACATCATATTTCCTTATGAATATAATAAGTAAATAACCCATAAAAAGCCAACCAATTTCGGATATTGCCCTTAAAATCTTCTTGGCGATAACATTTCAGTATCATTGAAGACATATAACAAGCTGAATGGTATGAGGGCCCAACATCAATGTTTATGATACGGAACATAACCATTTTAGGCATTCCACATAGTAGAATCTTTTTCGGAGAGTTATGGACCATTGGTATCGATTGTATGGAGCTGAAGTGGCATTGGGCCAGCTATGTAGCGGCCATAGAACCGAAGACAGTTGACGTGTTTTTGAGTGTACCGAAACTACAGGTTCTTCACAAGGTGGCTGGTAGCAGGTAGATGAGAGTTCCCGAGATTTGAGATTAATGGTGTGGGTCCTATTTTATATATATTTTGTGTTAAAATAAGCTTATTAGGGCTTAAAATGACATGGTTCGCGCAATAGCCGAAGGATCAATTGTGTCGCGATTTCGATTCCCGCACGGAATAAATATTTGTATGGCCTACAGGTAGGTGTTCTGAGTCTGACAGTTTGTGTACGTGAGTTTAAATGTTTGCACCCACGATACGGACGAAATTCCTAGTGTGGAGCAACGTTAAAAAAAGCGCCCTGCTGTCTTGTAACTACTCCTGAACATCCAGATTTTAAGCAATCGTTTCTTTAATTTCCAGATCTAGATAAGCAGTTCTCAGTGCACCCTGAGAATGCGACTGCGTGGCTTGGCCAGCCGTTTGTCCTCAACTGCAACATCAGCTCGGGGCCGGCCGCCACCCTCTCCTGGCAGAGGGATGGAGAACCTCTGCCAGAGAATAACAGGTAAGGAAGTTGAACTAAAGGCATGCTTTGATCTGTAAACCATTTTTTATTTTAACGGGAGTTGGATGTTGTGGATTGGCTTCCACGGTCCGCCCATACTTACTAACACTGCCACTTTGACGACTGAAAATAGCACTTTTTTAACACTATTTATTTATTTATTTATTCTTTATTGTACACCAAACAAACATCGAACAAAATACATGGAACATAAAACATACAATGGGCGGCCTTATCGCTAATGCGATTTCTTCCAGGCAACCAAAGAATGGACAGATTCTCCTGAACCACAAATGGGACTGTCGTTGGTGCAAATATCATTGTTACAATTTACTAAATTAGATACACAAATACATACATAAATACATAGATACTTTAATAGTATAAATAGCCATAAAGTGTTTATTTAACAAGATTATAACGACAAGTAGTGTTCCCTCACCAGTCTCTTGAATTGCTGTAACGATTGTGCGCGTTTAATTTCAATTGGCAATGCATTCCACAAACGAGGGGCCTGAACAGTGAAAGATTTATCAAGGAACGTTGTGGAATGCATAGGCATTTTGAGCTTTAAGTCTTCTGATGACCTTAACGATTTAGTATGTGAGTTGCACAGAAATTGAAAGCGATTCTTGAGATAAACAGGGGTGAAAGGAGAAAAAAGCACATTATATAGAAGGGAAAGAATATGAGCATTCCGACGAAGGCGAATTGGTAACCACTTGAGCTTCGCACGAAATTCGGATACATGGTCATATTTGCGCAGACCGAATATGAACCTTATACAAACATTTTGAAGTCGCTCAAGCTTCTCTAGTTGGTCTTGGGTAAGATCAAGATAGCTGACATCAGCATAGTCAAGGATGGGTAGAAGAAGTGATTGTGCAAGTGCAATTTTGGTGGCAGTTGGTAGGAAATTGCGTAATCTCCTCAGAGACGCTGCGGTTGCAAATAGCTTGCGACTAACTTCCTGCAGCTGGAAAGTCCAAGAGAAATTTTCGTCAATATATATTCCCAAGTTTTTATCTTTGTCACTAATGGGAACCACTGAGTTTTCAAAAGAAACTTGAGGTAGGGTCGTCCAATCGATTCTAGAGACCGTCCTAGAACTGCCCACGACTATAACCTGCGTCTTTATGGGGTTGACCAAAAGCCCATATCTTTTGCTCCAGTCACATATGCGGGTCAGATCACGATTGATCGTTAATATGGCCTCAGATAGATTTCCAAGAGGCGCTCGTGAGTAAATTTGTAAATCATCTGCATAAAGATGGTAGGAAGAAATTAGTTCGTCAGAGATAGAGTTAAAACCCGCCACACTTTTCCCAACCACTGCAACTCCTGAAAGCCAGAATCAACAGTGGCGACCGCCAGAAAAACGCCGACCAATGAAGCTCGACGAGTCCCGGAGAAATGATTCAACTGTCTTGGGTCCCGCAACGAAATTAATCAGAAAAGAATAGCGGAGGAGTAAGAAAAAATATATTTTTTCCACTTCCCTCCATAACAAGCAGGAGACAGAACAGAACTAGGCCAAACGGCACAAAGGGACATTATTGCAACTGGGAGAAGCCCAGATTGCCAAACACTACGGAATAAAATTTGATTAAGTTAATGGGTCCTAAGTAGGTATTAGCTGTTACAATTGATTCCAATAATAGGTATGGCAAAAGCGCCTGAACGCACGGAAATTGGTTCTAGTTTCTATAAGGTCCGTATAATAAACGACTCCGGATGTAACTTGTACACTATCCAACATAATATTGCGCATTGCCGCAAAGAACACACTCCCACAAGATGTGATGTGCGGACTGTTCAAATTCACAGTTCGATGTAGAACACTGACACAAAGGGGAAGTTTAAAAGAATACAGTTTACTTTAAAGTTGCCATGACCTGTGAGAAATTGGGCAACGCAGTGGTCAACCTCCAGCCATGTCTTAGCCAGCCGATCGCCAACGGATGGAAAGAATAGATGGAGGTGCTGGCCCTTGATGGAATTATCCCACCTACTTTTCCATTCGGATAAGAGGTCCTCCCAGACTTCAGTCTGAGGTTTAAATAATCTAGAGATTTTATTAAAGTCGCGTTGTGTAACAAAATTAGTGTCCATGGCCTCCCCCCTCGCGGAGTAGTACATTGAAGCACGTCGCTATACCTCAAGGTCGACTGGAAGTACCCCTGCCAGTACCGGTAAGGCTTCAGTACTGACCGTTCTATACGCCTTGCATAAAAATATCAATGCCAAACGTTGGCTTTGAAGCAGTTTACGTCGTGCCGCCCCTATCGGCCCAAACAGGTGCACCGTAGCACATACATCCTAAGTAGGTAGCTCCATATATAGTTTTTAAAGTTAGGAATGATAGACCCCAAGTTGCTTTGGATATTCTAGTTAGGGCATAAAAGTTCCTTTTAGATTTTTCACCAACTATTTTTATATGTTCGATAAATGAAAAATTCCTTTCTAAGATCATACCAAGGTAGCAAACGGATTGCTGTTTTTTAATGGGAACGTTGTTAAATTTAATAGTAGGCAATGATTTAAGATTACCTTTTAGTAGAAGTTGATAGGTTTTATGTGGCGCAAACGCTAGGCGGTTACGATCACCCCACTGAGATATTAAATTTAGGCAAGTATTGGCCAAGTTCTCAAGTCCAGCTCGGGTACTTGACTGAATGAGCAGTAGGCCATCGTCCGCGTAACCAGTAAGTGAACAGCCGCAAGGAAGCGGGATCGCGAGGAAGTCATCAAAACCCAAATTCCATAAATAAGGACCGACAACTGAACCCTGAGGACATCCCATGGTTAGTGTTTTAGTACTAGAAAAATGACCGAGCTTAAGTACCGCGGAACCGTTTATAAAGTAAGAGTAAACGAGATTATATATGTTTCTATAGCAACCGCGGGTTTTTAATTTTAACAACAGCATAGGCCACCAGGCGTTATCAAAAGCCCCAGAAATATCCAGGAAGATCCCAATTACGTACTTGTTTTCAGATTGGTTAACGGTTCTTCTGACAGAAAGCGCCGCGTCGACTGTAGATTTACCTATGGTAAAGCCATATTGATTATTATGGAATTTTGGACCGTTCGGTAGTAAACGTGGAACGATGAGGCGCTCAAGAAGTTTACCCAAAGATGGTAGAAGTGTGATAGGACGATATGACTTCGGATCATCCGGTGGTTTGTCACCACACTTTGGTATTATTCGTATGAAACCGCGTCGCCATTTACGAGGAAAAACGCCTTCAGCAATGCATCGGTTGTATACAGTTAAGATGGCATCACCCGCTGTTTTACACGCTTCTTTAATCATCCTATTAGATATTTTATCTTCACCTGATGATTTGTTGACCGGTAGTTTTCTAACAATATTTATAAATTCGTCATTAGATGGTACGTCTGACATTGGTGATTCAGGTGGCACAGGAGCCCACGCTCGAATCTGTTGGTGGTAGTCGCTATCGTTAGCCGGTGAATCATCAGGGATAAGTGTATTAATTAGCACTTCTGTTGTTTCCTCGATGCCTGTGGTATGCTTATCATTGACTTTAATGTTTTGAACGTATGCAAGGTCGACCGATCTGTTAGCTTTAAATTCGTGATATAAGGGAGACCACGGACCCTCCCTGTCAAGTTTATCAACGATTTTTCGCAACAAGTTACCCTTAGATTTTTCCACCGATGCTTTGTAGCGTGACTTGGCAACTCTAAAAGCATTTAAAGCGAACGTAAGAAGATCTCCAGTAATCTTTCGGCTCTTGAGTTTATTTAACTGTCTACGCGCTCTGCGATATCTTTTACGCTGTTCAACTAAGTAATCACTCCACCAGTCACATCTACGAATATTGGTCATAGATCCGCGACCAATGGCAATGTCAGCACAGTAGTTAAAGGTTTCTGATATAATGTCAGCACTTTCTTCGGCTGACAGCCCGTCCCGAGTGAATTCTTTGGCGTGACACGCAAAAAGCGAGCCGAAAAATTCCCAGTTCGCGCCTTTACATCTATATCTGAAATTACCGGGAATATGAGACGGACCCTGAATATAACCAGGAACAAATTCGTACACGATCAGGCGATGATCACTACAAGACGCGTCCGGTAGGACACGCCACCTATCCAAACGTACGTCCGCACTTGAAAGTGTGACGTCAATACAAGATTCGCCCATTTGGCTGCAGAAAGTAGTGGTGCATCAGGGGTATTATGAATCGATAGGTTCATCTCAGCAATGAAATCCTCAACAGCGCAGCGTCGTTCGGTATCGGTGGCCCGAACCTTGCCATACCACAGAGACGATGACGCGTTGACATCCGCGCCAACGATAACTTTGCAGCCCGCGAGTGACCGCAAGACATGACGGAGATTATGTATATGAGGAGTAACAGGATCTGAATATTGAAAGTAACAGCTTACAACGAATACTTTAAAAGAAGCTGATGATACTTCGGCAACCGCACAGTGTGGCGTCATGAGGTCACGTAAAGACGTTACCGTAAAGTTAGAAGACCGCGCAACATAAATTCCGGCTCGTGCCTTGCAATCCAGTTGCACTACCCTGTGACGTAAACGTGAGTTTTGATATTGTTCTCGAATGAGTACAAGGTCTAAGTTGTAGTCAATAATTAATTTATCTAACTCTGATGTCGCCACCTTATCGTTGTGAAGGTTTAATTAGAGATAGAGTTAATAAAAACTGCGAAAAGTAAAGGGGAAAGCACGCCACCCTGCGGTACACCAACAGACTCCAGGAAGACAAGGTCTCCCCGAAGCAAATACGCTGCCGGCGACCAAACAGGTAACTACGAAACCAGTCAATTACCGATGGAGATATGTTAAGAGAACAAAGTATGCCAAGCAGAACATCAAAATCAACAGTGTTAAAAGCATTACTAAAATCCAGCAAAGCTAAGACTGTCAGATTACCACTTTCCATGGCTGACCTTATATCATCCGTAATGTTCAGAAGCGCTGTGGTGATGCTATGACCAGGACGAAAGCCAGATTGGAAGGAGTTGAGGAGATTATTCTTAGAGAGATAAGTGCTCAATTGATTATGGATTAACCGTTCAAGGACTTTGGAAAGGAATGGTAAGACAGATATTGGACGATATTCAGAAAAGGATGTGGGATTAGACTTTTTAGGTAAAGGAATTATTTGGGCATCTTTCCACGAGCAAGGAAAAATCCCACTAGATGATGAAAAATTGAGAATATGACAAATTACTGGAAGAATAACATCCAACACAGGGAGCAACATCTTACGGCTGACACAGTCACTTCCAACTGCATTGGAAGTAACTGATAGTATGCTCTTCTTAACATCACAAGCGGAAAATTGACCAAAGACAAATGGAGAATAACTGGGAGTCGGAAGAGAAGAAAGATAATTTAATGTATTCAATTTTATTGTCCTATCAAAATTGGACGAAGCAGTAAAATGATTATTCATAGCATTTATGTCCATGTCTTTTGGGATAGTCTCTTGCTGGGTTTTACCGATCCCCAATGTTCTAAAAAATTTCCAAACTTTGGATGCGTCCCCATTTTGGACAGAAGCGTCAATTCAAACTGACATCTACGTAGAAGAACCGGACAAGTGTGAGTCGGATCCGTGCACGAACAGTTCCGTACATTATCTATTAAAGTCACATCTGTTGCACGAGAGCCCTCTTAAACATTTATTTTAATTTAATTATGTATTTACTTTTAAAGTTAATATACAATGATTAATTCATTGAGTCGTGGTGGCCTAGTGGTTAAAACACCAGCCTCTCAAGTATGAGTGTGCGGGTTCGATTCCAGGACAGGCAAGTACCAATTCAAATTACTGATTAAAAGGTGAGGGAAAACATCTTGAGGAAACCTGGCCTTTAAGTCTGAAATTTGAGCAAGCTTGGTGATTACGCTCAATCCATCTCTGTATGAGAGGAGACCTGTGCCCAGCAGTGGGACTATTAAAAGGTTGATGATGATGACGATGAATTAATATTCCGTGGTTATTGCCAGCGTCTACCTGATGTCGTTATTAATATCGAGCAGAAAACTGCAAGAAATTACGTTTCTTGTATGGGACCCTAATTAAAATGATTTTACTATTTTTTGTTAGAGTGGCAATAGTAATCTTGAAAAAAATTCAACAATCTAGCTATCGCGGTTCATGAGATATACTCTGGTGACAGACAGGCAGACAGATAGCCGAGTCTTAGTAATATGATCCTTACGGTCGTGATACGTCATACAATTAATAATGTTGCCCATTCATTGTTTCAGATATCATTTGCTTAAAACTCAGTTACTTATAACTGACGTGACAAGAGAAGACGCAGGATTATACAGGTACACATTTGTTATTTGTTGTTGTTATTTTGTACAGAAAACAATAATTGTTTCTCGAAGATAATCTGCCAAGAGTACAACACAGGAAGAGCACAGGAGAGCAATTTTTGTTATTAAAATGTACAAAATCTAGTTACAAACTCGATGACAATTAATGTCAAAAAGTTTGCAAAATTATAGGAAAATGAGAAGTACTTTTGGCAGATTAAATCTGAGATTAGAAAATTACAAGACTTGCCTCTCTGATGCAGAGTGTTATTGCTTCCGTTTTCTTATGTGTTTAGAACATTATTTCACGCTACGAAATTTGCATGTTGCTACAACTGAGCTACGGCGTAGCGATTGCTACGATTTTGCTACGCGACGACAAAAGTTCTCATAATGATAAAGTTTTGAAAATGTAAACTATTTTTCGCTTATTTCACTCCATTCGATAGCACTTACCTAATTAATCTGCAATCGCGTTTTCTGCCAAAAAATTAAACAATTGAAATCCCACGTTGTACTATTTAAATAAAGTCCATATTTGTTTAACTTGAAAGTCTGACAACTTGTCTTACTATGGAGTATTATATTAGCCAGTAACTGTGGTGTGGAGGTCAGATAGGTAGTCACTCCATGTAAAATTATGGTATTCAGCTGCATCCGGTTACACTGGAAGAAGACCCAGACTTAGTTGTCAAAGGGCTGGGCAGAATGATTGACTTTCACCCGTTCCCGAGAATAAGGGTCGTAAATGTGAAATATTTGGAATTGACTTTACCTTAATTATATTACTTGAGGTCATTATTTTTATCATAATCGCTTAAAATTTAAAGATAATAACTACTTTTGGTTATTTTACTCCATTTCTTTAATAAACGACTTTGACACCGTCTCATTTTATGACCTTTAAATATAAATTTCATTTGATAATTGGTTTGCATGAATTACCTACTTGTATTTATCAAAGAAACTTAGATACTCACACACATTTCTTATACATATCTTCAAAGTTCAAAACTCTGCATTTTCGGCTAATTCTGCAATTATATCTATTAAATTCTTTAACTAATTATGTTACTCATTGTAATGTTTTTACTTAAAAGAAACTTTTTGATATCCCGTAAGTCATAGGCTACGGGATATCAAAAAAGTAGCTATTGTTTATAGTCGTCTACTAGTTTTATTTTAAACAATTCTATATATTTTTACTAGATGCAAAGCAACAAATTCCCACGCAAACAGAACGCGAGTCAGTCATGGAGGTAGGCTGCAAGTGGAGGAGGTTCTTGCTGATCTGGACCCTGCCTTCCTGTCGGTCCAGCATGAGAGGGACATAGTTGTTCCGAAGGACGGCACCGTGCTGCTGCCATGTCCTCTAATAGGGTGGCCTAGACCCAAGGTGAGCTGAAATTACTAGCATTCAATACATACTAATGCAAAGCGGCGTTAAGGAAAACAGAACTGGATATATTGGGTATGTTAAAAAATATAGAAATATTGAAGTATGATTATTTTGGTACAGCCCCAAACATATGTACACGTATCTGTGGATACTGAGCCATTTTTTGTTTTAACAGCCTTTGTTATTTTATTATTATCCTCCGTATAGAGGAAAACAAGGTTTACATATTTTGGTATCAAAATGAACTAAACATTTTGTTACAAAACATATTTAGGCTACGAGACAATAAAAGGATTCCTTGTCAGTGGAAACCATATAAAATAATATCTATGGTGTATACATCTTTTTTGTTCGTGAAGCTTTTTGGAGTTTCTTTCCTATTTTTCTCGATACATACCTTCGATTTGGAATGAGCAACTAGATTCACCTTTCTGATTGATAAGTCAAAAGTGCTTTAAATACCCATTCGAGACCAAATATATTTACTATCTGAAGACCTACATAATGTCAACGTAAGAACAATATTTAATTATAGCCAAAGACAGGCCTTCACAAATATTAATTAATATATTTATATCAACCTATTATTTCTAGTTAGTATGGGAGTTCTCGCAACCTGGACAAAGGACAAGCGAGTTGGAGGCCACAGATGAAGTCCTCATTCTTCGTCGTGTAGACCTAGAGCAAGAAGGAGTGTACACCTGCACTGTTGAGGGGAACAGCGACCTGGTGAAGGTGAGTGATCAACTGCTCGTGCCACCACCTCTCCACCACTGCCCATGCTTCCTGCCTGTCCACTGCTGTATATAAGGAACACACACACACGGAACAAATATTTGGATTGTGTCTGGCTGTTAATATGAGAATGTGCCTGGAGACAGGCAGACAGTGGAGTCTTAGTAATAGGATTCCGTTTTAACCGGTACTAAATCTATACCAATATATAAAGCTGAAGAGTTTGTTTGTTTGTTTAAACGCACTAATCTCAGGAACTACGGGCCCGATTTGAAAAAATGCGTTGTATAGCCCATTAATCCAGGAAGGCTTTAGGCCACATAACATTACGTTGCGACTAATAGGAGCGCACCATATAAAAAAAACACCTACGCGGGTGAAACCGTGGGGCGCAGCTAGTGTTCAATAAAAAAGGAAACGTATTGTTCAGTAACGTTTTTTTATCCTTTGAATTGTAACGATTTTAGATTATTTGTCGCTGATTAGAGGAAAATAAATTGTTCACCTGCCACCAAGTATTCTAGATGTGTAAACACTGATTATATTCTTCAAGCCATTTGTATTTTCCATATATTAGAATACTATATACTGTATTGTGCTCTTAATTTTGATGTGGATACAGATAAGGGTAATGAACAGTGTTTTCATTTTACAGTTTGAAATGTAACATGAAACTATTGTAGCAAAATTTACTGTTTGAACACAGTATATCTTAAAACAATATTTACTACGAAATGCCTGTCTTCGCTCGTATACTCTAATATTAAGGACATGTAAGTACTTACTAACATGTCTACTATGAGTTGTTATCGAGAATTTACTCACTAAAGTATTAACGATCGAATAGATTTCGATAATGGTGGTACTATAAGTTTTACAGAGTTACGCAGGCGCGGTCTTACTTATTTGCCCACATTGGGTACAAATTACAAGAATTATTCCCTTTTTTTTTTTTAGTCTGAATGGGAAACATCAAATGACCTCTCCCACTCAGAGCGGAGGGTAAGGGCGTGTCTGACTTTTTCTGACTAAAACCCATTCGTGTTCCTTCACTTGCCTGTGCGTCAGGGCCATGGTTTCTTTTTTAACCAACCCCCAACCCGCAACCCTGGACCAGGGTTAGACGCGAAAGATCGCCGCCGATCGGCTCTCGAGGACACCGCGGTGCTCTACCGAAACCGGGCAGACCTCCACCGTATGCTCCACCATGTCCTCAGGGCGATCCACACAGTGGTGACACCCTGGCGTTTCCTCCCGCCTAATACGGAACAGGAACCTCCCGAAACAACCTATTGTAATCCATAAGCACTAAACATAACAATTGATAGGTATGGAACCAAAACAAAATACTCTAAGAATTGATACAGATTTTTTGTTTTCTTGTATTGAAATCATAACAAATGTGTCTCCGCAATACGTAGGTCAATATCTTTCTAAGTTATATGCCAATATCACGATAAAGTGATGTGTTTATTTCAATTTGTAGTTCGGTTTCTAGGAACAATGTATAAAACATTCTCATAACTTCCGAACACGTAGAGGTAAGATTAAAATATCCTTCCATATATATTTTGATATATCATATTCGTGCCCTCGGTATATATGTACATAAATACATATCTATGTATTTTTTCTTTTACATGTTGTAGAATATAAAACATAAAGAGATAGAGGGGTTTTCGAGGACGGTGAAGTAGATTATGAGGTCGAAATGAATTTCTAAGATGGCGGTTGCGAATTTTAATTTTGACCTTTGTTCCTGCCGGGCATCCCCCGACTTCACATGTTATTTTTTTGCTAGATTGCAATTCTTCCTGGTGGTAAGCAGTGATGTAATCATTGATGGTAAAGCGCGCTAGTTTATTAAGCCTATTCACTCAAACAACTGAGTGAATAAGAAGGAAGACGGCAGTTGAGCGAGGTGATACAATGTTAAACCCAACAACACGACTAACGATGCTGCGCCAGAGGAAGATTGATCTGGAGACTCCACGCCCAAACTCCCGACACAACAACATTTGGCGCATCATACCTGGTACACATTGCAACACTACTGCCCGTTCTCCATACGGCTTCACCAGTCATCATGCCGGCAAGACTTTGTCTGGTGGGTGGTAACTTCTACCGGCAGCCGATGATATGGCCTACCATCGAAAATCTCACCGTGTCCGTGGAGTGAGCTGAACCGATGCTAGGAATTGCCACTATTAGGTAACAGCTAGTAATGTAAATCGAAAAAAAAAGTCATTTTGTCTTTTTTGAAAAAAACATGAAGAAAATCTTAGCGTCGTTGTTTTTTTTCTAAATTTTGTTTTGTTTTCTAGCCTACGTTTTAGTTCAATTATAAATTAAATTTGTAATTTGGATAATAAATCATCATATTATTTATTCAAATTCACAACTCCCAACAATAAATCACAACTCAATATCTTTTTTTTCAATTGTTGTTGTATATCAATGAATGTTGCCAATATTTTTATGAAATATAGGTACTATTTTATCAGAAAAGTACCGCAGGTTCAAGAATAAACCTAAGACTCATGACAACCTAAGATTTCATGCTCTTGAAAAAAACATGGTCCAGGAAATAAACAGTTTTTTTAATTATTTTTTTTTCAAGGTTTTTTTCACGTTAAAAAAAAGGTTTCTTTGCAATACTAGTAACAGCTAACTCTGGTATTTACATACAGTCTCTAGCATTAGTTAGAATGGCAGCTTATTTCAAGCCCATATCATGGTGATATGATTACACAATCTTATGGCTGTAATTAACCAATTGTTAACCGATTATGATGTTTCATTTTTGTACCCCTAGCATCTCCAGCTGTACTCCACTAATTGAAACATCATGATCAACTACACGCCAAAACTGATTTCCCTAAGGCACCTCTGGATCTTAGGGGGATTAGTTTTGGTGTGATGTTTTCGAGTTATCTGTTATAATTAGTATCTATTCAGTTTGTTCTGAACTTTGGTATCGGCACATTATTGCACAAAGTTTTCCAATGCTCATACTCATGTGAATTTGTTGTTATGTACCGACGCACTATATTACGCAGACCTGAAACTTTATCAAACAATATTTAATTCAACTAAGATAATAAACTAGTTGTAAACTGAGTCAAATTAGACTAACTAGAGAAACTTTGCAGATGAGACTGGTGTCAATATCTAAACTTTAACAAGTGTATTTGTTGATGTGTGTCGACACACTGTAATATTACGCAAACGTGAAACTTTATCAAACTATATTCAATTCAACTTAGATAATAAACTAGTTGTAAACCGAAATCGATTGGCAAGTTTATTTCATCATCATCAACCTTTTTTTTATCGTCCCACTGCTGGACACAGGTCTCCTCTCATACAGAGAAGTATTGATCGTAATCACCACGCTTGCTCAATGCGGGTTGGCGATTTCAGACTTAAAGTCTAGGTTTCCTCAAGATGTTTTCCTTCACCTTTTAATCAGTCATTGGTGTCCAAGATATACTCTCAAGTAGGAGTGTGCGGAGGGTTTGTTATTATCAACTGGATGTATGTATGTTTGTAACAGACTCCTTTGGACTGGATTTGACCCACTTTACACGGATAGATTTAATTTAAAGTATGTGTACTTATTTCGTGTTAACTTCACAGATTTGATGGGTAGCACACAAAACAAAAAATGTTTCATTTCTCAACTCATACTGATTCCAGTAAATACACTACCAACGGCCGTACCCCAAGCAAAAATCCTTAACTCAAATCTTCTTTATTTCTATTTTATCGTGTTTAAATATCGACAATCATAACGCGTGTGTAGTTTCGATAACTAATTCAATTTGTTCTTGTATATAATTGCTTTTCGCCGTATATAGCAGCGGTATATAACGCCGTGTCTTCTGGTAATATCCTTGTATGCCTGGCAGCCATTTGTGTTGAGAAATGAATACATATTACCTTATTTAGCTGAATGTTAACCTGAGGCGAATTTGATTACTATGTTTCCTATGATATTCGAATCTCTTGTTGATAGCGAAATTGTCTTTTAGGGTGTTGTCGCTCAAAATAAAAAATGGGTCCCTCAATTTGTTATCCGTCTGTTACCTAAACCCTTTTTTCGAGAAAGCGTGAAGGTGAGCATTCTGTCTAGCCTCTTCTTAACTATGCTGAATATCAGTATTTGCCTCCATCACCCAGTTACCGGGTAACACGATACCCATTAGACAGACCAGTCTAAACTCCATTTTGCTACATAGTAAAACATTATTTAGGGTACCTCCACTGTGGGCACTCCGCAATATGTTAGCAGTAAATCCCCTCTTTGAGGCGCCACGGCGCCCTCTCCTTCTGCCTGACGTAGGTCCTCACCGGACACGGTGGTGTCGGGAGGTCCCTGTTCCGTATAAGCGTACCAGGAGGGGGAACATTATATTATATTTTGTTGTTATAAGTAATAAGAAAAACATACCCTCACCATTTATCACTACTCAGACAGCTTCTCCATTGTTAACGATGGAGGAACTGTACCTAAGCCTAGCAGTATTTGGGCACGCCACAATAGCGGCGGTAAGTCCATTCTTTGAGGAGTAGCTAGAGAGGCGCCACGGCGCCCTCACCTTCCGCCTGACGCAGACCGACGGTTGGACAGTTGTTTCGGGAGGTTTCTGTTCTGAATAAGGCGGGAGGACACGCCAGGGTGTCACCATTGTGTGGATCGCTCTGTGGACACGGTGGAGCATACGGTGGAGTCTGCCCGGCTTGGGTAAACCACCGCCGTGTCCTCGTAGCGGCGATCGGGGCGATCTCTCTCATCCGACTCTGGTCGAGGTCATGGTCCGGAGTGAGGGCGCATGGCAGGCCGTCACCTCCTTCTGCGAAGGAGTGATGGTGGCCAAGGAGTAGGCGGAGCGCGTGTGAGGGAGCGGGAATCCCAGCGCCGTCACGCCACTAGCCGCCGCAGGAGACGCCCTGGTCGGCAGATGGCATCGTACTCCCAGCCACCGTAGGCGCGGGCCTGTGGGCGGTGAGCAGTGGGCAGCTCGCCACCTGGTAAGGAGCAGGACCGAGTCGCCGGCGCGTTGTGGTGACGGCCTGACTTGCACTCTCACTCCAACCTGCCTTGATCTTCATGCTCTCAAAGGGTAGAAACGTAACCCTACTACTAAAACGTCATTGTTAGTCTGTCTGTCGTCACCAGGTTCTCATGAACCGTAATAGCTAGACAGGTTAATTTTTACAGATGATGTAATTCTGTTGCCTTTATAACAGCATTTACTAAAAACAGAAACATGTTTTTTGAGAGTCTGACGTTCCTTGTGCCTGTTGTTCTTTATTTACATAGATCATATATAAGCAATACTTACAAAATAAATGTTAGTTTCCTTTTCCTTGCAAATAAAAGAAATGTGTGGGAAGAAAAGTATAGATCTCATTACGTTCATGATAGGTGACTTTCATGATAGATATTTTCCATAAATAATCTTTTATCTCGTTTGTGTGTTGTTGTTAAATAAAAATACTATATACAATAAATTAAATCGTTCAGTCTTATTTATTTCTTGTTTGATTCTACGAAGCTACGTAGAATCTTCTCGTCCGAAATACCACAGTGTCTCAAGACAAAAGTCTTCGACCAGTGTGTGTTGAACCTTATAAGAAGGTTCAAGGTCACTCAAAGGGCAATGGAGAGAGCTATGCTTGGGGTTTCACTGCGTGATCGAATTAGGAATGAGGAGATCCGCAGAAGAACGAGAGTATCCGACATAGCCCGAAGAATTGCAACACTAAAGTGGCAGTGGGCCGGACACACTGCCCGTAGGACCGAGGCCCGATGGGGCCGACGGTTTCTCGAGTGGCGACCACGCACTGGAAGCCGCAGCGTGGGAGGCCCCCGACAAGGTGGACCGACTTAGTGAAGGTGGCGGGAAACAGCTGGATGCGGGAGGCGCAGCACCGGTCGAGCCTATGTCCAGCAGTGGACGATTTTCGGCTGAAATGATAGCAATGGATTATCAATATGCTTCAAAAAAATGAAATTAAGATTGATAGTGTATTATGCAATTAGAGCGCTATTTTAGTTAGCTACTAACTTATTTACTCGTACTCATGATGCTTAGCAACGTGAATAAGGCAATGACTGTTACTGAACTGTCTAAATTAAAACAACCTTAAATTATGTGTCTGCATGACCGCAGTGTATCGCCATACAGTGACATAATATTGTATAAATACCATAATATATGCATTTAAAGCTGTTAGTCCCGTGTGGTACCGAGCATGCATAGAATAGTACCAAACCATATCCTCCTGTGGATGTCGTAAGAGGCGACTAAGGGAACTCCCACCAGAGAAGCGGGAAGCACGCTTCTCCTGTGGAATATCAAATTACTGCGATCCCCAACCCGCTTGCCAATGCCCCCCAATGGAATGAAAGCCTTGAGGGAGGCCTTTGTCCAGCAGTGGACCTCTATAGGCTGAAAATAAGAAGAAGGAAGTTGTTATTTTGACAATACAAACAAACACTTCAATTTCACATAATTATATATTTGTATAAAGCTAATTGTGAATAACGTGCCTAACAAAGATTCTCACATATCAATGTATTTCTTTCTTCATCCCCAGACATTCAACGTGTCGATCACAGAACCAGTGAAGATCACAGTGCCCCCGACGTCGAAGCAGACGTTCAGGGCAAGCACGGTGCGGTTCAACTGCACGGCTGTGGGGAGACCAGCTCCCAATGTTTCCTGGTACAAGGATGGGAAACCGCTGGCGTTGGCTGGCCGAGTGAGTTATATTCTTTTTCTATTGTATGCCACCTCCTTACCTCGATCACATCTGATGGAAAGCAACGGTTGAGGTCTATGATGGAACAAGTGTGCTCTGTTCACTCTCGCTTTTAAGATCGCAAACTGCGGACTGAGTTCCACCTACAACATGTAAATTAATTAACGCACTTCCAGAAAATAGTTTGTTCAGGATCGTTTACTGAATCGGTTTATATCATTTTTAATATAGGTAATTTTTTAATCCAAAAATAATTAAAACTACGGAAATTATTGTCATATTAACCCTGTTGCTTGTACAGACTTTTAAAATCGCAGTTTTATTTGTATTCAAACTAATTAAGTAATTTAATCATTCAATGCAAAATAAAAAAAAATAAATCTTATTCCGAGAACGTTAAGGGCTCCATTCTCCAAGAATTGGTATAACTAATTTGATAAATAACAATGCATATACATGTTAAATTAAAAATTCAGTGTATGTATTATGATTATATAGGGTGTGCTTTAATTACATTACTTGTTGTATATGAACTGCTAAAGCTAGGTTGATGCAGATTATAATCTGCATCAACCTAGCTTTAGCAGTTCTTTCTTAAATGTGACTGCCTCCTTGGTCTAGTGGTCACAAACAGGAATGCTGAGCGTGGAGTATTGCCTTCGGTATCCTGGTCGGGCAGCGTTTATACCAGGTTTATACGATTTAAAGGGTAAAGAAAGTACACTTGGGATTGCGCATACACTTAAGTGCACTATAATATCTCTTGCGTATTTTGCTTATAATATTTATTCTTTCGCACATGAATTGTACAGAGGCGGGCTTAATGCCTTAGGCATTCTCTAGTAGTCAACCACATGTGGTTAAGAGATTAGACAGCAGGTGCTTTAGTTGAAAAAAATATATATAAAGAAGAAAAAGCCTATTAACACTATTTAAATAAGTACTTAATGTTCTTGTGTGTCTTAATAAATATTTAATGTTCGTCCGAAATACCGCAGTGTCTCAAGACAAAAGTCTTCGGCCAGTGTGTTTTGCCAGTGATGACTTATGGCACTGAAACTCAAGAAGGCTATAAGAAGGCTCTAAGTCACTCAAAGGGCGATGGAGAGGGCTATGCTTGGGGTTTCACAGCGCGATCGAATCAGGAATGAGGAATCAGAGTAACCGACATAGCCCGAAGAATTGCAACACTAAAGTGGCAGTGGGCTGGCCACATTGCCCGTAGGACCGATGCCCGATGGGGCCGACTGGTTCTCGAGCGGTGACCACGCACCGGAAGACGTCGCGTGGGTAGGCCCCCGACAAGGTGGACCGACGACTAAGTGAAGGTCGCGGGAAACCGCTGGATGCGTGAGGCGCAAGACTGGTCGTCGTGGAGAACCTTAGTGGAGGCCTATGTCCAGCAGTGGCCGTTTTTCGGCTGAAATGATTATGATGAAATAAATACTTCAATAAGCTATATACACATACATACTATTACCAAAATATATACTTATAATAATTATATAGATAAAAACTAAAAATTTGGGAGAGAGGTGTTGAACTGACCATAAACGATCGCATCACTGCTTACCATCAGGCGGGATTGCGGTCAAGCGCTAGTTAGCTAAATAACTCTGCAATTTCCGCTTAAATGCAAATCGACTGGCGGCCATCCTGATTGATATCAAGAGGAAGCGCATTCCACAGAAGAATGGATTGAATATGAAATGAAGAGTGAAAGAAGTCAGACGTATGTGAAGTCCCTTCATGGATCGTTTGTAGTCATAACTCATCGTCAGAAGCCCGAAAGTCTGACAGTCTTACCAAGGGGAGCGTGTTACAAACCAGGGCTGTGGGGGTCATATTAATTGTCGCTTCGTGTAAAAACTGGTATTTAGCTGCACCCAAGAGACTGAACGTTGGCCCCAGCGTACAGACGACAGCACACCAAGCTACTAGAAGACGAAAATTAACAGATTTAATAGTTATTTAACACAGATTAGATTTAACACAGTTATTTTGTCTTTATTCGATTTCAACTGTATGGCTAAAACATTGAGGGTCATGGATCACTATGAATATTTGACAGTTTTTGATAGCTTGACCTGATATCGTCCGTATATGGGTATGAAGTTGGGAATAACTACGCAGATGATGATTAAATTATAATTTTCGTACACATACAACGTTATTTTTTGTTTTTGCGAAAACTGGAATATAGTTAAAACATCCTTAGGGATACTCTTCAGAAATTGTCCTATGAAGATACAAAGAATTTACTAATTGTGCTGAAGTGATTGTATTTATATATATATAATAAGTTATATAATTTGTTTGTTATTATTGTTTATTTATTAATTACTTTAGATTGTTATTACAGCTGTTATCGCTTGAAACACAGGTTTTCCTAGTTCAGGCACGTAACTGTATTATTTGAGGAATTTTGAATAAATATTATTATATTATAGTTTGTTCAGAATAAGCAATTGAATCGATTCCAATCATTTTTACACCATGTTCTATTTTTTCCCAAATACATTTAGAAATTGTTGCAGTGTGGTTACCGAACGGTTACGATAGATCTATTCATTGCGCGTGCGCCACAGCTGACGGACGACAGAGGTCAACGCACCGCGCTTTGACCATATTTTTGTTGGGACAACCAAATAGAATAGCAAACTCATAACTTTGTGGTATTTCATTATATCTTTATGAAATTTTGTACATAGATTTTTTACTTAAAAATACTGAAAATAATACTGGACAGGTGTTTTGGGTTTCGCATAAATAAAAAATAATGTTGAATAACCAGTCAGCTGAACCTTCAGTCCGTTTCAGTAACATTCTGAGATTTTTACAGAATCTAGAACCTGGTTGGAAAAAAACCTATAAACCTATAATCTCTATCTCTAAAATTACCATTTCTATCTACATATTGTTATATATATTTTGTTTGAATTTTAAGTTAAAAATAATGTCTTAACTGTGTTGGTTTCCCAAACATATAGATGCACTCAGTTATTAATTTTTTTTTTTTATAGATCGTGGTGTTACCATCAGTTGATGGCAAACGAATGGAGCTTCTCATCAGAAGCGTTACTTCCGAGGATGCAGGTGAGAGATTGGTGCATCTTCATCATCATCAACCTTTTTTAACGCCCCACTGCTGGGCACAGGTCTCCTCTTATACAGAGAAGGATTGAGCGTAATCACCACGCTTGCTCAACGCGGGTTCGCGATTTCAGACTTAAAGTCCAGGTTTCCTCAAGATGTTTTCCTTCACCTTCAGTTATTGGTGTCCAAGATATACTTAGAAAGTACATATAACTTTAGAAAAGTTACACTGGTACTTGCCTGACCTGGAATCGAACGCACGCACTCAGACTTAAGAGGCGGGTATTTTAACCGCTAACACGACATCTTCATAAATAGCAGGAATTAATATTCAACAAAAACCAATGTATTGGCAAACGTGAATTTCATTGCCGCATTGATACAGGTGGCAAGTAACATGGCAAGGGTTTGGTAGTGGGAGGAAGTTTGCGAATACTCCAATAAAAAAAAAACAATATTTAAAGATCTAATTTGAAAGTCTATTTAAAAAAAAAGTTCAGGAAAGGAGAGGACTGGCTTACAACTCTATCCAAGTTGAAGACTGTAGTTGTTCTGCTTCTCAACTAAAAAACTCCTTAAAGTTCCAGGCCTCCATAATCTTATTCTACTATACGTTATCTTTCCCCAGGAGTATACCAGTGTTTCGCTCATAGCCACACGTCGTGGGCGTCGTCGTGGGCCACACTCAACGTGACGGGCGCGGGCGCGGCGGCGCCCAGCGGCGTGCGATGCTGGCCCACTGGCGCGCGCGCAGTCGCCGTGCGTTGGCCCAAAGTCAACGCGGACGTCATGGCCTACACTGTGCAGATTACTACACCAGGTAGAAGTTATCCAATTAATCAACTTTTTTTTTCTTTTTGGCTTCACACGGTTTGTGCATTTAGCCAATGTCACGTAATGAATTTTCATTCATGTCAAAAACGACGGCCGCGTGAACCGTCTACGAGGGAGGTATGAGGCAAAATCCTGATGAGGCCACTATGCTGCGATATCTCAATGTTCTTTATGAATTATTTACTGAATGCACTTTTTACCATATAAATCAAGCACTTTTATTTAGTAAACAACACTATAAATAATTAAAAATTAAAAGTCCAATAAAAAATGAGCTTAACTTTCCCGCCAAAATTCCAATTATTCAAAATTATAATATACCTGCTCGTAAAGTAATTATTTAAAAATGAGGTAGAATGAACAGACGACAGCACATCAAGCTACTATAATCCATCAGATTTCTGTATTACATTTTCAGCTTTATCCCTAAAGTATTAAGGGTCAAGGTTGATTGGGAATATTTGACAGTTTCGGGTAGCTGTCGTCCGTAAGTCATTATAATATTTGACAGTTTCGGGTAGCTGTCGTCCGTAAGTCATTATAATATTTGACAGTTTCGGGTAGCTGTCGTCCGTAAGTCATTATAATATTTGACAGTTTCGGGTAGCTGTCGTCCGTAAGTCATTATAATATTTGACAGTTTCGGGTAGCTGTCGTCCGTAAGTCATTATAATATTTTTTTAACTTGCTAAGCGCTTAGAAACTGTAAATAAAATCTATTGTTAATTGATCCTTACGCGAAACGTAATCGACCCCATACAATTACAAAAAGCTTTTTTTAAGTGTCATCTTTACTGGGTCGGTGAGAAGGTACATTATTGAGAGCTTCCTAAATTCTGATTGACATGCTGTGTTTTTTTTATTTATGGCTCTACAATAGCTGCCTAAATAGACTTAAACTAAAAAGTTTTTATCACGAAACTCAAAATTATACTGGCCAGACACAAATGCTGCACATCGAAAAAAACAAAATACATCGCGCTTCGTTCGATTTGTATCTACTATCTACTAAAATCACAGGCGATGGTAAGTAATGATAGTGAAGGTTTTATAACGACGCCGAAAAATTGTCTTCTTTTGGAATGATAATGACGTAGTGCTTGATGATAGGATACCCGTTTCTCCATATCTGACAGTTGGCAATGTCCTCAGGCACAAGTCAGCCTCATGTTCAAACTGCACAATAAGCTACTACAAACTGTCAGATTTCCTTATTCGATTTTCAACTTTATCTCTAAAGCATTAAGGCTCAAAGTTGATTGGGAATATCTGACAGTTTGGGGTCTTCCGTAAATATTACATTGCACATTTCGAAACTGCCCCTTTACTAATTCTATTTATGTTTTCCAGGAGGCACATCATTACCTGGACAGCCAGTTATTGGCATTGAAGATGTCATCCCTGTTGCGGAGCCCCTTACACCTTATGGGTTCCAGGTTAGTAGAAATTATTATGATTGTCACTTCAATTCAAATTTTGTTTATTGTTTTTGGCAAGACGTTGGGTCTTAATTTCTTCAAAAAACATTTTAAAATGTCTCGTTTTCAGGTCCGAGCTTACATCAAGTCTTCAACGACAAACAGGAATGTTGCCAGTGACATGTCAGAGAGCGTCACGTGTCAAGGACAGGGAGGTAAGCAGGAATGTCATTATTCAGCTATAAATTCCAATACACATCTATCTTTATTCCTACAAAGTTATTTTTTGTTTATGCGAAACCTAATTATATAGTTTGTTCTGAATAAGCAACTGAATCGTTCAATCATTTTTACACCATGTTATATTTTTTCCCAAATACATTACGCAGTTTTACGTTAGATCATAGTACTCGCGCGCGCATCAGCTGACGCCGAGAGGTCAACGCCCCGCGTTCGCCCGCACGAGCGGACCTTTGACCATATTTTTGTTGGGACAACCAAGTAGAATAGTAAGCTCATAACTTTGTGGTTTTTCATGAAACCTTTTTGAAATTTTGTACATAGATTCTTTACCTAAAAATTCTGGACACGTGTTTCGGGTTTTGCATAAACAAAAAATAATGTTGTATATTACATGATATGAAAACGACTCTTCTAGGAGCTGCAGGACATAATATTTTTTTTTTAACGTGACTGCTGAAACGATAAGTTTTATAACGGTAACCACAATTTTATTCCAAACATTCTAAGGGATATTGGCGTCGATAACCTTGCTCACAAACTAAATTAAATTGTTGTTTTTTCCACTTCTTTTTTCTACGTCATCAAGAAATGGAGAGAAGTTAGAAAAAATTGTGGAGTCCTGTCAAATTAAGATATTCCATGAACAGTTTAGACGAGGTTTCACGGAAAATACCCCAGACTTCAAAGCTGAAAAAGCTTCGGATGCGACTGGGATTAACGCTGAGATGATGAAGATACGTCTGGCGCAGACTAAAAACATGGCGTCTAAAGATAGGTACGTCTGGCGCGGACTAATTAGGCACAATAGATCAGCACGAGTATTACAATAGCTGTTTACGACAGTGGCATACAAAAGTTTTTCATGACCTTGAAATAAATAAATACAAAAAACCGTCAATGTTGTTTTGTTGTTATAATCCCACAAATGAAAAGCAAAGGCATATCCATACAGCCTAATAACATGCGAGGTTTATTCGCGACGCAAATACGCACGCTTTTGGGAATAATCATATGTTGATGTTTTGATGCCATAGCCATAAAAAAAAAATTACAAAGTTTCATTGTAGTATGGTTTACCCGTGTTGAAATGGTCATTGTAACACGACTTGGCAGGAATGAGTAGGTACTATTGAGATATGACTTATTGTTATGTATTAAACAAATTACCAAATGGTTGTAGAAAAATACATAATATCGCTCATCATTTATTCATAAGAGAGGTGACCGCGACTTTGACTGGCCTACTCCAGTTAAATTAGTCTGCGCCAGACGTATCTTTAGACGCCATGTTTTTAGTTCGCGCCAGACGTAGTATTATCTAACTCACTCAACTCACTAATATTTATCTTCTGTCATTTTCATAATGAAATAGAATTAATAAGATTTAGTTTAGTTAGTGAACATGAAACTCGGCGCCACATTGATGTCGTAAATTGTTCTAAAGTTTTGCTTCTAGGGTACCTCTTGCTACTTATATTGTTCTTTTTACTCTTGTCTTGATTCTTTCCAGTGCCAATAAAACTGGCTCGTCAGGGCGATGACATCTTGGTGTCCTGGAGGCAGTTCGCAGACCAAAACCCTGGCGTGTTGCAGTGGATTCTGCAGTACAAGGCCGAGAACAGCACGGATGAACACAACGTTACTCTTGACGGGAAAGTCACCAACCATACTGTTAAAAGTATGTTGTCATATTTTCTTCATCATCATCAACCTTTTTATCGTCCCACTGCTAGGCACAGGTCTCCTCTCATACAGAGAAGGACTAAGCGTAATCACCGCGCTTGCTCAATGCGGGTTAGCGATTTCAAAAAGTCTAGGTTTTCCTTCACCTTGTAATCAGTCATTGGTGTCCAAGATATACTTAGAAACATCTCATTTCAAACATGAAATCATATCTTCTTACCATATTTTCTTGCTGGAATTCCATTCCTTTAGTCGTGGGGGTTTTCACACATTCAATGGAAATGACGTAAAAATGTTTATCGATATACCTACTTACGTTCCTAACTTGTGTTTAGAGTTTCTTCATATAACATGCCAGAAGAACACGAATATTAAAAGATTTGTCTTCTATCCCAGTGTCATCAAAAGAACCGCTGCAAGTCAGAGTCCTGGGCACGAAACTGCTCCCCTGGCTGCAGCAGAACCTGACGCTGGTCCCCTGGACGTCCACTAGCATAGCCATCCATGCGCCCGACGGCGGGTGAGGTTCTGTTGTCCCCAAACAGATGATTTTCTATTTTATAGTTGTAAATTTTAATTATAATGTCTTCATAAAGGTAAAATTTATGTTATTAATTTTATTAAATTAAGGTATTCATTGCACAGAGTTTGAAGCCAACTCTTTATTTCAAAAATAGTCTTGGGAAATCTTTTCCTTACTTAAATTATATTTTTCTTTTCTCTTCAATCGGCGCCGTTATAATTTTAAAAGCCTAGAGGGTCGAGACAGGGACATTTATAAAGTGAATTTTTGAAGTTCCAACAGCTTTATGAAGCTCTATTAAGCTTTAGAGGTATTGAGGAACGGGGTGTAAAGTTCACTCATCCTCCATGGAAAAGGGAGGATCCTCCGACCAGACGGATGTTATGTCTGGCGGGCACTTGCCCAACGGTTTATGTTGGGAAGTTATTTATACGCTAGTTGCACGGTTAACTTTGTTTGTGAGATACAGGGTCTGTATGATGGCGATAAACACAGTAAGAAATACCTCAGTTGCTTTAAACGTTGGTTAAATCCAGGTAGGCTATTTAAGCCCTTTACCTACGTAAAGATCGTATAAATACATAATATCGCTCATCATTCGTTCATCAGAGAGGTGACCGCGGTTCCTGAAGACGTGGAGGTCACAGACGTGGGTCCTCGGGAGTTCACCGTGCGCTGGCGTTGTGAGGAGGCCGACGTGGCGCTCGAGGCCTACACCTATATGGTGTGCACGAGGAAAGTGGATGGAAACGAGGAGTGTCTTGAAAGGTATGTCAAAAGTGTACAACAGTACCTCGGTAGCTCGGTGGTAGGCCATAACATTGGCTGCCAGCAGAAGTTACCACCCACCAGACAAAGTCTTGCCGCCAAGCGATTCATAGTGTTTCGGCATGACATCTGGTGAAGCCGTAAGTAGGACGGGTCTGAGCAGTTGTATTGCGATGTGTGCCAGGTACGGTGCATCAAATGTTGTTGTGTCGGGAGTTTGGTCGAGGAAGGTCTCCAGACCAATCTCCCTAGGGCGCAACATCGTTGGTCGTGTTGTTGGGTTTAACATTGCATCACTTAGCTCAGCTGCCGTCTTCCTTCCTATTTACTCAGTTTTTTTGAATGAATAGGCTTAATAAACTAGTGCGCTTTACCATGAACGATTGCATCTCTGCTTACCATCAGGCAGGATTGCGGTAAGTATGCAAATTTCTCACCATCAACTAATACTAAGTGATTGACAGTAATGACTGCTCTAGTGAGATTTTTACAGGATCTATCGGTTGTTTATTTTAAGGTTGGTTGCTATGTGTTTAAAATAAAGTGATTAGTGAGTTTTTTTTATGACAAAAATCTTACTCCTCCACCTGAGAGCAGTGATGAGGTTGAGTTGTAGGTCTTGAGTTGGAACCTTTACTTTATATCACTAATTTCATCACCACTACATTCCAAACATTGAAAGTGTTGTGTAGGGGTCGTATGATGCTTGCCGGGTGGCAGAAAGGGAGACCGCTAAGTTTACACAGGTCCCACAAAGGAAAATATTGCGAACAGCTGGCGAAAATTCTATAAAAACATTCGAAGATATATTATGATATCCACCAATCCATATTGGGCATTGGCTTGCGGCCCACTCCTTCTAACAGTGATAAGGGCTGCGTCGTTGTTGAGCCTAGAGGAACATCATAGGACGATTACGGATGGATTGACATAGATAGATAGTAAAAATATCTTGGCAAACATTGCCAGCGGCGGTCTTGCCGTCTAATTACAATTTAAGTGTATTCAAGACCAGTATGCTTTACCATGAACGATTGCATCACTGCTTACCATCAGGCGGGAGCGTGGTCAAGCACTAGTTTATAACGTTAAAAAAACCTTCATTAGAGAAACATATCTGAGCTAGTAAATTTTCGCTTGAATTGCTCCAGCTGATTTTTCCCATGATCTTACCCCCCTGTTCATCTTTAAGCTGATCTTCTTTCTTCTCCCCACAGCCACAGCAAGTCCGTTCGCATAGATAAGCTGTCACCGAGCACAGAGTACGAGGTGCGGGTACAGGCCAGAGTACCAGCCAGGATGGCGGTTGGAGAGTTCTCCGCACCGATCCATATTAGTACGCCGTCTGAGGGTAAGTATCTCGCTGGTGATGTCGTGTGTGTTGAATCATGTTCGTTAACGGGCGCCGTCAGAGTGAACTGTTCAGCTTTTAGCTAGCTAGTTTTATCATACTGGCAGACTCTTTGACAATTCAAAAGTGCCTGAAATTGGTTCACTTGATGAATGCTTTGATTAGATTGGAATGTCACTCTTTGACTTTCAATACTTATATGGTATGTATTTCTGTAAATCTGTACCAACCCACGCTGGGCCCGACTAACCCGCACTGGGCCTGCGTGGTAGATTACGGCCCACTCCCTCTCACCGAGAGGAGGCCTGCGTCCCAACAGTGAGAAAATTATAGGCTGATTATGTTATCTTATGTATGTGAAATCACAGTGTTCAAAAAAAGTGTCTGCTCGGCCTTTGAACGTTGCAAGCGTGCCGCCATGCGTGGTTGTAGGTATGATGTTGACCCCTGATGTGTACTCTAGTTACACAGCTGATAAGATAGGTTTTCAAGTTTTGTTCACATTGCGCTTTTTTGTATAATTAGCAAATTAATAAATTTTTACTTTTAAATCTTATTGGCTTATAAAAGTATAGCAATTATGAACGATCTAAAGTGAAAAAACTGCAACTTTTTTTTTTTAATCAGGAAAACGTCGACGAAAAATTCCACCATGAATTCAGAAACATGTACTGGTTCCATGATACTCGTTAGTGCGTCGATGTGAGATACACCCTTTACAATACCGCGTCTTGACAGGGACTGAGTGGCCGTGCGAGCCGTATTTCAGTTCTCATATTGCATCTTGCTTACCTAAGCAATGGACCCACAATCCTCCCCTTGATAAAAAAAAAAATATGTTAAAATACAACCAAGGAAGTATTTTTGAGCCTACTCTTCCTGTTTACAATTAACCCTTCGTATGCCGCGATCAATGAACGTGGATCCACGCGAAACACGATAGCTTCTTTATTGTTTCTGTGTTTACCACATTCAACTGGATAGATAAACTTATATTTCTATCTTTCTTTCCTCACCAGGTCCACAACGCTTCAAAGACCTGACTTACAAGTTGGTAAACGCGACCAGCCTCCGCGTATCCTGGAACAGTGTCCCTGAGAAATACACCATCCACTACAGCAACGAGTTAAAGCAACCCATCAACCAGTGGCCATGTGTTGATACTGTGGGCAATACCGTGCTGGTAAGTATTGAGGGATTTTGAATTTTGTGTATATCATATACGATTCATTTATTTGCTGCACGTTGATACTAACATTACTTAGGCGTTAATTGACTCACAGGTCCAGTCATTTTGACGGAAAACAAAATATGAAGTTACAACCTAAGTCCTAAGGAATACATAAAGGATAATATAGTTTGTTTTCCGACATAAATAAACTTTTCATATTTTATTTTATTTATAATTTATGTACACACAATAAAATACATAAGGACATGACAAAATAAAGATCTAAGTACAAAGGTGCTGCTTATTTTTTAAGAAATTTCTTTCAGTAGACTTGCATATTAAGTAGGTTATGCTTTTTATTTTATGGAAAGAATCTGAAACAGTGGTAAATTCATAAGTTTTAATCTTAGCTAAAGACTTAATAGTTAATCATGTTATTTTGTTATAGTTAACAGGACTAGACCTGACGAAGGAGTTGCATGTGATCGTGTCGGGGTACGAACCCATGGGCCACAGCCCCATACTCACCATACCTGTCCAAGTTCCTGGTAAGTGTCCATTTCAACCTTCTAAATAATTATTGTTCCAGTTCCGAAGCTACACAACATTACCAGTGCTTGTATGAGAAAAAATAATCTGAATAATATTCTGTTGACTAAGTATCTACTAACAAATAGGAGTTTATGGAAATATAACTTTAACTCTTACGTAATAAAGTTCAATTTACTCTACAAGTTCAAACATTTTTATAACTCTTTCGATAGTCACTCTGAAATCAACCAAATCCTCATTTATTTTATATTTTTCATAATTATAAACGAATGCTTGACCGCAATCCCGTCTGATGGTAAGCAAAGATGCAATCGTTGATGGTCACTCAAAAAAACTGAGAAAATAGAAAGGAAGACGGCAGTTGAGTAAGGTGATTCAATGTTAAACCCAACAACACTACCAACGATGCTGCGCCAGAGCGAGATTGATCTGGAGACCCTCCACGACCAAACTCCCGACATAACAAAATTTGGTGTATCGTACCCGGCACACATCGCAACACAACTGCTCAGACCCGTCCTCCGTACGGCTTCACCAGACATCATGCCGGAACACGACGAATCGCTTGGCGGCATGACTTTGTCTGGTGGGTGGTAGCTTCTGCCGGCAGCCGATGTTAATCGTCATTTATATAAAGTCGATTTCTAATAAATCAAACGCGTGGCTCACAGACAAGAACTGAACTTTTTAATTAGAAAACATACAGTGCTACATATTCAATGACAGATGGCGCTACTAGTCTCTAATAAGTGATATTGTCGATACAAAATAGATATAAAATAACACCCCCACTTATCGCAATATCCACTAAACAATTTTACAGAAAAATTACTATTATGTATATGTTAGCGCGTCACAACATGATAGTTTATACATCCGTCTTTCTAACATATATATAAATTATTCTATACAAACTATGCCAAGAAGCAACATAAATTTATAATGCTTTGCTGAACATAAACTTTTCGTCAATATGTCAGCCGGCATATCAGCTGTTGGCAAATACAGCATTTTAACAATTTTATCCTTTACTAGATCACGACAAAAATGATATTTGATATCAATATGTTTTGTACGTTTGTGAAATACTGGATTCGCACACAGTTTCTGTGCACTCTGATTATCATTGAATAGGCTGATTGTGTACATCTTATTTGTTATTTCATATTGCAATTCCTTTAGATACAATGCTTCTCTACATGCCTCAGACAGACTAATATACTCTGATTCAGTGCTAGATAAGGCTATACATTTCTGTTTTTTACATTCCCATGATATTATACCATCAGATAACAAAAAAACACATTCCAGTATATGATCTCCTATCTACAGAGTTAGAGGCCCAATCAGCATCTGCATACCCTGTTATTTCTGAATTACCTTCTTTACAATATTTTATTCCATAACACTTAGTTCGTTTTAGATATTTTAATACTCTCTTCGCATATTCCCAATGCTCCTTGGTATGGCTATTATTAAATTGACTTAAATAACTTATAGAGTAACTAATGTCTGGCCTAGTTAAGACCGACAGGTACATTAAACTACCAATAAGTTGTTGATAGGGCACATGACTATTTACACCTACATGACCTTTATTTACATCTAGTTTGACCTCCATAGGAGTATCAACAGTTTTACAGTCACTTAAATTAAATTTGCTCAAAAGTTGATCAATATAAGTTTCCTGACTCAGAGTTACATATCCCTTATCTTTATTGAAGGTTACATTCATTCCAAGACATGTTTTAACTTCACCTAAGTCCTTAATGCTAAACTCTTTAGATAAAATCTGTTTTAAGTTCTTAGTTTCAATTTTATCATTGGAAAATATAAAGAAATCGTCGACATAGACTGTTACAATCGTCTTACAACTGTTAATATCCTTTATGTACATACATGGCTCTACTTTTGACCTTTTGTAACCATTACTGATCAGACAATTATCAACCTTTTGATTCCAAGCTCTAGAAGCCTGCTTAAGTCCATAAATAGCCTTTTTAAGTTTCAGTACTTTACATGCTGAATTATTACTATTATAACAATCTGGCATTTTCATATAAATGGTTTCCTCTAAATCACCATTCAAAAAAGCAGTCTTTACATCTAAATGGCTAACATCTAAACCTAACTTTACAGATAATGCAAATAGTAGTCTAAGAGTCGTATGCCTCACCACAGGTGAAAAGGTTTCTGTATAGTCTATACCTTGTTTTTGGGTGAAGCCCTTCGCGACTAGACGAGCTCGGTAACGCACTTTGTTTTCACTATCGTGTTTTTTTCGTAAAACCCACTTGCACTGCACTATAGTACCATCTATTGGTACATCCACAAGTTCCCATGCACTATTTTTCTCAAACGACTGCAATTCATCTTGCACTGCCGCTAACCACTGTGCTTTCTCAGGACCTTCCAAGGCTTCTTGTAATGACATCTCACCTGTGAACATGTTGTCATCTTGTATACAAGCACTTGCAAACCCAAATCTGTCTGGCTGCTGCCTACGCCGAGGCCCACTTGTCATGTTGACATTGTTGAGTATAAGTGAGTCTTCATTGTCTGTTGTACCAGACTCAGAGCTATCCGATGTATCATTTTCACAAGGTACATACAGTTCCCCGCTGTCATCTGTGTTCAGACTCTCTGATTGTTCAAGTGAATCTTCAAGAGTTGTTAATACTTTTTCCCCCACTGGAACCATATTCATCTCATCTGAACAATTTTCCTGTACCTCCAGAAAGTTATCTGTTGCTATATTCTCCAATACTATAACATCCCGACTAGTAGTGATGATATTAGACTTTGGGTTGTAAATCCTGTACCCTTTGACATCATTGGAATAGCCGACAAGTATACATTTTTCAGACTTTCTGTCCCACTTTAATCTCTTTTGTTTTGGCACATGTACCATGATTGTACTACCAAAAACACGTAAATGACTCACATCAGGCTTTTTGCCCGTCCATATCTCGAAGGGAGTTCTATAATTTAATGATGTGGTCACAGTCCTATTCTGTAAATACACTGCAGTGTGTGCGGCCTCTGCCCAAAATCTTTTCTCAAGACCTGCATCGAACAAAAGACACTTGGCTTTCTCGACAATAGTCCGGTTGAATCGTTCCGACAGACCATTCTGCTCAGGTGTGTATGGATTTGTTTTGTGATGTACTATCCCATTCGACATCAAAAAATTGTCAAACTTGCTGTTGCAGAATTCTGTCCCATTATCACTTCTCAAGATTTTTATGCTGTGATTAAGTTGATTCTCAACCTCTGCTTTATACTGTTGAAAGCATTTCAATGCATCATCTTTTGTTTTCAAAAAATAAATGTATGTCATTCGACTAAAATCATCTATGAACAGCATAAAGTATCTAGAACCACCCATAGACCGGTTTTCCATCGGTCCACAGAGATCAGTATGAACTATATGTAGCAACTCTGTACTTCTGCTTCCTTCTTTGGGAAAGGGTAAGCGACTCTGCTTGCCCTCACAGCATGCAACACATGATGACTTTGATATATCAGTCTTATTATCAAGTGTTAATCCCTGTACAGCATCTTGCATCTTGTTCAGATACTGACTGTTGATATGACCTAGACGTCGATGCCAAACTTCACTGGACACCATCACTGCAGCTGATGAACAATATTCAGGCATATTTAGTTTATATACACCATTCAACAGTCTCGCTGTAGCCACCAGTACTCCTGCTTGGTTGAAAATCTGACAACCATAATTGTTAAATGAAACTTTGTTTCCTTTTGATATAAGTTGACTAACAGACAACAGATTTGTAGTCAACTTCGGCACGCATAATACACCTTCTACTGTAATATCGTATTCACAGGCGCGCGTCTTTGTCGTAATCTGCACATCTCCAGTACATAATACTGGTACTTTATTTTTGTTTGCCACGACAATTTCCTTGATCATAAGATCCCGCGACACATTTGACAACCATTCTTCGTTCGCAGTAAGATGAACACTCGCCCCAGAGTCTATATACCAATCGCTTTTGCAAAATTCACCATTCAGGAACACGGCGCTAAACGCATTACTGCTTGTACGTTCATTTTTATTTATATTCGAGGAATTTTTGTTAGCAAATGACCAAATGTACATTGGTTGCGGTAATGCCCTGTTTGTTTGCATTTTTTTTTTTTTTTTTTTCTTCTTTGGCAACTGAGCCGGTTTCGACTATTCTGCCAGTGTCACGTGGTGACGGCAGCAAGTAACGGCAGGCCGTCGAACTTTTCCCTTCGTGGTAGGTGTTAGTATAGCTGCATGGACAAACACATTTGTTAGTAAGACAAAAAATCTAATTTACAGGGACACAGGAGACAACAATTAGACTAGTTTATACTATATACAGACTATTTACACATAAACTACGCACCAATTAAAATTTTAACTCGTTCTCATTTAAGAATCGGGCCAAAAGATTTATTAATTTAGGGGAGAAGTGGGAAAGTAGGGTATGAAAATTAGTTGGAAGAGGGATTTTGAGTTTGGGAATTTTTGAATAGAGGTCAAAAGATTTATTAATAAGGGAGCAAGAAAAGAAAATATGGTCTAAAGTACCATCCTCAAGACCGCACTCGCACAGGGAACTATCCCGGACGTGGATCTTTTTCAGGAACACTGGGCTACAACAATGTCCGAGTCGAAGTCTACACAGTGAGGAAACAGTTCTCTTCGACAATTTAGGACATTTAGAAAACCAAGGCCTACGCTGAACCTCAGGCTGTATGGCAGCGTAGTAGATGCCCTTGGTTTTAGAAGTCGCCTTCCATGTTTCAGTCCACGAGTTAAATAACTTGGGTCTGGCACCATTCCGCAAATCGTAGTTATGCGCTACGTAGTGCTTTTGATCAACCGGATTCGATGTGGCATACTTTGCTAACGAATCAGCGCACTCATTGCCAGCAATACCCGAATGACCGGGGATCCAGGTTATCTCAACGTCCAAGCCGTTTTGGTAGCATTCAAATAACAAGTTCTTTATATCTAAAATGATTTTACTATTAATTTTGCTATGGAATTGATTTTGATTAAGGGCCTGAATACTACTACGGGAATCTGAAAAAATTACTGACCTTGTTATTTGATGGGATTTAATGTACTGTAAGGCTTCTAAAATAGCAACACACTCTCCTGTAAAGACTGATGCTTCTGGTGGGCATTGGAACAGTAAGGCTATTCTATAGTTTTGATAATAAACTGCCACCCCAGTACATTCCGTTACAGAGAGTTTTGAAGCATCGGTATAAAAGAAATTCCATCCTTCCCAATAACGCTTGACCGCGGACTCGAAGTCATCTCTGGCGTTTTGGGAATTCCTAGGTATACCTAAACCTAAAACGACTTTTGGTACATAATAAATCGACTCGTATGCAGCGGAGAAGACCGGAAGAGATGGGTATTGGCAAATAGGCACGGAGAGCCGTTTAAGCTCTCTATACCTATTTATCAATAGGGGAACTGTTTTATGGTTCCAATAGGAAGAATTATGAAAAGAGAGGTCAATTTGTTCTAAAATTGGGAGCAAGGGATGGGATGAGAGGAAAAACACTTTAGTTAGGAATCGATCTGCCAAGTATTGTCTCCTAAGATGTAAGGGAGGGTCAGCACATTCCACTTGGAGTGCGTTTATGGGAGATGATTTCATAGCCCCTATCACTATCCTTAGGCATTTGGACTGGATGCTATCAAGTTGCTTTAGCGCTTCTTTATTGCAAGGCTCAAGTAGGTAGCTGCAGTAATCCATAGCGCTTCTGGTCAGAGCATTATAGACCAGTTTAAGGGTGTAGGGGTGAGCTCCCCACCACACCCCAGCCAAAGCCTTAAGGACCGACACTGAACGTTCACATTTCTTGACCGTGTTGCTGATGTGATCAACCCCAGACAATTTTGAATCCAAGGTTACTCCCAGAAACCTAGCCTTATCTGAGACTGGAATGCTTTGGCCGTTCACGTTAAGGTCGATGAGAGGAACAGAACGCTTGCGTGTAAAAATGACAGCTTTACTCTTTGGTGCACTTAAAGACAAACCATTGTCAAGTAGCCATTGGTTTAATGAGGCCAGAGAGACATTCATTGATAGGGCGGCATCCTGAATGGAACTGCCACACACCATTAGTGCAATATCGTCAGCATACTGAAGGATCTTACAGTCGAAATTAAGGGAAGAGGGCAAGCTAGCTGTGTAGATGTTGTATAATGGGGGACTAAGAACTGATCCTTGAGGTAGACCTCTCCAGACCGATCTTTGTTCAGAGTCACCCCCTGGTATTCTAAGTTGAATGGTGCGACTGGTAAAAATGCTACCAATGATGCGACAAATCCTAGCCGGGAGTCTCAGCTCGTGCAACTTTTGCCTGAGATTAGGGAGGAGAACGGAATCATAGGCAGCTGATATATCCAGAAAGACAGCAACCACAGACTCATTTCTGCTAAGGGCCAGCCGGACCTCTGACGTGAGGATACCCACACTATCAGCTGTGCCCAGACCTTTCCTAAAGCCGAATTGAGTCGTTGGGAGCAGTCCTCTGTTTTCCACCAACCACACTAATCGGTTTTTTACTAAGTGTTCTAATAATTTGATAAGTATGGACGATAGAGCAATGGGTCTGTATGAGCAATGATCATTCGGATCTTTGCCTGGTTTTAAAATCGGGATGACAACTTGAACCTTCCACTCTGTGGGAATGAAGCCAGAAGTAAAACAGAAATTAGCCAGGTCCAGGTAGTATTTCTGAGTTTTTGGTCCAGCTTTAGAAATAAAGGAGTACGGGAATCCATCCACTCCCGGAGCGGAGTCCTTGACGTGGGATAGCACGGCTTTCAACTCGTCCAAGCTAAATGGCATGTTCATTGGTTCCTCAATGTTGTCTGCATCATAGATGTCAACATTGGTTTCCTCAAGACTTGGAACATAAGCCGGAGCGATTTTTGAAAAGAACTGGTGTCCCAGTTCTTCCGTGAAGTTGTTGGAAGAGGAGGCAGGTGCTAAACTGCTCCTAAATCGTTTCACCTTTCGCCAAACCACCGAAACCGGGGTGGACGGAGCCAGCGAACTACAATATTTTGACCAACCTTCGCGTTTTTTCCTTTTTAGGAATTTCCTGGACTTGGCCAATATCTGTTTGAAGGCAATGAGGTTATCCAGGTTCATATTGCCATTGACTGTCTTTTCAGCCTCATTCCTGGCCCTGACCATGTCAGTGCATTCCCTATCCCACCATGGCGGGGGGGGGAGTTTACCAGAAAAGGGTTTTTTGGACGGGAAACAATCATCAGCAGTGGAAGCAATTGTGGAGGAGAAGGACAAGAAACATTCCTGGGCGTTAGCATGGTTAACTTCTGGGAGGGAAGACATTCTAAGGTCTAGAATTTTTGAATATAAATCCCAGTCTGCTGAGTTTAATTGGTATTTTAAAAGAGGGGGAGAAACTTTAAAAGGAATGCTTTTGGAAGGAAATTCAATTATGATGGGGTAGTGATCACTTCCATAGGTCATATCCAAGCGACGCCAGATGAGTAGACTAGCTATATTGGATGAGCAAAATGTTAAGTCAACACAGCTACTATTCTGACCAGGCAGAGATCTACGAGTAGCATTACCATCGTTGATCAGGCACAGATTGAGTTCATCCAATATATCCAGCAAGCCAATGCCAAAGTTATCACAAGTGTCTGATCCCCAGCGGTAATGATGGCAATTGAAATCGCCCATTACAACTATTGGGCCACTAAGACTGCATAACAAATTCCTAATTAGTGAAAGATACTGAAGTTGTGGGTGCGCAATATAAAAAGAAAAAATATTTATACCCTCAGTCTTCACAGCAACAACATTTATGTTATCGCCAACAAAGGTTAGAGGAATCTGAGAGAATGATACCTTGCTATTGATGAGCAAGGCACATCCTCCATATCCATCAGATCTATCATCACGGACACTGGAGAAACATGGCAGCCTGAAATTGCTTCCAGGCAAAAGCCATGTCTCAGCAATGCCGCAGACTGATGGTTTAAATCTATTAATTAAATAAGAAAGATCAGGCTTCCTGGGAGTAATACTCCTCACATTCCACTGGAGAAATGTTAGGGGATGGAATTTTATGGATAAAGTTTAATATGGAGGTCAATTTCGATGCAACGTGGTCAGGTATGGAATGAGATGGGCTGGCAAGAGCAGACATGAGCATGTCTGTGATTAAATTTAGGATATCGGTGTATTTATCCTGCTGTTTGTGGAGGATTGGCTGAGGAGCTTCCAATGGGAGAGCACAGCCATTTTTAGATGGGGAAAAGGAGTAATTTTGGGAGAGGTTCAGGTGGGTCCGTTTATCATAACCGGGTGAAAGTGGGGAATGGGATTTTGGTTTTAAAGGGACCGTTTTCCGGTATGAATTTTGGGTTGCTGGGATGGGTCTTGAGGACAGGGGTTGAGGTTTATTTATAGTAACTTTGTTACGTGAGAGAGGTTTAGAGACATCAGCATATGATCTGGAAACAGGTGGGAAGACCCGACTTGCCTCCGCATACGATATCGATTTTTCCGCCATCAGAGCTTTGATACTCTTCTGTCGGCCCAATTCAGGACAAGCACTGTCATTTGCGAAATGGTTGCCAGTACACGAAACACAGAGACTCAATTCACGGGTGACTTCACATCCATCTCCTGGATGATCTCCACCGCACTTAAAACATCTAGGTTTCGATCTACAGATGGTGCGGGTATGGCCAAAGCGACAACAATTATAGCACTGGACTGTTGGGTAGGTGTATCTTTCCACTGGGAGAGCCGAGTAGAAGCAATAGACACGCTTTGGTAGTATTTGTCCATCAAAGGTAATCACTACAGTCTGTGTGGGCTTCCACTCGGTCACACCGGCAGAAGACACCTTCCTGCTCATTCGTCTCGCCTTGATGACAGAGCCACACCCCTGAGGAACCTGGATATTTTTTATGATTTCATCTTCCGACCATTCGACTGGAATATCCCTCACAATACCCATTCTTGTGATGTTGTATTGTGGAATGGCAGCCATGTAATTGTGCTGGGATAAAATCTTATTGTTAAGGAAACTGTTTGCATCCTGATAAGACTTGAACTCAACTGACACGCGGTTTCTGCCTACACGTTTGATCCCATCGAGACGTATGTTATTCACGTTATTCGTCGTCAAAAACATACCAAACTTGATAGGTTGTAGCACAGTGCCTGAAGTTTGATCGTCTTTAAGTGAAACATTCACTACATAGGGTGGATTGTCTTGTGGTGTGTACGAAAGCCTGCCTAGTGTATTTTTAGGAATCTTACTTTTAATACTTGAAGAGACCGGGGGCGAACTAGCGGCCCTCTTGCGATTATGGGTGTCCGTATCCATAACATTATCGTTCGGGGTTATTTCGATATCCTGTGGGAGGGTGATTGTAAGTCCAGGAGAAAGATCAAATAAGTCAGGGGGCGGGTCAGGGTCAGGAGGTCTTTTTGAGGCCATTTTGAATTATGCTAACCTAAATAAAATAACAATACAAAAGGACGGTTACAACAAACAATAAAACAAACCTTACACCAAGTACACAAACACAATGAACACTCTCGATCGAGTTTCACAACAAAAAAAAACAAAACACTACAATCGAAAATATTCGTAGCACTGACAAAAGCACGTGTTAAGCCTTTCACCACTACCGACAGGTCTCCATTCCATCTTTGTTTGCATTTGTAGCATGTTATTACTTTTTGTTTTGACTTTGACATCTGGGTGTTATCTTTGGTCGCAGTGCTACCAACATTACGGTTTTTCTTGAAACTCACAAACGCTCCACTGGAATTGGTAGCGCTATTGTCGCCTCCGTTTCCGCTTTCTTCCATGTCCAACAACTTGGTTTTAATGGCGTCTGCTGTCAATGGTATGCCGCAATGCTCAATTGCCATTATCATAGGAGAATATTTTTCTGTTAATCCCGCTAACAAAAGCGATGCGACCCACTCATCATTAATTTTAAAACCCGTACCACTCAATTTTTGGCTTGTTTCGATGATTTGTGTCACGTACGAAGTCATTGAAACACTATTTTCGAGTCGTATGGAAATCAAACTCCTCAGTAAACTGATTCTCCTCGTAAATCCTGAGTCATCAAATAGGTTCTTCAATTTCTTCCACAGCTCATGGGTCGTTTGTACACCTTTGATGTGCACATAAAGCGACGAATCTATTGTCAGAATTAACTTTGCTCTGGTTTTCGCGTCACCTGCTGCTCCTATTTCTGCTGGTACAGTCTCCAACTTGATGCAATCAGACATTCCCTCCAGAATTAAGAAATTCTCAGCCGCGAAAGCCCACTCACTGTAGTTCTCTCGTCCTTTCAATTTAGGCACACTGACAAGGTAGTTCGTCGTCATTTTTACAGTTACAGCGTTAATCACAGTTTATCTCAATCTGCAAAGTCTATTTCACTAGGAATGTCCAAGAAAATTGCGAGAAAAACTTTAAAACTGGGTCCATAACCTCTAATAAATCAAACGCGTGGCTCACAGACAAGAACTGAACTTTTTAATTAGAAAACATACAGTGCTACATATTCAATGACAGACGGCGCTACTAGTCTCTAATAAGTGATATTGTCGATACAAAATAGATATAAAATAACACGATTGTGTTTAGTTATAAACAAAATGTTTAGTTATAGCGACAGCCTCCGTGGCATAGCGGTAGAGAACGCCGCCGCTGCGCAAGGAGGCGCGGGTTCGATCCCCGCACAGTGCAAATATTTGTATGCATGAATATGAATATTTGCACCGGTCTGGTTCCGCCGTTGGTCCCGGTTGCCATACGAACATCTAGTGGCAGTCGTTACGGGTTGTTGGAGCCCTCAAAAGTGTAACAATTGGTTTAACTGCAATGCTTAGATATCGCCTTCGGGTTGTGGAGGTCAGACGGCAGTCGCTTCACGGAAAATATCAAAGTTTAGCCAAAATCAGCAGTTAGACTGGTAAAGTGGACCCCAGACTCCAAAGCCGAAAAGCTACGGATGCGACTGGGATTAACGCTGAGATGATGATGATTTTGTTTAGTTATAATACAAGTGTGTGGTGTGGTTCCAGAAGCCAGAGAGCTGCAGTACTACTTCACGCGCGCCGGAGTGCAGGTGAGGTGGCGCGGCGCCGGCGCGCGCACCGTGCGCTACTCACAGAACCTCACACAGTCGCTCGACCTGTGGCCCACCATCAACGTCACCACCAACTCTGTGCTGGTAACTACTCAGAATTTACTCATTATGTAGGATGGACCCACCTAACTGGACAGTTTGTTCCAGGTACACGTAATAACTTCGAGAATATATAAGAGTCAGTACAACACGGCATTAGACATGACTTTCGTCTTGTCCATGTTCTTCGAGAAAGAGGTCCATCGTCGAATCCCACTCGGCTGGGCTGCTTTTTTTTTTGTCTCAAGATAAAAGTCTTCGATAAGTGTGTGTTGCCAGTGATGACTTATGGCACTAAGACGTGGTCGCTAACATTGGGCCTTATATAGGACGAGAGTAACCGACATAGCCCGAAAAATTTGCAACACTTAAGTGGCAGTGGGCCGGGTACATTGACCGCAGGACCGATGCCGGATAGGGCCGACGGGTTCTCGAGTGGCGACCACGCACCGGAAGACGCAGCGTGGGTAGTAGGCTGGAAAGGAAACCGCTGGATGCGGGAGGCGCAGGACCGGGCGTCGTGGAGATCCTTGGGGGATACCTATGTCCAGCAGTGCTCGTCTTTCGTTCGAACTGATGATGCTGATATGGGATGATAATAATAAATTAGAACTACATGTTTTCCAATTGAAACAATAATTTCATTAATCATTTTCTATCACATCTATAAACTATCAATCAACTTGACACAATATACAAGTTGTAAGGCAAAGTGTAGGTATATGAACATACCAAGGGCACGGCTTCTTTAGGTGATATCAAACGATAATAAACGGAGTGGTGACGATGTTGAAAAAGTTATCTTATATTTTAAATCAGCCAATTTTTTGGCGGTATTAAAATCAAATTATTTCTAGCCATATCGAAGTCTAGTCATTAATATCCTGCCAAAAGAAGAATTCTTTACAAAACTCCTTGTATTGTACCAGATATCGGGCCTGGACGCTAAGCAGTCCACCTACGTGATGGTGGCGGCTCCAGGCCCCAGCCCTCGCAGTCAAGTGCTGACGGTTCCACCTAGACCACCTGAAAACTCCTCCTTCTACCTGAGTAAGTACATCTAAAATTTGATTTCTATCTGCATAATCGTATTCCCTACTAATTCGATTAATATTATAAACCTGAAAGTTTCTATCAAAGGGTGAATGTTTCTTTGTTTGTTTTATTCTCTTACTAGCGGCCGCCAGCGTCTTCTTTCGCGTGGAGTTAGTTATACTCCGCTCCTAGTCGTAGCGTGATGTTATATATATGGGCTATCCAACGCAAAAAGAGTTTCTCAAATCGGACCCGTAGTTACTGAGATTAGAGTGTTCAAACAAATAAACAAACAAACAAACTTTTTAGCTTTAGATAGGTGATAGGCAAGGTGATTACAAGACATTGAGAGTTATGCGGATACAACCGTGGGGCGCAACTAGTCACTCAATAATGTGCCATCTACTAAGACGTAGGTCTCTCTGTGAGAGAGGTTGGCTTGTGTCGTGGCCAAGGGGGTCCACTGGGCCACCACAGCTCTATCTTCTTTCTTTACTCGGTGCTTCCTAGTCCTCTATTTGAATTCAGAATTGACTCTTTCTTCACTATTTTCACTACAGTGTTTAGCTATGGTGACTCACTGCTTTGTAGGTATTGTATTGATTTATTTCTCAGTATACATTTTGTCACCCATACTGCCATTGCTGGTGTAGAAATATTAAAAGCAATGTACCTACATACATGCAGACTGATTATGATATTACGAATATGTTTTATTCATTATTACAACATAATAATATTTCTATCTATACTAATTAATATATAAAGCTGGAAAGTTTGTTTGAACGCGCTAATCTCAGGAACTACTGGTGCGATTTGTAAACTTCTTTCTTTGCGTTGGATAGCTAATTAATCCAGGAAGACTTTAGGCTATATAACATCACGCTGGGGCTAATAGGAGTGGAGCATATAAAAAAATAAACATAACCTACGCGGGTGAAACCCCGGGGCGCAGCTAGTCTAAAATACCTGCCAAAATGGCGAAATTCATTCTAGCTTTTACCGTCAAATAAAAATGTATGTCAAAGGAGGATGTATTGTGTGAATCACCACACCATCCATCATTTCTTTGGTTTTCCCTTACTCCATAATCAGCCCTCGACATTCATACTCAAAACTCTCCTCACAACATTTTCCTCACATCTCCGGAACCCATACCATGACAACAGGTTTCCACCCTCATTTTCAGTTTACCTTCGCCAATTTTACATTCAAGAAGTGAAACTAGTTTCTTCTTTTAGAAAATTCAGTGCAGTTTAAGGACTCGCCCCCTTATTTATCTCTATCTACAACCCCTTCGAAGGATATACATACCTAATAGTATATAATATATTCTGTCGCCAGGTACCGGCCTTGGTGTTGGTGCGCTGATACTCATCGTCCTGGCGGCCGCAGCCATCTGCATATGGCGCAGAAGGAAAAGGTCGCAGTCACCCGTCGGGTAAGGCTTCTTAAACAATAGAACATTATCCCCATTATTCATAAACGCTGCTTAAAGTTAACTAGGGATTAACGATTCTTTAGCCATATTATATTATACAGTCAAAACCGTTTATGGCGACATCGTTTACAACAACATACCGGTTAAATTGACCAAAATCAAAGGTCCTGGCTTGCTATATGTTCGCCTTATCAAAAACATTGGTTTTTACGACATTGTTTACTACGATATACCGCATTAAGCGACCACATTTGATTAATTTTTCGGAGAATTATATCTGTAGGTAGAACGACCGGCTCAGCTGTATTTTAAGCTCAGCTGTAATTTGAATAGGTAACAGTTTCTACATCTGGCCCATTATAATGGTCAATGGCTATTATCGTAAAAGTAAACAAAGTTTAGAGTCTTTTGCAATTTTTAGAAACAAAGCACATGTATGCCGTAGCCTCAAGGCCCGCTTCGTCATATCTCTTAAGTCAGTTTGTTACTTATCTATACACAAGACGCACCAAAATATATTGTTGAGTCAACTGTGAAAATTGTAACATGTCGTAAAAAAAAAGAAAACAATTCAATATCGAAGAAAAATCGCGTATTATTTCAAAGCCTGGCAAAAAAATATGGTGTATCACACTCGACAAATTCAACCAAATTTGGAAAGAAAGGGAGAAAATTCAAATCCTTATGACAAGAATTTTTTGAAAATGAAACGAGCCAGAATAGAAAATACCTGTCATTGGTTATTACAACTATCGGTTTTTACGACTAAATATGAGTGTCCCTTCGATATCGTTATAACAGATTTTGACTGTATATTATATTCAGCATTTGCGACTCATTTGCAAAAATTGTACACATTTATGGAAAAATACTTTAACTTCTACAAAATAAAGTTTAATTTAAATTACAACTTCAAATATTAAATATTTAAAGTTGTAATTTAAATTGAACTTTTTTTTATAACAGTTTTAAGAGTACTCATCACTCTAAAATAATGTCAATTACAATTGAAATATAGTTGATATGTGTTTAACTTGAAATAACATCAAGTTTTTTGGGCAAGACCTTTGATATTCGATGCAGTCATGTAAAAATCCTTATCATTTTCAGATCACGTCGACGTAACCTATCTTCTAACGAGTGTAATGAAGAAGAAGGAGCAGAGATGAAGGTATGTACTGAGGTACGTGAGGGTTGTTTAAACTATTATTATGGATTGTCGTCCTCCGTGGTGCAGCGGTCAACACGCCTGCCTGCGACGTGGAAGCCCCGGTTTCGATCCCCGGCCAGGTCATCATGGAAAACGATTTTTTCCTGATTGGCCTGGGTCTCGGATGTTTATCTATATATGTATCTATTATAAAATAACAGTATCGTTGTATTAGTATCCATAACACAAGTCTCGAACTTACTTTGGGGCTAGCTGAATCTGTGTGATTTGTCCGTATATATTTTGTTTATTTATTTATGTGTGCAATTCTATTGTCATTGTGCTAAAAAGTTCGTAATTTGCTAATTTCATAATGATCGATCAATTCGGTCAGCCATCTCGTAATATAATGGTGACAGAAATAACTTTGCCGTACCTATTACCAATATTCTAACCAATAAAACCCGTTCATAGAAATGATTTTCTAAAAACTAAGATTCAATTTGAACATATCTTAATATGGAGCGGAGTGTCATTCATTGACCACTAGAAAGACATAATGACGCGATTATCTTAGTAGATTACAAAACTTATCAAAATCGATCATTAGGAGATCACTGATCGATCATTATGACACTATTGTAATAGCAGAATAGGGCCCCTGTACTCGTGTGTTAAATAATTATCGCTACTGTAGCGCCATGTTGTATAATGTTTAACTTGTGTCTGCAGAACATCGGTAACCGGCTGGCTAACGGCGGCGGCACCAAGGACGCGGGGGAGCCGCTCCTCAATGGTCATGTTCACATCACTGAGAACCCCAACGTGAGTACAAACCTATTATTTTAGGAAATTATTTACTTAGACAATTAATTATAAGTTTGAGAATGAGTACATTTTCTTCTTCAGTCTATAGAGGTCCTTTGCTGGGCAACGGCCTCCCTCGAGGCTTTAATTGCATTAGGGGAGATTGCCTTTCTGCTGCCGGCTTCACTGGTGAGAGTTCCCTTAGTCGCCTCTTACGACACCCACGGGAGGATATGGGTTGGGGCTATTCTAAGCACGGTACCACACGGGGCATACATTTTAAAGTACCCTAAAAACTTAATTCATAATTTTTTTTTAATAATAAATAGAATTGTGAATCTTCAACTAATAAGGTATTTACAAATATTAGGTATTAATAATTATTCTAATAAAATCTACAAATTTCTAATAACATCTGAAACTGTTAAAATGACTTAATGAAACACTCCATTTTAATCACCAGCAATCAAAGACACCAAACGGCCGCATGCGCAAGGGCCGTCGCTACGAGGCCGCATTCGACGTGGTGCGGTACGAAGACCCTGATACCACGCTGGAGACCGTCCTGGACCCTGATACGTCTGCCTCCACCACTTTTAACCTCTTGGACACCTCCAGGAGACCAGAGTACGATGTGTCCAGATCCTCGAGGGATCTAAGCGCTAACAACTCTTTCAACAAACTCCCTGACGATAACATGAACTCAGAACTCACTCGAAGCACCGACTTCCAATTAGACAACAGCAAAATTCTCCCTACGCTCCAACCTAACGGTTGAGGAGCCCCCCCCTCCCGGTATCCAGAACTACACTGGGGTAGGAGGCCCCTGACACCTGACACCGCTCGGTGCCACTCTTGCGTCAATTCGAATGGTGTTGCTATTTTTAAGTCAAGGATTGAGATTGTGTACAGACATCTTTTTTTTACTAGTTGCTCGTTAGACACAGTAAAATGGATATACGACTATGAATAAGAAAGGGTAATACTTAAAGTTTTTTAATAGATATTATTGAGGCTTCAGATAGTCCGATTGATACGGGTTACGCGCGAGGATAGCTGACCGTGTCGCGTTTCTAACGTTAGAATTTATTTTTAATGATTGTAAGGCTGATATTTTTTTGGTAATCAATAGTACGGGTAAATAATTTAAGTGTTAAAAATGGATTCAGGTCGAAAGTAACTGTAGTTCTTTAGCACGTGAGGTTATTCTCGCCTAATCTGTTCAGAACTTCACCGCAGTGAAGGAACACCCCCTATAATTGTTATTATGTATATATAACGTTTTTATTGCCGTTTTTATGGCAACATGCACTTGTATATAGCGTTGTTCGTTTACGGCCTGAGATTATATGCGCCCGACAATAAAGTAGGAATGGCGCGTACGCACATAACCGCAAATACATTGCGCCGGCGCATACCTCCCGCCGCGCGCTGTACTTGTGTTATGTTATATTAAACAGTGCCTCTTTCAAGTACACACTGATTCATAAGTCATACAAAATAGTTTTCACCTTTAGTGCAACGTAATCGTACAAAATATAGACCAAAATAATTCCAAACCCCCATTGATTCGCGTGTACATAACATAAAAAAGTATTTTACCCCAGGTATTTATAAAAGCCGGGAAAAAATGTATGAATTGTATCAGGAAAAAACATATAACCATGATGAAACTTTTCAAGAATTTGTTAAATATTATTCAAAAACGTTTAAAAGAGCCTGTTCCTCAGCAAAAGCCATACACATTAAAAATAAAATAAAATCTTCTGGAAATAAAATCAAAACAACTTGGCAAATTATAAATTCTGAAACTGGAAGAACCAAAGCACAAAATCGCGATTTCCATCTTAAAATTAACGATGTAGATATAAAGGCGGACTTGGAGGTAGCAACTGAGTTTGAGAATTTTTTTACTAATATTCCAATAATAACTACAAAAACTTTGTCTTCTTCCTCCACTTCTGCTTACGCCATACTAAAAGAATGTGTTCCAGAATGTGACGAGCACTTTGAATTTGCGTTTGTGACTGCTAAAGATATTATAGAATCTTTTAAGGATCTTGATGTAAAAAAAACTGCTGATCATTGGGGTTTGTCAGTATACACTGTAGCTTCGATAATAGATGTTATCGCACCTTTCTTGGCAATTGTTTTTAATTCTTGTGTCACATCTGGTATATTTCCTGATTTGATGAAACTTAGCAAAGTAATTCCACTGTTCAAATCTGGTAGTTCAACTGATCCCACGAATTTTCGGCCAATTTCGATATTACCAACTTTGAGCAAAATTTTTGAAAAATTAATTTTGAAACAGTTGTTAAGGCATTTTAACTTACATAATTTATTGCACGTGAAACAATTTGGTTTTACAAAGGGTCGTTCAACTACAGATGCGGCCGTGGCGTTGCTAAAGAACATATTTGGGGCCTGGGAGGAATCGCAAGATGCTCTTGGTATTTTTTGTGATTTGTCCAAGGCCTTTGATTGCGTACATCATGATACTCTTATTAGGAAATTGTACCATTATGGTTTAAGGGACAGAGCTCTCGACCTTCTGACTTCTTATCTGAATAATCGAATTCAGAGGGTTGATGTTAATGGCAAGAGATCTGCGGGATCTGTGGTCACCGTGGGCGTTCCGCAGGGCTCAATTCTGGGTCCATTCTTGTTTTTGATCTATATTAATGACTTACCTCATCACGTGAGGGATAATCACAACATTGTATTGTTCGCGGATGACACTTCTCTTATTTTTAAAGTCAAGCGTCAGCTAGCCAATTTTGACGAAGTTAACAATGCACTTTCTAAAGTTGTCCATTGGTTTAATGTAAATAACCTTCTTTTAAATGAAAAAAAAACTAAAGTCATTAAATTTTCTACGCCAAATGTCAGGCAGCTAAGTACCAATGTTCAACTGAATGGAGTAGAGTTGATCCCTGTCGAGTCGACAGTTTTTCTTGGATTGACTATTGACGCCAAGTTGCAATGGGGTCCTCACGTTGAGAAGCTGTCGGGTAGACTCAGTTCCGCCGCCTTTGCTGTTAAGAAAATTAGACAGATAACTGATGTGGATACAGCCAGAATTGTTTATTTTAGTTATTTTCATAGTCTAATGACTTATGGGATTCTTCTCTGGGGAACTTGTGCGGACATCAATACCATCTTTGTTTTACAGAAAAGGGCTGTTCGAGCCATTTACAACCTTGGTCCTAGAGATTCTCTTAGAGAAAAATTCAGAGAGGTGGACATTCTGACTGTAGCTTCACAGTATATATTTGAAAATCTTATGTACGTACATAAAAATATATCGGATTTTAAGAAAATAAGCGATATTCATAATATAAATACCAGGAACAAACACAATCTTGCTGTACATCACACTCGTCTCCACAGAGTAGGCAACTCATTCATGGGTCAATGTATACACTTTTACAACAAGCTTCCCATGGACATTCGAAACTTACCCATTAAACGATTTAAAAAGTATATAAAGGCCAAACTTTGCAAAAAGGGGTATTATAAAATCACAGATTATTTAGAAGACAAAAAAGCTTGGGACTGAGCTGTTCGCTCTGATAAGCATTGTTATTAGCAATATACGTAATTATAAGGTAAATTATTGTAAACATTCTCATTTTTAATGTCTGGACTTGAAAAAAGACGATGATCCCTGAGTTTGTTTCGGCTATTTCTTCTCAGAGGTAGTCAGTTAGGAAATGCCGGCTTCATCTAGTTAAAAAAAAAATATATATGACGTGTAAAAGTGATCGGTGATCCTACTTGCTTAATAAACGATTTCATTTCATTTCATTTCATTATCAATGTTGAAAAGAACTAAATAACTATATTTATTTTTTCCTGATTATTTTCTCCACAGGTCATAGACAAAGCCTCAGATGCTAGTAATCTTCACAATTTACATTCCAGTTTTTTTTTTGTTGTTTTTAATATGTATTTTACACACATCACAATAATATAATTAATACAAACGCACAGGTTTTTATATATTACTGTTATAATTTATTTAATGCAGTTTGACATATTTTAAATCCACAAATTTCTAGATACTTAAAACCTAAGAAATCAAGTAGATAGATTAAAAAGTAATTGTAAAATATAAAATATGTATAAAAAGTAATAATTTATTACAACAAACTATGACTATTATGAAATGAAAATAGTTTATAAAATCACGCGTTATCGTTATAAAAGTTACTAAAACGTTATTGCACATTTTTCCACTTTTTTAATAGCTAGGACATGTTTAGCTTACGTCTACCTACACTGAAAAAGAACTGGTCATTTTAGTTATATGAATCCATTCAATTTGTTACTAAAACTTACAAAAATCTTACCTAAACTTACTGAAAATCATACATCACCACATTTAGGTTTCTAGTGCCTAATGATTTTTCTACATTTTCTATATTTTTTGCAGAGGTAAGGGTTGTACCAGGAAAGGAGGCACCCTATCCTAACCGGTCTATTCTATAAAATTCTCACCGAAATTCTTAAATATTAATAATGAGAAATTCTTAAGTGATGTGAGCTTGAAGCGAGTCGTCGTGCTTCCTGATAATAAGGAATTGACACTGTTGAAAGGTTACTTTAAGATCACTTCGTCTAAAGACTCATTTACCCGCTGTTAAGTAGTAAGTGTGCAAGTGTCAACTGGTTAGTAAAATCAACGTGTAAACGGTTGCGATGTTAAGTGATTAGTGTTAAGTTTCGAAATGCAGGTGCGAAGTAAAAGGATTAGAATGCTGCTCTATTTTTGCTGTTAACTAGCTTCCCCGCACACCCGCGTAACCCTCGCACTCGTAACGTCGCCCGTCCTAAACACCGTGTTAACAGTTTTGGTTTGACAAGTGCATAGCGACCATACTTTGAACTTAACACGAATCGCTAAACACCGTATGACCTACTACTTAACACTTGACACTTAACATTGTCAACTAATCGCTTCACACCTGCACTTGCTACTTATCAGCGTGTAAAGGAGCCTTAAGTTATCACTGTGAGATAAATACAAAATAGCAATACAGATAACCGGTACGCTCCCTCGTAGCCAATGGCTACCGGTACCCTCGGTGCGGCAACTCCAAACGTGATAGTTATAATTGCCGATCAATTCAGCTACACTAATTATTTTCTTCAATAATAATCAGATAATATTACTTGACAATGACATCTCTAACCCACCCAGTTGTCACATTCCTTACACGGTAGTTTTATTTTAAAAATAAATACACAAATAATTGATATAATCTCGCATACCTAACTAGTTTAAGCACTGAAGATGAATGCTCCGTGAATCTTTGTCAGTAATTCGCATCCAACCCAACAGATTTTTTTTAAACATGTGTTCGAAAAAAACGAGTTTGACATATTTTGTCTATAAGTTTAAAAGACTGACGTGGCCAAATCTGACGTAACGTAAGCTAAGCATAGTTTAGCGCAGGCAACATTGCAAAAATAATGTGTGTTGACTATTATTCCATATCACAATTTATATCTACCTCATTTTATTCGTTTTAAGCTTATTTTAGATGTTATCGGAAAATTTTAAATGTTGAATCGATTAAGTTTTCTACATTGACCCATCGAAGTGGTTACATGGCACTTACTGGATAGATTAAGTGGTGTTCTTTTTTTATTTATTTATTATTAGGACAGTAAGTATTTCACTAATGATTCGTAATGATTTTTCTTTTATTCCCAGTTTTTTATAAGTATAGTAAGTGTGTTTTGTCGATATTAGTATTGTATACTTTATTACTGTTTTTTTTTTCTTGTAATCAATCTGACAAAGATAAAAATTGTTTTATTTTAGCTGCTTAGAGTAGAACTTTAAAAATATTTTTGTTTCCACTTTTATGTTATTGCAATAACAGCATTTACTTTGAAGTTCTCTTCGGCGTTTTGATTTATAATTATAATAATGGTATCGACAAACACCAGAAGTTTATAGAAACTTGTCACGGCAAACCTTTAGTGTAGCATTTTTGGTTTTTATTTGTACAAAAAAATCATGACTGATTTTATTATGTTTTAAAGCACTAAAATCAGACGCCTATCTTCGAGTATATATAAATTATGTACCTATTTATATGTTGAGTTTAAAGCACCTAGGTACAATTTATTATATTGTAAGGTTTGGCGGCCGGAGTAAAGTAAAAAAATAACATTAAGTTTTTCCGTATGAAAATTGCTCTTTAATAATCTTACAACTTTTCTGCATCCAATTGTATTTATTTTTTGACTTCTCTTGGCATCCGGTCGCCATTGTAAATAATATAAATAATAAAACTCAGTTTAAAATTAAATTGAAAAGGAAAAAAACGCCGACTATGTACCTGAAAAATTCAATTACACTAAGTTAGCTAGACTTAGGTGTAGTGTTAGATCTTTAAAAATCTAGAATTTTATCTTTGACGCTAGGTTTTGTCACAGGGTCTACGCTTCGAATCTGACTTGATGCAAAAATAAGCGCTGTTTTTTCCTTAGTTTTAGCAGAATTTTCGTGCATTACTTTATATTGTTTGTTTCAGTGTCTTCCCTACGGCTCGTAGTGCCTTGGTTTTCTTTTATAATGCATTACACATGTTTATTATTTTTATTTAATCCCAGTATTGCTGCGTTGTGTGTCAGAATTTCGCTGTTGTCTTTTTGCGTTACATCATTAACTCATTTCTGTTTAAATAAAGGTATACAGCAAAGTCTCAAGGACCATTTACAGCCAGAAATGTATAAATACACTATTCAATTAATTGCCTATTTCAGTTTTAAACGTAAGTTATATAAAAATTTTGAGAATATTATTATTACATTCAATATACAAATGCTTCGGTGACTGTTAAATAAATAAAATAAAAATAATGACTAAAATGTTTTTTACGATACATAGTAATAACAAATTAACGATTTCTATAACACCAAACATATTTTACATAAAATTTGATATAATTTGAGAAGAGAAATAGATATTGTTTCGAAATGAAATAAAATTTATGGATGATAACAATTTTTGAAGAGAAATAAACGTTGCATTTTTAAGAATTATAAATTATGACAAATAGTATTTGCTACACTTAAATGAGAATGATATAACTTTAACGCATTTGACTTTATACTTTAACTTAAAGGAAAATAGTTTTAACATTGAATGTTCAAAAAGTACCGTAATTGTAAAATAAGAATTATTAATTTCTACCATAGGATAACCTTCTAGTTAACAATTTTAATGTAATTTATTTTTATGTTTTATTCAATTATAACGGAGTTTCAAGTTTAGTTCACTCGTAGTTGTGTTAAGAAATAATTTACCCACTTTATCTGTATTACTGAAAACTGTTGGATTTATTATTATTTTTCTATTATTAATCATTATTGTATTGTGAAACCAAAATAATTTGAACGTCGACGCAATAACAGATACCTGAATGATGTACAATGTTTTTTTGTAACTTATTTATAAATCTGTAGTGCATGCATTTATAAAGTACCTACGTTGTACATTTCGTTTGTTTGGTCTATTATTTTGGTAAAAAAAAATCGAATAGTAAGTATATGCATATTGCTGTACGCTGTACCATCTTGTTAACGTCTTCACGAAAAAATGTTTTTGTTTTAATAAATAAAAAATAAAATTCCTAAAATTAATAGGTATATTACAAAAATATTTACCAAAAAATGGACCAAGCAAATAGATTAAATAGAATTAGAATTAAGATTTACTACATTAATTGTCCTTATATGCTGACATTGATTTTAACGTCATTTCTATACAATTTTTTTAACGTTTTTTAAAATGGCTTGTCCGTCCTTGGAGTAAAAAAAAAAAATAAATAACAAAATAAAATTAAAAGCCTGATGTTGTGCCTCTGATGATAATTTTGAATCTCATTTTGCAATACGATAATTGTAAACTGTAAAATGGGAATGTTTTTAAACTTAACCACACTAGAAACTTTATTAGTTCTTCATCAGCGTATATTTTGTTCAATTATTTTGGCCCTTTTTATCTGGCTGTTTCAGTGTTAACTGTAAATAAATATGAAATAACATTGAATTTAAAAAAAATCACTGACCATCCCCGGTCTGATAATCTTTTCCCCAAATTCTCTATTCATTTTTCAATATGTAAGCGGGTATACCATTCCATATTTGTTACAATAGATACATTATTTCTACTAACGCACATTCCATATTGACTGCAATAGTTTCAAACTTACCAAACAGATTTTATGTTGTACAGATTTCTTGTTTTATTATTATTTTTAACTATACACAAACGTAATGTTACATTTTTTAAGTGACTTTGCAAACTATAATTATATAGCTGACCAATTTGTTACAAAATATTAATAATAGAATTCACTAGTAAGCAATAATATTTTATGTGCTATGTTGTTATAACACAATAAGATTTTTTCGCTTCAATAGTTATTACTCTGTGTAAAGGCAATTGTACGTAATGTCTTATCAGCGATATTCAACGTACATCAATTGATTACGGTAATGATTATGATTATAATTGAAATTATGGTTGTGATTATCATTTCTACATCGCGAAAAATCGGCAATGACTTTTTAATGTTGCTGAAGAACGGCACTAAGTACAGAGGCCTTTACAACTTACACTGGAGGAAAATTTTACAGATTCGCAAAAAATATCGTGATACACCTGAATTGTAAAGCAATAGAATAGTTATATTTGTTGTATATATGTATATATAAATATGTTGGTTATAGAAAAATTCTCTGTTCAGACGTTTCGTACGTTTTTGATCACAACATTAAAAATTGTGTCCTTAAACATGGTTTGCAAATTGTAGATATAATACAAATACAAATGGTTTGCAAATATACAGACTCACACTCTTGCGCAGTTATATTAATTGGTATATAAAAAATAGATCACAAAACTTGTTTTATCTGTGATTGGAATGTTTTGATTGCAAAACGACGAAACAAAAATACATATAACAGTACTAAGACTCAGTGTGACGTTGATTTATTAGTCTGTACTTAGTGAAACGCGTCCAAAATACTTTCTAACATAGTTCGAAATGTAACAAGAGTTGATTTATGTTTTATTGTGAGTTTCGCTTAGTTTTATTTTGTTCCCTTTCTAACATTTCATGTTATTGGTTATCTTTGCGACGACAGATAAAGAAACTTTTGGGCAGTAATTAGTATTTCCTTCTCCTTAAAATTTTCCAGTTTGATGTTAAGAATCAGGGGACCAACCTCTGTAGTAACTGTCTTTAGTATTTTGTTTAGGATTTCTCCTAAAGTTTTTTTTTTTTTTTTTATAAAATATTGGCCTGACATGATTATAATTCTAGCTTTTTATGAAGACCGTCTGCCTCCATCAATGTCTCACCAACTTCTCGCTTCTGGCTTTTGGGGCGTTTTTCGTATGAGAAGCAAAGGTGAAACTGTAGTGTCTTGCCAACACGTAAACAATACTTTTGACTTTTATTGCCCGGTCTTCTATTTCATGCATTGAAATATGTACAAATAGAAAGGCCTTGACGCATTAAACTCCGCCGGCATATTAGTGGGCAACAAATGTCTTGCCAGGGCGCCTCCGCCGGGCCGGAACAAGCGGGGTAGACCAAGGAATGCTGGCTTGACGTTGTAAGAGATGACATGCCTGCCAACAATCTCTTACCACAGGATGCTAAAGATCGCGCAAAATGGAGGAGAGTGTGCAGGAAAGCGGGCCCCGGATCCAACGCGAAAGCGGCGGATGCAACCGGCATAAACGCTGAGATGATGATGATGATGATGAGATTTGAAACTATTTTGTAGTCAGAAATCAAACAATAAATTATTCCGTTGGCAAGGCAGGGTACACGTGTCTTCATATTAACAAAATTTTACAAAATTCGTTGCAAAGCACCAATGGCATTTCTACAGGCGATACTTTAAGATGTTGTATATTAATATTATACAAGTTTAAAATTTAAAGACCATTGTGGTGGCTCAATTTCGATATAAGTACCTATTGATGATAGCCACAATCCGTGCTTTTAAGGAAAATATTTTGTACATAATGAGAAATTGGGATAATTTAATGTCCTTTATTATTAACTTAGAATACTTTACGATATAATTTTGGATTAGTGAAAAAATATATTTTCCTTTTTTACGGTTTTATGATAAATCTAGTTTATAGTAATTCAAAATTTTTTGTGCGTGTATTAAAATATCCCAAATTTTCGTTTGATAAACCTGTAAAATAAGATATTTTTCAAAATGTAATTTGTGTGGGGACATGATGAAATTATTGTAATTTTTTTGGTTTGTTTTTGGTCTTAAGGATAATAATAATTTATACAATCCTCTATCTACATACGAAAGTAAAGAAAAAAATAAAATATTTTGGGTCATAAGAACAGCACAGACGCCTTAGAATGAAAGTATTTTCAACAAACAAAAGTTAAATAAAAAACGAAAATATAAACTCGCGAATGTTGCCTAAATCATGGACCCACAAAACAAAAAAAAAAGTTAGTTATTTAAAAATATAACTGAATCTACCTCAACCAAATTACCCATTAATATTGTTTATAAGTGTTCTTTTGAGTCTTATTATTACTAATAAATAACTGAAATGTAGTGTTTTTTATAATAAATACTATTAGTTCGAGCAGCCACCTTTTGATATGGTAATTATTGTTACCGATCTATTGAATGCGGACGTCGGACTGTTAACACGGTATTGTACGAAACGATATTAAATTTGAAAATAAAGTATGGTTTTCATTGTTTAATTTTTTATATTACCGACAATAAATCCACCCAAAACCCGTTAGGTCACGCGTTTCAGTGACTTCACTAGTCCATTTTTAAACATAAACGTGTGATTTATAACTCGCGCTAGTTAACTGTGTACCTCGCTTTGTGACGTCACTCGGACGGTACCGTTTGCAAAAAATGAGAATTATGTTAAAAAAATATAAATTACATTTTTTTATGTTAATAAAAGGTAGTTTTGATGATAAAGCGTCATAATACTAGGTCAACCTACAGACTTCACTAACGCGTTGGAAATGTAAAAATAAGCAATAGATTGGCAATTTGCTTTGAAATGATTCCAACTAATAGTAATAGTATGTTACATAATTAGGGTACAGTTGCAGCAGAATACCAGGAGCCTTAGTCTCTTATTACAATAGTGTCAGAATGGTTGAACAGTGTTCTCATAATGATCGATTTTGATAAGTTTCGTATTCTACTAACAAAATTGCGTCATTATGAATTTATAATGGTCTATCATTGATTCTACACTCATAACCCCTTATTCATAAAGTTTGCTTAAAGTTAACTAGTGATTAGTGAATTTTAACAACACATTTTTGACGTTTTAGCGTCACTTAACTTTAAAAATCGTTTATGAATAAGCACCACTGTGTTTAAGGCGTTTATTCATGACCGCTGATTACAAGTTATGTGACGCGAAACGTCGAAAATGTATGTTTAAATAGTCGCTAATCACTAGTTAACTTTAAGCAGCGTTTATGAATAAGGGGGCATATTAATAAATGTTCAAATTGAATAGTAGTTTTAGAAAATCATTAATTCTACTAACTGGTTATATAATAATAGCAACACGGCAATGTCATTCTATCACCATTCCAAAACGAGACGAGTAACGGAATGATCGATCATTAGCAGACTAGGGACCCAGTAGCATTGGTTTCCACTTTGACAATTCAACAACATTCATTGCGTTGTTTACGTTATTGAGGAGACACATTTTTCGGTAATATGAAGCAATGGATTGGCAATTTGCTTCGAAATGATTCCAACTAATAGTATTAGCATGTTAGCAGGTGCAGCAGAATACCAGTATGTTACATGGAGCGACTGTATCCTGTCAGACTTTTACTGACAAAAATGGACCCGTGTTCCTTCACTTGCCTGTGGGCCAGATTTTCACACGAGTTTTCCCAACAATTATTATCCTTTTCCCTATTCCCGCTAAATTATAGTCTTGCAGAAATTCTTGACCATTCAAAGTTACTAATGGTTCAATTGACATAAATGGTGTTTGAGTTTGACTATACAACATCCGACTGTAAGGACCAAAATAAACAGGGTATTCGCCTCGAAGGACCATTCCACACTACGTATTATTATAGTTACAGTTTAATTAGCCAATTTTGTTGATCCGCCAGTCAAAGAACAGTCCGTGGCCTCACGTATGTCAATTTAATTATGTATCTGCTGCGCACTATGCGTTTTTATACAACATGTAATACTGTACTTCGTAATACACCCATAGTTCACTAGTTAGTACTCAGTTTAACAGTCAGTTAAATATTACCCCACTTTAATCGTTAATTAGAAACTGGAGAAATAAGTAAAATAGGGAAATAAACTAAGTGATACCTGAACTCAAATAAATATTGGTTAGTAGAGTCGTAAAAACAGGTAAAAAAATAAAACACCTTCTACAATGCGTACAGTATAATTAAATTAGGTATATTTAGTGTTTATTAATGAGCTGAACGAGCAGGCTCTGTCGACAGAGGCGGGAGACCGCACCGCCCTCGTCACGTCGACGCAGCTTGGCCGCCAGCCGAGCCAGGCTGAACCTTGACCGGGTGCGACCCTCTCGACGAGAACCTGGTAGTAAAAACAAACTTCTATTATTAATAACAGAGTTTGGATTGTGAATATATAAATGTAGCCCACACTTGAAATTAGGTACTCCTGGATCATATGTGCGTTTACAAATATTTTAACGCACATACACAAACAGCCAGACCCTGAACAAATACTTTTAAGTCGTACAAATATTTGTTTCGTGCGGCACTCGAATCTGCGACACGCAACGCAGAAGTTAATCGCTTAACCACTGCGCCAACCGTGCTGACAGAATGGATCCAACTGTATGGATGAATACTTTTTTGGTCAGTCGGTAACGAGTCTTTTTACAATTATTAAATAATCAATTACAAAGATAAAAAAGTTTACGTCTACTTTTTTGATTTAGGCAATTCATTTTGTTTCTTTATTCGTTTAATTTCGGTTTTTATTTTGTCATTTCGGTTTTTCCCCGACCATATACTGTCTACATAAATTATTCGATTTTGCCGCCCGGTTGTTCTGAATCGTGCCAAATCTATCAAATATGTAGCATCTTTTAGTATTAGTCTATGATTGTACATCGAAAATAATTCATTAAACGCATACCTTCAGCCACCCTCTGCCAAGCCTCTCTGTCCACGTTGACCATGCCCGTGGACGCACTCCTGCCCAGCGCCGCGGCCTCTTGTGAGTTGGACCCTTGAGATTCTGTTACATCACTCTCGCAACTGATTCTACTTGATCTGGAAACATAATAAAAATATAACATAATATAAATATTGACAGATATTTTATGGAAGTTATTTCTAAAATCAAGTATGTTTTTTTTTTAAACGCGTCGTTTATGAATCGTATTGTTCAAGCTATTTATTACAAGGTACGATATAGAATACAGGTCGTTGACGAGATCGATGGATGGATGAAATGGATGAGAAGATTTGTCAGAATAGACGGATCTTTATTACGCAGATACTTTATAATCAATATTACCACGGGATCGAGTCTTATATGGGTCAGCAGGTGGTCAATGATTTTTAATATTAGTAAACACATGCGGATCTCATGAGTCTCTATTATATAAATAACAAAAATATTAAATAATACCTACCTGTCTCCAGGCCTCAAATCACTGGCAGAACTGGTACCCTCCCTTCTCATAGGCACGGTTGAAGACAAGAACTTCTCCCTTGCAGCTCGAAGCTTCGCAGCCCTCTCTGATAACGTGGCTGCTGTGGCCTCACAGTCCACGTATGTTGTCGGTGTCTCCACTGTTGATATCGATCTCCCGAATAACACAGGTTGTCTAGACATGAAACTGCTGAAGGTAGGCACTGTGACTTCTGACACGTGTCTTAGAGCTGGAAGGGATTCAGTTTTCGAAGCAGATTGTGGTAGGTTTTTAGTCAAATCTGGCACAATAGTGTCTGTGCTGGCTGTCTGCATTATAGTCTCCTGACTATCCTCTATCTTCTTCTGTATGTCAGTCATCAGCTGAAGTTCCCTTTCAGCTGTTGACTCTTCTGGGTGTAAAGCGTTTGCGCTGTGGGACTTTAGAACACCATCAAGTCCGGTTGCAGGCGCTGGTGTAAGACGCTTCTCCGCTGATGAAGCATCGCGTCTTGACAGCTGGCAGGCGCTTGCTGATTTTTGGACTTCCCTTTCGAGGAATGGGTTGTTTCTGAAACAGGAAAAGACTTGTGAGTTTCTGCTGAAGCCTTTTTTAGTTTAATCCCTTGTGATATTAGAACCTTATGTCCTGTAGTGGGCAGGTTTTAAAAGCTGGTGAATGGTGATATTGTTTTAGTTTTCTTTAGTTGTTTTATTCTGTAACAACCTAACAGTGAGCTGGGCATTGGGCCAGCAGTTATGCTCAGAGCATAAACTTTAACAGCTCACCAATTAAGGAGTGTTTTGTATGATCGTTAGCTACACAATATAATAATTATGACGATACAGTTTCTTTTGCTATGTGTAACTTAATATTACATGATAAAGGCATATAGAATGATATTATTCGTTTATTTAACCACACGTATCATCTTACATATAAACAAAAACCTTCTTAAACACTCACACACAAACATACTATATTTATAATGTAGAGGAAGAACGGAGGCTTCAACGGCTTCAACTACAGATATTTCTATGCCTAAATGAAAACTCCTTGATAAGAAATTGTAATGTAAGTCAAATGATATGAACCTTTTTTTCGTATTCTTTAATTATTATATTTTTAATTTTTTTAGTCCATGTCTACGTTCTGAAATTAATAATATTGCTGTTTACTGTTACTGGATACGTTTTTACAAGTTTTTTATTGGCTCCGATTTGCAAATTAATCCGCGCCTGACGTATATTGACGGTTTTTTCGTAGCTAAGTTTTCAATTCACGCCCTGTCTATAGCGTATCAATATAATTATGATAGGGCTAAACTCATATTTTATCTTCTTTCTTTTTTATTCTTCTTAATGGAATAGAATTAGATTGTGAACAAGGAAACATACCAGGTGAGCTTGCTGCAGAAGAGTTTGTTCCGCCACTTCGTCTTCCCAGCGAAAGCACTAGGAAGTGACGAAGGGGGGGCGTTTTGATGACAAATGGAGCACGTTCACCTTGGCTCCTACTTTTCGAAATGTATCCTTGGAGGGTACCGACCGCCTTCGGCTTTGGGTGTTGAGATTTCCTCGAACCTAAACTTTGGGCGGTCCATTGAGTCGAGGTGGCTGCCAGGAAACTTGGCGTTATCGCAAAGGTCCGGCAGTACTTCACACCAGGGCAGCTTCTAATGTTGTACAAAGCACAGGTCCGTTCGTGTGTGGAGTACTGCAGCCACATTTGGGCTGGTGCTGCTAAGTGTCACCTGGCCACTTTGGATTCAATGGAGAGGCGTGCGAAGAGGCTGATTGGTGACCCTGGTTTAACTCGAGACGGTCTCCAAAGCCTAGAGCACAGGCTTAGAGTAGTTAGCCTTTCGGTGTTCTATAGGATGCATTTTGGGGATTGTGCGAGGGAATTGCATGATTTAATTCCACCATCGAACGACCCGACGTATGACGAGTTTCCACCCTTACGTTGTTAACACCACTACGATCTGGACGAAGCGTTTCGCCTCCTCCTTTATACCGCGTACATCGAGGGACTGGAACAATTTGCCAGCGGCGGTGTTTCCGTCGGACTACAATTTTAGTGTCTTCAAGACTAGAGTGAATAGGCTCTTAATAAACTAGTGCGCTTTACCATCAACGATTGCGTCACTGCTTACCATCAGGCGGGATTGCGGTCAAGCGCTAGTTTATAATTTATAAAAAAAAAAAACTGTCTGTGATTTTGATGTTCGAATAGTACTGATTTTTAGCTTAATTTGAATAAATGCCTTGATTTTGATTATTTTTTTCTTTTTAGCGCATTTCATAAAAGAAAACTTGTCCATAAAAAGCGTTTTTGCTTTAATTTTTACTTTTGTGAAGTGTACATTAATGCTTCATAGTTGCATTATATGGAAAAGTTGTTAAAAGTAATATTTACCTGATATTAACACCAACAGGCATGTCGGGAGGTCTTCGTCGTTCAGAGGCCGGTGAGCGCCAAGCTGGTGAAGATGCTCCACTGCTGGCTCCAGACGTTTGACCTGCAATAATTTTATCACTGTTATTTTAAAAAAATCGGTCGTACGTTGATGGTCCTTAATGGCAAGGTGATTGGAGGCCCATATCTAAGAGTAGACGTCCGTAGGCTAAAGATGATGATGAATTGATATTTAGAAAAATAACATATTTACTTTTGTTCATATCTGCACCTCACAACACAGCGTACACGATGAAGGCTGTCTATGATTGCAATAATTATCATGATTCGCGAATGTCTATTATTCATGATATTATAACAAACTTGTTTCCCTGTTTAACTTAAAAACTAGTTTTAATAACAAGTAGACCTTGCTCCTGGCACAAACATTTTATTGATTGTTTATGTTTGTGTAAAGTTCACTGATGAACAGCGACGTGTTTATGATGGTTTCGTATTAAGATATTGGATAGAATGAGACAAAAAAGAAAGCATGGGTGAGTCTCATCCGCACACGAAGGAATCAGTACCATCGTACAAAATCTAACCACCCACCAGATTTACCACCCAACAGTCAAAGTCTTGCCGCTAAGCGATTCGTCGGGTTCCGGCATGATGTCTGGTGAAGCCGTACGGAGAACGAGTCTGAGCAGTTCTGTTGTGATTTGTGCCGGGTACGATGCACCAAATGTTGTTGTGTCGGGAGTTTGGTCGTGGAGGGCCTCCAGATCAATCTCTCTCTGGCGCAGCATCGTTGGTCGTGTTGTTGGGTTTGACATTGCATCACCTCGCTCAACTATAACCGTCTTCCTTCCTATGCACTAAGTTTTTTGAGTGAACAATCTCTTAATAAAGTAGCGCGTTTTACCATCAACGATTGCATCACTGCTAACCATCAGGTGGGATTACAGTAAATATAAAAAAATATATATATATAAACATTAAAAAAAAATAACACTAGTTATTAGATAAAATTTTTAGTAAATAAACTTTAACTAAAATTATCTTTTCATTGCCTATAACAGTGGCTATAGCTATTATTTGCTATTATGGTTAAAAATATGAAGACAACTACTGAGCAGTCTTCATGTTTCCGTCCATTATCAACTAACGTCCGTCTGTCTGTCCAGTAACAGACAGACGGACGTTGGCACTTTTTATGTGGGTACCATAACCGTAATAAGAATAAGGTAATAAATGTCTCGTATTTCCTAAATCGAAATTGATAACTTAAAATCCATTATATCAAAACCTCAGCCTAGATCACTAAACGGATTCGTGCAGGGAAATAAATGGCTCATATTTTTATTATTTGGGTCACAAATAATGAATGAATTATCAGCTCTTCGTGTCTGACTTTTAATGACTAAAACCCACCGGTTTTCCTTTAGTTACCTCTACTAGGCGGGCACAGGTTATAGTGTGGTAATTCCCGAAATGGATTCGGACGAAGCCGCTGGTAGAAACTAGCGAATAATATTTTAGAGATAATCAGGACATTTCTTACCTTCTTCAGTAATCTTCTTATTATAACGCTGAATCATAATCCGAATAGACGGAGCAGTTTCCTTAGGTGGCTGTGGCTTCCTCTGTGAGGAAGGTGAAGACGGCAGTGGCGGCCTAGTCCTCTTCTTCAGCTCCTCAGCCTCTTGAAGATCACCAGAACTTTTAGATCGAGTACTCTTCTCCTGTTTTCCTTTTTCAGACTTAGCCTCTTTCTTTTTCCCTTCGTTCCGGTGGCTGTGATCTGAGGGTCTGACTTCAGCAAGATCTTCAACGTTGACTGGTATCACAGCTCTGGGTACTGATTCACCACTACGAACTACTGGGGAGAATATTTTGCGGGTAGTCTTGACTATAACTTCTGGAGAGTGGTCGCGTTGTTCTGGTGCCTTTAGCTTTAGGACGAAGATCTGAAAATTACGTATTAGAATTAAATGTTAAGTAGCTAAATGTCTACCTTCAGTTATTATTATAATTGTGATAATTAAATTTTTCTTTAATAATGTTAATTAATGTACAGGTCGTACTGTCGTAGCGGTACCTATAACGCCACATGCGAACAACACGTCATACTGATGTCACGCAAATGCTGGATCTCGCAAGCAGAGTTTACTGTACAACTAGCATGCATACAATTTCACGACATTATACGGTGGGCAAGTGTCCGCCAGACAATATCCGTCCCTTTACACACACCCTATTCCTCATATCTCTAAAAGATATTTATCGCTTAAAACCTCCTGTGATAAATTGCTAATGCCTTTTATATACAGTTACTAGGTATGTAAACGTTCATGTCATTTATAACAACAAAGAAAATTATAGTAGATTAGTAGCGAAAGTGGAAAGGCAATACAAAAAATTGCTTACACAGTTACACCCGAGCTAACTACTCTGCTTTACATCTAGATTGTGAGGCAAGTAGAAAAAAACCGGCATTGCAAGAATAAACAATATTTAAAGTAAAAGTTGTCTATTCTTGCCTTTTTTCATCTTTTTTTTTAAATTATTTACGAAATTAAGCTTCGAAATATTTAAAATAAATGACTATTATATTCATAAGCTATTGCACTCTGAAATCACCCTAATTACCATAGTAAGGTCGATATTTGTTTAATTAAAAGGAAATAATGTATATTTGAAATAAATAAATTTTGAATATAGGTGAATGATATAAATGAAGTTTTTACTCACTTCCCCTTCTGAATCTGAATGCAGTGACGTCGGCGGAGTTCTCGGCTTTTCAGACGCTCGTCGCGGTCTCTTTCGTCTTCTCGGTATCTCCACTGTGACAGTATCTACATCAAGCTCTGTATCACTTTCAGAGGGCTTCGACTGTTCTCTTTCTAATCTGGCTCTAGACTTAGATTTCTTTTTATTACCATTTATTTTCTCTACATCTTTCTTTTTGGCATCATCTTTTGATTCTTCAAAACTTTCCTTATCTTTCTCAAAGTTTCTTTCTTTATCATTTTGCTTATTAATCTTGGGACTGTAGTCTCTTTCTTCTCTTTGTGGTATAGGTGGGAGCACTCTTTCTGGACTCTTATGTCGAGTCTCATTATCTGTAGCTTCCCTATCTCTAAAACGACTAGAACTTCCTCTTTCTATTTCTTCTATTGTTTTTCTTATGAACATGGCGTCTTCTTCTATGCTCGGTTGCCTCATGATCTTTCTTCTGTTCTTCTCTGTGTGTTTGTTCTGTAATATTATTTACTTGTGAAGGATTTAGATTGAATTTCTTAGAGTGTGAAGAATATGTGTGTTACCTGATCCCGAATTTTCGGCCGTGCTCCAGATGATTCTTTTGATTTCACGCTGCGAGCATCGGAAAGAACAACTGTGAAAATTGTTTTAATTAGTGTTATTGTTTTCAAAGTATTTATTTATATTTAAAGAAAAAAAAAAAATATTCAGCTTACCAGCCCCATTAGGCTGCAACACAGCTGTTCCTGTGACTGCCGATCTAGTTTCACATAGCAGTCTTGCTTCAGCTTGACCATATGTGTACACTGGCTTCTGAGGAGTGTGACGAGGCGATACGGCCATCAAGGGAGCTGCTGTGCAGACCTCTTCAGCCTCAACCTCTACGAGAACAGCTCCGCGGGACTGAGGACCATCACAGTCATCGATGCCGTCGAGCTGTGGATGTGAAGATGTTAATTTTTGTTGGGTGAATGCTCTTGTATTGGTAGCGGAGTTATATTAATCTCGTATATGATTTTATCGCTAAATTGTATATACATACATACATTGAAGTTGATTTTCTTCTGTCTGTACAACTACGTTGTTCGTTTAATCTAAGCAATGGATTGTCAAGCGGTTATCATACATGTTATTATTGCAGAGTCACACTCACAGAATGTTCCTCTCTCTCGTACTCAGAATCGAAATCATCAGCATCATTGACACTGAGACTGGAAGCATGGAGTCTACTGCTAGATCCTGCTGCTGAAGGCGCCACACTGCCGTCCGACTGGGTCCTAGTTAGCGGAGCTTGAGGAACTTTGCTGTTTCTTGCTCTTGCTGCGCGGAGGAGAGCCGATGTGGAACACTCAGGGGCGATGCCACGGGATTTCTCCCATTCGTGGAGCTTCCGGGTGAAAGATCGGGATATTCCTAGAATTTAAATAACGGAAATACAGGTATGGTCTCATCATCTTATATTTTTGTGCTTACTCTGCAACGTACTTTAGGCCAACGATCCGTGTCATAATTTAACATCATGAAACATTGTGATATTAGTATATAACAAATTTGAATATATTGAACTTATAACTTTGTAACTATCAACTGTCAACAACTGAAAGAATTATCACCTTCCACTATAGCTCTATAACTTACTCTTAACTTAAACACTATTTAATACACCTCAGTAGAACGGAGTTACATATATAAACTAATTAAACGTACGAATCTTCACGATAAATTTATTTAATCTTTCGCACATGAAATGTACAGAGGCGGACTTAATGCCTTAGGCATTCTCTACCAGTCAACCATAGGTGGTGAAGAGATAAGATGGTAGGTGCTTTCGTTTGCAAAAAAAAAATTGTAAAGATAAAAAAAACCTCTTAATACTATTAAAAAAATACTTAAATAAGCTAAATATACATACATACTATTACCAAAATATATACTTATAATATATACATACAAAACTAAAATTTGGGAGAGAGGTGTAGCAATAACTCTAACCTAATTGTTGCGAAAATAACTCTGCAATTTCCGCTTAAATGCAAACCGACTGGCGGCCATCCTGATATCGAGAGGAAGCGCATTCCACAGAAGAATGGATTGAATATGAAATGAAGAATGAACAAAGTCAGACGTATGCGAAGGACAGAGTAAGAGGAGATTGTTAGAAGAACGCAGATTCTTAGTGTGAGAGGAACATAAATATTGGAAGTGAGTCACAAGATAAGAAGGAGGAGTGGGTGATTTAAGAAGGGAGAAAAGCGTGGTCAAGGCGCGCAAATTTCTTCTCTGACGAATGGGCATCCATTTCAGTTCAGACCTGTAGCTCGACACATGGTCATATTTCTTTAGATCAAATATGAACCGGATCCCATTGTTGAGCAACCTATCAAGCTTATCCAAAATAAATCGATGTACGAGCTTACTACAGCCCGTACACTGTTATTGCCTAGAATCGACGATCATGCTCGGCACCTAGAATAGAATAAATTATGTACTTTGGAAACTAAATAAAAGCAGTTGTAGCAATATCTAATTTATATTTTAACGACCATGTTCGGGCGTATTATTTTTTGCGTCTTATACTATTAGGTTTTAGAGATCCGTCCCCAATGAATGCCAGCGGGACCAAATCACCAACGCTCTACTGTCCGGCCATCCATCAGAAAAACAACTAAAAATAATAATAAAGTCTAAAAAAAAAAACGTGTATTAATGTAAACATTTTGACTTTTGTTATAAATATTGTAGGATCGTGTGCATTCCCCTCGAGTGAGATTCCAACTCGCATTTGATTACTTCATTATTCGTAGTGTCGTAAACAATGCTCTATTTACGAAATAACTATCGGCGAACACATACCTTGAAATTTGAAGAGTCCAGTTGAAGTTTGAACAAGAACTTCGTCAGGTTTCGCTTCCTCCTCCCAAGCTGGCACTGAATTCGTCTCTTTCATGCGTTTCCATTCATCTGCACCGAATTCAAATTTACGTATATGTATTATGAATATTATTCAGCATTCTTGCGGAATCTTTGTTTTTATTTTACTTGTCATTTCTATTTTTAGAGGCTTATTGATTAAGACCTCTGTTGCCTCTCATGAACGAATTATCAGCCTGAACTAATGTGACTTCTTCAATTCAAGTGAAGAAAAACATTGTGAAGATATCGGAATAATCCTTCTGCTGTTATAAACATGAGAGTTTAGAACAGGTGAAATTTAGATCAGATTAAATAATGTAGGTATATACTACACATATAGTTTACGGATACTTTTAATACCGGTATTTCCACGGAATCGAAAGTTAAAACTGCGGGGCGCAGGTCTAGCTATGTAAAATTGACAATCTGACTTGAGATAGCATGGTGATCAATGCGAATATTTGTCTGCTTTAGTTACACAAAAATGGGCTGGTATTAGATTTTGTATATCTTACCCCATCTCCGAAGGAAGTCTTCGCTGAGGTCCTGCCTGGCGGGTACTGGCAGCGGTTGCTTGACGCCCTTCTTAAGTTGCCACTCTGCAAGTTTCTTTCGGAAGTCTGCCGACAGCTGCTCCTCCGTTGCCACTGGGCGAGCCGCTGCAATACACAACATTACTTTATTATTATTTTATGTTGATATTGTAGTAAAAAATCTTAAGGGTGTGAAAAATCTTATTGAAATAAATCTGTCTCTAACTCTATCTTTTCTTTCTTATCTTTAACAATCTAAGGTTTTCTGTTTCGTCCTTCGAATAGGAAACGCTTCATGCGGATCGTAGTAGTGTCAACAAATTAAGGGGGATGTCGGAATTGAGTTATGTAATTTCAGCACTCTCACTTCGTTCACTCTCCGGAATTTATCCTATAGACATCAAGAGGCTGGCTATCTTACGCCTGTGCGCCAGGCTTTTTAGATTATTTTATTTTAAAAAAAATATAAACTAGTGCTTGACCACAATCCCGCCAAGTTTCGCCTAATCCGCGCGCTAGTTTATTGAGAGCCCTTTAGCCTTGAAGACACTTAAATTGTAGTCCGACGGAAACACCGCCGCTGGGAAATTGTTCCAGTCCCTCCATGTAGGCGGTATAAAAGACGAAACGAAACGCTTTGTCCAGATTGTAGTGGTGTCAACAATGAAAGGGCGGAAACTCGCCGTACGACGGGTCGTCTGATGATGGAACGAAGATGGGGGAATTAAAACATGCAATCCTCCCGCACATTCTCCAAAATGCATTCTATAGAACACCAACAGGCTGGCTACTCTTTGCCTGTGCTCCAAGCTTTGGAGACCGTTTTGTGCTAAATCTGGGTGGCCCATATTAGCCTCTTAGCACGCCTCTCCACTGAATCTAAAGTAGCCAGGTGGTATTTTGCAGCACCAGCCCAAATGAGGTTGCAGTGCTCTGTCCCGGTAAGAAATTAGATTCGTTTCCTTATTTTGATTTCTTTTGTCCTGCGTTGCAGTTACCAGTAGCTCACCTGCATACAACTTCCCTCGTCTATCGGAGAACTCTCTCCTCAATCGGGACTGCAGCGCCGCATAGTCGCGCGCTATCTCTTCGCGCACACCACTTGCTTCACATCCGCTGCTGAGGCCCTCTGTTTCTGGAATAGACGACTTATCTTTACTCTTAGTTTAATATTGATTTTTGGTTTAATTATAGCTCTAGCCTAGGCTAGAATCTAGTTGTGGTTACATGTAAAGTGTAATTTAGGTACTAGATATGAGGAATAGAAATAAATCGAAGCAATAAATAGAGTAAAAGGGAGACTCTTCTGACCAGACGGCGGTCGTTCAAAAGTGTTTCATTTTTATGAACGAGACCATATCCAAAAATCTTTTGGCATATTTTTTTAAAATCTTTGCACAAAATAATTTGACAAGGTCACGATTATTGTAAAAACACTATGTATATGATAGTTAAGCGGCATAAAACTTTGTTCACGTCCACAGCCACATGTGACGACTTCATATAACCAGAGATAAAATTTTCATATATATTCAATGAGCTAAGGGGCTTGCTGGCTTGAGCAGGTATAGTATATTATCTATGGGCTTGAGTCAGAGGCTAAGCATTGTCAATCAATGCGGTAATGCTGCAGACGACGGCGTCGACGAGTACATTATCAGTAGACAAAGATGCCGAAGAATTTTTCGACGCTGTATTTTAAATTGATAATACCTTTAATATAGTAGGGTAGATTATAATTTTTATTTAAACATTCGTAGCTTATTTAGTTTTATAAGTTTGTAAATATTATCTGTAATTAATATTTACCAAAAAAAAAGGAAATGTTTGGCTCCCTTCGAAACCTTGTTGTGGTTCAATTATTAAAAACTTTTGTTAAGTAGGTATTTCTTTATGGTAATATGATAGAACTTTTTTCTCAAAGAGAATGGATATGTAAAAATATTCTTTCTTCTCTTTATTCATCAAAGTTGTCACGCGTACGTGATGTCGCAGATAACCAAAACGAATATGTCACAATAAAATATATTACAAGAAAAATGCAGTGGTTGTAACAATATGGATTAAAAACCAAGACCATGTAAGTTGCTAATTTAATGGTACAATATTCTAAATGGAAGTTAATACCATTTTTCCTTGATTTAGTATTGCTTATAGTGTATTATGATATGAATTATTATCATCGTTTCGTTCTATAACTGAAGTAAATGTTGCTTTGGTTGGTGTGTAGAGAATGGCTAAAGTATTAAGTATATAAGTAATGGCTAAAATAACGAACCAAAAGATATTGTGTTCAAGCTACCTATGGCTTTTTTTAATCCATCGAATGTTTTTTTTTTATATAATTCTTTACGAAATAATGGTTACTGTGCAAAAGCATGTTAATTTTTTCAACGATTAAAATAATTTATTTACTTGAGATAAGTAAGAGGTAAGAAGAAATCCGGATCAATTGATTCGGTTACTGTTGTTTCTAAAGTAGGAAATTATTATAAGATCAGTCCACAATAATGGAACACAGGCTCCTTTCAATATGAGGAAGTGGGCCGTAATGCACCACGCAGGTTCAGTGCGCCTTTTTGGTTTTAGGATAGGATATGGTGTGTTCCTTCACCGTTATGAGGGCAGTGGTGATGAAATGATTCGATTGAATTAAAACCTGGCTACGATCTACAACTCTGATATATAGAATTCTATTAAACTCTCCCAAATACAAATAAAGTATAGCTTGTCTATAAAGTCGTAAAAATGAATGTTTCTGGAACTAAAAATTTTAAAACTAGGGCAACACTAAACCTTAGTACATCTAATGCCATCGGCAGTCATCGATTTGTTTTGTGACTTGTTATTTATTGAAATTTGTATTCATTTTCAATTCTATTTAAACAAAACATCGAAGAAATATGTTAAATATGAGAAAAACAAACCGGAGTGGAGTTCGGGAAGTTATTTTTAAAGTTTATCATCAATATTTGTTAGTACACTAAGCTGAACAAATTGTATCAAATATGGATGATAAGCAGTATGTAATCATGTTACTCTTTTGATATTGTGTTTTGGAATACTTTTCACTTTTCATTGGTAAAAACACGTTAAAACATATAACAATAAATATGTATGATTTTCTTTTGTTTTACTCATTTTATTTAAACGCCAGAGACTATAGATTTGTGTTTTCATTAAAACCAGTTGTGCTTCTAGTACAAAATAATGTGCTAGTATCAAAATGACTTCAGTTAAGTCAATAGGGTTGCTATATGCACGGCCGCAGCACCCCCATTTATTTTCACGACTTTATAGACAAGGTATACTTAACTGTTTTGAAGCATGAGCTGTCTTGTTTATTCCTTATTAACAACGTTTTTTTTCAGGTGGAGTTCTGAACTACATAAATGCTTTACCGCTACCTTATTTTTACAGTACTAACATTGATATTATACAACATAGTAAGTAATAACTTATAAAAAAATACATTAATACCCCTCCGTGCCTCGGAGAGCATGTTAAGTGGCACCGCCTGTCATTCTTAGATCTTTAAGTATCGCTAGAAGCCTGAAAATTTTACTACAAGTATTACCACATCACGGTGTATCACATTACGGTGGAGCATACGGTGAAGGTCTGCCCGGCTTGGGTATAGAACCGCCGTGTCCTCGTGGCGGCGATCGGGGGCGATCTCTCGCGTCCGACCCTGGTCCAGGCCATGGTCCGGAGCGAGAGTGCATGGCAGTGTGGAGGGCATAAGGCAGCGGGAATCCCAGCGCACTCACGCCTCTAGCCGCCCCAGGAGACGCACTGGTTGGAAGATAACATCGCCATAACATCGGCTGCCGGCAGAAGTTACCACTCACCAGACAAAGTCTTGCCACCAAGCGATTCGTCGTGTTCCGGCATGATGTCTGGTGAAGCCGTACGGAGGACGGGTCTGAGCAGTTGTGTTGCGATGTGTGCCAGGTTCGATTCGCCAAATGTTGTTGTCTGGAGTTTGGTCGTGGAGGGTGTCAATCTCCCTTTGGTCGTGTTATCAACTCGCTCAACTCCCGTCGTCCTTCCTATTTACTCAGTTTTTTTTTTGACTGAATAGGCTTTTTTACCATCAACGATTGCATCTCTGCTTACCATCAGGCGGGATTGCAGTCAAGCACTAGTTTATAATTTATGAAAAACAATTATTTCGATTGAAATATAAGTTCTCAATACAAAATGCAATAAATATTGAGTAGTTACTAGTTGCGCCTCGCGGTTTCACCCGTGTACGTTTTGATCCCGCGGGAATATCGGCATAAAAAGTATCCTATGTGTTATTGCCGGTTAAAAACTATCTATGTGCCAAATTTCATCCAAATCTTTTCAGTAGTTTAGGCGTGAAGGCGGAATAAACAAACAAACTCACTTTCACGTTTATTACTTTAGTAAGGGTTCTCAGATTTAAAGCGCTGCTATTGGTTATCCGGCAGATATGGCTAAGCAACTGTGGACTAGGGTGTCAAACCGACAGAGACAGCGGGCAAAGCATTTTAAGGTGTACATGTGACTCCTGCATCTGCGCTCCGATCCACAGATACGGCATGTATGTAATGTAAACAGTTTACACTTAATTATGTATCTTGCGTTCGAGATTTATTTGGCAATGTTTACATATTAATTCAAAAATAACTTTAATTCTTACATAATAAAGCTCAATTTAGGTTACAACTTCAAATATTTTTATAACTTTTTCTATGTTGCTAGTGCGCTCTGAAATCGACTTAATTTTCATTGAAATATAGTTGGAATTCGAGTGGGGTGCGTAGCACTGGTCAGTACACATTTACGTTTTACGTATTTAGTAAGTTTAGTCTTGACAACGCAGCCTTGGTCTAACTGCAATGCTTCGATAATCGCCTTCGGGTTGTGGAGGTCAAACGGCAGTCGCTTCACGGAAAATATCGAAGATTAGCCAAAATCAGCAGTTAGACTGGTAAAGCCGACGCCAGACTCCAAAGCTGATAAAGCTTCGGATGCGACTGGGATAAACGCTGAGATGATAATGATGATGAGTTTGAGAACGCAGCTGGTAATCAATCAATTAAAAAATCTACACAGGGTTGCCGGAACATCGATGCACACCCTGATACCCTGGATTCAGTACATGATTTTGACAAACACAGATTTTTTACCATAAATTGATATTTAAGCCTGGAATCATGAACGACATGCATGGTTACAGTTTGTGATTTGATGATTCTACCACGTGTTTTACGGCCTGGCAGAACATTTAGATTCTTTGTTATATTAAAAAAAGTATTAAACGCTAAATCATCCAAAATTAATCTCCTACAAGATGGCGAAAACCGCATCAAAATCTGTTGCGTTGTTTAAAATAACCACGCGGTCACACAGACACACAAAAAACGGCTTTTATGGCGATATACAGACGACAGCAGGAGAAACTACCCGCTACTGTCAAATATTCCCAATCAATCTTGAACCATAATACTTTTGAGATAAAGCTGAAAATGTAACAGATTGTAGTAGCTTGATGTGCTGTCATCTGTACAGATAATAAATCTTTTAGTTAAATTGGCTTATAAATATTGGTGTATAATAAAAATAGTGATCACTAGACTTGCCATGGAAAAACTTTGTGAAGAAGGATTATTTCATAAAATTTTGGATTTCATCCACCTTCATCTTTCTTGTAGGTACTTTGAAATGATAACAGGAATAGAATACTTAAGCGAATGATGTAAAGAAAGACATTAGCTAATCATAGAATCAAAAAATTGTGAGAAACTAAAAGATTTTTGTTTTTTGTAGGCCAGCTGCGCGGGTATGTATTAGTACAGCAGATTCAATATCCCAGCACTTGTTCAGCTACACCAATGAGGTAAGTGATTGTAGTTAAAAGGAGACTCTAGTGAAGAATTTTGAAAATAGGTACATATTTGAAGAAACTACTGCCGTCGCGCCGCTTCCAACCTCTCCCTGTAAAGTGCGAAAGGGACAGTTGCAGCTCAGGCTGATTTTGCCTACAAAAACGTTGACCACAAAACGTTTCGTATTCTGTTGTTTTCTTTTTCAAAACATGACTGATCTCAATTATTTAACCGAACTCAAAAAGGAGGAGGTTACTCAATTTGACCATATATAGGTATGTTTTTTTTATGTTGTCCGCGGATAACTTCGTCTTTTATGAACCGATTTTGATAATTCTTTTTTTGTTGGAGAGAAGATATTTCTAAGATATTCTCATGATAAGGACATCAGGACCTGATGATGGAAGACAAGAGAAATGGGGAAGTTTCAAAAATCGTAGGGGCGACTAGTGCATGCTTTTAGTATTTTCATTAAGTATTTTAAAGCACTACAATTTAATAAAGGCCTAGAGTAGATCTGATGATAGAAGCGGGAGACAGTCGAAGGAACTCTTCAACTATTCACAGCAGCTACCTTGTGTTTGGGTTTGATTAATTGGTATTGATAAGAACTTTACACCTAGACGGGTTGTGACTGTCAGAACAGCTCTTTGCTACTTTGTGTTTGGACTTAATTCATTTATATTGATGAGAACATTGCACCCATTGGATTAAAAAATGGTCTGCAGTAAATCTGATGATGAAGACCATACATAGGCAGTCGAGGGAATTCTTCAAAACTACGGGTAAAAATTTAAGTAAACAAAATTACGTCGATTCCCAACTATATTTGCGTCAGCTTCCAGTCTGACCGGATTCAACTGAATACATAGTATTTTTCACAACTAAAAAGTGTAAAATAAAAACTTTTTTTTACAAAAATAAAAAACAACCGACTTCCGTCTGTGTCAAAAATCGAAAATACAAAAACTAAAGACACCGCCTTCCGAAATTAGTTATTTTTCACTTTGTTGTGGTTTTTGGAAGGCGGTTGTTTTTTTTTTTTTGTAAAAAACATTTTATTTTTACATCAAAACTTAGAGGAAAATTATACCTATGATTCTATTATTTCCTTTTTTGTCAAAAACTTATCACCATAGGTCGGAATAGGTAGAGTGAATTGGGGTCATTGATCGGAAACGTACCTACCTATATATTAATATGGACATTTCTCCGGATTTACGGAATTTTAGATTATTAAAAAAAATATGTATGAATTATGTTAAGTCGTAAAACCGTTTGATTTGGCCATACCCTTTATTAAAAATAAAATATTGAAATGTATTAATGCTTCGATCGGAATTTAATTGTTTTTATTTTTCAACAAGTAAATAATAAATTAGTTTTGTTACCTTCCTTTAAATGAATTGAGTAGTAATAATGTCACTACCAACATTAACAATATTTACTTGGATCCGGAATTACATTCCGGAAAAATGGCTTATCCACGTTATTCTTTCTGTGAACATTTATGATACAAGTACAAAAAATCACTCTACCTATTCCGACCTATGCTTATCACATTTGTTTAATAGTCGTTTAAACATCGCGGTAAAAATGGGTTATTTTTCGGGATTTTGAAATATATTATTTCCATTGATCATTAAGTTTTGGAAAAAATCAAATGATGGGGGCACGTATAATCAAGGTATAAAATCGAAGAAAAAAATATTTGCTCTAAAAGCGTTCCACGAAGAAAATGTGGGATACGTTTGTATAGAGAAAGCGCTACTAGAGTCCCCCCTCTTAAGAAATAAATCTACCTTTAAAAGTTCCTATTGCTGAGACACAAGACTGTTGTCTGTGAGGAGAGTGTCTGTGTGGGGTGTAATAAGTTCCTATTGCTGAGACACAATACTGTTGTCTGTGAGGAGAGTGTCTGTGTGGGGTGTAATAAGTTCCTATTGCTGAGACACAAGACTGTTGTCTGTGAGAAGAGTGTCTGTGTGGGGTGTAATAAGTTCCTATTGCTGAGACACAAGACTGTTGTCTGTGAGGAGAGTGTCTGTGTGGGGTGTAATAAGTTCCTATTGCTGAGACACAATACTGTTGTCTGTGAGGAGAGTGTCTGTGTGGGGTGTAATAAGTTCCTATTGCTGAGACACAAGACTGTTGTCTGTGAGAAGAGTGTCTGTGTGGGGTGTAATAAGTTCCTATTGCTGAGACACAAGACTGTTGTCTGTGAGGAGAGTGTCTGTGTGGGGTGTAATAAGTTCCTACTGCTGAGACACAAGACTGTTGTCTGTGAGAAGAGTGTCTGTGTGGGGTGTAATAAGTTCCTATTGCTGAGACTCAAGACTGTTGTCTGTGAGAAGAGTGTCTGTGTGGGGTGTAATAAGCTCCTATTGCTGAGACACAAGACTGTTGTCTGTGAGGAGAGTGTCTGTGTGGGGTGTAATAAGTTCCTACTGCTGAGACACAAGACTGTTGTCTGTGAGAATAGTGTCTGTGTGGGGTGTAATAAGTTCCTATTGCTGAGACACAAGACTGTTGTCTGTGAGAAGAGTGTCTGTGTGGGGTGTAATAAGTTCCTATTGCTGAGACACAAGACTGTTGTCTGTGAGGAGAGTGTCTGTATGGGGTGTAATAAGTTCCAGTGCGCGTGGACGTCACGGATCTTCGAAATTTTAGTTCTATGACATGCCGGTTTCCTCACAATATTTTTCGTCACTGATTTAAGAGCAGAGGTGATGAGAAATAACACAAAGTATGCACCTATTCATCATCATCAACCTTTTTTTAACGTCCCACTGTTGGGCACAGGTCTCCTCTCATACAGAGATGGATTCAGCGTAATCACCACGCTTGCTCAATGCGGGTTGGCGATTTCAGACTAAAGTCCAGGTTTCCTCAAGTAGTTTTCCTTCACCTTCAGTCATTGGTGTACTTAGAAAGTACATATAACTTTAGAAAAGTTGCATTGGTACTTGCCTGACCTGGAATCGAACCCGCGCACTCATACTTGAGAGGCTGGTGTTTTAACCACTAGGCGACCACGACTATACCTATTGCCTGTATTCAAAACCACGACCTACAACTAGTAAGTCAGGACCGTCATCACTGCTTCGTTTTATTTAACACTGCACTAGAAAATTAACGTTTGAGAAACAACTAAACGTTTGAGAAACTAAATCAAAGGTAATTTAGCGTTCTCTAGATATTTGTTTTCTAACAATTGCTTGTCTTCCTTAAGAGCTGGTTTTCCTTACGGATCGGCAGGAAACACGAATTTCCTCGTGCTACTTAGTCTTTTCTATATTATATATTGGGATCAGTTCACCTTAATATCAGTAATTTAACACCAGTGCTTCATGTTATCCATTAGTTACTGAATAACAATAACAACTGGAGGCACGAACTCTTAATTCAAATAAGGTTGCGAATCAGCGCTTCTCGAACGTCTTTTGTGATATTTACATATAACAGTTCCCTAAAACGTCAGATCTTCACCACTTCCTAGGGGTTTAAGAAGTGGTTTTTGGCGGCGATCTGGCAGGACATGGTCCGGAGAGAGAGTGCATGGCAGGCCGTACCCTCCTTCTGCGAAGCAGTGATGTGTCACCGCAGAAGACGCCCTGGTCGGAAGATGAGAGAGGTCATTTGATTTCCCATCCAAAACAAAAAAAAAAAGAAGTGGTTGGCTTAAGAAGTGGCGCAACAAATTTCCCAGTAGCACAGCTGTCTGTTCAGTTAGCAAAACTTGCTTCTATACAATAGTTGGGATGCAAAGCCGTTAACATTACAAAATACATACAAGAACATCAAATTAATCTACCTATCTGCCATAGGACAGCTAACCACGCTAATACACCATTAAATATGATATACTACTCCAGCAAAAAAGAAAATACAAATTTAAAACGATTATTTAATGAAAACATCATTTAACACCTAAATAAAAGCCTCCAAGCGTGATAACTAGGCGTGACGGCTTACATACGCATAGCTATGTTATGCAGGTCAAATCAAATCAAAAGTCATTTATTCAAATTATGCTGAGAATCACCACTTTTTGAACGTCAATACTACACAAGACAGTCCCCCAAAACGCCCACCCATCGACACTTCCTAGTGCTTTCGCTGGGAAGAAGAAGTGGCGGAACAAACTCCCGTATTCACCCACACAAATGATAGACTAGGACTATCGTCAAATTTTTGAGGGAAGGAGACAACCCGACTCCCGATGCTACCGTCAGCAGTGATAACTAGAACATGATGACCACTTGCCGGTGGCTCAGGCAAGCATAATATTTATTATCAATCACCAAGGTCGCTAGCTAACTACATATTGCAATGAACTCATTAGAAAACATTGAAATGAGTAAATTATGTCAATGAATTAAAATTAAAATAATAAAATCAAACTGACTATACAATATGTACTTAAAGAAAACCCTGTCCGATCCGTGAAGATATTGCTAGGGATCGATAACTGATTCTACTAATGCCTACAAAGCTGGGCTAAACTTTAAAAAATAATCTCCCTAAAAATAAATATCATTTCGCAAAAGTAGGTAACTTAACACATTTGCGGTAGCGGGTCGCGGGTTCGATTCCTGTACGTAACAAATATTTGTATGGCCTACAGGTAGTTGTTTCGGGTCTGGATGTTTGTGTGTGTGAGTTTATATGTTTGTAAACTCACTCACGATACAGGAGAAATTCCTAGTGTATTGCAACTTTAAAAAAAAAATGAGTTGCTGAAGCTTTGAACTAAGGTTGAAATTTACCTGAGCTTTGAACGCATTAAAAGGAAAATCTAGCAAAAAAGAGGGTAGCTTGTTATTAATTCATCATCATCATCATCATCAGCCTCTACTCGTCTACTGCTGGACATAGGTTCCTTCATGGCACGCCAACAGGCTCGATCCTGAGAAGTTCTCCGCCAGCCACTACCAGCCACCCTTTTGATGTCGTCGCTCCATCTCGCCCAAGGGCGTCCCACGCTACGTTTGCCGAGACGCGGTCTCCATTCGAGGACTCGTTTACCCCAACGGTTGTCGGTCCTACGGCATATGTGACCAGCCCATTGCCACTTCAGCTTGCTAATCCTCTCAGCTATGTCGGTGACTCTGTCATTAATTAGAGTAAGAAAATTAAGACTGATTTCTGACTTATGGGCTTGTGACTAACTGTATCGAAGGTTTTCTACGAATGACAGCCAGTAGGTACTAATAGCTTATTGCTTTCCTGGTATATTGGCGTGGCTAGCTGGCATATGGTAAATAATTTGTTATAATGATCTGTGTTTTCTTGTGTCATTTACTACACAAAGTATTGTATAATATCATGTATTTTTAAATGGACAGACAGCTGTGCTGCTGTGGAGTTGGTTCCGTCACTGTCGATGTGTCGAGTGTCGATGGGTGGGGACTGTCTTATGTAATATTACCGTTCAAAAAGTTGTGATTTTCAGCCTAATTTGTATAAATGACTTTTGATTTTAATAGTTTTGTGTATTGGCTTCTTGGGCAGAAACGTAGGTATGCTACTTAACATCTATATTTCACCAGTTATCTATAATTTCTGTGTATAGCTGTTTTATATATACTTTGGTAACTTCTCATCTATTGTTACAGTTCTGGAATTCAGAGAGTAACACAACTCCGAGAGTAAGGGGGGAGCGACATGCACAGGTAATTGTGAACGTACCTATTCGTTTGAATCTCTTGTCTGATTACCTTGATTAGACTGACCATATGACATGAGGACCTAGTTTCCACTTTTGCTTGAGAGTCTTAGTTCTTTTATTGTTATTTAACGTCACCGTCTTATCTTTTGAATTGTCTCCATGGTAAAGTAAGGAATGTAAGAGGAAGGTCCACTCAATTATTTTACATTCTTTTGACAACTAAAATGGCAACGTCCTCTACATTGCCATCGAGGTAGACGAAGGCGAAAGTGAAGGCGATCTGGCAACGTTCACAGGGACAGCTATACGGCTAGAGATCGCGCAAGACAGGAAGGTTTGGAAAGAGAAAGGCGAGGCCTTTGCCTAGTGGGACACAATGTAGGTTAACTAAAAAATATGTTGATGCTCCCTCATTTTCATCTATTGGTTATGTTAAAAGGTCTATTGTGTTTTTTTTTTATAAATTATAAACTAGCGCTTGACCACAATCCCGCCTGATGGTAAGCAGTGATGCAATCGTTGATGGTAAAGCACACTAGTTTATTAAGAGTCTATTCACTCTAGCCTTGAATACACTCAAACTGTAGTCCGACGGAAACACCGCCGCTGGCAAATTGTTTCAGTCCCTCGATGTATGCGGTATAAAGGTCCTACTTTAGGTGTTAACAACGTAAAAGTGGGAACTCGCCGTATGACGGGTCGTCCGATGGTAGAACGGAGATGGGGGAATTTAATCATGCAGTTCCCTCGCACACTCCCGAAAATACATCCTATAGAATACCGAATGCCGAACTGGCTACTATATGCCTGTGCTCTTGGTTTTGGAGACCGTCTCGGGTTAAATCAGGGTCACCAATCGACCTCTTCGCAGGCCTCTCCACTGAATCCAAAGTGGCCAGGTGACACTTAGCAGCACCAGCCCAAATGTGGCTGCAGTACTCCACACACGAACGGACCTGTGCTTTGTACAACATTAGAAGCTGTCCTGGTGTGAAGTACTGCCGGATCTTTGCGATAACGCCAAGTTTCCTAGCAGCCACCTTGGCCTTGGACTCAATGAATCGCCCAAAGTTTAGGTTCGAGGAAATCTCAACTCCCCAAAGCTGAAGGCGGTCGTTACCCTCCAAGGATACATTTCGAAAAGTAGGAGCCAAGGTGAACGGGCTCCTTTTGGCGGTGAAAAGACACGCCTGCATTTTGGCGGCATTGAATGCTCCAAGATTGGCATTGCCCCATTCGGAGACTGCCTGTAGTGCAACACTCGTTGGCTCTACCATAGCCTCGGTTTCGGACCGGACTGATTTCCTACTAGCCCGAGCATCCGGCAGGTATCTCTCCACAACTGTGCTGTCATTTGCATACCCATAGATACCGGGCATCAGCAGATCGTTAATATGCAGCAGGAATAGGAGAGTTGCAGAGAGAACAGACCTCTGAGGAACACCGGCATTAGTCGACATGGGCTCGGATGAGCATCCGTCGACAAAAACTCGTAGGGACTATTCAGTCAGGAAGTCTTTTACTCAGCCAGTCAGGCTAGGGGAAATGCCGTATGCTGGAAGCTTGCTCAAAAGGCCAGGGTGCCATACCCGGTCGAAGGCCTTCGAGACATCAAAGGAGACGGTAATCGCTCCCCCATTTCTCTCGAGAGCCTCGCCCCACAAGTGAGTGGCATACATTAGTAGGTCCCCAGTTGACCGATTGCGGTGAAACCCATACTGTCGGTCACTGAGGACATCGTTACCTGCTAGGTATGACAAGAGGCGCGAGTTCAACACACCGTCATGCCGGAACATGACGAATCGCTTGGCGGCGCGGCATGATTTTGTCTTATGGTGTTATGTTTTTATTTTTTTATTTTAAGGATGGAGGGATTGGATGCACCCGCCGTAGTGTTATGTTTGAAAGCCTTTTTTAGTGTGTGAGTGTGTTACGTGATTATAATATCCTTACTGCAGGCCAAGGGGCCTAGGAATGCTGTAAAGAATACCTCTAAAAGCGATTCATTTCCAGAAATCCTAGCATACCATGAGTAATTCCTCTAATTTACAATTATTTACAAATGTTGACATCTAATCGCCTTGAATTCAATTCGTATCATATTTGGTGTTATTGAACGATAATATTGCTGTGTGTGGTCTTTTTAGACCCCCAGACCTACTCTCAATGTTGTCTTTCGACCAGGGTGTCTCCTGCGATGCTACCCACATCGAAAAAAAAGAGGCCTACTCTCAGTGACAGGGAAAAGCATGTATAAAGCTCAATTAATAAATAAATAATGGGAGAGGCATTGAAATTTAATAGAGGGATTACCAACACAATTATTCATAGTCAAAATGTATGTTTATGCTACTTTTTATAACCATAGCACTAAATAGTACAATTAACTTTAATTACAGCTTGCCGTCTGTGAAAAACCTTCTTATAGCGAATCCATTGCAGACTTTACACTAGTTTCCGATTCGGACATTATCACTGAGAAGAAACCGAAAAAAAAAGCTACTGTAAGTGAAAGTACTTCAGTCACTAAAACTGCAAGCGAAACACAAAGTGAAACTGTGAAGGAAAGTCGAACTGCAATGGAAAGTTCAAGCATGAGCGGAGTTATTTCCAGTGTCACGGAATATGGTTACAATTTAGTTGAAACGTTTACTGAAATAGCCCTCGATTTACCTAATATAGAGCCAGATGTGCTGATGACCCCCATTAGGCTAAGGTCGGCCTGTAGCAGTGATAGACCGAAATCTAAAGTGGAAATTAAAGAGGACGAACCATTAAACTCAAGTAGAAATTGTTCAAAATGTGTTGAACAGGGTAAAACTTGTATTAGAGGGTGTCCAAACGCAGATAAGAAACGGAGACGGGATAACGCAAATAAACAAATAAACAATAATAATACACAAATGAACCAAAGTACATAAACAAACTATAATATACAATAAAATATTTCATTGGCTTTATGTGTTTTTTTAACGTTTAAGTATACTGAACACATACATGATACAGTCACAAGCAACAAGTACATAAACAAACTATAATATACAATAAAATATTTCATTGGCTTTATGTGTTTTTTTAACGTTTAAGTATACTGAACACATACATGATACAGTCACAAGCAACAATAAATAAGTATGTCGAAACCTGGCAACGTCGTGTGAATTTTTTTTTTGGAAATAACGAATTCAACACCAACATTCTGCCTCTGTCTGAACCTAAGGTTTGAACAACGCCTTATATTTATAGTAAGTCGTGTTATTTTTCCAATTTTTGCTATATAAACTCCTTTCTAGTATAAATAGTTTAAATTCATAAAAAAAGATGAAATTAAAGTGGCAATTTCGGCAGAATTGACATATACTGTTGTACTCTTTGACACACATTATGTCGACTAAAAAATGTAGTGTTTGCAGGATCTGACTTTCACAATTCATTTGGTTCAAATTACTGTGGTGGATGAAAACAAACATGCCAAATTTAAGTTATGAAAGCTAACTCTTGGTTGGAAGCGATGAGTATAGACTGTCGTTCGTGCCCGTTTCCGGGCACGATGCGAAATTCAGTGTTGTTTGGAGGTAAAATAATGAAGTTTTTAACTTTATTAAAACTAAAACAAAGGTGGTGAATATTAGGCTAAAGAAATCAGGGACTTTTTTGGGCAGACCAGTTCGTCAAAGTTGCGGGAAAAACCATGACATGTCCATACGGAAGTATGAGAGGACAGTAGTTTGTATGTAATACGATATCCAGCAGTCAGTGACTTCGGACTGAAGAGACAATGAAAAGTGCCTGTGTACATTATTTGGAAACTTTCAATAGGCTCTCGGTATTTGAGGACCTGGGGCTAGTGGTGGTTTTGTCAGACACTTACTGATTAAAAAATACCTTGGTGTTCCATTTCACACTTACACCGGGGTCATGGGAATGAACGATACTTTTGCAACTCCCGACTAGTCCACCCCGACTGGACTGCCCGTTTTTGTGAGCCACCTAGGCCCAAGGGAAAAGGTGGAAGTGAAGTGATTGACTCTGACCGTGACGCCTTAGAGGAACACGCGTGTAACAATTCGCACTGACACCTCGGATCCTGATATTAACTTAAAACCTATGCTAATAGGTATTGCAGGAAAGGGGCTCCGAATTGATCACTCAAAGCCCGTGCAAAGCCTGTTAGGACACATCTCTGGCGAGGCTGTAAAGAACTTCGCGAATCATTAGGTACTGTACCTAGCTGCTATAAACGGTCAGTTCTGACTATCTTCGTCCTCCAAAAGAAACTTCTATCGTTTCTGAGTCCAACCTCTTTTCGAAGGTGTAAATATACTGCGGTAGTCAAGTAGTGTCCGAAATCAGACTACAATTATAGATATATGCGAAGGTAAATCTCAAAAACATGAAAACTGAATGGCCAAGACCTGGGTTAGATAGGATATAGAATACTACTTATCTAGGAAGTAGGTTCCTGAAGTCTATACATGTGAAGATGTGGCAACCTAGTCATGTTATAAATATATTTTCAGAACATGTCTGTCCAGTAGAGTGCACAGCCAAATTGCTGTTGTTCCTTGGTATTTCCACAATCATATTGGTAAGTTAAAAAAAGAACAGAAAAAGAAATCACATATACCTACACTATACAAACAACGTGAGAGAAAATATGCGTCACATCCATGTACACTCGCCATTATGTAGCATAAATATAGGGGACTCGATCATATTTACCACAACCACACCATAACGTCAACCTGGCTAGGCGCTGATTGTTATCAGTGTACTTTTTTTTTTGATATGGCATCTCTTAGTTGACCTTGAGAGGTTGTGACTACTTAACCGGACTATCCTGTGGCTGCCTTAAGTGAATTTAAAGCCTCCAGCCAGGGCGACTAAAAACTAAGCGACTACACGCTAAGGGCCCCCCCCCCTGTGGGGTACGAACATCGGCTTAGGGCGTCGCTGGAGAGAACAGCAAGGGACGGCTGGATCGAATTTTAATATCAGTGTACAAGTATCGCAATGATTTTATATCAATTTATTTGGGGTTGGTGTAACATATCTTATTTATGCATACTTCTCTATTAGTTATCTTTCTTGTCATATCATCATTCGCACGTACCATCCATTGTTTCTTTGGTCCCCTACTTTTATAACCATCGACAATCATATTCAAAACTAACTTCACTACATGTTAGATACTATTTTTTTCGTAGAAAAATAACACTCAATTTTTTTATGGCATTTTAATTTGATTCTCCAAAAGATCCACTAAATTAATTATTTCTGAATCCATCTTGGCATTCAAGACTGGCAAGGTTTGTGGTGTGTTGTGATAAACGGGAGATTTCCAAAAAGCCTCAAGAAACAAGTTTGGCGCTGTAAGATCTGGCTGTCAGATCACACTGCCCAAAATGATACTAGTATATCACTGTCAAATAAGACTTTGTCTACATTATATGTAACAAATCACAATCACAATAACTCCACTAGCAAAAATTGGAGTACATTCACTTTATGTTATTATTTTTGCCGCAGTATGTGGTTAGTGGTGGTTTTAGCTGTTTAGGTTTGTCATATGAGCAGACTGAAGACCTACTTACAGTATGTAAATAAATTTAGAAATAATCATTACAATAACTAATATTTTTTCTTCTTTTTTGTTAATTTTTTGCAAAATTAAAATGTATAATAAGCACTTGTACGCCTGAAGCACAGATTCTAACTAGTTCAGGCAAATTATATATGAGTGCTAGTTAGAATTTAGAAAATTATTATAAAAATTATGTGCAAAGCTGAGAAATAAGCAATTTATTTATTTATTTTATTTATTTAGTTAAGATTAGGCTGTGGACGTACATTTGAGTAACGTAGTTATAACAGTAGGTACTTATTGTTTTATTATTCCAGTACATACCCCTGGGAAGATTCGTGTACTGTGGCCAGGATTGTACCTCTAAATCAAGGCTATTGACAGTATGGGATGAGAATTCTTCAGCAATGTGCTGTCTATGTGATTTTTACAAAACGATCTTACAGTAAGTAAGAAGAAAAAAGTAGTTTATCTGTTACAGAAACGCGTGCATGCAAAAGGATAATTAATTCTTATCCATTAGAAAGGTCATATCCATATAATTACATTAATTATTTTTATTGCAAAAAATAAAAATAAAATTATTGCTACCACGCACGCTAGGATACTATGTGCTTGCCACCCTTTTCGGGGGGTCACTATTGAGTATGCAATTTCAGCACTGCCATTTATCCGTGTAATTTTATATAAAACTTTGATCAGCCAGGGACTCTGGTTGTTCCATAGTTCTTGGTAACCGGTCTACCTTAGTCACCCAAACCCAAAAAAAAAAAAAAATAAGAAAGGAGGACTATCCTCCTTTCTTATTTTTCCGTATCCTGAAATAATCCTCAACATCTATCGGGTGTTGTTAGGGGCATTTGGATAGTGCTTATAGGGATAATAGTCGGTCGGTGCCGTATTTCATTATGGTTTCCTAAAAGTCTCAGCGAGTTGTCTTTGTCCCCTCATATCTACGCCAGAGACCCGCGATTCAAAGGTCACGAGACATGTAAAAAAAGGACGAATATCTACAAAATATATCTATAACCATGAACAAATAGTAGAAAATAATTGACTCACGTCATGAATATGCTAAGAAGGCTTCCACTCAGTTCAGATTTTCAGTAATTACCCGAAGAGGGCAATCTTATAATATTTTTTTTGGGTCTCTATACATCGGTTTTCATTATGAAATATATTTATTTACAGTCTAGGACACGCATTTACAGGGGCTTGTGATCAAATTATTACTTTCCTGTTAAGCTCGCTGTACGAAGGCAAATTACAGGTATGTCTAGTAATGCTTCATACAACGTATCTGATTGATAAATTACCGAACCAACTGAGATACATATACAATATGTAAAGAAAACCCTGTCCAATACGTGAAGGTATTGTTAGGTATCGATAACTGATTCTACTAGTGCCTACAAAGCCGGGCTAAACATAAAAGAAATCCCCCTAAAAAAATTAATTTCATTTCGCAAAAGGAGGTCTTAATACATGTACGGTAGGCAATACATGCGCGGGCGAAGAGGGGCAGGGTACGAAGCACGTGGTTGCATTGCTCATAGTAATACCGACGAAAATGGTGTTGTCACTTTTTAAAAAAAATACCAAATTTTGGGGAAGTTGGAATTAATTCGCTGAAAAAAAAGATTAAGTATTTCAAAATTCATTAGTATTGTTACTATGATGATTATGTAAAATTTCGTATTATATTTGGTCATGGTTTATCTAACCTTTATTATCCTTATGGGTCGGAGGGGGTTTTCTTTAAATATTTTTGTATATAGAACTTTTATACACTTTCTTTACTCTTTCCCCATATTTCACGTCTAAATAAAACTAAATGTTGTTCACAGTTCTACCGGTTGTTGGGATCGTTGGACAGCAGAGACTTGTGTCGTTCCGCTTGTTGTGGTGGTTGTTCTGGCAAAGACAAAAATCATTAGTTTTGTATTCGCTGACTGCCGCATGGTAAGTAATCACCGACATTGTAGAGGCATTAAACTTGTGTTATGCCGTGAGCCCAATGTCTTTGCCTACCCACTCGGTCGTTACAAGTGAGCGTAATTTTATGCGTTATTATAGAAATCAGCTATATTTTTAGTATTTTCAGAGCTTTGCTGCCGATCGGGATGTTCCAAACACACGGCATGTATACAGGCCGTGAGTTGACCCAAGACTAATGCGGCCATCTAGCGTTGTGGTAATAAAAAAAATGTAATTGTTTGGTATTAAATTATTATTTTGCCTTTTCCTATGACTACAGAGTACGAGTTATTATAATATGAGTGGCACAATAGATCAGCACGAGTATTACAATAGCTGTTTGCGACAGTGGCATACAAAACTTTTTCCACGACCTTGAAATAAATAAATACAAAAAACCGTCAATATTGAACTTTATTAGGAATTATAGCAATTTTCATTCTGGACATCCCAAAAAAAAGGTACAACTATTAAACGGGCGTAGAAGAATTTCCTGGAGTATTGGCGATGCACTCATTTTCAAAACAATTTTATTTATAAATGCAAATACAAGTTAACAATCGCGCAAAAATAACGCGGCGCGCGCAATTTTGTTTTGTTGTTATAATCCTACAAATGAAAGGCAAAGGCAATTCATTCATACAACCTAATAACATGCGATATTTAATCGTAATGCAAATACTCGCGCATTGTGGTATGATCATATGTTGAATTTTTGATGCCATAGCCATAAAAAAAATTAAAAAGTTTCATTGTAGTACGGTTTACCCGTGTGGAAATGGTCATTGTAACACGACTTGGCAGGAATGGGTACTATTGAGATATGACTTATGGTTATGTATTAAACAAATTACCAAATGGTCGTGGAAAAATTTGTGCAATATTTTTCCTAAAGGTCTACGTTTTGCAATGGGCAACTAGTTTTTATCTTTCTGTCCGACTTTACAACTGTTAAAAAGTGCCTTTAGATGGTTTAATGTGAATACATTCTTTGAGTTTAAGAATATCTCTTTATAAATCAAAAAACATAACACATTTATTTATCATTACATTTTTGAACACCAACAGCTGCACAGAATTCAAAATTATAATTCTCCAAAGTATGTACTACACATACACATACATGTCTTTTAAGTAGAAATTGTAAAATAAATGTATTAAAATGTATTTTTACTTAAAAATATTGCCTTTACACACTTCGATATTGATAAAGTTTTTACGGCTTCAAATCGTAAAGTTTATTATATGATATGTAAAATTTATTTGTGTAAAAACTATTTCTGTATTCAATTTTTTTCACATTTATCGACGATTCTACTATGAAGAGTCTGATTGTTGTGGGTTTCAGTTATATTTGCTTTTCCGTACTTTTGGTAAGTTTTAATTTTTGTTACTTTTTATGGGAGGTAATTTATTGATTTTGATCATTTATTTTTATAATTGCCAGTCTTCAGACAAGAGTAAACAGGCAATTTCTTGGTTCGCTTGTAGTATCATAGACTTCATTCTCATGCATCGCTACCAGACGAAAACGATGATCTTCTTTTTAAAACAACTTTTCACTTCAGGTTAAACCTTCATTAGTAGTCTTTATGTCATAGTATGTTGTTTGGGTTAACGCTATCGTCATATGGAATATGGAAATACGTAAATAGTTAAAATACTAAAATATTTCACACAAAATACATCACCATTGGTAACACTTTAGCCTGAAAACCGTGCTGATTGTAACACAAATAGCTAGTTTGTTGATAAAATACTTCTTTAAAAAAGTCAATAGAAGCAAAAGACGTTGGCAAAGAAGAAGTGGACAAGGTCATAGAAGATGAAATTACCCAGAAGTTGAGCGATGACCTGCTGCAGAGCCTCGAGAGGAAGTTCCAAGTTGATCTTCAGAAGTAAGTTTCTCTAAGCAAGATCAGTCTACGTACTTTCATTAGCTTTCTGTGATTAGGTGTGGAATAAAATAACTTTCAGGCGGCCATGAAAGAAACATATATCGCCCCAATGAAAGTGGAATCCTTTTCTCCAACATCTTCGGAGTGCACAGCAGTGTTTCGCCACCATGTAGTGCCATTATTTAAGTTGCAAAAAGCCTATTACTAGCCTCTTCTTTCTTCTGAGTCTTATCGCCTCCAAGTTTTTATTAGATTAAATAAATAATGAAATTATGATCAGGTCGGTGGACATGGTGCTGATGAAGATCAAGCTGTTACTAAAGAACGGGACGCTACACATCCAGGACAGACTGAGTGAACTCCAGGATATGATAAACGTCATTAAGAGTCATGGAGAAAAAGAGGTTGGCGCACAAATTACACAGCGATCTTTAGAATGATACATTAAATTGCCTTGATTTAGTTGATAGTAAAATTTTAACGAGGATTTTATAGTTGTTCAAATATTTTCCAACGCCCCATACAGCTGGAAGTCTGCCTACAACAGAAACAGAACGAGACCTCAGGGTTAGCAGAGAAAGCTCTCCATCAGATGGTGGTGTGTGGCTACGCGCTGATTGGTCACGACCCTGCGCAGGCAGTGCACAGTGTTTTAGCACTTAAGAACATGATCCGGTTGGGGATTAAGCCGGTGAGACTATTATACTACCCTACTATTCTATTCTACTTTCGCTTGGATATCATTGACATTGTTGGTGTTAAATACCGCAGGACAGTAAATACTATTAATTAGTCTAATAGATCTAGTTTTATAATGGCAACGACTTCATCTTTACTCTCCTCCCCGCGTCGTATTCCTCATTGTTGAGAGTCATGAAATCCCTATGGAAGAAGCTTTTCCCAGATAGAGTCCCTCCATTTGTGTCTGTTCTTGGCGTCAACGAGCGCGGCGTATAGTGGGGTATCTAGTGTGCAGCGAAACTGGTCAGTCCATCTTGTTGGGCTGTGGCCTCTAGATCGTTTGCCATCAACCTTGCCAGTAACGATTAGTTGTTCAAGTTCCCTCCCCAAGTACCTCTTTCCTGGCTACTATATCTTAAAATGTACAAAATACTAATAAGTTATAATTACTATACAAGTTTGTGTGCAGATAGATGTCCAACCTGGTATTGTGAGGCTACCTTGACGGAACGGTCGTAGGGTGTGATTGTAGTCATTGTTACGTTATGTCGCAAACATGCTCTACCTTCTATCCTGGCCTCTGTGTTCCAAAACATGCAGTCAGTGACAGAAGTCACTGAAGTAGAAAAGTTTTGGGCCACCAAGATAGAAAATTCCGTCGTGCCTTCGACTCCAGGACTAAAATCAATCAACCACATGTTATTAAATGATGACTAAAGCATGAAATACATTTAAACTTCAGATATCACAAAAAAGATAGCACTAACATTCTATTAGAGCAATGCTAGAACATCAAAATCAATTCAGCCGTTCTGTCTGGAATCCAATTGGCAATAATCCAATTATCTGAATATCGAAATGATTTTGGAAAATTCAGCTCGCAATTTCAAGAATGTGATATTATATACCTTTGTTTATTTTTTTTGTAAAAGCTAGCATTTGCGTATCAAGAATGGTCTTTATTGCAAACAAAATATTTCTTCTTCATTCATAAACAAAATTGATGGATAGCGTTCATGAGCATCCAGTGTTACACGCAAATAGTTTAAACTGGAATCTGGACAGTATTTCCTGGAATTTAGGCATTAATATTAGTGGGCTATCTGCTAGTTCTCTGGCGTCAGGAGTTGACGGCTGTTGATAGCTTTTAGGCAAAACGCAGAAAGAAAAGAAATAGCTGTGAAAGGGGATTACAAATTACCGAAAAGACTGGCTCGAACATTCATTTGAAATTATATTCTCTCCGATATAAACCTGGCACACTTCTCTATTCATTCTCAGAAACCGTCAATCTATATAATACACAAAGTGAACATAATCGTAAGCGGAAAAGTATCCATTAAAAAAAAAACAGTTCTATTAGTTTTTAGCAGCCATGAATCGCAAAAAGCTGAAATGAATTCACCACTAGGAACACAGATCAATAGCAAACGCCAATTTCATTTAACATCAAAGGCAATTCCAGGTGTATTACACTATATTAAATTTCCAGATATACGAGCAGAAGAACGAGGTTTACGGTCTTCTGAAGGTCTGTGGACACGACCACGATACTTTGAAGAAGGTCATTAAGTGCGTCATTTCCAAGGTGGGTGGTTTAATGACTTTAAGACGAAGTGTGGGGTTCTAATGATGCGTGCTGTAACGGTGTATGTCTGTTTAATGATTTGGGACGGTCAGTAAACCTTGACCCGTTTTTATGGGATTTGAGGGCAAGCGCGCAATATATAGGCTCGTGACAATGATGGTGGTGACTGACTTGCATATTGATGACATACTTCGAGTCTAATAATAATAATTTTTATTTTTTGAAAGTACAAAAACATTAGAAGAAAGAGTAGTTACATATATTTTGGTAAGGTAAAATGTACAGAAGTAAATAAATTTAAGACGACTCCCAAACTGAGACATGCTCGTACCTTGGGTGTTTTAAGAATACGAAAACCTATAATCACGGTTAGATCAATTTCTCTTCCTGTTATATTAGATGAGTGATGTAGAGTACAATTCTTCTGTACGAATGTTTGTCACTTAAATCTTCCGAAACGGCTGGACCGATTTAAAGGAAATTTTGTATCGTATGTATTATTCAATGGGGTCCTGGTTGGTTTGAAAACACAACTGGAACCGGCCCTGCAGGCCAACGTCCACCGGGACCGCTAGTAAATTATAGTTATTTTTATATAATCAGCCACATAATAATAACTGGACGCAGACCTCTCGGCGAGAGAGAGTGGGCCATAAACCACCACGCGACCCCAGTGCGTAAAGCAACTATTTTATTTAAACATTGGTCTTTGACCGTTTTGGGCAAGGCGTAGTAGGAAGAGAGAGATGAAGGAGGCTTTTGCCCAGAGGTGGGATATTAGTAATTACTCAATATTAAGTAAAACTTATAACCTACAGATGAACATTAGGATACACTACTGATAGTCATAAAGTCTGACTGTGTCACTTTGTGCGAAAAGTTTAAATAAATAAATACAAACATTCCTTTTGTATTCATAATGATACGGAAACGTTCGTGCGTACGTCCAGCTCGCACTTTGCCGTTTTTAAGACTGACACCAGTCTAAAAATAACGCTATCCGCGTTTTTGCAAATAAATCTACTTGAAAGATTGTACAAGTCGGAATGTTAACAATTTTTAATTTAAAATTGGCATCTTTGTTTAGTAGTTTGGCACTGCCACCTGGATACATTTTTTTGGCAACATACATAATCATGATAATTATATTATTATTGAAGCTTGATTGCCCAGTTTCATTGTTCATTTTATTGAGGGGATCACGCAGTGTCTTTTTCTTTTATGATATACTCCTTCATGTTTCTCTATTATCCGTAATTTCGGTAATTGTCCCCTTTTCTAAGCATATAATTTACTCGGTTCATTCATCGTTTCATCCTCTACTTCGTAGCCATGTTTTTACTAACAATAATTATCTTCTACATACATAAAGTAAATACCGTTTTTTGAAATCATACGCCGAAAATCCGTCACTCCTCGTTTAATAGCTAATAAACTCAAACGGGAAACGGATATTTCCATATCAATTACCTACCGTAACACTTTTCGGCTCGGAACTCCTAAAAATTGGTAAACTTCACGGAAAATGATTCATTTCCGGTCGCAGAGCAATAATTTTCAGTAAAACGCGACGGTAGAATGTTTTACGAGAACATTTCAGCTATGAAGCTTTCAGTGCCTGAATTCTGATATAATTTTATAGTTTTATTTGATACATTTTCGTTGTAAGTAAAATAAATCTTAGAAAATTTTAGTAAGCGTGGTAGGATTTGTAACGAGACTGGTGGTTTTGATGCTTCAGTATCACTCGAAGACGGAATGTTTAGGCTCAACACCATTTTAACCAAAATTACGAAAATTTTTAGCTAGAGTAGATAATTGCACGTGTTTGAAGTGATAGGATGTTTATAGTTTGCCGTACCAATTGTAAAGTTGTGAATAATTTATTCTAGACATATTTTTTATTGCTTATCTTTATTTTACAAAGCGATTATTAGTAGGTTCAGTAAAGGTCACAGTTTCTTACATGTGTCCTTTAATCTTTATCCTCGCTCGAGGTCCTATAGCGATTAACCTTGTATTAGATCACTGGTATACCATGGTGGCACGCTGCCAGCAAAATCACACATAAAATCATAGCTTTATGGTGGCTATCTCTGTACGCGTCAGATTGGTTGCGTAACCAACCATATTTGTTTTTACAGTGCGACCATAGTTGCACCGCCACTGGTGTCTTAGGGAAATTAGGCCCTTAAGACAAAATTATGCGATTTGGAACAGTCAATATACCTAATCATAGAATTCCAACATTTGCAATAAAATCGAATTGATTCCAGGCACTATATCAATGACATTATTTCTGTTCTAGTCACCAATAATAAAATCTGCAATGATGGACGTAACGTCAAAACTAATCGACGGAGTAGTCAGCCTAACAAAACTCATGGCGCATGGAGCGATGCACGAAGCCTGCCTTATAGAAGTCATTAGAAACATTGAAGATGAAGCTTTCACGTTAGTTGAAGATGTCAGAGTCTGCGTATATAACAATAATACCTTCATGCAAGATATTAAAGATTATATCAAGGAGAACAATGCTACCGTTCTTGATGTACCCAGAAAGGAGAAGAGTAAGAAAGGGGAGACTTCTGTTAAAACAGAGACAATAGAGAAAGTAAAATCTGATGTACTCGAGAAAGGAGGAGGCGCAAACCATGTGAAAGACTTGATAAGAAGAATGTTGACTGACAATAAGGTGCAGGATATAGATTCTACTTTTAAGGATAAACTGGCCAAGCTACAGCAGGATTTGACAGCGGTCGATGCTAATGAAATTAATAAAACGGTTAAGGCTGATTAATAAAATATAATCGTTTAAATTAAGAAAGAATTTGTATAAGAAGAAAAGTTAATGACGAGTAAATTATATTGAATGAAATTTTTCCTTTAAGGATTTCCTGATAGTTTTCTTTCTGTCAAATAACTTACAATATAGACGTTACTTTCACATATTTGTAGTAATACAATTTGTTCATCGGTTATTACTGATTATTGCTACCTACACTTGCTGTGTGAGTTTAGCTGATTTAAGAAAATCTTCTTGAGACAAAATATTAATTCCAATAAAGTGGTTATACGTCCTCCATATTATGACCTAGTTACTAAAACCAATACTGGCAGGGGTAAAATCAAAATTTATCGCCGGATACAGTTTTAATCTTTAACCTAAATCTGTGATGTAGACGATACCCAAATATTAAAAATAATCTACTTACGAAATCCAAGTGTTTACGATGGGAACGTTAAGACAACGTTGGGTGTTTGCATTACACTTTTTGTTTACCCGACCGCGTATGAAGCTTTATGCACGCATTGCGAAAGGTTGTAACGATTATCTATAATTCAATATCGATCTTTACAACTTTCTTATATATATTTGAAGATTTTAAGAAATAATTATTTCCTATAAGAAATAAAACCAGAGGATAACTTACAATAGGAATGGCTTTTATTTTAATAGTTCAACAAGGTTCACTGAGGTATTCACGTTGTGTGTGTTGGGTTGGGTAGAGAACATTTTGGAACATATGAAGCAATGGATAATATCCAATGGCAAGATTGTTCAAAATGGTTTGCATTGTGAGCAAGTAGGGTGCTAGTTCAATTTCTACAATATGTAAATAAAACCGTAAATTAATACTTGTTGTGCGGTAGGCAATACATGCGCGGGTGAAAGAGGGGAGGGCACGCGAAAAGCGGTCGCATCGCTATTCGCTCATCATAATACCGTCAAAAAAGGTGTTGTCACTTATCAAAAATTACCAAATTTTGGGAAAGTTTGAATTAATTTGCGGAAAAAAAAGATTATTTCAAAATTCATTAGTATTGTTACTATGATGATTATGTAAAATTTTAAATTTCATATTTTATTTGCTTATGTGTTCTCGGTCAGGCGCGTGCGCTCCATACAAGCAGAAAAGCTCTGCATACCCTAATAGTTTTCTAAAAAAATATATAATAATTTATATACTACAAACTTAAAACTGAAAGACTTTGTTAATCAGTTAGTGAGAACACTGCCATCTATTGGGCCTAGAGCTAACTACGAAATATCACTGGCCTTCGTCGCGACAGCCGCGCCACTTCTCGTAGCGGCCGTAAGCACAAACAAAATGTGCCTCTTCCATATCTGCCTGTGTATAAAATTATTTGCTTGTGTGCCTAAATTGTTGTGTACGTGTGCGTGAAATTTCATTGACTTTTAAGGGCACGATAAGCACAGCTTCTAATAATGCGACGAATTTAAGAAGTTCAGAAATATAGCATGATTGTTGTTCGTTCAAATACCTTTTTATTTTAGCAGCTTATGTTGTTTCAATATTGGTTGTTTTAAGCGGAATTAAATATTCATTTATTTTAGAGTTTTTGGTTTAACACAAAAGAAAGGTTGTCTTTATAAAAAGTATTATGATAATTATATGTGGTTAGCAGGCTGTGTAGTGTGTACACACAAATAAATTGTTTTGTTTCTCGTGTAGGTATATTATTTTAAAACACGGCATTGACAGTTCGTCATTATAAAAACTTAAAAAGACCTTAAGTTTTTCAACCTACTTGCTTTTGAATTTCAATACTATACTTTATATTGTAATAATTTTCCTGAAGTTTACAAATTAGCAAAATTTAATAGTTATGATTCCAATGAGTAGTGCATTATGCATATTTATGAAAGATTTGTCTATATTTCCATTTTAAAAGAACTTTTAGCGATTTCACAACGATCTTATATATATTTAATTTTTACAGAGTTATTTAAAAATAAATAGGCGCGTTGATTTAATTTATAGATAGTAAAATATATTTTTTAGTTTTTTGAGAAATAAATTATTACTTATTTACAGTTCAGTTAGTAATACCATTTCATTGTATTTTGACAGCCTCCATGGCGTAGCGGTAGCGAACGCGGCCGCTGCGTAAGGAGGCGCGGGTTCGATCCTCGCGCAGTGTAAATATTTGTATGCATGAATATGAATATTTGCACTGGTCTGGTCGTGCCTCGGAAAGCCCGTTAAGCCGTTGGTTTCGGTTGCCATACGAACATCTAGTGGCAGTCGTTACGGGTTGTTGGAGCCCACAAGTCAGACGGCAGTCGCTTCACGGAAAATGTCGAAATTTTGCCAAAATCAGCAATTAGACTGGAAAAGCGGACCCCAGATTCCAAAGCTTTGGATGCGACTGGTATTAACCCTGAGATGATGATTTCATTGTATTCATTTGGGCAAAAAAAAAAAAATACCTAACACCCCACGTATATCATTTATTTGACTTGTTCTTATCATCAATCACATACTTAGATGTTCATTGTAGCCACGCACAAACATCAATTCAATGTTGACATGCGAAAAAGTACGCGACTATGTTAAATTGAAACTACGTCTACGTTACGTTTTTTAAGTTTTACCATATATAAGCACAGAGATTTGGGTAGTAGGTATATCTATGCATACCTTCAAGAAAATCTCTGTGCACGCCCCTGTTCTCGGTGGTAGGCCATAACACCGGCCGCCGGCAGAAGTTACCACCCACCAGACAAAGCCTTGCCGCCAAGCGATTTGTCGTGTTCCGGCATGATGTCTGGTGAAGCCGTACGGAGAACGGGTCTGAACAGTTGTGTTGCGATGTGTGCCGGGTACGATGCGCCAAATGTTGTTGTGTTGGGAGTATGGTCGTGGAGGGTCTTCAGATCAATCTCCCTTTGGCGCAGCATTGTTGGTCGTGTTATTGGGTTTAATATTGCATCCCCTCGCTCCAATGCCGTCTTCCTTCCTATTCGCTCAGTTTTTCTGAGTGAATAGGCTCTTAATAAACTAGCGCGCTTTACCATCAACGATCGCATCACTGCTTACCATCAGGCGGGATTGCGGTCAAGCGCTAGTTTATAATTGCTAAAAAAAAATGTGTATTTTTTCTAGACGAGATGAGTTAGTAACTCAGTTCCCAATATACGGTGGACTATCTATTCTTGAGACTGATAGACTTACGATGTTTATGTAATCTTTAAAATTAGATCATTTCCATCAGTTTGATAAGTAATTTTACAAATTATATCAAACGAACAAGATATTTATGTCACGTAATTATGTTTAATTTCGGAAACGACTTCTCATAAAGGTTACGTGTTTCTTTGATGATGTTTTATGTGACAATTATTTGCTATAATTGTTTTTCAGTAGGCAAGGTGAATGCCCTTTGCCTTTTTAATTATTGGTCTTCCTGGCTTGCTTCCAAGTGTTAATGCGTGAACGTATGCTGAGTGCTTCAATCACCTACTTATGTATTTTGTGGGTGATGTTCTCAAAAACGGAGTGGTTACGTTTGTTTATGAAATTGCTGTCATGAGATGAAATATCAGTGGTAGTGCTGTGCCTGTTACATTTCTTTAGGATGAAAGGGATTTCATAGATTTGTTATTGAGTTTACACGAGGATTACAAGACGCTATACGCATTTTTGGTGACGTAAGAGGCGCAAGTAGATTTTTCTTGTAGAAACGCAGTTTTTTTGTCTACTGATATATCTTATGTGAAAAGTACTTAGTGGTTTCACTGAGTTTTTAAGTAACCTGCCTAGGCTTTCTCAACTATGTTTGATTCGGTTTACAGTCAGTCAGTCAGTCAATCTTCAACGGGGGGACTGCCTATCTGCCCAGTTACTGGGTAATACGATACCCCTAGGTAAGACTGTTGGTCAGATCGATTTCAGTACACTAAAAACTACTGCTGTGATAGAGAAAATATTTACAATAAACCTAAAGTATGATGGGTTTATACAATATGTAAAGAAAACCCTGTCCGATTCATGAAGGTATTGTTAGGTATCGATAACTGATTCTACTAATGCCTACAAAGCTAAACTTAAAAAAAAATCCCCTTAAAATAAATATTATTTCGCAAAATGAGGTAAATTAATACAAGTGCGGGCGAAAGAGGGCAGGGCACGCAGCACGTTGTCGCATCACTGTTCGCTCATCATAATACCGTCAAAAATGGTATCGTTACTTATTAAAAAAATACCAAATTCTGGGAAACTTGGAATAAATTCGCATAAAAAAAGATTAGGTATTTCAAAATTCGTTAGTATTGTAGTATGATGATTATGTGAAATTTCATATTTTATTTGGTCATGTTGTGTTCATCTAGTCTTTATCCTTATGGGTTAGACGGGGTTTTCATTACATATTGTATAGTAGAATGAAATAGTGAGAGACTTAGTCCCCGAGAAAAAACTTTCTCGTGGGCGCCCTAAAAATTTAAATTCAAATTTAAATAACCACGAGATATTCGTTTGACTGTTGAGGATAATTTTATAACCTAGATTTATGTTGATGATTTTTCTATTATAATTTTTTATGATAATGAAATGATATGGTCAGATACAAAGATGAAAACTTCTTATGCAGGATATCCCAAAAAAAATTAACTTTTAAAAATTTTATTAAAAAAAACATTGATTTGAAACAGTAATTTTTTAAGTAAGTATCTTTAAATTGTTTTATTTTCGAAAAAGAACGAACTTTACTCGGTGGTAGGCCATAACATCGGCTGCCGGCTGAAGTTATCCCCCACCAGATAAAGTCCTGCTGCCATCGATTCGCCGTGTTCCGACATGGAGTCTGGTTAAGCCGTACGGAGGACGGGTCTGAGCAGTTCTGTTGCGATGTGTACCGGATACGATGCCCCAAATGTTGTTGTGTCGGAAGTTTGGTCGTGGAGCGTCTCCAGATTAATCTCCCTTTGGCGCAACATATCGTTGGTCGTGTTGTTGAGTTTAACATTGCATCACCTCGCTCAACTGCTGTCTTCCTTTCTATTTACTCACATTTTTTTTTGAGTAAATATTTTCTTAATACACTAGCGCACTTTACCATCAAAGATTGCATCACTGTTTACTATCAGGCGGGATTGCGGTCAAGCACTAGATTACAATTACATAAAAAAAACATCTCAATTATCTCTATTTCAAAAAGTTTGTTATAAATCATCATCATCTCTAGTCCAGTCTTTTTCAAACTATTTTGGGGTCGGCTTCGGGTTTAGCCGGATTCGGTAGGGTACTAGTATTTTACATAAAGCGACTGCTTACAGTCAGACAGTTACTGGGTACGACGATAACCCTCGGTAAGACTGGCGGTCACGTTTGGACTTCTGACGACCTGTAATGCCTGTTAAAGATCTACTAATGACATCCTGGACCAATGGCTTAAAGTGCTTTTGAAGATACACATGTAATGTTTCATCATCATCATCATCATCAACCTTTTTATCGTCCCACTGCTGGGCACAGGTCTCCTTCCATACAGAGAAGGATTGAGCGTAATCACCACGCTTGCTCAATGCGGGTTGGCGATTTCAAACATAAAGTCAAGGTTTCCTCGAGATGTTTTCCTTCAGCTTGTAATCAGTCATTGTAATGTTTGCTATACATTATATTTATTAATGTCCTACACATGTTATAATCTACGCACATAGTATATATTTAGGTGCAATTTCCTTATGTAAACACGAAGATTTCCTTGTTGGCTTGTGATGAAAGAAAATGTTTTGCATATCATTTCCTGGTAACATTAGGGATTATTTAAATCGAAACTTCCGTTTACAAAGTTTTGACTTTACGCTAAAATACGAAGATGTTTACAAAACATTTGTTTTGTTTACAGAAGATATTTTAAGGTAAAGATGTATGAAGCGCATCACTTACTCCGCGTTCCCGATTTCTTTACCAAAAATCTAAACAAATTTAAATTAATAGGACAATTATGTTTAATTCCCACATAAGATTAAGTTAAGTTAGTAAGTAAGTAAATCATTAAGTTACCAATACATCATCATCATCAGTTTATGTTACATCTTCGATAATATCTATAACCTTTTCAATAGTATCGCCACTCTTTTTTTTTAAACGTTGCCCCACACTAGGAACGTTGTCTCCTGTATCGTGGGTGCGTTTACAAACACATAAACTCATATAAACAAACATCCAGACCTGAAAAAACTACCTGTAGACCATACAAATATTTGTTCCGTGCGGGTAATGGAACCCGCGATACGCAGCACACCAGTCGATTGCTCAGCCACTGCGGTAAACGTGTCGTCCCAACTCTGAAATCAACTTATTTTTTTATTGAAATAAAATATACTGCCAACTCATGTCCTCCCGTGGGTGTCGTAAGAGGCGACTAACAAAACTCTCACAAGGGAAGTGGGCAGCAGCGTTTCTCCCGAGGAATATCAAATTACTGCGATTCCCAACCCGTCTGCCAAGCGTGGGCATAATGGCAAACCCCCCAATGTAAAAGTCTGACACGCCCTTCCGCTCCGCTCAGAGCAGGAGAATAGAATAGTCTTTATTATGTACACCATGCCTATAGATCGAGAGAGAGAGAGAGAGAGAGGGAGAGGTCATTTGATACTTTCCTATTCCAACCAAAAAAAAAAGGGGTCTGCCCTAATCCCAACAATAAAACCTTCACTGCCTTCCTTGGTATGTCGTTAAACACTTTGTGATCTTTTAACAACACTTTAAGACAGTTAAAATCACATCAACGTGAATCTGTAGTAATAATAAAGCTTAACAGTTTGTTTGAGCGCGCTAATCTCTAGACCTAACGGTTGGATTTACAAAATTACTAGCTGCGCCCCGCGCGTTCACTCGCGTAACTTCGATTCCGTGACAATAAGAAATTATAAAGTATTCTATATGTAGGGGAAAACTGTCAGGAAGGTGGGACCGAAGTTCTGGATAGTTGTAGTGTCTTCTCATCCCATGGTTCACATCGTTGAAAAATAACTATAGTGTGATATTCGATTCTTATTATTTTAACTGTACAGCACTTAGTTCACTTTAATATTAAGGGATTACAATGATAATCTCAGATTAAAACGGAGAAGTCGCTGGGTTTAAGTATGACCAACAGACTCGATCGAAGCTTGAGCAAAGAATAATGCCCGCGCAAACGGTCGCTCGCTATGTCAAATGCAACTCCAGTCTGTACTACCATTCGCTCTATGTTGTTACCCGCTCTTAATAAAAATCATAATTTATCCGAATACCGACCGATTAATTGACTTAAAAAAAATAGTAGAGTAATTTATGGTCAATTGATACTGATACGATGAAACAGTTCACAAATTCAAATTAAACCAGTCACGCGCTGTTATATATATTAATTCTGGTTATAAACCGCCTGTGTGCTAAATTTCATCCAAGTCCGTTCAGTAGTTTTTGCATGAGAGAGTATCAATCCAGCGATACAAAATTTAACGTCTATAATATTTATCGGAATAACGTCCTCCGTGGCGCAGCGGTCAACACGCCTGCCTGCGACGTGGAAGCCCCGGGTTCGATCCCCGGCCAGGTCATGGCTTGGCCTGGGTCTTGGATGTTTATCTATATATGTATCTATTATAATTATAGTATCATTGAGTTAGTATCCCATAACACAAGTCTCGAACTTACTTTGGGGCTAGCTCAATCTGTGTGATTTGTCCGTATATATATATATATATATATATACATATATATATATATGTCGGAGATCGTCGATTAATTTTAATAGAAGTTGCTGATTTGATTTACGTAGTAGAGGGGCGAACGCTTGTGACGTTATTTTGTGATGACGTCACATGGACAGAGTCGCTTTGGAAAGTGGGGTTCGTCGAACGGGCACTTTACATCGAGACGCGGACCAAGGCACATCTCCGAACCGAAACTGTCGGTTTGCCTATTCAAATTGTTATTATGAAGATTGGAGGGTATATCTACACGTCGTGCGTTAATGCAAAACTCACCTACGAAATGGAACCTGTACCACCACACTAAGATGCTGTCAACCCTACCGCTCTGCCGTCGCTGTCTCCGACATATATATTTCCTTCATATCAACATCAAAAGTCATTTATTCAAATTAGGCTGAGAATCATTACTTTTTGAACGTATTACATAAGACAGTCCCCCAAAAACGCCCGCACTTCGCCACTTCCTAGTGCTTTCGCTGGGAAGAAGATGTGGCGAAACAAACTCCCTATCAGCGCAGCTGTCTTTTCATTTAAAAAAAGACAACACATGACTTTATACAATATTATGTAGGTATCACGCTAGGACCTCATGGAGCTGAGCAACATGAACAAAGTCAAAGGGAACGCTAAGCGAAAAGAAGTAAATTCGCGGAAGGGTAGTATCGCGGAACAAAAAGTCTCAAACTCAAATGGTAGGCCATAACATCGACTGCCGGCAAAAGTTACCACCCACCAGACAAGGTCTTGCCGCCAAGCGATTCGTCGTGTTCCGGCATGATGTCTGGTGAAGCCGTACGGAGGACGGGTCTGAGCAGTTGTGTTGCGATGTGTGCCGGGTACGATGCGCCAAATGTTGTTGTGTCGGGAGTTTGGTCGTGGAGAGTCTCCAGATCAATCTCCCTCTGGCGCAGCATCGTTGGTCGTGTTGGTCTTGGATTTAACATGGCATCACCTCGCTCAACTGCCGTCATCCTTCCTATTCCTAAGTTTTTAAGTGAATATGCTTAATAAACTAGTGCATTTTACCATCAACGACTGCATCACTGCTTACCATCAGGCGGGATCGCAGTCAAGCACTAGTTTATAGTTATTAAAAAAAAACAATGGTTCGTGCAGTAGCTGAGCGATCGTCTGCTGCGCTGCGTGCCGCGGGTTCGATTTCCACATGGAATGAACGTTTGTAGGACCTACTGGTAGTTGCTCCGGGTCTGGCTGTTTGTGTACCTATGTGAGTTTCAATGTTTGTAAACGCACATATGATACAGGAGTAATTCCAAGTGTGGGGCAAGGTTTTTGTTTAAAAAAAAGGACAGGAGCTGCACCGAAATAGCCTAACACATTATCACTATCAATGGGAATAATTTTGAAGCCATATTGCTAGTTCATTGCTCTATATGTTCGAAGAAAGTGTCTGCTCAACAAGGTGAGACACGCAATGAATGTTGTTTAACTGTCAAAATGAAACGCATTGCTGGTAATAGTATGTTACGCAGTACCCTATGGGTTAGAAATATAGCCCTTAAGGACCTCTCAAACTACGTGTAGATATTGCCAAGATTTTCGTATAAATTACCGCAAAAACTCAATCGAGAAAAATAAATATGTGTCAGGGACTCGTTGTGACGTGATCGGCAAGCAGTTATATCGACAGATCTGTTAATGTATGAGTAATATTACTAAAATAACTGACTAATACGCCGGTAGTTACGTATTGTGCGGAATTTGGAACTCAGTGCCATAGAATTAATGTTTTTTTCTACGGGTATATATTTATTTTATTTATATATTTTTTATTGTACTTAAACCAAAAAATACATTGAACAAACTACATTCACAACAAAACATACAATGGGCGGCCTTATCGCTAATGCAATCTCTTCTAGGCAACCAAATATGTAATATGTAGATATTTGTCTTTTGAAGGAATCGCATCTTTTATGATCAGTGCTTAAAACATAGCTTTCATTATATTTCTAATACCAAGTGATTTTGCTTTGTTCGGCTGAGTAATGCCCTATATACCAAGTTTTATTTTTCACATCTAAACATCTATAGAGCGAGTCTGTAGCTACCTATATCACGATTAAGACTTAGGGCAAGTAAGCCTGTGTGGAAAATGTGTTATCATGCTTAGTAATGTTAGAGGTTGGTACTATTGACATCTCACTCTAAGCTCACTACACCTAACTTTTAACAATGAGAATGTTACAGAATGGATCGACTGTAGTTGCAGCATCGAGGCGGCGGTAAACTGAAAGAAAATATCAGTAATCCCCCTGATTACCGATATTTTCTTTCAGTTTATCCCTAGAATGCTATTTTTATAAATTTGTCATTCCAACACGATTCTATTGTGTCAAAAAGTTCGTAATTTGCTAAATTCATAATGATCGATCGGGTGCGACCACGCACCGAAAGACGCAGTGTGGGTAGGCCCCCGACAAGGTGGTCACGGGAAACCGCTGGATGAGGGAGGCGCAGGAGCGGTCGTCGTGGAAAACCATGGCCTATGTCCAGCAGTTACCAAAATATATAACTGAAATATATAAAAACTAAAATTTGGGAGAGCAGTGTAGCAATAACTCTACCCTAATTGTTGCGAAAATAACTCTGCAATTTCCGCTTAAATGCAAACCGAATGATTATAATTATTAGTTTATTCTTTATTTCTCTTTCTCTGATTTAAAATAAATATCCTTCATAGTAATATGCCTAGAGGAAGAAGGCCGCAGCTATCTAAGATAAAATAAAATCTTTAAAACTACGCAATGAATTTTGATGCGATTTTTTTAAATAGATAAAGTGATTCAAGAGGAAGGTTTATATGTATAATACATGCACCCATGCGAAGCCGGGGCTGGTTGCTAGTTTGTAATAAATTCACTTCAAAGTTTTCCACAACTCATCGCAATCAACAATAATATTGTTACATGATTGCTCCATATAAAGTACAACAGGCTTATTGACTACAATTGGGTCTTGGCAATAGCTGTGGCAATAAAATGTGAGCATAGCAAATATTGTTACCGTACTATCGTAAATTGTGATGGTCGGGGAATGAGCTGGTCTTGCAAATTGACGAAGTTATGAGTAATATGGACTTAGTCCTATAATTAAGGTGTTGTGTGGAACTAAATTATTTTCTAAACTTCTTCCAAAAGTATTTACTCCTACAGCTGACTATGCAAAAACGCTGGATGTTTACTATGCATACTACTGAAAATAATCGCAAAGAACTATAACCATATGAGGAGATGCTGTCCGTGTAAGGAGTACGATGGTTCTGGTAAATTATGATGGCAAAATAGGCACTAACCTGGATCAGTGAAGAACGCAGAATGCCTGTTAGGGCTGGACGGGACTGAGGCAGACGCTGACGTCAGAAAGGCTCTCTTGACCTTTGTCCACTTGGAGGCCCGAGGAGGGCGGTGCTGGGGGGGTCTGGCACCAAGCTCCAGGGATCGCTGCTTGCGAAGAACAGGGTGGGAGGGTTCAGATTCTGGAAGAGAGAACACTCGTCAAGTTCCCAGATGCCTTTCCATGTCGTAACTGGTTTTAAACGTATGAGACTCTATAATATTATTGAGTCTTTGTTTGGCGATTGAACACCCATAAAAATTAAAAGGCTGAAATCACCAATCTGCTTTGTCGAGCTTGGTGGTCAAAGAGTATGCCTTCTCTGTATGGGAAGAGGCGTTTGCCCTGCAGTGGGACAGTAATAGGCTTGTATTAATATACATTATTCTTATAATTAGATAAAATATGAACCGGGATTATGTAATGGCAGTGGCTTTGAGGCATTATTATTTAGAGAAGAATCTTGCAGGTATAGTAATATCAATTGAAGAAGTCCAGATACTGCCTTGTGAAATATATGGCACCAATTCTAAGGAGGAAAGAGATGGTTTTGATTTTCCAAACTTTTGGACGGCCAGCAGTAAATAGCATAATTATTTAAGAGGCGCTGACGTAAATTAATTTCAATGTAATCAAAATTGTTTTGAGTGCTGCACGTGCTATAAACGGATACAAAGTCGGGATGCACTTTGTAATGGCACAAATATTAGCTCTGTTTACAATAAAATCTAAAACAGAGACTGGAATGTGCAGAACTACGTACAAATACATTACACGTAGTGTGGCGTAAGGGTTCGAAACAACGTGACTACAATTTTGTTTTATTCTTATAAATCTCTAGTACTTACGTACTTAAACCTTTACGATTGATTAATTGCTTACATTGAAAAAAAAAAATAACAAAAATTATTGGTATTCAATGATTAAACCGCTTATCGTTGGATCACCTACGCTTCACTCTGTAATAATATTTTGTAAGTTGTTTGTAAGTAGGTTTTTTTCCTTTAAACTAAACCGTGGTTGTTCAACTAACGGTTTTAATAGGGATGTGTCCAAGGTATGAAAATCAAAAAAATAATTAGTCCGTCTTATAGATAATAAGAAGCGGGAAGCCGATGGATGCGGGCAGCACAAGTCCGGTCAGCGTGGAAAGCCTTGGGGGAAGCCTTTGTCCAGCAGTGGACATCCATAGGCTGAAGAAGATAGATAATAAAAAAAGGTAAGATCCGTATTTTGTATTTTGTCGAAGTTACCAAAAACTACTGAGATATAGCGTATTAAAGTTACGGAGTGGGGGCTAATTACGTCGCGCCGTGGTATATTTTGTAGCACGGCGTGACGTCATACGACATTTGAAATCAAAATATCTTCTTAAGTATTTGAATGAAAGAAAAAATATAAAATACGTGTTCAATATTTTTTATAAATCTATCTGATGGACATTAAATTATTTTTTAGGATAAAACCCAATTATAGTTAAGGTTAGAACTGTAGCAAATAACGCGGGAGTCAAATTAGTTAAAGTATAAGTATATAAGCCAGGGCTTCCTAACCAAATGAGTTAGGTTCGAACTGTGATCAATCGTATGTGAGGCGAGTAATACTTCCAAAAACTAGCCGGTTGACTAAAAGGCTAATTTATCCAGTTGGCTAATTTATCAAGCTGTATATTTTCAGTATAAGCTGACTGCTTATTGTACGAAAAGATTAAACAATATTTTATTACAACATTAAGTATGAAGCGGTATGTCTCGCATAACTGTAAAAGGCAAAACGATTTCGGTTTTCTTTCTAAAGACCCTCCCTACCCCACCGTTTGCCTCCGATCACAACCATATACCTAGCAATATTATGTAAGGATATACAAAATCAGAGGTAAAGTTACTGAAAAAGTAGTTAACCACCTTAGAGATTAGGAACTCGCCAAACCTTAATAATCTATAGCCTGGATACTAGGGGCTAATTTATTTAACGTCAGACAACTTAATAGGAGGAATACTTTTTGGTTTTTGTCAGGAATAAAACATAACAGAAAATTAAAAAACAATGACCTTAATTAAATAAAAAAAGAGGAGCAAAGTTCTTAAATCGTCCATATTGCCCACATATTGTCAATACTGGAATTAGATCAAAATTATCCCATATTTCTATCTGGCTGGTCCACAAACTTAAAGTCTCTCAGCGTGCAATGGAGCAGGCCATGTTTTGAGTTTCTTTGAAGGATTAAATCAGAAACAAAGTTATCCGGTAAAGTCCCGGAGTTAGCGAGGTAGCTTGCAGAATGAGCAAGATGAAGTAGCAAAAAGGACAGAGGGATTGTGATATCTTTTTTTTTTTTTTGGGACAAACCCGCCACACTTTTCCCAACCACTGCAACTCCTGAAAGCCAGAATCAACAGTGGCGACCGCCAGAAAAACGCCGAGCAATGAAGCTCGACGAGTCCCGGAGAAACGATTCAACTGTCTTGGGTCCCGCAACGAAATTAATCAGAAAAGAATAGCGGAGGAGTAAGAAAAAAGATATTTTTTCCACTTCCCTCCATAACAAGCAGGAGACAGAACAGAACTAGGCCAAACGGCACAAAGGGACATTATTGCAACTGGGAGAAGCCCAGATTGCCAAACACCACGGAATAAAATTTGATTAAGTTAATGGGTCCTAAGTAGGTATTAGCTGTTACAATTGATTCCAATAATAGGTATGGCAAAAGCGCCTGAACGCACGGAAATTGGTTCTAGTTTCTACAAGGTCCGTATAATAAACGACTCCGGATGTAACTTGTACACTATCCAACATAATATTGCGTTCATTCTGCCAAAGAACACACTCCCACAAGATGTGATGTGCGGACTGTTCAAATTCACAGTTCGATGTAGAACACTGACACAAAGGGGAAGGAACAAGTTTAAAAGAATACAGTTTACTTTTAAAGTTGCCATGACCTGTGAGAAATTGGGCAACGCAGTGGTCAACCACCAGCCATGTCTTAGCCAGCCGATCACCAACGGATGGAAAGAACAGATGGAGGTGCCGGCCCTTGATGGAATTATCCCACCTACTTTGCCATTCGGATAAGAGGTCCTCCCAGACTTCAGTCTGAGGTTTAAATAATCTAGAGATTTTATTAAAGTCGCGTTGTGTAACAAAATTAGTGTCCATGGCCTCCCCCCTCGCGGAGTAGTACATTGAAGCACGTCGCTGTACCTCAAGGTCGACTGGAAGTACACCTGCCAGTACCGGTAAGGCTTCAGTACTGACCGTTCTATACGCCTTGCATAAAAATATCAATGCCAAACGTTGGCTTTGAAGCAGTTTACGTCTTGCCGCTCCTATGCTGGCCCTATCGGCCCAAACAGGTGCACCGTAGCACATACATCCTAAGTAGGTAGCTCTATATATAGTTTTTAAAGTTAGGAATGATAGACCCCAAGTTGCTTTGGATATTCTAGTCAGGGCATAAAAGTTCTTTTTAGCTTTTTCACCAACTATTTTTATATGTTCGATAAATGAAAAATTCCTTTCTAAGATCATACCAAGGTAGCATACGGATTGCTGTTTTTTAATGGGAACGTTGTTAAATTTAATAGTAGGCAATGATTTAAGATTACCTTTTAGTAGAAGTTGATAGGTTTTATGTGGCGCAAATGCTAGGCGGTTACGATCACCCCACTGAGATATTAAATTTAGGCAAGTATTGGCCAAGTTCTCAAGTCCAGCTCGGGTACTTGACTGAATGAGCAGTAGGCCATCGTCCGCGTAACCAGTAAGTGAACAGCCGCAAGGAAGCGGGATCGCGAGGAAGTCATCAAAACCCAAATTCCATAAATAAGGACCGACAACTGAACCCTGAGGACATCCCATGGTTAGTGTTTTAGTACTAGAAAAATGACCGAGCTTAAGTACCGCGGAACCGTTTATAAAGTAAGAGTAAACGAGATTATATATGTTTCTATAGCAACCGCGGGTTTTTAATTTTAACAACAGCATAGGCCACCAGGCGTTATCAAAAGCCCCAGAAATATCCAGGAAGATCCCAATTACGTACTTGTTTTCAGATTGGTTAACGGTTCTTCTGACAGAAAGCGCCGCGTCGACTGTAGATTTACCTATGGTGAAGCCATATTGATTATTATGGAATTTTGGACCGTTCGGTAGTAAACGTGGAACGATGAGGCGCTCAAGAAGTTTACCCAAAGATGGTAGAAGAGTGATAGGACGATATGACTTCGGATCATCCGGTGGTTTGTCACCACACTTTGGTATTATTCGTAAGAAACCGCGTCGCCATTTACGAGGAAAAACGCCTTCAGCAATGCATCGGTTATATACAGTTAAGATGGCATCACCCGCTGTTTTACACGCTTCTTTAATCATCCTATTAGATATTTTATCTTCACCTGATGATTTGTTGACCGGTAGTTTTCTAACAATATTTATAAATTCGTCATTAGATGGTACGTCTGACATTGGTGATTCAGGTGGCACAGGAGCCCACGCTCGAATCTGTTGGTGGTAGTCGCTATCGTTAGCCGGTGAATCATCAGGGATAAGTGTATTTATTAGCACTTCTGTTGTTTCCTCTATGCCCGTGGTATGCCTATCATTGACTTTAATGTTTTGAACGTATGCAAGGTCGACCGATCTGTTAGCTTTAAATTCGTGATATAAGGGAGACCACGGACCCTCCCTGTCAAGCTTATCAACAATTTTTCGCAACAAATTACCCTTAGATTTTTCCACCGATGCTTTGTAGCGTGACTTGGCAACTCTAAAAGCATTCAAAGCGAACGTAAGAAGATCTCCAGTAATCTTTCGGCTCTTGAGTTTATTTAACTGTTTACGCGCTCTGCGATATCTTTTACGCTGTTCAACTAAGTAATCACTCCACCAGTCACATCTACGAATATTGGTCATAGATCCGCGACCAATGGCAATGTCAGCACAGTAGGTAAAGGTTTCTGACATAATGTCAGCACTTTCTTCGGCTGACAGCCCGTCCCGAGTGAATTCTTTGGCGTGACACGCAAAAAGCGAGCCGAAAAATTCCCAGTTCGCGCCTTTACATCTATATCTGAAATTACCGGGAATATGAGACGGACCCTGAATATAACCAGGAACAAATTCGTACACGATCAGGCGATGATCACTACAAGACGCGTACGGTAGGTAGGATTGTGATATCTGTGGAAGAATTGATGGCTGGTGGAACAGAAGATTCTTGTAGTGGAGACCGTGTATCGGAAAACGTAAAAACGTAGTTTGGGACGCCCCGCAGCTAGATGGCACGATGACATCAAAAAGATGGCTGGTACTGACAGCATGTGGAAGTCGGAGGACAGGGAGTCGAAGCATAGAATGGGAGTGTGAACCTGTATCCAGCAGTGGACAGCGTTAGGCTAAATAGCTAATATTATATTTGTATTCTTGCGGTGTTTATTCTAGAATAATTAATTAATAAAAGCCATATTATATGTAGATGTACTGTTTAACACTGAGGTTCAGTATGATATAATTGATACACTCCAGTGGTGTGAACTGCAAACCATTTTTGACCAGATGTGGCTGGCGCATAGATGTGAATTTATGATAGATTAAAGTTGCTGAATATGAATGTTATGTAACTGTCATATAATATGTACAAATAACGAGTTAGTTCTTTTCAGCAGCTCTTTAAACGAGGCTCAAGAATCAAAATCTAAACTCACCAAGTTCCTCAGACGAAGGTATCGTCAGTGTCAACGCTGGTGGCGCATCGCTGTCCCCACCATCACTGAGTGACCTCCGTCTCTTCGGCACCACGTCGGGGGAACTCTTGGACCCCCTGTTGGTGGTCTTCTTCTTGACAGATTCTCTGTGGGTCTGAATGATATCCCTCATCTTGCCCCAAGGACTCTTGTGGAGCTTGTTTGGTGAAGGTGAGGTGGAGCTGTCGTCCTGGGTTAAGAGATTGAGTGAATTATTTTACATAGTGTATTTTGAATAGATTAAGAAAAGTATTAAAGTAAAATATATATACAAAAATTTTAAAAACTAAAAAAACCCGCTTTTAAAGAATATCAAACTAAAAAGTTAAAAATTATTTTAAAAATTATTTTATGATAATAGTATATAAAAAAGCGCCTCCCGCTTCTTTCTCATTTATACTAGTATTGTTTATACGAGTATACTATTGTCATAAATTAAATTTAAAAATTATTTTTAACTTTTTAGTTTGATATTCTTTAAAAGCATGTTTTTTTAGTTTTTTAAACTACACACATCAAAAGTGTCTAGGGATCAAGCATTTTTATGCGGATTTCTTGAGATTGAGATGTGGCTTTGTAATAAATTTATGATTTTATAAATTTATATGGATCCTTTTTGGTGCATTTCATAATTTGAATCAGGAACTGTGAATCAAATTCGAGTAAAAGATGAAAATCAGCTGTCAATATTTTCCCTATAAAAACATACAACGCATTGAAGACATTATTAGTGCTACTGTTTCCCTACTACTGATTAAAACCAACGTTATTATGGAGCGGCGACGTCATTTAAGCAGGGAAGAAATGCTCAGAGCTGTGGGAATGATAGAAGCTGGTTCCCGGCAACGTACTGTGGCTTTAGCTCTGAATACAAGTCAGAGTGTTATCAGTCGACTTTGGACACGTTACCGAAGCACTGGTACCGTGGCTGAGCGCCATGGAGGACGGTATCGCTGCACCACACGGAGACAAGACCGATACATTCAAATCTTAACTCGAAGAGCTCCAACAATAACCGCCATGATGTTAGCCGTGAGGCTTCATCACTCTTCAGGGAACTTAATTAGCGACCAAACAGTCAGAAACCGCTTGCATGAAGTGAACCTTCATTCCCGAAGACCGCTACGGGTACCACCTATAGCAATGCACAATCGTAGGATTCGATATCAATGGGCTCTTGAACACAGAAATTGGGCAGAAGAACAATGGCGTTTCGTGTGCTTTTCTGATGAGTCTCGTTTTGGTATGAGACCGGATACAAGACGTATATGACACTGGAGAACCCCTGGACGCCAACAGCGATTAAAATCCTGCCAGGAAGTCCATCCTTATAGTGGTGGAACCATCATGGTATGGGCGGGTATTTGGATCGGCGGAAGAACTGAGTTGATTTGGATCAGAGGCAACCTCAACGCTCAAATTTATGCTGAGACGATTGTATCAGACGTCATCGTTCCTCTACAAGTGCAAATCGGTCCCTTATTTCAGTTAATGCATGATAATGCACGACCGCACACCGCAAGAGTTGTAAGACAGACTCTCGCCGCAGCTAACATCAATGTCCTGCCCTGGCCTGCTCAGTCGCCAGACTTGAACCCGATTGAGCATGCATGGGATATGCTACAGAGAAGAGCTCTGCCGAATATGGAGGGTATCCAGTCGCAAGAAGACCTTTTTTTGTTGTTGCAACGAACATGGGCGGCCATTCCACAGCGTGATTTGGATGAACTCATTTTGAGTATGCCAAACCGATGTTCTTGTGTTGTTAGTGTTCGCGGTAGAAACACGGATTATTAATTGTTTAAGTTACCCAATAAAATTTTAGAGAAAACTGTTATTTCAGTCTTTTTTTCGAACTTTTGTGTTAGTGGTTCAAATGTCAAATATCCCTTTATTAGGAAAATGGCAAATTTCTTTATTAATGCAAAGGTGACTTGGTTTATCGTTACTGTGACAAACGAAAACACTTTATTTGATGAATCCTTAAAGAAAATTTTAATTAATATCAATTAGGAGAAAAGTTATTGCAAAAATATATGTTGATCCCTAGACACTTTTGATGTGTGTATATTTATTTTCAACTTTTTAGTACGATATTTTTTTATATATAATATACGGATAACACGAACGATAAAGTGGTGCTCATTTGTTTTTACCAAACTTTTCTTGATCTCTAATAAGACAGAATAGCAAGTGCTAAAATTCGTAATGATGCGTTACCCAAGTAACTAAATCTAAACTAAATACTTTGCCTGCACAAATTAATACCGCTCGGCCAACGAACGTATTGAAAACGGTGGGACATTTTACAGTAATGAGCCGCTCACTCGTAGTCCAAAGAGTTAGAGACGGACAAACAAACAAGCAAGCAAGCAAACATACAAGTGAAGCTAATAAAAAGCATGTTATAACAATAGCCCCACAACGTTAGGGATTAGACCAGCACCCTAATTGCGTTACACACTGTTACTATCAGTTGGAATCATTTTCAAGCTTATTGCTATTTCATTGCTCCCTATGATTGAAAATGTGTCTGTTCAACAACGTAAATAATGGAATGAATGTTGTTGAACTGTCAAAATTGCTACTGATATTGTGTTACGCAATTACCCTGAAAGGCTTTGAAGTCGTTAGGAGCAACATTCAAATTGCGTCACACATTTTAAATCACAATTTTGAAGTGAAATTTCTTTACGCACGCTTGACCTGGGGAGTAAGCTGGCGAACACGTGACGTAAGCGTTACGAAAAGTGATCGGGCAAGGCGAACGGAAGTTAAGTGGGGGATCTATGCAAAAATATTAATTTACCAATGAAACCATGAAATAAATTTAAATATTTATAGAAAATTAATATATGTATATGTGTATACATGTATACACATATACATATATACACATATACATACAGATGGAGCGAAAGAAGTTTCACTTCAGTCGTGTGGTCATAAGCACACTCGTTTTTTTTTTCTATATCATCTTGAAGAATATTGCTTATTGTGTTCTAAAAAAATGCCTGCTTAACGATGAGAATAAGGCAATGAATATTGTTGAACTTTCTGTTGAACTGATATTGTGTTAACCAAGTGTTTCACTAATCTAAGTTTATCAAGCGATTGGGAATACTATTAAATAAATATTTAAACGACAGTTGGTATCGTCTGGAATATGCATCAACTATAGTTATTATTAGCGTCCGACCGAATGTTCGGTTTCGGTTTAGTTTTCGGCAAAAACACGAGTTTCGGTCTAGTTTTGGTTTCGGCGGTAAAGTTGCCGAAACTACGACCGTTATCCGAATGTGCATTGTGATCGGTCAAGTTCGGCGTGTTGAATGAATGAATCCCATTGTAGCCAATATCGTGATTCGCGTGTTTGTTTAATGTTCGTTTTGTTTTGTTGTGGTGGCAAGTTTTAGAGTGATTGAGAGCCTATCCACTCAAATAAATACCTATTGTGAGTATTTTTGAAGCGCAACTAATATTTTTTCTTAAATAAAGGTTTGTTGCTGATTAATAATATATGAAGATGTTGATCAGTATATTTGTAATTTAAAGACAAAAGAATAATGACTGACTGATTAAAACAACGTTTTCTTTATTTTTCTCTTTAAATTGTTCTTTTTACAGAAGTTTCGGTTTCGGCCGAATTCGTATTCGGTTTCGGTACTAAACCTAGTTTCGGTCTGACACTAGTTATTATATAAGAATGTTCCTCTCAGTCATGGAATTTGCACATTCCCGGTGTTTACAGACCAAAATTAAACACGCCCAAACAACCAGATCTTAAGCAACTATATAGGTCACACAAATATTATCCGTGCAGGAGTCGAACCTGTTGCGTATCATCATGTAAATAATTATGTATACCGATCGCTCGCCCAACGGTTGTCAATCGACATCATTTTTACAATTTTATTTATTATTCTTTGTCAAAACGTGGTTTGTTGTGGCTACTAATCTATAAACAACTTTTATTCTAAAATGTTAAGGCGTAAAAATAGCGTTATTTGTTTGTGTTCTAAATACAACGTTTCAAATCCGATTTAATACCAAGAAAATTATAAATACAGGGAGGGATTCCGACAAACCAAAGTGAAAAATTTGATTCAAAGAAAAATTGAATCTTGCGAATGAAACGTCAAATAATTTATGTTTTCGCTGGAAGTTTAAAAAAACATAGGTAATCGAGGAGATTGGCCTAAAGAGGAGAAATATGGTTGTGAACCTTACTACTGAACACTGTCTCTTAAGATACAGGTCTCCCTAGTTTAAGAGGCAGGGCTCACAACTTTTGTATACAGATTTTTGTATCATTTGTTTAGCATTTATTTAATCTGTGTATACTAATGTATGTGTCGTTATGTCAATAAATTATTATTATATTCTTGTAAGGACATTGTTATTTGTTCTTTTAGACAAACAGGATTTATTTACATATAAAATGTTTAAAGTTAGTAAATTTTTTTGTGATAGTTTTTTTTTTTCAAATCTGTAAATGCATGCCCCTGTGGTACTGGGCTTAGAATAGCACCACCCCACATCCTCCCGTGGGTGTCGTAAAAGGCGACGAAGAAAACTCTCACCAGGGAAGCGGGCAGCAGCGCTTCTCCTGTAGAATAACAAATCACTGCGCAACCCAACCCGCCTGCCAAGCGTGAGGAATATGGCAATGCCCAATGGAATAAAAGCCTTGGAGGAGGCCTCTCTCCAGCAGTGGACCTCTATAGGGTGAGAAGACTAAGAAGAAGAAGAAATGCAGGCCGGGGTTAAGGATGGGTTGTAAAGTAGACCCTTATAAGCCATCTTAATGCCCGTTTTTGATTTATCTCTGACGATAAAATAAAATATCGCTTATCGGATATGAGATATTTAGTGTAACATTCAGATTTGATAGTTTTATGTTCCTACTATATGATCAGTCATGCGTGCAGCCTAGACCTCCTCTATCTACCTGTCATGGTCTAACTGTAGCACAAATAACCCTGATAAATAATTTCGCCAGTCATGTCATTTAAGACATCGCGGTGAATGGATCTATTTTCAATCATTATTTCAAGGAATGCCACAGTATAGGTAAGACAGACTAGAAACAAAACTGTAGAATATATAATTTTATTTAGCATATCAAAATAAGGTGTTTTATATTGTCTGTATCTATAGTTTTTTGGACTTGTCTTGTTACTCCGTTGCGTTGATTAAAGCCGTTACCGTTGAAGTAAAGAAAATCTCAATTTCATTTTACTATATTTAGAATCAACAAATTTATAGACATCTTGACATAGTGACCAAAAGTACAAAAATATTTATTACATTTCAAATTTTGTCATCATCATCAGCTCAACGTTAATCCCAGTCGCATCCGAAGCTTTTCAGCTCTGGAGTCTGGGGTCCGCTTTACCAGTCTAACTGCTGATTTTGGCTAAACTTGAGATATTTTCCATGAAGCGACTGCCTTCTGACCTCCACAACCCGAAGCCGATATCGAAGCATTGCAGTTAGACCAATTGTTGGGCTTGTGAGGGCTCTAACAACCCGTAACGACTGCTACTAGATGTTCGTATGGCAACCGGACCAACGGCTTAATGTGCTTTTCTAGGCACGACCAGACCAGTGCAAATATTCATATTCATGCATAAAAATATTTGCACTGCACGGAGATCTCAAACTTAGTATCATACATAAATTGAGGCCAGTTAGTTACAATAGTACTTGTGTTGGAGATATTCTAATAATTAAAGGGATGAAGCTAATGATTAAAGAAAAGAAAATGAAAAAATAGTAAAAATAATTAGGCAGCTAGATGTATGAGGAGTGCACATGTTGGTATATGTGTGTGTGATGTTAGGTGTGTGTTTGTGCGTGTGTCTGTGTGTCTATGTGTGTGTTTTAGTATGTGAGTGTATGTATGTATGCTTAAAAATAACTATTATCAACACTCTATATTTCAATTTCAATGATGTTTTTTTCCTCTATGGAAAATAAAAAGTTACTCAAAAAAAAAATAATAACAATATTGTTTATGCATCTTTTTCTTAAATATTTACCATAAACAATGAGTTAAAGGTGTAAATATTTTCATCAACATTTAATTCCTAGTAGACAATTTTCCTGTCAATGAAATCGATGCTTCTATTAAGAATTGCTTGAAATTAAGAATTCTTTGTTTGATCTAGATATAAAGATGAAGAAGACAACACGAGATGAATAAATTAAATCTCGATTGTGTTATGATGCTTGTAGTCTGCATACAAAATATACCAAAGAAATGTAACAGTTCGTCACAAATAGACAGCTGGTTCAAAAGATTGGAAAAATCCATAGATTCCATCTGTGGATTTTTTCTTGCCCTATTTAGTTTGATTGAAATTATCGTATGCATTAGTATTCCCAGCGTTTTGTTTTTATTAATTTATTCAAATGATAAAAACATAATACCTAATGACAAAACTGCGCGGTTGGCGCAGTGGTTAAGCTATTGACTGCTTCGCTGTGTGTTGCGGGTTCAATTTCCGCACGGAACAAATATTTGTACGACCTACAAGTACTTAGTTATTTCGGGTCTGGCTGTTTGTGTATGTGACTTTATATGTTTGTAAACGCACTCACGAGACAGGAGAAATACCTAGTGTTGGGCAACGATATTTATATTAAAAAAAAAACTAATCCTCCAGTAACCTCCATTCTGTAAAATTTTAGGAAGAGATGTATTTTTGAAAGACGTAAGTTAGTGAGTCTATTGCAGGATAAGTTGCACAGTGGCATTTATAATACAATGTTGATTCTGACCTGCGTGGGCGCTTGCAGGAATGTGTTGTCGCCGTCATCCCGAACACTCTTGCGCGTACCTGGAAAAGATCGTCCGGTTATTGTGGAAATTTTCTGGGAAATCCGGGAAATATTGTCTGATGAATTAATTTTTCGGGGAATGGAAAAGTCTGCGTTCTTATACGCAATTTATCAACAGTTTAGGCAAATTTTGTGCCAAATGACGTTTCTAGAAGTGATGTGTTAATTGAGACTTAGGTGGATCCGTCGGCCATGATCATTTTATAACATAATGCATGTTGATTTTCACGTTTTTTTTGTTTGAAAATTGATTTTTGTAGGTGGTTTTAACTGTTCTAAAGTATACTCGGAGCCAGCATTTCAACATATTATTTATCTTGAACATAATCAACTCAGTTGTTCAGAAAATTAAATCTGATGTTATCTGAAAAAATTAAAGAAATACCTAAATAATTCATAGCTTTTTTTTGATGCGTATTAACTGACTTTAATAAAATTTATAATACAAATTACGAGTTTCCTTAAAATAATCCATTTGTTTTGAGCTAGCTTTATATCCCACTTGTTCTCCGGCAGACGGCGTCGCATCGCATCGCATCGCTTGCCCGCTACTACTACGTTTTCGTTTAGCGTCCTTTCTTTTTGCTCGGCTCCTGACGATCAAAGCAAGTTTAGCAGCCATGCTCTAAATTAAGTCTGAATACTTAATTTTTTTTTTAATAACAACCGCACAAATCGTTTGATCAGCTAAGCTTGCCGTGGTTAGCTTATGGATGAGTCAGCAACGTTACACATCCCTATAGGTACCTCGGAAAGCACACTAAGCCGTTAGTTCTGGCTTTGATTTATAGATCTTTGTCAGTCGTTACTGGTCATCAGAAGTCAGAAAGTCTGACCACCAGTAGATATTACAAAGCGGTATCGTAGGGGGGTCGGTTAGACTGGAAGCTGACCCCGACATAATGGGGAAAAGGCAGACGGATGATGATGACTGATATGTTTTTTTAATCCTACTGGTATGTACAGTTAGGGTAAAACATGCATTACCATTTGAAGTTTATTGCAGTAACAATAAGTGTCAAACGTGGTACTCCAGTTTTGACCCTTACTGTAAATAGAGCGCGTTCATACCAGCAATGATGTATAGATTGCAGTTCCTTATCTTTCCGTCCACATCTTTGCTGAATTTAATAGCAGTATACAATAATTATTCTGAATTAACTTCGAGCGGTATTCCGTTTACGGCAACCGGTCCCGGAGTGACCCGTTTATTGAACATAATTTTGGCATCACAAATGAGGTGATCCGACAGAGGACCAGAGTTACCGACATAGCTGAGAGGATTGGCAAGCTGAAGTGGCAATGGGCTGGTCACATATGCTGCAGGACCGACAACCGTTGGGGTACATGAGTCTTCGAGTGGAGACCGCGTCTCGGCAAACGTAGCGTAGGACGCCCTTGGGCGAGATGGAGCGACGACATCAAAAAGGTGGCTGGTAGCGGCTGACGGAGAACTGCTCAGGATCGAGCTTGTTGGCGTGCCATTAAAGAGGCCTATGTAAAGTAGTGGACGAGTAGAGGCTGATGATGATACAATAATTAGGACCTGACGGACGACCATACAATAGATAATCAAAAACTACTATTTAACACCAGAGCAAAATAGAATCTAACAGATACTTTATCATCCACAATATAAAATCTTTTCAAGGCATGTTTCTCATCGCCTCCCGCGATGGTTTACAGTACCCCGATCAAAGACTCTCGAACATCGAGCGAACGTTCCGACGACGAGGATGGACTGACTCACGCTGACGGAATAAGGTCATCCATTTACAGAATGTATGTAGATAGAATACATGAGTGTTATAGTTTTCGGTTTTTTGATATATATATATTTTTTGTTGTTATAAACTAGTGCTTGATCGCTATCCTGCCTGATATTTGACAGAGACGGAAGAGAAAGATCTAAGTATAACAATTATTATGATTTTTCACAGTACCGTCTACAATTTCTTTTTTGTCGGTGGTAGGCCATAACATCGGCTGTCGGCTGAAGTTACCACCCACCAGACAAAGTCGCCAAGCGATTCGTCGTGTTCCGGTTCCATGTTGTTGGTGAAGCCTTACGGAGGATGGGTCTGAGCAGTTGCGTTGCAATGTTGTTGTGTCGGGAGTTTAGTCGTGAAGAGTTTCCAGATCAATCTCCCTTTCACCCAGCATCGTTGGTTGTGTTGTTGGGTTTAAAATTTCATCACCTTGTTCAACTGCCGTCTTTCTTTCTATGCACTCAGTATTTTTTACTTTTTAGTGAATAGGCTTTTAACAAACTAACGTGCTTTACCATCGACAATTACATCACTGCTTACCATTAGGTGGGCTTGCGGTCAAGCACTAGTTTAGATAGAAAAAGAAATCAGAGTTTCAATCAACTTCGAACAATTTGACAAAAACATAAACTCTGCGTCCAACCAAAATTAATCTCAGAAGATAACAAAGTTATCCAAAACCAAACCGCACGTTTATGACTCGCTCTTCGCCAGTTTTTTTTAACACAGATGTGATTTGTCTGAGGAAGACATTTTCACCAAAAATATTTGTAACAGTATAAGCATTTGCCAAGTAAAATGAGGAAACACTTTAGAGAGAATGGCATTTGTACTTGTTTTCTTTTTGGGTTAACGTTAATCGTCATGATGAGAGTATAAAACACCGTGGAAAGTTGATACATAGGTATTCTTCGACTGACTACAAAAGGTAAAAAAGTATTACTTTTTCATTCTTCTTGATCTCGACTGCTGGACAAAGGCCTCCCCCAAGATTTACCACGATGACTGGTCTTATGCTGCTCGCATCCATCGGCTTCCCGCGAACTTCATCAGCTTATCGGTCCACCTTGTTGGGGGCCTCCCTAGGCTGAGTCTTCCGGTACGTGGCCGCCACTCCAGAACCTTACTGCCCCTTTGCCATCGATCCTACGAGCAACGTGCCCCACCCACTGCCACTTAATTTTAGCCACTGGAAGAGCTATGTCGGTGACTTTGGTTGATCAATGGATCTTCCTTTTTCATTAAAATGAATAAAACCGAACCTAGCTTTATTGATGTTAAACCTTCTTTAGCGAAGTTAAGCACCTTTGTTGGATGGGGGAAAAATCATTGAATTCGCGTGAGCCTGATCGACCCGACACCGTGGTCGCTACCGATATACATATGTATAGTGTATACAATGGAAGACGCAGCGTGGGTAGGCCCCCGACAAGGTGGACCGACGACCTGGTGAAGGTCGCGGGAAACCGCTGGATGCGGGAGACGCAGGATTGGTCGTCGGGGAGAACCTTGGGGGAGGCCTATGTCCAACAGTGGACGTCTTTCGGCTGAAATGATGATGATACAATGGATGGACTGAGTCACTACTATAACTTTTTAGAGCAGCGGTGGCCTAGTGGTTTCTGCCGCGACTGCCGCGGCTGCGCGCGTGGTTCGCACCCCGTCAGGTGCTTTCTTCTTCTCCTTTTCCAGCCTATGGATGTCTACTGCTGGACAAAGGCCTCCCCCAAGGCTTTCCACGCTGACCGATCTTGTGCTGCCCGCATCCATCGGCTTCCCGCGACCTTCACCAGGTCATCGGTCCACCTTATTGGAGGCCTCCCTACGCTGCGTCTTCCAGTACGTGGCCGCCACTCCAGAACCTTACTGCCCCATCGGACATCAGTTCTACGAGCAATGTGCCCTGCCCACTGCCACTTAAGTTTAGCGACTCGCAGAGCTATATCGGTGACTTTGGTTCTTCTGCGGATCTCCTCATGAGAAACTCCGAGCATAGCTCTTTCCATTGCCCTTTGCGTGACTCTGAGCCTTCGTATGAGGCCCATTGTGAGCGACCACGTTTCAGTTCCGTAAGTCATTACTGGCAACACACACTGGTCAAAGACTTTAGTCTTGAGACACTGCTTAGGTGCTTTACTTTGTGTAAATTATCTCATCACCACTGCTTTCAAAACGATGGAGGAAAACATCATGAGTCAACTGGCGTGTCTTAGAGGCAAAACAAGTCTCGGAGACATATGACATCTACCAACCTGCACTGGGCCCGCGTGGTAGATTACGGCCCACAAGGAGAAGGCCTCACCAAGGGAGGCCTGAGTCCCAGGAGTGGGAACATTATGGACTGAGTATGTATAACTATTTTTTTATTTCAGTTTACACTATCCTTTTTATAGATCTGCCTTTGCCTGGAGCTTCACCCGCAATGATATCGAAAACTTATTGCTGTCAAATACTACCCTATGTTAATCCAGGGTTATAAATGATCTCTGTATCAGTTATATCAGTAAAGCCTTTATGCGTTATTGAATAACTAGCATCCAAACAAACAAACATCCGGATTTATGATATTATATTAAAATATATATCGTTTTTTTACCATCTGCTTATGTATACCTACTTTTTGGATATAAATATATACCTTTATATGAGAGAGAATAAGATAGAATACTCTTTATTATGTACACCATATAGATTACAGAACATAAATATAAAGATTTTACAAAGGGTGACACAATGGGCGGTCTTATTGCTAAAAGCGCACCACAAAACCTTTAACACTTGTTGAACATATAATAATGTCTTGTTTAAAAGGTGTTTATCCTAAGCAACTGCTAAAGATTACTTTAAGATAATTATTATGGTGAATGTTTCAGAAAAAAACTCTTATGAATCATAAACAAAATGCGTATATAAAAATATTACATGAACACATACTTACCGCTTTAAGTATTCCATGGTTTGTTTAACTTTTACGATTGAGAACACCTAATGTTTTACTCGCAAAAGTGTGAACAATGAAATTGAACAAAGGCGAAAAGATGGATCAGTTTCAGCGTTGCAGCTGTGAAAGCAATCTTTTAAAAACCTGACCGAAATACCTCTTTCAACAAGTTTAAGAACAAAACCGAAACATGAAGCACTACGACTCAACAGGTTATATTAACAGACAGAACCAGTATGTTTTACAATAAAAACTCACATAACATAACATAATCAGACTATAATGTTCCCACTGTTGGGACACAGGTTTCTTATCGGTGAGAGGGAGTGGGCTACAATATACCGCATGGCAGTGCGGGTTGGATAAAGCATCCCCACTTTCCGTGTAGGGAAAGTAACCCAAAAAAACATTTCGTGGTTTTATGGTAATTTTATCTTTTTATTTGTCGATGTGCAAAATACACATATCCATGCAAAGTTTCTTATTTCTAATACTAACCGTTTAGAAGGTAAGCCGATGACTAATCGAACGAACATGACGAAACTATAAGGGTTCTGAGACTTGAACTACGGAACCCAAAAAACTAGTAGTACTATTCTGTAGCCAGCCTATCGGTATTCTATAGGATACATTTTGGAGAGAGTGCGCGGGAATTGGATGACCTAATTCTTCCATATCCGTTCCATCATCGGACGACCCATCGTACGGCGAGTATCCACCCTTACGTTGTTAACACCATTATGACTAGGATGACGCGTTTCGCCTCGTCTTTTATACCGTGTACATCGAAGAACTGGCAATGATTGACAATTTGCTAGTGGCGGTGTTTCCGTTTGACTACAATTAAAGTGTCTTCAAGGCTAGAGAGAATAGGCTCTTAATAAACTAGCGCACTTTACCATCAATGATTACATCTCTGCTTACCATCAGGCGTGATTGCGGTCAAGTACTAGTTTATAGCTATATTAAAAAATTATAAATATTAAAACTTACCAGAATCAGCCCTCAGCTCTTCACATGAAGAGTTAGGAGTCAGGGATAACGCGCTGCCGGGAGTCAAACTAGCAGAGTCACGAGGTTCTGGGCTGGCAAGAGTGGCTGATGGCGAAGACCCAGCTAAAGCCACGGCCCCCACCATGGCGCCGGCTGCCACTGCGCTGGCTGCACCACCCAGGGCTGATTGAGGCCATGTAGCCTTTTCCCACCTGAGGGAAAATAGTTGGAGTTATTCAAGAGCTCATAAATGCAAGGGCAGCATTGTATTGACTTGCGATGTTTACACGTTTTTACCGTTCCGGGACGAAAGGGCAAAAACGGTTCTCTTTAATTAAGAATCCACTGTCTGCTGACAGGCAGATAGGCCGGCAGGCAGGTCTGGTGACAACCAGGCTATATCAAATGATAGCTACATAGTTTAAATTTTTACAGATGACGTAGGTATTTCTAATGCCGCTACAACTACTAGAAACAGTTTCTTTTTTGTATAGGTAATGGTACTGAACCCTTCGTGAGCCAATCCGACTCGCACTTTGGCGGTTTTTAAATTTTCGTTAATGATTGATGGTTTATTTTCTGTAAGTAGGTTAGAACAATTTTTTTACAAGTCAATCATATTTTTTTATACTAGATGAGTATGGCAAAGAAAAAAAAATGTTTGTATTGCTTCATACTAATATTTTACAGGCGAAAGTTTGTGAGTGAGTGTCTGTGCGTTTGCTTCTTCTTCACACAAATACTGCTGAGCTGACTAGATTAGGATGAAATTCAGCACACGGATGGTTTACAAGTATAACCAGGATTTCCACAAAGGATACTTTTTATCCAGATATTCCTACGAGAACGAAACTAATGCGGGTGAAATCACAGGCCCTGTTAGTATTACCATAAATGTTAAAGTTAGAATGTTTGTTACCCATTCAGGTAAATACGACTGCATGGATTTGGATGACATTAAGCACACAGATGTAACCTGAATTATTTTTTTTTTTACTCTCTAAATAAAAATGAAATTAAGGGCAAAAGCTAGTCTTTAATTTAATAAAACGTTGAATCATTTAAAAATTATTGCGTAGATATCTAAAGCTAAAGATTTTTTTTTAAATGATTCAATTTTACACACTAAATATATTTTTAGGAATTACAGCTTTGTAGATTCATAAGAAACGAGAGGAACAAGTCATTTCATTATTTGCAAACTGCTTCATTGATCAAGCACTCAATTTTTTTGTGAAAGTTGGTCATCTTCATAAGAAGATGATCATATCATCATCTGTTCGTGCAATTTATAAATTAAGTCCGAGACACTCTCAAAAAGAAAGAGATTAATGTACTGTACCTTGCCGTCTCAATATATTTATAAAAATCTTTTTTAGGCTTATAACAATATAAAATTGTTTATAAAATACAGTGATGTCCATAATATAAATACTAGAAACAGGCACAAATTTATTGTACCTACAACAAGACTCAAGAAAATAGGTGGCTCTTTCAGATGCCAATGTATACATTTTTACAATAGGCTTCCAGAGGTGGTTCAAGATCTGTGCCTGAATAAATTCAAATCCTTCATTAAAGGTAATGTTGTGTCAGAAAGCATTTTATAGTGTTAAGGATTATATTGAGGACAAAAACGCTTGGGTTTGAGCTGCATCCGATTTCTATACACTGATTGTTCTTTGATGTTTCCTTTTGTAATTTTAATTTGTAATGTTTTATGTGTTTTACTCAAAGCCAGTATTACACACTATGCCGCTAAGCATATTGTACGTTACGGAATTGCATCGCTGACAGGGGTGTTCGGCACTGGTGCAGCTACACAGGAGCTAAACTTAGTATTCGGGAACACTGTTGGAGCTGCTGAACCTTAGACAAAACTATCTTTGCATTGTGTAGATTCAATTTCTTAGTATTCTATAATTGCATGGCACACGTGTGAGCACAATGTACTTGCTGTAAAGCATCTATTTGTTGGGTTATTTTAATTTCTGAATTGTTGTTTTTTTTTGTGTTTTCCATAATGGACGCTCTCAGCGCACAATATATTTCTGCATCGTTCTCCACGGTTGATTTCAACATGAATGATGTAATCAAATATTTGTATCAATAGCTTGATAATTTTAAAGAGTGTCCATGGAGTTTCTTGCCCGTTCTTCTCCATAGGTACCTACTCTTTAGAATGGGCGACTAGCTTCATCTTACTCACTGACCGACCTTCTGACAATTCAAAAGTGCCTGTAACTGGTTTATTTGAAATAAATGCTTTGATTTTGATTTCATAACTGACGAGACGGTTGGTGAAGTGCATGAGCCATCGACTGCTGCGTTAAGTGTCCCGGGTTCGGTTCCCCCAAAATTGCAAATATTTGTGTTGACCACAGGTAGTTGTTTTCGGTTTGGCTGCATGTGTGTGTGAGTTTTAATGTTTGTAAACACATCCATAGTAAAGGAGAAATTCCTAATTAATAAAGTAAATTAGCCTGAAAAGAAAACTGTCTATTTCAATAGCCTGTGGTCGTAGCTCAAACTTGCAGAGTAAACGTACTTTTTTTACATCCGGGAGATTGATCTGAAGACCCTCCACGACCAAACTCCCAACACAATAACATTTGGTGCATCGTACCCGGCACACATCGCAACACAACTGCTCAGACCCGTCCTCCGTACGGCTTCACCAGACATCATGTCGGAACACGACAAATCGCTTGGCGGCAAGACTTTGTCTGGTGGGTGGTAACTTCTTCTTCTTTCTTCTTCTTCTTCTAACTTCTTCTTCTTCTTCACAAAATTATGAGCTTGTTATCCTACTTGGTTGTCCCAACAAAAATATGGTCAACGCTCCGATCGGGTGGGGAGCGGTGCTTTGACCTGTAAAGTCAGCTGTTGGCCGTATATGATCTACCGTAAGCTGCGTGGCGCGCTCTGTAAGCACACTGCAACAATTTCTAAATGTATTTGGGAAAAAAATATAATATGGTGTAAAAATTATTGGAATCGATTCAGTTGCTTATTCTGAACAAACTATATTCAGGTTTCGTTTAAAAAGTCCATAATCCATACGTTTGGCAGGCGGTTTGGGGATCGCAGTAATTTCTTATTCCACAGAAGCGCTTCTGTCCGCTTCCCTGGTGAGAGTTCCCTTAATTACGACACCCACGGGAGGATATGGGTTGGTACTATTCTAAGCCCGGTACCACACGGAGGAATCAATCATATAATAAAGCCGAAGAATTTATTTGCACGCACTAATCTACGAAAACAAAATAACAGCGCGGGTGGGCGATGCGATACGACGTCACCAATTAAAAAGAGTTTTATTAGAATCTGGCTGTTATTTTAGTAGATAACTTGTCAATGGCGCTGATTCTAAATTGTTCTAGACAAGTGTATTTCCTCTTTTATTTTGCGACAGTATACAATGGCTCGATTTTCTTATTCACAAATTAAACAAAATCTAAGTTATTTAATAATACACCGTTTTCTGTCTATTTCATTAAGAAAATAATAGAAGATAAATTATTACTGTAGTTCTGTCAAATTAATATACTCCATAGATAGATTAGACGCGATTTAAAATATGGCTACTACATTAAAATGATGGCTACTAAAAATACGTAAATATACGTTAGATGCGGACTAATTTGACGGGGTCAAACTAATACACACATCAAAAGTGTCTAGGGATCAAGCATTTTTATGCGGATTTCTTGAGATTGAGATGTGGCTTTGTAATAAATTTATGATTTTATAAATTTATATGGATCCTTTTTGGTGCATTTCATAATTTGAATCAGGAACTGTGAATCAAATTCGAGTAAAAGATGAAAATCAGTTGTCAATATTTTCCCTATAAAAACATACAACGCATTGAAGACATTATTAGTGCTACTGTTTCCCTACTACTGATTAAAACCAACGTTATTAAGGAGCGGCGACGTCATTTAAGCAGGGAAGAAATGCTCAGAGCCGTGGGAATGATAGAAGCTGGTTCCCGGCAACGTACTGTGGCTTTAGCTCTGAATACAAGTCAGAGTGTTATCAGTCGACTTTGGACACGTTACCGAAGCACTGGTACCGTGGCTGAGCGCCATGGAGGACGGTATCGCTGCACCACACGGAGACAAGACCGATACATTCAAATCTTAACTCGAAGAGCTCCAACAATAACCGCCATGATGTTAGCCGTGAGGCTTCATCACTCTTCAGGGAACTTAATTAGCGACCAAACAGTCAGAAACCGCTTGCATGAAGTGAACCTTCATTCCCGAAGACCGCTACGGGTACCACCTATAGCAATGCACAATCGTAGGATTCGATATCAATGGGCTCTTGAATACAGAAATTGGGCAGAAGAACAATGGCGTTTCGTGTGCTTTTCTGATGAGTCTCGTTTTGGTATGAGACCGGATACAAGACGTATACGACACTGGAGAACCCCTGGACGCCAACAGCGATTAAAATCCTGCCAGGAAGTCCATCCTTATAGTGGTGGAACCATCATGGTATGGGCGGGTATTTGGATCGGCGGAAGAACTGAGTTGATTTGGATCAGAGGCAACCTCAACGCTCAAATTTATGCTGAGACGATTGTATCAGACGTCATCGTTCCTCTACAAGTGCAAATCGGTCCCTTATTTCAGTTAATGCATGATAATGCACGACCGCACACCGCAAGAGTTGTAAGACAGACTCTCGCCGCAGCTAACATCAATGTCCTGCCCTGGCCTGCTCAGTCGCCAGACTTGAACCCGATTGAGCATGCATGGGATATGCTACAGAGAAGAGCTCTGCCGAATATGGAGGGTATCCAGTCGCAAGAAGACCTTTTTTTGTTGTTGCAACGAACATGGGCGGCCATTCCACAGCGTGATTTGGATGAACTCATTTTGAGTATGCCAAACCGATGTTCTTGCGTTGTTAGTGTTCGCGGTAGAAACACGGATTATTAATTGTTTAAGTTACCCAATAAAATTTTAGAGAAAACTGTTATTTCAGTCTTTTTTTCGAACTTTTGTGTTAGTGGTTCAAATGTCAAATATCCCTTTATTAGGAAAATGGTAAATTTCTTTATTAATGCAAAGGTGACTTGGTTTATCCTTACTGTGATAAACGAAAACACTTTATTTGATGAATCCTTAAAGAAAATTTTAATTAATATCAATCAGGAGAAAAGTTATTGCAAAAATATATGTTGATCCCTAGACACTTTTGATGTGTGTATTTATGTCCTGTCGTTTTCTTAATAAAATAGGAAAAAAAGATGCCCTGGATTATGAAATGATGTCTGTTGGTGTATATGATTTTCTATGTTTGTAAAGATACAGGAGAATTTCCTAGCGTGGGGCAACGCTTCTTTTTTTTTAAATAAAGTAAAATACTATCATAAAATAAAAAAACATAGTTACTATATTAAGTTAAAAAAGTAAACGCTATATCTATTGTGTTTGCATAACGAATACAGTTTTCTTACCGGTCAAATAAGAATTGTTATCAAAAGTATCGTGATTCGAAATAAAAATATGTTTTTCAAATGGTATCTAATATCAGAAGGACAATTTTCGTAACTTAAAATGTTCAATATCTAGTCTTCTTCTTCTTTTTTCAAGGTGAGATTCAACCTCAACTCTTGATAAATGGCCTCTGTGGAACAGATACCCCAATTTTGCCAATAACACATATAACAAATTATATAAATTCTTTGAAAATTTTATTTGACAGTTGAAAAAGACGGCCGCGTGAACCGTCTATGAGGGACGTTTGAGGCAAAGTCATGATGTGGCCACTATGCTGCGATATTTCAATGTTCTTTATGAATTATTTACTGAATGCACTTTTTACTACATAAATCACGCGTTTTTATTTAGTAAACGAAACTATAAATAATTTGAAATGTACAATGGAAAATGCGCGTGACACTCATCTTAGCTTTCCCGTCAAAACTCCTAGTCGCAGTGTCATATCGGCGACACATAAATGTCAAAAGGACAAATTCAATGTTTTTTGACAGTTTCTCGATGGTCGGCCATAATATCGTCTGCCTGCAGAAGTTGCATCCCACCATATAAAGTCTTGCCGCCAAGCGATTCGTCGTGTTCCGGCATGATGTCTGGTGAAGCCGTTCGGAGGACGGGTCTGAGCAGTTGTGTTGCGATGTGTGCCAGGTACGATGCGCCAAATGTTGTTATGTTTGGTCGTGGAGAGTCTCCAGATCAATCTCACTCTGGCGCAGCATCGTTGGACGTGTTGTTGTGTTTAACATTGCATCACCTCGCTCAACCGCCATCATCCTTCTTATTCATTCAGTTTTTTTTTGAGTGAATAGGCTCTTAATAAACTGGCGCGCTTTACCATCAACGATTGCATTGCTGTTTACCATCAGGCAGGATTGCAGTCAATAACTAGTTAATCCTTCTCTGTATGAGAGGAGACCTGTGCCCAGCAGTGGGACGATAAAAAGGTTGATGATGATTAGTTTATAATTATAAAAAAAAAGATTGAGACTGAGATCAGACTGTTTTTGACATTGGCTCCACTAGCCATAAATAAAAATAGAATAGAATAGACTGTTTACGTTCTTAAAATTATCTGTCAATCATTCAACAATACATCGTATTAGAGCATTAGCTAATGCCAAGCCTAAATTTTTGTGACCTTTTAAAAATAAATATAACCTCATTTTTGAAAGTTCGCTAAACCAGATATGTTCTCTTTATTTTATTTATAAAAAGGTCGAATTTAAACGTAGTATTTATTATTGCTCCATACTAGTAATAAGTATAAGTAAGGGTAAAGTAAGTAAGGGCAATGGAGAGGGCTATGCTTGGGGTTTCACTGCGTGATCGAATCAGGAATGAGGAGATCCGCAGAAGAACGAGAGTAACCGCGAACAGCTGCAACACTTTAGTGGCAGTGGGCTGGGCACAATGCTCGTAAGACCGATGCCCGATGGGGCCGACGGGTTGTCAAGTGGCAACCACGCACTGGAAGATGCTGCGTTGGTAGGTCCCCGACAAGGTGGACTGACGACCTGGTGAAGATCGCGGGAAACCGCTGGAAGCGCGAGGCGCTGGACCGGTCGTCGTGGAGATTCTTGGGGGAGGCCTATGTTAAGCAGTGGACGTCTTTCGGTTCAAATAATGATGATGATGATGAATACTAGCAAAAAACCGTGATTTCCCGATGGGATCTCCCATCTTCAAGAATAAGGAACTTCCTATACAAACTGGTTCCATATTCTTCGAAAGAAAGGAAAATGTTTTTCCCAAAGTTCTTTTATGATCTCTCGTGTTTATCAACGAAACCTAGATACCTACGCACAAATTTTATATCTTCAAAACGATTTAATTTTGGACCTATTTGAGAATTTATTGTATTAGTATTACTTATTAAATATGACCCTAGAAATATGCGATATCAAAAAACACTTTGTATAAATAACTATTGTGCAAAATTTAATAATAAATACAGTACTTCTAGACGACGTTGTGCGTTTTCTTACAATAAATGGATTCAAGATTTTTGTTATATGATTAGTTAAATAACTTTGCGTAATGATGAAAACTGGGCGTTATAACAATGCACTTGAATTCATAGCAATTCTATTGCGAGCACCATTTTCCAGTTTGTGCCAAATAACATTGACTTTCATCAAATACCGCACAGTAATGCTTTTATTACGTTACAATGAGTCGTACGAACTAATAGCATTATTCTAGTCCAAAGTTATAAATGTATTCACACTGCACTTTGCTCATGAAATTATTGGTGCATTACTTAAAGTAAATGTTTCGGGAATTGTACCGACGTAAAAAATTAACAACTAGGGAAATGTTTGCTCATTTTCGTACGATTTTTGAAATTTGTAGGTCAGTGTTAGTTTGTAGATAGGGGAAGGCATACAACATTCCCCCTTATTCACAAACGCTGCTTAAAGTTAAGTAGTGATTAGCGATTTTTTAAACATACATTTTAGACGCTTGCAGGTCACTTAACTTTAAAAATCGATTATGAATATCTTGTTTATGCAAAACCCGATACAAGTGTCCACTATTTTTAAGTAAAGAAACTATGTACAAAATTTCAAAAAGATATCTTGAAAACACAAAGTTATGAACTCGCTATTCTACTTGGTTGCCCCAACAAAAATATAAGCAAGTACTATGATCTATAGTAAGCTGCGTGCGGCGGCTTGGTATTCACACTGCAACAATTTCTATATGTTTAAATGGATTTGGGAAAAAATATAACATGGTGTAAAAATGATTGGAATCGATTCAGTTGCTTATTCTGAACAAACTGTAGTCAGGTTTCGGATAAAAAAAAAAGTTGTATAAAGCCATGATCACACCTGCTGTTTTGTATGGTTCAGAATGTTGCGCCACAAAATGGATGAATGAAAGTCAATTCCTTGCAGCTGAGATGAGAATGATAAGAGGAATGTGTGGCGTTATACGAATGGATAGAATAAAAAATAAGTACATAAGAGAGGGTTTTGGCGGGAAAGTCATTTTTCATCAGACTTTTAAAATTATTTATAGTGTCGTTTACTAAATAAAAGTGCGTGATTTATGTAGTAAAAACTGCATACAGTAAATAATTCATAAAGAACAGTGAAATATCGCAGCATAGTGGCCACATCATGACTTTGTCTCAAACCTCCATCGTAAGACGTATCACGCCGTCTTTTTCGACATGAACAATTCATTACGACGAAGAAGCCATAAAAGAAAGAAAGAAAGTACATAAGAGGAAGTCTGAAAATGGCAGCAATAATTGAAAAGTGGTGTGGAAATCGGGAGGAGAGTTTTAATTAAGAATGCCCATGGCTATAAGAGTAGGAGAAGACCAAAGAAAAGATAGTTGGAATGTGTAAATGATGATATGGTTAAGAAGGGGGGGACTAAGGTGATGGTGTCCAATCGATTTTGATTTTGCTTTTTGGATTGTGTCACCAAATTAAACTATGCCTAGTTTCACTTATGTAAGTTAAGTATTTTCCAATTCTAAACTTAAGTGTAAATGTAAATGTATGTAGCTCCATTTAAATCACTGGTACGCAGCTGCATTCGGTTGAACTCAAAGCCGAAAACTATTGGGAGTTTATTTATTAAACTTTTCCCTCTAAAAGTTACAAAGGCAGACTTAATGCCTTAAGCATTCTTTCCCAGTCAACAAAAGGTGGTGAGGAGAAGGAACAACGATAACCATGGCCGCACCGATTGGGGGGGGGGGGGGGGCAGCTGCCCCTCCTCCCCCCTGGAAATCTTGCAGTACATGTATTAACTCCCCTAATTACTAAACAAAGTATAAACGAGGACTTATCTCTAACTTTTAAATAAATCACGCAGTATACACTGACAAGATCTACGGAGTAATTGTTAGGCCTGATCTGTTTCGATAATTCCACTAAACGCAAGTCCGACTGAGAAATAGCTGTGCTAGATGATGATGAGGGAAGTATTTTTCTATGAAAGTGAATTACAAGTCATCACTTTATTATGTTTTGCAGTGTCTCCAGTGATCCGAGATAAATTGCATGTATTTAATACCTTTTGACATACTTAATCATTTTCCGCGTCAGATAAATTCGCAACATCAATCACTTTCTTTCATTTTGTCAAAAATCGCTCCCCATTAATCATACACATAGATACTACATTAGTATATTTTAGTACATTTACTTAGATTAATGTTTTTTCTACCTTCACATTGCTACAATTTTGAGTTCATGTTGACTGGTGCTAAGTGTGAATTGGCTATTTTGTAGTAGAATGACCCTCAGCTAGTCAAACTACAACCTTATAAGTCGGCCCGGGCTATCCGGATTTACCCATCCAACCTGTCTCTTACGGTCAGCAAGGACGCGGAACCCTGAGACGAGGTCCGTACCCATAGGAGTACATAACCGCATAGTTTTTTAGTTTAATACTCAATACTCAATATCTTTATTGCTTTACCATAAGTTCATATAATGGTGGTAACAATTTATGTGAGATCAATTATGTTTTTTAAGCCCTAGCTTGAAGTATTTATCTTGAGGCATTCACAGGCCCATTTAAGCAGATAGACAACCTCATAGGGTGAACTGCGAGATTCTATTTATAAAAAAAGGAAAAGCCGGATTCAGTAGGCCGATAGTAGCTGGGTGTGCTGGCGTAAATTAAAGGAAAAGTATATCTCCAGTACCTACTGGACTGCGATAGCATGTGTTCGAATTCCACTTCTTGTTTGTCACAGGTGAAATGTCAGTTCTTATGAGTGATTGATCACCGGTATTTATTTTTTGAATTGCTGTTCTTTTTTTTTTATTACGGACGCTTTTTAACGTGCACATTTTTAACATCCTTCTCACATGTATAATTTCAACATGAATGATGTAGGTGATGTAGGTTGCCAGCCTCCGTGGCGTAGCGGAAGCAAGGGTTCGATCCCCGCGCAGTGCAAATATTTGTATGCATGAATACAAATATGTACATGAGCACTGATCTGGTCGTGCCTCGGAAAGCACGTTAAGTCGTTGGTCCCGGTTGCCTTACGAACGTCTAATGGCGTTACGGGTTGTTGGAGCCCTCAAAAGTTCAACAATTGGTCTAACTGCAGTGCTTCGATATCGCCTTCGCTTCACGGAAAATATAGAAGTTTAGTCAAAATCAGCAGTTAGACTGGTAAAACGGACCCCAGATTTCAAAGCTGTAAAAGCTTCGGATGCGTCTGGGGTTAACGCTGAGATGATGATGATGACTGATGTAGGTAACCAAAGTAAAAGTCCCTGGAATTTCTTGCCTGTTTATCTACATAGATGCGTACTTATTACATTTTGAAATACGCAACCAGGTTAGTCTTTTGGAATAGTCATCTGTGAAAATTTCAAAGGTCTAGCTATGCATAAAGCATGGTTCTTGAGATAAAGCTTGGCATCAGACAGACAGACAGACGGACAGAGTGATAGGCTCCTGTTTTTAATTAGTGGATACGGAATCCTTAAAAGCAGTACCTATAGCTCAACCTCTGCCATGCTATAAGAGCTGGTGGTGGTAAACCCCAGGATAGTAATACCCATCAATCCAAATTAAATACTAATATTTACCTAAACGCAGCTTTAACTCTTGTCCACTTTGATACTTTAGACTTCTCCACTTCTTTCATAAAAATGCCCTCAGATCTTCTTCGCAAAGGAGTACCAGGCGCCGCATCACTGTCATCTCCTCCCGCAGACCTCGATCTTTGTTTCCTTAGCAACGACCCTCCAAACCGCGCATGACCTTTCCACTTAGAACCTGATCTCTTCATACCTCGGTGACCCATCATCACAGAATCAAACAGTATGTGTCCATATTCGCACTCAAACTCCGCGTCCAGAGCCTCATTTATCTGTTCCAGCTCTTTGGCCTCCGATTTCAATCTTTCATTCTCACTGTCTATTCTCTTATATGCACTGTGAAGTTTCTTCAAATGATTCACGTCTTTTAACCTTTTCAAAAGGCGCGTGTTATGTTCTTTTAAGGTCACAAACTGATCCAACAGTTCCAGTAATTTTTCTAACTGATCTAGAGCCTCGATTGTGTCTTTCGTGCTTTTAGCCGCTTCTTTTCCTCTCCTGGAAATCGCATCATTCTGATCTCGTAGCCTTTGTAGCATGGCATCACATATTTCTCCGGGATCTGTTAGTTCTCCGTCATTGAGAGACCAGTACACCTCAGGAGGGGACGGGCCTGCCGTGCAGGGGGAAGAACCTTCTGCATCAGAAGGAGTTTGGGGAGACTTGACGGAGAGAGTGACTGGGGGCTCACCCCGGCGTCTCTTGTGCAGAGATGTGCCACTCGGTGGCAACTCAGCCAAGTCTTTCGGCTCTTTTCGTTCAATTTTGCTATTTTTCTCATCTCCTGCATGACCGACGTCGGTGACATCACTGCTTTCTTTAAGTGACGTCATGGTGCAGCCGCAGAGTGCCAGTTTGTGTCTGGACTATTTATAAATTAAAAATAAAAACACGTGCATCGTCCGGTGGCGCGGCACGACAACTTAAAACGGAATGCATTTTGATACAATCGTGATTTCTACTAAAACATTCACCTAATAATATGTTTACAATTATTTGGGCACAAATATGATTATCACTTAATACTACATGTCCACATCATTACACACTTTCACCTTAAATACACTTCAGTTAAACTATTTTAAAGCTGTACACATTCGTACGTATTTTTTAAATTTTTAATGACAATTCTCTATACTATTTTTCTTGTTTCATGTAATGGTAATATTTCACAATCAATTATTTATTAACTTCATTAAAAACTGTTAATATTTAATTGATCATTAGCGCCGCCCAACGCGTATGCGCACGTACGGCGGGCGGGCGGCCGCGCACTGCCGAGATTTGTCGATCGCTGGCGGAAACACACGAAAGTTTCCGAACACGTATTTTTAACTTGAACATTCCTTACATTGTAGGTGTAGAAAAATATTCTTTATTGCGACGTGTTAAGGTGTAATCGTTATGTAAAATGTAATGTTGTTGTAATAATACATTCTTAATGCTAACACGCTGCTTCCGAGCCGCGAGCCCATTAACCCATTTATGAAAAAGGGACTAAAAATCTTGTTTTCTTGTCTTGTACGCGATTTAGCGGCTGATTTTTAAATGTCTGACGTTTCAAGTACATTTCTTGTGTAAACGTTGTGAAAATGTTACGGAGACTAATAATAAAATAGCTTTAATGAGTAGAGTGAAAATAATTTTGTACTTAAATTATTGAACAATCTCAGTTATTTTATGACGGTACATAAGCTTTACCTGCCCATGCAATAGATTTCCACATAACTTTTCAGTTACAGGTGCCATTTTCAAACTTCCTCTGTACACTCATTTCTTATTCTTTCACTCCGAGTTACTCCACTCCACACATTCCTCTTAGCAATTTCATCTCAGCTGCGTTCATCTCTTTTTTAATCCAATATTCTGATCTGTAACTTCAGACTACTTGTCTGGTTGAACAGAAGCTGCTTTTATAAATCATCCCAAATGCAAGGGAAATATGGAAGTTGAAGATTGTTCCCGTGACCCTCCGTTATTGAACGTTCTTCCGTACACAGAATGAACACTAGGTGGACAAACCATCTAGTGTTCATTCTGTGTTTAACCATCCGATCTACTTTACCATCGCTTAACACGAGTGAATCGAGATACCGAAAGTCACAGCAGGCTGGGAGAAGCGCGCCATCTAGCGCTATAACTCAGAATTGAAAAAAACTACCAAAACTGCAGAACAGATTCGGAACATTTTTTTTTTTTTAATTATAAACTAGCTCTTATCCGCAATCCCACTAGTTTATTAAGAGCCTATTCGTTCTAACCTTGAAGACACTCAAATTGTAGTCCGGCGAACACATGGCCACTGGCAAATTGTTCCAGTCCCTCGATATACGCGGTATAAAAGAGGATGCGAAACGCTTCGTCCGGATCGTAGTGGTGTTAACAACGTAAGGGTGGAAACTCGCCGCACAACGGGTCGTCCGATGGTGGGACGGATATAGGGGAATTAGAACATGCGATTTCCTCGCACACTCACATAATGCATCCTATAGAACACCGAAAGGCTGGCTACTCTGTGCCTGTGCTCTCTAGGCTTTGGAGATTGCTTTGAGTTAAATCAGAGTCGCCAATCAGCCTCTTCGCACGCCTCTCCACTGAATCCAAAGTGGCCAGACACTTTGCAGCACCAGTCCAAATGTGGCTGCAGTACTCCACACATGAACAGACCTGTGCTCTGTACAACATTAGAAGCTGCCTTGGTGTGAAGTACCGCCGGACGGCAAGTTTCCTGGCAGCCAAACAACCATTTCTAGTCCCAAAAAACTAGAATAACTCACACACAAATATGGTTATCATTACTGTGATGGCCCAATAGAAGTGTCTGCTGCATACGAGTTCTACTAATACAAGACGTCGAGGGTATGATCTTAACCAGCCGCTTTATTTTGTGTACATTTTAATGATCACTGCTATTAAAACGGGGAAGTAAAACATCGTGAGGAAACCGGCTTGACCTAGAACCAAAAATTCAAAGACATGTGACTACCATCAACCTGCACAGAGCCAGCGTGGTAGATTACGGCCCACTCCCTCTCACAGTGAGGAGGCTTGAGTTCCTAATATAGGCGATTAAGCGACGGTCTCCATAGAGCCTCCATGGAGGTAGAAATATTAAAAAAGAAGCTTTATAATCAGAACTGTACAAAGAAACTGGCATTTAGTTTATTATTTTTCTAGATGTAGACAGCTGCTTGTAATTAGAACGATAGTGTTCAAACAAAGAAATTGTCTGCCATGTTAACACACATTTTATAATTTTTGAGGAAATATTATTTTATTTATGTGATTTTTTTTTCAAAATTTTAAATTTAACGTTTTAACAATAATGTGCCGGCGGCGAGCGATATAGGGTATGTATTTCAAACTTACGTGCACTAAAGTTATAGATTATACCCATCCGCATCGAAATAGAGTTCTTAACCAAAGTACCTAGAAATGATGGTTTGGCTAATAGAGGAGTAGTAGGCATTTAAAAAAAATATGAAGGGCAGGAGAAAAATGGGTACAAATTGTGATACTTTGGTTTGCAAAAATTACCTCTTGTGATGAAAATTTCGACCTATCGTAACAGAAGTCTTTGTAAATTAGATAATTGCTATTTTAAACCAAAGTATTTGGAAAACATGTGTAATATGCACACATATCTCCAATCGAAGACCAAAAATGTTTCTAATTGATAAATATCAGTTGCTACATGTTAACAAAGCCCTTGCCCTTTGTCTCATTAGGTGGCCACTCAACTGGATGTCGCGTGGCGCTATGGAGTCCGAGGAAGAAAAGAAGAAGAAGATTAACGATGACGTGGTGGTGTTTATGCGAAAACGCAGCGAGACAGAAGCGCCACGGTACACCGCCAGACTGAAGACCTACGTCGACTTCCAGCAAAAGTAAGTTTTACAAATAGGTACATACGTAATATTTTAAGTGGTAAGGTTGGTCCCCATGACACTTGATCTTGATCTCTTAATTAAAAATACAGTCAAGCTTAACTATATTAATCAAATAACAAAATTCCATTTACAATTACAATTTCATAAATAAACCCGATCCAAGAAAAAATATACGCCTGTCAGTGTTTCGGCAGTTTTCTTTCTCATTTCCTAAACTTGCTATTATAATTTAATCAGGCGTCGCCGAGCAGCTGCTGCGCGCCGCCACTCCGGTGGTCACCATGATAAGAAATCAAGCTCCGCCTCTCGGAAAAAAACCGATGGCGATGTTAAGGATAAGGGAGCGGAGAATCAGTGAGTATGAGGCAATGTAGCAAATGCACCACACTTGGTTAAAATCGCCTGCCACAGCATGACACTTCATACAACATCTACTTAGTATTGATTAGCTGCTGAAGGCCCGGTAGTTACAATTGTTTAGATTTCGTGAACTGAAGACAACTGCCATTAGATGTTCGTATGGCAACCGGTACCAACGGTTTAACGTGCTTTCCGAGGCAAGACAGACCAGTGCAAATATTAATATTCATGCATACAAATATTTGCACTGCGCGGGGATCGAACCCGCGCCTCCTTGCGCAGCGTCCGCGTTCGCTACCGCTACCCCATGGAGGCTGTCAACAGCTCAGCAACTCTGCAGTCTGCGCGTACAGTCCTCTCAAGAAAATAATTATTTGCAGATCTGTGACCAATGGAATTGACCCAACTTCTTTTTCCAGAGAACACCCTGCTAATGAAGATCGCATGAGCAGAAGGTAATTATAATTTAAGTCTACTGGTACCTTTACCCAGAGTGTATTCTGTGACCATTTATTCAGTTCATCAGCTGTGATTTTTTTATGTCGAAGCTATGAGAGACAGACTGACAGTTTAGACCAAGTTAGAAAGTTGACAATGTGAACAGTTTTTTTTTGTGTTGATCCATTAAAACACTGCTTGGAATTATTACACGGGTGCTAAAAAAAAAACTTATTACTGCTACCAGGGCTGAAATAATACATAACAATTGAGTGTCGATTTACTTCTTTAACTCGTGTACCTACCTGTCAGGTGAAGTTACGAGTATGTAGTAGTTACCGCAGTCTTGGACCGACAATATTAAGTGAAGAGCATGCTGCGTAGATCGCATAGTTTTAGGGCACCCATTGTGATGCTGTGATGCGCCACAGTCTAGCAAAATGTCCCATGATGTAGAGAGCTTGCAGTGGTTGATGTCTAAACAACCCACCAACAACTAGCCGTGTAGTTTAGCGAAGTTGAAGTCGTTTTTACAATGTGAAGTGAAGTGATCATGCTGCGTCAGGGCCTCACCCTTTCTACGTCGATTAAGATAGTTTCAGACCCTTCAATTGTTTCTGATATTGCTTACCTTTCATTCAGTATTTTCCACGTAAGCCGAAACATCACATGTACAGACAGCTGTGCTGCTGGGGAGTTTCTTCCGCCACTTCTTCTTTCCAGCGAAAGCACTAGGAAGTGTCGATGGGTGGGCATTTTGGGGGACTGTCTTATGTAATATTGACGTTCAAAAAGTGCCGATTCTCAGCCTAATTTGAATAAATGACTTTTGATTTTGATTTCATCTGGGTACAAATTGAATCAAAAGTGAAAAATTTATTTATTAATGAACCCGACTCGGCACTCTCGATTACAAAAGAAAGGAACAGAACATTCATTCCTATATTATTTGATCAGCGTCGTCTGAACATGAAAAGACACAAAAATGAACCATTCAATTCAGTGAAGCGTCTGATATCTGCATTGGGGCTATTGTTTTTCAGGTATCTCACGTTTCTGATTGATCATTCAATTGTCCTATTCGGAATATTATGAAAATACTTTGTGTTAGAGAGCTGGTCATTTTGTGTGACATGTTTTCTTTCCCAGCAGACGCGGGGGCGTGCACCGTACCCATTCGGCGTTCTCCCGGTCCGGTACTGCCGACGAGCCTGAGGACCGATGTTGCCGCCGCCGCCGTCGCAAGAAGTGCGGTCGCCGTCGTCGCCGCCGCTCTTGCGTAAATATCCTTAGTGAACTACTTACTACTTGTAGGCTAAATTGTTTTAAAATGACTCTAATCAAGGTGCCAGGAAGAACGCTTGCAGTAGGTTACTATGAAGTAGGAGGCGACCTGACGCTGCCGGCAGTAGTGCGGAGGATGGTCGGCAGCGCAGAGTCGTGAGAAGCAGTGGTGTCCTTCTGCGAGGACGTGATGTCGCAAGAGGAAGCTGCGGAACGGGAGAGGGAGATCTCAACTCCCTTCCCGGGCCGCAGAAGACGCACCGGGCGCCGAGGAAGGGCGGATAACGCCCTCTTCCCCGCCCCCTATTCGATGGGCCCTGAGGCGGAGGCGCGCGCGAGTGTCGGCGTGCGCCTTTGAGGCGATGCACGGGGTAGTTTAACACCCCACTACCCCGTGCAGGAGAAGAGGCCCGACAGACCGGGCAAGCACGAGGGTGTGGGGCCGTGGAAGAATTTAGACTCCCGCGGCCCCACGCGCGCTCGTGATAGAAGAGCCACCGGGGTGGTTTTAATCAGTAAAAGTCTGACAGACCCCGTCACCCACCCCAGGGCGGCGGACATCCTATGAGGATTTCCACCCCGGGAAAAAAAAGGTTACTATGATACTAGGCGTGCAAAATTACGAAAGTGATTTGTGCGCCTAGTATCATAGTAATAAGTGATATTGGTACCTAAGTGATGTGTAACGTATAGTTATTGGCCTACGTAGAGCTAGATTACGAGTTTGGGATTTAATTTTAAGCAACATATGACGTCGAAAATTTAGCGTCAAGTGTTTCAACTGAAAATATTTAGGTATTGATACTTTAATTTAGAGTTGAAACATTTCAAATGGCTGACAGTATCCTAAGAAATTGTGGTCTTGGTAGGTATGTATATAGAAAGGTACACTTTCCGATAAACATTGTATAATTTGATTATTTATGTTGCCCGGTTTGTGCCAAATTTCTCTAGCACTCCAAAGCAAAATCAGAAATGATGATTTCGCAATTTTTTGTCCATAGGTACAGACGCACACTAAACTGGAAGCTACTAGTATCTGTCGATTGTTTTTAATAGATTTTCAACTTTATCTCTTAAGCATTAAGGCTCAAGGTTGATTGGGAATATTTGACAATTTGTGATCTGCTGTCGTCCGTACCATTTCAGTGTCAATTTCCCTATTTTACTGCCAACAACGTCTTCCTGTCAATGTCACTCAAGCACCAAAAGATTTTGTTATAGAACTTAGTGCTATAACTAGGATGACACACAGTGACACCTGTCGGGAATCATGCGACATACTTTCGACGAAAAGCCTTGTACGAACAGAAAAAACATGTACCATCCTATTTTCTCGTCCTTTTTTACGCACCGCCTAGCGGGTTGTGTTGTACATGATGTGGGCATCCAAGAATAATTTAAAGCGTTGTTTTTGTAAGCGTCGCAAAAGGCGTCGTCGTAGCTGCCGTCGCAGGCGCCGCCGCAGCTGCAGCCGCCGCCGGCGCAGGCGCAGCCGCAGACGTCGCCGATGTTGCGGCCGCAGGCGCCGCCGTCGGTGCTAGACCCCAATTGTGCTTGTCAGGCCTGTGCCAGTTAAATTCAATGTACTGTTTGTGTTAAGACTTTTTCTAATAAAATGTACCTACATAGGTTTTGTTTTTCACTCATAACCTGCTAGGGCTACTCTTTACTGATTCTACAATTTGGACTAAATCTTATGATTCCAAATCCACTTACATAATACCAAAGAGATTTGAAATGATTATTAAAAAACATAAAACAACAATAAATGTACAAAAAATCTGTTTGTATAGTAATAAAAATCTTAATAATAACACCGTAAAAGCTAACTTACTGTAGTCTAATACATAATATAAATATTTGAAAGTTAGGATCTAAAACTAATGTTGGGACCACCCGAACTAGGTTTATTTAAACCTGTGTTTCAGGCTATCATCAGCAAAGATATTTGATGGCTATAATAAGTTAGGTCCAGTCGTTTTACCATAACGAGATGTACAGTAACGCAAAGTGCAACATTGCATATTTCTATAGAAAATCTTTATTCTTGGTGGACACAAATTAAGTCTTGACGCGCAGGCGTACCACACTAGACTGAGCGACTTTTAACCAGGTTGACACAAGTATTGGATTACGAGTTGTTCGTGATGTCCTGTCTATTGTAAATATAATTTTAATGTCTTTACATAATACGAAGTTTAATCAAAGTCAAATTCATCCCATCAAACTGTTTGGATCCAAACTTTGTGCAATATTTTTTATATCTGCATAATTGGTCTTCTGAAGATTTTTAAATTTAAGATCTCTATTCACTATGTATTATAAAACACAGCTATAGCGAAACCGCGGGGCCCAGCTTGTTTCAGAAAGTCAACGTGGAAATGAAATAAAAGATTGTTTTTTTAATGTCTTTATTTGAAATATTCTAATTACAAACCAGACATGCTTATGTGGTCACTTGTTCTGGATTGTTTTGTTTTTAAATGCTTGCCATTCAGTCGGGTAATTATGTAGCCACACTAACAGTAGTTTAAGAGGAACAGGGCGTAATGTTCACTCATCCACCAAAGAAAAGTAAGGATTCTCCGACCAGACGAGTATAGTCTGGCGGGCACTTGCCCAACGGATGATGTCGGCAAGTTAGTTGTATACGTGCTTACAACTCTGCTTGCGAGATGCACGATTTGCGTGACGTCAGTATGACGCGTTGTTCTCGTGTAGCGTTGTAAATACCGCTACGTTACATGGTATGTACAGCTTTAATATAAAGGATGTAATCTTGAAGTGCACAAATTTTGAGAGAAGAACTTTTTGAGAAAAACGACATTTTGCGAAAAGGACATTATGTGATGAGACGCGGTAGACATTGATTTTATTTTGACAGGTCAACAACGTTTATTGTGTTATTAATGTTGTTGAGCAGCCATTTTTTACAAACTTATGAAGCAATAAATTGGGAATATCTTTCAAAAGTATGCATATTCTGATTGATTGTGTGTTACGTAATTCGGATGCTGTTTTTTTTTTTTTAATAAAAACATGTATATAAAATTATTATGTACAGTTTGTTCACATTTATAGAGCGAATAGCAACCTTATTGCAACCAATATAAAGAGTATGGTTATTTTAACACACTTTGCGCCCTATTAACTCTTATATAACACAACACAATATAATAGCATTCTAAATATATACAAAAATATCAGCCTTTCAAATCTTAACCATGATATCTTCCAATTTTTTCCGCTGTAGGTCTGGTACAGTCGCATCCTCATGTGGTCTGCCAACTGGCAGGAGCAGTTCCAGTCTTTCGTTCAGCGGCCTGGACAGCAGGTCCCGAAGACGAGCGTTACAGTTGAGCGGTGTTGAGGTCAGGGCTACTAGGCCGCAGTACTGGAATTGAAATTAATTATGATTATACTAATCTCAAAACGATAAAGTGAAACATCCTGAGCAAACTTCCTTTTTAACTTTCAGTTCTGTTACCATCAATCTGGGTAACTTTGACAGAGAAATGCGGTATTTTACACAATATTTTAAAATTGTAATCCTATCACACGAATGTATTTTATTTTGTTAGCGCTCTCATAACACTTTTCATCCATCATGCTTAATGACATTATCTAAAAACTTGACAGCCTCCGTGGCGTAGCGGTAGCGAACGCGGCCGTTGCGCAAGGAGGCGCGGGTCCGATCCCCGCACAATGCAAATATTTGTATGCATGAATATGAATATTTGCACTGGTCTGGTCGTGCCTCGGAAAGCACGTTAAGTCGTTGGTCCCGGTTGCCATACAAACATCTAGTGGCAGTCGTTACGGGTTGTTGGAGCCCTCAAAAATCTAACAATTGGTCTAACTGCAATGCTTAGATATCGCCTTCGGGTTGTGGAGGTCAGACGGCAGTCGCTTCACGGAAAATATCGAAGTTTAGCCAAAGTCAGCAGTTAGACTGGTAAAGCGGACCCCAGACTCCAAAGCTGAAAGCTACGGATGCGACTGGGATTAACGCTAAGATGATGATGATGATTATCTAAAAACAGATGAGTTTTTAGTCCATAAAAAAACCTGATTTTCTAGTCTGTCAAAGTTACCCACGTAATGACGGTATTACATGGGTAACTTTGGACACACATTGATAGAAAAGCAGTAATAATGAAATTTTGAATTAATATGGGCATTTTTTTATTAGAAACCGGAGTAACTGAAAAAATAAAATCATTAATTTCCAGTTTTGTCTTACATATTTTATAAAATAATGAATAAAATCAGTCTCAAGAAGTTTGGCATTGTTATACAAATTTTAAATAAGCATATAACCTTTAGAAATAGGATTGAGACATTTTTTTTTTTTTGCATAACTAAGCAGAAAAGAAGCTAAAATGATAAAAACGAAAAAAAAAAAAATAAGGTTTGCGGAGCTAGTTCAAAAATACAAAGCTACAAGAAGTATTTGTAAATTGTGTTGGTATCATCATTCGAAAAAAAATCAAAACTAATTCATGGTCCCACTGTCAATGTTACCCGAACCAATCAAAGTTATCCGGATTGAACGTAGTTTTGTTATGGTGTGGCAGTTTTAAATAGCCTATTCTACTAATAAAAACCCGACAAGGACCAACCTGCTATGAGTGCGGCGAAAAGGGGCATATTCGGATTAAGAAGGGGGCAATGCTACAAATGCACCATATGTCGATGGCATGGTTCAATATCGCGTGACATGCAGTACATAACTTTTAAGCCCTAAATCTCGACACCTAGGCATTATTGCTAGACCTAGGGTGGCCTATCGAATGGTACAGGTTTCACCAATCATCATCATCAACCTTTTATCGTCCCACTGCTGGGCAGAGGTCTCCTCTCATACAGAGAAGGATTGAGCGTAATCACCACGCTTGCTCAATGAGGGTTGGCGATTTCAGACTTAAAGTCCAGGTTTCCTCAAGATGTTTTCCTTCACCTTCGGTCATTGGTGTCCAAGATATATTTAGAAAGTACATATAACTTTAGAAAAGTTACATTGGTACTTGCCTGACCTGGAATCGAACCCGCGCACTCATACTTGAGAGGCTGGTCTTTTAACCACTAGGCCACCACAACTTTTAGGTTTCACCAATATTGTCATCAAAGTGCCGACATCCAAATTTTCTAGAAACTCGTCTTCGGTGAATTACCGTAGGTACCTGCGGAAGTACTCGAATTTATGCGCGTATACGGGTCTGGAATGTTCGATTAGCTGATCTATATAAAGCCCCGTGACGCCAGCCCGCAGTCAGTCTGCATTCGACTATCGATACGAAAACAAGCGACAGTTAAGAAATGATAATTAAGAAAATCTACAGCGACAACCCAACGAGAACATTGAGGCCTACGTGAAGTAACATCTGTAGTGTTATTGTGTGAGTACGACACGGACTTCGTGGACGTAAGAGAAGACTTCGGTGCAACGTCAGCTACGTTCTACTTGTCATTGCCTACTACCGACTGTACCTTAACCAGTATTTTGACACCCCTAGCCCGTAACAATATCTTAGAAGCCCGCATTCAGTCTAACCAAGGCTTTTGTATAAACCATTAGCCGAGTTGTGGAGGTCACACAGGCAATCGCTCCATGTAAACTAGTGGTTCTCATCTTTATCCGGTTAGACTTGAAGCCGAAACCGCCATAGATGGCAAAAGGATAGGCAGGTCATGACAGTAAACAAATTTTTGAAGATATAGCCAAAATAGCAAAGCCTTTACTCTAAAGAAAATTAATAAATTATTTTTCTAGGCTGAAAGGAGATGTTTCATTTTAGGCCACAACTATGTACGCTATATAGCTAAAAAGGAAAAAAATAAAAGATTTTCATAAAAATACTACTAAATTAATTTGAATAAAAATAAAAAAGTATAATTAATTAGTTATTTAAAACGTTATTTAGTGAGATAACCCTTTATTAAGGTAGCCATGACACTGGTTATGACGTTTAATTGGCGACTTTGACAGTTCTATTTTCCCGTTGTGTTCGTGTCGACTGTTTTTTGAGTTGATTGTGTTTATTTAATGGGCCGTATGTTCGGAATTCATGTTTTGTTTTTTTCGCAGTCATATGGTAGATAATATAGCTACGATAGATGAGATACATGACAAGTCAGTCAAATGTCACTGTCAAAATCTTATTTCGCTTATTGCTGACCACCATATTTACTAGTAGTTGTGTTGCACTCCTTGGCCGAGTTAAATTGAATCTGTATAAAAACTAAGCCAAAATATAGGAAATTAACATTAAAAACAGTTAACTATAGCGTAACTATACCTAGCATTAAGTGTACAATGTGCTGGCCCAGGCTCCATACATTTCTGAAACATCTCCTTTATACGCCTCGTTAAGATTATCTTTACCGGGTGATAGGTAATCAATCGCCAGAAATAAATGCTTTGATCTGCATTTGATTTCATGTTTACAACGAATGAGTCTATAAAAATACACAAGTAAGCTTGTGGGGTAATTCTGGATCATGTGAGAAAAATAAAAACCGGTCAACTGTGAGATGGATTCGCACACAAACAGATCTGTATCACTATCTATTAAAAAAAATGCTTTTAATGGACTTCAAAAAAGGAGGAGGTTCTAAATTCGTCTGAATCTTTTTTCGATTACTCGACGCCTGGGCCGATTTGCAAAATTCTTTTTTTAGGGTATGTGTTTTGCAGCGGCAACAGAAATACATTGTCTCTGAAAATTTCTACTGTTTATCTATAACTCAGTTCATGAGATACAGCTTGATGATCGACAGACCGACAGACGGACAGCGGGGTCTTAGTAATAAGGTTCCATTTATACCTTTCAGCAACATCAGCAGGTTTCTTTTTCCTAACAGCAGTCGTACGGGGATTTGGACCAATCAAAAGTCCAACATTTTGGTTTAACTGTAATGCTTTGATATTGCCTTCGGGTTGTGGAGTTCTGTCGGTAGTCGCTTCACGGAAATTATCGAAGTTAAGCCAAAATCAGCAGTTTAGACTGGTAAAGCGGATCTCAGACTCAAAAGCTTCGGATGCGACTGGGATTAACGCTGAGATGATGATGATGATGACATCGAGGTACTGGAACAATTTGCCAGCGGCGGTGTTTCCGTCAGACTAAAATTTAAGTGTCTTCAAGGGAAGAGTGAATAAAATCTTAATAAGTTAGCGCGCTTTACCATCAACGATTGCATCACTACTTACCTTTAGGCTGGATTGCGGACAAGCACTAGTTTATAATTTATAAAAAAAAAAACATATAACTTACATGGATAGCCGCCAGTAAAACTCCAGCAGCAATCGCCGTACTGATCTCACTGTAGTAATGCATCTTCTTCTTCCCGTCATCTCTCCAGGAATACGTTTGTCTAAACACAAGCACCAATGCTGGGGCATCAGACAGATAAGGCTTGACTGGCTTCGTGGCAAAAGGTTTCAAGTCCGTCACCCACTGCCTTGACATTCTCTTGTTGTAATTCAACTCTTCCTCTTCTTCCACGATCTCTCTTATGGCTGCTTTCATCTCCTGGTCTTGTACTACGACGAAAGACCAAGGTTCTGTGTGTGCCCCCGAGGGAGAGGTACCTGGAATGATAACATAATTTTGTTAGCATTAATTGAATGATTGAGTGGCTTAGTGGTATCGGCCGCGCAAGTCGTAGGTTCGACTTCATTAGGCGCTTTACTTTGTGTAAATATCCTAGTAGCCTAGTGGTTAAAACACCAGCCTCTGAAGTAAAGAGTGTGCGGGTTCGATTCCAGGTCAGGCAAGTACCGATGTAACTCTTCTAGGTTATATGTACTTTCTAAGTATTTCTTGGATACCAATGATTGATTACAAGGTGAAGGAAAACATCTTGAGGAAACCTGGACTGTAAGTCTGAAATCGCCAACCCACATTGAGCCAGCGTGGTGATTACGCTCAATCCTCCACCAAGGATCTCCACGACACAATCTGATTTCAATCTGAATCTGTCAAAAATACTTCTTAATTTCTCCTTTAATTAGTTAGTTCTTCAAGTGTTTTTGTCGCCCAGATAAGATTGCGACTACATTTTGAACATTTTAAATTACAAAATTGGCTTCCAGGAATAACACATAGGTATGTAGGATACTTTTTATTCCGATATTCTTACGGGACACTTATGCGGGTGGAACCACGGATCAGCTAGTATAGTATATATGATGAATAACAAGGGAAATATCTACAACTATGGTGAATCACCTTGTAACCGTGTGGTACCGGCTATAGAATAGTACCAACTCTTAACCTTCCGTGGGTGTCGTAAGGGAACTCTCACCAGGGATTCGGGCAGCAGCGCTTCTATGGAATAGCAAATTACTGCGACCCTCAACCCGCCTGCCAAGTGTGGGGATTTTGACAATGCCTCCTAATGGAATGAATGTTTTGGGGGAGGCCTCTGTCCAGCAGCGGACCTCTATATGCTGAGAAGAAGATACGACAAGAATGGATAAAAATGCAAAACTGCATATGTAACTAGTTTATCGGTACTCGTAAAATGGCAAAGGGCCTACTCCAAAGAGATTTAAGATGAAATAATTTTAATGTCTTTGGGCTACTCCAACATATTGTACAGGGCATGCTAACATCATGTATAATATGTATATTACAGTTTAAAGATTTCAAGGTTGTTCCAGCGAGGGAAAATTTAGTTATTTAATAAAATATAATTTTATCTGAGACGTCAATTTCACGTGAATTTTATTCCACGACTAAATATTGTCTATTAATTGAAAAATGGTAACAGTTAAAAAATAAACGTACGAATCATGGGCTCTAACCACAGTATACTTTAGAGATTCTACTTTAATTGTTACATCGTCTGTTTTTATGATTCAGTCAGTGGCCGAGTGATCGTCTGCTGTGCTGCGTGTCACGGGTTCGATTGCCGCACGGAACAAAGATTTGTATGGCCTACAGGTAGTTGTACCGGCTCTGGCTGTTTGTGGATATGAGTTTAATTTTTTTTTATAATTATAAACTAGTGCTTGACCGCAAGCCCACCTGATGGTATGCAGTGATGCAATTGTTGATGGTAAAGCGCGCTTGTTTAAGAAGGAAGACGGCAGTTGAGCGAGATGATGCAATGTCAAACACAATAACACGACCAACGATGCTACGCCAGAGGGAGATTGATCTGGAGACATTATTTGGCGCATCGTACCCGGCACACTTCACAACAACAACTGCTCAGACCCGTCCTCCGTACGGCTTCACCAGACATCATGGCGGAATACGATAAATCGCTTGGCGGCAAGTCTTTGACTGATGGGTGGTAACTTCAGCCGGCAGCCGATATTATGGTCTACCACCGATAAATGTTTGTAAATGCACTCAATAATTCTCTTTCACTTTCAATAATTCAAATTGAAAATTCTTAAATAATTCTTAGACTAGGCAACGTATCGAACTTTAAAATATAAAATCGTTTATGGATATCAAAGAGTACTTATAAAATGTAAATGGGTACTTACTAAATCCATGGGGGTAATTTAATATAGTTAAAATTTATTTTTATGTCACTTTTGACATTTTGATGTGATGTAAACCAACAATGCAATTTTTTGTGAAAGGTTTATAAACATTAACTTATACATTAACTTATGCATTAGCGTATACAAAATAATATGTAATCAATGTATCGTGAAAATGAGATTACGGTGTTCGCGGCGTGTCTACCTTCTGTTAATCGTATTAACAACGACGTTTTTTTACATCCTGTATATAAAGAAAGAACGTAGAGATTTTATCCAAAATTTTTACAATGACGGTGACACAACAAGAAAACCAACCAGACACCGAATGTACGCAAGAACGATAAATAAACTTCGAGCAAAAATAAAAAAAATCAACACGGAGCAAGTGATCCACAATTCACATTTGGGTGAAATTACCAATAAAACATCTATTGTCGTCATACAGTGTCATTCCAATGCCCACCACTTACAACGGCTATTGAGTTCTTTAAAAAAAGCTTATTTCATCAACTCATCTTTACTAATATTCTCTCACGATTACTACAGTGATAAAATGAATAAACTAATTCAACGTATTAACTATGCACAATACATGCAAATTTTTTATCCCTACTCAATACAGCTACACCCAAAAGAATTTCCTGGTGTAGAACGTAGTTCCTGCATCAAAGATGTCCCCTGCGTGAACTCGTCCAGGAACCCAGAAGCAGCCCAATCGAAGCACCACTGGTGGTGGCAAGTCAACCAAATCTTTGACCATATGAAAGCCTTGGAAACATTCTCTGAACCGATTCTATTTCTTGAAGCAAAGGACTATGTGATTCTAGATGTTTTGTTCGTGTTCAGGTTGCTTTCAAGCGCAAAGATTATTCACTGTCCTTTTTGCGAAATGATAAGTTTGGCAGCACACGACCTTGATTTGTCAAAATACAATAGAAGTAAAAGTATTATAACAATAGGAGCCTGGAAAGATACTATGCCTAATACAGCTATCGCATTCAACAGGAAGATTTGGAGGGATATCAAAATCTGGAAGGAACTTTTTTGTTTCTACAATGATTCAAACTGGGACCGTTCATTGAAATATCTGGGTGCTATTAAAATGGAGGGAAATATTTATTTGTTGGCTATAGACGGTCCTAGAGTGTTCCGTATTGATGATTGTGAGGTTAAAGATGTTAACTGCAAAGAACAGGACAAAATGAAAGTCATGAACAATTTTACAAAATTGATTGATAAAGAGTTGTTCCCTTTGAGTCTCAGAGTTAAAGTAAAAGTTGATGAAGATTTTCATGCAACAGAGTCAGGCGATTGGAGTGATGTTAGAGACCAGGAGCTTTGCATGCGCTTTGCAAATGAAAGCGTGTGGTTCATAAAATAAGTCATTTGCTTTGATGATTAAATTGAGTCATTCAGTTTACCGTTTTTCTCTTAGGTTCCTATTTTTCTGCAAATGAATATGACAGGGCCCCAACACGATATTCTTCACTAGTAAAGGTCTCAACAAATAGATAATCCGGATCTGCGATGTTAAGAATTTACTGGCTCATTAGTTACGATCAGATTTCATAGTGACATGCTTTTTATAGGGTCCGCCAGGATTGCATAGGAAAACCATCTACTACTGGTCATAAGCCTCCACTACTTCGGCCGTCTATGTGATTCCTACATCGACTGTGGATAAAAAAATATTTAGGCTGATACACATTAATGCTGAAGTTGAAGTGTTTCACATTGTTAGATCTCACACGATTCAAATCCAATGTTATAATGTAAAAATGTTAACTATCGATACCCTACTAGATCAATATTATTATCATATTACTTTTTCATCAATCAATCAACTCAGCAGGACATAAGCATACCCAAGCTGCGCCACAAAAACCTGTGTTCTGCCTTCCACTTGACGTCGTCCATCTATCTAGCTGGAAGGTGCCCTACACTACGCTTGCAGTTACGTGGTCTCCACTCCAGGACTCTGCTGTTCCAGCGGCCATCGAATAAATTTATTTTGTTTACATGGTATATACAAGTACTTTTATGTATACGATAACAACGAAAGAGGTAAAAAAACGAGATTCTAAATGCACTTCTGTTAAATCAGCGTCAATTTTTGTGTCCTTAAGATGCGTTTACAAACAAAAATTGTATCGTTCATAGTATTCTGCTAATGTTTACGGATTAGTAAAATTTGCACTGTAGACAGTGCCTCTAATTCTCCAGATCACCAGATCATACAAAAAATACAATGGTCAATAAAATATTATTTTTTAATTTTTCAATTTATTTAGAAAATGAAAAAACACAGTAAATTCATTAATACCATACGCTGTGTTTAGTGAAATGCATGCAAAGCTCGTGATCTCTTATATCTGCCCACAAACCAGCAGGCTCCTCATCAAAGCTCGCTTCATTGAAAACAACCATAATCGTACCCCATGGAAATAATTTGTCGGAGATTTGCTTAATGAATGATGTAACTTTAGAAACTTCGCGATCCTTGCACACGTTATCGAAGCCGCCACACTGCCCAAGACGAAACACTCTTGGGCCAGCAACAGCTATCATATAAACGTTCCCGTCCCATTTCTGCTCACCCACATATCTGAAGCAGCTGTCCCATTTAAAGTCGTTATGGTAGCAGAACACGTCGCTGTTCGATTTCAAGGCGTTCCAAATGTCCCTGTTGAACGCTATGCCCGATCTAGGGATTTTGTCTGTCCAAGTTTCTATCGATATAAAAGTTTTTTTGTCATACAAAGGTAACTTCGGTTGGTGTGCCCCCAAACTCATCAACTCACAAAATGGACAATGATGCAATTTACTGTGTCTCAGCAGTGTGTATACGTATAGAAAATCAGAAGTCACAATATCACCTTCTTCCAAAAATAGAATGCTGTTATTAAATCGTCCCCTTTGGGTAATTTCCAAATTGTCAAAAACTTGGTTGACTCCCCACCACCAGTGATGCTTTGCCTGAGCTGCCTCGGGGTTCCTGCGGTCTGACTTCTTGCAAACATAGCCTTGAGAACAGAACTGATGATCTTGTCCAGGAAATACATTTGGGTGCAACTGTACTGAGTAGGGATAGAAAATTTGCATGTATTTGACAAAATTTATTCTACTGACAAGCTGGTTAATTTCATAATTGAAGTTATCATGGGAGAAGATAAGCAACGCCTCATTAATGCCTTTGGCGGCACCGAGAGATATCAACAACTGTTGCAAATAAAACACATTTGAGTGCACTTGTATTACAATGATGTGTGTAACGTTGTTGATGGGTCCAAGCTCTTTATTGTACACCACCTGCTCAGTGTTTATCTCTTTAATCATACCTTTAATATTGGATATCTGATGGACATCTTGTAGCTTGGTTCTAAACTTAATGTCCAAGTAATCTGTTAAACTGTCATTGTTAAAATCTTCTTGGTAGTTCTCAAGAAGATCTCTTCTCTGTTTCTTTAGAAACATGACTTGTTGGTACACTGTATAAAGTACTGTAGACATAACAAGTATAAAAAGTAAGATATAAAAACGGGCTAAATGCTCTGGGTTTAAATTCATGGTTTCAATTTATCGAACATGACATTGGAAAAAAAATATGGTAAAATTAAATCACTGAACTCATAAAGATGTACATATTTCACTTGAAAAAACAAATAACAAAATGTAACTGATGGTTTTTGGAATTCAAAGAGTATAACAATGTGACAGATAATAATTATAATTGTTGTGATGCCATCACAGATAGAAGAGGCTCAAAGATTAAAAGTTTATAACAACATAGGTATAGACAACAAACAGATATGCAACTAAAAAAAAATTTTTTGTGGTTTAACATCCGAAAAATTACTAGACTTTTCGTTGCTACGATCAAATTACGACGCAATATTTTTGTTCTATAATTTTTATATTGTATCTTTTTAACAACAACTCATTGTAAGAGAACAAAAATCTCTAATCATAAATTGAACAAAAATATGACCATTTAATTAGTTCAACATAGGAATCCGATGAAATGAAAACCGAGGAAATTGAAACTACGAGTACTTATAAATACGGAAGAATAATGCATTTAAAAAGTTCTTTATTCAACTAAAAACCGAATTCAAATAATTGAAACATTGCAATTTAATACCAAAGGCTATGTTTATTAAAGTGCATACAGAGCTTCTGATCTCTGATGTCAAGCCAGTCGCCGGATGGTTTGGTGTTAACCTTCCTTTCTTTCCTTGACCATATAGTGAGATTCCTAGGAAACAGATCTTTAGAAATTGCTTCTACAAAGTTTTGCACTTCATTCAGCGTATTGCAACTAAAATTTTTGTTGCATTCATTCAAAACAAAAACCCTAGGACCATTAGTAGATATAACATATATAGTTCCATTCAGATTCTTCAAAGATCTATCCCAACGAGAGTCGTTATAATAACAAAAATCCTTACTCCACGTCTTAATCGCCTTCCAAGTTTCCCTATTGAATGCCAAACCAGTTTTGGGCACAGCATCAATCCACGCTTCAATCACAGCTATGTCCTGCACCTTGTGATACTGCTCGGTGCCTAAATGTTTGTGTGCAGCCAAACTCATAAAGTTACAATACGAACAGTATAAGGTTTTTAGATCTCGAAGCGTTCTGTACATGTATAAGAAATCTGTTGTTACGTAGTTGCCCTCTTCGAGAAATAAAATATCATTGTCGTAGTTACTTATAATAGGCATGTTGTCGAAGACTTGGTTCGCCAGCCACCACCAATGGAGCTTTGCTTGAGATGCTTTAGGATCTCTTAATGTCGAGTTTTTACAAACACTGCCTTTAATACACAGTTTAGAGTCTTCCCCGGGAAACACATTCGGGTACAGCTGTAATGAATATGGATAGAATATTTGTATATATTTGGCAAAGCGAATAGCTCTGACAAGTTTGTTGAGTGTTTCATCCCAGCAATCGTGGGAGAAGATAAGCAGAGAATTGGCGATGCCATGGGCATTCTGCATAGATACCAAGAGTTGTCTAAAGTAGAACACGTTTGAATGAACTTGTATTACTATGACGTTGCTGCGATGGTTCACCGGACCCAAATACAAATTGTAAACTGTTTGGCTTAGGTTTATCCGCTTTACAAATGCCTTGATGCCTATACTCGCACCATCACTTTTTATCTGTATCTGTTTCTCTGTAGTTATTCTTTCACGAAGTTCTGAAAGAATTAGTTTTCCAAAACCTTCATATGAGGCAACTTCATTTTTCTCTTTCTGTTTTCCGAATTGGACTTGATCATAAACTGTACTTATTAAAGCGTAAACGATTATGATCAACAATATACTGTAAATGTGAATTAAATGAGTAATTCGAATCATCTTCATGATTTCTGCAGCATAATAAATAAACAACGCATTATAAAATCTGAGAATTTTCTTCATATATTGAGCGAATCCTTATATCTTTGATCATCTTTTGATAAATTTCCCTGAAAGAGTGTAAGAATATAATATAATTTCCCTCGACTTCCCAAGATGACACTTGACAGCACAGCTTGACTTCCTAACACCGCTTATGATCAAAGAGCTGAGTTATAATAACCAAAGAGTTTAACAATATATTTTTATAACAGTGTTTTCTACTTTAAGTTGTATCCTCTTTGGCTGGATGAAGGCATTATATTTTTTTTTTGGTTGGGAACCATCAGAAGACTTATCCAGCTCTGGGCGGAGTGGAACGGTGTATCAGACTTTTACTGACTATTAGCAGGCATTCTATCATTATATGCTCACATCTCTTTGAGGCGTGCCTAGACAACAACGAATCGTCGACCCGGGCTTGGTCCTTACCGCCGAATTGCCCATTGCTTGCCGCAGGCTTCTTAGCTCACTCCACTTCACATTACTACCTAATTCCGTATGCTTATTTTAATCGAAGCTGGTTATAGCAAGGTATAAATATTTCCCAGCTTTCTAAGTGACATTTCAAATTACAGGATTTCTTGAGCGGAATGTAAGAGCGAAACTGGTAGTTCGTGTATTCTAGAGCTTGAAGTAAACGACCTTAGATTACGTGGTGCCTGTTATTGACTATACAGTCTTATAAATAGCACTGTTTCGATTCTAATACTTCCTCGAAAACTCATAAACGTTTCATCAGCACCCTAATGCACTCTACTCACGTGGTCTTTTGTTTACCTTTAGTTTACCTTTAACTAGGTACCTAAACCAGCGAGTATACCTACAAAAATTACGTCACGAGGCCATGTCAAAAACCGGCCAAGTCTGGGTCCCACTTCCCAGTTTTTTACTCTGTCATTGGTACCTACCCAACGAGTAATCGGTATGCACACAGGGACTTTCATTGCATGCGTCGACACCAAGTTCACATTAAATTTCACGGTATTAAAATGCACGCCGTGGGCGTCGCGTCGCAATAGCTTCCTTATTAGAAGCATTTGGCATGCATATGTGAACTTGTAAGCACCTCGAGTCATATCCTCACTACGAAGACAAGGCTGATAGACAAACCATGGCTTTTTGTTTAACAGCTTTGCCAACTTTGTGAAGATTTTCTCTTTCTTCTTCTACTTCTTCTTCTTCAACTTATTGAGGTCTACTGCTAAACAAAGGCCTCCCCCAAGGCTTTCCACGATGACCAGTCATCTGCCGCATTCCCGCGACCATTACCAGGTCATCGGTCCACCTTGTTGGAGGCCGCCCTAAGCTGCGTCTTCCGGTACGTGGCCGCCACTGCAGAACCTTTTACTGCCCATTGGTCTTCAGTTCTACAAGAAATATGCCCCGCCCACTGTCACTTAATTTTAGCGACTTTGTCTTTGTTATTAGCCTATATTGACCCTGATTCCCTTGTTCACAAACTATATTAAATTTAAGTTCATTGCATCTTTTTATTTCCATTTCATTCAGAAAAGGACAGAAGATAAAATGTCAGTTTAGACTTGTCAAATTAGTGTGCTCCTGACGTAAACTGGCGTATTTTTAGTCGCCATGTTTGTAATCGCGTCTAAACTGTCTATAGAGTATCTTAATTTGACAGGATTAACCTAAAATGTTATCTTCTATCCTTCTCTTAACGAAATGGAGAGAAAAAGAGGCACTTAACTTAAAATTAGTTTAGTTTGTGAATAACAGAATCGGCACTAGTGTCCCACTACTGAGCAAAGGCCTCCCTACATTCCTTCCACCTCTCTCTGTCCAGAGCTGAGATGGATCAGTCTTTATCAAGAGTCCAGCTCATTCCATCATCATCGACTGGGCCTGCGGTGATATCGTTAGTCATTAAGCGGGAACTCCCGTAAGTTTTGCACATTGACTGTCTGAAATTGAATACGTGTAACCAGCCTAATTCCATTTTTGCGTGAAAGTTTTGAGAAATCCATCCTTCGTGATGTGAAGCATGGTCTGCTGCTACTGTGTGCTTTTCGCGCGTGTCCTTTAGCATCGCTTCCTAAAAGGCCTAAAACACTTGTGTTCCCCGAGCAGTAAGATAGAAGAAGAAACTACCTGTATTCGAAATATGCTTGTTTCAAGTTAAGCAAATACCAACTTTATTTTAATGATGAAATTGATTTCTGTAAATGAATGCTCCAGACTGTCGTCCAACATAGATCGATGGAGAGAGATCATGCCGCGTCAACGTCAACAACAACGTCTCGAAATCAGTCATAGTGACCACGACTTTAATCATACATAGGGACACAGGGAAAGAGAAAGGTACTATGTTTTATACTATATAGTGATTCTCACTAGTACGACGTACGAGTACTTACTTCATCTTCATTGGCAGCCATCTTCCGCCCACTACAGAAAAACGTCCACTTTGCGCTATGCTTTCTTCTCCATAACATTACTTATACTAAAAGTTATGAAATCTTACCAGCAGTTTTAACAAGGTTATCCAGTACTTCTTGTGGTATTGGCTCTGGGCTGAACGACCTGACGGTTCTCCTCTCAGCCATCAGCTCGTAATACTCTCGAGACCTCTCTAGGACCTCGTCATCCGACCTTCTTCGAGGTCTATAGGGGATATGAGGAGTATCCTCTGGGATCGCTGACACCAAGAGGTCAGGGTCATCATCAGCATCGTCTGGGAAGTCTCGAGCTAGAAGAAGATAAAAATGGTTTTAAAAAACGTGTGAATAAATACTGTTTGTTAGAAATATTTTTGGCACTGACGTCGACAGAGAGATGTCGTTGGTAAAATAATGTGGAAATCTTTTATGAAATGTATCCAAAAGGAAAACTTTTTACAATAAATATCTTAGACGTAGTAAATATGCTTCGATATCATCTTCTGGTTGTGGAGGTCAGACGGCAGTCGCTTCACGGAAAATATCGAAGTTTAGCCAAAATCAGCAGTTAGACTGGTAAAGTGGTCCCCAGATTCCAAAGCTGAAAAAGGCTGGGATTAACGCTAAGATGATGATGATCTTAGACGTAGTAAGGTGTTTTGGAAGCAGATTGTTCTTGTTTTTTTGTTATAGAACGTTTCAATTTAAACTTTTTAACTTTAACACGCTTGGCTCAGTGGCGGAGCGGAGAGAGAGTGTCGCAGATCGCGGACGTGTTGCGGGTTCGATTCCCGCATTTCACAAATATTTATTGCCTACAGGTGTCGGGTCTGGCTGGTATATGGCCTATAGGTAGTCGTTTCGGGTCTGAATGTTTATGTGAGTTTAAAGGTTTGTAAACGCACCCACGACACAAGAGTAATTTGTAGCGTGATATAACGTTATTAAAAAAAGTACCCGCCCTACATATATTGTATTCATGTATACATAAAAGCCAACTGCATTTGAGATAGCGCGTAAAATATTAGGTCCTTACATCATATGAATTGGTTTTGTCGTACTGCCCAATTTGATCTTAACAATCTCCTCTTTGATTTAGAATTCCAAATTTAAATTTATATTTACTCATCAATTTGTGTCTCGAAAATCGTATTTCTTTTGTTTCTTTTTTTTTGGTTTTCTCCGTGCATCATAGAGTTTACAAAATGGAAAATTTAAAATTAAATTATTAAAAGAGAAAGCACAGTGCGTTTTTGGTTTCAACGTTTTCGTTCTGGAAATTTCAACCTACAGAACAATCCCCGTTTACGGCCGGAGACCGAAGTCGACAATGAAGAATTGAAGGCTACTGTGGAAGCGGATCCATCGCAAACGTACGTCTACGCCCGAGTTAGCTGCAGGCTGCGGTGTTAGTGATAAAACTGTTTTAATCCACTTGAAACAAATTGGGAAGATATGAAAGCTCGAAAAGTGGGTACCTCATGAATTGAGTGAAGCAAACCGACAAACGCGCGTCGACTGCTGAGCTACATTACTGAATCAGCACAATAATAAAGGGATTTTAAATGGAATTATTACCTGTGTTGAAAAGTGGATACTATACAACAATAGGAAACGTACATTGCAATGGCTGGACCGCGGTGAACCATCCAAATTCTGCCCCAAGAGAAAAAAAGTTATTGGTCAGCGTTTGGTGGACTAGTGGTGCACTACAACTTCCTTAAATCTGGCCAGACGATTACTGCAGATCTCTATTATGAGCAGCTCCATATAATGATGGATAAACTAGCCGCTAAACAACCGAAACTGGTCAATTGCACAAGGCCACTGCTGCTTCAGGACAATGCGAGACTGCACAACCGACTGCTACCAAATTAGAGGAGTTTCAATTGAAATGTTTAAGACATCTACCGTACTCCCTGGACCTTGCTCCAACAGACTAGGTACCATTTTTTTTAGAAATTTGGATAACTTTTTGCATGGGAAAAAATTCAACTCCGATGAGGCAGTCCAAACCGCCTTCAAAGATTTTATTGCTTCCCGTCCTAATATTTTTTTTTAGAAAAGGCATAAACGTACTACCTATGGGATGGTAGAAGTGCATAGATAGCAATGGATCATACTTTGATTAAATAAATATCATATTAAAAAAATAAATGACTTTTATTCCTCCCATACAAAACGCCAATTTCACATGTAAGGACCTAATACAAAACAGATAAAATTAAGATGACGACGATAGTACTGATTTTAGCCACGAGTCAAAATAACCTTGTATGGGTCAGGTTTTTTTTTTATTTATTAATTTGTTTATTTGTGTACATTGGTTAAAAGTTATTACAGTCAAATATGATCTCTGAGGTTTTGGCGGGAAAGTCAAGCTGAGTGGCACGCTCGTTTTTCATTGGACTTTTAAAATTATTTATAGTGTTGTTTACTAAATAAAAGTGCGTGATTTATGTACTAAAAAGTGCATTTAGTAAATAGTTTATAAAGAACAGTAAAATATCGCAGCATAGTGGCCACATCATGACTTTGCCCCAAACCTCACACGTAAGACGGGTCACGCTGCAGTCTTTTTCTAAATGCACAAACCTTGCGAAGCCAAAAAATAAAGAAAGAAGGATAAAAATGATCTCTACGTGCTACCATTTAATGGCGTGCAAATAATAGATAATATTATAATAGTGCAAATTAAAAGACCAGTTAAAAGAATTAGATTAAATAGTAGTGAACAAGTAATAATAAATCTTACGTATACGTCTTAGAACTTAGAATAAATATTAAGCAGATTTTGGCCTTCATGTTCACTTCGAGTTTCAAGCAAAATTAAAATTCTTATGGAAGGTCGGTAAACAAAATTCTGCAGCACTAAGCGACTTATGACGCATTTTTTATGATTAAATAGTAAATATTTAAAGACTAAGATGAGAAAAACGGACGAGTAGATCAATATTAAAAATTACAGAACGAGTTAGAATTAAAAAAGATGCATCAACAAAATATTATAAAACATTTCAAAAGCCTTTTGGCCACTTTCCTCTTTTTAGGGGCTATTTAATTCAACCTATTTTTATGTACCTACCTATAATTTGACATTTAAAAGTGTCATTTATGTAATTTTTCCAACGTCAGGTAATTTTATCTGCGGAATAATTTAGGTTTTTTTTATGGTTTTTGACAGGAAAGCCAAGATGAGTGTCACGCGCATTTTTCATTGGACTTTTAAAATTATTTTTAGTGTCGTTTACTAAATAAAAACGCGTGATTTATATAGTAAAAAGTGCATTCAGTGAATAATTCATCACGAACATTGAAATATCGCAGCATAGTGGCCACATCATGGCTTTGCATCAAATCTCCTAGTAGGCGACTCACGCGGCCGTTTTTTCAACTGTCATTGGCGATATCCGCCATTATTGTGAAATATTTTTTTTAAAGAATTTCTATAATTCGTTACACGTGTTATTGGCAAAATTGTGGTATCTAACCACAGAGGCCATTGAAGAGTTGAAGTAGTATTTATTCACTCTAAAGAAAAGAAAAAGGAATAATTTAGAATTTTTGACAGTTAAGCCCATGTTATAGCCATACAAAATCTATCAGACACTAATTTCATTTCACTTATAAAACTATCAGTTTTTAAAAAACCTGTCCCAACACGCTAATATTATAGTGGCGATAGTTTGTGTATGTGTGACGTCTATTTCACGCGTATATGTTACTTTTTCACGCTTAAACGGCTGGACCAATTTTAATGAAATTCAGCACACAGATTCTATACTACTAATTCTACTTATATTATGAACGTTAAAGTTTGTATCGTAAATAGATTTTTGTTACTCTTTCAAATCTCTCTTCGCAATTCTCTTTTCAATTCTCTCTTGCAAATGCTAACGCCCATATACATTTCGACAACGAGCAAATATCGGTCAGTTCTGGTTATAGACTATATTATACCTAGGGCTTATATTTATGTAACAAGTTTTTACTTATTTACATTTTAATGACATTTTTTTTTGCTTTGCTGGTATTTTGGCGTGGCTAGCTGGCATATGGTAAATCATTTCGTTGTTGTATTGTTTTCTTGTGTTCATTACTATACTAACATAGTGTTGTGTAAAATTATGTGTTTTTGTTTAAATAGACAGCTGTGCTGCTGGGGAGTTTGTTCCGCCACTTCTTCCTAGCGAAAGCACTAGGAAGTGGCGATGGGTGGGCGTTTTGGGGGGACTGTCTTACTAATAGAACCAGAAAAAGTTGTGATTCGCAGCCTAATTTGAATAAATGACTTTTGATTTTGCTTATGTGTGCTTCAAATTTCATCGAAATCCATGATGCGAGAGTAACAATCATATATCCAAACTATCTAGATTAAAATATTAGGATACGATCATCTAACATCTATTTGTACTTCATAGTAAGCTTGTTTGAACACACTAAATTCTGGGACTACCAGCCGGATTAAAAATAAAAGTATATTTGCATTTGATGGCCAATTTTTTCACGAAAACAGTCGTTGCGTCGGTGTGGATCGCCAAAACAATTTTCGCGCAAACGAGGCCACGTGCCAGTATTGACATTAAATGACAAAAGCACTTATTTTTAAAAACAAGCTGTGCATATACCAAACTATACAGGGTGTATCTGACATCGTAACGCAAACTTCCCGAAAATGCTAGACCGCATGCCACTAATAAAATTATGATAGTCATTTATGTCGTTAATGAACGGTTACAGAATTCACGAAATTGAATTGAATTCATTGAATTCATTCAAGAAATATCTTATCTTATCTTCACAGTGTTTAAAGAAAAGTGTCGGCTCGGCCTTTAAACGTTGCGTGCCGCCGTGCGGATTTGTAGGTATGACGATGATCCCTGATGTAAACTCTATTTAATCAGCTGATAAGATAGTTTTTCGAGTTTTGTTTTCATTGCGCTTTTTTGCGTAATTAGCGAATTCATTAATAAATTACTTATATTTTTACTTTAAAATCTTATTGGGTTATAAAAGTATATCAATTATGAACGGTCTAAAGTGAAAAAAAAAAACTACATATATGTTTTTTAAATCATGAAAAGACCGACGAAAAATTCCAGCACTGGGAGTTCAGAATCATGTACTAGATCCATGGTACTCGTTTGTGCGTCGATGTCAGGTACACCCTTTATATTTACTGCGGTATTAAAACAAAGAGTTAATGTTAAGTTTCCATGAATAATGTTAAGTTTCCATGAATATTATTATAGAATCAAAATATTTTCTTTCACATACTTTAACATGACTTAATTCCGCCATTATCGGACAAACTATCATACGGTGAGTATCCATCCTTCGATTACGTTATTGACACCGCTACGATCCGGACGAAGCCTTTCCCCTCATTTTTTTTTTTACCACGTACAACGATGGGCTGGAATATTTTACCTGTGGCGTCTTCCCGTCTGACTACAACTTAAGTATCTTCAAGGCTAGAGTGAATAGGCTCTTAATAAACTAGAGCTCTTTACCATCAACGAGTGCATGACTGCTTACCATCAGGCGAGATAGCGGTCAAGCACAAGAAAAAAAAAAACATGGACACTTTTGAAACTTGAGAAACTAGTGACCACCGGGGTGATGTTAATGAGGTAAAAATCCTACAATTCCTGGTTTCATATCTTAGACTAGGCATCTTTTGAAGGTTTGAAGGCGAAAACAGAAGAAAAGGTGTACAGTTTCAATCGGATTTTACGTTTCCTATGGAGTAGAACCGGCAAGAAAATTAATGGTTACTCCTTTAAAACGAATTCGCTTTTAAAATGTTTGAAAATAGCAGTTAATGCTATACTAATGATACTGTAGGGTCACTTTTTTGTAAAATACTACAGTAAAAATAACTGACGGTTGAGCGTCAATTAGCTGGCCGGCGCCTTTAATCTTCCTTTTATATTATCTTTTTTGTCGCCTTGAGCGCACTTGTACTGCATCCAGTAGACGGGCGATAGTTGCGTCGCCCGATTGTCTTTAAAGCAGTGGATAAGTCTCCCAGCAGTGAGATTCTGCAACCCGGGAAAACTTAGGTCAAGTGATAGTGGAGTGATAAGTCATTCCAACTAATGCTAGGGATTTATTCATTTATTTATAAATATTTATACTTTCGCACAAATAATTGTACAGAGGCGAACTTAATGCCAAGTGGCATATAATAGCAAGTGCTTTAGTTGAAAACAATGCTAAGAAAAAAATAAATTCTTAATACTAGTTAAACAAATACTTAAATAAGCTATATTCACAATAGTATGTACTATTACCTGAATGTATACTTATAATATATTCAAAAGTAAAACTTGGGAGAGAGGTGTTGAGATGACTCTACCCTAATTATTTAGAAAATAAAAATATAACTCTGCAATTTCCCCTTAAATGCAAACGCATTCCACAGAAGAATGGACTGAATATGAAATGAAGAATGAACAAAGTCAGACGTATAGGTATGAAGGACACAGTAAGAGAAGGTTGTTAGAAGAATGCAGATTCTTAGTGTGCGATGAACACAAATATTGTAAGCGAGTCACAAGATAAGAAGCAGGAGTGGATAAAAGCACGGGTACATGTTGTCTTTGGTGGATCTTTAAAACTCGTTACGGGTCGTCAGAGGCTCGAGCCTTCGACCCTTTCGACCCTTTGTAAAAAACTGTCAACCAGTTTTACCCAGTAACTGGGTTGTGGAGGTCAAATTGGTCAAAAGTTCCTAAATAAATAAAAGGTAAAAAAAAAAACATTTCAGCCGAAGGACATCCACTGCTGGACATACTCGTAGACCTCTTCCAAGGATCTCCACGACGACCGGTCCTGCACCTCCCGCATCCAGACGCTTCCCGTGACCTTCACCAGGTAGTCGATCCACCTTGTTGGAGACCTACCCACGCTACGTCTGCCGGTGCGTGGTCGCCACTCAAGAACCCGTCGGCCCCAACGGGCATCGGTCCTACGGGCAATGTGCCCGGCCCACTGACACTCAAGTGTTATAATTCTTCGAGCTATGACGGTTAGTCTCGTTCTTCTGCGGTTCTCCTCATTTCTGATTTGATCACACAGTGACGTATCAACATAGTTGAAAAAAACTTAGGTAGATGATAACTTAGTGCACTTACCTACCTCCTATAAGACCACTACAAGTTCTTTTCTTAGTACAAACCGGTACCTACCGCATTATATACAATTAACTAGTTCTTTATAAACTGTTATAAAAATAACTCGAGTTGCGGTTAAAGAACGGAGTTTCTGAGAAAGAACCGTCTGCTATACAAACAGACATCTGGTAAATGTGTATAACATAATACGGGGTTAAATTAAATGAGACATTGAAATGAGTATAAAATATCTATATATAAAAAAGAAGAATAAAATAGAAATATTTGAATAATTATTTCTTTCTTAAAGGTATAGAACGAGTTGGTAGATGTTACGTCTTTCAATTATTCGTTCGAGGACATGCCGGTTTCGTCACGATTTTTTTCTTCCCCGTTTTGAGAGAAAACACAAAGCCTACACCCAAACACCTGCTTAGATTCAAACCTGTGACCTACAAGTCGCATTCATTTGTTCCTAAGTAATGCTAAGCTCATCTTAATGTTAGCTTAAAAAACTGAAACTGCGAGCCCCTTTTCACAGATTTCAAAAGGTTCATAACTCATTTGTTAGGCTTGGTATAGCTTTTTATAACAAGATACCCTCTGCTTTGCTAGACTTGCCTTACAATGCATTTAAAGCACAAATCAAATCCAAGCTTTGTTCAAAGCCATATTATTCCGTGAATGATTATTTAAATGATAAGAATAGCTGGTCGCTCTGATTAACTCAGCACAATGTTTGTGTTCTTTCTCCGGAATTAGCTTAATGACACGTTATATGAGTTCATATAATTTACTTTTTTAACATTACATAAATATGTAAGCTGGCATATTTTCAATAATTTCATTATTATATTTTCTTGTGTTCATCACTATACATAGTATTGTATAAAGTCATGTGTTTTTTAAATGAACAGACAGCTGTGCTGCTGGGGTGTTTCCTCCGCCACTTCTTCCCAGCGAAAGCACTAGGAAGTGTCGATGGGTGGGCGTTTTGGGAGACTGTCTTATGTAATATTGACGTTCAAAAAGTGCTGATTCTCAACCTAATTTGATTAAATGACTTTTGATTTTGATTTTGAAAGAACAAGTTCATTCGCTTATTTGTCAAACCATAAATATTTGTAATAAACTCCAATTAAAATAATTAATATGTTAATTAATAATTATCACGATATGATACGATAGAATAGGTCATATTATTGTGCAACTATCACGTCTCATTTCGGTACAAAGTCTCGCTCGTTAGACATCGCGTAACCTTTCTGCATTGTACATGATAAGAATATTTTCATTATACATCTCATTCGGTCACTTTTGTTTAGATTCATTTGTGATTTATTCGTTGTTTGTTTTGACTGAGATATAGCTTTATTCCAGAATATTATCAGTTGCAATCAGCAAATAATGTTCCCAATCCTGGGTCACAGACCTCGTGTCAGTGAGGGGGAGTGGGCCGTATTCCATAATCTAGCACGCGGGCTCAGTGCGGTTTGGTGAATGTCACATGTCTTCGAGGTTTTGTTTCTAGGATATGCCGGTTTTTTAAACATGTTTTTCTTCACCGTTTTGAGAGCAGTGGTGATGAAATAATTTACACAAAGTAAGGCACTTGATGGGGTCCGAACCTACGACCTAATTTTTGTAAGTCGCGATCTATATCACTTGACAACCGCTGCTCTCATGCATTATTTTTATCAGCTATGCAGGACTTCAATGCAAAAGAGGAAATTATATTTGCAGTTTTTTCTCGTGATCGAATCAATTATCTCTACCTACATGAGAGGAAGATGAACGAAGACATCGGACATGACACAAAGAATTTTCAAAGTTAAGTGGCAGGGGACAGAGCACATTGCTGGCGGAACAGATGACGGATGATTTGGTAAAGGCCGCAGGAATACGCTGGATGTGAAAAGCAGGGATCCAGTCGAAGTGGTCGGACTTAGAGGCAATGCCCGGCAGTGGACATCTTATGGTTGGAACGATGATGATGAGGGCTTCATTTAGCGAATGTTCGATAGTTTAATACCGCTAAACTATGCTACTATAATAACCATTAAATTTTATTTGCATCTGATAATGCTTATCAATAAGACGAAAACTTAATTACAAGTTGCATCACATACTTATCATGACATCAATTCACATAATATTAAGAATGTTTACAGTCCGATCTTGGTCACAATCTGACATATAATACTTCATATTTCCCTATATTTTGATGATTGTTTGTCGCAGAGTTGATACTACGACTACATTATAAACTGCCAACTGCAATAAACTTTAATAAACTTTCTTTCACAATTAGTTTCATTCATGTTTTTAAAAAGTTCCTCAGCCGACAGGGGGGCACAATGATGCAAGGGGCACATCAGAATCATAGATAATAATAATAAAAATTTATTTAGACACATTTTCTTAAAAACATAAGCACAACAGACAAGAGACAGGAAAACATAAATTAAAATTAACATGAAATATGTCGTGCAATGTAGTAGCGGTAGACCCCACACTAGGATACCCTGTGTCGTGGGATCTAGTTACTTCGGAGTTGAAGACACCTTATATGTGCTAGTAGTTGCTTATTCTAAACAACATTGAAACTTTGAGAAAACTTACTAAAGAAACACATGCAAAATTAATTGTAAGGTTTGTGTGGAGTGTAATGTAGTGTAGTTTGTATGTACGGGCGACAGCAGGTCAAGCCACCTCAAACCGTCATATTTTCCCAATCAACCCTGAGCCTTAATGCTTTAGAGATAAATTTGAAAATCTAATAAGGAAATCAGACCGATTGTAGCAGCTTGATGTTCTGTCGTCTGTACCTATATAGAAATTAAATTCCTTTGAACTCGCTGTAAGCGCAATGCGGCATCGTTTTTACACGCTAATTCGTGTTTCGATGCTATACATAGTTTAATTTTAAATAAATAGAAATTACACAAGTAAGTCTTATAATGCCCTTATATTTTTAAATATTAAAATATAAACAACAAAATATACACAGCCTCCGGGCGTAGCGGTAGCGAATGCGGCCGCTGCGCAAGGAGGCGCGGCTTCGATCTTCGCGCAGGGCAAATATTGTTATGCATGAAATTAATATTTGCATTAGTCTGGTCGTGCGTCGGAAAGCACGTTAAGCCGTTGGTCCCGGTTGCCATACGAACATCTAATGGCAGTCGTTACGGGTTGTTGTAACTCTCAAAAGTTTAACAATTGGTCTAACTGCAGTGCTTCGATATCGCCCTCGTGTTGTGGTCAGACGGCAGTCGGTTCACGTTAAACATCGAAGTTTAGCCATAATCAACAGTTAGACTAGTAAAGCGGACCCCAGACTCCAAAGTTGAACCAAAGCTGAACAAGCTTCGGATGCAACTGGGATTAACGCTGAGATGATGATAAAATATTAAAATATAAAAAAAATAAAAAAAAATAAACTAGTAGCCTACCCTTATTGGGAACAGGATCCAAGCTACCGGCGGTCAGGGCTCTAGGGAAAGGAACCTCATGACAATGCGAGCCGTGTCCAGAAGTACCGCTTTCTGAATCAAGTCCTTGATCCAGCAGGCTAAGAGAGAGAGAGTTGTTGGTCGAGGTTCCTAACTATTAAGCCATATTGTACCGATAGTCGTGACAGCCATGTCAAGTGTCATCCCACATGTCGACAATCTCGCGAGTCAAGTCTTTATATATCCGCCATAATTGATTTACCTTTCTTGGCTTTAATCTTAATATTATTATTAATCTATACTAATATATAATAATATAGCCCAATAATCGAGGAAGGCTTTTTATTGCGAATAAAATCTATAAATTAATGTTTTCTTTCATGTAGATTTTTTGTTTAGTTTAATAGAAGCTACTTTTGTTTATAAGTTCTAAATAACAGCCAAAAATGTTGCTATATCATTTTAATTATGAGTCTAAATAATATTACTTCTGTATTTACTTAAAGTTACTTAATTAGCTTATTCATTATATAAGTGGTATTTCTCGGTGGTAGGCCATAACATCGGCCGCCGGCAGAAGTTACCACCCACCAGACAAAGTCTTGCCGCCAAGCGATTTGTCGTGTTCCGGCATGATGTCTGGTGAAGCCGTACGGAGGACGGGTCTGAGCAGTTGTGTTGCGATGTGTGCCGAGTACGATGCGCCTAGTGTTGTTGTGTTGGGAGTTTGGTCGTGGAGGGTCTTCACATCAATCTCCCTTTGGCGCAGCATCGTTGGTCGTGTTGTTGGGTTTAACATTGCATCACCTCGCTCAACTGCCGTCTTCCTTCCTATTCGCTCGGTTTTTCTGAGTGAATAGGCTCTTAATAAACTAGCGCGCTTTACCATCAACGATCGCATCACTGCTTACCATCAGGCGGGATTGCGGCGCAAGCGCTAGTTTATAATTATTAAAAAAAAAAAAAAAAAGTTTTATAATTAATTTGGTATAATGAACCAAATAATATGAGAAAACGTACGTAAATATAAATTTCTCGACAACCCGAGAAGACCCGAGAAATTAACCTCGAGAATACTCGAGACCCGAGAAATTGAAAAGCTCGAGAAATCATGAACCCTAGGTTACGCTGTTCGTTTTTTTTTTCTATATGGTAATTCTGGTTATAAACCATCAAATCATATTGATTTGCCAGAAAACACATTGTTTTACAAGGGAAGTTCTTAAAGCCCAAAAGTTAGATGTATTCTGGCTGCAAGCAGGCGTGCAAATTACAAATGTCAAAAAAAAAAACTGATCTTTAACATCCGTGCGCTACATATAATTCAAATCATATGAAACATACATCCAGTTTAGAGAACTCTCGTCGTCGTCGAACGTCGCGGGTTCGATGCCTGCACGGAACAAATATTTGTTTGACCTACAATTAGTTGTTTGTATATGTTTGTAAACGCACCCACGATATAGGAGAAATCCATAGTGTGGGGTAAATTATAAAAAAAAAAAATAACGGAGCTCTTATCGCTAAGAGCGATCTTTTACAGATACATCAACATTTCGATAACATTAGTAGTATTATCTTCAGTACCCAAAGAGTAATTACAAAGTCCGTATTTTTGTATAAACGCAGACGAGGCCAAACAACAAAAAGTACATTATAATGAGTTCAAAAGTATTTGGTATAATATGTAATTTCATACAATTTGCGTATGTTTTTTTGCGATATCGTTTCCGTTCATTAAAAACAAGATAACTAACAGTAATTTCCCTTGAAAATAGCGACTGTTTTCGTATGTATGTAATGTATTACAAAGTTATTTTTCTTTATACGAGACCTTTATATAGTTTGTTTAGAATAAGCAACCAATCATTTTTACACCATGTTATATTTTTATCTAAATATACATATAATATATTTAGAAATTATTGCAGTATGTTATCGAGCGCTCAATACAGTTCATGAGGCGCATGCGCACAGCGGGACGGTCAGCCAGAAAATAATATGCTAGTTTAGACCCGTCAAATTAGTCTGCTCCTTATGTAAATTGATGCATTTTTGGTCACCATGTTTATCATCATCATGATTTTTTTATCAACCCACTGCTGGGCAAAGGTCTCCTCTCATACAGAAAAGGATTGAGCATAATCACCACGCATGCTCAATGCGGGTTGGCGATTTCAGACTTAAAGTCCAGGTTTCCTCAAGATGTTTTCCTTCACATTTTAATCATTGGTGTCCAAGATGTACTTGGAAAGTACATATAACTTGGAAGGTTACATTGGTACTTTCCTGGCCTGGAATCGAAACCGCACACTCATACTTGAGAGGCTGGTGTTTTAACCACTAAGCCACCACGAGCATGACACAATAGGCCACCACGACACCGTGTTCATAATTGTGTCTAAACTGTATCTTAATTTGACATTTGACATTTGTATTACTGTGTAAATGAGTATCTTAATTTGACAGGATTAAACTAAAATGTTATCTTTTATCCTTTTCTTATTGAAACAGAAAGATAAAAATGCACTGCACTTAAAATTAGTTTAGTTTGTGCACGTAATATGTCAGTAAGTTGTCTTGTTATAAGGTAAATGATGTATTAAGCATCCTGCACGGTAATTGATTAACACACCAGCAGCAATGGGCTTGATTTTGACTGTTCAACAACATTCGTTGGATCATTTCACGTTGTTACGTAGAGAAATTCTTCGATCATATGAGGCTAAGATTAGCAATATCCTTCAAAATGATCCAGATTGAGATTTAAGATAAGTAGTTAGTTATATGCCACGTTATTTTTTGGATATGCGAAACCTGTGTCCAGTATTTTTAAGTAAAGAGTCTATGTACAGACGACAGCACATGAAGCTGCTACAATCTGTCAGATTTCTTTATTAGATTTTCAACTTTATCTCTAAAACATTAAGGCTCAAGGTTAATTGGGAATTTTTGGTACAAAATTTCAAAAAGATATCATGAAAAATCCCAAAGTTATGAGCTTGTTATCTTATCTGGTTGTCTCAATAAAAATATGGTCAACGCACCGTTCGCCCGCCGCCCGGGCCTGCAGTAGTATTGTGCGCTCGGTAACCACACTGCAACAATTTCTAAATGTATTTGGGAAAAAATATAACATGGTGTCAAAATTATTGGTTTTGATTCAGTTGCTTATACTGAACTATTGTATAGCAAATAAGTTGATGTTCTTTCCTTTTCTAAAATTTAGTATATGTGTGTGTTTTATAAAAGGTCATATACTACCTACATATATCGATCCCCCATGCTACTTAGCAATTACGGAAACCACCATTACCTCATACTTTCCGTCGATCGATTTCCCTAACACGCGATTGTCGCCACCATATAATTATGAATTGTGAGTAGGAATGTAATGATGCTATATGTTTTGTTACTATGAATTCATCACCGAGTGATTTTCTTTAATGTTATAAACCAGCGTTTGATCGCATCCCGCCTGATGGTAAGCAGTGATGCAATCGTTTACTCACTGTTTCTGGTTTATTAAGAGCGTATTCACTCTAGCCTTGAAGGCTGTTAAATTTTAATCAGACGAGAAGACCGCCGCTCGTAAATTATTCCTGTCCTTCGATGTATGATTTTTCGTCGAATTTTGGTTGCCTCTTTTTTTACAGGATTTGTCACGAACCGTTCGAGCGCGATTCCGCTTCGCACTTGGCCAGTTTTTGTCTATAACCAACGATACTTTTATAGTTAAGAGGTCTACTATTAAATGTCAAATTCACTGTTTCAGAACGTTTCACTGTGAGACGCCCTAGTCGGGACTCGAACTCCCAGCCACCGTAGGCGTGGGCCTGCGGGCAGCGAGCAGTGGGCAGCTTGCCGTCCGGTAAGGACCAAGCCCGAGTCGACGGCGCGTTGTATGTTTATATGTTTCACGCGCGCCTCAAAGAGATGTCAGCACATTGTGACGGGGACCACGAAGACCGATGCCTCATGGGTCAGGGTTGCGGGTTCCCAGAGCGAGAGAGTTAATTTGATTATTTCCCATCCCAAACATGAAAGGAGGTTTCACTGTGCTCAAGGAATGATCCTGTCACAAATAGATCATGAAGCGATAAGATAAAATTTTAAAAACCGTGTCTCTGATAAGTAAACTGAAAATTTGGCATAAATAAAAAAAAACTTCTGTATAATAATGATATATTATCACACGTACACATATACACTGTTCACATCAAAAAAACCGTAGCGCTACTCTTTCCTTAGTTATCCAAAATGGTGTTTATTTTTAACACGTTTTTATTATTATCTCCTGTATGCATGTATGTTTGTTCGCAACATACTCCTTTGGACTCGATTTTGACCCACTTTGTATGCTTATCAAGAAACGATGACAATAAAATAATTTGATAAATTAAAGATTGATGTATAGCGCATTCCAAAGTTTTTATTCCAAATAATTATTTTATACTTATTAATTTATATCTATTTTATAAATCTAATATAATATTATAATCTAATATGTATGTCGGGGAAAAACCGTCAGGAAGGCGGGGCCGAAGTTCGAGCATCCATCGTGGGCGGTATTTCCAGAAAACGTTGAACAATAACTACAGTGTGATGTCTGATTCTTATTATTATTAAGATATTTCTTCTTATTATCTTCTGTACAGACACTTAGATCACTTTAACATTAAGGGATTACAATGATAATCTCAGATTAAAACAGATAAGAGCCACTGGGTTTGAGTATGACCAACCCACTCGATCGAAGCTTGAGCAAAGACTAATGCCCGGGCAAACGGTCGCTCGCTATGTCAAACGCAACCCAGTCGGTGTTACCATTCGCTCCATGGTGTTACCCGCTCTTACTAAAATCATAATTTATCTGAATACCGACCGATTAATCGACTTCAAAAAAATAGTAGAGTAATTTACGGTCAATTGATAGATACTGATACGATAAAACAGATCACAATATTAAAAATTAACCGTCACGCGCCGTTATGTATAATTATATAATCTAACATTACCTATCTATACATAATGCGCGTAGGTACAGCTATAACGGGATACATTTTGGCTGTCCCATTACAAAAGCTAGTAACTGTGCTTGACCAAATTTTACAGGAGAGCGAAAAAACATGTTTTAAGCTAACCTTTCTAAATTATACATTACCTGTTGAGAATTTGATGTTTAGAAGAAGAAGTCGTATGAAAACCTTAACTTGTTATATAAAGTACCTGTTTAGGATTTATTGTACAATTTTTATAAGCCAAACTTATTTTGAAAATAAACGTCTAAGAAAAAATTTACACTCAAAACCAACTTTTTTTTTTTTTTTTGGGTTGTAAAATCATCAAATGACTTCTCCCGCTCTGGGCGGAGCGGAAGGGTGTGTCAGACTTTTACTGACTAAAACCCACCCATGTTTCTTCACTTGCCTGTGCGACGGCCAGGGCCGCGGTTTCTTGTTTAACCAACCCGCAACCCTGACCCAGGAGGCATCGATCTTCGTGGACCCCGTCACGATGTGCTGACACCTCTTTGAGGCGCGCGTGAAACACGACGCGCCGTCGACTCGGGCCTGGTCCTTACCGGGCGGCGAGTTGCCTACTGCTCACCGCCCGCAGGCCCGCGCCTACGGTGGCTGGGAGTTAGGTGTCGTCTCCCGACCAGGGCGTCTACTGCGGCGGCTAGTGGCGTGAGGGCGCTGGGATTCCCGTTGCCTCACGCGCTCCGCCTCCTCCTTTGCCAGCATCACTGCTTCGCATAAGGAGGTGACGGCCTGCCATGCACTCTCGCTACGGACCATGGCCTGGACCAGGGTCGGACGCGAGAGATCGCCGCCGATCGCCGCTACGAGGACACGGCGGTGCTCTACCCAAGCCGGGCAGACCTCCACCGTATGCTCCACCGTGTCTTCAGGGCGATCCATACAATGGTGACACCATGGCGTTTCCTCCCGCCTAATACGGAACAGGAACCTCCCGAAACAACCGTGTCCGGTAAGGACCTGCGTCAGGCGGAAGGTGAGGGCGCCGTGGCGCCTCTCTAGCCACTCCTCAAAGAGGGGACTTACCGCCGCTATTGTGGCGTGCCCAACACTCAAAACCACCTTAAAACCTATTAAGAAGACTTACTAGAATTTGATCCGGTTCGAAATTTCGTCTTCAATCAACTTGCCTGGACCAAAACATAGCAAGATTTATTAGTAGTTTTTAATCTATTTCATATGATTACTTAAAATCGTTTTTGTCTAGGTCAACCATAGTTGCCCCAACAGGAGTAAAAAAAAAAAAAAAAAAAATACACAGGTAGTAATAAAATCAGTTTTAGTTTACGTCTGATTCAAATTGTTTCCGTTTGGGTAACAAATGATAAGTCTTCTGGTTTCAGTTTGTTATTTGTAGGCTAATTACGTCAAAAAGATTTTTTGATTCGGGCACCATTGGTACTAATTTTGTTATTATGTCATTCTTCTTTGTTTCTTTGACTCCTCCTCGACAGAGGCCACTGGAGAGCGGACATCAAATATTTCTTTGCAAAAAAAAAAAAAAAATCCAGTTCCTTCAACTTTTCATCAAATCTAAAATGAAAACATTAAATAAATTTATACTAGGATAAAGGTTTAAAGTTAAAATGTTAATGTAAGACTGTCTTATATTACTATTAGTGTACGCGCCCCAGTACAGCACGTACATTTACCGCGATCAGTCACGGCTTATATGACAAATAAATCTCCTTATACCACAAGAAATCAATCTCCGACCACACTCCACAGCAAAACTAAGGCACTTACCTTAGGACACAGTGTGTTCCGTCGTACCACCGGAGGGTCAGCGCGCGCGCGCCGACTTACAACGCCGTCCGGATGGCTTCCAAAACACTGATTGTCCAATACCAGTCGACACTAAAGTTCCTCCATGAGGACAACCAAAGCTCACCGACATAAAACCCATTATTTAACAGCGTCAACTCACGCCCGACCAACAATCAGCAATGAAACCACGTTTCAGATTCAATTTAACTCAATTTAAAGGCGGCACTGTTACGGTCTATAATTCAAGTAAATACTTCAAAAACACGGGCAACAAGCGCGAAACCTGTCAAAACCGCGGCCTGGGACATTTACTACCCGAAAATCAATCGTCAAACCGCAGCCCCACGCGCGCGATGATTTAGTCAAGACATCTCGGTCGCGTCTAAACGTTCTCTCGAAAACGTTGTGTCATAGCGCGTCACTGATCACCACAGATTATAATAATTACGCTCGCCCGTACCGGTCGCGCCATCTATCAAACTCGACTAACTAACAATCGGACTCGACCAATAAACGAGCGCAAACAATTAGCTTTATTAATAAAATCCTGTTACTAATTACAAAATTATACAAACTGTTAAGGGAACTAACTTTTTGAACCCTTTACAAATTTGACCTGATTTGAACGACAGACTTAAACTGAAACTCCCTGAGCGATTCACCTGAACGCCCAGCTCTCTTTTTCTTAGGCCAATTGTGACAATGTAGAATTTCTAATATTTTGATATTTTTTCTGAATCCTTAAAATCTCCAAAATCGTAAATATTACGTTCAAGTCTTATTTTTGCTCGATATTTACATGAACGGCATCAGCAGCCTTTAGTTAAATAATTTATTGTGATTGACTCAATGTCACTCGTCACTCAAGTCAGCGTCCAATTTTTATTTTGGGCTGTACAGTTATCAACCCAGAGGTGAAAATGTTGCACATCCCTTTGACTATCTAAAAAGTTTTGACAGCATCTACAATATTGTTGGCATCTCGACCTGCAATTGCTTCATGCCACAATACACATATAGCGGGATCAAGTGATTTCTTTTGAATAGGGGCAAAAGTTAAATTAAATGTTATTAAACGACTTAAAAAGAAAGCATCCTTGTATTGAGGCATTTCCGGAATTAATATAACTTTTTGCAAATCCATAGAAAAGTACTTTATTCTTCTTACATTTCCTTTTGCTCCAGCTAATCGGTATAGCTCTATAGCCAAATTAACTTTCACCTTGTGTTCCTTTTCCTTCCTACTAATATCTTCTGGTACTTCGTCACCTTCATCTTATGTCTCTTGATTTCTTCTTCGTAGAATGAACAATCAGCATATTTATCGCCTTTCGGCATATTAAATGATATGTTCAATCTTTTAATCGTTTGCCTATGCTTAACAATTTAAAAAAAATAGTAGGTGCTTACAAACACTATAGTTTTGAAATGGTTCTATGACATACAAGTTTGGAAGTGGTTTTGAGTGTACGTTTGATGAACTTAGATGCTGTTACTAGGTTTAGGATACATCATAACTTTTGTTGTAAGTGCATTTTTTATGTAGGTGTTCTACATTATGTAGGGACTTACTAGAAAATAGTTTTGAGCTTAAAAACACATTTTACCCTTTTTGTAGACTGACTAGGTTTTGAAATGGGACAGCCGATTTACAATATGTCTATTTGACGTACTTATATAATTTTAAGAATATACTAATTATCGTCGATTATTCGATTTCTAAAAGGTGGCTATGTGAAAGAGCATGACACTGAAATCCTAGTAAATTATTCAAGAAAATGATCAATTCTGTTAATATTAATGTTAATTTCGTAATAGAGTTGCAACCGTACAAGATTAACACATTTATCTAATTTGCATAGACATGTTATTATTACAGTTCTTTTGGCAATGCTGCACCGAATCGTAAAGACACAGAGTCGCAAGTTTTACGTCTTCTTTATAATTCAGGCATGCATTTCCATTGATTAGTTTCGTACTAAATGGGCGATACGAGACCCTAATATTAAGATTCCAATGTCTGTCCGTCACCAGATTGTATCTCATGAACCTTGTAAGCTAGACAGTTGAAATTTTCACAGATGATGTATTTCTGTTGCAGCTGTAACAAAAAATACTAAAGACAGTATATTTTGGTGGAAGATATGAATAGTGTGACTCTATGCTTTTGTAATCACTTACAAATCTTTATCATCCATATGGTATACATAAAAAAATCTATTTCCTGTGGAATCTTCTGATAACCTTAAAACATCATATTCAAGCATGCCAGATAACAATTCACCTTTTCTCTTTTCTTCTTTCTTTTCTTTTCTATCTATTTTAGTATGACTATACTGGTAACGTCATACTAAATTATTGAGTGATATTCGATGCAGACATTGCGATATACATTATGTATGCGTATGAGCATTCCATTCACTCCCCACTCCGAGTTAGTACAGAACAAGAGCAATTAATATTCGCTTTTGATTGGTTTTTATGAACACCTGACGTAGTTCCTGGTTCCTTGATCTCTGATCACTGTAGCTCGGTTTAATTACGGTATTTACGTCGAAGAGTTTTTGTACAATTCCATTATTTGTGTGCTTTTTAACTTAGAGTTGAGGAGAATTTTCTTATGTTGTATTTTTGGTATCGGTAATTGATAGTAGTAATCGCTTTCATTTTGACAGCTCAAATCCATTCAGCATTCATTACAAGTTCTGAGTTGAGCTACAGGCGATTTTTGACTGACAAATTCTTGCAGTGACTGGATAGGTCTACTCATTCTATGTGGTTTTTAGGTTTCCGTAGCCAAATGGCAAAAAACGGACCCCTTATAGATTCGTCATGTCTGTCTGTCTGTCCGTCTGTATGTCACAGCCATTTTTTCCGAAACTATAAGAGCTATACTGTTGAAACTTGGTAGGTAGATGTATTCTATGAACCGCATTAAGATTTTTATGCAAAAATAAAAAAATAATAATAAATATTGGGGGCTTCCCATACTTAGAACTGAAACTTAATTTTTTTTCATCAAACACATACGTGTGGGGTGTCTATGGATAGGTCTTCAAAAATGATATTGAGGTTTCTAAAATTCTTTTTCTAAAATATTTTATTCTAAACCGAATAGTTTGCGTGACAGACGCTTTCAAAGTGGAAAAAATCTGGTGCACCCCGACCCCCTCTAACTTCTGAAATAAGAAAATGAAAAATCAAAAAACATTACTATAAAAACTACCAACGAAAATTATTTTGAACGAGATCTAGTACGTAGTTTTTTTTTAATACCTCGTAAATCGCTTATTACCGCGTATTCTTTCACACAAATACCTAACTTAAATTCTTTAATTTCATAAATCAATGGTACGTTACCCTTTGTGCGTGAGTCCGACACGCACTTGGCCGATTTTTTCCTATATCATAAGCAAACTATCATTCAACCAGACGACGGATGGCGTATCCGTCATTGGAATTGTAATTTTGTATTAATTGTATGCCCAAAATCTAAATTTAAATGTGATGTTATGAAAATTATTATTGAAAATCATAAGAATGTCGCTAGGAATGTAAGCTAGGCTAGACTTTCTTATTATTTATTTGTTATTAATGTTTAATTATTTTCTAATTGCTAAGCAATCGAATTGGGGTTTTTTTTATTATATGTGGATTTGAAATTCTTGAAATTATCCTTTTTGTACGTGTATTTATATTGTTGCTGTTTATTGTCCTTAATTAAATAAAATAACAATAAAATCTAGATGAGATTGGTATCTGGAATGGTATATGAGGTCCTCGTATGATCAAACCAACATCATGTATGGACTTCACCAAGATAATTTTTGGAAAGAGACTTTGACATTTTATTTTCTTAAACTAGTGCTTGACCGTGATTCCGCCTGATGGTAAGCAGTGATGCAATCGTTGATGAACTTCTAAGTTTGCTTCGGCCTTTTTTGTGAAGCTTGTCAGATAAGAAAAACCGAACTCATTTAGTTTTGAAAATATGACTGACGTATAAAACTTCTTGTATACAAACCTGCATACAAACATTATTAATTGTAGGTACAAACAATATTTTACGCCGGAAACAATTTTTAAAGACTTATTCAGGTCAAAGTCCACAGAAATTGGTAGGTTATATATGGTTATATATGGTTGATTAGTGAACCTTGAAACGATGGTAACATAAGCGATGTTAAGTATTTAAATCAAGTTTTGTGTTTAAAAATAGACAGAAAAGACATTAATTCAATTTTCTATTTTCCTAGTATGGTACCATAAATAGTTTTAAGTAAAAACGGTATTGTAATAATATATTGGCTGTTTTACGCAATAACTTTAAAAGTAGGTAAGTACAGGCTTAGGTAAATATTCTAAAATTAAAATATCCTTTTCCTCAAAACTCCATAATTTCACAAGAATATAAATAAATTATAAATATTTAGTATTAAATTATATTATACCTCTGCGGTTCATCTGAGGAAGATCGCTAAAATTAAGTGGCAGTGGGCAGGGCACATTGCTTGTAGAACCGATGGCCGAAGGGGCAGTGCGGTTCTGGAGTGGCGGCCACGTACCGAAAGACGCAGCGTAGGGAGGCCAACAAACAAGGTGGACTGATGACCTGGTGAAGGTCGTGAGAAGCCGATGGATGCGGGCAGCACAAGACGGGTCATGGTGGAAAGCCTTGGGGGAGGCGTTTGAACAGCAGTGTACCTCTATGGGCTGAAGAATAAGAAGAAGAACTGCGCCCTGTGTTTTCTTCTGCATTGGTTCGGTTCCATGGGAATATTAGGATAAAAAGTCTTGGTAGACTTTCAGGTTTTTAATAATTATAGTAGGAAATAGACCAATAATTGCCAACCCACGGAGCCATCTCGAGGTGAAATGGATGGCCACACACGGACCGGCCTCGGAAAGCGTAGTCTAACCTTCGATAGTATCTTTATGTTTATCTTGACGTTATTTCGGCACGACAAATATGCGATAACAAAACTTTATTTTTGGAAAATAGGTTAAAAGAGAAACGTAATCTAATAATCTGAATGCCATTCATTTATCAATTGAATCAGTTTATCTATAATATGGAGTATAGCTACTTTTGTATTTGGTAAGTATGGAGTTTGTGTGGACGAACTCCATACTTACCAAATACGAAAGTAGTGTCTACTAGCTGCGCCTCCCGGTTTCACCCGCGTAAGTTTCGATGCCGTGGGAATATCAGGATAACAAGTATCCTATATATTATGCCTGGTTATAAACCCTCTGTGTGCCAAATTTCATCCAAATTCCTACAGTCGTTTTTGCGTAAAAGAGGAACAAACATCCACACTCACAGACTGTCACATTTATAATATTAGAAGGATTAAGTCCTTTTAATGCCGGATTTTGCTGTTAATTGGCGCCCAGGTACATCAAGGCTTAGTGATTACATAGAATACTTTGTAAACCGTTAAAACTTATGTTTCCGTAGGATAATTTCCAACTTTCACACGGCTGATGCCGCGTAACTGTCGTTAATGACCCTACTGTGGAGACATGACGAATAGAGTGTAAAGTTCACTCATCCTCCACAGAAAAGGAAGGATCCCATGTTGTATGGCGGGCACGTGTCCACCGGTTGATGTCGTGAACTATTATGAATGCTAGTTGTACAGTAAACTTTGCTTGCGAGATGCAGGATTTGCGTGACGTCAGTTGTTTGCATGTAGCGTTGCTCCTCTACTCCACCAATATTATGAATTTCAAACTTTGTATGGATGGATGGACGGACTGAACTACTGAACGGATTTGGATACAATTTGGCAACAAGATGGGTTTTAACTAATATTAATGTATACTTTTTATCTCGATATTCGGACCAAAATTTAAGCAAGTGAAACCGCAGGCCGCAGTTATTTGATAATTTGGCACAGTTGGTGCAGTGGTTAAGCAATTGACTGCTGCGCTGCGTGTCACACGGAACGAATATGGCCTACAAGTAGTTGTTCCGGGTCTGGATGTTTGCGTATGTGATTTTGTATGTTTGTAACCGCACCCACGATACAGGAGAAATTCCTAACGTACACAACGTTTTTTAATAATTAAAATAAATCAATTTAGAAAGTGTGTTTTTTAGTTTTACGTTCATGGGTACGTTACATGAAAAAAATAATTCATTTACTGCACCGGGTAAAGTCATGACATCGGCGTCGGCTGCATAATGCTGAGCGACAGCTGTTTTGCGTGGATGTGACGCAAGTTCCCTCAACCATTTCTTATAATTTATTTTTGAAGTGAAACTTCTTTAGGCACGCTTGACTTGGGGAGTAAACTAGCGAAAGCGTTACGAAAAATAATAGGAAAAAAAATGATGAAGGCGAACGGAAGCAGAGTATAGTCCTATTTCGTCTGTACTACAAACAAGGAGTTGGCTGATGTAAATATTGCACGACATGTCGAATATGAAGTTGTGAGTTCGCATCTCGCCGAAGGCAATATATATTTTTTGGATCTTTTTAAGATTTGTTAACAATTGAGTCGAGTATGAAGTTGTGAGTTCGCATCTCGCCGAAGGCAATATATATTTTTTGGATCTTTTTAAGATTTGTTAACAATTGATTACCTAAGAGCACAAATAATTTATAAATTTCGTTCTGTTCTGGCTTTTATATTGTTTTATATATTTTTGCTGAACATTATCGTCACAATACTATAATTGGGCACAAAGTACAAATTGCTTTCGAGCCTCATAAGCTCAATTATTAAGCTAAGTACCTTGATTGATTAAGAACTATGAATTTCTTCGAGAACATGACGCTGCGAACACCCCCGACCCCCCTCATTGATTACCTCACCCCCCCCGTGGATTATCTCGGGAACCAGAGGTCGTGGACTACCCGAGTTTGGGGTCCCCTGAATCAGGAGGAGGAGCCCGACCTTTTGGCCCCGAGGGAATTCACTCCCCCCCTCTCCCCCTCCCCCGCAACCCCACGAAACCTATGCCCCCCCCGACCCCCTTTAGTTACCTCACCCCCCCGTGGATTATCTCGGGAACCAGAGGTCGTGGACTACCCGAGATTGGGGTCCCCTGATTCAGGAGGAAGAGCCCGACCTTTTGGCCCCGAGGGAATCCACTTTTTTTTCTTTTTTTTTTTAAATTGGAGGTCTATGCAAAAATATTAATTTATAAATGAAAGCATGAAATAAATTTAAATATTTATAGAAAATTAATATATGTATATGTGTATACATGTATATATTGTACACACATATATACAGGGAGTAAGGGAAACGCTTCCGAAAACGAAGACAGGTGATAAGGCTAGTGATTCTCGATACGATACCATCAAGAAATGAGGATTTTTTTTAACAATTTTACTTAAGCATTTTTCGTACACTATGCTGTAGGAACAGTTAAATGAGTTAAATGAAACCATTATTTGCGATTAAACATTTTTTTTTCTTTACAACTCTAACAAGCTATGTATTCGTAAATACTTATCAGCTGACCCGCGCGGGTTCAAAGACCGCGTGCGGTCACCGACATCGCGACACGCTACGGTTTACCTTGACCTTGACGCGCTTAACCTTGAGGTCCATATCGAAGGTACTTAGATAAAAAGACAATAGTTTTAAATTGATGCACTGTCGTGAATTTAATAACAGTTTTGTATTATGTCGATAATCGATAGTAAATTAAATAAAGTAAAAGATCGCTGACATCAGCTGTAATTGACTAAAAAATTTTCATCGCATGTACAGTTTTTGAATTTGAACTTTATAACAATGTAATTAAAGTCACACGATGCGTGCTCGTTTATTGCAAGAACTGGATCCTTCATTTAATAAGTAAACCTAATCAATTTAAAGTGAATAATTAAATTAATTGAATCTAAGAAACCAGTTAAATCTTATTTAAAAGTTAGAAAATGAAAACAGTTTGTAATAAAGCATAAGTACAACTTCCTAACAATTAAAATGAATTGATTTCTGATCTCGTAATTATTCTTTTAGCATTTTCGCCTCTGTAAACACACCGCTTTTGCCGCGGGGACTTCCCCAAAGCGTTTGATCTTCATAGTACCTCTTTAGTTAATAATAGTGTTCCTTGCGACTCGGTTCGTGAGCTTGTGCGTTACGTTTTTAACAAATTATTTAATTATTGTTTTGTTAGTTTTAAATTTGTGTTTAGTTATTAGGTATTGTTACGTTTTTAGTGCTGTTTTATTCTTTTTAGTTATAACTTTTTGTTGTTTTAAACGATGCCTGAGGCATACGTGTACAGTGCTCGTGAATATGGTCCGTCAACGTATGGGCTGGTATTTTTAATGGACGAATTCTAGGACCAGTGTTTCTACCACCGCGCCTCAATGGATCAGCATATCTTAATTTTATAAATGGACATTTAAATGATATGCTAGACAATGTGTCTGTGGCTGAATTTCTTCGAGCATGGTTCCAGCACGATGGCACTCCACCGCATGTTACGCGTCCCGTCCGCGTGCATCTCACCGAGCTTTTTAATGACTGCTGGATCGGAAGGCTGGGGTTCACCCGACTTAACGCCATTGGACTTCTTTTTATGGGGGTATGTGAAAGAAAGAGTGTTTGATCGGGAATGTGACAGTGCTGATGAAATGCGGGGCAGAATAGTGAGTGTTTTTAATAAACTACGTGAAGAATGTGTTCACGGATCGACACAGCGACGGGCCCGGCTTTGTATTGAAATGAATGGAACTCAGTTCGAGCCAAACCTCATAAGGTCGCAAAGGATTTAGACAGGTACGTAAAATGCCTCTGTCAGCTTTTTACAATGGACTACAATTGCGATTTTGAAAGTGATGTTTGTAAATTGCGTATAAATCGGCTCTTTTCGGCGGCGGCTCTTTTAAGCGCGGGCCCGGTAGTGCGACGTCGCCTTGCGTGTCAGTGACCTCAGGTTTCGTACGGTATCCAATGCTTGTTTACGAAATATGAAGTCTTGAAAATAATCAATTTAAAGCGAAAGGTTATTGGTATCCGTTTGCATTTAGGTTGTATATAATCTACGTTCTGGCTTCGGAAGCGTTCTCCTTATACCCTGTATATATATACATACAGATGGTGCGAAAGAAGTTTCACTTCAGTCGTGTGGTCATAAGCACACTCGTTTTTTTATTGTTTGCGTCATGTTTACTGAAAACATAAGTTTCTTTTCTTTCTTTCTATAACTATCGTGTATAAATAAACGAACGTTCGTTCGATCCTACTTGCTTAATAAACGATTTCATTTCATTTCATTTCATTTCATTTCAGAACGTTGACATGAAAAAAAAACTGAATAAAGTGTAAAAAAAAAAAAAAATTAAACGCGCAGAATAAGTATTACATAGATACTACCTTCTTTCCGCGCCAAATTTTGGTCCATACATACCGTGTCGCATATATTGCCAATCCGTGCTATTTCCTCTTTTTCTTTCTCTTCGTTCGGTCCTAACGATTTTAGAATCAATCAAATCAAATCATCTTTATTGTAGACTATAGGTAAATATCATAAATACAGGTCTTAAATAATTAAAATAAGTTCAGCTATGTCCCGCTGTTGAGTGCTAGTTTATTAAAACAAAAAAAAAATGAGTGAATAGCAAGGAAGATGGTAGTTGAGCGAGGTGATGCAATGTTAAACCTAGAGGGAGATTGATCTGGAGAGCCTCCACGACCAAACTCCCGACACAACAACATTTGCTCAGACCCGTCCTCCGTCGTACGGCTTCACCAGACATCATGCCAGAACACGACGAATCGCTTGACTTCAAGACTAAATTATGCTGAGAATCAGCACCTTTAGAACGTTAAAAAGACAGTCCCCCAAAGTCCTCACCACATCCTAGTGCTTTCGCTGTTAATACTGAGGCCCTCCGTACCTCGAATAGCACGTTAAGCTGTTGAAGTGACAACAGCTTAACGGCTTGCGGGCGGTGAGCACTGTGAGCAGTGGGCAGCTCGCCGCCCGGTAAGGACCAGGCCCGGCCGCTTTTTTGTTTTACGCGCGCCTCAAAGAGATGTCAGCACACCGTGACGGGGTGCACGAAGCCCGATGCATCCTGGGTCAGGGTTGCGGGTTAGTTAAAAAAGAAACCGTCGCCCTGGCCTACAGGTAAGTGAAGGTACACGGGTGGGTTTTAGTCAGTAAAAGTCTGACACGCCCTTCCGCTCCGCCCATAGCGGATTTGATGATTTCTCATCCCAAATAAAAGAACAGCTATTGTTGTCAGCTATAATTTCGTAAGGTCGTCAGAAGCCTGAACGTGTAGACACTAGCGCATCAAGCTACCTACTAATATATTTTCAATATGTTTAATGGATTTTCAACGTTATCGCTTAAGAATTAAGTTTCAAGGTCGATTAAGAAATTTGGACAGTTTCGGGTAGATTGACCGCGGGTGTCTATAATCACACAAAAAGTTTTTGTGCTTGGTAACTTTTTTGTGTGATCGTGCGTTTTTGTCTAGAGGTCTTTAACTTGAATTGTAGGTATTTGCCTGAAATCTAAAAAAACGCTGGCATGATTCTGTCCTCTCTCCGACTTTTTTGGGCTCGCATTCCAGCAGTAGGTACTATAGTATAGCCAACTCATCTGAAGTAAGCGTTGACTGACCTATGAGTCTTACTAAATTAAGCTTACTTCACGTCAGTTTTCACGATCAGATTTATACAAAATCGATCGGTTGAACTCCAATTGCGTATGGCACTATCAATATCAACCTAAATCATTTTCTCATAAAGCAACGCATATTGTTTTATGTTCGAAAAAATTGTCTATTGAACAACGAAAATAACATGAATAGTAAATTTTATTGTATCTCGGTGGTAGGCCATAACATCGTCTGCCGGCAGAAGTTACCACCCACCAGAGAAAGTCTTGCCGCCAAGAGATTGGTCGTGTTCCGGCATGGTGTCTGGTGAAGCCGTACGGAGGACGGGTTTGAACAGTGTGTTGCGATGTGTATCGGGTACGATGCGCCAAATGTTGTTGTGTCGGGAGTTTGGTCGGGGGGGGGGGGGGGGGGGGGTCTCCAGATGAATCTTCCTCTGGCGCAGCATCATTGATCGTGTTGTTGGGTTTAACATTGCATTATCTCGTTCAGCTGCCGTCTTCCTTCCTATTCACTCAGTTTGTTTTATTGAATAGGTAGGAAACTTCTAAACTAGCGCGCTCTACCTTCAACGATTGGATCAATGCTTACCATCAGGTGGGATTATGGTCAAGCACTACTTACCAATTATAAAAAAAAAAAAATGCTCTAACATGTGTATCCATACATACAGAATTGAAAACCCATGTCTGCCATTTCTCATGGCGTGCAAATAGTTAAGGAACATACATATTTATTAGAATAGAATCAATGACTTTAAATTTAACACTTATAGGTACATTAGATGTCGATCACAACTCAACAAAATTCTTAAATTCAAACATTTACAAAAATATTTAACAAAAAATATGATTTATTTACCATGTCCAATTATCCATATTACAATTATCACAAATAATATTTACAACAACATTAATAGGTATTAAATAAATAAATATATATTATATATACATATATAATATAGGCTTTTTAATTTCTCCACTACCACAATTACTTACGCAATTGATGTTGTAGAATTGCCAAAATTAAAGAGATTGCTGTAATGCGTTCCACAATCATCCCATAGTCGAACCAGTGGGCTAATTATATAACACACCTATCAGTATCAATGGGTTTTATTTTGATAGATTAAAGCATTCATTTCAGCAGGGCAATGGGGAGGGCTATGCTTGGGGTTCACTGCGTGATCAAATCAGAAATAAGGAGATCCGCAGAAGAACGAGAGTAACCGACATAGTCCGAGGAATTGCAACACTTAAGTGGCAGTGGGCCGGGCACATTGCCCGTAGGATCTATGCCTGGTGGGGGTGGGTTTGGGGGCTTCCGACCACGCACCGGAAGACGCAGCGTGGGTATGCCTACCCACGCTGCGTCACCTACAAGGTGGACCGACGACCTGGTGAAGATCGCGGGAAACCGCTGAATGCGGGAGGCGCAGGACCGGTCGTCGTATAAATCCTTGGGAGAGGACGTCTTTCGGCTGAAATGATGATGATGATTGCGTTTTTAACCTTGTTGAGCAGACATTTTTCGAACATATGGATCAGCAACATACTTCAAAATGATTCCAACTGATATTAATAGTGTGTTTTGCGATTTGGGTGTTGATACAATTAACTGGTATTTTACATATAGTGTTGCTATATCTGCCCCATAATCCAAAACCCAGTTAGGTACAGCATGCTGGCCGCGCTTGCGGGAAGGATTGACTGCTCCATCATCACCCACTGTAGTAAGCGCCATGTGGTGGGCTGATGACACTAATTGAAAATTGTAATTACGTGTATTATTGTTTTTGCCGTAACTTCACACTGGCTGTTTAGGAACTCACATGGCGGCAGCATTTTTGAAGTGAAACTTCTTTAGGCACGCTTGACTTGGGGAGTAAACTGGCGAAAGCGTTACGAAAAATGATCGGGCAAGGCGAACGGAAGCAGAGTATAGTCCTATTTCGTCTGTACTACAAACAAGGAGTTGGCTCATGTAAATATTGCATGACATGTCGAGTATGAAGTTGTGAGTTCGCATCTCGCCGAAGGCAATATGTATTTTTTGGATCTTTTTAAGATTTGTTAACAATTGAGTCGAGTATGAAGTTGTGAGTTCGCATCTCGCCGAAGGCAATATATATTTTTTGGATCTTTTTAAGATTTGTTAACAATTGATTACCTAAGAGCACAAATAATTTATAAATTTCGTTATGTTCTGGCCTTTATATTGTTTTATATATTTTTGTTGAACATTTCTGATATAATTGAAAGTATAGAAGCTTGAAGATATCGTCACAATACGATAATTGGACACAAAGTACAAATTGCTTTCGAGCCTCATAAGCTCAATTATTAAGCTAAGTACCTCGATTGATTAAGAACTATGAATTTCTTCCAGAACATGACGCTGCGAACACCCCCCGACCCCCCTCATTGATTACCTCACCCCCCCGTGGATTATCTCGGGAACCAGAGGTCGTGGACTACCCGAGTTTGGGGTCCCCTGAATCAGGAGGAGGAGCCCGACCTTTTGGCCCTGAGGGAATCCACTACCCCCTCTCCCCCTCCCCCTCGCAACCCACGAAACCTATCCCCGCCCCCGACCCCCTTTAGTTACCTCACCCCCCCGTGGATTATCTCGGGAACCAGAGGTCGTGGACTACCCGAGTTTGGGGTCCCCTGATTCAGGAGGAAGAGCCCGACCTTTTGACCCCGAGGGAATCCACTTTTTTTTTTTTTTTTTTAATTGGAGGTCTATGCAAAAATATTAATTTATAAATGAAAGCATGAAATAAATTTAAATATTTTTAGAAAATTAATATATGTATATGTGTATACATGTATATATTGTACACACATATATACATACAGATGGTGCGAAAGAAGTTTCACTTCAGTCGTGTGGTCATAAGCACACTCGTTTTTTTATTCGTTTTTTTACATAAAACTCTTCACAGCTGACAGCAGTTCTATTTTTAAAGTTCATTCATTTGTATGAATTTTTCCCTCTCTACGGAAGGAAGGCATTTTCCACCCAATAGTCAGATCAAAACACAGCCACCGTAGCGTAGCGATAGCGAACTTAGCCGCTGCGCAAGGAGGCGCGGCTTCGATCCCCGTGCAGTGCAAATATTTGTATGCATAAATATGAATATTTGCACTGGTCTGGTCGTGCCTCGGAAAGCACGTTAAGCCGTTGGTCCCGGTTGCCATACGAACATCTAATGGCAGTCGTTACGGGTTGTTGGAGCCCTCAAAAGATCGATATTGCTTTCGGGATATAGAGGTCAGACGGCAGTCGCTTAACGGAAAATATCGAAGTTTAGCCAAAATCAGCAGCTAGACTCCAAAGCTGAATAAGCTTCGGATGCGACTGGGATATTAACGCTGCGATGATGATTGTTTTTGTGGTTTGGATGACTGTTTTATTTAATTGTTTAGATAATTATTATTTACTTAAATGTATGATTGTTAATTAGTTGCTTAGTATTTAATATTTATAATGACTTTTATGAATGTATGATTGAGTGTTGTATTTGTGATGTGACTATGAGTGTATTATGTCTATATATAAGTCAGTTACACTTGAATTAAAACAATTGATTTATTTTATAAAAAATTCATCATGATTAGTTAGATGATTGGGACTCCTTAGCATTTTGGCGAAATGTGAATGTAAGTAAATGCAAAACATACAGTGTGGAGATTAGGTTATCACATTAATTGAAACCACGTATTGTACATTATGTTATAAACATAACCAATTAAGACAATTAATAACAATTAGGTAACCTTCTAGCCGCGAGACCATTTTTATGGGTATTTAAGAACATTGAACCTTATTTGTGATTAGTTTTATTTAAAATTGTGTTGCATCCACCTGCGCGTGTAGTACCTGAATCTTCTTATTATTTATTGAAGTATACTCCTGATTTATTTCTTGCCAATTTTGAAGTTATGACGTTCGAAAAATTAAGTTTTCTGTTTTCAGTAAATTCGTTGTTTTATTATTTTAACAGACTGATAATACCTTGTTATAACCGCCGAACTGTATAATGGTTATTCTATTACCTATACAGTTCGGGGTTCAGTCATAACAAGGCCTAATCATCGCTCTGTATGTAAGGTGTTTTTTATTCGTATCCCATACCTAACTCCTAACGAGACCTGACCAAAGAATCAACTAGCAATATGATTTTTTCCATTAGGTACTTATTTTTTTTTTTGTTTAATATTTCATATAAAATATTACGAAAAAGTCAGTATAATTATTGTAGAAATTAAAAACGAGTGTGCTTATGACCACACGACTGAAGTGAAACTTCTTTCGCACCATCTGTATGTATATATGTGTGTACAATATATACATGTATACACATATACATATATTAATTTTCTAAAAATATTTAAATTTATTTCATGCTTTCATTTATAAATTAATATTTTTGCATAGACCTCCAATTAAAAAAAAAAAAAAAAAAAGTGGATTCCCTCGGGGTCAAAAGGTCGGGCTCTTCCTCCTGAATCAGGGGACCCCAAACTCGGGTAGTCCACGACCTCTGGTTCCCGAGATAATCCACGGGGGGGTGAGGTAACTAAAGGGGGTCGGGGGCGGGGATAGGTTTCGTGGGTTGCGAGGGGGAGGGGGAGAGGGGGTAGTGGATTCCCTCAGGGCCAAAAGGTCGGGCTCCTCCTCCTGATTCAGGGGACCCCAAACTCGGGTAGTCCACGACCTCTGGTTCCCGAGATAATCCACGGGGGGGTGAGGTAATCAATGAGGGGGGTCGGGGGGTGTTCGCAGCGTCATGTTCTGGAAGAAATTCATAGTTCTTAATCAATCGAGGTACTTAGCTTAATAATTGAGCTTATGAGGCTCGAAAGCAATTTGTACTTTGTGTCCAATTATCGTATTGTGACGATATCTTCAAGCTTCTATACTTTCAATTATATCAGAAATGTTCAACAAAAATATATAAAACAATATAAAGGCCAGAACATAACGAAATTTATAAATTATTTGTGCTCTTAGGTAATCAATTGTTAACAAATCTTAAAAAGATCCAAAAAATATATATTGCCTTCGGCGAGATGCGAACTCACAACTTCATACTCGACTCAATTGTTAACAAATCTTAAAAAGATCCAAAAAATACATATTGCCTTCGGCGAGATGCGAACTCACAACTTCATACTCGACATGTCATGCAATATTTACATGAGCCAACTCCTTGTTTGTAGTACAGACGAAATAGGACTATACTCTGCTTCCGTTCGCCTTGCCCGATCATTTTTCGTAACGCTTTCGCCAGTTTACTCCCCAAGTCAAGCGTGCCATATGATTTTTTCCATTAGGTACTTATTTTTTTTTTTGTTTAATATTTCATATAAAATATTACGAAAAAGTCAGTATAATTATTGTAGAAATTAATAAAATCCGATGTTATCATATTTCCAGTCAGAACTGGAAATATGATAACATCGGATTTTATTAATTTTAAATATGAGATTGGTTTGATGATTGGTTTGTATGAAAATGAAATAGGTAATATGAGTTACCTAAGGTAACTTACCTTTATTACCTAAGGTAACTCGTATGTCGTATTTATCATTGAAACTTATATTCCTACCTACACATATACATAATAATCTTATATCTTTGAAAATATACTTTTTGGACCTAGGGCCTATTCTAGAACTCATTGTATTAACACTAGAGTAATGGAATATAAAAAAAAAACAAATTGTAGGCTTATACATTTGGGGAAAACCAGACGAGAAATTATTACATGTCTAGTTGTAACTGAGCACATCACTCACAAACTGAATATATATTGGTTATTTCCCCAATCGACATGGCAAAGGGTCGAGGTCCTCTCAAGCTACTATTGATAACCCACTTCCCTCATTCCCCACGCTGGTGATATGTGCTGCATCTGATTTTAGCTGACACAATTAAACATACAATATGCTATGTTATTTTATCGTTGTTTATTTAGTTACATTTATTCGCATTTCGTACTCTGAAGGATTTATGTGTGTGTTTGTGGAGTTTTTGGGTCAGATTTGTGTGATGATAATGCCAACAAATCTATGTACTTACAACTAGCCCTTGAAGCCAGATTTACGTTACAAAACGAGTGTCCAGGAGACAGTCTCACGTGTAAATAGATATTGTTTGCACGTGAAGCTATCCATAAATAAGTAAATTTGAATAACCGGGTAAACGAAATCAATAAAAGAATAGACGATGGAAGAAAGAATGGACGTCAAAGTCAAAAATAGAAATTGGAATACTCCTGTACCCGAAAAGGCGCAATAACCTGGTTGGGAAAGTGTACATTGTATTCAATATATACGTATTCATTTTAGTGTAATTAAAGTAAGCCACTTGTTTAAATTATCTTTTTTAGAGTTTCCAAGCGAAATGGTATCCTTACAGACGGAGAACAAACTTCGTTGTCCGTATTATCTCTTCGTCCAACTGTCAAAAACCTTTTTTATTTCAGGATCGCGTGGGGTTATCAAGTTGAAATTAATATCAAATAATCAAGGTTGCGATCCCTTGAAGCAGTAGTAAAATTAAACTTCTAAGTAAACGCAATCAACAGATACAGGCGTTTGTGTTCCTTTTATGCCCCATATTTTGACACTCGCAAGGGAATCAAAATCTATAGGATTTCCGGTGACCTAGAATCATTATCAATTTGGCAAAAAGCAATGTTATATAGCAGAAGTAAAAGAAATGTTATATATATAGCAGAAGTAAAAGAAATATCCAGAAAAAATAAATTTGTAGATGTAACATTCCTAGCTACTTACTAATTTGTACGGAACCCTCGGTGTGCGTATCCGACACACTCTTAGCCTGTTGTTTATGGATACGAAAGCTTTGTTATTGATATTATAACGGGTACCTACAATACAATAAATTCACAACGTTTGAGATAAACTTAACGAAAAAAAACGTCTTGTGATTGTCAAAAATAATGTTGGCCTACTTCTCATTCGCCAAGATTACAGAGTGGGTGCTTACTTATTTTAACATGTGATACTTTGTCCCAAAAAAATCTTCATTTAAGAGTGTTCAACCACGACTCACTTTGAGAAACCCTTACATTGATTTCTGATCATTATTTGGTATCCGGCTAAAAACAAAAATACTTATTTATACCTAATTCATTAATATAGTATACAAACAATATACAGATTATGAAATATAAATAATATAATACAAATTCAAGTGGCACCGGTAAATGAAAAGTAGTGTGGAAATCGGTTGTCATGGTATGGGCATGTATGACCGAGAAATGAGAAAAATGTTGCGTGGAGAGTTTTGATTATGAATGTTAAGAGTAGGGGAAGGCTTTAAGAGTAGGGGAAGACCAAAGAAATGATGGATAGAATCTGTGAATGATGATTAGAAAGGGGGTGACTGCCAGTGGTCCGAAATAAATTGGGCTACGAACAGGAGAATGTTGAATTCATTGATATATTTGAAGAATAACTACGTTATTTGCTGTGTATATCGAGTCTAATATACGTTCAATTTATTAGTGCATCAGTTAATAACGCATAGGCTTTCAAGATACCAGTTGATAATTATGTATTAAACTAATAAATAATAGTCACGCAGACATAAAACTTCTCATTCAGTCTTTTAAGGTTTCATCTCTCATCCGTAATGTAGGTACCTATACCTACATACCCTGCACGTTGAAAGTGAGTAATTTCAACATGTAAACTACAAAATTTTATTAAAAAATGCAAGATATAGTAAATATAAGTCTTTTCTAAATTTACAATGCAGCTATACTTTATAAATAGTTCAAGACTTCACACCTACATTTGCTTCAAATGCGAATAAAAAAAGGATGTCTATTACTGTCACCTTTCGCCTCTGGATGAGTCCCTGGTTTTAAGTTTCACTAAAGGCAACCACAGAATAGTTTAGTTAAGTATTCACGACCTCTAAAAGTAAACTACGAGATGTCATGTAAAAAAATAAAATAAAAACAAACTGTCACCTTTCCCGCCAGTTCCCTTTCGCGCCAACTTTTCCCTTTTCGCCGCCTCTCTGTAATACACATCCAACTTATTCTTATGATACAAAGTAAATGCAATAAAGCAAACTATCAGGCCACTGTAAACTATAAAACAATTCTTTTCTAAAGTCCATATTGCAAACGAAATCACATTCATTTTAATAGTTATTATAACAAAACACACGTGTTCATATAATGGCGTCGCGCGCGCTACTAAGTTTGTTGTCATGTTTTAATTGTAAAGTCAATCGATTTGCCGTTGATAAGGTTATTTTTGTTCCAATTTCAACTTTATCCTGATGCGATAAGATTCACGTGTGGTACGTTAGTGGTGTTTGTTACCTAAACCTATATTGTTTGAAGTTGGCATCCCGTAGCTTCTTTTTGCCAACATCGACGTCCTTGACTTTTCGCTGCAGACAGTTACGCGAATGTTAGCACGCAAGAATAGTTCGGTCTGTGTGTATCATATAAATTATTTTTATTTTTACCTCATCATAAATTTTGTAGCGGGAATCTGCTCCCATAAATATAAATACGATTTGACTTTAGTTTTTGTCTTTTTTTTTGCTTTTAAATTAGGTCTTTGTCATTTGTGTTTTTCTTGCCAAAATTATTGTCATTTAGATCAAGTCGCTGACAATTATAATCTATACTTCTATACTATAATATATAAAGCTGAAGAGTTTGTTTGTTTGAACGCGCTAATCTCAGGAACTCAGGTCCGATTTGAAAAATTCTTTTTGCGTTGGATAGTCCATTAATCCAGGAAGACTTGAGGCTGTATAACATGACGCTGCGATCAATAGGAGCGGAGCATAACTAACTCCACGCGAACGAAATCGCTGGCGGCAGCTAGTTATTAATAAAAACTCAAATACAATACCTGTCATCATCATCATCTTAGCGTTTATCCCGGTTGCATCCGCGGCTTTCGCGTTGAAGCCCGGAGTCCGCTTTCTTGCTCAATTTCCTCCATTTCACGCGATATTTAGCATCCTGTGGTGTCAAATTGTTGGCATGTCATCTCTTACAACCTCAAGTCAGCACTTTTTTGGTCTACCCCGTTCCGGCCCGACAAATATAATACATGTGTGCCTATTTAATTCAATTATTATTAAAAATGCATACAAACCATTTGCACAGATCTATACCATATCCATACCATGCCTAAGTAGATTAGTGGTACCTACGTAAATCCAATTAGGAACAAATCTAACGTACCTACCTACTTAGGCTTCAGCCGATCGATTTGGTAAAACACCCACAGTGAAAAGTGAGGTGAGGTGACAGGGAGATCTATGAATAGTTTCAATCCTTTAGGATTAGTTTTCATGGTGATATGATCACAGAAACGTAAGATGTTCGTCGTGCGTGTGTGTGTGTGTGTTTGTATATTTGCTAACATCGCGCTCAAACACCTGGACCAACTATGTTGAAATTTGTCACAAACATAGTTTACTAGATGCGCCCCGCGGTTCCACCCGCGTAGGTTTCGATATATTTTTTTATATGCTCCGCTCCTGTTGGTCGCAGCGTGATGTTATATAGCCTAAAGCCTTTCTGGATTAATGGACTATCCAACGCACAAAGAATTTTTCAAATTGGACGAGTCGTTCCTGAGATTAGCGCGTTCAAGGGAAATAAAATGAAATCGTTTATTAAGCAAGTAGGATTACCAATCACTTTTACACGTCATATTTTTTTTTAACTAGATGCAGGCGGCATTTCCTAACTGACTACCTCTGAGAAGAAATAGCCGAAACAAACTCAGGGATCATCGTCTTTTTTCAAGTCCAGACATTAAAAATGAAAATGCTTACAATAATTTACATTATAATTACGCATATTGCTTAATAACAATGCTTAGCAGAGCGAGCAGCTCAGTTCCAAGCTTTATTGTCTTCTAAATAATCTGTGATTGTATAATACACCTTTTTGCAAATTTTGGCCTTCATATACTTTTTAAATCTTTTAATGGGTAAGTTTCGAATGTCTATGGGAAGTTTGTTGTAAAAGTGTATATATTGACCCATGAACGAGTTGCCTACTCTGTGGAGACGAGTGTGATGTACAGCAAGAAACAAACAAACAAACTCTTCTTCGATTTATAAATATTAGTATAGATAGTTTATAACCAGGATTAACATATGAGATAATTATTTAAATTTCATAATCGCGTTAGTAACTAATAAAGCTGTACAACCACAAATAATGCAAATTGAAAAGCGCATGACCAAACAGACTGACCATATCATTTTTAATCACCAAAGATAAAATGCAGCAGAAATGTCGTATATCATAACTCTGTTTGTGAGGGAGCACAACTTAGTGTGTGAAGTGGCACAACTCTGTAGGTGAGGGAGCATAACTCTGTTTGTGAGGGAGCACAACTTAGTATGCGCGATGGCGCAAGTCTGTATGTGAGAGAACACAACTCTGTATGTAAAGGGGCACAACTCTGTAGGTGAGGGGGCATAACTCTGTTTGTGAGGGAGCACATACTATGTGAGGTGGCACAACTCTGTATGTAAGGGGGCACTACAGTGCTCCCTCACATACAGAGTTGTGCCACTGTGCTCCCTATAGAGGTTTAAAAAAATCAAGGATTCAAAATTGCTACAAAGTGTGCTTGAAATGTAACTGTTGGTAATAACTTAATTTTAATTCATAATCTAGTATAACCGTCGTCATTTTAATAATTATATTTTCCTCATATGAATAAATAAACGTACTATTTTTGAACTAAATTACTAACCGTAATAATGACTACGTACTTCCTGTGATATTGATTCTTTCATAAAAGGAACGACTAACCCGTTTGGTTGGCTGACTCCTGACCCTTTTTTTATGTCAAATCATTTAAACACCATAGTTCAAATCATTTTGTATCTTCAAATTTAAACTAGCTTTCACTAAAGAAAGCGGAAAAGGCGTGGTGACGGAGAGAGGAAAGTAATTTGTGCAGTTTCAGGGAAGAGAAAAAATAGGTTGCAATGGTTTTGCACCGAAAAAGTCTAAGATAGCTGTAGCGGTACCTACAACAAACAACACGTCATTTAATTATTTAATCATACACTTACTAACATTACAGGCTGCTTAACCTAATGCGGCAGAAAGAATACATTTTACATACATTTTAGAAACTTACACATATAATAAATAAAATTTAATTAAAACAAGTCTAATAAAATTTAAACAATAAAATTAAAAACTAAAAAATAATATTAAACTTTAAAACAACACTATTAGATACAAAGTTTGTTGAGCAAACATATTTCCGAACATTTGGATGAATAGATTAGCAATTATTTTCAAAATGATTCTAACTGAATGCAACAGAGCGAAACGCCACTAGGATGCTGGATAGCACAGTGTCATTAAAAGAACTCTTGCGAACTCACTAAAGTCAAACCTCGTATGGAGAAGGTTTATGGTGGCCATCGCTTCGACAAGAGGCGTCCTGGCAAGTAAATTGGTCCTGGCTATTGGCGTGGCTAGTAGTGCTGGGCGTCGCCGCCTCCAAATATATTTGTCCGGAACAAATATGCATATGTGGCCTAAAACCCCAGGGTTATCTTCCAGACCCCGCAGTAACTTGACCAAATACGTTACCAAAACGAAGTCCCACCTCATGCTTAACTCATTATATCCTACCTTGCCCAGCACGAATAACGTGGGGTACATTAGAGGGTAAAATGGATACACCCCGTATAATTTTACCGCGTATTTTGCCTCATGTGGAGCCCATAAGACAGCGTTGTGTTCTAAGTGACTCCTAACAAGCGCATCGTAAAGGACCTTAATTGCTGCGATGCTGGTGAAGTGTCGAGTCTGTCTCATTATAAATCCTAAATTGCTGAAGGACTTTTTACGGATCTTTGCAATATGCTCTCGAAATGATAGGTCAGGAGTCAGGGAGACGTCACACAAATACTGCATCTCACAAGCAAAGTTTTCAGTGCAACTAGCACGCATAAAACTACACGACATCAACCGATGGGCAAGTGCCCGCCAGACACCCGTCTAGTGAGAGACTTCTCCCTTTTCTATAGAGCATAAATGAACTATACACCCGGTTCCCTATGCCTTCATAAAAACATCGAGGCAGTTGAAGCGGGCACGAAAACTATGTAGTTTAAGCGAAGAAAAGAATAGGTTACAGTGAAGAATGGAAGTTATGATGAGAAAGAAAGTTTACTCGTTTGCAGACTATAACATACAGTGGATAAGAAAAAAGGTAACTTGAGTGAGAAATGAAATATTAGCAAAAGCAATATTATTAGCTTTTTCTAATATTGCTTTTGCTATTATAATAAAGGCAAGAAATCAATCAATCAAGAAAAAAATTAAGAATAAAATCATTTTACAGAAAAGACAAGGAATAAAAAGCGGTAGTAAAGAATACAGAAACGCAAACTAAAGAAAGAAAATAAGATTTAAAGACCCACTATACCACTCATAATAAACATCAGGTGGCAACAAATAAAAATCAAATAAAAAACCCTAATGTAAAAGATAGCAGTAAAGTGTGCCTCGTGGCTGCGCCAAAAATGCCCAGTTCAACAAAAATGCCCAGTTCAACAAAAATGCCCAGTTCAACAAAAATGCCAGACAACTAGTGCTTGACACTGGTTATCAAATGAACCTGATGTGAGGTGACGGATGTAAATCAGTTTAAATATTAATCAGATGTATGATGTATATGTTTTATACTTTGTAGATTGTAGTCATGTAAGAGCTAAACTTTCAGAGACAAGAGAGGTAAACAGAAGAATCTTAATTTATTTTCTTAATTTATCGACCACTTTTAATGATTTTGCTTAAAGACATCTATGTGGCATAACACAACCTATGTCGTATATATGTAATTCTCATATCACTGGCAATAAAAAGTACCTATAAGTCATTCGCTTCTCAAGTAAGGAGATCGTCACACACAGTTGACTAAGGAAAACGCCGTATGATTCAGAGTATGTCTAATATAAAAACATCTTAATAACACGCAACGTAGCGTCGAAGAAGTGCAAAGTGTTACACTTTACTTGAAGAAGTAATCATTGGATCTTCAAAAGTAGTATGGAAACGTGACCACATATATTTTCTGAAGGAATGACTCTTTCTAGAATTGGGTAGTTGTGTCAAATTAAGAAAGCGAAAGGGTCATTATAGTCATAAAAAATATGATTTTTTGCTTTAAACTGGCAGCATGATCAGTGGTTTCTATCTAAAGCAGGCGGTTTACTTTGGGTCAATAATATCAAAAGTCTGATCCGGGATGAGTCGGATCAGACTTTTACTGACTAAAATCCAGTTCCTTCATTTACCTGTGTGTCATGGTTGCCTTTTAAAGAATGCCAAGTGCATTGCACATGCCGGCGCCCATTGTGTCACTTTTTGTAAAATCTTTATATTTATGTTTCTGCAATTTATATGGTGTACATAATAAAGAGTATTCTATTCTATATGTGGCTTCAACCAACCCGCACTGGGCACGCGTTATGATTTACAAATATTGTTAAAAGTTACATTTAAAAGTTACGTTTATGATTCCTGCCCATTCCCTCTCAGAGAGTGAACACCTGTGTCCAGCAGTGGGAACATTATACGCTAGTCACAAAGCATTGCTTTGTCTGTATCATAAAATTGGTAAATGCAGAAAAATTAATGACATCATAATACGAGTAGCTGTTTATTGAAAATATTGTCTTCTTTATAATTTAGCATCCAATGGCGTCCCTCGTCCCGCACAACCTATCTTAAATTTAATGACTTTGCATCTTTTTTTTTCTATTTCATTATGAAATAAACATAAGATAAATATTAGTTTACTTCTGTCAATTTACGTCAGGCGCTGACGTTTATTGTCGTAGTTTTGATCTATATGTCATTATTATTCTTCTTCTTCTTCCGCTTTTAGAGCTCCACTGCTGGACAAAGGCCTCCCCAAGACTTTCCACGATGACCGGTCTTGTGCTGCCCGCATCCATGGGCTTCCCGCGACCTTCACCAGGTCATCGATCCACCTCCCTACGCTGCATCTTCCGGTGTGCGGCCGCCACTCCAGAACCTTACTGCCCCATCAGCAATCGGTTTTGCGAGTAATGTGCCCCGCCCACTGCCACTTCATTTTAGCGACTCGAAGAGCAGGCTATGTCGCTGACTTTGGTTCTTCTGCGGATTTCCTCATTCTAACTCCGAGTATTGCCCTTTGTGTGACTCTGAACCTTCGTATGAGGCCCATTATGAGCGACCACGTTTCAGTTCTGTAAGTAATCAAGCCATGTTATTAATCACGTCTAAACTGTCTAAGGAGTGTCTTAATTTGACAGGACCTAGCTAATATTATATCTTTCATCCTTTTCACAATGAAATAGAAAGAAAACAAGGCTTAAACAACTTAATTTTTTTAGTTTGTGAACAAAAGAATCTCCATTGTACTCTTTTATAAAAGTGTGATGTAAATTAATGGCCTGAAACACAGAATTTTATTAACCTGAATGAGACAGGTTTATATTACAGTTACTATTTATTTTCCTGGATGGTAATTAATATAAATATACATACATACATAGTTTTTCTAATATTTGTATAAAAAATATATATTTGTAATTATTTTTAATCATACTGATAATCTTCTATTATAAAAAATTTTCCTGTCACAGTGTTTGTCCTCGAGCCCCTCCAAAACGGCTGAATCCGTTTTGGGGGAGTTCGAGGACACACACGATTTTAATTAAATTTCGTATATACAATCGTTAGGCTTGAGAATAGAGTTTTTATCCATTTGTCATATTACTACTACTTACGCGGGTGAAACCGCGGGGCCCATTCCAATTAACCTGAGAATCAGCACTTTTTAACGTCAATATTACATAAGACAGTCCCCCAAAACGAATGCCCTTCGTTCCCGTTTGACAACACAAGACAATGAACTTATATGTATATGGAAATTTTAGGATCACCATATATGTATATAATAATATATGATGATCCTAAAATTTTTAAACAAGCAACTTAGTCTAGAGGAAGTGCAGCAAGGCGTGGGTAGCCCGACATTTGGGTAGACAGTCCTGTTTTGTGTCATTGACGCTCGTCAGGCCAAAACGGGAATACGAAGACTTTGGCCTGGACGAATTAGCTACGTCTAGTAAGGAGCAATTGAAGTATGACAAACTGTGGATAATATGTTGGCTTTTGTATCTCTAGTGCACAGGGTAAGTGTGTCTTATGATTATTAAATAGTATATTGACATACGGTGTCGTGGACGAAGGCGACAAAGTTGTTGAGAAATAGGCATACATGTGGAAAATAATTTAATGTAATGTTCTGTGTCTCGGAATGTCAATTACTTTGCATACCTACTATTTTATAGAAGTAAGTTTTTTTTCTGAACAGACATGACAGCTGTGCGGATAGATGATTTTGTTGCGCCATTTCAAAAGACGGGCGTTTTAGGGGAGACTGTTTTAGGAAATTTTGAAGAGTAATGTGAATAAAATACTTGTTGAGATCTTGAATCTTTCTTGGATCGCTAATTTTTTTGTATTATATAAGAGTAACATAGAGAAAAATGAAACAGAAAATCCTATTGACAACACGGTTGGTGCAATAGCGGAGCGATCTTCTGCTGCGCCCCGTGTCGCGGTTTCCATTCCCGCACGGAACAAATATATGTATGGCCTAAAGGAAATTGTTCCGGGTCTGGCTGTATGTGTATGTGAATTTGAATGTTAGTAAACGCACTCACGATACAGGAGTAATTCCTAGTTTGGGACAAAGTTTTAAGTATCGGCTGTTGGCAGATGTTACCACCCACCAGACAAAGTCTTGCCGAAAAGCGATTCGTCGTGTTCCGGCATGATGTCTGGGGAAACCGTACGGAGGACGGATCGCAGTTTAGTTATGATGTGTGCCGGGTACGATGCGCCAAATATTATTGTGTTGGTCGTAGAGAGTCTCCAGAGTAATTTCCCTCTGGCGCAGCATCGATGGTCGTGTTGTTGGGTTTAACATTGCATCACCTCGCTTAACTACCGTTTTCCTTCCTATTCACTCAGTTTTTTGAGTAAATAGGCTCTTAATAAACTAGCGCGCTTTACCACCTATGATTGCATCACTGCTTACCATCAGGTGGGAGTGCAATCAAGCATTAGTTTATAGTTATATAAAAAAAAAAAAAAAACAATATGAGGCCAAAAATACTCCTAGGCTCAAAATAAAAAAAAATAAGCTTTTATTTCAAATAAACCAGTTACAGGCACTTTTGAATTGTCAGAAGGTCGGTCAATTAAATCATCAAGCTATTAATAATATATATATATATATATATATATATATATATATATATATATATATAATAAACCAATATATATAAACCAATAAAGGCTGGGTTTAAAGAAGTTAAAACAACAATAAATCAGCTATTGTATGTATCATCACGACAACGACAGCTAAATTCAAACTAAGGTAAATTGTTTATAACGGGGATCTAGCCTAGAGATAAATGAATTGTTCCTACACGCAAACGGATGACCTTATTTAAGAAAATAGTTGAATGCAATCTTCTCAACCAAGTGGGTACCTGGACCATTGCGTGTCCATGTAGAAGGTTGTCTATACTCTATCGGTTGAGGTAGTCAAGGTAAAGGTAAACAAAGAAACCACGGGACTTAGTTAACCTACTTAACGTAATACCAGTCACTTCAGGTGTCACTATACGTCACAGATGTACTCTTCAATTTAACAACGTTATAATTTCAATTATACCATTGCTAAATGATGCCCGATTGATGCCCGATGGGGCCGACGGGTTCTCGAGTGGCGACCACGCACCGGAAGACGTAGCGTGGGTAGGCCCCCGACAAGGTGGACCAACGACCTGGTGAAGGTCGCGGGAAACCGCTGGATGCGGGAGGCGCAGGACCGGTCGTCGTGGAGAACCTTGGGGGAGGCCTATGTCCAGCAGTGGACGTCTTTCGGCTGAAATGATGATGATGAAATGCGAAAAACCGGCAAAATGCGAGTCAGACTCGCACATAAAGGAGACCGTGCGTACCATTATCTATATAATAATATACAATGTTATTTTTTGTTTATAGTGAAACGGTGAAACCCGAAACATGTGTCCAGTATTTCTAAGTAAAGAATCTATGTACAAAATTTCAAACAGATATCATGAAAAACCACAAAGCCATGAGCTTATTATCTTATATTATCTTACTTTGTTGTCCCAACAAAAATATGGTCAACGCACTGCTCGCCCGCACCTGAAGCGGCACGGCGCGGCGCGGCGCTGGGGGCCTACCATGATCTACCATCAGCTGTGTGCGGTCAGTAACCACACTGCAACAATTTCTAAATGTATTTGGGAAAAAAATATAACATGGTACTTGGAAAGATCATTTAGGTTCGGAACCAAAACTTCAGACCTAAAACTAACACAATCTTGGGTTGTGGACTTTTAAACAGAGTGTACAAAATTCTTAGTATAACATTGACTAATGTACGGAACCGTATTTACCGACTGTGACTAGATGTCTTTTGCAACGCAAGTCCCGCACTTGAGCTTGCATTATAAAACTAATGTTTTATTTAAATCATGTAGGGTGAAAGTAGTCATTGGCGCCGATTCTGTTGTTCACAAACTAAACTAATTTTAAGTTATGTGCTTCTTTTTCTTTCCATTTCGTTAAGAAAAGGACAGAAGATAAAATGTCAGTTTAGACCTGTCAAATTAGTGCGCTTCTGACGTAAACTGGCGTATTTTTAGTCGTCATGTTTATAATCGCGTCTAAACTGTATATGGAATATCTGAATTTGACAGGTTTAAATTAAAATGTTATCTTCTATCCTTTTCTTAACGAAATGGAAAGAAAAAGATGCACATAACTTAAAATTAGTTTAGTTTCTGAACAACAGAATCGGCGCCATTGTCTATAGTCAGGTTAGTGACTTTGATATAGATATACGAGTATCTTTAATGGCAATATCCACTTACACAATCGGCAAACTGGTATGTTAAGGCAAATTAATTAAAGAGAATTTGTGAAAAATTACGTAATCACTACTTGTCGGAAAAAGTTATGTAAAATGCAGGAAAACTGTGTAAATGATTATCTAATTATTTATTAAATACATTTCATGGATATTATTTACTCCAACGTGATTTTGTATTGTATGGATTCAGACTTATCACTGAAATAATGAATATATTATGTATCTGTACTGTACATTAATTTTCATCCACGGCGTTGTCGGTTAGCGCAGAGGTCATTGACAGCATGATTTGGCACATACAGGGCAGGATAGGAGAAGGAGGTCACTGTAACCCCACATATATTATTTTAATTTTTGTGTTTGTAAGAACTATGTGGGTCATTGTTTCCTTTCCTTTCAGTTAGTTTTAATAAACGTCAGGCAGTTTGTGTACTTTATGAGACCTTAAATACAATACTGCACGAATTCCCATCCTTTGTCTAGTGTTCATTAATATCATCAGTGAAGTAATTGTGTAACATAGTATCAGTCAGTAGTTAACTATTACAACAGTGTCAGAATGGTCGATTAGTGATCTCATCGATTTTGTCAAGTTTCGTAATCTATTAACAAAATGGCGTCATTATAACTTTCCAGTAGTCAATCACTGGCACTGCATTCCATATTAATTAATGTTCAAATTAAGTAGTAATTTTTAGAAAATTCTACTAATGAGTTTTATAATAATGGCAATACGGCAATGTCATTCTACCACCATTCCATTACGAGACGGTTGACCGATCATTATGAATTTAGCAGATTACTCATTGATCATTATAATTTAGAACTTTTAGCACAATGACAATGCAATCGTATTGGAATCGAACCCGCGACACGCAGCTCAGCAGTCGATCACTCAACCACTGCACCAACAATGTCGTCTAAAAAAAAATTTAGATTGATAGTGGGTTACGCGATCAGCGTGTCAGATCATCACATCTTTCGAAAAATCTAAATTTCTTAAATTTTAATTTTTTTAATTTTTTTAATCTAAATTTTTAAAATCTAAATTTTTTTTGGTTAATAAGTCCTCTAGCAATGCAATTCTAAAACAATCTGATTAGATTGTTATAGAATTGCATTCTAACAGTCTAACTAATAAATTGGACATCTAACTCTAAACTAACTTCAACTAACTTTTTACGATGAGATTATTAAAGAATCGATCGGCTATACAAAATGATTTTTTATTTATGCAAAACCATACACACGTATATTTTTAAGTAAAGAATCTATGTGCAAAATTTAAAAAAGGTATCGTGAAAAACCACAAAGTTATGAGCTTATCATCTTACTTGGTTGTCCCAATAAAAATATGGTTACCGCACCGCTCGCCCGCACCTGAAGCGACGCGGCGCTGGCGGACCTGTCGCACTGTACTCCTAGTAATGAGTTTTTATAATAATGGCAATATGCCACCATTCCATTATGAGACGGTTGACCGATCTATAGAAATAAAAATAAATATAATAAAATAAATAAATATATAATAAAAAATATCCGTTGTACTAAGAGAACTGTGTGCGCTCGGTAAACACACTGCAACAATTTCTAAATGTAAAAAAATATGACAAGTTCTAAAAATTGTTGAAATTCATTTGCTTATTCTGAACAATCTATATTCAGGTTTCGTGTAACAAAACATAACGTTATGTTATATACTGTTGGAGCAAGGTCCGGGGACTACGGTGGATGTCTTAAACATTCCAATTGAAGCTCCTTTAATTTGGTAGTAGTCTATTGTGCAGTGTGTGGTCTCGCGTTGTCCTGAAGCAGCAGTACTGGCCTTGTGCGATTGACCAGTCTCGGTTGGTTAGCGGCTTGTTTATCCATCATTATGTGGAGCTGCTCACAGTAGAGATCTGCAGTAATCGTCTGGCCAGATTTAAGGAAGCTATAGTGCACCACACCGGCACTAGTCCACCAAACGCTGACCAATAACTTTTTTCTAGTCAATTTCCCTTGAGGCAGAATTTTGATGGTTTACCGAGGTTCAGCCACTGCGATGTGCACTTCCTATTGTTGTAGAGTATTCACTTTTCAACACAGGTAATGATTTGATTTAAAATCTCTTCATTATTGTATTGATTCAGTGATGTACCGCGGCAGTCGGCGTGCGTTTGTCGATTTGCTTCACTCAATTCACGAGGTACCCACCTTTCGAGCTTTCTTATCTTCCCAATTTGTTTCAAGTGGATTAAAACAGTTTTATTACTAACACCGCAGCCTGCAGCTAACTCGGACGTAGTTTGCGATGGATCCGCTTCCACAATAGCATTTAATTCTTCATTGTCGACTTTGGTCTCCGGCCGTCCACGGGGATTATTCTGTAAGTTGAAATTTCCAGAACGAAAACGTTGGAACCAAAAACGCACTGTGCTTTCTCTAGCGACACCACTGCTTTAGACATCAATAATCCTTCGAGCCGTTTCTGCAGCACTAGTGCGACAGTGCCAACTCACATTCGTAAATAACGCGAAATTTTAAATGTCCCGTTTTGTAAACTCAATGACGCAGAGAAAACACCAAAAGAAAAAAAATAAAAAGAAATACGGTTTTCGAAACACAAATTGATGAGTAACTAGCTGTATAAATTTGAATTTGGAATTCTAAACCAAAGAGGAGATATTTGAGATTAAAGTGGCCAGTACGACAAAACGCCAATTTTATATGGAATGACCTAATATTTAGTTATTTACATAATTCATCGGTTCACTAATCAACATTGCAGTCAACACACTTAGATAACATATTGTTATGTAAATAGATCTACATTGAAATCATCTGCCATTGTTCTGTGATGTTAATTCATTTAGTAACAGGTCGGCGGGTCATACAAATGGGACACTGTTTTTAGTTCTCGCCTGAGTTTTATAAACAACTCAACTGTTTGTAAACACTGACATTCTGTTATGCATTTAGGCCGTGGAATTGGTTTCTATGTTTCGAAAAAGTCTGTTATAAATAAAAAAAATTACCTAAGTACCTACTGTGAATTTGTTTTGAACTAGCTGTGACCCGCGATTTAACTTGCATAAGTTCCGATTCCGTAGGGGTATCGGGATAAAACGTATCCTCTGTGTTATTTCTGGCTATTAGCAATCTGTGTGCCAAATTTCATCAATTGGCTAGAGTGGCTCCACGGCGCCCTCACCTTCCGCCTGACGCAAGTCCTCATCGACCAAGGCTGTTTCAGGAGGTTCCTGTTCCGTGTTTCCGGCAATGACCAGGCCCAGGTCGACGGTGCGTTGTTGTTCATGCGCGCCTCAAAGAGATGTCACCACATCGTGACGGGGTCCACGAAGACCGATGCCCCCTCAGTCAGGTTTGTGGATTGGTTAAGAAAGAAACCGTGGTTCTGGCGCACAGGCAAGTGAAGGAACACGGGTACCCACCCGTGTCAGTAAAAGTCTGACACGCTCTTCCGCACGGCCCAGAGCGGCAGAGGCCATTTGATGATTTTCCATCCAAACAAAAAATAAGGATATACAATATGTAAAGAAAACCCTGTCCGATCCGTGAAGGCATTGTTAGGTATCGATAACTGATTCTACTTTAAAAAAAAACTAAACTTTAAAAAAAATCGCCCTAAAAAACTAAATTGTATTTCGCAAAAAGAGGTAACTTAATACATGTGCGGTAGGCAACCCTTCCGCGGGCGACGGGAGGCAGGGCACGCGGCACGTGGTCATATCGCTATAATGATACAATCCAAATGGTGTTGTCACTTTTTTAAAATTAACAAATGTCGGGGAAGTTGGAGTTAATTCGCGGGAAAAAAAGATTATTTCAAAATTCATTTGTATTGGTACTATGATGATTATGTAAAATTTTATATTATATTTGGTCATGTGTTTGTAGAACCTTGGGGGAGGCCTATGTCCAGCAGTGGACGTCTTTCGGCTGAAATGATGATGATGATGATGATGTGTTTACCTAACCTTTATTATCCTTATGGGTCGGAGGGGGTTTTCTTTACATATTGTATATATTGCGGCGGTTTATTCAGTTTTGGAGCCATAGCGTTAAATCTTAATCTTCCTCGAATGGGGGAAATATCGTAAGGAATGTTTTGATAATGAATATGGATATGTTTAGGAGTGGGGGGAGACAAAGAGAAGTAGATAGAAACTGAGAGATGAGATATGATAGGCCCAACAAAGTGTTAACTACCGCGAGAAGACAAAATATAGAGAAGAATGGAAATAATTAAACCCAGATCGCTTCGCAAGAATGGCTGATTTATTTCCAAGAAATAGGCGTGACAAATGTGACAAAAGCAGTCTGTGTATCTCTTGTGCTAGAACAACTCTGATGCGTGAGGGTGTGTGCTGCATGATTTATAATAAAATACCAAGTCGTTGGATGGACTGCACTTTGCAAATGTTTAAGAAAAGTCTTCGCATTTTTGCAGTAGACAAGGGTAGGGTAGGTATAGGGTTGCAGACTTTTTCTTTGAGAAAGATTTTGGTTGACTATTTTATACAATGTATTAAAATAATAATTATTAGAAACTGTGACATTAGTTATAATATTTACTGATGAAATTCAAATAGACTTATTGTAATTATTGATAGAATTATATTATTAAGTAGACGATGAACTAAAACTAGATTATTAAAGGTAAATATATTTTTTTTATAATTGGCAACATATGGCTGTTCGTATTAATACTATGTTCCACTATATTTTGTACCCTTATTTGCATAATAAAATATCTTTATCTTGTGCCAATCCAAATAAATTTTAATCAGTGCAGGGAGAATGATGTTGACTTTACTGTTATGGCAGTTTTTGCAGAAGTCCTGAATAGCGAACTTTTATTTACGAAACGCCTAGTGCTTTTACATAAGCAAAGACTTATCGTAGATTGAAAAGTATTGAAACTCGTTGGATGTAGGTAACAGACTAATTTTATTTTAAGGAGAACAATAGTCATACATTCCAATGTTAGTATAATACTTACTCACTAGATGGTGTCAGTAGTAGGTAATAAGAGGGTAGCTTTATTTTGATACAAAATACATTCTTATTTACTAACACCCCCACTTATCAAAATAAGCTAAGCATTATACATATTATAAACTTACAATACCAAGTATGTTCATTATTTGATAAAAATAGAAAATCATCTACATACTCGTATAATCCAATAATTATTTTTGTATTTACCTTTAGTTTTCGCAAACAAACATGGTTCATATTGACTATTGTTAAAGCCTAATTTACAAAGACAATCTTTTACTTTCTCGTACCATGCTAAAGATGACTGCTTTAAACCGTAAATCGCCCGCTTTAATTTTAACACATTTCCCCCACTTTTGTTTGCAAAACCTTCAGGTATCGACATATATATATATTTTCTTTTAAAACACCATTTAGAAAAGCTGTAGTTACATCTAAATGCGTAATATTCATTCCCATTTTAACGCTGAGAGCAAACAACAATCTCAAAGTAGAATGACGAATTACAGGTGCAAAAGTACGAGTATAATCTACACCTGGCTTTTGCGTAAAGCCCTTGGCCACAAGTCTAGCCCGGTATCGCACATTATTGTCCACGTCAAACTTTTTCACAAATACCCAACGGCACTTCACTATGGATACATCACTAGGTTTCTTTAGAGTTCCCACGCATCATTGTCCTCAAATGACTGCATCTCATCAGCCATTGCACGCCACTGTATGATTCTTGTGTTGGTAAATATTAAAGACTTTAGATAATTAGACTGGTTTATTTCACTTGTAGAATTATATTATAATCGACATCTTCCAGGTCAGATCCTAAGTTACAATGACAAGACAATAGACTATATTCATAGACACTAATACATAGAGATGGTATTAGTTACTCGACTACAGAGTAGTGATGTATGATACAACATCCCCCCTGTTTAAGTTTAAATTAACCCTTGACAAACAATATTATAGAAACCTGACTTAGTTACAATTTAGACAATGACTTAAGACTATGGTTAGGTCTTAATCTAGGATACAATGTTCTACTTAATCTATTTCATCAATTAGCCTTCTGGTTGGCTTTACAACTCTTCCAAAACGAGTTACATGTTGACTGACTGAGGATTGAGATGAGAGCTCTTGAGGTCTAGACTCCTGCCTGTTACCTTCCTCTCTCCCCTGCGACGAATTGGATAGCATAGGAGAATATTTGTGTCTTAAATGAACCCTATTCCTCCTATACCTAACTCCATTGACATCCTCAACGACATATGACCTATTATTAGCCAACCTTAGCTTGACAATGGCTTGTTCCCAATTGCTATCAGGCTTTCTTTTAAAGTATACATGATCATTGGGATACAGTAATGACAATGACTTTGTATTTCTATTATAATATTTAGACTTATTTTTATTATTTTGCTTGACACATTCTTCATAATTTTTGAATGTAACCACTTTAGGTTTTAATTTCTTATAAGACATAGGAATGTTATTTCTTAAATTCCTGGACATTAACAATTGAGCTGGAGATGGTAAATTATTCTTAGGTGTGTTTCTATACTGTAATAAAGCTATGTATGGATCAGATGAGTTTCTTTTACATTTTTTTAACATATTTTTGATAATTTTGACTGAACTCTCTGCTTGACCATTTGACTGTGGATGATATGGGCTAGTTACAATGTGTTCTATGTCCCATTCATGCATAAAATTTTTAAATTCTAATGACTGAAAAGGAGGACCACCATCAGACACTAAAGATAAAGGTATTCCATGACGAGCAAAAATGGACTTTAAATGTGTTATTACATTCTTTGCTGTACTGTTTTTATTTAACAAAGCTATTTCTATAAATTTAGAATAATAATCTGTGACAATTAAATAAGTAAGGTTATCAAAATACATCAAATCAACACCTACTTGTTGCCATGGATATTTATTTATTTCAAAATTTTTTAGTGGTTCCTTTGGATTATTAGGTTTAAATTGTGCACATACATAACATTGTTCTACCAAGTTTTTAATATCAGCTGACATGCTTGGCCAGTACAAAGACTCTCTAGCCAGTTTTAAGCATTTATTTATACCTTGGTGACCTTCATGAATTTTACCTAACATTTCCTTATACATTGACTGTGGTACTATTAATTTTGACCCTTTGAACAACAAATCTTTGACTACATGAATTTCAGCTTGTATGTTCCAAAATGGTTTTATTGACAGACTGACATTATTTTTATTTTTTGGCCAACCTTCATAATAATACTTTTTTAACAATTGCAAAGTATCATCTTTCTTAGTGTTCTGTAACAATTCTGTACAGTACTCCTTTGTGACTGCTAGACTTGAATGCATTAAATTGACATGACAAGATATTTCTGACTCATTCTCAGGTATATAATGTTCTTTTAATGCTGCTCTAGACAGAGTGTCAGATATAAACATTTCTTTACCTGGAACATGTATAACTTCCAAATCATATTTTTGTAAAGTTAACATCATACGTTGCAATCTTGCTGGTACATCATGTAATGGCTTTTTAAAAAGATAGACTAAAGGTTTATGATCAGTATGAACAGTTACTTTATGACCGTACACATACTGGTGAAATTTTTCACAACCAAACTGAATGGCTAACAATTCTTTCTCAATTTGAGCATACCTTGACTGAGTTTGAGTTAATGTTTTTGAACTATAAGCAATAGGTTTATTATTCTGCATAATGACTGCTCCTAATGCTGACTTTGACGAATCGACTGACAAGACTAATGGTACATTGGGATTATAATGAGCTAAAACTGGTGAATTTGTAATTTCATCGATTAAACTCTTAAGACATTGACTATGATTTTCATCCCAAGTCCAGACTGAATCTTTCTTCAAAAGATTTCTTAAAATTTGAGTTTTTTGAGACAAATTGCTAATAAAGGGACCCAAATAATTGATCATACCTAATATTCTTTGCAATTCTTTGACATTTTTTGGTGTGGGCATATTGACAATTGCTTTTACTTTCTCTTCATCAACCCTAGCACCATCTTTACTAAAAACATACCCTAAAAAACAGACTTCTGAAACTAGAAATTTACATTTTGACTTATTGAACTTTAAATTGACTTCACGTGCTCGTTGCATGACTTTATGTACTCTCTCATTATGTACTGACTCGTTTGGTCCATATACCAAAATATCATCGATGAATATTAGAACTCCTTCTAAATCACCGAACAAATTCATCATGACTCTTTGAAAAATTTCAGACGATGCATTAATACCAAAAGGTAACCTTAAATATTTATATCTACCGAAAGGTGTTTGAAATGTACATAAATCAGAACTATATTCATCTAGTTTTAGCATCCAAAATCCTGAAAATGCATCTAAATGAGAAAAACAAACAGCTCCTGCTAGTTGAGATCTGATCTCATCTATTGACTTTAGTGGATAAATTTCCCTTACAATATTCTTATTCAAATTTCTAGGATCTAAACAAATTCGTAACTGACCCGTGCTTTTGACTGTTATCACTATACTGTTCACCCATTCTGTAGGTTTAATAACCTTTTCAATGACCTGCATTTTCTCCATGCGATCCAATTCATCGCGCAGTTTGTTCAGTAAAGCGAAGGGTACCCTTCTCGGAGCATCCACGCATGGCACTGCTTCAGGTTTGAGTTTCAGGCGACAGACTTGAGGTAGACATCCAAGGCCCTGAAATACATCATTGTATTGTGTAAGAATTTGTTCACTAAAATTTTGTTGAGACACAGAGAAAACTCTTTGAATTATACCTAATTTTTCACAGGTTGGTAGACCTAAAACATTCGGACAAACTAAATCTGCGACTATAAACACTATATTTACACTAATAGTGCTATTATTTAAAGATAAACTACATTTTATATTGACTTTGCCCATAATGGGTATTGATATACCACCAAACCCACTAACGTTTATTTGACATTTCTCAAGTGACATTTGACCTTGACATTCCAAAGATTGAAAAGTTTTCTTTGACATAATATTGACATCAGCTCCTGAATCAATAATGCAATTAATTTGTGTATGACCAACTAAAATGTTTATGTTCCATGACTGTTTAGAATAGTATTTGTTTTCTTTTGACTCGACTGTATTGACCTGTTTACTATGTGTTGACCCTGCTGTAATAATTCTACAAGTGTTTGTTGTGTGAGATTCCTCAGACTTGTGTCTGTACTCATCATTAAGATATGAATCTCGACTAAGACTTTTTGACTTTTTTGACTTGACTGTGAATCTCTCAGACTGTTTAGTGTTTTCATCATTGAGATATGACATATGACAAGATGAGTCTTCATGAGATCTCTCGGACTTATCAGTCACCAGACTTTTTTCATCACTGAGGCATTTTTTATTAGACCTCTCAGATATGACATTATCACCACTTTCATCACAGAAATATGACACAGGATATTTTTTATGACAAGATGAGTCTTCATGAGATCTCTTAGACTTTGACTGCGACTGGCCTATGTGCGACCTGACCGTTGATTGTAACTTGGGATGTGACTGTGACTGTGTGTATGACAACCTGCTATGTCTGCAATGATTTTGATTGTGATGACTTTGTGACTCTAAATGACAATTATATTGACTAGACTTATGACTATGACTGAAATTATGACAATTTAAAATTCCAACAAAATTATCTTGACTACCAGTTGAACTAAAAGACTCTAAATGACTGACTTTTTTATTATTTGAGTAACAAAATTTTGCAAAATGACCATAAGAGTTACATGACCTGCACTTAGCTCCCTGCGCTGGACATTTGTAGCGGTGGTGTTGTCCACAGCGGCTACACGTCCTCGAGCGCTTCTCAGGACTGGGACTTGACTTTGACCTCCCTGCGCTGGATCCCTGCTGACTGACTGGTGAAGCTCGCCGTCGCTGACGCTCCACTCGACCACGGCTCCTCCGACGCAGATGCATGACTTTTTCAGACTCTTGACTAGTGGACCTCTTGACAATTTGGTCTGCATCCTGCTGTGCGACGATGAGTGTCCTAGCTAGCTCTCGCATCCTCTGATATGTCAGATCAGGTTCCTGCAGCAGTCTCTGACGTACATGTGCTAAGTCCAAACTCAAGTTGACGATAAAAATATCTCTGATAAGAGATTCTCTGAGCGTTCCAAATTCGCAATCTTGGCTCTTATTTTCGAGATCGGTTAAGAAATCCTCGATGCTTTCCGATTTCTGTTGACGTGTGGTAAAAAACATGTAACGACACATGGTAATATTTTTTCTGGGTTGAAAAAATTCGTCGAATTTGGCTTTGACGTCATGCAATGTGCTTTCTCCAATATTTATGTTGAATGTGTTGAAAATATTTAAGCATTTTTCACCAATGTGATGTAATAAAATGGCGATCTTGCGTCTCTCACCGGACTTGTCTAAACCCGTTGCCAACAAGTATAATTCGAACTGTTGCCACCAGCGCTTCCAGGTTTCGTAGTTGTTGTTTGTTGCATCTGACGATATTTTAAGCGCCTTCAAGCCACTGTTCATTGTAGTTTCGGTGTCATGGCTGCCACCGACGCCATCCGACTTTTGCATTTTTTGAATTTTCCTTCTTCGCATTGGGTTTTTTTACTCTTCTGACACCATGTATGTGTTTTTCCACTTCTGACACCATATATGATTCTTGTGTTGGTAAATATTAAAGACTTTAGATAATTAGACTGGTTTATTTCACTTGTAGAATTATATTATAATCGACATCTTCCAGGTCAGATCCTAAGTTACAATGACAAGACAATAGACTATATTCATAGACACTAATACATAGAGATGGTATTAGTTACTCGACTACAGAGTAGTGATGTATGATACAACAGCCACCACTGCTCCTTCTCAGGCCCCTCGAGAGCCTCTGAGACTGAGATCTCCTCTGTAGTTGGACCGGAACTGGATACGCACAAGTTGCTATAACCATATCGCTCAGGCTTTTTCCTCAAGCGCTTTGTTTTAGCACATTCTGGCGTTGGAATTGGAACTGATGAGGTCTGCTTCTGCACCTGCACCTGGACCTCACTTGGTAAAGATTCATGAAGATTGTCAACGCCATCTGTGTATACTGAAGAATCTGAAGAACGGTCTTCATGTTGATCACTTTCCTCTGAAAGACATGATTCCCCCACTGAATTGCTGCTCTCCTTCTCCACACTGATATCTGGTGGCTCCATATTGTGCTGTGCTGCTTTGTCATCCATTATCCATATAGCCTCTTTGCTGGTTGGTATATCCCCTGTCTTGCCTTCCATCACAATGACGTCTCTGCTTGTGATTATGGTGTTCTTAGCGGGATTATACAATCTGTATCCTTTGACGTCCTCACCATACCCGACTAATATGTGCTGAGTAGCTTTCTTGTCCCACTTCAGCCGTTTCTCTTTGGGAATATGTACCATCGCTTTACTTCCGAATAACCTTATGTGACTCAGGTTTGGTTTTGACCCATGCCACAGTTCATAAGGTGTTTTTGGTACTCCTGACACAATGGACCTGTTTTTTAAATAAACAGCTGTATTGGCCGCTTCAGCCCAAAATCTCTTGCCCAACTTTGCATCATACAATAGACATTTGCCTTTCTCAACGACTGTGCGATTAGCCCTCTCACAGACACCGTTTTGTTCAGGCGTGTAACTATTTGTTTTTTGGTGAATAATACCGCATTGTTTTAAATAACTCTCAAATTCTTTACTGCAGTACTCCAGTCCGTTATCCGTGTGAAAGATCTTTATCTTCTTCCCTTGTTGGTTTTCTACCATATATTTAAATTCTTTAAATTTACTTAAAGCCTCACTTTTCTGTTTCAGAAAGTAGATAAAAGTCATCCGACTACAGTCATCCACAAACAGCATGAAATACCTATTGCCATTAAGAGAGTTCACCTCCATAGGTCCACACAAATCACTGTGTATCCGATGACATGCCTCCATACTTCTTTCACCAACATGGGTAAATGGCAACCTCATCTGTTTTCCTTCACAACAAGTAGTACCTACACTCTGCTTTCGTAATGTCAAATGAACCTTCATAAGACAAGCCATCTACTATGCCATTTTTCATTTTGTTCATATCTTGACTATTGATGTGAGCTAGCCTTCTGTGCCATAAACTACCAGTAACTGGAGGAGCTGCCAACACATAACTCGGTGACTGCAACCGCAACTTGTACACACCATCAGTTAGATCAGCTATCGCAACTAAAGCATCTCTTCTGTTATAAATATGTCGGAGACAGCGACGGCAGAGCGGTAGGGTCGACATCATCTTGGTGTGGTGGTACAGGTTCCGTTTCGTAGGTGAGTTTTGAATTAAAGCACGACGTGTAGATATACCCTCCAATCTTCATAATAACAATTTGAATAGGCAAACCGACAGTTTCGGTTCGGAGATGTGCCTTGGTCCGCGTCTCGATGCAAAGTGACCGTTCAACGAACCCCACTTTCCAAAGCGACTCTGTCCATGTGACGCCATCACAAAATAACGTCACAAGCGTTCGCCCCTCTACTACGTAAATCAAATCAGCAACTTCTATTAAAATTATATCGACGATCTCCGACACGGCCAGCCTGACGATTTGCACGTCCTCGTGCATCATCATCATCATCATCCCAACGCCAATCCAAGTCGCATCCGAAGCTCCCTCAGCCCCGGAGTCCGGGATCCGCTTCACGAGGCCAACCGCCGATTCCGGCCAAACCTCGATATTTCCCGTTGCACGTCCTCGTGCATGTCTGTAACAAATTTAAAAAAAAACACAGAAAACCGACTTTGAAGCATTTTTGAGAGCTCGGCCAACCTGACCGTCACACGTCCCGTTTAGTTACATTGACTATTAGAAAACCAAACTTAATTATTTTAACAACTTAAACACAAAAGCTTCCTTCAAGCCTCATAATTATCAAATTTCAAAAAGAAAACACAAAAGGTTCCTCCAAGCCTCATAACTATCAAATCAAAATCATAATCATCAAAAAGAAAACACATCATGGTTCGCTACCACAGTAGCTAGTGACAACTCATAGTTGACACCCTTATCGTCATCATCTCTTGTGATACGACCAACTCTAGAGTCCACGACTCCCAGGTCAACATAGGACCGTACAACTAATAGTCTCCTCCGAGACCCAGGTCCCCGCCACATCACTAGCTGCCCATCGCCCCCTGAACAACTCCTCACTGAGTTGCAGTTACGACTACAGACTAGTGCATGCATTGCGACCATACCTACTAGTGTCCCCGCCACACCACTAGCTGCCCATCGCGCTCTGAACAACCCCTCATTGGGTTGCAGTTACGACTACAGACTAGTGCGTGCAGCGCGACCATACCTACTAGTGTCCCCGCCACACCACTAGCTGCCCATCGCGCTCTGAACAACCTCTCACTGGGTTGCAGTTACGACTACAGACTAGTGCGTGCAGCGCGACCACTCAGCCATGATACGTGTTCTATTTGCTGGCGGAGGCACCCTCCTCACCATCTTCTACATTTTGAAAATCTAACTCAGCAGACATTACTTGGAAAAATCTTTCGTACCTATGCTATCGTGGGGTACTTATAAGTTCTGTTTCCAATCAACGATTTCAATAGGTAACGATCACCATTATCGCAATCAAACAACTCACCAATATTAAATTTCATTACTTTAGCTCACTTCTATCAAATTTAGATTTTTCGTAAATAGCACTCATTTCTATGTTCGTTGCCGCTTGTTCTCTTGAGAAGATTTAATAGTCTAGCCACACATACTATCATAAGCTCAAGTGAGCTCGTAACTATAGGCCACAGTGTACTTTAGTTTCGAAATAAAAACAAACCAAACATAATTTTAAAACCCTGATTTAAAATTTCTCAGCCCATTATAACAAAGAATAATCGGGTAGTACAAGAAATAAAATTTGCAAAAATAACTCTTATTATCATGTCGCAAAGAAATGGTTCAGTACACAACAAACTGGCAAAACCTTGTACACTGTATATATACTGGCGCGTGTGTACGTACACCAATGAAATTCCAGATTGCTTGACAAGAGAACATTCGGCCACGGAATCAAAATAAAAATAGTATGACTCACCGGATTATGGCAATTTCTCGCAAACACCTGCCACTTGGCAGTTGCACACCAGACATCTCTGAACTCTCATAAAACCCCATTACGTTACCACAAACGTTTTGGGTATTTTGAAACCTTCTCATCGCCTGCAGAGTAGATGCTGTCCTGAAATCTTCTCATCGCCTGCAGAGTAGAGGCTCAAGTCTTGAAACCTTGGGCGTTCAGCAAAACGCACGCAGCACCGGCTGCGCCGCACGCAGCTCCAGCAGCGCCATACGCCATCGATGCGATTCACCAAGCAGCTAGAAGTGCGCTCCGCAAGCGCACCTTGCGCGCTCCGCAAGCGCACCTTGCGCGCTTCGCAAGCGCACCTTGCGCATTTCGCAAGCACACCTTGCATGTTCCGCAAGCGCACCTCGCTCGCTAAGCAACAGCCAGCACTGTCGCGCGCCAAGCAACAGCCAGCACTGTCGCGCTCCAAGCAACAGCCAGCACTGTCGCGCGCCAAGCTACAGTCAGCGCTGTCGCGCGCCAAGCAACAGTCAGCGCTGTCGCGCGCCAAGCAACAGTCAGCGCTGTCGCGCGCCAAGCAACAGCCAGCACTGTCGCGATAGCGCCGCGGACTCCTGCAGCGGACTCCTGCAGCGGACTCCTGCAGCGCACTCCTGCAGCGGACCATCACGCGGAGCGATCAAGGCACCAGCAATTGAGCGCACATAATGGCAGAAAGTGACTGTTATTCTGTTCCTTGATTTATAACGAGATTGTGAGCAGTGTAGTTCTTTATCCAACTTCTGATGTCGGAGACAGCGACGGCAGAGCGGTAGGGTCGACATCATCTTGGTGTGGTGGTACAGGTTCCGTTTCGTAGGTCAGATTTGAATTAAAGCACGACGTGTAGATATACCCTCCAATCTTCATAATAACAATTTGAATAGGCAAACCGACAGTTTCGGTTCGGAGATGTGCCTTGGTCCGCGTCTCGATGCAAAGTGACCGTTCAACGAACCCCACTTTCCAAAGCGACTCTGTCCATGTGACGCCATCACAAAATAACGTCACAAGCGTTCGCCCCTCTACTACGTAAATCAAATCAGCAACTTCTATTAAAATTATATCGACGATCACAAATCACAAATATAACAATGTTTTTCTTCGAACACGACATTGTTGCCATTCCTGATAAGCTCACTAACTGATAATAAGTTTGTTGTCAAGCTAGGCACGCATAGCACATTCTTGATAGTAATGTGATATTCCAAATCCGAAATGATGTTTACATCGCCGGAACAATCAACTGACACCTTTGATTCATTAGCAACGACAATTTCTGGTAAACATGACGTTAAGTTTATGTTCTTAATCCAGTTCTTGTTTACAGTCATATGCGCACTCGCACCACTGTCGACGTACCAGTCAGTCTTGTTAAACTTTCCGTTTATAAAAACAACGTTGAAAACACATTTGTTAGTAGTTTTCTTTAATAACGGGCACTGATTACGATAATGTCCGGTGCTTTTGCATTTATAACAAACAACTTCTTTTGTCATTGCATCTGTCACTGGTTTCTTATTAACCGTAAGTGAACCGCCATTTTTCTTCGGCTTGGTGTTGCCAGAGTAATATTTATTTCTCGCAACGAATGCAGCGCTACCAACTTCAGACTCACTCGAAACTTCCATGTCAAGCAATTTTGATTTGATGACATCGGCTGTTATCGGAATTCCCGAATGTTCGATAGCCATTATCATCGGAGAATAACGGTCGGACAAACCTGCTAATAATAATGATCCCACCCATTCATCGGTAATTGTAAATCCTGTGCCATTTAACCGTTAAGCTGTTTCGACTATTTGTGTGACATAGGTAGCCATCGAGTCACAACTTTCCAATCTTATGGATATCAAATATCGAAGCAACGTTATTTTTCTAGAAAAACCGGAGTCGTCAAACATGGTCTTCAACTTAGTCCATAATGCTGCTGATGATTCCGTGTTCCTAATATGCACGTACAAACTTGGATCAATTGTTAGTATTAACTCTGCCTTCGTTTTTGCGTCTTCTGCTGGTTTAACTTCAAATCCGGCCGGAGGTTTGATATACTTGTCCGTCCCATCCAAAACGAGCAAGCTTTCAGCCGCAAAACACCACTCGTCGTAATTTTCCCTGCCTTTTAACTTCGGCACACTAGCTATATAGTTCGAGTTCATGTTTCCGCGAATCAACAAGCACAATTTTATCTATTTTACACGTAAAATAACTGATAAATACGGGAGTAGCCCATAACCTATTGAAACTCGTTGGATGTAGGTAACAGACTAATTTTATTTTAAGGAGAACAATAGTCATACATTCCAATGTTAGTATAATACTTACTCACTAGATGGTGTCAGTAGTAGGTAATAAGAGGGTAGCTTTATTTTGATACAAAATACATTCTTATTTACTAACAAAAAGTGTGTGGTATTTATTGTGCCTGATATTTTATTCACAGCAACTACTCGTTTCTTCAAGTAACTATGTAGCGCTTAGGTGGTGTGAGGCGCAAAATAATCGATATTTGCTACCACGAAAGTATATAAAATAAAAGGAATATTTAATGTTGTGTGTTCTCACAGCTGCTACGTCGCATGAAAAACCTCGCCGCCAATAATATTTCCGACGTAGTGCAAGTCACGACCTGGTGATGATTTTTATTTTATTTTATTTATTTGGGATAAAAGACAGTTATACTTTATCTAATAAGACAACCTGGCTTCGTTAGCATATAGCAACCATTTGTCATCTGGCACTATGTTCATCAAACAGCAATGTCCTCGTGAGTCCATTCACATCTGTGCAAATTAAATAAGGTAAATTCATAGAAATGACTGTTTTTTTAATCATCAACTATGATTACCTAATCTAAAATCCAGTTTTAGGGGAGAACCCTTTAAACTAGAGTTTTAGGGATGAGTTTTAAACAGAACTGTCTTTGAAATTTATTCCACTGCTAACGCGGAATAGTTTTTGAGTTGTTTTTCTTCTTATTGTTTCATGTTGACACAATATGAACACTGGGTTTAAGGTTATTTTTTGTTTTTGGCAAGTCGTACGTAGAATAAAATGGAATACATTTTATTATGTACACCATATAGATTACAGAAACATAAATATAAAGATTTTACTTTTTTTTTTGTTTTTACGTAAGTCGTCATCATCGCTTACATATTCAGACTCACGCTGGGACACAGTACATAATGCAAACGTGAATCAGTCACTTCTTTTCGAGAATAGAGTACCTACCACTTTTTGTAGAGTGCCGCGCAATCCCAGAGTATGTTAGAATATGTCCTTTGTCTTCAAATTGTTAGTTCTAAATCAATTTTTTTTTTCCGCAATCCCGCCTGATGGTAAGCAGTGATGCGATCGTTGATGGTAAAGCGCGCTAGTTTATTAAGAACCTATTCACTCAGATTGAGCGAATAGGAAGGAAGACGGCAGTTGGGCGAGGTGATGCAATGTTAAACCCAACAACACGACCAACGATGCTGCGCCAAAGGGAGATTGATCTGAAGACCCTCCACGACCAAACTCCCAACACAACAACATTTGGCGCATCGTACCCGGCACACATCGCAACACAACTGCTCAGACCCGTCCACCGTACGGCTTCAACAGACATCATGCCGGAACACGACAAATCGCTTGGCGGCAAGGCAAAGTTATTCATTGATATCAGGCTGAGAATCAGCACTTTTCGAAAGTCAAAGTTACAAAAGACAGTGTAAACGCCCGCCCTTCACCTGGTGCTTCCGTTGGGTAGAAGTGGCGTTCAGTAACAAATCACCTGACTACACTTGGCATACTAGACATGAAAATTAACTAAAAATACAAGACACAGAACATGAAATTATATTATTATTATTTATTCTAAGACATGCCATTTCCTCACGCTGCTTTCATTCATTGTTTTAAAAGCAGTGGTGATAAAATGATCTATTCCAACTAGGTTTAATTGTCCCACTTCTGGGCAAAGGCGGGAGGCCTTTGCTCTGAATCTGAATCCGAAATCTGCGTTTCTTTTTGTTTGGTGTGGACGTCTCATTTTAAAATGTTTATACCGAACGTATCAATGTCACAGTCAATGTTCAGGATCGCAATATAAACACAGAGTGTAACTTTCTCGGCGCCCACATCAAAACTCTGAGGCTGAGTTTCAGTGCATACACCGTGCGTTTAGTCACTACGACAAGTTTTGAGAGCGCGTGAATCCCATAATCTGTCATGGCGACTCTGGAACTCGGCACTAAGTGAACTTTCAACAAAATATAAGAAAATCATGGGCACCATATTGTTGTTGCGACTAGTCGCTGAGATGTTGCAGTCGCAAAAGTGCTGCCCCGTCGTGATTTTTTTAATATTACTGTAGATATAATAATAAAGTGACCTTAAAAAGTTTTTTTAATACGACAATTACATATTTGCTACGCCACACGGTTTCATCCGCACAAGGATAGGATAGGCTATTTCAGTATGATTTCTTTTTCTACAGTTACCAATTTTTTTATTATTATTACTAATGTCGATCTTCTCGTTCATCCTTGCCTATTTTCGGCCTCTTTTAGTTAGTGTAAAAACCCCAACTACTTATTGAAGACAATATCATAATGATTGACAAATATTTCTCGCGGTAGGTAAGTGCTTGAATAAAAACAATTTGCCAACTTATTTACTCATTAGAGACGGACGTAAAGGTAGGTGTCAATTGAATTGTGATTGACGTCTATCAGGCTTTAACAAAAAATATTAAGGAGCGGGAGGGTTTTTTTTTAAATAATTATAACCTAGTACTTGACTGCAATTCCGCTTGATGGTTAGCAGTGATGCAATCGTTGATGGTAAAGCGCGCTAGTTTATTAAGCCTATTCACTAAAAAAAAACTGAGTGAATAGGAAGGATGAAGGCAGTTGAGCGAGGTGATGCAATGTGAAACCATCGATGTTGCGCCAGAGGGAGATTGATCTGGAAACCTCCGCGACCAACCTCCCGACACAACGTTTGGCGCATTGTACCCAGCATACATCGCAACACAACTGCTAAGTCCCGTCCTCCGTACGGCTTCACCAGACATCATGCCGGAATACGACAAATCGCTTGGCGGCAAGACTTTGTCTGGTGGGTGGTAACTTCTGCCGGCTGCCGATTTAAAAAAAAAATATGAGACATCAATAAGTCTAGAACTAGCTTATTCAAAAAAATATGTGACATCAGTAAGTCTAGAACTAACTTATTCAAAAAGAATCTTCGCAAATAGCTGTTAGTACAATCCTACAATGTATCCAAGTCTTAAAACGTACCTAATTTCATAACACGTACACACACAATCACCTTATTACACCTACAAACACACCATTTATTATTTATTTATTTGATGGTTAATTAAAAGGGTACAATACCAATTACATTAATAATTAACATAGACACCAACAATTACATTAATTAACTTAAAAACTACTATTCAAGCTAAAATGGCACTAAATATTCTTTTAATCCTTAATAAATGTGATAAAGTATTTATGTCTACGAAGTACACGTATTATCTAAGATATTTACTATCTCTTGACTTGTGCAAGACTGTTTTATGGATTTGGGAAATAATAACTTTTGGAAACACCTGAACTGCATTTAATAAGTATACGGAACACTGCAAGGTTATTTAAATCACACATGACCTTATAAAATTATTTATGGCATAACAAGATCAAATTAAATTAGTTTAAAAAATGTGCGAGTCATTTGGCATACCAAACCACCTATAAAAAATTATTTAAATAATGGTATGTTTACACTTCGCGTGAACTATGAGTACGGTTTTTAAAAATTGTGTGTGGTGCCCACAAAAATCTTAAAGGCATTTTATAAAGATTGCTGTGATGGTGCCTTAAATGTTAGAATGCTAAATGACAAAAAATACCTTTTGAAGTAATTTGTTGCTAGCAGAAATTGACTGATTCTTTTCTGTTTTTATTTATTAATTCAGGATCTTTTGATTCATATAAAACGTAATGTATCAATAAAAATCTTTACTGCACTAGCAGAACTAACTTAGTAACTATGTGTAGTGTTCAGGTCACCAAGACCTACAGGCTGTGCCTAGTTTGAACCCGCTGTTAATACAAACAAAATTAAAAGCTTGCAGCTTGCTTTGCTGTTCATAATTGCATGCTATTCTTTGTATGTTTTTAAACCAAGTGTAAGACTAATAATATTTTATTTTTTTCTAAATCTGTGTCTAAATAATCTAAATCTTCAAATGTTACACATATACAATACAAATTTGGAATAAGAAAAAAATGGTTATTTTACGTGTTCCTTCAATTACAGAATACCAAAAAATTACATATGTATAACTAGCTGTAAACACTATAAAATATAATTAATAAATTATGAACGATGAATACAAATTAAAAATTACAGGAAAAAAATAAAATTAAATTAACATATTTATTGAGCATTCATCTATGAATTGTTATTTTAATAATAATAATTATAATTAATTTGCGTTTCAGAGAGGCACCAGAAGCCCATTATTTAATTAAACGTGCAAAATCTATATGCAATTTCACTAATGTCAATATTTTATAAAAAATGTAACGTGTTATTGACAGATTAAAACTAAGATCAGTCTGTGAACGTTTTTAAAACTACAATAATTACCCCTCAGATCTCTGTCCCGTCGTGTTGTATAACCGTCCCATTGGATACAGACTGACAGATTGCGCGTGTCTCCGTATAAAGTGCACTACAAGAGAGAGAAAAGACAATGTGCCCGTATCTCCGTAAGTATAACGTACAATACAAGAGAGAGTAAAAAAATGTGTACGTGTGTCTCTGTATAAAGTGCTCTTTAATATCACCCCGCCGAAGGCTGGTCTTTGTTGAGATCGCTCCCATGGCCGGAATTCCGTCTGGAAATTACTTTTACGATTATTATGCTAATAAGTATGTATTCGTGTTTATATGCGGAGTTTCAATGTACGAACACGACCTCTCGCTCGCCATTACCGCTTCGATTACCGTTGGGTTATTGTCACTTATTGCTACTGTTATAATAACACGGAGACGACATGATGCCGAATTTCATTAAATAGGTAGGTGTCACCGTTATAGAGGTATGAGGAATCTAAATAAACTTCACTCATCTTGTATAGATAAGGGAGGATCATTCGACCGACAGGTATTGTGTATGATGGGGTACTGCCCGAGGATTGCTTTCGGAACTTTGTGTATTTACCAGTTGCGAGGTAAATATCGAAGTTTAGCCAAAATCTGCAGTTAGACTGGTAAAGCGGACTCCTGACTCCAAAGCTGGAAAAACTTTGGATGCGACTGGGATTATCGCTGAGATGATGATGATGATAATAAATGCGAAAATTTGGCTGTATGTTTTATACGATTTGAATGATATTTAGCGCACAGATGGTTTATAATCAGGATTGGAAAAAGAGGGAAAAGGAAAAAAGACATCAAACGTCGTAAACACTCTCTTTGGAACTTAAATTTTTGAACCGCTTGGGGTTGAAACTCTAGGGCCATTTGGTTCGAGTGCACACTTAGTAATTCGAGACATCGCCATCAGATCAACTCTTCACTTGACCAGAGAGCTGGTTTATTTTTTTTTTTGCGACTGGGATCCCAACTAGTCGCAATCATTCGACCAAAATGTGTTCGCCGATTAGGGGGCTGGTCAAAGTGGAGTTGCTTGGAGGACGCCTATGAACAGCAGTGGACGTCTATCAGCTGAAATGATGATGAAGATAATGGTGATGCTGCTTTTTCCTAAGACTGTGGTGGTCACTATGTAGTTACCGCCATTTACTTTCGAATGATGTCACTAAAAATATTTTTTATGAAAGTTGATAATTATGTCCCTAGGAAGCCTGTTTTTATACCAAAGTTAAACCCCTGTATCATTATCGTCAGTGGCGACTCTTCTCAGCAACTTTACCTATAATGATTTGTATTTCGATCTCATAATAACCTAGTGTCCTTTAATATCAACGATTGTATCACTGCTTATCGTCAGATCACATAATTGGATCACGTACCTACAAGAACCAGTTTTTAACAATTAAAAAAATAAAACGGGCTTAAAGAAAAATAAAAACACCGGCCAAGAGCGTGACGGGCTACACTCAGCGTAAGGTTCAGTAGTTTAACGTCTGTCAAAATAAATGACTTACTTAAGAGTTAAAAATGGATTTTTGTTACATTGATTTGATAATGATATACTAATAACGATGGGCTCACAAAGGACGATGATAACTAAAAGAGTTATAGATTCCAACTACACATGGAAAGTTCTAAACAATGTTTGAGTCCCACCACGAGAAAAGGGAAGGGGTTGTAACATGTAGCGATAACTAGGCAAGGTAACTCTATGTTTTCACTGCTAAATGATTGTCGCGTGCTATTTTCTGCGGATCCATTACTATATCTGTGTGTGTTTATATAGAGATTGTACATTAAGGATACTTAATGAAAAAAATCCACACAATTCGACAATATAACCGTTCCTACTCGAAAAATAGTAACAGCGCGCGTGCAGCGCCATCTCTCGGGGAATTGGGTTACTTATTTGTATAAATTAGACGGGTTTAAACATAAATGTTGGATTTTCAGTGGTAACTTTGGATTGCGTGACCTGATTTTTTAGTAATACTTTTTTATTTCAAATGAGATTCCTTCAGGATGACAAAATATGATATAAACATGATGATATAAACAAATTTAACATTTAAACAAACTAAATTCAACTGAATCCATCTAGTTCAAAATAATTTTCCAAGAAAGTCTTCATAAAATTCTACTTTTGATATTGTTTCCATATTTTTTTAAACTTATGATTATTTTTGGTGAGATTATATGGGAAAGCAGTGGTGTCACTGAGATTATTCGCGAACGGACAGACAGACTTAGCGGAACTACAAGGGTTCCTAGTTTACTAGGGAACCCTAAAAACAATCACAAGCACATCTGTAAATCACTACCAAACCGGCTTGATAAAGGGTCATTTGTCAATGACGTCACAACATTTAATGAACCCAAAACCTCTTGACGTACATGAGGAAACAGATGCAGAACCAGCCATTATCATGACATACCTAAATGTTTATATTTTTTTTTTCTTAAAAAAGGTGTGTCTTTAAAGGCCGATGTTATTCTCAAAATCGAGTAAGGCAGTAGATTAGATTAACTGATTTGTTTTGATATAGGATACGAGCGTAATGAAAAATTTTATTTTTCATTGTTTGACAGCCTCTTTGGCGTAGCGGTAGCGAACGCGGCCGCTGCGCAAGGAGGCGCGGATTCCATCCCCACGCAGTGCAATTATTTTTATGCATGAATATGAATATTTGCACTGGTCTGGTCGTGCCTCAGAAAGCACCTTAAGTCGTTGGTCCCGGTTGCCATACGAACATCTAATCACTAATGGAGCCTTCAAATGTCCAACAATTGGTCCAACTGCAATGCTTTCATATCGCCTTCGGGTCGTGGAGGTCAGACGGCAGTCGCTTCACGCAAAATAGCGAAGTTTAGCCAAAATCCGCATTTAGACTGGTAAACCGGATCTCAGACACCAAAAGCTGAAAAACTTCGGATATGATTGGTATTGACGCTGAGATGATGATGAATTTATTAGTATTACGGTGCATACAAGGAGATCTAAAACTAACATTGTTTCACACCATTGCTGGTGTAGAAAAATTAAAATCTATGTACATGCTACCTGAAATTTATCAATTAATATCATCATCATCGTCATCATCATCATCAGCCTCTACTCGTCCACTGCTGGACTAAGGCCTCTTTCATGGCACGCCAACAAGCTCAATCCTGAGCAGTTCTCCGCCAGCCGCTACCAGCCACCTTTTTGATGTCGCCGCTCCATCTCGCCCAAGGGCGTCCCACGCTACATTTGCCGAGACGCGGTCTCCACTCGAGAACTCGTTTACCCCAATGGTTGTCGGCCCTGCGGCATGTGAACAGCCTATTGCCACTTCAGCTTGCTAATCCTCTCAGCTATGTCGGTAACTGGTCCTCTGTCGGATCACCTCATTTCTGATGCGCTCCTTCAGAGAGACGCCCAACATAACCCGCTCCATAGCTCGCAGAGCGGCTTTAAACTTATGGACTAGTCTAACCGTTAGTGTCCACGTCTCGGTTCCGTAAGTCATGACGGGTAGCACGCACTGGTTGAAGATTTCAGTCCTCAAACATTGGGGTATGGGCGACTAAAATACCCGACGAAGATTACCAAATGCTGCCCATCCCAGCTGGATCCTTCTACTTGCCTCCTTCGCGAAGTTGTTTAATAAATATATCAAAATAGCAAAAATATAAATAGCTGCGCTTCTAGGTTTCACCGGCAAATATGCTTGTGTAAGTTTCGATCACGTGGAAATATCGCGATAAAAGTATTTTATCATCATCATCATGATTTGATTTGATTTGATTTCATCATCACCATCAACCTTTTTATCGTCCCACTACTGGGTCTGCTCTCATACAGAGAAGGATTGAACGTAATCACCACGCTTGCTCAATGCGGCCAAGGCCAAAAAGGCCAAGTTTCCTCAAGATATTTTCCTTCACCTCCAGTCATTGGTGTTCAAGATATACTTAGAAAGTACATATAACTCAAGAAAAGTTACATTGGTACTTGCCTGACCTGGAATCAAGTATCCTAAAGTAAAAATCCGTAAATAATTCTTTGCGTGAAAGAGAAACAACTGGATCACAAATTTTCGCATTTATAATATTAATTGGATGGATTATATTCAAATAATAAATAAATCATAATGACGAAATAAAAACAACAAAGTCCAAAAATTTATAATAATGTAAAAAAAAATGTTTTAATTAAAATCTTCATCAAGATATCAAAAAGTATTTATTTATTTGTATGGTTGTCGGTAAAAGATCGCTCTTAGTGATAGGACCGCCCATTCTGTTACCCTTTGTGAAATCTTCATATATTTTATGTTCTATAACTTATAAGGTGTACCTACATATGTATGTTATAAGAGTATTCAATTCTAACATTCCATGATGGAATAAAATCACATGACATCGAAAAACCTTACTTACTCTTAATTATTTTCGAAAAAGGGTATGTACAAGGAATAAAAAAAAGCTTTTAAAACCACACAATTAAAAAATATGTTTCGGACGAATGTAATCCAAACGAATGAATTTAAATGCAAATGACGTAGTCGAAAAATAATTTGGTATATGCGTCTTAAAAAAATAAATAAAATGGGTTCAGCCTTAAAGAGGCTGTTATAAAACCTCTCAATATTAATTTTACCTATTATCTATGAGAGTTTGTTTTAGCCAAAATCAGCAGTTATACTGATAAAGCGGACCCTAGACCCCAAAACGGAAAGCTTAGAATGCAACTGGGATTAACGCTGAGATGATGATCTGTGAGATCTTGTAGGTCGTAGGTTCGACCTCAGACAAGCACTTGTATAAACTGACTTGTTTGACTGATTGACTTGTATAAGCTGACATCGAATTAACTTATTGTAATCACAAAATTAGCACTATATTTTAAAATTTATTTTTAAAATTTAATAATATAGTACCTAAGTATTTTATTACTTAATTTATTGTTTATTGCATTATTAATTTATTTGACATTGAATTTAATTTTATTTGACATTTTCTACCATAGATTTATTTTTGTGATTTATGTATTTAATGTGATGTCAACTATAATTGTGTAATTAGAATGATTTAATGAAAGTTTTAGTATTTTTTTTTGTTGTTTCTGTTTCATGTCTGCTGTGTTTTTTTATTTATGTGAAATTATGGGTATCTTACCTGAAATAAATTATTGGTATTTCTTATTATAAATAATTTATAAACCAGCACTGCTCTCAAAACGGTGAGGTAGCTAACGTGTTCTAGAACCGAAAAATGTGACAATCACCAACTCGCACCGGGCCCGCATTTTAGAATACCAATGGACCATTCCTTCTCCCAAAAAGGATGCCTGTCAAATCTAACCAATATTGGTTTGCAAACATGGCTTTTTTTAAATAATTATAAACTAGCGCTTGACCGCAATCCCGCCTGAAGGTAAGCAGTGATGCGATCGTTGATGGTAAAGCGCGCTAATTTATTAAGAGCCTATTTACTCAGAAAAACTGAGCTAATAGGAAGGAAGACGGCAGTTGAGCGAGGTGATGCAATGTTAAACCCAAAAACACGACCAACGATGCTGCGCCAAAGGGAGATTGATCTGAAGACCCTCCACGACCAAACTCCCAACACAACAACATTAGGTGCATCGTACCCGGCACACATCGCAACACAACTGCTCAGACCCGTCCTCCGTACGGCTTCACCAGACATTATGCCGGAACACGACAAATCGCTTGGCGGCAAGGCTTTGTCTCGTGGGTGGTAACTTCTGCCGGCGGCAGATGTTATGGCCTACCACCGAGAGATTATTATTAGGTACTTAGTTCTTACAATTTTACCTCTAAAATTGTAAGAACTAACTAACTAATGAGAAACAGGATATAAAGTCCACTCATCCTCCAAGGAAAGGGAGGATCCTCCGACCAGACGGGTATTGAGTCTGGCGGACACTTACCCAATGGTTGATGTTGGGAAGTTGTATATATACTAGATGCTCTGTAAGCACTGCTTGCGGGAATCTGGGTCTGTGTGACATAAGTATGACACGTTGGTTTTAGCGTTTTTGTAGATACCTCTATACGTTTATCCTTGTAATTATTACATACATCTCCTAAAATTGCAGTGCCTTAATTCGGTGTATAGTTAATTAATACTTCATCGATTATTTTTGTAACATAAAAGTTATGTAGGTACATGTAACGTTATCTTAGCAAACTCACTCAGTGAACATGAGAAAATAATTATCTATTCTCTTGGCAACTAGATTTACATAAATGTAATATTCCAGCAGTAGACAGTGAACACGTCCTAGACATGCATACATTATATTCTAAATTATGCTTTTAGCTAATATAAAGCAAAAAATGTTCTGTGTCTTGTAATATTAATTAGGTAGGTACTTTAAACACCTAGTGTACAATCAATTTTTTTCTACCTTAAAAGATAGCTGTGTTGCTGGGGAGTTTTTACGCCACTTCTTTCTAGCCAGAGCACATATTGTTTTTTTTTTTATCATTATTATAACCATTGTATTTCGATTTGTTAAAATTTTATGTTGAACCCATAATTTATTTAAAAAAATAAAGATAATGAATTCACCTCTTTTTCTATTAAATGCAGTGCATCTCTGTTTCTAATTAGAAAAAATATCCTTTGGAGTTTGAATTAATTAATTACTAGTTGTTGCCCGCGACTCCGCCCGCGTGGACCTCAGCTTACAGCGCGCGTTGGTTTCCGTTTCAGTGGGAATGTTCATTCCGAAAAAAAATAAAAAAGCTCAGTTGATATAAAATAAGCGCCTGTTAAAATAATGGGAGTCCCTTTCTCGCAACATTTTTTGTTACTGCTCTGCTCTTATTGGTCGTAGCGAGATGTTATATAGCCTATGTTCTTTCTCAGGCTCTAGACTATTTGTGTACCAAATTTCATTACAATCGGTTCAGTAGTTTTGGCGTGAAAGCCGGACAGACAGACAGACAGACAGACAGAGATACTTTCGCATTTCTAATATTACTATGGATTATCATCATCTTCCTAGGCTTTGCCCAACCATGATGAGGTCTGCTTCCAGTCTTAGCAGATTCAGCGAAATATTAGTGATGTGCCGAGTCGCCGTTTTTTTTTTTTTTAAATTGTGCCGTCTCTTTCTTCTTGCATGGCAAGAATCATTGTTTGCTCTTTTATATTTCCGCCAATTCTATTTTTTCCGCGCTTTGTTTTTTGCGGCATTGGCCTTGTCATTTTCTTTTCGGGGTCGCTTTTTTCCCCTGTCAATATTTTCTTTTCTTTTATTAGTCATTCTTTTTCTTTTTATGTCATACTACAATTCTTATATGTTAATCTTATCCTACTTATAAGCTATCTTACTTCTATACAATTTTCATACTTTCAAACAATTCTTGCCGACGGCACAGTGCTTGGCTGTGCTGCCCTCGTCCGGTTCCTGTCAATTGCTATTTTAGCGATTTTGAGGCAGAACCGCTCCAGATACGGCCTGGAGTGCTTGTCTGCCATAATTCCGGCGCCGAGTCGCCGTTTTGGTGGATCGAGTCGACTCGAGTCAATTTATACGGTATTCGAATCATGACTTAATTCCCTCTACTCGAATTCAATGTTTGGTGTATGAATACAAACTTGAGTCCTACCGGAATCGAGTCAGTATTTGAATTCCGGCTGGACTCGAATCAACCTTCACTCTCAAGTCCTTTCTTCCTAATGTTGCGATTGGCATTGATCTCAAAAGAAATATTGCTCATATCCGATTATGTGTTATGTATATTGTATTATGTTATGTTCAGTTATTTCGTTTGAAGTCAGTTAAATATTGTTTAAATTACTTTTTAATAAAAGACAATTAAAAACATTAAACAAAAACATAGAGCGTAGGTGTTCTATAGAAATAAACAAAAAAAAAACTAACTGCTAACTGACACAAAACAAACAAATCAAAATAAAAAGTTGCAGGTTCAGTTTGTATTGTTAGACCCGCGCCACTTCATTGCTTAAGTAAACAGTTTGCGAGTACGAGCGAGTTAACAAAACTCGTATACTAGACTCGAGTCAGTTGGACTCGCATAAATAGAATCGAGTTAGCAAGTACGAATCGATTCTTCCTGACTTGAGTAGCGGAATCGAGTCCGACGTACTCGAATCATAATAAATTGGTATTCGAGTAGACAAGTCCAAAGCAGGAATCAAGTCTGACTCGAGTCAAACCGTACTCGGCACATCACTACTCAATACCATTATTTTACATGGCCGCCTCCGTGGCGTAGCGGCAACGAAAGCGGCCGTTGCGCAAGGAAGCGCGGGTTCGATCCCCGCGCAGCCCAAATATGTGTATGCATGATTATGAATATTTCCACTGGTCTGGTCATACCTCGGAAAGCACATTAAGCCGTTGGGGTTGTGTTGGAACCCTCAAAAGTCCAACAATTGGTATAACTGCAATGCTTCGGTATCGCCTTCGGGTTGTGGAGGTCAGACGGCAGTCGCTTCATGGAAAATATCGAAGTTTAGCCAAAATCAGCAGTTAGACTGGTAAAGCGGACCCTAGACTCCAAAGCTGAAAAAGCTTCGGATGCGATTGGGCTTAACGCTGAGGTGATGGTGACCAATATTTTACATGGAACGACTATCTATGTGACCCCCTCAACCCAGTTACTGGGTAGAACGATAACCTTTGCTAAGACTGGAACTAATTAATTATTATCTACTACTTATTTATTATAATTTCACCACGATTCTAAATTGACCTTGTTGTCACACCGGAAGAACAAACGGAAGAAGAATGAGTCCATTAATTTTATAAATTAATGGCTTAAACTTAGTACTTAAGTAGTACTAGTATTAGATATAACTAGCGGCCGCCTGTGAGTTCGTTCACTTGGAGTTTGTTATTTAACCATTTTATTTTAACACTGAAATATACAGCATACATTTTAAATTTTTGTTATGCTCCTTTCCTATTGATCCCACTGTGATCTTATATATCAATGGGCTATCCAACGCAAAAAAATATTTTGAAATCGGACCAGTAGTTCCTGAGATTAGCGCGTTCAAACAAACAAACTCTTCAGCTTTATGTATTAGTAGAGATTTTTTATATAAATAACTAGCTGCTCTGCGCGGTTTCTTAGTATAGATATTTAGTACATAATAAAGAATATTCTATTCAGTTCTAAACATTCCTTGACGGAATAAAATCACATGATGTATAAGAAAAAAAAGAAAAAAATATATTTTATATTATTCTAAGATGGGCCTGATAACAGTAATCTTTCGTCTTCATTACTCTTTGCATGGCTAATTTACGCAAAATGGGCGTTAATTTCATTATGTAAAACAAAAATGTAGCTCTGGTCACAAAATTGACAAGCGCTTGTCAAAGACGGTAAAGGTTAACGGCAAATTCCATAGAAATCTATAATATTGCCAAAATTGTAAACGAATAAGTAATTTTTTTATGTAAATATCTATTAAAAAAGTTATTTTTTATTAATTATTTACGGAAAAAATAATCGATACATATTTAATGAAAAAATTACGATTATATTTTCGTTAATTCATATTATGAATGTTTGTATTTTGTCCATATATTCATATTCATATTATTAATTAATGAAAAAATAACTTTCTCTTTTCACTACAACTATAAATATTTTTATATTTTTAACAGTAGTGCTAGTCACTCTGAAATTAATTTTACTGTAGTTGAATAAGGAAGATATTTGTTCAAACTAAATAAGGCGGCGATGAGACACTCCTGCTATAAGTGTTGGTTAATGATACAGAGTCAAGATCATTCTCATCATCATTGTTAGCAACACACAGCTGCACAAATGTATGGCCTTCTCCCTTTAGAGTTTTACTGGACATACAAATTAAATTAAAAAAAAAAATCAGTTGGGAAGCCCAGAATAATTTCGAAGTAGCATCATGTCTCAGAAGATTAGAATTGTCTTGGTGGCGTAGTGATTAAAACACCAGCCTCTCAAGTGTGGGTTCGATTCCAAGTCAGGTAAATACCAATGTAATGTTTCTAAGTTATATGTACTTTCTAAGACATATCTTGGACACCAATGACTGATTAAAAGGCGAAGGAAAATATCTTGAGGAAACCTGGACTTTAAGTCTGAAATCGTTAACCCGCATTGAGCAAGCTTGGTGATTACGTTCAATCCTTCTCTGTATGAGAGGAGACTTGTGCCCAACAGTGGGACGATAAAGGTTGATGATGATGATGATCATGTCTCAGATATATCACGTCGAAGGAAGACATCGAAGTATAACAACACACAGTAGGGTAGGTCCGTTGAAACATACCACCATTGTTGTCGAAACAGCATAGGGTCGAATTTGCATCGTTTCCTAGATAAGTCATGTCGATGAAGCGCTTTGTCGAAGTAGTAGTCTTGGAATCAAAACTATTTTGATTCCATATTATCGTAATAAAAGTAGCGTCTTTGGATTGTCAAAAATGCTCTTGGTATTTCGTCTACTGCCCCGGTCCATCCCGCGGAAAAAGTCCCGGACAAACGCATTCCAAGGAAACCCTGGACAAAGAAAGACAGAGAGAAAAATATCATAAAAGTCAATTATTGGACCACAGATTACTACTGTGGACAGAGCATAAGTATTGAACATGGGAAGTTTGAGGATAATACTAGCATGTTGTTGTCTTTTAGAAGTAATAAAATAGCACTAGGTCTACTATATATATAAAATAAATCTCTAACACATCGACTTCTGACCCTGTATTTTCACACAACACAATCGTAAGTGTCCATTTACGTATTACAGCTAATTAACACCTACACGATTATTTTCCGAATGTTTGCTCATTTAACGTTTCTACTATTTATAGCACCTTAAAATACGTTTACTAAACTACTACTACTAAAATACAACTATATATAGTATATGGCTTGTGTCCATGTCCTGGTCTGTCGCGGTCCTTTAATGGACATACCAACCAACATAGTTTCATTAGCATGCATTTACAGTTATAGTATATTAACGGTTATCTCTGAAAGCTAGTTACTGATCTTATAGCCTCCCGATCGATTTCAGCATGGTGATCAATCTCAACGGACTAATAATAGTCAGGAACGCAAGAGATATTATTTCTGTGCACAAGTATTTCTCACGTTTATAATATTGTAGTAGGATTGATTAACCTGGAAAGTTATTTATTTCAAGCAACGCAGACCCATACCGGGCTTATAACAGTACCATCCCATATCCTCCCGTGGGTGTAGTAAGAGGCGACTAAGGGAATTCTCACCAGGGAAGCGGGCAGCAGGGCTTCTCTAGTGGAATATCAAATTAGTGCGAACCCCAACCCGCCTGCCAAGGGTGGAGATTACGGCCCCAAATGTAATGAAAACCTTGGGAGAGGCTTATGTCCACTGCTGCTATAGGTTGAAGAAGAAAAAAAAGGCCTATACATAAATAAATAGGTACCTTAACCGAAACCTACATTTCTTTATTATAAGACAGTACTTCACTACTACTAGCATGTTCTTGTGCTGTTCTGTGTTGTGCCGCGGAAGCGATGTAACACCACGTTCTGCGGCCAGAAGTCTTCTTCAGGGCAGGAAACAATTTGGTACACGCACCACGAATGCCTTGAAATTGAAGTGTCGGCCCGACTCGAGTAACTGCATCCTCGGCGTCATCTTTAGTAGTGTAATGTAGGCGGAACATGTATGTACCCGGGCCCCGCAGGAGCTTTGCTGCAGCGGTTCTTGTTTTGCACCTTCACGAAATCCTCATCATTAGCACTATTTAGCTTCATATTTGGAATAACTGAGACACTCACGGTGATGCTAAGGATTCCTTATGCGGAGGCTTCGCTAGGGTTATTAATCTATGTAGTGAGGTGACTTTTGTTGTGATTTTAATTTAAGAAACATAACAAACCAAGATGTGGTATCATATTTTAGAGTAATTTATGTTGAGTTGAATATGTGGATATAATGATTCTGTACTAGCTGCATCTTTAGTGTCGGACCACAATTTTAGTATCTGCAAGGCTAGAGTGAATAGGCTCTTAATAAACTGGCACGGTTTACCATCAACAATTGCATCACTGCTTACCATCAGGCGGGATTGCGGTCAAGCACTAGTTTATAATTTATAAAAAAAAACAATCACCTGTCTCGCTCTGGACGGAGCGTATCAGACTTTTACTTACTAAAACCCACCCGTGTTCCTCACACTTCCTGTGCGCTAAGGTCAAGGTATCTCCTTCGAGCAATCCGCAGCCCTGGCAAGCATTGGTCTTCGTGGACCCCGTCACGATGTGCTGGTATCTCTTTGAGGCGCGCGTGAAACAAAACGACTCGGGCCTGGTCCTTACTTGCCTGCGCCTACGCTGACCGGGAGTTTAATGTTGTTTTCCGACCAGGGCGTCTCCTGCGGCGGCTAGAGGCGTGACGGCGCTGAGATTCCCGCTCCCTTATGCGATCCGCCTCTTCCTTTGCCAGCATCAAACACAGAAGGAGGTAACGCTCCTGATCATGGCCTAGTTTAGGGCCGGACGCGAGAAATCGCCGCCAATCGCCGGCGACGGTGCTCCGTCCAAACCGGCAGACCTCCACCGTATCCTCAGGGCAATCCCCACAGTGGTGACACCCTGATGTACCATATTACCTTATAATCAATAAATACTTAACATTTTGCTTGGAAAATCCCCAATTTAGAAAAATAAAACAAATTAACGTCAACAATTTTGACACCTTGTCATTTAATTTCTCGAATAACACGCAAATATGCAGTAATTTATCGTTATTTTGTTAAAATATTTTTTCGGTGTATTTGATTTTTGTGGTTGCAGGTTTCAGTAGTGAATCATTAGCTTGTGAATAAGTAATAAATATCCGTTGTATAGGTTAGATAAGCTTTCCGGCTTTACGTCTTGATAGAGGACTATATTTAGACATCGAAACATCATATACCGTACCGGTACCCTTCTCTTCTTCTCAGTCTATAAAGATCCACTCCTGGACAACGGCCTCCCTCAACGCTTTTATTCCATTAGGGGGTATTGCCACAATTCCCACCCTTGGCAGGCGGGTTGGGGATCGCAGTAATTAGTTACTCCACAGAAGCGCTATTGCCCTCTTCCCCGGTGAGATTTCCCTTAGTCGCCTCTTACGACACCCACAGGAAGATCTAGTCTAGTCTGTTATTTTTATAAATTTGTCATTCCAACATGATTTCATTGTCATTATCCTAAAAGTTCATAATCTGCAAATTTAAATTCTTAATGATCGATCAATTATCGGTCAGTCGTCTCATAAAGGAATGTTGATAGAATGACATTGCTGCATTGTCATTATTATAAAACTCGTTAGTAGAAATGAATTTCTAAAAATTACTAGTCAACATGAACGTGGTGATTGACCACTGGAAAGTCGTAGTGACGCCATTTTGTTAGTTGTTCTTAATTTAAAACATTAACTGTAGTACCAATATATCTACTACTTCTTCTTCTTCAGCCTATAGATCTCCACTGCTGGACAATGCAATGGCCTCCGCCAAGACTTTCTACGATGACCGGTCTTGTGCTGCCCGCATCCATCGGCTTGCCGCGACCTTCACCAGGTCATCGGTCCACCTTGTTTAAGGCCTCCCTACGCTGCGTCTTCCGGTACGTGGCTGCCACTCCAGAAAGTTACTGCCCTATCGGCCATCGGTTCTACGAGCAATGTGCCCTGCCCACTGCCACTTAAGTTAAGCGACTCGAAGAGCTATGTCGGTCGGAATGGAAAGAGCTATGCTTGGAGTTTCTCTGCGTGATCGAATCAGAAATGAGGAGATCCGCAAAAAAAACAATATATGTTAAAGATAAATACCTAGACAATTACACAGCGCTATTTAAACATTGCAATGATTATATGTTCCTTATTGATAACAGTGATATTCAAATTCTTGTTCAGTATGGTGTGAATACGTGACAAGGCAAATCAAAATCGTTGCAAGTGCCACGCAAAAATAACCTTTATGGCAAGCGTATCGCTTCTTGTAAGATGCCTAACATACCTACTATTACATTAAAAAGTGTTGTGTTTAGTAGAAAAAAATATACCATCCAGCAAAGATAAAGCTCCTTACCCTACGATAAGATGTCAATAAGTCGTCGAAACTTAAGGTTAAAGTAGGGGAATTGAAAATAGCTCAGAACAGTGCCTCATATTACTAGAATGCATATCATAATCTATAGAAATGAAATATAAGTATGATTACAAATAATACGTGTGAGTATACGTGTATATATAAATAACATTGCAAATGTAAAGCTGTTATTTAAGTCTGAAGTGTACACTTACTTATTTTGGAGGACAGGAAACTACGGAACCCTCTTTTTTTTCCGGGGTGGAAATTCTTATAGGATGTCCGCCGCCCTGGGGTGGGCAACGGGGTCTGTCAGACTTTAACTGACTAAAACCACCCCGGTGTCTCTTCTATCACGAGCGCGCGTTGGGCCATGGGAGTCTAAATTCTCCCACGGCCCCACACCCTCGTGCTGGCCCGGTTTGTCGGGTCTCTTCCCCTGTACGGGGTAGTGGGGTGTTAAACCACCCCGTGCATCGCCTCAGAGGCGCGCGCCGACACTCGAGCGCGCCATACGCCTCGGGGCCTATCGAATAGGGAGCGGGTTCTTCCCCATGTCCCTCGCCCATGGACCCATTCATGGGGGGCGAAAGAGGGCATTATCCGCCCTTCCTCGGCGCCCGGCGCGTCTGCTGCGGCCCGGGAAGGGAGTTGAGATCTCCCTCTCCCGTTCCGCAGCTTCCTTCTGCGACATCACGTCCTCGCAGAAACACTGAGCGTGGTCCGACACGCTCTTAGCCGGTTTTTAAGCAAACAATTACTATTAATGCATATTAACGATGACTGAGCAATTTGCACCATAACACACATGCTTTTGTTTTAGTTCAATATATTTGATCGTCAAATTATTTAATTAGTTATGTTCAAAAATGTGTCTGCTCAAGTACGTTACTATGTTAGTACGTACGTAGCTACGTAATACGCAATGAATGTTACTGACTTTGAGGGTCGAGAGGTTGGAGTTGCGTCACAACACGAATTTCAAGTCGTTCGTGCCGCGCGTTCGACACGTCATCATCTCGAGAAGTTCCTAAACGAAGAGTTTGGCCGAAAGGTATTGTTGTACCGCCGGTTTCGTGGCCTGCTACGTGACACCAGTCAGCGAAACACGACGCCGACACTTTGTGTACATTAGTTGTAGTTAATTATATGTATTAATAGTATGTATTTTAAGTTTTTATGTTAATATACAGTCGACTCTCGTTAATTCGAAAATTGTTCTCGAGTGTTTGAAATATCAAATGGTTCGAAATTTGTGAGAGGAAATAAATAAAACTTCGAATTATAAAGTGTTGATTTTGTGTGAATATTATACAGAGTGATGCTGACAATACGACAATAAATGAAAACACGAACAATGCTGAGCATAGGAATAATCCTAAACCATAGAAAAAAACCTAGCACCAAAAATAAAAAAAAATGTTAATTTCAAATAAACTAAATCCCATAAAATTGCAAACGGAATAGAATATCCTTTAAAAATGTTGGTTAGCTTACCCTGGCTACGTGTCATCTGTACTAAGTTGCAGTCTTATAATGTGCGGAAAATCAGTCGACACCGACAGAGTTTTTAAAATACAGAAACGATGTTTCCGGGTTATTAATAAAGTATGGTTCTTAGACGGCTGTAAACCTCTATTTCAAAAATGTAAAATCCTTCCTCTACCTTGTATGTATATAAGAGACATCTGCAATTTTACCAAAAAATACATGCATTATTTTAAATTACGCAGTGAGGTCTTGACAAGACAAAAGAGGAGAAAGTTCCGAAACTTATTAAATCAACCACCGTGTAGAAAAGATATTTATAAGAAAAATGTGTTTAATATGTTTATTTTAATTTATAATAACACTAGCTTTCCGCCCGCGGCTTCGCTCGCATGGAGATCGGTTATATCGCGCTTTTAGATTTCCCTCGTGAATATAATGTTTTTCCGGGATAAAAAAGTAACCTATTATTTAAACCGAACTTCTAACTTTACGTCTGCAAAATTTCAAAACAATCGGCTTAGTAATTACGGCGTGAAAGCGGAACAAACAAACAAACAAACTCACTTTCCGATTTATAATATTAGGATATTTGGTGTACACATACAAATATTCCAGTAATCTCCCTTGGGAACTTGATGTTTTTTTAAGACCAAAAGTAGCTTATGTTACTCTCCTTCATTTCAACTAACTGTATGCCAAAAATCAGGTCGATTGATTGCTTAGCTACGGCGTGAAGGAAGGACAAACAAACAAACAAACACACTTTCACATTTATAATATTAGTATGGATTCCAAGTAACTTGAAACTGTTAGAGGGTGGTGTTTTTAAAACGAAATTGGTAGAGTGGCTTCAAAAATATAAAAATATTGTTTAAGGAATTTTTGGAACATAAAAATTGAAATGTTTAAGGATAAATAGTAAGTAAAAAGGAATAATGATTGTATAACATCAAATATTTGCACGTTTGCATGCAGGCAGAGTACTATAACTTTTAGGTTTTAAGAACTTACCTTTATAAAAAAAAATGTATTTCAAGCAAATAAACGTATGATGATGATGAAATAAATGGATAAATAAATATCCACAAATCATATTCATACACATAGCACATCACTATAATATATTTAATATTAGTAGTTTATGAAACTGTTACATAATGAGGGATATTATGCACGAGTGTGAGTTTAAAAAACGAGCGAAGCGAGTTTTTTAATAGTATCATACGAGTGTGTAATACCTAATTATGTACAGTTTACATTGTATTGGATATATGAAATAAAAGATAGAGATTGATACAGTTTATTTATTGGTTATTGTAAATGTTAACATTTTGAATTGTGTTGCGTTGGCGTTAGAGGCACTCGCACGCGATTTCCATCCGCCGTGGCGCTTTAGCTAGTGATATCCCCACCGGCGTCAATAAGTATGGTCGTAGAAGTGCGTCTTAAGCAATGTCCAGTATACTGCTCTGAACTTGGAAGTTGTAGATGATCTGCTATAGTTTTACCTAAAGTTCCAAATTTGTTGATGCCAATTCTCCGTTGCGTGGATTTTTCACGTTGGTAATTTAAAAAGAAACAGGTATTTTTACAAGAAATGAGCCGTAGATCCATGTATTCTTTACATATGTCATAGTATTTTCCTGTAATACTAAACGAGCGGTCTCGTTTAATTTTTGTAATACGAATTGTTACTAATATTGTATTTCCGTAAACTTCCACATCCTGAAATTGCAAATTGTAGAGTTTTTGTCGAGAGAACGAAGTAGCACTTTTATTCCTTTTCCATGTTAAAAAATCTTGATAACATTTATCGTATAATTTTCTTGATTTAATTGGTAGTAAATTAAGACTGACTGCTGTCGCAGCCTCTAAAATATCGGGCGGCGTCAAATTTTCTTCACTGTCAGTTGACATTTTAAGAAACAATAATAACCAATTATGTGTCCAGCGAAACACAACAACTACTTGCAATGCAAAGAAACGTATTTTGCACCAAAATTATGCACCCTGCATCACCGCGCACGCGCCAAAGCGCGCGCAGCCACAGATAAAAAATGAAATAGTGCTATTTGTAATCTGTACGCTAATGAAAAAAAAATATTATAATATTATTTTGTTAGAGAAATAATGTTATAATTTCATTTTTTAATTTCCTTTCGATATACTATGGGTAAAGTACGTCAATATAAACTCCTTTTTAGTTTTATATTTTTAATTTTTTGATATGAGAGTAGATAAAATAATATATTTATTAAACCAAAAAAGTAACCACCGGTGGACACTCAGCTATGTTTTTTATAGAGAAGGATGCGCATATTATTTGTGCCGAACAGACCCCCCGTGTCTTCCTTACTATTCCAATATACACAGCTTAGCAATAGTGGAATGGATCGTAGAGTTTCGTAGCTTAAACGTTGTCTGTAAAAGATCACTCTTAACGATAAGCCCCATAAGCATACATTGTGTCCCCCTTTGTAAAGTCTGTATATTTAACTTCTGTATATGATGTACATAGTAAAGAGTATTCTATTCAATCCATTCTTACTTTTCATATCCTCGTCGCATTGCATATATTTGAAGGAAAAGCAGAACTGGGCCACTCTTCAACCCCGCTAACCGACCTACCATTATTTTTGCTTTGTGTTGGACACGAGGTTTCTTGTAACCACAACCAGTGGAACTTGGTCGTTAATTAAAAGGTATACTGGCCTGCCTGGAAGCCTGGATCAGACGCCCAAACCACCTCACTCTGATTTTCAGCTGCTATCAATAAGTGACATCATCATCATCATCATTATCATCATCATTTCAGCCGAAAGACGTCCACTGTTGGGGCATAGGCCTTCCCAAGGATCTCCACGACGACCGGTCCTGCGCCCCCCTCATCCAGCGGTTTCCGGCGACCACCTTGTCAGGGGCCTACCCACGCGGTGTCTTCCGGTGCGTGGTCGCCACTCCGGAACCCGTCGGCATCATCGGGCATCGGTCCTGCGACCGATGTGCCCTGCCCACTGCCGCTTTAGTGTTGCAATTCTTCGGGCTGCGTCGGTTGCTCTCGTTCTTCTGCGGATCTCCTGATTTCTGATTTTATTTACACCGAACATATCCCGGACGTCAGGCTGCAAGAGATTCGATTGGCTCTCAAACATACTTAATCTTCCATTTAAATGATACATCCGTGGATGGGTGACTATTCCGTACCTCGGAAACCACGTTCAGCAGTTGGTCTCGGATGTCCTTCTTCTTTAGCAATCGTTACGGATAGTTAGAAGCCCGAAAGTCAGACAACTAGTCTTACCAAGGGCCGATAACCGGTAACTGGGTTGTGGAAGTCAGAAGCAGTTCCTCTGTGTAAAATAATGGTATCCAGCTGAAGACGGTTCGACTGGAAGCTAACCCAAACATGGTTTGGAAAATGACTAAATGGGCACTCAATCATTTACAGGCTGTATTGTGATAACTTTCATGATCTGTATACATAATTATTATGTCTCCACAAATAAATAATGAAAAAGTCGTGGTGGCCTAGTGGTTAAAACGTCAGCCTCTCAAGTATGAGTGTGCGGGTTCGATTGCAGGTCAGGCAAGTACCAATGTAACTTTTCTAAAGTTATATGGGACGTTCTTCTTTTTTATCGACAATCTGACAGGCAAATTTTTATATTTGATAAAAAAATAAACTTGTGATTTATTTAGTGAAATGTGATTTCAATTATTGCCTCATTATTGTAGGTTACAAAAACATTTAGTGCAGCGAATTATTACATGTAATTTTCGTTTTATTTCAAATTTCGTAGCAATGGTATGAAAAAAATAACACCTCAGTCACAAAAGTATTTATTTTTTTTATTTTTCATTTTAAATGAGAACTTCAGTTACTTATTACTTTCTTATCAAGAATATAAACATTTACTATTATCTAGCTTCATTGGACGGAATTTTTTAACTAATCATTTTTTTTTTAACTATTCAATACCACTCTGTCACATATTTGCTTCATAAGACATAATTTTTTTGAATATTATGAAAGCCGCTCAATAAAGTCGTTTAAAAATCTAGTGAACATCTTTATTATTTAGCATATAATACTAGAAAACGTTATTTTTGTAAATACTAACAATAAAGTGGTTCATAACTTACTTTGAACTAAAATTTTAAGGGGGACAAAATTGTGACAGAGTGGTTAACGAAGTGACAGAGTGGTAATGAATTTATATCGCATACAGTTTGTAAGATTATCTGGTTCATGTCATTTGTCTTGATAACTTTATTTTTATACAAAATAACTCTCATGAATGTAATGTTTGCGTGTACCTTGCACATACAGGTTTCATGACTGTCAACTGAAGGTGGTACGACATAAAACGGATTACATTTTTCAAAATAACTGTAGTGACATTAATAACGTTGGGGTCCTCTTTTAGAAATGACTTATAGAGATCTTCCTTTTTTTTCCAGCAGTGGCCCATGACACATCATCCTTGAGATGAAAATCATGATTTTTTTGTTTTAATATATTATGTTTTGGCAAGATGGAACTATACTTCTTCACTCTCCTGATTTTAATAGTTTCTATTGCCAGATGAAGTTTTTATCCAAAACGATGAATTGCTGGGTTTTCAAGTATACTTGTAATATAGCGTTTTTTCTGTAGTCTTTTGTGTGCTTGTAATGTTTTTTAATGGTATTTGATAAGATATTATATATTTTCTGCATTCTTCTTTGCAAAGTTCATTTTATTATTTAATATGAGTTGTTGTTGTAAGCACTTTATTTTGTTTCTTTTTCTGTGGCTGAAGTCATTTCTTGTATTTCTGTACAAGTAATTCTTGTATTTTTTTTTTTTGAAGTTGAATATTTTGTCTCAAAAGGCGTGATCTATCACGTCGCACTTGTTTTCTTCCCCTGCTACTGGCAACAGACGAGGCTGGAGTCAGTGAACGAGATCTGGGACTTAATGGAAGTAGTCTGGAATTTGAGGGAGGCGGTGTAGAAGCTGGAGTGTTAATCAAAACGTTCTGCAAAGTTTTCTGTCTTTCTCTTCTTTTTTTATTTCTAATCTGCTATTGTCTTTTTATTTTTTTAGACCATTTGGTGTCATATGCTTAACTAACGTTTTGCGAGTATGAATCTTTCTAAATCTTTATGTTTTACTTCTGCAACAAGTTCAGGGTTAAGCTTTCTTTTTTACGACACCATCGCTGTCTTTCAGCCGCAGATAACGCCATTTTTTCATTTACATGATGGTAATACCTTAAATTAACAAAATGGTTGATGATAGAATAACAAACATAAAAAAACTAGCAATCATCTATTATGGATATAAACTAAGGCTCTAAGTTCCATACAAAAATGACCACTCCGTAACGAGTTATACCACTCCGTCACACACTTTCGTGACAGAGGTGCTACGTGACAGAGGTGTAAAATAGTAGTGTTCGAGATATTCAGCATTGTCCTAATTATAATTTACGCATAAAGCTGAGTGTATATGAAATACTTATCATAAATTAATCAAATAATATTAAAACCCCGAAATTAGAATAACATTTGTTAGTCGTAATTTACGTGACAGAGCGGACGCTAAATAAACACACGCACCTCCTTTTACTGTTTGCGAGCGACTGACTGATATTATCGGGGCATGAGAACGTATAGCGCGAGTGCGGGATGGAGGGGAACTCTTCTCGAACCTTGTGACCAAGGTCAAAGTTTCTAAAGCACATTATTTTGTACCATAAAATGAGTGACAGAAGGTAGCAACTAAAATCATATACATCGGGAGACAGCCAATAAAATATTTTTTTATTTAATAATATAAACATTAAAAATTATTTCTTCTTATTAATGTAATAAAAAAGGTTAAGTAGTTCAGTAAATGTTCTTGGATAGAAATTTTCAATATGATTTTTTTTTACGAGAGCAGTTTGTTTACATTACTTGTCACAGAGGGACACACTTTATTTGTATGTATAACACCTCCGTCACGCTTTTTGTATACTATGTCACACTGATTTTGTAAAAAATAATTATGAATAAAATCTAGTTTTGAGGAAATTAAAATTATTGCATTGTCAAGTGTATTTTTATAAAAAAAAAAGAAGTAATTTAATATTTATGATCATAATATTATTTTTTTTGTGGGGAAGACAAGTCATTGTCGATAAAAAAGAAGAACGACCCATATGTACTTTATAAGTATATCTTGGACATCAATGACTGATTACACGGTGAAGAAAAACATCTTGAGGAAAGCTGGACTTTTAAGTCTGAAATCGCCAACCCTCATTGAGCAAGCGTGGTGATTACGCTCAATCCTTATCTGTATGAGAGAAGACATGTGTCCAGCAGTGGAACGATAAAAGGTTGATGATGATGATGAAATAAAGAATCTTGAATCACTTAAATGTAGGTTCATTGATCAAAAGGTGGTGCTATAAAACACTTCATGAATAATGTCTTGTCAAAAAAGGGTAAACTCCTCCTCTCTATGTAAACACATTCATTTGTTTCTTGATTGATATATTTGAGACAAACACTGTCGTTTTTAAATCTGTAATGTAAATATTTTCAATTACCTTAAGAATTAATATATAAAAAAAAATGTGAAGGCTTAGGAAATCAGGTGGCGCAAAACAGTCAGCCATTAATAAACTTAGAAATTGTAGGTGTCTTTGTAAATACTAAATTTACGCCACATGCGAATAACGCGTCATACTGATGTCACGCAAAATCCTGCATCGCGCAATCAGAGTTTACCGCACAATTAGCATAAAAACCTCCTTTAAAAAAACCAAGCTGTTTTGATCGTTGCCCAGGGCCACGCGGGTCACATCTTTACCGTTTTCATTCAATATTAATTCCCCGTGGCTTGTAATCAACGTTTGATGTAAACACCTCGCTCCGGTCTAGGGTGTCCTCCGTGGCCCGAATAGTTCAATACAGGGTGGCCCACCGGTTCCCTCCGTGGCCCACATGAATTACTGCCACTATTTGCTTGGCGTTTAACGTGTTAACTGTCACGCAGTTGCCTATGGAGCCCTTATCTATGGAGGGTGAGCGAACATTACACCCTTTTCCACATATCTCTATAAAGTATTGGAATGTTTTTTATCCAGAGCCAGAGCGGTAAATTAAAACTCTTATTTACTATATTTTGTCTTGAATCATTATTCCATTAAGCTTGTTAGTATTCAACAATGAGTGTGTAATGACGGTAGGTCTCTGAATATGTACTGTCCAGTGAACTCTGCAGCCCAAAATATCATGAAATTTATTGGATTCTAAATATTCCACTCACGCTAATCTATTCTAGTCTAGTAATCTATCATGTCTAGTTTGAAGCTCACCAGCAAATACCTAATTGTAATCTAGTTATATATAACATTTTAACCAACTCAAGTTGTCTCAACTTATTGTACACCTGTGAACCTAATACCCGGAAGAATAAAATATTTTTATTTCTATTTTAACTTACTAAAATTTGCAAAACTTTCAGATTGAAAAATATCGCAAAGTTTTGCTGGGTTGTAACTAATAAATAGTATTATATATTAATGAAATTAGTCCTTCTTCCATCGAAACCATTTGAAGGAAGAACGAGGAAGCTTGCACTGATTTTTTTTTTTAACATTATAAACTAGTGCTTGATCGCGATCCCCGCTGATGATAAGCAGTGATGCAAACAATGATGGTAAAGCGCACTAGTTTATTAAGAGCCTATTCACCCTAGCCTTGAAGATAGTTTATACGTGGTTCCAGTACGCGGTATAAAAGCTGAGGAACTAATTTGGATGAATGAAAATGATTATGATGATTTATGTCGACTGATTACTATATCACAATAAAGACTCGTATTTAAAAAACTCTCCGACCTTTTACAGTAAATCAGTACTTGATTAAAAAAAACCCTTTTTAATCGAGCACTAATTTGAATGACGTAGATTGAAACGTTGATCGTTTTGGAACCTGTTTCCTTTCGTAGGGGTATTCACACGTCACTAAAATCGCGGATATTTTATGATCGAGGCTAAACTCTCTTCCGTGGGTCAGTACAGCTTCAATATGGTACATCAAGTTTTACAAAATGTTTGGGTTTTCACTGCGTCTTCTGTATTGCTTCTTGAGATGAATCATCAATGAATCATTTAAGAGATAGTTACTGTTGAGTACCAATTGGAGGTAATGAATATCGTGAAAGGGATCAGACAACTGACATTAGTTAAATGTATCTTGGGTATGGAAGAATACTGATACTCATCTGCATTCGGTTAGAACTGGATGCTCTTAAGGAAGTTCTATGCAGATGATGACCTTAGGACTGAAAATGATTTCTTTAACCAGCAATACGATAATAAAGGCTACTGGATTATTGAAGCTTCTTCTTCTTCAGCCTATAGAGTTCCGCTGCTGGAAAAAGGCCCCTTCCAAGGCTTTCATTACATTTGTTGCCATAATGTTATGATTAATACAGCGTGGGCCATGAATTAGTTAACAATTGAAAAAATCGTATATAGAAAACTATTTGATATATTTTTAAAATTATTTATTTACAAGAAACTTAATTATTTGGAATTTATTTTTTAAAAATAACATCATCTCAATGTCCACCGTTTCGATTTTTGCACTCTTCTAAGCGAGCACCGAAATTTTCGAATACTCGTCGACAAAGAGACCGCGAGATCGCTGACATTTCTTCGCTATTTTTTTCCTTTAGTTCACGTAGTGTTTTTGGTTTATAGATGTAAACACGACTCTTCAAATAACCCCATAAAAAGAAGTCTGCTGGGGTTAAATCTGGACTCCTGGGTGGCCATGGGATGTCGCCTCGTCTGGAAATCAGCTTTTCCGGAAACATTTCTTTGACTACCGGCAGGGACTCGTTGGATGTGTGACAAGTGGCTCCATCTTGTTGAAACCATGTGTTACGATTCCAGTAGCTTCGGTGCCAAGAACCCCCGTAACATTTTCACATATTCAACAGAATTCACAGTTACCGAACGGCCGCGAGAATCTTCGAAAAAATAGGGCCCAGTGATTCCTTTTGCTGAAATTGCAGCCCATACCGTTACCTTGGGAGAATGAAGTGGCCTCGCGTGTTTAGATTTGGGATTTTCGCTGCTCCAATATCTGCAATTCTGTTTGTTTACGTGTCTGTTGAGGTGGAAATGGGCTTCGTCGGAAAATAAGAGGTTGTCAAAATTATTGAATCGATCTAACATTGTTTTGGCATAGGACTTGCGCAAATTTAAATCATTAGGTTTTAATTCCTGTACTAACTGGATCTTATATGGATGTAATTTCATATCTAATTTCAAAATACGGCGCAATGATGTTTGGGATAGTCCTAATTCAGCCGAACGTTTGCGCGTCGATAAATTTGGATCACTTCGAACTGATGCGGAAACTCGCTGCACGTTCTCTTCGCTCCGAGAAGTCCGTGGGCCGCCGGTTTGCTTCACGTTTAGTGTAGATCCGGTCTCTTCGAACTTTTTAACCCATTTCTTTATTAATGGAGCACTCGGACACTGATTTAAATCGTGTAAGTCGTATTCAACGCGAAATAAGCGTCTCACAGTAATGAGCGAACTGTTGTTTAAATAAAATTGTTTCACACAATAAGCGCGCTGCGGCCCCGTGAAACGATCCATTGCGACTAAATTTCCGAGAAGCGAGCTAGTGGTAACGCCCCTCCCCGCTCCCCGCGCGGCTTGTATTAGCGCGGGGTGTTAAGTTTAAATGTTAACGAATTCTTGGCCCACCCTGTATCCTGTATATAATTATTCTTTTTCTTCTTCAGCCTATAGATGTCCACTGTCTTGTGCTGCCCGCATCCATCGGCTTCCCGCGACCTTCACCAGGTCATCGGTCCACCTTGTTGGACCTTGTTGGATATAATTATTAATAGTTTGATATTCCACAGGTGAAGTGCTACTGCCCACTTCCCTGGTGAGATTTTCCCTAGTCGCCTCTTACGACACCCACGGGAGGATATGGGTTGGTACTATTCTAATCTACTATTCTATTCTCTTCTGGATTTAACAAGCTTTTGGTATCATTGACGTCTAAATTACAGTAGCTAGCAGTGGTAGACAATCGCATGTTTGCTAAATCCATGAGATCCTCGCATTCATTTATATTCAAACCATCCTGCACATACGAACATATACGTACATATGAACTTATATGGTATGTTATAAAAAAAAGAAATTAAATTAGGTACATAAAAAACAGTTTAAATATCACAGCTGTGTATCTATTAAAATGACATAATTTAGAGGAATGTTGTTATAGATCTTCAAAAGCATAAAGACTTATTCAACAGGAAATGATAAGTTGATTTTAAATTAACTCGAGTTGATACCACTTTTTTGTATCTAGAGGCAACTTATTAACCGATTAATATCTGAGACTGTGCTTTTTTCTAGTGTTATAAACTAGTGCTTGGCCGTGATCCCGCTTGATAGTAGATAAGTAGTGATTCCATTCGAAACTTGTTCAGGGTGCTTAAGGTGTAAACCTAAAGAAAATCTTGACAATTGCGAAGTGAGATGAAGTGTGTCATCAGGAAAAATTCTTACACCAAACTAGCTTACCCGTGCCTTGCATCGTTGGGCGGTAAATATTTTTATTTGTGATGACTATTGAAGAGGGCTTTGTTGAGAGTGCTTAGGAAACATACTACTTAAAAGTATTCTTTGACTTTTAGTATGAACAAGTTTTAAAGGTTTCGCTTAGTTAACTGAAAATCAAGTACAATACAAGCAAATCGGCTATGGAATAACTTGTCCGTGTTCGTAAGGTGTGTTCAAACTATGTCCACTTTTAAAACCATGATAAAAAAACACTTTCGCTTTTTTAAACATGTCATTATATTTATTTGCTCTTGTATGATGTTTATTAATTAGATTTATACATTTATTAGACTTAGCATGGTACACTTAACGTACATATTTATTATATAATTTATGTAAGTACCTAGGTAAGCTTATATATTATAGTAATTATATCTTTTTTTTATTTATTATCGTGTGGTACCAAACTATATCCACCTGTGGGTGTCGTAAGAGGCGACTAAGTGTACTCTCACCAGGGAATCGGGCAGCAGCGCTTCTCCTCTGGAATAACAAATTACTACGATCCGCAACCCGCCTGCCAAGTGTAAGCCTGGGACTATGGCAATGCCCCTCAATGGAATGAAAGACTTGGGGTAGGGTTTTGTCCAACAATGGACCTCTATAGGTTAAGAAGAAAAAAAAAGAAAAAGACATCTTTTTGTCGAGTGTAGAAGATATTTATTAATTTGTTAGCGAGGGAAAAATTGAACGCTGAGCTGTGATTGTGAGTAAAGTCGGTGGTCAACATTATAGTCACTATAATTCTAGAAACGATCATAATATCTAAGTATTGATAAGAACAATGATGGCTTTACTTGAAGTAGGTATATAAATGTATTTTTCTCAAACACTGCAAATAAACCGCCCAAAACTCTCCTAAAACCAAAACATCTAAGAATTAGCCAATATACAATATGTAAAGAAAACCCAGAAAGGTTAAGGTAAACAGAAGACCAAATAAAATATGAAATTTTACATAATCATCATAGTAACAATATTAATGAATTTTGAAACAATCAATTTTTCAGCGAATAAATTCCAACCTCCCCGAAAATTGGTAATTTTTTAAAAAGTGTAAACACCATTTTAGACAATATTATTATGAGAAATGCGATCACGTTGGCGCCCCTTTTCGTACGAGCATGTGTTGCCTACCGCACATGTATTAAGTTACCTCGCTTTTGCGAAATAACATTTAATTTTTAAGGGGATTGTTTTAAGTTTAGCCCGGCTTTGTAGGCATTAGTGGAATCAGTTATAGATACCTAACAATACCTTCACCGATCGGACAGGGTTTTCTTTACATGTTGTATAATAAGGTTACTGCAGACTCGTGTGATATATTCTTTGAAAACTTCACACGCACCTTATCGAATATGTTTTTTTTTATAATTATAAACTAGAGCTTGACCGTAATCCCGCCTGATGATAAGCAGTGATGCAATCGTTGATGTTAAAGCGCGTTAGTTTCATAAGAGCCTATTCACTCTAGCCTAAAAGAGACAGGGTGAATAGGAAGGAAGACGGCAGTTGAGCGAGGTGCTGCAATGTTAAACCACACATCGCAATACAACTCCTCAGACCCGTCCTCCGTACGGCTTCACCAGACATCATGACGGAACACGACGAATCGCTTGGCGGCAAGACTTTGTCTGGTGGGTGGTAACTTCTGCTGGCAGCCGATGTTATGGCCTACCACCGAGATAAATCATCGAAAAATCAAATCGCTGTCATAATATCGTTGTCGTCATAATTATAGTAAAGTTGTTTATCTTACAAAGGTATGACGTAGAAAAATCACAAAGGCACTAGCCTTCATGAGATAGAACAACTATGCCAAGCCACTCTGTTTCACACAACTTAATAAGCTCAATTTTAGTATGTACGTATATTGTTTTGTTGACATCCAAAAAAATGTTGTAAAAACTTTGCAAAAACTGGAGCCAATTATTATTAGAAGACTCACAGAGGATGTCAGACATTAAACCATCGTGTTTGAAGATCATAGAGTAACTAGTTTGGGCGTAATAGATATCACATGGACATCAGTGACGTACAAACGTTGATATCGATGTGAAAAACTCGAACGAAAAAGGTTAGATTGAGATCACAACCATTTATGATCACCCAAAAGACTGTACTGGTTCAGGAGCCAATGGAACCTTATTACTAACTAGCTTTCCGCCCGCGGTTTCGCCCGCGTGGAATTTGGTTATATCGCGCTTATTAACCTTATTTTCGAGGATTAATATCATCGATCAATTAGTTTCTAAGTTTACATGTATTTATTTGTTTGCAATAAAACCCAAATAACTTTGTTTTAAACGACACACAGCGCCATTTATCACCGTACTGGTATGAAGCTTACAATATTTTTGTTTTCCCTCGGGAATATTAAATTTTTCCGTGATGAAAAGTACACTATTATTTAATCCGGACTTCTTAATTTACGTCTGTAAATTTTTAAAGCAATCGGTTCAGTAGTTACGGCGTGAAAGCTGAACAAACACACAAACAAACTCGCTTTCTGATTTATAGTATTAGTAAGGATATCCTGGTATCCGTCCGTCTGTAAGCGAGCTGTATCTCATGAACATGGCAGTTGAAAATTTCACATATTGTGATTTTTTATTGCAACTAAACTAATAAAAATTCAGTAAAATTAAAAATTCAACAGGGTCTCCATAAAGAAAACGTGTTTTTAAGATTCCGTACCCCAAAACGAAAAGCGAAGCCCTTATAAGATCACCTCATTGTTAGTCTGTCAAATCCCTTTTTCTCAGGAACGCGTGGAGTTATCATGAGTAAGATTCTTTGAGTACTCAGCACTTGTTGATACCTACACTGACCGCCCATTCCATACCCGTTAACACTGTAATCTAATAAAAGTGTAAAGCCAATTGATTTTTTTTATGTATACAAACAGCCTGCGGGTAACATCGTGTTTATAGCCGTACTATGTTTTTTTGTCACTTGCAACTGTACTGCTTTTTAGATTCTTAATCCAAAGGGTGAAAATGGGACCCTTTTACTAAGATTCTGCTATCAAAAAAATTTTCAAGGGCGAGTCGGACCAAAAACTCTTTTAGAATTAGTTGTTATAGCGACAATAGTACTAAAAACAAGGGAGGATCCTCCGACCAGACGGGTATGGTCTGGCGAGCACTGTTTTAGTGTTGTAGACATCGCTACAATACTATCAGTGACAATAGGTTTTACACTGAGAGTTCAACAACATTCATTGGGTTATTTTCGTTGTTGAGTAAACGTATTTTTCAAATATATGGAGCGAAAGATTAGCAACAAATATACCTACATCATTATAAAGGCTGTATCTGACTTCGACGCTTAAACGAGTACCATGGATCCAGTACATGATTCTGAACCCCCTAGTGGTGGAATTTTGCGTCGGCTTTTTCATGATTAAAAAAAAATGTATGTAGTTTTTTCACTTTAGACCATTCATAATTGCTATATTTTTATAACCCAATAAGATTTTAAAGTAAAAAATAATTAATTTTCTAATTACACAAAAAAGCGCAATGAAATCAAAACTCGAAAGACTATCTTGTCAGCTGATTTATTAGAGTTCATATCAAGGATTAACGTCATAGCTACAAACCCGCACGGCGGCACGCTTGCAACGTTCAAAAGCCGAGCCAACACTTTTTTTAAACACTGTGAATTCTGTAACCGTCCATTAACGACATAAATGACTATCATAATTTTACTAATGGCATGCAGTCTAGCCTTTTCGCGAAGTTTGCATTACGATGTCAGATACACCCTGTATAGTAATAGTGTGAAATCGTCTTTTACCCAATACGTATTTATTTTTTATTATTTAAGTACATACATACAAATGTTATTTTGTAGTGTAAAACTGTTTTACATCCGTCACCTCACATCAGGTTCAGTGGAAAACCAGCGTCAGACACAAGTTGTCTGGCATTTTTGCTGAACTGGGGCTTTCTGGCGCAGCCGCGAGGCACACTTTACTGCTATCTTTTGCATTGGGGTTTTTATTTTTATTTGATTTCTTTTTTGTTGACACCCGATTTTTTTTCATAATTTATAAACTAACTCTTGACCGCAATTCCGTCTGATGGTAAGCAGTGATGCAATCGTTGATGGTAAAGCGTACTAGTTTATGAAGAGCCTATTCACTCTAGCCTTGAAGACACTCAAATTGTAGCCCGACGGAAATACCGCCAGGGGCAAATTGTTCCAGTCCCTCGATGTACGCGGTTGTATGTTTATTTTAGATGTATTGTGTGTCTTTAAGTCTGTATTTTCTTTCTTTCTATATTCATTAGAGTGCTGCTTAGTCTTACCTAATGTGTTCTGTAGACATATCAAGCTAACGAGTACAGTACGGCTGACGTAAAAAGGTAACTCTGTACTTCGCGGAGAGGGTTGCGCAGAAACATTTTTTAGGCTACAAATAACACGAGGCGTGTGTGAGTGAGAGAAAATGAAGTTCATAAATTTATTAACAGTAGGTATCTAACAAAAGCGCCATTGACACAATTTATTATTATTGTACCGCACAACTACAACTTATGATAATAGTATTTAGGAATAACTTATATTGTATTCTCAAAGCCAACTGTAACCTTTTAGCTATTAATTAGTTTCTGCCCGCTAACCCGTCGCACTGTGTCGCCTACTCGCACTAAGTATTCGTTCGCTCAGAGTTCTATCCGATTATTTCTGCTTGCTCCTGAGGGTTTAAGCGTGATGTTCCTTCCTCAACAATATGGCTAAATAATTCCCCTTGTTGTACCGGGCTTAGCATGGTACCACTAGCAATCCATATCCTCCCGTGGGTGTCGTAAGAGGTGACTAATGGTACTCTTACCAGAGAAGCGGGCAGCAGAGCTTCTCCTGTGAAATTTCAAATTACTGAGATCTCCAACCCAACGGACAAGCATGGGGATTATGGCAAACCCCCTCAATGCAATGAGAGCCTTGGGGAAGGCTTTTGTCCAACAATGGACTTCTATAGACTGAAGAAGAATAAGATAATCAACAATAATCAACTGACATCGTAAATTATTTTACAAATATAATTTATTGCTTTTTTTTTTCATACAAAATAATCCTACAAAGACACAATTTTTAATAAAAAACTGGTTTACGTGAATTATGACAACGTCGCAATTTATTTTATCTTTAAATAATAAGGATATGGTTTGTTTGTTGATATGTTTGAAAGTGAATCAATTTCTTTTATTTATTAATTAAACTTAGATAAACCAAACAAGGCTGGCTTGACGTTGTAAGAGATGACATGCGTGTCAACAAGCTCTTACGACAGGATGCTAAAGAACGTGCGAAATGGAGGAGAATGTGCAGGAAAGCGGACCCCGAGATCCAACGTGAAAGCCGTGGATGCAACCGGGACTAAACACTAAGATGATTACTATGAGTTAGTAGTAGTACCTACACACATTGGAGGTCATGAGTGTAATACACTCCCACGCGCACTCTCGCGGACATTGTCGTGAAAATTTGCAAGAGCAATTTTATTTTAGTATCTGGAATTCAAATTCAAAGTAGTTATTTCATAATGTTCCCACTGGAGTGACACAGGGCTCCACTCGGTGAGCGGGAGTGAGCCATTATTTACAACGCTGGAATAGTGCGGATTGGTAGATGTCACATGTCTTCATGTAGTTTTGGCTCTAGGACAGCTCCCTAACGACGCTTTCCTTCACCGTTTCGAGAGCAGTGGAATAATTTACGCAAAGTAAAGCGCCTAAGTCGTGGTCTCCTAGTGGTTAAAACACCAGCCTCTCAAGTATGAGTGCGCGGGTTCCAGGTCAGGCAAGTACCAATGTAACTTTTCTAAAGTTATATGTACTTTCTAAGTATATCTTGGACACCAATGACTGATTGCACGGTGAAGAAAAACAGCTTGAGGAAACCTGAACTTTTAAGTCTGAAATCGCCAACCCGCATTGTGCAAGCGTGGTGATTACGCTCAATCCTTCTCTGTATGAGAGGAGACTTGTGCCCAGCAGTAGGACGATGAAAAGGTTGATGATGATGATGAAAGCACCTGATGAGATTCGAAACGTACGACCTACAAATAAATCGAATTGTAGACACTTCTGAATTGTCAAACGGTCTATCGGTGAGAAAGATGAAGCTAGTTGCCCATACCAAAGCGTAGTAGGTACCTATGGAGTAGAACAGGTAAGAAATTCTATAGACGTTCGTTTAAATAATCGTAGTAGCTTTAATTCGACTGCACGGTTAGCTCAGTGATTAAGCTATTGACTGCTGCGCTGCGTGTTACGGGTTTTAATCCCACACGGAACAAATATTTGCATTACCTACAAGTAGTTGTTCCGGGTCTGGGTGTTTGTGTTGTGTATGTGAGTTTATAGTTTTTTTGTGTGTGTACATAGTTTCTTGTGAACGCACCTACGATACAGGAGAAATTACTAGTGTCACACTATTAAAATGGAAATATATATATTTCCCTCCGTGTTCTTATTTTAGCGTATGTCACTTATGAAGGTGAAGGTCGCGGGAAACCGCTGGATGCAGGAGGCGCAGGACCGGTCGTCGTGGACAGCCTTGGGGGAAGCCTATGTACAGTAGTGGACGTCTTTCGGCTGAAATGATGATGATGATGATGTCACTTATTGATAGCAGCTGAAAATCAGAGTGAGGTGGTTTGGGCGTCTGATCCAGGCAATAGTCCGGCGCGAGAGTGGATGGCAGACTGCTACCTCCTTCTGCAAAGCAGTGATGCTAGCATAGGAGGAGGCAGAGCGCGTGAGGGAGCGGGTGGCGGGATTCCCATAGTGGTGACACGCTGGTGTTTCCTCCCACCTTATTCGGAACAGAAACCTCCCGAAACAGCCATGTACGGTGAGGATCTGCGTCAGGCGGAAGGTGAGATTGCCGTGGCACCTCACTCCTCAAAGAGGGGACTTACCGCCGCTATTGTGGCAAACCCAAATTTTGAACACCCTGGACAATAATCACAGATACTATGCATCTAGATGTGACTGGAGGTATTTAATGTGTAATATTGGTATGCTCGGTAGTAGGCCATAACATCGGCTGCCGGCAGAAGTTACTACCCACCAGACAAAGTCTTGCCGCCAAGCGGAGGATGGGTCTGAGCAGTTGTGTTGCGATGTGTGCCGGATTCAATGCGCCAAATGTTGTTGTGTCGGGAGTTCGGTCGTGGAGGGTCTCCAGATCAATCTCCCTCTGGCGCAGCGTCGTTGGTCGTGTTGTTGAGTTTAACATTGCATCACTTCGCTCATTTGCCACTCAGTTTTTTGAGTGAATAGGCTCTTAATAAACTAGCGCACTTTACCATCAACGATTGCATCCCTGCTTACCATCGGGCGGGATTGCGGCCAAGCACTAATAGTTTATAATTACAAAAAAAAATCATGGAGGACTGACAGCCAACCCATCTAATAAATTCATGCTTAACCTAGTTTTGCTTTACCCATGCTCATTTAGCCATGAGTAATTTGGCCAACAGAACCTGTTCTAAAATGAAACAGTTAGACTCGGGTTAGAAATGATCAAGTCAAATTGTTATGTATCTTGATTATTAGCATATGGTCGATATCAAGACTTGAATATTAATTGGGAAACCTGACCTATAACGCTTAGAAAATCTCTATAATGGTATACAAAAAAAAAAAAAAACTTTTTACTTTATTATTATATTTTCATTAAAAAATATCGGTATTCATTTAAAATTTTAGGTTCAGGACACGTGGCCAGGATGACCGAGGACAGATGGACTTCTCGACTGACGTCAAGGTGCGGCCCTGCCGGTATAAGAAAAAGAGGAAGACCGGTAACTCGTTGGAAAAATGACATAAATAAAAATTGTTGGAAAAAACTGGATGACAATAGCCAAAGATAGGGACAAACGGAAAAGTCTGGAGGAAGCCTTCATCCTCATTTATAGAGGGATTCTTGCATGCCTGCATATTCAGTTAAAATAAAAATTAATAAATTAAATTACTAAATTTAAACTGAAATTTAATTCGCAAATGAAATTTTTATATCTAAAAATCAAATTTTTCATATAAATGTAAATTGTAATCTAATATTTTTATGCAAGAAATAAAAGGCTTTTTAATCTATTTTATTTTTATTATTTTATTTATTCATTTAATGATGTTTGAATCTAGATGTTTTATGTCAGTAGATTTCTCTTAAAGTTAGCTAGTCGACTATATAGGTTGGTACTGTGCCATGTATTGCTCAGTCGAATATATGCGCGCGCGCAGATCGTACCAATCGATTAAACGTGTGTTTTTTTTTTCATTTTGTGTATTTTTCTACCTTTGGAAAGTTTGAAGTGATTTTATGTGATTGTTTCATAGGTAGGTTTGGTATAATTTTTAATAATGTTAAATACAGATTATTAAGATAATACCTATTATATATGTAATAATTATAATTATTAAGACTCTTATTAAAATTAAGAAAGTAAATTATAGGAAATAATATACAGGATAAATATATAGGAGCGCTAGTTGGCCGGCTATACATATATTTCTAGGATATATTTTAAAAACAGGGATTGATTTAATGGCAGGAAAAGGAAAATTAGAAGTTGTATGTATTTTCAATGTTAAATCATAATAAATATAAAAACAAACAGTGGACAACCCTTATCTGATTCTCAGACCTTACTGAACATGCATATAAAATTTCATAAAAATCACTCCAGCCGTTTCGGGAAATATGGTAATATAGTCATCGTATTGGATGTTAAAAATTAAAATATGCTGTCATTAGTAATTAATATACGTTAAGGATTAATTAGAAAAGAAAAAAAACTTAAAGTAAACTTAACTACATATTTAAGTGACTAATTCTAGTTTTAACAATCTCCGTTCCACCATCGGACGACCCGCCCTATGGTGAGTTTCCACCCTTACGTTGTTGACACCACTGCGATCCGGACGAAGCGTTTCGCTTCCTCTTTTATACCGCGTACATCGAGGGACTGGAACAATTTGCCAGCGACGGTGTTTCCGTCAAACTACAATTTGAGTGTCTTCAAGGCTAGAGTGAATTATTCTTTTAATAAACGAGCGCGCTTTACCATCAACGATCGCATCACTGCTTACCATCAGGCAGGATTGCGGTCAAGCGCTAGTTTATAATATATATAAAAAAAAATAGCATTCCACGAGCCTTCAAAATTATTGGTGTGTTATATACAGATAAAAATTATATTACTTAATTATTGCAAATACTCAAATATCCCCAAAAAGGTTTTAAATAATTAATAATTATATCCATTCATTTTATTTACACACTAGCGGCCGCCAGCGACTTCGTTCGCGTGAAGTTAGTTATGCTCCGCTCCTATTAGTCATAGCGTGATGTTATATAGCCTAAAGTCTTCCTGGATTAATGGGCTATCCAGCACAAAAAGAATTTTTCAAATCGTACCAGTAGTTAGTAAACAAACAAACAAATATATTAGTATAGATTTGTTTAAATTAAACTGCTTCGTTGTTCTCTGAGTGATTGACAAGCGCTACTGCTGTGCATAAGGATTTGGGTCCAACTCCCGGCTCGGGTAATTCTAATTGCGTTTTTCCAAGTGGAATGTCTTAGTAGCATCCCGGAGACACATACATTAAACTTATGATGAAACTTTGAATTTTTTGGTTTAGCACATGTTGCTTTTTACCATGTTTTCCTTCAATGTTTTGAGAGCAGTGGAAATGTAATTATTTACACAGATTAAAGCGCCCGCGCCTGGTTGAGTTTGAACCTACAATCTACAATTTATAAGTTGGGACCAGCGTTATTTTTGAGTCAACACTGAACTATTACGCTATGCTATTAATTAAATCCACCAGACATCAAACAAAAGAAAGATAGCAAAAGCCCGGATTACGACAAGACACGTACATACTTACTAAAGATGTTAAGTATACGTCAGTTAAACTAATTGCAGTTATCACACATTAAATCAATTGATGATCGTAAACAGACGAGTATCCCGACCTTTTAAAGATAAGGGGTGATCTGATGCTCTCATGTGGTGATAACGTCAATAATTATCGACCGGTCGCTATATAGCCTTCCATAGATACATTATAGAACGTTACATTGATATTGAGATAAATAACTTCTTATAATAAGGATTAATTATCAATAAGAACAATTAACAACAACAGAAATGAGGCTAATTACTTAATGTGAGTAATTTTAGAAACATTTTCTGAAACATAACTACGGTAGCTGGCCCTTAATCCGTGTACCTCATTATCATCAACCATTTTATCGTCCCACTGCTGGGCACAGGTCTCCTCTCATACAGAGAAGGATTGAGCGTAATCACCACGCTTGCTCAATGCGGTTTGGCGTTTTCAGACTTAAAGTCCAGGTTTCCTAAAGATGTTTTCCTTCACCTTGTAATCCAGTCATTGGTGCCCAAGATATACTTAGAAAGTACATATAACTTAGAAAAGTTACATTCGTACTTGCCTGGAATCGAACCCGTACACTCTTATCAAAATCAAAATGAAAGCATTTATTTCAAATAAACCAGTTACAGGCACTTTTGAATTGTCAGAAGGTCGGTCAGTCAGTAAGGTGAAGCTAGTCGCCCATTTCAAAGAGTAGGTACACTATGGAGAAGAACAGACAAGAAACTCCATGGACACTCTTTTAAATTATCAAGCTATTGATACAAATACTTGATTACATCATTCATGTTGAAACCAACCGCGTGAGAACGATGCAGAAATATATTGGACGCTCTCAGCGAACAATATATTTCTTATTATGTTATTTCTCGAACATGACGTGTGGATCAGTATCATTCAGATCAACCATATTTAAGGGAACCTAATGACCCAACACACACGCCACCACCAGAGAGACATTTGAGTGAGCATGACACTCTCAACAGCCAGAGCACAACCAAGTCAATAAAAAAGACTACAACAAATAGATACTTTACAGCAAGTACATTGTGCTCACACTTACTTGAGAGTCTGGTGTTTTAACCACTAGGCCACCACGGCTTCTCTACGGATCTCACAGAAATCGAAAGCTCACTCATTTGTTTTCAAAACAATTGTGCTCTCGTCCCTTGACATAGTTACAGAATAAATCTGTTCGTGAGATTTATAATTTATTCCGCACAAGTGTAGTTTGATACAGGTATAAGTAGGTGCAGGTAATATTGATGTTTCATGCACTAACATAGAGTGTAGGAACAAATTACGTATTTTTTGTAGACCTTATACAAACAGTTGACAGTAGAAACGAAGTACATACGGGGATACCCCGTCGGGACTGGACAACCTCAAACAATTAACTGTGTAAATATATATGGCTATTAAATTTTAGTGCTAATTTCGCTTTAACAACGAATAGTAAAAATAAACTTAAATACTAAGACATAGACTGAAAAACTGTAAAAACATACCATTTAAATAGCAAATTCCAAACGTCGTAATAATTGGGCAAAGCGCATTAAGGAAAAATCTAGTAAAAAATATCTTGATTTATTAAAATTATTGATCTAAGTTTAACCGGCATGATAATCAAGTCATCAAAGAGTGACTAGTGGTTTCTAAAATTACATCATCATAATAGTTATCTGAATTCTGAAACTACTAAATTATATGTATTATATGGAACACGAGTCTTAAAATTGTTTGTTTCTATCTATTTTGAACTGATGAGCAAATTTGGGCTACGCTAATTTTGGCTATCGCTCTTAGCTATAAGACTGCCCATTGTGTCACCCTTTGTAAAACCATTTTATTTGTGTTTCTGTAATCTATATGGTGTACATAATAAAGAGTATTCTATTCTATTCTACGTATTCCATCCTTCATTTTAAGGAATCATCAGCCTCTGTATGTTCCCGCTGTTCGATGCATTTGTGTATGTATTGATAACACTCGTATATGATGAGAACTAGCAAAACATACAACTGTTTGTGTGATGATGTTGACTTATACTTCCCATACTTAGTTTAGTATTCCTAAACTAAAAAAGAACCTCAGTGAAAACTTCGTTGAAGAAAAAACTGACTCCCTCCTAATGTATTGATAGATAATTTATTTGTTTTTACGAATATTATTATGGAATAAAAACAAATAGGAAATTTAGGTTTCCGTACCAGAGAGATAAAAACGGAACGAAACTGGTCGTCTGTCCCAGGCTGTAATCTCATGAACCATGATAGCTGGACAGTTGAAATTGTCAGAGATGATGTAAATTGCACATCATAACAACTGTGACCGCTATAATAACAAGTACCAAAAATAGTTTTATTATAAGTAATCAACTCGCACTAGGCAGGTTTTAAAATTTACCATTTTAATTTCTAGAGAAGAGCGCGATTGAATTTTGCGTAATTATCAGATATTTCTACACTTCTCAATAGTCGATATTCAGGTCTCTACGTGTAGCTATATAATATAAGTATATACCTTCTTATATAAGGGAAGTCTATTTTAAAATAATAAGAAGACAATGTGGGGTGATTGGGTTGTGTTGGCGACGTGTACAAATGAGGATTTTCCCGATCCGAGTGAAATACCAAACGTGAATCTAAATATACATATGTCAAATATCATGACCAAAGCCAATTCACTAAATTATTAGTAAGAAGATAATCAAAATTAACAACAAACTCTGTACTGTTTATTGGATATCGCCAAAATTGTCTACTAAAACAAGATTAGTTAATAAACATTGTAAACAGTAATAGTTACAAGGCCTGTAAACCTAAATAACAATTTAAGTTTAATGATAAAACGGTTTATATTTAGAATATAGGCATCATAGCAATGTCCCTTATCTATTGGTAATTTGAGGTTTGTGTTAAAATGATCAAATTCCGGGTACCTATTGTGCTCTCACTTCAGAAATTCCTTAATCTATTTGGGAAGAGTATATATTTTAAACGGTCATACACACTTGTTTACACCGACATAGCTTTTTGAGTCGCTAAAATTAAGTGGCGGTGGGTGGGGCACATTGCTAGTAGAACTAATGGCCGATAGGGCGATAAGGTTCTGGATAGGCGGCTAGGTACCTACCGGAAGACGCAGCGTAGGGAGGCCCCCAACAAGGTGGACCGATCACCTGGTGAAGGTCGCGGGAAGCCGATGGATGCGGGCAGCACAAGACCGGTTAGCGTGGAAAGCCTTGGGGGAGGCCTTTGTCCAGCAGTGGACTCTATAGGTTGAAAAAGAATACACACTTGTTTACCGCGTGTCTAGTGTCAGTGTTATGTCAAAGTCGTAATAGGAAAGGGTATTCAGCGAAAATCACCTTTAAATACCTAAAATAGCCACTTTCTTTCCGTCGACCTTAAGGACCATGTAGATTTAGAAAGGGAGCGCAGGGCATTTGCTGTCCGTTGTAATTTGTTGGCCCGTAGATTTGCTCGGTGTACGGACCTAGTTAAAATAAATCTTTTCAAGGCGTACTGCCAGAGTCTGTACACGGGTAGTCTATGGGTCAATTACACTAACAAGTCGCTGGATGTCCTGCGCGTCCAATACAACAATGGCTTCAGGATGTTGTCGGGCCTTCCTCGCTACTGCAGCGCGTCGGAAATGTTTGCGCTTGCTCGTACCGACGGATTTCAAGCGATTATGCGCAAAAGTCGCAAAGTCGTGGTGGCCTATTGGTTAAAACACCAGCCTCTCAAGTATGAGTGCGCGCGTTCGATTCCTGGTCAGGCAAGTACCAATGTAACTTTTCTAAGTTATATGTACTTTCTAAGTATATCTTGGACACCAATGACTGAAGGTGAAGGAAAACATATTGAGGAAACCTGGACTTTAAGTCTGAAATCGCCAACCCGCATTGAGCAAGCGTGGTGATTACGCTCAATCCTTCTCTGTATGAGAGGAGACCTGTGCCCAGCAGTGGGACGATTAAAAGGTTGATAAAAAGGTTGATAACGAATGCGCAAAAAAACAGCGTCACTTCTGCGGAGAGTGAGAGACAGTCCCAGCAGCATCCTAAGAACTGTATCGGAGAGTTTCGGCTCTCCAATTATAAAGCAATTTATACAGAGGGTGGTGGGTACTAACACTAAATAATAAGCAGTTTTTCTTTTTGATGTTACTAAGATTATCTGGTCCGAAATAAAAATCATTTTATTTGTTTAAAACAACGGAAAAACACTGTTTTAGTATAGTAAGACAAGTATTGTCCAAATCAATCTTAAAATGTCCTCATCACAAGCATGAAGCAAGGTTTATTAGAAGCAGATTGGAACCGATCGAGCCATTTTAGATTTCGAATATAATATAATATTGCTTCGGGTGTAATGTCAGTTTTGAATATTAACTTTACAAGGTTTTTTTTAATAAAGTTGCCTCACACTAGGAATTACTCCTGTATCGTGGGTGATTTACAAACATTTAAACTGGCATAGACAAGGCAATTAGACAGGTTTATAGGCATAGTTAATATCGTCGTGTATAATATCCCTTTCAAACAAAGAAAGAATTTTGCAAATCGGTCCAGGCGTCTAAGAGTCATCATAAATCATTACGACGAATTGATAACCTCCTCCTTTTTTAAAGTCGGTTTATTACCTCACTTATAAAAAAAGAAGGAGCGTCTAATGCAAAATTGACATCCTATCTGCCAAGATAGGATGTCAATTTTGCATTGGAACCTTTATGTATGTCGGAATAAAATAAAGATTTGAGGGATTGGCTCCAAGGAGACGAGTTCTGACTATAGACCTCGAAATTACATAAGATTTCACGTATTGTATTTTTCAATTAAACCCTTTACTGTGTTTTGAAGTGTCACACTTTGTCCATTGTCTTTATAGGACCAATCTCTGAGAGAAATTAAAAAATTTCTTCTCAAAATAAAGTCAATGAATATAGCCAAATGATTTTTAAGCGACTGCATACTTCGTGACAATATGGTAGTGTAAATAACACCTATTTGAACAATTCCTCATTACAATTCAATGTAACTGTTACTTTGAGAGGGCGATTAACCGACTTTTATGAACTTATTGTCATTATAATAACGGTTTGTTAATTCTCAAACTAACCGTAACTTTATTGACTGACTCAACCTTTTCGTTGGGTGCTCAAACATCTAAGCCAAAGCAATCAAAAGATACAAGATGCTTCCCGTGAACTCAGAATCTTGAAATTTTGTACAAGGCAACGTCTTATAGCACAGGTAAAGGAAAACTGCGAATACAGACAATTTTTCTGCTTCTTCTTTAGCCTATAGAAGTCCACTGATGGACAAAGGCCTCCCCCAAGGTATTGGGGGGGTTTGCCATAATCCCCAGGCTTGGCAGGCGGGTTGGTAATCGCCGTGAAGTACTGGGCTTAGAATAGTACCAACCCGTAAGAGGCGACTAAGGGAACTCTCACCAGGGAAGCAGCGCTTCTCCTGTGGAATATGACAACTTTTAGTTACAACATTTTTAGTGTTTGAAATTGCCCAATCACAATATCTTATGATTTCTGTTTAAAACTATTCTATTTTCTTCATGACTAATCTATACTTATATATAAAGCTGAAGAGTTTGTTTGTTTGTTTGAACGCGCTAATCTCAGGAACTACTGGTCCGATTGAAAAATTCTTTTTGCGTTAGATAGCCCATTAATCCAGGAAGGCTTTAGGCTATATAAGATCACGCTGCTACCAATAAGAGCGGAGAATATAAAAAAATATCAAAACCTTCGCGGGTGAAACCGCGGGAAGCAGCTAATCTAGGATAAATATTAAACCAATTAGGTACCCAAGGTACCTACAATTTTTTTATAATTAGTTGTGGAATAGGAATTATTTGATCATGCTGTCAAAATGATGACTTGCTTGAAATGTTTGCAGAAAAAACATGGCTTGGGTTTTTTTTTGTTAATATTTTAAAGCAATTATGATGTTCAAGTTCAAGAATAATAAGGATGGCGTGAAAGACTCACCTCATCCTCAGTATCTGCCTTTTTGTAACTAGAAATGTTGAGGTTAGCTTCAAGTCCAACCGGATGCAAATGAATACCAGTATCTTACTGACTAACTACCTCCGCGCGATAAGGTTATCACATTAATTGAAAGCACGTATTCTACGTTACGTATTCTGAATTAAAAGAATTACGTAAAAACAATTAGCATTCTAGTATAAAGGGTGAATCTGACATCGACGCATAACGGGTACCATGGATCCAGTACATGATTCTGAACCCCCCAGTGGTGGAATTTTTCGTTGGCTTTTTCATGATTTAAAAAAACATATATGTAGTTTTCACTTTAGACCGTTCATAATTGCTATACTTTTATAACCTAATAAGATTTTAAAGTAAAAGTTAATTAATTCGCTAATTACACAAAAAAGCACAATGAAAACAAAACTCGAAAAACTATCTTATCAGCTGATTTAATAGAGTTCATATCAGGGATCAACGTCATACCTACAAACCCGCACGGCGGCACGCTTGCAACGTTCAAAAGCCGAGCCGACACTTTTTTTAAACACTGTGAATTCTGCAACCGTTCATTAACGACATAAATGACTATCATAATTTTATTAGTGTCATGCGGTCTAGCCTTTTGGCGAAGTTTGAGTCACGATGTCAGATACACCCTGTATGTAATTATAATTATTTGGTATTAATACCAAAAGTTTTTATTGAATTGTTGGTATCATCTGCCCTTGCGTAAGTCTTATTATCAAATGGCTATTTAATGTTAAAAGTTATTTATTTTATTTTATTTTATTTTTTTGTGTAAAAAATTCAGTCTTCTGCTTACATTAAAGTAATATTGTATAATTTTTACTTTAAGATACTAATATCGGCCTCTCATAACTCGCATACTTTTCATTGTGATAGCCTAATCACCACTCTGTATGTATGGAAACGTCGTGTTTACCTAACCTTTATTATCCTTATGGGTCAGCCAGGGTTTTCTTAACATACTGTATAACTTAGAAAAATTACATTGGTGCTTGCCTGACTTGGAATGGAACCCGTACACTCATACTTGACAGGCTGGTGTTATAATCACTAGGACACCACGACTAGGGTGCCACCACGAATTGGGTAGTATTTTTAAGAAAATTATTTCTACTAAAGGGTTTTGTAATAATAGCAACACGACAAAGTCATTCTATAACCATTGCATTACGAGACAATTGACCAATAATTATTTGATGGATATAATCATGAATTTAGCGGATTAAGAACTTTTAGCACAATGACAATGGAATGGTGTTGGAATGACAAAATTATGAAAATTGCAGACTGACCCCTGGCCCCTGGCAGACCCCTGGTTTCACCCACAATGGTAACAATGGCGGTCGGATCCGCTGTCCACAACTGAACCAACATTAAGTAATAATAATAATAAATAATAATAATAATAATAATTTATTTCCAAAAACTTAGTTTCTACTAGTATACATGACATGTGGCGACAATTTCAATTAAAATATAGAGTTTAGCGTCTGTAGCCGAACTAGGCATAGCCTGTATTTCGGCTATCAGCACCATTCCCCTCGTGAATTATACCAAGAAAGTGCCAATCAAAAGGCATGTATATAAATAAATTAGTACTACTAAGTAATAAGTTCAGTGCATTTTTTTCTTTCTATTTCATTAAGAAAGAGATAGAAGTTAAGTATTAGTTTAGTCACTTCAAATTAAGATAATTCTCAATAGACAAATTAGATGTGATTTTTAACATGGCAACTAAGAATATGTGGCGGTGTTTCCGTCACACTACGAGATGTCTTCAAGGCTAGAGTGAATGGGCTCTTAATAAACTAGTGCGCTTTACCATCAACGACTGCGTCGCTGCTTACCATCAGCCGGGATTGCGCTCAAGTGCTAGTTTATAATTTAATTTAAAAAAAATTAAAAAAAAAACGTTCATTTAAGTCAGGTACTGACTGACTAATTTGGTAGGAGTTAACAAAATTTGTCTTCTGTACCTTTCTTAACAAATTAGAAAGAAAAGTTTAACTTCATTCTTTTTTTTTTAAATGAATTTTCCTCACACTAGGAATTTATGAATATATAACCTGTGACGTGGTTGCGTTTACAAACATTTATAAATTCACATACACAAACATCCAGAACCGGAACAACTACTTGTAGGTAATAAAAATATTTGTTCCGTGCGGGGATCGAACCCGCGACACGCAGCGCAGCAGTCAATAGCATAACCGACTGCTAATCTCGGTGCTGGACACGTAGAAAAAATTCTAGTATACATGCAAAGACATTAAAATTATATATTTATCTTAAATCTCTTTGTATACATGCAATATGCATATAACACTAAGGTAACAAAATAAACGTAGGTAATGAACATGTACTTAGAGCGTCTCACAAGCAAACTTTATTAATTTAAATGTAATAAGTAAATAAAGGATAAGTTACATTAACTGCATTTAAATTAGTGGTTAGTTTGTCCAACTTGTAATAAATCAAATAATAGTAAATGGTATTTATATTTCCTAATGACGGTTTGTCTAACAGTAACTGTGACTTTTGCATGTGTGAAGGTCTTTCTGTAAGTAGTGTTACGACATAGGCGCCTTTTAGTTTTGGTTATTGTAATTCCATAAACGTTACCGTAAATATGCTGCTGGTTATTGGAAAGCGATACCATGGCGGAGAGGCAAGTCTAGGAACACGGGCGGGTATAGTAAAATTTTAACACACCCTTCTATTAACACACCCTTCTATTAACACACCCTTCTATTAACACACCCTTCTATTAACACACCCTTCTATTAACACACCCTTCTATTCCGCCCAGAACGGTAGAGGTTATTTTATGATTTTTTTTTACAAAATAACCATTATTACATACAATATATAAGTAACGCAATTTACTGTATATCTTTTTATCATATACAATTTTGTGGAACATAAATATAATAATAATAATAATATAGCTTTATTATATTCCACAATTAATCAAGTGATATTATTATAATTCCTTTTATAAATCCATTTCATTAAATTAAAACATAAACATTAAAAATAAATTTATTGGTGCAAGATATTGTTGTTTTGCTTGCTTGAATTCAGATAGTGTGGACACCCATTTTTTTGTTGTGATGGGAAAACACCAAATGACTTCTCCCGCTCTGGGCGGAGCGGAAGGGTGTGTCAGACTTTTACTTACTAAAACCCACTCGTGTTTCTTCACGTGCCTGTGAAACGGCCAGGGCCACAGTTTCTTGTTTAACCAACCCACAACCCTGACCCAGGAGGTATTCGTATTCGTGGACCCCGTCACGTGCTGACATCTCGTTTTGAGGCGCGCGTGAAACATAAGCTGCCCACTGCTCACCGCCCGCAGTCCCGCGCCTACGGTGGCTGGGAGTTCGTCTTCCGACCAGGGCGTCTTCTGCGGCGGCTAGTGGCGTGAGGGCGCTGGAATTCTCGCTACCTCATGTGCTCTTCCTCCTCCTTTGCCAGCATAACTGCTTCGCAGAAGGAGGTGACGGCCTGCCATGCACTCTCGATCCGGACCTTGGCCTGGATTAGGGTCCGACACGAGAGATCACCGCTACGAGGACACGGCGGTGTCCTACCCAAGCCGGGCAGACCTCCACCGTATGCTTCACCGTGTTCTCAGGGCGATCCACACAATGGTGACACCCTGGCGTTTCCTCCCGCTTTATACGGAACACGAACCTCCGGTGAGGACCCGCGTGAGGCGGAAGGTAAGGGACCCCCTTAGGGTCTCTGGCGGTGGAGATCCAGTCTCTTCCTGCGGTGGCCATAATCTCATTCTGCCACCGAGCGCTCGGACATAAATCTATACTCATATATAAAGCTAAAGAGTTTGTTTGTTTGAACGCGCTAATCTCAGGAACTACTGGTCTGATTTGAAAAATTCTTTTTGCTTTCAATAGCCCATTAATCCAGGAAGACTTTAGGCTATATAACATTACGCTGCCCTTAGTGCGTAGTCGCTTTGTACTTCCTTAGTGCCCTTGGCTGGAGGCTTTAATTTTATTTAAGGCATCAAATCAAATCTAAGCATTTATTTCAAATAAATCAATTACAGGCACTTTTGAATTGTCAGAAGGTCGGTCGGTCAGTCAGGTGAAGCTAGTCGCCAATTCCAAAGAGTAGGTACCTATGGAGAAGAACGGACAAGAAACTCCATGGTCACTTTTTTCAATTATCAAGCTATTGATACAAATATTTGATTGTGAGTGTGAGAACGATGCAGAAATATATTGTACGCTAAGAGCGCCCATTATGGAAAACACACAAAAAAATAAAATAAAAAAAAACAACAATTCAGAAATTAACATACTCCGTGGCAGCTAAGAGATGACCAGTCCTCTCTGACGGCGTCCGTTCATGAACATGATGTATGGATCAGCATCATTCAGCTCAACCATATTGAAGGGAACCTAATGACCCAACACACACGCCACCACCAGCGAGACATTTGAGTGAGCATGACATACTCTCAACAAGCCAGAGCACAATCAAGTCAATAAAAAAGACTAACCCAACAAATAGATGCTTTACAGCAAGTACACTCACACGTGTGCCATGCAATTATACAATACTGAGAAATTGAATCTACACAATGCAAAGATAGTTTTGTCCAACGTTCAGCAGCTCCAACAGTGTTCCCGAATACTAAGTTTAGCTCCTATGTAGCTATACCAGTGCCGAACACCCCTGTCAGCGATGCAATTCCGTAACGTACAATATGCTTGGCTATATACATAGTGTGTCATCCACAGGATAATCCGGTTAAGTAGTCACGGCCTCTCAAGGTCAACTACGAGATGCCATAACAAAAAAAAAAACGAGTTTTGCATATACAAAAAATTAGGATATTTTACCCTTTGGGTACCTTTGAGAACCTTAAAAAGACAGAAACCAGACACGCCACGTTTTTTGATTATATCAACATAAAATACTCTTAGTCTAAGTATTGTTTTAGATTAAATGCTTACTTCTTATTAAGCATTAAAATAAAATCACATGCGAAGAACTCGATTTAGTATGCAAACTCTATCTATAAACACTGACATGGCCATTAGATCTATCAACAAATTGGTAGGTATTAACATAGTTAGGGAAATGAACTGTTAAGTAAATTGACACGCCTTTTTTGTGGTGGAAAAAATTACCGTTTTCTTCATAAATACCTTCCACCCTCCGTCTGTGAAGAACTTAGAGTAATTTCTAGTATTAGGAGTTGGAAGCTGGATGGGGCCGATGGGTTCTCGAGTGGCGACCAGTAGCGTGAGTAGGCCCCTGACAAGGTAGACCGACGACTTGGTGAAGGTCGCGGCAAGCCGTTGGATGCGGGACGCGCAGTACTGGTCGTCGTGGAGATCCCTGGGGAAGGCCTATGTCCATCAGTAGACGTCATTCGGCTGAAATCATGATGATGAAGATAAGTCGGGAGCTCAGCAGATACCAGAAAACCTATTGTCATAATTTAAAATGTTCAAAATCTAGTCGCAATCTCATCTTAGTGACAAATTAATGTCAGTATTTTACCTCACCAATTGCCTATCTTACCTCGAGCACCCAGTTACTGGGTTATACGATACTCGTTACTAATAGAATAAAATAGAATACTCTTTATTATGTACATCATATAGATTACAGAAACATACATATAAAAATTTTGCAAAGGGTGACACAACGGGCGGTCTTGTCGCTAAGAGCCATCTTTTACAGACAACCCGTGGATGGAATACTAAGGGGAAGGAGAGAGACTAATTGTCAGATTTCCATGCTCCTGACGATCTTTAACGACTGCCAATGATCTATGATTGACAGCCGGAACAAGCGGATTAACGTGTGTGGAGGTCTTGACCATTGTGACCCATCCACGGACCAATCGCAGCAAGCGCAAATTAACCTTTAATCGACCCCTACAGCTGTTACAACTAATATCATGGCTCGCGACACTAATATCATATTAATTCGTTAAATCGTTATCATCAGAGAACGAATTTTATAACTTATTTTATCGCTTAAATTGAGTTTTAATGCACGGTTATTGATAAGCAATTAGATACACCTACCATTAAATTAATTAAAATGAGCTTAAATTAATTAGGCCGTGGCAATTAAACAAACATTAACTGGAACTGCTGAATAAAGAGATTTTAACGTTAACAATATATTCGTAACCTTGACCTAATAACTAACAAAAAATATAATCAAAGTCATAAGTTAATAATCGATACTTTTTAAATGTCGACTTTACTTAATACGCCCGCCCTTCACCACTGCCTAGTTCTTCTACTGGGGAGTAGAATTGGCGCAACAAAGCACTCAACACCAAAGTTATCAAGAACATCATCATCAACCTTTTTATCGTCCCACTGCTGGACACAGGTCTCCACTCATACAGAGAAGGATTGAGCGTAATCACTACGCTTCCTCAATGCAGGTTGGCGATTTCAGACTTAAAGTCCAGGTTTCCTCAAGATGTTTTCCTTGACCTTGTAATAAGTCATTGGTATCCAAGATATACTTAGAAAGTACATATAACTTAGAAAAGTTACATTGTATAGTCGTGGTGGCCTAATGGTTAAAACATCAGCCTCTCAAGTTCATACTTGAGAGGCTGATGTTTTAACCGTACAGGTTCGATTTCAGGTCAGGCAAGTACCAATGGAATTTTATACAATAGGATGTAATTCAATAAAATCGTGCTTATCTGAATGAATCACCCGTAGATAACTACAATTTTCAGAAAAAATACAATATAAAAATATATATACGTTTTTGTTAGATATTCTCATTTTTTAGGTCAGGAAAACAATTCTTACTATTACGATACTTGCCGAATAACTACAGAATGATCTATTGAACGAATTGGGGCCTCATATATGTACTTAGTATTCCCAAAATGTATTTGTGTTAGAGACGAAATAAAATCTTAAACGCCACTCGTAGACGTGATAGATACAATTTGCATGAAAATCGGACTTTTTGAATGAGTTTTAGTATTATCTCGCGCATAATATTGTGATAAAATTGCCATTATTTGAATGGAAACTACTAATTAAGTTAAATTAATAATAATAGTCAGTAGCTACCGCTCTATTTGTACCTTAGACTATTATATACGAAATTCAGAACATAGTTCAAATAAGTTAAGTACAACAATAGGGATATGTATCTAAGGTATAAAAATCAAAAAAATAATTAGTCCGTTTTATAGATAATAAAAATAATTAAGGCCGATATTTTTTATTTTGTCGAAATTACCAAAACCTACTGAGATATAGCGCATTAAAGTTACGGAGTGGGGGCTAATTACGTCACGCTGTGGTATATTTTGTACCACGGCGTGACGTCATGCGCTATTTCAAGTCCATATATCTACCTAAGTATTTGAATGAAAGAAAAAATAAAAAATACGCGTTCAATATTTTTTATAAATCTATTTGATGGACATTAAATTATTTTTTAGGATATAACCCCATTGGCTTATAAAATTATTATAATAAATTCAAGCTGCTTTCGGGAAGCTACGTAGTATCTTCTCGTCCGAAATACCGCAGTGTCTCAAGACAAAAGTCTTCGACCAGTGTAAGTTGCCAGTGATGACTTATGGAATTGAGACGTGGTCGCTAACAATGGGCCTTATAAGAAGGCTCAAAGTCGCTCAAAGGGCAATGGAGAGGGCTATGATTGGGGTTTCACTGCGCGATCGAATCAGGAATGAGGAGATCCGCAGAAGAACGAGAGTAACCGACATAGCCCGAAGAATTGCAACACTGAAGTGGCAATGGGCTGGACACATTGCCCGTAGGACCGATGCCCGATGGGGCCGACGGGTTCTCGAGTAGCGACCACGCACCGGAAGGCGTAGCGTGGGTAGGCCCCCGGCAAGGTGGACCGACGACCTGGTGAAGGTCGTGGGAAACCGCTGGATGCGGGAGGCGCAGGACCGGTCGTCGTGGAGAACCTTGGGGGTGGCCTATGTCCAGCAGTGGACGTCTTTTGGCTGAAATGATGATGATGATGATGAAACTTAAGTGTAACAAGTGTACCCTAAAAACTAGATTTTTAACTTCTGCCTAATCTATCGCGAATGAAGCGGCGATATACCCCGCCTGCTTTCCCTTATCATTGTTTCTGACTATATAAAACTTTTCTCGACTCAATATCAAATGAAGTCTCCCGCTCTGGGCGGAGCGAAAGGACGTGTCAGACTATTACTGACTAAAACCTACCGGTATTCCTACACTAGCCTGTGACTCTTAAGAATCCTAAAGTGGGGTTAAATACTCTTAATGAAAAATTGGGGTATCAAGCGGAAAAATATTTATTTAAATCTGATTGGTAGTTAGTTCCTGAAATTAGCGGGTTCCAACTTTTCAGTTTTATTATATTAGTATAAGTACTTAGGTAAGAACTTCCTTCCGTGTTTAAAAAGTTGTAAATGTGTTATGTTTTGTAGAATAGGCCCTAATTAACATTATTTTCGTCTATACATTTATATAATTGTGTTATATTAATATATTTATAACCATTTCAAATTATTCCAGACATGGAAGGAAATATTAGTTCCGTTGACGTAAAATACAAGATTTTAAAATTTTAATGCAAAATCGCCTTGACTTTGATAATACAATATTTGCTAACGGAAATTTCCTTTAACGGATATTCCAAGAACGCTAAAACAGGATAAGTAATTTATTCAATGTTCCGATTTGATTATTCTGACGTCGTGTTGCCGACAATGACCCAAGTAGATGACGCTATACACTTATAGTCACTTAACATTTCACGTGTCACGATCGTCTTTGAGATTTCTTTTTTCAATGACAAATCGCTCAGTGCTTTGATCATAAATCTGATTAGAAGAAAATCCTAAATATAATTTATATTAAACAAACCGAAATCTTCGATAATATAGATAAACAGTTACTACTCTTGAACATAAGCGTGCATAGGCGTGAACATAGCCAAATCATACAAAATTAACGATGATTACGTTTGTTAGCCACTATTTTATTAGAAATTATTTTATTTTTAACTTTTAAGCAAGTACCTTTCATTATAGATAATTTACTAATTTTTTTAATCTTAATCTTATTATATTTTAATTCCAAAATTACAACAAAAATTCGAAAAAGAAATATTGTTTTGTTTTTATTATTTCCATCCTAAATATAAATTAAGTAAAGGAAAAAAAAATGCTATAAAATATAAATAAAACATGGAAATAATATCAAAATCTAATAATATCTAAATATTTAGTTATGATAATGTAGGTAAACATCACAGTGTTACGTTAGTCGACATTGAGAATGATTCATTTCTTACTAAAGATTTGCTCGTGACTTCGAATACAAGTTTGTTTGGGAATAATCGCCGCATTTTAATACTTCGACGGTTTTTTTTATGCAAAATCCCTATTGGCGTGCTTTGAGGTACGACCGACTAGCATATCGTGGCGGCAAATGGCATGACTTTCCCTTATGCTATCGTAACTATACCACATTTTTTCTTTTCCTGAAAATTGCGAAAAACGTAAAAATTGAGTTTCAGCGACTACCTTAGCGTATGTTCCAGTATTCAGAAGAAGTTGATTGATTTAGATATAAAAACCAGCAATACCACTATTGAGGTCCGAACTCATCTGTGAAAATATCAACTGTCTTACTATCACAGTTCATGAAAAAACAGCCTGCAACAAACAGTGGATTAAATTAACAAGGTTCCATTTTTACCCTTTTTTTTTTTTGTTGGGATGGTAGGCGGAGCGGAAGGGCGTGTCAGACTTTCACTGACTAAAACCCACCCATGTTTCTTCACTTGCCTGTGCGACGGCCAGGGCCACGGTTTCTTGTTTAACCAACCCGGAACCCTAACCCAGGAGACATAGTTCTTCGTGGACCCCGTCACGATGTGCTGACATCTCTTTGAGGCGCGCGTGAAACACGACGCGCCGTCGACTCGGGCCTGGTCCTTACCGGGCGGCGAGCTGCCCATTGCTCACCGCCCGCTGGCCCGCGCCTACGGTGGCTGGGAGTTAGGTGTCGTCTTCGGACCAGGGCGTCTCCTGCGGCGGCTAGTGGCGTGAGGGCGCTGGAATTCCCATTGCCTCACGCGCCCCACCTCCTCCTTTGCCAGCATCACTGCTTCGCAGAAGGAGGTGACGGCCTGCCATGCACATTCGCTCCGGACCATGGCCTGGACCAGGGTCGGACGCGAGAGATCGCCGTCGATCGCCGCTACGAGGATACGGCGGTGCTCTACCTAAGCCGGGGAGACCTCCACCGTGTCCTCAGGGCGATCCACACAATGGTGACACCCTAGCGTTTCCTCCCGCCTAATATGGAACAGGATCCTCCCGAAACAACCGTATCCGGTGAGGACCTGCGTCAGGCGAAAGATGAGGGCGCCGTGGTGCCTCTCTAGCCACTCCTCAAAGAGGGAACTTACCGCCGCTATTGTGGCGTGCCCAGCACTGGGTTGCGACAATCGCACTCTTCATGTCGCCATGAGATCCCGCCGGAGCTCTGTCCGCCGTACCGCGTTTTCTCGCGGCAGCAGATTTATGCCCCGGTGTTTTGCCTCCTTTCGCCACTCCCACATGTGGGCGAGGGCTTCGACCTCCAGATCCCATGGCGGCAATCCGGTAAGGAGGCTCGCTGCCTCAGCGGAGACCGTGCGGTATCCCCGGATCAGCCGAACGGCCATGACCCTCTGGGACGCGGTCAGGCATCGGGCTGGTCGCTTCCTTAGCGACCGCGCCCGCACCGGTGCCCCGTAAAGGGCCATGGACCGCACTTCCCCCGCGTAGAGCATCCGACAAGAGGCGATCCATTTTTACCCTTAAGTATTAATCCATAAAAAACTAAATAAATAAAAACAAATGACAGATACCGTCGTGACTAAAATATTATTGAGGGACATATTTCTCTTCCATTACTTTTGAAATCTAAGTAAATAAAAGATGAGTTATTTGCACTCTATGGTGTTTGCGAATTAGTGGTGTTAATATTTTTTCTTAGTTTTTATTTGTGTGTAAATAATATTAGCGGAAGAAGTTGAGCGGTATTAGGAACTTCGTAAAAACTTAGGCATATTATTTACATTATAACAGTATTGTCTTAGTGTTAAGTATTTGTCCAAACAAAAATTCTTTGTTTTTCCCGTTGTACTTAAGACTTCGCGCGTCATGATAACTTTTGGTGTTATTTTAGTCAATGTTCTAAACGAACTCAGACGAATAGAGCTTTAAAACTCTATGTCATAATAAAAACACGCAGAACTGATAGAATAGGGCACCTAAGTAATAGAATAGTCACAACACCCTTATTATGTAACACACGAACAATCATAATCATTTTCGAGGATATTACTTTAATCCACTGCTTTATATGTTAGAAAAAAATAACTTTCAATAACTTAAATAACGCAATGAATGTTGTTGAGCTGTTAAAGTGAAAGACATTGGGAGGACCCGACACCCCGGGAAGGCAGATGACGAACGCTTAGGTGGTATTTTAGCCGATAAAAGTCTGTCACACCCCTCCGCGTCCCTGAGCGGAGGATAGTCTATGAGAATGTTTCCACCTTAGAAAAAAAAGGTCTATGGTTAGTGTATTACAAAAATATCTTGCAGGACGGTAAAGTTTTTGTTTTCAAGGATGTGTCCTTTAAACATTTATATGTAGTATTAATCTGTACTTTACATAATAACGCTGAAGATATCATGAGTTCTAATGCGGTAATTTTTGGAGATATCTTCCAGTCGGTTTTGGAGTGAGACAAGTAAATTCACGGAGCGCATTGGAGCTATTAAAGCTGATCATGCAATACTTTTCCTTATTATTTTAGACAGCATTTAAGAAAAATATTTGCATAAGGAATAAAGATCTAAAAACGAATCTTCGAGATATTATTATGTAATTTGTCTGTCTTTATGACATTTATCTACTTGTATATATTTGCAATGACAGATAAGTAATTAAATTTCAAATAAATTAGTAGTAATAGTAACAAAAAACTGTTTGTGTGTTTTGTTATGTCATATAAAATGATTATTGTTTATTTTAGTTTTTATAATGTCTATTTTGTTATTCTTATGTTCAATCATTTCATAATTTGAACAACCTACATGCTTGACATGTCTACACACTGATACTTAAACATAGCGATGGCAGTAACACTTAACAAATTAGTTAGCGGCTGACGTAAATTGAGGTATTTTTAGTATTTTAGTCATGCCTAAAATGTCCATGGAGTTACTAAAATAGATAGAACTACGCTAATGTATATCTTCTGTCTTTATAAATCGATGTATACTTAATTTACTTTCTGAACCCGGCTAAACTACACCTCCAGAAGGTTAATTCTCGCAGTTTCGTGTTTTTGACAGAATAAGATGCTGAACTTTCTCTAAAATTACAAGAATAGCCCTTATATGTAAAAATAAAAACAAAATTTTGAGAATAGCCCTCTTTATGAACTTAATAATAATAAAAAAATGAGAATGGGTCTCATTATGTAATCTATACTAATATATAAAGCTAAAGAGTTTGTTTGTTTGAACGCGCTAATCTCAGAAACTACTGGTCCGATTTAAAAACATCTTTTTGCGTTGGTTTTTTGTTTGGAAAGGCTTTAAGCTATATACCATCACGCTGTGACCAATAGGAGCGGAGCATATAAAAAAAACATATCGAAACCTACGCGGGTGAAACCGCGTGGCGCAGCTAGTAATAAGAATGAAATTTTAAGAATAGTCCTCAATATAGGACAATAAAAAGGTTGATGATGATGATGATATAATAATAAAAATAAATTTTTGAGAATAGTCTCTTTACGTAACAATAAAAATAAAATTTAGAGAATGGGTCTCATTATGTAATAATAAAAATAAAATTTTGAGAATAGAACTCATATGTGATAATAAAAATAAAACTTTGAGAATTGCCCTCTCATATGTAAGAAGAGAAATACAAAATTATGAGGATAGTCCTTCAGGTACAGACGACCACACATATACCCTCTTATTCATAAACGCTGTTTAAACTAACTAGTGATTAGCGATTCTTTAACCATTCAATTCTGACCTTTTAACATCACTTAACTTAAATCATCCTTTATGAATATACACCACAGAGTTTAAGGGGTTTATTCATAAACGAAGATTAAAGTTAAGTGACTTGCAAACGTCTAAAATGTATGGTTAAAGAATCGCTAATCACTAGTTAACTTTAAACATCTTTTATGAATAAGGGGGTAAGCTACTACAATCTGTCTGATTTCTTTATTAGATTTTCAACAATATCTCTAAAGCATTAAGGCTTAAGGTTGATTGAGAATATCTGACAGTTTCTGGTAGCTTGACCTGCTGTCGTCGGTACAATAATAAAAAAAAATATATTGCGCTCGTTCAGTGTTCTGCAATGGCTTTATGGAAGCATTTAATATAACAAACACACACACACACACACACAGTGGCACAGCGGTCAACACGCCTGCTTGCGACGTGGAGCCCCCGGGTTCGACCCCCGGCCAGGTCATGATGGAAAACGATCTTTTCCTGATTGGCCTGGGTCTTGGATGTTTATCTACATATGTATTTATTATAAATATAGTATCGTTGTATTAGTATCCCATAACACAAGTCTCGAACTTACCTTGGGAATCTCGAATTTATTTATTTAATTGTATTTATACACAATCTCAGTCTGAATCATTTTCAAGGATATTGGCTTCATGTGTTCAGAATATGTCTGCTCAACTATGTAATTAACGCAACGAAACTTTCAAAATTACCCCGTTGCTTGTTTAGTTAACTAGTTTAGCTAGTATAAAAACAAGCTGTACCACGTTTTTCTCTGAAAGATGATGAACTGTTTTCAACCACAAGTCACCAGTTCACCACGTGTCCGATGTGGCTAATGAACCACAGGCCACAACGTGCTAGATGTGGCTAATGAACCACAGGCCACAACGTGCTAGATGTGGCTAATGAACCACAGGCCACAACGTGCTAGATGTGGCTAATGCGGTTATCATTAAGATCCTCGCACGTACGAACGTGGTAATTAACCGAATTTTTTAGTGACCCACAAATACAACACTGAATTAAATTATTACCTGTCTCAACTAAGTATAACTTGTTATAAGAAGTGTAACAGATAGATAACTATAACACTATTTGCTTTTTAGTTTCGATCAAATAGTTCAGATTAAATCAGACTTTGTTAAGTCTGATTTAATCTAAACTAATACAATATTGATAGTTGTACAAATAAGTTTCCGCCGTTTTTTTTTGATCATGTGGACGAGCATTATCATGTAGGAGAATAATTTTGTCATATCTGCAGTAGTAATGGGCGCGTTTTTCCTATTTCTTCTATCTTCCTCCAATAATGCTTCCGTTCCGTATGTTTTATTTTATTTTATTTTTATTAATTATGGGACAATAAACAGCTACAATATAAAATATTTACATACAGTAATATAACATTATTATAACAATATTGCAGCCCACTGCATTATCCGCATCTTAACAATATAGGAATACGTTAAAAAGAGTGTCACTAGAAGGCTTAATTAACTAATTAAGAACATTTGAACACAATAAAAACAATATTAAATTTTAAACAATAATGACTAAGTAACTGGGATATATTCCTTGTTGTCACAAACAAAAATAAAACCAAAATAATAAAATATTAATAATTAAATAAATTAAATAATTGACTTATTACAATTCTTAATAAATATATAGATATTAATTAAAAAGGTTGAAATTAATGAAATTTTGGATAAAACGCACACCATCATTAGACAAAGTTTTCACAGTTTCTAAACTTTTGAAACCAGTCACGATAAATTCTCTCTCTTATAGCAACTTCACCATATACTTCTACAAGCAATCGATAAGCCTCAGCTGTAGATTTCTTCAAAATAAAGAAGTAACAAATAGTAGTTTATGAAACTGTTACATAATACCTAATTATGTACAGTTTCATACACTACTTTATCTAATCTCATATATTTTAAGAAACAATAATAATCATGTGTCCAGCGAAACACAACAACGACTCGCAATGCAAAGAAACTTATTTGGCGCCAAAATTCTGCACCCTGCATCAAAGCGCACGCGCCAAAGAACGCGCAGCCACAGATAAAAAAATGAAATAGTGCTATCTATGGTTTGTAATCTGTACGGTAATGAAAAAAAATTTTATTATAACATTATTTTGTTAGAGAAATAATGTTATAATTTAATTTTTTTATTTCCTTTCGATATACTATGGGTAAAGTACGTCAATATAATCTCCTTTTTAGTTTTATATTTTTAATTTTTTGATGAGAGTAGATAAAGTTCTTTTTCTAACTGTTTTAAGCGAGAAAAATGTCAAGACAGTTTTGCACAAAAATAAATATGAAATACTGATACAGAGTCACTGATACTTTAAGTGTGTGTTATTATTAGGTACATGTCTGAACTTACGATATCACATTTTACATCTGACGATTTCAACGAAACCTCTTAGTGAAACAGCGGAAACTTATTTGTACACGTAATATTGTATAAAGAAGTAAGTAAGAAGAGTGTTTCTGAGGTATTTAGACGCCCGAGCGCAACAAAGGCAGCTATAGCGAGTAGGAATTGATTCTTTTACCCGAATTAAACACTCTGTCTTTCATTTCAATTATGAGGAAAATAAAACTAGTTGTTTATTTAAACTATTTTTTGAATTTCGTCACAGATACATAACAGCCGCCCCCGTATCCCGCCAATTTATGTCAACTTTTTAAATTTTAAATATGGAACTCACGGCATAATTATTGCGGCATATTCCACTCACAGAAGTTTGCGCTAAGTTCACACTGGCTGTTTAAAAACTCACATAGCCGCAGCATTTTTTATTTAGTTTTTTTTTTTTACATTAAACTCTTCACAACTAACAGCAGTTCTATTTTTAAATTTCATTCCGACCCTTAGGTGGGAAGTAATTTGTATGAATTTTTCCCTCTCTACGGAGGCATTTTCCACCAGATCGAAACAACAATAATTTCCTAGTAAGAGAAATGAAAATTCTCATAAAGTTATACAGAGTGGTGCTGACAAAACGACAATAAATGAAAACACGAACAACGCTGGTTCATAGGAATAATCCTAAACCATAGAAAAAAACCTAGCATCAAAAATAAAAACCTGAAAATATCAAACAAACTAAATCGCATAAAATTAATTGCAAACGAAAAAGAACATCCTTTAAAAAACATTGGTTCACTGACCTCCCATCGACGACAGCGCGATCCTGTATCGACTTGCTTTTTTCGTGCCATTATTATTAAAGTTTGGTACCACAAGGATGCGGCGGTAACCTGAAGCGCTTCCTTATCAACAGGTACATCATGTAGAAAATGTGAAAAATTAAAAATAATTTCCTGTGACTAAACTAATGGACATATTTATATATATTTTTTTTTATGGGTAGACTTAGAATGTGTTGAGCTACACGATGTTGAATTTATTGTCGTATTGTCAGTACCACTCTGTATACTCCGAGACACTTCTTTGTGGTGGTTGGATTTCACGACAAGTGAAAATGTATACCTACTTTCCAACAAACTGTGCACACGTCAACTACTATTAGATAATTAGGTAAAGCAAATTGATAACATCAGCCAGTGTTCGTTTCAAAAGTGTGTGTTGATGTAATATTTCTATTTTATTCACTTGACACCAAGATTTGAAATAAATTAGGTTTCTACGAGTTTCTAGGACATAACATAAAACTGATTCTGTAGAAAAAACTTTAAAAAACTTGTTCCAAAAAAGTGTTGGTTTAGATATAAGTAGGTGTATTATAGCAATGTATACCCATGCCAAATAATTTTATTATTAATTCTTATAAGGGAACATTCAAAGTCAAATCTTTTATTTAAATATGGCACAGAAAATGCAAAGAGGTCTCTGTAGAAAAAATCTATTGGTAAAAAAAGTTTTATGAAATCCTTAAATTCTGCTATAAATGCATTAATTTGCAGGCTAAAGGCATTGTTTATGAAAAAAAAAATATACATGACAGAACAACACAGAAACAAGCATTTGATACTTCTCGGAGTTATACTGGTAGTAACAACCTTGGAAGGGGCAAGGTTATTATTATATAATATAATATATAATAGCCTCTATTTTTTCTCATAAGAACGACAATGACAAATGATAATGATGCCATAATACTTGTTTGTTCAAAGAAAACAAAATACTTTTTAATATAATATACATATGTTTAATAAGTAAAGAAAACGCCATCCGACCCGTGAGGACAATAAAGGTTAGGTAAACACATGACCAAATAAAATAAGAAATTTTACATAATCATCATAGTAACAATACCAATGAATTTTGAAACAGGTAATATCTGTTTTCCGCGAATTAATTCCAACTTCCTCAAGATTTGGTAATTTTTAAAAAAGTGAGAACACTTTTTTTGACGGTACCTTCGCCCGCACATGTATTATCTACCGCACATGTATTAATTTGCCTACTTTTGCGAAATAATATTTACTTTTTAGGGGGATTTTTTGAAGTTTAGCCTGGCTTTGTAGGCATTAGTAGAATCAGTTATCGATACCTAACAATACCTTCACCGATTCGACAGGGTTTTCTTGCCATATTGTATAATAGGGCATGAACTCCGTGACAGAATATGTGACTCCCGCTTCGGCTTTCGCAGTCGTTCTTGGTGCAAAGGTTAGCCATCGCCATCCAGCGTGGCAATGCGCCAATCGTTGCGGGCACCTTTGTACCGGAAAATATTAGGGGCGGTTTGTATAATTTGACAGGACTTGACTGACATTTGTTTTTGGATTTTATGTTTTCAGTTAATATAAGACTGAAGATATGGAATCTGGAAGCAAATGTCAGTCATCATCATTTTCGTGTTTAATTTTTATTTTTACATTTTGTTTTTTATTATTATTTTTTTTTTATGAATTATAAACCAGCGCTTGACCGCAATCCCGCCTGGTAAAAAGATAATTTATATGGCTTTTAGGAAAAAAAGAGTTTTAATTTAGAAACATTTAGTCATTAACAAAGACTTTAATTAAAAAATCTAGCCAAGTGTTTATAGAAGACTGAATATTTAGCCAGCTTCTCAGGAAATGTCATGTTAATATTTATGTTCACATATTTTAAATGCCATATTGCATATATTTAAATGCAAATATTATACATAGAATACACTAAAATAGATACACAGATAAATGCATGAGTAAATACATACATACTGAATATATAGGTAAGTATTTTTTTATAAATTATAAACTAGTGCTTGACCGCAATCCCGCCTGATGGTAAGCAGTGATGCAATCGTTGATGGTAAAGCGCGTTAGTTTTTTAAGAGTCTATTTATTCACTCTAGCCTTAAAGACACTCAAATTTATTATAGTCTGACGGAAACACCGACCCTGGCAAATTGTTGCAGTCCTTCGATGTAAAGAAATTAGGCAAAGTAGTCATTCATGAGTCTTTTTAATGCCTGTTACGACTGAGCGTGTTTTATTTCTACTGGTAATGCATTCCAGAAACGATTGACCTGGACAGTACAGACTTATCAAAGAACGGTGTGCTCAAAATGCCTATACTTTCCCGTAGGCATTTTAAGCTTCAAGTTGTCTGATGACCTTAAAAATTTAGTGTATGAGTCACTAAGAAACTGAAAACGTTCCTGTAAACAGAAAGGGGTGTAAGCACTTAAACAGAAGGGAAAGAGTATGATCATTCCGGCGAATGCGAATTGGTAACCACTTGAGATTCACACGAAATTCCTATACATGGTCATATTTTATCATCAATCATCCCACTGCCAGCAGTGGGACGATGGGCACAGGTCTCCTCTCATACAAAGAAGGATTGAGCGTAATCACTACGCTTGCTCAATGCGGGTTGGCGATTTCAGACGTAAAGTCCAGGTTTCCTCAAGATGTTTTCCTTCAACTTTTAATCAGTCATTGGTATCCAAGATATATTTAGAAAATACATATAACTTAGAAAAGTTACATTGGTGCTTGCCTGACCTGGAATCGAACCTCATATTTGCGCAGATCGATTATGAAACTTATATAAAAACTTGACTTACAATTTTTCTGTTTTTTATCAGAATTTTCCACCATTACTCATTCATCCGTGTTCAAAACTAATTCAATGCGACAAAAAACTCACGCATGATGCTTTTAGCACTGATCATTATGATTTAAATGTCTAAATTAATCGTTAAAATCCTAAGTCAACACAAATAATTTGCGCTTTTATGAGATTCACGTCATTCTTAAAATAATCCCATGTCATGTACGATTTCGGTAATGACGGGCAATCTCAATTGAGACTAATTCTCGATGCGGGAAATATTATAGGCCACAAGTGTGGACACAAGCAGACCTGTGTCTGTGAAGGAGGGAAGAGGGAGCGCACCTGTGTGCTCTGCTTCTTCCCTTCTTCCCATAGCCCGATGGAGCGGCAATCTGACACGATCATAGAAAGATCAGACCCAGGCCCACCCACCACGGTTTAACGTGCGTTAAGAGGGAGCTTTAAGAGGGCGCGGGAGTATCACACCGTAATCTTCAAAACTCGACAATTGTATGGTTTAAAATTACATCACCTCGCTCAACTACCGTCTTCCTTCTTATTCACTCAGTTTTTTATAATGAATAGGCTCTTAATAAACTAGCGCGCTTTACCATCAACGATTGCATCACTGCTTACCATCAGGCGAGATTGCGGTAAAGCACTAGTTTATAATTATTTAAAAAAAATGTTATAAATAATTCTATTTGCGTATATCTCACACGTCTTTTATGCAATTAAAAATGTTTTTACTGGACCGATGATTACCATCAAATTGTATTATTCAGTCAATTATTAGAAATATTAAAATTAGTGAGTAATTACAAAATCTACACTCCAATATACGTGCTTCTTCAAAAAAGTAACTATTTGAACAGACCCGAAAATTATCCACGTAGAGGAAGAGGGAGTGCACCTGTGTGCTCTGCTTTAAGAGCCTTAAGAGGGCACGGGAGTATCACACCGCAATCTTCAAAACTCAACGATTACAGGAAAACCCTAATGGAAAACACAATCAAAATCTCATTCTTATACGAAATGTTCAATGATAATGGCTCAGTTACCTGTATTCTCTAATTAAACTTATTCAAGCGCTGTAAATTAAATATGTTTCTTTAGTTCTATCAAAATTAATCCACGCCTGTCGTAAATTGATGTAATTTTAGACCCAGCTCACACCACTGGAGGCACGGCGCACTTGAAGACAACAATTTAATATAAACCTTAATTACCTTGACATGCTGTCTACAAAAGAATAAAGCCCGCGCGTTTCAAGGAAATGCTCTCCGCCGCGCCTCCAGCGGTGTGCGCTGGGCATTGGTAGACCGTATGTCAATGTATTTAAGGTTTATATTAAATTAGCTTTCCACCCGCGGCTTCCTCCGCGCGGAGTTCGGTTATATCGCGTTTCCAAGTCTTCAAAAGTCCAGAGTCAAAATTATCCTATGTTATTTCTCAAGGTCAACTCTATGTTTGTAACAAATTTCAATAAAATCAGTCCAGTGGTTTAGATGTGAAAGCGTAACAGACAGACAGACAGACAGAGTTACTTTCGCATTTATAATATTAGTAGGGATTGTTCTCGTCAATGGCGCTCCGCCGCGCCTCCAGCGGTGTGCGATGGGCCTTAGAAGCCATGTTTTCAATCCCAACTAAACTGTCTATGAAGCCTATCCGACTTCGACTAAACAAACTTAATATTTATCTCCTGTCCTTTTCTTAGTGAAATAGAAAGAAAAAGACGCATAGAACTCAAATTTAGCTTAGTTCGTGAATAGGGAAATAGACGCCGTTGTTGATTTTCATGATTTAAGTACCATACAAAAATGATCTTTTAACCCTAATTATAATTATTTCCACGTGACTATCTGTGAGATCTTTACCTAGTGGATGTAATTGACTAGGTATCTTAATTATAAGTATAGTGTAGGTATCTACAAAGTCTAATGTAGCGTGTTTTTTTATGGCACCCATCTGTTTAAATATCCATTGACCTCTTCTACACATCGGTCACAGATTTTCGTTCCTTGGTTGTAATAAAAATAACCTGCACTAAAATTACGTAATCTGGATAATTTAGCAGAATATTACTAATCCACAACCCTTTATATTACATAATAGGTTGGGGAACAAGTCTTTTCGCATCCTATGTATGAACTTGTAATAAAATCTCTCTCTAGTTTTGATATCATTGAAACTTTACATTTTAAAAAACATAATTCCAAATTCAAATTAGGAGTATGTGTAATTTTCACAATTTATTTTAATATTTTACAACAAAAAAGGTAAAAATGCAACGTAAGCCGCGAAATATGTAATTTGCGAAGTTTATGGACCTAGTGCAGTGTCCGTAAGTGTAGCACAAATTTGATTTAAGCGTTTTCAATCCGGAAATTTTATGTCAAAAAAGTTTCTCTGGTCGCCCTATTACGGATAAAATGTATGCCATTTTTGAAAGACTGGAACAAGATATCAGAAGTTACGACGTAGCTGAAGAACTGGGAAATGAATACAAAACAGTTTTGGCCCGTTTGAAATAAAAACACTGGGTCCACAAAATGCTTGATATTTGGATACCTACCTTACGTTCTCACTGAAAGACACCTACCTAATGAACTGTTAACTCATTTGTGATTCTTTATTACGACGTAATGAAACCGAACCATTTTTGAAGAAGCTGATAACTGGTGATGAAAAGTGGATCACGTACCACAAGAACGTGCGAAAAAGGTCGTGGTAAAAGGCCGATCAGGCCCGGGTTAACTCGCAACAAGGTGATGCTGTGTGTGTGATGGGATTGGAAAGGTATAATACATTATGAGCTGTTACCACCAGGCAGGACCATCGATTCTGAACTCTACTGCAAACAACTCATGAGATTGAAGCAAGAAGTTGAGAGAAAGCAGCCGGAATTGATTAACATAAGAGGTGTGATTTTTCATATGCTCTTAGTAGACATTTGACATCTAGCTACATGCACTGGCCGGCGTGGCCAATGTCCCAACAGTGAGAACATTATAGGCTAGTTATGTTATGATTCCTCGGTGGTAGGCCAGAACATCGGCTGCCGGCAGAAGTTACCACCCGCCAGACAAAGTCTTGCCGCCAAGCGGCAGTGGAGGGTAGATCCAGATCAATCTCCATCTGACGCAGCCTCATTCGTCGTGTTGTTAGGTTTAACAATGCATCACCTCGCTCAACTGCCGTCTTCCTTCTTAATCACTCAGTTTTTTGAGTGAATAGGCACTTAATAAACTAGCGCGCTTCACCATCAACGATTGCATCACTGCTTACCATCAGACGGGATAGTGGTCAAGCACTAGTTTATAATTATTAAATAAAATGCTATAATTGTTTATATTTTCGTATATCCCTACACGTCTTTTATGCAGTTAAAAATGTTTTTACTGGACCGATGATTACCATCAAATTGTATGCATTTTAACTTTGACCTTGTTCAGTCCATAATTACAAAAACTAAAATTAGTGAGTAATTACAAAATCTACACACTCTAATACACGTGCTTCTTTGAAAAAAGTACCAATTTGAACAGACACGAAAATTAGCCACCCATTCAATAATTATAATAGATACCAGTAATAAAGTGAAACAATTAACAATAATTATGCCTCTTGAAAAACACTATCGTAAGATATGAGATATAAATATATGACACGTGCTTTGTTATTGTGAATTTTAAGATTTTGAGCAAAAAACTAAAGAATAACCCCTGTATTCATAAACGTTGCTTAATGTTAACTAGTGTTTAGTGACTGTTTAACCATACATTTTGATGTTTTATCGTCACTTTACTTTAATCATAGTTTATGAATTAACCCCTTAAACACTATGGTGTTTATTCATAAACGATGATTAATGTTAAGTGACGTGCAAACGTCAAAATTGTCTTGTTAAACAGTCACTAATCACTAGTTAGCTTTAAGCAACGTTTATGAATAAAGGGTTAAGTTTTCAGAGATATGAGGAACAGAGTGTAAAATTCAGTCATCCTCTATAGTAAAGGGGGGATTGGATGCATTTCGTAGAGTGTGCGCGGGAATATATAACATAATTCCGCCATCTCCATCTCCATCTCAGAAGTTACCACCCACCAGGCAAAGCCTTGCCGCCAAGCGATTTGTCGTGTTCCGGCATGATGTCTGGTGAAGCCGTTCGGAGGACGGGTCTGAGCAGTTGTGTTGCGATGTGTGCCGGGTACGATGCGCCTAATATTGTTGTGTTGGAAGTTTGGTCGTGGAGGGTCTTCAGATCAATCTCTCTTTGGCGCAGCATCGTTGGTCGTGTTGTTGGGTTTAACATTGCATCACCTCGCTCAACTGCCGCCTTCCTTCCTATTCGCTCAGTTTTTCTGAGTGAATAGGCTCTTAATAAACTAGCGCGCTTTACCATCAACGTACCCACTGATGCCGTACCGATACCCGTACTCACTGCTTACCGTCAGTCGGTATTATCGTTCAGAAATAAGCAGTTTTCGATTCATATACCTCGTTACGATGTAGAAAAAAACCAAACCACCATTTTCGTTCGAGGATTTGGCCTTAAGATAATATTACTATACCACACTAATATAATATATACATTCAAAGTCAAAGTCAAAGTCAAAGTATTTATTAGTGTGCTTTTTGGTGATACAATCGGTCTTAAAGTTAGTTATGGTAACTCAAAAAGCTGCCAATTTGACATACACTATGTAACAATATTGTTTTTTTTTTTAATTGATATAACATGCATAATCAAAAATGTCAATATTTAATTACAATGTCATTAAAATGTCAATATTTAATTACAATGTCATTAAAAATACAATTATTTCTTTTTCCTTAAATACATAATAGTTTTAAAGCATACATATTATAATTATCACTTCACAAAATTTTGTTTTAGATTAGAATATACATTCAAATACTATTACTTATTATTACAAACATTAAAGATACAATGAATTAGTCAAGTTATTGCATTTTGTCAAGAAGGAATTCGTCAATAGTGTAGTAACATTTTTCCATTAAAAAATCATTTAGTTTGCTCGTAAATTGAGTCAAATTCAAATCTTTGATAGTATTTGGGATTTTATTAAATATTTTAGGAGCCATGCAAAGAATGCCCTTGTGCATAAGGGTTGTCTTTGAAGCTTTTATACATAATTCGTGTCGATATTCTGGTCTAGTCGATCTACAACGTTCCTCTGAAGCTCTTTTGAACAAGATAGAATTTTTTTTTACCAATAATGCGATTTCGTAAATGTAAAGACAAGGTAATGTTAATATTCTGAGAGATTCAAAATGAGGTTTACAACTATCTGTTGGTTTTAAATTACACATCGATCTAATGCACCTCTTCTGTGCTTTAAAAATGTTATTTTTCTCGCTGGAGTTTGCCCAGAAAATGACGCCATAGCGTAATGTGGAATCAACATAACCATAATATGCAGCTAAAACAGCTGCCTGATTAACTATTTTCCTAAGCTTGTATAGAGCAAAGGCAAAGCGACCTAATTTTTTTATAATTATTAATGCATGTTCTTTCCACGTCAGTTTAGAGTCAATGGTTAAGCCTAGAAATTTTACGTGTTCTACTTCTTCAATTCTGTTATCCTCAAAAATTATATTGATGTCAGGAGTAGTCACTCTTTGTCTAAACTGCATTAGTTTAGTTTTACTTAAATTTAATTTTAAATTATTTTGATCAAGCCAGTTAATTGATTGTTGCAATGACTCTCTGATGTCGGTTGCATAGTTTCTATTCTTTTTTTGTCTTATAATTATCGTGCTGTCATCAGCAAAAAGAACCATAGGAAAATTAACGTGCTTTGGAAAGTCATTTATATAGACCAAAAATAACAGCGGTCCTAATACGCTGCCCTGTGGTACACCAAAAATAGTTCTACGTAGTCCAGATAAATATTTAATTTCTTTTTTACCTTCTTTAGAAATTCGCTTTATTTCCGTACACTGTGTTCTATTGTCTAGATAAGATTGCGGCCCCTTATTCCATTCGCATTAAGTTTCTTTATTAGAGTATTATGATCAACTAAATCAAAAGCTTTCGTCATGTCCATGAATATAGCACTAATGGGAGTTCTTTTATCGACATCTGTCATTATAATATTAAGAAAATCAAAGATAGCCATATTTATTGATTGCTATATACTACCAAATATTACTCCAAGGCTTTCTCACAAGTTTGAACCGTCAGAAGTATGGTATCCTAATAGGGCTTCCGTTTGTTTCAGACGTCTGAAAGATGGTTGTAGGCACTCTACAACATGTCCCCAGCAAGGGGCGGATATCAATCATGAAAATACAAAACTTCACGGTGCAGAAAAGGAGTAAGTATCATTATAATTTAAAAAAAAAAACTGAAAATAGTTACATGTGCAGAACTGAGTCATTTGAATTTCCAAGTTCTAGTTTAAAGGGAATGATACTAGCCACGGGCTATTTGAAAGTGATTAAGGAAAACACATGGATTTTGTCAGTAAAAATCTGACAAGTTTCCGCTCCGCCCAGAGGTTAATCATTTCACGATGTCTTATCTAAAAAACCGCCCGTGATCCTCAAATACCTATGTCTAAAATATTTTGCAATTTGCAGATGAGTTTCAATTTGTACATACAATATGTATGCAGATTAAAATCAACGTTATTTTAATCAACGTAGGTACAACCTGAAACTCAAACAGCAATTGAATCAGCAATATATTCAATTAAGTGAGAATCAACCTCTTGAAAAAGTCATTCAGTAGGGTAATGTTAACTTAAATGATATACTTAGGTAAGTAGGTAGGTGATTTATACTTAATAGTAAACGCGCTCGCCCCGTCTTTATAACTAAGACTGAAACCTTACCCTGCAGATCTTGGTTAAATTAAATTCAATTATTTCGCGTTATGACCATTCATAATCTACACACCAAGGCCTACACCCGCCGACACAGCCCGGCGGCATATGTTGAAAGCAGGGGCGTGCACAGAGATTTTGTTGAAGGTAAGCATACATATACCTACTACCCAAATCTCTGTGCTTATATATGGTAAAACTTAAAAAACGTAACATAGACGTAGTTTCAATTTAACATAGTCGCGTACTTTTTCGCATGTCAACATTGAATTGATGTTTGTGCGTGGCTACAATGAACATCTAAGTATGTGATTGATGATAAGAACAAGTCAAATAAATGATATACGTGGGGTGTTAGGTATTTTTTTTGCCCAAATGAATACAATGAAATCATCATCATCATCTCAGGGTTAATACCAGTCGCATCCAAAGCTTTGGAATCTGGGATCCGCTTTTCCAGTCTAATTGCTGATTTTGGCAAAATTTCGACATTTTCCGTGAAGCGACTGCCGTCTGACTTGTGGGCTCCAACAACCCGTAACGACTGCCACTAGATGTTCGTATGGCAACCGAAACCAACGGCTTAACGGGCTTTCCGAGGCACAACCAGACCAGTGCAAATATTCAATTCATGCATACAAATATTTACACTGCGCGAGAATCGAACCCGCGCCTCCTTACGCAGCGGCCGCGTTCGCTACCGCTACGCCATGGAGGCTGTCAAAATACAATGAAATGGTATTACTAACTGAACTGTAAATAAGTAATAATTTATTTCTCAAAAAACTAAAAAAATATATTTTACTATCTATCAGTGGCGAAGGGTGAAATTTTGACAAAGGGAAGCCGGTCCAAAAAAATAAACACTTAAACACTTACCTACTGCAGGATATCGTGGAGGAGGTCTTCAGATAAGAATAATATCAAAAGCCCCACCTTCACCATACAAAAAAGGACTGATGATTTGATAACAGTGTCTTTCAAGTATGATAAAAGCGGCTTTGAGAAAAGCCTTTTTCGACGTGCATCTCCATACCACACATGCATGCTTGTTAGTAAGTACTAAGTTAAGTACCTATTGTTAGGGAATAAGAGTCAAGAAAAAATAAAATAAAAAATTACAAAAATAATAAAGTGTTAAAAACCGAACCACACAAGCACCGATCCAAAACCAACAAAAATATTAAGCAAAAATAAAGCAAATTATACACAATCACAACGTTATTTATATTCTAATGCAATGCGTCTGTTTTTTTTAACAAAATGAGCTAAAATGTTATAAAAATTCATTCATTCACAGTCAAAAAAACTTATCATTTTATTAAGCAAATTTTTTTCAATTCACATGATAGCCAAATCGGACAATCTCTGCTCTTTTTGGCAGTTTCGCACATACGTGTGAATGCGTTTTAAAGCAGAAAATGACCGCTCAGCTGAAGCTACTGAAATGGGGAGGGTCAGAATTAAACTGCAAAGAGCCGAACCTTGAGAAAATGCGTCTTTCAAAGACGCATTTTCTCGAACTGCGAGGTCGTTTTTTGATCCTCTAACATAATTGTTGCGAAATGACCTATCCTTCCAAAGAACGAGGCCACCATTTTTTTTCCCGCACTTCGATCTCTCTTCACTTTAGTTGACAACTCCTCGAAAGGAAACTCACACTGAGCAGATTGTCTTTTGGTTTCAGGATCATAACAGTAAATCCAGCTTTCGTCACCTGTTAGTATGTCGAACACAGCATTTGAGTCATCTCCGTTAAATCTTTCAATCATTTTACGGCACCAATCCACACGATGGAGTTTTTGAGCCTCAGTCACATTATGAGGTATCCACCGGGCGCAAAGCTTCCTGACCGCTAAATGTTCGTGGAGGATTTTGTGCACTTGACTCATACCGATGCCTAAGCTTGTCTGAATCTGCTGATAGGTCACTCTTTTGTCAGTCTCTATCATACGCCGCACAACACAGATGTTATCTTCAGTCGTCGCCGTAGAAGGCCGTCGCTCACGTAAATCATCAGTGAGATTAGTGCGACCACGTTTAAACTCATTAAACCAGTTGTAAACAGTCGCAAGAGATGGGGCTTCATCGTGAAAGGCCAATCGTAGTCTATCATAACTTTCTTGTTGACTTAAATGACATCGAAAGTCATAAAAAATCATTGCACGAAAATTTTCTCGTGTTAAATTCATGTTGACGTGACACAGACAATTTTCAATTTGCCGCCAAATCGTATAACTAATGACAAATGAATGAAATATATTATACTCAGTAATATTGCCAAAGAGTTCTATTTTCAAATTTTAGAATTATTTTTTTATTATATTGTTTATAAGTGGCCAGTTCTAAGAACTTTCAGTTTGACCCTCGTATAAGATCGTTGTGAAATCGCTAAAAGTTCTTTTAAAATGGAAATATAGACAAATCTTTCATAAATATGCGTAATGCACTACTCATTGGAATCATAACTATTAAATTTTGCAAATTTATAAACTTCAGGAAAATTATTACAATATAAAGTATAGTATTGAAATTCAAAAGCAAGTAGGTTGAAAAACTTAAGGTCTTTTAAGTTTTTATAACGACGAACTGTCAATGCCGTCTATTAAAATAATATACCTACACGAGAAACAAAACAATTTATTTGTGTGTACACACTACACAGCCTGCTAACCACATTTAATTATCATAATACTTTTTATAAAGACAACCTTTCTTTTGTGTTAAACCAAAAACTCTAAAATAAATCAATATTCAATTCCGCTTAAAACAACCAATATAGGTACATATTTAACCTAAATACTCCAATAATGAAACAACATAAGCTGCTAAAATAAAAAGGTATTTGAACGAACAACAATCATGCTATATTTCTGAACTTCTTAAATTCGTCGCATTATTAGAAGCTGTGCTTATCACGCCCTTAAAAGCCAATGAAATTTCACGCACACGTACACAACAATTTAGGCACACAAGCAAATAATTTTATACACAGACAGATATGGAAGAGGCACATTTTGTAACTGCTTACGCCGTTACGAGAAGTGGCGCGGCCGTCGCGACGAAGGCCAGTGATATTTCGTAGTTAGCACTAGGCCCAATAGATGGCAGTGTTCTCACTAACTGATTAACAAAGTCTTTCAGTTTTAAGTTTGTAGTATATAAATTATTATATATTTTTTTAGAAAACTATTAGGGTATGCAGAGCTTTTCTGCTTGTATGGAGCGCACGCGCCTGGTTGAAAGAAGCATGTCAGCAAAGTTCGCGCGCGCATGTTTCCCGCCAACACATCGCCGGCTAGCAACAGATCACTGTAATCGTCCATTTTTAGTTTTATTTATTGAATTATCCTTGAGAATGGCACAAAAATTGTATGATACAAGCTCTTTCGATGCACGATGATCACTAAGTGCCAAATAAGTTTCTGATGTCGAGCCGCCGACATGCCGCCGGCAAAGTTATACGACTTGCAATGACTGAAGCCGCCAACCTAGCCCTATAGGCTTTGGTGTGTAGTGCGCTTTACAAAATGCTTAAAAATCTATATTTGAAATCAGAATGAAAGTATAACATCAATTTGATAAAGACCTTAATGAGCTTGGATTAAATTCTGTGTCATCCAAAGTTCTCAGTTTGTGACGATTTTTGATCAAAAATGATTGAGTTTTTAATAAAAACCTTTGCAACAATTGAATCCCAATAAGTTAGTTCGTTGACCAACCCGGTGTTGTGACAATATTACTAATGTTTTCTTTTATTTTCAGATTCTGTGATCAAACTGTCGTACGGAATTCTGCTCATGGTCATAAGCGTTATTATGTCTGCAATAAATCCCATTGACATCGTTACTAATTGGGTGAGTACTTCATTTAGTCCTTTCTTTAACAATCTTCTTATCAGCCTATAGAGGTCCACTGCTGGACAAAGGCCTCCCTCAAGCCTTTCATTCCATTGGAGGGTATTACCATAATCCCCACGCTTGGCAAGCGGGTTGGGGATCGCAGTAATTTGCTACTCCGCAAGAGAAGCGCTGCCGCCCGCTTCCCTGGTCAGAGTTCCCTTAGTCGCTTCTTACGACACCCACGGGAGGATATGGGTTGGTACTAATACTATTGCTAATTAATTAATAGGTACTTATAGATCCTGTATTTTAAATTAATTTTTCCACTCCTGGACACAGGCCTCCTTTCGATGAGTTGGAGGGGGACCAATCGACCACACAGGCTGTGCGGGCTGGTAGATGTGAGAGTAGTGTTAATGAAAAAAATTACATAAAGTAAAGCGGTTGACGGGGTTCGAACCTATGACCTATAAAGCTATAACTCTTGGCCGATGTCAGTAGGCCACCACTGTTCTCTCTGCACAGGACGACAACATAAACTTCTGCGAAACTGTTAGTTCCAGTACTCAGAGACTACATCTCTATAGTAGAAATGCCAGTTGTATGACGATAAAAATTTAAGTGTAATAAATTACCACCTGCGTTCAGAATGTTACCAATTGATAAATTTGAAGGTAAAAGGTTTGCTTGGCTTTTTTGTGTTTTTATTATGTTAATGAGTTTTTAAATCATACTTTTTGACATGAATAATAGTGACAGCAATAATATTCTATGTTATTGGTATTTATTTGACATTGTAATACATATATAATACATTTAATTTTTAATAAATTAAATTTTACTATTTGAAAATGTTTGTACGCTGAAAGACAGCAGAATATTTTGGTCGTGAATTGTATGTAACACCTTGTAACAACAATATTCTTATAATATAATCGGGGTGACATTTTCTGTACAGAAAAAAACCTCATATAAAGAAAAATAAAACCATTGAACCCGCCTATCATGATCTTGAGTTCTTAGAATCTTGTTAATTACTTTTCGTCTTTTCCTTGTAAACCCATCTCCATTCAACAGGGCCGTACGTACCCAAATCAAAGATACAAAATTAAAATGTCTTACTAAATCATTACTTTTACATACGTTATTATGTAAAGGTGTACAAACATATTCAAAATGTGAAATTCATGTATCTAGCATAAGTAAAAATTAAACTAATAGGCAAAGAAAGAAAGAAATAATATTTTTGTGACTCGTATAGGACGATCATAAAACTAAACTAAAGTAAACACAATTAGATACAAAAAGAAATCCATACTAATATTATAAATGCGAAAGTATCTCTGTCTGTCTATCTCTCTGTCCGGCTTTCACGAAATAACTACTGAACCGATTGTAATAAAATTTGGTACACAGATAGTCTAGAGCATGAGAGAGGACATAGGCCGATATAACATCCCGCTATGACCAATAGGAGCAGAGCAGGAACTAAAAAAATGTTGTGAAAACGGGGGCAAACGCGGACGTATATATTGCTCCCATTATTTTAACAGGCACTTATTTTATATCAACACGCTGACGGAGTCGCGGGCAACAGCGAGTTATACATATATAAAATAGTAACAAAAAACCAAAAAGTCTTTAACGATGCCAAAAGGTTCCTAAATCAGCATAATGCTAACATACATAACTAACTAACAGGATAAATTAAATAAAATATTATAAAAAAATAGACTCTACATTTCAAACTTAGACGTCAATCATTTAAAAAACCTGTCAAATTACACTGTAACTTAATCGTGATTTTTATTTAATAATTTACGACCGCAAATCTGTTTTGGTATTCAAAAAAATACTATAATTACTAAGTCTACCAAATAATTCCCATTATAACATTATACCACCGCTCCACGTGCGTAAACAGTAAACAAATGTTCGCACAACTTTTTTAAGTTCAACAGACACGTTTATAAAACGTGAGCGCTAACTTGGACGTGAGGGGCGATCGTTACCTTACCAACGGCGGTAGAAAAACCGGTCAAATGTTAATTTGACTTGAGCTCATAGATCTGGACTGTTTACGTAACGTATAACTGAATGGGATATACAAACCAAGACGCCTTTGGGCGCTATCAAACACTCGAGCTAAGCTAAGCTAAGCGTTTGGGGAACTATCTTATGAAATATTGACGTTTGAGAAGTGCTGATTGCTTTTGATATTGATTTTGGAAGCGTTTTAACTCAAAATAAAAAACCTCTAGGAATTTATACTAAATTTTCGACTTCTTAACTTTATTAAATTCTAATAATAACCGTTTGTTATTGTTTGAAATTAATAAACTTCATGCACGTCTCATCCGAAGACGCAGCGTGGGTAGACTTCCGACAAGGTGGCCCGATGACCTGGTGAAGGTCATATGAAACCGCTGGATGCGGGAGGCGCAGGACCAGTCGTCGTGGAGATTCTTGGGGAAGGCCTATGTCCAACAGTGGACGTCTTTCGGCTGAAATGATGATGAATAATGATGATGCACCTGTCCCGTGAATTAATAACTACACATCACTCGAGACAAAAATAGGCTGATTATTTTTTATGATCGGTAGTAGGTGGTAGGCCATAATATCGTTTGCCGGCAGAAGTTACCACCCACCAGACAAAGTCTTGCCGCCAAGCGAGTCGTTGTGTTCCGGCATGATGTCTGATGAAGTGGGATTGTAGTTAAGCACTAGTGTATAATTACTAAAAAAAGAAAATCATTAGGTATGTTGGTTCTAATTAGGAAGTAGTTCAGTCTGTTGCTTTGTACCACATCCTTAATAATGACTACAAGCGATACGCTTTATGTGACTTTTTGTGCTCTGTGTGACGGTCATTAACCTTTATCACACCTGATTACTATTAATACAGGTTGGCAGAGACCGAGGTCCCTAAAACAGTTCTGCGGTTTCTAAAGTGCCGCCTAAGCGGTCAAAATTTATGGAACTGATTTTTTTTTTTTCGTGATAACTGATGAAACATTTCAACGCTTATGGTTGCCGAATCATGCACAGAATTCATAGTAACTAGTTGACCAGCTTCTCTCTGCCAGCTAACATAATTACAAAATATTTTTAATTTGGAAACTAAAGCCTACGTAATAAAATGGCTTAAAACATAATCTAATAAACCTAATCTGAACTAACAGCTTATCTGCCACAATCTGGGTATTAAAATGGTACAAAAAAAAAACACAAAAAAAAAACATAACTAAAAATTGATATTAACATAATTAGATTAATACTTATATTGCTACTAATAATACTGGTATAAAAAAATTATGATTCCATCAAAAATATTAATCTTGACACAGGAAACATTAATAGGTTATTTATTGTATCGAATATAATACAGAATTAAGGAAATAAAAAAAGAATTGAATGGATTTGCATGGAATTTGGCTGAGCGTTGGAAATGACGTTCAGTAGCAATGGGTTTTCAACAACATTCATTGCGTTATATATGTTGTTAAGTAGACATATTTTTCTAAGTTATGGCCCAAGGGATTAGCAATATGCTTAAAATGTTTCAAATTGATGAGTGTATTAGGCAAGGGTGCGAGTTTACCCTCTGTTACATGGGTTTTATATATAACAGGGAAAATGTGTGCGTAATATCCACTGTGTCTATAACTTTGGGATATATTTTTTGGAGTGTGTGCGAGGGAATTGCACGATTTAATTCCCCCATCTCCGTTCCATCATCGGACGACCCGTTGTACGTTGTTGAAACCATCACGATCAGGATGAAGCGTTTCACCTCGTCTTTTATACCGCGTACATCGAGGGACTGGAACAATTTGCCAGCGGCGTTGTTTCCGTTGGACTACAATTTAAATGTCTTCAAGGCTAGAATGAATAGGCTCTTAATAATCTAACCCGCTTTATCATAAACGATTGCATTACTACTTATCAACGGGCGGGATTGCGGACAAGCACTAGTTTATAATTCATATGAAAAAAAAAAAAAAACAAAAAATATGTACACAGGCGTGAAAATGTATGTTAATAGTAACAGAGTTTATAGACAGTTCTCATTATATTCAACAGACGATGTACATAGATAACACCCGGACAAAGTGAGTAAGCGTTAATTAATATTAATCTTAATAAAAACAAACTCGTTCAAGACGCTCCAGACTTCCGCCTCAAGCCTCTTATCAGTTTGTAACAATATAATATACATAATAACTATTTTATTAAAACGGTTATTATTTTGTAACAAAAATTATTACATGTACACTGCTGACCTCTTAATTTCACAAGCTGTTATCAAGTCCGTGACGCTTTCTTAAAGATGTGTAAATCAATTGATATAATGCTTTTGTAGCTTTCATATCTGTTATGTTATTGACAAAAAAATACATTTGTAATTTTATTTTAACCGTTCATATTTCGTGTTCCCGTATTTAAAGTGGCAGTGAGCTAGGCATATTGCCCGTAAGACCGATGTCATGCCCGATGGGGCCGATGGGTTCTAGAGTGGCGACCACGCACCGAAAGACGCAGCGTGGATAGGCCCCCGACAAGGTGGACTGACGGCCTGGTGAAGGTCGCAGGAAACCGGGAGATCCTAGACCGTCTTTCGGCTTTAATGATGATGATGTATTCAAAAGGTAAAAACGGAATTACTAACACTCCAATTTCTGTCTGTCATCAGAGTGAATCTGATGAATTGTGATAGCAACACTTAGACATCTGTCTACAGATGATGTGTTTCTGTTGCCACTATTACAACAAATACTTAAAACATTTGGTGCGCAATGAATGTTGTTCAACTGTCTAAATGAAACCCATTGCTACTGATAGTTTGTTAAGTACGTAATTACCGTGCGGTTTTTTAGCTTAAAACCTCCCGCAGACAGGTGCGACGTAACATTAAAGCATGACTCTGGTAGAATAGTTCCCTGAAGTTTTAATAGAATCAAAATCCTAATTCACTATAACCACATAACACCGATTGTTTATTATAAAATTCCATATTTAATCAAGACAACTGCTTTTAGCGCGTTCTCCATGACATAATGAAGGGGTTTGAACTGTCAAAATATATTGTATAGTCTGTACGTACGTTGACATTTCGCTCGCCATTAACAAGACACGATTTTTTTTTAATAATTATAAACTAGCGCTTGACCGCAATCCCGCCTGATGGTAAGCAGTGATGCGATCATTGATGGTAAAGCGCGCTAGTTTATTAAGAGCCTATTCACTCAGGCTAAAAAACTATACACTGAGCGAATAGGAAGGAAGACGGTAGTTGAGCGAGGTGATGCAATGTTAAACCCAACACCACGACCAACGATGCTGCACCAAAGGGAGATTGATCTGAAGACCCTCCACGACCAAACTCCCAACACAACAACATTAAGCGCATCGTACCCGGCACACATCACAACACAACTGCTTAGACCCGTCCTCCGTACGTCTTCACCAGACATCATGCCGGAACACGACAAATCGCTTGGCGGCAAGGCTTTGTCTGGTGGGTGGTAACTTCTGCCGGCGGCCGATTTTATTGGCCTACCACTATTTTGATGTAGTTTGTACGGTAAGCAACTACAAGCCACAACAAAAAGCTAATTAACATATATTTTACTGTTTGGCCTCTCGTAATAAAAGTTAAGAGTTCAAAAAGTGAGGGAAAGAATTTGAGTGGTGTTTTTTAATGATCGATTTTAATAAATTATTTAGCCCAGTAATTCTTCTTCTTCAGTCTATAGAGGTTTGCCATAATCCCCACGCTTGGCAGATGGGTGTATGGGTTGGTACTATTTTAAGCACGGTACCACGCGGAGTAACCCAGTAATTAGTTTTTGAAAAAAAAAAGTGATTTAATTAATTAAAAATCCCTATAAATCAGCCTTGAGTGATCGCGCGGGTATCCATTGCCCAAAGTTTGGGCTGTCAAATATGATCCTTAATGTTTTCAAGATGAGGTCGATACTCCCTCCTCCCTACTCCTTTAGGGTAGGAGTTAGATGTCCGATTGACGTAAACATAATATGTTTGTTTTTTGTTATTTGCAAAACAAAAAACAATGACTTTTTGTCTATTTCAAACAGACAAATTACTCAAGTCTATGTAGCAGTTATATATTAGTATAAAAAACATCGTAAAATATTTTTAAATCGAGATTTACGATGATAAAGGTAATCATTAGGTACAGTACAACAGACTATTGTAAGTTTTTATATCACGGAAGATGCTGAACAAAAATATTGTTTATTGTTTTAGTATCGTGATAATTTGTATTATTTACGTGTCCGAGTCAATAACCTCTGTGAGTAGTTGATCGAAAATTAACATTTGTATTAAAACTCAAACATCTTTGATTTCTTAATCAGTACGAATTAGATGCATGGCTCATTTCGAGTCAATGTTATCTGTTAGTTTTCTAAGTTATGTCTAGGGTTTTTAGTTTACAAAACGAATAAGTACCTATTACACTTGTCAAAAGCTCTCAAGGTTCCCGAAGCATGACGTGACCCGATTCTAGTAGAACAATTTTAACGAAAACTTAATAACTTTAACCTTGAAAATGTTTCTGAAAGAAGAAATCCAGTGAGATTTCTTGAACCTGGCCTGCAGCGAGGACGAAATTGGCCGCTTATGCAGCCACTGTGTCATTTACATCTAAGAGATATCATTGACATCCTTTAAACTGTTTGGTCAGCCTTGACTCTTGATAGCTAACATGCACATTACATAGCAAAGTGGAGTTTGGTCGTGAAAACACGCGCATGTACACAACTCGGCATGCTTGCGCATTCATTGAAGCTAACTTACGTGTCACATTATACTTTCAATAAAATTGTCTTCACATATTACATTATATTATAGCGGTTTCGGCATTCATCAATAGCGTATAGTAGTCCACTATTGGACATCGGCCTCTCGGATTACAAGCCATTTTACTCAGTTAAAATTGCATGCCGTCAGGTGGATTATGGAGATGCCAAACTATTTTATGTATCGATGTTTATATTATACATTTTCGCAATAAATGAGATTGAGTTCAGTTATCAGCAACACTCATCTAGGTACTAACCATCTTGAGTAGATCACCGTGACCTGACGTTTACCAAGTCGGGGTCATCATCCAAGAACACGTCTACCACATTGGTCGTCCGTTATACGGCTAATATGGCCGCGCCGGCCTATTGCTGCTTCAGCGTGCTTACGAGGGTCAAACTGAAAGTTCTTAGAACTGGCCACTTATAAACAATATAATAAAAAAATAATTCTAAAATTTTAAAATAGAAATCTTTGGAAATATTACTGAGTATATATTTCATTCATTTGTCATTAGTTATACGATTTGGCGGCAAATTGAAAATTGTCTGTGTCACGTCAACATGAATTTAACACGATAAAATTTTCGTGCAATGATTTTTTATGACTTTCGATGTCATTTAAGTCAACAAGAAAGTTATGATAGACTACAATTGGCCTTTCACGATGAAGCCCCATCTCGTGCGACTGTTTACAACTGGTTTAATGAGTTTAAACGTGGTCGCACTAATCTCACTGATGATTTACGTGAGGGACGGCCTTCTACGGCGACGACTGAAAATAACATCTGTGTTGTGCGGCGTATGATAGAGACTGACAAAACAGTGACCTATCAGCAGATTCGGACAAACTTAGGCATCGGTATGAGTCAAGTGCACAAAATCCTCCATGAACATTTAGCGGTCAGGAAGCTTTGCGCCCGGTGGATACCTCATAATTTGACTGAGGCTCAAAAACTCCATCGTGTGGATTGGTGCCGTAAAATGATTGAAAGATTTAACGGAGGTTACTCAAATGCTGTGTTCGACACACTAACAGGTGACGAAAGCTGGATTTACTGTTATGATCCTGAAACCAAAAGACAATCTGCTCAGTGGGTGTTTCCTTTCGAGGAGTTGCCAACTAAAGTGAAGAGAGATCGAAGTGCGGGAAAAAAAACGATGGCCTCGTTCTTTGGAAGGATAGGTCATTTCGCAACAATTGTGTTAGAGGATCAAAAAACAGTTTCTGCAGAATGGTACATTACCAATTGTTTGCCGCTTGTCTTGGAAAAAGTTCGAGAGAAACGACCGCGCAGTAGGATCCTCCTTCACCACGACAACGCCTCGTCGCACACCGCCAAGCGAACGATCGACTATTTGGTGACATATATCAAACGTTGAATTACTGGGTCACCCGCCGTATAGTCCCGACCTCGCGCCTTGTGATTTTTATTTATTTCCAAAAATTAAAGAAAAACTTAAAGGAAAGCGGTTTATGAATGCTGAAGAAGCGGTGGCTGCGTATCGCGATGCCATTGAAGAGACCCCTAAGGACGAGTGGGCAAAGTGCTTTTCCCAGTGGTTCCATCGCAAGCAACGGTGTATTGACGTGAATGGACAATATTTTGAAAAGATATAATAAAACTAATAACTGGCTAATGTTATCAGTTTTTGATTTTCTAAGAACTTTCAGTTTAACCCTCGTATACTGTGTGTGATGTTGTGTTGCAACGTTGGTTTCTTTACCGAATCACCTCGTTGTGGATTCGATTCCTTAGAGAGAGAGCATAAATCGATAGCTCACTAAGCGACCTTTTCTTATTTTACAAAAAAGATAAGAAAATATGACGCTTGGTGGCTAAATGATATACCTGCTTTTGGTATTAAATGGCAAACACATAAGTGGTCCAGTCTTAAATAGTAGCGGAAGAAAAATTTCAAATAGGGTACCGCGCTGCCACGGGATCGCTCGCTCAGCTTGATCGACTCGTGCGCGGAACCTCCCAGTTCCAACGCAGCCATATGTCACCCAGTTCAAAATGATGAATCATACAATCTATCTGCAAATATTTCAATGTTATACTTTACAAGCTAAGGCATAACACTTTTCGATATTATGACACAATCGATATATTGAAAACACAAGATGCAACGTTCTTCTATCAAACGGGTGTGAGCAAAAGGCATTAATTTTAATCCTAAAACAATATTTGTTTAATAAAGTTTGGTCAAGCTTACGATTTTGTATATCTGTATCTATCTATCTTGTTCTTATAAAGCTTGTACCTAAATTAATTTAAAGGTTATTTACACTAACAGGTAGGTCGGGTGTTACGACATTCCTATTTTTTGCCACTTTAAATACAAGTTTCTTGTTTAATGTGACAAACAAAAACTTAAGTTACATGTCAGTGTTTGTGACGTGTAAATGATTTAAGCAAAAAAGTTGATAAATATTTATAATTCCTATTACTCGGTTTTTCATCTTAACCTTAACTTAATCTTCAGAGTTTAAAGGATAGTGACATCGATCAGTATTTCCTTATGATAATAGAAATAATTCTATAAATTATTATCCTAGATCTTCTAACATTTGTATAATTACAGATTTGATTAACATTTGAAAAAAAAAAATTCTTTTGAGCAATTTTAATTTACATATAAATTTAATAAAAATAACTAGGTAAGTAAGATCTTTGTTTAGTTGGCACGATAGGATTTCAGCCCTAGTTTCATAACACATAAACACAATCTGAATTCAGAAGATAATTAAACAACAGAATAAAACCAGTATATTTGTAACTAAATCATAGCAATACTTAATTAGGAAAGCTACTATAGGCACATTACAAGAATATTTAACATATAAATTCAATAAAAAATACATAACTGTAAAGAAAGGTATATTTTAAAATAAAAAAAAAACATTTAATATAATAAAATACTTAATTATATATACTACATTTATAATAATGAACAAATATTAATCGAGTACCAAATAAAAATAATATCAATATAATTAAAGAAATTGTTAATGAATGAATACTTAATAATTAATATAATATGCATAATATAAGGATATAGCAAGAGAATAAATACTCAATAGCAATGCAATTATTACAAAATAAATGAATAGGAATTAAATAAAACTAAATAAATAATAAATAGATAAATAGAAAAGTGAAGCGCTCTTCCTCTCTCTACTTATTTAAAACTTGCTGTGCCCAACAGGGTCCATAATTGTTTCCAATATTATATTATTATACTTATTATTTACCACCTGTAAGTGTACATTATGGATTGCAATAAACGATTTTGATTTGATTTGATTTGATCATTTTGAAGGAATTTTGAGTTAATCCACTGCTTCATAGGGAGTTAACGAACATTTACAAAGGGCAAGTATTATATCATCCCTATAAAATCGTAGACGTCGTCGCTAACAATGGGCCTTTTAAGACGGTTCAAGGTTACTCAAAGGGCAACGGAGGGCTATGCTTGGAGTTTCACTGCATGATCGACTCAGAAATAAGGAGATCCGCAAAAGAACGAGAGTAACCGATAATGGCCCGAAGAATTACAACACTACAGTGGCAGTGGGGCGGGCACATTGCACGTAGGAACGATACCCGATGGGGCTGACGGGCTGTTGAGTGGCGACCACGCACCGGAAGACGCAGCGTGGGTAGGCCCTCGACAAGGTGGACCGACGACCTAATGTAGGTCGCGGGAAACCGCTGGATGCGGGAGGCCTATGTCCAGCAGTGGACGTCTTTCGTCGGTCTTTAATTATTTTCTACAATACGCATATCAAACGGACAATAGGTCAAACAATACAACAATAAAAAATGCTTTATCGGACATAATTAAATCTACAAACTAACAAAAGATAAATAACCATTAAATTAGAATACTTCTAATCATATCTACTGTCATTCAGACTTGAGTGTTATTTGTTGAATTAAATAATTGTATAAATTAACTACGTCTTAACCTTATACTTTGTAATAATAATTCATTGATATTGAATGTTTCATGTATTCAGCACTCTTTAGGGATAATGATGAGACGCTTGCAGGACCTTGCCGATTGATTCTGTACAAATCTCAAATTTAAAGGTTGGATGAGTGAGTTGAGTTGAATCTGCTATTTTTGTATTTATTTGTCATTTTAACACGATTCCATTGTCATTGAGCTAAAATAACGTAATCAGCTAAATTCATAATGAATGGTGTAGAAGTACTACTAAATTTGAACATTTATTAGTACCCACCAGACAAAGTCTTGCCGCCAAGCGAATTGTCGTGTTCCGGCATGATGTCTGGTGAAGCCGTACGGAGGACGGGTCTGAGCAGTTGTGTTGCGATGTGTGCCGAGTACGATGCGCCTAATGTTGTTGTGTTGGGAGTTTGGTCGTGGAGGGTCTTCACATCAATCTCCCTTTGGCGCAGTATCGTTGGTCGTGTTGTTGGGTTTAACATTGCATCACCTCGCTCAACTGCCGTCTTCCTTCCTATTCGCTCGGTTTTTCTGAGTGAATAGGCTCTTAATAAACTAGCGCGCTTTACCAACAACGATCGCATCACTGCTTACCATCAGGCGGGATTGCGGTCAAGCGCTAGTTTATAATTATTAAAAAAAAAAAAAAAAAAAAAACCACTGGAAAGTCATAATGACGCCATTTTGTTAGTCAATTACGAGACGTGTCAAAATCGATCATTTTGAGGTCACTGATCGACCATTCTGACACTATTTTAGTAGCAGACTAAGACCCCTGGTCTCTCGCTATAAGAATATTAATTTTAAAATATTATGAAAATAGTTATTATCCAGATCTCACTGAGGCACAACTAGATTAATTTGAGCGACTTCAAAACTTTGCATAAGATTTATATTTGGCCTGCGCAAATATGATTACATATCTGATTTTCGTACAATGCTTAAGTTGCTTCCCATACGTCTTCGCCGGAATTCTCATTTACTATTTCAGCTCTACAGCATTTTGTTTAATCCTAAACCCCCTTATCTTAAAGAACGTTTCAAGTTCCTTCATGACACACATAATAGATAGATATCTGAGGTAATCGGAAAACCTGATATTAGAGATGCCGATGCATTCCACTAGCTTCTATGATAAATCCTTTACTGTACAAGCAGTTTGGCTGTGGAATGACTTGCCCGTGTCCGTGAGGCGTACTCAAACTATGTCCCCTTTTAAAACCATAATTAAAAAACACCTCCTCTCTCTTTAAACATGTCATTATATTTACTTGCTCTTGTATGATGTAAGTAGCACATTGTAGACTAGGACTACCTTATTATTTGTCTCTCCTTTTCCTTAATATTCCATCCAAAGATTGTCCCGTCCAGCCCATTGTGTCTTCTTTATATTTATGTTTCTGTAATCTATATGGTATGTAGTGTCGGTATTGTACAAATTGCACATGAAGGTACTACATTTTGTCAAATTTCTTTAACAGATTTTCAAGTTTATCACTGAAACAATAGTTTTAAGGCTGATTGATAAAATTTTATAACTTAGGGTAGCGTGATTTACTGGCTACAATCAATATCTTTTTAAGATTCTACAATACCAAAATGTGTACTATATGGAACTCTGCATTCTGAAGAAGCACAGTGCCCACTCAATTTATCTGTCAATAATGTAAGGAAAATCTTTTTGTAAGCCTACCGTTAGGTTTTACACCGATATCATGAATACACTTGACCCTTTCATAAGACCTTCAAAATTATTCGTTTGTTTTTAACTGTCAAGAACTCAATGCTTACTCGATAATTCCAAGTATTTGACCGGCTGAACTTTAGGAGGTGCAAAAACAGTTATCATTGAACATAAAGTATTAATTGTTTGCTAGACTACAGAGTAATGAGTAATACTATTGAGTAATTATGTAAGAAATAATTCTTAAAGTCTGATGGTATATTTTAATGACACTTTCATCATCATCAGCTTCACATCATAGCAGTCCACTGCTGGACATAGGCCTCTTCTATTTTACGCCATTTAACTTGATATTCGGCAACTCTAATCCATCAGCCATCCTGCGAATATCGTCACTCCACCTAACCTGAGGACATGACAATAACACTGTAGTAGACTTGAATTACTAGGATATTGGGGTATTAAACATTGAAACTCGATGCTAACACGAAAAAACTTTGCGCCAGCAATATTCCCATATAGACAGCAAGGGTCTTTACATAAAAACTTAAACATTTGTTCATCGTGTGTTTAAGGCCAGTGTTACGTCAAAGTCAGTATAATAATATCGTGTTTAAAAGGTGCTTAGCCAAAACCACAGATAAACACTATTTTGTGGTTAATTTTAAGTGATATTTAAACGTTCAAAACGTATGATGATTGTTAAAAATTACTTAAGTTTGAGCATAAAATCAGTCCTATGATATTCCCGTTGTTGGGCGGGACAAAGGTTTATTCTCCTCTAGACAGGATGCAAGCTGTATTTCACGGCGCTGGACCATAGCAGAGTAGTAAATGTTAAATGTTTTCGCAGTTTTTTGCCTCCAGACTTTTTTCCTTCACCCTTATAAGAGCAGTGGTGATGAGAGTAAATCACCAGTCAGGATTCGCATCTAAGATCTACAAACAAGTTGAAGCCATTACCGCTGGGCCACCTCTGCTTTTCTTTGATTACTACTGCGATACTATAACTCATAAGGTAATAATTAGATGATATATCATCAGATGATGATTTATACTATCGAAACTCTATCATCTGCCTCATTATCAACATCTAGCCTTTACCCGCCTACTAGCTTTTAAGGTTGTTGTAGTTTTAAGTATGGTGCTGTCTGCTACAATACTATAAATATGGAATAAATACTTCCAATTTGCATATCCATACTAATATTATAAATGCGAAAGTAACTCTGTCTGTTTGTCTGTCTGTCTGTCTGTCTGTTACGCTTTCCCGCTTAAACCTCTAAATTTGGAACAGGCAATCTTTAAACACTGAGAAAGGACATAGGCTAACTTTTATTGAAAAAAAAAATTGATATTCCTGAGGGAAATCTAAAAAAGCGTGATATAACCGAATTCTACGGGGGCGAAGTCGCGGGCGGAAAGCTAGTAGATAATATTTGTCTTGTTAGATATTTGTCTGACAAAGATGTTGAGACAATGTACTTAGTACCAAAGTTCAAAGTTCGTTCGTTCGTGAGGTACCGTTGCTCTGTTACAATACAATACACGAAACAAAAACAAAACTACTTTTAAGTGCATATTTTGATAAATGATTTGACGTCGTCTTTTACAATGGCAAGATTAATAGTTTGGTGAATTTCAGCATTTGTAACTTTCTAGGCTGATTGTGATGGTATATTTCAATATACCCCCTTATTTATAAAGTTTGCTTAAAGTTAACTAGTGATAAGTGACTTTTAACAAAACATTTTTGACGTTTAGCATCACGTAAATTTAAACATCGTTTTGGAATAAACACCATAGTGTTTAAGATTAATGTTAAGTAACGTGCTAACGTCGAAACTGTATGGTTAAAAAGTCGATAATCACTGTGTCACTTTTTCCATAATTTTTAAAGTTACTGGAAAATTACTGTAACTATATTATTTTTCTAGTAACTTTCAGGGAATTCACAAAACTGCTGCTGCTTTTCACTGTTGGCCTTATAGCCTCTGCACTTTGCGCGCGACGAGCGGTATTCAATGAGAAATTCGCTTCGGAAAAGCAGAATTCTCATTGGATATCGCTCGTTGCCCGTCGCACGTCGCACGCAGTGTGCAGAGACCATTACGCGGGAAAAAGAGAAATAGCTTTTTTTGACTTTTGCCATTTGTGAAATAAAAAAAAAGTTGGGAAGTTTTTATTAATTTTTGCTTACGCGAGTTGGGGGCCCCGTATAATTGATACGGCAGATACTGCGGTATCTACGCCCCTACATTATTTGTAAAACGTTAATTGCGTTTTCGTTTTGCTTTTGACGTCATTGTCAGGTGACTATAGGATACATTAATTATTGTTTTCTTTAATATGATAGACGATTTCATAGTTAAGTGAAAAACATAAATCTGACGTCATCCATATCAGTTATGACGCCGAAATTATTAAAACCTTATCAACAAACATAGCTATGATAGTCAATTAAATATAAAACGTAGATAAATCACAAAAATATGGAAAAAAAAATTGATTCGATTACAAGCTTTTGCATACACGATTGTGGTAGAACAATTTCTATGAAGTTTTGGCAGAGAGGCGTCTCACCTGTCTGCCGAAGCCTTAATGTTAAATGATCTTTACATTTATTAAATAATTCACCCGCGTAAGTTTCGATATGTTTATTTTTTTAATATGCTCCGCTCCTATTGGTCGTAGCGTGATGTTATATAGCCTAAAGCCTTTTTGGATTAATGAGCTATTCAGCGCAAAAATAATTTTTCAAATCGTACCAGTAGTTCTTCCGGAGATTAGCGCGTTCAAACAAACAAACTCTTCAGCTTTATATATTAGTATAGATTTCAAAATGATGTTTCGCCCCTTCTGGGCGTATAAATTCGTGTGAATTGACTAATAAGCCTAATTTGGGGTATGTTATATTAGGGTGCATTAGACTGGCTATACTGAAGATTTTGTTTATGCCATTTATAATAATAATAATTCTCGGAACTTAACACAATATTTTTTTTTAAGTTATACCCATAAACAAATGTGCGAATTAACTAAAGCTATGTTTTACGACCTTTTTTACATTTATGGCACAGCTTTATGCGGTGTTAAATGGGCTTATTAAAAATATGAATACAGGATGTATAACTATATTTTTGTTTTTGTTATGACAGTCATATAAGTTTACCTATATTTTAGACGTCACTCATAAATATCTACACAATGCCGTTTTTTGTGAAACTTGAAAGTGTCAATTGCATTGACTGCTTCTCCGTACGTAAATATTCATATTCCTGGTTCCTTTTTATTTGAAAACAATTAACAGATGAATATTTCAGTAATGTACAATACAAAAGAGAGAACCGCTACACAACGGTAATTTTCAAAATTAATCATTTGCAGCTGGGGTTAATAGCCATAATTTGTAGACAAATGATCAGTTTACAAAGTGACCTTGCTCAAAATAAGGTAGTTGACTAAAAAAAAACTAATTGGTCCGTCAATCAGATTTCCAAAAAATACTAGACACGTATTTTTTCTTTTTTCTTATAAACAAAAAATGAAGACTGACACTGACACTGCACGCTACACTTTTTAGCGAGCACTGACGTCACCAGCCACAAGATCAGCAGTGCTGATCTTTGATGCCTTTTATATTTGTCAATACTTATTGATTTGATAAAACAAAATATACGTATAAAACATTTTTGTATAACCGAATCACGGACTAAATATAATCATTTTTTTTACCCAAGAAACATTTTATAGTAATATCTTTTACTAAGACTTAAATTTCTGTTACCAGGCTGTATTTGAAAGGTTCACAGAAGACTTATTTCTGTAGCCGCTTTAACAATAAATCATCATCATCATCTCTCCTCTCATACAGAGAAAGATTGAGCGTAACCACCACGCTTGCTCAATGCTGGTTGGCGATTTCAGACTTAAAGTCCAGGTTTCTTCAACATATTTTCCTTCACCTTGTAATCAGTGATAAACAATAAATACTAAAACAGAATTTTTCTGTTTCGTATAGACAATGTTACCGTTTGTGGCCGGTCTTTTTTATTGTCTCTGTACTAAATCTTGCCCTTCTGTATCCACAGTTCTTGGACATGCGGGAGGGCTCATTCCTCTACAACATGTGGGAGAATCCGACGTACGAAATGCTGTCCGAGATGTGGGTCTACAACTATACGAACGTACACGAGTACCTCACTCATGCTGAGAAGGTTCTGAAGGTCAAGGAGGTCGGCCCTTTCATGTTTCAGTAAGTGTCAATTCTGTTCTTATTACCACAACAGCTCAAGACAGAGAATACTGAAAAGGATAAAGTGAGATTTTTGCCTTATTTTTTCGTGGATAAATCTCTATAGATACCCTCCATCTAGAGGGCCATGTCGACTGATTCTCCACTGTCTCCTTCCGTATGGTGAAGGGAATGAGAGGTACTGCTACATTCGCCGCACCCCCGATTGATACCAGCGTGTCTGGCTTTGGCTTATAACCTTGATTTAATGAATGGGTGAATCATCATCATCAACTCAGCGTTAATCCCAGTCGTATCCAAAGCTTTTTCAGCTTAGGAGTCTGGGGTCCGCTTTACCAGTCTAAGTGCTGATTTTGGCTAAACTTCGATATTTTCCGTGAAGCGACTGCCGTCTGACCCCCACAACCCGAAGGCGATATCGAAGCAATGCATTTAGACCAATTGTTGGACTTTTGAGGGTTCCAACAACCCGTAACGACTGCCAACGGCTTAACGTGCTTTCCGAGGCACGACCAGACCAGTGCAAATATTCATATTCATGCATACAAATATTTGCCTAACCCGCGCCTCCTTGGGCAGCGGCCGCGTTCGCTATCGCTGCGCCTAATCGTAATTGCGTAACACGCAGTCAGTAGCAATGAGTTTCGTTTTGACAGTTGAACATCATTCATTGCATTATTTACGTTTTTGAGCAGACACGTTTTCGAACATATGAAGCAATGGATTGGCAATTTACTTCGAAATGATTCCAACTGATAGTAATAGCGCGTTACATAATTAGAGCGCTGGATTAACATTTGTACAATACTTTTTATTCCGATATCATGGCGGGTGTCAAACATTACAGAAGCTCGCTTTTACGTGCACTTCTACTCGTACTTAGTGAAGCACCTCTATTTAGTGTTGCACTCTACTTGAGGACCCTAAGTTACAATGATCTCACCATTATAAATTCAATCAACTTTTCTGAATTAGCGGACTTGCCCCCTAGTTAATTACAAAGTCCACTCAGTGTGAGAACAGTATGTCCAGAGGAACTGTTGATTTAACGTGCTTTTGAGGTCAACGGCTTTAAACAACTTGCACGCAAGTCCAAAAACCGAAAACAATTTTAAAATTCTCTTAAGAATTGTACTGGCATCCTAATTGGGTACCCTCACTATTTGAATGATTTTGAAGCATATTGCTAATCCATTGATACATATGTTTGAAAAATTTATCTGCTTAGTAACGAAAATAACGCAATGAATGTTATAGAACTGTCAAAATGAAATCCATTGCTACTGGTAATGGGTTACATAAGTACCGTGTTGAGCTATTAATTACATGTAAGTTTTTTCAAATTTTCGTTCTAAAATACGTTGTTATTTCCAACGTTAAATTATATTATTATTAGACACTTGCCCTTTGCTTTGACGTAATCTTCTAACATGGATACTATGTCTGACTGATTACACCGGCACTTCCGTGTTGACAGCATTCTTTTAAATTAGTTAAATATTTGTGTGAAAACAACGCAAAGTGTATGTACTAAGTTAATTGATAGACCCCTACATTTTCCTGCTAAGGTAGGTAGTTATTTGCTACCTTATAAAAGGCACCAAGTTTCATAATATCATAACCCTCCTTTGACTACGTCATTTTCTTCTTTGTAGTAGTCTTATCAGGTCCTCGTGCAAATTACTATCCAGGGATTCATGTGGTGGCCTTACAATCTTTCGCCACCTACTCATTCTTTTTTCATTGGTGCCCTCATACAATAGAGATTTTATTTGATTAATCCATCCTATGGTTAAGCAACAACGTGGTCTATTTATGGCCGTGGCCTCCTCCATGATTACCTCCAAACCACCGTACACAACAAGGCGTACTAAAGGGTCACGATCACGCCCCAAGAAGATAACGAAAGAGTATTTTGGTTATGCTGCAATCTAGTATTTAGGAAGTTTCTCGACTTAGAAAATCATTTGAAGCTGAGCACTGATTTTATTATTTTCGTACTTGGTAAATCTCCCCCTTATTCATAGACGCTGCTTAAAGTTAATTAGTGATTAGCGATTCATTAAACATACATTTTAGACGTTTGCACGTCACTTAACCTCAATCGTCGTGTATGAATAAACCCCTTAAACACTGTGGTGTTTATTCATAAAAGATGATTTAAGTTAAATGACGTTGAGAGGTCAAAAATGTATGGTTAAAGAATCTCTAATCACTAGTTAACTTAAAGCAGCGTTTATGAACAAGGGGGTTTATATGGAAAATATAGCTCCTTAGTACCGATCGAAAGGGAAACGATAGTGTTATGTGTCGTATTGTGTAATAGTGTGTGTAGTTGCTGAAGATAACCAGGTGGTAGTGTCAGCATCACCGCATCGATAAATCATCAAATCAAAGCATTTATTTAACAAAAAAAAAAATGATAGGAGCTGTAGGGTAATTGCGTAACGTAGTATCAGTAGCAATGGGTTTCATTTTGACAGTTCAACAACATTCATTGCGTTATTTACGTTGTTGAGCAAACATATTTTCTAACAAATGCAGCAATAGATTAGCAATATGCTTCGAAATGATTCCAATTGATTGTGCTGATGTGTCACGGGCAATCAGAGTAACATAACATGCATAATATACGTAAAATATATATAAAAATAGTAGTATTATAAGTAGTATCAATTGTTAACGGTTGTCGGGAATACCCGAGTATCTTCGGCCTCAAGCTGTGCCGCTAAACAAACTTACTTAGCAAGGTCGCGATTCAAATTGTGATGCTGTTTCTTGATGAATCATAGATTCAACAACCTTTTACGTAAATTGCGGTAAGCAGCATTGTCAACATTAGCTCATCGCACTTGTTTATTAGCACAACGTGTCTCAAATATCACGATTCTGCACAAATTTTTCTACTTTGCTTAGGCAAAGCCATTATCCTTGTTCTGAAACTTGAATAGAATCACAAACAGTTGATTAATTTTAAGTAAAATGGTGCTGATCGTGACTGTGATTGTCGTTAAGCGGTTTTTTTTAGCAGAATAGTGTGATTGATAGTTTTTAGGCTATCGATGGCATTATGGAGTAGATACATACTTAGGGAACAGTAAAAGAAGGATGGTCGGTGAAGAAAGCAGTCTTTGAAGTCTCAAAAACAAGCAGATATTCTTGACAGTTACTAAAGATTGGAACTGTCCTGAATTGCTCACTACTTGGTGATTCACTTAGTAGTCTTGCCTATGTATTCTGTAAATGTAAAGAAAACTTACACATATAACGCAAAATGACAATACAAAATAGAATTAAGAATACCAAGAACTTTCTAAGGTGAGAAAATGTAATGAGTAAACCTTTATAATGAAATACCTGAAGATGCATTTAACAGTAACAGTTTTTTTTTTATAATTATAAACTATCGCTTGACTGCAATCCCGCCTGATGGTAAGCAGTGATGCAATCGTTGATGGTAAAGCGTGCTAGGTTATTAAACCCATTCACTTAAAAAACTTAGTGAATAGGAAGGAAGACGGCAGTTGAGCGAGGTGGTGTAATGTTAAACCCAAAAACACTACCAACGATGCTGCGCCAGAGGGATATTGATGTGGAGACCCTCCACGACCAAAATCCCGACACAACAACACTAGACGCATCGTACCCGGCACACATCGCAACACAACTGCTCAGACCTAAAATAAAGACAAAACGCTCTAGAAATAAAGACATTAAATTGCCTACAAACGAATATGTTAGAACGAATTGCTAAAAACGAATGTCAGTCCCCTTTTGCATCTTTTAATTCAGTAGTTTTTTATAACTCTATGTGATCACAGAGACTTTATCTACTTTCATTATATATTTTCAATACATTCCTCAATATTGAATCAACGTTAATGTTCTTTTTCTTTAAAAATATTGTATATTAAAACTAAAATGTAGGTAATGTGATCTGTCAGTCCACCTGACGTTAGAGATTGAGACTTTTGACAGCTTAATACGAATTCACTTCACCGAAGTTTATGTACACGATGAGATTTTTTACAGAGTATGTTGGCTGGAACGACACACCTAAATAAACACACTTAAATTAATTTGATGCCAACACAAAGACTTCATGTTCAACATTTTTTCTATAGAATCCAAACATCAAACTTTTTTCCACGCATAGGTACTTTATTGATTTACATTATGGCATTTTTTGCTTTCAGAGAAATGCGAACAAACGAGAATATACGGATAGACAAGGAGCGAGGGGTGATGACTATGAATCCCAAGCTGCACCTCAAGTTCCTGCCAGAGGGGTCGATAGATGATCTCCAGAATGTAACTGTCAAGATACCGAATATAGCTCTCATTGTAAGTGTACAGTAATTTTTACTTCTTTATCTTCTTCTGATACTTTGTTCCTAAGAGTAGAATATACTTGTATTTGATTGAATTGCCGAATATAGGTATTTGGTTTTAGTTTTTAATTGATCGTTGTAAAACTACCTTTTAGGTAAAATAATTTAAAAGAATTCCCATATTCTGACAATCATATTAAATCGCTAATAACGTATACACGGGTAATTAATTTAACACAACTACTTTGCATTAGTTGTTACAAAAACCAAGTATCTCAAAAAAACTAATTTTAATTGCAATAATCCAATAGTAAATCCCAATTATTTTGTATATGAAGTGTGTATAAACTTGTTTGCAAAACTAAGTACTATAAAACGGGAACTGAATTATCCGGCAATATACATACCTATTTGATTTGGTACTTATTCGGTTATATAACCACTATTCCGCACATCTCTAAAATAAATCTACCAGAAAGCTCTATCATTGTTTAGCAATTGATTAAATAACATCCGCCGTCTAATAATCTCGTTCCATATCAGTTATTTTTTGTTGTATTATTGTATATAGTTTAGTCTATTTGTCCAATATTTTTATAACAATTGATAATGTAATATTTTTAGAATGTTGATTTATTTCGCGAAGATCTTTCTGGAAAGGGCTTTGAAGGTCAGTGGCACGTGATTGCGTCACACGTTATCAGTAACAATAGGTTATATTTTGAGAGTTCAACAACATTCATTGATTCATTATTGTTGTTGTTGAGGAAACATTTTTCAAGCATATGGAACAATGTCTCCTTTATGGTTTATTTCAGAATCATAGTATTAGACACGTTACGTAATAGACACGTTACGTAATATACACGTTACTTAATAGACACGTTACGTAATACACACGTTACGTAATAGACACGTTACGTAATAGACACGTTACGTAATAGACACGTTACGTAATAGACACGTTACGTAATAGACACGTTACGTAATAGACACGTTACGTAATAGACACGTTACGTAATAGACACGTTACGTAATAGACACGTTACGTAATAGACACGTTACGTAATAGACACGTTACGTAATAGACACGTTACGTAATAGACACGTTACGTAATAGACACGTTACGTAATAGACACGTTACGTAATAGACACGTTACGTAATAGACACGTTACGTAATAGACACGTTACGTAATAGACACGTTACGTAATAGACACGTTACGTAATAGACACGTTACGTAATAGACACGTTACGTAATAGACACGTTACGTAATAGACACGTTACGTAATAGACACGTTACGTAATAGACACGTTACGTAATAGACACGTTACGTAATAGACACGTTACGTAATAGACACGTTACGTAATAGACACGTTACGTAATAGACACGTTACGTAATAGACACGTTACGTAATAGACACGTTACGTAATAGACACGTTACGTAATAGACACGTTACGTAATAGACACGTTACGTAATAGACACGTTACGTAATAGACACGTTACGTAATAGACACGTTACGTAATAGACACGTTACGTAATAGACACGTTACGTAATAAGGTGCATTTCTTCTTCTTCTTCTCAGCCTATAGAGGTCCACTGCTGGACAAACGCCCTCCTTTCATTCTATTGGGGACATTGCCATAATCCCTACGCTTGGCTCTTGGGGATTGTAGTAATTTGTTATTCCATATGAGAAGTGCTGCTGCCGCCCTCTTCCCTGGTGAGAGTTCCCTTAGTCGCCCCTTACGACACCCACGGGAGGATATGAGTTGGTACTGTTCTATGCCCGGTAAGACACGGGATGTGCATTATGTTTTTTTTTTTAATGTTCAGTTGAATGGCGTGAAATAGGAGAGGCCTATGTTATTCCCACAGCTTACACTTTCTTACCTTGGGAAAATATCTTTTTTATCCATACATGTATTAAGGTATTATATTATTATTCTTTTCCAGGCCATGAGCTCCTTAGCAGCAGACAAGCTGGGCTACGTCGCGAATGCAGGAGCCTACTACTCCATGTCTGCGCTGGGTTCCAAACTCTTCAAAGACCTGACCGTACAAGATATGTTCTGGGGCTATAACGACCCCATAGTATCGATAGCGAACACCTTTCTACCTGGTTGGATTGATTTTAAAAAGATCGGCTTGTTGGATCGGGTTGGTATATGATTTTGTTCCATTTGATAAAAATCTCTTTGACGGTTTGTTTCTCTAAGGTTCTGTAATATTACCTCTCTATAAATATCGGGTTCACCGTCTCACATCGAAGCCGAGAGTCACACCTTGCAATGCTTGGTCTAGGAAAGACATAACCACCTTCTTTTTAAACTAAGACTGCTTATCCATTACCATATTTTTTAAAGAAGTCATTATCGTAGTAGTTCATCATTTGAGGCATTAACAGAAACTTCACGAGCCTCGCAAATACTATTAACTACAAGTATAATAATTTGGTAGTTCGTCACAAGAATAATCTCCCCTCTGATGGATTTCATAAAGTATAAACCATTTTTTAAAATATCACTAATGTCAGCTCTTTTTTCCACAGTTCTATTCACAAAAACTGGAATGGTCTGAGGTGGAACTCAAAGATCGCAGCAGAAGATACTCTTTAAATACATGGGATAACAAGTCTGGTCTGATAGAGCAAGGTTTTACAGACTTGGAATCCAGGTAAGCAGAAATATTTCTCTCGCAAAAGATATACAAAGTTAGAGATAGGAAGGTGGCTATGTATGCCAAGCGTTATGTTTATGGTGATCAAGTTTTTGGCATCAATCAGCAGTAGATCGACGTGGATGATAAAATAAATCTTGCAAGTCTTGCAAAATATGAAGATAATGGTAATTTTGAACGTAGAAAACTGAAGGCAATATCTGTCTATAGTTTCCCTTATATATATGTTGTTGTTGTTGAATACGTATGTTGGGATCAGATTCTAGTCTATTCGGGTTTAGCCACATACCAGTATTTTATATGGATCGACTACTTATCTGACCTCTACATCCAGCTAATGGGTAATAAAATACCCCTTATTGGTGGTTAGATTTTAGAGTTTCTGGCGACCAGTAACGATAGTCAAAGATCTGCGAATGACAGCTGAGATCAACGGAGAGATGGTCAAAGATGGTCACCCATCCACAAACTAACTGCTTTAATCGTAGCTTAACGTGATCGATCGATCTGGGAGGCTGTTCTCATTTAGAAAAAAATTCAACCGCTGATGACTCCAAAATCTTGAAAACTGGGGGCGCCCTAATCGCCTTTTTCTCTTCCAGCACACCATGTAACCGAATTAAAGGATCCTTCGAGGGTCTCATGCTGCCAGCCAACTATGAAAAAGGTCGCAATATCACGATCTTCAGGAAGCAAGCTTGCAGGAACTATCCTTTCAGCTACGTCGGCGAGAAGATAAGTGATCAGGGGCTCAATTCTTATTTGTAAGTAAACCTTTGGGTCTTTTTACTGATCTTTTGCATAGTTTTGTAACATGGTAGCATTTTGGCCTTTTGCTCTGCTGATAATTATGGTTCTGAGTACAACCCACTAGTTTTCTTTTATAATAGTTTATTTTATGCCAAGATTCCTACAACCCGATTAGAATTTTATTGCGGCTAGGATTATGATGCGAGTTGCTGCATAAAAACACGTGTCCGCGCAGGTGGTGATAGAGGTAACATTAGCACTTAGCGCACTTCAAAGCCATCAAAACGTTTAAAGCTGGCAGTACGTTAGGCGAAACCATTCAAAGTGGTTATTAGGTATATCTGTTTATATAATCTGCTTTCAGGATATGGCCCTAACTATAGCCCTTCTGCTATCAGAATTTTTGCTGCAATGTTTGTTTACCCTCTCATAATATCTTTCGATTTACTTCCAGGTTCCACATGGACAATACAGCCTTTAGCAGTGAGTCTCCCTTCGCCTGCAACTGCAGCAGCGAGTGCCCACCCGAAGGATTTGTTGATGTCAGAAACTGTTATTACGGTAAGTTCAGAATCATTTTCGCCAACTTTCTTTTTGTTAGAAATTTTGTTAAATTTCGGGAAGTAAATTGCTTTTCAAATTCTGAATTGTTATTTAATTTTTCCAGGTTTTCCGATTTACCTATCCAAGCCACACATGATGGACACGGATCCCACTCAACAGGCATATTATGAGGGTATGAAACCAGATCGCAAGAAGTATACGTCGCATTTCGAGTTAGAACCTGTAAGTATTCACAGAACAGTATTGATTAATAAGTATGTTCAAATGCTCATGATTTGGGGCTTGTACAGGCGTCGACACATCAATTTGCATTTCCAGTTTTAGCTGACCGCACATAGAAAAGTTGTTTCGTACAGTAAGGAATCAGCTTATTTTGGCTATACATACTTGATATGCTGCACGTACCTATATTCCGTTAAGAGTTCATCACTACCAGCTTTTGTACAATATTAACTTTATATTTATAGGTAATTGGAGCTCCTCTAAGTTTTTCGATAAAGATCCAGATCAACCTTGCTGTAAAGGTGTCTCCTGGAAACCCTATCACGGAACCATTGAAGGATAAAGTTTTGCCGATCATGTGGTTTTCATTGGTAAGACAGATCATTTTATGTAGGTATTTCATAAGGCACCAGGATAAACCATCTACATTCAATAACTGAAATATTTCCTTTAAAACTACAGCCACCTAAACCTATACTTAGGACTACAATTTCTCGGTGGTAGGCCATAAAATCGGCTGCGGTAGAAGTTACCACCCACCAAACAAAGTCTTGCCGCCAAGCGATCCGTCGTGTTCCGGCATGATGTCTGGTGAAGCCGTGCGGAGGTCGGGTCTGAGCAGTTGTGTTGCGATGTGTGTCGGGTACGATGCGCCAAATGTTATTGTGTCAGGAGTTTGGTCGTGGAGGGTCTCTAGATCAATCACCCACTGGCGCAGCATCGTTTATAGTGTTGTTTGGTTTAACATTGCATCACTTCGCTTATCTGCCGTCTTCCTTCCTACTGACTCAGTGTTTTCAGTGAATAGGCTCTTAATAAATTGCCATGCTTTGCCATCAACGATTGCATCACTGCTTACCATCAGGTGGGATTGCAGTCAAGCACTAGTTTATAATTATAAAAGAAAAAACAAAATGCTAAATAATTTCTATTTTTCCAGTACTGCAACACACCACCCCCAGATGTGGTAAGCATGCTCCGTCTCCGCCTGATCATCGCTCCTCCGTTAGTCATCACACTGGAGGTTCTCATTTTCATCACAGGCCTGGTCCTTGCAGCCCAAGGCCTTCACAGGATCTGGAAACCGAAGTATAAGCTCATCCAGCCGAAGGAAATCCCCACTCCTATTATTAGAAGAAAAAGCGCAGAAAGAAGGAAAAGTAGTGTAATCTTGAATATAGCAGAAAACGCAGCATTTAATTTTAAAGATGATGAGGATCTGGCTAAGGAAGCGGTCTCGCTCCTGGCTATCAATGAGGACGATAGCGAGTTTGTAGACTTACTAGTCAATTCGGACATCGAATGACGAGATAAAGTACTAGAGGATTTTGCTCAATTCAAGACTTAGCTGGAGTGCAATTTCAGTTTATTTGAAGTGTCTTGCCTCCTGTGAAGTGAAAAAAGTGAACATTAGGATCGCTTAACCTATAAAGATGCTCAAGACTTTTTTTCCGACGATGGCGTATAGCGTAATTATTCCTAGATTTCCACCTTTAGCTATTTGTGACTATCTCTTTAAGATAAAAATTAAAAAAATGATAGGGAGTGACGTGAAGCTACCGCCTGGCGTTAGACAGATTACCTGGATGCTGTCAACGTTGGCGACTATGTTATGAATAGTATTTATACTAAGGACCGGTACATTAATTGTGTAACACACTACTACTGTCAATTGTTATCATTTTGAAAATTAATACGAATCCATTGCTCCACATATGCGAAAAATGTTTTGCTCAATAACGTAAATAACGCAATGAATCTTGTTGAACTATCAAAATGAAAGTCATTGCTATTGATAGTGTGTTAAGCAATTACCTATTGGTAAAGTAAACTTATTTATGTTTTGCCATTCATATTGTTAGTACTATTAACTCAGCTGGCGGTTTAGCTGTTCAATTATTTAAGTAGATATTAATAAATTGCTCAATATTAATTAGTACGAGTAAGAAAGGTGTGAGGTTATCATTAGTTATACAAAATTGTCTATTGTGGCAACCTTCTTCTTTCTATTGACGTAAATACCATAATAAATAATAAAGGATGGAAATAATGAGGATAGCGACAGAGGATATCGTTACCTATCTACTCAGGTCAGATGGAATCTGACCTAAATAAATTAAGATACGCAACTACATAACACATGTAGTTAACACAGCATATCTAATAAAATGTTGTCTCTTAAATGACGTAATACCATCTAACATATGAAGGCTAAGTAGATATACTATCATAGGAACAGTCAATGAATATATTTTTTTATCCCGGCTGTCATTTGAAGATCTTTGACAGAAGTCCGAAAGTACTCCCCCCTGACCCGAGGAGGCCCACAGTGGCGGGCCACCACCAATCCGGGATTGCGGAAGCAGTGTTCGTTCTCACAATCACCGTGTAGGTGTGAGATGGAACAACGAGGTCATTTTTAGTCAGTAAGAGGCTGACATACCCCCCGCCCGCCCCGTGGCGGCGGACATCCATGAAGATATTCCACCCCGGAATGAAAAAAAAAACCGTATTTAACTTAATTGATAAATATACAAAAGATTATTTTTATACACCAATGCAGGACTGCACTCATGTGGTTCAATATGGTCCAGTCCCTGTCACAGAGACACCTGTGTCGATCAGTATGAAATACTGCTAATAAAGGCCTGATTCTGGTTTTGCTTTTCTAGAAAATTCTACCTTTAGGCTCAAAGCATGTCATAATTTTAAGTCACAATGACAGTTGTATGAATTTATTTATGGTCCATTGGGTTACGTAGTTTACTAAAGGCAAACAAAAACCACGTTACTAAGCTAACCGACTAAATATAATAGGTACCACAGTCACTTCAGTTATCATTCTATGTCATAGTATGTCATGTACTCTTCAACTTAGCAGTGTTATTAACGAATTATGACTTTGCTATTTAGTATTTCGTTTAGTCGGGTAATCAAGTTTTTGTTTTATTTTATCTTTACTACCTAACCCCATGCAGTTTAGAAAGAGTAGTTCAGTCTTCAGGATCCCAGTATTATCTAAACATAAAAAATGCTATTTTTCACACGTTATTATGCAGATGCCAGCTCATCAAATTACCCAAAACTGTCAAATTTATCCAATTAACCTTGAATCTTAATGCCGTAATGATTAAGTTGAAAATCTATTAATACTAATATAAATTTCAGAGAATGGAGTAGCTTGAGGTGCTGGCGTTTGTATCAGTTTTAAGGGACCACCACTTTTTAGCAATTGTGATATTAATTTTAATTATATTCTAAGTGATGAAAAAAATGTAAATATTTATTTTGATAGACTGATGGTGAAAAGTTTTTGTAATTAAATAAAATATTTTTTTCAATATTTAAAAGTTTTATTATTTTTTATCCTATTTACAATAAAATAAATTATATTCTTATTTATAATTCAATATTGTACAGAAATTGGTATTGCAGTAATTATGAATACCTATTACTGAGTAAATTAATACTGCTTATAATAATAATTTTAAACAAATAAGATTAAAAACTAATTATAAGAAATAATTGCGCAGACAGACTATTTTTACTTAGCGCCGGTTTTTCAATCGCAAGATAAGTTTCCTCTAACCAATAAGAATGGCGATATAACATATTTTGTATAGAAAATATATAATATGTCAAACTACTTAAAGTTATCTGTCAGTTAGAAAATCAGTCATAATAAAGTAATATCAGGCATTATATTAGAACAAATGCTTATTTTTTCTTTCAATACATAATCACAGTACACCAAAAACATATAAAATTAGCGTTAATTTGAATGTCGACATTAAACAATGTAAGATCAATTTGCTAAAGATTTACCCCCTTATTCATAAACTATGTGATTAGCGATTCTTCAACCATACATTTTAGTCGTTTGCACGTCACTTAACTTTAATCGTCGTTTATGAATACCACCAGTGTTAAAGGGGAATAAAATGTATGGATAAAGAATCGCTAATCACTAGTTAACTTTAAACATCGTTTATGAATAAGGGGGATAATTTCCTCTTTTGATTAATTTTGTGTTCAGACGTTTCGCTTCGAATAAAGTATAATGCTGAATGAAAATCATAAACGAAATAAACGTGAAGGGTCTGACATCTATGAACTAATCAGATTGTTTGCAGTAAGGCAAACACTCTAAATAAAATTTATTGAATTAAGTTAAGAACATTATTTAAACTAATTAAATCACAGTTATTTTGAGTGGTAATGACATGAAATATCTAGTCTACTACACTACTTTCAATGAATTATATATTTATTAAAATCTTATTAATAACACTTTATAGAAAAATATTAATGGTTAAAGTAGCTAAAATTTAAGCAATTTTGACACTGTACACAATATACACTTTTTATACAATAATTAAGCAATAAACCAATAGTTATTTATTTGACTATCCGATTCATTGTGCCATAGGAAAGTCATAAAGGTGCACCGATAGTCCATACAAATCTGCTCCGATTTACGGTTAGTAAGTCGTGGGTTCGAACCTAAGCAGTTTACGTAGTAGCGTGTTGGTAAAAATCGTGAAGAAATCGGCGTGCCCTAGAACTCCTAGAACCAGCAATTCAAAGACAAATTACATCCACCAACACGGACTGGAATACAACCCACTCCTTTTCACCCAGAGGAATTACTCCTGTATCGTGGATGCGTTTACTAACATATAAACTCACATACACAAACAGCCAGATCCGGGACAACTACTTGTATGTCATACAAATATTTATTTCGTGCGGGAATCGAACCTGCGACACGCAGCGCAGCAGACAATAGCTTAACCACAGCGCACCGTGCAGCCAAATATTTGCAAAGTTAGTAATACCACAGGAAGGAGATAACAGAAATATATTAATTAGTTATCTAAATCTAAGTCTTATTTATATCAAGAGTATTATTTGTCAAAATGTCGGTAACTATACATACGAAATACTGTAATAATAGGTATTATTCATAAACGTCTTTTATACTTAGAAAAAAAAATGTTAACTATCGACAAAACAAACACGATAAATAATAAATCTATTTAAAACAGAGACTAGAAGGTATATTTACAAATTGGTAATCAATAATAATCATAATTTATATCAATGTTAGGAATTAGGTTAATCGTTAATAATAGTCCTTGACACAAATGATTTAATAACATTACGTAGCGTACACATAACATCACGCATGTATTTCCAGAGGAGTCAGGCAGGGGCGTTCCAATCGCTATATTTCGTCAGCATGCAATAGGGATTGAGTCCCTGGGTAGTGAAAAGAGTTACTGGACATTTATACCAAGAAGTTCTCAACCTGAAATGTGGCTTTGTTCTCGACCTTTAGCCGAGGCTCGACCCCTATTAAGACCTCATGATAAAGAGTACTGCTTACGATCCCTAGACCAAAGAAACGATAACTTCGCAAGTATGTATATTCCAAATCAGTAAAATCTATTATTGTTTGGATAAACCTATGACCCCTGTTAGGTATGACTATATATGATTTATAGCAATAATAACATACCTAATCTGCATTCCAGATTAATTTGCCGAAAAATGTAAATAAATATGAGTTTGTGTAAAAATAGCTTTAATTCCTACACAATAGGATTGAGTTTACACCACAGATTCAAATATTCTTGCAACTTTTTTAAGACTGCTCCCTTTTAATGTCAAATCACTTACTGAACTTTTAATCAACATAATTACCATTAGAATAAGGTTGATATCTGTTAAACTTGAAATAACAACAATTTTAAACGGATGGACTTTGCCTTAGATACACTAACAGACATAATAATGAAAGATTATTAATGTTTACGATAGCCTTAAAAGTTTGTAATGGATAATTTTATAAGATATCGCATGTTTATTTATAAAATCACCTTTTGAAAACTGTATGTAATCAGTCCCAGACGCAGTCCCTTTCTCTAATAAGTCAATGGCCCCGATTCCCTTGTTGTAACTAATTTAAGTTCAGATCATCTTTTCTTTATATTAAAAAGAACATACGATAATACGTTAGTTTAGGCCTGCAAATTATTCCGCTCCTGACGTAAATTGATGTATTTTTGGTCGCCATGATTTATGTAGTAAAAAGTGCATTCAGTGAATAATTTATAAAGACCATTGATATTGTAGCATAGTGGCCACATCATGACTTTACCCCAAACCCCACATAGTCGGCCTCACGCGGGAAACGAAAGGAGATAGGTTAGTTTAAGTTAAACTAGAATAAGTTAGGATATAAGCTTACTCGAGAAAAAACTTACTCAAGTCCAGGCTGTATGGCGTACTATGCCTTTGCCTTTTCCGTTCAGAAGTACGGAAAGAAGTGAACAAAAAAAAATGTCTACGGAATATCTTAAATGGACAGGATAAAACTAAAATGTTATCTAATATCCTTTTCTTAGTGAAATAAGTAGAAAGCAAAGTTGCACTTATCTTAAAATTAGTTTACTTTGTGAACTATATATTTTACTAGCGGCCGCCCGCGGCTTCGCCCGCGTGGTTTTCGTTTTTTCACAGAAAGTGTTTATCGCGCATTATCCCTCGGGAACTACTGATTTTTTCAGGCTAGTCGCTGTCGCCATCGCCGTCCCCGTCCCCGTCCCCGTCCCCGTCCCCGTCTCCGTCGCCGGAGCTTGAATGAATTATCTGAAAAACGATTTCCCCACTTTTCTGTTGAATTTTTCCTGAATTTTCTTTGCTATAAACCTCACGGAGCCCGAGACCTTTCCAACGAATGCAAAACCGTGGAAACCGGTTCGTGCGTTCTGGAGTTATAGCGTCAGGGAGGAAAACCGGACTTATTTTTATATAGTAGATATAATCCTTGGCATGGTAGGTAAAGGGAGTAAACTGAATATTTTTTTATTACTTTATAGAGGAAAGCTTTAAGCTGTATAACATTAGTCTGTAACCCATAGGAGCAGAAATACATCTATTGGACATCTATTGGATTTTATATGTACTAAAAAACGTGAGCAGCGCACCTAATAGTTTCTTTTGTTTCTTTTTGTTACTTGAAATTTTCGATAATCAATAATTTTTTTTTGAGATTTTTTACCTATTAAAAAGCACAAATATAAAATTAATTTTGAAACTATATTTCGATTGATGGATACGAATTAGAAATGATAAGTGATCGTTAAAACTTTTTGCTTAAAACTTTATGTTGATGATAAAAATGCAATGAGGCCAGTTTTTGTTAGTTAGTTTGTTTGTTTGTTAGTAAATTCATATGTGCATTAAGTACTTATACTTGAACTGAGTTGATCGATAAGCAAATGGTAGTTAAGTGATTTTCCAAATATTGTTACCTAGACTGACTTTTTTGTCTGTTGTCCGATTTTGATGAAACAAAGCCTATACACTGCCCGGGAGTGTGCATTCTTCATTAGTGAAAACCGCATAAAAATCCATTCAGTAGTTACGAAGATGTGCTCGAACAAACAGACAGACAGACAGACAGACAGACAGACAAAAAATTCAAAAAAATTTTTTTTGTGTTTCATTGGTTTTCTTTTATCGCCCTGACTCCATTTTTGTCAATTATCTTCAATGTACAGACACACCGGGTCCTACTGTTTTATTATATGTATATATAGATTTCGGAAAATGACAGACACTTTGCGTTCATTTTTTTACACAACAAACATACATACATACACACCTGACGAAAGATCATTATACCGTTTTTAGACCATTCTATTTATTTTCGGGGACACCACAACAACGACAAAACAGAAAATAGCTAAAGGATGCACATTGAAATGTTTTAAGGTTAGAGCCCGTTCAACTGACTTTGACTTCTATTCCATGGGCATAAGGATAATTTAAAAGAGAAAAGAATGTTTACGATGCCATCTAATAACTGCAGCCACTATTTGTCATTCCGTCAACGCAATAGAAGTCAAAATTAGTTCGGACCGTAAAAAGTGTGGAATGCAGTGTAGACTTAATTTAAGCTAAAAATGCGTTCTTTTTGCCTCTACACCTCCATGTATACGCTACGTGACGGCGTTTCAATTAGCAATAACGTAAAGATTAGGAAAAATATTAACCTATTTTTTCCTTAAGCTTTAGGTACGTCTTGTGTCACGAATAATGATACAGCAGTAAAAAATCTACCAAACCTTCCAATTTCTCCTCATCATGGCAAAACACACGAATTTGATCGTCCTTGTCACAAGTCTTCTACTGCCCGACACTGCACAAACCTGCTATGTGCAAAGTCCTCATAAACCAGGCAGCTACATAAAATTATTAACATTCACATATATTTTATAACACAAATCCGAATACTAGCTAGCATAAACATGCGCATATATCCAGGAAACGTAGTGGGCCACATTAGTATATACATCCGGCACACCGCGTCGAGCGCAACCGGACCCGAATGACGTCAGACCTCGGAGCTCCCAGCGGCCGCCTGACCGACACTGGAGAGGTCCGCCGCTGTCACCCTGGAAGAGAATTGGGAACAGAGATTAGTGGTATAGAAGGAAAACATGCTGATAGTGGATTTAATCTTCACAGTATATGTATGTAGAAGAGGATGATAAGTTCAATAATTTGAAACAAGTTGATATTACAATGAAACTGCAAACTACATAATATATTATATCAGTAGAAAGTTCATTATGTTCAAGTATAATATATATATAGCTAGAATTGGCAGTTGACGGTGATCAGTAGGTACTAATTATTTTACTTCTTCACAATGTCATGTTCAAGCAAAAATAACTACAAAAATGTAAACTAAAATGAAAACTAAAAAAATAGAAAAATGGAAACATGAAGCGCTCTTCCTCTCTCTACTTATTTAAAACTTGCTGTGCCCAACAGGGTCCATAATGGTTTCCAATATTATAATAAGATATTTACCACCTGTAACTGTACATTATGGATTGCAATAAACGATTTTGATTTTGATTTGATTTGAAATGAAGAATGAAAATGAAATGAAAATTGAAAGCTAAGTAGGTATAAAATATAGTACAGAAGTTCTAGCACATATGTCACTTGAAAACTTTGGAAAGAGATTATTGCATGAAATAACGAAACTAATGAACACACACAAACCTATCGATTTGAAAATTTTTAAGGTAAGGTTATATGTTCGTAGTAACATAAAAAAGTCTTCAACAAAAAAGGTTAAAATCGCTTTAAATTAAGCCAAGTGTACCTACCTACACATACTTTTACTCGTGACTTTACAGACAAATATGAATGTAGCACTACAGATTCCAAAGTATTTTCATATATGGTATAAGTAGGTATATTCGTATATGGTTAGGTATGTTTGAATGTGTTCGCTAAATAATTGCTATAATAAAGCACGAGGAAACCCGTTGCCAAATTGTTGTGGACGTGAGTCAATTATTTTAAATTAGAAGTGGTCGAAAGGTGTTGCAAATAAAACGTGATGGGTGTCAAAATAACGTTCATCAATGTTTTCCTTTACAAGAATTCGTCGAATAAAACAGTCTAAGTAAAAGAAAAGGAGATTGTTTCTTTTTAAATTAAATTAAACTGACACTTTGGCACATAAGCAGCAGTTGTAAAATTGAAAATTGGCTTTTTTGTCTTTAAGGCGAAAAATTCAGGGTAGCCAGCGAAATTGAAATTAGAGCTGATTCACTAGTTCACAAACTATCAACGTCAGGACATCTTTTTCTTTTATTTCATTAACGAAGAGACCGAAGATAAATATTATTTAGTTTAATCCTGTCAAACTTATTAGCACAGATTACAAAATACGCTATTAGTTAACGTTTGACGTGAATTGACGTATTTTTAGTAGTCATGTTTTAAGTTACATCTAAACCGTTTATCTTTTGTCCTACTCTTAATGAAATAAAAGTAAAAAGCTGCACTAAACTGAAATTTAGTTTAGTTTGTAAACAAAGAAATCAGCTCCATTGTCTTACGCTTTCTGCAACGTTTCGCGGCCAACAGTGATTATAACATAATAAGTACTGTAATTAGGGTATCTGGGGGTGTGCGTTAATTCAGAGGCACGCTGGTTACTGAGAGGTTACTGCGATTTCTGCCCGTTATCGTTATTCATGAGTATCATCAATTAATAGAAGTGTAATATCAGCTTATGCCATTTCCACCCGGCTGACATTGTCCACTACTAGATCTATTTTGAGTTAAGGCTCTTTGCAGACTTCAAAGCTATCTAGTATCGTGTTCTATCACCCATCTTTCACAAGATTGACAGAGACAATTGACATCGGAATCCCCACATCTAGCATCGAACTCACGACCCTGCAATCAGTCACAGCGGAGCTATTATTGCTCAATATTAATATTCTCCGATGAGTGAAAGTCAAGAATTCTGATTGAACTTTCCAATACGAAGTTGATGTCACGAAAATTAATAAGAACACAATTATATTTGTAACAAGTCAACATCAGTCTTATCAGGTTTAATGATCAGTTGTTATTGACAGATTGGTATGGTATGGTGTAGACCGGTTCATAGGCACAACAATGATAAAGCACCTGCCAACTACTCTATTCACCACCCCTGGTTGATTTGTAAAGAATGCCCAAGGCCTTAAGTCCGCTTTTGTAGTTTTTTTGCGAAATGTCACTGTTGACGCAGTGCTGCATAATCACGTCGTGGTAAAAGTAGTTGTTCCGTAGTAATTTCTAGTGTGGGGCACGGTTACAAAAAACAAACAAACACTATGGATACTTAGATTCCATTCCACAGTTTTAAAATGTATGTTAGTTAACTCTTTCTACAAGAGAAACAGTGTCCCTTTTTTCTGTAACAACCGTAATAAATGTCACAGTAATCATATCAGCAGTGGTCGGATGGACTCGACTATCAGTACAGTATTTTTTTCACTAAACATTGTTTAATTATTTTTGCGTCTCACTTTTCCATACACTAAACCTCAAACCTAAGGGACAAGCTGAAACGAACTACGGACGCCATTTTGTAACACGTAAATAGTGTACCGAACTATGTATTTACGTGTTTATTTTAGTTAAACAAATGTGATCGACAATATAACTGTCCACAATTGTTAGTTAGAAACGAAATCACGAATAAAATATGACTAGTCTTAAATTCAAGCCTTATATGTATCATTGCTATCGTTCAAGATTTTAGGTATCCATACTAATACTATAAATGCGAAAGTAACTCTGTCTGTCTGTCTGTTACGCTTTCCCGCTTAAACCTCTCAACCGATTTTGATGAAATTTGGCACAGACAATCTTTAGACCCTGAGAAAGGGCATAGGCTACCTTTTATTGAAAAAAAAAAATGATATTCCCGAGGGAAATCTAAATAAGCGCGATATAACCGAATTCCATGCGGGCGAAGCCGCAGGCGGAAAGCTAGTTAGGTATATAACATTCATGTCTACAATCTTTGAGTCAATATCAGATGAGAGAGTCGATAACAAGAAGAGATGTAATGTGCAGATGCTATTGCGAAATCAAATGAGACAATGATATTGTACTAAAACTTGGCTTATTGGTTAATCTATACGGACTTCTACCCCAGTAGGCCTAGTATGAGTTTTCAATACGAAACTCGATCGTTGGTATCGAGCGCGTTTGGCGCTCTTATTGGTTGAGAGTTCTTACGACCTTGAAGCGGGCCAATCGCTGAGTCAAACGCGCTCGATATCGTCGAATGAGTTTCGTAATGAAAACTCATACTAGGCCTACAGAAACGGGCGAATCGTCACTAGCTTCACCTTTATACAACGCAACCCTTCCATTTATACATGTATTGTAATTAACGCACACCCTCAAACACCCAAATTAAAATAATATGTTAGAATCATAATACATACACTGAATTTTTAATTTAACATTTATATGCATTTTTATTTATTTAATTAGTTTAATGCAGTTTCAATTAGTTCAATTCTTGGATAACGAAGATCTTAACGTTCTTGGAATAAGGTTTCTTTCCTTTATTTTGTATTAAATGATTAAATTTGTATGAATACAAGTAAAACTGCGATTTTAAAAGTCTGTACAAGCAACAGGATTAATATGACAATAATTTCCGTAGTTTTTATTATTTTCTTGATAACAAATATTAAAATGGTATAAACCGGTTCAGTAAAGTGTAAATGATTCTGAACAAACTATTTTCGTGCGTGCGTTAATTAAGTTATGTTTTGTATATGGGCGAGTCGATAACTCCAAAAATATACAATATGTAATGAAAACCCTGTCCGATCCGTGAAGGTATTGTTAGGTATCGATAACTGATTCTACTAATATGTACAAAGCCGGGCTAAACTTAAAAAAAATCCCCCTAAAAAAAAATATTATTTCGCAAAAAGAGGTAACTAAATAACTTAATACATGTGCGGTCAAAATAGTGTTGTCACTTTTTTAAAAATTACCATATTTCGGGGACGTTGGAATTAATTCGCGGAAAAAAGATTATTTAAAAATTCATTAGTATTGTTAGTATGATGATTAGGTAAAATTTTATATTATATTTGGTCATGTGTTTACCTAAAAGAAAACCCTATCTGACCCACAAGGATAATAAAGGTATTATCCTTGTGGGTCAGATAGGTTTTCTTTACGTATTGTACTTATATTAGGCAATTAGCTTATTTTGAATGTCATAATATACAATGAAGTTATGAAAAATGGACACCACTGACAATAATTAAAAATTCGTACTTACTACGTACTTTTACGTACTTTTTGAGGATCTGACCGGTTCGGGCCAGTAAATCTGTGTTAATAAAACTTATACTACTTACGGAATCTTGTTTCGGGTTTCCTAATTTCACATTTTTTGAAGTGAAACTTCTTTAGGCACGCTTGACTTGGGGAGTAAACTGGCGAAAGCGTTACGAAAAATGTTACGAAAAATGATCGGGCAAGGCGAACGGAAGCAAAGTATAGTCCTATTTCGTCTGTACTACAACCAAGGAGTTGGCTCATGTAAATATTGCATGGCATGTCGAGTATGAAGTTGTGAGTTCGCATCTCGCCGAAGGCAATATATATTTTTTGGATCTTTTTAAGATTTGTTAACAATTGAGTCGAGTATGAAGTTGTGAGTTCGCATCTCGCCGAAGGCAATATATATTTTTTGGATCTCTTTAAGATTTGTTAACAATTGATTACCTAAGAGTACAAATAATTTATAAATTTCGTTCTGTTCTGGCTTTTATATTGTTTTATATATTTTTGCTGAACATTTCTGATATAATTGAAAGTATAGAAGAAGATATCGTCACAATACGATAATTGGACACAAAGTACAAATTGCTTTCGAGCCTCATAAGCTCAATTATTAAGCTAAGTACCTTGATTGATTAAGAACTATGAATTTCTTCGAGAACATGACGCTGCGAACACCCCCCGACCCCCCTCATTGATTACCTCACCCCCCCGAGGATTATCTTGGGAACCAGAGGTCGTGGACTACCCGAGTTTGGGGTCCCCTGAATCAGGAGGAGGAGCCCGACCTTTTGGCCCTGAGGGAATCCACTGCCCCCTCTCCCCCTCCCCCCTCCCTCCCCCGCAACCCCACGAAACCTATCCCCCCCGACCCCCTTTAGTTACCTCACCCCCCCGTGGATTATCTCGGGAACCAGAGGTCGTGGACTACCCGAGTTTGGGGTCCCCTGATTCAGGAGGAAGAGCCCGACCTTTTGGCCCCGAGGGAATCCACTTTTTTTTTTTTTTAAATTGGAGGTCTATGTAAAAATATTAATTTATAAATGAAAGCATGAAATAAATTTAAATATTTATAGAAAATCAATATATGTATATGTGTATACATGTATATATTGTACACACACACATATATATATATATATATATATATATATATATATATATATATACATACATACAGATGGTGCGAAAGAAGTTTCACTTCAGTCGTGTGGTCATAAGCACACTCGTTTTTTTTATCAAATACTCATTTTTACAGGAAAGGTATAAAACAACTATTACAACATAGTTTTAATTCAATACGGTAATTGCCTGAACTTTTCAAAAATACTTTTTGTTACAGAATGTTCAACCACATTTTTTCATGATCACAACCAAACTAGTAACGTCACTTATTTAAAAAAAAAAGTCGAGATAAAAATCAAAAATTCTTCATTAAGATAATAATCTCGAGACATAATTGGCTTAATTAAAATTCCTGGTACACTAACAAACCCAAAATTCACTTTAAGTTCACTTAAGCTTTTACTCTCTCTTAGGTTGGCAGAATTCCAAACATAATAAATCTTGTAAATAACTAGCTAAGTACCAAATTAATACACGTCTCTCGATTTTAATTATTCTTTAGTTTTCAGTAAGGTACACATTTGTTTGGAGCAAACAACAACCATATTTACAACCTTATTAGAAGCTATGTTTGAGCCTTTTGGGGTTTAAACACTAAGGACTTGGAATATGAGCTCTACTAATTTCGGGACATCGTCAAGCGGTTGGTTGACTCTTTACATGACCAGAGAGTTGGCCTAATTTTAGCCCAAAGAAGCAGCATTGCCATCCAAAGTGATAATGCTGCCAGGCTTTTGAGCACTTATCTCATTGCGATGCAGACGAATACTTTGATGCTCAATACCTTTTTCTTTAGATTTTATTGGATACTTGTGTAATGTATTTTAACCAGATGACTTTTTTTACCATTTTGGAAAATGTGGTGCGTTTTTGTATGTCATAGAAACAAAAATATAAGCATCACCACGTACTTGTGTACATCAATAGTAAAATAAATAATATTTTCTATTAACTACACTGTTCACTCATTATACCTTTTTTTTAAAGACGGTAACATATGTAATAGCGAATACTTAACTTCCATAACGTAGATATTTACAGAGCCGGATCGAAAATGATCAAAGCTTAGCAATCGCTTCAAGTCGGCTTTGTTTAACAAAAGAATATGTAGCACCTACTTGAAGAGGAATCAATAAAAGCAAAAGAAGGGAACTTACCACACAAGCTCCCGTGCTGCCATCCGTGCTCCCCGCACACAAATGTCCATCATTCAAGGGAAGAGTCAGTGCGTACCTTTCCCTACAGATGTTCAGCGGCAGCACGGGTACCTCAGCTTCTAGCAACACATCAGTCAACGTCCCGTTGGTCTGTTCTCTGCCCCATCCAGTAGTGTAACACTCATCCTTAAAGTCTAGTCTATTATTATCATCGATAAAAGGATCTATTTCTTCACCAAACATGAGCTTTTTATCACTTCTATTTATGTTAACTTTGTAATCATCTTTGAGGAGACTGTTTTTTATTAGTTTGACAACACTGTCCAGGGTAGCACTGTCGTATATAAGGTCACTGTGTCCTCTTTCGCGGTCAGATTTCCTCAGGTCTTCACCATTTTTCCTTTCGGTTTGTCTATTCGAGTCGTTAGACACTCTGACGTTATATCTCATATTCTTATGCTTTTTATTTAAAAGACCTGAGAATATATTCTTAGTTAAATTATTCAGCTTTTCTAGATACTTCACTGCGGTGTCTGGTTTCGGTTTTGGTGGTTTCGGTTTCCGTCTTGGTGGTTCCATGTTTGCTTCTGGACGGAGGTAGAATGATGATGAGCTTTTGTCCGTATCGAAGGGATCAATGGGTGGTGGCTCAAAAGGGGGTAGGCAGATTGTACGGATGCGACTGCCTGTACTGACGTCTGCTGGTCTTGTTAGCTTCATTAGGGCTGGAACGAGAAAAGTTGAAACTGGTAAAAAGGAATCACAGATAATTTTTTTTTAGGTGGTAGGCCATAACAACGACTGCCGGCAGAAGGAGAAGGACCCACCAGACAAAGTCTTGACGCTAAGCAATGCGTCGTGTTCCGGCATGATGTCAGGTAAAGCCGTACGGTGGTCGGGTCGCTCAGACCCGTCCACCGTTGCGATGTGTGCTGGGTACGATGCACCAAATGTTGATGTCGGGAGTTTGGTCATGGAGGGTCTCCAGCTCAATCTCCTTCTGCGTTTAACATTCCATCACCTCACTCAACTGCCTTCTTCTTGCCTATTCACTCAGTTTGTTGAGTACTTAATAAACTAGCGCGCTTTACCATCAACGTTTGCATCACTGCTTACCATCAGGCTGGATTGCGGTTAAGCACTAGATAATAATTATATAAAAAAAATGCACGTGTCCCTTAATATGTTAAATGTTATCAATAATATATGTATAGATAAGATACGAGACAATTATTATTATATTGATAATTATAAATAATTATTTAATTATTTTATTATATATATATATTCCCTACACTGTAGATCAAGGTGACATAAACAAGGTCCTAGTCGAGGGCGCGTTGTATTCCACGTGTGTCGGAAAGGGATGTCTGCAAAATTCTAACACGAAAAGCGCCATCATTTGATGATTTCCCACCCCGAAAAGAGACAATAATCGAAAGTGTTATCACGATGCGACCCATCTCTGGTATCTAATTGTTCTCTTGATAATCTTTATTGAATTTGTTCTCACCTATGTCATGCTGGTAGTTATGGAAGCGGTGATGCAGCACGATCTTCTCGATGGGCACATAAGCACCCTTCTGCTCAGCCCTGTCCCATTCGCCCAACACGGCTGTCCAGAGCGCTGGCACTGGCAGGTTGAAGAGTTCACTAGAATATTTGTTGAAGACTGTTACTTTTGGAATAATGATCAATAAACTTCGCCAATTCAGTTGCCTCGCTTGTTAAAACGGTCAAAGATCTTAGGATTTCGAATTTTGTTCTATATTGTGCCGTTTGAAAGCGGATTCAAAGCGGACCCGGGCTCCAACGCGAAAGGACGGATGCAACCGGGATATACGTTGAAATCATGATGATGATTATGCCGTTTGCTTATTTTCAGCATAGATTGAGTAAGAAATTACTTTTGATTCTGATTGGTTTTGAAGTGCTAAAGACTACTAGTATTTAAAATGATGTAGCTAGCCCGGTCGCCAACTTAGCACGACCAATCCAGTTTTTAATGCGTGGTTAATCTTATGATCAGTGAAACCCGTCAAAGGATATATACCGAAAGTGCGCAGTGCTAGCCCCGCCCTATTCCAAGTTAAACATATATAACCTTTATTTCAATGACAATTAGGTTGTTTTCCGACTGACCAGCACTATTGAGAAAGTTATAAAAATGTTTGAATTTGTGGCATAAACTGAACTTAATACTTTTCCTATATAGAATAAATCGTGAACGCAGAATAGATACTCAAATTGTTTCTATCTCGTATGAGATTATGACAAAGAGTATAGTTAACTTACTGAATATAATACACTAATAAAAGTCATTTATTCAAATTAAGCCGAGAATCACTTTTTGGACGTCAATATTACACAAGACAGTCCCCCAAAACGTCCGCCCTTCCACAAACTCCCCAGCAGCACAGCTGTCTGTTCATTTAAAAAAAAACCTATGACTTTATACAATACTGTATAGTAATGAATACAAGAAAACACAAATATTATTACCTAAATAAAAGCCCGAAGTGTAAAGGGTGTGACAGTTCGCATATTTTTGCATTGTAAAAAAAGGCAATTATATTAACACATATAACGTGTCAGTAAGCTAATTCTGGAGAAAGAAACCCAAACATTGTCTTGAATTAATCAGAGCGACCATATCTTATCATTTATAATCGGTTAGGGAATAATAGTTTACAATAGTTAACAACAGACGAAGAGACGAGAATAGTTGACAACAGAGAAGCAGCTGATATATTTACGGTACAGTTTGAAGTAAACAGATATACTTATGGATGCAGTGCGCGGTGGTGAGCAGCCACATCGGATGCACCAGCACTCCCCCGCACCAGTGTCCAATCAGCCCATAGTTCGGGTGCAGCAGCTGGAGCGATACCTAGAAAATACCAGTTGAAGTGGTTAAGCTTTTGTGTCATCACCAGATCAGATCCAGGTGGCATTATTACCCTTAATACAGGTCGCTTTGTAAAAACTTTAAGTTTTCATGGGGGTGCTCTTTGATTTTGCGAGGAGATGCCAGGTTTTACGCTCCAGTAATCATAATTCTCCTACCGTTAAACAATGTATTTATGCCTAACGTGTTCAGGTAGAGATTCATACGCAACCGCCATTCCGCCCTGGAGTGTAAATGTGGTGCTATTCCACAAACAATGGGATACTTAACAACGTGTCTTGCACGTTACAGGAACTGATGGACGCTGGTGATGACGCCAAACAAGTAGCTGAATTCTAGGCGAAGGCCATTTAGTTTACTAATGACACTCTAAGAAGTGGATCCTATTTATTTGTGTTGGGGTCGGCTTCCTTTTAATACTTGCCATTCATCTCTTCTTCTTCTTCTTCTTCTGCCTATAGAGCCCACTGCTGGACAAAGGCCTCTCCCAATTCTTACATTACATTGGAGGCTTTTGCCATAGTCCCCACGCTTGACAGGCGGGTTGGAGATCGCAGTAGTTTGATATTCCACAGGAGAAGCGCTGCTGCTCGCTTCCCTAGTGAGAGTTCCCTTTATCACCTCTTACGACACCCACGGGAAGATATGGAATGGTAATAAATTAGTTTAAGCCCGGTACCACACGGGGCCACTCATCTCTATTAACCTACAACTCTTTAGCACCTTCCAAGATATAAACATTAAATAATCAACCATGCTTTGCCGTTCTTAATCATTTATAGAAATATCCTCGACAGTAAGTGTTTATTATAATATGCCAAAGAGATGTAAAGGAAATTGAAATGAAAAACATACCAGACTTGTGAACTTACCTGCCATGGCCAGGCTCCTCTCTTGGACTCTCTGCCCTTGATGATGCGTAGTTGTCCATGTGTTCGGTCTCGAGGCTGACGCGTGTGCCGACGTAATGGAACCCCACATTCTGAAGAAGAAGATACCATGGAAGTATATATGTAGTCTAGCATAGATGTAGTCTTCCAAAAGTGAGGAAAGAAATTAAGAAAATAAATTGATTTCATCCAGGTTGAAGCACATATGGTCAAGAACAGGAGTGGCCTAGGGATATCGACCCTGAGTTACGAGTTTAAGGGTTATAAGTTTAAACTTATGCAGTTACTTTTTTTGTTTAATGATATAAACTTGACCTGAGTACAATGCTCGAAGACCTCAGTAGGGCCTCCAAGCGAGTCGGTCTTAAAATGAACATGGGCAAGACGAAAGTCATGTCTAATGCCCATGTTGTACCGACTCCTATAAAGATTGGAGACTCTGTTCTCGAAGTTGTTGACAGCTACGTGTACCTGGGACAAACTATCCAGTTAGGAAGGTCCAACTTCGAGAAAGAGGTCAATCGTCGAATCCAACTCGGCTGGGCTGCTTTCGGGAAGCTACGTAGAATCTTCTCGTCCGAAATACCGCAGTGTCTCAAGACAAAAGTCTTCGACCAGTGTGTGTTGCCAGTGATGACTTATGGAATTGAGACGTGGTCGCTAACAATGGGCCTTATAAGAAGGCTCAAAGTCGCTCAAAGGGCAATGGAGAGGGCTATGCTTGGGGTTTCACTGCGCGATCGAATCAGGAATGAGGAGATCCGCAGAAGAACGAGAGTAACCGACATAGCCCGAAGAATTGCAACACTGAAGTGGCAATGGGCTGGACACATTGCCCGTAGGACCGATGCCCGATGGGGCCGACGGGTTCTCGAGTGGCGACCACGCACCGGAAGACGTAGCGTGGGTAGGCCCCCGAAAAGGTGGACCGACGACCTGGTGAAGGTCGCGGGAAACCGCTGGATGCGGGAGGCGCAGGACCGGTCGTCGTGGAGAACCTTGGGGGAGGCCTATGTCCAGCAGTGGACGTCTTTCGGCTGAAATGATGATGATGAATGATGATATAAACTTGAACTTGACTTTGATCGCGTCTCATGTTAAGCAGAGATGCCATTTAATTTATGTAAATTATTTTATCACTATTAATCTCGGTGAATGAAAATACCACGAGAAAACCTATTCATGATGTCTAAAAACTAAAGGTAATATATGTTGAAAGATAAATAATTAATCAATACCTACATGAAAGGAAAAAGAACTATATTATGTAGCACAGACTGTTAAAGACGTATTCGGAGTGCTAATTATACAATTGAGGCTCAAATTTAAATAAAATGCGGTGAAAATTTAGAAAAAATGTGTTGAACGCCGAAATTATCCTCGTTTAGATACTAATAAGGACAAATTAATGCCTAAACACAATATAACACAAAATTTGTTTCTCATTTTTTTAATTAAAGTAATAAATAAAAGGTATGTGCAATAAATGTGGGGTTAGATAAAGATTTCAATGTTTTTGTAATACTATCATGACAATAATATCGCGATGAGTATGAGGAATTAATTATGTGACACGCTATTTGTCCACGGTCCGTCAATTCGATTCAGTTCCACACACAGCGAGAAGCGGAGGCGGCATTGGAGTCTACCGTCTATTAACTGGAATATTTATAGAACTACTAGCTTTCCACCCGCGGCTTCGCCCGCGTGGAATTTGGTTATGTCTCGCTTTTTAGATTTCCCTCGGGAATATACATTTTTTCCGGGATAAAAAGCACCCTATTATTTAATCTGGACTTCTAACTTTACGTCTGCAAAATTTAAAAGCAATCGGTTTAGTAGATACGACGTGAAAGCGGAAGAAACAAACAAACTCACTTTCCGCTTTATAATAGTAAGGATAAATATAAATAAATATAGTAAGGATAGCTGCTGTTTTCTCATCACCAGACCAAATCCAGATAGAATTATTATCCTAAATACTGCTCGCTTTGTAGAAAATAAAAATTTTCGTGGGGGTGCTCTTTAGTTTTGCGAAGAGAAATCAGGTCAAATAAATAATTTATATTCTAAGTTACTACCAATAAGACATCGTAATACTCGTACCTATGTGACCTGTCACGTGGAAACCGTCCGAAAAGTCTTACACCTGAAGTTTGCCCGGTCGTGTCGGATTACGCGCCGATCATCGGGCTATGAGAGTGAGAGAATAGAGTGGACACCAGTGTCTGCGCGGACACTTCGGCATGACATTGAGATAGGCCTCCGTGACCACAATACGGTCTGGAAGATATAGGCGCTAGACGTCAAGCTGTCTGAAATTGTCAAATTTTCCTAACCTTAAAGCTTTATCGATAAAGTTGAAAATCTATGAAAGAAATTTAACAAAATATGGTAGCTTTATGTGCTGGTGTCAACTGACAGTGGAACTATCATGCGGGATAATTGCGTAGCACACTTTTTTAACAGGTCATCAACATTCATTCCGTTATTTGTGTTATTTATATTTTATTTCCTCTCATTTGGGACTGGTATAGTGCCCAAGTCCTGGAAGCTTGCCAACGTGCAGCCCGTGCCCAAAAAGGATAGTCGTGCCGATCCTACCAACTATCGGCCGATTTCGATCACCTCCATACTTTGCAAAATTATGGAGCGTGTATTGAACTCGAGCCTCTTGGCATACCTGGAAGGTAACGATCTCCTCAGTGACCGACAGTACGGGTTTCGCCGCAATCGGTCAACTGGGGACCTACTAGTGTATGCCACTCACTTGTGGGGCGAGGCCCTCGAGAGAAATGGGGAGGCGATTGCTGTCTCCCTTGATGTCTCGAAGGCCTTCGACCGGCTAAGGCACGCTGGCCTTTTGAGTAAGCTTCCAGCGTACGGCATTTCCCCTAGCCTGACTGGCTGGGTAAAAGACTTCCTGACTGAACGGTCCCTCCGAGTTGTTGTCGACGGATGCTCATCTGAGCCCATGTCGACTAATGCCGGTGTTCCTCAGGGGTCTGTTCTCTATGCAACTCTGTTTCTGCTGCATATTAACGATCTGCTGATGCCCGGTATCTATGGGTATGCAGATGACAGCACTGTTGTGGAGAGATACCTGCCGGATGCTCGGGCTAGTAGGGAATCAATCCGGTCCGAAAGAGAGGCCATGGTAGAGCGAACGAGTGTTGCACTTCAGGCAGTCTCCGAATAGGGCAATGCCAATCTTGTAGCATTCAATGCCGCCAAAACGCAGGCGTGTCTTTTCACCGCCAAAAGGAGCCCGTTCACGTTGGCTCCTACTTTCCGGAATGTATCCTTGGAGTGTACCGACCGCCTTCAGCTTTTGGGTGTTGAGATTTCCTCGAACCTAAACTTTGGGCGGTTCATTGAGTCCAAGGCCAAGGTGGCTGCCAGAAAACTTGGCGTTATCGCAAAGGTCCAGCAGTACTTCACACCAGGGCAGCTTCTAATGTTGTACAAAGCACAGGTCCGTTCGTGTGTGGAGTACTGCAGCCACATTTGGGCTGGTGCTGCTAAGTGTTTTAATTTTTTTTTTTATAAATTAATTTAAAAAAAAAATTATTAACCATATTTTTCGAATATATGAAGCAATGGCTCATAAAATATCCTTTAAAATTATTCTGATTTAGATTGTATTAGACAACTAAGGTGCCGATCGCCTGTTTATTTAATTGAAGCTTTATATTAGAAACACTATTCGCGTTCAATGCGACCACTATGTATACCACTCTGGTGTAAATTAAACCAATATTTTTGCGGTATTTACATTTCATACAATACTTAAATATGTCGCGTGTTGATAAATGTGTGTAATATGAAAACAAGCCGCAAATTATGTAATGATCCTGTTAGTATGTATTGAATAATTAAATATAGAGTGGTGCTGATAATACGTCAGTAAATTAAACATCGTGTACCTCAACACATTTTCAGTCGACCCGTAAAAAACCATATATAAATATTTCCATTAGTTTAGTCACAGGAAAGTATTTTTCATTTTTCACATTTTCTACATGATGTACATGTTGATAAGGAAACGCTTACAGGTTAATGACCGCCGCGTCCTGCGGTACCAGACTTTAATAATAATGGCACGAAAAAAGCAAGTCGATACAGGATCGCGCTGTGGCCGATCGGAGGTCAGTGAACCAATATTTTTAAAGGATGTTCTATTCCGTTTACAATTTTATGCTATTTAGTTTGTTTGAAATTTTTTTTTTTTTTTTTTGATGCTAGGATTTTTTCTTTGGTTTAGGATTATTCCTATGAACCAGCATTGTTCTTGTTTTCATTTATTGTCGTATTGTCAGCACCACTCTGTATAATATAGTATGTATGTATACAGGGTGCCAGGGAAACGCTTCCGAAAACGAAGACAGGTGATAAGGCTAGTGATTCTCGATACGATACCATCAAAAAATGAGGATTTTTTTTTACAATTTTACTTAAGCATTTTTCGTACACTATGCTGTGGGAACAGTTAAATGAGTTAAATGAAACCATTATTTGCGATTAAACATTTTTTTTTTTCTTTACAACTCTAACAAGTAATGTATTCGTAAATAAATAATCAGCTGACAGCTGACGCTCGCGCATACTCGAGTTCAAAGGCCGCGTGCGGTCACCGACATCGCGACGCGCGACGGGCGATGCGCCGGGTGACTTAGTGCGGCGGGCCCATGTGATCGGACTATCTTCCTAAACTACTAACCTTCACTCGATCGCTTGAAGCAAATGTCTTATCAGTTCACTTCTACCTAGTTGTGGGATATCTGCTTACGGGTTCCATTCGTGCAAGGATCGTAATGATTTTCCCCTTGAACAGGGTTACAATTTTATTTTGATCTGAACGTTCAAATTTACAAATCAGAAAAATCCAGTTTACTTTGCTTAACCTTGAGGCCCATATCGAAGGTACTTAGATACCTACAGCCGGCAGTGTGGCTGTAAGGCCATAAAAATCCTTTGTAAAGCGCCGCTAAAATAAAGAAAAATAAACATTACAGAGGCGTCAACAGTTTTAATTGATTGATCGTGAATTTAATAACAGTTTTGTATTATGTCGATAATCGATAGTAAATGAAATAAAGCAAAAGATCGCTGACATCAGCTGTAATTGACTAAAATTTTTTCATCGCATGTGAATCAATTGAATTTGAACTTTATAATAATGTAATTAAAGTCACACGATGCGTGCTCGTTTATTGCAAGAACTGGATCCTTCTTTAGTATGTAAACCTAATCAATTTAAAGTGAATAATTAAATTAATTGAATCTAAGAAACCAGTTAAATCTTATTTAAAAGTTAGAAAATGAAAACAGTTTGTAATAAATCATAAGTACAATTTCCTAACAATTAAAATCAATTGATTTCTGATCTCGTAATTATTCTTTCGTTCACGCGGGGATGTCCCCAATGCGTTTGTCGACGTCCGCGCGGGCTTGTTTGACCTTCATAGTACTTCTTTAGTAAATAATTAATCAGTTCATTCCCGACTCGGTTCGTGAGCGGTTACGTTTTTAATCGATCATTTAATTATTGTTTTGTTAGTTTTAAATTTGTGTTTAGTTATTAGGTATTGTTACGTTTTTAGTGCTGTTTTATTCTTTTTAGTTATAACTTTTTGTTGTTTTAGACAATGCCTGAGGCATACGTGTACAGTGCTCGTGAATACGGCAACATGTTGATGTGTTTAGGAGAAGAATTCTAGGACCAGTGTTTCTACCGCAGCGTCTCAATGGATCAGCATATCTTAATTTTATAAATGGACATTTAAATGATATGCTAGAATGTGTCTGTGGCTGAATTTCGTCGAGCATGGTTCCAGCACGATGGAAGCATGCTCGTTACGCGTCCCGTCCGCGAGCGTCTCACTGAGCTTTTTAATGACTGCTGGATCGGAAGGCTGGGGCCGCACGCCTGGCCGTTCACCCGACTTAACGCCGTTGGACTTCTTTTTATGGGGGTATGTGAAAGAAAGAGTGTTTGATCGGGAATGTGACAGTGCTGATGAAATGCGGGGCAGAATAGTGAGTGTTTTTAATAAACTACGTGAAGAATGTGTTGAGGAATACTGATGCCTCGTGTTCACGGATCGACACAGCGACGGGCCCGGCTTTGTATTGAAATGAATGGAACTCAGTTCGAGCCAAACCTCATAAGGTCGCAAAGGATTTAGACAGGTACGTAAAATGCCTCTGTCAGCTTTTTACAATGGACTACAATTGCGATTTTGAAAGTGATGTTTGTAAATTGCGTATAAATCGGCTCTTTTCGGCGGCGGATTAGCGCGGACGCGGTAGTGCGACGTCACCTTGCGTGTCAGTGACCTCACGTTTCGTACACTATCCAATGCTTGTTTACGAAATATGAAGTCTTGAAAATAATCAATTTAAAGCGAAAGGTTATTGGTATCCGTTTGCATTTAGGTTGTATATAATCTACGTTCTGGCTTCGGAAGCGTTCTCCTTACACCCTGTATATGATGAGGATACAACAGACGTAATTTTTATATTCTAATTAATGGCACTGTACTGTACAACTCCATTTTTAGAGCTCCGTAAGTCCGTACCTAAAAGGTAAAACGGAACACTATTAATGCGACTTCGCTGTCCGTCTGTCCGTCCGTCCGTCTGTCTGTCACCAGGCTGTATCTCATGAACCGTAATAGCTAGACCGTTGAAATTTCCAGAGATTATATATTTCTGGTGCCGCTATAACAACAAATACTAAAAATAAAATATTTAAGGGGGCTCCCCACAGAACAGGGGCTCCCATACAACAAACGTGATTTTATTTTTGACGTTTTTAAAGATAATGGTACGGAACCCTTCGTTGGCGAGACCGACTCTTACTTGGTCGGTTTTTTAAAGCATACGGAGTTTACATATAAGTAAGTTTTAGTTACAAAAATTCTTTATTATCATAAAACAAACTTACAAAAATTAGTAACAGTAGTATATTATAAGCAACACTTTTACAGGCTAGTCGCTACAATCGCCTTTATAAGTATACAATAATGATGGCTACAAACTTATTACAACATGAGCTTTTGATAATTATTTAATCTCGCAAAAACTAATGAAATTATTGTGGTCATTTAATTTATTAAACAAACAGAGAAGCAAAACTCAAATACGCAGTGATCGCGCGTGGGCAACTATAAGTGATTGTTACACTACTCTGTCACCTTTTTAAATCACAATATGTTCCCTTATGTACCTATAACATCAAGTGTAAATAATTGTTGGTGGACTAAAATAAATCGACTCGCACTTGGCCGGTATTTTAAGCAAATTAACTGACAACTGGTTCAACCAGGTCAGGCAAGTATCAATGTAACTTTTCTAAGTTATATTTACTTTCTAGATATATCTTGGAGACCAATGACTGATTGAAAGGTGAAGGAAAACATCTTGCGGAAACCTGAACTTTAAGTCTGAAATCAGATGATGATGATTTCTGACAACTTTATTGGCCGTATATTGAAAACAACTATTTTTTGTTTGCTGTCTGAAAATGTTGTATTTCACAAAAAAAACCTACATGGTGAAAAATGCTACGAAACATCAGAAGCGAAGCTAAGTGTCCAGTTCCAATCAGTAGTTAAAAAACTCCACGGTAAGTCTTTAAAAAAATACAGTGGGTATAATACGGTGTATATAATAGAGTGTATATAATACAGGGGGGTACAATACATTGGATACATAGGAGGATCATCTCATGGCTTTAGTACGGCAAATAGACGTCGGTACCAATTCAGGAAGTATTCGGGAACACTGTTGGAGCTGCTGAACCTTGGACAAAACTATCTTTGCATTGTGTAGATTCAATTTCTTAGTATTGTATAATTGCATGGCACACGTGTGAGCACAATGTACTTGCTGTAAAGCATCTATTTGTTAGGTTAGTCTTTTTATTGACTTGATTGTCCTCTGGCTGTTGACAGTATATCATGCTCACTTAAATGTCTCGCTGGTGGTGGCGTGTGTGTTGGGTCATTAGGTTCCCTTCAATATGGTTGAGCTGAATGATGCTGATCCTTAAGTCATGTTCGTAAACGGACGCCGTCAGAGGGGACTGGTCATCTCTTAGCTGCCACGGCGTATTTTAATTTCTGAGTTGTTGTTTTATTTTTTTTATTTTTTTTGTGTGTTTTCCACAATGGACGCTCTTAGCGTACAATATATTTCTGCATCGTTCTCACACGGTTGATTTCAACATGAATGATGTAATCAAATATTTGTATCAATAGCTTGATAATTGAAAAGAGTGTCCATGGAGTTTCTTGCCCATTCTTCTCCATAGGTTCTTACTTTTTGGAATGGGCGACTAGCTTCACCTTACTGACTGACCGACCTTCTGACAATTCAAAAGTGCCTGTAACTGGTTTATTTGAAACAAATGATTTGATTTGAATTTACTTGGCAATTATTAACTTCACTAACTTTACCTAAAGCGGAAGGACAGTCCTCAATACGGAACTAAGCCATCTTTCATGTCCACACCCGCGATTACCGAACCGCGCGGTAAAAAGGTGTAATATTGTTACACATACATTATGGATGAGCTCACAGCTACTCATTATGTTTGGTATTTGCACGTGAGCACGTAACTGTTGTGTATTCAGAAGTCGCGCCATTTTGTCGCTGTCGCGAATTGGTATTTTGACTTGAATATTTGGGTTACGGCGGCGGCCTAATGGTATCGGCCACGAATTGCAAATTTAGGTCGTCGGTTCGAACATCGTCAGGCGCTTTACTTTACAGGAAAACATCGTGAGAAAACCGGTATGAACTAGAGGCAAAACTTCGAAAATAACCAACTAGCTCCCTCTTACCAAGAGGAGGCGTGTTCCCCAGTAGTGGGAACATTATATGGTGATTAAGTTTATGTTAAATTATTTGGATTAACATTGTTGCTTAATTACTAGTTAACTTAAAACATTTGTGAGAAATAATAAATGCCCTTTTTTCATAAAGTTGGTTATAGTTAATTAGTGATTCTAGCGACAGTATAACCTTACATTTCTGCCTAGTAAAAGGGACTCAAGAAATACTATTTACTAAGGTTTTTGTAGAATGCTTGTTCCTATCAGTAGCAGCTAAAAGTCTTTACTCGATGCCGGTAGACGTCAATAGCCTCGCTCTCATTACATGGGATAAATTATTATTGGCAATATGTCTTTGTACTGTAGCGGTGAGACCTCGTACACCAGCATTAGGAAACTATCCTAAACGTAACACGGCGCACTTGAAACCTGCACCCTAATTACGTAACAGACGATTACTATCAGTTCGAATTATTTTGAAACATATTGCTAATCTATTAGGGTGTTACCACACCAATCGAGTGATCGTCGATCGATGGTAGAATGGATTAGTCGACGACGATCGATAGTTTCTACCACACCAATCGATCCGTAGTCAATAGATGCCATCGATCGATGGTAGAATGGATTGTTCGATGTCCATCGTTAGTTTATACTAGACCAATCGATCGATTGTCGATCGACGATCGATCGATGGTAGAATGGATAATCTCGAAAAATCCAAAAGCCATTGTTTAAAATGTAATTTGCAGAATGTAAGCGATCTTTGGCGTTAAAAACAGTCGCATCCAGAGTGTTCTCCGTTTGCGTCTCCGTAATAATAGTACGAGCAACATCGTACGGCCAACAACAACGCGTCCTCTTGTGAATAAATTTCGAAAGAATATTTTTCGGCAATCGATCGATTTGTTAGTCGACCGGTATCCGTCGATCAATTAAAGCTACCAAACCAATCGATCAACGTCGACCGATGTCGATCGATGGCATCGATCGTCTATCGATCGATTGGTGTGCTAACACCCTTACTCCACATGATAAAAAATGTGTCTTGTCAACAATGTAAGCTTGAATGCAATGAAAATGAAACCCATTGCTACTGATAGTGTGTTATACAATTTCCCCGCTGCTTCTATTTAGTCATTTCCCCGCTGCTTCTATTTAGGCATTTCACACACAAATACACACGCGTATATTGTCTCTGTCATCACGACCAAACAGACAAAGCGCATTTTAAGATCAACACAGCGAGTATTTTAAATGAGTCACATATTTTTGAGGTTAGATTTGAAACAAAACTAATTTTCCTACTTCGTGTAGACCTCTGCTTAATCCATCAGGGATCAAAGACGTTTTGTTATGGGTTTTGTACTAGAATATGAAGATAATAATGATAACCCACTTAGTTCAATTATTATAAAATAAATTACACTAAATGGTTTCTTCAATCGCTTTCAGATTTTAAGAGTCAGCTGATTGAGAGCCAGTGTGCCGAATATCTAATTGGTAAATATAGCCTCGTTCCAAGAAGCCATCCTTTTAAACCAATTCACTCAATTATATCAATTCGACACACAATATTATAACGGTGTATTCTAACCACGACCACACACGTTCAAAGATAAAAATGGTTGCCGTAGTAGACAATTTTATTAATTTGAGTCTTTTTTACTGCCTAGTCTTTTCTCAACTATGTTAGGATCAGCTTTCAGATCAGATTCAGCTAAATACTATTATTTTACCTACCTCTTGGTAAGATTGGTTATCATGGGCACGCCATAATAGCGGCGGTAAGTCCCCTCTTTGAATATTGGCTAAAAAGGCACCACTGCAATCTCACTTTTCGTCTAACGCGAGTCCTCAACGGACTCGGCTGTTTCGGGAGGTTCTTGTTCCGGATAAGTTGGGAGAAAACGTCAGGGTGTCACCACCGTGGAGGTCATCCTGAGGACACGGTGGAGGTATGCCCCACTTGGGAGGAGCACCGCCGTGTCCTGGTCGCGGCAATCGGCGGCGATCTCTAGCACCTGTCCCAGATCCAAGCCATGGTCCGGAGCGAGAGTGCATGGTAGGCCGTCACCTCCTTCTGCGAAGCAATGATGCTGGCAAAGAAGGAGATGGAGAGCGTGAGGATACGCCCTGGTCGGGAAACAACATCAAACTCCTCAACTAAGCAATAGGCGCGGGCTGCGGACGGCGAGTAGTGGGCAGCTCGCCGACCGGCAAGGACCGGCCCCGCGATGACGACGCGTTGTGTTTTTGCGCGCCTCGTAGAGATTTCAGCACATCATGACGGAGTCCACGAAGCCTCCCAGGGCTGCGGGTTGATTGAAAGAGAAATCGTGAGATAAAATACTTGCCTGTGCGCCAGGCACAGGCAAGTAAAGGCATACGGATGGGTATTAGTCACTAGAATCTGACTCGCCTTCCGCTCCGCCGCCGCTTTTGACTACCCGTACCAATTGTCAAAGATCTACGAATAAAGCCATTAATTTTACTTGTATCTGTTATCCTACTAATAATAATATAAACAATTATTAAGAATAAAATACATTTCATTCGAAACTTTTTTAATTACGCCATTATAGATTGTAGACGAAAGATAAAGTAAATCAACTTCACAAGTTTGTTAAAAGATAGATCTCTGTCAGTCGGTAACTTGTCTTAGTTGGTAGTCAGGATCTTTGATTTGAACGATAAAGAAATCAGATCTTTAGTAATCTCTAATGACTGTCAAGTAATTTACCAGCTTTCTTAGTACATAATAACCTTTATAATTAGTAGCTAAGTAACGGGTGTATTGTATCGCAGAAGCCACGGAAATTAAATTTTTGGAACTTCTATTCATCTTCCCCCTTATTCATAAACGCTGCTTAAAGTTAACTAGTGATTAGCGATTTTTAGGCATACATTTTAGACGCTTGCAGGTCACTTAACTTTAAAAATCGATTATGAATAAACCCTTTAAACACTGTGGTGTTCATTCATAAAGGATGATTTAAGTTAAGTGACGTTAAAATGTCAAAAATGTATGGTTAAAGAATCGCTAATCACTCGTTAACTTTAAGCAGTTTGTGTTTAAATCTTCAAACCATTTTTCTACAAAGAAAGTAAAATATATATCCTAAGTCTCACATACACATATATTTAACAAAATATCGGAGTTTCAATGTGCCCCAAGAACACTTGCATCTATGTGCCCCTGCCTACTACAATCGAAATCAACATTTTATAAAAATTAAAGCAATAAATAATCAAAAAAATTAAGTCTATTTAATGTGATGACAGATATGTACTCCCAAGTGTCTTAATATAATACAGGAAACACTGAATAAATTAGAAGAATCACATCCGAAAGAGAACTACGAAAATTTTGTTGCGAACATCAGAAACAGTTTTATACGTGCCAGTTGCTAGTCGTCGAGTGAACGTTACTCTGCGCTAGTGTGCGTGTAGGCTTTATTATATACCTTCTTATCGGTGGCGGATGGCTCTTCTATCGTGTTTTGTTTTCGATGAATATTGACTGTATCTATGTGCCCCTTGTATCAATGTACACACACGTATTTTTTCTTTTTTCATATAAACAAAAAATGAAGACGACACAGTGAGTTGAAAACTCGTGTGACTTCACTGCACGCTACACTTTTTAGCGAGCAGTGACGTCACCAGCCACCACTCCTGAACTTTGATGCCTTTTATATTTGTCAATTTTTATTGATTTGATAAAACAAAATATACGTATCCAATATTTTTCTATAAAGTGAATGACGGACTAAATATAATCATTTTTTTTACCCAGTAAACATCCCTATTGGTAGAGTGTTCTCTCGACTCTGATCAACTTTAGATTTTTGAGAAATCCAAATACAATAGACAGCAGTCATCAATATTGGTAACTAACCGTAGTTGACAACCAACATTTTTTTTTTAATAATTATAAACTAGTACTTGAACGCAATCCCGCCTGATGGTAAGCAGTGATGCAATCGTTGATGGTAAAGCGCGCTAGTTTATTAAGAGCCCATTCACTCTAGCCTTAAAGACACTTAAATTGTAGTCCAACAGAAACACCGCTGCTGGCAAATTGTTCCAGTCCCTCGAAGTACGCGGTATAAAAGACGAGGTAAAACGCTTCGTTCGGATCGTTGTGGTGTCAACAACGTACGGGTGGAAATACCCCGTACGACTGGTCGTCCGACGATGGAATGGAGATGGGGGAAATCAAATCACACAATTCCCTCGCACACTCTCCAAAATGCATCCTATAGAATACAGACAGGCTGGCTACTCTTCGCCTGTGCTCCAAGCTTTGGACACCGTTTTGAGCTAAATCGTTGGACATACAGAAAATGACGGTTGTCAAATGAACTCTCCCGGTTTTGGCGAAGCAGAAGGGCGTGTCAGACTTTTACAGACTAAGACCCACCTGTGTGTGGCAGACGTTTGCCTGGTCAGCTCTTAATTAATAATATATCATACCTACGTATTTAAGCAGGCAAAAAGTCCGTTACGTAGATTGTAGCAGAACTTTTTCATGTGTTGATGGATTTCTTGAACAGGTGAGTAGAATAAGCATCGAGGTATTTTTTTTTAATTTGATGTATTTTCGGTGACACAAAATTAAAGATCTTCAAGGAGATACAACTTGTTACGTTGGCTTCCCATTCCTCAATCATGGAAAGTTAATGTTCAAAATGTTATAGAAATGCCTTGTCACCACACAAACAGGTTTTGAAAGTGAAATTATGGCAGTTGGTAATGTATTAGTTCGGTTTTGTTTGTAGAACACTAGACGATGTTTTAATTTTGCATATTCTGTAGGCGGCACAGAACTGACAGTCAAAGCTGCGCGGGCGCTTATGTGAAGCTTCATTACGTAATCAACATATTAACTTTTAAGTATGTAAATATTCTTAAGAGGGGACTCTAGTGCCGAGATATTTGGAAAATAGGTATTTGAAGAAACTATTGCCGTCGCGCTGCTTCCAACTTCTCCCGGTAAAGTGCGAAAAGGACAGTTGCAGCTCAGGCTGATTTTACTTACAAAAACGTTGACCAAAAGACGTTTTGTTTTGGGATGTATTCAAGGTATGAAACTCAAAAAAATAATTAGTCCGTCTTATATGTAGATAATAATAAAAAAAAATTAAGACCCGTATTTTTTATTTTGTAGAAATTACCAAAAACTACTGAGATATAGCGTATTAAAGTTACGGAGTGGGGACTAATTAAGTCACGCCGTGACGTCATGCGACATTTCAAATCAATATATTATCTTCCTAAGTATTTGAGTGAAATAAAAAATACGTATTCTACATTTTTTTTAAATCTATCTGATGGACATTAAATTATTTTTTAGGATACAACCCAATTATTTGTATATAAAAATTTAGGGGAAAAGTATAACTATGCTTCTATTATTTACTTTTTTGTCAAAAACTTATCACGTTTATCTAATAGTCATCTCAACATCACTGTAAAAATGGGTTATTTTTCGCGATTTTGAAGTATCGTATTTCTTTTATTAATTAAGTTTCGGGAAAAATCAAATGATGGGACACGTATAATCACGGTTTAAAATTCTAGAAAAACAAAATTGCTGTAAAAGCATTATCGACGAAGAAAATAGCGCTATACATTTGTAAAGAGAAAGCACCACTAAAGTTCCCTCTTAAACGACGGGTTTTTAACAACTGTACCTTAAAAGGACATCGCGACTACGCCAAGCGATTTGTCGTGTTCCGGCGTGATGTCTGGTGAAGCCGTACGAAGAAGGAAGGGTCTGAGCAGTTGTGTTGCGATGTGTGCCGAGTACGATGCGCCAAATGTTGTTGTGTTGAGAGGGTCGTGGAGGGTCTTCAGATCAATCTCCCTTTGGCTCAGCATCGTTGGTCGTGTTGTTGGGTTTAACATTGCATCACCTCGCTCAGCTGCCGTCTTCCTTACTATTCGCTCAGTTTTTCAGAGTGAATAAATAGGCTATTAATAAACTAGCGCGCTTTACCATCAACGGTCACATCACTGCCTACCATCAGGCGGGATTGCGGTCAAGCGCTAGTTTGTAATTATTAAAAAAAAAAAAACTTCAAGGACATGTGACGATTGTAAGTAAATATAGTTATTTGGAAAACCTTATTAATAAACTGTTGTATTGTAATCCTTTTTTATAACTATAAACTAGTGCTTGACTGCAATCTCGCCTGATGGTAAGCAGTGATGCAATCTGAATGATAGGAAGGAGCTGAGCTAGGTGATGCAATGTTAAACCCAACAACACGACCAACGATGCTACGCCAGAGGGAGATTGATCTGAAGACCCTCCACGATCAAACTCCCGACACAACAAGATTTGGCGCATCATACCCGACACACACCTCAACACAACTTCTTAGACCCGTCTATTAATAAACTAGCGCGCTTTACCATCAACGGTCACATCACTGCCTACCATCAGGCGGGATTGCGGTCAAGCGCTAGTTTGTAATTATTAAAAAAAAAAAAACTTCAAGGACATGTGACGATTGTAAGTAAATATAGTTATTTGGAAAACCTTATTAATAAACTGTTGTATTGTAATCCTTTTTTATAACTATAAACTAGTGCTTGACTGCAATCTCGCCTGATGGTAAGCAGTGATGCAATCTGAATGATAGGAAGGAGCTGAGCTAGGTGATGCAATGTTAAACCCAACAACACGACCAACGATGCTACGCCAGAGGGAGATTGATCTGAAGACCCTCCACGATCAAACTCCCGACACAACAAGATTTGGCGCATCATACCCGACACACACCTCAACACAACTTCTTAGACCCGTCTTCCTTCCCATTCATTTAGTTTTTTAAGCGAATAGGCTTAATAAACGCACTTTACCATCAACGATTGCATCACTGCTTACCATTAGGCAGTATTGCGGTTAAACATTAATTTATAATTATTTAAAAAAAAGAAACAATGTCCAGGAACCAAAAACTCAAAGACGTGTGATATCTACCAAACTACACAGGCTCTGCATTGTGGATTACGGCCCGCGATTACGGCCCACTCCTCTCACTGAGAAAAAGTCTTCTGCCCAGCAGTGGAAATGTTATAGGCTGATTATGTTTTGTATTCCATGTACCAATACGTGTTCCCACGTTGCACCAAGATTGGTAAGTCCCGAGTGCGGTTACTGTCAGTGACCTCATCAACAACGCATCGGCGTAATGATAGCACTTTCACTGGCGACCAATCTCCGGATTATCAATAACGTACTATAATATCGAATGGCCTCTGTACAGAAGGTGCTGTGTACAACAGGCGGGATAAGGTAATTCGTCAGAAACATCACCTCTATACCAGAAATCAGCTTTTATCAGTTATTTTGGCTAAACAATATTATTATATAATAATGCATCACTCATATTAAACACACTTTAAAGAACTGTTTAACCTATATTAGCTTTTTTATAATTATAAACTAGTGCTTTACCGCAATCCCATCTGATGGTAAGCAGTGATGCAATCATTGATGATAAAGCGCCCTAGTTCATTAAGAGCATATTCACTAACAAAAAACTCAGTTAATAGGATGGAAGATGGCAGTTGAGCGAGGTGATGCAATGTTAAACCAAACAACACTACCAGCGATGCTGCGCCAGAGGAAGATTGATCTGGAGACCCTCCAACAACATTTGGCGCATCAGATTCAGACCCGTCTTCCGTACGGCTTCACCAGACATCATGCGGAACACGACGAATCGCTTGGCGGCAAGACTTTGTTTACTGGGTGGAGACTTATGCCGGCAGCCCATGCCAGCTTCTGCCATCGCTCATCTGTGCTATTATTTCATTTTTGCTTAGAGACTTTTTTGTTAACCAAACAGGTAAACAAATAAACTCTTTAGTTTCGTTTAAGGATTCTTTGTTTATTTTCTGTCTAAAACAAGACTAGACCTACCCTACCCTCACCTATACCCTCAACTTCATACTCGTTAAATGTTCTTGTTTCTTCGACCATCCCCGAAGCAATGCATCGCATGCGTTTTACTTTGTGTCGATACGAGATAACAAGTCAAAGATCCTCCTCAAGTTTCAGGCAAATACATGATTTACTATTTAAAAATAACGCTCACTCTTTCTGCTATTTGAAAGTCTAGCTATTTGATAATATTGTGTTGTTAGGTACTGACTGCCCGAGGTACTCCATACGCTGCCTGTCCCGTCTCAACTCTTAACAGCACAGAGTACTTACACCTTCTAAATTCTTTCTCCGCGTCTACGGAAGTTACATAACCTCTGACGATTATACTAAATTGATTGGTTGCAGTATAAGGGCTTTGACGTTATTATGTCATTTACTAAGGGACCGTTTATTTTGTGATGACTTGTGGTGTGAGGCAATTTAGTACAAATTGATTGTGGCGATTATAAAATACTTTGTGATGTAACTTTTAGATTGAATGGGGAACTTTTTTTAAGATTACTACAACTTCAAAGTTATTGAACTTGATGAAAATAGTTTTTTTTTTTTACAAAGTTATAATTGAGTAATAGATATCTAATTAGTGATGTGCCTTTAATGATTGAGTGAGATAGATAATTATTAATAGTAAACAAAAAATTACGTGACCAATGTGACCGTGGTAATTAACCCACTCAATGTAATACAAGTTCTAAAATTATTTATTTTTTTAAAGCTAACCTAAGCTAGAATAGGTAATCTTAATAACTAAAGGACTAATGTACATAACAATTACGGTGTACATAGCATTGATTTACATAAATATCTTGCTGCATTAAAAATTATGTTACATTAAACTAAAACTAATACAAGCAAGACAGACTAAAGTACCTGAGTCAGACAGTAACAAATATTAAGAGCAAAAGCTAAGAAATTCTATTCAGTTTTCATGCTACATCATAGTTGTACACTTCAATTTAGCAACAATATTACATACGTAACAAATGAATATAATATGAATATTTTCGAAGATATTACAGATTTAAAAATTGCGGGGCGTCGCGTTTGCGCCGGTACTGACCGGCCGGAGCGGCGGCTGGCCGCTAGTAGTTTGTAGTAGTTTTCTGTAGTGTATTTAGTATCAGTAACTCAATTTTCGACAACTCCCATCCAACTACTATCAGCCATCCTGAGATAGTAATCGGTTCACCTACCTCTCTTGACTACATGTCAAAAATCTACAAAAGACAGCAGACACGTTAAATCTACACACACTGTAAGTAATTTTGATGGATATAAAGATACTGAACCATGACTGAGCTAATAAGTGTTCAGTGTTAAACGAGTAGCGATTAGATCGTGTTGGTTTTAGATCCCGCTGTGAGATTTCTTCACTCTTCTCTAAATGGTTACTGCTGGCTTACTGATAGGTCTACATTCTACGAGTTTACTTTGCCGTGGGCATATTATTCTGTGTGTTTTAGAGTTCCGTACCTATTAATTAACACCCCTGTTTAGTTGCTGATTAAAAGACAACTAGCACTGACCTAAAAATTGTAAAAAAACATAAGAAAAATTGTATTTTGTGGACTACAACTGCGATTTATCTTGAACTAGCTGCGCCCCGCGGTTTCACCCGTGTAGGTTTCGATATGAATTTTTTATATGCCCCGCTGCTATTGATCCCAGCGTGATGTTATATAGCCTACAGCCTTGCTGGATTAATGGGCTATCTAACGCAAAAAGAATTTTTTTAAATGAGACCAGTAGTTCCTGAGATTAGAGCGTTCAAACAAACAATGCAGCACATTCCCCTGAACCATTTCTTTGAGGATGTGGAACCCTAAATTTAAGATGAGACGAACACTAATGTGCTGTTAACAAATGAAATAAAAACGTCACCTGACAAGATTATCAGAGTAATGTTATCAAAAACATCAGCTCCATTAGTCTGGCCACTTTTGCTATCTGTACAGATGACACGGTTGATTGGAGCTGTTTTAGTTTTACGAAGAATTTTTGGGTCAAAGCCTGCTCAGTTCGTAGAATATCTATCAACTTTTGAATGAGGTATAGGAATTTATTTCTAGGAAATAATTTAATATTTTATACCTATGTTTCTAGAACTAACATTGTGCTGTATAATATTTATTTAATATTAACTCCTGGTAAATAGAAAGTAGAGTCGCTCAAATTAAGTGGCAGTGGGCGGGCACATTGCTCGTAGAACCGGCAGCTGATGGGGCAGTAAGGTTCAGGAGTGGCGGCCACGTACTGGAAAACGCAGCGTACGGAGGCCCCCAACAAGGTGGATCGATGACCTGGTGAAGGTCGCAGGAAGCCGATGGATGCGGGCAGCACAAGAGCGGTCATCGTGGAAAGCCTTGGGGGAGGCATTTATCCAGCAGTGGACATCTATAGGCTGAAGAAGATGAAGAAGAAGAAATAAAAAGTAATTCTGTGGTATCTCATTAATATTTCATGGTTGCTCTCGTTTTTGGTATTAAACGAATGCCTTTATTCTTATTTTCTGTAACCTGGTATTATCTGACCCGACAGATGTTGTCCTGTCGATACGTCCGTGCATAGATAAAGGCACTTTTAGATTTTGTACACCAGGAAATACATAACATAAAAAATACATTTTACAAATATAAACGTTTCCAATTTTTGTTTTGCTAAAATCCTCAATTCGACTATTACCAATGTTTTAAAACATATATTAGCAAAAATAATTTAGCCTTTGTGAAGTGCTGTACTTACTAATGAACAGCATTAGATTTTAATTTATGTAGATAGAAGATAATCTTGCTTCTCTTTCTCTCTCACTTTCATTGTTAGATACTGTCACGAGACGACATTGTGCAATCTATATAATTTAATCTATATGTTACCGGAAATGTATGAAACCTAGGAATTATATACAATTACTAGGAAATGTATACAATTCCGAAGCTATATAGGAAATCTGTAAAATATTGTTCCAAACATTATTTAATACACACATATCCTGGGAAATGTATACATTTCCTAGAAATTGTATAAAATTCCTATATCGTATTAGGAAATGTATAAAACCATGCTTTCTATGAATAAAATTAATAAAACACGTTGTTAAACTTAGAAACAGATTTATTATTAAGACTCCGGTTGAAACAATTAGGTTAGGTTAGGTTACACGGTTAGACGGGAGCGGCCGTGTCGCGGCTCCGGGCCAAGAATAAAGCGCCCGGACCCGACGGAGTTCCTGGCCGAGCTCTCGTCCTTGCTCTGAAGGAGCTAGAGCCCCAGCTGAGGGGGCTCTTCACGGCATGCTTCGAGCAGGGTCAGTTTCCCAATGTGTGGAAGGAGGGGAAGCTGGTCCTGCTCAGGAAGGAGGGGCGCCCCGCGGACTCGCCGTCCGCGTATCGGCCCATAGTGCTGCTCGACGAGGCGGGCAAACTTTTTGAGCGCATAATCGCAGATCGCCTCGTCGGCCACTTGTGCGGAGAGGGGCCGAACCTGGACGAGAAACAGTTCGGTTTTCGTCGGGGGCGCTCCACCATAGACGCCATCATGCGCGTGAGAGCCCTGACGGGGGATACGGTGTCCCGGGGTGGGGTGGTGTTGGCGGTGTCTTTAGACATTTCCAACGCCTTCAACACCCTACCCTGGAGCTGTATTAGGGAGGCCCTGAAATACCATCGGGTGCCTCCCTACCTCCGCCGCATAGTAGGGGCTTATCTAGAGGACAGATGCGTCATCTATCGGGGACGTGACGGTGCCGGTCGGCACCAAATGTCGTGCGGTGTTCCACAGGGATCGGTCTTGGGACCGCTCCTGTGGAACATCGGCTACGACTGGGTGCTGAGAGGCGAGCTCCCGTCGGGCGCAGACTTGACGTGTTATGCGGACGACACGCTTGTCACTGCCCGGGGGAGCTCGTACAGGGAAGCGACGTTGATAGCCACGGCTGCGGTGTCACAGTTGGTGAACCGCATCCGGCGCCTGGGCCTAGAGGTGGCCCTTGACAAGTCGGAGGCCATGGTCTTCCATGGCCCCCGGCGTGCGCCGGCGCCGGGATCACATATCGTGGTCAGTGGGGCCCGGATAGCTGTCGAGTTCACCATGAAGTACCTGGGATTGGTGCTCGACAGCCGGTGGGAATTCGGGCCCCACTTCCGGCGGCTGGCGCCCAAGCTGATGGGTGCAGCAGGCGCGCTATCAACGCTGCTTCCCAACATGGGGGGCCCGAGCGCCGCCTGTAGGCGGTTATACGTAGGAATCGTGCGGTCCATGGCCCTATATGGGGCCCCTGTGTGGGCGATGGACCTGACGGCCGGAACACTCGCCATTCTGCGCAAGCCGCAGAGGGCGATGGCCGTCAGGGTCGTCCGCGGGTATCGCACGATATCCTACGAGGCGGCTTGCGTCCTGGCCGGATCCCCGCCCTGGGACCTAGAGGCGAAAGTACTCGCGTCATTGTACCGATGGCGCGAGGAAGAGCGGACACGGGGCTCCAGTCCGGTGCAGCGGCAGATAGAGCTGCGCCGAGAGGAGCTCCGCCAGGTCCTGGTGGCGGACTGGCGGCAGAGGCTTATGCGCCCTACCGCCGGCCTTGCTACCGTCGAGGCGATCCGGCCAGTACTCGACGACTGGCTCGGGAGGAGGCACGGCTCCCTGTCGTTCAGGGTGACGCAGGTACTGTCGGGGCACGGTTGCTTCGGCAAGTGCCTGCGTCGCTTAGGCAGGGAGCCGGACGCTCGGTGCCACCACTGCGTCCAATGCGGGGAGGACACGGCGCAGCACACGCTCTCCGAGTGTATAGCTTGGGAGGAGCAGCGCCGTGTCCTCACAAATGAAGTAGGAGGCGACCTGACGCTGCCGGCAGTAGTGCGGAGGATGGTCGGCAGCTCAGAGTCGTGGGACGCGGTGGTGTCCTTCTGCGAGGACGTGATGTCGCAGAAGGAAGCTGCGGAACGGGAGAGGGAGATATCAACTCCCTTCCCGGGCCGCAGAAGACGCACCGGGCGCCGAAGAAGGGCGGATAACGCCCTCTTCCGCCCCCCATGAATGGGTCCAGGGGCGAGGGACATGGGGAAGTCCCCGCCCCCCTATTAATGGACCCCGAGGCGGAGGCGCGCGCGAGTGTCGGCGCGCACCTTTGAGGTGATGCACGGGGTGGTTTAACACCCCACTACCCCGTGCAGGAGAGGAGGCCCGGACAGACCGGGCCAGCACGAGGGTGGGGCCGTGGAAGAATTTAGACTCCCGCGGCCCCACGCGCGCTCGTGATAGAAGACACACCGGGGTGGTTTTAGTCAGTAAAAGTCTGACATACCCCGTCGCCCACCCCAGGGCGGCGGGCATCCTATGAGGATTTCCACCCCGGCAAAAAAAAAAAAAAAAAAAGGTTAGTTTTGTTATAATCCCCGCATACTAATGGACATCTTTAAAGTAATACATTTCCGTTAGCTATTTAGGAAATGTATAGATTTACTAGGAAATGTGTGTTATAAAATTTATTTTACACATTTCCGAGCAAATTTAGGAATTATATAAATTTCCTAGGAATTGTATACAATGACGCATTACATACATTTCCGTTAACATATACATTCAAAACAAATTTTATCTATTAATATTGTCAAAACAAAAACTTCATACTATATACATATGAAAGTATGTACGGTACATAAAACAAAAATAATCAGTTTTTGTCTGTCTGTTAGTTTGTTTCGGCTAATATCTGAACCGACTGGCCTGAATTTGACGGGTATTTCACTGGCATATAGCTGACAGGTGATATGGAGGGATTAATAAGAATTAAGTTAAGTTCTAAAAGTTTTATTTCAGAAAAAACAGAACAACCAAAAAATAAACAGGAGCTAAAATAAAAATATGCGCACGGTCAAAGTCTGGAACTCTCTGCCAGCGTCTGTGTTCACTTCCACATTTAACCCGTCTGTCTTCAAAGGAACAATGAACAGGCATATCTTGGGCATGCTCATTCCACCATCGACCGCATCCATTGCTTTCCACCTTCGTGATCGGGGTCAGGAGCAAGCTAATTCAGCAATAAAAGGAAAGAAATCCAACTTTTTTCCCGACACGCATGCAAACGTAGTCACAGGCAAAGATAGTGGGTAAACAAAATTTTGGCTTCAGTCCACTTGACCAAATCACAATGGTCAACTCATTGGAATTTTCTCATCTCCATTGTCACTTCACAGCTCAGGATGTCTACCATTAATTTCATTCATTCAACCGTTAAATGCTTACGCGCAGCCTCAATGCTTCTCAATACAAAACAAATTGTTTTTTCTACTGTTCTGAGAAGGCAGTTCAAGATGTCAGGGGAAAGATCATTAATCATGACAGGTCATGGAATAATCAGCACTTTCACTGGGTATTTGACGTAAATAGAAGGTTTAATGGTATCCAAATAGCAAACCGTTTAAATGTGCAAAAAGATCTTCTTTGAAAGCTACTATATTTATTTGATTGGACCTTTTAAACAGAATCAGCTATTCTACATCACCACGCAAGGTATCGACTTTTATTTTTGACTGTGTTAAGTTTATGATTTTCCTGTACGGGACACTATAAATCCCTTTTTTTTTTCTTATACATTTATTAGTTATCAGTATATCATTCCTGATAACCACCAAACACCAGCCTCTCAAGTATGAGTGTGCCGGTTCGATTCCAGGTCAGGCAAGTACCAGTGTAACTTTTCTTAAGTTATACGTACTTTCTAAGTATATCTTGGACACCAATGACTGATTACAAGGTGAAGGAAAATATCTTGAGGAAACCTGGACTTGTAAGTCTGAAATCGCCAACCCGCATTGAGCAAGCGTGGTGATTATGCTCAATCCTTTTCTGTATGAGACGAGACCTGTGCCCAGCAGTGGGACGATAAAAAGCTTGATGATGATGATGATGATGATAATATCATTCCACGCCACACCTTGTAGGTATGTATCATTTTCATTATTGTTTTAATTAAAACATCGGTAACAGCGCGGGTTTTGTCCTTTTTGTCGATTTCTCATTCTCATCATCCTTCTAAACAATTTCCTATCATTTTTATTTATCACTATTTTTCATATTTATAGTTACAGCGCTGCATAGCTTTGAATGCAAACCACACAAACCATAAACACATCAAACCACACTTTCATAAACCACAACGCTTAGACTCCAATATTTCCGACAAAGACGTCAGACACTGCCAAAACCTCACAAAAGACGGAATCTTGAAAAAGTGTTTAGACAATTAACTAATACTCTACCCCAGCTAAAAGAATAGAATTTACCATGAATTCAATAGTCGGTGAAATCTAACAAAAAGAGAAATTAACGAATGCTTGAATGGACAAAAAGTGAGCAATGTTTTGTAAAAAGTAATTACGAGGATTACTGGACAGTGGCGTAACGTTCTAAGACTCAATAACGTTACGTGACGGATTTGAACCGGATGTTGTTCTGTGGTTAAACTATGAACTGGCTTTATTTGGATTTGATTGAGTTATTCAGAAAGGAAGAAAGAAATACTTACATTTATTCAACACATACTTAAAGACACACAATATAACTAAAACAAACATACATCAGGTAGCAACAAATAAAAATGAAATAGAAAGTCAAACCCCCCGATTTAAAAAGCAGCAAAATGTGCCTCCCGGCTGCACCAAAAAGGCCCATTTCAGCAAAAATGACAGATAACGAGTGCCTGACACTGGTTTCCAACTGAACCTGATGTGTGGTGACCGATGTAAATCAGTTTTACACTGCAACGTCACGTGTGTATATAAATACGTGCAAGATAAAAGACGGTAATAAATATGTAAATAAATATTATGACATTGAATTCATGGAAGGAAGGTCTATACAAACTACTGAAGTCATTCATCATTATCGGCACCAGTAACTGAAAAGTTGTGTGGAATTAGATTGATATGGTATGGACATGCGTTATGGAGGAATGTGAAAAATGTGGAGAGGAAAGTTATTGTTTATAAGATTAAAGGAATACCAAAGAAATAATGGATGTGAGAATGAAATTATTAGAATGGGGGTGGCTGTTGAGATGGCGGCGGATAGAGCAGTATGGACGAAAAACATAAAAGATATCTTGCGCCGACCCCAAATAAAGAATAGGATAGAATAAAATACTTACTCTTTATTATGTACACCATGTAGATTACACAACATAAATAAAGATTTGACAAAGGGTGGTCTTATTGCTAAGAGCGATCTTTTACAGACCACCTTTGAATGGAATACTAAGGGGAAGCAGATATAAATAATATAGGTATTCTGCAGTGTACTACTTACATAGATTATAATTGTATTGTATTGATGTATAAAAAGTACATCTAATTAATACACATACAAGAGCAAATAAAATATAATAATATCTTCAAAGAGAGAGGATGTGCGTTTTTAAGTTTTAAAAATGGACAATGTTTGAGCACGCCTTACGGGCACGGGCAAGTCATTCCATAGGCGAAACGTAAAGGATTAATTCAGGATTAACCAGGTCAGGTCAATTAGGTTTGCGATTGATTATTTTTTTACATTCAAATTTAGGATAAGGATAAGAAGAATAATTATTCACAATTGTCGTCATTTTCGTGCTTATTTTCCAATTTATAAGGGGTATGTGTAAAAGGCAATTTCCTTTTATACCTGTTTACAAGTTGTCATCGTATCGTACAGTATACTGAATTGTTGAGGTCAGATAGGCTTTCGCTCTATGTATAAAACTGGTATATTCAACAGTTTTCTGTTAGACTGGAAGCCAATCCCAGCATAGTCAGGTATAGGCTAGGTATCTACCTAACTTATTCCAGACTATATACTAAACGAAATATACGAATATATATACTAAACGAAGACTAACTAAGAGGTCAGAAGTCTCATAATATCCTACAAATATTATAAATAAGAAAGTTTGTGAGTATGGATAGGTCTTTGCTATTCTTGTACGCAAAAACTACTGCACGGATCTAGATGAATTTAGCACACAGATAGTCTATAACCAGGAATAACATATAGAATACTTTTTATCCCGATATTCCCGCCGCGGAATCGAAAACCGAGGACGCAGCTAGTTGTTACTGATATTATTACTAGTAGCATAATTATTTATAATTCAGTAAAGTTTTTCTACTGTCTCGGGAACGTCTAGGTAGTCCTCACCACTTATTCAACCGACTAAATGTAATACCAGCTACTCCAGTGGTCAATGCTAGGTCACAGTTGTATTCTAAAATTTAGCAACGTTATAATTCGTTAAAATGCCGATAATTACCACCCGAAGTTACCACTCGCCAGACAAAGTCTTGCCGCCAAGCAATTCGTCGTATTCCGGCATGATGTCTGGTGAAGCCGTACGGAGGACGGGTCTGAGCAGTTGTTGGGTTTAACATTGCATCACCTTGCTCAACTGCCGTCTACCTTCCTATTCACTCAGTTTTTTAAGTGAATAGGCTCTTAATAATAATAGGCTCATCAACGTTTTCATCACTGCTTATCATCAGGCGGGATTGCGGTCAAGCATTTTTTATAATTATAGAACAAAAGTTAATAACGTTGCCAAATTTATGAGTACAACTTTTTTACAACTAATTTGAAATTTTAGTTTATTATCTAAACCGATGGAAGAGCTAATATCATTCCAAAACGAAGTTAGAATTTCTTGGAACGTCTAAATCAGATGAAAGTCTGCTAAAGATGGCATAATGATTATTCAATCATATTCACCTCAGCGTTAATCCCAATGGCATCTGAAGCTTTCAACTTTGGAGTCAGGGGTCCGCTTTACCGGTCTAATTGCTGATTTCGGCTAAACTACGATATTTTCAGTTTCTTTTTATTCTATGACAGTTTTATATCAATCTACTGAATAATTCCGAGCAATCATTCAAGCTAAACATAAAATAACTGAGCGGAAAAGTAACTATCACAAGAAAGTGTCCAATTTGTCAAAAGTCCAAGTGTAGTTACTCAACCAGAGTTAAACAATAATTTGTAGTAATGACGCACCATATTACGCAATACTCAACGTAAACGTAACGTTAACGTAAATGACAACGTAACCGCATAGTTTATGTTACGTTACACGTGACTTACTTGTATCCGGTTAAGTTAGAATGTTTATTTTTGTTTTGTTATTTTTATGTAATTTGGTGTTATGTATTAGTGCGATAGTAAATTATTATTATGAATGTTTGGTTGTAATTTATGACTTATGACCGCGCTGAACTATTACATTAGAAATTAAAGCACTTATTATTTTTATCAATCTGTATACATGGCAGGTGATGGTATAGATATTTTTTTTTTATCAGAGAGATCTTATAATGGCATCTAAGTACCTACATATTGAGTTGAAGTGATGAGATTCACAGCCATTCCAGCTAAAGAACCTAATGGTATTGAATTTCATCCAGTTAGTTTGGAAGTCGACCCTAATTTAATTGAGAAAGGGCAGATCAAAATCAATTCAAATTAGGCTGAGAATCAGCACTTTTTGAATGTCAATATTACATAAAGCAGTCCCCCAAAACGCCCACCCATCGACACTTTCAAAGAAGTGGCGGAACAAACTTACCAGCAGCATAGCTGTCGGTTCATTTAAAAAAACACATGACTTTATAGAATACTATGTATAAGTAGTAATGAACACAAGAAATTACAATAACAATGAAATTATCTATTCTAATATATAAAGCTGAAGAGTGTATTTGTTTGTTTGAACGCGCTAATCTTGGGAACTACTGGTAAGATTTTAAAAAATCTTCTTGCGTTGGTTAGCCCATTAATCCAGGAAGGCTTTAATAGGAGCGGAGTATATAAAAAAAAACATATCGAAACCTACGCGGGTGAATCCTGAGGCGCAGCTAGTTTACCATATGCCAGCTAGCCACGTCAAAATACCAGCAAAGCAAAACGAAAAAATAAAATATCATTAAAATGGAAATGTAAATCATTAAAATAAGATGATGATAAGAACGGAACAGCTACCGTTACTTCACCAGTCCTACCTCATCTGCATAGCTTTTTCATACTAATTGGGGTCAGCCTCCAGTACAATCGTATTCAGCTCAATATCAGTATTGTACATGGAGCAACTGCCTATCTGACCTCCGCAACTCAATTACTGCGTAATACGATACGGCTTGGTAAGACTGGTGGTCAGACTTTCTGTCAATGTGTAACAACTTTCAAAAAACTAAGAATTCTCTCAAATCTATTGACTGTTAAATCACAATATTAACTTGCTTTTCGAGGCATGGCCCTCCATGTCTCGAAAAGAAAGTCTTAGTATGTATATATGGTCACCCATCTACAAACCTACCCCGGCAAACTTAGCTGAACCTGATTGATTGACCTGTGCGGTTGTTATCCTTCCTACCTACCTATTATCTATAAATATGGGGAATTGAAGTACCCAAACATCATCATCAACCTTTTTTTATCGTCCCACTGCTGGGCACAGGTCTCTTCTCATACATCGTAGGTTTGAGCGTAATCACCACGATTGCTCAATGCGGGTCGGTGATTTCAGACTTCCTCAAGTCCAGGTTTCCTCAAGATGTTTTCCATCACCTTGTTATCAGTCATTGGTGTCCATGACATACTTAGAAAGTAGGTACATATAACTTAGAAAAGTGATATTGTTGCTTGACTAAGTTGGAATCGAACCCGCACATTTATACTTGACTGGCTGGTGTTTTAACCACTAGGCCGCCACGTAGTTAACAAACTCACCAGGGCTTCAAAATTTAAGGTTATTCAACACAGACTAATCAACCATAAGCACGTGTTTCATTGTAACTAACTGTAGGTTCTTCAACGTGACCGGTGTACAAGAAACAGCGGAAGTTAGTAGGTAACAGGGATGCCCTTAGAATACAAAGATGATACTAGAGCCATGACATGCGCAGGACATGACACCATGGTGGACATAGAGGAAAGAGAAAGTGCAGTCTCTATTAGAACTTCCGATTCACATTATTTTATATTGCACATTTATTGCTCCCGACGTAAAACGTTTCATCGTTAATAAGGTTGAGTCTGTATTTACTGTCCGTAATTATATAATATGTATTTCTTAGTCTCAGGTCATTTTCATTATAGACAGAGTTTTTATTATTATTTTTTTATTTACATCAGACAATTGTCAATAGTTTTCATAAAAACACATACACAAAATACATTTAAATTATTTATGAACTATTATAAATATACATATAAAAATTTCCTAAATAAGATAAAATTAAATTAAACTGACAATTAAAATAAAAAAATAAAATGTCAAATTTAAAAATAAAATAGAACGCCAAATTTAAAAATAACTAAATGAATTTTTTTTCGTAACCGTGAAGGAAAACATCGTGAGGCAACCGGCATGTCCTAGAGCTAAAATTTCGAAGACATGTGACATGTACCAACCCGCAATGGGTCAGCGTGGTAGATTACGGCCCTAGGGTCCTTCTCAATGAAAGGAGACCTGCGTCCCACAGTGGGAACAATACAGACTGATTACGTAAACGTAATTCTTTATTCCGTAAATATTTTTTCGTGATTGATCACTTTTATACAATATGCAACGAAAACCCTGTCCGACCCATAAGGATAATAAAGGTTAGGTAAACACTTGACCAAATATAATATAAAATTTTACATAATCATCATAGAAACAATACAAATGAATTTTGAAATAATCTTTGTTTCCCGCGATTTAATTCCAACTTCCCCGAAATTTGGTAATTTTTAAAAAAGTGACAACACCGGTATTATTATGAGCGAAGACCGATGCGATCACGTGTCGCGTGCCCTGTCCCCCGCCGCCCACGGAAGAGTTGTTTACCGCAAATGTATAAAGTTACCTCTTTTTGCGAAATAATATTTATTTTTTTAGGGGGATCTTTTTTTTAAGTTTACCCCGCCTTTGTATCCATTAGTAGAATCAGTTATCGATACCTAACAATATCTTCACGGATCGGACAGGGTTTTCTTTACATACTGTATGTCACTTATTCAGTTGAGTGCCACCGCGCTCACTGGTGACCACCAACAATGGATTTTCCATTGTGTCTGTTGCTTTTCAGCTAACGTGTCTAAAAATTCACTACATTAATCTAGTATAAGGAGTTGAAATTTCGTATCTAACTAAGGCTGAACAGAAGTGGCAATAATAAACTCATTCGAAGTCTCTTCCGCGTGTTTCTTTCCAGAAAAAACTATGATTGTGCAGAGCATTGAAAAGTGTTCACTTTTACTACTTAACCGAAAAAGTACAAGTGGGTGAGCCTTTAGAAAAGCAGCTCTTCTGCGACAAATCTCTGTGTTATTGGCACTGGTACATTGAAGTAAGCATTTAAAGCTCAATGGCAATCAATAGTCTGTTGACACACCCAGCCAGCCACTACACCAGCGCAGATTTCCCAGAACATCTCAGCTATTAATAAAGTCTACACAACAAATCCACATCATCATCGTAGGCAGGCCTTCTTCCATGTTAGGGTCGGTTTCCAACCAAACCGTATACCTACAGTTAAAAATCAGTATTTTACTCGATACAAGGACTGCTTATCTTACCTCCACAACCTAGTTTATGGGTGGTTCGATAGAATAAAATAGAATCAAAATCAGAGGTCATTTATTCAAATTATGCTGAGAATCACCACTTTTTGAACGTCAATATTACATAAGACAGTCCCTCATAACACTCCCCTTCGGCACTTCCTAGTGCTGTCGCTGGGAAGAAGAAGTGGCGGAACAAACTCCCAGCAACACAGCTGTCTTAGAATATACAGAACATAGAAATTCTTTGTTATGTACACAATGTAAATTATAGATATAAATATGAATTTTACAGAAGGACATAATGGCCGGTATCTCTGTAGGTACCTCTTGCCAGAACTGCCGATCGATTCTGTAAATATCTGACCATGAAAAGTAAGATGAAGTGAATTTTGTGAGTGTGCTGCCAAAAGAGTTAATCCCAGTATTAGTTGGAAGTTCTTGAACAGTTGTGAACTCGTTCTTCACCAGTGTGTGTTGCCAGTGATGACATGGAACTGAGACGTAGCCGCTAACAATGGGCCTTATAAGAAAGCTCAAGTTCACTCAAAGGGCAATGGAGAGGGCTATGTTTGGGGTTTCACAGCGTGATCAAATCGGAAATGTGGATATCCGCAGAAGAACGGAAGTAACCGACATAGCTCGAAGAATTGAATACACTGATGGTAGCCAAACGTTCGGGCTTCAGACGACCCGTAACGACGCCACGTTATTGTCGAAAGAAACCTATTCCCTGAAAAAACTATCGCCGAATTCACCGAAACACATAAGAAGTTTATACGCACGAGCCGAGAGCCGCGCGTGATCGGAAAATATCGTTTGTACACGCTTTCCACGGCTCGCTTCCGTACTAATGTACCTCTTACTTTCGTACGTCGTGTGTTAGTGAAAATGGATCGCTCAGATCTGATTACAAGGTTGATGGACGAGAGTTAGTGCTGAGTCGATGACCGGTGTGGGAACAGGCTGCTGGACAAGGAAGCAGATTTATGGTAGCTTTGCAGGTGAGGTAGTAAAGGGTTTTCCCCTCAGCTTTGATTTCTAAACATGACGTTAACGAGGGTCAATGTTTTAGTACGGTTTAGAAAATTATGAAAAACTAGGGTAACTACAACTTTGCATCATACTTATAACTATTCCAAAAGCATATTTTGTGCTAATGCAGATAATTATTCTTCTTCATAACGATGAAATTGTTTGTATCCTTTATTAAGAAGAACCAGCTTTTTAATAAATAATTAATTACATCTTAGCCTAAAAGACTAATAAGTGAAATGAAATGAAATCGTTTATTAAGCAAGTAGGAACACTGATCACTTTATATTTTCACTATTAACGTTCTAATTATTTTCATACGTATTCGAGACAGTGGAATTACTTTATTTTAAAACTTTTATAAAGCCTTCTGTTTGTCTTGCATAGGGTCGCAGCATAATTCCGAGCGACAGCTGTTTTGCGTGGACCTGAACAATGTTCAACAACATTTTTTTTGTGTGTGAGTTATGTCCTTCTTGCATCATGTTTACCGAAAAAATCATTTTTTTCTGACGTTTTAGGGAAGAATCTATTTGTGTCAAAAACGAATCCGTTGCAGTTTTATGGTTTAAGAATGTTATTATTTCTCTTTAAGAATTAACGCTAATTCACTTACGGAGAAACTAAATTTTCATAAAATATTTTTGAAAATCATCGTTAAGAGTAATAAATTAATAATGAATACGAAGGTGGATTTAAAATAAAGAGTAAATGTCAACTAAACTACAAACTAATAATCATCGTTTATGAATCCCCCTTAAACACTATGCTCTTTATTCTTAAACGATGATTAAAGTTAAGTGACGTGAAAACCTCAAAAATATATGGTTAAACAATCCCTAATCACTAATTAACTTTAAGCATCGTTTATGAAGACAGGGGTTTATAATTATGTAACAAACTTCCACCTTTTAAATAGTTGTTTATTGTTCCTAGAAGTATCTAGTATATCAAGCAAGAAAGATTACAAGCATTTAAACAAAATTGCATGTAGGTACCCGTACCACTATACTCCGGCGCATTGCAATGTCACCGTAAAACACTAAGCTTACCTACACGCCTACAAGTACCAAACATAAATCCTCTACGACTTTAATAAGTTCATTAAACTCTGGGTTATGACGATGGCCATAAAGTGACGTAACATCGAGCTGCATCATGACTGTTCTTTACCCACGTGTATTTGTCAATAGAGTTGTGAGCAAAGTTTCTGACATAAGTGTGCTAGGTTACCATGACGTGTTGAAACCATCGCTGTTCCAGTATCAGACAACGATGGAGCTATACAGGATAAATGGTGCTATCCCTCTTTTACAACGGTGTAATGATGGCGTTAATACCGTCATAGTACAGCCTGGTGCGAGTTATGAACTGTGAGTGGAGCGTAATGGAATGCGTTATAGATGATATTGATTTGGAAAAACTTCGGATAAGTGCCAACATCCATCCGTCCGTACAAACTTTCACGATTATAATATTAGTAAGTTGATGGAAACGTCAGAAGATGTAGTAATCTCTAGACTAGTAATTGAAGACCTTTAAAAAATAAAACCGTTCCTTTTTTTAAAACATTGCCTCACGCTAGGAATTTCTTCTGTATTGTGGGTGCGTTTACAATCAGTAAAAACTCACATCAGAACAACTACTTGTTGGTCATATAAATATTTATTCCGTACGGTAATTGAACTCGCGAAGAAGCGAGTTCAATTAATAAAGCGCAGCAGTCAATCACCTAAGTACCAACGTTCCCTAACCGTGCTGTCATATTCAAAGTAAAACCTTAAAACTAAAAGATTCTACTTTTTTAAAACAAACTAGGAATGTATGCTACTTATCTCTAATATTTCTTGTAAAACCGGCGCCAGACATCGTTCAAATATTTGATCACTTATTTTAACACATGTTTGGACACATGTCTAGCACGGGTATTTGAGTATTTGTTCAAAGCTTTGTTAAAACATTTGTACTTTACCATTCGTTGTCAGTTTTGAGCCCACATCAAAGCGTTCAAAGGTGTCTGTGTTCAAATGTTTGCGTAGCCTGCTACACACGCGCAAATATTTCTACAAAGATTTATACAAATATTTGTCTGTGTCTGGCGCCGACTTTATTCACATCATAAAAAACAAAAGTTTTTAATATAAACATCATCCACCTTATTACATAGACAAGGATTTTGTTTAGACCAGGTTTAAACTACCTAAATGGTTATTGGATTAAGCACCTAATCATTGTAGAAATGCAGTTCTTTATGTTATAAAAATAACAGCTTAGTTCGCCACTATGGTGTTACTTTTGTATTAAGATCTTTGACTTAACCTCAATAAAATTCGAAATAAAAAAAACTAACTCAAAGGTTAAGTCTAGAACTAAAAAATAGATTTCGTTTTGTAATAAGGGAGTATGAGGAGCTCTATTTATGCCTTTTTAAAATGTAACGAATTTCTGTTCTCTTACCTTTCTGGTTTTTACTGACGCCAGCATATCAAACAGCCACAATTTGTCCAATTTATTACATAGCTTTTTAACTTTATCGCTTTGGCATTAGGTTCAAAGTTGATTGGGAAAATTATGACGTTTGTACCAGGGATGTTACGGAGCTTCGACTCCGTTAAGTCGGAACTTTCGAATATGATCATACCTTCGGTTCCGATACTATTATATCGGAGCTTTTAATGGGATGTTATTAAAGCATAACATAGCGACGACGGCCTGTTGACTATTATGAACTGGTTCATACATATCACGCGGGGAATCACCTAACTCCAGCTACGTGCACTCTTTCGTCAATTATTTTTTCACTTGTAACTCTTAGTTTGTTACGCACACGACACGTTAATAGGTTATAGACATTTGTTTTGATTTTCCGCTAGTTTTAGAGTCAACACATTTGATTTAATTGTTTCAAAGCTTTTTTTCATTTAATTTAACATAATATGCTACTTTGGGTTTTAATTAACTTCATTTAATTTCTTGTTCATTTGGAAATATGCCACTTTTCTTTTTACTGTTTGCGTTTTATTTTACAAAAATTAAAAAAATTAAATAAAAAAATTGGCTGAATAACGTTTTTTGTGTTTAAATATCTCTCTTCTACCACCACTTCTGACCCTGCCTCCGCCTCCCGTTCAGACTCCGATAAATCAAATTTAAAAACTCCGACTCGGGTTCCAGTTCCGATATAACTACCACTGTTACATCCCTAGTTTGTACATAAAGAAAATACATAACTTCTTTATGAGAACATCATAAGTCATATCATGATCATTTCTAATATGTAACGTATTCTTTTTTGAACTTCATCATTTTCAGCCCATTTACATGCCGCGACCTCTCATCTCTCAAACCCCAGACCACTCACCACGCAAATCGCGTCTCAAAGAAAATGAAAACTCTTTCCATTGCGTATTCCATCCACGCAACACGTAACATTACCACTGTGTCGACGGCAATGGTTGCATAATGTAAGTATGATGTGTGGTTAGTTGAGCATCAAATTGTTATGACATGGTTTGACATGTTGTAATTGCTTGGATTTTAGAACTAATTTGTATGTTTTAATGGTTTGTTTATCTCACTTGGTCAAAACGTGTTTTTTTGGTAGTGTTCTGGATAATATACATAATGACTTCTAAAAGATCTTTCATCCAAAATCTTTATTTTCACGGTCTGAACATCGAAATAGGGATTTTTCATAATGTACACATTGGTGTCCATAGTAAAAAATATTATTAATAGACTTCTCTCCAAACGCAACATTGATATTGCGGGCTGTTTATGCTGTGTTACTTCCGCGTCGGAACTCGTATTCAAAAATCACTCGAATATTCGCAGAATCCATCTTTCTTGTCTAAACTGAATAACAAAAACAATTGAAAATCGAATATATATTTAAACTTTTCAAAGTTTTTAAAAGAAGAACATCATAGAAACCATATCAAAAAAGTTTCAATCGAAAACCTCAAACCATGTAGATTCTACGTCAATTCAAAGAAACTATTGCAACAAAAGAGCAATTGGGATGTATCCAAGGTATGAATATCAACAAAAATAATTAGTTCGTCTTATAGATAAAAAGAAAAAATTAAAACCCGCATTTTTAACTTTGTCGAAATTACCAAAAACTACTGAGATATAACGTATTAAAGTTACGGAGTGGGGACTAATTACGTCACGCCGTGGTATATTTTGTACCACGGCGTGACGTCATGCGACATTTCAAATCAATATGTTCCTAAGTATTTGAATGAAATAAAAAATACATGTTCAATATTTTTTATAAATCTATCTGATGATCTATTTAACGCTTAATCTTCTTCATCTCTTCAATCATATTCTTTCAGCTTTGGAGTCTAGATCGAAACCGGGCCTCTTTGCGCAGCGGCCGCGTCCGCTACCGCTACCGCCACGGAGACTGTCACTTTAACGCTTAATATTAATGTTTGTAGTCAATGGATAGACGAAGTGATTATCTTTGTAAGATGACTGAAATTCAACGGTATATAAAAGACGAGTCCATCAAAGGAAAATTCAAACCAAAACCCGCCAGCAACATTATAAGAAGCGACAACAGAGCGTAAACGCTAGGCGTCGTCGTTGACAGGTCATCAGAAGGTCGTGACGAGAGGGGTCAAGTCGTGCCCCGAACTAATGAGGTGAACTTACTCCTAGTACCAGCATTTACTATAGTAAGTGGTGGGGAAGCGTTTAGATAAAGATTAGAGATTTTGTACCAATTGTGCCATCGACGCTGATTTCCCTGGCCACAAACAAAACTAAATTTAAGATCAGTCCATATTTTCAATTTCATTAATAAAAACTAATCTGTCTTTTTCCTTCTATTTGGTCTCTCTTTTCAAGGTAGTGAAATAGGAAACGCCGAAATCTCAGTTTAAAAAAATATGATTGAAGTAGAAAAATGTTTATTGCAGAATAAACCATTCAGCATTGTTTTTTCCTTTAAAACGTTGCCGCACACTAGGAATTCGTCCTGTATCGAAAGTGCGTTTACAAACATATAACTCACATACACAGACATCCACTTGTAGGTTATACAAATATTGGAATCGAACCCGCAACATTCAGCACAGCAGTCAATAGCTTAACCACTGCGCTAACCGTGCTGTCAAATTGCTTCATCTGTTCTTTCTATAAATCTAAAAATTGTCTGCTTAACCACGTAAATGAATATTCTTAAACTGGCAAAATGAAACCCATTGCTACTGAATAGCATATTACGCAATTATATGACAGGTGATATTGAGAAAAACTCGACAACACAGGGTGCACAACCCGGATTTTCAAACCTGAAACCTCATGATTCTGAAAAAAACCTACTGCGAAACAGCCAGGCAAATGAAAGAAACAATCAAAAGTACTATATAAATTTGATAAAAAGCTAAAATAAAAAAATTTAATGCACGGGCTGACTGAAAATGCAAGTAATAAAACCTGGCTTTCCGTGCTAGTTTTGAAACTCAAATTAAACCAGAGGGGTAATTGAATAATACACTAAGTAGCAATGGGTTTAATTTTAACATTTCAACAACATTCATCGCGTTATTTACGTTGTAGAACAAACATATTATTCGAATTTATGGAGCAATGGATTAGCGATAGACTTAAAAATGATTCCAATTGATAGTAATCGTGTGTTACGCGATTAGGGTGCTAGGAATCTGCCGAAAAGAATAATAAATGATACATTATAAATACATTTTCTCGGTGGTAGGCCATAACGTCGGCCGCCGGCAGAAGTTACCACCCAAATGACAAGTTCCGGCATGATATATGATATGATATCTGGTGAAGCCGTACGGAGGATTGATCTGAGCAGTTGTGTTGCGGTGTGTGCCGGATACGATGCGCCTAATGTTGTTGTGTTGGGAGTTCAGATCAATCTCCCTTTGGCGCAGCATCGTTGGTCGTGTTGTTGGGTTTAACATTGCATCACCTTGCTCAACTGCCGTCTTCCTTCCTATTCGCTCAGTTTTGAGTGAATAGGCTCTTAATAAACTAGCGCCCTTTACCATCAACTATCGCATCACTGCTTACCATCAGGCTGGATTGCGGTCAAGCGCTAGTTTATAATTATCAAAACGTATTTCACAACATCTTATAAAATCATAATACAATTCGTTCACATATTGCGTCCAACGATTGCATCCCAAGCCATTAACACGCCAGAAACATTAACTTGTACTTTATTAGTTCAACCATAGATAATGTATAATTTGTTCTCAGAAATGAGTGGCGTCGTGTCATCGGAGCAGGCATCGAACCCGCGACCTTCGCGGGAGAAAGTAAAGAAACTGACATCTAGAGTTACTTAGGGCTGATTGCTGGGATTGTGTTATAAGCTTAGTTTAGGTAGTTTATTTGTGATTAGATTGTTTTTCGTCAGTACATTTTCTAGACAATCTAATCAATAGAGTAGAATCAGTGGAGAGGCATGCGAAGAGGCTAATAATTAGTGATACAGATTTGGTTAAGATAAATCTCCAATACCTGGAACACAGGTGACTGCCCGAATTGCATGACTTAATTTCCCCATCATCGGACGACCCATCGTACGGAAAGTGTCCACCCCTATGTTATTGACACCATTACGACTTTACGATTACGACTTTTGAAGCGTTTCATCTCGCCTTTTATGCCTCGTACATCGAAGGACTGGAACAATTTTACTGCGGCGGTCTTCCCGTCTAATTACAATTTGACTGTATTCAAGGCTAGAGTGATTAAGCTCATAATAAATTAGTGCATCACTGCTTACCATCAGTAAACAATACTAGTAAAATGAGAAAAAAGCGTGAGGCGCTTAATATACAAAAATGATGGCACAAAGCGCCTCACGCTTTTTTCCCATTTTACTAGTATTGTTTATATACTATTCATCATCATCATCATTTCAGCCGAAAGACGTCCACTGCTGGACATAGGCCTCCCCAAGGTTCTCCACGACGACCGGTCCTGCGCCTCCCACATCCAGCGGTTTCCTGCGTGCCCAGCCCACTGCCACTTTAGTGTTGCAATTCTTCGGGCTATGTCGGTTACTCTCGTTCTTCTTCTTATATACTATTGTCATAAAATAAATTTTAAAATTATTTTTAACTTTTTAGTTTGATATTCTTTAAAAGCATGTTTTTTAGTTTTTTAAACTATATTTTTATATTACGTACTTTTGTGTTGTACAATACTTGGCTCAGCGTCAGCCCATCAATTCAAGAAAAATCTTAATAGCGTGTTTTAGCCCTAAGTACAACGTCATCTTGCGGGAATTGGAGTATTAATTTATACAAACTAGACGGGTTATGTATGTTAGATTTGCGGTGGTAAATCATTAAATAATCTCATTTTTTTTGCTTTATGCCGCCAAACTAGTACTCTATCTGAGATCTTCTACTTCTCAGCCTGTAGAAGTCCACTGCTGCACAAAGGCCTTCCCCGAGGCTTTCCATAATGACCGGTTTTGTGCTGCCTGCATCCATCGGCAAGCCGGGATATACAAAGAAAAATACATAATATACGTACTTGAGACACAATCAAGATCGAATTGTCCTAAAATTCACTGAGCGGAACAGGTTGTTAAAATCCAATGTTACCTACTCAGGAAATATTTGGGATTTGACTTATATAAACTTATATATTTATCTACTTATATGCTCACGACTTGATCTGCGTGAGAATTTTTAGTTCGACCCATCGCATCGCATCGTACCACGTTATCACTTCGTTTATGCTTAGTATTCTTTTAGATTACTTTTCTTTTAATGGGCTCCTAAGAGTCTTATTCAATAATTAAGTTATCAATTGAAAAAACAATATTTTTTCGAATCCGACCGATCCAGTAATTAGCGCGTTCAAAGAAACAGACTCTTCAGCTTTTGACATATACAACATATATAGCAATTATTAATATATAAATAACGTCGCGTACATTTATTAAGGCCTTCTTAGGATGATATCAAACGACATTGGAAGGATTTTAATCCTATCTCGACATGATCGGACGTTATGTGAAAAAACATTACTTAAGATTATTCTATTCTATTTTTGTTTATGCCAATGGTGCCGATGTCGACAATTCTGCCCGTTCCAACCAATCCAACCTTGGCTCGTACTTTTCAAAATATAACCTTGTAATACACCGACCGCCTTCAACTTTTGCAAATTGAGATTTCCTCGAACCTAAACTTGGGGCAGTTCATTAAGTCAATAGCCAAGGTGTCTGCCAGGAAACTTGGCGTTATTGCAATGGTCCGGCGGTACTTCACACCGGGACAGCTTCTAATGTTATACAAAGTACAGGTCCGTTCGTGTGTGAAGAACTGCAGAGACATTTGGGCTGGTGCTGCAAAATGCCACCTGGCAACTTCGGATTCGGTGGAGAGGCTTATTAAGAGGCTAATTGACTAGCCTGATTTAGTTCAAAACAGTCTACAAAGTCTGGAGCACAGGCGAAGAGTAGCCAGCCTGGTGGTGGGAGGGTGTTCTATAGGATTCATTTTGAAGAGCGTGTGAGGGAATTGCATGACTTAATTCCCCTCCATTCCATCATCGGACGACCCGTCTCACCTATAGCGAGCATCTACCCTACGTACCCATACGTTGTTAACACCATTACGATTAAGACGAAGTGTTTCGCTTCGTCTTTTATACCGCGTACATCGAGGGACTGGAATAATGTGTATCCGTCGTAGTGTCTTCAAGGCTAAAGTCAATAGGATCTTAATAAACTAGCGCGCTTTACCATCAATGATTGCACCACTGCTTACCATCAGGCGGGATTACGGTCAAGCGCTAGTTTGTTAATAATAATAAAAAAAATAGAACTCCAGGTCTATCACAAAGTACTTACTAAATTTTGACGCCATGTATAAGAATGTGATTTGAGAGTATAAATAAACATAATTTAATTACTATAATATTCATTTTTCCTTAACACTCAAATCTGGTTGTAATAGAGAGTTACAAGACTGGGAGTAATAAAGTTTATTCCTACCACTTAGTTGGTAACTCAATGGGTGCTAAATTGCCCCTGCTAGTAAGAGTCGTAGTTTATGAGCCACTAATTGTAGGGTATTCAAACACCCCATAAGCAATTAGTTTTGTAATGTTCTTAAATCAGTGTGTGTTAGAATTTAGTGAAACAATTCCTATGGTAATCATTTCGGATGTGAGAAAAAATGTGCTATTAAACCAATCTAGGTATTTAGAGGCATGGTTGTGGATGAGATAGTTCTGACTTTCGAAGAGAATACTTATTGAATAGACTAATATTTGCTAAAAATCTGATGAATACAATAACTGTCTCATATTTATAAGAACAATTTGGTGAGTATAATAAAAAACCTGTCAAGAGCTTGTCGGGCCACGCTCAGTGTAGGGTCTCCGTAGTTTCCTGTCCGTCACAATAAGTGTCCCCGCTTAAGAGTTAACAAAATGGGCTACTTGTTACATTGAGTTGACATACTACGCAATAGGGTAGTTCACTAAAAAAAACTAATTAGTCCGTCAGTCAGATTTCCAAAAAATACTAGACACGTATTTTGTCTTTTTTCATATAAACAAAAAATTAAGACGACACAGTGCGTTGAAAACTCGTATGACGTCACTGCACGCTACACTTTTTAGTGAGCAGTGACGTTACCAGCCACCACTCCTGATCTTTGATGCCTTCTATATTTGTCATTTTTTATTGATTTGATAAAACAAAATATACGTATCCAATATTTTTCTGTAATCCGAATGATGGACTAAATAGAATCTTTTTTTTACCCAGGATACATACCTATTCTAAAACCGGGTCTGTAAAGGACGGAGATAACTAAAGAAAGAGTATTAGATTCCAACTATTCTGTAGCTTATAGCCGCACCCTAATTGTGTAACACACCATTACTATCAGTTGGTATCATTTTGAAGCTTATTGCTATTCCATTGCTCCTTTTGTTCGAAAATGTGTCCTCTCAACAACGTAAATAACGCAATGAATGTTGTTGAACTGTCAATATGAATCCCATTGTTTTTGATAGTCTGTTGCGCAATTATCCTGTCGTTTTGACCCCATCTTAAAAGCGCGAAGTAGTCCAAAGTAAAGCGATCTCACGGGTCCATCTCTCGGAATTTGAATTAATAATCTATACAATATAAAAGGGTTCTGAATGTTGGTTTTTGGTACTCATTTTGGATTGCTTGAACCAAATTTAATAATTCTTTTTTTTTTTGTTTAAAATAATATACTTTCAGGATAATAAAGTATTTAAACTAAGGTAGCAAATATGCTTCCGTAGACGATTAAATTACAATTAGATATTATTTTGCTAACATTTTCAAAAGATGTTCATGTCATCAAGTTCAAAATATTTTTCTTAGAAAGTAGAAAGTCTTTATAAAATTCTATTGTTGAGTATTTTTTTTTTCAAATTGAAAATATATTTAAATTAGCTACTATTTAAATAGGTTTACGAAACAAAAAAGAAGATAAAATTGCACATACAGGTAGAAATAATAATATAGTACGGAACCCAACTACGACACATCGCGCAGCAAAGAATGTGCATGCAAAAGTAAAAGCATTGCATGGAAGTAGGAAACAGCCTTGACCGCGAGCGGAGTTATATTGACGTGATATCGCATGCGTAATTGTAGGTGTATTATAGCTATAGCTTATAGACAGAAGAAATTCAAAGAAATGTGGTGCAAAAAGATTATTTAATGAAAATTAAATAATCCAATTTTTGTTCAACCTTGGGATCACACCAGACATGCCACGATAGTGGCTAAGTGAGACAATAAGATCTATTAATTATACCGAGACAGTACCATCATCAATAAATCTGCCAGCAGAAGGCCAGAAGGACGACCCTTCTTGGAAACGTTGATTGAAATAACGGGTAGCTACTACAATCTGACAATTTTATTTAATAGAGTTTCCATTTTATTGTTAAAGCATGGATACCTTAATGTTTCAACAAACTAATTATATAAATTTGACACATTATAGTAGCTGATGTGATGGTGTATGTTCAATAAAATTACGACTATGCATCACTATAACTAGACACTGGATTGAGACAGTATTAAAAAAACCGACCAAGTGCGTGTCGGACTCACGCATAAAGGGTTCCGTACCATTGATTTATGACATTAAAGGATTTATTTCTATGAAAGATTACGCAGTAATAAGCGGTTTATAATTTACGAGGTGTTAAAAAAATTGCTTACTAGATCTTGTTAAAAAAAATTTTGGTTGGTAGTATTTATAGTAATGTACATCATAAGTTTTTTTAGATTTCTCATTTTCTTAATTTAGAAGTTAGAACATTTTTGAAGACTTATCTATAGATACCCCACACGTATGTGTATGCTGAAAAAAAATTTTTTTGAGTTTCAGTTCTAAGTATCGGGAACCCCAATATTTATTATTATTTTTTATTTTTGCATCAAAATCTTGACGCGGTTGTCAGAATACAGCTACCTACCAAGTTTCAACAGTGTAGCTTTTATATTTTCGGAAAAAAATGGCTGTGACATATGGACGGACAGACGGACAGACAGGCATGACGAATCTATAAAGGTTCCGTTTTTGCCATTTGGCTACGGAACCCTAAAAATAAAAAGTTGAAAAAGAACATGGACACTTGAAACACATTTTTCGTGAATTTATCAGACTTACTCATTATATACACAATGGACTAGCTATGTTGCTAGGTGATAACAAAATTAAAATCAGTGAGAAACTAATAGAAGTCATGAGATTAAATCAAATGTTGTTATTTATCAAGAGCAGACTATAAATTGAAAATGAAGATTCGAATCTACAAACATTCAACACAACTAGGAAAACAAACAACAATAGTATTTCACATCCAATCTCTCGTGTTTTGCAAACGCATCAGTCATCATTACCGTGCAAGAAATACCAGGGAAAAGTCTAATCTTTTTCTAATGACAGATTGTCTCGATTGATATCGAATCGATATTCTAAGTATCGATTGTTGTCTTCCAGTTTTTTGGTATCGGACTCAAGTGTGAAAGGATGTGCGTGAGATTTTTGATAGCATGTGAAAATGAAACCTCTTTTATGGGTGATTGTACGCAGTAGCCATCTACGACCATTAATATTTATGAAACATTCACACAATGGCCGAGACACAAGGTTATTGTTACTTTATACGATACCTGAAATTAGTTTGTTTAGAATAAGCAACTGAATCGATTCCAATCATATTTACACCATGTTACATTTTTCCCAAATACATTTAGAAATTGTTGCAGTGTGGTTACCGAGCGGAAGATCATAGTACTGAGCACGTGCGCATAGCTGGACAGGGCCCCCCATGTGCCGCGCCTTTGATAACAAGCTCATAATTTTGTGATTTTTCAATATATATACAGTATGTTAAGAAAACCCTGTCCGACCCATAAGGATAATAAAGGTTAGGTAAGCACATGACCAGATATAATATAAAATTTTACGTAATCATCATAGTACCAATACAAATGAATTTTGAAATAATCTTTTTTTCCCGCGATTTAATTCCAACTTCCCCGAAATTTGGTAATTTTTAAAAAAGTGACAACACCGGTATTATTATGAGCGAATAGCGATGCGACCACGTGCCGCGTGCTCTGCCGCCCGCCGCCCGCGGAAGGGTGCTTAACGCATATGTATTAAGTTACCTCTTTTTGCGAAATAATATTTATTTTTTTAGGGGGATTTTTTTTAAGTTTAGCCCGGCTTTGTATCCATTAGTAGAATCAGTTGTCGATACCTAACAACACCTTCACGGGTCGGACAGGGTTTTCTTAACATACTGTATATCTCAAATAGAGCAGCGGTGGCCTATTGGTACCGGCCGCGACTTACAAGTTGAAGGTCATAGGTTCGAACCCCGTCAGGCTTTTTACTTTATGTAAATTATTTCATCACCACTACCCTCAAAACGGTGAAGGATAACATCGTGAGGAAATCGGCATGGCCTACAATGTAAAACTTCGAAGATAAGTCACTTCTTCCAACCCGCACTTGGACAGCGTGGTATATTTCGGTCCACTCCCTCTCATCGAGAGGAGGCGTGTGTCCCAGAAGTGGAAACATTATTATAGGCTGGTCATCATCGTTTCAGCAGAAAGACGTCCACTGCTGGACATAGGCCACTTCCAAGTATCTACATGACGACCGGTTCTGCGCCTACCCGCAACCAGCGGTTTCCCGCGACCTTCACCAGGTTGTCGGTCCACCTTGTCGGGGCCTACCCACGCTGCGTCTTCCTATGCGCACTTAAGTGTTGCAATTCTTCGGGCTATATCGGTTACTCTCGTCCTTCTGCGGGTTTCCTCATTTCTGATTTAATCTCGCAGAGAAACCCCATGTATATCAATCTCCATTGCCCTTTGATTGACCTTGAGTTTTCTTAGGTTTAGAATAAACAACAAATAACGTTGTATAGTGTTGATGAGCCGCTATTAATATGTGTATTATGTTTTGAAATGTTACAGTCGCCTACAGTAATAACTGCAACAGCAACTGTGAATGCTTGTACATTGCAATTTGTTTCTTTTTGAAGCTTTATTTTAATATATCTGGAAACTGAGTTACCTACTGAGAGCTACATACAAAAGGTTTTCTCGTAAACCAGTATCCCATCTCCACGTTTAGTCCCGGTTGTATCCGCGGCTTTCGCGTTGGAGCCGGGGTCCGCTCGTATGTGATTTTATAGTGCACCTCAGTTTTTCTGTAATACTTAATCTTAGTTTACAAATTACATCTGAGCCCGATGAATCGATATCGATGCATTCCTGCGCAAGTCTCCAGCCAACAACGACCTTAGAACCTTAAGTGACTGACTCGCGAACGCAGAACTGAACAATCTGGCGAAGAATGACGAGCAACGGCCCCAAATGAAATAGGATAAAGCTAGGAAGAGATAGAGAGAGAGTTAACTATAGCCAATTTTATTCTAAATCGTCACTCGCAAATTTTACGTAACCAATGTAATAATAGTGTCCGTTCCAAATCGAATTAGGTTTCTTTCTTTTCAATGACTATTTACGGTTATTTACTTTCCAACGCAGTTCCGACTAATTTTCTGACTTAACTGTTGTTTTCATCTTACCTAACGTCTTAAGTAAACTTTTTAACCAATTTTCTAATAGTGTAAGTATATAAACTCTTTTGTTTTCAACTAATCAAAGGTAATTCCACTTTTAAAGTCTACTTTACTGTTTTTTTTTTTTTCAGCTGTGTAATTTGATTTATTGTTTTTTGTTCATGTGATTCTGAAATATTTCTAAAATGTTAATGTTTCTTACCATTAGGCGGGATTGCAGTCAACCACTAGTCTATACTTATTAAAAAAAAAGTTAATTTTAGCTATGCTTATGCTACCCTATATCATCCTCATTTGTTTCTTTAATTTCTTCAAAACATTAACCCCTTACTATGCCATGGTTCGTGCCCTTTAGTCAAGCGAAAATTAAAAAGATTAAAACATATTTGTGTTAATTTGGAATGACTTATGTAGTTTTCTACAGCACTTCACAGAACCATTTTCCTTTATTTTGCAATGTCTTTGCTATATGGATATAAGAGCAGCATCAAGGCTGTCAGCTAGCCAAGTATTTGTCAAAGACACTGTGTTTTCCGCGTAACATTACCACGTGAAAGTGAATCTAATTCTAAAGAGAATTCAAGTATTTCAGAGCTCGCAGTATCGAAATCTGATTCAAAGAAGTTCTTTTAGATGCTATTAACATCTGGATTTGTAATTTAATCCTTTCGAAGTGCCAATATATATATATTTTATATAATAATAAACTAGCGCTTGACCGCAATCCCGCCTGATGGTAAGCAGTGACGCAAACGTTGATGGTACAAATAAAAAAACATAAGCAGTACATTATTATGTAGTTTATTAATACTTTCCATGTGTCGTAAGTAGTGCCTAAGGAGTAGTATGAATTTAAACTTCGACTAGAATATTAAACAAGTTACGAAGCATATATATGATGGTGATGTTGGGCTACTTAGAATGGTCGGTTTGTAACGATATTATTCATTATGGGCAATATATTCAATAGAGGAAATAGGTATTTTAGCCGTAATACGTAATGCTTCACTTCCTGTGCATAAACATAGAACAAAGTAGAAAAAGAGTTTTCTATGAAACCTCATAGGTTCTATAGCAATATGTAAACATAAATTTGGTAAAGAAAATTTGGCACTAGTGACATTGAAATATTTGGTATTGATAATGATGTGAGCAGTACGCTCACATAGTAAGCAAGAAGGAGCATAAACATTTAAATAGCCGAGACCCAAATAGCGATGGCGTTAAAAATTTTTAATTGCAGCACCCGCGCATTTCCGTAATGTTAATAGTTTCTAAAATCAAATCAAAACTATAAAATAATTTGTATGGAACATGAAACGGCTTGAGTCAATTGGCTCAAAGTGGAACGACACTAATCGAGAAATTGATCGGTCATGACGTCACAGACCCAATGCGCGGGCGCAGGTCCGATGTTTTTGCTCCACCACTTTCCTCGCAAACATTTGATGTTTCGTAATAAATGTAACAGTGACAATGAATTTGGTAATTCCGCTACAACAATACCAATCTCAATAATGTTTTCGATGGTTTTTTTGTCGATATTTTCAACTTTGTTATCGATAGATGATCTTTTGTGAGCTAAGACTGAATTGTCAATAGCTGACAGGCATTTCACGTTTTTAATTTAAATTTTATTGGTATCGCTAATGTTGTTATTGTTGAGTTCAAACTTACGTTATTATTACGATTGGCTTCAACAAAAGAGATGACAGCTCTTAATATTGGTTTTGCTTCTTCTACTACTGCTAATATAAAGTTAGCTCGTGGAAATTGATATCTACTGCTAAATATGTGTAACACAGATCACATCAGCAACCTATTTTGGAGATGAAAGCTATCAATGCATTCAGTAGCTTTTTTACAACCGATGAACACAATTGGAGGTTTTATTACAATGACTAGTTATATTGGCAACAATAAATTGATGTACAACAAAGGAAACACATGAAAGTAAAATAGAACCTCCTTGGAAATTGATGTCTTTCAATCACTCGTAAATTGGTTTTGTATAAGTGAAGTTAGTTTCTTCTATCAATTGAAACTTCTTGCTCCCGGGCTTGGAATATTTCGAAAAATTATCTTTTGGAATTAGGCAGGGTTTTTGATCATTCCTCTAAAGGTAAAAGCATAATAATCTGCTGTTATTTTATATGTTATATATAAATCATTGGCTACTATAATTTTTCTTTGGGATTCTATAGGTGGTGTAGAGGGCGTATGTATTTCACTAATGTGTCTATCGTAGCTGTGAAATATATGGTGTTTATAGTTTAAAATTCTTATTTTGACATTTGACAAAGGTGAAGTAAGCGTAGAGCTAGGTGTCATTTTTTATAATTATAAACACTAGTTTGACCGCAATCCCGCCTGATGGTAAGCAGTGATGCAATCGTTGATGGTAAAACGCGCTAGTTTATTAAGAGATTATACACTCAAAGAAAGTGAGTGAATAAGAAGGAAGACGGCAGTTGAGCGAGGTGATGCAATGTTAAATCCAACAACACGACCACCGATGCTGCGCCAAAGGGAGATTGATCTGGTGACCCTCCACTACCAAACTCCCGACACAGCAACATTTGGTGCATCGCATTTGGTGCACCGGCATACATCGCAACACAACTGCTCAGACCCGGCCTCGGTACAGCTTCACCAGATATCATGCCGGAACACGACGAATCGCTTGGCGGCAAGACTTTTTCTGGTAGGCGGTAACTTCTGCCGGCAGCCGATATTATGGCCTACTACAGAGAAAACTTGACACTATTGACAGCTCAGTCCTCACTTCACCTACCTTTTCACGGGGAAGTTTTTACAGTATGAATCTAGCATATAGTGTATCTGTCACTGTTCTAGTGGATATTGTAGTTATTGGATACTGAATGAAGCCTAGCTAATGTCACTTTAATTATCAAGTTCAAGACTCGGTCAATATTGAACTGTTTCCTAACGTTTTAATTCTAACAACTTATTTATTTCACGCAACACTGACTTACATTTTAGCTAAAAGACCAAGCCATTTATTACATGAACGACAAGGTATTGTCTGTAAGCATTAAAGGGAAACCCGTTCGTTTGCAATGGAAACTACCCGATAAATATTAAGATGATAAAGTGAAATCTAAAGTTTTGTGTCATAAAACAGTTTCCTATTGCGATGTCGGATTATTTATTACAAGTTTTATTACAGTTGTATGCAGTGTAAGGTTATTGTAACTTTGAATGATTATTACTGTTACGGAGTTAGGGTTAAATGATGACGTTAGAAGGCGTTATTGAGGCTCATGCTTTGGCATATTGATTGTAATATAACTGTGAATCACTTTGAGTGTTCATCATTTTCTTGATTCAAAATAAAGTTGGTAAAGTTTCTTGCTTGTCCTTCTTCAAGAATCTAATAAGCTTTGAATTAAAAAACTAGCTTTATTTATTTTTGTAATAAATCTTTACAATTTAAAAGCGCCATCTTCTTATCCTTCCAGCCTATAGAGGTCTACAGCTGGACAAAGGCCTACCCCAAGGCTTTCTATAATTACCAGTCTTGTGCCCGTTATTGATATATTTGAAATAAATATTTAGGTACTGTGTTTTCAGATAACCAGTATGATCGTGTGTAAAATTAATTATTTGTAAAGTCAACATCTTCATTCAATAGCTACTAAACATTAGTTTTATAGCTTAATAAAACAATAATAATAAAATTTACGGTTATTAAAACCGACATCTGTGTGTTTAATAAATAATATTCTTGACGTCGTCACAACTTTATTTAACAATTATGACGACAAGAGGCTTGAGGGAGCCATCCTCAAAAAAAGGCTGTTTAATGTTAAAAATATTAGAGTGTGTATGTAAATTAAATTCCCTCATAGCACGATATAGATTATACTTCCGGAAAATAGAATCAACGACAAAATTAGTTTATTTTAATAACCTGAGAATTAGCACTTAGCAAACGTCAATATAACCTAAGACATTTCCCGAAAACTCTGACTCGTACCACTTCCTAATGCTTTAACGGGAAACAAAAAGGGGCGCAACAAAGTCCCCTGCAACTGACTGAATGACTTCCTAGGTTAATCAAACTTTGATAAGTATAAATAAGCAACTAAAACAAGAAAGGAAGTAAATACGAATAATGATTCACATGCACAAACAGCCGTATCTACGTTGAACATTAGATTGCATTCGTACGTTGAAGTTCAGAACATCTGTTTCTTTCCATTCATTAACAAATGGATAGAAGATAAATATTAATTTAGTTCTGCATACTACAGTCAATATACACCAGGCGCTGACTAATTTGAGAAGACAATACTAATATTTATATTCTGTCCCTTTCTTAATGAAATAGAAAGTAAAATTTGGCTGAAATTTTTAAATTTGTTTGTGAACAAGGAAATGTACGATAATGTACGACACTCGGCATTGGTCCCTTGTTGCTGTCAACAGCAATTTTAAGCGTATTGCTAATCCATTGCTCCTGTTTAAAAAATGTGTTCGTTCAACAACGTACGTTACGTAAACATCACGTAATGAATATTGTTGAACTGTCAAAATGAAACCCATTACTACTGATAGTAAGTTACGTAACCCACCAGGACCCATTGCAGTATATAGTTAAGCTTAACGTATTCTAAATCATGTAATTATGTCTTAGTTAACTATCAAAGGTAATTCCAATTTATCTACCAGCCTGTCGCTACTAGTTGTAGTTTCTAGCAAATTAGCAGTAAAGCATTATTACACAAAGGGTAGCCTTTCATTTCGTAGCCTTTATGTTCTTAAGTTAGCTATTAATGCTAAATGTGGTTTGAGCTGTGGCTACCACTGCTGGCGGAGAAAATGAGAGTGAACATGTAAATTGGTTCATATCTTAATCTAAATTTATATCACGGCAATATTTTAGAAAGATTTATTATAGGTGTGGACCTATGAAGGCACAGCTTTAGGAATTATGTGGTGACAAAATAGGCTTTCTTTACATTTAGTGATTTAGTCATGGGGATTTATTTTTGGCATTTCAAAATAGGAGCAAGATAAAGAACCAGAGCGTTGCTCTTCAAATTAAAGTCACTTTAGTTTCGTTTTCAATAAAATATTTTTCTCTGTAGGTATTTAAGATTTTGACAACTAAAGTGTCAATCGACTTTTGTGCTGACTGTAGGCCTCAACTATCCTGCAATCTCTTTTAGCACCGAAGAATTTAAAATTACTATAGAAGCAACTAAGTATATCTTGGACACCAATGACTGATTTTAAGGTGAAGGAAAACATCTTGAGGAAACCTGGACTTTAAGTCTGAAATCGTCAACCCGCATTGAGCAAGCGTGGTGATTACTTACGCTCAACCCTTCTCCGTATGAGAGGAGACCTGTTCCCAGCAGTGGGACAGTAAAAAGGTTAATGTCGATGATGATAATAGACGCAACAAGCTGGATTAACCATATAGTAAATTGTTTTTAATTTGTATGTAGACCCTGGAATTTAGGGAACCGTTGTGTCATTATGACTCTCACTAAGCTCGAGGATTAGCATGGCCTATATTATACCAGCTTGTAAAGTGCGCGAGCACCCCGACACCCCACGAAGCCTCACGAGTAAAGTTTAACTTGAAGACGTGACAGTTTGAGATCTCAAACCATGAGCTAATTAACTTGAATAACTAACCGGAAGTATCTGTACAGACAATTCTGTAATAAAAACAAGGAATGAAGGAAAGCAGTTAGATAATAACATAAATTAAATTAAAAACCAATTTCAGGACTGAACTAACACACGAAGAACAATGATGACGATTTATCTCATGAATTTATCGATAACTAATAATTGCTACTGCATAGCGACGAATTCAACCAACAGAGATAAGAATCACATCGAGGCATAGATCATTTATCATCCAGTAAGTGCCGATTTACTGATGGAAGTCAACTTGTTACAAAATCTGAAATTTATTTCCTTTCACGACAAATCGTTGAGTCATGAAATTTAATTGAATCAATTAGGATTTCTATTGTACCTGTTTAATTAATTTACAGATTTTAGTAATTGCAATAAAGAAACAAATAAAGCATTTGTTTCGTTACTTTAGATATTATTAGAATATAATATGCCATTTACTAAGTAGTTACACACCTGAAAATTCACACAAAACATGCATACTTAGTAAAAATAAAAATCTTGCTTCTTACCTCTAGGGCTGTAACCATCACAACTGTCCATAAGAATCGCCAATAAATATATAATTAAAACACAACAGCTAACACGCGTCATAGTCATTAGTTTACACGACAACAATCAATTCATTCTTCCGCCACGCACAATTTGCGCTGATGTTACGCGTAAATTACGCGACGATACGTATCAAAATTTAACGATTCATAAACATCACTATTAATCATTGTAACTGCCAATAAAAACGCAGTAAAAGTCAGCCGTTCGATGTTTGAAATAATTTGAAAAAAGATTCTTTTTGACACGTGCGCTTGGGACGGTGTCGAAATTAGAAATGGTTGGAAAAAAGTGCGCAGTGCGCTTGCGACTATATTAATGACTAACGATAGTGTTTTTACTTTTTTCCGCGGTGTTGTGCCGGCGCCTAAACCCCCACCGGCAATGAAGTGGGGGGGTTGACAACATTTTGTAAAGGGGTAATGATTTAGGAAGGAAATGAAAACTGCTTCTCGATGATTTATTAGTTGTTAGAAAAAGTATGTAAATAACTCATTTGCGTGGAAATTGTTGTAATTGGGTTTTCTTTAGTGAAAGGCGGTATTAACATACATGATTAATATCAATATTAGTTTGTCATTGACAGTAGAATAAACTTAATTCCGCTGTTTCAACTGTACGTTTATATGCTCTACATATGTAGGGACAGTAATTATTATAAGCTTTGAGAAAATTAAAGTAATTTTTAACGATGTTCAGGGCTTTTTAACACTTAAAAGAAAATACATTCATTTCTTTTACGTTGGATGTTTGTTGGACTTAATTTATTCAAGCCATCTATTTATTTAACAACTTAAAAGTTTCTATAACAAAAAAAAATGTTGCTGATCAATGTCTATAGAGAGTGAAATGATTTGCGCGTGCGCCGCGAACGGTTGCAGTCGATAGCGACACCCACTACGTATACGTATGTATCTGCCAGATACACGAAACGGTTTTTATTGCATTTTTGGCATCTATGTACGTATCTTTATCACATAAATTTTTATTTTATTTTTTCAATTATTCCAACATACTTTTTTCTCAAACGTATAATTGTTTATCTACATTAGCTGACAAATAAACACAGCGTACAACAATTTAAATACCAGTTACATACTTTGACGCGGGGGGAAAGGGTGCGCGGTGCGGGTAACTGCCGAATAGTCAGTTCTTCGGCGGGCAGACAATTGTGTCCGTGAGTGTTGCATTGTTTTTTACCATGTCGGGTAAACGTTATCAATTTTTTAACTACATTAAGGGAAGATGCAATTAAAAGACCAAAAAATGCTGTGGAGCAAATAATAAGCGTATCATCAAACCAGATAGTCTCGCCATTAAGGCAAGGTAAGTAATATTAACTAAATATTTTATAATTATTAAAGTATATATTTTAAGTGAACCCATAAATTGAGATGTCTTTCTATACTGTAAATATTTGAACACGTCATAGAATGAAAATCTATCATCTTGACGACATTACTGCAATTTAATCATTCCCGATGCATAAGTATGTAACTACGAAGTTACATATTTTTACGTCGGAATTTAGTTTGAGCGAAAAATGTATCTAGGCACTTACATGCTTATTCTACGGAATGATTTTAAAATAAATTCAGTTAACTAACACATACATTGTTTTACATTGTATTTTAACTTGATTATTAATATATATCTGCATACTTACATAGCTTTACTTTTATGAAATGATATTGATTATCGTATAAAATTGAGTGTTTTATTGTGGTTTGAAGGTTTCAGATACTCCAGTACACTTCTCAAAATATTTCACTGATGAAGACTTGCGACAAATGACGTTTTCATAGAAGACAGTGACGAAGAAACAAGTACTGCACAAAACCATCTTAAACCCTCAGAAAGTTCCAGAACACATTCCCCAACAGTCACAAGTCATACAGCTCCAGTGATTTTGACGAGTAACTCTCATGACCCCACATTAGTAACAATAACGCCACAATCACCCATGATGACCAATGTTAGTTTAAGCATTTGAAATGATATTTCTATTGAGTCGCCAAATTTCTCGTCAGTCATAGCTTGAGCAATTGCTCAGTTAGATTGTGATATATCGCCAGCTCCTACTCCAAAAGTTGTCATGCCAGTTAGCTCACCTATGCCAATATAAACCCCGATAACAGAAAAGATTCTTTCTGACATTGAACCATCACCACAGCACAGGCTATCTACACGAAAAAAAGATAAAGCTTGATTACGAATGGTCCATCAAAACCAATGGTTGGATGTTATGCGTAAGAAAAATAAAAATTTAGAAAATGCGTACAAAAGTAGGGATGGTAAAATGAGGAACAAGAAAGAGACGGGGCGATGTTGTGGAGAGAAATGTAAGTTTAAATGTTTACAAAAAATTACTAATGTTGACAGAGATTTGCTTTTTGGGGCATTTTGGACAACAGGAGATATAGTTCGTCACTGGGATTTTATCAATAAGTACTGTGATAAAATTCCAAAACGTAGGGTTACAACTGAAACTGCTTCTAGAAGAGAATTTACTTTGCGGTATTATTTTCCAACAAAAATAGATAAAATACCAGATGAAAATCAAGTACAAAAGACTGATTCAGTGTCTCCAAAGACACAGATAATGGAGATACAGGTATGTAAAACCATGTTTTTGAACACTTTTGGGATCAAACAAGGCCTGGTATATTCTGCTTTGAAAAAACTTTCATTGCAAGGCACTTTTGCCCACGACAAAAGAGGCATCCACAGACATACTAAGAAAATTACTGAAGAGATGATTGCAAGTGTTTGTGATAATGTTAACAGTTTTGCTCCTGTGGAATCTCATTATGTTCGAAAACGTACGAATAAAGTATACTTAGATGTATCTCTTACATTTGCTCGAATGTTTCTGCTATACCTATAAAAATTGGAATGATCCTCAAAATCAACCCAAGCTTACGAGGGGAAATTATCAATACCCGAGGCTAAACTTCAGGATTTGAAGTACTTATGCCGAAATAATATTATACCATCTGTTTATCATGACTTTTACATGAGTTTGATAGAGGGCAGCAATGAGAACCAATCAAAAAACATCTTGTGATCGCTGTACTGATTAGTTAATTACTGTTGCAGTCATTAGTCATCTATACTACTAATATATAAAGCTGAAGAGTTTGTTTGTTTGAACGCGCTAATCTCAGGAACTATTAATCCGATTTGAAAAATTCTTTTTGCGTTGGATAGCCCATTAATCCAGAAAGGCTTTAGGCTATATAACATCATGCTGGGACCAATAGGAGCAGGGCTTATTAAAAAAAACGCGTGTGAAGCCGCGTGGCGCACCTAGTTAATGATAAAACGTGCAATTTTATTACTCAATAAGTAAAATAATATAGAATGAAACCTTGTTATAATCATTATAAGTAAGTACACAATGATAGTTCAGTAATAAGTATCATATTAAATTTGATCTCAGTGCAAGAATGTCCAAATAACTTTTTGAAAGGACTGATTTATATTAATTGATAAGTACTAATTTTACATGTTCAATATATTTAGAATAAACATTACGATATTTTAAGAATTTATTTCGAGACAAACCCCTTTTTACGAAATGAACAAAAACTGCCTTTAAGGCAATTTTTTTTATAAAGTTAAAGAATATTTTTATTTTTTCATATTTCTTTTTTTAGTTTAGTTTTCTATAAGTGATTTCCAGTTCAATAAGAACTTATACCTAATTAAAGAAAAGAGAAAAGTCTGATTACCAGTAAGTAGGTAGATGCTATTTTTAATTAATGAGATATAAGATCTTCGGTGTCATAAACATACAACACATAATATTACTTTTTGACCCTTGAAACGGTTGAAATTTGTATTTTTGTCTTTTGAAAATAAACTTTAGATAATACAAATATATCCACTGCTTTTATTTGAAAATACTAACACACGTGATTATTTTTACGAGTTTGGAATTCAGTTACACTTATAGATACACAGGATATTACAATTGACTTTACCGATTATAAGTACGTATCTGGCAGTTAAAGCAATAGGGTGCCTGAACATTCCAATGAAGAAATGTGTATGTGCCAGTTAACATATTTTGATTGTTTTTTATAACGCAGTAAAAGTATGCATGTGTGATAAAACAAAAACTTGAAGATTTAGACACAAAATATATTCTTAATTATAAATTTCATTTAAGTTTAAACCCGCTCACCAAATATTATATTTCAATTCCATAAAGGGGCTTAGCTATGGCGATTCAAAAAAATTGAAATCTTCAATTCGCTCTCCTATAAAATTTGCATTTTTCAGTTACTTAGTTGTACGTAGGAGGTGTCGATAGGTACTACTGCACTGTTATGTTAGTCTATTGTGTATCACAGATAATTCAGGTACTTTACTTACACTGGAGGTGACAGGAAATGAAAGGGAGTCGTAGCTAGGGCGACGACCGTTGACATTTATGTAAGGCCAACCTTTTCCCTGTAGATGATAAAAATGATCTAGTTTGGCTAAAAAAAGCTGTTTTTTGATACAGCCAATGGAATGAGAAAAAATATAAGTTACATTTTTCAGGTTTCCGTACTCAAATGGTGAAAACGAGACCTTTGACTAAGAGTCTGTCTAGATGAGGCGTTTTACGTGGGATTCCACGCGTGCGTTAACACTTGCGCGCATCCGAGTTACTAGAGCTACATAAATATGCCGTCTGTGTGGAACGCATATTCAGCTTACAAGAAAATGATGAGTTTTAAAACTCATGTAATGAACCTAACCCAAGGAAATTATATCTAAGCTGGAATGTGAACTTGCATAAGTCTCTTATTTAAAAGAAGACCCTATCGTAAGAGCAATAAGGTCGATCGGAAATAAAACTTTATTTGAAGAGAACACGGTCCGAGGGAGAAAGCGTCCCAGTAGCCCTCTGTCTCTTTCTAAGTGTTACCCGTATTTATTTTTTGTAATTTTGTTTGAAACCATCAATTTCGATTAGAAAAAAGATGATGAAAAAGGGTACCATTAATGGCTAAAATAGTGAGTCACTCTGGATGTGGAATATCATTCTTTAAGGAAGTTTTTTTTTGCGGTAATCAAATACTAGAACGTGGAACGGAGATGAGGGAATTAAATCATGCAATTCCTTCGCACACTCCCCAAAATGTATCCTATAGAACACCGAAAGGCTGGCTACTCTACGCCTGTGCTCTAGGCTTTGGAGACCAACTCGAGTTAAATCAGGGTCACCAAACCGCCTCTTCGCACGCCTCTCCACTAAATCCAAAGTGGCTTTCTTGCAGATATTTTATAGTACAGTTTCGGATAGATTGACCTGCAGTCGTCCGTACATCATAAATGTATTCATCTTTTTTTAAATTCAATAATAAAATTAAAAACTTCACATCCATACCTAAATATTCAATAAAACTCAGGTAATATAAGTGAAAAAAAATATTTTACGTACATTCCATATAAATTCCATTATAATAGTCACCCTACAGAACTAAGCAACTAAGAAGCTATCTCCCTCGGACCGCGTTTTGATCGATAGTTCACATTCCGTAACTGCTGTCATTAGGCTATTCTATTCTATTTTTGTTTATGGCAATGGCCGATGTCGACAATTCGAAACAAACGTGCGAGGCAAAGAAATAAACAATAAAATAAAAAATAAAATACAATTCTAATTCAATAATAATTTGATAACACTGTGTTCAATGTAAGACTTGTAGACAAGTATTAGTAAACTGTAACTGAAAAGTAACGAACCTATAAGGATCGTGCGAGGAATATCCAGGGCGATAGTTTGAGTCCATCTTGGTTTTGCTTAGCATTGAATCCTCTAAGTACACTATTGGAGGATTCAGGTTTAGGCTATCGGTTGAGGAGAGGTGGTCAGGTTATATCGCACCTCCTTTACATGGATGACCTGAAACTTTTTGCTCCCAACAATTCACAACTGAAGGAGCTACTGAAAATTACTGAAACTATCAGTAGCTCCACCAGGATGGAATTTGGTGTGGACAAATGTGCGGTCATGCATGTAAAGCGAGGAGAGATTATGGAATCCGTGGGAACCCAACTCAAGAGTTCCATAAACCTTAGAGCCCTCCCCGCATCCGAAACCTATAAGTATTTGGGTATGTCGGAAGCGTTGGGTATCAATGTTACTGACATGAAGCAATCGTTGAAGGAACGCTTCTTTGGCCGCCTGAAAAAAGTACTTAATAGTCTTCTATCGGGCGGAAACAAGGTGCGCGCTTTCAACGGTTGGGTCATGCCGGTATTGATGTACTCTTTCGGCATACTCAAATGGACTCAAACCGAACTTGACGGCCTGGATCAGAGGGTCCATACGCTGCTGACTGCAAATCGATTGCATCACCCACGGTCATCGGTTATGAGACTGTATATCCCGCGAAAATGTGGAGGTAGAGGCTTTTTAAACGCTAAGACCCTCCACAATCGCGAGATGTACAGTCTCAGGGAATATTTTCTAGAAACCGACGTGGGGATACATCGAGATGTGGTCGCGGTTGACAAGGGACTTGGCTCACGAGGTTATCGACATGTGGGAGGTGGATTCAGCAATCATTGTACCGATAGTCGTGACAACCAATGGGTTAATAGCCAAGAGTCTCGGCCAACACCTCAGGAGGCTCTCGTTAGGCAGCTGGATCAAAGGCTTGATGCAGAAAGCTGTACTTCTGGACACGGCTCGCATTGTCAGGAAGTTCCTCGCTCTGGAGCCCTGACCGCCGGTAGCTTGGACCCTGTTCCCGATGCCGGTGGGCTACTATTTTTTTTATTTTTAAATGTTTTTTATGTATTGTTTATGTAGAAATATTTATAAATTTAATTTCTATGTGTATACAATGAAATAAAGGAATAATAATAAAAATACGTTAAATATATTACGGTTCATTATATTAAATATGAACATAGACAACCACACAAAAATAATCATAATTTGATGTCATTAATACGGATAAAATCCATCAAAGCTCCAAATAGCTTTGGGAAAGAATGTGTTAGTAAAGACGTAAAGTTAGTTGGGACAGGGATATGTAACTTGTGTGGGCCCGTGGAAGAATTTAGACTCCCGCGGCCCCACGCGCGTTCGTGATAGAAGACACACCGGGGTGGTTTTAGTCAGTAAAAGTCTGACATACCCCGTCGCCCACCCCAGGGCGGCGGGCATCCTATGAGGATTTCCACCCCGGAAAAAAAAAAAGGATAAGTAACTTAGGAAGACGACTATACAGATCATGGGCTGGGTTATTATTGGAGCACTGGAAAAATATATGTTCCAATGAACCTTCAGTCAATAGGCTGTATAGCATTACCCGCGAGAGCCAGACAGTTGATGTTTTTCACAGATAATATATTTTTGTAGCCATTATAACAACAAATACGAAATAGTTTTTTTTAACAGATACGCCGTTATTTATAAACGTTGCTTAAAGTTAACAAGTGATTAATGATTGTTTAGCCATACATTTTAGAAGTTTAACCATCACTTAACTTTAATAATCGTATATGAATAAACGCTAAAATCTCACGGAACACTTCGTGTACGAGTCTGGCTCGCACTTGGCCGGTTTTTTTATACACATATAATAAGATACTAAATTCTTAATATCACCTAAGTATATCTTTATTTTTTTGGAAATCATCAAATGATTTCACTCGCTCTGAGCGGAAGGGTGTGTAGACTCTTACTGGCTATAACCCACCTGTGTTCCTTCACTTGCCTGTGCGCCAGGGCCACGGTTTATTTTCTTAACCAACCCGCAACTCTAGCCCAGGAGGCATCGGAGAAGACATCTGTTTGAGGTACACGGGACCAACACAACGCGCCGCCAACCCGGGGCTGGTCCTTCCCGGGCAGCGAGAGACCGGCGGCGCCGCAAACCCGCTCCTACGTTGGCCGGGAGTTCGATGTTGTCTTCTGACCAGGGCTTCTCCTGCAGCGGCTATATGCGTGAAAGCGCTGCAATTCCCGCTACCTGACGATTGACGTGCTCCATCTTCTCCTTTTTCCAGCATTACTGTTCCGCTCAAGGAGGTAACAGTCTGCCAAACATTCTCGCTCCGGACCATGGCCTGGACACGGAGGTGCTCTACCCAAGCCGGGCAGACCGCCACCGTATGCTCCACCGTGTCCTCAGGGCGATCCACAGTGGTGATACCGGCGAATCTCTCGAAACAGCCGTGTTCGGTGAGGACCTGCGTCATGTGGAAGGTGAGGGCCAAGGGACGTGGCACCTCTCTAGCCATTACTCAAGGCGCCGCTACCATCACGACGACGTGACGTGCCCAACAATCAGCAGCCCTGGCAGGCAATTCTCAATATCCTTCAAAATGATTTTAGACCGATAGTGTGTTACCAAATTAGGGTATGTTTCCATCCCTTTGTCATCCCTTTGCTAAACAAAAGTCTCCCCATTTGGGCTTTTGCTGCTGCCTTTTCCGGTAAACCAGTCAGGTCATCGTACCAGCGTTTCTTAGGGCTGCCTCTATGACTACGCCAATATTCAGCCGCCCACTGCGTGACGAACTGTCGACCCTGGCCCATTTATCATATGGCATTGATCCCTGTAAGTTAGACCTTCCAAGTCCCATTTCAAGCTTTCATTCCATTTCACCAGCATTTCATGGTTTTATTACCAACATCGGGTAACTAATAACTAGCTGACCTGAAATTTTCACTTGTGTCGAAATTCAACAACCTACCACGGAAAGGTCTTTTAATTTTTCGCGTTCATTTACATCCTATCATCATCATTATCATCAACAACCTTTTTATTGTCTCACTGCTGGGCATACAGAGAGGAGACAACCTGTGTCACTCGCAAATAACTTTCTTAAAAAAAGAATTCTCAAAAGCGGTTCGGTAAACCTAGAGATACAACCTCACAAGATTCATTCTGATTGCATTTGAAGCCCAATTTTTAAGGAATGGCTTAGTCTACTTATAAACTTCATACTTTGGCCCTTAGGAATCGAGCGAAAAAAGTACAAAGTAATTCAAAGTAACAACGAAGCCATATCAATTAGCAGAACTATGCGTGGATAAATGAATGAGCATTATATAAAGAGAATGGAAATTGCTAGTTTATAAATGTACCAGCATGGTTATAATGATAATGAGATTTATAACCATAGAAGACTTTTTTATGATTATAAACTAGTGCTTGACCGCAACCCCGCCTGATGGTAAGCAATGATGCAATCGTTGATGGTAAAGTGAGCTAGTTTATTACGAGCCTATTTACTAAAAAAACTGAGTGAATAGGAAGGAACACGGCAGTTGAGCAAGGTGATGCAATGAAACCCAGCAACACGACTAACTATGCGGCGCCAGAGTCCCGACATAACAACATTTGGCACATTCTACCCGCCACACATCGCAACACAAATGCTCAGACCCGTCCTCTGTACGGCTTCACCAGACATCATGCCGGAACACGACGAATCGCTTGGCGGCAAGACTTTGTCTAGTGGGTGGTAACTTCTGGCAGCAGCCGATGTTATGGCCTACCACCGAGGAAAAACTAACTAACCATACCATGCCAACCATGCCATGGAAGGTTATAACTAACTAATATGTAAGGATAAGAACAGAACAACCTGCTAGTTTAATAGTAGTTGTTAACATGTCTATAATTGCGAGTCACACTAATACGTAAATCCGAAACTCGCTATCAGTATCTAGCAATGGGTTTCATTTTGACAGTTCAACAGTATTCATTGGGTTATTTATGTTGTTGAGCAGACACATTTTTCAAACATATAGAGCAATGGATCAGCAATATGCTTGAAAATTTTTATTATCGCAATTAGCAATTAGGGTGATGATATTTATGTAAAGGCATGTATTTAATCGGATCTAAACATATCACTTCGCTAAATATATTACTGAACACTATAATAATCCATTTTTGGCCATCTAATTCCGACATTGGAGGTTCTAAAATTCATGTAACTGTACACGACCAAGTGATAATGATTGCTTATAAATACTTGTAACTTTAGCTACTCTTAACCCTTAATCTTAGCTTAGTTTACTGGGATCAACTGTGAGGAAATAAGTACTAACTAAAAATGACAGGCCATGTGCGAGTAGAACTCGCGAATTCGAATTTATTTGGAACCAATGACTTTACAAAAAAAAAAAAAAAAAACTGTAAAATAAAATTGTAAATGTCCCCGTACAAAATAAACAATTCCTTTTTTCGAAGGTTTGCTAAACCCTGTAGGAATCTAACTTGTAGTTTCCTGGTTTTTATAATGAAAACAAAATCGATTAATAACTTTGAAACATTCGTCGACTGATTTAAATAGCCGTTTAGTCAACCGCTTCGCCTTGTAATGCCGCCTAATGATATTCAAAACGAAATAAAGTTTAGGTTGCGGGCGAAGTGAGGAGAACACTAGGTACCTCCAAAGACCAAGCGGCTCACAAAACGGCTAATTTAACTTATAGGCTGGTTCTTCTTTGTCCTAGCCACTTCCCATTATTTGGGGTCGGCTCTCCTCGTTCTTTTGCGCCAGGATGATCTGTCCTGGGTTGTCGAGATGTTAAGTTGGGCACCTCTAAGTCCTTGGCCACTGTGGACCACCAGGTGGTTAGTGGGCGTCCTCTACCTTTTTTCTTATCTGGCAGTGCTAGGGCCCGTTTCACGGCCTGATATTCGGGGCGTCTCATGATATGACCGAACCACCGTAGGCGGCTTTCGGCGAGATTTCTGCTATGGGCGCAACACTTGTAACTGCCTGTGATGTGCTCGTTTCGCACTTTATCGAGTCGAGTTACGCCCGCTGCCCATCTTAGCATCTTCAACTCGCTTACGTGCATCTTTTGTTCGTGAGCTTTCTTTATAGCCCAGGATTCGGCACCGTATGTCATGGCTGGTCTAATTGCGGTTTTGTAAATCTTGCCCTTGGTTTTAATAGGCAATCTTGCGTCACATAAAACACCCTTCAGAGCCCGCCACCTCTGCCACCCCCCGCTAATTCTATGGGTAACATCGGCCTCAATGTTCCCGTCGGCTGTAAGAATCGAAGCCAGATACTTGAATTGGGATACCTTTAGCAGTGGCTTCCCATCGATGTGGATTGAGTTTGGGTTGTTGGTGCTACCACTGAACGCGCATTCCAAGTACTCCATTTTATTTCTACTGATTCGGAGGCCGTTGTTTTCCAGCGCGCGTTGCCACTTCTCTAAGGTACTCTGGAGTAGTTCGGCAACTTTGTCTATGAGGACTATGTCATCTGCATACAACATACACCATGGCAAGGGAGACTGAATGTCCTTTGTTAAGTAATCCATTACCATGTTGAAGAGAAGCGGGCTTAGGGCTGAGCCTTGATGGACACCCACCTTAACTTCGAAGCTTTTGCTAAGTCCAGCCAAGCTTCTCACACTTGTGCAGCTTCTGCAGTACATGTCCCGTTACTATGGCGACATAGCATTCAGGTATAGCTTGTGCTCTCATGGCCTGCCACACTAGTTTCCGAGGCACTCGATCATATGCCTTCTCGAGATCGATAAATACAAGATGTAGGTCTTCGCGGTTTGCCCGATACTTCTCCATGATGATTCGGGTGGCCTGGATAGCGTCCGTAGAAGACTTTAACGGTGTGAAGCCATATTGGTTTTCAGATATGTCAACGTGTTTAAAAAGGCGATTGTTAAGTATTCTCTCCCAAATTTTGAGGGTGTGTGACGTTAACTTAATCCCTCTATAGTTTCCACCAACACTGACATCCCCTTTGTTTTTATAAAAAGGTATTAAGTAGCTTTGGCGCCACGATTCTGGTATAGTGTATGAGGTTAGGATGGCATTGAGCAGCCTCACCAGCCACTCGCAACCTATGTGTCCTAATCTCTTCCAGATGTCTGCGGGTATTTCGTCAGGGCCTACGGCTTTGTGGTTTTTCATTTTCGCTACTGCGAGTTCCACCTTAGCTATATCAATTTTGGGTACCGGTCCTTCAATGGGTAGCAACGGATGCAAAGGTTGGCTAGGAAATTCTTCGTTTAATGGCTCTTGGTAGTATTGATACCATCTACTAGTGATACTCGCATTCTCTGTTAGGAGCTGTCCATTTGCGTCTCGGATGTATTTATTGATCTTAACGTCCAGTGTTGACTTGTGTCGCTGTTTTGCTAATTTATATATTTCAGAATCATTTATAGCGTCTTCGATCCTGTTATAGAGACTCTCCCTTGATTGCGCAATTGATTGAGCCACTACACGCTTCGCCGATTTCTTCGCTTCTTTGTAACCGGTGCGATCTTCCTCAAGTTACGTCTTTTGCCACAGTTGGAATAGTTTCCTTTTTGCTTTTACAGCCTGTCTTACATCGTCTTTCCACCAGGTAGGGTCTTGGTTGATGTTGAGACCACCTTTAGATACTCCCAGGACTGTAGCTGCGTTTTTTCGACACATTGTTTCGAAGTTTGACCACATTAGTTCAGCGCTGTTGTTATAGTCATTGCCCATATCTTCTTCCGAGTATTTCACCAGTTTGCTCGTTAGTTCATCGCCCTGAACACCACATAGTTGTTGCCATTTAATTTTTGGTGTTCTATCTCTTATTGTTTTAATAGGGCAATAGGGAGAATTTAACTTATAGGCTGGTTGAATAGTTTTAATTACCTACTACATTGTATATTGCAATTTTGTTGCGATCGCTCGTATATTAATGCTAAATGATATTGATGTCAGCAGCTGTCTCTTTGTGGTAATTTAATTGATTCAAACAACACTACAAAATTATGAACGAAAACCTGACGATAGGTATTTTTGCCAAGGAGCAGAAAGCAGAAGCGGTTTATTACTCCTTTATATTTAAATAAAATTTGATGTTAATACAAACATTTTCGAATATCTAATGTGTCGTATTTCAACATTGCATTCGTTATTTAGGAAATTATCAAATGTTGGTAATATGTGTGTTTGTAACGAGACCGATCTACGAGTGATAGGAATCTATACTTTTCTAAATTTAATATAGAAATATTTTATATAATCTATATTTAATAAATATATAACTAAAGAGTTTGTTTGTTTTAAGCGGACCCCGGGTTCCAACGCGAAAGCCGCGGATGCAACCGAGATAAACGCTGAGATAATTATGAGTTTGTTTGTTTGAACGCCCTAATCTAATATTTTTTTTTGCCTTGGATAGCCCAATAATCCAGGAAGGTTTTAGACTACCTATATAACATCACGACTACATCTCAGCCTTAATATACCTTAATATACCTTAATTAGCCTTAATATACAGCTTTAATATAATTTTGTTCTTTTATTATTATTTACCTTAAATAGACAATAAAATGAAATACATTTTTTTTTCTTTTATTAGAGAAATCTTACCACCAATGTGGTCATCACATGGTATGATGGTATTTTATAGCGGTAGAATATTGTAATTGTTTTTGATCATGGTGGGGTGCTTATAACGCCATCTACAGATATATTAATATACTTAAATTTCAATGTATAGCGCCATCTATCGGTTCTATAACGTATCAAGAAGACAATCAATAAAGTCGAAGCCTTCGCCTTTGTTAGTACTCTTTTCAACCACTAGAGGCACTGTGTTTGTGTAAAATAATTGTATATTACGGTTAATATCTCTCATCTCTCTCATTCGCCAATGACGATTTACGCTAGAAAGAGATAGCTATAACCGTGTCAATGGAACGTAACGTAAACATAAGTTGCCAGTTGTCGGGCTAAATTCCACGGTGGCGGGCTACTAAAATAATTTATCTTTAGTTTTATTGTTATATCGAGTGTTTACTACAATATTACTTAAACAGTAATTATGTAGGTCTGTGTTAACTTCTAAAGTGTTGTTTAGAGTGTTGCTGTGGTATCTTTAACTGTTTTCTGTGATGTCAAGCTGTTGAAATAACGGTATTGTTGTGCTGTGAACCACTGGTTTTGTATCAAATCGAACACACCTAGTACGGAGCCTGTATTTGTGAACAAAAACTACAGGATGCAAGTGTGATTTTTGACTGACCTTTTTTACGGTAAGAGCATTGTGTACCTACTTGTAAAAAAACACGAGGCGAATTTTTCTTATTGCAAAATTTTCAGTCTAAATTATTACGGGATTTCTTGATTTTATATTGCTCTATTTCTTTATTATGCTGTAATAAAAACACAATCACTGAAATTCAAATTCAGAGCCACAAATTTTCAATTCTTTTTTCAAACTTACGTAGGCATATCAACTGTTTTTCTTACATCTAAAACTTAGATTTTCACACTTTTGACCAGGATATAAGGTCAATATTTCTCACCTATGATTCATAAACATAAAATACAGATGTCGTGAGTTAAGCAAGCCGCGACCTTGTTGCAAAGGTCCCCATTTGCCATTCTCCACCGGTTTGTCACGCACGTTTATCAGTCCGCGAGAGAAAACACCTAAATTATTCTTACCTAATTTATTCATATTATAGTGAAATATTGTTCAGGTATTCTGCGTAATTCTCGGCTCCATTATTATGTTAATTAGATCGATGACTAAAGTCAACGGTTGACAATATGCTCTTATATAGATTGTGCTAAAAACATCAAAACGAATTCAAGAAGTGGAAGAATCAATTATAATGAAACGCTTTCCTTGAATAAGGCTTTTTTCTTTTCAGACAACTTTATTTTTCGAACTAATATTGTGATTTTGGCAGGACATGGCTTCACATAGACTTCTAAAATTGGGCCTAACAAGCCTTCTTATCTCTTCGCATAATTATGCAAAAACCAATGAAAACTTATAAGTCCCCAAAAATCGTCGTTTATCATACGACGATTTTTGGGGACTTATAAGTTTACTAGTTTACACTACCCCATTATTGTCTAATAACAATATTGAATTCAAAAGGTCAATCAATCAGACTTGCCTAGATTTCCTCTACTAGTACTCTACAACATACCATGACAAACTGCAAAAACAGGTTTAAAATATGCTCATTAGATAAAATGTAAAACCTTGCTAACTACTTACTTATAGGTAAGTAAGGGCTGATTACTACCAGTCAGAGCTAAAATATCGTACAACATCTGGGCGAGTGGTTTGGTCGAAATCCATACCTCCCGTCCATATTGCTCTAAAATCTATAATGATACAAGATCTGGCAGAAAACACAGATGTTTGTGGCTTAAAAGTGTAAATAAAGTTTGTCTATCAACCACATGACAAGCGTAAAAGGCTTGAGGTTGCCCGTTGACGCTAAACGGTGACTGCTTTTGCTTCTGCGTCTTAGTTGATGCGTGCGTCTTGAGATTCATACTTACCTTTCACGCCATCAGGCTGCACATTTCTCGCCGTTTTCACTGAACGGATTAGGACAAAATTGGGCACACAGAAATACCATGACCCGAGTCTAAACCCTTGAAAAATCATTAATGTAGGTTACTTTTCTCCAAGTAGTAAGTATTAAAAGTACCGTCCTCACCGCGGTCAAAGCAAGGCAATAGGTAGCGTACAATAATACTATTTTTGTACGTCGTTTGTGGTTCTTAACTATATTTGTACTTAGTAGTAATAATGGGGGTATAGCTTCATCGAATACGAATCTGTTTTAATGACGTAATGAGTGTTAGTCATGCGGCAACAGGAGTTTTGCAAGATGCGGGAATGCGGGTCTTATTGTGTTATACGGAACTTGAAATTCAAATGAAGTTCTATTGAAAGTGTAATTCTGCTCCCAAAGCATGCCCAATATTCAGAAATTAAAGACAGCAGGGTAATTGCGTAGTACACTATCAGTAGTAATGGGTTTCATTTTGACAGTTAAACGGCACTCATTATTGGTTCTTAATGTTCTTATGTTGGTTTCAACTCTGCCCTACTGCAATATTGAGATTAAATTTGAAAGCTAAGTAATTCCAATGGAACTATGTTATAAATGGTGTCAGTTCTTAATTTCTAACATCATAATATTCTTCCAGACCATGGCGGCTGCCTCAACGGAGTGTTGCTTTCGACGCGAGAAATGTCATTATATCTCCAAAATCATCCCTATTAAATAGTTATTATATAAAATTCTTTAAAAATAAAAAACTGACCTTGGAACACTTTAATCCCAATAAACCGAAAAATGTTCTAAGACCTTTTTTATACCAAAACACGACCAATAAGACGCTGATAGAAAAATCTCAAAGCTGCTCGAAATCCAGCTCACTAAACCAGGTGAAAACATGTAATAAAGTACTTTCTTAAGCGCAGACTTGGGGTCTAATGTTGGTCGCACGTGGTCCTATTGGAAAGCCGGCAACAATGGCGATTTGACGTGCCCGATACCGGCAAACAGGTCTGAACAGTTATACCTACTCAGAGAGTATACTTGGTATAAATAGGTATTATCACCAAATATCACGGGAAAGACAAAATATATCAATGGGACGAATAGATGAAAAATCAGGTAATCCTCTCTTAGTAAAATACGGATACAAACACCTGTACACCAAAACCAAAGAAAAGATTTTCCGATATGCTACCAATCATAAAGCCGAAAGTCAAAAGTTTGCCGTAAATGTTGTCAACATTATAGACAAAAGTATTAATTTTTCATCGTCATCATAATTTATCACTATATTGATTTAGCCTAACGCACTGCTGGACAGAGGTCTCTTCCCGACTGCGACACAACTAGTCCTCCTTCCGCATCCAGTCTATCCCCAGACTCCTTTTTAGGTCATCAGTCCATCTAGCTGGGTGTCCCAGATTATCAATCCTACAGTTACGCGGATATTGTGTACTCCTGGACTTTCTTATTTATACAGTATGTTACGAAAACCCTGTCCGACCCGTGAAGGTATTGTTAGGTATCGATAACTGATTCTACTAATGCCTACATAACCTGGCTAAACTAAAAAAAAATACCCCCTTAAAAATAAATAATTTAAATAAAATCAATGGGTAATTTCATGGCAACACAGGTACAGGTCATGACCTCAGTTGATCTCATGCATGTAGGTATAGGTAGTTTATCCATGTTTATCGACTCTCGAAAGAAACAATGATACTTAGGCAGCTCGTGAAAAGAACTTTTTTTAAGTGCGAAGGTCGTCTGACTCTCTGAATGTATCATTTCATTCGATGAGCACAATGGCTGTGGCGGGGATGTTGTTCCATATTTCGTTCACTAAGAACTATACAGGCCTGGCACCTTCGCACGAGATTAGCACGGTGTTTCACAAAGTTAGTCCACCCCTACCAATCCACTGCTCGCCGAACTGATAATGGAGGTACTCACGTACAGCCCGGTACAGGTCGACAAAAATATGGTGGTACACCGTCGTGTCACCACATGAATCAATAAGCAGCTGTCCAACACCTGATCACAACACAACTAATTGCAGAAGTACTACCTTCCATCAGCATTTTACATTACGTTAGAAAACGACATGATCACAATACACGAATAGTCTACAGCTACACGGAAGCAATGTTTATGCGCAACTGATAATTTAAAGTAAAAATTATTTTTATTTTATAAAATAGGTACCTACGCGGCTGGCCTCGCGGCATGCTTTGAGCAAATAGAGATGTGTAAGTAATCAAAATATTGATTTTTCAATCGATACCGATTTAGTATAATAGTTTCAATTATCATTCTCGATTCAACATCGCATGGAATTGTTTAGAACTTTTACAGAACTCAAATTAGTTATGTACACTGCTGTAAATGAAAACCATGCCAAAGGTTTAATTTCAGTTTCTGTCTCAATATCGATGATATTGACTGTTAAAATATTTGTAAAATTTTACTAAAATTGTGTTTCATAAGGCCTTCTCGTCTCTGTTTACTAATACTTGTGTTATAATAATATTATTAGTAATTAATCAATAATCAAACAAAAGTACTTTTACCACTGGGTAATCTGTGTTTTTACAACAAATGATAATTATTCAATCAGACACAAATTTCGATTAATAGCGATACAAAAAAAAATGTTATTACGCAAAAAATAGTACATCTCTAATTATTTCTTTTACGTCGCCGACAACGCTCACGCGCCACGCCGCCAAAGAAATAAAAAATCTAACAAAAGAATGAAAGGAATGCCGACAGGTATACCGCCTAAAAAGGTGTTGTCATTTTTTTAAAAATTCCTATTTTTGGGGAAATTCGCGGAAAAAAAAGATTGTTTCAAAATTGATTAGTATTGCTACTATGATGATTATGTAAAATTTTATATTTTATTTGGTCATTTGTTTACCTAACCTTTATTATCGTTATGGGTCGGACAGGATTTTCGTAACATACTGTATATGCCAATAGTTTCAATGAAATCCATGTCTTTGCAACACAGCAATGTAGCTGCATGGCAGCTAGCATAGTACCCTTTCTTCTGTCTGTCTAGCCTTTATTTTTTTAAGAATTATAAACTAGTCCTTGACCGCATTCCCGCCTGATGGTAAGCAGAGATGCAATCGTTGATGGTAAAGCCAATTCACTTAAAAAAACTGAGTGAATAGTAAGGAAGGCGGCAGTTGAGCGAGGTTATGCAATTTTAAACCCAGAAGGAGATTGATTTGGAGACCCTCCACGACCAAGCTCCCGACACAAGAACATTTGGCGCATCGTACCTGGCACTAACTGCTCAGAGCCGTCCTCCTTATGGCTTCACCATACATCATGCCGGAACACACCGAATCGCTTGGCGGCAAGACTTTGTCTGGTGGGTTGTAACTTCTGCCGGCCGCCGATGTTATGGCCTACGATCGAGAAAGCCTTCTTCTAACTTTGTCGCGGTCGGCTACTGCTACTGCTTCTACTGCTACCAGGCGCGTGCGCTCCTTACAAGCAGAAAAGCTCTGCATACCCTAATAGTCTTCTAAAATTATAATATACTGTAAAATAATTTATATACTACAAAGTTAAAACTAAAAGACTTTGTTAATCAGTTATTGATAACACTGCCATCTATTGGGCCTAGTGCTAACACGTGACTAACACAATGTGTCTCACATTTGTTGCCTTAGGCGCGACACCCACGCCTCTTACGGCGTAAGCATAAACAAAATGTGCCTCTTCCGTATCTGTCTGTGTATAAAATTATTTGCTTGTGTGCCTAAACTGTTGTGTACGTGTGCGTGAAATTTCTTTGGGTTTAAAGCCCATGATAAGCACAGCTTCTAATAATGCGACGAATTTAAGAAGTTCAGAAATATAGCATGATTGTTGTTCGTTCAAATACCTTTTTATTTTAGCAGCTTATGTTGTTTCATTATTGGTGTATATGGGTTAAATATGTATTGATTGTTTTAAGCGGAATTGAATATTCATTTATTTTAGAGTTTTTGGTTTAACACAAAAGAAAGTTTGTCTTTATAAAAAGTATTATGATAATTATATGTGGTTAGCAGGTTGTGTAGTGTGTACAAATAAATTGTTTTGTTTCTCGTATAGGTATATTATTTTAAAACACGGCTTTGACAGTTCGACGTTATAAAAACTTAAAAGACCTTAAGTTTTTTAACCTACTTGCTTTTGAATTTCAATACTATACTTTATGTTGTAATAATTTTCCTGAAGTTTACAAATTAGCAAAATTTAATAGTTATGATTCCAATGAGTAGTGCATTACGCATATTTATGAAAAGCCAAAGCAGACTCATAGATTTGTCTATCTGTCCATTTTAAAAGAACTTTTAGCGATTTCAAAACGATCTTATATATATTTGATTTTTACAGAGTTATTTAAAAATAGAGAGGCGTGTTGATTTAATTTATAGATAGTGAAATATTTTTTTTTTGTTTTTTGAGAAATAAATTATTACTTATTTACAGTTGAGTTAGTAATACCATTTCATTGTATTTTGACAGCCTACATGGCGTAGCGGTAGCGAACGCGGCCGCTGCGTAAGGAGGCGCGGGTTCGATCCTCGCGCAGTGTAAGTATTTGTATGCATGAATATGAATATTTGCACTGGTCTGGTCGTATCTCGGAAAGCACGTTAAGGCGTTGGTTTCGGTTGCCATGCGAACATCTAGTGGCAGTCGTTACGGGTTGTTGGAGCCCACAAAAGTCCAACAATTGGTCTAACTTCAATGCTTCGATATTGCCTTCGCGTTGTGGAGGTCAGACGGCAGTCGCTTCACGGAAATTGTCGAAATTTCGCCAAAATCAGCAATTAGACTGGAAAAGCGGACCCCAGATTCCAAAGCTTTGGATGCGACTGGTATTAACCCTGAGATGATGATGATTTCATTGTATTCATTTGGGCAAATAAAAAATACCTAATACCCCACGTATATCATTTATTTGACTTGTTCTTATCATCAATCACATACTTAGATGTTCATTGTAGCCACGCACAAACATCAATTCAATGTTGACATGCGAAAAAGTACGCGACTATGTTAAATTGAAACTACGTCTAAGTTACGTTTTTTAAGTTTTACCATATATAAGCACAGAGATTTGGATAGTAGGTATATTTATGCATACCCCCAATAAAATCTTTGTGCACGCCCCTGACTGCTACTGGTCTAATCGGATGTAGTTGGATACCAGCATTTTACATTGGAGCGACAGCCTATCTGTTCTCCACAACCCAATTACATACTAATATTTTGAATTGATAATAAATTATTCTAACAGAAAGTTTTTCTAAATACTTTGAAATACTTACATACCCTTTTAACAACCATGCCGAACTTTCTTCAAGTGACGGGTTTTAGTTACACGTGGTTATTCGAAAGCTGGTGGATAGGTAACAAAAAGCTAATTTGATGTGCTTGAGGCAGAACTAATGGAACTATGAAGATATTATCATTCATGACAACTAAACGCTCATCACGATAATGGCAATGAAGGAAAACTGTCAACGTACATATATTTGCAAACAACAGCTCAGTTTTTTTCTGTCATTTCCGATAACGTTTCCTACGTCGTTGATTTAGACTTTTTAATAGAAACCAAATAAAAGATTTTGCTGAATGAAGAACCGTGATTATCGTTTTCACGATATCTGAATCTTTGAATGGCAGCGGAAATAGGTATATCTGTAATATTAGATCGTAAAGAAGAGACTTTTTGCTTTTTTACATTTAATCAAAGGCAAGGCAAAACGATCCACGAAGACAAATCCTAATTGATTGATTGTTCCTGGTTGTGCATGTTAAAATATTTGCACACCAATGTAATAATAGACTGTAAAGGGGACATATGTATAGTTTTAAGATTGTAAAAGCCCACATTCTAGCAAATAAGTAAATGTTTTTTTTTTTTTAAATTGACCATCTAATAAGTCCTTCACATTTATTATTAAAATTCCGGATCAAAAAAGGAATCGGAATCTTTAAAGAGGAAACTTGTAATTTCTACGTTCACTTTGAGATTCCTATCCCGATATTCAATCGATATTAACAAACAACTTCTTGTTTTACCTGCATTTTTGAAATTCAGCCAACACGTAACCGTGAACTGGGTCCACTTTCTAGATGACCTACCTTAATACGTGGCCTCTATTCGAGAGCCGTTTAGAGCCACAAAGAGACCTCTGCACACAAAGATTTCTATTGAACAAACAAAATATTTAAGTATAAAATTAATTCAATATCGTTTTTATACAGTTGTAGCTTGCAAGCGAAGCTGTGGGCGACGTGTCGGATGTAAATCGAGGTTTAAAATGTTGGGATATTAAATGAAATGCATTCAAGGAGATTTAAAACATCGCTAGCATTGACAGTAATCATGAGAGGCTTCAGCGCAGCAGTGCTATGGTACAGTCTAAAAGTCACAGTAACGTATTTCTTGCAAAGCTTGGCTTACACAATCCCATTCTTCCAAATTTAAATATCCTTAAAGCTATCACGGAGGTGTTTCATCAGTAATTTCAGATTTGTCTGACCAACCTCTCTCAAAAACTAAACAATCATGGAAGATGTTGCTATTGCAACGGCGAAGGTGGTCTCGAATCAAAACATCTTCGTAATGAAATGATGCTTTTTTTTTTCAAATTTCGTTATCTGTGTTTTGAGAATATTAATGGCTGTAATATTGGGGATATCAAAATAAGTCTCAAAATATGTAGATATATAATGAATCAATAAGAAACTATAGACAAACCCCCTTATACATAATAGCTGCTTAAAGTTAACTAGCGATTAGCGATTCTTTAAACAAACATTTTTGACCTTTTAACGTTATTTAACTTTAATCATCGCTTATGGATAAACCCCTTAAACACTATGGTGTTTATTAATAAAGGATGATTTTAGTTAAGTGACGTTAAAAGGTCAAAAATGTATGGTGAAAGAATCGCTAATCACTAGTTAACTTAAAGCAGCGTTTATGAATAAGGCGGAAACTAACTATGCAACATTCGTTACACCCCTACTTATTACAATTTAAAACTAGAAAATCAGACAGAAATATAAACGTTACCTATAAAAGCTTCACTGAAATAAATAATTCAGTATCAGCAAAGTACGATACCTAACCTAATATAAGTGAAACCCCCCAACTCTAAAAAGATACACGCCCAAGTAACAGCTCACTAAAAAAAGGAAAACTAGTAAAAAACACAAAATGATAAAAACGATTCTTGCTACGCAAGAAGGAAAGAAGGCGGCTTATTTAAAAAAAAAACCTAATATAAGTGAAATGCAAGTAAAACTGCTGTATATCCTCAGGATTCTACTAACATTTACGTTCCTTTTACCCCTTAATATAATCTGTAGGAACATAAACTTACTAAAGCAATTACTTACCACAGTTAACGACTTCCTGTAACATCATTTAGGTCTTAGTAATTGGCAGAGAGTTATTGTTATACTGTTTATTACTAAGCGCTGTGGATAAGTAGTGATAAATGAAGATAGTTAAATGAAATAATTTGTAACTCCCTTAGTTTGGCAGATCATGGTGGCGACGTAAAGTTCATACGTAGTAGGCGATACGATATAGAGCATAGTTGGGATACGAAGACATTAATTCTGATAATAACTACCCCTCTTTATGGCGATCCGGAGGCACCTTGTGAAAGGAGTTTCGTCTTATGATTCCTCTTATTGCAAAACTCACTGAATGATGGTGTTTCTTTATTTGTTATTGCCGTGATTACTGTATTTATGATTGATTGCTTGCCTAGCGTTTATCAACATGTTGGGGTTGGCTACCAGTTTGACCGGATTCAGCTGAATTTGACAAGGAGCGACTACCTATCTGACTTCCACAATTCATTTAGTGTAAGCAACTTGTAAGACTTCTAGTTAGACTTTCGGGATTCTTACTACCTGTAACTACCTTTAAAGATCCACAAATGACAACCGGGACCAACTGCTTAAAGTGCTTTCTGAGGCACAGTATCTAAAGATGGCCACCCCTCCATAGGCCAGCCACCGCAAACGTAGTTTAACCTGGTCGATCTATCTGGGCGGCTGTTATTATTTAGCCATGCGCGTCTCTAAAGCATTTATGGCTATCTTGCGGCCTAAAAAGTAATTCTGTACTGAACCAGGTGATAAAGCCAGATGCGGTTTAGAAAAGGCACATTTACAGCTATGATACACGATTATCATCATGATTTTAGCCAAAATTTGTTTCAACCAGTTTTGTGCTTGTCGCATATATAATAGCAGATTTCTGAGGCCATTACCGGACCATTGTCGGTTTTGTGGAAGGCGGATAGCCTAACGGTACTTCTTCCGGTACGTGTTCGCCGCACTCCAGAAACTTTCGGCCCCATTGGCCATCCGTACGGAGCAAAACTTTGCCTACTGCTATCTAAGCTTACTTGGAGACGATGATAGAACATAATAGGTATGCTATATGCAACTTAAAAAGCCTGATCCCCACCTTTTTTGTACTTTTTGTACTCCTCAGTCGAGAAGAAAGAAAAGTAGGTAAGTTTTTATTGGGACTCGTACATACAAGAAGATCATTAAACTACTTAAATTAAACAAAATAAAAAATTAAAAAGTCAACAAATAATCAGAAAACTAAAACAGAAGTTGGAAACTAATGAGAAAAAAGCTCCATGGAAGTCAACTTAAAGTATCAGCTTTGGGCAAAAAACAACAATATGCTAATCTTTCCAAATCATTACGCATTACGAGAATGTCTTTTAGAGAGTTCGTGATTTAAACATAACTGTGGATAGGGGACAAACAGTCAGTAGTGTAAACGATATTGCAATGACCGAGTTACAAGAACGAGTAGATGCCTGCATAATTAGCGGGGTATGGAAACCGGTTCATATTACAAGCATGCTTGTTGAAGTGAAACTTCTTTAGGCACGCTTGACTTGGGGAGTAAACTCGCGAAAGCGTTACGAAAAATATTACAAAAATGATCGGGCAAGGCGAACGGAAAGCAAAGTATAGTCCTATTTCGTCTGTAATACAACGAAGCAGTTGGCACATGTAAATATTGCATGACATGCCGTGTATAAAGTTGTGGGTTCGCATCTCGCCGAAGATAATGTATATTTTTTGGATCTTTTTAAGATTTGTTAACAATTGAGTCGAGTATGAAGTTGTGAGTTCGCATCTCGCCGAAGGCAATATATATTTTTTGGATCTTTTTAAGATTTGTTAACAATTGATTACCTAAGAGCACAAATAATTTATAAATTTCGTTCTGTTCTGGCCTTTATATTGTTTTATATATTTTTGCTGAACATTTCTGATATAATTGAAAGTATAGAAGTTTGAAGATATCGTCACAATACGATAATTGGACACAAAGTACAAATTGCTTTCGAGCAGGCGCGTGCGCTCCTTAGAAGCAGATAAGCATTGCATACCCTAATAATTTTCTAAAAAAATATATAATAATTACATTAAAATAATTTATATACTACAAACTTAAAACTGAAAGACTGTTGATAACACTGCCATCTATTGGGGCTAATGCAAACTACTAACACACATTACAATGCTGTCCGCGCAACTCAACTTCGTCACGACGCTCGCGCCAGTTCGCGTAGCGACATAAGCAGTTACTAATGTGCCTCTTCCATACGCGTCTGTGAATAAAATTATTTGCTTGTGTGCATAATCTTTGCGTACGTGGGCGTGTAATTTCATTCAAATTTTTAGGCCGAACAAGCACAGCTTCTAATAATGCGGCGAATTTAAGAAGTTCACAAATATAGCATGATTGTTGATGAAATATAATATAAAATTTTACGTAATCATCATAGTAACAATATTAATGTATTTTGAAATAATCTTTTTTTCCCGCGAATTAATTCCAACTTTCCCGAAATTCGGTAATTTGTAAAAAGTGACAACACTATTTTGACGGTATTATTATAAGCGATGCGCCAACATGCCGCGTGCCCTGCCTCCCGCCGCCCGCGTCAGGGTTGCATACCGCACATGTATTACGTTAACTCTTTATGCGAAATAATATTAATTTTTTGAAGTGAAACTTCTTTGCGCACGCTTGACTTGCGGAGTAAGCTGGCGAACGCGTGACGTAAGCGTTACGAAAAGTGATCGGGCAAGGCGAACGGAAGTTAAGTGGGGGATATAAGCACAGAGGCGCCCGTGGCGCGAGCTTAGTACTACAAGGTCTACAACGAGTTATTTTTTTTTTTTCAATAAAAATAGAAGATCTATGCAAAAATATTAATTTACCAATGAAACCATGAAATAAATTTAAATATTTATAGAAAATTAATATATGTATATGTGTATACATGTATATATTGTACACACATACAGTATGTTACGAAAACCCTGTCCGACCCATAAGGATAATAGAGGTTAGGTAAACACATGACCAAATATAATATAAAATTTTACGTATTCATCATAGTACCAATACAAATGAATTTTGAAATAGTCTTTTTTTCCAACGAATTAATTCAAATTTCCCCGAAATTTGGTAATTTTTAAAAAGTGACAACACCGGTATTATTATGAGCGAATAGCGATGCGGCCACGTGCCGCGTGTCCTGCCGCCCGCCCCCCGCGGTCAGCAGGCGAAGGGTGGTCAACGCACATTTAATAAGTTACCTCCTTTTGCGAAATAATATTTATTTTTTTTAGGGGGGTTTTTTTTTTAAGTAAAGCCCGGTTTTGTATGTATTAGTAGAATCAGTTATCGATACCTAACAACACCTTCACGGGTCGGACAGGGTTTTCGTAACATACTGTATATATATATATATATATATATATATATATATATATACATAATTACATACAGATGGAGCGAAAGAAGTTTCACTTCAGTCGTGTGGTCATAAGCACACTCGTATTTTTTTTTGAATGTGGAAGGGCGTGGAATCAAAATGGTTGTCATGATTTTGTGGCTTAAAATTACGAAGAATGTTAGAAAATTTGTCATGAGGCCGGTGGGTAATACGCATGGCTACACATCAAACTATGACAGAACCAGTATAGTTTAACTTGTGATTATACGTAAAGCCTATACAATGCGAGTTCAGCTCAAACTGGAAATGTATAATTTGTGTGTCTTTAGTACCAAACGACTTCATAGTCGCTGGAAGTCTCTTTGGTCGAAATATAAATCACTCTTTGACTTCTCCTGTAACGTTTTGAGAAACTGTATTATAGTGTAGCTAAATATCTAGAATAGTAATTAATCCTCTACGTCATGTATATTCAACTACGAGTTGGTTCTATTGCAGGATATCTTTTGGTCGTATAAGAAATTAAAATATTTTTAATAAAACATAAATTACTACAATAGATTTGCTTGATCTTACAATGCCGAACACCTCCAAAACGGTTGGACCAATTATTTTACTGAAATTTTGTAATTCGTTTTAGGCCTTAGAATATGTAAATCGGTACGCATCTAGTGTAACTATATTAATAACTACAAGCAAATTTGTCTTTTTACATTTTTTGTTTGAATTCAAAGAGGTATTTTTACATTACATTAAATGTATCAAAGAAATGTATAAATTATGTCTCGAATATGAAGAGTTATAATAATAATAAATAAATACTTAAATAATAATGATTGTAATATCAGCCAATACACTATCGAATTCACATGTTTGTACATATTACATAATTAGATATATATATCCAATCTGGAATAAAAAGATCTCATTCTGATTCAGCATTATAATAAGTATAGCGGTTTTCGAAAGTGCCTTACTAATAAAATCACACGTTAGATCATCAATGATGACCACTTCCTCTTCAACTACATTCTAGCATTCGTTTTTTGTCGTGTTTAGATATAGTATAGGCACTCATCAAGTCTGCGAAGTTTCAATTTATATCTATTCATTTATTTCGGCCAGTGTCCCCGATTTCTTTGTTCACTTAAAAAACAACTATATTTTAGTTCAATGCATGTTTTTCTTTCTATTTCATTAAGAAAAGTACAGAAGATAAAATATTAGTTTATTCTTCTCAAATTAGCTTGAGACTTTCATGGACCCTGATACTCTTGTACACAAACTACACAAAATCTAAGTCCAGTATAACTTTTTCTATTTACTTAAATAAGAAAAGGACAGAATATAAATGTCAGTTTAAACCTGTCATATTATTCAGCGTTTGACGTAAATTAACATAATTTAGTCGCCATGTTTTTAATCACGTCTAAACTATTCATTTTCTGTAAATGTATCTTCTTGTTGTTGTCCTTTGTTGTCCTTTTCTTATTAAAATGGAACGAAAAGATACACTGAACAAACTTATGCCAAATTCCATAAAGAATGCAAGTAAACAAAGCAACCTAGGATTATCACAAATCACATTTCTCAAATCTCCTAGTATTTCCATGATTATTGACTTTTCCATGGTTACTATTTATTACTATTCCTACTGCAGCATATTTCAATATAATTACTCAAATAACACGCATATTATTAACTTACTTTTTCGAAAAACCATCACAAAGTCGAAATTAATTTTACATGATAGCCCTGCATAAAAATAATATATGGATGAAATCCAGGTATTAAACACATTTTATGGAATTTAGACATTGCCAACAAATAAAGTTGAGACATTGGTCAATACAATTTTACATATTTTAAGTAACTACTTTTCAAATCAACTGCATAACACATCTATACTAATATATGTATTAAGCTGAAGAGTTTGTTTGTTTGTTGGTTCGATTTGAAAAATTCTTTTTGCATTGGATAGCCCATTAATCCAGGAAGGCTTTAGGCTAAATAACATCACGCTGCGACCAAAAGGAGCGGAGCATAACTAAACCACGCGAACGAAGTTGCTGGCGGCCGCTATTACATTATAATACTTTCAAGTTTCAAGTATGAACTACGTATAATATACTTATGTACTTATCAAAAATTTATTGAATCTATTATGAATTTAACTAACAACTCACAACTTATAGTTCAATCAAATCGGTTAAGCGTTCTAAACAAATCATAAAGAAACTTTTTAGTTTAGTAGGAAGTAGGATTACTTGTATGAAAATCAGCTATCTAGAAAAGCCTGTTAACATCTGCCTTTTAGGTGTAAACGACTCGTTGCCTAGCAACGGTTTGTTTACCTGTATTCTTTATCGAATTTGGCTTAAGTATAAATTTAATTTAGTTTGTAAACAAGGAAATCGGCGTCAGGGTCTATATATTTCTTTCCTTTCTGTATCTTGTAAAACTTCCATATTAAGTAAATAAATGTCTGTTATTTTTATTATGTTGTACATATAATAAACACTATTCCATTCTGTTGTTCAATTAATTTTAATTATTCAATTTGAAACGTCAATCAATACTTGATTGGCCAAATTATCAATAACCAACCATAAATAAACATCTTAGGTATGAATGAATTTTGCGTTCCGTAGACAATATTATCAGTATAACTATAACCAATAGACTACAAGGATAGCTAGCATAATATACTAACAATAGCTAGGCAATAGCACTGAACCTCTTATAGTAAGTAGCTTATTAATAAATCAGCCGCACGGGTTGATGGATTCGGGTAAGTTACCCTTGCCGCGGTTGGTCCGTGGATAGGTTACGAAGATTCCTCCGTTCTCGTTCTCAGCTGACATTCTTCATTCATCATGAATCTTTGACAGTCATTACGGGGCGACAGAAGCCAGAGTCTTACTAAGGGTTATCGCCTATCGTATTAAATACCTACCCAGTAACTACGTTGTGGGAATCGGATAGATCGATCAAAGCGTTTCGCTTCATCTTTTATACAGCATACATCGAGGATTGGAACAATTTGCCTCGGTGTTTCCGTCGGACTACAACTTAAGTGTCTTCAAGGCTGGAGTGAAGAGGCTCTTAATATACTGGCGCGCTTTACCATCAACGATTGCATCACTGCTTATCCTCAGGCGGGATTGCGGTCAAACACTAGTTTATGATAATAAAAAAAACAAGAATAGCAGAAAGATGGCTAAGAAATAACTGCGATATATGCTCTTTACAGTCGTTGGTCCGAACTTACGATACGGCATGCCAATCTTGTAAAATTCTTCGAGGAAGACGCAAATATTAGTGGACCAAGATTTGACTACCTACCGCTTGGATTTACAAAAATCTTAAAGTAACCAAAATTTTTAACAAATGCCTCTAACATAACCGGTTTAGAAACGCTTAACCCGATGCGAAAATATTCAAAATGTCTGCCGATGCATCATTGACTCAAAAATCACGAATCAGAGGAACACGTCAACCTGTGGTGGTTGGCACCACAAGTTAGATTACTTAAAATTTTGTATAATTTAATATTTCTATAAAGGACAATAAATATGAAGTTTTATCCAGCTACTATCATTAAGCCAGATACCTCGTTAATGATATAAAAACCTGTCGTCTTGCGCACGAAGTCTTCCGTACCATTACAATGTTATAAACTAGTGCTGGCCGAAATACGTTATTTTCATTTAAAAAAAAACATCTTTCGGCCAGAATTCTGGAGGGATGAGTTTTTCAAGATGCTCAGTTGGCACTCTCTCCACAAAGGAATACCTGTGCAATGCATGGAACATTATATGACATGCTACTAATATTACTGGTAGTTAATTACCATGCAAATATTGCTTAGAAAATAAGTTTCCTTTACGTAAACCAAGTTACCTAATACCAGGGTGCATAGATGTCAACGCCTGTAGTAACACTTGCATTAAAATACCAATAGTGGGAGTTAGATTGCACACAGATTTCAGACAAACTATTTCATTGTGAAATTCTGTCGCAATTCAGTAGAGAATTTAAGTGTAAAAATCAAAAATATTTGAGCAAAAAAATATATCGCTTATATAGTAATACATTGACACATCTATGTTTTTAATATTTTACAGAAACAAGGACAAAGTGTAAATGTTTGAAATTAATTTATGAGTTAATTTTACGTTTTTTTTTTACAGATTAATATCTATAATATTGTAACCAAACGTAGGGTTCAACGGGTTCGAGGGACGCTAATAAATATTAGAGATATGTAATAAACTCAGTTTCACATCTTGTGCAGATGTGCCAATATATACACATCTTGTGCACATCTGCACAAGATGTGATACTTCTCTGATTTTCTTCTTCTGTGATCTAGATGAGCGATATATATGTATGTGCATATGACAATAGATTGTGTTGAAAGAGTTTTGGAGATTAGACAGTTTTGAATTAATTATGAAGGAAATTGGCACAACACGTCAGTTGGCCGTGTTATACCCATTCAAACAAGTTTCAAAGACCGAGAGGTTTTTTCAAATATTTATGTAATCGTACATTTTATGTCGGTAGTCTGCGCACGAAGTGTTCCATACCCTTACCATTACCTAATCACGTCTGTTGTATTGGCCGCCCTTATATGCTTTTTTTTAAATGAATATTTCTTTACCATCGTTGTGATTTGAAAGCCGATGAAACGAAAAAGCAACAGTAAAAAGAGACAGACATAAAGTTATAAGATTTAACGTGGGAGGAAATGAGATAGGAAATATTTAATATAGTTGAACACAATACCATCTATCGAAAATTTAGAGAATTACTAGGGCTATTTGTCAGAACAAAATAATTCGTTTAAATAATTTTATTATTTTGGGGATGCTAAGTAGCATAGGACAAGGGCACGATGATAACAAGTTAATTTGCTTGACAACTGATTTCCCTGCCTATACTTATAATAACAATGCGACTCTTTACGTTTACAATGATGAAGGTGATCGCCGTGGCCGAAGTCGGTCTGGATTTCATCATCAATGCGACATATTTGCCAAAAATTTACACAAATGTGAATTTATGGCAAAGTAACTTTAATGCTTATGTGGAGGCATGAGGAACAGGGAGTAAAGCTCACTCATCTATACTATTATATAAAGCTGACTCTGCTGGTTCGATTTGAAAAATTGTTTTACGTTGGATAGCCCCTTAATCCAGGAAGGCTTTAGGCTATATAACATCACGCTGCGACCAATAGGGTGGAGCATATTGAAACCTACGCGGTTGAAACGGCGTGGCGCAGCTAGTCCTATATAAAAATGGGAGGATCCTCCGACCAGACGGATGATATGTCTGGAGCGCACTAATTGCAGGGTAAACTCTGCTTGCGAGATGTAGAATTCGTGTGACGTCAGTATGACCGCTTCACAAGTTACACAATAAAGTTCAGTTTAAGGTACAACTTCAGACATGCTTATAATTATTTCAATAGAAGCTGGTCTCTAATCAATTTAAGTAATTTCCATTAAAATAAATTTGATATTTGTTTAGCTTGTAAAAACGTCAATAAGAAACAAATCAAATTTTAATAGAGTTAGTAATACTATTTGAATGAGACATTTAAGTAATTCATATATGATTACTTACTCGTTTCGAAACAATAGAATTCTCACACCATTTCCAGATCGAATGAAATCAATTGCAAAGAAAATTAAAAGTGACGCAGTTACTGCATGCCTTTCTCTAATGATTTATGTCTTGCAACCACTCTTGTTCGTAGTTGAAATCTAGGTCTGTCTAGCGTGTGGCCTTGGGTTCGATGGCTAAGTCGGGCAGGGTAATTTCTAGGGTTCCGTAGTTGATCTTCGTACGTCCTCGGCTTAAGTACTTTCGAAACGCTAACCATGCAAATAGAATAGATTATTCTTTATTACGTACACCATTCACAGAAAATAAATATATATTCATGAAAATTAAACAAAGAAAGAAGATTTTGCATATTTTCATTTTCTCCAGCACAGGTAGTGCGATATGTATAACCCAGTCGACAAAGTGGTAAAATAAAATCACCCTACACGAAACTACAGGATGTTTTCTTTTTCTCGTCTTCGTAGTGTGGCGTATCATCATAGAGAAGGTCTTTTGAAATCATTGAGAGGTTGCTAAAACGAGTTTTTGATGTAAGTGAAAAGCGGCTGGCTCGAAAACTCAAAAAAATCATACATTGAAGGATTACTTACTAACTTGCTTAGATAACTTTGTTAGTTTGGAAGATATACGAAGAAGCCTTTAAGAAACTCCTCGTGTGCATATCCGACTCGCACTTGGTCGGTTTTACAACTGTTTGGATTAACTTTTCAATCTGGCTTTGAATAGTGCCAACACGTTGGAGTTTGAGTACATGATATGCAATTAGCTGGTATGTCCTATTATAATTTGCTATCAGTCATTCCCCAAACAAACGTTATTTATAAGTCTTAATGTATTCTTCCCATCATAAGCAAAATAAGAAGTTGTGGAAGGGAGGAGTTTTGTATGGAGGAATGTTTTGTGTAATTTTGACTTTCAAGAAGTACTTTCTTTTTTGAATGACTTAATTTCATTGCTATTTATATACTTTTTACTTGCGTAAGTCATTGTGCCTTTCAGACTTGCAAGAAAATCTCAAAGCAAAGTTTCCACTTAGCAGGATTATTGCGTAAAACACTATTAGTGGCGTTTGGTTTCATTTTGACAGTTCAACAACATTCATTCCGTTATTTACCTCGTTGAACAAATACTTTTTTCGAACAAACTGAGCAATGGATTGATTAGCAATATGCTTCATTTATTCAAATTGATTTTTTTTGTTCTTTTTAATCATTATAAACTAGTGCTTGACTGCAATCCCGTCTGATGGTAAGCAGTGATGCAATCGTTGATGGTAAAGCGCGTTAGTTTATTAAGCCTATTCACTTAAAAACTTAGTAAATAGGAAGGAACATGGCCAACGATGCTGCGCCAGAGGGAGATTGATTTGGAGGCCCTCCACGACCAAACTTCCGATACAACAACATTTAGTGCATCGTACCCGGCACTAATCGCAACACAACTGCTCAGACCCGTCCTCCGTACGGCTTCACCAGACATCATGTCGGAGCAAGACTTTATCTGGTGGGTGGTAACTTCAGTCGGCAGCCGATGTTGTGTGTGTTGTTACACAGTTTAGGTGCTGGTCATTCTTGCTAAGACAATAAACTAAGCACGACGATCCAAGTAAATATTCCTTTCTATTTACATATCTGTGCAATACCAAACTACATAAATGCTTTAACATTCATATCCGATCACCACTCATTGTAAATGTAAAGCTGTTCTTGTGAAGGTCAACAAGATTCTCGCGCAGACGCATTGAGGAATATTGATAGGAAATCATAGATGCATTATGCTTTGATTGGAGGAAGTATGTTAATATTTAAACTATTATGTTCTTATTTATTTAATGTAAGATTATATAGTTTATAATTAAACAATAATTGATAAAAAGGGTTCTACTTTTATTTTATTGAACAAGATCAAAATGAAGACTCGTATATTGGTGTGACGCGACGACGGTGCGACGCGATTTAGGTAGAACAATTTTCATTAAGCTTTTATACAAAATCTGTTTTTATTTAATCTATTACATAGTCTGCTAACATTGTTAAATCGAATTCAATAAAAGAGACGATTTTCAATTTGGGAAATTGTTCTTTGTTATTTTTTTCTCGGTCTGTGTGTATGTTCGAAAGCCACATAATGTTGCTTTATTATAGATAGATAGACACTAGATAGTGTTAAAGGTTATTGAAGGATTTGGAAACAGTAGAACATTAAACTTCTTTTTGTCATCCCTTCATCGCTACTTCGTCGTCACTACGATATAATTTTAGTCTTTGTCACTACGTTATATAATTTTTACATTCTGCTGACTACGATAAAATTCGTAACACTTACCACACCAAAATGTTCCCATTCTCCATGGGAAATGGCGAAACGACAACTTTATCAACTCTGACTACGCCACTCAACGATATAATAAAAGAATGCAACGCCAATTAGTGATTAATATCGTTAAACTGATTAAGTAGGTAACTACCTACTTATTAGTTTTCACATTTAACAATAGTTATTGTAATTAAGCGTTTCTGAGTTAACAATCGTCGGTATCGCAGTTCAATAGTTTTGTTAATGTGTAAAACGAATCGACTGATTCGTGCTTAGGTAGGATTCAGTATTGACGTACAAAATTCAATCATGACTCAACCATTAATGATATCGTCAAGAGGACGGAAAATACATACTTATTGTATTGTGATCATTTCTGAAGTATACAAGTTGCAGCACAAATATCTGACATCGAAGGGACATCAAAACTATCTGACGAGGCCAGCGATGTTAGTGGTATTGGTTTATAGAGATGTGGTTTGTGTAAAACATGGCATTAAGCAGCACGATCCCAACAGTTATGTAAAGGGGAGGATGGAACGTTAAACATGGCAGAATGTTAGGGAGACATCACATACGTCTATCCATAAATGGTTTTATCTTAATTTTTGCATAGTTATACATCACATTTGTGATTCCAAAAAGTTAAGTAATCTAAATTTAAAGTGTCAGGACGTCTATTTGGGCGCAGATTTTGACAGGTCACGGCGGCTTCGCCGCGTACCTACATAGATTTAAATTGAAAGACAGTCCGGCCTGTGTGTGTGACACACAGGCAACTGAGACAATCCAGCACATCTTGTTCGAGTGTCCGAGGCACAACCGCGACAGATACGACCTGGAATTAAGTACAGGAAGAGTTTTGACGGAAACAACCATTGCGGACCTTATGGCGGATAAGCACTCCAGGCCGTATCTGGAGCGGTTTTGCCTCAAAGTTGCAAAAATGTGCATTGACAGAAACAAAACGAGGGGCGGTGCAACCCAGCAATTGTCGTCGGCAAGAACTAACAATAGGTAGGTTGTAAGATAAGTGGAACGAATTTGAAATATATAATTAAATATATAAAAAGACAGAAGTAATAAATAATAGATTATAAGTACATAAATAGTGTAATAATAAAGATGTGACATAGGGAAAAAAAAAAGCCACGCAAGAAGTAGGGACGCCAACGCTGCCTGTGATGACGGGTGTCTTTAAAAAAAAAAAAAAAATTTTAAGTGTCTAATTGGTATATTAATGTTGATTTAACTGCACAACCAGATAGAAATTATGGTCCGTAACAATTCCATAATGAAAGAACGTGCACGCACATTTTCGCAAAGAAAAAAGTGTACCTACGGTCTACACATTTTTATTGATACTTAATCGTTACCTCTACGTTATTGTATGGCAGATCTTGTCGGCGCAAATTTCGCCACTTCCACACCGGTGGCAGCGCAGAGGTCACTTTGACTGTATGTTGTGGGACTCTGAGGTCAGGATAGGAGGTGGAGCAAGCTCTGTGACGTAGCCTTACTTTACCAGGGTTTACGACTTAATCTTCCTTCTAGTGTCCGTAGATCGTGCAGGGACTTTCAAGCGATTCTTTTGGCAAATCTTAAGTATATTATCGATATCATAATTAGATCCTTAATTTATATTTGACTTTGGAGTAATAAGATGGTATTTGGATGGGATTTGGTGTAAGATGATATTAATAATTTGTGCCGAAACAATAGATCTGCTACTAAAACCAAGACACCCCTTAAAACATCCTTGAGAGCAACACAACCGAATTGGCTCTCAATGTTAGTGTGCGATGTTACTTTTGGGACAATCCCCATCAAACTTTGTCAAACAGTTTATGGACAAACAGACAAACAGTGGGCTGTTATAGGCTATCAGTCTATAGCAGTTCATCTATTACACGCCAATCAATCCTCCTGCCTGCTGCAAAAAATGCCTCGATTTTCTGCAACTCCTGCTGCTACCTGCCATTATAATAATTTTCTTGCCACTAGGTATACATCACTACCGTTTACCTGATTACCTAAACGACTTTTAAGTGTTCTTTAGTTTTTGTATTTATTTGTATAGTTACTTGTGTACAGTGTCAATAGATACTCGTGTCAAATATTGTGAAAGTTACATAACTAATAAATACAATCAAGCAGACATTCTAGCAAACAAAACTATGACGAAAAATTCAAAACAGCCATACCTAACGACAAACGTAGGTTCAGTATAGACAGTCGAATATATACTAACAACTATTAGTTACCTATTCCAACATGGTCAAGCCTTAATAAGGCTAATTGTAACTAAGAACCAGCCATTGTTTGGGCACTTTCTTTTTCTTCCTTTGCCTATTATGAAACAAACAATCGACTCGTGACGTCCTAAAATGAAGCGTAAACTTTAGTTACACAACTGTAGTGAAATGCTACCTGTGGCTGTCAGTAATTGTACAAAAAACAGCACTTTACAAATAGAATGGAAAGTGGGAAGATTCTGTTTAAAATAAGATACTGTTTTGAAGAAGAAATTAGACACAGACGAGGTAAAAATTAAAAGAGACATCAGTAGTTAATTTGTGGCGATAGCTGACAGACAGGTGGTTTTTAGATATTTTTGTTTATTTAATAAGCTTTCGTGAAGATTACATTAATATGACTACATTAATATTACTTTATATTACTAATATAATAGAAATTAACATGAACAAATTAAATAGGGGTCTATAGCCCTGAGTCGAGTTGGAAATCATGGAGCCTTTGGCAGTGGAATGATGAAGGCTAGCAGTAATAATAAAACACATACATACATGGAGGTTTATTGATACACTACACTGTGATTAAATCTTTGATGTAGGTACGCAAATGGATGCCGCCTACTTGACTCTACGATTGTACGCCATTTGAATTAGTTAAAACAGGCTGCAAATCTCCACTGTTGTTTAATATTGCATTTTGGTGTCATTGCTACACTACTGGAATAAATAATTGAGTTCTGAGTTTACCAGCCTCCCAAACAATGTTGTTTCCGAAAATAGATTCAATAAAATAACATAATATAGGAAGAAGATTTCAGTGCCCAACAAACAAAAACTAAAACTCAAATAACATACCAAAAGATAAATATTTTTTATAACGAATTAAAGCCAAACAAACACACAATGAAGACTAAGAGAAAATAATCATACGCACTATCTAATTCGAAAAGCCAACCTTATAACGGCGAAAGACTGGCTGATAAGAAATGCTGAGTCCAGAATATTTAATCATCTCTACAAGTTGGTGGTACATATAACGTAACTCAGCAGCAATTTGTCCGACAATTTCTGTAATCGACTTAATGTCGTAACCATCGATCGAGCGGTGTGTGCCGAGCTTAATACATTTATCACTGCATTGCCATCAAACATCGTGACCCGATGAAAACGTGAGGAAATCCACTCATTGTCATGCATAATAAAATCTTGCATACCGTTGTCATGTCCTCAGAATCCAAGACAGCTGCAGTTACCGAAGAGGTAGATGTTAGACAGTCACCGTTCTTATAGTCCAGTGAGGAAACGATATTATATAATAATGATGGCTTCTCAAGAACTGCCATGTTTCCTCTCATGGGCGTTGTATCTTGTAGCTTAAAGATCAGTGTTACGTCATGTTAGGAGCAGTTTCCTCATGTTTGCTAGTAATGATATAATCTACGAATACAAAATCATTAGTTTAGTCAATATTCCCCTATGTATAGAGTAATAATTTGGATTCTCATGATTAGCACCTATATTATACATATTATATTAAAACAAAGCCAAAAAGTTGGTTCGATCTTTGTTTTCTGGAACTATCCCAGTTTTTTAAGGAAGAATACTACGCTAGGGGTACCCTCAGAAGCCGATCAAAAATGAAGTATACGAAGTAATATCGTAGACAGGAACTAGAAAATTTACGCTGACGAAGATGCGAAATAAAAAAAGTGTAATGATTATGATGATTTATACAATGATTCAATCATCCTCAATCCTTCTCCGTATGAGAGGAGACCTGTGCCCAGCAGTTGGACGATAAAAAAAAGGTTGATGATAATGATGATGATACCAATGATTGCAATCTGAACCGAGAGCTTTATTGGTCCGTTTACAAGAGGTTTCACTTAAATTTCATCCAGCACAACCTCACTAATCACTATAGTGAAGATATAGCCAGATATAGCCGCAAGATAGCCACGCTATGGCTATCTTGCGTACAGGATATTAGTTTTGCTACTGCAAAATTGGCGGAAAATCTAGCACCCTGCTAGCAGTTTACAACGTCCTGACACCAATCGTCGGGCTGTTGCTGACCAGATAAAACATTACAAAACCCGAACGTCTGGTCGGAAGATTCTCCTTTTTGTGTAGATGATACTGATGATTGAACTTTTCTCTTTCTTTTTTCCTCTTTTTGTGTCGATTTTACTCTTTTTCGATATTTCACTATTATTTGAGCCCAGTCACGCTGATGCATCAGTGGCGTTCATAAGTCGTCCAAGATGCAGGTGAACAAGGTACATAGGGCACTCCAGCAATTGGAGCATGGACTGATTTGAGGCACCGCACTTCACTGGGCATTGGATTGTTCAGTAATTCCCCACTTCGACAATTTGTGTCTGCAGCACTTAAGTTTACAATTAAGTAATACATTTTGGTAATCATGGTTGAGTTTCGCAATCATTAACAAAATAAGCCATTTAGCCACATTGTTAACAACTACTTGTTTGTGTTAAAACAAATAATGTTTTAATTCGGATTCTCACGCGATGTTCACTAACAGGTCACCTGGTTCTCATCATTGTGACAGTGTAGTTTGTTGGGTATGTTGATCGATAACATATAGTATGCTTAAATATGGTTTGTTGGGCTTTGTTTTCATAATATTGTGTGATTACCTTAACATGAGGTAGATTACTGTATGGCCTGGGAAGTAAACATATCTGCGTTAAATAAAAATTGGGAGTCAATAGCGTCATTATTATGTGTTTATGTATTTTTCTGTTTCATTCATCATCATTAGCATTTTTCCAACTGAGTTGGAATCAGCTTCCTATCTAGCTGGATGCAAAGAAAGTAATTTACAGGCTGCATTTTGGAGTGTCTGTGGGAATTGTCACCGTTCCATCACCGGATGACCCGTCGTACTCGAGTATTCACTCTTATGTTGCTGACGCCACTATTATGTGGAAGAAGTGTTTCGCCTCATCTTTTATACCGCGTACATCAAAGGACTGGAACAATTTGCCAGTGGCGGTGTTTCTGTCCGAGTACAATATCAATGCCATCAAGGCTAAAGTAATTAGGCTCTTAATAACCCAGTGCGCTTTACCATCAAGGGGATCGCGATCAAGGACCAGTCTAAAATGTTAAAAAAAGAATACCAATATTTTACATACGAGGCACGACTTTTAAATTTAAGTAGTCGGTTGAAGAAAATAACACAACCTTAGAACCTTATAACACTATTTATTGTTTTTCAAAGTATTCACCACATAGGTAGCTTAATACACTTTTCCGTTCGCTCAAACCAGTTATTAATGACATTTATTCCACTCTAAAGTGGGAGTGTTCAAAATGGCTTATTTGAAAGCGTCGACTGCTTCTTCACCGGTCGTAAACTTAAAGAAATAGTTAGGGCTTAGGTCAGGACTGTATGGAAGATGGTCAAGAATTTCTACTTTTTCCTGCTTCAAATACTCAGTCGTTTAACAAGCGCTGCGTGAACTTACGTTGTCGTGGTGTAGAATACTGCAAATTTAAACACATTCGAATATAATTCCAATTTTGAAATTGCCGGGAAATATGGAAACAACAGAACTTAAAGGCAGGCAACTGGCCGTGTGACCAAAGACATTTAAAATTAGAATAATTTAAATGTTTTCTTTCCTCTGTCTTTTCTACTTAAATACACACCATATAAGATAAATCAGGAAGTATTTTACGGTCACGAATTTACACTAAATATGTAACTTCTCATTTCCACATTTTCTACAACTAGTACTGCCTACATTACGCAAGTTTAAGTAGCCACCCACATACCGCACCCAATGAGGTGTTTGTGTCCGGCAGAGGAATGGAGTCGAGTTACTTTTTTGCCAAAAAAAAAAATCAATCGAGCCTTTTGTTGTACTTTTTAGAATTAGATATAGGTAGGTACTCTGACCGTTACGTTTATGTTTGGTATTTTGGTATGTTTGTACGTTGGTATGTTATTAATTTGTCTGCGTGCACGTTGCTTATGGCCGCGTGGCAGAACAATAATATAATTTTATGGCAATAAAAAAATTCACTGAAAAATATTTTATAATATAAGTAAAATATTGTCTTGAAAATTAATAAATCGTAAAACTGCTCAAAATATATTTTGCGACGCCTAATTATGCTATTATGAGTGTAAACGTGACTGTTTCAATTTCATTTCTTGTCATCAATTAATAAAATACGATTATGTTATTTCAGTTATCGAACAGAAAAATTACGTTAAAATAATTCAATCACTGAGCCGTGCAAAATTACCTTTTTTTTGTGGTATTTCAATTTAGGCAACTAACATAAAACGCGCGCCTTTACTGTTATTATTGGTTATTACGGTCAGTTATCTAAAAATTTACTTGGTACCGCAAAGCGTTAGTAATGATATAAAATTTCAATGCTTGCCTCAATATCCGAAAATAATTCATCTAGTATTATTGTTATAACTTTATTAATTGCCATTGTGCATTGCCACGGCTGCCAGACGGATTGAGAAAACAATAATGGTCATCCTCACATCATCCCATTACATATATATGATATTTGGTGAAGAGGACGGGTCTGAGCAGTTGTGTTGCGATGTGTGCCGGGTTCAATGCGTCAAATGATGTTGTGTCGGGAGTTTGGTCGTGGAGGGTCTCCAGATCAATCTTCCTCTGACGCAGCATCGTCGGCCGTGTTGTTGGGTTTAACATTGCACCTCGCTCAACTGCCGTCTTCCTTCCTATTAACTGGGTATCAAAGTAACTGGGTTATGCAGGTTAGATTAGCCGTGGTTCCATATAAAATAGTAGTAATCCACAGGATCTGGTTAGACTGGAATCCAACCAAAACATACTGTGTTCCAACATAAAGTGTTGACTCTCAGCCTAGTTTGACGCTCTAGTAGACGCGCTAATCTCTGGAATAAGCGGAGGGAATTTAATTTTAATTTTTACATCTACATCTCCATTTACATTTATACCTACTTATATGTAAAGTACTAGCCCATTTTTGAGAAAGGCTCGGCTGTTTAAAATTACACTAGGACTTAAGACCCTTAGGAGCTGATAAAATAGATAAATGTCAGGAAGAATCGTAAGCGAAAACTTAGAAATAGCACAGACAGAGGCGATACGATCAACCCTCAGTGGGTTGAGAGAACAACATTTCATGCCGACAAAATCGCGGGCAGAATCTAGTATACTGGTTGGCTATTTAATGTGCATACAATATAGTAATTTAATTACATAAGCACTCAGTTACGCTGTAAAAACACGTCTAGACGCTATGACGAGTCATCGTTTATTGTTAGTAATGTAATAATCCTTTGTAATTACTTAGTAATGTTATTATTATCGTCACGTACTTGTTATTGTGAAACCAAACAGCACCGTTTATTCCCTTGATAGTCTCTATTGGAGCCTGTAGGTATATTATATTTAGTTAAAATCCGTCCTCCCGCTTCTACGCCCTAGGACAAGGTCCGTACGCCACAGGGGATGGCATTTGCGTATAATCGCTTGGTTTTGAAACCTTGGCTGGAAGCCTCAATTTATTTTTAACGCACCCATAGGCAAGTCCAGTGAAGTACGCAACCACCTAAATTGACCAGCGATGTATGTTGGGCATAAAGCTCTTGATTTTCTCCCATCAATATCAGCAATGTCTTTCTCTTGAAGTCTTTACCTTCATATATAAATGGTCAATTCAACCTTTATTTAGTCTGACGTCTTACCTCACTACATCCAGTGAAACCAAACTGGTGTTGGAACAGTCTCCATATTCAGACATGGTGCTTACATGAGTAAATTCACTGTCTATCTTTTTCTTTCCTTAACAACCGATAGATTTTACCTCCATTTACAAAATTTATTTTCAGTGACTCTTTGACGCCTCGTCTTACCAGTTGTAGGTATGTCGATTCACCTGGGATCGACATACAACTGATAAGGAGTTTTCCTTCCTACATAATTTCTTTAATACTGGTCTTAAAACGATAAAGAAAACCATCGTGCGAAAACCAACATGTCCTAGCACCAAAAAAGTAGACATGTGATATCTACCAGCCCGCACTGGTGGTAATGTTGTTAACACCTCTACGATCCGGACGAAGCGTTTCGCCTTCTCCTTTATACCGCGTACATCGAGGGACTGGAGCAATTTGCCAGCGGCGGTGTTTCCATCGGACTACAATTTGAGTGTCTTCAAGGCTAGAGTGAATAGGCTCTTAATAAACTAGTGCGCTTTACCATCAACGATTGCGTCACTACTTACCATCAGGCGGGATTGCGGTCAAGCGCTGGTTTATAAATAAACAAAAAAAAAAAAAATTCGTAGTCTGTTCTGAAGCCGGCGATTACGATTGAAAAAGAGTCGTTTAAATAATTTTAACGTTTTGGCACTGTAGAGAGATGCTATTTATTATAATAGGACAATCGGATTATGCATGATAAAAGCTAAAAAAAAAACTAAAACTTGAATTGCTATCTATAGGTAATAAAAAAATTTAAACCCAACTGTGTAAAAAGTGAACTGTACTTTATGTATACCTAATACTAATATAATACTATCAAGGTAATTAAAAAAAACATTAAGCCTATTGTCACTTAGAAATTTGGAGTGGCAGCCATTCTAGATTTTGACTAGACGATTGACGTATGAATCATAAAAATCGGACAGGCCTTTAGTCTGTACCTTAAATGCTTCAAAGGAACAAACATACACGCACAGACTGATGAACACATTACCCTCCTTTGCGGCGCGCAGTCAGGTAAAAAGTGGTCCAATCTCTCTCACCATTAGGATTATGTAAACTCGAAGTGTGGAACCTTATTGCGCCACCAGCCTACCATCGGTTAAGTTTTGACTTATGGGTGGTTTATATTTAAAAAAACAATAGGGAAGTACTTAACAATAATGATGTTTCCTGGGTAAAAAAAAAAAAAGATTCTATTTAGTCCGTCATGCAGATTATAGAAAAATATTGGATACGTATATTTTGTTTTATCAAATCAATAAACATCGACAGATATAAAAGGCATCAAAGATCAAAAGTGGTGGCTGGTGACGTCACTGCTCTCTTAAAAGTGTAGCGTGCAGTGACGTCACACGAGTTTTCAACGCACTGTATCTCCTTAATTTTTTGTTTATATGAAAAAAGAAAGACGGACTGAATTGTTTTTTTTTTTTCAACTACCATATTGTTCCTTTTCATACTATTAAGTAGTTATAATGACCTCCATAATTTATTGCAAGACATCGTAAAACCCACACAATTTTCGACGAACAATAAACCTGAATTAAAAACGAGCGAATGATTTCCGTGTCTTGCCGCTGTATGCACGTGCTGGCTGAGAGATAACTGTAATATAATAGCCGATGGTGTAACGGTAGCCGGGTCAACCGCAATAATGCACGGGATTCAGTTCTGCTGGATGACTTACAGTTTAATGCTCTGTGTCTCATTGTGGGATCATATTTGGTTCAGGTGTTTTTTTTTAATGAAATCAAATCATTTTATTTGTTAACACAGGTAAATAGGTACAGATCTTACATAGAACAGCGCGTTGCGCCAATAGGCGTACAGAATTATAGTATTCATCTAGCTCATTATAACAAAATTTTAACCTCTAAGAATATACCTATTTTTAGAAATCATGCATTTTTTTTTTAATAATTATAAACTAGCGCTTGACCACAATCCAGCCCAATGGTAAGCAGTGATATAATCGTTGATGGTAAAGCGCGCTAGTTTATTAAGAGCCTATTCACTCAAAAAAAAAAAAAAAAAAAAACTGAGTGAATAGCAACGAAGACGGCAGTTGAACGAGGTGACGCAATGTTAAATCCAACAACACGACCAACGACGCTGCGCCAAACGGAGATTGATCTGAAGACCCTCCACGACCAAACTCCTGACGCAACAATATTTGATGCATCGTACCCGTCACACATCGCAACACAACTGCTCAGACCCGTCCTCCATACGGCTTCACCAGACATCATGCCGCAACACGACAAATCGCTTGGCGGCAAGACTTTGTCTGGTGGGTGGTAACTTATGCCGGCGGCCGATGTTATGGCCTACCACCGTATTTTATCTTTTTTCATATAAACAAAAAATTAAGACGACACAGTGCGTTGAAAACTCGTGTGACGTCACTGCACGCTACACTTTTTAGCGAGCAGTGACGTCACCAGCCACCACTCCTGATCATCCAAGATCCTTTTATATTTGTCATTTTTTATTGATTTGATAAAACAAAATATACGTATCCAATATTTTTCTATAATCTGAATGACGGACTAATAAGTTTTTTTTTAGTCAAATACCCTATTGTCAAAATTAAATAGTCGGTCAATTATTCAGAAAGTTGAAGCAAGTTGTGCATCCCAAAACGTAGATCTCTTCGAAGAAGAACGAGCAAGAACCTCTAAGGACACTGATCACTTAAATCAAGATAACTATTATATTATTATTACAAAATCCTGAGCACCTCATTCTTGTCGCTTTCCTTTGCTAAGGAAAAGGAAAAAAATAAAACCATTCTTGAAGTAGTTTAATTTTGGGAGCCTATTCCATACTGTTAATACTCTTTTGAACGAAGCATATTTTGGCTGACCTGAAAATAACACAGAACTCCTTTAGAGTTAATAGTGTTTCGGAATTGTAGATAATTGAGGTAGTAATTAACCAAATCGAGAACACCTCACAATTAAATTACGTTCCGAAGCTTAGATAATAATCCTTGTTCTAAGCAATTACTTAATAAGTCACACAAAAACCACCAGACTTACCCTTGAAAACAAAAACAATACGTTAATTACTTTGTTTAAAACAAAAACTGTGTATCTGCATTAGGCAACTCTCCCACCGTCGAAGATAAAGCCGCTAGCATACATGATTTTCTCGCTCAAGAAACGTACTACTTACAAGCTATATAATTACACATCTACAGCCAAATTGCATAATACATTATAAATAGCAATGGGTTTCATTTTGACAGTTTAACAACATTCATTGCGTTACTTTACGTTGTTGAGCAGACACATTGTTGACCATATGGAGCAATGGATTAGCAATATGCTTCAAAATGATTGTAATTGATAGCAATGTATATCGACTGCTGCGCCGCGTGTCGTGGGTTCGATATTTCCCGCACGGAACAAGTATTTGATTGCCCTACAATTAGTAGGTCCGGTTGTAGTAAATAAGTCGACTTTACAGATACAGCACATCAAAGCTTCGTCTAAAGCTTCAAGATTGATTGAGAAAATTTTACAGTTTCGGATAGCTGAGATGCTGTCGGCTGTACGTAAAACCTATACAAGGAGACGTCAGCTAAAACTGAAATGCATAGCTTGATGTGTTGTCGATTAAAAAAATAATGGACGCATGTCAGAAATACAAAATTATTATAATAGACTAGCCGCGATCCGTGGTTTAACTCGGATAAGTTTCTGGATATAAACCATGCGTGTAATAGTACAAACATCTATAATACATCTATTAATTCATTGATCGCTTACTACAAACTTTCTCATTTATAATAGGTATTAGCAGGTAGGTTCGGCTCGAGTCAGTAAAAAAAATCTTAATATTAATGATTGGTTTCTGGACGCCGGTCGTCTACACAGCCGATGCCACGCAGCTAGTACACGTTTGTCGCAGCAATAAGAACACTTGCTCAGCGAGACTTGCTTGGAGAACAGAACCTCACTCTTGGTAGGTATACCAGCACGAGCGAATAACCTCTCGTCACTGTCACGCAATAGTTGCTAGCTCCTTGTTCGCGGGCGATGTGACAGCTGACTCAGTATTAGTACACGCTCACACGGGATCGCTTAGAATCGCAACCGCGAACTGTGTCGTTTGACGTGATGTAAGTGTGCGAAACACTGCGTTGTGCAACTCATTGTTCTTGAGATCTGGTGCGGTTTTTGTCAGATGCCGTGTGCTTGTTATTAAGAAAGGTTTTTTTTTTTGTATGGGACGTGTTAATACGTGGGTTTCGGTGTAATGAATGTAGGATTAATTGTTATTGCAATATTTTTCTAAACAACTCCCCAGTCAGATTACTTGGGAATATTTAGCAACTTAGACCTTATGATTGGCTCGTTTGTCTTCGGCACTCTGATTGCCACACTATCAATAGCAATTATCATCATCAACCCTTTTATCGTCCCACTGCTGGACACAGGTCTCCTCTCATACAGAGAAGTATTGAGCGCAATCGCCACGTTTGCTCAATGCGGGTGGATTGAATCATTTTGAAAGAAATTGCTAATCCATTGCTTTGTATGTTCAAAAAAAATGGTCTGCTTAACAATGTATATACCGCAATGAATGTTGTTTATTTTTAATGCCATCCTTGTGCCAATGGAATAGAAGACAGAATCGGTCGAAAGGATTGTAAAAAAAGGTTTGTTTAAATATTTATTATTCCGAATGGAGTTTAGGCCATGCTCGGCCGTTGGACTAGGTAATTGCATAACTCACTAGCGATAGGTGTCATTTTCATAGTTCAACAACATTTAATGCATTAATTATGTAGTTGAGCAGATACATATTTTTCGAACATACATAATATGTGGAACAATGGATGATGTAATGGATAAATGTTACTTTTGAATTGTCTAAGTGTCGGTTAGTCAGTATAATGAAGCCGGTCGCCCATTTTCATAGCGTAGTAACTCATGGAAAAGAATGGGCAAAAAATTCCACTGTTTTAGGCCATGCCGGTTTCTTCACGATGTTTTCCTATTTGTGAGCAGCGGCGATGAGATATTTTAATGCTAAGCCTTAAAATACAATACAAATATAAATCTTGCAATCGACCTTTAGTAAACATTGACATTAGAAACCCGAATGCTTTTTACGAATTCAATTGAGTTACAAAATTGCTCTGATTGGCGCTAACTGTGTTAAGCCATTCAATGGCATTGACTAAATATAACCAATTCAATTGTAACGTGGTCTTGAATAGTTTGAAGGACCGCCCATTGTGTCACCCTTTGTAAAATTTCCATATTTATTATCTGTACATAAGTTTTTTTTTTTTTATAAATTATAAACTAGTACTTGACTGCAATCTCGCCTGATGGTAAGCAGTGATGCAATAGTTAATGGTAAAGCGCGCTAGTTTGTTAAGGGCCTATTCACTCTAGCCTTGAATACACTTGTAGTACGACGGTAACAGTCGTATCCGAAGCTTTCAGCTTTGGAGTCTAGGGTCCGCTTTACGAGTCTAACTGCTCATTTTGGCTAAACTTCGATATTTTCCATGAAGCGACTGCCGTCTGACCTCCACAACCCGAAGGCGATATCGCAGCATCGCTGTTAGACCAACTGTAGGACTTTTGAGGGCTCCTTCAACCCGTAACGACTGCCATTAGATGTTCGTATGGAAACCGGGACCAACGGCTTAACGTGCTTTCCGAGGCACGACCAGACCAGTGCAAATATTCATATTCATGCATACAAATATTTGCACTGCGCGGGGATCGAACCCGCGCTTCCTTACGCAGCGGCCGCGTTCGCTACCGCTACGCCACGGAGGCTGTCATCAACACCGCCGCTGGATGTACGTGATAAAAGAGGAGGCGAACCGCTTCGTCCGGATGTAGGGGTGTCAACAACGAGGGTAAGGGTGGTAATTCGCCGGGTCGTCCGGCTCTTTATTATTTATTTATGTTGTAGGTACATAATAAAGAATATTATAATCTATTCTATTCTATACTATTCTTCTTGACTTTGTGGAGTGTGCTACTGACAATGTGTGCTAAAATTCTGACATTTCAATAGGATTTATTGCGTTATTTACGTTGTCGAGCAGACACATTTGTCGAAAATCATTTTTAGATATTAGCAATCTACCTACTTACCTAAAAATTATTTTCGAAAAATCTAAGGTAGGTCCAACTTCGAGAAAGAGGTGTCTCGTCGAATCCAGCTCGGCTGGGCAGCGTTCGGGAAGCTACGATGCATCTTCTCGTCGTCCAAGATACCACAGTGTCTCAAGACTAAAGTCTTTGACCAGTGTGTGGTGCCAGTGATGACTTACGGAACTGAAACGTGGTCGCTCACAATGGGCCTCATACGAAGGCTCAGAGTCACGCAAAGGGCAATGGAAAGAGCTATGCTCGGAGTTTCTCTGCGTGATCGAATCAGAAATGAGGAGATCCGCAGAAGAACCAAAGTCACCGACATAGCTCTGCAAGTCGCTAAACATAAGTGGCAGTGGGCTCAGGGCACATTGCTCGTAGAACCGATGGCCGATGGGGCGGTAAGGTTCTGGAGTGGCGACCACGTACTGGAAGACGCAGCGTAGGGAGGCCCCCAACAAGGTGGACCGATGACCTGGTGAAGGTCGCGGGAAGCCGATGGATGCGGGCAGCACAAGACCGGTCAGTGTGGAAAGCCTTGGGGGAGGCCTTTGTCCAGCAGTGGACATCCATAGGCTGAAGAAGATATAAAAACAAAATGAAAGGATACAGGTTATGAAAATATGTCATTATCCGTAGGACAAAATCAAAGATGTCTAAATTATAAAAGACAGTTCCCCAAAACGCCCGCCCTTCACCACTTCCTAGTGCTTTCGCTGGGAAGAAGTGGCGGAACAAACTTCTGAACCTGACGAATACATGTGTTGAACTATAGAAGTGTACTTACTGAATCAAAAATAAATGTGAAACAATCTATTGATTCGCTTAATTACCTTATAAAAACAACCTGCACAGAGCCTTGACAAAATGAAATCGATCTATCGAATCTTTAACCTACAAATCACCAAGTAATTAAGAACAGCTTAATGACCTACAAATTGCAAACAGCCGTATAATCACGTAAACACTATCAGTACCAATGGACATCATTTTGACAGTTCAACTACAATCATTGCGCTTTTTACAATGGATTGCTGAGCAGATACAGTTTTGAACATATGTTCGTTTTATATTTATGAACAAGTCATGATCATCATCGTCATAATCGGCCTCTAATGTTCCCACTGTTGGGATACAGGCCTCTCGATGAGAAGGAGTGGGCCGTAATCTACCACGCTGGCCCAGTGCGGGTTGGGAGATTTTACATGTCTTAGATATTTTTTGACTTTAGGACCCGGTTTCCTTACGATGTTTTCCTTCACCGTTTTGATAGCAGTGGTGATGAAACTACGACTTACAACTTGTAAGTTGCGGTCACTAGGCCATCTTTTTCTTCAGGCTATAGAGGTCCACTGCTGTACAAAGGCCTCCCCAATGGCTTTCATTGTTTTCCATAATCCCTACGCTTGGCAGGCGGGTTGGGGATAGCAGTAATTTGTTATAGCACAGGAGAAGCACTGCTGCCTGCTTCCCTGGTGAGAGTTCCCTTAGTCGCTTCTTACGACACCCACGGGAGGATATGGGTTGTTACTATTCTAAGCTTGGTACCACACGGGCCACCGCGCGCTGCTTTCAAACTAGTGCTTGACCGCAATCCCGCCTGATGATAAGTAGTGATGCCATCGTTAACGGTAAAACGCGCTAGGTTATTAAGAGCCTATTCACTCTAGCCGATTTGTAATTGAAAATATTTTGTACATACTTAATTGTATTTAATGTCTTTGGAATATATATAGCAATGCATTAGCAATATCACTGCAAATGATTCAAATTGATAGTAATAGTATATTATTACGCAATTAGGGTGCCGATTAATTTATAAAGAATCAAGCTGATGAGAATAAATTACGAAATAACAAGGTCCTAATTCTCACGGCACACTTGACTAATTGTCGTGAACACACCCATTAAGATTTATTATCATCATAAACAGCCTTTCATGTTCCCACTGTTGGGACACAGGCCTACTCTCACGAGAGAGAGAATCAGAGCTGAATTTTTCAAAATTCAGCTTAAACTACCTCGCGGGGTTTTGGGATTAATAGGATCACAAACGGAACTTGTTGAATATTGTAATAAGACACAATTAAAAAGCCATTGTGTCTTATATGGATCAACATTTTATCATAGGAAGCGTTACAAAGGTGAAAATAAAAGGGTACGTCCAGCTGATTTATTCCGTCAGTTCACCATTAATTATATCTTAGCAGAAGTGTGCTCATTGTTAGCGACCACGTCTCAATTCCATAAGTCATCACTGGGTGACGTGGTCGCTAACAATGGACCTTATAAGAAGGCTCAAAGTCACTCAAAGGGCAATGGAGAGGGCTACGCTTGGGGTTTCACTGCGCGATCGAATCAGGAATGAGGAGATCCGCAGAAGAACGAGAGTAACCGACATAGCCCGAAGAATTGCAACACTAAAGTGGCAGTGGGCTGGACACATTGCCCGTAGGACCGATGCCCGATAGGGCCGACGGGTTCTCGAGTGGCGACCACGCACCGGAAGACGTAGCGTGGGTAGGCCCCCGACAAGGTGGACCGACGACCTGGTGAAGGTCGCGGGAAACCGCTGGATGCGGGAGGCGCAGAACCGGTCGTCGTGGAGAATCTTGGGGGAGGCCTATGTCCAGCAGTGGACGTCTTTCGGCTGAAATGATGATGATGATGATGAGAAGTGTGCTTTCAATAGTGTCAATATAAGTTACTCTATGGTGTCAACTAGGGTTGTGACGGAGGTCTTCTAGCGGAGGCGGAGGCGAGAGGAGGCGGAGTCAAAGCACTTCGACAGGTTGATTCCTGACGTGTATCATTAATTTGCCAAACGAAGCGAAATTTTGCCCATTGCCCACCCCCGCTCAACCGCGTTCCCACCTTGTACTAGTTGATTCTTGAACATTTCGCGCAACACGCGGCCGGACGGTTGTCGAGCGTCGCTACGTCGAATACGTGAATAAACTTCCGTTATATTATAACTCCGCATAAAATTGTGCGGAGTCGGAGGCGGAGGCGAAGATACCATTTCTTGCGGAACTTCCGCAGTAACGGAGGCGGAGGCGAAGCTCCGTTACAACCCTAATGTCACTCAACCTAGTGTTACTAAGGTAAGGAACAGATGGAATGACGGCTCAGAATAGAATACAATATTCATTTAGTCGCTCAAAATGTAGGTAATATACAAAAAGGTGGTTACAATATTATATGAAAGAGTGTTTGTACATTCTACCCTTTTGGCAAACAATGTTCTACTCCTATTTTATGATGAATTGCATTCATCATCAAATAGGAGTAACATTTATTTAATAAAAGTGCTGTTAGGTTTTTGTTGTAAGTTGAGTTCACTTTACCTAAGTGTTCAAAATAGACAGGCAGTGGGAGTGTAACTCCCCTAATGTGTCCTAGAAGTGGAAAAATTGTAAGCTCTTGCAAAATAGACTTGGTTTGTTCTGTCTCACTGCACAAAACTGTCTCACTGCACAAAACTATCTCACTGCACAAAACTGTCTCACTGCACAAAACTATCTCACTGCACAAAACTGTCTCACTGCACAAAACTATCTCACTGCACAAAACTGTCTCACTGCACAAAACTATCTCACTGCACAAAACTGTCTCACTGCACAAAACTATCTCACTGCACAAAACTGTCTCACTGCACAAAACTATCTCACTGCACAAAACTGTCTCACTGCACAAAACTGGTCTTTCTGTCATACGTAATCGTAAATCTGAAGGTCTGTGCTTGTAATTCAGTGTTACTCAAATTGAATCGTGGGTGCGTTTACAAACATATAAACTCACATACACAAACATCCAGACACGGAACAACTACTTGTAGGTCATACAAATATTTGTTCTTGAGCCTTGCGCTTATTGTGCACATTGCCAGTGCAGTGTATTAAGCGCATTGCCTAATCCCAGACCTGCCCAGTACCTACAGGATAGTAGCGACTCGCTACCCGCATGATAGATTATACCCCACTCCCTCTCGAAAGAAGTAGCCTGTGTCCGAGCAGTGGACATTATAGGCAGATTATGCCTAATCCAATGATATTGGTTTCGGACAGACTTCGGGAATGCCTTATCGGCCATGGACTCAGAATTGAGATTAATTCCACCACATGAACTTGACATCGATCTTGACAGAAATAGTTAAATCTTGACTTTGTCTCTTAATATTTCGCAATTCTCGAATACATTCGAAACATTGTCTATTATGAAATGGACACAAATAATAAATGACAACTTCATTGCAACATGTTATCCAATAACAGTCCAAGCAATTAATTAACTGAAGAGAACGATTTTAACGGTGTCCCACTGAGGTGGATCGGTCATGGCTGCTGACCTATTAATTAACCCAGCGGTTTAATACAGAGCGTAGCAATTTAAGGGTAATAAGGTACTTCTACGTATACTGCATTCGCGATCTATTTGCCAAAAGGTCAACAAATATGAATTTATGGAAATATGAAAAATAACTTGAATTTCTATAAAATAAAACTAAGTTTATGCTACAACTTCTCTAACAATATTTTTATAACTTATGCAATAGTACTTACTAGTCACACTGAAATCAACTTAGTCATCATTATAATAAAGGTGGTATTTATTTAACTGTGTATAACATAAAATGAAAACAAGTTCGAATAGAGTTTAGGTCTATTAATTTTGAACGATATGATGTCGTTCTTGATGGCATGAAAGTAGATGAATGCCCAGTTTCTGATTTCATTTGATAAACTCTCAACCAATCATTCTCGTATGTATTAGTTAAACTTCGGTTAAAACATTTATAAACCAGACTTGATCCTTGAGTTTTTTAGTTTGCATAGGCTCTGAGAGCAAGAAAAAACATAGTGATCTACGCGTACATACATAACAAAGTGTCTGCGTTACTGAAGAACTATAAGAGTATGGTAAATCTTCAATATTGTCGTAGCCATTAACTTAATTAGCTTAGTTTACCACTTAGCAGCCACGCAGCCGCTGCGCAAGGAAGCGCAGGTACGAACCCCGCACAGTGCAAATATTTGCAGTGGTCTGGTCGTGACTCGGAAAGCCTATTGGCAGTCATTACTGGTTGCGACGACCGGTCCTACGCCTCCCGCATCCAGCGGTTTCCCGGTGCGTGGTCGCCACTTGAGAACCCGTCGGCCCCATCGGGCATCGGTCCTACGGGCAATGTGTCCAGCCCACTGCCACTTTAGTGTTGCAATTCTTCGGGCTATGCCGGTTACTCTCGTTCTTCTGCGGATCTCCTCATTCTAATACAAATATTTTTATTAATATTACAAATATTCTAATATAGGTTTTTGGTAAAATAGAGAACGGATTTGGATGAAATTTTGGCAAACAGACGGTTAATAGCCAGTATTGACATATACGATATCTGGACATTCCAAAGGGATCGTAACTAATGCCGGTGAGACCGCGGGGCACAGCTAGTAATTATCTATACTAATATATCCTACAACATTTTGTTTAATCCTAAAACCGCCTCTTATCTTAAAGAAAGTTTCAAGTTCCTTCATGACACACATAATAGATATATCTGAGGTCATCGGAAAACCTGATATTAGACATGCCGATGCATTCCACTAGTTTCTATGATAAATCCTTTACTGTACAAGCAGTTCGGCTATGGAATTACTTGCCCATGTCCGTAAGGCGTGCCCAAACACTGTTAAAACTTTGATAAAAAAACGCTTCCTCTCTCTTTAAATATATTATTATATTTTATGTGCTCTTGCATGATATATTATTAAGTAGATGTATAAATTTATTTAAACTAGTATGATACACTTAACGTATATATTTATTGTATGAATCTATGTAAATAGTACACTGTAGACTACCTACATTATTTCTTTGTCCTTCCTCTTAGAATTCCATCCAAAAGTAGTCTGTAAAAGATCGCTCTTAGCGATAAGACCGCCCATTGTGTCACTCTTTGTAAAATATTTTTATTTATGTTCTGTAATCTATATGGTGTACATAATAAAGAGTATTCTATTCTATTCTATTCTAAGAGTTTGTTTGTTTGTTTGAACGCGCTAATCTCAGGAACTGCTCTTCCGATTTGAAAAAAAAATTGCTTTGGATAGCTCATTAATCCAGGAAGGGATTTTGATGTGGCTTGCACTATAATTAGATAATTTAACCTGAAACACGTATAAGTGTAAAGTACGTTTTAATGTTTTAACTCACGTGCTAACTTATATATAAGGTAATTCTGATTGGCAACTTATTAAAAACAGAAAGGACGGATGGATAACTAGTAAATATGTATTATAAGTAAATCAGTAACATACACTTGAAGAATATGATGCGTATGCATATGTTGATATGGAATCCAATGCATTACACAACTAAGGAGGCAGGAATAAGAAGCAAACATATAATAAAAAAAGGTTTACATTTTTGATAAAATGTAAACTGCTACTACTTATTTCAATGAATTGTTATATGATTTAAACAATTCATTAAAAATAAGTAGCCGTTACAATGCTAATTGTTACCAATACAGACGCCACAACGATTATTGTATTACGTACCGATTGTTGAACCTAACCTTAATACTTACATGTTATTAAAACGAACTGACAATGAAAGTAATGCACTATTGTTACCACCAGTAAAGGAACCTGGAACAAAAACAAAATTTTGATAACAGCTGCTGGTGGGGAGTTTATTCCGCCACTTCTTCCCAGTGAAAGCACTAGGAAGTGACGAAGGGCGGGCGTTTTGAGGGGACTGTCTTATGTAACATTGACGTTCAAAAAGTGCTGATTCTCAGACTAATTTGGATAAATGACTTTTGATTTCAAGGTATCCATACTTCCTTGATATCACAGCAATAATAATACCTATAAAGGCGAATCGATGCCAATATCTTATAAACATAACATTGTTCAGGGTTTGGTCTTATGATATCTTTTAATACCAAATTCCATATGGGGTTTCAAGATGTTCTTGAAAACCCTTAGGCACATAGCTGTTCTTCTACCTTGCGTTGTACAGGATGTTTTATCCAGCTAGTACGTTCCCGTGGGATATCAATAAACGTATGTAAGTTTGGTGTGTTGCTATTTAAATTATCGTTTAGTTGTACTAGACGGGAAACTATAATAAGAATATATATTTAGGTGGGATGGTGGTGGCCTGAAATACAAGCTTAGCTTAGGCACTAGCCTCCCACAATATTTTTCGAAGAGGCTCACTGGTCAACATTGTTTTTACTTTATAAGGATATCATGTGGTGAGAAAATAAATAAATATTATTATTATATTGTTATCGTATATTAATATACAACGATGTTGTTCCTCAGCCATTTTTTTTCCAGAGGTCTCAATAACTGACGTGGTCTCCTTTACCTTAATTGAAGCAAGGTTATGTGTAGTGGAAAACAAGCTGACGTCCCTACCTCTTATCGTTACTGAACTAACTAGATGGGCAATGGGCTATATACTGAGGACTGGAGATAGTGTTTGTGTTCTACAAGTTATTTAACACTCTTTCATCGCAATTGCTTATAGGATTCTTATTAATTATGTAGGCATATAGCTTTGATAGCCTTTCTATCAAGATTTGCCTACCAGTTGTTAATATCTTTTTATCAAAGAAACAGGATTTATTTTCTTCTAGTTCTGGCTTTTAATGAATTCTAAAACTTTATTTTTGTGTTCGTATTACTGCTTACCATGAATTATACAAAAAAACAGTTCCTACTAATGAATGGATTATAATATTGCACGAACGTCGGATGAAAATCGATAAACGGATAGTTTAACCAATGGGTTTCATTTTGACAGTTCCACTCCACAACATTCATTGCATTATTTACGTTGTTGAGCAGACTCGTTTTTGCATATTTTGCTGCTATACCTCATACACCAAAGTGATCTATGTTAAATCCTCCATTAACCAAATAAACTGCCCTTGATTTTACAGCACAATTCTACCTCATTTAGGTTGATTTGTTTAATTACAATCATTGATGTCAATGTTAGCTTATCATCAGTCTTGCATAAAATTTAAGAGAAATCTGTGAAAATCTACATAATCACAATGGTGGCCTTGAGGCTCTATCCTTTATAATGCAGAAACCTTAGTACAAAACTACTACCATTACTGGAACATTTTTCAATAGCATAGCGTGATTATCTTTCGCTTTCTAAATAATGAATAGACACCAGCATATGAAGCTACTCCAATCTGTCAAATTTCTTTAATAGGTACAGGTTCAAGGTTCATTGAACAAAGGACATGGCTGAAAACTGAAAGATCTGAACTGAACTGAACCGGAAAGTACACATCTATAATTATTCATTTATAACAAAAATACAAAAGTTTCTAATTGCCAGCAGTCCTGGACAAAAGTTATGAAGGTTTAACAAACATGTTTTTGGCAAAAAAAAAACTGTCACTATGGCTCAAGTCATTAAATTGGTTAAAACGCTGGGAGATCATTGCTTTGCAAACTGAATGCATAGGGTATTTTTTATAGTTAAGTAGAATATGTTGCATTATACTGAAAAAAAATTGTCTGTTTTCGCACAGTCTATAAATTCAGAGTCTAAAGATTTTTATACTGTGGTTTTCGAGTAGCTTGACCTGGTGGAGTCTGGACAACACGTTTCATAATTCAGAATAAACGGAGATAGGCGCATAAGTGTGAGAATTCCGTATCGTTGGCCGTATAGGTAGATTTTTTTTTTTGGGACAAATCCCGCCACGCATTTTCCCACCCACTGCAACTCCTGAAAGCCAGAATCAACAATGGAGACCGCCAGAAAATCGAGCAATGAAGCTCGACGAGTCCCGGAGAAACGATTCAACTGTCTTGGGTCCCGCAACGAAATTAATCAGAAAAGAATAGCGGAGGAGTAAGAAGAAAGATATTTTTTCCACTTATATATCCGTATAGTATGCCAACTAGAGGAACAGCACAAGTAGGGTTGTTGTTTGTAGCTGGGACATTTATAACAACAACAGAAAACATGTCCAAACGGTCAAACGCAAACTTTTACGTAGCATAAATATATTCAAAACAGCAATTTTGTTTTGATTTCCATTTTTTATTGTGCTATTCATTTTAACCACAATTTTTACAATCCTGTGGCTAAGAGAAAGATTAAGTGATTGGCATCTATTCATGAAGGAATTTTGGTGAGTGTGCAAGGGAATTCCATGATTTAATTCCCCCATCTCCGTTCCACCATCGGACGACCCATCGTACGGCGAGGTTCCACCTTTACATATTAACACCACTACGATCCGGACAAAGCGTTTCGCTTCCTCTTTTATACCGCGTACATCGAGGGACTGGAACAATTTGCCAGCGGCGGTGTTTCCGTCGGACTACAATTTGATGTCTTCAAGGCAAGAGTGAATAGGTTCTTAATAAACTAGGGCGCCTTACCATCAACGATTGCATCACTGCTTATCATCAGGCGGGATTGCGGTCAAGCACCAGTTTATAAATAATAAAAAAAAAGACCATAACATCTTAGCTTCGTATCTAAATAATAACATTTCAATTTTAACATACACATGTATTATTAAATTGACTTGGTGTGGTATTTAAATAATTAAAACCTAGAGAAATCTTTCAAGATGTGGTGTTTTATGGCTTGCTTTTTCGTATAGTTTACTTTTTCTTCCCTTATTAGTTAGTGGTGGTCCTAAGCAAGTGTGGAAACGTTTATCATCGTAATAAGATGTGTGTATGGCACAAGTGAGTCACCTACTTAAACGCATCTCGTTCATAACTCTCTGTCGTTCTTAATGACATTCACTATCTAATGAACATTCCTTGTTATATTATGCACAAAATTATAAACCATTGACTTTCAACCTTTTGAGTTGTAATTAAATGGCACTGGTTACTTCTTTAATAACTAAAGTCTTTAGAGAAATAGCTCATTAAACTAAAATGCTATACTTACCTAATTAAAATATGTTGAATGGCTGCGTCAAATCTGAATATTAGTTTCAGAAAAGGACCAGGGTAGCGTATAATACTTCTTTTTGGTACCAAGAAGTAATTCTGGAAAAGATAGTGTTGTTGTACATTTTTGTCTTGATAAGCTCACCTAACAGACGAGGGAATAATCCCTCGTCCGTTGGGTGAGCTTATCAAGACGGTAACAAAAGAAAAAACAATTGTGTCTCATACTCGTAATAGTGATAGTGTTCTGTGTTGACAGATGAGCTCCTAAAAGTGCTTCCAAATAGTAATTGTAAGTCTTGATCAATGCTTTGTTTCTCTGCTGTCCTATATAACGTTATTTTTTGTATATTCCGAAACCCGAAACACGTGTCCAGTATTTTTATGTAAATAATCTATGTACAAAATTTCAAAAAGATATCCTATCATGAGAAACCACAAAGTTATGAACTTGTTATCTTACCTGGTTGTCTCAACAAAAATATGGTCAACGCACCGCTTAGGTGAGCGAGCGGTGCGTTGACCTGTGGCGTCAGATATTGCGCGGGAGTGAGCACGTGCCAAATACTATGATCTAGGTTGTAAGTTACTGAATTGTGCGCTCGGTAACCACACTGCAACAATTTCTAAATGCATTTAGGAATAAAATATAACATGGTGTAAAAATGATTGGAATCGATTCAGTTGCTTATTGTGAACTAACTATATGCAGGCTTCGTATAAACAAAAAATAATGTTGTATAAGATCTTAGCGCTTGAGTTTGATTGTCCGTCTGGTCATCATCATTCTCTTGCCACGTTGAAAAACGTTAGAACGTGAACACAAAAAAAATGCTATCGTGCGACTGACCGACAGTAGTGAAAACTGAAATCCTTAAAAACACACATCATCAACTTTTTATCGTCCCACTGCTGGGCACAGGTCTCCTCTCATACAGAGAAGGATTGAGCTTAATCACCACGCTTGCTCAATGCCGGTCCAGGTTTCATCAAGATGTTTTCATTCACCTTGTAATCAGTCATTGGTGTCCAAGATATACTTACTTAGAAAGTACATATAACTAAGAAAATTTACATTGGTACTTGCCTGATCTGGAATCGAACCCGCACCCTCATGCTTGAGACGCTGGTGTTTTAACTACTAGGCCACCACGACTTCACCAATTAAAGACACAGATTACACAAAAAAGTAAAAAACAAAACACGGTCGGGTTGGTCACGCTCACACGAATTCAATACTTTTCCCCTCCAACAAAAGTGCTTTACCTCGCTAAAAAACTTTTACCATCAATAAGTACAACATGTAGGGGTTCAACACGGTTGGGATTCTTCTTTTAATATCTCTTTGTTAGGTGGCATGTTTTCTCCGAAGTCAAATTCTTTGTATTAATTCGCGCCGTTGTAAATTGCTGACGCGTCTTTAACGGATTAGCCAATCTCATCCCAGACCAATTCAAACATCTACATACATGGTGCTGTCAATATCTGACCACAAATATTGAAATAAAAGAGACGATGATCTCTGAGTGTGTCTTTCTTCTCAAAGTAGTCGCAAAGGCAACACCGAACCCATCTATACTCCATCGGTTTAGGTAGAAAACAAAAGGTAAACAATAAAAACACGTGACTTAGTGAACCGACTAAATGTAGAACCAGCACCCTAATTACGTTGTTACGCAATTAGGGTGCTGGTTCTATATTTACTATTACTATACTTTTGAATCATTTTGAAGTATATTGTTAATCCATTGCTCCATATGTTTGAAAAAAGATTCGGCTCAATAACGTAAACACCGCACACCTGCTACTGATAGCGTGTTAAGGTACTAGATACTCGAAGGTAGCAAGTGCAGGTGTGAAGCGATTAGTTGACAATGTTAAGTGTCAAGTGTTAAGTAATTGTTCAGACGGTGTTTAGCGATTCTTGTTAAGGTAAAGTCACTAATGCCAGACAGTAACCTAAAGGATGACACCTACGAAAAAATGTTCTTGTCTTAAAATCAATTTTAGTAAAATGACTCTTATTATAGTATCATTGGACACCTAGCATCATATATGAATTGTTCTCAAAAACTCCCGTCAGTTTCTAACCGAATTTTGAAATTATCGTCAGTTGTTGGCAATCATTTAACGGAGTGAGCACGCATTCCGCATTTTCTTATTTTTTACGTTAAGGACGCCGAAATTTGAAGGTGAGTTTTGAAGCGATATTTATAGTTAAAACATACTTTTTCCTTATTTTTCAAATTATAATGATGAGTTGGGATAGTGATAAACGTGATTTTCTTGGTTTAGTAATATTTTTCTCATAAATTATGATATGTCTACTATTAGTTCCAAAAATAATGAATTTCTAATAGATGACATGCGTGTCGTCCATTGGTGTTTAAAGATATTAAACTTTTACGTTAGTTCGGTTCGAGTTTGAACTCTATTTCCAATGAAAAGCTTACTGTAGAGATATCAACAATTTAGGTTCACTTTAACTAAAGGTAGACATGGTGTCTACTATTAGGGTATATGTGATGTCAATTATTGGTTCTACTGTTCTAGACTGATGATTATGCCACCAATAAAAGGACAGATGTTTCGTTACTCTGAGGCTGATATGGAAGCCGCTATTCAAGAATGCAGACGAGGAGTTCCTATGTCAACGGCGGCAATAAAATTTGGAGTACCTAGGGTAACTCTGTTGAATAAAGGGTAAGACACCAATGAAACGAAAAATGGGAAAGGAAAAATAGAAAGAAGCTACTGAAGAAGCACGAAAACTTAAGACTGAGAAACATAAAATTATTATAAGAAACAAACCTAAAAAGACGGACTATAATAGCTCAACTACCGAAGAAGAATGGGTAGAATCTGGAGATAGCGTGTCCTTGTGAAGTCACTGATGATGAAAACGAAGAAGAAAGAAATGAGGAAGAGAGTAGAATTAAGCAAGGCGACCATGCTAAGTTTCCTGGCAAAAAGAGATACTACAAACATGTTTATATTTTCTAAAAAGTAACTACTTAAAACAGATATTGAAGTTATGGTAATGGTAGCATGTGATGAGTCTAAAACAGTATTCAAAGAAAATGATAGGGATATTAGTATGCTATAACTGAATCTCAAATAATTAAAGTCCTTTTTTATTTTGTTGGGATGGGAAATCATCAAATGACTTCTTCCGCTCTGGGCACAGCGGAAGGGCGTGTCAGATTTTTACTGACTAAAACCCACCAATGTTTCTTCACTTGCCTATGCGACAGCTAGGGCCACGGTTTCTTTTTTACCAACCCGCAACCCTGACCCTGGAGGCATCGGTCTTCGTGGACCCCGTCACGATGTGCTGACATCTCTTTGAGGCGCGCGTGAAACACAACGCGCCGTCGGCTCGGGCCCGGTCCTTACCGGATGGCAAGCTGCCCACTGCTCACCGCCCGCAGGCCCGCGCCTACGGTGGCTGGGAGTTCGATGTCATCTCCCGACCAGGGCGTCTCCTGCGGCGGCTAGTGGCGTGAGGGCGCTGGGATTCCCGCTGCCTCAAACGCTCCGCCTCCTCCTTTGCCAGCATCACTGCTTCGCAGGAGGTGACGGCTTGCCATGCACTCTCGCTCCGAACCATGGCCTGGACCTGGACCGCCGCTACAAGGACAAGACGGTGCTCTACCCTAGCTGGGCAGACCTCCACCGTATGCTCCACCGTGTCCTCAGGGCGATCCACACAATGGTGACACCCTGGCGTTTCCTCCCGCCTTATACGGAACAGGAACCTCCCGAAACAACGCCGTGAGGACGCCGTGGCGCCTATCTAGCCACTCCTCAAAGAGGGTACATACCGTCGCTATTGTGGCGTGCCCAAAATAAAATTCCTTGATGTACCAAATATGATTATAACTGTTGATAGAATTAAGTACAAATTTGATAGTGCCTTAGAGGTTGATGGATAAGTAATTATTATTTAAATTAATCAAGCACACTGGTGCAAAACTCCAACTACATTAATTAAATATTATGTCAACTATGAGTGCATATGACTGTCTACTGATGGTGATTTTCTTTTTTGTTCTATTAGTGCTTAAGACAAAATAAAAAAATATGTATTAACAATTAAAAAGATGTTGATTATTAGAAATTTTATTCTATAAAATTCTTTTCTAAGATACAGTGCATTCATATTAAAAAGCTGTGATTGATTTGTTTTGTAAATATATAGGGGAGACTAGCCCAAAACGGGTACGCTAAGGTTGATGTTAAAAAAAAACGATTTATAGATACAATTTGAACTTTTATTTTTACATTTTGAATTGTTTATTTATCAATGTCTATTATAAAATATTAATATTTAACAGTTTTCTACATTAAGAATAAAAAAATTACAAAAAACTTTAACATTCTATTTACCCGTTTTGCCCGTAGGGGGGGCCTAAAGCAGGTAGGGCTTTTGGGCAAATCGGGTAGGGACTAATTTAAATGAGATCAACATCAATCAATGACTGGAATTGTTCCATAACAATCAAAACTTACAGTATCTACTTATAATAATTAACAGTTAAACATATTTTGCAGTCTCAGTCATACTTCACTTACTCGTGGCACATGTGACAGTAATGTGAACTTCTGCCAGAGTATGAAGTACAGGCCTCATGAGCCCACATCTCGCGATCATCACATTTAATCCAGTCTTCTGCTGGTGGATGACTGTTAAGCTCGCTACATACCAAACACTGATACTCCGCGTTATGTTTTTCATTGCTTTGTGGATCCTGTTTTAAAATTTTTCTCAGTCACTCAAATTTGACGGCATATACTCAGAATCGTCAAATACATTCCTATTCGTGGGGCATATTGTAGATGAAAATCCTTTTACTGCATTCTGGGTACTTGTTACTGGGAAATGATACGTCCAACATGTGTTCGTTAGAACACAGAAACTGCCAGCTCGAAATAAATGTTCAATGGTCCATAGAAACACGTATCAAGCGGCTGCATACCATGAGTTGTGTGAAGAGCAAGCCATTATCACTGCAAGTAGCTGATGATCCTGGTGAAACTCCATCTAAAAGCCAATCTACCATTCGTTTTTGACCAAAGATGAGAAATGGAGGTACAAAAGAACCTGCTGCATTACAGGAGCATACAAATGTCCTCAGTTTGCCTCGTTCGACGCTGGATATAACTTTTTTTGGACACCCCTTCTTTACGTGTCTCTGTAAAGTAGACCTTTGACGAAAGTTTTGAGAGCTTCTCCTATCACAAGCTTCATAACTTCTTCATCCCACGATGTATTCGCAGTTTTTCTTTTATATTTATTAACCATCTGCAAAAGTAAAAGAACTAATAAGCACTCAATGAAATGATACCGGGCAAGTCGGGTATGGGCAAAACGGGTACCCACTTTACCCATACCCTTTTTGCCCAAAAGCATGTACTTTTTCAATCTACTCATAACCTTAAAACCGAAATAATAAACGCCAGACTATTGTAAAAATAAAACGTCTATTTATTGCTAAATAACTACACAAAACTAGTAAGAACATATTGTAGACCATTTTCGAGTATTCAAAACTAAAGTAATTCAATTTTTTTTAGTCGGAATAGCAAAAATCTTTGTTCTTAACTTACCATGAACTAGTGTCCGCCAGAGAAGTGCGCTGACTGCCTGTGATTGGCGAGCAGTAGGCGCCGCACCCTGCACGCACATATTCTTATTAGCAATAACAGCGCGCAATTTAAAATGGATACCCGTTTTAGGCGGGGTACCCGTTTTAGGCTTACCTCCCCTAATTATTTTCATATAAACATAGTGTTTTCATTAAAGTGTCGAGCATTAGTGCCTTTACCTTAAGTCCAATGTATGTATGCTATGTACGAGTATTTGTCAAAGCAAAACAGGTCTACACGGTGTTTAGGACAGGGGACGTTGCGAGTGCGGGGGTTCCGCGGGTGTGCGGGGAAGCTACTTAACAGCTAAAATAGAATCATTTTACTTCGCACCTGCACTTCGCACTTGACACTAATCACTTAACAGCGGCCACTTACACGTTGATTTTACTAATCACTTGACACTTACACACTTGCTACTTAACAGCTTGTAAATGAGCCTTTACGCAATTACCCTGCGGTCATTTGAGTTATCATGCTACGTCACAGTTATACTTTTTTATTTACATTTCATTAACTACCTAACCGATCAAGCATAGTTTTTATGCAACACTTAGTTCCGTATTACAGAACTCTTATTACAGAATTTACTCGGTGGTAGGCCATAACATGGGCCACCGGCAGAAGTTTCCACCAACCAGACAAAGCCTTGCCGCCAAGCGATTTGTCGTGTTCCGGCATGATGTCTGGTGAAGCCGTACGGAGGACGGGTCTGAGCAGTTGTGTTGCGATGCGTGCCGAGTACGATGCGCCTAATGTTGTTGTGTGGGAGTTTGGTCGTGGAGGGTCTTCAGTTCAATCTCCCTTTGGCGCAGCATCGTTGGTCGTGTTGTTGGATTTAACATTGCGTCACCTCGCTCAACTGCCGTCTTCCTTCCTATTCGCTCAGTTTTTCTGAGTGAATAGGCTCTTAATAAACTAGCGCGCTTTACCATCAACGATCGCTTCACTGCTTACCATCAGGCGGGACCGCAATCCCGCCTGCTGGTAAGCAGTGAAGCAAGCGCTAGTTTATAATTATTAAAAAATAAAAAAACAAAACGTACTTAAGTCTTAAGTCTCGTTTGAAGCTTTTTGATTGGTTGAAACTAGTTTTGAGTAATGTTTAAACAGAGATCAATGATTGAGTTTCTTTCTGGAATACTTTCAGAAAAAAAAAAACAGTTTATCATCCCTTTTCTTTGCTATAATTAACAACATGACAAAAACTTATAAAAACAATTCCTTGTTCCAGATAACCAAATATGGAGACACGATGGAAGTTTGTCATCGTTTGGACGGCGCTTTGTTTTGCTTCAGGTAATGATCTAAAATAATATTGACTGTTCCAGCCTCCGGTTAGGAACATGTAGGTAACTCTTAGCTATGATATTGCAAGTGCAACTTCACTTCATATTACAAAGTCACTTTCTCTTTCCCTATGTCCCTTTGTATGATTAAACCTTCGCAACGGATTTTGATGCGGTTTTTTTTAATAGATAGAGTGATTAAAGAGGAAGGTTTATGTTTAGCTTATAATATTTCCTATGCTGGGCTCAGACCTCCATTCACGTGAAAAGTGGGCCGTTATCCACCACTGGTGAAATACATCGTGAGGAAACGGGCATGTCCTAGAACCAAAAACTCGAAGTAATATGACATACATGTACCAACCTACGCTTAGCCCGCGCATTGTATTTCAGCCTTCTCCCTCTCACAGAGTATTTGTGTCTCAGTAGGAAGAAAATTATATTATTATATATCTGGTGAGGCCGTACGGAGGACGGGTTTGAGCAGTTGTGTTGTGATGTGTGCCGGGTACAATGCGCCAAAAGGTGTTGAGTTTGATCGTGGAGGGCCTCCAGATCAATCTCCCTCTGGTGCAGCATCGTTGGTCGTGTTGTTGGGTTTAACATTACATCACCTCGCTCAACTGCCGTCTATTCACTCAGCTTTTTTTGATTGAATAGGCTTTCAATAAACTAGCGCGCCTTACCATCATCAAGCAGTGGCTTACCATCAGACGGAATGGCAGTCAAGCACAATTAATAATAATTAAAAAAAAATGCTAACAATGAAAAATCTGCAAAAGTATCCGTTTCAGATATAGTTCCTTTTACTTATCATCATCTGTCTAGGTTTAGGTCAAAGTACATATGTTAGGAGCGACCGCCTATCTGACCCCCACAACCCAGGGGGTAATCGCGCTAAATAGAACAGTTTAAGTTCAATTCTTGTTTCTAATCCAGTTACAAGTTATGGTTTAGTTTCGATCACATTTCGTATCGCGCTAACGTTTTAACTTCGATTGAAGTAAAATCAATGTAGGAGTGAATTATTTCGTCAGATATAATAATTAAAACTAAATAAATTATAAGTAAATCTAATCGTTTAGACCAGTAGTTCCCAAACTTATTTTTCTCGTGGACCACTTTTAAAATTTTACTGGTTTCGGTGGACCCCCTGCTGCTACATTTCTACCACATTCTTAAAGTCGCCAAAAAATAAAAATTGTGTCACTTCTGAGTTCTGTCCCTATATTCCGATATGTAAAATAAAAACGAAAAATGGTACATTTTATATCACTTTATTTATTAAAAGAATAGAATTACAAGAAAAAAATATTAAGGTAATATAGGTTCAGGTCATAATTTTAATTAATGGGAAGGATGTATCTGATGGAGTGTCAGCAAACGATCAATGTTTGGCTTTATTTTTGTCAGCAATAACCGCAAATCCCCCCGCTCTGTGATGTTTAATTTGCTCCTTTTTTTTGTTAAGCGGTTTGTAACGGCACTAAAACTCCTTTCGACAAGGTATGACGAGAGAAAAGCTATTAAAAATTTCCTTACGATTTCCCACAGTCCAGGATATTTTTCGGGTATTTCTGCTTGCAGCCAAAATGTTGGGTAGCCTTTTCTAAATTTCATCTTCAGCTCCTCATTAGTGCTTAGCTCGAGCAGCTCCTCTTGTAATTCAACATTGGCCACTTCCGTTTCATCAAATGGATTTATGATCCATGGTGGTATATCCATCGTCAGTATATCTTCAAACCTGGTTTTGAAGTCATCATGCAGGGCACTTAAATGTTGACTGTAGGTATGGATATCCTCATCAATACATTCTACCTGCGACAAGTTTGGAAATTGAGAGAATTCGCGCGGACTAATGTTTTGCTTCATAAATTTCAATTTCCCAAGAAAAGCCGAAATTATCCCCTTTGTTTTTATTAAATTCAGGCTGTCCCCTTGTAACTGCAAGTTAATATCATTTTTTTTTTTAAACAAATCTGTCAAATACGCAATGTCTGCTTTGAATTTGATCAAGTTTTCTTTTAAATCTGGATCTCTCCTTTCTAAGAACTCTAATATGGAATCGAAAACAGAGTAAAATCTCGTTAAGCATGCACCTTTCGACAACCAGCGTACTTCAGTATGTAACAGCAGTCGTTGGAAGTCTTCATCATTTTCGTCGCACAATTGAGCAAATAAACGCGTATTCAATGCATTGATTCTGATTTTGTTGACAGCTTTTATTACAAAATGAAGAGATTGGTTCAACCTGTCACTTAAATGTTTTGCCACAAGATGTTGTCGGTGGATTACGCAATGAATAGCTGTAAGTCCTGGTATAATTCTTTTGAGATGACTTATAAACCCACGATATCGCCCGACCATTGCAGGAGCTCCGTCTGTTGCCACTGAAATAATGTTTGTAAATGGGATCGATTTTTCCGTAAAAAAATTACTCAGGACATTAAATATTGATTCGCCTTTAGTGTCAGTCTCCAAAGTTCTGGCAAATAGCAATTCTTTGTGAATTTCTTCCTCAACAATAAATCGGACATATGCCAATAGTAATGCTTCATTACTGGGTAACGTTGACTCGTCCAGTTGTATAGAAAAATGAGTTTTTTACAGATGATTGCACAAAAAGCTTTCGATATCAGAGCTCATTTCATCAATGCGTCTTTGTACAGTATTGTTACTTAATGGGATTCTATTTAGTACGTCAAATGGAGATTTGTGCAAAACAGTTTTTAAAACCTCTTCAACAGCGGGTAAAATTAATTGTTCTCCGATAGTGTGCGGTTTTCCAGATTTTGCTATAAGTAATGAGATATTGTAAGATGCCCGCAAGCCATCATCGTTACTTTGAGATGTTGAAGCGAACATACTGTGCACGGTGGGTCTCTTTCCATATTTTTCTTTCAATGTTTGAAAATATTTTAAATCTTTACCTATTTTATCAGTATGACACCTTTTTAGATGATCTTCGAGCTTTGATGGTTTCATAGAGTCATTGCTCAAAACTTTGTTGCATAATAGGCACATGGGCAATTGTTTGTCTGCCTCTGATGGAACAAAACCATATTTCAAATAATCGACACTATATTGTCGACATTTTTTCTTTGCTGTAGCCATGTTTCGTGTCTGTTACCTTACCTGTAAAAAAAATATTTTAGTAACCAAGTTTTTTTCTGAATATAGGTATCACACCGCAGCCTTTGTCAGCACGCGGAAATAGAATTACGGCTTGTAAAGGGACCAAGTAATAAACCGCTGAGACAAATGCAGACGTTTTCACAAAACGGTATCAATTTTAAAGTACAAAATACCACTAATTTTTAATAGTATAAATAAAAATTGGTGTACTTAGTATCGAATACTGATCATATTTGTGTAGGAAAAAACTCAAACTCAAACTCAACTCAAACTCATTTATTGCGAAAATGGGTATAGGTAAATGGGTATCGATACATAAAATAGTTTGGCACCTCCATAATCCGCCTGACGGCATGCAATTTTAATTAGTGTTTGTCTCTACTAATTGTGCAATTACTATAATCATCTAAATTTCATTAATACATTCGAAACAAAATAAATTAAAACAAAAAAAAAAAGAAAGGAAAAAGAAGTCAAAAAATAACAAATGTCAGGAAATTTCGTCATGGACAGGTCAATTGAAAATTTATAAATATGTCAAAAAACAAATAACCACCAATTAAAAACAAATCAAGTCAATAACCAAATACAATAATGTCATCTCTCTTTACCTATTAGATTGCATGTCATTTATAAATTCGTTCATACTGTAATAGGCCTTTTCCACCAGTAATTTTTTAACTTTATGTTTAAATATATTATAGTTTATGCTTTCTAATATTTCTTTTGGTAGGTGATTATAAACGCGTGGCGCCATACAGAGTATACTATTTTTCATAAATGCACTTTTGTGTTGAGGACAGTTAACTTTTAAATTATGACGTTTACTTTTATAACTTTCGTACATCGCTAAATTATATCTGACAAACATCGCCAACTCATTTATGTACAGACACGGTACTGTCAATATTTTTAATTTTTTAAATTATGGTCTACAGCTATCCATTTGATCGAGTTTGCACATTGCCCTTATGCACTTTTTTTGTGCTTTGAAAATTTGCTCTTTTTCAGTACAGTTTCCCCAGAATATGATTCCGTATCTTAAAATACTTTCAACGTTCCCATAATATGCTGTCAGAACTGCGAAATCGTTAAGTATTTTTGTGAGCATATACAATGCATACGATTGAGTACTCAACTTTTTACAAAGGATCTCTGCGTGCACTTTCCAATTTAGGCTACTATCTACGTTAAGTCCTAAAAATTTAGTTGTAAAAAAAATAAAAGTCGAAATCCCAAAATTGTCCATAAAAACGATAACTAAAATTTTATTAAATCAATGAGTTCACGCGCTCCGTGTATTTGCGTATTTTTTGTCTGCGGCTTCATTGTTAAAACGTGACAAACTGGCATCGAAGTTCAAGCCCCGCCCTTTTCCCGTCGCCCGCGCACCGCTCGCTCTTTCCGAAAAGGAATAGTTTTGATAAAATAGTTACATCAAAATCAATTTAAAATGATTATGAAATTACTGTTTTATAAAATTAGTAGTTATTTGCAAGAAAAATTACAAAATTAATTGCTCTGCAATATTGGTTATTCAGCCTTTTTAGAGAGGCAGTGCTTCTCTCGTGAAAAAACAATTGAATAAACGTGCTGTGTTTGTCTTCAAATCGAAAGAGGACAATTAAAATATCTGTAAGTTACCTATCTATACAGGCCGTTTTGATCAACCGACTAGTACACGTAAACAAAATACTTAAGTACTATAACAAAAAAAGGTAGGTTACTTACTTTTCTCCGGCACTAGCAAACACAGATATAAATTTTCTCACAACTTTTTTCCAAATTCCGCCTTTTTTCGAAATTCCGGAAACGAATGAATGCGTTTGCCTTTGGCATCAAGTATTTATAGTGGTGATCAAGTTCATGTCTGAACAAGCATTAAGCATTGTCGGGCGGATAGCGCTTTGCAAGTCTGTACACGAAATTGTACGTAATATCGAATACGCAAGTTTGTACAAGTAACAGTCGCTTGCCTTATTAAAATATTATCTGCTTAGATAGGTACTTAAAACAATGTAGGTAGGCCCTTATAAAAACTATGCTTACATTTTTGCTCTTTACTATCAAAAGCAGATAAATTTTCGTGGACCCCCATTAACTTCTTATGGACCCCCATTTTTTGTTCACGCCTACGTAGACCCCCAGCAAGTCTCCCGTGGACCCCTGGGGGTCCACCTGGACCACTTTGGGAATCACTGGTTTAGACGTAAGTTCGACAAATAGCTCAGAAAAAGTTAACTTTGTTTCAACTTTTTCATTTGACAGCGGATCCAATTGGGTTGTGTCCTAAAAAATAATTTAATGTCTATCAGATAGATTTATAAAAAATATTGAACATGTATTTTTTATTTTTTTCTTTCAGTCAAATCATCATCATTTCAGCCGAAAGACGTCCACTGCTGGACATAGGCCTCCCCCAAGGTCGTCCACGACGACCGGTCCTGCGCCTCCCGCATCCAGCGGTTTCCCGCGACCTTCACCAGGTCGTCGGTCCACCTTGTCGGGGGCCTACCCACGCTACGTCTTCCGGTGCGTGGTCGCCACTCGAGAACCCGTCGGCCCCATCGGGCATCGGTCCTACGGGCAATGTGTCCAGCCCATTGCCACTTCAGTGTTGCAATTCTTCGGGCTATGTCGGTTACTCTCGTTCTTCTGCGGATCTCCTCATTCCTGATTCGATCGCGCAGTGAAACCCCAAGCATAGCCCTCTCCATTGCCCTTTGAGCGACTTTGAGCCTTCTTATAAGGCCCATTGTTAGCGACCACGTCTCAATTCCATAAGTCATCACTGGCAACACACACTGGTCGAAGACTTTTGTCTTGAGACACTGCGGTATTTCGGACGAGAAGATTCTACGTAGCTTCCCGAAAGCAGCCCAGCCGAGTTGGATTCGACGATTGACCTCTTTCTTGAAGTTGGACCTTCCTAACTGGATAGTTTGTCCCAGGTACACGTAGCTGTCAACAACTTCGAGAACAGAGTCTCCAATCTTTATAGGAGTCGGTACAACATGGGCATTAGACATGACTTTCGTCTTGCCCATGTTCATTTTAAGACCGACTCGCTTGGAGGCCCTACTGAGGTCTTCGAGCATTGTACTCAGGTCCTCCGCGGTCTCAGCCATGACTACGATATCATCAGCAAACCGAAGGTGTGTCATGTACTCGCCATTGATGTTGATGCCCAGTCAAATACTTAGGAAGATATATTAATTTGAAATGTCGCATGACGTCACGCCACGTAATTAGTCCCCACTCTGTAACTTTAATACGCTATATCTCAGTAGTTTTTGGTAATTTCGACAAATTAAAAAATACGGCTCTTATTTTTTTTATTATCTATAAGACGGACTAATTATTTTTTGATTTTCATACCTTGGATATATCCCTATTCTGTTTTGGTTGAATTATTTTAGCGCGTTTGCCCCCCAGTTACTGGGTAATACGATACCCCTTGGTAAGACTAGTCAGGCTTTCGGGCTTCTGACGCCACGTAAGTAATGGCTATCAAAGATCTATTAGTGACAGTCGATACCAACGGCTTAATGTCCAAAACACGTGGGGTCTTGGTATGTAAAAATGGTCACCCATCCATTGATTAACCGCGGCAAGCGTAGCTTAACCTGCTCAATCGAACCGTGCGGCTGTTGTTATTTAAGTTGCTTTCACTTAAAAAGCGTTTAAATAATGCTATTGTTTTAACAGCGACGGTATTGTATAAAACTAATAACTACTAAACCAACCCAAAAGTGAATAGTAGACTGTTAATAATAACACTGTTATTGGAACCGGAACAGTGATTAACACAATTATCGGCCATAGCATCGGCTCTTTCTCCGTGTATACAGGGTGTGTCTGACATCGTAACGCAAACTTCGCGAAAAGGCTACACCGCATGCCACTAATAAAATGATGATAGTCATTTATGTCGTTAATGAACGCTTACAAAAAATAACAACGTTTAAAAAAAGTGTCGGCTCGGCCTTTGAACGTTGCAAGCGTGCCGCTGTGCAGTATTGTAGGTATGACGTTGATCCCTGATGTAAACTCTATTAAATGCGCTGATAAGATAGTTTTTCGAGTTTTATTTTCATTGTGCTTTTTTGTGTAATTAGCGAATTAATTAATTTTTACTTTAAAATCTTATTGGGTTTTTTTTGGGACAAAACCCGCCGCACTTTTTCCCACCCACTGCAATTCCTGAAAGCCAGAATCAACAGTGGAGACCGCCAGAAAAACGCCGAGCAATGAAGCTCGACGAGTTCCGGAGAAACGATTCAACTGTCTTGGATCCCGCAACGAAATTAATCAGAAAAGAATAGCGGAGGAGTAAGAAAAAAGATATTTTTTCCACTTCTCTCCATAACAAGCAGGAGACAGAACAGAACTAGGCCATTGAGTATAGCAATTATGAACGGTCTAAAGTGAAAAAAGCTACATATATTTTTTTTAAAGTCATGAAAAAGGCGACGAAAATTTCCACCACTGGGGGGTTCAGAATCATGTATTGGATCCATGGTACTCGTTTGTGCGTCGATGTCAAATACACCCTTTATATTTTAACCGCTAATGTGTCTAATTGAACATTGTGTAATATAGGTTTTTGGGGCGAGAGTTTGCATTTAGGTAAGTTTCTTTCATACGAGCCACAAAAAATACCTTTTCTTTTTCCATTTGGCCAGTTTGATTGTTTTAATTACTTGAAGACCAATTTCTCGTAAACTTAATCAGCCTATAATGTTGCAACTTCTTCTTCTTCCTCGCCTCCTCTCGGTGATAGGAAGGGGATCTTAATCTACCACGCGGGCCCAGTGCGGCTTGGTAGATGTCACATGTCTTTGAAATTTTTGACTCTAGGACACTTCAAATTCAAAATGTACTTTCATCTCAATGACACTCAATGTCAAAAACTTGTCTTTGTGTTGTTGTTTTTCTCGGTGGTAGGACATAACATCGGTTGCCGGCACTACCACCAGACAAAGTCTTGCCGCCAAGCGATTCATTCATCATGTTCCGGCATGATGTTTGGTGAAGCCGTACGGATGACAAATCTGGGCAGTTGTGTTGCTATATGTGCCGGGTACGATGGCCCAAATGTTGTTGTGTTGGGAGTTTGGTCGTGGAGGGTCTCCAAATCAATCTCCCTCTGGGTTTAACATTGCATCACCTCGTTTAACTGCCATCTTCCTTCCTATTCCCTCAGTTTTTTTTTTGAGCCGCTTCACCATCAACGATTGCATGACTGTTCAGCATCAGGTGGGATTGCGGTTAATCACAAGTTTATAAAAATACAAAAAAAATAATAATGTATTGACAAATTTAGAGAGAGACGGAGATTAGACTGTCAGTTTTTATAAATGACTTTACATCAGTTTGTGGCCTTTTCAACCGGTTTTTCTTTTTTCTATGGCTCTTATCTATATTGTCATGACTGAAAACTGCTATTTTATTTATTCCATGTTTACTTAATTCCTGTTAAGTTCAAGACCTCATGTTTGTATGTGTGATGAATTAAACTGTCTTTACATTCAATGCCGCCGTTAAGTGACGGGTCAGCCAGCCAGAATTCCGTCCGATCTATTTTGTGCTAATCTCACCATGCAACATAGGTGAAGTGATCTTCAAGTGAGCTATCATTCCCTATCACCAACTGGAATGACAATACACTTCACATAATTTTTCAGTTAAAGATTCAGATGCAGTCATGAGCAAAAGTATGTACATGTGTTTATTATACACACGGCTTTATTTAAAAGCCATTTGCTTACTCCTTTAGTTTTGAATGATATTCTATTATATACTCTATTCTTATTCTATTTTCGTACCAATAGGTTTATGTAATGTACCCATTACTAAAATCCATGATTTATTTCACGAAAAAATCACAATTTCACCTTGCTAATATTGGTGTTTGTCTAAAATGGGTTGACACTATTTTACCACCTACCTTTTCGAGATTGTGCACGCATTTGTATCTTAATTAGTCGTCAATATAAAATAAGAAAATGTCTGTTTCCAGGGTCCACAAACATGTTGCCAGTGTTTACACAGGACATGAACAACTTGGCATTATCAGAGAGCACGCCAGTCGGTACGATAGTGTACACGCTACTAGGCAGCGATCCTGAAGGATTACCGGTAAGAGAATTTACTGAAGACGTTACACTTACATCTTACCGTTACCATATCATATACTTAGAAAAAAAATTACTTTTGTTCTCGTTAAACTTAACGCAAAAACACAAACAAAACCACAAAAAAAAATAAGAAATGGGTGGGGAAAACACACTTAAAAATTGCAGCAACGATTGTCTCGAAATAATGGATAAGCAAAATGTGTTGACAAAAATATATAAAACATTTTCAGGCAGAGATTTTATGAATAACTGCACCTCGTGATTTGGTTTGATTTAACAAACACACACACTTACTCAGAAACTTTCGGCTTTATAATATTAGTGTGTGATAATATTTAAAATTTCTTTCAGATAAAATACAGCTTAGTCGGCACAGACAAGTTTTCAGTGAACCCTGACACCGGCAAAGTCAAGTTGGAAAGACCATTGGATAGAGAGGTAACAACTTCATTACAATTCAATAAGACACGTTTAAAGATTGTATTGAACCATTTCTTGAAAAGTTAATACTTAAGTAGCAACTTATACAGTATGTTAAGAAAACCCTGTCCGACCCATAAGGATAATAAAGGTTAGGTAAACACATGACCAAATATAATATAAAATTTAACGTAACCATCATAGTACCAATAGAAATGAATTTTGAAATAATCTTTTTTTCCCGCGAATTTATTCCAATTTCCCCGAAATTTGGTAATTTTTTTTAAAAAGTTCAACAAAGTGCCGCGTGCCCTGCCGCCCGCCGCCCGCGGAAGGGTGCTTTAACGCACATTTATTAAGTTACCTCTTTTTGCGAAATGCTATTTATTTTTTTAGGGGGTATTTTTTTTAGGTTTAGCCAGGTTTTGTATGCATTAGTAGAATCAGTTATCGATACCTAACAACACCTTCACGGGCCGGACAGGGTTTTCGTAACATACTGTATGTTCAGTGTCATCAATCAATTTACATTTTAAAAGCCTGTATAACATTACCTACTAAGAAAACAAAGTTATTCTGTATATTACTTACTCACGTTTTTAGTTTAGAAATTCTACGCATGCTGAACAAATAAAATTTTATTTTATTTTTAATTGCTTCAAAGACCCCAAACTTGAAGGCTGGCACGGTTAACATTCTCAGACTTGATTTTTTACATAACAATAACAAAGCAATTAGTAAAACAATTAAAATTATTAAATAATATTATGAGCTACTATAATAATAAAAAATATGCATATTTATGTACACATAACACACTACACATCAAGCAAGGGGACCAGTGTAAGCTGACTTCTGATTATACCAAAAACCTATAGAATGCGAGTTCAGCTAAACCTGGAAATTTGATTACGCTATAACGTAGTACGTATGTAGTATATGGCGGTATTCAATGCCGCCTTTACTCTCAGGGTCACAGGTTCAATTAATTTTGAAAGATTTTGCAGAATCAATGTGTGGAATGTGCCGTACGGAGGACGGGTCTGAGCAGTTGTGCTGCGATGTGTGCCGGATACGATGCGCCAAATGTTGTTGTGTCGGGAGTTTGGTCGTGGAAGGTCTTTAGATCAATCTCCCTTTGGCGTCGTTGGTTGTGTGGTTGGGTTTAACATTGCATCACCTCGCTCAACTGCCGTCTTTCTTCCTATTCGCTTAGTTTTTTTTGAGTGAATAGGCTCTTAATAAACTAGCGCGCTTTACCATCAACGATCGCATCACTGCTTACCATCAGGCGGGATTGCGGTCAAGCGCTAGTTTATAATTATAAATAAAAAAAATACGGGTAAACATTACGTGGTTTTAGTACAAGTGCCAATAATTTTTAACAATTGAATCAAAATCAAAAGTCTTTTATTCAAATTAGGCTGAGAATCAACACTTTTTGAACGTCAATATTACTTAAGACAGTCCCTCAATACGCCCACCCCTCGCCACTTCCTAGTGCTTTCGCTGTATGAAAAACCTGTAATCTCTTGGTTACATTATAAACTCCATGTTCATATTTATTTACCTATTTATTTATTTATTTACACTTTCGTACATGGACTGTACAGAGGCGGACTTAATGCCATAGGCATTCTCTACTTCATACTATGTTAGCGTAACGCACAATTCGACTGATCAGAAGGTCAATTATTGTCATTTAAAACGTACAAAATCTAGTCGCGGTGTTATTTCGGCGAAACAAATGTCAAAAAGGGAAATCACAGGTATTTTCGACAGACTGAGACTGACACCAAAGAGACATAAAACATGCATCTAATTAAATCTGTCACAACATTCAATCTGGCAGAAGTTAGGTACCACCCATCAGACAAAATCTTGCCCCCAAGTGATTCGTCGTGTTCCGGCATGATGTCTGATGAAGCAGTAGGGAGGTCGGGTCTGAGCAGTTGTTTTTCGATGAGTGCCGGGTACGATGCCCCAACCACCACCTCGCCTCGCTCAACTGCCGTCTTCCTTCCTATTCAATCAGTTTCACTCAAAAAGTGAATAAGCTTTTAATAAACCAGCGCGCTTTACCATCAACGATTGCATCACTGCTTATCATCAGGCGGTTCACTAGTTTACAATAAATATATATTTTTTAATTTCTTTGTCGTCAACACTATTTCAAGTTTATCTAATATCAAGTTTAATGGTATAATTAAGTTGATTTCAGTGTAACTAAGATATTAAAAAAACTGTTTTAAGTTTTACCTTAAACTGAACTTTATTTTGTAGGAGTTAAAGTAATTTCAAAAAGATATCACAAAGTTATGTGCTTGTTATCCTACTTGGTGGTCTCAACAAAAATATGGTCCACGCTCCGTTTGTACGGGTGAGCCGGGTGCATTGACCTGTGGCGTCAGCTGAGCGATGCGCACGCGTAAGCTGCATATCGCGCTCAGTAACCACATTGTAATCATTTCTAAATGTATTTGTGAAAAAATATAACATGGTGTAAAAATGATTCAGTTGCTTATTCTGAACAAACTACATATATTCAGGTTCCGTATAAAGAAAAAATAACGTTGTATACATTATTAATATGTCGCAAATGCAGACTACGTCAGCTTTCAATAAACTAATTATCCTTATATTATCACAGGTGGAAGACACAATAAAGTTCCTAGTATCAATAGAAGATGAGGACCCCGCCAAGGTGCAGAACTTAATACAGTCACAGCCGGTCACCGTCATCGTGGTGGATGAGAACGACAACCCACCGATGTTTAAAAATGTAAGATAAGATACATGTAAATATATTCGTAATACAGCTATCCTTACAGTTCCTCCATCGTTAACAATGGAGGAGCTGTTTGAGTACTACTCGCGCGAGTTAACTGTGCACCTCACTAGAATGCAGTCCATATGTATCAATTTATTTAATTGCAAAACGTCATGAGTACAATGACCTAGTATTATAACACTTTATCCTCAAAACCACCTTTTATTAACATATTTTTTTTTTATCATGATTCTCATTTTTTACAAACGGTACCTTCCGAATGACGTCACAGAGCGAGGTGCACAGTTAACTCGCGCGAGTTATAGCCATAAATGATGAGGGTGTGTTTTTCGTATTACTCATGACATAATAAGATTATCGTGGGCTGTAATCTACCACGGTGGCCCAATGCGGGTTGGTAAATTTCACATGCCTTCATAGTTCTTTTTGTTCTTTGACATTCCTTCTGTTCACCTAATCTACATAATTTCCGTTTCCTCACGATGTTTTTCACCGCTTTAAGAGCAGTATTGATGAAATAATTTACACAAAGCGCCTGATGAAGTTTGAACCTACGACCTACAACTTGGTCACCGCTGCTCTGTTTGAATTATTATCTTTGTTGAAACTAAGATGCTATAACATTTTTTGGGTTCCGTAACCAAAGATTAAAAACAGGACCTTATTTCTAAGACTCTAGCTTAGCTCTAGCTGTCGGTCTGTCTTTCTGTCATCAGGCTGTATCTTGTAAACCGTGATAGCTAGGCAGTAAAAATGTGCACATGTTATGTTCTGTTGCCGTTTAGAAAATGGTTTCTTATTGATAACTAGCGACTCGTCCCGGCTTCGCACGGGTACAATGCTGATACTAAATACCTACACTACAGAAAAACTGTGAACGTAAAAAAACATAGCGGCCCGCCGCTCCTACCGCCCCGGCTGGCCGCTCCTGTCTGCAGTTTTGAAATCTGTAATTTAATCGAATATATTCATTTAAATCATATACTGTAAAGGGCAATATAGATCTATATTAAATCAACAATTTATTTAAGGTATTAAATTGGATAACGATTAATGCTGTATTGATGACCCAAGGGCTGGCTTTCACCTTGGCCAGAGGACAAGCGTTGCCATTCAACGCGGCAATGCCGCCAGTCTCTGGGGTACATTACCAGTCGACAGCGATGACGAAGAATTTTTTGATGCTGTATTGTAATTTATTAATAGTTTTAATTAGGGTGATAGATTTATGTAGTAATGTGTAGTTTATTTGGTATTGGTTAAAATCGCTTCGATAATTAGCCGGTATTAGTCGTAAAAAGTAAATGACAAAAAAAATGTTATTGTGAGATAGACATATACCATCGCGTACTTTTTTGTACACCTTTTCAATGTATACAATACGAGTATTTACTACATTGTTTTGATAAATCTCGTAGGGTTCAGCCTGCGTTTCACTGCAAACGCGGAATAAATGTAATTATTTACGACATCACATTAGAGACCTCAAACATAATAGTATTTCTCCTCTATTTAATGGATGTTATTATACATATAAACCTTCCTCTTTAATCACTATATCTATTAAAAAAAACCGCATCAAAATCCGTTGCGGAGTTTTAAAGATATAATCATACAAAGGGACATAAGGAAAGTGAAAGTGACTTTATTTTATAATATCAAATATGTAATGATTCCATTGGCTGGATTCAGATGGAAGTCTTACAGAAAGAAGGGATGGATTTTTTCCTAAAATAGGAAAAAAAAAAGACCTGTAAAAACCAATTTGCTTATAATGTTGCACCATTGTAGCAGGACAGAAACAGGACAGGACAGTTAACCGTGTGGTACCGGGCTTAGAATAGTATTGAACCATATCCTACCGGATGTTGTATGAGGCGACTAAGGAAACTCCCACTAGGGAAGCAGGAAGCAGCGCTTCTCCTGTGGAATATCAAGCCACTACGATCCTCAACCCGCCTGCCAAACGTTGGGATTAGGCCGAATTCCCCCAATGCAATAAAAGGCTTGGGGGAGGGCTTTGTCCAGCAGTGGACCTCTATAGCCTATAGCGGCTCTCTACACCTGTCCATTGAGAGTCGCTCGACACTGTCATAAGGTTGCATATCACTTAAATCGTTCTTTATTGATACTTTCAGAGTCCTTACGAAGTAGCAGTGCCAGAAGACGAGGAAGTTGGGAAGACTCTCCTGAATAACATCCTCGTAGAAGACAGAGACACAGTCGGAGATGGCCTGGAAGTCGGCTGTGTGCCTAATGATCAGGTGAGTATAATAATAGTATATCTTATTAGCTATTGAACCACGAAGGTCAGAAAAACCACAAAGTTTACCTAAAAATATGATATACGTACTTTTTCATACTACACACTTTCCAATTTATTCATAAACGAAGCTTAATGATAAAACCTAGTGATTAGTGACTTTTATCCATACATTTATTCAGAAACGATGGTTAAAGTTAAGTGACGTGCAAACGACAAAAATGTATGGTTAAGCAGTCGCTAATCACTTGTTAACTTTAAACAACGTTTATGAATAGAGGGGATTGTGTTTAAAACCACCACACTATGGCATCGTGGAAGACCCAAGCGTAAATCGTGAAATGAAATTGTCGTTTATATGAGGGTTTGGATCATACTGGTTCTGCACCTAGTGGCGCAGATTTCCTTTTTCACAAACTAAAGTAAATTGCAGTCCAGTGTATATTTTTCTTTCTATTTCATTATGAAAAGGACAGAAGTCAAAATATTATTTAATAAAGATTTTCCATAGACGGTTTAACGTGATTGAAAACATAGCGATCAAAAAATTTACAATTTACCGCAGGCGTTGACTAATTCGATAGGAAAAAAACTAATGTTCATCTTTTAGATTATCCTTTTCTTAATTAAATAGAAAGAATAAGATGAACAGGCCATTAATTAAGTTTAGTTTGTAAAAAGGGGAATCGACGCCACTGTTAATTACTTCGTCTCTGGTTTTAAATGCGTTGGTTCTAACATGTGTAGGCCTATTATGAGTTTTCATTACGAAACTCGATCGTCGATATCGAGCGCGTTTGGCGCTCTCAATGGTTGAGAGTTCTTACAACCTTGAAGCGTGCCAATCGATGAGTCAACGCGCTCGATATTCACGTTTTATTTTATTTTATTTTATTTATTGCACTAGGTAAGGCCGTTTTCGTTCATTGTTTTGACGAGCTGCCGCAAGTTTTTGATTTTATTTCCATACAGATCTGTCATTCATCATCATCAACCTTTTTATCGTCCCACTGCTGGGCACAGGTCCCCTCTCATACAGAGAAGGATTGAACGTAATGACCACGCTTGCTTAATCCGGGTTAGCGATTTCAGACTTAATTTCCAGGTTTCCTCAGGATGTTTTCGTTCAGGATGTGTCTAAGATATACTTAGAAAGTAATATGTAATTTATATGTAACTTAGAAAAGTTACATTAGTACTTGCCTGATTCTGGAATCGAAACCGCACTCACATACTTGAGAGGCTGGTGTTTTAACCACTGGGCCGGCCACCACGACACAGTTGGCTCTATCATTGTTATGTAACAATGATGGAAAATGAAAATGAAGGTCGCGGGAAACTGCTGGATGCGGGAGGCGTAGGACCCGTGGTCGTGGAGATCCTTGGGGGAGGCCTATGCCCAGCAGTGGACGTGTTTCGGCTGAAATGATGATGATACTGAAGAATTTAAGAAATTAAATGATAACAATGAAAGTAATATTTATTACTTTCAGTCACTCATTCATACAGACAAAAAAATACGTTTATTTGCGATAAACATGACGCAAAAACATACAAAAAATAGAAAGAAATATATGAAGAAATTTTTTTTTTTTTTTTTTAAAGTATAAACCAGCGCTTGACCGCAATACTGTCTGATGGTAAGCAGTGACGCAATCGTTGATGGTAAAGCGCACTAGTTTATTAAGAGCCTATTCACTCTAGCCTTGAAGACACTCAAATTGTAGTCCGACGGAAACACCGCCGCCGGCAGACTGTTCCAGTCCCTCGATGTACGCGGTATAAAGGAGGAGGCGAAACGCTTCGTCCGGATCGTAGAGGTGTTAACAACATAAGGGTGGAAACTCGCCGTACGACGGGTCGTCCGATGGTGGAACGGAGATGGGGGAATTAAATCGTGCAAATGGTAGAACATGCGTCAAATTCACGCAAAACCAAAACAGATATCTTCATTCTGACTTATGTTGCTTCCAGTGGCCCGAAGCGTGCGAGACCTTCGAAGTGGTAACCCTCAATTCCTCAGCTCACCAGTACACCGGTGCTCTGGTGCTGAGGAAACCCCTCAATTACAACGAGAGGCAATTCTACCAGTACCAACTGTATGCTACTGTGAGTATAATAGGCAATATAAATTTGTTTAATCAGTTGAGTATTTTAATATTTGTGACATTATATTATACACATATTTACATGTTAAATACGTTTTAAAATTACACAATAAAATAAGCCTCACTTACTAATCAATCATAGAATCAATATTACAAACCATTTATCTGAATTCCTCAGGATGGCACGCTCAACTCAACAGCCCACGTAGAGATCAAAGTAGTGGATGTTCAGAACTCCCCGCCGGTGTTCAGTGGGGCCCTGAGCGGAGCCCTCGCGGAGGACGCGGCGGTGGGGACCCTCGCACTCACTGTGAAGGCCAGGGACGCTGATAGGGCACAACCTAGAAAAGTCGTGTTGGAACTTGTTACTAGTAAGTGTTCTGAAAAGGATGTTTATTTATTTACTAGCTGCGCCGCGCGGTTTCACCCGCGTAGGTTTCAATATTTTTTTTTATATGCTCCACTCCCATTGGTCGCGGCGTGATGTTATATAGCCTAAAGCCTTTCTGGATTAATGGGCTATCCAACGAAAAAGATTTTTCCAAATCGGACCAGTTGTTCCTGAGATAGTGCGTTTAAACAAACAAACAAATTCTTCGGCTTTTTAGATTAGTACCTATAGATTTACAAGTAATGAGGACAGCACTAGGCTTTCTCTTCTAGTCAACCACGGGTGGTGAAGAGATTAAATGTGCGGCTTATCATCAATGTTTGATATTAATTATTATTTAGGTCACATTTATTGTTGTACAGTCAATACTGAGTGGTCAGAAGTTCGAAAGGCTAACAGCCAGTCTTATCAAGGCTTACTACACCCAGTCAATCGGTTGTGGAAGTCAGATGAGCAGCCGCTCTGTAGTGAAGACCTCGAATGCGTGTTCAGTAATGCTCTCTTATTGTATAAACTTAAGGCTATTTATAGTACATCATTAATATTGTGTGAACAAATTCATATTGTACACATGAAAAGGAAATTCAGATGATCCGAATAAAATAAGTAGTTATTACCAGTCAACAAGGTTATGTCCGTGAATAGCTACACGTATGACATACGTAGGTGCAAAGTGCCTACACGCACCATTTAAAAGACTTGCTCAACCACCCCAATATAGTTGGTAGTCTACGCAGATGGTGACTTGATGCGTGTAATACTGTTACCCTTGTGAATTTACCTACTGTTGGTACTCAAAATGGTGTAGTAGGTAAACATTCTCAGGAAACCATTTGAAATCTACCTATCCACACTGGGCCTGCATGATGAATTAATATATTCTTCAAGGAGTGGGATTATTGGCCCACTCCCTCTCGAAGAGAAAATACCTGTATCCCAGAAGTGGGAATATTAATGGCTGATTAGGTATGTGTACAGGTGGTACTGTATAACTAGGATGTGTTTGAGAATTTATTCATCATCATCATCATCATCTCAGCGTTATCCCAGTCGCATCCGAAGCTTTTTCAGCTTTGGAGTCTGGGGTCCACTTTTACCAGTCTAACTGCTGATTTTGGCTAAACTTAGATAGTTTTTTATTATTATCACCCGAAGGCGATATCGAAGCATTGCAGCTAGACCAATTGTTGGACTTTTGTGGGCTCCAGCAACCCGTAACGACTGCCATTAGATATTCGTTTGGCAACCGGGACCAATGTCGTGCTTTCCGAGGCACGACCAGACCAGTGCAAAAATTCATATTTATGCATATAAATATTTGCACTGCGTGGGGATCGAAACCGCGCCTCCTTGCGCAGCGGCCGCGTTCGCTTTCACTACGCCACGGAGGCTGTTAAGTGTGCTGTTGGAGAATTTGTTACTTGGTAATATTACGTCAGCTGTAACTACAACTGGTAGGTACTCACGCCTAAACATCAAGCTATACATTACTAGTATAAGCTGACATGTATTTGTAAAAAAGCCTATACATTGCGGGGTTAGCTAAAACTGGAAATGAAAGAAAGGCAGGAGAGGAAGGAAGGTTGATGTGTTATCGACCAATAAGATAAATTCAGCAGGCGTGACTTGGATATGACAAGCATAAACAGTGTAAGCTAGCTTATTCAATGTTTTTCCGCCTTATTAAAGTACATAATTATATTATTTTCCAGATCCTTTGGATTTCTTCTTACTGGACAGCCAGACAGGTGAGCTAAGAACAGCTAAGCCGCTGGACAGAGAAGCTCTTGCAGACCCGTCTTCACCGCTGAACCTTACCATTAGAGTAAGTATCCATTTTAACTTGTAGTAATTTGCTAACTGCAATATCACTTTAGATACAAAATTGATCACTATATTAGTAAAAAATCCTCAGGGCGAAACAAAATTGTATTTATTGTGTCTTTTCCGATGTATGTAGAATAATATTTGAACAATTTTTATTTTCTGGATTGAACTCTGTCACCTTCCCTGAACTTATCAGTGCCTCATGTGTAATAAATTTATCGATACACAAATGTCTTAACAATGATTTAATCCTCTGCTTATTCTGCAGGCAACAGAAGTAGTGAACGGCGCTCCTCTGGTCTCCGAGCTGACGTCAACCCTGGCGACAGTCACCATCACTATCAAGGACGTGAACGACGAGCCGCCGCGGTTCAACCACCGCGAGTACAGCGTGGAGATACCCGAGAGCCTCCCCATCGGGACCCCGCTGCCGAACTTGGATATGGTCGTCACTGATACTGATGTGGTAAGCACTTGAGCAGCGTTAGTTTAGTGGTAACGGCCGAGTACCACTACGAGACATACATAATCAGCATATATATTTTTTTTTAATAATTATAAACTAGCGCTTGACCGCAATCCCGCCTGATGGTAAGCAGTGATGCGATCGTTGATGGTAAAGCGCGCTAGTTTATTAAGAGCCTACTCACTCAGAAATACTGAGCGAATAGGAAGGGAAGGAAGACGGCAGTTGAGCGAGGTGATGCAATGTTAAACCCAACAACACGACCAACAATGCTGCGCCAAAGGGAGATTGATCTGAAGACCCTCCGCGACCAAACTCCCAACACAACAACATTTGGCGCATCGTATCCGGTACACATCGCAACACAACTGCTCAGACCCGTCCTCCGTACGGCTTTACATCATGCCGGAACACGACAAATCGCTTGGCGATATATATAATACTCCCACTGTTGGGACAGGCCTCCTCTCGGTGAGTGGGCCGTAATCTACCACGCTGGGTCAGTGTGGGTTGGTTGATATCACATGTCTTCGAAGTTTTTAGCTCTAGGACATGCCGGTTTCCTCACGATGGTTTTCTTCACCGTTTTTAAGAGCAGTGGTAATGAAATAATTTTCACAAAGTAATGTGCCTGACGGGGTTCGAACCTATGAGCTACAACTTGTAAGTCACAGCCGACACCATAAGTCCTCCACAGCTCTCAACGCTTTACTTTGCGTAAAAAAATGTATCGTTAAACATTCACTAATCACTAGTTAACTTTAAGCAACGTTTATGGTAGTCGAGGGGTAAGTTTATAGAATTATTTAAATAAGAGAAATAGTTGTTTTTTCTGTCGTTAAACATTATATTGATCTATCGAAAGTGTTTGTCAAGCGGCGTTTGTACTACTTGAATTTTTAATAATATATCTAGCGACCCGCCCGGCTTCGCACGGGTGCAATGCTAATACTAAATACATTACAAAAAAACTGTTAACGTTGTATTAAAAACAATGCGATGCCCCATAATTTTTAAATTTGTGATATCTTCGAAACTATTTATTTAAATCGTGTGCTGTAAATGGCGATATAGATCTATATAAAAAAAATTAGGGGTGGATTACCCTTAACAATTAGGGGGATAAAAATAGATGTTGTCCGACTCTCAGACTTACCCAATATGCACACAAAATTTCATGCGAATCGGGAAAGCCAGAGGAGTTTAACCACAAACACCGCGACACGAGAAATTTATATATTAGATGTGCAAAGTATGCGCGGACGCAGTGGTCGTGTGAAAATATCAATAAATTAATGATTTCTGACGATATCTTACTACTTTTTAGTGTCATGTCAGCATAATCCCATATAGTCTATTATAAATGTCTCCAAAAAGTACAATTATTAAGTACTAGCTGCGCCGCACGATTTCGCCCGCGTAGGTCTCGATATTTTTTTTTTATATGCTCCTATTAGTCCCAGCGTGATGTTATATAGCCTAAAGCCTTCCTGGATTAATGGGCTATCCAACGCAAAAATAATTTTTCAAATCGGACCTGTAGTTCCTGAAATAAGCGCGTTCAAACAAACAAACTCTTCAGCTTTATATTTTAGTATAGATCATAATAAAATTACTTATCAGTATTCTAATTCTTCCAGGGTCTTAATTCGGTGTTCACTCTACGTCTATCAGACGAGATGGGTGCCTTCATAGTGGAGCCTTCAACAGCCACCGGCAGCGCCTCGGTGACTTTGAGACTTAACTCCAGCCTGGACTTTGAAGATCCTAACCAGAGGAAGTTTATATTGGAAGTGAGTTTCCCATGTTTTTATAACCAACGAATGACCGAGGTCTCATACATCACATCATTATTCACTATGTTATTTTGAGAACCCTATAAATTACAAATGGCATATCGTGCTCATTATTATTGGGATACCCTTTATTAAGACTCTAGTCTATCAACCCAAAGTCTGACAACTATGTTAAACTTATGGGCTTCTGACAGCCCGTAATGACTGTCAAAGATCCATGAATGATAGGCAAGAGAGAGAGACCTCTATTCTAAGCATGTAAAGTGCCATCCACAGACCAACCGCATCACATCAAGCGCTGTTTAACCTGATCGATTGAATCGTGTGAAGCCAAGTCACGGGTGGCATGGTTTTTGTATCGATACTAAAACTTAATTTAAAATCATAATTTACATTTCAGGTGATAGCTGAAGAATTGCACACGTCCCCACCCTTGTCGTCCAAGGCCAGCGTCACCATATCCCTGACGGATGTGAACGACAACGCGCCGCAGTTCGCTGATGAGCCGTACTCCGCCAGCGTCGCCGAGGCCGCACCTCCAGGCACCAGGGTGGCCAGTGTCAGGGCTACTGACCGGGACACGGGCAGGTATGTCTACATTATAGCTAACAAGCTCCACACCAGGGTGGCCAGTGTCAGGGCTACTGACCGGGACACGGGCAGGTATGTCTACATTATAGCTAACAAGCTCCACACCAGGGTGGCCAGTGTCAGGGCTACTGACCGGGACACGGGCAGGTATGTCTACATTATAGCTAACAAGCTCCACACCAGGGTGGCCAGTGTCAGGGCTACTGACCGGGACACGGGCAGGTATGTCTACGTTATAGCTAACAAGCTCCACACCAGGGTGGCCAGTGTCAGGGCTACTGACCGGGACACGGGCAGGTATGTCTACGTTATAGCTAACAAGCTCCACACCAGGGTGGCCAGTGTCAGGGCTACTGACCGGGACACGGGCAGGTATGTCTACGTTATAGCTAACAAGCTCCACACCAGGGTGGCCAGTGTCAGGGCTACTGACCGGGACACGGGCAGGTATGTCTACGTTATAGCTAACAAGGTCCACACCAATAGTAAGCTCCCTATCGGAGTTCTATTCGAGTTCGCATCTTTGTCAGCTGTCCAATTTGTGTTGGTCTGCTTACGCAATATCGAAGACCGCAGTTACAAAGAAAAGAAGTTCTAAATTTATTAGAAGTTGATATTAATTTTAAATAGCTGGTTGTGAAATTTAAAGAAAATTTAATATAAATAATTATGAGCTTATGGAAAATAACTTTAATTTCCAGGTTCGGCACTGAAGGCATAGTGTACCAGTTATCAGGTAACGGCGCGGAGCTGTTCCGAGTGGACAACCGCAGCGGAGTCATCTCCGTGGCGCCGTGTCTCACCCCCGGACAGGCGCCCTGTCTGGACTACGAGACCAGGAAGGACTATTTCTTGCAGTACAAGGTATGGTTTGAATTTCAATTACCCGGCACACTTCTATCCTCTATTTATTTGCTAAAAATATAAACAAATATGAATTAATGGACACATAACTCTAATTCCTACATAATAAAGTTCAATTTTTTTTACATTCCCCTCTATTCATAAACGTTGCTTAAAGTTAGCTAATGATTAGCGATTGTTTAACCATACATTTTTGACGTTTTACTGTCACTTAACTGTAATTGTATTATTCACTAGCAGCCGCCAACGACTTCGTTCGCGTGGAGTTAATTATTCTCCGCTCCTATTGGACGCAGCGTGATGTTTTATAGCCTAAAGCTTTCCTGGTTTAATGGGCTATCCAATGCAAAAATAATTTTTCAATTCGGACCAGCAGTTCCTGAGATTAGCCCGTTCAAACAAACAAACAAACTCTCCAGCTTTATATATTAGTATAGTGTATAGATAGATAAACGATGATTATGTTAAATGGCGTACTAAGGTCTAAAATGTATGACTAAACAATCACTAATCACTAGATAATTTTATGCAAAGTTTATGAATAAAGGGGAATATTTTCAATAGTGTTGTTCACTTTAAAATCAACTTAATTATCATTACAATACATTAGGTACCTAGTTATTTATCTTGAATTTGATGGAGTTGTTGCAGCACTGCGCATTTTTACTATAAGTCTCATGTGCTTATCCTTGTCACGTGCTTATCATTAACATACCTGCATAGATTTACTGCAGTGCAAAGCTGTTATAGTTTGTTGAGCAAGTGAGTTTGGTAACTGCAGACCTCTAAAACTTATTAGAATAGTTACAAAACCAAAACTATTTAAAACTGGGTATATCGAGTTGTGTTCTCGTTACACTTAATAGTTTGGAGAAATTGTATTTTAAATAGATACTCCGCAAAGTCTTCATATTCCACTGCCTAAGCCCGTTTTGATCTACGAATGCACGCTCAGAAACTTTACTGAATTCTGCCGTCTTTCTTTCTCAGGCAACAGACGACGATGGCGCTGGTCAGATGACGGTGGTCTCCCTCCAGATATCTCTGACAGACTCCAACGACAACCCGCCTGTATTCCACACGCCCGTCTACAAGGCGTCCATTGATGAAGATGCTGTTAAGTTTGAACCAGAACTACAGGTGTGTACAAACGGTTTCACCCGCATAATTTTTGATCCCTTAGGAATATCGGTATAAAAACCCTGTGTTAACATACATTGTTATAAAACCACCTGTGTGTCAAATTTCATCCAAATCCGTTCAGTAGTTTTTGCGCGACAAACAAACTCATCATCATCTCAGCGCATATAATCCCGGTTGCATCCGCGGCTTTCGTGTTGGAACCCGCGGTCCGCGGTCCGTATACCTGCACTTACTCCTCCATTTCGCACGATCTCTGGCATCCCATGGTGTGAGATTGTTGACACACATGTCATCTCTTACAACGTCAAGCCAGCACTTCTTTGGTCTACCTCGCTTGTTTCGGCCCGGCGGAGGCGCCATGGCAAGACATTTGTTACCCACGTAACAAACTTTAACAAACGTTTTGCGTGACAAACTATCATACACATATAATTTAAAACCAGGAATAAAACATAGGATACTATTATATTATATATTAATAGTATCCTATGTATATATTGTTATATTATATATTTTTATCCCTATGTTCCTATGGGAGCGAAAATGCGGGTAAAACTCGAGGATAATGATTTTAAATGAACCGAATACACATACTGAGAAAATCTTTACTACACTCCTTGATTTGTTTAGGTTCAAGCCCGCGACGTAGATGCGACGTCAGACATCCGCTACTCGATCATCGACCCCCCGACCCACCCGTTCTGGATCGACAACGTCAGCGGCAAGATATCAGTCCGGCCTGACACAGGTGGAGTCACTCCGCCTGAAGATAGCAACAAGATACTCTTAACTGTGCTGGTAAGTTACAATGATAGAAGGATTTTGCAACCTTTGACTGGCTGTAATAATTAAAGAATTACATATATTTAATTTAATTTTCGCATGCAGACTGGAAACGACGTTAGGAATGCGCAGTTTAACTTATTGTTATATTGTCGTCTTTCACCAGATCTGACGCTCACCACTTACGTAGTTAATCTTTTCTCATTTATTTGTTTTATTGTTAAACCGTCCCGATTGTACTAGAATTATGGCTTTGCATATTCCGGAGAATCACTGACTCCTAAGTCACAGGTTTCACCTAGTTTAGGAGTCAGAGTACCTTTGTATTGTTCATTTATGATAAGCCTTATATTTACAAATACTAAAAATTATTTTTTAAAACACGAATTTTTGTGAAATGAGAAATAAATATATTTTTATATTATATTTCCTTTGTCTAATATTTGTCCCAAAAAGACACCTTGACAGGGCGTAATATTTCGAGATCTTACTTCTAGTTCTTCCGTTTTTTTTTCTTTGAATTTGGTCTAGTTTTTATGTATATATCACGTTGAGTTTCATAACGCAGTTGTGGCTAACATAATGATCATTTACCCAGGCAACAGATGGTGTACACAACGCAACGTGCAAGGTAGAGATCGTTGTCCGTGATGTAAACAACCACGCGCCTGCATTTGACACCGACATATACGATGCTAACATCTCTGAAGACGCACCTATTGGTAACTACACATCTACGTTTTGAATGTATAGTTAAATGTTTATTTCTTTTTTATATAATCCATCATCTGCCTCTTCCAAACTACCTCGGAGCTTCGACTTCGGATGCAATTCATCATCATCTCAGCGTTAATTCCAGTAGTATTCGAAGCTTTTTCGCTTTTGGAGTCTGGGGTCCGCTTTTTACCAGTCTAACTGCTGATTTTGGCTAAACTTCGATATTTTCCGTGAAGCGACTGCCATTTGACCTCCACAATCCGAAGGTGATATTGAAGCATTGCAGTTAGACCAATTGTTGGAGTTTTGATGGACTCGCAACAACCCGTAACGACTGCCATTAGATCAACGGCTTAACGTGCTTTCCGAGGCGCTACCAGACCAGTGCAAACGTTCATATCATGCATACAAATAACTGCACTGCGCGGAAATCGAAACCGTGCCTTCTTGCGCAGCGGCCGCGTTCTCTACCGCTACGCCACGGAGACAGTCAGCGTCGATTTGCCTTTATCTATACTAATATTATAAAGAGGTAAAATTTGTAAGTTTGTACATTTGTATTAGGGGGTAATCTCTGGAACTCATAAGTTGTTAAGTTGCACTCGAGTTCGGATGCAACTGATTATTAATATTTTACGCGGGACGACTGCCCATTTGACCTCTACAATCAACTTACTGGGTAATACGATACACTCGTCAGGTTTCTGACATCGCATAACTACTGTCAAATCTACGAAAGACAGCCAGAACCTCACACACTGGCTTAACGTGATTTCCGAGGCACGGAGGTTACTCGGCATGTTCGTTACCATTTTGGAATTCTTTTTAGGCACGGAAGTAGCAGCAGTCCGTGCTACAGACCTGGACAGCGGCATCAACTCCGAGATCAAGTACTGGATCCAAAAGGGAGCTCTGGACTCCTTCGCGATACACAACGATACCGGAGTAGTGACTGTATCCTCGAAGCTTGACTATGATAAGAGGAACACCTACAGGATACAGATTGTGGCTACTGATTTAGGTGAGTAGTTCTTATACCTAACTGTATAGTAAACATTTACTGTATTGTAATTTCGGCCCGTTATCACTGCCCCAAATACTTGTTTAGACTTTTTTTTTGTTTGGGATGGGAAATCATGAAATGACCTCTCACGCTCTGGGCGGAGTGGAAAGGCGTGTCAGACTTTTACTGACTTTTCTTTTTTAACCAACCCGTAATACTGACCCAGGAGGCATCGGTCTTCGTGGACCCCGTCACTTAGTGCTGACATATCTTTGAGGCGCGCGTGAAACAACGCCTGGTCCTAACCGGACGGCGAGCTGCCCACTGCTCACCGCGTTAACGCTAATCTATAAAACTTGCCAAATTTAACATGATATACACGCTCATCATTCAGTGAAAGTGTATGGACTCCAGATGACATAACAAGAAAGTTGGTCTGCAACGCTCCGTTAACATATGTAACATAACAAGTGAATTCTGCCTGGCTATGAGCAACAATAAAGTCATCTACTTGTTAATCTTCTCTTCCTTTTGTGTATTCTGATGAGGTCAGACTCCTTCTTTTTCAAGGTATCCCGAGTCTCACTGGCACAACGGAACTAATAGTCCACGTCATCAACGTAAACGATAAGAAGCCATACTTCACACCGACGATCCAACGCGCCGAGGTGTCAGCAGACGAGGAGGTCGGCTCAGTAGTACACCACCTGATAGCTGTGGATCCGGATATTACTGATAACGGGTCGCTGCTGTATGAGATGGGAGATAAAGTTATAAGAGCGGTGGATAAGAATGGGAAAGAGGTATGTTTTGAATTGTATTTTTTTTTATTGTCATAAACTAGTACTTGACTGGAATCCCGCCTGATGGTACGCAGTGATACAATCGTTGATGATAAAGGGCTAGTTTATTAAGAGCCTATGCACTCTAGCCTTGAAGACATTTAAATTGTAGTCTGACGGAAACAGCGCCGCTGGCAAATTGTTCCAGTTCCTCGATGTACTCGATATAAAAGACGAGGCGAAACGCTTCGTTTTGATCATTGTGATGTCAACAACGTAAGGGTGGAAACTCGAAGGGTCGTCCGACGATGGAACGGAGATGGGGGAATCAAATCAAGCAATTCCTTCGCACACTCTCCAAAATGCATTCTATAGAACACCAACAGGCTGGCTACTCTTCGCCTGTGCTCCAAGCTTTGGAGACCGCTTTGAACTAAATCTGGGTCTGGGCTGGTGGATGTATTTGGTAGTAACAGGATGAAAGTTGCCGAAAATCGAATTGAATGTCGTGACATAGGAGAGGCCTATGACCAGCAGTGGACTGCTATAGTCTGTTGATGATGATGATGATGTGTATTTTAGTCAGTTTTAATTAAATGTATTTTCATTCTTGCTATGTAATGAATGCCACCCATCTACAAACCAACCGTCTGAAGCGGAATTAAAAAAATTGAGGTTATGGTGTTGTTTGACCTTTTTTTAATGTTTTCTCGTAACAGGTGTCCGACGAAGGCATCTTCGGCTCCTGGTTTACAGTACAGCCGAACGGCACAGTGGTGGTATCTCAGAAGCTGGACAGGAGCCGTGCTGCCGTTCTGACGTTACCTGTCAGAGTTACTGACGCTTCTGCGCTTACGTTGCAGCAGGCTGATGGTAAACATTAAACGATAATGATTTTCTGCAACATTTTATCTTATATTGTGAGCCAGGCTACCCGAAACTGTCAAATATTCCTACTTAACCTTGAGTCTTAAAGCTTCGTCCATAAAGATGAAAATCTAATAAAGAAATTTGACAGAATGTAGTAGTTTGAAGTGCGGTCGTTATTACATAAGTATCTTATTTACTGTGTAGCTTAGGACGCCAATTAAAAAAACGGTCAAATGAAGTTTGAACTCGTACATGAAGTTTGAACTCGTACATGAAGTTTCCGATATCATAATTATTATTTAGTAAAGTAATATTCAGTATATAATGTTCCCACTGCTGGGACCCAGGTTACAGGTTTCCCCTCGATGAGAGGGAGTAGACCGCAATTTTCCACGAAGACGATGCAGGACATGACATGTGTTCGAAATATTGCCGATTTTTTTAAAGTTATCTATTAGAGAACTTAAACCATTTACGAAAAATAAACTTAAAATAAAATGTTTGCAGGTGAGCTAATAATCACTATAGTCGATGTGAACCGTCACGCGCCCGTGTTCGGTCAGCCCTCGTACCTGGAGAGCTTGCCGGAGGAGCAGCCCCTCGGGACTGTCCTCAACACATACAGCGCCACGGACCGGGAGACGCCCGTACAGGCCATCCTCATACAGCCGCCCAACCCGTACTTTACTATCGATAATGTTACTGGTGAGTTTTTCAAATAATATAAACACAAACAAACAAAAGACACAGTTGGTGCAGTGCTTGAGCCATCAACTGTTGCGCTGCGTATCGTGGGTTCGATTCCCGTATGGAAGAAGTATGTATAACCCACGTGCAATAGGCCTAGTATGGGTTTTCATTAGTCATAGTCATAGTTATTTATTCATTAACAACAATCATTGTATCTGAAATCACATTTAAAAGAACACATAGTAAAAGAGAAAATCGATACGTTAAATTACATTAAAAACACGTTAAACATTACAAAAATTGCATATCCAGAAACACACATTCTGTTACAGATCGTCAACAGCATAAAGACACTTATTCAACAGGAAACGTTTAAGCCGACCCTTGAATGAATTTGAGTAAATAGCGCTTTTCATGTCTAGAGGCAACTTATTAAACAATATAATTGATTGATATTTTGGACTGTGCTTTACAACATTCAAAGTAGGATGTACCTTGTAATGCATAATGTCTTGTCTACGTGTGCATTCTTTAATTTGTCGTTCTTCTGCTGTTTCATATTCATGTATGTATTTGGCCATATTACATAGAACCACAAATACATAAATGCTTGACACTGTAAGTATATTTAGTCTTATAAAAGGTTCGCGGCAACTCTCTGTTTGCTGAATATGGACTAATGTGCGAATGGCTCGTTTTTGCAACACAAAAGCTCTTTTCATGTTATAGTCATAACTTTTTCCCCAAAACATTATGCTATACCTGATTTTTGATTCTACCAACGCGAAATAGACCATTTTTAATTGCTTACGCGCGGAACATACCGATGCATTTATTGCATTTTATTCCGATTTCCAATTTAGCTGTTCGTTTATATGTATACCTAAGAATTTAACTTCCTTGACGAGGACAATTTTATAGTTATTCAGAGCAACCTCTAAGTGGTCCTTATTATGGGCTGGCATTACGAAACTCGATCGTCGATATCGAGCGTTGTTTGACTTATCGATTGGCCCGCTTCAAGGTTGTAAGAACTCTTAACCAATAAGAGCGCCGAAGGCGCTCGATATCCATGATGGAGTTTCGCAATGAAAACTCATACTAGGCCTCCAGGAGTAATTCTTAGTGTGGATGTTTTGAAAAATCAGAAAGCGTTAGGTGGTACATTTTTTTGGGTGGAAAATCATCAAAAGACTTTTCCTGCCTTGAGCGAAACGTAAGAGTGTCAGACGTTTAGTGACTAAAATCTATGGGTGTTCTGTTATTTGCATTGTGCGTCAGGGGGGCCACGGTGTCTTAAATAACGCACGGCCCCGGCAGGCATCGATCCTAGTGGATCCTGTCATGATTTGCTGACATATGTCTAAGATTCGTGGGGAACATAATACGGTGTTGACTTGGGCCTGATCCTTACCGGATGATGATGATGAACTACCCATTGCTCAACGGTCGCAAGTCCTAGAATATGGTGGCCGGCAGTAGGAAATTCGAACTTTTAATTTTTTGCTGTTCATGTTAGTGATGATGATACATTACACATCTATGTAAAATAAGAAAAACATTACTTTCTCTTTTCACCCTCACCCAGGCGTTGTGAAAATCGCCCAGCGCATAGACTACGAGAAGGTCCACAGTATCAACTTCACGCTGGTCGCGTTGGACTCGGGAGTGCCGCAGCTGAGCACCACCGCCGGCGTCACGGTGCTGGTGCGGAACATTAACGACGAGGAACCCACCTTCGTCACCGCCACGTACGACGCCGCCGTCACCGAGCACGCGCCGCCTGGGACCAGCGTGCTCACTGTTACTGCCCTCGACAACGACGAAGGTATGTACCTCGCCATACTATTTTAAGATTATCTACAGACTGGCAGGTTTGCTTAGCATCTATTAATCCATCGGTTTACGATATTAACCAAAGGTAAACAAAAAAAGGGACTTAATTAAACGACTAAACGTAATACTAGTTCTATTTAGTTGTCATCATCCAGCGTGGGTATAGCTCCCTACGCTGAGATGTCACTTAGGCCGGTCATACTCGGTCTGCTTCAAGCTGCGAATGCATAGTAAACTACTGCCTTCTACGTAACTGCATACACTAATAGGTCGAGCAGTTGCAACTGCTTGTAGCGGTTGACGAGACGGTGACATTTCATCGTGCAGTCAAGCAATCGCCAGGCATACACTGACTGCTCGAACTGTCGCCTGCTCTCGCGCAGTTACCTCCCCCCGCGCTCTTCATTCACGCTTTGTTTGTTTATTGAGAGAAACTGCTCGAGCAGTTAAGGTAAAGTTATCAATGACAGTTTCAAACTGTTGAGTACGATTGCAAGAGCGTCGGTGTATGGTGATCATTGACTAACTGCTCAAGCGGTTCATATATGGCGGGCCTAAGACGTCGAAATTTAATATTAAAGTTGAAGACTGTGAGCTAGATAATGAGTCCTGGTGTAGCGGAAAATGACCAGAACAACGCCACATAGTACTGGAATGCATATTATGATCTGTAGAAATGAATGAAGAATAAACAAATAATAAGTGTGAGTATGTTATGTGTAATATATATTATATTACATTGTTACGTCACACTCGTAGAACTGCGTACTCGTTAACGAATTATGACGATTTTAACATTAATCAATATTTGTTTTCGTCGTAATCGTGAACGCAAGATAATTTCATCAGCTGCCTTAACCCCTTATCTCTCTAATCTGTAATTTCTCAGGTGAATTCGGCGAAGTGACGTACAGCCTCTCAGGCAAGTCATCCGATCAGTTCGACATCGACCCTCATACCGGCGTCATCACAGTGGCGGCCGGCGCCGAGCTCGACCGGGAGGTGGTCGCCGAGGTGAGGCTGAGGGCCATCGCTACGGATAACGCGCCCGCTAATATTAGCAAGAGTACCAGTGTTCCAGTAAGTCATTACTCTTAGTATTTATCTATTTATATAGTATAACAGAAAACTATTGCTAACCTTAGGCACTAAAGATGATAGGGCACGCCACGATCGTGGCGGTAAGACTTATTATGGAGGAGTGGATTGGCCGAGGACATGGCGCCCTCACTTTCCGAACAACCTAGATCCTTTCTGGAGGGCACGGCTGCTTCGGCAAGTAGCTGTGCCGCATCAGCCGGGAGCTGACGGCGACATGCCACGACTGTGGTGGACACGCCACACGAGTCTGGGACGAGCCGAGACGGCGGGAGCGATCTCTCGCTTCCGCCCGACTGCAGACACGCGGGCGGGAGCCAGAGCGCATGGTACGGGGTCGTCTCCTTCTGCTTGCATTGGATTTTCACCTTCGGAAAAAAAGGATAACAGCTGGTACCAAATACACACATAATGGTCCCGATTCCCTTTTTCACAGACTAAATAAAATTTAAGTCCATTGCATTTTTTTCTATCTATTTCATTAAGAAAAGGACAGAAAATAAAATGTTAGTTTTAGACCTGTCAAATTAGTCCACTCCTGGCCTAAATTAACGTATTTTGGTCGCTATGTTTATAATCGCGTAAACTATCTATGGAGTATCGTAATTTGACAGAATTAAACAAAAAAGTCATCTTCTGTCCTTTCCTAATGAAATAGAAAGAAAAAAAAGCACTTAACATAAAATTAGTTTATTACGAAATTTTTGATTTCATACGTCTCTTAAATTGAAATCATAACAATTGTGCCATCGCGTAGTAGGTACCTAAATAACTTTCCATGTCACTTGTCAATTTCAAATATAATTATGTAATTATTCAAATTTAGAAATTTGCTTTTCGATCATGTACAGACAAGATTAAAAATCCCTTCCAACATCATTTGATGTCAAAATCGTTTCCAACATCGTTTGGTGTCAAAATCCCTTCTAAACATCATTTGATGTCAAAATCCCTTCCAACATTGTTTAATGTCAATTGTCATCCAAAGAAGTCGTGCTCTTTGTATGTATACACCCTTACCTTTACACGTGAGTGCAACTGTGTCGCACAAAAAAAATTAGTATTTTTTAGCAGAAAATTAGTATTTTCTAATTAAAAAGGTTTAGGAACTTCTCTTATCTGCATAATACTGAAAATAATATCACGTAACTCCTACGACAAAGGTATAAAAACTTCAAACAATAACATTGCTATGAACTTTTATCTACACGTTTTAAGGTGTCTGCGGCGATTTTTTACTTATAATTTGTGTTTTTCACTGGTGATTTTGGGCTAAGGTACTTGAAGTAAATATGTACAAAGAGGTAATTGCAAGAAAAAAACTTATTACAGCTGATTTAGGATACTCGCTGTGTGGCTATCATCGATATCGATATGACAAACGCGATTGACTCATCGATTGGCCCGCTTCTAGGTTGTGAGAACTATCAACCAATTAGAGCGCCAAACGCGGTCGATGCGTACGATCGATCGTCTCGTAATGAAAACTCGTGGTAGCCACACGGATCTTGTCATGTCAAACCATAATAATGCATAAACACAATTGAGAAACTTTTTTTTATATTTATTAGTTCACGAAACTTATTAGAAAATTTTAAACACAACAATTCATGAATGAGTATATATTAATATATTACGTATTAGTGTGCAATTCCTATTTGTTTTACTGACCTGGGGCAGCCGATTAGCTATCTCTTTTAGTGTGGTAGACTAGCATTACCATGTTTTTGATAACTTTGTACGGACAACGACAAGTCAATCTACCCGAAACTGTCAGATATTCCCAATCAAACTCAAGCTTTAATGCTTTAGAGATAAAGTTGAAAATCGAATAAAGAAAATGTATAGATTGTAGTAACTTGATCTGCTGTCGTCTGTACTTAACACAACTAACAATCCTGCTTTGTTTCCAGGTCCACATAAAAATTCTAGACATCAACGACCATCCTCCGATCTTCAGCCAGAAAGTCTACAAGAGTACGATAGCTGAGAACCTACAGCTGAATCCCCCCGCGGCCATCCTGCAGGTGCTGGCTGAAGATAAAGATGAGGGGATCAACGGGAAGATCGAGTATAAGATCGTGGAGCAGAGCGAACCTGGTAAGGAATAAAACTAAAATTCTGAATAATTTTCTAGACGTTTTGACGTGTTTAGATGTGTTTTTCACAGTGAATACTTCTTTACCAAAAATTTAGCACTTTTTTGGATGGGAAAAAGCATTGAATTCGCTGTATTATTATACGTTCATGGCTGAGACCCTGGAAGACTTGGGCAAAATGCTCAATGACCTCAGCAGAGCTTCCCAACAAGCGGGTCTAAGGATGAACATGGATAAGACGAAGACCATGTCGAACTCTCATGTCGCACCCACTCCAATTCTAGTTGGTTGCTCTGCACTCGAAGTTGTTGACGAGTATATATACCTGGGACAAACAGTCCAACTAGGTAGGTCCAACTTCGAGAAAGAGGTGTCTCGTCGAATGCAGCTCGGCTGGACAGCGTTCGGGAAGCTACGATACATCTTCTCATCGTCCAAGATACCACAGTGTCTCAAGACTAAAGTCTTTGAGCAGTGTGTGTTGCCAGTGATGGCTTACGGAACCGAAACGTGGTCGCTCACAATGGGCCTCATACGAAGGCTCAGAGTTACATAAAGGGCAATGGAAAGAGCTATGCTCGGAGTTTCTCTGCGTTTTCGAATCAGAAATGAGGAGATCCGCAGAAGAACCAAAGTCACCGACATAGCTCTGCAAGTCGCTAAACTTAAGTGGCAGTAGTGGGCAGGGCACATTGCTCGTAGAACCGATGGCCGATGGGGCAGTAAGTTTCTGGAGTGGCGGCCACGTACTGGAAGACGCAGCGTAGGGAGGCCCCCAACAAGGTGGATCGATGACCTGGTGAAGGTCGCGGGAAGCCGATGGATGCGGGCAGCACAAGACCGGTCAGCGTGGAAAGCCTTGGGGGAGGTCTTTGTCCAGCAGTGGACATCCATAGGCTGAAGAAGAAGAAGAAGAGTTCTAGAGAGAATATGTAGTCCAAAAATGCATACTTTTGAAGATATAAGGGGAATTTAGAGGATTTTTTTTAAATAAATACAAGCTTTATACAAACCTCAAACATAATACATATTTAAAACTAAAAAAGATGTGGCGAAGCTATACGTTTACAGTCATAATCGTGACTTTGTCAAATATATTGTATGAAGAATGAATAATATAAAAAAAAAAATTAAAAAAATAACATGTATGAATTTTTTGGTGGTAGGTCATAACATCGGTTGCTGGCAGTAGTACCCACCAAAGTCTTGCCGCCAAGCGATTGGTCGTGTTTTGGTATGATGTCTGGTGAAGCCGTACTGAGAACGGGTCAGAGCAGTTGTGTTGCGATGTGTGCCGTGTAGGATGCATCAAATGTTGTTGTGTCGGGAGTTTGGTCGTGAAGGGTCTTCAGATCAATCTCCGTTTGGCGCAGCGTCGTTGGTCGTGTTGTTGGATTTAACATTGCGTCACCTCGTTCAACTGCCGTCTTCGTTGCTATTCACTCAGATTTTTTTTTTTTGAGTGAATATTAGGCTCTTAATAAACTAGCGCACTTTACCATCAACGATTATATCACTGCTTACCATTGGGCTGGATTGTTGTCAAGCACTAGGCTAAAATTAAAAAAAAAGGTATTGTTTAGTTATGAAAAAACTTCTTATGTCCACGTTAGATATAGCATTACATTTATCCTAATGAGATAGTCGCATGCAAGCTAACCTAAATTCGAGGTTCAATTGTTAGTTAACCAGACACCCTATCTGTTCCAGGCGTGTTCACAGTGGATCCGTCCAGTGGCATCATCTACCCGGCCAAGTCCGTGTCGGGCAACACCACGTACCGCCTCACCGTCGCCGCAAGGGACGGGGGGGGCGGGGGGCCACATCGTGACGTCACACGGGTCGACATCAGCGTGCTCAGCGTCAACCGACACAGTCCCGTCTTCACACAGCCGCCGCCGGAACACAGGCAACTGGAGATACCAGAGGTCAATATCTATACAATATGTAAAGAAAACCTTGGAAACTAGTCTTAGTACTTACTTCAACCAGAAAAACAGCATAAAGTAATCATTACTACACCACATTGGCGTGTAAGCATATCGAATGCTCCAAAATGGGGCTGCCTCACTTATAGGTTTGCTGCCTCACTTGTAGTGTGCAGTTTGTGTCCTATGATTTGATATATTTATTATTGATGACGAACCCATTTATATCCCATCTAACTCTCCTCTACATCCACAGAATGCCGCCCAATCCGATTACCTAATCACCACCATAAAAGCCACCGATGAAGACAGCGGCGAAAATGGCCGCGTGTCCTACTTCCTCAAGGTAGACAACCAGAACGTGGGAGAGACGCAGGAGTTCAGCCTCGACAAGGATACTGGCGAACTGAGGACTAAGACCTTCTTGGATAGGGAGCATAAGGCTGAGTATCAGGTTGGTTGAAGCACATTATATTCAAATTGGTCCTGTAGGAAAGCTAAGAGTTATTGGTGAAGGTTGGAAGTGTTCCACGATCGCGCCACTCTTAGACGACGTGGAGGGAGTCAAACTCCTCACTCCCCTCCCTGACCCGGCGAGGCCCACAGTGGCGGACCAGCCCCAGTCGGAGATTGCGGAAGCTTTGTTCGTTCTCGGAACCCCCGGCGTAGATGTGAGGTGGCCGGACACCGGAATGGTTTTTAGCCAATATGAGTCTGACAGACCCCACCGTCCACCCCAGGGTGGCGGACAACCATGAGGAAATTCCACCGTGAGGTAAAAAAAGGTTAATTTCAACAAAAAACATCTTTGCATAAATTTACCCATTAGGGTTAAGTTGAACTATGGATCAAAACACCAACGCTAAGTATAATCATCATCATCATCATCATCAACATTTTTTATCATCCTACTGCTGGGCACAGGTCTCCTCTCTTACAGAGAAGGAAGTAAGTACCTAAGTATAATATTCTTGTAGAAACCGCATCTAATATTATAGCCTTATCTTAATTTTTTCATATTTTCAGTTGGTAATAGCAGCAGTAGACAACGGTACACCAGCCAAGTTCGAGAGCCTGCGACTCCTGACCGTGGTGCTAGTTGACGACAACGATAACGTACCTCGCTTCTCTTCACCTCTGTACCAGTTCAGCATCAAGGAGAACTTGCTGCCAGGAGTTATTGTCGGTAAGTTATGATGGTAGTGGCATACATTTTTTAAGGTTTAAAGAGACTTTATTTCTCAAAAGAACATAAAGCTGAATCCGGTTAGACTGGAAGCTGACGCGACATATTTGCCACAAGGGTAGGCAGATAATGATAATGATGATTTATGATACATTATGTCATAGTGCTTACTAAAATATTCTAAAACCGATTAAGAAGATTTATAGGACTACGGCAACAGAGGCAAATTTCTAAAATATTCTTATCGTTTTTTTTTGTTCAGGTACTGTAAAGGCAACCGACAAAGATTCTGGAGAAAATGGCAAGGTATACTACCATGTGCTGGAAGGTAATCAAGAGGGCGCGTTCACTGTGGATAGAACACAAGGCATTATCAGGGCTAACATTAGTTTTGATAGGTAAGGAATCAATAAATCATTTATTTTTTAAAACATAGTGTTACGAGTGAGGGGTATTAAAATGCCAGTTATGAGTTGCGAAGTTCATTGACAACGAAGGTACAGTCGATCGCAGGCAATGACAAGTAGAACGTAGCTGATGTCGCACCGAAGTCTTCCCTTACGTTCACGAAGTCCGTGTCGTACACACTCAATAATACTACAGAAATCACCCGATGTAGTCCCAAGTTCTCGTTGTAGTTGTCGCTGCAGATGTTCTCAATTATCGCTTCTTACTTTTCGCTTCGATAGTCAAATGCAGACTGACTGCCGCGCTGATGCCACGGCGCTTTATATAGGCCAACTCATCGAACATTCCAGATGTGTCTACACGTATAATAATAGCGCTTAATTTCAAGTACGTTCAGCAGGTACCTACAGGTACTTCACAGAAGACGAGTTTCTAGTAATATTGACGTTCAATCAACACTTCGTTGTCAATATTGATGAACCATTCAACAGGCCATCCTAGGTCTTGCAATGCGTTTTTTTTTCTTGCAAGTTACGTACGAGATGTCACGCAATGTTGAACCTTATGCCATTGACATAAGGTGCATTCGTGACAATAGGTTACAGATAGATATTTACACTATGTTTTGCCTTTTTATATGGCGTGTAAAACTAAAATAAATAATCTGAAAGAAGTATAAGAAATATTAATTTAAGTCATCACATTAATGTAGATATGAGGGTCTAGTGCGTGTTTATTTTTCGCTAACGCCATCGAGACGTTTATGACTTTCGGCGCTTTGATTGAGACCCGCCGACCGTCATTAATATCTCGATCGCTAAGATAAACTTACATTCATCACACTGATACACAAATTCCATAAATAAATATTTCATAAAAGATCTTTGTAAACTAAAAACTGCTGTACCTAGATCCGGTCAGACCAACTGCACTTTTGATTGGGTATCCCATTTGATTTTAAAATTTAACCTTGGGGCAATTTTTATGATTTTAATAACGTTTACAGTCCAAACTCATTGTCCATTACGTCAAAAATAACTCAAATTTACTAGCATATTAGCCCCGATTCCATAGTTAAGTTCACAAACTAAATTAAATTTCAGTGTGTCATTTTCTTTATATTTAATTAAAACAAGGACAGAAGGTATCTTGTTAGTTTAGACCTGTCAAATTAGTCCGCTCCTGGCGTAAATGACGTATTTTTGGTCGCCATGTTTATAATCGCATCTAAACTGTCTATGGAGTATCTTAATTTGACAGGATTAACCTAAAGTGTTATCTTCTATCCTATTCTTAACAAAATAAAAAGAAAGAGATGCACTTAACTTAAAATTAGTTTAGTTTGTGAGCAAAAAAATTGAGTAAGTTTTTGATATTTGTTTGTCGTCGAGACGACCGCGATTAGATTTTGAACGTCCACTAGAATTCGACTTCCCGGTCTTAAAAAATAATATATCAAGTATCAAACATATCAGAGGTAATTGACATAAAGGTCATGAGAAATGAAGAAAGAAAAATGAGGTGATGGTAAGGTGATTCACATAAACCATTATCTTTCCAGAGAAAAGCAGTCAGACTACTCATTGACAGTGTACGCCAGCAACAACCCGATCCTGGAGCACGCGGCGGCCATCTTGAACTCCGTGGACAACAGCACGGAGTCCCACGAGCCCGACGTCGCCAGCGTGCGTGTGCGTGTACTGGACGAGAACGACAACGAGCCCAAGTTTCAGCACAAGGTTTACTATGCAGGTTAGTTTTACTGAACATATCCTTATTCTGATCTAAGTGGATTATAAAAGAGGTTTACGGTTCAGTAGTGAATGGAAACAGTTTATCCTACTAACATTATATATACATAAAGTGTGTACAGTCTGGATGAGTGGATGTTTGTTTCGAAGTTTTGGAACGAAAACGCCAAAATTGCTGAACAGATTTAAATGAAATGTGATATACAGATCCTTCCTCCTAATATTATAAGTGCGAAAGTTTATGAGGATGTATGTATAGATGGATGGTTGTTTGTTTGTTACTCTTTCGCGCAGAAACGTCTGAACGGATCGGATGTTTTTTTTTTTTTATAAAAACTGCCCCGCACTAAGAATTTCTCCTGTATCGTGGGTGCGTTTACAAACACATAAACTCACTTACACAAACATCCAACTACTTGTAGTACATCATACAAATATTTTTTCCGTGTGGGAATCGATCCCGCGTCAGGCAGCGCAACAGTCAATAGCTTGACCACTGCTACACCCCCTACCACGAGATCGGGGTGTTGTTATTAGTCACCAAATAAGAATAAATCCAAACCAAACTTTTAGCACTACACCATGATCATGTGTCTGTAATTTAATCGAAACACCAAAGGAAAGATGGCTTAGCAATCTCAAATCCCCTTTTTTTTGCCTTGTACAAGACTTTCTTTTTTGTTGACTTTGGTTGTATAATATACAATATGTAAAGAAAACCCCGTCCGACCCATAAGAATAATAAAGGTTAGGTAAACACATGACCAAATAGAATATAAAATTTTACGTAATCATCATAGTAACAATATTAATGAATTTTGGAATAATCTTTTTTTCCCGCGAATTAATTCCAACTTCCCCGAAATTTGGTAATTTTTTAAAAGTGACAACACCATTTTGACGGTATTATTATAAGAACGTTGCGACCACGTGACGTGTGCCCTGGCCCCGTCACCCACGGAGGGGTTGCCTACCGCTCATGTATTGAATTACCTCTTTTTGTGAAATAATATTTAGTAGAATCAGTTACCGATACCTAACAATATCTTCACGGATCGGACAGGGTTTTCTTTACATATTGTATATATATATGTCGGAGACAGAGACGGCAGAGCGGTAGGGTCGACAGCATCTTGGTGTGGTGGTACAGGTTTCATTTCGTAGATGAGTTTTGAATTAACGCACGACATGTAGATATACCCTCCAATCTTCATAATAACAATTTGAATAGGCAAACCGACAGTTTCGGTTCGGAGATGTGCCTTGGTCCGCGTCTCGTTTCAAAGTGACCGTTCGACGAACCCCACTTTCCAAAGCGACTCTGTCCATGTGACGCCATCACAAAATAACGTCACAAGCGTTCGCCCCTCTACTACGTAAATCAAATCAGCAACTTCTATTAAAATTATATCGACGATCTCCGACATATATTTTATTAGCTTCGGCTCGCGACTGCGTCCCTTTGTCAGTTAATCAAAATTTCAGGCACCTGTCAACAATTAAGGAAAATTTCAGGATAATAAATAAGTTCTTTTGCGTGAAAAGGCAACAAACAGACTTACTTTCGCATTTACAATATTAGTTAGGAGGATTGTGTTTCGTTTAGTTTGTGATTTTCTTTGAAAGCAAAAAATTCGGTTGATTTCGGTAACCGCCATACTCTGCAGGATTATGGAGCATCCGTTCACCTTGGCTCCTACTTTCCGGAATATATCCTTGGAGTGCGCGGCCCGCCTTCAGCTTTCGGGAGTTGAGATTTCCTCGAACCTAAACTTTGGGCGGTTCATTGAGTCCAAAGCCAAGCAGCTGCTGCTGGCTACCAAGGAACTTGAAGTTATCGCAAAGGTCCGGCGGCAGCAGAAAAAACAAAAATCACATATAATTTATACCTAATACCTTAAAATTGTACCATTATATTTCACCTGGAACATCATTCCTTTTTATTGAAAGTCCAACATAATTTCATCGAATTGTATTCTCCACAGGCATAAAACACACAGCGCGTGTTAACGAGCCAGTAATCTCCGTGATAGCTGAAGACCCGGATCTGGATGAGAACGGAACAATTGTGTACATGGTGGCCGCGTCTAACTTATACAAGTTCGGAGCCTCGCAATCAAGTGGGAGCGTGGTACCTTCGCCTTTTAACATTAGCCAGGATGGTGAGTTATTATTTTCTTTTTTATACCCTATACTGTCCCATTGCTGGGCCAAACCCCCAATCGTTTCAAGAACTCTTCCCGCGCCACTCCGAACCAGCCCTCGTAGTACTCGTCCAACTAGTGTGCAATCCCCTCTGAAGGCATGCAGTGATGCAATCGTTGATGATAAAGCACGCTAGTTCATTAAGAGCCTCCTCACTCAAAAAATACCGAGTGAATAGGAAGATGACAATTGAGCGAGGAGATGCAATGTTAAACCCAACAACACGGCCAACTTTGTTGCGCAAGAGGGAGACTGATCTGGAGACCCTCCACGACTAAACTCCCAACACAACAATATTTCGCGCATCGTAACCGACACACATCGCTCTATCTCTCATCTACCCGACACAACTGTTCAGACCCGTCCTCCGTACGGCTTCACCACTCACCAGACATCATGCCGGAACACAACAAAATGTATTGTAACTATTTATATATTTATTTAATTTATTATTTATGTACACACAATAAAATACATAAAGATACGACTTAATTAAGATCTGAGTACAAAGGTGCGGCTTATTTCTTAAGAAATTTCATCCAGCAGACCTGCGAAAGGAGAAGTAAAACAGAAATGTAGACAATAATGTGTAAGAACAAGGAGGAAATGAAATATGAATATGATAACTATTAAATTAATAATATTAAATATACCTAAACATATAAACCAAAAATAATTATATAAGACAAACCAATAAAACCAAAAATAAGTATACTACTTAAATAAATACATAATACTAAAATATATAAATATGTATAAATAATAAACAAATTCTCATAATATAGAAGAAAGGTAATGCTCTCTTAATTGACGTTTAAATTTAGAAATACTGTTTAAATCACGAATGTTAGGCGGGAGTTAGTACTACAATCACTATTTAGGCCAGCCTTTTCTCTGTATGCTGCTGAAAATTAATGTATAAAACATGTATTATTATAGCTTCTCTTTATTTATACAACATGGTAGGACTGGATCATACGGTAGTTCTTATGATTTAGTTATACAACATTTTGCAAAATGTACCGATATTTAAGCATCGTCAAATGTCGGTATATAAAGACTGATGTTTGTTTTCCAGGTATATTGATGACAGCAAACTACATGGCTGAATATAACCAGGATAGGTTCGTTTTGGACATCATTGCACAGGAGCTCGCACCTCCACACCGTCAGGCGAAGGCACAAGTATACGTAAGTAACACCATTTTAGAATTTTTACATATCTTTGATAACAACATAATATTAGTTGATATATGAAAACTTCGTAGTCTTTAAGTCAAGTAATATTTGTAAATAGTAGTAAAAATAAGTTAAAATAAATAAAATGATTAGAAAAATCCAGAAATTAATTAAAAATAACAAAAGTACTTTTTCAAAAAGCTTCAATGCAATAAAAAGTTCTCAAAAATTAAAAGAAACAATTAGTGGCCATAATATAAAATTAGATAGCATTAAAAATAATTATGAGATATCTAAATATGAGATTTCTCAAAAAGAAATAGGAGAGTATATTCTGGCAATGAACAGTCTGGTGGACCTGTGTAGTGAGAATGAGAGAATGTTCTCTTTAACAAACAATCTAATACCTGATTGTAATCATGATCCATCAAGCTGTTCACGGTCAGCTGTCTGTAATGAGTCTGCACCATCAATGACTCATACTGTGGAGTTGTTTGACAGTCTCAGTCCTTCCTCCAGTTAGTAAGCAGTACTTCCCTCGCCACACCAAACACAGAAGAATTAAAAATAACAAATAAAATGGTTAACAATATAAACAAAATATTGATGTACAGCGATGAAATGAGTATAAATATAAGTCATACACTACAACACCATTTAAAAGACAAGTTATCAATTATTGTATGCCTGAAGCATCTTATAGTCAAATTATAGATAAAGTTATTAGTGGTAATTACAGTCCATCCACAATTATTGTTACTTTGATTGGGAGAAGGGGAAATGCAAACAGTGTAAATATAAATAAATATTTTGATAATCTAGCCTCATTAAATGTAAATAAAATAGTTTTGTTTGCCCCTCTTTATGGCAATGGCCTGTCACAGACCGAAAACAAAATTAAATATGTAATATGACATTACAAACTATGACATCGTATAACAAAAAAATTGAATTTATTGACTCTAATGCACTCATTAGTCAAAATTATTTTACGTCCAAAGATAACTATTATCTTTGTATTTTTTTAAAGGACAGGTAGCAGAATCGCTATCATACTATATATATGTCAGCCAAGTGTTTGGCTAACTATACTGCTTATGTTGAGCAGTTAAGTAATACACTTAGTGGTAATGAGCAGAGCTTGGAATTTGTTCCAAGTTATTTAAATTACAACTTGAGACAATAGAGTCAACCTCTAGCACTATTTTAAATAATAAATTAGACTTGTACCCATTATCAAGGGACATTGAGACAATCGAGTTAAACTCTAGCAGAAATGTAACGTAGTAATAATAACCTTAAAATTGTTCATCAAAATATACAGGGTGGGATAAATAAACAATTAGAATTGGAGTTGTTCATGAACTGTAGTTATATTGATGTTGTTTGTCTTACTGAACATTGGTTAAAAGCCCAACAGTTCACGTTCAGCTTTAATAACTATCAGATTGGTAGCTCATTCAGCAGAGTGAATATGATAAGGGGTGGCTCCCTAATAATTGTTCGTAACAATATCAAATTTAAAGAACGGGCTGATTACAATATCAGCCCGTTGTTTCAGTTCAGCGAGTTATTGAAATTGCTTGCAACGAGCTTGAGCAGTTCATTGTAATAAGTGTCTACAGGCCCCCGTGTGCTTCCTATGATATTTTTGAAAAATATATGGAGGAAGTTTTATTAAAGACTTGTCACAGTAACAAAACAGTTGTTGTCTGTGGAGACTTCAACATTAATGTTCTAGAGAAATCAGCTACAGTTAATAAATTTATGTCATTATTCAAGTCTTATAATTTGTACGCAAGATTCTTTGAGCCGACTAGAATAACTGCCACAAGTGCCACTTGTTTAGACAACATCTTTACTAACTTAAGACCTTCTGGCCACTTAATTATAAATGAGTTAAACTCTGATCACTGTGACCAGTTAGTTACTTTTCCTCAGAAAAGTGAAGTCAGAGCTCAAAGAAAACTTGTGAGTTTTGTTCCTGTAAATGAAAATCATTTAGGACAATTTAAAAATAATTTAATTGAAAAGCTACCGGGCTTGCCTCATCACACCAACCCGGATCATGCTATTTAACCTGATTAATTGTGAATTTATGAAAGTTTTCACAAAAAAAAAACATTGCCTGTTAGCGACCGCATTATATATAGTGACTGGGCAACTCCAGGTTTTTATGAAAGCGGGAAAAAATGTATGACCATGATGAAACTTTTCAAGAATTTGTTGAATATTATTCAAAAACTTTTAAAAGAGCCTGTTCCTCAGCAAAAGCCATACACATTAAAAATAAAATAAAATCTTCTAGAAATAAAATCAAAACAACTTGGTAAATTATAAATTCTGAAACTGGAAGAATTTTTAAGATTTCCATCTTAAAAAGATGGAAATATAAAGAAGATGAAGATATAAAGGCGGACTTGGAGGTAGCAACTGAGTTTGAAAATCTTTTTACTAATGTTCCAATAATAACAACAAAAACTTTGTCTTCTTGCTCCACTTCTGCTTACGCCATATTAAAAGAATGTGTTCCAGAATATGACAAACAATTTATAGAATCTTTTAAGGATCTTGATGTAAAAAAAACTGCCGATCATTGGGGTTTGTCAGTATATACTGTAGCTTCAATAATAGATGTTATCGCACCTTTCTTAGCAATTGTCTTTAATTCTTGAGTCACATCTGGTCTATTTCCTGATTTGATGAAACTTAACAAAGTAATTCCACAAATCTGGTCTGACCAACTATGAGCAAAATTTTTGAAAAATTAATTTTGAAACAGTTGTTGAGGCACTTTAACTTCTATAATTTATTGCACAAGAAACAATATGGTTTTACAAAGGGTCGTTAAACTACAGAGGCGGGCGTGGCATTGCTAAAGAATATATTTGGGGCCTGGAAGGAATCGCAAGATGCTCTTGGTATTTTTTGTGATTTGACCAAGGCCTTTGATTGCGTACATCATGATACTCTTATTAGGAAATTGTACCATTATGGTTTAAGGGACAGAGCTCTCGACCTTCTGACTTCTTATCTGAATAATCGAATTCAGAGGGTTGATGTTAATGGCAAGAGCTCTGCAGGATCTGTGGTCACCGTAGGCGTTCCGCAGGGCAAAATTCTAGGTCCTTTCTTGTTTTTAATTTATAGTAATGACTGACCTCATCACGTAAGGGATAATCACAACATAGTATTGTTCGCGGATGACCCTTCTCTTATTTTTATAGTCAAGCGTCAGCTAGCAAAGTTTGACGAAGTTAACAATGCACTTTCTAAAGTTGTCTATTGGTTAAGTGTAAATATCCTTCTTTTAAATGAAAAAAAAACTAAAGTCATTAAATTTTCTACGCCAAATGTCAGGCAGCTACATAAGTACCAATGTTCAACTGAATGGAGTAGAGTTGATCCCTGTCGAGTCGACAGTTTTTCTTGGATTAACTATTGACGCCAAGTTATAATGGGGTCCTCACATTGGGAAGCTCTCGGGTAGACTCGGTATTGCCGCCTTTGCTGTTAAGAAAATTAAACAGATAACTGATGTGGATACAGCCAGAATTGTTTATTTTAATTATTTTCATAGTCCTATGACTTATGGGATTCTTTTCTGGATTGGATACTTGTGCGGACATCAATACCATCTTTGTTTTACAGAAAAGGGCTGTTCGAGCCATTTACAACCTTGGTCCTAGAGATTCTCTTAGAGAGAAATTCAGAGGTGATAATTCTGACTGTAGCTTCACAATATATATTTGAAAATCTTATGTATGTATATAAAAATATATCGAATTTTAAGAAAATAATCGATATTCATAATATAAATACTAGGAACAAAAACAATCTTGCTGTACATCACACTCGTCTCCACAGAGTAGGCAACCCGTTCATGGGTCAATGTAACCACTTTTACAACAAGCTTCCCATGGACATTCGAAAGTTATCCATTAAACTATTTAAAAACTAAATAAAGGCCAAATTTTGCAAAAAGGGGTATTATAAAATCACAGATTATTTAGAAGACAATAAAGCTTGGGACTGAGCTGCTCGCTCTGCTAAGCATTGTTATTAACCAAAATGCGTAATTATAACATAAATTATTGTAAACATTTTCATTTTTAATGTTTGAACTTGAAAAAAGACGATGATCCCTGAGTTTGTTTCGGCTATTTCTTCTCAGAGGTAGTTAAGTAGGAAATGCCGGCTTCATATAGTTTAAAAAAAAAACATATGACGTGTAAAAGTGATCAGTGATCCTCGTTGCTTAATATAGGATTTAATTTCATTTTATTTCATTCATTTAAATTTTGTTATAAATTTAAAAAAAAAAACTTCATATTTTGTATTTTCAACTACAATTTATTAAAAATAATACCACCCATGTTTTGTATGTTTTTAATGCCGCCCTTGTGCTTACGAATACAAGTCAAAATTGGTTGAAAAATAGAAAAAAAGTTATATTACGGTTCTTGACCCCTGTCTCGCCTGATGGTAAGCAGTGATGCATTCCTTGTCGGTAAAGCGCACTAGGTTATTATGATCCTATTCATAGAGTAAATAGGATCTTACCTTGCCTTGAAGACATTTAAATTATAATCCGACTGGAATACCGTCTCAGGCAAATTTTTCCAGTCCTTCAATGGACGCCATATAAAAGACAAGGCGAAACGCTTCGTCCGGATCGTAGTGATGTTAACAACATAAGGGTTATCTACCCAACCTCGTCCCTCCAGGCGGTCAAAAGTCGGTCGGGGTTGTATCTCTCGACGAGTGCCACAACTCCCTTGCGAAGCTGAGAGTCATCATCGTCAGGATGCGTGTTTTCTTTTTATATATTATAAACTAGTGCTTGACCACAATCCATTTACTCAATAAAAACTGAGTGAGTAAAAAAATGTGGAGGCCAAAGCCCTCGCCCACGTGTGGAAATGGCGAGAAGAGGCAAAACGGACATAACTCCGCTGCGGCGAGGAATCGCGGTACAGTGGACAGAGCTCTGGCGAGAATCTCAGCGCCCGCACGTCTGTAACCACCGCAGGAGACGCGCTGGTCCGGAGAGAGTATCGAACTCCCGGCCACCGCGGGCTTGCGGGCAGCGAGCATTGGGCTGCTCGCCGCCCGGTAAGGACCAAGCCCGGGTCGTCTGCGCTTTTTATTTGAAGCGCGCCTCACAGAGATATCAGCACATCGCGACGGGGCCAATGCCAGTCAGGATTGCGGGTTGCGGCCCTGGCGCACAGGTAAGTGAAGGAACACGGGCGGGGTTTAGTCAGTAAAAGTCTGACACACCCTTCCGTTTCGCCAGAGCGGGAGAGATCATTTGATAATTTCCTGCCCGGAAAAAAAGAGTTCTACCCTTACGTTGTTGACACACTTCACATTCGCCATACGATGGGCCCAATTCCCTTGCACATTCTTCAAAATGCATCTGCAAGCTACTCTACGCCTGTGCTCCAGCATTTGGAGGTTGTTCTTTACCAAGTCTGGAACACCACAGATTCTTCGCACACCTTTCCTCCGAGTCCAAAGTTGCCAGGTGGTATTTTGCTGCACCAGCCCAAATGTGGCTGCAGTGCTCCACACATGAACGTACCTGCGCTTTGTATGAAATACTTTGTATATAACCATTATATTTCGTAAATCTATTGAAACTGGAGTATTTCCTAGAAAATGGAAACAATCCATTATAACCCCTATACCCAAAAACAATAAAAAAAATATTGTAACAGAATACAGACCGATTTCAAAATTAGAATAAATCGTAACATCTCAAGTTTCACTCGCCCTTCGTAATCACATTTCTCAATACCAGCACGGTTTTTTCAAACATCTTAGCGTGGATAGAGTAATATGTTGAATTTTTCGGAATTTCTAGTTCAAGCCATGGATAAAAATCAACAAGTGGATGTCGTGTACACTGACTTTTCGAAGGCGTTCGAAAAAATTAATCATGATTTATGCTTATTGGAAAATTAGCGATTGCTAGAGTACACGGAAACTTACTGGGATCCAACCTTATATAAAAAATCGAAGTCAGGCGGTCTGTGTTAAAGGTTACTCATCTCAATTCCTCCCTGTTCCCCCTGGTGTTCCCCAAGGGTCCCATATTGGACCCTTGTTCATTAACCTTTACATTAATGACATAGGATTTATATTTGACCACTTTACGTTAATGACACAAAAATATTCAAAGTGGTTGAATGTATCGCAGATTGTGCTAAACTACCAAGTGATTTATTAACTACTCTACAACAAACCCACTCTATCTCAACATGATAAAAATATATAAATGTCAACATTTAAATGTTTTATAATGTCATTTACGCGGAAAACTCACCCTCTCAATTTCGACTATACCATAGATGGCTCAGTTCTTAAAAGAGTTTTACCATTAGGGACCTAGGTCTCGTTATGAACTCCAAATTAACATTTACCAATCACATCGATCACATCGTCGGCTCCGCTTTCCGCAGCCTAGGTTTTATTTTGAGAATCAAAAATATTACGACTTGAAAAAATCTTTATTTTTCTTTTTTCCGCTTTATTTTAGACTTTTGTAGCACAGTGTGGAGTCCATGTTTTAAAGTACATATCGGTAAAATAGTAAAGATACTGTTACGAGCTGGGGGTACTAAAACGCCGGTTAAAGATTGCGAAGTGGCAACGAAGGTACAGTCGATCGTAGGCAATGACAAGTTGAATGTAGCTGACGTTGTACCGAAGTCTTTCCTTACGTCCACGAAGTCCGTGTCGTAAACACACAATAACACTAAAGATGTTACTTCACCTAGTACTCAAAGTTCACGTTATAGTTGTCAAAATCAAAATCAAAGCATTTATTTCAAATAAACCAGTTACAGGCACTTTTGAATTGTCAGAAGGTCGGTCAGTCAGTAAGGTGAAGCTAGTCGCCCATTCCAAAGAGTAGGTACCTATGGAGAAGAACGGGCAAGAAACTCCATGGACACTCTTTTAAATTATCAGGCTATTGATACAAATATTTGATTACATCATTCATTTTTAAATCAATCGTGTAAGAACGATGCAGAAATATATTGTACGCTGAGAGCGTCCATTATGGAAAAAACAACGTAAGCAAAGCAAATACGCCGTAACAGCTAAGAGATGACCAGTCCCCTCTGACGGCGTCCGTTCACGAACATGACGTATGGATCAGCATCATTCAGCTCCACCATATTGAAGGGAACCTAATGACCCAACACACACGCCACCACCAGCGAGACATTTGAGTGAGCATGACATCCTCTCAACAGCCATAGCACAATCAAGTCAATAAAAGACTAACCCAACAAATAGATGCTTTACAGCAAGTAGGTACGTCGTGCTCACACGTGTTCCATGCAATTATACAATACTAAGAAATTGAATCTACACAATGCAAAGACAGTTTTGTCCAAGGTTCAGCAGCTCCAACGGTGTTCCCGAATGCTAAGTTTAGCTCCTTGTAGCTGCACCAGTGCCGAATACCCCTGTCAGCGATGCAATTCCGTAACGTATAATATGCCTGGCTACATAGTGTGTACTGGCTTTGAGTTAAAAAAAAAAAACAAACAATTACAAATTAAAACTACAAGAGGAAAAGAACAATCAGTGTAAGCATAGAAATCGGACGCAGCTCAAGCCCAAGCCTTTTTGTCGTCAATATAATCTTTAACACTATAAAATGCTTTCTGACACAACTTACGTTTAATGAAGGATTTGAATTTATTGAGGCTCAGATCTTGAACCACCTCTGGAAGTCTATTGTAAAAATTTATACATTGGCATCTAAAAGAGCCACCTATTTTCTTGAGCCTTGTTGTAGGTACAATAAATTTGTGCTTGTTCCTAGTATTTATATTATGGACATCACTATATTTTTTAAACAATTTTATATTTTTATGACCATACAAAAGATTTTCATAAATATGTTGAGACGGCACGGTCAGTACATTAATCTCTTTAAATTTTTCTCTGAGAGAGTGTCTCGGACTTAATTTACAAATTGCACGAACAGCTCGTTTCTGCAAAACAAATATTGTTTGAATATCAGTGGCATTTCCCCACAACAGAATGCCGTACGACATTACGCTATGGAAATAGCCAAAGTACACTAAACGGGCCGTCTCAATATCAGTCAAATTACGAATTGTTCTAACTGCGTATGCAGCAGAACTTAGTTTTTTTGTCAATTTTTCTATATGTGGACCCCATTGAAGCTTAGCATCCAGAGTTATACCCAAGAACACTGAGCTGTCTTCAGATTCCAATTCTTCGCCCTTTATCAACACTTTAGTTTTCATCTGCCTAACGTGAGGTAGAGTAAACTTAATGCATTTTGGTTTTTTCTCGTTTAAGAGTAAATTATTAACATTAAACCAGTGGACTACTTTGGAGATCGTGCTATTTACATCGTCAGTGACCTGCTGCTGACGTTTTATTTTAAATAAAAGTGAAGTGTCATCTGCAAACAACACTATTTCGTGATTATCCTTTATGAGGTACGGCAGGTCATTGATGTAAATGTCGCAGTAGGTATTCTCAAAGATCGCTTCTTAACTGTCGCTGTTTTCGTATCGCTAGTCGAATGCAGACTGACTGCCTGCTTTTTTTTTTGATATGGCATCTCGTAGTTGACCTTGAGAGGCCGTGACTACTTAACCGGACTTTCCTGTGGATGCCTTAAATGAATTTAAAGCCTCCAGCCAGGGGACTGTCTGCTCGCGTCGCGGCGCTTTATATAGGTCAGCTGATCGAACATTCCAGATTCGTCTAGACGTAATAATAATAGCGCATAATTTCGAGTACGTTCAACAAGTACCTACAGGTATTTCCCGGAAACGAGTTCCTAGAAATTTCGATGTCGTCACTTCGTTGACAAAATTGTTGAGACCTGTATCATTCGATAGGTCACCCTAGGTCTAGCAATACGTTTTTATACGGTACCTAAACAATGTCTAGGTTTCGAGTTATAGGGCTTAAAAGTTACGCACTGCATGTCACGTGATATTGAACCTTATGCCATCGACATAAGGTGCATTCGTAACAATACAAAAAAGTTTTTAAAATCACTAAATATAGAAATAATATTTATGAGACATGAGCATACGAAGATGCATTGCGTAGGCATAAACTGATAAGCCTTCGCAACAGACGTGATACATTCGACATTATTCAGTTGTTCAAAATTTTGACCTCGTTAACGGATTCACCATCATTACTTGGTAAAATATCCCTAAAAGCACATGCTCGTTTACCCGTACGCTCCTCACATACAAAACCACTTTTCGATCCTCCTCGACTAATTAAAACATACAGTCGTAACTCATTCTTATACCGTTCCACTAACAACTATGATAGAGAATTTACAGACCTTTACATCTTTTTAATATTTCCTTTAATAACCTTAAATTAAAGCTAAAAAGTAAATATATCATCAAATTAAAACTTATTTTTTTTGCCAGTTTACGTCCTTTCAAACTAATAATGACTGTTTTAGTGAAATCATATTTTGATGCAAAAATATTATGTAAAAAATATTTATGTCTAACCGTCTTCTTTCCTTATAAGAAGTTTTGCATTATTTTAACAATTATATAACATTGTCGGCACTATAGGTCTGTTGTAAGAAACCAACTGTATTTATAAGTTATTGTTTGTATATGACTGTTTGATGCTAAAATAAAATAAAATACCATTATACTGTCCCGGTAGCCATTTTAGCTTTGGACTCAATGGATCGCCTACAGTATAGGTTTGACGAAATCTCATCGCCCAAAAGCAGGAGACCGCCTCCTGCTTTTGGTGAACTCCAAGGATACATTCTGAAATGCAGGATCCAAGGTGAACACTGAACAGGCATGTTTTGGTGGTGAACAACCACGCTTCTGTTTTGGCGGTGTTGGATGCCACAAGGTTGACTTCGTCCATTTGGAGGTTGCCTGAAGTGCGTCATTCGTCTACTTTATCATATCTTCTCTTTTGGACTGTATTATCTCCTTACTGGCCCGAGCACTCGGCAGGTATCTCTTCACAACTGTGCTGTCTACATACCCATAGATACCGGGCGGTGAAACCCGTACCCTGGTCATTGAGGAGATTGTTACTTTCTACTTTTCTAGGTATACCAAGAGGCGTGAGTTTAATACACGCCTTATAATCTTCCAGAATATGGAGGTTATTGAATTAAATCGGCTGATAGTTGGTAGGAGTGGTATGACTAGGATAGTCACCTGGTTGACCAGGATAGTCATGCCGATTTTGGGCACGGACAGCGCCTTGGCAAGTTTTTATTAATTGGGTATTATACCAATCTTAAATGAGAGGCGATACAAGCGTGTCCATACAGAAGACAAAACGGGAGCATAAGTCTTCAGGACAATCGCTGGTACACCATCTGGTCCACTAGCTTTTTTCCCGTCCAGACGACACAGTAATCTCAGAACCTCTTTGTTCCTATTGAAAATCTCGCGCATTGCAGTCGCATTGTCGCAGTGAGGCAAATTCGGTGGAGTAGCACTGCTTATATGAAAATTTATTTAAATGTCTAATTTTACTCCGAATGGATTGTAGACAGGAAATAACTAAAGAGTATCTCAGTAAGATGCACTTTTTCATTTAAAATTAAAAACAAGTATTTTATGATATAGTTGTCATATTTTTATTGTAATGTAATGTTCTTATAGTATGGAATAAAATATTGGTGAATGACCCCGCGGCTCCGAAGACAGGCCATTACTCTTTCGTTGAAATTTTCTATGACTTTTGCACAAAGATGTGCCGGTATCTCACCGATGACGCGTTAGATTCCGATTTGAGCTCAGGAATTGTTTCGGGCTTATTTGCATAAACCCGAGACTTCTAATCGGATTTGTATTTAGTGTAGCGTCGGACGGTTGCGACCGCATTTGATATACTACAGTATTGTTGTATTGGCATCCCTAGGTATGGATAATCGAGCGATCGTCGCTAATCCGCATGGTGGTGTCACGGCGCTGCGGGGCGGCTGCGGGTGGTGTGCGGGCGCGCCTGGCCAACGCGGCCGGCGCGCTGCTGGTGGCGGGCCGCATGCTGCCGCTCGTGCAAGCCGACAGGCGGTACGACGACTGGTCAGTATCTTGTACTACAGTTCTTCAAATATAAGAAGTGCAATTTGACGTTTCATACTTTTCAGGACGACACAACTTTGTACATGCGTAACTCAAAAATTGAAATTTATTTCTTCCGAAAAACCACGTAATTTTAAAGTTATTTTTATTTTATCACAAACTGCACAGTTCTTAATCACTTAATTTACATTATTTTTTTTAAACAAAGCTATAAAGGGTGTCTCTGACATCGACGCACGAACAAGTACCATGGATCCAGTACATGATTCTGAACCCCTCAGTGGTGGAATTTTTCGTCGGGATTTTCCTGATTTAAAAAAAAAAAATATGCTGTTTTTTCACTTTAAACCGTTCATAATTGCTATACTTTTATAACCCAATAAGATTTTAAAGGATAAATTAATTAATTCGCTAATTACACAAAAAAGCGCAATGTGAACAAAACTCGAAAAACTATCCACAAACACAAATGCGCACGGCGGCACGCTTGCAACGTTCAAAGGCCGAGCCGAAACATTAAACACTGTGATTTCTGGTACCACTCATTAACGATATAAATGACTATCATAATTTTATTAGTGGCATGCGGTGTATGTAGCCTTTTCGCGAAGTTTGCGTTACGATGTCAAATACACTCTGTATAATCAATGTAAACAATAAATAATATTTTTCTCGACGTCGTATCAAAGTCACGTAGTAAGGTACTATACCGTAGTGTTGTGACTCTTCAAATTCACTTATATACTAATATTTAAGACCTATATTATGTACAAACCTATGATCCACAATAAAGTAAGATTTGATTTGGTTTGATTTGAATCGTTAAAAATGACCGGATAATCGAACTTACTAATGCTTTTCTTTATATATAGCGTTCTTTATTATTTAATTACTTTTTTCCATTTATTTACCCTCAAAACACTTATATATCGAACAAAAAACGAAAAATTTTAATATATTGTCATCTCTTTTAAAATTTCGACACTCAAAATTAGTAATGTATAAAGCAAAATTTATAATATTTAACATTGTATATAATACAATGTTGCTTAGGTTTGGATGAAACTAAAGACTTAGAGAATTTCTTTCATCTAAAACTCAGACATTTACAGTCGTTAAATAAATAAATCTGTAACTTTAATCGATTAGAAATTACAAAGAAATGGAACCAATATCTCGTATAAATCGGATATTGTAGTATGTAATCGATTTTTTGTCATACCACCAACGCAATAGATATTAAAATCGGTTGAACTGACTGTATGGAAATTTTGTTGGCATCAAACTATGTACTACAATATCTCAGATTTCTTTATTTGATTTTCAACTGCTATTTTGCTAAAGCTTTAATTAAAGCTCAAAGTTGATTGAAAATATTTCACAGTTTCGGGTAGGTTGACCTGCTGTCGTCCGTATATCTTATTCCGAATGGAATATAGGAGATTAGATATAGGTGTTAATCAAGTTTTTCGAACAAAATAAAACCTAACTTAGTCAAAACCTCTTTCATCCTAGGTGTGAGATTCACCTCCACGCGGTAGACCCGACCACATACCAGGTCCTGCCAGTGGAGAAGGTTCTGGAAACCATCGACTCCAAGTTTGATGAGCTCAAGGATGTCTACCAGGAGTATGGAGTGGAAACCTTGATTGCTGCCAGCGCTACTTCTAAAGGTATGATTCTTCGACAAAAGCCTGGATTTCAAATATAAATGCCATCTCGGCGCCTATTTAAAAATAAAATCATTAGTCTTCTCTTGTCCTTCACCACAGTCAAGAAAAAACGGTTCTTCAGATTTCTAATATCTTTACTACTTACGCTTTTGCCAACATTTTTTTTTAAATAATTATAAACTAGTGCTTTGTAAAACACTTAGGAATAGGAAGGATGACGGCAGTTGAGCGAGGTGATGCAATGTTAAACCCAACAACACGACCAACTATGCTGCGCCAGAGGGAGATTAATCTGGAGACTCTCCACGACCAAACTCCCGACACAACAACATTAGGCGCATCGTACCCGGCACACATCGCAACACAACTGCTCAGACCCGTCCTCCGTACGGGTTATTCCGTCAAAATCTATTAAATTTTACGTTTCAAATTGTTGTTACTTCAAGTTAAACAAGTATCAAGTTTATGGTAAACAATTAAGTTGATTTCAGAATGACTACCACTCTTCTAAAAGTCATAAAAACTCTTGGAGTTGTAGCGTAAACTGTACTTAATTGCACAGAAAATAGAGTTATTTTTCCATAAACTTACTCTACGCTTTCTTCCAGCACCAGACAGTTTCGACCCAGCGTTAGCAGCATTGATAGCGCTACTCATAGTTCTATTTACTGGCATCGTCACATTCATAGTCGTGTGCGCATGTCTTAAACATTGGTAAGTGAAACTTTGATCATCTAGGTACTACTTTGAGCCCAACTAAAAAGAAAGAAAGAAAAAACGTTTAGTTGCGGTAAACATTACGCAAAAGTTTACAAAAACACAAAGCATAAGAAATAGCTGAGTGAATATCATCATAATTATCATCCATGCAAAACGGCTGTCGCTCATCAGCATTATGCTGCGACCCTATGTAAAACACAAGCCCAGCTAAGTTTTAATTAACATTTTTCAATAAAATACTGTACAGATAAATTTCAGTACAGATTGCAGGACAATGATGCGAAAAATGTACCATGAATTCAGCTAGAAAAATAATATGTTGTTAAATAGAAAAATACAATACATACGCGATCAAAGTCATCATCATCATAATCTCCGCGTTTAGTCCCGGTTGTAACCGGGGCTTTCGCGTTGGAGCCCGGGGTCCGCTTTCCTGCTCAATCTCTTCCATTTTGCGCGATCTTTAGCATCCTGTGATGTGAGATTGTTGGCACGCATGTCTTACAACGTCAAGCCAGCACTTCTTTGGTCTACCCCGCTTGTTCGGGCCCGGCGGAGGCGCCTAGGCAAGACATTTGTTACCCACGTAACATAAGTCGAACTTTCGGCGCCGTACGTTCCGCAGATGTGTCGCGACACTAAGGCCCTTATTACAGAACGTCACTCAAAACTCAACGAGACTTAAGTAGAGTTTCTACTTAAGTCTCGTTTCAAGCCTTTTGATTGGTTGAAACTAGTTTTAAGTAATGCTTAAACAGAGATCAATGCTTGAGTTTCCTTTTGGAATACGGACCTAAGACGTGACCGTACCAGCGTAGGCCACCCTCCTGCAGTTTGTCTGCTATGTCACGGACACGGAGACGCAGACACGCCCTGCGGTTTCACCCGCAAAAGTTTTGATGCCATGGAAATCCCAGGATAAAACTTATATAAAAATTTCACTCAGTAATTAAGATTTCGAAAACTAAAGTGATAATCGTCAAGTATTGCGCATTAATATCCCCGACACCGAACATAAATTGATGAACAGAATGGTTGGTTATGGTTCCAAATTAATATTCGCGAAGTGTCCTTTAGCAACCAATAGCCCAAAAAAAGGGTTTACGGTTTCTAAACATTAGTCTGGTGGACCCTGGATGGTCAACCGTGTTTTAACAAATGTTTTTAAGAGGGGACTCTAGTGCCGAGGAATTTTAAAAATAGGTATTAGAAGAAACTATTGCTGTCACGCCGCTTCCAACTTTAGGTCCATATTACTGAACCTCACAACTCAAGCTTTACTTAAATTTCGTTTGCAGCTATTTGATTGGTTGAAACTAGTTTTAAGTAATGCTTAAATCTTGAGTAGGTTCTGTAATACGGTCCTTAATGTGAGAAAGGGACAGTTGCAGCTCAGGCTGATTTTACCTGCCAAAAAATGTTTCGTTTTCCGCTGGTTCCTTTTTCAAACTACGGCAAATCTCAATTATTTGTATGTCAAAATTTAGAGGAAAAATACACCTATGCTCCTATTACTTTATTTTTAATCAAAAACTTATCGCATTTGTCTGGTAGTCGTCTAAACATCGCGGTAAAAACGGTTTATTTTTCGGGATTTTGTAATTTCATGTTTCATTTATTAATTAAGTTATTTCTCTAGAAGCGTTATCCCACGAAGAAAACAACGGAATACTTTTATATAGAGAAAACGCCACTAGAATCCCCTCTTAAGTAGCTAGTTCTGACTTATGAGAAAACGTGTATACTTAGACACCAACTTCTTTATCACCAGGGTAATACCCCCACCATCGCTGCAATCAAGCAAGGGCGACAGCCTGGCTCGTCGCCGCATCTTAGAAGAACTGTCCACAACAGAGAACCCATTATGGCTGGAGACCAAACTCCGGCCCTATGAGGAACAGGAACTCACTATGAACGTGTTCGGAGATCAGAACGAACAGCAAGCCGTTGAACCGCCACCGGTATGTAGAATATTTCGATTTTCCTGAGTAGCACGACGAAGGTAGAGCATCAATGATCTCGATTTCGTCATGTCATTAACCCATACAGTAGTGAAATTTGTTATTTTCATGTTAACACATTATGTTTAATACATTTCAATCAAATTTTAAATTACATATATTGCTAATCCACTGCATCATATGTACGGAACATTCTGCACGAGAATATAAAAAAAACCTGCATAAAGGGTTCCTTACCATTGATTTATATGTATGAAATTGTTATTTGTATGAAAGATTACGCGGTAATAAGCGGTTTACGATTTAAGAGGTATAAAAAAAAAACTACTTACTAGATCTCGTTCAAAACAATTTTCGAGGATTTTTATAGTAATTTACATCATATGTTTTTTTTAGATTGTTTTTTTCTTATTTTAGAAGTTAGAGGGGGGGACCAACTTCTTTCCACTTTGGAAGCGTCTGTCACGCAAACTATTCGGTTTGGAAAAAAAAATATTTTAGAAACCTCGATATCATTTTTGAAGACCTATCCATATATACCCCACACGTATGTGTTAGATGAAAACAAATTGAGTTTCAATTCTAAGCATGGGGAGCCCCCAATATTTATTATTATTTTTTTTATTTTTGCTTCAAAATCTTAATGCGGTTCACAAAATACATCTACCTACCAAGTTTCAAAAGTATAGCTCTTACAGTTTCGGAAAAAAATGGCTGTGACATATGGACGGACAGACATGACAAATCTATAAGGGTTCCGTTTTTTGCCATTTGGCTACGGAACCTTAAAAACCTAATGAATGGCGTTGAACTGTCGAAATAAAAACATGTACTGAACTTAAATTTTATTTGTGAATAAGGGGCTTTCTTGGTATCCTAATTATGTATTTGGTTTGTAAATAATAATTTTTAATAACCACATTTATTGCAGACTGACAACACATACGCAACGATACAAGGCAGTCGGACGACTGAAAGGTTTGGTGACTACGCCACGCTAGGTGGAGAGTCACCCACACCTCTAGAAGCTGCCTTAGGGTTCCAGGTATGTCGTTTGATTAGAGAAGACGGTGGCAGAGTGGTAATGTGCTGACGTGTATAGCGAGGCTTAGCGGATGCCCCTTTACGGTCTATTCAGGGATGTATCTTACTGGTGTTGCATAGTGCTTAGGAATTGATCTTTTAAAAGGAACCGGGTCTCTACAACGTGAAACACAAAGGGTATATACATATCAAGGGCATGGCATCTTTACATGATATCAATCGATATCGAAAGGGTTTTTTAATTATATCTCTTTATGTTAGGAAGTTATGAGAAAAAGCACCGCCTGTGATAGGCTACTACTAAACTAAGCACACAGAGTTGACGTGCATTGTTATCGACGTATGTTGCGTGGTGCTACGTCTGTTATGATTTGAATTTAAGAAACACACGAAACCGAAAATTTGGTATCAATTTTTTGAGTACTTATTTTATTTCGAGTTGAAACCCTTCCGATATCGTTTGGCCATACCACATTACCATGGCCTTGGTATGTATATACCCTTTATGTTACATGTTGTATTATATCATATGATCACCACCGGGATGGTTTTATGAGGTAAAAATCCCGCCAACCACGCCACACAGTAAGACTAGCTAGTTGTCAGCTAGCCGGCGAGTGTGGGATGTGTATTGTATTATTACCATAGGTCTGAATAGGTAGAGTGAATTAGGGTTATTGATCGGAAACGTATATATAAATATGGACATTCCTCCAGATTTACGGAATAGGTTGATTATTTAAAAAAAATATGTGTAAATTATATGAAGTTCATGATATATTTTTGAAATTTTGTAAACAGCTTGTTTACTTAAAAATAATGGACTCGTGTTACGGGTTTCTCATATATAGAAATTAATGTTCCATATATACGGCGATGACGTATGATGGAGCACCGACACCGTCTATGATTGCAATCACTGTCCATCAGTGGCGAAGGGTGAAATTTTGACAAAGGGAAACCGGTCCAAAAAAATCTGAATAGGTAGAGTGAATTAGGGTTATTGATCGGAAACGTATATATAAATATGGACATTCCTCCAGATTTACGGAATAGGTTGATTATTTAAAAAAAATATGTGTAAATTATATGAAGTCGTAAAACCGTTTGATTTGGCCATTAGAGTCTAAGAATAAAATATTGAAATGTAATAATGCTTCGATCGGAATTTGATTGTTTTTATTTTTTAATAAGTAAATAATAAATTAGTTTAGTTTTGTTACCTTCCTTTAAATGAATTGAATAGTAATAATGTCACTACCAACATTAACAATATTTACTTTGATCTGGAATTAGAAAATGGCTTATCCACGTTATTCTTTCTGTGAACATTTATGATACAAGTATCAAAAATCACTCGACCTATTCCGATCACTGATTATTACCCAGTAACTTTGTTGTAAAGATTAGATGGCAGTCGCTCCATTTAAAAGACTGGTACTCAGCTGCAAACGGTTAGATCATTTTTACACCATGTTTATTTTTTCCCAAAAGCACGTAGAAATTGTTGCAGTGTGGTTTCCGAGCGCGCCATTCAGCTTACGTTAGATCATAGTACTTGGCGCTCGCCCGCCCGAGCGGACCGTCGACCATATTTTTGTTGGGATAGCCCAGTAGGATAACAAGCTCATAACTTTGTGGCTTTTCATGATATCTTTTTGAAATTTTGTAAACAGATTGTTTACTTAAAAATAATGGCCTCGTGTTACGGGTTTCTGATATATAGAAATTAATGTTGCATATACAGTATGTTAAGAAAACCCTGTCCGACCTATAAGGATAATAAAGGTTAGGTAAACACATGACCAAATATAATATAAAATTTTACGTAATCATCATAGTACCAATACAAATGAATTTTGAAATAATCTTTTTTTCCCGCGAATTAATTCCAACTTCCCCGAAATTTGGTAATTTTTAAAAAGTGACAACACCGGTATTATTATGAGCGAATAGCGATGCGACCACGTGCCGCGTGCCCTGCCGCCCGCCGCCTCCGCCGCCGCGCGCGGAATGGTGGATAGCGCAGATTTATTAAGTTACCTTTTTTTGCGAAATAATATTAATTTTTTTAGGTGATTTTTTTTTTATTTAATTTAGCCCGTTTTTGTATGCATTAGTAGAATCAGTTATCGATACCTAACAACACCTTCACGGGTCGGACAGGGTTTTCTTAACACACTGTATACGGCGATGACGTAGGATGGAGCACCGACACCGTCTATGATTGCAATCACTGTCCATAGATTTTTTAACCTGTTTTACTTGTTTCAGGGTAGCACGTTTAAACCGCCATCACCTGATACGCCAGAGCCGCCGCCTAGACCTTCAGGGTTGGGAGGACTCTGATGGTAAGGACAACTGACATGATTGTCTATTTATTGGCAAATAGTTGACCCGTGCCCACTTGCGTGTGGCAAATATTTATACTTGTTATGAAATCTGACATTTTTATATGTCATATGATAATCACAAATAACGTGGCTTTCTATTGGTAAAAGAATTTTCAAAATCGGTTCAGTACATCCGGTGCCTATACCCCCTACTACTTCATAAAAGTTACCTCTTGACAAAATGAATATATAGAAATAATTTCTTTAAAGAGAACGTTGACTCACAGACTTTCATCATCATCAACCTTTTTATCATCCTACTGCTGGGCACAGGTCTCCTCTCATAAAGAGAAGGATTTAGTGTAATCATTATGCTTGCTCAATACGGGTTGAGGATTTCGAGACTTAAAATTCAGGTTTCCTCAAGATGTTTTCCTTAATCTTATAATCAGTCATTGGTGTCCAAGATATACTTAGATAGTACATATTATAACTTAGAAAAGTTACAGTGGTACTTTCCTGACCTGCAATCGAACTCGCACACTCATATTTGAGTAGCTGGTGTTTTAACCACTTGACCACCATGACTCTTGTTTTTTTTTTTTTTGCTTTATTTTGTAGGCACGTATAAGTTGACTTCTTATAGCAGTTATTTATAGCTATGTACAGGGTGGCGCAATAGAACGTGCATTTTTAAAATAAGTATTAAAAAATAAATACAAAAGGTATAGTTAAAATAAAACTAAGCAATTATTAAGTGATAACTGAAGTTTATTTTTTAAAAATAACATCATCTAAATGATGACCCTCTCTACGTTGGCACTCCTCCAACCGCAAACGGAAATTACCGAAAACTTTCTTAAGTAGTGCTGGTGTGATTGCTGCCATTTCACCACGAATATTCTCCTTGAGCTGACTGATGTTTCTCGGATTATTGGTGTAGACTTTGTGTTTGAGGTATCCCCACAAAAAAAAGTCAGGAGGCGTCAAGTCTGGACTGCGCGGAGGCCATGGGATATCACCTCTTTTCGAAATCAGTTTGCCAGGGAACATCTGCTTCACAACCGCCATGGAGTCATTTGATGTGTGACTGGTAGCTCCGTCTTGTTGGAACCAAGTCCTAGAGTTCTTTATTCTTGAATTTTCAAGTTCTGGGGCCAAAAAACCTTCCAACATCGCAACATAGCGTTCGGTATTAACAGTGATGTTTTGCCCCCGTGCGTTTTCAAAAAAATAAGGACCAATTATTCCTTTGGCAGAGATTGCGGCCCAAACTGTCACTTTAGGGCTATGTAACGGTTTTTGATGTTTGAGTCTGCGATTCTCACTATTCCAATAACGACAATTTTGGCGGTTTACGAACCCATTCATATGAAAATGTGCCTCATCAGAGAAAAGGATGTTTTCAAAATTTGAAAACCGATTGAGCATTTCATTAGCAAATGTGAGCCGTGCTATGAAGTCAGAGTCTTTCAATTCTTGAGTTAATTGCAGCTTGTATGGATGCAATTTAAGATCCAAGTTTAAAATTCGTTGCAAATTGCGTCGCGATATGTTTAGGACAGACGATCTCTTGCGAGTAGACATTTGTGGATCTTCTCGTACTGACTGCTTAACACTCTCAATATTGTCTTCGGTCCTAGATGTGCGTGGACGACCTTTTTCGTGTGGTTTAAACGTCGATCCAGTCTCTTCAAACCGCTTTATCCAGATTTTAATTAAATTAGCACTCGGAGCCTCCCTAATTTGCCGTACACCATACTTAGAACAAAATAGTCGCCTGACAACTACGTACGAACGAGAGTTTTCGTAAAATGCGCGCACGCAAAATGCGCGACGCTTCCCGTCAAAGTGACTCATAGTGACTAAAACTTCATGAACCGCGCTACCCAACGATATCGGTCTCCCCTCGCCCACGCCCCTTCTACCCCGCAAAAAAAGATGATGCAATATGCACGTTCTATTGCGCCACCCTGTATATTGATGTGTCGTTGTGGTTGAAAACGATTTTTTTTTTCATTGATATAATTATTTCCTTTACAGACACGTCAACTCAAATGATGGAAGAATTATAAATATAACGCTAAGTGTAAATATGCTGATATTAGTTAGTGCATGTTGGCAATGTATAACAATAAATTAACGAAATTACTATTTTTGTAACATATGCCCTCGTTGTAACATACAATGTTTACAGCTGGAGTAATATGTATTTTACAAAAGAAGTAAATATCGTAACTCATATTAAGACTGTCTGACGATAAACCTAACTTATATTTTGTTACCATTTTGTTAAAAAAAGCTCTTTTGTGATACATTGACAACGTCCAATTATTTTTATTTTAGGAACAAATTCCCTAAACTTAATGTTTATAATTATATCAAAATTTTCCTTTTTGGAGAAGGTACCTAAATCAAAATTTAGTCCTTATTTTTGGCGGTACTTATTTCTTTAACCAGCTCCTTCAAAGACGAATAAATAAAAATTTGACAGAAATAAATGCTTCAAAAAGGAAAGTCTTGAAGTTACTTGACTGTAAAAAAGACACTTTTACAAATTATATTTTCTAAATATTGTGACTAGAATCTTGTCTTGAATCTCATTAAATCTTAGCCAATCTCTAGACTAACTTTAGATTAAAATCTAAATTATTTTCACCTGTTCTTGAGTTAACTACTGCCATATAAATATACTGTAAATTACACAATAGTGTACAAAATACAATTTTACTTAAGACGTTATGTTAATAATTAATTAGTATTTTAAGGGACCTCTTTCATAGTAATATTGTTTTAGAAATTGTTCATTAAAATCTACATTTTGTAGACAGTAAATAGTCGCCGCCCGGCGCAATGTCAATGTGTCAAATTTAAATTGTTTCTTTGCTTACTCAAATGTTTGCTTAATCAAAATATATTGTCATGAAATTCGAAGTATAAATTATCATCGTTGGACCGAAGATGGAGCGATAGCCTAGTGGAGGTCGCTGGAGGCCTATTCCGAGTAGCAGACTTCGTTCTGTTGAAATGATGATAATTTTCTAGAACACAAAATAAGAATATATACTTTTGTATTTTTTTTTTAATAATTATAAACTAGCGCTTGACCGCAATCCCGCCTGGTGGTAAGCAGTGATGCGATCGTTGATGGTAAAGCGCGCTAGTTTATTAAGAGCCTATTCACTCAGAAAAACTGAGCGAATAGGAAGGAAGACGGCAGTTGAGCGAGGTGATGCAATGTTAAACCCAACAACACGACCAACGATGCTGCGCCAGAGGGAGATTGATCTGAAGACCCTCCACGACCAAACTCCCAACACAACAACATTTGGCGCATCGTACCTGGCACACATAGCAACACAACTGCTCAGACCCGTCTTCCTTACGGCTTCACCAGACATCATGCCGGAACACGACGAATCGCTTGGCGGCAAGGCTTTGTCTGGTGGGTGGTAACTTCTGCCGGCGGCCGATGTTATGGCCTACCACCGAGAAAATGTATGTCTTCATGAACTATTTTTATCAACTTAAAATTTTCTGAAAGTCATGACTTTTCTGTAGTGATTTATAGACTTCCCGTCTATTCATAAACGTTTCTTAAAGTCAACTAGTGACTGCTTAACCATAGATTTTTGAAGTTTTAACGTCAACTTAGCTTTAATCATCGCTTATGAATAAACACCAGAGTGTTTAAGGGGTTTATTCATAAACGATGCAACGTTTATGAAGAAAGGGGAGTAGTATCTTTAAAAACTTATTAGTCGCGCAGGAATTGTTAATATAAAAGTAAACTGGTAGGCGTCATACCTAGAAATAATTTCGGAAGTTATTTGGACACTAACTGCGTCTTTCACTCCCATATGTTTTGATCGGGACAAAAGTCCTGGTCATACACAACCTGTGTGCCAAATTTCATCCAAATCTGTTCAGCCATTTCAGCGTGAAGAAGTAACAATCGTACAAACACATGTACACGCACTATAAAGCCCCGCACGTTGATATTGCGATGGAACCTTGTCACTATAACAGCTGCGTGACATCATCCGTCGACCAAAAGAACAGCTAGCAAAAAAAAAAAAAATTAATACATAGTTAATAAGCTAGGGTAATGGGTTTATTTGTATTTTATAATTTTAATATATGTACATACACTCTTTATACCTACTCATCCATATTCTGACAAATAAACCTTCATTTCATTATCGAATTTCAACGGAACGAGTATCTTTTTATTACTATCTACTTATAAGATTTATTTTTCTAACCAGTTAATTTGTAATTCTAATTAAATTCTTACTCATTTCTACGGGCAACAGGTAACAAAACTCAAAAAAAAAAACAATAAAATAGGACAACAAAAACTTAAAGTTTTAACAAGTATTCGATCCGCATAAGCACGTAAGCGCGGGATGATCTTGCGCACGGTACCTACTCACCAAGATGGCGGGCAATCGCAATATCAACCTGCGGGGCTTATACACATAAACTTGCGCCTTTATAATATTAGTGCGATATTCAACGTCTAATCAGCCTGGTTGTCAACCCAGGCTTCTAAAGCGAATGATCATAGTGGTTTAATGGTTTACGTGTTTTATTAAAACCTGAGACTGAAAACATGAAAGACATTTAATCCTAAGGACTTATTTACCAGTCTGGAAGCGCCAGGGTAGCCTGCGAAATTCAAAATTTCTTCTGTTTAACCAAAATTTTTAGATGGGTTGTAAGTTGAATAATTGTGTTTAAAAGACTGAACACACACAGAGATACAAATAATTATAATAAACCTTTTTTGCAGTCAGTTCAATCGATTTTGGCTTCTATTGCGTTGGTCGCATGGCAAATGGTAGCTATAATAAATAGTTGACATTGTTTTATACAACTTTGTTTTCTTTTAATTTTATCCTTATACCTAAGGAATAGAAGTCATAATCGATTGAACGATGATCTGTAGAAAAGAGTTCTTTGTGTCTAACATTATTTTAAATGAGATCTATGTACATACTATCTCATTGAATACCTTCATAAATATTAATCCTAAAACAGAACCTGAAACTGACCAGCAAATTAAATAAATAAAAACCCAACAATATTTGAATGTCTCTGGCTACCCTAGCGTTTTATCATAAATTATTCATAATTCAGGAAGCTGACAATTTAAAGTCCCTTAGAAAATAAACTCAATTATAAAAATATTATATATATTAAAACAAATAAATAGTCAGTAAGTTAAGTACCAAGATGTAAATATATATTTTTATACCTTCAAGTATTATTTAACAACGAAAGAGCAATAAAGAGATTTTATATCGAGCATATATTGTTTTAATTCATTATATACCTCTGTAAGTAGGAAACAGACCAGAGGGGCAAATCTCGTTTTAAGACTGTTCAGTCTGAATGTCAAATACATTAACTTGATTGAGGCTCCGACCGGCACCCTAATTGACATTTTTGAATTCCCAGTTTGTAGGGTTTGCGTAACACATTTTTAGTAGCAATGAGTTTCATTTTGACAGTTCAACAACATTCATTACGTTATTGAGCAGACATGTTTTTCAAACAAATGGAGCAATGGACTAGCAGGACAGCCGCAACATCATCATCAAACTTTTGATCGTCCCACTGTTGGGCACAGGCCTCCTCTCATACAGAGAAGGATTGAGCGTTATCACCACGCTTGCTCAATACCAGAGTTGCTCTTCGGAAATAAAAACAATTACTGACATAATGAACACTTTGGGTTATGTAGACAAGCTGTAACATTTATTCAAAGTATCCATAACAGATCTGATTCTGTCTAAATATCTGGACAGCTGGGACCTCAGGCATTCCTCCAGCTCAATCAGTGAGGCGTTGTAGTAGGCGTACAGGTCACTCATGGCTCGCTGTTTGAGGAGCATCAGCCTTTGGATCACTTCATCGTAGTTGTCGTTCTGCATCTGAAACAATATTGCGTTAGCTATCTTATACCTTTAAACGAGCAATTCTTGTATATATATATATATATAATTGGAATCTCGGAAACGGCTCCTACGATTTTCAAGAAATTTTGTGTGCAGGGGGCTTCGGGGACGATAAGTCGATCTAGCTAGGTTTAATTTTCAGAAAATGTCTTTTTTCCTTGTTTTGAGGCACTGAACAATTGCTAAACTTCTCATAAGAAGCAAAATTTCGCCGCTGTCCTTAGTGATACGAATAGCTGAGAGGCTTCGGCCTCTGATTCGGAGCTCGTAGACTTCGGGTTCAAATCCCTGAAGATATAGTGCTTTTTTACTATTTATTTTTGGAGTTTTAAAAAAAAAATATGGCGTTGTCTAATGCTTTTTATTACATTTTATATAATTTTTTTTTTTTTTACGGACAAATCACACAGATTGAGCTAGCCCCAAAGTAAGTTCGAGACTTGTGTTATGGGATACTAACTCAACGATACTATATTTATAATAGATACATATGAACTAGAATTGTTCGTGTTTTCATTTAGTGTCTTTAACTAACAACTAAATATTTTATCAAAAATTATATATTATATATTCGATATTTCATCGAAATATGTCGAGTAGTTTTGTGTGATGGAGTAACAAATCTCCATCCACCTTCACAAACTTTTCCAATTATAGCGATAGCTGTACCCCGTGGCTTAACCCGCATTAGATATGATTCCGTGGAAATATTGGAATAAAAAGTACCCCTGAGTAAGGATAGATAGATAAACATCCAAGACCCAGGCCAATCAGGAAAAGATCGTTTTCCACCATGACCTAGCCGGGGATCGAACCCGGGACCTCCACGTCGCAGGCAGGCGTGTTGACCGCTGCGCCACGGAGATAATTGGAAACGGCGTCAACGAATTTTCTTTTTCGTTTATTAAATCAATGGAAGAAATTTTATTTTGCCTAATTTGTGGAGGTGCAAGGTACCAGGGTCGCACAAAAGTGTAGAAGTCGAAACAATTGTGAAAGAAATGATGTTGTATATAAACAACAATATTTTTTGTTGTAATTTTTGTTGTAAATATATAATACCTGGAAGAACTTTTACTTTGCCTACTTTGTGGAGGTGCAAAGTACCAGGGTATCACAAAAGTGTAGGAGAAGTCGAAACAATGAAGCTCATTCATTTTAAAGATCAGCTTGAAGGAGCAGTCGAATTTACAACAGAATTTCTCAACAGTGTCAACATTTCAGACTTGCCACAACACGAACTGAAATATTAGTATTATTATTATTGCTAACCTTATGATACCTTGCACCTCCTCAAAGTGGGCAAAATAAAATTCATCCATATAATATGATTTAATAATTATGATGAAGTATCCGCGCGACCGAGCTTTGCTCGGCATCTTTTTTTGTAATAATTATTTTTATTGATTTATTTACATCAGACAATTGTTGATAGTCTTCATAAAAACACATAAGTACACAGAATACATTTAAATTAATTATGAACTATTATAAATATACATATAACATTCCAAAATAAAATAAAATTAAAATGATAATTAATAGTACTTTGATTTGATATAGATGACGTTTACATTCATGGTACACGAAGCTAATGTTTGGTTTGAGGTTAGACCCAGAAAATTGCTTTTAAAATATCATGTGTCTTTTTTTACACGAAAATGATAAAAAGAACATTAAAAAAACGGTTACGAACAATTTAACTCCACGAAGCCGTGACTCATCTCAAGAAGCAGAAGAAAACCTCCATGAAAACAATCTGATTTTCGCTCGTCCCACACTTGTTTGTCAGACTTCGCACAGTGAAGACCCATTTGAAGAAGAACTTGATGAAATTCATCAGATTTCCGCTCATCCCACACGTGCTGCTAAAGTAAGATGCTTGCAAAACTTGACTAACATTTTAAGAACAGAAAGGTCTTATGATTTAGATGTTTCACGAGAGCGTGCAGCACAACGTGTGGCCGCCGAAAATGATGAGCAACGGGAGCGACGTCTGCAAGATATGCGGCAGCGTGCGTCAGAACGTGAAATGATTATTATTAATGAAAACCCTCAGCATACCCGCAATATAGTATGGAAGGAAGTATTAGGTTAAGACCTTAAACTATGTATTGATGATAATATACAGTATGTTACGAAAACCCTGTCCGGGCCCATAAGGATAATAAAGGTTAGGTAAACACATGACCAAATATAATATAAAATTTTACGTATTCATCATAGTACCAATACAAATGAATTTTGAAATAATCTTTTTTTCCCGCGAATTAATTCCAATTTCCCCGAAATTCGGTATTTTTTAAAAAGTGACAACACCGGTATTATTATGAGCGAATAGCGATGCGACCACGATCGCGTGTCCTGCCGCCCGCACCCCGCGGGCGGCAGGCGAAGGGTGGTCAACGCACATTTATTAAGTTACCTCCTTTTGCGAAATAATATTAATTTTTTTAGGGGGATTTTTTTTTAAGTTTACCCCGGTTTTGTATGCATTAGTAGAATCAGTTATCGATACCTAACAAAACCTTCACGGGTCGGACAGGGTTTTCTTAACATACTGTATAACTGATGTAACTGATTGTTAAACTATAAGTACTTATTTATAATAAAATGTTAAACTAAATTGCACTCGTAATTTTATATTTAAATAACAGTTAATAATATTTTTTTATTATTATGTCGGTATGATCGAAAAACATTAGTCAAAAAATATTGTTTAAAAAATTCGCTCGTTATGTATTTTTTTTTTTTAAATATAGTGACACGCGATGTATCTAACAAAAAAAAAAAAAGATGCCGAGCAGAGCTCGGTCTCCCGGTACTAATAATAATTACAGTGAGACCTTCATCTTCAGCTTTTTCTCGTAAAAACTTGGTTGATGTAAAGACTACAATGCAATTCCTATCATCAGTGGAATCTAAATTTTCGCAATCAGATTTTTACAAAATAGACTCAACACTAACTTTTGAACACAGTTTTCTAATTCAGTTTGTTTTACAAGACATAACAGCACGCCTTTTTTCCCGGAGGTAAGTCAAAGGTATAACTATAGGATCAGAGTGCCTAGCTCTGTTGGAAAATTTATAAAATCAGCATATAATGTTCTCACTCCTGGCTTCTGGGACACAGGCCTCTCCTTGGTGAGAGGAAGTGGGCCGTAATCTACCACGCGGGCCCTTTACCTACAACCTAACTGGGGACTTTATTGATTACTATTTAAAGTTCTTTTTCCTTTTACTTATTTACATTTTGGGCGAATAGGTCACAATTGCAGATTACCTATTGTCTATGATAAAGAATTTATATAGGTACTTAGAGACAGTATAGATAAGAACTCACATATGTAATCAAGCACTGCTGAGCCATCTTCTCATTCCGTGGGTTTTCATTTCTACACAGATTTACCAAATATCGATAGCCCTTCCTCCATTTAGTTATCTACAACAAAGATCAAGAATCTTTAACATATTTACCTAAATATTCAAGTTCACATTATGAGCATAAGTAAAAGACGATGACGTATAGGCAAGGGAAGAGGTCTTTCTTTTTCTTTTCTTTTCTTTAGAGTGAATACGACTTCAACTCTTCAATGGCATCTGTGGTTAGATACCACAATTTTGCCAATAACACGTGTTCTTTAAAAAAATTTATTTCACAATAATGGCGGATATCGCCAATGACAGTTGAAAAAACGACCGCGTGAGCCGCCTACTAGGTGATTTTATGGAAAGCCATGATGTGACCACTATGCTGGGATATTTCAATGTTCTTTATGAATTATTCACTGAATGCACTTTTTAATACCTACATAAATCACACGCTTTTATTTAGTAAACGACACTATAAATAATTTTAAAATCCAATGAAAAATGCGCGTGACACTCATCTTAGCTTTCCTAAGGGAAGAAGTCTTAGAGATAGGTAAGGTTACAAAGGAGGTGACTACCCACTGACAACTAATAGAGAATACTTTTCTAAAGAAAATAAGATAAGGGAAAGAAAATAATAATGAAAAATGTCACCTTTATACATTTCAGAATCTTCAACTACTATTATTGATTACCTGCTTTTCCAACAGTACCACGTCTTCTTTCGACTCAGCATCTTTGGAGGAGGTATTCTTCAAGCATTCACGCTCATTGTCTTGGTAGTACCTTATGGACTGTCTGATCTCTTTCCTATGGATGTAAAGGCAGTCAATCCACTGTAATGAGAAAAATAATTAATGTATAATTTACTGATAATAATAATAATCTTTATTTATATAGAAAAACAGATTTCAGGCTTAAAGTCCAAGTTTCCTCGTGATGTTTTCCTTCACCTTGTAATCAGTCATTGGTGTCCAAGATATACTTAGAAAGTACATATGAGGTAGAAAAGTTACATTGGTACTTGCCTGACCTGAAATCGAACCAGCACACTCATACTTTAGAGGCTGGTGTTTTTACCACTAGGCTACCACGACTTTTTTCCTATAAACATATCCCTCGTCATTATTATTGTCATGATTAGGGTTGTAACGGAGCTTCGCCTCCGCTTCCGTTACTGCGAAAGTTCCGCAAGAAATCGTATCTTCGCTTCCGCCTCCGACTCCGCACAATTTTTACGGAGTTATAACGGAGGTTCATTTACGTATTTAAAAAATAAATAACGTGCAAGCTGCGACGCTGAACAACCTTCCGGCCGCGTTTGAGCGCGAAATGGTTAAGAATCAACTAGTGCGAGACGGGAATGCGGCAAATACAATTTGTTTCTCCTTTATTTTCATTACTAGAAGGTAATATTTTTTTACTAAGTGTTTACTATTAATGTACGTATTTAAAATGAAAATTTTGTTTTTTTTAACCATAAATTTCAATATTTTCTATGTCTACTTTCACCTCCGCCTCCGTTAACCTTCGCATCCGTCGAGGTGAGACTCGTCGCCTTCGCATCCGCCTATGCTAACAAGGCCTCCGTTACAACCCTAGTCATGATATTATAAACAACCCCCTGATGGTAAAATATGCTTTTTTATCTTTGAGGTCATTTCGTACCTTTACGTTACCATTGCTCTTGAAGCTATGCTCCTGATGCCTCACCATCTGCAGCCGATACTTCATGGTGATGTCCAGCCTCTTAATCTGGAACTCATCAGTCCAGTTCAACATCAGCTTCCTGTCATCTTTCTGCAAGATTCTTGATGCGTTGAGATCCCGTTCGTATTTCTGAATCAGTAGTTTATTGGCTGCTGGCTGTAAAGCATGGTTTAAGATACACTTTTTTTTAATAATTATAAACTAATGCTTGACCGCAGTCCCACCTGATGATAAGCAGTGATGCAATCGTTGATGGTAAAGTGCGCTAGTATATTAAGAGCCTATTCACCAAAAATAAAACGGAGTGAATAGGATGGAAGATGGCAATTGAGCGAGATGATGCAATGTTAAACCCAACAGCACGACCAACGATACTGCGCCAGAGGGAGATTGATCTGGAGACCCTCTAGGACCAAACTCCCGACACAACAACATTTGGCGCATCGTACCAGGTACACATCGCAACACAACTGCTCAGACCCGTCCTCCGTACGGCTTCACCAGACATCATGCCGGAACATGACGAATCGTTTGGCGGCCAGACTTTGTCTATTGGGTGGTAACTTCTGCCGACAGCCGATGTTGTGGCTAACCACCTATGCTCAGTTTATTAAGCTTTTTTTACTTGTGATGCAGTGGGAGGCAGACCTGTTAGGTGATTCTGTAACACACTGAACAATAAGAATGCTTTTTTGCTTTTTTTTTATTTCGCCTGTCATTACTTATCATATCAACATTGTATTTACAAGGGAAGTAACAATAAGCAATCACGTAATCTTAATTCTGTGTAAATACATACTTATAGGCATGCACTGTGTTCACATTAAAACAGTTCATTCAATTATTTGAATAGGTCAAAGAGATTTAAGTGTCTTTGGAATAGGTACTTAATAGCAAAATATATTAGAATTATTATGCAATCTTATTTTAGTTAGTTAGAAATGAAAGTAAAAAATATTTTTTTTAATTATATTGCTCCAAAGTAATACAAAATCATAATCGAATTTTACTCATTTTATTTAAACGCCAGAGACCATAGATTTGTGTTTTCATTAAAACCAGTTTTGCTTCTAGTACAAAATAATATACTAGTATCAAAATAATTTCTGACAAGTCAACAGGGTTGCTACATGCACGACCGCAGCGCCCTCATTTATTTTCACGACTTTATAGACGACTAGTTATACACACACAGTGTAGTCATACTTTGTTTTTTATTACAAATAAAAAAGACGAATAAAAAAAAGAAAAACTTGATCGAAATTAAAAGAGAAAAATAAAATTTAATTAACAAAATAATTCAAATGAAATTAAATTACCTGTTGTCTAATATCTTGATGATCTTCTTGTATAGCGTCCAGCAGCAGGAAAGAATCGGATGCCAATTTTGATTCCTAAAACCCAGATGCAAAAAAACCGTGTGGTACCGGGCATAAAATAGTACCAACAAATATCCTCCTGTGGGTGTCGTAAGAGACGACTAAGGGAACTCTCACCAGGCATCGGGGAAGCGGACAGTTCCTCCTGTGGAATAACAAATTACTGCGATCCCCAACCCGCCTGCCAAAACTGGGGATTATGGAAATGCCCCCAATAGTATGAAAGCCTTGGGGGAGGCCTTTGTCCAGCAGTGGACCTCTATAGTCTGAGAATAAGAAGAAGCATATGCAAAAGGCACAGAAGCATAGGCACATTTTACAGGATGAACAACATGATCTTGATTCATCTAGATAGCAATGATCTCATAGTTGTCTATGACCACACCCACGGAAGAGTTAATCACTGTATTTTCAGCTCAGACTAACTAACTTAGACTTATCAGAGTCAACAAGAAATTGGACTCACCTCCCACGAAACACTCCTACGTACAGACAACAACAATATAAATAATTTTAATAAAAACATTTTCGAAAAATAACTTATTAATAAAATAATTATTATTTTGTAATATCCAGCGATCTTGCCTTGGACTCACCTCCCACGAAACACTCCTACGTACAGACAACAACAATATAAATAATTTTAATAAAAACATTTTCGAAAAATAATTTATTAATAAAATAATTATTATTTTGTAATATCCAGCGATCTTGCCGAGAGCATGATGTGAATTGCCTATCTGTGATAGATTAAATTGCATCTGAAGTAAAATTAGCTATATATTAAACAAGTAAATCAATAATTATATGATGCAAATATTACAGAAAATGCATCACCTCGCTCAACTGCCGTCTTTCTTCTTAATCACTAAGATTTTTAAGTGAATAGGCTTAATAAACTAGCGCGCTTTACCATTAACGATTGCTTCACTGTTAATAATTTTTTCCAACTATATTGGGGTTGACCGGCAATCTAACCGGATTCGGCTGAATATCAGTGTTTTACAAAAGTGACTGCCTATCTGACCTTCACAACCCAGCTACTGGGTAATACATTTTTTTTTTAATAATTACAAACTAGTGCTTGACTGCAATCCCGCCTGATGGTAAGCAGTGATGTAATCGTTGATGGTAAAGCGCACACGTTTATTAAGCCTATTCACTTAAAAATTTGAGTGAGTAGGATGGAAGATGGCAGTTGAGCGAGGTGATGCAATGTTAAATCCAACAACACGATCAAGTATGCTGCGCCAGAGGGAGATTAATTTGGAGACCCTCCACGGTCACGATCAAACTCCCGACACAATAACATTTGGCGCATCGTACCTACCCGGTACACGTCGCAACACAACTGCTCAGACCCGTCCTCCTTACGGCTTCACCAGACATCATGCCGGAACACGACGAATCGCATGGCGGCAAATCTTTGTCTGATGGGTGGTAACTTCTGCCGGCAGCCGATATTATGGCCCACCACCGAGAGAATATATACCCTTTGGTAAAACTGGTGGTCAGACATCGGTCCTACGAGCAATGTGCCCGGTCCGCTGCCACTTAAGTGTTGAAATTCTTCGAGCTATGTCCGCTACTCTCGTTCTTCTGCTGATCTCCACATTCCTGATTTGATCACGCAGTGAAACCCCAAGCATTGCCCTCTCTATATTATATTCTATAAAACGTATATGTTGCTAAAATAAGTAGTTTTTTCAGCATTTGCCAATGAAATGTCTGATTTATTTCCGACAATACCATCTGTCCGACTGTACGCATGCAACAATCTGATAACCCTGGGTTATCTGCCAGGAGATTGATTTAATTAATATACCTATGTGTACATTTGCATGCAGTCACTGCACACCAAGGTCGGATTGAATAATCTATGATAATATATTGAAACCATTTCCCTTCCTTAATTCTTAAACTATGTTTTATAAGTAGATATGTAGAATTAAAAATAACTTCATTCTTCAATAAAATAGAAATCAATATATTGCATAATAGGGTATTTGACTAAAAAAACTAATTAGTCCGTCAGTCAGATTTCCAAAAATACTATATAGGCACGTATTTTTTATTTTATCAAAACAATAAAAATTTACAAATATAAAAGACATCAAAGATCAGGAGTAGTGGCTGGTGACGTCACTGGTCGCTAAAAAGTGTAGCGTGCAGTGACGTCACACGAGTTTTCAACGCACTGTGTCGTCTTCATTTTTTGTTTATATGAAAAAAGAAAAAATACCTATCTAGTATTTTTTGGAAATCTGACTGACGGACTAATTAGTTTTTTTTAGTCAAATACTGTACATATTGTTTTATGCTGCTACGTGCAATGCGTAGGTAATAATTACAGGTAAGTACAAATTGATGTAACTATTTCTGATGAATTACGTAAATACGTAATTCATCAGATATACAAATCAACAATAACTACTGTTAAAGTATGCAACCATTCTTATATCAAACACATTCCAAATTTCCCGGTTCCTTCCCATTCATTCACATTCAGCGCTCACTAATAACTTCACTCACTCTTACTTCAACAACATCGGAAAAAGTTCACCATGCGCGCCGGCCGGCTTATCATAAAAATTCTATAAATCAATAAGTTCCCCTTGAAACCACCAACAAAGTGACCGAGTGAACATCTGTAGAGGCCTCCATCACAACCCGGAGAGTGCAGCGCTGGGAATTCCCACAAGACGCGCCTAAGAAACGCAGTCCAGCTATCGAAGAAATATCAGTATACCATCAACAAACAACAACAACAACAACATTACAAAATCCATTTATTCATAAACGTTGTTTAAGGTAGTTCTTATTGTTGATATTTGAATGTCACTTAATTTTAACTATCGTTTATGAATAAGCCCCACAGACACCTTCCCCATCAACTTTGAACCTAATGCTATTAAAATTGAAAATCCATTAAAGTTTCGCAGGTTTTAGTACCTCGATGTCGTGGCGTCGGTACTAGAAAAAAAAATAGGTTGGTACTTTTAATTTGCAAATCGCGCCAAGGCAATTTTCTACCAAGCTAAGCTAAAAAATAAAAAAGGCAAAAAAGGTATGTTAAAATATTTATTACAAAAATAAATTGTCAATTACATAATTATTACAATAACATTAAGTAACAACAAAGATCATAATTTTATTAAAAAAAAATTGTACGTTTTTTTTATTTTATTTTATTGTTAAATTACATGGGCTGTCATTTTGGGTTCGGTCTTCATTAAATTTTTTATTTATTACATAAAAAATAGTAACTAGAAGTCACAGTTGAATACATTTTATCTTTTTGTAAATGGTAATTGGTATACTAGGTACTTTTATTTGTATAAAATCGAATATGTACATATTTTTTAAAATTAATGTACGTACCTATGTATATATTATATCGGATATTTGATTGAAATAAATGGTAAGAATATTTTTATTTATCATGTAAAAATATATAAAATCATAATAGCTAATTTAATTATCTTTTTGAATTGTTGTTTTATATTTCACAATTGGAAAGCCATAATTTATACAAAACAAACCCAAAATACAGATTAAATAAGAATACTTTTGGTTAAACATACAACAAATATTTTTATTGCATTTAAACTTAATTCTCTAATTTAATTATATTTATTTTATAAACTATCACAGTGCGTCTGTATACCGAAATGTAAACTATTTAACAAAATAATGTAATAACCCGTTTATTATGAAAACAAAAGATATAGATAATAATACAATAGGGTAGTTGACTAAAAAAAACTAATTAGTCCGTCAGTCAGATTTCCAAAAAATACTAGACACGTATTTTTCTTTTTTCATATAAACAAAAAATGAAGACGACACGAGTTTTCAACGCACTGTGCGTTGAAAACTCGTGTGACGTCACTGCACGCTACACTTTTTAGCGAGGAGTGACGTCACCAGCCACCACTTCTGATCTTTGATGCCTTTTATATTTGTAAATTTTTATTGATTTGATAAACAAAATATACGTATCCAATATTTTTCTATAATCTGAATGACGGACTAAATAGAACCATTTTTTTTTACCCAGGACATCCCTATTAGGGCTATTAGTAGATAAAAATTACAAAATTAGGTACACTGCTCATTTTTTATTTTCTTGAACTCTACTATATTATTAAACTGTCTCTGTCTTGAATCCATGTTTAGCTAATGTTTTTTTAAAACTGAATTGTTTTTATGTCTTTATGTCATAAATTAAATGGGTCATCACAACATTTTTTAAAACACATTCAAAATTAAAAACTCGTAATTTTCCAATTACATAACCCAATTTCATTCTTTAACTAAAATAAATTATTTATCTTTTTACATTTTTTTAAATCTAATAATTTTGACTTATAGATAAATAAAGTATATTTTTGGACAAAGCAGTTTAAGTTAGGAGTACATAATAATATTTATGGTACTTGTTGATATTACAATCTAAAGAAAGAAAAGGAAGAAAATATAATCATTTAGCACAGACTAAAAGACACAATACACCAAACACATATATCAGATAGAACACAGAACAAATAAAAAAATTAGGACATAAAATGTAAAAATACCAATGTAGAAAACTAGCAAGAATGTGTGATTAAAGGCTATTTCGAATCATTTCATATATTTCAGATAAGTAGATAGGTACTATTTCGGATTTCTATTGGAAAAGAATATTCGATTGACTAATAAATTTTAAAGTATTCTACCAGACAGTCCAACGATGGTCCTAGGTGTCTAAAAATGAAACCCTGATTGGCATTGTTTATTCACTGAGGGAAAGCTAAGATGAGTGCCACGCTCATTTTTCATTGAACTTTTAAATTATTTATAGTGTCGTTTGCGAAATAAAAACGCGTGATTTATGTAGTAAAAAGTGCATTCAGTGAATAATTCATAAAGAACATTGAAATATTGCAAAATAGTGGCCACATCATGACCTTGTTCCAAATCTTCCTCCTAAAGTCGGTTTACGCGGGAAACTAAAGGAGATAGGTTTAGGTTAGGTTAGGATAGTTGAAAATTAATTACTGAAGACATGGCAGTATGGTCTCTGATCTTAGCCTGTTCCAAATGGAACAAAGACAAACAAAAAAAAAAATGTTTATTAACTGACTCGTCAATAAAGTCAAGGAAATTAATTATTGTGTAGCATATTCCGGTGCTTCGGTGTGATGTGTGTTGTTCCATACAATTGTTCTTAGGACACTTTATTTAACCTATTAATTTCACCGTCTATAATTCATAAACATATACTTAGTCAATTTAACTAAATAGTTAATACTATAAACAACAAACTAATTAATATCAATCTCATTAATTTCTGATGATCAACCTAAGTCGATCACTGACGAATAATTTTTCTATGTTAAATTAACTAATATGACACATAATTTCAGTTATGGATCTTGTAATAATGCCTTGATTAAAGTCGAAAGTTTACGCAATCAATATAAGGTACCTTGTCCTGGGTCATTTCTAAACCATAGGTTGACCTAAACTTCTACCAAACCTAGAAATATTAGTTCCCAACCTAAGTTTTCTAACAATGACCTAGATACTTCGTTTCATCACAATTATCTTTGCTTTAGCGATCTCTGGCTTCGTTTCTTTCTGGTCAGCAGCACTATAGTCTTAGAATACAAATCTACAACGCAATTTCCTAGATAATCAAAATTTTTTCATCTCATTCAACTATATCCGAGGGACATTATACCTATACAGCACGGCGTTTTAATGGCGACATTCATTCACGTCGTTTTATGAACATATATTTTTTTCTTCTTCTTTTCAACCTATAGAAGTATAGCAGCCTATTACAGTTAGTGCGATCAGTGTGTATGTATTAGTGTCGTCATTGTAACGCCACATTGCATACACGTACTTTCAATCATATCCCCGTAACTTTCGACTCCATTAAAACTCACAAGATCTCACTCCTTCTAACCTCGATTTATACATTCCTTATAATCCTCAATCGCTTTACGTGACTTGGTGAAAGCCTGTTTCCTTAGATGGTTGAGTTTTCTACGGGCGTGAGAGACCACATCGCGGTAGGATCTCCTGGTGAAGGGCATATCCTCTTGAACTCGGTGAATCTCGGAAAGGGCGAGGCGTTGCCAGCATCTGACTCGAGGAGTGAACTGTGAAGTAAATAGACGTCAAAATCAGTGGAACACATAATAAAACAGGTTTATTGTCTTATCTTATTCCGATTGGAGAATACATACATAATTAGTGACGACTGTATGTGTGTTGCCAGTGATGACTTATGGAACTGAGACATGATTGCTAACAATGGGCCTTATAAGAAAACTCAAGGTCAATCAAAGGGCAATGGAGATTGATATACTTGGGGTTTCTCTGCGTGATTAAATCAGAAATGAGGAAATCCGCAGAAGGACGAGAGTAACCGATATAGCCCGAAGATTGCAACACTTAAGTGCGCATCGGAAGACGCAGCGTGGGTAGGCCCCGACAAGGTGGACCGACAACCTGGTGAAGGTCGCGGGAAACCGCTGGTTGCGGGAGGCGCAGAACCGGTCGTCATGTAGATACTTGGAAGAGGCCTATGTCCAGCAGTGGACGTCTTTCTGCTGAAACGATGATGAAAAGCCTATATTAATGTTTCCACTTCTGGGACACACGCCTCCTCTCGGTGAAAGGGAGCGGACCGAAATATACCACGCTGGTCAAGTGCGGGTTGGAAGAAGTGACTTATCTTCGAAGTTTTACATTGTAGGGCATGTCGATTTCCTCACGATGTTATCCTTCACCGTTTTGAGGGTAGTGGTGATGAAATAATTTACATAAAGTAAAAGGCCTGACGGGGTTCGAACCTACGACCTTCAACTTGTAAGTCGCGGCCGGTACCAATAGGCCACCGCTGCTCTATTTGAGTTATACAGTATGTTAAGAAAATCCTGTCCGACCCGTGAAGGTGTTGTTAGGTATCGATAACTGATTCTACTAATGGATACAAAACCGGGCTAAACTTAAAAAAAATCCCCCTAAAAAAATAAATATTATTTCGCAAAAAAGAGGTAACTTAATAAATGTGCGTTAACCACCCTTCCGCGGGCGGCGGGCGGCAGGGCACGCGGCACGTGGTCATATATATATATATATATATAATAATACCGGTGTTGTCACTTTTTTAAAAATTACCAAATTTCGGGGAATTAATTCGCGGGAAAAAAGGTTATTTCAAAATTCATTTGTATTGGTACTATGATGATTACGTAAAATTTTATATTATATGTGGTCATGTGTTTACCTAACCTTTATTATCCTTATGGGTCGGACAGGGTTTTCTTAACATACTGTATAGGAGTGTAGTGACTAAAATCTACCGAGAAATACCCAGTCGCAGTCCATCTCCTGCTGTATAAATGAAATGGTGATTTGAAATTTGACCTAGTATGAATTCCTCAATAATGAGTCATACCTATCCGTCTACTCCCAATGAAACTCTGCATCACCTTAAGGTAGACTGGTAGAATATGCCTAAAGCATTTAATCCGCTATTGTGCAATGTTTGTACATAAAGTTTCAATAATTAAATCTATACTAATATATAAAGCTGAAGAGTTTGTTTGTTTGAACGCGCTAATCTAAGGAACTACTGGTCCTATTTGAAAAAATCTTTTTGTGTTGAATAGCCCATTAATCCAGGAAGCCTTTACGCTATATAACATCACGCTGCTGCCAATAGGAGCGGAGCATAACTAACTCCACGCGAACGAAGTCGCTGGCGGCCGCTAGTAAATAATAAGAGTTGACGTCAAGACGTCAGGCGGTGACTAATTTGACAGGTCTAAAACAATTACATATTATCTTCTGTCCTTTTCTTAACAATAGGTATATAAGAAAAAAGATGCACTCATTCTAAATTTTAAACTAAATTAAAAATCAGTGCATTTTTTTCTCCTTTTTTGTGAACAAGGAATTCTTTGCCATTTATAGAGTACCTAAGCATTGAATAGGCTGATTGGATTACAATGTTAACACCACTGTGACACGGACTTATTTCTTTGTTCCAAACAGAAAATAAATTCGCCGTAGGTAATATCGGCAATAATGGACGGGCCTCGGCACGCTGTCGATCGCTGGTCTCTGTACCAACAGTTCTTTTAATATATAAACTAGTGCTTGACTACAATCCCGCCTGATGGTAAGCAGTGATGCAATTGTTGATGGTAAAGCGCGCTGGTTTATTAATAGCCTATTCACTGAAAAAACTGAGTGAAAAGGAAGGAAGACGGCAGTTGAGCGAGGTGATGCAATTTTAAACCCCAACGATGCTGCGCCAGAGGGAGATTGATCTGAGAGCCTCTACGACCAAACTCCCAACACAACAACATTTGGCGCATAGTAACATCGCAACACAACTGCTCAGACCCGTCCTCCGTACCGCTTTCAGTTTAATCTAGAACTGCTATCCATTCCAATAGGTCACTGCATGTTCAGAATGACAATTAATTGCTACACTCTCTCTATGAATCCTGAGCCTTTAAACGACGATTAATGATTAGTAAGTTAGTCTTCTATGTGATACATACTTCGCACGGACGGTTGCAGCCTCTGGGGCGTCTGTCGCATCGCTTCAAGTAGTCTTCGCTCTGAAAACGTGTTTAAAATAAGTATGTATAATAAGAAACAGCATTGCGATCCTATTATCATCTCAACCTGAGGTGAACGGAGCTGCCATTCCAATTAATACTGAGCATTAAGACTATTAATAGCCCACTATGAGCTCACTTTACCTAACTTTTTACGATGAGATTTAATCTTGACTATCATAATAAATGCCTAGGGAGACGCTTTAATAAATGGAAAAGTTCCTGGAGTACGAGTATACTAGGTCACTCAGACAGTATTGTGACAAAAAGTTTTTATGTATGAGAAATTGGCTAGTTATTTAAAAAAAATATGATTATTTATAACTAATAACAGGTACGTTCGAAATACATAACTTCGCTCCACATTTTTTTGCGAGCTAATTTTATTATCGTGTCAAAACGTGCTAGCAGTGAAAACAAGACAATAAACGAATTACATACCAAGAAATTCAGCATGAACTGCAGATTGGATCAGGAAGCCTTCACGAGATTTTACACGTGCATCTTCCGTTGCGGAGGATAGTTTCACGCTGGGTGCCGCACAATCTCACCGATGCTCAGAAGCAGGCACGGATGGAATGATGCCATGATATGATAGACAAATTTGAAGCAGTTTATCGATACGATTCAAAAACGAAGCTCCAGTCGACGGTTAGGTGTTTCAAAACGAATCAACGCCTACCAAAGAGAAGCAATCTAGAAGCGGGAGTAAGATTTTGACCGCAAGCTTTTTCAATTTGACTGGCTACTAGGTGACAATTCCTTTACGAAGCCCAAGAAGCATTAACGCTGAATGGTATACTACCAAATGCTTGACAGAAGTTTTCTCTGTTGTGAGCAACAAGCGAACAAACACAGGGCTCCACGGGTTGCTGCTTCATCACGACAATGCGCCCGCCCACACCGCAATCAAAACGAGGGACTTCCTGGACAGTACATCGGTCAAACTCCTGAGTCCTGGGTCACATTCCTTACAGCCCTGATCAAGCACCGTGTGACTTCTTCTTATTCCTAAAAATAAAAGATCAGCTCAAAGGGATACAATTTTCGTCGCTGGATGATGCACTGTCAGCGTTCTGTAAATGAGGTGTCTGCGGCGGACTGGAAAAAGTGTTTCGAAAACTGGTTCAGACGCATGAAACTTTGTATAGAGACTGGTGGAGAGTACTTTGAAAAAATGTAATAAAATTGTATGCACATACATAAAGAACTTTTTTTTTTTACTATCGCAAAAGTTTCTGAGTGTCCCATGTATTATAACGAAGTTTCGAATTGTTGATATTGATGCCGAATCCTTCGTTCATAAAGTAAACTGAATTTAAGTTCAGTGCTGCTTTTTCTTCATATTTCATTAAGAAAATGACAGAAAATATATATTAATATAGTCCTGTCAAATGAAATTCTCCGTAAATAGTTTGGACATAATTAAAAACATACATAGCTATATTTTAGTAGGCATGTTTTTCATGTATCGTCGTTAGTCAGCGCCTGACGTAAAACAAAACGTATCTTTATGCGTTTTTTTTTTATATCAGGCGCTGACTGAATTTCTGTTCTTTTCTTAATGAAATAATAAATAGATGTATGTGTGATGTTATTTTAGTTCTGGGTTTTGTAGGTTGCGACCAGGGGAACCAGCGCCATTGAGAGTGTTAAGCCCCGAAAAGTTTCAGGAAAATTTTTAGTTTAATCCTTTAAAGATCGGTTGGTAGACAGTTGTAGAAATTATTCGTTAGCTGTTCTAGAAAGTCCATAAAGTTATAGAAAATATTAAATAAAAATCTTATAAAGTAACACTCTTTTTATAACACTCAGTTAGATATAACAAAATCCGCAGTAATAAGCAGAGAATGCGGAATACTGGAATTTAATAAAAATTCTCTACATTTCTAATTTTATTCCTCGATCAGGACCTATAAATATGTTGCTAGATTTATTATGGATGTCTACCTTGATTTATGTAAGTACTCTATAAAGAATTCTTACTGAGGAGGTAACTAATACATTCCTTATAAGTTTTGAAATGCTTATATTATGCTCCAAAATAATTACATGGCTAGTTTAAACTATTTTAAACTAGCGCTTTACCGCAATCCAGCCTGATGGTAAGCAGGGATACAACCATTGTGTTAAAGCTTGTTTATTAAGAGCCTATTCACTCCAGCCTTGAAGACACTTAAATTTTAGTTAGAAGGAAAGACCGGCTGGCAAATTGTTGCAGTTCTTTGATTTATGTGGTATAAAAGTCGAGACGAATCATCAGTCATTAGTGTCAAGTGTGAGAAGTTTTTGTGGTATTTTAGACAAAAAGTTATTGGGATATTTGAATGATTTAGTTACCTTATTTAGATGATGGAAATTATGAATACCAATAAAGGTAAGATGAGATGTCTAAGGAAATGACGTATAGTAGAGTGGGAGTGGTATTGAAGAAAAAGACAGGAGAATGATGAAGAGTTACCTTATTTAGATGCATGCGAAACACGATCATGTGTCCCAACAGGAACTTGTGGTGACAATCCCCGCTGTACACGGCTGCCTTACGAGCGTCATGTTCGATCTTCTTCAGCCGATACTCGAATTTCGTCCAGCACTCGTTTATCTGTGAAGATATATTGTTAAGATTTGTTTATAAGTTTGACTAAACTAATATTAATTTTCAACCGACTTCAAAAAAAGACGGTTAACGATTCGACCCGTATGTATGTAATATTTCCAGGACTGCCCAGTTTTCGTATATGTTAGTCTATATCAGCGTCTGAACAAATGTGTCAAATTTCAAAAGTGTATGTTTGTATGTTTGTGCGCGCATATATCCGGAACTACAAATCCGATTTAAGTAATTCTTTTTTGTTGTACTAGGTATTGTTTAACTTAGGGAATATTGCAAGTTTAATCAAAATCGGTTCAATAGTTTTTGAGATAAGGTTTTTTTTCGTATTGATGAGAACTTATTCTAACATGGGTTATGGCTGTCACTGTTGTTATGAGGTCTCCTCCTTCTTCACCTCAGCGTTAATCCCAGTCGTATCCGAAGCTTTTCAGCTTTGGAATCTAGGGTCCGCTTTACCAGTCTAACTGCTCATTTTGGCTAAACTTCGGTATTTTCCACGAAGCGACTGCCGTCTGCCTCCACAACCCAAAAACTCTTGTTATGAGGTGAAAAAGTAATTTCCAAATTTCGACTAAGACACTGAAAAGCATAAAATAAAAACTTTTTACAAAAATTCTCGAGGTTTCTGTTGTTTAGGTTGCCACCCACCCACTTCTTTTATCCTTCTAAGTGTTTTTTTTTGAAGTTGTTTTCTCTTTTTTTGTAAAAAGTTTTTATTGTTTCCTTTTCTTTTTTTTTTTTGTCATGGCTCTAGAAGTCGGTGTCTCGAGGTTTCTGTTGTTTAGCTCGCCATCGACTTCTCTAGAGCCATGACAAAAGTGAAATTATTTTTTTCCTTTTAAGTGTTTTTTTTTAATTTGGTTTCTATTTTTTTGGAAAAAGTTTTTATTGTTTCATTTTCTTAATGAAAAAGTCGCACTGAACTTAAATTAAGTTTTAGTTTGTGTGAACAAGGGAATCAGAATCAGTGGTGAAAATCCTAAATCTGCAAATGGATTGACAGAGTTCTAATTATACAGTATGTTAAGAAAACCCTGTCCGACCCGTGAAGGTGTTGTTAGGTATCGATAACTGATTCTACTAATGCATACAAAACCGGGCTAAACTTAAAAGCAAAAAGAGGTAACTTAATAAATGCGCGTTAACCACCCTTCGCCTGCCGCCCGCGGGGCCGGGCGGCAGGGCACGCGGCACGTGGTCGCATCGCTATTCGCTCATAATAATACCGGTGTTGTCACTTTTAAAAAATTACCAAATTTCGGGGAAATTGGAATTAATTCGCGGGAAAAAAAGATTATTTCTAAATTCATTTGTATTGGTACTATGATGAATACGTAAAATTTTATATTATATTTGGTGTGTGTGATGTGTTTACCTAACCTTTATTATCCTTATGGGTCGGACAGGGTTTTCTTAACATACTGTATAGAGTCTTATTTATTTTTAAAAACACTGTCCCACGCTAGGATTTTTTCCTGTGTTATTACAAACATTTAAATTCACATACAAAAACAGCCAGACCCAGAATAGCTACTTGTGGGTCATACAAATATTTATTTCGTGCGGGAATCGAACCCGCGACACTCAGGTAGATTATCGTGACTGTAACTATACCAGCACCACTAGGGTAATTGAGTAACACACTATCAGTAGCAATGGGTTTCATTTTTACAGTTCAACATTCATTGCGTTATTTATATTAATGAACAGATATATTTTTTGAACATTTCCAGCAATGGATTAACAATATGCTTCAAAATGATCCTAATTCATAGTTATCTGTTATTCCAGTGGACTTCCGAAAGGCATTACAATAACCTTTTTAATGGTCTATCCTTCATATAAATAAAGCTATTTTGACACCAGTAGACATAACGATGAGCTAAATATATCGACGACAAGGTTTACGGACAGTATGGCGCAAATTGATAGGGATTAAATTAAATAGTTTACAGTCGGTGCGTTAGACGGACCGTCGGAAGCTGTGACGTGCTGATCTCATTACTGAGGCCTTGAGATTAGCGGAGCATTCTTTTAATTACTATTTCATTGATCTAACAGCATTATCAAAGCAAGCTGTAAAGCGTCTACTACTTTTTTTATTACTGCGTTCCCCTGTTATGGTAGTCGGAGACTTCATTTTCCTTTTTCCTTTCTTACTATCTTTTTTACTCTTTTTCTTATGTATATTGTTTTACAATTTTTCTTACATTCCATTACCTTCAGCTCTTAAATATACAATTTCTATTATAGGTGTCTTTTACAATATTCATTCCTTACTGCTACTTAATTCTAATTTGTTAATTGCTATTATTTCATGACTGTTTTATATATTCCACTAAAACGTCTACTGCAGTCCGATTCTGTAGACACTCGTCTTAAAAAAGTAAACACTTGGTTGTAGTCAGTGAGTTAGCTGTCATTGAAACTTATATTAGGACATGAATCTATTGACAGCAAACTCCTGGCAACTTTGGACTCGGTGGAGAGGCGTGTGAAGTGGCTGATTTGCAACCTAGATTTGGTTTAAAACGGTCTCCAAACCCTGGAGCGCAGGTGAAGAGTTACCAGCCTTGGCCGAGTCGGTGTTCTATAGGATGCATTTTGAAGGGTGTACGAAAGAATTGGATGACTTAATTCCCCCATCTCCGTTCTTTCATCGGACAACTCGTCGTACGGCGAGTATCCTAAGGTAGTTGACACAACTAGGTACGGTACCTACGGATAAAAAATTTTTTGTCTGTTTCTTTCCAGGTAATCAACGAAAGGGCTGTTCTAGTTTTAATGAGATTTGGTATGGTGATGCATTTAACATCACACGACGTAGGCGAAGGCGCGGACGGAAACTATACATATACATATGCCTACTTATATGAAAATATTTGTGTAGATATGTACAAGAAAACAAAAAGAAGTCGTGTTATTTTAACCATATAATTCATTTACACAACTATTTTGTATGTACTTACGTTGCACAACACTATTAATGCATAAATTAATGATGTGTGCACTGGGAATCAATAACAGGTTTATTCACAAAAATATAGAAACAAAATAATAATAATATACATTACAAGTTTAAAAATTAAAAAAAAAAAACCCTTTACTATACGCTAGGCAATTATAAATGAAACAAGTCGCTAACTGTGAGGCCACACGATATTCACATCACTGCCAAGGTTCCAACGTTGATGTACACCTACATAATTACATTATGTATTAAAACTTATTTATATTCTTCCGATATGTATTATTTTCAAATAGTACGATCGCTATCACGTTAACAGTAATTAAAGACTAAGAAACAAAACTAGCGAAATTAGCGTTTATTTCTTCTTCTTATTCAGCCTATAGAGGTCCAGCTGCCTGGACAAAGGCCTCCCCCAAGACCTTCCACAATGACCTTCACCAGGTCATCGATCCACCTTGATAGGGCACCAAACAGCACACCACCGAAATATCGGCCATCGGTTCTACGTGCAATGTGCCTCCACCACTGCCACTTAAGTTTTGCGACTCGCAGAGACATGTCGGTGACTTTGGTTGTTCTGCGGATCTCCTCATTTCTGATTCGATCACGCAGAGAAACTCCGAGCATAGCTCTTTCCCTCGCCCTTTGTGTGACTTTGAGCCTTCGTATGAGGCCCATTGTGAGCACGTTTTAATTCATCATCATACCAATATTAGCCTAGCCTTTTCCCAACTATTTTGGGATTAGCTTCCAGTCTAACCGGGTACAGCTGAATTCAGTATTTTACAAGAAGCGACTGCTTATCTGACCTCAACAATCCAGTAACTGGATTATAATAAGCTACCCTTTGGTCAGACTTTCGGGCACGACTTGTTACAACATTCCAAGATTCACGAAGGACAGCCGGGACCAACAGCTGGCACAGAGGAGTCTTGGTATGTAAATATGGCCACCCATCCACGCTCTCACAGCAGCAAGCGTCGCTTAACTTGACCGATTTACTCGTGCGGCTGTTTTTGGTTAGCCACGAGCTCCTCGTAATCGTGATTACCTGTGTAATAACCATAACCAGCCCACATTGTTCCCACAGCTGGGACATAGGCCTCCCCTTAGTTTGAGGGAGCCGGCCGTAATCTACCAAGCTCTTCCAGTGAAGGTTTGCTATGTCACATGTTTTCTAAGTTTTTGGTTCTAACATTACCTCACGAAGTTTTTCTTCAACGTTTTCAGATCACTGGTGATGAAATTATTTACACAAAGCGCCTGACGGGGTTCGTACTTACGACTTACATTTTGTAAGTCGCGGCCGATACTATAACCATAACCATTTAGGTGGTTTAAACCTGATCTTAATAGTGATTAAGATCGGTGGATCTAAGGTGGTTTAAACCGGCATGTTCTAGAAGCAAAAACTTCGAAGACATGACTGTGACGTCTACCAACCCGTACTGGGCCCACATGGTAGATTATGGCCCACTCCCTCTCACTGAGCGGAGGCCTGTGTCCCATGAGTGGAAACATTATGGTTATTTAATTAAGCACCAAACCGTTATAGCAATGCAATGCAGTTCTTTATATTTTAAAATTTTTTAATACATAAAGCTAAAGACTTTTTTGTTCATTTATTTGAACGCGCTAATCTCAGGAAGTAATGGTCCGTTTTGTAAAATTCTTTATGCATTGGATAGCCCATTAAACCAGCTTTAGGCTATATAACATCACGCTGCGACCAATAGGAGCTGAGCATAACTAAATCCACGCAAACGAAGTCGCAGGCGGCCGCTAGTTTTTTTTATAAAGAACTGCATTGCTATATCGGTGTGACACGAAACTGACTTTTTATTACTGAACTAATGTGTCATTAAAAATGACAGATTAGTTCAGTTTCATATTAAGAACTTTGACGTAACCTCAATAAAGTTCGAAATACAAATACTAACTTAAAGGTTAAGTCTGGAACTAAAGTTAGATTTCGTTTTGTAATAACATTAAGGGTCTTCCACAAAAACTTAAATACTTATTCAACACGTGTCTAGTTGCTCAGCATAATGTCGTATTTAAAAGTGTTTATCCTAAACAATTGTTTAGCATTATTTTGTGGAAGCAAGTATATTGTTTTCAGTTTACTCTTGAACTGAATTGAAAACTTACAAAGGCACCACTGATCTTATATTGCTCATATTGCTGATGTATTGCAGGTGTTGTCACATAAAATATCGAGAATAACTGGTCAGTTGGTTCGTAAAGCTGTAGCTGCCAAGGCATGTAAATGGATTGGTGAGATAATTTATGTTATATAATATGTATTTCAAATACAAAGTGTAATTGAATATGACGAGATGGTTGCCGCAATGGTTGAGCGATCGACTGCTGCAATGCGTGTCACGAGTTCGATTCCCGTACGGAACAAATATTTGTATAGCCTACAGGTAGTTGTTCTGGGTCTGGTATACGACGATATTGGAGAAATTACTTGTGTGGGGCAAAGTTTTTATAAAAAAAATGCACTTTACGTATGAAAGTTAGTTCAAAATTGTTTGCTCGAATAGATTTCTGGCATCTTTAATGTCGGCGATTTTGTATCCCAAATATGATAGAAACTACGTGTAGTCACACTTTGCTGTACAGTAAAAATTGTGAGAAAGGATTGGTTTTGAAAGTATTTGTACAAAGTAAGGCGCTTGCCTAGGTTCGAACCGCGACCTAAAATTACGAAAGTCCGTGTCGTTACCACTGAGCCGCTACTGCTTATTATTTAATCTGCAGCGGAGAACAATTATAAAAATATCTGCTTTATTATTTCAAAATGAATGTTTATGTTCATTATTGACAGCAATGTTTCTTATTGAGAGTTATTTAATCATTATAGAGTCTGGACGTAGCATTTTTATTAACTATACATTGGTTTTAATTGAAGAATGCAGTTCATGTCCTTGGGATACCTTAGTGTTATATTGCACAGCTCGTAATTAAAATGGCTACCGGTTTGGTTTGAGACGCATGCCATCCACAAGCTGTATATAATACTGTTATCCTGTATCAGAGAAAAATCTAATTCGTTCTCCTAATGCCATTTCGACTTTCAAGTTGTAAGTCATAGGTTGAAATGAAATCGTTTATTAAGCAAGTATGATCACCGATCACTTCTACACGTCATATATCTTTTTTAACTAGATGAAGCCGGCATTTCCTAACTGACTACCTCTGAGAAGAAATAGCCGAAACAAACTCAGGGGTCATCGTCTTTTTTCAAGTCCAGACATTAAAAATGAGAATGTTTACAATAATTTACCTTATAATTACGCATATTGCTAATAACAATGCTTACCAGAGCGAACAGCTCAGTCCCAAGCTTTTTTGTCTTCTAAATAATCTGTGATTTTATAATACCCTTTTTTGCAAAGTTTGGCCTTTATATACTTTTTAAATCGTTTAATGGGTAAGTTTCGAATGTCCATGGGAAGCTTGTTGTAAAAGTGTATACATTGACCCATGAATGAGTTGCCTACTCTGTGGAGACGAGTGTGATGTACAGCTAGATTGTGTTTGTTCCTGGTATTTATATTATGAATATCGCTTATTTTCTTAAAAGCCGATATATTTTTATGTACGTACATAAGATTTTCAAATATATACTGTGAAGCTACAGTCAGAATGTCCACCTCTCTGAATTTTTCTCTAAGAGAATCTCTAGGACCAAGGTTGTAAATAGCTCGAACAGCCCTTTTCTGTAAAACAAAGATGGTATTGATGTCCGCACAAGTTCCCCAGAGAAGAATCCCATAAGTCTTTAGACTATGAAAATAACTAATATAAACAATTCTGGCTGTATCCACATCAGTTATCTGTCTAGATGGTTGGAACCCCGTCAGGCGCTTTTATTAGTGTAAATTTGTAATTTTATAACGATTGTTCTCAAAACGGTGAAGGAAAACATCGTGAGGGAACCGGCAGGTCTTAGAGGCACAAACTTCGAAGACCACCAACCCGTATTGGGCCAGCGTGGTAGATTAGAGCCCGTGGGCCGTCGTAGGAAGAGAGAAGGCCTGTGTCCCAGGAGTGGCAGCATTATAGGCTGAAAATGTATCTATACTCTATACAGAGTCTATCTATACTAATATATAAAGCTGAAGAGTTTGTTTGTTTAAACGCACCAATTTCAGAATCTAATGGTCCGATTTGAAAAAATATTTTTGGGTTGGATAACCCATTGATCTAGAAAGGCTTTAGGTTATATAACATCACGCTGCGACTAATAGGAGCGGAGCATATAAAAAAAAAAAACAAATCGAAACCTACGCGGGTGGAAACGCGCGGTGCAGCTAGTGTATGTATATAATGCCTTTCCTAACTCAGTATGTTGGATTCAGCCTCCAATCTAACCGATTGTAGCTGAAAGTAACTATCTATCTGACCAGCACAATGTTAATTGCTGGATAATAAATAATTATTCTTTAGACTGGATTGTCAAACTTTCGTATTTCTAACTACCCCTAACGACTATCAAAGATGTAATACATAAGAGTAACATTGATTATTGAATAACAGGCAACGGCTTATTGTCCTTTCCGAAGCACAGAGGGGCTGGGAATGTAAAAATGGTCACCCATCCACGGAGCAACAGCGGTAAGCGTAGCTTAACCTGATCTATCGGCCCCTACAATTACTACTATGAATTAGTTATGGGCCCCTCTTCATCACTATAACTATTAGTAAAAGTAAGAATCTTCTATTTTTGCGCTTGACCGCAATCCCGCCTGATGGTAAGCAGTGACGCAATCGTTGATGATAAAGCGCACTAGTTTATTAAAAAAAGCCAAATGACAAATTGTTCCAGTCCCTCGATGTACGCGGTATAAAGTAGGAGGCGAAACGCTTCGTCCGGATCGTAGTGGTGTTAACAACATAAGGGTGGAAACTCGCCGTGCGAAGGGTCGTCCGATGGTGGAACGGAGATGGGGGAATTAAATCATGTAATTCCCTCGCACACTCGACAGAGTGCATCATAAAGAACACCGCACACACCTAAAAGTTATACAAATATTTCTCCCGTACAGGAATCGAACCCGAGACACGCAGCGCTGCAGTCAATCAGTTAACCACTGTGCCAACCATGTCATCTATACTCTAAATCTTTACCGTCACTATTAATCAGAATACTAAAAATTATTCTTTCCTAAAAGTAATTCTCAGTAGTAAAACATTGGCAGCTCGCGGTGAGGTTATTATGCAATGTTGCATGAATTAGTCATGTACCCCTGAACGAGCTCACAGTCAAGGTGTTGCACTCATACTGAACTAACTCACATCCGAGTAGGGTCACCATACGGTGTACTTTCAAAGGAATAGAAAAGTTTTTCTACGGTAGGTTCCGTATCTGTGGTAGAAACGGGTTCGGAAGAGATTTATTTAGGGATAAAAAAACTATATATTTTTGTTATTTCCCTAAATTTTTCTGCAACTTAGGTAAATAGAAAAATACCGTGAAAGTTATGCCTGACAAAAGCTAATGTAATAAAAAAAAATCAGTAATCAGTCTTAGTATACAACGTAGAACGGGAAAGGTATAGGGCATAACTTCTTTTGATGATATTGAAATGGTTTCAACTCAAAATAAAACACTCTAAGAATTTATATTTCGTCGTTGGTCGCCCTCCGTGGCGCAGTGGTCAACACGTCAGTCTGCGACGTGGAGACCCCGGATTCGATCCCCGGCCAAGTCATGATGGGAAAACGATCTATTCCTGATTGGCCTGGGTCTTGGATGTTTATCTATATATGTATCTATTATAAATATAGTATCGTTGTATTAGTATCCCATAACACAAGTCTCGAACTTACTTTGGGGTTAGCTCAATCTGTATGATTTGTCCGTATATGTTTATATTTATGTTTTGTTTATATCTAACCAATTTTCGGTTTCATATGTTTCTTAAATTCAAATCATAACAAACGTGTTACAGGTTCATATGTCAATAACTATACGTTATACTACACGTCATGTTACTTGCCAATATCGCGAGACATCTGTTCCCAAATTATGCGCACCTAGCACCTAGTATATACGTATTAGTAGACTGCCTGAATATGTAGATAGAAATAGAATTAAAAAATCCATCCAATATCGTTTGACATCTTTCAATGAAACCGTGCCCTTGATGCGTTTATACCCTTCTCGATACACATTGAATTTCTTCAAATATCGAAGTTCACGCAAAACACGTAGATTCCATGATCATATAATAATATTAATTTATCGATATTGTTATTCATAACGTTCCATTCTTGACAACAGAAAGGCTCATTATTTCATTGATTTCTAATCAAACATGTAATTAAATTAAATTATTGTATGTAAATTGCAAATCTTTGAACTAACGACGGATTCGATCAATAATGCAGCAAATTATAAAAATTAAATTTAGCGTTTATTCAGAAAAGCCATAAACCCCCATAAAGCCTCTGCGCAGAAATATACACACAGAAGACAATTATTAACGGACCAGTTAATGCTTTTTACAGCAATGTCTGATACACGTGCAGTCAAACGTCAGAGCAATCATCTTCAGAACTGTATCGGATCTGCCCCGTACCCTCTGCTGGACCAAGAGCACTGCAGAAGCCCCACCACCGGTCTGAACGCGTTATTCTAGATTCTAGGGTATACGGAGGGCGCTTTAAGCTGCTCGTGGTAGGTAGCTCGTGCTGTAGGATACCTATAGGCTGCAAGGGTATGAAAAGTCGCAAAATCCTTTCAAAATTCAAGTTGCATTGAATATTTTTATACAACTATGATTTTGAATTTAATACCTCTTGCCACCGATTATATAAGATGACAAGGAGTCTATATACATAACATACATCAGCCTATATAGTTCCTATGCTAATAGCATAGCATAGGAACTATATAGGCTGATGTTGGCTATCCGCTATGGGCGGAGCGGAAGGGCGTGTCAGACTTTTACTGACTAAAACCCACCCATGTTTCTTCTCTTGCCTGTGCGTCGGCTAGAGCCACGGTTCTTTTTTTAACCAACCCGCAACCCTGACCTAGGAGGCATCGGTCTTCGTGGTCCTCGTCACGATGTGCTGACATCTCTTTGAGGCGCGCGTGGACACAGGCTTGCTCACAATGAAAGGAAGTGAGCCGTAATCTACCACGTGGGGCCAGTGCGGGTTGGTACATCAGATTCAGAATTTTATTTGTCGAACATAGGTGTATACATGAAGGTCTTAACAATTAGTTAAATGAGCGCTATGTTTTGCCGCGAAGGCGTACAAATATTGAGATCATAAAATCATTAAAAACTAAAAAAATAAAGTACTTAAGACAAATTAAACTCTCACAAAAATAAAAACATACTATTTTACATTTACATAGAAATCTTTATAAATTTGTGATTAAAGGAAACTTACATGCGTGTAAAATAGCTCTTAAAAAATCTTGTACAGAATAATAACATTTATTAATTAATAGAGAGCGGAGACTTTACCTGTCACATGTCTTCGAAGTTTTTGCCTCTAGGACATGCTGGTTTCCTCAAGATGTTTTGCATCACCGTTTTGAGAGCAGTGGTGACGATTTATGAGTGTTGATGATTCACACAAAGCTAAATGCCTTACGGGGTTCGAACCTATGACCATATAGCCACCGCTGTTTTCAAAATGGGGAACGAGACTGACAAGAACCTATCTTTAATAAAGGAATCCAGCTCAGAGGTAAGGCTAGTTTCGATTAAGTTTTACCGCCATGGCTGAAATACGATCTGGGAGACTGTACGGCATTGTACGAGGGTTAAACTGAAAGTTCTTAGAAAATCAAAAACTGATAACATTAGCCAGTTATTAGTTTTATTATATCTTTTCAAAATATTGTCCATTCACGTCAATACACCGTTGCATGCGATGGAACCACTGGGAAAAGCACTTTGCCCACTCGTCCTTAGGGGTCTCTTCAATGGCATCGCGATACGCAGCCACCGCTTCTTCAGCATTCATAAACCGCTTTTCTTTAAGTTTTTCTTTAATTTTTGGAAATAAATAAAAATCACAAGGCGCGAGGTCGGGACTATACGGCGGGTGACTCAGTAATTCAACGTTTGATGTCGCCAAATAGTCGATCGTTCGCTTGGCGGTGTGCGACGAGGCGTTGTCCTGGTGAAGGAGGATCCTACTGCGAGGTCGTTTCTTTCGAACTTTTTCCAAGACAAGTGGCAAACAATTGGTAGTGTACCATTCTGCAGAAACTGTTTTTTGATCCTCTAACAATTGTTGCGAAATGACCTATCCTTCCAAAGAACGAGGCCACCATTTTTTTCCCGCATTTCGATCTCTCTTCACTTTAGTTGGCAACTCCTCGAAAGGAAACACCCACTGAGCAGATTGTCTTTTGGTTTCAGGATCATAACAGTAAATCCAGCTTTCGTCACCTGTTAGTATGTCGAACACAGCATTTGAGTCACTTCCGTTAAATCTTTCAATCATTTTACGGCACCAATCCACACGATTGAGTTTTTGATCCTCAGTTAAATTATGAGGTATCCACCGGGCGCAATGCTTCCTGACCGCTAAATGTTCGTGGAGGATTTTGTGCACTTGACTCATACCGATGCCTAAGCTTGTCCGAATCTGCTGATAGGTCACTCTTTGGCAGTCTCTATCATACGCTGCACAACACAGATGTTATCTTCAGTCGTTGCCGTAGAAGGCCGTCCCTCACGTAAATCATCAGTGAGATTAGTACGACCACGTTTAAACTCATTAAACCAGTTGTAAACAGTCGCACGAGATGGGGCTTCATCGTGAAAGGCCAATCGTAGTCTATCATAACTTTCTTGTTGACTTAAATGACATCGAAAGTCATAAAAAATCATTGCACGAAAATTTTCTCGTGTTAAATTCATGTTGACGTGACACAGACAATTTTCAATTTGCCGCCAAATCGTATAACTAAAGACAAATGAATGAAATATATACTCAGTAATATTGCCAAAGAGTTCTATTTTCAAATTTTAGAATTATTTTTTTATTATATTGTTTATAAGTGGCCAGTTCTAAGAACTTTCAGTTTGACCCTCGTATTGTGATCAAGCGTTGTCTTGATCACAATACAATGCCGTAAATGTATGTTATGTATATAGACTCCTTGTCATTTTATATAATCGGTGGGAAGAGGTATTAAATTCAAAATCATAGTTGTATAAAAATATTCAATACAACTTGAATTCTTTTGATTTGCAGCTGGTTGATAAGACCACCGTATTGAGTACCGTACCTGAGTCGCGGCTATCATTCAGCAGAAATCTGGTCACCCCAAAGGATAAACAGTTTGGAAGACATTTTATTTGTTATTTATGTAAACTAAGAAACTAGTCCTGCAGCTGTTAATGATCGCTGGACCGGTTCCCACCTGTACCCATGCAGGATAGACCCTGCCAATTAAGTACAGGATTACGAACTATAGCCTGAGGAGCGAGAATACAAAAATAATTAAATTCCACGTCGACTGTTTCTAACTATGAATTCAAAATCTGTCCAGCCGTTTATGTCTTTCATATTATTGTGTCGAAAATATATGCAGTAGCATCGCAATGTCTTTTCTGTACCTTTGTGGCCGTTAATACTAGAGGCTATAGTTAATATTCCCCTTTGTGCATTTATTGATTGTAATAGTCTTCTAGAGGATGTTCAATTGTGAACTGTAGGCTAATTACGTAACACACTACCAGTAGTATTGGGTTTCATTTTAACAGTACAACAACATTCTAGAACAAATCTTCGCTTCACCCTTCAGGAATTAAAAGTGTGATGTTTAGTCAAATATCGTGGTACTAATTGTATCTTTATATCATCATCGTCGTCAAGCTTTTTTTAGGAAGACATATGTGTACATAATAATATCAACTTCATTATCTCAGCGTTAATCCCAGTCGCAACCGAACCTTTTTTCGCTTTGGAGTCGGGGGTCCGCTTTACCAGTCTAACTGCTCATTTGGCTAAACTTCGATATTTTCCGTGAAGTGACTGCCATCTGACGTCCACAATCCGAAGGCAACATCCAAGCATTGCAGTTAGACCAATTGTTGAACTTTTGAGGGCTCCAAGAACCCGTAACGACTGCCATTAGATGTTCGTATGGCAACCGGGACCAACGGCTGAACGTGCTATCCGAGACACGACCAGACCAGTGCAAATATTCATATTCATGCATACAAATATTTGCACTGCACGGGAACCGAACACGCGCCTCATTGCGCAGCGCTGCGCCATGGAGGCAGGAGGTGCACGTTAGATAGATTGAAATCGAAATACGGAGAGCAATCACAAGCAAGCACAGACAAATAATGAAGAGGCTGGACTTACAGGGGACTTCAAGCAACATCAAGATCAAAATTTTTCACTTGTTTGTAAAGGTTGGTCACTGAAGGTGCAAGCTGGCTATATTTTAGAGCGGGTCATTCAAGCATGTTGCATTGGGGTGTCAAATATTTTATAAGTTTTTTTTTTGTTTGGATAATGATTCTACTAGTTTGGCCGAGAATGTGTAAAAACGTCTAGTCAGTATAAACATAAAACGGAAACAGAAATTTGATATCCAGATTTGAATTACCCTTCAAACAGTGGGGAAGTTAAGCAAATGTAAATAAGGAACAAGAAACTCGTAAATAACATCGTAGAAAGCAATACTTACTATGTAATGAATTAATACAGTTTCTAAATGAGTACAACTGTTGTTCATAAGCGTTTCCTACAGTTGACGCAGCGGGATTAAGCCTCTCTAAGAAATCAGACCAAGCTTTCAGGTAAAGTGTTTAGGCAAGGAAATTAATAGTAAATACTTTTGTATGTAGATTTTTGAGAAGCACCCTTAGGATCTGCATATAGCGTGACTAGTTCTATCTCTACCATACGAGGACTATAATATAATTTGATATTGTATTAAATAGATATGTTGTGAACACTTTAGGTACATAAGAACCGTAGGGTTATTTTGTAATACACAATCAGTAGGAATGAGTTTCATTTTCACAGTTTAACAACATTCATTGCGTTATTTACGATGTTGAGCAGAGCCATGCTCGACTATATGCATGCTGCAATGGATTAGCAAAATGCTACAAAATCATTTCAATTGATAAGTGTAGTGTGTTACGCAGTTAGAGTACGGGATAGCTGTTGTCACTTACATGTGTCATTGTCAGTCACAAGGAATGGCAGGAAACAAAGAAAGTGAAGAAAGTTGGTGATATATTCAACATAAATATGGAATCAGTAGGAATCTACAATCCTCAAGAACAGCATTCTTTAACTTATCATTTACATTTTCAATACACGCGCTTACATTAAACAATTTCACTATTTCCATAACAAAACATAAAGTTAGGAACATAACACGTGGAGTCACCCTACTCTGACGTGTTTCACTTTGGCAGTAGACCAATTGACGAATGACGCTGATGCCGGTGACGCGGCCATCGCTTACATTGATAGACTGCGTGTTTGTATGTATTAGATTCACGTTTGATAGTGATAATGTTGCATCTTGATGTAATGTGTTTTAATTTATATCGGGTGTTATTATCTCCCACGTTTAAGGTTTAAGGCTGACTTCTTAATTACAATAGTCCAATGTCATTGTATTGCAAGGATTATTCAATCAAGTAAGAACAGGGAGCGCTATATATGGTAGCTCTGATGGAAACAATAGAAAGATAATAAGTGACAAATAAGTGTGTTAATGAATAAGGTGAACTTCTGCCTAAGGACGTAATACTGATATGTGTAGGGGTAGTCCACCGTCCATCATATAGCTGAGTTGACGTTGTGACGCGTTTGCGCACGCCACTCAGATGAGGAGAACAGCCGCTGAGGGCTGCTCGCGCGAGAAGAGACTCGTCGAACTCGTGACGACGGGTCAAGGCCTGCCGGGGGTACCGTAGAATTGGGAGGACCCGGTACCCCGGAAAGGCAGAAGCCGGCCGGTAAGGGTCCGGCACACCCCTCCGCGTCCCCGAATGGAGGATAGTCCATAAGTATTTTTCCACATTCGGGGAAAAAAGGGATAAAATTGTTCAAGAATGGAGACCGTTAATCGGCACATGTATGATAGGATGTGCTCAGGCTAGGTGGAACGATAATCTTTGCAGGGTAGCAGTTTGATGAGTACTGCGAAGAATCAAGCTGAAGGGCATGCAATTGAACAGGCTTATGACTGCTCATAGTCCTGTACAATTTCCCGGCCTTTCAGTCGACAGCTGGCAGTAGACTGCTGCATGTGCAATTCTGTACATAACTATCGTAACAAGAAAACTGAACGTGGAAAGAGATGTCATTCCAACTAACGTATTTAAGTTATTGACATCTCACTCTAAGCTCACTTTAAAACTTTTAACGGTGACATGTTCACAGAATCGATCGATTGTAGGCTGTTGATGTGACAACTATGAGAAGCAAGGTAAAGCAGAAGGATGAGATATCTTCTAAAGTTCCTGATGTGTGGATTACTGGTCAAGTTTATTAGTTGATATTAGGATGTTGCTGGTCATATTATATGCTTTTATGATAACGTGTAGAGAAGGAAAGACTTGCTGGCATTTTGCCGACAAATACAATATACTACTACTCAATATATTATGTGATTGTACTACCAATCAAGTATAAAAACAAGTTAAGTATAATTAAAATTTTTCGGGATATCTCTCATCCAAGATTTAGTTGTTGTTATCAATTCAATAACAACATGGAATCATTCACAAACACATGACTAGATCGTTCACCTGTTGCCAAGTTTGTATGCTAAATATAGTCGATCAGTCTATGATAAATGTTACTCACTATGGTTCCGATCTCCATGCTAACCATGGGCATTAGATCTAGCGATCTATCCTGTAAAAATATCAGCACAAAAATGTATGTAAAATGAAATGTGAGATCGTAAGTTGAGGATTATCTGCTCTCGAAATTGTGAAAGAAAACATTGTGAGGAAACCGGGTGTGTTCTAGAACCTAAAACTCAAAGACATATGTGACATTACATATGACATATGGTCGAATGGATAATGGATGGTAGGTTGGCCTTGTTGTTCGGTTTAAAATTGCATCATCTCGCTCAACAGCCGTCTTACTTCCTATTTACTCAGTTTCTTTGAGTGAATAGGCTCTTAATAAACTAGCGCGCTTTACCAGCAACGATTGCATCACTGCTTACCATCAGGCAGGATTGCAGTCAAGCACTAGTTTATAATTATAAAAAAAAGATGAAGAACCTTGTGACATCCACCAACACACACTGATTACAGCCTTTCTTCTCACAGAGCAGAGATCTGTTTCACAGCAGTGGGATTATTATTGGCTAGTACTTAATGAAGGAATGTCTCGTTTCCATGGTTACCTTGGCACTGGTCTGGAATCGGAACTGTGCATGGAATTCATTAACGATTATAATAAACGTTTCAGTATTAGTAGCAAGGTTATTATGTCATGGTATTAAAGACAGCCTGAAATAATTTACTAACGTTGACAATAAGTCAGCCATTACTAAGAGTTACGACTATTTTATTGGTCAGACTGATGGATTCTTAGTTCTGGAAGCGTGGCGACGCTTCATGTAAAGTTTTATGGCCATTTGGCAATGTGGTCAAGGGAATTTGACGACAATTTCAGGGAATTGAATGGAACATTCATGATTATTTTGGCTGACACTGAATAACGGTGACCGTAACGTTGACTCAATATAGGAATGATGAAGGTGAGGTCATTTGAGATTTGAGGTAATTTGTAAAATGTCAACGTGAGATAAGACCCTGACAGTGAGATTGACATACAATAGTTCAGTCTGCGAGCTTACTAGCATATTACAATGTACACCACATCCCACCTCTAGATGTATATAGCAGTCTCCCCAGATTTAAGATCCCTCTTGTAATTATTTTCCCCTCCCTTCTAACATACCCCTCTTCAGAATTGCTTGTGGCACTGATGATATGTATACGCTACAAAAATATAAAATTATAAGTTGCTTCCTCAAATATGTTACGTTTGGATATAGTATAAGTGTTTTTCATGTTCTAACAATTAATTATAATATAATATGTATCTTTTTGTTTTCTACTAACCTCACAAGATATAAAAAGGTCCGATGCAGCATCGTAATTTTTTGTTTTTATTTATTTTTTTTTTTTTGAGTACAGACGACAGCACATCAAGTTACTATAATCTGTCAGATGTCTTTATTAGATTTTCAACTTTATCTCTAAAGCATTAAGGCTCAAGGTTGATTGGGAATGTTTGGCAGTTTGGGGTAGCTTGACCTGCTGTCATTTATACACTCTTGCTTCTCCAATCCACTTTGACATTGGCAGAATAGTCGACATCGGTTTCACTTGCCATAAATAAAAATATAATATAATAGAATCTACAGACATCGACGACCTTCTAGAAAAGGATTAAGCAAAGAAGTACAGCTAGTCCAAGAGATAAGGATCAGGAGGACTCTTCTAAAGAAGAGTTTATTAGAATATGGTACCTACAAGTAAATTAATAAATTAAGAACACGGAGAAGAAAATAGTTAATAGTAGACTTTTTTATTGCAAGTGATAAAATCACTGGGTTTTTCTAGTAGCATATAAATCTCTGCTTCCCCACATTCTGATTACCAAACAAACGTTTAATTCCAGCTTCTCGATCAATGTACATACAAGTCGTGCATTATTGCCAAATCCTGCACAAGCCCGTGAACACGCATCTAGGCTACAGCATTCCGACGTGAAGGCATTTGTTTTGCATTATTTGCATCAAGAGCGCTTCCATCTGTTGTAGGTAGGGCTGGCAGATTTAAAAAGGTGGAGCTTTTATACTTATAATCATTTAAATTGGAGATTTTAAAGCGTGTAACTTGCGTAGAACCTACAGTGGTTCTATATGTAGTTGCGTTAACTAATTTTTGTCCGGGATGTTTCGTTTCATCATCATCATCAACCTTTTTATCGTCCCACTGCTGGGCACCCCTGAGGGCTACTCGCGCGTGAAGAGACCCATTGAACTCGTGACGACAGATCAAGGCCTGCCGGGGGTACCGTAGAATTAGGAGTACCCACCTAAGCGTTCGTCATCTGCCTTTCACCCCGGAAAGGCAGATGACGAACGCTTAGGTGGTTTTTTAGCCAGTAAGAGTTCGGCACACCCCGAGCGGAGGATAGTCCATGAGGATTTTTATACCTTAAAAAAAAGGTCTCCCCTCATACAGAAAAGGATTGAGCGTAATCACCACGCTTACTCAATACGGGTTGGCGATTACAGACTTCGTCCAGGTTTCCTCAAGATGTTTCATTTGATACATTGAAATCGGTTAATCTTTGATAAACAAAAAAGTTGAGTATACGCAATGATTGTTGTACTATACATAACTACCGTATTGTACGAATTTGCCCTTGATTTTTATTTAAAATGTTATACCCTAGTTTTAATTGCAAATCAAATAAATCATTAATGATGTTAACTTATCCATAAATCACTGGTCAAAAGTTATAAATAGAATAAATAAAAAAATAAGCTCCCATAAGAAGATTTTTAAGGTAAAGACTGGGCTACGTGTGTCCTATGTTTGAATCTTCAGCCTCAAAAATATGCAGCAACATACACCTTTAAAAAGACGCATAGAAAAAGAGAAGCCATATCGATTGACACTAACTGATGCTTCATTCTATGTGGAGTACCAAGCAGCGTCTATCACAAAACAACATTGATGTAAATAAAATTTTTATATGTACATCAGCCCTAGTACCTATTATACACGGCAACTATGTACCAGTAGTATACTTCCCCATTATATATTATGATAAACATGCATTTCTCCATACACTGGTTACGAACAAACATTATTTGATCACGTCAAGGTTATTTTTGGAAAGTTTTCACGTATTTCTGGCATTTATTATTGAAAACTATTACAGAAATAGTTTGTTAAGAGAAGGTTTGTTGATCATCAACATTTTCGGACGTGATATCAATTGGAATGGGTTCAGAAAACAATGTTTGTTATGATTTGGTTACACGTGGTGAGGTGTGTCCGTGTGTGGATATATTTGGTGGTGGTGATAGTGTTTCTCAGTTTCTCTTATAATACAATACTGAAGTTGCTAATCTTGTAAATGTCGGAATGGTCAATCAAATAGCTACCGAGCATACTACCTACCTACAAAAATCGACCCGTGTCCCTTTACTTGCCTGAACAGCAGGCTCACGGCATCAGCCCTGTCAGGAAATTACGATACAATCTCTTGGAAGAAAGTATAGAATGCTGCATTGATAAAATTTGTTCCTATTCCCACTAAAGTTATGCTACCCCCACGCAATTTAAATGCCTGCAGTTCCCACATTATACCCCCTCCTTTAGCAGATACTCGCAGCTAAAGGAGGAGCTGCTGTAGAGATTATTGTCTGTTCTTCTGCATATGAACGTTCTACGCTTTGCAATAGGTATACTGTGTCCATTACGTTAATCGTTTTTTGACAATTGTCATAGTAAAAGAAAATTTATCGCTAAAGGGGCCTGCTCTTGACTTCGATCACGACTGATGGAAGGCGATGGATGAGGTCTATGAACGAACAAGAAAATGCCAGATCACTTTTCTTTTGAAGGCAGGGTTAAATTTACTACGATTACTTACAAGATTCTCATTTAAAGGTACTTACATCGTCATAAGGCTGTCTCACTTGAGAATCTCGAATGATCTGATCAGCAAATCCGGTGATATTGGTGAGGAATGTATTCAAGTCGTTGCTGGCTCTTGAAGCGAAGTCGGTATACAGCAGCAGGGCTTCATTCTTAGCTTTATGCAGCTCTGCTATGGTGCTCGCGTACTTGTCGTCTTTATATTGTACCTGGCGGGAGTGGGTTCGGTTGTTCACATCTACTATGATTACGGCATCCTGTAAAAGTAAAGGGATTAGTTTTAGAAGAGAGAAATAACTAAACGGTCTCCAAAGCCTGGAGCACTGGCGAAAAGTAGCCAGCCTGTTGGTGTTCTATAGGATGCATTTTGGAGAGTGTACGAGGGAATTGCATGATTTAATTCCCCCATCTCCGTTACATCATCAGAGGGTTTCGCCTCGTCATTTATACCGCGCACACCGAGGGATTGGAAAAATTTGCCAGCGGCGGTTTTTCCGTCAGACTACAATTTAAGTGTCTTCAAGGCTAGAGTGAATAATAAATAAACTAGCCCTCTTTACCATCAATGGTTGCATCACTGCTTACCATCTGGCAGGATTGCGGTCAAGCACTAGTTAAAAAAAACAATATACTCCTTGCTTACAGCCGGGATTCTTACGTCAATCAATTTTGTAAATAAAAGCTACATATCTACCATAACTTATCTACTTATCATCTCTCATCACAGTATATACCTACTGGAGACGTTTAACCAATGTAATAATGAATTTAGCTAGTTAAATTTGAAACTTGTGTTGCCAGCCTCGACAGACGTAGTGTTTACACTTTAACTACGTTATGGCCGAAATATTGTTCTAAGGTAATTAAATTATTAAAAGCGAACATAAAGTTTTGTTACAAGGTCAGAATTTGAGTCTAACTGTCTAATATAGACTCGAGGACGAAAATAAAATGAGATTATTGTAGCAATTGCAAATAAAGTTGAATAATTTTAACATACGCATTCAGACAACAATGTTTACAGTGATGACAGAATAATAGGTGTATTGATCGATTGGTTTCGATACTGATTTTGAGATTCAGAATAAATGACTAAATCATTCCCCAGTCCTTTTCATTTGAGATTTGCGCAAAATGTAATATTCTTCCATATTACTTGTAACCAATATATTACATATCATCATCCACACATTCCATCTAACGTTTCTTTAGTGTACTCCTACTATCGACCATCGACATTCATAACTGACTGCCACACTAGGGATATTTCCTGGGTAAAAACAAATTGTTTCTATTTAATCCGTCATTCAGATTATAGAAAAATACTGGATACGTATATTTTGTTTTATCATCATCAACCTTTTTATCGTCCCACTGCTGGGCGCCACGCTTGCGGGTTGGCGATTTCAGACTTAAAGTCCAGGTTTCCTCAAGATGTTTTCCTTCACCTTCTGTCATTGGTGTCCAAGATATACTTAGAAAGTACATATAACTTTAGAAAAGTTACATTGGTACTTGCCTGACCTGGAATCGAACCCGCGCACTCATACTTGAGAGGCTGGTGTTTTACCACTAGGCCACCAAAACATTGTTTTATCAAATCAATAAAAATTGACAAATATAAAAGGCATCAAAGGTCAGGAGTGGTGGCTGGTGACGTCATTCCTCGCTAAAAAGTGTAGCGTGCAGTGACGTCACACGAGTTTTCAACGCACTGTGTCGTCTTAATTTTTTGATTGTATGAAATAAGAAAAAATACGTGTCTAGTATGTTTTTGGAAATGTGACTGACGGACTAATTAGTTTTTTTAGTCAACTATCCTATTAACGTTTCATCATCATCATTAACCTTTTTATCTCTTGCTGCCTTTTTATCTCCTCTCATACAGAGAAGCATTGATCGTAATCACCACACTTGCTCAATGCGGGTTGGCGATTTCAGACTTAAAGTCCAGGTTTCCTCATGATGTTTTCCTTCACCTTGTAATCAGTCATTGGCATCCCATTAACGTTTGTTGGAGTTTTGGAGTGAAAGTCAAGCTGACTGTCAGGCTCATTTTTCATTGGACTTTTAAAATTATTTAGAGTTTTGTTTACTAAATAAAAGTGCGTGATTTATGTAGTAAAAAGTGCATTCAGTAAATAATTAATTCATAAAGAACAGTGAAATATCGCAGCATAGTGGCCACATCATGACTTTGACTCAAAACTCTTTTGTAAAACGGTTCTTGCGGCTGTCTTTTTCGACATGAATTGGCTAAATGTACAAACCGTGCGAAGCCAAAAAAGAAAGAAAGAAGTACTTTTGAAGATTTTTATTTTATTTGAAATTGGCACAAAGTCATAACTAGTGTCAGTAAAAAAAAAACGAGTGTGCTTATGACCACACGACTGAAGTGAAACTTCTTTCGCACCATCTGTATATATATATATATATATATATATATATATATATATATATGTATGTACAATATATACATGTATACACATATACATATATTAATTTTCTATAAATATTTAAATTTATTTCATGCTTTCATTTATAAATTAATATTTTTGCATAGACCTCCAATTTAAAAAAAAAAAAAGAAAAAAGAAAAAAAAAGTGGATTCCCTCGGGGCCAAAAGGTCGGGCTCCTCCTCCTGATTTAGGGGACCCCAAACTCGGGTAGTTCACGACCTCTGGTTCCCGAGATAATCCACGGGGGGGTGAGGTAAGTAAATTGGGTGGGGGGGGGTAGGTTTCGTGGGGTTGCGGGGGGAGGGGGAGAGGGGGGATTGGTTTGCCTCGGGGCCAAAAGGTCGGGCTCCTCCTCCTGATTCAGGGGACCCCAAACTCGGGTAGACCACGACCTCTGGTTCCCGAGATAATCCACGGGGGGGTGAGGTAATCAATGAGGGGTCGGAGGGGGAGAGTTTCGTGGGAATATTAAGGGGTGAGGGGGGGGTAGTTTCGTGGGAATATTAAGGGGTGGGGGGGGGAGTAAGGGAGGTGGGGGATACAGGAGGGACTAAATAAATAAATAAGTGCATCCGTGTCTCAAAATTTAAAAAAAAAAAATTGCATAGGTCTTCTATTTTTATTGAAAAAAAAAAAAAAAACTTGTTGTAGACCTTCTAGTACCAAGCTCGCGCCACGGGCGCCTCTGTGCTTATATTTATATCCCCCACTTAACTTCCGTTCGCCTTGCCCGATCATTTTTCGTAACGCTTTCGCCAGCTTACTCCCCAAGTCAAGCGTGCCTAAAGAAGTTTCACTTCAAAAACGATTGTTGCCCCTGAATTAATAGTACTTTCTTCTTCCACCATAATGTTTCTACTCAATCTATATATGCAATAATTTATAACAGTGCACCACAGTTGTAGTACACTCCCACACATTTACATATCCACACACTCTACACGAAAACTCCTTCAATAAAGTAAATCACTGTTTAGTTGTACTAGGGAAACTGTGTTAAAAATGTATAAGCATCTGGGGTGGAGACCTGGTGGCCTGAAATACAGGCATTGGCTTAGCTCAGGCACCAGTCTCCCACAATATTATTCTATAAGCCCATAACTGGAAAACATTGTTTTACTTTTCTTATTATTTTATAAGAATGTTGTGGTGAGAAAATAATGAAATATTATTATTTCCTTATTATTGTTCTGTTGTAGTCACATTGAAGAATAATACACTGGTCTGAACATTGTAGCACAGAGTTGCAGTGATAGAGTTGACGTCACCTTGCAACCGTGCCTCATGCCTCATGAACTTATGAATTATGTAACCTCTGGCGATACCCGGCTTAGGGTCGCACTGAGATGTACCACGCGCTTAGCCGTCGCGGGAGAATCAAACACCTCACTCCGCTCCCAAACCCGAGGAGCCCCGTGCGTGGACCAGTTGGGGTTTGCGAAGTAAGTGTCGTTCGTCCTTGCGACCCCTGACGTAGGTATGAGATGGAATACCCGGGTGGTATTTAGTCAATAAGAGACTGACAGACGTTGTGTGTACTTGTAAGGTGTTGGAAAATCGGCGTTATAGTGAATTTGATCTACGAAAGGATCTTGAAATGGAATAATAGCAAAGACAAATTGTTCCATTAGGTTAAAATATGCTAGTCGTGGTTGTTCTGAGGACGAATAACACTCTTTAAATATCGAGACTCCTCCGTATCTTGGAAAGAACATTAAGCGCTTGGTCCTGGCTTTCATTCGAGGATGTCAGACAGTCGTTACGGGTCGTGCCCGAAAGTTTGACAACCAGTATTATCAAGTGTATCATATTACTCATTTTATGTGTTGTGAAAGTCAGATGGTAGTCCTATAAAATATTTATAAACAGCTACATCCGGTAAGACTGAATGCTGACTCCAACATTGTTGGAAAAGGCTGGGCAGATGCTGTTTAATATCATCATCATTTCAGCCAAAAGACGTCTACTGCTGGACATAGACCTGCCTCAAAGATCTCCACGACGACCGGTCCTGCCCCCCCCGCATCCTGCGATCTTTCCAGGTCGTCGTTCCACCTTGTCGGGGGCCTACGCACGCTGCTTCTTTCGTTGCGTGGTCGGCACTTGAGAACCCGTCGGTCCCATCGGGCATCGGTTCCACGGGCTACAAGCATATCCCACTACCCCTTAAGTGTTGCAATGCTTCTGGCTATGACGGTTACTCTTGTTGTTCTTCTCGTCCCATGCAATAGTGTAGTTTTTGTTTTCAATTTCGGCCATCTGCGTGTCCTATATTTGCACGGCAATTAACGTGCGAATGAAGCCTTACCAAAGTTGACAATAGGAACAAAATTACGGCTTATTTAAACCTAACAGGCAGATCTGCTTGCCTTTAGTCCGTATATTTAAGAACAAGCCAGAGGCATATAATATAACAATTTATTTGAAAAAGGAATCGAGAACAAACTCGTAAAAACAGCACTGCACTCAGTTTAGACATCAAATCAAACATAAACAATAACGAATAATTAAACCTGAATTCGGAATTCGGTTTTATCGCGCGTTTTAGATTTCACCATGGGAAAATTTTTCCGGAATAAAAAATACCCTATTATTTAATCCGGACTTCTAACTATACGTCTGCATTTCATAGCAATCGGTTCAGCAGTTGCAGTGTGAAAGCGGTACAAACAAAAAAAAACAAACTCACTTTCCGATTTATAATATTAGTAAGGATATTAATATTGTATTACTTTTATTGGAGCTTTCCTGTAGAAGAATTTGTGACAATGGTGAATTATCCCCAGCTCCCTCACATAGTGGAATGCTCAGCTAACCTGGCCTCGCAGTGCAAAACTGAGGCCGCTATAAAAGTCTTATGGCGAAATTATTATCATGATGTCACAAAGGAAATCATAAACCATCATTGCTGTTACTAGGTACAATCCAATTTAATGTGAAGACGTCATGCCAATATTTTGAATTGTCTATCTGGAACATTTATTTGATAATTTAATTTATTTTCCGTTAACTATAATTCTTAATTGGGTTCATATGGTTTAATTGAACTGTAATGGCTATCTCCCTTTACATTACAGATCATTACCTGCCTAGCTTTTATCAACTATGTTGAGGTTAGCTTCCAGTCTAACCGGATTCAGCTGAATACCAGTATTTTACATGGAGCATGCCTATCTGACCTCGACAACCCAGTTATTGGGTAATATGATTTTTTTACCCATTGGTAAGATTGGTGGTTGACAGGACAGTTTCAAATTTCGAACAGACAAGACCAACGGTTTAACGTGCTTAAGGAACGGAGGGGTCTCAGTATATAATAATGGTCACCCATCGACAGACCAACTGCGACAGGTGTAGCTTAACTTGATCAATCGACCTGTGTGGCTGTTATTATTTAGCCATTTTCGATAAACCAGAATAGAAACTCACTTTTATTTTGAAATAATGCCTAATGATGACATCAACCATTGCATCTATGCTGTAATGATCTTTGACCCAGCACTGTAGCTTGGAAATACGCCAAAGCCATAATAATGCAGCATCCGTATCAGCTCTTAGTAATACATTGGAACTTTGCTTACCCATTCTAGAGAAGTGGTTGGGAATCTAATATCATAAGGAAGTGAATGCATGAGTGCTGAAATATAGCTTCTTACGTGCACATAGACTAATTTAGCATTGTAAGGTTTAGCCTATATTGGTCTAATTTCTCATACACAGACTACCTCTCTTTGAAAGGGAGTGGGTGTATTTCGCGTGATCTAAATAGGGTAGAGTTAGTTTGTTACTCACTCTTAAAAAAAAGTTATTTACTCGTAAGATATATTAAATTCTTAAAAATGTGAATTAGAAACCAACAGCAACGGTAACAGAACATTCTTTAATAAAAAAAATAATCTTAAACTAAAATCCTATAAACGTAAAAGTTTGTATGGAAAGATGCATGGATGTTTGTTACTCTTCTACATCACGCAAAAACTACTGAACGGATTTAAATAAAATTTGACAAACAGTTTATAAGCAGGATATTTTTCATCCCAATATTTCCACAGGATCGTACCTTATGCAGATAAAACCGCGGGGCGCAACTAGTTTACAAATAAACGTGGGATTTCTTGACCAATTAGAACTGTGCACCTAGCTTCAGACGTTTCATAAGTTTTTGTGTTGGTTTAAGTGTGTTTTGATTTTAGTCCAAATGTTACACGTTTCTCTGTCACTCGTTTTCTAAGTGTGAGTCAAATGCTATAAGGAGTATTGTCCCAAAAATATTCCCCTATAAATCCGCCAGACGCAGCGTGGATAGTCCCCCGATAAAATGAACCGACGACCTGGTGAAGGTCGCGGGAAACCGCTGGATGCGGGAGGCGCAGAACTGGTCGTCGTGGAGTTCCCTGGGGAGGGCCTATGTCCAGTAGTGGACGTCTTTCGGCTGAAATAATGATGATGATAATGAATCTGCCAACCCCCTTTGAACGTCTGATATTTTAATTTCTATCATCTTTTGTCTAGTATTTTGCGAACTCTGTTGGGATCGGCTTCTAGTCTAACATTTGGTTAGACGGCACTATTCTGCATAAAGCTGAAGAGTTTGTTTGGTTGTTTGTTTGAACGCGCTAATCTCAGGAACTTCAAAATTCTTTTTGCGTTGGATAGCCCATTAATTCAGGAAGGTTTTAGGCTATATAATATCACGCTGCAACCAATAGGAGCGGAGCATAACCAACTCCACGCGAAAGAAGTCGGTGGCGGCCGCTAGTTAGTAATAGTTTTTATTCCCGTGCGAATCATTCATAGAGCGAAATGATAAGAGAGTATTATTTCTATAGACATTCTACGAGAACGGAATGCGCTGAACACACATTGTAGTGGTATTCTTATCATAGCGCGTTTAAAGAATGACTCAATATGTAAATATATCATTATGCAAATCATTGTTGTGGCTGTTCGACGTGATTAGGAGTTGAAGGAGGTTACATTTCTTTAAAAAAATAGAATAAAATCTCTAATTCTTCTTTAAATAAGAAATTACGAAGAAATGAAGAAAATGTTGTGAGGGTAGTTTTTATTAATATAAATGTCAATGGCTATATGAGTAGGAGATAGAGATGATAAAAAGTATAAAGCAATAAAAAAAGCATGTTTTTTTTTATAAAAGCAAAATAAGCTGCTTTTTTAAAAACGCTGATTTAACTTTTGTGATAGAACTTTTTTTTTTCCGCGGTCTGTCCGGGCCTCGTCTCCTGCACGGGTAGTGGGGTGTTAAACTACCCCGTGCATCGCCTCCGCCTCGGGGTCCATCAATAGGGGGGCGGGTACTTCCCCATGTCCCTGGCCCCTGGACCCATTCATGGGGGGCGGCAGAGGGCGTTATCCGCCCTTCCTCGGCGCCCGGTGCGTCTTCTGCGGCCCGGGAAGGGAGTTGTTATCTCACTCTCCCGTTCCGCAGCTTCCTTCTGCGACATCACGTCCTCGGAGAAGGACACCACCGCGTCCCACGACTCTGAGCTGCCGACCATCCTCCTTAGTACTGCCGGCAGCGTCAGGTCGCCTCCTACTTCATTTGTGAGGACACGGCACTGCTCCCAAGCTACACACTCGGAGAGCGTGTGCTGCGCCGTGTCCTCCCCGCATTGGACTTTGTGATGGTACCTAATCTTACCAATATATATACGACTTGATAAGTTGAAAAGTGCTTTTGCGGAGCAACTTTTACGTAATTTCGTTTAACTTTTCTTTCACTTATGCTTTATGCTTATTTTCTGCTTTGGCAGATTCTTCGAATCAGTTCAACTTATTGAATTACGTTTTTTTTTTTTAAGGCTGTAATGGTAATGGTCAGTGTTGACAGGCGTTTGGTTATTGTGACTATAGTGTGTTTTTAAGTTGTGAAAGACTATAGGTATTAAGTCGTGGTGGCCTAGTGGTTAAAACATCAGCCTCTCAAGTATGAGTGCGCGGGTTCGATTCCAAGTCAGGCAAGTACCAATGTACCTTTTCTAAAGTTATATGTATTTTCTAAGTATATCTTGGACACCATTGACTGAAGGCGAAGGAAAACATCTTGAGGAAACCTGGACTTTATAAGTCTGAAATCGCCAACCCGCATTGAGCAAGCGTGGTGATTACGCTCAATCCTTCTCTGTATGAGAGGAGACCTGTGCCCAGCAGTGGGACGATAAAAAGATTGATGATGATGATGATAGGTATTAAGTAATTGAGTAGAGTTTAATTAAAATTTTTCGTGCATTTTTAGGTTAGGTGTAAAATTCTTTGTAAAAATATTATTTTATTTAGACTTTTAGAAAATATCTCGCAATCGTAATAATAACCAGATTTGGTACTTTTTTTTAAAAGAAGTTCACTTTCTGGCAAAGTCGCGAAATGTAATTTTTGTAAAATATCTTTTTCGTATAAATCGTCGGTTACCAACATTCGTGTTCATTATAAAAAAAGCATAAATAAAATAGTAAATAGCAATCATTACCATATACTTTTTGCATTAGAAATTGCTTTCAAAGTTTATAAGCAATTAAAAAAATAAGCAGTTAACAAAAGCTGCTTTTTGAAATAAGTAAAAAGTATAACTGTTTTTTTACTTTTAAGCACTTAACCCCAAGTCTATTAGGGAATGACCAAAGAAACAATAGATGAAATTTGTGAGAGGCTAATTGGAGAGATTTAGCTCAAAACGATACTTTATTTTACAAATATGGGCTTAGTACTTGGTTGTCACAATGTTCACTATAATAACGGAAACTGCCATAAAAAAAAATACGTCTGACTTTTTTTTATACATTATAAACTAATGCTTGACCGTAAATTTCCCTCCGGATGAGAAATCATCAAATGACTTCTCCCGCTCTGGGCGGAGCGGAAGGGCGTGTCAGACTTTTACTGACTAAAACCCACCCGTGTTTCTTCACTTGCCTGTGCGACGGTCAGGGCCACGGTTTCTTGTTTAACCAACCTGACCCGACTGCTTACCATCAGGCGGGAATATGGTCAAGCTCTAGTTTATAATTTATAAAAAAAAAACATATTACATCGACTACACTTATGTAAATTAGGTTAATGGCAAGACAATGATGAATGATGATAGATAGCTTAGCTATTGCCTCTTCTTCGTATATTTTTCATATATTTGGCCCACCCCGTCCCTTGATAAAATATTAGCACATATGTACTGTAACCATTTACTTTTAAAGGTCCTGTACCCAAATGTTAATATGGGACGTGCCTGTCTGTCACTAGGCCGTATCTCATGAACCACATAGATCAATGAGAGAGTTCAAAATTAGAGCTGTCTACAATATCGCAAAACCCCTTGAGTTTGCTTATGCACAGCAGAAATTATATGCGGATAAGTCGTTTTAGCATGTTATGTAAACCACTAAGCTGAAGTGTTACTAGCCCGCCTCGCAGTTGGCCGATTTTTTATTTCATTCATTTTGTACATCTCTTTAAAGTTGGTATGATATCCACAAAATATCATTCTAGTCTTCTATTTTTTTAGAGTTATTAAAATGTTCCTCGTCAGACATATCAGTTGATCCATACCTCTCTGCCTACCGCTTTATGTCGTTCACATAAACGGGTGTGATGTTACAGCGTGTTTACTATCTACAGCGGTCTGTGTGTGCTCTGTTTGTTTGTTCATAGCCAAGGATATGTTAAGTAATATTATACTAACAGTTACTCTCTGTATGTATCTATTGTGTAAACCGTATCTATTGTGTGGAGTTACGCGGGTTTGTTTTTCAGGCTACTGAAGGATATCTATGGAATTAAAATTTTAATTAAACAACATATTTGGGAAAAATAACTTAGAGAATTCCCTTGAAACATATATGTGTCGTGGTAGCCTCTCAAGTATGAGTGTGCGTGTTCGATTCCAGGTCAGTCAAGTACCTACATTGGTACTTGTCTGACCTGGAATCTAACACGCACACTCATACTTGGTGCAATCGAACTTTTCCATGTTATATGTAAGGTAGGTGGACCATGGAATGCCATGCTCCTTTGAAGGCCAAGTATTAAAAAATCGTAGTTACTGACATTTAAATAGGTACATATTCCTGCTACTACACACTAAGATCCTGCAAACTAAAATCCACAAACGTAACGGCGTGTCGATCGTGTCGCTATTGTGGCAGTGCGATCCACCGTTTCGTAGTACAATTATTGTTATTCGCGCGCACAACAAACCGTACATTTTTAGCCAATAGCCTATTATTATTTCATGTTTTTTTATTGTGAGTTGTCATATTAGTACATGTTTATGGTACTAAAGAAAAAAAATTGCTTTGCTTCAATTTACATTAAAATATTGATAGTGTTCCTGGGAAAGCTGGTGGTTCCTTATTAAGCCAATCAAAAATTTGACGGTTGGCCTTGCTATGGTGCATGGAACCACAAGCAACATTCACAAATCCTGAACTAATGAACATTTACTTTTTGGTTATAATGAGAAATTGTTATAATTATAGTAGTTTGTAGTATCTATTATTTATTATAATTATTAGGACAAAGTTATAGTCATAAATATCAATTTTGGCCTTATAAAGAACGGACCCATAAAAGTCATTTTTGATTAAAAAAAAAAAAAATATTGTAATTTTATAATAAAACGTAATGGCCAATATAATATTCATTACTAATATTTTTAAATAATTTATATTAATAGATTATTAGTTATAGAATGGTGTTCAAGTAATGTTCGTAGAGTTTTTATAGATGATAAAAAATATATTGAGCATTTAATGCTTCGCTTAAATAATAGAGCTTATTATGTAGTTTTAGTAAAAGCGGATATATTTAATGTTACAACTCTATTTTTAAGTTTAACGACAGATGTATAATATTGGCCTTGTTTGGAGCCGTGTTCCATGCAAAGCCATTTGAAAGAGCTTTACAAAACTTAAATTTAATAAATGTTGTTTAAAATTAGGTAAAAAAAAAAAAAAAAATTACGGTGGACTATAAAACAAAGTATTACTTAATAATTTGTTTCCTTCGTTTATCCAATAAATAAACGAATTAAAACTATTTACTCGTTAGAGTGGCCAGTCATGGTCCACCCACCTTACTTTCTAAGTATATCTTGGACACTAATGACTGATTAAAAGATGAAGAAAAACATCTTGAGGAAACCTGGACTTTAAGTCTGAAATCGCCAACCCGCATTGAGCAAGCGTGGTGATTACGCGCAATCCTCCTCTATATGGTAATGGAAATCAGGACCTGATGCTCAGCAGTAGCACTTGTAACCACTGCTGTGGCTACCATGAGTTTTCATTACGAGACTTGATCATACGCATCGAGCGCGTTTGACGATCTCATTGGTTGAGAGTTCTTACAACCTTGAAGCGGGCTTCGAATTCGGAATCGATGAGTCGAAAGCTGTCGATATCAATGATCGAGTCTTCGTAAAGAAAACACATGGTAGCCACATAGATCAATGAGACTGTTCAATATTAGAGCTGTCTACAATATTTCAAGACCCCTTAAGTTTGCATATAGACAGTAGAAATTATATGCGCATGAGTCGTTTCAATTTAGTTTGTAAACGACTGAGCTGAAGTGGGACGTAGCTGGCCACGTCTGTCGTATACTCAATAAGGTGTGGCTAAAATAACCACCACGTAGAGCCCTGACACAGCAAGAAGGCGCGGCAACAGACCCGTAAAAGCTGGCGGGACGACAAAACAAACGGCCAGTGGTCTACTTTAGCCCTGGATCTAAAGAGCTGGCAGGTATAAGGAGATGCCTTTGCCCAGCAGTGGGATGATGCAAGCTAACAGTAACAATAAAGTTTACATAAGTTAGTAAAATTAGTTGTTCTGTAAATGCACCATAAATTATTCGAATACTATTTAGGCTTAACACCTTTTGAACATGACATTATTATATTGATTTTAAAGTAACACTGAGCGCTTGTCAACAGAATAACTCCAATCATCATATAACACTTTTATAGTTGCACTATATCCCGAAAAGTTTCCACCTGCATCCCATCACCTGATCTGGCGATGCAACCGTGACCTAAATAACTGAAATTCCTGAACATTTTCAGTGGGGTCTCTTATCTTGCGCACACTGAAGATATATGGCGACCTTGAAGGTATCTACTGTTATGTCTACGAGCTATGTGTGTACGAGCTGTTTTAGAGTTTGGAGTAAGCAGAATTTGATGTAGGTCGACGAAAGACATAGATAAATATATTTTTTTACTTTTTGCACAAAACGTTTTAAAGACCAAATGAATGCCTTAGGGCTTGGCATTCTTTACTATCCAACCAAGGGTGGTGAGGGTATCAGATGCCAGATGATTGGATTATTTGGTTAGCTTTAAATAATCCTTTCTACAGACATAATTACAGCTACTGGTAATAGCAATGGTGTTTAATGAAACATTGAGACATTAAAATTGAAATCTTAAAGACATAAACATGAATCTGAGCGCTGCAGTGCATTTTACTGCGATTGTGTGTAAACAGACACAAGGTTGAAGACACAATGGGAGCAATACGCTGTCATGATGTGGTGTGATGGCGTCACCATGGCAACAATACACGACATAATATTGATGCAAAAAAAAGTATTTTCAAATCCAGTAATGATTTAGAAATGCTAAATATTTTGATTTGATGGAAATTATCTTATTTTCTTTAATAAAAGTTAACCTAAGTCTTATTCGTTCATATGAAATAAGCAATTTTGTCAAAATCTGAGTTATATGAATATAATTATCAGCCTACAGCAGTCCACTGGCAAAAATGTCCTTTTGAACATGACTTTTGGCAACCCTCATCCAGCTGTAATCTTGCGATCACCTTACTAGAGAAATAGTGTTGAAATAGTGTTGTTAATGACATGCCACCCATATTCCTCGATAAGTTGGCCAAAGATGATTCCTTTAGTGTACCCACATTTCACCAGTTATGTATATTTACCTTCCCAATAGGTTGTGAATATTTTACCATGAACCGTGTAAAAGACTTCAGCCTGTCATTGGAAAAAAACTAATAACTCTTTGCCTGACGAGGCAGTTGAACCCAGGACCTCAGCCATTGACGCTCAGCTTTCACGCTTATGACAAACTTAACCGTTGCATGATAAGTGACCAGAATGATGGATGTCCACACACAGAGACCAGGAAGATACATTTAAATATGTAATACAATAATCCCAGATGATATACCAATTGAAACTCGTAACAGAATCCTGCAGTTGAATGCGATAAGCTATAAATAAATTGTATTTATTAGCGTTTGTGTTGTATTCAATCAAATACAAGGTCTGGGGCACAAAGAGAGCGTCACGATGTATCATAGTATCATACCATGATGACGTTAGCATCACAATAACATAGAGGGGGTTCTTGCAATTTAATTATAATCTGTATAGTTGTCCCTAGCAATTGTTTGTGTTCCTAGTATAACTGTTGTGACTCCATCATTGTACTACTTGCTGAATATTTGCTGAGCGCAGGTTGGATATAAGACATCCTTATTTTTTAACTAGAGAAATGTGTATTTAAATGAAGACTTACAGGCATGATAAAAACAATAATAAATAATACCTATCTAATATAATAATATATCTTTACCAACAGAAAGCTTTCATGAGTCGATTTTCAACATTAATAACTCTCTACTAGTCATCATCATCTCAGCGTTAATCCCAGTCGCAGTCAATGTTTTTTCAGCTTTTGGAGTCTGGGGTTCGTGTTACCAGTCTAACTGCTGATTTTGAGTACACTTAGATATTTTCCATGAAGCGATTGCCGTCTGACCTCCACAACCCGAAGGCGATATCGAAGCATTGTAGTTAGACCAATTGTTGGAATTTTGAGGGCTCCAACAACCCGTAACGACTGCCATTAAATGTTCGTATATCAACCGCGTCCAACGACTTAACGTGATTTCCGAGGCACGACCAGACCAATGCAAATATTTATTTATATTCATGCATACAAATATTAGCACTGCGCAGGTATCGAACCTGAGCCTCCTTGCGCGGCGGCTGCGTTCGCTACCGTTACGCCACGGAGACTGTCCAATTACTCTGTACAAGTGATATTATGTTATAGATGTTATTACAGTTTATTGTTTCGTTAAATTTATAGAAGCGCTGCTTTTACTGGAAAGTTGTTTGTAACCCTTTACTATTAGAAGACAGAAAGACGCTGTAACATTAAACAACTTGCTTTTTTGATACTCCATAACTATATCGTATAATTATGTATATTCTATATATGAAATGTAGATAATAATAAATGAAATAAAATATATATTTTTTTTAATAATTATAAACTATTACTGCTTTCCGCCCGCGATTTCGCTCGCGTGGAGATCGGTTATATCGCTTTTTTAAGAATTAACAACGGGAATATATTTTTTTCCGGGATAAAAAGTACCCTACTATTTAATCCGGACTTCTAACTTTACGTTTGAAAAATTTCAAAGCAATCGGTTGAGTAGTTACGGCGTGAAAGCGGAACAAACAAACAAACAAATTCACTTTCCGATTAATTATATGGATGGCACACCATCGACATAAATTTACAATGATGAAATCGTTGATGGTAAATCGCGCTAGTTTATTAAGAGCCTATCCACTCGCACTGAGGAGATCTGTGCCCAGCAGAGGGACGATAAAAAGGTTGATGATGATGATTCACTTTAGCCTTGAAGACACTTAAATTGTAGTCAGACGGAAACACCGCTGCTGACAAATTGTTCCAGTCCCTCGGTGTACGCGGTATAAAAGTCGAGAAGAAACGCTTTGTCCGGAATTCCGGATCGCTGTGGTGTCAACAACGTAACATAATCTAGGTAACATTGATAATTGGGTTGTATCCTAAAAAATTATTCAATGCCCATCAGATAGATTCATAAAAAATATTGAATACGTATTTTTTATTTTTTATGTCATTAAAATACTTAGGAAGATATATTGATTTGAAAAGTCGCATGACGTCACGCCGTGGTATAAGATATACCACGCCGTGACGTAATTAGCCCCCACTCCGTAACTTTAATATGCTATATATCAGTAGTTTTTGGTAATTTAGACAAAGTAAAAAATACGGGTCTTAATTTTTTTTATTATCTATAAGAAGGACTAATTATTTTTTTGATTTTCATACCTTGGAGACATCCCTATTACAAGCAATACATTTCCATACATAATTGAAATTTGTAAAATGCGACCTTGTCATATTTTATGTAAGGGATTTTTTACATTAATAATCGGGACTGCCGAATTACTAAAAAAAATATAATTGAAAAATATAATACATTTGTCAGTTGATTCTTTGATATGGTCTCATGTCAAAAAAAAAACTCTTTGTGACTCTTGTACCTACACTCAAGACAAGAGGATGGAATGAAGAAAGTCTTTACCCAGCCGTGGTACACCATATAAGCTAAAAAAAAATGAAGAATAGAAGAAAAAGATATTCACCACAAACAAAACGCACATTGAAATAAAAAATCCTAATCTCCTTTTTATCTCTAGTTTAACACGAATAGGTAGACCTAACTGAAGTGGGGAATGAGTATATTTTGGAACATAGTTCTTTAACATGACCTGCGGTAGAAGCACACTGGTACAAAACTTCAAGCGTCAATCAAAAATGTTATGCCATCCATGCAGCTTTCTCACGTTGACCGACGGTTTTTTACAGTCGGTAGAGACAGTTTTCATAGTTTTCGAGAGTTACGATAGTGAGGTCTAAAAGAAAGATCAAGATTGATCTTTTTTAACGGAATTTCCCCTGAAAATTCCGTTAAAAAAGTCATTCCTTCAGTCTGTGCCTTGGGACAGTAGACAAACAATGAAATGAAAAACTGTGACAATTGTAGTGTGAATAACTTAAATAATTTGAAATACATGAACTATTATGGAGTTCCAAACTCTTGTTTACTTTAGTGTAGTTAACTGTTGCAACTAAGCGTATCTGATGATTACAATTTAAAACGATTTATTTTGTTGATTTATTTTTGCAAAATCATGCTATTAGGGTTCCGTACCCAAATGGACCAAACAGGACTAAGACTCAACTGTCTGTCTGTCATCAGGTTCTATCTCGTGAACCGTGATAGCTAGACAGTTGAAATGTTCACAGATGATGTATTTCTGTTGCCACTTTAGAAATACTAAAACAGTTTTTTTTTCTAGATCTCGCATTTCTTCTTCAGCTTATAGAGGTCCCCCCAAGGCTTTCATTCCATAGGGGGTGTTTTCCCTAGTCCCCACGCTTGATAGAAAGGTTGGGGATTCCAGTAATTTGATATTCCACAGGAGAAGCGCCGCCGCCAGCTTCCCTGGTGAGAGTTCCCTTAGTCGCCTCTTACGATACCCTCGGGAGGATACAGGATGGTACTATTCTAAGCCTGGTACCTCACTGGCACTTGGTCGGCTTTTTTATTTAAAGATATTTTTTAAAACAGTGTGGCTTCGTAACCTAACCTACATATTTAGTACCCACACGCTTTGGGATACTAGGGTCCTGGATGTTTGAAAGGCGAACGAAGTCAACTCGCAGACGTCTGTTAAATACTTTTAATATATTATTGAACTTTTCATATGATTTTATAAAACTCTAGGTAGGCACGACAACAGGTCAAGCTAGCCGAAACTGTCAAATATCCCTAATCAACCTTAAGCCTCACTGCTATAAAGTTGAAAATCTATTAAAGAAATTTGATTTCATCAAATGACCTCTCCTGCTCTCAGCGGAGCGGAACGGCGTGTCAAACTTTTACTGACTAAAACCTACCCGTGCTCCTTCACTTGCCTGTGCGCCAGGGCCACGGTTTCTTTTTTAACCAACCCGCAACCCTGACCTAGGAGGGATTGGTCTTCATAGGCCCCGTCACGATGTGCTGACATCTCTTTGAGGCGCGCGTGAAACACAACGCGTCGTCGACTCAAACCTGTGGCCTAATCGGCAAACACTTTTATCAAATGATTGTGACTAGTTGGGATCGTTTGTACCTGCAGCTGGTCCTTACCGGGCGGTGAACTGCCCAATGCTCACCGCCCGCAAGCCCGCGCCTACGGTGGCCGGGAGTTTGATGTTGTCCCCCGACCAGGATGTGCTGTCCTCTACACCTAACAATTGAGTGTCGTATAATATTACTAGCCTATCTTTATTTGTCGATTGCTGTATGACTTATCGATAACAACTGATAGCAACATATTTTAGTTTAAATACAATAGTTTATCCAATTGCATTGTCAATATAGACAAGGACGGGGACACAATGAGAGCGACAGCCGCTGCGTTTGTATGACAAATGTACAGACTGCATGTAACGACACGTTCACGACATTACAATAGGTCATCTCCTTTACATTGGCTTTAATAGTGGGATCATCTATTTTATTCTTAGTTATTACGTCATTTACAGGCCTGTTCTGTTGTTGAGGGTTTTGTTTTTAGGATGGGAATTCATCAAATGACCGCCCCCTCTGGGGGGAACGGAATGGCGTGTCAGACTTTTTCTGAATGAAACCCAGCAGTGTTCCTTCACTTGCCTGTATGCCAGAGCCATGAAATCGCTTTCAAATAACCCACAGCCCTGGCAGGTTGTTGAGGATCAGCCATGAACTTGAAACGGTCTTCAAATTGTATGTAACAGATCACTCTTAGCGATAAGACCGCCCATTGTGTCACCCTTTGTAAAATCTTTATATTTATGTTCTGTAATCTATATGGTGTACATAATAAACAGTATTCTATTCTATTCTAATCTTAAGCACGAATAATGTTTAGTTATGCCTTCGTAGAAGAGTTGTTACCGACACATAGCGTCCTCAATTTACCGGTTAATGTTGTCAGAGTTTTTTTGCTTGCAGTCATAATTTCCACGACAGCTGTTACTTCTGGCGTTGTGTGGCGGCCGCCAGTCTTTTACGGCCGTGACTTATGCCAATACACTCACGACCCGGGTCTTAGTAAACGGTGAAGGGTGGATTATGACCACCAATTTTATTTAGTTCCGTTTAATTACAATTAAGGCAATTAAAACGTTATTCGGAAAACAGCTGAAAGTTATGAAATATTCAATCATTTGAATTAAAAATAGTGTTCACTATTATAATTCAATACGAATAGTTTTGTACTTTTATCCCCTTTAATTATATTTTTCTGTCATCTATTATCATCATCATCATCTAGCTTTTATCGTCCCACTGCTGGACACAGGTCTCCTCTCATACAAAGAAGGATTGAGCATAATGACCACGTTTGCACAATGCGGTTTGGCGATTTCAGACTTAAAGTCCAGGTTTCCTCAAGATGTTTTCCTTCACCTTGTAATCAGTCGTTGGTGTCCAAGATATACTTAGAAAGTAGGCACATATAACTTTAGAAAAGTTACATTGGTACTTGCCTGACCTGGAATCGAACCGGCACACTCACACTTGAGAGGCTGATGTTTGTATTATTTTTATTATTTGATCAGGAACAGTTGTGTTGCGATGTGTGCCGGGTACGATGCGCCAAATGTTGTTGTGTCAGGAATTTGGTCGTGGAGGGTCTCCAGACCAGTCTCCCTTTTGCGAAGAATCGTTGGTCGTGTTCTTGGATTGAACATTGCATTACCCCGCTGCCGTCTTCCTTCTTATTCACTCAGATTAGTTTGCTCTTAATAAACTTGCGCGCTTTACCATCAACGATTGCATCACTGCTTACCATCAGGCGGGATCGCGGTCAAGCGCTAGTTTATAATAGACATTTAAAAAAAAAAAACATCCAACGTCCAGGTTTCCTCAAGATGTTTTCCTTCACCTTGTAATCAGTCGTTGGTGTCCAAGATATACTTAGAAAGTAGGTACACATAACTTAGAAAAGTTACATTAGTACTTGCCTGACCTGGAATCGAACCGGCACACTCACACTTGAGAGGCTGATGTTTTACCCACTAGGCCATCACGACTCCATGTATTATGAATCATACATATTTGGAAGGCTACATTATTGTGTAGATGTTACTTAGATCTGGTTTAAATTTTCATTTCAACCAATTTTTTAGGGTTCTGTACTCAAAAAGTAAAAACGGGAGCCTACTACTAAGACGCTAGTAGCCTAGTAATTTTCAGGAATGAAGCATTAACAAAGAATTTTTAAGATGTCGCTCTGACACTCCTTTTACGAAAATTAAAATGTAAATCATACACAGAAGTACGGCGTCGCCACATTATATTAACCTTAAAAATACAAAAATCTAGAAAAAACTCCACTGACAGACATCTTTAAAAATGTTGTACCTAATTGTTTAACTTTGTATAAGGGCCCGGAATGAGTAGCTTTTTAACAACACCTGACTTAAATTTACAGGTTCTGCATCAGACCCTTGACACGATGACCTTACAAGAGTATTACACTTAACCTAACAAGAGTATTTCCAAGTGATGGTCAAGTTCACAACTAACATGTCAACAATTTCATTCGGTCATGTTTTATTATTCGAAGGCCCTTTATGCCTATACTGCAGCGACACATAAGTCTGTAATATGTTTTCGTAGTTTTGCTGAAATACTTTTTGCGACTGAACACTGTTATCGAAAATACAAGCTTTGTCTTAGTTTGGGTATCATTAGCCTATAAACGAATGTATTAACTGGCGACAATAAAGAATTTTAATTTTTTTATTTTATTTTTATGCCTGGAGGCTTTTATTTAGGTAATAGGTTTTTACATACTTACATTTCCATTCTTAATGCTTTTTTTTCTTGTATTCGCGTGGCTAAGGGGCATATGGTAATTTATTTGATTTAATATCATAAGTTTTCTTGTTTTAGTTACTAGTATGTTATTAGTATTGCATAAGTCGTCTTTTTTTTTAACAAAACAGACAGCTGTTCTGCTGGGGAGTTTGTTCCGCCTCTTCTTCTTCCCAGCGAAGGCACTAGGAATGTAATTATTTAATTTGCCGACTAATTAAATAATTACAATTGAGTTAATGGAAAAATAACTTTAGCTTCCACATAATAAAGTTTATTCAACTCTACAATTTCAAACAGTTATAACTTTTCCTTAATTACTATTTAAATAAATTTGATATTTGTCCTTAAAATAATCCCCAACATCAATTTAAAACTTCACCTTAGATACCTTTAGATAAACAGTTGTGATGCTGTGCAAAATATCAAAATATACAAGACGCTTAGCCTCCTCCCTCTCATTTCCAACGGCGGTAACTTATCAAATAATTTCGTAAAAATGTTCAAATTGCAACTTTACCCTAACGGTAGTGGTCCTGAGACTCTTGTGTACAGTTTCATCCCACAGCTACCTACCCTTTAAAAGATCGTGGTCGTGAATACACCATTAACCACCTCAAGGCAATAATACATAGTTTCCCACACATTCCCGTCGTGTTTGTTCACAAAACGCCGCGAACCAGAGGTGTAGGGTTATGACAAGTGACTCCGCTTGTTACAAGATCCGTTGTTTTTGAAGAGCGTGCCTACTTCAGACTTTGTATATTTGAGATTTTGCTGCTGTGGAGTCTGCAGCCAATATGTGGAATGTACTAATGTTTTTTTTTTTTAAATGTCTTTTATAAACTAGCGCTTGACCGCAATCCCGCCTGATGGTAAGCAGTGATGCAATCGTTGATGGTAAAGCGCGCTAGTTTATTAAGAGAAAAATAATCTGAGTGAATAAGAAGGAAGACGGCAGCGAGGTAATGCAATGTTAAACCCAAGAACACGACCAACGATTCTTCGCAAAAGGGAAACTGGTCTGGAGAACCTCCACGACCAAACTCCCGACACAACAACATTTGGCGCATCGTACCCGGCACACATCGCAACACAATTTTTCAGATCAAATAATAAAAATAATACATACACCAACTTACTTAAAAGAAAGGGTATACCTCGCCTTTAAGTAAACCATTTTTGGACGGATTCGAAACTTATGGTTGAGGCAACACACAATACATTGATCGATACACATACCTACCTACGCCTACACATCAAGCTATACATAATCAATATAAGCAGACTACTTATTGTATGAAAATCCTATACATTGCGAGATCAGCTAAAACTGGAACTCTATAGCTTGATGTGTATCAGTGTGTAATATTATAATGTCTGTAGAAATCCATTAATAAACTAGGCAGCTTATTACCTTAGCCTATTACTATTACATTATGTTTTTTTCTTAATAATAACAAACTAGTACTGGACCGCAATCCCGCCTGATGGAAGGCAGTCATTCAATCGTTGATGGTAAAGCGCGCTGGTTTATTTAGTCTATTTACTCAAAAAACTGAGTGAATAGGAAGGACGACGGCAGTGAGCGAGGTGTTGCACCACCTCGGTCGCTGTTAAACCCATGAAAACCAACGATGCAGCTCCAGAGGGAGATTAATCTGGAGGCTCTCCACGACCAAACTCCCGACACAACAACATTTGACGGATGACACCAGGCACACATCGAAACACAACTGCTCAGACCCGTCCTCCGTTCGGCTTCACCAGACGTCATGCCGGAACACGACGAATCGCTTGGCGGCAACACTTTGTCTGGTGGGTGGTAACTTCTACCAGCAGACTATATTGTGGCTTTTATGTTATACGTTCTGTCAAAAATTATCATTTAGTCAGGGTACAGTGTGATAAACTTTTCGTCTCAAATAAATATTTTAATATATAATAAAAAAAATACTTATTAATAATCATTTATGACTGAATGACATAAAATGAATAGCCTAACATGATGGGACTCCGATTTTTTTTTAACTTTCAAACTAGTTCTTGACCGCAATCCCGCCTGAGGGAAAGCAGTGATGCAAAAAAAAACCGTTATTATAATGAAAATTGTAATAGCCAAATACTAAGCCGATATTTGCAGAATGAAATATCTTTATCTAGTGTTTGTTTTATGTACAATAGTATAGTAGATGCAGTAGAACACTGCCTTCTAAGTCACAGGGTCCCCTAGTACAAGAGCCAGGGATTTTCACTATGCAGAAGGAGGTGACGTCCTTACATGCACTCTCGCTCCGGACCATGGGCTGGACCAGGATCGGACGCAAGAGATCGCCGCCGATCTATTTTTTCAACAATTAATATGGCTATACGAAACTTACCAATTTGCTATTGCTGTCGAAATTGTATGTAATAATAATTTACACCCAAACGGTACGATAATGTGTGCAATGTATTTAATAAAATTATCCACAGCTCTCCGGAACGTAAGCTTTGTACGAATGTCAATAAAAATACATTTTATGGATAAATTCTGGATTTGTTCTGGCTATCTAGTTAAGTTCAATATAACTATCTATAAAATACAATTCATCTAGAAACTTATCTATCTTATCTTACTTTATAGCCAATTATGGGTACAAGTAATTATAAAATACCAATTATTATTGTAACGGCTGCAGTTAAAGTAAAATCGCTCCTCTATAAATTAGAAATAAGATTTTATGGGGGCATTAAACTTGCTAATATTGTACCCACTAGCTTTTCGCTGACACAAAAATCATTCGATACTTCTCAACACTTACCTACCACACACGCTTCTTTGTAATGAGTAGAGATCGTAAATTACGGCGCTTATACAATATGTATAGGAGACCCTGTCCGATCTGTGAAGGCATTGTTAGGTATCGATAACTGATTCTACTAATGGATACAAAGCCGGGCTAAACTTAAAAAAAATCTCCCTAAAAAAAATTGTATTTCGCAAAAAGAGGTAACTTAATACATCTGCGGTAAGCAACCCTTGCGCGGGCGACGGGGGGCAGGGCCCGCGGCACGTGGTCACGTCGCTAATAATAATACAGTCCAAATGGTGTTGTCACTTTTTAAAAAATTAACAAATTTCGTGTAAGTTGAAGTTAATTCGTTGGAAAAAAAGATTATTTCAAAATTCATTAGTATTGTTACTATGATAATTACGTAAAATTTTATAGTATTTTAATTTGGTCATGTGTTTACCATGTGGGCAGGGTTTTCTTTACATATTGTATAATGTGTAAAGAAAACCCCGTTCGACCCATAAGGATAATAAAGGTTAGGTACACACATGACCAAATAAAATATCAAATTTCACATAATCATCATAGTAACAATACTAATGAATTTTGAAATAATCTTTTTTTATCTGCGAATTAATTCCAACTTGCCCAAAAATTGGGTATTTTTTTAAAAAGTGGCAACACCGGTATTATTATGAGTGCCCCCCGTCGCCCGTGCATGTATTTCCATGTAAATTATCTCATTTTACGAAATAATATTTATTTTTTTAGGGGCTATTTTTTTAAGTTTAGTCCGGCTTTGTAGGCATTAGTATAATTAGTAATTATCGATACCTAACAATACCTTCTCGGATCGGACAAGATTTACTTTAGGTACATATTGTATAGGTACCTAAACTTGAACAATATGCCGACGAAAGAATACTCCTTTTAACTATCAAATGTGTAAAATATTTTAATTTTGGTATATTTACGTACTATACAGTATGTTAAGAAAACCCTGTCCGACCCGTGAAGGTGTTGTTAGGTATCGATAACTGATTCTATTAATGCATACAAAACCGGGCTATACTTAAAAAAAAAATCCCCCTAAAAAAAATAAATATTATTTCGCAAAAAGAGGTAACTTAATAAATGCGCGGTAACCACCCTTCGCCTGCCGCCCGCGGGGGGCGGGCGGCAGGGTACGCGGCACGTGGTCGCATCGCTATTCGCTCATAATAATACCGGTGTTATCACTTTTTAAAAATTACCTCATTTCGGGGAAATTGGAATTAATTCGCGGGAAAAAAAGATTATTTCAAAATTCATTTGTATTGGTACTATGATGAATATGTAAAATTTTATATTATATTTGGTCATGTGTTTACCTAACCTTTATTATCCTTATGGGTCGGACAGGGTTTTCTTAACATACTGTATATAGGTACCTACTAGTACATACATTTTTCCTTCAAAAATGACAAAATACCTTGTGATACGACATCTGGTGGTATTTTATAAATATTAATAAACAAAACCTATAGTGGCATAAATATTAACTTGGTATACCGAAAAGCATATCGATATTTTTCTTTCGTTAACTGAAGTTTAGATATTTAAGCGTCGGAATATCCGATCTTTAGTAATGAGTCATTGTTTTATAATCCAAAGACAAGATTATAAATAACTAATAAATTTTGTGTAGATACATTTAACTATGTAAAGTCTAATTTAAACAACGTCAGTTTTTATTACTTATTCGAAGAATCATTAATAACTTTTGAAAGTATCTAAGAACTGTCAAAAATTCAAAATTATTGTTCGTGGATTGATAAATCAGCCCTAAATGCAATAAGGACTTACGCAGTATTCTTGTAGAAATCAACCCTTACCAAGATAATCCAATTAAAAAATAATCGATCACAATTATAAAAGACATCATAAATATGGAAATTTGAAAAGAATTGTTGAGAAAATCCGAATTACTCACCAAAATATGTATTAGCTTACCATGATCAAACAAATGTATTTTTTTTTTCAGTTTTTTTCAATATATAAAACAAACTCTTACCGAAAAACTCTTAAAAAAATCAGAAAATATTGTAATCACCACCATATAAAAAAATACCCTATTGATTCAAGATTTCATAAATAGTAATCTTTCATATTCTAATACACACAAAAAAAAAAATAGTAAAAACCGACCTGCGCATACGCGTATCCCGCGATCGCGAGCAGCGAGCAAGACGCGACGAGAGCGCGCGCGGCCATAGTGCACTGTGCGCGCGTTGCACTGCGGTAGTGATGTGATACTGATAGAACTGTTTGCGCACCTGCGCGCACGCAGTACACTTGGCACAGGCATTAGCGTATCACTCCGTTTATGGCAAATGTATAATAGGCATCCGAATCTTGATCTCGGAATATTGCTGTATTTCATTTACCATATATATATACAATATGTAAAGAAAACCCTGTCCGACCCGAAAGGATAATAAAGGTTAGGTAAACACTTGACCAAATACTCGTATAATATAAAATTTTACGTAATCATCATAGTAACAATAGTAATTAATTTTGACAATCTTTTTTTCCCGCGAATTAATTCCAACTTCCCGAAATTTGGTAATTTTTAAAAAAAGTGACAACACCGTTATTATTATGAGCGAATGGCGATGCGACCACGTGCCGCGTGCCCTGTGAGAAAGCAGCCGGAATTAATCAAAAGAAAGGGTGTTGTTTTTCATCGTGGTAGCGCTAAACCTCACACATCTTTAGCCACTCAGCAAAAATTAAGAGAGTTTGGCTGAGAGATGTTAATGCATCCGCCGTATTGCCCTAACCTCGCACCTTTAGATTTCTACCTGTTTCGGTGAGTTCTAAATAATATATATATATATGTCGCAGACAGCGACGGCAGAGCGGTAGGGTCGACAGCATCTTGGTGTGGTGGTACAGGTTCCATTTCGTAGGTGAGTTTTAAATTAAAGCACGACGTGTAGATATACCCTCCAATCTTCATAATAACAATTTGAATAGGCAAACCGACAGTTTCGGTTCGGAGATGTGCCTTGGTCCGCGTCTCGATGCAAAGTCACCGTTCGACGAACCCCACTTTCCAAAGCGACTCTGTCCATCTGCCGCCATCACAAAATGACGTCACAAGCGTTCGCCCCTCTACTACGTAAATCAAATCAGCAACTTCTATTAAAATTAATCGACGATCTCCGACACGGCCAGCCTGACTAGTTGCACGTCCTCGTGCATCATCTTCATCATCATCCCAGCGCCAATCCCAGTCGCATCCGAAGCTCCCTCAGCCCCGGAGTCCAGGATCCGGTTCACCAGGCCAACCGCCGATTCCGGCCAAACTTGGATATTTCCCGTTGCACGTCCTCGTGCATGTCTGTAACAAATTAAAAAAAACACAGAAACCCGACTTTGAAGCATTTTTGAGAGCTCGGCCAACCTGACCGTCACACGTCACGTTTAATTACAATGACTAGGTATTAGAAAACCAAAAAAACTTAATTATTTTAACAACTTAAACGCAAAAGCTTCCTTCAAGCCTCATAATTATCAAATTTCAAAAAGAAAACACAAAAGGTTCCTCCAAGCCTCATAATTATCAAATCAAAATCATAATCTTCAATAAGAAAACACACCATGGTTCGCTACCACAGTAGCTAGTGACAACTCATAGTTGACACCCATATCGTCATCACCTCTTGTGATACGACCAACTCTTAGAGTCCACGACTCCCAGGTCAACACATGACCGTACAACTAATAGTCTCCTCCGAGACCCAGGTCCCCGCCACATCACTAGCTGCCCATCGCCCCCTGAACAACTCCTCACTGAGTTGCAGTTACGACTACAGACTAGTGCATGCAGTGCGACCATATCTACCAAAGTCCCCGCCACATCACTAGCTGCCCATCGCCCCCTGAACAACTCCTCACTGAGTTGCAGTTACGACTACAGACTAGTGCATGCAGTGCGACCATACCTACTAGTGTCCCCGCCACACCACTAGCTGCCCATCGCGCTCTGAACAACCCCTCATTGGGTTGCAGTTACGACTACAGACTAGTGCGTGCAGCGCGACCACACCTACTAGTGTCCCCGCCACACCACTAGCTGCCCATCGCGCTCTGAACAACCTCTCACTGGGTTGCAGTTACGACTACAGACTAGTGCGTGCAGCGCGACCACTCAGCCATGATACGTGTTCTATTTGCTGGCGGAGGCACCCTCCTCACCATCTTCTACATTTTGAAAATCTAACTCAGCAGACATTACTTGGAAAAATCTTTCGTACCTATGCGATCGTGGGGTACATATAAGTTCTGTTTCCAATCAACGATTTCAATAGGTAACGATCGCGATTATCGCCATCAAACAACTCACCAATATTAAATTTCATTACTTTAGCTCATTTCTATCAAATTTACATTTTTCGTAAATAGCACTCATTTCTATGTTCGTTGCCGCTTGTTCTCTTGAGAAGATTTAATAGTCTAGCCGCACATACTATCAGAAACTCAAGTGAGCTCGTAACTATAGGCACACACAGTGAACTTTAGTTTCGAAATAAAGACAAACCAGACATAATTTTAAAACCCTGATTTAAAATTTCTCAGCCCATTATTACAAACAATAGTCGGGTAGTACAAGAAATAAAATTTCCAAAAATAACTCTTATTAGCATGTCGCAATGAAATGGTTCAGTACACAACGCTGGTACTACCCATACCCTGTCTACGTACTATCGCGTGTTACGTATACCAATGAAATTACAGATAGCTTGACAAGAGAACATTCAGCACCGAAATCAAAATAAAAATAATACAACTCACCGGATTATGGCAACTTCCCACAAACACCTGCCACTTGGCAGTTGTCAACCGTTGCACACCAGACATCTCTGAGCTCTTATAAAACCCCATTACGTTACCACAAACATTTTGGGTATTTTGAAACCTTCTCATCGCCTGCAGAGTAGATGCTGTCCTGAATTCTTCTCATCGCCTGCAGAGTAGAGACTCAAGTCTTGAAACCTTGGGCGTTCCGCAAAGCGCACGCAGCTCCAGCAGCGCCACACGCCATTAATGCGATTCACCACGCAGCTAGTAGCGCGCTCCGCAAGCGCACCTTGCGCGCTCCGCAAGCGCACCTTGCGCGCTCCGCAAGCGCACCTTGCGCGCTCCGCAAGCGCACCTTGCGCGCTCCGCAAGCGCACCTTGCGCGCTCCGCAAGCGCACCTTTCGCGCTCCGCAAGCGCCCCTTTCGCGCTCCGCAAACGCACGTCGCTCGCCAAGCAACAGCCAGCACTGTCGCGACAGCGCCGCGTCCAGCCGCACGTGCACGCCTGCAGCGGACTCCTGCAGCGGACTCCTGCAGCGGACTCCTGCAGCGGACTCCTGCAGCGCACTCCTGCAGCACACTCCTGCAGCGCACTCCTTCAGCACACTCCTGCAGCACACTCCTGCAACACACTCCTGCAGCGCACTCCTGCAGCGCACTCCTGCAGCGCACTCCTGCAGCGCACTCCTGCAGCGCACTCCTGCAGCGCACTCCTGCAGCGCACTCCTGCAGCGCACTCCTGCAGCGCACTCCTGCAGCGCACTCCTGCAGCGCACTCCTGCAGCGCACTCCTGCAGCGCACTCCTGCAGCGCACTCCTGCAGCGCACTCCTGCAGAGCACTATCACGCGGGGCGATCTCTTCTGCATCAGCAATTGAGCACCTCGTAACGTGACTTTCACTTCCAGCCTCACTGCCCGTATATCCAGCATTTACAGAAGCTCATACCAAGACAATGAACAACTACACACGTAATGGCAGAAAGTGACTGTTATTTTGTTCCTTGATTTATAACGAGATTGTGAGCAGTGTAGTTCTTCATCCAACTTCTGATGTCGCAGACAGCGACGGCAGAGCGGTAGGGTCGACAGCATCTTGGTGTGGTGGTACAGGTTCCATTTCGTAGGTGAGTTTTAAATTAAAGCACGACGTGTAGATATACCCTCCAATCTTCATAATAACAATTTGAATAGGCAAACCGACAGTTTCGGTTCGGAGATGTGCCTTGGTCCGCGTCTCGATGCAAAGTCACCGTTCGACGAACCCCACTTTCCAAAGCGACTCTGTCCATCTGCCGCCATCACAAAATGACGTCACAAGCGTTCGCCCCTCTACTACGTAAATCAAATCAGCAACTTCTATTAAAATTAATCGACGATCTCCGACATATACAATATGTAAAGAAAACCCTGTCCGACCCGTGAAGGTGTTGTTAGGTATCGATAACTGATTCTACTAATGCATACAAAACCGGGCTAAACTTAAAAAAAAATCCTCCTAAAAAAATAAATATTATTTCGCAAAAAGAGGTAACTTAATAAATGTGCGTAAGCACCCTTCCGCGGGCGGTGGGCGGCAGGGCACGCGGCACGTGGTCGCATCGCTATTCGCTCATAATAATAGCGGTGTTGTCACTTTTTTAAAAATTACCAAATTTCGGGGAAGTTGGAATTAATTCGCGGGAAAAAAAGATTATTTCAAAATTCATTTGTATTGGTACTATGATGATTACGTAAAATTTTATATTATATTTGGTCATGTGTTTACCTAACCTTTATTATCCTAATGGGTCGGACAGGGTTTTCTTAATATATTGTATAACTTTATGTTGCCTGTTCGAGAGTCGGACCCCCAGCCTTTTGTTTATTCATGCTCAAAATGGAATAACAAAAAAATATTGTTTATCCAAATTACATGGTCCAATTTATTAATTTATTTTTTCACTTTATTCGTAGCGTAGCACGTACCTGGATGCTAGTTATGATATATAAATATAATGTGCTATTTTTCCCGAATTTATATACCAGTAGATACATTAGTAGAAAACACTAGCGAATTTGGGTCTGACTCTGCCTCTGCCTCGCCCTTCAAGAATAGATAACCATCAGATGCTTATGGTGTGATGGTTAAATATTTTTCATTACAATTTTCAGCCAGGAGGTTGCTGAATTATGATAGTGGAAGAAAGTATTAGTTTCACGCCGGTGTCAACCAATAAAGAGGTATGAAAAACATGGTGTAGAAAGTTCACTCATCGTCCATAGACGCACGGTTAGCGCAGTGGTCCAGCCATTGACTGGTGCGCTGCGTGTCGCGGGTTCGAATCCCACACGGATCAAACATTTGTATGTGAGAGGGAGAATAGTCCGACCAGTCAGGTGTTATCTGGCGGCCAACTGTCCCAAGTTTGATGTTGTGTGTTAGAACTCTGCTTGTGTGATGCAGGATTTTTGCGTGACGTCACTATGATGCGCAGTTCGCATGTGGTGTTGTCGCGCTGTAAATACCTCTAATCTAGTACGCCTCTGTACAACTAGTCCATATTTTTTTACAGAATGATTCACGCTGGTGAAAAATAACAGTCGCGTGGTTTGATCGATTAAAGTTCCATCCCTTTCATACGGAGACCACTCCGTGCCTCTAAAAGCATAATGAGCCACTGTTCCGAACTGTCGATCTTCGTAATCTTTGAGTGCCCAAAAGTCTGATAAACAGACTTATCAAGCAACCTTGGACGGAGTGGAAGGGCGTGTCAGACTTTTACTGACTAAAACCCACCCGTATTTCTTCACTTGCCTATGGGCCGGGGCCATGGTTTTTTTTTAACCAACCCGCAACCCTTTTTTTTTTTTTTTTTTTTCTCGAGTGGAAATGCCTTTACGCACCATACCCGTCGCTAGCTAGGCGACGAGCGTGTGTGGGACTCGCCCGGCCGTAGCCGGGAATACCCACTAAAACCACCCGGTTACCGTCGGGCCCTGTGTTGAGAGTGTCACGGGGCCGACCCGAAGGCCAAGTACTCCGTGACACCCTCAGGGCTTGCCGGCCCTCCCCTGTAGGGCCGGTTTCCGCGCCAAAGGGGGATTACCCGGTAACGGAATAATCCCCAGACGTGGTGACCGTTGTGCAATGCACGTGCGGGAGCTACCCGCACGCGCTGGTCACACCCTGGGGCTAAAGGAGACGGGGGTTCGTCCCCCGCCTTCTTCGCCCCACCCGTCTACGCCGGAGGGGAGCGGCAAGTACGTCCTCTTCCCGCTCCCTCTCCGCAGCCTCCTTCTGCAAGAGGACGGTCTCGCAGAAGGAGGCGGCAGCCTCCCATGCCGTCTCACTTTCAACCATGGCTCGTACCATGGTTGCCAGTGAGAGGCGTCCGCCTCCGAGCGCCGCAACGAGATCGCGGCGCTCGTTCCGCCAGGCCGGGCACTCCACTAGGGTGTGCTCGGCCGTGTCGTCGGGGGAGTCGCAGTGATGACACCGCGGTGACTCCTCCCGACGGGCGACTCGGTGCAGGTAGTGACCGAAGCACCCATGTCCGGTCAGTACCTGCACTAGGCGGAAGGTAAGGCTGCCATGCCGGCGCCCAACCCATCCCTCCAACACCGGACGAATCGCTCCAATCGTCCGGTGGCCGGCAGCTGGGGAGCGGAGCGCCTCCCTCCACCGGCTCAGGGCCTCCCCCTGAGCCGCTAATCTGACCCGCCTTACTTCCTCGAAGGCGGGTCGTTCCCCCCGTTCCCGGGCCGCGACACGGTGTCGATGCACCTGGGACAGAACCAGGGCATCGACCTCCCACGGGGGCGTGCCCGCGAGCACGCAGGCCGCCCCATGACTTACCGTGCGGTATGCCCGCACGGTCCGTGTCGCGATGACCCTCTGCGGCCTCCGCAGCAGGGCCACTGTTGCCCGGGAAAGGCGCTCCGCCCACACCGGGGCTCCGTAGAGCGCCATCGACCGTACCACTCCCTGGTACAGCCGACGGCACGCCGAATTCGGCCCCCCAAGATTGGGGAGGAGCCGTCCGAGTGCGGCTGCGAATGAGCACAGCCGCGGAGCGAGGAGCCTAAAGTGCTCCTCGAAACTCCAGCGGGGATCCAGGATCAGGCCGAGGTACTTTATATGCACCTCGACGGGAACCCGGACCCCCTCCACTCGGATACGGAGACCCGGTGGGGTTCTGCGTCGTGGGGCGTGGAAGGTCATGGCCCTCGTCTTCTCGAGAGCCACTTCCAGCCCCAGGAGGCGGATGCGCCGGACGACCAATGAGGTGCCGACCGACGCAAGGTGAACCGCCTCCTCCCAGTCACGCGCCCTGGCCGCGACTAGGGTGTCGTCCGCAAAGCAGACGACGTCCATACGCGGCAAGAGCGCGCCACGCAGAACCCAGTTGTACCCCAGGTTCCAGAGCAGGGGACCAAGCACCGATCCCTGGGGTACTCCTACTGATACGGCCCACGACTGGACGCGACCCTCTGCGTCCTCGTACAGCACCCTCCTCTCACGGAGGTAGTCCCGCACGAGGGCGCAGAGGTAGAGGGGCACTTCATGGTACTTCAGTGCCGCCTCTATGCATTCGTGGGGGAGGGTGTTGAACGCGTTCGCGATGTCTAACGACACCGCGACTACACCCTCACCCCTCGCTGTGGCCGCCTCAGTCCACCTCTTGAGGCGAGCCACCGCGTCCATCGTGGACCGGCCGGTCCGAAAGCCGTACTGGCAGTCCGCCAACTGCGGCCCACGGCTTTCCAGGTGCTCCTGGATGCGAGAGGCGATGATTCTCTCAAAGCATTTTCCGCTCTCATCCAGGAGCACGACCGGCCTATAACCCGACGGTGAGTCGGCAGGACGTCCGTCCTTGCGAAGGAGGCAGAGCCTGCCCACCCTCCACCTCCTGGGGAAGCGGCCCGTCGCGATGCATGTGTCCATAACCGCGCGGAACCGGTCCCCCAGGGGCTCTATGGCAATTGCCATCACCTTCGCAGGGACGCCGTCCGGGCCCGGAGCCTTGTTTTTGGCTCGGAGCCTCTCCCTGACGGAGTCCAACTCACCGTCGGATACGGGAGGCCCATCGGTCCACACCTCCAGAGTGGATGAACTGGAGGCGGGCATCCTGGGGGGCGTGAAGGGTCCCGGGTTCGGAAACAGAGTTTCCAGGACCCTTCTCAATAGGCCCGGCTCCATACAGGATGTGGGGGGTGCCGCTCCCTGCAGCTTCCCCCTCACCACCCTGTAGGGCCTTCCCCAGGGGTCGCTGTCGAGGAGTGCGAGGAACTCCTCAGCGGCAGCGACCTTTGCCCTGCATATGGCGGTACGCAGGGCTCGATGAGCCTCCCTGTATGCCCGGCGAAGACCGTCCTCTTCGCCGGGCGCCCTTACGGCGCGCCTCCAGCACCTCTGGTAGGCGCGCCGTGCAGCCATACTGGCGGCACGCAGGTGAGCGAGTTCCTGCGTCCACCAGTATGTCTGTTTTTTTCGGCGGGGTCCCTGGGCCCTCGGCATGGCGGCGCTGCAGACCACTTCCAGGTCCTCAGCGAGTAGGTCCGCCATGCCGTCCGCGTCTCCAATGAGGTGGGCCGGTGGTTCGGCCCACGCTCGGAACGTCGCCACCTCCTCGGCAACGTCCCTCCGGAGATGTGCAAGCGCCCACCTCGGGAACGAGGAGGCGCCTGCCGCTGGGCCCAGGTGGAGCGGGGCCGCAGGCCCCGCAGTGGAGATCTCGAAGCGGACGTACCTATGGTCCGAGATCTCCACCGCCGTCTCTACCCGCCAGTTCCGAACTCGGTCGGCTAGGGTCGAGGTGGCCAGGGTGACATCCACTATTGATTCACCCTGCCACCTCACACATGTCGGGGTGTTGCCCCGGTTGAGGACCTGGAGACCCAAGCAGTGGGCCCACTCCACCAGGTCCTCACCGAAGACGTTCGTGACGGGAGACCCCCACGCGCCATGCTTGGCGTTGAAGTCTCCCGCCACCAACACGGGGCGTGGAGCCGCCCTCCTGACCGTCCCCTCGACGGCCGCCAGGAGGCGCTCGAATTCGGCCCGGCTGCGATTGGGGGAGAAGTAGGTCGAAATGACCACCACTCCCCCCCACTGAACCGCGACGAACCCCGGACCCCTCTCCCTAAGAACGAGAGGGGGGCCGGTGCTCGCGGCGGGTCGCGTGATCGCAGCCAGGCCGTCCGACGACCCTAACCAATTGACCGAGTTCGGAACAAAGTATGGCTCTGCCACCACCGCCAGGTCTGCTCCCCACTCCGCCATGTCCTGACACAAGAGGTCCTGTGACGTGGCGGAGTGGTTGACATTAACCTGTAGAATGGCACCGTTGGACCTACTGGGCATTAGCAGTGTCCATCGGTGTCCCTTCCGTTGCGGTGGTCGCAGAGCCGGCCGCTGGTGGTCCCGCTGGCGGTCCCACTACAGGGCGGCCTCGGACCGGAGGGGCTCCGCATGCGGCGCCGGCCATTCTGTGGCCGCTGGGCAGGCCCCTGTCTGCGCATAGCGCGCATTTAACAGGGGCCTTACAGGCCGCAGCCATGTGGCCCTCCTTGCCGCACCGGAAGCAAAGCCGGCTCCGGTCCTTGGCAGAGGGGGGGCAGAGCGCCGCAGTGTGCCCCCTCGCTAGGCACCTGCGGCAGCGCATGGGGCGCTGCTCCAAAAGGTGGATGGTGGCCACACTCCAGCCCACCACCACCTTGCCCCGCTCCGCCAGCCCCTTTGCGGCCTCTATGGGGCACGAGACCCGGACCGAGCCCGTGCCCCGCGCCCCCAGGGCTATGGTGCCCACCCGAAGTTTGTCGGGCGGGCACTTGACCGCAACCAACCCGCAACCCTGACCCAGGCATCGGACTTCGTGGACCCCATCACGATGTGCTGACATATCTTTGAGGCGCACGTGAAACACAACGCGCTGATCACCACCCGCACCGTATAGCGTCTACGGTGGCCGGGCGTAAGGCCGATGGGATTCCCGACTCCTCACGCGCTCCGCCTCCTCCTTTGCCAGTGTCACTACTTCGCAGAAGGAGGTGACGGCCTGCTATGCACTCTCGCTCCGGACCATAGCCTGGACCAGGGCGGACGCGAGAGATCACCGCTACGAGGACACGGCATTGCTCTACCCAAGCCGCGCAGACCTCCACCGTATGCTCCACCGTGTCCTCAGGGCGATCCACACAATGATGACACCCTTTTTAAGCGTTTCCTCCCGCCTTATCCGGAACAGGAACCTCCCGAAACAACCGTGTCCGGTGAGTACCTATACGGGCTACCCTGGGCCCATCATCATCACCTACCCAGCCTTTCCTCAACTATATTAGGATCGACTTCAAAAATAACTGGCACCCTAATTGTTTAACACACCATTATTATCAGTGGGAATCATTTTGAAGTTTATTGCTAGTCCATTCCTCCCTATGTTCGAAAGTGTATCTGCTCAACAACATAGATAACGCAATGAATGCTGTTGAAATGTCAAATTGAAACCCATTGCTACTGATAATGTATTACACAATTGCAGCTGAATACCAACGTTTCCCTTGAATAAAGCCTGTGGCCATTATTTAGCCATGAGCCATCTATCGCCCATGTCTTGGTTAGAAAATTAGACGTAACGGGGCTGGCTATTCTTAAGGTATACCGGATGTACATATATTTACATAAATATTACTAGTGGAGGCTATTTTATACATGTCAATATTTTTATGGTATACTAGCTGTAACCAGCGACTTCGTTCGCTTCACATTACTACCTTTTGATTGTCTTTATCTTTCTTAAATCAAAGTAAGCTTAAGTAAAGCCATGCACCATGAGCTATCTGCCAGTGAAAGCCCAGTCAAAATCGCTTCAGCCGTTTCAGAGATTAGCTAGAACAAACAGATGGACAACAGGTGATAATTTTACAACTGATTTTCCTTATTTTAAGTATCATATATTATCCTACTAATAGGTATTATAAATGAGAAAGTTTGGATTAATATTTGTAAATCTTTTACGCAAAACTACTAAACAGATTTGGATAAAATTGGGTACCTACAGGCTACATATATGATTTATAGACAGGAATAACTTTAGGACTTTCTGTAAGTACAGAAAGTATCCAAAAGTTATTCCTGTTAATAATCACCCGCTAAAGTTTCAACCCTGTGGGTCGAAACAAGCTAGTGATAGGGCATAGTACTTTCACAAATGCATCTTTATTTTGACATCATAAACAAACACTTCAATATTATATATATGTAGAACAGTATTTGTATTAAGTAGGTATTTATATATATGAATAAGTTGGTATAATTTAACAGTTTATGCCACACATTCAAAGCTTTTATGGTATACAGCACACACTTCCAATATGAGAACTGGAATGAATACCGAATTAAATATAGTGGTTTTACTAAAGACATAAACTTATACCATGTCATACTATGACAAATCTGCTGCAATATTAAATAAGAGAAATATAAACTATGTATGGTTTAAACCAGATGTTACATTTCATGAAATGAAAACTCATAATCGTTGCGGTGAATGTGGAAACACTTGTACAAATATAATCGAACTTAAAGTAGGGTTGGCGACTTTGATGATTCTAATCACCAACCTCTACTTTATAGCATAACTTACTTGAGCCATTACATTGGCTTGGCCATAACATCGGCTGCTGGCAGAAGTTACCACCTACCAGACAAAGTCTTGCCGCCAAGCGATTAGTTGTGTTCCGTCATGTTGTTTGGTGAAGCCGTAGCCGGAGTCGGACTGTACGAAGGACGGGTCTCAGCAGTTTTGCTATCTGTATCGGGTACGACACGCCAAATGTTGTTGTGTCGGGAGTTCCGTCATGGAGGATCTTTTCTTTTTTTGTTAGGATGGGAAATCATCAAATGACTTCTCCCGCTCTGGGCGGAGCGGAAGGGTGTGTCAAAGTTTTACTGACTAAAACCTACCCGTGTTTCTTCATTTGCCTGTGTGACTTTTGTTAGTGTCTACTGCGTGGTTTATTTAAAAGTTAGATATAAGTCCTCGTTTATACTTTGTTTACAGGGGGAATACAATCACATGGGCCCTGCTGGGTACGCCAATGTGATTGTACTTTGTTTTTTAGAAATAAATATCTTAAACCATTATTATTATTGTGAGTGTCTTCTTCTGGCTGAAGCTTGCTGCGACGATTCTGAAAATTGAGAGCAGATTTTTTCAATGTTAATCAATTATCCGTTGACTGAGACCTGCGAGATTGTTTCGACCTTTCTTCTCACAGTAGTCAGATAGGCAACGCGGAACTCATCTAGTAAAAAAAATATTTGATTTGTAGAAATATTTGTACAAACCTACATATGTACTAAATAAACCATATAATTAATTTTAAAATTCCTAGTTTTAATATTCCTTTTATTTGGCCATTAAACCCTATCTCTGTACGAAATTTCAGCTCTCTGAGCTTATGGGAAGTACTAGTTCTATTTTGATGATCACGAGTGAGTGAGTGTCATAAACACGAAACTTTATTTCGCTTAACTTCGGAACTAAATGACCTACAGACTTGAAATTTTGGATTTAAAGTATGTGGTTGTAGCTTACTAGATGACAAAATTTTCTGCAATCTGGTCTTATTCAGAAGTTGTTAAATAGGGGCCTGAAAATACGGCGAAATGGTTCCAGTAAAGAATGGTACGGCAGTGTTTGCTTCGCGCTCGACTTGGCGGGGGCACTGCCGCGCCCTCCGATGAGGCATCATTTTAAAGCCTTTCTGGACCGCTACACCCGAAAAATATACAAATTTCAGTGGTTTTTCGAAAATTTACTATAGAAAGTGCGAATATTTTACACGAGTCACCTCGTTTTGACAGCCCTTGCCAAAACCTTCAGGCTCCGAGATTCACACAATGTTTTATAGTATGACGTGTACAATTAGTAATGCTGAAAACATTCCGCATGCATATTTTCTACGGATTTCAGTTCGTCATTGACTTGCTTTCATCGTGATGTCATGAACAGGTGACCTAATTTACAAGCTACCTGTCTAATAGTAGTTGTACCTACATCGTAGGTTCCAACCCAGATAGGTTACTTTGTCTTAATAATTTTAACACCATTATTCTGAAAACTTTCGTTTTTCTGCGGATCTCCTCATTTCTGATTTGATCACGCAGTGAAACCCCCAAACATAGCCTTCTCCGTTGCCTTTTGAGTGACCTTCTGCTTGAGGAGATCAGTAGAAGAACGAGATTAACCGACATAGCCCGAAAAATTACAACACTTAACCGTGGACCGATGCCCAATGGAGCCGACGGGTTCTCCAGTGGCGAACACAAACTGGTGGCCTGACTGGCGCAGGACTGGTTGTCGTGGAGATCCTTGGAGTAGGTTATCCAAGTCCAACAATGGCCGTCTTTCGGCTGAAATGATGATAAACCTCAAAACGTTAAAGAAAAGTATTTTAAAGAATGCTGCGTGTCTGTAACTAATCTGCATTGGGCACGCGTGGTGGTTTATGGCCTTTAAGCTGGTCGCTCTGATTAACTCAAGACAATTTTTGTGTTCTTTCTCCAGAATTAACTGAATTACTATGAGTTCATATAATTGTTTTTCTTTACAATGCCTAAAATATGTGAGCTGTCACGCACTTTATATCTACCTGGGGCTTTTATTTAGGTAATAAGTTTTTATTTATTTATATTTCCATTTTAATGATATTTTTTTTTTTGCTTTGCTGGTATTTTGGCGTGGCTAGCTGGCATCTGATAAATAATTTCTTTGTTGGAGTGTTTTCTTTTCTTTTCTTGAGTTCATTACTATACATAGTATTGTATAAAGTCATGTATTTTTTTTTTATAAACCGACGGCTGTGCTGCTGGGGAGTTTGTTCCGCCATTTCTTGTTCCCAACGAAAGCACTAGGAAGTGTCGAAGGGCGGGCGTATTGGAGGGACTGTCTTATATAATATTGACGTCTGGACCTTCTGCTGACCACTGATCCGGACAGGTGTGTTGTAACAGTTTCCTCACCGTTGGTAACTTCAGACCGCTGTCTGGTGAAGTCTGTGTCGACCTTCTCCCCACCAGATCACGACTCTCGTGGTGAACGGCGAATGTGGCGATACAGGTCAGCAGACTGGGATGAGATGCGCCATTTCTTTGCGTCTTATCCTTGGCAGCAGGTCTGCTTCTCTTCTAGCAATCCGTCGAGCTGTGCGGATGCTATAACCGATGTGGTGCGTCAAGCTATGGAATATTTTATTCCCTATAATGACGTGCCCGTCGGTGGCTTGGCTCGCCCATGGTTCAATGCCGATTGTGCCCAAGCCGAACAGCGTAAGCACACGGCATTTTTCACCTGGGTTGACGCTCGTGACCGCGGAGCTCCGGATCTAAGCCCAAAGAATAGAGCCTTTAACCGTGCTGCCAAGTCCTACAAAAAGGCACTAAAGAAGGCTCGCTTCGACCGTATTACCCATATTGGCAACAAGTTATCTGCGCAGCTTTCCGGTAGCAGATCTTTTTGGTCCCTTGCCAAATCGGTCGAGGCGAACTTCTGTCGGCCCTCACTGCCTCCGCTGGTTAGGCCTGATGGAACACTGGCTCATACGGCGAGAGAGAAAGCAGGTCTCTTTGCATCTCTCTTTCCCCATAATTCGCGTCTTGATACTGGCAGTGCTACTCCACCTATTTTACCCCACTGCGGTACTTCAATGCCTGAGGTTCGCATTCGGAACAAGGAGGTTCTGAGAGCACTGTGTCGTCTGGACGTGAAGAAGAGCGATTGTTCTAAAAGCATGTGCGCCCGAGTTGTCTCCTGTATTGACACGCTTGTATCGCCTCTCATTTGGGACTGGTATAGTGCCCAAGTCCTGGAAGCTTGCCAACGTGCAGCCCGTGCCCAAAAAGGGTAGTCGTGCCGATCCTACCAACTATCGGCCGATTTCGATCACCTCCATACTTTGCAAAATTATGGAGCGTGTATTGAACTCGCGCCTTTTGGCATACCTGGAAGGTAACGATCTCCTCAGTGACCGACAGTACGGGTTTCGCCGCAATCGGTCAACTGGGGACCTACTAGTGTATGCCACTCACTTGTGGGGCGAGGCCCTCGAGAGAAATGGGGAAGCGATTGCTGTCGCCCTTGATGTCTCGAAGGCCTTCGACCGGGTATGGCACGCTGGCCTTTTGAGTAAGCTTCCAGCGTACGGCATTTCCCCTAGCCTGACTGACTGGGTAAAAGACTTCCTGACTGAACGGTCCCTCCGAGTTGTTGTCGACGGATGCTCATTTGAGCCCATGTCGACTAATTCCTCAGGGGTCTGTTCTGTCTGCAACTCTGTTTCTGCTGCATATTAACGATCTGCTGATGCCCGGTATCTATGGGTATGCAGATGACAGCACAGTTATGGAGAGATTCCTGCCGGATGCTCGGGCTAGTAGGGAATCAATCCGGTCCGAAAGAGAGGCCATGGTAGAGCGAACGAGTGTTGCACTTCAGGCAGTCTCCGAATGGGGCAATGCCTATCTTGTAGCATTCAATGCCGCCAAAACGCAGGCGTGTCTTTTCACCGCCAAAAGGAGCCCGTTCACCTTGGCTCCTACTTTTCGGAATGTATCCTTGGAGAGTACCGACCGCCTTCAGCTTTTGGGTGTTGAGATTTCCTCGAACCTTAACTTTGGGCGATTCATTTAGTCCAAGGCCAAGGTGGCTGCCAGAAAACTTGGCGTTATCGCAAAGGTCCGGCAGTACTTCACACCAGGGCAGCTTCTAATGTTGTACAAAGCACAGGTCCGTTCGTGTGTGGAGTACTGCAGCCACATTTGGGCTGGTGCTGCTAAGTGTCACCTGGCCACTTTGGATTCAGTGGAGAGGCGTGCGAAGAGGCTGATTGGTGACCCTGATTTAACTCGAGTTGGTCTCCAAAGCCTAGAGCACAGGCGTAGAGTAGCCAGCCTTTCGGTGTTCTATAGGATACATTCTGGGGAGTGTGCGAGGGAATTGCACGATTTAATTCCCCCATCTCCGTTCCACCATCGGACGACCCGTCGTACGGCGAGTTTCCACCCTTATGTTGTTAACACCTCTACGATCCGGACGAAGCGTTTCGCCTCCTGCCGGCGGCGGTGTTTCCGTCGGACTACAATTTGAGTGTCTTCAAGGCTAAGAGTGAATAGGCTCTTAATAAACTAGTGCGCTTTACCATCATCGATTGCGTCACTGCTTACCATCAGGCGGGATTGCGGTCAAGCGCTGGTTTATATTTTAATTAAAAAAAAAAATAAAAAAAATGACTTAATTTTCAGCTGAATATCACAGTTTATCCAACCATCTACCACCATGAACAGAGATGTTCCCATCAATGGCAACACTAAGTTCAGAACTAGTTCGAACTAGACATATTGCGTATATAGCTTCTAATTGCTCACCCCCGACACTATTTCTATCACACACGATGGCAGGGGTGACACAATGTGCGTTATGGTCATGTTCACCAGTGACTTCCAGCTCACGACAATAGGTATATAACGTAACATAAGACCCCATACAAAACAGGCGTGAGTATACGCATATTCTCTTGTGGTATCGGGCTTAAATTAGGTATTACCAACTCATATCCTCCCGTGGGTGTCGTAAGAGGCGACTAAGCAAACTCTCACCAGACAAGCGAGCAATAGCGCTTCTCCTGTGGAATATCAAATTACTGCGATCCCCAAACCGCCTCCCAAGCGTTGGGATTATGGCAAACCCCCCCAAATCAATGAAAGCCTTGAGGGAGGCCTTTGTCCAGCAGTGGACGTCTATAGGCTGAAGAGAAAGAGGATACGTATGTATGTATATGTCAGTCTGCAAGTTAATACCAGTAGAGTAACTACGTAACACATTAAGTACAATCTGCCTAGTCTTTTCCTGTTGAGATCAGATTCTAGTCTGACTGAATTGAGCTGAATACCTACTGATATTTTATATGGAGCGACTGCCCATCTGACCTCCACCACCCAGTTACTGGTTACGATATCTCGTGGTAAGACTGGTGGTCTGACTTTCGGGCTTTGGACGACTCGTAATGACTTTTAAAGATCTTCGAAGGACAGCCAGTAAGAACGCGCGGCTTACCGTGCTTTCCGAGGCACGGAAACTCACACTGTGTAAAAATGGTCACCATCTACAAACCTACCACGGCAAGCATCGCTTAACCTAATCGATCGACCGTCGGAGCTGTTGCTATTTAACCACGAGCACACTATCAATAGCAATGAGTTATTTACATAAATAATGCAATGAACTGATCTGATTTTATTACAATTCATTGCGTCATTTACGTTATTATATGGACACATATTTAGAAAATATTAAGCAATAGATAGCAATATAATAAGCCTATAATTTTCCCACTCCTGGGACACAAACCTCCTATCGATGAGAGGGAGTGGGCCGTAATGTACCACGCGGGTCCAGTGCGGGTTGGTGAGCATGTACAGCGTTATTTTATGTATATGTGAAATCCAAAACACGTGTCTAGAATTTTTATTTAAAGAATTTCTGTACAAAATTTCAAAAAGCTATCATGACTAAGCGCAAAGTTATGAGCTTGTTATTTTACCTGGTTGTCCTAACAAAAATATGGTCAACGTACCGCTCGCCCGCCTGCGCCTGCAGCGGCGCGGCGTCGTCTTGCATTTATTGGTAATAATACCTATCTGTTTGTATTGTAATTAACAGTAATAAGATTTTCCATCACATTTGCAGGCACATTTTTATTGTAAAAAATACAATATTTATAAAAAACATATAATGGCATTATATTAACTACGTGTACCGAAAGGCACATCCATATTTTTCTTTCGTCAAATCATGGTTAGGTATTTAAATGCCGGAATATCCGACCAAGTGACATTTTCATTAAGACAAGGGACAAAAGACACAGTTTAATACTAATGCACTTTTGCTTTTGTGCATTCGTATAAAACTAGTAGGTACAATTACTTATTAAAATCAGGTGCGTACTCGGCCGTCAATCGCGTAACTCAAACCATACCAAAACCATTCAAACCATTTTTTAATTAAACTAACATAGCTTTCTCACTTATAATCATTATGGCGAGATTTCCAACAGTGAATCAGTGGTACACATTGAGCCAGCCTTCTTACTTTGTAAATGCTACGTTTCCAAACCGTGCTTTTTTTTTTTTTTTTTTTTTTTATATATTATAAACCAGCGCTTGACCGCAATCCTGTCTGATGGTAAGCAGTGATGCGATCGTTGATGGTAAGCTGCTGGTAAGTCGGGAACTAGCTAGCGTCAAAGATGTCCGTGTGGCGGATCGCAATAAGATTTTCGGCGATAAAACCCAATAAAACGTAAGTATTACTTTTTCGTATTACTTCTGTTAAGTATATGTACTTTTATTATGTGTGTGTTTTAGTGTTTTCATACTTAAAAGGAGAGGTCAACCTCAATTTTGTTTGTACCAACTTAGTTTTTAAATAAAATATTTTTCATTTTTCATTTTCATTATGTGACATTTTCACCTAATATAGCGTTTATTTGGCTATCATATACAACTGAAATTACTACAGTAACTTTTTTCATTTGTTTTTAACATCACCTTAAACGTTGAATGGTGGGTGTAGTATACACAATGAACCACGAACATCGTTGGATCAGTGAGACGGTTAATTTTATCTTTGACTAAAATTGTTGTTGTTTCAGCATAGGGCGAATCAAAGCAGCGCCTAGGAAAATTGGAGGGCACACAAAAGAACACATGTTGCAAGCCATGTTGCTAGTAAAAAATGGACGTTTCATATTTAAAAATAAAAAACATTGTCAAAAACATTTAATTAATAAAGTTGATTACTTAGTAACATTTACAAGGCATTTTATTGCTTTACCTTAGTTTTGTAGCATAAATAGTCATAATTTACTTTAAAATAAATAGGAAGCTTCACTAAGTACATATTGGTTCATTGTTGACCTGGCCCCGGTTCAGAGTGTCCCACGTGGTGGACTCAGTGAGCCATTTGTCATCTTTTAAAAAAAAAAGACGTGTGGCACTCGGGGACTGCCGCGGTAAAGCTATTGCATAGCATTTTGTATCAATTTATGCAATTATAATTATTTATTTATTTTATTTATGCAGTATTTCTTTTTCTTTGATATTAATTCAAGTTACACTTTTTGAGCGTGGTGACCGATAAGAAAACAAATTTTTCTTTTATTAAATAAATAAAAATTTAATATTATTTAAAATATTTTTATTATTTTACAATACATGTGGGTTTTATTACCTTACAGTAGCTGTTGGTTATTCAGGAATATTTATCATTGAAACTATAGGTTTATGATAACTGAAATAAGAAACATAAGTTTGCGACTTAATATCCTCTAAATACCTAGAAAATACCGCGTCAATGGTGGTCCCATATTTTGTTGTGGACTCTTGTGGATCATTATTCATTTTCAAATTCAATGTTTTTGATAGAAAAGTTGTCAACCGTTCTGATTTTTTATCAGCGAAGTTAATGTTGAAATCGCCAGCCAAGATAAGTGGAAATTTATTACCATTTGTACCAAGTATTTTCGAGCCTTCTTCAGTGTACTCCAGTAAAGTGCGATGAATAAAATGCTCTAACTCGTCCAATTTTGGATTCGGAGAAATGTAAATTGCTACCATCACTATTTGTAGGCCATTTCTAAGTTTGCATAAGCACGCACAAATATCTCCAACAACTGAGCGCCTAACATTAACATCGCTAACGTGTACAATATTTATTTCAATATTCGGAGTATTCGAGATATTAGTAATATCATTTTTATTTTGGTAAATAGCTACCCCACCTTTTGTAACAGTATCTCGTTTGAACTGAACAATACAATTAAAATTAGGTATTTCAATTGGATTATCATGCGTCATGCAAGTTTCGGTAAGAAGTAACACATTTGTTTGTCTCGTAACTGAATCTTGTAAATCGTATTTATGACTATTTAGACTTTGGCAGTTGAAAGTCATTATTGAAATGCCATTTCTGTTACTAATGAAATCTAATACACTTTGAGCAATCGTCTGAACACTATTTAAAGACAGTCTTTTGAATTCTTGCAACAATTGAAAAAAATGGCCGCGTGAGCACTTTTTACTCTATAAAATCACGCGCTTTTATTTAGTAAACAACACTATAAATAATTTAAAAGTCCAATGAAAAATTAGCGTGACATTCATCTTAGCTTTTTCGTTAAAAAAAAGCTATTTTATAAAAACACTACTAAATTAATTTGAATAAAAGTACTTAATAATTAATTATATGAAAAGTTTTTAAGGTAGCCATGACAACGTCGGTGACGTCTATGACATATCTCTATAGAAGACCTATTTCAGAGAGAAAATTAATCGCAAGTTTAGCACATCGCGACTATCAGTAACATGGCAAGTGTGTAGAACTGAGTTCGCGCCCTGCAATATGCGTGCTCTTTTTGAAAATCTATAAATTGTTATCAAAAGATGTAGTCGCACGCACACAAACATACCGTGCCGAAGACTGCCGAACTGAAACGACGTTAGACGATGGGGAGCGTGAGGTTTTTTCGTTACGGAATTTCTGGATTCGGTCCCCGCGCTCAAGGCCCGCGATAGAAGCTATGCAATAGCTTAAAACTTAAATATATTGTATTTTATTGCGTTTGGTTCTAAAATTAATATGCAAAATTATAGCCAGCCAGCCAGAAACAGCTGAGCTGTGAAATGTGCAACTTTTTCATGGTTCACTGTTTTTTTTTTTTTTGATATGGCATCTCGTAGTTGACCTTGAGAGGTCGTGACTACTTAACCGGACTATCCTGTGGCTGCCTTAAGTGAATTTAAAGCCTCCAGCCAGGGCTGTGGACACCTCACCCTATATTTGTCTAAACCATAAAACCATAACCAAATTAAAGTCACCAATAATTAAAATAACCAAACTTTCAAATTACGATACTTCATAGACAGACGTGGTTTGAATCCATTGATCAAGAGTTGAAGTTGAAGTTGACGTGGTGTGAACCGTCAAAATACATGTTGTCCATATCGTTAACATCTCGATTCCTTGCAGTTAACAAGAAATACTTACATTAGATTCAGATAATTAATTAATTATCTTTGCCATCAGGCGAAATTGCACTAGTTTAAAGCTATAAAAAAAAAATCTAGGAACTCACTAACGATATTGGAGTAATTTCTAGAGTTTTTTTACCAGCCAGGCCCGGAGCGACTACTTGTAGACCATTTAAATATTTTTGTTACATGTGGGTGTTGAAGCCGCGTCATGCAATGCAGCAGTCGATTGCTTAGCCATTATGAAAACCGTGTCGTCGAAATGAGGAGCTGCAATATTTTAGAAACCATACCACTGTGGGGATTATTCATAAATGATGATTAAACTTAAGTGATGTTTAAACGTGTGGCTAAACAGTCGTTAATCACTAATTAACTTTAAGCAACGTTTATGAATAAAAGCGTAGATAAATGCGTAAGAAACGGTTTGTAATTTTTACAAATAATCTCACTACGCAGGCATCCATACTAATATTATAAACGCGAAAGTAACTCTGTCTGTCTGTCTGTCTGTTAAGCTTTCCCGCTTAAACCTCTCAATCAATTTTGATGAAATTTAGCACAGACAATCTTTAGACCCTGAGAAAGGACATAGGCTACCTTTTATTGAAAGATTTGATATTCCCGAGGGAAATCTAAAAAGCGCGATATAACAGAATTCCACGCAGGCTAAGCCGCGGGCGGAAAGCTAGTTAAAAATAAAAAAAAAATTAAATCATACTCTATGATATCATTAAACCACCGCTATTGAAACGAAGCAATGATAAGTCAATATAGGTATTTTTATATACCTATTATTTTTATATATTACTAGCTAGTAGTCCTATAAATAAAGAACAAGAAAGAATATTACTTTATATTTTGTTTCTCTCTTTCAGTTTTTTTTTTTTTATAAAAATCAAACTTTTTGCACCCAATGTTTATTAACGGCAAACTAACTAAGATATCGATTGTACAAGACATTGCAATTTATTTTGACTTCACTCTTTAAAAAATGAACCTTTAAGCAAATACGGATGCCTGGTACAAGGATAGGAAGAGGAAACCGATGGCGTAGACCACCAGGACGATGTCCATGGCGGTGGCGAAGAGATCCCTCGCGATCTGATCATGGGCCAGCTGACGGACATATGAACGAGCTTGTCTGATGAATCGGGACAGTTGGATCAGTAACAGTTCGGTTGCACGAAGCACTGCACTGAAAAAGAAAAAAAAATGGGTACACTATAAAGTCTTTATAGAAATTCATATTCAATATGTCAGCAAGATATTTTATGATAAAGATACTACACAAGTTTTTCAGAGACAATCAAACAAAAAAGCATATATACGGTAGAATTGAGTAACCTCCTCCTTTTTAAAGCCTGTTAAAAAATAATATTAATCGCGGATGATGTACCTACGGACGACAGCAGGTCAACAGAAACTGTTAAATGTTCCCAATCACCCTTGATCTTTAATGCTTTATAGATAAAGTTGAAAATCTAATAAAGAAATCTGACAGATTGTAGTAGCTTGATGTGCTGTCGTCTGTTCTTATAACGTGTAATCAAAGAATTTTTAATAAAGATGACATAAATAATGCCTTAAAAGAAACTATAGAATAGTTAGACAATAATAAAAGGTGTGTATGTATATTTACCACTAGTATGTGTACTATACAAATTAGAGAAAAAGTTATTGGGCATCAAAAAAATTTTACCGCATCGCAGTCAATGGGTTAAGTGCCCTAAAGGCTGGCAGCATTACCACATTGAATGGCAATAGTCATTTCCTTTGGGCTTAAACTACGCTAAATTCGTTGGTATAAGTTTTTTTTAAAGTTCTGAATGTCTTATAACACACTTGAAGGCTTTCAAAAGGAATTCTGATTGAATAGAAAACATTTATTTGGTTTCAAAAAGCCAATTTGCTATGAGATTAAATTTTGTCAGACAGGAACTATAAGGGCAATATCCATATTTTTTTAAATTTTGCATTCTAATTTCTTTTATTATAAGTTTTTGACATTATTTGGTGGTTCAAATAAGATTGCCTCTTGGTTGTGAACGTCTTTGGTTACGGGAATTTGCCTTTAGACTCACGGTAGCATCTGTTTTTATTTTGATTCGGGTACGTTTAAATGATGTAATAATTTGCAACATTATTGTTGAGCGCCATCTATGAATCATTTACAGTACTATGCAGCGTTGAACGTAGTGATACTTCGGAGAATAAGCTCCGAGAACTAATATTATGCTCCTTTCAATCGCTTGTTCTTGCAAATGATTCCACACATTGTTAACAGATGGCAGTAAGGACGCTTTTTATGATTTTGTGTTGATCTTCTGATCTATTTCCTAAATTACATGTAAGAATTTGATGTTACAATTTTTTATTCTCTTTTTTCGAAACCTCTGATATCCTAAAGGTGGGAAGACACACTTTATTATAAACCCAAGTTAAGTTTACCTTGGTGTGCACCTCCACTGGAAGTCAAAGTTCTGGGCGCTTAAGAGTGGCAGGAGCAGTGTCAAAATGTACATAATGCCACTGTTGTCCAGAGATACCGAGGGCGCCAGGGTTGAGCGCTGAACTACACCTACCCTGAAAAATAACAAAAAAATTGACAGTTATTTTGTTGGTTATCCAATAAGTAGAACATTAGTTTAGGGGAGAAAGAGGGGGGCGATGTCTGTTGGACTCGTTTTCATAAGCGCCGCTTCAAAGATATAGTTGTCAAGGCCCAACAGTGATGACAGCATATGAAGTTACAGACAGTCCACTGTGAGAGATTACATGGAGGACGACTAGTAATTATGACAGTATATTATTGTCTCACTGCAGGATAGATGCCTAAGAAATAACTAAATAATTATTATTTCAGATCATATCCTTTATAAAAATTACTGTTAGCTCCATAGTGCGTTGAGAGGTCTTTAGGTCGTCGATGAAGAATATTTGGCAACGATAAAGGAAAGAAAGATCAAAATGTATTTTTTCCTTTTTTACATTTTTGTAATATTATAAGCTAGCGCTTGACCGCAATACAGACTGGCAAAATGTTCCAGTCCCTCGATGTACGCAGTATAAAAGTGAAGGAAAGATTTGCTACAGACCTGCTGTTCTGAACCGCAGCCTCTTCAGTAGCACTGGGGCTTCTTGTTTCATCATTATATCGGCTATCGTCACTAGCCAGGGTATATGCTGATGAGCCACCCTCATCAATCTGCTGCGAAAGGAGTTTGATTATTTATTTTTTTATTTGCTTACATATTTCTTATTAATCTTTGTTGACGTAGAGGTCGTAACTGTTTGTCGCTATATCTACAATCGCCACATTCGAACAAGTCGTCATACTGACGTCACGCAGATCCAAGCATGTCGCAAGCGGAATTCATCGTGCAACGAGTATATATACCTACCTACAGGCCGTCAGACACGACATCCGCCCACAGCCGTCCCTTGCTGTTCTCTCCAGCGACGCCCTAAGCCGATTTTTGATGCCCCTAGTGGAGTGCTTAAAATTCATTTGAGGCAGCCACAGCATAGTCCGGTTAAGTAGTCAGGACCTCTCAAACTCAACTACGAGATGCAATAATAAAAAAAAATACCAGTCTTGTCAGGGGATACTCCCTTTTCTATGGAGGATGAGTGAACTTTAAATAAATAAATAACTAGTGAGTGAACTTTACGCCCTGTTAATTATATCTTTAAATGTTACTTGTTTAGAGGTATAAGGAACAGCGTGTAAAGTTCACTCATCTTCCATAGAGAAGGGACGATCCTCCGACCAGACTGATATTGTCTGGCGGGCACTTGTCCCCCGGTTGATGTCCAAACGTTGTATACGTGCTAGTTACCCAGAAAACTCTGCTTGTGAGATGTAGGATTTACGTGACGTCAGTGTGACGCATTGTTCGCATGTAGCGTTGTAGGTACCGTTACACTTGCATGAGGTCCTGGATTATTTATTCCAAGACGGGCAAATCGCAGTAAGGCCCCGAACCCCAGTAACCGCCCGAAGCCTGGATTTGGAAACCTTTCAACCAGGCCAGCGACCACCATATATTATAATTATAACTAGCTGCGCCCCTAGTTTCTCGTAATATCGGGATAAAAATCCATCCATCCTATGTACTATCCCTTCTTCTTCAGCCTATAGATCTCCACTGCTGAACAAAAGCCTCTCCAAAGGCTTTCCACGATGACCGGTCTTGTGCTGCCTGCATCCATCGGCTTCCCGTGACCTTCACCAGGTCATCGGTCCACCTTGTTGGGGGCCTCCCTACGCTGCGTCTTCCAGTAAGTGGTCGCCACTCCAGAACCCTACCGCCCCATCGGCCATCGGTTCTACAAGCAATGTGCCCTGGGCACTGCTACTTAAGTTTAGCGACTCAAAGAGTAAAGTCGGTGACTTTGGTTCTTCTGCGGATCTCCTCATTTTTCAGCTTTGGAGTCTGGGGTCCGCTTTTCTAGTCTAACTGCTGATTTTGGCTAAGCTTCGATATTTTCCGTCTGACCTCCACAACTCTAAGGCGATATCGAAGCATTGCAGTTAGGCCAATTGTTGAACTTTTGATTACTGCAACAACCCGTAACGACTGCCATTAAATGTTCGTATGGCAACCGAGACCAACGGCTTAACGTGCTTTCCGAGGCACAACCATTTGCACTGCGTGGGGATCGAACGCCGCGCGCAGTGGCCGCGTTTGCTACCGCAACGCCGAAGAGGCTATCGAAGAAGTTGGGAAGTTGTATGTATGCTAATTGTACTGTAAACTCTGCTTGCGAGATGTAGAATTCATGTAACGTCAGTATGACGCGTTGTGTGTTTGTGGTGTTTTCTAGGTACCGCTACAGTTGATGTGGGTGAGCAATTATAGTTACAGAGATCTACCTCCATATGAACTAACACTAACATTGGACTCCGTGGATGGGTTCCCGAGAAATGCTGCTTCCGAAGAGAGTCTCATCAAGCCGGGAGTTTGGTTGCACAGACTTTGACCAAAGTGGCTGTTAATCAGCTGCTCATTACAGCCCCTTGCTAGGTCGGACGACATCTACAGAAACAAAAAAAGAAATAAATTAAACAATGACATTTTAATACACGTCTAATGTTTCTTACTTATTACCTACTCATCATCATCAACTCAGTGTTAATCCCTGTTGCATCCGAAGCTTTTTCAGCTTTGAAGTCTGTGGTCCGCTTTTCCAGCCCAACTTCTGATTTTGGCTAAACTTCGATATGTTCTTTTTTTTGTTTCTAACTTATTACTCTAATTACGAAAGTGAGTATTTGTTGCTAAAATGACTAAACGGATTTTGATGAAATTTGGAACACAGATAGTCTTCGACCAAGGATGTAGAGTGTAGATTATATTACAGTTTGAATCGCGGACAAAGTCGCGTTTACATGCAAAAAGGAAAGTTAAATTGCTACAGCCTCATAAAGCATACCTAATCAGAATATAATATTTCTTCTGCTAGGGTATGGACTTCAGAGAAGATCTTTGTGAGACCCCAGCGTCGAGAATCTACCACGCGTGTCCAGATTGGTAGATCTCACATATCTTCGACTTTATGGTTGTAGGACATGCCGGTTTCCCCATAATCACCATGATAGTGAGTTTATGCAGTAGTAGATTGGAAGTTCTATTTTTTATAAATTATAAACTAGTGCTTGACAGCATTCCGCCTGACGGTAAGCAGTGATGTAATCGTTGATGGGAAAGCGAGCTAGTTTATTAAGAGCCTGTTGTGAACTCTAGCCTTGAAGACACTCAAATTGTAGTCCGACGGAAACACCGCCGCTGGCAAATTGTTCCAGTTCTTAGATGTACGCGGTATAAAAGAAGAGGCGAAACGCTTCGTCCTGGTCAATGTAAGGGTGGAAATTCGCCATACGACGGGTCGTCCGATGGTGGAAAGGAGATGGGGGAATTAAATCATGGTATTTCCTCGCACACTCTCCAAAATGCATCCTATAGAACACCGATAGGCTGGCTACTCTACGCCTGTGCTCGAAGCTTTGGAGACCGGAAGTGATGAAAATATGAATTACTACCCACGAACGTATGTCTGTCCTGTGAATATCTGCAGAACTATTCTCTTTTTTTTTTTTTTTTTTTTTTTTTTTATTCTACTTTTGTTTAGGGACATTTATAATCGCAATGCGTATGTCAGTCCCATCGTACCCTGAATACACATTTATCACATTTGAGCCATAAACCTAAACAGACTTTTCGCATCGTCGCCATTTGGTTGGGCCAGGATTTTATGGAATGTGCCTATTTCAAGTCTGTTCAGCCTCAAGACCCTGAACAAAACTATTCTCTTCTGTTTACCTTTGGTTAACTACCTAAACCCATCTAGTATAGTATTTTTGCAGATGCGTTGCCAACCTAAAGACAAGCTACAATTTTTCCAGTCTCTGTCAATACATCATTCTAATTTCAGCCGTTGTGGACGTCAGATGGCAGTCGCTTCACGGAAAATATCAAGGTTTATTAAAAAATCAGCAGACAGCTCATTATAAAAAAAAAAAAAAAAAAAAAACTGTCGAGTAAAACCCATGCCATGGGCTTTCGTCCATATATTAAGCATTGATCTATCGAGTGAGTCGCGCTGTTCAGTAGGCCTAGTATGAGTTATCAATACGAAACTCGATCGTCGATATCGAGCGCGTTTGGCGCTCTCATTGGTTGAGAGTTCTTACAACCTTGAAACGGGCCAATCGGTGATTCAAACGCGTTCGATATCGACGATCGAGTTTCGTAATGAAAACTCATATTAGGCCTACAGAGCAGTTTGACTGGTAATGCGGACCACAGATTCCAAAGCTGAAAAAGCTTCGAATGCGACTGGGATTAAAGCTGATATGATGATGCTGATGATCAATGTATAATTATCCTAATTATACTTATATTAAATTTCATTGCTTCAGATATTCGAAAAAAATAACGTAAATAACGTAATAAATGTTGTTTAACTGTCAAAATCGAAGTCATTGCCATATTGTGTAACGCGATTACTCCTGGTCTGGTAATTAGTAAAGAACTTTACTACTCACTCTGCCCGGGTTCCCGTTATTCTTCAGATTTCCGCTAACACGTGTCCACTGGGACACGGTTAAGGGTTCATAAAATTTTGCGTTACATTTTAATTTGTTTGATATTTTTTGGGTGCATTTTCTGTTTCCTTGTATGAGATGTCAATGTGTCAATCACTACTGACGTAGTTTTTAATTTCCGTATGGAGTTCTGCCAATTTATAAGTTTATTTCAAAAAGGATTTGCGCTTATTTTTCAAGGGTGTGTGCCAAAGAGAATTAAGATAATTTTAATATCTTTGGTGTGTGCAGAGTTCGGAACAATAGTGGCTGATGGATTTAATATATCCTCGGTTGGAGGTAAGTAGACTGTACGACTTTATCGAAATTAATTAATTAATATTAGTCTTTTTTTTTTTTCTAAAATCTACCTAACCTTCACTTACGCATTCATCGAATTAAAAAAGTTTTTGACTGACACAATGTCCATTAATATAATTAAAATTCTATAAGTAATTAACCTGTAAATTCGGTAGCCCGTATCACAACTCGCATAAGTATAAAAGCATATATTTTTTTCTAATTTATCTATTTTTCTTTAAATGTCATTCTTTGGGCGCGAACTGCTGGATGCCATTGTTTGAAATACAAAAAGAACGCGGACGACCCGCGGTGTCATTATTCGCGGTTGCCAAAGTAAAAAAAGGTTTTTTATTCAATTGATTGGGAACTTTTTTATATTAATTGACTTATTTTTATGTAAGAATTTGCCTTAATTGAGGTACGATCAAAGCCACCTACTGAGTCATTTACGTTGTAGGTGGTATGAGGCACTATGTTCAAGTTGATTTACTTATTGGTCATTCAGATGGGGCAGTTATCTATTGCAATCGGTTGAAAGTACCACATAAGCTGAATGCGAAGTCAATGGCTTGACCTTAATGTCAACACGTTGGCGATGTCAATATCTCACATATACACCGAGATTTTGACAGCCAGTTTGTCAATAGTGATGTCAAAATACATATCCATCCTCCGTGGCGTAGCGGTAGCGAACGCGGCCGCTGCGCAGCGAGGCGCGTGTTCGGTCACCGCGTATTGCAAATATTTGCATTGATCTGGTCGTGCTTCGGAAAGCACGTTAAGACGTTGGTCGCGGTTGCCATAAGAACATCTAATGGCAGTCGTTACGGGTTGTTGGAGCCCTCAAAAGTCCAGCAATTGGTCTAACTACAATGCTTCGATATCGCCTTCGGGTTGTAGAGGTCAGACGGCAGTCGCTTCACGGAAAAACATCGAAGTTTCGTCAAAATCAGTAGTTAGACTGGTTAAGCGCCCCCAAAGGACCCCAGACTTCAAAGCTGAAAGCTTCGGATGCGACTGAGATTAACGTTGGGATGATGATGATGAATTTGTCAATATATATATATATTAAAATGCACATGTCTGTACTATAAAACCATCAACTGATATTCTGACTTGTATTTTACTGCCGTATTCAAAATTATTGCAAAATTACAAATGCACGTAGTAAAATAATTATAGCCATAAGGCTTGACCTGCAATGCTTGACTATGTCTAAGATAACATGGTAAACAGTTGGTCCCGGCAGTCATCTATAACAGTCGTTACTGATAGACAGAAGCCCAAAACTTTGGCAATCAGTATTACCGCGGTAGGTCAGCTAGGTAGTGGAATCGTGTAAAATAACCGGTATGCAATTGCATCCGGTGATTTTTACCAATTGTCATTATTACTGTCGTTTAAATCTCTTGCAAATGTCTCATGATAAACAAGACCGAGTGATGGAGATTTAACAATGCAGTGTTGATTGTCACACATCAGTGACTTGTGTAATAATGACTTAATCAGTATATCTTGTGATTTCTCTGCGGCGCCGTGGGAGACCATAAAAAACCGCGTATTATCCTTACTGCTCGACATTTGTTAATATTATCAATGTGTACCATAATAACTTCCACAGCAGTCACCGCCCTTTAATGCTTTAATGACGACAATGTAAAGTTAACTGCAAAGTACCTATATGTATAAAAGATTTCTGTAGCTGTAGATTTGTAGATCTTTTCGATTATGTTAAGTACTAGGTCTAGATCGGCGTGCATGATGCTATACTCGCGGCCGGGAATCGTAACAGTGGCGAACTATCATAAAGCAGGAGATCATCAAGACCCTGTAGTCATAATGATCTTCTGCTTTATGACCGAAGTCTGAGGGTCCGACGAGGATGACCCTCGGTAATGAGGAGAACGATTTGAGGAGGAGGAAATACCAGGCACTTGTTGACAGGTCTACCGTCCTGCCCTATTCGTTAATACTACAAGTTGATATTTGTTATATACACATATTTTTAAACGCAGGAACCCGGATATCTCTACAGGAAGTTACCAATTGAAACTGTGCACCTAGCATCTGACGCTTTATTAGTGTCCATCTACACTAATATTATAAAGAGGAAAGATTTGTATTTTTGTATGTAACGAATAAACTCAAAAAGTACTGGACTAATTTTAATAATTCTTTTTTCATTAAGAAGCTACATTATCACTGAGTAACAAAGGCTATATTTAGTACTAGATTACTATGGAAATCTTTAGAAATTCTTATTAAAACCAACCGAAGGTGAAAAAAAAACAGCCGTAAAATGTCTTTCATCGTATACGTTGCGACGATAGAATATATCAAATATCTAAAAAAAACTTCGCGAGACTATAGGTCAAATTATAGTAGTTTAACAAATTGATAGAAATGGCGATTAAAATCAGATCGTCGATCAGAAAATTGAAATCGGACATTTCTTTCAAAAGATATCATGAAATTAAAATTAAACTACATGCCAGCGACGGCCGCCACGCAGCGCATCGAGTAACTAACTCGACCAGAGGGGCAGTGCGGGAGAACGGGGTGCACTATTATGAATTTTCGAAGCGATTTTAACCAATACAGCAATAATCCTTACCCAATTTAATACCTTATTGATTTAATATAGATATTACACATTGCGGGATGTCGCGTTTGCGACGGTACACGGTGTGACGTTCGCGGCGGTTTTTTATACAACGTTCGCAGTGTTTATGAAGTTTATTTAGTATCAGCATTGCACCCGTGCGAAGCCGGGGCGGGTCGCTAGTGTGAAATAAAATATTTTGATATTTAACCATGAAAAGGTAGGTATCGAGGTAAGTAAAAGGTAATTTCACCTTGTCTTTTGACATAAGGTAAATCCATTCTAATATTATAAATGTGAAAGTGTGTTTGTTTGTTTGTTTGTCCTTCCTTCACGCCGTAGCTAAGCAATCAATCGACCTGATTTTTGGCATACAGTTAGTTGAAAAAATGGAGAGTAACATAGGCTACTTTTGGTCCTAAAAAACATCAAGTTCCCAAGGGAGATTACTGGAATATTTGTATGTGTACACCAAATATCGACTCGAATCGACTTGATTTTTGGCATACCTATAGTTAGTTGAAGGATTGAGAATAACATTATTTTATATTTTTTTATAATAAAACTACTACATGCTAAAAAAAACTTGGTACTCGGTGGTAGGCCACATCGGCTGCCGGCAGAAGTTACCGCCCACCAGACAAAGTCTTGCCGCCAAGCGATTCGTCGTGTTCCGGCATGATGTCTGGTGAAGCCGTACGGAGGACGGGTATGAGCAGTTGTGTTGCGATGTGTGCCGGGTACGATGCGCCAAGTGTTGTTGTGTCGGAAGTTTGGTCGTGGAGGGTCCCCACTTCAATCTCCCTCTGGCGCAGCATCGTTCGTCGTGTTGTTGGGTTTAACATTGTACCACCTCGCTCAACTGCCGTCTTCCTTCCTATTCACCAAGTTTTTTAAGTGAATGGGTTTAATAAACTAGCGCGCTTTACCATCAACGATTGCATTACTGCTTACCATCAGGCGGGATTACAGTCAAGCGCTAGTTCACTATAAAACACTGTCAATCTTTTGTGGTTCAATAGGAAAACAATGCAGGTTTTCAAATATTTATTTTATAGATAAGATCGATCTGTAACCAACGCACGAACTAAGTAAATAGCAGCAAAATAATTCCAGGAACTAAATAAAAAGTCACAAACACACAGACATCAACATGCAAAAAAATCTCTCCAAGGATATCATCACCACGGCGTCCGCGGAGTGGGCGTGCAAAATCAAAAGCTCAGAAAGTGAAAAGGTCCGCCATTTTTTTTCGGAAATCAATCGGATTTTTTATAGTAGCAACCCAGCGGTAGCCGACACTGGCCACACCGCGGGTTGTCACGCTACCGTGTCCAGAAAATTGATGGATTTTTGCATTTTTTGAGTTATGCCACTTTTGATTTCAGTGCTGACATTTTAGCAGTGAATGATGGCGGTGCAGATAGTAAACTATTCCTCTTATTATAAAACGAAATCTAATTTTACTTCTAGCCTAAATCTCTGAGCCCGTATTTGTCTTTCGAACTTTATTTAGATTTAGATTCTAGAAATAAAGAAAAGTATTTGTGTATTGTCAGTCGTCCAGGAAAATCTTAAAACTAAACTAAGCTAGAAACAATTAAAAATAAAAAAAAGTTATAAGTATATAAAGAAGTAACAAAAAATCAGAAAGTTCTTTACGAAGCCAAAAGAGGAGCCTTTTGGCTTCGTAAAGAACTTTCTGATTTTTATCCTAGCATAATTCTTCAACATTGTGAAAAATGTCGCAGCGCTGGTATTCTGTATTATATTATATATTCTAAAATAACAACACCGAGCTACGCAAAGCTGTTATTTTTGTCCAAGTAAACAATTGTATTTCTATAAAAATTACGTTTTCAATTGAATATTTGGTTTAAACCGTATCTAAACAAAAGCGAGTTATAGTTTTTTAAGGTTTTTTTTACATTCTTTGCCAACGAAAATAACCAGAGTAAAAATTAGGTGGTAGGTATGTATTATAACCACTTATTTTTGAATTAGTCTATGAATTAAGACTGTAAAAATATTATTCCAAAAAAAACTAGTTAACTCATAAAATAACAGTAAAACCATATTATTTCCAACCCAATCTCTTCGCTATATTTATTTACACATTAAAAATGTAATAGCCAAATATTTGTCGAAAAAACGTCTAATGTTGACTTAATAAATTCAGAGTCAACCCTTTATTTACCATCGGCGGGTCGTTTAGGCCCCTATTATAATATTTAATGCTAAACAAACACGGGATTTTTGCTTCTAAATGACTTCATCCACTTTAGATTCGGGTAATGATTTGACTAGCATAACTTTGATTTTTGGGTTTGCGTTTAGGTTTACCCAAGGTGTCGGACCGAGTTAAGACCTAGAAGGATTTTTGGAGAGGTAAAATGGGCTGAGTGTCTCACTCAGTATTTTAATATTTTTAAGCAATAAACTCTATATACATCTTTTTTAAAATTTAAGTAATCCTTATTATTATAAATCGGAAAGAGAGCTTGTTTGTTTGTTCCGCTTTCACGCCGTAACTGTAAGCTAAATGAACCACTGGTTGGCTCCCAATAGCCAACTTGACTCCAAACGAAAGAGGGAAGGAAATGGTGATGTGTGCAGATAATAGCAGCAGTGTTCTTTTGCTACATAAATAGTAAAAGACTTACAATATTTTTTTTTACAGAAGTATAACTGAAAGACAATTTAGGTTGTCTTTCAGTCAATCAGTCAGTAGTTAAACATACAGCTCATTCAAAGTTCAAGTTAAACATATAGCTGTGCTCCGTAGTTTCACTCGCGAAAGTTTTCATCCGTGGGAATATCGGGATAAAAATATCCTATGTGTTATACCTGATTATAAACTATCTGTGTGCCAACTTTCATCTAAATTCGTTCAATAGTTTTTGTGTGAAAGGTATCTCTACTTAGGTACTTACATAATAAATCCTCAAATACTTTCGCTGAGTCAGATAGTAGGACGTAGTTCTAAACCTTCTCAAAACGCAAACCACTTCCATATCTGAAGTTAGAGACTTGAAACACGCCGAAGGGTTAAACGGCCATTTAGTCAACTATATTTAGTTCGCGCTTCGTTTTATAACGATCTACTATTTAGCCACATCGGGACCTTTGAATCAGTTGATCACCTTTTTTTGTTTACCTTGATGATATTTTTTTCTTGAAATTAAAGTACTTTGTTTACGAAATTATAGCCTTTTTTCTTACTTTCTCCTTAAGATTATGTAGTTTAAAAGACGTTAAGTTGCCCTTTTTATTACGAGGATATTGTGATCTTTGAATAAATGTTTAACTAAAGGGTAAAATTGCTATAAAAATGGAGAGGTTAATGAGAAAATTACTTATTATATATTATAAGGGCGAGGCCAAAGGATAAGCATTTATTTGCTTTTTATTTAGTTATTTGAAATGATAAATGATTTTATGAAAGTAGGTTTATGTTTTCTACAAGCCAATCGTTTTTTTTAACAACTGGATAAGTTCAGCATATGCTTATTAACTACCTATTGAAACACCCATTTAAAAGTATTTATTGTTAGTTTTATGATCCATCAAGTACAAGCTACTGGTAGGTACCTGCTCTTTACCAAATTACTATTTTCATTTTCTGTAAACATTTAATAGACAATAAAATCAAGAATCTATACATATATATAAAGCTGAAGAGTTTGTTTGTTTGTTATAATGTAATTAAGTATAGTTTTAATGCAGAAAAAAAAAACAAAAGGCATGCTTCTTTTAACGGTTAAAACAAAAAAATCGAAGTAGCCATAATCAAGTCACGATAACCAACAAAAATATACAACTTTAATAACCCTTCTTAAAAAAAAAAAATACTTTTCTATTTTTACCAAAAATTGTGTATTGACACGAGCGAGTAATTTTCAATTCGATCGGAGTCATTCAAGGGTTGAAATAATTGTACGTTGCGGTTGCATCATTACGTTTGATTGGTTACGGATCAAATAACAGAATGAAATAGATATAGAGGTTTTAGGAGAATTCTGTTGATTCACATCAGGGTTTTGTTAAATAAAACTTCTGAATTGTTTCTTATTTCTACCTAAAAAAGTAATTATCAGAGATAGAAATTTAGAATCTTTTTCCAAGACTCTTCTTCCTCACAGTAACTTGAATTGCTTTTAGGGTTAATTCCGTATCCAAAAGGTAATCTTTAAGGGGAATCCCAAAAGCAATTCAAGTTTCAAGTTGAACTAAGATTTCACTGTTTTTCTTTTATAATTATATACTAGTGCTTGACTGAACTCCAGCCTGATGGTAAGCAGTGATGACAAAACAACATTTGGCTCATCGTAGCGGGCACACATCACAACACAACTGCTCAGCCGTACGGCTTCACCAGACATCATGCCAGAACACGACGAATCGCTTGGCGGCAAAACTTTGTCTGTTGGGTGGCAACTTCTGCCGGCAGCCGATGTTATGGCCTACCACCGACTTTAGGGACTGTGTGACATATGTAATTTTAAAAGTGCTGATCTCAGCCTAAGCCTAGACTCATGTTTCTAAATTTTGTCTATTTTTTTTTACAAATTATGTAAGTGCCTACACATCAAAAATAATTGCCTTGAATATCCTATGTCAATACCTTCCTAAAAGTAACCAGGAAGCATGAAGCCTTGTCTCATTCAAGTGGCCTATAATTGACACATACATTCTCTCACTACCCTACGAGTTCTCAGAACCTTGACAATTTTACAAGGTCCGTCATCCCGATTATTATTCGCGTGTTATACAAATGGTAATGAATAGACAAAACTGACGGATGTAAATATCGCCATTTTGAAAATGAACTGAGGGTAATTTTCGAAACCTCAAGCAACATATGGCTGCGGCAGACGCCATTCGAAGCCAACTGTCATGCCTTCCCTCCTTTTTGTACTTAAAAGATGTGATATGAGAAAGAAAAGGACAGAAAGAGGATTCATTAGTCGGTAGTACTATCATTTGAATGTCGTATCGCAAAAAAGTGTATTGTTTGGTGCGTAGGACACGTGCGCGGGCGCCGGAAGTAGGGTAGGCTTTGGCGCGAATTTGAGCATAATTCGAAAATTCGAATGACTGTATAAACAGGATATTGGAACGATAATCGGTTTCCGAAACAACATATGGATTATGGGTAAAACTTAACCATTTTGGGGTTAACAAAAGATGGCTGCCATGATAATTTTAGAGAACAACCTACTGTAAAAACGATGGAATAAATAGCTTCCTTTTAACATTACTTAAGTCTGTGATTTAAGATTTCAAGGTTTCGTTACTAGTGCAGGGCGTTTTTATATAAATATAATTCCATAACACTAACAGCCCTACTGGCAGTGTATTACGTAGTGACCCCAGAGGCCATGGTTTTCATTTAGAACTTGGACAGTTCAATAACATTTTTGCATTGCTAACGCTGTTAAGTTGACAAAATCCAAATTAAAATTAAAACGTTTACTTAATATGATATAAGTACAATATAAGCATTTCTAGAATCCAAGTCTTATATAAAACATAATTGCAGAAGGACATGGCGGATTTTCTAGATCATTTCAACCCTCGCATTAAATAATCTAATCTAAAATACATTTCACCCCGTATGTCCTTCTATTATGCTACCAAGAAAATAGAAAAAAAAACCGATAGATTTCCAAAAGCCACCCTAACGAGGGCACGCGACATATGGACTCGTGCGCATCCCTTTGTGACGCCGCGATCCACGGCTTATGGGTGGGTCTATTTATTTTTACTTGTTTTTAAATGTAAACTGGGCATGTACGGTGGAAGGAAGATTTTAGGGGGAATTAAGCACGTGCTATTTGAATCTTGAAGAAGGTTGTATAATTATGATCTTTCTTTTTTCTGACTGTAGGTATAGGAACAATTGCTCCAAGCATTTAAAATTAACATGAGTAGGTAATGTGGATTATGATCGTGAGTGCATGAGGATTTAGAGAAAAATTTGTAAACATGACCCAAAATAAACTTGACATTTTTAATGATGAACTAAGCAATTTTGCACACAATGGTTGGTTTATTTTTCTAACAGTTTTTGCATCAGACACGAATAAAGATTTAACCTTAGACTATTACTGATGTACAGTGCTATGTACTACTTAAATATTTACTATTTATTTGACCTAGAAATTTGATCGTTAAATTTGTTTTTAAGCAAGTCCTTCAATTCATATATCAATTTCAATATAACCAACAAAGTGCCATAAAGTAGCAACAAAAGTGCCGCACGTGTGTATCATTGGAATTGGCGCGTGGGGCAGAGCCCGGGCGCTCCGCCCCCCAACAGAATGTTTTATGACTTCACTTGTGTGGGCGCAAACAATATTTAATCCGACTAATGTGATGGTCGGTCAAGAATTCCTTGTTGCAACAAAAATATCCAGATATGAACATTTTTTTTGTGAAATCCAATGATTTTCTGCGTTTGACCTTTGCTCAGGCTACAGTCCGATTTTGTTACTATCACACCGTGTGTGTGGACTGTGGACTGAGCTGTTATTCCAAGGAATGTCAGGATTTGACTCTATTGACAGCTAACTAAGCTCACTTTACTTGACTTTTACGGTGAGATTTTTACAGAGTCGATCGGCTACAAACGGACAATGAACACTAGGTAGAAAATAGTAATGAAATGTTTCTGGGCACGATCCATTTATTTATTGTTATTGTAGAAATAAAGGTGTACTTAGCAATTATATATAAATGATAACTGTTTCCTAATGTTTTTTTATAATGATAAACTAGTGTTTGACCGCAATCCTGATGGTAAGCAGTGATGCCATCGATGATGGTAAAGTGCGCGCTGTTTCTATTCACTCTGAAGACACTTAAAGTGTAGTCAGACGGAAACACCGCCGCTGGCAAATTGTTCCACACCCTCGATGTATGTACATATTATGTTGTTTGTTGTGTCCCAATGTTTTTAAAAATCTAATCGCCTTTTGATTTTTGAATCATTTGATAATTTTGACAGTTACCTATTTCATAGCAGCACTGTCAAATTTCAATCTTATTCCTTGAATAAAAGTTATTTAAGCCATAGAAAATTTGATCTTGGGTAAGTAAAATAAAGTTTTAGTTGATTTGAATGTTATTTAATTAATTTTATTTTAATGACCTGCAGGGTAATTCCGTAACACACTCTCAGTAGCGATGGATTTCAATTTGACAGTAGAATAACATTCACTGCATTATTTAAGTGGTTGAGCAGACACATTTTTAGAACACACGAAGTAATGGATTGGCAATATGCTTCAAAATGATTCCAAGATCGCTCTTAGCGATAAGACCGCCCATTGTGTCACCGTTTGAAAAATCTTCATATTTACGTTCTGTAATCTATATGGTGTACAAGTACATAATAAAGAGTATTCTATTCTATTCTATATTCTAGTAATAGTGTGCTACGCAATTAGGGTTTAGGGGGTAGGGTTTGTCTATAAGTAAATGAAATTTTATTAAATACCTACGGAAGTCAAAATTGTTTTGCAAAAAAAGGACAAGGACACTCAAATTGCAGTTTTGTATACTGTCTACTACAAAATATCTTAACGACTCATCTGTACGGTAGTGGGCAGTATTTCACAGCCACCATTTAGATTTAGCGATAGTAACTAATTTTATTGTTTAGGAAAGTAATAAATTTCTCCATTTTTTTCTTTACTAAACTGTGCGACGTTAATTTGTTTTAATAACCCATAAAAATTTGGCGAAAAAACTCTTTGGTTCCGCTTTTTTTTAAGTCGCTAAAAAGGTTTATTACTTTTTAGCTTCGGGGAATTTAAAGCAAAATTCAGATAACTAATCTCTTTTGTTTTTTGAAATGGAGGGATTTTGATCGTTTTTAAACAACTTATAGACTCCGCTAATATTATAAATGTTGGTAGGTATTGGGTAATTTGTATTTTCAGATGTTGTTTACTTAATTACACAGAAACAGCTGAACAGATCGGGATGAATCTTTCTAGTTCCTGGCAAATATCACGATAAAGTTTTTTTTTAAATAATTATAGCACTAGTTTATCAAGCCCTTTCACTTAATAATCTTAGTAAATAGGAAGGAACACGGCAGTTGAGCGAGGTGATCTAATGTAAAACCCAACAACACGATCAACGATGCTGCGCCAGAGAGGTACTGATCTGGAGAACCTCCACGATCATACTCCCGACACAACTGTACTGTTTGGTGCATCGTACCCGGCACCGTATCAGACCCGTCCTCCGTACGGCTTCACCAGACATCATGTCGGAACACGAGTACTGTATTTATTTAAATTTGAAAAACTCTTGTCCTGGTATCAGTGGATTAAATACTCTCATAATCTCCAAATATAGAGATGTGATTGAAAACTATTCCAATATCCTTTGACATCATTCAAAGAAGCCGTACCCTTGGTATGTATATATTTACCCTCTTCAAAACACGTTGTCTAAATAAAATACATCTTCAATAACGTCAGGCGTCACGCGTTCAGACAAAAAAGCCGTAGCTTTTTACACCTTTTAAGTAGGAAGTCGGTCAAGGCAAGGTACTAAAATCAGTGACAAACTTTCTGATGTCAATAAAGATGTCTGCTATCACTTTACAAAGCTTTTGAAGCCATTCAAGCCATTTAATAGATAAGTAGGCACTTTTGTCAACCCTTATTTGACAAAAAGAAATAATGAATAGTAAACCTTAGGTGTTTGACGTAAAGTTCAATATTCAAATGCTGCCCACGCGTCAACGTGAATATCATTGAATTGTCATGGCACTTAATTAGTATGGACACAATAAATTTGGTTTTATTGGTACTTCTGGGACAGAAAAAGTGGGAATGGTCAGTCTTTTTAGTAAAGCGACACTTTTTTATGTGGCTCATGGTTTACTTGTGATGGACTTTCGATTTTGTTTCGGAAGTTTGGTTCGTTTTATCAAGTTGTTAAAAGTTTTAAGGAATAGATAAGTGTTCAGTAAATAATCTTAATAATATAAATGCGAAAGTTTTTCAGTATTTATAGTCGTTTGTTACTTTTTCACGTAAAAACGACTGAACGGATTGGTTTATAACCAGGAATAACATAGGAGACTTTTGTACCGATATTACCATGGGTTCTAAACCTGGGCTTCAGTTAGTCATGTAAAGCCTATGTTACAGATTAACTATAATATTTGAAAAAAAAAAAAACAATATAAGACTGTAATGTTCTCACTGCTGGGACAGAGACTCACAGAGAGAGAGTGGGTTGTATTCTACGCGTGCCTAGAGCGGGTTGGTTACTGTCCCATGTATATGAATTTACCTCACTATGTTTTTCTACCGTTTGAGAGCAGTGGTGATAACATTAAGTAAGTATACAAAGTAAAGTAGGTACTTTACATAACTGATAGGTGTTAGACATCGCCCTAATAGGACGCGAACCTATATCCTCCCGTGGGTGTCGTAAGAGGCAACTAAGGGAACTCTCACCAGGGAAGCGAGCAGGAGCGCTTCTCCTGTGGAATAACAAATTATGCGATCTCCAACCTGCCTGCCAAGCGTGGGGATTATGGCAATGCCCTCCAATGGAATGAAAGCCTTGGGCGAGGCCTCTGTTCAGCAGTGTACCTCTATAGGCAGTAAAAAGAAGAAGACGAACGATCATCGTAGGTTACTTATACGAACAGTTGATCAAATATACAGTATGTTAAGAAAACCCTGTCCGACCCATAAGGATAATAAAGGTTAGGTAAACACATGACCAAATATAATATAAAATTTTACGTAATCATCATAGTACCAATACAAATGAATTATGAAATAATCTTTTTTTCCCGCGAATTAATTCCAACTTCCCCGAAATTTGGTAATTTTTAAAAAAGTGACAACACCGGTATTATTATGAGCGAATAGCCATGCGACCACGAGCTGCGTGCCCTGCCGCTCGCCGTCCGCGGAAGGGTGCTTAACGCACATTTATTAAATTACCTCTTTTTGCAAAATAATATTTACTTTTTAGGGGGATTTTTTTTAAGTTTAGCCCGGTTTTGTATCCATTAGTAGAATCAGTTATTGATAGCTAACAATACCTTCACGGGTCGGACAGGGTTTTCTTTACATATTGTATACAAATATATTGAACTGAAATAGGTGTCCTAACTGACAATCGCACGACGTAATCGCGCTAATAAAATGTTTTAAATGTATTTGTGCGAAATTAGTTCGTACGAACGATCTGCCTAACTAATTGGATTAAAATAGGTGTCCTAATTGAAATTCACTTGATAATTGCATCGGCGGTTCACAATCGCTCGCTCGCGTCTTCAATTCGCGCGATGAACGTTTGCATCGCTTACTCGCACAATAATCGCATTCTATTAGAACGATGCCTCAGGGTTGGATCCTACGCCACAACCGTGTACTCAGAAGTCACAACCTTATTAACAGGGCCAGCACTGCTCTTTGTACCAACCTACTCCGTAAAAATATGACTGTATCACTAAAATAATAGCTCTCGAAGATTTCGCATACGTATTTATAGACCGTTTATTGCAGCAATTACAAAATTATAGCTATGGCTATCCAATAATAAAAATCGTAGCCGCTTTTTAAAAGTGATTGATTGACAGCTGAACATCAAAACACCGCTAAACATTCTGGCAGTGTAGGTGGTAAAATGCTCGCCAAAATACAATGCAAAAAGGAAAAAATCATAATGGATTAGGAACATCGATTTATCGCTCTATTGAGCTTTTGCACTAAATATATTTATAATTATACCCTCAAAATACATCTAGTAATTATGCGGTGGATACATTGCTAAACATCAAAATAAATGTATTTTTTTTTCTCAATTTCTGATGCGTAGGCGGGTAGGTCCCACCCCTAGATCTATGGATTTATTTCAATTTCTACCTAATGGTAGCATTTTGTTTAATTATAGATATTAAATCTTTTGTAATTAAGTTCAGCAAAATTTTGACGTCTGCGCATTCCGGAGGAATATTGAAAATTGCTGTATTTGTTATTGATTGAACTTTAAAGGGCAAGCATTGGTGGTCTTTGATGGAAATCTAACAATATTCTTTTATTGTATAAACATTTTGTAATCAAAAATTCCCTACGTTGAACGGTCAAATCATAAAGTAGCTGAAATCTAATCCATTCCATGTCGACTTCTAAATCATCTTCTTTTCAGGGTTCTGTATCTAAAGGGTTAATACGGGAACTTATTGCTAAGACCCCACTCTCCGTCTGTCTATTTGCCTGTCTGTCATCAAGCTGTAGGTACCGCAAGAATCAAGATAATAAGAAAGTTCACATTCAAATCAAATCAAATAATCTTATTTGTTAACGCAGGTAAATAGATATAGGTCTTATATACATTTAACAGTGCGCTGTGTTATGCCAGTAGGCGCACAAAATATGGTGTTCATCTGGCTCATGATAACAAAATTCCAATCTCCAAGAATATACCTTAAAATCATCAATAATTATTATTTCGTATTAAAACGACATTATCACAGACCGTGTATTTCTGTTGTCCCACAAGTATTAAAAACAGAATATTGTTTTTTCTAAGAGTATAGGAACCCTTCGGACCTATGACTCAGATTTGATCGGTTTTTCATACAAGCATATTACTGCCCCATTGAAAAAAATATTAAAGAAGTCCGGTTAATGCCTTTTCTCATGCTTAGAAGGCGAAAGCACTCAAAACCAATTGAAAACATCAGACTTTTGTATTGATCAGCAGATCAATACAAAAGTCTTTTATTCAAATTAGACTGATATTCAGCACTTTTTGATACGTCAATATTACATAAGACAGTCCCCCAAAACGCTCACTCTTCACTAAGTATGTAACAAATGACACAATCTTGATTTTACACCATTGTGTAATGTACTATTATTAGTATACTAGCGGCCGCCAGCGACTTCGTTCGTGTGGAGTTAGTTATACTCCGCTCTTATTAGTCGCAACGTGATGTTATAGCCTTCCTGGATTAATGGGCTATCCAACGCAAAAAGAATTTTTAAATCGGACCAGTAGTTCCTGAGATTACAAACAAACTCTTCAGGTTTAATATTAGTATAGATAATTATTTCTGTATTTTTGCACATAGGTGGCTTATAACCGGGATTATCACTGGATTGAAACGGTATGCGAGTGATTCAACGGGGCACAGCTAGTTAATAAATATATTCGGTATTCCCACAAAGACATTCCTAAAATCACCACAGATTAAAAAATCCGTCAACCCTTAGCCAACTCAAGGGGTCCAACTTGACCCATCGATTAAGTTTTTGCCTCGCGCTTCCAAATAAAATCATAAATTGTAACTTGGCGGGCAGTGGCAAAAAATGACACTATATCATATTCTGCTGCAGGCGTGGTGCGGTCAATTTATGACTAAATTTCAAGGGACCATTTTGACCCTGATGCGGCTACATTGTAATCTTAATGTAGTGCTTGAAAATGGAGCAATGTGCAGTTTTTATGGAGTTGATAAATCTTATAGAATGAGGAAAACCAAAAGGAAAGAACCATACAGCTAATTAAGCTAATTATTCATTATTTAGACATAGATCCTAATGTTAGCCCGTAGTATTTAATTCAAGTTTTCACTAGTAGAATAAAATTAACATTAAAAAAAAATACTTTATAAATCCCACAAAAGAACTTTCCTAATGCTATTTTTTTCTGCCCTATCATGTACAGGAAGTTATAATGAATAAACCGTATGACACAAATCGCATGTAATCGCTCGCAAAATTGCATTAAATTAAATTCTATTAGTGAATTAGAGATGCTCGCAAAAAAAATTACCAAAACTTGTCATCAAATCGCGATCAACCTGTTGATGTGCTCAACAGGGTGCTTCTCGAAAATCGTCGAGGGTTTAAAAATATTTTGAAGTCCTCGGAAATGTATTTTATTTGAATTTCGACAGTTTCAATCATTTCAATTTTGAATCAATCAATTTTGAAGTAAAAATTTGATTTTTATCTTAATTCTTAAAAGTTTATGCACGGATAGGGGTTAATAAACGACAGAAAACCTCAAACCATTGAGTTATTGATTAAACTTACACAAAAAAAAAACACGCAATTAAATTAAATTTTATTATTAAAACTGATTTTTAATTCTGAAACTTTAGCAGTAAATATTTTCAGTTGAGAAAAATCTCGATTCTACATTACTATTCGAACTCGAAAACTACAACACCCCATTACTCCCCAAGCTTCTAATTGAATTAGAGTTTCGCAAGCATTAGTCCGAATCCGTAAAGTCGAAAATTATAGCCTTATGGCTACTAAGTATAGCCGTGGTGGCTAAGTGTAGCCAATGAGGCTAATTTGACAAAAACTTAGATGTCGCCGCTTACTTTTTTAGTCTTGTTAGGATTGATCAAAGTGGCGACGATAAAAAGACACTAGCAATTTTATGGGACGAAAAAGTTCCGTCACGCTTTTGAGGGTTAAATATCACAGTTACAGAATATCTTCGTGAAGCTTCTACTACAACGTCAACAGAACTGGGCCCTAGTCTGTTGTTTTTATAGATTTGCCATTCCGACACGATTCCATTGTCATATGATTGTTATTGTGCTAAAAGTGCGTAATCTGCTAAATTCATTATGATCGATCAATTATCGGCAAGTTGTCGCGTAATAGAATGGTGATATGTACCTATATGTCATGAATTGAAAGTCATTGTTGTAATGCCATTATTATAAAACGCGTTAGTAGAACAGATTTTCTAAAAACTTCTCTATTTGAACATTTGAGTGGAGTGTCAGTGATTGACCACCAAAACGTCATTTTGTTAGTAGATTACGAAACTTGTCAAAATCGATCATTATGAGATCACTGATAACTATTGTAATAGCAGACTAAATCCCCGGGACAGCCGAAAGCATTATAATATACAGTCGCGACTTACTTGCTAAAAGTGTAAACAAATATAAGTTTACGGAAAATAAGCTTCTGTATATTAAAGTTCAGTTTAACATTTTTATGACCTTTTTCAAGAGTGATAGGCACTCTAAAATCAACTTTATTAGCATTGAAATAAAGTAAATATTTTGCAGCAGTTTAAAAAATTTTAAAATATGTAGACTTTACCTTAAGTATAATAGCAAGGGGAAAATAATACCTATATAATGGGAAAAATTCGATGAATGGTCGAATCAGAAATGAGGAGATCCGCAGAAGAACCAAAGTTCACCGACATAGTTCTGCGAGTCGCTAAACTTAAGTGGCAGTGGGCAGGGCAGATTGCTCGTAGAACCGATGGCCGATGGGGCAGTAGGGTTCTGGAGTGGCGGCCACGTACCGGAAGACGCAGCGTAGGGAGGCCCCCAACAAGATGGACCGATGACCTGGTGAAGGTCGCAGGAAGCCGATGGATGCGGGCAGCACAAGACCGGTCAGCGTGGAAAGCCTTGGGGGAGGCCTTTGTCTAGCAGTGGACATCCATAGGCTGAAGAAGAATGAGAAAAAATACTAGCTCAGTTCAGTTGCGTCTCAGTTCTTCTGGCGTAATTCTATAGCTTAGTGTCAAATATCTCATTGCTGCAGCCATCGCCAATCTTACGGAGTATAAATTAGCGGATGTCGACGGCGTTAGAAAGAATAGAAAAAGAAGATTTATATCGCTACTAGGTTTTTTGGCGCCAATATTGCGCGCCTTAAATTAACGCCGCCATTTTGTTAAAGTGAATAGGCTCTCTCTTAATAAACTAGTGCGCTTTACATCAACGATTGCGTCACTGCTTACCATCAGGCGGGATTGCGGTCAAGCGCAACAATGACAACTTTTAATTGCACAATATTTTACCAGCGACGCTTCCAAAATTTGGCGAAAATTTTGAGCAATAAAATAGCAATATCCTTCTAAATTATTCAGATTGAGATTAGGATGTGGCACCATAACTGAGTAATACAGTATTACTTATTATTTCTAATCCATTCCTCAATTTGCTCGACAAATGTGTCAACTAAACTACGTACCTATATAATACACAATTAATGTTGTTAAAATGTCATGATGAAACCTATTGTTACTGACAGTGTATTATGCAATCAACCTGCAGATCAGAACTTTCAAATATTACTTGTTAATTACGGACGACAGCATGTCAAGCTACCCGAATCTATCAAATATTCCTAATCAACCTTGAGCCTTAATGCTTTAGATATAAAGTAGAAAATCTAATAAAGAAATCTGACAGATTGTAGTAGCTTGATGAGCTATCGTCTGTACAACCACATCCCTTTGCGTCCTTACAGTATGTACGTTTTAATGTCATTTGAGCGCCAAATTAATACTTCTTGAAGAAGTTTAGTTCAGTCATCTCAAGTAGTTTGATGATTCGAATACTTCTTAAATGAAATATTCATTTACATACTCAATCCACTGAAAAATATGTACGAAAATAATAATAAAAATATAAATAACATTGCAGTTGCTATTTTTTGCCTGTATGTCGATGTCCGGTTCAGTGGCGCATGCAAACTGCTCAGGGCTGGACGTCCGCTGTTGAGATGTCTCGAGCCGACATGTAGCTTCCGATGGAGTGGTCTTGATAGTTGTAATGTGCCAGCTTTAGGTCAGTATTGTATGAAGATCATTGTTATTTTATTATGACTAAAGAAACATTTAAAAAAATAGTTTCGAACTGACTAATGCTGATTCTGGGAATCAGGATTAATCGGCGTAATATTTTTTGAAAATAATAGATCTTTGTTTTCTCTAAAGTTTTATTTTTAGTTAAAATTCCCAACTCCTAATCTGCATTTGCGATATATTCGCCAAAAAGTGTACGTAAACAAGTACATATACATTTTATAGAAAAGTTACTTTAACTTTTACACAATAAAGTTTAGTTTACTCTACAACTTCTAACACGTACTACGTTGTTGTGTCGGGAGTTTGGACGTGGAGGGTCTCCAGATCAATCTCCCTTTGGCGCAACATCGTTGACCGTGTTGTTGGGTTTAACATTGCATCACCTCGCTCAACTACCGTCTTCCTTACTATACACTCAGTTTTTATGTGAATAGGCTCTTAATAAACTAGCGCGCTTTACCATCAACAATTGCATCACTACTTACCATCAGGCGGATAGCAGTCTAACACTAGTTTATAATTATAGAAAAAAAAAAAACTGTTTCAAGATTGCTGGTTACGCTGAAATCAATTTAGTTTCATAGAAATAAAGTTGATATTATTTTGTTTAACTTGAAACAAGGCGGGGATGTGCAGCACTGTGCACTTATTCGCGCCCTTTAGACCTTTATTTAATTAGTGTTAATTTTACTAAGGCATAGGTAAGTATGTGTACTTCTTCTTAAATCAATAGCTATATAGCTTATGCTTTATCGGTACACAATATTCTTAACTAAACACTGTAGCATGGTTTAGTAGTACCTAGATACAGTATAGGTGTTATTTCAGTAGTCTAAATTGGCATATTCTTTGTCGTTAGAAGACGGCTTGAGAATCTGTAACTAATTTGCATAGCATGCTATTACTCTCAATCTGAATAATCCTTACTATGTAATGTTATAAATGGGAAAGTGAGTTTGTTTGTTCCGCTTTCACGCCGTAACTACTAAACCGATTACTTTGAAATTTTGCAGACATAAAGTTACAAGTTCGGCTTAAATAATAGGGTACTTGTTATCCCGGAAAAATTTGATATTTCTGAGGGTAATCTAAGAAGTGCGTTATAACCGAACACCACGCGGGCGGAGCAGCGGGCGGAAAGCTAGTTGTAAATAACGCAATGAATCTTGTTGAACTGTCACAAAGATACCCAATACTACTGATACTTAGTGTTTTTTGAAATCATCCTGCTGTAATGTTTTCTGTCATTGAAAACAAATATTAAAAACACACATATCAAGACTATTATAGCATTACATATTATGTGACATTATTATAAACTACCCGGAAGCGCGATATCTTACAAATTCTGCTAACTTCCGGTCGTGAAACCTTGTTTAGGAAATTATGGGAAGTCTCCATTTGATACGCCCTTTTGTAACGTATACCCTTGTTAACGCTACGTTCACATTATATTTTAAAAAAATATTGTAGCACCGACATCATCATCAGTCTTGTGTGAAGACGTCAATAATTATAATTAAAAAAAAAAAACAAATATTTATTTGACATTAAAATACTTTTTTCATGCCAGTCACAATAAGACTACACGATCCTAACCCTCTAACTAGGCTTGGACTAGGGATCATTAGGATTATAAGTTGAAAGAAAGAAAGACATTTATTTAGCACAGACTAAAATACATACAATATACCTGATAAATAAAAAAATAATTAAAAAAAGGATAAAATAAAATGTGTAAAGGCCAAGTAAGATATCATTAATACCTCTACGGTAAAGACCGATTTAAAAAATTTGCAGGAAAGTGCGCCTCCTGGCTGCACCAAAATGGCCCAGTGCAGCAAAAATACCAGACAAGTGCAACTTAGAAAACGAGTATCTAAGGGCTAAAATTGGAACTATAAGACAGAACCGGCTAAATACAAATTCTTGTAATTTCTTGTAAATGAAAATAAAAGTAGATCAGTGTAGGTATTTTTGATAGATGGAGACTGAGATCAGATTGTGGGACTGTCAAACTGTCAAAAATACCACAAAATTGTGGTACTTTTGATAGTTTATGTATTTTTGATAACTTTTATTACCGCTAAGATGAGATTGCAGCTAGATTTTCTATGTTTTAGTTACAAATACTGGCATTCAGTTTCTAAATATGGCAAGTTAAGTTAGGACACACTATTTGGTAAACCGAGAACCGCCTCGTCACTTATAACCTACATTCGAAAACATAAAGTAGGTAGGTACCTAAAATCGAAATAATTCGCGAATCCACTGACCAAGCTTCGACCAATTGCAGGCCACCTGGCCGCGCATGCGCGAGAAGCCTCCCAACTGCTGCCATTGCGGTCGACTCACAACTGTCACTTTTCCCGCCCTTTATATTATTTTTCATTAAAGATGTCCTCCAGATGTGTGTGTTTTTTTTTTGTTTTTGCTCAGCTGATCGGTTAATTGGGTGTTCAATTGATTGTGTAATTGGTGTAAGTTAGGAATCTTGTGTTTTTGCAGAAATTTTATAACAGATGTAGGTCAAAATCTTTGATTTTGTCAACTACGATGTACTTATGTAATACATGAATAGGTACAATGTGTTAATACAAAGAATACCTGAAACCGTAGACATTTAAATTTCGCTCATTTGTAGATTATAAGGTGTGAATTATCGCAAAGTGAGGTGGATAATTAGTTGTGGGAAATGGGATTTAATGCACTAACCAAGCTATTGCCATTAAAAATAATAGCCATATAGAACTTTTGTTTATCATTAGCCATATAATTTAATTTTGTTTCTATGTTCTAACATGTTACTATTAAAGTTATACCTAAACTAGTGCTTGACCTCGATCCCGCCTGATGGTAAGCAGTCATGCAATCATTGATGGTAAGGCGCACTAGTTTATTAAGTGCCTATTCACTCTAGTCTTGAAGTACTAATATTGTAATCAGACGGTATTTTTATCGATTTTTTTATTTTTTAGTTCGATTTCTGATTAAAGCATGTTTTTTTTTAAATCTCTAATTTATTTTAAAGAAGTGGATTAAAAATCTCACAGTTCGTCGCTGTGACGGTCCTACCGCTTTCTCACGAAATTATTAAGTACCATATGGGGGAGGTTTGTGCAAAATCTCAGCAAGTTAATTAGCAGTGTAATGAGTGAACGTAGGAATTTATCGTGAGAACTTTGCGACAGATGTAGGTCAGCCGATCGATACTATAAAAATCTCACAGTAACAAGTTAGGTGAAGTGAATAATGTCAATCCGTTTTTTTGATGTGGAAGGGAAATTATCAAACGACCTCTCCCGTTCTGAGCAGAGCGGAGCAGCTCGCCGCCCGGTAAAGACCAGGCTCGAGTCGACGGCGCGTTGTGTTTCACGCGCGCCTCAAAGAGATGTCAGCACATCGTGACGGGGTCCACGAAGACCGATGCCTCCTAGGTCAGGGTTGCGGGTTGGTTATACAAGAAACCGTAGCCCTGGCGTCGGGCAGGTGAAGAAGCACGGGTGGATTTTAGTGTGCGCCGAGGCTAGGGTTTCTCTTTCGACCAACCGGTTCTGGTCCTTACCTTACCTGAGCAGTGGGCTGGCCGCCCGAAAGCCTTCATCTATGGTGTGTCGGTGTTCCTCGGCAGTCACCGGAATACAACTGTATGCTCCACCGTGTCCATTATAATTGTCCATAGTGTCAATGTGTAAGCATTAGTTGGAACGAGGGCTCACTCTGCGCTCACTTCACCTGAGTTTTCACGATTAGGTACTCGCAGAACCGCTTTGTTGGTCCGCCTCTTAATGTATGTACCTAGTCTTACTATTTTAGATCTAGTTTTATAACATGATGAACATTTTGTATGTAATGTTACGTTTTTCTGGATTTAATAATAATGAAATTTCCTAATATTTCAGGAACATGTATTCTACCCGAAGAGTTAGATGTCTTAAAAAAACCGGGCCGATGCAAGTCAAACCCGTGCATAGGTTCTAAACTAAAAACTGTTCTAGTAGTTGTTGTTATAGCACCAATTATCTGTGAAATTTTTAACTTTGTGGCTATAACGATTTATGAGATGCAACCTGGTGACAGACAGACGAATAGGTAGACAGGCAGTGGAGTTTTACTAATAGGGTCTCGAACGGGCCGAACGATGGATACGGAACTGTGGAGGCATGAGGAACAGGTAGTAAAGTTCACTCATCCTCCATAGAAAAGGGAGGATCCCACGACCAGAAGTTGTATGTCTACTAATTGCACGGAAAACTCTACTTGCGAGATGTAGAATTCGTGTGACGTCAGTATAACGTGTTGTTTGCTGGTAGCGTTTTTGTAGGTTCCGCTACAGAACTCTAAAAATGACCGACAGTATTTATTACAGTGTTTATTACAGTATTTATTTATCAATTGTAAGCACATTGAAGATAAGAAATGGACCTTAAAAACAAAAACCTCTTTAAAAAAGGACTTACATCAGAGCCTACTTCAAATAAAACATGACACCAGGTCACCACCTTCTAAAACCACACAGGTTAAACAACGTGACAAATAAAAAGGCGGGTGTAATGAGGCGCGATGCGCCCGCGCCGATGTGTGGTCGAAGCCCTACGGTTACCTACTGGCCTACTGTTTGAGACTAGTGAATAATTCCGTGAATCTAGTGTTACAAGCATTACGATTTGTTTGAAAGCACAAGAGGACATTTTTTTAAATTAATTTTTTAAAATGATAAAAGTATTAGAATTTAGAGGGAGTGAGCATCATGAGGAAGCTAGCATGTCCTAGAACCTGAAATTCGAAATATTTAAAATCTAGTGTATAAATAAAAAACTAAGATACCACCAATTTGTTTAAGAACAGAGTAAGCTTTTATAATGGGATCTTGAAAAATACTATCTGCCATTTTTTTCAGACAATCTTAGGTAGGTACAGAAGTAAACATGTATATGTTTACTTACATGTACATTTTTAAAACTTCATAATTATAGTCATCAACCTTTTTTATTGTCCCATTTTTGGGCAAAGGTCTCCCCTCATACAGAGAAGGATTGAGCGTAATCACCAGCTAGCTCAATGCGGGTTGGCGATTTCAGATTTAAAGTCCAGGTTTCCTCAAGATGATTTCCTTCACCTTGTAATCAGTTATTGGCGTCTAAGATATACTTAAAAAGTACATATAACTTAAAAAAGTTACATTGGTACTTGCCTGACCTGGAATCGAACCCGTACAATCATACTTTAAATTTCATAATGAATCCAGCTAAATTTATAAAAAATATCTATGTTTGCTTATTGCTTCTCTGACCACCATAACTAAATTACTCAAAATGGATGTCTCACATCTGAGCTTCTGATGAATCGTAACAGCTTTCAATGAACCACGAATACCAGCGGTGGACAAAAGCCTTAGCTTGGTTTGCGATGTATGGGCTCGGTTTACACAGGGCATGGAAGGGCTCAGTATATCGCTATAAAAACTTAGTTATAGCAAAAACAGAAACCTAAACGGGCTTATGTTAACCTTGCTACATTGTGGAATTTCAGGCGTCTTACAAAAACAGTCCACTTCATCAAAGCCACAGATGTCGTTGCGCAAAGGTCCGGCAGTACTTCACACCAGGGCAGCTTCTAATGTTGTACAAAGCACAGGTCCGTTCGTGTGTGGAGTACTGCAGCCACATTTGGGCTGGTGCTGCTAAGTGTCACCTGGTCACTTTGGATTCAGTGGAGAGGCGTGCGAAGAGGCTGATTGGTGACCTTGATTTAACTCGAGTTGGTCTCCAAAGCCTAGAGCACAGGCGTAGAGTAGCCAGCCTTTCGGTGTTCTATAGGATACATACACATTTTGGGGAGTGTGCGAGGGAATTGCACGATTTAATTCCCCCATCTCCGTTCCACCATCGGACGACCCGTCGTACGGCGAGTTTCCACCCTTATGTTGTTAACACCTCTACGATCCGGACGAAGCGTTTCGCCTCCTCCTTTATACCGCGTACATCGAGGGACTGGAATAATCTGCCGGCGGCGGTGTTTCCGTCGGACTACAATTTGAGTGTCTTCAAGGCTAGAGTGAATAGTCTCTTAATAAACTAGTGCGCTTTACCATCAACGATTGCGTCACTGCTTACCATCAGGCGGGATTGCGGTCAAGCGCTGGTTCATATTTTTAATAATAATAAAAAAAAAAAGATATAGAGTAACCAGCCTGTCGGTGTTCTGTATGATGTATTTTGGAGAGTGTGCGCGGGAATTGCATGACTTACCTTACATATTCCCCCATCTCCGTCCCACCATCGGACGACCCGTTGTGCGGCGAGTTTCCACCCTTACGTTGTTAACACCACTACGATCCGGACGAAGCGTTTCTCCTCGTCTTTTATACCGCGTACATCGAAAGGCTGGAATAATTTTCCAGGGGTGATATTTCCGTCTGACTACAATTTAACCCAACCCGTGCAATTTATGAATAAGGATTCATAAACACACTTAAAGTTAACTAGTGATTAGCGATTCTTTAACCATACATTTTTGACCTTTTAACGTCACATAAGTGGTTTATTCATAAAAGATGATTCAAGTTAAGTGACGTGCAAACGTCTAAAATGTATGTTTATACAATCGCTAATTACTGGTTAAATTTAAGCAGCGTTTATGAATAAGGGGGTAAGTGTCTTCAAGGCTAGAGTGAATAGGCTCTTAATAAACGAGTGCGCTTTATCATCAACGACTGCATCACTGCTTACCATCAGGTGGGATTGCGGTCAAGCACTAGTTTATAATATGTGACAGTCTCCGTGGCGTAGCGGTAGCGAACGCGGCCGTTGCGCAAGGAAGCGCGGGTTCGATCCCCGCGCAGTGCAAATATTTGTATGCATGAATATGAATATTTGCACTGGTCTGGTCGTGCCTCGAAAAGCACGTTAAGCCGTTGGTCCCGGTTGCCATACGAACATCTAGTGGCAGTCGTTACGGGTTGTTGGAGCCCTCAAAAGTCCTACAATTGGTCTAACTGCAATGCTTCGATATGGCCTTCGGGTTGTGAAGGTCAGACGGGAATCGCTTCATGGAAAATATCGAAGTTTAGCCAAAATGAGTAGTTAGACTGGTAATGCGGTCCCTAGACTCCAAAGCTGAAAAAAACTTCGGATACGACGGGGATTAACGCTGAGATGAAGAATATGAAAAAGACTAGTTTATAATATGTAAAAAAAGACTACTACAAACATGGGTGCTAAGCATCAGGCGGGATTGCGGTCAAGCGCTAGTTTATAATTATTAAAAAAAAAAAAATACAGAAAGGATTTTTGAAAATTTAAAAAATATATACAATTTTGACTTGAAGTGAATGAACTCTACTAAAGATGTCGCCCCTCATTCCGCGTGCCCTAGGAACCCAAGACTCGGACTGACAAACAACGTCATGTGTCATAATAATGCATGATTTTTTTTTTTATTATTTAAAAATACATTTTGTTTTATTTATGCAATATGTAAAGAAAACCCTGTCCGATCCGTGAAGGTGTTATTAGGTATCGATAACTGATTATACTAATGCCTACAAAGCAGGGTTAAACTTAAAAAATCCCTCTAAAAATAAATATTACTTCGCAAAAGGGGGTAAATTAATACATGTGAGGTAGGCACAACATGTGCGGGCAAAACGGGCACGCGGCACGCGCTCTCATCGCTATTCGCTCATAATAATACCGTCAAAAATGGTGTTGCCACTTATTAAAATACTACCAAATTTTGGGGAAGTTGGAATTAATTGACGGAAAAAAAAGATTATTTCAAAATTCATTAGTAGGTATGTACTTATGTAAAATTTCATATTTGATTTGGTCATGTGTTTACCTACCCTAAAGGGTAGGTTCCTTATTGGTCGGACGAGTTTTCTTTACATATTGTATAGATGAAATGGGCTGTCTTTATAAGAATACGAGGGTTAAACTGAAAGTTCTTAGAAAATCAAAAACTGATAACATTAGCAAGTTTAGTTTTATTATATCTTTTCAAAATATTGTCCATTCACGTCAACACACCGTTGCATGCGATGGAACCACTGGGAAAAGCACTTTGCCCACCCGTCCTTAGGGGTCTCTTCAATGGCATCGCGACACGCAGCCACTGCTTCTTCAGCATTCATAAACCGCTTTCCTTTAAGTTTTTCTTTAATTTTTGGAAATAAATAAAAATCACAAGGCGCGAGGTCGGGACTATACGGCGGGTGACCCAGTAATTCAACGTTTGATGTCGCCAAATAGTCGATCGTTCGCTTGGCGGTGAGCGACGAGGCTTTGTCGTGGTGAAGGAGGATCCTGCTGCGAGGTCGTTTCTCTCGAACTTTTTCCAAGACAAGTGGCAAACAATTGGTAGTGTACCATTCTGCAGAAACTGTTTTTTGATCCTCTAACACAATTGTTGCGAAATGACCTATGCTTCCAAAGAACGAGGCCACCATTTTTTTCCCGATCTCTCTTCACTTTAGTTGGCAACTCCTCGAAAGGAAACACCCACTGAGCAGATTGTCTTTTGGTTTCAAGATCATAACAGTAAATCCAGCTTTCGTCACCTGTTAGTATGTCGAACACAGCATTTGAGTCACCTCCGTTAAATCTTTCAATCATTTTACGGCACCAATCCACACGATGGAGTTTTTGAGCCTCAGTCAAATTATGAGGTATCCACCGGGCGCAAAGCTTCCTGACTGCTAAATGTTCGTGGAGGATTTTGTGCACTTGACTCATACCGATGCCTAAGCTTGTCCGAATCTGCTGATAGGTCACTCTTTTGTCAGTCTCTATCATACGCCGCACAATACAGATGTTATCTTCAGTCGTCGCCGTAGAAGGCCGTCCCTCACGTAAATCATCAGTGAGATTAGTGCGACCACGTTTAAACTCATTAAACCAGTTGTAAACAGTCGCACGAGATGGGGCTTCATCGTGAAATGCCAATCGTAGTCTATCATAACTTTCTTTTTGACTTAAATGACATCGAAAGTCATAAAAAATCATTGCACGAAAATTTTCTCGTGTTAAATTCATGTTGACGTGACACAGAAAATTTTCAATTTTTTTTTTTTTTTTTTTTTAATAATTATAAACTAGCGCTTGACCGCAATCCCGCCTGATGGTAAGCAGTGATGCGATCGTTGATGGTAAAGCGTGCTAGTTTATTAAGAGCCTATTCACTCAGAAAAACCGAGCGAATACGAAGGAAGACGGCAGTTGAGCGAGGTGATGCAATGTTAAACCCAACAACACGACCAACGATGCTGCGCCAAAGGGAGATTGATGTGAAGACCCTCCACGACCAAACTCCCAACACAACAACATTAGGCGCATCGTACTCGGCACACATCGCAACACAACTGCTCAGACCCGTCCTCCGTACGGCTTCACCAGACATCATGCCGGAACACGACAAATCGCTTGGCGGCAAGACTTTGTCTGGTGGGTGGTAACTTCTGCCGGCGGCTGATGTTATGGCCTACCGCCAAATCGTATAACTAATGACAAATGAATGAAATATATACTCAGTAATATTGCCAAAGAGTTCTATTTTCAAATTTTAGAATTATTTTTTTATTATATTGTTTATAAGTGGCCAGTTCTAAGAACTTTCAGTTTGACCCTCGTACTAAAATTCCAGGATGTATAACCGAAACTTGGATAAAACCTCTGGATAAAGAAACAACACACGTACTAGTAAATCTTCGACCAATAAATAAGAAAGTGAGCTTACTCTCTGGGACCCACACAATCTTGCTCTCCCACACAACAGTGGCTGTGGGAAAATATTTTTTCTGTTATTATTTTTTACTGCTACTCAAAAACTCTTGTAATCATTAACATATAAAGGCCAAGGAAGAGTTCCGAGTACATCCGGTCTTTAGGTCCGTGGTACACTGGGATGGTGGCGTAGATTTGGTGGAATTAAATCATTTTTGAGGCTGACATTAATAGTATTAACCTATGTAGCATGCGCCTTTTCTTAGCAGTATCTCTGGCATTAAAAAAAATTAAAAAAGGACTTGTTATGTAATTTATATATGTATCTATTATAAATATAGTATCGTTGAGTTAGTATCCCAACATAACACAAATCTCGAACTTTCTTTGTGACTAGCTCAATCTGTGTGATTTCTCCGTATATATTTATATTATTTTCGATCTTGAGTAATGTCGAACTTTTCAAATTGAAATAAACACTCACAATCAGTTTATCGTTAGCACGTCAAAAAAAAACATTATTAGCTTGCACCTGCTTGTGCTAAACAATTTTGCATGCTTTATTTTTAAGCTAAACATGTGTGATCTCATTTTTGTATGTAAGACCTTTTATACCGTGTTTTAAGCAAAATAAATATATTATTATTATTCCGTTTATTTTTATATATATACATATTAATTTACATTTTTAAATATTTATAAAAAAACATAAAAACATTTAAAAATATAAAAAATAGTGTTCCACCGATGGCGGGAGCGGGGTCCAAGCTACCGATGGTTAGAGCTACAGAGACAGAAACCTTCTCACGATGCGGGCCGTATCGAGGAGTACTGCCTTTTGAATCTGGCCCTTGATCCAACTGCCTAACGAGAGCCTCAATAGATGTTGGTCGAGGCTCTTGGCTATCAGACCATTGGCCGATACGACAATCGGTACAATGACAGCCGAGTTCACATTCCACATGTCAACAACCTCGTGCGCCAAGTCGAGATATTTAATTTGTTTCTCTTTCTCAGCTTTCACGAGATTCCCGTCATGTGGAATGGTAACATCGACAATCATTGCGAGGCGCGCTAATCGATCTATCACTACTATATCAGGCTTATTTGCAACAATAGTCCTGTCAGTAATGATAGACCGATCCCAGTATAACGTGACATGGCCATTTTCAAGAACTGGGTCGGGCACATACTTATAATACGGTACCTCAGAATCCACAAGTTTATATTTCAAAGCAAGTTGCTGGTGGATAATCCTAGCTACTTGGTTATGCCTGTGCAAATACTCGCCATTAGCCAAACGAGAACAACCAGAGATAATATGTCTGATGGACTCACCCGGATGGTGACATGCCCGACACACGTCAATCGTCCCGTCCTTCATAATATATCTCCGGTAGTTATTCGTTAAGATAACTTCGTCCATAATTGCACAGACGAAACCTTCAGTTTCCCCGAAAAGGTCACTGAATCGTAGCCAGGATACGGAGGCTAAGAAGTCTACATCGGGCTCATGAAGAGCCCGATAAAATCGCCCGTGAAGTTCCTTGCTTTGCCATATCATCTTGCGGTCATCAGTGGTAAGCATTATAGGCTTGTGCCAGTTCTCTTTCGCCATGGATAGCGGGGTAAGCCCCTTGTCCACCGTGACCACATCATGATGCATACCCACTACGGTTTTTAAAAAATGTTCTCTGAGACTGCATACTTCTCGGTTGTGGAGGATCTTCGCATTTAAAAAGCCTCGACCCCCGCACTTCCGCGGAATATACAGTCTCATCACCGATGATCGTGGATGATGCATCCTGTTTGCTGTCAGCAGTGTACGGACCCTTCTATCCAGGGCGTCGAGTTCGGTCTGAGTCCATTTAAGTATGCCGAAAGAGTACATCAAAACCGGCATGACCCATCCGTTGAAGGCGCGCACCTTATTTCCGCCCGAAAGAAGACTTTTTAATACCTTCTTCAGGCGACCAAAGAAGCGCTCCTTCAACGTTTGCTTCATGTCAGCATCGTTGATACCTAACGCTTCCGACATACCCAAATATTTATAGCTCTCGAATGAGGAGAGGGATCTAAGGTGTATGGAATCTGGGAGTGTAATTCCCTCGGATTCCATAATCTCCCCCCGCTTTACATGCATGACTGCACATTTGTCCACACCAAATTCCATTCTGATGCCACTACTAAAAGTTTCAGTTACATTCAGTAGCTTCATCAGATGCAATTTATTGGGGGCAAAGAGTTTCAAATCATCCATGTAGAGAAGGTGAGATATGACCTGACCGCCTCTCTTCAATCGATAACCCAGACCTGAATCCTCCAGCAGTGTGCTTAGAGGATTCAGAGCTAAGCAGAACCATAGTGGACTCAGACTGTCGCCCTGGAATATTCCCCGCTTAATCCATACAGGTTCATCATTCCCCTGGATCTGTCGACTCCCTGGATAGCGAAGGACTGTCTTCCATTGCCCCATACACGACTTAAGGAAAGTGCGTAGAGTTGCATTTATCTTGTACAACTCCAGCACCCTCAAAAGCCATGTATGTGGCACCGAATCGTAGGCCTTCTTATAATCTATCCAGCAGGTTGAGAGATCCTTGCGGGATCGGCGAACCTGTTGGCTGATGGCCATGTCTATGAGGAGTAGCTCCTTAGTACCACGGGACCCGCTCCTACATCCATTTTGAGAGACAGACATGATGGTATTGCTGTCAAGATGTTTGTTTATTTTAGCTTTCAAAATGGATGTAAGAACCTTATAGACCGTTGGTAAACAAGTGATCGGTCTATTATTATTATTATTATTATTATTATTAATAGTGAATTTAAAAAAAAAACTAAAATTAAGCCTCGAAACATTAGCGCGGTTCTTCATTAAGAAATAAGCAGCACCTTTGTACTCAGATCTTAATTTTGTTGTTTCTTTATGTATTTTATTGTGTGTATATAAATAATAAAATAAATAAATAAATGTTGTACAAATAATAATAATAATAACAGTTTATTACGATCACTCCATAAATTGTAAATTTCTCATAGTCTATGCACAAAATCATGGCAATGAATACATATTTTTAGGATCATAGGAGGCATACAGTAGGTGCGAGTTGCTACAAGTCTTCCAAACACTTTTCTGCTAACAATATTTATAAGAGATAACGTTGACGACTTTACTAATAAATAAACTGTGTTACAGTCGTCAACTAAATAAAATCAAACTATCTTTGTCTACTTAAGATCCGGCTTTCTCTCAGTGTGTCTCTTACCTCAGCATCTCAATGTACCTGCTCATAATGACATCCTGTGTCCAAACTCTTCAGACCCAACTACTTATAAGAAACTATTACTCTTTCTGATTCATTAACTTTATTGTATTGACTATTTATAATAAGTATTACATTATCAAACGTTTTGAACAAAACCTTCATTAACATGATACATTTTTGTTACTGTCAATACCTATGTCTTTTAACATCGGATTGTAGAAGGCTTTTATTGATACGTTTGTTAGTTTTATGCTCTTAAGAGAAGTGGTAAGGTAGTGATATTGGCCGCAACTTAAATTCTTGTAGGTTGTAGGTTCGAACCCCATCATTTGCTTTACTTTGTGTAAATTTCATCATCTGTGCTCTCAAAACGGTGAAGGAAAACATCGTGAGGAAACCGGCATGTTCTAAAGCCAAAACTTCTAAAACATGTGACATCTACCAAAGTACCAACCCGCACTGGGCCCGCGTGGTATATTACGGCCCACTCCTTCTCTTCGAGAGGAGGCGTGTGTCCCAACAATGGGAACAATTTAGGCTGATGTATGTATCTTTCCGTGCCTCGGATATCATGATAAACCTTTGGTCCCGGCTTTCAGTTGGGTGTCCATATTCCATATCTTTGACATTCATTACGAGTAGTCAAAAGCTCGAAAGTTTTTTGACCACCAGTCTTATCAAGGGGTCAATACCCCTTGATATGATATGGTATCATGTTTTACCTATACGATTACAATCCAGTACCGTCGTCCTTGAAAAGGTGGAACGGCGACCGGGTGAAGGTCGCGGCAAACCGGGGAGGCCTATGTCCAGCAGTGGAAGTCTTGCCACTGAAATGATGATATTATGATGATGCTGACCAGGGTTGTGGAAGTCAGATAGCCAGTCGCTTCATGTAAAATATTATATTCAGCTACATCCGGTGAGACTTGAAGTCGATCCCAATGTTTTTGGGGAAAGCCTAGGCAGTTTGTTTTGTACTTCTAGTTTCAGAATTTCTAAAATTTTTGTAACATCGTGGAAATTTCGACTTAATTACTGAGTTTAACTCTTGCTGTAATTACGAAATGTCAGTACTAAGTATCTACTGACCCGAACTGCGCCCAAGTAGTGGATTATTCTACTTGAGGCACAGGTGTGGGCCCTACCACAGAAAGGAGACCTGTGCCAGTTTGGCTATTACCAACAGCAACATTATAGACTGACGGAGTTGTCTAAATGCGATAGATAAAAATCGCTGCAAATGACCTCCAATAATTAACGCACAAAAACGGCCACCCTGAAATACGCCAAAATATCTAAAAATTTTATCAACCTAAATCAAAATAAAGGGCTATAACTTGCCAAAAAATCGCTCCCAAAAAACCCTTAATGTCCAATTTTTAGGCGCCAAATCGACCACCCTTTTAGTCACACTTAATAAAAGCAATAAAAAAGTAACGAAATATCTGGTAGAAGTGATTAAAGTAAATTAAGTTATAACTTGGGGCTAAATATTGGTCACAGTAGATGATAAGTATTTTTTTTTTCTGTAAAAAGAGGTTGCTTTACAAAAAAGTTACCAGTTCACGTGGTCATGTTAAATTTACAGAATAAAAGAAAATGTTACTTTTAAAAGGAATAAATCAGCTGACACCGAATAAGCAACCTGTAATAAACAAAAAATAAAAATAATAATATACCACCTCAGGTAGTTCAAACATATTTAGAAATAATCCATCCTTTGGGAATATCAGGACAAAAAATCCTACATTAGTCCGTAGGATATGTTTTATCCAGGACATGCTATATAACCTCTATGACATTTCACTCTGATCAAATAAAACTCACAACGTATGAACTTTTAAAGTTGGAATTTGGATTTCTATCACTTGCATTGTGTCAACATTCAACCAATAAACTTACTAAATACGCAGGTCAAAATCATATGTAAACAAATTCCACATAATCTTCATTACATCACCACGACCCTACCCAAACATGCTGAATCCAGTATCCAAACATTTTACAACTCCATTCCTTAAAAAAACCAACTGTAAAGGAAGGAAGCTTCTTTACCGTGCCGACACTGACTTGCACTATTTCAATATACATAGTAAAAACTCCAATGGTGTGTCTATGGTCTATAGTGTGTCGATGGTAAAAAACCCACCCAGGCACGATGACTGTGAGAGATTTGTGCTAAAAAGTGTGAGCTTAACGAGTGATGCTTGATGAATTAATTTGGAGCTGACAGGTTGTATTTTTCAAGGAGTTTGGTGGTCCTTCTTTGTCGTTGTGTGGTGGCACGACAGTGGATTTGATTTAATTGAGGCTTTCACGGAATTGTTGGTGATAACGCATAGGTCACCTTGAGTGTAAGGTTTAGGGAACAGAGTGCAGAATGAGAGGTGAGATATAGTTTGCGCCACAGCTCCACATCTGTCATTACTGTCAATTGGAATCATTTTGAAGCGTATTGCTAATCATTACTCCGTATATTCCAGAAACGTGTCTACTCAACAACGTTACTAACGCAATGTATGTACATATGTTTTTAAACTGTCAAAATTGTATGTTTTATGTTCCATGTATTTTGTTCGATGTTTGTTTGGTGTACAATAAAGAATAAATAAATAAATAAATAAATAAATAAATAATGTTTTGCCTAATAGAGGTGTTTCCTGTGTAAAAAAAAATATTCTATTTAGTCCGTCATTCAGATTCTAGAAAAATATTGGATACGTATATTTTGTTAGGTATATGAAATCAATAAATATTGACAAATATAAAAGATATGAATGATCAGGAGTGGGGGCTGGTGACGTCGCTCGTTGGTAAAAAGTGTAGCAAGGAGTGACGTCACACAAGTTTTCAACCCACTGTTCGTCTTCATTTTTTGTTTAGGTATAAGTAAAAAGAAAAAAATAGGGTCTAGTTTTTTTTTGGAAATCTGACTGACGGACTAATTAGTTTTTTTTTAGTCAACTACCCTATTACCCTACTGGTGCCGTCCTAAAACAACGACCAAATAATATAATTATCGGAAAACTTCATATATGTACTGAACACGTAGAAAATGGTACCTATTATGAAATTAATTTTCAAAGAAACTACCTACATTTTATATGTAACGATGATTAGAGTTAAATTACGTGCAAACGTCAAAAATCTATGGTTAAAAGTCGCTAATCACTAGTTAACTTTAAGCAGCGTATATGAATAAAGGGGTATATAGTTTGTCAGGCTGAAGCGAACTGGCTCACAATAAATTGATACGCTTTACCATCAACGATTGCATCACTGCTTACCATCAGAACGCAGTGAAGAACTAGTATTTATAACATAAAAAAATCAGTGAAACAAATTTAGAAAAAGAGTTGAAAAACAGATTCAGATAATTTACTACGAAAATTCCAAGTACCCATTTACTTAATTTTAATTTACCAACCCGCGCTTGGTCAGCGTGGTAGTTGGCCCACACCGAGAGGAGGGCTCTATCCCAACAGTGGGAACATTATAGACAGGTTATGTAAACGATCAACATTTATTCTAAACAAAACAACAAAGTTTTGAAAAAGGCCAGGTATATGATCATGGAGATGACTCTAACGAAAATTAAAAAATACCTTCCTTTGAAGTCTTGACACGTCAGTCCCGAGGGTGCGGGTGGCAAAAACTCCGGTAGCTAAACTACACAAACGGTGCCACTTGACACCGTCACGAAGTGTTTTGTTAACAAAATAATAAATATTTGAAGTTATTTAGAAGGACCTTTAAGTGTTAACAGATGACGGGAAGATTGAGGAATAAATGAAGACATGGTTGGCGTAGTGGCTGAGCGATAGACTGGTGCGCTGCGTGTCGCGGGTTTCAATTCCCGCACGGAACTAATACATATTTGTATGGCCTACAGGTAGATTTTCTGGGTCTGGTTGTTTCTGTATGTGACTTTAAATGTTTATACCTCACCCACGATAGAGGAGTAATTCTTAGTGTAAGGCAACGTTTTTTTTTATTACTAGTGCTTGACTGCAACGCGCCTGATGGTAAGCGGTGATGCAATCATTGATGGTAAAGCGCACTAGTTTATAGAGAGCCTATTCACTCAAAAAAACTAAATGAAGAGGAAAAAACACGGCAGTTGAGCGAGGTGATGCAATGTTAAGCCCAACAACACGACCAACGATGCTGCGCCAGAGGGATTGATCTGGAGACTCTCCACGACAAAATTCTCGGCACAACAATAATTGAAGCCTGCCGGACTATTCTTACTGAAACGATGAGCAGCGATCGCCCAAAGACTACGAGGGATTTACGAGTCATACTCATCGCCAATGGTGGACCCAAAGAGGAGCCGTTTACTTTGCGTTGGTAGATAATTTGTCGGTCTCCGTGGCGCAGCGGTCAACACGCCTGACTGCGACGTGGAGGCCCCGGGTTCGATCCCCGGCCAGGTCATGATGGGAAACGATCTTTTCCTGATTGGCCTGGGTCTTGGATGTTTATCTATATATGTATCTATTATAAAATATAGTATCGTTGAGTTAGTATCCCATAACACAAGTCTCGAACTTACTTTGGGGCTAGCTCAATCTGTGTGATTTGTCCGTATAAAAAAAAAAAAAAAAAAAAAAAAAAAAAAAAAAAAAAAAAAAAAATTTCCTCACCACTACTCTCAAAACGTCACTGCTCTCAAACCAGCATGTCGTAGAATAATAAATTTAAAGACTTGTGACGTCTACCAACATTGGACGTGCGTGGATAATACATAGGCTGATTATGATTTTTACACCAAGTTTAGTTAAGTTTATGTGCCAGAACCAATGAAATGCAGTGGACGCAAAGACGCTAAGTCAAAGCTTGTTCTTCTTCAGCGTATAGAGGTCCACAGGCCTCCCACAAGGCTTTCCGCAATGACCGGTCTTGTGCTGCCCGTATCCATCAGCTTCCCGCAACCTTCACCAGGTCATCGGTCCACCTTGTTGGGGGCCTCCCTACGCTGCGTCTTTCGGTACGTGGCCGCCATTCCAGAACCTTACCGCCCCAACGGCCATCGGTTCTATGAGCAATGTGCCACTGCCATTTAATTTGTCAACGCTGGTAGAAAAATAACACTACAAATATTATAGAGCGTTTTCCTAGTTAATGTTGTAATGAGAAAATATTTGATTTATTTTTATACCAGTTTCGCACCATGGTTCCACCCGCGTATGTTTCGCTACCGATAAAAAATATTGAATATGTTATTTCTCGTTATAAACTATTGGTGTGCCAAATTTGATCCAAATCCGTTCAGTAGTTTAGGCGTGAAAGCGGAACACACAAACCTACTCATTTTCACATTTTTAATATGTATGTCGGAGACAGCGACGGCAGAGCGGTAGGGTCGACAGCATCTTGGTGTGGTGGTACAGGTTCCGTTTCGTAGGTGAGTTTTGAATTAAAGCACGACGTGTAGATATACCCTCAAATCTTCATAATAACAATTTGAATAGGCAAACCGACAGTTTCGGTTCGGAGATGTGCCTTGGTCCGCGTCTCGATGCAAAAAGTCCCCGTTCGGCGAACCCCACTTTCCAAAGCGACTCTGTCCATGTGCCGCCATCACAATATAACGTCACAAGCGTTTGCCCCTCTACTACGTAAATCAAATCAGCAACTTCTATTAAAATTAATCGACGATCTCCGACACGGCCAGCCTGACGATTTGCACGTCCTCGTGCATCATCATCTTCATCATCATCATCATCATCATCATCATCATCATCATCATCTCAGCGCCAATCCCAGTCGCATCCGAAGCTCCTTCAGCCCCGGAGTCCAGGCTCCGGTTCACCAGGCCAACCGCCGATTCCGGCCAAACCTCAACATTTCCCGTTGCACGTTCTAGTGCATGTCTGTAACAAATTAAAAAAAAACACAGAACACCGACTTTGAAGCATTTTTGAGAACTCGGCCAACCTGACCATCACACGTCACGTTCAATTACTATGACTATTAGAAAACCAAACAAACTTAATTATTTTAACAACTTAAACACAAAAGCTTCCTTCAAGCCTCATAATTATCAAATGAAAATCATAATCATCAAAAAGAAAACACACCATGGTTCGCTACCACAGTAGCTAGTGACAACTCATAATTGACACCCATATCGTCATCACCTCATGTGATACGACCAACTCTAGAGTCCACGACTCCCAGGTCAACACATAACCGTACAACTAATAGTCTCCTCTGAGACCCAGGTCCCCGCCACATCACTAGCTGCCCATCGCCCCCTGAACAACTCCTCACTGAGTTGCAGTTACGACTACAGACTAGTGCATGCAGTGCGACCATACCTACTAGTGTCCCCGCCACACCACTAGCTGCCCATCGCGCTCTGAACAACCCCTCACTGGGTTGCAGTTACGACTACAGACTAGTGCGTGCAGCGCGACCACATAGCCATGATACGTGTTCCATTTGCTGGCGGAGGCACCCTCCTCACCATCTTCTACATTATGAAAATCTAACTCAGCAGACATTACTTGGAAAAATCTTTCGTACTTATACGATCGTGGGGTACTTATAAGTTCTTTTTCCAATCAACGATTTCAATAGGTAACGATCGCCATCAAATAAATCACCAACATTAAATTAACCAACATTACAATTACCAACATTACTTTAGCTTTATTTCTATCAAATCTAGATTTTTCTTAAATAGCACTCATTTCTATGTTCGTAGCCGCATGCTCTCTTGTCTTGTTGTTGTAGTATTTCTGGTTCAGTATCATCCAATGTTAGGAGATTTTTATGATCTAACCACACGTCCTATCAGAAGCTCAAGTGAGCTCGTAACTACAGGCCACAGTGAACTTTAGCTTTGAAATAATCAAAGACAAACCAGACTTGTCCATGGAGTTTGTTGCACGTTCTTCTCCATAAAGTTCTATGCTTTGGAACATGAAATTTAGCTTCACTTTTCTTGGACTGACCGACATTAACTATTCCAAAGCACCAACGGATGGTTAATTTGAAATAAACAATTTTGATTTTGGACATCATAATTTTAAAACAAAGAATACGGGTAGTACAAGAAATAAAAATTGCAAATAAATCTTATTATCATGTCGCAAAGAAATTGTTCAGTACACAATACACTGGCACAACCTTGTACACTGTATATATACTGGCGCGTGTATACATACACCAATGAAATTACAGATTGCTTGACAAGAGAACATTCGGCCACGGAATCAAAATAAAAATAGTACGACTCACCGGATTATGGCAATTTCCCGCAAACACCTGCCACTTGGCAGTTGTCAATCGTTGCACACCAGACATCTCTGAGCTCTCATAAAACCCCATTACGTTACCACAAACGTTTTGAGTATTTTGAAACCTTCTCATCGCCTGCAGAGTAGAGGCTCAAGTCTTGAAACCTTGGGCGTTCCACAAAGCGCACGCAACTCCGGCTGCGCCGCACGCAGCTCCAGCAGCGCCACACGCCATTGATGAGATTCACCAAGCAGCTAGAAGCGCGCTCCTCAAGCGCACTTTGCACGTTCCGCAAGCGCACCCTGCGCGCTCCGCAAGTGCACTTGCATCAGCCAGCACTGTCGCGCGCCAAGCAACAGCCAGCACTGTCGCGCGCCAAGCAACAGCCAGCACTGTCGCGCGCCAAGCAACAGCCAGCACTGTCGCGCGCCAAGCAACAGCCAGTACTGTCGCGCGCCAAGCAACAGCCAGCACTGTCGCGCGCCAAGCAACAGCCAGCACTGTCGCGCACCAAGCAACAGCCAGCACTGTCGCGCGCCAAGCATCAGCCAGCACTGTCACGCGCCAAGCAACAGCCAGCACTGTCGCGCGCCAAGCAACAGCCAGCACTGTCGCGCGCCAAGCAACAGCCAGCACTGTCGCGCGCCAAGCAACAGCCAGCACTTTCGCGACAGCGCCGCGTCCAGCCGCACGTGCACGCCTGCAGCGGACTCCTGCAACGCACTCCTGCAGCGCACTATCACGCGGAGCGATCACTGCGCCAGCAATTGAGCGCACCTCGTAACTTCACGTTCACTTCCAGCCTCACGTTATTCTGTTTCTTGATTTATAACGAGATTGTGAGCAGTGTAGTTCTTTATCCAACTTCTGATGTCGGAGACAGCGACGGCAGAGCGGTAGGGTCGACAGCATCTTGGTGTGGTGGTACAGGTTCCGTTTCGTAGGTGAGTTTTGAATTAAAGCACGACGTGTAGATATACCCTCAAATCTTCATAATAACAATTTGAATAGGCAAACCGACAGTTTCGGTTCGGAGATGTGCCTTGGTCCGCGTCTCGATGCAAAAAGTCCCCGTTCGGCGAACCCCACTTTCCAAAGCGACTCTGTCCATGTGCCGCCATCACAATATAACGTCACAAGCGTTTGCCCCTCTACTACGTAAATCAAATCAGCAACTTCTATTAAAATTAATCGACGATCTCCGACATGTATATTAGTTTGTTATGCTTTGGCACTAAAATGACTGCACAGATTTAGCTGAAATTGGCTCATGGATAGACTACGACTCGCATTATGATATACGATACTTTTTATGTCTTTTTTATGTCTATATTCTTTCTAGATCGAGGTCAAATCGGATGATGCTGTGGGACGCTGCTAGTAGATTTCATTTCGGCAAAAGCAGTTGTTCAACAAAGATACAGCTTTTTGATACAGCAAAAAACATAAATTAATCAATTTCCTGCTTTTTTAACCCAAAAACAAAAATGTTAACAAAAGAGCCTTTATCAAAATCCCACTGAATTTATCAAATAAACAGTGCTAATTATAAACTTTTGTTACAATAAAAGCGTTAAAATCTTCTTTTCTCACAGACAAATCCTTTAAAAAGAAATTAATTCGCCCAAAGTACAATAGGACAACAATATTCACTATTGTAGTGATATAAAAGACAGTTTTGCCGCCAAAAACTTTTATTGACAAGACATGAAAGAATAAACCACAAAATATTACCATTCATAAAAATGAAAATTAGTCCTTATGACATGGGAATACAACAGGTAGAACAGTTTTTGGTGCGCAAATAAAAGGTTGTCGAGAAAAGTGTCCCGCAGAGCGAAAGAGTGCGAGAGAAAAAGGCTGACTATTGTTTTGTGAAGTCGCTGATAGGTGATATTTTCATAAAAAAAATGATTTATTATTGCCAATTGATAAAAAGAATGACCTTTTTGGTTCTTCCGGTATTTCAAAATGATGAAGTAAGAAATAATACATTAAAGGATGTTAATGATGAGCTTATTCAAGGAATTCTAACTCCCTTATTAAAAAAAAACAAGGATGTTCAGACCAGATTCATCATTATCAACCTTTTTAACGTCCCGCTGTTGGGCACAGGTCTACTCTCAAACAGAGAAGGATTAAGCGTAATCACCACACTTGCTCAATGCGGGTTGGCGATTTCAGACTTAAACTCCAGGTTGCCTCAAGATGTTTTCCTTCACCTTCAGTCATTGGTGTCAAGTACATATAACTTTAGAAAAGTTACATTGGTACTTGCCTGACCTGGAATCGAACCCGCGCACTCATACTTCAGAGGCTGGTATTTTAACCACTAGGCCACCAGCGCTAAACTAGATTGAAACCACCTAAATAGTTATTGAATTATATACTATGTAATTATAACTTATATATAGAAATGCAGTTCTTTATACAAAATGACAGCTTGATTCGGTACTAAATTGTCACTTTTGTATTAAGAACTTTATTAAAGTTCGAAATACAAATACTGACTTAAAGATAAAGACTGGAACTGAGGATAGATTTCGTTTTGTAATAAGACGTTTAAAGTTATATTTCACGCGTATTTCGTCTTTAACACGCGTCTGATCAAAGGACCACACTATCTGATGTATGCTCTAGTATGATAATGAGCTGTATTCTTCAGTATTCAGATTTCAGTATTCAATATTCTTCTTCATGTTCAGCCTATAGAAGTCCACTACTGGACAAAGGCCTCCCCAAGGCTTTCCACGATGACCGATCTTGTGCTGCCCACATCCATCAGCTTCCCGTGATCTTCATCAAGACATCGGTCCACCTTGTTGAGGAGGCCCCTACGCTGCGTCTTCCGGTACGTGGCCGCCACTTCAGAACCTTACTGCCCCATCGGCCATCGGTTCTACAAGTAATGTGCCCTATCTACTGCCACTTAATTTTAGCGACTCGAAGAACTATGTCGGTGACTTTGGTTCTTCTGCGGATCTCCAATTAATTCAAAATTCAGATTATCTAATAATCATCCTAAATTACAATATTATTTCTTGTTGGGCAAAAAAGTTAAACCGTCTTAGAATACTTTATAAACAAATTTGTCAATAAGATATCCCGATTTGATCATTATTTCAAAAACTCAAAATGTCGGCATTAAACCCTTGCATTCCAAAATAAATAAAAAACTTTTTATTAATTTGCCAACATCAACTCCTAAAAACAATATGAATAGTGACTCTCTCAAAGAAGACAAACCATTGACTATTAACAAATAAACACGCACATATTTTTCACAAGGAAAGCCATCAAAATCCATTGCTCTTTTTTGAAGGACTCTTTTAGATTTTAAAGTTTGATTCAGTCAATATTACCACATCAACAATTCACTCAATCGGAACATAAAAGAAAAGAAGTGAATACTATTTGACTCCCCGTAGCGCAAGCGCAGTTATAGAAATATTTCACCAGATTTAACGCCCAAAACGCGGTGTTATGGGGTTTGCATAAATTTTATATGAAATACGAAATTATTATGTCATGAGAAACATTATGGGCGGCCGGGTTTATTGTTTTTTTTTTTTACTTTATATTTATGTTTTTATGACGTCATTATTGTGATACTTATAAAATTGGGATGGAAGTAAAAATGTAAAATATGTGAGAGCTTTCTTGCTAGCGCCAAGTATTCACAATTTAGCAGCTATCAGCTGTGATCCATTTTATTTTAATGATAAAACTATTTCACTATTAGGTACCCAGAGTTAAACAAAATAAAAGTACCCAGGTAATAGTAGATTGTTAACCTAGGGTCGAAAAAATCTATTCCCGAGCTATTTAGACTATAATCCGAGTAGGAATTGATTATTTTACCCGTGTTAAACACTTTACTTTCTATTTACAATTATGGGGAAAATAAAACTAGTTGTATATTTGAACTATTTTTTTTTTAATTTCACAGATACTTAACTGATTCGTATACCGCCAATTTATGTCGACTTTTAAATTTTAAATGTGGAACTCACGGCGTAATTGTTGCGGCTTATTACCCTCAAAGAAGTTTCGCACTAAGTTCACTCTAGCTGTTTAGAAACTCACATGGCCGCAGCATTTTTTTTTTACTTAAATCTCTTCATAGCTGACAGCAGTTCTATTTTTAAAGTTCATGCCAGCATTAGGTGAGAAGTAATTTGTATGAAGTTTTCCCTCTCTAAACTAAACTATACCTATGATTACAAAATTCCTCCGGCATCGTCGACTGGTAATGTGCCCAAGAGACTGGTTGCATTGAAAGGTTGTATGGCAATTCATAGACTGTTCAAGATAAAAGTCAGCGCATAGATCGCAAGGAGTGCGTCAACCAGATGCTTTGTGTGCTTTTATACAAAATAAAAGAAGACTTTTGTTTTTCTTACGAAGTTCATGAAACGAGTAAAACAGTTGCAATAAACCCGACCTTGTGTTATATGTATATCTCGACCTAATGCTTCTATGGTCGAGATATTTACTTATATCTTATAACGTGATTGTTACACTACTCTTCACCTTTTAAAATTACATGTTACCTTTTGTACAACACCCATGGTAACAATTTGTTAGTGGACCAGAATCCTTACTAATATAATAAATCGGAAAGTGAGTGTGTTTGTTCCGCTTTCACGCCGTAACTACTAAACCGATTGCTTTGAAATTTAGCAGACGTAAAGTTAGAAGTCCGGATTAAATAATATGGTACTTTTATCTCGTAAAAATGTAATATTCCCGAGGAAAATCTAAACAGAGCCATATAACCGAATTCATCGCGGGCGGAAAGCTAGTAAATAAATAAATTAAATAACTATTTATTTTTTGCCTGTGTTGTTTACAATCGCTTTCCATTCTGATTTCCACTCCATTTTGCCTTTAAGTAGCTAGTTTCAACCAATCTTGTCTATAGGCATAGACACGATTGCTTCAAACTAGCTAAAGACAAGGCTAGAGTGAATAATCAAGCGGGATCACTAAAAAAACTCGTTCCGTCATCTCTTGGGTCCGCCTCGACGTCACTCGACGTTTTCTGGAATCGACACTAGTAGATTTGACACTTATGAATCATTAGACCTGCGGCAAACATGTCTGGTCCAGTCTCGTGAAGCTGAGCACTTAACAGTACTGTAAGTTTTCCATAATGTACTATCCAGACTCCGAAAACTGGGTAGATATGAAATAAAAAGGATCATAAAAACCAAGTCACCCATTGTTATCTTGTAAGAACCATATAAAACGGAAATCCAAACAACCGGATACACATTCACAAACAAAAACAACCAATCAAAACAAATTCGAAATTAAACCGGAGTTAACCCAAACACATGTTTATCAAAAGGGTTAACAATTACATAAATTAATACATCCTTTTTATATAAAAAGTATATGTTTTTATATTATTGTACGCGTAAAATCACTTCCTCTATCATTTGAGTGTTTTTTCCCGCCATCTGACGCCATTTTTTATTCAAAGATGGCGGCCACATATGTCGTTGGTAGCACGTGTTTAAGGAGTCGCGTCTTTGGAGCGAGAGGCTTATTAGTCTTCATTTTAACGTGAAAATATCTTAACCAAATTGCAAATGACACGCTTTGGGCTGCCACCTCGTGGCAAATTGATGCTGTGCAATATTTTGACGAGCACATGACAGATGGGTATCGATTACTGAAAAACTGGTCGCATATCAAAGTATTTTTTTTTTTAGTTAGGATAATATGACTTTGATTCACTTTGATATGACTTTGTTTTAGAGTATATACTTTATCTCTATGATCGGTGGTATCTTTATAATTTTCGGCAAATGTTCTTTTGTTAATCTCAAAAAGAAACAAAACAAAATTTGGATTCGATGATAGATCAGTCCTTTTAAATAGATTTGATTCTACCAGCACTCAAAAAGAACTGTAGGTATACGAATATGTAAGTATTTACCTCTAAGCAACTATCCAATGCTTTACGTAATACTGTTAACATGATCCACAATTCAGATTTCTATCTGATGGAAAACGTAGCCTGTTATAATTCGCCCATATTACCTTCACCAAAGAGCAGCGATGGTTCAGTGTTATCGGCCCCAATTTATAAATTGTAGTTCGGGAGTTGAAACCCAGATACTCAAGTTCGACCCAGGTTACTTAGAGAATTTAATTTCATCACCACTACTCAAATATTAATCTCAAAATAGGAAGAAAAACCTCTTAAGGAAGCCGGCATGCTCTAGAACCGAAAATTCAAAGACATATGACATATTCCTATCCGTCATAATATCTATAATAATTCATTAATTCAGATAATTACTAACACAATGGATTTTCCATGGATTTGACTGCCTACTGCGCTGCATGTAGCAGGTTCGATTCCCGCACGGAACAAATATTTGTACGACCTTCAAGTAATTGTTCTGGGTCTTATTGTTTGTGTGAGTTTTATATGTTTGTAAACGCACCCACAATATAGGAGAAATTATTAGAGTGGGGCAACATTAAAAAAAAAATTGTGTTTGTAATTATTGTACATACATTAATGATTTAAATCTATACTGCTAAAGTAACACAATATTTGTAATATATTAAGACATTAATTCCCTCACCGGTTTTTTTTTTATTGGAGAAGCGATATCCTCAACTATAATTGACTTTTAAACAGTTTGTTTAAAAGCCATCGATTCGATTCTGCATGAACAATAACAACATACTAAAAGTGGCCAGCGTGGTAGTTATGGCCTACTCCCTCTCTCAGAGAGCAGACGAATGACTCAGCAGAGAAACCACCAGAGGCTGAATACACTTCAGCTCGGCGCCCGGTAAGGACCAGGCCCGACTCGACGACGCGTTGTGTTTCACGCGCGCCTCAAAGAGATGTCAGCACATCGTGACGTGGTCCACGAAGACCGATGCCTCCTGAGTTAGGGTTGCGGGTTGTTAAAAAAGAAACCGTAACCCTGGTGCATAAGCAAGTGAAGAAACACGGGTGGGTTTTAGTAAGTAAAAGTCTAACACACCCTTCCGGTCCACCCAGAACGGGAGAGGTCATTTCATGATTTCCCATGCCAAATAAAAAAAAAAAAAAGAAAAAGTCTTGATACACTAAGAATTTCGCTCTCACACGATCACCAAACTCATCTCGGCACTTCAACATTGCAGTTAAAAAAACTTGACACGATCTTGACAAATCATCGTTATTATCAGTGTCGGTCCAATTAACGCAGAATGTTAAAGAGTCACGTTTTTGAAGGTTTGAGGAATGTCCACTACACGACATTTGATGACTAACTTTAGGCTATACATTAAAAGATATTTAAAAGCTCCAATCTCTTACATAATAATTTCATTTAGGGACATAAGACAAAGGCGCCGATGCCTTAGGGTTTCGTGTGGGGTACGCAAATTGAGGTCCTGCGCCTGGGCAAGTCGGTAAGTGTAAATCTGGAAGTATATAATATATACCGGAATTATCTCGCAACCAGAGTTTACCGTAGTTTTGACTGTAGCTTCACAATATATATTTGATAATCTTATATATGCAATGGAAAGAGCTATGCTCGGAGTTTCTTTGCGTGATCGAATCAGAAATGAGGAGATCCGCAGAAGAACCAAAGTCACCGACATAGCCCTGCGAGTCTTAAGTTCTAGTTAAACTTAAGTTTCAGTGGGCAGGGCACATTGCTCCTAGAACTGATGGCCGATGGGGCAGAAAGGTTCTGAAGTGGCGGCCACGTACTGGAAGACGCAGCGTAGGGAGGCCCCCAACAAGGTGGACCGGTCAGCGTGGAAAGCCTTGCGGGAGGCCTTTGTCCAGCAGTGGACATCCATAGGCTGAAGAAGAAGAAGAAGAAGAAGATATATGTAGTACATAAAAATATATCGAATTTTAAGAAAATACGCGATATTCATGATATAAATACCAGGAACAAACACAATCTTGCTGTAAATCACACTCGTCTCCACAGAGTAGGCAACTCGTTCATGGGTCAATGTATACACTTCTACAACAAGCTTCCCATGGACATTCGAAACTTACCAATTAAACGATTTAAAAGCTATATTAAGACCAAACTTTGCAAAAAGGGGTATTGTAATATCACAGATTATTTAGAAGACAATAAAGATTAGAATTGAGCTGCTCGCTCTGCTAAGCATGATATTTTAATCACTGTTTTTTTTTTTTTAAAATCACGTACACTATTGTAAGCATGTTCATTTTTAATGTCTGAACTTGAAAAAAGACGATGATCCCCGAGTTTGTTTCGGCTTTTCTCCTCAGAGGTAGTCAGTTAGGAAATGCCGGCTCCATCTACATAGTTTAAAAAAATACGGCTATAAAAGTGTTCAGTGATCCTACTTGCATAATAAACGGTTTCATTTCATTTCACCGTGAAACTAGCACGGTATAGACCAGACAATACCCGTTTGGTCGGACGATCCTCCCTTTTCTATGGAGAATGAGTGAACTTTACACCATGTTCCTTATACCTCTAAACTAGTCTAAACATACACTGACATTTTGTTATTATTTATAAAACATTGTTTTTTATTATATTAGCTATGGTTAGTGACTATGGGAGAAAATTGTGGTTACATTACAAATCTACGCACACATGCAGTCGCATACGTACAAAGATTTAGTGTGTTTCATCCCTTTTGGTTTGTTTTGACTGCACAGTTAAAATCTGACAGTAATTTACGTAGTTTTTTTTTATTTTTTATAAAATATCACAGAGATTAAAAATACACAAAAATCGATTCGGTGAACGATTTTCAACAAAGTACTCATGTACTTCCAAAATATGCATTAATTTATTCAATTAAAAATTGTCTAAGATTTATCTATCCACACACGAAACATTTTAAAAGAAACTTCTATAAGTGTATTATTGCAAAAGTTATACAAAAAAATGTGGTTATAGCGTAAAATGAACTGTACTATGTAGGAGTTATTTTTTATTTTTCATATTCGGAAAGTAGTGTTGTTTTGATCAGATTATTGGGTGGAAAATGCTGCTTCCCTCCCAAGAGAGGGCAAAGTTCATACAAATTACTTATCACCCAAGGGCCGGAATGAACTTTAAAAATAGAACTGCTGTCAGTCGTGAAGAGTTTTATGTACAAAAAAACTAATTAAAAAAAATATTGTGACCATGTGAGTTTCTAAACAGCCAGTGTGAACTTAGCGCAAAGTTTTTTGAGCGGATTGCCAATAAGCCGCAACAACTGCACCGTGAATTCCATATTTAAAATTTAAAAAGTCGACATAAATTGGCGGTATACTAAAATCTGTTATGTATATGTGACAAAATTGAAAAAAATAGTTAAATAAACCACTTTTCAACAGTTTTATTTTCCTCATATTTGAAATGAATGAAGTAGATATAGAACACGGGTAAAAGAATGAATTCCCACTCGGACTATTACTTATAGCCTAAATGCCTCGGGAATTGATTCTTTCGGCTCTAGGTTAACCACCTGCTATTTCATTACATTATTTGGCTAATATGTCGCAAATTCAAATTACAATACATATTATTCCATTTGTTGATAAGTTTATGTAATTGCGAAGCGACTGTCAACAAAGAAGTTAAACCGGTAAAATATGCAATTATAAAAAAAAGTTTCACACTTTCGGCACTTTTCAAATTAGTCATAACCAAGCTGTCGGAAGGTGGTCAGTTGAAGTGATTTCCAACACTTCTGACTAATTTCTTGACGCGGGAGCTGAACCCGGTACCGTATATTTATCGGTAAGCACGCGACTTCCGTACTGGTAAACAATTATTGATATTAAGATTCTCTTATTATATTTTAACGCGTGAAAATAATATTTAGTTTGTCTCTTTGAAAGATGAATTACTAAGTCAGATAGAGGGTGTTGTCCTTTTGTGGTTGGAATTGAGTGAATTGGAATTGATTTATAATGGCAGTGGTGGCCCAGTGGTGTCGGATCTGACTGGCTAAATATAAGTCGTTTCTTCGAACCTAGATGAGCACTTAGTGTATTTAATTTCATCACCACTGCTCTTGAAACGGCGAAGAAAACATCATGAGGAAACTCTCATGTCTTAGAACTTAAACTTGGCCCGCAGCGTGGTTTATGTACCACTGCCTTTGGAAAAGAGGGGGACTGTGTCCCGACAGTGGGAACATGGGCTGATTATTCTCAACAACAGTTATAAAAAAAATAGGATAGAATAGAAAATGATTTACTACCTACTCTATCATTATTTTATTAATTTTGTCGTGGGTAACGATATAAGAGTAATTTTAATAAAAGTTGCTAATTTGATTTATCTAGTAGTGGGGCAAACGCTGTGACGTTATATTGTAATGGCGGCACGTAGTTAGAGTCGTTTTGGAAAGTGGGGATTGTCGAACGGTCACTTTGCTTTGAGACGCGAACCAGGGCACTTCTCCGGGGCGAAAATATCGGTTTGCCTAATTAAATTGTTATTCCGCTCCGCCATCGCTGACGTCGTCAATTTTTTTTTTCTCTAAAGTAATTCAGATCATTTTAATCCTTGGTGACCTTTTTAGGGTTCAATACCCAAAGGGTAAATGGGTAAAGAGGACCCTAATACTAGACTCCATTATGTGTCTGACTGTCACCAGGCCTGTCTAGCTATAAATCACGGTTCATGAGATGTATATATCTCTTTCTTTCTTTTCTTTAGAGTGAATATTACTTCAACTCTTCAATGGCCCCTGTGGTTAGCTACCACAATTTTGCCAATAACACGTGTAACAAATTATAGAAATTCTTTAAAAAAAATATTTCACAATCATCATCATTTCAGCGTTAATCCTAGTCGCATCCGAAGCTTTTTTTTTCAGCTTTGAAGTCTGGGGTCCGCTTTACCAGTCTAACTACTGATTGAAAAAAATTATTTCACAATAATGGCGGATATCGCCAATGACAGTTGAAAAAAGGCCGCGTGAGCCGACTACGAGGAGATTTGATGCAAAGCCATGATGTGGCCACTATGCTGCGATATTTCAATGTTCTTTATGAATTATTCACTGATTGCACTTTTTACTACATAAATCACGCGTTTTTATTTAGTAAACGACACTATAAATAATTTAAAAGTCCAATGAAAAATGAGCGTGACATTCAACTTAGCTTTCACGTCAAAAAACCATGTACATATATATCTCATGCATAAAAGTTGAAATGTTCACAGATGAATTTTTCTGTTGCTGTCATAATAATAGAACTCAAAATAGAGCCTTTTTAGTGTACGTGACCATTCGTGCGTGAGCCCGACTCGAACTTAGCCAGCATGGTAATTGCGTAACACAATATCAAGAACGATGGGTTTCATTTTGACAGTACAAAAATATTCATTGCGTTATTTACGTTGTTGAGCAGACACATTCATCGAACATATAAAGCAATGGATTAGCAATATGATTCAAAATGATTCCTATTGATAGTAATAGTATGTTAGGCAATTGGGGTGCAGTTTTTAGCATAAAATTGACTTCATTTGAAATAGGTAGACCACGAGCATCTCATGCTCTCGATGGTCCCACTTCTTTAAAACGTCATGTCATCTTGTTCTTCTGAAATTATTCTCCAATCAGCACAGTATTTCTTAACACACTATCAGTAGCAATAGGTTCCATTTTGACAGTTCAACAAGATTCATTGCGTTGTAGCGACCCCTGTCCCGCTCCCCCGCGCGGCGCCCCGCATTTGCCGTAAGCGCTTAGTAGCGATAGCATCCTTGTTACAATTGCCTAAATACTGTTTAAATCCCCTGTTCTTATTTCTGTTTCTGTGGAGATTTGCTTTGTTAAGTTTTTTTTTTTTTTATTAAATTTGCACCAGCGTTATATTTCAGTCCATATGTATCAATTTAATTGCAAAACATCATGAGTAAAATGATCTAGTATTATGACGCTTTATCATCAAAACGACCTCTTACTAACAAAAAAAAAAGAAATTTTATATATATTTTTTAACATAATTCTCATTTTTTTAAAACCGTACCGTCCGAATGACGTGACAGAGCGAGGTGCACAGTTAATCTCGCGCGAATTACATCTCTCACTCCCTCTCACTAGCTCTGTCTTTATCTTCAGTAAAAGTCGTGTTAACGTGAGTAGTACGGTAGTACTATTGTACTATTGTTCTTATTACTTAGTACAAGTTTTCTGAAAATTCTCAGCACATCAACAAGTCTTATGAAGTATAGTTTCTTCAAAAAGCCACACACTCTGTGCACCTCCGGGTCTCGTTAGCGTGTTGATTTAGTATCAAGTGGGGTTATTATTGCATTATTGCCGGCGGGGCCTAAATTACACCGTGCAGGCCCAGGTTTGACGCGCTGCTGAACCACTTGTCCAGTGACGTGTGTGAATATCTTTAAAGAGTAGTAAGTGTGAGTTAAATGGTAGAAAAAAAACCGCCAAGTACGAGTCGGCTTTTTAGTAGAAGTCCGGACGACAGCAGGTCAAGCCACCCGAAACTGTCAGGTATTCCCAATCAACATTGAGCCGTAAGTCTTTAGATATAAAGTTGAAAATCTAATAAACAAATTTGACAGAATAATGACACATGACATTATTGTATTAGGTACTTAACTAAGTGAGTTGACTTATTTTAATTATTATTTGACATATTTATGAATTCTGAATTGACCTGTCCATGACAAAATTTCTTGACATTTATTATTTTAATGACATCTTTCTCCCTTTTTTATTTTATTTTGAATGAATTTATAAAATGTATAATTAGTAATGTACAACAGGTAGAGACAAACATAAATTAAAATGGCATGCCTTCAGGCGGATTATGGAGATACCAAACTATATTATATATCAATGTTAAATCTGAATTACCCATTTTCGCAATAAATGAGTTTGAGTTTGAGATTGTAGTAGCTTGGTGAGCTGTCGTCTGTAATTTGACATTTGACATGTGGAATTAAAACGTTACGTTTAACTGTTAAAAAGTTGACCGAACCTGCTATTATGTTCACACGTTTCGTTTCTTTTAATTATATACCGGTATTTTATTACAAAAGTTATAACTTTTTAGTCTAGTTTTTTTGGAAATTATAAAGTTTTTAGGCACGTTTTTGTTCTTTGGTAACTATTGGATCTTACTTGAAGTCATAAAATGTACTAAGTAAATACTATATACTTATAGTAAGTATTGTGACAGCTTCTGTGGCGTAGCGGTAGCGAGCGCGGCCGTTGCGCAGGGAGGCGCGGGTTCGATCCCCGCATAGTGCAGATGTTTGTATGTATGAATATGAATATTTGCACTGGTATAGTTGTGCCTCGGAAAGCACGTTAAGCCATTGGTCCCGGTTGCCATACCGGTCCCGGTTGTTGGAGCCCTCAAAAGTTCTACAATTGGTCTAACTGCAATGCTTCGATATCGCCTTCGGGTTGTGGAGATCAGACGGCAGTCGCTTCATGGAAAATATCGAAGTTTAGCCAAAATGAGCAGTTAGACTGGTAAAGCGGTCCCTAGACTCCAAAGCTGAAAAGCTTCGGATACGACTGGGATTAACGCTGAGATGAAGATGAAGAGTTATCACGATTCTGAAGATAATGAGGCTATTTCACATGAAACTTCAGAAGCTAAACTTACTCTTATAAAAGTTTACAACGTTTTAATAGTTATGGGATCACGGTGTAGGCCTATCATAATGCGGGCATGGTTACACTTCAAACTATACATAACCTATACAGTATAAATTATACAGTGTCATCATCATCGTCATCATCAACCTTTTTATCGTCCCACTGCTGGGCACAGGTCACCTCTCATAAGAGAAGGATTGAGCGTAATCACCACGCTTGTTCAATGCGGCTTGGCGATACCAGACGTAAAGTCCAGGTTTCCTTAAGATGTTTTTCTTCACCTTGTAATTAGTCATTGGTGTACAAGATATTAGAAAGTACATTTAACTTAGAAAAGTTATATTGTCACTTGCCTGACCTGGAATCAAACCCGCTGCTGTTTTAACCACTAGGTCACCACGACTACTATAGTATACTATATGGCAACGGTCAGCAACAGGCGGACCGCGGTCCGTTTGCGGACCGCGAAAGGTAGAACCTCGGACCGCCAAATATTGTAATGTAGGTATGTCAAGTATTAACAAATACGTAATATTTTTGAACCAATCTTTTATTTCTGCGTAATTTGCCACGAGATTCCAATACTTTGCAGAGATGGGCAAGCTATCTCTGTTTCTTAAGTCACCCTTTGAAGTTGATGCAGCAGCCGAATGGACAGATGTTATTTAAGTTATTAATCTGCCAAAGCCATCACTTCAAATGGAAATAATCGATCTGCAAGAAGATGTGTCTTTGCAAATATATAAAAAGGTGTCAGCTGAAGAATTTTGGGTCTAACATGTCCCAGAAAAATATCAAAATTGCAAAAAACTTGCTATCAATTTGGCCACTATGTTTGGCTCGACATACATATGCGAAACATCTTTATCAAAAATGATTTTTTTGAAAAAATTCATCAATCGTTCGAGATTAACAGACGCTCGCTTAGAAGACACTCTTCGAATTAGCTGTTCTTCACGAGAACCAAACTTTAAAAAACTGGCTCAAGACCGCCGATGCAATTTTTCACACTAATTTTAGGTAATAAATAGCTGTACTTAATTATTATCAGTTGTTTTTTTTTCTGGACCTTTTAAAAATTTTCGAGCAATATCCGGACCCCACTTAAAACTACTTGCCGACCCCTGCTATATGGTGTGAGGTCAGTTAACATTGTACCTGATATCGTAACGCAAACTTCGCGAAAAGGCTAGACAGAATGCCACTAATAAAATTATGATAGTCATTTATGTCGTTAATGAAGGGTTAAGAATTCACAGTTTAAAAAAAAGTGTCGGCTCGGCCTTTGAACGTTGCAAGCGTGCCGCCGTGCGGGTTTATAGGTATGACGTTGATTCCTGATGTGAACTCTATTAAATCAGCTTTAGGCCTAGTATGAGTTTTCATTACGAATCTCGTTCGACGATATCGAGCGCGTTTGACTCAGCGATTGGCCCGCTTCAAGGTCGTAAGAACTCTCAACCAATGAGAGCGCCAAACGCGCTCGATACCAATGATCGAGTTTCGTATTGAAAACTCATACTAGGCCCTCTGATAAGATAATTTTTCGAGTTTTGTTTTCATTGCGCTTTTTTGTGTACTTAGCGAATTAATTAATTTTTACTTTAAAATCTTATTGATTTTTAAAAGTATAGCAATTATGAACGGTTTAAAGTGCTGGGGGGTTTAGAATCATGTACTGGATCCATGTTACTCGTTTGTGCGTCGATGTCAGATACACCTTTTATAGCATGATGTGTCGCCCTGCGTACTGGTACGTAACAAGTTGAAATGGCCAACAAATCCAAATATCTATGATTCTGGCCAGGCTTTAAATCTTTAAAATTTTCCAGGTTACCCGGCTTGGCACCGGTTCAATGTTATACCTAAAAATCCGATAAAACCTGCAAAATAAAAGGAAAACATTGGATCCTACCGCACAGGAACACAGACGGACAGTTTGTCCAATACTGCACAATGGCTGTGTTAGTACAACTGATGACGTCATCCTTGTACAATGCGCGCTGCGAGCTCTGTTTGTACAATGTTCGCTTTGTTGGTTAAAGGGAAGAGTGGTGGTAGGTTTTAAAATGTTTTTATGGAAAGTGGGTGCTTTAATAATAGTAAATACAGAGTGTTGAATATCTCCTCTGATTTTTGTGATTATCGGCAGTGAATGCTGTCAAAAACTTAAAGTTGGACCGAGTTCTTCCGCCGACCGCCGAACTGGCAAGCTAGCGAGTCATGGTCACGATCTTTTAACGGTGTGTCGACGTGCGCCTTCTCGTGATCTGGTCTGATGGTCTACAAACTCCGCGTCTGAAGGTTAGAGGTAAGTGGTTTGCCGTTTTTAGCACTTTAATCGTGGAGTAATCATTCTATCACATCATCATAATCATCATCATCAACCTTTTTATTGTCCCACTGCTGGGCACAAGTCTCCTCTCATACAGAGAAGGATTGAGCGTAATCACCACGCTTGCTCAATGCGGGTTGGCGATTTCAGACTTACAAGTCCAGTAGGCCTAGTATGAGTTTTCATTACGAAACTCGTTCGACGATATCGAGCGCGTTTGACTCAGCGATTGGCCCGCTTCAAGGTCGTAAGAACTCTCAACCAATGAGAGCGCCAAACGCGCTCGATACGATCGAACGAGTTTCGTATTGAAAACTCATACTAGGCCTACAGGTTTCCTCAAGATGTTTTCCTTCACCTTCAGTCATTGGTGTCCAAGATATACTTAGAAAGTACATATAACTTTAGAAAAGTTACATTGGTACTTGCCTGACCTGGAATCGAACCCGCGCACTCATATTTGAGAGGCTGGTGTTTTAACCACTAGGCCACCACGTCTTTTATTTATTTTCTATCACATATTTACTTATAATTTCTAATATATTGCTACCTATCCTAAATACAGTCCACTTGAATCTTGTTTTAAAATCTTTCGTGGTAGGCACGTTGCCGCCAAACAGAGTATTCCTACAAAATAGTTCCTGTATTTTTTTATCTCATAGGCGTTGACCTAATTGGCGGAGATCGCACGATGACACGACGCGTTCTCTTCATGCGATGAGTTCAAACATGCAGATTTTATCAGAGCTTTATACTTACTTATTTACATCGTAGTGACAAATTTTTCTCTATCTATTTTTTTTTATCTCTCTCTATTGTTTATATTTTGTATGTATGTGTTTATTATAATTTTTATTTTTTGTGTTTCTCTTTTAACTTCTCTTTCATATCTTTGCAACTACCATGTTTTGTCTCTGCATCACCTTAAGGTTTAAGGCCATTGTACAATGTTTTTCTTTGTGCATAAAGTTTTAATAAATAAATAAATAAATGTAACCATGACACCGCGTCCTAACCAAAAGTGATAGTTCGGTTAGGACCTTTTAGAGTTCCATAACCAAAATCTCCACTTTTCGTCTGTTAGCAGGCTGTATTTATAATGAATCGTAATAGCTAAACAGGTAAAAACATGTTGCATTTCTATTGCTTCAGCCTAAAAACAGAATAAAACATGGTTTTTCTCATAGAACAGATGTGATTTTCATGAATAATGGTACAAAGTCCTTCGTGCTCGTCTTCGACTAGGGCTTCGTCGGTAATTTTTTTCATATATGTATTTCTTTTCTCTTTTTTCCAATAAAGAAATATATACAGAACTAGCTGCGCCTCGCGATTTTACCCACGTAAGTAGCATTGCGCTTATGAATCATCATCATCATCTCAGCGTTAATCCCAGTCACATCCGTAGCTTTTCAGCTTTGGAGTGTGGTCCGCTTTATCAGTGTAACTGCTGATATTGGCTAAACTTCGATATTTTCCGTGAAGCGACTGCCGTCTGACCTCCACAACCCGAAGGCGATATTGCAGGCATTGCAGTTAGACCAATTGTTTGAACTTTTGAGGGCTCCAACAACCCGTAACGACTGCCACTAGATGTTCGTATGGCAACCGAGACCAACGGCTTCACGTGCTTTCCGTGGCATGACTAGACCAGTGCAAATATTCACATTCATGCATACAAATATTTGCACTGTGCGGAGATCGAACCCGCGCCTCCCTGCGCAACGGCCGCGTTCGCTACCGCTACGCCACGGAGGCTGTCCCATTGTAGCATTGCACTTATAAAAAATAGATAAAAACCTATTCTCATGCCTAACGAATGTATATAATACGAAATTTCATTAAAATCGATTCAGCCGTTTTGGAGGAGTTCGAGGAAAAAAAACAAACACTGATAGAAGATTTTTAAACAACAAAAGATTTAGGCGAACCGCCCTATTGCATTGAGAATTATTTATGAAACTCAATCATTAAGTTATCAACGTTTTGGAAAAGCAAATCTAGTAGAAAGATACGAGTCCCAGTTTAAAGCTAACCCTTAACTCATCTGTTTATATTTTCAGCGGCTAACGGACACTGTTTGATGAGAGCTACTTATCGCGACCCCGTGCTGCCAGGGGCGCGCAACATACTGACAACACTCAATGTTATTATTATTCATCTTCTTCTCAACGAAGGTCCACTGCTGGACAAAGGCCTCCCCACGGCTTTCCATGATGACCGGTCTTGTGCATCCATCGGCTTCCCGCGACCTTCACCAGGTCATCGGTCCACCTTGTTGGGGGCCACCCTACGCTGCGTCTTTCGGTACATGGCCGCCAAAACCTTACTGCCCCATCGGTATATCCTCTATTTTATTATCTCTCTACTCTTGTTATTATTAGGTATATCCTTTATTTTAGAATACAATAGAATACTCTTTATTATGTACACCATATAGATTACAGAACATAAATATAAAGATTTTACAAACGGTGACACAATGGGCGGTCTTATAGCTAAGAGCGATCTTTTACAGACTACATCCTTTATTTTATTATTATTATTTCCTTTATTTTATTCAACACAATCCTATACAGTCCTACTAATATTCTAAATTCGAAAGTTTGAGAGAAAGTATGTATGTATTCATGTATGGATGTTTATTAGGTACTCTTTGACATAATAACTACTGAATGGATTTGAATGAAATTTAGCGCACAGATTATTTATAGGTAATCATTATAATAACACATACATCTCGGAGAAAGAGATGACAGCGAGGTGGAAATAAAATTAATTAATGACAGGAACACTGATCTTAAGAATCAATTGGCTGAACTGCATGTGCAGCATATGGACTTAGTTGACCAGTATCATCAACTCCATGTAACTGTATCAAATTTCCAAAAATGTAGTGACACCCACGAACTAGCTTTGAAACGCATTTCTGAACTGGAGTGGGAACTAAGCAAGGCCCACAATACAATTACTAGTCTGGAATCTCTCAAGGCCTGTGAAGAGTCTGCAATCACCTGCAGTATTTTTGATGAGTTGGTTGGTAGCGGGTTGGGTTCCACGTGTATTGAGCCGGTTGTAATAGACTTAACTGATGATACTATCAGCAAAACCAAATCGTTTACAAGCCACAATAAGTTAAAAAAATACATAAAAATTAATAGATTTATAAAAAAAACTCAAAAATCCATGAAGCGCCAAAAAGTTAACAAATTAAATACAAAACTTAGGCAAAAACAATTAAATTTAATACAAGAGTTAAAAAATTGTAATAGAGAATTAGATTTGTGTATTACTATGTATGATACAGACACAGGGCTCCTTCGGGATGTGCTGTTGGTTAGGGAGTATGCGCTAAAGGATATCTTTAGTAAATATGAGGCTACTCAACAAGACCTGAGTAAGCGCATGCAGGAAGCTAATGAGTTGGCAGACCTGGTCAGGTACAATGCGGAGAGGTATGAGTCTCTGACAAATACCCTTTCCTTTAGTTGTGCCTGCTCCCAGCCACCCCATCCTCAACTTACTACACCTACTCCATTTCCAACGGCTCAGCCAGTGTCAGAGGCTTGTATTAGTCATGATAATAATAGTACAAATAAATTAAATAGCACTACTTATGTTTTCTCTGACAAATTTGGTCAGGGTTTTGGTAGTGTATTAAGTCAGTGTTCTCAACTGTGTGTAATTAATAATTGTTTTCCTGGTGCCAGTATGAGCCAATTGATTAGCAATATGAAATCGACAAAAATAAACCCCGGTTCAACTATTATATTATTATATGGGGATAGTTTGAATGTCAGAAAAAGGGAAATTATTAAATGTGTGGATTTCATGTTGCATCTTGCTGAGGCCAATGATTGTAAATTTATTTTTTCTGCCTTGCCTTATTCCCGTTATTTGTCCAGGGAGCAAAACAGGCATATTTATAATTTAAATATGTTAATTTATAATAGGACTTGTCATCACAGTGACACCATTTCATTTTTTGACTGTAATCAATTTATATCTGATTATAAGTTGACTTATTATGGTATGTATTTGTCACCTAGTAGTAGGAGACAGATTGCGGGCCTTTTGGCTTTTAGTATGCGGAGTGACAGTGGTACTTGTAGTGTACCTTCGATTACTGTTAGTAGTAATACTAATGATTCTTTTGACACACCTTGTAGTTTAAACTATTAGGTGCGACAATGGGTCAGCTGCCTATGTTGAATGTTGTACATCAAAATATGCAGGGTCTGTCCGGCAAAGAGCTAGAGTTAAGTTTATTTTTAGAATATTATGATGTTCAGGTATTATGTTTGACTGAACACTGGTTGAAAGAACATGAAGTAGTGTTTATCAATAATGATAATTTTACCGTGCAAAGTGCATTTGTAAGGAAAAGTGCTATTCGTGGTGGCTCTTTAATTCTTGTTTCGAACATGTTGAAGTGTAAGCAACGTTTAGATTTACTTAATCTTTCTATTGAGCGCACTATTGAGTTGTCTTGTGTTGAACTTGAGCGATACATTATAATTTGTGTTTATAGGCCCCCCTCTGGGGATTTTGTTAGTTTTGAACTGGTAATGGAGGATGCACTTAATAGGTTGAAATCGAGTAACAAAAGTATTATTTTATGTGGAGATTTCAACATTGACATTTTAGAGGTTACTCCTTCAAGTATTAGACTTCTCAATCTGTTTAGGTCTTATAATTTAATTAACTTGTTTTTTGAACCTACGCGTATCACGGCATCTTTGTCAACCTGTCTTGATAATATATTTAGTGATTGTAATGCCGATAGTAAATTTGTATTAAATGAGCTAACATCCGACCACTGTGGCTTATTAGCTAACTTTCCCATTCAATTGCATAAAAAGCCGCATATGCTTCAATGCAGGCCTTATACAGCTAGTCGCTGCAAAATGTTTAAAAATAATGTGGCTCATAAAATGACGCCATCCATAGTGGAAAACAAGAATGTTAATGAAATGTATAGTGCCGTTTTTAATGTTGTGCAAATGGAGTACCAAATTATTTTCAAGACCAAAACCATTAAGCTTAATGGATCGTCTGTTGGATTTAACCAATGGGCTACTCCGGGTATTTATAAAAGTAGAGCGAGACTATACGAGCTATATGGTATGAAAAAATACAGGTTTGATACTCCCTTTCTAGAGTATATAAAAAAATATTCAAAATTATTCAAAAAAGTTTGTGTTTCTGCTAAATCAAAATTTCTAAGCGATACAATTAAAAATTCAAATAATAAAGTAAAAACCACTTGGAAAATTATTAATAATGAAACTGGCAAATCTGTTAAACAGGATAAGCAACTTGAGATCATGGTCGACAACAAATTAGTTCATAAGGCCGCTGACGTAGCTGAGGCATTTAATGAGTTTTTTGCTAACATACCAATAGCTACAACTCGCTCCTTAAATTCATCCCCATCTATAGCTGAGAATCTTTTGCATAGCAGTGTATCCAAGTGTAACCGTCTATTTCACTTTGAACACGTATCCCCGCGTGATGTGGTTAATATTTTTAAAACACTTAAGTTGAAAAACACCGGTGATTATTGGGACATTTCCATTAAAGTATTAGGTAATATAATAGACATCGTAGCCCCCTATCTAGCTGTTAATTTTAATAAATGTATTGACCTAGGGACTTTTCCTGATTTAATGAAGAAAAGTAAAGTTATACCATTATTTAAATCCGGTAATAAAACAGATGTTGGTAACTTCAGACCGATTTCTATCTTACCTGCATTCAGCAAAATATTTGAAAAATTAATACTTAAGCAGTTGCTAAAACATTTTAATTCGAATAATCTCCTACATAGTGAATAATATGGTTTCACAAAGGGTCGTTCGACTATGGATGCGGGTGTTGCTCTACTGAAACACAAATTTAACGCATGGGAGAGGTCGCAAAATGCTATTGGATTTTTTTGTCATCTCTCCAAAGCCTTTGATTGCGTGCACCATGACATACTTTTGCGTAAACTCCGCCATTACGGTGTCGAAAATGAGGCTCTCGATGTGATAGGTTCTTATTTACATAATAGATTACAGTGTGTAGATATTAACGGTGTGAAATCTTCCGGGCTACCAGTTCAGTTAGGTGTACCGCAAGGCTCAATACTGGGTCCATTCTTGTTTTTAGTATACATTAATGATTTACCATTCTATTTAAAGGGCATCTGTGACGTTGTGTTGTTTGCAGATGATACCTCTCTAATTTTTAAAGTAGACAGGAATAGACATAATTTTGACGAAGTAAACAGTGCACTCTCAACAGTTACAGATTGGTTTACGTCAAATAACCTAGCTCTTAACCCCAAGAAAAGAAAATGTGTAAAGTTCGCCTTGCTTAACGTTAGAAATTTGGGACCTAACATCGTTTTAGATAAAGAGGTGCTTGAAACTGTGGGCTCGGCAGTTTTTCTGGGAATAACAGTAGATGCCAAACTTCAGTGGGGACCACACATATCAACCCTAGCAGGAAGGCTCAGTTCGGCCGCCTACGCCGTCAGGAAAGTAAGACAATATACTGACGTTGATACAGCTCGTTTAGTTTACTTTAGTTATTTCCACAGCGTTATGTCCTACGGTATTCTACTGTGGGGCAAAGCCGCTGACATACAAAATATATTTGTACTTCAAAAACGAGCTGTCCGAGCAATTTACCAGCTCGGTGTCAGATTTTCTCTGAGAAATTTGTTTAAAGACATTGGTATTCTCACGGTTGCTTCACAGTTCATCTTAGCCAACATCTTATATGTTAGGCAAAATATTCACGTGTACACCAAAAACTGTGATATTCATAATATTAACACCAGAAATAAGGACAAACTGCGAGCCCCTTTTCACCGACTTCAAAAGGTTCATAACTCTTTTGTTGGGCTTGGTATAGCTTTTTATAACAAGATACCCTCTGCTTTGCTAGACTTGCCCTACAATGCATTTAAAGCACAAATTAAGTCCAGGCTTTGTTCAAAGGCATATTATTCCGTGAATGATTATTTAAATGATAAGAATAGCTGGTCGCTCTGATTAACTCAGGACAATGTTTGTGTTCTTTATCAGTAATTAGCTTATTGATACGTTATATGAGTTCATATAATTTACTTTTTTACATTACATAAATATGTAAGCTGTCACGCCCTTTATGCCTGGGGCTTCTTAGTTAAGTAACAAGTTTTAGTTAATTACATTTTCATTTGAATATAAATATATTGTTTTGCTTTGCTGGTATTTTGGCGTGGTAGCTGGCATATGGTAAATAATTTCATTGTTATTGTATTTTATCGTGTTCATCACTATACATAGTATTGTATAAAGACATGTTTTTTTTTTTAAAATGAACAGACAGCTGTGCTGCTGGGGAGTTTGTTCCGCCACTTCTTCTTCCCAGCGAAAGCACTAGGAAGTGTCGATGGGTGGGCGTTTTTGGGGGACTGTCTTATGTAATATTGACGTTCAAAAAGTGCTGATTCTCAGCCTAATTTGAATAAATGACTTTTGATTTTGACATACGATACTTTTTATTTCGTTATTCCAGGGTGCAGCTAGTTAATTATATTTTTAGATATTAAATTATAAAAACAGTAGGTACCTTCGCTCTTCAAAGGAGTTACAAACATAAAAAAAAACAAAAATTTATACAATAATGGTTACAGCGTCAGCGAGAGGAACCTAATGCGAGCCGTATAATCACCCTAATTATGTAAGTCATTACTATCAACTGGAATCATTTTGAAGCTTATTGCTAATCTATTGCTGCATACCTTCAAAAATATATCCGCTCAACAACGTAAAAAACACAACATATGTTGTTGAACTGTCAAAATAAAACCCATTGCTACTGATAGTGTCTTACGTAATTAACCTGCTGAAGTAGAGGTACTTCCATGAAGCCATTTGCTGTCACGACTGGCGATGTTTTTAAGCTATTGCATAGCTTCTATCGCGGGCCTTGAGCGCGGGGACCGAATCCAGAAATTCCGTAACGAAAAAACCTCATGCTCCCCACATCGTCTAACGTCGTTTCAGTTCGGCAGTCTTCGGCACGGTATGTTTGTGTGCGTGCGACTACATCTTTTGAAAACAATTTATAGATTTTCAAAAAGAGCATGCATATTGCAGGGCGCGAACTCAGTTCTACACACTTGCTATGTTACTGATAGTCGCGATGTGCTAAACTTGCGATTAATTTTCTCTCTGAAATAGGTCTTCTATAGAGATATGTCATAGACGTCATCGACGTTGTCATGGCTACCTTAAAAACTTTTCATATAATTAATTATTAAGTACTTTTATTCAAATTAATTTAGTAGTGTTTTTATAAAATAGCTTTTTTTTTAACGGAAAAGCTAAGATGAATGTCACGCTAATTTTTCATTGGACTTTTAAATTATTTATAGTGTTGTTTACTAAATAAAAGCGCGTGATTTTATAGAGTAAAAAGTGCTCACGCGGCCGTTTTTTCAATTGTTGCAAGAATTCAAAAGACTGTCTTTAAATAGTTTTCAGACGATTGCTCAAAGTGTATTAGATTTCATTAGTAATAGAAATGGCATTTCAATAATGACTTTCAACTGCCGAAGTCTAAATAGTCATAAATACGATTTACAAGATTCAGTTACGAGACAAACAAATGTGTTACTTCTTACCGAAACTTGCATGACGCATGATAATCCAATTGAAATACCTAATTTTAATTGTATTGTTCAGTTCAAACGAGATACTGTTTCAAAAGGTGGGGTAGCTATTTACCAAAATAAAAATGATATTACTAATATTATGACTCCGAATATTGAAATAAATATTGCACACGTTAGCGATGTTAATGTTAGGCGCTCAGTTGTTGGAGATATTTTTGCGTGCTTATGCAAACTTAGAAATGGCCTACAAATAGTTATGGTAGCAATTTACATTTCTCCGAATCCAAAATTGGACGAGGTAGAGCATTTTATTCATCGCACTTTACTGGAGTACACTGAAGAAGGCTCGAAAATACTTGGTACAAATGGTAATAAATTTCCACTTATCTTGGCTGGCGATTTCAACATTAACTTCGCTGATAAAAAATCAGAGCGGTTGACAACTTTTCTATCAAAAACATTGAATTTGAAAATGAATAATGATCCACAAGAGTCCACAACAAAATATGGGACCACCATTGACGCGGTATTTTCTAGGTATTTAGAGGATATTAAGTCGCAAACTTATGTTTATTTCAGTTATCATAAACCTATAGTTTCAATGATAAATATTCCTGAATAACCAACAGCTACTGTAAGGTAATAAAACCCACATGTATTGTAAAATAATAAAAATATTTTAAATAATATTAACTTTGTTATTATTTAATAAAAGAAAAATTTGTTTTCTTATCGGTCACCACGCTCAAAAAGTGTAACTTGAATTAATATCAAAGAAAAAGAAATACTGCATAAATAAAATAAATAAATAATTATAATTGCATAAATTGATACAAAATGCTATGCAATAGCTTTACCGCGGCAGTCCCCGAGTGCCACACGTCTTTTTTTTTTATAACATTATTATGCTGTTCATGGAAGACTTACAGCTAAAAAAATAATAATATTTCATTTGATATGCAGACCCTCGTAAATGCTGAACCAGACACTATTACAGTGTATTAGGTACAATAATATTTTGCTTAATATATTCAACCCCGCAGGTTACGTCGAAATGTGTTCAACCCCTGCTTATGCCCACAATATTTGCGAGGTTATTGTGCACCTAATTGGTGGAACATGTTACAATGTTGGCACAACGGACTTATCTTGTTTATTTGGATGTTTTAATCCAATCATTAACACATTCAGTGCCACCGACTCGCCCGGAGAGTTTACGTGGACTCTCCAGGCGAGTCGGTGGCACTGAATGTTTTAATTGCCTAATATTTTTCTGTAACTGTGTTCAAGGTACCACAGTCGCTAATTTGTTATCACGATTTAGAAAGACACAAAGTCTATTTAAAACGTATCTGACAGAAATATATACAGTCTTGCCGCCAAGCGATTCTAAATGGCTACTGTTGGTTTTATGATAGGTCTACATTCTACGAATTTCCAGTGTGTGTTAGAGCTCCAGTTTTAGGCTTCCGTACCTGCCATGGTTAGGGTGACAAGGTTGTCGGCAGAAGTTACCACACACCAGATAAAGTCTTGCCGCCAAGTAATTCGTCGTGTTCCGACATGATGTCTGGGGAAGCCGTACGGAGGACGGGTCTGAGCAGTTGTGTTGGGGTGTATGTCGTGGAGGGTCACCAGATCAATCTCCCTCTGGCACAGTATCGTTGGTCATGTTATTGGATTTAACAATGCATCACCTCGCTCAACTGCCGTCTTCCTTCCTATTCACACAGTTGCGGTCAAGCACTAGGTTTAATTTATAAAAAAAAAACTTGTTCGTATTTAACCTAACGCTCGTACAAACAGCAGAATGATCAGGATCACACACTGATCAAGGACATATTTATAGTTTGCAGTCTAGTTTTAGTCTAAATCTATTAAAAATACTTATCATCATCAGCATTTTGATCGTCCCACTGCTGGGCACAGGTCTCCTCTCATACAGAGTAGGATTGAGCGTAATCACCACGCTTGCTCAATGCGGGTTGGCGATTTCAGATTTAAAGTCCAGGTTTCCTCAAGATGTTTTCCTTCACCTTCAGTCATTGGTGTCCAAGACAAACTTAGAAAGTACATATAACTTTTAGAAAAGTTACATTGGTACTTGCCTGACCTGGAATCGAACCCGCGCACTCATACTTGAGAGGCTGGTGTTTTAACCACTAGGCCACCACGATTTAAAAAAAAAACTTATAATTTCCCTATATTTTTGATCAAATCTCCGTAAATTTAAGAATGTGTGCAGTATGATTTCAGGTTCAATCTCTCAGAAATACCTCTATTTTGCCTATATTTTAGACCAAAGGGGCAATTCCCGTAACTTAAGATCGTTTAAAAAAGAAGGAAAGATTGTGGAAAACAGTCATTTAATATTAGCAAATAACAAATTAGATTAAGTAGCAGTAAGGGATGAATAATGATAAAAAAAATGGACAGCAAACACCTCTAATATATATTTTTGTCAAATTGTAGTCTTCAGATGAAACACTCGCTTTACCTCAGGAAATCACAGGCTTCCCACTAGAATGTAAATACCCAAACCCACCTCATTTTGAACTTGCCCATTTTGAAACCAACAAAAACACTGTGCATTATTACATAATTGCCATCACGTTTAATAAGCGACTCCAGTAAAAAGCTAATCTAACTCAATATTGACATTGTGGTAATAAATGTAATAACAGATGACATCATCTCATCAATTTCGAACTCTCCCTTCAAAAACCCATCATTGGCCGCTCGCGTGACCAGATCAGTGCGCACGTGCCTCATATACTGATTAAAATTGTGAACGGGGCACGTTTACGTGAAATTAGGGTTCCATGTCATATAATAATAATAGTATATTGTGGTTCTCGACAAACACAAGTAGCTCAACCTTATGATTCTTCTTTGTCTTCTTCTTTAGCCTATAGAAGTCCACTGCTGGACAAAGGTCACCCCCAAAGCTTTCATTGCTTTTGGGGGGTTTGCCATAATCCCCACGCTTTGCAGACGGGTTGTGGATCGCACTATTTTTGAAGTGAAACTTCTTTACGCACGCTTGACTTGAGGAGTAAGCTGGCGAACGCGTGACGTAAGCGTTACGAAAAGTGATCGGGCAAGGCGAACGGAAGTTAAGTGGGGGATATCAGCACAGAGACGCCCGTGGCGCGAGCTTGGTACTACAAGGTCTACAAGGAGTTTTTTTTTTTGAAGTGAAACTTCTTTACGCACGCTTGACGTGGGGAGTAAGCTGGCGAACGCGTGGCGTAAGCGTTACGAAAAGTGATCGGGCAAGGCGAACGGAAGTTAAGTGGGGGATATAAGCACAGAGGCGCCCGTGGCGCGAGCTTGGTACTACAAGGTCTACAACGAATTTTTTTTTTTTTCAATAAAAATAGAAGATCTATGCAAAAATATTAATTTACCAATGAAACCATGAAATAAATTTAAATATTTATAGAAAATTAATATATGTATATGTGTATACATGTATATATTGTACACACATATATATATATATATATATATACATACAGATGCAGCGAAAGAAGTTTCACTTCAGTCGTGTGGTCATAAGCACACTCGTTTTTTTTTTATTTCACAGAAGCATGGCTGCCCACTTCCCTGGTGAGAGTTCCCTTAATCGCCTCTTATGACATCCACGGGAGGATATGGGTTGGTTACTATTCAAAGACCGGTACCACACGATTATAAAAAAATACTAGGTGTATGATTTTGAAGAACGTGATACTGCTTTTACTAGTACGAAAGTAAGTGTGAATACTCTCTAACAACCTAAAACGCTCTAGACACCAAAGTCGCGCCATATGTAGGCAACATTTTGCCGACGAGCTAGGTTGGCGGCTTCAGTCATTACAAGTTGTAAAACTTAGCCGGCGGCATGTCGGCGGTTCAACATCAGAAAAACAACAGCTGAAATGTCGCCGGGCAACTGAGCGCTTTCGTACGCTACCCGCCGGCAGGCCGCCGACATATCGGCGTGCAACACGCGCTGGCAAAGGATGTCGACATGCTTCTTGCAACATAAGCCAGGTTGTGTCGGCGGCCTGTGCCGCCGGGTCGGCTTTGATGTGTAAAGCGCTTTAGAAGTTCCTGATGAGATTGTATGAAAAACTTTTTTATTTGTTCCTTCTATTATCTTTATTACATGTTCTTAAGGTTGTTATTGTGCTACAAGACACAACACAAGTACAAGACAAAGAACAATACAAATGCCTGGCAGACAACACCCGTCTGGTCGGATGATCCTCCCTTTTCTATGGACGATGAGTGAACTTTGCGCCCTATTCTTTATACCTCCGAACATACATAAATTCCCATATTTCACCAAGTCACAGTTATTAGCTGCCCTAAGGGGGTGTCCACATTATTTCCGGCTCATTGGCTCAACAAGCTGGGGTGGCATCCCTTCTATTGGCAATAAATTATCGCTGCAGTTCAAAACTCATCAATTGATGGTGCGTATTGAATTAATTTTGGTAGTGATGGTAAATAGACGGTAACTTTTATTTACTTTAACATACACGGCGACACATCAAGTTCGTAAAGACATTTCCAGTTTTAGCTGACCTTGAACGGTGTACGTCTTTAGTACAATCGAAAGTCAGTTTATGCTGGTAATGTATAGCTTCATGTTTAGCCGTACGTACGACTTTACCTTTATATCCTTTTTATAGTGATTTTTGCCCCATCTATTTAGTTTAATTATTCCCATAGAAGTCCTAGAATAATAATTTTAGATTCTCTTCTCTTTCACGATTAATCTTAAAATATAAAACTTTGCTTGAATATGTATATTTAGCACATCAACAAATTTCTAAAATAATACTGAAATAAAAAAACTTGTTTGGGCTACTTTCCCCTACAGGTAAAGTTAGGATTATTATTTTTCTCGTTTCTCTCCATTGTAGGGGTCTCATTACATAGGTATTTTAAAAACAAGGATGTTCAGAAGCGTCACATAAAAATATGAAATTGATACTGAGCCCTCTCAATGGGAATGTTTAGTAGCAAAACGTCCAGAATGGCAAGGGCTGGTGCAGAAGCGAGTAAGCGATTTCGAGGAGCAGCGCAAAGTAGTCCTCGATGCTAAACATGACGAGCTGAAAGCCCGACAACCCGCAGTCATTTAGTTCCATTACGTGAACGAAATACTTACATGCCCTCAGTTCGCACGAGCATTCTCAGCGAAGATTAGCTATACAGGGTGTATCTGACATCGTAACGCAAACTTCGCGAAAAGGCTAGACCGCATGCCACTAATAAAATTATAATAGTCATTTATGTCATTAATTAACGGTTACAGAATTCACAGTGTTTAAAAAAAGTGTCGGCCCAGCTTTTGAACGTTGCAAGCGTGCCGCCGTGCGGGTTTGTAGGTATGACGTTGATCCCTGACGTGAACTCTATTAAATCAGTTGATAAGATAGTTTGTCGAGTTTTGTTTTTATAGCGCTTTTTTATGTAATTAGCGAATTCATTAATTTTTACTTTAAGATTTTATTGGGTTACAAAAGTATAGCAATTATGAACGGTTTAAAGTGAAAAAAACTACATATATATTTTTTTTAAATCATGAAAAAGTCGACGAAAAATTCCACCACTGGGGGATTCAGAATCATGTACTGGATCCATGGTACTCGTTTATGCGTCGATGTCAGAGACACCCTTTATAAGCCACCTTCGCGCTCATGATCGACAAGCTGACTAGAAATTACAGTAGTCGCCATGACCGAAATCGGGCGGAACAATCATTATCACTTCAAAAACATAAGAGGTTGCTAAGACGATGTTTTTTAGCTTTTGTTTTGTTAATTTATTTGCGAGATATTAATTATTGTTTTTTTAATAAATAAATAAAAAATAAGCGATATAATAGCAGCTCTATACTCTAAAAGCTAAAAATCTCGTAAACACATGGTGGTGACTGGTAATTCATAATATAATGAAAATTTACAGAAAAATATACAATAACTTTATTAGGTAAGGAATTAATGGTACGAAATCCTTCTTGCACGAGTCCAACATTTTAATGAAGCATAATAGGTTAAAAAGGTGTAATAAGTAATGAGAGCATTAAAAATAAAGGTTCTTAAGAATAGCAGATGCTAATTTCAACTTCAGTCAAAAATTAAATGGAGCAAAAAAGCGTGAAAGTATTCTAAAACTTCAAACTATTAAAACGTTCTAATTTCAATATTCAAATACAACGGAATTCCTTCGGTGCCATGAATTAGTTCTAAATAATTAACTTCTTATCGGCGCGTGCGCTGCACCCCTCTTCAAAATACAAACCCTTCGTATTCAAATTAACAAAACATTACTGTGTATTCCTGCTACAATTATTTTATTCGCGTTTGTAAAAAAAAAACACCCTACTTTTCTTTTACAAGCTAAAACTAACCTTATATCTGTACAAATAAAAGTTAATTTATCATTGTTCCAATCTACATTGTTGTCTTTAAAGGAAAATGAACTGTAATGTGTAGTGAAAAGATAGATTTATGTTTGAATTTGATGGGCCGATGTCGGTTGTAAAGTGATGCAAGTCAAAATGAAGCAAAAAGGTGGCACGCGCCCTGCGTACGCGCAAGTATCTTCCCTAACCATCGGAGGGTGGGGTAGGGATGTCACTTTTCTATCGATATTGAATGAAAAAGTTGAAACAATCGTTTCATAGTTTGAATTTGGAACGAATGGATTTTTTAAATTCAACTTTTGAATTGAAAATAATTTGAATTCGAATTGAATTTTCAAAATAGATAACCACGGTACCTATAGACATATTCACATCGTGTAGACACGGTCGTCAATGCTGTATGGATGAATTATGGACATTTGTTGGGGAAATGCTTTCTTTATCGTACTATAAAGAAACAGTGCCGTGCACAAAGTGCCTTATTAATTTATTATGTTTGATATCCAGCCTCAATATAGGTATCGTTTACTTAGATTGAGGTAAAAATAGAGTTCTTGTTCTCTCGTTCGCTGCATTTTAAATTAAATATCGTATGTCTTATGTAACGAAATTCAGTGTAAATTAATGACTTAATGGGGAATGAAGCTTATTCAAATCTACTTGAATCACACACACACACACACACACTTCTTGAATAGTCGATTTTATTCAGTTATCATTTCGTAATAAAATCGCTGACGGAACTCACGGAGCTTTCATCGACTAACGACATTAATATCGATACACCAATTCCCATCTCTATGGTGGCTCGTGTCATAGCGCGAGGCGCAAGCGCAGGTGTTGTTCCGCTCACTCGTCCATGCCAAGTTGCCCACTGTTGCCCACACCTGGGCAGATCCAGCGATTAGGATTTGTGCTTATCTATTTCACCTACAATATTTTAACGTACTTTTCTCTTTTGTTTTGTATTAAAAGAAGTGAAAGTTTTATGACATGGGACAGAAGAATGTATTTAATACCATGTGTTGCGTAAATACAATAATGATATACATATTATTCCACGGTTTTTTTTTTGTCTTTAGGTAATTTATAATAATAATACTAAATAACTAGTGCTTGGTCGCTCCCGATCAATCTCCCTCTGGCGCAGCATCGTTGGTCGTGTTGTTGATTTTAAATCAAATCAAAGCATTTATTTCAAATAAACCAGTTACAGGCACTTTTGAATTGTCAGAAGGTCGGTCAGTCAGTAAGGTGAAGCTAGTCGCCCATTCCAAAGAGTAGGTACCTATGGAGAAGAACGGGCAAGAAACTCCATGGACACTCTTTTAAATTATCATGCTATTAATACAAATATTTGATTACATCATTCACTTTGAAATCAATCGTGTGAGAACGATGCAGAAATATATTGTACGCTAAGAGCGTCGATTATGGAAAATACACAAAAAAAACAACAACAAAAAAACACTAACCCAACAAATAGATGCTTTACAGCAAGTTCATAGTGCTCACACGTGTGCCATGCAATTATACAATACTAAGAAATTGAATTTACACAATGCAAAGATAGTTTTGTCCAAGGTTCAGCAGCTCCAAGCCTGTTTGTCGTCAATATAATCCTTAACACTATAAAGTGCTCAGATCTTGAACCACCTCTGGAAGTCTATTGTAAAAATGTATACATTGGCATCTAAAAGAGCCACCTATTTTCCCGAGCCTTGTTGTAGGTACAATAAATTTGTGCCTGTTCCTAGTATTTATATTATGGACATCACTGTATTTTTTAAACAATTTTATATTTTTATGAGCATACAAAAGATTTTCATAAATATATTAAGACATTTAACATTGCATCACCTCGCTCAACTGCCGTCTTCCTTCCTATTCACTAAGTTTTTTTAAATTAATAAATAGGCTTAATAAACTAGCGCGCTTTACCATCAACGATCGCATTACTGCTTACCATCAGGCGGGATTGCGGGCAAGCATTAGTTTAAGATAATTATAAAAAAAAAAAAATATTTGGTGAAAATTATTATTTCAGGAGAAAAACACCGTACGGAAACTGACATGATTTAGAACCAAAGATTTAAAGACATCTACCATCCTAAACTGGACCCGCGGTCTTACTCACAGCAGCCAGTCTATATAAGCAGTAATATTATATGCAATTGCCCACTTTATTATCGGAAGTGGTTTACCGCTCCACCATTGTGCTCAAAATTAACCAATCAGTATAATTGAACCAATTAACATCCCCGTAACTCTGAAAATCGCAGTAATGGACATGAAATGAAACACCATTCAAGTTTAGTCTGTGTTTAGTTAAAAAGTGTAATGACAAGTTCGGCAACCATCGTGGTTGCTCGGTTGGTTTCGGTTGCAAATCGATTGTGGTTACACAGATTGAAAAGAGAATTGTAAGAACCTTGTATTTGTATGGCAATTTCGTTTTGAAGCTTATTGAGGATCTAATTTGAGGTTATTAGTGTGTTCTTAAGAGGATTACAGTACTGAGAAGGTATTCAATTAAAGGATATTAATGTGGCACAGGTTTTACGATTTCAATAGGTAGGTTTTTTTCTTTTGTGCTAGTATGCTTACGTGTTAAGAAGATGATAATGGTAGATTAGTAGCCAAGGGCTGTAAGGCATAAAATGCAGCTCGAGATATTTTGTTCGAGGGTGCAATTGATGCTTACAACTGAGCTAACTACTCTGTTTTACATCTCGATTGTGAGGTCAGTAGAAAAAAACTAGCATTACAAGAATAATCTCTCTATAGAACTTTCAGGCAAACTATTGTTAATTGCTGCTTCGGCTTCCCTTTTCATTGAATCGGGAGTGCAGCTTATATCTTAATCACTTGCAGAACTCATGTTCAATTAGCACGTAATTATAAAAAACCTCAAAAACAATCAATATTTAAGGTAAAAGTTTTCTATTTCTGCCGGTTAGATCTTTTTTTAATTTTTTTTTTTTTTCAAGAACGAAATTGAGCTTCGCCGTTCGATATTTAAAATTGATGACTATTACACTCGTGGAAGCGACCTCTTTTGTCATTGGGCTAAAAGCATGATGTCTATTGCCACTATGATGGTTAGAGGTACGCGAACTTTTTGAAAGAGTGAAGATTTTTTGTAAAATATTATATTTAAAACAACTCTGTAAGGTAATTGCGTAACACACTATCAGTAATAATAGGTCTCATTTTGACACTTCAACATCATTCATTGTTTTATTTGCGTTGTTGATCATCGAGATTATTCGAACATATGGATCAGTGGATGAGCAACATGCTTCTAAATTAAACAAATTGATGGTAACAATCAGTTACGCAATGGGAGAATAGGTCCCTCTCACAGTTATTCTTGAGAATTTAATAATAATGTTTAATAAGAACTTTAATAAAATGTGTAAATGTTATTAATGTTTTGACTGCACGGTTAGCGCAGTGGTTAAGCTATTGACTGCTGCGCTGCGTGTCGCGGGTTCGAGTCCCTTACAGAACAAAATATATTTGTATGGTCTACAGGTAGTTGTTCCGGGACTAGCTGTTTATGTATCCGAGTTTATATGTTTGTAAACGCACCCACGATACAGCTGGAGAAATCCCTAGTGTGAGCCAAGGTGTAAAAAAAACTTCATTTTAAATATTATATCAATTTGATTCTATAACTGGTTCACGACGGTTCGCAAAATATGTATTTTTAACTGAAAAAATAAAAAGTTCGTGACATTGTTTGTAAACGTTGGTGTTGCAATTATTTACTTTAATAATAAATTACACAATTAATATAAATATATTTTTTGAATTAATTTAATGCATTACATTAATAATTCGTTTTTAAAATGTATTTTACGTATGGCAATCGTATTCAGGAAGAGAAAGGGCATTTCCCTCACGAAGATCCAACACAATGGTATTGGAAATTATACAGTATGTTACAATATTACATTATTATTAGTGATCCCGACTCCCGAGAAAGTTTTTGCGGTTGAACAAACGGTGCTCCTTGTAATTAGGACGTGAAAAAACGTTTTTACATAAACTGCAGCAATTTCAAACTTGTAGGTTTGGTTCTAAATGTCACAAGCTCAATAACTCCAATATAACATAAATAATTAATGTAAATCTAATTAAAGTAATTATGTAACTAAATAAATAAACTAATTGAAAATGCGCGTGTCAAATTTCATCCAAATTCGTTCTGTAGTTTTTGCGTTGAAGAGTAATAAACATCCATCCATCTTCACGAACTTTCGTGTTTTTTTTTTTTATAAATTATAAACCAGCGCTTGACCGCAATCCCGCTTGATGGTAAAGCGCGCTAGTTTATTAAAACATTAAAAGACACTCACTCTAGCCTCGAAAACACTTAAATTGTAGTCCGACGGCGAGGGCGAGTTGGTAAATGTCTTTGAATTTTTGCTTCTAAGACACGCCGGTTTTCTCACGATGATTCCCTTCACCGTTTTGAGAACAGTGGTGTTGAAATAATTTACATAAAGTAAAGGACCACAACAATCCGAACGAAGCATTTTGCCTCTTCTTTTATAACGCATACATCGAGGGACTAGAACATTTTTTTATTATTATAACTACTATTATAACTAGAACAAGTTTCTCGGTGGTAGGCCATAACATCGGCCGCCGGCAGAAGTTACCACCCACCAGACAAAGCCTTGACGCCAAGCGATTTGTCGTGTTCCGGCATGATGTCTGGTGAAGCCGTACGGAGGACGGGTCTGAGCAGTTGTGTTGCGATGTGTGCCGGGTACGATGCGCCTAATGTTGTTGTGTTGGGAGTTTGGTCGTGGAGGGTCTTCAGATCAATCTCCCTTTGGCGCAGCATCGTTGGTCGTGTTGTTGGGTTTAACATTGCATCACCTCGCGCAACTGCCGTCTTCCTTCCTATTCTTTTTTTTTTTTTTAATAATTATAAACTAGCGCTTGACCGCAATCCCGCCTGATGGTAAGCAGTGATGCGATCGTTGATGGCAAAGCGCGCTAGTTTATTAAAAGCCTATTCACTCAGAAAAAACTGAGCGAATAGGAAGGAAGACGGCAGTTGTGCGAGGTGATGCAATGTTTAACCCAACCACAGGACCAACGATGCTGCGCCAAAGGGAGATTAATCTGAAGACCCTCCACGACCAAACTCCCAACACAACAACATTAGGCGCATCGTACCTGGCACACATCGCAACACAACTGCTCAGACCCGTCCTCCGTACGGCTTCACCAGACATCATGCCGGAACACGACAAATCGCTTGGCGGCAAGCTTTGTCTGGTGGGTGGTAACTTCTGCCGGCGGCCGATGTTATGGCCTACCACCGAGAACCTACCTATTCACTTAGTTTTTCTGAGTGAATAGGCTCTTAATAAACTAGCGCGCTTTACCATCAACGATCGCATCACTGCTTACCATCAGGCGGGATCGCGGTCAAGCGCTAGTTAATAATTATTTAAAAAAAAAAAATCTTTGTTCCAGTATTTATTTCCAATAAATTAAAAAATACAGTTTCAGGTGTTACCATCACACAACATAGGCACTGCTGTGTGACGCCACTGCTTATGTGGTCCGGTGAAGGTGTTGACTGCTTCGGACACCATGACTTATCCTGCAGCAAAAGCGCAGGCTGGATAACAGGGCAAGCCAGCATTTATAATGATATCATCCATCGTGCTCTTGTCACCGTCGGCATGCCAGCTGTTTTAGAACCCAATGGCTTGACATGCGACAGTGGGACTAACGGAATGACTGTAACGCCTTGAAAGGTAGGTAGGTTTGGTGTGGGATGCAACGTGTGTCGACATCCTTGCGCCATCCCATCCTCCAAATACGATGAGTGTGGAAAACCACTAAGGCCATGCGGTCTGAGTGCAAACTAACTATTTCGAAACATCGCCAAGCGTTTAGTCGAGTGACCAGAGAGCCTGAATCAGAATCGCCATACAACGTGGCAATGCTGCCAGCCTTTTGGGCACGTTTTCTGTTGACAGCGATGCGGATGAATTTTTTGATGCCTTCTAATTATTTCCATTCCTATTTTGTAGACTTGTACATAGTGTTATTTTTAAACTTTTTAAATAAAATAAATATTATTAATAGTCAGTATGACAGTCAGTACGACAGCCTCCGTGGCTTAGCAGTAACGAACGCGGCTGCTGCGCAAGGAGGCGCAGCGGCCGATCGATCGATCGCTATCTATCGCATCGATCCCCGCGCAGTGCTAATATTTGCCTAGGAAAGTCCCGTTTGCCATACGAACATCTAGTGGCAGTCGTTACGGTTTGTTGAAGCCCTCAAAAGTCCAACAATTGGTCTAACTACAATGCTTCAATGTCGCCTTCGGGTTGTGGAGGTCAGACGGCAGTCGCTTAGCGGAAAATATCGAAGTTGATCCAAAATCAGTAGTTAGACTGGTATCGTAAAGCTCCACTCCAAAGCTGAAAAAGCTTCGGATGCGACTGGGATTTACGCTGAGATGATGATGATGAGTCAGTATGACAATAAATTCTTCAATTCAAATCAATCACTCGATAAATTATTTATTTTCCTTAACTAGGTTTGTACAAACACTATAACAAGTCGATCATATTTTTTAAAACGACATACCTCCATATGAGTTCGGCGTTTCCTATCCGATTACTCTGATAAAAAAGGCCGAAATACACATCAACAATCATAGATCAGAGGTAGTAAGTGTTGATGTCTTTGCAAAAGTCTAAAAGGATATCCCATTGTCTAAGCCCAATTTCTTACTCTCCTATCGAAGTAAGTCTACACACCGAAGTCTCACTTATTTCCACCAACCCAGCAACAGAGTGTGCATCAGAACGTGCAGAGCGCAACCGCATACGTCCACTAAATGGTCGTGCATGTCTGACACGCATATTTAATAGATAATATTACAATCGAGATTGTTTACATTGCTTCGATAAATGTTTGTTACTCTTTCACGCAAAAACTACAAAACTGTTGCAATAGAGATGTTTCCTGGGTAAAAAAAAAATATTCTACATATACTATGTATTAAAAAAAACCGCCAAATCGGGGGTTGTTTTACGTGTGGCGAATGAAAACCAATTGAAAAAGTTAGAATCGGTAGATGCTATAAAGTCTGCGGGTCTTCGCTTAGAAAAACCAAAGGGTCGCCGCCCCCGTCTATTAGTTAAGGACATTCCCGCCTCAATGGAAGACAAAAATTTTTTGCAAGCTATTTACCGCCAAAACATTAAAAATGAGTTGCCAATAAAAGAAGACGATTTCATTAAATCCACCAAAATAATCCGTAGGCGTTCTACCGATACCGGTCGGAAATGGATAGGCATAGAAATTGAACCTGAGGTACGTAAACATCTTGTGACTACCAAGGATAAATTATTTATTGACTGGGCCACTTGCCGTTTTGTTGATGATATCGAGGTAGTTCGTTGCGCGTATTGTCAACAATTCGGTCATGTTAAAAAGCATTGCGCTAATAAATCACCAACCTGCGCTGTCTGTTCCGAGGCTCACGAAACCAATGTTTGCCCGCATAAGGGCGATTCGAATTTTACCCCGGTTTGCGCGGCGTGTAAACGATTTAAAAAACCCTATGATCATAGATGCGGGTCGGACCAGTGCGGTACCTATAAATTAAAACTCGAACAACTTATCCTACATACTAATTACTAATTAAGATGGATAGGTTAAACATAGGGCAATTAAACCTTCACAACGATAAGGTGGCGACATCAGAGTTAGATAAATTAATTATTGACTACAACTTAGTACAATTATTCAGGAACAATATCAAAACTCACGTTTACGTCACAGGGTAGTACAACTGGATTGCAAGGCACGAGCCGGAATTTATGTTGCGCGGTCTTCTAACTTTACGGTAACGTCTTTACGTGACCTCATGACGCCACACTGTGCGGTTGCCGAAGTATCATCAGCTTCTTTTAAAGTATTCGTTGTAAGCTGTTACTTTCAATACTCAGATCCTGTTACTCCTCATATACATAATCTCCGTCATGTCTTGCGGTCACTCGCGGGCTGCAAAGTTATCGTTGGCGCGGATGTCAACGCGTCATCGTCTCTGTGGTATGGCAAGGTTCGGGCCACCGATACCGAACGACGCTGCGCTGTTGAGGATTTCATTGCTGAGATGAACCTATCGATTCATAATACCCCTGATGCACCACCTACTTTCTGCAGCCAAATGGGCGAATCTTGTATTGACGTCACACTTTCAAGTGCCGACGTACGTTTGGATAGGTGGCGTGTCCTACCGGACGCGTCTTGTAGTGATCATCGCCTGATCGTGTACGAATTTGTTCCTGGTTATATTCAGGGTCCGTCTCATATTCCCGGTAATTTCAGATATAGATGTAAAGGCGCGAACTGGGAATTTTTCGGCTCGCTTTTTGCGTGTCACGCCAAAGAATTCACTCGGGACGGGCTGTCAGCCGAAGAAAGTGCTGACATTATGTCAGAAACCTTTACCTACTGTGCTGACATTGCCATTGGTCGCGGATCTATGACCAATATTCGTAGATGTGACTGGTGGAGTGATTATTTAGTTGAACAGCGTAAAAGATATCGCAGAGCGCGTAGACAGTTAAATAAACTCAAGAGCCGAAAGATTACTGGAGATCTTCTTACGTTCGCTTTAAATGCTTTTAGAGTTGCCAAGTCACGCTACAAAGCATCGGTGGAAAAATCTAAGGGTAACTTGTTGCGAAAAATCGTTGATAAATTTGACAGGGAGGGTCCGTGGTCTCCCTTATATCACGAATTTAAAGCTAACAGATCGGTCGACCTTGCATACGTTCAAAACATTAAAGTCAATGATAAGCATACCACAGGCATAGAGGAAACAACAGAAGTGCTAATTAATACACTTATCCCTGATGATTCACCGGCTAACGATAGCGACTACCACCAACAGATTAGAGCGTGGGCTCCTGTGCCACCTGAATCACCAATGTCAGACGTACCATCTAATGACGAATTTATAAATATTGTTAGAAAACTACCGGTCAACAAATCATCAGGTGAAGATAAAATATCTAATAGGATGATTAAAGAAGCGTGTAAAACAGCGGGTGATACCATCTTAACTGTATACAACCGATGCATTGCTGAAGGCGTTTTTCCTCGTAAATGGCGACGCGGTTTCATACGAATAATACCAAAGTGTGGTGACAAACCACCGGATGATCCGAAGTCATATCGTCCTATCACACTTCTACCATCTTTGGGTAAACTTCTTGAGCGCCTCATCGTTCCACGTTTACTACCGAACGGTCCAAAATTCCATAATAATCAGTATGGCTTCACCATAGGTAAATCTACAGTCGACGCGGCGCTTTCTGTCAGAAGAACCGTTAACCAATCCGAAAACAAGTACGTAATTGGGATCTTCCTGGATATTTCTGGGGCTTTTGATAACGCCTGGTGGCCTATGCTGTTGTTAAAATTAAAAACCCGCGGTTGCTATAAAAACATATATAATCTCGTTTACTCTTACTTTATAAACGGTTCCGCGGTACTTAAGCTCGGTCATTTTTCTAGTACTAAAACACTAACCATGGGATGTCCTCAGGGTTCAGTTATCGGTCCTTATTTATGGAATTTGGGTTTTGATGACTTCCTCGCGATCCCGCTTCCTTGCGGCTGTTCACTTACTGGTTACGCGGACGATGGCCTACTGCTCATTCAGTCAAGTACCCGAGCTGGACTTGAGAACTTGGCCAATACTTGCCTAAATTTAATATCTCAGTGGGGTGATCGTAACCGCCTAATGTTTGCGCCACATAAAACCTATCAACTTCTACTAAAAGGTAATCTTAAATCATTGCCTACTATTAAATTTAATAACGTTCCCATTAAAAAACAGCAATCCGTATGCTATCTTGGTATGATCTTAGAAAGGAATTTTTCATTTATAGAACATATAAAAATAGTTGGTGAAAAAGCTAAAAGGAACTTTTATGCCCTAACTAGAATATCGAAAGCAACTTGGGGTCTATCATTCCTAACTTTAAAAACTATATATGGAGCTACCTACTTAGGATGTATGTGCTACGGTGCACCTGTTTGGGCCGATAGGGCCAGCATAGGGGCGGCACGACGTAAACTGCTTCAAAGCCAACGTTTGGCATTGATATTTTTATGCAAGGCGTATAGAACGGTCAGTACTGAAGCCTTACCGGTACTGGCAGGTGTACTTCCAGTCGACCTTGAGGTACAGCGACGTGCTTCAATGTACTACTCCGCGAGGGGGGAGGCCATGGACACTAATTTTGTTACACAACGCGACTTTAATAAAATCTCTAGATTATTTAAACCTCAGACTGAAGTCTGGGAGGACCTCTTATCCGAATGGCAAAGTAGGTGGGATAATTCCATCAAGGGCCGGCACCTCCATCTATTCTTTCCATCCGTTGGCGATCGGCTGGCTAGGACGTGGCTGGAGGTTGACCACTGCGTTGCCCAATTTCTCACAGGTCATGGCAACTTTAAAAGTAAACTGTATTCTTTTAAACTTGTTCCTTCCCCTTTGTGTCAGTGTTCTACATCGAACTGTGAATTTGAACAGTCCGCACATCACATCTTGTGGGAGTGTGTTCTTTGGCAGAATGAACGCAATATTATGTTGGATAGTGTACAAGTTACATCCGGAGTCGTTTATTATACGGACCTTGTAGAAACTAGAACCAATTTCCGTGCGTTCAGGCGCTTTTGCCATACCTATTATTGGAATCAATTGTAACAGCTAATACCTACTTAGGACCCATTAACTTAATCAAATTTTATTCCGTGGTGTTTGGCAAGCTGGGCTTCTCCCAGTTGCAATAATGTCCCTTTGTGCCGTTTGGCCTAGTTCTGTTCTGTCTCCTGCTTGTTATGGAGGGAAGTGGAAAAAATATCTTTTTTCTTACTCCTCCGCTATTCTTTTCTGATTAATTTCGTTGCGGGACCCAAGACAGTTGAATCGTTTCTCCGGGACTCGTCGAGCTTCATTGCTCGGCGTTTTTCTGGCGGTCGCCACTGTTGATTCTGGCTTTCAGGAGTTGCAGTGGTTGGGAAAAGTGTGGCGGGTTTGTCCCAATAAAAAAAAAAAAAAAAAAAAAAATATACTATGTATTTAGTCCGTCATTCGTATAGAAAAATATTGGATACATATATTTTGTTTTATCAAATCAATAAAAATTGACAAATATAAAACAAGGCATCAAAGATTGGGAATGGTGGCTGGTGACGTCACTGCTCGCTAAAAAGTGTAACGTGCAGTGACGTTACACGAGTTTTCAACGCACTGTGTCATCTTCATTTTTTTGTTTATATGAAAAAAGACGTGTCTAGTATTTTTTGGAAATCTGACTAACGGACTGATTAGTTTCTTTTAGTCAACTACCCTATTAAAATTGTACAGTAATATAGCTGTATAGTAACATACATAGGATAGTTTTTATCCCGATATTCCTAAACTTATGCGGGTAAAACCACGAGGAGCTGCCAGTTTTACATCTCGACTATGTAACATGGAAATTTGGAGGAAAATAGTCAATAATCCAAAGGTATTAGGTTGGTATCAAAAGATCAGGTTATAGGTAGCAAGTCAATGGGTGCTTGTTCTCTGTGGGCGGTTAGCAGGCGGCGCCGCGGGCGACGGCTTTAGCACGCACTTGAGAACCTGTGTCGATTTATTACTTAGTAGCCACAGAGTAGCTACGAGCGAGGTTACACGATAGGTAATAAATAATAATGTAAAATCACTAGTATTTATTTCCTTCAATAATGTATTCATTTTATATTAATATAATAATATTAATTCATATAAACAGCTCAGAACAGCGGTGGCCTAGTGGTATCAGCGGTGACTTACGAGCTGTAGGTCGTAGGATCTAACCCCATAAGGCCCTCTTTTATAAACTAGTACTTGACCGCAATCCCCCCTGATGGTAGATAAGCAGTGATGCAATCGTTGATGGTAAAGCGCGCTAGTTTATTAAGAGCCTATTCAATCAGAAAAACTGAGCGAATAGGTAGGAAGACGGCAGTTGAACGAGTTGATGCAATGTTAAACCCAACAACACGACCAACGATGCTGCGCCAAAGGGAGATTGATCTGAAGACACTCCACGACCAAACTCCCAACACAACGACATTAGTCGCATCGTACCCGGCACACATCGCAACACAACTGCTCAGACCCGTCCACCGTACGGCTTCACCAGACATCATGCCGGAACACGACAAATCGCTTAGCGTCAAGGCTTTGTCTGGTGGGTGGTAACTTCTGCCGGCGGCCGATGTTATGGCCTACCACCGAGAAACTTGTTCTAGTTATAATATTAGTTATAATAATAAAAAAATGCCCTCGATGTATGCGGTATAGAAGAAGAGGCAAAATGCTTCGTTCGGATTGTTGTGGTCCTTTACTTTATGTAAATTATCTCAACACCACTGTTCTCAAAACGGTGAAGGGGATCATCGTGAGAAAACCGGCGTGTCTTAGAAGCAAAAATTCAAAGACATTTACCAACTCGCCCTCGCCGTCGGACTACAATTTAAGTGTTTTCGAGACTAGAGTGAGTGGCTTTTAATGTTTTAATAAACTAGCGCGCTTTACCATCAAGCGGGATTGCGGTCAAGCGCTGGTTTATAATTAATAAAAAAAAACACGAAAGTTCGTGAAGATGGATGGATGTTTATTACTCTTTAACGCAAAAACTACTGAACGAGTTTGGATGAAATTTGACACGCGGGGCACTGCAAGCGAAAAGGTTATATCTACCCTTCGATTAGTTTCCTTATGATTGATTCTTCATCTTATAACTGTAAAATTAACATAAGCCATAATATCGCTTATTATGAAATCTCTACATAAACATCCTAATCTACTTTCGTTAGCGACACGCGCGGTCGATCTGCGGCGGACAGACGGACAGGCGGACAGGCGGACCACCCGATCTATAATCAAATCAAAATCGTGCAAACTTTATTCAGAACAACTGGACAATGGGATTCACTAGCCTGTGGACGCGGTTTCACCTACAAATTAACAGATTAATTACTTTGAAATGTTTGTCTTTGTTTATTTAAATTACACGATTTAGTTTAGAATAATGAATTGAAGAAAACTGTTGCGAATGTAAACTGCACATGTAGTTGTTAAAGCAAAAAATCTATATTTTATAACATAAAAGAGTACGACAACCCAGAGAGAGATAGAGATATATTAAAATCAAGGGTGGAAATAAAATGTAGTATAATAATAAAAACCAATAAACCAATAGAATAAAATTCTGAAATGTACCTCAAAAAAAATGTGTAAGATATTCATGCATACAAACAGACACTCCACCACTTTCCATATAGATCATATTAGTAGCGGCGCGTGAGTGCTCCCACTTAATTCAACTTAATATCAAATTACTTAATGGCTGCCTAATGAGGATTATTACGATTGATAACAAGTCAAATTTCCTAAAAATTGAATTGAAATAAATTTATAAAATTATTTTATTTTCACAGGAGAACAATGCAATGTATCAGCTGCTTGTTAACCTGCGCCAGCGCAAGTGGGAGACAGTTGTGGGGGGAATGGTAATCGATGGTGGTTAGTGGATGAACCGTTGCAGGCACATGTAGATTTGGCGTGTGTCCATCTTTTTATATAAAAGTTTTTTTGTGCTCAAAATATTTGCATATCAGAATAGATAATTGAGTAGGGGAAAGCCAACCTATGAGAATGTGCACAAGCTTATAAATTAATGTACATACATACCTATCAGCGCTTTTGCGTTTTTTCGCTATTTTTACGCGTTTCTTGTAGATAGCGAAAGTTGTTCATAACCCAGAGACTGAATGTAATTGAATAGAACCATGTGTTTGGAAGTAATAACATTCCATATACCATATTTTATGCATCTAAGTATTATTTCTCAAATAAACACTCAGTAAATAAAATTAAGAAATCACAATAACACTATAAATGTTCAACCCATAAGGCCGGATACCTTCACGACGAGCTGACAGGGAGTAGGCAGTTTTATTTTCAGCAGCGCAAGTGCATCCCACCGGAAGTCGTCTCGATGCGTAAGCTTCGACAAATTGCGCCACTTCCGGATAAAGATGGACGCTCTTTTCAATGTAATTTATGTCGTGAGAAGTTTTTAAGCATCTGATTTAACTCTTGTTTGATTTTGCATAATTTTTTGTTTTTTTTTTTTATAGGATGGATTATAAATTTGTTTTTGAAGAGGGGAAGTTTTTTTATTCTTCGTTGGATACCCTTCGGGCGAGTTTGCCACAAGTTATGTTTACTTGAACAGGTTTTATAAAAAAATACTTACAAGAGATCAACCAAAAGTCAATTTGTTCAAATAAGGCTGAGAATCAGCACTTCAGGAATGTTATATATGGCGACATGGAGAGTGCATTTGTCGCAACCCAGTGCAGGGCACGCCACAATAGCGGCGGTAAGTCCCCTCTATGAGGAGTGGCTAGAGAAGCGGCACGGTTTCTCATCTTCTGGCTGACGCAGGTCCTCACTGGACACAGTTGTTCCGGGAGGTTCCTGTTCCATATAGGGCGGTAGGAAACGCCAGGGTGTCACCGTTGTGTGGATCACCCTGTGGATACGGTGGAGCATACGGTAGAGGTCTGCCCGGCTTGGGCAGAGCACTGCCGTGTCTTCGTAGCCCCGATCGGCGGCGATCTCTCGCGTTCGACCCTGGTCCAGGCCATGGTCCGCGCGGTGCGAGAGTGCATGGCAAGGCGTCACCTCCTTCTGCGAAGCAGTGATGCTGGCAAAGGAGGAGGCGGAGCGCGTGAGGCAGCTGGAATCCCTCACGCCACTAGCAGCCGCAGGAGACGCCCTGGTCGGGAGTCGACATCGAACTTGGTCTGCGGGCGGTGAGCAGCTCGCAGCTCGCCGCCCGGTAAGAACCAGGCCCGAGTCGACGGCGCGTTGTGTTTCACGCGCGCCTCAAAGAGATGTCAGCACATCGTGACGCAGTCCACCAAGACCGATGCCTCCTGGGTCAAAATTACGGGTTAGTTAAACAAGAAACCGTGGCCCTGGCCGCAGCACAGGCAAGTGAAGAAACACGGGTGGGTTTTAGTCTGTAAAAGTCTGACACGCTCTTCCGCTCCGTCCAGAGCGGGAGAAGTCATTTGATGATTTCCCATCCCAACAAAAAGGAATATTACATAAAACAGTTCTCCAAATCCAGCCCTTCACTACTTCTTAGGTTGATAATTACAACCTATGTCAACATAAAATGTCCTCAAAAAAACTTGTAACTTATGTTCATCAATTGAATGTCAAAATTCCTTAGAATTCATAAGAGCAGCCGACTCACCATAATTTTCTTAAATTCTCAAGGAATATTATCAATATTACTATTGTAATAAATAATACAAAACGAATAACGTTCCAATCATATAAAATTCAAATCAGCTACTTTAAAACCCTTGTGGGACACTTTTCTAGCCCAAAAAACCGAAATCCCAATAAAAGGGGTTGCATTTTATATCATTTTAAGTGGTTTTAATTTGTCACCCGTAACGAAATTAATAAAAATGATAAAAATATGTTAATTTGCTATAAAATAATAAGTTTTTTGTACATTTTCTATCATCGAAGTATGATTTATGCCTGTATTTTGTTTTTTAAGAAGCTCTTCTACTCTGTGGGATGTTCTTGGACTACCTACGATTAAAATGTCGTTTATTGGGAAGCATAGATAGAAATGACAGATATAAAGGTGATAAATTCACGCACAATAGTCCACTGGATGGATGTGAAACGCTAAATGTGGAAACCAAACCCGTAACGTAGAACATAGATGGTGATAAATTTTATTGGTATTGATAGAAATGCTATGGGAATACACAGAGACACACTATATTTTGTTACGCAAATATCAACGTTTTACCAATGACAATCAAGTTGAGTTCAGAGTGACTAGTAAGTAGCCTACCATTGAAAAGTTATGCGTAGTCCCGTGTCCTGTGTGTTACCGGGCATAGAATAGGTAGCAACCATACCTCACTGGGTATCGTAAGAGGCGACTAAGGTAACTCTCACCAGGGAACGCGGGAAACGCTGCTACCCCCAGCAGCGTTTCTGCAACCCCCCCCCCCCCCCCCCCAATGCAATGAAAGCCTTGGGGGAGGCTTCTGTCCAGCAGTGGACCTCTATAGGCAGAAGAAGAAATTATTATTTTTGTTTCTATAAATAGGTTTGAACAGTAACTTTTACAAGTCAATCACATTTTTTAATCTAAGGTAGGTGCGGCTATTAGCTAAGCGCGAATTGAAAAAAAAAAAAAACAAAAACTATTAACATGAATCAACAAATTTTAATGTTTATGAAACATTTATAGCAATTAATATCCATTATAAATAAAAAACTGGAGGATTTTCCAAAAAAAAAAAAATAGTTAAAATAAAGTATTTATAAAAACACTATATTTAAGCCTAGTTAAACTATGATAGGGTAATAAAGCCTAAGAGTTTAACATAAAAAACTAAACAAAATATACGTCTTATATTTGGAAATTGAGATCAATAATCGATAATTAAGTAATAATTACAGTGTTCAGACTTAAAAAATAACACAATTTTTATTACTTTCATTCAAGGACACTCAAAATTGCCAACGTCCTCCTCTGAAAAACCAACGCACTCCAATACTCCAAACAATAACACTGTCTGCATTTAAAACATTGCTTCATTCTTCGTCCTGCTTACATCCGTGACAGTACCAACTCTCATGGTTTCTTTAGTGCTAATATTATCTCTATTCTTTTTTATTTTTTTGGTGTTTATTCTGTTTCGTTTTCGTAGAACAGGTCTTTTGTCACTGGAGTTCCTCTGTACTTAATGGCCACGCCTTCTTACTGTTGGTGTCTTTTCAGTGTTCTTAACTGGGGTAGCCATGAGCAGCTTAAACGCTGTTCTTTTAAATTGGGCAAGCAGTATATTATCCTCATCACCGTTGGAACTGGAACTACCGTACTCAACCGTCCACACTGGACTGCTCTTACCGGTTCCAGGTTTTCCTCAGACCATAATGCTCGTTTCGGGGGCATTGTTGTTATATGCCCTAAAAACAATAAACAGAATAATAAAAAAAAGCTGAAAAACAGTCTCTTTATGATGAAAGGAGTATACCTAATAAGGCATATATACACGTATTTTGTAGGCCTTATAACCGTTGGCCAATTTTGCAAAGAAAAGTTAAAAATAAAACAATTCATTTTACATTATACTATTCTAACACCACGGGCTACGGAAGCATGAACTAATTGACAATTAAACAATAAAATTATGTGGGAAAATATAGTATTACAAAAAATACTTACATTTAGATTTCCTGCGGTACTATAATTTAAACTGAGCATCCGTTGACCACGATGAATGTGGCAGCACTGGGGACAGCAATCAAGTTATAGCGAGTTGTGCCACGTTTGGGACGCCATCTGAGATTATTAGCTACCTACGACTGTGACCACGAGTGATAGCGGTAATTTTAAGTTGTTTTTTTGTAATTTAGGCCTTTTTACCCGACAGGCCTTATTGGCGGCACCTACCTTACGTATCTAGATGTGGTGGGCGTTGCCTATCTGACTAGGTACTCTGAGAAAAAAGCCAGAAACAAACAGAGGTTACAGTTTCTTTTAAAATCCATACATAATCATGGCCGGCGGGATAATTACCTACCTAACACGCTCTCAGTAGTAATGGGTTTCATTTTGACAGTTCAACAACTTTCATTGTGTTATTTACGATGTTGACAGACATATTTTTGAACATATAGATCAATGAACCTGGAACAACTTAGAAATGGTTATTCACACAGGAGTAGTAGGTACTACAAATACCCAACCCATTTCTTGAACTACCTAAATCAGCAGGGGATATATAAATTATAAACTAGTGCTTGACTGCAATCCCACCTGATGGTAAGCAGTGATGCAATCGATGATGGTAAGGCGCACTAGTTTATTAAGAGCCTATATTCACTCTAGCATTGAAGTCATTCAAATTGTGGTATTACAAATACCCTATCTATTTCTTGAACTGACTAAATCAGCAGGGTACTTACATAACACACTATCAGTAGCAACGGGTTTCATTTTGACAGTTTAACAACATTTAACAAGGAGTTTCTTGCCCGTTCTTCTCCATAGGTACCTACTTTTTGGAATGGGCGACTAGCTTCACCTTACTGACTGACCGAACTTCTGACAATTCAAAAGTGCCTGTAACTGGTTTATTTGAAATAAATGCTTTGATTTTGATTTTGATTTTTGATTCATTGCGTTATTTACGTCATTGTACAAACACATTTTTCAAACATATGGAGCAATGGATTAGAAATAGGCTTCAAAATGATTCCAATTAATAGCAGTTGTGAGTTGCTGAAAAGAATCACGATTAAGATGTAATAAACATTGACAAATACAATTCAAATCAAATTCATTGGAAATGTAAAAAATGTACAGTTACTTCCCAAAACATTTTGATTTAAAAACTCATGAATCACGTCCTTATAATATTAGATGACAAAACCTTTCAAAATATGTTGTGTTTCTTAACCAAAACCTGTCAAAATCGCGAAACAAAGGCAGTGTCTTCTTCCACAAAAACTTCAATAATCTCATATCTTTATCAGAATTTAGATTTACGAGTTCCAAGCGAAGCTGAAAGTGTGACCAGCCAACGATAACTCAGCACTGATTTATGACAACACTAGCTGCGCCTCGCGGCTTCGTCCCCGTGGGAATATCGGGATAAAAAATATCCTTTGTATTATTTCTGGTTATAAACTATTTGTGTACCAAATTTCATCTAAATCCTTACAGTATTTTAGGCGGGAAAGCGGAACAAACAAACAAAGTCAATTTCACATTTATGAAAGGTACCTACATACATGAAACGAATGCGATTCTGCTTTGAATTTTGAGTTGCGATAGATTTATCCAGTATATATGCTAGTAGACCTATAGTGTATAGTAGGTATTATATTATAGTCATTTGCACACTCAAAACCTCAATAATTTCGAAGTATGTACAATGTACATATATTGCCATTTTTCGTCGTTTCATCGTTTCTCCGGGACTCGTCGAGCTTCATTGCTCGGCGTTTTTCTGGCGGTCGCCACTGTTGATTCTGGCTTTCAGGAGTTGCAGTGGTTGGGAAAAGTGTGGCGGGTTTGTCCCAATTAAAAAAAAAAAAAAAATATTGCCATTTTTGCACTAATATTTTCAAAAAAATCTGAATTGTTCAACAAAAAGTTTTTATCACGGGGCTCAATTAGTATTCTATAAAAATATTAAATAATGTTTATAAAATAAAATAATTTCTTTGACGTAAAAAATACCTCCCATATTTTTTTTTATAGCAGGTTTTTTTTTACCGTAACTGTTTTGTAATTTTCTGATCAGAAGGAGTTGGTGGTGCATAAAATATGATTTTATAAGTAAATGCCAATAAAAGTTTTTCCCAAGGTACTACAACTTAAAGTAGTAAAAAAGGGAAGGCCCAGCATCATATCTGCCTAATCTAATCCCGTGGCATCACCCGCACAGAGCCACCATTATTTTTCCATAAATCAAACCTCACTTTTTTATAACCGTGGCGACAAATATAAAAATGTCAAGCGTTGCCGCCGCATAAAGGATGTCCATATTTAAAAAGCCGTTTGTATCCCATATAATATATATTTCGGTTTTCAAATTCGGAATAAATTTTGTGTCACCTGCGCCGACGCAACCGGAAGAAGATGTATCTCTCACTCTTTTCCGTGTACGGCGCTGTCTCGTTCCCACCTGTTCTTTTATTATTTGTTTTACTATTGAGATTCGTATCCTGATAATCTTTATACTAGTTTTATATGCGATAAATTACAGTAAGCAAAACTGTGGTGATCGTAGATAAATGTTGTCGTAATTTGTAGGGACACCGTTGACAGGTGAAGAAAGTCTTAGTAAAAAATATATGCATATTTAATTGCACAGAAAAAAATGAAAGTGATATTTATTTAAATCAATTCGTTTCAACTCACTATTCCATGTTGAAGTGCCCCAGATTGTTTAGCAGTAGGTACCATGATTCCTCGGAAGCGAAAAATGAAATGAATTTTTTTATAATAAAGGTTACTATCATATTAATATCAAAAGAAATAACTCATCTTCAATTAAGAGGCTTACCATTTCAATCTTCATAATTTATATTTCTTAATTTTTTACTAATTCGGTTAAGAAATATTATCTTTTCGAACAAAAACTCTTTCTACTTTTTTAACTCATACAATATTGATGTTCCTGGACCCGCCTTTCTTCCGTTTCGTGAATTAATTCTAACATCTTTATCATAACTCATTTTTGCTACCGAATGGGTGGTGCTTATAAACCATTATTTCGTTTTTAATCATTTCTAGAGAAAAACACAGTTCCTGTCTTTCAAAGTTTTGTGTTTCTATAGATTGTATTTTGTATAGGTCGGTTAGCTTATTGTTGATTGCAACTGCTCACAAGCAATTTAATTCCGTAGGTACTTAAAATTGATAGAAAAGAAACGAATAAAATTAAGTCACGAAAATTGTCTCACAATACCTATATAGCAATAACCTGTAAAAAATACAAACTTTTATTTTACATGGTAGAGGATTTTTTAACATATCAGAATATATTCTTTAAAAATTCTTGCTTTGCCACTTAGATAAGAATACATATCTCCAATTATCTTTTTTATGTAAATATAAACTAGTGCTTAACCGCAATCCTGCCTTATGGTAAGCTGTGATGCAAACATTGATGGTAAAACGCGCTAGTTATTAAGAGCCTATTTACTCGAGCTTCCAGGGTACTCATTTTGTAGCAGGCTAACTTGTCAAGGTAGGGGAGATATTATATTGTTATAGCAAAAATCTTAGGAACTGGGATCAGGTATCTACTTCTTATTAAATAAATTTGTTTTTCTTATCAATTTTGGTCGCTATTAATTCTGTTACACACACGTTTTATCCTACATTCCTTATAAACCGTTTCACAAGACAAACACCCTCATTTCCAATTCCCAACAAGTCCACGGGAACATTAGCAAGTCGTCTAATTGTAAAGTTTCACTTGCATTTAAAGGAACACAGACATGGTAATTGCAGTATATCCTGTCCGTCCGTCTGTGTCTGTACCTTTGGGATTAAGTTCAATTTTCTTATCGCTCCTCGTAATTGTTCGGATCGATTTGGTTACTTCAATTTATTTCGGAGTCGCTAATTCTTTAAATACATTCATAGGGAATGTGCTGTTTATGTTCGCACTTGTTCTTCCTTTGTTATTGAACGAAGTTTATGTAGCGCGAGTTACTAAAGGAACCGCCTTCGCCTCGTCTTTTAAACTACATAAATCGAGGGACTACAACTTATGTAAGTGTCTTCAAGGCTAGAGTGAATAGGCTCTTAATAAACTAGTGCCCTTTACCATCAACGATTGCATCACTGCTTACCGGCGGGATCACGATCAAGAACTAGTTTATAATGTTTAAAAAAAAATATGCTTTTTATTTCTATTTTTTCGGTACAACTTTGATAATAATTACATAGGTATTCAATTGAGGCTTATTAAGAAATATTATTTTTACATACCCTTAACAAGGTTATTTAAAATGTCGATAATGGTTTTAGAGGTATGAGGAACAGCACCATTATTGCCTGACACACTGTTGATTTGAATCATTTTGAAGTATATTGCAAATTTATTGCTTCATAAGTCCGAAAAATGTATCTGGTCAACAACGTAAATAACGATAATAACGATTTTGTTGAACTATCGCACTGTGTTAAACAATTTTTTTTTTAAATTTCCTTGTAACCTGTAAAGTTTACCTACTCATCCTCCATAGAAAAGGGAGGATCTTCCAAAAAAAGGGAAATGGTAGGTATTTATGCTAGTTGCGCGGTAAACTCTGATTGCGAGATGTAGAATTCGTGTGCGTGTGATGTCGCAATGCGTATGACGTGTTGTTTTTTAAAAGCATATATTTCATGTAAATCAATTACAGGTAAATACTTTTAAATTGTCTTACTTATTCTATGTGAGTCTCAATAAATATTGTAACAATTTTATAACAGAGTTTGATAATCAAATAAGATGTAATTATCAGAGGATCCAAAACGTCAGCAATTATAAAATAAAAGTTACAATTTAGCAATAATTAACACATTTCGGTGTCAGAGGAAGATGAAAGGGATGTGTACTGTGTTATTATAGCAAGGGATGAAATTATTAAATATTTATAAGATCGATTTTTTACACTAAAATTGGCCTTTGTCTTCCAACAGCGTTAGAAATAAAGATATTTTTACTGTTACAATATTTAGACGTCCATCGCCTACATCTAAACCCTTCACGAATTCTTCCAAGCAGAACCAACAGTAGGCCTAGTATGAGTATTCAATACGAAACTCGATCGTCGATATCGAGCGCGTTTGGCGCTCTCATTGGTTGAGAGTTCTTACAACCTTGAAGCGGGCCAGAATCGCTGAGTCAAACGCGCTCGATATCGACGATCGAGTTTCGTAATGAAAACTCATACTAGGCCTACAGTACCTACGCTATCCGCTACGGTATTTACATACCTAGATTATATAAATCGCTAAAATATAAATAGAATCCCTACTACACACAGGAAAACCTTTCATTGTTCAATTTGTAAAAAAAGAACACCCTATCTTTGCCAACAAAAAAAAAAAAACTTAAAAGGAACTTGACAGTATTTACCTACCTATACCTAGTACTATTCGACAATTGAATTCAAATCGTGCTCTATGAGCTGAACGCTGATTGGTCGGCGTTCACCCAATGAGATAGTTTGTATTCATAGAGCTGACGCGCATGCGCCGGTAATGTCAAATGGGGAGTGAACTTTACTTTTTTTTGAGCACAGATCATTGAAGTTTTACTTCTTTTTCGTTATTCGGTGTAGATAATCTTAAGTTGGATTTTTGTGGTACATATATTTTCGGTGTTCGGCTGTAAACATGTTAATTTACTTTAGCTCTGAACAGATCGGTAAACGGTAAATGTAAGTTAGGACGCCCGCAAGCTCGGTGGGGGACGATTTTCGCAGGGTGGCTGGTAACAGAGATTAGAGTTTCTCATAAATTGAGCTGAATGGCGCACAATTGGAGAGGCCTATGCCCAAGAGTGGTAGGAAAAGACCACGACTGGAAAGTATCCAGTAATTAAAAGAAAAAGCGTTTTTTTTTTAACAATATCCTACTAATATAGATGCGAAAGGTTGTATGTAAGTATGTTTGTTACTCTTTAAAGCAAAAACTACTCAATGAATTTTGATGAAAATTGGCACACAGGAGGTTTATAACCAAGATTGCCATACCTACGAGTATACTTAGGATGTTTTTTATCTGGATATTCCTATGGAACTGAAACTTAAGCAGGCAAAACCGCGGGGCACATTTAGTTTTTATTACGTTACGTTAATGTTACACCCCCACAATTAACTTTAACTACATACTTATATCAAAATTAAACTTCATAAAACCACTTTCTCATGCAAAAAAAATCACATCAGCATCAAATTAACAACACAAATGACATTTGTAATGATAGCTTATCATTCACCCAACGATCTTCTCAAAGAATCGCGCATGACATTGCACTCTTGCGCATATCCCACTTGTCAAATTTGACATTTGACATGTGGAATTAAAACGTTACGTTTAACTGTTAAAAAGTGGACCGAACCTGCTATTATGTTCACACGTTTCGTTTCTTTTAATTATATACCGGTATTTTATTACAAAAGTTAAAACTTTTTAGTCTAGTTTTTTTTGGAAATTATAAAGTTTTTAGGCATGTTTTGTTCTTTGGTAACTATTGGATCTTACTTGAAGTCATAAAATATACTAAGTAGGTATATACTATATACTTATAGTAAGTATTGTGACAGCCTCCGTGGCGTAGCGGTAGCGAGGGCGGCCGTTGCGCAGGGAGGCGCGGATTCGACCCCCGCACAGTGCAGATGTTTGTATGTATGAATATGAATATTTGCACTGGTCTGCTCGTGCCTCGGAAAGCACGTTAAACCGTTGGTCCCGGTTGCCATACGAACATCTAGTGGCAGTCGTTACGGGTTGTTGGAGCCCTCAAAAGTTCAACAATTGGTATAACTGCAATGCTTAGATATCGGCTTCGGGTTGTGCAGGTCAGACGGCAGTCGCTTTACGGAAAATATCGAAGTTTAGCCAAAATCAGCAGTTAGACTGATAAAGCGGACCCCAGACTCCAAAACTGAAAAAGCTACGGATGCGACTGGGATTAACGCTAAGACGATGATGATGACTTATAGTAAGTATTGTAACTACTAGGTAAAAAATAGATCCGTGAGATTATAACAACAATACAACAACACAATATTTTTTTGTGTATAATAACGTTGCCCAACACTAAAAAATTAATATTCCTGTATCGTGGGTGCGTTTACAAACATTTAAACTCACATACACAAACATCCAGACCCGGGACAACTACCAGTACCTTCCTAAGCCATATAAATATCTATTTCGTGCGGGAATCGAACCCGCGACACGCAGGGCAGCAGTCGGCTCAGCTACTGCATCAGCCGTGTCGTCAAAATTGGTTCGTCTAAGAGTGATATTCTCTTCTCGTAGAAAAATTATACAAAACGCAGCACGCAGGTTGTACTTATTATGACTGTTAAAAAAAATCCAGTTTAGCATTAGACTGCTTCAGGCTGATGGTGATGAATGAGAACGACTTCCTTGGCGTGGTTTAGTTATGCTCCGCTCCTATTGGCCGCAGCGTGATATTATATAGCCTTATATATATAAAGCCTTGCTGGATTTATGGGCTATCCAACGTTAAAAGAATTTTTCAAATCGGACCCGTAGTTCCTGAGATTAGCGCGTTCAATCAAACAAACAAACTCTTCAGCTTTATATATTAGTATAGAATAGCGGCCGCCAGCGACTTCATTGGCGTGGAGTTAGTTTTGCTCCGCTCCTATTGGTCGCAGCGTGATGTAAGTTCGCAAGATTTTTTTTTTATATTAACTAGCGCTTGACCTCAATCCCGCCTGATGGTAAGCAGAGACGCAATCGTTGATGGTAAAGTGCACTAGTTTATTAAGAGCCCATTCACTCTAGCCTTGAAGACACTCAAATTGTAGTCCGACGGAAACACCGCCGCTGGCAAATTGTTCCAGTGCCTCGATGTACACGGTATAAAGGAGGAGGCGAAACGCTTCGTCCGGATCGTAGTGGTGTTAACGACGTAAGGGTGGAAACTCGCCGTACGACGGGTCGTCTGATGGTGGAACGGAGTTGGGGGAATTAAATCAGGAATCAAATTAGTACTGAAGCCTGCACGTGTCTCACACGCATAACTGTAAATAAAGTAAAACCACGCAATGCTGAAAACCTCTACCTTATTTCTAACAATTATTATTAATTTTATAATAAAGAAAAATTGATTTCAATATAACTAGACTTACAAAAATGTTTGAAGTTGTAGCGGAGACTGAACTTTATTATGAAGGTATTAATGTAGCTTTTCGTAATGTGGGTACTTCACTAGCTCCCGCGCCACAAGTCCTGACTCTTCTTGCTTCCTAGGACAAAACTACAAACGCAGTTTACAGAAAATTTTGTTATTTTAGCAATTTCCACGTGAACACAGTAGCGGGAAGAAGCAAGTATTACGAAAAAAGGTTGAATCGAAATCGAAATCGTTTATTATGCAAGTAGGACTAGCTGGAGCCAACATTTCCTAGCTGACCACCTCTGAGAAGAAAAGCCGAAACAAACTCAGGGATCATCGTCTTTTTTCAAGTCCAGACATTAAAAATGAAGATGTTTACAATTACAACGTGTGTTTGCTTTGTAGGTACATAACGATCAATTTACGTAATTTAAAAAAAAAAAACAGTGATTAAAATGTCACAATTGTAGCATAATTACGCATATAGCTTAATGACATTGCTTAGCAGAGCGAGCAGCTCAATCATTAGCTTATTATTGTCTTCTAAATAATTTGAGATTTTATAATACCCCATTATGCAAAGTTTGGTCTTAATACATCTTTTAATCTTTTAATGGGTAAGTTTCGAATGTCCATGGGAAGCTTGTTGTAAAAGTGTATACATTGACCCATGAACGAATACGCAATCTATCTTAAATTGTAACAATTTTACACCGTCCATTTTATATTTTTACTAGCTTTCCGTCCGCGGCTTCGCCCGCGTTAACTTCGGTTATATCGCGCTTTTTAGATTTCTCTCGGGAATATCAAATTTTTTCGGGATAAAAAGTACCCTATTATTTAATCCGAACTTCTAACTTTACGTCTGCAAAATTTCAAAGCAATCGGTTCAGGAGTTACGGCGTGAAAGTGGTACAAACAAACTCACTTTCCGATGTATAATATTAGTAAGGATATATTTGGTGTACACATACAAATATTCCAGTAATCTCCCTTGGGAACTTGATGTTTTTTTTAGGACTTAAAGTAGCCTATGTTACTCTCCATCTTTTCAACTAACTGTATGCCAAAAATCAGGTTGATTGATTGCTTAGCTACGACGTGAAGGAAGGACAAACAAACAAACAAACACACTTTCACATTTATAATATTAGTATGGATTGACAGTTTAAAAGAAGGCGCACGCACCTCTGTCTACCAAGTACCTCGCTAAGTATAGCAAAGCATTGCCCTATTTCTGTTAAAAAACAATGTCGCCCACCGGACACTGTTCCAACATACCCTCCCAAGAAACTCCCCACCACGTAACACCTCCTTATCTCAATGCCATAAAGTTCAACATTGGATACTTTTTGACGATATAAGGGTCAAGTTAGTTGGTTGGGCAAAACATCTGCTTGATTTGCATACTCTGGATCTTGACTAATTGTCCTGTCACTCTGGGGTTGGCACCACCGATAGACTGGTTATGTCTGAATGGGGAGCAAAAAGTGGTATCATTACTATGCTTTTGGATTTGGAATTGAAATGAATCCAGGGGAAAAGGGCACCGGGGTAATCGTATTAGTAAAGTGTCTCTGCTTCGTATGTTTAGCAGGTTACTAAAGTCGTAGTGGCCTAGTGGTTAAAACACCAGCCTCTCAAGTATGATGGTGCGGTTTCGATTCCAGGTCAGGCAAGTGCCAATGTAACTTTTCTAAAGTTATATGTACTTTCTAAGTATATCTTGTACACCAATGACTGAAGGTGAAGGAAAACATCTTGAGGAAACCTGGACTTTAAGTTTGAAATCGCCAACCCGCATTGAGCAAGCGTGGTGATTATGCTCAATCCTTCTCTTTATGAGAGGAGACCTGTGCCCAGCAGTGGGACGATATAAAGGTTAATGATGATGACGAAAGGATATGAAGAAAATACATAAGAAAATGCAACAAATTGAGATCTGTTTGTGTTGTGTTCTCTTTATTTTTATGTAGTAAAAGTACGTTACTACGCATTGTTAATTTAAATAAGTAGATAAGTACTGTGAAGAACTAGACAAGTAATTTAAGGTGCTGAGATATATAAGCAACTAATAAGCAATATGCACTCGTAAATATATTACAAATTTTATATCCGAATGCATATTTTATATTTTTACGCTTACAGCCAAATTTCATCTAAACTTAATTCTTAGATGTCTTTCGTCTTCTCTTTCTCTTCCTTGTCTCACCTTTTAATGTAATTAACTAATTACATTTAGATGAGAGGAGGTTTGATAATAGCGCTAAATGGGTTACAGTTTCTACAGTACATTATGGTTTATTAAATGATAAAAAATATATTTATTTCCAAGGAACGTTTTTATATCCACATCTGCACACCTATTCTGTTACTATTATTTTTCTAGAACCTTACATTGATTTGAAAGTTTTTCAGTGCAATAGGTAGGTAGGTACCTACTTACACAATTTTACGATTTATTTTATTTAGATGGATACATTCCACCTTATTCATAAACGCTGCTTAATGTTAACTAGTGATTAGCGATTCTTTAACCATACATTTTTGACCTTTTAACGTCACTTAACTTTAATCATCGTTTATGAATAAACCCCTTAAATACTGCGGTGTTTATTCATAAAGGATGATTTAAGTTAAAAGGTCAAAAATGTATGGTTAAAGAATCGCTAGTCACTGGTTAACTTTAAGCAGCGTTTATGAATAAGGGAGATTATTTCTTATAAGACTGATAATAACATTGCTGATGGTCGATATGCTGACTTTTTTACATAGTTGTAGGTACATTCAGAACAATTACAGGCGGCTCAAATATATAAAGTAAAGTTAGTTTGGCTGCTTTAGTTTTTATTAGGGTTCCGTAGCCAAATGGCAAAAAACGGAACCCTCATAGATTCGTCATGTCTGTCTGTCTGTCTTTCCGTCTGACCATCCGTATGTCACAGCCATTTTGTTCCGAAACTATAAGAGCTATACTGTTGAAACTTGGTAGGTAGATGTATTCTGTGAACCGCATTAAGATTATGATGCAAAAAGAAAAAATAATAATAAATATTGGGGGCTCCCCATACTTAGAACTGTAACTCAAAATTTTTTTTTCATCAAACACATACGTGTGGGGTATATATGATATGAATAGGTCTTCAAAAATGATATCGAGGTTTCTAAAATATTTTTTTTCTAAACCGAATAATTCGCGTGACAGACGCTTCCAAAGTGGAAAAAGGTTGGTCCCCCCCCCATGTAACTTCTAAAATAAGAAAATGAAAAATTAAAAAAAAAACATATGATTTACATTACTATAAAAACTACGAAAATTGTTTTGAACGAAATCTAGTAAGTAGTTTTTTTTTTTAAACCTCGTATATTACCGCGTAATCTTTCATACAAATAACTTAAATCCTTTAATTTCATAAAGCACTCGTAGGAACCCCTTTGTGCGTGAGCCCGACACGAACTTGACCGGTTTTTTTAGTTTCTTTCGTAAATAACTGCTTATTTTTAACCGACTTAAAAATGAGGAGGTTATAATTCTGAATCTTGTTCGATTCAGCGTCTATCTATGGATGGTTATTTAAATTATTTCGTAACAAATTACATTAATTGTACATTTGTTTCTCCTTCATTTCTTAGTCATAGATTTTTTTTATGTTAACAAAACTCCCTTCCTTTTACTCAAAACTTATCTAACACAGAAAATATGCTGAACCTGCATGAATGAAGAAATAATTTGTTTCAATCGTTGCCTTCTAAATGGCGGTCCTATCGTTTCTGTCCTGTCCTATAGTTAGATACCTTACACATATAAATTATCAGCATACCATATATGTATTATAAGATCAATAAAATTGGTTAAAAAGATCAATAAAATTGGTTATGGTATTCTGATAATTTATGTGTGTAGGCTATATTTATTATCTGCAACGTGTTGTTGGTACATATGTGTGTGTATGTGTATTTAGCATTTTGAAAAGGTAGAGGAAAACAACATTTTTTTAAACATAGTTTTTGTATTTACATATTAAAAAACATTTCGAAACTACTTAAAATTACATAAACAATCTTCAATCTAATTATAATATTAACAATTTTAATACTGTTTCAAGCTCTCTCGTACTTACTGACACGTACTTAGAAAAGTGACAAACTTCCATGATCGCAGGGAATTTATGTAAATTAGTGAGAAATCATTTGACTTAATCTAATATTTTTAAACAATATTAACTGGTAACTTAACGAATATGAACATTAGAATTCTTTTAATAACTCTACTAATTTACCACTCACAAAATTATTTGAAAGCACGGGAACATTTTTCGACGTTACAGTTAGTAAACTTAAAAATAGCTAAAACAATTATAAATATACACAGTAGTTTTATGAAGATTACATACATCTGCGTTTGTCACTTTATCAAGCAATAAAATTTACACTTTCAGTGGTTCAAAATACGAGGGAAATACACAAATAATACTTTCATAGGCAAAGATGAAAATCTAGAAAGAACTAACTTAAAATTTAGAGCTAACTCGGTAGGACGGATTACACTGGTGAGATGTGCTTAAAACTAAAATCTAGACTGGTTTACCTTGCTTAGTTTAAGACCTAGATGTGCTGAAGGGGACTATTTTTTTTTATAAATTCTATGACAATTATTTCAAAACTGACCAATATGTGTAAGTATCAATTTTGATATCGAAGAAATATTGAGACTCTAATATAATAAATTCGGAATGTACTGAAAATTACTTTCGTCAACCGCTTAATTTTAATCCACGATGTACACTGTCTTTAACTTTAAGTAAAAGTAAAAAAAAATTACACGAAATATTAAAACAATAATAAGCGTAAGATTTTAACGTAAGTAACATGATACAGAAACTCGACACCTTAAAAGTTAATTTTGAACTCAGAAAACTTGAAGCAGATTAACCTAAGTGGTAACGAGTATTATGTTATTAACGGTACTTAAAACGTAGAATAAATATCCCTGTAGTTAAATCTAATTTGGCAAATAGCGACAAAATCTGTTGCAACTTACTGGAGCAGTTCATAAAGTGCTGATATGTACGTTTGGGCCATTTGAAGGGTTTCATACTTGGAGAGTTGACGATCAGCACCCAAAGATGGTAGGTGACCTCGAAGTCGGTCAAATGCTTTGTTCAAGTTCTGCATTCTCCTCCTTTCTCTTGCATTTGCTGCTAAGCGTCTCCTCCTCAACACTGCAGCACTAGTTGCTCGTCCGCGCCTCTTCCCTGAGTCCAGAACTTCGTTATCTTCAGCACTGTCTTCCAAACCATCTCGCGACAATCCTCTGTACGCAATATGTGCCGAATCTTGATTGATACTGCCATCAATAGACGGCGTCGTCTCCAGGCTGGACCTTCCAGAGTCCGGAGATCTCGGCCAGGACAGGTAACACTCCTCAGTTGAATACTCCATCAACACGTCCGACGCGAACATATCTTTCTCGTAGACCATTCGGTGTCCGTAAGTTTCGGCGGTCATTTTTGCTCACGGTTAATACAGGTGCGAACGATTCGGCGTCCCACAAGGGTCTAACATCAGCGCCTACCTGTGTGGCTTATATAGGTTCCCTGTTTGTGCGAAAAGGTTCGTCGGGATAGTGTTGGGGTGCGAGAGGGACACACGAGGCCCCGAGAGGGTAATTTAAGGCCAATCATCATTAATTATTTCCTCCCTCGGGGTCCGCGTGTATTGTAGGTAGCATTTTACTCCGCGACTCTATTTTTATGGCACAATAGTTGTTGTTAACCTTGTAGTTGAACTATTAAATGTTTTGTAAGTAAATTACAATAATATTACAACCCAATAGATGTAATGAAGTCGCATTTTAATGATAAAATATTTGTGACGAAACGACGCGTCTTACAAGAAAACTTATGATAATAAATAACGTAAAATATTTTAATGTCTAGATTTATAACAATAATCGTTTACTAGATTTCCTAGACTTTCCGATAAACATGGAAATAAGTCAGCCTTAATATTTTCTAATTATTAAATGTTATTACTATTTTTTTTTTTCTAGAATAATATTTTATTAAATTATCTTAATGAGCCATGGGTTACGATTAAAATAGCATAGCTTTATCCAAAAGCGACAAACTCCATTATTTTTTAATGAAATGTTATGTTGTAATGTAATTTATACGATAATATTTCAACGTTATATTCACTGTTTTAGTATTAACATATTGGTGTTCGTGACTGTTACTAGATACTGTGCATCCATAAAAGCTAAAAAAAAAAACAACACTGACTTCCTAAATATACTACAAAATTAAAAATAACTAATTTCGGATGTCGGTGACAAAAAACGAAAGTGTAGCAGATGATGTTGAGTTGTGAAAAGGACTGGTATCCAGCTGCATTTTTGACCTTGGTCAGACTTGACGCTGACCTGACACCAACAATAGTTGAGAAAAGCTAATAAAAATATGTACATAACTCCCTTTTTATAAATAAATGGGTAGCAGCTTATAACTGCGAATTCTTATTTACTTAATCAAAATTCGATGGACCACAATATAACCCAAGTTAGTTCAAATTAATGTCAAAGTTCTGTTTGGGAGAAAAATACCTTGGTTTTTCAATGTGTGCCGAGTACGTAGCACCAGATATTGTTGTGTCGGGAGTTTGGTCGTGGAGGGTCTCCAGATCAATCTCCCTGTGGCGCAGCAAAGTTGGTCGTGATGTTGGGTTTAACATTGCATCACCTCGCTCAACTGCCATCTTCCTTCTTATTCACTCAGTTTTTTTTTGTGTGAATGGGAGGAAATGGAGAACTAGCGCGCTTTACCATCAACGACTGCATCTCTGCTTACCATCAGGCGGGATTGCTGCACTAGTGTATTAAAAAAAAACCTTTTTTCATTTTGATTTTAGTCTAGTAGGGAACATTAAATGTGTTATAATGAATGTTTATTGTAATGCATGTTTAGATATTGTCCAGTGTATTACGTTTTAGGAAAAATCAGTCTGTACAAAAATCAACATATTGCCGTAAGACATAAAAACTGTCTACAGGAGCACTTCCTAAACAAACTAAAATAAATTCTATTGAATGAAGGTCTAATCATGTTGAAGTATTTAGTTATTGTATTGAATAGTAAATTATTTATAAATTATAAGTTATATTATTTAATTAATAATTTATATTTCCTTAAAATCGTTATGATTTTATTGTTAACATTTTTAATTTTAAGGTGTGGGCAATATTCTTTAATGAAAATGTCGAAGCATTATTGAAGTAAAATACATACCTACCTACCTTCACTATTTATTTTTAAAAATGGCGTTAATTTATATTTATTTTTGTGTTATAATTTATGAAAGTCAAAAGGAATTTAGTTTAGTGTCTAAACTGTGATTGTGTACTGTACCTACGTAAATTGAAATACAAGTTACTTCTTTATGAATAAATGACTAATAAAATTACCCTCTGATTACTTACATGATATTTGTATCCCACTCCACTCTCCCAGATCAGACCTCCCATCACCCTCGATTTTTTTATCTTCAATGTGTTCCCAGATCATACATTTTAATTCATGCCCATTCTGGTGGAATACCAGGGCACAGTGAACCAGTCACCACTCGACACCATACCGACTCGGGAACCGAACCCGCGATACTTTTCACGAGATGCACCCACTGGGTGAAATTCAAAACTGTCGTGTTGGTGGGCTGTTTGGGCAATGAAGTGGGAAGATGGGATGCGGTATTTTAGAAGAGGTCAGATTTATAGTGATAAATTTAGATACTATAACAATTTTAATCATGGTCGTTTGTGTTTGATAAATGAAGTGTTGAAATGTGACTGTGTGTGTGACTGCTATACGTTGAGATTTGAAATTGAACAAATTTTTATCCGAATACATATGTATATTATATATCCATCCATTACTAAACATCACCTATACCCGACGACTTTTTCACTTATCTTTTTTACTGACTACAGATGTATCTTTATGTGTTTTAGAGCAAATAAATTGTATACTCTATTCTTAAAGGACATTGAAAAAAACAAACGCTTATATAATACAATTTTACTTTCAAGAAGTATAAAGAATATGTACTGATTATATACCTACTCTATCCTCGACATATCTGGGGACGGTAGTTCATTAACGAGTTTTTATTACTAAGTCACTAAAATAACTGATATAAAAACTTTAGTTTATCTGTAAAGTTTTATGTGGATTAACACTTACAGACAAACAAACGTATACAATTCGCAAAACTTTGTTTTTCGAAAGCGCTATCACTCATCAAGCTTAAGTAACCAATATTCTATTTTATGCTAATTTTGCGGGGTAGTTTTGTAACTTACAGCAACAACATTTATATTTGAATTTTTCAAAGTCGACGCGACGCCATTTCCGACACAATCCTTCGTAAAATTGGAGTTACGTTATACTCCATAATTAACTCTAACGTCCTGGAGCTGAGCTGGATGTGGCAACTATCACACAGAAAAAATGTCATGATAATGATTATGCATAAAAATATGCCACATCAAAACCGCCACACGTCAGCAACCAGGTCGCTCCTGCGGCGTACCCCCGGTGTGGTCCAATCATTTTCATGACTCGCCTTCTCCCCCGTACGCAAATCTCAACTCTCTTGATGAAATCTTTCACTGACCTAGCGACCGGTCACTGTTATTGTGCGTACTGATTTTAATATTTAGGTTCATAGTTCGATAAAAGTTCTAAATATTATTCAATAGAATAATATTTAGAACTCGAGTTGTATAATGAAATAAGACATTGGGTTCTATAGATAATTACGACATGATTGACGCAGTGGCTCAGCGATCGACTGCTGCGCTGCGTGTCGCGGGTTCGATTCCCGCACGGAACACCTGACCTCCACAACCCGAAGGCGATATCGAAGCATTGCAGTTAGACCAATTGTTGAACTTTTGAGGACTCCAACAACCCGTAACGACTGCCATTAGATGTTTGTACGGCACCCGGGACAAACGGCTTAACGTGCTTTCGAGGCACGACCAGACCAGTGCAAATATTCATATTCCTACATACAAATATTTGCACTGCGTGGTGATCTAACCCGCGACTACTTACGCGGCGGCTGCTTTCGCTGCCGCTACGCCACGAAGGTCTCAGTGTCGGGTCGGTCCGCTCACGTGATATCAATGCTTTTTCCCATCCAGCATAACTGCTATAAGTGACTAAAGAAGTCGTTATTTAAAAAAAAAAAAACATTTGATTGATTAATGTAGAATAAATACACAAAAAACTGTCATAGCTTGTAGTACACAGGCGAGTTGGTACAGACTAATCTACACTAATATTATGAATTCGAAAGGAATTTTTGTGTTACCTCTCCGCTCCACCACTGAACTGATTTCAATAAAATTTGACAAGGAGATGATAGCATCCTAGATATAGACATTTTCCCTCCATAACACATTCAACTTCAACTTAGGAGAAGTGAGATAGCATTCCAACTAATGCTTGGGACTGACAGTATGAGTATGGGCGTACCCGGATGGGGGAGGCAGAAGGATCGTTGCCTTAAGATGTGTTTGTATAGTTTGTAAGACAAAATAGCTGGGGATGATACGACCTCAACAATGCCCCCCCTCCCCTCCCATAGCCCTGACCCCCCCCTCCCCCTCCTAGGTTAGAAGCTGGGTACGCCCATGATTGACAGTATTGACAGCTCATTCTAAACTGACTTCATCTTACTCTTCATGATGAGATTTATGCCTTTACTTTAAACAAACCCTAATATTGTCAACAGTAATTAACATTAACACACATAGATCTTTTACTGCCCTACAAAAAAAAAACTTTAACATGGGCAGCTACGTAAATTCTCAAACCCTCTTGAGGTCAAGAACATTGCTTTTTTTTTCAACGATTATTTTACACGTCATTAACCGTTCAATGCGGCTCGGATTCCGCGACCCATAAAAAATGCTAAGGGTCTACCGAACCCTTTTATTTTTGTCTTACTTTAAAGAAATTACTCAATCTGGTTAGTCTTAGTTTGTTTGGATTAAGATGTAATGCGAATATTACCATAATTGGAGTGTGTTTTGTATAACAAATTTTTGTGTTGTTTAACTTAATTCTGGGATATAAACCAGCACAAACATAATTGTGTGACACATTATTAATATCGATTTGAATCACTTTGAAGCATATTGCTAATATAATACTCCAAATGTTCTAATAATGTCAACAATATAAATAACGCAATGAATATTGTTGAACTGTCAATATGAAAGCGATTATACTACTGATGGTGTGTAAAGCAATAACCTGCGAGTCTTCTGATTTGTAACATTGTAGGTTTTATTACCTATATACAAGAATTATTGCTGTTTTACAAATACCTAGATCTTTCTTTTTAAGTGGAAGTTTCCATTCGGTATCTTATTAACCGACTTAAAATAAAGGAGGAGGTTTTCAATTCAACTGTATTTTTTTCCAAGTATATGGTGCAACCACTACTTGGAAAAAAATACAGTTTAATTGTATACAACGAAAAACACAGTTGAAGTGTGTTGTGTTATCGGAATTGAGTTGTAAAAAATACAGTATGTTTCAATGCATGTCAATACATGCATTGAAATATAATGTTTTTTATCAGGAGTTCCTGAACAGTTATTGTCTCGGTGGTAGGCCATAACATCGGCTGCCGGCAGAAGTTACCACCCACCAGATAAAGTCTTGCCGCCAAACGATTCGTCGTGTTCCGGCATGATGTCTGGTAAAACCGTACGGAGGACGGGTCTGAGCAGTTATGTTGCGATGTGTGCCGGTTATGATGCGCCAAATGTTGTCGTGTCGGGAGATTGGTCGTGGAGGATCTCCAGATCAATCTCCCTGTGGCGCAGCATCGTTGGTCGTGTTGTTGTGTATAACATTGCATCACCTCGCTCAATTGCCGTCTTCCTTCCTATTCACTAAGTTTTTTTTGTGTATAGGCTAAGTAAACTAGCGCGCTTTACCATCAACGATTGCATCACTGCTTACCATCAGGCGGGTTTGCGGTCAAGCGCTAGTTTATAGCTACTTAAAAGCAGATTAAATCGACTGGTTTTCTACCAGTCGATTTAATCTGCTTCCCCAAAAAATCTGAATTCGTCTTCCCTATTTTTCCTTCATATCCTATTTCAATGTTTACCGGTAGGTATACAATAACAAAAAGAACCAACAAACGTAACGGAACACCAAATCAACTTGACTGTGAAAAATTTTATCAACAAAAAAGTAACAAAAAAGTCAGAAAGTAATAGAAAGGATCCGATTGGTAACGGGATCGCGGTGCAAGGGTTGGTCCCGTTACAGGAGATGTGCCTTCGTTCCGGGGTTCACTTCCGATTGGGTTGTTATAATTACTGATTAACTGTCAAACGGTATTTCTACACCGTAATTAACAAGATGAACTCTGAATTGATTGGGTATGCATAAGAAAAGTAATAACTACTTATTTAATTAATACTTTCTTGCTGATCGAGGAACAGAAAATTATTAAAAATATATAAACCCACTTTTTCACTCACATAACTTTCGATCCCGTTTTAATCATCATTAACCTTTTTTATCGTCCTACTGCTGGGCAGTAGGTCTCCTCTCATACAGAGGAGGATTGAGCGTAATCACCACGCTTGCTCAATACGGGTTGGCGATTTCAGACTTAAAGTCCAGGTTTCCTCAAGATGTTTTCCTTCACCTTGTAATCAAGTCATTTGTGTCCAAGATATACTTAGATAGTACATATAACTTAGAAAAGTTGCATTGGTACTTGCCTGACCTGGAATCGAACCCGCACACTCATACTTGAGAGGCTGGTGTTTTAACCACTAGGCTACCACGACTGCCATCCGTTTTAGTAAAAAGGGCTAAGAAGTCTCCTAAATGCTGGTATGTATAAAATATATGTGTGGCAAATTTCATTCAAATTCTGTAAGCAGTTTTGGTGTTAAAGGGTTACATATATCTATCCATCGATCCATGTAAAATGTCACGTTTATAATATTACTAGTTGTGTCGCGCAGTTTCATCCTCGTAACTTTCGATCCCATGAAAATATCGGGATAAAAATTGTTCTATGTGTTATTCCTGGTTATATCATCTGTGTGCCAAATTTCATCCATATCCCTTCAGTAGTATTGGGGTGAAAGAGTTACAAATATCTAGCCATCCATCCAGATATCCAATGATCCGTAGTAGGAATATTATTTATATTTACTACAAACATGTAAAAGACTTTTCTTTCTCTCTTCATATTAAGAAAAAGAAATAATGAATAGTAAGCTTCCCGCAATTTATCTCAGGAATAACTTAATTCCACAAAAAACTCAGTGTGTGGCCAAACTTAACAATCGTTTTTTGATAAATTTTGCATAATTTTGTAACTTAACAATAACATTTATAAGTTAACATAAATATATAAATGGGCCAAATCGGCCCCCCACGTGTTTTAGGGTTATGCATATTTATATGGAAGATTTACTTATCGAAACCAATCAATTTTGTTGAATTAAGACATTATGATATTAATCAAATTAGATGAAGCTTGGTTTATGATTTATAAATACCAATTTGAGGTATAAATTGTATCTCATCTTATAAAAGACTAGCGGCCGCCAGCGACTTAGTTCGCGTGTAGTTAGTTATTATGCTCCGCTCCTATTGGTCACAGCGTGATGTTATACAGCCCAAAGCCTTCCTGGGTTAATGGGCTATCAAATGCAAAAAGAATTTTTCAAATAAGATCAGTTGTTCCTGAGATTAGCGCGTTCAAACAAACAAGCAAACAATCTCTTTAGCTTTATGTATTAGTATAGACGTTAGAATAAAAAAAAAAAAATACCTGGGTAAGTTTAGCTCTTTAGTTACTTTGTTCAGGGTGTATACATCTATACTTTAATCTATACTAATATATAAAGCTGAAGAGTTTGTTTGTTTGAACGCGCTAATCTCAGGAACTACTGGTCCGATTTAATAAATTCTTTTTGCGTTGGATAGCCCATTAATCCAGGAAGGCTTTAAGCTATATTACTTCACGCTGCGACCAATAGGAGCGGAACATATAAAAAAAACCTATCGAAATAGATACCCTACGATACAGGCCTAGCCTAGTTCAAGGAACGGGATTAGTATAGAATTAGCATTATAGTACATAATTTTTTTTTATAAATTATAAACTAGCGCTTGACCGCAATCCCGCCTGACGGTAAACAATGATGCAATCGTTGATGGTAAAGCGCACTAGTTTATTAAGAGCCTATTCACTCTAGCCTTGAAGACACTCAAATTGTAGCGTGACGGAAACACTGGAAACACCCCCGCTGGCAAATTGTTCCGGCAAAACGCTTCGTCCGGATCGCAGTGGTGTCAACAACGTAAGGGTGGAAAGTCGCCGTACGACGGGTCGTCCGATGGTGGAACGGAGATGGGGGAATTAAATCATGCAATTCCCTTGCACACTGACCAGAATGCATCCTATAGAAGACCGAAAGGCTGGCTACTATATGCCTGTGCTCTAGGCTTTGGGGACCGTTTTTAGTTAAATCTGGGTCGCCAATCAGCCTCACCACTGAATCCAAAGTTAGCAGAGTTATTCTGTATACAGTGAAATGTACTTGACTCTTTGTAGTAATAAACAATTATTATTATACTTATTTTTCAATATACCCATACGTATGTATTAATTTACATTGCACACTAATAAGTAATTGATATTAATTTCCACAGCCTCCGTGGCGTGTTGGTAGCGAACGCGGCCACTGCGCAAGGAAGCGCGGGTTCGATCCCCGCGCAGTGCAAATACATATTTGAATGCATGAATATGAATATTTGCTGTCAACTGCCGTATTCCTTCCCATTCACTGAGTTTCTATTGAGTGAACAGGCTGGCGTAACACACTATTACTAGGTATCAATTTGAAATATTTTGAAGCAAATTGCTAATCCGTAGCTCCATATGTTTAAAGATATGTTTTCTCAAAAACGTAAATAACGCAATGAATGTTGTTGAACTGTCGCAATGAAACCCATTACTACTGATAGTGTGCTACGCAATTATCCTGCTGGTAGGGTTAAGCCTTTAGGCTAACCAGTTATCTGACCTTCCAGACAAAGGGTATTTTTGCGTATGCTTCTATTTTATACAACCCGTTAATAACCTTTCACGGTATACAAAAACCTCTTACCCCACACGGCGAGACCCAGTGACATAAACCATCGCATCATTTATCAAATCAACCATAAACCACACAGGGTGACATAGAACAGGAAATCAAAATCCATAGACAAACGGAAGCGCCGCCATCTTGCCGCCATTTACAGTTAAACACCAAATGATAGAGTTTAGCGAAATTATAGAGCGGCGCGATAAAAACTGTTAGATTTGACGGTTTTGATGTGGTTTTTTAAATTATATCATTTAGCAAAACCGTAAAACGCCTTGGGAGGTATATTTTTGAAGGTTTTTTGGAAATGGTAAACAGTTTCCTAAATTACACGCATGTAGATTGCTTCCTAGTATTGTTTTGATCAGACGGCGACGGCGATTCATTTGCTCACTAACAAGCTTTTTTAAGCTCATTGCATCTTTCTTTTTCTTTTTCATTAAGAAAAGGATAGAAGTTAGTTTAGTGCTGTCAAATTAGTCGTAGTAAGCTGACGTGAATTGACGTATTTTTAGTTGTTAACAGTTTATCATCATCATCTCAGCGTTAATCCCAGCCGCTTTTTCAGCTTTGGAGTCTGGGGTCCGCTTTACCAGTCTAACTGCTGATTTTGGCTAAACCTCGATATTTTCCGTGAAGCAACTGCCGTCTGACCTCCACAACCCGAAGACGATATCGAAATATTGCAGTTAGAGTTGTTTACTGTTTAATCACATCTAAATTTTGTATCTGTGTTTCTTAGAGTTGCTAAAAATAAGGGGCAGAGACCCCCGACAAGGTGGACCAATGACCGGGTGAAAGTCGCGGGAAGCCGATGGATGCGGGCAGCACAAGAAAGGTCATTGTGGAATGCCTGAGGCCTTTGTTCAGCAGTGGACCTCTAAAGGCTGAAGGATCCAATAGCTGGATGATACCATACAGTTTGGTAACAGCAGTCGTCAGTCTTTCTGGCTCATCGTTTTTTTATTTTGGTGGAAGCCTCATGGACTACCTCCATCGTGGGGGTGACAGACGAGTATGCCGAACTCTTACCGTTCACCTCCGCTTATGGCACCCGTTACAATAGATCTAGCAGTCTTCAAAAGACTCGTGAACATTACTTGTCGGTGTGATCTTATTGAACTACTTTTTAACTAATTCCTTTGCTTACCTATATATTCAGTATATATGTATTTATTCATGTATAATTTTGGATATGTATACAACGTTAATTTTACTTAATACGAAACCTAAATATAGTTTGTTCAGAATAAGCAACTGAATCGATTCCAATCATTTTTACACCATGTTTTAGTTTTCCCAAATAAATTTAAAAATAGTTGCAGTGTGGTTACCGAACGCACAGCACAGTTCACGTTAGACCATAGTACGCACCATATTTTTGTTGGGACAACCAGATAAGATAACAAGCTCATAACTTTCTGGTTTTTCATTCATTTCATCTTTTTGAAATTTTATGCTTTTCTTAAAGATACTGGACAGTGGACACGTGTTTTGCACGTACAAAAAATAAAATTGTATAATCTGTGTTTCTATTTAAATGTAATATTTGTACAAATTTTTGTGTGTATTGAAAGTATTTTTTTATGTAAAGCATGTTTTTTGTGTACAATAAAGTAAATAAATAAAATTATGCACATTAACTTTGATTTCAAAAGATACTTCTAACAGACAGACTATATATTAAGTGCATTAATGTCACGGTGGCCGGCCAGTGATTGTGCACAACAACTGACTATTTCCAAGGAATGCCATTGTGGACTCGGTACGACAAATTGGCGATAACGGGAGCAAACGATTCGCAGCTATGAGGGTGAAATTGCGGCATTTTTTTTCTAACGGAGTGAATAGGAATTGAACCAATCCTACAGTTTAGGGTTCCGTACCCAAAGAATAAAAACGGGGCCGTATTACTAAGACTCAACAGTCTGCCATCAGGGTATATCTCATAAACGTACTGCCTCCATGATAATAGCCGACGGGCAAAGGACCCGGAAAGTCCAACGTCCGACACATGACCGTTGTGACGCGTTCGCACACTCACTTAGATGAGGAGACCAGCCGTTGAGGGCTGCTCGCGCCTGTCGAACTCGCGACGACGGGTCAAGGCCTGCCAGGGGAGTTGGGAGGACCCGGTATCTCGGAAAGGCAGATGACGAACGCATAGGTGGTTTTTAGTCAGTAAGATTTCGGCACACCCTGAGCGGAATATAATCCATGAGGATTTTTCCACCTTCGGAGAAAAACGGATGTATCTCATGTACCGTGATAGCTAGACAGTTAAAATTTTTACAGATGATATAGGTATTTATTTGCTGTTGCAGATATAACAACATAGGTAATAACAGATTTTTTTGTAAATAATGGTACAGAACCCTTTTTTTTCCGATGGGAAATCATCAAATGACCTCTCCCGCTCGGGGCGGAGCGGACAGGCGTGTCAGATTTTTACTGACTAAAATCCACCCGTGTTCCTTCACATGCGTATATGCCAGGGCCACGGCAGCCTTCATTGAATCCGTCACAATTTGCTGACACCTGGTTGAGGCGCACGTAGAAGAAAACGCCGACTCGGGTAGGACCTTACCGCCCGGTAAAGCCAGACCGCGCCTACGTTGGCCGGGAGTTCGATGATGGTACGACACCTTTCATGCTAGTCCGACTCGCTCTTGACCGTTTTTTTAAGATGAGAGTAGATGATATGCATAAGCAGGATGTTATGCGTTTTACTATAAACGATTACCATCATTGCTTACCATCAGGCGGGATCGCGGTCAAGCACTTATTGATAATACAATACTAAATCACATAAATACACACTTACCTATAGGTAAGTGTATATCGTGTAGTTGTGCTGGCCTAGTGGTTAAAACATCAGCCTCTCAAGTATGAGTGCGCGGGTTCCAGGATTCCAGGGGATTCCAGGTCAGGTTCAAAGTAACTTTTCTAAAGTTATATGTACTTTCTAAGTATATCTTGGACACCAATGTCTGAAGGTGAAGGAAAACATCTTCAGGAAACCTGAACTTTAAGACTGAAATCGCCAACCCGTATTGAGCAAGCGTGGTGATTACGCTCAATCCTTCTCTGTATGAGAGGAGACCTGTGCCCAGCAGTGGGACGATAAAAAGGTTGATGATGATGATGAAGTGTATATAACCTATTTATGTATTTGTCTAACTAGTGTAAATTTTGTTTTGTTTCATTGCTCTTAAAGCTTCACCATGTAATCTCTTCACCAACCTTGGCCGTCTGGTATCTGAATGCCTAAGACATTAAGTTGGCCTTTGTACCTTTGTGTGAAATGTTTACCTGAATAAATAACTCCTTTCCAAGTCCTTTACCCACTGTTGAAGGACCTCCTCCTGGCAAGACTTAAACGTTTTTCTTTCACAACTACAGAACTGAACAATACGGAGTGCAAGCAATTGATTATTATTGTATTATATTTCTGTAATTACCACGGCACGCGATCAAAAAAACCGAATGGGCTTTGCAAAAACATCTGTTATGTAATATGTAGGTCTCTGGTCCGAAGCTTACAATGTTTCAACTTTAACAGAATTTAGACCTCGTCTTTCGATCTTTGAGTAAATGCGGAAATATAATTTTTCATAATTGATGAAAATTAAACTTCATCTTGATAATTTAGAGTGTAGCTCGTAGGTGTAAGATTGAAAATCGATTGTGGAGGCTTCCTTTGGGCCTGTGCTGTACTCGTAAATTCAATTCAGGTACAGACAACAATCTGTCAGTGGAGGAAATATGAGAAATGAGGTTTTGTGGTGCAGGTCTCCAGTTTTCAGGTCCAGGTATACTCACAACCAGTGTGTGTTGCCAGTGCTGACTCATGGAACTGAAACGTGGTCACTCACAATGGGCCTCATACGAAGGCTCAGAATCACATAAAGGGCGATGGCTATGCTCGGAATTTCTGCGCAATCGAATCGGAAATGAAGAGATCCACAGAAGAACCATAGTCACCGACATAGCTCTTCGAGTCGCTAAACTTAAGTGGCCGTGGGAGAGGCACATTGCTCGTAGAACCGATGGCCGATGAGGCAGTAAGGTTCTGAAGTGGCGGCCACGTACCGAAACACGCTGCTTCTAGACGCAGCGTGGGTAGGCAGAGAGCGTAGGACCGGCCGTCGTGGAGATCCTTGAGGGAGGCCTATGTCCAGCAGTGAACGTCTATCGACTGAAATGAAAGAAGATCGTTTTAATCATGATCTCAGTGTCAATCTGTCAAAAATATCTCTTCCTAAAATTGACAATACTTGTTTGCCGATATGCGACTGCAACCAAATTTTAACGTTTTCAATTTCGAGATTTAGTCTTCCGTACGATAACTTCTCAATACACTATCATTAACAATGGGTTTCATTTTGACAGTTCAACAACATCATTGCGTTATTTACGATATTGAGCAGACACATTATTGGAACATTTGGAGCAATGGCTGATCCATTGTTCTAATATGCTTCAACATTTTTGAATTGTTAGTAATTTTGGTGCACTTGTAAGTAAAGAAGTACCTTAAGTCTTAAAATAATTTAAATTACGCCTCCGCTACGGCTATCAACATGTCCTCTTCCACATCCCATTACGAGACACCATTAATGCAATCAGAGGCTTTCCACAAACCTTTTGTATGGGATTACATAAAACACCGTGAAACGGGAGCACGCTTTGTATGATACAATGGCATGGTCAAATACAGGACGAATATGAGGTCATATTACAAGTGTTTCCATTTTTTGCTTACTTATGATTGTTTGGTAGGAGCTTGTTGTAATGGATCAGTAATATTTTTGACTACACGGTTACCGCAGTATTTAAGCAATTGACTGCTGCGCTGTGTGTCGCGGGTTCCATTCCCGCTCGGAATAAATATTTGTATGACAAGTAGTTGTTCCGGGTCTGGATGTTTGTGTATGTGAGTTATATGTTTGTAAACGCATCTACGATACAGGAGAAATTCCTAGTGTGGGGCAAAATTAAAAAAACAAAAAATATATCAGCTGCATAGGTCAATCAATCAGGGTTAAGGGACTCTTGCCGCGGTTGTTTTGTAGATGTATACCATTTTTACATACTAAGCCCCACGTAAAGCCGTTGTTCCCATTCGTTATTCGTGGATCTCTGAAGGTCATTACGGGTCGTCAGAACCTGACAGTCTGATCAACCAGTCTTACCAAGGTGTATAGTATTACCCAGTAACTGGGTTGTGGAGGTCAGATAGGCAGTCGCTCCATTTAAAATAAGTACCGGTATTCAACTGCATCTGGTTTGACTGGAACTCCGCCCTAATATAGTTGTGGAAAGGCTAGGCAAAGGTAATATTATTGTTTGGTTATATTGTGGTATTCAGCTTTTCTGTGTGGTACCCCTTTATTTTACTCAAACCTTATCTAACACAGAAAATAAGTTGAACATTTATGAGTTTGAAAAAATAATTTGTTTCAATTGTTGCCTTCTAAAAGGCGGTCCTAACATTTGTGATTGTCTTAAAATCTTATTTTAATCAATAAGGTATTTGTCATATAAGATTAATAAAATTGGTAGTCTGATAATCTTTGTGTGCCTTAGAATAGTACCAACCTATATCCTCCCGTGAGTGTCATAAGAGGCGACTGAGGGAACGTTTCCCCCCCCCCCCCCCCAAGCAATGAAAGCCTTGGGGGAGGCCTTTGACCAGCGGTAGACCTCAATAGGCTGAAGAAGTAGAGGATGTGGTAGTCATGACTTAAGAATTACAAGGTCATAACCCAGACAAGAGCTCTACTTTGTGTAAATTATTTCTACACCACTCTGCTCAAAATGCTGAAACACAGTTTGTCACAACAAAATCGGCAGAAGTTACCACCTACCAGACAAGGTCTTGCTGTCAAGCGATTCATCGTGTTCCGGTATGATGCCTGGTGAAGCCGTACGGAGGACGGGTTTGAGCAGTTATGTTGCGATGTGCGCCGGGTACGATGCGCCAAATGTTGTTGTGTCGGGAGTTTGCTCGTGGAGGGTTTCCAGATCAATCTCCCTCTGGCGTAGCATGGTTGGTCATGTTGTTAGGTTTAACATTACATCACCTCGCTCAACTGCCGTCTTTCTTCCTATTCACTCAGATTTTTTCAGTAAATAGGAATTGGGGATTCCAGTCAAGCACTAGTTTATAATTATAAAAAAAATAAGATTAATGGTGGCCCAGTGGAAGCTGCGACTTACAAGTTACAAGGTCATAATCCATACAATGGCTTTGCTTTGTGCAAATTATTTCTACACCACTGCTCTCAAAATGGTGAAACACAGAGTGTCAGATCGAAACCGGAAGGACTAAAAACAAAATATTGGAAGACGTTGACATCTCTCAACCCGCTCTTGGACCATATTTTGGCTTATGACCCACTCTTTCCCACAGGGAGGAGGCCTTTGTTCCAGTCGGAGCGTTATGGGCTGATATTTTCTCGACTTCTTCTTCCCAGCGGACGTTTTTGGGGGGACTGTCTTATGTAATATTGACGTTCAAAAAGTGCTGATTCTCAGCCTAATTTGAATAAATGACGTTTGATTTTGAGATAAACGGGAACTGATAGAATGTGACGAGAAAAACAAAGAGGTTATTAGAAATTACTGGAGTATGCTGAGTTAAAAGTAAGGGTCTTTGATAGGCAATTGAGATTTTTGGGAAAATCAAATCAATCAAGTAACTTAAAAAAAATCTAATTGCATATTTTCCAAACCAGTTTTGAGAGTTCTTTTCTTTTTGTTTTGAAAAAAACGTTCATAGTACCTACGCAGGGTTGCAAGTTAAATAAATATCAACTTTATTTCAATGGCAGTTAAGTTCTCTTCAAAATGACCATTACTATTTAGGAAGTCCTAAAAAGTTATAAATATTTATTTATTTATTTATTCTTTATTGTACACCAAACAAACATCGAACAAAATACATGGAACATGAAACATACAATGGGCGGCCTTATCGCTAATGCGATTTCTTCCAGGCAACCAAAGAATGGACAGATTCTCCTGAACCACAAATGGGACTGTCGTTGGTACAAATATCATTGTTACAATTTACTAAATTAGATACACAAATACATACATAAATACATAGATACTTTAATAGTATAAATAGCCATAAAGTGTTTATTTAACAAGATTATAACGACAAGTAGTGTTCCCTCACCAGTCTCTTGAATTGCTGTAACGATTGTGCGTGTTTAATTTCAATTGGCAATGCATTCCACAAACGAGGGGCCTGAACAGTGAAAGATTTATCAAGGAACGTTGTGGAATGCATAGGCATTTTGAGCTTTAAGTTATCTGATGACCTTAACGATTTAGTATGTGAGTTGCACGTAAATTGAAAGCGATTCTTGAGATAAACAGGGGTGAAAGGAGAAAAAAGCACATTATATAGAAGGGAAAGAATATGAGCATTCCGACGAAGGCGAATTGGTAACCACTTGAGCTTCACACGAAATTCGGATACATGGTCATATTTGCGCAGACCGAATATGAACCTTATACAAACCTTATACAAATAGTACCTAAGGCAAACCCAACATTATTCCATAGCGATTAAAGTTATTTTTACTTAAACTCATATTTTTTACTTGAATTCATGTGCATTATGTGATCATTTATCAAAATGTAACATATCATAGTTTAAAAATTATAGTAATTGAATAACCTTCTTTAAATTCAATAACTTTAAAAGTTATTATGATTTAACCCTTTACACCCCGCAGCATTTTACAAGGATCACACAACCAAAAGATTAGATAAACATTTGGTTATCAATTATTTTAATAACACAAAATAACTTTGATCCATCACGTTTATGTTTTTATAAGAAAAAGAAAGTGTTGACTTTACCCCAAGGGGTCAATTCACACCTCGATCTGACGAAACGTACAAAAATACGTTACGTTTACGTAACCAATTCCTTCAAATCGCTATAGAATGCGTTAGAAAACGTTCAGGATGTTTCATAAGGGTTTAGAGAGTAAAAAGTTACAGCAGTTGCTGAAAACTAAATTGGCTGATTTTAAATGAATTTAACAATCCAATTTTGAACACGGGAGCCGGATTAGGACAAATAAAGAAATATACAAACAAGCGTTTTCAGTCTGTTGTATTGTGTGTGGTGTTTTGCATAAACACATATCCCTAAGTAAAATAAATGAAATTGGAGGTAAAAAGAAAGAATCATGCAATTTGCTACGAACTTTTCGTAGTCAAAACATTGTTCGTAGATCTACGTCATGGTCGTAGCTCGTAGCAATAATGTATCTACTAAACCCTTTATGTGACCAATGATTATAAGCGCGGCTAAATGTTAACAAAATAAAATTAAGTAGCCAAGTAATTTTTTCAAAATAGTTACTCAATTAAAGCTTTGTTTACTTAGCCAAGGTTCGTAGAACCGATAGCGGTTAGGCAGTAAGGTTCTGGAGTGGCGGCCACCTTCCGGAAGATGCAGCGTAGGAATGCCCCCAACAAGGTAGACCTAGAAAGAGCGTATTATTTTTATGCTCAATTTCAACTCAACACCAAACGACTCCATTTAGAACTACACAATTGATTGTTTCAATTGTGCCAGAGCACTGCAAAAATGTTGTCAGAGCTTAATCTGATTAGTTATTTATATATACTTTATTGTTCACCAAAAACATAAATCCATAACTTAAAATTACATTCAACACTACAAAATATACAAGCGGTGTTCTTATCGCTAATGCAATGTCTTCCGTGCAACCTTAGGATCTGATTAATAAATAAAAATGCTTATCGGAGACGTCACGATGGTGGGGCCGAAGTTCCAGATAGTTGAGATGTCCATTTTGCTGGCTTTGAGTATGACCAACACACTCGATCGAAGCTTGAGCAAAGAATGCCCGCTCTAACGGTCCAGCAAACGCAACTCCAGTCGGGTGTTACCCACTCTTAATAAAAATCATAATATATCCAAATACCGCTCGATTAATCGACTTCGATCTAGGGAAAAACAACATCGAGAAGGAGGCAAGTAGAAGGATACAGCTGGGATGGGCAGCATTTGGTAAACTTCGTCGGGTATTTTCGTCGCCCATACCCCAATGTTTGAGGACTGAAATCTTCAACCAGTACGTCCTACCCGTCATGACTTACGCAGCCGAGGCGTGGGCACTAACGGTCAGACTAGTCCATAACTTTAAAGCCGCTCAGCGAGCTATGGAGCGGGCTATGTTGGGCGTCTCTCTGAAGGACCGCATCAGAAATGAGGTGACCCGGCAGAGGACCAAAGTCACCAACATAGCTGAGAGGATTAGCAAGCTGAAGTGGCAATGGGCTGGTTACTTATGCCGCCGGGCCGACAACCGTTGGGGTAAACGAGTCCTCGAGTAGAGACCGCGTCTCGGCAAACGTAGCGTAGGACGCACTTGGGCGAGATGGAGCTACGACATCAAAAAGGTAGCTGATAGCGGCTGGCGGAGAACTGCTCAGGATCGAGCTTGTTGGCGTGCCATGAAAGAGGCCTATGTCCAGCAGTGGACGAGTAGAGGCTGATGATGAAGAATCGACTTAAAAAAATAGTTGAGTAATTTACGGACAATTGATACTGATACAAAACAGATCACAAAATTCAATATTAACCAGTCACGCGCCATTATGCCTAAGTTGCTGAAAACACTTATTAATGAAATATGTTTTTATATCGACGGTACTTCAATTTAAATTGAAATAATTAATAAATGGTCATTGCTAAAGAAACTTTACGAAATAATTCATGAGACGGGATCTGAATTCCACCCTCCCGAGTTCTGTCTGACCTTACCTTCAAACTCACAAAACGGTACACTTGCCCTTGCCACAGGTAAAAGTATATCAATGAATAGTAGGTACCACTTATATCCAAGGATGTACCAATCACGCGATCCCACAAAGGAGCCTTTTGAATTCAAAAAAACTGCGTGGTTTTTATGTACCTTCATTTAGACTCAGCCTGTATTATGAAAAGACTTGGAACACACTTTGCAAGATAAAATTGGAGCAAGTACGAGCACGTAAGTTGGGGCACGCTGTGTGTACAAAAGTATGTAACCATATAGATATAAGTAGGAAATTCCAGAAAGGAGTAAAATAAGAATTAAAAAAAAACTTGATCAGGCAAAGTCCATTTGCAGTCTGCGTGGTTACCATGAGTTTTCATTACGGGCTCGATCATACGCATCGACCTCGTTTGGCGCTCCTATTGGTTGAGAGTTTTGACGGACAATTGATGAGTCAAACACGGTCGATATCGATGATCGAGTCTTCGTAAAAACTCATGGTAGCCACACGGATAATGGCGCCGATTCTGTTGTTCACAAACTAAACTAATTTTAAGTTATGTGCATCTTTTTCTTTACATTTCGTTAAGAAAAGGATAGAAGATAACCTTTTAATTTAATCCTGTCAAATTAAGATACTCCATTAGACAGTTTAGACGCGATTGTAAACGTGGCGACTAAAAATACGCCAGTTTACGTCAGGAGCGCACTAATTTGACAGGTCTAAACTGACATTTTATCTTCTGTCCTTTTCTTAACGAAATGAAAAGAAAAAGATGCACTTAACTTAAAATTAGTTTAGTTTATGAACAACAGAATCGGCGCTAATGTCTGTCTTTAAATGAACCACTTCTTCTTCCCAGCGTGGCGAAGGTCTAGGGTGGCGAAGGATGAGCCTTTTGGGCTGCTTATCTTATGTAACATTGACGCTCAAAAAGTGCTGATTCTTAGCCTAATTTGAATTTGATTGACTTTTGATTTTGATAATCCGTTGAAGTCGCAATTCCGGTGACAATCAATATCAAAGAATTGAATTAAGAATGTGCGTAAAATAAAGGTATTGTTCTTTTGCGTTACTTCGTAAAGTTTTCGTTGATGTCTTTTGTTTTGACAAAAGGGATTATTTGGTTATTGCTGTTAGTTGTAAACTTTCTAGTATAAAGAACTCGCTGTGCCCCATAATTTCACTCGCATATTCCGATCCCGTAGTGTGGTGGCCTAGTTGTTAAAACACCAGCTCTCAAGTATGAGTACACGGGTTCGATTCCAGGTCAGGTAAGTGCCAATGTAACTTTTCTAAGTTATATGTACTTTCTAAGTAAGTATATCATGGACACCAATAACTGATTACAATGTGAAGGAAAACATTTTGAGGAAACCTGGAGTTTAAGTCTGAATCGGAAACCTGTGCCCAACACTGGGATAGTAAAAAGATTGATGATGATGATGACGATAAGAAAATCGGGATAAAAATATCTCTTTTGGTAATCTTAGTTATAAACTATCTGTGTGCCTAAAATAGCCTAAATCGGTTTAGTAGTTTTTGCGTGACAGAGTAACAAACACATATTAATCCATCTATATAAACTTTCGAGTTTATATCATTAATAGGATAGGAAGAATAGTCATTTGTAAGGTTTTGGGTTAAAAAACACCAACGCTTCTTGTTCGAAGATCTCTAAAGCCAGCTCAGACGTAGAGTAGCTAGTTAGCTACTCTAAGTCTGAGCCGTAGGGCTCAGACTTAGAGGTTTATCCCGATTTTCTACCTATAGAACACCGACAAACTTGTAGAAGTTTGTCGGTGTTCTATAGGTAGATCATTTATTTATGTTAACACGGCTTCCAAAAGCCAATTTCATTAACAATACAAAATTAAATAACACAAATACATAATAAGAAAGTAAGATGTGTGTGTGGGACATACCTAGGTACCTCTAAATAAATTTGCATTCTTAATATTTAAAGCTGAGTCACCAAATTGTGTGCAACTTGATTGAAGACATTTATCATATACCTAACCATGGAGTGTGTTGGGAATGAGCCAAAAAGACGAGATTTATTTATAACTTTTAATAGTATGTTCAAAACTGGGATATGGAACAGCGTCCTTACTGTTCCTACTTCGGAAGCAGCCAATATGCTGTACAATATGCTGTACAATATGCTGTACAATATGCTGTACAATATGCTGTACAATATGCTGTAGGTACAATATGCTGTACAAGCTCGTAAATCCATCGCAGTGGCAGTGTAAGATGTTTTAGTAGGAGGTAAATAAGTAAGGTTGAATTGTAACGATGAGGGTGATATAATCTGTATGGATTGAAACTCTTTTTACATAAATAAGAATTTAAAAAAAATAAAGTAAGACCCAATGTACAATGATATATATAGTCTATATAGCTTTGTTTATTCGTAAGAAATTTAAAAGTTTCAGAAGCCTTTAATAAGTATCCAAAAGTTGCCTGTCATTCGGTTGGCGACGGACCCATACGAACCAATCCACCCATATTCATTCCTAATGAAACCGGAGGTATATGCAAAAATCATAGCTGCAATAATTATAACAAACAAAAAAAGGAAACAAACGGATCCGCACTCGATAATATGACAAATAGATCAAACAATAGGACGGCAAGTCAGCGCAGGCGCAGCCCACCGCACAGATTAAAAAAAATGTCTTTGTCGCAAACCGCAAAAAGGTATATTAGAAACACATTTTTTTGTTATTGTTTTAACTGACCCTTTCAAAAGTAGACCCTATTAATAATACAAACAAAGTTCAAATTCTTACAAATTGTCATTCTGCAAAAAAATTCTGGGAAATCAGTTCACAAATGTTGACAGTTCCTAGTTTAATCAAAATTGAACTTAATGCGTGTTAGCATAATGATTACAGCAACTGCAAACTAAGATTAGCAGAATACAGATAATTATAACGCTTCATAAAGCAAATAGCAATTTGTCATAGAGTAGAGAAAAAAAAAAAAACAAATTTGGAATAGTTTTTACAGTTATTACAAAAATATTGGTTTTAATAACTGATATTTGGATAATATTTGTTTTGGTAAACTTTGGATTGTATTTTAGATAATTACACATGCGGTAATGCTTTAGAAGATTAGCGAAAGCATTTTTTCACGGTTTGTAATTTTGAAGAATGGCAAGAAATCGGGGTTTTCTTTTTCATGCTATGTTTCTTATAGTAGATTTTTTTCTAAGGGTTGTCCTACTAAATTACTAATAAAATGCTAATAATTTTTTCTGGCTTAATCAAATCATCACAGTTGGGCAAAGCGCCTGGCAAGGCGCGATCGGTGGAATAGGGCTGTCACTGAGTGGCGTTAAGGACTAGAAGACGAGATGAAGGTCATTCGGTGGCTAGATGGGAGGATGGCATTGTTGCATTTCGCAAGCAAAACCGGGATGGACCTGGTCAGATGAAGAAAGGCCTTAAGAGGGAACGCTAGTGGTGCTTTGTCTATACAAACGCATTCTGCTGTTTTCTTCGTGGATAATGCTTTTAGAGCATTTATATGTTTTCTACAATTTTACACTATACGTGCCCCTATCATTTGATTTTTTTCAGAAACTTAATTAATGAAATAAATACTATACTTCAAAATCGCGAAATAATACCTATTTTTACCGTGATGTTCAGATGACTATTAGGCAAACGTGATAAGTTTTTGACACAAAAGAAAATAATAGAAACATAAGTATACTTTTCCTTTAAATTTTGATATAAAAATTTGAGATCTATCGTGTTTTGAAAAAAAAAACAGCGGAATACGAAACTTCTTTTGTAGGCAAAATCAGCCTGAACTGCAACTGTCCTTTTCGCCCTTTCCCGGGACAGGTTGGAAGCAGCGCAACACGCCTGCCTGCGACGTGGAAGCCCCGGGTTCGATCCCCGGATTCTTGGATGTTTATCTATTTTTTTTTTTTTTTTTTAATATAAACCAGCGCTTGACCGCAATCCCGCCTGATGGTAAGCAGTGACGCAATCGTTGATGGTAAAGCGCACTAGTTTATTAAGAGCCTATTCACTCGAGCCTTGAAGACACTCAAATTGTAGTCCGACGGAAACACCGCCGCCGGCAGATTGTTCCAGTCCCTCGATGTACGCGGTATAAAGGAGGAGGGGAAACGCTTCGTCCGGATCGTAGAGGTGTTAACAACATAAGGGTGGAAACTCGCCGTACGACGGGTCGTCCGATGGTGGAACGGAGATGGGGGAATTAAATCGTGCAATTCCCTCGCACACTCCCCAAAATGTATCCTATAGAACACCGAAAGACTGGCTACTCTACGCCTGTGCTCTAGGCTTTGGAGACCAACTCGAGTCAAATCAAGGTCACCAATCAGCCTCTTCGCACGCCTCTCCACTGAATCCAAAGTGGCCAGGTGACACTTAGCAGCACCAGCCCAAATGTGGCTGCAGTACTCCACACACGAACGGACCTGTGCTTTGTACAACATTAGAAGCCGCCCTGCGGCCCTGGTGTGAAGTACTGCCGGACTTTTGCGATAACGCCAAGTTTTCTGGCAGCCACCTCGGCCTTGGACTCAATGAACCGCCCAAAGTTCAGGTTCGAGGAAATCTCAACACCCAAAAGCTGAAGGCGGTCGGTACACTCCAAGGATACATTCCGAAAAGTAGGAGCCAAGGTGAACGGGTTCCTTTTGGCGGTGAAAAGACACGCCTGCGTTTGCGACATGTATCTATTATAAATATAGTATCGTTGAGTTAGTATCCCATAACACAAGTCTCGAACTTACTTTGGGGCTAGCTCAATCTGTGTGATTTGTAAAAAAAAAAAACAACTTCTTTGGCACTAGAGTCCCCTCTTAAGAGAAAAGTTCTGCGCTGGTATAGTCAGGTTGTGAATGATGACGGTGGTGACCCAATATTGATTCCAATAATTTTTAAACCATGTTATATTTTTACATACTTTTTATTAGCTTCACTTGTATGTTTGCTTGCTTGTTTGTTTGTCCGTTTCTAACTCTTTAGACTACGAGTGAGCGGCTCATTACTGTGAAATGTCCCACCGTTTTTAACACGTTCTTTCTTTCGTTTCATTTTTTAAAAAAGAATATCGAACTAAAAAGTCAAAAATAATTTAAAAAAAAAAAGCGCGAGGTGCTTAATATACAAAAATTATGGCACCAAGCGCCTCACGCTTTTTTTTAAATAATTTTTTAACTTTTTAGTTTGATATTCTTTAAAAGCATGTTTTTTTTAGTTTTTTTTAACTATATTTTTCCCAAATACATTTAGATATTGTTGCAGTGTGATTACCGAGCGCACAACTCGAAACGTAACGATCATAGTACTAGGCGCGTGAGATAGGTCAACCGCGCCGCGTCGAAGACGGCGCGGCTGGGCGAGCGGTGTGTCGACCATATTTTTGTTGGGAGAACCAGATAAGATAACAAGCTCATAACTTTGTAGTTTTTCATTAATCTTTTTACATAACGGTGCATCTGGTTAAAGACAAAGTAAATATAATAATAGCATGTTTACTTCAATTAGATCAGCAAAAACGAAAACATGAAGAACACCAAAATATTTTTTACACTCAACCCGATTTGAGCAAACAGGCTCGTCGGTGATTAAGCCTGATTATTGGGTACGGGTTCGATTCTCGATTATAGATATTTTACGGTTAGAACTTGGCGGTTAGCAATATAGTTTTGGCGTGTAATAATGAATTATAGTTGGTCGGTTTGTTTGTTTTCGCCCAAATTCGTTTTTTATTGGTTAAAAAACATGGAACCCTGCACTTTTGTTCTTATTAAACTTAATTGGTAGGTCTAGTAGTAATTGGAATCATTCCATCCATCGCCTCTGTATAGTAACGAATGAAAAGAGTTGAAAAACAAACAGTTGCTTGAATCCTGAGGGAGTGAATGGCAGCAGAAGAACTGCAAGATCGTTCAGGAACCATTTCGGTGACACACAAAATGAACCATTTTAGATTGTCCTAAAATGTCTCATGCCAATAAAAAATATTTATTGTTTATGAGTTTTCAGTGAAATAAAAATTAAAAAAAAAACCATAACGAAAAAGAATAGTATCTATTTTAAAAAACTGATGTGAAGATGCTTAAGCTTTCCGGCTGAGGTCACATTGGTGGTACAGAGATTAAAATCGTGTTGCACAATTATGATGAAATTGAAGAAGTAACTTTTGAATTATGTAATTCATTATAAGTTTTTTTTTTTTAATAATTATAATCTAGCGCTTGACTGCAATCCCGCCTGATGTTAAGCAGTGATGCAATCATTGATGGTAATGCGCACTAGTTTATTAAACCCATTTACTTAAAAAACTTAGTGAATAGGAAGAAAGACGGCAGTTGAGCGAGGTGGAATGTTAAACCCAACAACACGACCAACGAAGCTGCGCCAGAGTGAGATTGATGTGGAGACCCTCCACGACCAAACTCCCGACACAACAACACTTGGCGCATCGTACCCGGCACACATCGCAACACAACTGCTCAGACCCGTCCTCCGTACGGCTTCACCAGACATCATACCGGAACACGACAAATCGCTTGGCAGCAAGACTTAAAGGAACGGAACGGAACGGAGGAAAGGAGGTTCGTTAACAGCCTCCGTGGCGTAACGGTAGCGAACGCGACCTCTGTGCAAGGAGGCGCGTGTTCGAATGTTCGCAGAGTTCGATATGAATATTTGCACTGGTCTGGTCGTGCCTCTGAAAGCACGGTTGGTCAAGTTGGTCCCGGTTGCCATACGAACATTTAATGGTAGTCGTTACGGGTTGTTGGAGCCTTCACAAGTCCAACAATTGGTCTAACTGCAATAGCTTCGATGTCGCCTTCGGGTTGCGGAGGTCAGACGGCAGTCGCTTCACGGAAAATATCGAAGTTTAGCCAAATGAGCAGTTAGACTGGTAAATCGGACCCCAGACTCCTAAATTGAAAAAGCTTTGATTACGACTGTGATTAACGCTGAGATGATGGTGACGAGTTTGTTTAAAGGAACCTCCTCAGGACTCTCACCTCGCCTCACCCAACATTATCAAAAACTAATTTTCCCAAAATTTCTTGGTAACTGACCTGACCTAACAGCCTATAATGACTTAATGCTAACCTTATGAGGCGCCAAACGCATTTTTTTCTCAAAAAACAAAGCATTTTACGCCCACTGTTGGTTTTACAATATTACTTAATCTCTTCGTTATAAAAATAAAAGAAAAAATGGCGCCAAATCAACGCTTCGGCGCTCTTTTTATGTCCGTCATCTTGAAAAAATGTATTTTATTGGTTATTTTTATTGCTTGTTTTCGGTCAATTTCGACTGCTGTTTGCTGTAATTATATGTTTACTGTAAAATAGCTAGGTTGTAAATAATTTTGGTGAAATGGGACGATGCTAGTAAATAGGAGGCGCCTAGTTTGTGTTACGTTTTAACTAAGTACACTTCTTAGAACTAGAAGTATGTAATCTAGAAATATCATTTGCTTACCCAGGGGGAGGGCAGGGGGAGGGCAGGGGGAGGCAGCTGGAAATCTCTCAGAACATGTATGAACTCCCCTAATTAATAAAAAAAGTATTAACGAGGACTTATCTATAACTTTTAAATAAACAACGCAGTACACTGACAAAATGTAGCACTCTAAAAATTTGACTTGCCCGCCTCTAGGCCTGACTTGCCACCCCTAGGCCAAAAGCTGGGGTTCATGAGAAATACCCGCATATGAGATATACTGAAGACGTGCGTAATATCCGAATATCTCTTTTGGTGGTTTTATGGTATATTAAAATTCTACATAATAAAAAGTAGTCTACTCTATTCTATTGCTTAATTTTTATTTCTCACTAGCTGTGTCCTGCGGCTTTCGCCCCCTTGGAAATATCGGGATAAAAATCATTATTTATCCTAACCTAGGTCATGGTCTACCATGTGCTAAATTTCATCAAAATCCGTTGAGCCATTTTAGCAAAAAAACGACAAGATGAGACGATAGTTTTGACTTAAACCCCTTTAATCATAAACGTTGCTTAAAGTTAACCTGTGATTAGTAACTGTTTAACTTGTTACTTAACTTTAATCGTCGTTTATGAATTACACCTACATGTTTATATATAGTTCTTTTGTAAAAATAAAAAGAGTCAAATCTTTACAACATCAGTTTTATCAGGAGGAGTCCAATTTTAATCCAATAAGTACAAAACAATATGTATATTTGCTTTTCACACATCGTACCTAATTCTTTCAACCCCATTATTTAAGCATACAGCATATGAGGTACATTATTAAGTTAAATGAGGAGCCAATAAAGTTTTAACATTGGGCCGATACGATATAGCACCGATCGTGGGGACCGTTTAATTGGGTTGGCGAAACTGGGAGTGGCGCGCGCGCAGTGCGGCATAGATCAAGTTTGAATAGAGTAGACACAGAATTTTGGGGGGAAAAAACACTTGTCAGCAGCCACAGGCGTACTCACTATATATTACCACAGATTACCCTCTCTCAGATACCCTCTATAACCACAGATTGCTACAGACATACTCACTATTGCCACACATATTTGCATGATTATAACAGACATAGTGCCACAGACATACTCGCAATTGCTACAGGCGTAGGTATTAAATATTGCTAAAAACATACCTACACACATTTCTGAAATACAGGCCTTAGTGTTTTCACAGAGGGCACCGACTCGTAGGCACAAACCTTACCATCCCTTCCACCTCCTGCTCCATAGCCTGAACATCCAATCAATGGATGATTTATGGCACAAAGCAGAGCGGATGTTTGTTTAATCGATTACCTTTATGATTATGACGGTAGCGCCTCGAGTGAGGCAGTGAGGCTGATTGCGCCTTTTCTGACGAGAATGTGTTTTTTAGTTTTGGGTTTCTGTAAATGGGTCAATTGGGAGTGGTGTTATGTGGAGCTGGGATTTATTCTGTTGATTATTGTCAAGCGTAAGATGTAGTGTTTGATTTCTGTTGAATGGGACTATTCCAATAAACGGTCGGACAGATGGATTTTCAAACGCGATTTTCATCACAAATTAGAACGCTGCTGATCATTCTCCTTCGCTGACAAGCTTTTTCCGACACAGATGAGAATGGTCAGTGTCGTCAGAGAATCGGAATACAGAAAAACGTCAAACCCGTAACATCGCAACGACGTTTTTACGTATGTTGTTTCCCTTCTACGTCCGTTTGCTCAAAACAACTACTGATTATTTAGATTCTGGAGCTGGAATAGGTATATTGTACTTCATTTTATTCGGGAAACGATGTTCCTAAACAATATCTATGCATTTGAAGGTCATACAAGTTTTCACTGATAAACACTTGACACAAATATTACAACAAAAAAAGAAAAATATTTAGGACATAAATTAGGATGCACTAAAAACGACTACAAACTAAAAATCATTCAGACGCAAAAAATTACTTTTTCGTAAAAAAAAAACTTTTCACTAACAAATGCTAAAGCCGAGAAAAAATCGCATTGAAAATATCCAAATCATGGTCACTGGTTAATTAAATAGAATAGAATACTCTTTATTATGTACACCACATATGTAGATTACAAAAACATAAACCTACAGATGTTACAAATGATGACACAATGGGCGGTCTTATCTATAAGAGCGATCTTTTACAGACAAACTTTGGTTTATTAAAATTTCTGAATTATTATTGTTGAATATTTATCTAACCATTTATGTACACACGTATATAAGCAAACAAGAAAAAACAGATCAGAAAATGGAACAGTGCTAATGCTTATTTCATAAGAATACCTACAAAAGGTCAGTAAATACAGAAATGTAGACAGCGTATGAAAACACAAAGGACAATATAAATAATACCTACAAAAACAAAACGATTCACAAAAACAAAAACAATGAATAATGATAATATTCATTTTAATAATTAATGGCTATTATTACGCCCTTCACCATGGACATAGACCCGAAAGGATTCCTCAACAAATCTTCTTACTCTTGAGAATTAGAAAAAACGAAATGCCTCTAAGGACAATCAAAATGCCAGCCACCCAACAGGCAACATACCCAATATGTTCCCAGCCTACATAGGTAACCTACATTCTCACCTTGCCACCAGCTGATACCGTACCAGACTGTAATTAGATCGAGGGTAAGTTCACGGTGGGTGAGCGTGCCTTATGGGAAAGTGGCTGAAGATGACAGAACTGGACAGGTGGTAGGGGTTCCCACGAGTGATAGTTGCGTGTCGTCTATGCTTGACTTTATAATGTAGATGGGTAGAATATGAAATTCGGTTAAGCAGGAGTCTGAAACCAATAGGAATCTTACAGAGAAAACATTGTAATATAATGACTACTATTAACTATTATTTTATTGACATAAATTTTATATGAAACTGATACTATTGAAAAGGGTATAAAATGTACACTGAACTTCATGGTGTAGGAATTATAGTTAAATAATATAAATAAAAAAAGCCTTTTATTTCAGGCATAAAATAAGATTAACACTTAATAAATTGATTTAAATTTCAAAAATATTATTGGTTGCTTTTTATTTTCATCTAATAGCAATCAAAAATATAATATTTAACTTTCAATATACTGTACAATATTATTAATTATAATGTAATATTAATTAATTAAATGTATTTTGTTTATAACAATATTATTAATTAGATTTCAATATTCATTTTGAAATAAAAATGATTAATTGACTTAAAATTTAAAATTGATTATTATAAATGGATTTTGAAATTTGAATTTAAAATAATTATGAATTAAAGTTACTTTTCCGTAAACATAATTACATTTGCTTACACATTGAGCACTTAATGATGTGGACATGCAATACCTGTGTTATTTCATCTTCTCTATCACATTGAATATTTAGTTCAATTCATTTTCATTTCTTTCACATACCTTGGAAAAGACTTATTAAGAAATAAGCAATACTTTTCTTGACCTATTCTTCTGTATATAACTTGCAAAATTTTGGTTTACTGTAGATATACGTCACTAGGAAGCACAGATGAGGTGATTATACATATACACCAAGATTTTTTTTTAACGTTGCCCTGCACTAGGAATTACTGCTGTATCGTGGGTGCGTTTACAAACACTTAAAATCCACTGACATATACAAACAGCCAGACCTGTAGGGCATACAAATATTTGCTCCGTGCGGGAATCGAACCTACAACACGCGACTCAGCAGTCGATCGCTCAGTCACTGCACCAACCGTGTCGTCAATGGTCAAGAAATATATTTTACTCCGAAATCAGTTTTGCCGATCGATGTCATTTACCGACTTCTCTACTCACCCCTTACGCCAAAACGGCCATATAACGACCCCTAGAGGGCCCAATACCGTTGATATGGTAATGTGAGTAATGTGTCACGGTCCGGTGACGTCATTCGATGTACATTACTGGCTTGTAAAGCGATAGTATCTGTAATTCAGTAACAGATGCGTAATGACCATTTGAATATCGTAGTTGCGATGGCAGTGTGATATTAATCTTATGTCTTTGACTATTTACTGTGAGTTTACCTATAAGGAAATTATCAATTTATTTTTTTGTTATTATAAATTATTGCATGATCGCAATTCCGCCTGATCGTACGCAGTGATGCAATCGTTGATGGTAAAGCGCGCTAATTTGTTAACAGCATATTCACTCAAAAAACTAAGTGAATAGGAAGATAGATGGCAGTTGAGCGAGGTGATGTAATGTTAAACCAAACAACGGGGGAGAACAAAGGGAGATTGATTTGGAGATCCTCTACGATTAACCTACCGACACAACAACATTTGGCGCATCGTACCCCAGTACCGTATCTCAGACCTGTCCTCCGTACCAGAAATCGTGCCGAATTGCTTGGCGACAAGACTTTGTCTGGTGATGGTAAGTTCTGCCGGCAGCCGATGTTATGGCCTACCACCGAGCATACACTTTACCACCAGTGCATGTGCAGGGTACACATTCATGGCTTTAGCTGCCTATTCAATATGTAAAGAAAACCCTGTCCGATCCGTGAAGGTATTGTTAAGTATCGGTAACTGATTCTACTAATGGATACAAAGCCGGGCTAAACTTAAAAAAAAATCCCCCTAAAAAATAAATATTATTTCGCAAAAAGAGGTAACTTAATACATGTGCGGTAGGCAACCCTTCCGCGGGTGACGGGGGGCAAGGCACGCGTCACGTGGTCGCATCGTTCTTATAATAATACCGTCAAAATGGTGTTGTCACTTTTTATAAATTACCAAATTTCGGGGAAGGTGGAATTAATTCGCGGGAAAAAAGATTATTTCAAAATTCATTAATATTGTTACTATGATGATTAGGTAAAATTTTATATTATATTTGGTCATGTGTTTACCTAACCTTTATTATCCTTATGGGTCGGACAGGGTTTTCTTTACATATTGTATAGAAGCAGCACATCCTGAGCATAAGGAGATAATGAGCATCACTGTCGCGGTAATACCCTCGGGTACGAAGGCGGCTGCCACTGTTGAATATGTTGAAATGATCAGACAGATCAGTATTGAGATTGTGTAATCATATCATCGTGAAAACGTGGAGTGAGCAGTCTGTGGAGGCATGAGGAACGGGGTGTAAAGTTCACTCATCCTCCATAGAAAAGGGAGGATCCTCCGACCAGACGGGTGCTATGTATGGCGGGCACTTGCCCAATTCTTGAAATTGCCGTACGTTCACGGTGAGTCGAAACTGTCTTCGGAGATTCCCCAGTGAGTCGGGGTGGTGGCGCTGCGTTATACTCCAGTGCGTCGGATGTCGTACAGCGGCGGGTTGAGGCTGGCTGCTGCGTCGACCAGGAGAGAGATGGCTCTGCTTGTTGACCGGCCGAAAGTGCAGTGTGCTGTGCCAAGGTTGCTGAAGAGTCTGAGAGTGATGACCAGGTATGCGCGGTCGCTGCATGATTGTGGTCAGGATACCCGTTGAAGCCGTGGGTGCTGGCTGGCTGGGTGACTCGTCGCCAAAGCTTGCGAAAGTGATGATGATTGTCAAATAATCGAGAGTGATGATGACGTCACGCTGAAATTGCTGCACGAAGGCTGCTCTGATGTCCATGCTCGAGGTCACCAGTATAGAGGCATGAGGAACGGGGTGTAAAGTTCACTCATCCTCCATAGAAAAGGGAGGAACCTCCGACCAGTCGGGTGTTATGTCTGGCGGGCACTTGCCCGATGCTTGAAATTGGGAAATTGTATATATGCTAGTTGCACGATAAACTCTGATTGCGAGATATAGAATTCGTGTGACGTCAGTATGACGCGTTGTTCCATGTGGCGTTTGTATGTACCGCTACAAGTCATACTAACTGTGGTGTGATCCATGATCACGTATTGTATAGCTGGAACATTACGTAGTAGGAAGTATAGATTATGTTAAAATAACTAGATAATGGGAATGCATTATATAGTAAGAAGATAGTAATTAGTTAAGTCAAGCACTTAGGTTTACATATAAATAGTATTGTCATCTATACTAATTTCTTCTTCCTTTTGCGTTGGATAGCTCATTAATCCAGGAAGGCTTTAGGCTATATAATATCACGCTGCGACCAACAGGAGCGGAGCATAAGTAATTCCACGCGAACGAAGTCGCTGGCGGCCGCCAGTATTGAAAAAAGGAGGACTTCTTATTTGGTATTAGTTTATCTAACTATACCTTAGCAAGTAACAAAGTGTTTTATTTGACCATCATCGCTCGACGCTCCTGCATGTCAGAAGGTTGGCAACACCCTGTGTTTGGCACAACACCCTAATTTTCTATTAATTGAAATCATTCTGAAGTCAATTGCTGCATACGTTCAGAAAGAGTATTCGCTCAACAACGCAAATAACGCAACGAATGTTGTTCAACTGTCAAAATGAAACCCATTGCTACTGATAATATAATAATAATAATAAAAAAAAATATTTCATCAAGAAAGGATCAGCCCCCTAAACGGCGAACACATTTTTGTCAAATGATTGCGACTAGTTGGCATCAGTTGGGTTCGTTCGGCCCGCCCATTGGTCCGTTCGGTCCAAACGATCCCAACTAGTCGCAATCATTTGACAAAAATGTGTTCGCCGATTAGGGGGCTGATTTCACATACACACATCAAAAGTGTCTAGGGATCAACATATATTTTTGCAATAACTTTTCTCCTGATTGATATTAATTAAAATTTTCTTTAAGGATTCATCAAATAAAGTGTTTTCGTTTGTCACAGTAACGATAAACCAAGTCACCTTTGCATTAATAAAGAAATTTGCCATTTTCCTAATAAAGGGATATTTGACATTTGAACCACTAACACAAAAGTTCGAAAAAAAGACTGAAATAACAGTTTTCTCTAAAATTTTATTGGGTAACTTAAACAATTAATAATCCGTGTTTCTACCGCGAACACTAACAACACAAGAACATCGGTTTGGCATACTCAAAATGAGTTCATCCAAATCACGCTGTGGAATGGCCGCCCATGTTCGTTGCAACAACAAAAAAAGGTCTTCTTGCGACTGGATACCCTCCATATTCCGCAGAGCTCTTCTCTGTAGCATATCCCATGCATGCTCATTCGGATTCAAGTCTGGCGACTGAGCAGGCCAGGGCAGGACATTGATGTTAGCTGCGGCGAGAGTCTGTCTTACAACTCTTGCGGTGTGCGGTCGTGCATAATCATGCATTAACTGAAATAAGGGACCGATTTGCACTTGTAGAGGAACGATGACGTCTGATACAATCGTCTCAGCATAAATTTGAGCGTTGAGGTTGCCTCTGATCCAAATCAACTCAGTTCTTCCGCCGATCCAAATACCCGCCCATACCATGATGGTTCCACCACTATAAGGATGGACTTCCTGGCAGGATTTTAATCGCTGTTGGCGTCCAGGGGTTCTCCAGTGTCGTATACGTCTTGTATCCGGTCTCATACCAAAACGAGACGCATCAGAAAAGCACACGAAACGCCATTGTTCTTCTGTCCAATTTCTGTGTTCAAGAGCCCATTGATATCGAATCCTACGATTGTGCATTGCTATAGGTGGTACCCGTAGCAGTCTTCGGGAATGAAGGTTCACTACATGCAAGCGGTTTCTGACTGTTTGGTCGCTAATTAAGTTCCCTGAAGAGTGATGAAGCCTCAGGGCTAACATCATGGCGGTTATTGTTGGAGCTCTTCGAGTTAAGATTTGAATGTATCGGTCTTGTCTCCGTGTGGTGCAGCGATACCGTCCTCCATGGCGCTCAGCCTCGGTACCAGTGCTTCGGTAACGTGTCCAAAGTCGACTGATAACACTCTGACTTGTATTCAGAGCTAAAGCCACAGTACGTTGCCGGGAACCAGCTTCTATCATTCCCACGGCTCTGAGCATTTCTTCCCTGCTTAAATGACGTCGCCGCACCATAAAAACGTTGGTTTTAATCAGTAGTAGGGAAACAGTAGCACTAATAATGTCTTCAATGCGTTGTATGTTTTTATAGGCAAAATATTGACAGCTGATTTTCATCTTTTACTCGAATTTGATTCACAGTTCCTGATTCAAATTATGAAATGCACCAAAAAGGATCCATATAAATTTATAAAATCATAAATTTATTACAAAGCCACATCTCAATCTCAAGAAATCCGCATAAAAATGCTTGATCCCTAGACACTTTTGATGTGTGTAGTTACATATACATGGTTTATACATACGGATAACTGATCTGTACACCAAAAGAGGAATCATCGCTTTAACTAATAATACAAAAGTGGACTGGGTTGATCAACCTGAATGATTGGTCGTGATATTACCCAAAATATTTTCCTACGCTACGAGTGTTTATGTGTGTGTGCAGGTGTGTGCATGTGCGTGTATGTGTGTGTGTGGGTGAGTGTAATGGAGAAATTTAGGATGTTAGGTGACATACTTGAGTAAGGATTCAGTTTCTAGATAGTCACGCTCCAGTAGCCATTCCATCAATTTTGATTTTATTTCATATTTATTTCTTAGATTGACAATATTTAAATTTTTGTGAACTTGTTTGTATATGTGTGTACTTAAAGTATAGTATTAGTGTTGTGTAAAGGTAGTTTTATGTGGGGTACCTATCGGTAATTGCTTTCTTTTTGTGGGGTCAGTTTGGGGAACGTTAGGATGTTTCCTAATGGTTGCCTGCAGTACAAAAAGTTATATGTTACGCAATTACGCAGCAGCTCCCTCTAAACTTCCTTCACCTAAGTTTTCATTTAAAATATTAACGGAATCGGCTGTAATTAGCTCTGTCAGTATAAAACTCCTTGTGCAATACGTACTTCGCATGGCGTGGCCTCATTACTACTACGTTTACACTTCAGATTTTTATTTTAGTTTTTGCTCGGCTCCTAAGAGTCACACATGATATTAAATAACATATAGCCTTCCTCAAGTATGCGTCTATCAAATGCAAAAATATTCTTTGTTTTCTTCCAGTCTTCCGTCTTTTCTTCAATCCCGAAGGTTGGCCGTCAGCTTCTTGTATTTGTCAATCGCAAGTCGGAACAGTTTTTCGACGGAAGTAATGCCAAATGTAATCGAAATTGGTTCAGCCTTTTGAGTGTGAAGAAAACAAACACATTCACAAACTTTCCCTTTTACAGGGTGGGCCATGAATTAGTTAACAATTGAAAAAATCCTATAAAGAAAACTATTTGACATATTTTTAAAAATATTTATTTACAAGAAAGTTAATTATTTGGAATTTATTTTTTAAAAATAACATCATCTAAATGTCCACCGTTTCGATGTTTGCACTCTTCTAAGCGAGCACCGAAATTTTCGAATACTCGTCGACAAAGAGACCGCGAATATATGTATAATATTTGTGAGTTTATTGTGTGTAGAATTTAAAGGGTTTACCAAATGATTATAATCTTCTAATATTGTTTAATTTTCATAGATTTAATACACTTACTTTTAAAGCTAACTTACTGACTTACTTCTTAAACTTAGGGTAGAAAGTCAGGAAGGTATGAAGTTTAACAATCGTGAATCGAGCTGGAGTTCAAAATCCTCACTGAAATACAACAAACACTTCATTAAAAGGATTTGTGAAAACTTAAGCGTTTCTGTGAAAAATAACTTTTGTATTCACTCACTTTAATCAATGTAATCAACCAAACATCAAACAGATACAAATTTTCCAGAAACCCGTGTCCTGACCAACTTAGTGTAGGACCAGTGACATATGGCGCGTCGGTTACCACGTGTCGCCCACCTGAGGGTGCACGTGCTATCCAAGGGTTTTTGTAACCAATATTACCCATCAAACGATTTGTTGGGAGCTGGCAGATTGGATACTGTTTATCTTAAGTGAGTCTGTGTACTTTGACTAAGAGATTTAAACAGGTGGGGAACTTATGGATAGGTGAACTACATACGTTGTTATATTGATTGGGGATGTTTTACGCGAAAAATTAAAGAAAGATGGACATTTGTGTTTATTGGCAACACAGTAATATAAATAAACCTTTAAAAATATAAAACAAAGATTTTAATGCTAGAAGGGCTTCAGCTCAACATGATGTCAGGTGACAACACAAGGTGTACCGCCTGGCGCAAATTTTCAGATTCAGTCCACGAGTGGCATACGCTGGAATAACAAACACAGATATGATATTTTTACGAAAGTCTCTTATAAAAAATTGAGATAATGAATCGATGTTTCTGGATTGGTATTTAAACACAAGGTAGCATAAACAACCTGTAGTGTTGCCACTGCTTAAATATTTAATTTGTTCTGTTTTTATCAACAAATATTTGTTAATAAAATGGCAACAGAAATACATCAGCTGTCAAAATTTCAACTGGCTAGCTTTTACGATTCGTGAGATACAATGTGGTGACTTGTAGACAGAAAGACGGGATAGAGTCTTATTAATCTCGTCTTAGTACGAAGCCCAAAAAGCGGCATTTAAAGTACGGATGACAGCAGGTCAACATGTTCGAAACTGTCAAAATTTCCCAATCAACTTTGAGCCTTAATGATTTTTACATAAAGTGGAAAATGTACTAAAGAAACCTGACAGACTAATAGCTTGATTAGCTGTCGTCTTTGCCATATTGATCATGAAAAACAAAAGTTAGAAAGAACCGACCGTTTGACAGTTGTACCCATCCGAATTAAACTCTTTTGTACATAAAAGTTTAAACGGGGCCAAAGTCACAAGTCAAACACATTATATTGAACAAAGAGGGGTAAATTCAGGGTCAATAGTAAGTCACAAGGGTGTACATCACCCCCCGGATAATGTTCAACAATTTTAATTAGCGACTGACGAACAACCGTTGGGAACATATGGGTGGCTTATAGGAGGTTTGGGGGACTCAAATAGCTGTTAGGTGAAATAAAATTACTGTTTTACTGTTCGCTAATGATATTTTTATTTTCGGGCAGTTTGGTTTGCTTAGGAATGTTATTGTTTTGGAGATTGGGAAGGATGGTGAGCGGAGATGTTTTTTTTTTTTTTTTTTATTAAAATATAAACCAGCGCTTGACCGCAATCCCGCCTGATGGGAAGCAGTGACGCAATCGTTGATGGTAAAGCGCACTAGTTTATTAAGAGCCTTTTCACTCTAGCCTTGAAGACACTCAAATTGTAGTCCGACGGAAACACCGCCGCCGGCAGATTGTTCCAGTCCCTCGATGTACGCGGTATAAAGGACGAGGCGAAACTCTTCGTCCGGATCGTAGAGGTGTTAACAACATAAGGGTGGAAACTCGCCGTACGACGGGTCGTCCGATGGTGGAACGGAGATGGGGGAATTAAATCGTGCAATTCCCTCGCACACTCCCCAGAATGTATCCTATAGAACACCGAAAGGCTGGCTAATCTACGCCTGTGCTCTAGGCTTTGGAGACCAACTCGAGTTAAATCAGGGTCACCAATCAGCCTCTTCGCACGCCTCTCCACTGAATCCAAAGTGGCCAGGTGACACTTAGCAGCACCAGCCCAAATGTGGCTGCAGTACTCCACACACGAACGGACCTGTGCTTTGTACAACATTAGAAGCTGCCCTGGTGTGAAGTACTGCCGGACCTTTGCGATTACACCAAGTTTTCTGGCAGCCACCTTGGCCTTGGACTCAATTATGTTTATTCGGAAAATTGGCACTGACCACGATTCACTTGTTGAACTAAACAAAATTTAAGTTCAGGCCATCTCTTTTCTTTTTATTTCATGAAGAAAAGAACAGAAGATAAATGTTAATTTACTCCTCTCAAATTAAAGTACTCCATTTATACAGTTTAAACGTGGTTAAAACATGGCGCCTAAAAATACGTCAATAGTGATGTTTCCTGGGTAAAAAAAAAATTCTATTTAGTCCGTCATTCAGATTATAGAAAAATACTGGATACCTACATATATTTTGTTTTATAAAATCAATAAAAATTTACAAATATAAAAGGCATCAAAGATCAGGAGTGGTGGTTGTTGACGTCACTGCTCGCTAAAAAGTGTAGCGTGCATTGACGTCACACGAGTTTTCAACGCATTGCTGTCGTCTTCATTTTTTATTTATATGAAAAAAGAAAAAATACGTGTGTACTATTTTTTGGAAATCTGACTGACGGACTAATTAGTTTTTTTTTTTTGGTCAACTACCCTATTAACGTCAGGTGTGGACTAATTTGACAGGACTAATCTAATATTTTTAATATGTTTTTTATATGCTCCGTTCCTATTGGTCACAGCTTGATGTTACATAAGCCTGCCTGGATTAATGGGCTATCCAACGCAAAAATAATTTTCCAAATCGGGCCAGTAGTTCCTGAGTTTAGTGCGTTCAAATAAACAAACACTTCAATTACTGCTTTATATTAGAGTAGACTAGCGGCCCCTAGCGACTTCGTTCGCGTGTAGTTAGTTATTATGCTCGGCTCTTATTGGTCGCAGCGTGATGTTATATAACCTAAAGCCTTCTTGGGTAAATGGTCTATCAAACGCAAAAAGAATTTTTGAAATCGGATTAGTGGTTCCTGAGATTAGCGCGTTCAAACAAACAAACTCTTCAGCTTTATATATTAGTATAGATATAGAAATCGCTCATAATGGGCCTCATACGAAGGCTCCGGGTCACACAAAGGGCAATGGAAAGAGCTATGCTCGGAATTTCTATGCGTGATCGAATCAGAAATGAGGAGATCCGCAGAAGAACCAAAGTCACCGATATAGCTCTGCGAATCGCTAAACTTAAGTGGCAGTGGCCAGGGCACATTGCTCGTAGAACCGATGGCCGATGGAGCAGTAAGATTCTGGAGTGGCGGACACGTACTATAAGACGCAGCGTAGGGAGGGGGGAGGCATTTGTCCAGCAGTGGACATCTATAGGCTGAAGAAGATAGATATAGAAATAGGAACAAATAGAGGCAAACATTTGGTTTAGTTTGTAGACAAGGCCTTTAACAAAAAGGTAAAGGCTCGAATATTTCGGAGATAGAACGAACAAATTCAGGATGGTAAAGTGTTATTTTTGTGAGTTTTAATTACAAGTCTTATTTTAGACCACGCAAAGCTATTGTAGAACACAAAATAAACATCTTATTTTATTATTTGCGTTTTGTGTTATTGAGCACACACATTCTACGAACATAAAATGAAGCAATCAATTATTTATATCCTTCAAAATGATTCAGCGCAATAGTTGTGTAACAAACAATAACTATCATTTTGATTCATTTTGAAGTATATTGCTCAACAACGTAACTCATTAATTTGTAACAACGTAACACATTCATGTCGCCAACTAATCCCTGTTTCTCTTTTACTAACATAATAAATAAATATATACGGACAAATCACATAGATTGAGCTAGCCCCAAAGTAAGCTCGAGACTTGTGTTATGGGATACTAACTCCACGATACTATATTTTATAATAGATACATATATAAACATCCAAGACCCAGGCCAATCAGGAAAAGATCGTTTTCCATCACGACCTGGCCGGGGATCGAACCCGGGGCCTCCACGTCGCAGGCAGGCGTGTTTTTTTTTACTAACAATATATGGGCCTTACAAAGATTTTGAATTTGAAGTTGCAACTAATTTGCAATGAATGCAGTTGTTCTACTATCAAAATGCAATATAGGTACCTAAGTATTGCTACTGATAGCGTGTTTGGTAATTATGATTCTCCCTATATTTTACTATACCTATGTATCTGTTCTTATTCAACAGGTATAGTAACATTTTCTAGACTCTTAAAGCCAGAACAAAATTGTTTAGCGGAAACAAAACTATACAACCCCGAACCTCATCAAATCGCGGTCGAATCCCAACCCCCGTGGAAACATTACGAGGATTTCAACACACTACCTGAGATCCGATCGACAATAATTCGTCCATTTTTTTCTCACAGTGATATTTTGGCTATTATTTTGTCATAAAATACTCTATCAAAACATTTTTTGGGGAAACGAGACGGATTCGGATGATTGGACTGAGTTTTTTTTTTTTTTGTATAAATAGCAAACCGAAACGGTTTGATGAGGGAAGAATAAGCTCTAGGGACTGGCAATGGAGGAGTGCGGAGTTTTGGATGATAGCAACGAGTTAGTGGTATCGATTGCGTTGTTCACAAACTAAACTAAGTTTATGTTAAGTGCATCTTTTTCTTTATATTTCATTAAGAAAAGGACAGAATATGAAATACTAGCTTTCCGCCCGCGGCTTTGCTCGCATGCAGATCGGTTATATCGCGCTTTTTTAGATTTCCCTCGGGAATATAATTTTTTCCGGGATAAAAACTACCCTAATATTTGATCCGGACTTTTAACTTTAATTGATATAAAAAATATAAAAATAATTTCAAAGCAATCGGTTCAGACCGATTGCTATGAAATTTTTTAAACCTAAAAAAGTGTCAGTGTGCGGAAAGTGAGTTTGTTTGTTTGTTGAAAGCGGAACAAACAAACAAACAAACTCACTTTCCGCACACTTTATAATATTAGAAAGGATTAGACCTGTCAAATTAAGACAGTCCATAGATAAAATATTGATACCTTTTGCATCTAGATACATTGGAAGCCTAATCGGATTCAGCGGAATCTTGCTGGGAGAGGAGGTGATAGCAACGAGACAGTGTAGTGTAGAGTACTATGCAGGATCAGATTGACAGACACACTTGCCTAGTTATGTCTAGGATACATAGCTAATCAGCACAATAATTGCGTAACAAACTATCAGTAGCAATGCCTTTCATTTTGACAGTTCTACAACATTCATTGCGTTGTTTACGTTACTGAGCCCACAAATTTTTCGTACTTATGAAGCTATGGATAAGGAATATGCTTCAAAACTATTCCAATTGATAGTTATAGTGTTTTAAGCAATTAGGGTGCTTGCTGATATGCCTAAGTTATTCACTCAATAACTTGAACTATGACAGTCAAATAGGTATTATGCTCTATAAGAGATACGCTAAAAGGGTTCACTACAGACTTCGCTTGTTCACCGGTCCTGCACCAGGTCGTCGGTCCACCTTAACGGGGGCCTACTCACGCTGCGTCTTCCGGTGCGTGGTCGCCACTCGAGGAACCGTCGGCTCCATCGGGCATCGGTCCTACGGGCAATGTGTCCAGTCCACTGCCACTTAAGTGTTGCAATTCTTTGGGCTATGTCGGTTACTTAAGAACAAGAATTGGTACAAATGGCACCAATCATCATTATCATCTCAGCGATAATCCCAGTCGCATCTGAAGCTTTTTCAGCTTTAAAGTCTGGGGTCCGCTCTACCAGTCTAACTGCTGATTTTGGCTAAACTTCGATATTTTCCGTGAAGCGACTGCCTGTGCGTCTGACCTCCACAACCCGAAGGCGATAACGAAGTATTGCAGTTAGACCAATTGTTGGACTTTTGAGGGCTCCAACACAACCAGTAACGACTGTCATTAGATGTTCGTAGGCACGGCCAGAAGTATAAGTAATAGGTAAGTAATGAAAGTTTGTTCTGATTCATATAGAGAAGATCTTGTCTTGAGTTTCAGTAGAATATGTTCAGAATGATATCGTAATTTTAATACAATAATAAAGGAATGTAAGACGATCAGTTCTGCCGTTATGATTATATAGCCACGCTCAATTCGCAGGTTGCGGCGCCAACAAGGAATGCCCCATTTAAGCCCACATTTTTTTGGTCAACCCTTAACAAGGGATGACAAAAACGTGTCAACGGGGTACCGCAGGCGACGATTGTAATGAACGACTAACGGATAAACATTATCTAAATCGATAAATAATGATGTTATATTTATCACTTCACCCTTTGATCTTGATGTTCGTAATCTGCTATGGCGTTTTGGTAATTATTGTGAAGTAGGTCGAAAAATACGGATCAGCTCATGGTTATCTCGGAAAGTTGTAACAAAATCACGAGTTACTGCTCGTTGAGTAGTTAACCATCAGCATTGAGGACGCTAAGAAAAATAAACAATATAAAAGAATTTATTTTGCAAGACTTCATTTTTCGACGTTTATAGGTGTCGACATCTAGTCTGTAATTTAGGAACTACAATCCCCAATAGTAAGTAGCAATGGTAGCACATTAATTTAGGGTACCTAGTTTATCAAAATACAAGTAGATGGCGCTATTCTCAATGTTGAGAAATAAAATAACATATTTACTTTTTTTAAATTTATTAACTTAATATAATAATAAAATATAATCTTAATGCCTCATAAAATATTACAAATGCATAAACTGTTTTCTTTTTTTCTATCAGTCTCTTTTTGGAACAATTTGTGATTATTCTATGACCACATAGAATTTAATAGGTGAAGCCTTTTTCTTCCAATTCTTCTCGAACTTTCTGACGATTCGGCCAAAAGACCATTAGGATTGTTGAAGCTGAAAGGAAATAAATAACTGTATACTTATTTTGTATCGGGCATCAGAACAAAAAGATAGAAATAAAGAAAAGCGATTTTGCTAATCTCTAGTCAATGAAAAGTTTCAACATAGTTGGCAAAACATTAATCCCAGTAAAACCCCAATAAAATGTTAAAAGAGATCTATTTTTTTTCTTTTTCTCTGGTATCGTGGGTACGTTCACAAACAGCCAGACCCGAAACAACTACTTAGGTACTTGTAAATCATAATAATATTTGTTCTGTGCGGGAATCAACAGCTTAACCACTGCGCTAACCGTACTGCGCTAATCTTATCAATATAAAATAACACAAGCAGTTAGGTACATATTGTATACTTCTTACCTGCTGTAAAAACTCCAAACACAGTGAAAGCCTCATGGCAGTGTAGGTCCAGCGTGGCCCCGAGGAAGTTAGAGCCGATAGCAGCGCCAGTTCGCCCCACCATGTACATCACACACATTGCCATGGCCCTGAAATAGCGAGCATATACAACATAATTTTTTGTTTATGCGAAACCCGAAAACATGTATTTTTAAGTAAAGAATCTATGTACAAATTTTCAAAATGATATAATGAAAAACTACAAAGGTATGACCTTGCTATTCTACTTGGTCTTCCCAACAAAACTAAGATCAAAGATCCGCTCGTGCGGGCGAGAGCGGGGCTTTGATCTCTGGCGTCAGCTGTTGCGCGCGCGATTACTTTGACCTATCGTTAAGCTGCGTGCGCGCGCTCGGAAATAGCAACAATTTCTAAATGTATTTGGGAAAAATATTTAACATGGTGTAAAAATGATTGCAATTCGCATAAACAAAAAATTACGTTATATTATAACAAGTTTTAATACATATTTAGGTAAACAGACTTTTAGAGTACTTAATCGTCACGGCAGCGTCTTAGGCTTGAGCGTAATCATCACGCTGCTCAATGCGAGTTGGCAATTTCAAACTTAAAGTCCAGGTTTCCTCAAGATGTTTTCCGTCACCTTCAGTCATTGGTGCGCAAGTTATACTTAGAAAGTACATATAACTTAGAAAAGTTACATTGGTACTTGCCTAACCTGGAATCGAAACCACCACGACTTTTTTGGCTGTTTGATACTGCAAAATTCCAATTACATATCTCCGTTTGGACACAACACTATATCAAAGTCGGTTCATCCGTTCGGCAGCGACGATGCCACAGACAGAGAGAGAAACCTACATATACAGTCAGACATAACATCCAGTCATTTTTACGTCGAGGGTTAAAAAAGCCTCAATCACAACCCTAAACTCTTTATTCAATTGGAAAAGAATTGATCACTTTCGACAACGCTCACACTACGCTGAACACCGGTTCTGATGCAATCACAAAAATCAGCAACAACAGGCGCGGCCAGAACCTGGATGGTACTACTAACCTCAGTTGTGTAGGGAAAACATCCACGGCTATAGCAGCCAGGATCGAGGCAGCACACCCTGAGCATAAGCAGATGATGAGCAGCACTGTCGCGGTAACACCCTCGGGTACGAAGGCGGCTGCCACTGTTGCGATGCCACAGATAAACATTATACCACCTGGAAGGTAAAGGAAAATGTTGAAAAAAAAATACATACACAACGTTATCTTTTCTTCATACGAAACCTGAATATAGTTTGTTCAGAATTAGCAACTGAATCGATTCCAATTATTTTTACACCATGTTAAATTTTTCCCAAATACATTTAGAAATTGTTGCATTGTGGTTACCGAGCACAATACGCAGCTTACAGTAGATCATAGTACGCGCAACAGCTAACGCCAAAGGCCTATCGCTCGCCCGCCCGAGCGGAGCCTTGACCATATTTTTCTTAAGACAACCAAGTAGGATAACAAGCTCATAACTTAATGGTTTTTCATGATATTTTTTTGAAATTTTGTACATAGATCCTTTACTTTAAAATACTGGACACGTGTTTCGGGTTTCGTATAAACAAAAATTATCTTGTATAACATACAAATGTAAAGAAAAGCCTGTCCGATCCGTGAAGGTATTGTTAGGTAGGTATTGATAATTGATTCTAATAATGCCTGCAAAGCCGAGGTAAACTTAAAAAAATCCCCCTAAAAAACTAAATATTATTTCGCAAAAGGAGGTAACTTAATACATGTGCGTTAGGCAATAAATGCACGGGCGAACGGGAGTAGGGCACGCGGCACGGGCGCATCGCTCATAGTAGTACCGTCGAAAATGATATTGTCACTTTTTAAAAAAATACCAAATTTCGCGGAAACAAAAGATTAATTGCTACTATGATGATTATGTAAAATTTCATATTTTATTTAGTCATATGTTTACCTAACCTTTATTATCCTTATGGGTCGGACGGGGTTTTCTTTATATATCGGGTACAAACAATAACACACGGAGATACAATGCCTGGTTGATTCCCCCGGCCGGTGTCATGCCCGATAGATGTCAAACTTGCTATCTTCCACAATAAATATCCGGTAAGGCAATTATTAAATTGTGGGACAATTATTAAATTGTGGGACAATTATTAAATTGGTAAACTCACTGTATAGAGTCTTCTTGCCAATTTTATTGATGAGGAAGCCTATGGCTAGGTATGTGAGCGCGAACACGGCCCCCATAGACATGGATATGGGGAATACGGCCACTGACACCTCTGCCTCGCACATCGCTTCATCAGAAGACAACATCTGCAAAAAAGTAAGGTCTTTGATTATACCAAGCTTTCGTGAGCTTTTGAGTAAGGATCGTGAGGCCAAAACTGAATTTATCCTTTTTTTTAATAATTATAAACTAGGGCTTGACTGCAACCTCGCCTGATGGTAAGCAGTGATACAATCGTTAATAGTAAAGCGCGCTAGTTTATTAAGCCTATTCACTTAAAAATCTCAGTGAATAGGAAAGAAGACCGCAGTTGAGCGAGGTGATGCAATGTTAAACCTAAAAACACGACCAAGGATGGATGCTGCACCAGAGGGAGATTGGTCTGGAGACCCTTCATGACCAAACTCCCGACACAACAACATTAGACGCATCGTATACTGCACACAACGCCACAGAACTGCTCAGACCCTCAACCCACAGATTCGAATAAAAACCCGGCACACAAATAGTCTATAACCAGAAATGAGGCACTTTTTATCCCACGCATTTAACTCACGCGGGTGAAACCTAACTTCTTACTCTTTTCCAGCCTATAGAGGTCGACTGCTGGACTATGGCCTCTCCCAAGGCTTACCACAATGATAGGTCTTGTGCTGCCCGCATCCATCGGCTTCCCGCGACCTTCACCAGGTCATCGGCCCACCTTGTTGGGGGCCTCCCTACATATGTGCCACTACAGAGCATTGTTGCCCCATCGGCAATCGGTTCTACGAGCAATGTGCCCCGCCCACTGCCACTTAATTTTAACGACTCGAAGAGCTATGTCGGCGACTCTGGTTCTTCTGCGGATTTCCCCATTTCTGATTCGATCGCACTGAGAATCTCCGAGCATAGCTCTTTCCATCGCACTTTGTGACCTTGAGCCTTCGTATGAGGACCATTGTGAGCGATCACCTTTTAGTTCCGTATGTTCTCAGGTCCTCACTGGCAACACACACCAGTCTACACACAACAGAAACCTAGCAAGTATGAAATAAATAGAATATGTTTCACTATCTCTTAATATCAACTTCTAATGAGGCCTCTCTTCGAGAAGTACAAGTTCGAATCTCGATACACCACGTGGACTCAGGGCGAGTTTGTAGATGACCAATTTCTTCCAATTGTTGGTTTCAGGATATGCCAGTTCTTTACGGTGTTGTCTTTCACTATTTTGAGAGCAAACCTAATGAATTATTTTACGCAAAGTAAAGCTCTTGTCACGGCTCGAACCTCGCGGCTACTTAATGCAGGTCCAGCAAAAACTCGATAGGTAATGTAGGTATATCTATTCACACATTTTCAAGCTATTAATGGTAGTACTTACGCTCGAGTTAACGAATTTATCACGTATGATCTGACATATTGTGATGCTTTTATTAGTATTACTTCTTAAAATACTATTCAGTATATCTGGGACCCAAACGTAGAGACCACTCGACCTGAAAAGCAAATATAAAAAAGATATATACAATACGTAACATAAAGGGTATATACTCGTACATACCAAGGGCATAGCTTCTTTACGTGATATCAAACGATATTGGAAACAATGATTTAAATTCAAAATAAAATACAAAAAAAAATGATATCAAATTTTTGGTTTCGTGTTTCTTTGATTCAAATCATAAGAAACGTGGCACCACACTACATATCGTCGCTTAAGTTCTAACACCGCGTAACTCAAAATAATGAACTTTTCAGGAGACTAAAAAAACTGTAAGTTTGTAAATAATAATAATATTTTTTTTTTGTTTGTTTTTTTTTTCGAAATAACGCGCCATCGTTGGTTTAATCGCTTATTTGCGATTGGTCAAATGACGCGTCTTTCGATTCTTTATCCAATGACATGCATAACACATTTTGACCATTTTTTTGAGTTCTGCGGTGTTGAACTTAAGCGACGATATGTTAATAACTACTCGTTACACTCGTTACTCGTTACTTGCGAATATCACGATAGGTAATTGTACATGTCTGTAATCATATTCTGTGTGCCAAGTATGGTAGTAGCCTATCACAGGCGATGTTTTTTCACATAAAATCCAAACATCTAGAGACATGATTAAAAAAGCCATGGCAAAATAGCAGCAAAACAAAAACAAAAAAAAAATAAACTACAGTTTCTCGTTTATCTCACAGGATCTAAATATTGGTAGGGAAGAAATAAATAAAAGAAAGCATGTAGTAGATATAAGAAAGATGTACTTAGTAAATGTAAAAATAAGCATGGATAGAATTGTAAAATTAGCTGCAAAACAATATAGAAAACTGTACAATTATTGACCCACACCCAAATAAGAATATCATATAGAGAACAGCTAGGCTAGACAGGCGTCCCACCTGTAAATGTGTGAAAGAGAATGTATGAAAGAAAGATTAAGTATGAAGAATCTCGTACTTTTACGAGAAGCAAAATTGCGAGAACAGACCTTATGAAAGTGTATAGTAAGTAGATAAGGTCTCTGGCCCCAATGTCGGAGGAATAGGCGAAAAATAAAAAAAATATTAGTAGGTAGCTACTTACAACATAAATACTGCAAACATCGATATGTGTGATATGAAAACACATCGCAAGAGGGGAACCTTGAACATTAGACCCACGTTCCTGACAGCGCCCGCGAACCCCCCAGCCCTCACTTCTTCGCTGCCTGTTTTTAATTTCTGTACCTGGAAAAGTAACAAAACTGTAAATAACCAAACGCACAAAAAAGGATATAAAAAACTTCTTCTTGTATTTTGTCCTTTTCTTGAAGAAATAAAAAGAAAGAGATACACTTAACTTAGACAAATTTAGTTTAGTATGGGGCCAGTTTATTTTAAGCTGTTTTAAATCACCATGCCTACTTTTGTCTCTGATATCGTGTGATAACATCGTATGCCCGACACCATTCATGTACAAAACTGCTGATTAATATTGGTAATGACTATGTATTAATATATTCTACATCAAAAGCATTTGGCCTAAAAAGATGGGAGTAATCAAATCACTCGCCTTAATTAACTATTGATTCAATTTTAGGACGCAGGCTGCCTCTTTTCTACTATACCTAATTCACCGCATGGCGCACGGTACTTTTCATCATCATTTCAGCCGAAAGACGTACACTGCTGGACATAGGCCTCCCCCAAGGATCTCCACGACGACTGAAAACTTAGCGTGGGTAGGCCCCCGACAAGGTGGACCGACGACCTGGTAAAGGTCGCGGGAAACCGCTGGATGCGGTAGGCGCAGGACCGGTCGTCATAGTAATTTGCCTTCCTAACTTTCGAACACATATGACATGAATATCACGTCATATCTTAGAATTTTTTAATCTGATGTTTACTTTTATTGTTGAAAGTCATACTTAATTTCTTGTAAAGTCAAATCAGTGATGAACTTCAAATAAAAGATACTTACTGGAAAGCATTCAGCACTCCTGCCATTATTCCAAGCATACATCATAGCTAGAACTGGCAAGGCTGCCTCTGGACCTTTAGCAGCCAGCAGGTACCGTGGGCTCTCAGGCAGGAACATCAGTATGGCTGCGGCTGCCAATCCAGGAACGCACCACAGCCAGACGAAGGCTCTCCAGGGAACTACCTTTATGCAAGCGAAGGTGAAGGACCATTTTCCCGGGATTATCAACCACGCGAGACCTGAAATGGAGATTAATCATTGTTTGATTTTTTCTATTTCTGTATCATAAAGGTCTGTCCGTTTATTTATAATTTTAAGTCAAGCTTCGAAATAATCATCATCATCATCATCATCATCATCATTATCATCATCATCATCTCAGCGTTAATCCCAGTAGCATCCGAACCTTTTTCAGCTTTGGAGTCTGGGGTCCACTTTACCAGTCTAACTGCTGAGTTTTAGCGAAACTTTGATATTTTCCGTGAAGCGACTGCCGTCTGACCTCTACAACCCGAAGGAGATATCGAAGCATTGCAGTTAGACCATTTGTTGGAGTTTTGAGGGCTCCAACAACCGCCATTAGATATTCGTATGGCAACCGGGACCAACGGCTTAACGTGCTTTCCGAGGCAATATTCATGCATACAAATATTTGCACTGCGCGGGGACCGAAAACGCGCCTCCTTGCGCAGAGGCCACGCTCGGTACCGCTATCTACGCCGCCACGGGGGCTGTCAAAGCTGAGCGCGGAGCTGTCGTGCTTTGAAATAATGTTTCAAATTAATGTTATATCAAGTTCAATAAAAATCGCGTTTATTTTTATTTTCATTAAGTCGATAACAGAATGACTAGCAATATTGAGAAGGAATTTAAAATATTTGAAGTTATAGCTTAAAATGAGCTTTATTATGTAGGATGTAAAGGTACTTTTCCATAAACTCACATTTGTTTACGTTATTGTCTAATTAATCAAGAACGCAGATTAGTTATTTTACAAAGTGATTAATGACAATGTAGGTACTATTTAAAATTACCCAACATTATTTACACAGAAATAAAAAAAATATTTCTAAAAGTGATTAGAAAAATTTCCTGCCTTAGGAATTACCACTGTATCTTGGGTGTATTTACACCTAAGTGCACAAACAGCAACACCCAAAGATATACTTGAACGTCACAAAAATATTTGTTTCTCGCAGGTATTGAACCCGCCACACGGCAATGCAGCAATCGTCTCGATTTAGTCCGATCGATATAATGTATTATTATGAAATTTCAGGTCAGGTCAAGCTACCCGAAACTTTCAATTATTCCCATTCAACCGTGAGCCTTAATGCTTTTGGGATAAAATTGAATATCTAATAAAGAAATCTAACAGATTGTAGTAGCTTGGTATGTTGTCGTCTGTCTATGAAAATACTATTATTATCGAAACTGCGAACGTATAATTTCTCTTTCAAATTCAATCAATCATTTTAGGGTTCCGTACCAAAAAGGTAAAACTTCATGAGACTTCGCTGTCCGTCTGTCCGTCCATTTGTCACCAGGCTGTATATCATGAACCGTGATATTCTTATTTATATATAAATTTTCAAAAATGATGTATTTTTGTTGCCGCTATAACCACAAATACTAAAAAAAAAAAATAGACAAAATAGATAGACGCTTGAAATGTTCAAAGTATATTTGGTTATATGTTAAAATTAAAAATAAATAATTAAAATAAATTAAATATTGAAGGGGGGCTCCTATACAACAAACATGATTTTTTATGCTGTCTTTTAAAGATAATGTACGGAACCCTTTGTGCGCGAGTCCGGCTCGCACTTGGCCGGTTTTTTTTTTGTGTACTGGTTTTAACCTGTATACAATACCGCCCGGGCATACTATCCTGTGGCTGCACTAAATGAGTTTAAAGCCTCCAGCCAGGACCAAATAAAAACTAAGCGCCAACACCCACACGCCCCTTCCCCCGTGGGGTACGGGGGAATCTCGGCTTAGGGCGTCGCTGGAGAGAACAACAAGGAACGGCTGGATCGTACGGATTGATGACCGCGGCGTTTCCTAATAGATAGGTAATAGCTCTGAGAAGAAACCCCGAAACAAAGTCGAAGGTCATTGTACGGTGCATGTGGGTTTTAAAGTTAACAAAGTGATGTGTGCTAACCCTACCTCAAGTGAAGGGAAATTTGACACTGAAAATCATAGTGATGTCAAGCCGCACGACTCTGCATAAAACTGTCATTCAAGAACTATTGACATTACTTGTCCGGTGTAGGCTGCCCGCGCCGCAGCTGAGCCAGTACATATAAATTCCGGACTATAACTGTAGGTACGTGCACCGTACATATTGCCACAAAACAAAAAAAAAAGTTAAAACTGTGACCAAAACACGGCGCGTGTCGAGCGAGTGAAGCGAGCGTGCCGCGGCAGCGACCGACGAAGCGACAGAAAAACAGAATGTTTGTTTTTATTTCTTACTAGCTGACCCGGCGAACTAGTGACATGATCTTATTTACTACTTTTTAAATTAGGATAATCTATATTCAAGAACGGCTGAACCGATTTGGATGAAAATTGGTAGGGAGGTAGCTAAGAACTGAAAGAAGGACATAGGATATCCTTTTTATCCTGTTCCCGTCGTCCCTGTGTGAATGAATGAACTTCATTGTTTCGACTTCTACACTTTTGTGCGACCCTGGTCCCATTCACCGTGCATCTTTAAAAAAAAGTCTCACCGGTTGATGCATTCGTTTAAACTAAGGAATACTAATAGTAATACTCTCTGCCGGTTTAAAGTTTCTAATAAAAAGCCACAGAGCCAACTTCAACTTCAAACTTTCTAATATTGTATTGCTGTGCGATTAAGAGTTAATTGAAACATTGCTAATGAAAGCACTGAAGAAGAGCAAGAAATTGCACTTGAAGAGCGCCGCCTTAATAGGACTCGACTTAGTGCTTCACCCACAAGAGCAAAGGGAGGCATTATTCCATGTTTCTTTATTTATCATTGTAGCACCTTGTGAAAGAAATTATGAATTTCTTCGTGTGCTTCGTAATTTATTTAGCTGTTGATGTTTGAGGTTTGCTCGACAAGTTGTTGTTGTTGTTTTGCTCGTTTGTTTTTTTTTTTGCATTACCAACTGAGCCGTTTTACGGGCTGCCTGCCATTGCTCTTGAGAGTGAGTTTTATTTTGCCTATTTTTTGGAGGTGCAGGGTACCAGGGTAGCACAAAAGTGTAGAGGAGAAGTCGAAACAATGAAGCTCATTTATCATTATTATTAAATCATTTTTCCTTATTTGCTCACCGTTTAGACCTACCCTGGACTACGACAAACATTTTAAAACCAAAATCAGCTCAATCGGCCCAGCCGTTCTCGAGTTTTAACCAGACTAACGAACAACAATTCATTTTTATTTATATAGAAGATAGAAGATTAAAATCTACTTTGAATAAATAAATCTACCATAGTAAATTAAAAATCACGCAAATTGTTTCACCATATCCCTTAATCATCCAATCAATTGTCAATTTTTAATTTCTCTATAACCATAAGTTTTCATCATCCTCCCTTCAGAGGGAGGGTTCCCCGCTCGGCCCCTCCCTGCCCTCAAAAAAAACCCAAAAATTCAGCAGTCCATAAAGTTAAATTTAACCAAAGTCTGTCTTTTAGGCGGCGTAACGTACTCGTTGCCTAGCAACGGTTTGTTTGCCTCTATTCTTTATCGAATTTGGCTTAAATATGGGTGATTATATAACGGGTAGATCTAAAATATTTGCGAGATAATTTATCTCATGTTACGTACACGCAATAATAGTTAATGGGTCGTCGACTGATAGATAACCGTAAGTTCAAGTTAACTCCGTAGTAATTTATTAGATAGATAAGCTAATGACTTAATTAGATTTAATGTGAGTGTTTGCCTTGGCTCAACTAACTAGTCTCTTAGATAGGGTTTCATATATTACTTTGACTAGAATGTTTAAAAATTTTATATTACAATATGATCTTAAACATCTTTCATTCGTATGAATACCCCCTATTCCATACGTTAGTATGTAAAGGCAGAAATATTATTAGTACGAAGAATAGCAGGTCAACCTACCCGAAACTGTCAAAAATTCCCAGTCAACATTGAGCCTTCAAGCTTTATACAAAGTTATTTTTACTTTATACGAAACCTGCCCCCTAATCGGCGAACACGTTTTGTCAAATAATTGCGACTAGTTGGGATCATTTGACAAAAATGTGTTCGCCGATTAACGGGCTGAATATAGTTTGTTCAGAATAAGCAACTGAATCGATTCCAATCATTTTATAACATGTTATATTTAGAAATTGTTGCAGTGTGGTTACCGAGCACACGATACAACTGGCGGTAGAACATAGTACTAGCGGTGCGTTTAAAGAACAGATAAAACTGGCGCGTTGACCATATTTTTGTTGGGACAACCAAGTAAGATAACAAGCGCATAACTTTGTGGTTTTTTGTGATTTTTTTTTTTTGTAACTTTGTACATAGATTCTTTACTTAAAAATACACACATGTGGCACGTGTTTCGGATTTCGCATAAACAAAAAATAAAGTTTTGATTTTACAAAAACAGTGATTATAATGTCATAATTGTAGCATAATTACGCATATTGCTTAGCTCAATCCCAAGCTTTTTGTACAATGAGGAAGCATTTTTGAAAATTTATCCCCCAAACTGTTAGTACAATTTATCATAATATTCTGCCAGGCCTCTAGCCAACTATGGTGGGATCAGCTTTTACCCTAACTGGATGCAGCTGAAGGCAGGTTGGTTATCAGAGTTTCCGGCTCCTGATGACCCGTAACGACCGTCAAAGATCTCTGAATGGCAGCCGGAACCAACAACGTAACGAGGAATAGAGAGGTCTTGGTATGGAATATAGTCACCCATCTACAGGCCAGCCGCGACAAGCGTGGCTATTAAATGAAATAATCTTGAAGCATATTTCTAATCCATTGATCCGTATGTTCGATAAATGTATCTGCTCAACGACGTAAATAACGCAATGAATGATGTTTAACTGTCAAAATGAAGCCCATTGCTACTGATAGAGTGTTACGTAATTACCCTGCTATTTTTTACCCACAAAAAAAAAACAGTAATGCCAAAGAATAGTGTTATTGTACGAAAGATTACCTACGTTCTGGAAAAAAAACATTTATTGGCTTCATAGAAAAACGTCTCACTAATTTATTCTACGAAAGTTCCGTCTTTTTTCACTATAGGAAATCTCCACGAGGTCACGGCTTTTTAGGTTAAGCTAAGGAGTACAAACCTGGTAAAATAATGAATGAGAAGGAGATGAAGGCGGAACTCCACGCGATGGCTGCCGCTCGCTTAGAGGTAGCGTGCATCTCGCCCAGGTATGCGTAGACTGTAGCACTGGATGCGGATATCCTGAAACAGATACAGATTTTCTATTTATTTATCTTGGTAGAAACAAATGTGAGAAAGAGGAGGCCTATATTATTTATTCGGGACGAAAACAGATGCTACAAAATAAAAAGCACTGGCGTAGAGTAGCCAGCCTGTCGGTGTTCTATAGGATGAATTTTGGAGAGTGTGCGAGGGAATTGCATGATTTAATCCTCCTATCTCCGTTCCATCAACGGACGAGCCGTCGTACGGCGCGTTTCGCCTCTTCTTTTATATTCGCGTATCTACATCGAGGGACTGGAACAATTTGCCAGCGGCGGTGTTTCCGTCGGACTACAATTTAAGTGTCTTTAAGGCTAGAGTGAATAGGCTCTTAATAAACTAGCATCACTGCGTACGTTCAGGCGGCATTGCGATCAAGGACTAGTTTATAATTTATGAAAAAAAAAACTACCATTTACCAAACATGTAACTCACATCATTGTACACGTTATAGCTAAAGGTTGAGTTTTAATTTTAGCATTAACCGCGGTCCCACCTGATGGTAAGGAGTTGTAGTTGATGGCACTAGTTTATTAAGAGCATATTCACATCATTGTACACGTTATAGCTAAAGGTTGAGTTTTAATTTTAGCATTAACCGCGGTCCCACCTGATGGTAAGGAGTTGTAGTTGATGGCACTAGTTTATTAAGAGCATATTCACATCATTGTACACGTTATAGCTAAAGGTTGAGTTTTAATTTTAGCATTAACCGTGGTCCCACCTGATGGTAAGGAGTTGTAGTTGATGGCACTAGTTTATTAAGAGCATATTCACATCATTGTACACGTTATAGCTAAAGGTTGAGTTTTAATTTTAGCATTAACCGCGGTCCCACCTGATGGTAAGGAGTTGTAGTTGATGGCACTAGTTTATTAAGAGCATATTCACATCATTGTACACGTTATAGCTAAAGGTTGAGTTTTAATTTTAGCATTAACCGTGGTCCCACCTGATGGTAAGGAGTTGTAGTTGATGGCACTAGTTTATTAAGAGCATATTCACATCATTGTACACGTTATAGCTAAAGGTTGAGTTTTAATTTTAGCATTAACCGCGGTCCCACCTGATGGTAAGGAGTTGTAGTTGATGGCACTAGTTTATTAAGAGCATATTCACTCTCGCCTTGATCCTTGAAGACACTAAAATAGGGGTGTTTCCTGGGTAAAACAAATTGATTCTATTTAGGCCATCATTCAAATTATAGAAAGATATTGGATACGTATATTTTGTTTTATCAAATCAATAAAAATTGACAAACATAAAAGGCATCAAAGATCAGGAGTAGGGGCTAATGACGTAACTCGTTGCTAAAAAGTGTAGCAAGGAGTGACGTCACACGAGTTTTCAACGCACTGTATCCTCTTAATTTTTTTATATATGCAAAATGAAAAATACGTGTCTAGTTTTTTTGGGAATCTGACTGATAAATACATCAAATCGATCTATAAAGTAACAGCTTAGCTTAAATAATATTAAAACATTAGTTCAACATAGAATCTCTAACCATATCTCGGTGGTAGGCCATAACATCGGCTGCCGGCTGAAGTTACCACCCACCTGACAAAGTCTTGCCGCCAAGCGATTCGTCGTGTTCCGGCATTATGTCTGGATAAGCCGTACGGAGGACGGGTCGTAGCAATTGTGTTGCGATGTGTGCCGGGTACGATGCGCCAAATGTTGTTGTGTAGGGAGTTTGGTCGTGGAAGGTCTCCAGATCAATCTCCCTCTGGCACAATATCGTTAGTCGTGTTGTTGGGTTTAACATTGCATCACCTCGCTCAATTGTCGTCTTCCTTCCTATTCACTGTTTTTTGAGTGAATAGGAAGGAAAATTCCTTTATAAACTAGAGCGCTTTACCATCGGGCGGGATGTCGGTCAAGCACTAGTTTATAATTATATATTTTTTTTAAATCTTATATGATTGCTTAGATATAAAAAATATATTCAATTGAATAAAATGCGTGTTATTAAGACTTGTAAGAATTAACAAGGCCATGTGCACGGTGCACATTCCCCAGTATTAGTCCTGCACTGCATTACGTCTGCATGGAATAGTTGAAGACCTTGGAATGCCACTACTATATAATAGTACGATTTTATAACCATCTTATCATGGAAACATAAGTGAAGTGAGTATGGTGGGAGCTGTCATTTGCTCAATTAATGCTCGGGGATTGACACTATTCACAACTCACTCTAACCTCAATTCACTCAACTTTTCACTGAGTTCTTTACAGAACCAATGCGGCTCGTACCTTGTAATATAATTTGTTTGTTAGGTCAATACAAACACATATCATTGCATATTCAAAATTATAACATCATATACGCAACAGTGGGCGATTCCGAGCTGATATAATGATGATCATACAGGTACTGTAACCGACATATACCGAAGAATTGCAACACTAAAGTGGCAGTGGGATGGGCACATTTCCCGTAGGACCGATGCCCGATGGGCCTGACGGGTTCTCGAGTGGCGACCACGCAACACCGGAAAACGCAGTCTGAGTAGGCCCCCGACAATGTGGACCGACGACCTTGTGAAGATCGCGGGAAACCGCTGGATGCGGGAGGCGCAGGACCGGTCGTCGTGGAGAACCTTGGGGAGGATAGGCATCCCAGCAGTGGACGTCTTTCGGCTGAAATGATGATGATGATGATGGATCAAGTTACAACATTCAGCAAGCATTCAGAGCACATCACCATCGTCATGCACAACGTAAATTTTTGTTTATGCGAAACCTGCCCGAAATCGTTTGTACCGAACGGACCAATGGGGCGGTCCAAACGATCCCAACTGAACCCAACTAATCGCAATCATTTGACAAAAATGTGTTCGCCGATTAGGGGGCTGAATATAGTTTTTTCACAATAACCATTGAATCGATCCGCCCCATGCAGCTTACGATAAATCATACTACTGCGCACAGCTGATGCGAGCGGTCAATGCACCGGGCGCCCGCCTTAGCGGAGTGTGGACCATATTTTTGTTGGGACAGCCAAGTAGGATAACAAGCTCATAACTTTGTGGTTTTTCATGATATATTTTTGGATTTTTGTATGTAGATTCTTTACTTAATTAAAAATACTAGACACGTGTTTCGGGTTACGCATAAACAAAAAATAATGTTGTATTTATATTATTTCTATTGTAGGTATAGATCCCTTTTCCACTTCTTATACGCAACCAGACTTGACAAATAATGAATGTAAATGCAAAGAATTTATCGGAAATTCTGCCTCGCGGTTTATATTCGTGAATATCATTAATGTTTCTAAAAAGTTACTTTATAAAATGGCTCTGAGAGCTGGCGCAGGCCACTCATTATATTTTTTTAGAATACTGAACAATCATAGACGTACAATAAAAAATAATTAATATAAAAGTTGTTATTGGCTTATCGTTTCTTTATTACAATTATTAAAACATAATAGATTATTACGGACTACTCGGACATTGCACTTGAGTTGCCTTTTTTAATTAACACCTAATGCTTATTATAACAAATATAATTATTAATTTAATTAAGGTTTGGAAATTTTACGAAAAATCTAAATCCAATCTGTAATAAATACTTGTTCTTCTTCTTCATCTCAGCGTTAATCCCAGTCGCATCCGAAACCTTTTTCAGCTTTGGAGTCTGGAGTCCGCTTTACCAGTCTAACTGCTGATTTTGGCTAAACTTCGATATCTTCCATGAAGCGACTGCCGTCTGACCTCCACAACCCGAAGGTGATATGGAAGCATTGCAGTTAGACCAATTGCTGGACTTTTGAGGGCTCCAAAAACCCGTAACGACTACCCATTAGATGTTCGTATGGCAACCGGGACGAACGGCTTAAAGTGCTTTTCGAGGCACGAGCAGACCAATGCAAATATTCATACATGCATACAAATATTTGCACTGCGCGGGGATCGAACCCGCACCTCCTTGCGCAGCGGCCGCGTTCGCTACCGCTACGCCACGGAGGCTGTCGAAATCTGTAATAAATTATCAATAGATAAATACTTGGGCCATATGGATGATATAGATTTGGAGAGGGACGCAGAGCGTTGTCGGTCCGGGCGAACATGCTGGCCCGCAGGTTCACTCGATGTACATTATCAGTTAAAATAGCCCTTTTTAAGGCGTATTTTACAAGGCCCTGTGGTTCAGATATACCCAAAGGGCTTGCAGCGCTTTGCGGATCCAATAGAACAATGCGTTCAGGATGCTGTTGCGACTGCCGCGCTTCTGTAGTGCGTCGGCGACGTTCGCTGACGCGCGCGTTGATAGCTTTGACGCAGTATGGCGCAAGAAATCTGCCTCGTTACTTCGCGGGTTGCGTAACAGTCCCAACATCATTCTGCACTCGATAGCGGCCCGGGCAGATAGTCCGATTGTGTGGGCATTAGGGGACCGTACAAAATCGGTTTTAGTTATTAAGTACTAAAATAGGTTTAAGTAAAATTTTTACTAACACAATGGACCACATGTAGTCGGAGTAAATAAATAAATAATAAAAATAAATACAAATAAATAAAAAGTTTAAACTTAAATATGTTTTTGCTTCCATCTTTTGAAGTTGATAGCAGCTCATACTTACCTAAAGGCATGTATGTACACAAGTTACTGGATAGACTGATAAACGCGCTTATGCTTATAAAAACAGATATATTTTTACGCAAAAACTATTGTGAAATGTGGACATTTTTCCTAGACTAAACCAGACGGAAGGTACGAGGTATTCCAGCAAAATCCCCAAATTGGACCGACCACTTGGCATTCTACCAGCCGCTCAGATTTTTTTCTGGATCAGATTTACTCATCTTTAATTCTGAATGTTTTTACTTAAATACGAAAATCGGCCTTGAGATTGCACTCAAGACATCTAAACTGTATGAAGACTAGGGCCTAAAGGCCACTTTAAGAGCGCAAGGTCTTTAAAAGCGATTATTTTTTTGAATTATCAATAGATTATTAGCAAATCCTGTAAATTTTGTAACATGGTAACACATTAATTTAAATTTTGTAACATGGTAACACATACATTTAAATTTTGTAACATGGTAACACATAAATTTAAATTTTGTAACATGGTAACACATAAATTTAAATTTTGTAACATGGTAACACGTAAATTTTAATTTTGTAACATGGTAACACATAAATTTAAAATTTTGAGTAGCAGTGGAGTGGTATCGGCAGCAATTTACAAGTTGTAGTTTCAATAGTATGTAATTTAAAAAAAAAAAAAAAACTTCGAGATAGATCTAGACTTACAAGCATCCTGTGAAGAATCTGAAGACTAGCAGCATCCATACGTTGGTTGAGAACGACGACATGATCGAGAAGACGGCAGACAGTAGTAGGGCTGGGAGCATCACCGCGCGGCGCCCGATACGGTCACCCAGGTAACCCCATAGGAAGGAGGTGCTGATTATACCTGGTGGAGAAAAGGTTTTTGCAGTTTATTTCTGAAAACTGGTTTATACAAACATTTTTATCAGTCATACGAGCTAGATGAGACGGTGTTTCATATCAGTGACTGATCACAGGCCCAGATCATCACCATCATTATCACTTCAGCCGAAAGAGGTCCACTGCTGGAAATAGGCCTCCCCCCGGCCCTGCACCTCCCGCATCCAGCGGTTTTTCGCAACCTTCACCACGTCGTCGGTCCACCTTGTTAGGTTCCCACGCTGCGTCTTCCAGTGCATGGTCACCACTCGAGAACCCGTCGGCCCTACGGGCAATGAGACCGGTCCACTGTCGCAAGTGTTGCAATTCTTCGGGCTATGTCAGTTACTCCACACTTGCCACAGATAAGAATAACTAAACTAAATTTAGTTCAGGGCATTGACTAATTTGACAGGATTAAACTACTATTGAAACTTCTTAATGAAATGGAATGAAAAAGATATCACACTCATTTAACACATCACAGTCACAATCTCATCTCAGTGACAATCAAAAAATTTGCCATAAATGTAAGTAAAATGAAGAAAGTATTTTTAACAGAATTAGACTGTCATCATTATTGGCCTTTTTATCGTCCGTATGCTGGACACAGGTCTCCTCTTAAACAGAGAAGGATTGAGCGTAATCACTCACCACGCTTGCTCAATGCGGATTGGCGATTTCTGATTTAAAGTCCAGGTTTCCTCAAGACGTTTTCCTTCACCTTGTAATCAGTCATTGGTGATCCAAGATATACTTAGAAAGTACATATAACTTAAAAGTTACATTGGTACTTGCCTGACCTGGAATCGAACCCGCAAACTCATACCTGAGAGGCTGGTAAGCCGTGGTAAGAGTTTTAACCACTAGGCCAGCACGACGACTTAGACTGTGAATGTTGCCTAACAGTCGTTTTTGTAGCAGACCGTGTTGTAATAACTTTTTAGTGCAGATACTGACTTATATGTAACTAGCTGCGCCTCGCTGTTTCACCCGCGTAGGTTTTGATATGTTTTTTTATATGCTCCGCTCCTATTGGTCGCAGCGTGATGTTATATAGCCTAAAGCCTTCCTGGATTATTGGGCTATCCAACGTAAAAATAATTTTTCAAGTAGTTCCTGAGATTAGCGCGTTAAAATAAACAAACAAACTCTTCAGTTTTATATATTAGTATAGATAAAATACCTTCAGTGTTTAATAATTTGTGGAAAAATGTTGTTTATGAGTCGGCTTTCGATATGCATCGAACGGTTATCAAATCGGTTCATACGTTGTAATTAACTTTCTGTGCACCCTAATTGCGTAATACACTTTTACTATCAATGAATTAGGTATGTACCATTGCTCCATATGTTAGGAAAATGTGTTTGCTCAAGGACGTAAACAAAGCAATGAACTAAACTGTCAAAATAAAACCCACTGCTACTGATAATGTGTTACACAATTGCCAAGCAAGTTTAAAAATGGTAGTAGCAGATGGTGCCAAGTATTAGTAACATTTGGAGCGAATGCCAACATATTTACTACATATGTTCGATCAGTAGCAACTTTGGGAGCAATCATACCAAGCGTGGCCGCCTGGAGACATTGAGTCACGTTGGTGTTTGCTCTTTAATTCAAAATACAGCAATCCAATTCGCGCATTTAAAAAACGTTAAATGCAATCCCCGATGTCAACACTCAACGACAAGCAATGCCAAAAATTTTGGTAAATTAGAGTGCCTTATGTCCTAGACCTTAGGTCATAGCTGTTGCTCACGAGTTTACCTATAATCCAGGATTAAATGTAGCAGATGTAAACCATGATCCAGATCATGGTCTATCTACGTAAAAAATGTCCATACAAATCCGCTTTAGTGTGAAAGCGTAACAAACAAATTTACTTTAGCATTTATATTATTAGTTAGGATGGGGAACAAGGATAGAGTTCACTCAAGCTCCAAAAAGATAGGATCAGTCGACCAGAAAAGTGTTATTTTTGGAGGGCGTTCTGCTCGCCCAAGCAATGTTTCTGTTCAGCTCAGAACAGAAACTTTGCTTGCGCGATGCAGGATTTGGAGTGACGTCAGAATGACGAGTAGTTCGCTGTAGATGTCGCCAGTTTCTCTTATAATTAGAGACTGGGATTGACTGAGTTGCTACACTGGTTGACGTTATCACATCCCTGCATCACGTGTTTGCAATATGCTGAACGTATGCTTATAATTCTTACCAATGAAAGCAGCAGCATTGACCAGCCCCTTATCTTTGCTGGTTAGCTTGAGCTCACACTCGGCTGCGGTGATGACGTAGCTCATGCCGACTGACTCCATGGACACGTTCAGCATGATGAGACCGCTGGTGAAGAGCACGAGGTGGTTTAGTCTGCCGTGACCTGAGAGGTTAAAAGTGCACTTTATTAATAACACGAAATCACTAAGTACCAGTCACGAATCACGATGCACCACTTACGAAATTTAAACACCCGCACCACTCCGCAAGCCATCCACAACAAGTGCAAAGTACTCATGCACTTTATCACGTGCCAATGCCCTCAATTTGGGTCGTTCTACCGACAAACGGAGCATAAACATAAGCGGTACGCGTGAACACAGAGGCAATTTCAACGGCTTCAGTAGCCGCCGACGTTTCGACGAGTTTCAGCAGCTATAGTTACCACCAACGTGTCGACGAGTTTCAGCGGCTGCAGTGGTCACCGACGTGTCGACAAGCATCGACGGTTGCAGCTTTCACTAACCTATCGATGAGTATCAACGGCTGAAGTTGCCGCCGACGTGTCGATAAGTATCAACGACTGTAGTTACTGCCGATGTGTCGACAAGGCTGGATTTGCCTCTGTCGCTGACGCCGTGCCGCTCGTGTGTATGCACACCTAATTGCCGTAGAATCTATGTATAATTGTATAGTCACACAGTTCAGTAACAATAATAGCGTGCGAATTGGAAATACACACATCAAAAGTGTCTAGGGATCAAGCATTTTTATGCGGATTTCTTGAGATTGAGATGTGGCTTTGTAATAAATTTATGATTTTATAAATTTATATGGATCCTTTTTGGTGCATTTCATAATTTGAATCAGGAACTGTGAATCAAATTCGAGTAAAAGATGAAAATCAGCTGTCAATATTTTCCCTATAAAAACATACAACGCATTGAAGACATTATTAGTGCTACTGTTTCCCTACTACTGATTAAAACCAACGTTATTATGGAGCGGCGACGTCATTTAAGCAGGGAAGAAATGCTCAGAGCCGTGGGAATGATAGAAGCTGGTTCCCGGCAACGTACTGTGGCTTTAGCTCTGAATACAAGTCAGAGTGTTATCAGTCGACTTTGGACACGTTACCGAAGCACTGGTACCGTGGCTGAGCGCCATGGAGGACGGTATCGCTGCACCACACGGAGACAAGACCGATACATTCAAATCTTAACTCGAAGAGCTCCAACAATAACCGCCATGATGTTAGCCGTGAGGCTTCATCACTCTTCAGGGAACTTAATTAGCGACCAAACAGTCAGAAACCGCTTGCATGAAGTGAACCTTCATTCCCGAAGACCGCTACGGGTACCACCTATAGCAATGCACAATCGTAGGATTCGATATCAATGGGCTCTTGAACACAGAAATTGGGCAGAAGAACAATGGCGTTTCGTGTGCTTTTCTGATGAGTCTCGTTTTGGTATGAGACCGGATACAAGACGTATACGACACTGGAGAACCCCTGGACGCCAACAGCGATTAAAATCCTGCCAGGAAGTCCATCCTTATAGTGGTGGAACCATCATGGTATGGGCGGGTATTTGGATCGGCGGAAGAACTGAGTTGATTTGGATCAGAGGCAACCTCAACGCTCAAATTTATGCTGAGACGATTGTATCAGACGTCATCGTTCCTCTACAAGTGCAAATCGGTCCCTTATTTCAGTTAATGCATGATAATGCACGACCGCACACCGCAAGAGTTGTAAGACAGACTCTCGCCGCAGCTAACATCAATGTCCTGCCCTGGCCTGCTCAGTCGCCAGACTTGAACCCGATTCAGCATGCATGGGATATGCTACAGAGAAGAGCTCTGCCGAATATGGAGGGTATCCAGTCGCAAGAAGACCTTTTTTTGTTGTTGCAACGAACATGGGCGGCCATTCCACAGCATGATTTGGATGAACTCATTTTGAGTATGCCAAACCGATGTTCTTGTGTTGTTAGTGTTCGCGGTAGAAACACGGATTATTAATTGTTTAAGTTACCCAATAAAATTTTAGAGAAAACTGTTATTTCAGTCTTTTTTTCGAACTTTTGTGTTAGTGGTTCAAATGTCAAATATCCCTTTATTAGGAAAATGGCAAATTTCTTTATTAATGCAAAGGTGACTTGGTTTATCGTTACTGTGACAAACGAAAACACTTTATTTGATGAATCCTTAAAGAAAATTTTAATTAATATCAATCAGGAGAAAAGTTATTGCAAAAATATATGTTGATCCCTAGACACTTTTGATGTGTGTAGTTGCTGTAAATGGACGAGGTATTGTTACGCTTTCGATGTATTGTCCTAGAGCAAAAAATTTGAAGACATGTGACATCTACCAAGCCGCACTGGGCTCGCGTGGTAGATTACGGCCCACTCTCTCTCGCCGAAAGTAGGCCTGAGTCCCACGGTTGGGAAAGTTATAGGCTGATTATGTATACTTTCGATGGTTTAAAGACATTTATTTCTTAAAGCACCAATTATAGTTCACTTATACAGATAGCATTATTCATTATTATTAACTGTATTCTTTTAAACTTGTTCCTTCCCCTTTGTGTCAGTGTTCTACATCGAACTGTGAATTTGAACAGTCCGCACATCACATCTTGTGGGAGTGTGTTCTTTGGCAGAATGAACGCAATATTATGTTGGATAGTGTACAAGTTACATCCGGAGTCGTTTATTATACGGACCTTGTAGAAACTAGAACCAATTTCCGTGCGTTCAGGCGCTTTTGCCATACCTATTATTGGAATCAATTGTAACAGCTAATACCTACTTAGGACCCATTAACTTAATCAAATTTTATTCCGTGGTGTTTGGCAATCTGGGCTTCTCCCAGTTGCAATAATGTCCCTTTGTGCCGATTGGCCTAGTTCTGTTCTGTCTCCTGCTTGTTATGGAGGGAAGTGGAAAAAATATCTTTTTTCTTACTCCTCCGCTATTATTTTCTGATTAATTTCGTTGCGGGACCCAAGACAGTTGAATCGTTTCTCCGGGACTCGTCGAGCTTCATTGCTCGGCGTTTTTCTGGCGGTCGCCACTGTTGATTCTGGCTTTCAGGAGTTGCAGTGGTTGGGAAAAGTGTGGCGGGTTTTGTCCCATAAGAAAAAGATAGCATTAACAAAATTTTATTTTAAAATAATAATTATCTTTGCGTCATCTGAGAAACTGTAAAATAGTTTAACTTATTAATAACTAAGATACAGCAAGTATGAGTAAATATTTTATAATAAATAAAAAACTGTTCAAGTTAAACTTATGGAATTCCTTAGGTCTTTTTGTACGGAGGACAGCAGGTCAAGCCACCCTAAACTGACAAATATTCCCAATCAACCTTGAGCCTTAGAGCATTAGCAATATAGTTGAAAATCTAATAAAGAAATATGTCAGATTGTAGTAGCTTGACTTGCTGTCGTCTGTACATTGGTATGCTTGTATGTTGGTAAATCACCTAATACACACACCCCTCATATGGTTTAGTTTTAATACCCTACAAGGTCCTCACTCTTGGTGCTTCTAAGTCGTCTTGATTACGAATATTAGGTATATCTATGAGTCTTTTGTGTAAACGAAATATTTGTGTGTATTTTGTTGTTAGGGATCTTACGGATAGTCAAGGCTATGTGGAGTAAACACACCAAAAATTATTGTAGTGTACTTATGTCTTTTAGTGCCAATAGACTAATAGACCATATTATTATTATAGTTTTTCATGTCCCACTTTTTTTTTATATATATTAGCATCTCGTAGTTGACCTTGTGAGGTCGTGGCTACCTGCTGGCTGCTACTAGCTATAAACCGAGGCAAAGGCTTCCCTATAGAATCTCATCCCACCTCTCTGCTTATTAATCAGACGATCAAAGGGCCAAACTTACGACTTAGCGGGTGCCGGTTTGGCAAACGTCGTCGCGACAGGCCCCAACATGGATAGCGGAATGATCTGGCCTCCTTAAAGCGCTCTACACACCAAAGCCGCCGTATGCCCGGCGGCATACGTCGGCAACATTTTGCCGACGGGTTAGGTTGGCGGTTTCAGTCATTGCAAGCCGTAAAAGTTTGCCGGCGGCATCTCGTCGGCTCGACACCAGAAACTTATTTGGCAGTTAAAATCACGTCATGCAGCTGAAATGCCATCGGGCAACTGAGCGCTTGCGTACGCTAGCCGCCTTCACACGCGCCTTCGAAGGTTGCCGACATGCAGGCTGCTTCTTTCAACATAAGCCGGTTGTGTCGGCGGGCTGTGTTGGCGGGCCGGCGGCTTAGGTGTGTAGTACGCTTAAGGTTACATGACCCAACGGAAAGAAATTAACTTGTGACAGGTTTATGGCAGATGACAGAGACAGACGCCAATGTGGACTAGTCTTAACAAAATAAAACTGAATAAATAAGGTATTTTTTAACTGTAATTTTCATTTACCTGTTTGTTCGAAGGCATCTTCAAAACTGTGCTCGCTAGCAGGATTCAGCTTCTCAACGCTTTCTGCATCTCCTTCCCCTTTGTATTTGTTTTTATCTGTCATTTTTCTTGATGTTTCTGTCTATGTATCTCTTTCTCTCTTTAATCTGTCATCACTCTTTTCTCACGCTGGTACGTTTGCTTAAAATGTGATACAGATAAGTTTCCTTTTTATGAAAGATGGGATGACGATGTTGTTATACCTGGAAAGATAAAATATATGTTTGAAAACGGATATTTTGGTTGGCAATGCTGCAATAAAGGGGGATGTTGTGTACTAGAGTTCAGGGCTGCAGTTGCAGTCGACGAAGGCCGCAAAATAAAGAGGGTATATCCAACGGTGGGCAGCGGTAGGCAGTGGACAGAAGGAAAAATGCTTTGTCATAATCGATTTAATGGATACGCAGTTAATTTCTTTTTGAAGTGAAACTTCTTTATCGGCGTTGGAAAAATATTTACCATCACATTTTTCCGTTACGCGCCATCTTTTTATTAAATTTTTTACTATACTCGTATTTACCCACTTAAAAGTCCTTCCCCATATCCCTACCTAAAATCCCGGATATCTCGGAAACGGCTGGGAATTTCAAAATTCTGACAAAAATTTTTGACGAAGGTTTTCAGCTTTGGAGTCTGTGGATCGCTTTACCGGTCAAACTGCTGAGTTTGGCTAAACTTCGATATTTTCCGTGAAGCGACTGACGTCTGACGTTAACAACCCGAAGGCGATATCGAAACATCGCAGTTAGACCAATTATTGGACTTTTGAGAGCTCCATCAACCCGTAACGACTGCCATTAGATGTTTGTGTGGCAACCGGGACCAACGGCTTAACGTGCTTTCCGAGGCACGACCAGACCAGTGCAAATATTCATATTCATGGAATTCATGGATGGAAGACGCACCTCCTTGTGCAGCGGCCGCGTTCGCTACCGCTACGCCACGGAGGCTGGCATCATTTAGTAAATAGATTGTTTACTTAAAAATACTGGACATGTGATTCGGGTTTCGCATAAACAAAAAATAATGTTGTAGGTATATTAGTACATAAAATTTACCATCAATAATGATGCAATACCTTGTATACGCCATCTGATGGTATTTTTAGTAATATTTATAAACATAAAAACTTTTTTTACAAAAAAACAACAACCGACTTCGAAAAAACACTACAAACTTTGTAGTGTTTTTTCGAAGTCGGTTGTTGTTTTTTTGTAAAAAAAGTTTTTATTTTACACTTTTTAGTTGTGAAAAGTACTGTTGCATCCGGTTAGACTGGATGCTGACGCTAAAATACTTAATGAAAAAACTTACAAACGCACTGGTGGCCCCTACGATTTTTATGAAAGTTCCCCTTGATTTCTCTGGTCTTCCACCATCAAACCCTGATGTCCTTATCATGGGATCACCTTGGGAATGTCTTCTTTCCAACAGAAAAAGAATTATCAAAAGCGGTTCATAAACGACCAAGTTATCCGCGAACAAACATAAAAAATAGCATATATACCGGTCGAAATGAGTAACCTCCTACTTTTTGAAGTCGGTTAAAAAACCTATAGTGGCTTACATATTAATAACTACGTGTACCGAAAGGCATATCGACTCGCCCGGAGAGTCCCTGTAAACTCTCCAGGCGACTCGGTGGCACTGAATGTGTGATTTTTAAACGTCGGAATATCCGATCTCTACTAATAATACTCGTAATAACTAGCCAATATTACATACAACCTTGGCTGATATAAAACGTACGTTTGTCCGTTCTAAGTTAATTCAGATAAACATTATGTCATTATGTATTTAAGGTCACTAACCCCCGTATCTACTAACGTAGTAACCTACATCCTTCCATCGTATTTCATGACAAGATAAGCATATCAAGATACTATTGCCATAATGACGTGACAAGCACATTTGTTTAGAAAATAAAGTCCAAATTCGCGTGGCAAAAAAGGTTATACATTGTATTTAGTAAGTCAATTAATTTTATGATCGAAGTATATTCGATATATCGAAGTAGATCGAAGGATAATGAGTTAGAAGCATATTTTGTATGGTTAGACTGGAAACTGACCCCGACATAGTTGGGAAAAGTGTAGGCGGCTAATGATGATGATAATTGACACCATCGAAATACCCAGCTCCTTGCATAGGGGGCGGGGGGCGTTGGAGTCAGGCCTAGGGGGACAAGATTCCGATTTTTTAGGCCAGGGGGGCAGCTGCTCCCACCTGATCTCACCAAATGGGTACGCTCATAAATGAGACTTGAATAATAGGAATAACAGTTGGTAGATTTATCATTAACGTAACGCGAACAAAGAAAAAAATGTCTTACTTGAAAATTAAGTAGGTTTATTTTTAGATATTAAAATGATAATAGTTTATTTATAGATTAGCCAATTAAACTAATCATTTAACCGCATTTCACTTCTATTCCGCAGGTATTAGAATGGCATTACATGCAACAACACCAACAACACCAACTCTTTACTGCAGTTTCAGTTTGTCACGCCATAACGAAATAGAAGTCAAAATTGGTTGAACGAACTGTTACAAAGGTTTGCTTAAATGCCTAAACTTATTCCGAATGAATAGGTGCCTACTTAAAAAAAAGTCTCATTGGTGTCGTGATTAAGCGCTACAGCTGAACATGATATCGAAGGTTTGACCCCGGATAGGGCAAAGTGTTATTAAGTTTATCCATCTGGAATTTGTCAGTAACAGCCAGAGAAGATAGAGTAAGACTGCCATGCCTCAAGGTGTATTTTTTTAGCTGTAATGCTAATACACGCACGTTTGTTTTTTCCGGAGAGTGTTTGTGTCGTGACGGTGGGCGCACGTGAATTATTGACTACGTGTCTGCGGCAAAGCAGACAGACGATATCCAAATATACCACGGATCTTGGACAGCACGTCACTGCGAACGAATTCAAATCCTGGGCTAGCTAGGAGTCTCTTTAGCAAAAAAAGTCAGACTGGAGGACCAGAAAGCGATCAATGTGAACTACGTGTTGCAAAGCAGACGTAAATCCGGCTCGAAGGACCAAACTGTTGAGATGGACGTGTCTTACATGCTTTAGTTCGCGGTATTAGTTGCGATCTCACTTCATAATGTTTTTGAAGTGTAAACTTCTTTATTTATTTATTTATTTAATCTTTGGCACATGAAATGTACAGAGGCGGACTTAATGCCTTAGGCATTCTCTATCAGTCAACCACAGGTGGTGAAGAGATAAGATGGTAGGTGCTTTCGTTTGAAAAAAAAAATTGTAAAGAAAGAAAAAAAACCTCTTAACACTATTAAAAAAATAAGCTAAATATACATACATATCTACTATTACCAAAATATATACTTATAATATATACATACAAAACTGAAATTTGGGAGAGAGGTGTATCAATAACTCTACCCTAATTGTTGCGAAAATAACTCTGCAATTTCCGCTTAAATGCAAACCGAGTGGCGGCCATCCTGATATCAAGAGGAAGCGCATTCCACAGAAGAATGGATTGAATATGAAATGAAGAATGAACAAAGTCAGACGTATGTGAAGGACAGAGTAAGAGGAGATTGTTAGAAGAACGCAGATTCTTAGTGTGAGAAGAACATAAATATTGGAAGTGAGTCACAAGATAAGAAGGAGGAGTAGGTGATTTAAGAAGGGAGAAAAGCGTTCACTGACGAATGGGCATCCATTTCAGTTCAGACCTGTAGCTCGACACATGGTCATATTTCTTTAGATTAAATATGAACCGGATCCCATTGTTGAGCAAACTATCAAGCTTATCCAGCAAAGCCGCATTCAGGTCAAAGTAGCACACGTCACCATAGTCGATTATAGGGAAAATCAAAGTCTGCACAACATGGTTTTCGTTTTAACGGACAAAAAATTCCTCAGACGATACAGGGAACGCAGGGTACCGTGGAGACCCTTACGTACTAACGTACTAACGTAGGAGACCTGACGAGTCAATATACAAGCCGAGGTCTTTGACATTAGGGGTAATGGGTATGACGGTACCATTGAAGATAAGAGGAGGGATAGAGCTAAGAGTTAATCGACTCATCATGCGTGAGCTTCCAATAATAATGGCCTGACACTTTAAGGGGTTTACTTTAGTACTTTTGTTGGATGGGAAAAAAATTTGAATTCGCGTGAGCGTGGCGACCCGACACCGCGATCGCTACAGCGAGATAAGTATTGTTTACAATGGTCACATTTATTTAATAATATATTTTTGGAAAAATGAGTATAATTGAAAAAAATAATTCATTAATAATACATATTAAAACTATGAATAATAAATGCATAACAATGATTTCAGTTTTCACTTCTGTCGGTCAGAGCCGCGATTTTTTAAATAAATTCTCACAAAAATGGCTTTTTAAGTCATTTTACTTGATAAAAAATCGAGATGTGTCCCCAAACGTCAATGACCAAAATGGTATTCGTATCGTAATATCACTTCAATCACTTGTTAGAAAATTTGATACCACAGATTACAGAATACTAAGTGTAGTGCTCATGGACTTATGGACTTGAATTTGCCGTATTTTAACGAAATAATGCCGAATTATTTGATGCCCAATGAACTTCTCCCTTTTATAATATAATATTTATATTATACACTTTATAACAAAACCCTTGTTGTTCCTTTCAGGGACATATACATTTACCTACAATACAAGTAAGTACATCATTAATGAAATTATAATTTTAAAAAAGTAATCATTGTCTATTCGAGGGTTCAAAATCAAATAGCTGTTAAAATCGAAAGATTCGAAAAAATGTCTAGAGAGATTGGCAGGAACGTTCTACTTTAGCTCTATAGTTTCTTCAAATAAAAATAAATAAATATTTTGTTTAATTATTTTTGTTCAATCAATTTTTATAAATCACTTGCTTTATTACTAGGCAAGTACTACTTGATTGTTAAAACGTAGGTGGAAGGAACAACAGGGTTTTTACTTTTTGTTACGTATTATATGTATACTTGTACATGTATAATATACTATATATTCTAGTGTTAGCCTGTAATTATAGTTTAGTTAAGTACCCTTGTTTTAGAAAAAAATAATAATTATAAGATTGTTCCTCTCAACCAAAGCACTTGCAATCAAATCTCTTCCCGACCCTTGGTTGACTGGTAGAGAATGCCCAAGGCATTAAGCCCGCCTTTTGTAACTTTTTTTGTGCGAAAAGTTCAAAATAAGGTTGGAGAATGGGGACTAAAAGATCCGAGTGGCCCGTCCTGTACATTAGGTTAGGAACTAACAATGGGCAATCTTTTTCTTTCTGTTATTTTAAGAAAAGGACAGAAACTAAATTGTTGTCAAATTAGTCCGCACGTAACGTAAATTGCCATATTTGGTGCCCATGTTTATAATCGCGTCTAAACTGTCTATGGGGTATCATAATCGGAGTATCTTATACAGTATGTTAAGAAAACCCTGTCCGACACATAAGGATAATAAAGGTTAGGTAAACATATGACCAAATAAAATATAAAATTTTACGTAATCATCATAGAAACAATACTAATGAATTTTGAAATAATCTTTTTTCCCGCAAATTAAATCCAACTTCCCCGAAATTTGGTAATTTTTAAAAAAGTGACAACACCGGTATTATTATGAGCGAATAGCGATGCGACCAAGTGCCACGTGCCCTGCCCCCCGCCGCCCGCGGAAGTGTTGCTTACCGCAAATGTATTAAGTTACCTCTTTTTGCAAAATAATATTTATTTTTTTAGGGGATCTTTTTTTTAAGTTTAGCCCGGCTTTGTATCCATTAGCAGAATCAGTTATCGATACCAAACAATACCTTCACGGATCGGACAGGGTTTTCTTTACATATTGTATATGTTATCTTCCTTCCTTTTCTTAATGAAATATGAAGAAAAAGATGCACTTAACTTAAGATTTGTTTGTGAAGAAGTGAATCGGCGTCATTAGCATCATAAAATAGAATAGAATACCCTTTATTATATGTATAGTAAGAGTCAAAAGTGCATTACCACTTTTGAACTTTATTGCACTAACAATAAGTGTCAAAAGTGGTACTCCACTTTTGACCCTTACTGTACACCATGTAAATTACAGAACATTAAATATGAAGACTTATCAATGGCTGATCTTATCGCTAACGCCGGGGCTACATTAGCGGGCTACGGCGAAAATTCGGGCTACGGCAATGTATTCGTGTCGTCCAGACTTTGAAGAGGGATTGGCGTTCTTTTTGCATTTTTTTAAAATTGTTTTTGTTTTGTTTGTTTTGTACACATGTAATAAATAATAATTTACCGACATATAATGCAAAGCCACTGCTTCCTCCATCGTCTCGACCGAACAACTAAAGAACAAATATTCGCCGTAGACCGCTTTCTGAATCTTCGCCCGCTAATACAGATAAGAACATCGTGTATGTCCGACAACGGATATTTTGCGCGCCAACGCGGCACGAATCTTCGCCCGCTAATGTAGCCCCGGCATTAGAACGATCTTTTACAGACAACCTTTCTATATCAGACGTACGGACGACGGCAGTTCAAGTTACCTGAAACTGTCAAATAAGCCCAATCAACCTTGCGCCTTAATACTTAAGCGAATATATTAAAAAAAAATATTTACAACCGCTAGGTACAACTAATTGTAGTAGCTTGATAATAAAATTATGCTGGCGTCTATACAGGCTGTATCTGACATCGTAACGCATACTTCGCAAAAAAAGCTACACCGCATGCCACTAACAAAATTATGATAGTCATTTATGTCGTTAATGAGCGGTTGCAGAAATAACAGTGTTTAAAAAAGTGTCGGCTCGGCCTTTGAACGTAGCAAGCGTGCCGCCATGCGTGTTTGTAGGTATGACGTTGACCCTTGATGCGAACTCTATTAAATCAGCTGATAGGATAGTTTTTCTAGTATTGTTCACATTGTGCTTTTTTGTGTAATTAAGGAATAAATAATTTTTACTTTAAAATCTTAATGGGTTATAAAAGTATAGCAATTATGAACAGTCTAAACTGAAAAAAGCTGCATATTATTTTTTTTACATCGGGAAAAAGCCGATGCAAAATTCCACCACTGGGGGGGTTCAGAATCATGTACTCGATACATGGTACTCGTTTGTGCGTCGATGTCAGATATAATGCATCATCAACCTTTTTATCGTCCCACTGCTGGGCACAGGTCTCCTCTCATACAGAGAAGGATTGAGCGTAATCACCACGCTTGCTCAATGCTGGTTGGTGCTTTCAGACTTAGTCCAGGTTTCCTCAAGATGTTTTCCTCACCTTGTAATTAATCATTGGTGCCCAAGATGTACTAAGAAAGTCTGATATACATATTACATAAATATTTACAATTGAAAAAGAGTTTCGTATTTTGATCAAACAGCATTTTATTTAAAAAATACTGTCACTACTATAAAAAAAAATGTAGATATTTAAGTAAAAATTATGTAAAATAGCATTAGCTATTTTAAATATCTACATTTCTTTTTTTAACCGAACAATCGTGAACGGTGCAATCGGGGCCGTTAACATTATCTGTTATATGGACGACGTAACACTTATATACGGACGTAGCAGATCAAGCTACCCCAAACTGTCAAATATTCCCAATCAAACTTGAGCCTTAGAGCTTACGAGATAAAGTTGAAAATCTAATAAAGAAATCTGACAGATTGGTGTGCTATTGTCTGTACACTAGACACCAGTTAAACAAGTGTTTATTGTGGTTAGACCCGCGGTATTCCTCATAGGTACAGGTAGGTAGGTGAAATAGGGATGTATCCTAGGTATGAAAATCAAAAAAACAATTAGTCCGTCTTATAGATAACAAAAAAAAAAAAAAAATAAGACCGGTATTTTTTATTTTGCCGAAATTACCAAAAACTACTGAGATATATATTATTATTAAAGATACTACTAGGCGTATTAAAGGTACGGAGTGGGGGCTAATTACGTCACGGCGTGGTATTATATTTTGTACCACGGCGTCACATCATGCGACATTTCAAATCAAGATATCTTCCTAAGTATTTCAATGAAAGAAAAAATAAAAATTACGTGTTCAATATTTTTTATAAATCATCTGATGGAAATTAAATTATTTTTAGAATATAACTCAATTGTGATAAGTACTTTTCTGTATCAGTTGCAGGCTGCCTTGCAGCAACCCAAACTGCCAGGAATTGGTATCAATCGCAGAAAAAATAAAACCAATTCATCATCATCATCATTTCAGCCGAAAGATGTCCACTGCTGGATATAGGCTCCCGGAGGATCTCCGCGACGCTAGTCCTGCGCTCCCATATCCAGTGGTTTTCCCGGGGCCCTCACCGAACCTATTATTATTACTAAATAGTTTTCGATAAGAAATGAAATGAAATCGTTTATTAAAAAACAAGTAGGATCACTGATCACTTTTACACGTCATGTTTTTTTTTTTTAACTAGATAAGCCGGCATTTCCTTAGTGACTAACTGAGAATAAATAGCCGAAATAAACTCAGGAATCAACGACTTTTTCCAAGTCCAGAAATTAAAAATGAAAATGTTTACAATAATTTAAGTTATAATTACGCACATTGCTTAACAGATCGAGCAGCTCAGTCCCAAGCTTTTTTGTCTTCTAAATAATCTGTGATTTTATAATACCCCTTTTTGCAAAGTTTGGCCTTTATATAGTTTTTAAATCGTTTAATGGGTACCTAAGTTTCGAATGTCGAATGAGAACTAAACCAAAGCTAAATATGAGGTTATAATTAGCAAGACCCAAAACTAAACAAAAGAAAGATCAAGCGCGAATGGAATTAACGTAAAAAAGGGTTAAGGTAAAGGGTAAGGCTTATAACTATACGAAAAAGTTCTGTTTTTAGTAGGTATTTGATGTTATAGTATTCAATATAAACACATTATCTCAATGAAAATGTCAACTGTTAGACTATCACGGCTCACGAGACGACAGCAAAGTCTGGGTCTCGTATAGACCCTCGGCTACGGAACCCTAAACACTAACAACAAACAATTACTAACAATTAACAATTTTAAACAAGTGAAGGTAAAATGAAAGTTTACTCACACACCACACGTGGTCCTAACTTGAACGATTCAACTGCACTTATCAATGATCATGTGGTTACAAAGGTAAACCACTAAAACACCACTTTTTGCAACAAAATTAAACTAATATTACACTAATTATTAATAATTACACACTATAATCATAGGGTTATTTCAGGAAACCACGTTTTGTAGAATGAAACGGATTATTGTAAGAGTATTAATCAAACACAACCTTCCTCGGTCGCAGTTAGCGCTGTACTGAATGAACAGAATGAACTTCACTCATTCACGGTACTGAGTTATTGACTAAAATTAGGCACGGGATCAGCCGTCAGCGCAAACGCATTGCGGTGTTTCTATAGGCTGCCAAGTCTTTACGAAGTGTTTGTTTTTTAATTAAAAAGAAGCTCATTAGTATATGGAGAATTGTTGAGGTTTATATAAACAATGAAATACATACCTAATTAGATATGCATTCATTTCATTTGTATTTAAATGAAATACAATATCTGTTTTAAGTATAAATGGTGTTCGGACCACAGCTGGTCAAACTGTCAGATATTCCCAATCAACCTTGAGCATTAATGCTTCAGATATAAAGTTGAAATCCTAATAAGGACATCTGACAGATTGTAGTAGGTTGATGTGCTGTCGTCTGTACCTCTATATATTATTATAAACAGAATATTTTAAGGACTAGTAGTGTTTGTATGTTATTTATTGTAAATAACATGCTAACATTATTTTATATTAACAATAACATAATATATATTAATTCTAATAATAACAGTTTTTAGTTCTAAGTAGTGTAACCTGTGTAAGTAACTAGTGAAATCCCGCCTGATGGTAAGCACTGTAAGCAGTGATACAACCGTTGATGTAATGCGCACTAGTTTATTAAACCAATTCCCTCAAAAATACTAAGTAAATAGGAAGGAAGACGACAATTGAGCGAGGTGATGCTATGTTAATCCCAAGAACACGACTAACGATGCTGCGCCAGAGGGAGTTTGATTTGGACACCCTCCAGGACCAAACTTTGACACAACAATATCTGGCACATCGCAACATAACTACACAGACCCGTCCTCCTTACGGCTTCACCAGCCATCATGCCGCAATACGACGATTCGCTTGGCGGCAAGATTTTGTCTGATGGGTGGTAACTTCTGCCGGCAGCCGATATTATGGCCTCTTCTTCTCCTTCGTTTCGCTCTTGACAGAACGGTCGTGGTCACTATGACTGAATCCGAGACGCTAATGTTACACGCCGCACGATATCTCCTCATCTATCAATGTTAGACGACAGTCTGGAGCATTTATTAATAGGTCCTCCCACTGCCGAATTGATTTGGTCGGTCCACCTCATCGGTGACCTTCCACGAGGTCTGTTCCCTTCCACTCTGCCCTGGGCGACCAAACGTTCTATGGTGTCATTAATGCGCCTTGATACGTGACCGAAAAATCCGAGTATACGGGACTGTACTATTTCCGAAAGATGCTGTTTGATGCCGAGTTCTTGGAGTATAAAAATGTTTGTTCTAAACTCGGTCCATGATACCCCAAGCATTCTTCTCCAACATCACATTTCTTTCTCTTTCTTTTCCAATTCCCGTAACGTCCACGTCTCAGCTGCGAAGAGAAATATGGGGAATATTAGTGCTTGGACTTAGTTATGATCTTAGTGGCTTTAGTTATGTCGCGATTCCTCCATATTTTCTTGAATTAGTCCATTGCCCCTCTTGTCATGGCCTACCACAGAGTAAAATGATATGAATATTTTCTGTAAATTTTGTTTTATTGGATCAGAAATCATCAGATGGCCTCTCACGCTCAGCACCCTAATTGCGAAACACACTATTACTATCAATTGGAATCATTCTGAAGCATATTGCTAATTCATTGCATATTAGAAAAATGTGTCTACTCAACAAGGTAAATCAAGCAATGAATTTTGTTGAACTGGCAAAAGGAAACTCATAGCTACTGATATTGTGTTATGTAATTACCCTACTGGCCAAAGCAGTTCTTTAATTTACTTGCCTATGCGTTAGGATGCGGGCAGCATAAGGCCGGTCATCGTGGAAAGCCTTTGTTCAGCAGTGGACTCTATGGGCTGAAGAAGAAGATGTGCTAGGGGCGACGGTATCTTTTGCACAACACACGGCCCTTGGCAGATATCCTTGCTCACAGAGGCCGAGGGTGCTGATGTTGCTTCTCCCTCAAGCGCTTCGCCTCCTCCTTTGCCAGCATTACTGCTTCACAGCACGAGATAATGATCTGTCATGCACTCTCGTTCCGGACTATGGTCTGGAGTTGGACCCGGGCCGGACGCGAGAGATCGCCGCCGATAGTATTGATCCATCGTATACTCCACCGTGTCCTCAGCCCGATCCACACAGTGGTGACAAACTGGGGTAATTGACATCTTGTAGGTAACCTTCTACCTCCATGAGGATAATGCCCTCAATTTTTGCAAATATATTTTATATCAGATGCTGATGAACTATCATTGCGATGAAAGATTTGATAAACTAAAAAAAAACAATACATGAGTAGAAAATACGCTTCTTAAAATACGTACGTACATAAACTTAACGTAATACAATAAAAATTTAAAAATATACTTAAAACAAATAAAACACATCAGTATTAAGGTACAAAAAAGGATCGATAAAAAATATATTGAACATCCATTAAAATTAGTTTTTAATTTTGAATATCTGTACACACTGTATCATGAACGTTTTATTTTTTTGGCATACTTATAAGTAAAATTAAATTAATTAATTTTAAATTAAATTATTTATATTTATCCCAAAATGATTAAAAAAAGTTCACCCATGCGAAACCGGGATTGGTTGCTAGTTTGCGATAAATAGCTCTTCGGATGAATTGATCTGACCGATAAAATATGTTCTTTTTTTTATTATTTTTCATGCACTTGAATGCATTATCTTACAAAGACATGTCATCAATAACGTCTTTTTCTTTAATCTGTTATTTTATAAGTACTTCTGTAGATAGCACTTAATTACTCATGTCATGCAATCATAAAAAATAATCACGCAATTAAACTATTTTATTTAATTGAATTAAATTACTTAAACATTTTTGATAATAAAGTTAGAAAAAAAGTAACATTACTTAAACATTTTTAATAAAGTAAAAAATAAAATAAAATGTTAAGAAAGAAAATTAATTATGATAAATTTATGATTTTGGTATTAAATTATAATTTTATAAGTTAGAATTATATGTATGGATGGAGATTTGTCAAATGAATTATTTTCTGCAAGTAAGTAATAGTCTTCGAGCAACAAAGGAAGCTGCTCGAATTTGTTGCTCGAAGGTAATAGTAGTATGAAGTTTTATAATAGTACGGAAACCTTTTTTGGAAAGTTTATTTTGTTTAACTTTTGATAAACACTGTGGTTGGAATCCCATAATAATATAATGAACTAATTTCTAGATTAGTTAAATAATCTAGAAATTATGGGATTCCAGCCACAGTGCCTAGATTATATAATCTAAGCACTGTAAATAAAATAATTTTGGGATAGCTGTTTTTTATTTATTTCTGAAACACTGCTTGAACACGACCAACAAAACAAAGATGGCTGAAGAGGAGCCGGCCACCTTATGACCACAAAAAGACAACAAAAAAAAAACGTTTAACATTTATCTGGAGAATGAATAAACAGGCTAGTTTGCCGGATTTTGTTTAGAAAATATGTCAAACCGCCATTTCTATTCTTTAAATTATGTTTATCTGACTATTGAAAAATCGGCCCTTAATAGGAAAAATTCGGACATGGTCGTTCGCCTTCTAACTTCGCGGTTGTCTAGGTTGAACAGAAATTATGAGTTAGCTCTTAACATCTACAGTTTGCTATGCGATATTCCAGCTTCCAGCTTAGGTGGGTCTCAAATCAAAGTTGGTGACCGTACATATTTAATTTTATAGCGGCTATAGAAATACTTTATCTGTAAAAATGTCAATGGTCTTACTATCATTGTTATTAATACCGAGAAAAAAAAATCTCTAGTGTATTGTATAGAGCCTCCTTAAGATATTTATTTTATTCCGTTTTTAGTGTTTGTTGTTATAGCTACAACAGAAACGCATCATTTATGAAATCCATTGTCTAGCTAACACGGCTCATGAGATGCACCTTAAGACAGACTGGCAGACAGTGAAGTCTTAGTTTAGCAATAAGGTCCCGTTTTAAGAAGTTTTACGGAATTTGAAAAAATAATATATCAACGTTCATTTATAAAGTGGTGGGAATAGTTTTAGGGGTTAGTTAGTTACCATGTAAAAATATCACTCACCTAGTAATACTTATATTGGTACATCTGCCAAATATGTGATACTGAGTTTATTAAATACATAAACCTAATATTTATTAGCGTCTAAACTAGTACCTCGACCCGTTAAACACTGGGTTTGGTTACTAGCGTAAACATAAATTGCCAAAAAAAAAAAAACACGTTAAATTAACTCATAAATTAATTTAAATCTGCAATTAATATTTAAGTTTTGTTTCTTTAAAATATGAATTAGGTAAATGTGCCGATATTTCAATTACTAGGTTAGCGATATAGGTAAAACATTCGATGTTAAAATATTTTAATAGGAATACTGGTATTAAGCTGCACCAGCGAGCGGGGTAATAGTGTAACCCACTGACAGTAGGAAAGACAGATTTTGATTTTATGAATTTATTATGAACCAAATTATATTAAAAGGGTGCATCACGCATACAAGTTATCAATTAATATTAGGAATCATACAATCTAAAATTTAAATTAAGCCGCTTGATAAAACAAATTTTTGTTTGAGGTAATAAGGAGAGCGTGTGTCATATAATATATGTCATCATGTGTATTTCTCATATTATGAGAAATAAGTATGTAATTCGAAAATATTGGTTTTTCAAACAGGGGACTGTTTGCGCCGCTAACAACGATATAAGTAATTCATTACCCGTATTAAATATAGTTTTTTACTGTAAAAGGGGCTTTTCCATTCCATATCTCTAAATAATTAAATTACTTAAATACAATTAAATTAAAATTAACTAGAATTAGGGGGTAAACTATTTTCTTTCTTCCGATTGCGGGAAATAAAGGCCTTTAAATACATTAATACTAATAAAATGTTATTCTAAAAGAGTAAACAGCAAAAAGCCAACGTCACGCGGTGTTCCCAGGCGGTCACCCATCCAAGTACTGACCGCGCCCGATGTTGCTTAACTTCGGTGATCGGACGAGAACCGGTGTATTCAACATGGTATGGACGTTGGCAAATGTTGATCTAAATTTTTTGAAGTCATTGAACTAATCCATGAATGAAGTGTAACGTCATTGTTTCGATGACATTGACCTTCACAGTATACGAAAGATAAAAAAACCGTTAAAGTGCGAGTCGGACTCGCGCATGAAGGGTTCTGTACCATTATCTTTAAAAACGGCAAAAAATCACGTTTGTTGTATGGGAGCCCCCTTCTCTATTTATATTATTTTAATTTAATTATTAATTTTTATATATTCTGTAAACATTTAAAGTGTCTATATCCGTTATTAGTATGGAGCAAAAAGCGGCAAAAAATCAGGTTTGTTGTATTGGAGCCCCCCTTAAATATTTTATTTTTAGTATTTGTTGTTATAGCGGCAACAGAAATACATAATCTCTGACAATTTCAACTGGCTAGCTATTACGGTTCATGACGTACAGCCTGGTGACCGACGGATGGACAGACGGACAGCGAAGTCTCATGAATTTGGTTCCGTTTTACCTTTAGGTACGAAACCCTAAAAACCGGACGAGTCAATCACGCGCTCGAAGGTTTCCGTACTATTATAAAACTTCATACTACTATTACTTACTTGCAGAAAATAATTCATTTAACAAATCTCCATCCATAGGTACATATAATCCTAACTTATAAAATTATAATTTAATACCAAAATCATAAATTTATCATAATTAATTTTCTTTCTTAACATTTTATTTTATTTTTTACTTTATTAAAAATGTTAAGTGATGTTACTTTATTTCTAATTTTATTATCTAAAAATGTTTAATTAATTAAATAATATACTTTTTATTTATACTTTAATTACTTTGAAATAAAGACCATTATATACATTAATCCTAATAAAATGTTATTCTAAAAGAATAAACAGCAAAAGTCAACGTCACGCGGTGTTCCCAGGCGGTCACCCATCCAAGTACTGACCGCGCCCGATGTTGCTTAACTTCGGTGATCGGACGAGAACCGGTGTATTCAACATGGTATGGACGTTGGCGAATGCTGAATCAAAATTATTGAAGTCATTGAACTAAATCGGCGAACGAAATGTGACGTCATTATTTTATTGCCTATACCTTTATAGCAATCGCAAGATGAAAAACGTCCAAGTGCAAGTCGAACTAGCATACGAAGGGTTCCGTACTATTATGAAAAGTCACGACTCTGTTTTGTATGGGCATAAATATTTATGTTATTTTTATTAGGTACAAACACGAACTTTAATTTGAGACCCAATTCGTTAAAATGTTGGAAGAATGTTCAAACTGCAATAAGGTTGAAAATATCAGTTCAATAGTAGTGGTGAAAAGTTTAGTTGTCAAGTTACGTCATTTAAATATCCAAATACCCCCTTATATTGATAACCCCTTTGCGCAAAAGCTACCACGGTGTTCTAATTGCAAATTTGAATGTTTCAGTCAGTGACATTCAGTGTCACGCAAGAAAATTAAATTAATATTTAAAATCTGCTGTAAAATACTATATACAAATATGTTTGCAGCTAATTGTGAGCAATTAAGACATCAAATTGTTGAGTTACACGAACAGGGAGTAGGCATTCACGAAATATCAAGACGGTTAAATGTGACTAGAAACACATTTCGCCGGTGGGTTCGACTGGCGTTGGAGAACTTGTAAATTTACCACCCAGAGCAACTGCTCAGGATTATGTGGATTTATTGGATGCGGGTGTGCTTCCGACTTTGCGAAGATATTATCCTCAACAAGAAGTTTCTAGTATTAATCTTGTGCAAGACAACGCAACAATTCATACAGCAAGGATTGTTAGAAGGTGGTTCAGTGATAACCGAGTGAATTTAAATGTTATTCCATGGCCTCCAAAAAGTGCTGATTTAAACCCAATCGAAAATTTATGGGGTTTGATGGTCCAGAAATGGTCTAATCGAAATGAAAGAACTAGAGAAGTACTTATAGGTCACTGTCACACAATCTGGGAAAGTTTTAGGGGTACTGAAATATGTCAGGAACTGATTGGATCGATGCATGACTGGCTCCTGACAGTAATTCAACATCAAGGTGGATATACACGTTTCTGAATATTTTACGTAAAGAAGTTAAGGAGTTAAAATAATGAGTTTTGTTATAATTATTAGATATTATTAATATAAATGAGAGACACTGAGAGACAGTTTATTTTGTTTAACTTTTGATAAACACTGTGGTTGGAATCCCATAATAATATAATGAGCTAATTTCTAGATTAGTTAAATAATCTTGAAATTATGGGATTCCAGCCACAGTGCCTAGATTAGGTATATAATCTAAGCACTGTAAATAAAATAATTTTGGGATAGCTGTTTTTTATTTATTTCTGAAACACTGCTTGAACACGACCAACAAAACAAAGATGGCTGAAGAGGAGCCGGCCACCTTATGACCACAAAAAGACAACAAAAAAAAAACGTTTAACATTTATCTGGAGAATGAATAAACAGGCTAGTTTGCCGGATTTTGTTTAGAAAATATGTCAAACCGCCATTTCTATTCTTTAAATTATGTTTATCTGACTATTGAAAAATCGGCCCTTAATAGGAAAAATTCGGACATGGTCGTTCGCCTTCTAACTTCGCGGTTGTCTAGGTTGAACAGAAATTATGAGTTAGCTCTTAACATCTACAGTTTGCTATGCGATATTCCAGCTTCCAGCTTAGGTGGGTCTCAAATCAAAGTTGGTGACCGTACATATTTAATTTTATAGCGGCTATAGAAATACTTTATCTGTAAAAATGTCAATGGTCTTACTATCATTGTTATTAATACCGAGAAAAAAAAATCTCTAGTGTATTGTATAGAGCCTCCTTAAGATATTTATTTTATTCCGTTTTTAGTGTTTGTTGTTATAGCTACAACAGAAACGCATCATTTATGAAATCCATTGTCTAGCTAACACGGCTCATGAGATGCACCTTAAGACAGACTGGCAGACAGTGAAGTCTTAGTTTAGCAATAAGGTCCCGTTTTAAGAAGTTTTACGGAATTTGAAAAAATAATATATCAACGTTCATTTATAAAGTGGTGGGAATAGTTTTAGGGGTTAGTTAGTTACCATGTAAAAATATCACTCACCTAGTAATACTTATATTGGTACATCTGCCAAATATGTGATACTGAGTTTATTAAATACATAAACCTAATATTTATTAGCGTCTAAACTAGTACCTCGACCCGTTAAACACTGGGTTTGGTTACTAGCGTAAACATAAATTGCCAAAAAAAAAAAAACACGTTAAATTAACTCATAAATTAATTTAAATCTGCAATTAATATTTAAGTTTTGTTTCTTTAAAATATGAATTAGGTAAATGTGCCGATATTTCAATTACTAGGTTAGCGATATAGGTAAAACATTCGATGTTAAAATATTTTAATAGGAATACTGGTATTAAGCTGCACCAGCGAGCGGGGTAATAGTGTAACCCACTGACAGTAGGAAAGACAGATTTTGATTTTATGAATTTATTATGAACCAAATTATATTAAAAGTGTGCATCACGCATACAAGTTATCAATTAATATTAGGAATCATACAATCTAAAATTTAAATTAAGCCGCTTGATAAAACAAATTTTTGTTTGAGGTAATAAGGAGAGCGTGTGTCATATAATATATGTCATCATGTGTATTTCTCATATTATGAGAAATAAGTATGTAATTCGAAAATATTGGTTTTTCAAACAGGGGACTGTTTGCGCCGCTAACAACGATATAAGTAATTCATTACCCGTATTAAATATAGTTTTTTACTGTAAAAGGGGCTTTTCCATTCCATATCTCTAAATAATTAAATTACTTAAATACAATTAAATTAAAATTAACTAGAATTAGGGGGTAAACTATTTTCTTTCTTCCGATTGCGGGAAATAAAGGCCTTTAAATACATTAATACTAATAAAATGTTATTCTAAAAGAGTAAACAGCAAAAAGCCAACGTCACGCGGTGTTCCCAGGCGGTCACCCATCCAAGTACTGACCGCGCCCGATGTTGCTTAACTTCGGTGATCGGACGAGAACCGGTGTATTCAACATGGTATGGACGTTGGCAAATGCCGATCTAAATTTTTTGAAGTCATTGAACTAATCCATGAATGAAGTGTGACGTCATTGTTTCGATGACATTGACCTTCACAGTATACGAAAGATAAAAAAACCGTTAAAGTGCGAGTCGGACTCGCGCATGAAGGGTTCTGTACCATTATCTTTAAAAACGGCAAAAAATCACGTTTGTTGTATGGGAGCCCCCTTCTCTATTTATATTATTTTAATTTAATTATTAATTTTTATATATTCTGTAAACATTTAAAGTGTCTATATCCGTTATTAGTATGGAGCAAAAAGCGGCAAAAAATCAGGTTTGTTGTATTGGAGCCCCCCTTAAATATTTTATTTTTAGTATTTGTTGTTATAGCGGCAACAGAAATACATAATCTCTGACAATTTCAACTGGCTAGCTATTACGGTTCATGACGTACAGCCTGGTGACCGACGGATGGACAGACGGACAGCGAAGTCTCATGAATTTGGTTCCGTTTTACCTTTAGGTACGAAACCCTAAAAACCGGACGAGTCAATCACGCGCTCGAAGGTTTCCGTACTATTATAAAACTTCATTACTACTATTACTTACTTGCAGAAAATAATTCATTTAACAAATCTCCATCCATAGGTACATATAATCCTAACTTATAAAATTATAATTTAATACCAAAATCATAAATTTATCATAATTAATTTTCTTTCTTAACATTTTATTTTATTTTTTACTTTATTAAAAATGTTAAGTGATGTTACTTTATTTCTAATTTTATTATCTAAAAATGTTTAATTAATTAAATAATATACTTTTTATTTATACTTTAATTACTTTGAAATAAAGACCATTATATACATTAATCCTAATAAAATGTTATTCTAAAAGAATAAACAGCAAAAGTCAACGTCACGCGGTGTTCCCAGGCGGTCACCCATCCAAGTACTGACCGCGCCCGATGTTGCTTAACTTCGGTGATCGGACGAGAACCGGTGTATTCACATGGTATGGACGTTGGCGAATGCTGAATCAAAATTATTGAAGTCATTGAACTAAATCGGCGAACGAAATGTGACGTCATTATTTTATTGCCTATACCTTTATAGCAATCGCAAGATAAAAAACGTCCAAGTGCAAGTCGAACTAGCATACGAAGGGTTCCGTACTATTATGAAAAGTCACGACTCTGTTTTGTATGGGCATAAATATTTATGTTATTTTTATTAGGTACAAACACGAACTTTAATTTGAGACCCAATTCGTTAAAATGTTGGAAGAATGTTCAAACTGCAATAAGGTTGAAAATATCAGTTCAATAGTAGTGGTGAAAAGTTTAGTTGTCAAGTTACGTCATTTAAATATCCAAATACCCCCTTATATTGATAACCCCTTTGCGCAAAAGCTACCACGGTGTTCTAATTGCAAATTTGAATGTTTCAGTCAGTGACATTCAGTGTCACGCAAGAAAATTAAATTAATATTTAAAATCTGCTGTAAAATACTATATACAAATATGTTTGCAGCTAATTGTGAGCAATTAAGACATCAAATTGTTGAGTTACACGAACAGGGAGTAGGCATTCACGAAATATCAAGACGGTTAAATGTGACTAGAAACACATTTCGCCGGTGGGCTCGACTGGCGTTGGAGAACTTGTAAATTTACCACCCAGAGCAACTGCTCAGGATTATGTGGATTTATTGGATGCGGGTGTGCTTCCGACTTTGCGAAGATATTATCCTCAACAAGAAGTTTCTAGTATTAATCTTGTGCAAGACAACGCAACAATTCATACAGCAAGGATTGTTAGAAGGTGGTTCAGTGATAACCGAGTGAATTTAAATGTTATTCCATGGCCTCCAAAAAGTGCTGATTTAAACCCAATCGAAAATTTATGGGGTTTGATGGTCCAGAAATGGTCTAATCGAAATGAAAGAACTAGAGAAGTACTTATAGGTCACTGTCACACAATCTGGGAAAGTTTTAGGGGTACTGAAATATGTCAGGAACTGATTGGATCGATGCATGACTGGCTCCTGACAGTAATTCAACATCAAGGTGGATATACACGTTTCTGAATATTTTACGTAAAGAAGTTAAGGAGTTAAAATAATGAGTTTTGTTATAATTATTAGATATTATTAATATAAATGAGAGACACTGAGAGACAGTTTATTTTGTTTAACTTTTGATAAACACTGTGGTTGGAATCCCATAATAATATAATGAGCTAATTTCTAGATTAGTTAAATAATCTTGAAATTATGGGATTCCAGCCACAGTGCCTAGATTATATAATCTAAGCACTGTAAATAAAATAATTTTGGGATAGCTGTTTTTATTTATTTCTGAAACACTGCTTGAACACGACCAACAAAACAAAGATGGCTGAAGAGGAGCCGGCCACCTTATGACCACAAAAAGACAACAAAAAAAAAAACGTTTAACATTTATCTGGAGAATGAATAAACAGGCTAGTTTGCCGGATTTTGTTTAGAAAATATGTCAAACCGCCATTTCTATTCTTTAAATTATGTTTATCTGACTATTGAAAAATCGGCCCTTAATAGGAAAAATTCGGACATGGTCGTTCGCCTTCTAACTTCGCGGTTGTCTAGGTTGAACAGAAATTATGAGTTAGCTCTTAACATCTACAGTTTGCTATGCGATATTCCAGCTTCCAGCTTAGGTGGGTCTCAAATCAAAGTTGGTGACCGTACATATTTAATTTTATAGCGGCTATAGAAATACTTTATCTGTAAAAATGTCAATGGTCTTACTATCATTGTTATTAATACCGAGAAAAAAAAATCTCTAGTGTATTGTATAGAGCCTCCTTAAGATATTTATTTTATTCCGTTTTTAGTGTTTGTTGTTATAGCTACAACAGAAACGCATCATTTATGAAATCCATTGTCTAGCTAACACGGCTCATGAGATGCACCTTAAGACAGACTGGCAGACAGTGAAGTCTTAGTTTAGCAATAAGGTCCCGTTTTAAGAAGTTTTACGGAATTTGAAAAAATAATATATCAACGTTCATTTATAAAGTGGTGGGAATAGTTTTAGGGGTTAGTTAGTTACCATGTAAAAATATCACTCACCTAGTAATACTTATATTGGTACATCTGCCAAATATGTGATACTGAGTTTATTAAATACATAAACCTAATATTTATTAGCGTCTAAACTAGTACCTCGACCCGTTAAACACTGGGTTTGGTTACTAGCGTAAACATAAATTGCCAAAAAAAAAAAAAACACGTTAAATTAACTCATAAATTAATTTAAATCTGCAATTAATATTTAAGTTTTGTTTCTTTAAAATATGAATTAGGTAAATGTGCCGATATTTCAATTACTAGGTTAGCGATATAGGTAAAACATTCGATGTTAAAATATTTTAATAGGAATACTGGTATTAAGCTGCACCAGCGAGCGGGGTAATAGTGTAACCCACTGACAGTAGGAAAGACAGATTTTGATTTTATGAATTTATTATGAACCAAATTATATTAAAAGTGTGCATCACGCATACAAGTTATCAATTAATATTAGGAATCATACAATCTAAAATTTAAATTAAGCCGCTTGATAAAACAAATTTTTGTTTGAGGTAATAAGGAGAGCGTGTGTCATATAATATATGTCATCATGTGTATTTCTCATATTATGAGAAATAAGTATGTAATTCGAAAATATTGGTTTTTCAAACAGGGGACTGTTTGCGCCGCTAACAACGATATAAGTAATTCATTACCCGTATTAAATATAGTTTTTTACTGTAAAAGGGGCTTTTCCATTCCATATCTCTAAATAATTAAATTACTTAAATACAATTAAATTAAAATTAACTAGAATTAGGGGGTAAACTATTTTCTTTCTTCCGATTGCGGGAAATAAAGGCCTTTAAATACATTAATACTAATAAAATGTTATTCTAAAAGAGTAAACAGCAAAAAGCCAACGTCACGCGGTGTTCCCAGGCGGTCACCCATCCAAGTACTGACCGCGCCCGATGTTGCTTAACTTCGGTGATCGGACGAGAACCGGTGTATTCAACATGGTATGGACGTTGGCAAATGCCGATCTAAATTTTTTGAAGTCATTGAACTAATCCATGAATGAAGTGTGACGTCATTGTTTCGATGACATTGACCTTCACAGTATACGAAAGATAAAAAAACCGTTAAAGTGCGAGTCGGACTCGCGCATGAAGGGTTCTGTACCATTATCTTTAAAAACGGCAAAAAATCACGTTTGTTGTATGGGAGCCCCCTTCTCTATTTATATTATTTTAATTTAATTATTAATTTTTATATATTCTGTAAACATTTAAAGTGTCTATATCCGTTATTAGTATGGAGCAAAAAGCGGCAAAAAATCAGGTTTGTTGTATTGGAGCCCCCCTTAAATATTTTATTTTTAGTATTTGTTGTTATAGCGGCAACAGAAATACATAATCTCTGACAATTTCAACTGGCTAGCTATTACGGTTCATGACGTACAGCCTGGTGACCGACGGATGGACAGACGGACAGCGAAGTCTCATGAATTTGGTTCCGTTTTACCTTTAGGTACGAAACCCTAAAAACCGGACGAGTCAATCACGCGCTCGAAGGTTTCCGTACTATTATAAAACTTCATTACTACTATTACTTACTTGCAGAAAATAATTCATTTAACAAATCTCCATCCATAGGTACATATAATCCTAACTTATAAAATTATAATTTAATACCAAAATCATAAATTTATCATAATTAATTTTCTTTCTTAACATTTTATTTTATTTTTTACTTTATTAAAAATGTTAAGTGATGTTACTTTATTTCTAATTTTATTATCTAAAAATGTTTAATTAATTAAATAATATACTTTTTATTTATACTTTAATTACTTTGAAATAAAGACCATTATATACATTAATCCTAATAAAATGTTATTCTAAAAGAATAAACAGCAAAAGTCAACGTCACGCGGTGTTCCCAGGCGGTCACCCATCCAAGTACTGACCGCGCCCGATGTTGCTTAACTTCGGTGATCGGACGAGAACCGGTGTATTCAACATGGTATGGACGTTGGCGAATGCTGAATCAAAATTATTGAAGTCATTGAACTAAATCGGCGAACGAAATGTGACGTCATTATTTTATTGCCTATACCTTTATAGCAATCGCAAGATGAAAAACGTCCAAGTGCAAGTCGAACTAGCATACGAAGGGTTCCGTACTATTATGAAAAGTCACGACTCTGTTTTGTATGGGCATAAATATTTATGTTATTTTTATTAGGTACAAACACGAACTTTAATTTGAGACCCAATTCGTTAAAATGTTGGAAGAATGTTCAAACTGCAATAAGGTTGAAAATATCAGTTCAATAGTAGTGGTGAAAAGTTTAGTTGTCAAGTTACGTCATTTAAATATCCAAATACCCCCTTATATTGATAACCCCTTTGCGCAAAAGCTACCACGGTGTTCTAATTGCAAATTTGAATGTTTCAGTCAGTGACATTCAGTGTCACGCAAGAAAATTAAATTAATATTTAAAATCTGCTGTAAAATACTATATACAAATATGTTTGCAGCTAATTGTGAGCAATTAAGACATCAAATTGTTGAGTTACACGAACAGGGAGTAGGCATTCACGAAATATCAAGACGGTTAAATGTGACTAGAAACACATTTCGCCGGTGGGTTCGACTGGCGTTGGAGAACTTGTAAATTTACCACCCAGAGCAACTGCTCAGGATTATGTGGATTTATTGGATGCGGGTGTGCTTCCGACTTTGCGAAGATATTATCCTCAACAAGAAGTTTCTAGTATTAATCTTGTGCAAGACAACGCAACAATTCATACAGCAAGGATTGTTAGAAGGTGGTTCAGTGATAACCGAGTGAATTTAAATGTTATTCCATGGCCTCCAAAAAGTGCTGATTTAAACCCAATCGAAAATTTATGGGGTTTGATGGTCCAGAAATGGTCTAATCGAAATGAAAGAACTAGAGAAGTACTTATAGGTCACTGTCACACAATCTGGGAAAGTTTTAGGGGTACTGAAATATGTCAGGAACTGATTGGATCGATGCATGACTGGCTCCTGACAGTAATTCAACATCAAGGTGGATATACACGTTTCTGAATATTTTACGTAAAGAAGTTAAGGAGTTAAAATAATGAGTTTTGTTATAATTATTAGATATTATTAATATAAATGAGAGACACTGAGAGACAGTTTATTTTGTTTAACTTTTGATAAACACTGTGGTTGGAATCCCATAATAATATAATGAGCTAATTTCTAGATTAGTTAAATAATCTTGAAATTATGGGATTCCAGCCACAGTGCCTAGATTATATAATCTAAGCACTGTAAATAAAATAATTTTGGGATAGCTGTTTTTTATTTATTTCTGAAACACTGCTTGAACACGACCAACAAAACAAAGATGGCTGAAGAGGAGCCGGCCACCTTATGACCACAAAAAGACAACAAAAAAAAAAACGTTTAACATTTATCTGGAGAATGAATAAACAGGCTAGTTTGCCGGATTTTGTTTAGAAAATATGTCAAACCGCCATTTCTATTCTTTAAATTATGTTTATCTGACTATTGAAAAATCGGCCCTTAATAGGAAAAATTCGGACATGGTCGTTCGCCTTCTAACTTCGCGGTTGTCTAGGTTGAACAGAAATTATGAGTTAGCTCTTAACATCTACAGTTTGCTATGCGATATTCCAGCTTCCAGCTTAGGTGGGTCTCAAATCAAAGTTGGTGACCGTACATATTTAATTTTATAGCGGCTATAGAAATACTTTATCTGTAAAAATGTCAATGGTCTTACTATCATTGTTATTAATACCGAGAAAAAAAAATCTCTAGTGTATTGTATAGAGCCTCCTTAAGATATTTATTTTATTCCGTTTTTAGTGTTTGTTGTTATAGCTACAACAGAAACGCATCATTTATGAAATCCATTGTCTAGCTAACACGGCTCATGAGATGCACCTTAAGACAGACTGGCAGACAGTGAAGTCTTAGTTTAGCAATAAGGTCCCGTTTTAAGAAGTTTTACGGAATTTGAAAAAATAATATATCAACGTTCATTTATAAAGTGGTGGGAATAGTTTTAGGGGTTAGTTAGTTACCATGTAAAAATATCACTCACCTAGTAATACTTATATTGGTACATCTGCCAAATATGTGATACTGAGTTTATTAAATACATAAACCTAATATTTATTAGCGTCTAAACTAGTACCTCGACCCGTTAAACACTGGGTTTGGTTACTAGCGTAAACATAAATTGCCAAAAAAAAAAAAAACACGTTAAATTAACTCATAAATTAATTTAAATCTGCAATTAATATTTAAGTTTTGTTTCTTTAAAATATGAATTAGGTAAATGTGCCGATATTTCAATTACTAGGTTAGCGATATAGGTAAAACATTCGATGTTAAAATATTTTAATAGGAATACTGGTATTAAGCTGCACCAGCGAGCGGGGTAATAGTGTAACCCACTGACAGTAGGAAAGACAGATTTTGATTTTATGAATTTATTATGAACCAAATTATATTAAAAGTGTGCATCACGCATACAAGTTATCAATTAATATTAGGAATCATACAATCTAAAATTTAAATTAAGCCGCTTGATAAAACAAATTTTTGTTTGAGGTAATAAGGAGAGCGTGTGTCATATAATATATGTCATCATGTGTATTTCTCATATTATGAGAAATAAGTATGTAATTCGAAAATATTGGTTTTTCAAACAGGGGACTGTTTGCGCCGCTAACAACGATATAAGTAATTCATTACCCGTATTAAATATAGTTTTTTACTGTAAAAGGGGCTTTTCCATTCCATATCTCTAAATAATTAAATTACTTAAATACAATTAAATTAAAATTAACTAGAATTAGGGGGTAAACTATTTTCTTTCTTCCGATTGCGGGAAATAAAGGCCTTTAAATACATTAATAGTAATAAAATGTTATTCTAAAAGAGTAAACAGCAAAAAGCCAACGTCACGCGGTGTTCCCAGGCGGTCACCCATCCAAGTACTGACCGCGCCCGATGTTGCTTAACTTCGGTGATCGGACGAGAACCGGTGTATTCAACATGGTATGGACGTTGGCAAATGCCGATCTAAATTTTTTGAAGTCATTGAACTAATCCATGAATGAAGTGTGACGTCATTGTTTCGATGACATTGACCTTCACAGTATACGAAAGATAAAAAAACCGTTAAAGTGCGAGTCGGACTCGCGCATGAAGGGTTCTGTACCATTATCTTTAAAAACGGCAAAAAATCACGTTTGTTGTATGGGAGCCCCCTTCTCTATTTATTTTATTTTAATTTAATTATTAATTTTTATATATTCTGTAAACATTTAAAGTGTCTATATCCGTTATTAGTATGGAGCAAAAAGCGGCAAAAAATCAGGTTTGTTGTATTGGAGCCCCCCTTAAATATTTTATTTTTAGTATTTGTTGTTATAGCGGCAACAGAAATACATAATCTCTGACAATTTCAACTGGCTAGCTATTACGGTTCATGACGTACAGCCTGGTGACCGACGGATGGACAGACGGACAGCGAAGTCTCATGAATTTGGTTCCGTTTTACCTTTAGGTACGAAACCCTAAAAACCGGACGAGTCAATCACGCGCTCGAAGGTTTCCGTACTATTATAAAACTTCATTACTACTATTACTTACTTGCAGAAAATAATTCATTTAACAAATCTCCATCCATAGGTACATATAATCCTAACTTATAAAATTATAATTTAATACCAAAATCATAAATTTATCATAATTAATTTTCTTTCTTAACATTTTATTTTATTTTTTACTTTATTAAAAATGTTAAGTGATGTTACTTTATTTCTAATTTTATTATCTAAAAATGTTTAATTAATTAAATAATATACTTTTTATTTATACTTTAATTACTTTGAAATAAAGACCATTATATACATTAATCCTAATAAAATGTTATTCTAAAAGAATAAACAGCAAAAGTCAACGTCACGCGGTGTTCCCAGGCGGTCACCCATCCAAGTACTGACCGCGCCCGATGTTGCTTAACTTCGGTGATCGGACGAGAACCGGTGTATTCAACATGGTATGGACGTTGGCGAATGCTGAATCAAAATTATTGAAGTCATTGAACTAAATCGGCGAACGAAATGTGACGTCATTATTTTATTGCCTATACCTTTATAGCAATCGCAAGATGAAAAACGTCCAAGTGCAAGTCGAACTAGCATACGAAGGGTTCCGTACTATTATGAAAAGTCACGACTCTGTTTTGTATGGGCATAAATATTTATGTTATTTTTATTAGGTACAAACACGAACTTTAATTTGAGACCCAATTCGTTAAAATGTTGGAAGAATGTTCAAACTGCAATAAGGTTGAAAATATCAGTTCAATAGTAGTGGTGAAAAGTTTAGTTGTCAAGTTACGTCATTTAAATATCCAAATACCCCCTTATATTGATAACCCCTTTGCGCAAAAGCTACCACGGTGTTCTAATTGCAAATTTGAATGTTTCAGTCAGTGACATTCAGTGTCACGCAAGAAAATTAAATTAATATTTAAAATCTGCTGTAAAATACTATATACAAATATGTTTGCAGCTAATTGTGAGCAATTAAGACATCAAATTGTTGAGTTACACGAACAGGGAGTAGGCATTCACGAAATATCAAGACGGTTAAATGTGACTAGAAACACATTTCGCCGGTGGGTTCGACTGGCGTTGGAGAACTTGTAAATTTACCACCCAGAGCAACTGCTCAGGATTATGTGGATTTATTGGATGCGGGTGTGCTTCCGACTTTGCGAAGATATTATCCTCAACAAGAAGTTTCTAGTATTAATCTTGTGCAAGACAACGCAACAATTCATACAGCAAGGATTGTTAGAAGGTGGTTCAGTGATAACCGAGTGAATTTAAATGTTATTCCATGGCCTCCAAAAAGTGCTGATTTAAACCCAATCGAAAATTTATGGGGTTTGATGGTCCAGAAATGGTCTAATCGAAATGAAAGAACTAGAGAAGTACTTATAGGTCACTGTCACACAATCTGGGAAAGTTTTAGGGGTACTGAAATATGTCAGGAACTGATTGGATCGATGCATGACTGGCTCCTGACAGTAATTCAACATCAAGGTGGATATACACGTTTCTGAATATTTTACGTAAAGAAGTTAAGGAGTTAAAATAATGAGTTTTGTTATAATTATTAGATATTATTAATATAAATGAGAGACACTGAGAGACAGTTTATTTTGTTTAACTTTTGATAAACACTGTGGTTGGAATCCCATAATAATATAATGAGCTAATTTCTAGATTAGTTAAATAATCTTGAAATTATGGGATTCCAGCCACAGTGCCTAGATTATATAATCTAAGCACTGTAAATAAAATAATTTTGGGATAGCTGTTTTTTATTTATTTCTGAAACACTGCTTGAACACGACCAACAAAACAAAGATGGCTGAAGAGGAGCCGGCCACCTTATGACCACAAAAAGACAACAAAAAAAAAAACGTTTAACATTTATCTGGAGAATGAATAAACAGGCTAGTTTGCCGGATTTTGTTTAGAAAATATGTCAAACCGCCATTTCTATTCTTTAAATTATGTTTATCTGACTATTGAAAAATCGGCCCTTAATAGGAAAAATTCGGACATGGTCGTTCGCCTTCTAACTTCGCGGTTGTCTAGGTTGAACAGAAATTATGAGTTAGCTCTTAACATCTACAGTTTGCTATGCGATATTCCAGCTTCCAGCTTAGGTGGGTCTCAAATCAAAGTTGGTGACCGTACATATTTAATTTTATAGCGGCTATAGAAATACTTTATCTGTAAAAATGTCAATGGTCTTACTATCATTGTTATTAATACCGAGAAAAAAAAATCTCTAGTGTATTGTATAGAGCCTCCTTAAGATATTTATTTTATTCCGTTTTTAGTGTTTGTTGTTATAGCTACAACAGAAACGCATCATTTATGAAATCCATTGTCTAGCTAACACGGCTCATGAGATGCACCTTAAGACAGACTGGCAGACAGTGAAGTCTTAGTTTAGCAATAAGGTCCCGTTTTAAGAAGTTTTACGGAATTTGAAAAAATAATATATCAACGTTCATTTATAAAGTGGTGGGAATAGTTTTAGGGGTTAGTTAGTTACCATGTAAAAATATCACTCACCTAGTAATACTTATATTGGTACATCTGCCAAATATGTGATACTGAGTTTATTAAATACATAAACCTAATATTTATTAGCGTCTAAACTAGTACCTCGACCCGTTAAACACTGGGTTTGGTTACTAGCGTAAACATAAATTGCCAAAAAAAAAAAAAACACGTTAAATTAACTCATAAATTAATTTAAATCTGCAATTAATATTTAAGTTTTGTTTCTTTAAAATATGAATTAGGTAAATGTGCCGATATTTCAATTACTAGGTTAGCGATATAGGTAAAACATTCGATGTTAAAATATTTTAATAGGAATACTGGTATTAAGCTGCACCAGCGAGCGGGGTAATAGTGTAACCCACTGACAGTAGGAAAGACAGATTTTGATTTTATGAATTTATTATGAACCAAATTATATTAAAAGTGTGCATCACGCATACAAGTTATCAATTAATATTAGGAATCATACAATCTAAAATTTAAATTAAGCCGCTTGATAAAACAAATTTTTGTTTGAGGTAATAAGGAGAGCGTGTGTCATATAATATATGTCATCATGTGTATTTCTCATATTATGAGAAATAAGTATGTAATTCGAAAATATTGGTTTTTCAAACAGGGGACTGTTTGCGCCGCTAACAACGATATAAGTAATTCATTACCCGTATTAAATATAGTTTTTTACTGTAAAAGGGGCTTTTCCATTCCATATCTCTAAATAATTAAATTACTTAAATACAATTAAATTAAAATTAACTAGAATTAGGGGGTAAACTATTTTCTTTCTTCCGATTGCGGGAAATAAAGGCCTTTAAATACATTAATACTAATAAAATGTTATTCTAAAAGAGTAAACAGCAAAAAGCCAACGTCACGCGGTGTTCCCAGGCGGTCACCCATCCAAGTACTGACCGCGCCCGATGTTGCTTAACTTCGGTGATCGGACGAGAACCGGTGTATTCAACATGGTATGGACGTTGGCAAATGTTGATCTAAATTTTTTGAAGTCATTGAACTAATCCATGAATGAAGTGTGACGTCATTGTTTCGATGACATTGACCTTCACAGTATACGAAAGATAAAAAAACCGTTAAAGTGCGAGTCGGACTCGCGCATGAAGGGTTCTGTACCATTATCTTTAAAAACGGCAAAAAATCACGTTTGTTGTATGGGAGCCCCCTTCTCTATTTATTTTATTTTAATTTAATTATTAATTTTTATATATTCTGTAAACATTTAAAGTGTCTATATCCGTTATTAGTATGGAGCAAAAAGCGGCAAAAAATCAGGTTTGTTGTATTGGAGCCCCCCTTAAATATTTTATTTTTAGTATTTGTTGTTATAGCGGCAACAGAAATACATAATCTCTGACAATTTCAACTGGCTAGCTATTACGGTTCATGACGTACAGCCTGGTGACCGACGGATGGACAGACGGACAGCGAAGTCTCATGAATTTGGTTCCGTTTTACCTTTAGGTACGAAACCCTAAAAACCGGACGAGTCAATCACGCGCTCGAAGGTTTCCGTACTATTATAAAACTTCATACTACTATTACTTACTTGCAGAAAATAATTCATTTAACAAATCTCCATCCATAGGTACATATAATCCTAACTTATAAAATTATAATTTAATACCAAAATCATAAATTTATCATAATTAATTTTCTTTCTTAACATTTTATTTTATTTTTTACTTTATTAAAAATGTTAAGTGATGTTACTTTATTTCTAATTTTATTATCTAAAAATGTTTAATTAATTAAATAATATACTTTTTATTTATACTTTAATTACTTTGAAATAAAGACCATTATATACATTAATCCTAATAAAATGTTATTCTAAAAGAATAAACAGCAAAAGTCAACGTCACGCGGTGTTCCCAGGCGGTCACCCATCCAAGTACTGACCGCGCCCGATGTTGCTTAACTTCGGTGATCGGACGAGAACCGGTGTATTCAACATGGTATGGACGTTGGCGAATGCTGAATCAAAATTATTGAAGTCATTGAACTAAATCGGCGAACGAAATGTGACGTCATTATTTTATTGCCTATACCTTTATAGCAATCGCAAGATGAAAAACGTCCAAGTGCAAGTCGAACTAGCATACGAAGGGTTCCGTACTATTATGAAAAGTCACGACTCTGTTTTGTATGGGCATAAATATTTATGTTATTTTTATTAGGTACAAACACGAACTTTAATTTGAGACCCAATTCGTTAAAATGTTGGAAGAATGTTCAAACTGCAATAAGGTTGAAAATATCAGTTCAATAGTAGTGGTGAAAAGTTTAGTTGTCAAGTTACGTCATTTAAATATCCAAATACCCCCTTATATTGATAACCCCTTTGCGCAAAAGCTACCACGGTGTTCTAATTGCAAATTTGAATGTTTCAGTCAGTGACATTCAGTGTCACGCAAGAAAATTAAATTAATATTTAAAATCTGCTGTAAAATACTATATACAAATATGTTTGCAGCTAATTGTGAGCAATTAAGACATCAAATTGTTGAGTTACACGAACAGGGAGTAGGCATTCACGAAATATCAAGACGGTTAAATGTGACTAGAAACACATTTCGCCGGTGGGTTCGACTGGCGTTGGAGAACTTGTAAATTTACCACCCAGAGCAACTGCTCAGGATTATGTGGATTTATTGGATGCGGGTGTGCTTCCGACTTTGCGAAGATATTATCCTCAACAAGAAGTTTCTAGTATTAATCTTGTGCAAGACAACGCAACAATTCATACAGCAAGGATTGTTAGAAGGTGGTTCAGTGATAACCGAGTGAATTTAAATGTTATTCCATGGCCTCCAAAAAGTGCTGATTTAAACCCAATCGAAAATTTATGGGGTTTGATGGTCCAGAAATGGTCTAATCGAAATGAAAGAACTAGAGAAGTACTTATAGGTCACTGTCACACAATCTGGGAAAGTTTTAGGGGTACTGAAATATGTCAGGAACTGATTGGATCGATGCATGACTGGCTCCTGACAGTAATTCAACATCAAGGTGGATATACACGTTTCTGAATATTTTACGTAAAGAAGTTAAGGAGTTAAAATAATGAGTTTTGTTATAATTATTAGATATTATTAATATAAATGAGAGACACTGAGAGACAGTTTATTTTGTTTAACTTTTGATAAACACTGTGGTTGGAATCCCATAATAATATAATGAGCTAATTTCTAGATTAGTTAAATAATCTTGAAATTATGGGATTCCAGCCACAGTGCCTAGATTAGGTATATAATCTAAGCACTGTAAATAAAATAATTTTGGGATAGCTGTTTTTTATTTATTTCTGAAACACTGCTTGAACACGACCAACAAAACAAAGATGGCTGAAGAGGAGCCGGCCACCTTATGACCACAAAAAGACAACAAAAAAAAAACGTTTAACATTTATCTGGAGAATGAATAAACAGGCTAGTTTGCCGGATTTTGTTTAGAAAATATGTCAAACCGCCATTTCTATTCTTTAAATTATGTTTATCTGACTATTGAAAAATCGGCCCTTAATAGGAAAAATTCGGACATGGTCGTTCGCCTTCTAACTTCGCGGTTGTCTAGGTTGAACAGAAATTATGAGTTAGCTCTTAACATCTACAGTTTGCTATGCGATATTCCAGCTTCCAGCTTAGGTGGGTCTCAAATCAAAGTTGGTGACCGTACATATTTAATTTTATAGCGGCTATAGAAATACTTTATCTGTAAAAATGTCAATGGTCTTACTATCATTGTTATTAATACCGAGAAAAAAAAATCTCTAGTGTATTGTATAGAGCCTCCTTAAGATATTTATTTTATTCCGTTTTTAGTGTTTGTTGTTATAGCTACAACAGAAACGCATCATTTATGAAATCCATTGTCTAGCTAACACGGCTCATGAGATGCACCTTAAGACAGACTGGCAGACAGTGAAGTCTTAGTTTAGCAATAAGGTCCCGTTTTAAGAAGTTTTACGGAATTTGAAAAAATAATATATCAACGTTCATTTATAAAGTGGTGGGAATAGTTTTAGGGGTTAGTTAGTTACCATGTAAAAATATCACTCACCTAGTAATACTTATATTGGTACATCTGCCAAATATGTGATACTGAGTTTATTAAATACATAAACCTAATATTTATTAGCGTCTAAACTAGTACCTCGACCCGTTAAACACTGGGTTTGGTTACTAGCGTAAACATAAATTGCCAAAAAAAAAAAAACACGTTAAATTAACTCATAAATTAATTTAAATCTGCAATTAATATTTAAGTTTTGTTTCTTTAAAATATGAATTAGGTAAATGTGCCGATATTTCAATTACTAGGTTAGCGATATAGGTAAAACATTCGATGTTAAAATATTTTAATAGGAATACTGGTATTAAGCTGCACCAGCGAGCGGGGTAATAGTGTAACCCACTGACAGTAGGAAAGACAGATTTTGATTTTATGAATTTATTATGAACCAAATTATATTAAAAGTGTGCATCACGCATACAAGTTATCAATTAATATTAGGAATCATACAATCTAAAATTTAAATTAAGCCGCTTGATAAAACAAATTTTTGTTTGAGGTAATAAGGAGAGCGTGTGTCATATAATATATGTCATCATGTGTATTTCTCATATTATGAGAAATAAGTATGTAATTCGAAAATATTGGTTTTTCAAACAGGGGACTGTTTGCGCCGCTAACAACGATATAAGTAATTCATTACCCGTATTAAATATAGTTTTTTACTGTAAAAGGGGCTTTTCCATTCCATATCTCTAAATAATTAAATTACTTAAATACAATTAAATTAAAATTAACTAGAATTAGGGGGTAAACTATTTTCTTTCTTCCGATTGCGGGAAATAAAGGCCTTTAAATACATTAATACTAATAAAATGTTATTCTAAAAGAGTAAACAGCAAAAAGCCAACGTCACGCGGTGTTCCCAGGCGGTCACCCATCCAAGTACTGACCGCGCCCGATGTTGCTTAACTTCGGTGATCGGACGAGAACCGGTGTATTCAACATGGTATGGACGTTGGCAAATGCCGATCTAAATTTTTTGAAGTCATTGAACTAATCCATGAATGAAGTGTGACGTCATTGTTTCGATGACATTGACCTTCACAGTATACGAAAGATAAAAAAACCGTTAAAGTGCGAGTCGGACTCGCGCATGAAGGGTTCTGTACCATTATCTTTAAAAACGGCAAAAAATCACGTTTGTTGTATGGGAGCCCCCTTCTCTATTTATATTATTTTAATTTAATTATTAATTTTTATATATTCTGTAAACATTTAAAGTGTCTATATCCGTTATTAGTATGGAGCAAAAAGCGGCAAAAAATCAGGTTTGTTGTATTGGAGCCCCCCTTAAATATTTTATTTTTAGTATTTGTTGTTATAGCGGCAACAGAAATACATAATCTCTGACAATTTCAACTGGCTAGCTATTACGGTTCATGACGTACAGCCTGGTGACCGACGGATGGACAGACGGACAGCGAAGTCTCATGAATTTGGTTCCGTTTTACCTTTAGGTACGAAACCCTAAAAACCGGACGAGTCAATCACGCGCTCGAAGGTTTCCGTACTATTATAAAACTTCATTACTACTATTACTTACTTGCAGAAAATAATTCATTTAACAAATCTCCATCCATAGGTACATATAATCCTAACTTATAAAATTATAATTTAATACCAAAATCATAAATTTATCATAATTAATTTTCTTTCTTAACATTTTATTTTATTTTTTACTTTATTAAAAATGTTAAGTGATGTTACTTTATTTCTAATTTTATTATCTAAAAATGTTTAATTAATTAAATAATATACTTTTTATTTATACTTTAATTACTTTGAAATAAAGACCATTATATACATTAATCCTAATAAAATGTTATTCTAAAAGAATAAACAGCAAAAGTCAACGTCACGCGGTGTTCCCAGGCGGTCACCCATCCAAGTACTGACCGCGCCCGATGTTGCTTAACTTCGGTGATCGGACGAGAACCGGTGTATTCACATGGTATGGACGTTGGCGAATGCTGAATCAAAATTATTGAAGTCATTGAACTAAATCGGCGAACGAAATGTGACGTCATTATTTTATTGCCTATACCTTTATAGCAATCGCAAGATAAAAAACGTCCAAGTGCAAGTCGAACTAGCATACGAAGGGTTCCGTACTATTATGAAAAGTCACGACTCTGTTTTGTATGGGCATAAATATTTATGTTATTTTTATTAGGTACAAACACGAACTTTAATTTGAGACCCAATTCGTTAAAATGTTGGAAGAATGTTCAAACTGCAATAAGGTTGAAAATATCAGTTCAATAGTAGTGGTGAAAAGTTTAGTTGTCAAGTTACGTCATTTAAATATCCAAATACCCCCTTATATTGATAACCCCTTTGCGCAAAAGCTACCACGGTGTTCTAATTGCAAATTTGAATGTTTCAGTCAGTGACATTCAGTGTCACGCAAGAAAATTAAATTAATATTTAAAATCTGCTGTAAAATACTATATACAAATATGTTTGCAGCTAATTGTGAGCAATTAAGACATCAAATTGTTGAGTTACACGAACAGGGAGTAGGCATTCACGAAATATCAAGACGGTTAAATGTGACTAGAAACACATTTCGCCGGTGGGCTCGACTGGCGTTGGAGAACTTGTAAATTTACCACCCAGAGCAACTGCTCAGGATTATGTGGATTTATTGGATGCGGGTGTGCTTCCGACTTTGCGAAGATATTATCCTCAACAAGAAGTTTCTAGTATTAATCTTGTGCAAGACAACGCAACAATTCATACAGCAAGGATTGTTAGAAGGTGGTTCAGTGATAACCGAGTGAATTTAAATGTTATTCCATGGCCTCCAAAAAGTGCTGATTTAAACCCAATCGAAAATTTATGGGGTTTGATGGTCCAGAAATGGTCTAATCGAAATGAAAGAACTAGAGAAGTACTTATAGGTCACTGTCACACAATCTGGGAAAGTTTTAGGGGTACTGAAATATGTCAGGAACTGATTGGATCGATGCATGACTGGCTCCTGACAGTAATTCAACATCAAGGTGGATATACACGTTTCTGAATATTTTACGTAAAGAAGTTAAGGAGTTAAAATAATGAGTTTTGTTATAATTATTAGATATTATTAATATAAATGAGAGACACTGAGAGACAGTTTATTTTGTTTAACTTTTGATAAACACTGTGGTTGGAATCCCATAATAATATAATGAGCTAATTTCTAGATTAGTTAAATAATCTTGAAATTATGGGATTCCAGCCACAGTGCCTAGATTATATAATCTAAGCACTGTAAATAAAATAATTTTGGGATAGCTGTTTTTATTTATTTCTGAAACACTGCTTGAACACGACCAACAAAACAAAGATGGCTGAAGAGGAGCCGGCCACCTTATGACCACAAAAAGACAACAAAAAAAAAAACGTTTAACATTTATCTGGAGAATGAATAAACAGGCTAGTTTGCCGGATTTTGTTTAGAAAATATGTCAAACCGCCATTTCTATTCTTTAAATTATGTTTATCTGACTATTGAAAAATCGGCCCTTAATAGGAAAAATTCGGACATGGTCGTTCGCCTTCTAACTTCGCGGTTGTCTAGGTTGAACAGAAATTATGAGTTAGCTCTTAACATCTACAGTTTGCTATGCGATATTCCAGCTTCCAGCTTAGGTGGGTCTCAAATCAAAGTTGGTGACCGTACATATTTAATTTTATAGCGGCTATAGAAATACTTTATCTGTAAAAATGTCAATGGTCTTACTATCATTGTTATTAATACCGAGAAAAAAAAATCTCTAGTGTATTGTATAGAGCCTCCTTAAGATATTTATTTTATTCCGTTTTTAGTGTTTGTTGTTATAGCTACAACAGAAACGCATCATTTATGAAATCCATTGTCTAGCTAACACGGCTCATGAGATGCACCTTAAGACAGACTGGCAGACAGTGAAGTCTTAGTTTAGCAATAAGGTCCCGTTTTAAGAAGTTTTACGGAATTTGAAAAAATAATATATCAACGTTCATTTATAAAGTGGTGGGAATAGTTTTAGGGGTTAGTTAGTTACCATGTAAAAATATCACTCACCTAGTAATACTTATATTGGTACATCTGCCAAATATGTGATACTGAGTTTATTAAATACATAAACCTAATATTTATTAGCGTCTAAACTAGTACCTCGACCCGTTAAACACTGGGTTTGGTTACTAGCGTAAACATAAATTGCCAAAAAAAAAAAAAACACGTTAAATTAACTCATAAATTAATTTAAATCTGCAATTAATATTTAAGTTTTGTTTCTTTAAAATATGAATTAGGTAAATGTGCCGATATTTCAATTACTAGGTTAGCGATATAGGTAAAACATTCGATGTTAAAATATTTTAATAGGAATACTGGTATTAAGCTGCACCAGCGAGCGGGGTAATAGTGTAACCCACTGACAGTAGGAAAGACAGATTTTGATTTTATGAATTTATTATGAACCAAATTATATTAAAAGTGTGCATCACGCATACAAGTTATCAATTAATATTAGGAATCATACAATCTAAAATTTAAATTAAGCCGCTTGATAAAACAAATTTTTGTTTGAGGTAATAAGGAGAGCGTGTGTCATATAATATATGTCATCATGTGTATTTCTCATATTATGAGAAATAAGTATGTAATTCGAAAATATTGGTTTTTCAAACAGGGGACTGTTTGCGCCGCTAACAACGATATAAGTAATTCATTACCCGTATTAAATATAGTTTTTTACTGTAAAAGGGGCTTTTCCATTCCATATCTCTAAATAATTAAATTACTTAAATACAATTAAATTAAAATTAACTAGAATTAGGGGGTAAACTATTTTCTTTCTTCCGATTGCGGGAAATAAAGGCCTTTAAATACATTAATACTAATAAAATGTTATTCTAAAAGAGTAAACAGCAAAAAGCCAACGTCACGCGGTGTTCCCAGGCGGTCACCCATCCAAGTACTGACCGCGCCCGATGTTGCTTAACTTCGGTGATCGGACGAGAACCGGTGTATTCAACATGGTATGGACGTTGGCAAATGCCGATCTAAATTTTTTGAAGTCATTGAACTAATCCATGAATGAAGTGTGACGTCATTGTTTCGATGACATTGACCTTCACAGTATACGAAAGATAAAAAAACCGTTAAAGTGCGAGTCGGACTCGCGCATGAAGGGTTCTGTACCATTATCTTTAAAAACGGCAAAAAATCACGTTTGTTGTATGGGAGCCCCCTTCTCTATTTATATTATTTTAATTTAATTATTAATTTTTATATATTCTGTAAACATTTAAAGTGTCTATATCCGTTATTAGTATGGAGCAAAAAGCGGCAAAAAATCAGGTTTGTTGTATTGGAGCCCCCCTTAAATATTTTATTTTTAGTATTTGTTGTTATAGCGGCAACAGAAATACATAATCTCTGACAATTTCAACTGGCTAGCTATTACGGTTCATGACGTACAGCCTGGTGACCGACGGATGGACAGACGGACAGCGAAGTCTCATGAATTTGGTTCCGTTTTACCTTTAGGTACGAAACCCTAAAAACCGGACGAGTCAATCACGCGCTCGAAGGTTTCCGTACTATTATAAAACTTCATTACTACTATTACTTACTTGCAGAAAATAATTCATTTAACAAATCTCCATCCATAGGTACATATAATCCTAACTTATAAAATTATAATTTAATACCAAAATCATAAATTTATCATAATTAATTTTCTTTCTTAACATTTTATTTTATTTTTTACTTTATTAAAAATGTTAAGTGATGTTACTTTATTTCTAATTTTATTATCTAAAAATGTTTAATTAATTAAATAATATACTTTTTATTTATACTTTAATTACTTTGAAATAAAGACCATTATATACATTAATCCTAATAAAATGTTATTCTAAAAGAATAAACAGCAAAAGTCAACGTCACGCGGTGTTCCCAGGCGGTCACCCATCCAAGTACTGACCGCGCCCGATGTTGCTTAACTTCGGTGATCGGACGAGAACCGGTGTATTCAACATGGTATGGACGTTGGCGAATGCTGAATCAAAATTATTGAAGTCATTGAACTAAATCGGCGAACGAAATGTGACGTCATTATTTTATTGCCTATACCTTTATAGCAATCGCAAGATGAAAAACGTCCAAGTGCAAGTCGAACTAGCATACGAAGGGTTCCGTACTATTATGAAAAGTCACGACTCTGTTTTGTATGGGCATAAATATTTATGTTATTTTTATTAGGTACAAACACGAACTTTAATTTGAGACCCAATTCGTTAAAATGTTGGAAGAATGTTCAAACTGCAATAAGGTTGAAAATATCAGTTCAATAGTAGTGGTGAAAAGTTTAGTTGTCAAGTTACGTCATTTAAATATCCAAATACCCCCTTATATTGATAACCCCTTTGCGCAAAAGCTACCACGGTGTTCTAATTGCAAATTTGAATGTTTCAGTCAGTGACATTCAGTGTCACGCAAGAAAATTAAATTAATATTTAAAATCTGCTGTAAAATACTATATACAAATATGTTTGCAGCTAATTGTGAGCAATTAAGACATCAAATTGTTGAGTTACACGAACAGGGAGTAGGCATTCACGAAATATCAAGACGGTTAAATGTGACTAGAAACACATTTCGCCGGTGGGTTCGACTGGCGTTGGAGAACTTGTAAATTTACCACCCAGAGCAACTGCTCAGGATTATGTGGATTTATTGGATGCGGGTGTGCTTCCGACTTTGCGAAGATATTATCCTCAACAAGAAGTTTCTAGTATTAATCTTGTGCAAGACAACGCAACAATTCATACAGCAAGGATTGTTAGAAGGTGGTTCAGTGATAACCGAGTGAATTTAAATGTTATTCCATGGCCTCCAAAAAGTGCTGATTTAAACCCAATCGAAAATTTATGGGGTTTGATGGTCCAGAAATGGTCTAATCGAAATGAAAGAACTAGAGAAGTACTTATAGGTCACTGTCACACAATCTGGGAAAGTTTTAGGGGTACTGAAATATGTCAGGAACTGATTGGATCGATGCATGACTGGCTCCTGACAGTAATTCAACATCAAGGTGGATATACACGTTTCTGAATATTTTACGTAAAGAAGTTAAGGAGTTAAAATAATGAGTTTTGTTATAATTATTAGATATTATTAATATAAATGAGAGACACTGAGAGACAGTTTATTTTGTTTAACTTTTGATAAACACTGTGGTTGGAATCCCATAATAATATAATGAGCTAATTTCTAGATTAGTTAAATAATCTTGAAATTATGGGATTCCAGCCACAGTGCCTAGATTATATAATCTAAGCACTGTAAATAAAATAATTTTGGGATAGCTGTTTTTTATTTATTTCTGAAACACTGCTTGAACACGACCAACAAAACAAAGATGGCTGAAGAGGAGCCGGCCACCTTATGACCACAAAAAGACAACAAAAAAAAAAACGTTTAACATTTATCTGGAGAATGAATAAACAGGCTAGTTTGCCGGATTTTGTTTAGAAAATATGTCAAACCGCCATTTCTATTCTTTAAATTATGTTTATCTGACTATTGAAAAATCGGCCCTTAATAGGAAAAATTCGGACATGGTCGTTCGCCTTCTAACTTCGCGGTTGTCTAGGTTGAACAGAAATTATGAGTTAGCTCTTAACATCTACAGTTTGCTATGCGATATTCCAGCTTCCAGCTTAGGTGGGTCTCAAATCAAAGTTGGTGACCGTACATATTTAATTTTATAGCGGCTATAGAAATACTTTATCTGTAAAAATGTCAATGGTCTTACTATCATTGTTATTAATACCGAGAAAAAAAAATCTCTAGTGTATTGTATAGAGCCTCCTTAAGATATTTATTTTATTCCGTTTTTAGTGTTTGTTGTTATAGCTACAACAGAAACGCATCATTTATGAAATCCATTGTCTAGCTAACACGGCTCATGAGATGCACCTTAAGACAGACTGGCAGACAGTGAAGTCTTAGTTTAGCAATAAGGTCCCGTTTTAAGAAGTTTTACGGAATTTGAAAAAATAATATATCAACGTTCATTTATAAAGTGGTGGGAATAGTTTTAGGGGTTAGTTAGTTACCATGTAAAAATATCACTCACCTAGTAATACTTATATTGGTACATCTGCCAAATATGTGATACTGAGTTTATTAAATACATAAACCTAATATTTATTAGCGTCTAAACTAGTACCTCGACCCGTTAAACACTGGGTTTGGTTACTAGCGTAAACATAAATTGCCAAAAAAAAAAAAAACACGTTAAATTAACTCATAAATTAATTTAAATCTGCAATTAATATTTAAGTTTTGTTTCTTTAAAATATGAATTAGGTAAATGTGCCGATATTTCAATTACTAGGTTAGCGATATAGGTAAAACATTCGATGTTAAAATATTTTAATAGGAATACTGGTATTAAGCTGCACCAGCGAGCGGGGTAATAGTGTAACCCACTGACAGTAGGAAAGACAGATTTTGATTTTATGAATTTATTATGAACCAAATTATATTAAAAGTGTGCATCACGCATACAAGTTATCAATTAATATTAGGAATCATACAATCTAAAATTTAAATTAAGCCGCTTGATAAAACAAATTTTTGTTTGAGGTAATAAGGAGAGCGTGTGTCATATAATATATGTCATCATGTGTATTTCTCATATTATGAGAAATAAGTATGTAATTCGAAAATATTGGTTTTTCAAACAGGGGACTGTTTGCGCCGCTAACAACGATATAAGTAATTCATTACCCGTATTAAATATAGTTTTTTACTGTAAAAGGGGCTTTTCCATTCCATATCTCTAAATAATTAAATTACTTAAATACAATTAAATTAAAATTAACTAGAATTAGGGGGTAAACTATTTTCTTTCTTCCGATTGCGGGAAATAAAGGCCTTTAAATACATTAATACTAATAAAATGTTATTCTAAAAGAGTAAACAGCAAAAAGCCAACGTCACGCGGTGTTCCCAGGCGGTCACCCATCCAAGTACTGACCGCGCCCGATGTTGCTTAACTTCGGTGATCGGACGAGAACCGGTGTATTCAACATGGTATGGACGTTGGCAAATGCCGATCTAAATTTTTTGAAGTCATTGAACTAATCCATGAATGAAGTGTGACGTCATTGTTTCGATGACATTGACCTTCACAGTATACGAAAGATAAAAAAACCGTTAAAGTGCGAGTCGGACTCGCGCATGAAGGGTTCTGTACCATTATCTTTAAAAACGGCAAAAAATCACGTTTGTTGTATGGGAGCCCCCTTCTCTATTTATTTTATTTTAATTTAATTATTAATTTTTATATATTCTGTAAACATTTAAAGTGTCTATATCCGTTATTAGTATGGAGCAAAAAGCGGCAAAAAATCAGGTTTGTTGTATTGGAGCCCCCCTTAAATATTTTATTTTTAGTATTTGTTGTTATAGCGGCAACAGAAATACATAATCTCTGACAATTTCAACTGGCTAGCTATTACGGTTCATGACGTACAGCCTGGTGACCGACGGATGGACAGACGGACAGCGAAGTCTCATGAATTTGGTTCCGTTTTACCTTTAGGTACGAAACCCTAAAAACCGGACGAGTCAATCACGCGCTCGAAGGTTTCCGTACTATTATAAAACTTCATTACTACTATTACTTACTTGCAGAAAATAATTCATTTAACAAATCTCCATCCATAGGTACATATAATCCTAACTTATAAAATTATAATTTAATACCAAAATCATAAATTTATCATAATTAATTTTCTTTCTTAACATTTTATTTTATTTTTTACTTTATTAAAAATGTTAAGTGATGTTACTTTATTTCTAATTTTATTATCTAAAAATGTTTAATTAATTAAATAATATACTTTTTATTTATACTTTAATTACTTTGAAATAAAGACCATTATATACATTAATCCTAATAAAATGTTATTCTAAAAGAATAAACAGCAAAAGTCAACGTCACGCGGTGTTCCCAGGCGGTCACCCATCCAAGTACTGACCGCGCCCGATGTTGCTTAACTTCGGTGATCGGACGAGAACCGGTGTATTCAACATGGTATGGACGTTGGCGAATGCTGAATCAAAATTATTGAAGTCATTGAACTAAATCGGCGAACGAAATGTGACGTCATTATTTTATTGCCTATACCTTTATAGCAATCGCAAGATGAAAAACGTCCAAGTGCAAGTCGAACTAGCATACGAAGGGTTCCGTACTATTATGAAAAGTCACGACTCTGTTTTGTATGGGCATAAATATTTATGTTATTTTTATTAGGTACAAACACGAACTTTAATTTGAGACCCAATTCGTTAAAATGTTGGAAGAATGTTCAAACTGCAATAAGGTTGAAAATATCAGTTCAATAGTAGTGGTGAAAAGTTTAGTTGTCAAGTTACGTCATTTAAATATCCAAATACCCCCTTATATTGATAACCCCTTTGCGCAAAAGCTACCACGGTGTTCTAATTGCAAATTTGAATGTTTCAGTCAGTGACATTCAGTGTCACGCAAGAAAATTAAATTAATATTTAAAATCTGCTGTAAAATACTATATACAAATATGTTTGCAGCTAATTGTGAGCAATTAAGACATCAAATTGTTGAGTTACACGAACAGGGAGTAGGCATTCACGAAATATCAAGACGGTTAAATGTGACTAGAAACACATTTCGCCGGTGGGTTCGACTGGCGTTGGAGAACTTGTAAATTTACCACCCAGAGCAACTGCTCAGGATTATGTGGATTTATTGGATGCGGGTGTGCTTCCGACTTTGCGAAGATATTATCCTCAACAAGAAGTTTCTAGTATTAATCTTGTGCAAGACAACGCAACAATTCATACAGCAAGGATTGTTAGAAGGTGGTTCAGTGATAACCGAGTGAATTTAAATGTTATTCCATGGCCTCCAAAAAGTGCTGATTTAAACCCAATCGAAAATTTATGGGGTTTGATGGTCCAGAAATGGTCTAATCGAAATGAAAGAACTAGAGAAGTACTTATAGGTCACTGTCACACAATCTGGGAAAGTTTTAGGGGTACTGAAATATGTCAGGAACTGATTGGATCGATGCATGACTGGCTCCTGACAGTAATTCAACATCAAGGTGGATATACACGTTTCTGAATATTTTACGTAAAGAAGTTAAGGAGTTAAAATAATGAGTTTTGTTATAATTATTAGATATTATTAATATAAATGAGAGACACTGAGAGACAGTTTATTTTGTTTAACTTTTGATAAACACTGTGGTTGGAATCCCATAATAATATAATGAGCTAATTTCTAGATTAGTTAAATAATCTTGAAATTATGGGATTCCAGCCACAGTGCCTAGATTATATAATCTAAGCACTGTAAATAAAATAATTTTGGGATAGCTGTTTTTTATTTATTTCTGAAACACTGCTTGAACACGACCAACAAAACAAAGATGGCTGAAGAGGAGCCGGCCACCTTATGACCACAAAAAGACAACAAAAAAAAAAACGTTTAACATTTATCTGGAGAATGAATAAACAGGCTAGTTTGCCGGATTTTGTTTAGAAAATATGTCAAACCGCCATTTCTATTCTTTAAATTATGTTTATCTGACTATTGAAAAATCGGCCCTTAATAGGAAAAATTCGGACATGGTCGTTCGCCTTCTAACTTCGCGGTTGTCTAGGTTGAACAGAAATTATGAGTTAGCTCTTAACATCTACAGTTTGCTATGCGATATTCCAGCTTCCAGCTTAGGTGGGTCTCAAATCAAAGTTGGTGACCGTACATATTTAATTTTATAGCGGCTATAGAAATACTTTATCTGTAAAAATGTCAATGGTCTTACTATCATTGTTATTAATACCGAGAAAAAAAAATCTCTAGTGTATTGTATAGAGCCTCCTTAAGATATTTATTTTATTCCGTTTTTAGTGTTTGTTGTTATAGCTACAACAGAAACGCATCATTTATGAAATCCATTGTCTAGCTAACACGGCTCATGAGATGCACCTTAAGACAGACTGGCAGACAGTGAAGTCTTAGTTTAGCAATAAGGTCCCGTTTTAAGAAGTTTTACGGAATTTGAAAAAATAATATATCAACGTTCATTTATAAAGTGGTGGGAATAGTTTTAGGGGTTAGTTAGTTACCATGTAAAAATATCACTCACCTAGTAATACTTATATTGGTACATCTGCCAAATATGTGATACTGAGTTTATTAAATACATAAACCTAATATTTATTAGCGTCTAAACTAGTACCTCGACCCGTTAAACACTGGGTTTGGTTACTAGCGTAAACATAAATTGCCAAAAAAAAAAAAAACACGTTAAATTAACTCATAAATTAATTTAAATCTGCAATTAATATTTAAGTTTTGTTTCTTTAAAATATGAATTAGGTAAATGTGCCGATATTTCAATTACTAGGTTAGCGATATAGGTAAAACATTCGATGTTAAAATATTTTAATAGGAATACTGGTATTAAGCTGCACCAGCGAGCGGGGTAATAGTGTAACCCACTGACAGTAGGAAAGACAGATTTTGATTTTATGAATTTATTATGAACCAAATTATATTAAAAGTGTGCATCACGCATACAAGTTATCAATTAATATTAGGAATCATACAATCTAAAATTTAAATTAAGCCGCTTGATAAAACAAATTTTTGTTTGAGGTAATAAGGAGAGCGTGTGTCATATAATATATGTCATCATGTGTATTTCTCATATTATGAGAAATAAGTATGTAATTCGAAAATATTGGTTTTTCAAACAGGGGACTGTTTGCGCCGCTAACAACGATATAAGTAATTCATTACCCGTATTAAATATAGTTTTTTACTGTAAAAGGGGCTTTTCCATTCCATATCTCTAAATAATTAAATTACTTAAATACAATTAAATTAAAATTAACTAGAATTAGGGGGTAAACTATTTTCTTTCTTCCGATTGCGGGAAATAAAGGCCTTTAAATACATTAATACTAATAAAATGTTATTCTAAAAGAGTAAACAGCAAAAAGCCAACGTCACGCGGTGTTCCCAGGCGGTCACCCATCCAAGTACTGACCGCGCCCGATGTTGCTTAACTTCGGTGATCGGACGAGAACCGGTGTATTCAACATGGTATGGACGTTGGCAAATGTTGATCTAAATTTTTTGAAGTCATTGAACTAATCCATGAATGAAGTGTGACGTCATTGTTTCGATGACATTGACCTTCACAGTATACGAAAGATAAAAAAACCGTTAAAGTGCGAGTCGGACTCGCGCATGAAGGGTTCTGTACCATTATCTTTAAAAACGGCAAAAAATCACGTTTGTTGTATGGGAGCCCCCTTCTCTATTTATTTTATTTTAATTTAATTATTAATTTTTATATATTCTGTAAACATTTAAAGTGTCTATATCCGTTATTAGTATGGAGCAAAAAGCGGCAAAAAATCAGGTTTGTTGTATTGGAGCCCCCCTTAAATATTTTATTTTTAGTATTTGTTGTTATAGCGGCAACAGAAATACATAATCTCTGACAATTTCAACTGGCTAGCTATTACGGTTCATGACGTACAGCCTGGTGACCGACGGATGGACAGACGGACAGCGAAGTCTCATGAATTTGGTTCCGTTTTACCTTTAGGTACGAAACCCTAAAAACCGGACGAGTCAATCACGCGCTCGAAGGTTTCCGTACTATTATAAAACTTCATTACTACTATTACTTACTTGCAGAAAATAATTCATTTAACAAATCTCCATCCATAGGTACATATAATCCTAACTTATAAAATTATAATTTAATACCAAAATCATAAATTTATCATAATTAATTTTCTTTCTTAACATTTTATTTTATTTTTTACTTTATTAAAAATGTTAAGTGATGTTACTTTATTTCTAATTTTATTATCTAAAAATGTTTAATTAATTAAATAATATACTTTTTATTTATACTTTAATTACTTTGAAATAAAGACCATTATATACATTAATCCTAATAAAATGTTATTCTAAAAGAATAAACAGCAAAAGTCAACGTCACGCGGTGTTCCCAGGCGGTCACCCATCCAAGTACTGACCGCGCCCGATGTTGCTTAACTTCGGTGATCGGACGAGAACCGGTGTATTCAACATGGTATGGACGTTGGCGAATGCTGAAACAAAATTATTGAAGTCATTGAACTAAATCGGCGAACGAAATGTGACGTCATTATTTTATTGCCTATACCTTTATAGCAATCGCAAGATAAAAAACGTCCAAGTGCAAGTCGAACTAGCATACGAAGGGTTCCGTACTATTATGAAAAGTCACGACTCTGTGTTGTATGGGCATAAATATTTATGTTATTTTTATTAGGTACAAACACGAACTTTAATTTGAGACCCAATTCGTTAAAATGTTGGAAGAATGTTCAAACTGCAATAAGGTTGAAAATATCAGTTCAATAGTAGTGGTGAAAAGTTTAGTTGTCAAGTTACGTCATTTAAATATCCAAATACCCCCTTATATTGATAACCCCTTTGCGCAAAAGCTACCACGGTGTTCTAATTGCAAATTTGAATGTTTCAGTCAGTGACATTCAGTGTCACGCAAGAAAATTAAATTAATATTTAAAATCTGCTGTAAAATACTATATACAAATATGTTTGCAGCTAATTGTGAGCAATTAAGACATCAAATTATTGAGTTACACGAACAGGGAGTAGGCATTCACGAAATATCAAGACGGTTAAATGTGACTAGAAACACATTTCGCCGGTGGGTTCGACTGGCGTTGGAGAACTTGTAAATTTACCACCCAGAGCAACTGCTCAGGATTATGTGGATTTATTGGATGCGGGTGTGCTTCCGACTTTGCGAAGATATTATCCTCAACAAGAAGTTTCTAGTATTAATCTTGTGCAAGACAACGCAACAATTCATACAGCAAGGATTGTTAGAAGGTGGTTCAGTGATAACCGAGTGAATTTAAATGTTATTCCATGGCCTCCAAAAAGTGCTGATTTAAACCCAATCGAAAATTTATGGGGTTTGATGGTCCAGAAATGGTCTAATCGAAATGAAAGAATTAGAGAAGTACTTATAGGTCACTGTCACACAATCTGGGAAAGTTTTAGGGGTACTGAAATATGTCAGGAACTGATTGGATCGATGCATGACTGGCTCCTGACAGTAATTCAACATCAAGGTGGATATACACGTTTCTGAATATTTTACGTAAAGAAGTTAAGGAGTTAAAATAATGAGTTTTGTTATAATTATTAGATATTATTAATATAAATGAGAGACACTGAGAGACAGTTTATTTTGTTTAACTTTTGATAAACACTGTGGTTGGAATCCCATAATAATATAATGAGCTAATTTCTAGATTAGTTAAATAATCTTGAAATTATGGGATTCCAGCCACAGTGCCTAGATTATATAATCTAAGCACTGTAAATAAAATAATTTTGGGATAGCTGTTTTTTATTTATTTCTGAAACACTGCTTGAACACGACCAACAAAACAAAGATGGCTGAAGAGGAGCCGGCCACCTTATGACCACAAAAAGACAACAAAAAAAAAAACGTTTAACATTTATCTGGAGAATGAATAAACAGGCTAGTTTGCCGGATTTTGTTTAGAAAATATGTCAAACCGCCATTTCTATTCTTTAAATTATGTTTATCTGACTATTGAAAAATCGGCCCTTAATAGGAAAAATTCGGACATGGTCGTTCGCCTTCTAACTTCGCGGTTGTCTAGGTTGAACAGAAATTATGAGTTAGCTCTTAACATCTACAGTTTGCTATGCGATATTCCAGCTTCCAGCTTAGGTGGGTCTCAAATCAAAGTTGGTGACCGTACATATTTAATTTTATAGCGGCTATAGAAATACTTTATCTGTAAAAATTTCAATGGTCTTACTATCATTGTTATTAATACCGAGAAAAAAAAATCTCTAGTGTATTGTATAGAGCCTCCTTAAGATATTTATTTTATTCCGTTTTTAGTGTTTGTTGTTATAGCTACAACAGAAACGCATCATTTATGAAATCCATTGTCTAGCTAACACGGCTCATGAGATGCACCTTAAGACAGACAGGCAGACAGTGAAGTCTTAGTTTAGCAATAAGGTCCCGTTTTAAGAAGTTTTACAGAATTTGAAAAAATAATATATCAACGTTCATTTATAAAGTGGTGGGAATAGTTTTAGGGGTTAGTTAGTTACCATGTAAAAATATCACTCACCTAGTAATACTTATATTGGTACATCTGCCAAATATGTGATACTGAGTTTATTAAATACATAAACCTAATATTTATTATCGTCTAAACTAGTACCTCGACCCGTTAAACACTGGGTTTGGTTACTAGCGTAAACATAAATTGCCAAAAAAAAAAAACACGTTAAATTAACTCATAAATTAATTTAAATCTGCAATTAATATTTAAGTTTTGTTTCTTTAAAATATGAATTAGGTAAATGTGCCGATATTTCAATTACTAGGTTAGCGATATAGGTAAAACATTCGATGTTAAAATATTTTAATAGGAATACTGGTATTAAGCTGCACCAGCGAGCGGGGTAATAGTGTAACCCACTGACAGTAGGAAAGACAAATTTTGATTTTATGAATTTATTATGAACCAAATTATATTAAAAGTGTGCATCACGCATACAAGTTATCAATTAATATTAGGAATCATACAATCTAAAATTTAAATTAAGCCGCTTGATAAAACAAATTTTTGTTTGAGGTAATAAGGAGAGCGTGTGTCATATAATATATGTCATCATGTGTATTTCTCATATTATGAGAAATAAGTATGTAATTCGAAAATATTGGTTTTTCAAACAGGGGACTGTTTGCGCCGCTAACAACGATATAAGTAATTCATTACCCGTATTAAATATAGTTTTTTACTGTAAAAGGGGCTTTTCCATTCCATATCTCTAAATAATTAAATTACTTAAATACAATTAAATTAAAATTAACTAGAATTAGGGGGTAAACTATTTTCTTTCTTCCGATTGCGGGAAATAAAGGCCTTTAAATACATTAATACTAATAAAATGTTATTCTAAAAGAGTAAACAGCAAAAAGCCAACGTCACGCGGTGTTCCCAGGCGGTCACCCATCCAAGTACTGACCGCGCCCGATGTTGCTTAACTTCGGTGATCGGACGAGAACCGGTGTATTCAACATGGTATGGACGTTGGCAAATGCCGATCTAAATTTTTTGAAGTCATTGAACTAATCCATGAATGAAGTGTGACGTCATTGTTTCGATGACATTGACCTTCACAGTATACGAAAGATAAAAAAACCGTTAAAGTGCGAGTCGGACTCGCGCATGAAGGGTTCTGTACCATTATCTTTAAAAACGGCAAAAAATCACGTTTGTTGTATGGGAGCCCCCTTCTCTATTTATATTATTTTAATTTAATTATTAATTTTTATATATTCTGTAAACATTTAAAGTGTCTATATCCGTTATTAGTATGGAGCAAAAAGCGGCAAAAAATCAGGTTTGTTGTATTGGAGCCCCCCTTAAATATTTTATTTTTAGTATTTGTTGTTATAGCGGCAACAGAAATACATAATCTCTGACAATTTCAACTGGCTAGCTATTACGGTTCATGACGTACAGCCTGGTGACCGACGGATGGACAGACGGACAGCGAAGTCTCATGAATTTGGTTCCGTTTTACCTTTAGGTACGAAACCCTAAAAACCGGACGAGTCAATCACGCGCTCGAAGGTTTCCGTACTATTATAAAACTTCATTACTACTATTACTTACTTGCAGAAAATAATTCATTTAACAAATCTCCATCCATAGGTACATATAATCCTAACTTATAAAATTATAATTTAATACCAAAATCATAAATTTATCATAATTAATTTTCTTTCTTAACATTTTATTTTATTTTTTACTTTATTAAAAATGTTAAGTGATGTTACTTTATTTCTAATTTTATTATCTAAAAATGTTTAATTAATTAAATAATATACTTTTTATTTATACTTTAATTACTTTGAAATAAAGACCATTATATACATTAATCCTAATAAAATGTTATTCTAAAAGAATAAACAGCAAAAGTCAACGTCACGCGGTGTTCCCAGGCGGTCACCCATCCAAGTACTGACCGCGCCCGATGTTGCTTAACTTCGGTGATCGGACGAGAACCGGTGTATTCACATGGTATGGACGTTGGCGAATGCTGAATCAAAATTATTGAAGTCATTGAACTAAATCGGCGAACGAAATGTGACGTCATTATTTTATTGCCTATACCTTTATAGCAATCGCAAGATAAAAAACGTCCAAGTGCAAGTCGAACTAGCATACGAAGGGTTCCGTACTATTATGAAAAGTCACGACTCTGTTTTGTATGGGCATAAATATTTATGTTATTTTTATTAGGTACAAACACGAACTTTAATTTGAGACCCAATTCGTTAAAATGTTGGAAGAATGTTCAAACTGCAATAAGGTTGAAAATATCAGTTCAATAGTAGTGGTGAAAAGTTTAGTTGTCAAGTTACGTCATTTAAATATCCAAATACCCCCTTATATTGATAACCCCTTTGCGCAAAAGCTACCACGGTGTTCTAATTGCAAATTTGAATGTTTCAGTCAGTGACATTCAGTGTCACGCAAGAAAATTAAATTAATATTTAAAATCTGCTGTAAAATACTATATACAAATATGTTTGCAGCTAATTGTGAGCAATTAAGACATCAAATTGTTGAGTTACACGAACAGGGAGTAGGCATTCACGAAATATCAAGACGGTTAAATGTGACTAGAAACACATTTCGCCGGTGGGCTCGACTGGCGTTGGAGAACTTGTAAATTTACCACCCAGAGCAACTGCTCAGGATTATGTGGATTTATTGGATGCGGGTGTGCTTCCGACTTTGCGAAGATATTATCCTCAACAAGAAGTTTCTAGTATTAATCTTGTGCAAGACAACGCAACAATTCATACAGCAAGGATTGTTAGAAGGTGGTTCAGTGATAACCGAGTGAATTTAAATGTTATTCCATGGCCTCCAAAAAGTGCTGATTTAAACCCAATCGAAAATTTATGGGGTTTGATGGTCCAGAAATGGTCTAATCGAAATGAAAGAACTAGAGAAGTACTTATAGGTCACTGTCACACAATCTGGGAAAGTTTTAGGGGTACTGAAATATGTCAGGAACTGATTGGATCGATGCATGACTGGCTCCTGACAGTAATTCAACATCAAGGTGGATATACACGTTTCTGAATATTTTACGTAAAGAAGTTAAGGAGTTAAAATAATGAGTTTTGTTATAATTATTAGATATTATTAATATAAATGAGAGACACTGAGAGACAGTTTATTTTGTTTAACTTTTGATAAACACTGTGGTTGGAATCCCATAATAATATAATGAGCTAATTTCTAGATTAGTTAAATAATCTTGAAATTATGGGATTCCAGCCACAGTGCCTAGATTATATAATCTAAGCACTGTAAATAAAATAATTTTGGGATAGCTGTTTTTATTTATTTCTGAAACACTGCTTGAACACGACCAACAAAACAAAGATGGCTGAAGAGGAGCCGGCCACCTTATGACCACAAAAAGACAACAAAAAAAAAAACGTTTAACATTTATCTGGAGAATGAATAAACAGGCTAGTTTGCCGGATTTTGTTTAGAAAATATGTCAAACCGCCATTTCTATTCTTTAAATTATGTTTATCTGACTATTGAAAAATCGGCCCTTAATAGGAAAAATTCGGACATGGTCGTTCGCCTTCTAACTTCGCGGTTGTCTAGGTTGAACAGAAATTATGAGTTAGCTCTTAACATCTACAGTTTGCTATGCGATATTCCAGCTTCCAGCTTAGGTGGGTCTCAAATCAAAGTTGGTGACCGTACATATTTAATTTTATAGCGGCTATAGAAATACTTTATCTGTAAAAATGTCAATGGTCTTACTATCATTGTTATTAATACCGAGAAAAAAAAATCTCTAGTGTATTGTATAGAGCCTCCTTAAGATATTTATTTTATTCCGTTTTTAGTGTTTGTTGTTATAGCTACAACAGAAACGCATCATTTATGAAATCCATTGTCTAGCTAACACGGCTCATGAGATGCACCTTAAGACAGACTGGCAGACAGTGAAGTCTTAGTTTAGCAATAAGGTCCCGTTTTAAGAAGTTTTACGGAATTTGAAAAAATAATATATCAACGTTCATTTATAAAGTGGTGGGAATAGTTTTAGGGGTTAGTTAGTTACCATGTAAAAATATCACTCACCTAGTAATACTTATATTGGTACATCTGCCAAATATGTGATACTGAGTTTATTAAATACATAAACCTAATATTTATTAGCGTCTAAACTAGTACCTCGACCCGTTAAACACTGGGTTTGGTTACTAGCGTAAACATAAATTGCCAAAAAAAAAAAAAAACACGTTAAATTAACTCATAAATTAATTTAAATCTGCAATTAATATTTAAGTTTTGTTTCTTTAAAATATGAATTAGGTAAATGTGCCGATATTTCAATTACTAGGTTAGCGATATAGGTAAAACATTCGATGTTAAAATATTTTAATAGGAATACTGGTATTAAGCTGCACCAGCGAGCGGGGTAATAGTGTAACCCACTGACAGTAGGAAAGACAGATTTTGATTTTATGAATTTATTATGAACCAAATTATATTAAAAGTGTGCATCACGCATACAAGTTATCAATTAATATTAGGAATCATACAATCTAAAATTTAAATTAAGCCGCTTGATAAAACAAATTTTTGTTTGAGGTAATAAGGAGAGCGTGTGTCATATAATATATGTCATCATGTGTATTTCTCATATTATGAGAAATAAGTATGTAATTCGAAAATATTGGTTTTTCAAACAGGGGACTGTTTGCGCCGCTAACAACGATATAAGTAATTCATTACCCGTATTAAATATAGTTTTTTACTGTAAAAGGGGCTTTTCCATTCCATATCTCTAAATAATTAAATTACTTAAATACAATTAAATTAAAATTAACTAGAATTAGGGGGTAAACTATTTTCTTTCTTCCGATTGCGGGAAATAAAGGCCTTTAAATACATTAATACTAATAAAATGTTATTCTAAAAGAGTAAACAGCAAAAAGCCAACGTCACGCGGTGTTCCCAGGCGGTCACCCATCCAAGTACTGACCGCGCCCGATGTTGCTTAACTTCGGTGATCGGACGAGAACCGGTGTATTCAACATGGTATGGACGTTGGCAAATGCCGATCTAAATTTTTTGAAGTCATTGAACTAATCCATGAATGAAGTGTGACGTCATTGTTTCGATGACATTGACCTTCACAGTATACGAAAGATAAAAAAACCGTTAAAGTGCGAGTCGGACTCGCGCATGAAGGGTTCTGTACCATTATCTTTAAAAACGGCAAAAAATCACGTTTGTTGTATGGGAGCCCCCTTCTCTATTTATATTATTTTAATTTAATTATTAATTTTTATATATTCTGTAAACATTTAAAGTGTCTATATCCGTTATTAGTATGGAGCAAAAAGCGGCAAAAAATCAGGTTTGTTGTATTGGAGCCCCCCTTAAATATTTTATTTTTAGTATTTGTTGTTATAGCGGCAACAGAAATACATAATCTCTGACAATTTCAACTGGCTAGCTATTACGGTTCATGACGTACAGCCTGGTGACCGACGGATGGACAGACGGACAGCGAAGTCTCATGAATTTGGTTCCGTTTTACCTTTAGGTACGAAACCCTAAAAACCGGACGAGTCAATCACGCGCTCGAAGGTTTCCGTACTATTATAAAACTTCATTACTACTATTACTTACTTGCAGAAAATAATTCATTTAACAAATCTCCATCCATAGGTACATATAATCCTAACTTATAAAATTATAATTTAATACCAAAATCATAAATTTATCATAATTAATTTTCTTTCTTAACATTTTATTTTATTTTTTACTTTATTAAAAATGTTAAGTGATGTTACTTTATTTCTAATTTTATTATCTAAAAATGTTTAATTAATTAAATAATATACTTTTTATTTATACTTTAATTACTTTGAAATAAAGACCATTATATACATTAATCCTAATAAAATGTTATTCTAAAAGAATAAACAGCAAAAGTCAACGTCACGCGGTGTTCCCAGGCGGTCACCCATCCAAGTACTGACCGCGCCCGATGTTGCTTAACTTCGGTGATCGGACGAGAACCGGTGTATTCAACATGGTATGGACGTTGGCGAATGCTGAATCAAAATTATTGAAGTCATTGAACTAAATCGGCGAACGAAATGTGACGTCATTATTTTATTGCCTATACCTTTATAGCAATCGCAAGATGAAAAACGTCCAAGTGCAAGTCGAACTAGCATACGAAGGGTTCCGTACTATTATGAAAAGTCACGACTCTGTTTTGTATGGGCATAAATATTTATGTTATTTTTATTAGGTACAAACACGAACTTTAATTTGAGACCCAATTCGTTAAAATGTTGGAAGAATGTTCAAACTGCAATAAGGTTGAAAATATCAGTTCAATAGTAGTGGTGAAAAGTTTAGTTGTCAAGTTACGTCATTTAAATATCCAAATACCCCCTTATATTGATAACCCCTTTGCGCAAAAGCTACCACGGTGTTCTAATTGCAAATTTGAATGTTTCAGTCAGTGACATTCAGTGTCACGCAAGAAAATTAAATTAATATTTAAAATCTGCTGTAAAATACTATATACAAATATGTTTGCAGCTAATTGTGAGCAATTAAGACATCAAATTGTTGAGTTACACGAACAGGGAGTAGGCATTCACGAAATATCAAGACGGTTAAATGTGACTAGAAACACATTTCGCCGGTGGGTTCGACTGGCGTTGGAGAACTTGTAAATTTACCACCCAGAGCAACTGCTCAGGATTATGTGGATTTATTGGATGCGGGTGTGCTTCCGACTTTGCGAAGATATTATCCTCAACAAGAAGTTTCTAGTATTAATCTTGTGCAAGACAACGCAACAATTCATACAGCAAGGATTGTTAGAAGGTGGTTCAGTGATAACCGAGTGAATTTAAATGTTATTCCATGGCCTCCAAAAAGTGCTGATTTAAACCCAATCGAAAATTTATGGGGTTTGATGGTCCAGAAATGGTCTAATCGAAATGAAAGAACTAGAGAAGTACTTATAGGTCACTGTCACACAATCTGGGAAAGTTTTAGGGGTACTGAAATATGTCAGGAACTGATTGGATCGATGCATGACTGGCTCCTGACAGTAATTCAACATCAAGGTGGATATACACGTTTCTGAATATTTTACGTAAAGAAGTTAAGGAGTTAAAATAATGAGTTTTGTTATAATTATTAGATATTATTAATATAAATGAGAGACACTGAGAGACAGTTTATTTTGTTTAACTTTTGATAAACACTGTGGTTGGAATCCCATAATAATATAATGAGCTAATTTCTAGATTAGTTAAATAATCTTGAAATTATGGGATTCCAGCCACAGTGCCTAGATTATATAATCTAAGCACTGTAAATAAAATAATTTTGGGATAGCTGTTTTTTATTTATTTCTGAAACACTGCTTGAACACGACCAACAAAACAAAGATGGCTGAAGAGGAGCCGGCCACCTTATGACCACAAAAAGACAACAAAAAAAAAAACGTTTAACATTTATCTGGAGAATGAATAAACAGGCTAGTTTGCCGGATTTTGTTTAGAAAATATGTCAAACCGCCATTTCTATTCTTTAAATTATGTTTATCTGACTATTGAAAAATCGGCCCTTAATAGGAAAAATTCGGACATGGTCGTTCGCCTTCTAACTTCGCGGTTGTCTAGGTTGAACAGAAATTATGAGTTAGCTCTTAACATCTACAGTTTGCTATGCGATATTCCAGCTTCCAGCTTAGGTGGGTCTCAAATCAAAGTTGGTGACCGTACATATTTAATTTTATAGCGGCTATAGAAATACTTTATCTGTAAAAATGTCAATGGTCTTACTATCATTGTTATTAATACCGAGAAAAAAAAATCTCTAGTGTATTGTATAGAGCCTCCTTAAGATATTTATTTTATTCCGTTTTTAGTGTTTGTTGTTATAGCTACAACAGAAACGCATCATTTATGAAATCCATTGTCTAGCTAACACGGCTCATGAGATGCACCTTAAGACAGACTGGCAGACAGTGAAGTCTTAGTTTAGCAATAAGGTCCCGTTTTAAGAAGTTTTACGGAATTTGAAAAAATAATATATCAACGTTCATTTATAAAGTGGTGGGAATAGTTTTAGGGGTTAGTTAGTTACCATGTAAAAATATCACTCACCTAGTAATACTTATATTGGTACATCTGCCAAATATGTGATACTGAGTTTATTAAATACATAAACCTAATATTTATTAGCGTCTAAACTAGTACCTCGACCCGTTAAACACTGGGTTTGGTTACTAGCGTAAACATAAATTGCCAAAAAAAAAAAAAAACACGTTAAATTAACTCATAAATTAATTTAAATCTGCAATTAATATTTAAGTTTTGTTTCTTTAAAATATGAATTAGGTAAATGTGCCGATATTTCAATTACTAGGTTAGCGATATAGGTAAAACATTCGATGTTAAAATATTTTAATAGGAATACTGGTATTAAGCTGCACCAGCGAGCGGGGTAATAGTGTAACCCACTGACAGTAGGAAAGACAGATTTTGATTTTATGAATTTATTATGAACCAAATTATATTAAAAGTGTGCATCACGCATACAAGTTATCAATTAATATTAGGAATCATACAATCTAAAATTTAAATTAAGCCGCTTGATAAAACAAATTTTTGTTTGAGGTAATAAGGAGAGCGTGTGTCATATAATATATGTCATCATGTGTATTTCTCATATTATGAGAAATAAGTATGTAATTCGAAAATATTGGTTTTTCAAACAGGGGACTGTTTGCGCCGCTAACAACGATATAAGTAATTCATTACCCGTATTAAATATAGTTTTTTACTGTAAAAGGGGCTTTTCCATTCCATATCTCTAAATAATTAAATTACTTAAATACAATTAAATTAAAATTAACTAGAATTAGGGGGTAAACTATTTTCTTTCTTCCGATTGCGGGAAATAAAGGCCTTTAAATACATTAATACTAATAAAATGTTATTCTAAAAGAGTAAACAGCAAAAAGCCAACGTCACGCGGTGTTCCCAGGCGGTCACCCATCCAAGTACTGACCGCGCCCGATGTTGCTTAACTTCGGTGATCGGACGAGAACCGGTGTATTCAACATGGTATGGACGTTGGCAAATGCCGATCTAAATTTTTTGAAGTCATTGAACTAATCCATGAATGAAGTGTGACGTCATTGTTTCGATGACATTGACCTTCACAGTATACGAAAGATAAAAAAACCGTTAAAGTGCGAGTCGGACTCGCGCATGAAGGGTTCTGTACCATTATCTTTAAAAACGGCAAAAAATCACGTTTGTTGTATGGGAGCCCCCTTCTCTATTTATTTTATTTTAATTTAATTATTAATTTTTATATATTCTGTAAACATTTAAAGTGTCTATATCCGTTATTAGTATGGAGCAAAAAGCGGCAAAAAATCAGGTTTGTTGTATTGGAGCCCCCCTTAAATATTTTATTTTTAGTATTTGTTGTTATAGCGGCAACAGAAATACATAATCTCTGACAATTTCAACTGGCTAGCTATTACGGTTCATGACGTACAGCCTGGTGACCGACGGATGGACAGACGGACAGCGAAGTCTCATGAATTTGGTTCCGTTTTACCTTTAGGTACGAAACCCTAAAAACCGGACGAGTCAATCACGCGCTCGAAGGTTTCCGTACTATTATAAAACTTCATTACTACTATTACTTACTTGCAGAAAATAATTCATTTAACAAATCTCCATCCATAGGTACATATAATCCTAACTTATAAAATTATAATTTAATACCAAAATCATAAATTTATCATAATTAATTTTCTTTCTTAACATTTTATTTTATTTTTTACTTTATTAAAAATGTTAAGTGATGTTACTTTATTTCTAATTTTATTATCTAAAAATGTTTAATTAATTAAATAATATACTTTTTATTTATACTTTAATTACTTTGAAATAAAGACCATTATATACATTAATCCTAATAAAATGTTATTCTAAAAGAATAAACAGCAAAAGTCAACGTCACGCGGTGTTCCCAGGCGGTCACCCATCCAAGTACTGACCGCGCCCGATGTTGCTTAACTTCGGTGATCGGACGAGAACCGGTGTATTCAACATGGTATGGACGTTGGCGAATGCTGAATCAAAATTATTGAAGTCATTGAACTAAATCGGCGAACGAAATGTGACGTCATTATTTTATTGCCTATACCTTTATAGCAATCGCAAGATGAAAAACGTCCAAGTGCAAGTCGAACTAGCATACGAAGGGTTCCGTACTATTATGAAAAGTCACGACTCTGTTTTGTATGGGCATAAATATTTATGTTATTTTTATTAGGTACAAACACGAACTTTAATTTGAGACCCAATTCGTTAAAATGTTGGAAGAATGTTCAAACTGCAATAAGGTTGAAAATATCAGTTCAATAGTAGTGGTGAAAAGTTTAGTTGTCAAGTTACGTCATTTAAATATCCAAATACCCCCTTATATTGATAACCCCTTTGCGCAAAAGCTACCACGGTGTTCTAATTGCAAATTTGAATGTTTCAGTCAGTGACATTCAGTGTCACGCAAGAAAATTAAATTAATATTTAAAATCTGCTGTAAAATACTATATACAAATATGTTTGCAGCTAATTGTGAGCAATTAAGACATCAAATTGTTGAGTTACACGAACAGGGAGTAGGCATTCACGAAATATCAAGACGGTTAAATGTGACTAGAAACACATTTCGCCGGTGGGTTCGACTGGCGTTGGAGAACTTGTAAATTTACCACCCAGAGCAACTGCTCAGGATTATGTGGATTTATTGGATGCGGGTGTGCTTCCGACTTTGCGAAGATATTATCCTCAACAAGAAGTTTCTAGTATTAATCTTGTGCAAGACAACGCAACAATTCATACAGCAAGGATTGTTAGAAGGTGGTTCAGTGATAACCGAGTGAATTTAAATGTTATTCCATGGCCTCCAAAAAGTGCTGATTTAAACCCAATCGAAAATTTATGGGGTTTGATGGTCCAGAAATGGTCTAATCGAAATGAAAGAACTAGAGAAGTACTTATAGGTCACTGTCACACAATCTGGGAAAGTTTTAGGGGTACTGAAATATGTCAGGAACTGATTGGATCGATGCATGACTGGCTCCTGACAGTAATTCAACATCAAGGTGGATATACACGTTTCTGAATATTTTACGTAAAGAAGTTAAGGAGTTAAAATAATGAGTTTTGTTATAATTATTAGATATTATTAATATAAATGAGAGACACTGAGAGACAGTTTATTTTGTTTAACTTTTGATAAACACTGTGGTTGGAATCCCATAATAATATAATGAGCTAATTTCTAGATTAGTTAAATAATCTTGAAATTATGGGATTCCAGCCACAGTGCCTAGATTATATAATCTAAGCACTGTAAATAAAATAATTTTGGGATAGCTGTTTTTTATTTATTTCTGAAACACTGCTTGAACACGACCAACAAAACAAAGATGGCTGAAGAGGAGCCGGCCACCTTATGACCACAAAAAGACAACAAAAAAAAAAACGTTTAACATTTATCTGGAGAATGAATAAACAGGCTAGTTTGCCGGATTTTGTTTAGAAAATATGTCAAACCGCCATTTCTATTCTTTAAATTATGTTTATCTGACTATTGAAAAATCGGCCCTTAATAGGAAAAATTCGGACATGGTCGTTCGCCTTCTAACTTCGCGGTTGTCTAGGTTGAACAGAAATTATGAGTTAGCTCTTAACATCTACAGTTTGCTATGCGATATTCCAGCTTCCAGCTTAGGTGGGTCTCAAATCAAAGTTGGTGACCGTACATATTTAATTTTATAGCGGCTATAGAAATACTTTATCTGTAAAAATGTCAATGGTCTTACTATCATTGTTATTAATACCGAGAAAAAAAAATCTCTAGTGTATTGTATAGAGCCTCCTTAAGATATTTATTTTATTCCGTTTTTAGTGTTTGTTGTTATAGCTACAACAGAAACGCATCATTTATGAAATCCATTGTCTAGCTAACACGGCTCATGAGATGCACCTTAAGACAGACTGGCAGACAGTGAAGTCTTAGTTTAGCAATAAGGTCCCGTTTTAAGAAGTTTTACGGAATTTGAAAAAATAATATATCAACGTTCATTTATAAAGTGGTGGGAATAGTTTTAGGGGTTAGTTAGTTACCATGTAAAAATATCACTCACCTAGTAATACTTATATTGGTACATCTGCCAAATATGTGATACTGAGTTTATTAAATACATAAACCTAATATTTATTAGCGTCTAAACTAGTACCTCGACCCGTTAAACACTGGGTTTGGTTACTAGCGTAAACATAAATTGCCAAAAAAAAAAAAAACACGTTAAATTAACTCATAAATTAATTTAAATCTGCAATTAATATTTAAGTTTTGTTTCTTTAAAATATGAATTAGGTAAATGTGCCGATATTTCAATTACTAGGTTAGCGATATAGGTAAAACATTCGATGTTAAAATATTTTAATAGGAATACTGGTATTAAGCTGCACCAGCGAGCGGGGTAATAGTGTAACCCACTGACAGTAGGAAAGACAGATTTTGATTTTATGAATTTATTATGAACCAAATTATATTAAAAGTGTGCATCACGCATACAAGTTATCAATTAATATTAGGAATCATACAATCTAAAATTTAAATTAAGCCGCTTGATAAAACAAATTTTTGTTTGAGGTAATAAGGAGAGCGTGTGTCATATAATATATGTCATCATGTGTATTTCTCATATTATGAGAAATAAGTATGTAATTCGAAAATATTGGTTTTTCAAACAGGGGACTGTTTGCGCCGCTAACAACGATATAAGTAATTCATTACCCGTATTAAATATAGTTTTTTACTGTAAAAGGGGCTTTTCCATTCCATATCTCTAAATAATTAAATTACTTAAATACAATTAAATTAAAATTAACTAGAATTAGGGGGTAAACTATTTTCTTTCTTCCGATTGCGGGAAATAAAGGCCTTTAAATACATTAATACTAATAAAATGTTATTCTAAAAGAGTAAACAGCAAAAAGCCAACGTCACGCGGTGTTCCCAGGCGGTCACCCATCCAAGTACTGACCGCGCCCGATGTTGCTTAACTTCGGTGATCGGACGAGAACCGGTGTATTCAACATGGTATGGACGTTGGCAAATGTTGATCTAAATTTTTTGAAGTCATTGAACTAATCCATGAATGAAGTGTGACGTCATTGTTTCGATGACATTGACCTTCACAGTATACGAAAGATAAAAAAACCGTTAAAGTGCGAGTCGGACTCGCGCATGAAGGGTTCTGTACCATTATCTTTAAAAACGGCAAAAAATCACGTTTGTTGTATGGGAGCCCCCTTCTCTATTTATTTTATTTTAATTTAATTATTAATTTTTATATATTCTGTAAACATTTAAAGTGTCTATATCCGTTATTAGTATGGAGCAAAAAGCGGCAAAAAATCAGGTTTGTTGTATTGGAGCCCCCCTTAAATATTTTATTTTTAGTATTTGTTGTTATAGCGGCAACAGAAATACATAATCTCTGACAATTTCAACTGGCTAGCTATTACGGTTCATGACGTACAGCCTGGTGACCGACGGATGGACAGACGGACAGCGAAGTCTCATGAATTTGGTTCCGTTTTACCTTTAGGTACGAAACCCTAAAAACCGGACGAGTCAATCACGCGCTCGAAGGTTTCCGTACTATTATAAAACTTCATTACTACTATTACTTACTTGCAGAAAATAATTCATTTAACAAATCTCCATCCATAGGTACATATAATCCTAACTTATAAAATTATAATTTAATACCAAAATCATAAATTTATCATAATTAATTTTCTTTCTTAACATTTTATTTTATTTTTTACTTTATTAAAAATGTTAAGTGATGTTACTTTATTTCTAATTTTATTATCTAAAAATGTTTAATTAATTAAATAATATACTTTTTATTTATACTTTAATTACTTTGAAATAAAGACCATTATATACATTAATCCTAATAAAATGTTATTCTAAAAGAATAAACAGCAAAAGTCAACGTCACGCGGTGTTCCCAGGCGGTCACCCATCCAAGTACTGACCGCGCCCGATGTTGCTTAACTTCGGTGATCGGACGAGAACCGGTGTATTCAACATGGTATGGACGTTGGCGAATGCTGAAACAAAATTATTGAAGTCATTGAACTAAATCGGCGAACGAAATGTGACGTCATTATTTTATTGCCTATACCTTTATAGCAATCGCAAGATAAAAAACGTCCAAGTGCAAGTCGAACTAGCATACGAAGGGTTCCGTACTATTATGAAAAGTCACGACTCTGTGTTGTATGGGCATAAATATTTATGTTATTTTTATTAGGTACAAACACGAACTTTAATTTGAGACCCAATTCGTTAAAATGTTGGAAGAATGTTCAAACTGCAATAAGGTTGAAAATATCAGTTCAATAGTAGTGGTGAAAAGTTTAGTTGTCAAGTTACGTCATTTAAATATCCAAATACCCCCTTATATTGATAACCCCTTTGCGCAAAAGCTACCACGGTGTTCTAATTGCAAATTTGAATGTTTCAGTCAGTGACATTCAGTGTCACGCAAGAAAATTAAATTAATATTTAAAATCTGCTGTAAAATACTATATACAAATATGTTTGCAGCTAATTGTGAGCAATTAAGACATCAAATTATTGAGTTACACGAACAGGGAGTAGGCATTCACGAAATATCAAGACGGTTAAATGTGACTAGAAACACATTTCGCCGGTGGGTTCGACTGGCGTTGGAGAACTTGTAAATTTACCACCCAGAGCAACTGCTCAGGATTATGTGGATTTATTGGATGCGGGTGTGCTTCCGACTTTGCGAAGATATTATCCTCAACAAGAAGTTTCTAGTATTAATCTTGTGCAAGACAACGCAACAATTCATACAGCAAGGATTGTTAGAAGGTGGTTCAGTGATAACCGAGTGAATTTAAATGTTATTCCATGGCCTCCAAAAAGTGCTGATTTAAACCCAATCGAAAATTTATGGGGTTTGATGGTCCAGAAATGGTCTAATCGAAATGAAAGAATTAGAGAAGTACTTATAGGTCACTGTCACACAATCTGGGAAAGTTTTAGGGGTACTGAAATATGTCAGGAACTGATTGGATCGATGCATGACTGGCTCCTGACAGTAATTCAACATCAAGGTGGATATACACGTTTCTGAATATTTTACGTAAAGAAGTTAAGGAGTTAAAATAATGAGTTTTGTTATAATTATTAGATATTATTAATATAAATGAGAGACACTGAGAGACAGTTTATTTTGTTTAACTTTTGATAAACACTGTGGTTGGAATCCCATAATAATATAATGAGCTAATTTCTAGATTAGTTAAATAATCTTGAAATTATGGGATTCCAGCCACAGTGCCTAGATTATATAATCTAAGCACTGTAAATAAAATAATTTTGGGATAGCTGTTTTTTATTTATTTCTGAAACACTGCTTGAACACGACCAACAAAACAAAGATGGCTGAAGAGGAGCCGGCCACCTTATGACCACAAAAAGACAACAAAAAAAAAAACGTTTAACATTTATCTGGAGAATGAATAAACAGGCTAGTTTGCCGGATTTTGTTTAGAAAATATGTCAAACCGCCATTTCTATTCTTTAAATTATGTTTATCTGACTATTGAAAAATCGGCCCTTAATAGGAAAAATTCGGACATGGTCGTTCGCCTTCTAACTTCGCGGTTGTCTAGGTTGAACAGAAATTATGAGTTAGCTCTTAACATCTACAGTTTGCTATGCGATATTCCAGCTTCCAGCTTAGGTGGGTCTCAAATCAAAGTTGGTGACCGTACATATTTAATTTTATAGCGGCTATAGAAATACTTTATCTGTAAAAATTTCAATGGTCTTACTATCATTGTTATTAATACCGAGAAAAAAAAATCTCTAGTGTATTGTATAGAGCCTCCTTAAGATATTTATTTTATTCCGTTTTTAGTGTTTGTTGTTATAGCTACAACAGAAACGCATCATTTATGAAATCCATTGTCTAGCTAACACGGCTCATGAGATGCACCTTAAGACAGACAGGCAGACAGTGAAGTCTTAGTTTAGCAATAAGGTCCCGTTTTAAGAAGTTTTACAGAATTTGAAAAAATAATATATCAACGTTCATTTATAAAGTGGTGGGAATAGTTTTAGGGGTTAGTTAGTTACCATGTAAAAATATCACTCACCTAGTAATACTTATATTGGTACATCTGCCAAATATGTGATACTGAGTTTATTAAATACATAAACCTAATATTTATTATCGTCTAAACTAGTACCTCGACCCGTTAAACACTGGGTTTGGTTACTAGCGTAAACATAAATTGCCAAAAAAAAAAAACACGTTAAATTAACTCATAAATTAATTTAAATCTGCAATTAATATTTAAGTTTTGTTTCTTTAAAATATGAATTAGGTAAATGTGCCGATATTTCAATTACTAGGTTAGCGATATAGGTAAAACATTCGATGTTAAAATATTTTAATAGGAATACTGGTATTAAGCTGCACCAGCGAGCGGGGTAATAGTGTAACCCACTGACAGTAGGAAAGACAAATTTTGATTTTATGAATTTATTATGAACCAAATTATATTAAAAGTGTGCATCACGCATACAAGTTATCAATTAATATTAGGAATCATACAATCTAAAATTTAAATTAAGCCGCTTGATAAAACAAATTTTTGTTTGAGGTAATAAGGAGAGCGTGTGTCATATAATATATGTCATCATGTGTATTTCTCATATTATGAGAAATAAGTATGTAATTCGAAAATATTGGTTTTTCAAACAGGGGACTGTTTGCGCCGCTAACAACGATATAAGTAATTCATTACCCGTATTAAATATAGTTTTTTACTGTAAAAGGGGCTTTTCCATTCCATATCTCTAAATAATTAAATTACTTAAATACAATTAAATTAAAATTAACTAGAATTAGGGGGTAAACTATTTTCTTTCTTCCGATTGCGGGAAATAAAGGCCTTTAAATACATTAATACTAATAAAATGTTATTCTAAAAGAGTAAACAGCAAAAAGCCAACGTCACGCGGTGTTCCCAGGCGGTCACCCATCCAAGTACTGACCGCGCCCGATGTTGCTTAACTTCGGTGATCGGACGAGAACCGGTGTATTCAACATGGTATGGACGTTGGCAAATGTTGATCTAAATTTTTTGAAGTCATTGAACTAATCCATGAATGAAGTGTGACGTCATTGTTTCGATGACATTGATCTTCACAGTATACGAAAGATAAAAAACCGTTGAAGTGCGAGTCGGACTCGCGCATGAAGGGTTCTGTACCATTATCTTTAAAAACGGCAAAAAATCACGTTTGTTGTATGGGAGCCCCCTTCACTATTTATTTTATTTTAATTTAATTATTAATTTTTATATATTCTGTAAACATTTAAAGTGTCTATATCCGTTATTACTATGGAGCAAAAAGCGGCAAAAAATCAGGTTTGTTGTATTGGAGCCCCCCTTAAATATTTTATTTTTAGTATTTGTTGTTATAGCGGCAACAGAAATACACAATCTCTGACAATTTCAACTGGCTAGCTATTACGGTTCATGACGTACAGCCTGGTGACCGACGGATGGACAGACGGACAGCGAAGTCTCATGAATTTGGTTCCGTTTTACCTTTAGGTACGAAACCCTAAAAAACGGACGAGTCAATCACGCGCTCGAAGGTTTCCGTACTATTATAAAACTTCATACTACTATTACTTACTTGCAGAAAATAATTCATTTAACAAATCTCCATCCATAGGTACATATAATCCTAACTTATAAAATTATAATTTAATACCAAAATCATAAATTTATCATAATTAATTTTCTTTCTTAACATTTTATTTTATTTTTTACTTTATTAAAAATGTTAAGTGATGTTACTTTATTTCTAATTTTATTATCTAAAAATGTTTAATTAATTAAATAATATACTTTTTATTTATACTTTAATTACTTTGAAATAAAGACCATTATATACATTAATCCTAATAAAATGTTATTCTAAAAGAATAAACAGCAAAAGTCAACGTCACGCGGTGTTCCCAGGCGGTCACCCATCCAAGTACTGACCGCGCCCGATGTTGCTTAACTTCGGTGATCGGACGAGAACCGGTGTATTCAACATGGTATGGACGTTGGCGAATGCTGAATCAAAATTATTGAAGTCATTGAACTAAATCGGCGAACGAAATGTGACGTCATTATTTTATTGCCTATACCTTTATAGCAATCGCAAGATGAAAAACGTCCAAGTGCAAGTCGAACTAGCATACGAAGGGTTCCGTACTATTATGAAAAGTCACGACTCTGTTTTGTATGGGCATAAATATTTATGTTATTTTTATTAGGTACAAACACGAACTTTAATTTGAGACCCAATTCGTTAAAATGTTGGAAGAATGTTCAAACTGCAATAAGGTTGAAAATATCAGTTCAATAGTAGTGGTGAAAAGTTTAGTTGTCAAGTTACGTCATTTAAATATCCAAATACCCCCTTATATTGATAACCCCTTTGCGCAAAAGCTACCACGGTGTTCTAATTGCAAATTTGAATGTTTCAGTCAGTGACATTCAGTGTCACGCAAGAAAATTAAATTAATATTTAAAATCTGCTGTAAAATACTATATACAAATATGTTTGCAGCTAATTGTGAGCAATTAAGACATCAAATTGTTGAGTTACACGAACAGGGAGTAGGCATTCACGAAATATCAAGACGGTTAAATGTGACTAGAAACACATTTCGCCGGTGGGTTCGACTGGCGTTGGAGAACTTGTAAATTTACCACCCAGAGCAACTGCTCAGGATTATGTGGATTTATTGGATGCGGGTGTGCTTCCGACTTTGCGAAGATATTATCCTCAACAAGAAGTTTCTAGTATTAATCTTGTGCAAGACAACGCAACAATTCATACAGCAAGGATTGTTAGAAGGTGGTTCAGTGATAACCGAGTGAATTTAAATGTTATTCCATGGCCTCCAAAAAGTGCTGATTTAAACCCAATCGAAAATTTATGGGGTTTGATGGTCCAGAAATGGTCTAATCGAAATGAAAGAACTAGAGAAGTACTTATAGGTCACTGTCACACAATCTGGGAAAGTTTTAGGAGTACTGAAATATGTCAGGAACTGATTGGATCGATGCATGACTGGCTCCTGACAGTAATTCAACATCAAGGTGGATATACACGTTTCTGAATATTTTACGTAAAGAAGTTAAGGAGTTAAAATAATGAGTTTTGTTATAATTATTAGATATTATTAATATAAATGAGAGACACTGAGAGACAGTTTATTTTGTTTAACTTTTGATAAACACTGTGGTTGGAATCCCATAATAATATAATGAGCTAATTTCTAGATTAGTTAAATAATCTTGAAATTATGGGATTCCAGCCACAGTGCCTAGATTATATAATCTAAGCACTGTAAATAAAATAATTTTGGGATAGCTGTTTTTTATTTATTTCTGAAACACTGCTTGAACACGACCAACAAAACAAAGATGGCTGAAGAGGAGCCGGCCACCTTATGACCACAAAAAGACAACAAAAAAAAAAACGTTTAACATTTATCTGGAGAATGAATAAACAGGCTAGTTTGCCGGATTTTGTTTAGAAAATATGTCAAACCGCCATTTCTATTCTTTAAATTATGTTTATCTGACTATTGAAAAATCGGCCCTTAATAGGAAAAATTCGGACATGGTCGTTCGCCTTCTAACTTCGCGGTTGTCTAGGTTGAACAGAAATTATGAGTTAGCTCTTAACATCTACAGTTTGCTATGCGATATTCCAGCTTCCAGCTTAGGTGGGTCTCAAATCAAAGTTGGTGACCGTACATATTTAAGGTGATAGATACCCGTGAGCGTCCAAAATCGCTCAACTTTGGAAGTTTATTCCTCAAGAATGCCTTGTTCAAAAATTTTGAAAAAATATGTTATGATCATAGATTCAAGCACAACATATTTATTGTTTATTATTTTCTATACAGCCTATATTTACGTCAAAAAAAAAAACATTTCTACACGACGTTTTTAACCTTAAAATCGATATTTCTCTTAAAGCGCTTAGACTTTTGTAAATATTCTTACTCGCAGTAACGTGTACCTGTAAGAACTATAGAATCATAGTTTTATTTTAAAATTAATGAAATATTTAATAAGAATAGTAATAAAAATGAGGTTCCGCACGAGTTTCCGCCTTACGAAGTTCAGAGGGGCTCTATGCGGGACGCGGGCGCGGGTGGCCGGCAGTCGCGCGCCAGCGCTCGTGAGAGGAGACTGTGTCACTTTTTGCTCCGCGCACCCTTGGATACCGACTTCGAGTGCAACGAAGTATTTTTAATGATTTTGTGTATGATTATTGAATTTTTGCATTTATTGCTGCGCTTGGACGCTTTACGTGATTTTATATGACGTTTTATTTCGATATTCTGATCAGTGTAAATAGTTTTGTTACTGCGGGTGTATAACTAGATGTGCCGTTGACTGTACCTATATTTTTACCTGTAGTCTCATCCGCTTAATTTTCCCGTTTCGTTTCGTTTACTTATAACACGATTATTTTAACTAGGCGCATGATGCTGTCAAAAAAATCAACCGCGCGCGTAACCGGTCGATTTCAAGGCGGGTTGTTGGAGTTGGGGTATACGCTCCTTTTATGAAACGTAAAGAAAAAGAATAAAACAATTTTTGGGAACAAAATTTTTTTTGAGTTTTTAAATTTTCGAAAAAAAATAATTGCATCATGTAGAGGGCGTCAAGAGGGTAACTTTTTATTCGGGTTATTTTATAATTTCGGGTCATTTTTATCGGGTGGTTAAAAACCAGACTCGAAATTTCTCCAATTTTTTTTGGCGGCATGAATAGGGGAAGGTCTAAGAAAGAACTTTGTACCCTAGCACTTTTTTGCTGCGACGTACCGTTTTCGAGATAAAACGGCCTACGACGTGGGGGGTCGGACCCCCCACACCCTATTCATTCCGCCAATAAAAATTTACCCTTATCGTGGCAAGATTCTTTGTTCGAAGAAAAGCAAAAAAATATATATATATATAATAGCTTTTGTGGGCTATAAGGAACGTATAAAAAATAAGGGAAAAAATCATAATATGAAAATTAAAAAAAAAAACAAGACGTAGGTATATTAATCTATACATTGCTACACGTACAGCAGTGGCGAAGGGTGAAATTTTGACAAAGGGAAGCCGGTCCAAAAAAATAAACACTTAAACACTTACCTACTGCAGGATATCTTGGAGGAGGTCTTCAGATAAGAATAATATGAAAAGCCCCACCTTCACCTTACAAAAAAGGACTGATGATTTGATAACAATGTCTTTCAAGTATGATAAAAGCGGCTTTGTGAAAAGCCTTTTTCGACGTGCATCTCTATACCACACATGCATGCTTGTTAGTAAGTACTAAGTTAAGTACCTATTGTTAGGGAATAAGAGTCAAGAAAAAATAAAATAAAAAATTATAAAAATAATAAAGTGTTAAAAACCGAACCACACAGACACCGATCCAAAACCAACAAAAATATTAAGCAAAAATAAAGCAAATTATACACAATCACAACGTTATTTATATTCTAATGCAATGCGTCTGTTTTTTTTTTTAACAAAATGAGCTAAAATGTTGTTATAAAAATTCGGATTACTTTTAATTTTATTAAGCAAATTTTTTTCAATTGACATGATAGCCAAATCGGACAATCTCTGCTCTTTTTGGCAGTTTCGCACATACGTGTGAATGCGTTTTAAAGCAGAAAATGACCGCTCAGCTGAAGCTACTGAAATGGGGAGGGTCAGAATTAAACTGCAAAGAGTCGAAACTTGAGAAAATGCGTCTTTCAAAGACGAATTAACAGTAACAGCACTCTATATGAATTAAAGCCATAATAACAAACAAAATTAACAGTATTTAACCAAATCTGCGATTAAATTACCTTACAGAATCCGTCACAGTTTAAATAACACAAATATTAAAAACAAACGAAAAACTCACGCACCATAGGTAGGTATAGAACGCTATCTCGTAGTAGCGTGGTTTCTGTCTCTTTCTAATAGAGGAGAGGAGAGAAATACAAGCCGCTCGCGGGCGGCTTATATTTATCAAGTTTTACCGCGACGGTTAGCGAGAATTAGAAAGAGATGGACTGACACGCTCTCTCTTTTCGCGGCATAGTAAACCGTTGACATAGGTAAGCTGAAATTCGACGGCTTCCTTCAAGAGAACTACGAAAAGAATTACGAAAAATTGAAGCGCTGATTAATTTACGACTATAAAATGAAATGTGATACTTAGGGTATTGCTAAAAATTGCGATTGCTATTGTAAATCGCGCCGGCATTTGATTAATAATACTTTGTTAATGAAATAGAATGTAAATACTTTTGTATGAATATGGAACTGATTTTTGAAAGGTAACCCGGTGGGAATCGGCTTGTATGGACTCTTCGCCACTGACGTACAGTGAATATTGCAATTTTAGTGATGTATATTATGCTATACATTGCTATGTTTAGGGAAAAATCAAAATCAAAATTGTTTATTTCAAATTAACCACCCGTTGGTGCTTTTGAATAGTCAATGTCGGTCAGTCCAAGAAAAGTGAAGCTAAATTGCACGTTCCAAAGAGTAGATCTCTATGGAGAAGAACGTGCAAGAAACTCCATGGACTCCATGGAAAGTTTGAATGTTACTGGTAGTTTTGAACATTTCCTAAAATATCATTGTAAATAACATGATTTTAAACAAAAATAACTGTCTTAGTGGAAGAAAATTGATTTAATAAAATAAATCTCTCTTAAACAATTTTTTTTTATAAATATATATAACATAATAATTCAGATATCCTATTGCTTGCGGTGGTACTCCAAAAACGGTTTCTATTCTTCACATAACAAAGATGAACCTTCCATTTGTGCACATCGTACTTGCCTGGCCAGCTTTGCAGTACTTGCACCTCTGATATCCAGTTATTTGTGGCCAATGATCATATTTTTCTTCCCTTTCTACGGTACAACAATTTCGCCGATACTAAAAGCATTCTCTTCTGCTACGAATAAACACTGTGTTGGAATACGATCAATTACAGGACGTAGTTTCTAATACCTATCTGATGTATCGGCTTCAGAATTGTTGGTAAAATGTAAAAATCGCCTGATTTTATCAAATCTCTTTAGGAGCATTATGTATGCTAATGCTTTGCATAACGAAAATACTTTTACCAGTAATATTTGTAGGATGGTATAACTACATTACCCATGATGACATTTATTGCCAAAAAATCTAGTATTTCTTCCCTTGAAACTATTCTGGATCTTCCTGTTCTATGTACGCTGTATAAATTTGTGTGACTGGTGATAATATTTACTAAGCCTTCAATGAAAAATCTATAAAAATAATCTAATCATGACCAATCGGAAGGCACATTTTCCAAAAATGTAGTTATTGCTATTTCAGCCTTGTGTTGAAATTGTGCTTTTTGTTAACGAAAAGATACGTTTAGTCTTCTGTTACATTGTCTTTTTATTTTTCGTGCAACGATGGCAGAAGCTTTGGGTTTCATTTTTTGAGCGCGCGACAAAGTTGTGCCGACAGGCGTGGATGGAAGTGGTTGATTAGAAGGCAAAGATGAAATTTAAGGTAGAACGCCATAATTACTTTCTGATATATTAGGAAATACCTAAGTAAGAATAGGTATAAGAGGCACTTCGGTTGTATCAGCATAAATATCATCTGCACGCGTTCCTATTTCATGATCAGTTTGTGGGAGGTTTAACACTTGAGACTGGAATTTATCGATGGTGCTGGAAAACTTTCTGCAAATCCAAAGATTCTACTACATCACCGCTACTAGCTCCGTTTTGTGTCAGAGTCTGCATCCTTCATCAGGCACCAAGGCTTAAATGCGCCTAGCTCATAGCAGTCTAAAGCCAAGGCAAAAGAAACATGCAAAAAACCATCACCATAGCAAAACCAAACCATATTGTAATATAGCTAGGTAGATAATGTGTGTAACGTTATTTGTCCATTACCTTTATTAGGTAGTCATGCAGTAATAATAATATTATTTAGTATTTATTGTGGGAATCAAACCCACAACTTTGTGTCACTTTCTACAACCACTATTTCAACGAGGCAGTCAAATTTTATTACAATTTATTTTATTTAATTTACATGGTTTAGTATACGGTATGTTATAAAAACCCTGTCCGACCCGTGAAGGTGTTGTTAGGTATCGATAACTGATTCTACTAATGGATACAAAACTGGGCTAAACATAAAAAAATCCCCTTAAAAAAATAAATATTATTTCGCAAAAAGAGATAACTTAATAAATGTGCGTAAGCACCCTTCCGCGGGCGGCGGGCGGCAGGGCACGCGGCACGTGGTTGCATCGCTATTCGCTCATAATAATACCAGTGTTGTCACTTTTCTAAAAATTACAAAATTTCGGGGAAGTTGGAATTAATTCGCGGGAAAAAAAGATTATTTCAAAATTCATTTGTATTGGTACTATGATGATTACGTAAAATTTTATATTATATTTGGTCATGTGTTTACCTAAGCTTTATTATCCTTATGGGTCGGACAGAGTTTTCTTAACATACTGTATAAGACAACACACATGCAATTAAAATTTTATACTATAAATATAACGGAAGGTAAATTACTGCAACTCTGGTGATGTCTAGTATAATTCTCACAGCAACAACAGCAAATATATCAAAATATGTAGGAACAAACATTCAGGCATATGTATTAGTTAATAAACATACACATACACATACACATATAAAAGTCGTGGTGGCCTAGTGGTTAAAACACCAGTCTCTCAAGTATGAGTGCGCGGGTTCGATTCCAGGTCAGGCAAGTACCAATACAACTTTTCTAAAGTCATATGTACTATGCCCAGCAGTGGGACGATAAAAAGGTTGATGATGATACACATTTAGGGGTATAAACAAAAATAAAATAAAACTTACCTTAGATAAAACTGAGAGTCGCATCTAGACAGTTACTTTTCACAGCTAATTTAAAACTATGACAGATAACCCACTATTTTTATTTTTGACGAGAAATGTCATGTGTTTAATAAAGGTGAAAAATTATTTTATAGTGATCGTATATTTTTATAAAGTTGTATGTATGATATACTATACAAAATGAAGATAAAGGACATCTCAAAAAAAAAAAAAAATTCGGCAAATTTTTGCTAAGTCCAAAACATTTTTTTCCTTCCTTAAAAATATATATAAATGGTACTTGTATTTTTTTTTTTTTTTAGTAAACCAAAACAAATTCTTTTTTTTTTCATTCTATAAGTTCATAAGTCTCAGGTGTTCATTACCTAAAATTTGGTCAGCTAAATTTTTAAACAATAATAATATATACAGTATGTTACGAAAACCCTGTCCGACCCGTGAAGGTGTTGTTAGGTATCGATAACTGATTCTACTAATGCATACAAAACCGGGCTTTACTTAAAAAAAAAATCCCCCTAAAAAAAATAAATATTATTTCGCAAAAGGAGGTAACTTATTAAATGTGCGTTGACCACCCTTCGCCTGCCGACCGCGGGGGGCGGGCGGCAGGACACGCGACACGTGGTCGCATCGCTATTCGCTCATAATAATACCGGTGTTGTCACTTTTTAAAAATTACCAAATTTCGGGGAAATTGGAATTAATTCGTTGGAAAAAAAGATTATTTCAAAATTCATTTGTATTGGTACTATGATGAATACGTAAAATTTTATATTATATTTGGTCATGTGTTTACCTAACCTCTATTATCCTTATGGGTCGGACAGGGTTTTCGTAACATACTGTATAAGTTTACAATGTTTCAATGGGAATTATACCAAAAACGCTAAATGCTAAATAATAACTTTAAATAAAAGAATAAACCGGTTCCCGATTTGCATTAATCATTTTTATAAATAAATATTTGTTTTCCCTTTTTTAAATAAAAAATCCCTGCAATGCGGTATCGAAAACAAGATAATAAAAGTAATTGCATAATATTTTTCACTTTAGGGCATGAGTTTAGATACCACGTAATTTTATATTAGGTACTTTTTAGACAGAATACTATGAATTATACGTTTGTTGCGAGACTACTGCGCGTGCAGATGAGAATACTTTTTAGACATGTTATGGCATTATAGGTACGTTTGTTGCGAGACGTCCGCGCTCGAAGCAAGAGAGTAGGAAATGTGCACGTAAATATGTTGCGGGGTGCGCGGGGGTTTCTGCCTAGCCCCGCCCAGATGCGCAAGGTCATAATCGCCTTAATTTTATAGCGGCTATAGAAATACTTTATCTGTAAAAATTTCAATGGTCTTACTATCATTGTTATTAATACCGAGAAAAAAAAATCTCTAGTGTATTGTATAGAGCCTCCTTAAGATATTTATTTTATTCCGTTTTTAGTGTTTGTTGTTATAGCTACAACAGAAACGCATCATTTATGAAATCCATTGTCTAGCTAACACGGCTCATGAGATGCACCTTAAGACAGACAGGCAGACAGTGAAGTCTTAGTTTAGCAATAAGGTCCCGTTTTAAGAAGTTTTACAGAATTTGAAAAAATAATATATCAACGTTCATTTATAAAGTGGTGGGAATAGTTTTAGGGGTTAGTTAGTTACCATGTAAAAATATCACTCACCTAGTAATACTTATATTGGTACATCTGCCAAATATGTGATACTGAGTTTATTAAATACATAAACCTAATATTTATTATCGTCTAAACTAGTACCTCGACCCGTTAAACACTGGGTTTGGTTACTAGCGTAAACATAAATTGCCAAAAAAAAAAAAAAACACGTTAAATTAACTCATAAATTAATTTAAATCTGCAATTAATATTTAAGTTTTGTTTCTTTAAAATATGAATTAGGTAAATGTGCCGATATTTCAATTACTAGGTTAGCGATATAGGTAAAACATTCGATGTTAAAATATTTTAATAGGAATACTGGTATTAAGCTGCACCAGCGAGCGGGGTAATAGTGTAACCCACTGACAGTAGGAAAGACAGATTTTGATTTTATGAATTTATTATGAACCAAATTATATTAAAAGTGTGCATCACGCATACAAGTTATCAATTAATATTAGGAATCATACAATCTAAAATTTAAATTAAGCCGCTTGATAAAACAAATTTTTGTTTGAGGTAATAAGGAGAGCGTGTGTCATATAATATATGTCATCATGTGTATTTCTCATATTATGAGAAATAAGTATGTAATTCGAAAATATTGGTTTTTCAAACAGGGGACTGTTTGCGCCGCTAACAACGATATAAGTAATTCATTACCCGTATTAAATATAGTTTTTTACTGTAAAAGGGGCTTTTCCATTCCATATCTCTAAATAATTAAATTACTTAAATACAATTAAATTAAAATTAACTAGAATTAGGGGGTAAACTATTTTCTTTCTTCCGATTGCGGGAAATAAAGGCCTTTAAATACATTAATACTAATAAAATGTTATTCTAAAAGAGTAAACAGCAAAAAGCCAACGTCACGCGGTGTTCCCAGGCGGTCACCCATCCAAGTACTGACCGCGCCCGATGTTGCTTAACTTCGGTGATCGGACGAGAACCGGTGTATTCAACATGGTATGGACGTTGGCAAATGCCGATCCAAATTTTTTGAAGTCATTGAACTAATCCATGAATGAAGTGTGACGTCATTGTTTCGATGACATTGATCTTCACAGTATACGAAAGATAAAAAACCGTTGAAGTGCGAGTCGGACTCGCGCATGAAGGGTTCTGTACCATTATCTTTAAAAACGGCAAAAAATCACGTTTGTTGTATGGGAGCCCCCTTCACTATTTATTTTATTTTAATTTAATTATTAATTTTTATATATTCTGTAAACATTTAAAGTGTCTATATCCGTTATTACTATGGAGCAAAAAGCGGCAAAAAATCAGGTTTGTTGTATTGGAGCCCCCCTTAAATATTTTATTTTTAGTATTTGTTGTTATAGCGGCAACAGAAATACACAATCTCTGACAATTTCAACTGGCTAGCTATTACGGTTCATGACGTACAGCCTGGTGACCGACGGATGGACAGACGGACAGCGAAGTCTCATGAATTTGGTTCCGTTTTACCTTTAGGTACGAAACCCTAAAAAACGGACGAGTCAATCACGCGCTCGAAGGTTTCCGTACTATTTATAAAACTTCATACTACTATTACTTACTAGCAGAAAATAATTCATTTAACAAATCTCCATCCATAGGTACATATAATCCTAACTTATAAAATTATAATTTAATACCAAAATCATAAATTTATCATAATTAATTTTCTTTCTTAACATTTTATTTTATTCTTTACTTTATTAAAAATGTTAAGTGATGTTACTTTATTTCTAATTTTATTATCTAAAAATGTTTAATTAATTAAATAATATACTTTTTATTTATACTTTAATTACTTTGAAATAAAGACCATTATATGTATACATTAATCCTAATAAAATGTTATTCTAAAAGAATAAACAGCAAAAGTCAACGTCACGCGGTGTTCCCAGGCGGTCACCCATCCAAGTACTGACCGCGCCCGATGTTGCTTAACTTCGGTGATCGGACGAGAACCGGTGTATTCAACATGGTATGGACGTTGGCGAATGCTGAATCAAAATTATTGAAGTCATTGAACTAAATCGGCGAACGAAATGTGACGTCATTATTTTATTGCCTATACCTTTATAGCAATCGCAAGATAAAAAACGTCCAAGTGCAAGTCGAACTAGCATACGAAGGGTTCCGTACTATTATGAAAAGTCACGACTCTGTTTTGTATGGGCATAAATATTTATGTTATTTTTATTAGGTACAAACACGAACTTTAATTTGAGACCCAATTCGTTAAAATGTTGGAAGAATGTTCAAACTGCAATAAGGTTGAAAATATCAGTTCAATAGTAGTGGTGAAAAGTTTAGTTGTCAAGTTACGTCATTTAAATATCCAAATACCCCCTTATATTGATAACCCCTTTGCGCAAAAGCTACCACGGTGTTCTAATTGCAAATTTGAATGTTTCAGTCAGTGACATTCAGTGTCACGCAAGAAAATTAAATTAATATTTAAAATCTGCTGTAAAATACTATATACAAATATGTTTGCAGCTAATTGTGAGCAATTAAGACATCAAATTGTTGAGTTACACGAACAGGGAGTAGGCATTCACGAAATATCAAGACGGTTAAATGTGACTAGAAACACATTTCGCCGGTGGGTTCGACTGGCGTTGGAGAACTTGTAAATTTACCACCCAGAGCAACTGCTCAGGATTATGTGGATTTATTGGATGCGGGTGTGCTTCCGACTTTGCGAAGATATTATCCTCAACAAGAAGTTTCTAGTATTAATCTTGTGCAAGACAACGCAACAATTCATACAGCAAGGATTGTTAGAAGGTGGTTCAGTGATAACCGAGTGAATTTAAATGTTATTCCATGGCCTCCAAAAAGTGCTGATTTAAACCCAATCGAAAATTTATGGGGTTTGATGGTCCAGAAATGGTCTAATCGACATGAAAGAACTAGAGAAGTACTTATAGGTCACTGTCACACAATCTGGGAAAGTTTTAGGGGTACTGAAATATGTCAGGAACTGATTGGATCGATGCATGACTGGCTCCTGACAGTAATTCAAAATCAAGGTGGATATACACGTTTCTGAATATTTTACGTAAAGAAGTTAAGGAGTTAAAATAATGAGTTTTGTTATAATTATTAGATATTATTAATATAAATGAGAGACACTGAGAGACAGTTTATTTTGTTTAACTTTTGATAAACACTGTGGTTGGAATCCCATAATAATATAATGAGCTAATTTCTAGATTAGTTAAATAATCTTGAAATTATGGGATTCCAGCCACAGTGCCTAGATTATATAATCTAAGCACTGTAAATAAAATAATTTTGGGATAGCTGTTTTTTATTTATTTCTGAAACACTGCTTGAACACGACCAACAAAACAAAGATGGCTGAAGAGGAGCCGGCCACCTTATGACCACAAAAAGACAACAAAAAAAAAACGTTTAACATTTATCTGGAGAATGAATAAACAGGCTAGTTTGCCGGATTTTGTTTAGAAAATATGTCAAACCGCCATTTCTATTCTTTAAATTATGTTTATCTGACTATTGAAAAATCGGCCCTTAATAGGAAAAATTCGGACATGGTCGTTCGCCTTCTAACTTCGCGGTTGTCTAGGTTGAACAGAAATTATGAGTTAGCTCTTAACATCTACAGTTTGCTATGCGATATTCCAGCTTCCAGCTTAGGTGGGTCTCAAATCAAAGTTGGTGACCGTACATATTTAATTTTATAGCGGCTATAGAAATACTTTATCTGTAAAAATTTCAATGGTCTTACTATCATTGTTATTAATACCGAGAAAAAAAAATCTCTAGTGTATTGTATAGAGCCTCCTTAAGATATTTATTTTATTCCGTTTTTAGTGTTTGTTGTTATAGCTACAACAGAAACGCATCATTTATGAAATCCATTGTCTAGCTAACACGGCTCATGAGATGCACCTTAAGACAGACAGGCAGACAGTGAAGTCTTAGTTTAGCAATAAGGTCCCGTTTTAAGAAGTTTTACAGAATTTGAAAAAATAATATATCAACGTTCATTTATAAAGTGGTGGGAATAGTTTTAGGGGTTAGTTAGTTACCATGTAAAAATATCACTCACCTAGTAATACTTATATTGGTACATCTGCCAAATATGTGATACTGAGTTTATTAAATACATAAACCTAATATTTATTATCGTCTAAACTAGTACCTCGACCCGTTAAACACTGGGTTTGGTTACTAGCGTAAACATAAATTGCCAAAAAAAAAAACACGTTAAATTAACTCATAAATTAATTTAAATCTGCAATTAATATTTAAGTTTTGTTTCTTTAAAATATGAATTAGGTAAATGTGCCGATATTTCAATTACTAGGTTAGCGATATAGGTAAAACATTCGATGTTAAAATATTTTAATAGGAATACTGGTATTAAGCTGCACCAGCGAGCGGGGTAATAGTGTAACCCACTGACAGTAGGAAAGACAAATTTTGATTTTATGAATTTATTATGAACCAAATTATATTAAAAGTGTGCATCACGCATACAAGTTATCAATTAATATTAGGAATCATACAATCTAAAATTTAAATTAAGCCGCTTGATAAAACAAATTTTTGTTTGAGGTAATAAGGAGAGCGTGTGTCATATAATATATGTCATCATGTGTATTTCTCATATTATGAGAAATAAGTATGTAATTCGAAAATATTGGTTTTTCAAACAGGGGACTGTTTGCGCCGCTAACAACGATATAAGTAATTCATTACCCGTATTAAATATAGTTTTTTACTGTAAAAGGGGCTTTTCCATTCCATATCTCTAAATAATTAAATTACTTAAATACAATTAAATTAAAATTAACTAGAATTAGGGGGTAAACTATTTTCTTTCTTCCGATTGCGGGAAATAAAGGCCTTTAAATACATTAATACTAATAAAATGTTATTCTAAAAGAGTAAACAGCAAAAAGCCAACGTCACGCGGTGTTCCCAGGCGGTCACCCATCCAAGTACTGACCGCGCCCGATGTTGCTTAACTTCGGTGATCGGACGAGAACCGGTGTATTCAACATGGTATGGACGTTGGCAAATGTTGATCTAAATTTTTTGAAGTCATTGAACTAATCCATGAATGAAGTGTGACGTCATTGTTTCGATGACATTGATCTTCACAGTATACGAAAGATAAAAAACCGTTGAAGTGCGAGTCGGACTCGCGCATGAAGGGTTCTGTACCATTATCTTTAAAAACGGCAAAAAATCACGTTTGTTGTATGGGAGCCCCCTTCACTATTTATTTTATTTTAATTTAATTATTAATTTTTATATATTCTGTAAACATTTAAAGTGTCTATATCCGTTATTACTATGGAGCAAAAAGCGGCAAAAAATCAGGTTTGTTGTATTGGAGCCCCCCTTAAATATTTTATTTTTAGTATTTGTTGTTATAGCGGCAACAGAAATACACAATCTCTGACAATTTCAACTGGCTAGCTATTACGGTTCATGACGTACAGCCTGGTGACCGACGGATGGACAGACGGACAGCGAAGTCTCATGAATTTGGTTCCGTTTTACCTTTAGGTACGAAACCCTAAAAAACGGACGAGTCAATCACGCGCTCGAAGGTTTCCGTACTATTATAAAACTTCATACTACTATTACTTACTTGCAGAAAATAATTCATTTAACAAATCTCCATCCATAGGTACATATAATCCTAACTTATAAAATTATAATTTAATACCAAAATCATAAATTTATCATAATTAATTTTCTTTCTTAACATTTTATTTTATTTTTTACTTTATTAAAAATGTTAAGTGATGTTACTTTATTTCTAATTTTATTATCTAAAAATGTTTAATTAATTAAATAATATACTTTTTATTTATACTTTAATTACTTTGAAATAAAGACCATTATATACATTAATCCTAATAAAATGTTATTCTAAAAGAATAAACAGCAAAATTCAACGTCACGCGGTGTTCCCAGGCGGTCACCCATCCAAGTACTGACCGCGCCCGATGTTGCTTAACTTCGGTGATCGGACGAGAACCGGTGTATTCAACATGGTATGGACGTTGGCGAATGCTGAATCAAAATTATTGAAGTCATTGAACTAAATCGGCGAACGAAATGTGACGTCATTATTTTATTGCCTATACCTTTATAGCAATCGCAAGATGAAAAACGTCCAAGTGCAAGTCGAACTAGCATACGAAGGGTTCCGTACTATTATGAAAAGTCACGACTCTGTTTTGTATGGGCATAAATATTTATGTTATTTTTATTAGGTACAAACACGAACTTTAATTTGAGACCCAATTCGTTAAAATGTTGGAAGAATGTTCAAACTGCAATAAGGTTGAAAATATCAGTTCAATAGTAGTGGTGAAAAGTTTAGTTGTCAAGTTACGTCATTTAAATATCCAAATACCCCCTTATATTGATAACCCCTTTGCGCAAAAGCTACCACGGTGTTCTAATTGCAAATTTGAATGTTTCAGTCAGTGACATTCAGTGTCACGCAAGAAAATTAAATTAATATTTAAAATCTGCTGTAAAATACTATATACAAATATGTTTGCAGCTAATTGTGAGCAATTAAGACATCAAATTGTTGAGTTACACGAACAGGGAGTAGGCATTCACGAAATATCAAGACGGTTAAATGTGACTAGAAACACATTTCGCCGGTGGGTTCGACTGGCGTTGGAGAACTTGTAAATTTACCACCCAGAGCAACTGCTCAGGATTATGTGGATTTATTGGATGCGGGTGTGCTTCCGACTTTGCGAAGATATTATCCTCAACAAGAAGTTTCTAGTATTAATCTTGTGCAAGACAACGCAACAATTCATACAGCAAGGATTGTTAGAAGGTGGTTCAGTGATAACCGAGTGAATTTAAATGTTATTCCATGGCCTCCAAAAAGTGCTGATTTAAACCCAATCGAAAATTTATGGGGTTTGATGGTCCAGAAATGGTCTAATCGAAATGAAAGAACTAGAGAAGTACTTATAGGTCACTGTCACACAATCTGGGAAAGTTTTAGGAGTACTGAAATATGTCAGGAACTGATTGGATCGATGCATGACTGGCTCCTGACAGTAATTCAACATCAAGGTGGATATACACGTTTCTGAATATTTTACGTAAAGAAGTTAAGGAGTTAAAATAATGAGTTTTGTTATAATTATTAGATATTATTAATATAAATGAGAGACACTGAGAGACAGTTTATTTTGTTTAACTTTTGATAAACACTGTGGTTGGAATCCCATAATAATATAATGAGCTAATTTCTAGATTAGTTAAATAATCTTGAAATTATGGGATTCCAGCCACAGTGCCTAGATTATATAATCTAAGCACTGTAAATAAAATAATTTTGGGATAGCTGTTTTTTATTTATTTCTGAAACACTGCTTGAACACGACCAACAAAACAAAGATGGCTGAAGAGGAGCCGGCCACCTTATGACCACAAAAAGACAACAAAAAAAAAAACGTTTAACATTTATCTGGAGAATGAATAAACAGGCTAGTTTGCCGGATTTTGTTTAGAAAATATGTCAAACCGCCATTTCTATTCTTTAAATTATGTTTATCTGACTATTGAAAAATCGGCCCTTAATAGGAAAAATTCGGACATGGTCGTTCGCCTTCTAACTTCGCGGTTGTCTAGGTTGAACAGAAATTATGAGTTAGCTCTTAACATCTACAGTTTGCTATGCGATATTCCAGCTTCCAGCTTAGGTGGGTCTCAAATCAAAGTTGGTGACCGTACATATTTAAGGTGATAGATACCCGTGAGCGTCCAAAATCGCTCAACTTTGGAAGTTTATTCCTCAAGAATGCCTTGTTCAAAAATTTTGAAAAAATATGTTATGATCATAGATTCAAGCACAACATATTTATTGTTTATTATTTTCTATACAGCCTATATTTACGTCAAAAAAAAAAACATTTCTACACGACGTTTTTAACCTTAAAATCGATATTTCTCTTAAAGCGCTTAGACTTTTGTAAATATTCTTACTCGCAGTAACGTGTACCTGTAAGAACTATAGAATCATAGTTTTATTTTAAAATTAATGAAATATTTAATAAGAATAGTAATAAAAATGAGGTTCCGCACGAGTTTCCGCCTTACGAAGTTCAGAGGGGCTCTATGCGGGACGCGGGCGCGGGTGGCCGGCAGTCGCGCGCCAGCGCTCGTGAGAGGAGACTGTGTCACTTTTTGCTCCGCGCACCCTTGGATACCGACTTCGAGTGCAACGAAGTATTTTTAATGATTTTGTGTATGATTATTGAATTTTTGCATTTATTGCTGCGCTTGGACGCTTTACGTGATTTTATATGACGTTTTATTTCGATATTCTGATCAGTGTAAATAGTTTTGTTACTGCGGGTGTATAACTAGATGTGCCGTTGACTGTACCTATATTTTTACCTGTAGTCTCATCCGCTTAATTTTCCCGTTTCGTTTCGTTTACTTATAACACGATTATTTTAACTAGGCGCATGATGCTGTCAAAAAAATCAACCGCGCGCGTAACCGGTCGATTTCAAGGCGGGTTGTTGGAGTTGGGGTATACGCTCCTTTTATGAAACGTAAAGAAAAAGAATAAAACAATTTTTGGGAACAAAATTTTTTTTGAGTTTTTAAATTTTCGAAAAAAAATAATTGCATCATGTAGAGGGCGTCAAGAGGGTAACTTTTTATTCGGGTTATTTTATAATTTCGGGTCATTTTTATCGGGTGGTTAAAAACCAGACTCGAAATTTCTCCAATTTTTTTTGGCGGCATGAATAGGGGAAGGTCTAAGAAAGAACTTTGTACCCTAGCACTTTTTTGCTGCGACGTACCGTTTTCGAGATAAAACGGCCTACGACGTGGGGGGTCGGACCCCCCACACCCTATTCATTCCGCCAATAAAAATTTACCCTTATCGTGGCAAGATTCTTTGTTCGAAGAAAAGCAAAAAAATATATATATATATAATAGCTTTTGTGGGCTATAAGGAACGTATAAAAAATAAGGGAAAAAATCATAATATGAAAATTAAAAAAAAAAACAAGACGTAGGTATATTAATCTATACATTGCTACACGTACAGCAGTGGCGAAGGGTGAAATTTTGACAAAGGGAAGCCGGTCCAAAAAAATAAACACTTAAACACTTACCTACTGCAGGATATCTTGGAGGAGGTCTTCAGATAAGAATAATATGAAAAGCCCCACCTTCACCTTACAAAAAAGGACTGATGATTTGATAACAATGTCTTTCAAGTATGATAAAAGCGGCTTTGTGAAAAGCCTTTTTCGACGTGCATCTCTATACCACACATGCATGCTTGTTAGTAAGTACTAAGTTAAGTACCTATTGTTAGGGAATAAGAGTCAAGAAAAAATAAAATAAAAAATTATAAAAATAATAAAGTGTTAAAAACCGAACCACACAGACACCGATCCAAAACCAACAAAAATATTAAGCAAAAATAAAGCAAATTATACACAATCACAACGTTATTTATATTCTAATGCAATGCGTCTGTTTTTTTTTTTAACAAAATGAGCTAAAATGTTGTTATAAAAATTCGGATTACTTTTAATTTTATTAAGCAAATTTTTTTCAATTGACATGATAGCCAAATCGGACAATCTCTGCTCTTTTTGGCAGTTTCGCACATACGTGTGAATGCGTTTTAAAGCAGAAAATGACCGCTCAGCTGAAGCTACTGAAATGGGGAGGGTCAGAATTAAACTGCAAAGAGTCGAAACTTGAGAAAATGCGTCTTTCAAAGACGAATTAACAGTAACAGCACTCTATATGAATTAAAGCCATAATAACAAACAAAATTAACAGTATTTAACCAAATCTGCGATTAAATTACCTTACAGAATCCGTCACAGTTTAAATAACACAAATATTAAAAACAAACGAAAAACTCACGCACCATAGGTAGGTATAGAACGCTATCTCGTAGTAGCGTGGTTTCTGTCTCTTTCTAATAGAGGAGAGGAGAGAAATACAAGCCGCTCGCGGGCGGCTTATATTTATCAAGTTTTACCGCGACGGTTAGCGAGAATTAGAAAGAGATGGACTGACACGCTCTCTCTTTTCGCGGCATAGTAAACCGTTGACATAGGTAAGCTGAAATTCGACGGCTTCCTTCAAGAGAACTACGAAAAGAATTACGAAAAATTGAAGCGCTGATTAATTTACGACTATAAAATGAAATGTGATACTTAGGGTATTGCTAAAAATTGCGATTGCTATTGTAAATCGCGCCGGCATTTGATTAATAATACTTTGTTAATGAAATAGAATGTAAATACTTTTGTATGAATATGGAACTGATTTTTGAAAGGTAACCCGGTGGGAATCGGCTTGTATGGACTCTTCGCCACTGACGTACAGTGAATATTGCAATTTTAGTGATGTATATTATGCTATACATTGCTATGTTTAGGGAAAAATCAAAATCAAAATTGTTTATTTCAAATTAACCACCCGTTGGTGCTTTTGAATAGTCAATGTCGGTCAGTCCAAGAAAAGTGAAGCTAAATTGCACGTTCCAAAGAGTAGATCTCTATGGAGAAGAACGTGCAAGAAACTCCATGGACTCCATGGAAAGTTTGAATGTTACTGGTAGTTTTGAACATTTCCTAAAATATCATTGTAAATAACATGATTTTAAACAAAAATAACTGTCTTAGTGGAAGAAAATTGATTTAATAAAATAAATCTCTCTTAAACAATTTTTTTTTATAAATATATATAACATAATAATTCAGATATCCTATTGCTTGCGGTGGTACTCCAAAAACGGTTTCTATTCTTCACATAACAAAGATGAACCTTCCATTTGTGCACATCGTACTTGCCTGGCCAGCTTTGCAGTACTTGCACCTCTGATATCCAGTTATTTGTGGCCAATGATCATATTTTTCTTCCCTTTCTACGGTACAACAATTTCGCCGATACTAAAAGCATTCTCTTCTGCTACGAATAAACACTGTGTTGGAATACGATCAATTACAGGACGTAGTTTCTAATACCTATCTGATGTATCGGCTTCAGAATTGTTGGTAAAATGTAAAAATCGCCTGATTTTATCAAATCTCTTTAGGAGCATTATGTATGCTAATGCTTTGCATAACGAAAATACTTTTACCAGTAATATTTGTAGGATGGTATAACTACATTACCCATGATGACATTTATTGCCAAAAAATCTAGTATTTCTTCCCTTGAAACTATTCTGGATCTTCCTGTTCTATGTACGCTGTATAAATTTGTGTGACTGGTGATAATATTTACTAAGCCTTCAATGAAAAATCTATAAAAATAATCTAATCATGACCAATCGGAAGGCACATTTTCCAAAAATGTAGTTATTGCTATTTCAGCCTTGTGTTGAAATTGTGCTTTTTGTTAACGAAAAGATACGTTTAGTCTTCTGTTACATTGTCTTTTTATTTTTCGTGCAACGATGGCAGAAGCTTTGGGTTTCATTTTTTGAGCGCGCGACAAAGTTGTGCCGACAGGCGTGGATGGAAGTGGTTGATTAGAAGGCAAAGATGAAATTTAAGGTAGAACGCCATAATTACTTTCTGATATATTAGGAAATACCTAAGTAAGAATAGGTATAAGAGGCACTTCGGTTGTATCAGCATAAATATCATCTGCACGCGTTCCTATTTCATGATCAGTTTGTGGGAGGTTTAACACTTGAGACTGGAATTTATCGATGGTGCTGGAAAACTTTCTGCAAATCCAAAGATTCTACTACATCACCGCTACTAGCTCCGTTTTGTGTCAGAGTCTGCATCCTTCATCAGGCACCAAGGCTTAAATGCGCCTAGCTCATAGCAGTCTAAATCCAAGGCAAAAGAAACATGCAAAAAACCATCACCATAGCAAAACCAAACCATATTGTAATATAGCTAGGTAGATAATGTGTGTAACGTTATTTGTCCATTACCTTTATTAGGTAGTCATGCAGTAATAATAATATTATTTAGTATTTATTGTGGGAATCAAACCCACAACTTTGTGTCACTTTCTACAACCACTATTTCAACGAGGCAGTCAAATTTTATTACAATTTATTTTATTTAATTTACATGGTTTAGTATACGGTATGTTATAAAAACCCTGTCCGACCCGTGAAGGTGTTGTTAGGTATCGATAACTGATTCTACTAATGGATACAAAACTGGGCTAAACATAAAAAAATCCCCTTAAAAAAATAAATATTATTTCGCAAAAAGAGATAACTTAATAAATGTGCGTAAGCACCCTTCCGCGGGCGGCGGGCGGCAGGGCACGCGGCACGTGGTTGCATCGCTATTCGCTCATAATAATACCAGTGTTGTCACTTTTCTAAAAATTACAAAATTTCGGGGAAGTTGGAATTAATTCGCGGGAAAAAAAGATTATTTCAAAATTCATTTGTATTGGTACTATGATGATTACGTAAAATTTTATATTATATTTGGTCATGTGTTTACCTAAGCTTTATTATCCTTATGGGTCGGACAGAGTTTTCTTAACATACTGTATAAGACAACACACATGCAATTAAAATTTTATACTATAAATATAACGGAAGGTAAATTACTGCAACTCTGGTGATGTCTAGTATAATTCTCACAGCAACAACAGCAAATATATCAAAATATGTAGGAACAAACATTCAGGCATATGTATTAGTTAATAAACATACACATACACATACACATATAAAAGTCGTGGTGGCCTAGTGGTTAAAACACCAGTCTCTCAAGTATGAGTGCGCGGGTTCGATTCCAGGTCAGGCAAGTACCAATACAACTTTTCTAAAGTCATATGTACTATGCCCAGCAGTGGGACGATAAAAAGGTTGATGATGATACACATTTAGGGGTATAAACAAAAATAAAATAAAACTTACCTTAGATAAAACTGAGAGTCGCATCTAGACAGTTACTTTTCACAGCTAATTTAAAACTATGACAGATAACCCACTATTTTTATTTTTGACGAGAAATGTCATGTGTTTAATAAAGGTGAAAAATTATTTTATAGTGATCGTATATTTTTATAAAGTTGTATGTATGATATACTATACAAAATGAAGATAAAGGACATCTCAAAAAAAAAAAAAAATTCGGCAAATTTTTGCTAAGTCCAAAACATTTTTTTCCTTCCTTAAAAATATATATAAATGGTACTTGTATTTTTTTTTTTTTTTTAGTAAACCAAAACAAATTCTTTTTTTTTTCATTCTATAAGTTCATAAGTCTCAGGTGTTCATTACCTAAAATTTGGTCAGCTAAATTTTTAAACAATAATAATATATACAGTATGTTACGAAAACCCTGTCCGACCCGTGAAGGTGTTGTTAGGTATCGATAACTGATTCTACTAATGCATACAAAACCGGGCTTTACTTAAAAAAAAAATCCCCCTAAAAAAAATAAATATTATTTCGCAAAAGGAGGTAACTTATTAAATGTGCGTTGACCACCCTTCGCCTGCCGACCGCGGGGGGCGGGCGGCAGGACACGCGACACGTGGTCGCATCGCTATTCGCTCATAATAATACCGGTGTTGTCACTTTTTAAAAATTACCAAATTTCGGGGAAATTGGAATTAATTCGTTGGAAAAAAAGATTATTTCAAAATTCATTTGTATTGGTACTATGATGAATACGTAAAATTTTATATTATATTTGGTCATGTGTTTACCTAACCTCTATTATCCTTATGGGTCGGACAGGGTTTTCGTAACATACTGTATAAGTTTACAATGTTTCAATGGGAATTATACCAAAAACGCTAAATGCTAAATAATAACTTTAAATAAAAGAATAAACCGGTTCCCGATTTGCATTAATCATTTTTATAAATAAATATTTGTTTTCCCTTTTTTAAATAAAAAATCCCTGCAATGCGGTATCGAAAACAAGATAATAAAAGTAATTGCATAATATTTTTCACTTTAGGGCATGAGTTTAGATACCACGTAATTTTATATTAGGTACTTTTTAGACAGAATACTATGAATTATACGTTTGTTGCGAGACTACTGCGCGTGCAGATGAGAATACTTTTTAGACATGTTATGGCATTATAGGTACGTTTGTTGCGAGACGTCCGCGCTCGAAGCAAGAGAGTAGGAAATGTGCACGTAAATATGTTGCGGGGTGCGCGGGGGTTTCTGCCTAGCCCCGCCCAGATGCGCAAGGTCATAATCGCCTTAATTTTATAGCGGCTATAGAAATACTTTATCTGTAAAAATTTCAATGGTCTTACTATCATTGTTATTAATACCGAGAAAAAAAAATCTCTAGTGTATTGTATAGAGCCTCCTTAAGATATTTATTTTATTCCGTTTTTAGTGTTTGTTGTTATAGCTACAACAGAAACGCATCATTTATGAAATCCATTGTCTAGCTAACACGGCTCATGAGATGCACCTTAAGACAGACAGGCAGACAGTGAAGTCTTAGTTTAGCAATAAGGTCCCGTTTTAAGAAGTTTTACAGAATTTGAAAAAATAATATATCAACGTTCATTTATAAAGTGGTGGGAATAGTTTTAGGGGTTAGTTAGTTACCATGTAAAAATATCACTCACCTAGTAATACTTATATTGGTACATCTGCCAAATATGTGATACTGAGTTTATTAAATACATAAACCTAATATTTATTATCGTCTAAACTAGTACCTCGACCCGTTAAACACTGGGTTTGGTTACTAGCGTAAACATAAATTGCCAAAAAAAAAAAAAACACGTTAAATTAACTCATAAATTAATTTAAATCTGCAATTAATATTTAAGTTTTGTTTCTTTAAAATATGAATTAGGTAAATGTGCCGATATTTCAATTACTAGGTTAGCGATATAGGTAAAACATTCGATGTTAAAATATTTTAATAGGAATACTGGTATTAAGCTGCACCAGCGAGCGGGGTAATAGTGTAACCCACTGACAGTAGGAAAGACAGATTTTGATTTTATGAATTTATTATGAACCAAATTATATTAAAAGTGTGCATCACGCATACAAGTTATCAATTAATATTAGGAATCATACAATCTAAAATTTAAATTAAGCCGCTTGATAAAACAAATTTTTGTTTGAGGTAATAAGGAGAGCGTGTGTCATATAATATATGTCATCATGTGTATTTCTCATATTATGAGAAATAAGTATGTAATTCGAAAATATTGGTTTTTCAAACAGGGGACTGTTTGCGCCGCTAACAACGATATAAGTAATTCATTACCCGTATTAAATATAGTTTTTTACTGTAAAAGGGGCTTTTCCATTCCATATCTCTAAATAATTAAATTACTTAAATACAATTAAATTAAAATTAACTAGAATTAGGGGGTAAACTATTTTCTTTCTTCCGATTGCGGGAAATAAAGGCCTTTAAATACATTAATACTAATAAAATGTTATTCTAAAAGAGTAAACAGCAAAAAGCCAACGTCACGCGGTGTTCCCAGGCGGTCACCCATCCAAGTACTGACCGCGCCCGATGTTGCTTAACTTCGGTGATCGGACGAGAACCGGTGTATTCAACATGGTATGGACGTTGGCAAATGCCGATCCAAATTTTTTGAAGTCATTGAACTAATCCATGAATGAAGTGTGACGTCATTGTTTCGATAACATTGACTTTCACAGTATACGAAAGATAAAAAACCGTTGAAGTGCGAGTCGGACTCGCGCATGAAGGGTTCTGTACCATTATCTTTAAAAACGGCAAAAAATCACGTTTGTTGTATGGGAGCCCCCTTCACTATTTATTTTATTTTAATTTAATTATTAATTTTTATATATTCTGTAAACATTTAAAGTGTCTATATCCGTTATTACTATGGAGCAAAAAGCGGCAAAAAATCAGGTTTGTTGTATTGGAGCCCCCCTTAAATATTTTATTTTTAGTATTTGTTGTTATAGCGGCAACAGAAATACACAATCTCTGACAATTTCAACTGGCTAGCTATTACGGTTCATGACGTACAGCCTGGTGACCGACGGATGGACAGACGGACAGCGAAGTCTCATGAATTTGGTTCCGTTTTACCTTTAGGTACGAAACCCTAAAAAACGGACGAGTCAATCACGCGCTCGAAGGTTTCCGTACTATTATAAAACTTCATACTACTATTACTTACTTGCAGAAAATAATTCATTTAACAAATCTCCATCCATAGGTACATATAATCCTAACTTATAAAATTATAATTTAATACCAAAATCATAAATTTATCATAATTAATTTTCTTTCTTAACATTTTATTTTATTTTTTACTTTATTAAAAATGTTAAGTGATGTTACTTTATTTCTAATTTTATTATCTAAAAATGTTTAATTAATTAAATAATATACTTTTTATTTATACTTTAATTACTTTGAAATAAAGACCATTATATACATTAATCCTAATAAAATGTTATTCTAAAAGAATAAACAGCAAAAGTCAACGTCACGCGGTGTTCCCAGGCGGTCACCCATCCAAGTACTGACCGCGCCCGATGTTGCTTAACTTCGGTGATCGGACGAGAACCGGTGTATTCAACATGGTATGGACGTTGGCGAATGCTGAATCAAAATTATTGAAGTCATTGAACTAAATCGGCGAACGAAATGTGACGTCATTATTTTATTGCCTATACCTTTATAGCAATCGCAAGATGAAAAACGTCCAAGTGCAAGTCGAACTAGCATACGAAGGGTTCCGTACTATTATGAAAAGTCACGACTCTGTTTTGTATGGGCATAAATATTTATGTTATTTTTATTAGGTACAAACACGAACTTTAATTTGAGACCCAATTCGTTAAAATGTTGGAAGAATGTTCAAACTGCAATAAGGTTGAAAATATCAGTTCAATAGTAGTGGTGAAAAGTTTAGTTGTCAAGTTACGTCATTTAAATATCCAAATACCCCCTTATATTGATAACCCCTTTGCGCAAAAGCTACCACGGTGTTCTAATTGCAAATTTGAATGTTTCAGTCAGTGACATTCAGTGTCACGCAAGAAAATTAAATTAATATTTAAAATCTGCTGTAAAATACTATATACAAATATGTTTGCAGCTAATTGTGAGCAATTAAGACATCAAATTGTTGAGTTACACGAACAGGGAGTAGGCATTCACGAAATATCAAGACGGTTAAATGTGACTAGAAACACATTTCGCCGGTGGGTTCGACTGGCGTTGGAGAACTTGTAAATTTACCACCCAGAGCAACTGCTCAGGATTATGTGGATTTATTGGATGCGGGTGTGCTTCCGACTTTGCGAAGATATTATCCTCAACAAGAAGTTTCTAGTATTAATCTTGTGCAAGACAACGCAACAATTCATACAGCAAGGATTGTTAGAAGGTGGTTCAGTGATAACCGAGTGAATTTAAATGTTATTCCATGGCCTCCAAAAAGTGCTGATTTAAACCCAATCGAAAATTTATGGGGTTTGATGGTCCAGAAATGGTCTAATCGAAATGAAAGAACTAGAGAAGTACTTATAGGTCACTGTCACACAATCTGGGAAAGTTTTAGGAGTACTGAAATATGTCAGGAACTGATTGGATCGATGCATGACTGGCTCCTGACAGTAATTCAACATCAAGGTGGATATACACGTTTCTGAATATTTTACGTAAAGAAGTTAAGGAGTTAAAATAATGAGTTTTGTTATAATTATTAGATATTATTAATATAAATGAGAGACACTGAGAGACAGTTTATTTTGTTTAACTTTTGATAAACACTGTGGTTGGAATCCCATAATAATATAATGAGCTAATTTCTAGATTAGTTAAATAATCTTGAAATTATGGGATTCCAGCCACAGTGCCTAGATTATATAATCTAAGCACTGTAAATAAAATAATTTTGGGATAGCTGTTTTTTATTTATTTCTGAAACACTGCTTGAACACGACCAACAAAACAAAGATGGCTGAAGAGGAGCCGGCCACCTTATGACCACAAAAAGACAACAAAAAAAAAAACGTTTAACATTTATCTGGAGAATGAATAAACAGGCTAGTTTGCCGGATTTTGTTTAGAAAATATGTCAAACCGCCATTTCTATTCTTTAAATTATGTTTATCTGACTATTGAAAAATCGGCCCTTAATAGGAAAAATTCGGACATGGTCGTTCGCCTTCTAACTTCGCGGTTGTCTAGGTTGAACAGAAATTATGAGTTAGCTCTTAACATCTACAGTTTGCTATGCGATATTCCAGCTTCCAGCTTAGGTGGGTCTCAAATCAAAGTTGGTGACCGTACATATTTAAGGTGATAGATACCCGTGAGCGTCCAAAATCGCTCAACTTTGGAAGTTTATTCCTCAAGAATGCCTTGTTCAAAAATTTTGAAAAAATATGTTATGATCATAGATTCAAGCACAACATATTTATTGTTTATTATTTTCTATACAGCCTATATTTACGTCAAAAAAAAAAACATTTCTACACGACGTTTTTAACCTTAAAATCGATATTTCTCTTAAAGCGCTTAGACTTTTGTAAATATTCTTACTCGCAGTAACGTGTACCTGTAAGAACTATAGAATCATAGTTTTATTTTAAAATTAATGAAATATTTAATAAGAATAGTAATAAAAATGAGGTTCCGCACGAGTTTCCGCCTTACGAAGTTCAGAGGGGCTCTATGCGGGACGCGGGCGCGGGTGGCCGGCAGTCGCGCGCCAGCGCTCGTGAGAGGAGACTGTGTCACTTTTTGCTCCGCGCACCCTTGGATACCGACTTCGAGTGCAACGAAGTATTTTTAATGATTTTGTGTATGATTATTGAATTTTTGCATTTATTGCTGCGCTTGGACGCTTTACGTGATTTTATATGACGTTTTATTTCGATATTCTGATCAGTGTAAATAGTTTTGTTACTGCGGGTGTATAACTAGATGTGCCGTTGACTGTACCTATATTTTTACCTGTAGTCTCATCCGCTTAATTTTCCCGTTTCGTTTCGTTTACTTATAACACGATTATTTTAACTAGGCGCATGATGCTGTCAAAAAAATCAACCGCGCGCGTAACCGGTCGATTTCAAGGCGGGTTGTTGGAGTTGGGGTATACGCTCCTTTTATGAAACGTAAAGAAAAAGAATAAAACAATTTTTGGGAACAAAATTTTTTTTGAGTTTTTAAATTTTCGAAAAAAAATAATTGCATCATGTAGAGGGCGTCAAGAGGGTAACTTTTTATTCGGGTTATTTTATAATTTCGGGTCATTTTTATCGGGTGGTTAAAAACCAGACTCGAAATTTCTCCAATTTTTTTTGGCGGCATGAATAGGGGAAGGTCTAAGAAAGAACTTTGTACCCTAGCACTTTTTTGCTGCGACGTACCGTTTTCGAGATAAAACGGCCTACGACGTGGGGGGTCGGACCCCCCACACCCTATTCATTCCGCCAATAAAAATTTACCCTTATCGTGGCAAGATTCTTTGTTCGAAGAAAAGCAAAAAAATATATATATATATAATAGCTTTTGTGGGCTATAAGGAACGTATAAAAAATAAGGGAAAAAATCATAATATGAAAATTAAAAAAAAAAACAAGACGTAGGTATATTAATCTATACATTGCTACACGTACAGCAGTGGCGAAGGGTGAAATTTTGACAAAGGGAAGCCGGTCCAAAAAAATAAACACTTAAACACTTACCTACTGCAGGATATCTTGGAGGAGGTCTTCAGATAAGAATAATATGAAAAGCCCCACCTTCACCTTACAAAAAAGGACTGATGATTTGATAACAATGTCTTTCAAGTATGATAAAAGCGGCTTTGTGAAAAGCCTTTTTCGACGTGCATCTCTATACCACACATGCATGCTTGTTAGTAAGTACTAAGTTAAGTACCTATTGTTAGGGAATAAGAGTCAAGAAAAAATAAAATAAAAAATTATAAAAATAATAAAGTGTTAAAAACCGAACCACACAGACACCGATCCAAAACCAACAAAAATATTAAGCAAAAATAAAGCAAATTATACACAATCACAACGTTATTTATATTCTAATGCAATGCGTCTGTTTTTTTTTTAACAAAATAAGCTAAAATGTTGTTATAAAAATTCGGATTACTTTTAATTTTATTAAGCAAATTTTTTTCAATTGACATGATAGCCAAATCGGACAATCTCTGCTCTTTTTGGCAGTTTTGCACATACGTGTGAATGCGTTTTAAAGCAGAAAATGACCGCTCAGCTGAAGCTACTGAAATGGGGAGGGTCAGAATTAAACTGCAAAGAGTCGAAACTTGAGAAAATGCGTCTTTCAAAGACGAATTAACAGTAACAGCACTCTATATGAATTAAAGCCATAATAACAAACAAAATTAACAGTATTTAACCAAATCTGCGATTAAATTACCTTACAGAATCCGTCACAGTTTAAATAACACAAATATTAAAAACAAACGAAAAACTCACGCACCATAGGTAGGTATAGAACGCTATCTCGTAGTAGCGTGGTTTCTGTCTCTTTCTAATAGAGGAGAGGAGAGAAATACAAGCCGCTCGCGGGCGGCTTATATTTATCAAGTTTTACCGCGACGGTTAGCGAGAATTAGAAAGAGATGGACTGACACGCTCTCTCTTTTCGCGGCATAGTAAACCGTTGACATAGGTAAGCTGAAATTCGACGGCTTCCTTCAAGAGAACTACGAAAAGAATTACGAAAAATTGAAGCGCTGATTAATTTACGACTATAAAATGAAATGTGATACTTAGGGTATTGCTAAAAATTGCGATTGCTATTGTAAATCGCGCCGGCATTTGATTAATAATACTTTGTTAATGAAATAGAATGTAAATACTTTTGTATGAATATGGAACTGATTTTTGAAAGGTAACCCGGTGGGAATCGGCTTGTATGGACTCTTCGCCACTGACGTACAGTGAATATTGCAATTTTAGTGATGTATATTATGCTATACATTGCTATGTTTAGGGAAAAATCAAAATCAAAATTGTTTATTTCAAATTAACCACCCGTTGGTGCTTTTGAATAGTCAATGTCGGTCAGTCCAAGAAAAGTGAAGCTAAATTGCACGTTCCAAAGAGTAGATCTCTATGGAGAAGAACGTGCAAGAAACTCCATGGACTCCATGGAAAGTTTGAATGTTACTGGTAGTTTTGAACATTTCCTAAAATATCATTGTAAATAACATGATTTTAAACAAAAATAACTGTCTTAGTGGAAGAAAATTGATTTAATAAAATAAATCTCTCTTAAACAATTTTTTTTTATAAATATATATAACATAATAATTCAGATATCCTATTGCTTGCGGTGGTACTCCAAAAACGGTTTCTATTCTTCACATAACAAAGATGAACCTTCCATTTGTGCACATCGTACTTGCCTGGCCAGCTTTGCAGTACTTGCACCTCTGATATCCAGTTATTTGTGGCCAATGATCATATTTTTCTTCCCTTTCTACGGTACAACAATTTCGCCGATACTAAAAGCATTCTCTTCTGCTACGAATAAACACTGTGTTGGAATACGATCAATTACAGGACGTAGTTTCTAATACCTATCTGATGTATCGGCTTCAGAATTGTTGGTAAAATGTAAAAATCGCCTGATTTTATCAAATCTCTTTAGGAGCATTATGTATGCTAATGCTTTGCATAACGAAAATACTTTTACCAGTAATATTTGTAGGATGGTATAACTACATTACCCATGATGACATTTATTGCCAAAAAATCTAGTATTTCTTCCCTTGAAACTATTCTGGATCTTCCTGTTCTATGTACGCTGTATAAATTTGTGTGACTGGTGATAATATTTACTAAGCCTTCAATGAAAAATCTATAAAAATAATCTAATCATGACCAATCGGAAGGCACATTTTCCAAAAATGTAGTTATTGCTATTTCAGCCTTGTGTTGAAATTGTGCTTTTTGTTAACGAAAAGATACGTTTAGTCTTCTGTTACATTGTCTTTTTATTTTTCGTGCAACGATGGCAGAAGCTTTGGGTTTCATTTTTTGAGCGCGCGACAAAGTTGTGCCGACAGGCGTGGATGGAAGTGGTTGATTAGAAGGCAAAGATGAAATTTAAGGTAGAACGCCATAATTACTTTCTGATATATTAGGAAATACCTAAGTAAGAATAGGTATAAGAGGCACTTCGGTTGTATCAGCATAAATATCATCTGCACGCGTTCCTATTTCATGATCAGTTTGTGGGAGGTTTAACACTTGAGACTGGAATTTATCGATGGTGCTGGAAAACTTTCTGCAAATCCAAAGATTCTACTACATCACCGCTACTAGCTCCGTTTTGTGTCAGAGTCTGCATCCTTCATCAGGCACCAAGGCTTAAATGCGCCTAGCTCATAGCAGTCTAAAGCCAAGGCAAAAGAAACATGCAAAAAACCATCACCATAGCAAAACCAAACCATATTGTAATATAGCTAGGTAGATAATGTGTGTAACGTTATTTGTCCATTACCTTTATTAGGTAGTCATGCAGTAATAATAATATTATTTAGTATTTATTGTGGGAATCAAACCCACAACTTTGTGTCACTTTCTACAACCACTATTTCAACGAGGCAGTCAAATTTTATTACAATTTATTTTATTTAATTTACATGGTTTAGTATACGGTATGTTATAAAAACCCTGTCCGACCCGTGAAGGTGTTGTTAGGTATCGATAACTGATTCTACTAATGGATACAAAACTGGGCTAAACATAAAAAAATCCCCTTAAAAAAATAAATATTATTTCGCAAAAAGAGATAACTTAATAAATGTGCGTAAGCACCCTTCCGCGGGCGGCGGGCGGCAGGGCACGCGGCACGTGGTTGCATCGCTATTCGCTCATAATAATACCAGTGTTGTCACTTTTCTAAAAATTACAAAATTTCGGGGAAGTTGGAATTAATTCGCGGGAAAAAAAGATTATTTCAAAATTCATTTGTATTGGTACTATGATGATTACGTAAAATTTTATATTATATTTGGTCATGTGTTTACCTAAGCTTTATTATCCTTATGGGTCGGACAGAGTTTTCTTAACATACTGTATAAGACAACACACATGCAATTAAAATTTTATACTATAAATATAACGGAAGGTAAATTACTGCAACTCTGGTGATGTCTAGTATAATTCTCACAGCAACAACAGCAAATATATCAAAATATGTAGGAACAAACATTCAGGCATATGTATTAGTTAATAAACATACACATACACATACACATATAAAAGTCGTGGTGGCCTAGTGGTTAAAACACCAGTCTCTCAAGTATGAGTGCGCGGGTTCGATTCCAGGTCAGGCAAGTACCAATACAACTTTTCTAAAGTCATATGTACTATGCCCAGCAGTGGGACGATAAAAAGGTTGATGATGATACACATTTAGGGGTATAAACAAAAATAAAATAAAACTTACCTTAGATAAAACTGAGAGTCGCATCTAGACAGTTACTTTTCACAGCTAATTTAAAACTATGACAGATAACCCACTATTTTTATTTTTGACGAGAAATGTCATGTGTTTAATAAAGGTGAAAAATTATTTTATAGTGATCGTATATTTTTATAAAGTTGTATGTATGATATACTATACAAAATGAAGATAAAGGACATCTCAAAAAAAAAAAAAAATTCGGCAAATTTTTGCTAAGTCCAAAACATTTTTTTCCTTCCTTAAAAATATATATAAATGGTACTTGTATTTTTTTTTTTTTTTAGTAAACCAAAACAAATTCTTTTTTTTTTCATTCTATAAGTTCATAAGTCTCAGGTGTTCATTACCTAAAATTTGGTCAGCTAAATTTTTAAACAATAATAATATATACAGTATGTTACGAAAACCCTGTCCGACCCGTGAAGGTGTTGTTAGGTATCGATAACTGATTCTACTAATGCATACAAAACCGGGCTTTACTTAAAAAAAAAATCCCCCTAAAAAAAATAAATATTATTTCGCAAAAGGAGGTAACTTATTAAATGTGCGTTGACCACCCTTCGCCTGCCGACCGCGGGGGGCGGGCGGCAGGACACGCGACACGTGGTCGCATCGCTATTCGCTCATAATAATACCGGTGTTGTCACTTTTTAAAAATTACCAAATTTCGGGGAAATTGGAATTAATTCGTTGGAAAAAAAGATTATTTCAAAATTCATTTGTATTGGTACTATGATGAATACGTAAAATTTTATATTATATTTGGTCATGTGTTTACCTAACCTCTATTATCCTTATGGGTCGGACAGGGTTTTCGTAACATACTGTATAAGTTTACAATGTTTCAATGGGAATTATACCAAAAACGCTAAATGCTAAATAATAACTTTAAATAAAAGAATAAACCGGTTCCCGATTTGCATTAATCATTTTTATAAATAAATATTTGTTCTCCCTTTTTTAAATAAAAAATCCCTGCAATGCGGTATCGAAAACAAGATAATAAAAGTAATTGCATAATATTTTTCACTTTAGGGCATGAGTTTAGATACCACGTAATTTTATATTAGGTACTTTTTAGACAGAATACTATGAATTATACGTTTGTTGCGAGACTACTGCGCGTGCAGATGAGAATACTTTTTAGACATGTTATGGCATTATAGGTACGTTTGTTGCGAGACGTCCGCGCTCGAAGCAAGAGAGTAGGAAATGTGCACGTAAATATGTTGCGGGGTGCGCGGGGGTTTCTGCCTAGCCCCGCCCAGATGCGCAAGGTCATAATCGCCTTAATTTTATAGCGGCTATAGAAATACTTTATCTGTAAAAATTTCAATGGTCTTACTATCATTGTTATTAATACCGAGAAAAAAAAATCTCTAGTGTATTGTATAGAGCCTCCTTAAGATATTTATTTTATTCCGTTTTTAGTGTTTGTTGTTATAGCTACAACAGAAACGCATCATTTATGAAATCCATTGTCTAGCTAACACGGCTCATGAGATGCACCTTAAGACAGACAGGCAGACAGTGAAGTCTTAGTTTAGCAATAAGGTCCCGTTTTAAGAAGTTTTACAGAATTTGAAAAAATAATATATCAACGTTCATTTATAAAGTGGTGGGAATAGTTTTAGGGGTTAGTTAGTTACCATGTAAAAATATCACTCACCTAGTAATACTTATATTGGTACATCTGCCAAATATGTGATACTGAGTTTATTAAATACATAAACCTAATATTTATTATCGTCTAAACTAGTACCTCGACCCGTTAAACACTGGGTTTGGTTACTAGCGTAAACATAAATTGCCAAAAAAAAAAAAAACACGTTAAATTAACTCATAAATTAATTTAAATCTGCAATTAATATTTAAGTTTTGTTTCTTTAAAATATGAATTAGGTAAATGTGCCGATATTTCAATTACTAGGTTAGCGATATAGGTAAAACATTCGATGTTAAAATATTTTAATAGGAATACTGGTATTAAGCTGCACCAGCGAGCGGGGTAATAGTGTAACCCACTGACAGTAGGAAAGACAGATTTTGATTTTATGAATTTATTATGAACCAAATTATATTAAAAGTGTGCATCACGCATACAAGTTATCAATTAATATTAGGAATCATACAATCTAAAATTTAAATTAAGCCGCTTGATAAAACAAATTTTTGTTTGAGGTAATAAGGAGAGCGTGTGTCATATAATATATGTCATCATGTGTATTTCTCATATTATGAGAAATAAGTATGTAATTCGAAAATATTGGTTTTTCAAACAGGGGACTGTTTGCGCCGCTAACAACGATATAAGTAATTCATTACCCGTATTAAATATAGTTTTTTACTGTAAAAGGGGCTTTTCCATTCCATATCTCTAAATAATTAAATTACTTAAATACAATTAAATTAAAATTAACTAGAATTAGGGGGTAAACTATTTTCTTTCTTCCGATTGCGGGAAATAAAGGCCTTTAAATACATTAATACTAATAAAATGTTATTCTAAAAGAGTAAACAGCAAAAAGCCAACGTCACGCGGTGTTCCCAGGCGGTCACCCATCCAAGTACTGACCGCGCCCGATGTTGCTTAACTTCGGTGATCGGACGAGAACCGGTGTATTCAACATGGTATGGACGTTGGCAAACGCCGATCCAAATTTTTTGAAGTCATTGAACTAATCCATGAATGAAGTGTGACGTCATTGTTTCGATAACATTGACTTTCACAGTATACGAAAGATAAAAAACCGTTGAAGTGCGAGTCGGACTCGCGCATGAAGGGTTCTGTACCATTATCTTTAAAAACGGCAAAAAATCACGTTTGTTGTATGGGAGCCCCCTTCACTATTTATTTTATTTTAATTTAATTATTAATTTTTATATATTCTGTAAACATTTAAAGTGTCTATATCCGTTATTACTATGGAGCAAAAAGCGGCAAAAAATCAGGTTTGTTGTATTGGAGCCCCCCTTAAATATTTTATTTTTAGTATTTGTTGTTATAGCGGCAACAGAAATACATAATCTCTGACAATTTCAACTGGCTAGCTATTACGGTTCATGACGTACAGCCTGGTGACCGACGGATGGACAGACGGACAGCGAAGTCTCATGAATTTGGTTCCGTTTTACCTTTAGGTACGAAACCCTAAAAAACGGACGAGTCAATCACGCGCTCGAAGGTTTCCGTACTATTTATAAAACTTCATACTACTATTACTTACTAGCAGAAAATAATTCATTTAACAAATCTCCATCCATAGGTACATATAATCCTAACTTATAAAATTATAATTTAATACCAAAATCATAAATTTATCATAATTAATTTTCTTTCTTAACATTTTATTTTATTCTTTACTTTATTAAAAATGTTAAGTGATGTTACTTTATTTCTAATTTTATTATCTAAAAATGTTTAATTAATTAAATAATATACTTTTTATTTATACTTTAATTACTTTGAAATAAAGACCATTATATGTATACATTAATCCTAATAAAATGTTATTCTAAAAGAATAAACAGCAAAAGTCAACGTCACGCGGTGTTCCCAGGCGGTCACCCATCCAAGTACTGACCGCGCCCGATGTTGCTTAACTTCGGTGATCGGACGAGAACCGGTGTATTCAACATGGTATGGACGTTGGCGAATGCTGAATCAAAATTATTGAAGTCATTGAACTAAATCGGCGAACGAAATGTGACGTCATTATTTTATTGCCTATACCTTTATAGCAATCGCAAGATAAAAAACGTCCAAGTGCAAGTCGAACTAGCATACGAAGGGTTCCGTACTATTATGAAAAGTCACGACTCTGTTTTGTATGGGCATAAATATTTATGTTATTTTTATTAGGTACAAACACGAACTTTAATTTGAGACCCAATTCGTTAAAATGTTGGAAGAATGTTCAAACTGCAATAAGGTTGAAAATATCAGTTCAATAGTAGTGGTGAAAAGTTTAGTTGTCAAGTTACGTCATTTAAATATCCAAATACCCCCTTATATTGATAACCCCTTTGCGCAAAAGCTACCACGGTGTTCTAATTGCAAATTTGAATGTTTCAGTCAGTGACATTCAGTGTCACGCAAGAAAATTAAATTAATATTTAAAATCTGCTGTAAAATACTATATACAAATATGTTTGCAGCTAATTGTGAGCAATTAAGACATCAAATTGTTGAGTTACACGAACAGGGAGTAGGCATTCACGAAATATCAAGACGGTTAAATGTGACTAGAAACACATTTCGCCGGTGGGTTCGACTGGCGTTGGAGAACTTGTAAATTTACCACCCAGAGCAACTGCTCAGGATTATGTGGATTTATTGGATGCGGGTGTGCTTCCGACTTTGCGAAGATATTATCCTCAACAAGAAGTTTCTAGTATTAATCTTGTGCAAGACAACGCAACAATTCATACAGCAAGGATTGTTAGAAGGTGGTTCAGTGATAACCGAGTGAATTTAAATGTTATTCCATGGCCTCCAAAAAGTGCTGATTTAAACCCAATCGAAAATTTATGGGGTTTGATGGTCCAGAAATGGTCTAATCGACATGAAAGAACTAGAGAAGTACTTAGGTATAGGTCACTGTCACACAATCTGGGAAAGTTTTAGGGGTACTGAAATATGTCAGGAACTGATTGGATCGATGCATGACTGGCTCCTGACAGTAATTCAAAATCAAGGTGGATATACACGTTTCTGAATATTTTACGTAAAGAAGTTAAGGAGTTAAAATAATGAGTTTTGTTATAATTATTAGATATTATTAATATAAATGAGAGACACTGAGAGACAGTTTATTTTGTTTAACTTTTGATAAACACTGTGGTTGGAATCCCATAATAATATAATGAGCTAATTTCTAGATTAGTTAAATAATCTTGAAATTATGGGATTCCAGCCACAGTGCCTAGATTATATAATCTAAGCACTGTAAATAAAATAATTTTGGGATAGCTGTTTTTTATTTATTTCTGAAACACTGCTTGAACACGACCAACAAAACAAAGATGGCTGAAGAGGAGCCGGCCACCTTATGACCACAAAAAGACAACAAAAAAAAAACGTTTAACATTTATCTGGAGAATGAATAAACAGGCTAGTTTGCCGGATTTTGTTTAGAAAATATGTCAAACCGCCATTTCTATTCTTTAAATTATGTTTATCTGACTATTGAAAAATCGGCCCTTAATAGGAAAAATTCGGACATGGTCGTTCGCCTTCTAACTTCGCGGTTGTCTAGGTTGAACAGAAATTATGAGTTAGCTCTTAACATCTACAGTTTGCTATGCGATATTCCAGCTTCCAGCTTAGGTGGGTCTCAAATCAAAGTTGGTGACCGTACATATTTAATTTTATAGCGGCTATAGAAATACTTTATCTGTAAAAATTTCAATGGTCTTACTATCATTGTTATTAATACCGAGAAAAAAAAATCTCTAGTGTATTGTATAGAGCCTCCTTAAGATATTTATTTTATTCCGTTTTTAGTGTTTGTTGTTATAGCTACAACAGAAACGCATCATTTATGAAATCCATTGTCTAGCTAACACGGCTCATGAGATGCACCTTAAGACAGACAGGCAGACAGTGAAGTCTTAGTTTAGCAATAAGGTCCCGTTTTAAGAAGTTTTACAGAATTTGAAAAAATAATATATCAACGTTCATTTATAAAGTGGTGGGAATAGTTTTAGGGGTTAGTTAGTTACCATGTAAAAATATCACTCACCTAGTAATACTTATATTGGTACATCTGCCAAATATGTGATACTGAGTTTATTAAATACATAAACCTAATATTTATTATCGTCTAAACTAGTACCTCGACCCGTTAAACACTGGGTTTGGTTACTAGCGTAAACATAAATTGCCAAAAAAAAAAAACACGTTAAATTAACTCATAAATTAATTTAAATCTGCAATTAATATTTAAGTTTTGTTTCTTTAAAATATGAATTAGGTAAATGTGCCGATATTTCAATTACTAGGTTAGCGATATAGGTAAAACATTCGATGTTAAAATATTTTAATAGGAATACTGGTATTAAGCTGCACCAGCGAGCGGGGTAATAGTGTAACCCACTGACAGTAGGAAAGACAAATTTTGATTTTATGAATTTATTATGAACCAAATTATATTAAAAGTGTGCATCACGCATACAAGTTATCAATTAATATTAGGAATCATACAATCTAAAATTTAAATTAAGCCGCTTGATAAAACAAATTTTTGTTTGAGGTAATAAGGAGAGCGTGTGTCATATAATATATGTCATCATGTGTATTTCTCATATTATGAGAAATAAGTATGTAATTCGAAAATATTGGTTTTTCAAACAGGGGACTGTTTGCGCCGCTAACAACGATATAAGTAATTCATTACCCGTATTAAATATAGTTTTTTACTGTAAAAGGGGCTTTTCCATTCCATATCTCTAAATAATTAAATTACTTAAATACAATTAAATTAAAATTAACTAGAATTAGGGGGTAAACTATTTTCTTTCTTCCGATTGCGGGAAATAAAGGCCTTTAAATACATTAATACTAATAAAATGTTATTCTAAAAGAGTAAACAGCAAAAAGCCAACGTCACGCGGTGTTCCCAGGCGGTCACCCATCCAAGTACTGACCGCGCCCGATGTTGCTTAACTTCGGTGATCGGACGAGAACCGGTGTATTCAACATGGTATGGACGTTGGCAAATGTTGATCTAAATTTTTTGAAGTCATTGAACTAATCCATGAATGAAGTGTGACGTCATTGTTTCGATGACATTGATCTTCACAGTATACGAAAGATAAAAAACCGTTGAAGTGCGAGTCGGACTCGCGCATGAAGGGTTCTGTACCATTATCTTTAAAAACGGCAAAAAATCACGTTTGTTGTATGGGAGCCCCCTTCACTATTTATTTTATTTTAATTTAATTATTAATTTTTATATATTCTGTAAACATTTAAAGTGTCTATATCCGTTATTACTATGGAGCAAAAAGCGGCAAAAAATCAGGTTTGTTGTATTGGAGCCCCCCTTAAATATTTTATTTTTAGTATTTGTTGTTATAGCGGCAACAGAAATACACAATCTCTGACAATTTCAACTGGCTAGCTATTACGGTTCATGACGTACAGCCTGGTGACCGACGGATGGACAGACGGACAGCGAAGTCTCATGAATTTGGTTCCGTTTTACCTTTAGGTACGAAACCCTAAAAAACGGACGAGTCAATCACGCGCTCGAAGGTTTCCGTACTATTATAAAACTTCATACTACTATTACTTACTTGCAGAAAATAATTCATTTAACAAATCTCCATCCATAGGTACATATAATCCTAACTTATAAAATTATAATTTAATACCAAAATCATAAATTTATCATAATTAATTTTCTTTCTTAACATTTTATTTTATTTTTTACTTTATTAAAAATGTTAAGTGATGTTACTTTATTTCTAATTTTATTATCTAAAAATGTTTAATTAATTAAATAATATACTTTTTATTTATACTTTAATTACTTTGAAATAAAGACCATTATATACATTAATCCTAATAAAATGTTATTCTAAAAGAATAAACAGCAAAATTCAACGTCACGCGGTGTTCCCAGGCGGTCACCCATCCAAGTACTGACCGCGCCCGATGTTGCTTAACTTCGGTGATCGGACGAGAACCGGTGTATTCAACATGGTATGGACGTTGGCGAATGCTGAATCAAAATTATTGAAGTCATTGAACTAAATCGGCGAACGAAATGTGACGTCATTATTTTATTGCCTATACCTTTATAGCAATCGCAAGATGAAAAACGTCCAAGTGCAAGTCGAACTAGCATACGAAGGGTTCCGTACTATTATGAAAAGTCACGACTCTGTTTTGTATGGGCATAAATATTTATGTTATTTTTATTAGGTACAAACACGAACTTTAATTTGAGACCCAATTCGTTAAAATGTTGGAAGAATGTTCAAACTGCAATAAGGTTGAAAATATCAGTTCAATAGTAGTGGTGAAAAGTTTAGTTGTCAAGTTACGTCATTTAAATATCCAAATACCCCCTTATATTGATAACCCCTTTGCGCAAAAGCTACCACGGTGTTCTAATTGCAAATTTGAATGTTTCAGTCAGTGACATTCAGTGTCACGCAAGAAAATTAAATTAATATTTAAAATCTGCTGTAAAATACTATATACAAATATGTTTGCAGCTAATTGTGAGCAATTAAGACATCAAATTGTTGAGTTACACGAACAGGGAGTAGGCATTCACGAAATATCAAGACGGTTAAATGTGACTAGAAACACATTTCGCCGGTGGGTTCGACTGGCGTTGGAGAACTTGTAAATTTACCACCCAGAGCAACTGCTCAGGATTATGTGGATTTATTGGATGCGGGTGTGCTTCCGACTTTGCGAAGATATTATCCTCAACAAGAAGTTTCTAGTATTAATCTTGTGCAAGACAACGCAACAATTCATACAGCAAGGATTGTTAGAAGGTGGTTCAGTGATAACCGAGTGAATTTAAATGTTATTCCATGGCCTCCAAAAAGTGCTGATTTAAACCCAATCGAAAATTTATGGGGTTTGATGGTCCAGAAATGGTCTAATCGAAATGAAAGAACTAGAGAAGTACTTATAGGTCACTGTCACACAATCTGGGAAAGTTTTAGGAGTACTGAAATATGTCAGGAACTGATTGGATCGATGCATGACTGGCTCCTGACAGTAATTCAACATCAAGGTGGATATACACGTTTCTGAATATTTTACGTAAAGAAGTTAAGGAGTTAAAATAATGAGTTTTGTTATAATTATTAGATATTATTAATATAAATGAGAGACACTGAGAGACAGTTTATTTTGTTTAACTTTTGATAAACACTGTGGTTGGAATCCCATAATAATATAATGAGCTAATTTCTAGATTAGTTAAATAATCTTGAAATTATGGGATTCCAGCCACAGTGCCTAGATTATATAATCTAAGCACTGTAAATAAAATAATTTTGGGATAGCTGTTTTTTATTTATTTCTGAAACACTGCTTGAACACGACCAACAAAACAAAGATGGCTGAAGAGGAGCCGGCCACCTTATGACCACAAAAAGACAACAAAAAAAAAAACGTTTAACATTTATCTGGAGAATGAATAAACAGGCTAGTTTGCCGGATTTTGTTTAGAAAATATGTCAAACCGCCATTTCTATTCTTTAAATTATGTTTATCTGACTATTGAAAAATCGGCCCTTAATAGGAAAAATTCGGACATGGTCGTTCGCCTTCTAACTTCGCGGTTGTCTAGGTTGAACAGAAATTATGAGTTAGCTCTTAACATCTACAGTTTGCTATGCGATATTCCAGCTTCCAGCTTAGGTGGGTCTCAAATCAAAGTTGGTGACCGTACATATTTAAGGTGATAGATACCCGTGAGCGTCCAAAATCGCTCAACTTTGGAAGTTTATTCCTCAAGAATGCCTTGTTCAAAAATTTTGAAAAAATATGTTATGATCATAGATTCAAGCACAACATATTTATTGTTTATTATTTTCTATACAGCCTATATTTACGTCAAAAAAAAAAACATTTCTACACGACGTTTTTAACCTTAAAATCGATATTTCTCTTAAAGCGCTTAGACTTTTGTAAATATTCTTACTCGCAGTAACGTGTACCTGTAAGAACTATAGAATCATAGTTTTATTTTAAAATTAATGAAATATTTAATAAGAATAGTAATAAAAATGAGGTTCCGCACGAGTTTCCGCCTTACGAAGTTCAGAGGGGCTCTATGCGGGACGCGGGCGCGGGTGGCCGGCAGTCGCGCGCCAGCGCTCGTGAGAGGAGACTGTGTCACTTTTTGCTCCGCGCACCCTTGGATACCGACTTCGAGTGCAACGAAGTATTTTTAATGATTTTGTGTATGATTATTGAATTTTTGCATTTATTGCTGCGCTTGGACGCTTTACGTGATTTTATATGACGTTTTATTTCGATATTCTGATCAGTGTAAATAGTTTTGTTACTGCGGGTGTATAACTAGATGTGCCGTTGACTGTACCTATATTTTTACCTGTAGTCTCATCCGCTTAATTTTCCCGTTTCGTTTCGTTTACTTATAACACGATTATTTTAACTAGGCGCATGATGCTGTCAAAAAAATCAACCGCGCGCGTAACCGGTCGATTTCAAGGCGGGTTGTTGGAGTTGGGGTATACGCTCCTTTTATGAAACGTAAAGAAAAAGAATAAAACAATTTTTGGGAACAAAATTTTTTTTGAGTTTTTAAATTTTCGAAAAAAAATAATTGCATCATGTAGAGGGCGTCAAGAGGGTAACTTTTTATTCGGGTTATTTTATAATTTCGGGTCATTTTTATCGGGTGGTTAAAAACCAGACTCGAAATTTCTCCAATTTTTTTTGGCGGCATGAATAGGGGAAGGTCTAAGAAAGAACTTTGTACCCTAGCACTTTTTTGCTGCGACGTACCGTTTTCGAGATAAAACGGCCTACGACGTGGGGGGTCGGACCCCCCACACCCTATTCATTCCGCCAATAAAAATTTACCCTTATCGTGGCAAGATTCTTTGTTCGAAGAAAAGCAAAAAAATATATATATATATAATAGCTTTTGTGGGCTATAAGGAACGTATAAAAAATAAGGGAAAAAATCATAATATGAAAATTAAAAAAAAAAACAAGACGTAGGTATATTAATCTATACATTGCTACACGTACAGCAGTGGCGAAGGGTGAAATTTTGACAAAGGGAAGCCGGTCCAAAAAAATAAACACTTAAACACTTACCTACTGCAGGATATCTTGGAGGAGGTCTTCAGATAAGAATAATATGAAAAGCCCCACCTTCACCTTACAAAAAAGGACTGATGATTTGATAACAATGTCTTTCAAGTATGATAAAAGCGGCTTTGTGAAAAGCCTTTTTCGACGTGCATCTCTATACCACACATGCATGCTTGTTAGTAAGTACTAAGTTAAGTACCTATTGTTAGGGAATAAGAGTCAAGAAAAAATAAAATAAAAAATTATAAAAATAATAAAGTGTTAAAAACCGAACCACACAGACACCGATCCAAAACCAACAAAAATATTAAGCAAAAATAAAGCAAATTATACACAATCACAACGTTATTTATATTCTAATGCAATGCGTCTGTTTTTTTTTTTAACAAAATGAGCTAAAATGTTGTTATAAAAATTCGGATTACTTTTAATTTTATTAAGCAAATTTTTTTCAATTGACATGATAGCCAAATCGGACAATCTCTGCTCTTTTTGGCAGTTTTGCACATACGTGTGAATGCGTTTTAAAGCAGAAAATGACCGCTCAGCTGAAGCTACTGAAATGGGGAGGGTCAGAATTAAACTGCAAAGAGTCGAAACTTGAGAAAATGCGTCTTTCAAAGACGAATTAACAGTAACAGCACTCTATATGAATTAAAGCCATAATAACAAACAAAATTAACAGTATTTAACCAAATCTGCGATTAAATTACCTTACAGAATCCGTCACAGTTTAAATAACACAAATATTAAAAACAAACGAAAAACTCACGCACCATAGGTAGGTATAGAACGCTATCTCGTAGTAGCGTGGTTTCTGTCTCTTTCTAATAGAGGAGAGGAGAGAAATACAAGCCGCTCGCGGGCGGCTTATATTTATCAAGTTTTACCGCGACGGTTAGCGAGAATTAGAAAGAGATGGACTGACACGCTCTCTCTTTTCGCGGCATAGTAAACCGTTGACATAGGTAAGCTGAAATTCGACGGCTTCCTTCAAGAGAACTACGAAAAGAATTACGAAAAATTGAAGCGCTGATTAATTTACGACTATAAAATGAAATGTGATACTTAGGGTATTGCTAAAAATTGCGATTGCTATTGTAAATCGCGCCGGCATTTGATTAATAATACTTTGTTAATGAAATAGAATGTAAATACTTTTGTATGAATATGGAACTGATTTTTGAAAGGTAACCCGGTGGGAATCGGCTTGTATGGACTCTTCGCCACTGACGTACAGTGAATATTGCAATTTTAGTGATGTATATTATGCTATACATTGCTATGTTTAGGGAAAAATCAAAATCAAAATTGTTTATTTCAAATTAACCACCCGTTGGTGCTTTTGAATAGTCAATGTCGGTCAGTCCAAGAAAAGTGAAGCTAAATTGCACGTTCCAAAGAGTAGATCTCTATGGAGAAGAACGTGCAAGAAACTCCATGGACTCCATGGAAAGTTTGAATGTTACTGGTAGTTTTGAACATTTCCTAAAATATCATTGTAAATAACATGATTTTAAACAAAAATAACTGTCTTAGTGGAAGAAAATTGATTTAATAAAATAAATCTCTCTTAAACAATTTTTTTTTATAAATATATATAACATAATAATTCAGATATCCTATTGCTTGCGGTGGTACTCCAAAAACGGTTTCTATTCTTCACATAACAAAGATGAACCTTCCATTTGTGCACATCGTACTTGCCTGGCCAGCTTTGCAGTACTTGCACCTCTGATATCCAGTTATTTGTGGCCAATGATCATATTTTTCTTCCCTTTCTACGGTACAACAATTTCGCCGATACTAAAAGCATTCTCTTCTGCTACGAATAAACACTGTGTTGGAATACGATCAATTACAGGACGTAGTTTCTAATACCTATCTGATGTATCGGCTTCAGAATTGTTGGTAAAATGTAAAAATCGCCTGATTTTATCAAATCTCTTTAGGAGCATTATGTATGCTAATGCTTTGCATAACGAAAATACTTTTACCAGTAATATTTGTAGGATGGTATAACTACATTACCCATGATGACATTTATTGCCAAAAAATCTAGTATTTCTTCCCTTGAAACTATTCTGGATCTTCCTGTTCTATGTACGCTGTATAAATTTGTGTGACTGGTGATAATATTTACTAAGCCTTCAATGAAAAATCTATAAAAATAATCTAATCATGACCAATCGGAAGGCACATTTTCCAAAAATGTAGTTATTGCTATTTCAGCCTTGTGTTGAAATTGTGCTTTTTGTTAACGAAAAGATACGTTTAGTCTTCTGTTACATTGTCTTTTTATTTTTCGTGCAACGATGGCAGAAGCTTTGGGTTTCATTTTTTGAGCGCGCGACAAAGTTGTGCCGACAGGCGTGGATGGAAGTGGTTGATTAGAAGGCAAAGATGAAATTTAAGGTAGAACGCCATAATTACTTTCTGATATATTAGGAAATACCTAAGTAAGAATAGGTATAAGAGGCACTTCGGTTGTATCAGCATAAATATCATCTGCACGCGTTCCTATTTCATGATCAGTTTGTGGGAGGTTTAACACTTGAGACTGGAATTTATCGATGGTGCTGGAAAACTTTCTGCAAATCCAAAGATTCTACTACATCACCGCTACTAGCTCCGTTTTGTGTCAGAGTCTGCATCCTTCATCAGGCACCAAGGCTTAAATGCGCCTAGCTCATAGCAGTCTAAAGCCAAGGCAAAAGAAACATGCAAAAAACCATCACCATAGCAAAACCAAACCATATTGTAATATAGCTAGGTAGATAATGTGTGTAACGTTATTTGTCCATTACCTTTATTAGGTAGTCATGCAGTAATAATAATATTATTTAGTATTTATTGTGGGAATCAAACCCACAACTTTGTGTCACTTTCTACAACCACTATTTCAACGAGGCAGTCAAATTTTATTACAATTTATTTTATTTAATTTACATGGTTTAGTATACGGTATGTTATAAAAACCCTGTCCGACCCGTGAAGGTGTTGTTAGGTATCGATAACTGATTCTACTAATGGATACAAAACTGGGCTAAACATAAAAAAATCCCCTTAAAAAAATAAATATTATTTCGCAAAAAGAGATAACTTAATAAATGTGCGTAAGCACCCTTCCGCGGGCGGCGGGCGGCAGGGCACGCGGCACGTGGTTGCATCGCTATTCGCTCATAATAATACCAGTGTTGTCACTTTTCTAAAAATTACAAAATTTCGGGGAAGTTGGAATTAATTCGCGGGAAAAAAAGATTATTTCAAAATTCATTTGTATTGGTACTATGATGATTACGTAAAATTTTATATTATATTTGGTCATGTGTTTACCTAAGCTTTATTATCCTTATGGGTCGGACAGAGTTTTCTTAACATACTGTATAAGACAACACACATGCAATTAAAATTTTATACTATAAATATAACGGAAGGTAAATTACTGCAACTCTGGTGATGTCTAGTATAATTCTCACAGCAACAACAGCAAATATATCAAAATATGTAGGAACAAACATTCAGGCATATGTATTAGTTAATAAACATACACATACACATACACATATAAAAGTCGTGGTGGCCTAGTGGTTAAAACACCAGTCTCTCAAGTATGAGTGCGCGGGTTCGATTCCAGGTCAGGCAAGTACCAATACAACTTTTCTAAAGTCATATGTACTATGCCCAGCAGTGGGACGATAAAAAGGTTGATGATGATACACATTTAGGGGTATAAACAAAAATAAAATAAAACTTACCTTAGATAAAACTGAGAGTCGCATCTAGACAGTTACTTTTCACAGCTAATTTAAAACTATGACAGATAACCCACTATTTTTATTTTTGACGAGAAATGTCATGTGTTTAATAAAGGTGAAAAATTATTTTATAGTGATCGTATATTTTTATAAAGTTGTATGTATGATATACTATACAAAATGAAGATAAAGGACATCTCAAAAAAAAAAAAAAATTCGGCAAATTTTTGCTAAGTCCAAAACATTTTTTTCCTTCCTTAAAAATATATATAAATGGTACTTGTATTTTTTTTTTTTTTAGTAAACCAAAACAAATTCTTTTTTTTTTCATTCTATAAGTTCATAAGTCTCAGGTGTTCATTACCTAAAATTTGGTCAGCTAAATTTTTAAACAATAATAATATATACAGTATGTTACGAAAACCCTGTCCGACCCGTGAAGGTGTTGTTAGGTATCGATAACTGATTCTACTAATGCATACAAAACCGGGCTTTACTTAAAAAAAAAATCCCCCTAAAAAAAATAAATATTATTTCGCAAAAGGAGGTAACTTATTAAATGTGCGTTGACCACCCTTCGCCTGCCGACCGCGGGGGGCGGGCGGCAGGACACGCGACACGTGGTCGCATCGCTATTCGCTCATAATAATACCGGTGTTGTCACTTTTTAAAAATTACCAAATTTCGGGGAAATTGGAATTAATTCGTTGGAAAAAAAGATTATTTCAAAATTCATTTGTATTGGTACTATGATGAATACGTAAAATTTTATATTATATTTGGTCATGTGTTTACCTAACCTCTATTATCCTTATGGGTCGGACAGGGTTTTCGTAACATACTGTATAAGTTTACAATGTTTCAATGGGAATTATACCAAAAACGCTAAATGCTAAATAATAACTTTAAATAAAAGAATAAACCGGTTCCCGATTTGCATTAATCATTTTTATAAATAAATATTTGTTCTCCCTTTTTTAAATAAAAAATCCCTGCAATGCGGTATCGAAAACAAGATAATAAAAGTAATTGCATAATATTTTTCACTTTAGGGCATGAGTTTAGATACCACGTAATTTTATATTAGGTACTTTTTAGACAGAATACTATGAATTATACGTTTGTTGCGAGACTACTGCGCGTGCAGATGAGAATACTTTTTAGACATGTTATGGCATTATAGGTACGTTTGTTGCGAGACGTCCGCGCTCGAAGCAAGAGAGTAGGAAATGTGCACGTAAATATGTTGCGGGGTGCGCGGGGGTTTCTGCCTAGCCCCGCCCAGATGCGCAAGGTCATAATCGCCTTAATTTTATAGCGGCTATAGAAATACTTTATCTGTAAAAATTTCAATGGTCTTACTATCATTGTTATTAATACCGAGAAAAAAAAATCTCTAGTGTATTGTATAGAGCCTCCTTAAGATATTTATTTTATTCCGTTTTTAGTGTTTGTTGTTATAGCTACAACAGAAACGCATCATTTATGAAATCCATTGTCTAGCTAACACGGCTCATGAGATGCACCTTAAGACAGACAGGCAGACAGTGAAGTCTTAGTTTAGCAATAAGGTCCCGTTTTAAGAAGTTTTACAGAATTTGAAAAAATAATATATCAACGTTCATTTATAAAGTGGTGGGAATAGTTTTAGGGGTTAGTTAGTTACCATGTAAAAATATCACTCACCTAGTAATACTTATATTGGTACATCTGCCAAATATGTGATACTGAGTTTATTAAATACATAAACCTAATATTTATTATCGTCTAAACTAGTACCTCGACCCGTTAAACACTGGGTTTGGTTACTAGCGTAAACATAAATTGCCAAAAAAAAAAAAAACACGTTAAATTAACTCATAAATTAATTTAAATCTGCAATTAATATTTAAGTTTTGTTTCTTTAAAATATGAATTAGGTAAATGTGCCGATATTTCAATTACTAGGTTAGCGATATAGGTAAAACATTCGATGTTAAAATATTTTAATAGGAATACTGGTATTAAGCTGCACCAGCGAGCGGGGTAATAGTGTAACCCACTGACAGTAGGAAAGACAGATTTTGATTTTATGAATTTATTATGAACCAAATTATATTAAAAGTGTGCATCACGCATACAAGTTATCAATTAATATTAGGAATCATACAATCTAAAATTTAAATTAAGCCGCTTGATAAAACAAATTTTTGTTTGAGGTAATAAGGAGAGCGTGTGTCATATAATATATGTCATCATGTGTATTTCTCATATTATGAGAAATAAGTATGTAATTCGAAAATATTGGTTTTTCAAACAGGGGACTGTTTGCGCCGCTAACAACGATATAAGTAATTCATTACCCGTATTAAATATAGTTTTTTACTGTAAAAGGGGCTTTTCCATTCCATATCTCTAAATAATTAAATTACTTAAATACAATTAAATTAAAATTAACTAGAATTAGGGGGTAAACTATTTTCTTTCTTCCGATTGCGGGAAATAAAGGCCTTTAAATACATTAATACTAATAAAATGTTATTCTAAAAGAGTAAACAGCAAAAAGCCAACGTCACGCGGTGTTCCCAGGCGGTCACCCATCCAAGTACTGACCGCGCCCGATGTTGCTTAACTTCGGTGATCGGACGAGAACCGGTGTATTCAACATGGTATGGACGTTGGCAAATGCCGATCCAAATTTTTTGAAGTCATTGAACTAATCCATGAATGAAGTGTGACGTCATTGTTTCGATAACATTGACTTTCACAGTATACGAAAGATAAAAAACCGTTGAAGTGCGAGTCGGACTCGCGCATGAAGGGTTCTGTACCATTATCTTTAAAAACGGCAAAAAATCACGTTTGTTGTATGGGAGCCCCCTTCACTATTTATTTTATTTTAATTTAATTATTAATTTTTATATATTCTGTAAACATTTAAAGTGTCTATATCCGTTATTACTATGGAGCAAAAAGCGGCAAAAAATCAGGTTTGTTGTATTGGAGCCCCCCTTAAATATTTTATTTTTAGTATTTGTTGTTATAGCGGCAACAGAAATACATAATCTCTGACAATTTCAACTGGCTAGCTATTACGGTTCATGACGTACAGCCTGGTGACCGACGGATGGACAGACGGACAGCGAAGTCTCATGAATTTGGTTCCGTTTTACCTTTAGGTACGAAACCCTAAAAAACGGACGAGTCAATCACGCGCTCGAAGGTTTCCGTACTATTTATAAAACTTCATACTACTATTACTTACTAGCAGAAAATAATTCATTTAACAAATCTCCATCCATAGGTACATATAATCCTAACTTATAAAATTATAATTTAATACCAAAATCATAAATTTATCATAATTAATTTTCTTTCTTAACATTTTATTTTATTCTTTACTTTATTAAAAATGTTAAGTGATGTTACTTTATTTCTAATTTTATTATCTAAAAATGTTTAATTAATTAAATAATATACTTTTTATTTATACTTTAATTACTTTGAAATAAAGACCATTATATGTATACATTAATCCTAATAAAATGTTATTCTAAAAGAATAAACAGCAAAAGTCAACGTCACGCGGTGTTCCCAGGCGGTCACCCATCCAAGTACTGACCGCGCCCGATGTTGCTTAACTTCGGTGATCGGACGAGAACCGGTGTATTCAACATGGTATGGACGTTGGCGAATGCTGTATCAAAATTATTGAAGTCATTGAACTAAATCGGCGAACGAAATGTGACGTCATTATTTTATTGCCTATACCTTTATAGCAATCGCAAGATAAAAAACGTCCAAGTGCAAGTCGAACTAGCATACGAAAAGTTCCGTACTATTATGAAAAGTCACGACTCTGTTTTGTATGGGCATAAATATTTATGTTATTTTTATTAGGTACAAACACGAACTTTAATTTGAGACCCAATTCGTTAAAATGTTGGAAGAATGTTCAAACTGCAATAAGGTTGAAAATATCAGTTCAATAGTAGTGGTGAAAAGTTTAGTTGTCAAGTTACGTCATTTAAATATCCAAATACCCCCTTATATTGATAACCCCTTTGCGCAAAAGCTACCACGGTGTTCTAATTGCAAATTTGAATGTTTCAGTCAGTGACATTCAGTGTCACGCAAGAAAATTAAATTAATATTTAAAATCTGCTGTAAAATACTATATACAAATATGTTTGCAGCTAATTGTGAGCAATTAAGACATCAAATTGTTGAGTTACACGAACAGGGAGTAGGCATTCACGAAATATCAAGACGGTTAAATGTGACTAGAAACACATTTCGCCGGTGGGTTCGCCTGGCGTTGGAGAACTTGTAAATTTACCACCCAGAGCAACTGCTCAGGATTATGTGGATTTATTGGATGCGGATGTGCTTCCGACTTTGCGAAGATATTATCCTCAACAAGAAGTTTCTAGTATTAATCTTGTGCAAGACAACGCAACAATTCATACAGCAAGGATTGTTAGAAGGTGGTTCAGTGATAACCGAGTGAATTTAAATGTTATTCCATGGCCTCCAAAAAGTGCTGATTTAAACCCAATCGAAAACTTATGGGGTTTGATGGTCCAGAAATGGTCTAATCGAAATGAAAGAACTAGAGAAGTAATTATAGGTCACTGTCACACAATCTGGGAAAGTTTTAGGGGTACTGAAATATGTCAGGAACTGATTGGATCGATGCATGACTGGCTCCTGACAGTAATTCAAAATCAAGGTGGATATACACGTTTCTGAATATTTTACGTAAAGAAGTTAAGGAGTTAAAATAATGAGTTTTGTTATAATTATTAGATATTATTAATATAAATGAGAGACACTGAGAGACAGTTTATTTTGTTTAACTTTTGATAAACACTGTGGTTGGAATCCCATAATAATATAATGAACTAATTTCTAGATTAGTTAAATAATCTTGTAATTATGGGATTCCAGCCACAGTGCCTAGATTATATAATCTAAGCACTGTAAATAAAATAATTTTGGGATAGCTGTTTTTTATTTATTTCTGAAACACTGCTTGAACACGACCAACAAAACAAAGATGGCTGAAGAGGAGCCGGCCACCTTATGACCACAAAAAGAAAACAAACAAAATAACATTTAGGGCTGATTTTACAATCTTTTGATAACATTTATCTGAAGAATTAATAAACAGGCTAGTTTGCCGGATTTTATTTAGAAAATATGTCAAACCGCCATTTCTATTCTTTAAATAATGTTTATCTGACTATTGAAAAATCAGCCCTTAATCGGAAAAATTCGGACATGATCGTTCCGCCTTCTAACTTCGCGGTTGTCTTGGTTGCCTATAAACACGCATAAAGTTGTCAATAACAGTAATTATGACTTAGCTCTTAACATCTACAGTTTGCTATGCCATATTCCAGCTTCCAGCTTAGGTGGGTCTCAAATTAAAGTTCGTGACTGTACATATTTAATTTTATAGCGGCTACAGAAATACACCATCTGTGAAAATTTCAATGGTCTTACTATCACTGTTATTAATACCGAGAAAAAAATATCTCTTTTATTGTATAGAGCCTCCATAAGATATTTTTTTAGTCTGTTTTTAGTATTTGTTGTTATAGCTACAACAGAAACACATCATTTATGAAATCCATTGTCTAGCTAACACGGCTCATGAGATGCTCCTTATTTTAAGAAGTTTTACGGGATTTGAAAAATAATATATCAACATTCATTTATAAAGTGGTGGGAACATTTTTAGGGGTTAGTTAGTTACCATGTAAAAATATCACTCACCTTCCTTGTAATACTTATATTGGTACATCTGCCAAATATGTGATACTGAGTTTATTAAATACATAAACGTAATATTTATTAGCGTCTAAACCTCGTACCTCGACCCGTTGAACACTGGGTTTGGTTACAAGTAGGTATAGACATAAATTGGCAAAAAACAAAATGTAAAATTAACTCGTAAATTAATTTAAATCTGCAATTAATATTTAATTTTTGTTTCTTTAAAATATGAATTACGTAAATGTGCCGATATATTAATTACTAGGTTAGCGATATAGGTAAAATATATTAATTGGAATACTGGTATTAAGCTGCACCAGCGAGCGGGGCAATAGTGTAACCCACTAATAAATAGTAGGAAAGACAGATTTTGATTTTATCAATTTATTATGAACCTAATTATATTAAAAGTTTGCATCACGCGTACAAGTTAGCAAGAATTAGCAAGAATTAATTACACAAACCATACAATCGTAAAATTTAAATTAAGTCGCTTGATAAAACAATTTTTTTTTTTTTGAGGTAAGTATTACGAAGAGCGTGTGCCATCTATGAGAAATACGTATGTAATTTGAAAATATTGGTTGTTCAGTCCCCTGTTGCGCCGCTAACAACGATGTAAGTAATTTATTATCCGTATTAAATATAGTTTTTTACTGTAAAAGGGGCTTTTCTATCCCATATCTCTACATAATTAAATGACTTTAACGAAATTAAAATTAACTAGAATTAGGGGGTAAACTATTTTCTTTCTTCCGATTACGGGAAATAAAGACCTTTAAATACATTAATACTAATAAAATGTTATTCTAAAAGAGTAAACAGCAAAAAGCCAACGTCACGCGGTGTTCCCAGGCGGTCACCCATCCAAGTACTGACCGCGCCCGATGTTGCTTAACTTCGGTGATCGGACGAGAACCGGTGTATTCAACATGGTATGGACGTTGGCGAAAGCAGTTTTAAAATATTGGAAATCGTTGAACTAAATCCACGCAGGAGGTGTGACGTCATGCGTCTTAAAAACAACCGAGTCAAATACGCGCGCGACGATTCGTTGTCATACGAGACTGATCGACGTACCGTTCTTCGCTCTCGTGGTCGACTGAATTTTCGACCGGTGTACGTTGCGTATGATTCAAAACAGGGCGTCAATTTAAACAAAATGATGTCTAAACTAAACAAGCGATATTTTCGAAAATGTTAAAATGATAAATAACAGTATGATTATTACAGATTTAATATAAATTAAAGTTTCTTTAAAAATTCGACAGTTTACTATCAAAATTTAACAAAATACGAACATGTAATTTTAAGATTTTTTGTCGAATTTTACGTATTTTTGTTATTTCAACTAAACAATAATTATAACTTCTGCCAATGCAGAATTGTTAACACATTCATTGTGGTGCTTGAAACATAGTTTTTATCGTAAAAATGGTGAAAGTATTGATGATATTTCTGTACCCATGACGACCGTTTTTAATTATTTTGCTCTGCGCAGTCTTAAGTTTGCAAGTTATTCGGTGACAAGTGTTGTTGGTTTTGTTTATTGCTTTGATATTTTCCTTGAAACTGCCTTAAAGAAAAAAAAAAAACAAACCTTTCCCTACGTAGCCAAAATACGAAATGGACGAGATGTAGTAGGTCTCAGGAATTAGAAGAAGATCGTGAAGCATGGTTATCTGCTAACCGTGAGCACGTCGCTCTTTCACGTGAATCTGAAACTTTCTCCAAAAGGGAGTCACGTTTAAGTTCACAAAGAACACGGACCGCTACTTTGCGGTGTCAAGAGAGCATCGAGGAACGCGAAGTACGGCTGTCAGCTGTTCGAGAGAGAAATGCCCTCTCACTACAGTCCTAGACTTTCACTGAAAGGAAGTCACGCTTAAGTTCACAAAGAACTCGGACCGCGACTTTGCGTTCTCAAGAAAGCATCCAGAAACGCAAAGTCCGGCTATTTGCTGATCGGGAGCGCCACTCCCTCTCACGCGAGTAAGAGACTTTCACAGAAAGGGAGTCACGCTTAAGTTCGCAAAGAACTCGGACCGCGACTTTGCGTTCTCAAGAGAGCATCCAAGAACGCGAATTGCGACTATTAGCTGATCGAGAGCGTCACGCCTTCTCACATGAGTCAGAGACTTTCACCGAAAGCGCAAAGAACTCGGACAACAGGTCTGCGTTCCTAAGAGTGTGTCGAGGAATGCCAAGGACGTCTGTCCTTTGTCTCTCTCGCGCGTGTCTGAATCTCTCTCACAAAGAGAAGAACGATTACAAATAGCTAGACATAACTATGTAGGTGTACAAACATACAATGAAAGTTATCTTGCATCATAGTCGGTCTCCGTGGCGCAGCGGTCAACAAGCCTGCCTGCGACGTGGAGGCCCCGGGTTCGATCCCCGGCCAGGTCGTGATGGAAAACGATCTTTTCCTGATTGGCCTGGGTCTTGGATGTTTATCTATATATGTATCTATTATAAAATATAGTATCGTTGAGTTAGTATCCTATAACACAAGTCTCGAACTTACCTTGGGGCTAGCTCAATCTGTGTGATTTGTCTGTATTTATTTATTTATTTCATTTATTTATTTATCTGAAAGGGAAAGAATAGATGAACTAAGAAGAGCAGAAACAGTTGAACAACGTCAATCTCGCGTAGTATTTTTATATGCTCCTGGTAATTACACCGCTAACATAGTATATAGAGAAATTTAAAAAAAAATTATTGCAAAATTTTATTGTTCAAAAAATACTATAGGTACCACTTTTTTGGATGAAGTATATACATGTATGTATATAGCCTACCTAATCTTATCTAAACCAAGTTGTTTTGTTTTCGACAAACACGCGAACGACGTCGCAAGCACAGCTAGTTATAAGTAAAGCTTGACCGCGATCCCGCCTGATGGTAAGCAGTTATGCACTCGTTGATGGTAAAGCGCGCTAGTTTATTAAGAGCCTATTCACTCTAACCTTTAAAGAGATTTTTTTACTAAAGAGAACGTTGAATAATGAATACTAATATAATATCAAAAAAGATTTGTAAACAACTGCATTGTGTTGGAATGAAAGTTATTGTTTCATTAATTCGTATTATTATGCAGATTAATTCGGTACTCATAACTGAAACTAAATTTCTACCCACTGTTAAAGTAGTGACCAGCAGGCCGCCCAAAAATTTATTAACGAATTATCCAATAAGATCGCCCAATAATTTCAAGGAAGTAAAGTTGATCTGGGTCAATCTAGTTAATCAATCTTTTAGAGGAAATTGTCATTAAATTTATGGGCATAGCGGAAACGAGATTGTAGGATAATTAATTAGATTCATTCACGTTGCCATGTCGCTTTTGTGAAGAATTGGCCGCACAGCACTGTGAATTCAACACTCTAATTTTGTTCATACAATCGATTAGAAACGCCTGATAGAAAGATGTTAGCAAGATGTGGTCCAAATGCGCTGCGCTCAAACAAAAAATAGAAGGCGTTTTGAATACCATTTACGAAAGTTTCGTATTTTAACTTATGTAATAGGATTCCGTAGTCAACTAGGAACCTTTATAGTTTCACCAAGTCTCATAGTCGGATAATTTCAGTGACCGTTAGCTTAAAATCTGAAATTTTGTATCAATATTTACAGACGGGAGCACATCAAGGTTCTACTCCCAGAACAATAACTTAGTTATTATTGTTCTAAGGTACTACTGCCTGACAAAATTCTTTATTAGATTTTTAATCTCATATATAGGTTGAGTGGGAATATTTCTTCCATTAATCACGTGAGGTTTGAATAGAGGGCATCGGCAAAAATCACTGAATATCACAAGGGGGGAGGGAGCATAGTAAGATATCACGTGCATATTTATTTACGTCAAACGTGCGTTACGAGAAAAGCGGCTTGTTATGATGTATGACCTTGACTCGCCAAGTAGGTACTTGGCGAGTAGGTACTCGCGTGCATGAAACGAGTCATCATCAGAATCATAGTTCTTGTATTTAAATTAAAGATAATAGGTATTCTAAAAAATTAAAGATTCTTTGTACGTACTAAAATACACGTGATTTTTGTGTACGTCTTATACCTCACCACGCATCATCAATGGGGGTTAAAAATATTAAAAAAAACACTATGTTTTTAATGGACGGCCCTTCATCACGTCAAGGACCGACGAAAGTGCAGTAAGTTTACGAAGATACTCGTAATGACTTCACATCTTGAGGATCACGATACTCATCAGCCTCTTAAGCCACGATCGGAAAAATTAAACCTTAAAGCGTACAGATTATAATATATATATTTACCGACATCGATAAACAATCGCCGAATCGAGAAAAATCGATAGATTGAGTAGGGGAGAGCGGGGCTGAAAGTGCCGATTTTGACAAATCCTTTCAAGATTCAAGAGAAAGTTCATCCTAAGCCAAATTTAATCTATTATACGAATTTAACTACAGATTTTACACATTTTTAATAGTTTTTAAGAAAAAGTGATTTTTTTATACATAGGCGGCAAGGCACTTCCAACCCCACTTTGGGGCAAGTTGTGCCGTAGCGCGGAGGTCGGTTGTGCCGTTGATAATGCTGGGAGTTTTACATGAAAGAAAATTAATTTAGAATTTAAAACACATCAATTTTATAATAATATGTTTATTCGTTATACTTTTTACTATGAATCAACAGTTTTTAAAGTTTTATTGTATATAATACCACGTATTATAATAAAAAAAAAACAAATAACCTTCACTTATGTAATTATTTCAAACTTAAAAGCATATTTTTAATCAATAGTTTGTACTTATTTTTATGCAAATGAGATCAATTATTAAAAATATCAGTCTCTAAGGACTATATTGCAAAAAACAATAAAGATTTCTCTTAAATTACAATTTTTCAAAATTATTATCTTATTGATCAGTCTCGAGTCAAATAAAAAAATGTATCAAGACTTGTTATTCTCCAGATGATTGATCAGAATAGCAATTAGGACATACAAATGCTTGGTTTTCTTCATCTTCAATACATTGCAAATGGGCCCAATTCTTACATTCTCTGCATTCAATCCATTTTTCCCCAGGGGCAGAATAAGAATAGGCATCAGAACATATGATACAGTACCATTCTCGTTCGTCATCAGAACTGTCGTCATCTTGCAAAACTCTTCTCTTTGCGGGCTTTTTAGTCGGTTTTTTTGTTTGTTTACCCTTTTCCCTTAACCTTCTTTCTACGTCTACGTTTTCATATAATACCTTTTTAGGCAACCTATATACTATAAGTAACCATTAATAAATTTATTTAGGTTTAACATTTGTCATACTTATTCATTTTTCTTGTAAAAAGTTGCAGCTTTTAGATACCAGTCCCTTAATCAGCGAACACATTTTTAACAAAATGTGATTGAGGCTAGTTTTTTTTTTTTTTTAATAATTATAAACTAGTGCTTGACCGCAATCCCGCTTGATGGTAAGCAGTGAAGCAATCGTTGATGGTAAAGCGCGCTAGATTATTTAGCCTATTAGCTAAAAAAGACTTAGTGAATAGGAAGGGAGACAGCAGTTGAGCGAGGTGATGCAATGTTAAACTCAACAACTCGACCAACGATGCTGCACCACAGGGAGATTGAGATAGATAACGATTTACTTTCCGAAATTACTTGCTTTAATTGTTCGTTTTCTTTAATTAAGTTTTTTATCTTTGTGTTAATCGTTTCGATATCTTGTATTCGTTGTTCGTTTTGTCTTGATGAATTAGCGGTTTTCTGTTCAAAATCTTCCGTAAGTTTCGTAATAGCTTTATATATTTCAGTTCGTATGATGCTCCGGAAATCAGCTACGAGTATGATTGATTATTTTCTTTGAGACGCATCATAATTATTGCACTTAGATTTTGTAAGGAAAGTTCAGTGCTGATGTTTGAGGTGCTTTTTTCCCCCGGGTATAATGTATCGCCTAATAAGCTCAGATCTTCAAAAGTTGTCGAATCTTTATTAGGGTAGGTTTTACGTCGAATCGTTACATTGTTTTCTTCGTTGGGTGTGGTTACTCGTTCAAACTGGCTTTGTGTAGATGTTAGCGGTCGTATGGGTGTGTATCTGTGTTTCCTGTTTTTGGCATTTTACATCGGCAATCTTGACTTTTCCATACTTTTTTGTGGTCAGCTGTCATAATTTTATTGAAACGGTTTATGGAGTAGTTGGCGCATTCCAGGTCGTAGTTACTGCTGCATAGTGTACAAGTGAGATGCAATTTGTTAAGTATATTTTGGGTACATCCTGCGCAAGTATTTAAATTCGCCATAATGACCAATACAGTAGCACCGACAAGCAGTAAATTTTGGCCTGAAGTGGTAGCAGTGGAGACGTAGCCGGTGGGTAACTCGCAGCAGAAACGTAGGCGCGTAGCTCGGAATACTCGTGAGCGTCGCTTTAGCAGCAATTTGGAGAAGTCAAACTGATTGCAATGAAAAAATTTGTAGGCGCTGTTCACTCTTGCATTTTATTATTGACAGGTTTGAAAACTCGGAATGGGGGTAGATAGATATTGCACTCACTAACTTTTACACTTTATTTGCAGTTTATCGTTAATATTATCACCAGGGCTACACATAGTTACATAGTTCAGAGTTTTGTCTTTAAATTGACGTATGAATCACTTCCATGCGCAAGTATTTACACTTGTAAACTTTTTTTTTTCAACGGGACAGAATTATTATACAACCGTTTGCGAATACACTTTTTCTTTTCTCATTGTGCTTAAAAGTTAGTAATGTGCTAAATTCATAATGAATTAATGATTGATCAACTATCTCGGTCGTCCCTTAATGGAATGGTGATAGAGTGACATTGCTGTATTGTAATTATTATAAAAACAGTTTTTATTTTAATTTAAACATTGTGATAGCAGGCGTGGGACAATACTTCTAGATATACAACATTATTTTTTGTTCATTCGAAACGTGTCCAGTATTTTAAGTAAAGAATCTATGTAGAAAATTTCAAAAAGATATCATGAAAAACTACAAAGTTATGAGTTTATTATCCTACTTGGCTGTCCCAACAAAAATATGGTCCACGCTCCGATCGGGCGGGCGACCGGGGCGTTGACCTCTGGCGTCAGCTGTGCGCAGTACTATGATCTATCGTATGCTGCGTAGCGGGCTCGGTAACCACATTGCAACAATTTCTAATTTTGATATCGAATCTAAGATTGGAATCGATTCAGTTGCTTTATCTGAAGAAGTATATTCAGATTTCGCATAAAATAAAATAACGTTGCATAAATAAAAAGAAGTGGTAGGACCTATTGCACAAACACGTGCAAACTATTTAGATGCATTGCCCTGAGGCTTAATTACTCAAGAAAAACAAGCTAATGATTCCGATGTGCTCCTGGTGATTGCCTTGACTTTATTTATGAACACAATTGACGTTCTATGAACCGGGAACGATGTTATTAAGAAAGAGCTATTCTTACGAGTGACCGTTGTCGTGTTTATATTCTCAATTAGCATCTTTATCACCTGCCTAGCCTGTTCATAGCTATGTTGGGATCTGCTTCCAGTCCACTTGGATGCAGCCTGTCTAATTAACAAAGATAAGTACATTTTATTAATGTTGAATTTTGAGAAAAGGTATTGCGTCGCCCTCTCTACTGTTTACAGACACCAGCACATTAAGTTACTGTAATCTGTCAAATTTCTTCAATAGATTTTCAACGGTTCAAAGTTTGTTGGGAACATTTGACAGTTTCGGGTAGCTTGACCAGCTGCTACTGTCAGTACTGCGTTTATGCTTAGAACAACTTCAACAATGCTTAGGGATATTTCATTTTTACCTTATATTACAAAATTCTGTAAATGTTTTATTAAAATTTAATGGTTGTAACAAAATATTTACAGTATGTATATGAAATTATGAAATATAAAAAAATAGGCTGGTAGAGAGTACTTTCAAAAGATGTTATAAAAATATATACATATAAAATAGTTTTTTTTTTATTATAGCAAAACTTTCTGAGTGTCCCACGTATTTTGAAGAAAACACTCCTGCTTAGATGTGGTGATACGATTTCTACCTGAATGCCGTTCAGCAACATTGCCTGTAGCACGATAAAGTGACTCTAACGTGTAGATTACATTTTCGCCGGTTTGCAGAGTTTCAGCAACCTTGCGTTGTATAGCGCCAGATTCCAACATGCCTACAGCTCTAATCTGCTCTTCCCTTGTAAAATGTCGATGTGACATTATAATAATGTAACACACGTTAAAATTTGAATTAATAATGTGTGTGATCGCGTTTCATTTTTCGAGATATTACTCTATTATATTGTAACATAAACTAATTTTTAGACCGCCAAATTCAAATAATCGATATTCTTTTGTTTCAAAAGGAGTTTGCGTTTGGAGTTTTGGCGGAAAAGTCAATCTGAGTGTCACGCTCATTTTTCATTGCACTTTTAAAATTATTTATAGTGTTGTTTACTAAATAAAAGTACGTGATTTATGTAGTAAAAAGTGCATTCAGTAAATAATTCATAAAGAACAGTGACATATCGCAGCATTGTGACCACATTATGACTTTGTCTCAAACCTCCCTCGTAAAACGGCTCACGTGGCCGTTTTTTCGACATGAATATATCATTATGTGACGTTGGCTAAATGCACAAACCGTGCGAAGGCAAAAAAAAAAAAGAAAGAGAGAAGAAGTGTGGAGAAGAAAATATTTTATATAGAAACTTCTTTTACAGTGTACCTAAATAGTTTTAAATTAAGAAATCTTTCATATAATATCCATAGACATTGTTGATATATGTATATACTTCACTAGGTACATAGCATAAACTAAAGTCGCTTTCTCTTTCTTTTTCCAAAGTCGTTTGTCCGTATGTATTATTAAATCTTTAAAACTACGCAACGGATTTTGATTCACTTTCTTTGAGGAAGGTTTATACGTATGACGTGGAAGACCGTCAGGAAGGCGGGGCCAAAGGTTCAGGATAGTTGAGTTGTCCCCCCATCCGCATGAGCATCCACCGTGGACGGCATTTCGAGAAAACGTTGAACAATAACTATAGTGTGATGTTCAATTCTTATTATTTTTACTGTAAAGACACTTAGATTGCTTTAATATTAAGGGATTACAATGATAATGTCAGACTAAAACAGGTAAGAGCCACTGGGTTTGAGTATGACCAACATACTCGACCGAAACTTGAGCACAGACTGCCCGCGCTAACGGTCGATTGCTATGTCAAACGCAACTCCAGTTGGTGTTACCATTCGCTCTATTCGCTTCGATTAATCGACTTCAAAAAATAGTACAGTTATTTACGGTTAATTGATACTGACACAAAACAGATCACAATATTCAAAATTAACCAGTCACGCGCCGTTATGTATAATCTTTATCTCAGCGTTAATCCCAGCCGTATCCGAAGCTTTTCAGCTTTGGAGTCTGGGGTCCGCTTTTACCAGTCTAACTGCTCATTTTGGCTACACTTCGGTATTTTCGATGAAGAGACTGCCGTCTGACCTCCACAACCCGAAGGCGATATCGAACATTGCAGTTAGACCATTTGTTGGAATTTTGAGGTCTCTAACAATCCGTAACGACAGCCATTAGATGTTCGTATGGCAACCGGGACCAACGGCTTAACATGCTTTCCGAGGCACGAACAAACCAGTGCAAATATTATTGCATATTCATGCATACAAATATTTGCACTGCGCGGGGATCGAACCCGCGCCTCCTTGCGCAGTGGCCGCGTTTGCTACCGCTACGCCACGGAGGCTGTCAACTTCAATCACCAACTAATGTCAAATAATTTGGAACTCTAATAAATTTGATTTTGTTTTTTTTATATGCCGTAGTTGATACTATATCGATAATTACAGATACGAAGATTGTAACCAATGGCTAATATCTTACCAACGTAGGCAGCTAAGCTGAAGTCCAGCACGCTGGTCATGATCAACATGTATGAGTCCCTCACTCTCACTGCGCATGACTCTCCCAGGAGAGTATAGGAAGCGTAGCGTTCGCTACCTCTACCTTGAGAAATAACATAGGATAGTTTTGATTCCGGAATTTTGAAGAGTTCATATACCTAAGAAAGCTAGTACTATTATGTTTGAGGTTTCTAATGTGATGTCGTAAATAATTACATTTTTTCTGCATTTGCAATGAACCCTACGAGATTTATAAAAATAATGTACTAAATATTGTACACATTGAAAAGGTCTACAGAAAAGTCTATCTCTTATGGATATCCCAAAATATAATTTTATCGTCATACGCGATGTTTACCAAAACAGCATTATTCTTATCAAATTTAATATCTTAAATACATTGTTGATTAAATACAGATCTATAATAGAATATTTTCGAAGGTATTACAAATATTATTATAATTTTCGAAGCTTTAAAAATTGCGTAGCGTCGCGTTTTCGGCTGACTGGCCAGGACAGCGGGAGCAGCGGGCCGCTATGTTTTTTATACAACGTTCACAGTTTTTCTGTAGTGTATTTAATATTAGCATTGCCTCCATACGAAGCCGGGGCGGATCGCTATTAACTAATATAATACACACAGATAGCATATATAAATATTATGTATCTTGCCAAAAATATGAACAAATGTGAATTTATGGAAAAATAACTTCAATTTCAACACAAATAACTTCAGGTTGCGCTAGAACTAAAATTAGATGTTTTAACTTTTCCATTAGTGGTAGTAAATCTTAAATCAACTTACTATTATATACATAAAGTTAATATTTATTTAATGCACTACACTCAATTACTAAGTATATAGGTTTTTATTTCCAGACAATTTCATTAATCACTTATTTACCATCATTGCTTGAATATCATTGTTCAATATCTTTTGTTAACTATCCTATTCTTTTTGAAATAATAAACTTATGTTATATGTATGGAACAAGGCGACTATTTCGTCATTTATTTGTATTGTTTTTGTTACTAACTTTATAATATTGAACACATTTGCAATATACAAGATTATAACCGATTTATTCTCTTGAAATGTCACCGTGATGTCTCAGTATGGGTCCTGCACAGGGGCGTAGGTTCAGTCGTATCAATTAAACGAGCCCCCAAGCCACGGAAGCCTCTTAGGAGATAGAATGATATTGCCGTATTGTCATTATTAGAAAACTCGTTCATCATCATTTCAGCCGCAATATGTCCACTGTTGGACATAGGCCTTCCCCAATTATCTCCACGACGACCGGTCGTGCGCCTCCCGCATCCAGCGGTTTCCCGCGACCTTCACTAGGTCGTCGGTCCACCTTGTCAGGGTCGGGGGTGAGTGGTCGGTCCTACGAGCAATATGCCCGGCCCACTGCGACGTAAGTGTTGCAATTCTTTGGGCTATGTCGGTTACCCTCGTTCTTTTGCGGATCTCCTCATTTCTGATTTGATCACGCAGTGAAACCCCAAGCATAGCCCTCTCCTTTGCACTCATAAAACCCGTTAATAGAAATGATTTTTTAAAAACTACCTACTACCTAATTTAAACATTTTATTAATATGCAGTGGAGCGTCAGTGACTGATCATTGGAAAGTCATAAAGACGCTATTTTATTAGTTGATTACGAAACTTGTCAAAATGGATCATTATGGGATCATTGAATGACAATTCTGACACTATTATAATAGCATATTAGGGCCCCTGATGTGTGTTGTGCAAACGTGAGGTAAACTTCAGGATGAATAAATAAATAAAAATGAGTGATAGGACCATGCATAAGCAAAAAATAATAAAAATTGTTTGCTTTTTATTTTTCACTCTCCCAGTTATAACAAACAGCAACTGCTGAAAGAAATTTTGAGAATTTCAGTAGAAAGGCGTGCTATAACTGCTCTATAAAATTCTTTGTTCGCCCTAGCAATATCGACAATATTGAAGTACATACTTACTATGTAATCAAGAATTACATATTTCCGACTTCTTTCGAGTGAGGCTGGCCAGAGGAACAAAAAGGCAAAAAAAGTCCTTCAAGACAACGTTAATATTAAAAAACTTTCACAAAGTATTCAAACAGTACCGATATAAATATCTACAACTTATTTTGGTACATTCTAACTACGTACTCAAGAAGAAAAAGAGATACTTTGAGTGACAGATGTTGTTATTTTAATCATGCGGCGAGTCTTTGCCTGTGCCTGTGTTCGTCTTCGTGACGACTACATGACGTCTAAGATTAACGTTTAATACGTGGGCAACGCAAAATGATGCTACTGATATAGTCCATCAGTTCAGGTAGGTAACTGAAGGTTAACAAAAACCACATGACTTAGTTAACCGACTAAAGGTAATGCCTGACGCTTTAGTTGTCACGCTAAGTCACAGTTTTAACTACCCTTCGAAGAGTATAACTAAGAGTGTACGATAATTGACGTTACTACGTTTAGTCGGTTTACTTAGTTACGTGGTATTTTTCATCGTCATTTCAGTCGAAAGACGTCCACTACTGAACATAGGCCTCCCTCAAGGATTTCCACGATGACCGGTTCTACGCCTCCCGCATCCAGTGGTTTCCCGCGACCTTCATCAGGTCGTCGGTCCACCTTGTCACCCACGCTGCGTCTTCTAGTGCGTGGGCTCCACTCGAGAACCCGTCGACCCCATCGAGCATCGGTTCTACGGGCTATGTGCCCGGCCCACTGCCACATACTGATGCAATTCTTCGGGCTATGTCGGTTACTCTCGTACTTCTGCGGATCTCCTCATTACTGAATTGATCACGTATTGGTATTTTTGTTTACGTTTAGCTAACTACCTAAACCGTTAAAGAGTAGATATTATAATATTATTATTATTTATTATCATATTTAACCTTTGTCTTGATTTGTGCCTTTTGCACAAAGTACGTTATTTCCAAAGGAGGTCAACTCCTCAATAACTTTGTGCTACAGACCTTGCTTTAGGCAGACAACCTGAATCCTGGCAATCAGCCAGACATTATAAAGGACGAAGACGAGATTATCTGTCTTCACTTCATGGATTACCCTTATAATTTTCGCCAGAGCTTCGCACTGTTGTGTTATTATTTTAAAGATTGAACTACTTTATTCGGTATTTAGGTCAATTTCCAATTATCCACATTAGATTTACTACGTTTAAGATTTTTTTATACACCTATTACATATGTGCATGATGCTAGTGATGTGTGTTTATACCTTGAGTACTGAAGCTTTAAGCCTCCGAAAAAGGCCAAATTGTGAGTGGCTATTTAGAAGATTTAAAGTAACTTAAAAAGCAATGGAGTAGGATATGCTTTGAGTTTCCCTGCGTGATCAAATTAGAAATGAAGAGATCCGCAGGAGAAACAAAGTGACCGACATAGCCCAAAGAATTGCCAAACTTAAGTGGCAGTGGCCAGGGCTCATTGCTTGCAGAACAGATGGACCATAGGACCGTAAAGTTCAGGAGTGGCAAACGCGTACCGAACCTATCGGCAAGCGTAGGAAGGCCAACCAATAGATGGGTAGCCTTCCAACGAGAAACACGGAACTGGTCGAGGTGGAGTTTCTTAGAAGAGGATTGTATTTTTTTAATCAATATTGTCTCACACTAGGAATTACTCCTGTATCGTGGGTTACAAATATATAAACTCACATACACAAACAGCCCGCTCCGGAACAAATACATGTCTACTGCCCGCGACACACAGGGCTGCAGTCAATCCCTGAACCATTCAACAGTATTGTCGACCAGTGAAGCAGAGGACACCATTTGGCAATAACTTTATTGACACAAAAAACCTTTGACAACAATTGTATATAGGTACCTTTCATATAGCCATATTAAATTTTGAAAAACAAGAGGTTGTATAGGTACATAGTAAAAAACCCTGCCTCCTAAACTAGGGAGACCATGTGACTTAGGAGGCAATGTTCTATTGTAGCTTTATGTACATGAGATACCTTAATATATTGTGTGTGTGCTAACAAAACCTATAATAATATAATTATATTTATTTGACTTAAGTGTGAGTTGTGTATAAAAGGGGTGTGATATGGTGTGGAATGGTTTAGTGTAAATGATAATGAGACATATGTTTCATTTTAGGATATAGCTGAAATATGAGTCTATAATGTGTCTGTCTGGTGAAGCCGTACGGTGGACGGGCTTGAGCAGTTGTGTTGCGATGTTTCTCGGGTACGATATGCCAAATGTTATTGCGTCGGGAGTTTGTCTGGGAGTCTTCAGATCAATTGTTGTGTCCAGATCGTGTTGTTGGGTTTAACATTGCATCACGTCTCTCAACCGCCGTCTTTCTTTCTATTCACCAAGTTCTTTAAAGTGAATAGGCTTAATAAACTAGCGCGCTTTACCATTAGCGATTGTATCACTGCTTACCATCAGCCGGGATTGTAGTCAAACACTTGTTTATACTCAATTATTAAAAAAAATTGGTCCTAGATAGTTCTTCTGTTTTATGAACTTAATTTCTCAACTGGTTCATTATAAAAATATCAAGTCATACTAGTTCTAAAATATTATAATAATTTATATAGATGCAAGTATTAGTAGTTACTAATTTTATCCACAGTCGAACTGTGGATAAAATTAGTATGAAATAAACAAATTACTGATTAACTAAAAAGTAGTTCAGAAGCAGTGATATATCATACGTAACAGTTCGTCATATGACCTTGTTCATCCATTTCGTTCCTTATTGGCATGGTGCCACGGTACGATTGTCGTCACCACTTTAGCGTAACCATTGCTTGTTCGTTTAGAAAGGTTGGGATATAAATCACTTGTTGGCAATCAATGTAAGCCGTGTAATGAAATATGTTCGCTGTTTACGTAGGTTTCAGTGGTTGATCTGAAGTTGTATTCAGTGATCGATAAAGACTAGCGTACAGCGAGTGTGACAACCGCCTGAATTGGATTGTTCCAACGATAAAAAAGTACCTGAGATTCAATATAATCAGAAAATCTATTTTATGATTTCTAGAAAAAAAAAAATGAACAACTCACTTCGAATTAGTCCCATATTCGGATAGCTTCCAAGGCTTGTTAAATCTTCCCTTAGTCAAATAATGTATAACGAATTAATTCAAGCAATCTGACTGAGAGAGAGACTGAATTCTATCAAATCGCACTGTGCCCCCCTCCCCCACCCTCTCGCAAAGTGTAAGCAGTGGGAACATTATAGACTGATTATGTGACTAGTATATGCCACTAACCCCATAAACGTTGTTTAAAGTTAACTACTGATTAGCGATTCCTTATCCATAGATTTTTGACCTATTAACGTCACTTAACTTTAATCATTGTTTATGAATAAACACCATAGTGTTTAAGAGGTTTATTCATAAACGATTATTAAGATTAAGTGACGTGCAAACATTCAAAGTGTATGGTTAAACAATCACTAATTAACTTTAAACAACGTTTATGAATAAGGGGGATTATATTTAGAAACAATCGATATTTAAAAAAGTACTATACATATTTGTAATTGTAGTAAAAGTCATTGTGTCTTGCGTCGATCCAAGTTCTATATGAAGCAAAAAGCAGACTTCATTTATTCAATAAAATCTACCACTAACATCATTTGGCAAATGTTCTATCAATCCACGCTGCCAAATCCAACCAAGCGTTTTCTCGTCCAAGTACACGCCGACCTTATGCTGACTTTGAAATACACGCGCGTGTGAAGCTTTCAGTGCAGTATTACCAAGGAAGTGTGGTGAGTGAACGTACGTGACCATGACCACGAAATGTGACCACAATGATGAGGCCCCTGTGTCCTTCGAGGAAGCCCTTGATAAGACAGGTATGGACAGAATGACCAAAAATGATCGAGTGTCTTTTTTTTAGAATGTCATTTTTTTATGTGTGTTTTGTGGAAAATAGAAAGTAATTTCGTGTTTATATGTTGAATTTAGTATTTTAATCTATCCTTTGTTCCTAATGTTTTGGGAAAGTGATGTTTTCGCGAAAATTTTCGTAATTTTTGCTTGTCATAGTTGTCGATGTTTTTGGGACGTGTCCAAAACTGTTTTTTCTTGTTATAAGTTTGTTGTGTAAACACTTTCGAATAAAACTATGTGTTCTATTGTTGTGTTATCTTTTGTTAATCTTTTTTTTATATCGAGGAAAATACGTTCTCTTCTTTAATTCACATTTTGTAGGTCATCTCTTTGTGTTTTTATTAAATTATGTTTAGATTGTTTTGGTTCTGCAATGTAATGACGATTCTATTGAAATTATTTGAATTCTTTCATAGGACAAACGCATATTCGAAAAGTGGGTGAATTTTCATTAAACAATGGGGATGTATCCAAGGTATGAAAACCAAAAACATAATTAGTCCGTCTTATAGATAATAAAAAAAAATAAGACCCGTATTTTTTATTTTGTCGTAATTACCAAAAATTACTGAGATATAGCGTATTAAAGTTACAGAGTGGGGGCTAATTACGTCACGCCGTTCTATATTTTGCACCATGGCGTGACGTCATGCGACATTTCAAATCAATATATCTTCCTAAGTATTTGAATAAAAGAAAAAATAAAAAATACGTGTTCAATATTTTTTATAAAGCTATCTGACGGACATTAAATTATTTTTTAGGATACAAGCCAATTAACCTGAATTTTCTGAAATAACTATAATAGCCTTTTAAAACTGTTCAAAAGGACGTGAACAACGGTTCACAAGTAGTGCCAGCTAACGAAAATTGGTTATCTGTAAAAGATCGCTCTTAGCTATAAGCCCGTCCATTGTGTCACCCTTTGTAGTCTTTAATATTCTTATCCTTTAATTTATATGGTGTATACAATAAAGAGTTTTCTATTCTAAAATGAGAGACTGCATTGACGCTTTCGAGATGTGGTGCTGGAGAGAGATGCTTCAAATTCCTTGGACAGCATTCCGCACAAATCAGCCAATCCTTCGAGAGCTGGGTGTCACAATAAGACTCTCCTCTGTCTGCCTTCGAAGAATTTTGGAATATTTTGACCATATCGCCGGAAAAGATGTAGACAACCTCGAACGGGAAGGTGGATGGACGACGTTCGGAGTTCAATAAGGTGGACTGACTAAATTCGTTCATCTTTGGACACCGGCCTGCATAATGATTGTAAAGTAGAAGATAATTCCACAGGGTCAACACGATCCTCAGTATTTTTTATTTTTTTTTTAGTAATTATAAACTAGCTATTGACCGCAATCCCGCCTGATGGTAAGCAGTGATGCGATCGTTGATGGTAAAGCGCGCTAGTTTATTAAGAGCCTATTCACTCAGAAAAACTGAGCAAATAGGAAGGAAGACGGCAGTTGAGCGAGGTGATACAATGTTAAACCCAACAACACGACCAACGATGTTGCGCCAAAGGGAGATTGATCTGAAGACCCTCCACGACCAAACTACCAACACAACAACATTTGGCGCATCGTACCCGGCACACATCGCAACACAACTGTTTAGACCCGTCCCCCTTACGGCTTCACCAGACATCATGCCGGAACACGACAAATCGCTTGGCGGCAAGACTTTGTCTGGTGGGTGGAAACTTCTGTCGGCGGCCGATGTTATGGCCTACCACCGAGAATAATGAGGAGAATGACTTTAGGAGGAGGAGCATGGACAATATCAATATTAATTGAACAAGTTCGATTGTTTAGGTGATCTACGATATAAATAAAATAATATGAACTTGAACTTGGAAATTTAATGGTCTAGAATTGGGAACATAAATTGACACAAGGCAATGCCTTACTCAACTGCAGATAGATGTAGGTATTACATGTGGTGTGTATTTCATCATGCTTTGGTATGTATGATGAAATACATGCCACAGGCAAATAATTATAAACCTCGTATTGCGGCATGATGTCTTGTGAAGCCGTACGGAGGACGGGTCTGAGCACTTGGTGTTGCGATATGTGTCGGGTACGATGTGCCAAATGTTGTTGTATCGGGAGTTTGGTCGTGGAGGGTCTCCAGATCAATCTCCCTCTGAGGCAGCATCGTTGGTAGTGTTGTTGGATTTAACATTGCATCACGTCGCTCAACTGCCGTCTTCCTTCCTATTCACTCAGTTTTTTTGAGTGAATGAGCTTAATAAATTAGCGAGCTTTACTATCAACTATTGCATTTCTGCTTACCATCAGGGTGGATTGCGGTCAAGCACTAGTTTATATTTATATATAAAAAAAACTATCACAAACAGCATTTATCAGCTGTTTAGATTAAACACCATCTGCCAGGGCCGCGGGATGTTTGAAAGAGACATCGTGGCCCCTGACACATAGGCAAGTGAAGGAAGGTAGGTTTTAGTCAGTAAAAGTCTGACACGCCTTTCCGCTCCGCCCATTTAATGGTTTCCTGTACAAAAACCTAAACCTAAAACCTTTTTAACACGATTCTTACTACCACAAAATACATCAAGGTTGGTGCAGTGGTTCAGCGATCAACTGTTGCACTGCATGTAGTGAGATCGACTCCGACACGGAACAATACTAATAACAATATTTGTACAAACAAGTAGGACTGTTGAACTGTTCTGTGTCTGGCCGTTTGTGTATGTGAGTTTCAATGTTTGTAAACGTTCCCAGGACAGAAAAGTGGTTCCTAGTGTGGGCATAACGTTTTTATACACATATCGGAGATCGTCGATTAATTTTAATAGAAGTTGCTGATTTGATTTACGTAGTAGAGGGGCGAACGCTTCTGACGTTATTTTGTGATGGCGTCACATGGACAGAGTCGCTTTGGAAAGTGGGGTTCGCCGAACGGTCACTTTGCATCGAGACGCGGACCAAGGCACATCTCCGAACCGAAACTGTCGGTTTGCCTATTCAAATTGTTATTATGAAGATTGGAGGGTATATCTACACGTCGTGCTTTAATTCAAAACTCACCTACGAAACGGAACTTGTACCACCACACCAAGATGCTGTCGACCCTACCGCTTTGCCGTCGCTGTCTCCGACATCAGAAGTTGGATAAAGAACTACACTGCACACAATCTCGTTATAAATCAAGGAACAGAATAACGTGAGGCTGAAAGTGAACGTGAAGTTACGAGGTGCGCTCAATTGCTGGCGCAGAGATCACTCCGCGGGATAGTGCGCTGCAGGAGTCCGCTGCAGGCGTGCACGTGTGGCTGGACGCGGCGCTGTCGCGAAAGTGCTGGCTGTTGCTTGGCGTGCGACAGTGCTGGCTGATGCTTGGCGCGCGACAGTGCTGGCTGATGTTTGGCGCGCTACAGTGCTGGCTGATGTTTGGTGCGCGACAGTGTTTGCTGATGCTTGGCGCGCAACAGTGCTGGCTGTTGCTTGGCGAGCGAGGAGCGCTTGCGGAACATACAAGGTGTGCTTGCGGAGCGAGGAGCGCTTGCGGAACATACAAGGTGTGCTTGCGGAGCGCGCAAGGTGCGCTTGCGGAGCGCGCCAGGTGCGCTTGCGGAGCGCGCCAGGTGCGCTTGCGGAGCGCGCAAGGTGCGCTTGCGGAGCGTGCAAAGTGCGCTTGAGGAGCGCGCTTCTAGCTGCTTGGTGAATCACATCAATGGCGTGTGGTGCGGAGTCAGAGCTGCGTGCGCTTTGCAGAACGCCCAAGGTTTCAAGACTTGAGCCTCTACTCTACAGGCGATGAGAAGATGTCAAAATACCCAAAACGTTTGTGGTAACGTGATGGGGTTTTATGAGAGCTCAGAGATGTCTGGTGTGCAACGGTTGACAACTGCCAACTGGCAGGTGTTTGTGGGAAATTGCCATAATCCGGTGAGTCGTACTATTTTTATTCTGATTCCGTGGCCGAATGTTCTCTTGTCAAGCAATCTGTAATTTCATTGGTGTATGTATACACGCGCCAGTATATATACAGTGTACAAGGTTGTGCCAGTGTATTGTGTACTGAACAATTTCTTTGCGACATGATATTAAGAGTTATTTGCAAATTTTATTTCTTGTACTACCCGATTATTGTTTGTAACAATGGACTGAGAAATTTTAAATCAGGGTTTTAAAATTATGATGTCTTGTTTGTCTTTATTTCGAAACTAAAGTTCACTGTGACCTATAGTTACGAGCTCACTTGAGCTTATGATAGTATGTGTGGCTAGACTATTAAATCTTCTCAAGAGAACAAGCGGTGACGAACATAGAAATGAGTGCTATTTACGAAAAATGTAAATTTGATAGAAATGAGCTAACGTAATGAAATGTAATATTGGTGAGTTGTTTGATGGCGATAATGGCGATCGTTACCTATTGAAATCGTTGATTGGAAACAGAACTTATAAGTACCCCACGATCGCATAGGTACGAAAGATTTTTCCAAGTAATGTCTGCTGAGTTAGATTTTCATAATGTAGAAGATGGTGAGGAGGGTGCCTCCGCCAGCAAATAGAACACGTATCATGGCTGAGTGGTCGCGCTGCACGCACTAGTCTGTAGTCGTAACTGCAACCCAGTGAGAGGTTTTTCAGAGCGCGATGTGCAGCTAGTGGTGTGGCGGGGACACTAGTAGGTGTGGTCGCGCTGCACGCACTAGTCTGTAGTCGTAACTGCAACCCAATGAGGGGTTGTTCAGAGCGCGATGGGCAGCTAGTGGTGTGGCGGGGACACTAGTAGGTATGGTCGCACTGCATGCACTAGTCTGTAGTCGTAACTGCAACTCAGTGAGGAGTTGTTCAGGGGGCGATGGGCAGCTAGTGATGTGGCGGGGACTTTGGTAGACATGGTCGCACTGCATGCACTAGTCTGTAGTCGTAACTGCAACTCAGTGTGGAGTTGTTCAGGGGGCGATGGGCAGCTAGTGATGTGGCGGGGACCTGGGTCTCAGAGGAGACTATTAGTTGTACGGTCATGTGTTGACCTGGGAGTCGTGGACTCTAGAGTTGGTCGTATCACAAGAGGTGATGACGATATGGGTGTCAACTATGAGTTGTCACTAGCTACTGTGGTAGCGAACCATGGTGTGTTTTCTTTTTGATGATTATGATTTTGAGTTGATAGTTATGAGGCTTGGAGGAACCTTTTGTGTTTTCTTTTTGAAATTTGATAATTATGAGGCTTGAAAGAAGCTTTTGTGTTTAAGTGTTAAAATAATGAAGTTTGATTGGTTTTCTAATAGTCTTTGTAATTAAACGTGACGTGTGACGGTCAGGTTGGCCGAGTTCTCAAAAATGCTTCAAAGTCGGTTTTCTGTGTTTTTTCTTAAATTTGTTACAGATATGCACGAGGATGTGCAATGGGAAATATCGAAGTTTGACCGGAATCGGCGGTTGGCCTGGTGAACCGGATCCCGGACTCCAGGGCTGAGGGAGCTTCGGATACGACTGGGATTGGCGCTGGGATGATGATGATGAAGATGCACGAGGACGTGCAACTCGTCAGGCTGGCCGTATCGGAGATCGTCGATTAATTTTAATAGAAGTTGCTGATTTGATTTACGTAGTAGAGGGGCGAACGCTTCTGACGTTATTTTGTGATGGCGTCACATGGACAGAGTCGCTTTGGAAAGTGGGGTTCGCCGAACGGTCACTTTGCATCGAGACGCGGACCAAGGCACATCTCCGAACCGAAACTGTCGGTTTGCCTATTCAAATTGTTATTATGAAGATTGGAGGGTATATCTACACGTCGTGCTTTAATTCAAAACTCACCTACGAAACGGAACTTGTACCACCACACCAAGATGCTGTCGACCCTACCGCTTTGCCGTCGCTGTCTCCGACACACATAATTTTACTACTAGTAATAATACTTTTATTTCATAATACTAAAAATCCCTTCATTTCAAGATACTTTCGTGGAAATCTGACATGGACGACAACCATGCTTTAATATTGTATTATTATATTGAAGTCGTGGTGGTCCAGTAGTTAAAACACCAGCCTCTCTAGTATGAGTGTGCGGGTTCGATTCCAGATCAGGCAAGTACCAATGTAACTTTTCTAAAGTTATATGTACTTTCTAAGTATATCTTGGTCGCCAATAACTGATTAAGAGGGGAAGTAAAACATCTTGAGGAAACCTGGACTTGTAAGTGATTACGCTCAATCCCTCGCTGTATGAGAGGAGAGGTGATGTACTGTAGTCTGAATTTATTTAAATATTATTAAGTGTACAAAAAATTTACCTACGCTATTGTCCTGCAGATCTAGTAGAGTCTTGAGACAGGTCGATGCGCTCCTTAAAATAGGGGTAAGCTTCAAGATGCTTAATTTTAAGCAACATTGGTTCATGTGAATTGGAAATAAGGAGACGAATAGGTATGGCCAAAAATGCTATGTCTCAGCTTCACAAATTGTAGCGTTATCGCAACATTTCACCGAAAACTAAGATGAAACTCGTTAGATCTCTCATCTTCTCTATCTTCAGCTATGGTTCGGAAACTTGGACAATCAAGAAAGCCGATCGAGACCGCATTGACGCTTTCGAGATGTGGTGCTGGAGGAAGATACTTCAAATTCCTTGGACAGCATTCCGCACAAATGCATCAATCCTTCGAGAGCTGGGTGTCACAATAAGACTCTCCTCTGTCTGCCTTTGAAGAATTTTGGAGTATTTTGGCCATATTGCCAGAAAGGATGGAGATAACCTCGAACATCTGATGGTTACTAGGAAGGTGGATGGACGACGTTCCAGAGGTCGCAGTCCAATAAGGTGGACAGACCAAATTCGTTCATCTCTGGACACCGACCTGCATGATGCTATACTCGCGGCCAGGGACCGTAACAAATGGCGAACTATTGTGAGGAAGAGGATAATTCCATAGGGATATCACGACCCTCTGTAATGAGGAGAACGACTTGAGGAGGAGGACAAGATGCTTGATACATGCAAACCGTCTAGTGAGACTGTTCAATTCAAAACTGCAATGCAATGTTAGACTTGAAGTTTAGAGGTTTGAGGAACAGAGTGTAAAGTTCACTCAAAAGGGTCCAAGGGACATCCAGGTGTTGTGTCTGATGGGCACTTGCCCTCAGGTTGATGTAGTGAGGAGTGAGGATGTATGTGTACTAGTTGCACATTAAACTCTGCTTGCGTGATGCAGAATCACAATATAATTCTAGTAATATAATGACTTTATAAAAGATCATCGCATCTATGTTTGTTTCGATATTACTTCTCAAGATTAGAGCTAGGAAATGCTGGCACCATCTGGCTTTTCAAATATTGTGCTGTGTCTTAAAAGATCTACATGATAAACAAATATTAAATTTCAATCAAAAGTTCAGACGAGTTAATTGTTGCTAATATTTTTTATTTTTCCTATCCAGGCAATGGACTTTATAACATCCTTCTGGTAATGACCAGCTCGCTCATACTCCTCGCCATTGGCATAGACCTGTTTGGGTTCAGCCTGGTGGTGGCAGCTGCCTGTGATCTGGAACTCACTGTCATGCAGAAGGGAATCCTTACTTCTCTGCCTTTTGTTGGTAAGTGCTTACGTTTTTAAACGATTGCTTCGATATCTAATACTCATTATTCATTTTATATCCTTATTTCCCGATATATGTCGTGGTGGCTTAGTGGTTAAAACACCAGCCTCTCAAGTATGAGTGTGCGGGCTCGATTCCAGGTCAGGCAAGTACCAATGTAACTTTTCTAAAGTTATATGTACTTTCTAAGTAAAACTTGGACACTAATGCATTGAGCTAGCTTGGTGATTACGCTCAATCCTTCTCTGTATGAGAGGAGACCTGTGCCCAGCAGTGGGACGATAAAATGGTTGATAATGATATCTTCGAATGGGAAATTCAGAGAGTTGAATTTTTACACTTTTCCTTACACGAGACTGGAATTTCACAACTACAAATACAATAATATCCATCCCGAGAGTATACAATATCGCAAAATGCATTGTGAACTTAGGTACCTTCAATTTCCTCATAAAACAAGTAGTATACTGAACAATACACAATTTATGTTTGCAATAATACTGAAAACTAGCTTCACTAGTAAAATGTTGTGGTAACAGTGGTTAGGTACAGGCTATTTTTTCTTATTTATTGAAATGGTACCTACTAAATATTTAAATACATAACTGCAACGAGGTGATTCCGAAACACATTATCAGTAGGAAAGGGTTTCATTTTCACAGTTCAATAAGTAATTTTTTCTCGTGGGGTAACCCGTAGGGTATTTACGTAACACACGATCAGGGCTTCATTTTGACAGTTCAACAACATTCATTGCGTTATTTACGTTGTTGAGAAGTCACGTTTTCCAACACATGAAGCAATGGATTAGCATCATCATTATCATCATTTCAGCCGAAAGACGTCCACTGCTGGACATAGGCCTCCCTCAAGGTTCTCCATGACGACCGGTCCTGCGCCTCCCGCATCCAGCGGTTTCCCGCGACCTTCACCAGGTCGTCGGTCCACCTTGTCGGGGGCCTACCCACGCTACGTCTTCCGGTGCGTGGTCGCCACTCGAGAACCCGTCGGCCCCATCGGGCATCGGTCCTACGGGCAATGTGTCCAGCCCACTGCCACTTTAGTGTTGCAATTCTTCGGGCTATGTCGGTTACTCTCGTTCTTCTGCGGATCTCGTCATTCCTGACTCGATCGCGCAGTGAAACCCCAAGCATAGCCCTCTCCATTGCCCTTTGAGTGACTTTAAGCCTTCTTATAAGGCCCATTGTTAGCGATGGATTAGCTTCAAAATGATTCCAACTGATAGTATGTTAAGCAATAAGGGTGCTGCTATGACTATGAAAATTCTAATACATGTGGCATCTACCACGCTGCAGAGTAGAATTACGCAACAAATTATAAGTAGCTTCATTTTGACAGTTCAACAACATTTATTGCGTTATTTATATTCAAATTTAAAATATTTATTTACCAGAAAATACATTGTTCAACAAAGGAATCTTAAAGCCCAAAATTTACTTGTTTCTGCTTGCAAGCAGGCGCGCAAATTACAATTGTCAAAATAAAAAAAATATGAAACTTTAAGATGACAGACCAGGCTATAAAAATCGAAATCCAAAATAAGAAGGAAATTCAAAAATAGCACAATAACAAATTTAAATGTCAACACTCAACGCAAATAAATGCAATACCTAAACTTAGTTCATGTCAATAATTGTTATTAAAAAAGTCAATATCATACATACAATATTTTATTTATTTATTATTTTTTTGGCTTCACACGGTTTGTGTATTTAGCCAATGTCACGTAATTATGAATTATTCATGTCGAAAAAGACGGCCGCGTGACCTGTCTTACGAGTGAGGTTTGGGGCAAAGTCATGATGTGGCCACTATGCTGCGATATTTCACTGTTGTTTATGAACTATTTACTAAATGCACTTTTTACTACATAAATCACGCAGTTTTATTTAGTAAACAACACTATAAATAGTTTTAAAAGTCCAATGAAAAACAAGCATGACCTCAGCTTGACTTTCCCGCCAAAACCCCTCCCATATACAATATCAATATCAACATAATAGAAATGTCAATATAATACATGTTTAAAAAGAAAAAGTAGATACATTTTTATAGAGCAATGGATTAGCGATACACTTCAGACTGATAGTAATAGTTAGTTGCGCAATTAAGGTGCTACACTGGCCAAACCTGGTGGATTACGGCCCTTTCCCAAATCACATAGATGAGGTCTATGTTCCAACAATTCAGGGAACCTATATAGGCTGATTAGATATGCTATATACTTAATTGTTTTTTTTTTCTATTTCTAGGTATCCTCCTAGTATCCTACCTATGGGGCTACGTGTCAGACACCAAAGGTCGTCGGTTCACCCTCGTGATACCTCTTCTTTTGTCCTTCATACTGTCTTGCATCAGCAGCCTCTCTCCTCATTGGCTGTTCCTGGGGCTTGTGAAGTTCTTGTGTGTTTGTTTGTAAGTTTGCTTTTTATTTTTTTATAAATTTATAAACTAGGGTTTGACCGCAATCCTGCCTGATGGTAAGCAGTGACGCAATCGTTGATGGTAAAGCGCACTCTAGCCTTGAAGTCACTCAAATTGTAGTCCGATGGAAACACCGCCGCTGGCAAATTATTCCAGTCCCTCGATGTACGTGGTATAAAGGAGGAGGCGAAACGCTTCGTCCGGATCGTAGTGGTGTTAACAACGTAAGGGTGGAAACTCGCTGTACAACGGGTCGTCCGATGGTGGAACGGAGATGGGGGGAATTAAATCATGCAATTCCGTCGCACACTCCCCAAAATGCATCATCTATAAGTTTAACTGTCGGTCCTGTACCTGATCTATCTCTGTAGCCTAATTGTGTAATACACTATTGCTACCAATCTGAATCATTTGGAAGTAGGTATATTGTTAATCCATTGCTCCATACGTTCGACAAATGTGACTTCTCAACAACGTAAATAACGCAATGAATGTTGTTGAACTGTCAAAATTAAACCCATTACTACTGATAATGTATTACGAAATTACCGTCCGACATGACCGCCAGGTCATGTCGGATTGCCGTACCATCTGACTAGGAGAGAGAGAGGGAGAGGAAAGAGGAAATGTATCAATGCAGCCGCCGTGGCTTTTTCAATACTGAGGCCATGATTAGACCCTTTGCGCACACCCTTTTTTTCTTACCCTTAAAAGCTACGGTTTTTCACTGTGTGTAGGAGCGATCATCAGTGTTTTATGGATAACTATGAAAGCAACCGTGCCTAGTAAAAAAACCCTTAAGAGGGGACTCTATTGCCAAGGAATTTGAAAAATAGGCATTTGAAGAAACTTTTGCTATCTCGCCGCTTCCAACCTCTCCCCGTAAAGTGCAAAATGGACAGTTAATTGCAGCTCAGGCTGATTTTAAAAACCTTAGCTAAAAGATCTTTTGTATTCCGCTGTTTTCTTTTTCAACACACGACATATCTCGAATGATTTTTATATAAAAAGTTAGAGGAAAAGTATACCTATGCCTCTATTGTTTTCTTTTTTATTAAAAACTTATCACATTGCTCTAATAGTCGGTTGAACATCGCGGTAAAATTTGGTTATTTTTAGGGGTTTTAAAATATCACATTTTTTTTAAATAATTTAGTTTCGGAAAAAAATCAAATGATAGGGATGACGTATAATCAAGGTGTAAAATTGTAGAAAAAAAATAGTTGCACTAAAAACGTTATCAACGAGAAAGCAGCGGAATGCGTTTGTATTGAGAAAGCGCCACTAGAGTCCCTAGTAACAGAAATAAGTACAGTCAATCATTCATCTGTGCGCTACGAAAACAGTCCTTACTGTAAAAAGATAAGGTAGCTGTTAATAAGAGTAACCGAGTGTATGTAGTCTATACGACAAATCTGTGGGCAAGTCCAAGGAAGTAAAATCTTAATAAGCGTCATGGAAAAATCCGTCGCCATCAAAACAATCGATATTGTCATCCTTTCCCCACATTGCGTGGAATTTATTAATTTGACCCGTTTAATTGTTAGGAGCATACTGAGCGCCGGCCACCATATGAGCTATATTTTGATCAAGAACGTCGCGTTCTTATTAGAGGGAAGATTCGAGAAAACAGACAGTGGAAATATTTTTGATAATGGCACCGATTCATCTGCATCTTTTTCTTTATATTTCATCAAGAAAAGGATAGAAGATAACATTTTAGTTTAATCCTGTCAAATTAAGATACTCCATAGACAGTTTAGTCGCGATTATAAATATGGCGACGAAAAATACCGTAATTTACGTCAGGAGCGGACTAATTTGACAGATCTAAACTAACATTTTGTCTTCTGTCATTTTCTTAATGAAATAGAAACTATAAAATGCACTTAACTTTACTTAAAATTAGTTTAGTTTGTGAACAAGGACATTGGAGCCAGTATCTATTATTAGCTTGTTTTGTATCTGGAAGTATCTTAGATGATGCAAAGTGGAGATTTGCATTGGGATAGATAAATAGGGATGTAATATAAACACGCTAAGGTATCTCATGAAATTCAATTTCTCTTGAAGTTTTTTTGCAAGGTCTATGTGCAGTTAAATGTTGAATAATTAAAAATAAAAGATGATTCGCAACTGTAACAAATATGGCTTTATAATAATTATAATCAATACACCATCTTATACCTGCATAATAATGCCCACCATACTCTTGTAGTTATAAATACACGCATTCCTTTAAGAGATTGATTGCTTGCTTGATTGGTGTACAATAAAGAATATATAAATAAATAAGGTATGAGGAAAGTGTGTGAAGGTCACTCATCCTCCATAGAAAAGGAAGGATCTTCCGACCAAACGCAATTACTCGCCAGACACCCGTCTGGCTCATTCTATCCAATTACTCAACTGTTGACATCGGGAAGTTGTATGTGTGCTAGTTCATTTGCTTTCGAGATGCAGGCTTTGCCTGGCATCAGTATGAGGCGTTGGCATGTGAGTACTTAGATGAAACGAGCGTGGAGTGAGTGTCATTCTAACTAATACTAGGAATTGACACTACACAACGACAATGACTATCGGCCTCATAAGAAAGCTCAAGGTCGCACAGAGAGCTCAGACAACAGAGCAGCAACAGAGTTTCTCTACGTGATCGAATCAGGAATGAGGAGATTCATAGAGGAACTAAAGTCGCCGACATATCCCAGCGCACATAGCTTGTAGAGCCGATGGCCGATGGGGCAGAAAGGCTCTTGAATGGCGACCACGTACCGGCAAGCGCAGCGTCGGACACCCACTGACTAGGTGGTCGGATGTCTGGACCAAAATCACAGGGAAGCGCTGGATGCAGGCTGCGTCCAACCGTTCTTTTTGGAATTCCTTGGGGGAGGCCTATGTCCAGCAGTGGACTTCATGTGGCTGAGATGATGATGAATGACAATCCACCCTAAGCTCACTTCACTCAAGTTTTTATGATGAGTCTTACTTACACAATCGAACGACAGTTGGTAGACTTATATGGGACTTATCATTTACTGTTAAAAATCTAATAAAACAAAAAGACAGCTTTAGTTAAAATTTAAAAATTGTAAATGGATTAAAAAACAAAATTGTAAAATTTACAAACTTTGTAGTCTGAGGTTTCAATGTTGTGCACAGAAAGCGCAGAAACTTATGAACACAAGGCGAATACAAAAACATAAAAATATGTAAAGCTACTTGGAATGCAATATCCTCAACAATAAAAAATAATAATTTGTATAAAAATGATATCAATCAAATAATTTATTATAATGTAACATATAATAATCCATCTGACATCTGCAATATATTTAATGACTATTTTATTAATTTAACATCGCACCAACCATTTAATTCCAAATATATTAAGCTTAATCAATATAAAATACATCTTACTTAATACTATTTTCCTAAATCCTGTAGATGTGAATGAAGTGTACAAGATTATAATATCCCTAAATAATACTGAAACCAGCGGATATGACGGCGAACCACACAAGTTTTGAAAGATTGTGCTAGTTATATTATATGTCATCCACTAGCACATGTTATTAGCCTATCTTTTTTAGAAGGCGTATTTTAGGAAATACAATAATAGCGGTTTTACCATAGACAGTTTGACTATGGTAAAACCGCTCTTTAAGAAGGCAAATAAGTCAGACCCAAATAATTACCGGCCTATCACAATCATCATCAATCTGTATACGTTTTATCGTCCCACTGCTGGGCACAGATCTCCTCTCATATAGAGAAGGATTGAGCGTAATCAACACGCTTGCTCAATGCGGGTTGGCGATTTCAGACTTATTAAAGTCTAGGTTTTTACATATAAATTTAGAAAAGTTACATTGGTACTTGCCTGACCTGGAATCGAACCCGCGCACTCATACTTGAGAAGCTGGTGTTTTAACCACTAGGCCGATTCCAGGTCAGGCGAGTACCAATGTAATTTTTCTAAAGTTATATGTACTTTCTAAGTATATCTTGGACACCAATGACTGAAGGTGAAGGAAAACATCTTGAAACCTGGACTTTCAAGTCTGAAATCGCCAACCCGTATTGAGCAAGCGTAGTGATTACGCTAAATCCTTCTCTGTATGAGAGGAGACGTGTGCCCAGCAGTGGGACGATAAAAAGGTTGATAATGATGATGATTAGCCATAAAAATGAAAAAATTGAACAAGTGGATGAAATTAATTTTTTGGGTATTAATGTAGACAAAAATCTTAATTGGAAAAGCCATGTGGAACATATCTGTCAGAAACTTGATAGGTTTGTGTTTGCTTTAAAGAAGCTACGACAAAATGTTTCCGTAGACGCTGCTCTTGCAGCTTACTATGGATATGTATCGTCTGTCCTAAGCTATGGACTTATCATGTGGGGTATTCGACCGATACCGACAGAGTATTAAAGCTCCAGAAATGCTGCATACGGGTCATAAACAAGGCATGATTTTTAGACAGCTATAAACCTCTCTTTAAAAAGAATAATATTCTTCCACTTCCCTGTATGTACATAAGGGACCTCTGCGTCTTCACAAAGAAACATATGCATTACTTTAGGCAACATAGGTACTGAAGTTGTACTAAAACAAAAAAGGGCTATGTTTCGCAGTTAATTATATCAGCAATCTGCTCATAAAGATATTAATAAGAAAAATGCGTATAATATGTGTATATTGATTTATAATAAAATTCCTAATGAATTAAAATTATTGCAGGATAATGTTTTTAAATTCAAATTGACAGCGTGGTTACAAAATCATTGCTTTTATAGTATTGAGGAATTTATAGAATATAAACATTGTTGTTAAATGATGTATGAGCATGTTTTATGAGTAATTGGTGTTTAATGGCAACTTTCGTTTATACAGCGTGGAATTTTAATGGTTGTTTTCCCGCAGCGAAACGGTTTTGTCTTAGTAATACAATCGTTTCATCAATAAATAAAATATTAGAAACATAAAATGGCAGATTTAACATAGTGATAAAAAAAGACTCGAAAGTGAGCACAAACCAATAGTAAACTTCTGATAATCTACAGCTGAATGGCGCGGGGCCATTGACCCACGTGCTTCAACTATTATCCATTCATACTTTTACGGGCTTATGATTTTCATATATACTTTTTACAAAACGAAAATAAAATTATTATCTATAAGATAATTGTTTGTAATTTTTGCGCGCAGACTACTTATTTTACTTTGAACATTTATAAAGCGGCAACGCCTTAGAACGGTAGTTTTTTTGAATGCTAGTTTGAGCGGTAATTTTTTGTATTGGTACATTTAAGTTATTTTATACTGTACCAGACACCTACGAGTATCATAATACAGGAGTTTATATTTACGATCGCCGCCTCGACGACAGCAGCGACACACCACGGCGGACCTGTGAACTACACCTCGCTTGCGATTGGTCCGCTATGTTTTATAGTAAATTCAAACTTACCCGATATGTATATATAGGCAGAGCAAACGTTAAATAAACCATTATATTTTCAACCTCATTCGTGTTTTACTTACCATAACCCTTGGTAAAATACCTTATTAACGCACATGATAGATTTTTTGGTTTGAACATTTTTTTCTTTTGTCGGAATGGCGTTGAATTTTCGGATTGTTGCCTACAAGCTGTTTTATGCCCTATCACTGCGCGCGGGAGCTTATTATGGTTAGAACATTAAATGTATTGCTTTCCATTGAGGCGGTTTCATGCCCATTCCGAGTAGTACCTATAACATGTAGGTAGCGTAACTAACTTTCCTTTGGAGTTGATGTTTTTTTTTTAATTATTTTTTATTATTTTATAACACAAATATTTTTAATTTTGACTTTTACTCTATTCATCGAAAGTACTCCTTAAAGCAAATCGTTCTGCCGCGGGAAAACAACCATTAAAATTCCAGCGTGTATACTTAATTGTCTTTTTTTTAAAACTTTTATTTTATTGACTATTATATTACGTTGACATTTATATTGTATGTATGATATTGACTTTTTTAATAACAGTTATTGACATAATATAGGTACTTAAAATTTGATTAATGACATTTTAGATTTTCAGTGTTGACATTTAAATTTGTGTTATTGTGCTATTTTTGATATTTGTCGATATTTTATAGTCTGACAGACTCTACTTAAACTTTACTTTTTCTTTTGACAATTGTAATTTGCACGCCTGCTTGCAGGCAGAATACAAATAGCTCTTGGGCTTTTAGTTCTTCCCTTGTCGAACAATGTATTTTCTGGCAAATAAATATTTTGATTTGATTTGATTTGCTGATATGTGGGATATATTCCTCTTGGGTACACCCCTGCTTAATCGTTCGATGGAAAGAGGATTGATGTTACGTAATCTGTTTATTTACTTCTATTCCAGTGCTTGTGCAGCTAACTCTGCCACCTACACCTTGGTAGGAGAATCATGTATCCAGAGAGTGAGGAACCGTTACATGCTACTCATGACCTGCCTCATTCTGCTGTCTCCTGCCGTTGCTGGTGGTATGTGTTTTACTATCGATTTATTCCTTAGGGGTTGCGCTCTGAGATACCGTGGCCTTTGGCGCACAGGTAAGTGAAGGAACACGGATGGGTTTTAGTCAGCAAAAGTCTGACATGCCCTTTTGCTTTGCCTATACCGGGAGAGGTCATTTGATGATTCCCCTCTACTCTCGACCAAATGTTCTATGGAATTATTATTGCGCCTTGGCATGTGCCCAAAAAATCCGAGTATACGGAACTGTACTATTTCTGAAAGACGATGTTTGATACCGAGTACTTGGAGTAAAGAAACCTTCGTTCTAAGCTTGGTCCATGATATCTCAAGCATTCTTCTCTAACACCACATTTCTATTTTCCCATAGTCCATCAAAAACTCAATATTATGTCTGGTCAACACAAGGTGATGATTAAATATTTAACACTTCTTTCTCTTTTTTCCAGTCCTCACGTACCCAACTTTAAAACTAGACTTCGCGGTGGAATTATCCTGGTTAAACATAGTCTACAAACCTTGGAGGCTACTTATCGTAGTCCTGGCCTTACCATCGGGTCTCGGAGCTCTGGCCATTTACTTCTTCTGCGAATCTCCCAAATTCCTTTTCAACTGTGGCAGAAGGGATGAAGCTTTGGAGGTGCTGAAGCATATACATGCTGTCAATCACAGGGGTTCAAAGGAAGAGTATGCGGTAAATATTATATTCTCTTTTTGTGTTGTACCCTTGTGTGTATTTGTGCCCTTTGTAAAGAGTTGACTCGCACTTGACCATTTTTTTTTTAACAAAATCAATACTGAGTTTTCAATCCACCGCATCAAATAATTGTGAAGGAAATAACCACTCTGCAATTTAGATAATATGGCTGATTTAAAAATCTCAGTGCTTTAAGAATAACCCTTGAGTAAAGATTCTGAAAATTCTTTCTCCATTTCCAGGTCCGTTCCTTCACTTTAGAAGGGTACACGGCAAAGAAGGAGATGTCCCTTATCCGTGCGATGTACGAGCAGAGCGCCCCCCTCTTCAGACCCCCCTACCTCTGGAGGAGCGTACAGCTTTTCTACATCGTCGCCATCGTGTACATCACGTGAGAACCAGGTTTTATATTGTAACTATGTATACTAACCTGGTGACGTGTGGAAGAAGACTTAAAGAGCTATATTTCACAGGGACACCATGGTGGGGCAACCCCAGTCGCTGCTATCAACAAAATGTATACAGGGTTGCACAACCAAACGGACACCAGGTGAGGAACTCTCTATAAAGCTGTATACATTTTGTTGGTAGCGGCGACTGGTTGCACCACCAAACGTCCAATTACGTCGGACCGTCGCGTCTAGTCTGCATATGGATTATTATTATGTTCTGGGTCACTTCTTTATTGCTTTAGATGTCGTGGAAGAGAAATTATGAACAATGATGTACTTACTTTTAATTTGAATTTTTCACCTAAATACTTTTACACAGAAACGTTTTGTGGTCTTAAGATAAGTATAGGTCCGGTGAATTTATGAGAAATCAAAGTCCACCACGAGACATGGATAATTTCAGTTCATATATTAACATCAAGTATATCAATTCTAGTGTGTATTTCTAACCAAGGTCCTTCGAAACAGATTGACTGATTTTTATGAAATTTCTTGTGTCTATTTGGTTCTTGTAAGTCTGGGAAAAACTCAGCCCAGCTGAATTCATCTGTTAGTCTCCCTCTCGAAATGGTTCTTATTAAGCTGTAGACTTTGCTTGAGATAAACGTATTCTTAAACAACCTTAACAGCACCGCTCTTGACAGCAATCGGCAATGTATGCAGTTTGGCATTAGTCGTCATAAATATCATGATAAAACATATCCTGTATGTTAATCCAAGTTATGGTCAACCCAGATTTCATCTAAATTTGGTTAGCCGTTTTGGCGTGAAATCGTAACAAAGACAATATACAAAAAATAAAAAAAACTAGTACAGTGTTTTCAATCGTTATCATGGTGCGGCGCTTTTAGTATCGAACAATATTTACGACCCCTTTCCCTTGGTACTTCTAATTTGGAATTTCAGTCTGTTCCTTTGGGGTAAACTCCTCTTATTAAAACATGGTTTTTATTTAGATCAGATTTAAACCACCTAGATGGTTATTGAATTATAGACGTAACCATTATAGAAATGCAGTTCATTATATTAACACTAGCTATTGCCCACGACTCCGTCCGCGTATTGATATAAAATAAGCGCCTTTTAAAGTAATGGGAGGAATATGTACGCCCGCGTTCACTCCCGTTTTCGCAACATTTTTTGTTACTGCTCTGCTCCTATTTGTCATAGCAGGATGTTATATAGCCTATGTCCTTTCTCAGGCTCTAGACTATCTGTGTACCAAATTTCATTACAATTGGTTCAGTAGTTTTGGCGTGAAAGCCGGACAGACAGAGATACTTTCGCATTTATAATACTAGTATGGATGACAGCTTAGTTCGGCTCTAAGTTGTCGCTTTTGTATTAAGAACTTCGACTTAAGCCTTAATAAAGTTCGAATTACAAATACTGACTCAAATGTTTAGTCTGGAACTAAAGTAAGATTTCATTTTGTAATAATAAGGTGGAAAGTGAACAGACTGAAATTCCAAATAAAAAATAAAAAAAACTAAATTCCCACAATTAACCTAGCGAGTTGTATTTATGATTTTTTTTTTCATCTACAGGAATAACAGCTTCTTAGTATGGCTTCCATACATCCTCAACTTGATCAGATTGTCAATGGAGAAGGGCATTTCGACTGGCAATATCTGTGAACTGATTAGCAGCAAGCCTATCATGGTTATAAGTAATGCTACTAAAGATATTGTGAGTACTACACCTATTTGCTTGAAAGATTCATAAGAACATTTAAAATAAAACCATATTCTGTGACATACTTTCCTAGATTTCCTTATAAATCGACTCTCAGTAGTCGTCCTCTTTCTAACCATATTATCATATACACACACATACATATAAAACATTACATATTTTTTGTTTGTGCGAAACCCGAAACACGTATTTTTAAGTGAAGAATCTATGTACAAAATTTCAAAAAGATATAATGAAAAACCACAAAGTTATAAGCTTACTATTCTACTTGGTTGTCCCAACAAAAATATGGTCAAAGTTCCGCTCGTGCGGGCGAGCCCGGGCCGTTGACCTTTTGGCGTCGGCTGATGCGAGCGCGAGTACTATGATCTAAAGTAAAACTGCGTACGCGCGCTCGGCATCCAAACAGCAATAATTTCTAAATGTATTTGTAAAATAATATAACATGGTGTAAAAATGATTGGAATCGATTCAGTTGCCTATTCTGAACAAACTGTATTCAGGTTTCGCATGAAAAAAAATAATATTGTACAGTATGTTACGAAAACCCTGTCCGACCCATAAGGATAATAGAGGTTAGGTAAACACATGACCAAATATAATATAAAATTTTACGTATTCATCATAGTACCAATACAAATGAATTTTGAAATAATCTTTTTTTCCAACGAATTAATGCCAATTTCCCCGAAATTTGGTAATTTTTAAAAAGTGACAACACCGGTATTATTATGAGCGAATAGCGATGCGACCACGTGCCGCGTGTCCTGCCGCCCGCCCCCCGCGGTCGGCAGGCGAAGGGTGGTCAACGCACATTTAATAAGTTACCTCCTTTTGCGAAATAATATTTATTTTTTTTAGGGGGATTTTTTTTTTAAGTAAAGCCCGGTTTTGTATGCATTAGTAGAATCAGTTATCGATACCTAACAACACCTTCACGGGTCGGACAGGGTTTTCGTAACATACTGTATATCATTCCATCAATTCATAATTTCTTAGTCTACCACTACACTACTGCCGTAACTATCAAGAATGTATGTATGAGAAAAGCCTTTAAATATGAGGTGCTTTACTCCATAATATTGTTAAAATAATTAGTTACTAGTATATAGGGTGTATCTGTAGGCCTAGTATGAGTTTTCAATACGAAACTCGATCGTCGATATAGAGCGCGTTTGGCGCACTCATTGGTTGAGATTTCTTACGACCTTGAAGCGGGCCAATCGCTGAGTCAAACGCGCTCGTTATCAACGATCGAGTTTCGTATTGAAAACTCATACTAGGCCTAATGATATTGTAACGTAAACTTTGCGAAAAGGCTAGACCGTATGCTATTAATAAAATTATGATAGTAATTTTCTTTTAATTATTATAAACTAGCGCTTGACCGCAAGCGCGCTAGTTTATTAAGAGCCTATTCACTCAGAAAAACTGAGCGAATAGGAAGGCAGACGGCAGTTGAGCGAGGTGATGCAATGTTAAACCCAACAACACGACCAATGATGCTGCGCCAAAGGGAGATTGATCTGAAGATCCTCCACGACCAAACTCCCAACACAACAACATTTGGCGCATCGCACTCGGCACACATCACAACTCAACTGCTCAGACCCGTCCTCCGTACGGCTTCACCAGACATCATGCCGGAACACGAAAAATAGCTTGGCGGCAAGACGTTGTCTGGTGGGTGGTAACTTCTGCCGGCGGCCGATGTTAAGGCCTACCACCATTTATGTCGTTAATGAACGGTTACAGAATTCACAGTGTTTAAAAAAGTGTCGGCTCGGCATTTGAACGTTGCAAGCGTGCCGCTGTGCGGGTTTGTGGGTATGACGTTGATCCCTGATGTGAACTCTATTAAATCAGCTGATAAGATAGTTTTTCGAGTATTATTTTTATTGCGCTTTTTTGTCTAATTAGAGAATTAATTAATTTTTACTTTAAAATCTTATTGGGATATAATACTTAGTATAGCAATTATGACCGGCCTAAAGTGAAAAAAACTACATATATATATTTTTAAATCATGAAAAAGCCGACGAAAAATTCCACCACTGGGGGGTTCAGAATCATGTACTAGATCCTTGATACTTGTTGGTGCGTCGATGTCAGATATCACTATATCAAGTCAAAATTCTAAAATGTTTTATTGCATTATTACACGTTGTATGTACCGACGACAGCGGGTCACGTACTTGTTTCTTTCAAATATCCTCAATCCAAGTTGAGCCTTAATGCTTTAGAGATAAAGCTGAAAATGTAATGAAGAAATATTACACATTATAGTAGCGTCTCCTTTTTAGCATATAGCGTTCTCTTACTTTTATATCTTTAAATTATTGTAACATGTTAAGAAAAGTTATAGAATATAAAGTGCCAGAAAATATAAATCCAAGGGAGGCTATTTCTCATGAACGTGGAAAGTAGAATTCAATTATTTCTTTGAAAAGACGTACAGACTTATTAATTTATACTCATTATTATATTTCAGACCCAGGAAGCCTGCACCGGCACGATAGAACAAAATGTGATCTTAACCCTGATCGCCTCTCAATCGGTCTTCGCATTCTTCAACTTCCTCATCTCTTACCTCCAAAACCGGAGACGAGTGGTGCTGATCTGCATTCTCTGCCTTTCCTCTATAAGTGGGACCATGCTAAACTTGGTGCCGGAGCCCATCTCCAGCGTATTCTTCTTCATGGTCTTCACCTGTACTTGCTTAGGAATGGGCATACTTGCTTCCTATTTTGTGGATATTTATCCAACTTCTTATAGGTAAGTGTATTTTGTGCTATTACTAATAGATTGTTACATTAATAGTTATTTATAATAGGACATTATTGCTTTCAAAAAGGTACAATTTCGATTTACAGTAGAAAGTAACATTTTCCACGTTACCTTTTGTGAAAGCTCCAGCTTTTAATAACTTGAAAAAAGTAACTTCAAAAGTGTAGACTCCAGTCGATACTGGGGGCGGGACCTGTATAGATAGATCGATCTTCAGACTCACATCCTTAAAATAACAACATAAAACGTTATTTCTTGTATATGTGAAACCCGAAACACTTGTCCAGTATTTTTAAGTAAAGAATCTATGTACAAAATATCAAAAAGATGTCATGAAAAACCACAAAGTTATGAGCTTGTTATCATACCTGGTTATCCCAACAAAAATATGGTCAACGCAAAACTCGCCCGCCTGCGAGGGGCATTGGACGTGAGCACCCATTTGCTCGAAAGTCACATTTTCACATTAATATGATTTTTAGTTTGAGAAAATGGAATAACTTTAAAGACACAATACTAATATACCATACCATAGTTAATTAAAAATCACGCAAATCGTTTCGCCATATCACTTAACCATTGGACCTAACCTCAAAATTGTCAATTTTCAATTTCTCTATAACCATAAGTTTTCATCGTCCCCCCTTCAGGGGGAGGGTTCCCCTCGTCCCCCCTTTGGGTTCCCCTCCTTTAAAAAACCCTCAAATTCAGCGGTCTATGAAGTAAAGTTTAACCGCTTTCTTGATACGTGTTTGGCGCACATATTCGGAATTCTACATACTGTAGGCCTAGTATGAGTTTTCATTACGAAACTCGTTCGATCGTATCGAGCGCGTTTGACTCCGTGATTGGCCCGCTTCAAGGTCGTAAGAACTCTCAACCAATGAGAGCGCCAAACGCGCTCGATACGATCGAACGAGTTTCGTATTGAAAACTCATACTAGGCCTACAGTTCAGTGACCAACTTTGTTGTCCGTAGTTTATGACACGAGATATTAGCGCCGAATCTCGTGTTCACAAACTAAACTAATGCCTGTCTCTCTTGACAGGTTTTTACTCTGTTCTTGGGATCCTTTGAGACTGTTCTGACTTTCAAACAATGTTTGTTCTTATTTCAGGGGTATGGCCACGTGCCTCAGCATCATGGTGGGTCGAAGCAGTACGTTTATCGGCATCAACGTGGTGGGGAACCTGATATTCCATCACTGCCAGGTCACTTTCTACTTGTGGTCATTACTTGTTCTGAGTAAGTACAGAAGTCTTTTATATTTATAATTACATATATTTCAAACATTTCTTTTCATTCCCTTTGGCGCAGCATCGTTGGTCGTGTTGTTGGGTTTAACATTGCATCACCTCGCTCAACTGCCGTCTTCCTTCCTATTCGCTCAGTTTTTCCGAGTGAATAGGCCCTTGATAAACTAGCGCGTTTTACCATCAACGATTGCATCACTGCTTACCATCAGGTGGGATTGACATCCCATCAAGCACTAGTTTATAATAATCATATATTATATATATGTAGAATGGTAGTAACAGTCCTTTTAAAGAATCTTCTCCTCTCTCTCGTCTTTCTCGAATACATTCGTAGAACTATGCGTTTGACAGTAGTTTGACAGCTTTTGAAACGTCAAAACGAAAGTTGTTTTTTTTTCTTTATAGATAAGCTTCGTATGTTGACACTAGCTAGTTGAGATTAGCTATAACTTTCGTTTTGACATTTCAAAAGCATTCATTGCGTCATTTGCGTTGTTGAGGAGATATATAATTTTTGGAACAGGGTTCAGCTGAAAACTATTATACTACACGGGGCGATTGAATAATTGTCAGATTTTCGGGTTTCAGATCTTCCGGGTCAGAAACCCGAATATATGACAATTGGTATAAAGAGTATCAAAAATATACTAATAACACCCAACAATGAATAAGTAGTATTTCAGATTGTGTTTGCAACCCGTTGCATGTCGTTAGGATTCGTAGTCATTTGTGGGTACAAATGACTCCTAACGCCGATAATCCTAATGACATGCGTACGAATGTTGCACTACAGGCAGTCTCCGAATGGGGCAATGCCAATCTTGTAGCATTCAATGCCACCAAGACACAGGCGTGTCTTTTCACCGCCAAAAGGAGCCCGTTCACTGTGGCTCTTACTTTCCGGAATGTATCCTTGGAGTGTACCGACCGCCGTCAGCTTTTGGGAGTTGAGATTTCCTCGAACCTAAACTTTGGGCGGTTCATTGGTTCCAAGGCCAAGGTGGCTGCCAGAAAACTTGGCGTTATCGCAAAGGTCCGCCGGCACTTCACACCAAAGCAGCTTCTAATGTTGTACAAAGCACAGATCCGTTCGTGTGTGGAGTACTACAGCCACATTTGGGCTGGTGCTGCTAAGTGTCACCTGGCCACTTTGCAATCAGTAGAGAGGCGTGTGAAGAGGCTGATGGGCGACCCTGATTTATCTCGAAACGGTCTCCAAAGCCTAGAGCACAGGCGTAGAATAGCCAGCCTTTCGGTCTTCTATAGGATGGATTTTGGTGAGTGTGCGAGGGAATTGCATGATTTAACTCCCCCATCCCCATTCCACCATCGGACGATCCGTCGTACGGTGAGTTTCCACCCTTACGTTGTTAACACCACTACGATCCGGACGAAGCGTTTCGCCTCCTCTTTTATACCGCGTACATCGAGGGACTTGAACAATTTGCCAACGGCGCTGTTTCCGTCGGACTACAATTTGAGTACGCTTTACCATCAACGATTGCATCTCTGCTTACCATCAGGGGGGAGTTTATAATGATAAAAAAAATTGTCTAGACAGGTGACTAACCGCTGTGTGTTTTTCATCTCCTTTTTCTTATTCCAGGTAGTGCAGTAGCCGCATGGTTCTTGCCACCAGACAAGCCAGCCGTAACCAAACAAGCTGCCGTGTAGTTATAAGTGATGCCGAAACCTTTAATATCTGTGATTTATTTTATATCGTAAGCTGTTAAGTAAGGAAAAATGTTATGTCTGATAAAATTATGGATGTTTTGTGGATCTCAAAGAACCCAGACATGAATATTGGTGCTGAACTTAATAAAACTAACCAGAATTAGGTTATTTTCATACAGATTTTCACTAATCTAGGAATAGTTTCCATCATTTTTGGTAGTTAACAAAAGGTAAACAAAAAAACACGTGACTTAATTAATCGACTAAACTTAATTTCCGTCGCGTCTTCTGCCTTTCTACATCACAGTTTTACTTGTCAATTTTATATGTAATGTTATTAATGAATTATAATCTTGCTAAACTGAAGAGTATTATTGTAACATAGCATGATAATTGAAGTGAGTGGCATTACCTTTAGACGGTGAATTAAGTCACGTGGTTTTTTGTTTGCCTTTAGTTAACTACCTAAACCGATGGAGTTTAGTGAGTATAGTTTGTGATGCCATTTTTTATAAGTATATGTTTCTCTTTAATGTAAATAAACGAAATTAAGTCTTACAGTTGCCAAACGACCATGGTGACCAGTCTCAGCCTTTGGGGTTGGGGTCATTATAATATAGGTGCGTGTGCGCAGTCTCAGTTGTTCTCCCTTTTCTCACTCTCTTAGTCTGATGGGACTGCAATATGACACTACTGAAGAGAGACCAGCAGGACCAAGAAGTCCTGCGGCTGATAATGTCCTGCTTAAAGTGCTAAGTGCTTTTTGAAGCACGGGGTATCACACCTCCAATTTTCAAACTCCGGTGGAAACGTATAAAACGTTTCTAAATAAAAAAGTAGTAGTAATATCCATATTAATATTATAAATGTGAAAGTAACTCTGTCTGTCTGTCTGTTACGCTTTCCCGCTTAAACCTCTCTACCGATTTTGATGAAATTTGGCACAGACAATCTTTAGACACCGAGAAAGAACATAGGCAACCTTTTATTGAAGTAAAGTAAAGTATTTATTTCTTTGCAAACATGGGTATAGCACATAGATGATTTTGAAAAAAATTATATTCCCGAGAGAAATCTAAAAAGCGCGATATAACCGAATTCGTATTTAAATAAAAAAAGGATCAAACTCCGTTTAAGGTTGGAATGACATTTTAATAAGTTGTGATAGTACCTCATTAATTAACTAACAAAATTATTTCACTTTTACTTGTACTCAAATGGAGTTAGTCATTGTACTCCATCGGATTAGGTAAAGATAAACAAAGAAAACTACGTGATTTAGTTAACCAACTCAATGTAATACCAGTTCTATTCAGGTGCCTTGCTACGTCACAGTTACAACGTTAACGTTAGTTTAGCAACTTTTCCCTTTATTCATAAAGTTAACTAGTGATTAGCGACTGTTTAACCATACTGTTTTGACGTTTGCGCGTCTCTTAACTTTAATCATCGTTTATGAATAAATACCATAGTGTGTAAGAGGTTTATTCATAAACTATGATTAAAGTTAAGTGACGTGCAAAAAATGTATGGTTAAACAGTCACTAATCACAAGTTAACTTTAAGCAACTTTTATGAATAAATAGGTTTATTAACGAATTATTACGTTGCTAAATTGAAAAGTAAAACTGTGATGTAGCACAAAAACAGAAGTGACTGGTATTACGTTTAATCGGTTAATTAAGTCACGTGGTTTTTGCCTTTAGTTAATTACGTACTTACCTAGAGCGATGAATTATAAATAATTACTCTAAACAAGCACTCTGTCTGATTAAGGCTAGATTATTCCAGTGCCAGATTACTTTATCCGAGGATTAGATTTGAATTTTTGGATTTACAAATTTTCAGGGTAGAGGGTGTATTTTTATTTAGGCTGATTTTTGCCATCCTTTTTCCTCTACTATTATCATGTTCCAGATTATTTCTACAATCCAACAATGTCGTTAAAATTGCACGTATAATATTTTTGGTAACTTTTTGACCTCATCAAAGCTCAGTCTAGTACAATTAAATAGACGGGGTAATGCTGAGATACACAATAATGTACACAACACAGCACATCAAGTTACTACAATCTGTCAGATTTATTGATTGAATTTTCAACTTTATCACTAAAATAAAAAAGAAAGAAAGAAATATTTTTATTCCACACAAACAAAACGCACATTACAAGTAAATGTCATAAAATAATAAAACAAAAAAAAAAAAAATGTAGCCAAAAGTCTCGTACTCGAACATGTACAAACTTATAAACAGCAAGATTTCCGCCCGCGACTTTGTCCGCGTGGAATTCGGTTATAACGCGCTTTTTAGATTTCCCTCGGGAATACAATATTTTTCCGTTATAAAAGTACCCTATTATTTAATTCGGACTTCTAAATTTACGTTTGCAAAATTTCAAAGCAATCGGTTCAGTAGTTACTTCGTGAAATGGAACAAATAAACAAACTCACTTTCCCATTTATAATATTAGTAAGGATAAGGATGTTGACTTGATGTCAAGGCCAGGGAAAGTATTAAGGCTGATTGGGAATAATTGACAGTTTCGAGTAGCTTGACCTGATGTCGTCCGTACATTTGGTAAACGTGAATGAAAGCAGTTAAAAATAACTAAATCAAAATCTGCCGCCCAAGCTCAAGCTTAAAAATTCAGTGACGGATTTGCCAGCAGGCTGTGTACCTGCTAGCAAATTCGTCACTGGATTTTTAACAATTCTTCGATACAACATTTTTCAGATGTCAATTTTATTCTAAAAACATAAATAATTATTACTGCTTTTAAATTTTGTCGAAAATGTAATGTATAATGTATATACATTTATATAATAGAATTCTTAAGAAGTAGCAAAATTCCCTGTAAAATATACGAGGTCTATTTTTGTCCCTCAATGATCTTGTTAACGTAGATTTAGAAGATTGTTTACTAAAATAAAAGAGTATATTTAGATAAATAATGTCATTTATTTAACTTGTTATTTGTAAAGAATTATCTAAAATAATACATTTGTCATATATATTTTAAATTCACGTTTTTAACGTTACGTAAAACTCGGCTATATTTTCTTTGAATCACAGAACAAATTGTGACTATTTTAAAACAATGTGGCCTTATGTAGCACTAATTATTAATTGTGGCCAAACTTCTATTCTTTTATAATAATAATTAGCTAATTTGATAAAACGCGTCCAAAGAGCCTCCGCGGTAAGCGTACGAAGGACCGAGGTAAGCGGTCCTTCGTATGCTTACCAAAGATTATGTAATATTAATATTTGAATATTTCTCTCTTCTAATTAAAAAGGCACACTTTAGACTATATTTTCCATTAGAACTTAATAATTATCTAAAATAAATACAAAAATCCTTAAAATTACGAGATCTTATTCTACTTTAACTAAATTAAATAACATTTACAATCATTGAAAAATAAAAATTAACTTCTTTCCTCATTTCGAGTTGCATAGTTCATTAATCAAATAATATTTTAATGTTGATATGTATTATTTTAAATTGTATGATACCTATCAAGCTATACAGCTATACAACGTTATTTTGTGTAAAACTGAAACACGTGTCCAGTATTTTTATGTAAAGAATTTTTGTATAAAATTTCAAAAAACTCATGAAAAATCACAGAGTTATGAGCTTGTTATATCACCTGGTTGTCCCAACAAAAATATGGTCAACACGTCGCAACTCGGCCGCAATGCAGCGGGGCGCCTAGGACACTATGATCTGCTGAAAACCAAGTCGTGCGCTCAGTAACCACACGGCATTATTTTTTAAATATATTTGGGAAAAAATATAACATGTGTAAAAATTGTTAGGAATCGATTCAATTGCTTATTCTGAACAAACTATATTCAGGTTTTGTATGAACAAAAAATTACGTTGTATATTAGATACCTCTTAAAACAATTAAACTTTGTCATATATACTCGTATAAGTGAAAAATATACCCTTGAGTCCAGTGGAATAAATAGCCCCTGTATTTGTATTTGCAAGTTGTAGGTCATGGGTGCTAACCTAGTCAGGCACTGAAATTTGCCTAAATAATCGCAACACAACTGCTCACAAAACGATGAAGAAAAACAATGTGAAGAAACCCCCTATTGCAGAACCAACAAATTTAAGACATGTGAAATCACCACAGACCGGCACTGCCCACGTTGTGAATTACAGCAGTAGGAGGAACTTTAAAGGCTAATTATGCCCAATATTGGTACTACAACAAGCCACGGGTACTTTAAGCTGGATTATCCACTGCAATCACATCCATGCTGCGTCCAAATGCATGTCTGACGAACAAATAAACTTCGCAACTAACACGGCAGCTTTATGTGCACAGCAGCGTATGTATGTAGTTGTGTGTGATCGATTTTGTTGTCACGAAGATATCCAAATCATGATTACAATATTATGTACAACCCTTACAGTCTACTTTACCCAATATGTAGTACTATTACGTTATATTATATAATAAGCATTAGACTTCGTCTAAACTGAAATGACGCGCCCCACTTCCACGTTTACGCACACGCAAGCAAATTTCAAATATGGAAGCAACACACATAATCATGCAATAAGGATGTATCCAAGGTATGAAAATCAAAAAAATAATTAGTGCGTCTTATAGATAATAAAAAAAATAAGACCCGTATTTTTTATTTTGTCGTAATTACCAAAAACTACTGAGATATAGCGTATTAAAGTTACGAAGTGGCGGCTAATTAAGTTATGCTGTGCTATATTTTGTACCACGGCGTGACGTCATGCGACATTTCAAATCAATATAACTTCATAAGTATTTGAATGAAAGAAAAAATAAAAAATAGGTGTTCAATATTTTTTATAAATCTATCTGATTCTAATGGACATTAAATTATTTTTTAGGATACAAGCCAATTGGTCGTGATGATTACTTGCTCGGGTTTTTTGGATTTTTTTGACAGGAAAGCCAAGATGAGTGTCACGCGCATTTTTCATTGGACTTTTAACATTATTTATAGTGTCGTTTATTAAATAACAACGCGTGATTTATGTAGTAAAAAGTGCATTCAGTGAATAATTCATAAAGAACATTGAAATATCGCAGCATAGTGGCCACATCATGGCTTTGCATAAACTTCCTAGTAGGCGGCTCACGCGGCCGTTTCTTCATCTGTCATTGGCGATATCCGCCATTATTGTGAAATACCTATAATTTTTAAAGAAATTCTATAATTTGTTACACGTGTTATTGGCAGAATTGTGGTATCTAACCACAGAGGCCATTGAAGAGTTGAAGTAGTATTCACTCTAAAGAAAAGAAAAGATTACTTGCTCTGTGGTTCAGTTCTCAGTTAGATTCAAACGTAGACGCACGCTTCTCTCAGATTTATTGTCCAACAAATTGAAGTGTCATTATTGATATTTTCATCCAAACATCTCATCATCTGTCTTTTCCCAACTATGGGGGTCGGCTTCCAGTCTAACCGGATTCAGCTGCATATTAGTATGGATATGGAGCAACTTCCTATCTGACCCGTAATACGCCTTACTATGACTGGTGGTCAGAATATCGGACTTTTAGACTATCCGTAATAACTGTCAGAGATCTACAAATGACAGATAGGAGCAACGGCTTAACGTGATTTCTTAGGCATGGAGGGGGTCTCGGTATTTATATAAGTATGGTAACCCAAGTCGTGATGGCCTGCGGGTTAAAACACCAGCCTCTCAATTATGAGTGTACGGGTTCAATTCCAGGTCAGGCAAGTACCAATGTAACTTATCATAAGTTATATGTACTTTCTAAGCATATCTTGGAAATCAATGACTGATAAAAAGGTGAAGGAAAACATCTTGAGAAAACCTGGACTTTAAGTCTGATATTGCCAATCTGCATTGAGCGAGCGTGCTGATTACGCTCCATCCTTCTCTGTATGAGAGGAGACCTGTGCCCAGCAGTGGGACTATAAAACAGGTTGATGATAATGAGTAACCCATCCTTAAACTAACCACGCCAAGCATAGCTTAACCTGATCGATCGACCTGGACGGCTGTTATTTTTTAGCCACAAGCCCCTCAATCACACATCTAAATAAACAAATAAGTAATAGAGCGCGTAATTTCATTTTAGACCTCTATTTTCATTTCAACTTCAAGACATTATGTGATTCGAGTTTCATACAATAAGCATAATTACATATTTAATTTGCTACATCCTAAACAAGGCAGTTTTTTGGTGAGGACATTGTTCCTATCAGTTGGCCTTCCTGTTTCAAATTCCTTAATAATAAATCTTGGTGCATGGGTATCTATCAACTGGACGTAGTTATGCAAAATGGATCCAACCCACAAAAACCGTTTTTTGAGTTACTGTCATAAATGTCTAAAATCTACACATCAACTTTAGTACATATATGCAAAAAAATACAGTTTAAATCTACTGTAATGTTATTTTAATATATAAATTTTACTACAAACTCTATTTTCTCAAAAGCAAATTGGGAAATTGAAACAAAGGGAATTGCATGATTTAATTCCCCCATCTCCGTTCCACCATCGGACGACCCGTCGAACGGCGAGTTTCCACCCTTATGTTGTTAACACCACTACGATCCGGACGAAGCGGTTCGCCTCCTCCTTTATACCGCGTACAACGAGGGACTGGAACAATTTACCAGCGGCGGTGTTTCCGTCGGACTACAATTTGAGTGTCTTCAAGGCTAGAGTGAATAGGCTCTTAATAAACTAGTGCGCTTTACCATCAACGATTGCGTCACTACTTACCATCAGGCGGGATTGCGGTCAAGCGCTAGTTTATAAATTAATAAAAAAAAACAAGTTTGCTGGCTGAATCCTTTTTGCATAACGAAGTCCCTTATCTGATTGTTCCGGTGGACATACACACACTAACAGTAGCGACGGCCATCATTTTGACAGTTCAACAACATTCTTTCGTTCTCATCATAGCTCTCGTTCTTTACCTTGTTGAACAGACAAATCCTTCGAAGATACGAAGCAATGGATTGGCAATATACTCTAAAAGTATGGCTTTTATCCACCAGAATTTGAGATATAACAGCAGACCTAGGACTCCATATTAGTGTGTTAAATTACCTACCCATGAAATAACATATTACGGACGGACTTGCACCAAACTCATTACGTTTTGTCATATATTACAGTACAAAGTACACTAATAAAATTAATATCATCTTTCAGTTTTACTGAATTATGCCTATCGTGACTTACAAACTACATATAAGTTGATATATATCTGTCTAGTCCTGTATTCTTCTCCAGTCCATGGTCTGGTTCATTTTCAGTCTTCTGACTATCTCCTTCTTTGTTTTCTTCTAGTTTCATTACCATGATGGCACCAATTGATACTGCAAAAGATAATTTGATTATAATGAGTTAAAGCAACTTTGACAAAATAATTATCTAGTTATCATTCATGAAGGAAAATTGTGAATATGAATGTTAATAAGGGTTGGAAAGACCAAAGAAACCATGAATGAATTTAATGTAAACGATGATGTAAATATATTCATGTTTCAAAATGACGTTATTTCAAGTCAAACAAATAAAAACGTTATTTCAATCTTAATTAAAGTGGTATCAGAAAGATTAGCACTATTTAAAAAGTAATAAATTGTTTGAAATTTTACCGTAAATTGATCTTTGTTGTATAGGGATTAAAGTTATTTTTTTCTATAAACTCATATTTGTTTTTATTTTTGGCGACTGTGTCGCAATATTATTTTAGGATTACCCCTTTCCTACACAACGCATATACGTGTCTAGTATTTTTAAGTAAAGAATCGTATGTACATAATTTCAAAAATATATCATGAAAATCCACAAAGTTATGAGCTTGCTATTCTACTTGGTTGTCCCACCAAAAATATGGTCAAAGACCCGAACGGGCGGGCGGGCGCGGGGCGTTGACCTCGGGCGTCAGCGGTAGCGCGTCCGCAAGTACTATGATCTATCGTAACCGCTCGGTAAGCGCTCTGCAACAACTTCTAAATGTATTTGGTAAAAAATGTAACATGATGCTGCAAAGTGCAAATCAATCCTTAGTAAATTGGTATGACGAAGTACACAAGTTAATACTTACACGCAAGTAACGCTCCTACAGCTATGAAAGGCGCTGGACAGGAGAAGTCGAGTAACACTCCCACTGCCAGGTTCGATGCTACTCCACCTGCTCGACCCCACCAGGCTCCCCAGCAAACACCCAGACCACTGGAAGAGAGTAATGAAGATGGTGAAGATATTGGTAAAGAAAGGGAAAAATATAGTTTAGAAAACTAAAAAAAAATGCTTTGAAAGAATATCAAACTAAAAAGTTAAAAATAATTTTAAAATTTAATTTATGACAATAGTATATAAACAGTACTAGTAAAATGAAAAATTATGCCGCTTTGTGCCATAATTGTTGTATATTAAGCGCCTCACGCTTTTTTCTCATTTATACTAGTATTGTTTATTTATAATTAAAATTATTGTCATAAATTAAATTTTAAAATTATTTTTAACTGCATGATTTTTTAGTTTTTTAAACTATATTTTTTTCAACTTTTTAGTTCGATATTCTTTTCTTAAATAATATACGGATAACACGTACGCTTAAGTGGTGCTCATTTGTTTTTAACAACTTTTCTTGATCTCCAACAGACAGAATAGCAAGTGCTAAAATTCGTAATGATGTGTTACCCAAGTAACTAAATCTAAACCTAAATTAAAAAATACTTTGCCTGTACAAATTATTGTAAGGTAAGGTTGAAAAATTTTTGAGTTAGAGACGGACAAGCAAACATACAGGTGAAACTAATAAAAAGCATGTAAAAAGAAAAAATAACATCGTTTTCAATTCTATCTTTAAAGTAATGTGCTACTAAGCTAAACCCAACGAATCTATAATGAAAAGATATCAAGCGTAATAGCTTATTTGGAATGATATATTCAAATATATTCATTCTGTATCGTTGATTTTGCATATAGTCGTGGTGGCCTAGTGGCTAAAACACCAGCCTCTCAAGTATGAGTGTGCGTGCGGGTTTGATTCCGGGTCTAAACTTTTCTAACTTATATGTACTTTATAAGGATATCTTGGACACCAATGACTGATTACAAAGTGAAGGAAAACATCTTGAAGAAACCTGGACATTTAAGTCTGAAATCGCCAACCCGCATTGAGCAAGCGTGGTGATTACGCTCAATCCTTCTCTGTATGAGAGGAGACCTATGCCCAGCAGTGGGACGACAAAAAAGGTTGATGATGATTCTGTAACGGGCATTGCTTGAGATGTACTTAGTGTATTGATCGTAAACAATTCCAAACTGGAGCTGCTTAGTTAGAACGTTTCATCATCATCATTACCATCTTAGAACAGTTCACTGCTGAACGAAGGCCTCTTTATTGCAATAACTCGATTTTCGGAAATTCTTATCGAGATGCTCTCAGCCATCTTGCAAAGATTGCCACCCACGTTTACTAATTCGCGGTCTTCACTCAAGAACACGTCTAGGCCACAGGTTATGCATTCTATGACTAATATAGCTCGCCTATTGCTACCTCAGCTTGCTTATTCTGTAAGCTACATCAACAACGTATGCTAGAACGTTCAATTACTTTAAATAATTAAATATAATTCTCAAATACCTCAACCGAGCCGGCAAAGCATGTAGCAGTAGTCGTATCAATAGCACATTTCCGTTCAGCGAAGCTGCATTCAGCGCTGCAGCGGCTGCGACCGCTATTGTGTTAAAACTAGAGCAGTAGCAAGCAGTGGCTGCTAAACAGGCGCTGGCGAGGGCGCACACAGCTGTACAGGCTATGGCTGCACGACGAACACCTTGGACACCACCTCGTGCGCATAGTATCGCGCAAGCAGCATTGCCGAGGAAACAGCAGGCACCGACTATTAGGCCTGAGGTGAATACCTGGAAAACCATGATAAAGAGGCTCATTAAAACTGTCAAAACACAACGAATTAAATTGTAAAATTCAAGGACATCGGAAATTGATATTGTATTACTATAGTTGAAATATGGTATGTGGCGTCATAAGAGGCGATTAAGGGAACTCTGACCAGGGAAGCGGGCAGCAGCGCTTCACTTGTGGAATATCAAGTTACTGCGATCCCTAACCCGCTTGCCAAGCGTGGGGATTATGGTAAACCTCCTCAAAGCAATGAAAGCCTTGGGGGTGGCCTTTATCCAGCAGTGGACCGCTATAGGCTGAAGAAGAACAAGAAGATATGTCCTATAGACTATAAATCAAACTATAAGAGGAGATGATGCTCGCCCAATAAAATCTTTGAGCAACAAGGCACTCATTAAAATACTTCAAGATAATTGCGTTAAATACTTTATTGTAGTGAGTTTCTTTTTACATGCATTTTATTAGCTTCACTTGTATGTTTGGAAAATAAATTGTTTTAAATGGGCCTTATAAGAAGGCTCAAAGTCACTCAAAGGGCAATGGAGAGGGCTATGCCCCAAGCATAGCCCTCTCCATTGCCCTTTGAGTGACGGGGGCCTACCCACGCTACGTCTTCCGGTGCGTGGACGCCACTCGAGAACCCGTCGGCCCCATCGGGCATCGGTCCCACGGGCAATGTGTCCAGCCCACTGCCACTTTAGTGTTGCAATTCTGCGGATCTCCTCATTTCTGATTCGATCGCGCAGTGAAACCCCAAGCATAGCTCTCTCCATTACCCTTTGAGTGACTTTGAGCCTTCGTATAAGGCCTATTGTTAGCGACCACGTCTCAATTCCATAAGCCATCATTGGCAACACACACTGGTCGAAGACTTTTGTCTTGAGACACTGCGGTATTTCGGACGAGAAGATTCTACGTAGCTTCCCGAAAGCATCCCAGCCGAGTTGGATTCGACGATTGACCTCTTTCTTGAAGTTGGACCTTCCTATCTGGGCCAGCAGATTACAGCCCACTCCCTCTCATCAACAGGAGGCCTGTGTCCAGTAGTGGGAAGGTTATAGGCTGATTATGTATACGTATGACGTAATTTAAGTGTTGGCTGTTCTTCAAAATTCTAAACATAAAGGACCCTTACCTCCTGATCTATAGTAGCATCACAAGTACTGCTCTGTCCAAAATGTTCATCATAAGTGCTATCATTAAACCCAGGGACAGGTATCTCCTTGCCATAAGAGTCATATTTCAGGTCCTTCCAAAGGGCTGAAGCGTTGAACAGCCTCGCGTTTTCTGGCTTAGCGGTTGATGCTGTTAGCTTACACTCTCGACCCTGGATACGAAGTAGAAGCTCCGGTATCCACATGTTTAAGCCAAAGCCACTGGAAATAGCAAAAGAGAGACATTTTTCAGTATCTAATATGATATAAAATTCAATATTTATTATTTAAGGGTAATATAATTTTACACAATTAATTTTCAGTCAATGTTCTTCCTACCAGTTTAAGAAATAAAATTTATGAAACGTATAGATATTACAATGAATGTATAAAAAAGCTGAGTTTGTATAGTAATAAAAAAATCGTAAAATCTATTTAATATATAGCGAGAAATTTGAAGTATGAAGGAAAACATCTTGAGGGAACGGCATGTCTTAGAGTTAAAAAAAAAATATTTAAAACATGTGACCTCTACCATCCCGCATTGGGCCATCGTGGTAGATTACGGCACATTTCCTCTCACTGAGAGGAGGCATGCCCCCTAATCGGTGAACACATTTTTGTCAAATGATTGCGACAAGTTGGTATCAGTTGAACCGAACGGACTAATGGGCGGTCCGAACGATCCCAACTGATACCAACTTGTCGCAATCATTTGACAAAAATGTGTTCACCGATTAGGGGGCTGGTCCCAACAGTGGGAACAAAATAGGCTGATGATGGTGAAAAGAAAGATGGAAGTATTATTTTTATTGTATGGCTTCTATGAATATTGATACCTACTATTAAACTTATTATTCTTTTAGAGAAGCTGTAATCGTTAACTATTCTCAAGAAACAATAGATATTTAAGCAATCAATTAGAAGGCTGGTGCTAAATAACAGAATTTGAGCCCCTGACAACCCAGTAAGAGGATAAAATATGGGTAGTTTTTTTTTTTAATAATTATTAAGCCCTTAATCCCGCCAGATGGTAAGCAGCAATGCAATCGTTGGTGGAAAAGTGCGCTGGTTTATTAATCATATTCACTTAAAAACTTAGTGAATAGGAAGGAAACGGTGGTCGAGCGAGGTGATGCAATGTTAAACTCAACAACAAGACCAATGATTATGCGCCAGAGGGAGATTGATCTTGAGACCCTCGATGATCAAACTCCCGACATACCAACATTTGGTGCATCGTACCCTGTACACATCGCAACTAATCAAACCCGTCCCATGTACGGCTTCACCAGACATCATACCGGAACACGACAAATCGCTTGGCGGCAAGATTCTGTATGGTGGGTGGTTATAACTTCTACCGGTAGCCGATATAATATGGCCTACCACCGAGAAAAGTACTGATTTCATTTCATTTGAGATGTCTGTTGATTCAGTTATGTAGTGTATACTATTTTATTACATAGGCCACACCTATATCGCTATAATCTACTATAATAATTCCATACTTACGCAGCCATATTCGCAAAAAACATGAAGAGTATCAGGGTAGACTTGACAGCATAACTCCTGGAGACGAAAGTCTTCAAATCCTTGATGACGCTCAAGAACAAAACTTTAGTCCTGCTCTCCTCGCCCCCCAGGGTCTTGCCCACAAATACGTCGTCTTGGATCAACTTCTTTATCTGGAAATAAACAAGAATATGTTTTGATAAAATCTCACAAGCATACTCTGTCCTCTTTCGGGGAGTTTCTTTCCCGTTCTGCTCCATAGGTACCTACGCTTTGGAAAGGACAACCCGTTTCATCTTTCTGGTTGACTGACCCCATGATATACTTATTCATAAAAATTTGTTTATTTAAAACTAGCGCCCCGCCCCGGTTTCGCACGGGTGCAATAGGGATGTGTCCAAGGTATGAAAATCAAAAAAATAATTAGTCCGTCTTATAGATAGGTAATAAAAAAAATTAAGACCCATATTTTTTATTTTGTCGTAATTACCAAAAATTACTGAGATATAGCGTATTAAAGTTACAAAGTGGGGCTAATTACGTCACGCCGTTCTATATTTTGCACCACGCCGTGACGCCATGCGACATTTCAAATCAATATATCTTCCTCAGTATTTGAATGAAAGAAAAAATAAAAAATACGTGTTCAATATTTTTTATAAAGCTATCTGACGGACATTAAATTATTTTTTAGGATGCAAGCCAATGTTGATACTAATTACACTACAGAACAACTGCCCCGGCCGGTCGGTAACGCCGCAAACGCTACTTCCCGCAATTTTTAAAACTATCTATTAAAAAAACGCGCATCAAAATCAGTTGAGTAGTTTTAAAGATTTAAGCTTACATAGGGATATAGGGACACAAAGCGACTTTGTTATAAGTTGTGGTTGCCTTTTATTTTTTAATAATTATGCTTGACTGCAATCCCGCCTGATGGAAAGCAGTGATGCAATCGTTGATGGTAAAGCGCGCTAGTTTATTTAGCCTATTCACTAAAAAAAAACTTAGTGAATAGGAAGGGAGACGGCAGTTCAGCGTGGTGATGCAATGTTAAACTTAACAACACGACCAACGATGCTGCGCCACAGGAAGAGTGATCTGTAGATCCTCCACGACCAAACTCCGGACACAACAACATTTGGCGCATCATAACCGGCACACATCGCAACACAACTGCTCAGACCTGTCCTCCGTACGACTTCACCAGGCATCATGCCGGAACACGACGAATCGCTTGGCGGCAAGACATTATCTGGTGGGTGGTAACTTCTGCCGGCAGCCGATGTTAACTGGATCCAACAGAGTACAGGTACGTATATTACAGGGAGTGATCACCTTTTCGATCTTTATAAAACATAAACAGTAATATAACATCATTTTTTTTATATGTCTCTCACCAGGAATTTCTCCTGTATCGGTCATGCCATACAATTTGTTTTTACTTTGCGGGAATCGAACCCGCAGCAGTCGATCGCTCCCACTGCACCAACCATATCATCTACAATTGGGTTGTATACTAAAAAATAAATTAATAACCATCAGATAGATTTATAAAAAATATTGAAAACTTATTTTTTATTTTTTCTTTCATTCAAATACTTATGAAGTTATATTGATTTGAAATATCGCATGACGTCACGCCGTGATACAAAATATAGCACGGCGTAACTTAATTAGCCGCCACTCCGTAACTTTAATACGCTATATCTTAGTAGTTTTTGGTAATTACGAAGAAATAAAAAATACGGGTCTTATTTTTTTATTATCTATAAGACGGACTAATTATTTTTTTGATTGGATACATCCCTATTGCATGATTATGTGTGTTGCTTCCATATTTGAAATTTGCTTGCGTGTGCGTAAACGTGGAAGTGGGGCGCGTCATTTCAGTTTAGACGAAGTCTAATGCTTATTATATAATATAACGTAATAGTACTACATATTAGGTAAAGTAGGCTGTACAAAATATACCACGGCGTGACGTAATTAGCCCCCACTCCGTAACTTTAATACGCTATATCTCAGTAGTTTTTGATAATTTCGACGAAATAAAAAATACGGGTCTTAATTTTTTTTATTATCTATAAGACGGACTAATTATTTTTTTTTTGATTTTCATACCTATTATGTAGACTTTAATCATTCTAGAATGTGTAATGGAAACTCTATTGCTACCTTAAAACAGTAAAGATAATAATAGCTGGTATATTTCAACTCAAAATAAAATAGGTCCTTCTCATAGAATTGATAAAAAATTTTAGATTTCATATACTATCGAAAAAATCGTGTTAATGTGTAGTATAGAGCATGAGAACTGGTCTTTTGAGGAAAATATCAGAAAAAGGTGTAGTATACCTTCTCTGTATGAGAGGAGACCTGTGCCCAGCAGTGGGACGATAAAAAGGTTGATGATGATGATGATGATGATACCGACGACACGCATGCATCAGCCATCTCAACCTGCTCGACAAGTTGCTAGTTGTTGTAATATCATATACGATATATCATCAAAATTTATATAAAATACCTTATACTCAGCACTGCTCCCATGGTTTGACTTGTAAATCGATGCCAGGATCTTCAACGCCTTGTCACTTCTGTTGGTATCAGACAGCAGCCTGGGACTTTCTGGTAGGTACATCACCCAGCCTCCAGAAATGAACCCGGGAATACTGGAGAGAGCTAGAAACAGCCTCCAGGAGTGGATTGGCAGGAGAGTCTCGTAGTTAGATACCTTGAATGGTATCACCAGCCAGGCAACCGCTGGAAGGAACGAAAATATATTATTAAATTTAGAAAAAAAAAAAAAAAACATTTTTTTTGTTTGCATCTAGGCTTGTCAGGCCACATCCTTCATTTTAAAGGACTTCCTCTTTTTCAGACTCAAAAATTGATCTTGTCGTAAAATATTGAATAGATAATACTTTGTTCTTTATTTCATGAATTTCGAAAAGGTTAGTAATTAACCACTACTTTTTAATATCAGTTAATAATTTGTGTAATTTTATTAATAAATATCGCTACTGATACCATAACAGAAAAAAAATCAACAAAGTCTAGCGCCAAGCGATTCGTCGTGTTGATGATGTCTGGTGAAGCCGTACGGAGGATTGGTCTCGCCCGGCACAAATCTCAACACAACTGCTTTGCGCCAAATGTTGTATCGGGACATTGCATCACCTCGCTCAACTACCGTCTGCCTTCCTATTCACTCAGTTTTTTTACACCATATAGATTACAGAACATAAATAAAAATATTTTACAAAGAGTGACACAATGGGCGGTCTTATCGCTAAGAGCGATCTTTTACAGACAACCTTTGGATGGAATTCTAAGGGGAAGGATAAAGAAATAATGTAGGTAGTCTACAGTGTACTATTTATATAGATTATACAATAAATATATACGTTAAGTGTATTATATTAGTTTAGTTCACTACAAAATAAGTGAGTTAGGAGAGAGGAAGCACTTTTCTTTTGGACTTTACTCTGTTGCTTACTAACACTATGTTACATTTATTTTTAAGAGATTTATTTTTAGTTACAGTTTTAGTACAATAATCCATACTAATATTATAAATGTGAAAGTAACTCTGTCTGTCTGTTACGCTTTCCCACTTAAACCTCTCAACAGAGTTTGATGAAGTTTGGCACAGACAATCTTTAGACCCTGAGAAAGGACATAGGCTACCTTTTATTAAAAAAAAAATGATATTCCCGAGGGAAATCTAAAAAGCGCGATATAACCGAATTCCACACGGGCGAGCCGCGGGTGGAAAGCTAGTTAAAGATAAATATGAAATACAAAGAATAATAAATATGTATAAAGCTTACATCTATGTATGTGTGTGTGTGTGTGTGTGTGTGTGTGTGTGTGTGTGTGTGTGCGTGCGTGCGTGCGTGCGTGCGTGCGTGCGTGCGTGCGTGCGTGCGTGTGCGTGTGCGTGTGCGTGTGCGTGTGCGTGTGCGTGTGCGTGTGTGTGTGTGTGTGTGTTTGTGGAGGTAGTTTATTATACAGTTTAATAGAAATCACGTAGCCGCTGGACTTGCCGAGTGCATTTTTAAGCATGAACTTGGCATGTTTAGTTTAGAACGATGTCTGAGAGTATAGCTCTTGGTGTTTCCGAACAATGGATGATTTTAGAATGTAAATACAGGGAAGAGAGATATTACGTTTCTGAAAGAATGGTTTGCAACTGTCTGTTTGCTCAATATTTACGAGGATTCTTATCAGTTTCTTTTGGAGGATGAAAAGTGTTTCTACATCTGTACTGTTATTCCAAAGGGTGACACCATAGCTAAGCCATGCATAAGCGTAAGCATAGTAGGCGGTGAGCGCTGTCAACGATTGCATCACTGCTTATCATCAGGAGGGATTGCGGTCAAGCACTATTTATATCATTATTATAAAAAAAAATCGTTTGCACATAGAACTTAACTGATGATAAACTGATTTATGCAAAAAAAAGGTTTTTGGTTATTTTGTCAGATAATATCTTTGTCCACTTAACCCTTTACTTGTTCACAAAAATTGGAGCTAGCAATTCTATTTCCATCACTTTCAAATCTTGGAAAAGTAAGCAGTTGATTTAGTTTTAGTTTCAAGTTGTTTTGTTTTATTTCTTCAAGGAATTTATTTTATTTAAATAACATTTAATCTACAAATCCCCATATTTATAACTATTGTTTTACCACGCATCTAGCATTGGTTTCATGTTATTACTCAGCTTATGTAAATATGAGCGAAAACTGAAGATAAAAGAAAATTTGTAGTAATAATATAAATTGTAACATAATATTATATTATAGTCAGTTTCAAATTAGTATCTCCATACTAAAGGAAAGGAATTCCGCACCATACACTAATTGTTAAGACAATTTCATACAAAATAATTCGATAAAGTTACGATGTAAAATATGATAACAGTGTATCTAAATACGCTACAGGCGAACAACGCGTCATACTGACGTCACACGAATTCTACAACTCGCAATCAGAGTTTACCGTGCAACTAGCATACATACAACTTCCCAACTTCAACCGTTGGGCAATTGGCCACCAGAATTACACCCATCTGAGGTCGGAGGATTCTCCCTTTTCTATGTCCCTTATGCCTCCAAAACAGCACATTTTATTTACATTAAATATGAACCGTGTGGTACCAGGCATAGAATAGTACCATTCCATATCCTCCCGTGGGTGTTGTAAGAGGCTACTAAGGGAAATCTCACTAGGAACAAATTACTGCGATCCCCAAACCGCCTCCCAAGCGTGGGGATTATGGCCTCTGTCCAGCAGTGGACCTCTATAGGCTGAGAAAAAGGAGAAGAAACATGAATTTGGTTTGATATTTTTTTTTTTTAATAATTATAAACTAGTGCTTGACCGCAATCCCGCCTGATGGTAAGCAGTGATGCGATCGTTGATGGTAAAGCGCGCAGAAAAACTGAGTGAATAGGAAGGTAGACGGCAGTTGAGCGAGGTGGTGCAATGTTAAACCCAACAACACGACCAACGATGCTGCGCCAAAGGGAGATTGATCTGAAGACCCTCCACGACCAAACTCCCGACACAACAACATTAGGCGCATCCTACCCGGCACACATCGCAACACAACTGCTCAGACCCGTCCTCCGTACAGCTTCACCAGACATCATGCCAGAACACGACGAATCGCTTGGCGGCAAGGCTTTGTCTGGTGGGTGGTAACTTCTGCCGGCGGCCGATGTTATGGGCTACCACCGAAAAATTAATTACTTACTACCAATTACTCTTATTTTATCAATAAAGCTAAGATACCTACACACATATCGTATATCTTCGAAACTATGCATTTTTGAACCATAACTTCTAGGACTTCCTGTCTATTTTTGCTTATAGAGTATAACCCTAGAGTTATAGGATATACAAAAAAAAATACATTGTATGGTCAGGGCAGTGGACGTTGGAATGGGCCTACACGATTTTCATTCCTCTTCATAAGAAAGGTTCGACTAATGTCAAAACTAAAGTAATGTCACAACTACCGCCTATATTTCGAACGACTGAAAGCCTACCTATCATGGGAGATCGTAAAGGAACAAGCTGGGTTCGTAAAGGGAATGGGAACCCGAGAACAAATAATACACATGTATCAAAAACCAGACGTATCAACTCAATGTCATTGAATAAAATCAACAATATTTTGACGGGACACACTCATGATTAATAAATAGTCTCCAATCTAATTCATTCTAACACAATACTCACAATTCACGGCTGACAGCATAAACATACAGACAGTTTGACAATACCTATGTCATGACAATTTAGTTGGTTGAATTCAATTTTGTTTTTTTTTTTATATAAAACACTTGTAATTGGATAAATGCTGCATGATTTGTAGGCGATGATGGACATAGAATCTTATTATGGAAGTGGTTCTAATACAGATTTTGACATCGGCAGACTGACGGATACAGGAATCAACTAACCATTACAGAAATATCATCATCATCTTCATCATTATCATTACAGCCGAAAGACGTCCACTGCTGGACATAGGTCTCCCCAAGGATCTCCACGACAACCGGTCCTCCCGCATCCAGCGATTTCCCGCGACCTTCACTAGGTCGTCGTTCTACCTCGTCGGGGGCCTACCTACGCTGCGTTTTCCCATGCGTGATCGCCACTCGAGAACCAGTCGGCCCCATCGGGCATCGGTCCTACGGGCAATGTGCCCGGCCCACTGCCACTTAAGTCTTGCAATTCTTCGGGCTATGTCGGTTACTCCCGTTCTTCTGCGGATCTCCTCATTTCTGATTTGATCACCCAGTGAAACTCCAAACATAGCCCTCTCTATTGCCCTTTGAGTAACCTTGAGTTTTCTTATAATGCCCAATGTTAGCGACCACGTCTCACTTCCATAAGTCATCACTGGCAACACACACTGGTCGAAGACTTTTGTCTTGAGACACTGCGGTATTTCGACTTCTGCGGTTTTTTTACTGTCCGTTTAATACATATTATATACCTGAATGATTGTATAGATGTATGAGTATATGTTATTGTGTAACACAATAACTACTAGACGGATTTGGGGAAAAATTGATTTACATAGATACATAGAATATATTTTTATTTTTATCCTGATGTTTCTACGGGATTGAAACGTTGATCGTATACATATTCGTAGATAATTGAAAGTCTGGCCAGCAGTCTTAGCAAGGGGTATCGTATTACCCAGTAACTGGGTTGTGGAGGTCAGGAGGACCCAAATATAGTTAGGAAGAGGTTAGGCTATAAGCTTGAATCAGCTACAAGAACATGAAACGCTTGACCTTTATACTCAATATAGGCTTCTTTTAATCACTTTTAATTTGGTACCTATCTCTCCAAATTCATTTATTTTTGTTAATCTTTTTGCATAGGATTCTGTAAATTAGTAGAGGGCTCTTGTAACACAGGAATCAGGGACTTCACACTTTTTTGTACCAATTTTTGTGTAATAAAGATATTATTATTATATTTCTTAATTAATCTATCGTAATTAACCTTCTCCGAACAGTGAAACGCACAAGACACTTAATGTAGAATTAAAAGTGAAAGTTAAACCACGAAACTTTTCCATTACACTAATAATAACTTATTATCGATACAAGTATCTTCAATCGATCAAAAATACGACACTAACTGTTACAATCGGTTTCTCCCATACGGAACTGTCAGCTAACAAGTTTTTGCCTAACAAATGTGTAACACTGACCCCTAATCGGTATGTACAATGTTTAAGTATCTAAGCATTTGGTCATCAGTTCACCTGTCTAGTTATTTGTCACAGAACAGAATGGTTTAGAAGGCTAACATCCTACTAAGAATGGAATCAGGCGCAAGCATACTTCTATGTCTACGTACTTACGGAACTCATAAAAAATGAAACTGTGAATACTGGATGATGGACACTGTTTTATTTACAATGCATAAATACGTGAGCTGCAGTGACATTCATAATGTTAACACCAGAGATATGGGCAAACTGCGAGCCCCTTTTCACCGACTTCTAAAGGTTCATAACGCTTTTGTTAGCTTGGTATAACTTTTAATAATAAGATAACCGCTGCTTTGCTAGACTTGCCTTACAATGCATTTAAAGCACAAATCAAATCCAAGCTTTGTTTTCAGGCTTATTATTCCGTAAATGACTCTTTAAATGATTAGAATAGCTGGTCGCTCAGATTAACTCAAGACAATGTTTGTGTTCTTTCTCCTGAATTAGCTTACTGACACGTTATATCAGTTCATATAATTTACTTTTTTCACTATTTACTTTAGTCACGCCCTTTATACCTGGGGCTTTTATTTAGGTAATAAGTTTTTTACATTTCCATTTTAAAATATTTTATTTTTTGTTGTTGCTTTGTTGTTGTGTTTTCTTGTGTTCATTATTGTACATAGTATTGTATAAAGTCATGTTTTTTTTTTTAATGAACAGACAGCTGTGCTGCTGGGAGTTTGTTCCGCCACTTTTTCTTCCCAGCGAAAGCACTAGGAAGTGGCGCAGGGTGGACGTTTTGGGGGGACTGTCTTGTGTAATATTGACGTTCAAAAACTGCTGTTTCTCAGCCTGAATGAGCATGAATAATTGACTTTTGATTATGATTTTGATTTTTGCCTATTGTTATTAAATCATCTGAGAAATATACTAAAAAAATACGAGTAACATAGGATTAAGACTAGGCAAGGGCAAAGAAAAACTTGCCCATTCTTCTCCAAACGACACGAACTGTTGGAAGGGGCGACTAGAACCAATAATATTTTTTGGTGAATTTGACTGTCATATGTGCCTTTTATGTGCCTATTTCAAATAAATGATTTGACTTTGTGTCAAATAATCCTACTAATAATACGAACAAGAAAGTTTGTACACGTTCTAATCAGTTCACCTAATAGTTGTGTTAAATGCTGCATTGAATAAAATAGAAAGCATTACATTTTATGTTATGTTTTACTAATTAATACCATAAAACAAATCCCCGTCAGTATTGCGCATGCACTTCTCGCTCTTTGTACGAACTTGACCTTCTGTGTCCATTTCATATGTCTGTATTTACGCTGTTAATAAATCTAGGCTTCGAAGTATGTACCGGTTAGATCCGCTGACCTTCTGAGGTCCTGGATCTAATCTCATAAGAGAAAGTGTTTCGGTTTATTATTGATACTTATCGTATGGTTTTTAGGGTTCCGTATGTAAGACTCCATTGTCTGATTGTCTGTCTGTCCATCTCTCTGTCTATCTGTCTATCTGTACTCATATACAGTGACAGCAGCAGCAGACGGTTATAATTTTCACGGATGATGTATTTCTGTTGCCGCTATGTAACTATGGGTACTCCATTCGCGCTAGCATTAGACAGATGTCAAAAAGTAAGATGTCAATAAGGTATACTTTGTAGTTAAATTACAATATACAGTGCTTTTTTATATTTAAGATTGATGCTGAATTTACTACTACCATTTACATATTATACTAAAAGCAATTTATTCTGAATTTATAAGGATTTTAATCAAATAATTTAATGAATACTAAAAATTGTTATAATTTTTGTGCGGACGACAGCAGTTCAAGCTGCCCCAAACTGTCAGAAATTCCCAATTAGCCTTGAGCCTTAATGCTTTAGAGATAAAGTTGAAAATCTAATAAGGAAATCTGACAGATTGTAGCAGAGTGATGTGCTGTCGTCTGTACGTTACCCTATGTGCCCGAATCCGACTCACACTTGGCCTTTTTTTATACACTGAGTCATCGTAGTGTATAAAAAAAACCGCCAAGTGTGAGTTTTTTTTTATATACATTGTGTGTTTTTTATACACTGAGATGAATCAATGTACAAAAAAAAACTGGTACGATTTTTCCTACACCTTACATACCTCTTCAACTGTAATCTTGCTATTTTACTTTCATCTGTCGTGCTCATGAATAAATAAACACGTGATCCGTCGAGCACTTGTTATATTCTTATTTCTTCACTTTCACATTTGATGAGTTCAAATTTTAATAGCTGTCCAGCGGCCCAGTGGCCCGACCTACGAGTTGTAGGTCATAGGTGCTAATACAGACTAGTGCTTTATCTATCTATACTGATATATAAGCCTGAAGAGTTTGTATGTTTGTTTGAACGCGCTAATCTCAAGAACTCCTGGTCAGATTTGAAAAAATATTTTTGCATTGGATAGCCCAATAATCCAGGAAGGCTTTAGGCTATACAATATGTAAAGAAAACCCTGTCCGATTCGTAAAGGTATTGTTAGGTATCAATAACTGATTCTACTAATGGATACAAAACCGGGCTAAACTTAAAAAAAATCCCCCTAAAAAAATAAATATTATTTCGCAAAAAGAGGTAACTTAATGCGTTAAGCACCCTTCCGCGGGCGGCGGGCGGCAGGGCACGCGGCACTTGGTCGCATCGTTATTCGCTCATAATAATACCGGTGTTGTCACTTTTTTTAAAATTACCAAATTTCGGGGAAGTTGGAATTAATTCGCGGGAAAAAAAGAATTATTTCAAAATTCATTCGTATTGGTACTATGATGATTACGTAAAATTTTATATTATATTTGGTCATGTGTTTACCTAACCTTTATTATCCTTATGGATCGGACAGGGTTTTCTTAACATATTGTATAACATGGAGCATATAAAAAAACATATCAAAACCTACGCGGGTGAAACCGTGAGGCGCAGCTAGTTTAGTATAAAAGATTCAGACCACCACAACACTCTCAAAACCGTGAAGCAAAACACCGTGAGGCAATAACGCAAAACAAACAAACGCAAGTCCTTACCAGGTAATACCAGCCAGGCGACTACGAAGCTCATTCCTACAACACTGAGGTACAGCTGTCTTTTCTTAGGTCCCACCAGGTCTGATAGATAGGAAAATACCAACGTTGCAGGTCCACCTGGTAAAGGCAGAAAATTTTATTAAACATTATATTTGAAATGGGCTGTATATATAAACAGATGAAGTTAAAACTGCTACCAATCTCGGGCGAAAACATTTGGCCGCAGTGTCAAACCTAGGGACCCCGAATTCATAGGTTAGTTTAGTAAAAAATTGCGACACACAAATGTCACAGTATCAAACCCAGGGCAGTCCGAGCACATGGTTTTTTTTTTTTTTTTTTTTTAATTAAGCCGTCTTTTTTCCTTCTTGCGTAGCAAGAAACGTTTTTTACGTTAATGTTTTGCAAATTTCTTTTGTTTTCCTTTAAATGAGCTGTTCTTGGGCTTGTGCTTTTTTAGGGCTGCTCTTTTCCCCATAATCTTTTTATCTCGTCTTTTGATATACACATGGGTTATAGGTTCGGTCATAGGACCGAGAGCCTTTCGAACGAAGCGAGAAGCGCAACAGCACCCGGCGAGAGCTAGATCCAAGTTGGTCACACTTACTAGACGATTTAGTATTTGTACGACCTCAAAATAGTATTCACATTTTTTTTTTGGGACAAAATCCCCCGCACATTTTCCCACCCACTGCAACAGCTCAAAGCCATAATCAACAGTGGAGACCGCCAGAAAAACGCCGAGCAATGAAGCTCGACGAGTCCCGGAGAAACGATTCAACTGTCTTGGGTCCCGCAACGAAATTAATCAGAAAAGAATAGCGGAGGAGTAAGAAAAAAGATATTTTTGCCACTTCCCTCCATAACAAGCAGGAGACAGAACAGAACTAGGCCAATCGGCACAATGGGACATTATTGCAACTGGGAGAAGCCCAGATTGCCAAGCACCACGGAATAAAATTTGATTAAGTTAATGGGTCCTAAGTAGGTATGTGCTGTTACAATTGATTCCAATAATAGGTATGGCAAAAGTGCCTGAACGCACGGAAATTGGTTCTAGTTTCTACAAGGTCCGTATAATAACAAAGAATACACTCCCACAAGATGTGATGTGCGCATTTACATATGTCGGACTCAGATACGCAGTAAGATGAATTGCATACCATTGATAGATTACTCTAAAACTTACCTATCACAAACCCGTTAATAGTCCTCGCAGCTAGCAGTAATCGATAGTCGGACACGGTACTCTGTGACAGCGTGATGGCAGCGTCCATCAGCAGGGTCATGCTGAGCACGTTACGCCGGCCAAACACGTCGCCCACTATTCCCCAGAAGAAGGCGCTGGCTACTCCACCTGGAGAAGAGAGACAATGTCAATGGAAGATCGATTTGGTCATGAGGAAAACACATAAAATTTGATGTATCTTTGCCACTCTTCCAAACAACAAATACTGTACGTATTTGTATGAAATTTGGCACACTGGCGGATTATAACCAGGGTTTACATATAGGCTAATTTTTATCTGGATTTTTCTACGGAATCAAACCTTATATAGGTGAAACCGTAAGGCATAGATAATAGAGAAATATGGAAGAAAAAGACATGCTGACTATAAATAGGTAAATTGGCACAAGGGAAGGGGAATTATGACAATTCCTGATAATCAACTCCTAGGTGTAATTTAGGTTGCTCTGTATCTACACTAACTATATTATGTAGGAACAACCAATCAGCCTTGTAGGCAAACCGATTGTTTAATTGTTTCGATAAATCCATCGTCTAACTATAATCGACCTGAATTACATAAACGGCCAATTTGCTACATTCAGCCTTTTCTTAATCCATGTGGTTTTAACCAAGAATGGGTCTGAATTAGAAAAGTAAGTAATAAATTCCTTGTCATTCCCAGGGGAACATCTTGGGGGGACCACGAGTCATGCGTGATTTTGAATTAGAATAGAATAGTAATCGCTTTTGAATTTATGAAAAAAAAAAAATACAAATGATAGTTACAGTACTCGAATATTTTTAACAAACAGCCAGTATGCCATCTAGAACAAAAAGTTTGCATAGGTATTACCTATTTGGTACGAAATGATATCCTTACTAATATTATAAATTGGAAAGTGAGTTTGTTTGTTTGTTCCACTTTCACGCCGTAACTACTGAACCGATTGCTTTGAAATTTTGCAGAAGTCCGGATTAAATAATAGGGTACTTTATATCCCGGGAAAAATTGATATTGCCGAGGGAAATAAAAAAAGCTCGATATAACCGAATTCCACACGGACGAAGACGCGGTCGTAAAGCTAGTAGTTAATAATTTAAAATAGTATCTGTTAGTTGGACCTATTTGATGTGTGTAGAATTCAGCTGCATGGTGAGACTGTAAACTGACTTTATTATAGTAAGAAAAAGGCTAGGTAAATGAGAGGTTGAGTCCTTTACTACCTTTTTGTATTCAGTGTTTGGTTTAACCTTATTATGTAGAACTAGCGACCCGCCCCGGCTTCGCACATAGACAAATGACATATGTACCTAAGCCTTCCTTAATAAACGGTGGCCCTTCAATAAAAATAATGTCTACTGTACCGCCCATCAGTCAATATCTGACTCTGCAAATACATTGACCTTATTGTCCCTGGATAGCCTAGTTCCACCACCTTCAGACAGAATGAAAGCCTACAGGGGTAGCAAGTTTGTTCGAAATAATGGTCCCCCGCTCCGACCCACTCCCTCCGCGGTTTAGGCAGAGAAACACTCAAGTAGCAGGCGACCGGCACGGGCGCGAGCGACACGCGGATTTTTTCTGGTTTTAATTCAAAAAGAGATTTGCTGCTACTGAAATTACCTTTGATAGGACGTAATTTATTTGGATTAGAATTAATAATAAAGAACAAATTGTGGGCTCTGATTTCGACTGGCATTTTAATTAACTTTTCAAACGTAAAAAAGTAGACATAATGAAGAAACTATAGTAGGTAGACATATGGTGTCGCAGACTTTTTTGTAGGCATTTTAAGGTCTACAATACTGTAGTACATTATTTTGATCTATCTCATAGGCTCCAGCAGCGTTTGCAATGTAAGCTCAAAAAAATGCGTTTATTTTGCGACATGTGTTAGAAACCTCAAAAATTATCAGTGTTCCTCTTATATATTATGCATGTTATATACATAAAAACCTTTCTGTTAAATCACTCTATATATTAAAAAAACTCTATCAAAATCCGTTGCGTAGTTATAAAGATTTAATCATACATAGCGACATAGGGAAAGTAAAAGTGACTTTGTTTTATAATATGTAGTGATAAACATATGTGAACGATACATATGTATTTGAATAAACATGAAAACGTGACATTGTATTGAAAATTATAAAAAAACTTAAGAACATTTGAACTCTGCGGCAACCTTAACGCAGCATCCTTAAAATTTCCACCAGTAAATTAACTGCAGCAATTAATTTGATGTGGACCTGTTTTATTTCAGTAACTTTTGTAATGTCCTATACAACATCATTTTTTGTCTCTGCGAAACCTGAAACACGTGTTCGGTATTTTTAAGTAAAGAATCTGTTTCACAAAATTTCAAAAGGATATCTGGGAGTTCGGTGTCGTCTCCCGACCAGGCCAGCCCGAGAGCCTCCGTGGCGTAGCTGTAGGAACGCGGCTGCTGGGCAAGTAGTCGTATATAATATTTGCACTGGTTTGGTCGTGCCTCAGCAAACACGTTAAGCCGTTGGTGCCGGTTGCCATATGACCATCTAATGGTAGTCGTTACGTGTTGTTGGAGCCCTCAAAAGTCCAACATTTAGTCTAACTGCAATGCTTCGACATCGCCTTTGTGTTGTGGGGGTCTGACGGCAGTCGCTTTACGGAAAATATCGAAGTTTAGCCAAAAAATCAACAGTTCGACTGGTAAACTCCAAAAGTTGATAAAGCTTCGGATGCGACGGGGATTAAGGCTGAGATGATGATGATTTCAGTCCAGCCCGAATCTGGATTTTTACCCTTTTGCCCCGGTAATGGCAATAGGCTGGGAGAACCGATGGCTTACAATAAGACTTATACATGACACACGCAAAAGCTCGTTAACTTAATGTTAAAAATCCAGTGCTACAAGCTCAGGCATTAATTTAAATTTCACTTAGTGTTACTAAGAATGGGCGCAAGAATGGGACAAGAACAAGCTATAAAATCCAACGTCCACATTAAATTGTCATTTCTAAGAGATATAAAAATATTGATGACTCTGCTTTATTTTATTACGTCACTGGCGCCTACAACGGTATCGAGAACGTTGAAGTAATCAATGTTTAGGTTTCATTTTATAGGATTAAGTATTTTATCGATGATAGCATTAATACCTTAGCTTGAGGTATATGGCTTATGTTTTCTTTGAAAGTCTAAACTACTACGCTATCGCACTATCGCCATTTTCTACAACGTTATTTTTTCCATTATACGAGACCCGAATATAGTTAGTTCAGATTAAGCAACTGAATCGATTACAATCATTTTCGCATCATGTTATATTTTTTCCCAAATACATTTAGAAATTGTTGCAGTGTAACCACACTGCAAGAATTTCTTTCTGTTTTTTCTGTAACCACAGAGCGAGCCACGCAGCTTACGGTAGATTGTAGTACCTGCGCGCGCGCAACAGCTGTTGCTAGAGGTCAACGTATCGCTTGTACGCCCGAGTGGAGCGTTGACTATATTTTTGTTAGGACAACCAAGTAGGATAGCAAGCTATAACTGATGTCCCACCAAATGTGCCTACGTAGCAGTGGCGAAGGGTGAAATTTTGACAAAGGGAAGCCGGTCCAAAAAAATAAACACTTAAACACTTACCTACTGCAGGATATCTTGGAGGAGGTCTTCAGATAAGAATAATATGAAAAGCCCCACCTTCACCATACAAAAAAGGACTGATGATTTGATAACAATGTCTTTCAAGTATGATAAAAGCGGCTTTGTGAAAAGCCTTTTTCGACGTGCATCTCTATACCACACATGCATGCTTGTTAGTAAGTACTAAGTTAAGTACCTATTGTTAGGGAATAAGAGTCAAGAAAAAATAAAATAAAAAATTACAAAAATAATAAAGTGTTAAAAACCGAACCACACAAACACCGATCCAAAACTAACAAAAATATTAAGCAAAAATAAAGCAAATTATACACAATCACAACGTTATTTATATTCTAATGCAATGCGTCTGTTTTTTTTTTAACAAAATGAGCTAAAATGTTATAAAAATTCGGATTACTTTTCATTTTTTTTTTTTTTTTTTCAATTGACATGATAGGATCGGACAATCTCTGCTCTTTTTGGCAGTTTCGCACATACGTGTGAATGCGTTTTAAAGCAGAAAATGACCGCTCAGCTGAAGCTACTGAAATGGGGAGGGTCAGAATTAAACTGCAAAGAGTCGAACCTTGAGAAAATGCGTCTTTCAAAGACGTATTAACAGTAACAGCACTCTATATGAATTAAAGCCATAATAACAAACAAAATCCACAGTATTTAACCAAATCTGCGATTAAATTACCTTACAGAATCCGTCACAGTTTAAATAACACAAATATTAAAAACAAACGAAAAACTCACGCACCATAGGTATAGAACGCTTTCTCGTAGTGGCGTGGTTTCTTTGTCTCTTTCTAATAGAGTAGAGGAGAGAAATACAAGCCGCATGCCAGTAGCCTATATTAATCAAGTTTTACCGACGGTTAGCGAGCATTAGAAAGAGATGGTCTGATACGCTGTCTCTTTTCCCCTCATAGTAAAACGTTGACCGAGGTAAGCTGAAATTCATCGGGTTCCTTCAATGTAATGTACGAAAAATTGAAGCGCTGATTAATTTACGACTATAAAATGAAATGTGATACTTAGGGTATTGCTAAAAATTACGATTGCTATTGTAAATCGCGCCGGCATTTGATTAATAATACTTTGTTAATGAAATAGAATGTAAATAGTTTTGTATGAATATGGAACTGATTTTTGAAAGGTAACCCGGTGGGAATCGGCTTGTATGGACCCTTCGCCACTGCTACGTAGTATGTTCCAGCACAATCCAGACTGATTCTACCATATAACATATGACGCAGTTCTAAATGCCAAAACCGAGGATGTACTATATTATGTTAGACTCACCACTCATAAACGCCATATTGATAAGCCCAGCCTGGTAGGTGGTAAGTTCCAGCTCACACCTGGCTGCTGGCAGCACGTATGACATGACGCAGTTCTGGACGCCTGACGCGAAGAAGGAGAATGCGCACGCGCCCAGCGTGCTCCGGCTGAAGCGGCCATAACCTAAGGAAGAAAAGAAAAATAAATTATTTTCGTGACACACTTGATTAGATAGATTACCCATCTTCCCATATGAGGAAAGAAAATGGAATTTTAATCGTCTTCAACCCACTTCCAAGTTAGAAGACAAGTAAGAAAACTGACTAAATTACTGAAAAATAAAAACAGTTTTCCGTTTAAGACGCCATTAGGACTTTGGCATTATTAGGAAATTAATCGACTTTGGAATGTTTATTTTATTTTGACATTAAGATTTATGTTTTGACGTCATAAATTTTATATTTTTGACATTTTGACTAGAGTTTTTGACGGGAAAGCTATGATGAGCGTCATGCGCATTTTTCATTGGACTTTTAAAATTATTTAGTAAACGATACTAAATAAAAGTACCTACGTGATTTATGTAGTAAAAAGTGCATTCAGTAAATAATTCATAAAGAACATTGAAATGTCTCAGCATAGTAGTCACATCATGACTTTGCCTCAAACCTCCCTCACAGACGGTTCACGCGGCCGTCGTTTTAAATTTTCATTGGCGATATCCGCCATTATTGCAAAATATTTTGAACAAATTATTGAAACTCTTTGAAAAATTTTCAAAGAATTTCTTTAATTTGTTACACGTGTTATTGGCAAAATTGTGGTATCTATTCCAGAGGCCATTGATCAAGAGTTGAGGTTGAATCTCACATTGAAAAAGGAAGAAGAAGACATTTTGACTTATATTGTGCATGTACCTAACTGTTAATATTTCTATACCATAAATTGTAGTGTATGTAAAACAATTTTGATATTAGACCTTAATGTACCATAATACTGAAAAATAAATCAATGAAATGAAAGCGAAAAAGCACAATGGCTCTTTCGCAATAGGCATAGGCAATAGTATAGTTTTACATCAATATGTAAAACTATACTATTGCCTACAATATACTTTGCACACGTAACAGTTTTGCTAACTCGTCATTATGAGTTACAAATAGCACATCATACTGTTGTTATTGCTCCGACCACGTTCGACTAACGCACATACAGTACAGATAAGTATCGAGTTGGGGGTGTTTTGACTAGATCACTATCTCTACCTGATAGAGAATAAGAAATGGTGTAGATATGTATGTATACAGTTGATACTGATTTAAATGATAACGAAAAATTTTCCGCATTAGGTAAACGATGGACACTTTTCGCAATCGGTAAAGTTCAAAAGTAGGTAGGAACTAATGGCGCCGATTCAGTTCACAAACTAAATTAAATTTAAGTTAAGGCATCTTGTTCTTTCTACTACATTAAGAAAAGGACAGAAGACAAAAATTAGTTTAATACTGTCATATTTGTCAATGTCTGACGTAAATGTCTTTTTAAACGCCATGTTTTTATTCACGTCTAAAATGTCTATGGATTGTCTAATTTTACAGGACTAGATAAAGAATAACCATTAAAAATACAAAAAAAAAAAACACTAACTGATATATTGTTACAAAAATGTTATCATTCCCTTACTGAATTCTTGAGCGATGTTTTATGATGCTTGTATTTTTGTGACTGGATCGATTTTGTTTGTATTTAATAGCTGTGTTTTTTTGTCTGATAAATGATTATTGTTCTTATTACTGTAGCTTCATCATGGTGGCCTAGTAGTTAAAACACCAGCCCCTCAAGTATGTAACTTTTTTAAGTCAAGCAAGAACCCATTGAACTTAGTTATATGTACTTTCTAAGTATATCTTTGACACCAATGACTGATTAAAAGGTGAAGAAAAACATTTAGAAGAAACCTGGGATTGAAGCTTGAAATCGGTGATTAAGATGATTTAAGGTGATTACGCTCAATACTTCTCTGTATGAGAGGAGGCCTGTGCCCAGTGGTGGGAAGATTAAAAGGTCGGTGATGATACTGATATCATTGAAATTTTGTATCTCCCAACTCGGATAGAATACATGGTTCAACTTTAATTTCTCGCAAAAATGCCCCTTATTCATAAACGCTGCTTAAAGTTAACTAGTGATTAGCGACTATTTAAACATACATTTCACGTCACATAACTTGTAATCAGCGGTCATGAATAAACGCATTAAACACTATGGTGCTTATTCATAAACAATGTTTAAAGTTAAGTAACGCTAAAACGTCAAAAATGTGTTGTTAAAATTAAAAAAAAAAAATATATATATATACGGACAAATCACACAGATTGAGCTAGCCCCAAAGTAAGTTCGAGACTTGTGTTATGGGATACTGACTCAACGGTACTATGTTTATATTAGATACCTATATAGATAAACATCCAAGACCCAGGCCAATCAGGAAAAGTTCGTTTTCCATCATGCAGGGCCTCCACGTCGCAGGCAGGCATGTTGACCGTTGCGCCACGGAGGTCGCCTCACTAATCACTAGTTAACTTTAAGCAAACTTTATGAATAAGGGGCTTATTTGTATGACTGCATTCTGGTAAATAAATGTAATTTATATATTTCTGTCTTTCTGCCATGGAAACAGAAAGAAAAAGTGGCATGGTATCGGGGTCAACATTTCAGGCACGTCTGTAAGAATAGTTTTTTTTTAAACGTTGTCCCACACTAGGAATTTATATATGTATATTATAGTAGGTAGATACTTACCTAGAAATTCATTATGTTCTTTTTGAAAATTCGGATTACCGACTATGTTTGTCAGAAACGTCCAAAATAGGACCCTGAATGCATGAATACATTCTAATTCTCAAAGGCTATCATATATAGTGTTATAGAAATCTATACTAATGTGTAAAGAATAGAATACTCTTTATTATGTGCACCATATAGATTACAGAACATAAATAAAAATATTTTACAAAGGGTGACACAATGGGCGGTCTTATCGCTAAGAGCGATCTTTTTTGCTTGTTTGAACGCGCTAATCTCAGGAACTACTGGTCCAATTTTCAATCAACAGCTTAATGTGCACGAAGGGTTCTTGTTATGTAAAGATCGTCACCCATCCAGAGAACAACCGCGCCAAGTGAAGCTGAACGTTTTAATGCACATTTATATATTTTTAATAATTATAAACTATGCTTGACCATAATCCCGCCTGATGGTAAGCAGTGATGTAATCGTTGAAGGTAAAGCACGCTAGTTTATTAAGAACCTATTCACTCAAAAAAACTGAGTGAATAGGAAGGAAGACGGCAGTTGAGCGAGGTGATGCAATGTTAAACCCAACAACACGACCAACGATGTTGCGCTAGAGGGAGATTGGCCCTCCACGACTAAACTCCCGACACAACAACATTAGACGCATCGTACCCGGCATACATCGCAACACAACTGCTCAAACCCGTCCTCCGTACGGCTTCACCAGACATCATGCCGGAACACGACAAATCGCTTGGCGGCAAGACTAAAATTTACTACAAACCTATATTCAAAGTATTAATAAATAAATAAATAAATAAATGATTTTTATTTCGGACCAAATAATCCATAGAGTGTTAGTAATATCAAAAAGAAATACTACTTATTATCTAGTGTTAGTACCCACCACCCTCTGTATACAATGCTTTATAATTGGAGAGCCGAAACTCTCCGATACCGTTCTTAGGATGCTGTTGGGACTGTCTCTCACTCTCCGCAGAAGTGACGCTGTTTTTTTGCGCATAATCGCGTGAAAACCGTCGGTACGAGCAAGCGCAAACATTTCCGACGCGCTGCAGTAGCGAGGAAGTCCCAACAACATCCTGAAGCCATTTTTGTATTGGACGCGCAGGACATCCAGCGACTTGTTAGTGTAATTGACCCATAGACCACCCGTGTACAGACACTGGCAGTACGCCTTGAAAAGAGTTATTTTAACTAGGTTCGTACACCGAGCAAATCTACGGGCCAACATATTACACCGGACAGCATATTGCTAATCCATTGCTTCATATGTACGCAAAATGTGTCTGCTGAGCAATGTAAATAACATAATGAATGTTGTTGAACTGTCAAAATGAAATCTATGGCTACTGATAGTGAGTTACGCAGTTAAACTGCATTTCAAGTTTATCATTGGCATACAATGGTAGCGTTACAGTACGAACAACTATAACAATAATATTATGACTTAAGGAGTGAGTTAATTGTATGGAATATGCCTAGAGTTTTTATTAGGTTCTTTACGGTAGGTAAGAGTGTGATGACGAATTTATACACGTGCAGAATGCACGCGAGGCTTAGAACCATAGAGCAGATGAACAGTGTCGGTCTCAATTTGGTTTATGGATTAAAACCGAACCAGACTATTGTGATATTGATCACCGCTGCTCTCAAAGATGGTGAAGGCAACAAGCATGTATCAAATACAAAATTAGAATATATGACGACCACTAACTCGCACTGGACCCGTGTGGTAGATTACGGCCCATTCGGGTACGAGAGGCGGATGAGGATGGATTGTATCCCAGCACTGGGAACATTATTTCACCTTTGAAAAGAAAATCATTTCTTTTTTTTAAATTTCGTTGTGTTTAGATATTGGTCTTGTCAGGGCTGTGGACTTTCGCTTGCTAATTAAATCTGTATATTATCATACTCATTGATTACTTTTTAATGATTTAGAAAAAATCGACTCTGAACTGATTATTACTTGAATGTTTTTTGGCATCAAATTCAAAGAGTTCCGTCGTAATCAGGTAAGGATTGTGGCGTGAAAAGCTAACCACGTAATCCTCAAGGCACCTTTAAATTTTTAAAATCATGTGTATCAATAGAGTTATTTTTTGATTGTTTTTTTGGAATTAGAAACTATAACCCCCTTATTCATAAAAATGTTTAAAGTTAACTAGTGATTAGCGATTCTTTAACCATACATTTTAGACGTTTGCACGTCACTTAACTTTTTTCTTTGTTTATGAATAAACCCCTTAAACACTGTGGTGTGTATTCATAAAGGAGAATTTAAGTTAAGTGACATTAAAAGGTCAAAATTGAATGGTTAAAGAATCGCTAATCACTAGTTAACTTTAAGCAGCGTTTATGAATAAAGGGCAAGTCGATAGTCCAGCCGTTTGATGGCACTGAGCTGAAGAATACGTGACTTTCACCACAAAATCCACACCAACCTTCGGAACCATAATGCGATATTTCTTTAACCTTTTTTTTCTTTTTGTGATGGGAAATCATCAAATGACTTCTCCCGCTCTGGGCGGAGCGGAAGGGTGTGTCAGACTTTTACTGACTAAAACCCAGCCGTGTTTCTTCACTGGCCTGTGCGACGGCCAGGGCCGCGGATTCTTGTTTAACCAACCCGCAACCCTGACCCAATATTTCTTTAACCTTGGAGACTATTTCATGACAATTGTTTTACTTTCTCAAAATAATTTTTCATCATATTTTCAAAATGTGTGGTGAACATAGCGTTGAATTAACCACTGCACTGCCACCGACCCGGTGACGATGTTGTGAAAATGCTGAAGTTTTAGGCTAACAAGAACTAAGACAACCGTACAGCGACATGGTGAATAATGACTTTACAAGGGACACTAGACATCCATACGACAGCGGAATAACAATTAAAGAAAGAAGAAAGAAAAAACTTTTATTTGCGGTAAACATGACGCAAAAGTTTACAAAATCATAAAAAATAAGATATTTCTTATTTTCTATGACTTTGTAAAGTTTTACGTTTCCCTCAACTATTGTTGAACTATTGAAGAACGGCTGTCGCTCAGCATTATGCTACAGTACAGTACATTAGGTATAAAAATATAATATTATTTGTTGTTAGGTATATGTAAGGATTAGTTGATATACTTAATAGTAATAAAGCCTTATTAACCATCTTAAGTCGTGGTGGCCTAGTGGTTAAGACGTCAGCCTCTCAAGTATGAGTGTGCGGGTTCGATTCCAGGTCAGGCAAGTACCAATGCAACTTTTCTAAAGTTATATGTACTTTCTAAGTATATCTTGGACACCAATGACTGAAGGTGAAGGAAAACAACTTGAGGAAACCTGGACTTTAGTCTGAAATCGCCAACCCTCATTGAGCAAGCGTGGTGATTACGCTCAATCCTTCTCTGTATGAGAGGAGACCTGTGCCCAGCAGTGGGACGATAAAAATGGTTGATGATGAACCATCTTAAAGTTTCACATTTCGTCTTAAAACTATGGTTGTTAATGAAAAAACATATGCAACTTTTGTAAAAGTTTATAATTACTCCGTCGCATTCTAAATCATGTAATGATAATTTATAAAAAAGTATTAACATCCACAAAATAATTACTTAAAGGGGAAAACATTAAAACTTCAAATAGATAGCTATTCAATAAACCAATCTCTTGTCATATAAAGCAAATAAAAACTAGAACATAAAACGTGATAATTATAGAAATCTAATATTTATTTAACGAGTAATAAAATAATGTTATTAACAGAAAGTAATGTTTATTAAGTATCCTAATAACTACACACTAAAAGAAACCCGTGCTGGCTAAATGGAGAAGGGAACTCAGTGACCATTTTATGTTGCATATAGGTACAATGTGTAAATTAATTTAACGCTCTTCCCGAAAATAGTTTGTTCAGAATCGTTTACGGAATCGATTTATATCATTTTTAATATAGGTAATTTTTTATCCCAAAAATAATTAAAACTACGGAAATTATTGTCACATTAACCCTATTGTTTGTACAGACTTTTAAAATCGCAGTTTTATTTGTATTCATACAAATTTAACCATTCAATGCAAAATAAACGAAAATAGACCTTATTCTAAGAACGTTCAGGTCTGCGTTCTTCAAGAATTGGTATAACTAATTTAATAAATAACAATGCATATACATGTTAAACAGCCTCCGTGGCGTAGCGGTGGCGAACGCGGCCGCTGCGCAAGGAGGCGCGGGTTCGATCCCCGCGCAGTGCAAATATTTGTATGCATGAATATGAATATTTGCACTGATCTGGTCGTGCCTCGGAAAGCACGTTTAGCCTTTGGTCCCGGTTGCCATACGAACATCTAATGGCAGTCGTTACGGGTTGTTGGAGCCCTCAAAAGTCCTACAATTGGTCTAACTGCAATGCTTCGATATCGGCTTCGGGTTGTGGAGGTCTGACGGCAGTCGCCTCACGGAAAATGTCGAAGTTTCGCCAAAATCGGTAGTTAAACTGGTAAAGCGGACCCCAGACTCCAAAGCTGAAAAAAGCTTCGGATACGACTGGGATATTAACGCTGAGATGATGATGATGATGATGATACATGTTAAATTAAAAATTCAGTGTATGTATTATGATTATAATATTTTAATTGGGGTGTTTTAGGGTGTGCGTTAATTACGTTACCTACATGTTGAAAATATAAAAATAAAATAATTAAGGTTTATTTATTTACTAGCTTTCTGCCCGCGGCTTCGCCCGCGTGGAGTTCGGTTACATCGCGTTTCCAAGAGAACTCTTTAAAAGTCCGGAATTAAAACTATCCTATGTTATTTCTCAAGGTCAACTTTATCTTTGCACCAAATTTCTATAAAATCAGTTTAGTGGTTTAGACGTGAAAGCGTAACAGACAGACAGACAGACAGAGTTACTTTCGCATTTATAATACTAGTAGGGATTAATAATCATTAGATTAATTAATATATTTTTTTTTTATTTATTATAAACTAGCGCTTGACCGCAATCCTGCCTGATGGTAAGCAGTGATGCGATCGTTGATGGTAAAGCGTGCTAGTTTATTAAGAGCCTATTCACTCAGAAAAACCGAGCGAATACGAAGGAAGACAGCAGTTGAGCGAGGTGATGCAATGTTAAACCCAACAACACGACCAACGATGCTGCGCCAAAGGGAGATTGATGTGAAGACCCTCCACGACCAAACTCCCAACACAACAACATTAGGCGCATCGTACTCGGCACACATCGCAACACAACTGCTCAGACCCGTCCTCCGTACGGCTTCACCAGACATCATGCCGGAACACGACAAATCGATTGGCGGCAAGACTTTGTCTGGTGGGTGGTAACTTCTGCCGGCGGCTGATGTTATGGCCTACCACCGAATAATCAAGTTAATTTGAAGGAGTCACCACATTCACGAGTAGGGCGTCTAATAATATTCAATATAGAATGAAAGTAAATAATCCAATCACAATTGGGATTGGATTATTTACTTTCATTATTGGAAGGTATGAAAATCAAAAAAATAATTAGTCCGTCTTATAGATAATAAAAAAAATTAAGACCCGTATTTTTTATTTTGTCGATTTTTTTTTTTAATAATTATTAACTAGCGCTTGATCGCAATCCCGCCTGATGGTAAGCAGTGATGCGATCGTTAATGGTAAAGCGCGCTAGTTTATTAAGAGCCTATTCACTCAGAAAAACTGAGCGAATAGGAAGTAAGACGGCAGTTGAGCGAGGTGATGCAATGTTAAACCCAACAACACGACCAACGATGCTGCGCCAAAGGGAGATTGATCTGAAGACCCTCCACGACCAAACTCCCAACACAACAACATTAGGCAAACTACTGAGATATAGCGTATTAAAGTAACGGAGTGGGCTAATTACGTCACGCCGTGGTATATTGTACCACGGCGTGACGTCATGCGACATTTCAAATCAATATATCTTCCTAAGTATTTGAATGAAAGAAAAAATAAAAAATACGTGTTCAATATTTTTTATAAATCTATCTGATGGACATTAAATTATTTTTTAGGATACAACCAAATTATTAAACTTGCCAAAATGAAAGCTGCTGTTACTGATAGTGTCTGTGACGAGGAGATTTTTTGCCAAGTCAAGGGAATCATTTTGAAGCACATTACTAATCCATTACTTTATATGTTCGAAAAATGTGTCTGCTCAATAACGAAAATAACGCAATGGATGTTGTTAAAATTTCAAAAAGAAACCCATTGTTACAGACAGTATTTTACCGACCGGGTGGGGATGCTGTTAAATCAGATTAGCGATGGCATGCACTTATGCTGGGTTCTTTGAAATGTAAGACTGAAAGAGTTTTCACGGGTAAAAATCTAAAGTAATTTGGACATCAGTCTTAATTTGTTCTGTCATTGTCAACTAATCAGCCTCCGTGGCGCGGCGGTAGCGAACGCGGCCGATGCGCAAGGAGGCGCGGGTTCGATCCCTATTTGTATGCATGAATATGAATATCTGCACTGGTCTGGTCGTGCCTCGGAAAGCACGTTGAGACCCTTTAGCGGGTCTAAAAGCACGTCAAGACATTAATCCCGGCTGTCATAATTGATAGCTTGATCTTTGAGAGTCGTTACGAGTCATCAGAAGCCTAAAAGTGTAACAACCAATCTTACCAAGCGGCATCGTATTTCCGTAACTCGGTTATGGAGGTCAGATAGGCATTCATCATCATCGTCATTTCAGCCAAGAGACGTCCACTGCTGGACATAGGCCTCCCCCAAGGATCCCCACAACGACCGGCCCGCGACCTTCCCCAGTTCACCTTGTAGGGGGCCTACCCAAGCTGCATCTTCCGGTGCGTGTTCGCTACTCGAGAACCCTTCGGCTCCATCGGGCATTGCTCCTACGGGCAATGTGCTCGGCCCACTGCCACTTAAGTGTTGCAATTCTTCGGGATATGTCGGTTACTCTCGTTCTTCTGCGGATTTCCTCATTTCTGATTGGATCACGCAGTGATACCCCAAGCTTAGCCCTCTCCATTGCCCTTTGAGCGACTTTGAGCCTTCTTATAAGGCCCATTGTTAGCGACCACGTCTCAACTCCATAAGTCATCACTGGCAACACACACTGGTCAAAGACTTTTGTCTTGAGGCACTGCGGTATTTCGGACGAGAAGATTCTACGTAACTTCCCGAAAGCAGCCCAGCCGAGTTGGATTCGACGATTGACCTCTTTCTCTTTTTGATTCTCATTGATTTTTTTCTACTTTACATATCATTATGATTTTGCCTTTTTTGCTTTGTAATGAAATGATTTGGCGGTATTCTAGTATACAGCTGTTTGCCTACGTAATATCGATATACATACCTCTTATACTCTTAGTGATTTGAGCCAAATGTGAGATAGAAAAATCATTGTTGAGTTTTTTATTTTTTCATATGTTTTGAACAATATACGGGAAAATTTAGATTTTATTTGAGATACCGCCTTTGCGCTTAGTAGGGCAGTATTTGTCATCACTGGCAACATACACTGGTCGAAGACTTTTGTCTTGAGATACTGCTGCACTGCTGCAGTCGTTCCAAGTACTGCTGCTCAGCTGCATGCGGCTAGACTTGAAGGTGACGCCAACATAATGGGAAAAGAACTAGCAGATGAGTGTGTTTACTCAATTACCACGCTATATATTGACAAAACTCTGTACTCAAACATGCGTTCTTCGAGGATTGTTATGACTAAAACTGGTACTCATTGACGACGGGCAACTAAAACATGAGTTGTGTTGTAACAACACACTGAAATTATTGATAATGCGGTGTTGACAAATCAAAACCTGACATTTTCGGAGATACAAATGAAACGCGGAGGATGGGTCTGAGCATTTGTGTTGCGATGTGTGCCGGGTACGATGCGCCTAATGTTGTTGTATCGGAAGTTTGGTCGCTCAACTGCCGTCTTCCTTCCTATTCACTCAGTTTTTTTTTGTGGGAATAGGCTCTTAATAAACTAGCGCGCTGTACCATCAACGATTTTGATTGGATTGCGGTCAAGCACTACTTTACAATAATAATTAAAAATCCACATAGAACTAATGTACTTACGTAAGTATGTATGTAAAGCACATAACTACAGAGCTGACATAAATTGACATATTTTAGGCCTCATGTTTTTAATATCATTTAAACTCTGTCAGGCATCTTAATTTGATAGAATGAAACTAATATCGTGGTAATAATGTTTGTTAAGATGTAAGCCTGAAATTGAAAACTGGAGGGTGATCCGACATGCTGCACACTGCACAAGGGGCTTTAGGTTTTAACTTTTAGATGAAAAGTGGATACTCTACAACAATATGAAATTGGCGTTTTGTCGTACTGGCCACTTTCATCTCAAATATCTGCTATTTGGTTTAGAATTCCAAATTCAAAATTTATACAGCTATTTACTGATCAATTTGGTTTTTTCTCTGCGTCATTGAATTTACAAAAAGGAAAATTTTAAATTTTTCGCGTTATTTACGAATATGAGTTCCGCCGTGGCACCAGCGCTGCAGAAACGGCTAGACGAATTAATGATGTGTATAGCAGTGGTGTCTCTAGAGAAAGCACCGTGTGTTTTTGGTTCCAACGTTTTCGTTCTGGAAATTTCAACCTACAGAACGATCCCCGTGGACGGCCGGAGACCAAAGTCGACAATGAAGAATTGAAGGCTATTGTGGAAGAGGATCCACCGCAAACTGCGTCCAAGATAGTTGCAGGCTGCGGTGTTAGTGATAAAACTATTTTAATCCACTTGCAACAAATTGGGAAGATAAGAAAGCTCGAAAAGTGGGTACCTCATGAATTGAGTGAAGCAAACCGACAAACGCGCGTCGCCTGCTTCATTACATTACTGAATCGGCACAATAATGAAGGGATTTTAAATTGAATCATTAAGTATGATGAAAAGTGGATACTCTACAACAATAGAAAGCGCACATCGCAATGGCTGAACCCCGGTGAACCATCCAAATTCTGCCCCAAGATAAAATTGACTAGAAGAAAGTTATTGGTCCGGCTAAGGAAGCTGTAGTGCAACAGCTTCCTTAGCCAGACGATTACTGCAGATCTCTACTATGAGTAGCTCCACACAATGATGGATAAACTAGCCGCTAAACAATCCAGACTGGTTAATCGCACACGGCCACTGCTGCTTCAGGACAACGCGAGACCACACACTGCACAACATACTTCTACCAAATTAGAGGAGCTTCGATTGTAATTTTTAAGACATCCACCGTATTCCCCGGACCTTGTTCCAACAGACTACCATTTTTTTTTTAGAAATTTGTTCCTTTGATTAAATAAATATATTATATTAAAAAAAATAAACGACTTTTATTCCTTCCATACAAAACGTCAATTTCATACGTAAGGACCTAATATTTTATATTCAGAACGACTGATTGTTTTCAGAAATGTAGCGTTGTTCCTTCTCAACAACTTTGAGTTAAAAACTCACTAATGTTATGTCTGCAGGTGTGTTTGATTTGCAGTTAATTACATAACTGGTTAGTTGTTCGGTAACTGCGTAAGCAATCGATCAACCATACATACGTTAGTTTACTGTTATTTCAGCCGAACTTCACTTTCTACTGTTCGTTATCAGTTTTGATAATGACATTACAAATTTACAACTGAGAATTCTTAGAAGTTGATCTATTTAACTGTAATAAACAACGATCAACATTAATTAAGTTTACTGTTATTCCAACCGACATTCACCTTGTACCTAGGTACTGGTCGTTATCAGTTTTGATAATTACATTTCATATAAAGATTCGACAAAGAAAAAAACAAATACTGAAAACAATAGACCAAGAAGAAAAAATGAACAACACCCCATCTTATATATTTTTACAACATTATTTTTTGTTTATGCAAAACCCGAAACTCGTGTCCAGTATTTTAGGTAAACAATCTACACACATCAAAAGTGTCTAGGGATCAACATATATTTTTGCAAAAACTTTTCTCCTGATTGATATTAATTAAAATTTTCTTTAAGAATTCATCAAATAAAGTGTTTTCGTTTGTCACAGTAACGATAAACCAAGTCACCTTTGCATTAATAAAGAAATTTGCCATTTTCCTAATAAAGGGATATTTGACATTTGAACCACTAACACAAAAGTTCGAAAAAAAGACTGAAATAACAGTTTTCTCTAAAATTTTATTGGGTAACTTAAACAATTAATAATCCGTGTTTCTACCGCGAACACTAACAACACAAGAACATCGGTTTGGCATACTCAAAATGAGTTCATCCAAATCACGCTGTGGAATGGCCGCCCATGTTCGTTGCAACAACAAAAAAAGGTCTTCTTGCGACTGGATACCCTCCATATTCGGCAGAGCTCTTCTCTGTAGCATATCCCATGCATGCTCAATCGGGTTCAAGTCTGGCGACTGAGCAGGCCAGGGCAGGACATTGATGTTAGCTGCGGCGAGAGTCTGTCTTACAACTCTTGCGGTGTGCGGTCGTGCATTATCATGCATTAACTGAAATAAGGGACCGATTTGCACTTGTAGAGGAACGATGACGTCTGATACAATCGTCTCAGCATAAATTTGAGCGTTGAGGTTGCCTCTGATCCAAATCAACTCAGTTCTTCCGCCGATCCAAATACCCGCCCATACCATGATGGTTCCACCACTATAAGGATGGACTTCCTGGCAGGATTTTAATCGCTGTTGGCGTCCAGGGGTTCTCCAGTGTCGTATACGTCTTGTATCCGGTCTCATACCAAAACGAGACTCATCAGAAAAGCACACGAAACGCCATTGTTCTTCTGCCCAATTTCTGTGTTCAAGAGCCCATTGATATCGAATCCTACGATTGTGCATTGCTATAGGTGGTACCCGTAGCGGTCTTCGGGAATGAAGGTTCACTTCATGCAAGCGGTTTCTGACTGTTTGGTCGCTAATTAAGTTCCCTGAAGAGTGATGAAGCCTCACGGCTAACATCGTGGCGGTTATTGTTGGAGCTCTTCGAGTTAAGATTTGAATGTATCGGTCTTGTCTCCGTGTGGTGCAGCGATACCGTCCTCCATGGCGCTCAGCCACGGTACCAGTGCTTCGGTAACGTGTCCAAAGTCGACTGATAACACTCTGACTTGTATTCAGAGCTAAAGCCACAGTACGTTGCCGGGAACCAGCTTCTATCATTCCCACGGCTCTGAGCATTTCTTCCCTGCTTAAATGACGTCGCCGCTCCATAATAACGTTGGTTTTAATCAGTAGTAGGGAAACAGTAGCACTAATAATGTCTTCAATGCGTTGTATGTTTTTATAGGGAAAATATTGACAGCTGATTTTCATCTTTTACTCGAATTTGATTCACAGTTCCTGATTCAAATTATGAAATGCACCAAAAAGAATCCACATAAATTTATAAAATCATAAATTTATTACAAAGCCACATCTCAATCTCAAGAAATCCGCATAAAAATGCTTGATCCCTAGACACTTTTGATGTGTGTATTTACAAAATTTCAAAAAGATATAATTAAAAACCACAAAGTTTTGAGCTTGCTATTCTACTTGGTTGTTCCAACAAAAATATGATCAAAGCTCCGCACGAGCGAGCTCGGTGCGTTCGTTGACCTCTGGCGTCAGCTGTGGCACGCGGCGCAAGTACTATGTATCTATCATAACTGCTCGGTAACCACTCAGCGACAATTTTTAAATATATACGGGAAAAAAAATAACATGGTGTAATAATTCAGTTGCTTATTCTGAACAAACTATATTCAGGTTTCGTATACTTAAACAAAAGATAACGATGTATAACACTAACCGCACCCCGCAGTTTCACCTGCATAAATTTCGATCCCATAGATACATGGGGATAAAAAGTATCCTGTGTGTTATTCCTAGTTATACATTATCTGTGTACCAAATTTCATCCAAATCCATTTAGCAGTTTTTGCATAAAACAGTAACAAACTTCCTTCCATCCATACTCACAAACTTTCGCATATATAAATCAAATCAAATCACAGCTATATATCATGGGTCTTACAATAGACCCCCTTATTCATAAAAGATGTTTAAAGTTAACTAGTGATTAGCGATTATTTAACCATACATTTTAGACGTTTGCACGTCACTTAACTTTAATCTTAGTTTATGAATAAACCCCTTAAACACTGTGGTGGTCAGAATTGGTCAAAACTGAATGGTTAAAGAATCGCTAATCACTAGTTAACTGTAAGCAGCGTTTATGAATAAGGGGGAGAAAGTGAGTTCTTGCTGTGATCTGCCTCACGGGCCTAAAAAAAAAATTCATTAAACAATAACAATTTACAGAAAAAAAAAAAACTTAAAAAAGGAAAGAAAAAAATTATATTAGTTATGTATTAGTAGGATAATCATAGATAGTGTCTGTTACAACCACACATTTAGCATGCCTCGATTAGTTTGAGCGACGTTGAACGATTTACATTTCATTTACGATTCCACTTCTAAGGTAATGAAGGTATTAGTAATTAAAACTAAGTCAATCGTCAATTTTCACGCACGTTTGAGGATGCAGATGGAGCGTAAATCAGTTTTAGTGACCTGTAAAGTAGTTATGTGCACGTGAGAGTTCATCTATTACGGCGAGCAGTGGGCAGCTCGCCGCCAGATAACGACCAGTAGGCCTAGTATGAATTTTCAATACGACACTCGATCGTCGATTTCGAGAGCGTTTGGGCTCTCATTGGTTGAGAGTTCTTACGAACTTGAAGCGGGCCAATCGCTGACTCAAACGCGCTCGATATCGAGTTTCGTAATGAAAACTTATACTAGACCTACAGGCCCGAGTCGAAGGCGCGTTGTGTTTCACGCGCGCCTCTAAGAGATGTCAGCACATCGTGACGGGGACCACGAATACCGATTCCTCCTGGGTCAGGGTTGCGGCTTGGTATAAAAGAAACCGTAGCGTAGGTAGGGTTTTAGTCAGTAAAAGTCTGACACGCCCTTTCACTCCGCCCTGAGCGGGAGAGGTCATTTGATGATTTCCCATTCAGAACAAAAAAAAGAGCATATCTATTCGGGAGCCTAGTGGTATCAGCCGCGACTTAGAAGTTGTAGGTCGTAGGTTAGAACCCCATCAGGCGCTATACTTTATGTAAATTATTTCGTCAGCACTGCTCTCAAAACGGTAAAGAAAAGCATCCTGGGGAAACCGGCATGTTCTAGTGGCAAAGCTTGTGACACCTACCTACCCGCACTGGATCAGCCCACCTCCTTTAAATGAGAGGAAGCCTGTGTTCCAGAAGTGGAAAAAATATAAGCTGATCGTGTTATGTATGTTAAGCTACTTTAAATTAACAAAATCAAAAGTCAATTTTCAAATCAAACTGAGGATCAGTATTATTCGAACGTCAAAACATGATAGTCCCCTTAAAACGCCCGGCCTTCATCACATCCGAAGGATTTCGCCGAGGAGAAGTAATCATAATAATAAGCTTGCAGATGCAAAACATGTATGGAAGTGTCTGTTATTTTACTTGATTATTGTACAATAATGTATTATTATGTATATAAAACAATAACTTTGGAAAAAATTATTAAAATGACGACTTTACGACTTTTGTACCAAAAACTGGGAAAAAGTAGCTAACCCTACTGTTACAGCTTCCGCTTCCCGCTCATCTATGAAGCCATACTTAGTTCGAGCTATACATAATTATTTATATATTGATCGTAGTTACGTAATTATTTATATTAATTTAAATTTATTATGATTACTGGAAATACTTGGAGGATTTTATAAGCTTAGTACTTCCGGTCTTTCGGCCATTAATTTATTAATTTTAGAATTATTGATGCAACTTCCGAATACCGCCAACTCTTATTATAAAATCATACTGAGAATTAGTCTTCCCGCCCATCGGATATTTATTTATTAAATCAAGCATTGTTCAAATAAATAAGTATAAATTACTTTCCATGTTTTAGGTTAATCCAAATATCTGTACACAATTATTGACAATTACTGGCGTTATTATTAACTTTTTCTTAATTTTATTGAATACCTGTTAACTTCCGTTTCTGCTGTCTATTATTTTTGTGACTATTCGTTAGTGTTTTGACTCAATAGTATATATAAACTACTGATGCTGTATTGATTTTTATTAATTAAACAGACTTGTACTGGACCTTACAACGGCGTAATTATTTTCCCTGCTTCTGAAGCGTGTCTTTACAATATCGACAAATATAGCTTATCAACCCTTGCAAAATTGCCATATTGAGATGTACATAAAAGGTAGTCAAGGGTAAAGATGACGCACGACTAAAGCTATTTTATTCGAAACACTAACACGGCACCCCCAGGGCGAAATTATAATAAAATTTCTATAGCGTCTCGTTCAGTGTCCTTCAGTCGAACAAAATGGTTTCTTTTTGTTTGGTTGTTTGAAAACATTTAATTTAATAGTGACTATTATAAATAGGTTTAAAAATAGAACAAAAACCAAGTTTGTATTTTAATTTTTCAGTTCAAATTATTTCAAAAGTTGATTGTCTTTTAATACTCATCACAAATAATATAGAATAAAAAAACGGAAGTGGAAATGGGTCGGCCATATTAGTCGTAGAACCGATGACCGTTGGAGTAGACGTGTTTTTGAGTGGAGACCGCGATTTGGCAAACGCAAGGTGGGACGCCGTCGGGCTACGTGGAGCGACGATCTTAGTAAGAAGGCTGGTAGTTGTTGGATGAGAGTTGCAGAATATCGAGTTGAATGGCGTGAAACAGGAGAGGCCTATGTCCAGCAGTGGATTGATACAGGCTGATGATGATATGACAAATCTAGATAGGTACCATTGATATCAGAATCGATCCCCGCGCAGTACAAATATTTGTATGCATGAATATGAATATTTCCACTGGTCTGGTCGTGCCCCGGAAAGCACGTTAAGCCGTTGGTTCCGATTGCCATACGAACATATAGTGCCAGTCGTTACGGGTTGTTGGAGCCCTCAAAAGTCCAACAATTGGTCTAACTGCCTTCGGGTTATGGAGGCCAGACGGCAGTCGCTTCACGGAAAATATCGAAGTTTAGCCAAAATCAGTAGTTAGACTGGTAAAGCTGACCCCAGACTCCAAAGCTGAAAAAGCTACGGATGCGACTGGGATTAACGCTGTGATGATGATGATGTGTCATCATCATCATTCACATTCACTACTTCATTGCCAACGGTTTTATTGAAAGGAACTGACGGACGGGAAAGGGATTGATCTGGAAATTGCTTAACTATTTTATTATTTATTTATGACTATAATTTCCCGTGATATCGTAGCGGGCCCTATCCGAATACCAGCGGTACGACATTTATTTTCTAAAAGTCGAAGCGTGGTGTTAGGAGCCTTTTGGCCCCGTATAAGACTTTCTGATTCATTATCCTCTTTGCTTCTCTTTTATATAAATTGGCTTTTTTATTAGTTTTGTGGAATAAACACTTTTCCTTTGTCTCTTCTTACTTAACCGTACCTGACTCCTTTACTTACATGGAAAAGTTTTTTCACTAACAATAGATTAATACTGTTTAATGTTTACTTATTTTTACTTTATAAACTCAGTAGCGGCACAATGGTATCGGCCGCAACTAATGAATGTTATGTTACTACTTGCACATAGTAAAGCAAATGTATATATGTACTTTATTTTATGCAAACTATTCCATCACCACTGTATCACGCTGCAAATTGCGTGTCAACGCACTTACTTACGGGAGTGCATATCTGCATCATCGTGGGGGTTTTTTACGCACTCACGCGCGTATCTGTCATTTGTGGATTCAGAGCAGCTCTGACGAATACCATTGAAAGCCGCATCTAGCCCATACAAAATTACACATAATACGACACTGAGAAATCGGTGTGCCATACTCAGCGCCTCGCCCCGCATACACGCGCGTGTGCGCATATTTCTCCGCTTTTAAGTACATGATCCGCATGAACGCTAGTGGATGCGTGTTGTTCGTGTTATTAACATGCAGCGTGATGCGTGGTAGTGTAATAATCCCCTTACACCGAGAGTAGTCTGGTATCTCCACAATGGAAATACTCTTTACGGAGGACGGGTCTGAGCAGTTGTGTTGCGATGTGTGCCGAGTACGATGCGCCTAATGTTGATGTGTTGGGAGTTTGATCGTGGAGGGTTTTCAGATCAATCTCCCTTTGGCGCAGCATCGTTGGTCGTGTTGTTGGGTTTAACATTGCATCACCTCGCTCAACTGCCGTCTTCCTTCCTATTCGCTCAGTTTTTCTGAGTGAATAGGCTCTTAATAAACTAGCGCGCTTTACCATCAACGATCGCATCACTGCTTACCATCAGGCGGGATTGCGGTCAAGCGCTAGTTTATAATTATTAAAAAAAAAAGAAAAGCCCGTTCGACCCTTAAGGATAATAAAGGCTAGGTAAGGTAAACATATGAACAAATAAAATATGAAATTTTTCATAATCATCATAGTAACAATACTAACGATTTACTTCCAATTTCCCCAAAATTTGGTATTTTTAAAAAAGTGACAACACCATTTTTGACGGTATTATTATGAGCGAATAGCGATGCGACCGCGTGCCGCGTGCCTGACCCCCTTCGCCCGCACAAATATTGCCTACCGCACAGTTACCACTTTTTGCGAAATAATATTTATTTTTTTAGGGTGATTTTTTAAAAGTTTAGCCCGGCTTCCTAACAATTCCTTCACGGATTGGACAGGGTTTTCTTTACATATTGTATAAGCTACTTGTGGTGAATAAACTTACCAGCTATATCCAGCGCTGTTTCATAGTCTGCTACCTCTGGCATTGCATCTTGTTGTGTGTCACTGGTCACCGTCCGCCGCGTAGCTTGAAAAACAAACAAATAAAGTCAATTAATGCGTTCTTTTTACTATACACATAACTATGAATGAAGTTTAGAAAAGATTGGAAGAAGAAATGTTTTTCCAGCAATAGGAGTAATATGTATCTAGTGCGCTAAATGTGTGCAGGTTGGTAGAAGCACGTCTTCGAATTTTTGGTTTTAGGACATGGACCGGCAGGGTAATGACGTAACACACTATCAGTAGCAATGGGTTACTTATGATGTTGAGCAGACACGATTTTGAACATAGAGAACATAGCAATAAGTTTCAAAGTTGTTCTAACTGATAGTAATAGTCTGTTGCGTAATTAGGGTGCGTTTTCGTTCCAATGTTTTCCATCACCGCTTTGAGAGCAGTGGTATGAAAAATTTCTCAGTGGTAGGCCATAACATCGGCCGCCGGCAGAAGTTACCACCCACCAGATAAAGCGTTGACGCCAAGCGATTTGTCGTGTTCCGGCATGATGTCTGGTGAAGCCGTACGGAGGACGCGTCTGAGCAGTTGTGTTGCGATGTGTGCCGGGTACGATGCGCCTAATGTTGTTGTGTTGGGAGTTTGGTCGTGGAGGGTCTTCAGATCAATCTCCCTTTGGCGCAGCATCGTAGATCGTGTTGTTGGGTTTAACATTGCATCACCTCGCTCAACTGCCGTCTTCCTTCCTATCCGCTCAGTTTTGACGTGACAACGTCTTATAAATTGGTTTGCCGGATGACACTTCAAGAAACTGCGTTACGCTCCGCTCACGTTATGCGCTCACAATGAGAGCGAGTGAGAGGCACGCGTCCCTTCCACTCGGGCATGGTTAGCCCGCCTAAGAGCGAGAGAGACAGACAAGGAACAAGTTAAGTTGTAGTAAAAGCTGTTTCATTGTACGCAAATGTATTGCAAGTTATTGTATGTACGAGTATATTTGTATATAAATACGTATGTATGTGTAAAGATAAAAATAAAATTTTGTTAATATGAAATTCAGTGCGAGATTTTTTGTATAAATTAATGTTTTAAATATAATTCTTTGTATAAATAAATGTTTTAAATTGTTACTATTATTTCATCCTTCTTCCTACTATACGAATGAATATTCACATTAAAATTATTTTACCACTCAAAGTCGTTGTCACGTAAAACTTTCGCCCGTATACCGGTTTTTTTTCTGAGTGAATAGGCTCTTAATAAACTAGCGCACTTTACCATCAACGATCGCATCACTGCTTACCATCAGGCGGAATTGCGGTCAAGCGCTAGTTTATAATTATTAAAAAAAAAAGAATATTTATGCATAGTAATGCGCCTGGCTCGTGTGTGATTTATCAAAAAAAAAAATACGGACAGTTACAACTGTGCCTCCAATGCCAAGCTTCACAAGCTCTGTATGTAGCATCGGTGCAGTCACCAGTGCTACATAGTGTCGATTCAGTAGAAATATTGGGATAAAAGTATCTAGGTAATGGTTTATATTAGGAGTAAAAAGATATACTGTACTTAAAATTAGTTTAGTTTGTCAACAGGAGAATCGGCTCTAATATCTTAACCTTGAAAGTCTTACAACTAGGGGCTTAGTTTACTATTACAATAGAGTAGTTGACAAAAAAAAACTAATTAGTCTGTCAGTCAGATTTCCAAAAAAATACTAGACACGTATTTTTTCTTTTTTAGGGTTTCGTAGCCAAATGGCAAAAAACGGAACCCTTATAGATTCGTCATGTATGCCCGTCCGTATGTCACAGCCATTTTTTTTTCCGAAACTGCAAGAGCTATACTGTTGAAACTTGGTAGGTAGATGTATTCTGTGAACCGCATTAAGATTTTGATGCAAAAATAAAAAATTATAATAAATATTGGAGGCTCCCCATACTTACAACTGAAACTCATTTTTTTTTCATTAATTTTTGAAGAACTATCCACAGATACCCCACACGTATGTGACGGGTATCTATGGATAGGTCTTCAAAAATAATATTGAGGTTTGTAAATTTTTTTTTCTAAACCGAATAGTTTGCGTGACAGACTCTTCCAAAAAAAGTTGGTCCCCCCCCCCCTCTCTAACTTCTAAAATAAGAAAATGAAAAATCAGAAAAAAACATATGATGTACATTACTATAAAAACTATCAACGAAAATTGTTTTGAACGAGATCTAGTAAGTAGTTTTTTTTTAATACTTCGTAAATCGTAAACCGCTTATTACCGCGTAATCTTTCATACAAATAACAATTTCATACACATGAATCAATGGTAAGGAACCCTTTGTGCGTGAGTCCGACACGCACTTGGTCGGTTTTTTTATATAAACAAAAAATGAAGCCGACATAGCGCGTTGAAAACTCGTGTGACGTCACTGCACGCTACACTTTTTAGCGAGCAGTGACGTCACCAGCCACCACTCCTGATCTTTGATGCCTTTTATATTTGTTAATTTTTATTGGTTTGATAAAACAAAATATATGTCGTGGTGGCCTAGTGGAGTCGTGGTGGCCTAGTAGTCGTGGTGGCCTAGTGGAGTCGTGGTGGCCTAGTGGTTAAAACACCAGCCTCTCAAGTATGAGTGCGCGGGTTCGATTCCAGGTCAGGCAAGTACCAATGTAACTTTTTTAAAGTTATATGTACTTTCTAAGTATATCTTGGACACCAACGACTGAAGGTGAAGGAAAACATCTTGAGGAAACCTGGACTTTAAGTCTGAAATCGCCAACCCGCATTGAGCAAGCGTGGTGATTACGCTCAATCCTTCTCTGTATGAGAGGAGACCTGTGCCCAGCAGTAGGACGATAAAAACAAAATATACGAACTTATCCAATATTTTTCTATAATCTGAATGACGGACTAAATATCTAAATACCAGGAAACGTCCCTATTGTGGCAGAATGGTAGATGAGTGATCTCCTAATGACTGACTTTGACAAGTTTCGTTATCTACTAAGAAAATGGCTTCATTATGATTTTCTAGTGGCCAATCACTGATACTCCACTCCATATTTAATAAATGTTCAAATTGAGTAGTACTTTTTAGAAAATCATATCTACTAATAGGTTTTATAATAACGGCAATACGGTAATGTCATTCTATCACCATTCCATTACGTGACAACTGAGTTAATTACTCGATTATTATGAATTAGCAGAATACGAACTTTTAAGCACAATGACAATGGAATCGTGTTGGATTGACAAATTTATAAAAATAGCAGACTTAGGCCTCTGTCAATAGGTAAGTGAAGTCACTAAGTTGGGTTGTGGAGGTAAGATAGGGCATCGCTCCATGTAAAATATTGGTATTCGCCTGTATCCGGTTAGACTAGATTCCAACCCCAAAATAGATGAGAAAAGGCTATACAGAAGCTGATGAAATCTATATTAAGCTGTGCGTCAGAAAATGTACGAAGAAGAGGTTCGAACCGAGACTGACATTACTTTGTATATTTAACTAGCTGCGCCTCGAGGGTTCACCCGCGTAGGTTTTTATATGTTTTTTTTTTATATATGCTCCGCTCCTATTGCACGCAGCGTAATGTTATATAGCCTAAAGCATTCCTGGATTAATGAACTATCCAACGGAAATAGAATTTTTCAAATGGGACCAGTAGTTCCAGAGATTAGCGCGTTCAAACAAACAAACTCTTCAGCTTTATATACACACATCAAAAGTGTCTAGGGATCAAGCATTTTTATGCGGATTTCTTGAGATTGAGATGTGGCTTTGTAATAAATTTATGATTTTATAAATTTATATGGATCCTTTTTGGTGCATTTCATAATTTGAATCAGGAACTGTGAATCAAATTCGAGTAAAAGATGAAAATCAGCTGTCAATATTTTCCCTATAAAAAATACAACGCATTGAAGACATTATTAGTGCTACTGTTTCCCTACTACTGATTAAAACCAACGTTATTATGGAGCGGCGACGTCATTTAAGCAGGGAAGAAATGCTCAGAGCCGTGGGAATGATAGAAGCTGGTTCCCGGCAACGTACTGTGGCTTTAGCTCTGAATACAAGTCAGAGTGTTATCAGTCGACTTTGGACACGTTACCGAAGCACTGGTACCGTGGCTGAGCGCCATGGAGGACGGTATCGCTGCACCACACGGAGACAAGACCGATACATTCAAATCTTAACTCGAAGAGCTCCAACAATAACCGCCATGATGTTAGCCGTGAGGCTTCATCACTCTTCAGGGAACTTAATTAGCGACCAAACAGTCAGAAACCGCTTGCATAAAGTGAACCTTCATTCCCGAAGACCGCTACGGGTACCACCTATAGCAATGCACAATCGTAGGATTCGATATCAATGGGCTCTTGAACACAGAAATTGGGCAGAAGAACAATGGCGTTTCGTGTGCTTTTCTGATGAGTCTCGTTTTGGTATGAGACCGGATATAAGACGTATACGACACTGGAGAACCCCTGGACGCCAACAGCGATTAAAATCCTGCCAGGAAGTCCATCCTTATAGTGGTGGAACCATAATGGTATGGGCGGGTATTTGGATCGGCGGAAGAACTGAGTTGATTTGGATCAGAGGCAACCTCAACGCTCAAATTTATGCTGAGACGATTGTATCAGACGTCATCGTTCCTCTAAAAGTGCAAATCGGTCCCTTATTTCAGTTAATGCATGATAATGCACGACCGCACACCGCAAGAGTTGTAAGACAGACTCTCGCCGCAGCTAACATCAATGTCCTGCCCTGGCCTGCTCAGTCGCCAGACTTGAACCCGATTGAGCATGCATGGGATATGCTACAGAGAAGAGCTCTGCCGAATATGGAGGGTATCCAGTCGCAAGAAGACCTTTTTTGTTGTTGCAACGAACATGGGCGGCCATTCCACAGCGTGATTTGGATGAACTCATTTTGAGTATGCCAAACCGATGTTCTTGTGTTGTTAGTGTTCGCGGTAGAAACACGGATTATTAATTGTTTAAGTTACCCAATAAAATTTTAGAGAAAACTGTTATTTCAGTCTTTTTTTCGAACTTTTGTGTTAGTGGTTCAAATGTCAAATATCCCTTTATTAGGAAAATGGCAAATTTCTTTATGAATGCAAAGGTGACTTGTTTTATCGTTACTGTGACAAACGAAAACACTTTATTTGATGAATCCTTAAAGAAAATTTTAATTAATATCAATCAGGAGAAAAGTTATTGCAAAAATATATGTTGATCCCTAGACACTTTTGATGTGTGTATTAGTATAGATAGATATTTCATCACCACTACTCTCAAAACACTAAAGGAAAACATCGCGAGAAAATCCAGTTGGACGACGTGAAATAAGAGAGGCCTATGCCCAGCAGTGGACAGCTTTAGACTGATGATAATGATAATGACAAATTTAGATATCAAAACTAATAAACTTCCTATCTAAATTTGTTTATGTATTGTATATGTTATGTATACATAAACAAATAGGTATATAAATATATTAAATGGTACCATTGGTATCAAAACTAATAAACTTGTAAAAAATCGGAAAACATCGCGAGCATTCGACAATTTCGACATGTCTTAGAATCGAAAATTCAAACGCATGTTAATGCAAAGGTTCTCCAGTCTTTGTATTCGAGGTCATAAAACTCAAAGAAGTTTAGGACCGTCATAGCCCATAGATTAAAACTTACTCCAGCTACACACGGCTAAACATTAAACGTTGTTTTATAATAAGGAACGTCGATGCCAGATCATGACAATGAAACCATTACAAAGGGCAGTTTAAACATTTAAAGCAATTGCCTCTTTGATATTGTTTTATAGTGAATCATATGTAAGTGCAATAACTTTATTATGTACCTATACAAAGATAATTATGAACTAAACTTATTAATCGATTTGCAAGAATTTACTACACGTCGTCTCTTTTTTATTATCATAAACTAGTGCTTGACCGCAATCCCGCCTGATGGTAGGCAGTGATGCAATCGTTGATGGTAAAGCGCGCTAGTTTATTAAGAACCTATTCATTCAAAAATCTGAGTGAACAGGAAGGAAGACGACAGTTGAGCAAGGTGATGCATTGTTAAACACAAAAACACGACCAGCGATGCTGCGCCAGAAGGAGATTGATCTGGAGACCCTCCACGACCAAACTCAAGACACAACAACATTTGGCGCATAATACCTGGCACACATTGCAACATAACTGCTCAGAACCCTCCTCCGAACGGTTTCACCAGACATCATCGCGAATACGACGAATCGTTTGGCGGCAAGACTTTGTCTGGTGGGTGGTAGCTTCTGCGGGCAGCCGATGTTAATATTATTATTTCCTCCATAGTCGACTCTCAGAAGTACAACCTCAGAATACCACGTAAACCATCTCGTAAACTTATAACACCCTTAGCTCCACGTACCTCTTTGCCATACAGGGTCTGGTGCTAATTCAACTGTACCTCACTTGTGCAAACTGATAAATGAAGTCACCGTTGATATCTACGCAGACTCCATATCGACACTTGTCAGACGTTATTAGTATTCATTTTTACTTGGAATCCAGTCTGGTCTGCACTATTAATTGGTATCATTTTGAAAAATATTGCTAATCCAATCCTCCATAAGTTTTTAAAATTTGTTGTCTCCTACACATAAATAAACCAAAGAATGTTACTGAACAGTCATTGGCCCCAATTTCCTAGTTCACAAACTTAATTAATTTTAAGTTAAGTGCATCTTTTTCTTTCGATTTCGTTAAGAAAAGGACAGAAGATAAAATGTCACTTTAGACCTGTCAAATTAGTGCGCTCCTGACGTAATCTGGCGTATTTTTAGTCGCCATGTTTATAATCGCGTCTAAACTGTCTATGGAGTATCTTAATTTGACAGGATTAAACTAAAATGTTATCTTCTATCCTTTTCTTATCGAAATGGAAAGAAAAAAATGCACTTAAAATTCGTTTAGTTTGTGAATAACAGAATCGGCGCCAGTGTGAAACCCTTTGCTATTGATAGTGTTATACGCAAGTACCGTGCAGAATGTAAGTATAATTTAAGTTTTGATTAAATTATAAAGAGCACTTAGCATATGGAGTTTGGCAGTAATTGGTTGTGCAGTTAGATTTAAGACACAATAATTTATATTTATTTGTGATAAGTATGTAAAATATCTGCAAAATCTATTGGTGTACCTTAATTAAATAAATAAATGATTTGCGGAAGGAAAACATCTTGAGGATACCTGGACTTTAAGTCTGAAATCGCCAACCCGCATTGAGCAAGCGTGATGATTACGCCCAATCTATCTCTGTATGAGAGGAGACCTGCGCCCAGCAGTGGGACGATAAATGGTTGATGATAATGATGATGATTAGAGTATTTTATTTTGAGCTAAAACACTTTTAATATCGTTTGATATCATCCACAGAAAGAAACACTTGGTATGTACGTATGTACCCTTTGCGTTACAAACTATAGTATGAGCAATATTTTTATAATTTATTTTTTCCTGTATTTAAATCTCGCTGTATGTTCCGGATTACGGAAAAATATTTTATATATTTATTTAATAATAATATGGGATGAGTATTAGTAAGTATGAATAATTAGCAGGGATGAGAGACCATAGGAAATAATCATCATTATCATCATCAACCGTTTAATCGCCCACTACTGGGTACAGGTCTCCTCTCATAAAGAGAAAAAATACTGCAATAATATTAACCTATTCGACCAGACCTTTATGAAACATAATCTATTCAATAGTTTTTGCGTCAATCCGGAACATACATTCAGGTCATCAGAAATAAGGTCAATCTGCGGGCTCCTTTTCACCGACTTCAAAAGGTTCATAACTCTTTGTTGGGCTTGGTATAGCTTTTTATAACAAGATACCCTCTGCTTTGCTAGACTTGCCTTACAGTGCATTTAAAGCACAAATCAAATCCAAGCTTATATTCCGTAAATGACTATTTAAATGATAAGGCTGGTAGCTCTGATTAACTTAAGAAAATGTTATACGAGTTCATATAATTTACTTTTTTACAATGCATAAATATGTGAGCTGTCACACCCTTTATACCTGGGGCTTTTATTTAGGTAATAAGTTTTTAATTATTTACATTTCCATTTTAATGTTTTTTTTTTTATTATTTTGCTTTGCTGATTTTGGCGTGGCTAGCTGGCATATGGTAAATAATGTTGTATTTTCTTGTATTCATTACTATACATAGTATTGTATAAAGTCATGCGTTTTTTTTAAATGAACAGACAGCTAAGCTGCTGGGGAGTTTGTTGTTGATTTGGATTTTGAGGTAAATAGACAAAGGGAACAAAATTATATTTTCAGCAGCAGTATCATTCCAAGACCTCGCATCACTATTTATACATAAATATATAATATTTAAAGAAAACCCTGTCCGACCCATAAGGATAATAAAGGTTAGGTAAACACAAGACCAAATATAATATACAATTTTACGTAAGTAATCATCATAGTAACAATACTAATGAATTTTGAAATAATCTTTTTTTCCGCGAAATAGTTCCAACTTTCCTGAAATTTGATATTTTTTTAAAAAGTGACAACACCATTTTGACTGTATTATTATAAGCGACGCGGTCACGTGCCGCGTGCCCTGCCCTCCTTCGCCCGCCCATGTATTGCCTACCACACATGTATTAAGTTACCTCCTTTTGCGAAATAATATTTATTTCATTAGGGGGATTTTTTTTTTAAGTTTAGCCCGGATTTGTAAGCTATAGTAGAATCAGCTAACGATACCTAACAAATCTAACAATAACTTCACGGTTCGGACAGGGTTTTTTACAAAGTTTTGGGTTCAATACTAATTGTTTTATATATAATAGTAATAATAGATGAAATATGCAACATAAATTAGTCGTAATTTATGTTTTTAATTATTTTATTTTAGTGTCGACTTATATATACCATTTAAAAAAACTGTTTTTATATATTTTTTATTACAGTGGTAAGAAAAATAACCTCTTGGTGAAAATTTCAACTGTCTATCACGGTTCATGAGATACAATCTGGTGACAAACAGACAGTTCAGTTTTTGTAATGCAGTCGCGTTTTTAGCCTTTGGGTACAAATTTTTTTTTATGCTGTAGAATTTAATTAAATCAATAATTAATCAATCATTACTTATCAAATGTAATTATTTTGGTTATAGCAGGAAATTACATTTGATAGGTTTCAACTGAAGTCCGGCTCTAAGGGAATTTTATTGCTACTTTATCGAATATTTTCCGTTTTCTAAGAAAACGCGAGCGTTTTATGATAACATGGTTACGTGCTAGTGAGAGCTAATGATTTTCCATGGTGACAGGTTCGATTCCTAGCTCTTACACGTGTGTTAGGCAAGAACATACTGGTTAGTTGAAATATTTAAAATAGAATTTATTATTGTTAGAAAATATTAATATTCCACAAAACTTTCTTTTCTTATGTGAGTAGAGTAAACAAAAAAATAATCTAGGTACTATTTTTTGACTTTAGTATTTTCGAATATTAATGTTTAATGAAATAAAAATCCGATATTTCGGGAGAATTAAGGTACATTTTATATTTTTTATGCAATTTCGCAATTAATCCTAATTTTAATTATAACAGAAACCATAAAAAAAAAAACAAATACTCACGGCTCTGTACCTTCGGTAAAATTTTGCAAACCATTTTTTATTATTCACTATCGTACACTAAACCATGGGCTTGGGCGCTGTGGTACCCGCGCGCCACACTCAGTCGCCAGTGACAAACTGCGGGTTACCGACTAGCGCCATTGTTCCACAGACTTGCACACTCACAGAAAAGGCGGGGATGAGTTAATATAAATTAACTTCTAAGTTGTTTTACATTTTGATGAACATGTAGCGTGTTATGGTATGAAGAAGCTGAATGAGAAGCAAAGGGTGTGTAGAGTCATTGTATTAATATTTAAATAACATCATTCATATAAGTTGGGCTTTCATCAACGTTAGAAGTACTTACATCACGCGGAATAAAAGCAACAATTTTTTAATAGAAAATGCTGGTTGGGAAGGGGGAAGTGAGGTAGTTCTTAGTTATTGCGACTAATACAGTTAGTGATTGGTTACAGTTCCAATATTAACTATAATTTATTAAATATCATTGAGGCCGTTAGTTGACCGGCTGGCTGTTTAGTTTAAATGTTAGTTAGTTAATTACCAACTAATTAGACTACTTGCTAAATATGCTTTATTACGACAAACATATAGGATTTTCTTTTTGTTGTATTTTTTATACAAAAATAATTCTAACTTACATTTATTCGTTTGTGATATGCTATTGGATATATTTTATTCGCAGAATAAAATTTATTATAAATTAGCCAATCACCCATAATTTGTTGAAAATAATAATCGTATAAATATGCAATGAACATAGCTAAAATCAAACCTTATGCATGTTACTGGTACACACGCAACAATTCAACCTTTTTACTGAGATGGCCATCTGCGATTCACCTGGTATTCCTGATAATTATGGGGTTAACAACTTAGGTACTTAGAGATACACACAATAAAAACACATTTAATTGAAACTGACTTTTACCCAGTCGAAAATTGTCCCATGTTGTTCTGAATTGCAGTTTTGTAAGCAGTGCTGATGAAATTACACAAAATGAAGTGGCAGGGTACAACTCCTAACTCGGAGCCTATGGACAGGACCAGAACAGATTACTCTCTATTGACTTACACCAATGAGGTAAAAGAAAATTACTGTTTTTCTTATAGTAGGTAATAGATAGTTACTTAGGCAAAAAACGCCTTTTCCTAAGAACACAGTAATTAATTTCTATTAGACAGTTCCACGAAAGAGTTGGAAAATAAGGCTTTCGATATATAACTTGTGATCGAGTACATTGACCCCCTTATTCATAAACGCTGCTTAAAGTTAACTAGTGATTAGCGATTTTTTAAATATACATTTTAGAAGCTCGCACGTCACTTAACTTTAATAATCCATTATGAATAAACCCCTTAAACACTGTGGTGTTTATTCATAAAGGACGATTTAAGTTAAGTGACGTTAAAAGGTCAAAAATGTATGGTTAAAGAATCGCTAATCACTAGTTAACTTTAAGCAGTTTTTATGAATAAGGGGGTGAATCTCTAATGGTACTAACTTTATTTGAATCTATCAAGCAGCTGACTTTGTATTACTTACCATTACCTATATCATTTTTTTGTCACTTATCCTTTGAAGATTTGCATTCTTGACATGTGGCTTTTTATAAGCAGTGTTGGTCCACTTACGAGTTTTAAATTGTTAATTCGACTCCAGAAGATACTTTATTGTTTAGTTTATATTTCGTTTCAGCACATCTGCTCTTAAAATATTCAATAGAATATTGTCAGAAAACTGGCATTTCTTAGAACAAAAAATCAGAGACATGTTTCGTGACATCTACTAATCCGCACCGGACAGACATTGTGGATTATCCACAATGCCTGTCTAGTCCCTCTCAGAGGGAGGTATACATATGTGCCAGCATGGGATTGGCTGATTATAGTATATGATTTTTTGAAGACTAAACTGACATCCTGATAATTATCGTTCTATAATTATAATTTTTCCACACATATGCGAGTATTTAGGTTACGCGCAGTGTGTCTCCATAGTCTGTGTTAACCGTCATCTCATGATCTCAGCGTTCACTTTTTCTATTACCATCTTTGTTTTTATAAATTATAAACTAGTGCTTCACCGCAATCCCGCCTAATTATAAGCAGTGATGCAATCGTTGATGGTAAAGCGCGCTTGTTTATTAAGAGCCTATTCACTCTAGCCTTGAAGGCACTCAAATTGTAGCCCGACGGAAAAACCACCGCTGGCAAATTGTTTCAGTCCATCGAAGTACGCGGTATATAAGTGGAGGCGAGGTGTTAACAACGTAAGGGTGGAAACTCTCCGTACGATGGGTTGTCCCGTGGTGGAACGGAGATGGGGGAATTGAATCATGCAATTTCCTCGCACACTCCCCAAAATTCATTCTATAGAACACTAAAAGGCTGGCTATTCTACACCTGTGCTCCAGGCTATCATCCAAAACTCCACATCGTGTCTTTAATTATCCTGTAAATTTACAATATCATTCCTACCTATCTCTTGTCTTCCTTTACGTTATTTCTAACGATCTAAATAAACAAATCAAGCTCTACTAATCAATTATTTCATTCTATCTTTATCAGCTTTCTCTTCCTGACGACCAGGCGCCATTTCACTTCAACTGCACATTTATGTTCAACATAATTATAGTTTGCATAAAATTGCTCTCACGTACTGATAATGCATGGCGTTGGTAATTTGCAGCAGAGATTAACGGTCACTATAAGTTGTTGTGGCGCCTGGAAGGAATTCAAATTATGGTTACGATGGGATTGCTGATTGATGATAAGGGAACACCTACCCTGTCTGTGGCTATGAAGGATGGGCTTGTTGTGTCTTGTAGGAAGGTGGCATTTTAAAGTTCAGCTGAGGCTTTAGTGTGAGGTGCTTAATATTTGAAGTTACTGCCTCATGTTCCTATCAAGCATTGACTTATCTATACTTTCATAATTATTTTCGGCAATACCTGTGACTTTGTCTGTCTTTTCGTGTCTTTACGGCTAAAGCAATTTGAATGAAATTTGAACATGATCTGAGTTAGAACATAAACTCTTTACTAAATTTCGGTGGACACTTTCCGACCTGCGAGTGAATCCACAGGCAACAATTAGCGGTGTTAATTCTAATTACCAATTCCTTAAATATCTTCTACTAATGTTGTTGTAGAGTGACATTCCAAACTTGCTACTCATATCAATTCGCCCGAACATTCAAAAGTGCGGGAAGAGTTACTCTTGACACTTTCCAAATTCCAGCTCGCTCAGCAAGTGATGTGCGACCCTGCTTAGAAGGTTGAGATTCGATTGTATAGCTGGTTATCACTGCTTATTGTAGCGAGACTCGCTTGCCATAATAAGTCCGTACCCCCTTTTAATTTTCATCTGTATCTATATTAATGTGATTGATGGTCATGATTATCTATGAGCAATCATTTTGTGTAGCTTTAAATTAACTATCTTGCAAGTAAGCAGTGATGCAATCGTTGATGGTAAAGCGCGCTAGTTTACGAAGAGCCTATTCACTCTAGCCTTGAAGACACTTAAATTGTAGTCAGGCGGAAACACCGCCGCTGGCAAATTGTTCCAGTCCCTCGATCTACGCGGTATAAAAGACGAGGCGAGTCGTTTCGTCCGGATCGTAGTATTGTCAACAACGTACGACAGGTCGTCCGATGATGGATCGGAGTCTAACCAAATGCAGCTAAACACCAGGTAACACAGATACACGATGACCCAAGGTATATTAATCAGTTTATTTCTGAAAAAATCTATCAACAGAAATAAATAATCTAATATATAAAATTCTCGTGTCACAGTTTTCGTTGCCATACTCCTCCGAAACGGCTTGACCGATTTTGATGAATTTTTTTGTGCTTATCCGGTATCTATGAGAATCGGCCAACATCTATTTTTCATCCCCCTAAATGTTATTGGTAGTCCACCCGGCACCCCTAATATTTTTTATTATTTTTTAGACAAAATTTTTAATTTCTATTTTTTTATGATACAACATACAAAAATACATACAATCCTCAATTTTCACCCTTCTACGATCAACCCTTTTTTTTTAATAGCCATTTTAGTAATTTAATCAATTATTTATATGGCAAAACAACGTTTGCCGGGTCAGCTAGGTAAATGATATAATTACATACTGGCTGTCATTCGTAGATCTTGACAGTCGTTATGAGTGGTCAGAAGTCAGAAAGTCTGACTGCCAGGGTATCGTATAGCACAGCAATTGGGTTGTAGAAGTCAATTAGGCAGTGGCTCCATGTAACCAGCTAGTATTTAGCTGAATTCAGTCAGACTGGGAGCCGACCCCGACATAGCTGAGGAAAAGGGTAATTAGATGATGATTGTGTTAGGAAGATCTTTTTTTTTTTAATACTGACCGATACTAGAAATTTCTTCTGTATCGTGGGCGCGTTTACAAACATATGACCTCACCTACACAAACATCCAGACCCGAAACAATTAGTTGTAGGTCATACCAATATTTGTTCCGTGCGGGAATCGAACCCGCGACACGCAGCGCAGCAGTCAATAGTTTGACCACTGCGCTGATGTTCCTCTGTTTAGGACGCGTCTAATTATACGAAGCTCTATAGCTAAACCACGAATAATAACAATAATATAATAAGCAGTTTAAATATGACAAGAGAATCGTGGTTTCGGCAAAACTTGACTTGAAAATTAGGTTGTAATACGAAACAAAGATTACGTTTGTGAATTACAATAATATGATTACTTATCATAATAATTTGCGGACGAAAATAGAAACGGTCGGTGACATCGGGCGTCTATTTATTACTCGTTTTTAAGGTTTTCTACTCGTTCAAATAATAATAACGGAACCCTATTTCTAAAATTCCACTGTTTGGCTGTCTGTATAATAATCTAGGTTTCTCCCAGTTGCAATAATGTCCCTTTGTGACGATTGGCCTAGTTCTGTTCTGTCTCCTGCTTGTGATGGAGGGAAGTGGAAAAAATATCTTTTTTCTTACTCCTCCGCTATTCTTTTCTGATTAATTTCGTTGCGGGACCCAAGACAGTTGAATCGTTTCTCCGGGACTAGTCGAGCTTCATTGCTCGGCGTTTTTCTGGCGGTCTCCACTGTTGATTCTGGCTTTCAGGAGTTGCAGTGGGTGGGAAAATGTGTGGCGGGTTTTGTCTGTATAATAAGTAAGTCGTGGTGGCCTAGTGCAAGTCGTGGCGGCCTAGTGGTTAAAACACCAGCTTCTCAAGTACGAGTGTGCAAGTTCGATTACAGGTCTGGTAAGTACTAATGTAACTTTTCTAAGTTATATGTACTTTCTAAGTATATCTTGGACACCGATGACTGATTAAAAGGTGAAGGAAATCTTGAGAATATCTGGACTTTAAGTCTGGAATCATCAACCCGCATTGAGCAAGCGTGGTGATTACGCTCAATCTTTCTGTGTATGAGAGGAGACCTGTGTCCAGCAGTGGGATGATAAAAAGGTAGATGATGATGATGATATGTACCATGATAGGTAGACAGTTAAAAGTTTCACATATTTCTCTAACCCCTATAACAACAAATATGTACTTAAAACCGATTTTCATTTTATTTCTGTAGATAATGGTAAGGAACCCTTTGTGAGCGATTCCGACTCGCACTTGGTTGCTTTTTTATGATTCACGATGACTTTGGAAAATGTTTGTTTCCGTTTCCACACTTTTGAAATCATCCATTATCATTATGACGATTAGTAGATATTATCAAAACTTAACATTTTTGTAACAATTTATATATCGAATACAAAGGGTGTCAATGGAATACCTTGTTCATTCTTCTACATAGGTACACTAGGTTTTGGGATGGGTATACCCAACTACTGACCTTGGGCGGGGCAAATTAGGCCTTTGGGGGCTTCGTCTTCCTGACTGACCGACCCCTTGACATTTCAAAAGTGCTTGTAATCGGTTTATTTGAGATTCATCATCATCATCATCATCAACCTTTTATCGTCCCACTGCTGGGCACAGGTCTCCTCTCATGCAGAGAAGGAATTGAGCGTAATCACCACGCTTGCTCAATGCGGGTTGGCGATTTCAGACTTGAAAGTCCAGGTTTATGATGATGTTTTCCTTCACCTTCAGCCATTGGTGTCCAAGATATATCCTTAGAAAGTACATATAACTCTAGAAAAGTTACGTTGGTACTTGCCTGACCTGGAATCGAACCCGCGCATTCATACTTGAGAGGCGGGTGTTTTAACCACTAGGCCACCACGACTGTATTTGAGATTGCGTTGATCTATAATTTTAAAAACTTTTATGTTACCTAGTTCTTGTTGTATTTTTCTCGGCGTAAGCTCTTGTTTAGTTCTCTCTCTGGAACTTGGGCTTCATAGATTGTATCATGGACTTTTTGCACTTGGTTAACGATTGATGGTAAGAAATTACGTGGTTAGTTCTAGCGTAGCGAGTTTTGTATTAAAATGCCAAGTCCATTGCAGTAAGAAACTGTTATTCTAGAAGCTAAAATCTAGGGAAAAAAGTCCTTACATCCGTATCGGATTTCCAGGTATCCACAGAAGAGACAATTAACGCTTTTTGCTAAATTGTTCTAAATTCGTTAATTGATGGTTTTTAACATAATAAGAATTGCTGAGCACGTAGACTTTAAAACGGAAGCAATAAGGCGTATTTTATCAATCTTAAAAAGAAAATAACTTTAAGTGGTGATTTTACGCCTAACAGAACGGAAAGTGAATTTTGTATGCATCAGTGTTTTAGACTATGCAACAGCTGTAACATTATCTAATTGTGTTCTAAGTATCAAATTACTTATTTTCATTATATATATTTAGCGACTTATTTATTTTAATTATATTTATCGTTTTTGTGACTAATTTAGTTTAATTATATATTAGCTAATCATTTAAATGACTAATTTATTTTAATTTAATTTATTGGCACCTATTTATGTTATTTTGTACATAACGTATTCACTAACTTAAATTTAACAGGTAATCGGACTGCGAGGTTTCGTACGCCCAACGTTTGTACTGGCAAAATGTTAAACATCAAAATCAAGTCTTTTATTCATATTGTAAAGGCTGTATCTGACATCGACGCACCAACGAGTACCAACGATCCAGTACATGATTCTGAACCCCCCAGTGGTGGAATTTTACGTCGTCTTTTTCATGATTAAAAAAAATTATATGCAGTTTTTTTTTTCACTTTAGACCGTTCATAATTACTATACTTTTATAACCCAATAAGATTTTAAAGTAAAAATTAATTAATTCGCTAATTAGGTACACAAAACAGCGCAAGGAAAACAATACTCGAAAAACTTCTTTTTTTTTTTTTTTTTTTTTTAAGTATAAACCAGCGCTTGACCGCAATCCTGCCTGATGGTAAGCAGTGACGCAATCGTTGATGGTAAAGCGCACTAGTTTATTAAGAGCCTATTCACTCTAGCCTTGAAGACACTCAAATTGTAGTCCGACGGAAACACCGCCGCCGGCAGATTGTTCCAGTCCCTCGATGTACGCGGTATAAAGGAGGAGGCGAAACGCTTCGTCCGGATCGTAGAGGTGTTAACAACATAAGGGTGGAAACTCGCCGTACGACGGGTCGTCCGATGGTGGAACGGAGATGGGGGAATTAAATCGTGCAATTCCCTCGCACACTCCCCAGAATGTATCCTATAGAACACCGAAAGGCTGGCTACTCTACGCCTGTGCTCTAGGCTTTGGAGACCAACTCGAGTTAAATCAGGGTCACCAATCAGACTCTTCGCACGCCTTTCCACTGAATCCAAAGTGGCCAGGTGACACTTAGCAGCACCAGCCCAAATGTGGCTGCAGTGCTGATTGCTGATTTAATAGAGATCACATCAGGGATCAACGTCATACCTACAAACCCACACGGCGGCACGCTTGCAACGTTAAAAGGCCGAGCCGACACTTTTTTTTAAACAACGGACGTTAATGATTATCATAATTTTATTAGTGGCATGCGGTTTAGCCTTTTCGCGAAATTTGCATTACGATGTCAGATACACCCTGTTTTATTAGTATAATGCGCGCCCTACACCACTTCCTTGTGCTTTCGCTGGGTAGAAATAGCTCAGCTGTCTGATCAGCTAATTTGTGTGGGGTCAACAGTCAAGTCACAAGTCGTGGTGGCCCAGTGATTAAAACACCAGCCTCTCAAATATAAGTGTGCGGGTTCGATTCCAGGTCAGGGAAGTACCAATGTAATTTTCTAAGTTATATGTACTTTCTAAATATATCTTGGACACCAATAACTGATTACAAGGTGAAGGAAAACATCTTGAGGAAACCGGCAAGGTAATTGCGTAACAAACTATATGTAGCAATGGGTTTCATTTTGACAGTTCAACAACATTCATTGCGCTATTTACGATGTTGAGCAGACATATGTTTGAACATATGGAGCAATGGAATAACAATATGCTTCAAAATGATTCCAACTGGTAGTAGTAGTAGTGTGTTACGCCATTAGGCTGTGCTGGGCGTAATCGTGCTAAATAAATCAGTAGAAGTTCAACTCTTGTTCGTATTATGGTTTACTTTCTATCACATTTCGTATCGCGCTAAAGTTTTAATTTCGATTTAAGTAAAATCAATGTAGGTATGAGTGATACATTTCATGAGATATAATAGTTAAAACTAAAACAATTATAAGTAAATCTAATAGTTTAGACGTAAGTTTGACATGGCATAGAAAAAAAAGTGTTGATGATAGCCCTACATTATATAACAGGGCTAAGTTTTGCAACATCATATCGTTAAACTCATTTCTTATAATTGTTGCCACTTTATCCAAATTCAATTGAATGTATGTGTTATTTAGAATAATTTTAATTATAAATCAATGTCTTCTATCTAATCTCAGTTAGTAAAAATGTACCTTATATTGCATTTAAAAAATTATAATATTTTTAATATCAAATATTGTTCTCTTTACCGAAATCTTTTTATTTAGTATTAGTATAATGACTTTGGTAGAGTTGAAAGGAATCAAAAATTATTTTTAAGTAATATTTTCTCGGTGGTAGGCCTTAACATCGACCGCCGGCAGAAGTTACCACCCACCAGACAAAGTCTTGCCACCAAGCGATTCGTCGTGTTCCGGCATGATGTTTGGTGAAGCCGTACGGAGGACGGGTCTGAGCAGTTGTGTTGCGATGTGTGCCGGGTATGATGCGCCAAATGTTGTTGTGGTCGGGAGTTTGGTCGTGGAGGATCTCCACATCAATCTCCCTCTGGCGCTGCATCGTTGGTCGTGTTGTTGAGTTTAACATTGCATCACCTCGCTCAACTGCCGTCTTCCTTCCAATTTACTAAGTTTTTTTAGTGAATAGGCTAAATGAACTAGCGCGCTTTACCATCAACGATTGCATCACTGCTTACCATCAGGCGGGATTGCGGTCAAGCACTAGTTTATAATTGATAAAAAAAAAAAAAAAAAGTTAGCTTTGTTTCAACTTTTTCATTTGACAACGGTTACGTTCCAATTGCGATCCAGTTATGGTTAAACAGTTAGCGCGATACGAAATAATAACAAAAGTTATGGTTTGGCTGCGATCCAATTCTGTTTTGGTTGAATTATTTTAGCGCGATTGCCCCCCCTCGACTTTAAATCCGAAATCGCCAACCCGTATTGAGCAAGCATGGTGATAACGCTCAATCCTTCTCTTCTCTGTATGAGTGGAGGCCTGTGCCCAGCAGTGGGACGATAAAAAGGTTGATGATGATGATGCTAAGGGTCTCGCCACAAAAACTTAGACACTTGTTGAACGTGAGTCTAGTGTCAGTGTTATATAAAATCCATATAATAAAGTCGTGTGTAAAAGGTATTTAGCGCAAACAACCTCTTAATCAGTATTTTGTGGTAGGAAGATTAATAAACTTTTCTAATCCCCTCCTTTTTTAGTCAGTTAAAAATGAGAATTGAGACTTCGTTTTTGATCTATTTTTCAACAATATCAGTAGGACCGAGCCGCTTTTACGACGTTTTCCAAAATAGTGCATTTTTAGGGTTCCATAACTAAATGGCAAAAAACGGAACCCTTATAGATTCTTCATCTCTGTCTGTCCGTCCGTATGTCACAGCCATTTTTTCCGAAACTATAAGAGCTATAATACCTACTGATGAAACTTCGTAGGTAGATGTATTCTATGAATCGCATTAAGATTTTGATGCAAAAATAAAAAAAAAAATATGATGAACATTACTACAAAAACTATCAACGAAAATTGTTTTGAACGAGATTTAGTACGTAGTTTTTTTTACTAAACCGCTTATTGCCGCGTAATCTTTCATACAAATAACTTAAATAATTTAATTTCATAAATCAATGGTACGGAACTCTTTGTGCGTGAGTCCGACACGCACTTGGCCGGTTTTTTTTATGACAAAGATGCTTGCCCCACACTAAAGAAATTAAACTCACATATACCTACCTACCTACACACATACACATACATTAAACAGTAGTCACAAACTATTGTTTACATATCATTCATGTCGCATTCGGGTTGTGGAGGTCAGACGGCAGTCGCTCCATGGAAAATATCGAAGTTTAGCCAAAATCAGCAGTTAACAGTCTAACTGCTGATTTTGTCTAAACTTCGATATTTTCCGTGAACCAGTGTAAAGCGGACCCCAGATTCCAAAGCTGCAAAAGCTGCGGATGCGACTGGGATTAACGCTGCACTGCTGGGCACAGGTCTCCTCTCATATAGAGAAGGATTGATCGTAATCACCACGCTTGCTCAACCGGGTTGGCGATTTCAGACTTATAAAGTCCAGGTTTCATCAAGATGTTTTCCTTCACCTTCAATCATTGGAGTCCAAGATATACTTAGAAAGTACATATAACTTTAGAAAAGTTACATTGGTACTTGCCTGACCTAGAATCGAACCCGCACACTTTTTACACGTTTTAACCTACTGGTTAAAACACCAATCTCTCAAGTATGAGTGTGCGGGTTGCCTAGTGGCCACCACGACTACGTGGTGGCCTAGTGGTTAAAACACCACCAGACTTCGAGGATGATGATGCCGCTCATAAATTGAAGATTTCCGAATCTAGTCCCACGACGAAGTCCCTACAGTATTCAAAGAGGTCGCAATGTCTGAATGTGTCCAAGACTAAATTCGGGCTTCACCAATTTGTTTCTAAGTGTGTCCGAGCTATCAGCTGATTCCATCTCCTCTAGTATGTCAGTACGACTGAGGGAAATGATCCATTTCCTCACACTGTGCTGCAAATGAACATTATTTACGCATAATAGGGTATTTGACTAAAAAAAACTAATTAGTCCGTCAGTCAGATTTCCAAAAAATACTAGGCACGTATTTTTTCTTTTTTCATATAAACAAAAAATGCAGACGACACAGTGCGTTGAAAACTCGAGTGACGTCACAGCACTGTACACTTTTTACCGGCCAGTGACGTCACCAGCCACCACTCCTGATCTTTGATGCCTTTTATATTTGTAAATGTTTATTGTTTTGATAAAACAAAAAATACGTGTCTAGTATTTTTTGGAAATCTGACTGACGGACTAATTAGTTTTTTTTAGTCAAATACCCTATTATGATGAGCATTCGGCACTTGCAATTTGTTCCTCGTTTTAGAAAACAAAAATCGTTTGTCTGTAAAGTTGATTCACTGACGGTAGTTGAACATGACAACGTCATACCTACAGTATATTTAATAGTGCTTAGAAAACATATAAAATATATATTTTTGTAAAACAGCGCCTGTCCACGCGGATTCATCGTTCACTTGTAGGAGAGAGACAGGTGTCGAAGACTGCCGCTAGTGGAGGCCGATTGTGCCTTTTTGTCACTCGTTCCGCGCTCTCGCTTGCACTTTAAGCTTTAAATGGAACGCCTCAAAGCGAGGTAACGCCGCATGAGTCAAGTTTTTTCGTGCGTGCAACCGGCTCCATCGAATTATAAGACGTTGTCACGTTAAAAAAAAACTTATTGTTATACGCTTAGAGCAGTATTTTCAATACTCCGATGTAAAAAATAAGTAACATGCACCCTAACGTACATATGAGGCAACACACTATTTGACGAAATCATGCAATTCCCTCGCACACTCACCAAAATGCATCCTATAGAACACCGAAAGGCTGGATGTTAGAACAATTTGTCTGATCAATAACATAAATAAGGCAATGAACGTTGTTGGACTGTCAAAATAAAAACCAGTGCTACTGATATGTGTTACATAATTACCACTACTTTGGTTATATTCTTCATCAAACATCAGTGGGTTGTGCTGCATACCATGTGATGCATCAGTGGGTTGTGCTGCATACCATGTCATTACAGTGGGTTGTGCTGCATACCATGTCATCATCAGTGGGTTGTGCTGCATACCATGTCATTATCAGTGGATTATGCTGCATACCATGTCATCATCAGTGGGTTGTGCTGCATACCATGTCATCATCAGTGGGTTGTGCTGCATACCATGTCATCATCAGTGGGTTGTGCTGCATATCATGTCATTATCAGTGGGTTGTGCTGCATACCATGTCATTATCAGTGGGTTGTGCTGCATACCATGTCATTATCAGTGGGTTGTGCTGCATACCATGTCATTATCAGTGGGTTGTGCTGCATACCATGTCATTATCAGTGGGTTGTGCTGCATACCATGTCATTATCAGTGGGTAGTGCTGCATACCATGTCATTATCAGTGGGTTGTGCTGCATACCATGTCATTATCAGTGGGTTGTGCTGCATACCATGTCATTATCAGTGGGTTGTGCTGCATACCATGTCATTATCAGTGGGTTGTGCTGCATACCATGTCATTATCAGTGGGTTGTGCTGCATACCATGTCATTATCAGTGGGTTGTGCTGCATACCATGTCATCATCAGTGGGTTGTGCTGCATACCATGTCATCATCAGTGAGTTGTGCTGCATACCATGTCATCATCAGTGGATTGTGCTACATACCATGTCATTATCAGCTGATGATATTCTCACTGCCAGGATACCTACAGCACCCTAAGTGCGCAACACATTATTATTATTAGTTGAAATCATTACGAAGCAAATTCCTAATCCATTGCTCCATATGTACGAAAATGTGTTTGCTCAACAACACAAATAACGCAATGAATGTTTTTGAACTGTCAAAATGAAAGCTATTGCTACTGGTAGTGTGTTACGCAAAATCCTACTGGTCTTCTCTTTTTGAGGAAGTGGGCCGTAATCTACCAAAAGGAACAGTTGGGGTTGGTAGATGTCATAAGTCTACCATTTTTCGGTTCTAGGTTCGTGGGGTTTCCCCAAGATGTTCTCCTTTGCCGTTTAGAAAGCAGTGGCGCTAAAATAAATTACACTAAGCTGAGCGCCTCGCTGGTTTCGAACCCATAACCTCCTTCTTCAGCCTATAGAGGTCCACTGCTGGACAAAAGCCTCCCCAAGGCTTCCCACTGGGGTTGCCATAATCCCCACGCTTGGCAAGCGGGTTGGGATGACAGTAATTTGTTATTCCACAGGAGAAGCGCTTCTGCCCGCTTCCCTGGTGACAATTTGCTTACCTTCGACACCCACAAGACGATATGGAATGGTACTATTCTAAGTCATTACAAACTAGTCATTCATGGTCGTTACTGTCTGCTCCAATTCTTGAACCAGCTTCAATTAGAATAGGAATTAGGACTTTATGCCTGGTGAAGCCGTACGGAGGACGGGTCTGAGCAGTTGTATTGCGATGTGTGCCGGGTACGATGCGCCAAATGTTGTTGTGTTGGGAGTTTGGTTGTGGAGGGTCTTCAGATCAATCTCCCTTTGGCGCAGCATCGTTGGTCGTGTTGTTGGGTTTAACATTGCATCACCTCGCTCAACTGCCGTCTTCCTTCCTATTCACTCAGTTTTTCTGAGTGGATAGGCTCTTAATAAACTAGCGCGCTTTACCATCAACGATCGCATCACTGCTTACCATCACGCGGGATTACGGTCAAGCGCTAGTTTATAATTATTAAAAAAATATAATAATAATAATTTCATAAAACCCTAGAAAATGACAAAAATCTTGTGGCGATGTATAGTACTAACAATTCTCTTTTATGTTAAATATCAAATACCTTCCTACTCCGCTTACCCTCCTGAACACAAAACACCGTGAATTCAACGATAAAATTCCACCCGACTTTCATACACATATAAGTACAATCGCGTACACAAGTATGAACAAACTATATGTACAGTCGCATCGTAAATCAAGAATCGAGCATGCAAACGTGCGAGGCACGCCTTGACTTTGAACTTGGAGGGTCGCGCACACAAGTGGTTTGCAGAATGATTATATAACAGGAAAACGGCGGAAATTATTTTTTGGCGCTGTTTTTTTTTTATTATAGGTGTTTATTTTGAAAATGGATTAATCCAACTTTAGAGAGACATGACACATTAATAAAATTGTGTCTCTCAAAACTTTTAAATAGGGATTTGCAGATTTTAAGCAAAATTATCTCTAATTAATTTATACTAGCTGCAACCACGGCTTCATCCGTGTAATTTTCGATTCCGCAGGAATTTTGAGATAAAAATATCATCTGTGTTATTCCTGATCGGTGAAAATTATTTTACTCGGTGGTAGGTCATAATATCGGCTGCCGGTAGAAGTTACCACCCACCAGACAAAGTCTTACCGCTAAGCGATTCATCGTGTTCCGGCAAGATGTCTGATGACGCCGTACAGAGGATGGGACTGAGCGGTATGAGAGTGTTGCGATGTGTACCGGGTACGATGCGGTCGGGAGTTTGGACGTGGACGGTATCCACATCAATTTCCCTCTGGCGCTGCATCGTTGATCGTGATGTTGGGTTTAACATTGCATCACCTCGTTCAACTGCCGTCTTCCTTTCTATTTACCCAGTTTTTTGTATGAATAGGCCCTTAATAAACCAGCGCGCTTTACCATCAACGATTGCATCACTGCTCATCATCAGGTGGGATTGCTATCAAGTACTAGTTTATAATCATTAAAAAAAATATCATAAAATATCTGTGTGCCAAATTTCATCTAAATCATTTCAGTAATTTTTGCGTGATGGATTGACAAATATCTATCCATACGCACAAACTTTTACATTCATATCATTAGTAGGATGCCCTGACTCACTACTGGCCATATTATCTTCTAACTTCTTACCAATATTTTACATAATTTAAAACAGTGCTATTGCAGTGTAATATTGCCATTTTTATACCTAATTTCCTAAGTCATAATAATGTTATTTGATCGAGTGTGGCGTTTGCAAAAAAATGCAATATTTCCTGGAAACCGTTAAGCAAAATTGGACCCTTGTAGTAGCTTAAAAATACCTTACTTAGGTAAAATTTATCATAGTTATGAGAAAGCTAATCAACTGTTTGAGTTGTCTGACTTGGCCTAAACAGAGATATCTAATACTTCGTTAGTAATCTAGGAAAGTGCTTGCTTTATTCTTGGATGTTGGTATAAAATTCATTTACTTTGCAATTATTAGATTATACGGTGATAAGGTCAATTACACCTTATTTCTCTCGTATAAGGCGATTGACACACGGCACCGCGAGCCGCCGCGCCGCGAAGCACGGCAACGCGACGGTCGAGAGGATTTCATATCGGTGCACCGCTCGGTAAGGCGGTTTACACGCCTGTCCGTGCGGATAGATTTAACACGGTTTTGACCAGTTTGTTCACAGACAGTGGCAAGAATCTTGTTATCTTCGTCCTGCACCCACGCGGCTATGTGGCGATCCGTGTGGGAGGCGCCGCTCCACCGCGCGGACGGCAGCGCGGAAGATCGGTGGCGGTTAGAGCACCGCTCGAACGCGCGGACAGCCGGTGTATGGGTGTTAGGCATCTACGGATTTACAAGAGGTCGTAAAAGAGGTGTATAAGAGGTCGACATGAGATCCGCTTCACCGCCTACCGTGATTAGGCGCGTTACCGTGTGTTAATCGCTTAAATTTCGTATTATATATTATGTCGCACCTCCGATACGAGACCGTCATCTACATTTGCAAAAGTTTTAAAAATGAGTTAAATGCATAATAAGTGCCCTGAAGCAACCCTTTACTTAATGGCATAACGGTAATTTCCGTAGTACACTTAATTTCCGTAAAATGACGTGAATATAATTAAAGTTTAAGCGCGAATCACGTTTGCTGTCAAAATTTTAAATGTTTTTTTTTCTGAAAAATTCCATTTTCACAAAAGTGACAGTCTCGCCGTGAAATTTAAGGGGAAGTGAGTTATCATCCCCTACGAATGCTAGGGATTGATATAACAACACGACACAAGATTATATTCAGAGTTTAACACGCTCTTTTTTGTCATGAGTATACAATTTTATTACCAACACCCGAATTATCATAACCTCGATCCTCATCTCCAAATACCCTTAATACAGCAATAAATAACTCACCCATTCAATAACTTTCACATCCTCCTTATATCAGTAAAGATTAATTAATACAAACGCTTTAACGAAACGTGAATATTTCAACAATATATCATTTCATTTTGCGTGTAACTGTACTCAGTTGGAGGTATTCGCAGAAGCAAAAGTAAGAGCAAACCAATTTGACATGTATGTATGTGTTTGTGTTCCGAGCCCAAAAACTGAACGCACGGTTAGGTACATATGATTGTGTTAGTGCTTAGGTTATGTTCAGACGGTATTGCGATTTTGGTCAAAAATTGCTCGTTTTTTTTCAATTATACCTATGTATAGTTAGAAATGAATTCGAATTAGGTTTTAAAGATCTACGTTTCTTTGTTATCCGCTAAAAAAACTCCTGGCATTGGTGACGGTTTTCTGTGAAATTAACATTGCAATCTTCAACTTTTCTAATATTGTTAAAAAACTGTTACTAATAAAACGTCTTGATATATTGAATCTTAAAATATACTCTATAATTTATTGCATTCCATAATGAGTAGATAATATTAATAGGTGGTATATTGAAATATTAAATTAATTATGACGGGCACAGCAAAGATTTTTTAATAAGAGAGAGGATGAAGACACTTTTGTTAAGGATATGATATGAAATTAAGATCTTATCATTAAAAAAGGAACATAGCATTTTATCCTTTCAAGGTATTCATATTTAATTAAAAATTTCTTAGCGCTCACATTTTTTTAACCTCAGGTTATAAAAATAGATAAGTTTATTAATCTGTTCAACACTTGTTTCCTCGATGATACAAAATAATGGTGTTTTAAAATAAAGTTTATTGATAGTTTGTTGTTTTCCGGGGTGCGGTTGTACGATATCCTGCCGGTCGAGTCTGCAAAAATCCGCCCTCATCCTGGGTCCCTATGTCTGGCCTGTGTCTCAACAGTGGAAACATTATAGTCTGATTTTGTATTATATACACACAATCAATGACAAAAAGTGACTTTGTTTTAAATATATCCTGTATGTTTATGAAGATACCTAGTTTATATTAATCTACAATATGACGTTTAATTTCTGTTTATACAACATTATTTTTTGCTTATCCGAAACCCGAAACACGTGTCCAGTATTTTTAAGTAAATAATCTATGTACAAAATTTCAAAAAGATATAACGAAAAACCATCAAGTTATGAGCTTGCTATTCTACTTGGTTGTCCTAACAAAAATATGGTCACAGGTCCGTACGGGCGGGCCAACGCGGGTGTTGACCTCTGGCGTCAGCTGGGATCTATCGTAATTCGTAACCGCTCGGTAACCACTCTGCGGTCTCACTCTAAATGTATTTGGGAAAAAATATAACATGGTGTAAAACGCCTCCCCCAAGGCATTTTGGAGGGTTGCCATAATCCCCACGCTTGGCAGGCGGGTTGGGAGCGCAGTAACTCGATATTCACACAGAAGAATCGCTGCTGTCCGCTTCCCTGATGAAAGTTCCCTTAGTCATATACATCGAGTCCCATCCCTTAAAAATTCTATCAATGGTTAAAAATAGCTAGCTAATTTGTTTGATTTTTTGCAAAGTACTTTTTGATGATTTTTTAGTTTATCTAATGGCCACTAATGGTTTAATGAATTATTTAACTGATGCTTCATTATTTGACAATTAGTAATGATATTATTATACAGGGTGTATCTGACATCGTAAGACCAACTTCGCGAAAAGGCTAGACCGCATACTACTAATAAAATTATTAGTCAATTATGTCGTTAATGAAAGTTTACAGAATTCACAGTGTTTAAAAAAAAAGTGTCGGCTCGGCCTTTAAACGTTTCAAGCGTGCCGCCGTGCGGGTTTGTAGGTATGACGTTGATCCCTGATGTGAACTCTATAAAATCAGCTGATAAGATAGTTTTTCGAGTTTTGTTTTCATAGCGCTTTTTTGTGTAATTAGCGAATTAATTAATTTTTAATTTAAAATCTTATTGGGTTATAAAAGTATAGCAATTATGAACGGTCTAAAGTAAAAAAACTACATATTTTTTTTTTTTATTTTATCATAAAAAAGCCAACGAAATATTCCACCACTGAGGGGTTCAGAATCATATACTAGATCCATGGTACTAGTTTGTGCGTCGATGTCAGATACACCCTTTATACTAAACAAAAATTAATGAAAATCACATTTTGCAGAAAATTAACCATTACTCATTATTTTAAACAATTCTATCATACAATCGGTTCTAAGATTTGACTGTGTCAGCACAGCTGTCTGTCACCATGCTTTATCTCATGAACCAACCAACTGATGATGTACATATTTCTGTTTCCACAATAATTACAAATACTAGAAACAGTTTTTTGTGACGGAACCTTCGTGCGTAAGTCTGACTCGTAAAAAGCCGTTTTTTTTACATAACCTCTCATATTTCTGTCAATTAGTAATTAACTCTTACGATCACATGTAATCAGTTTCATAATAGATGTAAACACGGCCCGGCTAGTGGGCAATATACTATATACTATACAGGAGACCGTTGGAGCTATACATTAGGACTGGTTGTCGACTGCATTCCTTATAGAACTGATGGCCAGGCAGGGCCGTCGGCAGGAGTTCAGGGGAGGAATGGTTTTAGGTAGTAAGTTAAGGTCTGAGGTAAAAAGCCTTTAGTTATATGGGTGACAATAGCACCATAGTTGCCAATGTCAATCTGCACTCTAATTAACACACTCTTATAATAAACTTCAATAATTTTAAAGCAAAGAATGTTGAATGAAGAATGTTGTTGTTGTTGTATCTTAACTACTTAAATAAAGCAAAGAATGTTGCTGAACTGTGAAAATGCTTATCCCACTACAAAACCCTCCATTGCCGAATTTCTTTTTTTTTCATTAAAGTTGCCCTACATTAGGAATTTCTTCTGTACCGTGGGTGCGATTACAAACATATAAACTGACATACACAAACATCCAGACCCGGAACAACTACTTGTACGTCATACAAATATTTGTTCTATGAGGGAATCGAACCAGAGACACGTAGTGTAGCAGTCAATTGCATAGCCACTGCGCCAACCATGCGTTTAAAAAAAGCTTCAAGATATTCTACTAACAACTACCTGCGCCCCGAGGAATTCTGACAACCTGTAATGACAGTCAAAGAACTATGCCGAATGACAGCCCAGTCTAACGGCTTCACGTTCCGAGGCACAGAAGGCCTTGGTATGTAAACATGTTAACCCATCCACTTACCAATCTAGACATGCGTTGCTTAACCTGACGGATCAACCCATGCGGCTATCATTACTAAGCCTCAAACTGACATATTACACACCAGACTCTCAAGTATGAGTGCGCGGGTTCTATTCCAGGTGAGGCAAGTACCAATGTAACTTTTCTAAAGTTATATGTACTTTCGAAGTATATCTTGGACACCAATGACTGAAGGTGAAGGAAAACATCTTGAGGAAACCTGGACTTTAAGTCTGAAATCACCAATCCGAATTGAGCAAGCGTGGTGATTACACTCAATCCTTCTCTGTATGAGAGGAGACCTGTGCCCAGCAGTGGGACGATAAAAAGGTTAATGATGATGATGACAGACAATTTTATACGTGAAGTGTTACATATAACGCTGCTAATATTTTAAAGAATACATCAAGTACCTTTTTTTTTTCTTGACGCTGTGGAAATGCCTTTACGCACCATACCCCGAAGGGCGTGTGTGGGACTCGCCCAGCCGAAGCCGGGAATACCCACTAAAACCAAACAGCGGCACACCGACATCACCTTAGTGGCCGGGTCATGGGAAATAGCAGAGCCTGCACTACCAATCCCCCGCCGGCGATTCCCTCCAAAAGGTGGGCCCACAGTGAGCCCTCCATAGGGAGGGGCCCGGCTGGGTACGTCTTCTTGTGCGAGAAGACGCAGCAGCCAAGGGTTTTTTAGCGAGGTGTCCTTCCTCTTAGCCCCACTCGTTTGCCCGGAAGCAAACGGGGCCTGGGGGCCCCGTTGCCTCTCAGTGAGGAGACCGGGTTGACCGACGGCGACCCGGAGTTCGGGTCACGTCAGCCACCTGGAGTGGTGGCCGACCCGCCGCACGTGTGACCGCCGAAGCGGTCCCCACTTCTGGATTTGGTCCGCGCCGGTAAACCGGTAACCCCCATATCTGGGGGCCGTTCTCCTATCCACCACCTGGGGACGCGTCCGATGGCAGGCCAGAAACTGCACACGGAATACATCAAGTACCTAAGTCAACTCACCGAAGTCTAACTTATTTCCACCAAACCAGCAACAGAGTGTGCGTTAAAACGTGCAGAGTGCCTTCGCATACGTACATTATTTGGTCCTATAATCCATAGACAATTTTATAAGTAATCAAAACCATGCCGAATAAAAAAAAATTCGTCAATTTACTTTAGGCGCTGACTAATTTGATAGAAATAAATTGATAAATATTTTCTTTCCTTTTGTTAACGAAACAGAAAGAAAAAGAGGCGTTTTGACGGGAAAGCTAAGATGAGTGCCAAGCTCATTTTTCATTGGACTTTAAAATTATTTACAGTGTCGTTTACTAAATAAAAGCGCGTGATTTATGTAGTAAAAAGTGCATTCAGTGAAGAATTCATAAAGAACATTGAAATATCGCGGCATAGTGGCCACATCTTGACTTTGCAACCAAACTCCCTCGTAGACGGCTCACACGGCTGTTTTTTCAACTGTCATTGGCGATATCCGCCATTATTGAGAAAAAATGTTTTAAAGAATTTTTGGTTACGCGTGTTATTGGCAAAATTGTGGTATCTATCCATAGGGGCCATTGATAAAGAGTTGAAATAGTATTCACTCTAAAGAAAAGAAAGAAAGAAAAAGATGCACTGTAATCAAATTTACTTTAGTTCTTGTACAAGAAAATTGACTCCATTGACTTCAATGGAGTCGATTTTTTTGCACAAAAACTAAAGCAAGGGCTTTAGAAGTCCTGAGAGTGTTTAGTAAAGATTACAATAGAAAACTAAACCAACCACACAATAGAAACTTTCATACTATTTACACCCATGCTTTCCCTTTTTAATCGATCAATATGAATGAGTCTGATCTGTGTCTGAATACATCTAAACTTTTACCACTTATGCATACATTCAACATGTAGCCGCTTTAAGCAGCTGAGAGCTGTACTTTCCACCCTTGACGGCTCCGAGAATACTCAGCATTGATTTGAATTGATCACAAGTGGAGGTCAACAATGAATAACTAAGGAAAAAACCGGCCAAGTGCGTGTCGGACTCACGCACAAAGGGTTACGTACCATTTATTTATGAAATTAAAGGATTTAAGTTATATGTATGAAAGATTACGCGGTAATAAGCGGTTTACGATTTACGAGGTATTAAAAAAACTACTTAGTAGATATCGTTCAAAAATATTTTCGTTAGTAGTTTTTATAGTAATGTACATCATATGTTTCTTTTAGATTTTTCATTTTCTTATTTTAGAAGTTACAACTTTTTTCCACTTTGGAAGCATCTGTTACGCAAAGTATTCGGTTTAGAAAAAAAATATTTTAGAAACCTCGATATTATTTTTAAAGACCTATCCATATTTTTTTATACTACCACCCACAATATTTTTTTCTTTTTGTTTTTATTTTTTGCATCAAAATCTTAATACGTTTCACAGAATACATCTACCTACCAAGTTTCAACAGGATAGCTCTTATAATTACGGAAAAAAATGGCTGTGACATACGGACGGACAGACAGACATGACGAATCTATAAGGGTTCCGTTTTTTGCCATTTGGCTACGGAACCCTAAAAATCTTTATATGTATTGAGGTTAAATAGTATAAAACTTGGACACATAACACTAACATCAATCTTATTAATTTTAGTTACCAAGTTTCCAGTCATGGTGCAGCAGAAGAACAGCAATTTATTATACATGTTCCTGGACATGAACTGGTGTTGAATCGACAGATAATTCAGTCAGTATCATGGGCGTACCCAACTTCTGGCCTATGGGCAAGTCAAGCCTAGGGGTTGGCAAGTCCGACCTATGGGGAAGTAAAATTTTAAAGCGAGTAATCATTGTGCGCTATAGACGGACGCGGTTGTTTGGCAATTACACGTACATTTTGTAGTTTATTTAAAAGTTAAAGATAAGTCCTCATTTACACTTTGTTTAGTGATCAGGGTAGTCCATACGTGTTCTGGGAGATTTCCAGGGGAGGGAGGGGGGGGGGGGGACACCGCCTCGGTACGCCCATGGTCAATATACTAATCAGTCGATGAAAGGTGAACTCGGTGGGTTTCGCCCACAAAAAAGAAATGGCCGCCTTTTAAGTGCTGGACTATTTCGGTGTGTCCTACTAAGCTTCATTGGTTACTGGCTAGACGAGTACCACACAACGTGGTGATATTTACATATTCCTCCCAGGTTATGAAGTATTAGTTCCTCATCATTATTAATTTAGTAGAAAGACGTTGGTGGATATGGTGGACACATACCATATCCACCAAAGTACGTACACTTCGACGGGTTCCGAGCTTCACACATCCAACGTTTTCCTGCGACTTAAAAAGGTCCCCAAGCGGGACCGATGACCTGGTGAAGGTCGCGGGAAGCCGATTGATGCGGGCAGCACAAGAATGGTCATCGTGGTAAACCTTGGTGGAGACCTTTGTACAGCAGTGGACCTCTATAGGCTGAATAAGAAAAGAAATAAGGTCGTCGGTGCACCTCATGGAAGGCCTTCCAGCAGCGTTACGTGTTCTTGAGGGTACGTATGCTTACGTCTGGTTGTTTGAGAACAATTGAACTTAAGTGGCAGTGGGCAGGGCACATTGCTCGAAGCACAGGTGGCTGGTAGGGCCGAAAGGTTCTGGAGTAGCGATTGATAGTCAACTTATACTGGCAACGTATCAGGAGGTCACTGGATAGTTACCTATTAATTAAAAACATTATTAGAAATATATTTTTATAATTTTTGTTTCGTCCTTTACTTTTAACACGCTGTCTAAATCTCTGTTGGTATCTATTGTTCTATCGCAGGTATGATGGAAGAGATTTCTTATGAAATAAGTATCATCTGGGTACCTTTGTTATCTTTTTATTCTTGTGTGCTTAAATATGTATGTGTGTACATAAATGGTAAAGTAAATAAGCAAAATGTTCAGGGATTTCGTAACTGTCAAACATTTAATGTTTCCCGTCGATACGGTAAACTCTTTTTTTTTTATAATTAAATAATTATAAACTAGCTCTTGACCGCAATCCCGCCTGATGGTAAGCAGTGATACGATCGTTGATGGTAAAGAGCGCTAGTTTATTAACAGCCTATTCACTCAGAAAAACTGAGCGAATAGGAAGGAAGACGGCAGTTGAGCGAGGTGATGCAATGTTAAACCCAACAATACAACCAACGATGCTGCGCCAAAGGGAGATTGATCCGAAGACCATCTACGACCAAACTCCCAACACAACAACATTTGGCGCATCGTTCCCGGCACACATCGCAACACAACTGCTCAGACCCGTCCTCCATTCGGCTTCACCAGACATCATGCCGGAACACGACAAATCGCTTGGCAGCAAGACTTTGTCTGGTGGGTGGTAACTTCTGCCGGCGGCCGATGTTATGGCCTTTTACCGAGAGAAAAAAAAATAAGGTCGTATATCCACTCTCCCCTCAAATTAAAGAACATATTAGTAAAGCTTTGAATCGACGAAATATTTCCCCAGTATCCGGTTAAGGGCATGCCTATTATAGATTTGTAATGTAGACAATGTCAGTAAAGAAACCAAAACTGGCGACTGGTCAAGCATAATAGTGAGATCCGGTCATCAAAGGCGAGAGCTGTCACAAACAGCAAATATATAAACAAGTGGCGTCTTTAAATGATGAGCCATTGGACTAATTATCTAAAAAAGTTAATGTGCTTGCATTTAAAGAATAGGTACCAAATGTCATTTGTTGTTGTAATTTACATAGTTGCTGAAAAAGGATCGTAAAAATATTGTTTTATGCCTACGTATGCCTAAATGTTACTTTTACTTGAAAGTGGCGTTTATCAACCAACTCGTCCTCATAGTAAAATAAGCATTGTCTTATTATGTCCACTACATTTTCAGAAGCAGATATATGAAACAAATTAACACATTTTCTGAAAAAAAGAATGTTCCTCTACAGACAGTAATCCCCTTAATCTATAGTGTCGGTAAATATCTAATAAAAAAACAAAATTAGATATCACGTGGTATCAAAAAAATGCAATAAGAGAAATGTGCAATTGTTGTGGCAGTAACGTTTAAAAACGGTAGTACAAAAGGCAATTTAAAAATTTCAAATAAGTATGTAACTCGACGCTGTCAAAACATATAGAGTTTTGGCGGGAAAGCTAAGATGAGAGTTCATTTTTCGTTGGACTTATGCATTATTTATATTTTCGGTTACTAAATAAAAGCGCGTGATTTATGTAGTAAAAAGTGCATTCAATAAATAATTCATAAAGAATATCTATACAGTATGTTAATAAAAGCCTGTCCGACCCATAAGTATAATAAAGGTTAGGTAAACACATGACCAAATATAATATAAAATTTTAATATAAAAGTTTAACGCACATTTATTAAGTTACCTCTTTTTGCGAAATAATATTTATTTTTTTAGGGAGATTTTTTTTTTAAGTTAAGCCCGGTTTTGTATCCATTAGTAGAATCAGTTATCGATACCTAACAACACCTTCACGGGTCGGACAGGGTTTTCTTAACATACTGTATAATAGTGGCAACATCATGACATGGCCTCAAACCTCCGTAGGTACTCGTAGATGGTTCACGCGGTATTGGCATAATCTGTTACACGTGTTATTGGCAAAATTGTGATATCTATTTCACACAAGAGTAAGTTGAAGTTGACATCAAAAATAAATAAATAAACAACATAGAATATTATAAATCAATCAGAGTCTAATATGCCAAATAACAATATTAATAAACTTATAATTAGTAATGATAAAGTTATCTTAGATCCCAAATCTATTTCCAATGTATTTAATAGTTACTCTATTGATAAAATCCAGCCTATTATCAATTTCGGAGACAGAGCCACAGACCATATTTTAAACCACATAGCTACAAGTTTGCCAAACCACGTACTTAATATTACATTAGTTCTTAACAATACAAACAATTATTTGCTATTGCTTCAAGTATTTTTGTACCAATGCCATCGTACATTGCTACAAAAATACTTAAAGCAGTAGCTAAAGAAATTGGTTGCCCATTAAGTTACATATTAAATTTATTTATAAACGCAAGTATTTTTCCAGATACCCCGAAAAAATAGAATAGGGTATGTTCAAAAACAAAATAGAGAATTAATGGAATACTATAGCCCGATTTAGTTGATACCAACATTCTCAAAATTAATTGAAAATTGTACATATTTAAAAGCATATATTTTTTCACTCTGTTTTTTTTTAAAAAAACAGCATTTTAGAGTACCGCTAATTGACTATTACCAGATTTAACAACGGTGGATCTTTTCACAATCACAGTCAAAAATAGAGTGTAAATGATGGCGCTAATAACTCCGTTTCTATTTACTTCCTTGGTAAAGCTCAGGAGTAAACTATACTTTCTACATAATAATAGGTCATTTTAGTCCCTCATATAACATTGCCACGAACGAAAAGTATTTAGGTAAATCAGGACAATTAACATGACTGTTATTACAAATATGGTAAAAAAAATATATGTGTGCGATAGTTTCTGACATGACTCAGGCATTGGAGTATGTGCATCATAATATTTTACTAATAAAAGTGGACGCTTGCGGCATCAGAGGAGACCTTGAACTCTTAAAATCTTAAACAAGTAAATTATATAAGCAGAATGAATATGAGCACCAAAAGAAAATAATTTTTTATATCAAATGAATGTAACTTTATCGACGGAGTTCCACAAGGAAGCTTACTAATGCCACCGCTTTTTACACGTTTTATATCCTGGAACGTCAATAATATATATTGACGTTCCAGGATATAAAACATTAGTATTCAGCTGCATTCGGTCAGACTGCAAGCCGGCTCCAATATAATAAGTAGGCTAGATGGCCTAGGCTGATGATGATGGTTAATGACTTTCTAATCTACTTACATACTGTGTAATCAATGAGTTTTTTTTTACTATGACAGCCAACTATAGAATGGTTAGACAATAATAGATTAATTTAATTCTAATTATACATTTTAGCCAGCGCGCATTAACTTTTCTAATCTAAATCCCTATATTACTATAAACTGGAGGCGTACCTACTACCTAGTTAAAAGTAAATTAAACTTTAAGGCCTAATATGCAATATACAACAACTGCTGGGATAAACAAATCTCCGTTAGACTTTTTTTGTATTAATGGGACCTGGCGACGGCCCTGGCAGTCGGGCAATGCTCTCTAGTACTTAGAATAAAAAGAGGTTTGCCTATTTATAGCCACGCTTTCTCGTAGTAACTAATTTTATAAATAGCCTCTTTTATATTGATACTGACTTACTGCCTCCTTGCTACTTTGATACGAAATAGGATGGTGATAAAATGCTGTATATACTGCATGAACAAATTAAAACAAGATAATAAAAGGTTGCTTATGAAGGGTTCAGTTCCATAATCTATACGAACAAGTAAACGTAAATATAAAAAATAAATAAATCAGTTGTTATTGTTATGAATCATATAACCAGTCAATATATAAAATAATTTAAATCTGCGTTTTCATGGTGAGATTGTTTCAGAATTCACTAAAGCTGAAAATTTAGTTATGACATTATTACGCATTATTATTGTAATCGAAAAGTGTATAAGAGCAGGGAAAGACCAAGAAAACGGTAGATAGACTGTGCGTTTTTTTTTTAAATCATAAAGTTCCTGACGGCAATCCCACCTGATGGTAAGTAGTAAAAAAATCGTATTAAGATTCATCGCGGTCACACAGACAGACATGAAAACAAACTTTAATTTACAGTACACTTGCTGGGACCTGCGGTTTCACCCGCATGTTTCGATTCCGTGGGAATATGTGGCAAGTAAGAACTGACAGTGACATGATGTCATACAAGTAGGGCAACACTAAATCATAGTACATCGAATGTCATTGGCTGTCATAGATATGTTTTGTGACTTGTTATTTATTGATCTTTTAAATTCATTTTCAATTCTATTTATACAACACCGAAGAAATGTGTTAAATATGAGAAAAACAAATTGGAGTGGAACTCGGGAAATTATTTTTAAAGTGTATCATCAATGTTTGTAAGTACACCAAGTTAGACCAATTTTATCAAATTTGGCTGATCTTTATGCTTGAACAGTTGCTAAGACAGATATGTAATCATGTTACTGTTTGTTTGTATCTACTACAAGTTTCAAATTGTTTACATTGCGCATTTATAGGTTAGATTGCAAATATAAGTATACCATATTGTAGGGCGACTAGTACTTTTGATACTTTGGGTGATTAAATTTATCGCCGATTTTAAAAATGAATTATATGATTATGGTAATAATAATAGTGCTATCTATCTTCTGATAGAAATTACATATCATCAATCATTCAGAAAAATGTGAGAGTGAACCCTATATTAAGATATAGATGAATAAGTTATTCGCCTAAGCGAAGTTAGCAGGCTGATGACAGCAGTAGCGAAGGCGTTGTTAGTGACACAGCTGACAATGAAAATACTTTTAACGAAGAATATTTGGAATCAGATGATGAAAACAATTATTATGTTTTGGAATACTTTTCATTGGTAAAAAAACGTTGAAACATATAATAATAAATATGTATGATTTTTTTTTTTTTTTGTTTAGCTCATTTTATTTGAACGCCAGATACCATAGATTTGTGTTTTCTTTAAAACCAGGTATGCTTCTAGTACAAAATAATGTGTTATAATCGAAATGAATGCAGTCACACTAACAGGGTTGCTATATGCACGACTGCAGCGCCCTCATTTTCTTCACGACTTTATAGACAGAGTGTAAGTAATATTTTAATTGATTTTTTCACAAATAAGGGAACACCAGATGTCATGGAACATTCTTCTATTACCAAAAGTGCCGGCTGCGCAAATCTAGCAAGTCATAGGAAAGCTCCTGGAAAAATTCTCATTAATTTAAAATTACACTTTCGCTCAATTTTCACATTTGATCCACAAGAAATCCATCCGTCGTCTTCAGAATCTTATATCGTTTTGCACACAACTCGTATGTCTTCTCATAAAAGTATGACAATAAAAACGACACGGACTGTTGGTCTTTGAACGCCTTTGCAATCAATCCTTAAAATCTAACTCATCCTTTTTTAAATTATCCCATTGTTTTCATAAGTTACCCTACAACCTAAAAGTATTGTACTAAACACGACTAAGACATACTATTTCTATTAGGTACGTTTTGCGTTTTTACTAACACTAAAAGCAATCTTTTTTAGTGTTCCGTAACAAAAAGGCTAAAAACGAAACTGTATTAAGTACTAAGGCTACACTGTCTGTCTGGCTGTATCTAATGAACCATGACAGCTAGACTATTAAAATTTCACATAGGAGAGAGACATTTCTGTTACCGCTATAACAAAAAAATTAATTACGCAAAAATAAATTCAATTCCCTTACATTGTTGACACCACTACTATCCGAATGTAGCGTTTCGGTTCGTCGTTTATACCGCGTACATTGAGGGGCTGGAAGAATTGATGTGTCTTCAAGGCTAGAGTGAATAGGCTCTTAATAAACTAGCGCGCTTTACCATCCACAGTTGCATCACTGCTTACTACCAGGCGGGATTGCGGCCTGCTTGGCCGCAATCCCGCCTGGTAAGCAGTGAACTAAACTAGTTTATAATTACAAATATTATAGATATTGAAAATTTCCTGGCATTGACAATAATGGTGATTAGACTTGCCTAGATTTGACCCTACCGCCTCACGCATAGCTTGCATTAGATAAAATATGAGATATAAAATATCCTGCTTATGGATATAAATGCGAGTTTGTGAGTATGGAAGCATGTTTGTTACTCTTTTACGCAAAAACTACTGAACGGATTTGGATGAAATTTGACACACAGATGTTTATAACCAAGAATAATACATAGGATAGTTTTTATCCTAATATTCCATGGGATCAAAACCAATGCGGCGAAATCGCATGACACAGCAAGAAGCGATACGTGCCCCACGGTTCCACCCGCGTAGGATTCGATATGTTTTACCCATCGCAGCGTGATGTTATATAACCTAAAGCCTTCCTGGATTAATGGGCTATCCAATGCGAAAAGAATTTTTCAAATCGGACCAGTAGTTCCTGGGATTAGCGCGTTCAAACAAACAAACAAACAAACAAACTCCTCAGCTTTATATATTAGTATAGATTAAAAAACGCAACTAGTCACACAGTTTGTCTGAGATCACCTTAACAAACAATTCTCAAAACTGTTTCTCATATACTTTTTACATTACTCACACCAAACGGGTGTAATAAAATTCAGCTTACGGGAGAAGATTATATCATTTTTCTTATTACAATCGAACTGTTCTCCCCGTGCACTTCGTAAAATTTATGAACGTTAAATTTAATTAGTAATTAGCTATAATTGTTTGTGATTACTGCGTTATCTGTTATATGGTTTTCTGTTTTCTGTTGTTAGAAATTTTTAAATGGCAATCTGTACTAAAGAAAAAGCGGACCCCAGATTCCAAAACTGGAAAAGCTTCAGATCGCTGAGATGATGATGATGATGATCTGTACTAATGATAAAATTGAAGAGATTTTTACTTTAATTAACGCGCTAATTCCTGGAAAAATCCATCATAATAAAAAAATATATTTTGTATTTGATTGCCCATTTCTTCAGGATGGCTATTTTAACGTAACTCGATGACGATTAGGAGCTGAGCAAAAAGTAAAGCAGTCAAAAACAACGCTTAGCAAAAAAATAAAAGAATAATTAACATTTATTTAAAAACGAAGGCCCCTCTATGGGGTTAAGTGATGCGATGCAATGAGCTGAGTCGAGGGAAGTATTTCACGTAGAAGAATTTAAGGACTATTTATAATGTCGCCAAACACCTCTATTTTCCGAAGGTTTAGCCAGAGGTAACGGACACAGTCATGACCACCAACATGCAAACACTTGGTAACTTTCGAATGCAACGTTTATTTACGAGACATTACATAAACCAATGGATTCTAAAATACTATGTAAATAAAGGAATACAACGCTTTTGAAAAAGCCAAGTGTAGTCTACACTTTCTTTTTGATTCCTAGAGTGTTCTTCTTCCAATATCTTAATCTTCAGTGCCTCTGGTTTCGGCAATGAATCTCGAGATTCAATGGCACATCTGAAATTGTCAAAACTTGACGACAAGCTATACAGGAGCATAATCGAGGTCAGGTCTTCATGCATTCCGATATCCATGTCAGCTAACTGATATATCACGTCGAGAAATTTCATAACATGTTCTCTAATGTCACCACCTTCTTACAATTTACGAAGCAACAGCTCTTTTAGTAAGGTACTTTTTCGCAGTTCCCTTCGATGCATGATCCTTTTTCAACTTCAACCATACATCTCCCGATATCTTACAACCTCTCAAGTGTCGTAATTCGCTCGGGGTTATTGACAAAATGAGATCAGACTTAGCTTTCGAATCTTCTGTTTCCCATTTTCCTACCTCGAGTGGTCCTGCTGGTTTCTCGATACTTCCTGTTACGTATCCCCATGCATCATTTTTTACTTAAACTGCTTCAACTTGGATCTTCCAGGTCTCATAATTGCCCTCATTGAGCTGATCAATTTTCATAGTACTTCTCATTACAACTGGAAATTTCTTCTTTTTTTGCCACAAACACTACTCCTAAAGTGGGTGATAGACGTGCGAGTAAGTACGCGGACTTGTGGCTCGACGTTCTTTTTCGCTTGTGTGTCACCTTAAAAACCGTAGTTTAAAATTGCCGCGCAAGTTCGCCGGCGATCCAACCTATTTGAAATCTTACTCGTAGCTCCTCTCGGCTCGTACGTGTGGCAGCGCTGCGAGCCGGGAGCCACAAAAGTTCTTCATAGAGCGGTTCAGTTGTGATGAAATAATTATGGAAATCTTCCTTTTCTTCACGTAACTCTCTTACTCATGGGCGTACCCAGCTTCTGGCCTCTGGGACAAGTCAGGCCTAGGGGTGAGAAAGTCAAGCCGGGGGGGTGGGGGGGGGGGGGGGGGGGGTAAGTCATATTTTTTAAGTGAGTAATCTTTGTGCGCTATCGTCGGACACGGTTTTTTGGCACTTACACCGTGCATTTTGTCAATGTCTACTGCGTGGTTTATTTAAAAGTTACAGATAAGTCCTCATTTATACTTTGTTTAGTAATCAGGGGAGTTATTACATGTTCTGCGAGATTTCTAGGGCAGGGGGGACGCCTGCCCCCCTGCCCCCCTCAGTACGCCCATGCTCTTACTAAATTCACATGCGATAAACGCTCTCTTTTCGTAATGCAGTGCTTTAATCACACTTGTCGATTTCGTCTTTAATTAGTTTATAAAATGTAGTATGATATAATTCCCAAATAATATAAAGCTTCTTCTCTAAACGACATCACGATATAGTATGAGCAAGCTTCACGTGTGTCACCGACGACGTCGAGCCGAGTAAGTTCACGATCTTAAAACCGCGTACTTTAAGTTCGTACGTCTATCACCCACTTAAGTCGTTTCCTGTAAGTGCATAGGAATTTATTCAGCATTCTTTTAGACTGTTTTTGATCAACTGACGTTCACACATTTTAAACAAACCCGTCATGTAACGTTGTCATACAAATTATGAATGTCACAGGGTTCTGTATACAGCCAGCATTGCGGCTCATTAAGTAGTAGGCTTAGTTTTATCACATTAATGATAAATAATAATAATAATTTATTTGACACAAAACATATGTTACAATTGTACAGATATATAGGCCACATTCAAAATTTCTTAATTTTTACTGAATCAATTACTAAATCAAATGTTATATTTCAATAACTATTATGTCTTGCTATAATTTTCACACAGTTACAGTAATTGAAACTGGCGTAAAAACACATGGTTTTAATTCCAAAGTAGAAAAATAAAAAGTTCCTGCCTAATTCTGAGTATGTGGTAGTGAGTATGTGGAATAAAAATCAATAAAGAAAGAAAAAAAATTATTGAGTCTTGCACAGGAAGATCATAAACTAAACAAGGAGGCGCGTACCGACTGCTGCGCGTTTGGTGTCCAGAGGGGCGACACCAACTCCGTCCTCGCGATGATTGCCAACAGACTGGATTGCCATTATATCAAGAAATGCTGAAGCATATTGCTGCCGTGTGAGATTGAAGTTTGTGTTCATTTTTGTTGTCTTTTTGTAAGAGTGTTAGTACTTAAAATAAATTAAACACAATAAATAAAATAAAATAAAAAATACATTAAATAAAAAATAATAGCAACACACGAGGCCAAAAAGTACATTTCACAAAAATCAATTTAAAAATATTTGAGTTCAAAAAGCCATAACGCCGCAGTACCGCACCGGTGGTCTGACACCACCTTTATCAGTTCCCGAAAGCATACTTCTTGTACTTTTTACATTGCGAACAGCTATAATTTAGTACCGCAGTTGATTTAAATATATTCTGAAGGAAACTGATCTCCGATGCCTGCTGTGATTGTAACTGAGCGGATGAACACCTGTCAGAACTGTTGCTAAGGATTTCTGAAGGACTTCTAAAAAAAAGCTTTATTTATTTAAGGTATTATAGTATTAAATTATTAGCCACAATGGTTTTCGGTTTTGCGACTGCATCAAAGCTAAAAACGTGGTGGTGGTGGAACGCTAACCTCTTTAGAAGAAGAAGTGGGCCATAGGTAATTATATCGGTTGGCGGAAGTCACATTTATTACATTTTTTGGTTCTAGGACATCATCTATAAATAATCATTACAATCATTAATAATCATAATAATTTATGTGCATCAAATTTACATACATATAGTAGTTACACTTACAGTACATTGAAACATGTAGTACATACAGTTCAAAGGATGTTAACAATAGTGTGGCGACACCAGCACAATTGTTAAGTTGCCAAGACAACTTGTGTCAACATGCTTATAATATACTTAATTAATTTAATTTTAAATCATATAAAGGTTTCAGAGACTATTTTTGATTAATATTATTACTATTTTGTGAAATTATAATACTTAATAATAACTATCTCCACATATATTTTGCACAATGAGCCTAAATTAAATGAGATTATTCTTATTTTTTTTATTATTTTATATTTCTGTAAAAAAAAAAAGATTCGGATGCGACTGAGATTAACGCGGAGATGATGATGATGATCAATAATATAGGTATACCTATCAATCAACTAAGTATCTTAATTATCCACAACCGTAAAAAATAATAATGAAATAACAGATTTTCCACGTTAGTTGCCAACATCACTATAAAATCTGTTATTTCATTTTTTTATTGTTTATTTCATTTTAATAAGTCTAGTTTCTGGCAAAATTGTAATAAACATTCTCACATCACAACATTTTTTAATCCTATCTCTAAATAGTGTTACGGGCTAGGGGTACGGGACGTAATAATAATAGCGCATAACTTCGAGTACATTCAGTAGGTACCTACGGTAATTCCCGGAAACGGGTTTCTAGAAATTTCGATGTCGTCACTTAGTTGACAAATTTGATAAAACCTGTACCATTCGATAGGCCACCTTAAGTCTAGGAATGCGTTTTTATATTACACCTAGACAATGTCTAGGTCTCGAGTTATAGGGCTTAAAATTTATGCACTGCATGTCACGCGATATTGAACCTTATGCCCTCGACATAAGGTGCATTCGTAACAATAGGATTAAAAGACCTTTCTACTATCGTTTGACGCCCATAACGTTAAACATTGTTTTCGTACTCGTGTAAAAAAAAACACTTTATAAGCCATGCCTGAATTAGCTTTATTGATTACTTTCTCAGTCTTCGATCGTCAGTAAAAGTAGACTCCTAGTATTGATTCAACGAGTTTTATAAGCATACGCCATGTGTTACCGACTAATAAAAATAATGATAGCAAAGAGTAAACACTTGTGCTACCTATGTATATCTCCTGTGATACCTAGGTAGGTATGCCCTTTGTGTGCACGTGTGTTGGAGTAATGGTCTCCATGGGTAGCCCTGTACAGGAGATAGCAGAAGTATAAGTTGGCAGAAGAAACGAAAATATGTTAAACAACCTTACAAATAACTAACTTTTTTGTTGCCTCGGAAAGCACTTTAAGCCGCTGGTCTCAGCTGTCAATTACAAAATCAAAACAAAAGTCATTTATTAAAATTAGGCTGAGAATCAACACTTTTTGAACGTCAATATTACATAAAACAAAACCCATCCAAAACGCCCACCCATCGACACTTCCTAGTGCTTTCGCTGGGAAGAAGTGGCGGAAGAAACTCCCCAGCAGCACAGCTGTCTGTTCATTTAAAAAAAACACATGACTTTATACAATACTACGTATAGTGATAAACACGATAAAATACAACAACAATGAAATTATTTACCATATGCCAGCTACCACGCCAAAATACCAACAAAGCAAAACAATATATATTTATCACGCCTGCCAAGCGTGGGGATTATAACAAACACCTCCAATGCAATGAAACCCTTGGGGGAGGCCTTTGTCCAGCAGTGGACATCTATAGGCTGAGGAAGAAGAAGTAGACCAGCCGTTACCGTCTGACCAACCAGTCTTACCAAGGGCTATCGTATTACCCAGTAACTGGGTGGTGGAGGTCAGATAGGCAGTCGCTCCATGTAAAATGCTGATATTCAACTGAATCCGGTTAGACTAGAAGCCAACCCAATCCGCTCCTACTATATTAGTCAGAATATAGCAAGGGATAGGGCGGATGATGAATTAATACACTTTTTTTTTCTATATAAAATAGTTTTTTATTTGTTTTCTTCCCGTACGAGTCACAATAGCACACAATTAGCACAACAATTAGGTTTTGATATGTTTTTTTTAAATGCTCCGCTCATATTGGTCGCAGGGTGATGTTATATAGCTTAAAGCCATTCTGAATTAATGAGCTATCCAACACAAAAAGAATTTTTCAAATCGGACCAGGAGTTCCTGAGATTAGCGTGTTCAAACAAACAAACTCTTCAGCTTTATGTAGTAATATAGTTTTTTTCCTTTCTAAAATTTTTGATGATGTTTTTTGGATTTATCTTTGCCCTAAATGAATGAAAATTAAAGATAAATATTGATGTAGCGGTGTCTACAACCGCCACATGCGAACAACGCGTCATACTGACGTCACACGAATTCTACATCTCGCAATCAGAGTTTACCGTGCAATTAGCATACATACAACTTCTCAACATATACCGTTGGGCAAGTGCCCGCCAAACATAACACCCATCTGGTTCTGGTTCTGGTTCATTCCAAGATTCAAGATTGATTATGTAAAATTCTCATAGTGAAGTGTTAAGTGAAGTGAAGTTATCTTAGAGTGAGGTGTCAATAGTGTCAATGCGTGGCATTAGTTGGAATAACAGTTCAATCCGCTCTCGCTTCACCTAAGTTTTCACGATGAAGTGGACTCGCACTACTGTTATTATCTTATACAGTGTCCTCCTCAGACATAAAACCACCCACATCTAAGGATGTCAACAACGTGAAAGTCCAATAAAAACTAACTTTTATACAACGTTATCTTTTCTTTATACGAAACCTGAATATAGTTTGTTCAGAATAAGCAACTGAATCGTTTCCAATCATTTTTACACCATGTTATATTTTTTTCCAAATAGGTACCTTTAGGAATTGTTACAGTGTTGCAATTGTTACCGAGCGTACAAGACAGCTGACGATAGATCATAGTACTAGGAGCACAGTGAGACACGGCCCCGCCCACGCCGCGCCGCTTCAGGCGCGGGCGGGCGAGCGGTGCGTTGACCATATTTTTGTTAGGTTAAGTAAGATAACAAGCTCATATCAAATCAAATCAAAGCATTTATTTCAAATAAACCAGTTACAGGCACTTTTGAATTGTCAGAAGATCGGTCAGTCAGTAAGGTGAAGCTAGTCGCCCATTCCAAAGGGTAGGTACCTATGGAGAAGAACGGGCAAGAGCTATTGATACAAATATTTGAACGGTGCAGAAATATATTGTACGCTAAGAGCGTCCATTATGGAAAACATACAAAAAAAAAAAGATGCTTTACAGCAAGTACATTGTGCTCACACGTGTTCCAATACAATTATACAATACTAAGAAATTGAATCTACACAATGCAAAGATAGTTTTGTCCAAGTTTCAGCAGCTCCAACAGTGTTCCCGAATGCTAAGTTTAGCTCCTGTGTAGCTGCACCAGTGCCAAATACCCCTGTCAGCGATGAAATTCCGTAACGTACAATATGCGTGACTACATAGTGTGTACTGGCTTTGAGTAAAAAAAAAACAATTACAAATTAAAACTACAAGAGGAAAAATCAAAGAACAATCAGTGTAAGTATAGAAATCGGACGCAGCTCAAGCCCAAGCCTTTTTGTCGTCAACATAATCCTTAACACTATAAAATGCTTTCTGACATAACTTACGTTTAATGAAGGATTTGAATTTATTCAGGCTCAGATCTTGAACCACCTCTGGAAGTTTATTGTAAAAATGTATACATTGGCATCTAAAAGAGCCACCTATTTTCTTAAGCCTTGTTGTAGGTACAATAAATTTGTGCCTGTTCCTAGTATTTATATTATGGACATCACTGTATATTTTTAATATACTAACTAATAACTTTGTGGTTGGTCTCCAAAGCCTGGAGCACAGGCGTAACCAGCCTTTCGGTCTTCTACTTATAAGATGCATTCTGGTGAGTATGCAAGGGAACTACATGATTTTATTCCCTCATCTCCGTTCCACCATCGGATGACCCGTCGTACGGCGACTTTGGGCTCCACCCTTTTGTTGTTAACACCACTACGATCCGGACGAAGCATATCGCTTCTTCTTTTATACCGCGTACATCGAGGGACTGGAACAATTTGCCAGCGGCGGTGTTTCCGTCTAGAGTGAATAGGCTCCTAATAAACTAGCGCATTTTACTATCATCAATCGCATCACTGCTTACCATCAGGCGGATGTGCGGTCAAGCGCTAGTTTATAATTTATGAAAAAAAAAGATATCTTTTTGAAATTTTGTATATAAATTCTTTACTTAAAAATATTGGACACATTGGAGCTTGCTAAGTTTAATATGCAATATTTATATTTCTCGGGAATCACATAACACACTATCAGTAGCAATGGGTTACATTTTGACAGTTCAACAACATTCATTGCGTTGTCCACGCTGTTGAGCAGACACGATTTTCAAATATATGGAGCAATGAATTAGCAATATGCTTAAAAATGAATAATTTTTTTAAATGATTATACACTAGTGCTCTGCGAGTCGCTAAACTTAAGTGGCAGTGGACAGGGCACATTGCTCGTAGAACCGATGGCCGATGGGGCAGTAAAGTTCTGGAGTGGCGGACACGTAGTGAAAGACGCAGCGTAGGGAGGCCCCCAACAAGGTGGACCGATGACCTGGAGAAGGTCGCGGGAAGCCGATGGATGCGGGCAGTACAAGACCGGTCAGCGTGGAAAGCCTTGGGGAGGCCTTTGTCCAGCAGTGGACATCCATAGGCTGAAGAAGAAGAAGAAGAAGAAGATAAACTAGTGCTTGACAGCAATCCCACCTGATGGTAATCAGTGATGCAATCGTTGATGGTAAAACGCGCTAGTTTATTAAGGGCCTATTCACTCAAAAAAACTGTTGCAATGTTAAACCCAACAACACGACCAACGATGCTGCGCCTGAGGGAGATTGATGTGGAGACCCTCCACGACTAAACTCTCGACACAGCAACATTTCACGCATCGTACCCGGCACACATCGGAAAACAACTGCTCAGAGCCGTCTTCCGGACTTCACCAGTCCATTTCTGATCCATATGTCATCACCGGTAACTCACATTGGTTAAAGACTTTTTTTTTCTTTAGGACATTACGAAGTTTCCTGAACGCTGCCCAGCCGAGTCGAAACACGTCCAAAACGTCCTTAATAAATAATAACAATAAAAATACAATATTCATTCATCCATTTATTGACTGTTTTAAAATCATACAAGAAGTTAATAATACTAGTTCTCTACAGGAGCTCCTATATACAGGCTGTCACAAAAAGTAATTTGATATTTTATAATAATTATTTTCTACATGTTAAAGATTGCTAATTATAATAGTAACAAGATGAACACGATATTTTTATGACACTCTGTATAATCTTTATAAAAAACATTATTTTTGACAATAATATTTTATCATACCTAAATATTATTGTCAAAATAATAATATAATCAAATTTGTTCAATGAACTCAAACTTTGATTGTATGTACAATTGTACGTAAACCATGTATGCAAATGATACAAAAAAAACATGCAATTGTTGTAGAAAATTAAAGCAATACAATTTATCTCATTAAAATCAGTGTGATATTTTGCTTTAAAACAATTATTTTATAATTTTTAATTAATATTACAGATTTATAAAATTATAAGTACCTTTTTTACATATAGGTTCATAAACGTTGCTTAAAGTTAACTAGTGATTAGCGAATGATTAAACATGCATTTTTGACGCTTGCACGTGATTTAACTTTAATTGTCGTTGATGAGTAAACACAATAGTGTTTAAGGCTTTTATTCATAAGTGACGTGTAAACGTCAAAAATGTATGTCTAGACATTCGCTAATCACTCGTTAACTTTAAGCAGCGTTTATGAATAAAGGGGAATGTGTTTTTTCTAATATACTTTCGCATAACTATCTTGCGAGCTAATTTAAAACAAATTAATTAATTGGCATAATTTTAATTCGCGTAATGTTAGTAGGACTAATGACCATTAGCATAATAGTATTAAAGCATAAATATAAGAGGAATTATTAGAGACATTCTTTATTTTTATAATAATGTATATTAGTGTCTAAGAATTTAGTGCATAATAGTACCTAGGCATAAAATTTATATCTAACATTACTGGCAAATAAATTTATGCTAAACAAAAATTATTATAATTAGAGAAATTAAGCTTAAACAAATTATTTGTACAAATAATTATTTAAGTAAATTTATTTAACAAAAGTATGCCATGTTATATTATGCAATAACATGTTATAGAAATAGGATAGGGAAGGATTTCAAAATGCTATACTTACAATTTCATTTTATTTTTTATTTTTTTAACACAATCTTTAGTTATTTTGCCACCACTTCTACCGCTTTATACCTACTTTAAAAAGTCAAGATTGTTAAAAATTTAAAATTACATTCTGATGTGAAATTAAAAAAATATAAAAAATTAAAAACATAATTTCAGTGCTGTATTTTTTTGCATCTGTGACTAAACATTTGATATTATTTTTTTAGGTTTTTTTATACGTTTAAGTTCTTATAATATGAATTTCCTAAATTCTAAATTAATTTTTAAAAATATTTAGGAGTCACATAAACGAAAATAAAATGAGTGTATATTTTGCAAAGTACAAGAAACCCGCGATGGGGTGGGACACTGTCTTTCCAAAGGTTACTGCTAGGTTTTATATATCATAGTATATATAGTTGACAAATTATAATATTAATTATGTATTTATATGCTATTGAAATTGTAGCTAACATAAAAAATACCATGAAAAAGAAATGTAATCTGTCATTTTTCTATTATCACAAAATCTAACAAAATTGGGCCCCCGATTCATAGGTTTTTTACGGAAAAAACCTTCCAATCAGGTACTTTCTCGGACAAAAATCAAGTTGAAGTCGATTACTATATGACAAGAAGAAAATATACAAGAAATATTGAAATAGAAAAGATGATTCTAAGAAATAAATAAATCTGAATTAATCCTAAGCTGATTTAGGTACATGGCGCAATGTGTTACGCTCTCGTGACCACAAGGCATTCATGTTATGCACTAGACCACTTCCTCAATCATAATCACTTAAAGTATCATTAAGTATAGATACAACATTCCTGGTGTCTCAACCAGCTCTAGATTCCCACTGTTCGGGCACCAATGAGAAGCTAGAACTACAAAACAAAACAGATATAAAATAAGCAAAACCACAGCAAAAACGTCGTATCTACAAAAAAAATCAGATGATGAAAATAAAAAGGATATTTACAAAATTATTGATCTTGTCACAAAAAGTAAAGAAAAAATAAACATGCAAAATAATGAAACTGAATTTAAAGATCGTCTTTGTAACAGAATCAATTAATTGTAAAAAAAACGTATTGATGTTGTAGTGCAAAAATACTTAACAATTAGCCAATCGATGAGAACAATTTAGATCAATTTGTGCAAAGAGCTGTAAGATAGACAATTATCTTATTAAGATTAAAATTGACGAAACAAGGAGTACAAGAAAAAAGGAATGATCAAGAGTTTCAACTTAATACCAAATTGTCACACACAAACATTTGAACACCCTTTTGTGATAATAGAAAAAAAAAACATTGTACATTTCATCATCATCATCAACCTTTTTTATCGTCCCACTGCTGGGCACAGGTCTCCTCTCACACAGAGAAGGATCAAAATCATTTATTTAATCTTATTGCCAAAAGGTCTTACTCAAAGGCTTAATGCCATAGAAAGTTCCTGACTTTGAAGCGGAGACCATTGCCAGTAGTTTTTGGGTCTGTTCCATGCTTGGTTTATTTTAATGAAATTAGTTTCAAAGTTTAGTATTTCATCAAAATCGTTGGTATTATATAAATAGATATATAAACGTACCAGTTATAAAAATGCCAATTTCTTACATAAAATATTTTTTGATTATATGAGAGTACAATCTTAATGTTAATTCATACAATATTAAAACTTAACTTAGATTTTATCACTAGGAAATAAGATTTAATTTTCTTTAAACTTGCTTAAATCCATTGAAAGTATTCTGGGACTATCACACGGTACGGGTTCGTTACTGAAAATAGAAAAAAAAGATGTTTACATCGATAATTACGCCTAAACGTAGGAAAACTATTACGGTTTCCAATAAACTGAATTATTTTAGTCATCTCAAACTTCCCGTGTTCCAATTTAGTTAAGGTCGGCTTCTAGTTTATTTTATTTGAGACGAATGCTATAGATCGTTTGCATATCAGAGTAAAAAAATGTGGTCTGAAAATGAACGCAGACAAGACTAAAGTGATGACAAATAGCATAGAAAGACCTGTGCAGGTGTTCGAACAACAGATTGATTATGTACAAGAATATATGACCTCGGAAAACAAGTCTCATTCAACAAAAACAGTAATGGGGAGGAAGTGGACAGAAGGTTCAACAGCACATGGAAGAAGTTTTGGCAACACAAGGACATTGTGAATGGAGACTATCATCTAAAATTAAAGAAAATTGTCATGGATACATGTATAGTTCCAACCCTAACTTATGACAGCCAAACATGGATCACAAATAAAAATAAAAGTAAAATCAAAATATGCCAGCGATCAATGGAACGGAGAATGCTTAAAATAAGAAACATACAAAAAATTCGCAATGAAGACATTACGAGGAAAACTAGGCTTACAGATGCTCTTGAACAAGGTTTGCGACTTAAGTGAAAATGGGCTGGTCATTTGTCAACGTACACAGACATAAGATGGTCTTTACAAGTGTATCGGTACCTACAACCGCCACACGCGAACAACGCGTCATACTGACGTCACACGAATTCTACATCTCGCAATCAGAGTTTACCGTGCAACTAGCATATATGTATACCACTTCAAGCATCGGGCAAGTGCCCGCCAGACATAACACTCGTCTGGTCGGAGGATCCTCCCTTTTCTATGGAGGATGAGTGAGCTTTACTCCCTGTTCCTCATACCTCCACACAAGCTACTAAATGACCTGCTGGTAAAAGAAGTAAAGGCAGACCACTAAAACGTTGGGCTGACGATATAAAAGAAATAGCAGGTAGACACTGGTTAACAGTTTCACAAAACAGAAATAAATGGAAGGAATTAGAGGAGACTTTTACCCAAAAGGGGTTCGTGTAAAAGGATTAACAATCTATATAACAAACATTTAAAATATATACTTATTTAAATTAAGAAATCTACTAATACTTTGAATTGTAAACATGCTTTTATACATAAATAAAAAGCTTTATATACAGTATGTTAAGAAAACCCTGTCCGACCCGTGAAGGTGTTGTTAGGTATCGATAAATGATTCTACTAATGCATACAAAACCGGGCTAAACTTAAAAAAAATTCCCCTAAAAAAAATTAATATTATTTCGCAAAAGGAGGTAACTTAATAAATGTGCGTTGACCACCCTTCGCCTGCCGCCCGCGGGGTGCGGGCGGCAGGACACGCGGCACGTGGTCGCATCGCTATTCGCTCATAATAATGCCGGTGTTGTCACTTTTTAAAAATTACCAAATTTCGGGGAAATTGGAATTAATTCGCGAGAAAAAAAGATTATTTCAAAATTCATTTGTATTGGTACTATGATGAATACGTAAAATTTTATATTATATTTGGTCATGTGTTTACCTAACCTTTATTATCCTTATGGGTCGGACAGGGTTTTCGTAACATACTGTATATTATTTATTATTACTATAGATAAATAGATAGAATACTCGATAGCCTCGATGGCGAATCAAATTAGTATTTAAAGCCGGTAGCATCGGGAGAAAGGCTTCAATATATGCTTGAAGTATTCAAATGTATTTCGGCAAGACTTACCCAAGTAGATCAGCTCTGAGGAAGGCGTTAGGCGGCTGCGATAACAATTCTATTCCATCTCGATTGTCACAAATAAGGCGGGACAACGTTACCTTCTTAATTTCCTCCAACTGACCTGTAATTATAATATTGAAATTCAGTTGAATAGGCTGCCGTTCTTTGCTCCTCACTAGCATCATCATCACTACAATAACTAAGCTTCCTGTTTTAGGATTCCGTAGCCAAATGGCAAAAAACGGAACCCTTATAGATTCGTCATGTCTGTCTGTCCGTATGTCACAGCCATTTTTTTCCGAAACTGTAAGAATTATACTGTTGAAACTTGGTAGGTAGATGTATTCTGTAAACCGCATTAAGATTATGATGCAAAAATAAAAAAATAATAATAAATATTGGGGGCCCCCCATACTTAGGACTGAAACTCAAATTTTTTTTTTTCACCAAACATACGTGTGGAGTATCTATGGATCATCTCTCTGCTCGCGTGGGCTTGGAAATGAACCTAGAAAAAACCAAAGTCATGACTAACGGGGAGTTATCGCCAGTACTGGTTAAAAAGGTACCACTCGAGTACGTAGGCAGCTACACTTACCTTGGAAAGGAAATTTCATTTGGGAAAGACCGAAATATAGAGGAAATAAATAGAAGAGTAGCCATCACATGGAAAAAATACTGGGCCCAAAAGGAAATTCTCAAATCGAAACTGCCAATTAAATTGAAAAGAACTATCTTAGACACGACGACAATTTTACCTTGTCTCACATATGGCTGCCAAACGTGGATCTACGACCACAAGACAAGACAAAAAATCCAAACCACTCAGAGAGCAATGGAAAGAAGCTGTTTAAATGTAAAATTAAGAGACAAAATAAGAAATACAGAAATTCGAAAAAGAACCAAGGTAAATGATGCTCTATATTATGCTCAATGTCTAAAATGGAGATGGGCCGGTCATGTTGCGAGATATGACGATAACCGATGGACAATCAACACCACGAAATGGAAAGGACCGCATGGCCTGAGAAGCAGAGGTCGTCCTCGCGCCCGGTGGCAGGACGAGATTGTGGCTAATGCAGGAAAAGACTGGATGACCACGGCCAAAGATAGAATGAAATGGATTTCTTTGGAGGAGGCTTTTACCCTAAGGGGGTCCACATTTATAAAAAATTAAATAACATATAAATGTAAAACATATAACTATTTGTGGAATAAATAAAGCTTTATTATTATTATTATTATTATCTATGGATAGGTCTTCAAAAATAATAACGAGGTTTCTAAAATATTTTTTTTCTAAACCGAATAGTTTGCGTGACAGACGCTTCCAAAGTGGAAAAAAGTTGGTCCCCCCCTCTAACTTCTAAAATAAGAAAATGAAAAATCTAAAAAAGACATATGATGTACATTACTATAAAAACTAATAATGAAAATTGTTTTGAACGAGATCTAGTAAGTAGTTTTTTAATACTACGTAAATCGTAAACCGCTTATTACCGCGTAATCTTTCATACAAATAACTTAAATCCTTTAATTTCAAAAATCAATGGTACGGAACCCTTTGTGCGCGAGTCCGACACGCACTTGGCCGGTTTTTTTTTTTTTTTGCTGGGTAATCATCAAATGACTGTTCTAGGCGGAACGGTTGAAGCCTATCTGACTTTTATTGACAGATAACTGCCCGTGTTCCTTTGGCTACCTATGGCAGAGGTCACGGTTTCTCTTTCGAACGACCCACGGCCCTGATATACCCATAAATACCATGGTAAGTGGGTCCAAACCCTGTCGCTATGTGCGATATGATATCTCTTTGAGGCGCCACCTGCAACGCAACGCCCTGTCAACCCAAGCCTGGTCCATACCGGGCGGCGAGCTACCCATTTCATATGAAGGAACATGGGTGCTTGTTTCTTCATTTGCCTGTACTTAAAAATCAGTATTTGGGGTGATAGGAGTCGAATGACTCTCATTACTCTAATTCATTATTTTTGTTCTTTGATTCAGTGATTCAGCCGACAATTATATTTGTGACTTTTGTATTAAGTAATAAATAATTATTTTAAGATTTATAAGATTGATTTTGTATACTTCTAAAGATAATATACATAATTACACGGACAATGATTACTAGAATAGGAACATATGTATATAATAATAATAATATAAAATAATAATAATAAATTAGTATTCTGTACTTTTAATATCTTTAGTATGTGCTTATAACTTAAACTTATTCTCATGTGTAATTAAGTATATTATCTTTAGAAGTATACAAAATCAATCTTATAAATCTTAAAATAATTATTTATTACTTAATACAAAAGTAACAAATATAATTGTCGGCTGAATCACTGAACCAAAGAATAAAAATAACGAACCCCAAATTCTGATTTTTAAGTTTTCATATAATTCTCAAGATATAGTTATTTCTTTACATGAATTCATCTTTTTATCGAATTCTATAATGATAATTCTACAAGTTAAAAGAGGCGATATTATTAATAAGATAATTTTAATACTCAAAATTTATCCTTTAAAATCATCAATCACTTATAAACTAGATACACAGTCTCGAACAAAACTCTTATCAAAAATGGCGACAAATATTAAGAAGTCAAAATAAATATACATTAATTTAAAATCAGCCTTAAGTGCGGTGTATGAAGTTCTTATCACTTAGCAGGTCAATTGACCGAAAAACTTATGTGTGGTCCATTTGTTCTCTAAAAGTTAATAAGCGACCATGTAGCAAGTCACACGTACCCCTGCCGGACCCTTCAAGCTCCGTTACAACAAAACAGAATCTAACTCGTTCGAATATACGTAAAGTAAAACAGTTCTCATTACCCCGTGGCTCCGATTCCCCCGTGTTCCCCTAAGTACTGCATTATCAGCCTGTAATGTCCTAACTGCTGGGAAATAGACGTGCTCACTCTGAAACTTGGCCATAATGCACGTCGCGCCAATTGAGAGTTCGTAGATGTCACATTCTTCAGGTTTTTATTTTGTTTCTAAGACAGTTTCCTCATGTTTTCCTTCACTGTTTTGAGAGCAGTTTTGATGATTATTCTAAGTAAAGCGTCTGACAGAGACAACACAACTCGTTTTTCACTAACTTGGTGTAAACGCTCCCGGATTAACATCAGGTCCATGCTCGTAGTAGAACAAATCTCCCTTCTTCTGCCTAGCGAACTGGTCAGCGATGATATTGGCGAAGGTCAGGCCCACTATGCCTCCATCCACGGCTTCCTCAAGCAACCCTCCCACCCAGAGGTCTATGTCTTCTGGATGCTCGTATACTAAAGCTAGGCGTTGAGCTGCCTGTGGAAGAAAATAAGTGGGTAGCAGTTCTATAGTGCTTTTACTGAAGGTAGGTACTTCTTACGTATCTCATGTCTTAGAAAGAGAAAAAGAAAGACTGTTTTTGGAATATTAATCAATCTCCTACTATTTATATCATCATCATCATTATCAACCTTTTTATCGTCCCACTGCTGGGCACAGGTCTCCTCTCTTACAGAGAAGGATTGAGCGGAATCACCACCCTTGCTCAATGTGGGTTGGTGATTTCAGACTTAAAGTCCAGGTTACCTCAGGATGTTTTCCTTCACCTTCAGTCATTGTTGTCCAAGATATACTTAGAAAGTACATATAACTTTAGAAAAGTTACATTTCTACTTGCCTGACCTGGAATCGAACCCGGGCACTCACACTTGAGAGGCTGGTGTTTTCACCACTAGGCCACCAAGACTTAAACTATTTATATACATTGTTATAATTTTTTATCTAACATGTGTATGCATCAAGTATGCATACACGTGTTCTCCTTCTTTTTTCAAGGTGAGATTCAACCTCAACTCTTGAACAATGGTTTCTATGGAATAGATACCAGAATTTTGCCAATAACACGTGTAACAAATTATAGAAATGGAGTTTTGGCGGGAAAGTCAAGCTAAGTGTCACGCTCGTTTTTCATTGGACTTTAAAAAATATTTATAGTGTAGTTTACTTAATAAAAGTGCGTGATTTATGTAGTTAAAAGTGCATTCAGTAAATAATTCATAAAGGACAGTGAAATATCGCAGTATGTTAGGCACATCATGACTTTTTCTCAAGCCTCCCTCGTAAGACGGTTCACGCGGCCGTCTTTTTCGACATGAATAATTCATTATTTATTTATTTAAACTTTATGCACAAACATTGCACAATGGTGGACTTAATGCCTTAGGCATTTTCTACCAATCTACCTTGAGGTGATGCAGACACAAAACATGGTAGATGCAAACAAATTAAAGTTAAAAGAAAGAAAAAAAAATTATTATAAATACATACATACAAAATATAAACAGAAGAGAGAGTTAAAAAAAAAATTATACATAGAGAAAAAGAATAAATTATATGTGTGATAAATCTGCCAATTTGTTGCGTAGGTATTCCCGAGCTTTCACTTTAAATGTGTACCGACTTGTCAACGTCCTGATATTCTGAGGAAGATCATTCCAAAGGAAAACCGCCTGAACCAGAAATGAAGACTTAAGAAAACCAGTGCGGTGAGAAGGACATCGTAGAAGACAATTATTGGAAGAACGAAGATTCTTATTATGCGCAGAGAATAAATACTGGAAATGAGAAGTAAGATAAGAAGGGGAACAGGGTTTGTGTAGGAGTGAAAACAAGGTCGTCAAGACTCTTAGAGCTCTGCGCTGCCTGATGGGTAGCCATTTCAAGATGGACCGGTGAGAAGATACATGATCGTACTTACGAAGATTAAATACGAATCGAATGCAGTTATTTAAAAGTCGGTCAAGTTACGTGACATTGGCTAAATGCGCAAACCGTGCGAAGCCAAAACAGAAAGAAAAAAAAATGTATAGAAATTCTTTGAAAATTTTATTTCACAATAATGGCGGATATCGCCAATGACAATTGAAAAAGTTGACAGGGAGGTTTGAGGCAAAGCCATGAAGTGGCCACTATGCTGCGATATTTCATTGTTCTTTATGAATTATTCACTGAATGCAGTTTTTAGCACATAAATCACGCGCTTTTATTTAGTAAACGACACTATAAATCATTTTAAAAGTCCAATGAAAAATGCGCGTGACACTCATCTTAGCTTTCCCGTCAGACCGCATACACATGTTATGTTGTAGTGTAAAACTGATTTACATCCGTCACCTCACATCAGGTTCAGTTGAAAACCAGTGTCAGGCACTAGTTGTCTGGCGTTGTTACTGAATTGCAAATCTGCAATTGAAAAGCTTTTTGGTCCCTACACACAGTACACTTTGCTGTTATTTTTTACATCGGGGTTTTTACTTTAATATTTTCAGTTTCTCCTCATAACAAAACAAAATGCGTGATTAAAATTCTTTTGTACGTAAAAACTTACAAAAGCATTTTAATAGCGAACTAACACCCGGTGACATCGAGGTAGGTACAGACCAGATTGGTCTCCACTAGCTCCAGACAAATTGGAATGGAAAGGAAAGAGGGAGGTCTAATACCTGCAGAGGAAAAACACGGCCTAAAAATAAACAATACTTACGCTTGGTGCGAACTGCTGGAACTCAGTGTACGGTTCAAGTCCTATCAGTTTCCTGTACTGGTTGTACGAATTCAGCCCGTGGTCACGACCACGCTGAATGTTGATGGCCGCGAGGTCCACACCATAGGGATTGCCACCGTGGAACATGTAGCGAGAGAGCTGGAAAGAATAAAGTATCAAGAATGAAATTGTCAGACAAATAGACGTGTGGTTTCGAAATCAGAACCCTAATTATCAACACGCCTGATGGTAAGCAGTGATGCGATCGTTGATGGTAAAGCACGCTAGTTTATTAAGCCTGTTCGCTTAAAAAACTTAATAAATAGGAAGGAAGATGGCAGTTGAGCGAGGTGATGCAATATTAAACCCAACAAAACGACCAACAATGCTTCGCCAAAGGCAGGTTGATCTGGAGACCCTCCACAACCAACCTCCCGACACAACAACATTTGGTGCATCGTACCCGGCACTGCTCAGACCCGTCCTCCGGACGGCTTCACCAGACATCATGCCGGAACACGACGAATCGCTTGGCGGCAAGACTTATTCTGGTGGGTGGTAACTTCTGCCGGCAGCCGATATTATGGCCTACCACCGAATAAGAATTTCTCGTAATTTTAAGAAACAAACATACATACGAAATTTACATTGTAATCTGTCTCAAACTGTCATAAAATACTTCTAATTACCCTACATTTTGAAAAGTTTTTGACTTTTGTTTGTCACCGAGATTACACTGAGATTAGATTTTGAACGCCTTGAATTACGAGAATGGGCCTTCAGCTCTTAGTAGAAACTAGAAGTTTAATGACGGCACGGTTAGCGTCGTGGTTAAGCTATTGACTGCTGCGCTACATGTCGCGGGTTCGATTCCCGCGCGGAACAAATATTTGTCTGGCTGTTTGTGTATGTGAGTTTATATGTTTGTAAACGCACCAATAAATATTTAGCATGTTAGCAATAAATATTTCTAAAATGCAGCAATAGAAGCGGTAGGGAAGGGCGGAGGGAATCAAATCAGCACTAAAGCTTTTTCCTCAAATAACAATTTCATTCATTGTCCCGAGATGAGCAAATCACGAATGTGAAATTACTCAATTATGTTTTTAGCAACTAACGACCTCCTATCAACCAATAAAATATAGTTTGCTATATCAAACTTGCTTGAATGTATACTTACCCCTTCCGTAACGTATGGATCCACACTTTGCATTGGCTGCCAGGACATTCCGATCAGCACCCTGTCCAGGAAGTGTCTCAGGCGCATCCTCGTCGGCTGGAACATCAGCTCGGGGATCGAGACGGTCTCGTATACTCCACCCATTTTGGGACTATGGACTCTGGAAGAATAAAAAATATCTGTGTGTTAGATCAAAACAATCGAGTTTTCTGAATTATGAGCTGAAAGAAAACGTAAGAAAAACAAAAAATAGTGTTACAATAGAGCTCGCTGGGTAATTTTTTTTTCAGTACAGTCAAACTGGGTAAGTTTGACAGATGAATGCGGTATTTTACACAATATTTTAACAATTTAGCTCTGTCTCACGAATGTATTTTATTTTGTTAGTGCTCTCGTACCACTTTTCATCTATAAAGATTAATGAAATTATGTAAAAACTCATATGTCCATAAAAAAACCTGTTTTTCTCGTCTGTCAAAGTTACCGTCATTATACATGGTAATTTTGACATACATTGATATAAAAGCATTAATAAGTATATTTTCAATAAATTTGTGTAACATTAGTTTATGTTTTTAAGTAACGTTTTTAGTAACTGACGAAATAAAACCATTAATTTCCAGGTTTCTCTTATATATTTTATAAAATAGTCAATAAAATCAGTCTAAGACATTGGATTGTTGTACAAATTTTAATGGCGTTTGGAGAACTAAATAGAAAAAAAAGCTAAAATAATGGAAACAAAAAAAAAAAACTTTTACGGAGCTAGTTTAAAAATACAAAGCTACAAGAAGTATTTGTAAATTGTATTGGTATCATACGAAAAAAAAAATCGAAACTTATTCATGAACCGACTGTCAATGTTACCCGAACCAATCAAAGTTACCCAGATTGACTACAGGGAATTTAATTTTCTCCATAGACAGCTTCCAGCTGTGGTTACCCCCTCACTTTGGCCAAAACACCTTTAGCCATAATTTGATCACTCCTGTGAGTCTGCTGGACTGGCAGTGAGTTTACCCTTCACCCTTACCCGGTTACCTTAGGTCTCTTGGTGCAAACATCCCGCACTTATTTATATATTTAAGGAATTGGTTTAGGTTCCGTTAAATTGCCATAAAGGCGCATTTACTGCCGCTGCCTTTATTAAGGGTGGTCGTACAATATCTATAAAGGATTTTTTTTTATTGGAAAGAAACAGATCCACTGAGCTGGCCAATGGCGCCAAATATTTCTATTTCATTTAGAAAAGGACAGAAGAAAAATATAGTTTAGTTTAGTTTAAAGGTTGTCTGTAAAAGATCGCTCTCAGCGATAAGACCGCCCATTGTGTCACCCTTCGTAAAATATTTTTATTTATGTTCTGTAATCTATATGGTGTACATAATAAAGAGTATTCTATTCTATGCTATTCTATAGTTTCGTATTGTCAAATTGTCCGCGCCTGACGTAAATTGACGTATTATTGGCAGCCATGTTTTTAATCTACTCTTTCTACGGAGTATCTTAATTTGACTCTAATATGTTGTATAGATAGTTATACAGTTGTTTATATTCTTATTTATTAAAGTTACACATGTGTTATAAAATTACATATTGGAAAACTACCATGAAGTGCAAAGTTTCGACGACTCGCTGTGCGACTGTCTCCGCATGACATTGGCAAAATAGTCGATATCGGCTAAGTCGCCAAAAAAACTTAATTTGACAGGAATACACTAAAATTTTATGTTTTGTCTTAAATTTAAATTAGTTTGTTGATGTATTTTTGTTCGCCATGTTTATAATAGCGTCTAAACTGTCTATGGAATATCTTAATTTGACAGGATTAAATTAAAATGTTATCTTCTATCCTTTTCTTAATGAAATAGAAAGCAAAAGATGCACCTAAATTAAAATTAGTTTAGTTTGTGAAGGTCCACCCTAAAATTTTAGGTTTTTTAGTATTAAATACGCTTACATAATTCTACCATCGACTACAGAATGTCCGAATCTCATGGCTGCGGCGGAGAACTCGGCTGATAGCGAGGGATTCGTGTGAGGGTCGTATGATGAAGAGTAGCCTGCAGACGGGGCGAGCTCAAAAGTCTTCATCATTTGAGGACCTGTAATCATAACTTTGTTTTAACATTTTTAAAGTTTGTTTAAATTCTCATAATTTGATGTGGACCACCACTCTTTGATTTTGTGACATTACAACGTTGCTAAACTGAAGAGTATACCTGTGAAGTAGCATGATATCTAAAGTGTTTGGTATTACATTCAGTCGGTTAAAATATGGTCGTTCGGTTTTAATAAATAATGTCAATAATAATCAAATAATCTCGGTGGTAGGCCATAACTAACATCGGCCGCCGGCAGAAGTTACCACCCAGCAGACAAAGCCGTGCCGCCAAGCGATTTAAAATAAATAAATAAATACGGACAAATCACACAGATTGAGCTAGCCCCAAAGTAAGTTCGAGACTTGTGTTATGGGATACTAACTCAACGATACTATATTTTATAATAGATACATATATAGATAAACATCCAAGACCCAGGCCAATCAGGAAAAGATCGTTTTCCATCATGACCTGGCCGGGGATCGAACCCGGGGCCTCCACGTCGCAGGCAGGCGTGTTGACCGCTGCGCCACGGAGACCGACCGATATGTCGTGTTCCGGCATAAAGTCTGGCGTAGCCGTACGGAGGACGGGTCTGAGCAGTTGTGTTGCAATGTGTGCCGGGTACGATGCGCCTAGTGTTGTTGTGTTGGGAGTTTGGTCGTGGAGGGTCTTCAGATCAATCTCCCTTTGGCGCAGCATCTTGGTCGTGTTAATAGGCTCTTAATAAACTAGCGCGCTTTACCATCAACGATCGCATCACTGCTTACCATCAGGCGGGATTGCGGTCAAACGCTAGTTTATAATTATTAAAAAAAAAAATGTGCTTTTTTTTTTGTTAACCTTTAGTTAATTACGTAAACCGATATTTAAATAAGACGCAGGTTTCAATATTCAGTTTTTTTTTTGTTACTGAAAGTCTGGATTAGTCAATTAATACAGAGACCATTTTTTTTTTGTAAATTTGGCAACCGTAACATAAAATTTATCTTACCCAGGAGCAACGGCAGCCATTCATTGTAAATTATATGCTGGAACTCAGCCTGAATTATCCTCCTGGTCTCCCAGAACACGGTATCTTCATCCCAGCCCGGGTTGAGAGTTGACAGAGCTCGAGCCAAGCGGTTGTGCTCTCTCGTAAAGATCGTATGGAGCACTGTGAGCGAGATGATTTGGTTGCCGTGGTTGTCTCCTAAGAGCACAAAAAGGAACGAATACTTAGTAATAAATCATTTTTGAACCTATAATGTAACGTCAAAATGAAAATCATTTGAAATTATTTTCAAGCTAATCCATTGCTGCATATGATCGAAAAATGTATCTGATAAACAACATAAAAACGCAATGAATGTTGTTGAACTGTCAAAATGAATCCCATAGCTACGGATAGTGTGGTACGCAATTGTCATGCATGTAATAACAAGAGAAGTGAATCATCCAATGTTCTTCTTCTTCAGCTTCTCAGAGGTGCTGAGACAAAGGCCTCCCCCAAGGCTTTCATTCCATTGGGGGCATTGCCATTATTCCCACGCTTAGCAGACGGGTTGGGGATCGCTGTAATTTGTTATTCCACAGGAGAAGCGCTGCTGCGCGCTTCCCTGGTGAGAGTTCCCTTAGTCGCCTCTTACGACACCCGAGAGGATATGGGTTGGTACCTACTATTCTAAGCCCGGTACCACACGAGACGTCGTTCAGGGTTAGTTGTGTGAAAATTGTGAACACGAAAAACTGCAGCCACTTACTCTATACCATAAAATAACATAGAACGCAGTTTAGTATATCCCTTTTTTAATGAAATATAAACAAAAAGATATACTGGAACTTAAATTTAGTTTAAATTTATGTTTCAAGAAAGGGTTGGATACAGAATATGTTCCTAGACACTACGCCCACATTACATGCTGCTGGTACAGATACCCTTATGTACAACATATTACTAAATTAAATGTCGGTGCAAGTTTTTCTTTCATTTCATTTAAAGAAGGACAGAACATAAGTATTAGTTTAATCCTGTCAAATTAGTCCACGCCTGACTTATTTTTTTTTTGTTTTGTTTGTTCCATTTGGAACCGGCTAAGGTTGATTGGCAGAGACCATACTGCCATGTCTTCAGTAATTAATTTTCAACTATGCTAACTAATCTAACTTAATCTAACCTAAACCTATCCCCTTTCGTTTCCCGCGTGAATCGACTAGGAGGAAGATTTGGGACAAAGTCATGATGTGGCCACTATGCTACAATATTGCAATGTTCTTTATGAATTATTCACTGAATGCACTTTTTACTACATAAATCACGCGTTTTTATTTAGTAAACGACACTATAAATAATTTAAAAGTCCAATGAAAAATTAGCGTGGCACTCATCTTAGCTTTCCCGCCAAAAAAACCCTGAGTTAATTAATTGACATACATATGTTTCTTCGCCATGTTTTTTTTTTTTTTTTGTTTTAGCTGGAGTGGGAAATCCTCATAGACGCCCAGACTGCCTCACTAGTGAGCCAGGTAGGGCAGTGCCGAACTCTTACCGGCTAAAACCACACTCCTGCCTTACATTGCTTGACATTGCGGACTTGGTGGTCGGAGACTTTGTTTACATTACAATTTTGTCTATTTTATTGTCGTGCTCCTACGTCGGACACCACTCTTACATTCTATCTTAAAGCTATGTGAGTCCATCTCGATTTGTTTTTTTTTTTTTTTTTTTTTGTTTTGGCAGGAGTGGGAAATCCTCATGGACGCCCAGACTGCCTCAGTGGTGAGCCACCTTTTTTTGGGTCACACATTAATAATTGTGGTTGCGTTAGCGTTGTTAGTAGTACCATGTTATTTTTTCTAAGTACCATGTTTACACTCACATCTAGCTCTCTATGAAGTATCTACATTAGACTAAACAAAACTAATATATATATTTTCAAATCAAATCAAATCATATTGTTTGTCAACACAGGTAAATATTTACAGATCTTACATAGAAATAACGCGCTGTGTTATGCCAGTAGGCGTACAAAAATATAGTGTTCATGTGGCTCATTATAACAAAATTTTAAGCACTAAGAATATACTTTTAGAAATCATGCACAATTACTATTTCCAATTAAAATGACAGACCTCTATGAGGAACAATTTCTTATTAATTTAATGTCAAAAAATCTAAGTCAAAATAATCAAAATCATCAATATAAAATCATGCATAATTACTATTTAAATTGTCAGACCCAAATGAGGAACTATTTCTTATTACATAAATGTCAAAAAAAAAAAATCCTAACCTAACCTAACCTTGAATTTTGTTTAATTTGTGAAGAAGTGACGACTTAAAATACGTCAGGCGCCGAATTATTTTACATGATTAAACAAATGCATCTTCTGTCCCTTACTTAATGAAACAGAAATAAAAAGATGCACTAAACCTAAATTTAGTTTAGATTGTGAACAAGAGGAAATCATTGTCCTACGATAAATTAATACGATAATATTAAAATACCTGATTCAAAGCAAGCAGCTCCTTCTTTCACCACCAAGCATTCTTTGTTCTCCGTCAGAGGTGGTAGCTCCCTGCCGTAGTCATTGAAGGTCTTCAGCAGCCCACCAGCAGCTCGGAGAGTTGTGATCTTTTCCTCTGAACTGCCGTACAAGTGGGAAAGGTCCGTGTAATGTGTTGCGCCATTCATCTGCAATGAAAGAATTAAATTTTTAAATATCGAAATAATAAACTGCACACAAAACCCTTGTGGGCGCGTGAATCGAATGAATTGGTTAAAAATGAATCATGGAAAAGTGGGGGCATAAATAAGAATAGTCGATTAATTCGTTCACATGCATGTAAGATTCGGGTTTTGTGCACATATACATTTTTTTTTGTATGTATTTGTTATTACACCAGGGATAGATATTCATTATCTGTTAAAATTTCAACTGTCTAGCTATCACGGTTCATGAGATACAGCCCGGTGACGGAAAGATAGTTAGTGGAGTCTTAGAAATAGGAGCCCCTTTTGAACCCTAAACATGAAAATATTTATTGTCTACGTTACAAGTTAAACATGTTCACAAGTTAACAGCAAATCATGACGACACGTTTATGCATTTTTTATATATCTAATTATAAACTAGTGGTGCATTCGCAGTAAGAAGTGATGCATTCGTTGATGGTAAAGCGCGCTAGTTTACTAAGAGCCTATTCACTCAGAAAGCTGAGTGAATAGGAAGGAAAATGGCATATGAGCGAGGTGATGCAATATCAAACCCAACAATATGACCAACGATGCTACGCCAGAGGGAGACTGATCTGGGGACCCTCTAAGATCAAACTCCGAACACAACAACATTTGGCGCATCGTACTCGGCACACATCGCAATACAACTGCTCAGACCCGTCCTTCGCACGGCTTCACCAGACATCATGCCAGAACACGACGAATCGCTTGGCAGCAATACTCTGTCTGGTGGATGGTAACTTCTGCCGGCAGCCGATGTAGAAGCCTTCCACCGAGCAAACATGCACATACCACTTAGGTAAAATATGTTATTCTTTTCCACCCCCTTCTGATTGATATACACTTCAGCAGGATGGCTGATGCAATTATACACAGTTTAATAAACCGTACATTATTATAACATCAGCCTATTATTCTGTACATAAATAAGATATAATGTGATAAGGAGCGCAGGTCGCTGGCTGTCCGTTGCAACATGCTGGCCCGCAGGTTTGTGCGCTGTTCCAAGTTTGTTAAGATAACGCTTTTTAAGGCCTTCTGCCAGTCGTTTCACACGTGCAGCCTGTGGACCACATATACCCAGCGGGCATACAGCGACCTGCGTGTACAGTATAATAACGCATTCAGGGTGCTCTTGGGGTTGCCGTGGCGCTGCAGCGCGTCAGGGATTTTCGCGGAGGCGAGGGTCGACGGGTTCGCCGCGATCATGCGGAAGCGTTGTGCTTCCATGATGGCGCGCTTGCGCTCCTCCTCCAATGGCATCCTGAATGTGTTTTCGGATCGGTGGGACTCGCCCCTCTTACGTAGGTGGATGGGAGTCCAGACCCACTTTAGTTAATTTATTACTAACATTAGGCTAAGCTTTACTTGTACTAACACTATATAGATATGAATGTTTTATTAATCCGAAATATTTTTTTAATTGAATTGAATTAAGTTCCCACTAGTAAAAAATCAAAAAAGGAGACAAAAATACAAAGGAAGTTAGTCAAGACCACGAACCTGCTTAGCATACCCTACAGAACAATCAGTAGCTGGTGCAATCTGCGCCCTTACAAAGTTAAGGCACCTCTGTTTGAAATGTGCGTAGAATGGGTCGTCTGGAGCCACCACTATTGGCGCACAAGCGAAGTGCTGTAACTCTGGAGGCAAGACATCTTGACCATCGTTCATGCAGCAAGAGATGGCGCTACCATTGTCTGGAAGAAATAAAAAATAGGATACTAAAAAAGAGTGAGTTCATGGAGTTGCCTGATCGTCATTCTCTATCAAAACTGTACCCAATCGGTTTAGGTAATTAACTAAAGGCAAACAAAAAACCGCATTGAGCAAGCGTGGTGATTACGCTCAATCCTTTTCTGTACAAGAGGAAACCTGTGCCTAGCAGTAGGACGACAAAAAGGTTGATAATGATGATGAAGATGATGTTGATGAAACAAAAAACCACATGACTTAGTTAACAGGGTAAATGTAGACGTCACTTCAACTGTGACGAAGCATGATCGATGGAGTATAAGAGCTAGAATCTAAACTACCTTCATTTTTGAGACAAATCAACTCCTTGATAACTCAAAATTTCATTTAAATAGTGGAATTGAATTGAGTTGTATCCTAAAAAATAATTTAATGTCCATATTGAACACGTATTTTTTATTTTTTCTTTCATTCAAATACTTAGGAAGATATATTGAATTTGAATTGTCGCATGACGTCATTCCTTAGTATAAAATATACCACGGCGTGACGTAATTAGCCCCCACTCCGTAACTGTAATACGCTATATCTCAGTTGTTTTTGGTGATTTCGACAAAATAAAAAATACGGGTCTTAATTTTTTTTAATAAGTATCTATAAGACGGACTAATTTTGTTTTTAAATTTTCATACCATGGATACATCCCTGTTAAATGCTGTGACGAAAATGGGTCTCAAGGCAAATACAAAAACCTAATTTAAAGCCAACTGTAAAACATTCTGTAATGAAATGATTAAAGCCTTCCATCCAAGCCTTTGATATTTTATTGAAAATAACAAAGGTAGGATTTAATATCGAAGTTTAGCCAAATGAACAGTTGGACTGGTAAAGCGGAACCCAGATTCCAATGCTGAAAAAGCTTTGGATGCGACTGGGATTAACACTGAGATGATGATGATAAACAAAGGTAGGATTTAATCATTTCAATCAGACATAAAATAATGATGTAAGTATACTGACAGTAAAAGATTGTAAGTGTGGAAATTTGTAAGTTCAGAATTAGGTATTTTTGTAGGTACAGCAGACAATTGTAACGATCAAAACCAAACTAAAAATGTAACTAAAATACTGAAAGTTATACACAATGGACGATTGACGGGAAAAAATCCTCACCAGCAGTAAAAATAACGCCTGCGCTGATGTCATGAGCGATGAACTGTCCAAACTGCATGAACATCATGTTATGGGTCCTGCTGGGGTGGCTGCCTTCCAGTAGTAGGACGCTGCTGACCGTCCTTGCACTTGGTAGAGGAAGGCCAGATTTTGCCGTCCTCATAGCCCAGGTTCCTACAAAATGGTCAAAGAAAAATCCTTTTTGATCCCACAAAGTCCAAACTTTAAACTCAAACCATCTTATTACAAAACAAAATCTATCCTCAGTTTCAGCCTTAACGTTTGAGTCAGTATTTGGATTTCGAACTTTATTTAGATTTATGCAAAGTTCTTAATACAAAAGTGAGAACTTACTACCGAATCAAGCTGCCATTTTTGTATAAAGAACTGTACGCCTATAACTATTAGGTTCATAATTCAATAACTATTAGGTGTACAAATAAGTTTCCGCCGTTTAACAAAAGATCAAAGAGGTTTCGTTGAAATTGTTAGATCTAAAATGTGATATCGTAAGTTCGGACATCTGGCAATAATAACATACAGATAAGAGTATTAGTGACTCTGTATCACATATTTACTTTTGTGCAAAAATGTATATTCATCATTCACATATAATGTATGTTCATCATTTGCGGGAATTTTTGTTACTTCTTTAATTTGAAGAAATCTGCAGCTGAGGCTCATCGGTTGCGTGAAGAAACTTACGGTGAAGCTGCTTTAAGAGAGAGAAGTTGTCGTGAGTGGTTCCAAAAGTTTATAAACTGCGAAGCCAAAGAACGTAGTGAAGGAACGAAGTTATTAGAAGACACGGAATTGGAAGCATTATTGGCGGAAGATAGAAGGGAGAGGAAAAATGCACCCATTACTACTGCAGATATGACAAAATTATTATCCTACATGATAATGCTCGTTCGCATGTTCAAAACAAACCGCCCAAGTGCGTGTCGGACTCACGCACAAAGGGTTCCGTACCATTGATTTATGAAATTAAAAGATTTAAGTTATTTGTATGAAAGATTACGCAATAACAAGCGGTTTACGATCTACGTGGTATTAAAAAACTACTTACTAAATCTCGTTCAAAACAATTTTCATTATTAGATTTTATACAACATATGTTTTTTTTTTTTTATTTTTCATTTTCTTATTTTAGAAGTTAGAGGGGGGGACCAACTTTTTTCCACTTTGGAAGCGTCTGTCACGCAAACTCTTCGGTTTAGAAAAAAAATATTTTAGAAACCTCGATATCATTTTTGAAGACCTATCCATAGATACCCCACACGTGCGTGTTTGATGAAAAAAAAATATGAGTTTCAGTTCCAAGTATAGGGAGCCCCAATTTTAATTATTATTTTTGCATCAAAATCTTAATGCGGTTCACAGAATACCTCTACCTACCAATTTTCAACAGTATAGCTCTTATAGTTTCAGAAAAAAAATGGCTGTGACATACGAACGGACAGACCGACAGACAGACATGACGAATCTATAAGGGTTTCGTTTTTTGCCATTTGGCTACAGAACCCTAAAAACGGCGGAAAATTATTTGTACGTATTATTTAAGTGGTTTAAATCTGGTCTAAACAAAGTCCTTGTTTTGTAAAAAGGGGGATATTGTATAATTTTAGTTATGACTGGGTTGCTTTCATTGTTATAATTGTGACTTTGAATATTTTCAGTAGACATAATTTTGTAAAATTGCCTTATCATCCCTTTAACTAGTAAATATGCAGTCTTGTCTTGTTTTTGTTTTTCAACTAATAACTCCTTTATTTATAAACACTCCTTAAAGTTTACTGGTGATTAACGATTGTTTAAACATACATTGTAGACCTTTGCACGTCACTTAACTTTTATCATCGTTTATGAATAAACCCCTTAAACACTGTGCTGTTTATGCATAAAGTATGATTAAAGTTAAGTGACGTTAAAGGTCAAAAATGTATGGCTAAGAATCGCTAATCATTAGTTTACTTTAAGCAGCGTTTATGAACAAAAGGGTGTAAGTCTACAATAGTTTCAGCAAGTGCCAGAGCAAATGTTAATAAAATAACATAATATTGTCTTAATTACCATCACTATAATGAGGCGGCAAAAGTCTTTCGAAGCCAGTGAAGACAGCTCCCCAGGTAGTTGAGGTCGGGTTATTGCACTCCCCTCCGATACTCCTGTACCGATTTGGAGGGGAGCAGGACGGTTGTGGGGGGCAGAATGGACCTGAAACCGTCATATATTGATATGAGTAATATTAATCCGTAATTATTATGAGTCCTCCAGCTGACTACAGATTTTTACATACTATATTTCACTCACTCACACTTTACACCGTGCTGCTGTATACTCGTACTTGAGAGTAGCGGTGGCCTAGTGGTATCCGCCACGACTTACAAATTGTAGGTCACAGGTTCGAACCCCATCAGGCGCTTTACTTTGTGTAAATTATTTCATCAGCACTGCTCTCAAAACTGTGAAAACATCGTGGTTTCTGCCTAGAGCCAAAAACTTCTAAGACATGTGACATCTACCAACCCTCACTGGGCCAGCGTGGTAGATTACGGCCCACTCCCTCTCATCGAGAGGAGGCCTGTGTACACTTGAACTGGGGTGCTTGCAGTGGGAACTTTATAAATTATGTATACTAGTAGCGATTTCAAATTGTGTACTCCCTCTCCCTCATTTTGCAGAAGAACTAACTACGTTTAAACTTTATTTCAACTCTGAAGCTTAATAACCGCTGCGCAATACCCCACCCCGCAAACCCGCAGTCACAAAAAGTTATCGCGCAATTCATCATTATCATTTCAGCCGAAAGACGTCCACTACTGGACATAGGCATATGCATATTTGCATATGCAAACAACATCTAATTAATACCCACGGCCCACCTTGTACTATTGCCAAACTGTACTAAAAACTAAGGCGATGGCAGCATCGCCTTAGTTTTTAGTACAATTTTACACATCATCATCATCATTTCAACCGAAAGACGTCCACTTCTGAACATAGGCCTCCCCCAAGGATCCTCATGACGACCGGTCCTGCACCTCCCGCATCCAGCGGGTTCCCGCGACCTTCACCAGGTCGTCGGTCCACCTTGTCGGGGACCTACCCACGCTGTGTCTTCCGGTGCGTGATCACCACTCGAGAACCGGTCGGCCCCATCGGGCATCAGTCCTACGGGCAATGTGCCCAGCCCACTGCCACTTAAGTGTTGCAGTTCTTCGGGTATTACCTTCATCTACGTCTATTTACTTTGAGCATTATAGGACTAATATGCAGGAGTACTCAATAATAAAATGTATTTTTGTTACATCTAAACTAACTTACCATCAGTATGATCAGTAAGTCCCAATGCGAGTTCATCTTCAGAGATCGCCTGGCGTGCCTTCAACTCCTGCGCAGTGAACAAATTCAGCAAACCGCCTCGACCTAGGGTAGCAGCACGTTCGTCTTGCGTCACCACCGACTGGAGAAATAAAAATAAATATATCACAAAACAAGAAAATACACTCTGTGTAATATTTAACTCACAATTCACTCTTATCGTCATCTCAGCGTTTTTTCAGCTTCGGAGTCTGGGGTCCGCTTTACCAGTCTAACTGCTGATTTTGGCTAAACTTCAATATTTTTCATGGAGCGACTGCCGTCTGACCTCAGACGGCAGGAGGAGGTTGTGGAGGTCCACAACCCGAAGGCGATATCGAAGCATTGCAGTTAGACCAATTGTTAAACTTTAGAGGGTAACGACTGCCATTAGATGCTCGTATGGCAACCGGGACCAACGGCTTAACGTGCCTTCAGAGGCACGACAATTCATTCTTATTAGTATAAAGGCGAATGATTGTGAGTGTTTTTGTGTTTGCATGTTTGTCACTCTTTACGTTCAAACGGCAGTATCAATTTTGATGGCTATGGACGTGGTGGATCCCATCATATAGCTCGACAATTAAAGACGATGTAGCTCCTTGCCTAGTTATGTTGTAAACTCCTAATTATTACAAGTGTTCGTGTCTATTGTGATGGGTTCTGGTCATTTTGGAAAAGGAAACATTACGAATAAAAAATTCTTCTTACCAAATGATGTCCATAATTCGGCGATGTGGTATTCACAGTAGTGTGCTTGGCGTGTTCTAGCAATTTGGCAGCTAAAGTGAGCAATTGAGACAGCTTTAAACGTGACTGGGAATGAGATGTCTTGATGTCGCCTGTGCTGATCGCGGTCGCAGCGCGGGACTGGCGCTCGGATTCAGCTATGTGAATAGAATTGAAATCAAATAATACATCTACATTTATTCCTGTTGTTTTAACATCGCAGTAGGTTTGTAAGGTTTCGTACCAAAAAGGTAAAAATTTGACCCTATTTTTAAAACTTCAGTGTCTCTCCCTCACCAGGCTGTATCATGTCAGCCATGATAGCTAGACTGTTAAAATTTTCACGGATGATTTTGTTCTGTTGCCGTTATAACAACAAATACTAATATCAGTTTTTTTTTTTTTGTATTTGTAATAGGACGGACTCGCCCTTGGCCTGTTATTACTTAACCTACCGTTTTTACTCTTTATCATCATCACGCCCAGTTTTAACCCAATTATGTTAGGATTGGTTTTAGGTACAGCTTTTATGAGTCATCTTTTGATTGAGAGAGAGGTAGTTAAGAGATATTATTGACAAGTCAGATATCCTATGCTACGGATTTGGTCCACCGATGTCGGGAGACGTTTAGTTCTCGGTGGTAGACCATAACCTCGGCTGCCCCCAGAAGTTTCCACCCACCACACAAAAGTCTTGCCGCCAAGCGATTCGTCGTATTCAAGGTCTGGTGAAGCCGTACGGAGGACGGGTCTGAGCAGTTGTTGTGTCGGGAATTTGTTCGTGAAGGGTCTCCAGACCAGTCTCCCTCTGGGTTGAACATTGCATCACCTCACTCAACTGCCGATTTCCTTCCTATTCACTTAGTTTTTTGAGTGAATGGGCTTATTAAACTAGCGCGCTTTACCATCAACGATTGCATCACTGCTTACCATCAGGCGTGATTGCGATCAAGCACTAGTTTATGATTATTAAAAAAAAAACCTCATGATGCGGGCCGTATCGAGGAGTACTGCTTTTTGAATCAGACCCTTGGTCCAACTGCCTAACGAGAGCCTCAATAAATGGTGTAGGCTCTTGGATGTTATTCATTATCATTGATAAAATAAATTCTTTATACAATAACACAGATGGTGGTTGCTTCTTTGTTTTTATTTTTTGTGTTATTGAATATTACAATAGATGCAGGCAACACAAGACCGGTCATTGTGGGAGGCCTTTGTCCAAGAGTGGACATCTATAGGCTAAGATGAAGAAGGATATTGCAAGATAATGAAAATAATTTATATTTCAAGCTTTCGCCCTTACAATAATAGAGATCCAAGTATAGCCTTCTGCTCTTGACCTCGACCACGCCTAATGGAAAGTGATGGACGAGGTCAATGATGGACATTCGTCATACATACATGGTAAGTATAATTTTAATTCACAATTATCAAATCCGAAACAAAGACATCGCCTTCAGATTGAGTTTCGACACAATCGGGCAAATGTTTTAAACTTCTCAAATGTTACGTTCACCCATTTCCAATCTCACCTGCATGTCCACTGCCAGTAAAGCAGCATACTCCATCAGAACCTTCCAGGTGACACGCTGGGTTATAGGAGCTCGCTCTCACATGTGCTGGACACTGCACTTTGGGCACGCATTTGCCAAGACGAGGGCAAACAGTGCAGGGAGGCTCTTTGTAATGAATGTGCTCTGAAAATATTATACTTTATTGGAGTATTTAATTATAATAAATTTTTTTTGCCTACTTTGTATACATAGCCCTCCTCTTTTTTCTTCCAAACCTCCTTGTTTTTTGTTATATCTGGCCACGTTGGCCCTACTAACCTTACCAGATCGTAACCTCACCTTCGCCGTAGCAGGAGACCACGGTATGACCTTCATCAAATGTCGCGCGAAATAACGTATTCTTCAAAAGTATAAAAGTGTTACAAACAAAAAACTAAATTTTCACATACATATTTTGGGGAGCGGAATTTATTTATTTTAGGATCTCTAACAAAAGATATACACAAGAAAAAGAAGAAAAGTTTATAAGAGAAGATAATCGTACATAAATTTTCATTTAAGTCTACGACTCTCAAACTGAGATATGCTCGTATCTTGAGTAGTAGACGATGGGCCGTGGCCCACCTTGTACTATTGCCAAATTGTACTAAAAACTAAGGCGCTGATATCATCGCCTTAGTTTTTAGCACAATTTTATATATCATCATCATCATTTCAGCCAAAAGACGTCCACTTCTGAACATAGGCCTCCCCCAAAGATCCTCTTGACGACCGGTACTGCGCCTCCCACATCGAGCGGTCTCCTGTAACCTTCATCAGGTCGTCGGTCCACCTTGTCGCTACGTCTTCTGGTGCGGTAACAATTTTACACAAAACAATTTATTTTGGTGAAGGACGGCCGTTTTGGGGGACTGTCTTTTGTAATTTTGATATTCGAAAAGTGCTAATTTTTAATTTATTTTTAATAAATGAATTTTCTTTTTGAATTGACATACTTAGCATGTTTTAAGCCAGCTTTTATATACGGTCTGGGGCAGTAGACTCGATATTGATAACGTTCACTTTACGACAGATATCGGTCGCAGAGGCCTGTCTTCCTTATTAAAATCGGTTAAAAATCAACTGATGTTCCTATAGTACACCAAAAAAGGAAAAATGGCTCGTGGTAGTGACAAAACTTTGGTAAATTGTAATATACCGGAGAAAGTCCCTAACAAGGAAAAAAACAACGCTGCTTTCCAACGGATTAACTAGTATGTAAACCATAAAATTACTTTACCTTTTAAGATCATCAATAATTTTTAAATAACTTTTTAATAAATTCATAACCTAAAATCTGGCAATGTCTATCACAATTACAGATAAATAAGTCTTCAACTGAGTTCAGATCTCCCGCGATTATAACAGGTTTCCAGAATATTAACATAGTATAAATCTTACCGTGTCCATGTGTTACAGAGCTTCTATCATGCGCGTGGGCAGACCATACAACGGGACACACTACCACAACATATACGAACAAACGAAGAATAAACTTATACAAGCTCATATTGACTATATTTTCTAAAAAGTTTCTTAATACTTATTCGCTAGAAGTTTTAATGAAAAGGTCTCAAATTTATGGAAAAATGGACATGGCTGCGCACGCGCTGGCTAGGCGATGATCGAAATGAACGAGTTCTGTTGTAAACGAGTCAAAGATTCGATCTAACAATGGATTTTGAGGGTATTTATAAGTTTATTTTTGTTATATATCAGAAAGTAGACACTGAATTCCTGTTGTCGATTTATAACGAAAAATGAAACAAATATTTAATCGTAATATAATATTTTAATTTCATATATTCATGAACAATTAGTAAAAATAACATTCACAGCACAAAATACTGAGTGGTGAGTACTACTAATACCACCTTTAAGATTTCCAATATGTACATAGATTCTCAAAACAAAACACTTATTTCTTTATTTGTATCACAAAACGTACTTATTTACAACAAATCTTATCACCAACTAAAAGATACATAAAATAGCCTCATTTTAGAACTTATGGCAATAAAAATTCGATGATGCAACCACACAAAATAATAAAATTATACATGGTTTTTATTAATTATTTTGCAATAGGCTAAGCGCCTTATGTAATGCGATTAGCAGCAATATTGCGACTCGCACATTATTTCAACTTAGGTATAGGTACAGGCCCAAAACGTGCTTTACTGGTATTTTCAAGCTTTAAGGTTGGCTTTCTTCTGCAGTTGTATTGTCTCGTCTGAAGGTAGAAGGAATCCAACTATACCACCACCTGAAAGAAGTAATTTTGATAAACATTCGACGTCAATTGTTAATAAAAGCCGCTTATTACTTGCTGATAATGAACTCAAGGGTATTGCAATCATTATTACGCAGAGTAACAGTAATAGGTAATGACCATTAGACTCCGCGGCCGTTGCACAAGGAGGCGCAGGTTCGATCCCCGCGCAGCGCATATATGTGTATGCATGAATATGAATATTTGCACTGGTCTGGTCGAGCCTCGTAAAGATTAAACCGTTGGTCCCGGTTGCCATACGAACATCTAATGGCAGTCGTTATGGGTTGTTTCACTTGCTGGAGCCCTGAAAAGTCCTGCAATTGGTCTAACTGCAATGCTTCGATATCGCCTCCGGGTTGTGGAGGTCAGACGGCAGTCGCTTCATGGAAAATATCGAAGTTTATCCAAAATGAGCAGTTAGACTGGTAAAGCGGACACTTTTTTGCAATGACGCGAGTACTTTCGCCTCTAGGTCCCAGGGCGTGGATCCGGTCAGGACGCAAGCCGCCTCGTAGGATATCGTCATCGCCCTCTGCGGCTTCCGCAGAATGGCCAGTGTTCCGGTAAAGCGAACCCTAGACTCCAAAGCTGAAAGCTTCGGATACGACTGGGATTAACGCTGAAATGAAGAAGTATTGTATAAAGTCGTGTGTAATTTTTTTAAATGAACAGTCAGCTGTGCTGCTGGGGAGTTTGTTCCGCCACTTCTTCTTCCCAACGAAAGCACTAATAAGTGGCGAAGGGTGGACGTTTTGGGGGACTGTCTTATGTAATATTGACGTCCAAAAAGTGCTGATTCTCCGATATTCCTAATTTGAATAATTGACTTTTGATTTTGATCCTAGATACATTCTTAAGGTCGTTGGTTCATCTAGTTGGGGAGGGTTTCACATTACGCTAACAGTCGGAACCTATTCATATCTATACTAAGCATCCTGTTTAAATTATTATTTTCGTAAGTACCATTCCATTTGCAGGCTGTGAATACAAGAAAATGTGAGTTCATGTAATCGTACTAACCCAAAACGATCGACCCATAAATATAGAAAGCTTCTTCACAGTTGGTATCGAGGAGTTGTTTGAGGACGTTGATGCCGATGACAGCACTACCACGACCAACCATCAGAGTGAGACATACGGCCATGGCTCTGAAAATTATCAAAAATATGTAAGTAAAATAAATATTTGTATTTGTTGAATATCTCCTCTCGATTTTTCAGTATATCGGTGAACGCTGCCGAAAACTTAAAACAAACGGAACGCGACCATAGTGGACCACCTTATTCCGCCGGGACTTTGACCTCCAAATTCAAAATTAATAAAGTTATGGAGTCTTCCAGTGAATTGTGTCGATGTGCGCCTTCTCGTGATCTGGTCTGATGGTCTATAAACTCCACATCTGAAGATTGGAGATAAGTGGTTTTTTCGCTTGTAGCACTTCAATCAGAGGGATATACTCCGAAAGCATTTTTCTGTTATATATTTGCTTATAGTTTCTAATATATTGCTATCCTAAGTACAGTCTACAGTAGTACATTTGAATCTTGTTTAAAATATCTCGTGTAGGCAGGTTTTCGCCACAGTATTGTTATGAACAGATGGAATAATCTTAAAAAATTTGGTTTTTTTCCAATAGATGAGTATGATTCTCATAGCATACTTGACATATGTTGGGAAGACATCAACGCTGTAGGTATTCATAAAGCCAAAGTTGAAGATGGCAGACAAGAAGACCATGAACAGGATGGCGCTCAGGACCCAGTAGTGGCTGCTGTTGAGGATCAAAGCTGATACTCCAGCAATCATCTGTAGGAAACCAAATATAAAATAATACATAAGAAATTAATGAAAGGAAGAACGAAAATACTTTTGTTTGCGGTAAAAGGGAGGCATAAAAGAACACAAATAAAACAAAAGAGTGTGCTTATGACCACAAGACTTAAGTGAAACTTCGTGCTTAGATATAAAGAACCTATTTGGCTATGAGAGGAAGAGAGAAAGGAAATATGTGCCCGCACTGCTTTGTTCGCTAATAAGTCCCACTTAACTCCCGTTCACCTCGCCCGATCACACTTTTGGTAACGCTTACGTCACGCGTTCTCCAGATTACTGCCCAAGTCAAGAGCGCGTAAAGAAGTCACTTCAAAAATAAAAAGTTGGGGCACAACATACGTCACATACGCCACGCAAAACGGCCATCACTCAACATAATACTAAGACCCTATAATACAACAACCCGAAACAAACAAAATTTCTAAAAGATATAATGAAAAATCACAAAGTTATGAGCTTGCTATTCTACGTGGTTGTCCCAATAAAAATATGGTCGAAGCTGCGCACGGGCGGGCGAGCGCGGTGCGTTGACCTTTGGTGTCAGCTGTGGCATGCGCGCAATTACTATGATCTATCGTAATCGCTCGGTAACCACACTGCAACAATTTCTAAATGTATTTGGGAAAAATATAAAATGGTGTAAAAATGATTGGAGTCGATTCAGTTGCTTATTCTAATCAAACTATATTCAGATGTCGCAGAAAGAAAAAATAACGTTATATATATTATATACGAGACAGAGCACTAGCGCTGGTTTTAGCGACAGCCGCCATAGGTTCGAATTCTGTTTTTAGGAAAGCATGTCAATAAACAAATAATGTTTTTTTTATACACGAACAATTTTAATGATTGAGAGTCTTCACATGCCGCAATTTTGATGATAAAACGCATTTAATTTGTCAGCTACAGTAGATTGGGGAACTGACATAAACAATGCCATAATCATGAACCTACGCGTAACGCTTAGAAAATATATTCAGAGAAGTTGTATCAAATTCAAAGTATATTTATTACCTGTATGCTGATTAATAGTCTCTTCCTACCAATGCAGGTGATAATACTGCTCATGAAAATATTGCAGAAAGCTAAAACCATTGTGATGCAGAACACAACCGTCATTGCTTCGGTGTTCATAGAACAGTCTTGAACCTGGAATTAAAGACACACGATTAACAATGACTCACAGAATGGGGTAAGCACAGCATAAAAGGCTTATACTGTGCTTCAAACCCAGTAGGGGGTTGAACAAGACTACTAGCGATGAAGTTGATTTACTAAGCCATATCAAATAATATCTCCTCAGTCCTCATAGATACAACAGAATAGCTGAGAACCCAATTGATGGTCGATGTACCGTATGTTATACCTACCTTAAAGTATTTCCTAATTTTCTCGGTGGTAGGCCATAACATCGGCCGCCGGCAGAAGTTACCACCCACCAGACAAAGTCTTGCCGCCAAGCGATTCGTTGTGTTCCGGCATAATGTCTGGTGAAGCCGTACACGTCCTCTGTACGGCTTCACCAGAAGGATAAGTCAAGTCTGAGCAGTTGTGTATGTGTGCCAGGTACGATGCGCCAAATGTTGTTGTGTCGGGAGTTGGGTCATGGAGGCTCTCCAGATCAATCTCCCTCTGGCGCAGCATTGTTAGTCGTGTTGTTCGGTTTAACTTTGCATCACCTAGCTCAACTGCCGCCTTCCTTCTAAACACTCAGTATGAGTGAACATAGGCTCTTAGTAAACTAGCGCGCTTTAATATCAACGATTGCATCACTGCTTAGCATCAGGCGGGATTGCGGTTAAGCACTAGTTTATATATATATATTAAAAAAAACTACTAGCATGCAATAATTATAAACAGCAGAAAATTATGATTTTTTGTAGAGTTAACAGTGGGTCCCAAACTAGAAGGAAAGAGACAAGAACTACTTAAACATTGTTACTGAGTTAGTTCTGCTAGCGCAGTGAAGGATTATTACCTCTTGGACAGATGTGGAGTTTGCTGTGAGTCTGATCATCTCACAGATGGTAAGATGCCTCTCTCCTTTCACCACGGAAGTCATGAACGCATTGACTATGAAGGGCAGCCATACGAAGAAAGCGTTCATTCTGTAAAAAGAAACAGTATTATTAGTAAAAGCTTACAAGAAGCAAACAGAATGAGGAAATTATACAATGTGACGCTAGCTACCAGTATTACCTATACGTAGAGATACAGCATACAAGTTATTGTATGCTTAACTCGGATGGGTGTCAACCCATCCGAGTTCCTTAATTTGCGTATGCGCCAGGGCCACGGTTTCTTTTGGCCAGGAGGCATCGGTCTTCGTGAACCCTGTCAGGATATATCGGCTTGGGCCCGGCAAAGTCTTGCCGCCAAGCGATTCGTCGTGTTCCGACATGATGTCTGGTGAAGCCGTACGGAGGACGGGTCTGAGCTTTAGCTGAGGTTGTTGTGTCGAGAGTTTGGTCGTGGAGGGCCTCCAGATCAATCTCCCGCTGGTGCAGCATCTTTGGTCGTGTTGTTGGGCTTAACATTGCAACACCTCGCTCAATTGCTGTATTCCTTCCTATTCACTCAGTTATATTTTTGAATGAATAAATAGGCTTAATAAACTAGGTCATTTTACCATCAACGATTGCATCACTGCTCACTATCAGACACCATTACGGTCAAGCCGGTCAATTATTAAGAAAAAAAGAAAAACGAAACAAAAAAAATATTTAAAGCCTGTAACACGTGATGTTCTCTAGTTTCAGTTTACCCCCGTGATAGTAGAAGAGTAAGAAGTAGTAAGTTTATGTATCTATGTAGAATATTAGAGATATCTATACTAATATATAAAGCTGAAGAGTTTGTTTGAACGCGCTAATCTCAGGAACTACAGACTGGTCCGATATATATTTTTTTTTTTGCGTTATTAGCCCATTAATCCAGGAAGGCTTTAGGCTATATACATAAAATATCCCACTGCGTTCAATAGGAGCGGAACATATAAAAAAAACATATCAAAACCTACGCGGATTAAACCTAGACCCGCAGCTAGTTAGAGATAAAAACATACCTTAAAATCAATGCTATGGTCAAAATTTTATACATATGTGCATGGTACTCACGTGATATAGGAGATGACGAATAGAAACGAGAGAAGTATAGTGTGTTTGAGCAATGGCGGCTTGATCATCGGGACTGTTTGTGCTACTATGGATCCCCAGAAGCCTTTGTCTAACGCTGAAGAATGTTCCTCGTCTAAGTCTAGGGCATCAACCTTAAAACAAAAAACCCACTTAATTCCCTTAAACTGACGAGCTGATAAAAAATTGTACCGATATATCTAAACAATGTACCAGCCCGTCCTATTGAATTAGTTGTTGGTATCTACAAAAAAAAAAAAAACGCCCCATTTATTGCCGACGTCACACAGACTATCATATATACAACTTCCTAACATCAAACGTTGCGCAAGTGCCCACCAGACATAACACCCGTCTGGTCGGAGGATCCTCCCTTTCTGCTTGAACTTGTGAGTGAACTTTATACCCTGTCTCTCATACCACCACGATGTGTACCTCTATAAATATAACATTAATGTTAAAACGATTTTTTTGCTGTCGTGGTGGCCTAATAGTTAAAACACCAGCCTCTCAAGTACGAGTGTGCGGGTTCGATTCCAGGTCAAACAAGTGATATTGTTAATAACACAATGGACCACATGTAGTTTGAATAAATAATAATAATGTAAGTTTTCTAAGTTAGCTAAAGCTTCTAATGTTGTACAAAGCACAGGTCCATTCGTGTGTGGAGTACTGCATTCACATTTGGGGTGGTGCTGCTAAGTGCCACCTGGCCCCTTTGGATTCAGTGAAGAGGCGTGCGAAGAGGGTGATTGGTGACCCTGTTTTAACTCGAGTTGGTCTCCAAAGCCTAGAGCACAGGCGTAGAGTAGCCAGACTTTCGGTGTTCTATAGGATGCATTTTGGGAAGTGTGCCAGGGAATTGCATGATTTAATTCCCCCATCTCCGTTCCACCATCGGCCAACTCGTCGTACGGTGAGTTTCCACCCTTACGTTGTTAACACCTCTATGATCCGGACGAAGCGTTTCGCCTCCTCCTTTATACCGCGTACATCGAGGGACAGCAACAATTGGCCAGCGGCGGTGTTTCCGTCGGACTACAATTTGAGTGTCTTCAAGGCTAGAGTGAATAGGATCTTAATAAACTAGTGCGCTTTACCATCAACAATTGCGTCACTGCTTACCATCAGGCGGGATTGCGGTCAAGCGCGCTAGTTTATAATTTATATAAAAAAAACAATGACTGATTATAAAGTGAAGAAAAACATCTTGAGGACACCTGGACATTAAGTCTGAAATCGCCAACCCGCATTGAGCAAGCGTAGTGATTACGCTCAATCCTTCTCTGTATGAGAGGAGTCCTGTGCCCAGCAATGGGACGATAACGAAAAAAAGGTTGACTCTTTTTCTTCCAGAATAATTTATTAAATTAGCACATATTGTCTTCGGTGTTCGTATCATCTATATGCTAATGATCTTCAATTATATGCAGCTGAGCGGGTGGAAGGTGTGTCGAACGCCATAGCGGAGGTAAACCAAGACTTGGAGGCTATCAAAGACTGGTCTGATAGGTTTGGGGTGTCAGTAAACCCCTTAAAGTGTCAGGCCATTATTATTGGAAGCTCACGCATGATGAGTAGGTTAACTCTTAGTTCTCTCCCTCCTCTTATCTTTAATGGTACAGTCATACCCATTACCCCTAATGTCAAAGATCTCGGTTTGTATATTGACTCGACGCTTAGCTGGCAACGTCAGGTCTCCTACGTTAGTCAAAGGGTCCACGATACCCTGCGTTCCCTATATCGTCTTAGGAACTTTTTACCCGTTAAAACGAAAACCATGCTTGTGCAGACTTTGATTTTCCCTATAATCGACTATAGTGACGTGTGCTACTTTGACCTGAATGCGGCTTTGCTGGATAAGCTTGATAGGTTGCTCAACAATGGGATCCGGTTCATATTTAATCTAAAGAAATATGACCATGTGTCGAGCTACAGGTCTGAACTGCAATGGATGCCCATTCGTCAGAGAAGAAATTTGCGCGCCTTGACCACGCTTTTCTCCCTTCTTAAATCACCCACTCCTCCTTCTTATCTTGTGACTCACTTCCAATATTCATGTTCTTCTCACACTAAGAATCTGGGTTCTTCTAACAATCTCCTCTTACTCTGTCCTTCGCATACGTCTGACTTTGTTCATTCTTCATTTCATATTCAATCCATTCTTCTGTGGAATGCGCTTCCTCTTGATATCAGGATGGCCGCCAGTCGGTTTGCATTTAAGCGGAAATCGCAGAGTTATTTTCGCAACAATTAGGGTAGAGTTATTGCTACACCTCTCTCCCAAATTTTACTTTTGTATGTATATATTATAAGTATATATTTTGGTAATAGTATGTATGTATATTTAGCTTATTTAAGTATTTTTTTAATAGTATTAAGAGGTTTTTTTATCTTTCTTTACAATTTATTTTGCAAACGAAAGCACCTACCATCTTATCTCTTCACTACCTATGGTTGACTGGTAGAGAATGCCTAAGGCATTAAGTCCGCCTCTGTACATTTCATGTGCGAAAGATTAAATAAATAAATAAATAAACATGTTGTTAGCAGTCTACTAAATTCTTTATGGAAAACTGAGAAAACGACTTCAATCGACAGTTTCTGTACGATGGATTCAGCCCAATTCAAGTTATCATCATTTTCCTTTGGTTTTCCCATTTTCAAAACGTCAACTTTCAGTCTAAACTGATCCAGCTGAATCCCAGGACAGTACCAGCGGTTATCCTGCTAGAACGCAAGCCTCCTCATAGGGGATCGTGCGATAGCTCTTCATGACTGACGTCCTCTGAGAACTCGACAAGCTCAGCTTATGCTTGTATCCACGAATGCACCTAACTTATTACACACCCGCAAGTAGTTAAGGATCTATATAAAAGGCAAAAAGTATTAATAAATGACTACTATGATACTAACCTTATAATGTTCGGCACTTTTCCCAGTATTCATGGTAAAGATCCCCTTCAGAACTTCAAGAGCTTCCTCATCTCTACCAACAGAGACCAAGTACTTTGGGCTCTCATAGGCAAAGAAGCTCCCGATGGCACTGATGGCACACGGCACGGCAAATATCAGGTCCAAGAGACGCCAAGAGTTGAAGTAAATACCCAGGAACGGTATATGGTATGAGAAAGTCAGTGGCAGGACTGGTATTACAATAACTGTAAGGGTTAAAAGGTGATGAGTTTTATTATCAGACATAGTTTGTTAAAAACTTCTGTAGTTAGGAAACCAATAATATCACATTCTTTGAGCTAAACGCCACTCCTTAAAACATTCTGCCTGGCATGATCAGTCTACACTATTCCTACGGCTGGACACAAGCTGTCTCGGAATGGGTCATAATAGGTCATAATCCAGTAGGCGGACACAGTGTGGTTTCATCATCATCATCATCATTTCAGCCGAAAGATGTCCATTGCTGGACACAGTCCTCCCCTCAAGGATCGACTACCGGTCCTGTGCCTCCTGCATCCAGCGGTTTCCCGCGACATTCGAAAAATATTAGTAGCATATAGGGCTGCAATCTTACAAAGCTAGTAATATATATAACTTTTTTCAAGCCTTAATCTATAAAATTCCAAGCAAAATACTGGAGAGTTTCGATATAATAGAAAATATACCTGCCATAACCCCCATTGAAGCCAAATGGACGGTAGTGGTCAGCAAGACCAGAGAACTCCTCCTCGCCGAGGGAGTGCACTCGCTGAGCAGCGTCACTGCCAACGCATAGCCACCAGACACACTGCAAAAGAAATTGAACACTTTGCAAGTTAATACTGCCTGCAAGACTTGAATTTAATCTATCGTAAAAGTGTGCAGTGTTGCTAATCCACACCTTAATTTAGGTTGAACAAATATAAACTTTATTTCAATAGTGAATTAAGTGGATTTCAGAGTGCCTAGTAGTAGTGGTTAAATGAATGACTGCTGCGTTGCGTGTTGCGGGTTTGGTTCCCGAACGGAACAAATATTAGTATGACCTACAAATGGTTGTTTTGGGTCTGGTTGTTTGTGAATATGAGTTTAAGTGTTTGTAAACGCACCCACGATACTGGAGAAATTCCTAGGTTGGGGCAACGTTACTTTAAAAAAAAAACTATAAAAATAAAATTTTAAAAGTTAAGAAAGTTTTGACGTTGTACCTAAAGTAAATTGAACCATATTGTAAGAATTAAATTTATTTTTCCATAAACTTATGTAATAGCAATTTATTTGAGCGATATTTATGTAATCAAATATCATTTTTGGCAAATAAATCACGATTACACATTAGATAAAAAAGAAATTATGATTGTTTTCTGCGCCGGATGACGTCACTACGTCGGCGCCGGCTGTTGCTGAAAACCAGTGTTAGGTTGAGTTTTGCATAGGGTCGCAGCATAATGCTGAGCGACAGCCGTTTTGGGTGGATGGGACGCATGTTCCATCAGTCATTTCATATTTTTTGTGTTTTGTAATTTTTTGCGTCATGTTTACCACAGATAAACGTTTTCTCTTTCAAATTACATCGACAGGTTTGTCTCGAAAAGGTTAGACTACTGAGATAATGACATGTAGTGGAAGAAGATATGCAGGGTAATTGCCTAACAGATCATCAGTAGCAATGGGTTTCATTTTTGACAGTTCATCAACATTCATTGCGTTATTAACGTAGTTGAGCAGACACATTTTCGAACATATGGAGCAATGGAATAACAATAAGCTTCAAAATGATTCCACCCCAAACAAATTACCATATGTGCAAAAGAATGGTGATGAGGTAGTTCGGTCGACCAGGAAAACGGCACCTACCATTCTTAGGCAGTTCTTAGATACAGAAGGAGATCCATTCATAGAAGATACTTACGACGCTGAAGACAGTAACTTCAGGAAGCCTAACACTATCCAGTTAGGTGAGAAGGCTGCTAATGTACCAGCTACGTAGGTCGAAGTCATGGAGATAATGAGGATCTTCCGCCGGCCTTTTGTATCTGCAAGGTAGCCCCATACGTGGGACATGGCGATTGTTCCTACATTAAACAAAAACATAGTTATTATGTTGTTTCCAAAAGGGGGTTTCAAGTAAATTGTAAAGCGGCTGCCGATATGGGACCCCATGTTAATGTTAGAACAAGACCGTAATACTCATCGGCAGTAACATCACCTTTTAATTTTATACAGAGTGGTGCTGATAATACAACAATAAATGAAAACACGAACTATGCTGGTTCATAGGAATACTCCTAAACCATAGAAAAAAACCTGGCATCAAAAATATAAAAATGAAAATTTCAAGCAAACTAAATCGCATAAAATTGCAAACGGAATAGAACATCCTTTAAAATATTGGTTCAATGACCTCCGATCAGCGGGTGACAGAGCGGTCCTGTATCGACCTGTAAGTGCTTCCTTATTAATATGTACATCATGTAGAAAATGTGAAAAATGAAAAATACTACTGTGACTATTGAATGGATATATTTATATAATTTTTTATGGGTAGACCGAGAATGTGTTGACGTACACGATGTTTAATTTATTGTCGTATTGTCATCACCACTTTGTATATGTCGTATGTATGGATGACGGAATCGTTTTATATTATTGGGGCAATTTGTGACGTTATTTTGTAATGGCGGCACTTGACAGAGTTGTTTTGGATAGTGAGGATTGTCGAACGGTCACTTCGCTTTAGACGAAACTGTCGGTTTGCATGTTTAAATTGTTATTACCAAGATCGTAGGGTACCTATATTTACACATCGTGATCTTTTGATTAAAATCACGATGTGTAAATATAAGTTTTATTCACCTGCGAAATGGGGATTTCTTTTTTAAGTTTAGCCCGACTTTGTAGGCATTAGTAGAATCAGTTATCGATGCCTAACAATACCTTCACCGATCGGACAGGGTTTTCATTACATATTGTATATATATAGTATATACTTTACTGTACATAATAAATATAAATTACTTAAGAAATACATTCAACACTACAAAAATGCAATCTCTTCCAGGCAACCATAGGCTGTCGTTGGTGCAAGTATTATACACTAAAACACTTGGATATTATTGAATACGTCTAAAATTATACAAACATACTGAATATATAATTATTTAAGCGGAGTAATTAGGCATAAAGTAGTTAGTTCAACAAGATCACAATGAAACGTAATGTTTATTCAGGAGTCTTTTGAATACCTGTAATGACTGCACGCGTTTAATTTCTACTGGCAACCAAGACAATTTGATAGTGAATCTTATAGTGCTCATATATTTCGAAAAACTATATATTTCATAAGCCAAGAGGTCATGCCAACTAAGACTGAAACCTTTTTTTTTTTCTTTTTGTTTCCAGGGTGGAAAACCCTCATGGATGTCCGCCGCCCTGGGGTGGGCGACGGCGCCTGTCAGACTCTTACTGACCAAAAAAACCACCCTGGTGTTGCATCTCACACTTATACCGGGGGTTGTGAGAACGAACGCCGCTTCTGCTGCGGGTTGGGTGAGAGGACGAGATCTCCCTCTCCCTTTCTGCAGCCTTCTTCTGCGAGACGACTGTTTCGCAAAAAGAAGACTGAACCTAATCTTACTTCCAAAACTGCAATATTATTTTGCTTACCTATTATTTTCAGTATCAATGTATTTATTTATGTATCATTATCAACCTTTTTTTATCGTCCCACTGGTGGGCACAGAACTCCTCTCATACAGAGAAGGATTGAGCGTAATCATCTTCATTATTTATGTATGTATAATTTTAATATTTATGTATCTGTCGCAGGCAAACCGTATAATTCCGCCGTTTACATACGGCGTCGTCAGTTTTTAAACGCTCGCAGTTATGTATAATGCCGAAGGCAAATTGATGACTTGTTCAATTGTAATCATTTCGACGTTGATTGTAGTTTTAGGGTTACCATGATAAAACACAGATTGGACAAATTAACTTTATTTCGACAATCAGGTAACTAATGAAGATTTCAAGCAAGATTAATATAATAAAATTATTCACTAAAGTAGTTAAAATATTTAAGTAACAAATAACATAATTAAAATAAGCAACATTGATAACAATATAATTATAACAATGGCACTTTTAAAAAAATTGGTACTATTACCTAAATATTTTTGAAGACTTACATTTTCATACCTTAAGAGATCCAAACTAAACATAATTTCACCAAATAAAGAAAAATAAAAAAGATATTGGAAAAAAATAATATGCTAAGAAAAATTTTAATCACATAAATACTCATTTGTTTATATATTTGGTTATTTCTTCTTAATAATTACCAAGTGAAGAATATTAAGATTTTTTTTCACGCAATTAAGTAGTAGTAGTAGACAATTATTTATTTAATTTACATCTTCTTAAAAAAACTATCACATCAAAAGAAAATCACTTGCTTATTTGTGCATTACACAGTTACAAAAATTTCTTAATTTCTCAATACTGCAATTACTACACATTCTGCAGGTGTCCTCCGAGAACCACATTCGATTGACACCCTAGCATTTTTGAGGTGTCGGATAACCTCCAAAACCTTGTCATTTGTCCACGGCTTTTTTATTGTTTCCGCTTGAGAAGAATACAATTTTTTTAGTTCTGTATAATAAATGTCTTTAAAATCACAATCTTTTTGTGAAAAGTCTGTTGCACACGTAATACTTTCACGGTTTTCACAAACTTTTTGTGTCACGAAATCACTGGTTGACGCCATTTTGCTTGTTTTGATTAGCAGCGACGCGCGTGGTAGAAATCAGAACTAAATTCTTCAATTTGCCGCGGCACTATGTATACGGCATTCGAAATGTCAATGAAATGTTTCGGCATTATATATAATAACACGGCAATACAGATTTTGCCTTCGGCATTATACATAGCTGCGTGCGTTTATAAACTGACGAAGCCGTATGTAAACGGCGGAATCATACAAATTGCCTGCGACATATCTACTTTAATATATTATTTGCACCAACGACAGTCCCATTTATGGCTCAGGAGAATCTCTGTCCATTCTTTGGTTGCCTGAAAGAGATTGCTTTAGCGATAAGGCCGCCCATTGTATATTTTGTAGTGTTGAATGTACTTACTTTTAATCAATGTAAATTTTTGGTTTACACTAAAGTAAATATAAATAAATAAATATCCAACACTAACAGAATTAACTCCAACTTCCCCGAAATTTGTTATTTTTTAAAAAAGTGACAACACCATATGGACTGTATTATTATAAACGATATGACCACGTACCGCACTGTCCTGCCCCCCGTCGCCTGCGGAAGGTTTGCCTACTGCACATGTATTAAGTTACCTCTTTTTGCGAAATACAATTTATTTTTTTAGAGGGATAAACTTACCAATCAGCGGCACACATGCCACCAACCCCTGCTGTGTACTGCTGGTGCCCAGCTCACAGGCACTGGCAGTTACCAGATAGGATACGGAGAACATTTCGAAGGTCATACCGATGATGATACTGGAGCTGAGCATGAACGTGTACAGATTGTAGCGACTGAACCCTGGAGGAAGAAGTACATTACGTGAAAAATTAAAATATTCTTCATAAAATTGTATGTTCTGATTGATGAATGATGAAGTTATAGACATAGGTCTATAACTCAGCTGGGTGATTCGCCGGTAAAGCTGGATGACGTCACGCTGGAGTTTTTGCACGAAGGTTGCGCTGACGTCCATGTTCGGGGTCACTAGTGTGGAGGCATGATGAACAGGGTCTAAAGTTCCCCCACCCTCCATAGAAAAGTTATGATCCTCAGACAGGCGGGTGTTGTGTTTGATAGCTGATGAATCATATATTGGGCTGTTGTGTTAGGGGCATAGCTATCCTTTTCTCGATCCCCTAAAACCTTGTTATGGATTAAACTAAAAGCCTGCATTTCTAGTAACCATTGTATTAGTAAGCATTATATAAACATGGTGGCCTAGTGATTAAAATGCCAGCCTCTCAGGTATGAGTGTTCCGGTTTGATTCTAGGTCCGGCAAGTACCAACGTAACTTTTCTAAAGTTAGATGTAGGGGAAGGTGGGGGACACCGGATAGTTAAGAAAAAGACACAATAAATAAATAATTTTGTTATTTATTGAGGTAATCAATATTAAAAATGTTTAAGTATACCTTAGGCATAACTTTGGCATAAAAATTTTAGATACCTAACTTAGTATATACAAAATATATTTGTTTTAATAAAAAATTATAAATCCGAATTCACCCAATACGTATGGGTCAAACCGGATAGGTATTTTTTATTCAAGGGGTAAATACGGATACTAATAATAAAAGCAAATAATAAAATTATTCGCAGTTTTGCATACTAAAATAATAATTCATGTTCAGAACAACTAATGCAGCTTTTGTGAGCCCATTTAAGACAAACAGTGCATTGGTACACTCGTCTTACGATGATTTCCCGTCCACAACAAAAAGATCATCGTGAGGGAACCAAGATATCATAGAAACATAAATTCAAAGATATACCTTATACAAACTGCATGATGGGTCCTTACCTATCATGCACTTGGTAGATAGCATAAGTCAGAATGGGCCATTGCCCTTTCTCACGAGCAGACATGTGTCGTAAAAGTGGCGACATTATGTAAAGGTTCATTATGAAGTGTTTATTTTTAGATAACAATAGGTAACATATCTTTCTCATTTAAAAAGCTAGCTAGCATTTCATCAGATTTGTTTTAGCTTCCATGTCATTGGTATGACGAACAACGACTCTTCAAGAGTAAATATTGCAATCTAACCGGTAACATTGTTTAAATATTATTAATATAAAGCACACAACATGTATGCGTGAATAAATCTTGACTAAATAAGCCAAGCATATTAATTGATGTTGATAAGAACTGAAAATGAAAATAATTATGTGATTGTTATATGTATTTGATTCATCATCATGACGAATGCACCAACACTAAGTAAATGATTTTGATAATGCATCATGCTTCCTTTATTGATATTTTAGACGTAATCGTGTAATAAGGAAATCAAGCTTACTTTATATACACACATCAACAGAGTCTAGTGATATTTTATCATCATCATTCCAGCGTTCAATCCCGGTTGCATCCGCGGCCGTCGCGTTGAAGCCCAGGGTCCGCTATTATATATTGCAAAGTTTATATCATCATCACCAACCTTTTATCGTCCCACTGCTGGGCACAGGTCTCCACTCATACCGAGAAGTAGTATAGTTATATTGTATAGTTTATATAGCTACCATCAAATTCAAAAACAAAAATGCTGTTTGTGTATGCGAGTTCATAGGTTTGTAAATGCACCCACGATACAGGAGTATTTACTGTCGGGAAACGTATTTAAAAATAAAATGTCTAAAAACATGAAGGATTTTCTGATATACACACATCAAAAGTGTCTAGTGATCAAGCATTTTTATGCGGATTTCTTGAGATTGAGATGTGGCTTTGTAATAAATTTATGATTTTATAAATTTATATGGATCCTTTTTGGTGCATTTCATAATTTGAATCAGGAACTGTGAATCAAATTCGAGTAAAAGATGAAAATCAGCTGTCAATATTTTCCCTATAAAAACATACAACGCATTGAAGACATTATTAGTGCTACTGTTTCCCTACTACTGATTAAAACCAACGTTATTATGGAGCGGCGACGTCATTTAAGCAGGGAAGAAATGCTCAGAGCCGGGGGAATGATAGAAGCTGGTTCCCGGCAACGTACTGTGGCTTTAGCTCTGAATACAAGTCAGAGTGTTATCAGTCGACTTAGGACACGTTACCGAAGCACTGGTACCGTGGCTGAGCGCCATGGAGGACGGTATCGCTGCACCACACGGAGACAAGACCGATACATTCAAATCTTAACTCGAAGAGCTCCAACAATAACCGCCATGATGTTAGCCGTGAGGCTTCATCACTCTTCAGGGAACTTAATTAGCGACCAAACAGTCAGAAACCGCTTGCTTGAAGTGAACCTTCATTCCCGAAGACCGCTACGGGTACCACCTATAGCAATGCACGATCGTAGGATTCGATATCAATGGGCTCTTGAACACAGAAATTGGGCAGAAGAACAATGGCGTTTCGTGTGCTTTTCTGATGAGTCTCGTTTTGGTATGAGACCGGATTCAAGACGTATACGACACTGGAGAACCCCTGGACGCCAACAGCGATTAAAATCCTGCCAGGAAGTCCATCCTTATAGTGGTGGAACCATCATGGTATGGGCGGGTATTTGGATCGGCGGAAGAACTGAGTTGATTTGGATCAGAGGCAACCTCAACGCTCAAATTTATGCTGAGACGATTGTATCAGACGTCATCGTTCCTCTACAAGTGCAAATCGGTCCCTTATTTCAGTTAATGCATGATAATGCACGACCGCACACCGCAAGAGTTGTAAGACAGACTCTCGCCGCAGCTAACATCAATGTCCTGCCCTGGCCTGCTCAGTCGCCAGACTTGAACCCAATTGAGCATGCATGGGATATGCTACAGAGAAGAGCTCTGCCGAATATGGAGGGTATCCAGTCGCAAGAAGACCTTTTTTTGTTGTTGCAACGAACATCGGCGGCCATTCCACAGCGTGATTTGGAGGAACTCATTTTAAGTATGCCAAACCGATGTTCTTGTGTTGTTAGTGTTCGCGGTAGAAACACGGATTATTAATTGTTTAAGTTACCCAATAAAATTTTAGAGAAAACTGTTATTTCAGTCTTTTTTCGAACTTTTGTGTTAGTGGTTCAAATGTCAAATATCCCTTTATTAGGAAAATGGCAAATTTCTTTATTAATGCAAAGGTGACTTGGTTTATCGTTACTGTGACAAACGAAAACACTTTATTTGATGAATCCTTAAAGAAAATTTTAATTAATATCAATCAGGAGAAAAGTTATTGCAAAAATATATGTTGATCCCTAGACACTTTTGATGTGTGTAGTATATAGTAAAATGATATATTGTTATATAACCTCTTTTAAGGTCTTAAAATAATAACATTTCACAGTTTGGTTGCTATGTAGGGCCTCAGCAACGAAGCATTAAATAGCACCATTTCCTAACTTACCCACGCCACGTAACATTTCATCTTGACTCAAATAATGACGTGATATGACTTGTAAAGCTCACACAGCGTTAAATCAAAAAGGAAAAGCAATCTAATTTATTTTCAACTTTAACTGCCCTTAGCATAACGATTTACTAACAATTTAGGCGCCATATTTTCATTTTCTCTTTAGTTTCTTTGTTAATTCCATTTATAAATTTAAATAATACAATAAAAGAGTTTTCAATCCGTTTATAAACTTTTTATGCAATTTAATAATTAACATTCTCATTATCATTTGAAATAATGGTTATTTACATTCGCAAATAAATTACAAATAAGATATCCCTACATTCTGTTGAAGAGGATTATAATCATTGTTTTCTTTCACAAGTCAGCAAAGCTCGGCGTTGTCGAGAGGTCTATGGACGGAGTATTCTGGATATTTATCTAAGAGACTGTGTTAAGAATATAAAAACCCATTCCATAATAAAATAATGATGATGGAAAGCTGCCGAATCTCAGAGAACTAATGGGCCAAACTAAAGATCCAATGAGTCCCTCTTAATGGCAAGCAACATCGTGGTAGGCCTTGATGGAGACGGACTCCTTCAACAAGAACTGGTCTTTAATAGAGAAGAACAGAAATAAGAGAGAAAGGGCGCCTTTGCCCTGCAGTGGGACATAACAGGCTTTTAATAAAAAACAATACTCCCCTGCGTTGTATCTCTACGCTGAAGTCGTGGTGGGGCAATGTTCAAGGTACCCGATCTACTATAGTTGATTTAACCCAATGAGGTTTGATTCCATGTTCTGCAATAGCCACGCATCTGCTGCATTCATTCATTCTCACATTCGGCTGCCGGCAGAAGTTACCACCCAATTCATCGTGTTCCGGCATGATGTCCCACGCGCGCTCGTGATAGAAGACACACCGGGGTGGTTTTAGTCCGTAAAAGTCTGACATACCCCGTCGCCCACCCCAGGGCGGCGGGCATCCTACGAGGATTTCCACCCCGGGAAAAAAAAAAAAATGATGTCTGTTGAAGCCGTACGGAGGACGGGTCTGAGCAGTTGTGTTGTTGTTGATGTGTGCCGGGTACGATCCGGCAAATGTTGTTGTGTCGGGAGTTTGGTCGTGGAGGGTCTCCAGACCAATCTCCCTTTGACGCAACATCGTTGGTCATGTTGTTGGGTTTAACATTGCATAACTTTGGTCAACTGTCGTTCCTTCCTTCCTATTTACTCAGTTTTTTTGAGTGATTGGTCTTACTAAACTAGCGCGCTTTATTATCTACGATTCGCTTTCTGCTTACCATCAGGCGGGATTGTGAAAAAACTACCGAAGAGGGTTGTGCAAGGGCGCATTGTGTGCATATGTACTACTCGTATCGAATTACGCAAATTTCTAAACAATATAGGAACTGGTAGTGTGTACCACAGCGTGATTTTGATGTAAATAATATTTACAGTAAGTAGTACGTTAAAAACTTACACTTTTTCGCGTCGATCTTCGCCGCGCAGGTTGTTCGACCAGAACCCTAATTGCTGCATCCATTGCTTCATATTACAGAAAAATATGTTTGCTCAATAACGTAAATGACGCAATGAATGTTGTTGAAGTGTCAAATTGAAACCCATTGCTACTGATAGTATATTACGCACGCTGCAGGTTCAACTACGCTTCCTGCGTTTGGTCTGTGCTGTGTAGGTGACTGACTACTACATATCGAAACTTCGTCGTAACCTGGAAAACTCTTTAAACCATTGTTCTTGGTTGTCATTTACGGATCATTGAGAATCGCTAGGGGTAGTCAGAAATAGGGAAGTCTGAAAACCAATCTTAACAAGTGGTGTCGTCTTCTTCTTCTTCAGCCTATAGAGGTCCACTGGTGGATAATGGCCTCCTCAAAGTGGTGGGGATTTACCATTATTAATTAATTAATTTATTTATTTCAGGCGACGCAGGCCCATACATAAATACCTTAACCTAAACATAGTACATATATTTATATTATAAAATAGTGTTTCGCTACTACTAGCACGTTCTTATGCTGTTCTGTGGGATTTGTCCGCGGAAGCGACGGAAACCACGTCTTGCGGCCAGAAATCCTCTTCCATGACGATCGGCAGAAAAAAATTCGGTATGCGCACCACGAACGCCTTAAAGTTGACGTTGCGGCGCGACTCCAGTAACTGTACCCTCGGTGTGTATCTTGTCTTCTGGCGTACGTACTCCACGATGTCCTCCGCCTTAGTGGTGTAGTGTAGGCGTGAGATATACGATGTACGCCAGTTGACTTCGGTACCCACAGGAGCTTACCCGCAACGGTTTTTGTTGGTTCGCGTTCGGCGCTTCCTCCTTTGCACAGTCACGAAACCCTCATCATTAGCTCTATTCAGTGACTGATCTGGCATAGGCTTCATTTTCGGAATATCTGAGACACTCGCTATGATGCCAGCGCATTCCTTTTGCGGAGGCTTCGCTAGAGCTGCAGATACATGCAGCGAGACGGGGAGAGGGGTCCGGGCGACGTTGCGTGGAGGAGCCGCGATGACAGGTGCGTGGCTGCGGGACACGCGGGCGAGGCGCTCCGCAAGCTCAGCAAACGATGGGTGCGCTGGTGACGAAACTGCTGACGCGGAATTTGACGACGATTCATCGAGGCCAGCTCTGGGACACATGTTAGATGCAGATCTACTGATGACCTAGTTACAGCTACACTGAATTCCTTACGCAAACTGGTAAAAATGACTGATCCCTATGCTTGGCAGGCAGGTTGGGGATCGCAGTAATTTGATATTACACAGGAGAAGTGCTGCTGCCCGCTTCCCTACACCCACGGGAGGATTTGGGATGGTACTGTTCTAAGTCCGATACCACACGGGTCATATTACCAGTTTACCGGTATCGCATTACCCCGTATTTAGGTTGTGGAGGTCAGATCACCCCATGTAAACTACTGGTATACAGCGGAATCCAGTTAGACTGGAAAAGGCTGAACAGATGAAAGTTTTTTTAATGTGTTATTGACCACAATCCCGATGATGGTAAGCACTGATGATAAAACGCGGTAGTTCATTATGAGCCTATTAGCCTTGAAGTCAAGTAAATATTATCAGATGGGAAGACCTCCGCAACAAATTGTTCTAGTCGCTCGATGTACGTGGTTTAAAAGACGAGGCGAAACGCGTTCGGATCATAGCGGTATCAACAATGTAAGGTTGGATACTCGCTGGGGACGTCACAACAGCGACGTTAAGTCCCCTCTTTGAGGAGTAGCTAGAGAGACGCCATAGCGCCCTCACCTTCCGCCCTGATGACACGGTGGAACATACGGTGGAGGTCTGCCCGGCTTGGGTAGAGTACCGGCGTGCCTCGTAGCGGGGATCAGCGGCGATCTTTCGTGTCCGACCCTGGTCCAGGCTATGGTCCGGAGCGAGAGTGCATGGCAGGCCGTCACCTCCTTTTGCGAAACAGTGGTGCTAGCAAAGGAGGAGGCGGAGCGCGTGAGGCAACGGGAATCCCAGCGCCCTCACGCCTATAGCCGCCGCAGGAGACGCCCTGGTTGGGAAATGACATCGAACTAGGCCACAGTAGGCGCGGGCTTGCGGGCGGTGAGCAGTGGGCAGCTCGCGCGGACCAGACCCGAGTCGAGGGCGCGTTGTGTTTCACGCGCGCCTCAAAGAGTGTCAGCACATCGTGACGGGGTCCACGCAGACCGATACCTCCTGGGTCAGGGTTGCGAGTTTATTAAAAGAGAAACCGTGGCACTGACGCACAGGCAAGTGAAGGAAAACAGGTGGGTTTTAGTCAATAAAAGTCTGACGGAGCCAGAGCGGGAGAGGTCATATAATGATTTTCCATTAGCAGCAAAAAAAGAAAAGGGTGGATACTCGCTATAAAACGGGTTGTCCGATGATGGAACGGTGATGGCGAAATTAAGGCATTTCTCATGCATAGTCTCCAAAATAGGGATGTTTCCTTGGTAAGAATATGATTCTATTTTGTCCGTCATTCAGATTATAGAAAAATATTGCATACGTATATTTTGTTTTATCAAATCAATAAAAATTGACAAATAAAAAAGTGGTGGCTGGTGACGTCACTGGTCGCTAAAAAGTGTAGCGTGCAGTGACGTCACACGAGTTTTCAACGCACTGTGTCGTCTTCATTTTTTGTTTATATGAAAAAATAAAAAATACGTGTCTATTTTTTGGAAATCTGGCTGACGGACTAATTAGTTTTTTTTAGTCAAATACCGTATTCTTTCTATATGATACCGAAAGCTTTGTAGTAATTGTGTAACCCACTATACCAATGGCTTTCATTTTGATAATATAATAGTATAATTTTCATTATTTACGTTTCTGAGAAGACACACAACAATATTTTAAACATTACAGAAATACAATATGTAACAAAAACCCTGTTGCTCCTTCAACCTACGTTTTATGAATCGACATACGGACGTAATAAAGCAAGTAATTTATAAAAATTGTTCAACAAAAATAATTAAAATAAATGTTTAATTATATATTAATATTTATAATCTGTAACTGATTTTTTAGCTCTGCAATTCTGCATGAGGAACTTAGACATAAGTAGAACGTTCCCGCCAATTTATTTAACTTATAAAATCAGATATTCTAAAAAAAAAATTCGAATTTGTCGGTTTTAATAGGTATTTGATTGTGAACTCTCGACTAGACAATCATTACTGTTTTCTAATTATGACTTCATTAATGATGTGCTTGTAGGTAAAATTATATGTCCCTGAAACGAACAACAGGGTTTTTGTGACATAGTGTATATTAGCAATATCTTTCAAAAATGATAAAAGTCGGGATTGATAGTGTGTTGGGCAATTAGAATGGTACTCTAGGCAGTTCTGTCTTAGGTACACAATGCCCTGGACATATCTTCCACGTACAACGAAATGATTTTTAATCCTACCTGTCATATTCAGCGCCTCCTCGAAAGGCACCTTATTAGTAGTCTTCACAGTCATTTTGCACTATTTTCCACTAACACTATTTTAAATCTAATTATCTATTCTTATACTATTATCACACCCGCATTGTCGCGAATACTGCGCCAGCCTCTTTCAGGGACGTGCTTTATAATGAAGACTATTCAAGTCAAGCGTTGCATTTTGGTTCACACATGGTTCCGTATACTTGGGTCGCTTGAGCACTGGGTAGAGAGCTTATTTATTAGTAGATTCACAAGCTTTGTTCGGACAAATCAGGAAAACAAAAATTAAATAGATATTATAAGCGACTTGTACGAATTGGCACATTTAGAAGTCTATGCAATTAAGTTAAGAAAGATTTTACATGTTTTATAACATGTAATTCTTATCATTTTTGTGCTTTTTTATTCTATATCTATAAGTAAATTTGTGCGTGTCAACTGATAAGTCAAATATAGCAGTTTTCTCTTATACTTCGAGCGATAAGATCGTCCACTAGATATGCAAGTTAACACTTTATTCTGTTTTATTTTTCATGTTCCAATAAAGTTTATTTGTATTGTTGTTGGAATTGAATTATCGAGCATGCGTGTTTTATATGTCTAGTGTGTTAACAATAACCTGTACCTACGTAGGTCAATAAAATCCAAATTCATTCGGGATAGACTAGTTGGAGAGATAGAGCCCCCAACAAGTTGGACCGCTGTTCGGTGAAGGTCGCGGTAAACCGATGGATGCGGGCAGCATAAGACATTTTGGACAGCCTTGGTGGAGGTCTCTGTTCTGTGTCTCAGCAGTGGACCTCTATAGGCTGGAGAAGAAGAAGAAGAAAAAGACTACTTGAATAGGAAACGCTGATCTCGGTTTTAAAATATAATTAACATATAGAATTGTTTATAAACATACGAATCTACTTACAAAATAAAATGATTTCTAGAGTCTGAACGGCGAATGCCAAACTGTAGTGATCAATAAATTTTAGTTAGCCTTACAAGTACTTGTATGACCTACAAGTAGTTGTTCCATGTCTGGCTGATTGCGTATGAGAGTTTAAATGTTTTTAAACGTACCCACGATACAGGAGAAATTCGAATTGTATGAAACTTTACTTGAGAAGGGGTTAATTGGCGACCCAGATTTAGCCCAAAACGGTCTCCAAAGCCTGGCTACACTCTCTCCAACAAACCCTCCAAAATTCATCCTATAGATAAGGACCGCCACTCTTCACCGAAAAGCTGGCCTTTCATTAGTTTAGTAGAGTTTCGGTGAGTTTGCGCGGGAATTGCATGACTTAATGCCCTCATCTCCGTTCCATCATCGGCTGACTCGTCGTACGACAAGTATCCACCTTTAGGTTGCTGATACCACTACGATCCGGACGAAGCGTTTCGCCTTGTCTTCTATACCGTGTACATCGAGGGACTGGAACAGTTTGACAGCGGCGGTATTTCCGTCTGACTACAATTTGAGTGTCTTCAAGGTTAAAGTGAATAAGCTCTTAATAAATTAACACATTTAACCATTAACGATTGCATCACTGCTTACCATCAGGCGGGAAGCACTGGTTTCTAATTTATATTTAAAAAAACATCTTAAAATAGATACTAAAACTTATAGAAATTTATTATAAAAATACAAGTTCTGCTGAAAGCATGGTGATAGTGGCACATGCCGCGCCTAGCACAAACTACATTTCGCTAAATTGTATATTCAATTGCAACAGCAGATCAAACTGTGTAGTTAATCTGTCAGTAAATTAATGATACCTCCTCACACCCGCGGAACCCTACTTTCCTAGATGACAGAATCATCAGATTGAAATGTTTGCACATGGTACATGGTAAATATCCCTCAGAGCAAAATATAATAAACCAGCAGATAATGTGCCATTCTAATGTCATAACTGTTACCAACATTTAATAAGATAAATAAGTTTTTATAGTTTACTGAAAATAGATAACCTTTTGGGCACTGTTCAAAGATGAGTGTCACTTGAACAAAAGAGGTTTGATAAGAATTTACAATAATACGAAAACTAAACCAAATAATATATTACACATTTCACAAACATAACATTTAAATAGGTAATTAAAACAATGTAATCTCATTTACCACCATAATATTATATGTATGTAATTAGCCCTTACTTTATAATTTCATACGTATTTGTTTTTTTATTTAGTTCATGACCATGGATACAAGTCCTTCAGTCGCATACATAAATAGATTTTAACTTAGAACTTATCCTAACTTAACTTAACCTAAACCTATCTCCTTTCGTTTCCCGCGTGAATCGACACTTGCGAGGAAGATTTGGGGCAAAGCCATAATGTGGCCACTATGCTACAATATTTCACTATTCTTTATGAATTATTCACTGAATGCACTTTACACTACATAAATCACGCATTTTTATTTAGTAAACGACACTATAAATAATTTAAAAGTCCAATGAAAAATGAGCGTGGCACTCATCTTAGCCTTCCCGCCAAAAACTCCATTTCATACGTATCTATGTTTGAAATGTCATTTTTTTTTTTTTTGACGCGTGGCACTGGTGTACTTGGTTTATGACTTTGTGCTAATTTCAAGTAAAAGAAAAATTTTCAAAAGTTCTTACATTTTAAAGTTGTTCATTTTAAAAGTTGTTACATTTAGCTAATGTCACGTTATGAATTATTCATGTCGAAAAAGACGGCTACGTGAACCGTCTACAAGGGAGGTTTGAGCCAAAGTCTTGATGAGGCCACTATGCTGCTATATCTCAATGTTCTTTATGAATTATTTACTATATGCACTATAATTTAAAAGTCCAATGAAAAATAAGCGTGACACTCTCCTTAACTTTCCTGCCAAAACTCCATGTTAACAATTTATGAAATGACATGAAATCGTTTATTAAGCAAGTAGGAACACCGATCACTTTTACACGTCATATGTTTTTGAAGTGAAACTTCTTTACGCACGCTTGACTTGGGGAGTAAGCTGGCGAAAGCGTTACGAAAAATGATCGGGCAAGGCGAACGGAAGTTAAGTGGGGGATATAAGCACAGAGGCGCCCGTGGCGCGAGCTTGGTACTACAAGGTCTACAACGAGTTTTTTTCAATAAAAATAGAAGATCTATGCAAAAATATATTGAAGTGAAACTTCTTTAGGCACGCTTGACTTGGGGAGTAAACTGGCGAAAGCGTTACGAAAAATGTTACGAAAAATGATCGGGCAAGGCGAACGGAAGCAAAGTATACTCCTATTTCGTCTGTACTACAACCAAGGAGTTGGCTCTTGTAAATATTGCATGACATGTCGAGTATGAAGTTGTGAGTTCGCATCTCGCCGAAGGCAATATATACTTTTTGGATCTTTTTAAGATTTGTTAACAATTGAGTCGAGTATGAAGTTGTGAGTTCGCATCTCGCCGAAGGCAATATATATTTTTTGGATCTTTTTAAGATTTGTTAACAATTGATTACCTAAGAGCACAAATAATTTATAAATTTCGTTCTGTTCTGGCTTTTATATTGTTTTATATATTTTTGCTGAACATTTTTGATATAATTGAAAGTATAGAAGAAGATATCGTCACAATACGATAATTGGACACAAAGTACAAATTGCTTTCGAGCCTCATAAGCTCAATTATTAAGCTAAGTACCTTGATTGATTAAGAACTATGAATTTCTTCGAGAACATGACGCTGCGAACACCCCCCGACCCCCCTCATTGATTACCTCACCCCCCCGAGGATTATCTCGGGAACCAGAGGTCGTGGACTACCCGAGTTTGGGGTCCCCTGAATCAGGAGGAGGAGCCCGACCTTTTGGCCCCGAAGGAATCCACTCCACCCTCTCCCCTTCCCCCTCTCCCCCTCCCCCCTACCCCCCGCCCCCTTTAGTTACCTCAACCCCCCGTGGATTATCTCGGGAACCAGAGGTCGTGGACTACCCGAGTTTGGGGTCCCCTGAATCAGGAGGAGGAGCCCGACCTTTTGGCCCTGAGGGAATCCACTGCCCCCTCTCCCCCTCCCCCCCCCCCCCTCCCCGCAACCCCACGAAACCTATCCCCCCCGACCCCCTTTAGTTACCTCACCCCCCCGTGGATTATCTCGGGAACCAGAGGTCGTGGACTACCCGAGTTTGGGGTCCCCTGATTCAGGAGGAAGAGCCCGACCTTTTGGCCCCGAGGGAATCCACTTTTTTTTTTTTTAATTGGAGGTCTATGCAAAAATATTAATTTATAAATGAAAGCATGAAATAAATTTAAATATTTATAGAAAATTAATATATGTATATGTGTATACATGTATATATTGTACACACACATATATATATATATATACAGTATGTTACGAAAACCCTGTCCGACCCACAAGGATAATAAGGGTTAGGTAAACAAATGACCAAATAAAATATAAAATTTTGCATAATCATCATAGTAACAATACTAATGAATTTTGAAATAATCTTTTTTACCAGCGAATTTACTGTAACTTCCCCAAAATTCGGGAAATTTAAAAAAGTGTAAACACCATTTTAGACCTTATAATTGTCGGCTTTCTTTTGATTATTTTTTTAGGTTCTTTAGCGGCGTCAGTGTGTCTAGCCGCCGACGGCGGCAAAGGAATAATTAGAGCTGTGCTAGTTTATGCGTAATAACGTTTTGTTTTTGTAGCTATTATTCGAAACTGTACCTGGCCGAATGATTTGTTGTAAAAACACAGATTACCTAATGGTAAAAGTACTTTTTTTGATTATCGATTAATTACTCATAACAATATTGTAACACAAGTACCTATTATTAGTAAATAGGAACTAGAAAGGTCTTATGAAATACGATTTTAGGAGAATATTATAAAGAATGTAAAGCATTTAAGTTCACCTGATTTAAGTTATGTGAAAGTTCTAAAATCTAAAGAATGCCATGCGATGTTGAATCGATGCGTGAAATTCTGAAATACAAAATTGATACCAAAAATCGATACGAGAAATATTTTGAATACTTTCACACCTCTAGTCAAAGGGCACCGCCGTGCAGTTAGAGTACCTATTTTTATGAAATAAAAATCATTTTTATTTTAAATTTATTAGTTTCGCGTAGACATCGCGTCCGTGTAGACGTATCGTTTATTGTGTGATCATATAGTTTTCTAACGTAATGTAACCTGCTGATGGAAGGTACCTAGTGAAACTGCAATTGTGTTGTGTTGTGATCAGGTGTTGAACGATTCGGATGTGACTACTTCTTGGTCAATGTGGTTCCAGCATGACGGTGCCCCACCATATTTTTGCCGACCTGTACGTGAGTACCTCCACTATCAGTTCGGCGAGCAGTGGATTGGTAGGAGTGGACTAACGTTGTGAAACACCGTGCTAATCTCGTGGGACGGTGCCAGCCGGTATCGTTCTTAGTGAACGAAATATGTAACAACATCTCCGCCACAGCCATTGTGCTCATCGAATGAAATTCGAAGATACATTCGGAGGGTCAGACGACCTTCCTACTTAAAAAAAAGTTCTTTTCACGAGCTGCCTAAGTAGGTATCATTGTTTCTTTCTAGAGTCGATAAACGTGGTTAGACTACCAATACCTACATGCATGAGGTCAACTGAGGTCATGACCTGTGCCTGTGTTGCCATGAAATTACCTATTTATTTTATTTAAGTTATTTATTTTTAAGGGGGTATTTTTTTTTTTAGTTTAGCCAGGTTATGTACGCATTAGTAGAATCAGCTAACGATACCTAACAACACCTTCACGGGTCGGACAGGGTTTTTGTAACATACTGTATACATACAGATGGTGCGAAAGAAGTTTCACTTCAGTCGTGTGGTCATAAGCAAACTCGTTTTTTTTTTTTTTTAATTTTGAGACACGGATACACTTATTTATTTATTTATTTACACTTAACACTATACATTAAATTTTATGTTGACTGACAACCATTAAGGGGTTCAGTTAACATAAAATTTGGTACCGCCTACTTCACAGTCCCTCCTGTATCCCCCCCCCCTTACTCCCCCCCCTCACCCCTTAATATCCCCACGAAACTACACCCCGACCCCCCTCATTGATTACCTCATCACCCCCCCGAGCCCCTCATTGATTACCTCACCCCCCCGTGGATTATTTCGGGAACCAGAGGTCGTGGACTACCCGAGTTTGGGGTCCCCTGAATCAGGAGGAGGAGCCCGACCTTTTGGCCCCGAGGGAATCCACTCCCCCTCTCCCCCTCCCCCGCAACCCCATGAAACCTATCCCCCCCCCGACCCCCTTTAGTTACCTCACCCCCCCGTGGATTATCTCTGGGGACCAGAGGTCGTGGACTACCCGAGTTTGTGGTCCCCTGATTCAGGAGGAAGAGCCCGACCTTTTGGCCCCGAGGGAATTCACTCACCCCCCCTCTCCCCCTCCCCCGCAACCCCACGAAACCTATCCCCCCCCGACCCCCTTTAGTTACCTCACGCCCCCGTGGATTATCTCGGGAACCAGAGGTCGTGGACTACCCGAGTTTGGGGTCCCTTGAATCAGGAGGATACGCACGCTTGACTTGGGGAGTAAGCTGGCGAACGCGTGACGTAAGCGTTACGAAAAGTGATCGGGCAAGGCGAACGGAAGTTAAGTGGGGGATATAAGCACAGAGGCGCCCGTGGCGCGAGCTTGGTACTACAAGGTCTACAACGAGTTTTTTTTTTTTGAAGTGAAACTTCTTTACGCACGCATGACTTGGGAAGTAAGCTGGCGAACGCGTGACGTAAGCGTTACGAAAAGTGATCGGGCAAGGCGAACGGAAGTTAAGTGGGGGATATAAGCACAGAGGCGCCCGTGGCGCGAGCTTGGTACTACAAGGTCTACAACGAGTTTTTTATTATTATTTTTTTTTTTTCAATAAAAATAGAAGATCTATGCAAAAATATTAATTTACCAAAGAAACCATGAAATAAATTTAAATATTTATAGAAAGTTAATATATGTATATGTGTATACATGTATATATTGTACACACATATATATATATACATACTGATGGAGCGAAAGAAGTTTCACTTCAGTCGTGTGGTCATACGCACACTCGCTTTTTTTTTTTAAACTAGATGAAGCTGGCATTTCCTAACTGACTACCTCTGAGAAGAAATAGCCGAAACAAACGCAGGGATCATCGTCTTTTTTCAAGTCCAGACATTAACAATGAAAATGTTTACAATAATTTACCTCATAATTACGCATATTGCTTAATAACAATGCTTCACAGAGCGAGCAGCTCAGTCCCAAGCTTTTTTGTCTTCTAAATATAAGTTTATTTTGCTATCTTATAAAGTTTATGCCATTTTAATAAAATCAATTAAATATGTGGTGGAGTTTATTTTTTATTATTTAATTTTGGCCCCACACGGTTAGTGTATATTAAGACACGGCCACAGACATATTAAGTATTTACAATTTTTATTTTGATTAAAGGTAGATAAACAACTTTGTTATTTACAAAAAAGGAGAGGAATTTAATAGAATCATATGAGTGGATGGAGTGGGAAGGGAGATAATCTACAAAAATACACACATCAAAAGTGTCTAGGGATCAAGCATTTTTATGCGGATTTCTTGAGATTGAGATGTGGCTTTGTAATAAATTTATGATTTTATAAATTTATATGGATCCTTTTTGGTGCATTTCATAATTTGAATCAGGAACTGTGAATCAAATTCGAGTAAAAGATGAAAATCAGCTGTCAATATTTTCCCTATAAAAACATACAACGCATTGAAGACATTATTAGTGCTACTGTTTCCCTACTACTGATTAAAACCAACGTTATTATGGAGCGGCGACGTCATTTAAGCAGGGAAGAAATGCTCAGAGCCGTGGGAATGATAGAAGCTGGTTCTCGGCAACGTACTGTGGCTTTAGCTCTGAATACAAGTCAGAGTGTTATCAGTCGACTTTGGACACGTTACCGAAGCACTGGTACCGTGGCTGAGCGCCATGGAGGACGGTATCGCTGCACCACACGGAGACAAGACCGATACATTCAAATCTTAACTCGAAGAGCTCCAACAATAACCGCCATGATGTTAGCCGTGAGGCTTCATCACTCTTCAGGGAACTTAATTAGCGACCAAACAGTCAGAAACCGCTTGCATGAAGTGAACCTTCATTCCCGAAGACCGCTACGGGTACCACCTATAGCAATGCACAATCGTAGGATTCGATATCAATGGGCTCTTGAACACAGAAATTGGGCAGAAGAACAATGGCGTTTCGTGTGCTTTTCTGATGAGTCTCGTTTTGGTATGAGACCGGATACAAGACGTATACGACACTGGAGAACCCCTGGACGCCAATAGCGATTAAAATCCTGCCAGGAAGTCCATCCTTATAGTGGTGGAACCATCATGGTATGGGCGGGTATTTGGATCGGCGGAAGAACTGAGTTGATTTGGATCAGAGGCAACCTCAACGCTCAAATTTATGCTGAGACGATTGTATCAGATGTCATCGTTCCTCTACAAGTGCAAATCGGTGCCTTATTTCAGTTAATGCATGATAATGCACGACCGCACACCGCAAGAGTTGTAAGACAGACTCTCGCCGCAGCTAACATCAATGTCCTGCCCTGGCCTGCTCAGTCGCCAGACTTGAACCCGATTGAGCATGCATGGGATATGCTACAGAGAAGAGCTCTGCCGAATATGGAGGGTATCCAGTCGCAAGAAGACCTTTTTTTGTTGTTGCAACGAACATAGGCGGCCATTCCACAGCGTGATTTGGATGAACTCATTTTGAGTATGCCAAACCGATGTTCTTGTGTTGTTAGTGTTATCGGTAGAAACATGGATTATTAATTGTTTAAGTTACCCAATAAAATTTTAGAGAAAACTGTTATTTCAGTCTTTTTTTCGAACTTTTGTGTTAGTGGTTCAAATGTCAAATATCCCTTTATTAGGAAAATGGCAAATTTCTTTATTAATGCAAAGGTGACTTGGTTTATCGTTACTGTGACAAACGAAAACACTTTATTTGATGAATCCTTAAAGAAAATTTTAATTAATATCAATCAGGAGAAAAGTTATTGCAAAAATATATGTTGATCCCTAGACACTTTTGATGTGTGTATAATAATACGTTAAAGCAATATTTACTATGTTATAAACAACATTATTTTTTGTTTACGCAAAGCGCGAAACACGAATTACATTTTCGGCCACGACGGAGGGTGCAAATGGAAACTATAATCACTTATACTACATTTATTATAGTTAAGATTACATGGTAACTCCTAAATCTACTTAACCTAAGTGCGAATGCGTCCGAAGTTAGGACGACACTCCTACACTCTACTATCCTACATTATGTCTAATATCTACTGCCTAATATCTACTGCCGCTGCATCTGTCGGGATTCCTCTATATATGTGCTTTGGGTTTACGTCTAATGAGGTGATTGATGATTTAGCGATTCGCGGCTGGGCACGAAGCGGCGACACGAGGAGACGACTCAGCCGTTGGGATGTTGTAATACTCCGCATAGCTTCAGTTGCATGAAAATAGGTATAATATCCTGATTCGGCTGATTTGGGCCTCGTGACAAGGTGCTGGTCACGTTGAGGGGACATGTGTTGGTACCGATACGTAACATCTCCACCCTCAGAACAGCAACTATTCGAAGACTAACGTCGAGAATAATGCTGGTACATGTCTCTTATCTGTGGTTGATTCTTCATTTCGATGATTTTCAGGATTATGATTTTCAGGATTCTAATTCATTGACTGTGACATTGTTCCATGGCTTCTTCGGTCAGTGTGAGTTTCGTGGGTCGGCATGATTTCTTCAGAGTTTGGCTGAATATGAGTCCTTGGATACAGTCCAGATCTCCTGTCGTTGGTTCATGGTTGACTCCTTCTTCGCAGAGATGATACTGGTTGAACTTCGGGCATTCTGCCTCTTTGTACTTGAAGACTTCTCCATTGGTTGCAGTGAAAGGGTAGGGAGGAATAAAGGTGTACATATGTTTTTTGGGAACTATTGCTAATCTATATAATTCAAACTTATCAGAGGAAATTATTGGGAATTTAGAATGATAACTATACATTTATATATTACTAGCGGACTCGGCATACGTTGTTTTGCCATATAAATAATTTCCTATAAAAAAATGAAAAATAGATGTTGGCCGATTCTCATAGATACCGGATAAGCACAAAAAATTTCATCAAAATCGGTCAAGCCATTTCGGAGGAGTATGGCAACGAAAACTGTGACACGAGAATTTTATATATTAGATATATTTTATCTGTATAATAATAACTTCATTTTATAATATTCCTTTAAGCAGACTTAAAAGAATATTAATAATTAATATACGTATGATATCAGAATATCTGAGCCTAGGTTTCAATTTATTGATTCTAGCGTTTTTAACTGAGATTTTGATTTTGATTTTGCCTAATTTTAGTGACTACCTAATTTAATGTCAACGGTCTTTTCGTTTGGCTTTCGGAAGTCTACTACTAGCCTCCCTTTCTGTCTCCCTGAGGTGTCAGCCGTCTTTGGGACAACCCAAACAGGGGAGCTTCAGGTGGGATTAAATTAGTCCAGTTATCAGACACACGAAGTCTCTAAGTTAGTCATTTCCTCGACATTTAAATGATCTGTACGCAAGCGAGATAGAACCTCTTTAACGCGCTTAAGGTCTTGTTCGGTGCTAGTGCACTCGGTATTAGATATCTTGACGTATAAAGGTTGGTCAAACGTAATATTTATACCGTATTGCATCGGGTTTTCGATTTCTACAATGCCTGTGTAATCGGTATCGCGAGTAATGCAATTATAGTGTATTGGCTGAGCAATCGAAACATCGCTGTCTCGACTACAAGTAGGAATATTAATTAATTTTATTCAAAATTTACAATAACCAATTATTAACTTAGGCTAAGACTTTATAATTGCAGTTTTAATGATCGATTGCAAAAATTAACTTGAAACGGGATGCGGTGTCAGCGCGATGGACGTAGGTGTTCGGCGACACGAGGCGTCGAGTCAGCAGAGTGCGGTGGTTGCAGTTTTATGTGGAAACATCCGTTTGACGTAAATAGCTATCATGTCGCTATGCAGCTGATTTGGTGTAGGCAGAACACGTAACATAATTACGGGAATGGTTTCTTGATAATTAGGTTTTCTACATTGATATAAACGTATGAGTAGGTATGGTAGCAAAAATCCGTAATCTGTATTCCGGTAAGCAATTCTAGACCTAATAGATCATCGAAATAATTATGGAATCTATAGATGGAAAACGCGGGCTAAAATGCGGGATAATAATGGAATGGTTATGCTTACTACTTACTCGAGCATAGACTAGATATTCTGATCGGGTTTAGAAGAAGTATATGGTTGTGGAGCGTCTAGGCATTTAGCGTTAGATTGAGAGTTATCCTGTACGTATTGGTAATAATTTGGGTCGTTTTGATCGTGGTTGTAATACTCAGAATAGTCCTATTTATCTGTCTGAAAGAGACAGATTTCATCCTACTTTCTTGTGGATGAAAAATCTTGTCTTAATAAATATAAAATAGGTAAAAGGAAAGGACAAGGTAGCAACACCTGAGGAAAGGTTCAAGGACTTACATGAACATGGTTTTCTTCGTTGTATAGATGCCTGGATACGTCTTCAGTTGCGCCAGTTTTATAATTCGGAGGATAATGGCGATAGATTGCTTCTGTGTAACTTTGACGATTAATTTTATTTTTGCTTATAGTGTAGATATTTGATCTTCCTTCGATGTAATTTTCTTCCGTCGTTCGTTCCGTACTGCTTGATTCAATATCCTGGGGATCGGTGGCGTCACCCATTACGATGCTGAAGCGTGGGTGCGCGCGATGGACTATCAGCCGGTGGAGCCTTTCCTGGGCTGATCTGATCACCTTTTCGCGAATGCCTTGGGCTTCGTTCATATTCATCGGTATCATCTGCTTCTGGTGGCTCTGGAGGAGGAAGACTTCTTGGATGCTGCGCCGTACGATAGGCATGCACCAGCGGGGTAGTTATTCTGGGTAATATAAGTATTACGTAAGTGTAGTAAATTATTCTAAGTAATTATATTCTTGCCTTATAATAATAATGTATTTTCTTTCTTCCTTCGGACGTCGGATGATTTTTGATTCCAATTGCGCTATCGATGTGTGGATATCCTCTGCTGTGGCTTCACGTAGATTCTGGATACTCGTACGGTGCTTGATAGCGACCCGGGTAGCTCGCGATCACAAATATTGATATTAGATAATTTTAACGCGCTCGCGAACCGGCCCGCGAGTATCCTACCGACTGCGCCAATTACATTTTCGGCCACGACGGAGGGTGCAAATGGAAACTATAATCACTTATACTACATTTATTATAGTTAAGATTACATGGTAACTCCTAAATCTACTTAACCTAAGTGCGAATGCGTCCGAAGTTAGGACGACACTCCTACACTCTACTATCCTACATTATGTCTAATATCTACTGCCTAATATCTACTGCCGCTGCATCTGTCGGGATTCCTCTATATATGTGCTTTGGGTTTACGTCTAATGAGGTGATTGATGATTTAGCGATTCGCGGCTGGGCACGAGGCGGCGACACGAGGAGACGACTCAGCCGTTGGGATGTTGTAATACTCCGCATAGCTTCAGTTGCATGAAAATAGGTATAATATCCTGATTCGGCTGATTTGGGCCTCGTGACAAGGTGCTGGTCACGTTGAGGGGACATGTGTTGGTACCGATACGTAACACACGTGTACGGTATTTTGCCAAATGTTGTTGTGTTGAGAGTTTGGTCGTGGAGGGTCTTCAGAGCAATCTCCCTTTGGCGCAGCATCGTTGGTCGTGTTGTTGGGTTTAACATTGCATCACCTCGCTCAACTGCCGTCTTCCTTCCTATTCGCTCAGTTTTTCTGACTGAATAGACTCTTAATAATCTAACGCGCTTTACCATCAACGATCGCATCACTGCTTACCATCAGCCGGGATTGCGGTCAAGCGCTAGTTTATAATTATTCAAAAAAAATCCTACTTGGCTGTCCCAACAAAAAAATGGTCCACGCTCTGCTTGGGCGCGGTGCATTGACCTCTAGCGTCAGCTGTTGCGCGGGCGTGTGCAACAATTTCTAAAGTATTTGAGAAGAAACATAACATGGTGTAAAAGTGATTGGAATCGATTCAGTTGATTATTCTGAACAAACAATATTCAGGTTTCGCATAAACAAAAAATAATGTTGTTTAGTGTGGTGGAGTTATAAGCACTATTTCCCTATTAGAATAAGCTTTTAAATCTCAAATAACAAACTTGAATATAATCTTAGTTCATGTAGGAAATAAAACATAGAAACATTTTCATGTGTTCACGTGTTCAGTTTATTTTTCTGTTCATTGATCTGTGCGTCTGAAGGCAGAAGGAATCCGACCAGGCCACCAACTGGAAAAACAAAAATTGGCACAGTGGGTATAGTTTGTTCGTTAGTTGGTTGTCGTCCTGTGTAGGTGTACTATGAAACCAAGAAAGTTGTTTTTCATTGAAATTGGTCTTACGCTTAGTACTTTCTTTTTAAAAACAGCCAAAAACTTTGGTGAAGGAAGCTTGAAGTTATCTGTCATTGTACATGAAAGTAAGACACCAGACTTTAACTAAGTGTTCAAATAATTTTTTTACGGAGCTATCACGACGATACATTATTTTTTATGGGAAATCATGAAATGACCGCGATTTCTTGCGGCAGCAGAGTTATGCGTTTTGCCTCCTCTCGCCACTCCCAAATGTGGGCGAGACCACCACGATACCTTAGTGCGAAATTTGTTTGAGCTTTACCACCAAGATGGGTGTAGTCCCCATGCTTCTTCTGCTGTTTACTTATAACAATTTAACAATAACGCGTATGTTAAACAAGCCGCATAGTTCCCCATGATAAATCAGAAGACTCACACAAAGTAATCGACCCGAAAATGTAGAAAGCAGCTTCACAGTTGTCATCGAGGAGTTGTTTGAGGACGTTAATTCCTATGACCGCACTACCACGACCAAACATCAAGGTGAGGCAGACGGCCATGGCTCTGAAAGAGAAACAGAGAATAGTACGTTCATTTATTTCAACACCAGTTTGGCTTTGGCGAGGTTTAATCTCCGTAAGGTCCCCCAGTCCCATCCCAGTCGTATCCGAAGCTTTTTCAGCTTTGGAGTCTGGGGTCCGCTTTACCAGTCTAACTGCTGATTTTGGCTAAACTTCAATATTTTCCGTTAAGCGACTGCCGTCTGACCTCCACAACCCGAAGGCGATATCGAAGCATTGCAGTTAGACCAATTTTGGACTTTTGAGGGCTCCAACAACCCGTAACGACTGCCATTAGATGTTCGTATGGCAACCGGGACCAACGGCTTAACGTGCTTTCCGAGGCACGACCAGACCAGTGGAAATATTCTTATTCATGCACACAAATATTTTCATTCACTACGCGGGGTTCGATCTCGCGCCTCCTTGCACACTTCACATTTATAATATTAGTAAGAATAAATCATTTACAAAAACGGGGAAGGAATACATTTTTTAAAAAAACGGGGAAGAACCTGTCTAACCTGACATAAGTTGGGAACACGTCGACGCTGTAAGAGCTGAGGAAGCCAAAGTTGAACATTCCAGACAAGTACATCATTAACATCACGGCACTCAGGATCCAGTAGGGGCTAGTGTTGCTGACCAGTGCTGTAATTCCAGCGAAAAACTGAAATAAAACAGACAGACTATCAATATTAGAAGTATTTAAGGCTTCATCATCGTCATCATCATTTCAGCTGAAAGACTGCTGCTGCTGGACATAGGCCTCCCCAAGCGCTCCTTCCACATCCAATGATTTCCCGCGAACTTCAGCAGGCGTCGGTCCACCTTATCGAGGGCCTACCCACGCTGTGTCTTCCGGTACGTGGTCGCCGCTTGAGAACCCGGCGGCCCCATCAGGCATTTAAGGCTTGCTTTTTTTTAAATATTTATTTACTTTTATTTTACTTGCTGAAGTTCACACAAGTCTTCATAATTTTGTCCTTGCCGGTTTCCTCACAATGTTTCTCTTCATCATTTTTGAGATGAATGGTTTTAATTCTAAACATAGGACAATAGCCTCCACGAAAATGTAATTCATTCATACCTGAATGCCTATGAAGAGTTTTTTTCTTCCTACGCAATTAATGATACTACCCATCAAAACGTTTCCAGCAGCCAAAACCATGGTGATAGCGCACACCAAAGTCATGGCTTGAGAGTTCATAGAACAGTCTTGATTCTGAAAATATAATAACACATGACCAGGTCATCTAGTGTACAATATTTGGTTTAATGTTTGGCACTTCATCATCTTTAAGTCCCAAGTTCGCATTATCAAATCATTTTTCAGTTCATAATTCATAATTTTATCAATGCAATCATCACAAACAAAATCTATAAAAATTAGGATCTTTGCAAGTCAAAAAATATTTCGAGCATTGGGACTTCGGTCGTTACCAATGCCACACTTAAAGTCTGAATATGATAATCCTTACCTCTTGAACAGATGTGAAATTTGCTGAAAATGTGATCATCTGACAGATGGTATGATGACTATCTCCTCCTACCACCGACAACATGAAGGCATTTACTATATAAGGCAACCAAACGAAGTAAGCGTTCATACTATAAATAAAAAAGATTTCAAATGAATACATATGAATATTAGTTAAGATACCAAAGAACTTGTGGAGGTATAAGGAACAGCGTGTAAAGCTCACTGATCTTCCATAGAAAAGGGAGGATCCTCCGTGCAGACTGGTTGTCTGGCGGCCACTTGTCCATCGGTTGATGTCGTAAACTTGTATGCGTGCTAATTGCACAGTAAACTCTGCTTGCGTAATCCAGGATTTGCGTGTCGTCATTATGACGCGTTGTTCGTTGTTTGTAGCGTGGTAGGTATCGCTACAAACTTATCAAATAACTCGAAATAAAATAATATAGAAACACCAACAGCCAAAAATTTGGACAACCACCAACTCGTACTAGTATGGCCCACTTCCTCTCATAATGAAAAGACCTGCGTTCTATTTGTGGACACGTCATAGGATGCTAACTCTTATGATATATATAACAAAATAAACCACTTACGTAGTATGACAGATGATGTACAGAAAAGATAGGAGTATGGTATGTTTGAGCAGAGGCGGCTTTACGATCGGAACTATCTGCGACGCAATAGTTCGCCAAAACCCTTTTTTGTACGCAGATGACTGTTCTTCATTTAATTCTAAGGCTTCCACCTGTATACCAAAAAGTAATTTCCATTTCAACAATTTACAAAGATAGATATCAAAATTTTGTTTTTTTTTTTTGCACTCTTTTGCGTGCCATGTTGTCAATCTCAAAATGAAACATATAAAGCAACTGCATATGTTTAAAAACTGTATCTGTTCAATACCGTAAATAACGCACTTGATTTTCCTGAACTTTCAAAATCATAGGCATTCAATCTAGTCAACAATATCTATTCCATCCGTGGGTGTCGTAAGATGCGACTAAGAGAACTCTCACTAGGGAAGCGGAGAACAGCGCTTCTTCTATGGAATATCAAACTACTGCGATCCCCAACCCGCCAGCCAAACGTGGGGTTATGGCAATCCCCCCCAATGTTAATGAAAGCCTTGGGGGAGGAATTTGTCGAACAGTGGACCTCTTTAGACTGAGAAGAAGAAGAAGAATCTATTGTTTTCCAATTACCTCACTAGCCATCCATATTTTCTGACTTGCGGGAAATACTTCAACCGTCCACCTTCAAATCATAAACAACTCATTATCTGCCTCTTCCCAAACTATGGTGGGGTCGGCTTAAAGCTTAACCGGATTCAATTGAATACCAGTATTACATAGAGTGACTGCCTATCTGACTTCCAAGGCCCAGCTACTAGGTAAAACTACCTCTCTCCCTCTGCTCTTCATACTGCCTCTCCCTCTGCCCTTCATACCACCTCTCTGGTTTACCAAGTGGCTAAGAGCTATTAAGCACTGTCGACTGGCCGCCAGCGACTCAGTTTCTCAGCAACCAAAATATAGGCAAAGTCGCCCGGGCGAACATTAAGTAAGTGCATAAGCATTTATTTAAACTATAATAAGTCACCGATGCGGGCAGCACAAGACCGATGGCTTGTGCTGCCCGCATCGGTGACATTGTGGTAAGCCTTTGGGGATACCTTGTCCAGAAGTGAACCTCTATACGCTGAAGAAGAGTGTGAGTGTCTTCAAGGCTAGAGTGAATAGGCTCTTAATAAACTAGCGCGCTTTACCATCAACGATCGCATCACTGCTTACCATCAGGCGGGATTGCGGTCAAGCGCTGGTTTATAATTTAAAAAAAAAAAAAAAAAAAAAAAAAAAAAAAAAAAAAAAAAAAAAAAAGAAGAAGGCACAGTCGCCGTCGCCTCGACAGGGCGTAATGGCTCTAAAAGTCTGACAACTAGTCTTAACTGGTTGACAAACTCTCCGATTTTCTGACTACCTGTACCAGTGGTCTACGATTCAAGAATGACAACCGATAACGGTTAAGCGTACTTTCAGAGACACGGAGAGGTCTCGATATATAAACATAGTCCCCATCTACATACCAATCTCGGCAAGCTTAACTTAACCTGATCGTTCAATCTATACGTTGTTAATATTTACTTCAATCGCACACAACTAAAGTGAAGTCAGAACTGAACACTACAAATTTCAGACACTTGTTTCAAATATAGGGAATTGCCTGAGCCGAAACACAGTTTCCTACGGGGAGAAAAGGAAAAATAACTTTTCCCGGCTTACCATATAGTTATCTGCACTGTTTCCTGTATTCAATACATAAATCTTCTTCAAGACTTCAAGAGCATCCTCACTCCGGCCAACACTGGCGAGGTATTTTGGGCTCTCATAAGCACAATAGCATCCAATAGCGCTGAGGGCGCATGGAACAGCAAAGATCAGGTCCAAGACACGCCAGGAGTTGAAGTAGATGTCCAGGTATGGTATGTAGTAGGAAAAGGTCAGTGGCAACACGGGTATTGCTATAACTGGAATATTAAAAGTAGGTAAGGTGAAAACCTCATACGTCGCAAATATTCAATCTCTTTTGAACTTATACGTTTCAGCCGTTTGGGGATGAACACGTTGCCAGCCCTTTGAAAACGTTTTTTATTGACAGATACTGACAAGTTTAATAGAAATACATCATCTGTGAAAATTACAAGCGTCTAACTGTTGCGGTAATTAAAATCGAGGAAAAAAGGCCAAAACACATTCATTAGTTTTTTTTATGGAAGCCCCCTTAAATATTTACATTTACACGCACAGCTCGAGCAGTTGCAACTGCTTTGGGCCGTTGACGGCACGGTGAAATTTCATCGTACGGTCAAGCAGTCGCCAAGCATACATTGACTGCTCGAACTCTCGACTGCTCTAGATGGCGCAGTTACCTACGCCCGCGCTCTTCATTCCACGTCGAGCACGCTTACCGCCCGCACACTTCGGTTGTTTATTGAGAACAATTGCTCAAGCAGTTAAAGTAAAGATATCAATGGCAGCTTCAAGCTGTTGAGTATGACTGCAGGAGCGGTCGGTGTATGCAGACCTTTTTTTTTTGTTGGGATGGGAAATCTTCAAATGACATCTCACGCTCTGCGCGGAGCGGCAGGGCGCGGCAGCCACTCCTCTAAGAGGGGACTTACCTCGACTTGCCTTAGGGGAATTGTGGCATGCCCAGGTGTATAGCAGACCTAAGGTCTCGTTTTTAGCCTTTGGGTACGAGACTCTAAAAAATCCTTCCAGTAAGTATTTGTTCACTTTGGGGAGTGAATTTAACATGCAGCCATCTGACGGTCCTGTGACAAGCAGTTGCAACCACACGGCAGCACTACAGCAGACAAGGCAGAGCTTTTTTGTGTGTTCACATCATCCTGAAGATGATTGTTGCGAGTTGGTGTAGGTACTTTCTAACATTAATAACATAACAGATAAGCACAAATTGTTACTAATAATGTATGGACTGTAATAATTGAAATAAATAATTACATTTTAGCCTTATAATAAATAAATCGTTGTTAATTAACACAACGATTTATTATATTTTAGTTTAATGTTAATATATCAGACACATAATCGTTCCGAAATAAAAGATAGATAAAAGTTCATAGCAATGTAATTGTTAGAGTTTTTGTACCTTTGTCGTAGGAGTTCAGCGATATTATTTTCAGTATAGTGCAGATAGGAAAAGTTCCTTAACCTTTTTAATTACAAAATACTAATTCTCAGCTATTCAGCATTATTTATATTGCTGAGAATTATGTTCATGCGTTTTCATTGCGGGGTCTCTTCCATACTTCAGTTTAGTAATGACCTTTAAGTAATCGTGAACCGCATCAAAAACTGGCGGTCACACTTATGGACACAAATAGCGACTTTAATCTGTAAATGAACAGATGTTATATGTCTATTATTCGCCATGAAATCTTACCTGCCATTATTCCCATTGAGGCCAAGTACGCGCTTGTGGTCATTAAAACCAAAGTACTCCTCTTTGCAGCTGGCGTGCATTCACTGAGAAGAGTCACTGACAACGCCATGGAGCCCGACACTCTATAATGAAGGTAAAATAATAATATTAATTAAATAATAATAAATATATAAAACGATTTTTATTTCGGACCAGAGAATTCATAGAGTGTTAGTAATATCAAAAGAAAAACAACTTATTACTTAGTGTTAGTACCCACCACCCTCTGTATAAATTGTTTTATAATTGGAGAGCCGCAACTCTACGATACAATTCTTAGGATACTGTTGGGACTATCTCTCACTCTCCACAGGAGTGATGCTGTTTTTTTTTTTTTGATCATTATCACGTAAAACCTGTCGGTACGAGCAAGCGCAAACATTCCCGACGCGCTGTAGCAGCAAGGAAGTCCCAACAACATCCTGAAGCTACTGTTGTATTGGACGCGAAGGATATCCAGCGAATTTTTAGTGTAATTGTGTAAAATATTTTTATGTATTTGTAGTGAAAAACCAAAACAGCTGCAAAAGAGTTTTCAGCTAGCAAAAATAACTCTCAAAATAAAATATGGTGTCGATAAATTCCTTGTTTTTAATGTCATAAACTAGTGCATGACCGTGATCCGGCCTAATGGTAAGCAGTGATTCAATCGTTGTTAGTAAAGCGCACTAGTTTATTAAGATCTTATCCACTGTACCCTTCATTATCATCATCATTTCAGCCGAATGACGTCCACTGCTGGACATAGGCTTCGCCCAAGGATCTCCACGACGACCGGTCCTGCGCCTCCCGCATACAGCGGTTTCCCGAGACCTTAACCAAGTCGTCGGTCCACCTTCTCAGTGGCCTACCCACACTGCGTCTTCCAGTGCGTGGGAAGTGCTCTAACCATGAAGAAACTTGAAACTGCATTCAGTAGGCCTAGTATGAGTTTTCATTACGAAACTCGATCGTCGATATCGAGCGCGTTTGGCGCTCTCATTGCTTGAGAGTTCTTACAACCTTGAAGCGGGCCAATCGATGAGTCAAACGCGTTCGATATCGACGATTGAGTTTCGTAATCAAAACTCATACTAGGCCTACAGGCGTGAAGACCGTTTCCTCCACATCGCTGTTGACTGGTAATGTACCCAAGAGATTAGCGGCAGTGGGATGTTGTATTGCAATGTTTTGTCTTATAATTTAGTAATCTTAATATTGCGTTTTTACTAAGATGTCTGTGATCTAGCCTTTGGGTCAGAGAATGTATCGATCAGCAGTCCCTTTGGAGATTTTTGTTGAACAAACCATGAGTACTCGGAACCTACGGAAGGAGGATTTCGATCTTTACATAAAAAAAACTTTGCGCTTATCTACGAATTTTCTGTGCTTTTATAAACATACCAACATGCAGCGCAGCAGTCAATCGGTCAGCCAATGAGCCAACCGTAACGGCCCGTGTCCTCAAGTTTACAAATTCTCTAAAGACTTTGCCCTAAATCTATATTAAATCTGTGTAATAATTTCTGTTTTATATAATGCTTTACATATCAATTTTGTAATCGCACGTTTACTTAGGAATCTCATAAATATTTTAATGCGTAGCAGGTATCACAGCTTCCCGAATCCAACGCCATATTTTTAAATTTTAATGCAACTCACTCAATTCGAGTACAATTTATTTAATACAAGCTATCAACTATTTTGATGTGTAACAGTTTTGTAGGAAAAAAACTGTCAGAAATTCAAAATGATTTCTTCGAAGAAGACCCATTTATTTGGTCATTATGTAACATTTAACCATTTAAAGTTAGCGACCACTAATACTGAACATTGGCTAAGCCAACAATTGTACAAAAAAAAACATTTTACCAATATTTAACCTTTAATTACTATTTTTAACAATTGTTTCAGTTAACTACGTAAAACTGGAACAGTAAGATAATATCATAACCAAATAAAATCACATTAATTAACAAACTTAACATTAGTGATTAGAATAAAGATACTGTAAATACAAGATACAAACGATCCAGACGACAGTAGTTTGAGCAAGCACAGCACAATCCAGTTGGGTGAGAAGGCGGCTATGGTTCCAGACACGTAGCTGATCGTCATAGAAATAATGAGGATCTTCCGTCGACCCCTCGTGTCTGCGAGGTAGCCCCAGATGTGAGATGATGTAATAATACCTGGGGAAATGACGTATTAATTGATGAAAGAAATAAAGAAAGTAAACACATTTATTTAAAATATTCTAAAAGACACACAATACACCATGTATCTGGTAACTGGTGTATTGTATGTCTTTTAGTATGTAACATCACATAGCATCAAATAAAAATCAAATAGTTGTATGAAATCCGATGAAAGATAAAAACTTTTTTTACAAAAAAAAAAACAAACGTCTTCCAAAAACACTACAAAGTGAAAAATAACTAATTTCGGAAGTCGGCGTCTTTAGTTTTTGTATATTAGTTTTTGACATCGACTTCCGAAATTAGTTATTTTTCACTTTGTAGTGTTTATTGGTAGTCGGTTGGTTTTTTGTAAAAAAAAGTTTTTATTTTACACTTTTTAGTTGTGAAAAGTACTGTTCAGCTGCATCCGGTTAGACTGGATGCTGACGCTAAAATACTTAATAAAAAAACTTACAAACGCACTGGTTGCCCCTACGATTTTTGAAAGTTCCCCTTGATTTCTCTGGTCTTCCACCATCAAACCCTAATGTCCTTATCATGCGACCACCTTGGGAATGTCTTCTTTCCAAAGGAAAAAGAATTATCAAATTCGGTTCATAAACGACGAAGTTATCCGCGAACAAACATAATTCGGTTAAAAATAGAGAAGAGGGTGCATGAGTGTACTCAAGTTTATTTGAAAAATCTGCAAATACTAAATAACAAGTGCAAGAATTCTCTCAGCTATAAGAGACCTGGTATTAGAAATTGCTCTGTTTAAGAGACTCTTAATTTTGTATATCACCTTGTATGTCACCAAGAGGACTCCTGTGTCCCAGCAGTGGGAGACATTATAGGCTGATTATGTTGTGTACAAAACGAACATTTACAAGCACAGACTACAATTTCACAAGTTAGGAACAGCATTGACGGACATAAGGCAATATACATGCTGCCAGTTTTGGAAATGCGATAGTAATTTTGACAAGTGACAAGAGACACTGAGATGTGTCTCTTTGTGAGGAATGTATCCATTAGACAAAAAACCAAAGTTACAGATGCTCTTAAACATCTTCACACTTAAGTGATAGTGGGCCAGACACAACTCACGGTATACAGACAAAAAGTAGACCATCGTAACCATGCGATGGAAAGGTCCATCAGGAAAAAAAGTGTTAGAAGACCGATGAGACAGTGGACTGACGATATTATCCAAGTAGTAAGAAACGATTGGATGAAACTTGGTAGAGACGGAGAGCTATTGAAGATGGAGGAGGCCTTTATCCTTACAGGGTTCTATATTTCATGCTCAGGTACTAACATTACTAATATACAACTTATTAACAAACTACTAACAGCAGTTGAAATAATATGTTGAAATACGAAATAAATGCGTTAATTATTATTAACAAGAGACACTGAGATGAGATTTTAATTAGATTTTTACTATTTTTAAACATGAACGTAACCTTGAGGAAGTTCAGCGATGAATATGTAGAAAATCTTGAAAAGCCTATATACGAGTATATACACTTCTGGACACATCTATTGGCCCACCTTGCATTTTCAGTTTCGTTTGGTCCTAGCTAAAATTTTATATTAGGTCGAGCAAAAAGTTTTTATGCAGTTTTGAACCTGGCACATTCACACTGTCATTCATAGTCTTTTTTTGAATTTCGAACACAGAATTTAAAGAAACAAAAGACAATTTGGAGCCTGTTTGTTGATATCAAACAATCAAACTATGAAAACTTGATTTTATTGGTTTACTTGGATTTAATTCTTGGAAAAGTGATTGATGTCTTTGGTTTTGCAACAAACATTACTTATTCTTAACATTAAGGTGAAGTTCTATCAATAACCTATGGATACTTCACCTGAAGTCGCCGCCCAAGCTGTGGCACTTATTCAGGCCGGACACAGCCAAAGAATTGTGAGTGCTCAACTTAATTTAAGTCGATCTGCGGTCCGAAATGTTTATCGGAGGTACCTAGAGACTGGCGGCTTTGTTCGTCGCCAAAGAAGGCCACGATCTCGGGTCACAACTGAAAGGCAGTATCGATTCATCGTGACGACCAGCTTGAGAAATCGTTATGGACTGGCTAGCCAGAAGCCCAGACATGAACCCCATTGAGCAGATGTGGGACGAGCTAAAAAGACGTGTTAGGGCTCGTCAGCCAGTTGCCCAGACGATGCAGGAGTTGAAAACTGCCATAGAAGAGGAATGGGAGATGATCCCTCAAAATTGCATAGAGCGGTTGATAAACTCTACGCCTAATCGTATGAGAGCTGCCCATGGAGGCAACACGCGTTATTAAATTAAACTTCTTAAAATTAAATTTCTTTGATAAAACATGTCTTTTATTCAAAAATCAATTGCCTTTAACAAGGCGCATATCCGATTTGTTAGGCGTAGCTCCATGTCGTATGGTATTCTGAATTCAAATTTAAGACAATACGATCGAAAAAGATGGTAAAATGTATCAGGTTTAAAACTGCATCATTAGTTTTTGTTCAATCTAGCAGTCATATTTCGTTAGGGGCTATCGAAACCTAAACTCTAAGGTGAGCCAATAGAAGTGTCCAGGAGTGTATATTTAGCAGGCATTTTCTACTAACCAATCAAAGGCACAGAAGCGACCAGGCCTTGTTGGGTGCTACTGGTATTCAGCTCACACGCACTGGCTGGCACCAGGTAGGACACCGAGAAGATCTCGAAGGTCATGCCCACGATGATACTGGAGCACAATATGAACATGCCCAAATTGTAGCGACTGTAACCTGAAAAAACAAATATAAACGATCAACAATTGCATCACTGCTTACCATCAGGTGGGATTGCGGTCAAGCACTAGTTTATAATTGATAAAAAAAAAACTAAACTTAAAGCGTTTTATTACAAGCACTTTTAACTGCCAAGTAGTTGTTCTATCAGAAAGATGAAGTTAGTTGCTCGTTCCAAAGTGTAGTTGTGTTCATGGCTAACTTATTGTCCAATGTAGGATATTAGGATTTCTTTTATTATTTCAGAAAATACAATCATCATCATCATTTCAGCCGAAAGACGTTCACTGCTGGACATAAGCCTCCCCCAAGGATCTCCGCTCTCGGTGATGGCTGGGCGTTTTTGGGGGACTGTCTTATGTAATATTGACATTCAAAAAGTGTTGATTCTCAGCCTAATTTGAATAAATGACTTTTAATTTTGATTTTGCTCCTGCGCCTCTCGCACCAAGGGGTTTCTCCTGATCTTCACCTTGTCGGGGGCCTACCCACGCTGCGTCTTTCGCTGTGTGGTCGCCACTCGAGAACCCGTCGGCCCGTCGGCACGGAGATATGTGAAGATGTTCACCCATCGGCGGAGTAGCCACGACAAGCTTAACCACTTTGATCGACCCCTGTAGCTATTATATCCTACCCAAAGGCCACTTCAAAGTAGCAATATCAAAAACGGATCATAAAAAGTTGCTAAAACTTACCAGTCATATCAATTGCCTCTTCGAACGACACCTTCTTACCCCTGACAGTCATTGTAACAATATTTTAAACTTACACCGTTAACATATAAGTTATAATTAACTTTATATTCACGTTTACGTTATTTTTACACTAGAAACGGCATTTGACTACCAAGAGCACTATCACAGACGCGTTTTATAATAAATTAAATGTCGTCAAGCAGTTCCTTTTTCGTTCACGTTTGGTTCCGTCCTTATAAATTTTATCGAGTATACTCTTTTGGCGATTTCTCGTACATTATAGTGCAGAAAAGTCGTCACCGTTAAAGGAACCATTGGAAAGCAAGAAACATTTTGGAAATGCCCCTTCATTCTGAGCCTGAACAAGGCTTGTAGTTGTAAGAAGATATTTTTATGGAAGTTGCAGATAGGGCGAAGGCTTCATAAAGTAAAATAAGTAAATTGAACATATCTCTGTATGGCCTTAAGCAAGCTTCTCTGTGTTGAAATCATAAATTTACAAACTTTTTATTAAGGTTCCGCCTTGTTAAACGCTAGCAAATCCTGTACAAGTTTCGCTACTACCCTGCCGACTTGTTAGAGAGCAGCACGAGCTCTTTTGATGATAACACGACGAGAGAAAGTAGAAATAGTCTTCTTGAGATATCTCAGACTTATCAAAAATTATCAATTATATTATTAATTATAGGCAAATTATCAATCAACCATTGAATTATGGTACTACACCCTAGTTGCAAACTTATAATCACAATCAAAATCCATATGAATCGATCAATCCATTGCTAATTCATCTCTTTAGATGCTCGAAGACTTTGTCTAAATAACAATTTAGATAATGATTGTTGTTGTCAAAATGGAACCCATGATCACTTTTTAGTATGTTACGCAAGACCCAAGGGAGTTTTGTTTGGCCTTGTCATTATTTCGTGGTATTTTCCTACAGTAAGCCAAATCCTCTAGCTATTTCACAAATTGTTTTAACTTTTACTGCTATGCTGATGTGCTGGTAGGAGTCAAACTCACCCTGCCTTGGTCTAACATGTTACCTAGAAGTCGGTAGGTCCCAGTTGATGATCTTTACGGTGGGGAATTTCTATCTTCTATCCGCTGGGGGGTTAGCTGCGCCAGTTTTCCAAGCACAAACTGTGTTGTGTTCGGGGAACGATCCAAAGTAATTTTGTCGTGTGATAAGTGCTGATGCGTAGCCTAAATTGAATAAATTACTTTTGATATGTTTTTATTCTGAACTGATTCTGTTCAGATTGAATCACAAAACTCTTAATGATGGTTGTAGAGTGTTAAGAATATAGTACCCTAATACACAAATTAATATTGTTATCGTTATATAGTTAAGTAAATAAAATAAAATATAGTCGGTAGTTTTTTCATTCAGATTTTTTTTATATCACAGCTTGATATCGCAGTTTTTTCTTTCAAAATATTATCTAACGAATTAAGAAGAGGGGAAAATAGCCTCAAATGACACTCTTTCGTCCTGCCCCAAAGGGTTGCAATTATCTTTCTCCTGCCCAATTTATTTGGGATCATTGGCGCAACATGTCTTTTGTATTACTTCTTTGTTAGTCTTTATCTCGGTAATAACAGAGATCGACTGATCAGGTTAAGTTACATTTGGCGCTGTTAGTTTGTGGATGGGTGGACATCTTTAAAACGCACGGTAAGCCGTTGGTCCTGGCTGCCATTCCTGGATCTTTGATAATCGTTGCTGGTTCTTCTAACCTAATATCTCATAACCACTCTTACCAAGGTGTATTGTATATATATATATATATATATATATATATATATATATATATATATATATATATATATATATATATATATATATATATATATATATATATATATATATATATATGTATGTCGGAGACAGCGACGGCAGAGCGGTAGGGTCGACAGCGTCTTGGTGTGGTGGTACAGGTTCCATTTCGTAGGTGAGTTTTGAATTAACGCACGACGTGTAGATATACCCTCCAATCTTCATAATTACAATTTGAATAGGCAAACCGACAGTTTCGGTTCGGAGATGTGCCTTGGTCCGCGTCTCGATGCAAAGTCCCCGTTCGACGAACCCCACTTTCCAAAGCGACTCTGTCCATGTGACGTCATCACAAAATAACGTCACAAGCGTTCGCCCCTCTACTACGTAAATCAAATCAGCAACTTCTATTAAAATTAATCGACGATCTCCGACACGGCCAGCCTGACGAGTTGCACGTCCTCGTGCATCATCTTCATCATCATCCCATCGCGTCGCATCCGAAGCTTCCTCAGCCCCGGAGTCCAGGATCCGGTTCACCAGGCCAACCGCCGATTCCGGCCAAACTTCGATATTTCCCGTTGCACGTCCTCGTGCATGTCTGTAACAAATTAAAAAAAGGCACAGAAAACTGACTTTGAAGCATTTTTGAGAACTCGGCCAACCTGACCGTCACACGTCACGTTTAGTTACAATGACTATTATAAAACCAAACAAGTTTAATCATTTTAACAACTTAAACGCAAGAGCTTCCTTCAAGCCTCATAATTATCAAATTTTAAAAAGAAAACACAAATGGTTCCTTCAAGCCTCATAATTATCAAATTTCAAAAAGAAAACACAAAAGGTTCCTCCAAGCCTCATAATTATCAAATCAAAATCATAATTATCAAAAAGAAAACACACCATGGTTCGCTACCACAGTAGCTAGTGACAACTCATAGTTGACACCCATATCGTCATCACCTCTTGTGATACGACCAACTCTAGAGTCCACGACTCCCAGGTCAACACATGACCGTACAACTAATAGTCTCCTCCGAGACCCTGGTCCCCACCACACCACCATCTGCCCATCGTGCCCTGACCAACTCCTCACTGAGTTTCAGTCACGACAGCAGACTAGTGCATGCAGTGCGACCATGTCTAACTAGGTCCCCGCCACACCACTAGCTGCCCATCGCCCCCTGAACAACCCCTCACTGGGTTGCAGTTACGACTACAGACTAGTGCATGCAGTGCGACCATACCTACTAGTGTCCCCGCCACACCACTAGTTGCCCATCGCGCTCTGAACAACCCCTCACTGGGTTGCAGTTACGACTACAGACTAGTGCGTGCAGCGCGACCACATAGCCATGATACGTGTTCTATTTGCTGGCGGAGGCACCCTCCTCACAATCTTCTACATTTTGAAAATCTAACTCAGCAGACATTACTTGGAAAAATCTTTCATACCTATGCGATCGTGGGGTACTTATAAGTTCTGTTTCCAATCAACGATTTCAATAGGTGACGATCGCCATTATCGCCATCAAACAACTCACCATTATTAAATTTCATTACTTTAGCACACTTCTATCAAATTTAGATTTTTCGTAAATAGCACTCATTTCTATGTTCGTTACCGCTTGTTCTCTTGAGAAGATTTAATAGTCTAGCCACACATACTCTCAGAAGCTCAAGTGAGCTCGTAACTATAGGCCACAGTGAACTTTAGTTTCGAAATAAAGACAAACCAGACATAATTTTAAAACCCTGATTTAAAATTACTCAGTCCATTATAACAAAGAATACGGGTAGTACAAGAAATAAAATTTGCAAATAACTCTTATTATCATGTCGCAAAGAAATTGTTCAGTACACAATACACTGGCACAACCTTGTACACTGTATTTATACTGGAACGTGTGTACGTACACCAATGAAATTACAGATTGCTTGACAAGAGAACATTCGGCCACGGAATCAAAATAAAAATTGTACGACTCACCGGATTATGGCAATTTCCCACAAACACCTGCCACTTGGCAGTTATCAACCGTTGCACACCAGACATCTCTGAGCTCTCATAAAACCCCATTACGTTACCACCAACGTTTTGGGCATTTTGAAACCTTCTCATCGCCTGCAGAGTAGATGCTGTCCTGATATCTTCTCATCGCCTGCAGAGTAGAGGCTAAAGTCTTGAAACCTTGGGCGTTCCGCAAAGCGCACGCAGCACCGGCTGCGCCGCACGCAGCTTCAGCAGCGCCACACGCCATTGATGAGATTCACCAAGCAGCTAGAAGCGCGCTCCGCAAGCGCACCTCGCTCGTCAAGCAACAGCCAGCACTGTCGCGACAGCGCCGGGTCCAGCCGCACGTGCACGCCTGCAGCGGACTCCTGTAGCGCACTATCACGCAGAGCGATCACTTCTGCGTCAGCAATTAAGCGCACCTTGTAACGTGACGTTCACTTCCAGCCTCACGTTATTCTGTTCCTTGATTTATAACGAGATTGTGAGCAGTGTAGTTCTTTATCCAACTTCTGATGTCGGAGACAGCGACGGCAGAGCGGTAGGGTCGACAGCGTCTTGGTGTGGTGGTACAGGTTCCATTTCGTAGGTGAGTTTTGAATTAACGCACGACGTGTAGATATACCCTCCAATCTTCATAATTACAATTTGAATAGGCAAACCGACAGTTTCGGTTCGGAGATGTGCCTTGGTCCGCGTCTCGATGCAAAGTCCCCGTTCGACGAACCCCACTTTCCAAAGCGACTCTGTCCATGTGACGTCATCACAAAATAACGTCACAAGCGTTCGCCCCTCTACTACGTAAATCAAATCAGCAACTTCTATTAAAATTAATCGACGATCTCCGACATATATATACAGTATGTTACGAAAACCCTGTCCGACCCACAAGGATAATAAGGGTCAGGTAAACAAATGACCAAATAAAATATAAAATTTTGCATAATCATCATAGTAACAATACTAATGAATTTTGAAATAATCTTTTTTACCCTGTAACTTCCCCAAAATTCGGGAAATTTAAAAAAGTGTAAACACCATTTTAGACCTTATAATTGTTGGCTTTCTTTTGATTATTTTTTTAGGTTCTTTAGCGGCGTCAGTGTGTCTAGCCGCCGACGGCGGCAAAGGAATAATTAGAGCTGTACTAATTTTTGCGTAATAACGTTTTGTTTTTGTCGATATTTTTCGAAACTGTACCTGGCCGAATGATTTGTTGTAAAAACACAGATTACCTAATGGTAAAAGTACTTTTTTTGATTATCGATTAATTACTCATAACAATATTGTAACATAAGTACCTATTATTAGTAAATAGGAACTAGAAAGGTCTTATGAAATACGATTTTAGGAGAATATTATAAACAATGTAAAGCATTTAAGTTCACCTGATTTAAGTTATGTGAAAGTTCTAAAATCTAAAGAATGCCATGCGATGTTGAATCGATGCGTGAAATTCTGAAATACAAAATTGATACCAAAAATCGATACGAGAAATATTTTGAATACTTTCACACCTCTAGTCAAAGGGCACCGCCGTGCAGTTAGAGTACCTATTTTTATGAAATAAAAATCATTTTTATTTTAAATTTATTAGTTTCGCGTAGACATGGCGTCCGTGTAGACGTATCGTTTATTGTGTGATCACATAGTTTTCTAACGTAATGTAACCTGCTGATGGAAGGTACCTAGTGAAACTGCAATTGTGTTGTGTTGTGATCAGGTGTTGAACGATTCGGATGTGACTACTTCTTGGTCAATGTGGTTCCAGCATGACGGTGCCCCACCATATTTTTGCCGACCTGTACGTGAGTACCTCCACTATCAGTTCGGCGAGCAGTGGATTGGTAGGAGTGGACTAACGTTGTGAAACACCGTGCTAATCTCGTGGGACGGTGCCAGGCCGGTGTCGTTCTTAGTGAACGAAATATGGAACAACATCTCCGCCACAGCCATTGTGCTCATCGAATGAAATTCGAAGATACATTCGGAGGGTCAGACGACCTTTCTACTTAAAAGAAAGTTCTTTTCACGAGCTGCCTAAGTAGGTATCATTGTTTCTTTCTAGAGTCGATAAACGTGGTTAGACTACCAATACCTACATGCATGAGGTCAACTGAGGTCATGACCTGTGCCTGTGTTGCCATGAAATTACCTATTTATTTTATTTAAGTTATTTATTTTTAAGGGGGTATTTTTTTTTTAGTTTAGCCAGGTTATGTACGCATTAGTAGAATCAGCTAACGATACCTAACAACACCTTCACGGGTCGGACAGGGTTTTTGTAACATACTGTATATATATACAGTATGTTAAGAAAACCCTGTCCGACCCATAAGGATAATAAAGGTTAGGTAAACACATGACCAAATATAATATAAAATTTTACGTAATCATCATAGTACCAATACAAATGAATTTTGAAATAATCTTTTTTTCCCGCGAATTAATTCCAACTTCCCCGAAATTTGGTAATTTTTAAAAAAGTGACAACACCGGTATTATTATGAGCGAATAGCGATGCGACCACGTGCCGCGTGCCCTGGCACCCGCCGCCCGCAGAATGGTGCGTAACGCACATTTATTAAGTTACCTCTTTTTGCGAAATAATATTTATTTTTAGGGGCATTTTTTTTTAAGTTTAGCCCGGTTTTGTATGCATTAGTAGAATCAGTTATCGATACCTAACAACACCTTCACGGGTCGGACAGGGTTTTCTTAACATACTGTATATATATATTATATATGATATATCATATGCAAGCCTATTGATCACTTAACAACATATTACTAACATATTTTTAGTATAAACAGTACTTCACTAGCATGTTCTTGTGCTGTACTTTTCCGTCAGAGCTGCGAAACAGCTCGTCCTGCGGCCAGAAGTCTTCTTCCATGATGACGGGCATATAACAATTCGGTATTCGCACCACAATCTCTTGAAGTTGACGTTGCGATGCGACTTCAGTATCTGGACTCCCGGCCTGTACCTGGCGCACGTAGTCCACGATTTCCTTTACCTTAGTAACGTAGAATGGACGGGACATGTACACCGATGAGTTTGACTTTGCGGCACGCAAACTGACAACGGGCTAAGTGGGAACTTAGTAGCAGAGTTTTTTTTTTCATTCGTGATCGAAGCATCCTCTTTTGCACCGTCACTAAACCCTCGTGAACAACCCTAGACGATGCTTTTTATGGCAAAGACTTCATACTTGGAGCACCTGAGGCACTTGCAATGACGCTAGCGGATTCCTTTTGTAAGGAATCCGCTAGCGTCAGAGGTTCCTTAGTTGTGTACACTGGTAGAGAGACGGGGCGAAGGACTGCGAAAGCCGTGGGGACAAGCGGGCCTAGCCCTTTGCAAGCTCAGCAAACAACGAGTGTGGTAGCGAAGCAACTGCTGACGTGTGATTTTGGGATACATGAGATACATCTGACTTTGCTAGAACATCCGCGAGTCGGGCCTTCAGAAATGCCTAGTCCTTCAGAAGTACTAGGCGGTCTCTAGACCTAAAATAAATAACATTGTGCAATACATTTTATTGTACAATAAGATTGAAAAATGCTTTGCATCCAAATTGTCAATTATATTGCACAAAAATACGAAGTGTACGATGTTTTCGCGCCTAATCCACGTCAAGATGAAATAAGAACTAAAAAACATTGCGCAATACTGACCCTACACGATGCAATGCAAAAATATGGTACAATAAATATTAAACTCACTCAAACTTTTATGCAATCATTGCTCAGTCTTCAATAGTTTGCGTAATGGATCAATTATATTGTACAATTCGTAATATTGCGCAATATAATTGATCGTCTAGAGGCCGACCTACTTAGTAACTAAGTTGTGGGGGTCAGATAGGACGTCGCTTCGTATAAAAATCCGGTTAGACTGGAGGCTGAACATAGTTGGGAGAATGCTAGAGAGGTGATGATTTGCAAATAACATTATCTTCAGTTAGGAACTTTGCACAGTTAATCATATTTACTCATGGCTTTGTTTACAGCAATATAAAAGTATTACTTTAAAAGTATATTTGCTTATAAGCCTTTTGAGTCTTCGTTTATTTTGGCTCCATGACCAGTTTGTAGGAATATTGATAAAATATCATTATGAATGCTAAAAAAAACGTCATGGAATTTGAAGGAAAATTGTAACGAGCGCAAAATATTCGCTTTTACTTACAATATGATAACCGAAATAATGTTCTTGTTTACTGCGTCTCCGTATCAAGAAGTAAGTCATTAGATTTTTTTTTTTTTTTTTGTTATTTCATAATGGTTTTATAGACAGTCGCATTCTCGTATTGTTGTGTTGGTCGTCCTCCAAAATAAGTACATAACATACCGAGCTAGTATGTCTGCAGGATGCCGTTATGGAGCCTCTATGTTTAGTCGTCAATATATTTACTCTGCTACCATAATTAAGTACTTAATTTAAATGAATGAGTTATGTGTTTTGAACTTAGTTCTAAATATTTGATAAAAAAAAATATAACTAAGTATATAGATATAGGGGGTAATTTCGAAACTACCTACTAGCCGGATATGTTTGTTTTTTGCATGTATTAAATCCTACAGGGTTGGAATTAAAATAAAAGAAACGATAACTTCTTTAGCATCGTCGTGATATGAAAGTCTATCAAAAGAAAAAACGACAGTTAAAAAGGATAGACATAATTTCATAACATTTAACGTGGGTGTAAATGAGTTAGGAAGCATTACATCTATTTGAACACAACACCATCTATTGAAAACTAAGAGAATCACTATGTCTATTTGTGCAATAACGAAAGCTGTAGGTATCTTCGTTGAAATAATTTCAAATACAGAATATAGGCGTCGCTGGTGTCAAATTTCAATGTGGGCATGAGAGGTTTGAAGTTTTGATTATTCTGTTATTTCAAGTAAATTTGTGATTTTTTGACGGGAAAGCTAAGATGTGTGTCACGCGCATTTTTCATTGGACTTTTAAAATTATTTATTTTGTCGTTTACTAAATAAAAGCACGTGATTTATGTAGTAAAAAGTGCATTCAATAAATAATTCATAAAGAACATTGAAATATCGCAGCATAGTGCCGAAAACGAATGCAAACATTTAGAACAAAAATTTTTGAAGATTGTACTTTTATTACTTGCGTTTTTAAACGTTGCCCCACACTAGGTTTCCGTTTCAGTTTCCGTCAATTCTAATCTGCAAATCTAGAGCTTCCATCTGTGATAATGCAACTACGTAAACAAAGCACGTTCTTCATTATTTCTATAAATAATTAGGTACTGTCAGCATCTAAAGTAGATTAACACTCTTGTTTTCTAAATCTTTATTACTAAGCAAAACATTTTATTAAAATGTTACTCTTTATTTTATAACAACACTCTGCTTCTTTCTCCCTCTTCTTTAACACTTGGATTGAATTAAAAAAAAAATCCAAAAAAATAACAACCAACTTCCAAAAAACACTCAAAGTGAAAAATAACCAATTTCGGAGTTGTCTTTTCGTCGTTGGTTTTGTATATTCGTTTTTGACACCGACTTTCGAAATTGGTTATTTTCCACTTTGTAATTGTAATTGATTTTGGTTTAAAAACCAAACTACTGAACCGATTTCCATAAAATTCCTATGGGATTAAAATGAAAGTATGAGCATTGTTAGAGATGACGCTATTCTTCTTCTTAGTCGATACACTCTTATCAGAGTGATCGTGGTCAACATAATTAATCACGATGAGTGATGATTTTAGTTACGTGGCGCCATTCACCACGGACTGTAGGTAAACCAATATTTAAAAAGCTTGGTTTGCTACCATTGCCTTCGATGTATATATATGAAGTATGTATATTTGTACAGAAATATAAAGAACTGTTCAAAGCAGCGGAAGAAGTATGTTCACGAAGTCGGCGTGACCTACATAAACTAGTTCTAGATGATCTGCCTAGAAGTGCTAAATACAATAAAAACTGTGTGGCTATGTGTGTACGTATATTTAACAAATTACCAATTGCACTAAAAGAACTAAATGGCAGACTATTTAAAATTAAATTATATAACTGGCTAAATGAAAACGTTTTTTATACTGTTAAGGAATTTTTGGACCACAAACTGTAACATTTTATCATAATTTTGCATGCTTAATTTTTAAGCAAAACGTGAGCTCATTTTATATTTAAACAGCTTTGTATACCATGTTTTTCGCAAATAAATATTACTATTATTATTATTATTATTGACAATCTGAGCACTTAATCGCATCCTTGATCTGGTCCGTCCATCTAATTGGTGATCTGCCACGTGGTCTGGTGCCCTCAACCTTTCTCTGCACTACGAGACGTTCAATGAAGTCACTACCGCGACGAGAAAAATAACCAAAAAAGTCAACTTAAATTGTTGCATACGAATGACGAGCAGGTAGTGGTTATCCTATATTAAATTTCAATGCTGTAAATTGTTGAGGAATTCCCTTAACTGTCGATGGTCTTCATCATTACATCTACTGCAGACTTTCATTTTAACCCATATGGGTGCAAATTTCTCATCAATATCAATGAATTAATTCCAAACACAAAATAGCTACTGTAAGTCGTTGAGGAGTTAACTGTCCTTCGTCTTCATCATAATACCCCTAATGACAATCATAATCCATCTAGGTGTAAAGCTCTTATCAACTCAAATTAAGGAAGCACAAACACAAGGTAGCTGCTGTGAATAGTTGAGGAGTTCCCTCGACTGTCTCTCGGCTCCATCATCAGATCTACTGCAGAGTTTCATTATAACCCATAGAGGTGCCAAGGCTTCATCAATATAAATGAATTAAGTCCAAACACAAGATAACTACTGTAAACCGTTGAGGAGTTCCTTGAACTGGGCTTTGTCTTGGCCCCATCATTAGAGCTCAAATGTCAGTCACAACTCATCTAGGTGTAAAGTTCTTATCAATACAAATTAATCAAGCACGAATACAAGGTAGCTTCTGTGAATCGTTGTGGAGTTCCCTCGATTATGTCCCAGCTCCATCATCAGATCTACTCCAGAACTTTATTAATTTGTAGTGCTTTAAAATACTTAATGATGAAACATAGAAATGCTTTAATCGCCCCTAAGATTTTTTATTTCTCTGGTTCCCTTGTTGTTTTGTTCCCCTTGATTTCTCTGGTCTTCCATCACCAGAGCCTGCCCTGGTGACTATGAGACCACCAGGGATGTATACCCTATCAAATAAAGAACGATTTTTGCAAATCGGTTTAGGCGTCTTAGAGTAATCGGTGAACACATAAAAAATAAATTTAAAAAAAGATTCCGACGAATTGAGAACCTTGTTTTGAAGTCTGTTAAAAATCCTAAAAAGTACATTTCGAATCATATCATGTTAACCGACTTTTGTTGCTAAACGTATTAATGTATTTACTTTAGTAAATCAACCAAACGATTATTAAATTTATGTGTTGAATTAGACGTATGTGTGTGTAAATTCAGGGAAATTGAGTTATCTTCTAAAGTAAACTGTGTGTCTAAGTTAAACATCAGCTGTAGTCTATAAATGCTAAACATCAGCTGTAGTCGAGGTTTTCAGAAGTTTTTTTTTAAGTCGACGCAGAGACCGATGTTCATCCTTCCCATTCTGACTTATGGATTCTAAAACTTGGTATTTGACTACATAGGTGACGATACCGTGGACATACCGACACAAATGTATCTTGCGTTTTGTTGATATATATGTCGGAGATCGTCGATTAATTTTAATAGAAGTTGCTGATTTGATTTACGTAGTAGAGGGGCGAACGCTTGTGACGTTATTTTGTGATGACGTCACATGGACAGAGTCGCTTTGGGAAGTGGGGTTCGTCGAACGGTGACTTTGCATCGAGACGCGGACCAAGGCACATCTCCGAACCGAAACTGTCGGTTTGCCTATTCAAATTATTATTATGAAGATTGGAGGGTATATTTACACGTCGTGCTTCAATTCAAAACTCACCTACGAAATGGAACCTGTACCACCAAACCAAGATGCTGTCGACCCTACCGCTCTGCCGTCTCTGTCTCCGACATCAGAAGTTGGATAAAGAACTACACTGCTCACAATCTCGTTATAAATCAAGGAACCAGAATAAGTCACTTTCTGCCAATATTTTTAAAGTACTTGTGTGATTACTTGTGTGGTAGTTGTACATTGCCTTTGTATGAGCTTCTGTAAATGCTGGATGTACGGGTAGTGAGGCTGGAAGTGAACGTCACGTTGCGAGGTGATCGCTCCGCGTGATAGTGCGCTGCAGGAGTGCGCTGCAGGAGTGCGCTGCAGGAGTGCGCTGCAGGAGTGCGCTGCAGGAGTGCGCTGCAGGAATGCACTGCAGGAGTGCTGGCTGTTGCTTGATGCGCGACAGTGCTGGCTGTTTCTTGGCGCGCGACAGTGCTGGCTGTTGCTTGGCACGCGACAGTGCTGGCTGTTGCTTGGCGCGCGACAGTGTTGGCTGTTGCTTCGCGCGACAGTGCTGGCTGTTGCTTCGCGCGACAGTGCTGGCTGTTGCTTGGCGCGCGACAGTGCTGGCTGTTGCTGGCGCGCGACAGTGCTGGCTGTTGCTTGGCGCGCGACAGTGCTGGCTGTTGCTTGGCGCACGACAGTGCTGGCTGTTGCTTGGCGCGCGACAGTGCTGGCTGTTGCTTGGCGCGCGACAGTGCTGGCTGTTGCTTGGCGAGCGAGGTGCGCTTGCGGAACATGCAAGGTGTGCTTGCGAAGCGCGGTAGGTGCGCTTGCGGAGCACGCAAGGTGCGCTTGTGGAGCGCGCAAGGTGCGCTTGCGGAGCGCGCAAGGTGCGCTTGCGGAGCGCGCAAGGTGCGCTTGCGGAGCGCGCAAGGTGCGCTTGCGGAGCGCGCTTCTAGCTGCTTGGTGAATCGCATCAATGGCGTGCGGCGGAATGCACTGCAGGAGTGCTGGCTGTTGCTTGATGCGCGACAGTGCTGGCTGTTTCTTGGCGCGCGACAGTGCTGGCTGTTGCTTGGCACGCGACAGTGCTGGCTGTTGCTTGGCGCGCGACAGTGTTGGCTGTTGCTTCGCGCGACAGTGCTGGCTGTTGCTTCGCGCGACAGTGCTGGCTGTTGCTTGGCGCGCGACAGTGCTGGCTGTTGCTGGCGCGCGACAGTGCTGGCTGTTGCTTGGCGCGCGACAGTGCTGGCTGTTGCTTGGCGCACGACAGTGCTGGCTGTTGCTTGGCGCGCGACAGTGCTGGCTGTTGCTTGGCGCGCGACAGTGCTGGCTGTTGCTTGGCGAGCGAGGTGCGCTTGCGGAACATGCAAGGTGTGCTTGCGAAGCGCGGTAGGTGCGCTTGCGGAGCACGCAAGGTGCGCTTGTGGAGCGCGCAAGGTGCGCTTGCGGAGCGCGCAAGGTGCGCTTGCGGAGCGCGCAAGGTGCGCTTGCGGAGCGCGCAAGGTGCGCTTGCGGAGCGCGCTTCTAGCTGCTTGGTGAATCGCATCAATGGCGTGCGGCGCTGCTGAAGCTGCTTGCGGCGCAGCCGGAGCTGCGTGCACTTTGCGGAACGCCCAAGGTTTCAAGACTTGAGCCTCTACTCTGCAGGCGATGAGAAGAATTCAGGACAGCATCTACTCTGCAGGCGATGAGAAGGATTCAAAATACCCAAAACGTTTGGGGTAACGTAATGGGATTTTATGAGAGCTCCGAGATGTCTGGTTTGCAACGGTTGATAACTGCCAAGTGGCAGGTGTTTGTGGAAAATTGCCATAATCCGGTGAGTCGTACTATTTTTATTTTGATTCCGTGGCCGAATGTTCTCTTGTCAAGCAATCTGTAATTTCATTGGTGTATGTACACACGCGCCAGTATATATACAGTGTACAAGGTTGTACCAGTGTGTTGTGTACTGAACCATTTCTTTGCGACATGATAATAAGAGTTATTTGCAAATTTTATTTCTTGTACTACCCGATTATTGTTTGTTATAATGGGCTGAGAAATTTTAAATCAGGGTTTTAAAATTATGATGTCTGGTTTGTCTTTATTTCAAAACTAAAGTTCACTGTGGCCTATAGTTGCAAGCTCACTTGAGATTCTAATAGTATGTGTGGCTAGACTATTAAATCTTCTCAAGAGAACAAGCGGTAACGAACATAGAAATGAGTGCTATTTACGAAAAATCTAAATTTGATAGAAGTGAGCTAAAGTAATGAAATTTAATATTGGTGAGTTGTTTGATGGCGATAATGGCGATCGTTACCTATTGAAATCGTTGATTAGAAACAGAACTTGTAAGTACCCCACGATCGCATAGGTACGAAAGATTTTTCCAAGTAATGTCTGCTGAGTTAGATTTTCAAAATGTAGAAGATGGTGAGGAGGGTGCCTCCGCCAGCAAATAGAACACGTATCATGGCTGTGTGGTCGCGCTGCACGCACTAGTCTGTAGTCGTAACTGCAACCCAGTGAGAGGTTGTTCAGAGCGCGATGGGCAACTGGTGGTGTGGCGGGGACACTAGTAGGTATGGTCGCACTGCATGCACTAGTCTGTAGTCGTAACTGCAACTCAGTGAGGAGTTGTTCAGAGCGCGATGGGCAGCTAGTGGTGTGGCGGGGACACAAGTAGGTATGGTCGCACTGCATGCACTAGTCTGCTGCCGTGACTGAAACTCAGTGAGGAGTTGGTCAGGGCACGATGGGCAGATGGTGGTGTGGTGGGGACCAGGGTCTCAGAGGAGACTATTAGTTGTACGGTCATGTGTTGACCTGGGAGTCGTGGACTCTACGAGTTGGTCGTATCACATGAGGTGATGACGATATGGGTGTCAACTATGAGTTGTCACTAGCTACTGTGGTAGCGAACCATGGTGTGTTTTCTTTTTGATGATTATGATTTTGATTTGATAATTATGAGGCTTGGAGGAACCTTTTGTGTTTTCTTTTTGAGATTTGATAATTATTAGGCTTGAAGGAACCTTTTGTGTTTTCTTTTTGAAATTTGATAATTATGAGGTTTGAAGGAAGCTTTTGCGTTTAAGTTGTTAAAATGATTAAGTTGGTTTGGTTTTCTAATAGTCATTGTTATTAAACATGACGTGTGACGGTCAGGTTGGCCGAGTTCTCAAAAATGCTTCAAAGTCGGTTTTCTGTGTGTTTTTTAAATTTGTTACAGACATGCACTAGGACGTGCAACCGGAAGTGTCGAGGTTTGGCTGGAATCGGCGGTTGGCCTGGTGGACTGGATCCCGGACTCCGGGGCTGAGGGAGCTTCGGATGCGACTGGGATTGGCGCTGGGATGATGATGATGAAGATGCACGAGGACGTGCAACTCGTCAGGCTGGCCGTGTCGGAGATCGTCGATTAATTTTAATAGAAGTTGCTGATTTGATTTACGTAGTAGAGGGGCGAACGCTTGTGACGTTATTTTGTGATGACGTCACATGGACAGAGTCGCTTTGGGAAGTGGGGTTCGTCGAACGGTGACTTTGCATCGAGACGCGGACCAAGGCACATCTCCGAACCGAAACTGTCGGTTTGCCTATTCAAATTATTATTATGAAGATTGGAGGGTATATTTACACGTCGTGCTTCAATTCAAAACTCACCTACGAAATGGAACCTGTACCACCAAACCAAGATGCTGTCGACCCTACCGCTCTGCCGTCTCTGTCTCCGACATATATAATAAAGCAAATTTACTTTAAACCAGTAGTCGGCAACCTTTTGACAGTTACGGGCCACAGTGCGAAAAAATGAGGTAGAGGCGGGCCGCGCTTTTACATAATTTTGATAACAGGTCTATCAATTAATATTCTTTATTGCCCACATTATAATACTGTGCGGACATACATACAGTTCAAATGAGTGAAAAGAACTCTCACACTGAACATTATGTATAACGTAATTAAGTAATTTATGTATAAGTAAATTTTTTTGGGAAAAGTTTTTGGGATTTTAATATCACTTTGTAGTTAAGTAGGTATACCTACTTAATGTGATATTAAAATCCCAAAAAAAATTACTTAACACGATCATTGATCTCATAAAATGAGCTTTTGAGAATGGCATTAGATTGAAGATCAATCACGTTCATTTGTAAATGACTTGGTGCATCCTCAATGTCACACAGAAGGATTTGCAAAAATCTTCATTCCACTAGGAACCTTTTCAAAGTCGCCAAGTCTGTCACTGAAATGATTTTGCAATTGTATTAAAATATGTTTCATTTTACCATTTTTGAAATTGTAGTTTATTTTACAAACAGTTGCGGGCCGCGGGTTGCCGACCACTGCTTTAAACTTTCTGTTAAATCGGTTCTGTAGTTTTTGCTTTGCGCGAAAGAGTATCAATAATCGAGCCTCAAAAACTTTCACATCTTTAATAATATGTAGGATTATGTAGAATTATAAGTTGTAAGCATAGATTTAGGATTTCATTGAAAGAAATTCGTGCTAGTGTGGAATGACTTCTTATGTCATGAAATTATTTCTGTAACGTTCTAAAGATATACTGAGTTATGATTGGTTGTTGTAAATACTTGTATTTTATTATCTTTCTTAAACTTAAGACTATTTTAATATCGATAAAAATATTTCCATTATAAGTACTTATCTAAACTAGTCTAAGATTAACTAGTTTAGCACTTATGTATATGTTTTTCTTGTATTAGCTAGGTTGTAGGTAAGCAGGGTTCTGTCTATGGAACAAAATAAAAAAATAACAAATATAATAGATATATTTGTAAAAAAAAAACATATCACAAACTCACACAATAGGGTAGTCGACTAAAAAAAAAAACTAATTAGTCCGTCAGTCAGATTTCAAAAAAAGCTAGACACGTATTTTTTTTTTTTTCATATAAACAAAAAATGAAGACGATACAGTGAATTGAAAACTCGTGTGACATCACTGCTTGCTACACTTTTTAGCAACCAGTGACGTCACCAGCCACGACTCCTGATCTTTGATGCCTTTTATATTTGTATATTTTTAGTGATTTGATAAAACAAAATATACGTATCCAATATTTTTCTATAATACGAATGACGGATAAATAGAATCAATTTTTTTACCCAGGAAACATATTCATTTTAAAATCGATTTTCTGTCCGGCGGCAAAAACAGGGACACTATGACACCACCTGCAATAAGAAAAAGTATATTTCTTAGAGAGGTGTCCCTCAATTTTAAAACCTGCGTAGAAAAAACTCTTTATTATGTACAGTGCACCACATAAATTACAGAATGTAAGTTTAAGTCTTATTCTTTAACAAGGCAGTTTACTAGTTTGCCAATGACATTTGACTTAAAATTTATGGGCGAACCAATTAAGCGAGTGTACGAAGCGCGAAATCTGGTGGTCATTGTGGAGAAAAATCAGAATTTTGAGAAACACAGCAGGTTTAGTTAGAAACTGATGTTATCGCCTAAAAGCTGTGTTTAACACGAGGCCCTAATTATTAACATTAAGGGAACTTTTTGTTCTAAGACATGCTGGTTTCCTCATAATGTTTTCAAGCGTCAAAAGTTCGTTAGCAGCGGTAAAAGAAAGCAATCACATTATTTACACTTTGTCAGAAAATGTTCTGTTATTGATTCTGAGCCACCCTTTTTGCTAACTACTAAAAAATTCCGTATATAGTTTAGCATTGGATTTTATGTATAATATGTACTTAATATGTAGGTAATTCAAACACAAATGTTTTTAAAAAACATACTGCTTTATAGAATATAGGTCTGCTGCAAGATCCATCTTCGGAAGAAGACTTCATTTGGGTCATGATAAGGTACTTACTAAATCCAAGTAGCGCCAAGCAGTAGAAGGTCAGCTGGCAGTGGCTGGTGATGACAATCCCAATCACATTGACTCCAGTGAATGATATCAGTCTAGCTACCATCATACCGAGACTAGTTACCATGCCCCTGGAATATATATATTTTGAAGAGAATTGTATCGATATCAGCAACCTAATTACCTCTGAATTTGAATCATTTTAAAACATGTCGCTAATCCATCCCTTCATATGTTCAAAAGTTGGTATATCCTACAACGTAAACAACGCAATGAATGTTGTTGAACTGTCAAAATGAAATCCCTTACTACATCAGTAGTAAGGGATTTCGTTACGCAATTAACCTGCTGAACATGTTTTAATGAAATAATACTTTTTGGGGGTCAACGACAGCTGTTAGTGTAACGTATGATTGAAAACGTAGATGAAGTGAACTGTAATTCCAACTAATACTAAGGATTGACATTGACATCACTCTAAGCTTCCTTCACACAACTTGTCAATTGTTGTTAACTACTTTTCTTTCGTTTCATCATATTCAGACATAGACATCTGTCAAGTCTCGAAAAATTTGAATCCCAACCAACATTTCTTTTTATTTAAATAAACATTGGAATTTCTCCTGTGTCGTGGGTGCGTTTACAAACATATAAACTCACATACACAAATCGTTAGACCCGGAACAACTACTTGAAAGTCATACAAATATTTGTACCAAACCCGCAACACGCAGCGCAGAAGTCAAACAAATGTTTGACGGGATGGGCGGCCGGAATGTTTGACGGATGTTTGTTTTGAACGGTTGGCGAACTGGGTGACAACCCTCAACGCCAACCGTACCGCTAAACATTGACTATATCTTCCATTGCCTAACTTTGAGTATATCGTTAACCCAGTGCGCCATTAGACAGCCCCTGTTTCTTTGGCTCAACCAAAAACTGTTAACCTCAAATCGTATCCAATACCAAACATCACCTCACCTATGACACGTAGGATACAGGTCCACAAAATACGCCATCACGCATCCAATCCCCACCGCAGTACACTGAATCAGAATGAAGAACACCAGGTTAGCTACTGGTTCCTTCAGATTGACCAGAGTTGAACTCACTGTGGAGACTGCCAGTGTGGTGATGAGGACCACCCTGGGCCGAGAGGCGAACTTGGAGATGACCAGGTTGACGAAGAAAAAAAGAAGACCACAGGCCATGCCGGAGTAGATTGTGCTCGTTGATATTACGTCGTTGCATATGTCCTAAGAAAAAAGTAAAAAAAAAAATATTATCCTTGCAGATATTGGCTCTACATACTCAACCCATATCCTCCCGTGGGTGTTGTAAAGGGCGACTAAGGGAACTCGCACCAGGGAAGCGGGCAGCAGCGCTTCTTCTATGGAATATGAAATTATGCGATCCCCAACTCGCCTGTCAATGCAATTAACACCCCAAATGCAATGAAAGCCTTGGAGAAGAAGATACTGGCTCGATCGATAGAAATGGGTGACCATCTATACATACCAAACCCCTCCGTACTTCGGAAATCTCGTTAAGCCAGTGGTCCCGGCTGTCATTTGGAGATCTTCGACAGTCGTTACTGATCGTGAGATGTCCGAAAGCCTTACCAACGGGCATCATATTTCCCAGTATCTGGGTTGTCTTCTCGTCGTCCAAGATACCATAGTGTCTCAAGATTATTGACATGTGATTTAAATATTGGGGGCTCCCCATACTTAGAACTGAAACTCAATTTTTGGCCGGTTTTTATATAAAAACCTGCTGATATTATAAACGTTAGATTTTTAAAAGCATTTCCGTGTATTGTCATAACTAGCTACCTGATTTTGGTGAGGTTTTATGGAGTAAGATTATTACTTACACAATGCACCGCAGTTGTAGTCTGAATAAATAAATAATATTGTCATTATAAAGCATATAATCTTTGTATTTTAAACACAGTGCTATGCTAGTTAAATAGATTCGGCCTATTATCTACAGCAACTATAAGTAAAAACTTCCACGATTAGCAGTATACCTGTCATTTTTTGTGGTCAAATTCATTTTTTGCGCTAAAGTTCAGCATCCCACAATTGAAACCTTATTAAGCGTCGGTACCTATAGCCAAAGTGTGGACCTCTCTGCCAGCGTCTGAGTTCACTTCCACATTTGGCCCATCTGACTCCAAAAGTAAAAGTGAACAGGCATGTTCTGGGCATGCTCATTCCATAATAGACGCCATCCGTCGCTGTCCATCAGGCGTGATCGTGGTCAAAAACAAACCCATTCAACAATTTAAAAAATCTGACTAAACAAACCGTTTCAGTTTCAGGTGTCGCCTTGGTCTGGCTGTATAACCTGTCGCAGAAGCTCTGAGAAGTCTTCTGTTCTTCGTTGAACGAATTAAAGAAGTAGTTCAGCATCGTCGGTAACCACATCGCGAACACATTGTTCCTGAAAGAAAATTTAAGAAATGTCCATAATCTGCAGGGTAATTGCGTAACTCAGTATGTAGCTATGGGTTTAATTTTGACAGTTCAACAACAATCATTGCGTTATCTACGTTGTTGAGCAGATAAATCTTTGGAACATACAAAGCAATGGATTAGCAATATGCCTAAAAATGATAGTAAAGTGTGTTACGGAATTAAGGTGCTGTTGTTAACGTGGAAAACAATATTTTGTATCTCTTTGCTCTTAAGACATTTGTAAAGTGTACTAGGTACATAATTATACTTACTGACTCCTGTAACACACGTACCATCTAGCACGGGAGTCAGGGCTTCAAATTGAGTGTGTCAATAAAACTTTAATATTATTATTACTTACGTTCCGCAACAAAGTGCTAAAAGAAAGAATAGTTGAATAGTTCTCCACAATAAGGGTGGTTTGAATATCGGCACTGTATGCTCAGATATTGATGTCCAGAAGGCACTGGTTTGCTTCACTTCTGTGTCTAAAGTCACTATGTGTTTTACCTGAAAAAAAAAATAAGTAGCAAAGAGATTTGGAGTATTATGCCCTGTGCCCTTAAACCTTATTACCTCTTTTTTGTTTATTATATTGGTTCCATAGCTCGACCAAAGCTTCCTCTTCTTCGAAACCTACCTGACTATATCTGACCAGTCGCCCTACAAACCTTATCAGATCGGCGATCGAGCTTCGATGTGTTTTCTCGGTGGTAGACCATAATATCGGCTGCCGACAGAAGTTATCACCCACCAGACAAAGTGCCGTTAAGCGATTAGTCGTACCTATTCCAGCAAGATGTCTGTTGAGGCCGTACGGAGGACGGGTCTGAGCAGTTGTGTTACGATGTGTGCCGGGTACGATGCGCCAAATCTTGTTGTGTCGCGAGTTTGTTCGTGGAGGGTCTCCAGATCAATCTCCCTCTCGCGCAACATCATTGGTGTTATTGTTCGGTTTAACATTGCATCACCTCGCTCAACTGCCGTCGTCCTTCCTATTCTCTCCGTTTTTTTTTTTCTTTGTGTGTGAATAGGCTCTTAATAAACTAGCGCGCTTTACAAACAACGATTGCATCACTGCTTACCATCAGGCGGGATTTGCGGTCAAGCACAATTTCATATTAAATATTTTTTATAAAAAAAAAGATGTGGAAAAATAACTCGCAAAATAACATCAGATATCAAACTTTGCTATCATTTCTGATAAGGCGTGCATGCTGTATCTGTTGTATTTATAAAACAAAGTTCTATAATATATAACGTTATGTTTTCTTTATACGACACCTAAGTATAGTTTGTTCAGAATAAACAACTGAATCAATTACAATCATTGTTACATCACGTTATATTTTTTTCCAAATCCATTTAGGAATTGTTGCAGTATGGTTACCGAGCTCGCAACACAGCTGACGGTAGATCATAGTATGTACTAGGTGCCATCATCGCCGCGCCGCTTCAGCCGCGGGCGGGTGAGCGGTGCGTTGTATGCGAGCGGATATTTTTGTTGGGACAACCGATTATGATAACAAGCTCATAATTTTGTGATTTACATGATATCATTTTGAAATTGTGTACATAGATTCTTTACTTAAAATACTGAACACGTGTTTAGGGTTACGCATAAACAAAAAATAACGTTATAAGTATAAAGTGAACTACCTGCTGTCTTTCCATCGTTTTACAAGAACCGTTAAAAGGTGCCTAGCTAATCATATTATTTACTTTTATGAACAAAATAGTTTTCCTAATACTCAATAGGTATTCACGATCAGATTTTAAATCATATAAACAAAACAGTGTAGTTAATATGACTGAATGAATAATATCAATATTACACAGTATGTTAAGAAAACCCTGTCCGACCCATAAGGATAATAAAGGTTAGGTAAACACATGACCAAATATAATATAAAATTTTACGTAATCATCATAGTACCAATACAAATGAATTTTGAAATAATCTTTTTTTCCCGCGAATTAATTCCAACTTCCCCGAAATTTGGTAATTTTTAAAAAAGTGACAACACCATTATTATTATGAGCGAATCGCGATGCGACCACGTGCCGCGTGCCCTGCCGCCCGCCGCCCGCGGAGGGGTGCTTACGCAGATTTATTAAGTTACCTCTTTTTGCGAAATAATATTTATTTTTTTAGGGCGATATTTTTTTTAGTTTAGTCCGGTTTTGTATCCATTAGGAGAATCAGTTATCGATACCTAACAACACCTTCACGGGTCGGACAGGGTTTTCTTAACATACTGTATAATTGTACTTACCGGATACCCATCCTTTTTCCCTCCATTAATTTTATAAATCCTTTCCAGCACCTTTAAAGCCTTGCCGTGTTCCCCTCGACTGGCCAAATACTTAGGACTTTCCTCCAGCCAAAACAAAAACAATGCTCCAGCACCCATTGGTACTGCTAGGACCAAGGTAAAGAGCCGCCAGGGTCGGAAGGTCATGCCGAACCATGGAAGTGGCAAGTTGAAGGTTAGAGGTAGAATCAAGTATGCTAAGCCTGGAACAAAATATTATAAGATTTTTAATCATACTCGCGTGCTCAGCACTACCTACTTTGCGGTAATCACACTCTTCATGTCGCCATGAGATCCCGCTGGAGCTCTGTCCGCCGTACCGTGATTACTCGCGGCAGCGGAGAGAATGCTGCAAATAGGGTATTTGACTAAAAAAAACAAATTAGTCCGTCAGTCAGATTTCCAAAAAAAACTAGAGACGTATTTTTTGTTTTATCAAAACAATAAAAATTGACAAATATAAAAGGCATCAAAGATCAGGAGTGGTGGCTGGTGACGACGTTACTGCTTGTTAAAAAGTGTAGCGTGCAGTGACGTCAAACGAGTTTTCAACGCACTGTGTCGTCTTCGTTTTTTGTTTATATAAAAAAAGAAAAAATACGTGTCTAGTATTTTTTGGAAATCTGACTAATTAGTTTTTTTGTTTTGTCAAATACCCTATTACGATCATATCATATCAAGAACGACACATTCAACAATAAACTAAACAAGAAAATAACAGGTACTTACTGAAGGCAACCACCTCCGACCCCATATTGAAGGAATTCATAATTTGCAGGAACTGGCTCCGATACCGAAGCACGGTGCACTCGCCCAAGATTGTCATGCTGAGAGTGAAGCTTGCTGTGGAGCTGAAACAATGGCATAAAGTTATGGAGGTAGAAACCTACAGTAAAGAAGAACAGCTGAAACCGTGGGCAAAGAAAAAATAACTATAAATATAAAGTTCAGTCAGAAGCCAGGTGCACGGCTCCAATAAGTCATTTCCTATGGAGAAAATCCGGCAAGAATCTTGAAGGTTGCTATATTCAATGATTTACTTTAATAACAGGAAATGGAGACCGTTTTGGGGGCCCATATTTTGACCTTCGAAAAGTGCTAATTCTCAGCCTTATTTCAATAAATGACTTTGATTTCGAATGTTTTGAATTTATGTAAGTAGATAAGTGCAGTGTTAATAAATATGAGAGGACAGTTTCTGTGATTTATTTTAAGTAAATAGGCTTCTTGAGGCTTAGGCTTATTCATAATCATCATCATCAACTTTTTTATCGTCCCACTGCTGGGCACAGGTCTCCTCTCAAACAGAGAAGGATTGATCGTAATCACCACGCTTGCTCAATCCGGCTTGGGATTTCAGACTAAAAGGTTCAAGGTCCAGGTTTCCTCAAGATGTTTTCCTTCACCTTATAATCAGTCATTGGTGTCCAAGATATACTTAGATAATACATATAACTTAGAAAGGTTACATTGGTACTTGCCTGACCTGGAATCGAACCCACACATTCATACTTGAGAGGCTGATGCTTTAACCACTAGTCCACTACGACTTCGGCTTAAATTTACAATGAGCAAATTATTGATTCTTGGTCTTTAAGCTAAGCAGACGTGTCTTATGTGCGGAATATAATGAAATATTTCAAATAATTGCGAATTAAAACATTGTGCCTAACTACAATTCAGCGGAATTGTAATATTGAGTAAAGTGTGTCGCGTGTGTGATCAGTGATTCATCGTTATACCCGATTACAGTGATGATCTAAAAACTATTATAACATTTTACTGTTTCTGTGTTAGTATGTCTAACCCGGGATCAAGCCCTTTCGGGCGCAGCCAATTGATAAGACGTAGTCCACCCCCAACGCCCTTACCTCCAGAACAACATCAGCAAAGTGACCCTGAACCTGCGCCCTCGGGGGCAGAAGTAGAAATCGTTTCAACGCCGGATATTCAGAAATGGATGAGTACCATAGATACAATCCTAACGGAAGTTTGCTCTATTGTGGCCGAGGGAAAAATGATAAATGACCATAAGTTACGAGTTGCCAACCTCTGCCGTAAGATCTCTCATGGGACATCCCAAATGGCCGTACTGTACCAGTCCCTAAAGGCAAAAACCCTCCAAGCACATATAACCGTTCAGCATCTTGAAGAACAGCAGGACATCGCAGAATCGATAAAAGAAATGAAAAAGGCAGTTGAAACAAATCGAAATACGGGTAATATTTCCTATGCCAATGTGGTGAAAAAAGGAGAAGACCTTATACGCCCAGCCAATTTAAGATCTATAGCGATATACCCTACAGATAAGACAAAGTCCAGTGACGACACAAAGACCCTAGTACAAAAAATAATCTCGCCGGAAGAATTAAAACTGCGAGTCCGTGGTGTGAAAAAAATTAGGAATGGAGGCGTAATCATCAGTGCGGATGGCCAAGGCGATATTGAGAAACTAAAAGCTACCGAAAAACTTGTTTCTTCAGGTCTTAAGGTCCGCTCGTGTGTGGAGTACTGCAGCCACATTTGGGCTGGTGCTGCGAAGTGTCACCTTGCCGCTTTGGATTCGGTGGAGAGGCGTGCGAAGAGGCTGATTGGCGACCCAGACTTAACTCGAAACGGTCTCCAAAGCCTGGAGCACAGGCGTAGAGTAGCCAGCCTATCGGTCTTCTATAGGATGCATTCTGGTGAGTGTGCAAGGGAATTGCATGATTTAATTCCCCCATCTCCGTTCCATCATCGGACGACCCGTCGTACGGCGAGTTTCCACCCTTACGTTGTTGACACCACTGCGATCCGGACGAAGCGTTTTGCTTCCTCCTTTATACCGCGTACATCGAGGGATTGGAACAATTTGCCGGCGTCGGTGTTTCCGTCACATTACGATTTGAGTGTCTTCAAGGCTAGAGTGAATAGGCTCTTAATAAACTAGCGCGCTTTACCATCAACGATCGCGTCACTGCTTACCATCAGGCGGGATTGCGGTCAAGCGCTGGTTTATAATTTATAAAAAAAAAAAAAAAAAGAGCCTTCCAAACGTCGTCCTAGAATAGCAGTCATTGGTGTCCCTGTTGCTCTTACGGAAAAAGAAGTATTGGACTGTATATACGAACAAAATCTTTCAGAAAAGCTGGCCAATACCTCTCGTGTATCCTTTTTGGAACAGATAAAACTCAGCCACAAATCAGGGAAGAAAGATCGTTCTACCTGTAATTATATCCTGGAGGTACCTGCTAGTATTAGGAAAATGCTGATAAATCAAGGCCGAATTTTTATAAATTGGACGTCACGTCCAGTTAGAGATTTCACCATTGTTACTAGATGTTTCAACTGCCACCAGTTTGGACATGCAGCCAAGTTTTGCCGTGAAACCAGCCCAACATGCAACCACTGCGGGGAGATGGGTCACGCCTTTAAAGAATGTACCAAAAAAACGTCTCCTCCAAATTGTGCTACGTGCAAGCGCTTCAAGCGCAAATGTGATCATCCAACTGGTGACGTGAACTGCCCGGCACGCAAGTACGCTGAAGACAATTACATTAATTCAATAGATTATGAAGGCGCCTAAGAGCGCCATCTACAATAGTAATTAAGTAGCCCATACACAGTAGGTTTTAGTTTTTTATTTTATTTTTTATATTTAATAGGCTCTAATATTATGACGGCTGAATTGATCAGCGACATTGATAATTTTTCCGTATCTGAAGTCATAGTTTGTAATGTTGATGAATGCAAGAAATTTTTTCTACCCGAAGGAAAAGTGATAACCTTCCTAACCCAAAATATTCGCAGTATAAACCGTAATTTTACCGGTTTTCAATTGCTCCTACAGAACCTCGATTTATGCTGCGATATTATTGTACTAACAGAGTGTTGGTTATCAAAACAAGCAGACAATTTGCCAACACTAGACGGTTATACGTTATATAAAACAATCTTAAATACTAATCAAAACGATGGCATAGTTGTTTACATTAAAAATACCTTAGACGTAATAGTAGAGGAACCTTTGTTTCCAGGGTGTAATTGCTTATTAATTAAAATTAAATCCGATATAGTAGTTATGGCTATTTACAGGCCACCATCTCAAAACCTGGATATATTTTTAGACTCGCTGAGTGCCACATTAAGTAAAATATCCTATCACAAAAATATCATACATTAATATTAATATAGCTTCCGGAAAAACGGAAACCCATGCACATAACTACCTGAATGTCTGCACATTTTATGGACTTTTACCGGCTCATAATCAACCGACTCACCAGAGTGAATCCTGCTTAGATCATATCATTATTAAGACAAAATCACCATCTAAAACATTTATTACTAATTCATCGCTTACGGATCATCAGGCTATATTATTAACCCTAGAAATATCTTCACCTAGAAAAAACTGCATGCGTTACCTTGAAAAATTGAATATGACGAGTCTTGAAAACGACATGCGTGACATCAATTTTGACCCCGTTTTCCTTTCCGGTGATCCGAATGTCTCGATAAAGTATTTTATTGATACGCTGCAAACACTCATCAGCAATAACACATCAAGCACATTAATACCGAGAAAGTACAGTAATATCAAACCATGGATAACGCCGGGTCTTGTCCGCTGTATACGTCATAGAGACAAACTTCATCAGAAACTGAAACTAACACCCGATAATGAGATACTTTCAGTTACTTACAAACGCTACAGAAACTTCTGCAATAATCTATTGAAAAAACTAAAAATAAGACACGACCGAGTACAACTCCAGAAAGCGGGTAAGAATAATAAGCTTATATGGAAATTTATCAAAAGCAATATTTTCAGACAGAAAAAACTAGTCGCTCCGCTTGATCTTTTATCACCCTACTTGCACCCATCAGAAGCAACGAATAATGTAAACAACTACTTTGTTAACGTTGGCAAAAACTTAGCTGAGAAGACCTTTTCTAGAAATTCAATTACTCAATATACGCCGGTGACATATAACTCTCTGGGCTCTTTTGTACTATTATAGACAGACGCCCAGGAAGTATTATGTCTAATAGATGGGCTTAAAGACGTTTGTGCTGTTGGGTGGGATAACATCCCCAATATCGTACTAAAACGATTCAAACACCTTATTGCACCGCCACTAACACACATCTTCAACTTATGCCTAAGTAAAGGATTATTTCCGAAACTGCTTATGATAATCTTCTGATGATAATCTTAACTTCCGTAAACATGTTGACTTATTATGTACTAGAGTACGTAAATTAATATACGTTTTTAAAAATTTGCGCAACATAGCAAACTTTACTTTAATTCGGCAGGTGTACATGGCTTTGTGTCAGTCCATTCTTACCTATTGTATAAGTTCCTGGGGTGGTGCTCCAAAAACTATACTTCTGCCCTTGGAACGAGCTCAAAGAGCAATCCTAAAGGTCGCCAGCTTTCGTCCTTTCAGATTCCCCACCCACCAGCTTTACAGTGAATGTAAAGTGCTAACAGTACGCCAGTTATTTATTTTGAATATAGTACTACTCCAGCACGCTGATATTGGTTTTAGCCCTGTACCTTTTGGCAAGAGAAGAAAGGATTTAGTTTGCACTAACACACGGACGAAACATGCTTTTACTAACAGATTTTATTTATTTCTCGGACCATATTTATATAACAAATGTAACAAACTACTACAGATATACAGTGAAAGCTCAAATAAATGTTGTGTAATGCTAACTGAATATCTACAAACCCTCAGTTACACAGATACGGAAAAAATGCTGGAGGTGTTAAAATAAAATGAGTAGTTTAGTAAGTTAAGTTATATACTAATAAATAAGTAGAGTTAATGTATTATTTAAGTTTTTAAGACAACTTTTCATTGCTTAGTCTTAAATACCTACTTTTGTCATATGTTTATTATTATTATACTATAGCTATCAAATATCCTTGCTGATGATAGCCTGAAACACAGGTTTAAATAAACCTAGTTCGGGTGGTCCCAACATTAGTTTTAGATCGTAACTTTAAAGATTTATATTATGTATTAGACTACAGTAAGTTAGCTTTTACGATTGTTATTATTAAGATTTTTATTACTATACAAACAGATTTTTTGTACATTAATTGTTGTTGTTGTTCTATGTTTTTTAATAAATTTCATTTTCATTTCATTTTCATTGCTGAAGAGCCTAATAAGTCCTCCTGATGGGATTGACAATGGCGGCAGTCGGCAGATTATCCTTCGCGGGACATATTGTAGTGGAAAATCTGTACGCCATATTGTAGTAGAAATTCTGTACGCAAACGGAGGTGCACAGATGTGCCCCTCTTTCCTCACTCTCATATTCCAATCAAACACCTCCGGAGAGAGATCAGACGGAGAAAAGTTGAAGGTACTCTTTTACCGAGTCCTCGAGACTTAGTTGTGCTTCCGTCATGACATGTATTTCCAAAATATGGGTTTAGCGACGATAAGTAAGTCTGTCGAAAATATGGTTGGACAATTGTTTTTCTAGATTGTGCTAAGTTGTTAGGTTTCAGTGTGTTCGTCCCGTCATCTTGGGTCCCTCCAGCAGCAAACTAAGTCGAGTTGTCCTTAATGTTTTTAAGTATTTTCCCTTTCTGAAGTCCCTAATTTATCAAGGCTTTCACAAAGTAGCCCAGTTAACCAGACGACTACGAACTAAGTTATCTGCAAGAGACTAATAAAAGAAACTATTTTCTTAAGTTTAGGCATAAGTATATATTTGTATCAAGTGTGATACAAATATATATGCTTTAGCAATAAAACAGAAAGCTAGGTGATCACAGGCTGATTGCATACCATAAATTGATTATCTGAACGTGCAAAACGAAGATGTGAAAACATGTTATTAACAATCTACATAGTAACACTATTGTAAATATATTGATTAATCTTTAAGAAGAGATATAATTTTACACTCTCATAAACTAAAATATTTCAACAATCGGATATGAAATGATGGTCAAGAGTGAGAGTGCTTTAGGTAGGTGTCTTATATTAGAACTTGGCATCATATACTAGTACGAACTTATAGCAATTGAGAACTGTTTTTTCTTTAATTTTTTCAATAAAGCGCGCTAGTTTATCAGGAGCCTATTCACTCAAAAAGACGGAGGAAGACGGTAGTTGAGCGAGGTGATGCAATGTTAAACCTAACAACACGACCAACGATGCTGCGCCAGAGGAAAATGGATCTGGAAACCCTCCACGGCCAAACTCCCGACACAAAAACAGTCGTACCTGGCATACACCGCAACACAACTGCTCAGACCCGTTCTCCGTACGGTTTCCCCAGACATCATGCAGGAACACGACGAATCGCTTGGCGGCAAGACTTTGTCTGGTGGGTGGTAACTTCTGCCGGCAGCCGATGTTATGGCCTTTTTCCCACGCTGTCTATATCTCTGTACCTATTTATTATCCTATCGTAGGTATACTGGAAGAGATTTCTTATGAAATAAGCATCACCTGCATGAGCGGCGGTAGCCTAATGGTATCAGCCGGGATTTACAAGTTGATAAACATCGTGAAGAGACCGTCCTGGGGCCAAAAAATAAATATCTAAGACATGTGACATCTACCAACCCGCACTGGGCAAGCCTGGTAGATTACGGCCCACTCCCTCTCACCGAGCGGAGCTGAGCGGAGCTGAGCGGCCTGTGTCTTAATACTGGAAATATTACAGGCTGATTATGAAGCATCACCTCTGTAGCTTATTATGTTACGTCTTTTCTTGTCTGTTTATATATTCCTACTTTCTTCTTTCTGCTCCTTTAAAAAAAACTCCTACACTAGGAATTTCTCCTGTATCGTGGGTGCGTTTTCAAACATATAAACTCACATACACAAACAACCAGACCCGGAACAACTACTTATAGGTCATACAAATATGTGTTCCGTGCGGGAATCGAACCCGCGACACGCAGCGCTGTAGTCAATAATTTATCAACTGCGCATTCAATATTATATGTACAGGCGACAGCACATCAAGCTACTACAATCTCTTAGATTCCTTTATGACATTTTCAACTTTATCATTAAAGCATTAAGACTCAAGGTGGATTGGGAATATTTGACAGTTTCGGGTAGCGTAACTTGCTGTCAGTACATAAATTGTTAAATTAAAAATATATAAACAAACACAGTGCGACACTAAGACATACTCTGTTTTAAAGCTTCGTTCGGGTGTAGTTAGCTATTATGTTAATGGGCTATCAAACACAAAAAAAATTTCAAATCGTACCAGTTGTTCCTGAGATTAGCGCGTTCAAACAAACAAACAAGCTCTTCAGCTTTATACATTAGTATAGATTTGAAAGTGAGTTTGTTTGCGCGCTTTCACGCCTAAACTACTGAACGGATTTAGATGAAATTTGGCACACAGATGGTTTATAACCAGGAATAACATATACGTTACATTTTATCCCGATATTCCCACGGGATCGAAACTTTCGCGGATACCACGGCACATAGCTAGTAGATACATAAAGGAAACATTTTTATGGTGTGAGACGATTAAAAACGCTTGTATAACCGACGTTAATATTGTCACATACCTACTAGGTTTAAACATCGTAATATAAAATGATTTATACACAACGTTATTTTTTGTAAATAAAAAACCCGAAACACGAGTCAAGTATTTTATGTAAAGAATTTATGTACAAAATTTCAAAAAGATATCATGATAAATCACAGAGTTACGAGCTTGTTATGTTACCTGGTTCTCCCTTCAAAAATATGGCGCGCCTGCAGCGGCGCGGCGGAAGCAGGACACTATAATCCGCTTTCACCTGTGTTGTGCGTTCGGTAACCACACTGCAACATTTTTAAATTATATTTGGGGAAAAATATAACATGGTGTAAAAATGATTGGAGTCGATTCAGTTGCTTATTCTTAACACATTCAGGGTTCACATAAACAAAAAATAACTTTGAATAATGCTATCATGAAATTTCATCGTAGGTTTTAGTTCCGATGGACTTTATTGGGGACCCCTAAAATTAAATTAATTTTTGGCTACATACATAGATAAAAATGTTATTCTTTATCAACATTATATACAAAGGCAATCAACTGACGATCATAATATTTATAACATTCAATACATTATAAAATTTGACAGCTACATACCAAGAACACGTGTTATTCTGCTGATGAATGCGTGAACTTTTGCACATTTATTTCTTTGTTTACTTGCAGCGCCCTGCGGTTTCACCCGTATAAGTGGGAAATACATGGGAATATTACGATAATAGACGGACATAGCCAGTAGTGCCTCCGAGCGAGTCAGCCTTAAAATTAACATGGACAAGACGAAAGTCATATCTAATGCCCATGTTGTACCGACTCCTATAAAGATTGGAGACTCTGTTCTCGAAGTTGTTGACAGTTACGTGTACCTGGGACAAACTATCCAGTTAGGAAGGTCCAATTCGTACGTAGAATCTTCTCGTCTAAGATACCACAGTGTCTCAAGACTAAAGTCTTTGACCAGTGTGTTTTGCCAGTGATGACTAATGGAATTGAGACGTGGTCGCTAACAATGGGCCTAAATAAGAAAGCTTAAGGTCACTCAAAGTGCAATGGAGAGGGCTATGCTTGGGGTTTCTCTGTGCGATTAAATCAGGAATGAGGAGATCCACAGAAGAATGAGAGTAACCGACATATCCCGAAGAATTCCAACACTAAAGTGGCAGTGGGCCGGGCACATTGCCCGTAGGACCGATGCCCGCCGACGGGATATCGAGTGGCGACCACGCACCGGAAGACGCAGCGTGGGTAGACTAGGCAAGGTGGACCTACGACCTGGTGAAGGTGGTAGGAAACCACTGGATGCGGGGGACGCAGGGCCGGTCATTGTGCGTCGTGGAGATCTTTGGGGGAGGCCTATGTCCAGCAGTGACAACCTTTCGGCTGAAATGATGATGATGATGATGATCGGGATAAAAAGTATTCTAACTTTTATTGTGATGAACTATATTACTGAAAAGGTTAATCAAAATCCGTTCAGTATTTTTTGCGTGAAAGAGTAAGAAACATCCATTCATCCATCCTCACAAACTGTCACATTCATTAGGTATAATATTAGTAGAAGTGAGATGGGATCTTTATCTCCAACAAAGACGATACAATTACTTGCAAGTATTCATAGAACAGAGAAGGAATGAGCGTAATCACCACTCTTGCTCAATGCGGGTTGGCGATTTCAGACACAAAGTCTAGTCCTTCTCTGTATGAGAGGAGATCTGTTCCCAGCAGTGGAACGATAAAAAGGTTGATGGTGATGATGATGATGATTCATAGAACAGACAAATGCGAGTTTGCACATCAAATAATACAGTTACAATACATTCGAAATAAAGAGAGGAAAAAGTGGAGGGGTAGCAGATCAAAACATGAGCATATAAATACATATACTCCATCGATTTAGGTAGTTAACTAAAGATAAACGAAAAACCAACTAAACGTGATACCAATAAGTCATCAGTTGTCAGCAACATCATATTTCATCAGACAAAATCTTGCCGCCAAGCGATTCGTCGTGTTCCGGCATGATGCCTACTGAAGCCGTACGAAGGACGGGCACAACTGAGCAGTTGTGTTGCGATGTGTGCCGGGTACGATGCACCAAATGTTGTTGTGGAGGGAGTTTGGTCCTGGAGAGTCTCCAGATCATTCTCCCTCTGGCGCAGCATCGTTGGTCGTATTGTTGGGTTTAACATTGCATCACCTAACTTAACTGAAATCTTCTTTCCTATTCACTAAGTTTTTTAAGTGAATAGGCTTAATAAACTATCGCGCTTTACCATCAACCCAGATCAGATGTCCGTCTGATGCGGCATACCTCAGCTACCCGGGATACGCATTGGAGCACCATTTCCTGCAGCGTGCTGGGGTCGGTGTGTATGTCCGCAATGACATTTGTTGCCGGCGCCTCCGTCACCTCGAAGACCCTCATTTCTCGTCCCTATGGCTGTCGGTTGACACTGGTGTGGACAAAATTGTTTACACTTGTGTCTACCGATCGCACAGCGGTGATCAGGAGACAACTCGTTTATTTGACCACCTCAGTGAGGCTGCTGACAATGCACTGCAGCGGCACCCTGACGCACACTTCGTCGCTCTGGGGGATTTCAATGCCTGCCATCAGGACTGGCTTTTCCCGTACCAGAAGACCGACCACGCTGGGAGAGAAGCGCGAAACTTCGCGCTTTCAATGGGCCTTTCCCAGCTGGTAAAGCAAGCGACTAGGGTGCCTGATGTAGTTGGTCATACTGCCAATTGTCTGGACCTTCTGCTGACCACTGATCCGGACAGGTGTGTCGTAACAGTTTCCTCACCGTTGGGAACTTCAGACCACTGTTTGGTGAAGTCTGTGTCGACCTTCTCCCCACCAGATCACGACTGTCGTGGTGAACGGCGAATGTGGCGATACAGGTCAGCAGACTGGGATGAAATGCGCCATTTCTTTGCATCTTATCCTTGGCAGCAGGTCTGCTTCTCTTCTAGCAATCCGTCGAGCTGTGCGGATGCTATAACCGATGTGGTGCGTCAAGCTATGGAATATTTTATTCCCTATAATGACGTGCCCGTCGGTGGCTCGGCTCGCCCATGGTTCAATGCCGATTGTGCCCAAGCTGAACAGCGTAAGCACACGGCATTTCTCACCTGGGTTGACGCTCGTGACCGCGGAGCTCCGGATCTAAGCTCAAAGAAGAGAGCCTTTAACCGTGCTGCCAAGTCCTACAAAAAGGCGCTAAAGAAGGCTCGCTTTGACCGTATTACCCATATTGGCAACTGGAACGTCAATTAAACACCGGGATGGATAGCTGACTGATTTATTCATTTTTAGAGTATACCCACATATACAATAATAAAACCAGGTGCAAATACCTTACACTTTTCCCTCTTAAAAACTACGGGTAAACACAGGTAATAGATGAACCTTGACAAGATTTTTAACAATCAAAATCGATACTAATAACTAAGTACCCAATACGTCACAGGTAAATATTATGCTACTTAGTTATAGCCTTATCTTTGTTTATGGCGCGCGTGTGCGCTCGTATTGTTCTGGCCGAAGCCCCCGGCGGCGGCGGCGGCGGCGGGGAGCGAGTCGCCGGGGCGGCCGGACTCACTAAGTCTGCACTACCCGTCTCCGCCTCCAACTCACCGGATGCTTCCGACGCATCCTCGAAATCATCATCATCTTTGTCATTACCATCATTTTCCCCCTTTTTAGAACCGATGCTCGTTCGCGATAGTGAAAATCGCGACTTATTCCCGACTGGAATTACTTGATCTCGGTGTCTGCGCCACTCGACCCCGTTTCCCATATCTACTCGATGCGTGCCTCCTGCATGTGCCACCTGGCGTTGCTGCGCTGCTCGTGCCACTTGCGCGACGTCGGGCCGTAATGCATCTAGTCTTGACCGCATCCGACGCCCGGTTAGCAATACTGCCGGTGGCACGCCCGTAGTTGCATGCTCACAATTACGATAATTGAATAAAAATATATTTAATGCATTTAATACATTCTCACCACTATGAACAGCTCTTTTAATAGCCTTTTTAACGGTCTTCACCGCATTTTCAGCGGCACCATTGCCCTGTGGCCTGTATGGTGCCGTTGTTACATGGGAGATACAATTATTCAAGCAATAGTTTTTAAATTCATGTGATAGGAATGGTGGTCCATTATCCGTTACGAGTTGCGAAGGTAATCCGAACCTACTGAAAACAGTCATTAAGGCTGTGATAGTTGACTGTGCGTCCGTGCGACCCATGGGGAGCGCTTCAATCCATTTTGAATGCGCGTCGATAAGTATAAGATATTTTTTTTCTGCGTATTCCGCAAAATCTGCATGCAAACGTTGCCATGGAAACGTTGGAAATTCCCACGGATGCAGATCTGCGCGCGGCGCTGCATCGCGCACCATGCGACACGGCTCGCACGAACGTACCATCGCTTCAAGGTCGGCATCTAAATTAGGCCAATATACGTAATTACGAGATAAGTTTTTCATTTTTTTAACACCTAAATGACCTTGATGGATTTCTTCCAGAATTTTACTTTGTAGTGTCTGTGGTATTATAATTCTATATTTATAAATTAAACAACCAAAATCCATTGTTATATCACCTTTACGAGCAAAATATGGTTTTTCTTCTTCGCAACTAGGTACGGATGGCCATCCAAACTTTACATACCCCAATATACGAGATAAGATTACATCTTTATTGGTTTTCTTACCGACGTCATGAAAATTAACAGGCATACATTGATGAACAAGCTTAACATAACTCATAGTTTCAGTGGGACGGCGCTCCCGTGCTAACGGTAAACGCGACAGCGCGTCCGCGGGGCCATTTTGTTTAGAAGTTATATATTTAATAGTGAACTCATATGCGGCTAATCGTGCAGCCCAGCGTTGTAAGCGACTGACCGCCGTTTGCGGTATACCCACTTTCGCTCCGAAAATATAGCTTAAAGGCTGATGATCCGTTCGTAGTTCAAACTGTCTACCATAGAGATACTGGTGGTGTCTAGTGACTCCATAAAATATGGCTAATGCCTCTTTATCAATTTGACTATAATTGCGTTCCGCATCATTGAGTGTGCGCGACACACAGCTAACCGGTCGCTCACTACCGTCAGGTAAACGATGCGCCAACACTGCGCCCAACCCGTACGCGCTGCTGTCCACCGATAGCACCAAGGGGCGCCCCTCCTCATAATGCGCGAGCACTCTCTCGCCTGACAGGACTCGTTTAGCCTCTTTAAAGGTCTCATCGCACTCCTTACTCCAATTCCAACTGACATTCTTTCTTAAGAGATTATGTAACGGGTGTAACAATATACTTAAATTTGGTATAAATTTGGCATAATAATTCAGTAAACCCAGAAAACTCCTTAATTGTGTGATATCTGTGGGTGTCGGAGCATCAACAATAGCTTCCACTTTCTTGGGATCCGGGCGCAGACCACTTCGATCAATTATGAACCCGAAATATTTAACGCTAGATTGTAAAAAGCAACATTTGTTAAGTTTGACTGTCAAACCCATATCCCTTAATCTGACGAGTACTTGCCTCAAATTAATCAAGTGTTCTGCTCTCGAAGCCCCAGTCACACAGATATCATCCAGAAACACGACCGTGGCTGGCACCCCGCGCAACGTCTCCTCCATTAGTTTTTGGAATTTTTCCGGAATGCAAGATAACCCAAATGGCGTACGGCGATAGACGAATGTACCAATGTGTGTCGTGATAGCTGTACACGGTTGCGAATCCTCGGTCAACATAGTTTGTTGATATGCATGCGTTAAATCGATTTTAGAAAATTCACTTCCCCCGCTTAGAGTAGCAAACAACTCTTCAATGTGTGGGAGTGGGTAATATTCACGTTTTAGTTTACGATTAATAGTCACTTTGTAATCGCCGCAAATCCGTATATCGCCGTTCGTCTTGATCACCGGCACAATCGGTGTACCGTAGTCAGAGTGCTCGACTCGGGCAATCGTCCCCTCGGCCTCGAGCCGCTCGAGCTCGCGCTCCACGCGCGCGCGGAGCGCTAGCGGCACGGGCCGCGCTCGCACATATACCGGCTCGTTGTCTGTCAGATGCAATTGGAGCAACTTTTTACACTTTCCTAATTTGTCAGTAAAAACTTCAGGAAATTCTATAGCTAATTTACTTATACACGGATCTGTTATAATATCATTTAAATTGATTTGTTTCACATTAAGGGACTTCAACCAATCCCTTCCCAATAGAGGGCGTCCCCCATTTTTAATTACATAACAACACAAATTGTTTGCTGTAACATCACCAAGTCGAACATTCACATGTATATAACCCAATGAATCAATACGCGTACCGGAATAACAACGTAACATAAGATTATCTAATTTTATTGTTTTATTTGAAAACATCTTCTTATAAAAGTCTTCACTAATCGCTGAGATACGACTCCCCGTATCGACTTCACATTTAATTAGATAATCGTCTATGTTTACGTCAATAAAATAAGGTTTGTTACCTTTAGATGCCAGTTCGATACTCAACAAATCCTCGTCCTCCGATTCCTCACTGACGTAGTTTTGTATGCCAGACCGACCACTACGTCCCACTTCTTTGCACATTACTTTCAAATTTCCGCGTTGGTTGCACTCATCACAGTTGTAATTAATATAACGACACCTTTCTGATCGATGCGCCTTACCGCATCGCCAGCACTGTTGAGTAGACGTGGAAGGCCCCGGCGCCGCAGTGGTGGTGCGTCCTCCTGACGTCGCTCCGTCGGCCCTCAGGGCCGGGTTCCGCCTTGGCCGGCGCGCGCCTCCCCCACTCGTTTGTGTCCGCCCTGCGCCTGTCCTGTGCAAGCCTTCGCCTGCGTCGCCGCCTGCACCTGAGGTGGTGGCTGCGGCGGTCGCCGCGCTCACCTCCGCGTGCCTCTCTGCGGCCTCTAGCGCCAGAGCCAGCTCCACCGCCTCTTTGTATTTAATATTTCGCTCCGCAAAAATTCGCGATCGCATCGCGCTATTGGATAAACCCGATACAAATTGGTCACGTAAATTTTCTTCCAGCATCGTGCCAAAGTTACATGTGGTCGCAAGATGTTTCAAATCTTGGAGGTGCTCCGTCATGGATTCACCCACACGCTGTCTACGTAAGCGAAACATGTGACGCTCGGCGATCTCCGATCTTTGTGGTTCTAGATGATCAGTCACCAAACGTACCAATTCGTCAAATGTTTTTGTCTCCGGATCTGCCGGGGCACATAGGTCGCACATTAACGAATAAGTAATTTCACCCACCACCGTAATTAACAACGGTACACGCAACTCGACTTTTATCTCATTTAGGAGAATGTACTGTTTAACGCGACGAATATACGACGGCCACTGCTTGGAATTGGTGTCGAATGGTTCTAATCGTCCGATCGGCATTGTTAATAAAATAATAACACTTCGACTTGACACGTTTCACGCGGATTCGATTAATAAAATACCTCGTCGCCAAATGGAACGTCAATTAAACACCGGGATGGATAGCTGACTGATTTATTCATTTTTAGAGTATACCCACATATACAATAATAAAACCAGGTGCAAATACCTTACAGCAACAAGTTATCTGCGCAGCCTTCTGGTAGCAGATCTTTTTGGTCCCTTGCCAAATCGGTCGAGGCGAGCTTCTGTCGGCCCTCACTGCCTCCGCTGGTTAGGCCTGATGGAACACTGGCTCATACGGCGAGAGAGAAAGCAGGTCTCTTTGCATCTCTCTTTGCCCATAATTCGCGTCTTGATACTGGCAGTGCTACTCCACCTATTTTACCCCATTGCGGTACTTCAATGCCTGAGGTTCGCATTCGGAACAAGGAGGTTCTGAGAGCACTGTGTCGTCTGGACGTGAATAAGGCTAGTGGTCCGGATGGTATACCAGCGATTGTCCTAAAAGCATGTGCGCCCGAGTTGTCTCCTGTATTGACACGCTTGTATCGCCTCTCATTTGGGACTGGTATAGTGCCCAAGTCCTGGAAGCTTGCCAACGTGCAGCCCGTGCCCAAAAAGGGTAGTCGTGCCGATCCTAACAACTATCGGCCGATTTCGATCACCTCCATACTTTGCAAAATTATGGAGCGTGTATTGAACTCGCGCCTCTTGGCATACCTGGAAGGTAACGATCTCCTCAGTGACCGACAGTACGGGTTTCGCCGGAATCGGTCAACTGGGGACCTACTAGTGTATGCCACTCACTTGTGGGGCGAGGCACTCGAGAGGAGTGGGGAAGCAATTGCTGTCTCCCTTGATGTCTCGAAGGCCTTCAACCGGGTATGGCGCGCTGGCCTTTTGAGTAAGCTTCCAGCGTACGGCATTTCCCCTAGCCTGACTGGCTGGGTAAAAGACTTCCTGACTGAACGGTCCCTCCGAGTTGTTGTCGACGGATGCTCATCTGAGCCCATGTCGACTAATGCCGGTGTTCCTCAGGGGTCTGTTCTCTCTGCAACTCTGTTTCTGCTGCATATTAACGATCTGCTGATGCCCGGTATCTATGGGTATGCAGATGACAGCACAGTTGTGGAGAGATACCTGCCGGATGCTCGGGCTAGTAGGGAATCAATCCGGTCCGAAAGAGAGGCCATGGTAGAGCGAACGAGTGTTGCACTTCAGGCAGTCTCCGAATGGGGCAATGCCAATCTTGTAGCATTCAATGCCGCCAAAACGCAGGCGTGTCTTTTCACCGCCAAAAGGAGCCCGTTCACCTTGGCTCCTACTTTTCGGAATGTATCCTTGGAGTGTACCGACCGCCTTCAGCTTTTGGGTATTGAGATTTCCTCGAACCTAAACTTTGGGCGGTTCATTGAGTCCAAGGCCAAGGTGGCTGCCAGAAAACTTGGTGTAATCGCAAAGGTCCGGCAGTACTTCACACCAGGGCAGCTTCTAATGTTGTACAAAGCACAGGTCCGTTCGTGTGTGGAGTACTGCAGCCACATTTGGGCTGGTGCTGCTAAGTGTCACCTGGCCACTTTGGATTCAGTGGAGAGGCGTGCGAAGAGGCTGATTGGTGACCCTGATTTAACTCGAGTTGGTCTCCAAAGCCTAGAGCACAGGCGTAGAGTAGCCAGCCTTTCGGTGTTCTATAGGATACATTCTGGGGAGTGTGCGAGGGAATTGCACGATTTAATTCCCCCATCTCCGTTCCACCATCGGACGACCCGTCGTACGGCGAGTTTCCACCCTTATGTTGTTAACACCTCTACGATCCGGACGAAGCGTTTCGCCTCCTCCTTTATACCGCGTACATCGAGGGACTGGAACAATCTGCCGGCGGCGGTGTTTCCGTCGAACTACAATTTGAGTGTCTTCAAGGCTAGAGTGAATAGGCTCTTAATAAACTAGTGCGCTTTACCATCAACGATTGCGTCACTGCTTACCATCAGGCAGGATTGCGGTCAAGCGCTGGTTTATAGTTTAATAATAAAATTATAAAAAAAAGAGTTTAGCTGTTAAAATCACAAATACATACAATTTATTAAAATAATTTAATTCATTAGATTTTGCTACACACCTTTACACAGATACGACATGGTACCTACAACACACATAAAATATGTTGATACACAGGTTGAGAAACGACACAAAATACAGATTCCTTTACAGTCCAGGATTAGACCTTGGTACGAATGTAGGGTAAAGCAATAGAACACACTGAAGGTAGAAGTTATCCCATATCAAACGCTCGTAAAAGCCGCATTAGACGACTATTACGGCAAACTATAAATCTCTGGTAAATTGACGCGGATCCCGCGTGGGTTGCGGGACTCATGGTTAATTGTGTCAACTAACTTGTATCATGTATGGAGGTGTGTAGACTGACTCAAGTCATGTAACCTCCTGAAACTTCCTAATCATTAAATCAATCTACGCACGCGAGTTCTAACTCGCGTGACCCGATGCGAAGTATTCGCACATTGATTTTTAATCAAAAATATTTGAAAAACCTCTAATATGTGAGTAATTTGTATATTTCCAGTATATTTCCAGGTCCAGAAAAGATTTAAAATAATGCCTCGTTTATGTATATTGATAAAATATGATAGAAGTTATGACGTACCGACAAAAATGCCCTTGAGAAATAATACCTATACAATTATGATTTTGAAAGGATATAGGTATCTAGATATTTTTTAAGTTGTTATGAACTGTGATTCCATTAGATACTTTCTAAAACGTAGAAGAAGTAGTGAACCCTACTTAACTAACAGTACCTGGGCGACCGAGCTTTGCTCGGCATCTTTTTTTTTGTTATAATTTTTATTATTGATTTATTTACATCAGACAATTGTTCATAGTCTTCATAAAAACACATAGGTACACAAAATACATTTAAATTATTTATGAACTATTATAAATATACATATAACATTCCAAAATAAAATTAAACTGATAATTAATATAGTACTTTGATTTGATATAGATGACGTTTACATTCATGGTACACGAAGCCAATGTTTGGTTTGCGGTTAGACCCAGAAAATTGCTCTTAAAATATCATGTGTCTTTTTTACACGAAAATGCCAAAAAGAACATTAAAAAAAAACGCTTACCAACAATTTAACTCCACGAAGCCGTGACTCATCTCAAGAAGCAGAAGATAACCTCCATGAAAACAATCTGATTTTCGCTCGTCTCACACGTGTTTGTCAGAATTCGCACAGTGAGGACCCATTTGAAGAAGAACTTGATGAAAATCATCAGGTTTCCGCTCATCCCACACGTGCTGCTAAAGTAAGATGCTTGCAAAACTTGACTAACATTTTAAGAACAGAAAGGTCTTATGATTTAAATGTTTCACGAAAGCGTGCAGCACAATGTGTGGCCACCGAAAATGATGAGCAACGGGAGCGATGTTTGCAAGATATGCGGCAGCGTGCGTCAGAACGTGAAATGATTATTATTAATGAAAACCCTCAGCATACCCGCAATATAGTATGGAAGGAAGTATTAGGTTAAGACCTTAAACTATGTATTGATGATAATATATAACTGATGTAACTGATTGTTAAACTTACTTATTTCTAATAAAATGTTAAACTAAATTGCACTCGTAATTTTATATATTTAATTAACAGTTAATAATATTTTTTATTATTATATTTAAATTTATATTTAACAGTAGTCAAAACATATTATTATTAAAAAATTCACTCGTTATGATTTTTTTGTTTTGAAAATATAGAGCGTACGCGCGATGTACCTAAAAAAAAAAAAAGATGCCGAGCAAAGCTCGGTCGCCCGGTACTGTGTTTTTATGAAGACTATGAACAATTGTCTGATGTAAATAAATCAATAATAAAAATTATAACAAAAAAAAAAAGATGCCGAGCAAAGCTCGGTCGCCCAGGTACTTCATCATTATTATTAAATCATTTTATACCTATGGATGAATTTTATTTTGCCTACTTTGAGGAGGTGCAAGGTATCATAAGGTTAGCAATAATAATAATACTAATATTTCAGTTCGTGTTGTGGCAAGTCTGAAATGTTGACACTGTTGAGAAATTCTGTTGTAAATTCGACTGCTCCTTCAGGCTGATCTTTAAAATGAATGAGCTTCATTGTTTCGACTTCTCCTACACTTTTGTGCGACCCTGGTACCTTGCATCTCCACAAATTAGGCAAAACAAAATTTCTTCCATTGATTTAATAAACGAAAAAGAAAATTCGTTGACGCCGTTTCCAATTATCTCCGTGGCGCAGCGGTCAACACGCCTGCCTGCGACGTGGAGGTCCCGGGTTCGATCCCCGGCTAGGTCATGATGGAAAACGATCTTTTCCTGAATGGCCTGGGTCTTGGATGTTTATCTATAATATGTATCTATTATAAATATAGTATCGTTGAGTTAGTATCCCATAACATAAGTCTCGAACTTACTTTGGGGCTAGCTCAATCTCTGTGATTTGTCCGTAAAAAAAAAAATATTTAAAATGTAATAAAAAGCATTAGACAAAGCCATCATTATTATTTTTAAAACTCCAAAAAAAAAGTAGGAAAAAACACTATATCGTTAGGGATTTGAACCCGAAGTCTACGAGCTCCGAATCAGAGGCCGTAGCCCCTCAGCTATTCGTAACATTAAGGACAGCGGCTAAATTTTGCTTCTTATGAGAAGTTTAGCAATTGTTCAGTGCCTCAAAACATGGAAAAAAGACATTTTCTGTAAATTAAACCCAGCTAGATCGACTTATCGTCCCCGAAGCCCCCTGTACACAAAATTTCATGAAAATTGTAGGAGCCGTTTCCGAGATTCCAATTATATATATATATAATAATAATAATAATAATAATAACTGGCAACACCAACGTCAACAACAACGATCATTTTGTCTCTTCATATTTATGTAAATAATTAGAACAATAGAAACAGTTTTTATAGTTATATATTCGTGCAATGAAAAACAATGCTATACAAATATTATTTTTATAAAGAATACCTTTAAAGAAAATCAATAACTAGCACAATGTGTGCAAAGAAAAACTGGGACCAATGACACCTGTCATGTCAAATCGAGACAAAATATTGAAGAAATGAAAAAAATACGTTAATATGTTGACACGATCTGCCGCTCTACGTGCACGCCCGCCATCTCCGGACTCGTTGCTCAGCTCCGCCTCGCCGCCGCCGGTCCCCAGCGCCAATGTAAGCGCTGTGACGACCCCGGCCGCGGCAGTTGCGTCGAGCTCGAGCGACGAGTACTTCTCTCCGCCGACGACGCCACCACCTGTTCGCCGACGGGGAGGACGCCGGCCGCCGGACCGCTTAGGACCTCGAGGCCCATCGGCTTCTGACAGGGTCCCAGCTCCCGGCGGAAGTGTGCAGCGCATGAGATGGACACAAGCCATCAATGAAAACGTCATGCGCTCATACTATGGGGCTACAGAGGGAGGAAACAACCTGACCGCGTACCGTGTTCGAATGCTCTCTCTGTTTCAGGTGCTTGAGCCAGCTGTCAACGTGTCGGCGCAACGACTGTCGGATCAGGTGCGGGTCATCCAGCGTAACCATATGCTGGATGATGCGGTGCTTGATCGCCTACGCCTCGAGTCACGGAATAGTCATGTTACGCCTGCTTCGTCATTGGTCGCGGTACAACTTAACAGTGTTTCACCGCGACCCAACCACTTTGATAAGGAGGATGATGATAGGGCTACTTCCGTGAGTCCCCAGTGCAATGAAAAATTGAGGAGCGCTTTGGAGGATGCTTTCTGTGAGTACCGCTCTACTCCGCCTGAACTTAGACCACGCTTACCTCGATTGCCCGTGCATAAAAAAAACAAGGCGCTGGTGTGTGCTCTAGACTCTCAGCTGTCCTATTATTTAAAGGACAGCAAAGATCTGACTGATACACACTCAATCTTGTACTGCGGAGCTGTTGCGATATGTCGTGTGGCTCATGTCAAATTCCCAGACAATGACAGAGCCACACGACCAAAATCAGCTGTACCAGCTTGGCAGTGCAGGATTGAGCGTCGTATCGGAGAGACTAGAGCACTCATTGGCAAGCTAACCAGTTTCAGGGAAGGCAATACACGCCCTAGAGTGATGCGCTTTGTGAGGCGGGCGTTCTCGGGGACTGATATTAGTACCCGAGACTATTTGTTCCGCGTCACAGAGCGCATCGACTTTTTTAAGCAGAAATTATATGCATGGGCAAACCGTATTCGTCGGTACAAACGAAGAGTGGAGCGGTATTCTCAGAATCGCAATTTCCAAAGCGATGAAAGGCGGGTCTATAGAGCTTGGGAGCGATCAGACCAAGGTGTTGCTGACACGTGCCTACCAGATGATGATGCCACGTATTCATTCTGGCGCAATATCTGGTCGGTGCCTGTCAGTCACACCGAAGGTGATTGGACTCGGGTTGTTGAGCGAGCCTGCGATCCAGTACCAGAAATGGGGGCCATTACCATCTGCCCCCAAGATGTAGCTCGTGCAGTCCGTCCGTTGCCTAATTGGAAGTCTCCAGGGCCGGATGGGCTGCACAGCTTTTGGATTAAATGGTTCTCCAGGTCGCACGCTCGCTTGGCATCTCAATTCCAGACCGCCTTAGAGTCTGGTTCGCTACCCCAGTTTCTAACAACAGGAGTAACCCACCTGCTCCATAAATCAGGTAGCACCGCGGAACCGAAAAATTATAGGCCGATCACGTGTTTACCGACGGTCTATAAAGTTCTTACATCCATTTTGAAATCTAAAATTAACACGCATATTGACAACAACTCCATCATGTCTGCCTCTCAAAATGGATGTAAGAGCGGGTCCCGCGGTACTAAGGAGCTACTCCTCATTGATGTGGCCATTAGCCAACAAGTTCGTCGTTCCCGAAAGGATCTATCGACATGTTGGATAGACTATAAGAAGGCCTATGACTCAGTGCCTCATACATGGCTCATGCGGGTGCTGGAGTTGTATAAAGTAAATGCAACTCTACGCACCTTCCTGATGACGTGTATGAGGACATGGAGGACAGTCCTTCGCTATCCAGGATGTCGAAATATTCAGAGGAATAGCGAACCGATAAGGATCGAGCGAGGAATATTTCAGGGCGATAGTTTGAGTCCACTTTGGTTTTGCTTAGCATTGAATCCTCTAAGCACACTATTAGAGGATTCAGGTCTAGGCTATCGGTTGAGGAGAGGTGGTCAGGTTATATCGCACCTCCTCTACATGGATGACCTGAAACTTTTTGCTCACACCAATTCACAACTGAGGGAGCTACTGAAAATTACTGAAACTTTCAGTAGCTCCATCAGGATGGAATTTGGTGTGGACAAATGTGCGGTCATGCATGTACAGCGAGGAGAGATTATGGAATCCGTGGGAACCCAACTCACTGGTTCCATAAACCTTAGAGCCCTCTCCGCATCCGAAACCTATAAGTATTTGGGTATGTCGGAAGCGTTGGGTATCAATGATACTGACATGAAGCAATCGTTGAAGGAGCGCTTCTTTGGCCGCCTGAAAAAAGTACTTAATAGTCTTCTATCAGGCGGAAACAAGGTGCGCGCTTTCAACGGTTGGGTCATGCCGGTTTTGATGTACTCTTTTGGCATACTCAAATGGACTCAAACCGAACTCGACGCCCTGGATAGGAGAGTCCGTACACTGCTGACTGCAAATCGATTGCATCACCCACGGTCATCGGTTATGAGGCTGTATATCCCGCGAAAAAGTGGAGGTCGTGGTTTTTTAAACGCTAAGACCCTCCACAATCGCGAGGTATGCAGTCTCAGGGAATATTTTCTAGAAACCGACGTGGGGATGCATCGAGATGTGGTCGCGGTTGACAAGGGCCTCACTCCGCTCTCCTTGGCTAAAGAGAACTGGCGCAAACCAGTAGTGCTTGACACCAATGATCGCATGGAGGTATGGAAGAACAAGGAGCTTCACGGACGCTTTTTCAGAGCCCTACACGGGCCTGATGTAGATTTACAAGCGTCCGTGGCCTGGCTACGATTCGGTGACCTTTTTGGGGAAACCGAAGGTTTTGTATGTGCAATTATGGACGAAGTTATGATGACGAACAATTACCGGAGATTTATTGTGAAAGACGGCACAGTTGACATCTGTCGGGCATGTCACCGGCCGGGGGAATCAATAAGGCATATTATCTCCGGGTGTTCTCGTCTAGCTAACGGAGAGTACTTGCATAGACACAACCTTGTAGCCAGGATAATTCATCAGCAACTTGCTCTAAAGTACAACCTTGTGGAATCGGAGGTGCCGTACTACAGGTATGTGCCCGACCCAGTTCTCGAAAATGGTCATATCACATTGTACTGGGATCGATCCATCATCACTGACAGGACTATTGTTGCCAATAAGCCTGATATAGTGATGGTGGATCGATCAGAGCGGCGTGCAATGATTGTTGACATAACCATCCCGCATGATGAGAACCTCGTGAAAGCCGAGAAAGATAAACAAATCAAGTATCTTGACTTGGCTCACGAGGTTGTCGACATGTGGGAGGTGGATTCAGCAATCATTGTGCCGATAGTCGTGACAGCCAATGGCTTAATAGCCAAGAGCCTCGACCAACACCTCAAGAGGCTCTCGTTAGGCAGCTGGGTCAAAGGCTTGATTCAGAAAGCTGTACTTCTGGACACGGCTCGCATTGTCAGGAAGTTCCTCTCTCTGGAGCCCTGACCGCCGGTAGCTTGGACCCTGTTCCCGATGCCGGTGGGTTACTATTTTTTATATTTTTAAATGTTTTTTTATATCTTTTTTATGTAGAAATATTTAAAAATATAATTTATAAGTGTATTATAATGAAATAAAGGAAATAATAATTTTATTTTCCGAAAGTACAAAGACGTTACAAGAAAGAGTTACATATATTTTGGTAAGGTAAAATGTACAGAGGCAAATAAATTTAAGACTAACGACTCCCAAACTGAGACATGCTCGTATCTTGGGTAGTCGGCGGTCAGCCGTTTTAAATGTCAATATATGTATACATATCACCGCCTTTTTGATTTTATGTGTAGTTTACAATTTAGAAATAAAAATAGCAGTTCTGCATAATTCAGACACTAATCTTTTTCATTTTGCTATTTCTATAAGTTTCTCAGTTTCGTCGTAACTCAACAACATCAACCAATTATTTAATTTATCTTTGAGATTATACTTATTTAGTTTGTATAGTGAGATCGTCTTGTTAATTTTATTGTAGAGCCTGGAACTTAATGCGTTGTATTGACGCTGTGCGAAAGCTGTTTTACATTGCACAGAGGGGCAAACAAGAGCACCACTTCGCTTATTTAAACTTTCCTTATTTAAGGGAAGTAGTGAATGTCTTCGGAGTATCGTGCGGAGAATAAACAGCTGTCGCACCGTCAAAACCTTGGCCTCCTTGTATAGTTCAGAGGTAGAATAATATCGTGGCTTACCATGTATAATCTTAAGAATAGACCTCTGTGCCCTCTCCAATTTCAAAAACAGAGTTTTGTAGGTTCCACCCCACGCAGGAATGCAATAACCTAAAATTGATTGACCCAATGCTATATAGATTGCACTCAATAGCATACGGTCAGCAGAGTGTCGAAGGTTCTTAAATACGTATATTAATTTTCTGACACGTCCGGTGAGGGTCTCAACTTGTGGACGCCAGTCTAATCGTTCATCAACGACAACGCCAAGATACTTTAGATATGCAGGGGCGTGCACAAAGATTTTATTGGGGGTATGCATAAATATACCTACTATCCAAATCTCTGTGCTTATACAGTATGTTACGAAAACCCTGTCCGACCCGTGAAGGTGTTGTTAGGTATCGATAACTGATTCTACTAATGCATACAAAACCGGGCTTTACTTAAAAAAAAAATCCCCCTAAAAAAAATAAATATTATTTCGCAAAAGGAGGTAACTTATTAAATGTGCGTTGACCACCCTTCGCCTGCCGACCGCGGGGGGCGGGCGGCAGGACACGCGGCACGTGGTCGCATCGCTATTCGCTCATAATAATACCGGTGTTGTCACTTTTTAAAAATTACCAAATTTCGGGGAAATTGGAATTAATTCGTTGGAAAAAAAGATTATTTCAAAATTCATTTGTATTGGTACTATGATGAATACGTAAAATTTTATATTATATTTGGTCATGTGTTTACCTAACCTCTATTATCCTTATGGGTCGGACAGGGTTTTCGTAACATACTGTATATGGTAAAACTTAAAAAACGTAACTTAGACGTAGTTTCAATTTAACATAGTCGCGTACCTACTTTTTCGCATGTCAACATTGAATTGATGTTTGTGCGTGGCTACAACAGGGGCGTGCACAAAGATTTTATTGGGGGTATGCATAAATATACCTACTATCCAAATCTCTGTGCTTATACAGTATGTTACGAAAACCCTGTCCGACCCGTGAAGGTGTTGTTAGGTATCGATAACTGATTCTACTAATGCATACAAAACCGGGCTTTACTTAAAAAAAAAATCCCCCTAAAAAAAATAAATATTATTTCGCAAAAGGAGGTAACTTATTAAATGTGCGTTGACCACCCTTCGCCTGCCGACCGCGGGGGGCGGGCGGCAGGACACGCGGCACGTGGTCGCATCGCTATTCGCTCATAATAATACCGGTGTTGTCACTTTTTAAAAATTACCAAATTTCGGGGAAATTGGAATTAATTCGTTGGAAAAAAAGATTATTTCAAAATTCATTTGTATTGGTACTATGATGAATACGTAAAATTTTATATTATATTTGGTCATGTGTTTACCTAACCTCTATTATCCTTATGGGTCGGACAGGGTTTTCGTAACATACTGTATATGGTAAAACTTAAAAAACGTAACTTAGACGTAGTTTCAATTTAACATAGTCGCGTACCTACTTTTTCGCATGTCAACATTGAATTGATGTTTGTGCGTGGCTACAATGAACATCTAAGTATGTGATTGATGATAAGAACAAGTCAAATAAATGATATACGTGGGGTATTAGGTATTTTTTATTTGCCCAAATGAATACAATGAAATCATCATCATCTCAGGGTTAATACCAGTCGCATCCAAAGCTTTGGAATCTGGGGTCCGCTTTTCCAGTCTAATTGCTGATTTTGGCGAAATTTCGACAATTTCCGTGAAGCGACTGCCGTCTGACCTCCACAACGCGAAGGCAATATCGAAGCATTGAAGTTAGACCAATTGTTGGACTTTTGTGGGCTCCAACAACCCGTAACGACTGCCACTAGATGTTCGCATGGCAACCGAAACCAACGGCTTAACGTGCTTTCCGAGATACGACCAGACCAGTGCAAATATTCATATTCATGCATACAAATACTTACACTGCGCGAGGATCGAACCCGCGCCTCCTTACGCAACGGCCGCGTTCGCTACCGCTACGCCATGTAGGCTGTCAAAATACAATGAAATGGTATTACCTACTAACTCAACTGTAAATAAGTAATAATTTATTTCTCAAAAAACTAAAAAAAAATATTTCACTATCTATAAATTAAATCAACGCGCCTATCTATTTTTAAATAACTCTGTAAAAATCAAATATATATAAGATCGTTTTGAAATCGCTAAAAGTTCTTTTAAAATGGACAGATAGACAAATCTATGAGTCTGCTTTGGCTTTTCATAAATATGCGTAATGCACTACTCATTGGAATCATAACTATTAAATTTTGCTAATTTGTAAACTTCAGGAAAATTATTACAACATAAAGTATAGTATTGAAATTCAAAAGCAAGTAGGTTGAAAAACTTAAGGTCTTTTAAGTTTTTATAACGTCGAACTGTCAAAGCCGTGTTTTAAAATAATATACCTATACGAGAAACAAAACAATTTATTTGTACACACTACACAACCTGCTAACCACATATAATTATCATAATACTTTTTATAAAGGCAACCTTTCTTTTGTGTTAAACCAAAAACTCTAAAATAAATGAATATTCAATTCCGCTTAAAACAATCAATACATATTTAACCCAAAAACACCAATAATGAAACAACATAAGCTGCTAAAATAAAAAGGTATTTGAACGAACAACAATCATGCTATATTTCTGAACTTCTTAAATTCGTCGCATTATTAGAAGCTGTGCTTATCATGGGCTTTAAACCCAAAGAAATTTCACGCACACGTACACAACAGTTTAGGCACACAAGCAAATAATTTTATACACAGACAGATACGGAAGAGGCACATTTTGTTTATGCTTACGCCGTAAGAGGCGCGGGTGTCGCGCCTAAGGCAACTAATGTGTCTCGTTAGCACTAGGCCCAATAGATGGCAGTGTTATCAATAACTGATTAACAAAGTCTTTTAGTTTTAACTTTGTAGTATATAAATTATTTTACAGTTTATTATAATTTTAGAAGACTGTTAGGGTATGCAGAGCTTTTCTGCTTGTAAGGAGCGCACGCGCCTGTATATATGTATATACAAGAATTGCTCGTTTAAAGGTATAAGATTACCATACGTACAAACTACTCCCAATCAGCTTGACAACCAGCATGAACTGCCAGCTAGGCGCGAAGCTGCTGATTGCTGCAAAGAGGAACCCGACAGCAGTGGACAGTAGAAGAGCACGACGACGACCGTGTGTGTCGGCATAGTAGCCCCAGGGAAATGCGAAGAGAACACCTGGAACATGCAATCAAATGTCTGCAAAAAAAATGCATGAGTTTACGAAAAAATAACTTCAATTTCTAAACATTAAAGTTCTATTTACGCAATAAAGTAAATATTTATGTAAAATTCACTCATCCTCCATAGAAAAGGGAGGATCCTACGACTAGACGGGTGTTATGTCTGACGGGCAATTGCTCAACGGTTGATGTTAGGAAGTTGTATGTATGCTAGTTACATGGTAAACTCTGATTGCGAGATATAGAATACGTGTGACGTCAGTATGACGTGTTGTTTTTTTGTGGCTTTGTAGGTACCGCTAGAAATGTATGAAGTTCTACTTCATATATTTTTATAACTTTCTCAAACATAAAAATGTTTGTATAGAACACAAATCTTGAGGTTTTAAATAGTCTGAAAAATTGCTAATCATGGGCGTTTCGCTAGTATTAAAAAAGATGGCAAGGACATCGAATCGAAAAATCTAACCATGATTACTGCACATGATTCTAAACCCTATGGCGTAGAATTTTTCATTGGTTATCAACAGGTTGAAACAAATTTTTCAATGCAGTTTCCAAAATTATGTATAAATTATGATTGAATTCTGAAATCAATATGGTGTACATAATAAAGAGTGTTCTATTCTAGATGCTACCCATGGTAACAGATTTCACGTCGATGTTTCTGCCACCCTGTGTAAAGGAAGCAAATGCTACCTGCAAACGGTGCTGAAGCCAATATCCCGATTTCTTTTAGCCCCATCTTGAGGTCACAGCTTGAAGCGGCTACCACCGTCGCAAATCCAAACAAATCTAGAGAAAAGGCATTGGAGATGATGCAGCATACTGTCAGGAGAAGGTAGTTGTAGCGACCATGGCCTGAAATTTGGAAACTCAAGATGCTTAGACTGTTCTTTTTTGTTTAAATAGTTAAACTAATGTTAAGCGATAATCTAATGGCAGTCGTTACGGGTTGTTGGAGCCCTCAAAAGTCCAACAATTGGTCTAACTGCAATACTGCAATATTGCCTTCAGGTTGTGGTGGTCAGACGGCAGTCGCTTCACGGAAAATATGGAAGTTTAGCCAAAATCAGCAGTTGGTAAAGCGGACCCCAGACTCCAAAGCTGAAAAAGCTTCGGATGCGACTGGGATGAACATATGACATAAACTAAGATATGACATAAACTATGAGTTAAACTTATGTTAAGCTATATAAGTTGTATAGGAATGTAAGTGTAAAGAATGTTTCCCGATCTCGCGAGATTCCATGTAAGTTCTTGAGATCAATCCCGAAGCATAATATGACGAAATCCCGTTCGAGATTGACGAGATTGGTTAGCAATGTCATCAATGACCAGCGATGCTGCACATACACTCGGGAGATCGACACTCCAAGTGGGACCTCGAATTTACAATCTCTAGTCGGGATTGCATTCCCTAGTTCGAACCCAGACAGACTTGCTTTACTTTGAGTAAAAAATCTAATTACCATTGCTCTAACAGTTAAGGAAAACATTGTGAAGAAACCAGCACTTACTAGAGCTAAAACTACGAAAATATGTGACATCTACCAAACCCGCTCTAGTAGCCCGGACAATAGATCACAGTCCACTCCCTGTAAATGTAATACAAGTTAATGAAAGACAAGGTTCTCATGCTTTGAATATATCAACCTGATCTATCTTAGCTCTGCCCATTCAATTGCAAGATATTGTAGGTTATGTACCTTTTTTTTAATTATTATAAACTAGTGCTTGACTGCAATCCCACCTGATGGTAAGCAGTGATGCAATCGTTGATGGTAAAGCGCGCTAGTTTATTAAGAGCCTATTCACTCGGAGAAACTGAGCGAAAAGGAGAGGAAGACGGCAGTTGAGCGAGGTGATGCAATGTTAAACCCAACAACACGACCAACGATGCTACGCCGGAGGGAGATTGATCTGAAGACCCTTCACGACCAAACTCCCAATACAACAATATTTGGCGCATCGTACCCGGCACACATCGCAACACAACTGTCAGACCCGTCCTCCGTCCGGTGATACATACACCTACCACCTAGGTACATTTCGCTTTACCTCCGAAGGCAATGCACACTTTGCGATTTCTTGCAGATATCCTCAAAGAAAACCGTTGCAAAAAAAAGCTCAATTCGGAAGCTTTTCGCCTCGGGTGGCGTACCTTGTACTCAGAATAACCAACCGATATTCGTTAAAGGTTATACGTCTAAACACTCCGACGATGAGGTGGAGGCTATGCATGAGGACGTCAGTAGAGCCATACATTCCCCCAAAACCCACTACACTGTTGTCATAGGGGACTTTAACGCAAAATCAAGAAACCATTGCACCGCAAGTGGACCTGGATTAGCCCCGATGGTCAAACCAAAAACGAGATAGATTCATAATGTCAACGGGAAGGCAAGTGTTAAACGATGTCTCCGTGATCCATGCGGTTAAAACCGGGAGTGATCACCGTATTCTTAGAGGCATCTTGAACCTCAATATTAGGCTCGAACGCTTTCGATTTATGAAATCTACGCTCCGTCCAGCGTCAATCCAACTCCAAAACCCCGAAAGCTTTCAGATCGAACTGCAAAGTCGCTTCGAATGCCTCGGTGAATGCGTAGATGTGGACGACTATAACAACAGGTTTGTGGAAACTCTCCAAACGGAAGGGTCCAAGTTTTACAAAACTCTCCGTTCAAAAGGACAGAAGAAGATCTCCGGTCCCACCCGTCGGCTAATGGAAGAAAGACGGGAGGTGATCTCAAAATCCCCTGATGATGCATCGCGTATCAGATACCTTAACAGACAAATCTCAAAGTCTCTGACTCGCGATTTACGCCAATTTAACACAAATTGTACACCAACGATATCCCGGACGCCAGCCTGTACGAGATTGGTATGACCCTGGAACAGCTCCAGGACGATAAGTCGGCTGGAAATGATGGAATTACGGCTGAGCTTCTGAAAGCGGGTGGCAAACCGGTTCTTAAAGCGCTTCAGAAGCTATTTAATTCCGCCATTCATAAAGGCGAAATGCCTAAGGCGTGACACAGGAGCGTGGTGGTGTTGTTTTTCAAAAAAGGTGACAATACCCTCCTGAAAAACTACAGACCGATATCCCTCCTGAGCCATGTCTATAAGCTGTTTTCTAGAGTCATCACGAATCGTCCCGCTCGCAGGTTCGACGACATCCAGCCTCCCGAACAAGCAGGCTTCCGAAAAGGCTTTAGCACCGTAGACCACATACATACGCTGCGGCAAGTTATACAGAAGTCCGAGGAGTATAACAAACCACTATATTTGGCGTTTGTGGACTATGATAAGGCCTTCGATTCGATCGAGACTTGGGTAGTGCTACTACAGTCTCTCCAGCGGTGCCAAATTGATCATCGATACATTGAAGTGATAAAGTGTTTAAACAAAAACGCTACCATGTCGGTCCGTCTCCAGGAACAGGACTCGAAACCGATCCAACTCCAGCGTGGAGTGAGACAAAGAGATATCATATTTCACAAATTGTTCACTGCGGCGTTGGAAGATGTCTTCAAGCTCCTGGACTGGAAAGGACTCGGCATTAACATCAACGGCGAGTGGATCACTAATCTCCGTTTTGCAAATGAAATCGTGGTCATGGCGGAGACCCTGGAAGACTTGAGCAAAATGCTCAATGACCTCAGCAGAGCTTCCCAACAAGTGGGTCTAAGGATGAACATGGATAAGACTAAGATCATGTCGAACTCTCATGTCGCACCCACTCCAATTCTAGTTGGTTGCTCTGCACTCGAAGTTATTGACGAGTATATATACCTGAGACAAACAGTCCAACTAGGTAGGTCCAACTTCGAGAAAGAGGTGTCTCGTCGAATCTAGCTCGGCTGGGCAGCGTTCGGGAAGCTACGCTACATCTTCTCGTCGTCCAAGATACCATAGTGTCTCAAGACTAAAGTCTTTTACCAGTGTGTGTTGCCAGTGATGACTTACGGAACTGAGACGTGGTCGTTCACAATGTGCCTTATACAAAGGCTCAGAGTCATACAAAGGGTAATGGAAAGAGCTATGCTCAGAGTTTCTCTGCGTGATCGGATCACAAATGAGAAGAACCGCAGAAGAACCAAAGTCACCGACATAACTCTTCGAGTCGCTAAACTTAAGTGGCAGTGGGCAGGGCACATTGCTCGTAGAACCGATGGCCGATTGGGCAGTAAGGTTCTGGAGTGGCGGCCACGTACCGGAAGACGCAGCGTAGGGAGGCCCCCAACAAGGTGGACCGATGACCTATTGAAGGTCGCGGGAAGCCGATGGATGCGGGCAGCACAAGACCGGTCATCATGGATAGCCTTGGGGGAGGCCTTTGTCTAGCAGTGGAGATCTATAGGCTGAAGAAGAAGTAGAAGATCTATATTTGTAGGTATTTACCAGTCAACTCCATTGCTTCATCATAATTGTACGCATCTCCACTCTTAACAACAGCATTGTCTGCTTTATCTTCCACCATCTTGTGGCGTGTGGCTTTCTTTCTTCATGTCGCGACACTGATCTCAATTATCTAACACTGCCAGCATCTTATCAGTTATCACACGTAGATGCCAAGGGTGGTGGAGAGGTGTCAGTAAAGCCTATATGCAAACAAAGGTGCGATAGATTAGAATTGTAAGCAAATGAATATTTAAGAGCGTTAACTGAATTATATAAAATTAACTCATACAATGAATGGCGTCGATTCTCTTGTTGACAAACTAAACTAAATTTAAGTACAGTGCGTTTTTTTTTTTAAGTGAAAACTTCTCAAGCAACATCCAGCACTTTTATTGGACGGGCAAAGAATATTGAATTCGCATGAGCGTGATCGACCTGCAGGGTAATTGCGTAACACACTATTAGTAGCAATGGACATCATTTTGGCAGTTCAACAGCATTCATTGCGTTGTTTACGTGTTTGGGTAGACACATTTTCGAACATATGAAGCAATGGATTGGCAATTTGATTGGAAATGATTCCAACTAATAATAATAGCGCGTTACACAATAGCCGGATCCACACCGGACGATCCATGCGCTCCGAACACATGTGAAAATACTACGCCGCGCACATGGATCGTGCACGGCACGTCTACACTTCACGCTCCTCGACAAGTGCGATCCATTTGTTGTCGGTTTTTTGTTCATGCACAAAGGGGCCTCAGTGGTGGTCTGGACGGCTTTGATTTTGAACCATGTGATCCGCCGTTGATAATTCGCAATGTATACTTTTAATTTTCCTTTATAGGGAGAACAAATGTTTATGGGATCATAATGATACCAATTACACAAATAGACGGGTAAGAGAAGATGCCTGTGGAAAATTAATCAGCAAATGAACAATATTCCAACAACAGAACTAAAGAAAAAACTGAAGTCCTAGAACGATCCACGTTTCACTCAAGACGATCCAAAATGGATCAGGGGATCGCCGATCCATTTTGGATCGTCTGGTGCGGATCCGGCTAATCGGTGTGCCGATCGTTCTGGATCGCCCTGAGAACACGGTGGAGCTTTCCGTGGAAGTCTGCCCTGCTTGGTTAGAACACCGAAGTGTCCTCGTGGTGGCGATCGGCGCTAATCTCTCGCATCCGACCCTAGTACAGGCCATGATTCGGAGCGAGAGTGCAAGGCAGGTCGTCACTTCCTTCTACGAAGCAGTGATGCTGGCAAAGGAGAAGGCGGAGCGTGTGTGGGAGCGGGAATCCCAAAGCCCTTACGCCTCTAGCCGCCACAGGAGACGTCCTGGCCGGTAACCCACATCCAGCCACCGTAGGCGCGGCAAGGACCAGGCCCGGTTCAAAGGGCTCGTTGTGTTTCACGTGCGCCTCAAAGAATTGTCAGCATATTGTGACGGGATCCTCGAGGACCAGGGTTGCAGGTTGGTTAAAAAAGAAACCATGGCCCTGGCGCACAAGCAAGTGAAGAAGTATGGGTGGGTTTTAAGTCAGTAAGTCAGTCAGAGCGGGAGAGGTCAATTGATGATTTCCAATAACACAAAAAGAGGGTGGCGATCGTTTTTTGTTTTTGCTTTTTGTGTGTCGGTTAGCCCCACGACAGCAACTGTTTTTTCAATTTCATGAGATGCATTGAACTTTTCAATTCGTTTGTGAACTGGGTATTCGGCGCCAGGTGTGTCTTTGTTCGGACGCGCTAAATCTTTGGCCCTAACGTCTGGTAGGGCCATAAATGTTAACTTTATTTTAATAAAAATTAAGTTGAATTCAGAGTGATTAGCATTATTGAAAGAATGTAGAAATTAAAATTATTTTTCCATAAACTCACATTTATTTACAGTTTCGGCTACAATATCGCATATGCAGATTAATGGTGTTTTTTTGAAGGCAGAAAACACCAGATACGTCAATTATCTGTTATATTGTCATTGTCAGTTTAATGTAATTTATACAATCTGTTTGAATAAACACAGGAAGATAACGTTATTATTTCTTCTTACGTAATTTTTTATTTATATTAGTTCTTACTTTGGTGCGATGTGGTCCCTCTCTTTAGGGGAAAACTTAAAAAAAAACCTGTTCATAACTTGCTCAACTTTTGATAAACAGGCAGTTTTAGAAATGTGTCAACAAATGAAAGGGTTGATGTAGATATAGACCTTCAAATTGAATGACTTACTTCATGCGACTAACATCAAAGTCATCAAGTCATCCAAAATAATGTCTAGGGAATCATTCGGAAATATTTCAAGTTTCTAGAATGTCTAGTATTTACATCACTGAACTACATTAAATACTAGCATTGCACAACCGTTGAAAACTACACATTACCCGTCCCTCAAGGGAAAACCGATCTTGGACGATTCTTCTTCAGCCTATAGAGTTAGTGGACCTCTCTGGACAAAGGCCTCCCCCAAGGCTTTCATTACATTGGGGGGGGGGGGGGGTGCCATAATACGCACGCTTGGCAGGCGGGTTGGGGATCGCAGTAGTTTGATATTCCACAAGAGAATCGCTGCTACCCGCTTCCCTGGTGAGAGTTCCCTTAGTCACCTCTTACGTCAACCACGGGAGGATATGGAATGGTACTATTCTAAGCCCGGTACCACACGGTGAAGTTGGAAAATACAAGCCTGACCAAACATTTACCATAACAAGCCCAGCTTTTGCAATCACAGAAGAGACAGCCACACAATCTGACTGGCTTCAGTACATGGTAATGGAGTAGTTGTGGATAGGAAATCATCAAATTACCTCTCCCACTCTAGACGGAGCGGAAGGGCGTGGCAGACTTTTACTGACTAAAGCCCCCCCTGTTTTCCTTCACTTGCTTGTGCGCTAGGTATCACGGTAAATCTTCCGAAAACCCCGCGGCCCCAGCTTGACTAATCCCTGCATTGAAATATTTCGTCTGTTATTTTACCATTTAGTGATATCGTGCCCTTTTCGTTCCCAGGCAGAAAGCAATAAATACATAGCTTAGGTTACAAGATCAAGAAGAATAGCTTTTATAATGCGTGTTCGCCGTATCCTTTTAAAATTCAAAGCATTTATGCAATCAAACAGTTTAAACTATCTATCAACTTTCTCATAACACAATAAGATGGGTATATTGTACTAAACACATATGTGAAGGTTATGCTGTGTTTCAGAAGTGTGTATGTAGTGTCCTTTGTTGTGGCTGCCAACTTGCTCTGGACCCACGTAGTGGATTTCGACCTACTCCCTCTCACACTGAGGAAGCGATCACCACCAAAGACCCAGCCGTTAGCCGATCGATTCTTTAAAAAGCAAACTAGTACTTAACCGCTATCCCGCCTGATGGTAAGCAGTGACCAATCCTTAATGGTGAAATGCGCTAGTCTATTAGCAGCATATTCACTCAAAAAACTGAGTGAATAGGAAGGAAGATGGCAGTTGAGTGGGGTGATGCAATGTTAAACCCAACAACACTACCAACAATGCTGCGCCAGAGGTAGATTGTTCTGGAGACCCTCCTCGACCAAACTCACGACACAACCACATTTGGTACAACGTACCCGGCACACATCGCAACACAACTGCTCAGACCCGTCCACCGTACGACTACACCAAATATGAAGCCGGAACACGACAAATCGCTTGGCGGCAAGATTTTATCTGGTGGTTGGTAACTTCTGCCGATAGCTGATGTTATGGACTACCACCGAGACAATTATGCCAACCCACCTTATGCCAACCGATTCACGGTCTCGACTCAAGAACACGTGTTCTCCAACGGTCATCGGTTCCACGTTCACTTCAGTTTACTTATTCTGTGAGCTGACGTCAATACATCGGCGCCGGCTGTCGCTGAAAACCAGCGCTGGGCTCGGTTTTGCATAGGGTCGCAGCATAATGCTGAGCGAGAGCCGTTCTGCGTGCATGTGAGTCATGTTCACTCAACTATTTCTTATTATTTGTGTTTTGTAAATTTTGGCGTCATGTTTACTGCAAATAAACGTTTTTTCTTTCTTTCTTTCTAGCTATGACGACAACTTTGTTAATATCGTTGCTAAATTGAAGTGTACAACTGTAACTCAGCATGACAACTGAAGTGACTGGTATTACATTTGTTCAAAACGATGGAGTATAGGCGGTTGTAGTTTGTCTGGCTAACTATGCCATTAAATTTTATGCTCTCAAGCACTTAATTACATAATTTTATTAAAAGATGTCTGCCTTTAGTACTTATTGACCTAGTTCCAGTTACTGTAACAAGTACAATGTAAACATTATAATGTCAAGAATCTATTAATAGAATGATCGAGACTTTCTCGGTCTACGGAAGTTGACATTACTTTGATTTATGGTGTTAACTGGCTGCGGTCGTGACTTCGTTCCTGTGCGTAACGGAAATCAAATTAGATTTCAAGGGTTTGCTTTTGCGAGATAACCATCGTTTATAATCAGCCTAGTTTATGTTCCCACTCCTGGGAGCCAGGCCTGATCTCGGTGAGAGGAAGTGTAATCTACCACGCGAGCCCAGTGCGGTATGGTAGATTACACATGACTTCAAACTTTTCGCCTGTTTCCACATGATGTTTCCCTTCGTCGTAAAATATAATTAACACAAAGTAAAGCGCCCGATGGGGTTCGAACCCACGACGTACAATTTGTAAGTCGCCGCCGATACCACTAGACCACCCCCCGCTACCATAGATTTAAGTAGAAAATTGTACAATGTATAGCACAATAGAAGGCTTAAAGTATTTTTTTTATATAAAGTATAAACTAGCGCTTGCCCGCAATCCCGCCTGATGGTAAGCAGTGACGCAATCGTTGATGGTAAAGCGCACTAGTTTATTAATAAAGAGCCTATTCACTCTAGCCTTGAAGACACTCAAATTGTAGTCCGACGGAAACCCCGCTGCTGGGAAATTGTTCCAGTCCCTCGATGTACACGGTATAAAGGTGGAGGCGAAACGCTTCGTCCGGATCGTAGTGGTGTTTAAAACGTAAGGGTGGAAACTCGCCGTACGGCGGGTCGTCCAATGGTGGAACGGAGATGGGGAAATGACTAGGCTTTGGAGACCGTCTCGCCTCTCAGCCTCTTCGCACGCCTCTCCACTGAATTCAAAGTGATCTGGTGACAATTAGCACCAGCCCAAATGTGGCTGCACTACTCCACACACTAACGGACCTGTGCTTTGTACAACATTAGAAGCTGCCCTGGTCTGAACCACTGCCAGACCTTTCCGATAACCCCAAGTTTTCTGACAGCCACCTTGGCCTTGGACCCAATGATCTGCCCAAAGTTTAGGTTCGAGAAAATCTCAACACCCAAAAGCGGAAGGCGGTCGGTACACTCCGAGGATACATTTCGAAAAGTAGGAGCCAAGATGAACGGGCTCCTTTCGGCGGTGAAAAGAAACGCCTGTGTTTTGGCGCCATTGAATGCTACAAGATTGGCATTGCCCCATTCGGACACTGCCTGTAGTGCAACACTCGTTCGCTCTACCATAGCCTCTCTTTCGGACCGGATTGATTCCCTACCAGCCCGAGCAACTCTCCACAACTGTGCATATCCATAGATACCGGGCATCAGCAGATCATTTATATCCAGCAGTAACAGAGTTGCAGAGAGAACAGAACCCTGAGGAACACCAGGCATCAGTCGACATGGGCTCAGATGACCATTCGTCGTCAACAACTCGGAGGGACCATTCTGTCAGGAAGTCTTTTACCCAGCCAGTCAGGCTAGGGGAAATGCCGTACGCTGGAAACTTACTCAAAAGGCCAGCTTGCCTTACCAAGTCGAAGGCCTTCGAGACATCAAGGGAGACAGCAATAGCTTCCCCATTTCTCTCGAGGGCCAATGCCACTCACTTGTGGGGCGAGCCCCACAAGTGAGTGGCATACACTAGTAGGTCCCCAGTTAACCGATTGCGGCGAAACCCGTACTGTCGGTCACCAAGGCGATCATTACCTTCCAGGTATGCCAAGAGGCGCGAGTTTAACACACGCTCCATAATATTGCAAAGTATGGAAGTGATCTAAATCGGCTGATACTTGGTAGGATCGGCGTGACTGCCATTTTTGGGCACGGACTGCACGTTGGCAAGCTTCCAGGACTTGGGCACTATACCAGTCGTAAATGAGAGGCATTACAAACGCGCCAATATAGGAGACAACTCGGCCGGACATGCTTTAAGAACAATCGCTGGTATACTTTCCGGACCACTAGCCTTGTTCACGTCCAGACGACACAGTACTCTCAGAACCTCCTTGTTCCTAATGCGAACCTCAGGCATTGAAGTTCTACAATGAGGTAAATTAGGTGGAGTAGCACTGCCAGTATCAAGACGCGAATTATTGGCAAAGAGAGTTGCAAAGAGACCTGCTTTCTTTCTCGTCGTATGAGCCAGTGTTCCATCAGGCCTAACCAGCGGAGGCAGTGTGGACCAACAGAAGTTTGCCTCAACCGATTTGGCGAGGGACCAAAAAGATCTGCTACCGGATGGCTGAGCGGATAACTTTTTGCCAATATGGGTAATACGGTCGAAGCGAGTCTTCTTAGGCGCCTTTTTGTAGAACTTGGCAGCGCGGTTAAAGACTCTTATCTTTGAGCTTAGATCCGGAGCTCCGCGGTCATGAGCGTCAACCCAGGTGACAAATGTCGTGTGATTACGCTGTTCAGCTTGGACACAATCGGCATTGAACCATGACCGAGCCGAGCCGCCGATGGCCACGTCATGGAAGGCGATAAAATACTCCACAGCTTGACGCACCACATCGGTTATAGCGTCCGCACAGCTCGACGGATTGTCAGAAGAGAATCAGACCTGCTGCCAAGGATAAGACGCAAAGAAGTGGCGCATCTTATCCCAATCTGCTGACCTGTATCGCCACATTCACCGTTCACCACGAGAGTCATGATCTGGTGGGGAGAAGGACGATACAGACTTCACCAGACAGTGGTCTGAAGTTCTCAACGGTGAGGAAACTGTTACAACACATCTGTGTGGATCAGTGGTCAGCAGAAGGTCCAGACAATTGGCAGTATGACCAACTACATCACGCACCCTAGTCGCTTGCTCTACCAGCTGGGAAAGGCCCATTGATATCGCACAGTTTCGCGCTTCTCTCCCAGCTCGGTCGGTCCTCTGGTATGGGAAAAGCCAGTCCTGGTGGCAAGCGTTGAAGTCCTCCAGAGCGACGAACTGTGCATCAGGGTGCCGGTGCAGCGCATTATCAGCAGCCTCACTGAGGTGGTCAAATAATTGAGTTGTCTCCTGATAACCGCTGTGGGTTCGGTAGACACAAGTGTAAACAATTTTGTCCAGACCAGTGTCACCCAACAGCCAAAGGGACGAGAATTGAGGGTCTTCGAGGTGACGGAGAGCAACAGATGTCATTGCGGAGATACACACAGACCCCGGCAAGCTGCAGGAAATGGTGTTCCAATGCGAATCCTGGGTAGCTAAGGTGTGCCGCATCAGACGGACATCTGATCCGGGTCTCCGTCAAGAAAAGTAGATGGGGCTTCTCAATCTCAAGGTGGATTCCAATCTTATTGCAGTATATTAATACTGCAATGAGATTGGAGTGCAGACCTCGAATATTAGAGATGTGCACTTTGAATAAGAGGACGTGCTTCCGCTGTGCACACCTACTTTTCTTTTTGGAACTTTTCATGCTTAAAAATGGGGTGAATAGGAAGGAAGATGACAGTTGAGTGAGGTGATGCAATGTTAAACCCAACAATGCGACCAACGGTGCTGGATCAGAGGGAGATTAATCTGGAGACTGGGGACGCCCGAACTCCCCCAGGGATCGCCATCGCGTCCTCTCGTCAGGTCACCAACCGGCACGATGGGGCCACCCTGGAATTTTTGGCAGTTGGCGGGGCAGCCTTTCGTATGTGGCTGGCACACTACTTGGACCCCCAACTATCTGCGGTCGGTCAGCGGAGCACCGTGCTTCGCATCCCGCTACCCTCCACAACCAAACTCCCGACACAATATCATTTGGCGCATCATACCCGGCACACATCGCAACTCAACTGCTCAGACCCGTCCTCCGAACGGCTTCACCAGACGTCATGCCGGAACACGACAAATCGCTTGACGACATGACTTTGTCTGGTGGGTGGTATCTTATGCCGGCGGCCGATGTTGTGGCCTACCTCCGAGAGAAAAAAAGTATAAAAGTAATAAATAATACACCAATTAAGATAAATGGGGTTGGAGAGTAAAGTTTAAATAGAAATAGTAAGAAACAGATTTAAATAAAGTACTATATGATAGATTAAAATAACATAGATAAAGAGTAATTATAAGATAAAATAAGAGTAAATTATAGATGTAAAAGCTTATGCAACGTTGTAGTTTAGTCAATAACAAACTGAAGTTCTAATAAAGGCACTGGTCTACCAAGCCTTTTTTTTTTTTGATATGGTAGTATATCTATATAGATATCTCGTAGTTGACCTTGAGAGGCCGTGACTACTTAACCGGACTTTCCTGTGGATGCCTTAAATGAATTTAAAGCCTCCAGCCAGGGCTATTAAAAACTAAGCGACTGCGCTCTAAGGGCACCCCCTGTGGGGTACGAACCTCGGCTTAAGGCGTCGCTGGAGAGAACAACAAGGGATGGCTGGATCGAATTTTTATTTTTTATTTTGGTTTGATGACCGCGGCGTTTCCTAGTACTAGCTCTGAGAAGAAACGTCCGAAACAAACTCAGAGGTCATAGTTGGGAAAATATATTTAGTGGCTCAGCTGCGGCGCGGGCTGGCCTTCATCGGACAAGGTCTACCAAGTCAGTGGAAACAAAGCAATGCCCTGTGATGGCGGGTGCATCTCATTATTAAAAAAAAACTAGTGCTTGACCGCAATCCTGCCTGATTCAAGAAAAGAAACTGTGATGCAAGCGTTGATGGTAAAGCGCGTTAGTTTATAAAGATAACAGCCTATTAACTAAAAAAATGAGTGAATAGGAAGGAAGACGGCAGTTGAACGAGGTGAAAACCAAAGACACCGACTTCCGAAATTAGTTATTTTTCACTTTGTAGTGGTTTTTGGAAGTCCGTTGCTTTTCTCTCATCTTCTACCTGCGACTTCATCCAAGTGAAATGTTCTGTGTCCTCGTACCACATTTTTTTTAAGAGGATGGGAATTCCTTAAATGACTTATCTCACTCTGGGCGGAGCGGAAGGGCGTGTCAGATTTTTACTGACTAAAACCCACCCGTGGTTCTTCAATTGCCTGAGCACCAGGGGCCATGGTATCTCTTTCAACCAACCCACATCCCCGTGCCACCATCCCGCTCTATAACTTCGTTTTCGCAAAGTAGCCTGTAATATTCTTTAAGAATTAGAATTAGAATTCAAGAATTATATTTTTATTAATTATAATATTAATCAAATTCAGTAAGATTTGTTAAAATCTGACCTGCAGTTTCGGATATTACCCCTACATACATATAAACGAGCAACCATATTTTAACCTTTTACAATATTAGATAGGTGAAGGGTAAGGGGGACGAAGAAGGGTTTATTATATCCAAAGGAAAGTTTGAGGTGCGCTAATAGAATTTTCGTAAACTTTAAAATGTCTGATGAAATTGCCTGCCTTTTCCAGTAGTTTCCTGTTGTTTCCTTTTTTAACGGATTTAGATAAATACAAGTTTATTAGATGGAGTAGTTGTAGGTATACAACGTTATTTTTTGTATAATTATGCGAAACCCAAAACACGTGTCCAGTATTTTTATGCAGCTGTTCCTGCGCAGGCCTGCACATGATATACCGTAAACTTAATTGTGCGCTCGGTAACCATACTGCAACAATTTCTAAATGTATTTGGAATAAAATATAACATGGTGTAAAAATGATTGGAATCGATTCATTTGCTTATTCTCAACAAACTGTATTCAGATTTCGTATTAAGAAAAAGTAACACAGTACAGCCTCCGTAGTGCAGCGGTAGCAAACGCGTCCGCTGCGCAAGGAGGCGCGAGTTCGATCCCCGCGCAGTGCAAATATTTGTACGCATGAATATATATATCTGCACTGGTCTGGTCGTGCCTCGGAAAGCATGTAATGCCGTTGGCCCCGATTGCCATACGAACATCTGATGGCAATCGTTACGGTTTGTTGGAGCCCTCAAAAAGTCCAACTATTGGTCTAACTAACTACAGAGCTTCGATGTCGCCTTCGGGTTGTGGAGGTCAAGCACTGGTTTATAATTTATAAAAAAAATAAAAAAAATATCGAAGTTTAGCCAAAATCAGCAATTAGACTGGGAAAGCGGACCCCAGACTCCAAAGCAGAAAATGCTTCGGATGCCACTAGGATTAAAGCTGAGACGATGATGATAATCGTATTACCCAGTAACGGGGTTATGTAGGTCAGATAGGCAATCACTCCTTATAAAATACTGGTATTCAACTGAAACCGGTCAGACCAGAAGCCAACCCCAACATCTTTGGGATCAGGCTATGCAGATAGTGACAAGAACCAAACATCTGAAATATCAGCATCATTTATATTTTAGATGACAATACACCAACTCATCAAAACGCTTCTTTTAATCATCAAACTATGACAATCACAGAACAGATAAAATAATGTCAATTTTTTCCTAAATGACAAATAAATCGCCATGAAATTACAACAGAGAAGTTTGTTAGATCTGCTAATAAAAAAGTCGACAAACTTGTCATTTAAGCTGTATCTACAAACGCCACATAGTCATCGCAGCAATCTGTCATCAAACGGATTCTACATCTCGCAAGTAAAGGTTAGCGTGTAACTAGCATACATATATTCAACTAGGTGGTCGGATGACCTGACCAAAATCGCAGGGAAGCGCTGAATGTAGGCCGCGTTCAACCGTTCTTTTTACAAATCCTTAGGGGAGGCCTATGTCCAGCAGTGGATCCCATGTGGCCCACCAGACAAAGCCTTGCTGCCAAGCGATTTGTCGTGTTCCGGCATGATGTCTGGTGAAGCCGTACGGAGGACGGGTCTGAGCAGGTGTGTTGCGATGTGTGCCGGGTACGATGCACCTATTGTTGTTGTGTTGGGAGTTTGGTCGTGGAGGATCTTCAGATCAATCTCCCTTTGGCGCAGCATCGTTGGTCGTGTTGTTGGATTTAACATTGCATCACTTCGCTCAACTGCCGTCTTCCTTCCTATTACCATTGTACCATTATGGTTTAAGGGACAGAGCTCTCGACCTTCTGACTTCTTATCTGAATAATCGAATTCAGAGGGTTGATGTTAATGGCAACAAATCTGCAGGATCTGAGGTCACCATGGGCGTTCCGCAGGGCTCAATTCTAGGTCCTTTCTTGTTTTTAATTTATATTAATGACTTACCTCATCACGTGAGGGATAATCACAACATAGTATTGTTCGCGGATGACACTTCTCTTATTTTTAAAGTCAAGCGTCAGCTAGCAAATTTTGACGAAGTTAACAATGCACTTTCGAAAGTTGTCCATTGGTTTAATGTAAATAACCTTCTTTTGAATGAAAAAAAAACTAAATTCATTAAATTTTCTACGCCAAATGTCAGGCAGTTAAGTACCAATGTTCAACTGAATGGAGTAGAGTTGATCCCTGTCGAGTCGACAGTTTTTCTTGGATTGACCATTGACTTCAAGTTACAATGGGGTCCTCACATTGAGAAGCTGTCGGGTAGACTCAGTTCTGCCGCTTATGCTGTTAAGAAAATTAGACAGATAACTGATGTGAATACAGCCAGAATTGTTTATTTTAGTTATTTTCATAGTCTTATGACTTATGGGATTCTTCTCTGGGGAACTTGTGCGGACATCAATACCATCTTTGTTTTACAGAAAAGGGCTGTTCGAGCCATTTACAACCTTGGTCCTAGAGATTCTCTTAGAGAAAAATTCAGAGAGGTGAACATTCTGACTGTAGCTTCGCAATATATATTTGAAAATCTTATGTATGTACATAAAAATATATCTAATTTTAAGAAAATAAGCGATATTCATAATATAAATACCAGGAACAAACACAATCTTGCTGTACATCACACTCGTCTCCACAGAGTAGGCAACTCGTTCATGGGTCAATGTATACACTTTTACAACAAGCTTCCCATGGACATTCGAAACTTACCCATTAAACGATATAAAACCTATATAAAGGCCAAACTTTGCAAAAAGGGGTATTATAAAATCTCAGATTATTTAGAGGATAGAGAGGCTTGGGACTGAGCTGCTCGCTCTGTTAAGCATTGTTATTAAGCAATATGCGTAATTATAACGTAAATTATTGTAAACATTTTCATTTTTAATGTCTGGACTTTAAAAAAGACGATGATCCCTGAGTTTGTTTCGGCTATTTCTTCTCAGAGGTAGTCAGTTAGGAAATGCCGGCTTCATCTAGTTTTAAAAAAAAAAAAGAAGAAAAAAAAACATATGACGTGTAAAAGTGATCGGTGATCCTACTTTCTTATAAACGATTTCATTTCATTTCATTTCATTTCATTTCATTTCATTTCATTAGCTCAGTTTTTCTGAGTGAATAGGCTCTTAATAAACTAGCGCGCTTTACCATCAACGATCGCATCACGGCTTACTATCAGGCGGGATTGCGGTCAAGCGCTAGTTTATAATTATTAAAAAGAAAAAAAACCGTTGGGTAAGTGCCCTCCAGACACAACATCATTATCACTGATAAGTAAGCGCCAGATAAGCAAGTCAAGTCATGAATCAATCAATCTACCTTTCAAGGAGCAAAGCCTCGCCTAATTGTGCAAAAATAAATTACTTACGATTTCCTTATTTACTAAATAAACGAAATTTTAGTTCAGTGCATATTTTTCTTTGGCTTTGAAGTCATCGTCTTCACTCTGACTAAAAGTTCGCTTCACTTGCTCATTTCTTGTCTCCATTGCTAATCCTTAGCAATGTCGGAAGTCCATAATATCCTATGTGAACATGCATGAAAATCCAATAAATTACCGTTGCCTTAATGGCCCTTCCGGAAGTGACTTAATCGAACTAAAAAGATTATATTATACTAGCTTTCCGCCCGCGGCTTCGCTCGCGTGGAGATCGGTTATATCGCGCTTTTAGATTTCCCTCGTGAATATAATATTTATAATATTAGTATGGATTATAACCGAGACCTTCGTGAAACTCGGCTAATAGAAATCATTGATCGATATCCGTACTGAGACCTATGTAGATAAAGTTTTTTCTACAGAAACGACATTTTGAAGTAGGCAGTTTGTATTGATTCCTCTTTTGTTTTTTTTTCTACTCTGCCTGAACTTTACCCCCTTAATCCATACTAATATTATAAATGCGAAAGTAACTCTGTCTGTCTGTCTGTCTATTACGCTTTCCCGACCGATTTTGATGAAATTTGGTACAAAAAATCTTTAGACCCTGACAAAGAACATAGGCTACCTTTTATTGAAAAATAAAATTATATTCCCGAGGGAAATCTAAAAAGCGCGATATAACCGAATTCCACGCAGGCGAAGCCACGGGCGGAAAGCTTTTCTTTTTTTATAAATTATAAACCAGCGCTTGAACGCAATCCCGCCTGATGGTAAGCAGTGATGCGACCGTTGATGGTAAAGCGCGCTAGTTTATTAAGATCCTATTCACTCTAGCCTAACTAGTACGAAATAAAATCTAACGTTAGTTCCAGTTCGTTAGTATTTGTATTTCGAACTTTATTGAGGTTAAATCTAAATTCTTAACACAACTTAGGATCGAACTGCCATTTTAATATAAATAAATGCATTTCTATAATGGTAAGGGGCACAATAGGGATGTTTTCTGGGTAGAAAAAAAATGATTCTATTTAGTCCGTCATTCAGAATTTTGGAAAATATTGGATATGTATATTTTGTTTTATCAAATCAATAAAAATAGACAAACATAAAAGGTATCAAAGATCAGGAGTGGTGGCTGGTGCCGTCACTCGTTGCTGGTAAGTGTAGCAAGGCGTGACGTTACACGAGTTTTCAACTCACTATACCGCCTTAATTTTTTGTTTACATGAAAAAAGAAAAAATACGTGTCTATTTTTTTTTTAATCTAACTGACGGACTAATTAGTTTTTTAGTGTGTTGTAGAGGTCACATAGACTAAATGTAAAATAATGGTATTCAGTTGAATCTGGCTAGACTTAAAGCAGACCCCAACATAGTTTGGAAAAAGCTAGGCAGGTGAGATGGTAAGCTCATACTATGGTAGATTTAGTCAGTAGTTTTTTTTAGTAGGTTTTTATGCTTTTTGAAATAAGCAAAAATATAATATATTAAATATGTTAGCTAAAGTTTTAGCTCCCAAAATATAAACTCTTAAATGACGAGTATAAAATCATGAATATGATAGAACATTCTTAATTATTAATAATTATTGTCACAGCGAATGATATAATTAAGCATGACAAGTGTTATGTTAACTGTGACAAAATACATAAAACGTATGACGAAGTTATCCGTTGATAAAATATATAACAAGTATAGTATGAGGTAGCCGAAAAGGAGGCCAGCTGATTGTGATTGTGTTAACACTATGCACAATCAACATAAATTGTTTTTGTTTCACTGTAGAAATCCTCATGGAGTTTCTCCTTCGTGCTACTGTTAATGTGTTACGGAATTACCTCGCGTTGTCTTATCTCCATCTATTTAACTTATTCTATGGCTAGAAGTAGAGCGGCTACTACATTGTGAGTAAGTGGGCCGGTGTCTCATGTCTGTGTGACGCCACTTGTCTGATAGTGCTGCTCGTCAGCTGATAGTGATTGTGTTAACAGTATACACAATTAATATAAACTTTTTTTTTTGTTTCGCTGTAGAAATTCTCATGGACTTTCTCAGTCATGTTTTTATATATGTATGGCAAGACACGTGTGTTGCCATACCGAAAAATGTCCGTATCGTGCTCGAGTACCCTAAATATATTTTTATGTTTTATTATAATAATAATTATTATCATTTCAGCCGAAATACGTCCACTGCTGGACATAGGCCTCCCCCAAGGTTCTCCACGACGACCGGTCCTGCGCCTCCCGCACCCAGCGGTTTCCCGCGACCTTCACCAGGTCGTCGGTCCACCTTTTCGGGGGCCTACCCACGCTGTGCCTTCCGGCACATGGTCGCCACTCGAGAACCCATCGGCCCCATCGGGCATCGATCTTACTGGCAATGTGCCCAGCCCACTGCCACTTTAGTCTTGCAATCCTTCGAGCTATGTCGGTTACTCTCATTCTTTTGCGAATCTCCTCATTCCTGATTCGATCGCGCAGTGAAACCCCAAGCATAGCCCTCTGCATCTTTGTGTGACTTTGAGCCTTCTTATAAGGCCCATTGTTAGCGACCACGTCTCAATTAATTTTATGTACCATCGGGGAAATTAAAAACCTTGCGTTTGGGGTTAAATAATGGCACCGATTTCCTTCTTCATAAACTAAACTTAATTTAAGTTCAGTTCATTTTTTTTTCTATTCAGTTAAAAAGAGGACAGAATATAAAGTCAGTGTTAATTGCAGTAGTAGTGAAGATAGATATATAACCTTAATCCTGTCAAAAATATTTTTAATATCCTCGATGGCAATTGTACGTCACTGGTTCGAACCCAGACAGGTGCTATACCTACTTCGTGTAAATAATTTTATCATTACTACTCTTAAACTCGCCCCTCTCGAAGAGAGGTCTGTATTGCCACAGTGGGAACCTAGGGAGTTAGTAATTTGCAGCTTTTATTTTAACCTCAGGAGAGTCGATTTCTATAGATACATATTACACTTCTAGATCATAATAATACAGTACACATTTTAAGTTTTTAATATGCTTCGCTCCTATTGGTCGCATTGTGATGTTACATAGCCGAAAGCCTTTCTGGATTAATGAGCTATCCAACGCAAGAATAATTTTTCATATCAGAGCAGTAAATTCCTGAAATTAGCGCGTTCAAACAAACAAACTCCTCAGCTTTATATATTAAATATAGATTATGCAGTTTGGCCATTTACTTAAGACATATTTTACTTACTTCTTCTTTCTAATAAAAAAAAAAAATAAGCTGATAAACACTGTGTACCAAATCAATAATCCACTTTATCAAAGCGGTTGAAGCCGGATTTGACTATCGTAGCATTATCAGAGATTAGGACTTATTATAGCAATAATGAGATTAAAAAGCAGCTTGATTGTCGTAATAGAGTAATCTCTATGCTAATGTTTACAACTCTAGACAGACTTAAGCAAAAGATCGCAGGGTCTTGCAAGAACTATTTTTGGACCTACAGTTTTTTTTTAGACAAAGGGAAAAAACAGGGCCCGCCACTGTCTATTTGTCAGCAGGTTATATCTCATCAACCACGATAGTTAGGCAGTTGGAATTTTCAAAAATACCTTGATTCTTCTACGGATCTCCTCATTTCTAATTCAAACGCGCAATGAAAACCTCTCGATCATAGCTCTTTCCGTCGCCCTTAGACCTTATATGACCTTGAGCCTTCGTATGGGGCCCATTGTAATCGACCACGTTTTTGTTCAAGGCTAGAGTGGTGTGGCTCTTACTAAACTAGCGCGGTTTACCATCAACGATTGCATCACTACTTACCATCAGGTGGCATTGCGGATTGGATTTGCTAGTTTATAAATATAAAAAAAACTTTAAAAACAAAAATCCTTTCCTTTTTTGATACATTTGTTCAAATCAAATCACCTTTGTTTATTATCGATTGTTGGCCAGAAGTTAAGAATACAACTAGATACTGAATCTTTGAAATTTAAAAAATTTGACTACTGAGCTCTATAGCTCTATATTCTCATGACTAGCTTTTACCCTCGACTCTGTATTCATCTAAAGAAACAGTCCAATCCTAAGAGAAACCGACTGAATAAATATTCATAAATTTGAGCAAGGGCCCTTTATCCATTCCGTTTGGCCCTCTCTGCATAAAATATTCTGAAAATTTAACAGCCAGTATCCTTTAAGTTATATTAAATAGCTTACGTACTTAGTCATTGAAGCCAATTCTATTAGTCACAAACTAAACTAGATTTTAGTTCAGGGCATCATTACCTTTCCATTTAGTTAAGAAAAGGTAAACCAAACCTTGTTATTTGATCAAAATGTATTATATTATTTGAATTAGGAACCCATTTCTAAAATAATTATTAGGTGTACAAATAAGTTTCCGACGTTTAACAAAAGATGTCCTCACTAAGAGGTTTCGTTGAAATTGTCAGATGTAAAATGTGATATCGTAAGTTCGGACATCTGGTAAGTAACATACACTTAGAGTATTAGTGACTCTCTATCAGTATCACATATTTCTTTTTGTGCAAAAATGACAAGTTTTGTGCCGAATAAGCGTCATTTGCGGGAACTTTTGTTGCTTCTTTAATTTAAAAAAATCTGCACCTGGTGCCCATCGATTGTTTGTAGATGCTTATGTTGAAGCTGCTTTAAGCGAAAGAAGTTGTCGTGAGTGGTTTTAAAGTTTAGAAACTGTGACTTTGATGTGGAAGACAAAGAACGTAGTGGAAAACCGATATCGTACGAAGTCTATTATAGAAATTGAAAGCATTATTGGAGAAAGATAGGAGGAAGAGAGAAAACGCGCCCATTATTACTCTAGACATGACAAAATTATTCTTCTAAAATTTAATGCTCGTCCACATGTAAAAAAACGGCTGAAACTTATTTGTACAACAATTAATTTGAGTTTATGAGGACAGAAGACAAATATTAATATTATAATAATATACCATATATATATATATATATATATATATCTCACCAAGGAACATTGTTACAATAGTGTGTAAATACAATTTTGCCGTATTCTCGAACCTTTGTGAGAGCTGGAGTCTGATCTAGGTTCGGAACCTGTGATACAGATCTCCAGACTCACACCCCTTGAAACATTAATCATTTGAAACGGCACCGAGAATAATTTTTTACATATATCACTATTAGTTTTAAAAACATTTTCAAGAGAGAGGTAAATCTAGAAATAAAGGGTGCACTCGAGAAGTATAATGTGAGGTGATGTAATTGTAAGAAAGTGTATAGTGTATGAAGGTGTAAGGGTGTTATTTGTAAATACATGTGGATTCAGTGTGAGAAATTGTGATTAATAATGATTGGTTTGGATAATGCTTTCTGTACTTTCATAGTCAATGTCCAATAGCCAGTTCCTTACAGTAGTTTTGCATTTATGTTTAACCATAGAGTACAAATTTAAGTATATAATATAATAATTTTAATTTAATTAATTTAATTTAATATTAGTTTAGTCAAAGCTAGTACTTAGGTTAAATAAGCTGTTTAATCAACTGCCTGGCCTTTAGAAGTAGTGCTCGTCTCGCTTCGCTTTTGATTACCTAGCACGCGGTCGATCACATCTTTTTTTTTCCGGGTTGGAAAATCCTCATTGATGTCCGCCGCCCCGTGGCAGGCGGCGGGGTCTGTCTCCGGGGGCCGGCGAGTACGAACACTGCTTCCGCAGCCCCAATTGGTGCCAGCCTGCCAATGTGGTCCTCCTCGGGTCAGGGTGGGAAGTGAGGTGTTTGACTCCCCCCGTGACGTCTAAGAGTGGCGCGCGTGGAACACTTCGCGCCGCCGCGCCACCTTGGTTCCTGATGTTTGGGGGGTGACAGACGTCCTCGAGTCTGTCGCCCCTGGACCCATTTAGAGGGGTTGGAATAGGGCGTTATCCACCCTCAGCCGACGCTCGGTGCACCTGCTGCGGACCGGGTGAGTGAACGAGATCCCCTTTTCCCTTTCCTCAGCCTCTGTGAGACGACTGTTTCGCAAAAGGCAACTACGGCATCCCAGGACTCTTCGCTGCCGACCGACCGATTACGACCGGCAGCGACAAGTCACTGCCTATTTCAGAGATGAGAGCATGGCACAGCTCCCCCAAGCGGCACACTCTGCCAGCATACATGTGCCGCGCCGTGTCCTGCCGGCAGACAACGCAGTGGTGACACCGGGAGTCCGGCTCCCTGTTTTTGCGACACAGGTACTTTCCGAAGCAACCATGCCCCGAGAGTACCTGTGTCACCCGAAACGTCGCAAAGCCGTGCCTTCTCCCGAGTCAGTCCGCCAGTACCGGCCGGATCGCCTCGACGGTGGTGAGCCTGGCAGGGCGTGGAAGCCTGGTTGATCACACCTCTAACCTAACCCATTTTGTTGCATGTAACGCCTTAGTTATTCGACTAATTCGGCTTGCACGTTATTGGTTACAGTTCCAACCTAAAATTATTGAATATAACTCAGGCTGACAGTTGAACGGCTGTCGTTTATTTAAAAGGCTAGGCGGTTAACTAATCAGCTAATTAAACTAGTTTGCTGCGACATCTTCACGAAATTCATCTGGATTGCCAGCAAACACAATATAATCCACTCTAGCGTCCTGAAATGAGAACTAGTTATAACAAGCTCCCGTTTCACGTTTGAATACTACAATTAAAGTTCGTCTATCTCAATAATCCACTTACCGAGATCATTCACACCCGCCTAGATCTAATTTAATTCTTACGTAATATGAACAGGACTTGGGGCAGAGCGGAGGCGGGAGAGTTATGATGATTAAAAAAAAGTTAAGCGTTAAGCCTCCGCCGTTTTAACTATTTGTCTTTACATCTGGTACTTTACCCATAGTTTTGTTCGTATTGTCTAAAACTATGATAGTATATTTATCTGAGACACATAAATAAGGAACAACAATATCAAACAAATATAACACGACTGCTAATAACACTTAAAAAAAAAAAAAGAAAACATTGCCCCACACTTTGAATTTCTCCTGTATCGTGGGTGCGTTTACAAACATATAAACTCACAAACGCAAACAGCCAGATCCGGAAGAACTAAACAGTTGTAGGTCATACAAATATTTGTTCTGTGTGGGAATTGAACCTTCGTTACGCAGCGCAGTAGTCAATAGATTAACCACTGCACTAACCGTGAAGTCAAAGGTACTTATTAAGCCATCTAAGGCATATAAAGAATGGTCACCCATCTAAAAACCAGCCTCGGCAAGTGTTGCTTAACCTGTGACCCGTGCGGCTGTTATTTAGGCACAAGCTCCTAAGTCTCCCAAATCATCATCATCATCATCAGCCTCTACTCGTCCACTGTTGGACATTGGCCTCCTTCATGGCACGCCAACAAGCTCGATTCAGAGCAGTTCTCCGCCAGCCACTACCAGCCACCTTTTTGATGTCGTCGCTCCATCTCGCCCAAGGGCGTCTCCTAAATAAAACCAACAATTGCCAAATACGCTCCCGCGTCTCTCCCGTACCATAGCAACGCCCTGTAATGCCAAGTCTATCGTAGATTAGCAACAGGGGACATGGGGCGCTACCGTGCTGCAGAAACGTGATACGGATGTTACGAACACGTCATTCTTGTTATACGATATAGGCGTGTATTTGTAACTGGTTTCGATTCCGTATATGTGACAATGGTTGCCTGCCAATTGGTTGACGGATCAATGGGTAAAGAGCCCTTACAGCCCGCCTGCAGTCTCTGACCCTAACGGGCGGCTTGTCGTCCAAGGTCTGCATAGCTCACTCACTATAGCGATTATTACCTGCCGGCAATGGTTGGCTTTGAGTCTACACACTAGCAGGCGGCAGTCGACAGTTTCACACGTTTCATCACGGACTGTCCGGCCGATACCTGTTGACCCAGGCTTGTGACGGCAAGCGGCCTCATACTTTGGGTTCGTATTGACCGTCGATACGAATTAGTCAGAACTGCCTGTCTGTGATCTTTTCCGGTTAACTGACAGGCTGACATCCGCCGGCGAACTGTTAATGTGTGGGGCCCTTAACGGACAGACCGACGTTTTCTGAACTTGGCCATTGATAAAGCTACTCTATCTGCTGATGTTGCCTTAATGATTTAAAGATAAAGTTGAAAAATTAATACAGAAATCTGAAAGATTGTAATAGCTTGATATGCAGTATAGTCGTATAGTGCAGTCGTGGTGGCCTAATGATTAAAACACCAGCCTCTCAAGTATGACTGTGGGTTCGATTTCAGGTTTTATTGTAGGTACCAATGTAACTTTTCTAAGTTATATATTCTTTCTAAGTATATCTTCGACACCAATGACTGATCACAAGGTGAAGGAAAACATCTTGAGGAAACCTGGACTTTAAGTCTGAAATCGCCAACCCTCATTGAGCAAGCGTGGTGATTACGATCAATCCTTCTCTGTATGAGAGGAGACCTGTGCCCAGCAGTGGAACGATAAAAGGTTGAAGATGATCTGCTGATGTTTGGTTTTGGAAAAGAAGATGGATTTTGATGTGACAGAAATCGGGTGATACCAACTCATAATGCTAAAGATGGGCGTTTTGTGTGGATGTAACGCATGGTTCTCCCACCTCATCCATTTTTATGTTGTTGTTTTTATTTATGCATCGGGTTTGCCACAAATAAATGATTTTCTTTCTCACTAGTAAGCATTTGGAATAAGGAGTCGTAGTCATAGTCTTCTAACATGAACCTCTTTGCACAACGGTCATGAATAACTTAGAAGTTATTTGATTAAGAATCACAAAAAGGACGACAGACGAATCTACTATGAAACGCAGAAGCTTTAAAACCAATGGATAGACCTCACTAAGGAGACTATTTCTTGTTATGATGGATCTACTTGAAAGGCTATAAGTATCTTAAGGCCAGCCGGGCAGAAACTCTAGAATGATTTTATTTTGTTACCTCAGTTTATACCTAGCTAGACTGATTCCCTATAGCCGATGGGGCAGTAACGTTCTGGAGTGGCGGCCACGTACCGGAAGACGCAGCTTAGGTAGACCCCCAACAAGTTGGACCGATGAGCTGGTAAAGTCGCGTAAAGCCGTTGGATGTGGTCAGCACAAGACCGATAATTGTGAAAAGCCTTGGGGGAGGCCTTTGTCCTGCAGTGGACCTCTAAAGGTTGAAAAGAACAAGAAGGCTGATTCAGTACTCACTTCGTTAGACGTCAACCATTTTTACATGCTATTTATTAGCTTCACTTGTATGTTTGCTTGTTTGTTTGTCCGTCTCTAACTCAAAATTATTTCAACCTTACCTTACATTAATTTGTGCAAGCAAAGTATTTTTTAGTTTAGATTTAGTTTTAGATTTGGTTACTTGGGTAACGCGTCATTACGAATTTTAGCACTTGCTATTCTGTCTGTTGGAGATCAAGAGGTAAAAACAAATGAGCACCACTTAAGCGTTCGTGTTATCCGTATATTATTTTAAAAAAGAATATGGAACTAAAAAGTTGAAAATAAATTTAGTTTAAAAAACTGAAAAAACATGCTTCCACCTGCGTTCAGAATGTTACCAATTGATAAATTTAAATATAATGTTTGCTTGACTTTTAGAAATGTGTTTTTATTCTGTTAATGAGTTTTTAATTCATACTTTTTGACATTAATAATAGTGACAGTAATAATATTCTATGTTATGGGATTGGGGCAATTTTAAATTGTATAATTATGTTTTTCTTAATTTATTTGACATATTACACGTATAACACATTTAATTTTTAATAAATTTAATTTTAGTGCTTGAAAATGTTTGTACGCTGAAAGACAGCAGAATATTTCGGACGTGAATTGTATGTAACAACTTGTAACAACAATATTCTTACAAATAAATTCTATTCTATCAAACTAAATAGTTAAAAATAATTTTCAAATTTAATTTATGACAATAGTAAGTATGTAAACAATATTAGTATAATGAGAAAAAAGCGTGAGGCGCTTAACATACAAAAATTATGGCACAAAGCGCCTCACGCTTTTTTCTCATTTTACGCTAAATTATTTTTAATTTAGTTTGATATTCTTTAAAAGCTTGTTCTTTTAGTTTTTTAAACTATATTTATTACTTGTAACATAAAATTACATTGTATAAGTATGCCAATTGCAGGGTAAACTCCACTTGCAAGATACAGAATCTGTAAGACGTCAGTAGAACGCGTTGTTCGCATGTAGCGATTGTAAATCATTCTATAGTCTAATTCTAGAAAAGGTTTTACCGTGGAACCGTTACTGTGGTGAGCTTAGATCAAGCTGACAATTATGGAACCCTTAACATTAGTTGGAATGACTTCTCACTCTAAGAAGCTCAATTCACCTAAGTTTTCTTCTCCTTCTTCTCTGCCTATAGAAGTCCACTGCTTCCCTGGTGAGAGTTCCCTCTTACGACACCCGGGAGGATATGGGTTGGTACTATTCTATGCTAGGTACAACACGGACTATTTATATACATAGAAGACGGGTGTAGTATCCACTAACTCGGTAAGATTTTTATTAATAAATTAGGTGACCTGCGCGCGACGCGAAGTTTAGCTGCGTGACATATGAGCGGTTAGAACGGCGTGCATGTTTTTTGATTGTTAGAAAATCTGGTGTATAATTATTATTAATTATAATTATTTGTTTATTCTATGGTTTTTTGTTTGTGAACAATTCTCGTAACTGTAGGATCTCAACGTTTTTGACATATATTTGTCCCTGGGATGAAACTGATTTTTTTTAACGTTTTTAATTACAGTGATTGGCCTTCTGATATGATGCAAACGAGAAATATAGCGAGTATTTCAAGAAGCCGACATGTCCTAGAACCGGGCCTGCGTGGTAGATTATAGCCCACTCTCTCTTAAAGGGAGGAGACCTATGTCGCTGCAGTTATTAAACAGATTTAGATGTTAGGTACACATACAATAAGTAAAGAAAACCCCGTCCGACCCATAAAGATAATAAAGGTTAGGTAAACACATGACCAACTAAAAAGGGTTCTTGCAGACAAATAATACGAGTTTCTATTAAACAATATAGAATAAAATAATACACAGGTGTAGAGTAGCCAGCCTTTCGGTCTTCTATAGGATGCATTCTGGTGAGTGTGCAAGGGAATTGCATGATTTAATTCCCCCATCTCCGTTCCTCCATCGGACAACCCGTCGTACGGCGACTTTCCACCCTTACGTTGTTAACAGCACTACGGTCCAGACGAAGCATTTCGCCTCCTCCTTTATACTGCGTACATTGAGGGACTGGAACAATTTGCCAGCTGCGGTGTTTTCGTCGGACTACAATTTGAGCGTCTTCAAGGCTAGAGTGAATAGGCTCTTCATAAACTAGTGCGCTTTACCATCAACGATTGCGTCACTGCTTACCATCAGGCGGGATTGCGGTCAAGCGCTGGTTTATAAATTAATAAAACAAAAAAAACAGGCTTTTTTATTTATATTTATTTATTACTTGCTTTCCGCCCGCGGCTTCGCACGCCTGGAGTTCGGTTATATTATATCATGCTTTTTAGATTTCCCTCGGGAATATCAAATTTTTCCGGAATAAAAAGTACCTTATTATTTAATCCGGACTTCTCAGTTTACATCTGCAAATTTTCAAAGCAATCGATTCAGTAGTTACGGCGTGAAAGCGGAACAAACAAAGAAACTCACTTTCCCATTTATAATATTAGTATGGATGACCAAATAAAATATGAAATTTTTCATAATCATCATAGAAACAATATAACGAATTTTAACCGCGAATTAATTCCAACTTCCCCAAATATTTGGTATTTTTATAAAAAGTGACAACACCATTGTCGACGGTATTATTATTCTACGCGACCACGTGCCGCGTGCCCTGCCCCCCGTCGCCCACGCATGTATTGCCATGTAAGTTACCTCCTATTGCGATTTTTTTTTTATTTTAGCCCGGCTTTGTAGGCATTAGTGGAATCAGTTATCGATACCTAACAATACCTTCACGGATCGGACAGGGTTTTCTTTACATATTGTATAGTTTCTAACCAGGAATATCGGTATGAAAAGTGTCTTATGTAATAGACACTTTTTACTAAACAGTTTTTATTATTCCCGGGGCTTCGCAACTTATACTGGTGAAACCGCGGGGAAGGAGCTGTTGTTGGCTTTACTCAAAAATAATATAATAAAAGTGTTATCATGGCTCCTTATAATTTGTAGTTGATATTATTCCCACGTACATAAGTAAAAATCTCTCTATCTAATCTAACCTATCGGTAGAACGTTATCTATACTCAATATATAAAGCTGAAGAGTTTGTTTGTTTAAACGCGCTAAACTCAGGAACTACTGGCCCGATTAAAAAAATTATTTTTGCCTTGGATAGCCCATTAATCCAGGAAGGCTTTAGGCTTATAAAATCACGCCACTACCAATAGGAGCGGAGCATATAAAAAAAACATATCGAAGCCTACTTGGGTGAAACCGCGTGGCGCAACTAGTTCTACAATAAAAATAAACATTCCAGTCTGCATCATATCTCCCATCATTTCTAGTGACTACAAGCCGTGTTTGATCCATATCATCGTTTATCAGCATTATCCACGATTATCAATAATTTAAAAGTATTATCAGTGCTAATTATATGCATGCGTGCAGTACAAAATTGTAATCATGATGCTTATTCATCATGATTAGTTATCGTTTGTCTGTAGTGGAATCTGTACACGTGATATTTTCATTTCCTACTACCTCCTATACTATTGACAAAAACAATCGAAGAATTGGCAAATTCAAGGGCCAGTGGGCAGGCTATTGCTTGCAGAACAGATGGCAGCTGAGACCGCGTTCCGGAAGATGTAGCGATGGGAGGCCTTCAATAAGGTTGACTGTGACGTTGACCTTGTGAAGACCACAGTAATCTGCTGGGTGGGAGAAGCACCGATCTAGTGAACGTGGCACTGCTCGGAGTACGCCTATGTACAGCAATGGAGGTCTTTCGACTGAATTAATAACAACGGTTACTTTTTTTTTTTTTTATAATTATAAACTAGCGCTTGACCGCAATCCCGCCTGATGGTAAGCAGTGATGCGATCGTTGATGGTAAAGCGCGCTAGTTTATTAAGAGCCTGTTCACTCAGAAAAACTGAGCGAATAGGAAGGAAGACGGCAGTTGAGCGAGGTGATGCAATGTTAAATCCAACAACACGACCAACGATGCTGCGCCAAAGGGAGATTGATCTGAAGACCCTCCACGACCAAACTCCCAACACTACAACATTAGGCGCATCGTACCCGGCACACATTGCAACACAACTGCTCAGACCCGTCCTCCGTATGGCTTCACCAAACATCATGCCGGAACACGACAAATCGCTTGGCGGCAAGACATTGTCTGGTGGGTGGTAACTTATAATATTTTATATAACCTTCCAATCCACTTTATCTGCCACATCGTAACTGTGTAACACAGTATTACTAGCACAGTATTACATTTCCCTACATGTTTGAAAGATTTATCAGCTCAATAACGTAAATAACGCAATTGATATTATTGAATTGTCTAAATCCCACTGCCATTAATAGTGTATTACGCAAATACTCTGTGTACTACAGTCCACTCTAAGCCATTTTAAACCCAACATGGATAAAAAGGTTTAAAGGCAATAAATTACTTGAACTACTGACTAAACACTGAAATATCTACCTACTACATGAAATTTAGGCCCTAATTAAAATACTGTACTAAAAATGACTAATGATGGTATGTTCAAAACTATTTAGTTTTCTACAACTAACATAGCAAAAAGCCTCGCCTTGTGTAACCTATCGATAATCAAGTAATTCGTTATCAGTAGAAATATGCCGTGTTCTCAGATTAAGCAAGGTAAGTAGGCATCCATAATAGGAATTAGGTGCGGACATTGTTCATGATAATAAGATATTAATAATAAATCGTTACGGTGACGAAGCGTCTGTCGAAGAAGTGTTATCACATCTTTGATTATAACAGTATGCGAGATATTTTATGAGCTTTGCAGCAGATGTTTTTAAGCATAATCCATACTAATACATATTATAAATGTGAAAGTAACTCTATCTGTCTGTCTGTCTGTCTGTTACGCTTTCCCGCTTAAACCTCTCAACCGAGTTTGATGAAATTTGGCACAGACAATCTTTAGACCCTGAAAAAGGACATTAGGCTACGAAATCTAAATATCGCGATATAACCGAATTCCACGCGGGCAAAGCCGCGGGCGGAAAACTAGTAAAATTTATAACAAAAATAGTTGGAGACGATAATAGAATAAAGACAACCAGGACACACTGTGTTTAATTAATTGGCAATACCCAGGGCTTTAGAGTACAACACACCGCAGTAATACACCATTAGAAATCTTGCGCAACAAGACAATTAAGACTAATAAAAGCTGAAGAGTTTATTTGAACACGCTAAGCTCTGAAGAAAAAAAAAATATGAAGAATGAATAAATGATGAATGATGATAAATACAGATTAGTTAATTTACAGATATACAATTACAGAAGCACAACCTGTTAACAAAACATTGCACAGATGCATTCTAAAAGATAAATGTATAAAATATTGACTGCTCATTAAATTGTGGAAGTTCAAACTCCGCGATTGTTAACTGCACTTTTCGATGGGCAAACAAACCGTTCAAACTGTATATAAAATCCCAGAAAAAGAGTTGTTGATTTACAATTAAAATCAAAATATTTGATGGCCTTCAGGCAGATATTTATCTGGAAAAAAGTCATTAACTTATCGGTGCGGCTTATCTATTTTTCTTTTTTTTAAATTACACACTTACATAATATACGCGTCGTCACATGTCGTCTTAATGGCTCTAATTTAATGGCTTTTGATGTTTCAGAATTTCCAAATCATTTAGAAAAGACGAGTACCTCCACTCACATTCTGTTCTCACTGTATCGTAACGATTAATATATCGTTGAACGACAGTCTTCTCTAGCAGTTCACATTTGCATATCATCATCATCAACCTTTTTTTTTATCATCCCACTGCTGGGCACAGGTCTCCTCTCATACAGAGAAGGATTGAGCGTAATCACCACGCTTGCTCAATGCGGGTTGGAGATTTCAGTCTTAAAGTCCAGGTTTTCTCAAGATGTTTTCCTTCACCTTCAGTCATTGGTGTCCAAGATATACTTAGAAAGTACATACAACTTTAGAAAAGTTACATTGGTACTTGCCTGACCTGGAATCGAACCCGCATACTCATACTTGAGAGGCTGGTGTTTTAACCACTAGGCCACCACGACTTTTTTATTTGCATATCAATTCAAATAAAATATTTTCTTTTCTGAAAAAAAAAATTGTTTTACCTTAATTGATAATTAAAGCCCCTATTAAGGCTTTTATTTTTGTTTAGGATGGAAAATCATCAAATGACCTCTCTCGCTCCGGGCGGAGCGGACGGGCATGTCAGACTTTTACTGACTAAAACCTACCCGTGTTCCTTCACTTGCCTGTAAGCTAGCGCCACGGTTTCCTTTTTAACCAACCCACAACCCTGACCCAGGAGGCGTTGGTCTTTGTAGACCCGTTACGATGTGCTGACATCTCTTCGAGGCGCGCGTGAAACACGCCGTCGACTCGGGCCTGATCCTTACCGTCTACAGTGGCCGGGAGATGATTAAACCCTATTAAGCCTAGTATAAGGAGACACCGCTCTTTCACAGCAGTATACATTTTTTTCAGTATTTTAGATATAAAGAGTATGTGTGAGTGTGTTTGTGTGCCGCGTATAGTAATATACCGAGCCTCCTTCTGATCGACTTGCAGTCTCACCGGATTCAGCAAAATATCAGTATTTTATATGGAGCGACTATCTATCTGACTTCTACAGCCCAGTTACTGGGTAATACGATACCCTTGGTAAATCTGGTGGTCAGTCTTTCGAGCTTCTGACATCACGTTACGACTGTGAATAATCTACGAATAACAGCTAGCACAAACGCCTTAACGTCCGAAGTAAAGAGGAATATCGATATGTAAAAACATGGGCGTACCCAGCTTCGGGCTTTTTGAGCAAGTCAGATTTTTATAGTCGGATCGTCCGCAACTGTTTTTTTGGGCAAGTCAGATTTTTATAGTGGGATCGTCCGCGACTGTTTTTTGGGCAAGTCAGATTTTTATAGGCGGATCGTCCGCGACTGTTTTTTGGGCAAGTCAGATTTTTATAGGCGGATCGTCTGCGACTGTTTTGTGGCACTACACAATCACATAGACTACATGAAGCATTAGGTATTTATAGTGTTACTTACTTTTATTTACTTAATCACCTATATCCTGCTTTGAAAGTAGTTAAAACAAATTAAATTAAATTTATCTATTCATGCATTTTTATTTTATTTAAATTATCTCGCTTTTACTTAAAGTAGGTAGTCTACTTTAAAAGTAATTGTCGATATATTTACATACAACAATACATTTATTTCGATATAGATGCTGAATGAATATTTTTAATACAAAATAATAACGTCTAATAAAATAAAATATATGTATAATTATTAATTATTTTATAAGCGTTATTTTTTGTTAGTACGAAACGTGAATATAGTTTGTTCAGAATAAGCAACTGAATTGATTCCAATAATTTTTACACCATGTTGTGTTTTTTTCCAAATAAATTTAGAAATTGTTGCAGAGTGGTTACCGAGCGGAACGGTACGAGTGGTACGATAGATCATAGTACTTGCGCGCGCGTCACAGCTGACGCCAGAGATCAACGCACAGCGCTCGCCCGCCCGAACGGAGCTTTGACCATATTTTTGTTGTTATATTAAAAGTAAAGTAAGTAAAGTAAAGTAAGAGCTTGCTATTCTACTTGGTTGTCCCAACCAAGTCGAATAGCAACCTGATAACTTTATGGTTAACCATTATATTTTTTTAAATAAAATCTTTACTTAAAAGTACTGGACACGTGTTTCGGGTTTCGCACAAACATAAAATAATGTTGCATAAATCCTAGTCGCTCACAACCTCAGCTCGCTACTCCCTACGAAAGAATTACCGAATACAGCCCAGTCAAACCGTTCAAACACTCGGCTAGATTTGGTCATCGTTGGTCTATTGTCACACGCATATGCTGCCAATTGCACTGTACATTTTGTCAGTGCCTAAAGCGCGGTTTATTTAAAAATTAAAGCATAAGTCGCCATTTGTACTTTCATTAATATTTAGGCCAAGTTCGGGGGCCGGGGGCCGGGGAGTAGAGATTTCCACGAACTTAAACTTTGGACGATTCATTGGCGTTATTGCAAAGGTTCGGCGGTACTTATACCAGTACAACTTCTAATGTTATACAAAGCACAGGTCCGTTCGTGTGTGAAGTACTGCAGCCACATTTGACGCTGGCGCTGTAACAAGCTACCTGACAACTTTAAATCCGGGTAGAGGCGTGCGAAGAGGCTAATAGGAGCCAGATATAGTTCAAAACGTTCTCCAAATTCTGGAGCACAGGCAAAGAGTAGCCAGCCTGTCGGTCTTCTATAGGATGCATTTTGGAGTGTGCCAGGGAATTACATGACTTAATTCTCCCATCTCTGCTCCAAAATCGGACGACCCGTCGTACGGCGTGTATCAACCCTTATGTTGTTGACACCACTACGACGCGGACGAAACATTTCGCCTCGTCTTTTATACCGCGTACATCGAGGAACTCGAACAATTTACCAGCACCTTTGTTTCCGTCTGACCACAATTTAAGTGTCTTCAATAAACTAGCTATTCTCTTAATAAACAAGCGCGCTTTGCCATCAACGATTGTATCACTGCTTACCATCAGTCAGGATTGCGGTCAAGTACTAAGTAGGTAGTTAGATTAAAAAAAAAGTTTTAATTTTCTGAAATCGTGTTGCCAATGACTACATAGATTTTTCCGACTATGTTAGGCAGATTAAGTCCTTTCAAATACTAAAGGACGGAGAAGAAAAGAAGGGGCGAGAATAGGGGAGGATGTGAATGAAGAAAATATCTATAACAGTTTTCTGACTTTGCTAAAGAATTCTGTAGCTGAGTTTTGAATAGCCATTTTGCGTGGATATGACATATGTTACCTTTTACCAAAATTTCTCATTTAATTTTTTGGTTTTTGTAATTCTTTCCGTCATTTTTACCGCAAATAAACGATTTTTCTGTCTATTTCTAATCTTGTATGTACTCACCTATAAGCACCTGTAATCACCTACCTATAAGCAGAACATAGTTTTCCCACTAAATCGATGCGCAAAATCAGCATCTCTTTAATTATCTTACTTGCAAAATTAGATACCTTTTTAAATTACAAATTATAATTTTACGCTAAAGATACCTAACACTTATTTTCTTACTATTGACGACAGCATCAAAAATAACCCACATTCAACAGTAAACACCAACCTGCTGATATAAAAACAAACTTTAATTTCTACATTTTAGCGTTAGGTATCCCTTTGGCGCGCATGCCCAGTATTGACTAACAGCAGTCGCGGCACGCGCCAGTTGTCTGTCGCTCCTCACCGTATGTCACGAACGTACCTATTATCACACAAGACTAAGTACGTACGTTTGTCAGTTGGCGGGACGAGGCGCACGGTGCAAGCGCCCGATAAAAAAGAAATGTACAAAATAAAAAAAAATATATAAAAGATGGTGGTGTTGAATTTTCCATATTAGTCCTGAGGCGCAGGTGTGAGAGTAAACTGTATTTCCGATGAATTTTAATTGAAGTAAATAAAAAAACGATCTTTAAAAATAAAAATAAATAAATTGCCAGTGCAATAAATATTGCAAAAAAAAATATATTAATTTTTTTTAAAATGTTCGCGTTATTTGTGTTGTCTGTGGTCAGTTTTGCAGGTGGGTTTTTCATTTTTATTTTTTAAAAGTTTATGAACCCTTTAAAAGAATAATAATATTTACTTAACCACGTGATTGCGTACTTTGACACCTACATTATTGTGTGAACAAATACAAATTTTATGTTAAAAGTTTGGGCACTTCTTGTTTGGGTCATTGCCGCATTAACTATTATTTGTTAATTTTGATGTTATTTGCACTATTTCCCAAAAGTAACTAAAAAAATTAATAAAATCCACGTGATAGTTTGTAATTGTTATGCGGGCAAAATGCAGGTACCTAGAAGCTAGTCATTCGAAAAAAATTAAATTTTTTGAATGACTCGTATGTATACCTACTTACCTAATCCACATTTTATAATATTAACTTTGTTATACGAGTATAAACTATTAAACTCAAAATATCTTAATGTCTCATTTAAAATAGTGCTCTTTTATTTTTAATAGCGTTTATTTTGTTTTCCGATTTTTAATAATACCTTCTTAATAAAAACTTTCATAATTTGAAAGTCCAGTATCAATGTGGGATGCCACAGATTAAATAAATATTTGTTTCAGACTTGACTCTGCAGGCAGAATGGACCTATGACCGTAAGTATTTTTATAATAATTTATATAATACAGTACTTAATTAAAATTCTTAGCTAAATATTTCAAATGAATTTTGTCTATGTAGGTATGTATTGCACTATATTGGAACTTGATATTATTCATTGACTTTGTGTGTAAATTCAAAATTATTTAATGTCTCACTTAAAACAATAACAGAAATGAAAAAAAGAACATTAATAAGTCTTCTTATTCATGGCGATGGTTTTATAAATATTCTATTAAATAAGGTATATTAAATAAAAGGTAATTTTGTCTCTTATGAAACATTTGGAAAGCTTATATCATTTTAAAAGTAAGTTTTATAAAATTTTATGTCAAAAAATGTTTCAGCAGTTTTAAAAAACTCTAATTGGGACATTTGAAGAAAAATAAAATCTTACAAAAACTTTGACTTTAGAATGATGAAAACCTTTTTGAATTAATGAATCTCTGAAAACATCTTGCTCATTTAAATAATAGATGTCTTTCTTCTTTCTTTTCTTTAGAGTGAATACTACTTCAACTCTTCAATGGCCCCTGTGGTTAGATATCACAATTTTGCCAATAACACGTGTAACAAATTATAGAAATTCTTTAAAAAAAATATTTCACAATAATGGCGGATATCGCCAATGACAGTTGAAAAAACGGCCGCGTGAGCCGACTACGAGGAGATTTGATGCAAAGCCATGATGTGGCCACTATGCTGCGATATTTCAATGTTTTTTTATGAATTATTCACTGAATACATCTTTTATTTGGTAAACGAAACTATAAATAATTTAAAAGTCCAATGAAAAATGAGCGTGACATTCATTTTGGCTTTTCCGTCAAAAAACATAATAGATGTCTTTATTATGAATAGACGACACATCAAGCTACTACAATCTGTCAGATTTCTTTATTAGATTTTCAACTTTATCACTAAAGCATTGAGACTCAAGGTTGATTGGGATATTTGACAGATACATGAAATAAATTACAAATATGAATATATATTATAAATTTTACAAAGGGTGACACAATGGGCGGTCTTATCGGTAAGAGCCAGCTTTTACAGACAAGCTTTGGATAAATTAAAAGGGAAAGAAGGATAAAAACTGTAGTCTGTACTGTACCATTAACACAACACTACAAATATATACAAAACAAAGATCAACTTCAACTTCAACTCTTGATCAATGGCCCTTGTGGAAAAGACACCACAATTTTGCCAATAACACGTGCGAACTGTTAATAGACCATCAAACGAAAACGAAGACCAAACGGAAAAAAAACAATTACTATTGTCATCACAGTTTCTTTGCACAAACTAAGGTTCTATTAAATACAACATCTTTTGAATGAGTTTTTAATTAACTAAGTATAAGGAATTGGCGCCAAATTTGTCATTTGTCAAAACAAAAACCGTCAAAATAAATGAATCATTGCAGTGGCCACTGCTGATCGATGACTGCTATGGTGCATGTCGCGGGTTCGATTCCCGCACCAAAAAAATATGTATATATTTGTATGGCCTACAGGAAGTTGTTCTGGGTCTGTTTGTGTTTGTGAGTTTATATCTTAATAAACGCACCCACGATACAAGAGAAATTCGTAGTATGGGGCAAAATATTAAAAAAAAGGAAAGTTATTTACATAAGTTTTGTAGTACTGTTGTTATCAAATACTAATAATAAATTATTACTTACTTACTGCATGGTGATATAGTTGATTAAATAAACCGACCACTTTGAAGGAAAACGGGTGCCGTTTGTTCTAGGTTTGGGCAACCAATAGGGTAACTGCGTATCGCACTATCAGTAACAATAGGTATAATTATGACAGTTCGTCATGTAACAAAAAATCAAAAATATGAACTAATACAACAGCCCGACATAATTCATCAGACAGTTGCCCGCCTCATACAACACCCGTCTGCGTTAGTTCAGCCAAGAATGCTTTTATGATACATAAAAAAATCCTGGCTTAATTTTATTTTTTCTTATTCCTAAATTATTTGCCCCACAAAAGGAATTTCTCCTGTATCGTTGGTACGTTTACAAACATATAAAGTCACCTACACCATCAGCTAGACCCGGGACAACTACTTGTAGGTCATACAAATATTTGTTCCTTGCGGGAATCGAACCGCGACACGCGGCGCAGCAGTCGATCGCTCAGCCACTGCGTTAATCGTGTCGTCAATCGTGAATTGAAGATGACTCTGAGTATCTCCTACAATAACGGTCATCATCATCAACCTTTTTATCGTCCCACTGCTGGACACAGGTCTCCTCTCATACAGAGAAGGATTGAGTGTAATCACCACTATTGCTCAACGCGGGTCGGCGATTTCAGACTAAAAAGTCCAGGTTTCCTTAAGATGTTTTCTTGCACCATTTATAACTTTTATAATATATAATAGTAACACGTGTTCTGTGACAATTTCAACAAACTAGCTATTATCATTCTAAAGATATAGCCAGACTGTGACAGCCAGAAAACGTAGGCTGAGTGAAAGGATCCCGTTGTCACGCTTTTTGTACGGGACCCTAATAACGGGGAGATGTCACGGGCGATGGCACGATAAGTACTGCAATGCAGCTACCGGTGTCTAATTATAATAATATCAGACATCGATTAATAGTTGTTGTTGTCTTATTTAATCGGGGTTTAATGAAGTTATCAAATTATTTATGACAATAAAACATTGATTTTACTGATTTTTCAAGCAACACACACACATACACTTTATTCGAGCAATCATTTTGATGTTTATTCCTTAAAAAAAACTCAAATGGCAATTTTATTCTTCGAGTAAGGGCGAGGCCACATCACTGCGTTGCGGCGTCGCATCGTAAGAGTTTACGAAGCCGCACAACGTATCGTGAAACTTTCCGATGCGCTGACGCAACGTACAAATCTGCAATGCGATGACGCGCTACCTCTTAGTTAGTGTCCACATTGAATGAAGTGCGCACGTCTCATGATGGCGGATTAAGATATCGACTACCTGATATGCTTAGTTTAGGAACGTCCCGTCCTTTGGGACAAAAGTAAGTGGGACACTCAGAAAGTTTTGTGATAATAAATAAAATGTTCTATAGGTACACATATTTCTATTACATCTTTTTAAAGTACTCTCCACATGCATCTATACAAAGTTTTATGCGTCTGAACCAGTTTTCGAAACACATTTTCTAGTCCGCCGCCGACACCTCGTTCACAGCCTGCTCGGACGCTGACAGCGCATCATACTGCGACGAAAATTGTATCCCTTTGAGCTGATCTTTTAGTTTTGAGAGTAAGAAGAAGTCACACGGTGCTAGGTCTGGGCTGTCAGGAGGGCCGGTGTATTGTCCAAGAAGTCCCTCGTTATCATTGCCGTGTGGGCGGGCGCATTATCGTGGTGAAGCAGTAACCCGTTGTAACTTGTTGCTCACAACAGAGAAAACTTCTGTCTACCATTTGGTAGTATGCCATTCAGCGTTAATGCTTCTTTGGTTTCGTAAAGGAATTGGCACCAAGTAGCCAGTCAAACTGAAAAAGCTTGGGATCAAATCTTACCCCCGCTTGTAGATCGTTTTACTTTGGTAGGCGTTGATTCAATTTGAAACTCCCAAACCGTCGACTGGCGCTTCGTTTCTGGATCGTTTTTATAAATCCAACCTGTAGCGATGTCGTAAATACGCCGAGACAAGCCTGCTTCAAATTTGTCTATCATATCATGGCACCATTCCACCCGTGCCTGCTTCTGCGCATCGGTGAGATTGTGCGGCACCCAGCGTGAAACTATCCTCCGCAACCATGCACGTCCTGATCCAATCTGCAGTTTATGCTGAATTTCTTGGTATGTAATTCGTCTATTGTCTTGAATCAAACTTTCCACTGCTAGCACGTTTTCTTCTATAATAGCCGTCAAAGGGCGACCACCACCACCTAAAAAAAAGGGTGACCACTTCTTTCTTCATACCACAAAAATAGTCGACCATGCTTAAGCCATTTTAAGTCAAAGTCTTATTTCAGGCGACATTTTAAATCGTAAAAAATCATAGCACGAAATTAATCTCGACGCAAGAGACTCGATAATTTAAATTAGCTCGCAAAAAATGTAGAGTTGAGTTTTGAATTTGGAATGTACCTATTATTAGTTATAAATAATCATATATATATAAATATAACTGGCCAGTTTCTCATACATAAAAACTTTTTGTCGCAATACTTTCTCAGTAACCTGGTATATCAGTAACTATTATTTGAGGCTCCATGAACGTCGTTACGGGTTCTCGGAATCCCGTCTCCCTTATCACAAAACATGGATTTTATTTAAATCAGGTTTAAACCAAATGGTTATTGAATTATGCATGTAACCATTATAAAGATGCAGTTCTTAATATAAAAATATAGTTTTTTTAATTTCAACTTTTTAGTTCAATATTCTTTTTTAAAGTAAATAATACACGCATAACACGAACGCTTAAGTGGTGCTCATTTGTTTTTACCAAACTTTTCTTGATCTCCAACAGACAGAATAGCAAGTGCTAAAATTCGTAATGATCCGTTACCCAAGTAACGAAATCTAAAACTAAATCTAAATTTAAACTAAAAAATACTTTGCCTGCACAAATTAATGTAAGGTTGAAAAAATTTTTGAGTTAGAGACGGAGAAACAAACAAGCAAACATACAAGTGAAGCTAATAAAAAGCATGTACTGACAGCTTAGTTCGCCTCTAAGTTGTCACTTTTGTTTTAAGAATTTGGACTTAACCGCAATAGAGTTCGAAATACAAATACTGTCTCAAAGGTTTAGTCTGGAACTAAAGTGAGTTGCGTAACTGGTTTATGGAAGTCCGTTGATGACACGGCTGGTACAGTGGGTAATGCGTTTCGGGGCTTCGATTGCCGCAAGAAATATAAAAGCCTTTTTTTCCCCCACAGAACAATCACAATGGTCAGGAGCGTGCAACGTAGGCAAGCAACAGTCTCCGATTAACATCATGACGCAGGAAACAGTGGTGGACAAGAACCAGATCCACATCCAAGGCCCCCTGGTTTTCCGAGGGTACAATGATGTGGAGCTGACTGCTTCAAATAATGGACATACTCGTGAGTTTCTGAATACATACTGGTTTTAAGTATAAAGTTTGTTATTGCATAATAGTCGGCTTCTGTAAGGTCAAGTGCTACTTGCACGTTATAAGAAGACACAACAGTCTATTTTTACTTTTGTGACTATTAGATTATGCTTAGAAAGAATTATTAAACACACATGTCGTGTTACTCATTTGATTTATGTAGTAGTGTGGCAAAGGCTGTAACGTTATTTTGTAATGGCGGCACGTAGAGTCGTTTTGGAAAGTGGGGCACGAGTATCCACCGGGCAGCTACCCTGGCACATGCAATGAAGGAACATGGGTGGGTTTTAGTCATTAAAAGACTAACTCTCCCACCCAATAAGCCCAGAACGGAGGAAGTCGTTTGATGATTTCCACCCAAAAGAGGGTATTCTGGAAGAAACATTTCTAATATCAAGCTACTTTTAACATAAAGGGTGAGAAATAGAAAGGACAGGAAATTAAATGTAAATGAAGTTCCACGCACGGAAACTGCCAGCGCTGGAACCTTTTAGTCCTTCTTACAGCTTCCGGTTTTAGCTCTGACCCAACTCCAGATTATGTACATATGTCATTTGTATACCTATATTTATAGACAGATCCAATATATTGCTGCATTATTCCCCCCTCACTAACATACACATAATCCTACCAATATTAAAAACGTAGAAGAATGTATTTATTTATTGGGATCTCCAACAAAGGATACACAAATACAATAAAAAAATTACAATAATAGAAGAAGGCTCTTTTACGTGTGCTCCTTGAATTACAGAAGAATAGTGAAAATCAATTACAAATGATGACTGCAAATTATAACATTAGAAAGAAAATAAAATCAACATAATCAAAATAGAGCATTCATATTACAAATAGGATAAAAATAAAAGTTGGGTAAAACATTGAAATAGTTTGAGGTATGATGTCAAGATTGAGCATTTAAATTACAATTGTGGTAAAAAGAGAAAAAATATAATTGAAAACTTAGTTATTTTGTGGTGGTTAAATCCTTTTTGTATTTTAAAATGGGCTGGGTAATGTTCAAGTCACAACGCTTTGCCAACTCATTATTTCAATGTACAAATGTTTATTGCTCTATCGCGTAAAACTACTGAATAAATTTGCCACACAAATGGTTTAACACCAGGATTAACATTGACCAACTAGACACAAGTCCAAACTTCAGACTGAAAGTTATTTTTGTTTCAGTGAAATGGGCCGCGGTGAAGGGTGACGAAGCGCCAGTTCTATCTGGTGGTCCCTTGAGAGGGAACTACACCTTTTTGCAGTTCCACTTCCACTGGCTGTCGGAACATGCCCTTGATGGCATGAAGTAAGTCAAAAACGAATACTAGTAATATTGGTAACGCCTTAAAAGTCTTTTGCCTTTTCAAAGTTTCGAAAATAGTTGAAAATTATGGAATGTATATAATCTATACTAATATATAATCTATGTACTAATATATAAAGCTGAAGAGTTTGTTTGTTTGTTTGAACGCGCTAATATCAGGAACTACTAGTCTTTTGAATTTGAAAAATTATTTTTGCGTTGGATAGCCCATTACTCCATGAAGGCTAGGCTCCATAGGCTCCACAGGCTATATATCATCACGCTGCGACCAATATTAGCGGAGCATATCTAAATATATGTATAACAAAAAGATACTTATATATATAGCAACTGCATGGCTTTATAAGGTGATACTAAACGATATTTTGAGAGTTTCAACTCAAAATAATAACCTCTATTAAGAACTGATACCACATTTTCGGTTTCATATTATGTTTCATCTCAAATTCAAATCATAAGATACGTCATCGCACTATGTATGTAGGTCAATAACTACACGTTACGCGTCAAGTTACTTGCAATATCACGATTTTCTTCCGTGATTCTGGGCGCCTAGTATAGTCTATCGCAGGCTCATAAATTAAAAGTCATTCCAATATCCTTTGATATCCTCCAAAGAAGCAGAGTCGTAGGTATGTTATATGTGTATGCCCTTTTTGGTACGTTTTTTATACAATAATATCTAGTAATAATAATAATAAGGGGTGATTGCGAAAGCCGAGAAGGGTAAACAAATCAAGTAGGTATTCAAGTGAACAAATCAAGTTAAGAATACTTGGCTCGGTCTCCGTGGCGCAGCGGTCAACACGCCTGCCTGCCACGTGGAGGCCCCGGGTTCGATCCCCGGCCAGGTCGTGATGGAAAACGATCTTTTCCTGATTGGCCTGGGTCTTGGATGTTTATTTATATATGTATCTATTATAAAATATAGTATCATTGAGTTAGTATCCCATAACACAGGTCTCGAACTTACTTTGGGGCTAGCTCAATCTGTGTGATTTGTCCGTATATATTTATTTATTTATTGTCGACATGTGGGATGTGGAGTCAGCAATCATTGTACCGATAGTCATGACAGTCAATGGCTTTATAGTCAAGAGCCTCGACCAACATCTTAGGAAGCTCTCGTTAGGCAGCTGGATCAAGGACTTGATTCAGAAAGGAGTACTTCTGGACACGGATCGCATTGTCAGGAGGTGTCCTCTCTCTGGAACCCTGACCGGTAGCTTGGACCCTGTTCCCGATATCGGTCGGCTACAATTTTTTACATTTTTATATTTAAAAATATAATTTATGTAAATAGATATGTAAATATCTTCAAATTAATGATTACAGCGGTTGTCTAAACACAACAGAGGCTATGATTTGATAAATGTACAAAGACATACATACAATAATCTAAACCTAATACTGAGCCGTCTTTTTTATGTTATTATCGACAGGGTAAGAAAAAGAAATTAAATATGTAGTTTATTGTAAACATTACATTTAGGTACTTCCACATATTCACAAAATATTTAAAAAGGTAACCAATTCCACACATGAAAAGGAATCGTTTCTCTGATTCACGGCTTTTTTACAACGTTCACAAGACTGAACCTTTTTAGAACTGAGCATAAAAGGGTGACCTTTCACATTTCGCATCTTTTCATTCCCAGTTCACCCAGGCCTTTGCCTTTTCTCTGCTAACGATGCCAGTACATGACTTTGTATTTACTGACCTTTCCTATTTTCTATATGACTTTGCAGTCCATTTATTTCTGCAAATCTTTCCCTTGTTATTCAATGTTGCTTGTACGTATTTTTTTTTTGCTTGACTCCACACTAAGAATTACTCCTGTATCATGGGTGCGTTTACAAACACTTAAACTAACATACACAAACAGCCAGAGCCGGCACAATTACTTGTAGGTCATACAAATATTAGTCCAGTGCGGGGATCGAACCCGCGACACGCAGCGAAGGAGTCGATCGCTCAGCCACTACACTGATCGTGTCGTCAATTGTTTACAATTTATTAACTAAATTGATTAGTAAATCATTAAGATAATCAATTAGAGGATATGGGCAACCACAGAAATCATTTAATTGTTATTACAATGTCTGATGTGTGACCTACTAAATCAATTTAGGAGATAAAACAAATGCTACTGTAGTATACAGTATGTTAAGAAAACCCTGTCCGACCCATAAGGATAATAAAGGTTAGGTAAACACATGTGTCACCCTTTGTAAAATATTTTTATTTATGTTCTGTAATCTATATGGTGTACATAATAAAGAGTATTCTATTCTATGACCAAATATAATATAAAATTTTACGTAATCATCATAGTAACAATACTAATGAATTTTGAAATAATCTTTTTTCCCGCGAATTAACCCCAACTTCCCCGAAATTTGTAAATTTTTAAAAAAGTGACAACACCATTTGGACTGTATTATTATAAGCGATATTACCACGCCCGCGGAAGGGTTGCCTACCACACATGTATTAAGTTACCTCTTTTTGCGAAATACAATTTATTTTTTTAGGGGGATTTTTTTTTAAGTTTAGCTAGGCTTTGTATCCATTAGTGGAATCAGTTATCGATACCTAACAATGCCTTCACGGATCGGACAGAGTTTTCTTTACATATTGTATGTACTACAAATTTTATACAACACACGTTAGTATGAGAATAAGATACTAGAACAAGTTTTTGCCAACCAACTGACTGTTTATTTTATAATTAGTGTGTGCACTATCATTATTATAGTCTATGTTTTTTAACATTGGCACCGATTCACTTATTTACAAACTAAATTAATTTTAAGTTAAGTGCATCTTTTTCTTTATATTTCATTACGAAAAGCATAGAAGATAACATTTAAGTTTAATCCTGTCAAATTAAGATATTCCATAGACAGTTTAGACGCCATTATAAACATGGCTACCAAAAATACATCAATTTAGGTCAGGCGCGGATCAATTTGACAGATCTAAACTGACATATTATGTTCTGTCCTTTTCTTAATGAAATATAAAGAAAAAGTTGCACTGAACTTAAATTTAGTTTAATTTGTTAACATGGAAATCGCGGCCCTTATCTACGCCAAGCCTTATTCTTTATCAATTACGTTATAAGTGTTAAAATTAACGTATTTAGAACGTAGATACAACGATTTTGTAATAAAACTACCGTGCGTTCACCTGCTATAAGCGGTATGGATGGTCACAAGTAATTATCGGTATGAATTGTTACATTGGCTTTACGATAAAAGTAACCGATAATAATAATAATTATTGTAGATATTATAAATATTATTTAAATGCTAGATTTTTGCATTGATATTTTGTTATGTAATGTGTGAAATGGATAATATTAAAATTAAATTAAAAGATAACGTAGACAGTCTGTGCACTATCATCATTATAGTCCGATTCACTTGTTCACAAACTAAGCTAAATTGCATTTTATTCTTTCTATTTCATTAAGAAAAGGATAGAAGATAGGGAGTGGGCCGTAATCAACCATGCCGGCCCAGTGCGGCTTGGCAGATGTCACATGTCTTCGAAATGTTTGGCTCTAGGATATGCCGGTTTCCTCACGTTTTCCTTTGCCGTTTTGAGAGCAGTGCTGATGAAATAATTTACACAAAGTAAAGCGCCTAACGGGGTTCGAACTTACGACCTACAACTTGTAACGTCGCGGCTGATACCACAAAGCTACCACTACTCTCTACTAATATTTGACGCCGAGTTTTTAATCACGTCTAAACTGTCTATGGAATATCATAATTTAGGCCCGGGAAATACCTATACTTTCGCCGCACCCCCTACTGGTTTTATTTTTTTAATAATTATAAACTAGCGCTTGACCGCTATCCCGCCTGATGGTAAGCAGTGATACGATCGTTGATTAAAGCGCGCTAGTTTATTAAGAGCCTATTCACTCAGAAAAACTGAGCGAATAGGAAGGAAGACGGCAGTTGAGCGAGGTGGTGCAATGTTAAACCCAACAACACGACCACCGATGCTGCGCCAAAGGGAGATTGATCTGAAGACCCTCCACGACCAAACTCCCAACACAACAACATTAGGCGCATCGTACCCGGCACACATCGCAACACAACTGCTCAGACTTCAAGGCTAGAGTGAATAGGCTCTTAATAAACTAGCGCGTTTTACCATCAACGATCGCATCACTGCTTACCATCAGGCGAGATTGCGGTCAAGCACGAGTTTATAATTTATAAAAAAAAAAGACCCGTCCTCCGTACGGCTTCACCAGACATCATGCCGAAACACGACAAATCGCTTGGCGGCAAGGCTTTGTCTGGTGGGTGGTAACTTCTGCCGGCGGCCGATGTTATGGCGTACCACCGAGTAAAGTTCCCTTACCTTTTTTTCCGAAGGTGGAAAAATCCTCATGGACTATCCTCCGCTCGGGGACGCGGAGGGGTGTGCCGGACTCCTACCGGCTAAAAAACCGCCTGTGAGTTCGTCATCTGCCATTCCGGTGTACCGGTTCCTCCCAATTCTACGGTATCCCCAGCAGGCCTTAAACCATCGTCGCGAGTTTGACAGGTCTCTTCTCGCGCGAGATGATCCCCTGCCTAGCCTTTCCCAGCTATCTTGCTTCGAATCTAACCAGATGCAACAGAATAGCAACTTTTTAGATGGAGCGACTGCTTATCCGACATCTACTACCCACTTACTGAGTAACACGAAACCGCTTCGTTAGACTGGAGGAGTTTTGGTATTTGAAGATGGTCACCCATCCATGGACTAGACTGTAGGGCGACCCCCACATAGTTGGAGCTAGGTAAAGGATGGAAATCATAGCAATTTTGTCTAAAATACTGTAATCTTTGTACAAATCAAACGGTATAATATTATGTCACTTGTGATAAGTGGGTATCAGCAGTAGCGTTTGTTTAATGATTTAGCTGTGTACTCTATGGAGTGTGAGTGACAATTCGTTGTCCCCCAATTTTGTGATGCAGTAGTTTCTGCTGGTTTCTTTCCACAGCCTAGAGAGGTACAACATTATTTGTTTTGCGTACGCCCAATTTATCTAAGTTGATAAATGAATCATTCATTAAAATTAGGCTAAGAATCAGCACTTCCCGTATGTCAAAATTACATTAGACTGTTCTCCTGCCCTTCATCACTTTCTAGTACTTTCTTTATGCAGACGCTTTATGCTGAATTCAAAAAGGGTAGGCAATCCCATAAACACTCGGTTCACCGACCAAATAAAGGAAAAAAACCTGGATGAATGTTGATTCTTTAAAACTTTTTATTATGTTTTACTACCTAATCAGATAATATAAATAGTAGGTAAACACTAAATAAAAGAAATGAGCTATCTGGCTTTTCAAACAAATATACCTAGTTAGATAGAAATTGCGAAATATGTACATACATTTTACAATATGTAATGACGAATAGATTTTCTAGAAGAGGCAACAACTTAGACGGGTCTGGTATTGCAGATGTTCAATTATCCAAATACATAATTGAAAATATTGATCACTAGCGGGCGCCAGCGACTTCGTTCACGTGGAGTTAGTTATGCTCCGCTTCTATTGGTCGCAGCGTGATGTTATATAGCCTAAAGCCATCCTGGATTAATGGGCTATCAAATCGGACCAGTAGTTCCTGAGATTAGCGCGTTCAAACAAATAAACAAACTGTTCAGCTTTATATATTAGTATCATCAGATGGTCATCCACCTAATCTCTTGTCGAAAACATTGTCACCTCAACCAATGCTAACGATTGACACCAAAGAATTTAACAATAATATAGCACTATTGAATAGTAATCGGGTAATTCGGTTTTTATAGTAAGATTTTACAGAGTGCATCGGTTGTTTAGTATAACTAACTTAATGAAGTATTTATAAAAAAAACAGACAGAGTGTATTACATGAAAAAATACGTACAGAATTATACGTATATGTATGAATGTTGTTGTAGTGTCTATATGTATGAAGCCAGTATGTCATAAAAGTATTTTATCAACAGGTATCCTTTGGAAGTCCACATGGTGCACATCAAGACTGGATTGACTTTGGAAGAGGCCGTGCTGAGGTCTGACGGATTGGCTGTCGTTGGTGTTTTCTTTATTGTAAGTAAAAAATTAGCAATACAAATATTTCTTTTTACCCTTTCACCCTCCCTTTTTCTTTCTTTGTCCAAGTCGTCAGCTCAGTATGTACCAGATTTCATAGTTCTCATTGAGCCCATAATCGTCCCACGACCATAATCAACCAGCCCCTAGTTGCGTATAGTTGGGATCGTTTGGACCGCCCATTGGTCCGTTCGGTCCAAACGATCCCAACTAGTCGCAATCATGTGACAAAAATGTGTAGGTCCTGCCAATGCCTGTTGGTATGTCACATGTCTCCGAATTGTTAGTTCTAGACAATGCTGGTTTCCTCACGGTGTATACCTTCAGCTTTTTCAAATACCTACGTCATTTGTAATTCCTGTAACAAAGGTTCCACCCAACACGGGAGTCAGGGCTTCAACTTAAATGTATCTCCTTTTTTATTAATAAAACTTTTATTATTTTTATTTATTATCCGAGTTTAGTTTACCAAAACTTTCTATGAAATACAATATGGTGAGAAATCATGTATAAAATACCAATCTCTGATCTGATTGATTACGCACTTCATTATGTCCTACGGGCAAATACTTCATCCTTATAAAATTTTTGGTTCCCACGGTATAGTAAACAAAAACATCTTCCGTATATTTTCCTTCATTGTAGGTGAACAGGGGATACGAGAGCGGGTATGCTCTGGAGCAGCTAACACCAATTGTGCCCTACATCAGCAGCAGTGCCCTAAACCACACCGAGACTCATAGGATTGACATCACGTAAGTACACACGTACTACATTAATTAAAGAACTCTTTTATAGCCTCCGGATATGTACTTCAACAATCTTTCCTGTTTATTTTTATTTTATTTATTCAGAAGAAGATACAATTCCACATTATATTTTACAAGGAAATAGGAACGTAAAGAGTTATACAAATGTACAGCAAACTACATTCTCCACAGATACTCATACACAAAAAAATAAAGACTAACCCCCTTATTAATAAAGTTTGCTTAAAGTTAACTAGTGATTAATGACTTTTAACAACACATTTTTGGCGTTTTAACGTCACGAATAAACACCATAATATGTTTAAGGCGTCTATTCATAAACTATGATTAAAGTTAAGTGACGTGCAAACTTCGAAAATGTATGGTTAAACAGTCGCTAATTAATACTAGTTTAAGCAGCATTTATGAATAAGGGGAAGGATGATAAAGTAAAAATTTTACATGAAACTATATAAATTATAACTAATAGGAACACCAAAAATTCAATATTATTAACATATTTTGTTTATTATATCAAGTAATATCTTTCTTAATTTTCCCCCTGATATAGTAAATAGATCCAAGTTAGAAAATAAATTGTTGAAATTGCCAGTAGGTAAGATTATGCTTCCTCGTCATAGGCGTCCTTCAAGGAGCACCACTTCGGCCGTTTCTGTTTTACATTCCAATGCATCCCTTACTTAACAGACTTTGGATACGGATAACTAATTTCACTTCATGAATACATTTAGGATCTTAAAAAACGTGAGCCTCCAGTTGACAATGAACATTTCTAATGATCTCCGTAAAAGGTTCTTCCGGGTCTGGCTATTCGTGTGAGTTTATCAAATGTTCGTAAACGCACCCACGACATTCACATAAAAAAGTACAATATCCGTTCCACTACCTATTTACTACTTGAATCTGATTAAGGGAAGGAAGACAATTGTGGAACTAATGATTGCTGTAAGGGCATTAGAATGACGATGAACATTGAGAACAATAGCGGGTGAATTTAGTTGCGCTTTAACCTTCAAGGCACTGTCAAGGACAGACCACTACAAGTATGTAGTGAAAAAAACACTGACTACAGAAAAAATAAATTTTCATTGTATTCTTCTCTCGTATCTCTGCCAGCCATTTAATCCAAGGAAAGAGGCATATCTTCTAGTTACGCAGGTTCCATCGTATAAAACAGCAAACAAAAATATGCAATTTAAAAAAGTTGCCATATTTTTGTTTGCTGTTTCATTTACCAATGAGTATTATGGCAGTAGGCACTTGTACAAAGCTATTTTCAGCAACAAATATTTTCAATTCCTCTTATACAGGCGTCTGCTGAGCTATGACCCTCAGTCGTTCTACACGTACCAAGGATCCCTCACCACTCCTTTGTGTCAGGAGATCGTCACCTGGATTGTCATGGATAAACCGGTTTTCATCACCACACAACAGGTACGGAAGTCATTTAATTAAAGGATATTCAGAAGTATTCCATTTTTGCATGATTACTGTCTTTCCATCGCTTTAATTTAATGACACATTATCAGTAGAAATGGTTTTGATTTTGACAGTTTGACAATATTCATTTCTATATTTACATCGTTGAGCAGGCCTCTTCGTTCATATTGTTACGGGCTAGGGGTATTAAAATGGCCGGTTAAGGGTTGCGAAGTTTATTGACGACCAGGGTACAGACGGTAGTAGGCAATGACAAGTAGAACGTAGCTGATGTCGCACCGAAGTCTTCCCTTACGTCCACGAAGTCCGTGTCGTAAACACACAATAACACTACAGATGTTACTTCACGTAGTACTCAAAGCTTTTGTTACAGTTGTCGCACTAGGTATTTCCAAAGATCGCTTCTTAACTGTCGCTTCTTTTCGTATAGCTAGTCGAATGCAGACTGCCTGCCTGCTGGCGTCACGGCGCTTTATATAGGTCAGCTGATCGAACATTCCAGATTCGTCTAGACCTAATAATAATAGCGCATAACTTCGAGTACTTCACTGGAGACGAGTTTCTGGAAATTTCGATGTCGACACTTTGCTGACAAAATTGTTGATACCTGTACCATTCGATAGGTCATCCTAGGTCTAGCAAAAAATCTGCCGAAAATATACCTTTAATGTTTTTACTGCTCAAATCAAAAACAGTGTACAAACTTATGTGGAAAAACAGCCTTGCTCCAGATGTATAACTAATAAAACTCAATCTCTTCTTTCCCTCTAGTACAACATGTTCTCCAAAGTGGACGTTGGTGGTGACTACAACTACAGGAGCCTTCAGCCATCTAACAACAGGGTGGTCTACCGCTCCTTAGCTTCGGCTGCCTCTATCCTCGCGCCAACCATCTCTAGTACCTTGCTCGGCCTTCTCTCTTGTCTCTCCACGACGCTAGCTGCAGGAGTCAACAAAGGCGTTGGTGCCGTCATGAATATCAAGCGAAAACTCTTTGGAGACTCTATCACAAAGTTCGTGGCATAGACAGAGTTTGGACTGTACAGACATATTTCAGCACCTCGAAAATAATTCAGTTTGAATTTCGAAATGTTTGATTTTTGTTTAAAATTCATTTGATGGCAAATGCCTATCTAGAGGTGGTATATTTGAGCCTATGACCTAATCTAATTAAGAGTATTGACAAAATTGTAGGAACTGCCAAATAAGATTTTAGGGATTTGTTATCGATGCCAAAATTGATGTACTTTGGCATTTAGCAGACTTGACTTTCTTCTAAAATGATAAAACTATTACTAGGTATGTGCCATATTTCTATCTAATTCTTAAGGAGTTCAGCAATATTTTTGGCGCATTTTAGGACCATGCGATAATGGTGTACATATACAAAGACAAAAAAAAAGTTCTCAAAACGTATTAAATAATAATCATGACGATGATTTAGCTTATTAGCGCAATAATAGTCCTTCGCTAATAATATCCACAAAATATATGACCAACATAAATATTATGTATTATGGCCGGTTTCTAGTCATCAGCAATATAGATTGTTTAACTAATCTCGCTAATATGGTATGCACGCTTATAAAAAATAGTTGATAAAGAATGAGATGTAAGATTATAATTTATAACATTAATTTTGTGATTGTCACGCGATTTCATATGGAATGAAAATTAAATTAGTTGCAGATTATTATTTTGGAGTTCTGCTATGTAACACTGAAATACTTTCATGACATTTAAAAAAAATATTGTAGATAAATTAGTCAAGTGTTTCTCAAATGCACTTACCAATGATCAGCATTTCATTTTTATTCATATAATAGAACAGATAACCTACCAATAGAAAATACAGCCGTTACATAAGTATATATTATTTTAAGGTAAGTTTATAGTATTATTATAAGTAATATTCATGATTTTACAAAACTCTATTTCACTTGAGTTGTTCCAAGAATTGTGATTTATTAATGCGCCAATGAAAACTATGCATGTTGTATCGAATTGAAATTTAATTATTCCTTATCACCGTTTCATATATCACGTGAAGAAATATAACACACCATTGGACATGTGCATTATAGAAACCTTTATACTCCTAGTTTTTTGTCCTGTGAAGTTTGCATCTGTAACTGTACTAAATACGCATTTCCCAGTGATTTACACCTTCATCGTCATCAACCTTTTTATCATCCCAATGCTGGGCACAGGTCTCCTATCATACAGAAAAGGATTGAGTGTAATCACCACGCTTGCTCAATGCGGGTTGGCGATTTCAGACTTAAAGTCCAGTAGGCCTAGTATGAGTTTTCAATACGAAACTCGTTCGATCGCATCGAGCGCGTTTGGCGCTCTCATTGGTTGAGAGTTATTACGACCTTGAAGCGGGCCAATCGCTGAGTCAAACGCGCTCGATATCGACGAACGAGTTTCGTAATGAAAACTCATACTAGGCCTACAGGTTACCTCAGGTTACTCCAGTCATTTGTTGTCATGTTGTGTTTTATACCTTATCCTGATAATCTATACTAATACTAGCTGACCGGCAAACGTTGTTTTGCCATATAAATAATAGATTAAATTACTAAAATGGCTATTAAAAAATAAGGGTTGATCGTAGAAGGGTGAAAATTGGGGATTGTATGTATTTTTGTATGTTGTATCATAAAAAAATAGAAATTAAAAATTTTGTCTAAAAAATTTAAAAAAAAATTTAGGGGTGGACTACCCCTAACATTTAGGGGGATGAAAAATAGATGTTGGCCGATTCTCATAGATACCGGTTAAGCACAAAAAATTTCATCAAAATCGGTCGAGCCGTTTCGGAGGAGTTTAAAGCCGAACACCGTGACACGAGAATTTTATAATTATATTAGATATAAAGCTGAAGAGTTTGTTTGAACACGCTAATCTCAGGAACTACGGGATCGATTTGAAAAATCCTTTTTGCGTTGGATAGCGCATTAATCCAGGAAGTCTTTAAGCTATATAACATCACGCTGTGAGCAATAGGAGCGAGGCATATAAACAAAAACGCGGGTGAAACCGTGTGGCGCAGCTAATATTAAATATTATTTTCCAATAATATTATCTAGTGAGTTAGTAGTTGCTACGCAAAGTACTATTGTAGTCTACATAGATAGCGATCACCCATCATAAAGTGATTCTGCTCAACGTCAGTCGTTTGAAAGTTATTCCTATATCAGAATATTAAAATTTATCTCTATTACTATACTTATCTTTGACTATTACACTAATAAATATGATTTATTGGTGTAAAATTTATTTTTACTTTATTAATAGATTTATTAGATATCTGTGACGTATATTTATTCTTTAGTGTAATCATAAATGTAAATAAATTGTGATTGTAATGGCTTTGTTTAGTTTGAACATCGGTTGTCTTATTTTTTATAGAATGCACGAAAGGATTGTTTTTATTTTTAATTGGCACCTTTTAAACTATCCGAATGATAATTATTGTAGAAATAAGGTATTATTTTATGAATTAATAAATAATGGGCTGTGAAATGTTAATGATTGGAAAACGGACAGTGATAATGTGTTACTATTAAGTTTATTAAATCTGTACAATTTAATCTTAGTTAAAAATATATGACAAATTAATAGAAATTAACATGGTATTTTATTTATTTTCATCTCTTTCTTGGTCTTAGTTTTCTTTTAATACTCGCCTACGCTCTATTTCTAGTGATAATAACAATGGATTTTATTTCGCTAGTCCAACAAAATCAGTTGCTTTATATTATGAGCAGACAAGTTTCTTGAACTTAAGAAGCAACCAAGCAACGCAGCAATCCTTCAAAATAGTTCAGGTTATAATATAAAGGGTGTATCTGACATCGACGCACAAACCAGTACCATGGATTCAGTAAATAATTCTGAATCCCCCAGTGTTGGAATATTTCGTCTCCTTTTTCATTTTTTTAAGATATATTTATATGTAGTTTTTTTCACTTTAGACCGTTCAGAATTGCTATACTTTTATAACCCAACAAGATTTTAAAGTAAAAATTAATTAATTCGCTAATTACACAAAAAAAAAACGCAATGAAAACAAAACTCTAAGAAGTATCTTATCAGCTGATTTAATAGAGTTCACATCAAGGATCAACGTCATACCTACAAACGCTCACGATGGCACGCTTGCAACGTTCAAAGGCTGAGCCGGCATTTTTTTTTTTTAATATTGTTATTTCTGTAACCGTTCATTAACGACATAAATGACTATCATAATTTTATTAGCGGCGTCCGGTCTAGCCTCTTCGCGAAGTTTGCGTTACGATGTCAGATACAGCCTGTATAGTAGGTACAACATTATTATATGTTTTAAATGCGAAACCCGAAATACGTGTCCAGTATTTTTAAGTAAAGAATCTATGTACAACATTTCAAAAAGATATCATGAAAAACGGGCTGGAAGTTCGACGTCGTCTCCCGACCTCGGCTAAAATTGTAAACAGACGGGAAGACCGCCGCTGGCAAATTGTTCTAGTCGTTCGATGTACGCGGTATAAAAGATGAGGCGAAACGCTTACTCGCCGTACTACTGATCGTCCGATGATGAAACAGTGGTGGTGGAATTATATCATGTGATTCCCGCGCACACTCTCCAAAATGCTTCTGTGGAGGCATGCGGAACAGGGAGTAAAGTTCACTCATCCTCCGGACAGACGGGTGCTATATCTGGCGGGCACTTGCCTGACAGTTGATGTTGAGAAGTTGTATATATGCTAGTTGCACGGTAAACTCTGCTTGCGTTATGTAGAATTCGTGTGACGTCAGTGTGACGCGTTATTCGCATGTAACAGTTGTACATATACAGTATGTTAAGAAAACCCTGTCCGACCCGTGAAGGTGTTGTTAGGTATCGATAACTGATTCTACTAATGCATACAAAACCGGGCTAAACTTAAAAAAAAATCCCCCTAAAAAAATAAATATTATTTCGCAAAAAGAGGTAACTTAATAAATGTGTGATAACCACCCTTCCGCGCCACGCGACGGGGCGGCGGGCGGCAGGGCACGCGGCACGTGGTCGCATCGCTATTCGCTCATAATAATACCGGTGTTGTCACTTTTTTAAAAATTACCAAATTTCAGGGAAGTTGGAATTAATTCGCAGGAAAAACAGATTATTTCAAAATTCATTTGTATTGGTACTATGATGATTACGTAAAATTTTATATTATATTTGGTCATGTGTTTACCTAACCTTTATTATCCTTATGGGTCGGCTAGACATCTGGCTACTCTACGCCTGTGCTCCATGCTTTGGAGATTGTTCTTAACCAAATCTTTCTTATCAATCTAACTAAAACTCAACCACTTTAGATACGGTTACTCCAACTTATTTTTCGCAACGGGTTCGTCACTTCTTATTGTTTTTGCTTCAAAATGGATACCTACTAGCGAAGAATTAGGTATTAAGATTACTTCAAACTATAATCTAAGTAATTACGAATCAATCATATTACAGATTCCTAAAAATAGTCGTTTATCTTCAAAGTCAAAAGTATTTATTGATAAGCCTATTTTTAGTTACATGAATACCTAGCCTAACAAAAAGAAACCTATCGATAATACTTTCAATATCTAATTAACGGTACTTACATAAATATGTTATCATCGACCCAAAAATGTTCAGATTATTTAATTCCCCCAGCTCCGTTCCCTCATCAGACGGATCATCATTGCAATTTAAGGTCTTCAAGGCTAGAGTGAAAATGCTGTTAATAAACTAGCGCGCTTTACCATCAACGATTGCGTCACTGTTTATCATCAGGCGGAATGAACTTGGCCGGCCCAATTTAATCATTTAGTCTTCTATTATAGAAAATTCTCCTGTCACAATGTTTATTCTCGAGCTCCTCCAAAACGGCTAAACCGATTTTAATGAAATTTCGTATATACATTCGTTAGGCATGAGAATAGATATTCGTCTATTTTTTATATCATAGGTGAAACCGTAGGGCAGCTGGTGTTCTATTACAACCTTTTTTTATCGTCCCACTGCTGGGCACAGTTCCTCCCCTCATACAGAGAAAGATTGAGCGTAATCACCACGCTTGCTTAAGGCGGGTTGGCGATTTCAGCCTTAAAACTCCAGGTTTTCTCAAGATGTTTTCCAATATATACTTAGAAAGTACATATAACTTAGAAAAGTTACATTGGTACTTGCCTAGCCTGGAATCGAACCCGCACACTCATATTTAAGTCGTGGTGGCCTAGTGGTTGAAAGGGCTAGGACTTCTAGGCCACCACGACATACTAGGCTACCACGACTTAAGCACGATTAAACCCATTACGTCACAACAAAAAAATAGGCAATGATGTTGCCTATTTGCAACGGTCTATTATTAACTTTAGTATTAACACTATGATATGATTTTCTCGGTGGTAGGCCATAACATCGGCCGCCGGCAGAAATTACCACCCACCAGACAAAGCCTTGCCGCCAAGCGATTTGTCGTGTTCCGACATGACGTCTGGTGAAGCCGTACTGAGGACGGGTCTGAGCAGATGTGTTGCGATGTGTGCCGGGTACGATGCGCCTAATGTTGTTGTGTTGGTCGTGGAAGGTCTTCAGATCAATCTCCCTTTGGCGCAGCATCGTTGATCGTGTTGTTGGGTTTAACATTGCATCACCTCGCTCAACTGCCGTCTTCCTTCCTATTCGCTCAGTTTTTCTGAGTGAATAGGCTCTTAATAAACTAGCGCCCTTTACCATCAACGATCGCATCACTGCTATCATTCATCAGGCGGGATTGCGGTCAAGCGCTAGTTTATAACTATAAAAAAAAAATCTCATAAAAACCTCAGCTCATTTGATTCGTTCGTTTGTTCGTGACGCGCTCAACTGATCTAATATTTAAACACAATTTAGTGCAGGCATTAGTCTGCACCAAATTGTATTTAAATATTAATTTCGTTTACTCTAAAAGGTATCTTATATGCATTGCCACGAGTAAACGTGATAGCTCCATCAAATATTTAGTGAAATGGCTGGTTTCTCTCGTCTACAGTTTAAATTTGATTAGGCCTTAGGAAGTTATCCCCTTTATTCATAAACGTTGCTTATAGTTAACTAATGATTAGTGACTGTTTCACACTTAACTTTGATCATCGTTTATGAATAAACCCCTTAAACAGTATGGTGCTTATTCATAAACGATATTTAAAGTTAAGTGACGTGTAAACGTCAAAAGTTTTAAGTTTTGTTTATTGTTGGCTACTGGCTGGTATAGTAATTCGTTTTTTTAAGCTTTATACTTTTTTACGTTTCCTTTTGTTGACTCAAATGTTTTGACGTTTTTAATTCATTAGTTCTTCGGTCCGTGGCACTGTGCGGTTAATTTTGATTTATTTTACAATATAATTACTGTTTTCGTGTGTCCCCGTTGGTTTCATTGCATCCATTACCAGCTACATCACCTCATACAGTCCACGCTCACTAACATTTATGAATAAGCGGCTATGTCTCGTCGCCACCGCTGACAGATACCACAAGAACATGCTAGTGCAGTTATAATCTGTCTAGTCTTTTCCCAACTATATTGGGGTTGGCTTCCAGTCTGACCGTGTTCAGATGATATACTGGTCAGTTTTTTAGATAGAGCGACTGCCCATCTCACCTCCACAACCCATCATCATCATCATTTCAGCCGAAAGACGTCCACTGCTGGACATATGCTTCCCACAAGGATCTCCACGACGACCGGTCCTGCGCCTCCCGCATCCAGCGGTTTCCCGCGACTTTCACTAGGTCCTCGGCCCACCTTGTCGGGGGCCTACCCACGCTGCGTCTTCCGATGCGTGGTCGACACTCGAGAACCCGTCGGCCCGATCAGGCATCGGATCTACGAGCAATGTTCCCGGCCCACTGCCACTTAAGTGTTACAATTCTTCGTGCTATGTCGGTTACTCTCGTTCTTCTGCGAATCTCCTTATTTCTGATTCGATCACGCAGTGAAACGCCAAACTTAGCCCTCTCCATTGCCCTTTGAGTGACCTTGAGCATTCTTATAAGGCCCATTGTTAGCACACAACCACAACCGAATTACGTAGGTACTGTGTAATATAAAACTCCTTGGTACGACTAGTGATCAGACTCTCGGACTTCTGACGACCTGTCACTGCTGTCAAAGATTGCGGCTTAACTTACTTTCTGAGGTAAGGAGGGGTCTCCGTATGTAAATATGGTCACCCATCCACAAAGTGACCGCGGCAGGCGAAGCTTAACCTGAGCAATCGATCTGTACTGCTGTCATTATTTGAGTCACGAGCCCCTTAGGAGCATGCTAGTGAAGTACTATTTTTTGATTAAAATACGACGTATGTTTATGTACGTACGACAGCAGATCAATCTACCCCAAACTGTCAGATATTCCCAATCAACCTTGAGCCTTAATGCTTTGTAGATAAAGTTTAAAATTTAATAAGGAAATCTGACAGATTGTAGCAGCTTGATGTGTTGTCGTCTGTACTTACTTATAATAGCGTCGCCTAAACCAAATTAATAAATAACTTATGTAATATATATTCAGCCTTTAATGTCCCCACTTCTGGAACACATGCCTCCTCTCGGTGACAGGGAGTGGGCTGTAATCTACCACGCGTGTCCAGTGCTTGTTGGTGCCTCTAGGACATGCCGGTTTCCCCACGATGTTTTCGTCACCATTTTGAGAGCAGTGGTGAAGAAATAATTTACACAAGGTAAAGCGCGAGACGGGGTCCGAACCTACGACCTACAATTTAGAAGTCGTAGTCGATACCACTGGGCCACCACTTCTCTAATAAATAACATCGGATATAAAATTTAAAACTAAACACTCTTCTCTTCCCATCGTTTTCTTCTAGGAAATCTAACAAGATCATCGAGAAGCATTCCCCTTGCCTAACAGTAGAGTGTTTCTATTTATACAACCGGATCAGATCAGTACAAGCAATTGTCATTGTCTGCGACTGCGAGGATGTGACCTAATGACCGCGTGTCCAGCGACAGTGATACTTCCGCTATAACATATCCCTCTTGAACAGGTTGGTAGAGGAAATACAAGCACGGGGGTAAGAAGAACTACACACAATGACCCAGATTCGATTGTTCACAAACGAAATTTAATTTGGTAGGCACGGTTAGTGCAGTGGTTAACCTATTGACTGCTTTGCTGCGTGTCGCGGGTTTGATTCCCGCACGGAACAAATATTTGTATGGCCTACAAGTAGGTAGTTATACCGGGTCTGGATGTTTCCGTATGTGGTTTTATATGTTTGTGTACGCACTCACGACACAGAAGAAATTCCTAATGTGAAGCAATGTTAAAATAAAACAGCGCTTTTTTTCTATTTCATTAAGAAAAGGACAGAAGATAAATATTAGTTTAGTCCTATCAAATTAGTCCGTGCTTGACGTAAATCGACGTATTTTTAGTCGATATGTTTATAATGGTGTCTGCAGGTATGGTATGGTAGGTTATGTCACTATACAAAAGTGATAACTTAGTACCTAACGAAGTCGTCATTTTTAGACAAAGAACTGCATTTCTATAATTTTTAAGTGCATAATTCAATAAATATTTAGATGGTTTAAACCTAATCTAAATATATAATATCCATGTTTTGTAATAAGGGGGAAAATGTTCGTATGTAGGTACCTACTTGTCGAAATATTCATTATCAAAGTTTTTGTAAAAATACAAGTAGCAGTTATTTAGATAAGGGTTTATTTTCCTTAAACATGATATAATTGTTTTAGAATATCAGTTAAATACAATGTCCACATGTTTATCTACACAGAATATGTATCAATTACACACAAAATTAATTATGATATCAAAATTGTTGTAAAAATGTTGAAATTTGTGTACACTCGAAATCATCTATGATTTAGTGATGCGGTTACATTAAATAATTACATTAATTCATTTAAGTTTAAATAATCGTTACATAATAATATGTAATGGTTACATTAATTGTTAATAACTAGGACACTAGGCAGCTAGGAAAAAATCCAGTTACCTCGTATTTTGCGCGATCGGTAGTCGACCCTGTACCTTATGTTCAGCAGTTGCTCTAGAGACCATTGACATAATACTAATGGACATGCCCCAGAGATAAGAATTGTGGCACTCCGAAAGAAAGAGAGGAAACGAAGTTTCGTCTATCTTTATCTCTCTCAAAATCATCAATCATCAATGAGGAAAGAGATAGTGCTACACCGAAAGCATAGGCCATCTCTCTCACTCTTTCAAACCAAAACATTACTGCATATTATACCCGTACGGCATGTCCATTAATATATGTCTATGCTAGAGACCACTAAATCAACGAGGCAGTAATAAGGATAACAATATCTATACATGTAAATACATACAATAAAATTGAAATGTCCGTTTGCTAGTGCTTTTAAAGTATATAAGGTAGGTATATATCTATTGATACAAGTATTAATTCAAGAGAAACGATAATGAAACCATATGAATAAAAAAAATAAATAAATTACGTATTTTAAAAGTACAAAAAATACTTCTTGCATTAGAATAAATACTGACAAAAAAATTACAACTGCATTTTTTTGTCAGTATTTACTCTAATGCAAGAAGTATTTTTTGGATTTTTATGGGGTTTGTTTTTATGGGTCTGACCGACAGAAGTGAAAACTAAAATCATTAAAAACACAGAATACACAAAAAGTAAAAAAAAATATAAAAAAAACATCACTGTGTCGCGGTCGGGTCGATTATGCTCACGCAAATTTAATATAGCCAGCATAAGTTACCACCCACGAGACAATGTCTTGCCGCCAAGCGATTATCACCCACCAGACAATGTCTTGCCGCCAAGCGTTTATCACCCACCAGACAATGTCTTGCCGCCCAGCGATTATCACCCACCAGACAATGTCTTGCCGCCAAGCGATTATCACCTACCAGACAATGTCTTGCCGCCAAGCGATTATCACCCACCAGACAATGTCTTGCCGCCAAGCGTTTATCATCCACCAGACAATGTCTTGCCGCCAAGCGATTATCACCCACCAGACAATGTCTTGCCGCCAAGCGATTATCACCTACCAGACAATGTCTTGCCGCCAAGCGATTATCACCCACCAGACAATGTCTTGCCGCCAAGCGTTTATCATCCACCAGACAATGTCTTGCCGCCAAGCGATTATCACTCACCAGACAATGTCTTGCCGCCAAGCGATTATCACCCACCTTACAATGTCTTGCCGCCAAGCGTTTATCACCCACCAGACAATGTCTTGCCGCCAAGCGATTATCACCCACCAGACAATGTCTTGCTGCCAAGCGATTATCACCCACCAGACAATGTCTTGCCGCCAAGCGATTATCACCCACCAGACAATGTCTTGCCGCCAAGCGATTCGTCGTGTTCCGGCTTAATGTCTGGTGAAGCCGTACGGAGGACGGTTCTGAGCAGTTGTGTTGCGATGTGTGCCGGGTACGATGCGCCAAATGTTGTTGTGTCGGGAGTTTGGTCGTGGAGGGTCCCCAGATCAATCTCCCTCCGGCGCAGCATCCTTGGCCGTGTTGTTGGGCTTAAAATTGCATCACCTCGCTCAACTGCCGTCTTCCTTCCTATTCACTTAGTTTTTATTAGTGAATAGGCTCTTAATAAACTGGCGCGCTTTACCATCAAAGATTGTGCTTACCATCAGGCGGGAGATTAAAAGTGCTCAGTGTAGCTAAAACTGTTTACTTTACTTCATAAATCGTTTATGATGTCCAGACATTCCTTCTCAAGGTCTAGAGGTAGTTAAAACCACTTATTTATCCTTCGATAACAATTTTTATGCGTTATTTCATATAAATATTTATGTTCGACGATAGCGAAACTGTAGACCTACATAAAATGAATGCCATATTTAACCTAAATCACATAGAATTTACTGATAATTACTTTTATTGCTGGTTTTGTAGCCTAAAAGAAACACACACACTTGAAACAAATTTCACGACATTATTTTTTTAAGATAGAAAGTTCATAAAATATGTAGACAACATAATTATGTACTCCGTTAAAACAAAGGGTATCTGTGGGTATACCTAGACATAGCCTGTCTCACGAAAAGAGGCCTCCGACTTTACCAAAGGCTTCTATGTAGATACTTCTTATCCTGATACAAATATCGAGAAATCGCTTCTTGCTCTCATATGAAAAACAATATAAAATGTTATTTTTACTTTATACGAAATCTGAATGTAGGTTGTTCAGAATAAACAACTGAATCGATTCCGATCATTTTTACACCATGTTGTATTTTTTCCCAAATACATTTAGAAATTGTTGAAGTGTGGTTACAGAGCGCACAACACACTTCACGGTAGATCATAGTACAAGGCGCGTGCGCATAGCGAGACAGCCTGTTTTTCAATGCGACATTCGTTGCGTCCAATAGACCCAGCGTGTCGCACAAAGCAGCTAACACCTTTATGTAATAAGTAACCAAAGCGATCAAAATGAATTCAAAAGTTATTCAAATTACTCTGTGATAATTCTCGGTGCTGAAGCACTTCACAAATGTCAGAGTCCCCCTAAACGCCTGCCCTTCACCTTCACCCTTCATTAGTGCTTTCGATGTGAAGAAGAAGTGACTCCCCAACAGCACAGCTGTCTGTTCAGTTAGCAAATAATTTAAAAAAAGAATATACTTGAATACTTTTTACACCATATCTATTACAGAACATATATTTCTTATTTTACAAAGGGTGTGTGGCGGTCTTATCGCTAAGAGCGATCTCATACAGACGACCTTTAAATTAAACTAAGTACCTACATGTATGAAATAAGAATGTGTGTATTCAATTAATTAATTTACATTATGTCAGCTCACCGTGCCATTAATAGCTATTACTAACAAATAAAATATAAACTATACTTAATCATTATATCTACTTATATTAAAATATTTTGCATATTTTTGCAATAGGTGCGAAGACATTAAATTGTTTACTTGATATCTTAAATCTCTTTGAATATTATGTCACTTGAAATCACTAAACGTAAACTAGGCCCATCGGAGTAAAATAAAATAAATGTTGAAATAATCATGAAATAAAAACATTTTTAGATATCCTTCAAGCATGCACCATTAAGTTGTAGTAAGTTACAACTGAATTGTGTCCAAGGTAGATCAGTGAATCATTTCAATATGGAGGATAGCGCTGGTGATACAGAAACAGTTAGTTAAGAGGGGACTCTAGTAGTTCTTTCTCTATACAATCGTATTCCGCTGTTTTCTTTTACACCTATTTTACAATTTTCATCATCATCATCATCATCATTTCAGCCGAAAGACGTCCACTGCTGGACATACGCCTCCCCCAAGGTTCTCCACGACGACCGGTCCTGCGCCTCCCGCATCCAGCGGTTTCCCGCGACCTTCACCAGGTCGTCGGTCCACCTTATCGGGGGCCTAGCCACGCTACGTCTTCCGGTGCGTGATCGCCACTCGAGAACCCGTCGGCCCCATCGGGCATCGGTCCTACGGGCAATGTGTCCAGCCCACTGCCACTTTAGTGTTCCAATTCTTCGGGCTATGTCGGTTACTCTTCGACCAGTGTGTGTTACCAGTGATGACATATGGAAATGAGACGTGGTCGCTAACAATGGGCCTTATAAGAAGGCTCAAAGTCACTCAAAGGGTAATGGAGAGGGCTATGCTTGGGGTTTCACTGCGCGATCGTATCAGGAATGAGGAGACCCGCAGAATAACGAGACTTTCAATTTTACACCATGATTATACGTGCCCCTATCATTTGATTTTTCCGAAACTTAATTAATATAGGAGAAATGTGATACTTCAAAATCCCGAAAAATAACTCATTTTTACCGCGATGTTCAGACGACTATTAGACAAACGTGATATGTTTTTGACAAAAAAGAAAATAATAGAAGCATTGGTATACTTTTTCCTCTAAATTTTGATATAAAAATTATTGAGATCAGTCGTGTTTTGAAAAAGAAAACAGCGGAAACCGAAACATCTTTTGGTCAACTTATTTGTAGCTAAAATCAGCCTGAGCTGCAACTGTCCTTTTCGCACCTTACTGGGAGAGTTTGAAAGCAGCGCGACGGCAATAGTTTTTTCAAATACCTATTTCCCAAATTCCTCGGCACCAGAGTCCCCTCTTAAGGCATAAGCAGAGGAACCTGTACGATATGTTCAGCCAAAAAAGGAGCCAATCAAAAACGCAGTGTAAGTTGTGTATGAAAGATACTTGCAGAAGTCATACAACATTTGTTTATAATCCATGTTATATGAATGAAGAAACCGATTCTGGTGAAAACTAAAACAAAGTTAATTACTCGTATTTTTATTCTTATTTTGTAATTTTTATTATTAGACAAGGTATAAAAACCAGCCTGTGATATGTAAAAGGGTTTTAAATACTTAATATTTGTTTTGATTTTGAGTTACGTTAATTAATTTAGATAATAGTTGTTTCTTTTTCATAATTTTAATTACTTTTTTGACAAAGACGTTTTTTAGACTTTAAAGACAAATATATCTGAATCATCATCACCATCATCGACAACCTTTTTATCGTCCCACTACTAGAAAAGTTACAATGGTACCTTCCTGACCTGGAATCGAACCCGCACACTCATACTTGAGAGGCTGGTGTTTTAATCACTAGGCCACCACGACTTACAGGCTGCTTACCAGCATAAATTTCAATATTTATTACTTAAAATTTAGCAGTATCTACTAGTAGATATACTTAGTTGGATTCCGTATTTGTCGGGCTTCGATTTCATGTACTGCCTGAAAGGTCATTTCCCTCGAAAATCAACCATCATCTCATCAATTACAACGTTCTCTACTGAATATGTCAAAAGACAGTTTTGTGTAAAATAAATCTAAAACTTCTCTTATTGGCGATGCTTTGTTTAGAGAACAACGAGCCTGTCGCGTAGTGGCATCATCAAACCGCAATGATTTCAGTAGAAACTTTTACTCTTTTCATTGACATAATAGTGGGAAAAATGCATACGTATACCTGACCTATCAATTGCATTAAATCTAATAAACTAGCGCGATTACCATCAACAGTTGCATCACAGCTTACCATTAGGCGGGATTGCGGTTGGCGGCGGTTGTATGATTGTCCCGTTGGTAAATATTAAAGACTTTAGAATAATTAGACTGGTTTATTACACTTGTAGAATTATTACATTGGAATCGACATCTTCCAGGTCAGATCCTAAGTTACAATGACAAGACTATAGACTATATTCATAGACACTAATACATAGAGATGGTATTAGTTACTCGACTACAGAGTAGTGATGTATGATACAACATCCCCCCTGTTTAAGTTTAAATTAACCCTTGACAAACAATATTATAGAAACCTGACTTAGTTACAATTTAGACAATGACTTAAGACTATAGTTAGGTCTTAATCTAGGATACAATGTTCTACTTAATCTATTTCATCAATTAGCCTTCTGGTTGGCTTTACAACTCTTCCAGAACGAGTTACATGTTGACTGACTGAGGATTGAGATGAGAGCTCTTGAGGTCTAGACTCCTGCCTGTTACCTTCCTCTCTCCCCTGCGACGAATTGGATAGCATAGGAGAATATTTGTGTCTTAAATGAACCCTATTCTTCCTATACCTAACTCCATTGACATCCTCAACGACATATGACCTATTATTAGCCAACCTTAGCTTGACAATGGCTTGTTCCCAATTGCTATCAGGCTTTCTTTTAAAGTATACATGATCATTGGGATACAATAATGACAATGACTTTGTATTTCTATTATAATATTTAGACTTATTTTTATTATTTTGCTTGACACATTCTTTATAATTTTTGAATGTAACCACTTTAGGTTTTAATTTCTTATAAGACATAGGAATGTTATTTCTTAAATTCCTGGACATTAACAATTGAGCTGGAGATGGTAAATTATTCTTAGGTGTGTTTCTATACTGTAATAAAGCTATGTATGGATCAGAGGAGTTTCTTTTACATTTTTTTAACATATATTTGATAATTTTGACTGAACTCTCTGCTTGACCATTTGACTGTGGATGATATGGGCTAGTTACAATGTGTTCTATGTCCCATTCATGCATAAAATTCTTAAATTCTAATGACTGAAAAGGAGGACCACCATCAGACACTAAAGATAAAGGTATTCCATGACGAGCAAAAATGGACTTTAAATGTGTTATTACATTCTTTGCTGTACTGTTTTTATTTAACAAAGCTATTTCTATAAATTTAGAATAATAATCTGTGACAATTAAATAAGTAAGGTTATCAAAATACATTAAATCAACACCTATTTGTTGCCATGGATATTTATTAATTTCAAAATTTTTTAGTGGTTCCTTTGGATTATTAGGTTTAAATTGTGCACATACATAACATTGTTCTACCAAGTTTTTAATATCAGCTGACATGCTTGGCCAGTACAAAGACTCTCTAGCCAGTTTTAAGCATTTATTTATACCTTGGTGACCTTCATGAATTTTACCTAACATTTCCTTATACATTGCCTGTGGTACTATTCATTTTGACCCTTTGAACAACAAATCTTTGACTACATGAATTTCAGCTTGTATATTCCAAAATGGTTTTATTGACAGACTGACATTATTTTTATTTTTTGGCCAACCTTCATAATAATACTTTTTTAACAATTGCAAAGTATCATCTTTCATAGTGTTCTGTAACAATTTTGTACAGTACTCCTTTGTGACTGCTAGACTTGAATGCATTAAATTGACATGACAAGATATTTCTGACTCATTCTCAGGTATATAATGTTCTTTCAATGCTGCTCTAGACAGAGTGTCAGATATAAACATTTCTTTACCTGGAACATGTATAACTTCCAAATCATATTTTTGTAAAGTTAACATCATACGTTGCAATCTTGCTGGTACATCATGTAATGGCTTTTTAAAAAGATAGACTAAAGGTTTATGATCAGTATGAACAGTTACTTTATGACCGTACACATACTGGTGAAATTTTTCACAACCAAACTGAATGGCTAACAATTCTTTCTCAATTTGAGCATACCTTGACTGAGTTTGAGTTAATGTTTTTGAACTATAAGCAATAGGTTTATTATTCTGCATAATGACTGCTCCTAATGCTGACTTTGACGAATCGACTGACAAGACTAATGGTAGGTACATTGGGATTATAATGAGCTAAAACTGGTGACTTTGTAATTTCATCGATTAAACTCTTAAGACATTGACTATGATTTTCATCCCAAGTCCAGACTGAATCTTTCTTCAAAAGATTTCTTAAAATTTGAGTTTTTTGAGACAAATTGCTAATAAAGGGACCTAAATAATTGATCATACCTAATATTCTTTGCAATTCTTTGACATTTTTTGGTGTGGGCATATTGACAATTGCTTTTACTTTCTCTTCATCAACCCTAGCACCATCTTTACTAAAAACATACCCTAAAAAACAGACTTCTGATACTAAAAATTTACATTTTGACTTATTGAACTTTAAATTGACTTCACGTGCTCGTTGCATGACTTTATGTACTCTCTCATTATGTACTGACTCGTTTGGTCCATATACCAAAATATCATCGATGAATATTAGAACTCCTTCTAAATCACCGAACAATCAATCAAAATCAATTGTATCAATAGCTTGATATTTTAAAAGAGTGTCCATGGAGTTTCTTGCCCGTTCTTCTCCATAGGTACCTACTTTTTGGAATGGGCGACTAGCTTCACCTTACTGACTGACCGAACTTCTGACAATTCAAAAGTGCCTGTAACTGGTTTATTTGAAATAAATGCTTTGATTGATTGATTGATTGAACAAATTCATCATGACTCTTTGAAAAATTTCAGACGATGCATTAATACCAAAAGGTAACCTTAAATATTTATATCTACCGAAAGGTGTTTGAAATGTACATAAATCAGAACTATATTCATCTAGTTTAAGCATCCAAAATCCTGAAAATGCATCTAAATGAGAAAAACAAACAGCTCCTGCTAGTTGAGATTGATTGGCAACACAGTATTAAGTAAACATCGCCCGCATATTTAAAAATCGAAATAAATAGTAAACCATAGTAAATGTGATGTGTATTGTAGCGAATCTTAATAGACGTGTCGAACTACGTAAGTGAAATTGTTGGTGATTTCTATAAACCAAGATATGCAATATAAACATTGTGTTTAATATTTGAACTTTTAAACGTTATTATGTTTCAAAAAAATGCTAATCACGGACAAAAACAAGCTTATTGAACTTATACAAATGTAATCTCATCAGTAGAACTGTTAAAAACCTAATAAGTGGTGAATTAATTACTAGTAAAGGTATATAAAACGGTTAAGTATGATGTTTTGTTTTAAAAAAGTGAACTTTGTACCATTAAGTGGCGCCCCTAGTAGTGAGTAGCAAAACAAATTTTGACATTGACGTATACAAATCGACATTAATATTAGGGTTGCTACTACAAATATCAAATACTTTATGTCAAACAGCGCCATCTAACGTCAAGGAGCGGAAATATAAATGACACACTGGCCAGTGTTGCCACTATAAATAAATAGGAAAGTGTTGCTATAAAACTGCTGGTGATACCAGAATAATAAAAAAAGGCTTTTGGTAGAAAATAAAAATATTTACTGAATAGAAAGAGAGACTTTTGTAAGAAATTTTAATGTTATAAATCATCATGAACTTCCTAGAAAATATAACATTCCGTAGGGCGCGTACTATATCGGAACCAAATAATGACACTAGTGGAATTTCTCAGACATTAGATGAGACTACAAACAGTGTGCCGGGAATGTCTGAAGACGAGGAGGATAGGCAAATAAACATTTTAAAGACTGAGATTGAAAACCTTACATCTCAATTAAAAAGTGCTAACCAAGAAATAGAAATATTATCTTTAGAAAATAGTTCCCTGAAGCAAGCAAACGCCGATTTAATAAAGAAAAATGAAACACTTAAAAAAGTCACCAGTAGCCCTATAAAGAAAAAAACACAAACACCAAAGAGAAATAAAATTAGTTCTAGAGATAAGAAGACCACTAAATCACTGACTTTAGAAATATCTGACTGCTGCGCTTCTAAAACTGAACAGAAACAAAAATTATTGACCACAGGAAAGGAAATCAGACGTGAAAATGCCAATTTAATTGTCTCGAACGCTACTATTAAAATGTCACAGGGTAGTTATCAAAATAACCTAACACCGGTGTCGCCGTCGTCTTTAAAACGCAAAATATGCATGATAAGTAGTGAAACATCCAATAGGTTATATGAGTTAATTGAAAGTACTCATTTACACAAAAGTGAAATATGCCATTACCGTATGCCTAAATGCGGTTTGAAAGTTTTATTGGACGGTATTGATAAAAAGGTAGCAAATTTCACAAACTCTGACTTCTGTATTATTTATATCGGTGAAGATGATTTCCGAAGAACACATAATTACATAGAACTTGTTACGTATATCCGCAAAATACTTATGCCACTACAACACACTAATTTTATAATTTGCCTGCCGACATTTAAATATATGAAGTACACAAATGTAATGTTTAATAGCCGAGTAGATATTTTTAACAACTTGCTATATCTGGATGTGGAAACATATAATTATGCGTATGTTTTAGACTCCAATTATAATTTGCCATACACTCAAAATACATATAATTCATCTGGAAATCTAAATTATAAAGGCTTAAGAATCGTATTTTCAGATTTGGCAGATCTTGTTTCATATGTAAGCACTTTGAAAACAGATCAAATAGGGGTTGACTGCTTCCAAAGAGACCAAGCACTCTGCTTATCAGACACTCAAATACAAGATGAATCTCAGTTTTTTCTATAACTATCTCAATATTTTGCACCAAAATATTGCAGGACTAGTTAATAAATCGGATTCCTTGTTGGTAAGGTTAGACGAGTTGTCACATAAAGGAATAAACGTAGATGTCATGTGTATTACAGAACACTTTGTAGAATCAGGTTATGAACATTTAATAAACATACCCAATTATTGTCTAGCAGCCCACTTCTCAAGAAATTTAAAGCGAGGGGGCACGTGTATTTTTGTTAAGGCAGGATATATGTATAAAGAAATACCTGATGTATCAAAACAATCGGTCTCAGGAGAGTTTGAATGCTGTGCAATAGAAATAATGCCGCATAATATTATTATTATTTGTGTCTATAGGGTGCCTAAGCATAATTATTTAGTATTTTATGAAAAACTAGATCACATATTTAAAAAAATTAATTTCACAAAGAAAAAAGTAATCTTAGCCGGTGATTTCAATATTGATGTGCTAAAGAAAAACAAAATTACCCTAGAATTAGAATCCTTTCTCTTACAGTATAATTTAAAGCTAGCACTTTACACGCCGACCAGATTAATTAGTAATACGTGCATCGATAATTTCGCTCACAATTTTCGTATGGGATGTAAAGCACAAATAATAGATTTAGTTCTTTCAGACCACACATCTCAGTTACTAAAAATTCCCACTAAAAAAACTAGTCTTTTAAAATCTTGGAAAATTGAAAAACAAGAAATTTCCCGCGAAAATTTAATAAAATTTAAATCTTATTTAGAATGTCTGTCTTTTACACAAGTATTCAACACCGACGATGCAAACGAATCTTATGACAATTTTATGGAGGATTTTCTGCTTTTGTATAAATTATGTTTCCCTAACAAAATCATAACTATTAACTGTAACAAACCAACAAAATGGATTTCTCGTGGCATAAAACTATGCAGCCAAAAACAAAGACAGCTACTTTGGACTTACCGTTTTAACCCTAATCGTAAAAATAAACAACTTCTAAAAAAATACACTAATGTATACAAAAGAATAATAAAACTCACACAAAGAGCACAGAATAACCATTATATTAATACGTCTGGAAATAAAGCTAAAGCTGCTTGGCAAATAATTAATACCTCCAAAACATGCTTCCCACAAGAATCCATTCTGACTATAAAAAGAAATAATTTTCTCATTGAAAATCCTGTTGACATTGCGAATGAATTTAACAACTATTTTATTGATAACATTGAAAATAATATTAAAAGTGACATTCCATATAATAATAAACACAAACTTAATAATATAACAGCGCAATCATTGTTCATGATGCCTGTATCAAACCATGACATAATTAAAACGATTAATAGTCTTAAAAACACAAGTACTGTTGGTTATGACGGTGTGTCCACGAAAGTAATAAAATATGTAAAGGACGTAATAGCATCACCACTAGCTCATATAATAAACCTGTGTATTACCGAGGGCGTATTCCCAAGTAGTCTCAAGAGTGTGATTATTAAGCCATTACATAAAAGAGATGACAAAACAAATGTTGAAAACTATAGGCCAATTGCAAAAATCCCAATAATGTCAAAGGTAATAGAGAAAATAATCCATCAGTCTCTTTACACATATCTCGAAAAATATGAATTATTCTGTAACGAACAAAAGGGATTTCGAAAAAATAAAACAATTAATATGGCACTATTTGAATTAATATCTAGAATAATATCGTCAGTAGATAAAAGAAATCCGATTTGCGCCATCTTTACAGACATGACTAAGGCATTCGACTATGTAGACCATAAGATTTTACTACAAAAACTTCATAGCTACGGTATCAGAGGGAATGTCCTGAAACTGTTGGAATCGTATCTAAGTGAAAGATATCAGTGCACAGAGGTCAGTAGAATTTGTCCGAAGACTAAAATGGTTACGACCTATAAATCAGAACCAAGACGTATAAATTATGGCGTGCCTCAAGGAAGCGTCTTAGGACCATTGCTTTTTTTAATATACATCAACGATCTTCCAAAAACCACACGTCAAAAAATGGTCCTTTTCGCAGACGACAGTACTGCCTTAATTGAATGCGATAATCCACAAAATTATCAAAATGATATTAAAAATTCTCTTTCTGATATCATTGATTGGCTTAATAATAACAACCTTGTTATAAACTTGAACAAGACAAAGGTAATGCATTTTTATCAGCGGCGAGAAAACCCTACTGTAAAGATTTCATACAGGAGTAATGAAATAGAAGAAGTTAGGCATGTCAAGTTCTTAGGTATTACGATTGACAATAAACTTACGTGGAAGCCTCATACAGAAGAATTATGCAAACGACTCAGCCAGTCTGCATATGCACTCTCCCAGTTGTCAAAAAAAGTAAATGTAGAAACTTTATTAACAGCATATCATGGACTAGTCGGTTCACTTTTACGATATGGGCTTGTTTTTTGGGGGCAGGCCACTAATAGAGATCTGGTTTTCAAAATGCAAAAGCGATGTATAAGGGCAATGTGTAACATTAAAGTAACCGATAGTTGTGTACCTGCCTTTAAATCTCTAAAAATACTTACACTGCCATCACTGTATATTTTGGAAACAGCATTATTTGTGAAGAGTAATTTGCACTTATTTGTCAAATTATCAGACGTTAAAAAAACTCCAATGCGTGCTAAATATTTAAATCAGTTGTGTCACACAAAATGTAAAACAGCTCTAATGTACAAAAGTTTCTTTGGCATCGCTCCAAGAATATATAATAAAATACCTGATCAGATAAAAACATTACCTGTTCCCAAGTTCAAGAAAACTTTGCAAATAATTTTAATTGACAAATGTTATTACACGGTTGACGAGTTCTTGAACGATTAAGTTTTTCTAATTTCTGTACTAATTTTTTGACATTCAATTTTTATTTTTTTATTTTTGTGAACTTTAAAACTATACCTAACTATATCATATTTGTATGTCTCACCAAAGACAAAACATAGCGCACTATATATTTTGTCTATAAGATCTGTATTTCTTTGTTACCTATGTTTTACAAATAATAAATGATTTGATTTGATTTGATTTGATTTGATCTCATCTATTGACTTAAGTGGATAAATTTCCCTTATAATATTCTTATTCAAATTTCTAGGATCTAAACAAATTCGTAACTGACCCGTGCTTTTGACTGTTATCACTATACTGTTCACCCATTCTGTAGGTTTAAAAACCTTTTCAATGACCTGCATTTTCTCCATGCGATCCAATTCATCGCGCAGTTTGTTCAGTAAAGCGAAGGGTACTCTTCTCGGAGCATCCACGCATGGCACTGCTTCCGGTTTGAGTTTCAGGCGACAGACTTGAGGTAGACATCCAAGACCCTGAAATACATCATTGTATTGTGTAAGAATTTGTTCACTAAAATTTTGTTGAGACACAGAGAAAACTCTTTGAATTATACCTAATTTTTCACAAGTTGGTAGACCTAAAACATTCGGACAAACTAAATCTGCGACTATAAACACTATATTTACACTAATAGTGCTATTATTTAAAGATAAACTACATTTTACATTAACTTTACCCATAATGGGTATTGATATACCACCAAACCCACTAACGTTTATTTGACATTTCTCAAGTGACATTTGACTTTGACATTTCAAAGATTGAAAAGTTTTCTTTGACATAATATTAATATCAGCTCCTGAATCAATAATGCAATTAATTTGTGTATGACCAACTAAAATGTTTATGTTCCATGACTGTTTAGAATAGTATTTGTTTTCTTTTGACTCGACTGTATTGACCTGTTTACTATGTGTTGACTTTGCTGTAATAATTCTACAAGTGTTTGTTGTGTGAGATTCCTCAGACTTGTGTCTGTACTCATCATTAAGATATGAATCTCGACTAAGACTTTTTGACTTTTTTGACTTGACTCTAAATCTCTCAGACTGTTCCGTGTTTTCATCACTGAGATATGACATATGACAAGAGTCTTCATTGGATCTCTCAGACTTATCAGTCACCAGTCTTTTTTCATCACTGAGGCATTTTTTATTAGACCTCTCAGATATGACATTATAACCACTTTCATCACAGAAATATGACACAGGATATTTTTTATGACAAGATGAGTCTACATGAGATCTCTTAGACATGGACTGCGACTGGCCTATGTGCGACCTGACCGTTGATTGTAACTTAGGAGCTGACTGTGTGTATGACAACCTGCTATGTCTGTAATGATTTTGATTGTGATGACTTTGTGACTCTAAATGACAATTATATTGACTAGACTTATGACTATGACTGAAGTTATGACAATTTAAAATTCCAACAAAATTATCTTGACTACCAGTTGAACTAAAAGACTCTAAATGACTGACTTTTTTATTATTGGAGTAACAAAATTTTGCAAAATGACCATAAGAGTTACATGACCTGCATTTAGCTCCCTGCGCTGGACATTTGTAGCGGTGGTGTTGTCCACAGCGGCTACACGTCTTCGAGCGCTTCTCAGGACTGGGACTTGACTTTGACCTCCCTGCGCTGGATCGCTGCTGACTGACTGGTGAAGCTCGCCGTCGCTGACGCTCCGCTCGACCACGGCTCCTCCGACGCAGATGCATGACTTTTTCAGACTCTTCACTAGTGGACCTCTTGACAATTTGGTCTGCATCCTGCTGTGCGACGATGAGTGTCCTAGCTAGCTCTCGCATCCTCTGATATGTCAGATCAGGTTCCTGCAGCAGTCTCTGACGTACATGTGCTAAGTCCAAACTCAAATTGGCGATAAAAATATCTCTGATAAGAGATTCTCTGAGCGTTCCAAATTCGCAATCTTGGCTCTTATTTTCGAGATCGGTTAAGAAATCCTCGATACTTTCCGATTTCTGTTGACGTGTGGTAAAAAACATGTAACGATACATGGTAATATTTTTTCTAGGTTGAAAAAATTCGTCGAATTTGGCCTTGACGTCATGTAATGTGCTTTCTCCAATATTTATGTTGAATGTGTTGAAAATATTTAAGCATTTTTCACCAATGTGATGTAGTAAAATGGCGATCTTGCGTTTCTCACCAGACTTGTCCAAACCCGTTGCCAACAAGTATAATTCGAACTGTTGCCACCAGCGCTTCCAGGTTTCGTAATTGTTGTTTGTTGCATCTGACGATATTTTAAGCGCCTTCAAGCCATTGTTCATTGCAGTTCCGGTGTCATGGTTGCCACCGACGCCATCCGACTTTTGCATTTTTTGAATTTTCTTTCTTCGTATTGGGTTTTTTCACTCTTCTGACACCATGTATGATTGTCCCGTTGGTAAATATTAAAGACTTTAGATAATTAGACTGGTTTATTACACTTGTAGAATTATTACATTGGAATCGACATCTTCCAGGTCAGATCCTAAGTTACAATGACAAGACTATAGACTATATTCATAGACACTAATACATAGAGATGGTATTAGTTACTCGACTACAGAGTAGTGATGTATGATACAAAACACTAGTTTATATTAAAAAAAATGATTATAACGACTCACAAAAATAATAATTTTCCTAACCTTGAAAACTCCCTTATCCTTGTAATAATTGTAATAACATAATACCACTTACCTACTCATCTTTTCATCAATCTGAATCAGAGCACAATGAAGCAGCTATTCATATGTTCAAGCATCCGTTGGCCAAGATATTCTAGATTTGGCCTAGATTTCCTGGCTATTACATCTAATAGCCAAGGGGACAGCGGCAAGATGTATTATCTACTTGAGTAGATGAAGATACGACACGGCTGGACTGATAGCTGGGATTTATAATGAAGTTGGTGTCTTGAAGAAGCCTTATTGATAAAAAACGAAAGAGGATGTTTGGTTTAAGAACAAATACAGTAGGTATTTTGGTAAGCTTTCTAGGTGTATCAAAATCAATCAAAATCAAAAATCATTTATTCAAATTAGGCTGAGAATCAGAACTTTTTGAACGTCAATATTACATAAGTCCCCCACAAAATGTCCCCCCATCGACACTTCCTAGTGCTTTCGTTGGGAAGAAGAAGTGGCAGAACAAACTCCCCAGCAGCACAGCTGTCTATTCATTTAAAAAAAAAACCACATTTCTTTATACAATACTATGTATGGTGATGAAAACAAGAAAATACAACAACAATGAAATTATTTATCATATGCCAGCTACCACACTAAAAATACCAGAAAAGCAAAAACAAAAAATTAGATATCATTAAGTGATAGTGGTGGTGTTAGTGGTATCATGTATAGTAAACTACGTCCTTCAGCAACGTTCTCACATGAATATTTGACATAAATAAGCTTTCAATATTTTTTTCTGAAATAAATGCTTTCCGTTTGATTTTGGTACCTAATCTGCCTTTATCATCATATCAGCGTTAATCCTAGTCGTATCCGAAGCCTTTTCAGCTTTTGGGGTCCGGGGTCCGCTTTACCAGTCTAACTGCTGATTTTGGCTAAATTTCGATATTTTCCGTGATGCGACTGCCGTCTGACCTCCACAACCCGAAGGTGATATCGAAGCCTTGCCAAGACCAATTGTTGGTTTTTTTGAGGGCTCCAACAACCCGTAACGACTGCCACTATATGTGCAACCGGGACCAACGGCTTGACGTGCTTTCCGAGGCACGACCAGACCAGTAAAAATATTCATATTCATGCATACAAATATTTACACTGTACGGACATCGCTACCACTACGCCACGGAGGCTGTCAACCTGCCTAACCTGCCCTATTTCAATTAATTTAGAGTAGTTGTCACTGTACTTTTTTACATTTATCCTCTAACACAGCTGCCTTTCTCTTCCATACTCAATTATCATATCAACCTCTCTCCAACCACACCTTTTACAATTCATCGTTTACATAATTTACACTTGCTTGCTTGGATGCTTCCTCCACTCTTATAGCCCTTTATATATAATTATTTTTCTTTTTTTTTTTAATACGTTGCCCCACACTTAGGAACTACCTGTATCATGAGTTCATTTACAACATTTAAACTCTCATAGACAAACAGCCAGACCCGAAACAACTACTTGTAGACCATAGAAATAAATTGTGTCGTCAAATTTTATCATAATATAACAAGCCAGCCGATAATGTCCCACTGCTGGAGCACAAACCTCCTCTCTTCGAGAAACCCCACACGGACGCTGTGTGGGCTGGTAGAGGTCTTAGTCTATTGGTTCTAAGACATGCCGACTTCTAAAGACATTCCTCGCGACGTTTTCCTTCAATTTTTTGACAGCAGATTCAATTATTTAAACAAATAAAGCGCCTGTATGGGTTTGAAACCTTGATCTACATCATTCATAAGTCGGAGCACCAGAAATTAGGGAAAGAATCGGAGGTAGCAAGGACGCTGGGCCCGCGTGGGAGAGTTACAAAGAGAAAACGGTGTATCTGACATCGACGCACAAACGAGTACCATGGATCCAGTACATGATTCTGAACCCCCAGTGGTGGAATTTTTCGTCGGCTTTTCCTGATTTAAAAAAAAACAGTTTTTTTTCACTTTAGAACGTTCATAATTGCTATACTTTTATAATCCAGTAAGATTTTAAAGCAAAAATTAATTAATTCGCTATTTACACAAAAAAACTCAAAGTCAATAAAACTCGAAAGACTATCCTATAACAACAAACAACATTTAACCTACAAACACGCACGGCGGCACGCTTGCGACATACAAAGGCCAAGTTGACACTTTTTTTAAGCACTGTGATTTCTGTAACCGCTCTTTTGACTATCATAATTTTATTAGTGGCATGCGGTCTAGCCTGAAAATTATACATACAATATACACCCTGTATATTATATCAAGTTACAACCTCATTCATTAATAATCTTTTCCAAAATATAGGAAACGTATCTTGTGTAATAAAATCAATAACAATTGGTGATCAATTTACGTTTGTTTTGAAAACATTATCTTTAAATTGAACGGCGAGGCTGACCGCATCTCATTCACAATTATATCGTGCTAAGAAAGTGTTCCGGTTTTCCTCAGTGAAAATATGTTAAGGATTGTCTGCTTTTTATCGTTCTGCGGTATGTACCTTGGTTTAAGTTTTCTTTGTTGCGACATAAAAATAAGACATACAAATCCTAATAAAACATGTTTCTTTTTTCACTTTTTATTTTTGAACTTTGTCAGCGTGATTACTTAATATACATATTGTCAGCTCTGTAGTGCTAACGGTCACTTAGATTATCCGCGGATGGACAGACAAACAGACAGATTTGACGAAACTATAAGGGTTTCCTAGTTGACTACGGAACCTTAAAAACAACTAAATGAATTTTGTTATTGTTATTTCAGAAATTACATCACGAATTCTGGCTGCCACTACTATGAACGTAACTATAATGAATACGGTGGATACCATTATAGATTATGAACCAGAATGGAATTATGATGGTAAGTGACTTTTGCAAAAAAAAAAAAATGCTAATATAACTCATCATCATCATCTCAGCGTTACTCCCAATCGCATCCGAAACTTTCCAGATTTGGAGTCTGGGGTCCACTTTGCCAGTCTAACTGCTGATTTTGGCTAAAATTCGATACTTTCCGTGAAGCGACTGCCGTCTCACCTCCACAACCCGAACGTGATATTGAAGCATTGCAGTTAAACCAATTGTTGAACTTGCGAAATGGTTAACATACCTATCTGACTGACTTTATTTTGCGGACAGAAATAAAAACGGAAAAGTAACCAGGAATTCATAGAATGTAATAACTTAGTACTTCCACATGACATTGTTTTCTAATGATAATTTTATTCATGTTCTTGTTCGACTTTAGTGAAAGTGCTGCGTATCAATAGTTTTATAGTTCGAGTAAACTCGTTAATTTGAAAAGAGACTTTTAATTCAAGGATGGTATAACACTGTGTGTAATGTGTATGTCGCCGCCAACTAGTATAATCAGCCATTCACTTAACTGTCTAGCCGTTTACATCCGTCACCCTATTTTTTTTTTTTTGTTCCGGGGTGGAAAATCCTCAATGGTTGTCCGCCGCCCTGGGGTGGGCGACGGGGTCTGTCAGACTCCTACTGACTAAAAACCACCCCGGTGTCTCTCCGGTCACGTGCGCACGGAGCCGCGGGAATCCCTGATTCTGCCGCGGCCCCAAACTCTCGTGCCGGCCCGGTCTGTCCGGGCCTCGCCTCCTGTACGGGGTAGTGAGGTGTTAAACTACCCCGTGCGTCGCCTCTGAGGCGTGCGCCGACACTCGCGCGCGCCTCCGCCTCGGGGTCCAACGAATAGGGGGCGGGGACTTCCCCATGTCCCTCGCCCCTGGACCCTTTCTTGCGGCCGGAAGAGGGCGTTATCCGCCCTTCCTCGGCGCTTGGTGCGTCTTCTGCGGCCCGGGAAAGAAGTTGAGATCTCTCTCACCCGTTCCGCAGCTTCCTTCTGCGACATCACGTCCTCGCAGAAGGACACCACCGCGTCCCACGACTCTGCGCTACCGATCATCCTCCGCACTGCTGCCGGCAGCGTCACATCCGTCACCCTATATCAGGTTAGAAACCATCGTCAGAAGTGTCTGACGCTGGTATCTTACTATTTAAATGACACAAATAGTGATTTGTCCGTCATTTTTGCTGAACTAGGCCTCATTGGTGCAGTCGCAAAGCACACACTGCTGATATTTTTTCATCGCTTTTATCTTTCTATTTGCTTTTATTGGTTGCTACCTGATGTATTGTTTATTCTAGATGTATTGTGTGTCTTTCATTTGGTCTGTGCTGAATAAATGTATTTTCTTTCTTTTATCTAAGCGGCGGCATTCAACTAGTGACCTGAATGATAGCCAATCAAGGCATCCAATACAGCTTTTAATGTACTGACTGGTTGATGCGAGTTTTAAAAACAAACATTAATGAATAAATTTTCTAGTTTGTTATTCATAAAACCTTAGGAATTTGTTACACGGTTCAGAACCTATCATAAGTAGCTACTCTCTATCAATCTCTTTATTAAAAACTAGCGTGTAGCTCTTTTAAAAACTGAGGGGTGATTCTCGTAATTTTAAAACACATTCACAGTTCTAACCTTAGTCGCTATCTGTCAAAAATAATTTATTGTCCGGCCGAATAGTCGGCTTCGATTTCCGTTGACTTTTGGCAAAAACACAAGCTTCGTTTTCGGCGGCAAACTTGCCTAAACTTTGTTTGCTGTTCGTTTTAGTTTTGTTGTGGTGGCGAGTTTTCGAGTGATTGGAAGTCTATCCACACCTATTGCGAGTATTCATTTTTTTAAACAAAGGTTCCTATTTCGATTATTTATTAATAATAATAGACAATGTCTGAATAAATGAAAATGTCTCAAAACTTCCGAAGTTTCGGTTTCGGTTTCAGTGGTAAAACCAATTTCGGTCGGACACTAAATACTTCCCTACATTTTGACAAATTTTTTACAGTTTCTCGCCGACATGTGACTGCAACTAGATTATGACCCTTTTTAATTACAGGTATTGTCCTTCAGGGCTTCAGATAGCCCGATATATGTCACTACTTATTCTTATATTCATTTTCAGATGAAACCAAATGGCCGGGCCGCCACTGCCAGAAGGGTGGCAAGAGACAGTCCCCTATTGACATCAAAACCACACATGTTATCCCCGACTTCGAGAACCAGTTCATCAAGTATGGACCTCTGCTGTTCACGGGGTACCATAAAGTTCTCGTCTCTGGGATCAATAATGGTCATACAAGTGAGTGGTGTTTCTAATAACCAACATGGTTATTGTGTGACAAACTTGAAAATTTTTAACCATTCCACTTACATTCCACAGAGAACTGTTTCAGACATGTGACGCTATTAGGACTTAGGACTTTCGCCTCTCAGTCAGTTCCTTTCAGCATTTTAAGCACCGAAAATCTTCGTCTGTAATTTCTAGCGCTTCTCTGCTTCAGGACATAGCGATATTAGTTAGGCGATATTAGTGTTGATGGAAAATCCCAAAAACATATTGCTCGACTTGGTTATTGAACCCACGAACCAGCAGCAGCTCAGTAGGTGCGATTAGGCAGTACTTCTGACATTTCAGGAAAATAATTGTACCCAGTAATTGATCTCCCGGTTGTTAATTTCTTTTTTTATCGTTGCCTTTGCGCACAGTACAATTCAGTACGGAGGGCGAGCAGGCGATCCACCCGATCCTGACAGGAGGTCCTCTTAAGTACTTCTATCGACTGGAACAACTGCACTTCCACTGGCTTTCTGAACACGCTATCAATGGTGTTAAGTAAGTTGCCTATCCTACTAATTTTATGGTAATACTAATAATAATGACTGCACGGTTAGCGCAGTGGTTAAGCTATTGACTGCTGCGCTGCGTGTCACGGGTTCGATTCCCGCACGGAACAAATATTTGTATGACCAACAAGTAGTTGTTCCGGGTCTGGATGTTTGTGTATGTGACTTTATATGTTTGTATACCCACGATACAGGAAAAATCCCTAGTGTGGGGCAAAGTCATTTTTTTTTAAAAAGACGAAATATGGCACACGGGTGATTTATAACCGGGATTAACGTACAGGATATTATACTCTTTATCTCAATATTTCCACGGAATCAAAACTTATGTTGGTGAAACAATGGGGCGCAGGTTTATATCAAACTAGCGACCGCCCGCGAGTTCGTTCGAGTGGAATTAGTTATTTAAACACTTTATTTTATAAACCCCAAAATAGTCGATTTCAATAGATAAATTATTACGCTTCTAGGCCGTAGGTAATATCCAGCGTACATTTTAAATTTTTGATGTGCTCCGCTCCTATTGGTTGCAGCGTGATGTTATATAGCCTGAAGCCTCCCTGGATCAAACCAGTAGTTCCTGAGATTAGCGCGTTCAAACAAACAAACTCTTTAGCTTTATAGATTAGCGGGCATGGCAGCCCATCCTACCCGGAAATACGGCACCACCTACCAGATCCAATTATATTTTCAAGCCAGGAACCATTAAAATATACACTCACAATTGCATACATATCAGTTTAGTCGTTTAGGAGGAATAAGGTAACAAACACACATACTGAAAAATTAAAATAGGTACTATACTTTTTGTACAAAATAGGTGTCTATTATAAATAACATAATTTTTTATTATAATGACAAACTATATTTTTACGCCGGAAACGAAATATTAAGTACACATAATTTTGCAATATATACCTTGAAACCTGTATTGTAGCAATATTCTGACAAATAAATAGATTTTAATCTATTAAAAAGCCATAAATATTTCAGATACCCCATGGAGCTACATTTCGTCCACGTGAGAGCTGATCTGTCGGTAGGCGAAGCGTTGGGGAGAAGAGACGGACTGGCCATCGTGTCGGTGTTTGGAAATGTAAGTGACGCAAAGCCCACACAAGATAATGTCAGAATGTCTTTTTTTCTTTTTTTGTTGTCATGGTAAGATTCAACCTCAGTTCTTGATCAATGGCCTCTGGAATATACATATAGCACAATTTTGCCATTAACACGTGTAACAAATTATAGAAGTTCTTTGAAAATTTTATTTCACAATAATGGCGGATATCGCCAATGACAGTTGAAAAAACGGACGCGTGAGCCGACTACGAGGTGATTTGATGCAAAGCTATGATGTGGCCACTATGCTGCGATATTTCAATGTTCTTTATGAATTGGTAGGCCATAACGTCGGTCGCCGGCAGAAGTTACTACCCACCAGACAAAGCCTTGCCGCCAGCGATTTGTCGTGTTCCGGTATGATGTCTGGTGAAGCCGTACAGAGGACGGGTCTGAGCAGTTGTGTTGCGATGTGTACCGGGTACGATGCGCCTAATGTTGTTGTGTTGGGAGTTTGGTCGTGGACCCTCCACGACCAAACTTCAGATCAATCTCCCTTTGGCACAGCATCGTTGGTAGTGTTGTTGGGTATAACATTGCATCACCTCGCTCAACGCGCGCTTTACCATCAACGATCGCATCACTGCTTACCATCAGGCAGGATTGCGGTCAAGCGCTAGTTTATAATTATTAAGAAAACAAAAAAGGAATTATTCACTGAATGCACTTTTTACTACATAAATCACGCGCTTTTATTTAGTAAACGACACTATAAATAATTTAAAAGTCTATTGAAAAATGAGCGTGACATTCATCTTGGCTCTCCTGTCAAAAACTCCCGTCAGAATGTCAGGAAAGGGTAGCTAAGGAGAGTGTTTGTCAAAAATATACTTACGTCAGTACGAGCTGAATGCCATTAATACACTGTCGCGACATGCGCTAATACATATGACAATTAAGTCGGTTTTGCAATCCGACTTGACAACGACACAGAAATGCTTAATATTAAATTATTTAAATAACTTCACATATTTATTTCAAATAAACCATTTACAGGCACTTTTTAATTGTTAAAGGGTCAGTCAGCCAATAAAATGAAGCTACTAAAAAAACATGGCTACTAAAAATACCTACGTCAATCTACTTCAGGCACTTACTTACATTTTTTTTTATTGATCAAATGGGGTTTAGAAAAAGTCAAAAATGGACAAAGACCTCTTTAAATTTAGGCAAAAACTAAGTTCTGCTGCATACGCAGTTAGAACAATTCGTAATTTGACTGATATTGAGACGACCCGTTTAGTGTACTTTGGCTATTTCCATAGCGTAATGTCGTACGATATTCTGTTATGGGGAAATGCCACTGATATTCAAACAATATTTGTTTTGCAGAAACGAGCTGTTCGTGCAATTTATAAATTAAGTCCGAGACACTCTCTCCGAGAAAAATTTAAAGAGATTAATGTAATGACCGTGCCGTCTCAATATATTTATGAAAATCTTTTGTATGCTCATAAAAATATAAAATTGTTTAAAAAATACAGTGATATCCATAATATGAATACTAGGAACAGGCACAAATTTATTGTAGGTACCTACAACAAGGCTCAAGAAAATAGGTGGCTCTTTTAGATGCCAATGTATACATTTTTACAATAGACTTCCAGAGGTGGTTCAAGATCTGAGCCTGAATAAATTCAAATCCTTCATTAAACGTAAGTTTAGTTGTATCAGAAAGCATTTTATAGTGTTAAGGATTATATTAACGACAAAAAGGCTTGGGCTTGAGCTGCGTCCGATTTCTATACTTACACTGATTGTTCTTTGATTTTTCCTCTTGTAGTTTTAATTTGTAATTGTTTTTTTTTTTTTTTTTTTTAACTCAAAGTACACACTATGTAGCCAGGCATATTGTACGTTACGGAATTGCATCGCTGACAGGGGTATTCGGCACAGGAGCTAAACTTAGCATTCGGGAACACTGTTGGAGCTGCTGAACCTTGGACAAAACTATCTTGGCATTATGTAGATTCAATTTCTTAGTATTATGTAATTGCATGGCACACATGTGAGCACAATGTACTTGCTGTAGTGTAAAGCATCTATTTGTTGGGTTAGTCTTTTTTGTTGTTGTTTTTTTTTTGCGTGTTTTCCATAATGGACGCTCTTAGCGTACAATATATTTCTGCATCGTTCCCACATGATTGATTTCAAAATGAATGATGTAATCAAATATTTGTATCAATAGCTTGATAATTTAAAAGAGAGTCCATAGAGTTTCTTGCCCGTTCTTCTCCATAGGTACCTACTCTTTGGCATGGGCGACTAGCTTCACCTTACTGACTGACCGACCTTCTGACAATTCAAAAGTGCCTGTAACTGGTTTATTTGAAATAAATGCTTTGATTTGATTTGAGGCAGAACGTTCAAAACACATAGAAAGTTATTAAAAAGTAACGTAAATGTGAAATAAATCATCACACTTTTTTGTCACGCGACATCTTGGTTTTGATAACGAGATGCAGGTGTGACGTCAAACTAATATTTGCATTAAAATTTATAAAACAAAAAGACTTATTCAAATTCAAGATTTTATCGTGAGAATGAAAGTGATCATACTTTTTTTGTAATTATAAACTAGACCGCTTACTTGACTAGCAATCCCGTGACCGCCTGATGGTAGATATTGATGCACTCGTTGATGGTAAAGCGCGCTAATTTATTAAGAGCCTATTTACTCTAGCCTTGAAGACACTTCAATTGTAGTCCGACGGAAACACCGCAGCTGGCAAATTGTTCCAGTCCCTCGATGTAAGCTATATAAAAGACAAACACCCTAAATTCACGCGCACACTCTCCAAAATGCATCCTATGGAACACCGCCTGTACTCTAGACTTTGGAGACCGTTTTGAACTAAATTTGGGTCGCCAATTAGCATGTTCATGTCTTTCACTTGATAAATCCAACACATTGGTGTAATTCTGGATTTATTTTCTTATCATCATTCTTCAGCCTTTACCTCAATTTATTCGTGGTCAGCGCAATAGTACTTTTTGTTCCACACTTCTCTATTAGACGCTATCTCAGTAGTCCTCAGTAAATCTATTAAAATTAGCAACTATTCAAAACAATATTTACTTGACTTACAGTCTAGTAAATCTTGTTTTAATAGTAATTCTATTTAATAGCCCAGTTTTTGAGGAAGGCTTTATAACATCACGCTATGGCCCCAAGGGGCTGAGCACACAGAAAAAATGTCTGAAAAAATGCTATTGTACCCACGCGAGCACATGAGGCGATGCGACATGGTGGACCCGGTAAAGTGAAATTTCGCATTGACAAACTAACAGATAGAAGCTAGAATTTAATATAATATTCCAAATTAATATTTAATTAATATTCCAGCCATAAAACATGCGCTAAACATCGCTCAACTAATTCTATCAAGGTGTTATCATTGACATTGCACAAAAAGTGCAAGAATGTTACTAATATGTAGATACTTATTATTGCTTGCGATTGCTTAAACTGTGGCCTTGTACCATTGACACGTTCTTCATAGCTTTGTCAACGAAATTGTGTAAAATGACAATTTCTTTTTGAAACTATGACTTTCTTTAATTTCTTAGAACCCGAACAGTAGGTCGTAAGTCAGTCGTAAACCTAAGTACACACGGACGCGATTTTTCTCTGTCAAATTTTTCGCACATCGGATTTGCCGGGAGTTGTAAAACCAAATGAGTGCTTTTTTAATATTGGATTTTCAATGTTCAGCTCAATATCGAGAGTTTGACATTGCGCAAATTTTTAATTTTGTGCATACATTGGCGCCGATTCTGTTGTTTACAAACTAAACTAATTTTAAGTTATGTTCATCTTTTTCTTTCTATTTCATTAAGAAAAGGACAGAAGATAAAATATCAGTTTAGACCTGTCAAATTAGTGCGCTCCTGACGTAAACTGGTGTATCATAATTTGATATGATTAAATTAAAATATTATCTTCTATCCTTTGAATGAATAGCGCCATTGACTAACACTTTGAGTTAGCCTGGCGCAGTGCGGAGTTTCAATAGAAAAAAATAGACCACTCTCATACTAGTTCTCTTTCCTACTTCTTCTAGCGGTAAAAAATAAACTCTATTCGATCCTCTACTCCACTGTCTATCAGTGTCACAGTTGAAATTATAACAAGATGAAGTAATAGGTATGTCTATTGGCACCTCAATAACAACAAATACTTAATAAGGAACATTTTTTTGTATAGATATTCTATTCTATTTTTATTTAGGCAAGTCAAGCCGATGTCGACTATTCCGCCAATGTCAAAAGTGGATTGGAGAAGCAAGATTGTACAGACGACAGCACATCAAGCTACTACAATCTGTCAGATTTCTTTATCCGATTTTCAAATTTATCTCCAAAGCATTAAGGCTCAAGGTGGATTGGAAATATATGACAGTATCGGGTAACTTGACCTGCTGTCGTCCGTACATAAACAATAATAATAATAAAAACAAAAACTTACGTTACATTGGACCTTTTTATATCTTGTGAGGTTATTAGAGGATCTTATACAGACAATTGTGCGGCCGACGCATTTGGCAGGTTTTTTTTTAAGAAGTTGACATACCTACCGACATCACGAAAACGTAGGTCTAGGAATATACTTAAACTAGTTTATTTTTAACTATGACAATTTATGTGTTGTACGAATTCTAAGTACTTACTTTTATTTCTGTCTAGTTTTGAATATGGCCAGTACATCAAGTTCACTTGTTAGTCATAAATTGTGTGCTACAGGTACAAGCCGAGCTCGAGGACTATCAGCAAGAGGCCTCAGAGTTTATGCAGCACATCCCCAAACTCCTCAACACCGGAGACAGAATTAGCGGAGTACTCCTCGATATGACGTGAGTATGATAACACGCCACTGTTTTGGAGCGCGGACAAAAATGGAACTAAGGCGGCCATCTTGTTTTTCAATACCTACAAATTCTCCTAAATTCACCAAAAACGCTCTCGTGTCAATATCATTCTGTAACAATGGCTTTCATTTTGACAGTTCAACAACATTAATTACATTGTTGAGCCGACACATTTTGAGAACATACGCAGCAATGTATTAGCAATAAGTATGCTTCAAAAAGATTCTATGATAATAGTGTGTTACGCAATAAAGGTGCTGATCCCAAAAAATATTGTTAAGTTTACTTCATAGAGAGGTTACGAGTATTGCCAAAGTTAAGGCAGCAACGTTCGCAAAGTTCTTCAGATTCATTTCGTACTAGGCCTGCGACTAACCCTTTTTGAAGTGAAACTTCTTTAGGCACGCTTGACTTGGGGAGTAAACTAGCGAAAGCGTTACGAAAAATGATAGGAAAAAAATGATGAAGGCGAACGGAACCAGAGTATAGTCCTATTTCGTCTGTAATACAAACAAGGAGTTGGCTCATGTAAATATTGCATGACCTGTCGAGTATGAAGTTGTGAGTTCGCATCTCGCCGAAGGCAATATATTTGGATCTTTTTAAGATTTGTTAACAATTGAGTCGAGTATGAAGTTGTGAGTTCGCATCTCGCCGAAGGCAATATATATTTTTTGGATCTTTTTAAGATTTGTTAACAATTGATTACCTAAGAGCACAAATAAATTTATAAATTTCGTTCTGTTCTGGCCTTTATATTGTTTTATATATTTTTGCTGAACATTTCTGATATAGTTGAAAGTATAGAAGCTTTAAGATATCGTCACAATACGATAATTGGACACAAAGTACAAATTGCTTTCGAGCCTCATAAGCTCAATTATTAAGCTAAGTACCTTGATTGATTAAGAACTATGAATTTCTTCGAGAACATGACGCTGCGAACACCCCCCGACCCCCCTCATTGATTACCTCACCCCCCCGTGGATTATCTCGGGAACCAGAGGTCGTGGACTACCCGAGTTTGGGGTCCCCTGAATCAGGAGGAGGAGCCCGACCTTTTGGCCCCGAGAGAATCCACTCCCCCCTCTCCCCCTCCCCCCTACCCCCCGCAACCCCACGAAATCTACCCCCCCCCCTTTAGTTACCTCACCCCCCCGTGGATTATCTCGGGAACCAGAGGTCGTGGACTACCCGAGTTTGGGGTCCCCTGAATCAGGAGGAGGAGCCCGACCTTTTGGCCCTGAGGGAATCCACTCCCCTCCTCTCCCCCTCCCCCCTCCCCCCCCGCAACCCCACGAAACCTATCCCCCTCCCCGACCCCGTTTAGTTACCTCACCCCCCCGTGGATTATCTCGGGAACCAGAGGTCGTGGACTACCCGAGTTTGGGGTCCCCTGATTCAGGAGGAAGAGCCCGACCTTTTGGCCCCGAGGGAATCCACTTTTTTTTTTTTTTTTTAATTGGAGGTCTATGCAAAAATATTAATTTATAAATGAAAGCATAAAATAAATTTAAATATTTATAGAAAATTAATATATGTATATGTGTATACATGTATATATTGTACACACACATATATATATATATACATACAGGTGGTGCAAAAGAAGTTTCACTTCAGTCGTGTGGTCATAAGCACACTCGTTTTTTTTATTGTTTGGGATGGGAAATCATCAAATGACTTCTCCCATTCTGGGCGGAGCGGAAGGGCGTGTCAGACTTTTACTGACTAGAACCCACCCGTGTTCCTTCCCTGGAAATCTCGCAGAATATGTAGGTATGAACTCCCCTAATCACATATAGCGCACACAGATTACATTAATACCTAATTACATATAAACCCCCAGGCCTGACTTGCCTTCTCCTAGGCCTGACTTGCCCCCAAGGCCAAAAGCTGGGTACGCCCATGTTTCAGATAAATGTCAGCTGTAGGTATATGCACTCATCGTAAAGCAGACATTAATCATTACATAAACAATAGTCACAACTTTATGCAACAGTGATAAACAAGAGGACAAATAATTGTAAGCTGATCGTAGGTTTTATTAAAACATTAATTCAATAAACCCAAATACATGATACTTTTGGATTGTCATAGAGTCACTCATTCAGAAAGATGAATCTAGGTGCCCGTTCCAAAGCGTAATATGAAGGCATGTTTTTTATGGAGATAATGGACTACATGCTTTACGGACACTTTTTAAATCAAGATATTGTTATCTACCTACTTCTCTAGATCACCACGAGTCTATTATTATGACATCCTGAAAAGCTCGACAGCAATTGATAGAAAGTAGACTTCTCCACGTAAGCGCCATCAATATCCGCAACAAGCATAATGTCTATTATCACTTTTTTTTTTAAGTAACTATGTGCTTGGTAATATTCATGCCATTATTTATCGCTTATCTTAAAGGTCTAGCAACAGAGCCAAAGATAATAAAAAAAATATCGCTTACCCCGTTTTAGTAAATGTTTTTCACTAATTGTTAGAATGGCTTTTAATTAATAGAGATAATAAACATGTTTTTTTAATGTTGCAATTAACGGGAAGTTTTGAAGACAATTAATTGTTAATTGATGAAAATTAGGAACATATAACGAATGTTTGGCCTCAATATTTGGCAAGTTGATAACACTCTTCCTTTACAAATTATCTTGTTAAGGTACAAATTAGGCCATCGTTAAGAAATGTAGGGAAATTGTTTCGCCACTCAATGACTACCCAGAGTTCGACCAGAGACGGAAAAAAATAGTATATAAGGTGGGTGGACCATGGAAGGCCATGCTCCTTTGAAGGCCAACTATTAAAAAATCGTAGTTATTGACATTTAAATACATATTCCTGCTACTACACACTAAGGTCCTACAAACTAAAGGCCACAAACGTGGCAGCGTGTCGATTGTGTCGCTATTGTGGCAGTGCGATCCAATGTTTCGTAGGCTTCGGTCGTTGACGTTGCAATTGTTATTCGCGCGCACAACAAACCGTACATTTTTGTCAATAGCCTATTATTATTTCATGTTTTTTTAATGTGAATTGTCGTATTAGTACATGTTTATGCCACTAAAGAAAAAAAACATAGCTTTGCCTCAATTTACATTAAAATATTGGTAGTGTTCCTAGGAAAGCCGGTGGTTCCTTATAAGGCCAATCAAAAATTTGACGGTTGGCCTTGCTATGGTGCATGGAACCACAAGGAACATTCACAAATCCTGAACAAATGTACACTTACTTTTTGGTTATAAATGAGAAATTGTTATAATTTTATTAAGTTTGTAGTATCTATTATTTATTATAATTATTAGGACAAAGTTATAGTCATAATTATCAATTTTGGCCTTACAAAGAACGGACCCATAAGAAGGCCATTTTCGATAAAAAAAAAAATATTGCAATTTCATAATAAAATCTGATGGAAAGTTATTTAAGGCCAATATAATACTCATTACTAATATTTTTAAATTATTTATATTAATACATTCTTAGTTATAGAATGGTGTTCAAGCAATGTTCGTAGAGATTTTTATAGATGATAAAAATAAATTGAGTATTTAATGCTTCGCTTAAATAATACAGCTTATTATGTAGTTTTAGTAAAAGCGGATATATTTAATGTTACAACTCTTTTTTTAAGTTTAACAACAGATGTATAATGTTGGCCTTGTTTGGAGCCGTGTTCCATGCAAAGCCATTTGGAAGAGCTTTACAAAACTTAAATTTAATAAATGTTGTTTAAAGTTAGGTAAAAAAAAAAGATTTTATACGGTGGACAATAAAACAAAGTATTACTTAATAATTTGTTTCCTACATTTATCCAATAAATAAACGAATTAAAAGTATTTACTCGTTAGAGTGGCCATCCATGGTCCACCCACCTTATAAAAAAGTAAAGTATACCTGAATAAAGATGTTATTTTTATTTTAAGAAAATACATTTTTCATTTCCCATATTCGGAAAGTAGTATTTTTTTTTATCTGATTATTGGGTAGAAAGTGCTATTTCCCTCCCTAGAGCGGGAAAAACTCATACAAATTACTTCCCACCCAAGGGTCGGAATGAACTTTAAAACTAGAACTGCTGTCAGCTGTGAAGAAATTTGTGTAAAAAAAAAAACTAATAAAAAAAAATGCAGCGGCAATGTGAGTTTCTAAACAGCCAGTGTGAACTTAGCGCAAACTTCATTGAGCGAAATAGGTCGCAACCATAGAATTAAGAAGTACGATAGTACCTACTTATTAATTCTATGGTCGCAACAATAACGTTCTATATTTAAAATTTAAAAATTCGACATAAATTAGCGGGATACTAATCTGTTATGTATCTGTGACTGAATTAAAAAAAATAGTTACGTTAATACCCAATATTTTATGCTATGATTTTAATTTAAAAATGAGTTCAAGCGATTCTGAAATATTGACACCAGATTCAATTAAAGACGAGGCAAATTGTGTTATTAACAATCTAATACCAAAAATCTCAAAAGAATACAATGATTTTATGAAGTGGCGAGCAGAGAAGAATATAAAATCATTTTCCGAAAGTGTATTTCTTACATATTTTAAAGGACTGTCTAGCAAACTACAACGTTCTTCGCTATGGAGCCGATATTCAAGAGTATACTTAGTGTAAAATACAATGTATGTTTGAAAAAATTCCATAATTTAACATCCTTTTTGTAAAGTCAGTCTCAGGGGTTAGAAAATCAGGTTTTTACCTCTCATGAAGTGGAAACATTTTTAAACGATGCTCCTGTCGGCATATATTTGGCAGTGAATGTAAGTTTACCTAAGTATTTATGGATTTATTCTAAATAAGAATGTATTTATTACACAAATACTAAAAAAAATATATGTTTTCACAGGTGGTGTTGATACTCGGTATAAGCGGTGCTTGCAGAAGCAGTGAACTCAGAAATTTGACAATTAAGGACATTGAAAGTCAAGGCCAATTATTACTAGTAAAACTGACTAAACAAAAACAAATATTGAGCGCGAATTGAATTGAGATTGAAATATATCAAATAGCATTAACATTCCAAATAAAAATGTAACTTTTAATTTCACGAATTGTCCAAATTTGACTATTAATTTTAAATAGAGTACCTATTTAAAATTAATAGTCAAATTAGGACTACCATTATTATATAGTGTTATCCATAAAAAGTTCAGATAAACAACTAGTTTTATTTTCCTCATATTCGAAATGAAAAGTAGAGTGTTTAACACGGGTAAAAGAATCAATTCCTACTCGGACTATAGCCGCCCTCGCTACGCTCGGGCGTCTAAATACCTCGGGAATTGATTCTTTCCACCCTCGGTTAACAATCTACTATTTAGATACAGAGGGCAGCACATCAAGCTACTGCAATCTTTCAGATTTCCTTATTAGATTTTCAACTTTATCTCTAAAGCAGTACCTAAGACATTCCCAATCAAACTTGAGCCAATTTCATTGGGAATGTCTGACTGTTGGCCCAAACTGTTGGGGCAGCTTGATCTGCTGCTTGTTGCTTTTTAAGAAATATTAGATAGGTAGTATTTAATAATAATAATAATATTAAATGGCAACACCAACGTCAATGTCAACATCTTTTTTGATAGCTTTTCAATATTTAAATATATATAAAATTATTAGAAGCATATTTACATACATAAGTGGAATTTAAAAGCAGTTTTGGAAAACATAATTTATTTATTTCAAGACCAACAAAATGAAACGAAAGCTTCCAACAAGAAATAGAAAAACAGTGACATCTGTCATGTCACTTCCATAGTCCTATACATTTTAAAATGAGAAAAGTTTCAAGATGTTGACACGATCAGCCACACGAAGAGCACGCCCACCACCTCCGGACTCGTCGCTCAGCTCCGCCTCGCCGCCGCCGGTCTCCAGCCCCACTGTGAATGCTGTGATGACACCGGCCGCGGTAGTTGCGTCGAGCTCGAGCGACGCACCTGTACGTCGGCAGGGGAGACGCCGGCCACCGACGAGCTTGGGACTTAGGGGCCGTCCGGCCCCGAGCCGGGTCCCCGCTGCCGGTGGTTGTGTGCAGCGCATGAGATGGTCTCAAACAATGAATGAGAACGTCATGCGCGCATATTACGGGGCTACAGAGGGGGGAACTAACCTCACTGCGTACCGTGAAAGGATGCTGTCTCTGTTTCAGGCACTGGAACCAACTGTCAACGTCTCGGCCCAACGACTGTCGGATCAGGTGCGGGTCATCCAACGCAATCACAGGTTGGACGATATCGCACTTGATAGGCTGCGCTCAGAGGTACTGAGCAACCAAATCGCCCCGACTCTGACCCAGACCGCGGCACAAGCGTCAATTATTGATGCTGTTCCGCCGCGGTCCAATCGTGTCGAAGAAGAGGATGATAGGGTTGAAACAGTAAGTAGCCAGTATAACGACCGACTGAGGAGCGCACTGGAGGATGCGTTCCGCGACTATAGATCCACTCCGACCAACCTTAGACCCCGGTTACCACGGCTACCTATGCACAAAAAAAATAGGGCGCTGGTGTGTGCTTTGGACTCGCAGCTCAAGAATTTCTTCGAGAGCAGCGAGGATCTCATTGATACACACTCGATCCTGTATTGCGCGGCTGCAGCGGCATGTCGATTAGCCAAAGTCAAGTTCCCAAATTGTGACGAAGCTAGTCGACCAAAACCAGCCGTACCAGCCTGGCAACGCAGAATCGAGCGTCGTATCGATGGGACCAGGGTACTCATCGGCAAACTATACTGCTTCAGGGAGGGCAATACTAGACCACGAGTGATGCGCTTTGTGAGACAGGCATTCTCGGGGACTGATATCAGCCCTCGAGAATACATAAATAATGTCACAGAGCGCATCGACTTCCTGAAGCAGAAAGTTTGTGCATGGGCGAGCCGTATTCGGCGGTATAAGAAGCGAGTGGATCGATATACGCAGAATCGCATGTTCCAGAGCGATGAGAGGTGGGTATACAGAGCTTGGGAGCGACCAGAACAAAACGAGGCTGACGTGTGCCGCCCGGATGATGCCACCACAAGTGAATTCTGGCGCGGCATATGGTCGGTATCCGTTTGTCACACTGAGGGTGACTGGATACGGGATGTTGAACAAGTGTGTGAAATCATACCAGAAATGGATAGCATTTTTATAACACCATCAGACGTAGCCACAGCAGTCCGTACGTTACCGAACTGGAAATCACCGGGACCGGACGGGTTGCATAACTTTTGGCTAAAATGGCTAAGTAGTTCACACACTTGTTTGGCATCTCAATTCCAGTCATCCTTAGAGTCTGGTTCGCTACCCCAGTTCTTAACAACTGGAATTACCCACCTGCTCCATAAATCAGGTAGCACCGCGGAACCCAAAAATTATAGGCCGATTACTTGTCTACCAACGGTCTATAAAGTTCTTACATCCATTTTGAAAACTAAAATAAACAAACATCTTAACAGCAACCCCATCATGTCTGTCTCTCAAAATGGATGTAGGAGCGGGTCCCGTGGTACTAAGGAGCTACTCCTCATAGACATGGCCATTAGCCAACAGGTTCGTCGATCCCGCAAGGATCTCTCAACCTGCTGGATAGATTATAAGAAGGCATACGATTCGGTGCCACATACATGGCTTATGAAGGTGCTGGAGTTGTACAAGATAAATGCAACTCTACGCACTTTCCTTAAGTCGTGTATGGGGCAATGGAAGACAGTCCTTCGCTATCCAGGGAGTCGACAGATCCAGGGGAATGATGAACCTGTATGGATTAAGCGGGGAATATTCCAGGGCGACAGTCTGAGTCCACTATGGTTCTGCTTAGCTCTGAATCCTCTAAGCACACTGCTGGAGGATTCATCATCATCATCATCATCATCATTTCAGCCGAAAGACGTCCACTGCTGGACATAGGCCTCCCCCAAGGTTCTCCACGACGACCGGTCCTGCGCCTCCCGCATCCAGCGGTTTCCCGCGACCTTCACCAGGTCGTCGGTCCACCTTGTCGGGGGCCTACCCACGCTACGTCTTCCGGTGCGTGGTCGCCACTCGAGAACCCGTCGGCCCCATCGGGCATCGGTCCTACGGGCAATGTGTCCAGCCCATTGCCACTTCAGTGTTGCGATTCTTCGGGCTATGTCGGTTACTCTCGTTCTTCTGCGGATCTCCTCATTCCTGATTCGATCGCGCAGTGAAACCCCAAGCATAGCCCTCTCCATTGCCCTTTGAGCGACTTTGAGCCTTCTTATAAGGCCCATTGTTAGCGACCACGTCTCAATTCCATAAGTCATCACTGGCAACACACACTGGTCGAAGACTTTTGTCTTGAGACACTGCGGTATTTCGGACGAGAAGATTCTACGTAGCTTCCCGAAAGCAGCCCAGCCGAGTTGGATTCGACGCTTGATCTCTTTCTCGAAGTTGGACCTTCCTAACTGGATAGTTTGTCCCAGGTACACGTAGCTGTCAACAACTTCGAGAACAGAGTCTCCAATCTTTATAGGAGTCGGTACAACATGGGCATTAGACATGACTTTCGTCTTGCCCATGTTCATTTTAAGACCGACTCGCTTGGAGGCCCTACTGAGGTCTTCGAGCATTGTACTCAGGTCCTCCGCGGTCTCAGCCATGACTACGATATCATCAGCAAACCGAAGGTGTGTCATGTACTCGCCATTGATGTTGATGCCCAGTCCTTTCCAGTCCAGAACCTTGAAGACATCCTCCAATGCAGCGGTGAACAGTTTCGGAGAGATAACATCTCCCTGTCTGACACCACGCTGCAGAGGTATTGGTTTCGAGGTCTGGTCCTGTATTCGGACTGACATGGTGGCGTTTTCGTACAAACCCTTCAGCGCTTCAATATATCGATAGTCTACTTGGCACCGCTGGAGAGACTGCAGTACAGCCCAGGTCTCGATCGATTCAAAGGCTTTTTCGTAGTCCACAAACGCCAAGCAAAGGGGTAGGTTATACTCCTCGGCCTTCTGTATAACCTGCCGCAGCGTATGTATGTGGTCTACTGTGCTGTAGCCTTTTCGGAAACCGGCTTGTTCGGGCGGCTGGAAGTCGTCAAACCTGCAGGCGAGACGATTTGTGAGGACTCTTGAAAACAACTTATAGACATGACTCAGAAGTGAGATGGGTCTGTAGTTTTTCAAAAGGGTGTTATCACCCTTTTTGAAAAAGAGTACCACCACACTTCTGTGCCATGCCTGTGGCGTTTTTCCCTTATCTATGACGGAATTAAATAACTTCTGAAGGGCCCTAAGGATCGGTTCACCACCCGCCTTCAGTAGCTCTGCCGTTATTCCGTCATCGCCTGGCGCCTTGTTGTTTTTAAGCTGTTTCAGAGCCAATCGAATCTCCTGCAGGCTGACGTCCGGGATATCTTCAGTGTAGTGTCGGGTTAATCTTGCTCTAGGGTCTTCAGCAAGATTTAATGCGGGTCTTGTCGTTGAAGTGTAGAGCTGTCCATAGAATTCAGGAGGATTCAGGTCTGGGTTATCGATTGAAGAGAGGCGGTCAGGTCATATCTCACCTTCTCTACATGGATGATCTGAAACTCTTTGCCCCCAATAAATTGCATCTGATGAAGCTACTGAATGTAACTGAAACTTTTAGTAGTAGCATCAGAATGGAATTTGGTGTGGACAAATGTGCAGTCATGCATGTAAAGCGGGGGGAGATTATGGAATCCGAGGGAATTACACTCCCAGATTCCATACAACTTAGATCCCTCTCCTCATTCGAGAGCTATAAATATTTGGGTATGTCGGAAGCGTTAGGCATCAACGATGCTGACATGAAGCAATCGTTGAAGGAGCGCTTCTTTGGTCGCCTGAAGAAGGTATTAAAAAGTCTTCTTTCGGGCGGAAATAAGGTGCGCGCCTTCAACGGGTGGGTCATGCCGGTTTTGATGTACTCTTTCGGCATACTTAAATGGACTCAGACCGAACTCGACGCCCTGGATAGAAGAGTCCGTACACTGCTGACAGCAAACAGGATGCATCATCCACGATCATCGGTGATGAGACTGTATATTCCGCGGAAGTGCGGGGGTCGAGGCTTTTTAAATGCGAAGACCCTCCACAACCGAGAGGTATGCAGTCTCAGAGAACATTTTTTAAACATCGTAGTGGGCATGCATCATGATGTGGTCACAGTAGACAAGGGGCTTACCCCGCTATCCATGGCAAGCCTATAATACTTACCACAGATGACCGCAAGATGATATGGCAAAGCAAGGAACTTCACGGGCGATTTTATCGGGCTCTTCATGAGTCCGATGTTGACTTTTTAGCTTCCGTATCCTGGCTACGATTCGGTGACCTTTTCGGGGAAACTGAGGTTTCGTCTGTGCAATTATGGACGAAGTTATCTTGACGAATAACTACCGGAGATATATTATGAAGGACGGGACGATTGACGTGTGTCGGGCATGTCACCATCCGGGTGAGTCCATCAGACACATTATCTCTGGTTGCTCTCGTTTAGCTAACGGCGAGTATTTGCACAGGCATAACCAAGTAGCTAGGATTATCCACCAGCAACTTGCTTTGAAATATAAACTTGTGGATTCTGAGGTACCGTATTATAAGTATGTGCCCGACCCAGTTCTTGAAAATGGCCATGTCACGTTATACTGGGATCGGTCTATCATTACTGACAGGACTATTGTTGCCAATAAGCCTGATATAGTGGTGATAGATCGATTAGCGCGCCTCGCAATGATTGTCGATGTTACCATTCCACATGACGGGAATCTCGTGAAAGCTGAGAAAGAGAAACAAATTAAATATCTCGACTTGGCGCACGAGATTGTTGACATGTGGAATGTCAACTCGGCAGTCATTGTACCGATTGTCGTATCGGCCAATGGTTTGATAGCCAAGAGCCTCGACCAACATCTATTGAGGCTCTCGTTAGGCAGTTGGATCAAAGGCCAGATTCAAAAGGCAGTACTCCTCGATACGGCCCGCATCGTGAGGAGGTTTCTGTCTCTGGAGCTCTAACCACCGGTAGCTTGGACCCCGCTCCCGCCATCGGTGGAACACTATTTTTTATATTTTTAAATGTTTTTATGTTTTTTATAAATATTTAAAAATGTAAATGAATATGTATATATATAAAAATAAACGAAATAATAATAATGTTTATTGGTGCAAAAACCTTACAAAGAAGCTTAATATCTAGCTAAAATTAAAGGCGCACAAAAGTTAAAACCCTGACTCCCAAACTAGGAATTACCTGTGACTTAGGAGTCAGTGTTCTGCCACTAGAATGACATTCTGGTAAGCTAATATTGTTCACGAAAATATATTACTAAACATATTGCATTTGAAAATACAGTAAAAGAAAAGTGATAAACAAAAAGTAAAAACAGTACAGAAAAAAAAATAAAAAGATAAAAAAAAATTGATAACTTGTGTGTGTAACTGAAAATCATGAGTATTGTTTGTCTGAGTGGGTGTGTGTGTGCATGTGGGTTTATGTGCGTGTGGGTGTGGATGAATGTGCGTGTGTATGTGTGTGTGTGTGTGTGTGGATGCATGACGTGTCCATTTTTAGGTTATGTGAGTATGATGTGAATGATGAGAAGCATATGTGAATACGATAGTGTCAAGTGTGCCTGAATTATTACGAGCTTATTGTATTTTGTTAAACTAAAGGTATCGTCAATTGTATTACGTGATTGTTATGAAATTTTGCGACTTATGTCAGAATGGTCAGTAGTTCCTCAGTTTGGGCGTAGTTTAGGGTGTATAGAATATCCTTCAGCTTCATCTTTGCTTCGTGTTTGCTCGATCCTGCAATTAGAGTGGACTTACTAATATTTTTGTAAACAAGAGAGCTCAACACATACAGCTGTCTTCGAGCGAAGGTAGTTCTATGAATAGGGGTTGGGCAGACTATTCTTTGTCCGCGCCTATTTGAATCTGGGGGAGCTACTTGAGTATGTTTCCAGAGAGTGGTTCTAAGTACGAATAATTGTCGCACAGTTAACAGTTTGAGCTCAGTATATAGCTGATTAGTTGGATAACGAAAGGGTTTTTGAGACATTACTTTAAGTACTGCCCTTTGCGCACGCTCCAACTCGAGGAATTTAGTTTTGCCCGATCCACCCCAAACTAAAATGCAATAACCAATGATAGACTGGCAAAGGGCAGTGTAAACCATTTTTAATGTCTCGAGGTCCCCAGAATGCCTTAATGCCTTAAACAGATGAATCGTTTTCCTAACCTTATTGGCAGTAAACTCTATATGCGAGTTCCACTTCAGTCCATCATCGATCATCACGCCCAAATACTTGACAGATGTTACAGAGGTAAGCGGCAAGCAAGAGCAAGTTGAGGTGTCAAGACAGGTGTGAGCTCTTATCGAGTATGTGTTTGGAGGTTTCGTAGTGGTATGAATAGAGAACGGGATGCAGTTTGTTTTTTGAAGGTTCAGAGAAAGAAGATTAGTGTGTAGCCATTCCATGACAGTTCGCAGGGATTCTTCAGCATTCTTTTTCACTTCAGCCCAATTCTTCCCATGTACTACAATGGCTGTGTCGTCGGCATAGGTAAATATGTTTGCAGATGATAGAGGAAGGGTGCACAAGTCATTGATGTAGATAAGGAAAAACGTTGGGCCGAGTACACTGCCCTGCGGGACGCCATATGAGATTTTCTCGTCAGCACTAATATGAGATCCTATCTTCACACAGATTTTGCGGTCCATCAGGTAACTCTTGAAGAGATCATGAACTATGCCTCGTATTCCGATGCTATGTAGCTTTGATAAGAGGATGGGAACAGAGACTGTATCAAAGGCTTTTGTTAAGTCAAGGAATAGACCCAGGCATTTTTGTTGATTATCTAGTTTCCTAGCTATAAGTTCAGTCAGGTCTATTACTGCGTCTTCTGTAGATATCCCTTTTTTGAAGCCATATTGATTTTTTGCTATTATGTTGTTTTTGTGTAGATAGTTGACAAGTTGATTATTGATTAATTTCTCCATTATCTTCGAGATGACAGGAAGCACAGCAATGGGTCTATAATTATCTACACAATCTCTGTTCCCACTCTTATGTATTGGATGGATTACAGCTTTTTTCCATGCATTAGGGAATATACCCGAGGCTATAGAACAGTTTACAATGTGTGTGATAAGTGGTACGAAGACATGTCGACATAGTTTTATTAGTTTGGCGGGAATACCATCCCAGCCAGTGGCACTATCCTGTCTTAGGCTAGAGATAATGGAGTCCACATCAGCATTATCTACTTCGAGAAGAACGAAGGAGCCCGGAGGACTATAGCTTTTGGAGAGGTGGGATGGGGACGGTTGAGCTGCAGTACTTATCACGGAGATTTATGTTTAAGCCAGTGCTTAAACATAAATACTATCCAATATTTCAACCAAAATAATCAAACCAGTGGTTGATTACTAGCTCAGGTAGAATCTAATTACAGTTCCTTGTGATAATGAAATAGAAGCCAAAATCGGGTAAACGGGCGGTAAAGAGATTTGTTTAAATGTCTAATATTATTACCTATTATAACTTACCTACTTAGTTTGGTCTCTTTTTCTAGTAAACTGATAAGAAACAGCAACTCAGAAACGTACTATACTTACTCCGGGTCCCTGACGTCTCCTGAATGTAATGAAGCCGTCATTTGGATAATCTTCACGGCACCTATTTATTTGACGGATGCACAGGTAGGTAATACGACCCACAACGAACTGTGTTTTTAAAGTGAAATCTTCTTTGTCATTTCTTTTACTTGAAAATAAGTGTTGTTTTGATCTGATTATTGTGTAGAAAATGCTGTGACCCAGCAGCATTTTTTTGGGAAAATAAACTCCAGAGAGGACAAAAATTTAATAGGTATTTTTAAGAATTTTTCCCTCTCTAGTGAGAGACCCTACGAAAAATTACTTCCCACCTAAGGGTCAGAATCAACTTTAAAAAAAAATAGATCTGCTCACTGCTGTCAGCTGTAAAGAGTATTAAGTAAAAAAAAACTAAATTAAAAAATGCTGCTGCCGTATGAGTTTCTAAACAGCCAGTGTGAACTTAGCGCAAACTTCATTGAGCGGAATAAGCCGCAACAATAAGCCGCAACAATAAGGAATTTGACTAAAAAAACGAATTAGTCCGTTATTCAGATTATAGAAAAATATTGGATACGTATATTTTGTTTTATCAAATCAATAAAGATTGACAAATATAAAATGCATCCAAGATCAGGAGTGGTGGCTGGTGACGTCACTGCTCGCTAAAAAGTGTAGCGTCCAGTGACGCAACACGAGTTTTCAACGCACTGTGCCGTCTTCATTTTTTGTTTATATGAAAAAAAAAATACGTGTCTAGTATTTTTTGGAAATCTGACTGACGAACTACTTAATTTTTTTTAGTCAAATTAGGCCGTAAGGTAAAAAAGTCGACATAAATTGGCGGCATACTAATGTTACTAAAAAAAAATCTACGTCATTAATATACCTACCTAATATTATCTTAAGAGATGGCTCACGATGAGACGGCTGGAAAGATCCGTCTGGGTAAATCTGTCGAATATAGTTTTGAAACCTATTAGCAAAGGTACGAATGGGCTATAGAATAAACATTGGCCTTAGGGACTGAAAGACAAGTACACTTTTCTGGCTATGCTTCCATTGCAGATCCGTCCAGCCGTTCCTTATCGTGTAGGTAAGTATAGAGAGACGGAAACAATAAGGCCGGTGCTCATCTTGCGAAAAGAGCAACGTATTTTCACAGTCTAAACTTACCTTCCAGTTGTTGTAATAAAGTCGAAATTATAGCTGGCTAAAGATGTAACATCTACCAACCCTCGCTGGGCCAGCGTGGTAGATTAAGGCCCACTCCCTCTCACCGAGAGGTGGCCTGTGTCCCAACAGTGGGAAAATTATAGGCTGATATGTTGAAAGATGTGACACATTTGAAATAACAACCTAAAACAATTTATAGTTAGTTATTTTGGTGATTGATAGCCGTTTAGTGATGGATAATGCCAAAGATTCCATTACAAAGTTGGTAGATTGATCCAGATCCTAATCGTCTTCCGGATTTGTCGTGTTCCGGCATGATGTCTGGTGAAGCCGTACGGAGGACGGGTCTGAGCAGATGTGTGCCGAATACGATGAGCCTAATGTTGTTGTGTTGGGAGTTTGGTCGTGTAGGGTCTTCAGATCAATCTCCCTTTGGCGCAGCATCGTTGGTCGTGTTGTTGGGTTTAACATTGCATCACCTCGCTCAACTGCCGTCTTCCTTCCTATTCGCTGTTTTTCTGTGTGAATAGGCTCTCAATAAACTAGCGCGCTTTACCATCAACGATCGCATTACTGCTTACCATCAGGCGGGATTGCGGTCAAGCGCTTGTTTATTATTATTTTTAAAAAAAATAGAATACAGATTAGCCATTGCTTTTGCATTGGGGGAGGCCTATGTTCAGCAGTAGAGGTCTTTCGGCTGAAATGATGATGAGGATTGCATTTCACCACAAGCTTACCTACTAGTGCCATAGTTTCAGTTTCAATTTACTGAGAATTGTTGTTAGATGTGGTAAAGTTGATTGGGAATGTCGACGCTGGTTATCCTTTCTGTTGCCAACTAAAATAACATTATTTTTCATCCCTGCAGTACCGTCTGTTCGGTAAAGTGGGGCGGCATAACTTCAGAAGCCTTCAGAAACTAAGCCGCCACATGGTCTTCACTCCAGGGCACACCGAGTACCGAGTACCTAAGATAGTCATTTTCTTAAATGATGTTATCACAGCATTCTCAGACTTCTTCAGGAATATCGGATCGTAAGATACCTTTGTATTATATAACCGATTAAATAAAGAAGTTTTTATTTCTTATTTTTATTTATTTAAAGGTACAAGACTGCAAAAACAACGGTTTTTAAAAAACAACTGTGTTAGAAAAAAACTATCAAATAAGTGACCTTTAGGTACTAATGAAAAAATAATCACGAAAAGGGCCCTTCCGGACCTCTATTATCACGTAATTTAAAAGAATATTTTGATGAAAATAACATAAAACTATCTAAAACCAATCGCAGTTCATTTTATCATATCAATTTTAATTAATCATGACCAAAATCAAAGTCAATTTAATGGTAAATTGCAGTTTTGTATTTTATAACTGAACAAACAGCTGTACCTACCTACTGCTGGGGAAATTGTTGCGCAGCTTCTTCCTAGCGAAAGCACTAGGAAGTGGTGAAGAGTGGGCGTTTTGTGGGACAGTGTCATTTGACATACGAAACCTGTCGATTCTCAGCCTAACTGGAATAAATTACATTTGATTTTGAATTAAGTTCAACATTTTTTTTGTTTCAGATTTTTGAAACATAGTGTCAAGAATCGATAGTGAAGATATGTTAATTTAATGTAATGTTAAAAGGACTAGAGGCCTTTTCCCGTAATAAAAAAATGTTGAATCTGGTCGCAATAATCATTGACAAAAATATAAATCAGAAGAATTTTAGGTACACATTCGAGATTCTATTTAGAATGCGCTCTTAACAATGCGGGAATTGTCCATATGACAAAGGATGAAAGATCTCATAAGGGCTCATCTGTCGACGTACAGCGTGATTGCGACGGTGAAACGAATGTGGACATTGCAAATGCATCAGTTATATATATTATATGCAGTCCGCATCTAAGCGAGAAAAGGTGTGTGTCACAGTTATTTATTTTTTTTAAAAAAAAGCTTAATTTCAAAGCATACAATGTTGCTGTGACAATCGCGCTGTGTGCCAGGTGTCCACGGAATGAACTTGTGGACAACTACCAATCGATTCTATAAAAATCTCGCCTTGAAAAGTAAAGTTATGCGAAGCGAGCTTAGAGTGACTTGTCTATAGTGTCAAGCTCTATAAATCTAATTTGAATGAGATAATGGTTACAGACTACGTCAATTTACGTCAGGAGCGAACTAATTTGACAGGTTTTAGACCTGTCAAATTAGTCCGCTCCTGGCGTAAATTGTCATTTTTTTGGTCGCCATGTGTATAATCGCGCCCTAGCACTGGTGTTGTTCTACATTCACTGCAGCCATATTGCGCAATACTGCGCATTCGACGAATGAACCACAACAAAATAAATTGTTCTTCACATTTGGAAGAGTAATGTAAAACTTAAAAATAAGAGACATATACAGGGTGTATGTATCTGAACATCGTAACGCAAACTTCGCAATCAGATGATAGGATACGTTCACATTGCGCTTTTTTGTGTAATTAGAGAATTAATTACTTTTTACTTTAAAATCTTATTGGGTTATAAAAGTATAGCAATAATGAACGGTCTAAAGTGAAAAAACTACATATTTTTTTAAAAAAATTCAGGTGAATGCCGACGAAATATTCCACCACTGGGGGGTTCAGAGTCTTTTGTAGATATAAAGGTCGACGGGGTTCGTGGCACCGTGGTAAAAAAAATATTTTAAAGGAAAGATGTTGTTCGGTGAAAAGTTTATATTGAAGTAAGCGCTAAAGTAAACAAGGCTTTCAAATAAAATAAAAATAGAATAGAACACAATGAAAATAATAAAACGTGCCAGTAGGCTCTAAGGCCTGGTTTACACAGCTGAGATTAGGCATAATCTACAACAGCCCCACATAATCGAAGCTGTGAAACAAAAAAAATCTGCACAGAAAAATTAAATTAAACCTAAACCAGCTACACATCTCTTGTGTGCTATAGGCCCCAGTGTTTTAGTGAGAACATCTGCAGGCATATCACAACTCTGAAGATATTCTAACTTAACAACATTAGAAGAGACCTTTTCTCGAATAAAATGATGTTTCGTATCTATGTGCTTCGTCCTGTTGTGGTGTACAGGATTGTGAACGAGATTTATGGCACTCTGACTATCTGAATACAGCTTAACTGGCGTAAGTTTACCTGTTATTTCATGGATAAAACGACGTAAATAACAAGCTTCTTTAGTAGCGGACGCAAGCGCCATATATTCGGCCTCTGCAGAGGAGAGCGCTACCGTGGGTTGTTTTTTCGACTCCCATGACACAGGTGCTCCACCTTGTACAAAAACATAACCTGTGTATGACCTTCTGTCGATCGTACAGTTTGCCCAATCAGCATCACAGAATCCTTTTAAGAGTTCTCCATTTTTTCTATAAACCAATGAGTAGTTGAGAGTGCCTTTCAAGTATTGTAAAACTCTTTTTGCAGCATTCCAATGCTCTTTAGTATAACACGTATTAAATTGACTGAAATAGCTCGTCGTATACGCGATATCTGGTCGTGTGTTTACAGACAAATACATAAGAGAACCAATAAGAGTTTGGTATGGAAAATTCTCACTAACCTGATCATCACAACGCTTTTCCATCGATTTCTTTACAAGTGGAGTATTTACCGTTTTACACTCTATCATATTAAATTTTTGTAGTAGTGAACTTATGTATGACGATTGATTAATTTCTATAACATTTTCCTGTATATTAAAATTCAGGCCTAAATACTTTTTCAAAAAACCCAAATCTTTTAGTGAAAAATTACTCGATAAATCCTTTTTGACAATGTCAAATGTCATTTCAGAGTCAAAAAATACTAAAAAGTCATCGACAAAGACACTAAGAATAACGAGTTCCTTATCAAAAAGTTTAGTGTATACGCAAGATTCAGAAGGAGTTGGAACAAAACCTATTTTTAAAAGTGTTTCATTTAACTTTTTATTCCAGGCACGCGGTGCCTGTTTTAGGCCGTAAAGGGATTTCTTTAATAGGCAAACCTTACTTTCGCCACCCTTTTCTATGAAACCAAAAGGTTGTTCCATATAAACTTCCCCTTCCAAGTTTCCATTTAGGAACGCGGTATCTACGTCCAAATGTTTTATTTTTAAACCAATTTCTGCAGCCAACGCAAATAAGGCACGTAGGGAAGAATGATGAATTACTGGCGCAAACGTTTCGTCGTAATCCACTCCTTTAACTTGCTTAAAACCTTTTGCGACCAGTCTAGCCTTGTATTTCAGTATATTTCCACTAGCGTCCTTTTTCAGTTTATAAACCCACTTGCATGGTATTACTTTCTTGTTTGGTCTGTCAACAAGATCCCAGGTCTTGAGCTTCATAAGAGAATTGTGCTCATCTTGCATAGCATTTTGCCATTTTTCGGCATCGTCAGCATGAACTGCTTCATAGTATGTCGTCGGCTCATCCAAATCATCAGACAATACATTATAAGTAAGAAAATCTGGTGGTTTCCTGTTTCGTGAGGGGTACCGACGCTCCTGGATAAATGGCTGCTCTTCCAAACTAGCTGGTTCTTCATCAAAACGCTGTGTGTTTATTGGTGAAGACGTTTCAGCTATAGGGTCGATACTCTCAACACAATCGTGAAATTCAATTTCATTTTCATCTCTTTCAGCATTTTCTTCAAAAAGTAAAACTGAGTCCGACTGTACCTCAGGTTCCATCTTAACTGAATCTGACTGTACTTCAGGTTCATTTTGCTTTCGTTTCAAAAATGTAAAGCAGTTTTCAAAAAAGGTTACATCCCTAGATTTTAGGATTCGCCGTGGGTTAGAAGGATCTCTAAAAATATAACTATTTGGATCTTCAGAATAACCCACAAAAATAGCTTCTTCAGCTTTCATGTCCAACTTTTTTCTATTACATGAAGGTATATGGACAAGGGCTCTGCATCCAAAAATTCTTAGATGACTAAGATCACATCTTCTGCCACACCATTTATCATAGGGTATATCCCCACTTAAGGCTCGATGAAGGGACCTATTTTTTAGGTATACAGCTACGCGAAATGCGTCTTCCCAGTAAGCCTTAGGTAGTGAGCTTTCAGCCAGCAGCGATCTCGCCTTCTCGGTTATAGATCGGTGGGTTCGCTCTGCAACTCCGTTTTGTTGAGGGCTGTAAGGCGTCGTTGTTTGATGCGCGATACCTTTTGATGAAAGATAATCAGCAAAAACTTTATTAACAAACTCTGTGCCGCCATCAGTCCTAATCCTTTTTATTTTAAAACTTAATTGATTTTCAACTAAAGTTTGAAAATGACAAAATTTATCGTTTACTTCGGTCTTTGAACTTAAGAAATACGCAAAAACTTTTCGGGTATAATCATCAACTAAAGTTAACATATATTTATTACCTTGAAAAGAGGTTGTAGACATAGGTCCACACAGATCACAGTGGATCAACTCTAAAGGTGAAGTTGCTCTATTAAAACCTATCCTTTTAAAAGGTTTTCTTGCTTGTTTGCCTTCCACACAAGCGATGCAACTTGATTTATCTACTACGGAAAATTCTACCCCTACCTGGTGATTCTTCAACCGATTCATGCCTATTCGACAAAGGTGTCCAAGTCTCTTATGCCAGATTTGATACCTATCCTGACAGTCAGAGTGCTCATCTTTTGTTAAATAATTATCAGCCACAGTGTTGGAAACATTTGTAGAGCCATTAAGTACATACAATCCACCACAGGGCGAAGCATGAAGAAGCGAATCACCTGTAACACAAAAGGTATCATTTTTATAAAAGTTACATCCATTTTTATTAAAAACACATATAAAACCCTTATCTACAGCTTTTTGTACAGATAGCAAATTAGCATTTAAGTCTGGTACATAAGCAACATCAGAAATTGTATTTATTTTATTTTTAGGTGTCGAGATCGAAATATCTCCTAATCCTAAACATTTGATCTTTTCACCATTTGCGACAGTTACGGTTCCTCTATCAGTCAACTTTATATGTTGAAACCAATCACGCCTTGAAGACATATGTTTAGTTGCACCTGAGTCTACATACCAAACATCCTTGTTTTCAGATCCAGAAGTATTCAAAGCAGTAAATGAGGAGTCATTTGTACTCGTAACATTACCCTTTTCCTTCTTCTTTTTCAATGGACAGTCTGGTCTTTTATGTCCGGGTACATTACAGTCATAACATACTACTTCCTTCTTCTTTTTGGATTTAGGTTTCACTTTTGCTTGAAATACCGAATCCGTCGTTAATGTGTCGCTTTTAGACATTTCATTAAGGAGTCTCGTTTTTACCAGGTCAGTAGTTACATCAACATTGCAATTTTCAAGCGCCATAATGAGGGGCTCATATTTTGGAGTGAGTCCACCTAAAAGTATAGCGGCAATCGACGTATCTTCTATCACCTTCCCAATATCTGCAAGATCCTGTGCAGTTGAAGTAACTGCATTTATGTACTGTTCAATGTCTGCATAATCTGCGAGACTTAAGCGGTACAACTTACGTTCAAGAGCTATTCTTCGTCCTATACCGTTATCCTCAAAAGCTTTCTGTAATGATTTCCACGCTTCCGATGCAGTCTTTGCACTTCTAACGTGAGTTATAGCTGCACCATCTACAGTTAGGCAAATCTTAGCAAGAGCTTTTGTATCGTACTTTACCCTTATAGCCTGAGGAGTTGTGTCACCTTCTGGGTATCCAGTAACGGCAAACCAGAGATCCTCGTGGAGTAGGTAGTTTCTCATTTTAAACTTCCACGTCGGATAACCCTCCTTGTTTCTTAAGCCAAAGGTTGGTAATGACGAAGAGCTTGACTTCGCCACAACATTACTATCACCAGTATCATGTGACATGTTTACGCACACCAAAAAAATACAAAAAACAATATTTTCCAAAAAAATACACTTTTGTATATATTTCACACACGGATTTTATACTCCACAAGCTCGTGCTGATAACGTTTTGTAGATATAAAGGTCGACGGGGTTCGTGGCACCGTGGTAAAAAAAATATTTTAAAGGAAAGATGTTGTTCGGTGAAAAGTTTATATTGAAGTAAGCGCTAAGGTAAACAAGGCTTTCAAATAAAATAAAAATAGAATAGAACACAATGAAAATAATAAAACGTGCCAGTAGGCTCTAAGGCCTGGTTTACACAGCTGAGATTAGGCATAATCTACAACAGAGTCATGTACTGGATCCATGGTACTCGTTTGTGCGTCGAAGTCAGATACACCCTTTATAGAACAAAATTTTAGAATGTTTCGTTAAAATATCAGTTGCTAGTTAGTTTTTTTTTTGGGTGCTAACAGACAGACTTCGTTGGCTCCAACTTCGTGAGAAGTCGGGCGGGATCGTGTTATGTCGGCCTAGGGGAATCTCAAAGCATTTATTCCATAGTTACGACCAAAGATCCGAGAAGTACCCGTAACTTCGGTCGTAAATAAGGAACTCGCCTCTTCATCTACTGATGTAAGATTGGTTAAGGGCCCAGACTAAGAATGACAACACGATTTGAGACTTATCCTGACTCCGATATAATTCGTATATAATACCCATCCGAAGAAAAAAATCAATCAGTCGAAGAAGGGTTGGAGATGAGCCGAAGATGACGGATTAAAAAGTAGACCCATGGTTAAGAGATACAAACGGGTACGGACATTGCTGCAGGGTTTGTCAGGCATAGTGGTTTGGTAGGCAGCGTAATGAGGCCCCCAACAAGGTGGACTGGAGACCTAGTGAAGATCACGGGAAGCTGATAGATCCTGGCAGTGCAAGACCGATCATCGCCTTGGGGTAGGCCTTTGTCCAGTAGTGGACTGCTATAGACTGAAGAAGGAAGAATACGGGGTTTCACGAAGAAGTCAATCTGTTCGCACCCTTATGACGGGGAAATGTTATATAATAATAAATTAAATATAAGCTTTACATATTGTTAAATCTGTTTTATTTAAATAATATTAACAGCCGTATCTAGTCAAGTTGTTTAAACTGAGATCTGCATACAAATATTTTTTTTTAGAAACATCCGTAATTTCCAAAAGTGTTTGCCAGAAGACATCTATGAATTCCAAAAGTGTTTGCCAGAAGACTTTTAAATTATTTATACGATGCGTAACAGAAACCCTATTGATATAATAACTAAACATAACAGCTGTATATAATCACTATACATAGTTTCAACTGAAAATATTTTAAGAATTGATACCTTTCTTAAATTAAAATCATAACAAAATTGTCACCGTACTACTTAGGTCAATAATTTTCCAATACCGCGATAAAGTGATGTGTTTATTTCAATTTGAAGTTGTGTTTCCAGTATCAATGTATTTACACTTCTCATAACTCCTAAACATGTAGAGCTAGGATTAAAAACGCTTCCAATATTGTTTGTTATCATTCGAAGAAGCCGTGCCTTTGGTATGTATACAGGGTGTATCTGACATCGTAACGCAAACTTCGCGAAAAGGCTAGACCACATGCCACTAATAAAGTTATGATAGTCATTTATGTTGTTAATGAACGGTTACAGAATTACCATGTTTTAAAAAAAAGTGTCGGCTCGGCCATTGAACGTTGCAAGCGTGCCGCCGTGCGGGTTTGTAGGTATGACGTTGATCCCTGATGTAAACTCTATTAAATCAGCTGATAATATAGTTTTTCGAGTTTTGTTTTCATTGCGCTTTTTTGTGTAATTAGCGAAATAAATTATTTTTACTTTAAAATCTTATTGGGTTATAAAAGTATAGCAATTATGAACGGTCTACAGTGAAAAAAAACTATATATATTTTTTTTTTTAATCATGAAAAGGCCGACGAAAAATTTCACCATCATCATTCCAGAATCATGTAGGTACTGGCTCCATGGTACTCGTTTGTACGTCGATGTCAGATACACCCGTTATAGAGTATATACAATATATATATAACAAGGGTGTGGTTCTTTGGGCTTGGTTGTGGCTTTTATATGGGGGTAGCAGAGACATCAACGCACTAACTGTAATTATAGGTTCATTAAACGATGACTGGAAGGTCTATTTTTGTTGATAAAAAAAACCTTTTTTTTTTAACCAAGACAAAGACTTCTCAGTGTGCGCATCGATGTCAGTCCGTATAAAACACATTATTTTCAAAATATTTGTACACAAAAATCAGAAAATATCTCTCTAAACATAGAACACAGGGATACCGCGGCAGCTGCTTCTAGAAGCACCTTTGTCAGCACTCTTCTTAACTACAAACCAAGCTTAGCACCATTCACTCCCACTAAAGTTCATTCACAGTTTTTTTACCTGTGAATTTGTATCGCTGTCCAAAACAAAGTGATCATTAGTTTCATAGAAATAAAGTTGAAAATGAAGTTGCTACTACCCAGAAGTTTATCAAAATCATCTTTATTCTTGTAAATTTAAGGTTGGTGGTGCTTGGGAGAGACACGTGTCCAGCAGTGGACATCTTTCCGCTGATGATAAGGGTGATGCTGTCAGTACTAAATAACTACGAAGGAACTGTACGATATAAATGACGTACTGAAGAAAGCGCTCAACACGCTTTTAGAGCCATGAATTTCAAGACTCGATTATACATCATACGCATCTACCGCGTTTGGCGCTCCTATTAGTTGAGAGTTTGAGTTTGATGAGTCAAACGCGCTCGATATCAATGATCGAGTCTTTGTAATAAAAACTCATCGTAGCCACACTGTAGTTTCTATCGTAATATTGCGACTTATTCGCCAAAAGTGTAAACAAATACGAATTTAGGGAAAAGGAAATTTAGTTCCTACATAATAAAGTTGAGTTTAAGCTACATCTTCAACAATTTTTATGATTCCATCAGTTGGCATTACTATTTACTGTTCATTCTGAAATGAACTTAATCGTCTTGAAATAAAGTTGATTTTTAAATTGAAATAGCACTTCTACAAGATTCTTCTTTAGACTTGCCGCCGCAAATATTACGAGCTCTGTGTCTCCAAACATTGGTTGCCTAATACAATTACATCCAAATCTTTAGATAACATAGTTTCAATAAGTACAGGAGCTATGGCCAACACATTGGAGTTGGTGACCAATATTGGACGTAAGGTTCCATATAATCCCAGACATCAATTTACCTAATAAATTACATTCATACATATATATATACGGACAAATCACACAGATTGAGCTAGCCCCAAAGTAAGTTCGAGACTTGTGTTATGGGATACTAACTCAACGATACTATATTTTATAATAGATACATATATAGATAAACATCCAAGACCCAGGCCAATCAGGAAAAGATCGTTTCCCATCATGACCTGGCCGGGGATCGAACCCGGGGCCTCCACGTCGCAGTCAGGCGTGGTGACCGCTGCGCCACGGAGACCGACAAATATGCATATATATATGCATGGTAACTAGAAAATTTAAATTTATTTAATGCAGTTGTTTTATTAAAATAACTGTTTCTTTTTTTTTTAATATATTTTGCTACAAAAAAGTGGATAAAAAGACTTTGTATCCAGTGACAGAGAGTGGCCCAACATGCGTTATACATAAATTGTTTATAAAGACAGATAAATAAAATTAGGTTTGTCAAAACATGGCTAGAAATAGAAAATTACGGCCCTTATATACTTAAACTTGAACAAAATGCCGACGAAAGAATAATATGGATACGCCTTTTAACAAACAATTGTTTAATATATTTCAGTTTTTGTATATTTGTATACTAGTACATAATTTTTTCTTCATAAAATGACGCAATACTTTGTTGCACTGCTGTTGAAACATTTATAAACATAATCTATAATGGAATACATTTGAACTACAACTCGCGCAAGTTAACTGTGCACCTCACTCGTCTACGTCATTCGGACGATACCGTTTTTTTTGTTTTTATGTTAATAAAAGGTCATTTTGATGATAAAGCGCCATAATACAAGTTCATTTTACTCATGACGTTTTGCAATATTTAATTGATACATATGGACTGAAATATAATGTTGGTGCAACCAACAGGCTTCACTAACGTGTCGAAAATGTAAAAAAGAAAAAAAAAATTGGTTGTCTGTAGAACTCCGTCTACTGCCGATATTTGAACGTGACAACGTCTATTACATGTTTACACATCGGGCGCTCTAGGGGTGGGGGTAAAGTAGGCGTGGACTCCGTGTGGCGTCAGATTCGGCCGTTACGGTGTTTTCGAGAATGACTCCACGCCGTACCAATTTAATAGACGTTGTCACGTCAAAAACTTAACAATGCAAAAACTCCACAGAAACAGTAATAACAACAGGGGATTTAAACTGTAATTAGACATATGTAACAGAGATGCTATCGCTACTCCCCGCTTACGGCGAAAGCGGGGCGCCGCGCGGGGAAGCGGGAGAGCGGTCGCATTCCAGCGAGGTGCACAGTTAACTGAAGCGAGTAGTAAGTGTACGGAAAGGCATATCCATATTTTTCATTCGTCGAATAAAATTTAGGTATTTAAGCGGAGGAATATCCGACCTCTAGTCAAGACATACTGAAAATAACCTAACGTTTTGTTTTGAATCTTTTAACGACAATACCGTGGACGATTTACAAAATAACAATAACAGCATAAAAAATATGTCTATAAATTTATACAAACGTAAGCGCCGATCGTGAAAGGTCAAAAAAGTTATCAGGGAATGCGGGTGTGAAGTCTGGTGTTATTTGCGTTATTTACGTTGTTGGACAGAGATATTTTTGTAATATCAACAGCAATGGATTAGCAATATGCTTCAAAATTATTCCAAATGACAATAATACTATGTTACGCGATTAGGGTGCCTGCAGGGTAATAGGGTATTTGACTAAAAAAAAACTAATTAGTCCGTCAGTCAGATTTCCAAACAATACTAGACACGTATATTTTTTTTTGGTCATATAAACAAAAAATTAAGACGACACAGTGCGTTGAAAACTCGTGTGACGTCACTGCACGCTACTCTTTTTAGCGAGCAGTGACGTCACCAGCCACCACTCCTGATCTTTGATGCCTTTTATATTTATCAATTTTTATTGTTTTAATAAAACAAAAAATACGTGTCTAGTATCTTTTTGGAAATCTGACTGACGGACTATTAGTGAAATACCCTATTACGTAACACATTATCAGTAGCAATGGGTTCCATTTTGACAGTTTAACAATATTCATTGCGTTATTTACGATGTTGGACAGATATATGCTACAAAATGATTCCAACTGATAGCAATAGTGTGTTACGTCATTAGGATAAGGCATCTTAAGTCCTAGCCAAAACCATCCAGCCAACTCATCTGCCATCTACCTTTTCTCAACTATGTTGAGGTCAGCTTCCAGTCTGACAGTAAGCAGTTGAATACCAGTATTTTACAAGGAACGATTGCATATTGGACCACCAAAACCCAGTTAATGGCCAATACCATGCCATTTGGTAAAATGGTTGTCACTTTCGGGCTTCTAACTACACGTAACGACTGTTACAAAACTGTCTTACATGTTCTCTAACTCGCAAACTGTCTTACGTGTCTCCAGATCAATCTCCCTCTGGCGCAACATCATTGTCCTCTTGTTGGTTTTAACATTGCATCACCCCGTTCAACTGCCGTCTTCCTACCTATTCACTCAGTTTTTTTGAGTGAATACTCTTAGAAAACTAGCGCACTTTACCATCAACGATTGCATCACTGCTTACCATCAGACGGGATTACGGTCAAGGACTAGTTTATAATAATAAGAATAAAAAAAAATGGGCAGCCAAATTTTTTGACTTTTACATAATTTTGCTAATGCAATCAACAAAATATATTTTGTTATTTTGTGGAATATATTAATATCTGCAATATTATTAGGTACACAAAACAATAATAAACAAGTTTTTCAACACTTATACAAACACAGCTGACCGTACCTTGAAATATTTTCACAGTTACAACATATTTCTCACATTACTACGAAATCGTTGCGAAAAAGGGATGGTGCTATTTGTCCTATACTTCTACATCTCTGTCACACACCGAAGTAAATTTAAAATATTACTACTACAGCATTCGTGGCAGCTGCGGTCTTGAAATGCGGAAGTGAGATGTTATTCACCGTCCCACTCGCACGTTTTATGACTGCACTTTCTAGCTAATTTGGGCATTGATTCCCTCGGTGCGACCAGTTAATGGATAACATACATACATACATTAAACAATACATTATAATACATATCTACAGTAGGACGCCTACGGCTGTTCCTGATTGCTGACAATTTCCTTTAATCTCTTCTCGATGTACTGCACTCTGGAGACCAGCTTGTCTTTAGGGTTAAACTCTGTATATGGAATCTGGAGTACTTTGAAACCCTGGAATTATGAGGAATAATGTTTAATTTTGACACTGAAATTGAAACACAGGAACTACTATTTAGACTTATGTACTCTGTTGAAAATATTATTATATTATTATATTATTATTATTGCTGGCGTAGTTTTAATTTAATTTTTAACTTCTTTCAATTTGAATGTATGAAATTGTTGACTATTATTGATAACGCTAATTGTTTTAATAATAATTTGTTAATAACCTTTTGCTGTCTAGATTTTTGTACCTAGCTTTAAGCCCTTTGTAAAAACTTTTTGACAATATGGAATGCAGTAAACGAATATGAATATATTAGGTAAACAAATAAGTTTCCGACGTTTAACAAAAGATGTCCTCACTAAGAGGTTTCGTTGAAATTGTCAGATATAAAATGTGATATCGTAAGTTCGGATATCTGGTAAAAACATACACTTAGAGTATTAGTGACTCTGTGCCGAATAAGTGTCATTGAACTCGCGCCTCTTGGCATACCTGGAAGGTAACGATCTCCTCAGTGACCGACAGTACGGTTTTCGACGCAATCGGTCAACTGGGGACCTACTAGTGTATGCCACTCACTTGTGGGGCGAGGCCCTCGAGAAAAATGGGGAAGCGATTGCCGTCTCCCTTGATGTCTCGAAGGCCTTCGACCGGGTATGGCACGCTAGCCTTTTGAGTAAGCTTCCAGCGTACGGCATTTCTGCTGGCCTGACTGGCTGGGTAAAAGACTTCCTGACTGAACGGTCCCTCCGTGTTGTTGTCGACGGATGTTCATCTGAGCCCATGTCGACCAATGCCGGTGTTCCTCAGGGGTCTGTTCTCTCTGCAACTCTATTCCTGCTGCATATTAACGATCTGCTGATGCCCGGTATCTATGGGTATGCAGATGACAGCACAGTTGTGGAGAGATACCTGCCGGAAGCTCGGGCTAGTAAGGAAACTATCCGGTCCGAAAGAGAGGCCATGGTAGAGCGTGTGAGTGCTGCACTGCAGGCAGTCTCCGAATGGGGCAATGCCAATCTTGTAGCATTCAATGCCGCCAAAACACAGGCGTGTCTTTTCACCGCCAAAAGGAGCCCGTTTACCTTGGCTCCTACTTTTCAGAATGTATCCTTGGAGTGTACCGACCGCCTTCAGCTTTTGGGAGTTGAGATTTCCTCGAGCCTTAACTTTGGGCGGTTCATTGAGTCCAAGGCCGGGGTGGCTGCCAGAAAACTAGGCGTCATCGCGAAAGTCCGGCGGTACTTCACACCAGGGCAGCTTCTAATTTTATACAAAGCACAAGTCCGCTCGTGTGTGGAGTACTGCAGCCACATTTGGGCTGGTGCTGCGAAGTGTCACCTTGCCGCTTTGGATTCGGTGGAGAGGCGTGCGAAGAGGCTGATTGGCGACCCAGACTTAACTCGAAACGGTCTCCAAAGCCTGGAGCACAGGCGTAGAGTAGCCAGCCTATCGGTCTTCTATAGGATTCATTCTGGTGAGTGTGCAAGGGAATTGCATGATTTAATTCCCCCATCTCCGTTCCATCATCGGACGACCCGTCGTACGGCGAGTTTCCACCCTTACGTTGTTGACACCACTGCGATCCGGACGAAGCGTTTTGCTTCCTCCTTTATACCGCGTACATCGAGGGATTGGAACAATTTGCCGGCGTCGGTGTTTCCGTCACATTACGATTTGAGTGTCTTCAAGGCTAGAGTGAATAGGCTCTTAATAAACTAGCGCGCTTTACCATCAACGATCGCGTCACTGCTTACCATCAGGCGGGATTGCGGTCAAGCGCTGGTTTATAATTTATAAAAAAAAAAAAAAAAAAAAAAAAACATTAGATTTACTTCTTTAATTAAAATAAACTACAGCTGAGGTTAAAGTTTCAAAAGTTGACTGTGACTTTGATGTGGAAGATTAAGAACGTAGTGGAAGACCGAAATCGTACGAAGACACGGAATCGGAAGCATTATTGGAGGAAAATAGAAGGAGGAGCAAAAACGCGCCCATTCCTATTCCAGACTTGACAAAATTTTCTCCTACATGATAATGCCCGTCCGCTTGTTCAAAAACGGTGGAAACTTATTTGCACACATCTATTTTTAACAGATAGTTCTTCATCAGCACCTGGCTAGCATTTTCCAACTATATAAAACTTAGTTTTCAGTCTAAACGGGTGCAGTTGAGTACTGCATTTTTGGAGGTATGAGGAGCAGGGAATACAGTTCACTCATCCTCCATAAAAAAGGGAGGATTTTCCGACCAGGCGGGTGTTATGTCTAACAGGCACTTGCCCAATGGTTTGATGTTGGGAAGTTGTGTGTATGCTAGTTGCGCGGTAAACTCTGTTTGCGAGATGTAGAATTCGTGTGACGTCAGTATGACGTGTTGTTCACATGTTGGCTACAGTATTTTAGGTGAAACGACTGCCTGCCTGACCTCCATAATCCAGTTACAGTCAATGCAATAATAATATTCGTATGGAAGAACGGATAAAAATCATTATTAATTCCACTGATTAAGTTTTATTTCATTGAAAAAATCAGCACTTGAATCAATAAAAAGGTTTTTAGGTTTAGTTGAAAATGAATGGGAAAAGCAATAAATAGCTCGCCGACCGGTAAGAACCAGGGCCTGTGTGGCTTACGAAGACTCGATCATCGATATTGACCGCGTTCGACTCATCCATTGGCCCGCTTCAAGGTTGTAAGAACTATCAACCAATAAGAACGCCAAACGCAGTCGATACGTATTATCGAGTCTCGTAATGAAAGCTCATGGTAGCCACACTGCCAGGCTGTTCATAAGAGAAGCTGTGGCCCCATGAAAGAATATGGATGGGATTTAGTTAGTAGAAGTTTGACACTCCCTTCCGCTTTGCCCAAAGCGAGAGTCAAATGACCTCTCATTCGATGATTACCCATCAAAAAAAAAATACAGGAAGCAATCATAATAGAACTGACCTTAAATGTAAGTAGTCTGGTCTCGAGCTGGTTGACTCCGAGCGGCACGGGCGTCTTGCGCGTCATATCGTGGTAGTCCAGTCCTAGCACCGCTATCCGGTACACGCTGGAATAAGCACACGACTGTCTTAGGATTGAGACATTAAGTATATTGTAATAACATTACAGCAGCAGATTATATTTGATATGGTGGTTGGTGGCAAAATTCAGCAATGCGGATACCATTTGCTGGTGCTGTTGTTTTGATTTGTTGGTATTTTGGCGTGGCTAGCTGGCATATGGTAAATAATTTCATTGTTATTGTATTTTCTTGTGTCCATTACTATACATAGTATTGTATAGTCCGGTTTCTTTTTAATGAACAGGTAGTTTTGCTGCTGGGGAGTTTATTTCGCCACTTCTGCTTACCAGCGAAAGCACTAGGAAGTGATGATGGGTGGGCGTTTTGGGGGACTGTCTTATGTAATATTGACGTTCAAAAAGTGCTGATTCTCAGCCTAATATGGGAAATTAGCCCATGGAGAGACACCAAATATACTCCAGTAGGCCTAGTATGAGTTTTCAATACGAAACTCAATCGTCGATATCGAGCGCGTTTGGCGCTCTCATTGGTTGAGAGTTCTGACGACCTTGAAGCGGGCCAATCGCTGAGTCAAACGCGCTCGATATCGACAATCGAGTTTCGTAATGAAAACTCATACTAGGCCTACTGAGATCCTTGCTGGCCTACTTGGTTACAGTTCTTGCAATTTACGAGCGCGCGTGACTCTTGCTTGTGGTATGTTGTGTACATGCACAATGCGTTAGTGTGTGTGCCTGACGGAGCGTTCAGTAGCGAGCGGTCGCCCGCTCAGGTCACTTGTGTTTATTGTTTTCACGTCACTATCCGCCACGAAGTACCGTCAGCATGTCAAATACAAATAAAAAGCGAAAAATTATTCGCAGTGAGGTGAGTTATTTAAATATGCATTTATAGCGTTAATTTAATATTAAACTTTTTGTATGGATCAACGATCATGAACATTGTATTATCTTTATTATTTGTAGGGTCGTGCAATTATCGCCAGAGTTTTTCATTTTCTTCAAGAAGAATATATTTTCATGAAGGCGAATAATAATGATAATTGTGATTTGAGTCCTTTGGCTAACGTAAGAAAACGAACCGCCGAAGCAACAGGGGTCAGTGAACGTACTGTAACTTCTATTTTAAAGAAGAAAAAGAGATGCCCTCTACATCTGCCAAGTTTCTATCACCAATGAAAAAACGTCGTAAAAGAAGTAGCAAATTTGATTTTGATAATTTCGACACTAATTTGATTCGAAGTGCAATTCAAAATTATCACATCGAACACAAGGAAATTCCAACTTTAAACAAAATTCGGTCAGTTCTCAGAGAAAAGATAGACTTTGACGGGTGTCTAAGCACTTTACGTTCATTGCTCATAAAAATTGGTTATACATGGCGAAAGATTAGCAGTGACCGACGAGTATTACAAGAAAGGCATGATTTACAACTATGGCGTTTAAAATATTTGAAAAAGATTTCTCAGTGCCATGCAGAAGGGCGTCCTATTGTTTATACTGACGAAATGTATGTTTTAACGTCACACGTTCGACAAAATACATGGGGCATAAAGGATAAAGATACTCCATTTATGAAGAAATTAGGTACTGGGAGCCGGTTTATTATAGTGCACGCAGGTACTAAAGATGGATTCATTCCAAATGCCTCATTGGTATATAAAGCATCCTCCACAACTGGAGATTATCACTCAAATATGAGCTTTGAAAATTATAAAAAGTGGCTAGAAGAGAAGCTTATGCCAAATTTGCCAGAAAGGGCAGTTATTGTGATGGATAACGCGTCCTATCATAACGCCCGCAGCAGTAAAATTCCTAAGTCCAGTTCAAGGAAGAGCGATATGATAAAATGGCTAACTGATAACGGAATTTTATGTGACGAACGATTAAAAAAAATCGAACTCTATGATTTAATAAAAAATAATACACATCGTTTCATAACATTCAAAATCGACGAAATAGTTAAAAGCAAGAATTTTGAAATATTACGTTTTTATATTTTTTTATTTTTTTACGTTTTTAATTTATCACCCTGAGTAGAACTGTATCGAAAATATCTGGGGAATTATAAAAAATAAAATTGCAACTAAAAATATCGGGCAAAATATGACTGTTTTACAAAATTTAATAAATGAGTGTATGAACGATATCGACAATGATATCTGGCGTAAAACTTGCAAGCATGTCGAAAAACTTGAAGAAGAATATAGAAAATATTTCGATTTGGACTTCGAGTTAACGATTAATGTAGAATCAACTGATAGCGATACTGAAGAGTTTGAAGATAGTGACACTTCTGACGATGAATAATAATTAATTTTAATAAAACTTACTATTAAAATATTTGTTTTATTATCATTGTTGGTTTCAAAGAAAAAATAATTTTAACATTGATTATTTGTATGCTAACCGTAGCGCGTCTACGCTCACGCACACATTTACACGTATACAGATACGACTTGAACACAACTAAGAGCCACGCGCGTTCGTGAATTGCAAGAACTATACGAAACAATGTCTATGATCTACCAATCTAAAAAGTTTCTGAGGTGTATCCTTTATACACCTTTCAATCACCTTTTATTGTTTTCAGCTTTCTTTAAGGGTACGGGGTGACATTTGGCGTCTACAGCAAACTCCGCATCTGTAAATAATAAACAATATGATAAAAAAAAAAAAACAATATTTTTGTGATCACAATATTTCTTATTTCCTCTTGTTTCGAAAATTCGGCAAAAACTAAATGAGAAATTTTTATATATGCTTTATTGTATACACATAAATACATAACAAAGAATAGATCGACCACAATAGGAGGTATTATCGATTTCTGTGATCCAGGCTAAGAATAACTTCTGCAATAAACTATTAGCCAGCAAATCCTTCAATATTACAGTAAGGGGCTTATTAAGCAGGATGTGTCTGACCTACAGGACCTAGTAAGTATTAACAACCGTTGGAAGTTAGTTTTAGAACCTTTCTGTTGGGAGTTTAAGGTCATTCATCACTTTCTATCAGGCGAGAACGAAGTCAAAAAAGGCCTATTCACAAGCGGAACTTTGGAGTTCAGCGTACTTAAAATAGTTGTTTCAAATTTGTTTACATATGTATAAGTGTTTTTTGTTTTGTTCTGTCCCACTGCTGGGCAGACCTCCCCAAGTACTGACGGAAACTCTTTTCCTCTTTACTTTTTACCCTTATAAGTTTCCATCCCATGAAAGTATCGGGATAAAAAGTGTGTTAATCCTGGTTATAAACCATCTCTGCTTTTTTTATTAATTATAAACTAGTGCTTGACTGCAATCCCGCCTGATGGCAAGCAGAGATGCAATCGTTGATGGTAAAGCGCGCTAGTTTATTACGAGCCTATTCACTCAAAAAAACTGAGTGTATAGGAAGGAAGACGGCAGTTAAGCGACGTGATGCAATGTTAAACCCAAAACACGACCAACGATGCTGCGCCAGAGGGAGATAGATCTGGAGACCCTCCACGACCAAACTCCCGACACAAAAACATTGGGCGCATCGTACCCGGCACACATCACAACACAACTGCTCAGACCCGTCCTCCGTACGACCACCAGACATCATGCCGGAACACGGCGAATCGCTTGGCGGCAAGACTGTCTGATGGGTGGTAACTTCTGCCAGCAGCCAATGTTATACCTACCACCCAGAGCCAAATGTGCCAAATTTCTTCCAAATCCGTTCAGTAGTTTTGGCGTGAAGCGCACTATATTTTCGCCTTTAAATATTGGTGTAATATAATATAAAGAACATTTCTAAACTTAATCACTCACCATATAAGAACCCCATTCCCGAATTACAATCCCTCTTCAAAAACGCTTCTGCAGACACAAAACTCTTGAAGGTATCCATGATGCTCTGCACAAAGACCGACTTCTCCTTAGTGTACACCACGGGCACTCCTACAGATATGTCTTCGGGGAGACGCACGGAGCCAGGACTGGTGAGGTTTAAGTACGCGTCTATCATCATCAGCTTTCGGCGACTAGGGATTGATATTTCTGGAAAAGATATTTTTTTTTATAAATTATAAACTAGCGCTTGACCGCAATCCTTAAGAGCCTATTCACTCTAGACTTGAAGACACTCAAATTGTAGTCCGACGGAAACACCGCCGCTGGCAAATTGTTCCAGTCACACGAAACAACGATATAACGAAATACTAACACCTTTTTCTTTATACATATACAATATGTAAAGAAAACCCTGTCCGATCCGTGAAGGTATTGTTAGGTATCGATAACTGATTCTACTAATGCCCACAAAGCAAGACTAAACTTAACAAAAAAAATCCCCTAAAAAAATAAATATTATTTCACAAAAAGAGGTAACTTATGCATGTGCGGTAGACAATATATACGCGGGCGACGGGGGCAGAACACGCGTCTCGTGGTAAAATCGCTTATAATAATACCGTGAGAATGGTGTTGTCACTTTTTAAAAAATTACCAATTTTCGGAGAAAGTGGAATTAGTTCGCAGGGAAAAAAGATTATTTCAAAATTCATTAGTATTGTAACTGTGATGATTACGTAAAATTTTATATTATATTTGGTCATGTGTTTACCTAACCTTTATTACCCTTATGGGTCGGACAGGATTTCTTCACATATTGTAAATTTAGAAGTTAGAAATCGTGGTGGCCTAGTGGTTAAAACACCAGCCTCTCAAGTATGAGTGTGCGGGTTCGATTCCAAGTCAGGCAAGTACCAATGTAACTTTTCTAAAGTTATATGTACTTTCTAAGTATATCTTGAACACCAATGACTGAAGGTGAAGGAAAACATCTTAAGAAAACCTGGACTTTATAATCCTTCTCTGTATGAGAGGAGACCTGTGCCCAGCAGTGGGACGATAAAAAGGTTGATGATGATGATATATTTAGAGAGCTTTGTCAGACATGACAATGTCGCTATGTAAGACCATAACAACACACTAAGTACAAATACATTAGGTACTTTTGTTACTAAGCCTTTGCCTGTCGTCGCAAGCCAACCTCAACCATTTTATGGAAGTGCCAAAACACTATTACAGTCCCCCACCTCATTCAAACCTAATCCTTTCAATACAGGTCTGATATCCGCATTCCTATCACGTTCCATCAGAAAATTAAGTTGATTTTAGAGCGACCATCACTATTTCAAAAGTTCTAAAAATGTTTCAATTCGGAAGGTAAAGTCAATTTTATTGTGTAGGAATTATAATTATTTTTCCATAAACTCATGTTTGTTTAAATTTTTGACGATTATGTCACAAAAACAAATTAGGTTGTAAAGGTAAGGACTGAGACTAAGACTTTAAGGACCGCAGCGCATCCGTTCCAAAATTTAAAAAAAACCGCGGTGCGTTCAAAATTAAAGGAAGTTCATTTTTTAAAGAATATTTTAATACTCCAGTATAAAGTTTATGATCAAATAATATAAACCAGTGGTCGGCAACCCGCGGCCTGGAGCCCTCCTCCTTACGGCCCGCGACTGTTTTGTGAAATAAACTACAACTCACCTGAAGTTACTCAGGTAACTTCAGTAATCGCATTAAAATAAAATTCTAAGAACATATTTGTACATATATATTTATTATTTGCCGGTGTCGAAATCAAGTTAAAGAAAAACTTGTATTTTTTTTTAATCAATGTTGGCTCCACTTTTATTTCTCACTGCATAAGTGTATTGGATGACTGCAATGGGCCAATGCTCATCATCACAATAGTTGTCAAGACCTATTCCCAAAAAACTTACCACCAGAAGACAGCAGCTTGTCAATAAAGTCAGGTTGTAGGGTGGACTCCAGATGTTGCTTTGTGGCTTTGTTCAGGATCAGCAGAGAGAACACCAGGTCCAGCCACGAGGAAGACTTGGTCATCTCCTCTTCTTTGAGAGTTAGCGCTGTCTGTGGGTAGGGTAACGTATTTGGTTACTATAAGAGACCAGTGGACTACGAGGAATTACCACATACACTGTCTGCTTGAAGGACCAAGCGCTGAAACTACATCCGTAAGATGGAACATAGAGACCTGTGGACAGCGGCGAGCAGTGGTGTCCCAGTGATAATGGCCACGAGTTACAGATTGTAGGTCCTACATTCGAACCCTGACAGGCGCTTCACATTATGTAAATTATTTCATCAAGACTGCTATTAAGATGGTGAAGGAAAACATTATAAGGAAACCGACATGTACAGACGACAGCACATCACGCTACTAAAATCTGTCAGATTTATTAATTACATTTCCATCTCTATCTCTAAAGCATTAAGGCTCAAGATTGATTGGGAATTTTTGACAGTTTCGGGTAGCTTGACATGCTGTCGTCCGTACTAGAACCAAAAATTCAAAGACATGTGACATCCGTCAAGACGCACTGGGCGCGTGTTAGATTACAGACCGCTCCCTCTTGAATATGCCTGTGGAGCCTTAAAGGTGCTTATGTCCCAGCAGTGCGAACATTATAGGCTGATTTTGCTCTGAACAGAAACCAGATACGTAAAGGTTTACTGGAGTAGTGCAAAGGATCATTGTTCCTTTTTTCGTACTTCGTGTCTATGAAATATTACATAAATTACATTGAGTAATTGTCCTTTTCGGGTTGCTAGACGAACGACAGTGGCGCCCTCTATTTATTAAAACTATTTTTTGCTAAGCTTTCACCTGTTCTTGGCCTTTTAAGCTGTTCATTGTTCTAAGTCTATTATCGTTCTAATAAGCCATACATGCAGCCAGCATGATAAAAATAGATTATTATAATGCTTATAGCAGACCAAATTTATGAACAGCGGGCTACATCAATTGGGTACTCCAGTTGTATTAAAATTAACCTACTATAACCTTGCAATTCAGACAAACCCTCTTATTCATAAACGCAGCTTAAAGTTAACTAGTGATTAGCGATTGTTTAAACATACATTGTAGACGTTTGCACGTCACTTAACTTTAATCATCGTATATGAATAAAGCCCTTAAACTCTGTGGTGTTTATTCATAAAGGGTGATTAAACTTAAGTGACGTTAAAAGGTCAAAAATGTATGGCTAAAGAATCGCTAATCACTAGTGAACTTGAAACAGCGTTTATGAATAAGGGAGAATGTGTCATTCTATAGAATAATACAAAATTTATTCATATGCCTAGACGAGATTGGAACCAACATTATGACTCCTTCCCTGTCTAATCGCTCTATATGAATTTGCAGAGAATCCATAGTTTGTTAAATGAGAAAAATATGTCCTAGCAAAAAATTTACATAATTTAAAAAGCTAAAATTCTTAAAACAACAATACATAACCAAAAATAGTAAATATTACTATATGGCCATCACTGGTCCGAATGTAGATGTTTATAAGGGGTAACCAATGGCCGCGGTGGAACCAATCATCCTGTACGCGGCCAGCGTATGGGCTCCGGCCGCTAGAAAGCTGGGAGTCATAAAGCAGTTGGGAACAGTTCAGCGCGGTATTGCACTGAAGCTGTGTAAGGCATATCGGACGGTCTCTTTAAATTCTGCGCTGGTGCTGGCTGGTATACTACCCCTCGACCTCCGGGTTCACGAGGCAGCATCGTTATATGAAGCCAGAAGGGGGGTGCCTCAGCCGGCACTCGGCGGCGGACTGGTCGAGCTGACTGCTTCGGCAATGGAGGACCCACACCCCGCCGAGCGCGCGGAATTGGAGATTGTAAGCCTGGTAAACCAAGAGCAACTCGATGCCCAGAACGAACTTGAGGTTCGTATCTTTACGGACGGGAGCAAGATTGGGGACAAGGTTGGTGCGGCGCTCTCCATATGGAGTGGTGACGTCGAAACCGAAGTCCTCAAACTGGTTCTCCCATATTACTCCACCGTTTACCAGGCAGAGCTTCTGGCGATATGCGTTGCAACTAGGAAAATTCTAGAACATGGCGCGCAGTCGTTTGGAATCTTCAGCGACTCCATGGCAGCCCTTCAAACCATCCGAAACTACGACCGACACCACCCGCTGGCAGTAGAGGCAAGGGCAAACTTGAGATTATTGTCCATCCAAAACAGGGCTGTTACCTTGTTTTGGATCAAAGCTCACGCAGGGTTGGCAGGGAATGAGAGGGCCGACGAATTAGCCAAGAGAGCCGCTGAAGATTCCGGGCGAAAGCCCGACTATGACTTGTGTCCGGTTTCATACGTCAAGAGATGCATTCGTACGGCAACTCTTGACGAATGGAACCGGAGATACAGTTCCCAAACAACTGCTTCAGTGACCAAATTGTTTTTCCCTGATGCCGTGGCTGCCTACAGGATAGTCAGGAAGTGCAAAATTAACTATGTTATCACACAAATTATGACGGGGCACGGTGGGTTCTCAGCATACTTGTACCGTTTCAAGTGTAAGGGGAGCCCATCGTGCATTTGCGATTCTGAAACTGAAGAAACTGTGCCACATGTGTTGTTCGATTGTCCCGTCTTTGACAGAGAGAGACTGGAGGCCGAACACTTACTAAACGCCACACTTGACGCCAAAAATATTTGTAAAATAATAGCGGGCAAAAATAGAGGAATCCTATTAGAATACTGCGTAAAAATATGTGAGAAAGTTATAATAAGAAATAAAAATGCATAAGCAAAAAATGTTTACACAATATTATATATAATATTAATGATAAGCATTTAAATAGTTGTTTGTTTGTATTTGTATTGTATTTAAATGTTAATAGAATCAAAATTAAATAAGAAATAAATATTAAGTAGCCCAAACAAAACGCAGTTATTAGAATAAGACTTAGTAAGTAGTAGCCGTAGGAATGTATGTTTAACTATAACTAGGAATAAATATGTAGGTAGTCTGATAAACTGTTATCGCACGAAAGTGAAGCTTAGTATAAGTATAGGCTCCGATTATGTTGGAGGTAGCAGAAAAAAAAAAAAAAAAAAAAAAAAAAAAAAAAAAAAAAAAGGGGGGGGTAACCAAAGCGTGGCGCTGGCTATTGTACATACTATATTGCTTTAGTGTCATAAAAGGTTTTAAGGGAGACTTAAACTTAATCAATTAATTACACTTACTTGAATCAATGCTGGCCCGGAATTCGTAAGCGGCAAACAGTCGACCGTAGCGAATGTTACAATAGCAGATGCTATATTAGTAGCCCTGCATTGTTGTATGTGTTGCTGCAACCAATCAGCGATCGCGGTGAGGACAGGCTCATGGCGGTACTTCAGAAGGCCTAGGGAGACGGTGATGGAGTTAACCACAGCAGACTTGTCCTCGTTTGATGGCAGGCATTCTATTACGTCGCTGAAAAGGAGATTTTATCATGAATTTTGGAATAATTGTATAGGATGACTGACTTTTCGATGTAACATAATACATAATCAGTCTACAGTATGTTAAGAAAACCCTGTCCGACCCGTGAAGGTGTTGTTAGGTATCGATAACTGATTCTACTAATGCATACAAAACCGGGCTAAGTTTAAAAAAAAAAAATCCACCTAAAAAAATAAATATTATTTCGCAAAAAGAGGTAACTTAATAAATCTGCGCTATCCACCCTACCGCGCGCGGCGGCGGAGGCGGCGGACGCGGGGGCGGCAGGGCACGCGGCACGTGGTCGCATCGCTATTCGCTCATAATAATACCGGTGTTGTCACTTTTTAAAAATTACCAAATTTCGGGGAAGTTGAAATTAATTCGCGGGAAAAAAAGATTATTTCAAAATTCATTTGTATTGGTACTATGATGATTACGTAAAATTTTATATTATATTTGGTCATGTGTTTACCTAACCTTTATTATCCTTATGGGTCGGACAGGGTTTTCTTAACATACTGTATAGTGTCCCCACTCCTGGGATACAGGCCTCTTGATGCGAGTTATCTACCACGCAGGCCCAGTGCGTATTGGTAGATGTGACATGTCTTGGAAGTTCTGCCTCTAAGATATGCCGGTTGCCTCACAATGTTTTTCATCACCCTTTACAGAGCAGTGGTGATAAAATTTTATACAAAGTAAAGCGCCTGACGGGCATTCGAACCTGCGATCTACAACATTTAAGTCGCAGCCACCACTGCTCTCATGTATAGTTTGCCTATAATACAATTTTCGATGAAAATATTTGAAAATTTACAATTTTTTGTTAAAGAACTAGTATGAGACTATTCATTTAGCCTATGTTTTAAGTTGAAGCCAAGTTAACACAGGTATTAAATTATCTCATTTGTCACATGTTCTGTGGCGTTATTAAATATTATTTAATAATGCAACATCATCTTACCTTTTTATATTTTATGTGAAATTCTGTACTAATTACTGTTAACTTTCACTTACTTGCATATCCTATCTAATAAGATTGGATCTGGGAAGTTAAGTGAGGCCATAGCATACAGGAGATCAGCAGACTTTTTGAGGTCAATGACCTCAGCCTGGCGGGTGATGTTGTGTGAAAGAGCGCGAAGGAGAGGAGTGCTGCGGCGGCCTTTTTGTTGGAGGGCTTTCATTACCTAGGCAAAGGGGGAGATTTTCTTTAATGATAATTTTACAGCAGAACAAAGGCACTTACTTATACTTCACCAATTTAATAATCATCGTCTGCAACTAAATGTAACCAGTTATCTTTATTACTTCAATTATGTAAGCTGGACTCTTCAATTTAGCAATATTATATGTACTTTGTTAATAACATTGCTAAACTGAATAGAGTGCTTACAAACCAAGCCCAATTAATTTTTTTTTTTACTAACATAGGCTAAGCTATTTTGTTATTAACATGCGGATCTCACTGTAGTCTGGATAAAATAAAGCTGATATTCATATTTTGGCAAATCAACTTATAAAAAAACATTGTACAGTCTAGAATAAGAGTAGACACTTAAAAAATCTTTCTTGCAGTCAATTCAACCAATTTTGACTTTTATTCTTAAGATATAAGGATCACATTAAAAGAAAAAAGTGATTACAATACAAACTTATTACTGCAACTACCACTTGTCATGCCACCACCTTATTAGAAGTCAAAATTATTTGAATGAACAGTATAAAAATGTATTTAAATTAGTGTCCGACCGAAATTTCGGTTTCGGTTTCGGTTTCGGCCGAGTTTCGGCCAAAAATCAAGTTTCGGTGGCAGTTTCGGTTTCGGCCAAAATAGGCCGAAACTTTTGCCGAAACCGAAACTTATTTCGAACGTTTCCGCACGATCGCGTTCGCCTAACTTCGTTTCCCGCGGCAAGATCTCAAAATTGTTTCTGGTCATCCATAACACAAGGGAAAACCTTAATTTGGGTTCCAGGACAATGTATGTGATGTTGTCTCAATTTATATTAAAAAAAAATACCAATACATAGTACTTAATGAAACAGTAACTAATTAATAATGTGGTAACTAAAAAATATAATCTAGCTGCAATGCTTCGATATCGCCTTCGGGTTGTGGAGGTCAGACGGCAGTCGCTTCACGGAAAATGTCGAAGTTTCGCCAAAATTAGCAGTTAAGCTGGTAAAGCGGACCTCAGACTTCAGAGCTGGAAAAAGGCTTTAGATGCGACTGGGATTAACGCTGAGATGATGATGATTAAAATTTTGTTATGAAAACTTAATTTGTCAAAATAATAAAAATGTTATTAATAGATATATTTTTAAGCTATTGCATAGCTTCTATCGCGGGCCTTGAGCGCGGGGACCGAATCCAGAAATTCCGTAACGAAAAAACCTCACGCTCCCCACCACGACGGGCATGGAGGTGTGGCTTGAAGGCCGTACATCGTCTAACGTCGTTTCAGTTCGGCAGTCTTCGGCACGGTATGTTTGTGTTCGTGCGACTACATCTTTTGAAAACAATTTATAGATTTTCAAAAAGAGCATGCATATTGCAGGGCGCGAACTCAGTTCTACACACTTGCCATGTTACTGATAGTCGCGATGTGCTAAACTTGCGATTAATTTTCTCTCTGAAATAGGTCTTCTATAGAGATATGTCATAGACGTCATCGACGTTGTCATGGCTACCTTAAAAACTTTTCATATAATTAATTATTAAGTACTTTTATTCAAATTAATTTAGTAGTGTTTTTATAAAATAGCTTTTTTTTTAACGGAAAAGCTAAGATGAATGTCACGCTAATTTTTCATTGGACTTTTAAATTATTTATAGTGTTGTTTACTAAATAAAAGCGCGTGATTTTATAGAGTAAAAAGTGCTCACGCGGCCGTTTTTTCAACTGTTATTGGCGATATCCGCCATTATTGTGAAATATTTTTTTAAAGAATTTCTATAATTTGTTACACGTGTTATTGGCAAAATTGTGGTATCTATCCACAGGGACCAGATTAAGAGTTGAAGTTGAAGTTTTTATTAAATAAAATATTACAGAAAGATGTCGGTGAACAATGTTAATACGAGTACATTTAAGTGTACGAGTTGCAATATTGTTATCTCCGAAACGAAACAACGAAAGTTTAATAAAAATATGCTCGTCGGCTTTTTCTGAGGAAGACATTGATGAGGCAAAAAAGTTATTGTTTGTTTCTACGAAGACAAGACAAAAACATGTATCGAGGCGTAAGAACAAAAAGCAGAAAGACCTAAAATATACGATTACGGTGTTCAAAATCACGAATCCCGAACAATCCCAGTTTTTGTGGCATATGACCTTCACAAATTGCCACCAGTTTGCTTTGACTACGTAGAACGTACGTAAAGAAGTTGATGAAGGATTTATTAATTCTACGGTCAGATGTTAACGCAATCAGAAGTGATTATGTTACTAAAAATCAGCTCGAAAATATTAAATTGATAACAAATAATTCGACACCGACGCCGTTCATCATCATCAACAACCTTTTTATCGTCCCACTGCTGGGCACAGATCTCCTCTCATACAGAGAAGGATTGAGCGTAATCACCACGCTTGCTCAATGCGGGTTGGCGATTTCAGACTTATAAAGCCCAGGTTTCCTCAAGATGTTTTCCTTCGCCTTCAGTCATTGGTGTCCAAAATATACTTAGAAAGTACATATAACTTTAGAAAAGTTACATTGGTACTTGCCTGACCTGGAATCGAACCCGCGCACTCATACTTGAGAGGCTGGTGTTTTAACCACTAGGCCACCACGACAAAACAGTGGGTATATTGAAAAAGAACCTCGGAGTCTTTGAGTATATTTCGTGGTGCTCCCTGTGCGCCGTTTCCGAGTCAACGAAATACCAGTTGGTGGAGTCATAAGGATACTATAGCTGTCTTACCTGCCCCTCAGTGCCCGGCCGGTCTTGCGATTGCACCGAAACGGCACACAATGACAGAGATTATAAGTAATAGCATAGACAGACCTTACGGAGGAATTGCCCTATTGTAGAGGAAGTCCGCTTTCTCAAAGGTATCAGTGTTGTTGTGTAATAGTGATCGTTTAGTTCTCACACGGATCGTTCTATGTTAGTTTTCTCATTTTACATGCTTACTGACTCGAGTGAGTTCTTATCGGTCACCACGCTCAAAAAGTGTAACTTGAATTAATATCAAAGAAAAGAAATACTGCATAAATAAAATAAATAAATAATTATAATTGCATAAATTGATACAAAATGCTATGCAATAGCTTTACCGCGGCAGTCCCCAAGTGCCACACGTCTTTTTTTTATAATATGTTAAATAAATGATTACAACAAACTTAATATACTGTGTTGCCATTAATGCAAAATAATAGGTACCTAAAATTCTCCAAATTTCAGTATTTTAAGAAATTTTATACTTAGACACGTGAGTTTCGGTTTCGGTTTCGGCCGAAACTGAAGCCCTGGCCGAAGATTCGGTTTCAGTTTCGGTTTCGGCAGAAAAACCAGTTTCGGTCGGACACTAATTTAAATGTCTAATCTTATTCCAAATGAAGCATAAATTCGAAGGAAAACAAAAACAACTCACTTTAATCATCTGTGGCAGTGTCAAATTTGTTATAAGCCTAGCAGCCTCATCATCACCAGTGATGCCCAACACAGTAGTTAGATCTTCAGCCATGGTCAGTGAACTTATAGCCTGGGGGTTGGTAGACCTGGCAAGGATCCGGCACAGCTTCAGGAACCGAGGGTCTTTCTCAAAGTCTGGTAGCTGGACTTTGTTACTGGTTGTCCATTCTGATAGGATTGACAGCATCTAGAAATTGGCATACAAAACAATTTACCATACTTTGAAGACTGTCATTCTTATCTATACTAAAATATAAAGCTGAAGAGTTTGTTTGTTTGAACGCCCTAATCTCAGGAACTTCTGGTCCAATTTGAAAATTCTTTTTGCGTTGGATAGCCCATTAATCCAGGAAGGCTTTAGGCTCTATAACATCACGCTGCGACCAGTAGGAGCATAGCATATAAAAAAGAATATCGAAACCTACACAGCTGAAACCATATAAAAAGTATTCATAACTAGCTATGCTGCGCAACCAAAAAAACACAAAGTAAAACCAAAATCATCCATGTCCACTCTAGCCATCTAAAGCACGTGCCTTCTTTTCAAATAATCGCACACAGCCACAGTTGTCTTCACTCTTCTCTATCATATACATGTCGATGTGAGGCAATTGATCAAGTAATACAGCACACCTACCTTGGATTAATAGTTGACAATCGATTCAGTTGGAATTTCCACGTGAATTCAGTTTGTGACAAATTGCGAGCTGTACTGGCAAAATTTGCATTTTGAAACCTAAAGTTCCGTTCAAAATCCTGCTTAACATTTACATCGCTTTAGCGGAATCAATAATAGCATACGGAATCACGAGTTATGGGCGAACATTTAAATCCTACATTGAACAAATTTCTTATCTGCAGGTTAGACTTCTGAAATTAATCGTACCCAGAAGTATAAAACATCAATATAAAGATAACGTCATTGAATTATTTAAATATTGTAAAGTTCTGCCAATACAGGCTAGACTTAAAATGGCCCTACTGATTGAAAAGTTCAATAACAAAGGCATTCAAATACCTATATCACACAAAATTATCACAAGAAGTATAACCAAAAATAAATTAATAGTACCTCAGACTAGAAATTATTATGGCAGGCGAACAGTACAATTTTTAATACCCACCGTAAATAATGAAATACCACAATCAATAAAAAACGAAATAAACTCGAAAAATTATAGGCAAAAATACAAAAAATATTATCACAACTATTTATTAAACTAAAATATAACAATAACTTTTTTTATTTTACACACTAATCAAATAAATAAAAGCGAAGCAACCTGTATATTGGAAATTCTTTCGGATCGGTTTTATGTGGGTACACTAAAAAAAAAAAAAAAAAAACGAAAAAACGGATCTTTTTAATAAGCAGCCCAGGAGCAAGCAGCAGATTAGATAGATAGATAGATGATAGATTTAAATATTTAAATTTATTTAAATTTACATAGATTCAAAACATGCATGTGACTCATTTCACTTACTGGATGGATGTTTACAGCTGTACTTTGTCAAATTATTTAATTTTATACTTTTGTTTTTAGTTTACCCTTTTAACCCATATTTTACTACGTTTTGTTAAATTATAGTTGTTTGTGTACCTACGTTATTTGGTTATATACCACCTTATTCGTGGACGCTGCTTGGAGTTAGCTGGTGGTTGGCGATTCTTTGAGCATACATTTTTGGCCTTTTGACGTCGCTTAGGTTTGGTTATCGTTGTAAAAGAACCCCTTAAACACTGTGGTGTTTATTCATAGGGAATGTTTTTGAGGTGGGTGACGTTAGGACGTCGAGGGTTTGTGTTTGGGGAGTCGCTGATCACTGGTTGGCTTTGGGGGCGTTTATGAGTGAGGGGGATTATTAATAAGGGAAAAAAAAACAAATGGTGTGGGTACATTAATAATTATTAATACAAAATATGTTATACTGATTAAGAGTTGTTATAGTGAATGTGAGTACCAAAACAAACCATTTCTGGTTTAATGGTACAAAACGAACAAGCCTGTAATGAATTAATATAAATAAAATAAAAAAAAAAAAAAGAACTAGTTATGAATACTTTTAAGAACTCAACAATTTATAAAGTCATGATCATGTACTGCTGACATACTTCGCTCACGGCTGGATATACTGCCTTTTTTTAATATGACAATAATTGTGAAACACTATAATAAACATTGCACTAGAAATTATCTGAAAATTAGTAAAAGCATATTTTATTCTACTAAAACTGACCTTTAGAGCATGTCTCCGTGACACAACAGAGTTTTCAGCAACAACAAGCAAGCTGTTTAGGTCCACAGCCTTTGTAATTTGTGCATCTAGCTGAGCCGTGCGACTGTACTTCACAGATTTTGGACTCTGCTTCTTTGTGCCATCAGCTGTTTCTATATCATTTAGAGAAGCAAATGCTGCTGTTACTAAACCTGTGCATACAGTAAAGGATAATGAAAATATTATTTTAATATTGAAAAATTAACTGGGTTTTGTAGGTCAGATTGAGAATTGCTCCATATAAAGTAGGTAGGTAGTTACACAGGAATTCATTAAGTTAGATAGGAAGCCCACCCAATAAGATTAGGAAAAGATTTGTAGTGATTGATAGCTTTAATAATTGAAGAATGCCATTCCAATGCTAGATTGTCATTTAAAACCTCTTTAAATATGTTAAATGTAGGTAGCATTCCGTGGCGTAGCATTCCATGGTGTAGCTTGCGGGTGGCGAGCTGACTACTGCTCACTGCCTGGAAAGGTCCAGGCCCGGGTCAACAGTGTGTTGTGTTTCACAAAGATATGTCGGCACATAATGACAGGGCCCCAGTCTTCATGATGCTATCGCATAGCCTTGTGGTAGACAGGCAAGTGAAGAATCAGGGGTGGGTTTTAGTCAGTCAAAATCTGACAAGCCCTTCCACTCCACCCAGAGCAGGAGAGGATAAGGTCATTTGATGATTTCCCATCAAAAAAAGGTAGCATTCTGTAGATAGCTGCCTACCACCATGGAGAGGTGTCAGTTTGTGTATATCTTAATACCATCAAATGTAGAAAATAAACTGCGGTAGTAAGCAATACGTAGAACAGGATAATAATCCAATTTATTTACTACAATAATTAATAATTACTTTACCATTTTCCTTGTCTTCTGATGTGAGTTGGTCAATTCTCTTGTCAGGTATATTTGTAGAAAGCTCTAGCTTCTCTGTTTTGATTACTGTGGCACTGGAACTGGAATAATTCCTTACGGCTGCCCTTGATCCTAACCTCCAAATCACTAACCCGCTTAATTTCAACATCTATGACCAAAAGAACATTATTTTTTAACACTTTCTCATAAATTATAATTCGCCTAACATCACATTCAAGTTTTTTAATTGAAAACATTGGACTTGTACATTAAAAATGTGAATAATTAAGTTCTTACATCACGACTTAAGTGATCAGAAATTATTTTGTTTATACTTATCATATTCAATATTTAGAACAATATGATAGATAAATGTACCTTTAAATGTTAAGGAAACGGCCTGAAAAGGATTAAAATATAGTTTTTACAGCATTTACAAAAAGCGAAATTATTTATCTTTTTGACAGTGGAATGAGAATGTTGCTAGTTTGAATGTTATAGTTTTGTCTTTATCTTTACCTTGTAGAAATAAACTAAACGTAAATAAAGAAGTGACAAGAAACCAAGTTAACCAGCAACTACCTAACGTGTCTGTGCTCATAGGGTTGTCCAGGCACAATGGAATACGATGAACTTTTTCTTCAAAATTGCATTAAAATTTCCTCATAAACTAAGGATTCAAGACAATAAGGCTGCATAAGAAATTGCAGAAGTTTATGATTTTCTTGCTTTTTAGACTACGAATATGTTTTTGCATCTAGTTAAAGATCACAATCGATCAAATACTTTAATAACACAAGTTTACAAAATTTTACTTTTTATTTATACCCCGAACCGAATGTATGTCAATATGTTAATCTACCTTCCCTAAACCTAAAAGTGTTAGCAGAAATATTTTATCACGTCGGAATTTTTTTCTGCAGTCAAATGTTTTTTTTAACTACCCGACGTGGTGGTGATATTTTATTGTTTATTCGTTCGCTTCAAACGACAGTTAATTTGCTTTGGATTAATTTAAAATGGCTAGCAGAAAGTGCAAACAAAGTTCTGACCGTTTTTGTTATGTTTGTGGACAGTTTATATTTTCAAAAAAGAGAAGACCTATTGTAGATTCGTTAAAAACTGCATATCTTCATTATTTTGGATTTCCTGTTGCAAATCAAGATAAAAAGTGGGTGCCTCACGTGTTTTGTGAAAGCTGTAGAATGAACATTAAACACGAGCTGTTGGTCGATCCAAATAACGTCACATTACCCCCTTTACACATCAAACTGGGGCTCATGAAAAACTTTGTAAAGGCGCTTCGAGAAAAACAGTGATGCTTTCCGGTATTTGCAAAAAATATTTCCAAACATTACAGAGGCAAAACTGAAGGAGGGTATATTTGTTGGTCCACAAATCCGTAAAATTATGAAAGATTCTCAGTTTGAAAACCTTTTATCGGTTAAAGAAAAGTCTGCTTGGAACTCATTTAAAATGCTTGTAGAAAATTTTTTGGGAAATAAAAAAAGTGAAAATTATGAAGAAATTGTCAACAATTTATTGAAAAACTTTCATGATATGGGAGTAAACATGTCATTAAAGATTCACTTTCTACACTCTCATCTGATTTTTTTTCCTGAAAACTTAGGAAGTATGAGTGACGAACAGGGTGAACGTTTCCACCAAGATTTAAGGACTTTCGAAGAACGACATCAAGGATTTCGGGATGAAAATATGTTAGGGGATTACTGTTGGTCTATCATAAGAAAAACTGATTCAAATAACTAAAAAGAAAGCAAAAATTAGTCATTTTTAATTTATTTTTGTATTAATCCTAAAATTTTTGTATTTCCCTTCAAGATAATAAATATTTTTTAAACCAGACGTGACAGAATTTTTTTATTATTTTTTCTGGATAGTTCTACCTGAACACAAAATAAAATAACAACTTTCAGCTGGGGTAAGAAAACCGTGTAAACTAGTGTAATCAGCAGCTGAAATCACATCACTAGTCCAGAAAATTGCAAACCAAAGAGTATAGTAAGTATATAATTAAAGAGTGCCAACTCTGCGGTAAAATATGCATGTATGGAAAGTGCTGCCGTCTTCAGATTAATAGGTGAACAACTACTAGTGAATGTAGGTGCGTAGCTATACGTATGTAGCTGAATGATACAGGTACATAGCTATACGTATGTAGATATGTATATTATAGCTACGTACCTATGCATACGTAGCTATGTATGTTATAGCTACGTATCTATGCGTACGTAGCTATGTAATGTATATTATAGGTCTGGGTTTTCAGATGATTAAAACAAAGTATTCAGTAATTTATTTATTTTATGAGTGAAAACTTCACAGCTGATAGTATGTAAACATAAAATCGTTATATAAAACATTACGTTAATTATGAAGTACACAGAAATAAAATAATATTACAAATTAGCCGAAAGTGTCAGAAATTAACAGTTTGGAAATTAGTATTTATGGTCTGTCTCCACAAAGGTACTGATTATTTGTTGAATACCTGTAACATACAATGCAAGGTTATTACCAGTTCACATTGTGACGGGGTCCACGAAGATCAATGCCTCCTGGGTCAGCGTTGCGGGTTGTTTAAAAAAGAAACCGTGGCCCTGGCCGTCACACAGGCAAGTTAAGGAACATGGGTGGGTTTTAGTCAGTAAAAGTCAGACACACACTTCTGCTTCTTCCACAATTTTCAGAGTAGGTACTTTTAAGTTACTGATTAGCAAAATCCAATTGAGGAGAGACTTTTCGGAAGGACTGCATTTTTTTTGCAGAATTCATACAGAAATAAGCCCTTTCACAAAGTCATAAGGGGCTATTTCTCTTTAGAGTTCACACAGAAATAAGTCCTTTTGAAAAGTCACCCCACAAATGATTGTAAATATGAATTGGAACAATTTGGTATGGTAATAAATGTTGTGTTCACACAAATATTGAGCTAACTTAATTCTACTTACGATTCTTATTAACTGTTGGTGCTCCTGAACAAATAAGACGACCTCCAGCTGTCTTGATTGATCAAAATGGTGATCACATATTCTTTTGAACATATTCTTATAAATCTTCATATGATCACTTTCTCTAACTTGGCTGCCAACAGCGGCTATCAAAGTAACGAACTAATCAGGGTCCTTTTCAGGGTTTGGGAGTCGGAGAATGGGTACACCGTGTGCAACTGAAATTGGAATGAAATTTGTGAATAATTACTTATCAGAATTTGGGCAAAAAAAAAAACATATTATAGAACATAAAAACCTTTTTACTTATATAGATAATACGGTAGGGTACAGTAATAAACACTTACCTAAAGCATCATAGTCAAAAATACAATATTTTCTCGGGAGTTGAAACATGACAACAAATCATGAAAATTGAACTTCAACTTCAAGTCTTGATCAATGGCCTTTGTGGAAGAGACACCACAATTTTGCCAATAACACGTGCGTACATCATATCAATATTTCATATATTCATTCAACACGAGTATAAATAAAATAAAATTGTTTGATTCTCTATCCGCCATCTTGCTTCCATAGCTTAAAAATTAAAATTAAAAAATATGACTTGGTATAAGATGGCTGCTTTTTTTTTTTTTTTTGAATTTTACGACCTGGTAACCAAGACCTTTATAGGTCAATAAGATGGCTGCCCAGTTGTTCACACACTTTTCTTTAGATGTCGCTGTCGACTGTAGAAATTCATAAAGTACTAAGTGTGCCCCCCCTGTTGCAAACGGTGGTCAAAGCAAACGGAGCAAGTTTTGTTATGATAGTTGTTATTTTACCAAAAACAGTGAAACCGGTATTGAAAATCATGAAAATGGTAAGCAAACTCATCTATACATCTTAAATATATGTTATATACAGTATAAATGTGAGAGAAACATTTAAATCGTTACGGTTTTATACCGATGGATGAGCCTATATCAATTTGAATTGTCTTTCCTTTAAATTTATTTCTTACTTTGTAGTAAAATGCCTTATATAACGTCTTAATAATGTAAAGTCTGTACCCCCTACATGTTATCATCCTCAATTATTGTGTAAATATAGGAAAGCATGGTCTTTGTATCTGTATAAGTATAGGTAAACCGTAATTTGTCTACCTTCATATATTGATAAAATTATATTAGCTACCGGCGTTTCGAAGATGTTATCGCATTTGCCCTTTTGCTACTTTCAACATTCCATATTGCGGCGTCAATAAGCTATTTAATTACCAGTGTATTTCACTGTAGAAGACAAAGAAATAAGAAAATTAGAGGGCTATGGAGTGAACTAGAAAACTATTTATAATAACAGTCCATATATTACCCTTCTGTTTGTAGGAGGAAAGACCCTTGTAACATTTCCTTTGCGATTTCATCAGGTATGTGAAAGTTCTATTGTTTTTCATCTAAGTATAGAAAATCCTGCTATCCTGCTTCCTACTAGTTTAGTTTAGAAAAAATCTTTATTATCATAAAATATTTACACTGAGGTTCTTACAAAAATAAGTAACAGTACACTAATATCTCTGTGTGTTTTAGTAACACTTTTACAAGCTAGAAAAGGCTGCTAGGCTAGGCTAGGCTGCTTCCTACTAATGTTGCACATAAATGTGAAGTTTCTAAGGATAGATGGATGTTTTTTACTCTTTCACACAAAATATTTTAATTGATTTGGATGAAATATGACACACAGACAGTTTATAACCAAACATCACAGAAGTTACTTTTTGTCCTAATGGTTCAAAATTTAAATGGGTAAAACTGCAGGGCACAGCTAGTATTAAATAACTCTTATGAATATATAAATATTGTATGGGTACTTCAAAAGGTTTAATTATAGTCCTAAGCCTGGGAATATGTACATATTTCAATGAAATAAATGCCCGTTTTAGTTCTCTGGCTTTGCAAATTAACCATTTATTTTATTGTCATTCTTTTCCTTGGTTAAAAATAGTTAGAATAAGACATGAGTACATAAAAGGACTTTTGTGGCAGTGGTAACAAAAAATTTGTTTGGAAATTGGTTGTCATGATACATGAATATGTCAACGGGTCCCAAGAACAAAGTCCTATCTACAAAATTGTCTAGTTGCAGTGTGAAGCAATAAAGTTATGCGAATCTATTAAATTGCAAAAAATAAATAAAATTAATAGAAAATTATGTTGAAAGAAAATACCCTTTACCATTTTAATAGATTCATGTAACTTTATTGCTTCGCACTGCAACAAGACAATATTGAAGATAGGACTTTGTTCTTGGGACCCGTCGATGTATTATGGAGAATTAAGGAAAATGTTGTGAGGAAAGTTCTGTGTTTGTGTGGCTTCCATGAGTTCTCATTGGTTGAGAGTTCTTTCAACCTTGAAGCGGGCCAATCCACGAGACAAAGGTGGTGGATATTGATGAACAAGTCTTTGTAATAAAAACTCATAGGAGCCACACTGACTATGACTGTTATGAGTGCGGCTGTGAGTGTAGGGAAAGACCGAAGAAAAGGTAAATGGGATGTGTGATTTTGGTAAGGTTAGATAAAGGGTAGCTACTGAGGTGGTGACTGATAGAGGAATATGGAAGAAAAATACATACTGCACCAAAAAGTAATAAATAAAGATATGGGATGATGTTACTAATCCTCTAATTTTAGAATCATACAGGTGTAGGTATTAAAAGATGGCTCTTAGCGATAAGACCGCCCATTGTTGCCCTTTGTAAAATATTTATATTTATGTTTTTGTAATCTATCTATATGTGTACATAATAAAGAGTATTCTATTCTATTATAATATGCATAATACCATAACAAACACCTTGTTGGTTTTCTTACCAAGATTGGTCATTTTATCTAGTGTTATAATAAATACATTCAATACTTGATTTAACTTAGTGCAGACCTAATCAAAGGTTATACAATTATGATTAATTTAATCTTTCCTTGGTAGTGGTTTGTAATCTAATGTATTAATTCCAAGACATGGTAAAGTAACCAAATTAAACATCTCATAAACCATAGGTATTCATATCATAAGAGAAAACCCAATCCTTTTTCTAATTACAAATCATCCAGTTTCATCATTCAGTCAGTATATAATAAATATTGTTCAGGTACAATATGTTGTTGTTGATAAAAGAATATCTCCAAGAATGTCTCAAAAAACTAGGTGTATGTCAAATCTTATCAGTAATAACATCAATCAGACTTTCAGGTAAAATTGTATTATCTGTTTCTTATTCATGGTCATTCATATCTATAAATACATATGTACATTCTATTAACATAGAGATTTCTTTATCAGCTTGTTTCTATTTTTATTGAAGTGAAACTTCTTTAGGCACGCTTGACTTGGGGAGTAAACTGGCGAAAGCGTTACGAAAAATGTTACGAAAAATGATCGGGCAAGGCGAACGGAAGCAAAGTATAGTCCTATTTCGTCTGTACTACAACCAAGGAGTTGGCTCATGTAAATATTGCATGACATGTCGAGTATGAAGTTGTGAGTTCGCATCTCGCCGAAGGCAATATATATTTTTTGGATCTTTTTAAGATTTGTTAACAATTGAGTCGAGTATGAAGTTGTGAGTTCGCATCTCGCCGAAGGCAATATATATTTTTTGGATCTTTTTAAGATTTGTTAACAATTGAGTCGAGTATGAAGTTGTGAATTCGCATCTCGCCGAAGGCAATATATATTTTTTTGGATCTTTTTAAGATTTGTTAACAATTGATTACCTAAGAGCACAAATAATTTATAAATTTCGTTCTGTTCTGGCTTTTATATTGTTTTATATATTATTGCTGAACATTTCTGATATAATTGAAAGTTTAGAAGCTTTAAGATATCGTAACAATACGATAATTGGACACAAAGTACAAATTGCTTTCGAGCCTCATAAGCTCAATTATTAATTAAGCTAAGTACCTTGATTGATTAAGAACTATGAATTTCTTCGAGAACATGACGCTGCGAACACCCCCCGACCCCCCTCATTGATTACCTCACCCCCCCGTGGATTATCTCGGGAACCAGAGGTCGTGGACTACCCGAGTTTGGGGTCCCCTGAATCAGGAGGAGGAGCCCGACCTTTTGGCCCCGAGGGAATCCACTCCCCCCTCTCCCCTCCCCCCTACCCCCCGCAACCCCACGAAATCTACCCCCCCCCCCTTAGTTACCTCAGCCCCCGTGGATTATCTCGGGAACCAGAGGTCGTGGACTACTCGAATTTGGGGTCCCCTGAATCAGGAGGAGGAGCCCGACCTTTTGGCCCTGAGGGAATCCACTCCCCTCCTCTCCCCCTCCCCCTCCCCGACCCCCTTTAGTTACCTCACCCCCCCGTGGATTATCTCGGGAACCAGAGGTCGTGGACTACCCGAGTTTGGGGTCCCCTGATTCAGGAGGAAGAGCCCGACCTTTTAGCCCCGAGGGAATCCACTTTTTTTTTTTTTTAAATTGGAGGTCTATGCAAAAATATTAATTTATAAATGAAAGCATGAAATAAATTTAAATATTTATAGAAAAGTAATATATGTATATGTATATACATGTATATATTGTACACACATATATATATATATACATACAGATGGTGCAAAAGAAGTTTCACTTCAATCGTGTGGTCATAAGCACACTCGTTTTTTTTTTTTAATTTACTGTTTCTTTAGCAATGTTTTTTTCCCATTGTATGTAAGTTCTGTAAGTTTGTGGTAATGTCTTCAATCATGTACAGATGACAGCACATCAAGCTACTACAATCTGTCAGATTTCCTTATTAGATTTTAAACTTTATCTACAAAGAATTAAGGCTCAAGGTTGATTGGGAATATCTGACAGTTAGGTGCAGCTTGACCTGCTGTTGTCCGTACATCTGTGAGTTTGTTTGTCTTTCTTTTCAAAGAAGTCAGATAGGAAACGCCGAACCAATCTAGTTTAAAAATTTTATTGCATTGTAATAGTGTTTTTACCAATATTTACAGAAAATAGATATTTGTCATTATTATACCAATGTTGCTGTTAGACTTGGTTAAGGCTCCCTTCACACACACATCCATTACACTACCCGTCGTCGGTTAAATTTGCATTATGGAAAAGACAGAGTCTCCTAACTGCACAGTTTGCAATCATGTTGAGGATGCACAACATTTGTTGATTGAGAAGATGAACCGCAGCTATTCGTAACAGAATTTAATTTAATTAGATTAGGAAAAAGTACGAGAGCACCAGTGGCCTAGTGGTATCGGCTGTAACTTACAAATTGTAGGTCATAGGTTCTAACTCCATCAGACGCATTATTATCCTCTTTATTCATAAACGTTGTTCAAAATTAACTAGTGCATAGCGATTTTTTAACCATACGTTTTTGACGACATTTTTTTTGATACACTTAACTTTAATCATCGTTTATGAATAAACCCCTTAAACACTATGGTGTTTATTCATAAACGATGATTAAAGTTAAGTGATGTTAAGGGGTATGTGTAAATTATTTCATCACCACTGCTCTCAAAAACTGTGAAGGAAAACTGCCGCTACTTGGCACTTGCCTCCCCAGGATACGCCCATGGGCCCACTCCCTCTCATCGAAAAGAAACCTGTGTCCCAACAGTGGGAATATTATAAGCTGATTATGTAGGAAAAAGTTGTGCCACAGTATAGCTCTAATTTTCTTATTAATTTGTTTATATTTTATAAGTACTAAATCTTGTTAGCAATTTTAGTGCATTGAGTTAGTAAAATCGGTGTTCAACCATATCCATAAAAACTACAAAATAAAAACAGATTTAAAAAAAAAAAACTTAAGGTTAGTTCCCACTAGGGAATGCAATCTTGGACCAAGATTGACTATTCAAGATCTTGGCGTCTTTTTTTCAGAATAAAGAGTGGTCAGTTCGAGATCTTCTTGAGTTTCTTGGTCGAGATCTTGGTCGCGAATCAAGATTTTCGGGGTTTTCGAGATTGAGCAGAATAATTTAAAAAAAAAATGCGGTTTTTTTTCTATCAAATACTGCAAATTGATAGTAACCAGTATTTTAATATCATGTAAATAATTAAGTATATTTTTCAAATTAAACAACATTGTCTGCACACAATCAAACAATTTTAAAAATGAACAAGAAACAATCGACATTTTATTGACTTAAATGAAATAAATGCAATAATGCAATGAGATCACAAGTTATAGTTATTCTCGGTGATAGGCCATAATATCGGTCGCCGGCAGAAGTTACCACCTACCAGACAAAGTCTTGCCGCCAAGCGATTTGTCGTGTTCCGGCATGATGTCTGGTGAAGCCGTATGGAGGACGGGTCTGAGCAGTTGTGTTGCGATGTGTGCCGGGTACGATGCGCCAAATGTTGTTGTGTTGGGAGTTTGGTCGTGGAAGGTCTTCGGATCAATCTCCATCGTTGGTCGTATTGTTGGGTTTGGGATTAACATTGCATCACCTCGCTCAACTGCCGTCTTCCTTCCTATTCGCTCAGTTTTTCTGAGTGAATAGGCTGTTAATAAACTAGCGCGCTTTACCATCAACGATCGCATCACTGCTTACCATCAGGCGGGATTGCGGTCAAGAGCTAGTTTATAATTATTAAAAAAAAAAACCTATAATTTACGTAATTTAATAAAGAACAAAAAATTTAAATTATTTTGACTGTTTTGTCAAGATCGCGAACAGGATTTCGAAATTCAAAATTGAGGGCTAACAAGTTTGAATCTTGGAAAATCACTCAAGATCTTGGTGGAATCTTGATCTTGTAAGATCAAGATTGCATTCCCTAGTTCCCACTGCTTCTTTGGATGCTACTTCTCATTCACTTGATTTAATGTCCATAATCACACCATCACGCCTGTAAACACTAAGGAGTTAGACAGTGATATACCTACCTTTACTCTACCCATATTTAACCACTTATGTTAAGGTCAGTTGAATCCCAGATGCTTTTAAGAAATTCCTTTTGGAAAAACCCAGTCGTTCAATCAGGTTAAGCTACCCTTCCCGCGGTTAGCTTGAGGATGGACGGCCAGCTTTACATACCAAGACCCTTTTATAGCTTGGAAAGCACATTAAACCATTGTTTAAATGGCAGGGCCCGATCTAGAGGGGGGGCAGGCGGGCATTTGCCCAGAGCGGCAAAATTGTAGGGCGGCAAAATTGACTTATTCTTATCTAGACAATTACCCTTCTATCAAAGTAAACAGAATTGTTCTCTTGCAATAAACGTATCTCAAATTATTTAGTCTCTTTATACCGTTCGTTCACCGACCTTTCCACATAATCAGCTCCTCTACTCTAGGATAAAACAATCGTAGAGTCAACACAGTCTGCTTACGTTTGATGGGAATTTCCCTCAGATTTTCGGGGGAATACCCTTTATCTACATTCGTACAACGTGACATTTTAGGGGAATCCCTATATATTAACTATAAGTAAAAGATTTAACTATTTGTCCATTACTGATTTTGAAGCCACCCAGTAAAAACGTTCTGCCAAAGAGGCAAATTTTCGTCATATTCATGAGTAATGTAGTGGTTAATAAGTGATACAGAATTAAAATGGTTTATCCATTTATGTGAAATATATGCTAAGTCTACAAGTCGGTTCTATTCTTAAAAGTGACGTGATTTTTGTGGTACAGATTAATCATATAAATATTGAAGTGAAGAAGAATTTACTACGTAAGTACTTATCTATTATATTAAGTAAATTGTAGGAAAAAATACGTAATATTGAACACACCTTGCTAAAAAGTGTACTTACTTACTTTTTGTTCCTTGGTAAATAGATAACTACCTATTAGTTTTAGTGCCGATTTCACCATCTCCGGTTAGCCTATTCGTCAATTAAATTTTCAGTTTTTTGACAGTTCTTGAATGAGTTTGACAGTTCTTATAGGCTATTCGGGTCTTTAATAAGAGCTCTTAATTGAACATTGACTGCAAGATATGTTAAAAATGTTCTAAATGGTATGTAAATAATATGAAAATTAATATTGCTCCTCTTCCGGCTTGTTAAATTCCACTCGCCCACCATAATTATTATTTTTGTGAGAATGCGTAATTAAAGTAGCCTATGTCAGTGTCCTTTATATCTAGATACCAAAATTTATCCAAATTGATTCATTGGTTTAATCAAAAAAACGTAGCAGTCAGAGTCAGACAAACAGAATAACTCTCGAATTTTAAACATTAGCAATATTATTAGGTACGTCTATTTAAATTTATTACATATTTTTATTTTATTTACCATACAGAATGGCTGACGGTAGATCACGCTTGTCGGGACACCAATATAAAAAACGAAGGCTGGAAAAAGATGCAGAACGACAAAAGCAAGCGGGGGCATTAGAGTCCTTTTTGAAGAAAGGTGAGCTTAACAAACCATCGACACCCATACCAGAAACCAATGCTATAGCTGAGATTCCGCTTAAACCTCGAGAAGAACATACATCCGATTCCAATACAATTTGTGAACCTGGCGCTTCTACTTCTGGGTCAAGCGCTATGGCAGGTGAAGCTGTTATTGTTGGTGAAGGTGCTATTGCAACTCCAAGTGTTTCTACACAATTAAAATCTATTTTAGATTTCGACCCAACTACGTGGCCCAATAGATTAACAGATGCAGAAAGAATATATTTGGTAAATAGAGGTCCTCCAGACCCACTGCATGAATTTGAATTTCCGCAAGATATCAATGGGCGGAGGTTTACTTCGAGATACTACAAGAGAAAGCTTAATAACGGTGAAGAAATTTTGAGAGATTGGCTTGTATATTCTGTGGCAAAAAATTCATTGTATTGCTTTTGCTGTAAAATCTTCATTACAACTACAACTTCCGGTCTATCTGAAGATGGCTACAAAAATTGGAAGCATGTATGTGATATGCTTAAATCTCATGAAACATCACGAAACCATGTAGAAGCTGTAAAATCTTGGGTAGAACTTTTACTTAGGCTCAAATCGTGTCGTACGATAGATGCCGATTCACAGAGAATAATTAAATCAGAAATAGAACACTGGAATGGAGTATTGCTACGAATTGTCTCAATCATCAAAATGTTGGCTAAAAATGGCTTGGCTTTTCAAGGTACTTCTGATAATCTGTATCAACATAACAATGGTAATTTTTTAAAACTAATAGAGTTGTTAGCCGAATTTGATCCCGTTATGCAGGAACATGTACGTTGAGTTTTGAAAAAAGACGAGAAACAAGCAACCTACTTAAGAAAAACAATTCAAAACGAGTTCATTAAAACAATTTCAGACGGCATAAAAAAACATATTGTGGAAGCTATCAATACATCGAAATATTATTCTATTATTTTAGATTGTACTCCAGACGCAAGCAAAACAGAGCAAATGACCATGATAATTAGGTATATTTCTATTATTCGATCCCAAAACCATTCAAGAACGTCAGAGATTGTGATAAATGAAAGCTTTTTAGGATTTATACCAATAGAGAAATCTACAGGTCTGGCACTAACAGAAATTATCCTGGAACAATTATCAGCACTTGGATTTTCTTTAGAAAACATAAGAGGGCAAGGGTACGATAATGGATCTAATATGAAAGGTATTCAAAGTGGTGTTCAAGCCAGGATTAGAAACATTAATCCACGGGCATTTTACGTTCCTTGCAGTAGTCATTCTTTAAACTTAGTGGTAAACGACATGGCAAAGTCCTCACTGGAAGCTACCATTTTTTTTAATACTGTGCAAAAAATATATGTTTTTCTTTCCTCTTCAACATTAAGGTGGTCGATTCTTTTGAATAATGTAAAAGGTCTTACTCTAAAACCACTTAGTGCCACGAGATGGGAAAGTCGAATCGAAGCAATAAAACCACTAAGACATCAAGTAGGACAAGTTTATGATGCATTGTTTAGTGTTTACCAAGACACAGATATGGATTCCTCCACACGAGATGAAGCTTCGAGTTTGTTGAACCAAATTAAACAGTTTAAATTCTTATGTTCCATTATAATTTGGTACGAAACTTTGAATCGCATAAACCCTGTTAGTAAATTAATGCAAAGTAAAGATTTTGACTTAGTTTCCGTCATTAAATTACTTAAAAATACAAAAGATTTCTTTGAAAACTCGCGTTCAGATGAGTATTTTACTCAAGTTCTTGAAGATGCCAAAGCCTTAGCTTCTGAAATTGATTGCGAGGTGTTAGACTTTGAAAATGTAGCTAGACCTCGTGCACGATCCAAGAAAAAACAATTTACTTATGAGTGTATTGACGAACCAATCATTGAGCCTCGTCAAAAATATAAAATTGAAGTATTTTTTCACATTATGGACACAGCTATAAACTCCTTAGAATTAAGATTTTCTCAGATTTCTGAGCATAGTAAGCATTTAGCTTTTTTGTATAACATATATGCTTTAAGAGAACTCCCAAAAGATAAATTGTTAGAACATTGTAAGAACCTCGAGGCTATATTAACTCATGAGAACTCGAGCGATATAAATGCATTAGAACTTTATGAGGAATTGTCAGTCCTTAGTATGTTTTTAAATAGTAATTTATCTCCTCAAGATGTTTTGAAATTTGTAACAGATTTAAGATTTGGTCCAAATATCAGTATTGCGCTCAGGATTCTTAACTTTACCGGTAACAGTTACAAGTGGTGAAAGAAGCTTTTCTAAATTAAAAATAATAAAAAATTATTTGCGATCCACCATGACACAAAATAGATTGTCTGGATTGGCTATGATTTCAATAGAACATAAGGTTTGCGACAGTATAAATTTATCAAATATTGTTAAAGATTTTGCAGAACAAAAAGTGCGAAGAAAATTATTCTAATTAAGATAGGATTTAATACTTATTCTCCGAAAAACTGTTTAATTTACACAATTTCATTATTTAAAAAAATAACTGTTTTGTTATGTTGTAACATAATTGTTTTTTTATTACCTATTAAATTTTAAAACAAATCTTTTGTTGTCTTTTATAAACGTAGGTACCTACCATATGAACCTCAACTTAACCCTTTAACCGCCAACGCCATAATATTACGTGTTGTAAGAACATTATATCAGGCGCCACGTCACAATATTGTGTAGAAAGTCCTGTCATTTAAAAAATGTACAATAAATGTTGAATTTGCTTACTGAATCTTAATATATTTCGTGTAATTACTTTATTTTTAACAGTATTAAATACATATTTTAGCTAATTGATTGAAATAATTACATGTTCTCAGTTCGTGATACGTCTAAATATCAACCTACTTCGCCGAACCCATAATTTCATGTAGACTAGTGTTGTACCGCATATGAAACTCCTGATAGTAAATTAATAAAAAACATCCTATTTTTTTACAAAACTATCAAGTAAACATTAATCAAAATTTCATAGTTTATTAAACATTTATTTATTTATTCAAAATTCAATAAGCTTTAGTGAAGTAATATGTAGAAATCAACAAATAAGTATAGGTAAATATTAAGTACAAACTAACTCCAGAACGTCACTAGTACAGGCTATCCGCGAACGCCGTCGTCGTAATTTTATGTGCGGCTCAAGGTCAACTAGTCATATTTTGAATAAACGTCAGCGCCATCGCCATGATAACATGTGCTCACATTATTATTACATCTAAGCTAGTGTCGAGAAGTTATCGATGATGTTATACGACGACGAAGAACTATTAAATATATTGCAGCAAGAAAACAATGATATTTATAGTAGTAGCAGTTCAACGGATAGTGATAATAATTCGGTAAATAACTCTTGTTTTCAAGTCTGTTTATTTATCCTCAGTCAAAAGGACAGCTAAATAATAATATGTGTACTTATTTACCCATTTATTTTGTTTTAAAGAAAATACAGTTTATTTAGTTATTTTATTTGTTGTTATTTATTATTATTTGTATCCTAATATTTTAATTCTAATTTTTACGCGTATCATTTTTTTTACATAAATGTCATACCGTCTTTTTGTCCGCGGGATAGTAAACGGACTAAATAAGTTTACTGTTTTTTTAATTTGTTATCTATGTTTCATATAATACTAATCTCATTTTAAATTGCTACAGGAGAAGCTTTATCGCTCAGTGCAACTAGTGTTGTAGGCCTTTTTCGTGTTTCGTGAAGACGAAGAGTTATTAAATATTTTGTAATCATGAATTGCGAAGCGACGACAGTTCTCAACATAGAAGTGATGTTGATTTGATAAGTTTAATTTATTTTTTAAATCGATATTTTAATTTGACAAGTAATTGTGTTTGTTTGTAACATACCTACCTACTAAGGTTCATCATGGATACTAACCAAAATTTAAATGATACATTCATAGGCTGGAATTATTTAATATTAAGAAGGTACATCGGTAGGTAGGGTAAGAACAGATTTTGTAGTGTTATTAAGTTTAGGTATATGCTTACCTATATTTTTATAATAATGCCTCTATATACAGTATGTTAAGAAAACCCTGTCCGACCCGTGAAGGTGTTGTTAGGTATCGATAACTGATTCTACTAATGCATACAAAACCGGGCTAAACTAAAAAAAAAAATCCCTCTAAAAAAAATTAATATTATTTCGCAAAAGGAGGTAACTTAATAAATGTGCGTTGACCACCCTTCGCCTGCCGCTCGCGGGGGCGGGCGGCAGGGCACGCGGCACGTGGTCGCATCGCTATTCGCTTATAACAATACCGGTGTTGTCACTTTTTAAAAATTACCAAATTTCGGGGAAATTGGAATTAATTCGCGGAAAAAAAAGATTATTTCAAAATTCATTTGTATTGGTACTATGATGAATACGTAAAATTTTATATTATATGTGTTTACCTAACCTTTATTATCCTTATGGGTCGGACAGGGTTTTCTTAACATACTGTATGTATGAGCAGTATAAAAGTAAATATTCTCGAAAGGTTAATATTGTGAATAAATAAATGCATCGATATTGAGTATTCGCAACACTGTTCCAACTTATACCTAAAGTGTCGTGGCGCTGGAGGTTCGTCAAAGGGATCAGTGCCGTGGCGGTTAAAGGGTTAAATACATTATGAACCGATTAACTCGACAAAGTAAATGCTTGGACCTAAGCTTTTTAACTTCTGAAACGATTTTAATAAACAATGTTTATTGTTCCCTTAGTTAAAGGACCATTATAGGTACATAAGCAAGATTATACCGAAACAGTAAGAAATAGCACAAGAAAAAAGAGGCCCATATGAAGTAATGAGTCGCAATAGGTGTATAATGATGATAAAGTGGAAAGGTACATAACTATGTCGGTAAAACATATCAATCCATTCAGTAGTTACTGTGAAATTCGTTTAAAGATATACATTGTATAGTTACTAACATAGAAACACTCATCAACTTTCGTACAGGTACTTCTTCAAAGGCCCAATAGACTGATGTGAACACGTGAATAATAATATTCACGTCAGTCTATTGGGATGGGCCTTCTGTATACTTAACATCCCCCAACAACACTAGCTCATGACTTATATGGTTTTGTGTATGTAAAGGGCGGCAAAAATTATCTTTGCCCGGAGCGGCTAAATAGCTAGATCGGGCCCTGTATAAATGGTAAGGGTCGTCATAAGTCCAAAAGTCGGTCACCCAGTTTTACTAAGGTTACCGTTTTACCCACAGACTTGTGTGATTTTACTCGCTGGTAGGTCAAATCAAACAACACTTTATTTGGTTTAACATTGAATCACCTCGCTCAACTGCCGTCTTTCTTCCTATTCGCTCAGTTTTTTGAGTGAATAGGCTCTTAATAAACTAGCGCGCTTTACCATCAACGATTGTAACACTGTTTACCACCAGGCAGGATTGTAGACAAGTCCTAGTTTATAATTATATAAAAAAAAGTTAGATATTCTCTCCATGTATAATACTGGTTACCAGCTGTATCCGATTGGACTGGACTTTGACCTCAGGTCCCCAGTATTGAGGGAAGGGGAAAAAACCTAGGCATATGATGTGTGTTGCCAACTACAATAAATAAAATTAACAGCAACAGTAAAATCAAAGAGCTAATTTATATCCGTCAAGGCGAACGTCATTCTTTCGAAAATAGCCCATAGGCCTATTCAGTTACTTTTATATTTATAGTTTGTTGACATAACTGCTTGCTTTTAGTTTGTGTGATAGGAGATGGATGGATCAGCCATCTAATTAACAGTAGGGAACTTGATTGTCAACAGATGAAGGAATTTGGATAGCTTCCCATTTTTTCGTTAGAATATGCTTTGATGATGTAAATTAGTTTTAGAATGAAAGTTGATAGATGTGTTGGAGATCAAAGCTTTTGCTGAATGTAATTATAAATCACTATTATGGTTCACAAACCATAACATTTACTGTTAGCCTGCCATCCCACTGCTGGCCAAAAACCTCTCTATGATTTCCAACTCTTTTGAGTCAGGGCTAAGGTGATACATTGGTCGTTCCTCAGTCCTTTACGGGGATAACATTACAGTAAAGTTCAATAAATCATGGCCCTATAAATAAAGGTCCACCGCCGTCTAGCGCAGGGCATAAGACTGCACCAAAGTAATCGATAAGGTGTCATAAGATCCCTGGACGGACTGGCTTTACATTTCACGTAACGACATTACGTATTTAATATCTCTTGTCTACTAATTCTAGTAAGTTTTACAGACCATAGCACATCAAACTACTTACTACAATCTTTCATATTTCTTTATAAGATTTTCAATTTCATCGCTAAAGCATTAAGGGTCAAAGTTCTTTGGGATATTTGACAGTTTCACGTAGCTTGACCTGCTGTCGTCCATACCTAATCTGCGATCACGATTTAGTGGGAAACAAATAATAGTTTCTTTGAAAAATAATTTTTTACACTTATTAAATTCCTACACAATACACTAAATATACTTGAACGTTGGCTGCACCTATTTATAATGCGTTCAAAAAGTTTTTATTGACACCCTAAGATCGTTGAGAAAGGGTTAGGTAAATTGGTTGTGGGTAAAAATCGGAAAGTCGCTTGTGTCAGTTTAGTAGGCAGTAATTAGTGTGGTAAGTAACCCGATGGTAATTTCCAGGCGGGGGCTGAAGGCGCCGGTGCGGCTCGCTGAGCGCGCCCGCTCCGCGCCCCCTCCCGTCATACAACACTTCAGGTGAGTTACAACTCTTGTAAGCACAGATTTTGATGTTGGTTTTAGTCTGTCTTTATATCAGAGGCGTTCGACGATGCGTTACAAAGGAAGGATGTGTATGAGATACCCATTAATTAAACCCAAAATAAGTTTGTGCGCTTTTTTGGGACGGGTAAGATATAAACTTGCGTCAAGATACGTGACCTGGGGCCCTAGTCTCCTATTTTTATAAATTAGTCACTCCAACACGATTCTTTTATCATTGTTCTTAAAAGTTCATAATCTGCAAAATTCACAATGGCGATAGAATGACATTGCCGTATTGTTATTATAAAATCTTTCCCCTAATCGGCGACCAAATTTTTGTCAAATGATTACAATTAGTTGGAATCGTTGGACCGAAAGGACCAATGGGCGATCTAAACGATCCCAACTGATCCCAACTAGTCGCAAAGTCGCAATCATTTGACAAAAATGTATTCGCCGATTAGGGGGCAGTTAGTAGAAATGATTTTCTAGAAACTACTATTCAATTTGAACATTTATTAATATAATCCCTCTCTTTCTTGTGCGTGGCGTATGCCTGCTCCTGCTGTTTCCTTTTATGCAATATAAAAAGTGACGTTGAAACATGCTGTAACATAGGATACGAGCAGTGTAGCTATTCAAAGTAACTCTGCTCGATACTTAGAACATACACCGCTCGGTGTATAGTCAGTCTAGCTAGCTCGAATCTCGAATCTTCCTTCCATGCAGCCCCACCTCCACTCACCGCTTAGCCATCCTCACATCTCTGGGGCAAGGGTAACCCTTCTCTTCGATTATTTATCGAAACTGGACTTCAAATTGAACTCAAACCCCCTTATCACAAAACATGGATTTTATTTAGTTCCGGTTTAAACCACCTAAATGGTTATTGAATTATGCACCCAACAATAAAGAAATGCAGTTCTTTATTTAAAAAAAATACAGCTTAGTTCTGTACTAAGTTGTCACTTTTGTATTATGAACTTTAACTTAACCGGAATAGAGTTCGAAATACAATTAGGTACTAACTCAAATAAAGTTAGATTTCGTTTTGTAATAAGGGGTTAAGGTTATTTGTACACACGCTTTTCTTGCCGTGAAAAAATTAAGGTTTATTCGCCTTGTCGCGTAGTCGTCAGTGTGGAAAGCTTTTTGACGGACACTTTTTTTTTCTACCGCGATGTTTATACTGAACCGTAGTTACTGCCGTGACCGTAAGAAACCGTGCTGTGTAAAAACGGCTTTAGTCTTGTCACTGCATTATTCCTTAGACACTCAGAAAAAACGTAAGACAGACGGGGCGCGGGTGGATTTTCATTTTATGATTAAATATGATCGTTTTTGTGTGACATTACTTTTTTCTTGAATAACTAAAAATTATCAGTAAAATTATGATGTTATTTGAAAAACTAATGTTTTAGTATATTTAAACAATAATTTAAACACCAAATTTAAAAGAAAAATCATAAAATATAAATATCGCATTGAAGTGAATGATGTTGTGTAGATGTAAATGATATCTTCTGTTGAAGTCAATGATAAGATGTAGACGTTAATGATGCAAATAAAACACATAGATTACAATCAGCTCTTTATAGAAGACATATGAACATAGAAGTACTATTTTTTTAAGACATATAACAACTCAATAAATTTTGATTTATTTACACAAAAAGCAACCAGGCTCAAAAAATAATTAACTTTGGTTTAAATCACAGAAATCTTTGATTCGAAGCAATAAACAACAGACACAAAATGATTATTCAATAAGATATTGTGATTGCTAAACATGTACTTAACAAAATAAAATTCACAAAAATCTTTGTATTTTTTTTTCTCAAAAGCTACTACACTAGCTAGCCTCTAGAAATAATGCGTAGTTGTAGCCCGCGAATTTATTTTTTTCTTAATATTCCAGGTCAGTTCCAGGTTGTATCTTGATCAAAATTTGATAATACATCTTTCTAAGTTAGATTTGTACTATAAGCACTTTGATTTTGTTCTTATGATACTAATCTAACTTAAAAAGATGTATTAATGATTATAATTCCGTAAATACGTACATGTTATAGTCGTGAATAAAATTTTGATCAAGATGGAACCTGACACTGAATTGCAAAATGCAAAAAACACCTTAGTGATCCTCATTTAATATTTTAACATGTAACTTACAATAAAAATAAAAAAATCTTAGTTCGTTTAAAACAAAAAGTAGCCTCTACAAAATAAAACGGTCAGCCTTCAAACGAAATTCACTAACTCACAATATTTTTTTACATGGTTCATCTAAAGAAATGCTGTGTTGATTTAGATATTGATGGTTGCGGATAACATCATTACATTTTCCGGTTTTTTCTGGCCCTCAAAAGGGAAGTAGCACTACGACAATTCTTATTTATACACGTCTTCTCTTTAGTTATCTGTATGTTGCTATCATCATTCTGATTTTTTGATATGTCACTCTTGTTCTTGAGATTTGCTTGTAGCCTTAAAATTTGCATTCTTTGATTTTTATTCAATTTCCGCAGGTTCTTTATAATATTTATCAACTTAATTACTTTCTTCGATTCGTGATATCTTCTTCCTTTCTGCTTTTTGTAAGTCTTCTTTTGTAAATAAACCAATTGGGTATTTTCTATAATCAGTTCTTCAGAAATTTCATTAGCTTGAACATGAACTATATTTGGAAACTTTGATGACGCTTCTTTTTGTCGCTGTCCATCATCATCATCTCAGCGTTAATCCCAGTAGCATCCGAATCTTTCTTCAGCTTTAAGCCTGGGATCCGTTTTACCAGTCTAACTGCTGATTTGGCTAAACTTCAATATTCTCCGTGAAGCGACTGCCGTCTGACATCCACAACCCGACGGCGATATAGAAGCATTGCAGTTAGACCAATTGCTGTCTATATTACTTCGAATTTACCTTGTACTGTTTACGCAGTTTTCTTTGTTGACGTGGACTTTATCTGCGATAGATGTCTGTTTTCTTTCTTCTTTACGTTTTTTTTTTTTTTTTGTTATTTTTTATATCTAAAAACTTGCGACTTTTGCACAGCCTTTGCTGGGCTAAACGTTCTGCTTTCGTTTTAGCCATAGCTGTACCTGGGTAACGAAATAGCGCCAAAAAGTTAGTTTAAACTATTAATTTACATCTAATAATAGTATAGTATAGTCGTCAACGTTATCTCTTATAAATAAGGAATATATAACTACCATGATTTTGTATATAGAATAAGAGAAATTTGTAATTCTTGGAGTGTTCAATAAACTATTATTATTATTATTATAATTTGTTCTATTGTACAGTAATAAAATTTAGAGGCACCTAACTACATTGCTTTTAAAATTCTTAATTTATTACACCTAAATCATTAAACTCTATATAGCGTCATTGTAAACGTAACAAAAATGTCATTTTCCTCAAAAGAAATCATTCACCTCATCTAGAAATTCCCGATGAATGATGTTACGATTAATGACGAAACAAATTAAAACACATCCCAGTCCAAGCAATCGCAAACCTACAATATAACACTATACTTCATATTTAATACAAATTCCATATTGTCCATGCTCGTTTATCAACAAAATAAAGCAAAATATACTTACCAACAATATTTTCAATCGTTTAATGACGAAATTCTTTGACAAATTAATATCAATTCACTTCAAAACGTAATTTTAGTATGTATACGTGCAGACTAGTACGAATCTCCACAACAGCTGAAGTGGGGCATGGGGGAAGCTATCCTAAATGCATTTGGTTACTGTTATTAAATATTTTCGTTGAATAAATTTCTTGAAACCACAATCGAGGAAACAAATGACGATATTCTTGTGACGAATTTTTAAATGGTTATATAACAATGTCAGGGGTAAATCTCGATTTAAGAAAAGTAATAAATAATCAGTTTATACTTAAAACATTACAAATGAGATTAAATCAAATAAAATTTAGGCCAACACAATAAGATTTTGAAAAATTAATGAACATGGTATTGAAAGTAACGGAGAGGTAAATGATTTCCGCGATACTATATTTAAGTTTTTAATGTTGTATATAATTGTTTTGTTATTTTATTACCTACTAACCATACATAAGTATATAAAGAATATTCTTAGGTATATTTTACATAAGGCGTAGTGATTTTTTTTGTGAAAAAATAGAATCACACCAATAATATGCTATTTTGAAAATCCACCCGCGCAGATATTTGTCTATAACGCGTCCCTTTCATACATCTTTTCTGTGCGTCTTTTGTATGCGTCTTACCGTTTTTCTGTGTCCAGCTCCTTAAAATAACTGACATTATGGGATCGAACTACGACTACGAGTTTTCTAGTGTGCTCACTTTTGAGTTTTGAGAGAGTCTCTGTGCACGTACTTGTATACATTGGCGAGGTAGTTTAAAATGCTAAGAGTACCAATTAAATCTTTAGTTCTTTTTACTTTTCTAGTCTTAATTTTCGTTTTTAAAGATAATGGTACGGAACCCTTATTGTCTTATTGTGAATCGTTATTGGTTTTTTCTATAGAGATCTCGTATGAGTTGTTCAAATTTGCACAACACAGCGTAAGCTAGCTTTCGACAAAAATAAATTCTTTCAAAACCTTCTTATTGTGAAGATTTTCTTAGTTCTCTGATACAATGAATAACTCCAATATTTCCCAACAGGTTCACATAAGGAGGTGTTGTTAGTGCGTCGCGCATTGCCAAGGAGTTCCGATGGATCACACACTGGCGTTCATGTATAGGTAAGTGTTTTTTTTTAACACTGCCCTTGCCCCACACTAGGAATTTCTCCTGTATTGTGGGTGCGTTTACAAACATATAAACAAATATTATATTCTCATATTTGTTTATAGTCTATGCGTATTTTTGTCTCCTTTACTTTTTAACAAGCTGTTGAGTTGCTGGAAGAGCTCGATACCTATTTTTCTATTGTTTTTTTTTGTTGCGCTTTTACATGTATGTAAATTAATGGTTAAATGAAATATAATAAATAGAAGAATATTTTTATAACGTTACTAAATAATATTCAAGGCAGGTTATAACACTGGTATTCTAAGGATTACGCTCAATCCTTCTCTGTATGAGAGGAGACCTGGTTGTGGTTTTAACACTGGTCTTCTAAGGGAGGTTGTCTAAGTTTTAACCCTGATAGATCGCACTGTACGGCACGTGTCTGTGTTATACGGGATCGAATAACAGTTTCACAATCTGAACTTCTTATAAGCATGGCGACTTAAATAAATCAAATTACGTCAGACGCTAATTAGGCAGAAATAGAATAATATTTATCTTCTGTCGGTTTCTTAATAAAATACAAAGAAAAAATCTACTGGATTTAAATTTCTCTAATTCGGGTGTAGAAGAAACGGCGCTAATATTATGTAAGGAAATGGCCACTATCTACTGCTTTAACAAAAATATCTATTTTCAATAAATATATATTTTATTCTATTTGTATCTATGGCAAGTAAAGCCGATGTCAACTATTCTGCCAATGTCAAAAGTGGATTGGAGAAGCAAGAGTGTACATAAACAATAATAAGAATTCAAAAAAATTAATGTCTATCGATTCATTTCTGTAGGCCTAGTATGAGTTTTCATTACGAAACTCGATCGTTGATATCGAGCGCGTTTGACTCAGCGATAGGCCCGCTTCAAGGTCGTAAGAACTCTCAACCAATGAGAGCGCCAAACGCGCTCTATATCGACGATCGAGTTTCGAATTGAAAACTCATACTAGGCCTACTGATATAGTCTCAAGTTATGGGAAAAAATATAAAATCGTTTTTGTATTATAAATTCCTTGATTTAGTAAAAGGTTTATGAGGCGATTGTCACTTGTACCAATGGGTTTCATTTTGGCACTTCAACAACATTCATTGCATTATTTTCGTTGTTGAGCGAACACATTTTTCAAATATATGAAGAAATGAATTAGCAATGCTTCAAAATTATTTCAATTGGTAATAATAGAGCGTTACGCGATTAGGGTGGCTTTCTAATTCAAACACCTATGTTTAATAATTCAAAAACTTTCGACTCCGCGGAAGAAAAATATATATGCTAGCGTTATCTCTGCATATTACAACTGCAACATTTCGTAGATCTAGTTCCCAAAAAATGTCCTATGCCAGGAAACTTGTCTGCGTTTTAACATCAAGAAACACGGCAGTTTTCGGTGTAGTTGTCAGAATGTTAATTTAAAAAAGGGTTTTTTTTTTTTTGAAGTAACACTTTGAATTCTATCTAAACTATGTAGTCGGCACTTACTCGCTTACTTACAGCTTTACTCAAACACTAAACGTTGCAGTAATTTAACCATGTCTAAAGAATCCTCAACGCCGAACTTTGTAAGAAACAAAAATAAGACAGGAACCGTCTCCCCCGTTTCCATTCGCTATAGTGGTTTGCCGGATCGATACCGACACCGCTTCGATTCCCGACCTACGGATTTACACGCACCCGGGTAAACATTCCCCTAGGGCGGACTACGATCAAAGAATAATCTGTATAGAAGGGATAATTCCGCATCAGACATTTAAAATCGTTAACCCGTTCCATATAAATAACTTTATTGACACAGATAACCTTGACAGCTTCTGTGGCGTAGCGGTAGCGAACGCGGCCGCTGCGCAAGGAGGCGCGGGTTCGATCCCCGCGCAGTGCAAATAATAGGTCGTGCCTCGGAAAGCACGTTAAGCCGTTGGTGCCATACGAACATCTAATGGCAGTCGTTACGGGTTGCTGGAGCCCTCAAAAGTCCTACAATTGGTCTAACTGCAATGCTTCGATATCGCCTTTGGGTTGTGGAGGTCAGACGGCAGTCGCTTCATGGAAAATATCGAAGTTTAGCCAAAATGAGCAGTTAGACTGGTAAAGCGGACCCTAGACTCCAAAACTGAAAAGCTTCGGATACGACTAGGATTAACGCTGAGATGAAGATTGATACAGATAACCTCAATAGCAGATGAGTGCACTTCATATTGGCATATTTTTGGAAAATAAAGATTGTACAAATAGTGAAAAACCCTGCCTCCTAAACTAGGGGGACCCTGTGACTTAGGAGTCGAGTGTTCTATTGTAGCTTAGTGAACAACAAACTCCTTAATATAATGTGTTTGTGCCAACAAAACCTATAGTAGCTAATGTGTACCTGATTTAAACCTATAAAATGTATTTATAATATTCTTACACATAGTCAAGTAGCTTAGTTTTAATTACATGACTATGTGTGTAACAGGAATAGTTTGTAACTATTTTGATATGCAGTGGTATAATGTGGTATGGTGCGGTACGTGAGGACGAAGGTGTTTATAGGTATGTGATGTTGTATTACGTGCCTAGATTAATTTAGAAATAAGTTTTTCTGTACCGAAATAATCAATCTGCCAAGCTATTTATCAACTGTTTTGAGTTTCTACTTCCAAAAGTAACAGAATGTACCTAAATACTAGTATTTAACACAGAGCAACTTTCTATCTGACCTTCATAACCGAGTTACTGTGTAACACCTTACCCCATAGTAAGACTGATGGTCAGACTTTCGGGCTTCTGATGATCGGTAACGACTATCTAAGATTCAATAATGACAGCCGAAATCTACTCCTTATCGCTCTTTCCGAAACTAAGTGTTACTGATCTGGAATATTCGTTATAACATGGCAAATTAGCGTAATGTGATGCTGGTAAGGCTTATCACTTTTCCTGACTGTACAGACGCCGGCTGCAGGCCAGGTTAGCCGAAACTGACAAATTTTCCCAATCAACCTTGAACTTTAATTTGTTTGCGATAAAGTTTAAAATCTATTAATTAAAGAAATGAAGAAAGTTTATTTGCGGTTAACATGACGCAAAAATAACAAAAAACTAAAAAAAATAAATAAGAAAGAGTTGGAGGAAACACGTCTTGGCCACGAAAGACGGCTATCGCTCAACACTATGCTGTATGCCCTGTGCAAGACAGCGCCGTTTTATAGTGCCGTCATCCGTGCACCGGACGCAAACGCAAAGTATCAAGACGCTGTACAGTCACGAATACCGATGTGGCAACATTTATCACTTGTATTTTTTCGTGTAATTACAAATGCAACGTTGTAACCTATTGATTCGAAAATGCTGTTTGTAACAACTTAACATCTCATTAAAAAATAAAGGAGTAAATCTCTTTTGGTTTTCTTTCTTTATTTTTTGGCTTCGCACGGTTTGTGCATTTAGCCAATGTCACGTAATTATGAATTATTCATGTCGAAAAAGACGGCCGCGTGACCCGTCTTACGAGTGAGGTTTGGGGCAAAGTCATGATGTGGCCACTATGCTGCGATATTTCACTGTTCTTTATGAACTATTTACTAAATGCACTTTTTACTACATAAATCACGCACTTTTATTTAGTAAACAACACTATAAATAATTTTAAAAGTCCAATGAAAAACGAGCGTGACACTCAGCTTGACTTTCCCGCCAGAAAAAACATCTCTTTTGGTTAAAGACGAGTCAGACTTTTGCTCGTGTCTGTATATGGGGTTCGGTTCTGTATTTTCTTATTCTGTGTCACAGTTCACGGGTAGGGGAACTCATGATTGACATTTGGGACTTTTTAATGTTGCCAGTAATTCGAATGCTTTGACTTTTTGAAATAATTTGACTTAATTTGAGTAAAATGTATTTGCTCTCTCCTACTAATATTATTTGAAGAAAGAAACTACGTTTATTTCCGATAATATCCGATTACGCAAAATATCGTCTGCTCTAGACCTTTCGTTTATAAAAAAAAACGCAATTTTGTGACGGCGACCATCTTGGTCCGATTTTCATCAAGATCACTCCCGACTAATTCACCTTTCAAGTAAAAAATAAAATCAATATCGGTTCATCCGTACGGGAACTACGATGCCACAGACACACATACATTCACGTCAAACTTATAACACCCCGTTGTTTTTGTGACGGGGGTTACAAAGACAGCCTAAAATGATCTAATACTTAAATCCAACCACGCTCACAACTACTTTGTAAAACCAGCTCCCCCTGTATCCTACACCAGTGAACCTGCTAACATGTACTCAATAGTTCTCATCTATCAACAAAGGGGTGCTAATAATGGGATCGATTCCATTGAATGGAAAGGCTTTGTCGACAGGACGAAGGAAAATAAATTTACTATTTTATGTAAATGAAAAATATATCGGTAATGTTAAACAGTTTATAAGAAATACGATGTACTATCTCTACTAATAATGAATGTATTTATTATAACTTCTCCACGTGTAAATTGTAGACCTTCCACTTCCTGGACGTTCTCAAATGCGAGTCGGATTTTCTTGAAAACGGCGAAAGAATCTATGTTCTTTTTTATTTTTAATATTTGTTGTTCTAGCGGCAACATAAATACATAATCTCTAAAAAATTCAACTGTCTAGCAATTACGGTTCATAAAATACAGTCTGGTGACAGACGGCCGAACAGACGGACAACGAAGTCTCATCAATAGGGTTACGTTTTACCTTTTAGTTACGGAACCCTAAAAAACGAAAAAGATCCCATTGCTACCCTAAATTTAAGCAGGTTAGTAGCAGACGTCATTAAATCCCAATCATTAATATTTCATTCCCATAGTGTAACACTACGCACGTAACTAAGTTATACTACTCCAAAATACTGCAAGTGCGAAATTGCAGCGCGTAGGGAAGGAAATCTAATCTCCGCGCAATAAGTTGTAATCCCCTCTGGAGGGGCCACGCCAGAGAAACGTTTTGGTATATATTTTCTTTTCGTCTTGGCCGAATGATTACTTACTTTCTTACTATGTTGGGGAGGTTTGCAACGGTTTGTTTCAAATAAACAGGTGTTATTCATTTTTAGTCTACCTCAACAGGTCAATAAAGTTATTGTGGAGGCATGAGGATCAGGGAGTAAAAGTCACTCATTCTCCGTAGAAAAGGCAGGATCCTCCGACCAGACGGGTGTTGTCTGGCGGGCACTTGCCCAACGGTTTATGTTGAGAAGTTGTGTGTATGCTAATTGCACGGTAAACTCTGATTGCGAGATGTAGAATTCATTCGTGTGACGTCAGTATGACGCGTTGTTCGCATGTGGCGGTTGTAGATACCGCTGCAGTTATCAACACTTTTTTTTTTTTTTTTTTCAAATATACTTGAGATAATTGGAGGAAAAATATAAAATGTGACAATCGGGAAGAATTTATTGTCTTCACAATATTCTTCATTCCCCACCCATCCCCAACTGTTCACAAACTAGACTAAAGTTGAGTTCAGTACGACTTTTTCTTTCTATTTCATTACGGAAAGACAGCAGGTAAATATTAGTTTGTTCCAGCCCCTTAGACAGACGTGATTGATTAGCGACTAAAAATACGTCAATTTACTTCGAGCGCTGACTAATTTGACAGGACTTAACTATTTATCTTCTGTCCTTTTCTTACTACATATTTATTTGCCAGAAAATACATTGTTCGACAAGAGAAGATCTTAAAGTTTAACAGTTACTTATACCCAGGCTACAAGCAAGCGTGAAAGTTACAATTGCCAGTAGATAAAATAACAAAACTCATAATCTAAAATTTCACTAAAATAAATTAATTAATTTAGGTATTATTTTTTACTTATTTATTTGGTCCTCCTACAATTGTTTACACTGGGTGTTGTACAGTCGACAGCAGGTCAAGCTACCCGAAACTGTCAAATATTCTCATTCAACCTTGAGCCCTAATGCTTTAATGATAAATTCGATAATCTAATAAAGAAATCTGACAGATTGTAGTAACTTGATATACATAAGGTAACACGTAATTTTAAAAGGTGACAGAGTAGTCTAACAATCACCTATCCACAAGCATACAAAAATGGAGTTTTACAAGAATTCAACTTAAACCTAAAACGTAACTTATTGGAAAAGACATGTTTCATTATTTGACAGAAAGTGAGTACTGATTTAAATCTGGATGCTATTTGTAAAATATGGCTTTCAGTTTGCTAAAAGTCAAAGTGGAAATCAATTTGATCGCTAAAATTATTCACCACCTTTCAAAATCTATCGTGGGGAGTTGGAACTTACAACCGTTCTCCTTTGTGGTAGCCACAGTGTTGTTATTGGATTGCGAGGAATTCTTAAGTGGGATTCGTATTATGTCAATATCTGTTATTATAAATGTCAATACCATACAATACGAATATCAATATTTGTATAAATATCAATAAAATAATAAACAATTCATTATATAAATGAAATCGTTACCATTAACTATTCACCATTAAATAATCCAATCACTAATAAAAAATATTTACTCTTCATTTCTTAACTACATAATATATAACAACTCAATTCGTTCCCGTCCAATCCCCACTTGTAAAGCAAGCCACATACTACGAGGTGGATCAATAAGCCACGTGCCGTGGATTCACGTGCGAGTTACTAGCCTGCGGCTTCCAGCATGGCCACCTGCCTTTATATCACAGTACCTAAGGCTAGTGTGGCTACCATGAGTTTTCATTACGAGACTTGATCATACGGAACGAGCGCGTTTGGCGTTCTCATTGGTTGATAGTTCTTACAACCTTGAAGCGGACCAATCGACGAGTCAAACGCGCTCGACATCGATGATCGAGTTTTCGTAATGAAAACACATGGTAGCCACATAGAACATAATACTGGTAAATAGTTGAAAGCTAAGTGCAGCAGTGTTGAAATAGAAACTTTTTTGTTCGTTTTGTGAGCCGTCGTACTTTTCCATTTCACTCAGTTTTCAGCTGACTGAACAACTTACACGTGCGACCTAGTTGCAGTTTCTCCGTTTCTGTCTGACTTGTAAATAACCATTGTGGTTTAATACAACAACCTTTTTTTGCGATTTTTATAAATGTTTTTGGTATTTCCCGTAAAAAATAGATTTGGAATTAAACTAGCCATAACATCTAACTCTTTAAGGAGGTACAGTTCTGGTTCTACAGAACCGTTTCAGAAAATTATTTTTGCGGCTTGGTGTAATTGTACGGAGGACGGGTCTGAGTAGTTGCGATGTGTGTCGGGTACGATGCGCCAAATGTTGTTGTGTCGGGAGTTTGGTCGTGGAGGGTCTCCAGATCAATCTCCCTCTGGCGCAGCATCGTTGGTCGTATTGTTGGGTTTAACATTGCATCACCTCGCTCAACTACCGTCTGCCTTCCTATTCACTTAGTTTTTATTTTGAGTCAATAGGCTTAATAAACTAGCGCGCTTTACCATCAACGGTTGCATCACTGCTTACCATCAGGCGGGATTGCGGTCAAGCACTAGTTTATAATTATTAAAAAAAACCTCCACGTTATTTTTAAGCATCTTAGACACATATTATCCTCTAAATATGAAAAAATCTTTTCTTAGTAGATAGTAATATCTAAACACGAGAAAATTAAAACAAAAAGATTTTTATGGATATTTTTGGGTGTCAACGACCGCTGGCAGTTTTGTTACTTGATGTATGAGCATAGTAAAACTGTTATCTTTATTTTTACCTAGCCTGTGTAGATGTAGTTACCTATAGTCACAACGTCTGTGAAGATTATTAAAAAAAAAAACTTCAGAAAAATTAACATTACTTAAATTAATTTATTATTCCCCCTTACTAAATTCTTTTTCATGTTATCATCTTAAGAAATTGATTCTCAGTTGGAATCATTTCGAAGCAACATGCCAATCCATTGCTTCATATTTTCGAAAATGTTTCTGCTCAAAAACGTAAATAACGCAATGAATGTTGTTGAACTGTCGCAATGAAACCCATAACTACTGATAGTATTTTACGCATTTATCATGCTCGTTACAGTTAGTTTAATATACTAATCACGCTTGGCAGACTGATTGCTGATTGCTACTGCCTTTTATTTCGTATGTAATCCTCTTACGAGCTGGTTCGAAGGCATTGGCTATGCAATCAAACAACCAACTGAGATTTTCATAGTCTTCTAAGCAGTCTCAGGTCCATATAAAGCTTACTATTCGAGGCTTATATTTATCAGCAGCATGGTAACACGGCACTAGTGTACACTACATCATCATCATTAACCTTTTTATCGTCCCACTGCTGGGCACAGGTCCTCTCATACAGAGAAGGATTGAGCGTAATCACCACGCTTGCTCAATGCTGGTTGGCGATTTTAGACTTAAAGTCCAGGTTTCCTCAAAGTGTTTTCCTTCACCTGTCTACACTACTGTTTGTGATAAATAAATTGTTGCGTCTCTCGACTTCACCCGCAAACTTTTCGTTTTCACGGGAAATACACCTAAGTGTTAATTCTAGTTATAAACCGTCTTTGTGTCAAATGTCATCAAATTGGTACAGCCGTTTGAACATGAAGTAGTGACAAACACACACTTCACAAACTATCGCCATATTACGTGTCCCTTGACCCACCTCGTCGCATCACATCGCATCGTCTGTCCACGCTATTACTGTAGCTCTTCTTATTTTATTTTTTTCTTTTTGCTCGGCTCCAATCGATGTATATTATATCGTGCATAGTCGTGCGATCGTGGGCACTTGCCTTCAGCTTTATAAGAAGAAGTCGTTCTTCCTAATCAAACCGGCAATAATCTTCAACGCTATTCGATTGAAGCATGGTGAGGTTGTCTACTCCCACACCCCCGGCAATAGATAGAGGTGAAACACAGCAGTGATTCTAGCCGGTACGAGTCCGGCATTTCCCTCTGTCACCCCGTAATGGAGGCGGTCCATACGGATTTCCACCATAAAAGAATAAAAACACAGGTTCGCTTGTAGCATTCAATGCCGCCAAAACACAGGCGTGTCTTTTCACCGCCAAAAGGAGCCCGTTCACCCTGGCTCCTACTTTTCAGAATGTATCCTTGGAGTGTACCGACCGCCTTCAGCTTTTGGGAGTTGAGATTTCCTCGAGCCTTAACTTTGGGCGGTTCATTGAGTCCAAGGCCAGGGTGGCTGCCAGAAAACTAGGCGTCATCGCGAAGGTCCGGCGGTACTTCACACCTGGGCAGCTTCTAATTTTATACAAAGCACAGGTCCGTTCGTGTGTGGAGTACTGCAGCCACATTTGGGCTGGTGCTGCGAAATGTCACCTTGCCACTTTGGATTCGGTGGAGAGGCGTGCGAAGAGGCTGATTGGCGACCCAGACTTAACTCGAAACGGTCTCCAAAGCCTGGAGCACAGGCGTAGAGTGGCCAGCCTTTCGGTCTTCTATAGGATGCATTCTGGTGAGTGTGCAAGGGAATTGCATGATTTAATTCCCCCATCTCCGTTCCATCATCGGACGACCCGTCGTACGGCGAGTTTCCACCCTTACGTTGTTGACACCACTGCGATCCGGACGAAGCGTTTTGCTTCCTCCTTTATACCGCGTACATCGAGGGACTGGAACAATTTGCCGGCGTCGGTGTTTCCGTCACATTACGATTTGAGTGTCTTCAAGGCTAGAGTGAATAGGCTCTTAATAAACTAGCGCGCTTTACCATCAACGATCGCGTCACTGCTTACCATCAGGCGGGATTGCGGTCAAGCGCTGGTTTATAATTTATAAAAAAATATGCTATATTTTTTATGTAAGCAGATGTTAATATATCCATGAAACATGCATTGCAGCGATCAATTTCAACTCCTAAAGCTTTTCAATTGAAACATGGTTAGATTACCTACGAAACATTCTATTTCCCAGCAAATATTGAATAGCTGTATATCCTCTTTCCATTTCTTCTTTTTTAATAGTAGCATCTAACATCGAGCTAGGCTCGTGGTAATTGGAAAACCCGCTGCATTCAGCTCGAAGTTACGTACTTGTAGACGTACAGACCCAAAGAGCAAGGTTTTATTAAATTGATTGAATGAGCGCGCTCGCTTGCCGGTTGGATTAATTAAACCTGATATGAGTGTTATGTGATCTGGCTTTATCCATACGATATAGTTGTTAGATATATTGTTATAATATTATTGAGTAAGATAAATTTTGGTTCCAAATGATTCAAGGCGACAGATGTAAGTTCGCATGAAGCCTATATTCTAATCTTCTCTTAGCTGATAACGATACGTTTACAACCTCTGCTTTTGATTTATGTCATAACAGAGCATCCATAACGTGGTTTTTCTTGCACTATTATAGCTCAAAAATAAAGACTGAAACCCTAAATGATGATCATGGGTAAATCTCACTAAAATTATAAAGGCGAAAGTTTGTGAGTGTGTGTTTGTTTGAATGTTTGTTCTTCTTCACGCGCAAATGGCTGGGCCAATTTAATAACCAGCAGCCTAATTACGTAATACACTATTAATATCAGTTGGAATAATTACCTCATCACGTGAGGGATAATCACAACATAGTATTGTTCGCGGATGACACTTCTCTTATTTTTAAAGTCAAGCGTCAGCTAGCAAATTTTGACGAAGTTAACAATGCACTTTCGAAAGTTGTCCATTGGTTTAATGTAAATAACCTTCTTTTGAATGAAAAAAAAACTAAATTCATTAAATTTTCTACGCCAAATGTCAGGCAGTTAAGTACCAATGTTCAACTGAATGGAGTAGAGTTGATCCCTGTCGAGTCGACAGTTTTTCTTGGATTGACTATTGACTCCAAGTTACAATGGGGTCCTCACATTGAGAAGCTGTCGGGTAGACTCAGTTCTGCCGCTTATGCTGTTAAGAAAATTAGACAGATAACTGATGTGAATACAGCCAGAATTGTTTATTTTAGTTATTTTCATAGTCTTATGACTTATGGGATTCTTCTCTGGGGAACTTGTGCGGACATCAATACCATCTTTGTTTTACAGAAAAGGGCTGTTCGAGCCATTTACAACCTTGGTCCTAGAGATTCTCTTAGAGAAAAATTCAGAGAGGTGAACATTCTGACTGTAGCTTCGCAATATATATTTGAAAATCTTATGTATGTACATAAAAATATATCTAATTTTAAGAAAATAAGCGAAGTTCATAATATAAATACCAGGAACAAACACAATCTTGCTGTACATCACACTCGTCTCCACAGAGTAGGCAACTCGTTCATGGGTCAATGTATACACTTTTACAACAAGCTTCCCATGGACATTCGAAACTTACCCATTAAACGATATAAAACCTATATAAAGGCCAAACTTTGCAAAAAGGGGTATTATAAAATCTCAGATTATTTAGAGGATAGAGAGGCTTGGGACTGAGCTGCTCGCTCTGTTAAGCATTGTTATTAAGCAATATGCGTAATTATAACGTAAATTTTTGTAAACATTTTCATTTTTAATGTCTGGACTTTAAAAAAGACGATGATCCCTGAGTTTGTTTCGGCTATTTCTTCTCAGAGGTAGTCAGTTAGGAAATGCCGGCTTCATCTAGTTTAAAAAAAAAAAAAAAAAAACATGACGTGTAAAAGTGATCGGTGATCCTACTTGCTTAATAAACGATTTCATTTCATTTCATTTCATTTCAATTCCGAAGCATATTGCTAATCCATTGCTACATGTCTTCGAAAAGTGTGTCTGCTCAACAACGTTAAGACCGCAATGAATATTGTTGAACTGTCATAGTGAAACCGATTGCTAGCAGTAGCAGTTCATTATTATAATTATGTCGGTAATTGCGTAACATTCTTGTTATACAATTATCATGCTGGATTAACACATAGGATTAGAGTTGTTGTCCCGATATTCCCACGAGATCGTAACTAATGGGGGTAAACCGCGGGCCGCAGCCCCTAAAGACTAAAATTAAACTAAAATAAAAAAATTGAGAATCTACTCCATGTGCCCGTTTTTACGACCTACCAAAAATCGAGACCGTTTTAGTAATTTAAGTGTGATATTAATATAATATACACATAAACCATGGTACGTATAGATGATCAAAAGTTCCTTTATGCAAAATTGCCCTTATTAATAGATCGAACATAACCTCCAACGTGTCGAATAGTTTCTCACACCTACACACCACTCGACCCCTATCACTTATGCAGATAGCATTAAACGTTGCGATCTGAATAAATGATAGGGTTCTGCACCTAACCAGACAGTGAGACAGTGTTTCCGTTCTCTATATTTAGTTTTGTGGTAGCGTTTCAGTTACTCACTATCCTCACCGCTATCATGATTATCCAATACTAGCGGCAGCCAGCGATTTCGTTCGCGTGGAGTTAGTTATGCTCCGTTCCTATTGGTCGCAGCGTAATGTTATATAGCCTAAAGCCTTCCTGGATTAATGAGCTATCCAACGCAAAAAGAATTTTTCAATTCGGACCCGTAGGTCCTGAGATTAGCGCGTTCAAACAAACAAACTCTTCAGCTTTATATATTAATATAGATTAACCAGAATGAAGGACGTTTGGCCATGAGCACGTGATCTCAACTACAATACTTTAACAGATGCTCAGTCCGAGCTGTAACAAAAAAGTCGGTTTTACGGGCGAAGATTTTACGTGACAACGTCTTTTTCTCGGTAGAATATTTATTGATATGAATATAATTAAATTGCACAATAGGAACAAGGAATTGAATGAAAATAAGAATTGCACAAATTTTAACTATAGAAATATATTTTGTTTACTAAAACATCGGTGACTCATCGTAACGTTACCGAGCGTTACACTTTTTCATAAGTGACTCCCAGCCGCAACCTAATTTAAGACGTTGTCACGTCAAAATGAAAATAGAGGTAGAACTATGTTAGTTACTGTGGTATTTATTGGTCCTTACTCTGCCACGCACAGGGTATAGAACGACGGAATACGGAGAGAGTATACGACTCCTAGTACGACTTATAGAAAAGACAGCGTTAATATAGCCAACGCGGTTTGAAGCTTTGTTCAACGTTTTAAAACCCTTCGAAAAAACATCTACCTGAACGTGTAACGTTATTAACAGTAATGACTCATCTGAAATACTAGATATTAGCCATATCTGCACAACGTCTTTATTTAACGTATTAATGTATGCATAATAACAAAGGTTTGGGGAGAACCTTACTTAAACCGGCACCCTAATTGCGTATTACTATTAGTTGAAATCATTTCAAATCAAATTGTCAATCCATTGTTTCATATATTCGTTAATGTGTCTGCTCAAAAACGTAAATAACGCAATGCATGTTGTTGAAATGTCAAAATGAAACCCACTGATAGTGTGTTACGCAATTACCCTACAGGAAAATATCGGGAACCTACACTAAAATGTTCAAGCCGACACACACTACGTCATCCACATCGCGACTCCCATCAGTCATGCAAATGGCAACATTTTACACCAGCTCGCGAAACAGTGGGGCCAAGCTTCCGTTCTTAATATTTTGTTCTGGCACATTTGTATGCAATGCTAGCTGCTTCCTTCGGGGCACGCCTCCTGAATATATTTACTGTGTGACGTATGATCACCACAGTTTTATTCTTTGTTTTTACTTTGAATTGGTCTGTAAGTATTCTAAATACTGCAATAAGTTTATAACTCTGTAGTTTGTTGCCGTCTACGCTGTCGAATGTTGAACGAAACCACGAAAGCATCGGCGGTCCATTGAGTTGTGTCCTTGTCTCATCGAAGTTTGCAGCAACTTGCAATTTATGGTGCATTGAAACTAAATTCAAACGTATAGTATAAAAATCCTGGTTATAAGCACTCTGTGTGTCAAATTTCATCCAAATTCGTTTAGTGGTTTTTGCGAAAAAGATCAACAAACAGCCTGCATGCATAATCCTAAAAAAACTAGCATTTTTATTAGTAGGATTATCAGGAAATAACTAGTGTTTTGATTCCTAATGCTCGCTTAATTACTTGTACGATTACTAATATACGATTGTACCACCACTTCTTCCCAGCTAAAACAATAAGAGTACCACCTCTTATTGTTTTTTCAGCAAATAAGAAATATTTTTTGCTTTGCTGATATTTTGTTGTGGCTAGATGTCATGGTAAATAATTTCATTGTTGTTGTGTTTTCTTGTGTTCTATACATAGTATTGTATAAAGTCATGTTATTTTTTAAATGAACAGACAGCTGTACTGCTAGGGAGTTTGTTCCGCCACTTCTTCCCAGCTAGGGATTGCAATCCAGCGGCGTTTTCAATCTAGCGGAATTTTTGCTGCATTGACCTGAATCCAGCTGGATCCAGCGCGGATCCAGCAAAACGTGGAACGAAAATAAAAAAACGACATTTTTAAGACTTCTATCTTATTAATTACTCTTATGTTTAATGATAGGATGGCTAATCAGTAGCAATCAGTCTCACAAATTCTTTTAAAATTAACTTAATTAACATTCTTTTAAAAAATGTCCGTAACAATAACACTATTTTAATTTTCAATAGTATTTTTGTATCAAACAAAAAAAGCTCTGAAATAATCTTCTCTCCGCTCGTTAATCCTTAATAATTAAGCAGTTTAAAGTCTGACGATAAGAGACTACTTCTTTTTTTGAATTCTCTGAAAGTACGACCTTAGAAAATAAATTTTATCTATAGTCTTATCTCCCAACCTCAAAAAGGCGGCAACTCAAAACTAAACAATAGAAATTGATACGTTTGCGGATCCGCATCGCTGGATCAAGATGTATGCTGGATCCAGCATGTTTAAAAAGGCGCTGGATCCAGCTGGATTGCTGTATGCTGGATCCAGCAATAGCAATCCCTATTCCCAGCGAAAGCACTAGGAAGCGGCAAAGAGACGTCTTGGGGAGACTGTCTTATATAATAATGGCGTTTAAAAGATTCTCAGCCTAATTTAAATAAATGACTTGTGATTTTGAATTTGGTGGGCCTTTTTAAGAGACTGAGTTTCTTATCAGGACTGAGGACTTTGTCAGTCTAGTTTCAATAATCATCCGCGCTTACATAGCGACTAGTCTCTCCCTCTCCTTGGAACTCTCTCTGCCAGCGTTTTGTGTTCCCTTCTACGTATAATATAACACATCTTCTGCGTTTCCACGTTCCTTCATAGACCTCTTCCAGTGCTGTAATCAGGCGAGACAAGGTCAAGAGGAAACCAATTTCGCAAAATTAAAAATTTACATGTCTTTGATCAATAATTATGTCATTTTGATTATGATGTGGACTATGATCTTGAATATTTTGCTTTTCTCTGGTTTACTAAACATAAATCCGCATGCATTAAAAACTTTAATAATACATATTTTTTAGGTGAAAAACAGAGTCGAATTATTTCAATATAAACAGAGCACAAATGCACTCAACTGTATTAACGTAAATATGCAATGAACGACATTGCTTACTATTCTCTACGACCAGAGGTCCGCAGCTTCTAATTAAGATAAGCGCCTGGAGCTTTGAGCTTTTTTATTCATTAAATTAACTTCTACAAAAATAAAACCCTGATTACCCTCCACACAATGTTCTTTTCTCTGTATATTATGTTAAATTGTATTTTGTTAAATTGCTCAACAGTATTAGATTCTTTGTTTTATTTATAAATTTAAATAATAGCCATGTGGTTTTCCTGGCATTCATTATGCAATATTTATATAATAATTTATCCTTTGATTTATTATGTATTAATAAACACTTGTGATGTTTATTAGTTTTTTCTGTAACAACAACTTCATATTGAATCCTATACGCACATTTACATAATTAAATATATTTATTCATATTTATGAAATATTGGTAGTAGTAGGTATTGTATCGACAGCACATGAAGCTACTACAGTCAAATGTCTTTATTAGTTTTCAACTTTATCTTTAAAGCATTAAGACTCAAGGTTCTTTGAGAAATTTCGTCAATTTCAGGTAGGTTGACCTGCTGTCGTCCGTACTATAAGTGTAGATATACACACGCGTAAACATACACTATCACATGCATAGACACACACCTCCACATACACACGAACACACCCAGTTCACCCTCACCAAGCACTTATTAATTGTACTACGGTAACAACCTTTTCTATGTAGTATAATGGGGGGGCTGAAGTTCTAAAATACAGGCTTATTTTAAACTCCAAATCATACATAAAAAGAAATTGCCGAAATAATTTTCAATTCAAGTATAAGAACATAATTTGTGGAGATAAATAAACATAATTTTATTTACTTATAACTGAATTAAGGGGGGTGGGTCACCAATGCAAATATGATTGTAAAATTTGTATATTTTGTTTGTCAAAGACCGTGTATTGCTTATCCATCTAGCAAAGATTACAGAGAAATTATTTCCCACTATCACAATCCAAGCAGTCTTTCTATGATCTTTTGAAAGAACAACAATGGTAGGTATGGCAATATCCATCAAAATATGATTGAAGATGTTTTACGCATTAATGGCAGTCAATTCCAATACTTTCATTTGACACTAGCAGATACGGGCTTAGAAACGAACTGCCTCACAGAATGGATAGAAACTAAACGCCACTAGGCCAAAGTGTTTTCAAAAATTCTTCGTCATATAACAGTCACGTGCTGTACCTTATCTTTATTGATTGGGAACAAAGTTTCGCTCACGTGGATGCTGCATCTGACCGTCTCACGTGTACACCCCATAGTTTGGGATGAAGTCTGTGGACAGAAAGTGGGGTGGGGGGATCCCAGCGTAATTATAAACAGCGAATGGCAAAATAGCGAATCTTTTGGGGGTCCAGCAGCATTATAAATAAGCTCCTTTTAAACTTTTGAATAGAGTAATTAGCTTTACATTTTTTTTTTTTCAATGGCAGAAAATTTGTTATTGAAAAACGGAAATTAGAATTTTGCCTGCTACAAAACACTTTAAATGATTGCTCTAATGGTAAACAGACCCTGTTGTTTAATATGTGGGCAGCATATGACCCAGAGGAGTGCTAGAACATATCCGGATGGTTATATTGACGTGATAACAAAGTGAGTTTAATGAAAGCGCCCGGTAACAGCCCTCTAAGCGAAACAACGCCCACCCCGAGTTTATACCCCCATTCAAGTTCACTGCGACCGCGCCTCATCCCTAGCGTTTCCCTAGAATTTATGGCCAGTCTAATTTCCACTTTATGCTTTCAATATAAGCCTGATTATTGTACGTGTGACGTAACTTCTTGCGACGTTTTAGAAATGAAAGGCACGTGTATTGTGAATAAAAACAGTGTGGTGGAATTACAACCTTATGTGGCTGGATTGGAGGCGGAAAATTGATCGTCGGTCGCGCGCACTTACGCAGCCTCCCCTAGGGTTGGCACGGTCGATCCTTGCAGTCGCGTCGCCGGCTCGGTCCGGACGTGTCCCGGCGCTCAACACTTTTATTTTCATATTTAAACAACAGTAACAAAACAATCCACTCTTTCCTTTCTCGTAGAAGGAAAAATGTTGGATTCCTATTTAACAAAATTATTTCGCGTTTTTAACTCGCGCAGTTAAAGTCGTAGAGAAGCAATTTTTCTTTAAATATTTTTACACGGTGGCGTTGAAAACTTGATGAGTGAATCAAACTATCGTGGAAGTGATATTCGAAGGAAGTGATGTGTATTGTGCTGAAATAAAATATTAGAAATTAGCGTGACGTCGGTGTGTTCGCGAATTTTCTGCAATTATATCCGAGCTTAGTTTAACAGGCTTAGTAATTAGGGAAACAGTATTATTTTTTGATTGAGGAGCCTTTTACAAAGAGGTATTGTTTGGTGATTTCATGTATTGGATATCGTCCTGTGTCCGCTTGTAGTTAGGAACGCATTATGTGACAATGCTTTTGTCTTTGTGAGACAAATACGCTTCGGTACTGCAAATGACTACAATAGTTTGCAGGATGACAATTTGATGCACTAAATTGATTGCATACAATTCAATTGGCCTAGAACTGAACACAGTAAATTCACTTCAAATCCTGTTATGAAACGCTTACAGTGAATCATTTTCTAAATTGAAACACAAAATAAATTCAATTTGCACCGTGAATAGACCGAGGTTTAACCGTTAAACCAAGATTAATGCTATCGCTAATAGATTCAGCTATGAAAGTTCGCGTTATAAATCGCTGACGTAATCACTGTCTAATAGCATTGTCAGGGTATGTCGTCATCAAGTTTATATTGATAAACAAACGAATAACGGCGCATAGTACAGCACACAGTACGGCAAAATCAATGCCTACTTTTTGTTGTGAGCAAATATTTGTTCAAGACATGGAGTGAGGTTGTCTGAGATTTTTTGTACAATAATGGAATTTGAGATGACACGCGATTTAGTGATTAGATATAATATTACAGGCCTTGGTGTAATTGTTAAATTAACGTATAATACCTAACAGATATATTATTATGTCTGTAATTTAAACGAAAAGGTCAACATTCCAAATGGTATGTTGTACAATACATTTCGAGGATATGAATGGTTCAACAATCTGACTAGATAATCTGATAAGTCTACTACTGGCAGTAGCGTTACATAACTCCTGCACGATGCAACCGGCACCCACCACTTTGAGCGTCGGTTTCACCAAATTAAGTTACTTATTATGTGTATTTGCCTTTTCTTATTCCAGCACTATATGTGTTAACGTCACACCCTTTTCACGTAAGAAATAGAGTTTAAGCCTCCACAAACCTGTCAAACGATGCAGAATTTATTAGCCATAACGATTCGGTGGGTGTTAAGACCATTTGCAATGAGTAGGTGAATGGTATGTTTAAGCCTGATAGCCTACATTCATAGTCATTGCTTACTCATAAAGGTTCCAAGATTAGCTGGTTTATAATGCACTATATGCAAACACTATTAATTCGTCATTGTGCAACTAACCAGCCTTATTTGAACCTGCATTATGTATTCAACCCACTATATTCAAAAAATCAAACAGTACTTCTGGGGTGAGGGTAGCACGTTTCTGAGCAATATCTACAATAACTTTGAACTTCATGAATATTATTTTGAATGGGACCAAGTGAAAAATTTACCCATACCAACTCCTTTAAATAGTTTACACAACCACCATATCCAACTAATTGACGCACTATCCTCATTGGTCCTTCAATGCTAATAATTACTAATAAACTACAAAAACATCCCATACACGCCCCTACGCAATATATAATGTTGCCATATAAAAATAATAAGCTTGTTGAACATCGCGGCTCCAGGTTTGTCAATACGAGACTGTTTACCGACGCAATGCGCAAGTCTGCCGACGACCCTGGCTGGGCGCCAGAATATCAGCTGATTTGGACTTCGGTGGCTCGGTGGAATTTTTATGGCCATTGTAGTGGTTATTGGTTACTACGACTTTAGTTGCAGATTTGGACTAATAATGCCTGGAATTTAATGTGTATTTCAGATTATAGATATCATTTGACTGGGAGACATGGGTTTCTAGTTGGTGGATTTTTATAAACATTTAGTACTTAACAGGAATTATATTATAGCTCCGAACAGATGTCTGGAATTGAAATTGTCAATTCCATGCCAGATTATGTCACTTGAATGAATCATTGGTAGTCGATGGAAGTTTTATTTTCAGTGTGGTGTCTTGAATAAGTATAGGTACATATATCTATTTTGCTAGGTCGTTTAAGGTTGTTTCACGGAGCGGAGACTAGTACGGTTTATGATGTGGACTATAATATAATGGGGATACGGTGACTGGTTTTATTTGCAATTACTTCAGCATTTAAATAGCATATTTCAGTAATTGATTGGAAAAATCTTTGCAGAGTTACTGATTTAAAAATGAAAATCGATTCATATCTAAACTTCTTAGATATAGTATGGGAAGTCCAACGAAAACATGGATGTAATGTGTGAATAATGATATTTATGGTTAAGGGGGAAGGTTACTACAGAGATGACGTTTAATGGGAGAAAAAACATATTGCGTCGATCTCAAAGAAATTGAGATGAGGGCAGGAGAATGAATATCTCGAATTCTTCCTTCGTTATCCATCAAATCATTGCGTCCGAAGCAAAATGCTAGTTCAAAGTTCTTTTTTCTACATTAGATTACTTTCTACTATAAATTGACGTCCGCGTTTGCTAACCACGACATCGTCGTCTTTTATTCACGCATCTATATCCTTTTTAATAGTCTTTTGTAGGTATGAGCATACTGCATATTTGAGCCAACTATATTGACTCATAAATCGTTTTCTCCCTCCTTGTACTCTTTTTTTACCTCTTACTCGTAAAAGTGCGATCATCAGCCCGTATTTTTTTACTGCAGTCGAGTAATACTTTACGTCTATTAGCCATTAGTTCAACGCCCCTTACTGGGAGCGCCCGCGCCTTGTCGTAATTAAAAGTGCCTAATGTCATTATGATCAGCCTTTTACTGCGATAAAACTTGTGCGTAGTAAAAATGGGTGGACTTCTAGAAAAAGGTGTTTTTAGAAAAGTCTTTTTGTGAAACTGAAACTTCCTCCCTCCGTTTCAACAAACGATTCGAAAAAAAACTTGGCAATTGGATAAATGATGGCACGCAACTGCCTTCAGTTTCACGAACAAGCCACTTGGCACACTAAATTTTTATCAAAAAACTAACCGAATCTTCCATTAAGGTTTCCATGGCAAAAAACTGCCAGATTAGATTTTCACATAAACTAGGTAGATATTTCCAAACGCTAGGTGCGGTCAACACACCTGCCTGCGACGTGAAGGCCCCGGGTTCGATCCCCGACCAGGTCATGGTGGAAAACGATATTTTCTTGATTGGCCTGGGTCTTGGATGTTTATCTATATATGTATCTATTATTAATATATTATCGTTGAGTTAGTATCCCATAACACAAGTCTCGAACTTACTTTGGGGCTAGCTCAATCAGTGATATTTGTAAAATAAAATGAGGTGTCTCTTTAATCTAGTTTCAGATTATCTCCTAAAGTAAACAAACTCAGATTAACTTAATGTTCAATCAGTTTATGCTATCAGATACTTATATAAGTTCAAACTTTTTGCGATTATTGTATGCTATCAAACAATAATATGCAGAATAATAAAATAGTTGCATAATCAGTCACAACTAATATAGACCATTCAAACATTAATGATTGACACGTTTCAATACTTCCTTATGCATTACAACCCACAGACTTTTTTGCTGGGGACGCCTTATGAATACCATCTAATTTTTATTAAATGTATTACTTAATCAGATGCATGATTTACTACTCATATGCACTCGGATTCCTTTAAGGGATTTCCTTTAAAAACTACAATTTAAGGAACCAAGAATTTATCTCCCTTTTACAGTAAAGTAAAAGAGAGGTCAACTATTGATTCCCTAGCTTTTCGTTCCATACTTTCAAACGTTAACTTACGACTTCCTCCCAAGGGGGTAAGCAGAAACTACAGAACGCCGCCTGCTACGACCTTTACATACTGATACTACCTTTGCAACGTTTACATTCTGGTCATAGAAGCGTTCCTTTTCCTATCGCAGGCACATTTTCGTGAATTAAAGTGATCATTTACTCTCCTTTGCGCTTTAATGTCTCGAACGTTATATTACAAAAAGCTATTTAAAACATGACCATGTTTAATAAAAACGTCCGATATTTTCAATACCATTCTCGTTGAGAGAAGGATCACATAATATACAGACACGAAGTACCACATGATGAATGTTTACCAATAGTCGTAAGATTCAGAGCGTGGCAATGTCGCGCAACCCCGATACGCGATCCACTTTGCACCTGTGTTGCAATTGTCTCACTTATGGTTATGAGATACAATCTAGGAAGTTATCTTTTGGAGCAGATTTTTAACATCAAACCTATTCGGATGTCGTCGAATACGAATATTTTACATGGAGTGACTATGTGACCTCCACCACCCAGTTACTGAGTAACAGGAAAACCCTTGTCAGACAGGCTTTTGACGCCCTAGTCCAGGCCATGGTTCGAATCGAGAGTGCATGACAAGCCGTCACCTCTTTCTGCGCAGCAGTGATGCTGGCAAAGGAGATGGCGAGGCGCGTGAGGGAGCGGGAATCTCAACGCCCTCACGCCTTTAACCGCCGCAGGAGACGCCCTGGTCGGGAAACATTATCGAACTCCCGGCCTTTGCCGCGGGCTTGTGGGTTATGGAACAGGCCCGGGTCGGAGGCGTGCTGTGTTTCACGCACGCCTCAAAGAGACGTCAGCATATCATTACGAGATCCACGAAAACCGATACCTGTCCAGGACCTGAACCGATAGTCGGGGTTGCGGGTTGGTCAAAAGAGAAACTGTGGCCCTGGCCGTCGCACAGGCAAGTGAATGAAGGCAGTAAAAGTTGGTCACGCCCGCTCCGCCCAGATCGGGAGAGGTTATTTGAAGATTTCCCATCCAACCCAAAAAAGAAACAGGCTTCTGACGATCCGTAACTAACAAGTCAAATACTGACAAACTTTACAAATCACAGGAAGGAGTATGTAATAGATGGTCACTCATCCAAGACCGGACCCCGGCAATCGTCGCTTTACCTTCGGTGCAGCCGCACGATATTCTGGTATTATTTAGCAAAAAGCCCGTTAAAGAGCATATTGTTGATACAAACACAACAGAAGAAGACATTAGATATGAAAAAAGGGGAATAGCAAACCAAAAGGACATGAAAACGAATTTCAAATACCAGAAAGATTTTCAAGGTATTCTTTTGTAGACACGTAGGCGGTGACAGTAACATTCATTTACGAATTTATAAAGGTATACATTCTAATTAAGTTTGTGACAGGTACGCTTCACTCGCCACATAAAACAATTTTAGAAAGCTTTTTATATTCGCATTGTGCTTTTTGCCTTTGGTTCAGCGAGAGCTTCTGAATGTAATTCTTTTATTAGGTAAATTGTAAAAAGAGAATAATTCTAAGTTGTCAGTTTTATTTCTTCAAACAGTATTTTCCTTATAAATTATAGATTTCTACAAGATCTCGCGTTACGTTGCGTTTCAATTTAATCTAACTAATCATTAACTGCCACAACTCACGTATCACGTCTTGTCAGAGAAACGTAAAGAATTTATTCTATATGTAAATCACTCTTTTTTAATCCAGTCACTTCTCTAATAGCTATCGTTGATTGCATAGCAATAATTGTACTTGCCTCTGGTTTATGTCCATCGCTTTCTCGTGTTAGCTCAAGTTACGTGACAAGTTATGCTGTTGCATTTACTGATTATAGACAATACGTTTAATTTACTTAATAATTCTGATGTTAATTTTATTTAAGGAAAGAATTTAACTATCATCATCATCAACCTTTATATCGTCCCACTGCTGGGCACAGGTCTCCTCTCATGCGGAGACGGATTGAGCGTAATCACCACACTTGCTCATTGCGAGTTGGCGATTTCAGACTTAAAGTCCAGGTTTCCTCAAGATGTTTTCCTTCACCTTTTAATCAGTCATTGGTGTCCAAGATACACTTAGAAAGTACAAGTTAAACGCTTAGAAAAGTTACATTTGTACTTGCCTGACTTGGAATCGAATCCACACACTCATACTTGAGAGGCTGGTGTTTTAAACACTAGGCCACCACGACGATCATAATTAATAATTATGGTCTCTTCGTACATGCAACTGCTGTGTGCTTATTTAGTGTTCAAGATTAACATGTGACTAAATGAAAGAGTTACGTTACACATCCAAGCACATCCGTACCATATTGATGTAAGCTGTGATTACAGGTTCCAAGTAAGCCTCTCGACTCTGTTTTCTGTTTCTATTTCGATTTAACACTATACAGATGCACTGGTAAACGAACCCGTGTTAAGTAAACATAATTATATCGGCTGAAACAATATCCCACCATATCTACTTGCGCATGCGGTTCCATGCACGCACGCGCATACGCGCCGCTCCGCTCCGTGCTCAGTCTGCGCCCCACGCAGCCAATGGGCGCACAACCGCTGACATTACTTTCTACATTCGAATTTCGTGCGCGTTCGCGAATACGAAATTGTTTTGTGTATTTTTTAGTTTTTGCTATTTTTTATCTGTGAACATGGAAAGTGACTAGACTTGTGATTTCATTCTTCAGTGTTTTTTTTTTTTTCTTATTTATTATAACTTTTCGCAAACAAAACCCACAGGGTTAAATTGAATAGTAAACGGGCACGGAACGTAACTTTATCGCCGGAATGCGTAGAAATCGTTCCACATGAACGAACCAATAGAAGACCTATCATGGAGGTAACCATCGGATTGTGAACTTGTGTACCTTTCGTCGATTTCAGGCATCGCTGGTTATTGTTTCATGGCTGGTGCGTCGGCAGCCGTTAGTACGCTTCTTTATATTTTTTTACCAGGCACTCGTGTTTACTAACAATTATTATAATGGTCGACCAGTTCATCTTACCATATTAAGGTTTAACCACCAGAATGTACCTCATTATGAACACTCATCATCAGAGTAGCGAACACTAAAAAATTCCACAAAAGGTCTTTTCCGGAAATTCACGACATTTCTCTTACAAGAAAAAGCACTTTATAGAATGAAGACATCTCGAACACGGGTTTAACTACCGGATGTTTACTGTGGGGGTGCATCTTAACATAGCACCTCTCTTATGCGCTCACCCTGTACCTTAACACAATAACAATACGGTGTATAACTCACTAGCCAGAGCATTTTGTGTTCCGTCAGTCTACTCACTTCTAAATCCGTATTTTCAGGAGTTGGATATTCGGTAGTTAGGATCTATATTTATGTTTCGTTCAGGAGTGTTAATGAGTCCCTTATTGTGGGTGGTAGCCGTGGAACCAATGTATTGAATGCAAGTGATGAATAATTTATTAATTCTCAAAATGTATAAAGCCACAACGTTATTGAATGGCTTGCTATATTATTATATAATGATATTAAAAGCTAACCAGACCGATTTTTTTAATTAATGGCTATCTTTGTATTGATATTAAATTATCGACGAGGTTTATGATGGTCACATTGTTTATGATAATCATACGTGACAGGCCATATAATTTCGCTCCTCTCAAGAGTCCATTGAAATACTTTAATAATCCCCTTCTTCCTAATATCGCCTTCGGGTTGTGGAGGACAGACGGCAGTCGCTTCACGGAAAATTTCGAAGTTTAGCCAAAATCAGCAGTTAGACTGATAAAGGGGACCCCAGACTCCTAAGCTGAAAAAAGCTTCGGATGCGACGGGAATTAACGCCGAGATGAAGATGAATAATCTCTTTCTTCCATAAGTATTCGGAGCAAGCTTTGTAGTATAGGAATAACAATGTAAATACGCCTTCGAACTGAATTCCACAACATTATTCATTTATTGTTTTCAAAATATGCATAATTATGTGGTAACAAAATAATACAACGCCATCAAATTGAAGAGTTAACGATTGAGAAGAACAACCTTCAAACATCGCACCTGCCCACGTCTCCACCTTGGTAAGGAACGCTTTATGAGAACAATCATGAATCACTGTCTTGAATGCTACTCAAACTAAATAATAAATATAACAATCAATGTCTTACAAGGATCTTCAATGGTTACGAAGACCTGTTTTTCGCAGACATTCCTGTAGGTGACGCTATAGCAGAATCAGTCTGTAATTTTCCCACTTTTCACACAAGCGTCCTCTCTCTAAGACATCCCATTATCCATCATGTGGGCCCAGTGCGGTTGAAGAACATTTTTTTTTTTAATAATCGCATGCCTTCGAACTTTAGGCTCTAGGAAATTTTCTCACCCTAAAACCATAGCGTCTCCTTAAAAGCAAAATTATGGGAAAGTTCCTTTAAAGTTTTGAGGTAACGCTTTGGGATTAAAAATGAGTTTTTAGCTGTTGTAACATTGTAAAAGAAAGTTTGGTAGGCCTATAGTCAATTAAGTAAATTAAGAATACACGCCTAAGGAATTTTAACTGTAAATGTCGGCATCGGACATAGGTGACCGTTATATTCACCTAACACCCATTTTTTAAAACGGTAAAAACAGTATGTTATCGGAAGGTCAAGTTACAAATAATAGAAAAACTCTTCGATGAAATAGAAGATAAATCAATATAAACCACGCGAAAACAAAGTCACCTGCTGACCACAGTTCTTTGAACCGGCAAAATAGTGCCAGACATTGAATTTAGATCTGAATACCGAAAACCTTTGACAAGAAAAGGAAAAGACCATTACAAGAAGTGGTTAACAAATCTCAACCATTGAACATTAAGGTTAATATCTACTTAGTCGTGGTTAATAACGTACTGTAAATATTTTGAATTGTAGCAGAAGAGAGCAAATGAAAACAGTCGTATTACGAGGAGGTTTAAACGAAACAATATCCAAGGTTCAGTTTAGGCAGGCGATTGCAATACTATATCCTTAAATTAATGAAACTAGACGTGATTAAAATCTTTGACAAGACAATAACATTTTGTTCCGTAATAAGATGACTTACAATGATTAAAAAAAAAATTAGAAATGACGCCTTGATTGATGTTAGTTTTTTTTTTGCTGCCAGTACTCTCTGCATTACATATATGAAACTTAGTTTCGTTAGTAGCACCAACACTTACCCTAGCAATACAAAGTACCTTGTCAAACTCAAATATTAAGATGAACTCTTGCATTACTCTGCATATATTTCTTTCTTATCAAGTTCAATACTTCGTCTGGCATTGATAATGACTAATGAATATTGTTTTCTTTAATTTACATATGCATAGTGCATATTAGAGCATAGAGACTACTTGCATCACGATCACTTAGTTTCTCAATTTGTATGATTCTCAGTATTACTGTTCGTGGCGCATGTGCAATATTAATTTGTAATCATCGTCATTTGGAGCGGTGATTGTGAGAGTTAAAAAAAATACTTGATGTATTCGCCCAAGGAGATGCTGTTAAGAATAGTTTACAATTATACTTACTCTTTTTACTACAATCATTTTCATTCAATACTAAAACATTCACAGAAATGTTTTCGAAAATAAAAAAAAAGTGTTAAAAATCCCATTTTGGTCTATTAGTTTTTCTGTCTATTTTAGTAAATTGACCTTAATGTGAATCAGTTAAGTCAATATTTGTTAGTCCAGTAATAACTATGCGATAAACAATTATTTTACCAGGACCATAAATCGTATACATATCTCCTTTGTTTAAATGTTATTGATTAATTGCGCTACAAAAGACTCCAGCTATTGTTCCATGCAGTCAAAACATGGATTTCACGTCAAATATCCGTCTTGTGTGCTGGTGCCTCTTCTCTTAGATCGTCATCGATCAATGATGTCCAAAATATCTCCAATACCAAAATCTGCAGCGTTCATGACCTACGTCCACCTAAAAATAAATACTGAATTACCTAACTTGTTACAACCAGTCGGTAGAGTAACGACCGTGCTCGAGTAATTTTGCTTATAATTAGTACAGTGAGTCAGCCTCGGGAATAGAAGCGTGGCGCTACAATAAACGAGCCAACACTAGTGAACAAGGAGTTATTACTTGAGAGTGCACATCTGTGCAACAATTGCTTATATGCCACACTTTTTATTAACGCGTCATTTAATTCAAAAGTTATAAGTAAGTACCATTTAACATCTGGCTCTAATTTGTGAGACTGAAGAATTTTGTTTAAGTCTTTTGTGTTAATGTTTTGTTTGTTTTTCGTCACATGCTTTATTAAAAACTGATGAGGGTTATGTAAAAGACCATGGAGACTAAAAACTATTCCATGGTCATCGCAGTATTTATATCTCCGCGGCAATTGAATATTGTTATGTACTTTCTTTGTTAGTAGATCTGAAGAAAATCTCAAGTGAGCTAGTTAGAATGACAAGAAAGTGGGTTATTGTGATGCTTGTTGACAATGAGCCAGAGTAGTATCATCTATTAGTTACCGCTACGTTACTTTCTGTATAAACGCCATATTGTTACCATTAGGATCAACCTGATTCATGAGAGAAAATAAACTATATCCATTAGACATATGATTTCTAAGTTTTAATTTAAAATCATTGTTTCTTTATAATGAGCTACTTTCATTCAATTATTTTTAAGTCTTTACCAAACTCACAGTTTGTAACACACAGGATGGATATCTTGCTAGTTGTGAAATGTTTATGAATTTAACAAAGCGATCCCCGTTAATACGACCCCGTTCGATACGTTCAAGTTAATTAATAATAGTATTCACATACTCCATTCTTTCAACAGCTTCAGTTGAACGGAGCCATCAGCTGGAATATCAATTTGAATAAACTAAGTATCAGTATGATAATAAGATCATTAGATCTAAACTCAGTCTGAATTTAGACCTAATTATCTTAGTGTAATCTTACCGATTTGGTGATGGATGCCCCATCATCAACGTGTACTTCAAAAGCAGCCAAAACAGAGCGGAACACACTGATTTTAAATAGAATTCTCTGGAATATATCTTGGAAATATTGTTTTCGTGCTCTATATTTCCCTCGGGGTTTTAAAGAGAGCATGAAACTTCCCATCTTTCTAATAAACTAATGAACTACAATTGTGGCTTGTCGCGATTATTGCATCATCTCCTCTTTTGCTATTACGGACAAAGGAAGCTTACCGTTTGATAATATTTTATTTTCTCTTTGCATCTATCGCGCCCAGAACATTCGGTTATTACACAAAGGTTGCACCAAACTGCATAGGTACATCTACATTTTGAATATCAACGTTTTGATTGATTTATGGTTTGTACTGGTGACGGAATATTAACAGGTGGCTGGGTTATATAGGCAAGTTATTTGGTTATTTGAATACTGAACTGTTATATTATGTGTTTGTTCTAAAATATATAAGTATAATTTCCATCACTACTACTGTTCAACCCTTTCGATAATAAAGTCAATATTATTTCCAATACTTGTGCTTTCACAAGTTTTTCAATTTTTTTTGTTTGCCTCGGCTTTGTATATTTTTAAGTTACTACCCAGAACTATAGTAGAATTTACGTAACTATTTACAAGAGTTAGGTTGTTGAATCGATAACACATAAAAGCGACATTGGCAATGAAAGCCCAGAATAAACGTCATCGGCATTTCCATCGAACGATCAGGAAACACGTAAAATATGTAAATCACATTTGTACTTGTATCTTTTAATTCTGACTATTTGCTTTCTACTGATTAGAAAACTATTGTATTTACTGTTCTTTAATGACGACTGTACACGTGCCATTTGCGAGTATAATTCTTTCTGCGGTTACTACGTTTTTATTTCACACTTCGTGTTTCCCTGTGCTTATGCTCCCATGTCACATTCATCGCCTAATTAATGGTTTCACCTTAGTTACCAGTCTTTATAGACTATTGGTAGTCATTTGACTTACCGGTCCTTATCGAAACTAAATATTTACGCAGAACATTTTCTGAACACTCGACATCATCTCTTTTGTTATGTTACATATTAGGTTTAATACGATTTTCACCCATAGGTGGGAAAATGGAAAGGAGGATGGTAGGAAATCGTATTAAACACAATCACACAACTGATTGAGTCATACATACGTATTTCAAGCATTAACAAACAGGTGTACTCGCTGGTTAATTACTTTTTAATTAAACGCTCTAGGTCTAGATATATCAGACAGCAATTTCGACGTATAAAAACCTTAAAACATATTGCATATGCAAAAAAATAAAGCTAAAGCTCTAACGATGACTCACGCGCAGGTGAGTGAGCGTCTGGGCGTCTGCGCAGACCGATGACACACAATCGTGTTAACGGAAATTACTTTTTAAATCATCTTTGACCTAGTCATATACTACAATCTAGAGTATGTTTAAAATAAACGCTTTCCCACGCTAGATATATCTCAGAGGAATTGTTTTTAATTTCTGACAGTTCAAAAACTGTATGCTTTATGCATGTTCTTTAAGTTTGTTAAATCTGTATTTGTTGTGTGCCACATAATAACCATAGATTTAATAAACGGATCAATATAGGAGAAAAATTATGAATTTTAGAAAATCCTTCCTTTTATTACAAAATTAATAAAGGACTGAGGTAATTCAATGCTTCGGTAGTTAAGTACGAAGGACACTGCCCATGGCGTGCTCCTGACCCGTTCACAGCTCTTCCTGATACCGTGTAATGGAGAGAGTCCGAGCAGTTGTGTTGCGATGTGTGCCGGCTATGATGTGCCAATAGTTGTTGTGTCCGAAGTTTGGTCGTGGAGGGCCTCCAGATCAATCTCCCTCTGGCGCAACATCGTTGGTCGTGTTGTTTGGTTTAACATTGCATCACATCTCTCAACTGCCGTCTTCCTTCCTAATCACTCAGTTTTTTTGAATGAATAGGCTCTTAATAACCTAGCGCGCTTTACCATCAACGATTGCATTACTGCTTACCATCAGGCGGAATTGTAATCAAGCACTAATTTATAAATATAAAAAACTCACCCTTTGTTATACTGGACGAAGTCCCAGTTATATCTAAATTGCAGCTATGTGAAAGACTAGCCTCATTCTTTTTGTTACATTTTAAAATGCTTTTAGCAACTCATGAATGTTCGTCGTAAATTCTCGTACTAGTTCTACGATGTCTGCAAAATGTCGTGTGCAGGTTTGTTTTATTATGCGCCTACTATAATGCATTCTTTGGCCTGCAATATCTACCTCATAAGATTTTTGAGCGATTTGGCTGTTTAAACCTAGTAGTCATACAACATAAAACTTTATGACCATTTGTTAGGATTCTGTAGAAAATGTTGAGGTGTTTGGTGTTCAATAGAAGTTTATAAATTGTTGGTGCAAAAAAACTGATTCGATATTTTAACATTGTGCATTATCAAAATGCTGTAATAACACATAAAGGGAAGAACCTGCCGTTAAATGCGGCCAGTCAACATTCTTCCACCACAGGAAAACAATTCAAACAAATTAACATTTCTAGTACTAATTAAATACTAAAATCGTCGTTAAACTTCACTAGATACCTATAAAATAAATCTTCGCTTCTACATCATGGATCTCTTGCGATCATTCCTTACATTCCTAGCAGCTCACCTACCTGACTTTGGTATGTGTTCTTAACGATCGTAACTTATTCATTCAGTTACTAGGATTAGAATTTATGTCCTTGTCAGCCCGTAGCAGCAGCTGATGTTCACTGCATGTGACAGTAAGTCTAAATAACGTCCATTTCAGGCCCCAGCAAGGAGGACCTTATTACTGTGGACCGACGTTACCGAATGGCTTGTCAAATATTCTAAACATGAATGATTCTTTCAAGGTTTGTGGTGTTTGGTTGCCGGCCGATGTGGAGAGGATTAGGGTGCAATCAAACACAAAGTTACGTACTGCTCGTTGAAAGTTCTGAAAATCAATAAGTTTTGACCCTTTTAATACTTATTACGTACGGCTTATATGTATACAAATGTTACATGTGACACTATTCTAACACACACGTCATCATCATCATCATTATCTCAGCCGCATAAGTCCACTGCTGGACATAGGCCCCCAAGCCTGCATCCAGCGCTTCCCTGAGATTTTGGTCAGATCATCCGACCACCTAGCCGGTGGGCGTCCGACGCTACGCTTGCCGGTACGTGGTCGCCATTCAAGAGCCTTTCTGCCCCATCGGCCATCGGCTCAACGAGCTATGTGCCCTGCCCACTGCCACTTCAGAGAGCTAATCTGCTGGGCTATGTCGGCGACTTTAGTTCTTCTACGAATCACCTCAACATATCCTTCTCCATAGGTGATGACATGCCATGACCTTTCTTATGAGGCGCATAGTGAGGATTTCTAATCCATATGTCATCACCGGTAACACACATTGGTTAAAGACCTTTGTCTTTAAGCACTGAGGTATTTATAACACACACGTGATATAACTAAACTGTATAGTGTACGAGACGTATGTGACATCACAGCACAGGCTTCCTATACAACATATTACACTGCTGGAATAGACCAAGTTAAATAAAAATTCGCCTCTGCAATGCAACCATCGTATTAAACTTCATTGTCTAGCCACACCTAATAAGTTCAAAGCCTGTAGGAGCTGATATATTCTTAAACTAGAAGATGATTATCACAATCTATTATTATTTCAATCCTAGGTCTGCTTGGGCTGGCAGCCTGGCACTAATATTAATTTTAAGACAATAACTCTTGCAAGATCTGAACAGTTATGCTCTCAATATGTCTGAGAATGAAAACTCGTTCGACATTTGGGTCGATGTACTTAAATTATTTACGTCAACTATATTAAAATTTATCATGGTTATTAGACGCTTTAAATTTAAACACTATTCTAGTTTGCTCTAGTCATCGTCAAAGGTCTGCTGTTTGTTTGTACTCTATCGAATCTATACTAATATTATAAAATTGAAGTTTGTTTGTTTGTTTGAAAGCGCTAATCTTAGGAACTACGGGTCCGATTTGAAAAATTCTTTTTCCGTTGGATAGGCCTTAAATCCAGAAGGGCTTTATACTATACAACATCACGCTGCGACCAATAGGAGCGGGACATTAAAAAAAAAAACGGTTGAAACCGTGTGGCGCAGCTAGTTCTCAATATTGTTCCTTACCCGTTATTATTCTCACGTATTTTTTAAGGGCAGGTTTTTCTTGTGTTTCTTAAAATTTTTTGTTTTATTGTTTTTAAGGATTTGCTAGTGAAGGTGGGACTAGCAGTTATGCAATCGTTGATGGTAAAGCCCGCTAGTTTGTTAAGGGCCTATTCACTCAAAAAAACTGGGTGAATAGACAGTAATACGGCAGTTGAGCCAGGTGATGCAATGTTAAACCCAACGACCAACGATGCTGCGCTAGTGGGAGACTGATGTGGAGTCCTTCTACGACTAAACTCCCGACACAACAACATTTGACGCATCGTACCCGGCACACATCGCAACATAACTGCTCAGACCCGTCCTCCGTACTGCTTCACCAGACATCATGTCGGAACATGACGAATCGCTTGGCGGAAAGACTTTGTCTGGTGGGTGGTAACTTCTATCGGCAGCCGATGTTATGCTTTAAAATTAAATGACAACTCTCAAATCGTGTAACTAATTTGATATCCCTCACTTATACGAAGTAATTCGAGTTGAGGGAGTAGAACCCTTTTTACTTGGCCAGAGATTCGATCGAGGCTTTAAGCAGAACTCAATGCTTGGTTAATCCTCTCTATTTACCACAGTGCTGTGCGTCATGAGAGGTCAAATAGTTGGCAAGCCTGCGGCATTTGTCGTAATTACTCACTATTATTGTTGTGATCTACTTCAAGTATCAGTAACGCATTGATAAGCAATACCCGTTACATTTATTGGTATTAATAGATGGTTTACCTGTAAGTTTAGTATTTGGTAATTTATCGTTGTCTTTAGCTTTTAATCGTTCATTACTGTGCGTAGGTCCTCTCATGTCAACATCAATGTCCTCTATATGAAAAGGAACAAAGATTTGACCATCGCGTGGGAAATATTACATGATTCCAATGCTGGAGCATTATTGTATCTACATGACATAATAAATGAGTTTTTAACAATAGTTACCATTGTAATAATATGTGTGCAATGTTCTTACCGCAGTTACTGCAACTGTGATTTATTCTTTACATTGACTGATATGTCATTATCTTTTCGCCCACCATAATAATATACTAGGTCTGATAAAGTTACAAACAAAGTACCTGGCCTTATCCTGAGCATAAATTTAGTATTTTAATATATTGATGTAGTCTTGTTTAAACTGGGATATAGGCTTGTTTCTATGAACCATACATATTACTCAACTAGACCAAGGACCTTGAATTAACTTGAATTGAAAGCCTATTTGCGCGAATTAATCAATACAGTCCTTTTCAAATCAATTGGTTACTTTGCAGACAGTTGAACAACTTCGTTTTTTAATTTATATAGATACCAAATAAAAATAGAAACTTATTTGGAATGTTAACATTCTCCATTTACATAATAGCCACGCTAATTGTTTTTTCAAATACGTTATTTTAATTACGAGTCGTTTAGCAAACAACTTTTATTGATAAGAGATTATAATTAGCTCCTATTAACAGTTTAATCCTAAGCACCTCGCTCGATACTTAGCTAGTTAAACCCAGTCGTATAAAGAAGCCCACGACACTTCACTTAATCCTTTAAAAGGCTTTACGATCCCAGTTATAGCACAAATGCTTATACAAAATATCGATACGAAATAGATGCATCGCCCACTCGTATCAAACCCTTTTCCTTAAGAAGTTAGTTGGCTTCCCTGACAAAGTATGATGCGTTTACTTTAATAAATCTGTTCCTTGTTGCCAATTAGTGTTAAAAATCGATATTTTTTATCAGATCTATAATAATTTCCAGGTTTCTATACATGTCTATGTCTTATCGTCATCCGCCCTTATGCCAATAAATTTTTCATCTATATCGCCCATTCTAACACTGGAAATTAAGTAAAACTGGCGTAATGTCTATCCTTCACAATATTCATCCTTCTTTTCCCATAGGCTACCTCATTTTGGCTGCTTATTATAACTGTCAATGTTATTCTCGAGAGTGAATAGAATTTTTGTAGAGCTCGTTCCGCCCACTCGATGTTGTAATCGATACATATCTCGGATATCGATAACCACAGAGTGCCGTGACTATGTCGTTAGCTTGATTGGCGATTGTAGAGCAAATCGCTCCTACAGTCGACCGGCGTCTATAACCTGTTACCTACATGAGCTACATTGAATAGAATCAGGCTGTAAACTAGTTTGTAACAGATAGGGATCGATAGATAAGTGCTGCTGTCAACGGTCCACCAGCTCTAGACGGATTATGTGTGTGATATCTTATATTTACTTAAATAGCTTTAAGGTTACGTGACTGAAACACAAGATGATTTAGGAATGTTTGACAATAGTGTTAGAAGACTTTCGGTTCCAATTTTTTTTTTTTTGGTCACTGATAAGGATTCCTATTGCCTGTACATTTTTAGATAGGACACTTACACGTCGTCATTTCAAATGCGTCTCTGAAGTCGATAATACTTCGGAAAACACCTTGATATTTTGTTTATGTGGATTGTGGAAAATGATCACACTTACCATAATTCACAAATAGCAATGAGAAACACATAAAAAACCAATTCGATTAATTCATTACTGTTAAATAATAATAATAATATTTATTGTGACAAAAAAAATACTGTAAAAGAACAGAAAAGTCCATTCCCATATAACTGCAACACAAGAAACATATATTAGGTCAACTGTGCAACATTACCCGCATGCGACTTAATGCGGAGACCGATCAGCCGACGAACTGTAATGGAAACCTTACACTGCTTTTATATGGCGACCCATTTTACTGTAAAACTGTTTTAAATAAGAAGGTTTAGGATTTGGGATTATATTCCACCATTTTGATACGATTTCCGTGGTAGACTCATGTTTCGTAATGAAATAGATATTCTGAGAAATTAATTAAAACTGATTTAATTTGTGCTCGTTTCCGCTTATCTAAAAGAAAAGACACTTAAAAGAAGCATAAACACGACGTTTTGCTTGTAGTGGATTGTTTTAATGTTAATATACCCTTGTCTTTTGGTTTTCACGCTTATAAAGTGTAATAAAACAAAAGTAGAAAGGTTTTACGGCACTAGTTTTTCAGACTATACTGGCCCTGATACTCATAAATAAAAGAATCCATATAGTACATACGTTAGTAATGTTAGCCTGCGACGCTGCGGAAGCCTATTTCAACCACCGCTTGATCGTCTTATAAGCTGTAGTCTAAAAATGGCCCTAATATTGTCAGACTCTGAAGACGTCTTAAAACTACGAAGACTTTTTACTCTGCAAAACTAACATCACAATCAGTTTTTGAACACTTCTTTCATTTTATAACAAAATGCACACAGTACCACATGTAGCAAAAATTGTAGCGTATGTAGCTAATAGTAGTAATTTGAATTAGGTTTAAAGAAATTGTTTAAATCTGATGGTGACCGGCATTGTCATAATTAATTTAATATGTCAATAAATAAATGGTAATGTTAAGCTCCTCCAGAATTCCACATTGTTTTATTAGAAACCTTATCAAAGAAATACTCTGTAAGTTCCGTCGATTTTTTAGCAGTATGTGCAAAGATCAGCAACAATCCCAAATCGCTAAGTATAATTATTAGAAGGAAATTATAAATTACAATTTTATTATATATCAATTTGCAATGAAAAAAGAAAAGCGATTATGTTTTAAGACTAAAGTAAGTAAGTTTTATTTTATGAGGTGTCGCGCCAGGCGAAAATTCTTAACAGTTGACAAATCAATTTTCCCGATAACTTTCCAGACAGAGACAGAGCATTTCTTTAGTAAACCTGACACCTCTTACTCAAAATCCAGCTCAATGTTCTATACGTCATGACTTTCGGTTATGATTTTAAGCAGTCCACTACATTATAATTTATGAGTGAAGCGAAGCGTGGCCTACAATGAGCTATTGATTGTGTTTAGGTTTTTTGTTAATTGATATGTTACTCAGGTTTTGTTCGTCGAGGTCGTGCTTCAGAGCAGCACGGCATAGTGTAGGTATTACACTTGTTAAAATATAGCTGGTTCTTTGCTTGGTCATCGACCCACTTAGGTGCTCATCACAATTTTGAGCCGCGGTTCATAATTTCTCTAAGCATTTAAAAATTGTAATCTTCGCAACCAAAGTTTTATCGACTTGAGCAATTAAAACACACACAGATATCATCTTTTTGAGAAAAGGAACAGTGAATTGTTGCCAATTTAAACTAGTGCACATTGCAACAACCAGAGGCACTTCAGTGATATTTATACGTCTATTATATTCTAAAACTAATTGTTGTGTAACAGGCATCGACTGCAATCATTTGGCTCATCCCAATGTCAAATTCAATTTACATATTGCATATTAAATACATCATCGCTCCTACGTGCCGACATAACATGCTCATGTTACTCGGCCTATCGTTGCATCACGCGATCCAACCTGGATGACTCACCCAGTGGGCGATGGCAACCGGTCCCAGGTAGAATGCAGACCGTTTTTACCGGCCCTATTGGGAAAATAGTCTGTACATTTTGTAATTTGCAGCTCACTAAAGTAACTTGTTTGGAAGTATGTGCCCTTAATTGTAGTGTTGATAAATCAATGTTGTGCCATCAAAATTGTTTACCATGTATATTTTTAGGTTAAATCTTTTCGCGAGTCCTCAAGCATACCAAAAGTGTCCTCACCTTACCAATATGCTTATTTTAAAGGATTCGATAAGAATGTCTTTTTATTGGTTTGGGGCTCGAAATAGATGTGCAGTAACTCTGCTGCGTCTGGTACATGTGACCTGTGTAGTATGTATATACCCACCAAGTGTTATTTAGCCGTGTTTGGTAAGCTTGTCGCTTCAAGACGTTTCCAATCCATATACCGCTTATGATTCATGCGAATTCTTTGTGCTTGCGAATTTTACTTTCTAAACGACTTTTTCGTTTAATTCTTTATCGTGTAATTCAATTTCAACTTACAATGTCGCCGTATCAAAAATGTCTGGTCTAGATTTCTAAACATTTCATGATGATAAGTATTTACGATCCAATTTTAAATCCACATTATCCCAGCTAATTTTGATTGTGCAATGGATACTGATATTTGTACAATGACAAATAACTTCGGTATTGTCTACTATCGCATATTGTCTGCGTATCTTTCATTACATCTGCAATTATTTCTGATTTTACTTTTTGTTACACTATACTTTCTCTAAGCAATCAATTATACGGAACGAAATGTTCTCGAAGGCTTGTAAGAAGACTATGATTTATGCTACCTCCGTTAAGTGTTCCTCGAATTGTGTATTCCTTCTAAATCTTCACGTAGTCTCACCTTGTTACTCGTATATTTTTTGAACCTACTTACATTGGGATATATATAAATTAATTCTTTCATTATGATTGTGATATGTCTCTTCAGGACTCGTCTGCTCTGCTCCTCCTGCCATCCATTCTTTTTTTTTTTTTTTTTGGTATGGGGAATCATCAAATGACTTCTCTCGCTCTGGGCGGAACGGAAGGGCGTGTCTGACTTTTACTGACTAAAACCCACTCGTGTTTCTTCATTTGCCTGTGCGACGGCGTCCTTGACCCAGGAGGCATCGGTCTTCGTGGACCCCGTCACAATGTGCTGGCATCTCTTTGAGGCGCGCGTGAAACATAACGAGCTGTCAACTCCGGCCTGGTCCTTACCGGGCGGCGAGCTGCCCACTGCTTCCAACGAGGACCTGCGTCAGGCGGTAGGTTATGGCGTGCCCAGCCTGGGTTGTGACAATCGCTCTCACCATGTCACCATGAGATCCCGCCGGAGTTCTGTTCGACGTACCGCGATTGCTCGCGGCAGCGGAGACCTGCCATCGATCTTCGACATACATTTCCACTTCCACTCGAGTTTGCTTACTGTGCAAGCCATGTTGGTAACTCCGGTTCTTGTTCTGATAAAATGTATAAGACTTATATCATAAACAATGAAAGTGAGTGAACTGTCATAATGAAAGCACAACACAACACAACAATACAACTACCTTGAACTTTTACATTTGTAATGGGGATATCACTGTAGTATAACTATAAGGTAATGTATAATAGTATTACTAATAAAGAAAAGGACTGATAAAATGCGATAACCACAGCTCAAGTAACTATGATCATAAAGAACAAGCCAACTGTTGCTATGTCTATTACGAAACGGAAATAGATACAAGTTAGCTACTAAGCTGTTTGTAATGATAGTCTTAACGACCTGGCACACTAATGAAATGCTTAATAACAAAAAAAAAAAAAAAAAAAATACTGCCACTACCCTAGGGAAAGTTCTTATTGGACAACATAAATAAGTTGAAGTAGTATAAAGTCAAAAAGCAAGTTCATGAGATACAATATTTGTAATGATCTAATAAACTAATAAACATTGAATATTAGTCACTTGCAAGCGTTCATTCACAGAACGTCTCAACCACTCAAATTAACGATTACAACAATTGGGTCGAACACAGAATGTGATATTAATGCCATATTCTACAAAACACTGGCAACAGTCAAACATGTAACTGAGGAATAAACTAATTGACATGGACGTGAAACCTAAACGCAATCTCTAGCAAACCGACGCGACTTACGCACTTACCGCACTTAGTAACCAAATCCTGGTCCTTTCCATATAATTTTGTCCTATTAGCTTTATTGCCGTCAGAGTATGGTCCTTTGTGATTCGCCCACGTAGTTTTGTCTACGTTGTAGCTAACCAAACAGTGTCTTGGTCTTCCCACTCTACCAATTTGTATCCTATCAAAGCTCCTCATGCCTTTTACAGGGCTTAGATGTAGGCGGGCGGTCAGTTATATTAATATTAGCATACCAATATTTACGTTAGGTTTATTTTTCTGTTGGGATTGTTACCAAGTGGATAACAAAATTTTAGAATGTTTTTATTGGACTGATGATATAAAACTTTACGATATCGCTGTCAACAAATTCACTGTGATTTGAAGACGTTGTAAAAGCCAATTATTTTTAAAACTGGTGCCGTGAAATTTTTCGCCGGGTCCGTAGAACATGACCAAATAGAACCTTGCTTCTTAACTTCTAATATCGTGTAGGTACATGGTATCACCTTGCACTACTTATGGAAATGTAAAGTCTGCTTTAAAACTGGACCATGGGGGGTAAATCTAATTTTTTTGTAATTAATGTTGGTATTAGTTTGATTTATTCCATTCACACCATCGCAGTTGTTTGTTATTGTAATTGTTTTCTTCCTATCAACGTAGCTGATCAGAATCTTGCCAGAAGTAAAAGTAGCTGCATACGCAAAGCAAACAAAACGCCTCTAATTCACAACAGGGAAAAATAAATCCTCAATAACGTATATTTTCCAGCATTGCTCAACAAAACAGCAATTTATCTCCGCCTATCGAACAGCGACTTCCGAAGTCTCGAGCCCGAAATTCAGGTCGTGGTTTCCTTCCAATCTTCACGGCACATCACCGTGATTGTCCCTTGGCCACTTGACCCCGTCCGCTTCGGAAATTGCTAGCACTTCCATAGGAAGTTAAAACTTCAGGAACTACCAACCTTTTATGGTTATTAATGAGCCTGGTTGTCGAATTTTATTAAGATTGATTTTACAAACTTCCTTTGACTCAAGGGTACTTATAATGTATTATTTCGTAACGGGATTATGTAAGTGCTTGAAGTTTATGTAAGGTTGGTCATTATATTGTTTAGTACGCTTGGTGCGTTTAGATAAATATTCATAGTAATAACTTTCTTTTTAACATCTCTGTTTTTATTCATATGAAACATTACGGTAATTTTTAATTGAAAAAAATTGCGTGTATTAAAGAGCTATCACACCGAATGTGACTGTAATCTTTTATATCTGACAAAATGGGTTTTATCCACGTTTCAACCTTTTTTAATGTCATGGCTAAACCTTTTAAGTACCTCGTGGTCTTAGGGATGTCTGATAACACCTACATCACTTAGTTTACACATAGGTAACCACGATATTACCTACTTGTACTTACTGAGCACTGGCTCATACATTCATAACTACTTTTTCTTATAGGGAAAGGCAGTAACTAACACGATTCATCTGCTATTCATATTTACATCAAACGGACAGGAATGACTATTTTATTATACAAAAACAATAAACATTTAAATTAATAACATACAATCACAGAAATAGTTATATGCCTTCATCATGCGTTTATAGTAATTGCTTCTGTGACTGAGGCTTCCGTTCCATTTTATAATGCCAGGGAAGCCGTCTGGTACGATCTTACTCTCTCTCTTTCCATTTGTACAGACGACAGCAAGTCGAGCTACTACAATCTGTCATATTTCTTTATTAGATTTTCAACTTTATTGCTAAAGCTGTAATGATTAAGATTGGTTGGGATTATTTGACAGTTTAGGGTAGCTTTGCCTGCTGTCCCCCGTACCTAAACACCAATTTATTGAAGTGTTTATAATTTTAGGTAACTTTTAAAGTATTGTTCTTCTATTACAGTTTTTCTCAAGAGTTGTAGAAAAAAAATTTTGCATAGTATTTTTTATTTTGTTTGGACATGCTATCCTCTGTATATAGCCTCATATAAGGGCCTTATCATACTAGCGGATTGCGAGCGTCTTCAAAGCGAAGCGGGCGCGCAACGAACACGCCGCGCATGCGCTGCGAATTCATTGCGGACGCGCAACGAAATCGCCGCGAATAGCACCGTGGACGCCATTTTGTACTATCTCGTACAAACGCCCGCCCGTCCGCCCCGCCTCTCTTCAGTCAGTAACGAGACACGAATGTATAAGGACTTATGCACCATCATAGCATTATTGGGAGATTCGGATATTGATACAGAGTTGTTTATAATTTTAAATTTTTTAATCGCCATTGTAAAGCCACCGTTATGTTGATAATTTGTAGGTAGCTAATGATTAACCGATTAATAATATTAAAGAAGTATAATTCATTATCTCCTGTGTATTTAATGTTAAAAACATACCTTATAGTAATTACGAGCCTTTCTTCAGATGATACTGATAGTCTCAAATGTGTGTCTTCATGTCTTATATCAGCGTGTATTCGATGCAACAGTTCATAAAATGTAGTTCTTGATATTCACAGGTAGGAACGAAGTTTTGGATAATGTTTTATTCGTTTGCAAAACAACACAAAGTAGTCGCTCTCTTCCATTCCATTAATTGATAATGTATCTTCCCAAATTCGTCGATGCTTCCGTTTTCGTCTCCGGCGTCTTCGAAGTAACAAAGCCAACAGCAGTGTCTCCTCGTCAGAATCCATTTTGTTACTGAGTGTACTTGTGCGTCGTTACCTTGCTACAAACACGCGACGAATTCGCAGCGCATGCGCGGCGTGTTCGTTGCGCGCCCGGCTTCGCTTTGAAGACGCTCGCAATCCGCTAGTATGATAAGGCCCTAAAGCCTCATAGTTAGTATACAATATTGAAAATTTTTCAATAAGGGCCATCTGTCCCAAAGACCTTATTTATCAAACTGTGGGGTAATTGGAGCGGGAATGGTTTTCATTTTGACAGTAGACATTCATTGCGTTATTTACATTGTTGAGCGGATATATTTTTCGAACATAGGAAGTAATGGCATCTGGAAGATTGTGGTAGATAATTTGTTACGCAATTAGTCTGCTGCCTATTCAGCGGTATTATAAGGTTTTTAAAAATTATTTCTGTATTTTTAATACCTCTATTAATTTCAAATTCACCATCGTTTGTCATATAACTACATACAAGCTAGCTTTGAATAATTTATTTCTTTTTTGTCACTGGCGGAAAATTAATGTCCATTCAAAATATTTGTTAGAGTAACAGATGAATGCACACGTCTAAACTAATTCAAAGAACATTCTTTGTATAATCTGTAAAGCGTGGGAGCACCTATCTACTTATTATATACATACGTAATACGTATACTCATGCACGTATGTTGTATTTACTTTCCTTTCTAGTGACAACGCTTACAATGTTGGTCTTACGATACTTTGTCATATCGAATCTCATTATGGGTATTCTCTAGTATTCATTAAATGAGATAAATGAATAGAATGTTTGCTAATGAGATAGGTTGATGATCTGGACTGGATTGCAGGAAATGGTTACTCAGATACTTGGTAAGCAGAATTTTTATTTAATAATGAAGAATATTATTAGATTTAGTGTGAGAAACAGTGGAAGTTACCATCTTCTATCTTCTCTCACATATAACAAAATTTGCCAAACATAACGCATCCTTGCAATTTTGCTCATAATTCATCACCCTATACCTATGCGTAACACACAAGCGACACTTTTTTGGAGCATATGGAGCAATGGACTAGGACTACATATTCCTAATCCATTGCGCCATATACAGGAACATGTCTCCGCCCAATAACGCAATGAATTTTGTTGAACTATCAAACTGTATACCTAACCCATTTTAAATTGCTACTAATTAATAAATTACCCTGCTAGTTCAAGTATCGAAAGGCCGTCTAAGAAGGTTCACTTCAAAGACATGATGCTGCACAAAGTTACTAATAAAAACGTTCAGTTCAAGTAATAAGATGTGAAAATCAAAACAACTGCTTTGGCATGGCGATACGAAGGGAAATGTTAACAGAGACAATCTGATAACAGTATCCATAATAATAATAGCACACTCCACTGTGGGTGGAATCAAGGCAACCAATAGTCCTTGGAATTCTAATAAAGTTTTTGCCGATAGTTTATAAACTATCATTTGCAATTCTATTTCACATAGGTACTATTTGTAATTAGTTTTAAAGGGTTACAAAAAACATTGTCTCTATGCTCGCAATAGAAAATTAATTATACGTTGAAATTTATTTTTGTATAGTTTGAACAGAAGCCAAGCCATCAAACTAATACGATATACATACAGTATGTTACGAAAACCCTGTCCGACCCGTGAAGGTGTTGTTAGGTATCGATAACTGATTCTACTAATGCATACAAAACCGGGCTTTACTTAAAAAAAAAATCCCGCTAAAAAAAATAAATATTATTTCGCAAAAGGAGGTAACTTATTAAATGTGCGTTGACCACCCTTCGCCTGCCGACCGCGGGGGGCGGGCGGCAGGACACGCGGCACGTGGTCGCATCGCTATTCGCTCATAATAATACCGGTGTTGTCACTTTTTAAAAATTACCAAATTTCGGGGAAATTGGAATTAATTCGTTGGAAAAAAAGATTATTTCAAAATTCATTTGTATTGGTACTATGATGAATACGTAAAATTTTATATTATATTTGGTCATGTGTTTACCTAACCTCTATTATCCTTATGGGTCGGACAGGGTTTTCGTAACATACTGTATATATTTTATCATTTTTTTTTTGTACTTGATTTTACGACGGCAACAGAAATACATCATCAGTGAAAATTTCAACTATCTATATCATGATTCATGAGTATAATGACAGTAACGTCTTAGTAATTAGATCTCATTTCAACCATTTTAATACGGAACCTTAAAAATCTACTACATTCACTACATTATCGTCTTCGCTTTATCAAAAACTCGTAATGCATATGCTATATTCCGTAGAAATATCGGTAAATTATGGTATTAAGTTCTATCTTGTTAAGACTGAATGCCGACCTCAACAAATGTAGTTGAAGCAGTCGAAGATAAAAATTGGATTAAAAACCTATATATCTCTCCAAATTACTTCTCATACACAACTGAGCAGAGAGCATGCCGTTCACCTATTCCCACACAAAAACATAAAAACCTCTCAAACGGCATCACGGAACTTGTAATATTCAAAGAGTCGTTTGTCAAACAAGATTCGCATTACACGTTACAGAATCATTGTTACATTTCTTATGTGTACGACAATATCATTGATAACTTCCTCTACATAACATTTCGTAACTTCGTCATTGTTATGTCCTATTAGGTAATTCATTGTTTTCATTTCCACCTTTTTTGGCTTTTGTACGTTAATTTTGATTTTGATGTTCTTTTGTTCGGCTTCGCTTACGTGTTTTCAACAATATTTATCACCTATTTAGTTCTAGTTTGATGGATTTTAATATTATTCTTGTAACGATATGAAAACTAAACATACGTATAGTTACTGCTAGCCCGTATCTTCCCACTACTGGACAAAGGCCATTCCCCGTACCTTCTAGCTCATTCGATCCAGGGCTAAAGTGGACCACGCGGTCTTACATATCTGCGAATGCTCTACAAACGTGGGCTTTCAATTTTTTTTTTTTTTAACACCACTATGTAGTTAGTCGTGTTATTGCTATTCGTGATATGTCATCCTTTCTGTTACATAAGCATTTGCAGAGTTTGATTCACGAGCAGTGTTTTTTTTTTGCCATCACGACTTATCCTCATTTCTATTTTCAAAATGTTTTTATGTAGGCTTGGTATAAAACAGTGATGAAAAATATGGCAAGTCGTCTTTCTAACCTTACTAATTATTATTGAAACCTCAAAGCATTGGTTTTAATTAGGTGATTAATTCTAACAGCCCTATTTTCTGTTTCTGTTGCTACACTGATTAGTAATAATGTCTTGTTTGCGTGAAATGTTCGCCTCTAAGATAGTAATTGGAATTCTGATTTTCGGTTTGGAGAAAATGGTAGTGCTTGTAGTCGTGTCTTCAATTAACTAGATACATATTTAGTCGTGACCTTTCGCCATGGAAAGCTACACGCTTCAACAACGCGTAGAAATTATTAAAATTTATTATCAAAATCAATGCTCTATTCGCCTAACGTTCCGTGCGTTGCGTCCAATTTATGGCGTTCATGGCCGTCCTGCAGAGTCCACAATCTGTCGTTTTTTAAAAAAAATTGAGACCACCGGGTCGGTGATCGATGAAGCAGTTCCTGTACGTCAAAGAAACGCAAGATCGTTGGTGAATATTGTTGCCGTTCGAGACAGTGTGCGAGAAAACCCCAGACAATCCATTCCGCGTCGTGCGCAAGAACTAGGTTTTTCTGCGATATCAACATGGCGAATTTTGCGCCGAGATTTAGGTTTTCATTCATATAAAGTTCAATTAACTCAAGAGCTAAAACCCAATGACCACAGGCAGCGCCGTGTATTTTCTGATTAAGCGTTAGAGCATCTGGCAGCTGATCCTGCTTTTGAAAAAAAAAAAAATCATCTTCACTGATGAGGCTCATTTCTGGTTTTTCGGCTTTGTTAATAAACAAAATTGCCGGGTTTGGTGCGATGAAAATCGGCGGGAGATTCATCAGGTGCCTTTACACTCCGAAAAAGTAACTTGTTTGGTGTGGATTTTGGTCCGGCGGTATTATCGGCCCTTATTTCCAAGATGCGAAAGGAGCCGCGCTCACTATCAATGGATACCGATATCGGACGATGATAACAATTTTTTTGTGGCCTAGGGTAGGTGGTATGGATCTTACAAACATGTGGTTCCAACAGGACGGCGCCACTTGCCATACAGCCCGGGAAACATTAAATTTATTGAAAGAGAAGTTCGAGGGCTTCGTCATCTCGCGTGCTGGCGACATTAACTAGTCCCCGAGATCGTGTGACTTAACACTGCTCGATTATTTTCTGTGGGGCTACGTGAAATCTCTAGTGTATGCAGATAAACCACAGTAAATTGCTGCCCTAAAGGCCAACATATCTCGCGTTCTTCGTGAAATTGAGCTCCATTTATGCGAAGACATCCTTCAAAATTGGTCCACCAGAATACATCGGACGCATCTACAGCGGAGTCGCGGTGGCCATTTGGCTGATATTATTTTCCACACATAATGTCATTGAATATTCTTTAAAATGTAATAAAAATTGTGGTAATATCACTTAAACAGATTGTTTTATTTCCAAAAACCGGCCAAGTGCGTTCGGACTCACGCACAAAGGGTTCCGTACCATTGATTTATGAAATTAAAGGATTTAAGTTATTTGTATGAATGAATAAGCGGTTTACGATTTACGAGGTATTAAAAAAAACTACTTACTAGATCTCGTTCAAAACAATTTTCATTGCTTGAATTTTAAAATACTCTCTTAAAAATTCGTTACATCGCTCGCTAATTTGAACCACTGGACTATAAATATGAATACGTCAATAACTATATATAAGAACCGGATATCTACGTACCTTAGATTTTTAAAGAGCATTGATTATTTTTCCAAAAAATATTAGTGGTAAATTAAGCAAGTAAGTGTTACAAGTACGAAAAAGTTGTAAATGGATTCGACCGTGACTTACTGGACATATTAAGCCCTTGACTTTTAAAACTACCCAGCTTGCAGAGGTCGATTAAACATAAACATATCTATCACTACTGCCTCGTAAAGACCAGCACTATCGGAAACTCGTAAAGTTTTATTATTTTCTCAGCTGAGCCGAAAACAGAAATCCGGGTGTGTTAAATGACGTTGATGTAATAAAAATTCATGTATTTCTGTCAAAATGAAACGGTTATTGGATCTTGACCAAAACGCTATTTGACATTTGTATGAAATGAATATTAATAAATAGATTGTGTTAGAAAATGAAGTATGGGTCCGGTGTGTATTGTCTTTCTCTGAAATCAGTTGGTAACGTTGCAAAGATGGATCATAAAGATAGAAAAAGAAAGATATGAAAAAGGCAACGCAGAAAAAGAAAAAGTTGACAGCATACCTAAATCAAATAACATTAATTCGTACGAATTTTATAACTATAAAAATAAAGGGTATCGATACCAAAATAAAGCTAACAATGAAAAGCCAAAATATATAGACCGTCACGTACAAAAAAAAACAGATCCAGAATTAGTCAAATATTTAAATTCTACCATTCGGTTGAACAAAATTCTATTGTCACATCACAATTCGTATCAATTAGCTAAATTATTTTCGTCTTCAATAATGTTGAATGGCGTGCTCTGTCCATACAAAGCTGCTTAAAATTCCTTAATCCCACGACAGACGAGGATGCTTTCAGATGAATGACTGTTCTCTAATATACTCCTTAGCGTGTTTGACTGTTCTTCGGCATTGACGTGTTAATGATGTTTATAAAAAAAAGCGACGGTTTTTATATGTATTATGTAGATGCGATTTATGAAAAGTCTGTATTTATTTTGTAGTTTGAAAAAGAGTGGATTAAGAAGAAAGTTATTTTTTAACAGCCTGTCAAAAAGCTCTTAAACTAATGGAAGCGGGTCTACCGATACGGTTTCAGGCTAATGTACTTTTATATAAAACTAGATCTCTCGACACAAGAGACTTAACAACTTCAATATTAGGACAATACCTTTTAAATTTGGGGCACATACTATGTGGACTACCATGTTTCGTGCAGTCACCATCTGCCTAAGCTTGTTATGACGGCAATAACCCTTAGAGCCTCATTGCTGAGGTAGATATGGCCCCAGGAGACGTTTAGGGACTCGTGTTACGCAATATTAGGTTACCCTTCCATTTCAGACATTGTTATCTTACATTTTCTGTAGACGGCTAATTCTGGAACATGTAAATCCATAGAAGGCAGGAAATAGTATATCTCCATTATAAAACGCCCATTTATTTAGTTGGTAGATCTGTCAGCACAATCAATCATGTGACCACACTGCGCGGGCGCTCCAAATGTAACTCGACTAGATGGCATCTAGCACTTTTATATAAATTGTTTAACTCTTATTAAGGGAGACAATAGCATTGTCCTAGTCTAGCCAGTCATTTTCGTCATTTTATCGACTATTTTGTTTATAAAATATATTTTGTTTTGTTTTGTTTCTCTGCTACTGTCAGTTTTACTGGATAGTATATCGATCTATATCTATATACATGCTACATAATATTCCAAAAATTGTATATTCGTTCACCATTACCTAAAATGCTTTGAGGTTTAAAATTCACGTATGTAACCTGGCTATAACATAATTTACGGTTGTACAAATAAAGAATTTAAATTGTGCACTGGTTGCGAAATGTTTCTCAGTATAAAATGGAGATACCATTCGTTTTGAAGGTTGTCTGCCGGAGCCAAGAATATGAGTGCCGCATTGCAGCCTAGATGCACCGACCTGGCCAAAGCATTCTCAGAATTATATATAGGCTAACTGTCTATTACTCTAGTAACAGTATCGCAATTTCGAAACACTAGAGTCAACATTTTGTAAAACTGGCATAAATCTTCCTTAGTTTTGATAAACAGTGAAAATACATTGTTAATTCTAATTTCACGAGAAGTTATGACACAAAGGGGCATGACTTCTCGTGAAATTAGAATTAACAATTGTCAGTGTTAAATCATGCCAAAGTGTCTACTAATTTTGATGATGTTTAATGCAATAGTGAGTCACTTGACCGAATTTAATTTTCAAGAGTTCTGTATGAACTTTGAGTTGAAATCTGAACTCAGATAAAAATAATCATAACAAGAAGCTGATTGACATCTGTTAGTTCTGCCAGTCATTGACACTAACTCTAACGTTTTTAATTTTAAGCTCCTAAATATAGTTTCAACCGCTTGAATGGGGCTCTCATCTTATGGTGTGGTCCCTCTTACTACGTCATTATATACGAATTCTTTTACCTAATATACGTAAAATACTCTCGAAACTCCATACATTACTTTGATCAAATTTCTATTATACAATAAATAAATAACGAATGTGTTTCGTTATTGCCATATTATGCCTATTAAAGACTAAAATACTGCTACGGTACATTAGTTATTCAACATCACTTAGTTTCCACTTTCCACGCTGTCTCGTTGAAAAATATCGTTCAAACGTTTTTCGACTCATAACTATTAAAAGCGGACTAAGGCAATACACTTGGTATCATTGCTATCTTCGAAGTTATTGTAATGGTACAACAGTTCTGGACTAGCACTTACACACCTAAATAAGTATTGAATGGACCTTTGTTTGCAGCAAGTAAAATTAATTCTATATTGTTCTGTTTTGTTGATCATTACATATAGAATATCTTTACCTTTGGAATATTCTATTTTAAATGCATGCATAACCTAATTTTACCAAGGGATATGTTATTTACAGGCTGAGCTAGATAAGAAATGTTCTTGAACTTTATCTTGTTCCCTCCTATCTAGATATGCTTCCAACACTATTTGTACACTTTCACTTTCCTATCACTTTGCAAGTTGCACTACTCGTGTTTAATTAGCGTGGTAAACCGCTTTGAGAACACTTTTATATTTGATGATGTAAAAGTATTAGTTTGACTGAATTAACTACTGGTTTAGCCAGCACATTTATAAATATCTAACGCCCATTTAGAAAAGATAAAAGCAAAAAGATGTGTGAAATCAGGACTTAAAAGATACGAATCAATTTATAGCCTCTACTGATCTGAAACTTAGATTGCTTCATAAAACAGAATCCAGAAATGCATCGTGCATAGAATTTCCTTTGTGTTTGGAGATGAAATTTCATATAAGCTTTATCGAAGTTATCTATTTAGGTGGCATTGTAGTCACACAACTTGGCCATAACGTTGACATTGCGGGGAACATAATTTTATGGCATTTGACATCGAGATAACAACTGATTAATGTAAAGAAATTATGATTCAACCGATCTCGAAGTCAACGTTTAACCTTTGACAGTATGCATAGAAAGAGAAATACAAGCAGATAGTGGCCCCGATTCACAAACTAAACCAAATTTAAATTCAGTATCTTTTCCTTTCTATTTCATTAAGAAAAGGCCAGAAGATAAAGTATTATATTAGTTCTGTCAAATTAAGATACTTCATAGACAGTTTAGACGTTATTAAAAATTTGGCGACTAAACATAGGTACATAGGCCTCCCCCAAGGTTCTCCACGACGACCGGTCCTGCGCCTCCCGCATCCAGCGGAGTGTGGATCAATCAATCAATCATCAGGCCTATGTCCAGCAGTGGACGTCTTTCGGCTGAAATGATGATGATGATGAAACATAGGTACGTCAATTTACGTCAGACGCTGACTAATTTAACAGGACTGATTAATTTCACTAGCGGCCGCCAGCGACTTCGTTCGCGTGGTTTAGTTATGCTCCGCTCCTATTGGTCGCAGCGTGATGTTATATAGCCTAAAGCCTTCCTGGGTGAATGGGCTATCCAATGCAAAAAGAATTTTTCAAATCGGACCGGTACTTCCTGAGATTAGCGCGTTCAAACAAACAAACAAACTCTACAGTTTATATATTATCTTTCAAATCTTTCATAAGGCGTCAATAGACTCAATTATAAATACATTGATTTCTAAGCGCCTGCTATGCCGGTGAACGTCCCCGAGCGTTGCACCCCATCTACCACGCTGTTCTTTGCTATCTCAGCCGACTGCCATGCCGGTCTAGACGCACCGTCTCACTCCAATTACAATAATGGCCGGGTGCATCGCGAAATTCCATAACACTTTCACCGCTGTAAGTGGCTTTGCTTTCATGTGCCTAATGGCTAGAGAGTATTCTCTTATTTTGTTTCATTCTTCGAAAAGATTAATGACTGCATCTTTTTTCGCTGCTCTATGTTACTTGGTGTTACGTCTGCTGATGAAATTATCTTTTTTCGTTACCTTGTGCGAGAATTGTTATGATGTATTGTGTGATATCATAATTATTGTGTCGTTACATGCAAAGAGTTCCCACGTTTGGATTATATCAATCGTGCTGAAGTGGAATAACTTCCGCAGCACCATTTTGGAAGATTCCAAATTCCATTTGAGAATTTTATTACAGAGTTAACCTTACTAGAAAAGCCATCCGAATCCTCGTAAACTCAAAATACCTTCATTATTTAGTGTTACTTACTGTTTCCCGAAATGATATTATTGCATCGTTTAAATCGTTAGCGGTTTACTTTACGCCTTCGAAAACTAATATGCCTTCTATTTTTAGCCTTTACACTTCCTGTACGGTGGTCACAGATCCAAATCTGTCATTTGTTCTCTTACGTCTTCCCCTGTCACAATATGGTTTTAGAAACACGTTAGGATTTATTCCACGATTGTTTGTTAAACCTTGGAGGGTTAAATGACAAAAGCTATCAATTTAAGTCGTAAATGATTATTTTTGGACACTCTGTGATTCTTCTTCGCTGTTGAATAATTGGATTTGGTATTTTATTTCGGTATTCGGTATTTGACTGTTGGCTTTTGTCCGGCTTCCAGTGTGATTAATCCCGCAATGTTTCTGGTCAGATTAATCAATGCAAATAAGTAAAACGGTAGAACTGTTGTTTAATCAATACTATTTGCAGCTTTGCATTACTTGTTTTGTAACTGGTAGTTTTTATATCTCGTTTGACTTACCGTAATATTTACTTTCAAAAACTTTACTGTATTAAAAAATGGGCATTTCAGTTTCGCTGGAAACAGATATAGCTACTTATTCCGATAAGTCTTTTTTTATAATAGCGATAGGTTTCCATAAACGTGACATTATTCCACTACGAAGTATAACAAAGAAATGCAACTATATTTACCGTTAACTCCCCGACCTATTTGTGTGTAACGACCACTCTGGTACATTGTTGTTGCTCGGATTCGGGTTTTGCGGCCACTTTACAGCTCCTACACGTGTATAGAGAACCTCGTAGACGTAATCGCTAGAAACGGTCTTCGCTAATGTTTTCACTTACGCAACGCTAGTTCGACGACCCGAACCATTGTTGGTCAACTGTTTGTTTATGGTTTTTGTGTTTGAGTCTCACCTTGAATTTTACGGCTATAGACAAACATTAGCTTCTATCAATCAATTGGTAAACCCTCGCCCACCATGGCAGATAGACCGTATTTAGTAAATTCCACGTTCGTTTCATGGCTTTGCTTGACTCATCCTTCTTCAATTTGGTCTGTGTCATTAGATATACTAACAGCTGTTATATCAATGTCTGTTTTGGAAGCTGTGATCAATGTATACCTAACTTTTTGCCTATCTCTGAATCACTGAAAACGCTACTTCTCTAAGTTCCTTAAATGGTTTCGGGGAAAATTCTCTTACTCAGCTATTAATCTAACGGCCTGCCTCTATTTTTACTTCAACACGATATTTAAGCCCTGGTTATTACTAAAAATATGTAAATCACTATCACACCTTATAACTAAGCTTTCTACTTCTGAACAAAAAAAAAACAAATGTAAATAAAGTCAGATTTTGCAACATCATCATTGATTCTCCGAAGGGGCTTGAGCCCGCGAACTAAAGAGCCATTGAAAAATCGTCAAAGCACGTCTCGGGAACTGGGTCGAGGGTGGTTAGAATAACTACCAAGATATTAGCTCACATGATGTAACCTTTCGCACTTGATAACTCATAGAGTTGGAAATGCTTTGAAACCCGTTTTTTCATAAGGCGAAATTGTTTTTAAATACTTCAATTGCAGAATGAAATGAATTATCTTATCCAAACATGTCAAGGTGTACTTTTACTTCGTGATAAACATTTCATTAACTAATTTGCTAGCAGAAGAAGATGTACGTATTTTTATTTGCAATACCTAATCTTTTTCTGGTTGGCTTATTGCCAAAGCTCTGTTTCAACTGAGTTGTTACTTATCTCGGACTGTGCATCATCGACTGCTTGTCGGATATTCTATCCTCTTATAATGAGTCAAGAAGTGATTTCCATAACAATACTTAGGATTCATATTTGCAGTATTCATATAGTCAAAATGTTTTTTAAAGTCATTGGTTTAGTTTTCTTCGTATAATTGTAAGAATTTTATGAATAACCTTAGAACTCGTTATAACCGTGTATAGCCTGTTTTTGTCATTGCATAGCCTGTATCTCAAGGTTTTCTAACTACCATTGACAGATGCTCTTTTTTATTATTGTTAAATAAATCCCACAGTAAATTAGTAGGAATAGTACCCATATGTTCTTTTCGGTTCATAGATTATGCATGATATAATGAGTTGTTCTTTCCTTCTTATATTTTTATCCAAATCCGACCAGAATAGAACCAAAACATACCAATTAAGCTACATCTATTAGCAGGTTATCAAATTGCATCCACAATTGATTCTAACCGTGCGCAATGGAAGTGTATGTACTCGTATTAACATTTTTTTACTAATAGTTGCTGCTGGCACATCGTAGACGAGAAACTTATTTAGCCTAAAAATTTCCCTGTTATCGAAAATATGTCGTTAAAATTTTAGGCTAGTTCCTTGAAATATAAATAATCTGACTTCGTATTACATAATTTCTTCATAATATAGACTCAATTTATCATAATGAAAGCAGAGTGCAAATATTGTCTCTTTAATTTTTCTTAATGTATATTCTATGTAGCCTTGGGTAAGTCCAATATAAACAGATAACGCTATTTCTGCATGATATTTACGAGCGACGTATATTTCCCAATAGTGCGCCAAATTTACGTCCAATGTTAACGTAAACTGTTTATACTACGTTCAGTCTCATCCGCTAACCATTACAACAATAGAATGTAGGTAAATACCAAGTTTACGGCGCTCCTAATTAACATCACCTTGACCCAATCAATACGCCTTGAGAAATTTTACAGTTTTCTCTGTTACTACATAACATTTTCATTCACTAGTTTATTTTAATAGGATGTGTGAAAACATAGAGTCGGCTTGTATACTATACAATGATCGTCAAACTCTGGCTTTCGTCCAAATAAAAGAGCGGTAAAATTACGGACCACTATAATAAAATTTTAACTTGTGCCTCCCATGAGAGCCCTTCTAAATTCGCCATACAGCTGACCTATTTCGCGTTCAATCTGGCACGATCCAGAGCTGTTTTGTTTATTCGAGGGCAACGCTTTTATAATGGGATTTTAGTGTTCGCTACTATGATAAACGAGTACCATATTCTATATGAATAAAACACTACCATTCGGCACTGGGTGGTATCCAATACATGGTATTTTCGGCTACCGAGGCCAACATACTCTAATTTCGAAATCTTTTAGGAGCTTTTAAACATTATGAAATAAACGATAAAATAAAGTGCTATCAAAATGAGTTCGCGGGACTATTACAAAGTGTCTTACATGAGTAAGGGAGCTGAACGCTCCATGAGATCTATGGACCATGACGTTCTGGACAACGACACAGAGTTTAACGCCAACCAGTTCAAACTGTACGATGACTTCACTACAGACCTTCGTATCGCCTTCAACCCTCTCAGGCGAAACTTCCACGACATCACCAGGACTGATATGATGAGGAGGAGGGGAGATCCCAACGATTCTGGTGTCGATATGGAAAATGGAAACCCTCTTGAGGATGTATCTACTTCTAATGATAGTGACTTGGTAAGTATTCGCAAGAATAGTCCAGTAGCCATGATTTTGATTTTGTGTTGAAGTATTCAAAACAGTATTTAATATGATTACTTCCATAAATATAATACAAACATGTGTATCAATGTATTCAACCACTCATACGCTTTAAATCCATAGCGTGAAGTTTCTCGTATAACTGTTAACTTTATCTTGCTTGGCTGCAGAAATAAATGGGTGTATAAAATTTTGCAATTGGCCGAAGCTTTCAGGCTGAAATATTTTTAACACGATACATTATAGAGAGAGATTTTCATTTTTATTTTATAGTTTTGCATTATTGCTTTCTCAACAATCTCTGTATTAGTATATAATAATATATTTTTCTCACAATGCCGAAGTTATCTGTTTAAACAAAAATGCTATCGGAAATCTGTTTCGCGTTAATCTAAATTATATATTATACATGTGATCTAAACGTCACGTTTATGACGATATATTTAGATCTAAACATCTAATCAACAACACTGCAAAATCTCATAAAATGCAAATCTGTGTTGTCCGCCACAACGCGCGTCGGATCGAATACTACAAAGTACAATTACTGATGGTCGGCGCCATCCATTGTGTACAGCCGGACGGTAGCGCCTCGTCTAGCCATTGTCCGGCTTCTATGCCAATCGGCAATGGTAACTTAAGACAATGCTCTATGACACAATCGGTTGATTTTAAGACGACGATACGGCCAATTCTTTGTACGGTTAAAGACTTATTCAGGTTATTGCACTTAAAATTCAATGTTTTACGCTAATAAAAGAAATCATAATATTTTTGTCCAAACTAGTTTGTAGCTTGAATTCTTCTCAACCAAAAACAAAGTTTAGCCACAGAACTTTCGTAATGGCCGTTTTTTTTACTAACCCTGTGTTTATTATATTTATGTTTTATGTATACTTCCCCAGAACAACTATAAAGGTACATCTACCCTTCAATTAGATAGTCCAATCAATGTAACAGATTAGCATTTCTATGAAGATCTCGAACTTGCCTGTTATAAATTAATATGCCACATCGAAACTTGTTATTTTCCCTTTTTAACTGACCCAATTCAATCATACAGATCTTAAGTTTCAGGAAACTAATCATTCTAGGGGACCTCGCCAATTGGATCTAATGACGTAAGCAGTAACACTATTACATTGTACACTGTGACTCATCCCAATGTTATACGCATTAGACTCTCCATACGGGTGGTCATCATTCGTGACATACAGGCTTAATGCGACTCACCGACAACTCCAAATTTGTACTACTTAATTAAGAATTATGCTTTTATTTGGTAACATCATCACCCTGTCTGCACGACGAACCTTATTAAATAGACGTGCGAAATTGGATTTTTTTTTTGAATCGATGAATATTTTCCTTTAAATGCACTTTATTGAAGCACGTCGCATTACGTATTCAAACTCCGTTATAACTCGCCTGGCTGTTGATGTAGTCACCGTTACCATATGACATAGGTTTATAATAACTTAGCACAATATTGCCCCTGTGTCACCATTCGGTAATTAAGGATATATCACGCATGGCCTCGCCCCGCGCACGTGCGTACTTTTTTCGTGTCTGGCTAACCGGTATTTTAACCCGTCCACAAATAAATACACTCTTTAAGTACGCTACGGTTGCACTGCGACTGACTGGCCTTGACCATACGTTAATTTAAGTGTACTGCTCATTTCGGGTAGCATTCATCTTAAGCTGATTACATCAGCACTAGGAGTCCTCCACCTTGAATTATTTGCCCTTAAACGTCCTGACATTTAAATTACTATTTTTTTATTTGTTGCAGTTGGAGAACGAAGTGATGGTAGATCCCTGGAGCAGCATGGACTCCTCGAATTCACCGTTAACTGACTCCGGACCCTCGGCAAGTGAAGACTGCACCCCCTCCACATCGAGCGAAACCCCTCGCGGGCCTCTAGACGCGTCCTCCCCTCTTTCGTCTGACTCGCGCCGCTTACCCGACCCAAAAGACACCAAACCCAAGATCATCCCCAAACACATTCCCTCAAAGACATCTGACAAGGCGCGTTCGCGAGACCTCACCCTTGAACTAGAGACCCTAGAGCCCGACCTACTCTCTCGCCGCCCCCATTTTCTTGACGACGATTACCAACCACCGTCCAAGTCGAACATCGAATGCCGAATCCCCAAGCCGCACTTCCTCGATCACTCACCATCGCCAGATGAATTCGACGAACGCAGTGACATCACAAACCCGAACTTTCTGGACGATGATGTCGATGGCGACGACAGTCAAGCACAAAAGAAGGCTGGAGCCCTTCCAAAAAGGCCACAGAAAAACCAGGCTACTACTTACTCCAGTTCGGAAGATCGACCACACAGAACTAGTTACCGAAGCACTCTACATTATGGGTTAGAAAGTGCGGCTCGATCGAGTGAGCGAGACAAAAGAGCTTCCCAACTGTACCGAGGGACCTGGCCAGGAGAACGCGATGTCTGGACAGGTCATGACTCTGCCAGCGTTCGCAGTTTCTCTAGTAACGGTTCCGCAGAGGGCACTAGACCTTCATCTAACTTAGAAAATAAGATGGAATGCGTTTGTTCTTTAATTTCGCTTTTAAGTTTATCCCCTGAAAACAACGCAGACCTGAGTGGTCCTTTATTGGATATGAGCAGGTCTGTTGAAAGTTGCATCGCTATGCGGCAAGCAGGATGTATTCCGTTACTAGTTCAGTTAATACATTCGAAGGTCCCTAGAGAAACTCGAGACCGAGCAGCAAAAGCGCTTCGTAACATAATCCACACACAGACTGATGACAAGGCAGGCCGAAGAGAAGCCAGAGTGTGGAGGTTATTGGAACAAGTGAGAGAATATTGTTACGTATTAGAAGACCTCGTGGAAGTGAGAAAAGAAGGGAAGGAGGTCATAGAAGATGATGCTACTAAACATCCGAGTCAGAGCGTCGCAGCTCTGATGAAGTTGTCGTTTGATGAGGAGCACAGGCATGTGGTGTGTCAGTTGGGAGGTTTGCAGGCGCTGGCTGCGCTGGTGAGTGGCGACCAGGCGGCACACGGCAGCAGAACTGATGATAATACGTGCTTGACCATGCGGAAATACGCAGGAATGACATTAACAAACCTAACCTTCGGAGACGGCAACAACAAATCATTGTTGTGCTCCTTCAAGGACTTCATGCTAGCTCTGGTTGAGCAACTGGAGTCACCCAACGACGATATGCGACAGGTATGTAAAGCAATATTTTTATACTGTTTTTTTTTTTACTTTTATTTTAATTGTTTTCTGTTAACCCATATTTGGCTGGTCAAAGGCCTCCTCGGTACTCTTCCATCTTTCCTTGTGCTGTGTCTTACTTTCTAATAGACTATTTCTGAACAATAACTGAGATATTATAAAAATATTTTTAAAATTACTATATATTTGCATTTTTTTTCTTTTAAAAGAAACAATGGCTTTTAAAATATTCATGTTACAGGTAACAGCAGCCGTGCTGCGAAACCTATCCTGGAGAGCAGATACCAACAGCAAACAAGTACTTAGAGAAGTGGGAGCTGTCAAAGGTCTCACTAAAGCAGCAATGACATGTCAGAAGGAAGCCACACTTAAGTCGGTCCTGTCTGCCCTCTGGAACTTGACAGCCCATTGCTCAATGAACAAAGTAGCCTTATGTTCCGTTGAAGGAGCACTGGGCTTCCTTGTTGATATGCTCAGCTACAACTCGCCAACAAAAACACTAGCGATAGTGGAGAACGCAGGTGGCATCATGAGGAACGTGTCGAGTCACATCGCTGTCCGTGAAGATTACAGGCAAATTCTCCGGGAGAGAAATTGTTTGAGTGTCTTACTGCAGCACCTCAAATCTCCGAGCCTCACTGTGGTCAGCAACTCGTGCGGTACGCTATGGAACCTGTCCGCGAGGTGCCCGCAAGACCAACAGTTCCTATGGGACCACGGAGCGGTGCCGATGCTAAGGAGTCTCATTCACTCCAAGCATAAAATGATAGCGATGGGCTCAAGTGCCGCCCTCAAAAATTTGCTCAATTCCAAACCGGGTAAAACGCACATCATTTCCTTGGATACGACAGCTAGAAATATGAATCTACCAGCTTTACCAACATTAGGTGCAAGGAAACAGAAGGCGTTGGAGCAGGAATTAGACCAAAATTTGGCTGAAACGTGCGACAATATTGAGCCAGCGACATCCCCTTCGACAAGTAACAGAGAAGAAAAGAACCTCTTCACGGCCACGGAAAGACAAATTGCCATGAACTTGGAAAGGCATAGAATGACGTCGAGTTCACCTCTCATGGGTACATTAACATCACAAATATCTCTCAGTCACAGCGCGCATTTGGCGAGCTATTTGAGCTGTAGTAACACGTTGCTGAAAGGTGCTTTGGTCACCCGTTCAAACACAGGCAGTGCAGGCAACGTCAACAGATCAGAGAGCAAGGACTCTGTCACTAGCACTCATTCAGACTCTGTGTTTGACCGGGTCACACGTACTGGTAAGGTACCTGTACCTACGCCCAGAAATAAAGATCTGATGAAGAGTGAATTGTCAGGCGAATCGTTTAAGGCGTCCTCGAAACAACACAAAGACAACTCCTTCCTTCGATACCCCACACAACCTCCAATTCCTCCGCCAAGAAGTACCACAGAAATGAGAACTAATTACACAGAATCGGGTTTTGACGTCGACCAGGATTCTTGCGACCAGCCTATAGACTTTAGCAGGAAATACTCAGAGACTAAGAACATTGAGTCTGAGGTTGAAAAGACAAAGACTGAAAACAAAAAGTTTTCGAAGAAGGATAGTCCTACCACTTACGGCGACTACCAGGAGACTGATTTGGACCAGCCAACGGATTATTCCTTACGTTATGCTGAACATCAATCAGAAACTGGGTCGGACATGTCGGAGCCTGCAGGACCGTCTGTTCACGAGGACACCATCAAACACTTCGCCACAGAAGGCACTCCTTACGAGACACCGGCGATCTTCTCAACAGCCACCTCAATGTCAGATCTCAGGGTGATCGGCAAAGACAATAAGAAAGCAGCTGCTGTCGCCAAACCGAACCCTGAGGCAATGACGCATTCAGACGAAAAGGACACTTGTTCCATCGAGGACCCGCCGAACCATGACAACGATAGAGCAGCAACGACTCCTCAAACGTCAGTGCCGGAACCGATTCCCGAAAAACGAGGGGTTTTCGATACCAAGTTCAGTTCAGGAATGATAAGTCCCGAGAAGCCAGTGAACTACTGCGATGAAGGCACTCCTGGCTACTTTTCGAGGGTCAGCTCTTTGAGCAGTCTTGGCGAACCAACTGAAGAAGACAGTCTGGCTAAGAGGAACGCTATGGCGACCATTAATGTGGAACCGAGCCCTCCAGAACAAAGTGCCAGCAGTTCTGCTAAGGACAAAGAAGGTAAACGCTTATTCTATGATCCCAAGTAGCAACGGAAATGATGTTAACGGAAAAATAAATATACACGGAATACCTAAAAATTGTACCATCATAACTTTTCTTAACTTTCTCTAAAACCAGTGCTTTATTCTTCTAGTTCACATCAACATCATCATATCTTAAAGTTTAATTCAAAATCTTTAGATTAAGTTTTCCTTTTTTTTACCACAGACTCAACGTTATTTACTAAAAGCTTAAATTATTTTACAACCAAACTTTTTACAGGATTTATTATCTTTCAAAGACTATATTATATCAAGCGGTCACTTAAAAGTGGAATACATAATGCTTAAAATAGATAGTTCAATAAATGATAAGAAGTATCTAAAAGAATTGTAAGATTTTGAATTCATTCATAGTACAAAAACTATAACAACAAGTAACACCTCCCAAATCTTCCCAGGTTCCAAAGCTGTGACGTTCGCAACTGAACCTGCGTCAGTGTGCGAAGGCTCCTCACCCACATCGACCAGGGCTTCGCCTCCACCGCAGCGGTTCGTAGAGGACACGCCCCTCATGTTCTCCCGCTCCAGCTCGCTTGGTTCCCTGCCTGAGTGCTCGCAGCAAGATGACCACGGATCTGTGCTATCTGAAGTTAGGTAAGTGATTTTTCTTTTAGCTGTGATGAATATCTATCCAAATTGAATAACTAATAAACCAGCGTGGATTATCATAATTGTTATCATTGAACATTTTCCTTTATCGAGCTTGGCGTTGGTTATAGTGTCCAGTTTTTAAGGGTTCGGACGATGATAACCGGAACACAGGCTTTTGCATAGTTCGGTTACAGATGTCAATCCGATTGTAGCAATAAATGGGGTAGATGACTAAAAAAAACTAATTAGCCCGTCAGTCAGATTTCCAAAAAATACTAATAGACACATATTTTTTCTTTTACGATATAAACAAAAAATGAAGACGACACAGTGCGTTGAAAACTCGTGTGACTTCACTGCACGCTACACTTTTTAGCGAGGAATGACGTCACCAGCCCCCACTCCTAATCTTTGATGCCTTTTATATTTATCAATTTTTATTGATTTGATTCTATAATCTGAATGACGGACTAAATAGAATCATTTTTCTTTTTACCCATTTAACATCCCTATTGTAGCCTATAATATATTTTGTGTAAAAATGTAAATGATTACTGAATAAACGTTATTATTATTTTCCTGGTCAGCCGGCTGACGTCAGGCTGTATCTCCCCGAGCGAGCTGCCCGACTCTCCCGGCGCCAGCGTGCCGCTGTCTCCTCGCGCCGCGCTCGCCTCAGACTCGCTCACTGCGCTGTCAACTCCGCCACAAGGTATTTTTATTAATTCCTTACTGCTAGACGGTTTGTGAAAGAAGGTCATTTAAAAGTTTTCGTTATCTATACACCGAGTTATCATGTAATAACAACAGTAAACATACATATGATTGATACTGGGGCCAATTTAAAAAAAAAAAACTTAATAAGTGGTATATTATCTTTTCCTCTTTCTATTTGATTAAGGATTTATCCTGTCAAAAATACAGTCACTGGCGCCGATTGTCTTGTTTACAAACTAAACTAATTTTAAGTTAAGTGCATCTTTTTCTTTCTATTTCATTAAGAAAAGGATAGAAGATATCCATTTAGTTTATTCCTGTCAAATTAAGATACTTCATAGACAGTTTAGAAGCGATTATAAACATGGTGACCAAAAAAATGTCGATTTATGTCAGGAGCGAACTAATTTGACAGGTCTAAATTAACATTTTATATTCTGTCCTTTTCTTAATTAAATAAAAATATCCACTGAAGTTAAATTTAATTTAGTTTGTGAACACTGGAATAGGGGCCTACCAGTGTCATTAAAGATATGGCTGTTGTTAAAACTAGTTAATTTACTTCAGGTGCTGACTAATTTTGATATATTTTTTTTTTAATAATTATTAACTAGCGCTTGACCGCAATCCCGCTTTACCATCAACGATTGCATCACTGCTTACCATCAGGCGGGATTGCGGTCAAGCACTAGTTTGTAATTATAAAAAAAAAATAGTAAACACCACTATTTACACCACTAACATCTCATACAAACTTTTAACGACTAAAATAATTTAAAAACATAATCTTTAAATTGTACTCGTCAGAACCCGCATGCGTCGGTTCAGTGTTCGAAGAGCGTGTGTCCCGTTTCCAAGTGGAGCACACTCCGGCACAGTTCTCAGCGGCCACCAGCCTCAGCAGTCTCACCATTGATGATGAGCCCAAGCTGCCTAAGGTAAACATTTTACATTCATAAAACATTACACATTCATATTAATAATTCAACAAGTATTACTGTCTTCTTCTTCTTCAGCCTGTAGGTATCGTCCACAAATAAAAATCAAAAGTCTCAGTAACAATTATAATTTTATATTATGAGTTCACAATCAACACAGAAGGGTAGAAAGTACAGTAACACAACAGATGACAGTTAGGATAGCGGAAGAATAGAATAGCACACTGAATAGAATTAGGCGGAAGAATTTTAAAGCGTGAAATGAGAATTTATAATTACTATTATGATCACGGCAGAGCAAATTAAAATTAGCGAATAAACAAGCGAGCGCGGGACTGCCTTGCGCAGCGGCGAACAATGGACCCGTGTGTTGGCGCGCTGCGAAACCGAACGGGCCCGAGCCGCGGCGATGATGCCCGAAGATGCATGAGTTTGGTGTGGCGGCTGAGCCGCTACAAGCCTATATAGATCCACTGCTGGACAATGGCCTCGCCCAAGGCATTGAGGGGTTTGCCATAATCCCCACGCTTGTCCGTTGGGTTGGGGACCGAAATAATTTGATATTCCACAAAAGAAGCGCTGCTGCCCGCTTCCCTGGCGACTTTTGGATTATACTTCCTTGAATACCTCCAAAAAAAAAATTGCTAATAATTCTTCAGATAAGGCTGTATGCATGCAGTTTAATTTGGTTCTTAATTAATTTTGATGTTCTTCTACAGTCTTTCAATTGTCACAGTTTTTTTTTTCGAAAACCACATCGTCACAATACCAATAAATAGTCCTTTCTTTATTTCATTTACAATTTACCTACCTTTTTGTGACCTCCAGTTTTTGTTTCTTTGCAGCAATCGCTAAAATTATTACCAAGGGTTGCCCATGAAGAAGAGATCGGCAGCTTATTGCCCAGCAATAATCCTGATGACGTCCTACAGGATAATAGAAACAGGTATTTATTTTGGTATACATACTTAAACATTCATGTCTTAATGTGTTGATATCCGGCTGTATATCCTGGATCTTTGACAGTAGTTACAGGTCGTAGACGCCCGAAAGTCTGACAACCAATCAAGGTGTATTGTATCGCCCAGTAACTGGATTGTGGAGGTCACATAGACAATTAGCTATGTCCGGTTAGACTGGAAGCTGACCCCAAAATAAGTGGGAAAAGGCTATAGGTAATAGGCGATTCGTTGTGTTCCGGTCTGATGTCTGGTGGAGCCATACGGAGGACGGCTCTGAGCAGTTGTGTTGCAATGTGTGCCGGATACGATGCGCCAAATGTTGTTGTGTCGGGAGTTGGGTCGTGGAGGGTCTCCAGATCAATCTCCCTCTGACGCACATCGTTGGTCGTGTTGTTGGGTTTAACATTGCATCACCTCGCTCAACTGCCGTCTTCCTATTCACTAAGTTTTTAAGTGTATAGGCTTAATAAACTAGTGCGCTTTACCATCAACGAAAATAATAATAATAATAACCGGCAAAAGATTTCAAGGCATAGCTTGTCGTAGCTTGTAAGACATTGTGGGCACAGACTGCTCAGAGCTCCATGATCTTTTCTGACGACTATTTGTGCCTGACAAATACATCGGTCACCGTCAAAGCTATCACACGACTCCCAGAAAGAACTGTAGCCAGGGCTCGATCCCCGGTCTGTCGTAGTCTAAAGGTGCTGATTGCCCTTCTGATGGCCAACCCTGAACGTGACCTGTTTGTGGATGAATGGAATAAGCTTCTGCGTGTATGTTTGATTTTCTGGGAAAGAAAGTATGCGATAGAGTCTATTATTCCATGTTGGTAGTAGTTTTTAAGTTATATGTTGTTTCTATGTTAATTCATGTAATTGGTGTTGTACCGTTTTAATTAACCACAAATAGATAGACACATGGTGGTAAAGGATTAGAATCAAGTTGTATATGGATATTTCAGTCACCCATGTAAAGAATAAAAGAAAATTGACGAGTGGAGCTGTGCGATAATCTTATCTTACTTACATAAGATCCTACTAAAATTATGATGATTAAATTATAGATGTATGAAGTTATGGATGAATGGATGTTTGTTACTCTCTCACGCTAAAACTACTAAACAGATTTGAATTGAATTTGAAACACAAATGGTTTATAACCAGGAATAATACAAAGGATACTTTTTATCTTGCTATTCCTACGGGATCGAAACTTATCCGCGAGGCACAGCAAATATACAGAGTGGTGCTGACAATACGACAATAAATGAAAACACGAACAATACTGGTTCATGGGAATAATCCTAAACCATAGAAAAAAACCTAGCAACAAAAATAAGAAAATGAAAATTTCAAACAAACTAAATCGCATAAAATTGCAAACGGAATAGAACATCCTTTAAAATATTGGTTCACTGACCTTCGATTGGCGACAGCGCGATCCTGTGTCGACTTGTTTTTTTCGCGACATTATTATTAAAATTTAGTTTCGCTGGTCATCAACCTGTAAGGGCTTCCTTATCAACATGTACATCATGTAGAAAACTTGAAAAATAAAAAATAATTTCCTGTGACTAAACTAATGGATATATTTATATGATTTTGATGGGTAGACTGAGAATGTGTTTAGGTACAAGATGTTTAATTTGTTTTTGTATAGTCAGCTATGCAGAGAGAGATAAATTATATAATTTTTAATTTATTTTTCAGAGAGCAATTCCAGACATTGTCGTCGGCGAACCTCATACCTGATGAACCTATGAAAGGTAAAGTTTCATACAGCATTATTTGTATTTCAAAATTAGCTAAAAAAAAAAGAAGAACCGGTGTATAACGTAAAATTAATACAATTTCAGGTACTCAAACTCCAGGCGAGGTGTGCAAAGTATACTTCACAGAAGACACTCCTGCCATCCTATCGAAAGCGGGGAGCAACTCGAACCTATCCGCCCTATCCATCGAGTCAGCGGCCGCCCCGAGGTCCGCCGACCTCAACGACACGCACGACACGTCCGACAGCTCCAATTTGAGCGACGCGGGTGACTTGCTAGAAGAGTGCATACAAAAGGGCATCGCAAAGGTATGTAGCGTCATACAACGAGCCGCTACAATGACGAAATTACTTTAACACGCGGGTAGTAGTTTGGTCGTCCTCCGTGGCGCCGCGGTCAACATGCCTGCCTGCGACGTGGAGGCCCCGGGTTCAATCCCCGGTCAGGTCATGATGGAAAACGATCTTTTCCTGATTGGCCTGGGTCTTGGATGTTTATCTATATATGTATCTATTATAAATAATAGTATCGTTGAGTCTCGTCTCGAACTTACTTTGGGGCTAGCTCAATCTGTGTGATTAGTCAAAAAAAAAAAAAAAAGTTATAACAGTATAGAATAATTCGTAATATAAAATTGCAATTATACAACGTTATATTTCTGTATACGAAACCTGCCCCCTAATCGGCGAACACATTTTTGTCAAATGATTGCGACTAGGGCGGGCCGCCCATTGGTCCGTTCGGTCCAAACGATCCCAACTAGTCGCAATCGTTTGACAAAAATGTTTTCGCCGATTAGGGGGCTGAATATAGTTTGTTCAGAATAAGCAACTGAATTGATTCCAATCATTTTTACACTATGTTATATTTTTTCCCAAATACCTACATTTAGAAATTGTTGCAGTGTAGTAACCGTGCGCGTCACGCAGCTTCTTGATCATAGCATTGCTCACGCTCGTACAATAGCTGACGCCAAATACTCGCATAAACAAAAAATAATGTTGTATAAATGATAAAGTTTAATTGAATCATAATTTTATTAGTGGCATGCGGTGTAGCCTTCTCGCGAAGTTTGCGTTACGATGTCAGATACACCCTGTATATAACTTTTAGGACCGTGATAATGTCACCTTACTGAATCTCCACTTACTACATCATATGTTTGTCATATGTATGGCATTTCAGCAAAGTATATGAATTAAATGTCTGGTTTTTAGGTGGTGAAAAACAAGGGTCCGACGTCTGACTTGTCTCCCATCAATCAGTACAGGGATGATGTATATGTAAGTATTGACAACAAAAGACCATATTAAATAATGTTAACACCATTATTTTAGTACAGCCCGGTATCCAAATATGTTTATCTCTTTTTTATGTCTAGTGCTATTTTGTTTTTATGTACTCCATAAAAAAAGCTTACTGATTTAAGCAACATAGAGAAAAACAAACAACAAAAATGATTGTAGAATCTTAAAGATAACATTATACACTTCATAGTAATTGAAATTCAAAATTTTTATTTCAGATAAATTATATAAATTCCAATATAATTTAAGTAATAGTAAAGCTTAGCCATATTAGTAATAAGTTAACTAAAGTGCGTCAGTGTAGCTACCATGAGTTTTTATTACGAGACTCGACCGCGTTTGTCTCATCGATTGGCCCGCTTCAAGGTTGTAAGAACTCTCAACCAATGACCGCCCAACGCGCTCGATATCGACGATCGAGTCTCATAATGTAAACTCATGGTAGCTACACTGGACTCTTATCCACCTACGTAAGTGGGTAGAGTCCCACCTAGTGTCTCAAAACAGTACTGCAGCTTCGGCTTTGTTTTTTATTTTTCCCAAAATGGGTAGGCCATGTCATCCAAAAGGTTTTAAGGTTGGTGTCAATTTGACAAAGGTGTACTGTGTATGACTATTATGATCTTTGTTATCAATTTATTGAATATTGATTTCTATGCGACAGTCTGCGCAAAGCCTAAAAGCTTCAAAAGATATTATGTGTCGAGAGTTGATATTTTTTTTTATTGATTTAAAAGATGGTAAGCAATGTAAAATCCTGACTCCCCCACTAGGTTCCACCTGGCCCGCTAGGAACAACACCTGTGTTTCCGAGCCCAATGTCTTCAGCTAATGAGTAGTTTCTTAATTTAATTCAATATATATCTTTTACATTTACGATAAACAAAAGAAGGGCTCGTAGCTAAATCATAACAGCCGCACAGGTCGATGGATCAGGTAAAGCTACGCTTGCTGCGGTTGCTCTATGGATGGGTGACCATTTTTACATAATGAGACCCCTCTGTGCCCGGAAAGCACTTCAATCCGTTGGTCCCGGCTTTCACTGTTAATCTTTGACAATTGTTATGGGTCGTCAGAAAGCCGAAAGTCTGACCACTAATCTTGCCAATCGTATTACCCAGTAACTGAATTGTGGAGTTCAGGTAGGCAGTCGCTCCATCCACTTGTCTGCTAAATACCGGAAGACACAGCGTAGGATAACGTGACCATACGTCCCGCTTTGGGCGGGACTGTCCCGCTTTCAGATTGTCTGTCCCGCTGCCCCCAGCAAGAGCATAAATGTCCCGCTTTAACTTTAAGAATGCATCTATTGTTTTTAAATGTAACAACAGTGCGGGCGACAAAATGCGACGATATTGATAAACATTTGAAATCGGAAAAATACAGGCTTTCCGATCACGCTGCTGCTTGAAGCTCATCCATGCGTAATTGCCTAGACACGTTAAATTAATTAAATTAATTCATGTATCTCATTATTAGGAAATAAAATAAATTAAAAAGCAATTAGTTCTTTGTTTATTATTTCTAAATTCTGCAGGTGTCCCGCTCTGACAGAAAATAGAAATGGTCACGTTAGCGTAGGAAGGCCCCCAAACTAGGTGGACCGATGACCTGGTGAAAGTCGCGGGAAACCGATGGATACGGGCACCACAAGACCGGTCATTGTGGAAAATCTTGGCGGAAGCCTTTGTCCAGCAGAGGACCTATATAAGCTGAAGAAAAAGAAAAATCTGGTTAGACTGAAAGTCGATCACAACATAATTGGAAAAAGATCAGCCCCATTTTGACTTACGACAAACAAAAATAAGAAGAAATACAAAAGGAATTTGAAAACGGTATCATCATCGTGAACCTTTTTTATCGTTCCACTGCTGGGCACAGGCCTTCTCACATACAGAGAAAGATTGAGCGTAATAACACGCCTGCTCAATGCGGGTTGGCGATTCCAGACTTTAAGTCCAGGTTTCTTTAAGATATTTTCCTAGACCTTGTAATCAGTTATTGGTGTCCAAGGGAAATGTTATAAAAGAACTAATGTAACTTTGTGTATACAGAGATCACTGCCGCCACACTTGCGGTCGTCCACGGAAACTGTCAGGATGTCCCATGAATTCGCCAGGAACGTTCGAGACAGGTGAGCAAAACCAACACAATAGGGTAGTTGACTAAAAAAAAACTAATTAGTCCGTCAGTCAGATTCCCAAAAAGTACTAGACACATATTTTTTCTTTATTCATATAAACAAAAAATGAAGACGACACAGTGCGTTGCAAACTCGTGTGACGTCACTGCACACTACACTTTTTTAGCGAGCAGTGACGACACCAGCCACCACTCCTGATCTTTGATGCCTTTTATATTTGTCAACTTTTATTGATTTGATAAACCAAAATATACGTATCCAATATTTTTCTATAATCTGAATGACGGACTAAATAGAATCAATTTTTTTTTACCATGATGATTTTGCCATGATGAACAAACATAAAAAAATATGCGATGATAAAATGCCTTGTATGGTTTTGTTTGATGTGCTAACTTGGTGTTGCTATCCCACAGCCGTTCGTGCAGCTCGTCCGGGTCGGGCTCGTCCCCTCCCGCCCCTCCCGCCCCTCCCCTCGCCCCGCGCGCCGCCCCCCGCCCCCCGCCGCCCGCACCTCCCGCGCCGCCCGGTGACGATGAAGGTACGTCTAAACAAGTGTTGTAATGCAAAACCAACACAAGCTAATTCCTACGAAATAAACTTTGTTTTCGCTACAACTCTAAACATTTTCATAATTTGTCACCCTGAAATCAATTTAATTCTCATTAAAATATAATTGATATTTGTTAAGTTGAAATAATGTCAACATAACAATGTATACATAAACAGTGTATAATATGTAAACATAACTAAAACTAGAATATAAAACGTTATTTTTTATTTTTGCGAAACCCGAACCACCTGTCTAATATTTTTAAGTAAAGAATATATGTACAAAATTTCAAAAAGATATCATGAAAAATCACAAAGTTAGAAGCTTGTTATGTTACTTGGTTGTCCCAAAAAAATATGGTCAACGCACTGCTCGCCCGCCCGCGCCTGTGGCGGGGGGCCTGTCTCACTGTGCATCTAAAGCTATGATCTACCGTCAGCTGTATTGTGCACTCGGTAACCACACTACAACAATTTGTAAATGTATTTGGAGAAAAAATATAACATGGTGTAAAAATGATTGGAATAGATTCAGTTACTTATTCTGAACAAAGTATATTCAGGTTTCGTATGAAGAAAAAATTATATTGTAGACGTATACGTCTACCGACCTTTGAGGTGTCGCGCCTTAAGCATTAGAAAAAGCGGTAACTAAATCTATGACAGACAACACTCTAAAAACTTGAAATTTTGGAACTTTAACTAAAAGAAAAAACCCAGAATGGAATAAGATTATGCGTACAAGTATAGTGTTCTGTATAAAAAGTATGCATGTATGTATGTTAATTATTTGCAGTTATATTTTTGTCTCTATGTTAATTAATGTATGTATTTAGTGTTGTTGTACTATTTTGATTAACTATAAATAAATAAAATTTGAGTGTGTTATGATAACTGCTAGATAGAACACTTTGACAATATGTTTATTGCATTCCACAATATAAATTTAAGCGATATTGACTGTGAGTCGTGACAGTAGTTTAGATGCTATGTGCTTCGTAAAATTTAACAAGGTTCTTTTCAAGGTCATCATAGGTAGACTGTATTGTGATATAAATAATACTATTGAACGCAAACTGTATGTAGGTACCACAGTGCGATGTCACGATCGTGGTGTGGCTTTATATCGACTAAAGTGGAACTGGTACTTCAAAAATATGCATGACGTTGCAAAAGTGAGCGTGTCTCATGCAACGTTTTATCGCCACAGTTTACCGCCCTTTTTAGAATACAATTTTACGTAAAAGAAGTTGTTTGTATTGAATACAATTTAAAATAATTTGTCTTTGTTGTTTTACAGGTCGGAGATACGAAAGCCGGCTGCCAGTCAAGGCTGAAAGGCGAGACAAACCGCAACCCGCTGCCACGGCTAACCTCGCGCGAAATGATTCTTTATCATCACTGAGTCTCGACTCTTTCGGCTCCACTGACCGCGAGATTTTCGAGGAAACTGTGAAGGCTGGACTATCAAGTGTCAACCCCAGAGCTAAGTATGCCATCGATGACAGAACAAGAGCTCATTCAGCTGAAGGCGTCGCTGAGAATATAAGAAGAGATCGTGTCCCACGTTCATTGGACCGTGCGCCTTTAAGGTCCCATGACACCGAGCCTGAGTTGCCGACCATCGCTCGCAACAGTCGTCCTCGCCGGCGACAGTCGCGCGACCCGGATGTACGCACGTCGTTGTCGCACGCGTCGCCGCGACTCGAACGCAGTACGTCGCTTTCTTCGCTCAGCAACGACTCCTTTGGATCTACTGATCGAGAGGTGTTTGAACGTAGCGTGAGAATTGGTATGTCAAGAGCCAGCGGTAGTGCACATAGTTCTGGGGCCAGGAGACGAGGGCGGAGTGACGATAGACTAGAAGCGTCACGACGGAGACGTGGGGCTGGGGCAGGAGGCGCTCTAGCTCGCATGGGGCCTGCGCGTGCTTTGTTGGAGGAAGTGATCGCGCGCGGGGCCGGGGGCGGGCGAGGGAACGGTGGGGCCCGGGGGGCTGGTGGGCCCCGTGGGGCCGGCGGGGCCCGGGGAGCGCGGCGGCCGCCGACAAAAAACGTGTCCCCGCCGTCTGCGGCCCGCGCGCCCGCAGGCGGGGGGGGACACATCACCCGCGCCACACCTGGCTCTGACGTCACGATAGAAGGCCCCGACGTTGATGAACGTGACGTCACGGCCGACCCCACACCTAACATGTCAACTTCGACCACGTTACACCGCTCTAACGAGTGCCTGGCGCCGCTATCAGCTAACACAACGCTTGAATCAGAACCGACCGACGAACTAAACCGCTCCAACGAATCCTACGCCGACGTACTAGACGGAGAGTGGAGCGACGGAGACCAGCGAGACGCGTGCGACGGAGGCACTCTGACACGACACAGTAAGAACAAGAACAAACTCGAATGGACTGATATCAAGTGCACTGACATAAAACCACTAGAAGACCTTCCCTTACACATCGATGATGTATCTAAACGAAGCACAGATACATGGAACGACAACACGTGTCCCGACGACGTCACGTTCCCTACCATGAGCGGTTCAGTGCACATGGTATCCTCAATCCGCAGTGAGGTCGCCGACCACGCCATGATATTACCAGATTTACTTGAAAAGAGTGAAGCACCCGCCATGTCGTTCTCACGACCAGATTTAACAAATAAATTGGAAGTAGACACAGAAATCCCGCAATCTCCGTTAGTTATGATGATGGACAGTAAATTAGAAGCTAATCGATTGATGTTAGACAGTGTGCCGGAACCGAGCTTCACGTCTTTAGTCGAAGATGGCCAACAGAACTTTGACTCGATCCTTTCAGCTGCTATAGAGAAGGAAGCAGCTAGACTGGCCGCGCAACTGAAGAGCTCTGCCTATGGGATGGAGACTAGCGTGACGTCACTAACATCTCTTGACCTCGACAATGTCAAACCACCGTCAAACCTTGGCAGCTTGCTCTCACTCAGCGCGTCAGGACACTGGGATGAAACTTCCCAAGTCTCGAAAAAATCACAAAAGAGTAGGAAAAAGTCGCTTCCCGTCGCATTGATGGTCAAACGAGCTCTAAGCAATTCTATGAACCAAGGCAGCTCTGAACATCTGGACAGCAATCCAGTCAGTTTCCTCGACAATGTAAAGCCTCCTTCTGAAATGGACAACATTGACATGGAGAGCAGCATGGTATCCGTCTCCAGTATAGTGTCGGAGGTAGCGGAAGTCAGAGACCGCATACCTGTCGTGTTTGACTTTAAGCAGCCCGTGCAAGACTTCCCTCTCTGCAGCACCTTCACTAACGTCTTCCATGACCTCGACAAAGTCAATCCGCCGTCTTTATTCGACGAGATTGCAGAATCCACGATGGAAATTGAGCCAACAACTGCACAGCAGATGTTTGACGATTGTGTGTCGAATACTTTAAATGTAGTCACCGATATCCCCTCGGGATCTGAAAACTGCACGCCCATACCGTCAGATATTAGCAGCGTGGAGTCAACACCTAAGAGACAAAGAGATCCGAAATACTTGACCCCGAAAGAAAAGAGGCATGTATCGAAGGACAGATATCAAACGTACACGATCACTGATACAGTTGCCGAAAGTGACGTAGTGCTCGAAGTTGAAGAAGAATTCGTCACGTGGACAAAGTCAGAAAGCGACCCATCTGATGAGTACGTCACGGCGACCTCTGAGGTCAAATCCAGAAGGAAACTCAGCGCCAAACAGAGAAGGTTGGAAGACCGAGCTAGGTACCAAACTCAAACTGTTGACATACACACCATCTTACCGCAAGAACCACAGAAAGTTGTCGACCCTCACTTGGAGAGCCTAAAACGACGATTGGCCGCCAAAAAGACAATGAAACAAAAACGATTGGAGGATGCTGAACGATTCCGAACACGGACGCTGAGCGAAGACATTCCTCCTTCACCGACGTTCGTCACTAAAGACGCGAATTTCGAAAACGTCGAGACTACTACGGGCTACGACAGCTTATCATCAAACGAACTGAACCATCAACAAATATCAGACGACAGACAGGACGACGACGTGTTCTCACGGGAAACTGATAGCGGACATAATGAAGATGACTTCGAACTGAACTCCACTCAGATGCAAACTTACACAAAGAGCTTCAGGAACTACTTACCCGTCATAGAAAGTCCTGCCGCTGTGGACATGTGCGTTGTGTACAATCTTAAGAATATAGAAATGACGGCCTCTTATAAACGCACAATGCAGATGCAGTGCGATAAGAACCAGAACCCAAGCAGCAGTGACTTCGCGAGCTATGAGGGAGATAGTAATTCTGAAGATAGGGCGCAGTCTGAATCAGACCAAGAGACATCTCGACCGAAGCCGAAGATAATCAAACCAGCTCGACGTGATGAAAGTCTTGATTCCAATGATTCTTTAGAAAAGGAAAACGATATTCCTAAAGCTATTAGAGGGAGAAAGAAGGCGATGTATGTGTCGCCTTATAGGCGAAACATAACCCCCGCCACTACCAAGAAACCCACAGCCACTCAACCTAAAGCAGCACCTAAGAGTGCTCCTCCCAAACTCACGAACCCCATCAAAGCTCACACAAGTGCCAAAACGCCAAAATCTTCAGTTCCTAAAACTTCAAGCGCAAACACTTCGCCTAAAAAGTCTCTTCCTAAATCTCCTACGAAGTTACAACAAAAACAGATATCTATTCCTCCCAGTGCCACAAAACCGATACCTCTGGAACGTCAAGGAACGTTCACGAAGGAAGAGAGTTCTGTGCCGGTTAAGGACTTACCAGTCTCTGTCCCTGACAAAAAGACTACTCTTCCTAGGCCATCTAAGGCTCCCACACAGAGCAAAAACAATACATCTCCTTCAAGACTACCACAGTTCAATCGTACTCGACCGCCTCCGGCTAAACAAAGTCCTCAGCCTAAACCTTCTACATCAAAGGTCACTAAACGATCAGAGCCAGCCATGAAAAATTCCCTTTCAAACCACAGCTTACAGAGCAATGAGAGTGGGAAGACTATCACGATAGCATCAAGAAGTTCTCGACAAGGTAGCACCTCTAGTGTCAACTCGATACAGTCTTCTAAAACAAACCCCAAAGACATAGAAAGCAAAATAGCTAGTCTGTGGAAAAAAGTAGAACAAGCTAAAAAGTTGCCAGTCAAAGCTGAAAAGAAGGTTTGGATAGAACCCGATAAAACGGAACCTCCTAAACTTATTAGAAGTTCTACATTCGAAGGGCAACCGAAGGCCCAAGTGTCTTCAGCACCGAAACAGAAAACTGCTATAGGTATTAGAGTGTCTCAAATACCTAGTTTGAGGCCAAAAACTGTGCCGAGTAAGGCCACGGGGCCAGTGAATAGTGCTAAAAAGTCGAACACGAGAGTTTTAACTCGGAAACCTACAAATGGACAGATCACATCGTAAAAAATAAAGAAATTTTATGAGATTTTAATGTTCTAATGATGTTATGAGATCTTATCGAATGTTATCGAGACCATCCTATAAATTACGCATGAATATCAAGTATTTTGTGCAGATGCTATGATATGTGTTAAAATATAAGACAAATATCAGAATTGATTAATAAAATAACGTTGACCTCATAACTTGACAACCAGTGACGAATTGTGAAGACACACTGTTGTGTAAATACCGGTCAATTACAAAGTAATTTTGTAATATTAAAAAATGTATTGATACTGTAGTTCTGTTAATGAAATGGGAACTTTGTGTATTTGTGAAAATAATAAAAAGAATAGGACGTACACTTGGTTTTAAAAGGGCTAATTAAAACAAATCAAACTACCTCACGTAAACTGATATGATTCAAAATCAAAATCAAAGCATTTATTTCAAATAAACCAGTTACAGGCACTTTTGAATTGTTGTGTTGTTTGATTGGCTGTTGTTACTTAAATCAGCCAAAAAGAATTTAACAGTCTGTTTAGTTTTGTTGGAATTTACCTTTTAAAAACCTTGTGGTAAGCGTAGTCTCAAATAAGCAAAGTTCATATCTCGTCACAGATGCAGTCAGCAATATTTCTTGATTATATTTGAACGTACCGCTTAAACTTGTTACTATAGATGATTATCATGGCTTCAAACTTTTGACAAATAATATGTATTCTTATACTAGCTTACGTATAAATATTGTCAAGCGTTTGGCCGTAATGCAGTGGTACTCCGCCCTAGATAGTACTAACATATAACACCCTAGGGAGGTATGATTTCATCGAAATATAAGTAATTAAGAGCTAAATTATTAACCAAATCTTTTGGTTAGATCATATATTCCATGTAATTCGTGATCTTGTATTGACAATTGGAGTACCGCTGATTAAATAAATATTAGAATTAAATAATTTCTTGATTGTGAACTTCTTCGATTGAAAAACCAGTTAATGACCTGTTTTCATTTATTTCTTTTGTATATTTGTTGCATTTATTCATTTTTTAGAGACTATGTTTGGAGAACCCTATTTCGACTGCTATTTTAATTTTTTTTAAGGAGATATATTCAAAGACCGTGTCACAATTCTTTTTCTATTGGCAAATTATTTTCACTGTAAAATTTTCGAGGTCGATTAATAAACTATAAAAATATATTTTCAACTAAGAGCTAGCCCTAATTTGAGTCAGTTTTATTCAAATCTATAAAGTTTATTCATATATCTCGATATTTATTAGCTTAAGTCGCGTTTTAACTGTCCGAAAGCAATTTCTTTCAATGAATATAATCCTTTTAGTAAACCCGTTTCGTCAAATTTTAATTTTCAAGTCATAATACTGGAGTTTGTAGTAAAAACATGAAGTTTTGTCACTATAAATCCTAAAGTTTATGACAATTAATTGTAAATATATCACCGCGAAATTATAATTAAGGTTACCGTTATGCAATTTGTATATTTTTTCATAAAATTTACATCGGAAATGTCATGTTCGCTTTGGAGTAAATATTGAGACAGGATGGCGCCGTTCCTTCTCCAGGGCAGGCGAGGGCTGCGCTCAGCTCGCCCTGACCGGTGCACATCGTCTCAATTTTACGTCTAGTCAGTTTTAATGTTAGATAAGGCGGGATTAGTAAATTTGGAGTAAGAAACGTAATTTTTACACATGAAAGTGGATCGCATCGATTGTAAACAATTAACTGTAGGTTATTAATTAACTGGCTTCCTGTAGTTAGATCGCATTTACGATTTTTACTTATGAAATATACATTATTTCTGCGGGAAAATCGTCAGATATACTTCGAACCTGCAGATCTTTACTTCTATGAGTCCTCAATTCATGTAATCAAGTTTATATTGTCAACAAAGTGTTGCTTTTCTTCCATTCAAAATATATGTACTTCATTAATAGATAGTATTTGAGGACCCGTTTCCATGATCGCGATAGGTGAAGAATTGTTCCATAACATCGGGTTCAGTGGAAACGCGACCTGTAATATACCTACGAATAGATATAGCAATACATTATTACCTAAATAATCATGTTTAAATTTCATGATTAGTACTGATTCCTTTATTATATAGATTTAGTAGTCGCATAGATAATTTTATTTATACTATCACACGATGTAGCGCCATCAACTTCATGTAATAAGCCAGTTTTATATAGTTAAATAAAATAGATTTAAGGTGCGTAATTTGGTGGTAAATAAAGGATACTTACCGCATCTCTTTGTGTTATTTTGAAACGACATCTCCCTTTTTATTTTGACAACAAAATCATGCAAAGGCCATGCAGACCAAACAGTAAAATACGTGCAAGCGTGGTTGCTGAGCGTGGCGAACTAGTTTCAAATCCTAGGTTGGGCCAGGCTTTTTTTACAAATTATAAACCAGCGCTTAACCGCAATCCCGCCTGATGGTAGGCAGTGATGCCATCGTTGATGGTACAGCGCGCTAGTTTATGAAGAGCCTATTCACTCTAGCCTTGAAGATGCTTATATTGTAGTATTGTAATTGTCCCAGTTCCTCGAGGTACACGGTATAAACGAAGCGGCGAAAGCCGCGAAACGCTTCGTTCGGATCGTTGTGGTGTCAACAACGTAAGGGTGGACACTCGCCGTACGACGGGTCGTCCGATGATGGAACGGAGATGGGGGAATTAAATCATACAATTCCTACTCATACATTTCCCTGTGTTAAAACCCTATCCCTTGTCCCCTCATTTCGGAGTTTGGAAGTCGGCGGTGTGATGACACCCCGTGCTTCGGAAAGCTCGTTTAGGCCGTTGAACCAGCGCCTGATTTCTCTCGAGAAGTGCACCTGTGTCTGTGCATACACTTATGCACTATATCAACTCCTGCGCCGAAGTCTAGCATCGGTTGTGAACAAGGGCGGATCGTGGGGGGGATTTGTTTTATGAACTACCTTCGTTTCTGCATGGGTAATTCTGAGGCCTACTTCCAGGCTTATGTTTGTGACCTTGTCAGGAGATCTGTCATTTCTGTCTCATCAGCTGCCAGCAGCCTGGTATCATCAGCATAACGTAAATTTGTCAGCTTGACGCCGCCACCAACAGAAACACCTCCTTGCCAGTTCTCACACACACGCTCGTCTGATAATGTATTCTCCATAGCCAGCCTTTCGATGTTCTATAGGATACATTTTGGGAAGTGTGCGAGGGAATTGCACGATTTAATTCCCCCATCTCCGTTCCACCATCGGACGACCCGTCGTACGGCGAGTTTCCACCCTTATGTTGTTAACACCTCTACGATCCGGACGAAGCGTTTCGCCTCCTCCTTTATACCGCGTACATCGAGGGACTGGAACAATCTGCCGGCGGCGGTGTTTCCGTCGGACTACAATTTCAGTGTCTTCAAGGCTAGAGTGAATAGGCTCTTAGTAAACTAGTGCGCTTTACCATCAACGATTGCGTCACTGCTTACCATCAGGCGGGATTGCGGTCAAGCGCTGGTTTATAAATTCATAAAAAAAGAAAACAGAGATATTAAAAAGCAATGGAGACAGAATACACCCCTGTGTAGCAGCCCTTCCGAAAGCAAATAGGTCCGAAACAGAATTATCAACCCTAATAACACTCCGACCACTAGTGTTATCATCATCATCAATCTTTTTATCGTCCCACTACAGTACAGAGAAGAATTGAGCGTAATCACCATCATGCTCAATGCGGGTTGGCGATTTCAGACTTAAGGTCCAGGTTTCCTCAAGATATTTTCCTTCACATTATAATCAGTCATTGCTATACAAGATACACTTAGAAAGTACATATAACTTAAAATAAAAGTTGCATCGGTTCTTGCCTGACCTGGAATCGAACCCGCACACTGATACTTGAGAGACTGGTGTTTTAACCACTAGGCCACCACGACTTATGTCGAGTTTGACCACTAGTGTATAGGGACTCTCCAAGAACTCCCCACAATCTCGACCAGATAACGCAACCAAAGGCCTAACTATAATCTATAAAATACATCATGACTGGTATATTAAACTCGTAGGACTTTTCAATCGACTGGCGAATATTAAGGATTTGTTCACGTGTCCCTCTGCCTTTCACAAAGCCGGCCTGTTCTTGAGGGATCTGCCACCCAAGGAAGTGGTTGATCCTGGCGTTTAAAATATATAAAAGGACTTTGCTAGCATGAGATATAAGTGCTAGAGTTTTATGATTGGCGCATTTAGTTGTGCACCCCTTTTTATGTAATGGCAGAATAATTGATCAAGTCCAATCACATGACCAAACTCCAATTGTCCTGATATCACTGCATATGTCGTGTATCGCGTCCACACCAACCGGATCCTTGGCTTTTAAAATTTCCGCTGCAAGCTGGTCAGAACCAGGAGCGCTTTTTACTTACCTTGTTCAAGAGCTGCTAATGCCGCCGTGACTTCGAATCGTAAAATATAGGCTTCGCGAGCTATAACCTTCGTTCCAAGTAATTGGTGGATCTGGCGATGTATCATTTTGGGGATCCGAGTAAAGTTCTGCGCAATATTCTCTCGGTGGTACAGTCTTGCCGCCAAGCGATTCGTCGTGTTCCGGCATGATGTCTGGTGAAGCAGTACGGAGGAAGGGTCTGAGCAGTTGTGTTGCGATGTGTGCCGGGTACGATGCGCCAAATGTTGTTGTGTTGGGAGTTTGGTCGTGGAGGGTCTTCAGATCAATCTCCCTTTGGCGCAGCATCATTGGTCGTGTTGTTGGGTTTAACATTGCATCACCTCGCTCAACTGCCGTCATTCTTCCTATTCGCTCAGTTTTTCTGAGTGAATAGGCTCTTAATAAACTAGTGCGCTTTACCATCAACGATCGCATCACTGCTTACCATCAGGCTGGATTGCGGTCAAGCGCTAGTTTCAAATTATTAAAAAAAAAATATTCAGATGTATCCTAATATAACATTTTTTTATGTATTATGGCTACACTACCTGTTAGTGTAGCAACAGCGGAACGATCTTTCACTACGTTACGAAAAATCAAATCATGGCTAAGAGCTTCAATGGTCGAACGTCTAACCGGACTGGCACTTCTTCACGTCCTTAAAAACGTACCCATTGAAGTAGCAAAAGTGATAAGACGTTTAGGAAGAAGACGTAAAAGAAAAATTGATTTCGTTATTGAATTAGATATTTTAAGTACTTATTACTAAAATACCTACTTACGTTCTTTTTAATTGCATCTATTATTATCAAAATATAATTAAAAAATCTTATAACCTGTCCATGACTATGTGACCCCCCTCCTGGCGCCAAAGCTGGATCCGCCCTTGATTGTGAATGCTCGTCATGACCAAAATAAGTTATAGAGGACTATTATCATAAAATACTCGAGCATGTTTTCACTGATTATGAATTTGATGAAAACTGCAATAGAGTTCAAATTAGCATTCCAGAGCTACAAAGGCATACGTTCCAGCATGCTCGCGCACTAATTGGAATATTGTGATAGTAGAATTAAGCTATTTTAAGCTCGATGCCACGTAACCACGACTAGGCACTGTACTGCGACTGATATAAACCAACTTCTGATAAGGTGATCTAAACCGCTCGGTTGCACGACTAAAGTAACGCCTTCTCTGCAACTGGCAATACGTTCTTTCGGGACAGGCTATGCCCTAAAGTTATCTATCCACGCCAGGGTGACTTGATTGAGAGTATTGTTACGGGCAGGGCCGCAGGGGGTACTAAAACGCCGGTTAAGGGTTGCGAAGTTTATTAGCAACGAAGGTACAGTCGATCGTAGGCAATGACAAGTAGAATGTTGCTCACGTTGCATCGAAGTCTTCCCTTACGTTCACGAAGTCCGTGTCGTAAACACACAATAACACTACAGATGTTTCTTCACGTAGTACTCAATGTCTTCGTTACAGTTGTCACAGTAGGTATTCTCAAAGATCGCTTCTTAACTGTCGCTGTTTTCGTATCGCTAGTCGAAAGCAGACTGACTGCCTGCTGGCGTCACGGCGCTTTATACAACGTGTAACATAAAGGGTATATACATACCAAGGGCATGACTTCTTTACATGATATCAATCGATATTAGAAGGGTTTTTTAATCCTATCTCTTTATGTTAGTAAGTTACGACAAAAAAAACCGCCTGCGATAGGCTACTACCATACTAGGCGCACAGAATTTTTGAAGACATTTATCGTGATTTTGCCAAGTAATATGACGTATCACGAGTAGTTATTAACGTATGTAGTGTGGTGCACGTTTGTTATGATTTGAATTTAAGAACCACACGGAATCGAAAATTTAGTATAAATTTTTTGAGCATTTTATTTTGAGTTTAAAACCTTCCGATATCATTTTTTATCATGTAAAGATGCCATGCCCTTGGTATGTATATACCCTTTATGTTACACGTTGTATAGGTCAGCTGATCGAACATTCCAGATTCGTCTAGACGTAATAATAATAGCGCATAACTTCGAGTACATTCAGTAGGTACCTACGGTAATTCCCGGGAACGGGTTTCTAGAAGTTTCGATGGCGTCACTTCGTTGACAAAATTGTTTGAAGCTGTACCATTCGAGAGACCACCCTAGGTCTAGCAATGCGTATTTATATTGCACCTATACAATGGCTAGGTCTCGAGTTATAGGGCTTAAAAGTTACGCACTGCATGACACGCGATATTGAACCTTATGCTATCGACATAAGGTGCATTCTTAACAGTATTTTAACCACACAATTTTTCGTCCAAATCTTCATAACGGCCCAATGGTTTTGACCTCGCCTTTCATGCATGAGATTATTGATTCACGGAGCACCAATGTGACTTTTTCAGATGTAACAGATAGCAGTTTGGCCGGATACCGGATATCCGGGCGACCATCTGGCCGGATAGCCGGATATCCGGCGAAACTTAGCCGTTTGCGTAGGCGGCGACAACCTGTGAGCTGGATTTTTATATCAAGTCAATGCGAATTGATCGCAATTGCAGCTAACGCCAAACAATACCCAAATTTAACAAAGTTTGCTAAAATCTATCTTCCTTTCTGCGCCTTGCAGCAGAGTGTCTAGCTAAAGACTTTTTTCTGAGGCTGCCGACCGCCTGCTGCCTCCTAATGCAGAGAAATTAATTCACCATAATTTGCCTTTGTGCAGTATGAATACTATTTTCTTTGTAGTACATTAGTTTACCATTGTGTGATTAAAAATATAAAACTTATTATATTAAAGTGATACTAACTAAATAAAGCAAATAATTACTCAAAAATATGTTTCTTTTATCCAGTTTGTTTAATGATTTGGCCGGATACACATCCGGCCGAATATTAGCTATCCGGTATTCAACTGGATAGTATAAGGACGGCCGGATAGGCCGGATACCGGATAGTTACCGGATATCCGTTTCATCTCTAGTTTTTCATGTACTTTCAGAGTTTATCTTGGACATTACTGACCTCGGTATAAGAAAACATTTTGAGGAAACTTTATTAGTTCATTTATAAACGTGGCTCACTCAACGTTAAATAACTGTTTAATATGATATATTTTTGCCAGCTACATGTTAGAATAAATCTTTTTATATGCTAGTGAGCAAAAAAATAAAACAATTGGCAGGTAAAACGATACGTTTTTCTTTACAGGAATCGAGTATCACCCACGATTTGAAAACGAAAACAATGGTGAATCAGGAAACAAATATAAAATAAATAAAACATCATTTTGAACTAGTCAGATTGTATTATGTAATGTATAAGGATCAATAATTCCATTCAGATTTGAGTAGCGCCCTACGTAAAACGGAAAATTATCTTGCACACATCAAATCATACATCTTGAATATAGCAACTCTATAACTGTAAAACCTACTTCCCTTATAAGCAGGCGCGTGCGCTCCATAGAGGCATATAAGCACTGCATACCCTAATAATTTTCTAATTCGGAACACCCCAATCGTATTATAATATAATTTTTGTACTACAATACATTCAGTTAAAACACTACACTGGTAATAACGCTCAATCCTTCTCTGTATTTGAGGAGACCTGTGCCCAGCAGTGCGACAATAAAAAGGTTGATAATGAGGATGATGATGATCTATGCATACCCTCAACAAAATCTCTGTGCACGCCCCTGCTTATAAGTATCTGTTTAATATAACGTACAAAATATATCAATGTGTAAATGTAAAGTTACTTCGCAATAATAACAAAAAAGAAATCTATAATTACTGTTATCCATGGAGGCATGCAGAGGTAGTTCGGTACATTACTTATAAAACCAAACAGACAAGTGCAGGAGTCCTAGCGGCCGCCGTCCGCTGCTGTAGTACATTCCTACTTCTACATTTGTCCGTTTCGGTTTTTAGTGCTAAATATATGAGCCTACGTCTTAAAACAAATCCCGTACAGTTAACGAAGAGTAGAAAAAAAATGTAACAGCGTTTTTATTTACAATTAGAAGCTTGTCGCACAAAAATATAGTTTCTTAAAAGTATACATATTATGTCAAAAGTTTAAAACATCAAATTGAAGAAATTGGATTTATGTGCGCCAAGAAACCTTGACATACAAAAAATACAGTTCCTTTGTACATATCATTTGAAAAGTTTAAAATATCAAAGCGAAAAAAGCTCATTATCCTTTCCACCTAAAAACACAAAGTAAGCCATGATTTGGCTAGAGATCACTAACCCCGGAGTTCGCTAATGTAATCTCACGGAAATCATGGCCGACTTGTTCCGCAACCTAACATCAACACGTGCTTTAGGCCGATTATATATTTAGACGACAAGACTTAGCTCTTATTACATCATTATTAGAGCCATAAAAGGTAAAAGCTTTAAAATAATTTAAGCGCCAACACACTATTTTAAAAACAACGTCTGGCATAAATATGATTCAATAAAAATTGATCAAACAGATAAAATAAATACGTAATTAATGTTAGAAATTTACAATCCATTGATATAAAATAGTCTTGCCAGCAAAATAATTTCACAATAATGGAATACATAAATCATATAGATTACGAAGTAGGTGTCAAGGATAAAATTGATTACAGAATTATGTACAAATTATTTTCACAATAAAAATGCGACGCAAAATAAACCAGTAGGTACGTAACACTATGTATACTTATTATGCATTTTACTTCTCTCTAAAATGAAGAATTTTGAATGAAAACGTAATTTATTTAGCTTACTACATGAAATACCGACCGGGTTTTGATAAACTTCACTTCTTACTTTACATATTTCCAAATATTCTATATTATAATTTTCATTAAAATATTTGTTTGAAAAATATTATCTATTCAACTTTAGTCTCGGCGAATACGTTCATATCAAAACTGGCCAAACATTAACACTTTCTGTAGACGCACATCGTACATGTCTACTCAAACCTCCTTATCAATACGATCCCTTACATTTCCTCCCACGATTGAAATGAACATAGTCTGCACAAATAATTTACCATTTTATTACAAAACGAAGTTTAAGGAATGCGTTTTTACTTTAAAGTAATACGTTTATTTAGTATTACATTTTACACACACATTTATATTTACTTTATACGTATTTCTCAAAATTCGTTTTAGATAAATCCCTGTAAGTAAATCGTAACCCGGCCTAAAACCTTACACTTTTAAGACAGATTTAGAACGGTACCTATGTTTTACACTTGTTGGGTATTGGGGTAGTATTATGTAGCCATCATGTCGGGTGCGACGTGTCGCTTACTAATCGTTTTTTAACACTTCCGTTAAAATAGAACCACAATACCCTGTGTTCGACTATATCCTAACACCTAAAAGCTAGGGACAAATACGGTCGCAAAGGGTACAATGAGACAATGTCGAGCTCGTCTGGGAACCGCTGGGCTCGCTCCGATGAACATTAGAGGCCTACTCTCGCTGAACCAGCGCGTTGTTTCGAAACCATTTATTTTCCTATTAACTTTCAGATACGGGTCAGACCATTTAGTCTTTGCCAGTGTGTGAAGCGAAGTCTTCGTTAACACGCAGCTAAATGTGAGCTCCGTTGGGGTCTCCAGAAAGAATAAGTCTAGGCGTGTTCTGTCAATGGCGGAGAAGTATTGGAGCCAATACGTTTCTAGCCATCGATCGAAATTGATTGAAAATTGATATGGATCGTGGGATTGAGCCCTTTAGGTCTTCTACTTATTTCTATTTGGACATTAGGATCTAGAAACTTCTAACAGTAATGTAACAAGCCTCATAAATACTTGTAGACACCACCACGCGAGTGCAATATAAGCACTACGCCATGCGTCTCATAAAGGAACTCTCATACATAAGTAACTTTCTACCTAGTGTTACTAGACCCTAATATTAGTATAAGTGTACTCAACTGTTTCATGATGACACCCAGCCTTTTAAATTTTATTTATAATACAATTACGGGTAGTTTTATTACGAAAATATACAATTGTCCCCTTTGCAACAAATTTTAACATCAAAATGGATTTTCATGATTACAGAAGTTCGAAATAAGTACTATTTATATTGAAATAATGAAAGCCTCAGGTGAGGTTTAAGACATCCTTATATTGTATGTAAGTTAATGCTATGTATATTATAACTGTCTTAAGCTCGCATTGAACTGACAGCGTTGAACGAACCGCGCGGTGGAGACATTTTTTTTCATTTTTTTTTAATTTATAATTTAGACATACAGATTTACAAACACCGACCACGACAAAAAGACATAGAATACTGCTATCATCGACTTGGCAAAACCTGTACAATTTAACGCCACATGAAGATTATATTTATACTATGTTTTTTTTTTTGTTTGGTCCACCGCACAGCCGCCAATTGAGGAACCAATCTAGCGTGGTTATTGGTCGCGCTAGCACCGGCCGAACGGTTCCACTACTAGTGAAAATGCAGACAAAAATAATTTACGATCCCTGTCCGGCCGGCGTGTGCGCGTTTATTTTTCATTTTTGTAATTTTTCAAAGCACGGGATCGTCTGATCCGCTCATGCCGACTCCCGGACGCGGCCGAGAGCTCCAGCTCGTGTATGATTGATGCAACTCTGCCCTATACCTTCTGCAGGTGATTCGAGGCGCCAAATACTTGATTCACAGTTAATTTAGTCGTTTTCGTGTCAAAGCCTATGATTATCCGATAGCTACGCCGTTGTCTATTACATATTTTGCTTTCGTAACGTCTGACTTTATTCCGCATAAATCCCTGACTTATAAGTCAAATTTCAAGTTCAAAGAACTCATAATACCTAGCAGTCTTTGGATATCTTTATCACTAAGACCCATCTCCTTCCCACTTGTAAATAATTCTCTCCAAAATATATTTCGGAGTTAAATATTTTTTCTCTTTTTTTAACATTTACATCAACATTTTAAGTTTGCAGCTTGATTCTGCTTAAGTAAACATTGTCAATTTTTATTTTTTTGCTTTTGGTGTGGCAACACCTGTATCCTTCAATTTATTTAGAATGCTCTCGCATCTACTTTGTACCAACATCACTTCCCTATTTCCGAATGTAGTGGTTGCGGCCCGCCTCCCGCCTCCCGTCGCGTGTTGCGTGGGAGCGAGCCACGTGTGTTTTGTCTCTGATCGCCGTGAACTCGCGATGTATATATCATTGTTTGTACTCACTCGTTACGTTACACTCTCTAATCTTAACACTAAATATACATAAAAAATATCACAGCACTATCGATTCACTTACACTAAAATCACGACGCTTGGCGTCGCGACTTCCGAATAAAAAAATAACAATAATAATAAAGGAATCGAAATTCAAATGCATGAGCATACCGCCGTTGGTCTCGACGCGACACTTCGAAGACAGACCTTTGGAACCAGCACCGATACTACGTCTCACTCAAGTAAATGCTTGTTAGTTACTAACATAATTATTTTAGATCTTATACATATCCCTGTACAAAGGTACAAACTATCATCAGTCGAAGAAGAATCTCTCAGTAGAACGTGAGGCAGCACACTGATCACTACTAATATCTGGACTAGAAGCGACTTCAATTGAGTTCAGTGAAGTCACACGATTACATAACTCGAGCTAGCTATTCAGCTGACATCCAACAAGCAGTCGAGATACATTCCTTGCCTTAAATTCTACTCACACTTATGACCCTAACCACGACCAACGGCGGCCTCAAAAAGCGTCGAAATGCAAGTGCCGTAAATACCAAAATATTTACAAATTTAATGCAAATAATTTGTTCACCAAATCGTCTTACTCTAACTTTGGATCATAATCATCAAATTTAATACAATATTGGAACCGAATAGTTTAAACAGCAATTTAAAGATTTTACTGGCGTCTATCGACCGCTAGGCGGCGAGACGCAGGTGAAACACAACATAGGTGACGTACAGCGGGCTTGAGAGGCACAGGAGCATGTCGATGTCAAATATTACTTTAAATATTCGAGTTGAAGGCTTGCAGCCAGATCTAACATCAATTTAAACAATACCTTTGTGGCTCTGACTTAGGCGTAACAAGAAATTATATTTCAGACATCACAATGCTCCTTCTACATTCGATCTTAAATCTAGAAGTTGCCCGCAGTACGCATGTGTATTCATCCAGGTCTGCCGGCTCTTCATAAAATGGCACATATAACTACATTCTGTTCTACATCTGAACGACGAGGCATACGTTTAAGCAACAATCTAAAGCGATAAACTTAATCAACTAAATGAGGTAGCATTATTATGAATATGATTAAAGAACATTAACCAACTAATGTTTGGTGGGATCTACGTTATATAAATGTATATATCAACAGTTACATTAAAATATTTCCTATGGATTACTGAGGTATAGTCGTTTGCCTGAGGTAGCTGTGTGGTGGCCAAACGGTTTTGATCGTTCACTGGTGTAACATAATGAACAGAGCAGTGTTTTTTTTTTAAAAGGAAATTTATCTATCCAACGCGATCAAATCCGTTCAGCCGGAACAAAATACTATTTAATTATTAACATCTAGTATTAATATGGTACCGCACGTCATAAAGTGTAGTGCGGAAGAGCGTCTAGTTTATACAGAGGGTAAAGAGCCATTACGAAGCCTGCGTCTACGCATTCTGTACATCCAACTTTGTTGCAGTGCAAAAATAATTCCTGGGAACCAAGACTATTATTTTTAAACTGTAAACAATATGCTTATGGTGCATGCACCGACGCCGGAGTTCAGTATAAAAAGTTAAGTTACTTATTATTCAATATTAGCGTAACCAGAAGGTTCCCAGGTACGGTCCACAACAAAAACTTAATCATAACAGGTAGAACGCGTGACTCGGCTTCGTTAAGGGAACTTTTACAACAATTATAATAATAATATGTTTAGTATATGTCGGTGTTGATAATGGAGAGTCTGTTGAGGTCGGCGTCGTTGTATACCTTGGTGATGAGTGGCTCCCAGGCGGGCGCGGGCGGCGTGACGAAGTCCCGGCGGATGGTGAGCAGCGGGTCGATATGCGGCAGGTAGTGGTCGTCCAGGTCGATGCAGGCGCCGCCCAGCGCGTCGGGCAGCGCACACACGTTGAACTCGGGGCCGTACTCCCGCGGACCGCCCGCCGGCTGAGACGATACCGCGCTTTCAACTTGAGATACTTCTGTCAAAGTTTCATGACCGTTAGTTGACTGTGTTGTTTTAAAACGCACTACACACCAAAGCCGCACGACGGCCCAGCCCGTCGACACATACCGGCGCCTTATGTTGAAAGAAGCATGTCGGCAACTTTCGCCCGCACGTGTTGCCCGTCGACACGGCGGCGGCTTGTCGGCGGCTAGCGTATGCAAGCGCTCAGTTGCTCGACAACATTTCAGCTGTAGTGACGTGCTAGTATTTTAACTGCCAAAGAAGTGTCTGATGTCGAGCCGCCGACATGCCGCCGGCAAAGTTTTACAACTTGCAATGACTAAAGTCGCCAACCTAGCCCGCAGGCAAAATGTTGCCGACATATGCTGTTGGTCTTTGATGTGTAGAGCGGTGAGCGCTTAAATACCACATTATTGAATATGGAAAGCCAAACAACATCATCAGCTTTCCCAAAACATATTAGCGTCGACATCCAAACTGGAGACGCAGTTAATCCACTTAAAATACTGATTATTTTACTTAGGGTAAACCGTACTATCTGACCCCAACCTAATCTATACTAATACAGTGAAACTTGGTTAAGTGGGACCTGGATAAGTGAGTAACCTCCATAACTGGAACTCATGCTGAGGTCCCAACACTTTGGCACTGAATTACCTCTGTTAGTGGGACGAGGTAAGCCTCTATATCTGGGATTTGTTCTTTCGTTCTATCATCATGGTTACCTCTATAACTGAGACAGCGAGTAAATTTTATATGCATTAACTTCTGTAACTGAGATAACATTGTTTACTCATTCTTATTCTACTCTCAAATTCTACCCGTAATTCCAAGTACGTAAGTACAAATTTTGAGCTTCAATTGCCTTCAGTTTTAGTTTCGCTTTACTATCATTCAGATGTTTATTTGAAAAATGACAAAACGAAAGCTACAATCGTTATCAATACGTGAAAAACTGAAGTTAATATCCGTATCTGTCTCATTTACCCTCTGTAAATGAGACAGATATTTATTTATACCTGTATATCTGAGACACTGGGTAAGTGGAATACCTCTATAAGTGAAACGACATTGTAGGTCCCTTGATGTCTCACTTAACCAGGTTTCACTGTATATAAAGCTGAAGAGTTTGTTTGTTTGAACGCGCTAATCTCAGAAACTACTAGTGATTTGAAAAATTGTTTTTGCGTTGGATAGCCCATTAATCCAGGAAGGTATATAACATTTAGGCTAAATAACACCATGCTGCGACTAATAGGCGCGGAGAATAACTAACTCCACGGGAACGAAGTCGCGCCCTTTGGTAAGACTAGTTATCGGAATTTCGAGCTTCTGACGACCCATAATGTTAGTCAAAAATCCGCAAAAAAGAAAAAGGCTTTCAGAGGCACGGAAAGGTCTTGGTATATAAGTATGGTCACCCATCTACAGCCCAGCCGCAACAGGCATAGCTTAAACTGTTCGCTCAAACTGTGGAGCTATTATTACTTCCCAAGAAAAGGTAACTTACCAAAATCAAATGTAGTGTTGTTTACTGGCAGCATATCTGTATATTGCAGACTGTCGTCTAGAATAGAGTTTCCATTTGAGATGCACCAATCTTTCTCTATGATTGTCGGATCAATACTATCCATCGTGCTGTCATCCGACATGACGAAGCAGTATGTCTCGAGTGACATTTCCGAACTTGCAGAGTCGATTCCCGATTCTATCTTCATTTTACTATCGTTTTTATCGATTATAGTAACAGGGGGTGGTGAAAGCAGCTCTGGAGTAATGATGGCTTTGTTTGACTTCTCTTTTATGTCTTGCTTTTCGATGTTATGCATGCGACGCATATGTTTGTGCCAGTTGGGGTAGCTGGCGAAGGTTTTGGAGCACTCGGTGCACTTGTATGGTCTGAAGCCGGTGTGAATGTTCAGATGTTGTTGAAGCATGGAGGCTTTCATGAAGCCTTTGTTGCAGACGTTACACTTGTGAGCTCGCAGGTCGGAGTGGATCTTAGAGTGTTGCACGAGACGACTGCGCAGGTTGAACACCTTGGTAGATAGAGATTCTTTATTGTAAGAACGTTATATAAATTACACAAGCAAGGTGAGCTGTATTTTCAATGCTTTTTAAAAGATACATTTTTGAAAACTCAAGTTACGAGGAGGGGTATCCCGGGTTGGGTTAGTGAATTTTTTAATCTGGCCTTTCTCTTTCGGTAGTTGTAACGCAAAAAAGCCTTTATTATGCAAGAGTTGTCTGTCTCTTAAGATACAGGTATTCCCTAGTTTAGGAGGCAAGATTTATTGTTTGGTTACATAGACAATTACTTTTATCCTTTTCTCTTCTTGTTTTTAAGACTTGGCATATATAGATAGTTCAATCCACGAAGACGCGCCCCACTATTTCTCCTAACCGTTTATAGTATATGTGTGCAAGCTTCCGTCAACGTTTGAGTGTTATCCGTACACAATAATTATCTATGAGTGCACACCCACACTACAATAAATTGACTAATCAGGAGAGAGCGTCATGGTCAAAGTGAAAGATGCTCTACTTCAATTTTATACTCTTTACCCGACTGCAAGGAAAATTGAGGTGTGGATATTTTATGTGATTATTAGTTAATATACGATTATAATACCATTTTTATATAATAATAGGAGGTAATTAGAGACATAAATGAAATACGTGAAAAAGTTTTATGGAACTTTTTTTATTGAAATAAAAATCGTCAATCACTAGTTTCAGAAATGTCTGATTCAGATTTTGAAGTATCACTGACATTTATAATAAAATTGAAATCAAGATCACAGTGTCTCATGTATTCGTCTTCTATTTTTTCCACGTGCTGACAAGTATTGAACCAGACATCTTTATTTACTCGATCAAATGCTTCATTTAAAATGGGCATAATCGAAGTGTAGTTTTGATTGATATTGCGGCTAGCAACGTCGTTTTTTACAATACCCCAAATGTTTTCGATTGGATTTAACTCTGGGTGATAAGGAGGCAGCCGAAGCACTGTGAATCCATATTCCTTTAATAATTAATTCGTCAACTCTGTACTTGCGGAAGTTTTCTTTGTTTTTTAATATAAGGTCATAAAGTTCAGGCTTTTTGTAGGTTGGTACAAAATGGATATTTTTTGCATTCAGCCAAGTCTGCATGTCTAATTTGTTGGAGTTGGATGTGGGTATTTTTTCCGAACTAGTATTGTGATAGGCTGCATTATCCAAGACTACCACGGCATCATTTGGGAGATTTGGTATTAGTTTCTCCTTAAGCCACTTTAAGTAATTATCCGAGTTCATATTATCGTGGTAGTCTCCGGATTTCATCTCTGCTCTGTACGTTAACACCGCATTTGGTACGAAACCCTCAGCACTTCCGGCATGTACTATAATTATGCGCACACCCTTTGTTAAATTTTGTTTCATTGCTGTTTTAGAGCCTTTGTCGGCCCAAGATTTTTTTTGCACGTGGTTGGTATGAATATATGATTCATCTGTGTACACTATAGGTCTACCTGCATTACGAAAAGATTTTACCTGTTTTAAATATTTCAATCTTAACATTTGAATATCATGTTTTTCGGTTAGGACCTTCCTATTATTCTCAGTTTTTCTCCATTTATAACCAAGCTTAAGTAACAATGTTCTTAGGGTGGTTCTACATCCATTAAATTGTATACGGTCTTTCAAAATAGTATTAAGTCGTGATAATGTTGGAAATTGATGATGTTCTTTATGGCAGTTTTGGATAGTTCTTCGGACTACACCAATATCAAATTTGTCTAAATTAATTTTTCGTGGTCTTACCCTTCTCTTCTTCATAGGTGATGTAAAAATAGAAGCACTTCTGCCTGCTAAATTCGAATGCGACGTACTCGCTTCATTTTTAGAATCAATATCCATTTCCGTAGTCGGCTCTGTTGTACGCTCTTCACTTTGGACTACAGAAACTATCGCATCCGTCTCCATAGTTATATTAGACTCCATAGTAGATACTGTAGTTTGCTTTATTGTCTCAGTATAAGCCTTTCTTTCGCGTAGAATTCTAGTCACTGTGCTTTCAGATATTCCAACAGCCTGTGCGGTTCTCCATCGAGCATCAGTGAGTTTTTCTGCAAAATTTTGACTTGCTTCTTTTTTCATGAAATCGTAAACTTTAGAAATAATTTCTCTTGCCTACAATTAAAAAAAAAATAAAAAGAAATAACATTAGTCTTACTTTTAAATATAAAATGAAGTCTAGTTAGTAAAATTTAATTTTGAATTAAACTACTTTTCTTTTATTATTTTATGTGTTTCGTAACAATAATTTACATACCTGGCTTTTAAGTACAACACGCTGAGATTTTTTCGACATTTAAAAAAAATATAAAGTAGAGCAACTTTCGTGTCGAGTCTGGATTTTTGAAATACAGGTTGTACTACTTGTGTGCATCGAACCACTGACGGTCCGTGACTGACGCTCGGAGAAAACTCCCCGCGCCCCGCGATCCCCTCAACTTAAAATTGGTGGGGCGCGTCTTCGTGGATTGAACTATCTATACATGCCAAGACATTATACAGTATGTTACGAAAACCCTGTCCGACCCACAAGGATAATAAGGGTTAGGTAAACAAATGACCAAATAAAATATAAAATTTTGCATAATCATCATAGTAACAATACTAATGAATTTTGAAATAATCTTTTTTACCAGCGAATTTACTGTAACTTCCCCAAAATTCGGGAAATTTAAAAAAGTGTAAACACCATTTTAGACCTTATAACTGTCGGCGGCGTCAGTGTGTCTAGCCGCCGACGCGCAAAGGAATAATTAGAGCTGTACTAGTTTTTGCGTAATAACGTTTTGTTTTTGTCGCTACTATTCGAAACTTTTACCTGATCGAATGATTTGTTGTAAAAACGCAGATTACCTAATGGTAAAAGTACTTTTTTTGATTATCGATTAATTATTCATAACAATATTGTAACACAAGTACCTATTATTAGTAAATAGGAACTAGAAAGGTCTTGTGAAATACGATTTTAGGAGAATATTATAAACAATGTAAAGCATTTAAGTTCACCTGATTTAAGTTATGTGAAAGTTCTAAAATCTAAAGAATGCCATGCGATGTTGAATCGATGCGTGAAATTCTGAAATACAAAATTGATACCAAAAATCGATACGAGAAATATTTTGAATACTTTCACACCTCTAGTCAAAGGGCACCGCCGTGCAGTTAGAGTACCTATTTTTATGAAATAAAAATCATTTTTATTTTAAATTTATTAGTTTCGCGTAGACATCGCGTCCGTGTAGACGTATCGTTTATTGTGTGATCATATAGTTTTCTAACGTAATGTAACCTGCTGATGGAAGGTACCTAGTAAAACTGCAATTGTGTTGTGTTGTGATCAGGTGTTGAACGATTCGGATGTGACTACTTCTTGGTCAATGTGGTTCCAGCATGACGGTGCCCCACCATATTTTTGCCGACCTGTACGTGAGTACCTCCACTATCAGTTCGGCGAGCAGTGGATTGGTAGGAGTGGACTAACGTTGTGAAACACCGTGCTAATCTCGTGGGACGGTGCCAGGCCGGTATCGTTCTTAGTGAACGAAATATGGAACAACATCTCCGCCACAGCCATTGTGCTCATCGAATGAAATTCGAAGATACATTCGGAGGGTCAGACGACCTTCCTACTTAAAAAAAAGTTCTTTTCACGAGCTGCCTAAGTAGGTATCATTGTTTCTTTCTAGAGTCGATAAACGTGGTTAGACTACCAATACCTACATGCATGAGGTCAACTGTAGGCCTAGTATGAGTTTTCATTACGAAACTCGTTCGATCGTATCGAGCGCGTTTGACTCCGCGATTGGCCCGCTTCAAGGTCGTAAGAACTCTCAACCAATGAGAGCGCCAAACGCGCTCTATACGATCGAACGAGTTTCGTATTGAAAACTCATACTAGGCCTACAGAGGTCATGACCTGTGCCTGTGTTGCCATGAAATTACCTATTTATTTTATTTAAGTTATTTATTTTTAAGGGGGTATTTTTTTTTTTTTTAGTTTAGCCAGGTTATGTACGCATTAGTAGAATCAGCTAACGATACCTAACAACACCTTCACGGGTCGGACAGGGTTTTTGTAACATACTGTATATACACGAAGATTGATATAGACGAAGTTGCAGGTGTATTGCATTTTCGATTGCATATTAGGTTACGTTACCTTGCCACAGACTTTGCAGACATGCAGCACACACTCAAAATGAGTCGGTATGTGTTTGAGGATGAGGTACTTCTCGCGGTAGGCGCGGCGGCACACGGGGCAGGAGTAGTGCTTCTTGCGGTGCACGTCGAGGTGCCTCTCGCAGGACGCGAGCGACACGAACTGCAGCCCGCACTGGCGGCACCAGTTGTCGCGGCACGAGCGGTGCGAGCGCTGGTGTAGGAGCAGCTCTTTTAGGGACTCGAATCTGACAACAGGGAGGCTCAGTCACAGAAAGTCCGCATGGATGCCGCTAAGTACTTACAGCCGATGTAACTGAGTCGGAACAGCATAGCGGCCCGCCGTCCAACCGGCTGATACCGCCGCAAATGCGACGCCCCACAATTTTTAAATTTGTAATATCTTTGAAACTCTTTATTTAAATCATGTGCTGTAAAGGGCGATATAGACCTAAAAATTTAAAAAAATGGTGTGGATTACCCTTAACATTTAGGGGGATAAAAAATAGATGCTTTCCGATTCTCAGACCTATCCAATATACACAGAAAATTTCATGAGAATCGGGAAAGCCGTTTCGGAGGAGTTTAACCACAAACACTGCGACACGAGAATTTTATATATTAGATATTGAAGGATAATATGACATGTGACTAATTTTATTTACACATTTTTAACATTAATTGCAATTGATTTTAAATTTGTAATGTACTCACAACATATCGCAGCCGTCCTCTGTACAGCGCATGGTGCTGGTCTCGTGCACGACGCGCGTGTGTTCCCGCAGACGGTTGGGCGACTTGAAGCCGCGCCCACACTCACCACATAAGAACGGCTTCTCAACCGCCACGGACGAGTGGTAGGCCTCCGTGTGAGTCACCAAGAGAGACAGGCGAGGGAACGACTTGCCGCAGTCTGTGCATCTGTAGACGGTCTACAAGTTTAGAGTCCTGCGAGCATCTTTTGGTGCAAGACATTGACAGGAAGTGTTGGTAAACATTTGATTGTTTTGGGAAATGTTTTGTTTTCTATGATTGTTTTGAAAAAAAAAAAACAAGATTGTGGCCTTATTTCCGAATTCAGCCAAGCGCCAAAAAATGTCCTAGAGTTAAATACAATATTTCTTAAGTGATACCTTTTAAAAATTCGCTAACGCAAAAGTTAGATTAAGTTGACTGATACTGCAATTTTTTACTCTCAATTTTCGTATGAATAAAACAAAGTATCTATCAATGAAATACTTTTGTATTACAACTATGCATTTTATTTACTATACAAGGAATAATATTAAAAGCTTGTAACACCATTGATTTGAACTATACTTATTGTAGTACCTATGTAGTAGGACCTGCAGCTAGCATATGTACAAAATAAGATTCAATCAAAATACTCACTCAAATCTGCCTTTGGTCATATGGTTGTAGCAATGGTTGCCGAACAAGTGATATTTGTCATATTGCTTCCCACAAATATTGCAGGAGTATACCAGTGGCTGATCCCCATGTTCAGTGGTAAAGTGTGTGTCAAACTCTAATCTATTTTTGAATAACTCGTCGCAGTAGTTACAGAGGACTCCTCCAAGGATGTCTATGGAGCAGTCTTCACCAATTTTGGAATCGGAAACATATTCATCAATAAGTACTTCGCCAAAGTGTTTCGTCAGATGTTTGGCAGCGTCCAGCTTGTTGTTGGTGGTCTCGTCGTTGCAGATGGGGCATGAGTACAGAGCCATGCAGTGTTCATCAATGTGGTACTCGCACATGTCGATACTGTCAATCATCTCCCCACATTCTTGGCAAGGGTACGGAGGTTTGTCCTTGCCATGGATAACTTGATGTATGTGGAGTTCCTTTTTAGATGGAAATCTAGAAGTGTAAAGTAAAAGTTAGTTATTTGGATATTATTTTGACACAATTTCACAAGAAAAAAAAGAATTTGTTGAGTAAACTTACAGTTTTTGGCAAGGTTCACATTTAAAATTGTGAGTAGTGTCAATGTGACTGTTCAGAACTGACTGTTTTGAAAATGTTTTGGAACAATGTATGCACCTGAAATAAAAGGCAGTTCAAATATACTATAATATACTATCTAAACTGTATGAACCAAACAAATCCAATTTAGAATACTTGGTTAAAGATTGTCTCTAAAAGATCGCTCCTAGCAATAAGATCACTCATTGTGTTACCCTGTGTATATTCTTTTAGGTTCTGTAATTTATATGGTGTACATTATCTGTGTTAATTCCAGTTGCAATTGAAGCTTTTTCAGCTTTGGAGTCGGGGGCCCGCTTTACCAGTCTAACAATTTTGGCTAAACTTCCAATATTTTCCATGAAGCGACTGCCATCTGACCTCCACAACCCCAAGGCGATATCGAAGCATTGCAGCTAGAGCAATTTTTGGACTTTTTAAGGGCTCAACAAACCGTAACAATTAGATGTTCGTATGACAACCGGGACCAACGATTTAACGTGCTTTCGGAGGTACAACCAGACCAGGGCAAATATTCATATTCCTGCATACAAATATTTATACTACACGGGGATCGAACCCGCGCCTCTATGCACAGCGGCCGCGTTCGCTACGCCACGGAGGCTGTCCACAATGGTGTATACATAAAAAAAAAAAGTATTCGATTCCAATACTTTTACAGCACATTATACTTTTCAGTATATTTTTAACCAGTCTAGTACAAGAGCTGTATTATTATGGCATCATTCTAGAGCTGAGATGATATGGAGTGATGTATGGCCAATAATATAGCTCCAATATTTTTTTTATTACATGATGGCAATAATAACTGAACTGAATGAATAAAATACTTAATGATGCCAAATCATTCAGTATTTTTCATCCAGCATTTTAAATTAATTATCCATGGCATCATGTCTTTATAAAACAGCTGAGTAGTATTTTACATGGAGCAATTGCCTAGAAATCATTCAAGAATCATAGATTTGTTTAGAAAGCAGATAGATTCTTTCTGTTCTAAAGTGGTCAGTATTATTAATCATTGTGTAAGCATCAATGGGTGATTCAGATTTTCAGCTTGTATATTTATAACCAAATTTCTATGAAACAAAATAGAAAATCTATGAAACTTGAATATACAGATACTCCAGAATATTGGGCTTCCATCAAGTCACACGCCCAATTAATTACCAAACTTTATTTTTTCAATAAATTCAACAAGAATGTGTAAAATGGTCTTATAGGATTTGAAAATGAACAACTTGAAAAAATGAAAATTTTGTGTACTGTAGATCTTAAGACTTATTTCTGATATTTCTTACTGATGCTGTCCTATCCAGTTACCAGCCCAAATTTAGTTTAATAAATCAATACTCACTTATGTTTATTTCTAGCAACATGAATCAAGTAGCAATGGTTGCGGAAGCTTGGATAGCCGGTGAACTGTTTGCGGCACACGACACAAGTGTAGCCTATGTCTGCGTCTCCTATGTCGTGGTCCACGTAGTGAGTGTCATAATCCTTCTTGTTACCAAATGTTAACTGACAAATGCTGCAGTATATTCCGCCAACCAAGTCTATGGAAGTGAGCTTCCGGCCCAGCACGGTCTCCGCCTGCTCTAGCCAGCCCGCGCCGTCCTGCTGCGGCGGGGAAGCCAACCCGTCCGGCTGCGACGGTGAAGCCATCACTACCTCTAGGTGCTAAGTATGATCCATCTATTACGTTTACATCGGTGTCAAATGGGTGTTGGGAACGCTGCTATTGCAAACATCGTATTGTAATTTAATTTGCGGCTACATGTTTATTGTACTGTATGATTCCTGAAAAAAAATGTCGGCATGAGCGATCGCTATGACCTTGGGCTTTGTGTGACTGTAACATCTTGCTCAAATTAGACCGATGCACAAATATCGCATTCTAGATAAGTAGGTAGGTATGTAGTTATTTCAAACTATTACTTCCGCAGCATCTATCTCCATCGACGAATTCTAGGTTGTTCAGCCATTAGTACCGAGTGTGGAATCACTTATCATTTTAGCAATGAAAATAACATGCAATACTCACAAATATTGAATAAAAACATATAAATGAGCATCGGACAGTTGCCCCACACTACATTTTATATTGTAACAGCGGAAATTAACGATAAACTTTAATAAAAACGCAACGCCGGATAACAAACAACGCCAAGAAAACGTGTGGTTTTTGATTTTCTCCGCGTTCCCTTAAAATAATTTATACTATTTAGCATTACTACAGGATAGCTTTATACGTTTTGCGCAAAGAAAAGTGAAAAAAGCATATAAATGTTTAAAATTACAACTGGTTTCTCTGGAATAATTGCAACAGACTGCCAAAAAATCAATGAATGGAGAGATTCGTTCAAAAACATTAGTGAACTATTGAGTTCAATAATCAATAAAATTTAAGTAAAATTCAAATAAAAAAAAACCTAATTGTACAAAAATATGTATACCTATTATTTAAACTAGAATCATAGAATGTCATTGGATAGGTAATCCGAAAACAATATAAAATAATAAAATTCATTCATAAGTATTTTCTGACAACAAAGTAAAAATTTCAATGAGACAATGAATTGGTTTAATGATCAATGGTCTTCTTGACATTGAATTTTTATCAATTTATTTTCATTTGTCAAATGTTATCATTGACTTCAAATGCGAATAATATTAAGCGAAATTGTAATTTATTTATAGATTTGTAGTGACAGTATATGAATTCGAGCAGTGAATACTTTATGTAAAGAAATTTGTGAATATTACTGAAATAATTCTGTGTTTTTCAAAAAGTGAACGCTATTTAATAAGATATTTCGCAACAGTGAGTGATGTTAAGGTTTCGAGTAGGTACCCCTGTGAATGTTTACTATTGATTTTTTCCTATTAATATTGGACACTATAATATCTAAGATTTATTTTATTTATTCCATATAAACGTTGTTTTAATGTAAGTATTACTGTCACTGCGACTTTATTTTAAGTTTTTTAAATGTCGATTTTTTGTTTTCGTCCAGTAGGTATATTTTGGAAGTGTTTCATTTAAGTAATACTTAACGTAAGCAAGAGTTTCGCTCCTTAATGTATTGTAATCAAAGGCAAACAACACTATTGGCGCGATGCCAGCACTATTCCCGAAATAGTTTACGCCGGCGTGACGATATTTTCCGTATACTCAGCTCCGTTTTTTATTTAACATCAGTAATATATTATGGATCGTCACCGCCCCCTCAGCGCGAGTTTCCACGGTTCCATGAGGAGCCGCGACTCTTCATCAACAGTTGGCAGTGATGCAAGGGATGTTTCAGAAAATTCATAGCTTTTATGTTTACACAAGTGGGTGTCGGCGCCCTTGTTGTTTGTTACGCGATCCTCGGTGCCGCGGGCTTCATGCACATTGAGAAGGACAGCCCTGATGAGCAGCTACAGCAAGTGAGGCAGCTCAGACAGAACTGTGCAGAGGCTCTGTGGAACATCACAGTAACTGACAACCTATTTAATGAAACTTCATGGGTGTTCAAAGTGAATGAAGTGCTCAAAGTGTTCCAGAACAATATCACAGCTGCTATTCACACTGGCTACAATGGCAGAGCAGCAGAGGATATATGGTCATTCCCCGCAGCTCTAATGTATTCTCTCTCAGTGTTTACTATGATTGGCTATGGGAATATTATCCCCAAGACAGATTGGGGCAAGATTGTGACCATAGCTTATGCCTGCTTTGGCATACCAATCTATGTGTTATACTTCTGCAATATGGGCAAAGTTTTAGCACAGACTTTTAAGTGGTTGTACATAACTGCACATGAATGTAGCCGAAGAGATGACACTTTATATGAAGATGGGGAGATGCAGCCTGTAAAACGAAAGATAACAGTGCCATCAACGGCTTGTTTATGGGTCATATCATTTTATATCTTAACAGGGACAATCATGTTTGGAGCTTGGGAGAAATGGAATTACTTGGACTCAACTTACTTCTGTGTGATAAGTTTGTGTAAAATTGGGTTTGGTGACTTTGTGCCTGGTGCAAATATAGCGGATTCTGCTGGAGGTTCTCACTTGAAGCTGGTCATAAACTTTATTTATGTTTTACTTGGTATGGGCCTTGTGGCTATGTGTTACAACCTTATGTGTGAGGATGTCAGGGTCAAGGTCAGGGAGTTACGGGAGGACCTGAAGAACTGTCTCGATGATATCACTCTGAAGATCACTGTGTGCATGAATGATACCAAGTATTACCATCAGAAAAATAGCCGAAATGTCAAATGACATGTAGTAATTGGAGATCTATTTATTAAATCTAGATTCTATGTTTAATGTAATAATTTATTTTTTAAATAAATGCATTTAATACTATTCTTGATTTTTAGTATCAATGTCCTAGAATGTACTGTAATACAAATCTATCGGGAAAGATAGTAATTACCTAAGTATTAAATTAAGAAAGATAGTAATTACCTAAGTATTAAATTAAGAAAGATAGTAACCTAGCTAAGAAAATTGCTATACTGATTGGCTATGATATACATTATTAACATGTTGACTGTTTTAGTATTTTATTAATAAACAAGTAAGTAACTGAATTTATAGTCAAAATTACACATATTACAGTAAAATATTTATTTATGTAAAGATGCAATAGCATCAAATTGAACAAAATCCAATTAAAGGAGGGGTATCAATAAGCTAAGAAAAATTACCCCTCTAGAAAATTTTAAAAACAAGGTATGTTACATAAAGAAAATACAATTCATTTTCCAGAAATATCTTTTATTATTTTTTAGAACACAATTTTGAATGTGACTTATATTTGTATGTTTGGCTTGCAATAAATTAAAACTCACAATAAATATGAAAAAAAAAAAACTATTTTGCATCAGAAACATCTGACGACCACTTGGAAGTGTTGACTGCTGTGTCTTGCACAAACTGACTAATTAATGTCCCGCTGTACAATGGATACAATATGTCTTTAATATGATTACATCATTTTGTATTCTTGGTCTGGAGAGTCAAGGAGAAATGAAGATAGCAGTAATGACATTATGATAATAATTTTTGAATACAACTGCTCAAATTTTTAAGTTTTATTTTACCATGATGACTTTTTTATATGTTGTTCTTGAGACGTTAATGTCAAATATTTATAAAAATTAAACTTCTTAAAAGATTCGTTCCTTTCTAAAAAAAAATTATAATGCAAAAATAAGTACAATTTTCCAAAAAAAAAAAGCCATTTCTACCTCAGTTAGTTGATTTATTTCATGAGCAAAACATAATTATTTGGACTTTAAATTTACTTAGCAAAAAATTAGTGTCATAGACTTTCGAAAAAAAAAATCAAAAATAGGGTTCAATTTCCTTAACTTATCGATACTCTTCCTTTACCCTATTATCCCAACAGCCCTTCTTGCTCCTAATATTTTATTTCATGGGGCTGAACATGCTTGACTGAGGAGCATGTCATTATTACTGGTCAGCTCAGACTGACGAAAGTGGCAAAGAGCAGCTTTTCACGCCGTTTCTCTTTTTTATGCGTCATGTTCTTCTTTGTTTTTTAAACATATCATGTTCTTTCTATAAATGAAATCGATTTTAAGATTAGTTTTTTTTTTTTTTTTTTATAAACGTTGGCCACTCTAGGAATTACTTATGTATCGTGGGTGCGTTTACAAACATTTAAACTCACATACACAAACAGCCAGATCCGGAACAACAACCTGTAGGGCAGACAAATATATGTTCTGTGGGAATCGAACCCGTGACATTCTGTTCAGCAGTCCATCGCTCAGCCACTGCACTAACCGTGTCGTCGGACTTAATTACAAGCTTCAACACCACTTCGTTCGTTTGCGATGACCCTAATTGGTATTTTGACTGTTGACTGTTATCCTAATACCGAGAAATGTTTTGCAACAGTGTAAAGGCAACAATTAGTGTAAGAAGTCGCATCATGCTGCCGGTGCGTCTGCGGCGCGTGACCGGTCACGAGGGTCGCGCCAACGACACTCTGTTCCAACCGGCTGCGCGTGCGCCGCCTCTCTCACAACACACTCTCGTGTTCTTCGGCGGCGACGTACAGGTTTGTACTTTTTTTATAATAATTATAAACTAGTGCTTGACCGCAATCTCACCTGATGGTAATCATTATCAACCTTTTTATCGCCCCACTGCTGGGCACAGGTCTCCTCTCATACAGAGAAGGATTGAGCGGAATCACCACGCTTGCTCAATGCGGGTTGGCGATTTCAGACTTAAAGTCCAGGTTTCCTCAAGATGTTTTCCTTCACCTTCAGTCATTGGTGTCCAAGATATACTTAGAAAGTACATATAACTTTAGAAAAGTTACATTGGTACTTGCCTGACGTGGAATCGAACCTGCGCACTCATACTTGTGAGACTGGTGTTTTAACCACTAGGCCACCACGACATTATAAACTAATAAACTAGCGCGCTTTACCGTCAACGAGCGCATCACTGCTTACCATCAGGTGGGATTGCGGTCAAGCGCTAGTTTATAATTTATAAAAAAAATGTCCTAAATAAATAATACTATATTCACAGAGCAGTGGAGTTGCAGGTCGTAGGTTGGAACCAGGACAAGCGCTTTACTTGGTGTAAATATTATTATGATCTGCTCTTAAAACGGTAAACGAAAATACCGTCACAAATCTGGCATGTCCTAGAACAGATCATTACAACCCCACACTGAATATGTGACATTACCAACCCACACTGTTCCAGATATGGAAACATTACAAGCAGATTAAGCATCTCACCAAGTTTCTCTTGTCTACATTCTCCAGAATAATCATTTTTCCCTTCTGTCCAGGACTACCCAGAAGTGATGCAAGCGCACCGAGACAACCGGAATTATATAAAATGGAACTTGGAAAATATGGCGCGGATGCTGGGGAACAACTTCCCCACAAAACACATACTGGTTGTGAGACCTGCTAGGTATGGTGTATTGCGTTACAACCCTGAAGGTATCAAAGCTAGCCTTGAAAGCTCCATAGTGCAATAATCAGTTACACAGTGTACGAACTTTCATGAGTCCACACGCCTACTAACTACGAATCAGTATCGATTAACTCAGCTTCACGCCCTAATTACAAACAATTCCTTAATTAACAAGCCCTTGTTTTTTCATTAACTTATACAACATATTTTTTTTTATGCGAAACCCGAAAGACGTGTCCAGTATTTTTAAGTTAAAATTCTAGGTATGTACAAAATTTCAAAAAGATATAAATAAAAACCATAAAGTCATGAGCTTGTTATTCTACTTGGTTGTCCCAACAAAAATATGGTCAAAGGTCCGCTCTTGCGGGCGAGCGCGGTTTGTTGACCTCTGGCGTCGGCTGTTGCACGCGAGAGTAGATCGTAAAGCTGCCTGCGCTGCGCTCGCTCGGTATCGAAACAGCAACAATTTTTAAATGTATCTGGGAAAAAATATAACATGGTGTAAAAATGATTGGGATTCAGTTGCTCATTCTGAACAAACTATATTCAGGTTTCGCATAAACGAAAAATAACATTTTGAATATATAGTCAACTTTATGTGTTGTTTTGATAAGTTGGCTATCTTGAACTCAGATCAGTTTACTATAGCAAAGAGGTTGCAGAGAAGCATGTTGTTCTATTATGTTCTGTATTGTAGAAGTAGGTACATCGGTGGTTCCAGGATAGAGTACAAGAGTTTCAGCTGTTATGACAATTTCGTGCCGAGCAACAACGCGGGCGTGCCTGAACATACCCCTACACATGGAGCGCTGCTTCATTTAGAAAGGTAGGAAAATCTTCCTTAACTGTTGTGTGCTTTTCTTTATGGGAAAATAGCGACCCGCCCCGGCATCCCACGGGTGCTATGCTGATACTAAATACATTTGTAGAATATTTAGTATTTTATTTTAATAAATCTCTTAGGGTTCAGCCTGCGTTCCACAGCAAACGCGGAAAAAAAAAATTACGACATCACATTAGAAACCTCAAAAATAATAGTATTTATCCACTATTTAATAATTTTGTAATTTTATAACTCAAGAACGGACTCACTTATCCAAACCAAATGTTTAGGCTTTATTTAGACTAATTAGCTGATGGTTTATGTGAAGTTTGAACAAAATCGAAATGTTTTGGATTAAGTTTTTAAATTGCTAGCAATTAAAAAACTTACTAAAAAATTTACTCGGTGGTAGGCCATAACATCGGCCGCCGGCAGAAGTTACCACCCACCAGACAAAGCCTTGCCGCCAAGCGATTTGTCGTGTTCCGGCATGATGTCTGGTGGAGCCGTTCGGAGGACGGGTCTGAGCAGTTGTGTTGCGATGTGTGCCGGATACGATGCGCCTAATATTGTTGTGTTGGGGGTTTAGTTGTGGAGGGTCTTCAGATCAATCTCCCTTTGGCGCAGCATCGTTGGTCGTGTTGTTGGGTTTAATATTGCATCACCTCGCTCAACTGCCGTCTTCCTTCCTATTCGCTCAGTTTTTTTGAGTGATTAGGCTCTTAATAAACTAGCGCGCTTTACCATCAACGATCGCATCACTGCTTACCATCAGGCGGGAATGCGGTCAGGTGCTAGTTTATAATAATAAAAAAAAAAAAACCGTTTGAATAAAAAATTTTGATGATCCAATTAATTTGTCGGGCCGCTAGTTATACATATAAACCTTCCTCTTTAATTACTCTATCTATTTAAAAACCACATCAAAATCCGTGGCGCAGGGTTAAAAATTTAATCATACAAAGGGACATAGGGAAAGAGAAAGTGACTTTGTTTTATAATCGTGAAGTCGCTTTTCTCTTTTCCTATGTTTTTTATACAACGTTCACAGTTTTTCTGTAGTGTATTTAGTATCAGCATTGGACCCGTCCGAAGCCGCGGTGGGCGCGAGCTGTTTTATACTATGTAGTGATTAACAAGTGTTAGATGTTTACAAACCAAAACTCACAGGTGTTTTTTCACTTGCCTGTCCTCCAGGGTCACGGTATCTCTTTATACTGAATCGGTTTGGAGTATATACAGTTCAACATAACTGTCAAAATACGGTTAATCTGATGGACAGGGATTAAGGAAAGTTAACACCATGTAAATATTATCTCTTTTTCTTATCTATAGGCTTCTACAAGGTGTTAGCAACAGGATAAAAAGCTTCTCAACATCGGAACTGATTGAAGCCTTCTCACCAGTCACTCTGCCAGAAGACATCGATATTGAAGATTTGCATGTGAGTTTTTTTTTAAATTTTACACAGTTTTTTTTAAGGTTCCGTACACTATGTGTTCAACGCTAAGACTACATGTCTACGTGTCTAGTATTTTTTTGAAATCTGACTGACTGACTAATTAGTTTTTTTTAGTCTACTACCTTATTGAGTAAGCAACCTAAAATTTTATTAAACTAAATAAATCAAGATGTAGCAAGTGGCCTTCTGTACTTTCTGCGCACCCTAATTAGAAGAAGTCGTGAGTTAATGAATATCCCTGTACCTTAAAACTATAACCTACTTATTACAGAACTCTGCCATCCATCCGGTCGAGCCCAGCAAATCAAACGGCACGAAGGTGACGGCGAGCGGGTCTGCCGGCCCGGAGGCCGGCCTGTCCTGCCGCGACTTGCCAGAGCACAAGCCGTGAGTAGGTTTAGTTCCAATGGATGTTGTACTGTATCATCATTATTGTTCTGCACTTATCACAATTTACTTGGGGTCGACGCCACACGTCTTTTTCTTCCACACTTCCTCTATTAGCTCCCTTCTCGACAGTCATCCCCCATTCTAACCATATCATCTTTCACACATTCTATCCATCGTTTATTTGGTCTTCCCCTAACCTTACAGCCTTCATTCAGACTCAAAACTCTCCTCACAACACTTTCCTTATTTCTCTTGCCCATACCATGACAATCGATTTCCACACAACTTACCACTTAGGTACCAGTACCACTTTCAGACTTCTTCTTATAATAATAATAATAATATTAATAATAATAATGTGGATTCTGAGGTACCGTATTATAAGTATGTGCCCGACCCAGTTCTTGAAAATGGCCATGTCACGTTATACTGGGATCGGTCTATCATTACTGACAGGACTATTGTTGCAAATAAGCCTGATATAGTAGTGATAGATCGATTAGCGCGCCTCGCAATGATTGTCGATGTTACCATTCCACATGACGGGAATCTCGTGAAAGCTGAGAAAGAGAAAAAAATTAAATATCTCGACTTGGCGCACGAGGTTGTTGACATGTGGAATGTGAACTCGGCTGTCATTGTACCAATTGTCGTATCGGCCAATGGTTTGATAGCCAAGAGCCTCGACCAACATCTATTGAGGCTCTCGTTAGGCAGTTGGATCAAAGGCCTGATTCAAAAGGCAGTACTCCTCGATACGGCCCGCATCGTGAGGAGGTTCCTGTCTCTGGAGCCCTAACCACCGGTAGCTTGGACCCCGCTCCCGCCATCGGTGGAACACTATTTTTTATATTTTTAAATGTTTTTGTATGTTTTTATATAAATATTAAAAAATGTAGAATAATATGTATGTATAAAGAAATAAAGGGAATAATAATAATAATTTATTTCAGGTAAGATACCCATAATTTGACATAGTAAATACAAATACACAGCAGACATGAAATACAAACAAAAGAAAAATAAAATAAAATAAATATGAATATACTAGAAACACTCATTAAATCATTCTAATTACATATAAATCAATTATAGTTGACATCGCATTAAATAAATAAATCATAAAAAAAAACAAATAAATCTATGGTAGAAAATGTCAAATAAAAATAAATTAAAATTCAGATAAATTAATAATGCATTAAACAATTTACTAATAGACTAGGTACTATATTAATATTAATCAGAATAAATTTTAAAATATATTGCTAAGTTTATGATTACAATAAGTTAATTAGATGTCTTATGTACTTATTTCCTATTCTATCCATTCATATCTCTCACTCGCTACTCTATTTTGTAATTATTATTATACAACATTATTTTTAGTTTATGCGAAACCTGAATATAGTTTGTTCAAAATAAGCAACTGTGTGGCTACCCTGAGTTTTCATTACGAGACTCGATCACCGATATCGACCGCGTTTGTCACTCTCATTGGTTGAGAGTTCTTACAATCTTGAAGCGTCCTAATCGATGAGTCAAACGCGGTCGATATCGACGATCGAGTCTAGTAATGAAAACTTATGGTAGCTACACTGAATCGATTCCAGTCATTTTTACACCATGTTATATTTTTTCCCAAATTGTTGCAGTGTGGTTACCGACCGCGCCACGCAGCTTACGATAGATCATAGTTCGCGCAACAGCTAGAGGTCAACGTACTGCTCGCCCGCCCGAGCGGAGCGTGGACCATATTTTTGTTTGGACAGCCAAGTAGGATAACAAGCTCATAACTTTGTGGTTTTTCATTATATCTTTTTTAAAAATTGTACATAGATTCTTTACTTAAAAATACTGGACACATGTTTCGGGTCTCGCATGAACAAAAAATAATGTTGTATAATGGTACGGAACCAATTGTGCGCGAGTTCGACTCAGTTTTGCCCGGTTTTTATTACTTCTTTAATTCAGCATTTCACCACCCATCCATGGACCAATCGCGGCAAATGTAGCCAGAAGCCCCTCGACACAACAATGAAATACCCTATTAGCCCCCATTAATAATTACATGAAAACATGAATATGATCTTCTACTTGCAGTGAGGTAGACCCACTCTGGTGGCGAGACAACCTCGCCCTGGACGAGTCGCAACTGACCCTGGTGGGCTTCAGCAAGGGCTGCGTAGTCCTTAACCAGCTCATCTATGAGTTCCATTATGCGAAGACCTTGACTCCTGGCGACGCTCATGTAATGAGGTAATAATCGAATGGCATATAATATTATTTTGGAGCTTTTATTAATTTTTTCTCGTTTTTCGTCTCCGTTCATCATCTCAGTGTTAATCCCAGTCGCTTCCGAAGCTATTTCAGCTTTGGAGCCTGGGGTCCGCTTTACCAGTCTAACTGCTGATATTGGTTAAACTTCGATATTTTCCGTGAAGCGACTGCCGTCTGACCTCCACAACCCGAAGGAGATATCCAAGCAGTGTAGTTAGACCAATTGTTGGACTTTTGAGGGCTCCAACAACCCGTAACGACTGCCACTAGATGTTCGTATGGCAACCGGGACCAACGGCTTAACGTGCTTTCCGAGGCACGACCAGACCCGTGCAAATATTCATATTCATGCATACAAATATTTCGTCTCCGTTACTTATGTTAAAATCTAGTTTGGTCGGTGCCATAATGATTAGAATACATTAAAGATATAGCTGTAACAGTAAACCATCTTCTGTGTATCATTCTTCTAACTATCACGGTTCATAAGATACAGCCTGGTGACAGACAGACCAATGGACAGTGGAGTCTTTACCTTTTGGTTACCATAGAAAAAAACCTAGCATCAAAAATAAAAAAAATGAAAATTTCAGACAAACTAAATCGCATAAAATTGGATACGAAATAGACTACCTTTAAAATATTGGTTCACTGACCTCCGATCGGCGACAGCGCGATCCTGTATCGACTTGCTTTTTTCGCGCCATTATTATTAAAGTTTAGTACCGCTGGATGCGGCGGTCATCAACCTGTAAGTGCTTCCTTATCAACATACTGTACATCATGTAGAAAATATGAAAAATGAACAATAATTTCCTGTGACTAAACTAATGGATATATTTATATGATTTTTTTATGGGTGAGACTGAGAATGTGTTGAGGTACACAATGTTTAATTTATTGTCATCACCACTTTGTATAAGTAGTAACCTGAAGATTACCTTCTGTTCAGGTTCATGTCGCGCATAGTGGACATGTACTGGCTGGACGGCGGACACGCCGGCGGCAAGAACACGTGGATTACGTCGCGCAGCCTCTTAGAAACACTCACGAGGCTCAGTAAGTTTACAACTGTACATCCTATCAAGCTACTACAACCAGTCATATTTCTTTAATGGATTTTCAACTTTATCACTAAAGCATTAAGGTTCAAGGTTGATTGCTTAACTAGCGGGGTTACTATGATGTGTTGCAATGCAACCATCGTTGTTCCAGTGTCAGACAAAGATGGAGCTGTACAGGAGGAATAGCGCTATCTCTTTTTCACAACGGCACAATGATGGCGTTAACCCGTCATAGTACGGACCCTGCTGGTGTGTTTACCAATAACAATATAAACGTTGGTTTTTGTAAATGCGAAACCTGAAACACGTGTCCAGTATCTTTATGTACAAAATTTCAAAAAGCTGTCATGGAAAATCACAAAGTTATGAGCTTGTTATATTAACTGGTTGTCCCAACAAAAATATGGTTAACGCATTGCTCCCCCGCCCGTACCTGCGGCGGCCTTAGGACACTATGATGCGCTGTGAACTGTGGTATGCGCTCGGTAACTACACTGAAACATTTTTTAAATATATTTAGGAAAAAATATAACATGGTGTAAAAATGATTAGAATCGATTCAGTTGCTTATATTGAACAAACTATATTCAGGTTTCGTATAAACAAAAAATAACGTTTTATACAACGAAATAAATATATTAAAATTACTGAAATGTATGTCTATTATAGGTATACGTAGCATTCAGTACAAAAACAACATGGTGATTAAGTTAAAAATAATATACTACAAATAATTCGAACTCAATTCTCTTGTAGATGTGAACGTGTTCGTCCACGTGAGTCCTTACCAAGTACAAGACGAGGGCAGACCTTGGATCGGAAGAGAGGAGAAAGCGTTCACAAGTCTTCTTAAGAAACTTGGAGCGAAAGTAAGTTTTAACAAAAGTTAGACTTTAAATAAAATTCAACCTTATTCTAGTGCAGTAAAGGTTTAGTTTGCTACAGTTTATAACAACCATTTGGAATGTGCTTACTCGACAAAACTCACACATTGGCCCCGATTCCGAGTTCAGTGAATCTTTTTCTTTTCTTTAAGAAAAGGATAGAAGATAAAATGTTAGTTTAGACCTGTCAAATTAGTGCGCGTCTGACGTAAATTGTCGTATTTTTGGTCGCCATGTTTATAATCGCGTCTGAACTGTTTATGGAGTATTTTATTTTGACACGATTAAATTAATATGTAATATTCTATCCTTTTCTTAATGAAATAGAAAGAAAATGTTGCATTTAACTTAAAATTAGTTTAGTTTGGGAACAAGAGAATCAGTGCCAATGTATTGAATTAAAAATAACCTCTCTGTACTAATATAATTAAAGTGGTTTTGGTTGTGGTTTTCTAAACCAAATTTTTGAGGAAGGCTACTTTCATATCTTGCTGGGACCCTCAAGAGCCAAGTAAAACAACAAAAACCCCAAAATATCTCTAAGCGAAAAGAAATTAATAGGGGTCTGTCAGACTCTTACTGACTAAAAACCACCCCGGTGTTCCATTTCACACCTATACGCAGGGGTTGCGAGAACGAACACCGCTTCCCAACCCCAATGCAACCCCCTCTGGGAGCAAATATGCTGATTCAACTCTGAATAAGAACAGAGCTCAAATTCAACTAATTTTAAGAACATTCACAGTCTGACCTAAGTCTTATATTATATATTTCTAATTTCTGTACATTTTGACATGTACCAAATACTTCGCCGAGATGCAATTGCGACTGAATTGTGCTTTTAAATTTCGAATATTGGCATATTCAGGTCTTTGCTACTTCAGTGGGATAATAACAGACTAGTATTGATTACCCCTCCTAGGCCGGAAACTTTTTCACAAAACCATCCCTACATGACCCACGTGACTAACACTTTTATATCTCCCTCTTTCAGGTGAACAGATACCTCCACGACCAACCCGGCATGGCACCCTCTCTCAACATGCACTTCGATGTCCTGGCCAACTTCAAGAGCATGCAGGACTGCATACCAGAGGGCATTCCTGACACTTCTGATGAAGAGGCGTAGGAAAGCTCGAAGGTGGCTAATAAAGTTTTTTTTAGACGGAATATTTTGGTGACAATATTTTATATAGACTTGGGCTAAACGCTCACTTGTGGACAGTTATATTACTGTTGTTCACAGATTGGCGATATTTTTCCGTAACGATTTCATTCCGTCTTGCGTGATTCGACTTAGAGGATGGACAATGAATTATGTATATTTATATACGGAACTTTTAAAACACATTAGCCGAAGTCCAGCAATTTTGTATGTTTTCGACTGTAGTTGTCTATCACTTACTAAAGCAAGACCCCTTCGGGTTATGCCTCTAGGACTAGGGAGTTTACATGCGTGTTCAGATAGGCAATTGACGACAAATTTTAATGAACTTTTTTTGTCCGACTGTGCCGGATTGGGTGTAGCAATCCTGAATCAAAACGAAACACAAGGTCGGTTAACAAAATTATACTAAGAATTTTATTCCTTGAAATGAATTCATGAAGTCTATACAAAGATCACAGTATCAAAACTCGGTTTTTTTTTTTTAGAAATGTGTTAAGAGGATTTAAACACATTCTATTGCAGAATTAAGCAACTGGCTACACTGTCCGAAAGAGTTTCATTATCCATTTTGAAGCTGCTTTTTCTGCGGGAATCCAGAGATGGAATAGTTGTACTAGAATTTTATTTCGGCTTGTGATTAACAAAAGGTATTTTTTGAGTGGAGATGAATCATTGAAATGGTGAATGGTTGTGGGTATAAATTGTGAAAACTCAGACTATGAGACTTGAGAAAATATCAAATATTAATTTATTTATTTTTGTGGGCTGGCTATTTTTTAGCCCAAACAAGCCATCGAATCCTAGAAATAAGATTATTATTTTTCTAAAGTATTAATAGTTTTAATAACTTATATTAAACTTATATAATTACGATAAGTTAAAAAAAAGAGTTTTAAACTCGAGTGTTTTATTTTTGCGAGATGTCCTCTCATGAACTGAAGTTTCGTTAATTATTTTTAAATGTATTGTATAATTATCTATTATTCATAAATATAAGTATTCAGTATTTAGTATTATTGAGATTTAGTTATTTAAACGAGTCGAAATTCCACAATGTCTTGTCATTTTTAAGTCTATTAGAGTTGCCAATAAATAAATACATTTTACAGTATTTAAACCGTAGTAGTAGGTATATAATAATACAAACAATTTTGGATATAATAGTTTTATAAGGACACTGGTGTTGATTCCCCTGTTTACAAACTAAACTAATGTTAAGTTCATTGAATCTATTTCATTAAGTAAAAGGACAGAAAATAGAATATTTTATTAATGCCAATTTCGTCGTCCTCCGTGGCGCAGCGGTCAACACGCCTGCCTGCGACGTGGAGGCCCCGGGTTCGATCCCCGGCCAGGTCATGATGGAAAACGATCTTTTCCTGATTGGCCTGGGTCTTGGATGTTTATCTATAAATCTATATATTATATGAGTTAGTATCCCATAACAGAAGTCTCGAAATTACTTTGGGGCTAGCTCAATCTGTGTGATTTGTCTGTATATATTCATTTATTTATTTATAAAATAATATATTCTATAGATAGTTTATATATGAATAAAAGAAGACGTCGAAAAATACGTCAAACGCTATTTTGACAGGACTAAACTAATATTTATCTTTTGTCCATTTCTTAATGAAATAGAAAGAAACAGGTGCACTGCACTTAAAATTAGTTGAATCAATGACCTTCGGGGACAAGATAAGTCTGTTGAATGTCTATGGCGTCGTCCTAATTGGCAAACGTTGCACGAGCGCTTTCGCACAATCGTCACGAACACGAGTTCAGATATACAGATTTCATCAATTTGAACCTCGCAACTAATCATGCGAGCACATGAAATGCTTAATAACGATCGTACGCATGGACACTGATGGAATTTGTATGCTTGAACTCATGTTCGTGACGATCGTGCGATTTTTTGCCAATTAGGACGACGCCATAGACATTCAAAGGACTATAAGGAGTACGGGAGTATATTTACCGATGGTAAACCCACTCATAATTGTCTCTAATTTTTTTTTTTGTGTTTGGACAGTGGTGAAGTATTGTTTACTTATTTATGCAACGTTATTTTTCTTTATACGAAACCTGAATATGGTTAGTTCAGAATAAGCAACTGAATCGATTCCAATATTTTTTCCCAAATACATTTAGAAATTGTTGGAGAGTGGTTACGGAGCGGTTACGACGGGTAAGGTTACGGTTACTGACGCCAGAGGTCAACGCACCGCGCTCGCCCGCCCTTGGAGCCTTGACCATATTTTTGTTGGGACATACAAGTAGAATAGCAAGTTCATAACTTTGTGGTTTTTCATTATATCTTTTTGAAACTTTGGTCATAGATTCGTTACTTAAAAATACTGGACACGTGTTTCCGGTTTCGCATAAATAAAAAAATATGTTTTATATACTTTATTGGCTTATTTAGTTACCCAATAAATAAGAACAGAAAGTTTTTAAGATTAACATATTATATATATATATATTATAAACTAGCGCTTGACCGCAATTCCCCCTGACAACCCGGGCGCACATGCCTTAAGAACAATCGCTGGTATACCATCCGGACCACTAGCCTTATTCACGTCCAGACGACACAATACTCTCAAAACCTCCTTATTCCTAATGCGAACCTCCGGCATTGAAATTGAGCAAAGAGGTAAATTAGGTGGAGTGGCACTGTTAGTGTCAAGACGCGAATTATGGGCAAAGAGAGATGCAAAGAGACCTGCTTTCTCTCTCGCCGTATGAGCCAGTGCTCCATCAGGCCTAACCAGCGGAGGCAGTGTGGGCCGACAGAAGTTCGCCTCGACCGATTTGGCTAGAGACCAGAAAAATTTGCTACCGGATGCTTGTGCAGAGAGCTTGTTGCCAATATGAAGCGAGCCTTCTTAAGCGCCTTTTTGTAGGACTTGGCAGCACGGTTAAAGGCTCTCTTCTTTGAGCTTAGATCCGGAGCTTTGCGGTCACGAGCGTCAACCCAGGTAAGAAATGCCGTATGCTTACGCTGTTCAGCTTGCATACAGTCGGCGTTGAACCATGGTCGAGCCGAGCCACCGACAGGCACGTCACTAAAGTGGATAAAATACTCCATAGCTTGATGCACCACATCGGATATAGCGTCCGCACAGCTCGACGGATTCTCAGAAGAGAAGCAGACCTGCTGCCCAGGATAAGACGCGAAGAAGTGGCGCATCTCATCCCAATCTGCTGACTTGTATCGCCACATTCGCTCACCACGCGAGTCGCAATCAGGCGGGGAGAAGGACGAAACAGACTTCACCAGACAGTGGTCTGAAGTTCCTAACGGTGAGGAAACTGTAACAACACATCTATTCGGATCAGTGGTCAGCAGAAGGTCCAGATAATTGGCGGTATGACCAGCTACATCAGGCATCCTAGTCGCTTGTCCCACCAGCTGGGAAGGGCCCATTGATAGCGCAAAGTTTCGCGCTTCTCTTCCAGCGTGGTCGGTCCTCTGGTATGGGAAAAGCCAGTCTTGGTGACAGGCATTGAAGTCTCCCAGGGCGACGAACTGTGCGTCAGGGTGCCGATGCAGCGCATTGTCAGCAGTTTCACTGAGGTGGTCAAACAGTCGAGTCGTCTCCTGGTCACCGCTGTGCGATCGGTAGACATAGGTGTAGACAATTTTGTCCACACCAGTGTCAACCAACAGCCATAAGGACGAAAAATGAGGGTCTTCGAGGTGACGGAGACGCCGGCAACAGATGTCATTGCGAACATACACACAGACCCCGGCACGCTGCAGGAAATGATGCTCCAAAAAGTATCCCGGGTAGCTGAGGTATGCCGCATCAGACGGACATCTGATCTGGCGGAGACCCAGAAAAGTTAGTGGGGCTTTTCAGTCTCAAGGTGGTGAGGGACTGCATCGATATTGGAGTGCAAACCTCGAATGTTTGAGAGGTGCACTTTAAACGAGAGGACGTGCGCCCGCTGTGCACACCTACTTTTCCTTTTGGGACTTTTCATTTTTAAGTACATTTTAAGTGAATAAGAAAGAAGACGGCAGTTGAGCGAGGTGATGCGATGTTAAACCCAACAACACGACCAACGATGCCGCGCCACAGGGAGATTGATCTGGAGACTGCGGGGACGCCCGAACCCCCCAGGGATCGCCATCGAATCCTCTCGTCCGGTCGCCAACCGGCACGATGGGGCGGGATTTTTCGCAGTTGGCGGGGCAACCTTTCGTATGTGGCTAGCACACTACTTGGGCCCCCAATTACCTGCGGTCGGCCAGCGTGCTTCGAATCTCGCTACCCTCCAGGACCAAACTCCCGACACAACAATATTTGGCGCATCGTACCCGGCACACATCGCAATATAACTGCTCAGACCCGTCTTCCGTACGGCTTTACCAGACATCGTGCCGGAACACGACGAATCGCTTGGCGGCACGACTTTGTCTGGTGGGTGGTAATTTATGCCGGCGGCCGATGTTTGAGTGAGTTACGCAATTACCGTTTAATTGAAATCTAATTCTTTCTTCAAACGACAATTAATACAAAGATCTGATCTTAAAAAAATCGTTACTAACATGCATTTTATTCATATGTGAATATATTATATAGATATATTAATGATATATGTATTTGTTACTCTGTGACCATTCAATTTACAATGTGATACAAAACTCCCACTTATATTGTTGTTTTGCTTTTAGAATTCAGGCGTCAATTTAATATGTGCAATAATAGTATTATTTTAATTTATTTTCTTGTACTGGCTGCAAGAAAGCAATTTTTAATGTATGTGTACTTTTATAATAATTGGATTAAGTGGAACTTTCATGCGTTCAAGCTACCCCAAACTTTCAGATATTCTCAATCAACCTTACTGCTTTAAAGATAAAGTTGAAAATCTAATAAGGAAATCTGACAGATTGTAGCAGATTGGTTTTTTTTTTTTTTTTCTTTGTTGTAATATGATTTTTCCATCTTACAAAAGTAATGTTTATTTTTATTATGTTAAGGCTAGGCTGCGCCTACATTCATAATTAATACAAAATGTTTAGAATAATGAATTCCTGTACCTAATATGTACAATGTATAGTGTAAATAAATTGCTTCAAAATCGATATTTATTTGGATAGAATGAAATTGATCTCAATTCGATTAATAAAATTATTTTAAAAGCAAATATTGTTTTTACTTTTTTATTAAAAACTATACAGCCAAATTATCGCACGGTTTCCTTGAATAATCACTCACATGGCATCCCTGATTTACCGGGGAATGACGTCAATTAAACGTTATGAAACCAAATTAGTGCGTTTTTCTTAGGAGAGCGTTTATGATACTACAAGTCAAAACTCGCTGTTCAGAGCTACGGAAAGTTTTTAACAACGTGGGCACATTGTTAAAAAAAATCTGTGACTATCAAGTGAAGATACAGCGCTACTGTCTGAGGTGTCAAAGCGACCGCAACATCTCTGTAGATGCGGACTCTTAACGATTTAAATCTTTACCGCTGCCGTTGTATATTTTGTAGTATTTAACCTTTTGAACGCCCATCTATATAATACGCGATGTGTCCTCCAGCGCCACGCTACAAATGTATAACGTATCTATAGTAAAACGTAGGGATGGGATTAATGTCCTATCGACAAATAATATTACACATTTAAATTAATGTTTATTCACCAATTTACGAAGCTAAATAAAAACTGTAACCGTATTTTCATATTTTATTTTATTTCATAAAAAAAACAACATGATAACTTGGATATATTTCCCATAATAAAGAAAAGAATTATAAATTTATTAGACGTGTGTTCTAGAAGGCACATCCCTATTTGTCTCCAAATATAATCCTTTTACTTCATATCAAGTAGTTGGCGCTCGAGGCACGTCAAAATCCTTTCTGATATAAGGATGTCTATATTTCTATGGTATTTATTTTTATATTCACTGTGGTCGAGTTACACGAGCATAAACTCATAATTTATTTCGTTTAGTTACAACAAATACAATTAATAAAAGCTAAATACGTGGTTTTCTACATTTTTTAGAGTTCCGTAGCCAAATGGCAAAAAACAGAACCCTTATAGATTCGTCATGTCTGTCTGTCCGTCTGTTCGTCTGTCCGTCCGTATGTCACAGCCATTTTTTTCCGAAACTATAAGAGGTATAACTGGTAACTTGGTAGATAGATGTATTCTGTGAACCGTATTAAGGTATTGATGCAAAAATAGAAATATAATAATAAATATTGGGGGCTTCCCATACTCTCAAAACTCAAAATAACAAAAATTGTTTTGAACGAGATCTAGTAAGTAGTTTTTTTTAATACCTCGAAAATCGCTTATTACCGCGTAATCTTTCATACAAATAACTTTAATCCTTTAATTTCATAAATCAATGGTACCTACGTAACCCTTTGTACGTGAGTCCGACACACACTTGGCCGTTTTCTTTTTTTAAAATTACTGATTTACACAGATGTTACAGACATATTTTAATGTTGTCGCAAAATACTCGCAATTATTTGTCTGGTTTGGTCAAACTAATGGAAAATGGAAGAAAATTCCTGAAACGAAAGTTGACGACTTAACGGAATGTCAAGACGACGAACTATATCAAAATTCTGATTCCGACTTGAACAACTCGCAATAATTCGTCATATTCACCGTCACAATTTTTTTTTGTAAAAACACGTGCGTCAACTTAAGATGTAAACATTGCACTACACTAAAATGCACAAAGTCACTATGACCTTGAAACCTGTCCGCTTATGACGTCACAGAGTTACTTCTATACACGTCGGTGGCGTATGGGGGGTGACAAATGACTAACTTTGTAGGGATGGGTTTTTCAAACGGTGTTTCACTATCGACAATGATTAGAAAACCTATTTATTCTTGATTAAGGTGAATAAAACCTAGTTTATAGTTTACAATATTTATAAAATATTATTTATTCACGTCATTTTCTTGCAATAATAGTATTTATGATCATTTCGACGAGATGAAATATAGCGAGGTCTTCATCGTGTCCCATCACTGGCTTACTTGATATCAAGTAATTGGCGCTGGGGGCATTAAAATATTTTCTGGTGTTTTTGTTTCTATTGAAAATAAAACAAATAAGAACTTATTATGTGTGAAAAAGTTAAAAATATGGTTGATAACAGGGCAATTTTCCTTAAAAACAAAATAAAAGGTTTTGTAAAAGTCGTAAAGTTATTTTATACTGTGATTACTTCTAATCAAGTAGTGGCGCTGAGGGCACGAAAATCTCGAACTTGTATAGAAGTGATTGGCGTTCAAAAGGTTAAAAGAGTGGCGAGTTTCCAAATGTCATCTGTTATTAATGGTAATATGGTACGACTTTGTTGTATACTTAAACTAGTCCACAAGTTTAATATCTTGTATAAGCCCCGCCCATTATCGACATCGGCATGGCTGAGGATTTTAGGTGATAAAAAGCATTATATATTAACTTTATGGCAATAAAATAGAAATTACCATCATATATTATCTCCTTCCCCTTACTATTCCATCCAAAGGTAGTCTATAAAAGATCGCTCTTAGCGATAAGACCGCCCATTGTGTCACCCTTTGTAAAATCTTTATATTTCGTCGTCCTCCGTGGCGCAGCGGTCAACACGCCTGCCTGCGACGTGGCGGCCCCGGGTTCGATCTCCGGCCAGGTCATGATGGAAAACGATCTTTTCCTGATTGGCCTGGGTCTTGGATGTTTATCTATATATGTATCTATTATAAAATATAATATCGTTGAGTTAGTATCCCATAACACAAGTCTCGAACTTACTTTGGAGCTAGCTCAATCTGTGTAACTTGTCCGTATACAGTATGTTAAAAAAACCCTGTCCGATCCGTGAAGGTGTTGTTAGGTATCGATAACTGATTCTACTAATGCATACAAAACTGGGCTAAACTTAAAAAAAAAAACCCCTGCCACCAAAACCACTGCCATCCCTAAAAACCTTTTTTTTACTGTGGCGCGTCTAATCAATGATTGTAAGTACATAAATAATGTTTGGAACTTTTACGCTATGAAACGAAATATTTAACGGTAAATAAGTACGTTACCCATTTACTTATTTATTTATACTAAATTATTAGAAATTATGTAGGTACTTCATATAATCATATAATAAATTTTCTGAATGTTCTTTTATTTTTTTTACTATCCATTTTTGATAATGAAATCAAGTTTTTATAAATAAATATGTTCACTTATTAGAATGCGCAAACTCGGGGGAATTTTTGAGAAAAATCGGCGTACGTCCAACCTCGATAACGTCTCGGCGGGCACTGGCCGACTGTGATGAGCGCTTGAATGCTTGATTTTGTGTAATAATTGTTTTTATAGAAAACAATTGTATGAAAATTAAAAAATATGTCTTCTGCAATCTCTAGAAAAAAATGAGGCCTATCTTTTGGTATAACTTTTATATGGATTTATAATCTAATTTCTTCAAGGTAGACGTTTTAAATATTGATTTAGTGTCATCTTTATGATTTTTTTCCATCCAGCCAATTATTTAAATTCACGTTTCTATCTTTACCAAACGCTAGGTAATATGTTCAACTTTCCTAAAATATTTTTATTTCTCGCGAAATGTTTTATTTTGTTAGATTTACAGAGGTTTGAAAAAGTTAAAAAGTACTGCAACCTGGCCTTAAAAAAGTTCCGCCAGGACAACGTTCGCCCAGCGGAATCAGTTTTTGGTGAATTTCTCCACAATGGCTGCGTGCACAAATTTTTTTTTACTATACACAATTATACGACGTCATACACTAAATATCTGCATATTTAAAATCTTTAAATTCATCAACATTCCGCTGCGCGAACGCACACACATTCCGCTGAGAATTTGTGTGCGTTCGCGCACACGAATTCGTGTGCGTTCGCGCAGCGGAATGTTGTTGAATTTAAAGATTTTAGATATGCAGATATTTAGTGTATGACGTCGTATAATTGTGTATGGTAAAAAAAAATTTGTGCACGCAGCCATTGTGGAGAAATTCACAAAATACTGATTCCGCTGGGCGAACGTTGTCCTGGCGGAACTTTTTTTAATCCTTTGACTTTAGAAAAAAGAGATGTGTCCAAAAATTAGTGTGTATTTGTGTGTAATTGTGTATGTATGAATAAAATTTGTGCATGCATAAACTTCGGAGATATTCAAGTTTCCGCTGCGCGAACGTTTGGCCATTAGCTAGTTTTCATATAAAGCGCTTACATAGAGAGCTGTAGATTTTTACATACTTTGTTTTGAATTTGTGTATATTTGTTTAAAAAACAGATTTAGAAAAAATCGTAAGGCTTAAAAGATAAAAATATAAACGTAAAATACGCTTATTTGGTCTTAGTTCTTAAAGTATGCACTTTGGGGTCTAGATTTTCACGTTTATACAAACCTTGTAAGTCTCTGCAATATATTGCCAAGTATCAATGATGTTCCTTTAGTAATTAAAGAGTTATAGGACAATTTACCATGACATAATCACTGTTTACAAAGCAGTCAAATATCACGACATTCTAAAGGAATTGTATGGTAAAATGTATGCCAATAATTAGTGTATTCATTCAACTATTCACATGCAAAATTTCATGTCATTAAATTGAGTAATTAAAGAAATACAATTATAAAACTGACGAAGCATCGAAAACCTACATAACCCGACCAAGTTCGGATAGCTATAAAAAAGCGGCCGTGCAATATATTTAGGTAACATCCCAAAATTTACAGTATAATACCGGTATCGAATTGGTATAGGTGATAACACAATTGTTTCGATATAATATAAAGGGCATTTATTTTTGTACACCTATTTTTTTAAATGTATTTGACTATGACAAAGTAGGTACTATTTACGTAGTTATTTTATTTAAGTATGCGCTTGAGACTTGAGATATAATCTAGATATATTAATTTAGGCAAATAAAATTGATACAGCTAATTTCTATTGAAGATTTCACGTATCAGGATTCTTACTATAGACTCCCCAGGGATATTAAATAATTATCACAAGTAAGTACTACTGTTTAGGTAAATATATATCATATTGTAGCTTATAACACTTTTTAACCAATGCACTAGACGAGCGTTCCCCTTTGCAAATTTACTGGATCAAACAATATAATAACTTAAAAAAAAAACTACTTCTTCAATCGATTTTTTAATTGATGGTCTATACTGCTGTACGGGTTGTGACTTAATTCAGTGAGCGTGTTCCCCCGCACCCTACCAAAATATGCAGAATTATTTTGATTGAAGCGGTACGCTTAAGGCTAGTCTTTTGGTTAAATAGTCTAAGGTCCGTATTACAGAACGTTACTTTTGAGTAACTCAAGCTTTATTTACTAGTTTTAAGTAATACTTGAGCATTACTTAAAACTAGTTTTAACCTATCAAAAGGCTTCAAACGAGACTTAAGTAAAGCTGGAGTTTTGAGTGACGTTCTGTAATACGGACCTTACTATTGTAGTTATGAATTGATCAAAAATATTCTAGTGTGAAACAATAGACAACGCGCTGCGCGCAGCGAGCGTTAGGCGGCTTCCCGCTTGAAACAGTACTTCCATCCTTGAAGAAAAGAGAGGGCAATATGTTTTCATTAGCCGCGGCCCGCCGCGTATTAATTTGCTGTTGTATTTGAACCTGATTAATATATCTAGATTATATCTTAAGTCTCAAGCGCATACTTAAATAAAATAACTACGTAAATAGTACCTACTTTGTCATAGTCAAATACATTTAAAAAAATAGGTGTACAAAAATAAATGCCCTTTATATTATATCGAAACAATTGTGTTATCACCTATACCAATTCGATACCGGTATTATACTGTAAATTTTGGGATGTTACCTAAATATATTGCACGGCCGCTTTTTTATAGCTATCCGAACTTGGTCGGGTTATGTAGGTTTTCGATGCTTCGTCAGTTTTATAATTGTATTTCTTTAATTACTCAATTTAATGACATGAAATTTTGCATGTGAATAGTTGAATGAATACACTAATTATTGGCATACATTTTACCATACAATTCCTTTAGAATGTCGTGATATTTGACTGCTTTGTAAACAGTGATTATGTCATGGTAAATTGTCCTATAACTCTTTAATTACTAAAGGAACATCATTGACTCTGGCAATATATTGCAGAGACTTACAAGGTTTGTATAAACGTGAAAATCTAGACCCCAAAGTGCATACTTTAAGAACTAAGACCAAATAAGCGTATTTTACGTTTATATTTTTATCTTTTAAGCCTTACGATTTTTTCTAAATCTGTTTTTTAAACAAATATACACAAATTCAAAACAAAGTATGTAAAAATCTACAGCTCTCTATGTAAGCGCTTTATATGAAAACTAGCTAATGGCCAAACGTTCGCGCAGCGGAAACTTGAATATCTCCGAAGTTTATGCATGCACAAATTTTATTCATACATACACAATTACACACAAATACACACTAATTTTTGGACACATCTCTTTTTTCTAAAGTCAAAGGATTAAAAAAAGTTCCGCCAGGACAACGTTCGCCCAGCGGAATCAGTATTTTGTGAATTTCTCCACAATGGCTGCGTGCACAAATTTTTTTTTACCATACACAATTATACGACGTCATACACTAAATATCTGCATATCTAAAATCTTTAAATTCAACAACATTCCGCTGCGCGAACGCACACCACGAATTCTCATAAAACACGTCGTCGTCGTTGCATCGAGTTTCGGCTTCTAAAGGTGCGTACGGATAGCGCGTTCCTGTGTTACGCGTAGTTGGGAAACACTGTCCACGCGTACATTGGAAACGCGTACAGCTCCTGTACGGACCGCCGGGAACCTGTACGCGAGGTCAATCGATCCAGAGCGCTCCGCGAGCTCCGAAATTCATAAAGTTGAATCAATCTAATAATATTTTCATTATTGAAACTCTAAGAACACGCGTGTTATTCATTTTGCCGTCCAAATATAGCGTAGCCGGTCGCGTGCGTCCTCTTTGACGCGCGACCAAAAACCGACTAATGGTGGCTCGCGCTGCGAGTTGGCTCGCGCGGTACGCGTACCCCAAGAGTGAACGCGTAGCTGCAGGTATGGACTAGGCGTTCCGGATACGCGTAAACTGAGTACGCGTACCAGGGTACGCGCAATCCGTACGCACCTTTACAAATATATTTCATTTTTTTTCTAAGTAACTCTACAACAAATTAAAAAATAGAAATACATTTACATTCTTATCCAAATAAAATACTTCATAATAGGGATGTTTCCTGAGTAAAAAAAAAATATTCTATTTAATCAGTCATTCAGATTATAGAAAAATATTGGATACGTAGGTTTATCAAATCAATAAAAATTGACAAATATAAAAGGCATCAAAGATCAGGAGTGGTGGCTGGTGTCGTCACTGCACGCTAAAAAGTGTAGCGTGCAGTGACGTCACAGAGTTTTCAACGCACTGTGTCGTCAAATTTTTTGTTTATATGAAAAAAGAAAAAATACGTGTCTACTATTTTTTGGAAATCTGACAGACGGACTAATTAGTTTTTTTTTAGTCAACTACCCTATTGTGTAAGTGTTTGCCCCAGAGGGATCACAGAAACGATAAGGACGCCTCGTTATCTCTAAAAACGTTCTAAATGCTAAGGCATAGTTTCCGACAGTGTGCGCTTGCATATACCTAGTGATGCCGAAGGATCCTTTTTCTTGCCGATAATGAACACCGGGCCTAATACTTCGTCATTCCACAGGTATCTTTTAAACCTGGTGGTGCAAAAGGTCGTAGGTATCCAAAAATAAAAGAATCAAGACCTCCTTAACAGTTTAATAAGTAAATTCATTCGTAAAACTAAATACAGTAAACGATGCAATTCAATAAACCCGCATCCAAAACAAATATTATGCTACGAAATAACATCGGAACGTTACGCGCCATTATGCTTGCACTGTAAGCCTAAAAAGGTTACAAATAAAATCATTCAAAGCTTTGACTTTAAATGGATCACACATTTAATTAAACTTAAATAACACTTTGTTATAAATAAAGATGGAACTTAAAAGATATATTTAATTCACTGGCCATATTTACACTGGCGTGATTATCATTGGTTTATGAATTATAGACGACGCTTGGATTGCAAACTTTGCTAAACGACATACCACAGGAAACAGTTTAAATACATAAATTCTGATTCAGATGTTTGTCATCATATTATGATTTCTAAAACAGTAAGAATTACGCCCGTTACATGATTACAAGATTTATATTATTATTTATTTATTTAAACTTAGCTTAGTTTATTTTGAATTTCAGTAGTCGATAGGTTACACTGCAAGAGTTGATTGTTAAAATACCTAACACACAATAAAACGAGTGGACAAACACATCCTTACTGACCTATACATACACATAAGAGAGGAATGATTTAGTCCATCAATAAGATCAAAATTGATTTACAGAGATATTAATTTAATGTGATATTTGAGTCTACAAGTAGTAATATATGAAAACTAAACTACCATATTCAAAATTCAAAAAGGGTCGACGCATCTTCCAAAGTGCTGCACAGGTGATTGTTGATGCCGAAGAAATGTCATAATTGCGTTATAAATTATATTTCCATATGCGCAATGTTGATGTTCAATTGGCAGTAAATTGCTTTTGGCAATGTATGGCCGGCCCTAGCAAAAATCTTATGAGAAATTCGATTATTCAATATTATCAATTGCACATATATTGGTGAAGAGACCTAGTATATGGGGGGTAGCTAGCAACAACATACAGTATCAGAATCCGAATAAACACTAACTACATAATGAATGTCAAGGCAGAGAGTTGTATTTTCTAAATGGATGCTTACACAGAATGACCTAAGTTATATATATACTTAAACTTATTTGTATCACCTCGTTAATATTTTCTTACACTCCCAGAGCCATTTAAATTTCATGCTTTTTCATTGTTATACTTCTTTCCGCTTCACATGGGGCACACATTATATTACAAAACTATTTAATCAGAATTGTGTTCAAACACATCATTCAATCGATTTAAATTCATAGCAACATACCAATATAACATCATCTACTTTGCACACATTTATTAGTAAGTCATTATACAGTACCCAGGCATAAATATGATACAGTATTTGAAAGATACTGTCACAGAGGTACAAGCGAAAATACTGCACTTAAAAATTTATTAATGAAATAACATGCTGATAATATCACCATAAGGTGGATATATAGTAATATATATTTATTGACATAAAAGTATGTTACGTTTATATATATATATATATGGAAACTCTAGACTCCTGCGCTAGGTAGTATCAAGTGTTACAGGAATCAGTAGGTTCTCCTAGTAGTTTTACCAGATATTTTGCAATATGATATAAACTGTAGTACCCCCACATTTTGTCAGTTAAGTTCAAATCAAATAAGAAGGGACAAATCTTATATCATATTATTTATTATTACTCTACCTAAGTAAGCATCCACTTAAACCATCATTGATCACCTCACATATTCTCAAACTGTCCATCCTTATCTAACAACAAGATGTTAGGGTTTTCCTTCTCAAATTCCGTGGGTTTCCTAAGTCTTTGCTGGTCAGTCCACTCGCCTTCCCCTGCCCCCCACTCTCCCACCTTTTCTCCTATTACGTCGATCTCATCTTTAGCTCTTTGCTTCTCCATCTGGATAGAAATTTTGTACATTTTAGAAGGTATAAAGTTTGAAAAGGAATAAATTGATTAAGCTTGGTTCAATGAGGTTGTGTGATGAAAACTACAGAATTTTTACTTAAAACACATTGGACTAATTAATTATAATCAATAGCAGATCTCATAAAAACAAATAAGTTCGCGAACGAAATTGATCATAAAAAGCGGAGGCATAAACAAAACTGTAACTACAAACCAAAAGAACAAGTCCACCGAATCGTAACTAGCGGTTTCTAGCTATTTCTCGTAATACAAGCCGTGTGCCCAAAGGCTCTCCCATGATTAAAATGACGAACGTAAAACTTTCATCCCCTATTCGATAACTTTTGGGTGGAATTGTCAAAAATTGTTATGCTGCCAGTCATTATATAAGGAACTTTTGGTTCAAAAAGTAATACTAAGCGCAGCCTTCAGCCGAGATTTTTATTAAGTAGAATAGAAACTAGGAGCGCGTAGATAGATCGAAATGTTAATGTCAAAATTGATTGGAGAGGCTTGTTCTAGAACATTCTAGTGTAAGATGAATGGCAGTGACATGGGAATCAGCGGTGTAAAATAATCTCCCGGACCTGTTACCTCCGTGTCGTGTCTGGCGAATTTGTCGAACATGTTTGCATAGAGTTGCTTCTCCTTCTGCTTTTGTCTGACGATCGTTGACTTGCAGACGAGGATCTGGTTGGCGGCAGCCTGGGGAACAAATGGATAAGGTGATATTATAGGCATTAATAATATCATTGTAAGTTTAATAGAGAAGTTCATTAAGGAAGATAATAACGAAAACCAGTATAAATAAAATCTGAATTACATATTGAAATATGTGATTGATAAAACAGTAGCAAGTACATAACTTTACGATATATTTTTTATGTTATCCAGATGGTTGATACCTGAACATTTAATAAGTTCTTACAGACAGATTACATATATTTTTGTTGATAAATAACAATTTTTGCTAAAAGTAAAAACTTTATATCACCTTATTCTGTGGTTCAGCCTGAACAACCTTCTCAAAGTCCTTCAAAGCTTGTTCAGCTTCCCCGAGCCCCAAAAGAGCCTGGCCTTTCCGAAACAGTCCCTTGATGTTGTTCTGGTCAATCTTCAGGGCTTTGACCGCGTATTCCTTGGCCTCAAAATGATGGACTGGCGTGACCTTCAGGTAGACCAGGGATAGGTTGAGGTAGGCTGATAAAAGAAGGTCCTTAGCTTGGTTCTGGATTTCTTCTGTTTCACTTTTGTCTTCAGGTAGATCTGGGAAGATTATAAACAAGTTTTACAACACAGCAGCAAGTCTGATGTGCCAAAATAACTATTGAGTGTTGTAGAGATACCATTTCGAAAAATTCAAAAGTTCTTGCTGGATATTAACAAAAAAAAAAAAAACCGGCTATTTGACTTTTTAGCTTTTGTAGGTACATAGGTATAGTATTCGTTGACCTTTTTTCTAATAAGATTCCCCTAATTAAAAAAGTTCAGATGGATGACAATCCCGAGCCAAGTTCAAATGGGAAGCTAAAACGACGGACGCATACAAACGGTAGACCAAAACGAACAGATATGCATGACTAGTATATCCCAAATCGAAAAGACTGGTAACAGCACATCAAGCTGATACATACTGTCGAATTTCTTTATTAGATACTAGCGACTTGTCCCGGTTTCGCACGGGTGCAATGCTGATACTAGATACACTACAGAAAAACTGTGAACGTAGTATAAAAAACATAGCGGCTCGCCGCTACCGGTCGGCCTGGACGCGACGCCCCGTTACCTTTTAAATCTAATATCTTCGAAAATATTCATTTAAATCATATGCTGTAAAGGGCGATATAGATCTATATTAATTCAACAATGTATTTAATTAAGTTATTAAATTGGATAATGATTAATGTTGTATTGGTTAAAATCGCTTCGAAAATTAGCCGGTATTTGTCGTAAAAAATAAATAACAAAAAAAAATATTGTGGGATATCCATAAGAGATAGACATATATCATCCTATACTTTTATGTAAACCTTTTCAATGCCTGCATTTCACTGCAAATGCGGAAAAATGTAATTATTTACGACATCACATTAGAAACCTCAAAAATAATAGTATTTCTCCACAATTTAATACATCCATTATACATATAAACATTCCTCTTTAGTCACTATCTATTAAAAATACCGCATCAAAATCAGTTGCGGACTTTTAGAGATTTAATCATAGAAAGGGACATAGGGAAAGAGAAAGTGACTGTTTTAAAATATGTAGTGATTCAACCTTATTGCTAAACCATGAAGGCTCTTGAACCTTGATATGAAATATTTGAGTTTTGGGTAGCTTGGCCTGCTGTCGTCCGTATATTGTCATAAAAACATACAACCTTGGTAGAAACTCACCTTCAAGTAATGAAGTAACCCTCTTGTACATCGTGATAGCCAGCTGGAACTTACTTCCCTTGAAGTAATTGGTACCCTTCTCCTTGAACATCTTAGCCTGTTCGATCTTCTCGGGACCATCCATTGACCAAGACTCTTTGGTTTTCTCGAAACTGTTCAATTTCACTATGTATTCTACTGGGGAGTTTGGTGGTACGCCTAACTCAGCATTTCCTTCAGATTTGAAGGCGTATTTTGGCTGGATTTCTAGCCGGGACTTCTCGCCTTGAGTGAACTTTTCTAGTGCTCTCTCTAGGCCTTCGCAGATCTTGTGTTCACTGCCCTCTCCTAGTGGGAATGTTACTGTTCTTGTATCGAAGACCTTGCCGTCTGCTTGCAGTCTGCCTTCCAGTTCGACTGATAAAGATTTTATTTTTTAGTTTACATAATCAACCAAAACACGCTAAAAATGAGATAGTCATCATTCCTTCCTTTAGCAGTGTAACTTTTATGTCCTCCACGTAAAGTTTAAATTGCAATTATTTCCGTATGCGCTACATCAAATTCATAAATATACAGCTGGTTGCTTTTATTTTTATTGTATTATTCTACTTTACTGTACTATATATAAATTCTAGCCGCCTGTAACCGCCTTCACAATCCCATTTCTTTATGATAATATTATGTATCGCGTTTCATTCTATTCGGACCGGCAAATGTAGGCCCAACAATAAAAGATCATGTTACGGCAGTGAAGTGAAATGCACCTTGGATATAGAACTGAGAGCAATTTAACTGTCAATGGGATAAAATGAAGAGAAAAAGCAATGACAAATTGGTAGTATTTTATATCTCAGAAGTGAGAAACAGGGAGATTTATATCTTTTTTCTCTGTCATGTAATGAAATATGCATTTAATAAATGTTACGCGTCTATCGAAACGCCACCTACGATCGATTTAAAACTGTTGTGAATGCAACAATAATAACAAAGAAAAAAAAGATATTTTAATAATTAGTAACACACTATCTGTAACAATGGGTTTCATTTTGACAGTTCAACAACATTCATTGCGTTATTTACGATGTTGACCAGACACGTTTACGAACATATTATAGAGCAATATGCATCGAAATGATTTCAACAGATAGTAATAGTTTGTTACGCAATTAGGCTGTAGATCATATGAAGACTACGAAGACCGTGTTGAATCGATACTTTAAATGGTCTTTTGATGAAAGAACCTTAGAAGACTGTCTTGCAATGGTCTTTTCACGACCTAACAGTCTGTGCAAGCATTGGTACAGGGCAACTCAAAACTTGAGGAGCTCAACGATTTAATGATCAATACCTAAGAAAGATGTCATGAACACTCGCAACCAAAATTGGTGTATGACCTCTGGACCAGTGTGGCTACCACGAATTTCATTAGGAGACTCGGTCATACGCATTTTGTTTGGTGCTCTCAATGGTTGAGAGTTCTTTCAACCTTGAAGCGGACCAATTGATGATACAAACGCGATCGATATCAATGATCGAGTATTCGTAATGAAAACTCATGGTAGCCACACTGTAGGCCTAGTATGAGTTTTCAATACGAAACTCGTTCGATCGTATCGAGCGCGTTTGGCGCTCTCATTGGTTGAGAGTTCTTACGACCTTGAAGCGGGTCAATCGCTGAGTCAAACGCGCTCGATATCGGCGAACGAGTTTCGTAATGAAAACTCATACTAGGCCTACTGATGTATGAACGTAAACGAAGCATGAGCGAGTGTGGGAGTTTTGGTGGGAAAGTTAAGCCGAATGTCACGCTCATTTTTCATTTGACTTTTAAATTATTTAAAAGCGTTGTTTACTAAATAAAAGTGGGTGATTTTTGTAGTGTGCATTTAGTAAATAATTCATAAAGAACATTGAGATATCGCAGCATAGTGGGCTCATCATGACTTTGCCTCAAGGCTCAAACCTCCTTTGTAGACGGTTCACATGGCCCTCTTTTTCGACATGTGAAAATTCATTATGGACATTGTCTAAATGCACAAACCGTGCGAAGGCAAAGATGAAAGAAATAAAAATAAGGGAGGGTGTATTGTGTAACAATCGTAGTAGGTGGTGTTCTTCAGTGTCTACCTATCCCTGTAGGAAAGAGTTGTGATTTATTGTATGCACCTGTAACCATGGCGCCGTCCTTGGGTGTGTCACTTCCGGTGCCTTGTTCAATGATGTGACGTAAGATGCCCTTGTTCTTGCCAGGAGACAGATCTTCCACCTTCCAGTCAATCATCTCGATCTGAAAAATGAATTGTAATTATTACTTAAATGTAGCCGATTCAGTATAGTAATATCAGAAGTTACAAGAATTTATGCGAAGGGCGGGCGTTTTGGGGGACTTGCCTAATGTAATATTGATGTTCAAAAGTGCTGATTATCAGCTCAATTTGAATAAGTGACTTTTGATTTTGAAAAAAATAACTATGCTTTCAGATTTTTCGATGATCAAAACTGCGGGTGAAATCGCAGGGCTAAGTGAGTATATAAGTATATTAAAAAAAGTAATAGGTCATATTATTTAAATTCAAGGAACTACCTGCTCCACAAAAGTCAATTTAAACTGGTTCTGAATTAATGAATTTAGGGTTTAATATATATACTATATTTCTTTGATGGACTATACTTAATGAAATATTTTATTTAAATATTTCCCTTTTTAATGTAATGCAAAGTGCGTACAATATACTATTATGTTGATTAATGCACTTCAAAATCCTGAAAGCCTTTTTAATTTAAAACATTCATAATCTATTGGCTGTCTCATCTTGATATCAAATACCTCTAAAAAATTGTGGGAAATAAAGTGATATTTTGATAGACAGATTACATAGGCAGGTTAGTATTAGGATAATATCAATATATCATCACTTGTCTTTAGTATAATTATGTATTTTAATTACATTAAAATTGAGAAATTTTCCGCTGAAATATTTAAGCTATTCTGCGATTGTTCAATATGGTATTAAAAATGTATAACTTGACTACTAGAACATATAACATTATTAATTTTGTTCCAAAGCAGATAACAGGATATTGTGGTGAAAACAACTACCAGGCAGACCAAAATAAGTGGTAAATGCCAAACCACATTTCCTGTGTAACAAATATTAGTGTTTTTTTTTCTTTAACTTGCATGCAAAAATAGACAGACCTGGAACAACCACCCGTAGGCCGTAAAAGAACTTGTTCTGCAGAATCAAACCTGCAATCGGTCATTTGAAGAGTAATGGTAGCCCAGAGCTTTTTAGAATCGTAAAGGACTTTCTAATTATTGTTACTTTTTTTTTAAGTATAACTTGTTTTTATATTCAATAGGGATGTATCCAAGGTATGAAAATCAAAAAAATAATTAGTCCGTCTTATAGTTAATAAAAAAAATTAAGGCCCGTATTTTTTATTTTGTCGAAATTACCAAAAACTACTGAGATATAGCGTGTTAAAGTTACGGAGTGGGGGCTAATTACGTCACGCCGTGGTATTTTTTGTGCCGCGGCGTGACGTCATGCGACATTTCAAATCAATATATCTTCCTAAGTATTTGAATGAAAGAAAAAATAAAAAATATGTGTTCAATATTTTTTATAAATCTATCTGATGGACATTAAATTATTTTTTAGGATACAACCCAATTGTGTCTACTTACTTTAGTTTTAAGATTTTCCTGTACGACAATTAATTTTTTTTCTGTCTATCTTTCTTATGCAGAATTCTCTCAAATAAAAAATTACACACAGACACTAAAAACTCAACCTGCCAACCAGGTTGCCTAACCAACTAGCCCCATATTGGATTCAGATTTTAGATGTAAAAGTCATGGCCTAAAGCTCCCATATGGGACTTAACTCTTGTTACATAAATTGTTTCTTTCAGGCATCATAGGTTGACAGTTTTCTATTCCCTTACCTCAAACTGCAGTGTTGAGTTAGGTCCGATCTTAGGTAGACTGCCAGTAGCACCATAACCATATTCCGGAGCACAGGTCAAGACGCACACCTCTCCCTTCTTCATTGTTGCCACTCCAATGTCCCATGCTTTAATTACAGCGCCTAAGAGAAGACAAGTCTTGATTCTAAATTGTTTAACCTTTTGAACGCCAATCTACATAATACGCGATGTGTCCTCCAGCGCCACGCTACAAATGTATAATGTATCTATAGTAAAACGCAGGGATGGGATTAATGTCCTATCGACAAATAATATTATACGTTTAAATTAATGTTTATTCACCAATTTACGAAGCTAAATAAATACTGTAACCGTATTTTCATATTTTATTTTATTTCATAAAAAAATCAATATGAAAACTTGGATATATTTCCTATAATAAAGAAATGAATTATAAATTTATTAGACGTGTGTTCTAGAAGTTCACATCCCTATTTGTCTCCAAATGTAATCCTTTTACTTCATATCAAGTAGTTGGCGCTCGAGGCACGTCAAAATCCTTTCTGATATAATGATGTCTTGTCGATGTATTTCTATGGTATTTATTTTTATATTCACTGTGGTCGAGTTACACGTGCATAAACTCAACCGATTCCTGCATAATTTATTTCGTTTAGTTACAACAAATACAATTAATAGAAGCTAAATACGTGGTTTTCTACATTTTTTAAAGTTCCGTAGCCAAATGGATTCTTACAGATTCGTCATGTCTGTCTGTCCGTCCGTATATCACAACCATTTTTTTCCGAAACTATATGATCTATAGGTACTGTTAAAACTTGGTAGGTAGATGTATTCTGTGAACCGTATTAAGGTATTGATGCAAAAATAAAAATAATAATAATAAAGATTGGGGGCTCCCCATACTTAGAACTGAAACTCAAAAAAAATTTTTTTTTTCTTCAAACATACGTTTGGGGTATGCATGGATAGGTCTTCAAAAATGATATCGAGGTTTCTAAAATATTTTTTTTCTAAACCGAATAGTTTGCGTGACAGACGCTTCCAAAGTGGATAAAAGTTGGTCCCCTCCCCTCCCTCTAACTTCTACAATAAGAAAATGAAAAATCTAAAAAAACACATGCTGTAGATTACTATAAAAACTACCAACGAAAATTGTTTTGAACGAGATCTCGTAAGTAGTTTTTTTAATACCTCGTAAATCGCTTATTACCGCGTAATCTTTCATACAAATAACTTTAATCCTTTAATTTCATAAATCAATGGTACGGAACCTTTTGTACGTGAGTCTGACACGCACTTGGCCGATTTCTTTTTATTAAAATTACTGCTTTACACAGATGTTACAGACCTATTTTTAATGGTTTCGCAAAATACTCACAATTATTTTTCTGGTTTGTACAAACTAATAGAAAACGGAAGAAATGTCCTGAAACGGAATTTGACGACTGAACGGAATGTCAAGACGACGAACTATTATATCAAAATTCAGATTCAGACTTGAACAACTCGCAATAATTCGTCATATTCACCGTCACAATTTTTTTTTTGTAAAAACATGTGCTCGACGCACATGTTTTTAAGATGAGAAAGATGTAAACATTGCACTACACTAAAATGCACAAAGTCACTATGACCTTGAAACCTGCCCGCTTATGACGTCACAGTGTTACTTCTATACACGTCGGTGGCGTATGGGGGGTGACAAATAACTAACTTTGTAGGGATGGGTTTTTCAAACTGTGTTTCACTATCGACAATGATTAGAAAACCTATTTATTCTTGATTAAGGTGAATAAAACCTAGTTTATAGTTTACAATATTTATAAAATATGATTTATTCACGTCATTTTCTTGCAATAATAGTATTTATGATCATTTCGACGAGATGAAATATAGCGAGGTCTTCATCGTGTCCCATCACTGGCTTACTTGATATCAAGTAATTGGCGCTGGGGGCATTAAAATATTTTCTGGCGTTTTTGTTTCTATTGAAAATAAAACAAATAAGAACTTATTATGTGTGAAAAAGTTAAAAATATGGTTGATAACAGGGCCATTTTCCATAAAAACAAAATAAAAGCTCTTGTAAAAGTCGTAAATTTATTTTATACTGTGATTACTTCTAATCAAGTAGTGGCGCTGAGGGCACGAAAATCTCAAACTTGTATAGAAGTGATTGGCGTTCAAAAGGTTAAATAAATCAACATTATCTGCCCAGGCTTTTCCCAAGTATGTTGGAGTCTGCTGCCTGTGCACCTGAATATGCACATTTTACATGGAGAGAATGCTTATCTGACCTGCATAACCCAATTTCTGGATAATGCTATAACCCTGAATTGGTTGTTGAAAATGTAGTGTTTTGTTTCAATATTTTCATTTTTTAAAGTTGGACAAAATATTATTTAGTCATCTAAGGGATTGCATTGTTTAGTTGGGGTACCATTCTTAGCTTCTTTTTGATTTCTACATTGAGTATGAGCATCATAAAATATACATACTTGAATAAATTAAAAATCCACCCGCAGGCTTTCCAATTGTAATTTACAATTTTACTAAGATTGCAATGACTCAACACAATGTTTTATATTTATGCATCTTCGCAAACATTGGAGCAGCTGGTTCTTATTAGTCTTATAATTTGATGTATTTTAACTTTTAAATTTAAATGAGCGTTTATAGTTCTCAATTTCCGAGAGGTCCCCATAAATAAATTGGTGAATAGGTTTTGTAACTCCATACCGATTAATAGAAAAAAAAATTAAGGGGGTTTGTAACAATTACTGTTCAAGATCATGTAAAGTACTGTATACACGCTGGTTCTAAAAATATACCAGGTTAAAGATAAACGATCAAGGAACTAAATCAAGAGGTCAAGAACTAAAGTAATAGGTAATAGTAAAAAAAAAAAATACCTTTTCCCAAATCGAACTCGAATGGCTCGTTCCTGTCTCTGCTGGAGTCGAACTTGGTGCCATCAAGAAGTGTTCCTGTGTAATGAACTGTGACCAGACAACCAGGACTGGGAGTATCAGTCCCTGTACCCTCCTTGATAATCCTCTTCAATACACCACGGTCACCAGTCTTTGTGATATCTACGCCTTCATCGACAGTCATGTCTGATGATTTTAATATATATTATTTTAATTAGAATTAATAAAATTTACAACTCGTACGTTGTCAAAACGATTCTAATTTGAATTAATTACTTCACAAGATAACTCAGAATGAGTAGTAAGTCGCGCGCCGGCGTAAATTTTTTGAATGCTTTGCGCACCACAGATTAGACACGAGGTAACGTGGTTTTTGGAAATTTCTAGATTGACTGTGCCTAAGTATACTAACGCCACTTACTATACTCTTTGACTAACGCCTAGAAACTGAACAATTTTATTTCCATTGGCAACATTCAACAAATAATGACGTTTCAAAGTAAAAAAAGTTCATTATTTGTTTAAAACTTTATTATACAAGATTATAATGAATAAAACCATTCGAAATCGAGTCACCTAGCCGAGCCTATGAGATTGTATCGTTTATAATTTAAATATGTAGCGCGTGTTACATAATAAAAACTTAGATGGATAAATGTACTGTATTGAACGTGAGTATAATAATGTCTAAATGAACGTGAATGTCTCTTACAACCTATGCGCTAAAACATAGTGATTACTTGTTCTGTGCTATGCGCTGACCTATATAAACTTAGCTTAATCTAAACAATAGTGTAGTGTAGTTAGTTTTTTAGTAGACCTGGCTGTTTTTTTTTTTTTTTTTTTTTTGATATGGCATCTCGTAGTTAATCTTGAGAGGTCGTGACTACTTAACCGGACTATCCTTAAGTGAATTTAAAGCCTCCAGCCAGGGCTACTAAAAGCTAAGCGACTACACGCTAAGGGCACCCCCTGTGGGGTACGAACCTCGGCTTAGGGTGTCGCTGGAGAGAACTGCAAGGGACGGCTGGATCGAATTATTTTATTTTTATTTCGGTTTGATGACCACGGCGTTTCCTAGTACTAGCTCTGAGAAGAAACGGCCGAAACAAACTCAGAGGTCATAGTCGGGAGTTTATATTTACTGGCTCAGCTGCAGCGCGGGCTGGCCTTCGTCGGACAAGGGACGAGGAGGGCGATTACTACGTTGAACGCGTCGCGATGGACCTCGGCGGCGAGGTCGGTAAGTCGGTTTTTTGTATTTTGTGCTAGTGGCCCTATTGGCCTCTTGGAGGAGGGTTATGGGGTCATCAGGGTCTGTGAGAGCGTGCCTAGGTCGGCGAAGCTTACTTATTTTGGAGAGGGTGTACTTTGCTGCCGCGACAACCAGAGGGTTGTGATGTTTAGCGGCTGTGTCAAAGAAACGCTTGGAAAGGCGTTTCATGTACTGCTGGATAGTGGGGATTTTGAGATCTAGATGGAGGATCTCATTACGGACGAACCAAGGGGCGTTTGTTGCTCTACGAAGAAAGGGGTTTTGGAGTGTCTGCATCCTATGGATATGACTGGGCTCGGTGTGTGCGAAGACTACACAGGCGTATGTCATGATGGGGCGTATGCAGGCTGTGTACAGGCGCATTTTGCTCCTGAGGGACAGCTTGCTGCGTGGGTTGAGGAGAGAGTGGAGTTGATAGAGTGCGTAGGCGGCGCGCGAGCGTACCGTCCTTATGTGCTCTCCGAAGGTGAGGTGTTCGTCTAGGATGACTCCTAGGTATTTGGCTCGCTTTTCCCAAGGGATCGGCTTGCCAGACATGGTGATTGGTCGGGGGAGGATGGGTTTGCTGCGTCGTTTGGAGTGGAGGACCGCTTGGCTTTTTTCGGGATTAACTTCGATTCTCCATTTTTTAAACCAGTCAGCAAGTGCGTTGACAGCGGTTTGGAGATTTAGTTAAATTTGATTGGGGCTGGTTCCTGAACAGTAAATGGCTGTGTCGTCTGCGAAGAGAGCGAGGTGGGCCTTTTTACTTTTGGGGATGTCGCTGGTGAACAGCGTGAAGATCAAAGGGGCCAGTACGGAGCCCTGGGGGACTCCAGCCCGGCTGGAGGCTTTAAATTCATTTAAGGCATCCACAGGAAAGTCCGGTTAAGTAGTAACGGCCTCTCAAGATCAAATACGAGATGCCATATCAAAAAAAAAAAAAAAACAATAGTGGAGTAACCAATAGGAATACAGCTGGCTCTGCTGCAGAATTCCCCGCGGTAGCGCGGCTGTCGGAAGAAGTCCAGCCCGCGCCGCAGCTCAGCAAGTAATTATTATATCCTAACAATGACCTCTGAGTTTGTTTCGGCGTTTCTTCTCAGAGCTAGTACTAGGAAACGCCGTGGTCATCAAACCACTAAGGCCGCTGCCTCGAATCTTGCGGGCAGCGGGGCGGCGGTGGCAGCGGCGCGGGAGTCGGGCGGACACCGAAGACCCGTTCTCGAAACTAGCGGGCAGATCGCGCTTCACTATAGCCGCGTAGTGTTGTGTTCATGATTGTGTCCACGAGATATTTATTTGTTTTATTTTTTTTTGTTTTTATTCGCGAAAGAAATGTCTGAACAATGGCGGCAACATCTTTTTGATTCAAATTTATTCCTAACGCTCGATCACCGCTCGCTGCCCGCAAGATTCGAGCGCGAGAAGTACACCGCTCGCTGCCCGCCACCGCCCCGCTGCCCGCTAAATTCGAGCCTATCTGTTGAACGAACAGCTGAAATTGCCTGTATAGAGTTGGAGGGCTTCGTTGTATTAAGTGTGTACAGACCCCCTTCAGGATTGTATGACTGCTTTGAAAAGGTAATGGATGAAGTTTTACACAAGATTTGTGTTTCGAACAAAGCCATTATCGTTTGCGGTGATTTTAATGTTAATTTATTAGAGAACTCAGGTTATTGTAATAAAATTATAAGTCTATTTCAGTCCTACAATCTTGTAAACCTATTTTTGGAGCCCACACCTACTTGTGCCACATGCCTAGATAATATTTTTACAAACGTAATACCAAGCCACAAAGAAGTTGTAAGTTTATTTGATTCTGATCACTGCGGACAAAGGATTACTATTCCAAACAATAGTAAAAAAGTGGCCAAAAAGGATATCACTGTTAACTCCAAAACTGAAAGCCGCTTGGAGATTTTTAGATTTAATCTCATCAATAAAGTGCCAGTCTTATCCAGTTATGTTAATGCTGATCCTAATCATCTCTATGATATTTTTTTTAATATATATTGTAAACAATTTGATTCCACCTTTGTTCCCAAGACTATCTCTATTAATAGTAATGCATCTTTCTCTGATTGGGCTACCATAGGTATTCATAAAAGTAGAACTCGGCTTTATGAACTGTACAATGAGAGGACTTATATTAATACTGTTGAATTTAATTTGTATGTTAGAAAATACTCAAAATTATTTAAACAAGTTTGCTATATGGCCAACTCACGTTACTTGAGTTCAAAGATAAAAAACAGTAGTAATGTAATTAAAACGACTTGGAAAATTATTAATAGTGAAACGGGAAGGTCCAGTGATAGAAATACTGACTATAGCCTGAATATTAATGGCAACATAACAAAATCAGACTCGCAAGTCGCTGAGGTTTTTGAAAATTTCTTTTCGGATATTCCTGTTTTAACTACTAAATCCCTAAACTCATCACCTTCTGTTGCTGAGTCTTTGCTTAAAGAAAATGTTAATGTTTGTAATTCGGAATTTCATTTTGAATATGTTACCAGTAAAGATATAATTAAAATCTTTCACGCTCTCAATATAAAAAAAACTGCTGACCTGTGGGGTCATTCGGTGGAAGTTGCTAAGTCTATTATTGATATTGTGGCACCCACTCTAGCGGTTATCTTTAATACTTGTATTAACTGTGGAGAGTTTCCTGATCTCATGAAAAATAGTAAAATATATATATATATATATATATATATATATATATATATATATATATATATCCCTTTGGGCACTTTGTGGCTCAGACGTGCCGTATAGGTAGTAATTTGTTGATCCATTTTCACTTGTTGATCCGGGGGCCTTTTGTTGATCCGATGCCATTTGTCCATAAATATGTAGCTCCGTTCGGAGCCACATGTGTCACGTTGAATAATAATAACCAATAACAATAATTAAGGGCTGTTTTATACAAATCCACCTTTTTGGCGTCTGGGCAGTTGTTGATCCAATTCAAATGGGCCAATCAGGGCGCAGCATTTGCCAAGGGCGTGATGCGATTGGATAAACAACAGTTTTTTTTTTTTATGTATGTTCACTTTATTAATCTTAGATATTAATCTGAGACACCTGGACTGATTTGCTAAATTCTTTTTTGTTTGAAAAGGTAAACTTTCTAATCGGTCCCATAGTCACCAAGTCAGGATCTGATGATAGAAGACTAGAGAAATCAAGAGGAACTTCCAAGAATTGTAGGGGCGACTAGTGCATTTCTAAGTATCTTCATTAAGAAGTTCAAAGAACTACAATTTGATAATGGTCTGGTGATGGAACCGGGAGACAGTCGAAGGAAGTCCTCAACTATTCATAGCAGTTACCTTGAGTATGTGCTTGATTAATTTGTATTAATAAGAACTTTTCACCAAGATGGGTTAAAATGAAGGTCTGCAGTTGATCTGATGATAAAGACCCTAGACAGTCAACGGAACTCCTTAATAATTCACAGCAGCTACCTTGAGTTTGTGATTAATTAATTTGCATTGATAAGAACTTTTCAAAAGATGGGTTATGACTGTCATGAAGGCTCTGGTGATAAAAAAAAATGTGTGCGTGTACTAGTGTACACACGTAAGAAGTGAAACTTCTTAGAAAAAAAGGCGCGTAAAATAACATTAATAAAGATTAAAACTTAGCGTCCCCAATAGGGGGACGGTCCACGACTAAATACAACACCAAATTTAAAACTAAACTAACCTAAAGATACAGCGTGTATGTCCCAACAATTGCACGCGCCAGCACCAGGTGAGTCAGTGTGGAATGCGAAATGCGGGGTGCGAGATGCGGAATCCCCCGGGGCCAGAATGTTGGGCTCTTCCTCCCGATTCCGAAGAGCCCAAACTCGGCTAGTCTAGGACCTCCGGATCCCGAGATAGGCCGCGGGGGGGTGAGGTGGCCTGAGGAGCAAGTGTAGAGGAGAGGGGTGGGGAGGCTAGGTTGAGTCTAGGGGGAGGGGGGAGGGGTAGGTGAGGGGGGTTTGTCTAAGTGTTGGGAGGATCCTGTCCACCTGGGGTCACAACATGAGGGGAGAGTGGGAGGGGACAGGACACTGGAATCTCGGAATGTATGTGCTATATGGGTATTGGGGGTCAGGTACTATGGGGTCAAAATGGGGGTCTAGGGGTCCTATCTGAATATAGGTCCCGGCTGGGAGGGGGAATGGTAAGGGGGGGGGGGGGGGGGGAATTTGTCAGAATTTTTAAATTCCCAGCCGTTTCCGAGATATCCGGGATTTTAGGTAGGGATATGGGGAAGGACTTCGAGGTGGGTAAATATAGTAAAAAAAAATTAATAAAAAGATGGCGCGTAACCGAAAAATGTGACGGTAAATTTTTTCCAACGCCGATACAAATTAATTAAGCACAAACGCAAGGTGGCTGCTGTGAATCGTTGGGGAGTTCTCTCGACTGTCTATGCCTCTATGGTCTTCATCATCAAATCTACTGCAGATTTTCATAATAATCCATATGGGTGAAAATTGCTCATCAATACAGTATGTTAAGAAAACCCTGTCCGACCCATAAGGATAATAAAGGTTAGGTAAACACATGACCAAATATAATATAAAATTTTACGTATACAAATGAATTTTGAAATAATCTTTTTTTCCCACGAATTAATTGCAACTTCCCCGAAATTTGTCAATTTTTAAAAAGTGACAACACCGGTATTATTATAAGCGAATAGCGATGCGACCACATGCCGCGTCCCCTGCCGCCCGCCGCCCGCGGAAGGGTGCTTAACGCACATTTATTAAGTTAACTCTTTTTTTGCGAAATAATATTTATTTTTTTTAGGGGGATTTTTTTTTTAAGTTTAGCCCGGTTTTGTATCCATTAGTAGAATCAGTTATAGATACCTAACAACACCTTCACGGGTCGGACAGGGTTTTCTTAACATACTGTATATATTAATTATTCTAAACACAAGGGAACTACTGTAAACGGTTGAAGAGTTCCCTGAACTTGCCTTTGTATTCATCATCAGAGTCCTAATGACAGTTACAACCCATCTAGGTATAATTTTTTTATTTTATTTTTATTAATTATGGGACAACAAACAATACAAAATACTTACAAATAGTAATATAGCGTTATTACAGCAATATTGATGCGGATAATGCAGTGGCATTATCTGCATCTTAACAATATCGGGATACGTTAAAAAAAGTAAAGTTCTTATTAGTACAAATTAATCAAGCTCAAACACAAGGTAGCTGTTGTGAATTGTCGAGAAGTTCCCTCAAGTGTCTCTCGGCTTCATATTTACTACATCATCAGATCTACTCTAGATTATTACTAAATTGTAGTGCTTTAAAATACTTAATAAAAATACCATGAAATGCACTAGTTGCCCCAAAAAATTTTGACAAAAACAATTGTTTTCATTGATTTCTCTGGTGACTATGGGACCACTCTTTCAAATAAAAAATAATTTTGGTAACGGGTATAGGCGTCTTACAGAAATCGGTGAACATACATAAAAAAAAGATTGCGGCGAATTGTGAACATCCTCCTTTTTTATAAAGTCAATAATTTTTCTGTTGACAATTTAATTTTTATAGGATTTTAACATTGATTACTAACTTTTTTACTTCCAATATAAGTTCATTCCCGGTATTAGAAAAAAGGCCCAAGGTCGAAACCTCTTTTCTCAACGCCCGCGCTGCTGCCGATGACAATACTATCATACTAAGCAGTATACAGTCAAATCACGCAAGCAGTTACTAACTACTTTTCTCAAACAATCCGCGGAAATCAAAAACATAATTTTATTTTATAAGTTTTTTTAAGACGAATAATGAACAATAACAATTTTTCCCTCGCTATGGCGCTATTATGATGTTTCTTTGTTTTTTTTTTTTTTTTCAATAAACAGTCTACTACTGTCTATTTGCAAGACAGTCTGAAATTTAAATAAAACCTTTTATTAGTTACCTCCTTGGTGTTTCATGTTTCGAATATCGTTTTTTTTTTTTTTTTTTTTTTGAAAGAAATTCAAACTAGGAAGCTGGAATGAAACGCAGACTACCTAATTCGAAATTGCGACCGCTAAATTTTACATTCCATGTGTCTAACGCGTTCCAGTACCTACCACAAATCATTATAAAACAGCGCTTTCTTTCGCTAAAATATAACACGACTAAGTGAAATTATTTTTATAATACACGTAGGTATGTTTAACTTTGAGTCGACTGGGAAAACTCCACCACAATGTCAAACGCACTTCGGCGGATAAATGTACTTAGAACTTTATTATCTTTATTACTAAGTAGCAAATCTGATTATATTTCCACTAACGTGCGGTTGAGTTTATCTTTTTTAATTTACAAAAATATTATCAATGAGGTATACATGTTTATAGTACACACTACGCTGCGATATCTCATTGTTCTTTATGAATTATTTACTTTTTACTACATAAATCATGCACTTTTATTTAGTAAACAACACTATAAATAATTTAAACTTCCAATGAAAAATTAACGTGACACTCAGCTTAGCTTTCCCGCCAAAACTCCTGACCCGGGTTATGATATCAAGAAAACATTGTTTTATTTTGAGCTTGGCTTTTTATTTTAGTAAATTATATTTTTGTTTTTTTTTTTTTCTTTCATCATCATCATCTCAGCGTTAATCCCAGTCGCATCCGTAGCTTTTCAGCTTTGGAGTCTGGGGTCCGCTTTACCAGTCTAACTGCTGATTTTGGCTAAACTTCGATATTTTCCGTGAAGCGAATGCCGTCTAGCCTCCATAACCCGAAGGCGATATCTAAGCATTGCAGTTAGAACAATTTTTTGGACTTTTGAGGGCTCCAACAACCCGTAACGACTGCCACTTGATGTTCGTATGGAAACTGAGACCAACGGCTTAACGTGCTTTCCGAGGCACGACCAGACCAGTGCAAATATTCATATTCATGCATACAAATATTTGCACTATGCGGGCATCGAACCCGCGCCTCCCTGCGCAACGGCCGCGTTCGCTGCCGCTACGCCACGGAGGCTATCCTGTGTGTTTTTTTTTCTTTATTATGTGTTAAGTATTGTTTTAGTGTATTATTATAATAAGGTGCGTTCTGTTTGAGTGGAATAAACAATTTTTCTTTCTACCTGATTAATACCTAAAAAAAAACGGCTACGCAAAGTTCAACCCTTAAAACTTAATAATAATATTATGTATTCGCATACAATTTCTACCAAAGGAACCTTACCGAGGCCGTCCACACAATATTTTCAGCACAAAACATACAGCGGCGATATCGTCTTCGGACTCATTAGTTTGGTTTCGATGAATTTAAAAACTTAAAATAAATGGTAAATTAGAAATAAAGTATAAAAACCCCATACGTAAAATTCAACCTCTTTAAATATTAAAAATAATAACTTTGACTTCATACTAAACGTAATTGATCGACCGGTACGGTATCAGTACCTATTCAGATCAAAATACCTAAGTATTACGAAGTATGAGAGCTAAATGGATCAACATAAGTAAATGAATTTTGAAATATATTACGAGCCAAAACGCCTTCGTGCATTTAAAAAAAAATGGTAGTTATGGATCCACTAATGCATGAAATGTTAACAAATATATATAGATCTTACAATGTATGGAGCATTGCGAATATAAAATTTCTAGATTAGGTTTAATAAATTCATAATTGATCAACCGTTACGGTATAGGTATCGGATCAAAAGAAGTATTACTGGAAGTGCGAGTACATAAATGGATCAACACAAGTTATTGATTTTTGAAATATATTCAGAGCTAAAAAGTCCTGGCGGGTTCAAAAAATTTAGCCGTTACGGATCCACTAATGCATGAAATTGCTGAAAATTTTTTGTCGAGTATATGTCCTAATCGACGAATATATTTGGCCACATTGCTGCATAGAATGCGACGTTGCCACTCCGCCCAAGAAATACGCAACTAGAGTCAAGTTATTCCGTGCTAAAGGTGGAGTCTATAATGAACGGCATCGTGGCTGGATCAACTAAGTGCCCAAAGAGGTGTAAAACCTCTTAAAACACCTCTAAAACACCTCTTTGGGCACTTAGTTGTTATTATTTTTAATATTTAAAGAGGTTGAATTTTACGTATGGGGTTTTTATACTTTATTTCTAATTTACCATATATTTTAAGTTTTTAAATTCACCGAAACCAAACTAATGAGTCCGAAGACGATATCGCCGCTGTATGTTTTGTGCTGAAAATATTGTGTGGACGGCCTCGGTAAGGTTCCTTTGGTAGAAATTGTATGCGAATACATAATATTATTATTAAGTTTTAAGGGTTGAACTTTGCGTAGCCGTTTTTTTTTTTTAGGTATTAATCAGGTAGAAAGAAAAATTGTTTATTCCACTCAAACAGAACGCACCTTATTATAATAATACACTAAAACAATACTTAACACATAATAAAGAAAAAAAAAACACACAGGATAGCCTCCGTGGCGTAGCGGTAGCGAACGCGGCCGTTGCGCAGGGAGGCGCGGGTTCGATGCCCGCACAGTGCAAATATTTGTATGCATGAATATGAATATTTGCACTGGTCTGGTCGTGCCTCGGAAAGCACGTTAAGCCGTTGGTCCCAGTTGCCATACGAACATCAAGTGGCAGTCGTTACGGGTTGTTGGAGCCCTCAAAAGTCCAAACAATTGTTCTAACTGCAATGCTTAGATATCGCGTTCGGGTTATGGAGGCCAGACGGCATTCGCTTCACGGAAAATATCGAAGTTTAGCCAAAATCAGCAGTTAGACTGGTAAAGCGGACCCCAGACTCCAAAGCTGAACTGGATTAACGCTGAGATGATGATGATGAAAGAAAAAAAAAAAACAAAAATATAATTTACTAAAAAGCCAAGCTCAAAATAAAACAATGTTTTCTTGATGTCATAACCCGGGTCAGGAGTTTTGGCGGGAAAGCTAAGCTGAGTGTCACGTTAAGTTTTCATTGGAAGTTTAAATTATTTATAGTGTTGTTTACTAAATAAAAGTGCATGATTTATGTAGTAAAAAGTAAATAATTCATAAAGAACAATGAGATATCGCAGCGTAGTGTGTACTATAAACATGTATACCTCATTGATAATATTTTTGTAAATTAAAAAAGATAAACTCAACCGCACGTTAGTGGAAATATAATCAGATTTGCTACTTAGTAATAAAGGTAATAAAGTTCTAAGTACATTTATCCGCCGAAGTGCGTTTGAGATTGTGGTGGAGTTTTCCCAGTCGACTCAAAGTTAAACATACCTACGTGTATTATAAAAATAATTTCACTTAGTCGTGTTATATTTTAGCGAAAGAAAGCGCTGTTTTATAATGATTTGTGGTAGGTACTGGAACGCGTTAGACACATGGAATGTAAACTTTAGCGGTCGCAATTTCGAATTAGGTAGTCTGCGTTTCATTCCAGCTTCCTAGTTTGAATTTCTTTCAAAAAAAAAAAAACGTTATTCGAAACATGAAACACCAAGGAGGTAACTAATAAAAGGAAAAAGCGCGGGAAACCTTGAACGTGGCGGGCGAGTTTTTTCTGCTTCTTTAACTTTTTAGTGTAAATAATAGTATCATTTAGGTGGTTGTATATATAAATAAGTTTAATTTTACATATTTAATATAGTAATTTTATATATTTGCTGATTTAGGTAAGTTTTTTTTTTCTTTTACTCTTCGTGATGGACGACGACCCAGACGACCCTGGTGGAGGTTCGCCTCCGGAGGTTTCGCTTGTAGTCACGGTTCCACATTCAGAAATGGATACAGAGGGTTCCCTTCTAGATACAGATGCTTCCGAGAGCAAAAGCAACAATAAGAGAAAACGTATCTCCTCTCGCAAAATATGCAGGCACTGTAATAAAAAACGCAGGCGCCATAAATCTTCTGAAACAATATGTGAAAATGACTGTCAATGTCCTTCTAAGAATGCTCAATCTGAATTTATACCCCCTATATCAACTAGCACTTCACAACCACTATCATCCCAACAACCCAATACTCATAAACAATCATCTGACCCAAGCACATTGGTAGGTAGAAAACTATATGAGGCGAATGATGCAGCTCCTTACACAATCCACATCCAAAAGATACAAACAAGTCCAAATGATAATGTTTTTATTCACCCAGTCTCTTTTGGTCATTTTCTAAAAAAGAATTGCATAAAAAATATAGTAAATGGTAGTCTGAAAAAAATAGGCAGAAACAGGGTTTTAATCTCATTTACCAATTTCACAGATGCAAATTCTTTTCTAGAAAATAAAACATTGGAACAATACAACTATAAGGCCTTTATACCCTCCTCATCAGTCACCCGGATGGGTGTGGTTAGAGGAGTCCCTAAGGATTGGTCTGAGGAGGATATACTGAATAACATATCTGTGCCTATTGGATGTGGAAAAATTTTAAAAGTACGACGCATCAATAGAAAACATCTTGTGGATGGTAAACCAAACTACATTCCTGTTGAAACTGTTGTAATAACATTTGACGGCCAGGTGTTACCCAAAAGAATATTCTTATGTTACAACTCTCTTCCTGTTGAGCTTTATATCTTCCCAACAGTCCAGTGTTTCAACTGCTGTCGATATGGACACATCAAATCACAGTGCCGCTCAGCTCCACGGTGTTTTAAATGCGGTAATAACCATACTGGGGACAGTTGCAATGTAGATGAGGATGAGGCTGTATGCTTTCTTTGTTCCGGATCCCACTTTGCCACAAATAGGAAATGCCCAGAGTTTAGTCGCCAAAAAGCCATTAAGGAAACTATGGCTAACAATTGCATTTCATATGCAGAAGCAGTTAAGTTGCATCCTCCTGTTAACAAAGCATATTCAGAAGTTTTAACTTCTGTTGCAGTTCCTTCACCACCTTTAAGGCAAACATTTGAATCCTCCTCCAAAGGTACTAGAAACAAACAAACAAGTTCATATAAAAAAACTGTATTTTTTAATAAACCCAATAATTCTCCTAAACATAGTACAGGATATGACAAATATACTCATTCTGCCCTAACAAAAGATTATGATATTCCTTTACCATCCATTGGCACAAATATTGACAGTAATAATTCCATAAATAATAAGTCAACTAGAGATTTAATTATCATTTTAATTAATTTGCTAACAAAGAATATGTCTGAACCGTCCAACGCTGCTATACAAAGTATTAGTCAACTTTTTAATAATATCAATAATGGATCAGCTGTCAACAATCCTTCAGTGGAATTGTCGCAGTGTTAACTCTAAAAAAAGCGATTTACTACATCTTATTAATGTGTATAAACCTGTTGTTGTCGCATTGCAAGAAACCTGGTTGAAGCCAGGTTATAACTTTAAAGTCTCCCAATATTTATGTTTAAGAGAAGATAGAACAGATGGCTATGCTGGTGTTGCTCTGTTAATTCATGACACAATACCTTTTCACCACATTCCCATTGCAAATCATAGTGTTGATTTTTCTATAATAGCTGTATCTATCAATAAAATATGTTTTGTATCTGTTTATGTTCCCCACCCTTCATCATCATTATACAACGAAATAGAAACCATAGTAGCAAAATTACCTAAACCATTTTTAATTATGGGTGACTTCAACGCTCAGCACCAGGCTTGGGGTAGCTCCAACTCTAGTTATTACGGGTCAAGGATATTAGACATTTTGGATTCTAATAACCTCTGTATCTTGAATACAGGTCTTGCAACACGTCTCACTAAACCTAATGAAGGGATCAGTGCCCCAGACCTCACGATAGCCAGTCCTAGTCTTGCGCCTACAGTGACCTGGAATACCCTGCCTTCGACTTTTGATAGCGATCATTATCCCGTAATAATAACTATGACAAAATTTATCAAATCTCTATCCAGACGCCGACCAAGATTAGCATACAAAATTAAAACTTCTAATGACAGTATTGACAATGACAGATGGAGAACGTTTAGTGAGCGAGTTGAGCAGAGACTATCCAACCTTCCTGAAAATGCATTAAGTTCATCGACAATTCTGGCTGATTCTTTTGCATCACTCTTGTTGGACGCTGCTAATGAAACATTCCCAACTAAACGATGTAATAATAACATTCCGTCGCCCCCATGGTGGGACAATGAATGTTCTTTAGCAGTGCGCCAACGAAAAGAGGCTGAAGTAAAATATAAACAGTGTACAACATTAGAAAATTTTAATAACCTCACATTAATTATGAACAATACTCGTAAATTATTTAAAAGGAAGAAATGGGATGGTTGGCGTCGTTTCTGCACTTCGCTATCGCCTGACGTTTCTCCGTCATTAATATGGCAAAATATACGACGATTCAGATCAGCATTTAAGGAAACAATACCTCACTATCTGGATGAATCCGTTGCAGATAAATTTTTAGACAAGATAGCTCCTCCTTTTGTTCCACAAATGTCCATCATTTCATCTCATCTCCCTTTCCAATCTCCTGTAGAGGATGTAACGGGCCTTGACAGTCCTTTTACCCTTAAAGAATTGAAAGGTATTTTATCCTACGTAAAAGATTCTGCTCCAGGTCATGATGGTATTCCTTACTCATTCCTTGCAAATTTAAGCGACTCAAGTCTAATTTACTTTTTAAACATAATCAACTCCACAATAAGTTCTGGTATAATCCCTTCCTCATGGAAAATATACGAAGTCATCCCCATTCTAAAACCAAATAAACCACCGTTAGATCCTAACTCTTACAGACCGATAGCCCTTGCCACTGTGTTTTCAAAACTAGCTGAACATTTAGTTAAAAACCGTTTAGAATGATATGTAGAAAGTAAAGGTTTACTATCTCTGAGTCAGTATGGATTTAGGAAAGGAAAAAGTACCATGGACAGTCTAGGGATTTTCATTACAGATGCGAGATTGGCTTTTTCAAATAATGAATCCATGCTTGCTGTTTTCCTAGATATTTCTTCTGCATACGACAATGTTGATTTAAATGTTTTGAATACTAAACTTTATAAACTAAAAGTACCTCCCATATTCTGCAATTTCATTCTTAATCTTCTCTCAGGCAGACAATTACAAGTTGACATAGGTGAATCTGAAATGAAAACAAGATTAACCTGGAAAGGACTGCCTCAGGGTTCGGTGTTGAGCCCACTTCTTTATAATATATATACCTCTGATTTAGAATTCCATATTTCTGGTAAAGCCAATATTTTACAGTATGCAGACGATCTAGTTCTTTATGTATCAGGACGCTCTGTTGAAAAACTAAGTTCCTCTCTAAACGTCGCTCTAAAATTTCTTAAATCATGGTTGGACAATAATTCTTTGTGTCTTAGTGTTAACAAAAGTAGCGCTGTTTTATTTTCTAGAATGCGTTTTCCTCCTCCATATTCAGTTGTGTATGATAATCAACAAATACCTGAAAATAGCGAAGTAAAATTTTTGGGTATCCTTCTAGACGGTAAACTTACAGGTTTACCACACTGTTATTATGTATTGGCTAGATGTGAACGTTTATTAAATATTATGCGCTGTCTTTCTGGAGTTTGGTGGGGTTCCCATCCATTCGTGTTAAAATTATTGTATAACGCTATTATTAGAAGTATCTTAGACTATGGGACATATTTCTTAGAACCTTGTAGTGCTGTAGGTCTGACAAAGTTAGACTCAATTCAATCAAAAGCCTTGCGTATTATAACTGGTGCCATGAGGTCTAGCCCAATTAACGCACTCCAAGTGGAATCTTTGGACCCTCCTTTAAAACTTCGTAGACAGTACTTATGTGATAAATTCATTCTCAGAACTCTTCAATTTTCCAACCACCCACTTTATCAAAAACTTTTGTATCTTTCAGAAAAAATTGAATGTTCGTCTTATTGGTCAAATAAATCTCTTCCATGCTCTATTATAAGTTTCCGTAAATTTACTTCACTTCAAGCTCCCACACACCGCTCTCAGTATCTTCCAATTTTTTCTGTCTGTTACGAAGCTCTTATTTTTTCCCCTCAAATAAACTATAACTTTATATCGCTAAAGAATGATCGTTATGCTAACTCTAACTTAAACTTCATAGTCGAAAGAGACTGGGCTGATAGGCATTACATTTACTGTGATGCTTCCAAGCACCCAGTTTCAGGCACGATTGGGGTAGCTGTATATCATGAACAATATAACATTCATCAAAAAATAAAATTACCTTCTGAAACATCAGTTTTTTCTGGAGAATGTTTTGGAATTTTAAAGTCCCTAGAATACGTACTTCTTGCGAAACTCAGCAAGTCTATTATTTTCACTGACTCGAAGTGTGCTTTACAAGCACTGCAAAAGTTTCCTTGGTCAGGTTCAAATCATCCCTATGTTATAGAGGCCAGACAGCTCCTACTAAATTGCAAATTTAAAAATCTTGATGTTTTTTTGGTGTGGATACCTGGCCATCACAATATTCGCGGCAATGAGATAGCAGACAAATTTGCTAAAGACGCTGTAGATGATGGTGATAAGTTTCCATATAATAATGTTGTATCTGACCTTCACTGTCTTCCTAAAGATCATCTGTATGATGCCTGGGAAAATTTATGGAATATTTCAAGTAGTCGTAAAGGTCAATATTATAAACGTATACAACAAAGAATACCTCTCAAAGTATGGTTTTCCAAATTAAAACTTTCCAAGCTTGCAACCTCCAGTTTGATACGAATGCGCTTGGGTCATGTTTGCACAGCCTCTCACCTTGCTAGACTTGGGATTATTCACAATAATTTATGTTGTTGTGGTTGTGAGGAAGATTTGAATCATATATTTTTTGCATGCCCCAACCGTGACTCTTCTTCATTCATTAACTCCCTTATTGAACTCTCTGTCCCTCTTCCTACATCAATCCCTACATTGTTAAGCTCCTTAAATTTTGATATTTATAATTTAATATCTACCTTTATAACTATTAATAATATTAAAGTATAAGTTTTTTTATTTCCCAACTCCCAATTTTAATTTCTATTTAATATATATGTTTGGTATATCATTATTTATTTATTATATTACCACCAAACCTGATCCTATTATCCTTTGTTCCAAAATTCCGTAATCCGTTCCTACGCATTTCAATGAATTTATTTGGTTTCCCTACCTTTATACTTGTAGTGGCAAATGCACAAACCGTGCGAGCCAAATTTAAAAAAAAAAAAAAAAAAAACTAATAAAAGGTTTTATTTAAATTTCAGACTGTCTTGCAAATAGACAGTAGTAGACTGTTTATTGAAAAAAAAAACAAAGAAACATCATAATAGCGCCATAGCGAGGGAAAAATTGTTATTGTTCATTATTCGTCTTAAAAAAACTTATATAATAAAATTATGTTTTTGATTTCTGCGGATTGTTTGAGAAAAGTAGTTAGTAACTGCTTGCGTGATTTGACCGTATACTGCTTAGTATGATAGTATTGTCATCGGCAGCAGCGCGGGCGTTGAGAAAAGAGGTTTCGACCTTGGGCCTTTTTTCTAATACCGGGAATGAACTTATATTGGAAGTAAAAAAGTTAGTAATCAATGTTGAAATCCTATAAAAATTAAATTGTGAACAGAAAAATTATTGACTTTATAAAAAAGGAGGATGTTCACAATTTGCCGCAATCTTTTTTTTATGTATGTTCACCGATTACTGTAAGACGCCTATACCCGTTACCAAAATTATTTTTTATTTGAAAGAGTGGTCCCATAGTCACCAGAGAAATCAAGGAAAACAATTGTTTTTGTCAAATTTTTTTGGGGCAACTAGTGCATTTCATGGTATTTTTATTAAGTATTTTAAAGCACTACAATTTAGTAATGATCTGGAGTAGATCTGATGATGTAGTAAATATGAAGCCGAGAGACACTTGAGGGAACTTCTCGACAATTCACAACAGCAACCTTGTGTTTGAGCTTGATTAATTTGTACTAATAAGAACTTTACTTTTTTTTAACGTATTCCGATATTGTTAAGATGCGGATAATGCCACTGCATTATCCGCATCAATATTGCTGTAATAACGCTATATTACTATTTGTAAGTATTTTGTATTGTTTGTTGTCCCATAATTATTAAAAATAAAATAAAAAAAATTATACCTAGATGGGTTGTAACTGTCATTAGGACTCTGATGATGAATACAAAGGCCAGTTCAGGGAACTCCTCAACCGTTTACAGTAGTTCCCTTGTGTTTAGAATAATTAATATATACAGTATGTTAAGAAAACCCTGTCCGACCCGTGAAGGTGTTGTTAGGTATCTATAACTGATTCTACTAATGGATACAAAACCGGGCTAAACTTAAAAAAAAAATCCCCCTAAAAAAATAAATATTATTTCGCAAAAAGAGGTAACTTAATAAATGTGCGTTAAGCACCCTTCCGCGGGCGGCGGGCGGCAGGGGACGCGGCATGTGGTCGCATCGCTATTCGCTTATAATAATACCGGTGTTGTCACTTTTTAAAAATTGACAAATTTCGGGGAAGTTGCAATTAATTCGTGGGAAAAAAAGATTATTTCAAAATTTATTTGTATACGTAAAATTTTATATTATATTTGGTCATGTGTTTACCTAACCTTTATTATCCTTATGGGTCGGACAGGGTTTTCTTAACATACTGTATTGATGAGCAATTTTCACCCATATGGATTATTATGAAAATCTGCAGTAGATTTGATGATGAAGACCATAGACAGTCGAGAGAACTCCCCAACGATTCACAGCAGCCACCTTGCGTTTGTGCTTGATTAATTTGTATCGGCGTTGGAAAAAATTTACCGTCACATTTTTCAGTTACGCGCCATCTTTTTATTATTTTTTTTTTACTATATTTACCCACCTCGAAGTCCTTCCCCATATCCCTACCCAAAATCCCGGATATCTCGAAAACGGCTGGGAATTTCAAAATTCTGACATATTCCCCCCCCCCATCCCCTTACTAATCCCCCTCCCAGCTGGGACCTATATTCAGATAGGACCCCTAGACCCCCATTTTGAGCCCATAGTACCTGACCCCCAATACCCATATAGCACATACATTCCGAGATTCCAGTGTCCTGTCCCCTCCCACTCTCCCCTCATGTTGTGACCCCAGGTGGACAGGATCCTCCCAACACTTAGACAAACCCCCCTCACCTACCCCTCCCCCCTCCCCCTAGACTCAACCTAGCCTCCCCACCCCTCTCCTCTACACTCCCTTACCCCCCCCCCCCCCGCCACTTGCTCCTCAGGCCACCTCACCCCCCCGCGGCCTATCTCGGGATCCGGAGGTCCTACACTAGCCGAGTTTGGGCTCTTCGGAATCGGGAGGAAGAGCCCAACATTCTGGCCCCGGGGGATTCCGCATCCCGCACCCCGCATTTCGCATTCCACACTGACTCACCTGGTGCTGGCGCGTGCAATTGTTAGGACATACAGGCTGTATGTTTAGGTTAGTTTAGTTTTAAATTTGGTGTTGTATTTAGTCGTGGACCGTCCCCCTATTGGGGACGCTAAGTTTTAATCTTTATTAATGTTATTTTACGCGCCACGCGCGTTACGCGCCTTTTTTTCTAAGAAGTTTCACTTCTTACGTGTGTACACTAGTACACGCACTCATTTTTTTTTATCACCAGAGCCTTCATGACAGTCATAACCCATCTTTTGAAAAGTTCTTATCAATGCAAATTAATCAATCACAAACTCAAGGTAGCTGCTGTGAATTATTAAGGAGTTCCGTTGACTGTCTCGGGTCTTCATCATCAGATCAACTGCAGACCTTCATTTTAACCCATCTCGGTGAAAAGTTCTTATTAATACAAATTAATCAAGCACATACTCAAGGTAACTGCTATGAATAGTTGAGGACTTCCTTCGACTGTCTCCCGGTTCCATCACCAGACCATTATCAAATTGTAGTTCTTTGAAATACTTAATGAAGATACTTAGAAATGCACTAGTCGCCCCTACGATTCTTGGAAGTTCCTCTTGATTTTTCTAGTCTTCTATCATCAGATCCTGACTTGGTGACTATGGGACCGATTAGAAAGTTTACCTTTTCAAACAAAAAAAGAATTTAGCAAATCAGTCCAGGTGTCTCAGATTAATATCTAAGATTAAGAAAGTGAACATACATTAAAAAAAAACTGTTGCTTATCCAATCGCATCACGCCCTTGGCAAATGCTGCGCCCTGATTGGCCCATTTGAATTGGATCAACAACTGCCCAGACGCCAAAAAGGTGGATTTGTATAAAACAGCCCTTAATTATTGTTATTGGCTATTATTATTCAACGTGACACATGTGGCTCCGAACGGAGCCACATATTTATGGACAAATGGCATCGGATCAACAAAAGGCCCCCGGATCAACAAGTGAAAATGGATCAACAAATTACTACCTATACGGCACGTCTGAGCCACAAAGTGCCCAAAGGGATATCTATATATATATATATATATATATATATATATATATATATATATATATATATATAGCATATATATAGCCACATGTGTCACGTTCAATAATAATAAGTAATAACAATAATTAAGGGCTGTTTTATACAAATCCACCTTTTTGGCGTCTGGGCAGTTGTTGATCCAATTCAAATGGGCCAATCAGGGCGCAGCATTTGCCAAGGGCGCGAAGCGATTGGTTAAGCAGCCGTGTTGTTTTTTATGTATGTTCACTTTATTAATCTTAGATATTAATCTCAGACACCTGGACTGATTTGCTAAATTCTTTTTTTTGTTTGAAAAGGTAAACTTTCTAAATGGTCCCTTAGTCAAGATCTGATGATGAAAGACTAGAGAAATCAAGAGGAAGTTCCAAAAATCGTAGGGGCGACTAGTGCATTTCTAAGTATCTTCATTAAGTATTTCAAAGAACTATAATTTGATAAAGGTCTGATGTAGCTGATGATGGAGCCGGGAGACAGTCGAAGGAAGTCCTCAACGATTGATAGCAGTTACCTTGAGTTTGTGCTTGATTAATTTGTATTAATTAGTCCTTTACACCAAGATGAGTTGTGACTGTCATTAAGGCTCTGAAGATGAAAACAAAGGCCAGTTCCAGAAACTCCTCAAGGTTTACAGTAGCTACTTTGTTTTTGGACTTAATTCCAATACCCATATAGCACATACAATCCGAGATTCCAGTGTCCTGTCCCCTCCCACTCTCCCCTCATGTTGTGACCCCAGGTGGACAGGATCCTCCCAACACTTAGACAACACCCCCCCTCACCTACCGCTCCCCCCTCCCCCTAGACTCAACCTAGCCTCCCACCCCTCTCCTCTACACTCACTTACCCCCCCCCCCACTTGCTCCTCAGGCCACCTCACCCCCCCGCGGTCTATCTCGGGATCCGGAGGTCCTAGACTAGCCGAGTTTGGGCTCTTCGGAATCGGGAGGAAGAGCCCAACATTCTGGCCCCGGGGGATTCCGCATCCCGTACTATATTTACCCACCTCGAAGTCCTTCCCCATATCCTTACCTAAAATCCCGGATATCTCGGAAATGGCTGGGAATTTCAAAATTCTGACAAACCCCCCCCCCCCCCCCCTTACTAGCCCCCCCCTGCAGCCGGAATCTCCCCCATTTTGACCCCATAGTAGCCGACCCCCCAATACCCATATAGCACATACATTCCGAGATTCCAGTGTCCTGTCCCCTCCCACTCTCCCCTCATGTTGTGACCCCAGGTGGATAGGATCCTCCCAACACTTAGACAACCCCCCCCTCACCTACCTCTCCCCCCTCCCCCTAGACTCAACCTAGCCTCCCCACCCCTCTCCTCTACACTCCCTTACCCCCCTTCCCACTTGCTCTCCAGGCCACCTCACCCCCCCGCGGCCTATCTCGGGATCCGGAGGTCCTAGACTAGCCGAGTTTGGGCTCTTCGGAATCGGGAGGAAGAGCCCAACATTCTGACCCCGGGGGATTCCGCATCGCGCATCCCGCATTTCGCATTCCACACTGACTCACCTGGTGCTGGCGCGTGCAATTGTTGGGACATACAGGCTGTATCTTTAGGTTAGTTTAGTTTTAAATTTGGTGTTGTATTTAGTCGTGGACCGTCCCCCTATTGGGGACGCTAAGTTTTAATCTTTATTAATGTTATTTTATTGAAATAAAACTTCTTCGCCATCTTTTTCTAAGAAATTTCACTTCTTACGTGTGTACACTAGCACACGCACACATTTTTTTTTTGTTTCTAAAAACGAATATACTAATACCAAAGACATACCCGACTTCGGAAATTAGTTATTTTTTACGTTGTAGTGTTTTCTGGAAGACGGTTGTTTTATTTACACTTTTGTGTTATGAAAAGTACTGTGCAGCTGCATCCGGTCAGAATGAACGCTGATGCTAATATAGTTGGGAAAAGGCCTGTAAACAAACGACGTAATTTTGAATAATGTTATTTTTACCCGTAATTTTGGTTTAAAAACGAAACCACTGAACCGATTTCTATAAAATTCCTACGAGGTCAAAATGAATGTATGAACAATGCTAGACATGACGCGATTACGCAACTTAAATTCAGTTTCTTGATTATAATTGATTGTTTCTTAAGCATGACATGCAGGTACTGGTTCTTCAGTGATAAACTTCAATGCTGTAAGTTTTTTAGGAGTTTCCTCGACTCCTGTTGGTCTTCATCATCAGATTTACGGACACGACCGACAGACCTTAATTTTAACCCACATAGGTGCAAAGTTCTAATCAATACAAATTAATCAAGCACAAACGCAAGGTGGCTGCAGGGGATCGTTGAGAAGTTCCCTCGTCTGTCTATGTTCTTCATCATCAAATCTACTGCAGATTTTCATAGTAATCCATATGGGTGAAAATCGCTCATCAATATACATTAATTAAATTCAAACACAAGGGAACTACTGTAAACCGTTGAGGAGTTCCCTGAAGTGGCCTTTGTATTTATCATCAGAGCCCTAATGACAATTAAAACCGATCTAAGTGTAAAGTTCTTATTAATACAAATTAATCAAGCTCAAATACAAGGTAGCTGCTATGAATTCCCGAGGAGTTCCCTCAACTGTCTCCCGGCTTCATATCTACTCCAACATCAGATCTACTCCACATCATTAGTAAATTGTAGTGCTTTAAAATACTTAATGAAAATATTTAAAAATGTACCTAGAAATGTAAAAGTTGCCTCTAAAAATTTTGAAAATTTCCTTGCTTTCTCTAGTCTTTCATCATCAGAGCCTGGTGACTATGGGACCACCCTTTTAAATAAAAAAGAATTTTGCAAACGGATCCAGGCTTCTTACAGTAATCGGTGAACATACATAAAAAAAGGTTGCGACTAATTGAGAACCTCCTACTTTTTTGAAGTCGGTTAAAAACTTAAATTGCCAAAAGAAAATAATTTTTCTGTTGACAATTTAAATTTTATAGGATTTTGATTACTAACTTTTTCCAATATAAGTTCATTCCCGGTATTAGAAAAAATGCCTGGGGTCGAATCCTCTCGTCTCAATGCCCGCGCTGCTGCCGATGATAATAGTATCATACTAAGCAATATACGGTCAAATCACGCAGGCTCTTACTTACTACTTTTCTCAAACAATCCGAGGAAATAAAAAACATAATTTTATTTTTTAAGTTCAATGACGAATGACGATGAACAATAATTATTTTTCCCACGCTATGGCGCTATTATGATGTTCCTTTGCTTTTTTTTTCAATAAAGCGTCCACTATTTATCATTTCAATATTGTGTCTATTTGCAAGACAGTCCGAAATTTAAATAAAACCTTTTATTAGTTACCTCCTTGGTGTTCCATGTTTCGAATTTAGTTTTTTTTTTCGAAAGAAATTCAAACTAGGACGCTGGAACGAAACGCAAACTACCTAATTCGAAATTACGGCCGCTTAAATTTACATTCCATGTGTCTAATGCGTTCCTGTACCTTTTATTTATTTATTTTATTTTTTATTAAAATTATAAACTAGCGCTTGACCGCAATCCCGCCTGATGGTAAGCAGTGACGCAGTCGTTGATGGTAAAGCGCACTAGTTTATTAAGAGCTTATTCACTCAAGCCTTGAAGACACTAAAATTGTAGTCCGACGGAAACACCGCCACTGGCAAACTGTTCCAGTCCCTCGATGTACGCGGTATAAAGGAGGAAGCGAAACGCTTCGTCCGTATCGTAATGGTGTTCGCTAAAATATAACGCGACTAAGTGAAATAATTTTTATAATACACGTAGGAATGTAACTATGAGTAGATTGAGAAAACATCTACCAGAATGTCAAACGCACTTCGGCGGATATATGTACTCGTACTTAGATCTTTATTACTATGTAGTAAATATGATTTTATGTCCACTAACGTGCGGTTGAGTTTATCTTTCTTAATTTACAAAAATATTATTAATGAGGTACACATGTTTAATTTACACACTACGCTGCGATATCTCAATGTTCTTTATGAATTATTTACTGAATGCACTTTTTACGACATAAATCAGGCACTTTTAATTAGTAAACAACACTATGCATAATTTAAAACTCCAATGAAAAATTAACGTGACACTCGGCTTAACTTTCCCGCCAAAACTCCAGACACGGGTTATGACATCAAGATAACATTGTTTTATTTTGAGTACTAGGCTTTTTAGTAAATTATATTTCTTTGCCTTTTTTTTTCTTTTTCTTCATTATGTGTTTATTATTGTTTTAGTGTATTATTATTATAATGTGCGTTCTGTTTGGGCGGAATAAAGAATTTTTCTTTCTAGATCAGGACTCATTCAGGATCGGTTTTTTTAGGAATTAATCAGATGATTAATTCCTAAAAAAACAGCTACGGAAACTTCAACCCTTAAAAATTAACATTAAAATTTAATAATAATATGTATTCGCATACAAATACCAAAGGAGTCTATACAAGCAGTCAATTGCATTGAATGTTACAGAGGCCGTCCACACAATATTTTCGGCACAAAACATACAGCGGCGATATTATGTTTAGACCCATTAGATTAGTTTCGATGAATAGAGTTTAAAAACTTAAAATTAATGGTAAATTAGAAATAAAGTATAAAAACCCTAGACATAAAATTCAACCTCTTTAAATATTAATAACAATTCAAACTAAAAATAATTACCTATTCAGATCAAAATAAGTATTACGAAGTATGAGTAGCTAAATGGATCAACAAAGTATATGATTTTTGGAATATATTTCGAGCCAAAAAGTCGTCGAGCATTTAAAAATAATTGACGTTATGGATTCACTAATGCATGAAATGTTAACAAATATATATAGATCTTACAATGTATGGAGCATTGCGAATATAAAATTTCTAGATTAGGTTTAATAAATTCATAATTGATCAACCGTTACGGTATAGGTATTGGATCAAAAGAAGTATTACTGGAAGTGCGAGTATATAAATGGATCAACACAAGTTATTGATTTTTGAAATATATTCAGAGCTAAAAAGTCCTGGTGGGTTCAAAAAATATAGCCGTTAGGATCCACTAATGCATGAAATTGCTGAAAAATTTTTGTCGAGTATATGTCCTAATTGACGAATATATTTGGCCACATCCCTAAATAGAATACGACGTTGCCACTCCCCCCAAGAAATATGCAACTGGAGTAAAGTTATTCCGTGCTAAAGGTGGAGTCTATAATGAACGGCATCGTGGCTGGATCAACAAAGTGCCCAAAGAGGTGTTTATATATATATATATATATAAACACCTCTTTGGGCAGTGGATCCTAACGGCTATATTTTTTGAACCCACCAGGACTTTTTAGCTCTGAATATATTTCAAAAATCAATAACTTGTGTTGATCCATTTATATACTCGCACTTCCAGTAATACTTCTTTTGATCCGATACCTATACCGTAACGGTTGATCAATTATGAATTTATTAAACCTAATCTAGAAATTTTATATTCGCAATGCTCCATACATTGTAAGATCTATATATATTTGTTAACATTTCATGCATTAGTGAATCCATAACGTCAATTTTTTTTTAAATGCTCGACGACTTTTTGGCTCGAAATATATTCCAAAAATCATATACTTTGTTGATCCATTTAGCTACTCATACTTCGTAATACTTATTTTGATCTGAATAGGTAATTATTTTTAGTATGAATTGTTATTAATATTTAAAGAGGTTGAATTTTATGTCTAGGGTTTTTATACTTTATTTCTAATTTACCATTAATTTTAAGTTTTTAAACTCTATTCATCGAAACCAATCTAATGGGTCTAAACATGATATCGCCGCTGTATGTTTGTGCCGAAAATATTGTGTGGACGGCCTCTGTAACATTCAATGCAATTGACACTGCTTGTATAGACTCCTTTGGTATTTGTATGCGAATACATATTATTATTAAATTTCAATGTTAATTTTTAAGGGTTGAAGTTTCCGTAGCTGTTTTTTTAGGAATTAATCATCTGATTAATTCCTAAAAAACCGATCCTGAATGATTCCTGATCTAGAAAGAAAAATTCTTTATTCCGCCCAAACAGAACGCACATTATAATAATAATACACTAAAACAATAATAAACACGTAATGAAGAAAAAGAAAAAAAAAGGCAAAGAAATATAATTTACTAAAAAGCCTAGTACTCAAAATAAAACAATGTTATCTTGATGTCATAACCCGTGTCTGGAGTTTTGGCGGGAAAGTTAAGCCGAGTGTCACGTTAATTTTTCATTGGAGTTTTAAATTATGCATAGTGTTGTTTACTAATTAAAAGTGCCTGATTTATGTCGTAAAAAGTGCATTCAGTAAATAATTCATAAAGAACATTGAGATATCGCAGCGTAGTGTGTAAATTAAACATGTGTACCTCATTAATAATATTTTTGTAAATTAAGAAAGATAAACTCAACCGCACGTTAGTGGACATAAAATCATATTTACTACTTAGTGATAAAGATCTAAGTACGAGTACATATATCCGCCGAAGTGCGTTTGACATTCTGGTAGATGTTTTCTCAATCTACTCATAGTTACATTCCTACGTGTATTATAAAAATTATTTCACTTAGTCGCGTTATATTTTAGCGAACACCATTACGATACGGACGAAGCGTTTCGCTTCCTCCTTTATACCGCGTACATCGAGGGACTGGAACAGTTTGCCAGCGGCGGTGTTTCCGTCGGACTACAGTTTTAGTGTCTTCAAGGCTTGAGTGAGTAAGCTCTTAATAAACTAGTGCGCTTTACCATCAACGACTGCGTCACTGCTTACCATCAGGCGGGATTGCGGTCAAGCGCTAGTTTATAATTTTAATAAAAAATAAAATTAATAAATAAAAGGTACAGGAACGCATTAGACACATGGAATGTAAATTTAAGCGGCCGTAATTTCGAATTAGGTAGTTTGCGTTTCGTTCCAGCGTCCTAGTTTGAATTTCTTTCGAAAAAAAAAAACTAAATTCGAAACATGGAACACCAAGGAGGTAACTAATAAAAGATTTTATTTAAATTTCGGACTGTCTTGCAAATAGACACAATATTGAAATGATAAATAGTGGACGCTTTATTGAGAAAAAAAACAAAGGAACATCATAATAGCGCCATAGCGTGGGAAAAATAATTATTGTTCATTATTCGTCATTGAACTTAAAAAATAAAAGTATGTTTTTTATTTCCTCGGATTGTTTGAGAAAAGTAGTAAGTAAGAGCCTGCGTGATTTGACCGTATATTGCTTAGTATGATACTATTATCATCGGCAGCAGCGCGGGCATTGAGACGAGAGGATTCGACCCCAGGCATTTTTTCTAATACCGGGAATGAACTTATATTGGTAAAAGTTAGTAATCAATGTCAAAATCCTATAAAATTTAAATTGTCAACAGAAAAATTATTTTCTTTTGGCAATTTAAGTTTTTAACCGACTTCAAAAAAAGTAGGAGGTTCTCAATTAGTCGCAAACTTTTTTTATGTATGTTCACCGATTACTGTAAGAAGCCTGGATCCGTTTGCAAAATTCTTTTTTATTTAAAAGGGTGGTCCCATAGTCACCAGGCTCTGATGATGAAAGACTAGAGAAAACAAGGAAACTTTCAAAATTTTTAGAGGCAACTTGTACATTTCTAGGTGCATTTTTAAATATTTTCATTAAGTATTTTAAAGCACTACAATTTACTAATGATCTGGAGTAGATCTGATGTTGGAGTAGATATGAAGCCGGGAGACAGTTGAGGGAACTCCTCGGGAATCCATAGCAGCTACCTTGTATTTGAGCTTGATTAATTTGTATTAATAAGAACTTTACACTTAGATCGGTTTTAATTGTCATTAGGGCTCTGATGATAAATACAAAGGCCACTTCAGGGAACTCCTCAACGGTTTACAGTAGTTCCCTTGTGTTTGAATTTAATTAATGTATATTGATGAGCGATTTTCACCCATATGGATTACTATGAAAATCTGCAGTAGATTTGATGATGAAGAACATAGACAGACGAGGGAACTCCTCAACGATCCCCTGCAGCCACCTTGCGTTTGTGCTTGATTAATACAAATTAATCAAGCATAAACGCAAGGTGGCTGCAGGGGATCGTTCATAACCCACATAGGTGCAAAGTTCTAATCAATACAAATTGATTAGAACTTTGCACCTATGTGGGTTAAAATGAAGGTCTGTCGGTCGTGTCCGTAAATTTCATGATGAAGACCAACAGGAGTCGAGGAAACTCCTAAAAAACTTACAGCATTGAAGTTTATCACTGAAGAACCAGTACCTGCATGTCATGCTTAAGCAACAATCAATTATAATCAAGAAACTGAATTTAAGTTGCGTAATCGCGTCATGTCTAGCATTGTTCATACATTCATTTTGACCTCGTAGGAATTTTATAGAAATCGGTTCAGTGGTTTCGTTTTTAAACCAAAATTACGGGTAAAAATAACATTATTCAAAATTACGTCGTTTGTTTACAGACCTTTTCCCAACTATATTAGCATCAGCGTTCATTCTGACCGTATGCAGCTGCACAGTACTTTTCATAACACAAAAGTGTAAAAAAAACAACCGTCTTCCAGAAAACACTACAACGTAAAAAATAACTAATTTCCGAAGTCGGGTATGTCTTTGGTATTAGTATATTCGTTTTTAGAAACAAAAAAAAAATTGTACTAGTGTACACACGTAAGAAGTGAAATTTCTTAGAAAAAAATGGCGAAGAAGTTTTACTTCAATATAATAACATTAATAAAGATTAAAACTTAGCGTCCCCAATAGGGGGACGGTCCACGACTAAATACAACACCAAATTTAAAACTAAACTAACCTAAAGATACAGCCTGTATGTCCCAACAATTGCACGCGCCAGCACGAGGTGAGTCAGTGTGGAATGCGAAATGCGGGATGCGGGATGCGAAATCCCCCGGGGTCAGAATGTTGGGCTCTTCCTCCCGATTCCGAAGAGCCCAAACTCGGCTAGTCTAGGACCTCCGGATCCCGAGATAGGCCGCGGGGGGTGAGGTGGCCTGGTGAGCAAGTGGGGTGGGGGGGTAAGGGAGTGTAGAGGAGAGGGGTGGGGAGGCTAGGTTGAGTCTAGGGGGAGGGGGGAGAGGTAGGTGAGGGGGGGGTTGTCTAAGTGTTGGGAGGATCTTGTCCACCTGGGGTCACAACATGAGGGGAGAGTGGGAGGGGACAGGACACTGGAATCTCGGAATGTATGTGCTATATGGGTATTGGGGGGTCAGGTACTATGGGGTCAAAATGGGCAGGTTCCGGCTGCGGGGGGTCTAGTAGGGGGGGGGGGGGGTAATTTTGTCAGAATTTTGAAATTCCCAGCCTTTTCCGAGATATCCGGGATTTTAGGTAGGGATATGGGGAAGGACTTCGAGGTGGGTAAATATAGTACGGGATGCGGAATCCCCCGGGGCCAGAATGTTGGGCTCTTCCTCCCGATTCCGAAGAGCCCAAACTCGGCTAGTCTAGGACCTCCGGATCCCGAGATAGGCCGCGGGGGGGTGAGGTGGCCTGAGGAGCAAGTTTAAGTGAGTGTAGAGGAGAGGGGTGGGAGGCTAGGTTGAATCTAGGGGAGGGGGGAGGGGTAGGTGAGGGGGGGGGTTGGCTAAGTGTTGGGAGGATCCTGTTCACCTGGGGTCACAACATGAGGGGAGAGTGGGAGGGGACACGACACTGGAATCTCGGATTGTATGTGCTATATGGGTATTAGAATTAAGTCCAAAAACAAAGTAGCTACTGTAAACCTTGAGGAGTTTCTGGAACTGGCCTTTGTTTTCATCATCAGAGCCTTAATGACAGTCACAACTCATCTTGGTGTAAAGTACTAATTAATACAAATTAATCACGCACAAACTCAAGGTAACTGCTATCAATCGTTGAGGACTTCCTTCGACTGTCTCCCGGCTCCATCATCAGCTTAGACTTGTGTTATGGGATACTAACTCAACGATACTATATTTTATAATAGACACATATATAGATAAACATCCAAGACCCAGGCCAATCTGGAAAAGATCGTTTTCCATCACGACCTGGCCGGGGATCGAACCCGGGGCCTCCACGTCGCAGGCAGGCGTGTTGACCGCTGCGCCACGGAGACCGACTAAAAAATAATACCTTTAAAAAATAATACCGAAAATAATACCTTTGTTTAAATCAGGTAGTACATCAGACCCCACAAATTTTAGACCTATTTCTGTACTACCTACCTTTAGTAAAATTTTTGAGAAATTAATTTTAAACCAAATGCTAAGTTTTTTTAATAAACAGTTCGGTTTTACAAGGGGTCGTTCAACTACTGATGCCGGCCGGTGTTGAACTTCTAGGTCATATCTATAATGCATGGGAGGATAAATGCGATGCCTTGGGCATTTTTTGTGATTTGTCCAAGGCATTCGATTGCGTTCTTCACGAGACGTTAATCAGGAAACTCCGCCACTACGGGATCAGGAACTCTGCACTGGATCTTATTACATCCTACTTGAGTGGTAGGATTCAAAGCGTTGAAGTTAATGGAAAAAGATCTTCCGGATCTTTAGTAACAATGGGAGTCCCACAGGGGTCAATTCTTGGTCCCTTTTTGTTTCTTATTTACATCATTGACCTGCCGTACCTCATAAAGGATAATCACGATATAGTGTTGTTTGCAGATGACACTTCACTTTAAAAACTTAAACGTCAGCAGCAGGTCACTGATGATGTAAATACCGCGATCTCCAAAGTAGTCCACTGGTTTAATGTTAATAATTTACTCTTAAACGAGAAAAAAACCAAGTGCATTAAGTTTACTCTACCTCACGTTAGGCAGGTGAAAACTAAAGTGTTGATAAAGGGCGAAGAATTGGAATCTGAAGACAGCACAGTGTTCTTGGGTATAACTCTGGATGCTAAGCTTCAATGGGGTCCACATATACAAAAATTGACAAAAAAAAAAACTAAGTTCTGCTGCATACGCAGTTAGAACAATTCGTAATTTGACTGATATTGAGACGGCCCGTTTAGTTGTACTTTGGCTATTTCCATAGCGTAATGTCGTACGGCATTCTGTTGTGGGGAAATGCCACTGATATTCAAACAATATTTGTTTTGCAGAAACGAGCTGTTCGTGCAATTTATAAATTAACTAGCTTTCTCCCGCGGCTTCGCTCGCGTTAAATTCCCACGACAACAATTTTTTCTGTGTATTACAATAATAATGGGATAAGTAGTTGGATTATGAAAACGTAAAAGAAGTATGTTTTTCTGAAAGAGACATTGATTTAGATTCATGAACACCAAAATGAGATTTATTTTAAGACGCTGCTGTACACAATATTGTTTGTTTTCCCATTTGGTGCCAAAATAAACAAATTTTGAGGACTGGACACACGCGAACACGCTACATATAGCTGCCCATGGGAAAAGCATGGCTTTTCCAGATGCACTCCTACAACCTGCAATGTTTGCCCTTGGGCCTTATTTATTGTTATTGCAAAACTTATCTTTACCGGAAACTGAACTCTTTTAAATTGGAATGGTAAATCAGTAGGGATAATTGGGATTCGAGGTATTATCACACTTTCCCCTTTACCTACGCCTGTTAGAATAGTGGCGCCAATTATATTTTGCCCTAATTGAGTTACCCTAAGTCTAGTCCCATTGCACAAACGGGGTGCATCTAAATTTCGCATCAGCATGATAGGTACACCTACCTCTAAATTTAGCTTATGCGATGGAACACCTGAAAGTTCAAGCGAGTATCCTATACTTATTACTAAAACTATTAAGAATATATTAAAAAAAAAAAATGTACCTAAAAATGAAAATCAATTCTTTAATATTAGTTGGGATACTTAATCTAATCTATACCAAATACTTAGTTATGTACCTATGTAAATTAAAAATTAAAGTAACAAATCAAATAGAAAAACTTAAACCCAAATATAACAGCACAGGAATAAAAAAGACAAAACTAATTTATATGCAAAGTTAACGAAAACAAATGACCAAACGAAGGTATTTATTAGCGAGCGAAGACAAATGAACGAAGCTAGCTAGCGCCAGTGAAGTAAGTGTCTGTCTGATCATCTGGGAAAAAATAACCATAGCGCGATTTAAAATATAGTCAACGCCATCTAGTGTCTTAAGCATTTAGCGTCATCTTTGAGCAATACATCGGTTTTGCTCAAATTTTATCTTACTTTAATATACATCATGCTAAAGTTTTAAGTTTGGATGGAGGACTGAAATCATTTGGCTGAAATTTGAAAAGAAGATGGTTTATATCTTGGATTAATATATAGGCTAGGTACATTGTATCCCGAAAAGATTGAAAGTTCGTTTAGGAATAACTATAGCAGTACTTCGAAAATCCACGCGGACGAAGCTGCGGGTAACATTTTCGAGATGAAAAGTACCCTTGTCCATACTCTTAATTGTATACATACATAGTATTAATGGAAAAGCGCAAAATGAGAAAACCGTTTTTCCCTTTGGGCTCACTGACCCCGGGAAAAACAACAAAAAGTTCAAATTCTTACATTTATTTTTTGATTTTTCATACAAATTGACAGAGTCGAGTTTTGGATTTGTATGAAAAATGAAAAAATGAAGTTGAGAATTTGAACTTTTAAGTATTTTTCCCGGAGTCAGTGACCCCAAAGGGAGAAACGGTTTTCTCATTTTGCGCTTTTTTATTAACACGTTGTACATGTGAAAAAAAGATTTATTGAGTAGATAAAGCGTGAAGAAAACAGTTAAAGAGGTAACAGTTAAAGAGGATCCCGCGGGAACAGTAGATACTTTCTTCCGGGATAAAATGTATCCTATATCCTTCTCCGTACCACAGACTAAGTTAAAGAGGTAACAAACATATAAATAATTACACTGTTAGTAGCCCGCCCGTGTTAATTTAGATCCCACGGGAACAGATAAAAGGTGTCCTATGTCCTTTCTCGTTCCGCAGACTATGTGTATGCAAATATTAAATATTATTAAATAATTATATTGTTATTTCTTGCCCGTGGCTCCGCCCGTCGTTGCTCCGTCCGCGTTAATTTCGATCCCACGGGAACAGTAGCTACTTTCTTCCGGGATAAAATGTGATATCCTTCCCCGTACCCTAGACTATGTGTATGCAAATTTTCGTGATGATCGGTGCAGTAGTTTAAGCGTGAAGAGGTAACAAACAAACAAACAAACAAACAAATAAACAAACAAACAAACAAACACACTTTCGCATTTATAATATTAGTTGGGATACGAGACACTCTCTCAGAGAAAAATTTAAAAAGATTAATGTACTGACCGTGCCGTCTCAATATATTTATGAAAATCTTTTGTATGTTCATAAAAATATAAAATTGGTTAAAAAAATACAGTGATGTCCATAATATAAATACTAGGAACAAGCACAAATTTATTGTACCTACAACAAGGCTCAAGAAAATAGGTGGCTCTTTTAGATGCCAATGTATACATTTTTACAATAGACTTCCAGAGGTGGTTCAAGATCGGAGCCTGAGTAAATTCAAATCCTTCATTAAACGTAAGTTGTGTCAGAAAGCATTTTATAGTGTTAGAGATTATATTGACGACAAAAAGGCTTGGGCTTGAGCTGCGTCCGATTTCTATGCTTACACTGATTGTTCTTTGATTTTTCCTATTGTAGTTTAAATTTGTAATTGTTTGTTTTTTTTTTTAACTCAATGCCAGTACACACTATGTAGCCAGGCATATTATACGTTACGGTATTGCATCGCTGACAGGGGTATTCGGCACTGGTGCAGCTACACAGGAGCTAAACTTAGCATAGGAACACCTTTGGAGCTGCTAAACCTTGGACAAAACTGTCTTTGCATTGTGTAGATTAAATTTCTTAGTATTGTATAATTGCATGGAACACGTGTGAGCACGATCTACTTGCTGTAAAGCATCTATTTGTTGGGTTAGTCTTTTATTGACTTGATAGTGCTATGGCTGTTGAGAGTATGTCATGCTCACTCAAATGTCTCGCTGGTGGTGGCGTGTGTGTTGGGTCATTAGGTTCCCTTCAATATGGTTGAGCTGAATGATCCTGATCCATACGTCATGTTCGTGAACGGACGCCGTCAGAGGAGACTGGTCATCTCTTAGCTGCTACGGCGTATTTTAATTTCTGAATTGTTGTTTTTTTTTTTCATAATGGACGCTCTCAGCGTACAATATCTTTCTGCATCGTTCTCACACGATTGATTTCAAAATGAATGATGTAATCAAATATTTGTATCAATAGCTTGATAATTTAAAAGTGTCCATGGAGTTTCTTGCCCGTTCTTCTCCATAGGTACCTACTCTTTGGAATGGGCGACTAGCTTCACCTTACTGACTGACCGACCTTCTGACAATTCAAAAGTGCCTGTAACTGGTTTATTTGAAATAAATGCTTTGATTTTGATTTTGATACTGCTTTAGGTCAGTTCTCAGACTACCCTACTGATATTACCAATAGATGAAGCAATTTTTAATTCATTATTTTTTGCTGAAACACATCCACTTGTGAACATAGGCCTTTTTCAAGAACATCTACGTTTTTTTTATCAATTGTCTTAAATTAAATAAATATTGCCAAAGCCATTAGTACATCTTACATCACCTACACTATTCAACCTGTACATTAACCAGCTGATTGTTGATCTGAGTGGTACCGGGGTTGGTTGCTCGATTGACGGTTACATGGTCAACAGTATAAGCTACGCGGACGACATGGTGCTACTCAGTCCATCAATCTCTGCACTTAGGAGGTTATTACATGTAAGGATTATGCGAAAACACATGGACTTCTATATAACGATAAAAAGAGTGAATTGCTAATATTTAGGTCCCAGGGTCGAAATGTTTTATGTGCATCCCCTGTACTGCTTAACGGTGCGGCACTTAATAGAGTTAAGGAATTCAAATACTTCGGCCATGTGATTACCGAGGATTTGAAGGATGACAGACATGGAAAGGGAAAAGAGGGCGCTGACGGTCCGCTGCAACATGCTGGCTCGCAGATTCGCGTGATGCAACGTGGAAGTAAAAATAACGCTTTTCAAAGCATACTGTCGAAACTTATACACGTGCAGTCTGTGGGTCAACTAAACGCTGCGGGCCTTCAACGCACTCCGAGTACAATACAACCATGCCTTTAGGGTGATGCTGGGGCTCCCACGGTACTGCAGCGCATCGGCCATGTTTGCACACGCCCGTACGGAAAGGTTCGGGGCGACAGTGAGCCGCCGCGTGGCCTCGCTCGTGCACAGGGTGAGGGGGAGCACCAACACCATCCTGTCGGTCATTGCTGATAAGCCAGACTGCCCCATTGAGCGGCATTGGGTATGATCGCATGTGCTTGTTCCAGGTGCCCCTGAAGGTGGCAGGTTCATGAATTAGGTTTAAATATTCTATTTTGTTTTTATGTATTTTCTATTTTGTATTACTTGTTTTATTATGTTTAGTTACTAACATATTGTTACGGGCTAGGGGTACTAAAATACCGGTTAAGAGTTACGAAATTTATTGGCAACGAAGGTACAGTCGATTGTAGGCAATGACAAGTAGAATGTTGCTGACGTTGCACCGAAGTCTTCACTTACGTCCACGAAGTCCGTATTGTAAACACCCAATAACACCACAGATGTTACTTCACGTAGTACTCACAGTTCTCGTTACAGTTGTCGCAGTAGGTATTCTCAAAGATCGCTTCTTAAGTATCGCTGTTTTCGTCTCGGTAGTCAAGTGCAGACTGACTCGGCGCTGGCGTCACGGCGCTATATATAACATTCCAGAATCGTCTAGACGTAATAATAATAGCGCATAACTTCGAGTACATTCACTAGGTACCTACGGTAATTCCCGGAAACGGGCTTCTAGAAATTTCGATGTCGTCACTTAGTTGACAAAATTGATGAAACCGATGAAATTGATGAACCATTCGATAGGCCACCTTAAGTCTAGGAATGCGTTTTTATATTACACCTAGACAATGTCTAGGTCTCGAGTTATAGGGCTTAAAAGTTTCGCACTGCATGTCACGCGATATTGAACCTTATGCCCTCGACATAAGGTGCATTCGTAACAATATTATAGTTGTTTTAAGTCATAATGTTACTAACAAAATATGGGGAAACCTGAAATAAACAAAATTTTTTTTTATTAATAGTACTGTAGAGACATACATACTGTCGGCGAGTCGCCTACTTGTGATTCCTCGTATACTTTCTTAGCGGGAATCTGTGCCCAAACGCGACTCGACGAAATGTTTAAGTGAATGGGGTCCGAGGATGGTTGCATTGACTTACCTATGTTGATCCTGTTTCAACTGGTGTGTAATGGATGTAATGATCTGCTTCGCTTTGTGACACGATGTATGCCTTCTGCGTTACGCCCACGCTCGATGTTAACCTCTCCATTCTTTAGTCTGTAGGGATTAAGCAATCATCATTTGCTTGTTATGGAACTAAGTGCACAGGGCCAACCAGACATTATATTATATTGATTAAATTCATATTAATGGATATCTTTCTCTAAATCTCCATAGGAGGGATGGTCTAATGCAGCGCCGTGCGCTACGACATAGCGAGTCGTACTAATCGGCTTTAACATTGGATGTCCTGTATAGTGCGACCCGAGCTCACGGCTTCGGGCTTGAGTCAGAGGACCCACGCATACAGCGTCGGGCTGTGCTCCGCTCAGAAGACCCACGCACACTGCGACGGGCTTCGCTAGTTCGAGTCAGAGGACCCACGCACGCGGCGTCAGGCTGTGCTCCACTCAGAAGACCCACGCACACAGCGACGAGCTTCGCTAGTTCGAGTCAGAGGACCCACGCACACGGCGTCGGGCTGTGCTCCACTCAGAAGACCCACGCACACAGCGACGAGCTTCGCTAGTTCGAGTCAGAGGACCCACGCACACGGCGTCGGGCTGTGCTCCACTCAGAAGACCCACGCACACAGCGACGGGCTTCGCTCACCTCAATTCAGAGGCCCAACACTCACGGCGTCGGAATTTTACGCACAGTTCTATAGGACATATAATGATTACGATACTTTGTGTTACATAAATTCGGTAACTTTCGCTCCGATCAAACTATCACGGTACATTATAATTAGATTGATATTAAATAGTTAATGAATTAACCCTAGGCACTTAGCTTTCGTCAACTGGAATCTTCTCAGCTGCCCCGGCACTCGCACAACACTCAGAACAATCAGGGGCGTGCACAAAGATTTTATTGGGGGTATGCATAAATATACCTACTATCCAAATCTCTGTGCTTATATATGGTAAAACTTAAAAAACGTAACTTAGACGTAGTTTCAATTTAACATAGTCGCGTACTTTTTCGCATGTCAACATTGAATTGATGTTTGTGCGTGGCTACAATGAACATCTAAGTATGTGATTGATGATAAGAACAAGTCAAATAAATGATATACCTGGGGTATTAGGTATTTTTTATTTGCCCAAATGAATACAATGAAATCATCATCATCTCAGGGTTAATACCAGTCGCATCCAAAGCTTTGGAATCTGGGGTCCGCTTTTCCAGTCTAATTGCTGATTTTGGCGAAATTTCGACAATTTCCGTGAAGCGACTGCCGTCTGACCTCCACAACGCGAAGGCAATATCGAAGCATTGAAGTTAGACCAATTGTTGGACTTTTGTGGGCTCCAACAACCCGTAACGACTGCCACTAGATGTTCGCATGGCAACCGAAACCAACGGCTTAACGTGCTTTCCGAGATACGACCAGACCAGTGCAAATATTCATATTCATGCATACAAATACTTACACTGCGCGAGGATCGAACCCGCGCCTCCTTACGCAGCGGCCGCGTTCGCTACCGCTACGCCATGTAGGCTGTCAAAATACAATGAAATGGTATTACTAACTCAACTGTAAATAAGTAATAATTTATTTCTCAAAAAACTAAAAAAAAATATTTCACTATCTATAAATTAAATCAACGCGCCTATCTATTTTTAAATAACTCTGTAAAAATCAAATATATATAAGATCGTTTTGAAATCGCTAAAAGTTCTTTTAAAATGGACAGATAGACAAATCTATGAGTCTGCTTTGGCTTTTCATAAATATGCGTAATGCACTACTCATTGGAATCATAACTATTAAATTTTGCTAATTTGTAAACTTCAGGAAAATTATTACAACATAAAGTATAGTATTGAAATTCAAAAGCAAGTAGGTTGAAAAACTTAAGGTCTTTTAAGTTTTTATAACGTCGAACTGTCAAAGCCGTGTTTTAAAATAATATACCTATACGAGAAACAAAACAATTTATTTGTACACACTACACAACCTGCTAACCACATATAATTATCATAATACTTTTTATAAAGACAACCTTTCTTTTGTGTTAAACCAAAAACTCTAAAATAAATGAATATTCAATTCCGCTTAAAACAATCAATACATATTTAACCCATACACCAATAATGAAACAACATAAGCTGCTAAAATAAAAAGGTATTTGAACGAACAACAATCATGCTATATTTCTGAACTTCTTAAATTCGTCGCATTATTAGAAGCTGTGCTTATCATGGGCTTTAAACCCAAAGAAATTTCACGCACACGTACACAACAGTTTAGGCACACAAGCAAATAATTTTATACACAGACAGATACGGAAGAGGCACATTTTGTTTATGCTTACGCCGTAAGAGGCGCGGGTGTCGCGCCTAAGGCAACTAATGTGTCTCGTTAGCACTAGGCCCAATAGATGGCAGTGTTATCAATAACTGATTAACAAAGTCTTTTAGTTTTAACTTTGTAGTATATAAATTATTTTACAGTATATTATAATTTTAGAAGACTATTAGGGTATGCAGAGCTTTTCTGCTTGTAAGGAGCGCACGCGCCTGAGAACAATACTTTAAATATATTTCATTACTTAAATTACTGATGAAGATGGCGGCAGGATGCTAACAGGAAGGAACCTGTCGCGTCGGTTCGTTAGGTAAAATAACCATAGACTATAAATGACCAAGTTATGGTATTGTCTCTTACCTTGTGCAAATTTGTCTATGGTTTTGTGAGAATGTCTTCTCTTACAATATTAGGAGTGATTTCGCGATAAGTCGCGACACTCCCGCCGGAAACATTTAGAAGAAGGTAATCATTAAGTTCTGCGTCCACTCCCTTATTTTCTCAAGGGCTCGGACTGCAGCCTCACGCTGGCTCTTCGATTCTCTGATAGATCTATCGTGGTTTTCTATGTCATTTGAAGGTTCGCTCAAATCACTATTATCATCATTGTTGCAATCGTTTCCATTAACAGTTTCATTTTCAATATCTGTTTTGTCAATAGCATCAACCGTTGTAACTTCGGTCATTTCTGCATCTATTTATTTAGGTTCCATATCAGTCGATGTTTCATTTGGAATAGTTTTCGTTTCTGTGTCATCAGTAGGATTTATGTTTATTGCCTTTTCATGAGCCTTTACCGGTGATTGAAAGAGTTGAAAATCTTTTCTGGTTTCTTGTACAGTTTCATCATGACACTCGTCATCTTCAACTTCTAAAGGATATAAATGTGCAATAGAGCGAGTGAAAATCGCATTTCCAACTTTGACTTTTGCTACTCTAACAAGATCATCAGAGCCTTTCACTAATGACACTATTTTTCCCACTTTCCAGCCTTCTCTGTTCTTATCTCCCTTTACCTGTACTATCTAACCTACTATTGGATTAAGATTTGAAGTAACGCGTGGTTGTTTAGGAGAATGGCTGTATCTTTCTCTTAAGCTAGGTAAGTAGCGGTTTTGGAACATTTCTTTGAATTCATCTAGTATAATTCTAGACTTCTTCCAACCCATAATTAAATTCGTTTTTGTGGAAGATCCTTGTATCATCACGTCAGTTTTTACACTCTCAAGAGTGACACATCTGCCAATTTGAAGAAAATCGGATGGTTTCAAAATATGTTCGAGTTCGGTATCAACACAAGTTAATGGTCTACAATTGACCACCGCTTCTATTTCCTTTATCATTGTTAACAAGTGACTATCTCTTAAAAGATGTTTTTGAAATGTTCTTCGCATGCAATGCTTTATCAATCCAACTAAGCGTTCATAAAAACCTCCATGCCATGGTGCGAGTTCAGGTATAAAACGCCATTTTATTTTATTCACAACACAGTACGCCTTTGCTACTATGTCGGAAATCAACTTAAAATGCAAAGCATTGTCTGAAGTTATAAGTGTGGGTATTCCTCTAGTTGAAATCATTGGTCTTAAAGCAAGTAGTCCTTGTTCAGCTGAGAGATCTTCAACCACTTCGAGATGTACAGCTCTGACAGCAAGACAAGTGAATAAGCATATCCATCTCTTACTTGTGCCGCTATCTGTTTTAACTAATATTGGACCTAAATAATCAACGCCAGTAAAAGTAAATGGTTGGCTATAGTTCACTCTTTCAGGAGGTAATGCTGGTGTGGATGGTAGTTTATATGGTCCCCCACCATGTTTCATGCAACGGAAACATTTACTCAATATTTTCTTAACCTGGCTTTTACCTTGAAGTATCCAGTACGTTTCACGAATTATACTCAATGTGTGGTTGACGCCCACAAGATAATTTCTTTCATGTGTATCTATGATTACTTTAGAGGTGAATTCACAATCTTTCGGTATGATTATCGGATATCTTTTATCAAATGCCCAACCGGCATATTTCAGTCTGCCTTTGCAACGTAGTATACCGTCGATATCTTTAAAGAGACCTAGATTTCGACTAAGATTAGTTTCCTTTCCTTTCAATTCGTCTCCAAAATGTTCAGCTTGTAATTTCTTAATTTCTTTTAATATGCTGTTTTCAGAGTGCATTTCTTCTGACAAATGATCTAGTGATTCTTGTAGCTGGGGTTCTTCAGCTACCTTTTCAGACATATCCTCATCTTGAGTAATATTCAATTGTAGGCTTTCTGCATTTGGCAGATCCTCCCCCGCTAAAAAAGTAATGGTATTTAGTGGAACAAGTGGCCATTCCGATTGGTCCAACTTTAAGAATTCTGGTCCTAGTAACCAACATGACCTTTCCTCTTCCGAAGCATATGGTCTCGTTGCTGCATCCGCAGGGTTTTGATGTGATGGAACATGTCTAAGTACCAAATTCCTATTCAGTTTTATTTCCTCCAACCTTCTTGTTACAAATGGTGTAAGTAGTTTGTTAGAATTATACCAGTCTATCACAATCTGGCTCTCTGTCCACAAGGTTTGCTTATTGATCTGCATTGGTAAAAACTTGAGAACATATTTAATCAGTCTACTTCCAATAAGTACACCGAGTAGCTCTAATTTAGGTATACTTAAATTTTGTTGATCTTTTATCGGTACGAGTCGTGATTTTCCTATTATGAAATGTATATTAATTCCCTGCACTAGGTAGACTACTGCAGCGTAAGCCTGCAGTGAAGAATCGCAGAAACAATGTAGTTCAGCTAACCCATCGATAGAGCTAATAGTTCTACGAGGTATGCAAATATTCTCTATATACTTTATGTCTTTTACAATGGTTATCCAACGCTCTTTAGCATCAATGTCTAATGGACTATCCCATTTTACTTTTTTCTTCCATAGATCTTGTAAGAAAATTTTTGCAGATAGCATACTGGGTACACTAAATCCACACGGATCGTATACAGCTGCTATCGTTTTCAAAACTCCTCTTTTTGTGCATTTATTATTTTCATTTACCTTTGCTCTTAAGCTTAATGTATCTTGATCTAAGTTCCATTCTATACCGAGTAATTTTATCGTTCTGTCAGGACATATATCCCTTTCTGGAATCTGTTTTATAAATTCTTTAGAGTTTGAACTCCACTGTCTTAGATTCATGGAAATTTCATCAAATGTATTTTTCAAATTATGGTATAGCATTACTGCTTCATTAACAGTGTTTGATCCAGTCAGAAGGTTATCTACATAAATATCATTAGCGATTTTCTTTATATATTCGAATCTTGAATATTTTAGATGATGTTTGACTGTAGCGTTTAGTATAAATGGTGATGCTGTAAGACCAAATGGAACACGGGTAAATCTTAGATGGATGAGGTTTTCATCGGTTACTGGTTTATGAGGGCTCTTCAACCATAAGAATCTTGTCACATCTCTATCTAATTCTTTAAGCCCAATTTGAAGAAAAGCCTTTTCGACATCTGCTACTATTCCAATTGAGTGACATCGGAATTTAATTAAAAGTCCTGTTAAATCTTCCAATAACAGAGGTCCGCAATAAAGGTGCTGATTCAGACTTTTACTGTCCTTGACATGTGCTGATCCATCATAGACTATACGTTGTAGTTTCCCTGATGTAGTGATGCAGTGATGAGGAAGGTAATGTACTGCATGGTTTACTTGTCTCTTAGGGACTTCTTCAATTATTCCGTTACTCCACTGATCTTTGATTATATCATCATACGACGTGAGTGTAACTGCATCTAATCTTTTAAGTAAGCCTTTGAGCCGACCAAATGCCAGCCCAAAGTTGGATGGCAATCCGGATGGACTATCACTCCATGGCCAGCTGACATAATATCTGTGATCTTTATACTCTGTAGTTTCATTAAAATGCTTGATAGCTTCTTCATCTCTATTCGCTTTAGGTGAGTCTGTTATACCTATGGATTCCAAGTCCCATAAACACTTCAAGCTTTCTCTGTGTAGTGGTGGATCTAGTTGATTGAAACTGTCATTACCAGAATTTTCAAAGTATGTAAGCACTGATAAACGTTGCCTGCTTTTGGTAAAGTTTATTCTACCAGAAACTATCCAACCAAATTCAGAAAATATCAAATACAAATCTTGTCCTATTTGTATTTTATCAGTTGCCATTATAGAGTAATAATGATCATTGCCTATCAATATGTCAACTCGGTCAAGCAGTGATCCATCATCAGCTAACAGATATTCACCAGGGTTCTTCCACCCAAGTAAATTTTCCTCTGGATAAGGTACTCCTGGGGATATTGATGGTACAACGTTGGCAAATATTGACCTGATTGTATTATGATTTGTCATAATATCTATTCTCACTAATGAGCTTGTTATCTCTCTAGGGAGTTGAGATCCAAACGTAAATATTGCAAGGTTATTTCGTTCTTCCTCTTGAAGATTCAATTCTTTAGCCATTGCTTCTGTAATATAGCTTCTCTCACTTCCTGTATCTGACAGTATCCTAGTTTCTTCGGCTATTACTGTGGCCTAGTACTGTGACAACGGCTGTTTGTAATATTGTGGACCCTTTTCCGCTTACATGCATTACATTTGTCGATTCCTTTTCATTTCGACTCTTCGGCTGCACTTTGGTAGGACATAAAGCTTGGTTATGTCTTCCATGCTCGCCACAGAAGTGACATCTTCTTTTATTAGGGCACTGAGAACATCGATGCCCCCGTTTAAAACAATTAAAGCATTTATCTTGAAGTCTTGCTTTCCTTTTTTCTAGAGTATTAAACTTTTCACAATTGCTATTGTAGTGGTCACCTTTGCAGAAGATACAATTGAAGAGCTTCTTTCTTTTATCAGAATTGTGGAATCTCTTTTCTTTAGTTGTATATGGATCAAATCTTCTCTTCAGTCTGTCATTATTAGGTTTGAAATTGTGTTGAAATCCTTTCAATGGTCTTTTACTATATGTCAAAAATTTCTTTGACGTTGCAGGTCTCCTTCTTTCAATATTAGCAGCAGCCTTTATAATGAACTCAAGCGGGTAAGTCATTTTAAATATTTGGGACACTATGTTACCGAAGATCTTGATGACCAAATGGACATTGAAAGGGAGCGCAGGGCACTGGCGGTTAAGAATAACATGCTGGCACGCAGGTTTGCTCGTTGCAACGAGAATGTTAAAATCTCTCTTTTTAAAGCGTACTGCCAAACCTTTTACACGAGCAGTCTGTGGTTTTGTTATACACAGAGATCGCTCGGTGCCCTGCGAGTCCAATATAACAACGGTTTCAGGATGTTGCTGGGATTGCCCCGTTTCTGTAGTGCATCTGGCATGTTTGCGGAAGCCCGTGTTGATGGCTTTCATGCCATTATACGCAAGAGAACCGCCTCCTTGCTACGTAGAGTACGGGGTAGCACTAGCAGCATTTTGAAAGTAGTCGCTGATAGGACCGACTCCAAAATAATGGAGTGTTTCATGCGGGTCCTAGTTAGACAGTAAAGAGTGTCTGGCTGCGCTCGCAAATACTTCAATATTGTCTTAGTTTTTATTACTACTAACATAGGCTTAAGTTTTTTGTAGTACTAACCGAATATGGATACCTACTGTCCGAAATAAATTATTATTATTATTATTATTATTATTTATATGCAAAGTTTCTGTAGTGTATGGACTTTCAACAGCACTACTTGTACAAGGTTGTTGAGTTATCCTTATAGCGTCTTCTTTAGTGGATATTATCAAGGATAGATGCGTTAAAATGCATTCCACAGTAAATGTATCGTCAGATCCAAGTCTCATCTTAGTATCATAGATTAGGTCAGTAGGGAATTTTTCCATTATTAAAAATCTCATTTGATTCGTATCAGTATTCTCTCCCATGGATTGAAGTATTCTTAAGTGACGTTGAATTTCATCCAATGTGGTTCGGCATTCATCCAGTTTTACTGCTTGTTTTATATTATTAATAGCTCTATGATGCGCATGAATTACTTCTTGTTCTTTTCCATATCTGGCCTTCAGGATTTCCACAGCGATATGGTAATTTTTGTTTGTTGTGTTTAAGACTTCTATTAGTTTAAGAGCATTGCCCCTTACTGAACTCTTAAGGTATAATAATTTATCTACATCAGTGAGTGATCGTTGATTAATGCTAGAGTTAAATTGATCCCAAAAGGAACACCATTCTAAAAGATCGCCTTCAAAGTGAGGTAGATTAAGGTCAGGGAGCTTGCTGTAAGTGGGTGAGTGTAACTTAATTGGAAGGTTGTTTTCACATTTAGACTTAATCTTTGTGTCTAGTTCGGCTACAATATCTTCCCCATTTAGTTGGTATGTTGTTAAGTTTGAGATCTCATCTGGGTCTGGATTCGTGGAAATATTGAAAAAATTATACAACTCCGATGAGAATCGTGATAATAATGATTTGAGTTTAGCCAGTTGTACTTTTGCTTCCTCTAAATTGTCATCATTTAAATTAGTGGATAGATCATAGACAAGTGCAGAGATGGTTTTGATTTCATCAGCAATTTTAGTCAAACGGTTCATTAATATTTCTTCCATTTCAGGTTTTCTGCAAAGTTATATACCCATATGACTATTATATACTACTATAACCTGATATACCAATATGTGTGTTATGAATCTAACTATATCCATTTCATTTGGAAATTATTTACTTTTACTAATTTGACCAAAATGTAACTCTCCCTTAAGTATTAGTTTCATTTAAATTTCACTTGGCCTTAAATTTCAACTGAAAACTTATTAAAGAATGAAGAAAAAAAATAAAAAATTGTTTACAAGTAAGTACTAGGTGAGTACTCATTAATAAATAGTCCTTCAATTCATAATTATCATTTACCAACCTCTTCATAAAATATGCATCTTAATTGTCATTGCTCTCCGACATGCAGTTTAATATAAATCTTATTGTCTTGAAATAACAACAGTTTACAGTATTATTTTAAAATTAATATTAAAGCATAATTATTTTACTTTAAACCTTACTCATGTACAATCATATCCAAACAGGTATTGGTTAATATTTATGAAAGTACCAATACTTTCAAACTTTAATTTAAACTCTGATTCTAGGACAAAAATAAAAACTTTCTTGAAGTTACTTTTGTCACATGTAGGTATGCATGTGTTTATTATTCTAACCATTGATTAATTTAATTTAGTTTAATTTCAGGGAACAGGCAATATACCAAACATATTGCTGTCAATGACTGAATTATAATTAAAGTTGTGGCCAAGTAAGTAATAAAAATGGAAGAATTTCAAGACAAATAAGTTAATTGACTATCTTAAAATTTCATAGGGATCTTCCTATGAGAATTTCAATCCAAAGTAATATGAGAGTAGATGTTGAAGTTTCTCTTGAGTGCACTTTTAAATAATAACTATTGTCCAACTATACCTAGTGCCTTATAATGCCTTTACTTGGTTTAAATTTTAAATAAGTACAAGTACTTTGTTTACTTATGGTTCTTATATCGCAATGGAATACTTCCTTTCACATGATTGGTAGCCAATAAATCCACCCTTCAAATTAACTCAAGAAGCAAGTTCTTTCCTTTCAAGTATGTAAGTAGGTACATTGAGAAAAGAAGAAAAAATTATTAAATAACAATGTATTTCTCTGTTTAGACTCCGTAATTTTGTAATTTGTTCACCGTAAGTATCAATTAAAACTGTTTAAATCCTTCTGGCATTCCCACGTGGCCATGGAGAATCGAAATTCTAAAAAAATCATTGAATTATAATGTACTACGTACTCAGTGTTGCCAACTCTGATTTTGAAAAAGGCGTAGATCTGTTGAGAAAATTACGTAGATTTAGTAAAAATGACTTACTAAAAGTTCGTAGATCTACGTATTTTTTTTTTTCGAGGTAAAATGAAGAATTTTGGCTAGGTGAAATTAAATAAAACAAGTATTTTGATATACCTTCATCTTGTAATCAGTCATTGGTGATATACTTAGAAAGTACATATAACTAAGAAAAGTTACATTGGTATTTGCCTGACATGGAATCGAGCCCGCACACTCATACTTGAGAGGGTGGTGTTTTAACCACTGTGTCACCACGACAATTTATACATATTGTTAAAATATTCTATGTGTTCGTGAGTAGGCTCAATGTTTCTTTTCAGGTCACTTTTGAACAGAAAAGTAAGTCTGTAGCGTGTCAGTAGTAAGTCTGTTTCTGATGTCATTTTTCATTACATTGATCGACTGAAATAATTACAGGCACTGACAATCCTCTCCCTATCCTTAATCCTCTTTTTATGTACCTAGTTAAAATATCTGTGCCAAGAGGAAGCGCTCTTCTTTATCAAAAATAGATTGTCACAAAAAATAGAACCGAATTCGATCTATCAGTTGAATTTAAATGAAATACTTCTTTGAATAGGAATAAATACCTATCTATGTTTTGGATAGTTTTCACGCGGCCCCTGACAGAACAGAACATAATATGTAACTGCAAATTTGCCTCGTCTGATGGCGCCGTAATGTTTCCGCTAACTTTCACTGTCAATTTAATGTTGTTTTTCTTGTGATAAACTATATTAAATTTCTGAGAAGACATGTTCAAATAATTAAATGTTATACCAGTATTTGGTTAAAACTACTGGATAATAATATAAGAAATAAAGAGACCGGAAACTCTTTGAATGACAACAACTTCCTTTCCTTTAAAGGACAAGCACAAGTTTAGAGCCCATACAGGCAAATACAAAGACACTAGCGCCCCCGTAACAGTGAGAAAGACAGTGCGACAATATAATTTTTGCATCAGTTTAGTTACTTTGCATACTTTTACAAAGTGACTAAAAGTACGTAGATTCTGGAACTGAAAGTCGTAGGTTTTCAGGAAAGACCTAAAATACGTAGATCTACGTAAAAAGACGTAGAGTTGGCAACGCTGTACGTACTAGAGAAGCTATCTCAAACAAAACATAGGGCGCGCACTTGATGACAGCGGGGTACGCGCGGGACAAGCGGGGGGTGTTATGTTCTCATAGATAACCATCAATGCGTGCAGATGCGACATAATTTTATTATTCTGCCTACCTGGTGTTGTACTACGTGTGTACTTACTCAAAGAATAAATAAAAAGTATTTAAACTGTAATAATATTTTCATTTCCTTTAAGCAATATAAGTTTAGTTAGTTTCTGCCGATTTCTGTGATGCAATCTAATTTTTGTGTACCTATTTATTATGGCTCGAATTAAATGGATTCTGTGATTGAATGTTGATGACTGATTCAGTGAATGTTTATTTAAATTTGCGAATAAATCTTTTCCAATGAAATGTTTAATTTCTCCCGGCGTATCAAAGATTGAATTTGAACTGCTTACTGGTTCGGACAATGATTCTGATACTTCCTGTTCACATGTTGATGGCTGAAAAATAAAATAAATTTTTAAGCCTGTAAATATTCTAGTGGTACAGTAAAATAAATCGCCATAAATTAGTTACGCCTCTCATAAGTCTCATAAGCATGGTTCAATATTCTTACGGGATGAGGCGGTATACCTACTGGCTGAATGTTTCCTGTATAGTTGACACATGTCGGCCCTAGCATTTATTAAAACTCTATTATCTATCTGTCATTCCTATGTAACTTTTATAAGTTAATAAAAGCCATAATTCATGGTTATTCGTTTAATTCCGTAACAATTTTATTAACTTATATTATAATGCCTAAAGATGAATCAACTGCGATCTCATCTCTCGCCAAATATTTACGCCCTGACAAATTTGATATTGAACCTGATGCTGTAGAGGCGGACTCTCAATGGCTGTATTGGATAACGACCTTCGAAAGCTTTCTGTCGGAAGAAGCTAAGCCCAATGAAATCCCAGGTACCCTGAAGCTTAAACTATTAATAAATCATCTGTCAGCGTCTATATACAAACACGTCAAAACTTGTAAAACTTATGAAGATGCTATCAAGACGCTAAACGGTATGTACATCAAAACTAAAAATACTACCTTAGCCCGACATATGCTTTTCAACAGAAGGCAACGCGCCGATGAAACTGTTGCCGATTATGTTAGAGCTTTGCGCCTATCGGCTAAAGACTGCTCGTTTAATGCGGTAACTGCTGAAGAACACGAAGAACAGGCTATTCGTAGTGTATTAATCTCCGGGCTGGCTTCTCGCAAAATCAAAGAACGTCTGTTAGAAAGCAATGATCTCACCCTGACTGAAACAATTGGAAAAGCTATAGCGCTCGAGACAGCTGAAAAGGATTCACATACACTTAGTGATTTACCACATCCCCACTCCGGTGCCGTCCTCCCAGAACAAAGTTCACAAACCTTAGCGGCAACGACACCAACAGCACGACGTCCCATCTCGCAAGCCACTATCCAACCATCCACGCGACCAGCAAGGCGTTGCTATTTCTGTGGTGGGGGCATCCACCAAAGGATCAAATGCCCAGCCTTCCGTGCCACCTGCAACTTATGTTCCAAAAGAGGCCACTTTTCTAACGTATGCAGATCCGCAGGTGCCGCTACTAGTAACTCTATCTCGACGGAAGACTCAACCAATCCTGATGAAGATGGACCATCCCATTGCGGCGCCATATCTGCTGCTTCACCTATTAGTCTCAAAGGTGCCACAGTTCAAATTACAGTTAACGGATACAAAGCCGACGCCCTCATCGATACGGGGAGCTCCGTTAGCTTCATTAATGGCAAAACTGCACGCTTGATGGCATTACGTAGGAAACCATGTTCACAGTCTGTGAATTTAGCTTCGCTTAACCAGATATCACCTGTCGAAGGTATTTGTTTCGCCACCATATCCATCAACAAATATAACTACAAACAAACACCACTCCTCATTGTGGACAACCTTTGCGCCGATGTGATTATCGGCCACGACATCTTAAAGGAGCATTCTAAAATTGAATTCCAATTAGGAGGTCCGAATGAACCATTACAAATTTGTAGCGTGATGCAGGCCTCTGTCCCACCGGCTTCCGTCTTCAGCAATCTATCTCCGGGAATTCGTCCAATCGCCGTGAAAAGTCGACACTATAGCAAAGAGGATGAAAATTTTATTAAATTGGAAATATCGAAACTGTTGGAGCATGGAGTCATAGAAACGAGCAACTCACCTTGGAGAGCTCAAGTTCTCGTTGCAGGAGGCGGGTCTCATAGGAAGCGTCTTGTCATAGACTATTCTATGACCATCAATAAATTTACTGAATTAGACGCGTTTCCATTACCGAAAATAGAAACCGTGGTGTCAAGAGTATCAAAATATAAAATTTTCAGCCAGATTGACTTAAAATCTGCATATCATCAAGTGCCCATTCTAATGGCAGAAAAAAAATATACGGCGTTTGAAGCATGTGGGAAACTATATCAATTTACAAGAATCCCGTTTGGTGTGACCAACGGCGTGGCAGCATTTCAAAGGACTTTAGATTTCATCATTACGAAAGAAAAACTAAAGGGAACTTTCGCATACCTTGATGACGTGACAGTATGTGGTAAAAACGAAACCGAACATAAAGAGAATCTACGATGCTTTTTGGAAGCTGCTAAGAAGTACAATCTGACGCTGAATGAGCAGAAAAGTGTTTTCTATCAAACAAAAATTAATCTACTCGGATACACCGTCGAGAATAACACTATTAAACCAGACGCCGATAGACTAAAACCACTGCTAGAACTGCCTATTCCCACCAAAAACAGCGAACTTAAACGTGCTTTAGGCATGTTCGCTCACTATGCTAAATGGGTAGAGAGATTTTCTGAGAAAATAAAACCGTTGACGGGCGTTTGCACATTTCCATTGACTTCGGTTGCACGAAAATGTTTCGAAGATATTAAAAACGACATTAAAAAGGCAACTCTGATGGCAATTGACGACAAAGACACATTCACTGTGGAAACAGATGCATCGGATTTTGCCATAGCGGCGACACTGACTCAAAAAGGACGCCCCGTCGCCTTTTTCTCAAGAACTCTGTCCAACCCAGAATGCAAACATTCATCGATAGAGAAAGAAGCCTGCGCAATTGTCGAGAGTCTCAAGAAATGGAGACACTATCTCATTGGGAAACACTTCCTTCTCATTACCGATCAAAAATCAGTGTCTTACATGTTTAATCAAAACCATAATAGCAAAATCAAAAACGAAAAGATTCTGCGCTGGAGACTAGAGTTATCCTGTTACAAATATGATATCATATACAGACCTGGGTCCCAAAACACGGCAGCAGACGCTCTATCCCGAGTCAGCGCTTACATGAATGTTAATAAATTGAAAGGACTCCACGACGCCCTGGGTCATCCTGGTGTTGCTAGGATGTACCATTGGGTACGCTCTAAAAACCTTCCTTATTCAGCTAACGATGTCAAATCGATGACGGCATGCTGCAAGATCTGCGCTGAGATAAAGCCAAGATTCTTGAAGGTAAAGGGCAAACTAATTAAAGCTACATCACCATTTGAACGATTAAATATTGATTTTAAAGGCCCTCTTCCTTCCAATACTAATAACAAATACATACTAACAATCATAGATGAATACAGTCGGTTTCCCTTCGCTTATCCGTGCAAAGACATGACCTCCTCCACTGTCATCAAGTGCCTAAAGGATCTGTTCCTCACTTTCGGCCAACCACTATATATACACAGTGATAGAGGCACTTGTTTTATGTCAGAAGAATTTAAAAACTTTCTCAGGGACTCAAATATTGCATCCTCAAGAACAACACCGTACAACCCACAGGGTAACGGGCAAGTTGAACGCTTAAATGGAACTCTCTGGCGCACAATCCAGCTCAAATTGCGCTCCCAAGGACTTGCTACGGAGAATTGGGAAACAGTAATAAAAGACGCCCTTCATTGCGTCCGTTCTTTATTGTGTACAGCGATCAACGCCACCCCTCATGAGAAACTTTTTGCGTACCCTAGAAGATCACCTAATGTGGATTCTTTACCGTCATGGCTGTCTTCCCCTGGGCCGGTTCTGATAAAGAAGAATGTCCGCCACTCGAAGTCAGATCCCCTGGTGGAGGAAGCCGAACTTATCGAAACCAGTCCTTATTATTCTTTGATAAGACGCGCAGACGGTAGCACCACGACGGTGTCGAATAGGCAACTGGCACCCTTCCCAAATTGCGATGAGCAAGAAATACAAGAGCAAGACAATGTCCTAGATGAGCAAGAGGTACGAGGCGATGTACCCCCGACCGAGTCTCAGCCCCAAACTTCACAACCGGAAACTTCACAGCAGGACACTTCACAGTCGGAAACTTCACAGTCGGACACTACACAGCCGGATACAAGCAGGAAACGTGTTCGAAGATTACCATCTCGTTTTAAAGATTATATAATGGATTATATAATGGGGGATGGAAACTCTACTGGGGAAGAATGAGGCGGTATACCTACTGGCTGAATGTTTCCTGTATAGTTGACACATGTCGGCCCTAGCATTTATTAAAACTCTATTATCTATCTGTCATTCCTATGTAACTTTTATAAGTTAATAAAAGCCATAATTCATGGTTATTCGTTTAATTCCGTAACACGGGACAACTCAAAAAGTAAGTAAGTGTTTCTAATCACAAATAAAACAAATATCCTAGCGATATTATTCAATAATATAATTACGTTATCGCATGGTACTGCAGATTTCTTCAAGTACACTCTTCCTGCCTTAGTGGTGTATTCGTCGTTATCTTGAAAATGCACGGAACATATAAGTGAATAATCTGAAGGTAACCATGTTTCTTCGCTGCGATTCTTCTGAACAAATTTAATCTATGATTCTCTTGTTCCATACACGGCCAGGAAAATCTTTAAATCCAAATAATAGTAAAATAATATGAATTTTATTGCATTTATATTATTATCGTGATTTAAAATTAATATTTTACTGCCATTAATTATGTCTAACTTATAGGTCGATAGTGTCAAGTCTGCGCATACAAATGTTTTACTCTTAGACATTCAAGTAAAGATGGCCGCCACCGCGGTGACGCGCTGTATTTGAAAAATTATATTTAAATAAAGCGTGTTTTAAAGATAATGAATGAACTTATTGGTGAAAAGTCACTCTTTAACTTTTACTTATGTTTCTGGAGTTGTTTGAACAGTATCTCAATGCATACAAAGGCATAATTTGAAAAACAAAACTTCACTCAAACGTATTACGTTGCAGCAAGCGCTCGGCACAGACTAAGTGAGTTTAAGTGCGTGCGCTCTAACTCGTGTTACAAACAATCTAGTTGAGGCGCCTTCTCTAGTACGTAGTACATTATAACGAAAAAAATTGAAAATTCGGTACCTTCGACGTAATACGTATAGAATAATTACTTTTCATACCTTAATTCACAGCTCCAAAACTAGATCGATTGAACACTCGTTTAGTGTTTATTTCACAGGTTACACGAGTTTACAGCAAGTATTAACAACTTTCTTGAGTAGTTGAAAAAGTTTTCCACGTAATGGCGTCTTGTTGGCGTCAGTTGTTGAACTTTGAATGTCACCGTTCAAAGTTCGAATAAGACGTGAACGAATAAAGTGACACGAGTAAGGCAGCGTACACATAGTCACGTTTTTCTTCGAAGTATCATTTTCATTTCCGGTACATATATTGTACTATTTCAATACCTAAAATCGTATGAATATTCCAGTAACTGTGCCGTGACAACATGACAATCGTATTAGTAAAACAACAATGACAATTTTGTCGATAGCGAACATATTTGTTATAACCTCGACTCATAGCGAAAACGAATTTCAGACGCTTTCACACCATTGACTGCCTCCAAGCTTCTCTTAAGCTCCAGCAATTAATAGACCTCACCATGGAATCCTTACTTCATTAAAACAACCATCACAAAGCTACCACGGCTTTGTACCACTTGGAACATTGTCCCGCCATTGCGTACAAATACAATCAAGCAACAACACACGTTTTAGCAATTATAACCCTTTTAAGCTGAAAGGATTTTCACCATGGCTACTAATAATATTCATATAGCTTGATCATAAACATAAAATAAAAACGTCATATGCATGCAGCTTTACCACCAAAATGGCTGAATGAGTGAGTGAGTGCGCCGGAATCAGTTTCTAGAATGAACACGGATGGCATTACATGTTTTAAATAAATTGAAACCTTTCAACATGAAATAATTTACACCTTTTAAGCCAAGGCAAGCATCATCAGCCCCTAGGATTCAGTACAATCATATCCCAGCATCTCCACCATGTCGGCGAGTCGCCTACTTGTGATTCCTCGTATACTTTCTTAGCGGGAATCTGTGCCCAAACGCGACTCGACGAAATGTTTAAGTGAATGCGGTCCGAGGATGGTTGCATTGACTTACCTATGTTGATCCTGTTTCAACTGGTGTGTAATGGATGTAATGATCTGCTTCGCTTTGTGACACGATGTATGCCTTCTGCGTTACGCCCACGCTCGATGTTAACCTCTCCATTCTTTAGTCTGTAGGGATTAAGCAATCATCATTTGCTTGTTATGGAACTAAGTGGACAGGGCCAACCAGACATTATATTATATTGATTAAATTCATATTAATAGATATCTTTCTCTAAATCTCCAAAGGAGGGATGGTCTAATGCAGCGCCGTGCGCTACGACATAGCGAGTCGTACTAATCGGCTTTAACATTGGATGTCCTGTATAGTGCGACCCGAGCTCACGGCTTCGGGCTTGAGTCAGAGGACCCACGCATACAGCGTCGGGCTGTGCTCCGCTCAGAAGATCCACGCACACTGCGACGGGCTTCGCTAGTTCGAGTCAGAGGATCCACGCACGCGGCGTCAGGCTGTGCTCCACTCAGAAGACCCACGCACACAGCGACGAGCTTCGCTAGTTCGAGTCAGAGGACCCACGCACACGGCGTCGGGCTGTGCTCCACTCAGAAGACCCACGCACACAGCGACGAGCTTCGCTAGTTCGAGTCAGAGGACCCACGCACACGGCGTCGGGCTGTGCTCCACTCAGAAGACCCACGCACACAGCGACGGGCTTCGCTCACCTCAATTCAGAGGCCCAACACTCACGGCGTCGGAATTTTACGCACAGTTCTATAGGACATACAATGATTACGATACTTTGTGTTACATAAATTCGGTAACTTTCGCCCCGATCAAACTATCACGGTACATTATAATTAGATTGATATTAAATAGTTAATGAATTAACCCTAGGCACTTAGCTTTCGTCAACTGGAATCTTCTCAGCTGCCCCGGCACTCGCACAACACTCAGAACAATACTTTAAATATATTTCATTACTTAAATTACTGATGAAGATGGCGGCAGGATGCTAACAGGAAGGAACCTGTCGCGTCGGTTCGTTAGGTAAAACAACCATAGACTATAAATGACCAAGTTATGGTATTGTCTCTTACCTTGTGCAAATTTGTCTATGGTCTTGTGAGAATGTCTTCTCTTACAATATTAGCCATATTAGGAGTGATTTCGCGATAAGTCGCGACTGTGGTCGCGACACATACAGCACACATAGAATTACCGTACCTCCAAACAGTTACCAGTTACCTCCAAACAGTTACCAGTTACCAAGTAATACCAACCAACACCTTATTACCAATACGTTTTGACATCATCCATTCAGAAATAATCGAACAACGCCGTCTCGAGAGAGACGCTATACGTTTGACACATCTGTCGAAAGGAACAAGAGGCCGCCTTGAAAAAGGCGTTTACTGTCAAAGGAATAAGATACGTGATGCGTTGCGTGGGTTCAACGACATCATTCGTAAGTACGTTTTTGACACACGGAGTTGGTATATCGCAGCGGAGATCTGTACACGAAGACTGCACACGAAGGTTACATCGCAGCGGAGATATGTACACGAAGACTGCACACGAAGGATGCATCGCAGCGGAATCTTGGCGCGAAGACTACACACGAAGTTGGCGCATTGCAGCGGAGATCTTGACACGGCGGGCGGCCCACGACGAAAAGGAACGACTCATTTTTTTTTTTTTTTTGATATGGCATCTCGTAGTTGACCTTGAGAGGCCGTGACTACTTAACCGGACTTTCCTGTGGATGCCTTAAATGAATTTAAAGCCTCCAGCCAGGGCTATTAAATACTAAGCGACTGCGCTCTAAGGGCACCCCCTGTGGGGTACGAACCTCGGCTTAGGGCGTCGCTGGAGAGAGCAGCAAGGGATGGCTGGATCGAATTTTTATTTTTATTTTGGTTTGATGACCGCGGCGTTTCCTAGTACTAGCTCTGAGAAGAAACGTCCGAAACAAACTCAGAGGTCATAGTTGGGAAAGTATATTTACTGGCTCAGCTGCGGCGCGGGCTGGCCTTCATCGGACAAGGGACGGGGGAGGGGGCTACTACGATGAACGCGTCGCGATGGACCTCGGCGGCGAGGTCGGTAGGTCGGTCTAGATCTGTGTGTTGTGCTGGTGGCCCTATTGGCCTCTTGGAGGAGGGTTATGGGGTCATCTGGGTCTGTGAGGGCATGCCTTGGGCGGCGAAGCTTGGAGATGGTGGAGGGGGTGTAGTTAGCAGCCGCTACTATCAGGGGATTGCGGTGCTTGGCAGCAGTGTCAAAGAAGCGTTTGGAAAGACACTTCATGAACTGCTGGATGGTGGGGATTTTGAGATCGAGGTGGAGGATCTCATTACGGACGAACCAAGGGGCGTTTGTGGCTTTACGCAGGAAACGGTTTTGGACTACTTGCATCCTATGGATATGACGCGGCTTGGCATGTGCGAAGACTGGACAAGCGTATGTCATAATCGGGCGTATGCACGCTGTGTACAAGCGCATTTTGCACTTGAGCGACAGTTTGCTACGCGGGTTGAGGACGGGGTGGAGTCGACCCAGAGCGTAGGCGGCACGTGAGCGGACCGTCTTAATGTGCTCTGAGAAGTTGAGGTTACGGTCGAGAATCACACCTAGATATTTGGCTTGCTTCCCCCAGGGGATCAGCTCGCCAGACATGGAGATGGGTCGTGGGGTGGGGACGTTTAGTCGCGGTTTCGTGTGGAGTACCGCTTGACTCTTTTGGGGGTTAACTTCGATCCTCCATTTCTTAAACCAGTCAGCCAGTTTGTTGACTGCGGTTTGGAGATGGTGTCGAATTCGGTCAGGGCTGAGTCCCGAGCAGTAGATGGCGGTGTCGTCTGCGAACAGAGCGACTTGGGCCTTACTACCTTTCGGGATATCGCTTGTGTACAGCGTGAATATGAGGGAGGCTAGCACGGAGCCCTGGGGAACACCTGCACGGATGGGGCGGGGGGAGGATAGAGCTCCTTCGATTTTATAGCGGAAGGTGCGGTTTGACAGGAAGTCCCGTAAGATGAGAACGAGACGGTCGGGCACTCCGAGCTTGTACAGCTTATAGATTAAGCCGTTGTGCCAGACTTTGTCAAACGCTTTCGCTATGTCGAAGTAGACTACGCCTGTGTACATACCACGCAGGAACCCTGCGTGTATATGTTCAGTGATGCGTAGGATTTGTTGTGGACAGGAGTGTTGGGTACGGAACCCGAACTGCTCATTTGGGATGAGGCCCTTGTTCTCGGCATAGGCTCTGAGACGCTTATAAATAAGCCTCTCGTAGATTTTGCCGAGAACTTTCAGCAAGCTGATGGGACGGTAACTGTTTGGTTCGGCTTTAGGCTTGCCGGGCTTGGGAATGCCTATCACTGTGGCTTCTTTCCACGTTTGTGGGAAAATATTGTTCCCCATTGCACCATTGAGGATGGTGGTCAAGAGGACTAGGTGGGCTGGGAAGAGTCGGACCACTCTGTTGGTGATGCCGTCTGATGCGGGTGCTTTTTTGGGTTGAAGGCCTTTGATGATGTCCTGCACTTCATCTGGAGTGATGGGAGGCAGGGGGTCATCCGGGTCGTCAACGGGCGGGAGGGAGGAACGACTCAGTGCGTCGACCTATATTTATAGATTCACAGCGCGGGCCAACGGCGCCCCGCGCCCCTCACCGAGACGCGGCGCGTGCTAAAGATCGTAGTAATAATATTGTATTTAATAATTGTAAATAATTAGTCATACCACAACTTGTGCCATAAAACATGTAGATATAAACAGGGCTTTTGAAGTCGAAATATACAGATCATATCGGACACGCAGTTTTATTTTACCTAAGAAGATTCCTCCTCCAAAGTACTTTTGCAACTTTTTGTGCTTAAATGTCAGGAAGTTGTAGCGTTGTAAAGAAATAATATTACAGATATTTTATTTACAATTAATTTAATACTTAAGATTTCAGTCTTCAGAATTTAGTTTTAAATATACTGTAAGTACTTAGGTGATATTATACATCACAATTTAAACTCTAGACTGATTAATTTTAAGCTCCATGTATGTTATCTTGCATTGTAAAAAGATTAGTTATTATAATATTTTTTTTTTACAGATAATATAATAATATTTACACCTGATTAGGTAGAAGCCACCTTCACATACTTGTTACATACAAGTTATAAGTGTATCTTAAACCAGCAGAATTAAAAAGGTCTTTTTCAACATCTAGAATTATCTAGACTTCTTATCAGCACTTTTATGTCATCACATTCAAGTCTTTTAAAACAATAAAAAACAAATCTATTAACAATTGTTAGGGCATTTAGTTACATAATATCGATAAAACTTTGGTGAACTTTGTGATAATAGTTTATGGGCTGGGTCATTTTTCCACTCATCTGAACCATCACAACAATCACAAATACCATCATTAACTTGACTTGACGGTATTTTGTTAAATGGTTTGTTTCTGTACTGGGTCTCACAATAAAATGTCCCGTTCACACATGCACTTGTGCTAGGTTCATCAGTTCCATCCTCACAGTCACAGAACTCGTCGTTAACCTGCTCGAAAGGTATTTTTTGGTCCGATTTTAAACAAGTAAATTCGTTCTCATAATTTGGTCTGTACTTCGACATATGTGAGAACAATACACCATGAATTATGCCATTTGCGTTTATAAACTTATCAGCTTCAGAACGTAAGTGTGTATAGGCTTCCACGTTCACATGATCTAGTTCCAAACCCAGTAATGGTGCATTTCTGCCGTTATTGCCGGCTTCCGACGTTATAGCCAAGAAAAAATACAGCTGATAGAGTATGAAACTTATGACCATACACATAGTTAGGATTATAATGTTCTTCTTTTTTTTAATACCCATTATGCTGCTCATTCAGATACACGTCTAGTCACTGCACTCTCGTTTCAGTTTTTTTTTAGTAATTTGTCGATTTTAATAAATAAACACGAAAGTCCACCAATGAACATTTATATGACAAACGAACCGACGAACGGTGACACAATATCCGAACTGATACTTGCCTTATGCCTATATTCTATCCTTTTCTTTTCGAATTGGAAAGACGTGATAGAAACAGTAACTAATGCAATTAATTAGAACTGAGAACAGAATGTGGAAGTGGAATGTTCAGTCAGTCAGAAGTACAATGCTTTGTCAAGTATAAATTGACGTAAACGTTTCAATGCAAACAAATTCTTAGAATTTTATAAGAATGGAATTTCGAATTCTTTAAGAAAGGCACTTTTAAATTCTAAGAATCTACTGAGTTCTGACTGAACATTCCATGTTCAATGTTAAATTATTTATGAAAATTCGCTAAACCTGCAAACTAAACTTATTAGCTTGTAATTTCTCCTATCACTGTCACTGATCAAGTATTCATGATCACTGCTACTGTTTTGCTTCTAACGTTATATCGAAATAAGTTTTTCTTTTTCTAAGGCTCTGTTTAAAAGAATTTTTAATTTTAGAAATCAACCAATTCAATTCAATTCTTGATTAATGGCCTTTGTGGGAGAGACGCCACAATTTTGCCAAGAACACGTGCGAACGATTAATAAACCATCAAACGCTGGAGAGTATTTAGCAGCTTAGAATGTAATACTAATACAAGGCTGAAAAAATCAACCAATTCAAATCATGATTCTTTTCGTGTCAAACGTCAATCAGACAGATTTGACATTTTTGATGTCAGTTAAGTTACGTCACAAACGGGTAAATAATAAGTGCGTTTATTAACGAAACGAAGAATCTTGTCTTGCGCTGTGTAGTGACAAATAAAAGAAAAAAAGCAATCTTCACTTGTGATTTAAATGTTTAAGTTATAAGAAATTCATCATGGATTTCTTGACGGTGGACCGTCAAGTTTCGTCGTCATCGGATAAAAAGGAGGACGAATCTGAATCCAATGAAGATCTTGAGGTATATTCTTATTGGTTTTATAAATGTGTTTGTAGCGTTTGTTTTAGCAGTGTTCCCTCTAGAAGCCAGGATTCAAAGTTTTAAACTTGAGTATCTCAAAGAATTAGCTACTAGTAGTCATAAGTCAATAAAATTATATCATTGTTTTATACTGGTGGGATGTATAATAGACGTTAACAAATTTTCTTCCACCCCAGCCTTTTGACTAATTTATAGTATCGTCTATAGGTATATTTGTTGTTTATTGAGAACCAAGATGGTCATTAAATAGGTAATTACTCCAAGATCTCACATAAAATAATTTAGCAAAAATATTAGAGGATAATTGTTGAACTGAATGACACAGTTTATGTCAGTCTATTTTAGTGTGCTTATCAACTACAAGGCTGCTAACTAGGAAGTAATTATATGAAGTAAATTAAAGACAGATCAGTTTCTGCCTTGTTAAGGCTAATTTTATGTTACTTTTAGCCTTAATAACTTTATAGTTCCATGTTGAACGCCAAGCTGTAAATATTATAAGGGTTTTGATTATGGATCACACAGCTTTCAACTATATATATATTGTATAACATTTTTATGGCTGTACATAAATATCAATGAATTCAAGGTACACTGTTTTTTTGTTAAATACAAAATTCTTGAATGTGTTCACTGACAGACTGCTGTGTTTAGGTACACCTGATGTCCTGATCTGTTAGTGAACTGAATTTTGTGTCAAGAAGTTGGTATGTACTTTTGCCCAAGCTTCTTCTGAAAATTTTATTTTAATATTGTAACCTAGTGCTTGACCTCAATCCCACCTGATCGCAAGCAAAGATGCAATTGTTGATAAAAGATATCATTCAATATGATATACTGTGCCTGCGGTCAGATTCAATCTGCTGGCGAAATGTCCTCTTATTAGAGCCATGCGGGTAGTGAATGAAGTTCATGTGAGAGTTGATGTACTGTGGTGCAACTTGAGTGAATTCGCAAAGGTGACACTACATATAATATTTAACTTCAATGTAGGTTAAGTTTAAGTTCAGTTAAACTGTACAATTTTATGTAAGATTTAGATTAAGGATTAGTATGTAAGGTCCCACTATCATATTGGATTGCAGATCTATAAGGGTAGTCGTTGGTAAGAGTTATTATAATAAATAAATGATTTTTAAATTTTCCCAATTGTCTGAATATTTGATTCCTTTTTTTAATTTTGTAGGTTCTGCTTATACTTTTTAGAAACTTTGGATTGCATCTTTAAACAATTAAACCATTATGTTAATTAAAAGGTTCTGTCTAAGAAAACTGCATGATGTAACTAAGGTCGCTGGACTATAGACATCCTTCTCTATTGTAATTTTGATTAATCAGTGCCAGTAATATGATGCTGAGATAAATAACGATTGATAATTTAAAGCAAGCATTAAGAAAGGATCCTAAGGGTAAAATTTTCAATCAACACATACATCAAATAAAAGAGTACATTTGACAGATTTTGTATGGAAACCTGTCAAAACAAAAAAAGAAACAAAATTATGTCTGGGAAAAATTATCTAACGTTTGAAAAAGCAGCCATCAAATATAACACAACAAGTGTGCCAGTCCTAATGGTAGCAGAAAACTTCATTCACCCGCGCCTCATCAAACATTCCTGCCACGCTATAATGCCATGTATCCTACAGTACCCTGAGGGCTGAGTGCCCACCTGAGGCCCTGGTCTGCTATTTTATAAATTTACCATTCCATACATATTCCGTTGTCATTGTTCTATGTGTTTGTAATCTGCTAAATTCATAATGATTGATCAATTATTGGTCTGTTGTCTCGTAATGGAATGGTGATAGAATGACATTGCTGTATTGACATTATTATAAAACCTGTTAATAGAAATGATTTTCTAATGACAACTACCAAATTTGAACATTTATTATTATGGAATGGTGTCAGTGATTGACTGCTGGAAAATCATAATGACGCCATTTTGTTAGTAAATTATGAAACTTGTCAAAATCTATCATTATGTGATCACTGATAGACCATTTTGACACTATTATAATAGCAGACTAGTGGCCCTGTATGCCTGCTGCAAATAACTGATATACAGGCTGCAAGTCTAAAAAGATTGGCAATATGCTTTAAAAAGCGTGATTTTAACTATACCTTGTACATTTGTGGGCTAGCATGTTCCAATGGACTAAGTCTACATTATGAGTTCACAAAATCATAAATAAGCTGATCATTTATTTTACAAATGAGGTGTATGTATTTACAAAAACTGTAATCATTTTTAAGGTCGACAATTCCAAGAGTGTCCTACTAAAGATAGCAACACTATATGCTGAGCAGTTGATGAGTGACCTGGTCCTGGAGGTGGGAGGTCATGGGTACCCCGCTCATCGGCTGATATTGTGTGCTAGCAGTGAAGTGTTTCAGGTATGAATTAAGTTGATGAAGTCATCTTTGTGGATGTGATTTGAATTATATTGAACAATGTGATAAACTGCATTTTGCGTGTGATTTCATTCGTATGATATTTTTTGGATCTCCACTGTATCCCATTGCTCGCCCGTGCTACGACTTCGTTTTCGCTTATCGTTCATTTGGTCACCTCCTAGGTTCCTAGAGTGATGTTGAATAGCATATCCTCAAGGATTGGGCTATCAATTCCAATAAGATCTCATCGGTATCTCCAACAGGTTGATCCAGTGATGAGCCCATTCCAAATTTTCAGCTTCACAAAAATTTCTACTGTTTTCTGACAGATATCTAGTTCTAGTTGGAAGAAAATGGTAATTATTATTTTTTTATATTTGCTTTGGTTGTTTATATAAAAGATCAAATGCTTCCGTAGGAATTGTAAGCAATAACAAATTGTTTAACTCCAGAACCATGGACTGAATCCATGGGAGCAGGTTGTGCGTCAATATCCCTGCCATCCTATTTATTTATTTATATGTAGGTACTTTATTGCACAAAAAAAAATACATTAGACACTACAAAATATGTAACGGACAGCCTTATTGCTACTAATGCAGTTTCTTCAAGGTAACCTTAGAATGGATAGCGATTTTCCTGTATTATTTGTATTGAATGGTAAAAAAAATAAACTCAATATGCATCTTTTTGGAACATTCATTCCACAGATATATTTTTTTTTTAATAATTATAAACTAGCGCTTGACGGCAATCCCGCCTGATGGTAAGCAGTGATGCGATCGTTGATGGTAAAGCGCGCTAGTTTATTAAGAGCCTATTCACTCATAAAAACTGAGCGAATAGGAAGGAAGACGGCAGTTGAGCGAGGTGATGCAATGTTAAACCCAACAACACGACCAACGATTTTGCGCCAAAGGGAGATTGATCTGAAGACCCTCCACGACCAAAGTCCCAACACAACAACATTAGGCGCATCGTACCCGGCATACATCGCAACACAACTGCTCAGACCCGTCCTCCGTGCGGCTTCACCACACATCATGCCGGAACACGACAAATCGCTTGGCGGCAAGGCTTTGTCTGGTGGGTGGTAACTTCTGCCGGCGGCCGATGTTATGGCCGACCACCGAGAAATATTAATAAATTGTTTGTATTTTCGCAGGTGATGTTAATGAACCGCGAGTGGAGTGAATGGCGAGAGAGCCGCATCGTGCTCCAGGAGACTCCCACAGCAGTCTCAGTGTTCCCGCACTTCCTAAAGTAAGTAGACTAGATCAGTATGCAATATCTAATGCGACTCCCCTCATGATAACTAACTAGCACACACTATAGTTGTAAAGAGGTATGAGGAACAGCAGGGTAATTCTGAAAAACATCAGTAGCAGTGGGTTTAATTTTGACAGTTCCATTCATTGCGTTATTTACGATGTTGAGCAGATACACTTTCCCAACATATGGAGCAATGGATTAGCAATTGGTTTCAGAATGATTCCAATTGATAGTAACACAGTGTTACGTAATTAGGGTGCAGGGTGTAAAGTTAATTCTCGTTAGAAAAGGGATTTCTTCCGACCAGACGAATGTCACGGGTGACGGTGTATGGTGGGCACCTGACGACGCCTGCCGATTGATATCAGGATGTTGCGTCGCTATTCGTGTTGCAAACTCTGCTTGCGGGATGCAAGATTTTGCATGTCGTCATTGTGATCCGTAGTTCTCATGTGGCGATATAGATGGCGCCACATTTGTAATCGAAACCATCAACGTCGCGCCTCGTATGCCGCGCAGCGATGCGATTGACGTCAGTGTGATCGTACCTTTATTTTTAGTAATTCTTAAGGCTATAAAAATAAGACAATGGTTTAATCTCTCATAAAACAAATAATCAATGATACGCTTTTTCCACTTTTCTAGAAAGTAATATTTCAAAGAATAAGACAGTCACTTACAAATTTTCATCTTGTTCCAGGTATTTTTATACTGGGCAGATTAGAATATCTCATCATACCGTGTTACCAGTGCTTTCTCTTGCTGATAAGTATAACGTTAAGGTAAAATACATACTTTTAAAAAATGTATACTATACTCTATTTGTTTAAGCAAAAAAATAAAGGTAAACAAAAAATCCATTAGCAGCGTTATAAATGAATTATAATGTTGCTATGTGGGATAAATAGAATTGGAATGATTATAGAATATGTGTAAGAATAGATTAAATCAGAATAGTATAGATAGTATGTTAAAAATAAGAATAGATTTAGCCCTCTATTAATAATAGTGTATAGCAATAGACAGAATAAATAAGAATAATATTATCTCCTTATTAAAATAATTGTAAGTGTTTTAATTTTAAAATAGGTTTCGCCTTTGAGAATTACAGAATGAAATAGCTTCTAAAGCGCTTTAAGAAGCGCTTCACTTCGATCCAATATTGTGAATGTTTGAAGTGAAAGTTTACAGTCTCATTTATTTCCACCAACCCAACAATGGAGTGGAAGTCAAAAACTTATAATTGCAAAATTAAAGAGTACAACTGTAGTATAGCATGACAACTGAATAGAACAGAAGGGCAATCCTAGTATTTTAAGAACGTTTACAATCTGATCTCAGTCACAAACTGTCTAACAATAGGTACGTCTAATTTCCCTACATTTTAACCAGTGTTTGACAGTTCGTAGTCCTACGATTACATTAAATTCAGTGTTATTGAGGAATCGTTATTAAGATTTTTTTTATTGTATTTTTATTCTTAGCACGTTTTCTCTAATTAATTATGACGTTGGTACCGATTCTCTAGTTCACAAACTTAAACAAATTTTAAGTTAAGTGCATCTTTTTCTTTCTATTTCATTAAGAAAAGGATAGAAGATTACGTTTTAGTTTAGTCCTGTCAAATTAAGATACTCCATAGACAGTTTAGATGCCATTAAAAACATGACAACTGAAAATACGTCAATTTACGTCAAACGCGGAATAATTTGACAGGACTAAACTGATACTTATCTTCTATCCTTTTCATAATGAAATAAAAAGAAAAAGATGCAGTGAACTTAAAATTAGTTTAGTTAGTGAACAAGGGAATTGGGGCCATTTGTAGAATAGGGATGTTTCCTGGGTAAAAAAAAAATGATTATATTTAGTCCGCCATTCAGATTATAGAAAAATATTGGATAAGTATATTTTGTTTTATCAAATCAATAAAAATTGCCAAATATAAAAGGCATCAAAGATCAGAAGTGGTGGCTGGTGACGACACTCCTCGCTAAAAAGTGTAGCGTGCAGTGACGTCACACGAGTTTTCAGCGCACTGTGTCGTCTTCATTTTTTGTTTATAAGAAAAAATACTTGTCTAGTATTTTTTGGAAATCTGACTGACGGACTAATTAGTTTTTTTTTAGTCAACTACCCTATTGTCGATATCCGCACCATTACTTACCATAGAAGAAAATAGAAAACATTTTAAACGTTTTATGTTATAAAAATTCGCCTTCTGCTATTACGTTACCAAATAGGTTAACGAAAATGCTTTGAATTCATCTTACATAGATTTTTTTGTTTACCTTTAGTACCTACACATGAAGTATAATCTTTGAAATTGCCTTCTCAGTATGAGAAGAGGCCTTTGACTAGTAGTGGAACAGTAATAAGCTGGTATTTTTTTAGAGGCAAAGAGAACAGGTTGTATAGTTTACTTATTCTCTATAGAGAAGCGAGGATCCTCCGAACAGATGAGTGTTGTGTCTGGCGGGCACTGGCTCAGCTGTTGATGTCTGGAAGTTGTATGTACAACTCGCGCGAGTCAACTGTGCACTTCGCTCTGTGACGTCATTCGGACGGTACCGTTTGTAAAAAATGAGAATTATGTTAAAAAAAATATAAATTAAGTACATTTTTTTATGTCAATAAAAGGTCGTTTTAATGATAAAGCGTCATAATACTATGTAGATAATTTTACTCATGACGTTTTGCAATTAAATTGATACATATGGACTGAAATATAATGTTGGTGCAACCAACAGGCTTCACTAATGCGTCGAAAATGTAAAAACAAAACAAACTAATAAAAAAAAAAAAACTTAACAAAGCAAAAACTCCACAGAAAAAGTAATAACAACAGGAGATTTAAACTGTACTTAGACAATTATAACAAAGACGCTACCGCTATTCTGCGCTTACGGAAAACGCGGGGCGCCGCGCGGGGAAGCTGAAGAGGGGTCGCATTCCAGCGAGGTGCACAGTTTACTTGCGCGAGTTATATGCTAGTTGCGCGGTAAAATCTGATTGCGAGTTGCAGGATTTGCTTGACGTCAGTATGACGCGTTGTTCACATGTGGCTTTGTAGACACCGCTATATTATTATTATATTAATTTCTGAAATTTTAATTAAAATAGGCACTCTGAAATCTTTTTTATTGATTACATGGATTCCATAGTGACCTTCGTCATTGAACCTTTCAGGATTGTATACTATTATATAGATCTATACACCAGAACTAATGCCTTCATCTTGTTTTTTAATACATTTCACAATACTACTAGGTACAGGGTATTGTTGTACGGTCGGCATGTTCGGCAAGCTACCCGAAACTGTCAAACATTTCAAATTGAGCCTTAATGCTTTAGAGATAAAGTAGAAAATGTAATAAAGAAATCTGGAAATTTCTAGTAGCTTGATGTGTTGTAGTCTTTACCTCATACTCATGACTTATTCTCAGGATCTAGTCGCCCTCTGCCTGAGCTACATGTCGCAGCACATAGCGCAAGCAGCCAAGCGCGCTCAGCTCATCTCATGGATGCAGTATACCATGGCGTGTGGACATAATGACGTTGCTAAGGTACGAGAAACTTAAAGCGTTTATTTGAAATAAACCGAGTTGGTCAGTCTGAATGGCATTTTTTAAAATTTATTTATTATTAACTACTATCCTGTGGCTGCATTATATGAATTAAAAGTCTCCAGCTAGGCGCATCTAAAAACTAAGCGACTACACCCTAAGGGCACACCCTGTGGGGTACGAACGTCGGCTTAGGGTGTCGTTGGAGAGACAGCAAGGGACCGCGGGTTCGAAATTTTTTATAGGAATTGCTGATCGTCTGCTCTGTATAACTGACTGTCTGCTAGTATGACTAAATGGGGGTTATTGCCGTCGCGCGTGAAATGTACGTAATTACTCAAATGCCATGCTACTACTATGCCACCATTAAAGGCCGAACTCATAGCCCGGATCCAGCAGCCTGACTGTGTTTACGAGTAGATCTACCTAAGGCATATCTGGAGATAGTTGTAATATAGCTGAAAGTTGTCTCATTTCTTTTTCATAAATAAACACAGCCACTATACAGGAGAAATTCCTAGTGTGGGGCAAACACCAGGAATTTTACCTGCATCGTGGTGCATTTACAAACATACGAGTATAAATCACATACACAAACATACACGTCATACAAACATTTGTTCCGTGCGGGATTCGAATCCGCGACACGCAGCTCAGCAGTGAATAGCTTAACCATTGCCCTAAGGCGATTTAATACGGCACCGCGCACCGCCTCAGTAGGCGGTGAAGCGGATCTCATGGTGCATTGACCTCTTATAAATCCGTAGATGCCTAACACACATACACCGATCGACCACGCGGTCGAGCGGTACTAGGCTAAGGACTCACGAAGCGGTTTTCAGCCGCACCCGCCAGGGTGGCGGAATGGAGTTTTATTTTCAAAACTCACGAGACCGGAATTTTGTGCGGTTACGCAGCGGTCGCGGTGGCGATTATCGCCCGCAAACTTGGCAGTTGATTGTCGCAAGACGGGCGGTTGCAAGATGGGTTGTTAAACGATCAGTTCAGTTCCTGACTACGAGCAGTTTCTTTTACCAAAGTAATTAGAAGATCGACTTCAATATCGTGGAACAACATGGATTTTGTTGACAAACGTTCACATCAACAAAATGGATTTTGTTGACAAACGTACACAAACACGTCACTACCAGTCTCTACGCTACGAGTAATAACAAGTCACTGATTGAATGGCGTCGGATTTCTGTTAACCCCCCGTCTCCCGCTGCCGTCGCGGTCACCCGCCAACCGATCGCAGAACGCGCGGGAGCAAACCGCCGTGGCTACGGGACCGCGACCCGCGCCCGCCGGTACAAGATGACCGCGGGTGCAGCGGGACCCACAAACAACCACGCACACCGCGGGCGTAAAACGCGTCGTGAAATATGCTTTAACTTTTTACCTATATGTCTGCATTCTACAGAAGCTACGGGCCCGCAACTGCTGCGGATGCAGGTGAAAACCGCTCCGTGAGTTCTTAGCCTAAAATAGCCGCCCGCGGCGGTACTCGGTGCCGTGTGTGAATCGCCTAACCGTGCAATCATTCTTTGCACTTCACCATTTGAGCTTGTGATAAGAGAACATAATCTCATCACACATCACATCTGTGAGTAGTTGGAGAGGCAGTGTCGCTTTTGCGGTAGATGTGTTTCTAGATAGGTAGTTCTAGTTACATATTATTTCTGTTACTTATTTCCATGAATAAGTGGATTACTTTGCTTTTAAATTATTTTTTCGCTGTCCATAATACAATGTATTATGGAACAAAAGTAAATTACGTGAAAAGAAACAAAACGAGGCTGAAAATTGACAGTGACACTTGACTGTTGTTGTTATTAGGGATGTCTATATTCGAAAAACATCGATAACACAATCGAAAGCCTAACATCGATGTTCGATATTTATCGAAAACCGAACATCAATGTTGGAAACCATCAATGATTTTTTAATTTAGAATTGACAAATAAAACATAGTGTAAAAGCTCGAAATTTATTAAGAAATAGGTCATATTAAAGTGAAACTTTTATTGCATCGTCTCAAACTTTTTCGTCTGAGTGTTCCATGTGGTTTAATAAAACCACACAATCCGTTTTTACTAACTCCATTTTTTTTAATTGACCGAAAGTAAAATAATTTTGATAACGAAGAATTTTTAATCTATATCTTTGTTGTTTTTGGTAAGTTGTATATATGCTAGTTGAACGGAAAACTCTGCTTGCGGAATGTAGAATTCGTGTAACGTCAGTATGATGCTTTGTTCGCATGTGGTGTTTGTAGATACTGCAACATCTTGTTATGTAACATAAAAATTACCACTCGATTTCGATCTCAACACTAATGTTATAAGGGCAAAATTTGAAGTGTGTGTGTGTGTGTGTGTTTGTATAATTGTTACTTCTTCAAGCTCAAACTGTTGGACCAGTTTGGATGAAGTTTGGTATGGACATAGCTGACTAAGTATCCTATATGTTAATCCAGGTAAAAGGATTTTAATAAATAAATAGGATATTTTTTATAATCTCGATATTTTGATGACACCGAAACTTAAAAAAAAAAACTTAAAATATATTCTATTTACCTGTGTGACAAATTTAATGAATATAAAAAGGTATCAAGGAGCTACTTTCACATTTATCATATTGATATTGTACAGATATGGATATGGCTGTGTTTTTAACTCCCAATTTGATTTGGCAGGAATGTCAGAACTTCGTGAAGTGGAACCTGGAGTGGGTGTGGTCGGACAGTGACCTGAGCGAGCTGGAGGGAGAGACGTTGGTACAGCTGCTGCAGCAGAGCGACCTGGTCCTGCACAATGAGATGAGTGTGTACAGGTACTGTTTTACAAGTATGCGCTTCGGATGTCATCGTCTATTTCCGGAAATAGGAACGCGAGAATATGAGATCTAATATAGAGCTGTTTTTACCAAGGAAGCCCAAAAATGAATGCAGTTTTGTTTTTAAAAATGTTTTGTTGACTGAAACGTACATAATTCAAATACGTGCAACTAAGTATAGTTTCAGTAGGGACTAAATTAAATTGTTAACAAATGTACAAAAACTACAGGACACTTGAATCCTTTGTACCCACTTGTCACATAGAATATGTGACAAGTATGTAAGCAATCTATATGTAAGCTGCCACTCACTGCCTACACTCTGGGTGCGCCCATGTTGGTGTACAATAAAGTATATATAAATATACTAGCGGCCGCCAGCGACTTCGTTCACGTGGAGCTAATTATGCTCCGCTCGTGTTGGTCGCAGCGTAATGTTATATAGCCTATAGCCTTTCTGAATTAATGAGCTGTTTAACGGAAAAATAATTTTTCAAATCGGACCAGTAGTTCCTGAGATTAGCGCGTTCAAACGAACAAACAAACTCTTCTGCTTTGTATATTAGTATAGATAAATATAAATAAAATACTGGTATTCAAGTGAATCCGGTTAGATTGGAAGCCGATCCCGTCGTACTTGGAAAAATGCTAGACAACTGATAATGAGTCATTTTCCTCCAGTTTCGTAGTCCGGTGGCTGAACAAACATCGGGAGCGATTGGCCGCGAGTGACCTTACGGAAGCAGAGTTCAAGGTCCACTGGGAATCTCTCGTGGCCGCTGTCTTCTCACATGTCAGGCCAGTATTATTATTATTTCCTTTTATACAGTATGTTAAGAAAACCCTGTCCGACCCATAAGGATAATAAAGGTTAGGTAAACAAATGGCCAAATAAAATATAAAATTTTACATAATCATCATAGTAACAATATTAATGAATTTTGAAATAATCTTTTTTCCCGCGAATTTACTGTAACTTCCCCAAAATTCGGCAAATTTAAAAAAAGTGTAAACCATTTTAGACGTTATAACTGTCGGCTTTCCTATGATTCTTTTGTTAGGTTCTTTAGCGGCGTCAGTGTGTCTAGCCGCCAATGGCGGCAAAAGAATAATTAGAGCTGTACTATTTTTTGCGTAATAACGTTTTGTTTTTATCGCTATTAATCGAAACTTGTACCTGGCTGAATGATTTGTTGTAAAAACACAGATTACCTAATGGTTAATGTATTTTTTTTATTATCGATTTATTACTAATAACATTATTATAACACAAGTCTAATACTTGTGTTATAATAATGTTATTAGTAATTAATCGTTAACGCGTAAATTGCGTAGACGTATCGTTTACTGTGTGATCAGTAGGCCTAGTATGAGTTTTCAATACGAAACTCGATCGTTGACATCGAGCGCGTTTGACTCAGCGATTGGCCCGCTTCAAGGTCGTAAGAACTCTCAACCAATGAGAGCGCCAGACGCGCTCTATATCGACGATCGAGTTTCGTATTGAAAACTCATACTAGGCCTACATATCGTTTTCTAACGTAATGTAACATGCTGATGGAAGGTAGTAACTGCAATTACCTGTGTTGTGTTGTGATCAGGTGTTGTGATGAGATATTGGACAATTGTGTGGTGTTGTTGTGGTGTGGTGGTGGTGGTGTGGTTCCAGCATGACAGTGCCCCACCATATTTTTGCCGACCTGTACGTGAGTACCTCCACTATCAGTTCGGCGAGCAGTGGATTGGTAGGGGTGGACTAACTTTGTGAATCACCGTGCTAATCTCGTGCGACGGTGCCAGGCCTGTATTGTTCTTAGTCAACGAAATATGGAACAACATCTCCACCGCAGCCATTGTGCTCATCGAATGAAATGATACATTCGGAGGGTCTGACGACCTTCCTACTTAAAAAAAAATTCTTTTCACGAGCTGCCTAAGTAGGTATCATTGTTTCTTTCGAGAGTCGATAAACGTGGTTAGACTACCAATACCTACATGCATGAAGTCAACAGAGGTCATGACCTGTGCCTGTGTTGCCATGAAATTACCTATGTATTTTATTTAAGTTATTTATTTTTAAGGGGGTATTTTTTTTTTAGTAAAGCCAGGTTATGTAGGCATTAGTAGAATCAGCTAACGATACCTAACAATACCTTCACGGGTCAGACAGGATTTTCTTTACATACTGTATACATGTAAATTAAATTTTACATAGACCACCGGTATCGGGAACAGGGCCCAAGCTACGGTAAGCGGTCAGGGCTCCAGAGAGAGGAACCTCATGACCATGGTAGCCGTGTCCAGAAGTACTGCTTTCAGAATCAAGCACTCGGGTCTACTTATTGTTATTATTATTATTGTGAGCGTGTGTAGTCCTACTACAGAGCAAAGGTCTCCATTTCCTCTTTTCACTTATCCCGGTCTAATACCACTGTTGTCCTCTGTTTGGGCCTGCCTCGAATTCGTTTCTTCTTTTGATCTTCTGTGTGGTGGCTTTTGCTGTTCCATCATGGATAGATATATCACCCTTATTTTAATTAACTGTTGTTTTCAACAGATTCCCAATGATGTGTCCAAACCAGCTGGCTAAGCTCCTCCTGTGTCCACTCACACAGGAACATAAGGATTTCTTCATGGAGAGGATGGCCATCGCGATGAGCTATCAGTCAGGTAACTCAATTAACTGTTTCTAGATCTGACGTGGAAGGTTTCTGAGCAACGACAGGATACCAAACGACTGACAAGTAAAAGTCGGTATTACTATAAAGTACTTAATAAATTTTCAGTTTTAATTAAATCGTCATGAGAATATTTCTCCAAGTGTTATGTATACTGCATTGGTTAAGGCAGGCAAGTAAAGATAAAAGAATAAACCAGTTGCACTCTTCTATTTCGCAACGTTGTTAAAGATTGCTAAATTGAAGAATACAACTGTGGCTTAGCAGCATGGGCGTAGCCAGCCTTGGGATCAGGGTGGGGCAGTACTCAACCTATCTCCCCCTCTCCCGGTAATTTTCGGTCATTGTTAATAAATTTAAGTTTTAACTAACTTTATAAGTAATATTACTTCAAGAGAAGACGGCGTGGGTTCTGGCAGAACCTATTTAGCACTTCTTCTGCAAATTATTTTTTGATTTAGCGATCCTCGTTCTGTGCACACTTAGCATACGCAGGCCGCCTAGACGATTTTCGCTCATGGTTGAGTGAAGCCACGTTTTGGTCCACCGTAATGTGCTGAATAATCGCTCTATTGTACAGGTCGTACAAGGCTGTTCAAGAAAAATAATAATTTTTACGCTGGGATAAAATTGCATTTCCGAAATCTTGATCAGATCCGTCACTTCAGTCTCCTTCAATGCATCAATTTCCGTATGTTTTTCTTCCCACAAATTATGCCACATATTTCAACCTTGCTTGGGAAAGCATCATTTAATTTGTAAAACTTGCAAAAAGCATGTTTTTTTTTTTTTTTTTCAAAAATTCGTCGCAGGTCATTTGCAACATATGACATGGGTGCAATGTTGGTGGGACTACACAGTCCAGAGGGAGACAAGGGTGAAGAAAGTCCTCTTCAAAACGTGGCATGCGACCGGATCTCCTGAAGATCGCGACACATATAAGGCTGCCGGTAGGTAAAAGAGCTGTAGCTGGAGCCAGACGTGCCCCCTTGCAACCGCTCTACGAGAAGTTTGAAGCGTCTGAGGGGCAGAAGCTCATTTAGAAGATGGCACGTTCGAGGCTCAAAGTGGCACAGGATATATCCAACTGCCGTTGTGTAAAAGACCCTACTGACAACCTGCTATGCCTGGACCTCTGGGTGAAGCAGAGATAGCCTACGCTGGTACTATCACGTCTTACGAAAACCGGCATGGTACGTGGGTAACAAATGTTTTACCATGGCGCCTCCGCCGGGCCGGAACCAAAGAAGTGCTGGCTTGACGTTGTAAGAGATGACATGCATGCCAACAATCTCACACCACGGTATTCCTGAGATCGTGCGAAATGGAGGAGTAATTGTAGGAAAGCGGACCCTGGGCTCTAACGCGACAGACGCAGATGCAACCGGGATTATACGCTGAGATGATGATGATGACATTGGTGCAATGTTCAGTGAGTTATGGTAGGGAATAATCAGTGATCGTTTCCAAAACTGGTCAGGACTTTCTGCTGGAGGATTTGAACGGTATGACTGTCTCCGCGATACACGGCATTGACAAATCAAAATCAAAAGTCATTTATTCAAATTAGGCTGAGAATCAGCACTTTTTGAACGTCAATATTACATAAGACAGTCCCCCAAAACGCCCACCCATCGACACTTCCTAGTGCTTTGGCTGGGAAGAAGAAGTGGCGGAAGAAACTCCCCAGCAGCACAGCTGTCTGTTCATTTAAAAACACATGACTTTATACAATACTATGTATAGTGATGGAACACAAGAAAATATAACAACAATGAAATTATTGAAAATATGCCAGCTACCACGCCAGAATAGCAGCGAAGCAAAACAATATATATATATATTTAAATGTAGATGTAAATAACTAAAAACTTATTACTTCAATAAAAGCCCCAGGCATAAAGGACGCGACAGCTTACATATTTATGTAATGAAAAAAAAAAGTGAATTATATGAACTCATATAACGCGTCAGTAAGCTAATTCAGGAGAAAGAACACAAACATTGTCCTGAGTTAATCAGAACAACCAGCTATTCTTATCATTTAAATAATCAATCTCTAGAGCATCGGCAATCTCTTGAGCTTCAGCTATGAAATTGTCGTCGACATTTTCTCTGTGTTTTTTTAAAGTGTCAACAATTCTTTAAATATGATTCGCACACTGGAGCAAGTCAATATGCTTTTGGGTTGTAAGACATTTACAATTGGTTGAAGCAGTGCAGAATATTTCGCAATGAGGCAAACCGATACAATAAATTCGGAATTGATAGCAGCGCAGAATAGCTGATAAGCTGCCTTCCTTGTTGCACTGTTGCTTTCATGCGAAAGCGTCCAAGAGGACCGTGATCATTTTTATATAATTTTTCTTTAAAAATGCCAACGCACTTATATTTTTGCGACCAGCACGTTTCATAGAGCATTGGTATGTTTGGCACGTCGAGCTTAGGACGTTGAGCCGATTCTCAATTCTTTTGATTTAATCGCACTTTTTTTCATGTCGATTATTTTATTTTGTATAACTTTCTTACGAATATTATGATTGTTATTAGTAGAAGAAATAAAAAATATTTTGGTTAATTAGGCACCTTACAGATCAAAGCCAGGGTGGGGCAAGCGCCCTAGCTTGCCCCAGTGTGGCTACGCCCATGCTTAGCAGAACAGGGAATAGAAATATGCAACGTTATTTTTTTGTTTATGCGAAACCCGAAGCACGTGTCCAGTATTTTTAAGTAAAGAATCTATGTACAAAATTTCAAAAAGATATCATAAAAACCACAAAGTTATGAGCTTGTTTATCCCACTTGGTTGTCCCAACAAAAATATGGTCCACGCTCCGTGCGAGCGAGCCGGGTACATGGACCTGTGATTTGATTCAATTGCTTATTCTGAAAAAACTATATTCAGGTTCCGTATAAACAAAAAATGACTTTGTATAATACGTTTAGTTGGTTAACGAATTCATGTGGTTTTTGTTTACCTTTAGTTAATTACCTAATAGTATAAAGTAGTAGTAATAGTCCCTTTTTAAGTAGACAAGGGTGCTGATTCTCTTGTTCACCAACTAAACTACACAATTTTAAGTTAAGTGCATCTTTTTCTTTTTATTTCATTAAAAAAGGGATAGAAGATAACATTATTTTAGTCCTGTCAAATTAAGACACTATTAACACGGCAACTAAAAGTATGTCGATTTACGTCAGGCGCGCACTTTCTTTCTTTTATGGCCTCGCATGTTATGTGCATTTAGCCAATGTCACGTAATGAATTGTTCATGTCGAAAAAGACGGCTGCGTGACCCGTCTTACGAGGGAGGTTTGAGACAAAATCATGATGTGTCCACTATGCTGTGATATTTCACTGTTCTTTATGAATTATTTACTGAATGCACTTTTTGCTACTTAAATCACGCACTTTTATTTAGTAAACAACACTATAAATAATTTTAAAAGTCCAATGAAAAATGAGCGTGACCCTCAGCTTGACTTTCTCCAAAAACTCCAAGGCACGGACTTATTAGACAGGACTGAACTAATATTTATCTTCTGTCCTTTTCTTAATGAAATAGAAAAAAAGATGCACTGGACTTAAAATTATACCAACGCCAAGCTCGATAAAGAAGAGAGGTAAACAAACCAATTTAGGGTTATCACAACTCACGTTTTACAAATCTCCTGTTATTTACATGATTATTGCCTTTTACATGCTAACTATTTATTAACAATTCCTAGTGCAGCATATTTCAATAGAATCACTAAAATTTATAAAATACCAAGTTAATATGCATGTTGCATATTAACTTGGTATTTCGATACATCATTAAAAAGTCGACATTAATTTTACGTAATAGCCCTACAAAAAAATAAACATAGATGAAATCGAGGAATTAAACATATTTTGTGGAATATAGCCAATGAGGTTGCGGTCAAGAAGTTCACCAAAGCTTTTTTTTAAATTTTAAATTCGTAAGAAACATGCACATAAAAATTCAAAATTCAGATAAGCCGCCGAAACGCTTTATCCAGCAATATGGCATCGCGCTTTGTAAGTGACGTCACAAACTTATAAACGACTTTCGGTTCCGTTTGTTTGTGTTTATCTGTTATTTGTCAGTGAGAAAACAAATAAACAAATACCACAAACCGCTCCAAATATCATAAAAGTCTTCTAAAAACGCTAAAGCACCTGAGAACACATAGAACGACAACAAGTGTTTATGAGCGTATGACGTCATCGTGACATTATCTAATCCGGACCGTTTTACTAATATGTGGCGCCAGAAACAAAATGCCAAACATATTTTTGTGTTTTTGGATATTTTAATTGTTATTATTTTCATTAAAACTCATGTAAATGACACAAAGAACTCTCATTTTATGCATTTAAAGCAAATAATCACAAAAATATTCATACTGTCAAATAGCCTATTTTGCGTATTTTTATTACTTTTAAATCAACTGCATAACACATGCATTGTAATACTTTCAGTTTCAAGCATGGACTAATAAGTATAATATATATAATGAGATTTCACTTTTTCAAATAAAAACATATGCGTTTTCTGTAAAGACAGAAAACAACATTAAAAGCCTTTATTTCAGGTTGTGAAATCTTTAGGTGTTCTTCAAGATACTTTTATAATATTTTCGCTGTCAAAAGTCACAGCTGATAGCTGTGTGCTAAATTGTCTTATAAAAATACAAATAACCAAAAAGGTTAAGGAAACCATAGTGTTTTCTTTATATATTCATAGATGTATCAAAAATTTAACCTATTAGGCAATTTGCTTACATGTGTGTCATATTTCATTCAAATGGGTTAAGCGTTCTATGCAAATCATATCTAAAAATAAATAAACTGTTTACATTAGTAGGAAGTAGGATTATTACTTTTATGAACATCATCTATCTAGAAAAGGTTGTTAACATCTGTCTTTTAGGCGTAAACAACTGTTTGCCTAGCAACGGTTTGTTTACCTCTATTCTTTATCCAATTTGGCTTTTATGTAGTTTACATAGTTTGTGAACAAAGAAATTGAGGCCAGTGTCTCAATTAAACATATTTTGTTTCTAAATTCTTTCTTTAGGTCAATACGAACGCGTTTCCGAAGTCCAACAAACGGAAGCAGGCCGCATGCTGTTCACTCCTCGCCTCTACACAGAAGACACTTGGGGCTCAGTCCTGGCTGTGGACAACTTCCACTCGCTGCCCTGCTACCACACCAGAACCTTTATCTTCTCCACCAGACCCTCGATAGCTGACGTGGCTCCTCTGGACAAGCTGACTGAATGGACTGTAGACTTGTACCCGAAAGGTGTTTGGTTCAGGAAGAGTTTACTGATAGTTTGGGCGGGGACTTATGATGTGAGTATTATCGTTTTTAATGTCTTAGCTTTCAAATTTTTAAAGTAAGATGATTCTTTTATGCTAAGGCAGAGTGTAACCTTTAATCGTTCATTTTCTGTCTCGAGGCCTAACTCTTTGTTTTCCTTTTATACTTTCTGCTTTAAGTGCGCGATGTAACTCATTCATGTTATGTTTGTAAAGCTAGGGCTCCTAAGATTGTGGTGGCCGCTATATAGCGTCCGCAGCTTACTATCGAATGACGTTACTGAATTTATAAACTTAAGTTGACCGTATAAAGAATACAATACTGAGCGCCGAAATCAAGATAACGGACCCAGAGAGCTGCTAAAATTAAGTGGATCGGGGCAGGATATGTTTACCGCATGTCAGATAACAATTACTTAACACACGATGCCATGGTGGCTCTTACTGTAGAGATTGGCCCTACTCGCAAAAGGCAGAATCAGCCGTTATCATAAAAAAATAATTGCAGCCACCGCTATCAAAGAAAAGCAATTGCGGCCACCGCTATCATAGAAAACTAAGTGCGGCCACCGCTATCATAGAAAATTAACTGCGGTCACCGCTATCAAAGAGTAACTGCGACCACCGCTATCATAGAAAAGTAACTACGGCCACCGCTATCATAGAACATTAACTGCGGTCACCGCTATCAAAGAAAAGTAACTGCGGCCACCCCTATTATAGAAAAGTAACTGCGACACCGCTATCATAGAAAAGTAACTGCGGCCACTGCTATCATAGAAAATTAACTGCGGCCACCGCTATCATAGAAAAGTAACTGCGGCCACCGCTATCATAGAAAAGTAACTGCGGCCACCGCCAAGCCAAGCTTAAGACACCTTTTCCTTCGCCGTTACTTGACATATTCCTCCATGTTACTAAACTTTTGATCGATATTTATTACTTTTCACTAGTTATTTATGCCACTGCTAAGCAATGATAGATATTGTAATACGAGAGCTGAGTGGCACAATAGATCAGCACGAGTATTACAATACCTGTTTGCTACAGTAGCATACAGAATTTTTTCTACGACCTTGAAATAAATGCAGATAAAAGCAAGAAAAATTAACAATGGCGCGAAAATAGCGCATCGCGCGCTATGTTGTTATATTCCCACAAATGAAAGGCAAAGGCAATTCATTCATGCGGCCTAATAACATGCGATGTTTAGTCGTGACGCAATTATACGCGCGCTTTTTGGCATAATCATATGTTGATTTTTTGATGTCATAGCCATAAAAAAATTGAAAAGTTTCATTGTAGTACGGTTTACCCGTGTGGAAATGGTCACTGTAACACGACTTGGCAGGAATGAGTACTATTGTGATATGACTTATGCTTATGTATTAAGCAAATTACCAAATGGTCGTAGAAAAAATATGTTCCACAACTTTTTACCGTTGTGTTATTGTTTCTGGTTTTAACTTAATTAAAATCTAGGCCCTTTGTACACGGCATGGTTTCTTTACGGCGTTTAAAATGAGTCTGTCATACGATAGTGACGACTGTGATAACACACGGAAAATAAACCGTAGCTTTTCACATGAAAAACGTGTGTGTACAAATGACCACAGTATTCTCTGTACTATTTCAAAACGCACTTATAATATTGGACCCGATTCTCATGTTAACAAACTATACTAAATTTAAGTTCAGTGCTACTTTTTATTTATATTTCATTAAGAAAAGGGCAAAGCATAATATGTCAGTTTAGACCTGTCAAATTAGTCCGCGTCTGACGTAAATTGTATTTTTGTCGCCATGTTTATCATCATCATCATCATCTCAGCGTTAATCCCAGTCGCATCCGAAGCCTTTTCCAGCTCTGGAGTCTGGGGTCCGCTTTACCAGTCTAACTGCTGATTTTGGCGAAACTTCGTCATTTTCCGTGAAGCGACTGCCGTCTGTCCTCCACAACCCGAAGGCGATATCGAAGCATTGCAGTTAGACCAATTGTTGGACTTTTGAGGGCTTCAAGAACCCGTAACGACTGCCACTAGATGTTCGTATGGCAACCGGGGCCAACGGCTTAACGTGCTTTCCGAGGCACGACCAGACCAGTGCAACTATTCATATTCATGCATACAACATAAATTGTGTCGCCATGTTTATAATCGCGTCTTAAACTGTCTATGGAATATCTTAATTTGACAAGATTAAACTGAAAAATTATCTTATATCCTTTTCTTAATGAAATGGAAAGAAAAAGATGCACATAACTTAAAATTAGTTTAGTTTGTGAACAACAGAAACGGCGCCATTGTTAACTAATACTAAATAGGAATATTCTCACTTGCTCTTTATTTATTTCACATTATGATTAAGCTTGACTTGGTAAAAAAAAAGTTTACCAAACGATTTTTAATCCATTATCTTACAATCTAAAAGTAAATCCTCTTTAAATACGAGATAAGTTGTAATAGACTGAAGTATGTGTCAATTAATCGGTTATTTCGTTTTCTTGCTTAGCCTTTTTTCCCCCGAACGCGTCGAGGCTCAGGGCGGGTACGTACGCTCATCACGAATAATTGTTGAGCCATCATTTGGATTAATGCCCACACGCGAATGACACATTACATGCCGCTTGCCGCACGAATAACTTATATTTTATTGATTTAAATTACTGATCGCGTCTTCAAAACCTAGCTAGAACCACGGACCTATTTTTCTTTCAAATTTTTGCTTTATCCTGCAGTTTTTTTTTCGATGCCAATTTGCAAGTATTCACATACCTACATTATTTAGAAATAGTTTATTTGTTTGCATTTTGAGAGCCGCGGTGGCCATGTGGCCACGACTTAAAAGTTGTAGGTCACGGGTTCGAATTCCGTCAAGCGCTTTTATTTCATCGCCACTGATCCCAAAACGGCGAAGGAATAGATCGTGAGGAAGCCAGCATGTCCTAGAAGGAAAACTTCGAAGACAGTGACATTTACCAACCCGCATTGGATCCGCGTGGTAAATTACGTACCCCTACCTCTCACCGAGAGAGGCCTGTGTCCCAGCTGTGGGAATATTATATGCTGACTATGTATACAGCCTGGTCATAAGTATTGAGCACTCATGACACCTTTCAGTTTTTTGAACAGGGTCAAACCGAAATAAAATAAAACGATTCCTATATCATTATACTTACTAATAGGGATGTATCCAAGGCATGAAAAAAAAAAAAATAGTTCGTCTTATAGATTATAAAAAAATGAAGACCCGTATTTTTTATTTTGTCGTAATTACCAAAAACTACTGAGATATAACGTATTAAAGTTACGGAGTGGGGGCTAATTACGTCACGCCGTGGTATATTTTGAACCACGGCGTGACGTAATGCGACATTTCAAATCAATATGTCTTCCTAAGTATTTGAATGAAAGAAAAAATAAAACATACGAGTACGTGTTCAATATTTTTTATAAATCTATCTGATGGACATTAAATTATTTTTTTAGGATACAACCCAATTCCTTACTTAATAAATGAGAAAGTGAGTTTGTTTGTTTGTTTGTTCCGCTTTCACGCCGTAACTACTGAACCAATTGCTTTGAAATTTTGCAGACCTAAAGTTAGTAGTTCGGATTAAATTATAGGTACTTTTTATCCCGGAAAAAAATGATATTCCCGAGGGAAATCTAAAAAGCGCGATATAACCGAACTCCACGCGGGCGGAAAGCTAGTTTTTTTTAATATATAATCAATATTTTGTGGTAACGTGTTTATGCTTTTTGCAGCACAAGTGATTATTTTAATCCTTTTTAGATATCGACAAAAGAATCCTTAATCAATAGCTTTGTTTTTAGCATACTTGCCGTGCAACTGCGAAATTTTTAGGGCGCTCAGTACTGTTGGCCAAGGCTGTATGTCTGTTTGAATTATATGTCGGTTTTTCATTTATTAAATCGAGGGTAGTTGCGCGAATGGAGTTACGAGTCGCGTGGAAACGAGACATTAATGCTTATTACAACTGAAATTGAAAAAAAAAAAAAAACAGTAAAATATTGCCGGAGGATATCCGTCGAAGGGTTCTTAATTAATTAAATTGGCTTAGGCTTGTTTTTTGTAAGTCAGAAATAAATACTTAAAGGCTTTTTTTATTTATTAACATCGAAATTGTTTAAAGGAATGAATGTTGGCTCAACGATTATTTGGTTCGATTGTATGTGAGGTTTTTAATTTATAGGGACAATTCACTTATCATATTAAGAGGCCAGCTGTTTTTGTTTACCTACTGACCAAGATAATGTTATTGATAACTTGAATTAAGCTTTAGAAGATTCGTCTTGATTCATACATTGGCCTCCAAAGTTCTATTTTTCCAGTTCAGTCTAGACACTCCACATTATTATTTTAAATTCTATTGATCTAAGTATTTGACCTGATATCACGTTTTTGTTGTCAATTTTGATTACATTTGACATATCACTAAAAATAATTTAACTCAATTAAGCTATCATCAGCAGTCTGAGCAGCTGGACATAGTCCAGCAGTAGCCTCCCCTATTTCACACCATTCATCTCGTTTCTCGGCAACTCTGATCCAGTTACTACCAGTCATCCTGCTAGTCGTTCCACCAAGCCTGAGGGCGTCCCACCTTACGTCTATTGATTCGCGGTCTCCACTCTAGAACACGTCTACTTCAAAGGTCATCGGTTCTACGGCTAATAACCCAATTCAGCTTCTTCTTTTTTTTTTTGTTAAACCCAACAACACTACCAACGATGCTGTGCTAGAGAGATTGATCTGGAGACCCTCCTTGACCAAACTCCCAACACAACAACATTTGGCGCGTCGTACCTGGCAAACATCGCAACACAACTGCTCAGACCCTTCCACCGTACGGCTTCACCAGACATCATGCCGGAACACGACGAATCGCTTGGCGGTTGGACTTTGTCTGGTGGGTGGTAACTTCTGCCGGCAGCCGATGTTATGGCCTACCACCGAGCACCGGCATTTTACATGTTAAATTTTGGGTACGGAACCCAAAATTTTAAAACTGTATCCTATTATTTAGACTACAGTGTCTGTTTGTCACCAGGCTGTATCTCATGAACGGTTAAAAATTTCGACTGTCTTGAGCTTGACTCGAAATTTTCACTGATGATGTATTTCTATTGCCACTATTATACAATGCCAGCTGGTATCTTTAGTGCTTAAGGATATCTAGAGGGTTTCTGATACACCACAGAGCAAATACCACAGCATAACGAAAGTGAGCATTAAAATGTGGATCACAGTTTGTATCATCATCATCAAACTTTTTGTCGTCCCACTGCTGGGCACAGGCCTCCTCTCATACAGAGAAGGATTGAGCGTAATCACCACGCTTGCTCAAGATGTTTTCTTTCACCTTGTAATCAGTCATTGATGTCCAAGATATATTTAGAAAGTACATATAACTTAGAAAAGTTACATGTTGTACAAGCCAGATCTGCAATCGAACCCGTACACTCATACTTGAGAGGCTGGTGTTTTAACCACTAGGCCACCACGACTTACATAAAGAGTTTGTTTGTTTTGTTACACATTGCATTACGAAAGTGAGCTTTAAAATATGGAAATGGAAGTTCGTCATTTTTTCTGTTACGAAACTCTATTAAAGAATAAATTCCGCTCAAAAACAAGCCATGAAGCATAAATAGCGATATAGGTAATAACCTGGGGATAACCCCTGGTGGATTTGATTTCTGGTTTAACTTAAGCAGTGCAAAAAAAATGGAACTAAACAAAATAGAGTATGAAAGCGAAATAATGAGATGGAATAAAAGATATCATTTTTCTTTTATTTTTCAGCCTTTTTAGATGTCTACAGATTTCCACCATTTTCGGTAATCTTGATCGACAAAATGGTGGAAGCCTGTAGGCACACCACACACAAATCACCACTGACTCCATAATACCTCGTAGGTTCCCGAGGTGGTGTTGAGAACAGTTCGCATCTCGATCACGTGTCAGAACTGCCCCGAGTTTACTATCAACCAGTATGGGGAGACAGAGCAGCTGGAGCCTGACGTCAGGGTCAAGGTGAGACTCCTATGTGTTATTCCTGGTGTTAAACTATCTGTGTGGCAAATTTCATCAGTTTCATCCGTTCAGCAGTGCGAGAAAGAGTAGCAAACATTCATACCTAAATCCTCACAAATTTACATATTTATAATATTAGTATCATAGGACACTTATTTTCTTCTTTTTTTTTTAATAAACGTTGCCCGACACTAGGACTTTCTCTTGTATCGTGGGTGCGTTTAAAAACATATAAACTCACATACACAAACATTCAGATCCGGAACAACTAATTGTAGGACATATTATGAACATTTGTTCCGTGCGGGGATCGAACCCGCGACACGCAGCGCAGTAGTCGATCACCGCTAACCGTGTCGTCTTATTAATATGTTTTTCAGATCGGTATCCTAGTTTGGGGCGTGCAAAAGGGAGTCGAGCATGTGTCTTCAGTCGTGGAACGTGTGCATCGCTTCTCACCACAAAACAGGTCAGTACTAGTAGGTTTGTTTTACGATTTTCAATCTTAACTGATGCCTTGACTAACCAAACTAAACAAAACAAAAGGTCCTAGGTCACCAAAAAGCGTTGAAATGACTTATTGGTAAATAAGTAATTTCAACGTGTTTTGTGGCCTAGAACCTTTTTAGCTGAAGAATTTGTGCAGTAAATAGCTGATGGAAGGAGCCGTTTATTTATGAAATATATTAATAATGAAGTCCCTGTTGGAGATTTTTAACGTATCTAATGTCCTCGTTTCGACTCTGCTTTGATGATGTCCGTCGCACTAGTAGCCTAGAGATAGGGTTTGTCCACTTTTGCTAGTGCGTGTATCTACTAACACCAGTCGACAAGTTTCACATTACGGTCTGTGAACAATGAATAATTATTGGATTTAGAATTTTAGTTTCTTCGCTTTTTGTTTCTTGTTTGTTTTCGCACGTTTTCTCACATAACATCACATCTGACATTGGTAGAATTGTCGATATCAGCACCATTGCCATATAGAAAAGACTCAACAATCGAACTGTACGGAATAAATCCAAATATTTCGTTATTTTATTTGAGTGAACTTGGACCGATCCTTCATCCTCTCTGTCTCTTTGTGTTATTCGTCAGGGTACTGAACATAGACGGCGCCCTGGACTTCGACGAGCTGAACACTCCGCTGTACTCTCCCGCGCCGCCCGCCAGTGTACACGGGCGGGACTCCTCGCCGCAGCCCGCCGGCAACAAGTACACACCGTGCAACAGGTACTAACCAATATAAAATTAGTCTACGTCAAATACTAACTAGTAACCCCATCTGCGTTCCACCACCGGACGACCCGTCATACGGTGAGTTTCCACCCTTACGTTGTTAACACTACGATCCGGACGAAGCGTTTCGCTTCCTCTTTTATACCTCGTACATGAAGGACTGGAACAATTTGCCAGCGGCGGTGTTTCCGTCAGACTACAATTTGAGTGTCTTCAAGGCTAGAGTGAATAGGCTCTTAATAAACTAGCGCGCTTTACCATCAACGATCGCATCACTGCTTACCATCAGGCGTGATTTTGGTCAAGCACTAGTTTATAATTAATAAAAAAAAAAAACTTGTGTTAAAACAAGTTCAGACGACATTTTTACCTTAAAATATTTCCTACTACTACTTGTGATAGACTAGGACTATCTGTAGTAAAAGTGCGAGTAGGATAGTGAATACAGAGTGACATATCATCTCTATCCCTCATTATATTGCCGTGGTTGTCACAAGTATTGTCATAATTTACAAAAAATTAAATAAATTAGTTATTTATATGAATTATCATTCTCCTGTATGCTTATCCTAATTTATTTGGGGACGGCGCTAAATGATTTTTCATAAAGTTAAAAATACGTACAGTAAATGTATTCTCCATCACAACCAACATCCTGCTTTCCAAGCTATTTATTATTCCTCAATCCAAACCATTATTAACCAAATGATTAGTTCTATTTCCAGCAAATGTTGTTCGAAGTGCTCCGAGACATGCGAGATCCCCGAGCCGAGACACTTGTTAGGACCCAACAAGGATCAATTGAGGGTGAGCCCGTCTACTAAGCTTATTTAACACATACAGACCTATTATTCTTATTATTTAATATATATATATATTTCCCATTCACTACTACTTTTCGATTTCAAGTGACACCATAAAAATACAAAGTCGATAAATTTCCAGCACACATACCAACACTAACCACGACGTCACTAATCTTTACCGTAGCACCATACCTACCCACTGATGTCTCAAGAAACGAATGCGCTTCGGAAAGTATCGTCCGTCTTCGGAAATACGAACGTGTTATGATGAAAACTAATATAGAGTAGATACAACCATGAAAGTACTTGCCTGTTTACTATAGGGTGGTTAAATTTTTAGGCCCGATGTAGATTTTGAATAAAACCCAAATTATTTAGGAAATTATTGTAATTACTTTTTATTATGATAACACGGTATCTTTCAATTATGTATGGAACAAAATAATAGCCCAATGACCGCCGCGACCTCGGCGGCACATCTCCATCCGATGGACCTAATTTTCGATCACGCTGAGGCATAATTGAGGTTCTATGCCGTTAATGTTCCGAATTATCTCATCTTTTAGCTGTTGAATTGTTGTTGGCTTATCGATGTATACCTTTTTTTCAAATAACCCTAAAGAAAGAAGTCAAATTACATGATCTGGCGGCCAACAGGCTATTTGACAGAATTATAATTTCTATCTTGAATTACTTGGTTGCGGTTAAGAAGTTCACCGAAAGTGTTTTTTTTTTAATTTTAAATACGTATTTCGTAAGAAACATGCAAATAAAAATTCAAATAAGCCGCCGAAACGCTTTATTCAGCAATATGGCGTCGCGCCTTGTAAATAAAGTCACAAGCATATAAACGATTTTCGGTTCCGCAGTGGTGTTTGTATTTATCTGTTTTTTGTTGTTGTTTATCTAATAAAATGGTTTACAAGTGGTGTGCTGTATCGGGTTGTACAAATACATCGATAAAGCACCTGAGAACACATAGAACAACAAGTGCTGATGCGCGTATGACGTCATCGTGACATTAGCCAATCCGGATGGTTTCACAATATGTAGGTATGTGGCGCGAGATAAATGCCAAACATATTTTTGTGTTTTTGGATATATTAATTGTTAATATTTTTATTAAAACTCATGTAAATGACATAAAGAACCCTCATTTTATGCATTTAAAGCAGATAATCACAAAAAAATCATACTGTCAAATAGCCTATTGACATCGCTACCACGTGAGATAACTCGGCCATTGAATTTGTAGCGCTAAAGAGCCATTGTATCGTTAGCTGTGTGGCAAGTGGCACCGTCCTGTTGAAACCACATATCGTCCACATCTATTATTCTTCCAATTTATAAAAAGTTCGTTATCATCTCACGATAGCGAACCATTTCACCATTGATGTGGACGGCTCTTCAGCCACACTATCGCGAACAGCAGCAATATTTTCTGCAGTACGAGATGTACGAGCATGCACTGATGTATTCAAATCTCTTACAAACCCGGCTTGCATTAACATTTGGACGATTAAATTGACAGAAAAATTACGGAAGTGCACGATATGCATTTTGATTTGAACGTCCATTTTCATAATAAGACTAAATAACTTTAACGCGTTGCTCGATTGTGTATCTTTCCATGGTTCAAATCGAGTTAGTCTGAAATTCAGAAATTTCAAATGAAATGCAGAAAAAATCTTGAGGTTTAGGTGTTCTTCACATTCAACGTAGGCCCTTAAAATTTAACTAGCCATTATTATTACAAAAAGCTTAACAACTCTATACAATTCCCAAACAGTTTTTAAAACTTTTTTTGTGACGGGAGTAGGTTACCTGACAGAAAGCAAACTTCATTCAAACTCGCAATGATAGGTGCGCCACTACAAAGTGCGAATTTCATTGCCTCTGTGCTAATTTTCAAACAATGTATATTTACGAAGCGCATACTTTTTCTGTTTTAATTGTAACTTGATAATTTATCAAAATTCACAAAACTGCTGACGATATCGAGTTGCGCAAAAAAAAAATTCGTCGCCGTGCTTCATGTGACTCAAGCTACATTAGTAGTGGTCCAGGAAAATGAGCTGTAATATTTTAGTAGAAGGTATATTTTGCCCTTTTTGAATGTAATTGAACGGATCATAGACAATACTAACAACAAAAAAACTAGAAGCGAGAATGAAGTAACAAAATTCGTTAAAAGTGACATTTCTTAGGTGTGGTGTGTTTTGTGGTCAGCATGGACGAGTAAGAAATTTAAAAAAATGAAATGTTTTTAAAGAAACCTATATTTACTTTATTTTAGATGTAAAGATAAACTAATAAAGAAAATAAATAAAGTATAAAAACACATGTTACCCATTTAGATTTTAATGTATTTAAAAAAATCTATACAATACGTTAATATTCCGCATGCGAATCACTGTTAGTTAATTATTTTAACCCCACCGAAACGCATTTAAAAATTAAAAAGATAGCTCGTTTGATCAGCTGCTCAGCACAGTTATCTTTTTTTTAAAGAACCACTCCATTGAGTCATAAATCGAGTTTTAATAGCAAACGGCGAGCTCCTAGAAAAAGCGCGCGAACTAAATAAAGCACGTGACGGTCGGCGCCCGAACAGGCGTCGTAAGCAACTGAGTGGATATTTTCCATTCTTCTGTGGAATGCGCTTCCTCTTGATATCGATTGATTGTCGTCCTCCGTGGCGCAGCGGTCAATATGCCTGCCTGCGACGTGGAGGCCCCTGGTTCGATGCTCGGCCAGGTCATCATGGAAAACGATCTTTTCCTGATTGGCCTGGGTCTTGGATGTTTATCTATATATGTATCTATTATAAATTTAGTATCGTCGAGTTAGTATCCCATAACACAAGTCTCGAACTTACTTTGGGGCTAGCTCATCCCATAACACAAGTCTCGAACTTTGGGGTTAGCTCAGTCTGTGTGATTTGTCCGTATATATATATATATATATCAGGATGGCAGCCAGTCGGTTGGCATTTAAGCAGACATTGCAGAGTTATTTCAACACCTCTCTCCCATGTTTTAGTTTTGTATATATTATAAGTATATATTTTGGTAACAGTATGTATGTGTATATTGTTTATTTAAGTATTTGTTTAAATAGTGTTAAGAGTTTTTTTAATTATTTTTTTTCAACTAAAGCACCTGCCATCTAATCTCTTCACCACCCGTGGTGGACTGGTAAAGAATGTCTAAGGCATTAAGTCCGCCTCAGTACAGTTCATGTGCGAAAGTGTAAATAAATCCTTATTATATTATAAATCGGAAAGTGAGTTTGTTTGTTTCGCTTTCACGCCATAACTACTGATCCAATTGCTTTGAAATTTTGCAGACGTAAAGTTAGAAGTCCAGATTAAATAATAGGGTACTTTTTATCCTGGAAAATTTGATATTCCCGAGGGAAAACAAAAATATTGTTAGCTTCATAGTTCGGTGATAGATGGCGCTGTGTGTCGTTTAAAACAAGGTAATATATTGCAAACGAATATGCACATGTAAACTTAGAAGATAAATGATACGATAATAGTAATCCCCGAAAATGCAGAATCTAAAAAGCGCGATATAACCGAATTCCACGCGGGCGAAGCCGCAGGCGGAAAGCTAGTAAATAATAAATAAATATTTTCTAATAGCATATTTCCTTTCCCAGATACAAGTTGTGATCGTCCCTCTGACAGACTACTGTCACGTGGGCGCGAGCGACGACGCACAGGGATGACCTCGATCTGTCGCGCGTCTCTTTTGCACTCAACCGGAAGCGGCGGCGTGAAAGAGATGCCTATATTTCTCAGCATATGGCGCGTTTTGCACGCCCGAACCAAAGGTCCGAAGAGTTGGTTTGTTTTAGGCCTTAAACCAAAAGGGTGATACACGATGTGTGAAAATGGCTTATTTAATGTGACCCTTGACATTGAGTGTATTGTTTAGTTTCATGGGTTGGCTTTGCCTAGGAACTAGATAAACTTTATTTTTCGTTTGCAAGGCGTGGCGCCATTTTATTGAATTTGCCCTTTTTATACGCTAGAATCATTTTGTTAGTAAGAAAACTTAGAAAAATATATGTTAGTTTATGAGGCTAGAAACAAAAAAAAAAACTATGTGTGACGACAACTTTATAGTTTAATTCTAGGTTTGATGTCGAACTGAAGAAAATATGTAATAGTTTATAATTATGCATAATCTATGGTAACATAGGATTAAAGGGAGGACTCACTAAATGCTTCAACAATATTGGCACTGATTCCTATATTCACAAACTAAGTTAAATTTAAGTACAATGCATCTTATCCTTTTTTATTTCATTAAGAAAAGGACAGCAGATAAAATGTTAGTTCAGACCTGTCAAATTAGTCCGCTCTTGGCGTGAATTGATGTATTTTTTTTTTCACAATGCTTATAAACGCGTCTAAACTGTCTATGGTTCTGTAGGCCTAGTATGAGTTTTCAATACGAAACTCGATCGTCGATATCGAGCGCGTTTGGCGCTCTCATTGATTGAGAGTTCTTACGACCTTGAAGCGGGCCAATCGCTGAGTCAAACGCGCTCGACATTGACGATCGAGTTTCGTAATGAAAACTCATACTATCTATATTTAAATTTGACAGGATTAAATTAAAATGTTATCTTCTATCCGGTAACTTAGAAATTAGTTTATTTTGTGAACTAGAGAATTTGAGCCATATTTCCATTTTCTATGTTACGGGTTTGGTTTTCACACTTAGTTCTATAAGTAGACCATTGTGCGAGGTTCAACAATAGTATAACCACAGTATAATGATTTTTCGACTGTGGTATAACTGTACTTAAATATAATAGTCATTACTGATCCACCATTACTAAATAGTGTTTCATCTATTTGTAAATAAATAAAAAAAATATTCAGGCCACATAAATGTTGCATTAAAATTAACTGCCGTTGTTATCATTTCAAGTTCTGTTAAAGTTTACCAGCCATCATAATTTTATGACACATTTAGGTAGCTAATAGAAATAATCTAAATTGATTGTTGGATGTGAAATATTGTAAGTTTGGTGATGTACAATATTATTTTTTGTATATACGAAACCAGAAACACGTTTCCAGTATTTTTAATTAAAGATTCAGATTGTCCCACAGTGCGCACTTGCCTAGTGCCATGATCTGACGTCAACTGTGTTGTGCACTCGATAACCATACTGCAACAATTTCTAAATGTATCTGGGAAAAATATAACACGGTGTAAAAATGATTGGAATCGATTCAGTTGCTTATTCTGAACAAACTATATTCAGGTTTCGTATAAATAAAAAATAACGTATACAAAGGGGTGCTGACAATACGACAATAAATTAAAACATTGTGTACAACAACACATTCTCAGTCTACTCATAAAAAATATATATAAATATATACATTAGTTTAGTCACAGGACATTGTTTTTCATTTTTCATATTTTCGACATGATGTACATGTTAATAAGGCAACGCTTACAGGTTGATGACTGCCGCATCCAGAGACACTAAACTTTAATAATAATGGCGCGAAATAGAAAGTCGATACAGGACCGCGCTGTCGCCGGCTGATCGGAGGTCATTGAACCAATATTTTAAAGGATGTTCTATTCCGTTTGCAATATTATGCGATTTAGTTTGTTTGAAATTTTCATTTATTTTATTTTTGATGCTAGGTTTTTTCTATGGTTTAGGATTATTCCTATGAACCAGCATGGTTTGTGTCTTCATTTATTGTCGTATTGTCAGCACCAATCTGTATACACGATATTCGGGTGTTGGTGAGACTTCACTTTATAAACTTGTCATTTTATAAGAATAACAATGTTACAAAATATTTGTCCCTGGATTTGCGCCTGATTGAAGATAATAGGCTCGTCCTCTAATACATGCGTCTTAAGACTGTGCCGACCAGCGTCTCCATAAGATTTTAAACAATTTCTCCTATTTTAAAACATACAGGCAACTTATTCACTTAATCGTACAGATCCTAGCACATCAAGCCACTACAATCTGCCAGATTTCTTTATTAAATTTTCAACTTTATCTTTAAAGTTTCGGGTAGCTAGATCTGCTTTTGTCCGTACATGGTGGGATAATATTTACGGTTAAGTGTATAAGTACTTAAATTACATAACTTATTTATAAAAAAACATGTTGGTGCAAGTATTACAATGTTTGAGACCTACTCTGTGTTTCAATAGGGTAGTTGACTAAAAAAGTAATTAGTCCCGTCAGTCAGATTTCCAAAGAATACTAGACACGTATTTTTTATTTTTTCATATAAATAAAAAATTAAGACACAGTGCAGCGAACAGTTGGCATAAAAATTTTGAGTGTTATACAATTGAAGACAAAATTAAAATATTTATTAATTGAGAAATGTTATTATACAACTGATGAATTCCTATATGACAAATTAATGTAGACTTATTTATTTTGACTAGCTGATTTACTCCGTATTTGTGACACGTATCCAATATTTTTCTATAATCTGAATGACGGATTAAATAGAATCAATATTTTTTTAACCAGGAAACATCCGTATTGTGTTTTAAAATAAGAGAAATTGTTCAAAATCTCATGATGACAGTACTTTTGCCGAATCTAAAGGCCACATCGTAAAAATCTGTCTCGTTAGAGGTGTGCAAAGTGTATAATTTTTAAGTTTCTATCATTTACATCTGGATCTCTGAAATTATGTGTTTTGTAGACAAGAATTCTATGGATATAATGTGATTGCAATTTTGATACGATTTTGTAATTAATGATTAAAGAATTAAAACACCTTAAAGCATATATTTGCTTGCACGGTTGACAAATGTAATTAAGACATGCATTCCTTATACTGCGAGTACCAGGTTGATATCGATATATTTTGTAACATTGTTATTTATAATATAATGAATTAATATGTATATATAAATGTCTGCCTAATTCACTTCAGTGTTATTACGTATTATATTTGGATTCACTTATTAGCAATAAAATGTTTGTTGTATTGTACCTGTCTATGTTTACTTCTATGAATCATCCTCACAGCGGCTAGAGTGGACAGTTCATGGTTCAACTTAACTCGTTCAATATTGCGGAAGAAACATTGAATGATTTCCTTTTGTTTTGAATTGGTTGTTTCAATGCCGGCGGGCAGATCGCGCGACACTAGTGTATTTATTTCTTCCCATAACTGGTTAAATACGAGGGTATTTAACCAGTTATGGGAAGAAATAAATAAAATAGGAGGCTATTTCTAGGACTTACATCTTTGTTGTTGCATATCAGCATCCAATCATATACTAAAATGTCAAAAATCTAATACTACAATGTCTATGTACTATACCTACTACGTCATGTAGGCGCGCCCGTATGCTAGCCCTGTGTCCGTAGTCCTCACACAATTTCTGCAACGTTTTAAAGATTCATCCCGAAAGAGGTCTAGTGTTGGACATAGGCCGCCCCCAAGCTCCACTACTTTAACCGCTCTTATACTTTCCGCACCCAGCTGATTGCTGTGGCCTTCATCGGTCCGCCTTGTGCGAGGTCTTCCAACGCAGTCTTCCGGTACGTGGTCGCCGCCACTTCTTCGGACTTAGTCGGTTAACATGGTTCTCCGGCGGATCTTAACTCGAAACTAGAAGTACCACCATCTCCATTGACCTTTGGTGGCCTTCGTACTTCTAATGAGGCCCAATGTTGGCTGCTTCATCTAAATTGAAGGACTTTGACAGGCCGTGTAATTTAAATGGCTTCATATGTCAATAACAGAAGAAAAAAAGAAAATACATATACAGTATGTTAAGAAAACTGTCCGACCCGTGAAGGTGTTGTTAGGTATCGATAACTGATTCTGCTAATGGATACAAAACGGGCCAAACTTAAAAAAAAATCCCCCTAAAAAAATTAATATTATTTCGCAAAAAGAGGTAACTTAATAAATGTGCGATAAGCACCCTTCCGCGGGAGGCGGGCGGCAGGGCACGCGGCACGTGGTCGCATCGCTATTCGCTCATAATAATACCGGTTTTGTCACTTTTTTAAAAATTCTCAAATTTCGGGGATGTTGGAATTTATTCGCGGGAAAAAAAGATTATTTCAAAATTCATTTGTATGGGTACTATGATGATTACGTAAAATTTTATATTATATTTGGTCATGTGTTTACCTAAACTTTATTATCCTTATGGGTCGGACAGGGTTTTCTTAACATACTGTATTTAACACAGTTTACTTCAGTCTCTTGATAAGTAAAAAGGTATCTGTAGTCAAAGCGCCATAAGTAATAAATGTCATAAAATGTGATGTAAAATCGGCTGCCGGCAGAAGTTACCATCCACCAGACAAAGTTTGCCGCCAAGCGATTCGTCGTGTTCGATTGAGGTCTGGTGAAGCCGTACGTAGGATGGGTCTGAGCAGTTTTGTTGCGATGTGTGCCGGGTACGATGTGTCAAATGTTATGTTGGGAGTTTGGTCTTAGTGGGTCTCCAGATAAATCTTCCTCTGACGCAGCATCGTTGGTCGTTTTGTTTAACTTTGCCATCACCTCACTCAATTGCCATCTTCCTTCCTATTCACTCATTTTTATTTTTGAGTGAATAGGCTCTTAATAAACTAGCGCACTTTACCATCAAAGATTGCAACACTGCTTACCATCAGGCGGGATTGCCGTCAAGCACTAGTTTATAATTAATAAAAAAAAAGAGTGGGCTTCCCTAAAACAAGTTTTAGTTGAACAAAATTTCTTTGTCATAAGCACTTTCCCCAGTTTGAATGGAACCATATAGGATGTCGAGGGAATTGCACGATTTAATTCCCCGTTTATATATTAATAAAAAAAAAAAACCATTTAGGATAAATAGCGCTGTCCCTTTTCCTCAATGGCATAGTGATGGCTTTAACACGTCATAGTACGACTCCACCCTACTACTATCAGTTGGAATTATTTGGAAGCTTCTTGCTTTTCCATTGCTCCCTTTATTCGAAAATGTGTCCTGTTCAAAAACGTAAATAACACAATTAATGTTGTTGAACTGTCAAAATGAAACCCATTGCTACTGATAATCCGCCTTATTCATAAACGCTGCTTAAACTTAACTAGTGATTAGCGATTCTTTCATCATACATTTTTGACCTTTTAACGTCACTTAAATCATCCTTTATGAATAAACACCACAGTGATTAAGGGGTTTATCGATAAGCGATGATTAAAGTTAAATAACGTTAATAGGTAAAAAATGTATGTTTTAAGAATCGCTAATCACTAGTTAACTTTAAGCAGCTTTTATAAATAAGGGGGAATGTGTTACGCAATGACTCTCCCTGCAGGTAATTGTCACTATCAGTAGCAAATGGGTTTCATTTTGACAGTTGACAGCATTTATTGCGTTGCTCAAGATTGAATGGGAATATTTGGCAGTTTCGGGTAGCTACTGTCGTCCGTACCTACATGTGCAATATTTGTCTTATGTATAATATTCGCTGTCACCACGTGACACTGGCAGAATAGTCGTAACCGGCTCAGTTGCCAAAGAAGGAAAAAAAAAAAAATATTCGCTGCGGAATTATGTGTGTATGTTTATAAATTGTTGTATAGTTTGACTTGAATATAATAAGTTGAAATATTATTTGTCTATATTTTTTTCTCCTTCGGAAAATAAACAAAATATTTTATTGGCTCAGATTCCCAAAGTAAACAAAAATAACTGGAGCGCATCTTTTTCTATTTCGTTGAGAAAAGGACAGAAGATATTTGGTTAGTCCTGCCAAATCCATTTTAGACGTGGTTAAAAGCATGGCGACTAAAAATACGCCAATTTACGCCAGGCGCGGACTAATTTCTTTCTATTTCACTAAGAAAAGGATAGAAGATAATATTTTAGTTTAATCCTGTCAAATTAAGATACTCCATAGACAGTTTGGACGCGATTATAAAAATGGCGACCAAAATACGCTAATTTATGTACTTCTGAAGCGGACTAATTAGACAAGGTCTGAACTAACATTTCTGCGCCTCGACAAGAACGAGCTCATGCACTACGACGGCTCGTACAGATACGCAAGTCACGCAGAATCATTTACAGGGTGGTTGGTAGGAATCTTCTATCCTTTTCTTAATGAAATAGAAAGTAAAAGATTCTCTGAACTTAAAATATATTTATTTTGTGAATTGGTAATTGGGACCATTGGCTAAAAAAGGAGTGACTACCGATACCGAGAGACTGTTACAGAAATCATCATCAGGCTTTTCGCAATCATGTTGGCGTCGGTTTCCGTTGTCACAGAATGATCAGTTTTTTTAGATGGAACGATTACCTATGTGACCTCCATAATTCAGATTATCTGTCTTTTGGTAAGACTAGTTGATGGGGCAGTAAGCATGGGCGTAATTTCACTGTTTTAGTTGAGTTGGCAAAACTTTCCTTGTGGCGGTATAGGATACGTCCCATAGGAAAGGAGCGTTCATGGGGCCCACCCCTGGATTTTTTTTTACAAAAATTTGTCAAAATACTGGTTATTTAAGCTATTTTCCAAGTGTTTTGCCAATATTTCCACTGATACTATTTTACTTATTTAGATGTATAGGTATGTATTCGGTGAATTGCCCGTTTGCTATGAACAAAAACCTTGACCTGGCGTGGTATTTTCACTTATCAACATCGTATATGATTAGTTCTCTCCTCGTTTACAGGGCAAATTCAAAACGGACACATTTCTACAGGATCAGTTACCTATGTCATACTCTTACAACTTTGTTATCATTATACCTATTATACATATTTTGTTTAAATTTTGGGGTGACAAATAACTGATATAGAATTTTTTAGGGTGGCAACTGCCACCCCCCCGATTACACATATAAGGCAGTAAGGTTCTGGAGCGGTGGTCGCGTACCGGAAGACGCAGCGTAGGCAGGCTCCCAACAAGGTGGACCCGATGACCTGGTGAAGGTCGCGGGAAGCCGATGGATGCGGGCAGCACTAGACCGGTCATCGTGGAAATCCTTGGGGGAGGCCTTTGTTTAGCAGTGGACCTGTATAGGTTGAGGAAGTTGCCTGGGTATCTAAAGACCCTTAACGACTGCTCTCACGAATGCCAGCCGGGAAAACGGCGGGACGGGAGAAAGGGGTCAAGGGTGAAAATAAAATCCATTTGCATTTATACGTAAAGTGTTTATTATACAATTGACGATACATGTAAAACGAAAAAATAAAAATCTTCATCATTTTTAAACAAACCTTACATTCTGTACGTCGACAGTAAATTATAAAAATGCTAAGCAATAGGAATACACGATGATTTTCGTATCAATAAAATGTAACTACTTCAATTAAAATATAAACATTCATGACACCCATAGTTTCTTTAAAAATACTCAAAATTACTTACAGCAACTTGACTATAATATGACTAAGGGTTCGTACAAACGAGGCTTGGCACGCGTAGTGGTCGTGCGACTTTTCTGGCGTTTCAAGACAGCGCGGTATAAGTAAGGTAGTCTACGCAGATTGGCGATACGACACGGCAAGAGATTTTTATGCGACGAATAGGCACATAACTTAATAATATGACAATCAATCAATTCAATGCAGCGTGGGTAGGCCCCCGACAAGGCGGACCGACGACCTGGTTAAGGTCTCGGGAAATCGATGGATGCGAGAGGCGCAGGACCGGTCGTCGTCGAGATCCTTGGGGGAGGCCTATGTCCAGTAGTGGACGTCTTTTGGCTGAAATAATGATGGCAACAATCAATTCATTTCATTGACAATGCCTATGGCTGTCGTGGTATCATTGCCATCAGAACGTGCTTGCATATAGTTGTGCTGAAGGTTCCTCGACAGTACTGTGGCGCCAGTGGACACGGCTATGCGGCAAGCCCTTTTGAACATAACCCAAACACAAAGTGATCTTAATTTTAAATTTCAAAAGCAATCCAAACTCAGGCCAACTCACAATTTAGGCGCTTAATGTACACATTGACTTTTCTTACACTAGACTTATCTAACGCAATATGCATAGAAACCTTGTTTCGGGACTGAAGCACTTTTGAAAGCGGGTAGATAAATATTTAAACAATACAGTAGTACAATTGGTTTGCTTATTTGAAATAAATGGTTTGAGTTTGACAACTCTGTGTGACGTCACAGGGTGGGTAGTTATCCTGACTACCTCACATTTTTGTAGTTTAAAACTATTTAATCGTTTAGACAGGTATGTTATACCCAAGGTTCGCACAGCGCACTGGTTTTTGAACTCTTTGTATTCAACAGAGAATTGGAAATCCAATAGAGTGCATCCCCACGCGTCAAGAAAACAGTGTTGAATGTTCAACTTTCGTCGGCTAAGTCCCAGCGTTGATAATTCAGTACGCTTGCAACCCAGGTTTATGTTGTGTAAAGTTGTATTTTATATGTGATATTGCATGTTAACGTCTTAAGTTTTTAAGTACTAGATTTAAAAAAGACCTTTTATATCATTATTTATTTCGGTCTAAATTATATTATCACTGAAAAGAGACTTTTATACCAATTAGGCCGAAGAACTTTTTCGTTAAAACTTAAATATAGCTATGCATCGCCTTGTAGAAAACGGAGGTACGCTCGTCATGAAGATCTTTGAGACTTTTTATTTTAATATTTATCTTAATTAAAGGTAACGCCGAAACTTCTTATAAGATAGTGTTAAATCCGTAAAATTATCATAAGAGAGTATAAAGAATACACTTTAAAACTAAATACTTTCGCACCATCATTGAATAAAAAAAAATACTTTTACATAAGTACTACGCTAAGTTGAGCCTTTAGGTACTCGACATATGGTAGATTTTATTAGATACTAGGTTCTGACCGCGACTTCGTCTGCGTGTAGTTCCTTGACCCGCAACGCCTCTCCGAGTTTTCTTTTCGTTTTTTCTCACTTCAATATGCTTAGCTGTTAAGGGTCTCAAATTGTTATGTTAAATAGCCTTTTGCCTTCCTCGGTTGAATTGAGTTATCAAGTATAATTTTTAGGGTTCAGTACCCAGTTCTGTCACCAGGATTTATTTCATGAACCGTCATAGCTAGATAGTTGAAAAACTAACTGAACTAAACGAAATACTATTATTTTTTGTATGAAGTCCTTCCTGCGCGAGTATCTATAATTTGCACTTGGCCCTTTTTTAAAATCCGAATATTACTCCTATAAAAAAATGTTTTCTTTCTTTTTAATAATATTAGTACTTATAGATAAAACTATTTCAGTTCACCTTGGATGGAATAGTAAATGCAGAATTTCGGAGCGAGACTTTAAAAAAATAAAAAGCAAAATGATTGACTTGCTTTTTGGTAATCACAGTCTTTGATTCCTTACGAAATAGACTATGGTTAGATTCTAAAATGTTGTTTAAAAAGTTATTGTCACAATTTTTTTTTTATAAAAAATACTTTATGTGAAAAGTTCTTTTGATCTCAATAAGTTTCATTTATCACAGTGTTACATCATAAATATAACGAAACAATAAGAAATTAGGTCGAACATTGCTAAAAAATACATATATTTTTTAAATGGATTTGGGAAGCATAAAGCACGTAGGTACATGGTCAGCCACACGGGATCTATTGAATACTACCACTATTTAGACATTACACAGTGGGTCTGACTTGCGGGTTGACAATAAACATTGCAGACAAAAAACCTACCAGGAAAACATATCTTGGGTTAATACTTACTATTCTACCATTTCACGAAGTTCTATTAAACTCTTCTATATTTATTTTACGTTATAATTGAGAAATACTTGTGACCGAAAATCGCTAAAACAATCGTCGATGCAAGCGGAAACGTAATATAATATGCTTTTTTTTTTTTTTTTTAAATAATTTTCATATTTGATATAAAATGGCTGTTCATATAAAAATAGGGTAGTTGTTGGATCATAGGAGCAGCTCCTTGGGGAAGAGGTTCCTGGAAGCGTAGTCTTCCAATACCTGGAAAGTAAATTAACACTTTTAACTAGAGCCACAAATTAATGATTTTTCATATACCAGAAATTCGCATAACTGTTTGAGAGCACGTCAATTAGTTATGGGTAGGTAGTCAGAAGTTTGAAATATTGGTAAGTTATTTTTCTCTCAGGGTGGAAAATCCTCATGGATGTCCACCGCCCTGGGGCGGGCGGTAGGGTCTGACAGACTCTTACTGACTAAAAACCACCCCTGTGTTCATCTCACACCTACGTCGGGGGTTGCTAGAACAAACACTGCTTACGCCATTGGTGCCGATTCGCCACTGTGGGCCTCCTCGGGCCATGAGAGTGAGATTTTTATCTGCCCTTCGCCGACGTCCGGTGCGTCTGCTGCGGGCCAGGTGAGTGGACGAGGTCTTCTCTCAACCTCCGCATCCTAGGACTCTTCGCTGCCGACTATCGACTCGATTACAGCCGGCAGCGACAGGTCACTGCCTACTTCAGAGATGAGGGAACGGCGCGACTCCTCCCAAGCGGCAATTGGTAACTCACCTCTCTCAACTTATCCACAGTGGGCTGTGGTACATCCAGCTGCATGACCTCCCTCAGCTTGCTGCCGTCCAGGCACAGCTGTTTGTTGAGCAGTAGTTCGGCCCCAGCTGATGGTTCCAAGGGAGTGTGGTCCAGCGAGTACTTGCGACAAATCTCTGCCCAGGCGGTGAGGTGCTTGTCGTTCGCTTCTTCGGCTACTGAAGTTATGTCCGTCTGAAAAAATATAGTGGGTTCTGTAATGATAATTTTTAATTGACCTTGTGTTGTCATCTGATATTATGCTGAGCTGAGGCTCTTTTGGAATTATAATAATTGTTTTGAGGTAAATTTATTTTGTGGTAATGCTAAACACGCTTTTTTCTTTCGATTTTTTTTTTGACAATCATGTGCGCTACCTGGGAGTTCGTTGGGTCACTTTTCTGCCTAGTGAAAGAACTAGCAACTAATAAACAATTTCATTTGTTACTTAATCTCATAATGATTCAATTATTGTTATGGTGGTTAAACAAGTACCAGCATTAGCTACTAATTGGTCGATCAGATTTAGACTTCAGTTTGTTCTATATACAATATGTAAAAAAATCCCGTCCGACCCGTAAGGATAATAAACACATGACCAAATAAAATATGAAATTTTACAAAATCATTATAGTAACAATACTAATGAATTTTGAAATAATTTAATAATAATCTTTTTTTTCCGCGTATTAATTATAACTTTGACAAAATTTGGTATTTTTTTAAAAAGGGATAACACCATTTTTGACGGTATTATTATGAGCGAATAGCGATGCGACCGCGTTCCGCGTGCCCTACCCACTTTCGCCTGCGCATGTATTGTCTACGGCGCATTTATTAATTTACCTCCTTTTGCGAAATAATATTTAATTTTTAGGGGATTTTTTTTAAAATTTTACCTGGCATTGTAGGCATTAGCAGAATCAGTTATCGATACCTAACAATACCTTAACCGATCGGATAGGGTATTCTTTACATATTGTATATTAAATCGTTTGGATTCTTTTGAAGAGTATCTATAGGTATATGTGGTGTTTTGGAACCTTTCGTTAAACATCATGTTAATGAATCATTAATGGAGTTTGTTAATAAAAAGTTTTCGACTGATTTATTGACTTGTATTATTGAAATCACTAAAAGATTTACCTTAGCCAGGGTGGAGATTGCAGTCCCATAATAATCGTGGTTAATCTTAAAGATATCAGCGACCAGCTCAGCCAACGCTCCCTGGGTGCTGTTAGCGTCATCCACCACATTATATATCTGTTTGTTGGCTTCTGGTTTACGGCCCAGTATCCATATTGCCCGACAAAGGTCCCGGACGTGGACAGTGTTCATCTTGAGGTCGGCTGTCCAGAGGAGCTTCATGGTTTCGTTGAGGTGTTTGTAAATTCCGCCGTAGAGGAGGCGGGGCGCTGTGGGGAAATGTGTCGTAAGTGAGTTAAATTGCTTTTTTACGACTTTGCGTTTTTTTTTGCTTTGACTCGATTTTTGGGATTTTTATTATATTTTATTTGCATAAGCATGTCTACCATTACCTTATTTATTTATTTACTAGTATTGTTTTGTTTCTATTTTACTACTCGTCATCAATTTTTTTTTATACATATAGGTCACTGTTTTTATATAACACATTTTTTTTTTGCATACACAAGTCACTTTGCTGTATAAAACAACATGCAAGTGTGTATACGTGTATGTATTGTGTGACTTTTTAGTCTGTGCTAACTAAATGTGCTTTCTTTCTTTCTTAGTATACTCCATCGGATTAGGTATTTCACTTCAGTTTTCATGTTACGTCACAGTTGCACTCTTCAATTTAGGAATGTTAATAATGAATTGCATACTGATTCTCTCTCTCTAAATTTTTTATCTGCCTGCCTTTTCCCAAATATGTTGGGGTCAGCTTGCAGACTAACCGGATTCAGCTGAATACCAGTAGTTTACATAGAGTATCTGCCTAACTGACCTCCGCAACCCAGTTACTGAGTAATACGAGACCCCTTGAAGACCGCTGGTCAGTAGGCCTAGTATGAGTTTTCATTACGAAACTCGTTCGATCGTATCGAGCGCGTTTGACTCAGCGATTGGCCCGCTTCAAGGTCGTAAGAACTCTCAACCAATGAGAGCGCCAAACGCGCTCGATACGATCGAACGAGTTTCGTATTGAAAACTCATACTAGGCCTACTGACTTCCGGACTTCTGACGAAGTGTAACGACTGTCAAATATCTACGGATAACAGCCGAGACAAACTAATATTGTTTTTCTTGTCTAGCATAGACTACATCTTTAATTCTTCGTAGCGATACTACACAACATGCGGTTGATTGGTTGGAATATGACACACACGGATATAAAATAATGCGTATGTGTGCCGCGGCTGCTTTAGCGCAGGCGACAGTAGTCTTTAAGGTGAAAGAGGACTTCTATACGTGATAGTAACATCGAAATGATTAAAACAAGCAACACATTATAATAGCAAATAGTATTAACAGCATTTATGTACGGACAACAACAGGTCAAGTTACCCGTTGCTGTCAAATATTACCAATCAACCTTGAGTTTTAATGCTTTAGCGATATAGTTGAAAATCTAATATAGTCTGTACCTATACTAACGTCTTACGTGCGAGGAAAACCAAAAAAATACACGTGAAAAAAGTAATAACTGGTAGTGTGAATAATAATCTCGACAAGCGCCAAGAACCGTAAACATTATGCATACGTACGCCACAAAACTGGATTACGGTGAATGTTAGATTGTCCGTGATAATCCACTTTCCTTCACAACAGACGGATTAGAAAACTAATAACATTAATTAACGTTATAATGCAGTGCACTGTGCAATAAATATTAGGCATTCTGAATAAAATATTGTTGTGATTTGTTTACTTTTTATTTGCCGACCTTTCTTATAAAGTAGCTCGCTTGGTTTTGTACGTGCGTGACGGTTGAATATCAATATGATTATGAACCACGAAGAGTTTAGCTGATAATATTCAACGTTTTCAACAAAACATCAGTGTGGCTACCATGAGTTTTCATTGCGAAAACTCGATCATCGATATCGACCGCGTTTCACTCATCGATTGGCCCGGTTCAAGGGTCAAGGTTCAAACGCGGTCGATGCGCATGATCGAGTCTTGTAAAATAATGAAAACTCATAGTAGAGCCACACTAGTACACTTTCGATAACTACCGATCGTTTTGGTAAAAATCTCACAGTGAGAAGTTACGTGGAGTGGGCTTAGAATGAGTTGTCAATATTGTCAATCCCCGAGCATAATGGAATGACACCTCACTCCACGCACACTTCACCTAACGTTTTCATTGTGAGGTGGTCACAGGAACGCACCGCTGGTACTTCTCGCAGGTTCCTCTTCTATTTGAGACGGCTATTTTTTATAAAACCCCACCTCATAAAGCATCACCTTCGACGTTTATATTATAATTAAATTTATGGAACAATAAACTGAATGTCATTATTATCAAATTTCAAATTAAAAAGAAAAAGTGCGAAATTCAGGCCTAGGGGGGGCAAGTCAAATTTTTAGAGTAAGCGAGGGTCAAACTGAAAGTTCTTAGAACTGGCCACTTATAAACAATGTAATAAAAAAATAATTCTAAAATTTGAAAATAGAACTCTTTGGCAATATTACTGAGTATATATTTCATTCATTTGTCATTAGTTATACGATTTGGCGGCAAATTGAAAATTGTCTGTGTCACGTCAACATGAATTTAACACGAGAAAATTTTCGTGCAATGATTTTTTATGACTTTCGATGTCATTTAAGTCAACAAGAAAGTTATGATAGACTACGATTGGCCTTTCACGATGAAGCCCCATCTCGTGCGACTGTTTACAACTGGTTTAATGAGTTTAAACGTGGTCGCACTAATCTCACTGATGATTTACGTGAGGGACGGCCTTCTACGGCGACGACTGAAGATAACATCTGTGTTGTGCGGCGTATGATAGAGACTGACAAAAGAGTGACCTATCAGCAGATTCGGACAAGCTTAGGCATCGGTATGAGTCAAGTGCACAAAATCCTCCACGAACATTTAGCGGTCAGGAAGCTTTGCGCCCGGTGGATACCTCATAATTTGACTGAGGCTCAAAAACTCCATCGTGTGGATTGGTGCCGTAAAATGATTGAAAGATTTAACGGAGGTGACTCAAATGCTGTGTTCGACATACTAACAGGTGACGAAAGCTGGATTTACTGTTATGATCCTGAAACCAAAAGACAATCTGCTCAGTGGGTGTTTCCTTTCGAGGAGTTGCCAACTAAAGTGAAGAGAGATCGAAGTGCAGGAAAAAAAAAATGGTGGCCTCGTTCTTTGGAAGGATAGGTCATTTCACAACAATTGTGTTAGAGGATCAAAAAACAGTTTCTGCAGAATGGTACACTACCAATTGTTTGCCACTTGTCTTGGAAAAAGTTCGAGAGAAACGACCTCGCAGTAGGATCCTCCTTCACCACGACAACGCCTCGTCGCACACCGCCAAGCGAACGATCGACTATTTGGCGACATCAAACGTTGAATTACTGGGTCACCCGCCGTATAGTCCCGACCTCGCGCCTTGTGATTGTTATTTATTTCCAAAAATTAAAGAAAAACTTAAAGGAAAGCGGTTTATGAATGCTGAAGAAGCGGTGGCTGCGTATCGCGATGCCATTGAAGAGACCCCTAAGGACGAGAGGGCAAAGTGCTTTTCCCAGTGGTTCCATCGCATGCAACGGTGTATTGACGTGAATGGACAATATTTTGAAAAGATATAATAAAACTAATAACTGGCTAATGTTATCAGTTTTTGATTTTCTAAGAACTTTCAGTTTAACCCTCGTAATCTTTGTGCGCTATAGTCGCACACGGTTTTTTTTGGTAATTACAGTACATTTTATCAGTGTCTATTGCGTGGTTTATTTAAAAATCAGAGAAAAGTCCTCGTTTATACTTTGTTTAGTAATTAGGGGAGTTCATACATGTTCTACGAGATTTCAGGAAGGGGGGAGGGGGGTCAGCTGCCCCCCTGGGTACGCCTATGGTAACGCACACATTATTTTTGAGAAAATTAATGGAGATGAAAGAAAGATAATTACAGAAAAGCTATTTACTTTAAATATTAGCTTATAATAGTGAGTGGGTTGTTGGCAACCTACTATGCGAAGACCTCGCGGTGAAGGAGAGATGGCGCTCGTACTTCCTGCTTCGTACGAGCTGCTGGATAAGCAGCTTCAAGAGGTGCAAACACCGGAACTCCCTCCAAATTTTGGATTAGTGCCCCCGATAACGCCTGAGGAAGTCCATACGGCTCTTCGTCGCATGGCTAATCGGAGTTGACGGAGTCCCCATTGAGGCCTGGAAGGCGATGGGTCCTCGCGGTGTGGGCATGTTAACTAACTTTTTGAACCGCGTGCTCCTGAACGGCAAAATCCCGAGCCATGAGTATTAATTATCCAGTCTTCAAAGGCAAGGGCTCGGTACAGGAGTGTGGCAACTATCGCGGTATTAAGGTCATGTCCCACACCATGAAGATCTTTGAGGGGATTATAGATTCCCGGATCCGGCAGGAGTGTGCTGTCTCGGAGTGTCTGATTCAGTCCTTAGTAAGTTTCTGTTCAGCGTGATATTAGACGTGTTGTCGGATAGCATCAGGGATTCACATGAGCAACCTACTTTATTTTGTTGGGATGGGAAATCATCCAATGACATCTCCCGCTCTGGGCGGAGCGGAAGGGCGGGTCAGACTATTACTGACTAAAACCCACCCGTGTTTCTTCACTTGCCTGTGCGACGGCTAGGGCCTCGGTTTCTTGTTTAACCAACCCACAACCCTGACCCAGGAGGCATTGGTCTTCGTGGACCCCGTTACGATGAGGCGCGCGTGAGACACAAAGCGCCGTTGATTCGGGCCTGGTCCTTACCGGGCGTTGAGCTACCCACTGCTTACCGCCGCTATTGTGGCGTGCCCAGCACTGGGTTGCGACAATCGCAGTCTCCATGTCGCCATGAGATCCCGCCGGAGCTCTGTCCGCCGTACCGCGATTACTCGCGGTAGCTCCTTATGCCCCGGCGTTTTGCCTCCTCTCGCCACTCCCACATGTGGGACATCTCTCGCCGGTTCCACACTCCTTGGTGACCGGGGTAGATTATGAGCAACCTCCTTGGTTGCTTACGTATGCTGACGATATCGCGCTGGCGGACGCGGACAGGGATCGGTTGGTGGGGCGTGTGAATGTGCGGAAGGACTCGCTTGAGAACGGAGGTCTGATGATGTCTGTGCGCATAGGCGGAGGCATGGTCGAGTGCACAGACCAGTTTAAATACTTGGGGTCTGTACTCCACGCGTCCGGCGACATTGATTGCGAAGTCAGGGTACGTATTTCTGCAGCTTGGGCAAAATGGCGTGAGGTGACAATGTCATTTGTGATCCTAAAATGCCAGTTAAGCTTAACGGGCAGGTCTATAAGACCATCATTGGACCTGTTCTCTTGTATGGCAGTGAGGCGTGGCCTGTGCTTGAGCGACACAAGTAGGAGCTGCGTGTCACGGAGATGAATATGCTGCGGTGGATGTGTGGAGTTACGCGGAAAGACCGCATCAGGAACTCCCGCATCCGTGGCAGTCTTCACGTCCGTGACATAGCGGACAAACTGCAGGAGGGTCGCCTACGTTGGTACGGTCTCTCGAGAAGAGCTTACTATAGAAATGATCCTATGAAGTAAGGTCTTACGTTGGTACGGTCACGTCTTACGAAAACCGGCCGGCATGTTACATGGGTTATAAATGTCTTGCCATGGCGCCTCCGCCGGGCCGGAACAAGCGGGGTAGAGCCAAGAAGTGCTGGCTTGACATTGTAAGAGATGACATGCGTGCCAACAATCTCACACCAAAGGAGCAAGAAAGCGGACCCGGGCTCCAACGCGAAAGCGACGGATGCAACCGGGATAAACGCTAAGTTAATGATGATGATGACTAGTGAGGGGGTTTTTGTTTAAGAAGGAGAAAAAGTATTTATTGTGACTCTTACAGGAAGATCATAAAACTAAACACAATCAAAAGTAAAAACATCGAGAAGACACAACAAGAAGTACTTACTAAAACTCCGTCGGTCTCCGATGCCGTACACGATGGCTGGCCTGATGATAGTGTAGTTTAGCTCAGCCGCCATGTTCTTAAGCTCCTTCTCCACTTTGCTCTTCATCTTAGCCTCCGTGGTCCATGGTTCTAATGAGCAATCTTCTTTTTGGGGCTAGAACACGAATTCATGTCTTAAGACACACTGACAGCTTTATTTATTTATTAAGTCATCATCATCATCATCATGTCAGCCACAGGAAGTCCACTGCTGGAGATAGGCCTCCCCCAAGGATTTCCAAAAAGACCGGTTGGACGCGGCCTGCATATTTGGTCATGTGTTTACCTAACCTTTATTATCCTTATGGGTCGGACAGGGTTTTCTTAACATACTGTATATATATTTATTAAGTATAGGCTAGAGTTTTTTTGACGGAAAAGCTGAGATGAATGTCACGCGCATTTTTCATTGGTCTTATAAAATTATTTATAGAGTCGTTTACTAAATAAAAGCGCGTGATTATGTAGTAAAAAGTGCATTCAGTAAATAATTCAAAAAACATTGAAATATGGCAGCATGGCCACATCATGATTTGCCCTCATAGACGGTTCACGCGGCCGTCTTTTTCAACTGTCATTAGCGATCCGCCATTATTGTGAAATAAAATTTTCAAAGAATTTCTATAATTTGTTACACGTGTTATTGGCAAAATTGTGGTATTTATTCCACGGAGGCCATTGATCAAGAGTTGAGGTTGAATATCACCTTGAAAAAAAAAAAAGAAAGTAAGTATAGACTACCTGTTCCTGATGTCACAAGTGTCGCGATACATCTGCGGAACGTACGGCGCCGAAAGTTCGGCTAAATTCGCTCGCAGTGCATTTCAAGTACTCTATGACACATCACGCGATGCGTTGCGTGACCGAAAATTCGGCGGGTAGCTGAACGTTCGGTGTGTGTTGTGCATGGCGCGCGTGGCGGTAACGAAGAGCGGCAATGTCTTCTAAGCCCTCTATATTCTAATAATAATTTTAGCTAATATTCTAATTAAATCAATTTTTCTGGGCAATTCAGCTACGTCACAGAAACCGCACACCATAAAGTGTCGACACAGACAGACTGACGATGACGCCACGTAACTTTCCGTCCCGTAGCGCACTGAACAAGACGCCGCATTTTGACCATTTGGTTTGTTATAACAACTGAATATTGCGACTGACACTTCAGCCGCTGAGCTTTCGGCGCCGTACGTTCCGCAGATGTGTTCCCACCCTAAACTGAGCTGATCGATGACGTCACCGCTTGAATGTCACCAGCGGACAAGTTTTACGAGCCCGACCGGATCCTTAGTAATTATCACTCTCTGATAAGTACCGAATTGATTAACCATTTCGTCGGAGCCAGAGTACGCTTTTATTAATATCGTTAACGAAAATTAATATTGTTGAGGACATGAACGGAGAGTGTATTCAGACTCAGGATGTAGGGGAGTTCATTTATTCTAAGAGCTCGTTAATTACATTACGTACAACTTAATCATTAATAGGGGTAATCTAATACATAACATCTCATACAATTATTCAGGTTCACAGACAGACTACGTGGCGTAGCGGTAGCGAACGCGGCCGTTGCGCAAGGAGGCGTGGGTTCGATCCCCGCGCAGTGCAAATATTTGTATACACGAATATGAATATGTGCACTGGTCTGGTCGTGCCTCGGAAAGCACGCTAAGCAGTTGGTCCCGGTTGCCATATGAACATCTAGTGGCAGTCGTTACGGGTTGTTGGAGCACTCAAAAGTCCAACAATTGGTCTAATTACAATGCTTCGATATCACCTTCGGGTTGTGGAGGTCAGATGTCAGCCACTTCACGGAAAATATCGAAGATTAGTCAAAATCAATAGTTAGGCCGGTAAAGCGGACCTCAGACTCTAAAGCTGAAAAGCTTCAGATTAACGCTTGGATGATGATGATGATGACGATTGATGACAATTATTCAGCATCCATGCGTACTAGCGCAGTGCCAGTTTCGCTATTAAGTGAAATTATTCAGTTCAATACAAAAGCAGCGAGCGTAAATAACGACCCAGAGCATTCACCTTCATTTCGCATACTACATAAACAACATAACACTCAATATTCAACTTCAATTTTATTTATTTAGCTTTTCCCAATCCCGGTCATGATCTATCCGTGTGGCAAATTTCATAGAAATCAGTTCAGTCGTTTGTGCGTGACAGCGTACCAAATAGACAATCAAATCTTCTGTCTTTATAAGTTTAAACAATTTTACCCTTTTACCGAGCTGATTAGCAGCGTCACACAGTTTTGCGCGAATAAGTTTCGATTTCGTGGGAATATAAGGGCATTAAGTCCTGTATCGATACCTTAATTAATCATCATCATCATCAACCTTTTTACCGTCCCACTGCTGGGCACAGGTTTCCTCTCATACAGATACATTAATTAAAACCCGCTACCTCCTTGTAAGATTTTTTTCAGTATCTTAAGGTCTAAAACCTAAAATACCGTTGTGAGATAATTACGTAAGCTAGTATTTTTGATTATAAGGGTGTTATTAGGAGCAAAAAAATTTTTTTTTTTACAAAATTTTATGTAACCCGTTTTGTAAATTAAGGTATCGTCTAATTTTTTCTTGCTTTACCTACCACCTTTGTGAAAATCATCCAAATCCGTTCAACAGTTTTTGCACGAAAAAGTAATAAAAATCCATCCATCCAAACTTTCACGGGTACAAAAATACTAGTTGGATTCTAAATTGCTTTAATTACGTAACACACTATTACTATAGGAATCATTTTGAAGCTTATTGCTATTCCATTGCTCCCTATATTCGAAAATGTGTCTGCTCAACAACGCAAATAACGCAATGAATGTTGTTGAACTGTCAAAATTAACCCCATTGCTACTGATAGTGTGTTACGCATTTACTCTCTAGTACATCTTTAAACTACCTACCTATAACAAAGTACCAACCTTATCGCTACTATGCATCTGCCCACTCGAAATTTCAACCAGCCTCTCGACCTTCAGCTTGGCACACTGGCGGGCTACGTTGGTGCTGAGCGTGTAAAGCCCCTCGGAGTACACTGCTTCCGTCTGTCCTACCCTGGTCTCGCCGGAGCAGTTCACCACCAGGCCCCAAGGGGCACCGTCCCCAGGGTCCAGGGCTGATGCGCATGATGCTGGAAAGACAAGAGGTGATGAAGGACAACTGGCAAGTGACAACCAAAAGATGTTTATCGTTGAAAATTCCTGGTAATGTTTACATCTCACGTGGTTTTCCAAAATAGGTGACAGTATGATGGAGAATTTGGATACAATCTTGACTGTCAGATGTTTCAACACACGTTATGCGGCTTTAGGAGAGCAAGTGAGAACAATGATGAGCCCTAGATGAGATGATCCAAGATTTAATTATACAGTTGGTGGTAAGCCTAAGACATACATAGGATTCTGGATCGCAGTAAAAGAAATTTCGGAAAAGTTACTCAAAGAGCTAAACCACTAAACGGATTTGGATGAAAGGAGATGTTTCATTTTGGGCCACAACTAAGTACACTATACAGCATGCGAAACCCGAAACACGTGTCCAGTATTTTTAAGTAAAGAATTAAGTATAAAATTTCAAAAATTAAAAACCACAAAATTATGAGCTTGTTATCATATTTGGCTGTTAACAAAAATATGGTCCACGCTCCGCACAGGCGGGTGAGGGGGGCGTTGACCTCTGGCGTCAGCTGTTGCGCCGGCGTGCGCAATACTATGAATTATGATCTACTGTGCGCGTGCCGGTAACCACAGTGTAAGAATTTCTAAATGTATTTGGGAAAAAATATAACAAAGTGTAAAAATGATTGGAATCGATTCATTTGCTTATAACATTGTATAGATAAAAAAGAAAAAAAATAATAGATTTGAATAAAAACTATGACAGTGGTTATGACGTTTGATTGACGACTTTGACAGATCTGTTTTCCCGTTGTGTTCGTGGTGAGTGTTCATTAGAATTTATTGTGTTTCGGAGCTTTTAGTGATTGTTTTTGTTTTGTGTGCCGTATGTTCGGAATTCATGTTTTGTTTTTTTCGCAGTCATGTGGTAGATAATATAGATACGATAGCCTTAGATCGATGACACGTCAATCAAATGTCACTGTCAAAATCTTATTTCGCTATATTTATTAGTAGTTGTGTTGTACTCCTTGGCAGAGTTAAATTGAATTTATATAAAAACTAAGCCAACATCATCACAGGGCGTTGCCGTCCCTACTCTTCTCGCATGGCAAGAAACTGTGTTAGTTATTGTTAGTGTTTTTAATTTTGATTTTATCCGCTGTTTTGATTTTTTGCGGCTTGTAAATTTTTTACGGGTTGCTCTTTTCCCAGTCATTTATTTATTTATTTCTAATTTTTCGTCAATTTTTATATACATTTTTATCTTTATTACTACATTGGTATCACTTACATCTAATACAATTTCTTTTACATATCTATAAATTATATTATTCTTGCCGACGGCACATTGCTAGGCTGCACTGCCCTTGTGCGATTCCTTTCAATGGCTTGTTTTGCAATTTTGAGGCAAAAGCGCTCCAGATACGGCCTGGAGTGTTTATCAGCCATAATTGGGTTGTATCCTAAAAATAATTTAATATCCATCAGATAGATTTATAAAAAATATTGAACACGTATTTTTTATTTTTTCTTTCATTCAAATGGAAGCATTCTGGAAGCTTGCCAACGTGCAGCCCGTGCCCAAAAAGGGTAGTCGTGCCGATCCTACCAACTATCGGCCGATTTCGATCACCTCCATACTTTGTAAAATTATGGAGCGTGTATTGAACTCGCGCCTCTTGGCATACCTGGAAGGTAACGATCTCCTCAGTGACCGACAGTACGGGTTTCGCCGCAATCGGTCAACTGGGGACCTACTAGTGTATGCCACTCACTTGTGGGGCGAGGCCCTCGAGAGAAATGGGGAAGCGATTGCTGTCTCCCTTGATGTCTCGAAGGCCTTCGACCGGGTATGGCACGCTGGCCTTTTGAGTAAGCTTCCAACGTACGGCATTTCCCCTAGCCTGACTGGCTGGGTAAAAGACTTCCTGACTGAACGGTCCCTCCGAGTTGTTGTCGACGGATGCTCATCTGAGCCCATGTCGACTAATGCCGGTGTTCCTCAGGGGTCTGTTCTCTCTGCAACTCTGTTTTTGCTGCATATTAACGATCTGCTGATGCCCGGTATCTATGGGTATGCAGATGACAGCACAGTTGTGGAGAGATACCTGCCGGATGCTCGGGCTAGTGGGGAATCAATCCGGTCCGAAAGAGAGGCCATGGTAGAGCGAACGAGTGCTGCACTTCAGGCAGTCTCCGAATGGGGCAATGCCAATCTTGTAGCATTCAATGCCGCCAAAACGCAGGCGTGTCTCTTCACCGCCAAAAGGAGCCCGTTCACCTTGGCTCCTACTTTTCGGAATGTATCCTTGGAATGTACCGACCGCCTTCAGCTTTTGGGTGTTGAGATTTCCTCGAACCTAAACTTTGGGCGGTTCGTTGAGTCCAAGGCCAAGGTGGCTGCCAGAAAACTTGGTGTAATCGCAAAGGTCCGGCAGTACTTCACACCAGGGCAGCTTCTAATGTTGTACAAAGCACAGGTCCGTTCGTGTGTGGAGTACTGCAGCCACATTTGGGCTGGTGCTGCTAAGTGTCACCTGGCCACTTTGGATTCAGTGGAGAGGCGTGCGAAGAGGCTGATTGGTGACCCTGATTTAACTCGAGTTGGTCTCCAAAGCCTAGAGCACAGGCGTAGAGTAGCCAGCCTTTCGGTGTTCTATAGGATACATTCTGGGGAGTGTGCGAGGGAATTGCACGATTTAATTCCCCCATCTCCGTTCCACCATCGGACGACCCGTCGTACGGCGAGTTTCCACCCTTATGTTGTTAACACCTCAACGATCCGGACGAAGCGTTTCGCCTCGTCCTTTATACCGCGTACATCGAGGGACTGGAACAATCTGCCTGCGGCGGTGTTTCCGTCGGACTACAATTTGAGTGTCTTCAAGGCTAGAGTGAATAGGCTCTTAATAAACTAGTGCGCTTTACCATCAACGATTGCGTCACTGCTTACCATCAGGCGGGATTGCGGTCAAGCGCTGGTTTATATTTTAATAATAATAATAATAAAAAAAAAAATACTTAAGAAGATATATTGAGTTGAAATGTCGCATGACGTCACACCGTGGTACAAAATATACCACGGCGTAACGTAATTAGCCCCCACTCCGTAACTTTAATGCGCTATATCTCAGTAGTTATTGGTAATTTTGACAAAATAATAAAAACGGGTGTTAATTTTTTTTATTATCTATAAGACGTACTAATTATTTTTTTGATTTTCATACCTTGGATACATCCCAATTCCGGCGATTGTTGTTTGAAACATCTCCTTTGGCACACTGATGGTTTATAACCAGGAATAACACATAGGGTACTTTTTATGTCGATATTAGCACGGGATCAAAACTTACGCGGGTGGAACCGCGGGACGCAGCTACTTATAAAGTTAAAAACGTGTGGTAGCGGCAGTACCGACGTTATCGTGTGATAATCCATACTAATATTATAAATATGAAAGATTGTTTGTTTGTTTGTTTGTCCTTCCTTCACGCCGTAACTAAGCAATCAATCCACCTGATTTTTGGCATACAGTTAGTTGAAAAGATGGAGAGTAACATAGGCTACTTTTGGTCCTAAAAAAACATCAAGTTCCCAAGGGATAAGATTACTGGAATATTTGTATGTGTAGGTACACCAAACATCCTAATATTATAAATCGGAAAGTGAGTTTGTTTGTTTGTTCAGCTTTCACGCCGTAACTACTAAGCCGATAGTTTTGAAATTTTGCAGACGTAAAGTTAGAAGTACGGATTAAATAATAGGGTGCTTTTTATCCCGGAAAAAAAATTATATTCACAAGGGAAATCTAAAAGCGCGATATAACCGATCTCCACGCGAGCGAAGCCGCAGGCGGAAAGCTAGTTCTTCATAATGCGCAAGCTAAACTGTGAGCTCAAACAATACTTAAGTGCTGCATGCATCAATACTAATGAGATTTTTTCTCTCGGCATAAACCAATAAAAGAAATCCGTAAAATATTAACGAATACACTCCCACGTTTACGCAATCAATTCAATTAACATTCCTATTGCCCTAGCATAAAGGAACTATGAAGCAATCATTGAAGAAGTCAATATTAATAACAATAGAAGTATGTAACGTATAAATATTATATTCATAACTGGCAGTTATGCGCAGGCGCATTGTATGCACAATTATGAGGATGTTTCGAGTATTGTCAGCGGCACGAGCGGTCGAGGTGTGTCTTACATTTATGCATATAGCAAAATGCCTATGGAAATTAAAATATTGCAGATTTGGACTTTTGTTTATAATTACCTTGCTTGATCGCAATTCCACCTGATGGTAAGCAGTGATGCAATCGTTGATGGTAAATAAAGCGCGCTAGTTTATTAAGAGCCTACTCACTAGAATAAAAACTGAGTGAATGGAAAGGAAGACGGCACTTGAGAGAGATGATGCAATGTTAAACCCAACACGACAACGACGCTGCGCCAGAGGGAGATTGATCTGGAGATTCTACACGAGCAAACTCCCGACGCAACAACATTTGGTGCATCGTAAGTACCCGGTATACATTCCGACTCAACTGCTCAGACCCGTCCTCCGTATGGCTTCACCAGACATCATGCCGAAACACAACGTATCGTTTGGTGACAAGACGGTCTGATGTGGTAACTTCTGCCGGCAGCCGATGTTATGGACTACCACCGAGACTACTTTTGAATTACTTACATGAAAAATGGTGTGGTTTGAAATTAAATTCTGAGTAATAAATAATGTTACTTGTAAGAGCAACTTAAAACAGTGTTATTACCGCAGAATAATAAAATTACCGTTGAATCGTGATTTTAAATTTTAGGCGTATAAAAAAATGGCTTTTTATTTTACGAGTGACAGCTTAATGAATTATGACAATGTTAGAAATGTTTGAACCAATCAAACAGTAATATCATAAAATTTTTGAGCGAACCCTAAATATAAATATTTGGACTTAGTATTGGTCAACGTGGTCGTAAATGCAGATGACAAGTAGGAGTTATAAATACCCTCAGTATGCTGATTTTTTTGTTTTAGAAAAAAGTAAATGTAAGTAATATTTTTAACAATAAACTAGTAACATAATAGGTTATATTACATATTTAATTTCATAATTATGCACTTTGTTGTTTTCCTAAGCTAATAGTTAAAACAGTAATATTACGCCTTTTTATAATACCTAGAAACACTACTTTATTTTCCTGTCTTCCTTCCTGCCTAAATATCCTTATTGGCAATCATATCAATTATTGGTTTATTTATACCTCATTAGTATTCAATTCATACGCCGGAGTCGTTTTGAATATTAACACGTCAAGTTAAGATCCTACCATAAACAGGAGTTATCTGTTGGGAGATGTACCTTTTGAGATCGACGAGTTGAATTATAATCGGCGTAAGCGCACGTCTATGGTATTATAATTGTGTTTTGTTTGAGGAATCAATTGGTAGTTTTTATTTTAGTCTTATGAACCGTATTCGACAATGATATTCAGTCGGGAATTTCGATTTTAAGATTAGATAAGATAATTTTATTTGCATAAACATGTGTAGGTGATAATAATACAATTAAGTTATTTAAAATAAAAAATAATATTTGAGGAAGTTTTTGACCAATGCGTGTTGCCTTTGTGATGATGTGTGAGTGATGACTTTGGCACTAAACGTGGTCGCTTACAATGGGTTTAGTTAAAAGACTAAAAGTCATCCAAAGGGCAATGGAGATGGCTAATCTATGGTTAAAGCCAAAGGTTATCTACGTGATCGAATGACTAATGAAGTTATATCCAAGATAACAAAAGTCATTCATCCCGAAGCCACTATAGGAACAAAAGAATTTTTGCCTTTAAGTGGGGACAGGGCACATGTAGTACGCATGTAGCAACATTATCAGCAACCGAAAATAAATTATCATCAATTTTTATTTTATATTTTTTTCATATCAAAATTGATGGTAAATTAATTTCACCCAGAATTTCCAAATTTTGTAACATTTATTTGACAGACATTACAAATCTGATTTGGGATTGAGGAAATAAGTGTAACAGGAGGCTTTTTTAGATATGTGATGATTTCTTCGGTAAAATTTTTGTATGTAATGAGGTCTTTTGTTATGGTCATTACTTCTAGCTAGCTTTGATACGGAATTTTGAACATACACACTCACGACCCTACCTACTCTCTTTTTCACTCGAAAGTTTGGATTGCAATAAATTAAAATAATGCTTGTTGATAATTAAAACTTCTAGTTTCGTGCTCGTGGCTGACTAATAACAGTCCCACCCTTCTTCTTCAAGGTTAAGCAACACTTTTCGAGGTTGGTCATTCGTGGATCTTTGAGACTCATTAAGGGGAATAGAAGCTCGAAAATCTGGCATTCAGTCTTGCCAACGGGCATCGTGTTTACCAGTAACTGGTTTGTGGAGGTCAGATAGGCAGTCCATCCATGTAAGACACCTGCATACGGTCAGACTTGAAGCTGACCCCAATATAGTTTGGAAAAGGCTAGTCAGGTGACGACTCGTAAGTAATTTTTGCAATATTGACAAAATGTTATCTTAACGTCATAACTTGACATTTATTTACCTTTACTCAACTTGAAATAAGTTGTTTATAAGGAAAACATTATTTTTTCCCTATGATTAGACTTGACACTGCGACAAAGAGTGTATTGGCATGTGTGTATTATTTGTAATGGGTTCACTTTGAGCTTGAAAGGTACGCGTGACAATGGAATAGGCACAACGTAGCCTATTCTGAACATAATACATATTACTAACTCGAAAATGTAATAATTCACACTACCTAAGGCACATGAAGCCATTTTATGTAGGTAAGCTATTGTAAAATGTTTATTGAAGATTGATGACTGCAGAATTTTGATGATATCAAATGTTTCAATGCAGGTATTCTTGAAGATTACAACGAATAAACCAGACATTTTTATTTTATTTTTTTTGACTTGACTTAATGAATAGTGTTGTTTTTAATTTCATTTGGCATTTGTATTTATAATATGTATCGAATGAGATTATTATCGAGGACTTATTAATTTTAGATTTTATTTGCATGCCTTACTTAAGGTAGTCAGTATAAGGACCTTTCAAAACTTAATATCTATATTTTGTACCTACTTACTAATAAAGAAATATTCTATTCTATTCTAAAGGTTATTCAGAATTAGAGGTAATTATACAGTAATGAAATAACAAACTAAATGTTAAAACTATTACTATACTTAATAAACTTCAAACACTATTGCAGCCAAAAAATTACCATGGTGGACCTTTTTGTTACAAATTGTTGAGTGACAAACTCAAAAATCAATTTAGAAAACATTCCAATAAAGTACATAACTGATTAAATGGCGATGCGATGTAAATTGTTTTTAGATTATGAACACAGTTAAAGGTGTGAATTGTTCAGACCGTTCAGTCATATTTATAGATCAACAGAGCAGCAAAAGAAAGGAGCAACGTTTGCAAATTTTGCAGAACCAGTAATGTTTCAAGTTCTTTTGTAGTAAAGGGTTGTATAAATCTCTGACGACCTATAAATACAACCTACTCCTTGTAAGGTCGAGCTATAAATACGACCTAGTGCTTCTATGATCGAGGAATACCTACCTATGTTCATAATAATGGTCTTAATACCGATTTGATACAGCTAAATACGCAAATACCAGATTAGCTGAGATTTATAGCACCACCCACCCATAATTTTCAGGACGCTTTCAGGCGAGCGTTTTGAAGGTGTAGGAGTAAAATAAAAGCGGGCCTTTTAACATCACTACAATTTCGTAACACATTTTATTTTACAATCCGACGCACATTGCGGTCTAATAGCAGTAACCCCATTTCTTTTCTGTGTGAAAACTTCGTTTGCCCGACAATATAAATGCAGCAACGAAATGAAAGTTATAGCAATGTCTATTGAAAGACAGTGCATTTGTGCGTTACAAAATTGCCCCGCAGCGCAGGGCGGAAGAAACGTTAAGAGTACATAAATCATATCTGGTCGGTAAAACTAAGACTTTCTACCCAAAATAACTGGCCTACTCTTCGCATTACAGCTACAAGTTAGTCGATGTTAGTCATTCGTGGTCTAGTGCACACATTTACATAATTCTTTTTGCAATATTTGTTACAGCGGTTTAAAGCGACGATAACGGATACACAAATAACTTGGTATAATCTGGGAGTGGAATGACACGTCATTCTCCAACGACGTGTCTGACGACGCCCGACGGATTTTGAGAGTCGAATGGAGGACATACAAGTTTTGTGGCACATATTCGACCACTGAATTGTATTGGGAATTCTCGTTACCTATATTGAAGCTGGCTGACCACCAGTTTGGTTCGACAGATACAATATGGCCGCAATTTTCAGCCTTCCAGACTCCCAGAACCAAAAGGTATTGGAACTTGGCCAGAATTTATCCGCTTTTGTATCACAGTCCAGAACTATGAGATGTGACATGGTATAAACGATTCAAGTAAAGCGACACTTTAGCAAATTGACCAATTAGCAGAATATTCTATTTATATAGTCGTCAAGTCTTCTGCTCCGAGATCAGCTCGAAAAGGCGTCCTTAAAAGTGAGATGGAGACGGTGGGTTGGTTACGGTTTGAAGGAGGGAAGGCATTTCCATATTTAACTACGTCAAGAAAATAATGAATAAATATTTTTTTATTTTATATTTGAGTGGCTCGAGCCGAATAAACATAAAGTAGTCCTTTTTAAGATTCCATTGACTATACAAATTGTCCTTCATTAGTTTTGCTTTTAGGGCTTCTTTTATACGGATATATATTGTATAAGAGATTTATCAACATTATTTACCTTTCGAGATTGTATCAAATACATGACCGCGGTTTATTGGCACGTATGAAGCCAAGGCAGAAACGCAGTTGTAAGGGTTTACACGTCGACTCATGTTACAAAATCGAACAACATGGGTTACATATTTTAAATTAAACATGGCCACATTACCTACCCTTTTAGCTTGATTGAATGAATGCGCTAGACCGCAGAATACGTAATTTGTATACAGCATATAGTAAATGTCAAGCTAAAGGTCAATTTAGCAACATGTTTTGCTTTTAATAAATAGTCACCTCAGTTCACTTAATGCCGGATTATTGCTACCTATTGAAAAAAAGAAAAATGAGTTTATTGGCATTACAGCAAAATAAATCTTGACCGTCGAAGCATTAGGTCGTATATACCTCGACGTTAGAAGCAGCTAGGTCGTATGTTACAGGTCTTACGACCTACTGCTTCTAAGGTCGAGAAATACAACTCTAAAACAATGATTATAATGCCAAACGGACCATTACGCTCTAGACAGCGTGTGGCGTGTTAGATTTTTATTGACTAAACCCACCCGTGTCCCTTTAATTTTTTGGCAAACAACCCGCGATTTGCCAAAAAAGGGCCTCAGTTCAAGATTATGTCATAACAACACACACAAGGTGTACCTACCACCTGACGCAGATTTTCAGTTGCCACCCAGGAGTGTCATATGGTGGAATAACTAGCACGTAGGGAAGTGTGCACTGGTGCTGCTAATACCTACAGGAAAATTGCTACATATTCGTCAAGAATGTAAACAAATATGAGTATATGGAATAATAACTTTAATTTCTACAAATAAATTATAGATTACGCTAAAACTTCAATATATTTTTTATAACTTTCAATGGTACTAGTCACTCTGAAATCAAAGTTGATAAGACTAGACTAGCGTGAAATAAGATGGGGATTTATCCAGCACGAGGCCTGTTTCACTCGGCCGAAATTTACAGCTTTTGAATATACATAGGTATATTGTTCTGCCTTCTGTTATTAAGAAAAGTAATATATGAATTTTGAGCGCGCTCGACGAGAAGGTAATGTTTAAAACATTAGAGTAGTGATATTTTCATAATTTTGAAAGTTCGTACGAAAAATAAAACCGGTCTAGTGCGAGTCGGACTCCGAACGGGGTTCCGTATTATCTATATAACATTTGACAATATATTATCAGGTCTTCTATACCCACTTAACTATTAGGTCCTTACATATGAAATTGGCGTTTTGTCGTACTGGCCACTTTGATCTCAAATATCTCCTCTTTGGTTTAGAATTCCAAATTCATATTTATACAGCTATTTATTCACTCATCAATTTGTGTCGCGAAAACCGTATTTCTTTTGTGTTTTTTTTCTTTTGGTTTTTTCTCTGCGTCATTGAGTTTACAAAATGGAAAACTTAAAATTTCGCGTTATTTACGATTAACGACGATACAAGTGCCGCCGTGGCACCAGTGCTGCAGAAACGGCTCGAAGAATTAATGATGTGTATGGTAGTGGTGTCGCTAGAGACAGCATAATGCGTTTTTAGTTCCAACGTTTTCGTTCTGGAAATTTCAACTTACGGAACAATCTCTGTGGACGGCCGGACACCAAAGTCGTCAATGAAGAATTGAAGGCTATTGTGGAAGTGGATCCATCGCAAACTACGTCCGAGTTAGCAGCAGGCTACAGTGCTAGTGATAAAACTGTTTTAACCCACTTGAAACAAATAGGGAAGATATGAAAGCTCGAAAAGTGGGTACCTTATGAATTGAGTGAATCAAACCGACAAACGCGGGTCGACTGCTGAGTTTCATTACTCAATCGGCACAATAATAAAGGGATTTTAAATCGATGAAAAGTGGATACTCTACAACAATAGGAAGCGCACATCGCAATGGCTGAACCCCGGTGAACCATGCAAATTCTGCCCCAAGAGAAAATTGACTAGAAAAAAGTTATTGGTCAGTGTTTGGTGGACTTAGTGCCGGTATGGTGCACTACAGCTTCCTTAAATCTGGCCAGACGATTACTGCAGATCTCTACTGTGAGCAGCTCCACATAATGAAGGATAAACTAGGCGCTAAACAACAGAGACTGGTCAATCGCACAAGGCCACTGCTGCTTCAGGACAACGCGAGACCACACACTGCACAACAGACTGCTACCAAATTAGAGGAGCTTCAATTGGAATGTTTAAGACATCCACCGTACTCCCCGGACCTTGCTCTAACAGACTACCATTTTTTTAAAGTTTTGATAACTTTTTGCAGGGGAAAAAGTTCAACTCCGATGAGGCAAACCGCCTTCAAAGATTTTATTGATTCCCGTCCTAATGTTGTTTTTAGAAAAGGCATAAACGTACTACCTATGAGATGACAGAAGTGAAGAGATAGAAATGGATCATACTTTCATTAAATACATATATTAAAAAAATAAACGACTTTTATTCCTCCCATACAAAACGCCAATTTCATATGTTAGGACCTAATATGTAGCAGCGTATTTGTTGTTAAGCATCAAAAAAAAGATCATTTGTGAAAATTTTTAACTGTCTAGCTATAGCAATTCATGAGATACAGCTTGGTGACAGACAGAGAGAAGGCTAGTGGAATCTTAGAAATAGTATTCCGTTTTACACTAATAAAAATGCGCGAAGACGCGACGTTGCAAACCGCTCGCCTATGTGCATTATGTGTATCCCTTTCCTAATAACATGCTCCAAGTTTATGTCACACTTGTTTAATTTCATCCAGCACTCTAATAGCGTAACACACTATTGCTATCAATTAAAAATAATTTAGAAGCATATTGCTAATCCATTGCTCCATATGTTCGAAAAATGTGTCTGCAGTCAGCACTCGGCTCAATAACATAAAAACCGGCCAAGTACGTGTCGGACTCACGCACAAAGGTTTCCGTACCATTGATTTATGAAATTAAAGGATTTAAGTTATTTGTATGAAAGATTATGCGGTAATATGCGGTTTACGATTTACGAGGTATTAAAAAAAACTACTTACTAGATCTCGTTCTAAATAATTTTCGTTGGTAGTTTTTATAGTAATATACATCAAGGTTTTTTTTAGATTTTTCATTTTCTTATTTAAGAAGTTAGGGGGGGGGGGGGGGAGACTAAGTTTTTTCCACTTTGGAAGCGTCTGTCAAGCAAACTATTCAGTTTAGAAAAAAAAAATTATAAACCTCGATATCATTTTTGAAGACCTATCCATAGATATCCCACACGAATGTGCTTGATGAAAAAAAAAAAAATGAGTTTCAGTTCTAAGTATGAGGAGGCCCCAATATTTATTATTATTATTTTATTTTTGTATCAAAATCTTAATGCGGTTCACAGAAGACGTCTATCTACCTACCAAGTTTTAACAGCTCTTATAGCTCTTATAGTTTCGGAAAAAAATGGCTGTGACATACGGACGGCCAGACGGACAGACAGATATGACAAATCTATAAGGGTTCCATTTTTTGCCATTTGGCTACGGAACCCTAAAAACGCAATGAATGTTGTTCAACTGTCAAAATGAAACCCATTGCTACTGGCAGTGTTACATAACTATCCTGCTGTATAATAATAAGCATGCACACGATATTACGCAATAGCAGCAATGCATGAAAAATATTAAAACTAATAAGCTGTGCCTAATTAAGTAATTATTACGAAATGTACGCATTTTGTGTTTCAGAGTTTATTGGCTGAAATATTAATTTTGGGGTCCATATGTATGTTACAGCGTATAGCTGTTGTCCGTACAGTCAGCAACACAATTCGATTGACATTTAAATAAAGAACAGCACTCTGATTATTTCTCTCTCTTCTTTAACTCCTATTATGATTTTTATTTAAATATAAAATAAATCGATCAGCCTATAGGTAATGTTCTTACTGTTGGGATACAGGCCAGGGGCGGGCCGTAATCTACTACGGAGGTCCAGTTGTCGCTTTCCTTCGAAATGTTGATTCTATAAACATGCTGGGTTCCTCAAAATGTTTTCCTTCATCGTTTATACAAAGTAAATGTGCCTGCTCGGGTTCGAAATCACAATTTTAGAATTCGTAGGTCGCGGCCGTAACCACTGGGCCACTACTAATTAAAATAAAATAGATAAGTAAATAATATTGTAGGAAAAGAATCCTCTCTTAGCTCCCTAATCTGAACCAAAATGTGTTCGCCGATTAGGGGGCAGATTAAACTGCTTTGACAGTTCTGTAATAATTATGTACAGATGCCAGCCATCTGTACATAACCCCCCCCCCCCCCCAACTTCTTAAATAAGAAAATGAAAAATGTAAAAAAAACATATGATGTTACTATAAAAACTACCAACGAAAATCATTTTGAACGGAATCTAGTAAGTAGTTTTTTTTAATACCTCGTAAATCGTAAACCGCATATTACCGCGTAATCTTTCATACAAATAACTTAAATCCTTTAATTTATCATATCAAGCTACAATCTGTGAAATGCAATGTTGATTGGGAAAATTTGACAGTATGGGTAGCTTGACCTGCTAACGCAGAGGCGTGTAGGTACCCAGGTAGAGACCTGGGTACCTACACTTAACACAATTTTCAATTTGGTCTGTTTAATTGCAGGTTTTGAAAATAGGTAATAATTTGACGTGGAAACTTGCTGTTGCATTTACATTAAGTTTCAAGCCAATTACATTTGTACCTACATTTTTGTTTTTTTGAACATGCTATCTTTGGAACTGCCAGACAGATTAGGAAAAATATTTTTGCATTTATTAGCCCTAAAATCACACTAGAGTCCTTTAGAACCAAGCAAAAAGAAAATTGTCTAGCTAGTCTACAAAACTAAGTACTAGCAATGCGACGTGTGGTGGGGTGGAATCAGGAGAGCAAGAAATTTCATGCGGAAGAAGACACGCGATGAAGCTATTAATTGATATTTAAAGAGCTCCTACTAAGGAATTATTTAGCGGGTAGCGGACGGCACAGTACAGGTGTGGTGCGAGGACGACGACGCCTTGACCTGGTTAATCAAAAACGTGCCCCGACTAAATCTCCCAGACTCCGACACCAGACTGACAGTACTGAAGCAGTCGGATGTGCCCACCCGTGTTAAGGCCTCCCTCTTTGTCCCCCGTTACACAGGAGACATACGGAGGCTCCACAGAACTCTGATCCGTCAGAACAAGTGGTACAACATGGCGCAGTGGTCACTATATAGGGCAACCACCGTCGGTGGTGACAACTATGGGTCTTACCTGACCCTGGGTGTGCCACCGGAGGACGTGGAAAAGGTCCTGGCTCGGGAGCGGCGGGTATCGTACCTCTTGGGGTCGATATACGTGCGCTTCTGGCCCCGCACCCAGCCCTCCGACGTAAAGCCAGACCCTACGAGTGAGACACAGACAGTACCGACAGACTCACAGAACGACAACATCGACATTGCCCAACTGGAGGAGAATATGGCCCGGGCAGCGATGGCTGACGAACAGGAAGCCGGGCCATCTACGCTCACATCCCCTAACTGGGCCATACAGCTCCTGGCACCACCAGGAGACCAACACAGAGCGTACAGGGATGAAGCAGGGGAAGGATGTTCCGATGGATCGGACACCAACTAACACCCCACCCCACTCATCATCGCCAACGCCACTCAACATCATACAAGCTAACCTCCAGCACAGCCAGACTGCTACGGCTAGCTTACGCAGAGCGCTGGAGGTTAAGCCCAACACCATCGCACTGATCCAAGAGCCGTGGATCAGGAATAACAGAATATGTGGCCTCAGCAACATCGGAGGTAAGTTAATACTTAACACACATAACACGGATAAACCCAGAACCTGCGTCTACGCACCCAAAGATACCCCCACCACACTACTCACCCAATTCTGTTCCAGAGACCTGACGGCTGTCAGGCTTGGGACCGTAGGTGACACCGGAGACATCATACTGGCCTCGGTGTACATGCCGGGTGAAGACACAAACTGCCCGCCGAAGGAGATGGTCGACCTAGTGCAGCACTGCGAGGACGCTGGGCTAGACCTGGTCATCTGCACTGACTCGAATGCCCATCACCCACTTTGGGGCAGCGAGACAACAAACCCCAGAGGAGAGGTATTATCCACTTATTTGTTCTCAACTAACCTCAATATCATAAACCGAGGCTCTGAACCCACTTGGGTTACAGTCCGAGGACAAACTATCATAGATTTAACACTCGCTTCAGAAAACGCTGCGAGCCTTATCACAAATTGGCATGTGTCGGGCGAACCTTCTTGCTCAGACCATAGAAGAATCCGCTTTACACTGACCACTAACGTGAGAAAGCCCGCACCGAAGCGTAACCCGAGGCGTACCGATGTGCCCGGTTATAAGCGCCTTCTAGCTGCCCTACTAGCTAGGCACTTGTCACAAACAAATATAATAACAATTGCACAGCTGGAATACACCGTAACAAAGCTCTCAGAATACATAATAGAAGCTTACCACGCCTGCTGTAAATTAAGGACACCGCGAGCCAACAGCAAGCGAAATCCGTGGTGGAATCCCGAGCTCGGTAAGCTACGTCAAACACTACGAAAGCACTTCAACAGAGCAAAAAATAGTAGGCTCACAGAAGACTGGGAAACTTACAAAAAAACCCAGTACACCTACAAGAAACAAATTAGAACCGCCAGAAGAACAGCGTGGCGGAAATTCTGTGAGTCTATAGAGGAAAATAATGAAGCTGCAAGGGTAAGGAAAATCCTATCAACGGACCAGGACCGAACCCTTGGAGCGCTGAAAAAACCTGATGGCACATACACAACAACGGATCAGGGAACCAGCAGAGTCCTCCTGGAAACACACTTCCCGGACTGCAAACTCCTGGAGGACAGGACCTGGGAGGCTGCACCAGAATGGACTCCGACAGAGCAGGACTGGTCCAATGCCTACAAATTAATAACAGAAGACCGGTTAAAGTGGGCTATCAACACCTTCAAGCCATACAAGTCCGCGGGGTTGGATGGCATCTTCCCAGCCCTACTACAATGGGGGTTGGTGCACATCGCTCCATGCCTCGTAAATATCTTTCAGGCATGCATAGCGTACAGATACATACCCCTTGCATGGCGAGAAGTGAAGGTCATCTTCATACCTAAGCCTGGCAAATCGGACTACACACAACCCAAATCATACCGACCCATAAGTCTCACATCCTTCCTATTAAAAACCCTAGAGAGAATCTGCGACCGGTACATTCGCGACGGACCTCTCCAGGCGAAGCCACTCCACAGACAACAGCATGCGTACTCCACAGGCAAATCAACAGAATCCGCGCTGCACAGCGTAATATCCAAGATTGAATGCGCCGTGGATCACAAATGCTCAGCACTAGCCGTCTTCATTGACATCGAAGGCGCCTTTGACAAGACTACCTTCACAAGCATTAGCACGGCCTTGAACAGACATACCATAGACCCGTCACTGAGAGGCTGGATCGCTAACATGCTCGGCCAAAGAGCTGTGCAAGTTACCGTGAACGACACTACAAGGGCCATTGTGGCGAAGGGATGTCCGCAAGGAGGCGTTCTCTCGCCGTTACTATGGAATCTGGTTGTTGACAGCCTAATAAAAACACTAAATGACAAAGGTTACTATACCGTGGGTTATGCCGACGACATAACAATAATAATAAACGGTATGCATGAAAACACCCTGTGCAATCTAATGCACCAGGCCCTGAAAATCGTAGAAAATTGGTGTGATACACACCAACTATCTGTGAACCCCAATAAAACCGAGCTGATCCTCTTCACAAAAAAGAGAAAGCTCACACCGCTAAATCTGCCAAAATTCTTTGGCACCACCCTAAGCCTATCTGCTGAAACAAAATACCTAGGCATGTACCTGGACAAACAGCTGAATTGGGCGAAACATACCAACTACATCACAACAAAAGCCAGCATATCAATGTGGCAATGCAAGCGGATGCTTGGCAAAAACTGGGGGATTAGCCCCAAGGTCACTCACTGGCTTTATACCACAATCATCCGGCCAATTATTACATACGGCTCACTAGTCTGGTGGGCAAGAACTAGTCTGAGCACAGCCCAAAAGGACCTCGAGAAACTACAACGGTTAGCGTGTGTGGCAATCACCAGTTGCATGAGTACCACGCCTACAGCCGCCCTGCAGGCGATGTTAGGACTGCCCCCCCTTCACCTTGTTGTGAGGGAGGAAGCGACACTAGCTGCCTTCAGACTCCACCTATCAGGAACCCTGAGCAAAGACTCCAGGGTCAAACATACGCGCCTAATGCTAGATGCAATCAAAAGGCAACCAATTATTCAAGCACCCAATGACAGAGTACCAAAGCAATACTGCTTTCAAAAGCACTATCAGATAGTACTTGAAGAAGAGCAGTGCGATTACTCAGGTCCGGAGGAATTGAGAGTATACACCGACGGATCAAAAACCGACCAAGGAACGGGCGTCGGGGTGTTCTCACAGGACCTCAACATAAATATATCCAGATCGCTAGGGATGCTCAACACGGTTTATGAAGCAGAATGTGTGGGCATAACTCTTGCAGCCCTAGCCATAAAAGCCAGGAGAGTTGCGGACACGCGCATCCGCATACTCATTGACAGTGCTTCCGTCCTCCAATCCCTAAAGAAGGGATGTATCACATCAAGTCTAATACTTGAGTGCCACGACGCACTGGAACGGATAACCGCACCAGATCGCAACACCGTGACACTACAATGGATAAAGGGTCACAGCGGTTCACTGGGTAATGACGCAGCTGACGAGCTGGTTAGAAGGGCATCCAGCGCGTTGGTCAGCGGACCGGAGCCCATTGTGCCTATCCCCTTCATTCAAATACACAGATGGCTACAAAGGTATACCTACGAACAAGCGGAGATTTGGTGGTCCTCGTCACCGGGCTGCAGGCAGTCCAAGGAGGCTTTGCCATCCCTAGATGGCAAGCTAACCAAAAGGCTGTTGCGCCTGGATAGGAAAACCCTACGATTGATGACGGGGATCATCACGGGCCACTGCCTGCTGAATAAGCATCTCCACACAATAGGCATAACGGACAGCCCTCTGTGCAGAGCCTGCATAGAGGCTGACGAGACAGTTGCGCATGTACTCTTCGAGTGTACAGGCGTTACCCAAATTAGAAACAAATTCATAGGAGCACCAAGATCTTACACAGATGTTCTCAACAGGCTAGGAGACCTGATGAGCTTTTGGAGGGAGGTGGGCTGGCTGGAATAATCCGCCAAAGGCCGCCATGGTCCACGCACAATGGTCCACTGAAGGGACTGAGTGCGGAAACCAAACCAATAACATAGAAGGAATTATTTTAATAGCTAAGTCTCACAATTACACCTGTATAAGTTTTGATCCTGCGGTAATCTAAATTGTCCTGTCTGCGAACTGCTCCAAACCGGCGGAATAAATTTTAATCAAATTTTATATACACATATTTACATTGGTTAGGCGTAGAATAGGTTTTTATCTATTTTTTATATTATAACTAATTACACAGGTGAAAGCGCGGCGCAGCTATAATCCGATAAAAACCTTATATCTTATTCCTGAGGGCTAATTCTACTAATTATATTGAATGTTCAAAAAAAAAAACTTTTAATTTCTCTAAATGTTGACAAAATTTTGACATTTGTTTGTCGCCGAAATGAGACGGCAACGAGATTTTGAATGTTTTAAATGATGGGAATTGGCAATCAGATTATTTATTATTCATACATATAACAATTGATTTCTGCACTAATAAACCATCTGTGTGCCAAATTCCATCCAAATCCGTCCAGTACTTTTTGCTTGAAAGACTAAAAAATATACTTTCAGACCAACTTTCATTTATTTATGATGTTAGTAATATCAGCTGTATTTTGAGGTACCTACTACTGTGCACCAACAATAGAAATGTCACAACAAATTAACTGTGATAAATGTGACAAACTACAACAGAATGGATATGAATCATTTTGAACATTGATAACATAATCAGAAGCTACTGGAGAAGTTAATTGCATTACACAAATAAATTTAATGAATGGCACTGTACAGTAACAATTAATTCCTTTTTAATCTTTGCCCCACACTAGGAAGTACTCTGGATGGAAGGATGAAATCAAGCGGCGCATGACCATGACAGGAGGGGCAATGGACAAGCTCAAGAAAATATGGAGGAATTGTGATATAACTAAAGCCACTAAGATCAGGTTCGTCCGAGCACTAATATTTCCCATACCATTACGAGAACTGGAAAAGAAAAAGGTAGATGCTCTAGAAATGTGGTTTTGGAGAAGAATGCTTGGGGTATCATGGATCGATTTAGAATGAATGTTTCTATACTCCAAAAACTCGGCATCAAACAGTGTCTTTCAGAAATATAGTAGTCCCATATAGTCAGATTTTTCGGTCATATGTAAGGTACAATAACTCCATACAACCTATGATCGTCCAGGGCAGAGTAGAGGCGAACAGACCTCGTGGAAGGTCAGTGATGAGGTAGACTGACCAAATCAAGTCAGCAGTGGGGGGACCTGTTAATGAATGCTCCAGACTGTTGTCCAACAGGGATAGATGGGAAGAGATTGTGTGGTGTGCTAGATCAAAGTCTTGAATTTAGTACCCTTGTATTGTGGGTGCGTTTGCAAACATTTAATCTCACATATACAAATAGCCAGACCTGGAACAAATATTTGTTGTGTGTGGGGATTGAACCAGCGACACAGCACAGCAGTTGATCACTCAATTGCTGCACCAACTGTGTCATAAAATGTATGGCATTTGTTTGTCACCAAGTGAAAGGGATGGCGGTTGGTAGGAATGCTCTAGCTTTGGTTCAGTATTTGATTGGTCTAAACCCATTTTAAGTTACTCACGCAAACACACCATAAAGTAAGTACAGAGATACTACAGAAAGTTACATTCTAATTTGTCTACAGTATTACGATGCACATTTACAGGCATCGTTTGAATTTTAACTTCAATTACTGTAGGGCTGAAAAGAGTCTTTATCTTATCTGTTTCACAGATAGTGCGAAAGTTATAATTGATGTGTTGACTGTCCTTGAACTGTATGTAAAACAAGCATGATAATATAAATCCATCAGAACAGGTTACAGTAAAAGAAGTGCTAGCATTTTAAGCATGTAATATATAAAAGTTGAGTAATCTTGAATATAAGTTCAATAACAGTGAGTGCAAGCAAGAATGATTAAAATTAATTCAGATATCAATATAATTCCAATCAGAATACATCAACATATGAAGTAAGTAATGAATAATTAAAATAGAAGATTTTAAATACTTACTGGGATTAATAAGATTCGCGCTCTTGTATTCTATACGAGAGTCTTCAAAAATCTTGCTATGTGTTGGATTCAAGAAAGCCAGTTGCGGCGGCGTTTTGTCCACGACGCGCAGGCCACTCACCAGGTCATTGGTAATCAAGTACTCCACAAGGTTCCGCCCGACGAAACCGCACCCTGAATAAAATCACACCGTCAACCAACGAAAAAGAATCCTTGCAGACCGGATGACTAACACTCCAGAGACCGTTACAAGAATAAAAAAAAACCACGTCACTTCACAGCAGTCCATGCAATATAACTATATTGCGGTTGCATTTGTTGCAGATTTTAGCATGTTTACTTTGGGTAAAAGAAAATAATTACCTCCCAAAACCGCAACTCGTGGTTTTGAATTATCACCGGCACAATCAGACATTTCGCTAGCCGTTTCACTAAAACGAATGACAGTTAAAGTTTTGACAGATCATCGTCCGATAGCCGCAAAACGAAAATGTTACCAGATCAAACATAGTTTTCATACCTAATTTGGCAGTTTTCAAGGCATGTGTAATTTTTTAATTTATTTTCGAGTTCATTATTTTTATTTTTCGTTAGTCTAGATAGTTGTGTGAGCACTACTGTTGAACATGAAGTCCTAGGTTTGACACTCGAGTCGAACAAAGTGTTTTTGATGGGAATATATCAGCAGTAGTCTGTAATCTGGATTTGTGTCCGGTTGTAATAATAGATTCGCCCATTATTAATTGTTAGCCAGATATGTTTGAGAAAATCATCAACAACCTGGCTGAATTTGGGTGGAACAGAATAATAGTTTTTATTTGTTATAATATTTCTAATTAAAATTCATAAAGCATTTCATCATCATCAAAAGACAACAACGAACAAACGATGCTAGTATAGAATGCTGATGTCCGAACCAGATTATTGTAATTTAAAAATAAATTTGCTCTCCGACACCTGAATCAACCGATCAAACCCGATGTGATTAATACTGAGGGCGCTGTACGAGCGATATAGTGGCTCACACAATGCGGTAACTACGGCGGTGACGGATGATGCGACGAATTGAAGCCGATTTTATAATCAAATCGATGCAAACAAAATGATGCTGGCCAGAGGCGGCGTAAGGCGTGGCCGACGTGGGTCACCGCCTAAGGCCTCGCGGTAAAAGGGGCCTCACGAGTCGCGCCTTTAAATATTTGTATGATTTGCTTCAAAGCAAGAAAAAATAAAAACAAGATATACCTAAATTACATTTGTTGGGATTTTTTTTGACATATTCAGGCATAATCAGAAACAAAATTAAGCAACAACATAGTTTTAAGTGACGAACATTACGCTTTGGTGCAATATCCCTTTAAAAATAACCACTAAATCAAAAAATCAGAAACGTCAACACTTTAAAATGTGTTAACATGATATTTTATCGATGCATAGATCAATTTATTGGTATTGTCATCTCAACCTAACAATACGACCTTTAATTTTAATTTAAAATAATTTGTATTTTTATCAATAAAAACTTGGCAGTGTTAATTGTTTTGTCTTTTATTATTATTACATAAAATCCGTCTTCAGATCGCCATGAAACAGGGCCTCGCGAAATTTATCTTAGGTCTTAAACTTAGGTCTTGCCCCACCTCTGATGCTAGCATCGGTTGCGATTTATGCTGTTAAAAAACCGAAACATATTTTGCTAAAACTTGGTAGAAAAGCTAAGAAAAGTTTTGCAATCCTGGATCTTTGCGGGATTCGGAAGCAACTGTCAAGATGACGTCTAAACGATTGTTGACGTTTAAAGGCGGCAATTAAAGTTGCCGCAATAGAGTTTTGGCGGGAAAGTCAACCTGAGTGTCAGGCTCATTTTTCATTGGACTTTTAAAATTATTTATAGTATTGTTTACTAAATAAATGTGCGTGATTTATGTAGTAAAAAGTGCATTCAGTAAATAATTCATAAAGAACAGTGAAATACCGCAGCATATTGGCCACATCATGACTTTGCCTCAAGTCTCCCTCGTAAGACGGTTTTTTTTCGCCATGAATAATTTGAAAGAAGAACTTGAATATTTTTACTTTACTTGAAATTGGCACAAAGTCATAGCTAATGCCACACTACAAAAATAAAAGTTGCCGCAAAATGATAATATGGCAGACGGGTAGGTACTTAGTATCATTTTCGAAAGCTATTATGTGATCTTCAACAAGCTAGATTAGGAAAAAGAAATTGACTTGAATTGACATTCATTGTGGGCAACAACTGGCGACAGCTGCTTAACTCTGACTCACTTTTAATACGGTTTATGGTTTGCAGATAATTTATATCACACAAAAAGAACAAAATAAGACAACTATTCACTCCTGTGAAGAAAAAAATAGAAAGGACAGGTGAGGGTTTTGCTGGGTTATGAATGACTTAGGTATGCATTACCTATTAAACAAAAAAAAAAAAAAAACATTTTCAAATAAACCCAATGACTTTACGTACAAATGACCATAGTTTTTTCAATAGCTTTGTATTTTTACATTTTTAAGTAAGCCGACCGATGTCTACTATTCTGACAACGAGACCATTGGTAATACTGAGAGTCAATCACAGCCGTTACACACACTGAACTTAAAATTAATTCAGTTGTGAGCAAGAGAATTCGAGAAGCCAGTGCCATGTTTTTGGTAGTCAAAAACATGACACGGCGTTATGATAGTTATAGCGATTTAATACTTATTCCAACAATAAAGTCGTTCACCGTGACTGCGTTCACGTTGTCTTTTCGCCACTCATACTATCCTCGCACAATTAGTGTAGGTAAGTAAACAAGTATAAAATTTCGCGGTGCCTTCGCCAAAGTGCTGACAGTAACTACGACATACTGTAAACATGTGATTTTCCCTAAGATAACTTTCAACTGTTAGATTAAACGAATTTAAATAATGAATTGACATAATTATAGAATTAACAGAACTCATGACCATACTACGTGAGCAACATATATATCCATGAAGATCTTAAAATCAATACAGTGAAACAGGAAATTGCTAAATATAGTAAAGCATATCAAGCTCGATTATCAATTCACGACAGAGAACTAGTTTCTAAACTTCAGGGCACAGGAAGTGTATCATACAACCGATTCAAGCGACATGATGCCCCTACGCTAGTAGCTAGATTTGATTAAAGGACGAATAGGGAGGTTCTTTATGCTATGATTGACATAATCGCAATTTTATACCAACTGACTGTACAAGAATTGCCACAATGATGTGACAATTCTTGTATGTAATAAACGTTCAAAATCTAGGTTCATCTTGATGACAAACAAATGTCTAAAACTTGTCAAAATATTAAATTACGGGTATTTTTTGACAGATTGAGATTGAGATCAGACTCTGAACAAAGTTACGAAAATTAGCCTCTTGATAATTTACCTGATATCTGATAACTGTTACTTATAGAAAACTCCCGCATCCGTGGCAGCTTTTGTGTCCGTGAGATAGCAGAGAAACTGCAGGAGGGTCGCCTACGCTGGTAGGTATGGCCACGTCTTACGAAAACCGGCATGTTACGTGGGTAACAAATGTCTTGCCATGGCGCCTCCGCCGGGCCGGAACAAGCGAGGTAGACCAAAGAAGTGCTGGTTTGACGTTGTAAGACATGACATGCGTGCCAACAATCTCTTACCACAGGATGATTAAGATCGCGCGAAATGGAGAAAAATGAGTAGGAAAGCGGACCCGGGGTTCTAACGCGTAAGCCGCGGATGCAACCGGGATAAATGCTGAGATGATAACTATTAGTTATAGAAAATTGCGAAAATGCTGGATTTTCGCAACGTCGGTCTCCGTGGCGCAGCGGTCAACACGCCTGCCTGTGACGTGGAGGCCCCGGGTTCGATCCCCGGCCAGGTCATGATGGGAAACGATCTTTTCCTGATTGGCCTGGGTCTTGGATGTGTATCTATTATAAAATATAGTATCATTGAGTTAGTATCCCATAACATAAGTCTCGAACTTATTTTGGGGCTAGCTCAATCTGTGTGATTTGTCCGTATATATTTATTTATTTTATTTCTCTTGTGTACCTAAGGTTTTAAGGAGTTTCGTTTTTCGAGTACCGGGTTGTTGTTCGATTCAGACAACCTGAAAACTTCCCGCGCTCACGATCACAGGTAGAGGTGGAACACCGAAGTGGTTTTAATCGGTAAGTGTTCAGCGGCATACCACTCTGTCACCCACCCGGGTCAAGTGCGAATCTTACTTGAGTACGAAACTTTCTGTACCATTATGTATAGAAAAAAATGTTTGTGGAACCCTAAAGGTATATTCTTTCTTACTAGGAATTGGTCCTGTATCATAGCTGCGTTTAAAAAAGTTTAAACTCACATACACAAACTACCAGATCCGGAACAACTTTGTGGGCCATACAAATATTTGTTCCGTGTCGAAATCAAACCCGCATCATGCTGCGCAGTAGTCTGACTCTCAGCACTGCACCAACCATGTCATCGTTGATCTCGTTGGTGTAGTAGTAATAAGCGCTACCGTTGAGCTGATTCTTGGTTCCATTTCCAGACAGAGTTAGACAGAGTTATTGGATTTTCTGAAATTTAATAGTTGCAACCCCTCATCCGATTGTTGGTTATTGGTTCGCCGCCTCGCTGACGTGCTGTTCCATATTATATTCGAAAAATTTGTCTGCCACAACAACATAAAAAACGCAATGAATGTTGTTGAACTGTCAAAATGAAATCCATTGCTACTGATAGTGTTTTACGCATTTACCCTGCCATTGAGTTGTTTACGTAGCGAACTTAGGTATGAGGCAATGGACTAGCAATATGCTTCATAATAATTCCAACCGATTGTAATAGTTGGGGGTGTAATAGTTAGTAATATAATTCAGTATTTTATAATAATTTTAATATAATAACAATACACTGATAAAGTACTTAGTTTATAATAATCAACAGTCTCTTTACAATGAATAAATTACTAATGACAAATTATTGAATTGTATTCTATTTTATACTTTGCTGTTATCAACTTCACCATTTCTATCAATTTCATTCTTTTGATTTTCTCTTTTTGATTTGCGATCTGGTGGTAAGAAACATGAAACAAGTAGTCCAGCTGAAATAAAGATAAAAAAAAAATGTATTAAATAAAGCCCATAAAAATATAATAAATGTGAAAATATTTATATACGTTTGTTATTATTTTGTCCAAAAGTTTTGAATGGATTATACGTCTTATTACAAAACGAAATCTAACGTTAGTTCTAGCCTTTAATCTTTCAGCGAGTAGGTATTTGTATTTCGAACTTTATTTAGATTTATGCAAAGTTCTTTATATGAAAGTGACAATTTAGTATCGAACTAAGCTGTAATTATAATAATTAAAAAATAACGTTGGATATAAAAATAATTTATTTTTATATACAACGCTATTTTTTGTTTATACGACGACACCTGAATATAGTTTGTTCAGAACAAGCAACTGAATCGATTCCAATCATTTTTACACTTTTATTTTTCTCAAATAGGTACATTTAGACATTGTTGCAATGTGGTTACCGAGCGCGCAACACAGCTGGCGGTAGATCATAGTACTAGCCACCCATCAGACAAAGTCTTGCCGCCAAGCGATTCGTTGTGTTCCGGCATGATGTCCGGTGAAGCCGTACGGAGGAAGGGTCTGAGCAGTTTTGTTGCGTTGTGTGCCGAGTACGATGCGCCTAATGTTGTGGTGTCGGGAGTTTGGTCGTGGAGGGTCTCCAATCTTTCTCTGGCGCAGTATAGTTAGTCGTGTTGTTGGGTTCAATATTGCATCACCTCGCTCAACTGCCGTATTCCTTCTTATTCACTCAGTTTTTTTGAGTAGGTAATGATATTAAGAGCCTATCTTAATAAACTAGCGCGTTTTACCATCAACGATTGCATCTCTGCAGCTTGCTTACCATCAGGCGGGATTGCGGTCAAGCACTAGTTTATAATTATATAAAAAAAAACTGTTCATAAAAATCAGTTCCGTCCTTTGAAAGTGAAAGAATAACTAAATACACACACACACTCGCTCGCAAACTTTCGCCTTTAAAATATTTGTGTGATTCTGCGATACTTACAGATGACTAGAGCCACATATCCGCATAGCATGGGCGTGCAGTAATCTTTTTGCAGGCTGGCGATGATTTGCACGCTGAAGAAGCCAGAGCCTCGTGCTACCACCACTGACAAGCACGTTGTCATACCTCTGTAATGACAATCACACGTAAAGAAATCTTTTTATATCCACAACTCTTTATCCTAATTGCTTAACACATTGTCAATTTGACTGAAGGATATCAGCAGTTCTCTGTCAAGTGGTCGAGGCCTATCTGACGGACAGAGCCGTAGTCTACCCCTACTCTAAGGAGTATGGAACCGGCGAGGGATGTCGTGCCGTGTTCCACAGGGATCGGTCCTGGGACCGCATCTGTGGAACATCGGGTACGACTGGGTGCTGCGCGCCGACCTCCCTATCGGCGTCAGCGTAGTCTGTTACGCTGACGACACGCTAGTTCTGGCACAAGGGAGGTCGCACTAGGCGGTGGCTGATGCAGCGACCCTCGTGGTTGCGACAATCGTGGAGAGGATCCGGAAATTGGGACTCGAGGTGGCCCTCAAAAGTCCGAGGCCATGAGCTTTCATGTTCCTCGGAATGCGCTACCGTCGGGTTCCCACATAACGGTAGGAGGGGTTCACATCGGCGTCGGGTCGACGATGAAGTACCTGGGACTAGTACTCGACAGCCGGTGGAACTTCGAGGAGCACTTCCGACGTTTGGCACCCAGACTGGAACGGGCCGGGCTGCCCTGAGGTGGCTCCTCGCCAATCTAGGGGGACCAAACGCCTCCTGCCGGAGGCTCTACGCGGGGGCCGTGCGGTCCATGGCCCTTTACGGGGCACCGGTGTGGGTGCGGTCGCTAAAGAAGCGACCAGCCCGATGCCTAATCGCGTCCCAGTGGGTTATAGCCGTTCGGCTGGTCCAGGGATACCGCACGGTCTCCGCTGAGGCGGCAAGCCTCCTTGCCGGATTGCCGCCATAGGATCTGGAGGCCAAAGCCCTCGCCCACATGTTTGAGTGGCGAGAGGAGGCAAAACGCCGGGGCATAATTCCGCTGCCGCCAGAAACCGCGGTAGGGCGGACAGAGCTCCGGCGGGATCTCATGGCGACATGGAGAGTGCGATTGTCGCAACCCAGTGCTGGGCACGCCACAATAGCGGCAGTAAGTCCCCTCTTTGAGGAGTGGTTAGAGAGGCGCCACGGCGCCCCCACCTTCCGCCTGACGCAGGTCCTCCTCGGACACGGTTGTTTCGGGAGGTTCCTGTTCCGTATAAGGCGGGAGGAGACGCCAGGGTGGAGGTCTACCTGGCTTGAGTAGAGCACCGCCGTTTCCTCGTTGCGGCGTTCGGTGGCAATCTCTCGTGTCTGACCCTGGTCCAGGCCATGGTCCGGAGCGAGAGTGCATGGCAGACCGTCACCTCCTTCTGCGAAGCAGTGATGCTGGCAAAGGAGGATGCGGAGCGCGTGAGGCAGCGGGAATCCCAGCGCCCTTACGCCACTAGCCGCCGCAGGAGACGCCCTGGTCGGGAGACGACATCAAACTCCCAGACTCCATAGGCGCGGGCCTGCGGGCGGTGAGCAGTGGGCAGCTCGCCGCACGGTAAGGACCAGGCCCGAGTCGACGGCGCTTCGTGTTTCACGCGCGCCTCAAAGAGATGTCAGCACATCGTGACGGGGTCCACGAAGACCGATGCCTCCTGGGTCAGGGTTGCGGGTTGGTTAAACAAGAAACCGTGGCCCTGGCCGTCGCACAGGCAAGTGAAAAAACACGAGTGGGTTTTAGTCAGTAAAAGTCTGACACGCCCTTGCGCTCCGCCTAGAGCGGGAAAAGTCATTTGATGATTTCCCATCCCAACAAAAAAAAAAGGACATCAGCAATCCATTGCTTCTTATGTTCTAAAAAAATGTCTGCTCAATAACGCAAACACCGCAATTAATGTTGTTAAACTGTCATAATAAAAAAAAACCATTGCTACTGATTCTGTGTTACGCAATTATCCTGAGGGAGGGTTTTCACTCTGCATTTAATTTTAGATAAAAGGGTAGTTGTAGGTAAAAGTCCTGCGGTACTTCACACCAGGGCAGCTTCTAATGAAGTAGTACAAAGCACTGTAGTGCAGCTACATTTGGGCTAGTGTTGCAAAGTGTCACCTGGCCACTTTGTATAAAGAATTCTTGTGAAATAAACATTACCACTCTACTATTTTTCTGTTTCTATTTTTTGTTGTTTGTTGTTGTTTTTTGTTTAACCTGAAATAGTTTGTTCAGAATAAGCAACTGAATCGATTCCAATAATTTTTACTCCATGTTATATTTTTTCCCAAATATGTACATGTATAAATTGTTGCAGTGTATTTAACGAGCCCGAAACTTAGCTTACAGTAGATCATCACCCGCGCAACAGCTGACGCCAGAGGTCAAGCACCGCTCGCCCGCCCGGCCGAAGCGTGGACCATATTTATGTTGGGACAGCCAAGTAGGATAACAAGCTCATAACTTAGTGGTTTTACATGATATCTTTTTGAAATTTTGTACATATTTTCTTTTTTTTTCTTTACTTAAAAATACTGGACAAGTATTTCGGGTTTCGCATACACAAAAAACTATGTTGTATATGTGTGTACATACCTGGTTAAATAAACGGATACAAACCTTAAATGGGTTGGGTTCAGCTCGACTAAATACGTGTTAATATTTCCCAAGAGTACTGTAACGTAGAGGAAGCAGAAAAATAATGCTATACTCAGCATTGGGACTTTGATGACGAGCAGCATGACACCGGAGAGAGACGACATTGTGAACACTAAGATTGTTAACGTCTTCTTGCCAAGAAACACCATGAACGACATGAGGATTAATAGAATAGTTGCGACTGCAGAGTATATAATAGTTGCGTACAGCGCCTTAGGCTCGATACTGCCGGTGCAGTCTACGGATTCCTGTGAAGCAAAGAGCACGAATTAAAAAAGTTGTTAACCTAATTGCATTGGTTTCTACTATTTTTAGTCCTGTTCCTACTATAATAGTATAAATGCAAAAGTTAGTCAGGAGTATGGGATGGATGGAAGTTTGTTACTCTTTCACGCAAAAACTATTGAACGGATTTGGATAGAATTTGGCATATAGAATGATGATTTATAACCAGGAATAACACATTCGATACTTTTCATCTCGATATTTCCATGGGATCGAAACTTACGCGGATTAAAAGGCGGGCCGCAGCTAATAATCCAAAAATGGTAATTTTTAGGTTTCATGTGTTGGCAACACAGTAAAAGTATGCTCTAAGGAGGTTTTGGCGGGAAAGTCAAGCGGAGTGTCACGCTCATTTTTCATTAGACTTTTAAAATTATTTAGTGTTGTTTATTAAATAAAAGCGCGTGATTTATGTAGTAAAAAGTGCATACAGTGAATAATTTATAAAGAACATTGAAATATTTTAGTATAGTGGCCACATCATGACTTTACCCCAAACCCCTCCTAGTCGGTTCACGCGGGAAACGAAAGGATAAAGGTTAAATTAAGTTAGGATAAGTTACGAAGTTAAAATCCATTTATGTATTCGACTGAAGGACTTGTATCCATGGTCATGGAATAAATTATTATATGCTCTAAGGACCATATTACAGAACTTTATTCAAGATTTAAGCATTACTTAAAACTAGTTTCAACCAATAAAATAGCTTCAAATGAGATTTAATTAAAGCTTGAGTTTTGAGTGAGGTTCTGTAATATGGACCTAAGTTTTTGCATTAGGATTCAATTCTTACGCCGATATCACCGTGTGGAGATAAGTTCTAAGAAAGTGTACATGGCACAATTTCTTTACCTACGGTTTGTTCTAATTATTTTTTGTCTGTGTTAATAAGGCTACTTTGTGGATAAGTTTTTTAGAAACTGGGTATTTGAGAAAATAATACAAAATATTATCAGTTTGTTAGAGAACTAACTCTTTACAAAACTTACTGTGCTATTAGAATGTGTCTGTATACTCTCACTAGCAACTTCGCAGAACGTGTGACCATGATGGTCCTCTCCGCCGAGAAAATAAGCATTTGTTATAGTTGGTACCCACATTGTATAGCCAGTTGACCTGAAAGTTTGAAGGAATCAAAATAAAATGTTGATGGTATTTGGACATAGTGGTATATTGAAGAATGATTACTGGTTGGAGATTGAACTGGGTGAATTACCGTGAAATAATAACAACACTTTGTGGTACCGTTCAATCTTTTTCTTCTTCTTTCCAGCCTATAGAGGTCGACTGGACAAAGGCCGCCTTGGCATTGCCATGATCTCCACGCTTGGCAGGTGGGTTGAGGATCGCAGTAATTTGTTATTCCACAGGAGAAGCGCTGCTGCCCGCTTCCCTCGTGAGAGTTGAGGAGAGGAGTATATGGGTTGGTACTATTCTATGCTCGGTCCAACACGGGTTGCCGTTACCGTCCAATGATGAAAGTTAAAAGGGGAAAATCATCGAAGAGATGTCTTTTAGACTTCCTCTTGTAAGCGGGCGGGAATTTAGAGGCGGTAAATATGGGGATTGGGGACATTTGCCGCTTGTAAGTAAAATCTGCCGCCCCTTAAGCTCAATCCAAAAACTTACGTCATGTATGCTGTTAAAGCTATGTAGTATAGTATAATCGAGTTCTTCAATAGAGGAGGTTTGAACAGAGGGGCTGTTTGGTTCCATATCTTCTTCAGTACTGAAGTTTCGGAACTGTCAACTGGGGGTTCCTCGAGGTAGACATCTGTTACCTGAAAAATGTAGATGTCATTAATATATTATTAAAATCAGAAGTAATTTATTTAAACTAGGCTGAGAATCAGCACTTGAAAATCACATAAAACAGTCCTACAAAACGCACGTTCTTTAGCACTTCCTAGTGCTTTAGCTGGAAAGAAGAATTGGCGTGTTAAACTTCCAACAGCATAGCGGTCTGTTCACGTCGAAGAACCTGATTCTATACGATGGTAAGTAATTAATCTAATGAAACACAAAATGTTATATGAAATGATTTGCAATATTATGTCAGCTTGTATGCGCTAATATACCGACAGGAGATATATCACATGATCTAAGACATTGAACCCGATTCCCTGGTTCACAAACTAAATTAAATTTAAGTTCACTGCATCGTTTTCTAACGATTTCATTAAGAAAAGGACAAGATAAATGTGAGTTTAGACCTGTCAAATTAGTGCGCTCCTGACGTAAACTGGCGTATTTTTAGTCGCCATGTTTATAATCGCGTCTAAACTGTCTATGGAGTATTTTAATTTGACAAGATTAAACTTAAATGTTATAATGTCTTAATGAAATGGAAAGAAAAAGATGCACTTAAATTAAAATTAGTTTAGTTTCAACAACAGAATCGGCGCCATCAACTTCAGATGACTCATAAGGACCTTTTCAGAGTACTTACAGTATAGTTATCCTTCGTGAAACCGGTGTTGCTCTTGAATATTGACTTGAGAACCTCCAATGCCTCTTCATTCCTGTTCTGACTCAGCAAGAACTTTGGGCTTTCTTTCAGGAATATGATGAACAAGATACTAAGCGCGCATGGTATGCAGACGACTTGCAGGAGCAGCCGCCATGGTCTGTACACAACGCCGAGCCAGGATATCTCATAACCAAAGGTTAGCGTAAAAATCGGTATAGCGAAGGCTGGAGAACAAAGAAGTTTACAAAATAAATAAAGTATCTTTGTCTTATATATATGTATTCCACAATGACCTCAAAATATTGCGGTCACACTATATGAAGGTTAGGCATACAGCTGGCGACGAGTTGCGTCATCATAGTGGCGCTGGCCATCAGGAACATGAATCTGCTGCGATGTTTGCTGGGCACACTCTCCGCTAGCAAGACAAAGCCGGCGGCGCTCGCTGATGTTGACCTGAAATCTCCAAATAATAAAAACATCTGCATGAAGTACTAAGACTCGTCTGTAGTCATTCTTTTCAAAGGTGGCGTGTGTACTATGTTCAGGCTTTTTTTTATTTTATTAACCTACATCGTGTCGGCAAAGGCTTCTCCTTTTTCCATCCAAACATCCCTGTCTGGTGCGATCCTTGACCTTATTGAACTCTGCGAACGTTACCAGATCATCACATCATCTTTACCGTGGTTTACCTCAACGGCGATATTCTCCCCCAGCCGTCCAGTGAGTGAAGATCTATGCCAATTTATCGGGGTCCCCAGTCCTCTTCAGATTGGCATTTTTTCTCCAAAATCGTGCTTGATTTATGGAGGGCAGCGTGGTTATTCAACTTTCAATCTCGTTCTATACGCTTCTGAAATAAATCGTTTTAAAATAAATACTTACATTGAAATAGCAAGGAACTTTAGAGCGGCCAGTGATACGAAGTTGGGTGCCATGGTTGCTGCTAAGTTGAGGACGAGGCTGGCTGGCATTGCGACAAGTAATGTTTTTCGGCGGCCTTTGGTATCAGCGCACAGACCCCAAGGATAGGACGATAGGATCACACCTGCAGAAGCAGAATATAGATAATTTAATAAAATAATCCTTTACAGATACAACAACACACAAACACTCCTTACCTATGAGAGGTATGGCGGACAACATCCCTTGTTGCGAACTGCTGAGAGACATGTCACAGGCCATTGCCGGCAGAACCACGGAGAAGCCAAACATATCCATGGTCATAGCATGGACCATCAAGCAGCCCGTTATTAGCATACCCACATTGTATTTGCCGAAACCTTGTAGAAAAGTAATAAAACTGCTTGTAACATTTGAAGACTTTTGGGATAATCGAAATGCATTTAAAAAAAGCGAGGTAACTTTTTCAATAGGTCTAGTAGTCATTCTGAAATGAACTTAATTACGTTAAAAATAAATTTGATATTTTTTAAAATTGGAATAATATCAATTTGTAACAAATGATTTCTTTTGCCGCAATTTTTTTCCGCAGTCAATATTTTCAATAATCTGCTTTAAAAATATCCGTCCAGTCATTTAGAACATCGCAGGTTGCAATAAATTGTACGGTACTGATTTTTTGTTAAGTTATTAGGATATTTGTTTGGTGGATTTTTTTTATTTATTTTTTTCCGGGGTGGAAAATGCCTGTCCGCCGCCCTAGGGTGGGCGACGGGGTCTGTCAGACTTTTATTGACTAAAATCACCCCGGTGTCTCTTCTGTCACGAGCGCGATGTTAGTGCTCAATAAACCTTATTTTCGGCCTTCTTTTAGTTTTTTAACTTATAACTTCCAATTTCCAAACATTAAATTTACCTTTTTTGTCTCTGTGGTATATTGGTTACTAAAATAGGTTACTAACACAGTGGGTCTCTTATCTTGTCAAATAAATGAATGAATTATTATATTAGTAATTTAGCAAAATTCACCGCGTGATTTACACTGTCGAGGATATGATTTTAATATGCAAAATTTCTCTCTTAAATCTTAAATCTCATCCTCAAAAAACCAGTTACTATTCCTATTCCTTCTCTGTCCATGCTGTAAGATTGTGGTACCTACTCACTCCCGCCTAACATTCTTGATTTACACACTATTTCTATATTTAAACGTCGACTAATAATAGGTAGATTCACAGCCAAGGGCTGTAAGCCATACATTGCAGCCCGCGTGAGTGCAGCAAGGGCACCTATATATGGTTCGAGGGTGCAATTGATTCTACTTACCTCACAATCGAGATGTAGAGCAAAGAACTACTCTGCTCTACATCTCAATTGTGAGGTATGAGGTACCCTCGAACTATGGGCGCCCTCGCTGCGCTCGCGATAAATAAATATCTCGGGTTGCAATTGATGCCCTACAAGATGGTTGAAAGTCAACTTTTAATCATCTACGAGCACACGCGCGTACAGTCCACCATCGTCGCCGCAGCCGTGCCGCCTCCGCCACCAGAACTCTGTGGTCTCATTTCTCCTACTTTCACTCAAGAGAGTGAGAGAGAGACTGAGGAAATTGTAACTAATAATAATAACTTGACAACATTAAAAATGTCAACTGACAACGTAACTATCACTTTTCAAAATTGTTCGAATTTCTATAACTGCTTCAACAAGTAATTAAAAATTTATTCGTTTGAGAAAGTCTAAGTTTTATTTATTTCCTCGCAAATATGTTATAAAACATCGTACGACATGCATGCGCTTTGAAAATTACAGCCTATGTTTCCATACAGCCCTCGGCTGCGGCTCGGGCTAGCAATATTGCCTCGGCTGTAATTTTCAACTTCGCACTAATACCGTAATGTACTATTAGATTACCTTTCTTCCAATACTGTATTTTTTCATTATATACATATGTATTTACATATTTTACTATTATGTATTTTTTAAATATCTACATAAGTATACACTTATGTAGATACTTTTGGATTATATCTTTAGGTTAATTTAATATTATTACTTTTATACTTATCACATTCATATTTTGTTCTCCTTGTTCTTACACACTATTGTCTACATATTTCTGTTTTACTTCTAATTTCACAGGTCTGCTGGAAGAAATTTCATAAGAAATAAGCAGCACCTTTGTACTTAGATGTTAATTTTGTCATATCTTTATGTATTTTATTGTGTTTACCTACATAATATCTTTAAATAAAAACTTCGGAATGTACGGACGACAGGGTCAAATTATCCGAAACTATCAAATATTTCCAATCAACCTTGAGGGTTTATGCTTTTGCGATAAAGTTGAAAATCCAATAAAAAATGCGATGGATAGTAAGTAGCTTGATGTTCTGTCGTTTGTACCTAACTGAAAGTTGGCGCTAGTTCACATCAAATTACTAAACAAGCAAATGAGATCTCTCGCACGGTAATATTCCACTGTTTAAATATCTTAAAATATTTTCTTACATAACTTATATATAAATATGAAAGGAAAGTCGTGGCAGACATAATTTAAACACAACATTGTTTTGTTTCAGATAGTAGGATTTAGTAAGTAAATAGGTGCGCCGCGTGTGGTACCGCGCTTTTTTTTGTTTGTGATGAGATATCATCAAATGAGAGGTCATTTGATGATATCTTCGGTTCTGGGTGGAGCGGAAGGGCGTGTCAGACTTTAACTGACTAAAACCCACCCGTGTTTCTTCACTTGCTTATGCGCCAGGGCTGCAGTGTCTTTTTTATCCAACCCGCAACCCTGGTCCAGGAGGCAACGGTCTTCGTGGACCCCGTCACGATGTGCTGACATCTTTTTGATGCGCGCGTGATACACAACGCGCCGTCGACCGGGCTTGGTCCTTACCGTGCGGTGAGCTGCCCACTGCTCACCGCCCGGTGGGGGTACCAGGCTTAGAATAAGTAGTACCATCCCATATCCTCCCGTAGGTGTCGTAAGAGGCGACTAAGGAAACTCTCACCAGGGAAACGGGCAGCAGCGCTTCTGTGGAATATCAAATTATTGCGATCCCCAACCCAACGACAAGCAGTTATGGCAAAACCCCCCAATGTAATGTAAGCCTTGGGGGAGGCCTTTGTCCAGCAGTGGACCTCTATAGGCTGAAGAAGAAGACGGTGCCCCGCGCGGTGTTACCCTCGTAAGTTTCTATCCCGTGGGAATATCGGGATAAAAAGTATCCTATGTGTAATTCCTAGTTATAAACTATCTGTGTGCCAAATTTAAGAAAAAAAATTGGTTGTCTGTAGAACTCCGTCTACTGCCGATATTTGAACGTGACAACGTCTATTCGCTCTAGGGGTGGGGGTAAAGTAGGCGTGGACTCCGTGTGGCGTCAGATTCGGCCGTTACGGTATTTTCGAGAATGACTCCACGCCGTACCAATTTAATAGACGTTGTCACGTCAAAAAAAAGAAAAGAAAAGAAACCATTTATAGGCGCATACCCTTATAAATACATAGTTTTAAACAAAGAAAACAGAACAAAAAAAAAAGAGAGAAACAGATAAAAAAAGACAATCAACAAATGTGAGTCCAACGGTTGCGCCAAATAGGTCCAGCATAAATGTCAGACAACTACGTAGCAGTTGCCTGACGCTGGTTTTCAACTGAACCTTGTAATGGGTGCATAATTATTTAATTATTGTGTTTGTGTGATAAATCATAAATCGTAAATAAATATGTGTTCAGTGTATAAAATAGGTATCTGTCTATGCATGGCATACCCACAATTGGTTTTTTCATCTAAATCCGTTCTGTACTTTAGGCGTGAAAGTGAAACAAACTCACTTTGACGTTTATAATATTATTAGGTCCTTACATATGAAATTGGAGTTTTGTCGTACTGATGTTGATCTTAAATATCTTTGGTTTAGAAATCCAAATGCAAATTTATACAACTATTTACTCATCAATTTGTGTCTCGAAAACCGTATTTCTTTTGTATTTTTTTTCTTCTTTTGTTTTATTCTCTGCGTTAGAGAAAAAAAAAATCAGTTTACAAAATGGGATATTTAAAATTTCGCGTTATTTACGAGTTCCGTCGTGGCACCAGTGCTGCAGAAACGGCTCGAAGAATTAATGATGTCTATGGCAGTGGTGTCGCTAGTGAAAGCACAGTGTGTTTTTAGTTCCAACGTTTTCGTTCTGGAAATTTCAACCTACAGAACAATCCTCGTGGACGGCCGGAGAGCAAAGTCGACAGACAATGAAGAATTGAAGGCTATTGTGGAAGCGGATCTATCGCAAACTATGTCCGAGTTAGCTGCAGGCTGCGGAACACCGCAGCCTTAAACAGTTTATCACTAACAAGTGATAAACTGTTTTAATCCACTTGAAACAAATTGGGAAGATAAGAAAGCTCGAAAGGTGGGTACCTCATGAATTGAGTGAAGTAAACTGACAAACTCGCGTCGACTGCTGCGTTACATTACTGAATCGGCACAATAATGAAGGGATTTTAAATCTAATCATTACCTGTAATGAAAAGTGGATACTCTACAACAATAGGAAGCGCACATCGCAATGGCTGAATCCCGGTGAACCATTGAAATTCTGCCCCAAGAGAAAATTGACTAGAAAAAAGTTATTGGTCAGTGGGGGACTAGTGCCGGTGTAGTGCACTACAGCTTTCTTAAATTTGGCCAGATGATTCTTGTAGATCTCTACTGTTAGCAGCTCCACATAAGTTGCGCTGAAGAGTTTATTTGTTTGAACGCGCTAATCTCAGGAACGACTGGTTCGATTTGAAAAATTCTTTTTGCGTTAGATAGCCCATTAATCTAGGAAGGCTTTAGGCTATATAACATCACGCTGCGACCAATAGTAGCGAAGCATAACTAACTCCACGTGAACGAAGTCAGCCGCTAAACAACCGAGACTGGTCAATCGCACAAGGCCACTGCTGCTTCAGGACAACGAGAGACCACACACTGCACAACAGACTGCTACCAAATTGGAGGAGCTTCAATTGGAATGTTTAAGACATCCACCGTAGCGCCCGGACCTTGCTCCAACAGACTACCATTTTTTTTAGAAATTTGGATAACTTTTTGCAGGGGGAAAAATTCAACTCCGATGAGGCAGTCCAAACCGCATTTAAAGATTTTTAGAGAAAAGACATAAACGAACTACCCATGAGATGGCAGAAGTGCATAGATAGCAATGTATCATACAATGATTAAATAAATTACTAGCGGCCCGATACGTGCTTCGCTACGTATAAAGTAAAATAATAAAAACAAATTTATTGGATCGTCAAAATTATTTATTCAAACATAAAATATTTTTTTTTATTGATAGCAATTTTATAACTTAATCCAAAACAAAAAATGTGATAAATGAAGAACGGCTTGACCGATTCTGTTCAAACTTCACATAAACCATCTACTAATTAGTCAAAACATAGCCTAAACATTTGGTTTGGCTAGGTGAGTCCGTTCTTGAGTTATAAAATTACAAAGAAAGTGGCATTGATTTTTATATACAATAGATGAGATGATGCTCCACCGTTCATTGAATTCATTTGTTTTAAATAAATGTGATAAATGAAGAACCGCTGGACCGATTCTGTTCAAACTTCACATAAACCATCTACTAATTAGTCAAAACAAAGCCTAAACTTGGTTTGGCTAGGTGAGTCCGTTCTTGAGTTATAAAATTACAAAGAAAGTGGCATTGATTTTAGTGGCATAGATTAAAAAAATAAACGACCTTTATTCCTCCCATACAAAACGCCAATTTCGTATGTAAGGACCTAATATTATAATAAGGATGAATTCAGGAACGTAGATAATAAATGTTTTTTTTAGCAAAGACTATTTTATACATGAAGTTATACAACATCGTTTTTTGTTTATGCGAAACCCGAAACACGTGTGCAGAAAACATTTTTAGGTAAAGAATCTATGTACAATATTTCAAAGGGATAGAATGAAAAACTACAACTCGCTATGAGCTTGCTATTCTACTTGGTTGTCCCCACAAAAATATGGTCAAAGGTCCGCACCGACTGGGGAGCGCGGTTGTTGACCTCTCGCGTCAGCTGTGGCACGCGGCGCAAGTACTATGATCTATCGTAACCACTCGGTAACCACTCTGCGGTCTCACTATAAATGTATATGGGAAAAAATATAACATGTTTTAAAAATGATTGGAATCGATTCAGTTGCTTATTCTGAACAAACTATAACCAGCCCCCTAATCAGCGACCAAATTTTTGTCAAATGATTGCGATTAATTGGAATCGTTTGGACCGAAAGGACCAATGGGCGGTCTAAACGATCCCAACTGATCCCAACTAGTAGCAATCATTTGACAAAAATGTGTTCGGCGATTAGAGAGAGATCTCCTATAATGAGTACCTACACACAAAGTTACACAGCTTGCGTATTGTTTACATAATCAACCTATTTTTTATTCTAGAAAAACATTGCCCCTTATTAAGAATTTCTCATGTATCATGGGTGCGATTACAAACATATAAACTCACATACACAAACAGCCACACCCGGAACAACTACATGTAGGCCATACAAATATTTGTTCCGTGCGAGAATCGAACCAGTGACACGCAGCGCAACAGTCAATAGCTTAACCAATGCGCTAAACGTGCAGTCACCACGTTAGGGCATGACAACGTGGATTGTTTTTACCGTTAAAAAAATCGGTAACAGAAATATTTTTGCCGGTAAAAACGGTAATTTTTGTATTTTTTGTAAAGTGATGTATAACAAAAGGATTGGGTAGTCATAGCGAAGAAATTAAACACGTAAACCGGGTATGTGGTAGTAAATATGTTTAAGAGGGAACTCCATTGGCGCTTTCTCTACACAAACGTATTCCACTGTTTTCTTCGTGGATAATGCTTTTAGAGCAATTTTTTATCTATAGTTTTACACCGTGATTATATGTGACCCTAACATTTGATTTTTTCCGAAACTTACCTAATTAATAAAAGAAATACGATACTTCAAAATCGCGAAAAATAACTCATTTTTACCGTGATGTTCAGACTATTAGACAAACATGATCAATTTTTTACAAAAAAAAAAAAAAAATATTGAATAAAAATACTTGAGATCTGTCGTGTTCTGAAAAAGAAAACAGCGGAATACGAAACGTCTTTTGGTCAACGTATTTGTAGGTAAAATCAGCCTGAGTTGTAACTGTCCTTTTCACACTTTACCGGGAGAGGTTGGAAGCAGCGCGACTGCAATAGTTTCTTCAAATACCTATTTTCCAAATTCCTCGGCACTAGAGTCTCCTCTTAATATTGCTTAAAATGTGTGTTACTATGAATACAAATTAAAAAAAAAAAGATCGGTCGGTCTCCGTGGCGCAGCGGTCAACACGCCTGCCTGCGACGTGGAGGCCCTGGGTTCGATCCCCGGCCAGGTCATGATGGAAAACGATCTTTTCCTGATTGGCCTGGGTCTTGGATATTTATCTATATATGTATCTATTATATATAAAATATAGTATCGTTGAGTTGGTATCCCATAACACAAGTCTCGAACTTACTTTGGGGCTAGCTCAATCTGTGTGATTTGTCCGTATTTATTTATTTTTTTTATTTTACCTTTCCTTTGGGGCAGTCAAGAGTAAATTTTGCACCTTTATATTAATACCTAAAGACCATTTTAATTATCAAAACGCAGCCAGGCTACGGACATAAATCTACATGCCTTCCACGGGCCCGCCGTGGAAGGTCAGGAAAAACGTCCGTGTAGCTCCTTACTCTGTTATACCTCCATGCGATCATTGGTGTCAAACACTACTGGTTTGCGCCAGTTCTCTTTAGCCAAGGAGAGCGGAGTGAGGCCCTTGTCAACCGCGACCACATCTCGATGCATTCCCACGTCGGTTGTTAGGAAATATTCCCTGAGACTGCATATATCGTTATTGAGGAGGGTCTTTGCGTTTAAAAAGCCTCGACTTTCACATATTCGCGGGATACTTATATAATGTCATAACCGATGACCGTGGGTGATGCAATCGATTTGTAGTCAGCAGCGTACTGACCCTCCTTATCCAGGGCGTCGAGTGCGGTCTGAGTTCATTTGAGTATGCCGAAAGAGTACATAAAACCGGCATGACCAAACTGTTGAATTCACGCTCCATGTTTTCGCCTGATAGAAGACTATTAAGTACTTTTTTCAGGCGGCCAAAGAAGCGTTCCTTCAACGATTGCTGCATGTCAGTAACATTGATACCCAACGCTTCCGACATACCCAAATACTTATAGGTTTCGGATGCGGAGAGGGCTCTAAGGGTTATGGAACTCGTGAAGTGGGTTCCCACGGATCTCACAATCCCTCAACGCTTTACATGCCTGACCACACATTTGTCCACACCAAATTCCATCCTGATAATGCTACTTAATAATATAATTTTTGTAATTAATAATTACTTAATAATATGATTTTAGTCATTAATAATTACTTAATAATACAATTTTAGTAATTGAATAATTTTAGTGTAAAATAATATCAACTGTAGGTAGTCCAAACGATCCCAACTAGTCGCAATAATTTGACAAAAATGTGTTCGCCAATTAGCCTGCAGGAATAGAATCGTTTTTATCCAGATATTCTTCAAATAATAATATGATGCAACTATATACTATGTATAAACTTGTAAAAATCACTCACCGGTAAGGTCCAGAGCTTCCTCAAAGCCGCACTTCTTGTCGTAATCAGATTTAGCTAACGTCATTTTTTTTTTAAGTTTTTCACAACCATTTAATTTTTATTTTCTACATTAGAAACGATGGTCATTCACATTAGATTTTAATTAAATCTTCTATAAAAGAGTATAATTATGGCTTCATTATTAATTTCACAATTTAATTGCCATCTATCCATGAAGCGAATACAGTGAATGCTCGGAACTATGTAATGTGCGCCTACATATAAGTACATAGTTTAAAGTTAAATCATGTAAATACTGATATGAATACAACGTGAAGATCGTATTTGAAATGGTATGACGATGTTTTTGTAAGACTAATTGTGACTTGAAATTAATTATTTAATTTAGAAGCTACCTTGTTATTTACTCTAAATTACTGTTATTTGTTTATGTATCTAATTATATTTTCATTTAGAATATTACCTATGAAGTAGACACATTAAGCAATTAGCACAGAATGAATTCAAAAGTTGATTGTGTAATGTAGATTTTACATATACTCCGTAGACAGTTTCATCAGCACCATCATTTCAGCCGAAAGACGTCCACTGCTGGACATAGGCCTCTCCCAAGGATCTCCACGACGACCTCATCTCCTGCCCCAATAAGCACTACTTATATCAAAACCGCTTCCCGTACAAGTAGACATTCATTTGACAAGTTAAACTTCAATAGTGTATCACGGATGCACCTTATGTCAATGACATAAGGTTCCATATTGCGTGACAAGCAGTGCATAACTTTGAAACATTATATCTAGAGTTCTAGGTATTACAGAGCAACAATATAAAAACGCATTGCTAGACCTAGGATGGCCTATCGAATGGTACAGGTATCAACAATTTAGTCAGCAAAGTGTCGACATCGAAATTTCCAGAAACTCGTTTCCGGTGAATTACCGTAGGTACCTACTGAATGTACTTGAAGTTATGCGCTATTATTATTACGTCTAGACGAATTTGGAATGTTCGATCAGCTGACCTATATATAGCGCCGTGACGCCGGCACAGAGTCAGTCTGCATTCGACTAGCGATACGAAAACAAGCGACAGTTAAGAAGCGATATTTAAGAATACCTACTGCGACAACTGTAACGAGAACTTTGAGTACTACGTGAAGTAACATCTGTAGTGTGTATCATCTGTGTGTGTTTACGACACGGTTTTCGTGGACGTAAGTGAAGGCTTCGATGCGACATCAGTTACGTTCTACTTGTCATTGCCTACGATCGACTGTATCTCCGTTGCCAATAAACTTCGCAACCCTTAACCGGCGTTTTAGTACCCCTAGCCCATAACACTATGACAGAATTGAGTAATTTATTTATGGGTAGGCGTCATGTTTCCACAAATCAAGAAATCTGTGTCAAGGGGAAGTGGTAAGAAACTTGACCAGGTCGTCTACGTATATCAATTCTCGAGAGAAACAATTAGCTTCATAGTCACAGGGCAACAGTGCTTGAATACGACGATAGTGGAATGGATGTTGCTCATCTTATTTTAAGACCTTCCCTTCCACACTTGCACATGGTTAGTGCCCAACTCTCGCGCAACAGAATGAGTACTCAGAGTGGGGTCTTCGTTGAATAACTCAAGCACCTGCTCTTCAATATCCGGATCGTGGGTGCGCGGTCTTCTTAGCGCGATGCTTATGGCCATGAACATTGCTTTTTAAGTGGACGCGATTGTGCAGACGTTGGAATGCGCGCTCAGACGACACCGTGGTACAAATTATATAATTGCAGTCACTCCTACCCAGATACAACAACATGTTAAAATACTCTACGTTAGAAAACTACATGATCACACTATACACGGAATGTCTACACGGAAGCAATGTTTATGCGAAACTGATAATTTAAAGTAAAAACGATTTTTACTTCATAAAAATAGGCAAAAAAGCTGCATGCTGGTGGTATCCCTTGACTAGAGATGTGCAAGTACTCAAAATATTGATGGACCGATCGATACTATTTACTCGTAACTATTTTTGGTATCGATTTAGTGTTTTTTTTTTTTTTTTAATAGTTATAAACTAGCACTTGACCGCATTCCCGCCTGATGGTAAGCAGTGATGCGATCGTTGATGGTAAAGCGCACTAGTTTATTAAGAGCCTATTCACTCAGAAAAACTGAGCGAATAGGAAGGAAGACGGCAGTTGAGCGAGGTGATGCAATGTTAAACTCAACAACACGACCAACGATGCTGCGCCAAAGGGAGATTGATCTGAAGACCCTCCACGACCAAACTCCCAACACAACAACATTAGGCGCATCGTACCCGGCACACATCGCAACACAACTGCTCAGACCCGTCCTCCGAACGGCTTCACCAGACATCATGCCGGAACACGACAAATCGCTTGGCGGCAAGGCTTTGTCTGGTGGGTGGTAACTTCTGCCGGCGGCCGATGTTATGGCCTACCACCGAGTAAACCGTGTATTGAATCTCATGCATCGATTCAACATCGCATGGAATTGTTTAGAACTTTCACATAATTCAAATTAGGTACACACACCTGTAAATGAAGAAGCAAGGCTTACTTTGTTGTTTCGAGAATGATATTTCCCCTTAGACGGTTACAAGGCGTATTGAACTGCGCACGACCATTACTTGTTCTTATATTTAAACACTTGACGTGATACAGTCATGCTCACTTGTTCGAGTAGAGCATTTGACAGAATTGATGTAGTAATAAAAAAACAACATAACATAGGTATATGTCTTAAAATATGATATAATAATTATAACATTTCTGCTCCCTCTCCAAACCAGCCAAAATAAAAAACAATCTTTGAGAAATTGTACCGTATATTTATACCGTCTTTAAGTATGCGCGCACCTTATTTCCGCTCGAAAGAAAACTATTTAACACCAACTTCAGGCGACGAAAGAAGCGCTCCTTCAACGATTGCTTCATGTCAGCATCGTTGATACCTAACACTTCCAACATACCCAAATATTTATAACTTTCAAATGAAGAGAGGGATCTAAGGTGTATGGAATCCAAGAGTGTAATTCCCTCTGATTCAATAATCACCTGATTTACATGCATGATTACACATTTGTCCACACCAAATTCGACCCTGATGGCACTACTAAATTTAGTTACTTTCAGTAGCTTCATCAGATGCAATTTGTTTGGGGCAAAGAGTTTTAAATCATCCATGTAGAGGAGGTGAGATATTATTGACCTGACCACCTCTCTTCAATCCATAACGCAGACCTTGAATCCTTCAGCAATGTGCTTATAGGATTCAGAGCTAAGCAGAACCAAAATGGACTCAAACTGTCACCCTGGAATATTCCCGGCTTAATCCATAGCTCCTCTGGATCTGTCGAGTCCCTGGATAACGAAGGACTGTCTTCCATTGCCCCATACACGACTTAAGGAAAGTGCGTAGAGTTGTATTTATCTTATGTTTATGCTTGATTGATTTGTGTTAATGAGAGCTTTACACCTAGATGGATTCTTACTTTCAATAGAGGTCGTATGATGAAGACGAAAGACAGTTCAAGGAACACCTTGTGGCGTATTGTGTCACAACACTAGTTAATGTGATAACCCTAAATACTTAATGTTTCCGACATTAAATACACAGGACTCGTCATGCTGATGCAACAATTAAAAAAAAAAAAAATCGAAGGACTGAATTTTAGTTGCGGAATCGTGTCATCTCTAGCAATGCTCAGACAGTCAGTCAGGTCCCAGAGGAATTTTGTAAAAATCGGTTCAGTAGTTTGGTCATCATAATCATCATCTTAGCGTATAATCCCGGTTGCATCAGCGGCTTTCGCTTTGGAGCCCGCGGTCCGCTTTCCTACATGTTCGCCTCCATTTCGCTCGATCTCTGGCATCCTGTGATGTGAGATTTTTGGCACGCATGTCATCTCCTACAACGTCAAGCCAGCACTTCTTTGGTCTACCTCGCTTGTTACGGCCCGGATATAACATATATGTACACAACACGTAACATACACGGTTTTCGTAAGACGTGACCGTACCAGCGTAGGCGACCCTCTTCTCTCTCTAGACTGCCACGAATTCGAAAGTTCCTGATGCGATCTTTCCCCTTCACACATCCACCGCAACATATACATCTCCGTGACACGTAGCTCCTGCTTGTGTCGCTCAAGTACAGGTCACGCTTCACTGCCATACAAAAGAACAGGTCTAATAATGATCTTATAGGCCTGTCCCTTAAGCTTAACTGACATTTTCTGGTCACAAATGACACCTGTCACCTTGCCCAATCTACGGAAATGCGTGCCTTAACGTCGCAATCAATGTCGCAGGACGCATGGAGCACAGACCCCAAGTATTTTGGTCTGTGCACTCGACTATGTCTCCGCCTATGAACACATACTAGGGTCTGTCGTGTTGCTGGCCATGTACACCGTCTTCGCCACATTTAGTTTCAGACCTCCGTTCTCGAGTTAGTTCTTTCACACATACATCTGCCGCACCAACCGTTCCTTGTCCGGGTCCGGCTGCGCGATATAGCTTGCACCAAAATTACAGATAAAAATTCAAGTAAGCAAAATTGCGTCGTTTGCTTGCTAGCCTATTCCCAACTATGTTGGCAGCAGCTTCGAGTCTGATCGGATGCAGCTGAACGGACAGTACTTTTCAGAACTAAACATTGTAAAATGAAATTTTGTACAAAAACGAATACCTATACAAAAACCAAAGACACCATGATCATGAACATGTACTCGTATATTCGTTTTTGCCACCGACTTATGAAATTAGTTATTTTACACTATGCATGTTTTTTTAGAAGTCAGTTATTTTTTTTTTTACTTTTTATATTCAGATATTCGTATGAGATCGATAAATATGCGGGTAAAACTATGAGGTACTGCTAGTTCAAAATAAACTTCTAAAACACTATTTTTGTTTACTAACTCTAGAATTTGCATGTGTTTTTACTTTTGCTACCAACAACACAGGCCTCCTATAGTTGAGAAGGAGTGGGCCGTAATCTACCACGTAGATGTCACATATCTTCAAAGTTTTCCCTCTTCCCTCCTCGACACGTCTTTTTCCTCACGATGCTTTCCTTCTCCGTTTTGAGAGCAGCAGTAACGAAATAATTTCTACAAAATAAAACGCCTAACAGGGTTCGAACGACTAACAACAGTAGGTTGCGAACGATACCACGACCCCACTGGTGCTCTCCAAATACCATAATATAATCCCCCTTATTCATAAACGCTGCTTAAAGTTAACTAATGATTAGCGATTTTTAAACATACATTTTAGACGCTTGCAGGTCCCTTAACTTTAAAAATCGATTATGAATAAACCCCTTAAACACTGTGGTGTTTATTCATAAAGGATGATTTAAGTTAAGTGACGTTAAAAGGTCAAAAATGTATGGTTAAAGAATCGCTAATCACTCGTTAACTTTAAGCAGTTTTTTATGAATAAGGGGGAATATTATATGCCGATTGCGAGATAATAAATCTTTGTTGCTAAGTGTATATTTTTTAAGGTTTAGTGTGTTGTCTTATTTACTGACGATATCAACAATAATGTAATATTGTGATAAATAAGAGCTATGAGTCAAGATACTCTCTGTATATACAGTATGTTACGAAAACCCTGTCCGACCCATCTATACTAATATATAATATAATACTAATATATAAAGCTGAAGAGTTTGTTTGTTTGTTTGTTTGAACGCGCTAATCTCAGGAACCACTGGTCCGATTTCAAAAATTCTTTTTGCATTGGATAGCCCCTTAATCCAGGAAGGCTTTAGGCTATATAACATCACGCTGCGACCAATAGGAGCGGAGCATAAATAATTCCACGCGAACGAAGTCGCTGGCGGCCGCTAGTAAGGATAATAAAGGTTAAGTAAACACATGACCAAATATAATATAAAATTTTACGTATTCATCATAGTACCAATACAAATAAATTTTGAAATAATCTTTTTTTCCCGCGGATTAATTCCAATTTCCCCGAAATTTGGTAATTTTTAAAAAGTGACAACACCGGTATTATTATGGGCGAATAGCGATGCGACCACGTGCCGCATGCCCTGCCGCCCGCCCCCCGCGGACGGCAGGCGAGGGGTGGTTATCGCGCATTTATTAAGTTACTTAAGTTACCTCTTTTTGCGAAATAATATTTATTTTTTTTAGGGGATTTTTTTTTTAAAGTTTTGTCCGGTTTTGTATGCATTAGTAGAATCAGTTATCGATACCTAACAACGCCTTCACGGGTCGGACAGGGTTTTCTTAACATACTGTATGTTATAATGGTAAGTTTGTGATGTTAACCTCATTCTGTCGCTACGTAAACAATACTTTATACTACCAATCAAACCTGAATGAAATCAGCTGAGATTTCTCAAGAGGGGTTGGGGTGACTTGGGGGCGTTAATATAAGTCTATCTCTTTCTTGCACTAGAGAAATTCGACAGCGTGTGGTCCCTTTCTCGTACGTCGTGGAAAATCGATAACCTCCTTGTAGAATCTGTACTCCTGGTAAATATGACGAAAATGGCGGATCCCTCTACGATTTGGACTCGCAGTGGGCCTCAGCCGCCATGTTGTCTATGGGGCTAAGGTCCCAAACGAGGCCTCAAGTATAGATTGATGATTACCTTGAAAAGTAGGTAATGTGAAATTTTCTCTTTGGTCTCTCAAATTATCCTTATATACCGTCGTATATAAGGATCGGACGATAAAAACAAAAATGAAAATGAAACTGATTTTTATACAAAAATTGCCGTTAAAAAACTTGACTTTTTTGTCAAAGCTATTAAGTTGATCATTCCGCTTGGTAAACCGCCTGATATCTTTTCAACGAATTTTCCACGACATTTGACTTACTAGGCGCACAGAAGATCGAGAAGTTAGGGAAATTCCTTTCTCCACAGTAGGGGGTTGGCTAGTAGCATATATTCGGTTGAAGTATGTTACGACTTTGAGCTATGAAAATCACCTGTAGATATGATTGTAGGTTTTCCTTCGCTATCTGCGTTCACCACCTTAAATAAATAATGCTTATCTTAGACTCCAACGACATATAATAAAGATTTCTAATGTAAATAATTCTAATAATATCTACAAGCATGTGATAAAGAGAATACACACACATCCGGTTTGCTTATGTATTAAGACTGAGTTCATTATTCTCCAAATAAATTAACTAAATACAGACTTTTTAAGGGATCGTTTCTGTCATATTAACGTAGGTATTTATTCTGTATTGTTTCGTATCTCAATGTTTGCGGTAACGCCGGGAAGGGTGGAAGGAAATCGATACTAGACATTCAACGCATGCGTAGTACGTCCGTTCGTCGTACCGCGCGGTCCCGTCGCAACCCCATCTCCTAAAGTTTCTGGTAGCCTAGTACCGCCGCCCACAATTCTGAAATTTCCCTGCCCTCGTCGCCAGGTTTCCCGGAAGTAGGAACCTTCGACTTCCGCTGTGTAGGGCGGCACAGCGTTTTCAGGTCTGAACGAAAGCTTGCGCGATGGTTTTCCTGAAATAGATTCGGTCGTTGGCGCTCTTTAAGCTAAGGTTACTGCGCATCTGTTCTGCGCAGCTCAACAAGTTGGAGCTTGTTGTATGGGCGCTACTTTGTGACGTCAATGAGACTTTCATTCACTTTATTACGTCAGTAAGTATGGTTTGCAATTAAGAATACAATATTGCACTTCGTATTATTTGGTATCTGTGTCCTTTTGACCTCAATATTCCTCTATCAGTAGTAATAGAAATAATATTTATGTGATACAATTTAAAAAGCAAAGCTTTGCAGATGTTTAAATGAATATCATTCTAACCATCTGGCAATCGTCTTCAAATACTGAGATCCCTACGTGTCTAAGCACGATAAGTCGTACGTAGTACTTACGGTCCCGAACGTCATTGATCTTTGACAGACGTTATAGTCAAAAGCTCGAAAGCCTGACAACCAATCTTACCAATGGTGTCATATTACCTAATAGTCTCGGTGGTAGGCCATAACATCGGCTGCCAGCAGAAGTTACCACCCACCAGACAAAGTCTTGCCGCCAAGCGATTCGTCGTGTTCCGGCATGATGTCTGGTGAAGCCGCACGGAGGACGGGTCTGAGCAGTTGTGTTGCGATGTGTGCCGGGTGCGATGCACCAAATGTTGTTATGTCAGGAGTTTGGATAAACTAGCGCGCCTTATCATTAACGATTGCATCACTGCTTACCATCAGGCGGGATTGATTACTAGTTTATAATTATAAAAAAGGGTAGGTAGATGATAAGGTTTAAATAGTAACTATAAAAACTGCAGCAAAGTTCTGTCAACAATCATTTATTGAATTGTTAGTTTTCTTAAAAATACATCATCATCATCATCATCATCAACCTTTTTTATCGTCCCTCTGCTGGGCACAGGTCTCCTCTCATACAGAGAAGGATTGAGCGTAATCACCACGCTTGCTCAATGCGGGTTGGCGATTTCAGACTTAATGTCCAGGTTTCCTCAAGATGTTTTCCTTAACCTTCAGTCATTGGTGTCCAAGATATACTTAGAAAGTACATATAACTTTAGAAAAGTTACATTGGTACTTGCCTGACTTGAGAGACTGGTGTTTTAACCACTGCCTAGTGGTTACGACTACAAAAAAACATAACAAAAACCTAATGGCTAAAATAATAATCACAGAACTTGAGAAATTGTGATAATTAGAAAACCAGGTTCAGATAACTTCTAGCTGCACGGTAATTGCGTAACACACAATCAGAAGCAAAGGGTTTCATTTTGACAGTTCAACAACATTCATTGCGTTATTTACGCTGTTGGGCAGACACATTTTCAAACAAATGGAGCAATGGATTAGCAATACGCTTCGAATTTACAACTGATAGTAATAGTATGTTACGCAATTAGGGTGCATGTTTTAATGTAGAAATGAACCTTTTTGGCGCAGCCGAACATATATACATGTGATGTATTACACATATCATGTATTATTTCTCAAGGGCATTTTTGTCGGTACGTCATAACTTCCTTCATAATCTATCAATATACATAAATGAGGCATCATTTTAAAGCTTTTCTAGACCGCTACAACGGAAAAATATACAAATTACTAACATTTCAGTGGTTTTTCCGAAATGTATGATTCAAAATTAAAGAAATGTGCGAATACTTCGCACGGGTCACCATGTTTTACTAATTTTGTGTTTCATGAACTGTGTCCAAATAAATAATCATTATAATTAATCTTTCTTTCTTTCTAGATAAGATTAAGTATATGTTTATCTACTTAGATACATTGTTGTCGTTCTTCGTAATCAAGTCATAATTATTGTACCTTTTTAAAGTAGATAAATGAGATCGATTTGTATCGATTATTCAAGATTAGTCGATATATTCTGTAATCTCATAGTGAAAATTATATGTGTTTCAAATTGAAGTTATTTAAATTAAGCAGATATCAACTTTATTTTAATGGAAATTAAAATAAAGCAAATACGTGGCTTCTGCAGCTTTTATAGAACACACAGTAAAATAAGTATATTTCGATCGTATTTTGTTGTGTCAGACCCTTTAAGATGTTCTCATACCACTAAGTAGTATTTTCTGTTCTTGTTACTTAAATTATTATAAAATTAAATTAACAATATTTGGTTGATTTTCTAGGTTTTACATACATCAAAACCACAGAACAGATAAATATATTATCTATTCCGTGATCAAAACATTTTGATATCCACACGTTTCGCTGTATTCAATCACTGTAAAGCTATTTGTCAGGGGACTAATTAATTTATTTTGTTGTGTCCACATAAAACACACACCATAATAATCGTTCATTCATTTCACTTCACTTTATTATAGTAAGTACAGTTAAAAACTTCATTCAAATCTCACTTATATTGTCCGATCAATGTATCCCTAGACTTTCTTATTGGCGATGAATTATAGTTCTAGACTCCTCCTGTGTTCCATTTTGATCTCTCTCCTCGTAGGTATAAAACTCTTTTTTCCGTCTGTTAGTGCGTTCGCAACTCGAGAACCACTTTTCCAATTTTAGTGATTTTCATTCTATCTATAAATTATGTTCTTTGGTTTTGTTTTAATGTAGTTTTCAATATATAAATTTAACTAAGCGCCAATAAATAGGTATTTTCGGTTTTCTTCGCAAACAGAATTAGCTAGTCCTGTCCACAATGTTTTTGGTGTAAACCGGTTCATACTGGTTCGTGGGTCTCGTTTTGGGTTGACTCCACTACAATCTTCTTGTGGGGGATCCTCTTCTTGTTTGGTAGTGTTAGGCAGAAGAGTGAGTTAACTAGAAGAAGAAACAAAGAAAAGTTAGCTTTGGTCAATATTGCATAAGCATAGTACATTCAAAATTTCTCAATCAACCTAGAACCGTAATGCTTCAACCATAGAGTTGAATATCGATTCAAGAATATTGACAGGTTGCAATAGCTTGATGTACTGTCATCTTTATAATTCAGTCCACAGCATATATTTTTTTCTTTTTTAAAAACCGTTGGCCCACACTACGAATTACTCCTGCATCGTGGGTGTGTTTACAAACATATAAACACACATACACAAATATCCAGACCCGGAACAACGACCTAGAGGTCATACAAATATTTGTTCTATGCGGGAATCAAAGCCACGATACGCAGCGCAGCAGTACATCGCATAACCACTGCTCCAAACGTGCCGTCAAAAAGTATTCTAACACAAAAGCCTTTTTTAAATACCACTGTGTTAATAGTAATCTATGGAGGACCACGAACCTGAGTAGTTGTTATAATAAACCATTAGAAAAGATCAGGGTCAGTCATGTCGGATCAGGGGTCTAGTTTTAAAGAAGTAAGGTAAAACTTCTTCTCGTCGTTCAAGATATCACAGTGTCTCCCTTTGACTAGTGTGTGTTGCCAGTGATGACTTACGGAACTGGAACCTGGTCGCTCACAATGGGCCTCATACGAAGGCTCAGAGTCACACAAAGGGCAATGGAAAGAGCTATGCTCGGAGTTTCTCTGCATGATCGAATCAGAAATGAGGAGATCCGCAGAAGAACCAAAGTCACCGACATAGCCCTGCGAGTCGCTAAACTTAAGTAGCAGTGGGCAGGGTACATTGCTCGTAGAACCGATGGCCGATGGGGCGGTAAGGTTCTGAAGTGGCGGCCACGTACTGGAAGACGCAGCGTAGGGAGGCCCCCAACAAGGTGGACCGACGACCTAGTGAAGGTCGCGGGAAGTCGATGGATGCGGGCAGCACAGGACCGGTCAGCGTGGAAAGCCTTGGGGGAGGCCTTTGTCCAGCAGTGGACATCCATAGGCTGAATAAGAAGGTAAAACTTTATATTATAATACCGTTAAATTAATACTTACTTATAATAATAGATCCAAATAAGTAGAACCCTGCGCCGCAGTTGATTTCAAGGAACAGTCCGATGAGGTTGGATCCCACCATGGAACCCACTCGACCCATCATCATGGACAGGCAGATTGCCATAGCTCTGTAAAAATAAAATAGATATTAGGTACAAGAAACCATATCTTATGACAGCGTGGCTGATTTATGAATAAGGACCCTAATAATCTTGAGGTAACCAGTAGATGATACTTCATTTTGTAACAATTATAAACCAGTGCTTGACTACAATCCCGCCTGATGGTAAGCGGTGATGTAATTGTTGATGGTAAAGCGCACTAGTTTATTAAGTCTATTCACTAAAAAAAAAACGGAGTGATTAGGAAGGAAGATGGCAGCAGAGCGAGGTGATGCAATGTTAAACAACACGACGAACGATGCTGCGCCAGAGGTAAATTGTTCTGAAGACCCTCCACGACCAAACTCTCGACACAACAATATTTGGCGCATCGTACCCGGCACACAGTGCAACACAACTGCTCAGACCCGTCTTCCGTACGGCTTCACCAGACATCAAGCCGGAACACGACGAATCGCTTGGCGGCAAGACTTTTGTCTGGTGGGTGGAAACTTCTGGGGGCAGCCGATGTTATGGTCTACCACCAAGAACTAAACGTGATTAATCTCGGGCCATTGTATAGATGCTAATTGGGCGGTAAACTTTGGTTGTGAGATGTAGAAGCTTGCGTGACGTCAGTATGCATGTAGCGTAACCTGATTGGCTCTTCTTGTATAAGTAACTGAAAAAGGCAATAGCTAGGTAAATGTTTCTAGAACTCACCTATACTTAGTAGGGAACAGCTCGACTGCGACGGCGTTCATTAATCCAATACAGGCTCCAGACATCTGGAAGACTGCGAACAGCACCACAGCCAATTGCTGGTTATAGGCGAGGTGGGCGCAGATCCCACAGATGCCGGTGATGCCCAGGATTACCACAAGGATCGGCTTCTTGCCCACGTAGTCTACGAGGAAGCCTACGATGATGTACATGGAGGAGAACACCAGCCCGATGTAGATGGAGCGCTCGAAGGTAGATGTGTGGATTGTGTCGTCGCAGATCTGATGGAGAAGTAGAACATACTGTTAAGTGTTAAGAAACCCTGAATGGTAATTATTGAACACATAAAAGAAGACTTTGTGGACTATACGGATTAAAATTTGTAAGAAATGGATAACGAAAGCATATTAAGAAAATGAGTAATACAATCTGAAGTATTACTTAGAGAACTCGTATTTTGACCTCCATATAGAGACGAGAATCTTTTAGACTAGAATTTTCTTTTAGCATTTCGAAAGATGCAAATACAATTATAAGAACACAAGTATTTATTTTATTAACTACTTTTAAATGTTTTTTTTTTTAATTATAATTATAAACTAGTGCTTGACTGCAATACCGCCTGATGGTAAGCAGCTAGTTTAAGAGCTTATTTAGACAAAACATAACGGAGTTAATAAGAAGGAAGACGGTAGTTGAGCGAGATGATGCAATGTTCAACTAAATAACATCACCAATGATGCTGCGCCAGAGGGAGATTGATCTGGAGACCCTTCACGACCAAACTCCACACAACAACATTTGGCGCATCGTACCCGGCAAACATTGCAACACAACTGCTCAGACCCGTCCTCCGTACGGCTTCAACAGACATCATGCCGGAACACGACATATCGCTTGGCGGCAAGACTTTGTCTGGTGGGTGGTAACTTCTGCCGGCAGCCGATGTTATGGCCTAACACTTACCATAGTGCCATTAGAGACTGCATCTCTGCCAGCGTCCAGAACGTCACAGATCTTGGTCTCACTACCCTCGTTGTTAGCAAGAGAATTAAGGATGGACGGGAACCACACGTAAAAGCCGTTCGTTCTAAAAAAAATAAACGATAGGTATAAAAAAAAATAGTGACAGGTAAATAATTTAAAAAAAAAACCCTCTTGTTTTTCATAATTTATCTTAACGGAGGAAAAATTGTTTAGAAAATTATAATTTTTCTTTGATTCCATAGGTAGATACATCCACTTAACAATTGATGGCAGATGACACTTTTCAGGCTTTTAAGATTACTTTACAAGCCTGAAAAGTGACGTAAGTATTATTTCCTAAAATATCTTATTGGGTTGGCAAATATTAACAATTCCGGTTATAATATCAAAACCAATTCGAGTGGATGTTACACACGTTTTCATTTTTAAGCATTTAAAGCACATTCAGTTTTTTTGCTAATCCTACATTATATAGTATCTATATTAAATTGCACTGAAACTTACGTGGCAAATATTCCAAACTGCACAAAGCAGGTGAGCGCAGTCCAGGGCAGCAACGGCCTCTTAAACAAAGGAATCGTCTGCTCCTTCATGGAGGCCCAGATAGCGGCCATACCTTTGACGTTGGTATCCTTCGTACTCTGGTTCTCTACTATTAGCGATTTTATCTGGGAAGAGGAGAGGCAGGCAGGGAGGATTAGGCACATGATGAAATGAGAAAAAGAAACAAAGATAAAAAAAAACGAGTGTGCTTATGACCACACGACTGAAGTGAAATTTCTTTCGCTCCATCTGTATGTATATATATATATATATATATATATATATATATATGTACAATATATACATGTATACACATATACATATATTAAAAATAAAAATCGTGTAAGTACATAATTATGGTTATTCTATTGATGCATAATTATGGGCCCGTGTGATAGATTACTGCCCACTCACCGAGAGGTGACTTGTGAGCCAGGAGCGGGAACATTATAGGCTGGTTGTGTAGTCGTTCCTTAACGTCTTAACTAATTCATAGCCATGTAACGAATACAACAGAAATATCTCAGTCTGGGTCAGGGTTGCTGGTTGATTAAAAAAGAAACCGTGGCCCTAGAGCACAGGCACGTGAAGGAACACGGGTGGGTTTTAGTCAGTAAAAGTCTGACACGCCCTTCCGCTCCGCCCAGAGCGGGAGAAGTCATTTGATGATTTCCCATCACAAACAAAAAAAAAAAAAGAAAGAAAAAATAGTTTGACAAAATAATTGAAACTATATTATTTATCTAAATATTTTGCAATAATTATTTATAATATGTGATTCCATGACTTTTGTTGGCTTTTCTAAAATAATTCGTTCATTTACGCATTACACAAAACGGCATTTGCAATGCGGAGAGAACGAGAGAATCGAGAGTGACTAAAGCAAGAGATTTGAAATACAATCTTTTATACGCTCCATGTTTAATGCACCAGTGACTTATCTACCTTAGTTTAATATTATATCAATGGAAAAAAACAAAACACAATGATACCACAGATACTTACAGGAAAACTATCCTCATCCATCCTGGTATTTCTGGAGTAAATCCTCCTGACAACATTCAAAGCAGGATCATATTGACCAGTTGCGAACAAGAACTTGGGGCTCTCAGGCGCAAACATCAGCAGTACAGTTCCTAACGCGAAGGGTAACGCACACGCTACAACCAACAGGCGCCAGGGGCGGTACTCGATGCCTAGGAAAGGTATCGGATAGGCGAATTCCAGAGGTAAAATAAGCCAGGAGATACCTGAAATTGATTGAGGAATAGTGTTATAAGAAGTAAGCCTAATGCAGATTTTATGTTAGGTATAGCGTAGTTTTTGCAACTGAATTTTTCCCAAACATAGCTACTTGATCTTCAGATTGGCAATGTAATTATTTTTTTAAATGTTGTACTCATCATCAACAACCTTTTTATCGTCCCACTGCTGGGCACAGGTCTCCTCTCATACAGAGAAGGATTGAGCGTAATCACCACGCTTGCTTAATGCGGGTTAACGATTTCAGACTTCAGTCCAGGTTATCTCAAGATGTTTTCCTTCACCTTTTAATCGGTCATTGGTGTCCAAGATATACTTAGAAAGTACATATACCTAACTTTAGGAAACTGTAATCTCAGATAATCATGATGCAACTTTAGTTTATCTATAACACGCAGACACTTCGCGTGGTGTTAGAAGCTGCGTTCACACGCATCTTTTTCGATCCGGTGGCAATATTGAGATATCTGTGTGGTATATTTAAGTCAAATCCGTCCAGCCGTTTGAGCGTGAAGAGGTAGCATACAAAACACTCACAAACTTCGCGTACACAATATTAGTGAAAAAGGAGGCCATAACATCGGCCGCCGGCAGAAGTTACCACCCACCAGACAAAGCCTTGCCGCCAAAGGCATGATGTCTGGTGAAGCCGTACGGAGGACGGGTCTGAGCAGTTGTGTTGCGATGTGTGCCGGGTACGATGCGCCTAATGCTGTTGTGTTGGGAGTTTGGTCATGGAGGGTCTACAGATGAATCTCCCTTTGGCGCGGTATCGTTGGTCGCATCACCTCGCTCAACTGCCGTCTTCCTTCCTATTCGCTCAGTTTTTCTGAGTGAATAGGCTCTTGATAAACTAGCGCGCTTTACCATCAACGATCGCTTCACTGCTTACCATCAGGCGGGATTGCGGTCAAGCGCTAGTTTATAGAAAGTACTATTGAGGACACTTACATGGCAGGATGACAGTGCCGATTCCGACGAAGGAGGATCCGAAAGCCACCATCTTGTCTCTGTGTCGTAGATTGTTGAACTCGCCGAGGTACGTGTAAACCACGGCTGACGAGCCAGCCATACTGTAATTTGTAATAGAAATATTAGTAACTACAGGCGAATTTCAACCAGGGGTTAGAACCAACTCTAGTCTGCTATTTTTATATATTTGCCATTCCAATCTGCTGAATTCATAATGATCGATCAATTATCGGCCAGACGTCTCGTAATGGAATGATAATAGCATAACTTACAACATTGCCATATTGCTATTATTATAAAACTACTAAGTACTCAATTTGAACATTTATTAATATGGAATGAAGTGTAAAAGATTGACCACTGGAAAGTCATTGGAAAGACAGTTCAGCAACATTCATTGCGTTATAATTACGTTGTTGAGGAGACACATCATTCGAACATTTGGTGTAATGGTTTAGCATTATGCTTTAAAATGATTCAAATTGATATTAATAATGTGTTACGTAATTAGGATGTTTGTCTGAGTAATTTATGTCCACTCTCTTCCACTGTAGTGGTGCATAAGTAGCGACCAATTGTAATTTGTTCAAGATCGGATTTAAAGACATCTAAAGTCGGAGTACAACATTTTTCAAATTGATTTAATTCTTCTTCAGTCTATAGAGGTCCGCTGCTGCCCAAAGGCCTCCCAGGATGATCGGCCGCGACTTAAGGGGCTAAGTCGGTCTGTTTCACGCGCGCCTCAAAGAGCTGCCAGCACATTATGACGGGGTCCACGAAGACCGATGGCTCCTAGGTCAGGGTTGCGGGTTTGTTAAAAAAGAAACCGTGGCCCTGGCGCACAGGCAACTGGTTTTTTTAGTCAGTAAAAGTCTGACACGCCCTTCCTCTCGCCCAGATCGGGAAAGGTCATTTGATGGTTTCCCATCCGAAACAAAAAAAAGGAGCTTAGTCGGTGACTTTGGTTCTTCTGCGGATCTCTTCAATGTTATTCAAGTTAAACAGATGTCAACCTTTTTTGTAAAGTAATCAAGTTTATTTTAGAGTGACCTATAAATATCAGAAATAGAGAAATATCATAAAATCGGAAATGAGGAGGTCCGCAGAAGAACGAGAGTAACCGACATAACCCGAAGAATTGCAACACTAAAGTGGCAGTGGGCCGGGCACATTGCCCGTAGGACCGATGGCCGATGGGGTCGACTGGTTCTCGAGTGGCAACTACGTATTGGGAAACGAAGCGTGGGTAGGCCCCCAACAAGGTAGACCGACGACTTAGGTGTAGGTCGCGGGAAACCGCTGGATACGGGAGGAGCAGGATCGGTCGTCGTGGAGATCCTTGGGAGGAGGCCTATGTCCAGCAATGACCGTCTTTCGGCTGTAATGATAATGATTAAAATAATAAAATAGTTAATACACTTACAAAATAGCGGAAATAAAGACCAGCACGCCAAAGGAGATGACTTCAGGGGCGAAACTGGCGAATGCGGAAAATATGACAGAAACCAGCATGGAGAACAACATGACTGGTCTCCTACCCTGTGTGTCCGCCAAATAGCCCCAAACGTATGACGTCAGGATTATAGCTGGAAACATAAAGTTAATTTTTTTATCTGCTTTCAAAATTAATTTGTGAACATAGGGTAAATTTGAATATAGACAAAATTTTACATACGTCATAGAGCATTTTTAGTATTTTTGGTTACAGCTGCAACATAAATACATTATCTATGAAAATGTCAACGGTCTAGCATCACGGTTCACGGGATGTAGCTTGGTGACAGACAGACGGAGTGGAGTCTTATTAATAGGCTCCTATTTACAGTTTCGGTACTTTTTTATATTGAACGTAAAAAAACCCTCACCTAGAAAAGGTATAGCGGAAAGCCATCCTCTTTGCTGCAGCGTCAGGTTAAGGTCACACTGAGCAGCTGGCAGGATGTACCCGAGGGCTAAACTCTGCATGATCATACCCAGAAGAATGATCCCGGACATCAGCATGTGACCGATGTTGTATAGGCCGAAACCTGGAACAAATAATACGTTAAGATTTTGTCCTTTGAGAAATGTCGGGTATCATACATACATACTTGTATTAAGGGTACATTAAGGTGGTTTCAGGATCATCAGCACTAATATTATAAATCGGAAAGTGACTTTGTTTGTTCCGCTTTCACGCCGTAACTACTGATCCGATTGCTTTGAAATTTCGCAGGCGTAAAGTTAGAAGTCTGGATTAAACAAAAGGATACTTTTTTATCGCGGAAAATTATATATTCCCAAGGGATAATAAAAATATTGGTACCAGTTCGGTGATAGATGGCGCTGTGTGTTATTTAAAACAAGGTAATATATTGCAAATGAATATGCACATGTAAACTTAGAAGCTAAATGATAGGATAATTAATCCCCGAAAATGAGGAATCTAAAAAGCGCGATAATGTAAAAGGTGGAAAGCTAATATTTTAAATGTTGCATTTGGTAATGGTGGTAAAGCAGTAATGCTTACGTTGTGCGTTGGCTTGGCAGTCTTTTTTAATTTGGGACTTTATCCCAAATTCAAAAAGACTGCACGGTTATAGCAGTGGTCTAGCTATTGACTGCTGCAATGCGTGTGGCGGGTTCGATTCCCGCACGGAAAAAATATTTGTATGGCTTACAAATAGTTGTTCCGGGTCTGGCTGTTTGTGTATGATGTTTGTAAACACTCCCACGATACACGAGAAAGTCCTAGATAGACGCAATTTAAAAAAAATGCAACACAACTATTTTTCTCCCATACTTCTCACTTAGACGTCCGTCATCTCGATAGTGACTAACTTTCTAACCAGATACATGTATTATATTTTACCAATAATAGAAAACTGATTTTTTTTAACAAAATAAACAAAGTAAAGTTTGGTATGCAATAATATATTGTCTTTTTATTTTTTTTAAATAACGAGCGAATTATGGTAGGTTACCAAGAAAAAATACACACTAAAATGTTAATTGTTGTAATTTTATTTTAATTGTATAAGTATGTTTAAAAGAAGTCATTGTAGCATAAGTGGTTTTTAATCAATGTGATACCTAACCTACTTATTACTCTTTATTAGAACACCAGTAACACTCATCAGTTTATGAAATCAGACCAAGGGTGAGGGAGAAATGGCCGTTGGTCAGTGAGACACAAGCCTCATCTCGGTGAGAGGCCCAGTGCGAGTTGGTGGATAATCTAATATATCCATGATCTTGGAAGACCTGTAACTCCTACACAGCAGGTCGGCAAAAAAGAAGAGACCGCAGTCGACAAAACAAACTGCCAAAAAAAAACGTCTCTGATCGTGTCAGAGGGACACTGAGCAAAGATAGGAGTTGGTTTTAGCCGTTAAGAGTCCGACACTGCCCAGACTGGTTCACTAGTGAAGCATTCTGGCCGTCCATGAGAAATTCCCACTCCTGCCAAAACAAAAAAAAAAAAAAAATCCCACACAGCCTGTCACATTTTTCTCAAACGATTACATTATTTATTCTATTCTAAAAAATAGATCCTTGTAATCTAACTAAAGCAACAATGACATAAGTAAGTAGTTCAAACAGCCTGTTATCATTATGATGAACAGCACCTGGTGGGTTTTCCTTAATTACGCTGATTATATAGACATAAGTCAACATTCTCTGTTAGTTTTATTGTTTATAACTTTTCTGGAGTAGGCAAACGTCAAAACAACTGTGATAATATTCCTACTAAGTATTTTGACGGCTACACGTGCCACTGTAGTGGAATCAGTCAAACAATCAGCGGAAAGAGAATATAATCTTTATGTTATTTCATAATTTACATTTCTGACTTTTTTATAACTATAAACTAGGTAGTGCTGGATCGATATCAATTAGCAAAGAGCGGGCGTTTTGGAGGGACTGCCTCATGTAATATTGACGTTCAAAAAGTGCTGATTCTCAGCCTAATTTGAATAAATGACTTATGATTTTGAATCTCGCCTGATGGTAAGTTGATGGAAGCGCGCTAGTTTATTAAGAGCCTATTTTATCAAAAAAACTGCCCATCAACACGGCCAACGATGCTGCGCCAGAGGGAGATTGATCTGGAGACTCTCCACGACCAAACTCCCGACACAACAAAATTTGGCGCATCATACCCGGCACATATCGCAACACAACTGCTCAGACCCGTCCTTCGTACGGTTTCACCAGACATCATGCCGGAACTCGACGAATCGCTTGGCGGCAAGACTGTCTGGTGGGTGGTAATTTCTACCGGCAGCCGATGTTATGGCCTACCATCACTACACGTGATGCCAGGGATCCGAGAGACGTAGAAGTTTCATTTTGTTTACGATAAACTAAATTTAGGAGACAGTACTAGCTCAAAATTGAATTTGTTATTAATTAGTCTTCATCATATTCAATTGAGCGTGAGAATTGCCATTTTGAATTAAAGGAATGCGGTCGCAATAAACTAACATTAATAAGATCTGTGCGAATGGACTTTGAACATCGTTGGCCGGTCTTTGTTTTAACTGAAATGATTAAGAGTTTTCTTAAGAACAATTAATATTTCGCGATCGTGACGTTGTTCTTAAAATAGGAACAATATCTAATGTTGTTCGCAAAAGTTCGCAGTTTTTAAAGAGGAAAATAGACTTTTTACTTTACTGTAATTGTCTTGATTAATTTTTGCTCACATATAGTTTTATCAATTTTAGCAATATTTAGGATCAAAAGTGTTGTTTTGGGATTTTACCGTCGAATGGATTTTCTACCGTCGGTGTTGAGATGAGCATCTAACGTGTCAAAAAGCAACATTACTGGATTTTCAAGACTCAAATTGTGTATTATCATCAACCCTTTATCGTCCCACTGCTGGGCACAGGTCTCCTCCCATACTGAGAAGGATTGAGCGTAATCACCACGCTTGCTCAATGCGGGTTCGTGATTTCAGACTTAAAGTCCAGATTTTCTCAAGTAGTTTTTTTTTTAATAATTAAAAACTAGTGCTTGATCGCAATCCCGGTTGATGGTAAGCAGTGATGCAATCGTTGATGGTAAAGCGTGCTAGTTTAATAAGCCCAGTGTTCTTTTTTTAATTTCGTCACAGATAAACAGATTAGTTTCCCGCTAATTTATGTTGACATTTTAATATTTATAATTGTTGAGCCTTATTCTGCTCAAAGAAGTTTCCGCTACGTTACCACTTTCCGAGTATGAGAAATGAAAATAATAACAACATATCTACATAGGTATTATGTTGTTATTATTTATCATGCTATAACATGCTAGTTAAAACAGTCATAAAATGTGATCGTCACTCACCCGATAACATCATGGCGTCATCGAGGGACGCAGCTGTTTTGTCCACCTTCGCGCCGCTTTTGTCCATTGAGCCATTCGTCGCCATCTCTGCTTCTAGAACCTGAAAGATTTTTTTCATGAATATCGACCTTATTTGACTAGTTTCACGAAGAAATAATCCAAGAAAACGACCTAACACACATTTCACTATTTGACACACAACACAACAAACAAGACAAACATTTCACTTATTCATAGTAACAGTTTTATTAAGTACTTTCATAGATACATCATTATGTACTAAATACACAATGTTTCTGTACATGTGTTTACTAGCACCTACATATTTATGTACCTACAGAAAATACGGAAAATACGAAGTTTGTAATGGTGCGCAACATGTCTTCCAAGATCCAACTCAGTCTTCCCAAAAAAAGATAAATAACCTTTTTACATAACTTTTGGTGTTACTTTATTGCATAGCAAAAATATAAATTTCTATAAACATACATTCAGCACGAACTATACGTTTGCCTTATCGCTAATGCAATCACTTCCAAGCAATTTTAGAATGGACAGAGATTTTCTTCGCAATTCAATAAAAAAAAAGACGTGTGGCACTTGGGGTCTGCCGCGGTAAAGCATAGAATTTTTTTATCAACTTATGCAATTATAATTATTTATTTATTTCAATATGCAGTACTTTTTTCCCTAGGTAGTTTTTTTCTTTGATATTAATTCAAGTTATTTTCTTTTTTGTAATTTATTTATTTTTTTACCAGTAACGTCACCAAAACAGTGCGAAAAATGGTGGTGATTTAGCGACTAAACTATATTCAATGTTTTATGTTCGACTTTGATGAAGAGATAGAACCTAGTAATGTAATAGCTTAAAAATGACGTCATTTTCGTGATTAGCGTCCCCGAAAACCCTCGTCACGACACCCATGTCAAAATGTCATGAAATATGATGTCGGCTATCTTGAATTTCAAAATTGACACCAGTTTCGTGATCAGCACCCCCGAAAACCCCTGCCGCGACACCCAAGTCAAAGTATCATGAAATTTGATGTCGGCTATCTTGGATTTCAAAAATGACGTCATTTTCGTGATCAGCACCCCCGAAAACCTCTGTCATGACACCCATGTCAAAATATCATAAAATTGGAGTAGGCCGCGTCGTAACGAAATATTTTGTATTTCATATTTCTGCATCTTATAGAAGACCTATTTCAGAGTGAAAATTAATCGCAAATCTAGCACATCGCGACAATCATTAACTTGTCAAATGTGTGGAACTGAGTTCCCGTCCAGCAATATGTATGCTCTTTTTGAAAATCTCTAAATTGTTATCAAAAGATATAGTTACACGCACTCAAACACGTCGTGCCGAGGACTGCCGAACAAAAACGACGTTAGACGATGCACGGACGGAGAAGGTTATTTTCGTTACGGAATTTCTGGGTTCGGTCTCCACGCTCAAGGCCCGCGGTAGAAGCTATGCAAAAAATGCTAAGCTATGCTTAAAAAGCTTGATAAAATATTTTGGTCCTTAGATCCCTTAAAGTCAATTAACTAAGTTGTAATCCTATCAGTTAGGGATGAAAATTGCGCGTCAACGTCGCTTCTCGGTGAATTTCTTATAGAATAACTTCACAGATCAACAATCACAAAAACACAGAGTGGTTTCGACAATAACTCGAAGCGGTGTCATAACAGTCTAAAGCTATAATCGTGCTTTGTGTACTTTAAGTTGTTCTTAACCCAATATTGTAGTCTTTGGGCTTTAGAATTACCTTTCCGTCTGGTACTAAGTCATATTCATATCTTCTCCCTGCTGTCATGATAAATGGCCCTCAGTCTACTCGAGACCTAGAAATGTTAGTGAGATAATGTTTCGTTTAAGCAATGGTGGCCCAGTGGGAACTACGAGTCATAGGTCCAAATACTGTGTTCCATGTTACGGATTTGGTTTCCACTTAGTCCTTCCAGTGGACCATTGTGCGTGCGCTAAGGCGGCCAATGGTGGTTATTCCAACCAGCCCATAATCCACTTGACATAAAATTTGAATGGAATAGGAAGCCGTACGCGCCGTATTCTCGCTCAACGCCATTTATGTGTGGCCTGCTCCTACCCTTTTGCCTTTGTGTGCCCTACAGTATCCATAATGATCTAGATTATAAATTTAGGTACCTATCTCATAAGTACACATTATGGTATAACAATAAAAATAACCCCTTTATTCATAAACCTTTTTTTGCTTTGGATGAGAAATCATCAAATGACTTCTCCCCCTCTGGGCTTAGCGGAAGCACATGTTAGACTTTTACTGACTAAAACGCACCCGTGTTTCCTCACCTACCTGTGCACCAGGGCCAAGGGTTCTTTTTTAACCAACCCGCAACCCTGACCCAGGAGGCAACGGTCTTCGTGGACCCCGCCACGATATGCGGGACCTCCTTGAGGGACCACTTTAATCATCGTTTATGAATTAACCCCACTGAATATTGATTGAGAGTAATTTCCTACACCCTAAATGAGGGCTAGCTCTTGAAGCCCTAAATGCAAATTCTGCTCTAATTAGTACTAATTGTCTTTGAATGATAAGAATACTGTTTTTCTGCTTATCTTATTTTCCTGAAATTAGTTATTCCATGCCCCCGATAATTGTTTCGTGAACATTCCACTGAGTTTAATGATTAAAGAATCTTATCAAATGCATATGTTTGTGTTTCAAATGGCACATCATTAGTTGTATCTTTCAATTAAGCAACGTTATAATTTGTTGTACATATATAATGGTATTTAGTAGTAGTTTTTTTTACCTATACGAAACCTGAATATATGTTGTTTGTTCAGAATAAGCAACTGAATCGATCCCAATCATTTTTAGATCATGTTATATTTTTTACCAAATACATATAGAAATTGTTGCAGTATGGTTACCGAGCGCACAACTCAGCTGACGTTAGATCATAGTACTAGGCGCGAAGACTGATGCCTCCTGGGTCAGGGTTGCGGGTTGGTTAAAAGAGAAACCGTGACCCTGGCGCACAGGCAAGTGAACGAACACGGGTGGGTTTTAGCCAGTAAAAGTCTGACACGCCCTTCCGTTCCGCCCAGAGCGGGAGAAGTCATTTGATTTCTGACAATTCAAAAGTGCCTATAACTGGTTTATTTTAAATAAATGCTTTATTTTGATTTTGATGATTTCCCATCCCAAGAAAAAAAAGGAAACAACTTTGACACAGCTTGGCAACTGAACAGAACTGGTATTACATTTAGACGATTAACAAAATCTCGTGGTTTTCTCGTTTACCTTTAGTTAACTACCTAAACCATAGAGTATAGTATTTTTCTATGCAAATAACAAAAGCCAATCGTGGGCTGTATAAATACACACATCAAAAGTGTCTAGGGATCAACATATATTTTTGCAATAACTTTTCTCCTGATTGATATTAATTAAAATTTTCTTTAACGATTCATCAAATAAAGTGTTTTCGTTTGTCACAGTAACGATAAACCAAGTCACCTTTGCATTAATAAAGAAATTTGCCATTTTCCTAATAAAGGGATATTTGACATTTGAACCACTAACACAAAAGTTCGAAAAAAAGACTGAAATAACAGTTTTCTCTAAAATTTTATTGGGTAACTTAAACAATTAATAATCCGTGTTTCTACCGCGAACACTAACAACACAAGAACATCGGTTTGGCATACTCAAAATGAGTTCATCCAAATCACGCTGTGGAATGGCCGCCCATGTTCGTTGCAACAACAAAAAAAGGTCTTCTTGCGACTGGATACCCTCCATATTCGGCAGAGCTCTTCTCTGTAGCATATCCCATGCATGCTCAATCGGGTTCAAGTCTGGCGACTGAGCAGGCCAGGGCAGGACATTGATGTTAGCTGCGGCGAGAGTCTGTCTTACAACTCTTGCGGTGTGCGGTCGTGCATTATCATGCATTAACTGAAATAAGGGACCGATTTGCACTTGTAGAGGAACGATGACGTCTGATACAATCGTCTCAGCATAAATTTGAGCGTTGAGGTTGCCTCTGATCCAAATCAACTCAGTTCTTCCGCCGCTCCAAATACCCGCCCATACCATGATGGTTCCACCACTATAAGGATGGACTTCCTGGCAGGATTTTAATCGCTGTTGGCGTCCAGGGGTTCTCCAGTGTCGTATACGTCTTGTATCCGGTCTCATACCAAAACGAGACTCATCAGAAAAGCACACGAAACGCCATTGTTCTTCTGCCCAATTTCTGTGTTCAAGAGCCCATTGATATCGAATCCTACGATTGTGCATTGCTATAGGTGGTACCCGTAGCGGTCTTCGGGAATGAAGGTTCACTTCATGCAAGCGGTTTCTGACTGTTTGGTCGCTAATTAAGTTCCCTGAAGAGTGATGAAGCCTCACGGCTAACATCATGGCGGTTATTATTGGAGCTCTTCGAGTTAAGATTTGGATGTATCGGTCTTGTCTCTGTGTGGTGCAGCGATACCGTCCTCCATGGCGCTCAGCCACGGTACCAGTGCTTCGCTAACGTGTCCAAAGTCGACTGATAACACTCTGACTTGTATTCAGAGCTAAAGCCACAGTACGTTGCCGGGAACCAGCTTCTATCATTCCCACGGCTCTGAGCATTTCTTCCCTGCTTAAATGACGTCGCCGCTCCATAATAACGTTGGTTTTAATCAGTAGTAGGGAAACAATAGCACTAATAATGTCTTCAATGCGTTGTATGTTTTTATAGGGAAAATATTGACAGCTGATTTTCATCTTTTACTCGAATTTGATTCACAGTTCCTGATTCAAATTATGAAATTCACCAAAAAGGATCCATATAAATTTATAAAATCATAAATTTATTACAAAGCCACATCTCAATCTCAAGAAATCCGCATAAAAATGCTTGATCCCTAGACACTTTTGATGTGTGTAGATATTCATCCTGTACTTAAGGAAAATGTGAAATCAAGGCAGTACAGTGTTATCTGTGATTTAATTTCAAATAAATGGAATACACACACACACACACACACACACACAGAGAACACAGAAACAAGATACAGATTTCACGCAGTCAATAATCAGTAATCAGATATGGCTTAATACGATGCATCTAAAATTTACATGTATTTGATAAATATAATGTGTTTGATATCGTTTTAGTACCTACTAAAATTGAAGATAAATAATATAGTAACCATTTCTCAGATTACACATATTAAGCGGTGCTGTGTTAAATGCTATAAAAAATACTTATAAAATAGTTGTGATATGAGCAGAAGACAGTGACGCGATGTTGGTAAATACGTAAGCTTAATTAAGATAATATTAATTCGCCCAGTAACAGAATCAAAAAAGCTGCTACAGAAAATCCTACTAATATTATTGAGAAAGTTTGTGAGAATGTATGGATAAATGTTTGTTACTCTTTTACGCAAAAGCTTCTGCACGAATTCAGATGAAAGGCACATAGGTAGTTTATAACCGGCGAACACATTTTTGTCAAATGATTGCGATTAGTTGGAATCGTTTGAACCGAACGGACCAATGCGCGGTCCAAACGATCCTAGTCGCCGATTAGGGGGCAGGAATAATACATAGGATACCTTTTGTTCCGATATTCCCACTTGATTGAAACTTACGGGTCACAGTTAATTGTATAAAATTTTGATTGTTTTCCAAAAAAAACCACAGACCTGAATCCATTGCTCCATGTGTTTGAAAACGTGTCTGCTCAACATCGTAAATAACGCAATGAATGTTGTTGAACTTTCAAAATGAAACCCTTCTTTTTTTCTTTAGAGTGAATACTACTTCAACTCTTCAATGGCCTCTGTGGTTAGATACCACAATTTTGCCAATAACACGTGTAACAAATTATAAAAATTTTATTTCACAATAATGGCGGATTTTGCCAATGACAGTTGAAAAAACTAGGAGATTTGATGCAAAGTCTTCAAAAAAAATTATTCACTGAATGCACTTTTTAGTACATAAATCACGCGTTTTTAAAATGAAACCCATTGATACTGATAATGTGTTACTAAATTTTTGAATTCTGATTGCATTTTACTTATTAAATTATTTTATACTTTTACTTGGGATTCAATCATTCGCGAGTAAAACGGAAGGGCGCTGCTAGAATCTTATAATTAGAGATTACAAATTAATTTCAATTTTAGGCCAGGTGGGTAATGATGGATTAATTGGTATTTATATGCTTTGATCGCGATAGGATATCAATTTGGTGCCAAATATTTATAGCGGCTACAAAGGGATTATTGGCTTAGGAGGGATCTGGTAAATCTGATAAAGGTGCTGTGTTAGTTACTAGGGGACGGAATAATTTATGAAAGGCATTGATAATACCTATTGTTATCAAATCAGAGAGCAGTGGAGGCCTAGTGGTAACGACTCTGACTTCTGAATCGAGGAAGGTTGTGTGTTAGAACTAGTCAAGCGCTTAACTGGAGATCCTTGGGGGAGGCCTATGTCCAGCAGTGGATGTTTTTCGGCTGAAAATATGATGGTGATGAAGCGCTTAATGTTGTGTAAATATTTTTATCAACATTGCTCTCAAAAAGTGACATGTCCGGGTCAACATTAATTATTTCAAAATTTGAAAAATCTGATGTCTACTAGCATCTATTTTTGAAGTGAAACTTCTTTAGGCACGCTTGACTTGGGGAGTAAACTGGCGAAAGCGTTACGAAAAATGTTACGAAAAATGATCGGGCAAGGCGAACGGAAGCAAAGTATAGTCCTATTTCGTCTGTACTACAACCAAGGAGTTGGCTCATGTAAATATTGCATGACATGTCGAGTATGAAGTTGTGAGTTCGCATCTCGCCGAAGGCAATATATATTTTTTGGATCTTTTTAAGATTTGTTAACAATTGAGTCGAGTATGAAGTTGTGAGTTCGCATCTCGCCGAAGGCAATATATATTTTTTGGATCTTTTTAAGATTTGTTAACAATTGATTACCTAAGAGCACAAATAATTTATAAATTTCGTTCTGTTCTGGCTTTTATATTGTTTTATATATTTTTGCTGAACATTTCTGATATAATTGAAAGTATAGAAGAAGATATCGTCACAATACGATAATTGGACACAAAGTACAAGAAGTACAGTAAGCTAAGTACCTTGATTGATTAAGAACTATGAATTTCTTCGAGAACATGACGCTGCGAACACCCCCCGACCCCCCTCATTGATTACCTCACCCCCCCGAGGATTATCTCGGGAACCAGAGGTCGTGGACTACCCGAGTTTGGGGTCCCCTGAATCAGGAGGAGCCCGACCTTTTGGCCCCGAGGGAATCCACTCCATCCTCTCCCCTTTTCCCCTCTCCCCCTCCCCCCTACCCCCCGCAACCCCACGAAATCTAACGCCCCCTTTAGTTACCTCGCCCCCCCGTGGATTATCTCGGGAACCAGAGGTCGTGGACTACCCGAGTTTGGGGTCCCCTGATTCAGGAGGAAGAGCCCGACCTTTTGGCCCCGAGGGAATCCACTTTTTTTTTTTTTTTTAATTGGAGGTCTATGCAAAAATATTAATTTATAAATGAAAGCATGAAATAAATTTAAATATTTATAGAAAATTAATATATGTATATGTGTATACATGTATATATTGTACACACACATATATATATATATATATATATATACATACAGATGGTGCGAAAGAAGTTTCACTTCAGTCGTGTGGTCATAAGCACACTCGTTTTTTTTATAGACTTTGCCCCACTCTAGGGCTTCTTATTTTGGGTGTGTTAATAAACATTTTAAAATCTGACATATAAAAATAGACAGACCCGAAATAACTACCCTTATAAGGAGAACACGTCCCTAAAAAGGTCATACAAACATTTAAGGACCCGGTCCTCGACACACAGCGCAGCAGTCTACCGCTTAACCATTGCACCAACCGGGTCACCCTATCCAAAATAGGTCTGTATTTTCAGCAGTGTCACAGACTGTTATATGCTATGCATTGTCCCATTGCAAGTCAAAGGCTCGCTCAAGACAAATTGGTGACTGCAGAAATAACACATAGAAGATTCGTCAATTACGTTGCACTTATGGGAAATTACTAGTAAAAGTGCACAGCTGCACATCTCTACACCATTTCAAGCTAAAGAAATATGAACTTTATTTCAATAACAAATTAATTTGATTTCAGAGTGAATACAGAATTGTGTATTTAAAGTTGTAAAGCGAACTGAATTTTATTGTGCAGGAAGTAAAGTTATTTTTCCACTAACTAATTCAAATTTGTTTACTTTTTCGGCAAATATGTCGCTATGTTGAACAATGAAGAACTGAGATTACTTTTGATTCTCTAACAAATATAAAAGGCTTTATTTAATCATATTTACATTAATATAAAAGGCTTCAAATGATAATAATATATACTTAAAATGATATCGACAAGCTGTGAGTTGATTCTTGACCTGTAAATGCTGGCCTATTTCATAGCTAAAGGCTGCTTGTATGGCAATGTTGATAGCAATATCATGGAATCTGCAGGGTAATTGCATAATTAATTTATGAACAACCAAATGAACTCAATGCTCCATTTTACATGGTCTGTAAAAGTATTTAACACCCACGTGTAGAGCGGTATTGTCGTTAATTTCCAAACCGTTGCGTATCATTTTAGAGGCTGCTTGTGTATTCATGGGGCAATGAACGTCATACTGGAAGCGTTAGCTTTTACATTACCTTATTACTAAGGGCAGGACGTAATATGTGCTCTTAATAGTCATACTGTACTGATTTGGAATTCTAGAACCATAGTTTTCGACACCAGCAGGATAATTGTGTGACACATTATCAGTAGCAATGGGTTCATTTTGACATTTCAACAACATTCATTGCGTTATTTAAGTGGTTGAGCACCACATATTTTAGCAATGAAATAGCAATAAGCTTCAAAATTATTCAAAGTGTGTTACGCAATGTTCAATTGCGTTTCTTTCACATTCCAAAAGAAATTCATAATCGATGCTTTATTTGTTTTAAAAGTTCATCTGATCATCAAAATAAATAATTCGATGAATATTGTGGAATTGTCAAAATTAAAGGCAGTGAAATTGTAATATGCTATGCTATTCTCCCGCTAATTAATGAAAAACTAATAACTAATTAAAAAACTTATTTAGTGTGCTTGGCTTACTAGAATCATAACCTACAATCAAATAATTGAGTTCGGCAAAGTTTTTTTTTTATAATTATAAAAAAAGAGTTTTCCAAACTCAATTATTTCGCTTTACCGTCAACGATTGCATCACTGCTTATTTATAATTATAAATAAGTCTATAATCGTTGACGCTAAAGCGCGCTAATTTATTAAGAGCCTATTCACTCTAGCCTTGAAAACACTTAATTGTAGTCAGACGGAAACACCGGCGCTGGCTAATTGTCCCTGCTATGGCTTCAATAAGCGTATGTTCATAATATAGGAAATGTGATTAAAGTTCCTCGAGCGGTATAATTTTAATGCTTTTATCAGGCCCCAGGTGGCTCTCTTACTCTCTACTATATATATCGATCTAAAGATGGTCGGAATAGGTTGAACGCTGAAGGGGGACATGGTCTAGCGCCGAAGAATGGAGACGCATATGTCTATCAGTGGACTATATTAATTAGTAGGATAATTCCATAGAACACTATCAGTAGGAATGGGTTTCAATTGACAATTATACAGTATTCATTGCGTTATTTACGTTGTTGAGTAGACATTTTGTAGAACACAAATTGAGTGTAATATTGCTACGTAATTAGGGTGCTGAACTGATTGAGCTTAATACAGCGATATTTTTATTTTGCATCACTTTTGACCAGGGTCAGAGCAGGTTAACATAATGTTATCATTGCCAGTTAGCCGGCTCCGTCAGTCCGTAGGACGTGTGAGGTTAATACTGTCAAGTTCACCTAACGGATAATGCACTTAACGAATATCAGTAAGCTTTATCACATTTAGTTTGGGTTTAATTATACAACATAATTTTTTGTTTATGCGAAACCCGAAACACGTGTCCAGTATTTTTAAGTAAAGAAACTGTACAAAATTTCAAAAAGATATAATGTATAACCACAAAGTTATGAGCTTGCTATTCTACTTGGTTGTCCCAACAGAAATATGGTCAAAACTCCGCTCGGGCGGGCGAGCGCGGTGCATGGACCTCTGGTGTTAGCTGTGGTGCGTATCATTTATCGTAACCACTCTGCAATAATTTCTAAATGAATTTGAGAAAAATATAAAATGGTGTAAAAATGATTGGAATCGATTCAGTTGCTTATTCTGAAAAAACTATATTCAGGATTCGCATAAACAAAAAATAACATTGTACATATCTTGTACTTATCTATGTTCATGTATATCCTAGCTGCTCTCCGTGGTCTGACCTACGTAACTTTCGAGCTCGTGAGAGTATCGAAATGAAAAGTATCCTATGAGTAAATTAAGTAGTGGATGTTGGAGAAAAAACATTCAGGCTGGAGTGGGAGCAGGCACGTCTAGGGAATGCACCCTGAGTGACAGGCAAAGATCATCTCTCACTGGATACCCGTGGAAGGTCATCACCGTCGCGGTAGATCACGGCGAAGGTGGTGTGGCCATCTTGTAACATTCGCAGGGCCACCATGGCCAGAGATTGCACAAGACCTCTTCTTCCTTCCTACCCTCCCTGGTTGGAAGGAAGAAGAGGTCTTTGCCCAGCCGTGGGACATCAAATAGGCTATAAAAAATGAGTAAATCCAAGGTGTCAGTGAAGTCCATAGCAAATTTCAACATCAAAATTAGTGCAAATTTTTGGGCGTTCAGTAAAAACACAAACTTTCGCCTTTAGAATGATATAAATCAACATATATGTACATTGTGTGATTGTGTGATTGTGGAAATTATAAAAAATCAAACTGCTTAACTTTTTCCCCGTCTATGTCAGTCTAAGTGAAAGCAGTTAATACCAGTATTTACTTGGACTGACTGTCAATCTCTAATTACCAAGTAGCACGAGAATCGTTGATACTTCTTGATTGGTTGGCAGATTTTTGGACTTCTGCCAACCCGTAATTAGAGGCGCAGTGTAGTAAGTACAGAATCTTAATTTATTCGAGTTCGAGTGAGAGAAAAAGTTTAAGTGTAATTTCTAGGGTAGTCAAATCAGCGTAATTTAGGAAAAGTGATTCGGTACGCTATTTATTAAGTTAATTGTGGACTGATTTTCGTTGATAATAGGCCGTTGCCTTAGTTTGTTTTCAGCAAATTTCAATTGACAATACTAGAGTTATCTGTGACATTGTTCATTTGCAACTTCAATAACAAATTGTGTTATACACTTTGCTAGACAAAATGTAAATATTTTTGTGCATAACTGCTATTAAAGCAATTTGTTATTATTATTCAGTTAACTAGATAAGAAATGCGTAATTAATTCATCATTAGGTTTTAATATAATTAATGACTTAATGATTAAATGAGGACTAGTTATAAGGTGGTCCCGAGTGGTACCGGGCATAGAATAGTACCATCCAATATCCTCCCGTGGGTGTTGTAAGAGGCGACTAAGGGAACTCTCACCAGGGAAGCGGGAAGCAGTGCTTCCCCTGTGGAATAACAAATTGTTGCGATCCCCAACCCGACAACAAGCGTGGGGATTATGGCAATGCCCCCCATTGGAATAAAAGCCTTGGGGGAGGCCTCTGGACCTCTATAGGTTGAGAAGTAGAAGAAGAGTTATAAGGTCTTAAATAGACTCTCCTTAAGTTTTTGAGAAAATTTAATCTATAGTCACAGATAGTGTAAAAAATACAGACCACAAGCAAATAGTTATTTTTTACAAACGATCTTATTTCTTATACGGATTAAAAAGGTCATGGGACCACGAGTTTTGTTGTGTCAGAAATCACAAAAGCTTTCCCATGCTTTTCCTAGGAAGTCAGATTCCAATAATAACAAGAGCCGTGGTGGATCTTTGGTAACGGCTGCGGCTTACATGTTGTTGGCCGTGGTTTCGAACCGAAGCAAGCACTTGTAAATTATATCATCACCGCTCTAAACGATAAAGGAAAATACCGCGAGGAATCGTTCTAGAGTTAAAAAGTTGATGACCTGCAAGGAGAAGAAGCAAAAAAAAAATGAATGTGGTTTTCTGGTATGTTCGAGAATAAACAACTCAGAGATATTTTTGAGAATTAATGTCTATTATTTTTTGACTTTCAAAAACAGTAGGGTAATTACGCAACACGCTATCAGTAGCAATGGGTTTCATTTTGACAGTTGAACAGCATTCATTGCATTGTTTACATAGCCGACTAGAAAGTAAGCAAAGACATTTTTCGAACATGTGGACCAATGGAAATGAAATGAAATGAAATCGTTTATTAAGCAAGCAGGATCACCGATCACTTTTACACGTTTTTTCTTTTTTTTTTTTTTAACTGGATGAAGCCGGCATTTCCTAATTGACTACCTCTGAGAAGAAATAGCCGAAACAAACTCAGGGATCATAGTCTTTTTTCAAGTCCAGACATTAAAAATGAAAATGTTTACAATAATTTACCTTATAATTACGCATATTGCTTAATAACAATGCTTAACAGAGCTGGATGATGGATGCTTAACAGAGATGGACTAGCAATAAGCTTCAAAATGATTCCAACTTATAGTAATAGTGTGTTACGCAATTAGGGTGCAATACACTATTTTAGGGCAGAAGTTTTGATCCGTAACTTACGCAACTAATTGTTAAAAATAGTTTTTCTTTTTATTTTTGCAAAATTTTATTTGTATGTATTTGATCAAGTGTTATATGGCAATATCTGTATAGACATTAGCTTAATACTGTTTTTTAAATAATCTTGGCTAGTGAACAGAAGCCATAGACAGCATGAAGGTTACCTTGTATCACTTGTATGGTAGCTATGTTGGAATTCGTTTCACATTATCAATTCTATTAGAACCACTGGCCCAGTTTCCAAAACTTATCTCTATTCTTGTGTTAGTCGCCGAAGCATAGTGAATTAATTAATTAATTACTAAATATATAACACTATCTATATCTAAACTATAAAAAAAATATTTGAAAACCTACTTACAGAAAATAAATTATTTATATAATATATATTATAAAAAGGTAAGTAGTGTGTGAGTTTCTAGGAGGTAATCTCTGAATTTCATGAGCCGATTTTTTATATTCTTTTATTAATACAAAACCACGTTATGTATGAGTGTTAGATATACATTATATTGTTAAGAATATATTACTTAATCCGAAAAATTACGAGACTTTTTCATAACTTAGTCGGATTTTGTCACTGGTAATTTAATAAAATGGTAAAACTTGAAATAAGTTGTGTAAAATAATTGTACAGCTGCACTATAATGTATATATGCGTTTTATTTGTGAGATTGTATGTAATCCTATGTATAAAACATATCGTAACTATAGAACCGATCCCGTCAGAGCGGATGAAGCCCGAGAACTGAAGCTTGTTTAAAAAATATTAAGTACTTGTATAATATTTAATTAATATTTTAGGTACGTCTCAGTTAACAGCACAATTTATTAAGACCTTAGACTTTATTTTAAAATTCGAATTAAAAAAAAAACCCTACATGAAAAATATTGGCATGGGTATTTCTAATTTCAAAACAAGCTGTCATCTTGACAGAAAGTTTTCCCGCGCAAAAATATATTTTTTAATGTCTTTCAGTGATAAAGTTCATCCTCTTTGCCTTATATATTTATAACTACATGAGTAAAAAAAAAAACATGTGCGTGTACTTACTTATCGACAAGGTTTAAGTAGAAGCGCGCGCGGTGCCGTGCATTCTATGTCACTGAATATAACACTGATTACGTTTGACAGAGTCGCGTCTGTTTTATTTCGGTTAGTATCGTCAACATCGGGACATTAGATAAGACTTCGCGAACCGCTTCGCTTGAACTTTAGGCTTTGTGAATAATATGAGGTTATCACAAGCGGAATGTTTTCAAAAAAATCAAGATAAGCGTATAATGAAGCAACTTAATATCCTAAATGTTGAAAAGATTGAGCGCTTAAACACAATATGCAGTAAAACAGTTTTTTTTTTATAATTATCAAAGTAGTGCTTGACTACAATAGCGCTTGATGGTAAGCAGTGATGCAATCGTCAGTTTGAATTAATTACTTACTCCTGTATCGACTATCGGGGAATGCTTTTACAAACATTTAAACTCACATACACAAATACCTAAACCAGAAAAACTAGGTACCTGAAAGCAATACAATTATTTGTTTCGGTGCGAGAATCAAGCCAACGTCAACGCACGCAGCGTGGCAGTCGATTGCTCAGTCAGCCGATCATTTTCTTTCTGACTAAGATACAATACGTATTATTAACTGAAATCATAATCATAAAATTCTAACCACAGTAATTACCATGATAATTTTTGATCGATTTCACATCAACATCATGCATCTACCTACATATACCTATATATTAAATAATAATTTTAATAGTGTAATGCTGCTCGGCGACAAGCACATTATTTCAAAACAACAGAATTGATTTGGTAATGGTATGCTTTAAAAAGTCCGTAGTAGTCCGCATCAGGGTCTACTATTTTATAGCTTTTGACAGGACAGCGTTAGGTCGCCGAATTGTTCACCACCACCACCACCAACAACCTTTTTATCGTCCCACTGCTGGGTACAGATCTCCTCTCATACAGAGAAGGATTGAGCGTAATCACCACGCTTGCTCAATGCGGGTTGGCAATTTCAGACTTATAAGGTCCAGGTTTCCTCAAGATGTTTTCCTTCACCTTCAGTCATTGGTGTCCAAGATATACTTAGAAAGTACATATAACTTTAGAAAAGTTACATTGGTACTTGCCTGACCTGGAATCGAACCCGCGCACTCATACTTGAGAGGCTGGTGTTTTAACCACTAGGCCACCACGACTTCACTGCCGAATTGTTACATGTATGAAATGCCTATGCACGAAATACTTTTAGAGAAACAGATGATAAAGAGGCCATACATATGATAAAAGTAGGTAGTAATTAAGTACCTAAATAATTTTAGTATTGGTTGACTAAAATGATAAAAATTTGACTAAAGGTACATATAATGAAATACTTGAGAGACTTTCATCTAAACTGGAATTTCACGGTACAGTCGAGAGCTTCCAGTATAACATAGAAGTGTATTGGATTGGAATATGTATACAATAACAACAAAGTCACAAGTTACAAGGTCAAGGAAAACATCTTGAGGAAACCTGAACTTTCAAGTCTGAAATCGTCAACCCGAATTGAGCAAACGTAGTGATTACAATCAATCCTTCTCAGTATGAGAGGAGGCCTGTGCCCAGCAGTGGGACGATAAAAAGGTTGATGATGATGATGAACAACAAAGTCGAGTTAGTTACATCATTATTTGAAACTGAATCCAAAATTTGTATTATCGCCGATTTTTTAAATTAATTGCCGCCACGAATATTACTATAAAAACATAGCCAAACTTCACAAAAAAAAAACAGACACATTTCTTCATACATTTAGTATGGAACTACTTTTTTGATGTTATCATAAGAAATGATGTAAGTACTGATTTCTATGGCGCTACGAAATGCGCCGGTTCAGCTAGTATCAAGTCTAAAATCACACTTTTTACTGGATAAACATAATAATTTTCAGGAATTAACTTACCTCCTCTACATTTATGACAAAATCACTTTTAATAAAATTGAACTGTTTTCGTCTGTGATATATGAAGTCATGACACACTCAAATATGTTGTTAAACTGATTAATTTTGAGAGTTCGAGAACTATATTTAATGACGAATATCTGACATGAGATAAAGAACCGTAGGAGGCTTGTGTGCGCCATTCGAACTAGAGGTCGACATCGATGGCTGTCTAAAAAATACAAACTTATGTAAGTATACACTTACATAAGTTTGTATTTTTTTTTAATAAATATAAACTAGTGCTTGATCGCAATCCCACCTGATGGTAAGCAGTGATGCGATCGTTGATGGTAAAGCGCGCTAGTTTATTAAGAGCCTATTCACTCAGAAAAACTGAGCGAATAGGAAGGAAGACGGCAGTTGAGAGAGGTGATGCAATGTTAAACCCAACAACACGACCAACGGTGCTGCGCCAAAGGGATCTGAAGACCCTCCACGACCAAAATCCTAACACAACAACATTAGGCGCATCGTACCCGGCACACATCGCAACACAACTGCTCAGACCCCTCCTCCGTACGGCTTCACCAGACATCATGGGCGAACACGACGTATCGCTTGGCGGCAAGACTTTGTCTGGTGGGTGGTAACTTCTGCCGGCAGCCGATGTTATGGCCTAACCGAGACCTAGCTAATAGTATCTATTTATTTTATACAAAATTGATAAATGTATAAATGTCTATTGCAAACACACACACACACACACCTACACACGTCACCCCCACACATCACACACACGCACCCTCTCACATATACTCTGCTTCACATGCAATTTAAGCCAAAATGATATGAAATAAACTTACTTTTTTTACGTTTGTCATGAGATGATCCTTCTGTCCTGCTTTCGGAACATCATGTTATTTATACCCTTATACCAATTTACTAATAATATTGGTCCAGCAAGTATATCTTTCGTATCAGATGTAATAGGTATTCAAATCACGTCGGGGTCAACAGTGTAGAGGCATGATGAACAGGTCATAAAGTTCGCTCATCCTTCATAGTAAAGGGAGGATTCTTCGACTCAGGTGATGTGTTTGGCGGGCGCTTGCCTGAAGGATGATATCGGGAGTTGTATGTATGTTAGCTGCACGGTAAACTCTGCTTTCAAATGTAGGATTTTCGTGCCGTCAGTATGACGCGTTGTTCGCACGTAGATACCGGTGTGGAGGCATGAAGAAATGGGAGTAAATTTCACTCATCCTCCATAGAAAAGGGAGGATCCTTCGACCAGACTGGTGTTAAGTCTGGCGGGCACTTGCCCAATGCTTAAAAAAGGGAAGTTGTATGTATGCTAATAGTGATGTTACTTGGGTAAAAAAAAATTGATTCTATTTAGTTCGTCATTCAGATTATAAAAAAAATATTGGATACGTATATTTTGGTTTATCAAATCAATAAAAAATTACATATATAAAGGGCATCAAAGATCAAGAGTGGTGGCTGGTGACGTCACTGCTCGCTAAAAAGTGTAGCGTGCAGTGACGTTACCCGAGTTACCACGCACTGTGTCGTCTTCATTTTTTGTTTATATGAATAAAGAAAAAATAGGTGTCTAGTATTTTTTGGAAATCTGACTGACGGACTAATTAGTTTTTTTTAGTCAACTACCCTATTGCACGGTAAACTCTGATTGCGAGATGTAGCATTCATGTGACGTCACTATGGCGCGTTGTTCCATGTGGCGGTTGTAGATACCGCTAGGGGTCGCTACAAAATCATTTATTACTTAGTATGCATTTAGATATCAGTTGCTAAACATATACTTCTCCCAAGCACCGCCTATTCTTCTACTTCTGTGCTTCTCACATCCAGCGCTACCCAACACTACATATTCCGGTATGTGGTCGGCACTCCAGAAATAACAATTGCAACCGAACAGATAATAAAAACTACTTAAAAAAAATGGGTGGAATTTCTCTTTTTTATTAGTCCATCGGCAATGTTTCAGCAAGATCTATATTGTTTTATTAAATGCTTGCTCACGTACATTTAAATAACCCCAGAACTATTTTATACTAATGAGATGATACTCATTTGTGTACAGTTGACAATTCCTAGCCACATAGTTATGCCGCTTTGATAAAAATGTATTCTAACTACGTAATATGTCATATTCCCAACAACATGGTTATACATCTTTGATAAACTTGTATTCCATATGTCATTGTGCCCCCATGTCTGTCTAGGTTTATAACATTGATGTCAAGGGCGTTGGAGAATGTAAAATTCATTGTAATTAGCAATTATTTCTTGGTGGTAGGCCATAACATCGGCCGCCGGCAGTAGTTAGCGCCCACCTGACAAAGCCTTGCCGCCAAGCGATTTGACGTGTTCCGGCATGATATCTGGTGAAGCCGTACGGAGGACGGGTCTGAGCAGTTGTGTTGCGATGTGTGCCGGGTACGATGCGCCTAATGTTGTTGTGTTGGGAGTTTGGTCGTGGAGGGTCTTCAGATCAATCTCCCTTTGGCGCAGCATCGTTGGTCGTGTTGTTGGGTTTAACATTGCATCACCTCGCTCAACTGTCGTCTTCCTTCCTATTCGCTCAGTTTTTTTTGAGTGAATAGGCTCTTAATAAACTAGCGCGCTTTACCATCAACGATCGCATCACTGCTTACCGTTAGGCGGGTTTGCGGTCAAGCGCTAGTTTATAATTATTAAAAAATTTGCAGACAAGCGCTAGTTTATAATTATTAAAAAAAGGGACTCTAGTGCCTCGGAATTTGGAAAATAGGTATTTGAAGAAACTATTGCCGTCGCGCTGCTTCCAACCTCTCCCGGTAAAGTGCGAAAAGGACAGTTGCAGCACAGCCTGATTTTACCTACAAAAACGTTGACCAAAAGACGTTTCGTATTCCGCTGTTTTCTTTTTCAAAACATTACATAAGTATCTACATTATTTTTACATCAAAATTTAGAGGAAAAGTATACCTATGCTTCTATTATTTTCAAAAACTTATCACGTTTGGTTAATAGTCATCTGAATATCACGGTAAAAATGGGTTAGTTTTCGCGACTTTGAAGTATCGTATTTCTTTTTTAATTAAGTTTCGGAAAAAATCAAATGATAGGGGCACCTATAATCACGGTGTGAAATTGTAGAAAAAAATAATTGCTCTAAAAGCATTATCCACGAAGAAAACAGCGGAATATGAAACTTCTTTTGGTCCTCTTAAAGTCTAGTATCGTAAACTAGACCGAGTCGGTATTTTCTACAGAACAAATAGTTGTCCTTTAAAAAAATTGTTTAAGACCGCCCATTAATGTCCGACTGAAATTGGTTTTACTACCGAAACCGAAAATTAAAAATTTCGGTAACAGTCTCTGTTTCGGCCGAAACCGAAACTGAAACTTTTGAGGGATAAATAAAGAAAACGTTGTTATAATAGTCAGTCGCTATTTTTTTCTCTTTAAATTGCGACCGCCCCGTTTTCCAAAACGACTCTGTCCACGTAACGTTCAACATAACGTCCGAGCGTTTGCCCTACTGCTAGGCGGATACTCGCCGTACGACGGGACCTTCGATGATGGAAAGGAGATGGCTGAATTATGTCATGTAATTCCCGCGCACACTCCCCAAAATGTATCCTATAGAACACCTAAAGGCTGGTTATCCTACTTTCTGTAATTTATATGGTGTACATAATAAAGAATATTCTATTCCATTCTATCATTCCCCCATTAATCTGTCTTCCTAACCTCTGTTCATATATTTATTTTTGTTTTTATATATTTGTTATTCCAACACGATTCCATCGATATTATGCCTAAAAGTTCGTGATCTGCTAAATTTATAATGATCGATCAACTATCTCAGTCTTATCGTAATAGAATGATGATAGAATGACATTGCCTTATTGTCATTATTATGAAACCCGAAACCCGTTTGGACGAAATTTGAACATTTACTAATAAGGAGAAGTGTATCAGAGGTTGAAGACTGGAACGTCATAATGACGTCATTTTGTTAGTAGATTACGAAACATATCAAAATCGATCATTATGAGATCACTGATCGACTATTTTGACACTATTGTAATAGCAGACTAAGGCCCCTGGAGTCTAACTAGATGCATCAGAATACCAGTGTTAAATACAGTACCGCACCGCGCATGCACTCTCATCGGCTGGCTACTCTTGGCATGTGCTCCATGCTTTGGAGACCGTTTTGATACATTCTTACTTCTAAAATATATGTATATCACTAGAACCGAAGCACTTAGGTATAACTTAGAATTAATTAATTTTTACTATTAAACAACCATGGTAATTTTTCAGTTGCGTAGCCTCATAACTGTATCAGGACTAAACGTAGTGGTTATTAGGATCCCTATGTATGTTTACACGCATACAGTAGTGGGATATAGCGATAATAGTTTAGCTTCGGCGTCTATGCGGTAGTAGGGCAGCGGCGTAGCAGTTTCAACGTGGTAGGAACGTTACGGTCGTAGGATAATGGCGCCTCTGTAGCATTGTCTGTAACACGGTAGATGGCCGTAGCGTTACGGCACCGCCGTAGTAGTGTCTACGCGAGAGGGGCGTAGTGGCCTTGGCATTGCGGCAGCGCCGTAGCAGTGTCTACGTGGTAGAGGGGTAGCCGCCGTGGCGTGGCGCCGTTGCAGTAGCGGTGCTGACGTGGCAGCGTCTATGCGGTGTAGAGATCTTACCTAACCTTTTTGTTGTTTTTTTATACATTGACCCGCACTGGTTAACCTAAAATAAGAATATTGTTTTAAACCTGTATGTTATGAATGTATTTCCAGTTGGTGGCGGGTACCAAGGGATACAATGCTAGCCTAGGAAGAGGGGGTGGGACAAGGTCTACCAATACGCGTACCGCCGTATTGATTCGAGTTAGCTCTAGAAAACGACGCCTTGGTGGATTTGGCGGAAGTCTTTACTCAGCAGTAAGCAGCGGCGAACAACAACCAAAGTTATAATTTGGTGGTGCGTGGCGTGTGTGGTAACGTATACCAATCCAATGCTGTACTTTCACGACAGTACTACGTCTATAACAATCGTTAATCAATTATCATTAACAAGTAGGCGATGATTTGGTAGATAAGTAGATCAGATAATGTTACGTCCTGATAAGCCGGTGTGAAGTCATTACCAAAAGTAAGGAGGACCTTATTTGTACTATCTTTAGGTGTCACATTTAATGATGTTTGAATAAGGTATGGCAAAATTATAAGATATGTCAATTTAAAAAGTATCTACTATTATTTTTTAAGCTACAGTGGATGAAATCTGCTAAAGATGTCGCCGCTCCAATACGCCTGCTCTTGGAACACAAGAATCAGACTGTGCTCGCATGCAGGGTGTTACAAACTACGTCATGCGTCAAAATAAATCACGATATTGTTTACAAATTAATCTTTTAGCCTAAAAAAGCTTTTATTAAATAACTCTAGCATAAAATAAGTTATTGTATGCGAGTAAAAATATTGTGAAGTTTTCTCACAATAGTTATAATATAATAATCTATTCATCATCATTATCACTTCCGCCGTGAAGTCCACTGCTGGACACAGGCCTCCCCCAATCTCCACGACGTCCGCTCCTGCGCCTCCCTCATCCAGCGATATACCGCAGTGTCTCAAGACAAGTCTTCGACCAGTGTGTGTTGATGACCAGTGATGACATATGCAACAGAGACGTGGTATGTTAACAATGAGCATTATAAGAAAGCTCAAGGTCACTCAAACGGCATTGGAGAGGTCTATTCTGCAGATCCGCAGAAGAACGAGAGTAACCGACAGAGTTCGAAGAATTGCAACACTTATTTCCTATTACCTCATTATATTACCAAAAAAAAAAAAAACGAGCAAATGTGTCACCTACAAAACCGCAATGTCACCGAGCGATGGATTGGCCCACTCCCTTTAAATGATTATGATTAAGACAATTTTCGGCACTAGTAATTTTCACAGTTTTTGAATGAATCTCTGGTATAAATAAATAAAAATAATAAATAAATAAATATGTACGGACAAATCACATAGATTGAGCTAGTCACAAAGTAAGTTCGAGACTTGTGTTACGGGATACTAACTCAACGATGCTATATTTATAATAGATAAATATCCAAGACCCAGGCCAATCAGGAAAAAATTGTTTTCCATCATGACCTGGCCGGGGATCGAACCCGGGGCCTCCCCGTCGCAGGCAGGCGTGTTGACCGCTGCGCCACTGAGGACGACACATCTTTTGTTGTCTTGGCATTATCGTTTACGTACATATGTGTGATAGCATATTTTCACCTAATCTGATACATTACACAATCTGATAAAAATCTTGTAATCATGCTTTTAGATTTATGTAATGTTAATGTGCCCTGATATAATACTGTTTGCTAAATAATACCGACGTACAGACGTCATATTAATCAACTCATCCGAAATATTTTAATTAAAATTTTTCCCAATTAACCGTGATTCTTAATGCTTTAGCGATATTTTGATTGAGGAATTTCAATTGTAGTAGTAGCATTTAGGTAGTAATTTCATGTAGGTATTGGCGTCTGTATAAATACATATAAATACAGTGTAAGATGTTTACAAGCGTATTCTTTAGCTACTTAGGTATTAAGGTGAAAGCTTTCGAGTAAGTTTGTTTATTCTATTAGTAATAATAAGTAGGTATATGCAGTGGAATCCGTTTACAATGACACGAAATAACTAACACTTCATACAAAGTAGGTATTTTGTGGAAAATAAACATATAACATAATGTATCTCTCTCTTCAATCTTCATTCCTGTACGACGATGTTGAGACGTAATTTTTTTCACAAACCAAGAAACAATATGAACAAACTTTCAACTATTAATAACCTACCCACCGAGACTCAAAATTCCATGCACGCACGCGACTCACCTGAACACTGCCTGAAGTAGATATTATAAATCATGTGGGTCACTATAATCGGAAACAATTAAAGAAAAATTGATCACAATAAGCGAATCGTCACTATATCCGAAGTCATTATATTGGAAGTTTTATATGAACACCAAACTTCGCTGTGTAATTACTTATAATTAGCGGTTAGTAAAATATATAGGCTAAATCATAATTAGCGGTTGGTAAAATATATAGGCGGAGTCATAATAAATAGATTCTACTATAAAAACATCACCATAGCAAAACCAAACCATATTGTAATATAGCTAGGTAGATAATGTCTGTCACTTTATTTGTCCATTGCCTTTATTAGGTAGTCATACATTAATATATAATATTACCCAGTATTTATTGAATCGAACCCACAACTATTTGTGCCACTTTCTACAACCACCATTTCAACGAGGCAGTCAAACATCATTACAACTGTCTATTAAATTGTAATAAAATTCGTTTAGTATATAACACACATGCAATTCAAATGTTAAGGTTAGTCCAAAAAAATATTGATCCCGTAAAGTAAGCAATGTATATTATTCTATACACTACCAACGGAAGGTAAATTACTGCAACTCTGGCGATGTGTAATATAATATACGTTAGTAAAAAACGCTGTGTAATTACTTATAATTAGCGGTTAGTAAAATATATAGGCTAAATCATAATTACAAAAAACCTGTCCGACCCGTGAAGGTGTTGTTAGGTATTGTTAGCTGATTCTACTAATGCGTACATAACCTGGCTAAACTAAAAAAAAAAATACCCCCTTAAAAATAAATAACTTAAATAAAATAAATAGGTAATTTCATGGCAACACAGGCACAGGTCATGACCTCAGTTGACCTCATGCATGTAGGTATTGGTAGTCTAACCACGTTTATCGACTCTAGAAAGAAACAATGATACCTACTTAGGCAGCTCGTGAAAAGAACTTTTTTTTAAGTAGAAAGGTCGTCTGACCCTCCGAATGTATCTTCGAATTTCATTCGATGAGCACAATGGCTGTGGCGGAGATGTTGTTCCATATTTCGTTCACTAAGAACGATACCGGCCTGGCACCGTCCCACGAGATTAGCACGGTGTTTCACAACGTTAGTCCACTCCTACCAATCCACTGCTCGCCGAACTGATAGTGGAGGTACTCACGTACAGGTCGGCAAAAATATGGTGGGGCACCGTCATGCTGGAACCACATTGACCAAGAAGTAGTCACATCCGAATCGTTCAACACCTGATCACAACACAACACAATTGCAGTTTCACTAGGTACCTTCCATCAGCAGGTTACATTACGTTAGAAAACTATGTGATCACACAATAAACGATACGTCTACACGGACGCCATGTCTAAGCGAAACTAATAAATTTAAAATAAAAATGATTTTTATTTCATAAAAATAGGTACTCTAACTGCACGGCGGTGCCCTTTGACTAGAGGTGTGAAAGTATTCAAAATATTTCTCGTATCGATTTTTGGTATCAATTTTGTATTTCAGAATTTCACGCATCGATTCAACATCGCATGGCATTCTTTAGATTTTAGAACTTTCACATAACTTAAATCAGGTGAACTTAAATGCTTTACATTGTTTATAATATTCTCCTAAAATCGTATTTCATAAGACCTTTCTAGTTCCTATTTACTAATAATAGGTACTTGTGTTACAATATTGTTATGAGTAATTAATCGATAATCAAAAAAAGTACTTTTACCATTAGGTAATCTGTGTTTTTACAACAAATCATTCGGCCAGGTACAGTTTCGAATAATAGCGACAAAAACAAAACGTTATTACGCAAAAATTAGTACAGCTCTAATTATTCCTTTGCCGCCGTCGGCGGCTAGACACACTGACGCTGCTAAAGAACCTAAAAAAAATAATCAAAAGAAAGCCGACAATTATAAGGTCTAAAATGGTGTTTACACTTTTTTAAATTTCCCGAATTTTGGGGAAGTTACAGGGTAAAAAAGATTATTTCAAAATTCATTAGTATTGTTACTATGATGATTATGCAAAATTTTATATTTTATTTGGTCATTTGTTTACCTAACCCTTATTATCCTTGTGGGTCGGACAGGGTTTTCGTAACATACTGTATACAGTATGTTAAGAAAACCCTGTCCGACCCGTGAAGGTGTTGTTAGGTATCGATAACTGATTCTACTAATGCATACAAAACCGGGCTAAACTTAAAAAAAAATCCCCCTAAAAAAAAATATTAATACGCAAAAAGAGGTAACGTAATAAAAGCGCTTTAACCACCCTTCGCCTGCCGCCCGCGGGGGTCGGGCGGCAGGGCACGCGGCATGTGGTCGCATCGCTATTCGCTCATAATAATACCGGTGTTGTCACTTTTTAAAAATTACCCAATTTCGGGGAAATTGGAATTAATTCGCGGGAAAAAAAGATTATTTCAAAATTCATTTGTATTGATACTATGATGAATACGTAAAATTTTATATTATATGTGGTCATGTGTTTACCTAACCTTTATTATCCTTATGGGTCGGACAGGGTTTTCTTAACATACTGTATAGGCGGAGTCATAATAAATAGATTCTACTATAAAATAATATATAAAAAGTACAATGTTGTAATAACGGTACTGCCAAGGCAGAAGATGTAGCGACCTAGACGCATACTCAGGCTGCAGGAGCGGGTGAGTTCCATCACCACCAGTTCTGTGACCACTGCGCATTTTTTCTCCATTAGTGTAATTGGTATATTGTGTGAGGATATTTTTAAAATAAAAAAATGGTGCCCCCCTCCAGGGGGGTATCTCCTGTATCGCGGGTGCTAAAAAAGAAATAACTGGAAAAAATGGGTGAGGCCTTGCAGGTTATGTAATAAAATTTGTGTGATGACCAACATCTTAACTGCGTAAAACACTATCAAATGGAACCATTTTGAAGCATATTGCCTATTCATTGCATCATATCTTCGAAAAATGTGTCTGCTCAACAACGTAAATAACGCAATGAATGTTATATTATATTTTTATATTATTATATTTTTTGGCAATATTTATTGCCAAAAAATCCTTGAAACTGTTATGTATCTCCCTGTTCTATCTACGTTGCATAAATTTTTGTGAGTGGTGATAATATCTACTAAGCCTTCAGTGAAAAGGTGACCAATCGGAAGATACACTTTCCAAAAATGTAGGTCCTGCTATTTCAGCCTTGTGTTGAAATTGTGCTTTTTGCCAACGAAAAAATAAATTAAATCTTCTGTTACACTCTCTTTTTATTTTTCGTGCAACGATGGCAGGATCTTTGCGTTTCATTTTTTGAGCACGTGTCATAGGTGTGCCGACAGGCGTGGATGCATGTGGTTGATTAGAAGGCAAAGATGGCAAAGATGAAATTGAAGGTAGATATACCTTATTAAGAATAGGTGTAAGAGGCACTTCATTTGTATCGGCATAAATATCATCTGCATGTGTTCCTATTCCATCATCGTTTGTAGAAGGTTTAACCCTCGAGACTGGAATGTATCGATGGCGCTGGCTGGAGAAATTTCTGCTGATCCAACTATTTCAACTTCATCACCGCTACTAGCTCCGTCACTTGTGTCAGAGTTTGCACCCTTTTCAGACACCAAGGATAAAATGCGCCTAGCTCTTTCACTCATAGCATTCTAAAACCAATGCAAAAGAAACATGCAAAAAAAAACATCACCATAGCAAAACCAAACCATATTGTAATATAGCTAGGTAGATAATGTCTGTCACGTTATTTGTCCATTGCCTTTATTAGGTAGTCATACATTAATATATAATATTACCCAGTATTTATTGAATCGAACCCACAACTATTTGTGTCACTTTCTACAACCACTATTTCAACGAGGCAGTCAAACATCATTACAACTGTCTATTAAATTGTAATAAAATTGGTTTAGTATATAACACACATGCAATTCAAATGTTAAGGTTAGTCCAAAAAAATATTGATCCCGTAAAGTAAGCAATGTATATTATTCTATACACTACCAACGGAAGGTAAATTACTGCAACTCTGGCGATGTGTAATATAATATACGTTAGTAAAAAAACAGGAAAAAACATTCTAATTCTCATAGCAACAACAGAAAATATATCAAAATGTGTAAGAACAAACATTTAGGCATGGTGTTTTTTTAATAGACATACACATTTAGGGGTACAAACATAAAAATAAAATAAAATATACCTTAGATAAAACTGATCGTCGCATCTTGACGGTTATTTTTCACAACTCATTTAAAATTATGATAGATAACCTACTATTTTTATTTTTTACATAAAAATAAACGTCTTGAAATATCATGTGTTTAATAAAACCAAGTGAAAAATTATTTTATAGTGATTGTATATTTTTATAAAGTTGTATGTATGGTATACTATACAAAATGAAGATAAGGGTTAAATCAGCTGATAAGATAGTTTTTCGGGTTTTGTTTTCATTGCGCTTTTTTGTGTCATTAGCGAATTAATTAATTTTTACTTTAAAATCTTATTGGGTTATAAAAGTATAGCAACTATGAACGGTCTAAAGTGAAAAACACTACATATATTTTTTTTTAAATAAATTTCGCTATTTCGTCATCATTGTACAGAATTTTGATTTTTCAGATGATGATGATGATCTTATTATTTTATTATATTCAATGTTAATGAATTAATCCTCAATTATTATTGACTAGATTTAAATCTTATTATTATATTGTTTTGACATATTATATTCAATTTATTGTTATTGTACTAGTTGTTTATTTTTCTTAATGTAAGTTTTATTTTTACGCGAATGTTGTGCACGTTTGTTATTGACACTAACACTAGAATCAGACCGTTGAAATGTTAAATATCCATGTTTGCGTTTGTGTTGTTGATGTGCCTTAAATAAATAAATATGTAAAAAAAAGAAAAAAAAAAACAAGAAAAAGCCGACGAAAAATTCCAACAGTGGGGGCCTGGGGGGTTCAGATCAAATATTGGATCCATGGTACTCGTTTGTGCGTCGATGTCAGATACACCCTTTATATCTCGGGCTGCAATTGATGCTTTACAGCCCTTGGCTTAAGTCGTGGTGGCCTAGTGGATAAAACACCAGCCTCTCAAGTATGAGTGCGTGGGTTCAATTTCAGGTCAGGCAAGTACCAATGTAACTTCTAAAGTTATATATATGTACTTTCTAAGTATATCTTGGACACCAATGACTGAAGGTGAAGGAAAACATCTTGAGGACACTGAAGTCAAATCACAAGTCTGAAATCACCAACCAGCATTGGGCAAGCGTGGTGATTACGCTCAATTTTTCTCTGTATGAGAGGAGACCTGTGCCCAGTAGTGGGACCTTTAAAGGTTGATGATGAACCCTTGGCTATAGTCTACTATTTTATTTTTTGTAGATTATGGTACCAAACATTTCGCTTGGCGGTATTTCTGACCAACACTTGGCGGGTGATTAATCTATTCTTTTTTTAAATCAATGTTTGATTCGTATTTCTGCCATCTAATTTTCAAAGTATGCATAAAGGTTGCATTGAACTATCAAATAGGATATAATCTTTACATTATCTATGTAAGGAAAAGGGTTGCCAGTCCCCGTTCGTGGGATAAAACATGGACGAGCAAAAGCAAAAAAAATAAAAACATATTTGAAATACATGCAAATGAATGTAATTTTTTAGTTCAGTCCATTGTCATTATATCTAAACATTGTCATTATACATCATCACATACTAGGTACAAATCCAGCATATCAAGTTACTATGATCCGTCAAATTTCAATAATAAATTTTCAACTATATTGCGAAAGCATTAGGTTCAAGGTTGATTGCTGTACATTAAACTTATTTATAATAAACACTATTTTCACATTTATTTTGTCTTATACCTAAACTATTCTTAATTCTAAATTGAACCCCTTATTAATAAACACAGTTTAGCAAAGTACTAAAAAATATCACATAGGTACTAAATATAATTTATGTATGTATAATTTATGTATGTATCATTCATTATACAACATGTAATGTAATTAAGAGGAAACTCTAGTGGTGTTTTCTCTATAGCAGCATATTCCGCTGTTTTCTTCGTGGATAAAGCAATTAAGGGCAATTATTTTTTCTACAATTTTACATCATGATTATACATGCCCCTATCATTTGATTTTTTCCGAAACTTACTTAATAAAAGAAATAGGATACTTAAAAAACGCGAAAAATATTTTTTACCGTGATGTTCAGAAGACTAATAGACAGACGTGATAAGTTTTTGACAAAAAAGAAAACAATAGAATCATAGATATACCTTTCCTCTAAATTTTGATATAAAAATAATTGAGATCTGTCGTGTTTTGAAAAAGAAAATAGCGGAATACGAAACGTCTTTCGGTCAACGTTTTTGTAGGTAAAATCAGCCTAAGCTGCAACTATCCTTTTCGCACTTTATCGGGAGAGGCTGGAAGCAGCGGGACGACACAGTAAGGCGACGGCAACAGTTTCATCAAATACCTATTTTCCAAATTCCTCGGTACTAGAGCCCCCTCTTAACGCACACCCTCAAACACTACAATTAGAATATTATGTTATAAAATTCAGTGTATGTATTATGATATACATACACTGAATTTTAAATTTAACATGTATATGCATAGTTATTTCTTAAAATATGTAGGTATAGCAATTCTTGGAGAACGAGGATCTTAACGTTCTTGGAATAAGGTATTTTTTATTTTTATTTATTTTGTATTGGATGATTAACGTATGAATACAAGTAAAACTGTGATTTTAAAAGCCTGTACAAACAACAGGGTTAATATGACAATAATTTCTACAACTTTAATTATTTTTGGGGTAAAAAGTTACTTATATTAAAAATGTTATACCTAAACCGATTCAGTAAATGAACAAACTATTTTCAGGAACCGCGTTAATTAATTTACATGTTGTATACGTTAACTTTAAAAATATATAAAAAAAGAAACAAAAAAATTCGTATCGCTCTCAACGGGAAAAGTACTCAATAGGCTGGAAGCATTATCACTTTGTATAGGCATACTAATTTTCTGTCCGGCCCTCTAGTCAAGCAAAGAGTCGACTAACCACTTGGCAATATTTCTTATATCACCATGTTAGTACCGTCCTATGAAAAAGGGGGGTTCAAATATAAAAATATAAAATCATAGTCAAATATTTATCAATGATTTTAAAATTTGCTGTCCGTGTCCCGTTCCTGTGGCTTTTTCTCTTGTATTGCAGCTGGCAGAAGGAAACTGAGCCCCGCGCACACTGTGGACAGAAAAAAATACTCATAAATAATGTTTTTACGAAACACCAGCTTCTGTTCGCGAGTTTTTTCACGAAGCAAAAAAATAAACAATAAAATTTCGGTCCCCGACAGAGCGCGTTGCATCCTATCCGCCTCGCTATCTTACTCATTTTTTTTTTAGTGTTATTTCTGAAAAAATATCTGTTATAAAGTCTTAAAAAAAGTATCTAAAATGTGACATCTATCAACCCGTACTGGGCCCGTGTGTAAGATTAAGGCCCACCTCCTCTCACCGAAAGGAGTCCTGTGTCTCAATAGTGGGAACATTAGAGGATTATGATATAGCCTTTTTTAAGGGTTGGGCTATTAAATGCATAAATATTTTTTTCTAAACTGACTGGGAGTTTTAGTTCCAGTATAATGCACTGAAGATAGACACTAGTTTGTGAACAACAGAATCGGCGCCAGTGTCTTTTTCTTTCCATTTCGTTAAGAAAAGGACGGAAGATAAAATGTCAGTTTAATCCTGTCAAATTAAGATACTCCGTAGACAGTTTAGACGCGATTATAAACATGGCGACTAAAAATACGCCAGTTTACGTCAGGAGCGCACTAATTTGACAGGCCTAAACTGACATTTTATCTTCTGTACTTTTCTTAACGAAATGGAAAGAGAAAGATGAACATAACTTAAAATTAACTTATACTGTTTACTCCACTGTGTGTGGAGTAAACAGTATGATACCAAAGGGTCATGTGTACCATGTTCTTTTCATAAGTCAGCCGATTTTCGTAAGAGAACATAATCAGCCAATATTACTTTACATTTGGACTTTACATTTGGATCTTAGAACATACTAGTTTCCTCACAATAATTTCTTTCACCGTTTTGAGAGCTGTGATGAAATTAAATAGACGACGTATGTAAAGTGCTTAGTTGGGTTGAAGCTTACGACTTATAAATCGTATGTTGGGTACCTATAACAAAGGTTAAAGTCGACAAACATATTTTTTATAAGGATAGGAAATCGTCAAATTGCCTATCCCGCTTTAGGCTGGGAAGAGAAAGAAGAGGCGTGTCAGTCTTTTACTGACCCTAAAACCCATCTGTTTTCCTTCACTTGTCTGTGCGTCTGGGGTCACAGTATTTCTTACAAACAACGCGCGGCTACTCAACAACACTTGCTCTTCAAATCATTTATTACGGGAAGTCGACTTGCAGTGAGTTTTGATTAGAAGACGATCAATATCTCGCATAATGGCCTTTATCATTTTTCATAATGAACGTAGTAAAACTTCGGTCCGCTTTCTCACACAATCATAAAAAAGCAAGATAAATTGCTTGAAGATTCATTATCGAGATTTACGATAAACTTACTTAATACTATACCTAAATGCAAAAGGTTGTGAGGATGTTTGCATGTATGGATGCTTGTCAGTCTTGCACTTAAAAACTGCTGCACGCATTTATATGAAATTTGGCAAACAGTCTATAACCAGGATTAATGGTATTTCTATGGGACTGGAACTGATACTGGTAAAACTGCAGGGCGCAGCTAGTCCTGTGTTATCTGTTCTTCGACGTTACAAACAAACGCTTCAATTTAATTTATTTACGTAGAATAGTATTTTATTTATATATTTATAAACTAGTGCTTGATGCCCGCCTGATGGTAAGCAGTGATGCAATCGTTGATGGTAAAGCGCGCTAGTTTATTAAGACCATATTTACCCAAAAAAATTGGGTGGATAGTTAGGAAGATGGCGGTTGAGCGAGGTGATGCAATGTTAAACTCAACAACACAACCAACGCTGCTGCGCCAGTGGGAGATTGTTCTGAAGAACCTCCACGACCAACTCCCGACGCAATAAGTTTTGGCGCATCGTACCCGGCACACATCGCAACACAACTGCTCAGATCCGTCCTCCGTACGACTTCATCAGACATCATGCCGGAACACTACGAATCGCTTGGCAAAAATAAAAGAAATGGATAAAAAAAAATAAGATTTTAATCGTACAATCCAATTCAATTAAGAAGGAAACGATTATAAAATAATGTTTGATGATTCGCCAGATAAAATCGGCTGATTTTGCAACGTTGTGTATATATATTACATATGACAATGTTTATGCATGAAAAGAACAATAATGTAAAACAGATTTTTTATATCAGATAAGTGGTCAACATTTTATGAGTAAAATTACCTTTCAAAGATAAAATATATAAATAAACATTTAATTCTTGAATCCATTGATATAATATTTTAATATTATAACAATGCTTGAATCAAATAATTTTGACAATAAATTACAACCGTAATAAAACACAAAAATGTTATCTTAGTTTTAACACTGCCTGTTTTCGTGCCTATACTTAGGTAATAAAAATTTTTCTTTTCGCTATATACTATTATTTTTATTTGCACAAAGAATGACCGAGCTTTATTTAGGTATTTCCTCGCAAATAAGTACATATTATAAAACAAAGTTACTTTCTCTGTCCCTATGTCCCTTTGTATGATTACCTACATTTTTAAAACTACGCAACGGATTTTGATGCGGTTGTTTTTAAAGAGATTGTGAGTGATTAAAGAGGAAGCTTTATATTTATAATAACATCCATTAAATTGTGAAGAAATACTATTATTTTAGAGGTTTCTAATGTGATGTCGTAAATAATTACATTTTTCCGCTTTTGCAGAGAAGCGCTGGCTGAACACTGCTCATTATTAACAGAATGAAAAACAACCAAAGTATATGAAATTATATACGAGTCATGCAAGCAGTTTACCTGCCAGTTTATATCTAGCCTGAGAGTTGATAAAACTATGACATTGTGACGTGAGTTTTCGATAAATACATAATTCGCCGAAAATAGCAGACGGTGGGTGTAACATCGCGTATAGTTACCGTTAATTTACGTACCTATCTATTATTATTTATTACTATAGGCTTATCATTATTATCTATTATTAGTGCCGAGTTGATATTGGGAAGACCCTATTTAAATGTCATCTGTGCTTCATCAACGATAGGGCATTGAGGTTATCTATCAGTTGAGGAACAGGCCACGGGCACAATACAATCATCTAATAGGTTTCGTAAAGTAATGGGGTAATTGTGTAAGTCACTATCAGCAGCATTGGATATTAATTTTGACAGCTTAATTGCGTTGTAACCGATGTGGAGCTGGCAAATTTTTTGCACATACGCAGTGGATCAAGGGAAAAGAAAGAAGGATATTACTAATATCCTTTTTTCTTTTGATTCTAATTGATTAGCCATTATTTAATTCGAATCAGATTGATTAGTAACTTAGTGTGTTACGAACATAACTAACATATTAATAATTTCTCGTCAGTCGGTCGACACTTTCTGACCAAAGGGCTGAATCGCTTAACGAATTAGCCATTTAATTATCTATTAAATTTGGTAATGCTGCTGCTAGCGGGCACATTTCTGGATGACAGCTATGCTGACGAGTTCGTCGAGGCCTGTGTCCTTTGTTATTATAATAAAAGTATTTTTGTCACAGCAAAATGTCATTAATTTATCATTAAACATTTATCAGATAAATAGCGTTTAAGCGGATGTACCTATATAGATATTTTTAAATGTTTAAGAAAATGTTTATAATAGCTATAACCCAACTAACATTTAGGAAGTCGAGTAGACGTTTTGTTGGCGACTTAATGTTATATAATATAGTCGTATAAACGCTATAAGGACGTTTACTCGACCGCATTAGGGCCCATTTTATTCAACTTAAGTCGCTAAGAGTGTCGTGTAATAGTCATATATGGTCCTGTAAAGTCGCATAGTAGTCAGTGTGTGTTGCCAGTGATGACATATGGAATTGAGACGTGGTCGCTAACAATGGGCCTTATAAGAAGGCTCAAAGTCACTCAAAGGGCAATGGAGAGGGCTATGCTTGGGGTTTCACTGCGCGATCGAATCAGGAATGAGGAGATCCGCAGAAGAACGAGAGTAACCGACATAGCCCGAAGAATTGCAACACTAAAGTGGCAGTGGGCTGGACACATTGCCCGTAGGACCGATGCCCGATGGGGCCGACGGGTTCTCGAGTGGCGACCACGCACCGGAAGACGTAGCGTGGGTAGGCCCCCGACAAGGTGGACCGACGACCTGGTGAAGGTCGCGGGAAACCGCTGGATGCGGGAGGCGCAGGACCGGTCGTCGTGGAGAACCTTGGGGGAGGCCTATGTCCAGCAGTGGACGTCTTTCGGCTGAAATGATGATGATGATGATGATGAGTCATATTTACGTCGGCGATTTGACTACATGTCATGTAAGAACAACTGTCGCGACGTTTATTCGACTTCGTGTCGAGTAATGACTCACAATATGACTTTTATCCAATGTAAAGTTGTGTTATTGTCATTTAAAGGTGTGCTTATTTGAACAAATTCTATAACATATCACGTTAATATAATATGGCAGTGTTTTTGACAGCAGAGTTAATATTGTATATTTTCTTTGTTATTTGAGATGATAAAACTATTTCATCAGTTGTCAACCATTGCGCAATCAAGTTTACTGATTAATATGAGGTAAGTTTCTAACAATTTTTTTACGCGCTTTTGAAATATTAATGTTTTCACATATTTCTATTAATTTATTATTAATGTGACTGCGTTATATGACAACTACATAACTTCCCGACGTATAACTGCGTGTTCATTCATTCGAGTACGCCATGACAGTTGATTTAGGGATCAATAATAACATAATAAACGCCTAACTAACTTTGTTCAATTAGGATGTATTTGTACTAAGTTAGCTAGGCATTTATATTTTAAGAACCGATTTGCGTGACATACCTATATCTTAGAATACTTTTGTTTTAGGTAAACCCCACAAGGATGTTGTAAAGTTTTTACCAAAGGAAGCAAAGGTGTTGCACGAAAATAATCAGCAGCCAGTTGAAAAGCAATACAATGTCCAGAATGTAGAGCTAGAAAATACACCATAATTTTATATGTTCTATTGTAAGATTATTAGCTTCATAAGATGTTTCAATGTGGCAAAATAAATGAAGGTTTGATTTTGTATAATATTTCATATTTGACATCTATGGTTCAAAAAGCCATTTAAGTTTTTCCAAAAACTAGCAATATTTGAAATCTTTGCTTTTATTTCTAATTAATAAGTCTCGTCAAACTTGAAATGTTAATTACTTTCTTGGGAATAATAAAAAAAAAATACTTCAATAACTTTTACTGCCTTTTTTATTACCTATTTCTAAAATGTATGAATAACACACTAACCAACTGACACTTTATATCAGTACCTAAACTAATATAGGTATGACTTCAGTTTGCGAAATTTCCTTCTCATATATTTGGATATGAAGATTTACAAAACATCTTTCCTTAAGTTTCAAATCATTTAATTGCTTTAATACAATTTGGGGAATATTAAAATCAATAGCCCCCACTTTTTTAATGGTCTCTGAAGTCGTCATTGTGGGTGTCTTTATTGACGTTAACTTCATTTTTGGACTATGAATAACTATTTTCAAATTTGGAAAGTGAACAAGAGTCCTGAACTTCGGCAAATGAACTGCAAGATGTACCTACTCGTAGAATTTTGGTTAAATTTACATTTAAATGTGATACGGAACCCTTCACATTTTCTTCACTATCAGTTTGAGTTCTATTACTTTGTATTAAAGGACGTGCTCGAAGCGAATGATACTTGTTTTTAATTCCCCACTTCTTTTAATACTTTTCCACTTTTATCAATCCATTTGTTTTAGCAAACAGTAAATACCTAAATATAATTTCAAAATTATGGAAGTTGTATATAAGGTGATTATAAACCTCTATTATGAGTAATAATTAAATAGCGGTCGTATTAGCATGTTTGTAATACTTTAGGTTGTATAATGGTTGCTCTCGTAATACTTATTCGACTTATAGGTATATAATGGTTACAAATACTACGTGTAAACAATTATTATCCGTATAGCAGTTGTTTAAAAGGTAATTATATGACAAAATTGACAGTATTACGTCGTTTATACGATGAAAACGTTTACACGACGAAAAGTTGTATAAGTTAGTTTTATAGAAGTCGTCGTAGACACTACTATATGACGGTTGTATAAAAAGGTCGCAATAACGTCTATACGACATTATTATACTACCAAAAGCGTATATGACTATCGGACACATAATGCACCAGTACACGACTAAGACTTAATAAAAATACTGTAAAACAACTTTAATAAGACTTAAGGTCATATAAATGTTTGATTATATGACAAAAATGTTAGTTGGGAAGTTTCAAGAAATTCTTTTAACTTTTTTCGATGTTTGATGTGTGTTTTGGAACAAATTTTGTTTAAATAGATATATTTGTAAAGTATCAGATCTCCAATGTAATGAAGGCCATTACATTCGAGAGTTTAGAGATACATGCTATTTAGTGATAAAGCCTACTGAATATGAGAAAAAAGAAAAACAAAAAAAGAAAACAGTTATTTTGCTGGAATGATGGGATTCTAGAAAAATAACATTTTATATTTCTGCATTTTCGCCAAGGTTTTATGAAGCACTTAATTTAACACTGGAAGTAATACGTAATAAAACCGAAAAGTTTGTTTGAACACGCTGATCTTTGAAATTACCGGACATATTTCTTCTCTCAGAGTCTTGAGCTAAGATTATTCAGAACCAAGCAAAAACAAAGAACACACGTCACAAACTAAATAACAGCACATGAATGGACAGAGTCGGGGAAAAAATTGGGTTTACTTACAAAAGACTAGAAAAGCGAAGGAGTAGAAGGTGGTCATGCATGCGGTGTAGAGTGACACCCCGGCTACGTTGGCGCCGACGACGGAGCCTATCCTGCCGAACATCATCACAGCACCCACCGCTGTACCCCTGAGGAAATAAGACTGTATTTAAAAACTGTTTGAAGCAACATGCTGGGATATGGGCCTTTTGGCCTCGTATGACTGTATTCTGATTATTTGTTCCACATTGTTTTTAAACATTTTTTTTATTGTTTTTAGTTTTATGATCTTCCTGTACGAGTGACAATATATAATTCTCTTTTTCCTTTCTTCTTTAAGAACCAGGTGTTTTGCACACATGTGCCGTTTTCTTGACGTGCATAATTACGGTTTATTCGCCATGTGTCGTCAGTGTTATGTATATCATCTGTACAACGTAAATTTTTGTTTATGTGAAATCTGAATATATATAGTTTGTTCAGAATAAGCAGCTGAATCGATTCCAATAATCTTTACACCGTGTTAAGTATATTTTTCCCAAATACATTTAGAAATTGTTGCAGTGTGGTTACCGAGCGCGCCACGCAGCTTACGCGTGCGCACGCCCGCGCTACAGACGCTACAGGTCAACGCTAAGATCCGCCCGAGCGGAGCGTTTAGTTGTCCATATTTTTGTTGGGATAGCCAAGTAGGATAACGAGCTCATAACTTTGTGGTTCATGATATCTTTTTGAAATTTTCTACATAGATTCTTTACTTAAAAATACTGGACACGTGTTTCGGGTTTCGCATAAACAAAAAATAATGTTGCATAAGCTTGTTGCCACGCATATTTTTTTCTCAACATACGTTATTAGAATGATAATTATTATCGTACTTAGTCATAAGCATTTTGACCTCGTGAGTATTGCATAACCCATGAAACAGCTGGCTTTATTTTAGTCACCCACGAAGTTTTCTTTGTCTAGAAGTACAGCACGGACCTTAAAGCTACTATAATCTGTCAGATTTTTTATTGGATTTTCAACTATATCAACGAAGCATTAAGGTTCACGGTTGATTGGGAATATTTGACAGTTTCGGGTAGCTTGACCTGTTGATGTGCGTAAAGTCATGGTTACGTTTACGCATCAACGATCAACGACTACTTTTTTATAATTATAAACTAGTGCTTGACTGCAATCCCACCTGATGGTAAGCAGTGTTGCAATCGTTGATGATAAAGCGCGCTAGTTTAATAAGCCTAAAAATTTAGTGGATACAATGTTAAACCCAACAACACGATCAACAATGCTGCGCTAGAGGGAGATTGTTCTGGAGACCCTCCACGACCAAACTTCTCCGACACAACCACATTTGGCGCATCGTAGGTACCCGACACACATCGCAACACAACTGCTCAGACCCGTTCCCCGTACGGCTTCATCAGATATCTTGCCGGAACACGACGAATCGCATGTTTGAATTATTTGTGAGAATATTTGTATGAAGATGTATTATAAGCTTGGGACTGAGCTGCTCGCTCTGTTAAGCATTGTTACTAAGCAATATGCGTAATTAGAACGTAAATTATTGTAAACATTTTCATTTTTAATGTCTGGACTTGAAAAAAGACGATGATCCCTGAGTTTGTTTCGGCTATTTCTTCTCAGAGGTAGTCAGTTAGAAAATGCCGGCTTCGTGTCTACATTAAAAAAAAAATGTGGCGTGAAAAGTAATCAGTGATCCTACTTGCTTAATAAACGATTTCATTTCATTAAGAAGTGGGGTAGGTATATGGGTGATGTAAGTTGTAGTTAACAATTATTTCAAGCAGAGAATGATTTAAGTAGCTTCTTCTTCTTCAGCCTTCCCCAAGGCTTTTCACAATGACTGGTCTTGTGCTGCTCGCATCTATTGGCTTCCCGCGACTTTTCCCAGGTTATTGGTTTACCTTGTTGGGGGCCTGCCTATGCTGCGTCTTCCGGTACGTGGCCGCCACTCCAGAACCTTACTGCCCCATCGGCCATCGGTTCTATGAGCAATGTGCCCCGCCCATTGCCACTTCATTTTAGCGACTCGCAGAGCTATATCGGTGACTTTGGTTCTTCTGCGGATCTCCTCATTTCAGATTCGATCGTTATCATCATCTCAGCGTTAGTCGCAGTCCCTCTTGAAGCGACTGCCGTTAGACCTCAATACTCAATACTCAATACTTTTATTGTTGTCCACATGTATTCTTAGGTGGTAATACTTAAAATTAGTTCATATGGAGGGTCCATATGAACTAATTGTAAGTCGGGCACAACAAAATAAGTGAAGTTAGGTTAGGTTAGGTTAGTGGATCCGTGTGCAGTTTCTGGCCTGCCATCGGACGCATCCCCAGGTGGCGGATAGGGGAACGGCCCCCAGATATGGGGGTTACCGGTTTACCGACGCGGACCAAAACCAGAAGTGGGGACCGCTTCGGCGGTCATGCGCGGCGGGTCGGCCACCACTCCAGGTGGCTGACGTGACCCGAACGCCGGGTCACCGTTGGGCAACCCGGTCTCCTCATTGAGAGGAGCTGGGGGCCCCGTTTGCCTTCGGGCAAACGAGTGGGGCTAAGAGGAAGGACACCTCGCTAAAAAACCCTTGGCTGCTGCGTCTTCTCGCACACGAAGACGTACCCAGCCGGGCCCCTCCCTATGGAGGATGGAGGGCCCACTGTGGGCCCGCCTTCTGGCGGGAATCGCCGGCGGGGGATTGGTTGAAAGGCTCTGCCATTTCCCATGACCCCGCCACTAAGGCGATGTCGGTGTGCCGCTGTTGGGTTTAGTGGGTATTCCCGGCTTCGGCTGGGCGAGTCCCACACACGCCCAAGGTTAGGTTAGTGGAAGCATTTAAGCACCTCCACAAATCGAAGGCGATATCGAAGCATTGCAGTTAGACCAATAAATTGTTCCAACTCCTATAAACCGTTATGACTGCCTTCAGATGTTCATATGGCAACCGGAACTTCTTTCCGCAGGGGCCGCGTTCGATACCGTTACGCCATGGAGGCTGTCTTCATTTCTGATTCGATCGCGCAGAGAAACTCCGAGCATAGCTCTGTCCACGATTTAAGTAGCAAAAATTATAGAAAATAGTTCGGAAAGTTCCACACACCAATAAAGATCTACCATTAGATTTACTCATGATAAAAATAATTTTAATCTTTGTTGCATAGATACTTGTTATTTGGGACTACATTATCTTTATAGCTGGGTTTATTATATGGGATAATAAAACATGTGCCTTCTGTTGTTAAGACAACCTCGTATATCTATGAAACGGTTGACGAGAGCACAATGTTTGTTTTGTAATTACAGCAGTAGCTTTGTGTTGTAAATTGTAGCATATAGCGTGGAAACCCCAAGGGCGTCTCTGTAGTCTGGGAAAATAAAAGTACAGACGACACCACAACAAGCTACTACAATCTGTCTGATTTCTTCATTACATTATCAACTTCATGGCTGAAGCATTAAGGCTCAAGGTCGATTGGGATTATTTGATAGTTTGGGGTAACTTGGCATGCTGTCGTTTGTACTTAAAGAATGTAGTCATGTTTGTATCTTGGTGTGAGGAAAGTCTAAGCATAATCTGCACATCATGCGGTGTAATCGTGTAAGACTATATCAGAAGCAAAGGGTTTCATTTTGACCGTTCAACAACATTAATCACGTTATTTATATTGTTGAACGGAAAGAATTTCTGCCTCAGTGGTAGGCCACAACATCGGCCGCCCAGAAGTTACTACCCACACCAGACAAAGCCTTGCCGCCAAGCGATTTGTCGTGTTCCGGCATGATGTCTGGTGAAGCCGTACGGAGGACGGGTCTGAGCAGTTGTGTTGCGATGTGTGCCGGGTACGATGCACCTAATGTTGTTGTGTTGGGAGTTTGGTCGTGGAGGGTCTTCAGATCAATCTCCCTTTGGCGCAGCATCGTTGGTCGTGTTGTTGGGTTTAACATTGCATCACCTCGCTCAACTGCCGTCTTCCTTCCTATTCGCTCAGTTTTTCTGAGTGAATAGGCTCTTAATAAACTAGCGCGCTTTACCATCAACGATCGCATCACTGCTTACCATCAGGCGGGAATGCGGTCAAGTGCTAGTTTATAATTATTAAAAAAAAAAGACTTTAGGATTTGACATAAACTTTAAAACGATTGAAATTTTGATCGAGAGTGTATTACGGAATGAGAGCGCTGTGTACACAACAACATTTTTTTTATTATTTTTTTTTTTTTATATATACGGACAAATCACACAGATTGAGCTAGCCCCAAAGTAAGTTCGAGACTTGTGTTATGGGATACTAACTCAACGATACTATATTTATAATAGATACATGTATAAATAAACATCCAAGACCCAGGGCAATCAGGAAAAGATCGTTTTTCCATCATGACCTGGCCGGGGATCGAACCCGGGGCCTCCACGTCGCAGGCAGGCGTGTTGACCGCTGCGCCACGGAGGACGAACATTGCTTCTTTCAACGAGTAGGTACTTAGGTCGATGGCGTAAACACTACCGAACGCCGCGTTGTCTATATAGGAATATACAGGGTATACAATGGTGGAGTGAGAGCCCGCAGACGCAGATACAGACAGCGAGCGATGAGCGTGCCTGAGTTTTGCATTTGAAGGATTTCGCGTTTCTGACCAATACTACCGACTTTCCTCAAAATACACTGGTCTGTCCGGTATGACCATTTAAATAGTTTTTACCGGACAGGCCTGGAAAATACCGGACTGTACGCAGTACGCTTAAATACCGGACATGTTGCAACCCTTGTAGGGGCTACTCTGAATGATATCAAACGATATTAGAAGGCATTTTTAATCTTATTTCTAAATGTTCAGAAGTATTTTTCGACCATCATTGAACGACGCGTCGTACGGCGAGTATCCACACTTTTAACGTTGTTGACACCACAGCGATCCGGAAAAAGTGTTTCACCTCGTCTTTTACTTAAACCGCATACATCGAGGGATCGGCGGTGTTTCCATCCGACTACAATTTAAGTGTCTTCAAAGCTAAAGTGAATAGGCTCTTAATAAACTAGCGCGCTTTACCATCAACGATTGCATCACTGCTTACCGTCAGGCAATAATTGCGGTCAAGCACTAGTTAATTATTAGTATAATTTAAAAAAATACAAGTAACGTGGAAAGTTATTGACCTACATAAGTAGTGCGGTAACACGTGTGTTGTGATTTGATATTAGTTGCGACGTTTACGCATTTTAATTTTCTCAAAGCATTTTATTTGTATTGTGATTATATGCCAGCTGTTATCTCTAGTGCTTAGAACAATACGGTTTCTGTCACACATGGAATATACGACGTTATTTTTTTTATATGCGAAACACAAAACACGTGTCCAGTATAAGATATCAAAAATCACAAAGTTATGAGCTTGTTATGTTACCTGATTGTCCCTACAAAAATATGGTCAACGCGCCGTTTAGCCGCTCGCGCCTTCAGGGGCGCGGCGTGGGTGGGGCCCTAGGATACTATGATCTGCTGTGAACTGTTGTGCGCTCGATAACCACACTGCATAATTTTTAAAATACATTTGGAAAAAAATATAACATATTGTAAAAAATATTGGAATCGATTCAGTTGGTTATTCTGATCAAATTATACTCAGGTTTCGTATAAACAAAAAATAACGTTTTCGATACATAAGATGTGGTTTTTGAAGCTGAGATGCTTCTTTAAACAATGTTTTAGTGCCTCATCCTGTGACGAGCCGTATAATTAAAATAAATACCTCAAAGAAGTGGGAAATAGATGCACGACGTATGCTGTGAGAGGACCGATGCCAAGCGCTGTGATCTGCAGAGACGACATCGCTGCTCCTGCTAAGATGCTATGGACAAAAGTAGGCGATATAATTACTTTATTGTACAGACGACAGCACATCAAGATACTACAATCTGTCAGATTTATTAATTCTATTTTCATCTTTATCTCTAAAGCATTAAGGCTCAAGGCTGATTGGGAATATCTGACAGTTAGAGGTACCTTGACCTGTTGTCGTCATTACACCAAAAACAACCATTACTTTAAAAAAATATATAAATTCAACACTACAAAATATAGAATGCAATGCCTTATCGCTAATGCTATCTCTTCCAAACAACCTTAGATTGGACAAAGATTTTCCTGGATGCTAAAAATAAAACGACAATTAAGTATAATTCCTAAATCCGTTCACCGGTCAAGGAATGAAAGAGAAACTAACAGACTGAGCTTCTTTCACATTTTATCTTCTGAATTCGACTTTTATTCTCTTCTTCATTTTAGCAATACATTTAACCGCCATTAATGAGAGTGTTCAGTCTGGCGGCGAGGTCTACCGAGACACGTGGAAATGAGGCATGTTGATTCCCTTTCGGGGGAAAATCCTAAACTAAAATCTTTACTAATAAGTGTGAAACTGAGTTTGTATGTTTGTTCCGCTTTCACGCAAAAACTATTGAACGGGTTAGGATGAAATTTGACACACTGATGGTTCAGAACCAAGAATAACACGTAAGATTCATGTTTACCTGTCAAATTATTTGGCGCATGACGTAAATTGGCGTATTTTGCTTTTTACTTTTTTTTCTTTAAATGTTGCCCCACACTTTGAATTTCTCCTGTATCGTGGGTGCGATTACAAACATTTAAACTCAGATACACGAACAGCCAGACCCGGAACAACTACCTGTAAGCCATACAAGTAGTTGTTCCGTGCGGGAATCGAACGCGCGACATATAGCGTAGCAGTCGATCGCTCAGCCACTGTGCCAACTGTGTCAGTACTTTTTGGTCGGCACATTTTTTACACACGTCTAAGCTGGCTATATGGAATATCTAAATTTCACAGAATTAAACTAATATTTCTCTTTTGTCCTTTTCCACTAATTCCAACCCATAATTTATTTTATTATAAAGTTATCGTTGATGGAGCGCGGGAAAGTTTGTTAGCCCCTTTGTCTTCCCAGGTAAAGTAGCTAGCGACGTAGCGATAACTAGGTAGCGATGGAGGGCGGATTTTTGAACCGGGCGCACAGGCAAGTGAAGGAACACGGGTGGGTTTTAGTCAGTAAAAGTCTGACACGCTCTTTCGCTCCGCCCAGAGCGGGGGATGTCATTTGATGATTTCGCATCCCAAACAAAAAATCTCGTGAGACCATTGGGGGAGGCCTATAACTAGCAGTGGAAGTCTTTAGGCTGAAATACTGATGATGATATAAACATACCTGTTAGTGGAAAGTCCGGCAACAAGACAGCCGATTCCAACAACGATGAACATGGAGACCAGTAGAGTCTTCTTGGAGAGTGGGCTCATGCTGACAGAGGTGACCAGCACCCCGTACACAATCGTGGTCACGACCATTATGTAGAACGTGTGGTAGGAGATCGAGTCTATACATTCTCCTGTTATCGTCTGGAACAGAATATTATGTATAAGTAACATAATACTAATATAAATTCTACAAACGGTGACATATAGGCGGTCATATCGTTAAAAGCAACCTTTACCACGTTATTTGTTATTTATAGGAAACCTGAACGACTCCAATCATTTTTTCATCTACAAAATATACAGAACTTTGCACCCATTTAGATCGCAATTTTTTTCATTGGTCAAGTCGCCAGCCACACCTTATATAACCTTAATTTTTCTATATATGAAACATCAATTTGTCCAGAATAAGCAACTGAATCGATTCCAATCATTTTTACACAATGTTATATATTTTCCCAAATACATTTAGAAATTGTAGCACTGTTGTGACCGAGCGCGCACGGTAGATCACAGTATTGCGCACGCTGGCGCAACAGCTGACGCCAGAGGTCAACGCCCCGGTCACCCGCCTGTGTGGAGCGTGGACCAAATTTTTTGGTTGGGATAACAAGATCATAACTTTGAGGTTTTTCATGATAAGTTTTTTAAATTTTGTACATAGATTCTTTACTTAAAAATACTGGACACGTGTTTCGGGTATCGCATAAACAAAAAATAGTGTTGTATGTTAATATTGAACTTGGCTCCCATAATATTTATTGTTTGGTGTGTATTACTTACAGAGTTATCTGATTGGCTGATAACTTCACAGACAGTGCCGCTGTTCTCCACACTGCTCGTAATCTTGTTGATTGTGTCGGGAGCGAAGAGGAACAGACCGTTCAAGCTATAATAAAAAAGAACTTTTAATGTTTGTGAAATAATTAAAGCCAGCGTACATTATGAGGGAAGAAAAGCCATCAGAAAACAATAGTACTAATGATAAGCAGTGTGAATCAGATATAGAACCAAGAAGCCTATGGCTAAAACCACACGCTGTGGTCGAGTGATTAGGCAACGGTGCGATTTTTGCTCACTTGACAAATTAATTTCAGTATGTAGAATGTTGTTAAGAACTTTTGCACATTTCACTGCGGCAACTTAGATAGATTATAATTGTTTGAATTGAACAGAGTTTCAAAGTGAGATGGGGAACTATCAGAACAAAGAATATGTAGCCACAGCTAAAGCCCAAGTAGTAGGACAGGTCAGCAGTTAGACAGGACACCAGTCCAAGTAGTAGGACAGGACAGCAGTTAGACAGGACACCAGTCCAAGTAGTAGGACAGGACAGCAGTTAGACAGGACACCAGTCCAAGTAGTAGGACAGGACAGTAGTTAGAAAGCAAACTAAACTACTTCAGGATAGTACTCATTATCATCGCCGCCGGAATTGGGTTGTATCCTAAAAAATAATTTAATGTCTATCAGATAGATTTATAAAAAATATTGAACACGTATTTTTTATTTTTTCTTTCTTTCAAATACTTAGGAAGATAATATTGATTTTAAATGTCGCATGACGTCACGCCGTGGTACAAAATATACAATGGCGTGACGTAATTAGCCCCCACTCCGTAAGTTCAATACGCTATATCTCAGTAGTTTTGGTAATTTCGACAAATTAAAAAATACGTTTTTTTTTATTATCTATAAGACGGACTAATTATTTTTTTGATTTTCATACGAGTAGGTACCTTGGATACATGCCTATTGGCATATTGTTATGTTACATAATCAAGAGGGGTTGCGTAGGCCATGCGAGGAAATGGTTAAGAAGGGAGGTACCGGTAATACTGGCGGTAAAACCCGGAATAGCAAGCAACAATACACCTAATGCAACTGTTTCAGGATATGTTTAGAAAGGCGACGGTGTGAAATGTGCAAAAGTGGGTCTAAACGTGTTAGAAAATAATGTGTATACGATCTATATTTAGTAGTAAAACAATAGGCAGCATACAACTGTTTGAATGCTGTCAGGTATAGAATGTTATCATAAGCAACATTGTAACTAAGACATACCCAGTACTATAATAGTGATGTAAGTATGTATTTGTACTAATATTAGAATAGATTAGAGAAAAAAAAATTTTTTTGTAAAAAAAAAAAAATTGAGAAAGGGGGTGTGTGATGTAGCGGCCTGAAATAAATCCTAGACATATTTCGGATAAAACAACTTCTTTTTTCTGTGAAAACCACTAAGTACTGTGTAAGTAAACGTAGCGGCTTGGTAACCGCGAGGTGTTGAGTCGCATCTTTGACGATATAGGGGGACGCGAGTGTATGGCTCGCCAGTCGCTTACAGTACACCGCTCTGCCTCTACACGTACGTAGTACATAAATAGTTATAGTGAAATATTGTGGAACCAAAATTATAGAAATTTGTTACAGTGAAGTCACATTTTATTTGATAATCCCTTATATACAAAGAACACGCACAACACGTGTATAATTTCGTATCTACTAAAGGCAAAAATATTATATTACTTCATGTAATAAAATAACAAAAATTCATTTTAAATAGTAGATGTTTTCAAGAACTCTTTATGTAAACCCGACGAATGAACTAGTTGAAACTTAAAATATTTTTCCAATATTTGTGTCTCTTTTCGGCCAAAACTCTGATAGCGTGTTTTAGAACTTTCCTTGATAATTTCATTATTACGTTGTTAAAATACCCATTTTAACAAAATAACATTTACCAGTAATATAACTTCACTACGTATTTATTTCTGAAATACATAACATTCGAATTTTAATAATAAAATAACTTGGAGTGAAACTTTTCAACCATCAGCGCCATCTAGTTTGTGCGCTCAACATTAATGTTCTCAACAAAAAGCTGTTGTTATGTTGTTGACGGTTATGTTTATGAGTGTAGTCCCAACTCGCGAAAGTTTAGATTTTTTCTAGTAGCATTACACCTCTGTGCAGGAAGGCTCCTCGATTCTTCTGAGACCACATAAACATGCCGACCGAATAGCATCTACTTTAGGCAGGTTTTTGCTGTCTGCTTTAATAAAATTGCTCTCCATTTCGAAAAAAACTCGGAATTCAAAAGTCAGAAAACAAAAGAATATCACAAATCGCTCCAAATATAGTTATAAACCTTCTAAAAACTCTAAAACACCTGGGAACACAGAACAACAAGTGTTCATGTGCGTATGACGTCATACTGACATTAGCCAAACCAGATCGTTTCACAATATGTATGTGGCGCGAGAAACAAAATGCCAAATATATTTTTGTGTTTTTGGATACCTATATTAATTGTTATTATTTTTATTAAAACTCATGTAAATCACATAAAGAACCCTCATTTTATGGATTTAAAGCAAATAATCACAAAAAATTAATACTGTCAAATAGCCTATTACCCAGCAGATCGATGTCGTTATCTGCAGGTAGCCATTGTATGGAGATATGTGCCTACGCCTGATGTGACCCGTCCAATACCATTTGAACCTGGCTTTTTCCTACATCCATTATGCCCGTGATTACCATTAAATAACACAAATATCTTACAAAGAGAACAATCCAAACATGAGGAAACCTGTGAGCGCCATCCACTTGAGGTGGGGGGGACGCAGCAGCGCGAACGCCGAAGTGCTCTTGGCTTTCGACGCAAGCGCAGCCCCCGAGCCGCGCTGTTCTGAGTCATTGATGTTGCATGGCGTTTTTAGGGACTTCACCTGGAAATTACAAAAAAAAAACCTAAAGAACTGCTTTAGTTTTATGACATTTATACAGCAGTTTTATGACAGTTATATGGCATTTAGCGCTTTCCTGCGATTTTGGTCAGATCATAAGACCACCTAGTCGGTGGTCGTCCGACGCTGCGCTTACCGGTACGTGGTCGACATTCTAAGCCTTTCTGCCCCATCGGCCATCGGCTCTATGAGCAATGTGCCCTGCCTACTGCCACTTCAGAGAGCTAATCCGCTGGGCTATGTCGGCGACTTTAGTTCTTTTACGAATCTCCTCATTCCTGATTCGATCACGTAGAGAAACACCTAGCATAGCCCTCTCCATAGCTCTCTGTGCGACCTTGAGCTTTCTTATGAGGCCCGCAGTGAGGGACCACGTTTCTGATCCATATGTCATCAGTCATCACTGGTTAAAGGCTTTTGTCTTTAAGCAGTGAGGTATTTTGGGAAAGACACTACGGGGCTTCCCGCTACGCTGCCCAGCTGCGTCGGATCCGTCGAAACACCTCGTCCTTGAAGCCGTAACTATCGATCTGGATCAGCTGTCCACATACATATATATATATATACCTACTGACTACAGCTTCAAGGATCGAGCTCCCAAGATAAACCTTCGACAATGAATACGTTATAATGTAAGCAGTATTTTAATGGAACAGTTCAGAATTTATCGACAGTAATTTACTATCTTGCGATAAAATATTATTATAAATAATAAATTATATATATAATTATAAACTACTGGCAACACAGCAAACGTCAACAGCATATTTTTATCAACTTCAGAAATAATATTTTTAATCAGGTTATCTTTTCTATGTTGTGAAATATTCCACACAAAGCCAAAACCCAAACCTAAAACAATTTTAAATATATATAAAAAGTGTCTATATAAGTACAACGATAAAAATTACCTAGTGTTTGGAGGTGACATCTGTCATGTCACCTCGGACAATATATACCTAATTATTTAAAACAGATATCAGTGAAATAAATAATAATTATGCAATGTTGACAAGATCTACCGCAAGACAACGTGCACGCCCACCATCTCCGGACTCGTTTCTCAGCTCCGCCTCACCGCCGCCGGTTTCCAGTGCCGCTGTAAGCGCTGTGGCGAGTTGCGTGGAGCAACTCAGCGACCCTGTTCCCGATACCGGTGGGCATCATAATATTTTTTATATTTTTAAATGTTTTTTTTTATATATTTTTTTATGTAAAAATATTTAAAAATATAATTTATATGTGTTTAAAATGAAATAAAGAATTAAATATCATTTAATTTCATAAACAGAGTATATTTTATAGACATAAGAAAAACACACATCTTCATCTTGTAATAATAAAAAGAACAACCAGTCATCTATCACAGAATTAAATTAAATTGACGTATAGAAGACGGCCAGGATTAATAATCACAGGTAATAAAACCTCCAACACGCCCTCTTAATCTTGGACGACTTCCAACAACGTCCTGTACAAATGCATTATATTTACTGTACAGTAATGCCTTCGTGAGCATATCAGCAGTCATATGTTCACTAGGCATATACCTCAGTTCAATTACATTATTATGTTTAGATCTGCAGGAACGCCACGGCCACCCTCCGCCTGTGGAGAGTTTCGGCCCGTTCTCTCGTGCGTTCAGTTAGCGTGCCAACGTTCCACGACGCGAAACGGATTTTGCTGGTTTGGGTTCGCTTCTTCAGCCATGTCCGCCCCTGACACGGTAGCCCTAGCCCACAGGTCACAGGAGTCGGGCGAGGCTCCTGCGCGCCGTTTTGCGGCGGCACCCCAACTGTGACTCGTGCATTTCTTCTTTTCCTGTTCATGGTTTGGCTTGTTTCGCTTTTACGCGTGCTACTGCCGTCTGACCACACAAACCCGAAGGGAAAGCCGGCGTCAGAGCCCCGTCTGTAGGTCAGCAGATGCACCATCTGGCGGGTGGGGTTGACTTGGGTCCCAAAGATGGTGGTCGGACCCCAAAGCACCCAAGAAACAAAAAATAATGTTGTATACATACTCAGTTTATGTTGTTCCCACTGTTGGGACATAGGCCACCTCTCGATGAGATGGCGTGGGCCGTAATATACCACGCGGGCAGTGCGTGTTGGTAGATGTCACATGTCTTCGAAGTTTTTGCCTCTAGGACATGCCGGTTTCCTCACGATGTTTTTCTTCACCGTTTTCAGAGCAGTGGTGGTGAAATAATTTACATAAAGTAAAGCGCCTTTTTTTTTTTGACGCTGTGGAAATGACATTACGCACCATACCCCGAAGGGCGTGTGTGGGACTCGCCAAAAGCCGGGAATACCCACTAAAACCGAACAGCGGCACACCGACATCGCCTTAGTGGCGGGGTCATGGAAAATAGCAAGCCTGCCTACCAATCCCCCGCCGGCGATTCCCGCCAGAAGGCGGGCCCACAGTGGGCCCTCCATAGGGAGGGGCCCGGCTGGGTACGTCTTCTTGTGCGAGAAGACGCAGCAGCCAAGGGTTTTTTTTAGCGAGGTGTCTTTCCTCTTAGCCCCACTCGTTTGCCCGAAGGCAAACGGGGCCCCCAGCTCCTCTCAATGAGGAGACCGGGTTGCCCGCGGTGACCCGGAGTTCGGGTCACGTCAGCCACCTGGAGTGGTGGCCGACCCGCCGCACGTGTGACCGCCGAAGTGGTCCCCACTTCTGGTTTTGGTCCGCGCCGGTAAACCGGTAACCCCCATATCTGGGGGCCGTTCCCCTATCCGCCACCTGGGGACGCGTCCGATGGCAGGCCAGATAAAGTAAAGCGCCTGGACAACCTACCCAACCTATGACGTACAACCACTAGACTGCCACTGGTCTCTAACGTATAATAATAAAATGATTATAACTAAATCATTGTCATCTCAGCGTTAATCTCAGTCGCATCAGAAGCTTTTTCAGCTTTGGAGTCAGGGGTCCGCTTTACCAGTCTAACTGATCTCCACAAGCCGAACGCGATATCGAAGCATTGCAGTTAGACCAATTGTTGGACTTTTGAGGGTTGTAACAACCCGTAACGACTACCACTAGATGTTCGTATGGCAACCGGGACCAACGGCTTTACGTGCTGGGGCTCCTTGCGTAGCGGCGTTCGCTACCGCTACGCCACGTCAATTTCGCAATATTATGAAATAACTATCTAACTTACGCAAAAACTATCTCCAGGTAACCCCGTATTCACAGCATAGATCTTCCTCAAGACAGCCAAGGCCTCCTTATCTTTGCCCCTTGTCATGAGGAACTTAGGGCTCTCATCAGCGAAGATCACTGCGAATGCAGACAGCAGTAGTGGCAGAGCATACACGGCTGTCAGCAGTCTCCAGGGTCGCAGGTGTATGATTCCGAACTGGTACTCCCAATTGTGGGGCAGGACCAGCCAGGCTAGACCTGTAAGTCAAGAAGGATTTATGTAGAGAACCTAAGCATAAAGTCTATTCAAATTGATGTAAAAGAAATATCAACTTTAATTAAATGGTTATTGAATTGATTTCAAAGTAACAAGCATCTTTGTAAGGCGTGGTGGCCTAGTGGTTAAAACGCCAGCCTCTAAAGTATGAGTGTGAGGATTCTATTCCAGGTTAGGCAAGTACCAATGTAACTTTTCTAAAGTTATATGTACTTCCTAAGTATATTTTGGACACCAATGACATTACAAGGTGAAGGAAAACATTTGAGGAAACCTGGACTTTCTAGTCTGAAATCGCCAACCCACATTGAGCAACCGTGGTGATTACACTCAATTCTTCTCTGTATGAGAAGTGCCCCTGTGCCCACCAGTGGGACGATAAAAAGGTCGGTGATAATGATGATGAGCACCATTGCAAAGATTAAAAGAATTTGTGTAGTTGTAGCGGAAACAGAACTTTGTTGAGAAGGATTTAAAGTAATTTTTCCATAAACTCATATTTGTTTACATTTTTTGGGAAAATAAATTTCGAATGCGGTTAGATTTAAATTTTTGATGTGATTTTTTTAACCACGACTTAAGAAAAAGAAGGTGTTCGTTTGTTTTTTTTAATGTATCGCTTGTTTCGTTCATTTTTTAACTGTTGAGACACAATTCTTATTTACTACCAAGTAGCAAATGTTTGAACTGATTTGTGTGAACATTAATCGGGTTGAAATAAAACCACAACTGTGTCCGGATCTTAGCTGGTCATGTTTAATTAAAACTGAGAGTTAACGAAATTTAAATTCGTGGTAACGAAACCATAACGAGATGTAACTCGACCTCAACGCCATCTATCGAGCTTGATCAAAAACCTTTGAACTTTTTACGTTATTACTATGGTTTCGTCTTGAACAATTTATTTAAAATTTTGATTTATTTGAGCGATGTATTTCTAAGGTAGTAACATATTGATTCTGTCACGTTCAGAAGGCCTACTCTCGTAATTTAAAACAGCAACTGTCATTTAAAACAATAAATATAGCCCCAACTTCATCTTGGTGACAAACAAATGTCAAAAGCTTATCAAAATGTACAAAAATTAGAAGCTTTTTTGAAAGATTGAGACTAAATTCAGTTTGTAAACGTTCTTGAAATTAGTAGAATTACCTTCTGATAGGACTGTTACTGTTACTGGTTTGGTTTCCGCACTCAGTCCCTTCAGTGGACCATTGTGCGTGCCTTCTGATAGGAATGATATAGCTAAAATAATTAGTATATTGCTACTCAGTTTATATTGACGATGTCATTACAATTTCCTGTCACAAATATTTACAGGGCAGGTCTTGGCCACAGTAAACAGAACAGTAGGTTATCTAAGGCCTCCCGCCGAGTTATTAGCCTACTCTTGCGTTGATCCCCTGGGTTGTCATTTTTAATATTTTCGAACAAGCAGCACTCATCTCAATTTATGTAATAAAAAGCATATTATGATTGAATACTTTACAAATTCTACACAACCATTCAGCTAAAAGTAAAAGTGGTGGTACCCCTAAACATTAGTCGGTCACATCTTACTTTTTTTTATAAATTCTAAACTAGCGCTTGACCGCAATCCCGCCTGATGGTAAGCAGTGACGCAATCGTTGATGGTAAAGCGCACTAGTTTATTAAGAGCCTATTCACTCTAGCCTTGAAGACATTGTAGTCCGACGGAAACACCGCCGTTGCCAAATTGTTCCAGTCCCTCGATATACGCGGTATAAAGGAGTAGGCGAAACGCTTCGTCCGGATCGTAGTGGTGCTAACAACGTAAGGGTGGAAATTCGCCGTACGACGGGTCGTTCGATGGTGGAAAGGAGATGGGGGAATTAAATCATGCAATTCCCTCGCATACTCCCCAAAATGCATCCTATAGAACACCGAAAGGCTGGCTACTCTATGCCTGTGCTCTAGGCTTTAGAGACCGTCTCTAGTTAAATCAGGGTCACCAATCAGCCACTTCGCACGCCTCTTGACTGAATCCAAAGTGGCCAGGTGGCACTTAGCAGCACCACCCCACATGAGGCTGCAGTACTTCACACACAGACGGACCTGTGCTTTGTACAATATTAGAAGCTGCCCTGGTGTGAATTTCATTAAGTTAGTATTATGATTATGCCGCCATATTTGGATCAAACAACACATAAGACAATTAAAAAAAAAAATTGTAATTTGCAGTAGTAGTTATTGTGAAATTGCCCTTATTACACTATACGCGACAAATACGATACCTAAACGATATTTCGTACTCAATTCTCTGTTTTATAGGAAAACTAGACTTCTTAAAACAAACTCTAACTCTAAATATAGTATTCAGGAAGTAAATTTGGGAATACATTTATATGGAAAAATGCGACTTGCTATGCTCTTAATAAGGCAGATAAACTGTGAAATTTAGCAATATAAATATCACATTTTCTAAAAAGATTTAAATATAAGTAGGTACTTATATTTCTGGTTCAGTAGGAATTATGAAGAATGATAAGTCCGGGTTTGTGAAATCGTTATTGAGGCACCCGAAAACAACACAATACTTTTTTCCCTTTTTGAAGTCTTGATTATAAAATATAGTATCGTTGAGTTAGTATCCCATAACACAAGTCTCGAACTTACTTTGGGGCTAGCTCAATCTGTGTGGTTAGTCCGTATATATTTATTTATTTAATAATTAATATTATGGTAAGTGGCCGGCGAGAGTTGACGAACGCTAGCGGTCATGTAACTTCGCGCGTGCTCAGAGTCACGCGGTATAGCCCGTACTGCCGCCTCGTTATTCCCTAGTTATAGCATGCCAATGTATGCGTGAAGTCGCGCGCCGACATGGCGCGCGGTGCGCACGCAAACATTCAAACCGAAAGCGTATGAAGATGTTATACTGTTTTGTTTACTGTGTCTTGGACCTTGGACCCAATGAACCGCCCAAAGTTAAGGTTCGAGGAAATCTCAACTCCCAAAAGCTGAAGATGGTCGGTGCAATCCAAGGATACATTCCGAAAAGTAGGAAAAGGTGAACGGGCTCCTTTTGGCGGCGAAAAGACACGCCTGCGTTTTGGCGGCATTGAATGGTACAAGATTGGCATTGCCCCATTCGGAGACTGCCTGAAGTGCAACACTCGTTCGCTCTACCATGGCCTCTCTTTCGGACCGGATTGATTCCCTACTAGCCTGAGCATCCGGCAGGTATCTCTCCACAACTGTGATGTCATCTGCATACCCATAGATACCGGGCAAATATGCAGCAGAAACAGAGTTGCGGAGAGAACAGACCCCTGAGGAACACCGGCATTAGTCGACATGGGCTCAGATGAGCATCCGTCGACAACAACTCGGAGAGACCGTTCAGTCAGGAAGTCTTTTACCCAGCCAGTCAGGCTAGGGGAAATGCCGTACGCTGGAAGCTTACTCAAAAGGCCAGCGTGCCATACCCGGTCGAAGGCCTTCGAGACATCAAGGGAGACAGCAATCGCTTCGCCATTTCTCTCGAGGGCCTCGCCCCACAAGTGAGTACACTACACTAGTAGGTCCCCAGTTGACCGATTGCGGCGAAACCCGTACTGTCGGTCACTGAGGAGATCATTACCTTCCAGGTATGCCAAGAGGCGCGAGTTCAATACAGGCTCCATAATTTTGCAAAGTATGGAGGTGATCGAAATCGGTCGATAGTTGGTAGGATCGGCACGACTACCCTTTTTGGGCACGGGCTGCACGTTGGCAAGCTTTCAGACCTTGGGCACTATACCAGTCCCAAATGAGAGGCGATACAAGCGTGTCAATACAGGAGACAACTCGGGCGCACATGCTTTAAGAACAATCGCTGGTATACCATCCGGACCACTAGCCTTATTCACGTCCAGACGACACAGTGCTCTCAGAACCTCCTTGTTCCGAATGCGAACCTCGGGCATTGAAGTACCGCAGTGGGGTAAAATAGGTGGAGTAGCACTGCCAGTATCAAGACGCGAATTATGGGCAAAGAGAGATGCAAAGAGACCTGCTTTCTCTCTCGCCGTATGAGCCAGCGTTCCATCAGGCCTAACCAGCGGAGGCAGTGTGGGCCGACAGAAGTTCGCCTCGACCGATTTGGCAAGGGACCAAAAGATCTGCTACCGGAAGGTTGCGCAGATAACTTGTTGCCAATACGTAGACTTCCTGGAGCCCCAGAATAAACAGATGTTTTAGTAGTGGTAGATACACACACGAAATGGTTAAATTTATATGATGTGAGCACATTGTATGTGTTTTTCCACTTCTGACACCATGTATGTTTCTTGTGTTGGTATATATTAAAGACTCTAGATAATTAGACTGGTTTATTACACTTGTAAAATAATTACATAATATTCGACATCTTCAGGTCAGATCCTAAGTTACAATGACAAGACTATAGACAATATTCATAGACACTAATACATAGAGATGGTATTAGTTACTCGACTACAGAGTAGTGATGTATGATACAACATCCCCCCTGTTTAAGTTTAAATTAACCCTTGACAAACAATATTATAGAGACCTGACCCAGTTACAATTTAGACAATGACTTAAGACTATGGTTAGGTCTTAATCTAGGATACAATGTTCTACTTAATCTATTTCATCAATTAGCCTTCTGGTTGGCTTTACAACTCTTCCAGAACGAGTTACATATTGACTGACTGAGGATTGAGATGAGAGCTCTTGAGGTCTAGACTCCTGCCTGTTACCTTCCTCTCTGCCCTGCGACGAATTGGATAGCATAGGAGAATATTTGTGTCTTAAATAAACCCTATTCCTCCTATACCTAACTCCATTGACATCCTCAACGACATATGACCTATTATTAGCCAACCTTAGCTTGACAATGGCTTGTTCCCAATCGCTATCAGGCTTTCTTTTAAAGTATACATGATCATCGGGATACAATAATGACAATGACTTTGTATTTCTATTATAATATTTAGACTTATTTTTATTATTTTGCTTGACACATTCTTCATAATTTTTGAATGTAACCACTTTAGGTTTTAATTTCTTATAAGACATAGGAATGTTATTTCTTAAATTCCTGGACATTAACAATTGAGCTGGAGATGGTAAATTATTCTTAGGTGTGTTTCTATACTGTAATAAAGCTAAGTATGGATCAGATGAGTTTCTTTTACATTTTTTTAACATATTTTTGATAATTTTGACTGAACTCTCTGCTTGACCATTTGACTGTGGATGATATGGGCTAGTTACAATGTGTTCTATGTCCCATTCATGCATAAAATTTTTAAATTCTAATGACTGAAAAGGAGGACCACCATCAGACACTAAAGATAAAGGTATTCCATGACGAGCAAAAATGGACTTTAAATGTGTTATTACATTCTTTGCTGTACTTTTTTTATTTAACAAAGCTATTTCTATAAATTTAGAATAATAATCTGTGACAATTAAATAAGTAAGGTTATCAAAATACATTAAATCAACACCTACTTGTTGCCATGGATATTTATTTATTTCAAAATTTTTTAGTGGTTCCTTTGGATTATTAGGTTTAAATTGTGCACATACATAACATTGTTCTACCAAGTTTTTAATATCAGCTGACATGCTTGGCCAGTACAAAGACTCTCTAGCCAGTTTTAAGCATTTATTTATACCTTGGTGACCTTCATGAATTTTACCTAACATTTCCTTATACATTGACTGTGGTACTATTAATTTTGACCCTTTGAACAACAAATCTTTGACTACATGAATTTCAGCTTGTATATTCCAAAAAGGTTTTATTGACTGACTGACATTATTTTTATTTTTTGGCCAACCTTCATAATAATACTTTTTTAACAATTGCAAAGTATCATCTTTCTTAGTGTTCTGTAACAATTTTGTACAGTACTCCTTTGTGACTGCTAGACTTGAATGCATTAAATTGACATGACAAGATATTTCTGACTCATTCTCAGGTATATAATGTTCTTTCAATGCTGCTCTAGACAGAGTGTCAGATATAAACATTTCTTTACCTGGAACATGTATAACTTCCAAATCATATTTTTGTAAAGTTAACATCATACGTTGCAATCTTGCTGGTACATCATGTAATGGCTTTTTAAAAAGATAGACTAAAGGTTTATGATCAGTATGAACAGTTACTTTATGACCGTACACATACTGGTGAAATTTTTCACAACCAAACTGAATGGCTAACAATTCTTTCTCAATTTGAGCATACCTTGACTGAGTTTGAGTTAATGTTTTTGAACTATAAGCAATAGGTTTATTATTCTGCATAATGACTGCTCCTAATGCTGACTTTGACGAATCGACTGACAAGACTAATGGTACATTGGGATTATAATGAGCTAAAACTGGTGAATTTGTAATTTCATCGATTAAACTCTTAAGACATTGACTATGATTTTCATCCCAAGTCCAGACTGAATCTTTCTTCAAAAGATTTCTTAAAATTTGAGTTTTTTGAGACAAATTGCTAATAAAGGGACCTAAATAATTGATCATACCTAATATTCTTTGCAATTCTTTGACATTTTTTGGTGTGGGCATATTGACAATTGCTTTTACTTTCTCTTCATCAACCCTGGCACCATCTTTACTAAAAACATACCCTAAAAAACAGACTTCTGAAACTAAAAATTTACATTTTGACTTATTGAACTTTAAATTGACTTCACGTGCTCGTTGCATGACTTTATGTACTCTCTCATTATGTACTGACTCGTTTGGTCCATATACCAAAATATCATCGATGAATATTAGAACTCCTTCTAAATCACCGAACAAATTCATCATGACTCTTTGAAAAATTTCAGACGATGCATTAATACCAAAAGGTAACCTTAAATATTTATATCTACCGAAAGGTGTTTGAAATGTACATAAATCAGAACTATATTCATCTAGTTTTAGCATCCAAAATCCTGAAAATGCATCTAAATGAGAAAAACAAACAGCTCCTGCTAGTTGAGATCTGATCTCATCTATTGACTTTAGTGGATAAATTTCCCTTACAATATTCTTATTCAAATTTCTAGGATCTAAACAAATTCGTAACTGACCCGTGCTTTTGACTGTTATCACTATACTGTTCACCCATTCTGTAGGTTTAAAAACCTTTTCAATGACCTGCATTTTCTCCATGCGATTCAATTCATCGCGCAGTTTGTTCAGTAAAGCGAAGGGTACCCTTCTCGGAGCATCCACGCATGGCACTGCTTCAGGTTTGAGTTTCAGGCGACAGACTTGAGGTAGACATCCAAGACCCTGAAATACATCATTGTATTGTGTAAGAATTTGTTCACTAAAATTTTGTTGAGACACAGAGAAAACTCTTTGAATTATACCTAATTTTTCACAAGTTGGTAGACCTAAAACATTCGGACAAACTAAATCTGCGACTATAAACACTATATTTACACTAATAGTGCTATTATTTAAAGATAAACTACATTTTATATTGACTTTGCCCATAATGGGTATTGATATACCACCAAACCCACTAACGTTTATTTGACATTTCTCAAGTGACATTTGACTTTGACATTTCAAAGATTGAAAAGTTTTCTTTGACATAATATTGATCTCAGCTCCTGAATCAACAATGCAATTAATTTGTGTATGACCAACTAAAATGTTTATGTTCCATGACTGTTTAGAATAGTATTTGTTTTGTTTTGACTCGACTGTATTGACCTGTTTACTATGTGCTGACTTTGCTGTAATAATTCCACAAGTGTTTGTTGTGTGAGATTCCTCAGACTTGTGTCTGTACTCATCATTAAGATACGAATCTCGACTAAGACTTTTTGACTTTTTTGACTTGACTGTGAATCTCTCAGACTGTTTAGTGTTTTCATCATTGAGATACGACATATGACAAGATGAGTCTTCATGAGATCTCTCGGACTTTGACTGCGACTGGCCTATGTGCGACCTGACCGTTGATTGTAACTTGGGATGTGACTGTGACTGTGTGTATGACAACCTGCTATGTCTGTAATGATTTTGATTGTGATGACTTTGTGACTCTAAATGACAATTATATTGACTAGACTTATGACTATGACTGAAATTATGACAATTTAAAATTCCAACAAAATTATCTTGACTACCAGTTGAACTAAAAGACTCTAAATGACTGACTTTTTTATTATTTGAGTAACAAAATTTTGCAAAATGACCATAAGAGTTACATGACCTGCATTTAGCTCCCTGCGCTGGACATTTGTAGCGGTGGTGTTGTCCACAGCGGCTACACGTCCTCGAGCGCTTCTCAGGACTGGGACTTGACTTTGACCTCCCTGCGCTGGATCCCTGCTGACTGACTGGTGAAGCTCGCCGTCGCTGACGCTCCGCTCGACCACGGCTCCTCCGACGCAGATGCATGACTTTTTCAGACTCTTGACTAGTGGACCTCTTGACAATTTGGTCTGCATCCTGCTGTGCGACGATGAGTGTCCTAGCTAGCTCTCGCATCCTCTGATATGTCAGATCAGGTTCCTGCAGCAGTCTCTGACGTACATGTGCTAAGTCCAAACTCAAGTTGGCGATAAAAATATCTCTGATAAGAGATTCTCTGAGCGTTCCAAATTCGCAATCTTGGCTCTTATTTTCGAGATCGGTTAAGAAATCCTCGATGCTTTCCGATTTCTGTTGACGTGTGGTAAAAAACATGTGACGATACATGGTAATGTTTTTTCTGGGTTGAAAAAATTCGTCGAATTTGGCTTTGACGTCATGTAATGTGCTTTCTCCAATATTTATGTTGAATGTGTTGAAAATATTTAAGCATTTTTCACCAATGTGATGTAATAAAATGGCGATCTTGCGTTTCTCACCGGACTTGTCTAAACCCGTTGCCAACAAGTATAATTCGAACTGTTGCCACCAGCGCCTCCAGGCTTCGTAATTGTTGTTTTACCACATCGGAGACCGTTATTGAAAAACTTTATGATTTCATGTCTAAGTACGGATTATCACACACGGTTATTAGCACTGCGTTAACATCCGCTGAGTTCACAAGATTTTGTTTATTGAATGGTATTACCTTACAACCCTGCTAGTAATGGATAAGCAGAGAGTTTTGTCAAAATTGTTAAAAAGGAGAATTAAGTCAAGTGTTTTAGGATCTAGCATATGAGTGTAAAAAATTGAAATTTTTGTTTGGTTATCGGAATTCAGTTCATTCTGTCACGGGGTTCACATCAGCAGAGCTGGTGTTTGGGCGAAAGCTCAGAACACGCCTTGATATACTCCAACCCAAGTTAACGTCGACCCCACTCACATCACTAACCGACAATGTTAAACAAAAACAGTGTCGCAAATTAAGTACTATGGTGGCAACAATAAACAAGTGTTTAAGCCGGGTGATAACGTCTTGTATAAAAAATTCCTTAACAATAACAAATATTTATGCTACAAAAATACCGTAATGAAAAGACTCGGTAAAGTGTTATATTTAATAAAAGACCATATTTTATCGTCAGACGTCATGAAACATAAAATCAAATAGTACTAAATAAAAGTACGTCACCACCCAGGGACTTCAACGATTCTACGTTGGATAACAACTCAATTTAAGGCGAACCCAGTAGTTCACAACCGCTTGATTCTGGGGAGGGCGAGGGGAGTGGAGTAGATTGCCATCTCCACCATCGCCCCGGGGCTCGAGATGTTCCGGCAAACTGCTGCGGGACATACCCAGGGTCGATTACAATCAGTTCTTTTAATATGTATAGTAAATGTAGTTTTCTATTTCTTTTGAATAGGGGAGGAATGATGTATATACCCTTTGCGTGCATGAGTGCGTGGGTGCGCCCACGCGAGGTGTTTAACAGAAATTAAACAGTGTGTCCATAGCGGTAGCGTGTTTCACTTGTCACCCACATCAAGTACTCAACAGTTTTAAACCTAAAAAGCTTTATATCCTCATCATAATCTTAGCGTTTATCCCGGTTGCATCCGCGGCTTTCACGTTGGAGCCCGGGCCTGTTTTCTTGCACATTTTCCTTCATTTCGCGTGATCTCTAGCATCCTGTGGTAAGATAAAAAATGGTTGCCTGTAAAGTTGGTTTTACGGGCGAAGATTTTACGTGACAACGTCTTTTTCTCGGTAGAATATTTATTGATATGAATATAATTAAATTGCACAATAGGAATTGAATGAAAATAAGAATTGCACAAATTTTAACTATAGAAATATATTTTTTAGTTCGGTGACTCATCGTAACGTTACCGAGCGTTACACTTTTTCATAAGTGACTCCCAGCCGCAACCTAATTTAAGACGTTGTCACGTCAAATTGCTTTATATCCTATCCTACTAATATTATAAATGCAAAAGCTTTGAAGGATGTCTGGATCTTTGGTGCATTTTCAAGCAAATACTACTAAGCGGATTTGGATAAAATTTGGCCAACAGATCGTTTATACGCAGGATACTTTTTTACCCAATAATCCTATGGGATCGAAACATAATTATGCGGATGAAACCGCGGAGCCCAGCTAGTCCTTAAATAAAAGTACATAATATGATCAAAAGATTGTTTATTTGTGACAATAACAATCTTTCAAAAAAATAAGTCACATAATGAAGCCTGAAGTTACTTGAATATGCTGTTTGTAATTGTGTTAGATCTCGGTCATAGTAGTCACGTTTCGCCGGTAACGAAACCATTGCGTGATTCAGGATTCGGCTCTTAACTAACAACGCCATCTAGGGAGTCAAATACGAAACTTTTTAAGTATACAGGTATTTACTTAGTTTTTAGAGCTCCGTAGACAACTAGGAACCCTTATAGTTTAGCCGAATCTGTCTGTTTGTCAATCCGTCGATTCACAAGATTGTTATTTTTGACAATAAAATCAAATCAAAAAGATTAATACTTTGTAGCATGAATGTAGAGGTACATATAACCCATATGGGGCTATGTCTGTTGTGTTAGATCCTCGTTTGAGATAGTCATGTTTATGTGGTAACAATGTTTTAAATCTAAAAATGCTTTATATCCTATGCTACTAAAATATAAATGCAAAAGCTTGTGAGGACATCTAGATCTTTGTTACTTTTTCATATACCTACTACTTAACAGATTTGGTTAAAATTTGCAAAACAGAGGGTTTTTATCACAGAATATTATTATTCCGTAAATGACTATTTAAATGATAAGAATAGCTGGTCGCTCTGATTAACTCAAGAAAATGTTTGTGTTCTTTCTCCGGAATTAGCTTACTGACACGTTATACGAGTTCATAAAAGGAGAATGTCATGCCCATGTTTGACTTCAATTTTGACTCGCTCAATAGTATCCGCAAAGTTATTGCTAATCCTTAACTACAAAAGTAAACTTCTTTGTTTCACCTTTAATTAGATACCTACTATAATAATAAATAAAAAAATAATTGTCTAGTAAGATGTCGAATTTACCTGTAAGAGTTTGTTATATTTAACTATTATTAAAACATGTTTATCATTGTAAGAATCAATATAATCAAACGTTGGTAAATCTAAATAAATAAATAAAATAAAATAAAATGCCGATTTTTGTATGGAAGTCTGTACCAACTGCTTTTAGATGAAGTAGCCATATTTAGCCAGCTTATTGTTTAATATTACCATTGGCATTAAGCGTTTTTGTTTTCGAATTCGCAGTACTGAGATTTATATATATTTCCTCATAACTATATTTTTAACCCCCCCCCCCCCCCCCTAAAATATTGCAAGATACCATTCACTATAATATACAGTATGTTAAGAAAACCCTGTCCAACCCATAAGGATAATAAAGATTAGGTAAACACATGACCAAATATAATATAAAATTTTACGTAATCATCATTGTACTAATACAAAAGAATGTTGAAATAATCTTTTTTCTCGTGAATTAATTCCAACTTCCCCGAAATTTGGTAATTTTAAAAAAATTGACAACACCGGTATTATTATGAGCGAATAGCGATGCGACCACGTGCCACGTGCTCTGCCGCCCGCCGCCCGCGGAAGGGTGTAAACGCACATTTATTAAGTTACCTCTTTTTGCGAAATAATATTTATTTTTTTAGGGGGATTTTTTTTTTCTACAGTCGATAGCGACATCTGAACTCTGGCGAGTGAACAACTTGGCAGCCATCTTATCCCAAGTGTCAAATAAAGGTCAAGTGTCATATTTTTTAATTTCAATTTTCAAGATAAAGAAGCAAGATGTCGGATAGAGAATCAAACAATTTTATTTTATTTAGACTTGTGTTGAATGAATATAACAAAGATTGATATTATGTATGCACGTGTTATTGGCAAAATTGTGGTGTTTCTTCCACAAGGGCCATTGATCAAGAGTTGAAGTTGAAGTTAATTTTTATGATTTGTTATCATGTTTGAACTCGCGGGCGTTGAAAACTCGTGTGACGTCACTAGACGCTACACTGTTTAGCGACCAGTGACGTCACCAGCCACCACTCCTGATCTTTGATGCCTTTTATATTTATCAATTTTTATTGTTTTGATAAAACAAAAAATACGTGTCTAGTATTTTTTGGAAATCTGACTGTTGGACTAATTAATTTTTTTTAGTCAAATACCCTATTGTTTCAATTCATATTTACAATCAACTTAACTTGTGTGACTTTGTGAAAGGGCTTATTTCTGTATGAAATCTGCAAAAGAAATGCAGTCCTTCCGAACAATCTCTCCTCAATTGGGTTTTGCTAATCAGTAACTTAAAAGTACCTACTCTGAAAATTGTAGAAGAAGCAGGGATTTTGGATTATTATTTCCACATTTGCATAACATGAACACAACTAATTTACAAGGTAAAAATAGAACATCTTAGTTATTTGACTTCACACAAACTTATTTTTGCTTCGAAGCGCTATATATATTCTCTATTTTATATGAGCCATATTGTTTTCATCAACTGGCCCATAATGAGGATGCAAATGAACAAATTACCATCGTTATGTATTGATATAAAATACCCACAGACTCTTTACTAAAGACAAAAGTTATTCAACTGGCAAGGACATTTTTTTGGAGGAGCAGAAGTGCATGACTTTTACTGACTAAAACCCACCCGTGTTTCTTCTCTTGCCTGTGTGACGGCCAGAGCCACGGTCTTTTTTAACCAACCCGCAACCCTGACCCAGGAGGCATTGGTCTTCGTGGACCCCGTCACAATGTGAACTGGTAATGACCTTGCATTGTATGTTACAGGTATTCAACAAATAATCAGTACCTTTGTGACTGACCATAACCACTCATCATCTCGGCTTTAATCCCAGTCGCAAAGTTTCAACCCAAACTGTTAATTTGTGACACTTTCGGCTAATTTTGAACATTATTTCTGTATACTTCATAATTGGCATAATGTTTTATCTAACGATTTTGTTTATATACTGTCAGCTGTGAAGTTTTCACTCATAAAAAAAAAAAATTACTCCTTCTACGACATCACTTCCTCGTAGAAGGAGGCTATCGCCGCCCTGGACTCCTCGCTCCCCACCATCGCTCTGACGATGGCGGGCAGCGAGAGGTCCCGCCCTACCGTCCGTGGTCCGGCCCACGACGGACACACCGCGAGGGTGTGTTCCGCCGTGTCCTCTGCCGCACCGCAACCATGGCACGACGGTGTCTCCTCTCGTCCTATCCGGTGCAGGTACCTGCCGAAGCAGTCGTGACTGGAGAGTACCTGCACCAGACGGAAGGAGAGGAAGCCGTGACGCCTGTCGAGCCAGTCATTCAGGACCGGTCCGATGGCGTCGAGGGTACGGTGGCCGAACACCGAGGAGGCGAGGTCCCACTCCCTTCGCCTCTGTCACCTGGCCCTTTAGACGGGCCAAGGTGTCCACTGTCGAACGACCAGTTTGAAATCCGAACTGGACGTCCGACAGGTCCGGTCCCACGTTCCGCAGCTGGCGCTTCAGGCGGACGGCAATAATCCCCTCGAACATCTTACCGGCCTCGTCAAGCAAGACGATGGGCCGATATGCCGAGGGGGAGTCCGCCGGCTGTTCCTCCTTCCGGAGGAGGTATGATTGGCCTACCCGCCAAGGTTTCGGGAACCTCCCCGATGCGAAGCACGCGTTGAAGAGGTCCCGAAACCTTCCCATCATCTCGGTGGCCGCGATGGCCACCATCCGAGCGGGAACGCCGGGACCGAGTTTTTAGGATTCCATAGTCAACTAAGAATCCTTATAGTTTCGCTAAATCGGAGTTACTCACGAACCTACCTTTGAGCCTAGTCAGAAGCTTTGCTTTGTGTAAAATTATTTTATAACAACTGCTCAAACGGTGATATGAAACATTATTTCTTTTTTTTTTCATAATTATAAACTAGTGCTTGAGTCAGTCTATCCATCTGTCCATTCCCGGATAATATCTGTGACCGTTGGCACTAGAATGTTGAAATTTGGTAAAAATATGTAGATCTATTAAGGCGATAAAATGGTAAACTAAAAAATGGAAAATGTCTCATACCTAAATAAAAATGTTTTATATCCTATCCCACAAATATTATAAATGCGAAAGTTTGTGAAGATGTCTGGATCTATGTTACATTTTCCAGCAAATACTACTAAGCGGATTTGGATAAAATTTGGTATACAGGTGGTTTATACGCAGGATACTTTTTTACCCAATAACCCTATGGGATCTAAACTTATGCGAATGAAACCGCGGGGCGCAATTACCTACTTAAATAAAAGAACATGATCTGATCACAAGATTGTTTATTTGTGAAAATAACAATCTATCAAAAAATTAGTTTTAGGTAGCGAGCCTGAGGTACTTAAACCCGCAGGTTAGCTAGAGCTGTCGTTGTTCTAGATCCTCGATCGTAGTGGTCATGTTTCGCCGGTAACGAAACCATTGCGTGATTCAGGAATCGGCATTCAACTAACAACGCCATCTAGGGAGGCAGAGACGAAACTTTTTACGTATACATGTATTTACTTAATTTTTCGAGGCTATGTAGTCAACTAGGAACCCTTATAGTATAACCAAACATATTTATCTGTCTGTCCATTCGCAGATAATCTCAGTGACCTTAGGCACTAGAAAGCTAACCAAAATGTGTGTAACTAAATAAATAAATAAATATATACGGACAAATCACACAGATTGAGCTAGTCCCAAAGTAAGTTCGAGACTTGTGTTATGGGATACTGACTCAACGATACTATATTTATATTAGATACATATATAGATAAACATCCAAGATCCAGGCCAATCAGGAAAAGATCGTTTTCTATCATGACCTGGCCGGGGATCGAACCCTGGGCCTCCACGTCGCAGGCAGGCATGTTGACCGCTACGCCACGGAGGTCGCCAAAATCATGCTAACAAAGTGGTACAGTAAAAAGTGAATAAGACTCTCTAGGAAAATTATATTCAACTTGATGAGCTTTTGAAAAAGTTGCATATAATTTCTGAACCAAGTTTGTAATGCAAGTATTTATTGAACTTAATTTATGTTTTGTGATGTGAAGGTATTTTCTTTTAAATAAAAGTAAAATTATTAAAATTGGTCGGTTTAGGTCAGTTCGTCTGGGTCACCATCACACCCTGAAGGCAGCCTTAACACACTCTGGAGGTGGAAGCAGTACGCCAAGACTGCCGACAACACCACTGTATTCGTTAGGTCATCGCACCAATAAAAACCCGACAAGGACCAAACTGCTATGAGTGCGGCGAAAAGGGGCATATTCGGATCAATTGTCTCAGGACGTTTAAGGGAAGAAGTACTTCTGGGACACAGGTGGAAACCGAGGATTTAAACTAGGAACAGCCAGGGCTATGGGGGCGAGCACTGGCTGGTCGTCATGAAGCCCCCTTTATAACAGTATCACAAAAAGGTGACGGAAACAGTCTCATTATAGAAGGAGAACTGAATAGTAAATTCTGTAGTTTCACACTGGATACTGGTGCATCAAGAACTATTGCACGACCGGAGATATTTCCTCGGACCATAGTATGGATAAGAGGACCGTCACAATGCCGGTTACAAAGCGCCACCGGCCAACCAGTACTCGTCCTTGGTGAAACTAACGTGACCTTGAAAATGGGTGATAAATTCACGCACCCTGTTTTAGTAGCGCATATTACAGATGATTGCATAATAGGATTGGACTTTTTGAAGAAACAGCAATGCGTCCTTAATGTAGCAAAAGGAGTATTGAGTTTTTCAGAACAAGAAGTATTTCTTCAAGGTGGAAAACAAGAGTCAGTGTACTGTTTAAGGAGAACGGTATTACCACCAAGATCAGAACCCTTTAGACATTATACTATCACCAATAGGATGCCGTAAACGTTGTATTATATTAGAAGATTCTGGAGATCACCCAGACTGGATAACAGCCAGGATGATGATTTCCGATAAACCAAAGGTACGCATTGTCAACGTTTGTAACAAAGAAATAATACTTGAAAAGAATTGCATGATGGATGTGTGCGACCATGTAGTATCTTTGAGAAAGCCCTTGGTCATCTCCAGTTGTCCTAGTCAAGAAAAGGATGGCAATACAAGGTTTTGCGTTGGCGTTGATTACAGGATGTTGAATGATGCCACGAAAAAGGATAGTTATCCTCTGCCACGTATAGATGACACTTTAGACATGCTAAGTGGCATGAAATGGTTCTCCACAGTTGACCTCAAAAGTGGATACTGGCAGGTGGAAATCTTTCAGCAGGATAAAGAAAACACCGCTTTCACCACTGGTCCTGGAAACGGTCTCTGGCAATTCAATGTCATGCCTTTTGGACTGTGCAATGCTCCAGCTATGTATATTCGAGTGCCTAATGGTGCGCATCTTGGTGGGGTTGCTTGGTGATGCATGCCAGGTCTATTTGGATGACATCATCATTATGGGACAAAACTTCGCAGAGCACCCACGCAATTTGGAGAAAGTGTTCCAGAAACTGCGTGAAGCGAATTTAAAACTCAGTCCTAGTAAGTGTACACTATTCCAGAAAGAGGTTGGATACTTGGGACACAATATTTCGGCGCAAGGTATTCGAACAGACCCTGTAAAAATAAAAGCCGTGTCGAAGTGGCCTACCAGAAATATGAAATATGCAATCACGACCTACCGGTCGCGATTGCGTATTTCAGCAAATGCCTTTCCAGGCCAGAAAGGAATTACTGTGTTACCCGCCGAGAACTTCTAGCCTTTGTTAAGACCTTACAACATTTCAAGAAATATTTGATTGCTTCGCACCGATCATGCTGCCTGACAGTGGCTCCTTCAGTTGAAAGACCCAGAAGGACAAGTAGCAAGGTGGATAGAGCTGCTGCAAGAATTTGACTTTGTCACTGAACATCGAAAAGGCAAGTCACACAATAATGCTGATGCTTTATCTAGACGGCCCTGCGAAGAATCTTGCCGACATGGTGCCAAACAGGAAAAGAAAGAGAACGTCGTCATGGAAGACTATTTCAACAAATGGCCAGAAGCTTTTGCAGTACCCAACCAAGAAGCTCATACCGTCGCCAAAAAGCTAGTTCACGAGGTGTTCTGTCGATTTGGCGTTCCCTTGGAGTTACACCCTGACCAGGGTAGAAACTTCGAGTCTTCACTATTTCAAGAGGTTTGTCAACTGCTCTGGATACATAAGACTCGTAAAACACCATATCACTCACAGTTAGATGAAATTGATTCAATCAGACGTTGGAGAATCATTTGGCCAAAGTAGTGGAAGAACATCAAAAGGATTGGGACCAATACATTCCACTCTTCTTAATGTCATACCGCTCATCCCATGGTTAAATTAGATATAGATTTCATTTTGTAATAAGGCTGGTATCATTTTGTAATAAGTCTCGTTGCTAAATAAATATTCGGGTCATCGCCAATCTGTTGGTTGACTATTCCTGTGACCAGAGGGCTGGCCTATTTTTAACCCAACGTGCAACGTGGATGGCTATGCTGATTGCATTGCCATCCAACATGATAATGCTGCCAGGCTTTTCGGCACTTATCCTATTAAATGGGATGCGGACGAATTTTTGATGTCCAATGAGCTCCTCAATTTTCCTTAGATTACTAATACAACGTCTGTTCAGAATAAATAACTGAATCCATTCCAATACCTAAGTTTTACACCATGTTATATTTTTTCCCAAATACATTTAGAAATTGTTGCAATGTGGTTAGTGAGCGCTCTTCTTTTTCTTTCTTTCATAACAAGCTCATAACTTTGGCTTTTTAAGACACTGTTTTGAAATGTTGTTTATGTGTTTACTTAAAAATACTGGACATGTATTTCGGGTTTCGCGTATAGAAAAAAATGACGTATATTTAGTGTTAGCGAAGTATACCAGTGTTAATTTGTTAATTTCATATTGTAAGTACACTTTAAAGTTAAAATAAATAATTTGGCGTATTATCATAGTTTTAAATAATCGACAAACTAGCTCACTTACCCGGACTTAAGGATGACAATAGATTGACGAGTCCGTTGGTGATGAGTACTGCAATGTCCCGACGTCTGCGCGGGAGCATCTCTGATATGTACGCGTAGCCTAGAGATGACGGACTGGATAAACTGGAATGAAACAAAAAAAAAGACGTTTCAGTTAATAAAGAGTGGAACAAATATTTCTATGACCTACAAGTACCTAAGGTAAGGTACCTGATCCGGTTCTGGCTATTTGTGTACCTATCTACACTAATATGCGATATGTAAAGAAGCCCTGATAACTGATTCTACTAATGCCTACAAAGCCTGGCTATACCTAAAAAAAAAATACCCCCTAAAAATAAATAATATAAAAAGGTAATTTCATGGTATTGGTCATGACCTCGGTTGACCTCATGTATGTAGGTATAGGTAGTCTATCCTAGTTTATCGACTCTCGAAAGAAACAATGATACTTAGGCAGCTCGTGAAAAGAATTTTTTTAAGTAGGAAGATCGTATGACTCTCCGAATGTATCATTTCATTCGATCAGCACAATGGCTGTGGCGGAGATGTTGTTCCTTATTTCGTTCACTAAGAACAATACAGGCCCGGCACCGTCGCATGAGATTAGCACGTACGTTTTAGCACCGTTCTTTCCGATTTAATGCGTTCAAAAGCTATTACAAATCACCCACGCATCTCGTCTTCAGTATGACAAACCTTTGTAAAGATTAATTGTTTGACAGTCCCCACAAATAAAAATCAAGTGGTGGTGTGCTAATATTTATGTTATAATAATGTTATTAGTAATTAATCGATAAACAAACACAAGTACCTTTACCATTGGATAATCTGTGTTTTTACAACAAATCATTCAACCAGGTACAAGTTTCGATTAATAGCGATAAAAAAAACGTTATTACGCAAATAATAATGCATCTCTAATAATTTCTTTTACCAAAGAAATAAAGAAACAAAGAATGAAAGGAAAGCCGACAATTATACCGCCTAAAATGGTGTTGTCATTTTTTTTTTAAATATCAAATTTTGGGGAAGTTAGCGTAAATTCGGGGAAAAAAAAGATTGTTTTAAAATTGATTAGTATTCTTACTATGATGATTATGCAAAATTTCATATATTATTTGGTCATGTGTTTACCTAACCTTTATTATCCTTATGGGTCGGACGGGGTTTTCTTTACATATTGTATAAAGCTGAAGAGTTTGTTTGTTTGAACGCACTAATCTCAGAACTACTGGTTCACGAAACATATGATCTGCTAGCGGCTAGTGTGAAAATAAGTTCGTGAAAAAGGGACATTTTACTAAAAAAAAAAGTTTTCTTTTTTTATTGAATTTACGTTCTGAAAGTGAAACCAAACCACTGATTTCATGAGCACCGGTCATTATACTAACAGCCTGTATATCGTCGCTTAAGTTCTAACACCGCATAACTCAAAATAATGAACTTTTCAGGAGACTAAAAGAAGACAGTTTTTTTAGTTAAAAAGTTCATTATTTTGAGTTACGCGGTGGAGACTAAAAACTTCTAGGTTTGTATACCTAGACAGTTTTTTTAGTCTCCTGAAAAGTTCATTATTTTGAGTTACGCGGTGTTAGAACTTAAGCGACGATATATAGAATGGCTCTTTGTTTTACTTTCAATTCAATACGTTTCTTTCGGGCGGCAATAGTTGTAGAACAACAATATACTCGTATAAATTATTGTCCAGAGTTCTATAAAGAGACAGATCTGAATCTTACCTCTCAACAATAGGCTGTAGGCAACTGTGGCGCACGCGGCGTATCAATTATCAACAGGGTTCAGTTTGTCCTAGTTCAATAATTTAATCGTATTCTACACCGTCGTATCTCAACTACGATCATATTGATGTGATGATGTCAAGCAAATGTTGCCGCGGCTTCAACAGCCATCCTGACTACTGTACGTAAGCACATAATTACGCTATATAATAAATGACTACTTATCGATTCCCCAGTGTTGTACTAGCGCTCGCCGAAACAGTCGTTTTTTTTACCTGACTCATCACCCTCTTTTACAATCGTAGACAGTAGGTACGCTTACACTACTATCATGCAGCGACTACGCATGCGTGGTCATCACCTTCAGCTTCCATCAGCAAACCTCGGTACAACACACTGCGCTTTCGGCCTGCCCCTTGTCGAAGCAATAATCAGCCTTGACACGGCATTGTACTAGATCCGACGCACTGGAGTATAACGCTGCTGACCGGAGAACCCGCAGACACTTACGACTCACCATGAACTATACGGATCCCGGTTCTGGCTATCTGGTAATACAACTAGGTTATAGCAAGATGGTCGTCGGTCCACCTTGTCGGGGGCCTACCGCCACTGCGTGCGGTGCGTGGTCGCCACTCGAGAGCCCGTCGGCCCCATCGGGCACCGGTCCTACGGGCAATGTGCCCAGCCCACTGCCACTTTAGTGTTGCAATTCTTCGGGCTATATCGGTTACTCTCGTTCTTCTGCAGATCTCCTCATTCCTGATTCGATCGCGAAGGTAGAAAAGTGAAGCTCGCGGGAAACTGCTGGATGCGGAAGGCCCAGGACCGGTCGTCGTGGAGATTTTTGGGGAGGAGATTGATGGCAAGATACAAGACTCAGTCCACTATAGACCTCCAGTCTCCAGAGGGGAGTGATATAGCAATATGTGCACTGCCTACTGACGTCACGCTAAATCCTGTATCGCCCAAGCAGAGTTCACGGCGCAACTAGCATAATTCGACATCCAAATCGATATCCATCGTCGGGACAGTTGCCAATCAGACATGACAGCCGTCGCTAAGTCAGCTCGGAGGATCATCGATTTTCTGTAGAGGATACGTGAGCAGTTCCTCATACCTCTTAATCTTTGGCCTCACTGTTTGAATATTCATAGCAAAGACACGCTTATCTATTAGAACCAGTTACCCCCTTTTTAATTTTCTTGATATTCTTTTCTAAAAATAAATTAAGATACGTACAGCAGTGAACAAGCGAACTTGAGAAGCGCGAAGGTGATGAGTGAAGGCATGAAGGCTGCCATGAATGCCGTCACGCCGGCTGCTGCTAGGGAACCAAGCAGCACTGGCTTCCTGCCCAGAGAGTCTGATGCACGTCCCCAGAATGGAGCTGTTATTATAACACCTGTAATAGATAAAAAAAAACGCATATATATTTACTTGCAATCAGATCGAATCAGAATTTTTTGCAATCAGATCGATTTTCTTTTGAAATTTATATCTACTAAAGCATAATACATATGTGTGTATGTATAGAAATTATTGTCACTATACATTTTGAATATACAAAATCATGAGTTTCAACGAAGATTCTCTGAGTGAAATGTTGCTAAGATAATATAATTAGGAAGTGGAGTGACTCTCGACTCAATGATTTTAGTTGCGAACGATGAAACGTTTAAAATTTTATTATTGTGTGTGTATTATTGTAACCGTGCTTCTTCTTCGTTTTTTATACCGCGTACATCGAGGGACTGGAACAATTTTTTTTTTTAAGTGTTTCTGTGTGCCTACAATTTAAATGTCACCAAGGCTGGAGTGAATAGGCTCCTAATAAACTATCGAGCATTACCATCAACGATTGCATCAGTGCTTATCATCAGGCGGGATTGCATTCGAGCACTAGTTTATAGTATAAATAAATATATAATATACGATTAAATCACACAGATTGAGCTAGCTCCAAAGTAAGTTCGAGAGTTGTGTTATGGGATACTAACTCAACGATGCTATATTTATAATAGATACATATATTATAGATAAACATCCAAAACCCAGGTCAATAAGGAAAAGATCGTTTTCCATCATGACCTGGCCGGGGATCGAACCCGGGGCCTTAACGTCGCAGGCAGGCGTGTTGACCGCTGCGCAATACAACCTGCCTTTGATATAGTTATGTAAAAAAAAAATCTAACCGCATAAACTCACCAACATTCGGCAAAGAAGTCATAATTCCCTTCAAGTTATCAGGAATATCTAGGTCGCAGGCAGCGGCTGGCAACACGAAGGCGATGCCAATCATCTCGAGAATGGCAGCTAACAGTGTCCCCAACATCAGAATATTGTGCAGAACTTGGTACTTGCCGGTGCCTGCAAGAATTGTAAAAGCAATGTAACGAGAAATATCGTTAAAGTGAGAGTAGGAGCTGTCCATCTCGCAAATGACCCCAGGGATGAAGGTGACGTAATGGTCACGAGGCCGCTTTTTAGGCTTCAGTCTCCGGTTTTTCTAATATTATAGGCGTTGCGACTGGGGGGTTCCAAAATTAGTGTTGTAAGAGGAACCGGGACCACCTCTTTATACAGATGGTGATCATTAGGGTAGTTTTAGTAAGGAAAAATCCAACACACTCCGACCCCACTCCCCAGAGATAGAATGCTTTTTGAAAGTTTCCTTCCGCATTTGTGTTGTAGGTATTTGTAAAAGTTCAAAGAGACACTGGTAGTGAATTATTTGTCGTTGTATTTAATATGACGACGTGTGGGCAAAGTTTTGAGTTTAGTACTTTCGAAATCAATCAAAATCAAAAGTCATTCATTCATTCATTTTCATTCATTCAAATTAGGTTGAGAATCAGCACTTTTTGAACGTCAATCTATCGAATATATAAAATTCTCGTGTCACGGTGTTCGAACTTAAACTCCTCCGAAACGGCTCGACCGATTTTGATAAATTTTTTGTGCTTATCCGGTATCTATGAGAATCGGCCAACATCTATTTTTCATCCCCCTAAATGTTAGGGCTAGTCCACCCCTAAATTTTTTTTATTATTTATATGGGAAAACAACGTTTGCCGGGTCAGCTAGTACTAATATATAAAGCTGAAGAGTTTGTTTGTTCCGATTTGAAAAATTCTTTTTGCGTTGGATAGCTGATTAATCCAGGAAGGCTTTGGGCTACATAACATCACGCTGTGACCAAGAGGAGCGGAGCATAACTAACTCCACACGAACGAAGTCGCGGCGGCCGCTAGTACATTTATAAAAAAAATCAAAATCAAAGGCCTTGGACAAATCACAAAAAATACCAAGAGCATCTTGCGATTCCTCCCAGGCCCCAAATATGTTCTTTTGCAACGCCACGCCCGCATCTGTAGTTGAACGACCCTTTGTAAAACCAAATTGTTTCACATGCAATAAATTATGTAGGTTAAAGTGCCTCAACAACTGTTTCAAAAATAATTTTCCAAAAATTTTGCTCAAAGTTACTAGTATCGAAATTGGCCGAAAATGCGTGGGATCAGTTGTACTACCAGATTTGAACAGTGGAACTACATACTTTGCTAAGTTTCATCAAATCAGGAAATATACCAGATGTGACACAAGAATTAAAAAGAATTGCTAAGAAAGGTGCGATAACATCTATTATTGAAGCTACAGTATATACTGACAAACCCCAATGATCGGCAGTATTTTTTACATCAAGATCCTTAAAAGATTCTATAATGTCTTTAGCAGTCACAAACGTAAATTCAAAGTGTTTGTCACATTCTGGCACACATTCTTTTAGTATGGCGTCAAGCGTCAGCTAGCAAATTTTGTCGAAGTTAACAATGCACCTTTAAAAGTTGTCCATTGGTTTAATGTAAATAAACTCCTTTTAAATGAAAAAATACTAAAGTCATTAAATTTTCTACGCCAAATGTCAGGCAGCTAAGTACCAATGTTCAACTGAATGGAGTAGAGTTGATCCCTGTCGAGTCGACAATTTTTCTTGGATTAACTATTGACGCCAAGTTACAATGGGGTCTTCACATCGAGAAGCTGTCGGGTAGACTCAGTTCTGCCACCTTTGCTGTTAAGAAAATTAGACAGATAACTGATGTGGATACAGCCAGAATTGTTTATTTTAGTTAGTCCTCGGTGGTAGGCCATAATATCGGCCGCCGGCCTCTGGCGCAGCATCGTTGGTCGTGCTATTGGGTTTATCATTGCATCACCTTTTTTTTTCCGGGGTAGAAATCCTTATAGGATGCCCGCCGCCCTGGGGTGGGCGACGGGGTATGTCAGACTTTTACTGACTAAAACCACCCCGGTGTCTCTTCTATCACGAGCGCGCGTGGGGCCGCGGGAGTCTAAATTCTTCCATGGCCCCACCCTCGTGCTGGCCCGGTCTGTCCGGGCCTCGTCTCCTGCACGGGGTAGTGGGGTGTTAAACTACCCCGTGCATCGCCTCAAAGGCGCGCACCGACAGTCGCGCGCGCCTCCGCCTCGGGTTCCATCAATAGGGGGGCGGGGTCTTCCCCATATCCCTCGCCCCTGGACCCATTCATGGGGGACGGAAGAGGGCGTTATCCGCCCTTCCTCGGCGCCCGGTGCGTCTTCTGCGGCCCGGGAAGGGAGTTGATATCTCCCTCTCCCGTTCCGCAGCTTCCTTCTGCGACATCACGTCCTCGCAGAAGGACACAACCGCGTCCCACGACTCTGAGCTGCCGACCATCCTCCGCACTACTGCCGGCAGCGTCAGGTCGCCTCCTACTTCATTTGTGAGGACACGGCGCTGCTTCTCCCAAGTTACACACTCGGAGAGCGTGTGCTGCGCCGTGTCCTCCCCGCATTGGACGCAGTGGTGGCACCGAGCGTCCGGCTCCCTGCCTAAGCGACGCAGGTACTTGCCGAAGCAACCATGCCCCGACAGTACCTGCGTCACCCTGAACGACAGGGAGCCGTGCCTCCTCCCGAGCCAGTCGTCAAGTACTGGCCGGATCGCCTCGACGGTAGCGAGGCCGGCGGTAGGGCGCATAAGCCTCTGCCGCCAGTCCGCCACCAGGACCTGACGGAGCTCCTCTCGGCGCAGCTCGATCTGCTGCTGCACCGGACTGGAGCCCCGTGTCCGCTCTTCCTCGCGCCATCGGTACAATGACGCGAGTACTTTCGCCTCTAGTTCCCAGGGCGGGGATCCGGGCAGGACGCAAGCTGCCTCGTAGGATATCGTGCGATACCCGCGGACGACCCTGACGGCCATCGCCCTCTGCGGCTTGCGCAGAATGGCGAGTATTACGGCCGTCAGGTCCATCGCCCACACAGGGGCCCCATACAGGGCCATGGACCGCACGATTCCCACGTACAACCGCCTACAGGCAGCGCTCGGGCCCCCCATGTTGGGAAGCAACGTTGATAGTGCGCCCGCTGCATCCATCAGCTTGGGCGCCAGCCGCCGGAAGTGGGGTCCGAATTCCCACCGGCTGTCGAGCACCAATCCCAGGTACTTCATGGTGAACTCGACAGCTATCCGGGCCCCACTGACCACGATATGTGATCCCGGCGCCGGCGCACGCCGGGGGCCATGGAACACCATGGCCTCCGACTTGTCAAGAGCCACCTCCAGGCCCAGGCGCCGGATGAGGTTCACCACCTGTGACACCGCAGCCGTGGCTATCAACGTCGCTTCCCTGTACGAGCTCTCCCGGGAAGTGACAAGCGTGTCATCTGCATAACACGTCAAGTCGGCGCCCGACGGGAGCTCGCCTCTCAGCACCCAGTCGTAGCCGATGTTCCACAGGAGCGGTCCCAAGACCGATGCCTGTGGAACACCGCACGACAATCATTGCATCACCTCGCTCAACTGCCGTCTTCCTTCCTATTCATTAAGTCTTTTTTTAAGTGAATAGGCTTAATTAACTAGCGCGCTTTACCATCAACGATTGCATTACTGCTTACCATCAGGCGGGATTGCAGTCAAGCACTAGTTTATAAAGATTAAAAAAAAATCATAGTCTTATGAGTTATGGGATTCTTCTCTGGGGAACTTGTGCGGACATCAATACCATCTTTGTTTTAAAGAAAAGGGTTGTTCGAGCCATTTACATACAACCTTGGTCCCAGAGATTCTCTTGGAGAAAAATATTCAGACAGGTGAACATTCTGACTGTAGCTTCACAATATATATTTAAAAATCTTATGTATGTAGGTACCTAAAATATATCGAATTTTAAGAAAATAAGCGATATTCATAATATAAATACCAGGAACAACACAATCTTGCTGTACATCACACTAGTCTCCACAGAGTAGGCAACTCGTTCATAGGTCAATGTATACACCTTTACAACAAGCTTCCCATGGACACTCGAAAGTCGAAACTTACCCATTAAACGATATAAACACTATATAAAGGCCAAACTTTGCAAAAAGGGGTATTATAAAATCACTGATTATTTAGAAGACAAAAAAGCTTGGGACTGAGCTGCTCGCTCTGTTAAGCATTGTTATTAAGTAAGCATGCGTAATTATAACGTAAATTATTGTAAACATTTTCATTTTTAATGTCTGGACTTGAAAAAAGACGATGATCCCTGAGTTTGTTTCGGCTATTTCTTCTCAGAGGTAGTCAGTTAGGAAATCCCAGCTTCATCTAGTTTAAAAAAAAACCTATGACGTGTAAAAGTGATCAGTGATCTTACTTGCTTAATAAACGATTTCATTTCATTTCATTTAAATGGATGTCTGTTGTTTTTTTTTTTTAATGTTTTTATTTTACCTACACTTTTTCATTGTGAAAAGCACTGTTGAGCTGCATGAGCTGATGATAATATAGTTGGGAAAAGGTCTATAAGCAAACGACGTAATTTTGTTTTCTTTAATTTTTATCCGTAATTTTGGTTTAAAAACGAAACCACTGAACCGACTTCTATAAAATTCCTATGAGACCAAAATTAATCGAAATTAGCATTGCTTATACATAGGTACTTTCCTATGTATAAGCAATGCTAGACATGACACGATTAATTAATTTAATTTCTAAGAATATATTTTACAATCATGCATAATTGTATTTATTTAGCAAATAATTGAATGTCAGACTTAAAAATTATTTGTGGCTAATGCAATGAGTGATTTTAAGATGCTGTAAGCTACCTTGTGGCGAGCCTTGACTATTCGAGGTGCATCGAGCTTGGTGTTGAATGGCACTCGTGAAATCCTTTGAAATGATAATTATTTTCCCAAAAACGCAATATAAGTCTCCGAAATTGCCAACAATTCTATATATGTATATACTTACAATACGACAATAAATTAAACATCGTCTACAACAACACATTCTTAGTTTACCTATAAAAATCATATAAATATGTCCATTAGTTTAGTCACACGAAATTATTTTTCAGATACAGGATCGCGCTGTCGCCAATCGGAGGTCAGTGAACCAATATTTTAAAAGGATGTTCTACTCCGTTTATGCGTTTTAGTTTGTTTGAAATTTTATTTTTGATGCTAGGTTTTTTTCTATGTTTTAGGATTATTCCTATGAACCAGCATTGCTCGTGTTTTCATTTATTGTCGTATTGTCAGCACCACTCTGTAATTCCAACTATTGATGGAATTGATCAAGCCGAAATATAACACTGTTAAATTACAATCTCTTTGCATTAGATATCTATAAAAAAATATACAAAAATTTACTGATGCGTCAGTCACTAATAATGAAACTGGGGTTGCGTTTTTGAAGTGAAACTTCTTTACGCACGCTTGACTTGGGGAGTAAGCTGGCGAACGCGTGACGTAAGCGTTACGAAAAGTGATCGGGCAAGGCGAACGGAAGTTAAGTGGGGGATATAAGCACAGAGGCGCCCGTGGCGCGAGCTTGGTACTACAAGGTCTAAAACGTTTTTTTTTTTTTCAATAAAAATAGAAGATCTATGCAAAAATATTAATTTACCAATGAAACCATGAAATAAATTTAAATATTTATAGAACATTAATATATGTATATGTGTATACATGTATATATTGTACACACACACATATATATATATATATATATATATATATATATATATATATATATACATACAGATGGAGCGAAAGAAGTTTCACTTCAGTCGTGTGGTCATAAGCACACTCGTTTTTTTTTTTTATTCATGATCTCAATAATTCATACTGAATTAATAGCAATTAGATTGTCCTATATCCTTTTATATGTCCTTTTCATATTTTTTAAAATTTGATTGTAAACGTTAGATAGGGGAAGGGAGACATATTTTGTTTTGCTGTTGTAGCGATTGTTTGCAAAAACATTAATATAATATTTATTATAATATCAAAAAATGATTACAGTAAACACCTCATAAATTTTGAATACGTAACCGACAATATACCACATGTTAGTGCTGAAATGAAAAAAAATATCACTCCCCACTTTAGGTGTAGATGGGAACCCTAATAAACAATTGTTTCCACTTTTTATTTTATTACTTTGTCGGCGTGATTTTTATTTGTAGTGGAATCAAATTCATTAGCTTTCTTGTGCTAACGGTCACTCAGATTATCCGCGGCCGGACGGACGGACAGACAGACAGAAATTAAAAGAGTTAGTTGACAATGGTATCCTAAAAATTCAGTAATTATCTGTACATGTGAAAAGTTTCGTATCTGTCTCACTAGATGGCGTTGTTAGTTGAGAGCCGATTCCTAAATCACGCTATGGTTTCGTTACCGGCGAAACATAACGACCACGAACGAACACAATGAGTTACGTCTACATCTGCTTACTCGTATACGTATATGCATTATCTTAATTTTTTGAAAGATTGTTTTTGTCAGACAAACAACAATCTTTTGATCATATTACGTATTTTTATTTAACTACTGATTACGCCCCGCGGTTTCATTCGCATAAATTTCGATCCCATGGGACTATTGGGGTAATAAGTATCCTGTGTTTTACACACACACCCTCACATACCCAACACACCCACATTACACACACCTACACTTACATCTACATCACACACACCCAGTCCTTCCTCACATTTTTAATAAGTGGTGATACTAAACTAAGTCTTATACCTAACAAAACTTCTACCAAGTGCAGCAAATTGTGAATCAATAATTGTAAGAGGGAGTCGCCTGTGTCTGTAACACAGTTTATACTAGCACGGACACAGACGGTCACTCTGTCTCAAAACGCATAGCATTGGACTGAATTGTTTTCTTTCTTTTTTTTTTTTGTCAGATTGAGATGGAAAAAATGTAATTGCTTTTTGAAATAAAGATTATTATATTATATTATTATGTGTAATTGTGTGTTGCTTGGAAAAGTTTCAACATACTTGAACAGCCTTCAGGATCGCAGATTGCTATTGGATCACATGTTCTTATTTAAATTACCCAATGGATAATATTGATTAATGCTCCAAATAGACTGCCCAGATAATAATAACAATAATTAATAATAATAATTACTTTATTGACCAAGAACATACATAGATAAAGTTTGCAGGTATATGCCTTAAAAAAGAATTCTATGTAACAAAACAATAAATCCTGCCTCCTAAACTAGGGAATACCTGTGTCTTAGGAGACAGTAATTCGAACTGATCGAGTTGAACTGTACATACATGTTGAGCCCTTGGTTTCGTCCTATCTTCACAAATATATATATTATATAGAGAAATAAAAATATAAATTAAAGTAATTTAAGTTACTATATGTTTAATTACAAAAATAGGTGTAAACATTCAATTCCAGATTATTTGAGTATGGAGTAGAGAGAGTATGTGTGTTCGTAAGTGTAATGTAAGTTTATTGGATAGATAGTGTATGTGTTGTGTGTTATGAGTTGATTGTTTATATGTACAGTTTGAGTTCCAAATTGAATAATGTTATGTAATTGTTAAGCGATGTATGTCAAGAGGGATTCAGTGTTATTGTAATCCTGCTGAAAGAGCCAGTCCTTAATTTTAGATTTCAAATCAAATTTATTTAGGTTTATCATATTTAGATTTTTATGTACAATGTTGTATACGTGAAAACTAAACACGTAGTATTGATGTTTTGCAAAAGAGGTTTTGTGTTGTACACTTGGGGCAACATATGTACGCTTTCTAGGGTCAGGTGGGAGTAGAGAGCCATGGACTCTGAGAACAGATCGCAAAACAAACAGCTGACGTACCGTCAGAACCTTGCAGTCAGAATAGAGCTTTGCTGTGGGGTATCTAAAAGGTTTCCCGATCATCACCTTTAGCACAGCTCTTTGGGCTCTCTCGGCTCTCAGAATAAAAGTCTTCGCTGCTCCACCCCACACGGTTATACAGTATCCGAGGACTGACTGGCACAAAGTAAGGTAAACCATATTGAGAATTTTACAATCAGCCGATTCCCGCAGACGTTTAAAGATGTGAATGAGACGAATAGTTCGGGTGGTTAGAATATCAAGCTGCTTGTCCCATCTCAGCCTCTCATCTAAATGCACCCCCAGATATTTCACGTTATTAGTTCTAGCAATGGCAGCACAAGCGCACGAAATCCGCCGATTTTGGCATGAGTGTGCTGTAATAGAATAACTGTTTGGGGGTAAGCAGTCACGTCGGATTGCAAAGGGCATGTAATGAGTTTTATTCAGGTTTAACGTCAACAAGTTTAGGTGAAGCCAGGTCATCACAGATGTTAGTGCTGTTTCAGCCCTAGTTTGCACTTCATCCCACGTGGCCCCATGAATTACAATTGCCGTGTCATCTGCATATGTATAGATCTTTCCATCAGGTATCATCAACTTACAGAGGTCGTTTATATAGATTTGGAAGAGCGTGGGACCTAATATACTTCCCTGAGGCACACCAAAAGACACCAAAGTGTCATCACTGTGCCTCGAACCTATTTTAACTAGCTGGGTACGATTTGTCAAGTAATCAGAAAACAATTTCAAAGCTATACCACGCACGCCTACACACTCTAACTTAGCTATTAGTTTGGGAATAGAAACCGTGTCGAAAGCCTTCGATAAGTCCAAAAATATGCCAAGGCACTTAGTTTTGTTGTCCAGTGTCTTTGCTATACTTTGCGTGAGATCTAATACAGCATCTTCAGTGGAAACACCAAACCTAAAGCCATACTGGTTGTCAGCAATAATTTTGAACCTATCTAAAAATCTTCTAAGATTATTGTTTAGAATCGTTTCTAGAATTTTTGAGATCGAGGGCAGAACAGATATTGGCCTATAATTATTGACACAGTTCCTGTTTCCGCCTTTATAGATTGGGTGTACAACGGCTTTCTTTAGACAATCTGGGAAGACTCCTGTGTCTATGCAAAGATTACATATGTGTGTAATCACTGGTATGAGAGTGTGGCCACATGTCTTTATAAGCGATATCGGGATTCCATCCCAACCTACTGCGCAGTCGCTTCGAAGTTTTGATAGAATGGCATTCACATCACTGACGTCAACTTTTAGTATAACAAGTGAATTGATGGGCGTATTCGGCGACACGTATACGCAATCTGGAAGTTTATCTCGAGTTAGAGGTGTTTTAATAGGGTCGTTTAGTATTGCCTCTGCCATGTCTTTACCTATACTGCTAAAGAAAGAACAAACATTATTTAAAGAAGCTTTAGGGTTATCGGATATTTTTAATAATTCATCTGGACTGGAGTGTATTTTGCCGGTATTCGTAATTTCCTTAATAGTTTTCCATAGCAATTTTGGGTTACCGTTACATTTTTCAAGTTCGCTCTTCTCATATGCAACCCTCAATTTACGCAAAAGCGCATTACAAAAATTTCTATAGCGCGTGTATGTCACGTGTAATATCAAATTGTCTGGTGACTTCTTGGCTGTCATGTGTAATTTATCTCTGTGTTTCATACATTTCAAAAGGCCTGTAGTTATCCAAGGCTTTATAATTCTTAGTTTCCTAGGTACGTTGGTTTGTTCTGTGTATTTGGTTATAGTAGATGACAGTAATGTAACTAGTTCATTCATGGCGACATTCGCATCTTCAGCCATGTAAATATTTGTAAAATCTGCATGTTCTAATTCTGTTTTGATTGCTTCTGTATTAACGCGAGATATAGTGAAAAATTTGTTACTGTTGAAATTTGTATTTGAGATTGCAAGTACTGTTGGTTTGTGATGTGAGATTCGACTACCAAACTTATAGCTGATAACTTTGTTTTTAGTAATATGTGATCAAGACAATTTTCATTTCTAGTGGGTAAAAGATGGGTGGGTAACAGTCCATGGGATGCGTTTAAAATAAGGTAGTCTAGCGCCCGGTCGTTCCTATTCCCTAATTTTATATCTATATTCAAGTCACCTACCATAGCAATATTTGGCGAGCTTGAAATCTCCTCATAGATACGACTTAGACTGGTCAAAAAACCATCGTAACGGTCTTTTGTAGTATTAGAAGGGGAACGATATATTGCAACAACCGAGATCTTATTATCAACTTGACATATTAGACTGTTCGCGAAGCTTATGATTGAAATGAAATGAAATGAAATGAAATCGTTTATTAAGCAAGTAGGACCACCGATCACTTTTACACGTCATATGTTTTTTTTTTCTTCTTGTTTTTTTTTTTTTAAACTAGATGAAGCCGGCATTTCCTAACTGACTACCTCTGAGAAGAAATAGCCGAAACAAACTCAGGGATCATCGTCTTTTTTAAAGTCCAGACATTAAAAATGAAAATGTTTACAATAATTTACGTTATAAATACGCATATTGCTTAATAACAATGCTTAACAGAGCGAGCAGCTCAGTCCCAAGCCTCTCTATCCTCTAAATAATCTGAGATTTTATAATACCCCTTTTTGCAAAGTTTGGCCTTTATGTAGGTTTTATATCGTTTAATGGGTAAGTTTCGAATGTCCATGGGAAGCTTGTTGTAAAAGTGTATACATTGACCCATGAACGAGTTACCTACTCTGTGGAGACGAGTGTGATGTACAGCAAGATTGTGTTTGTTCCTGGTATTTATATTATGAACATCGCTTATTTTCTTAAAATTAGATATATTTTTATGTACATACATAAGATTTTCAAATATATATTGCGAAGCTACAGTCAGAATGTTCACTTCTCTGAATTTTTCTCTAAGAGAATCTCTAGGACCAAGGTTGTAGATGGCTCGAACAGCCCTTTTCTGTAAAACAAAGATGGTATTGATGTCCGCACAAGTTCCCCAGAGAAGAATCCCATAAGTCATAAGACTATGAAAATAACTAAAATAAACAATTCTGGCTGTATTCACATCAGTTATCTGTCTAATTTTCTTAACAGCATAAGCGGCAGAACTGAGTCTACCCGACAGCTTCTCAATGTGAGGACCCCATTGTAACTTGGAGTCAATAGTCAATCCAAGAAAAACTGTCGACTCGACAGGGATCAACTCTACTCCATTCAGTTGAACATTGGTACTTAACTGCCTGACATTTGGCGTAGAAAATTTAATGAATTTAGTTTTTTTTTCATTCAAAAGAAGGTTATTTACATTAAACCAATGGACAACTTTCGAAAGTGCATTGTTAACTTCGTCAAAATTTGCTAGCTGACGCTTGACTTTAAAAATAAGAGAAGTGTCATCCGCGAACAATACTATGTTGTGATTATCCCTCACGTGATGAGGTAAGTCATTAATATAAATTAAAAACAAGAAAGGACCTAGAATTGAGCCCTGCGGAACGCCCATGGTGACCTCAGATCCTGCAGATTTGTTGCCATTAACATCAACCCTCTGAATTCGATTATTCAGATAAGAAGTCAGAAGGTCGAGAGCTCTGTCCCTTAAACCATAATGGTACAGTTTCCTAATAAGAGTATCATGATGTACGCAATCAAAGGCCTTGGACAAATCACAAAAAATACCAAGAGCATCTTGCGATTCCTCCCAGGCCCCAAATATGTTCTTTAGCAACGCCACGCCCGCATCGGTAGTTGAACGACCCTTTGTAAAACCAAATTGTTTCACGTGCAATAAATTATATAAGTTGAAATGTCTCAACAACTGTTTCAAAATTAATTTTTCAAAAATTTTGCTCAAAGTTGGTAATATAGAAATTGGCCGAAAATTCGTGGGATCAGTTGTACTACCAGATTTGAACAGTGGAATTACTTTGCTAAGTTTCATCAAATCAGGAAATATACCAGATGTGACACAAGAATTAAAAACAATTGCTAAGAAAGGTGCGATAACATCTATTATTGAAGCTACAGTATATACTGACAAACCCCAATGATCGGCAGTTTTTTTTACATCAAGATCCTTAAAAGATTCTATAATGTCTTTAGCAGTCGCAAACGTAAATTCAAAGTGTTTGTCACATTCTGGAACACATTCTTTTAGTATGGCGTAGGCAGAAGTGGAGGAAGAAGACAAAGTTTTTGTTGTTATTATTGGAATACTAGTAAAAAAATTCTCAAACTCAGTTGCTACCTCCAAGTCCGCCTTTATATCTTCATCGTTAATTTTAAGATGGAAATCGCGATTTTGTACTTTGGTTCTTCCAGTTTCCCAGTTTGGTTCCCATACTGTTACACTTAGGCCAATTTTAGTATAAAGAATTACTCTGTCATTCTGATTCATTATGTTTTTGGTAGAGTGAGACTGGTACCCATTTAAAACAGGGATGCTATTAACTGTACTCAGCCAGCACTCGGTCAAAACAATGATTTCAAAAATAATATTAATTTGACACAACAATGCTTGTAGACTATCAAAATTTTTATTTACGCTACGTATATTTATATGCAATAGTTTAAAGCTACTATTAGTTGTACTTATGTGTTTTAAACACTCTTGAGGGTCACACGAAAACGAATTCTCGAGATTCAGATTATCAAGGTCGTAATTGATGTTGTTAATATTAGCCATTAAAAAAAATCAGTTAATCCCAAATAAAACGTCAGTAATATGTTCCGGTGGCTGACTTATATGGTGCATGGAAACAGCATCGCTTTTCATTGAAAATAAGGAATAGTGGAATGCAGGAGTATGTATGTGTACGTTATGTTTGTTTGTAATGTGTAAGGAGTGTTTATTTGAGGTGTAAAATGAATGTATTTGTGTATCGTCACTAAATATGTGTAATTTAGCCACTAATTTAACATAGCCAGCAAAGAAGAAAAATATTAACAAAAATACAAGTTTGCTCAGATCTAGGAGCATTAATTGAAAGTCGGATTGAAATAGTCACATATTTTTGCTATCAAGATCCAAAAGACACTTCTCAGAGGTTACCAATACCTGTTTATCACCAGTCTGCTTGCGAAGAAAGATATTTCCATTTTTTTTTTTTTTTTTTTTTTTTTTTTTTTAATTGGGACAAAACCCGCCACACTTTTCCCAACCACTGCAACTCCTGAAAGCCAGAATCAACAGTGGCGACCGCCAGAAAAACGCCGAGCAATGAAGCTCGACGAGTCCCGGAGAAACGATTCAACTGTCTTGGGTCCCGCAACAAATTAATCAGAAAAGAATAGCGGAGGAGTAAGAAAAAAGATATTTTTTCCACTTCCCTCCATAACAAGCAGGAGACAGAACAGAACTAGGCCAATCGGCACAAAGGGACATCATTGCAACTGGGAGAAGCCCAGATTGCCAAACACCACGGAATAAAATTTGATTAAGTTAATGGGTCCTAAGTAGGTATTAGCTGTTACAATTGATTCCAATAATAGGTATGGCAAAAGCGCCTGAACGCACGGAAATTGGTTCTAGTTTCTACAAGGTCCGTATAATAAACGACTCCGGATGTAACTTGTACACTATCCAACATAATATTGCGTTCATTCTGCCAAAGAACACACTCCCACAAGATGTGATGTGCGGACTGTTCAAATTCACAGTTCGATGTAGAACACTGACACAAAGGGGAAGGAACAAGTTTAAAAGAATACAGTTTACTTTTAAAGTTGCCATGACCTGTGAGAAATTGGGCAACGCAGTGGTCAACCTCCAGCCATGTTCTAGCCAGCCGATCGCCAACGGATGGAAAGAATAGATGGAGGTGCCGGCCCTTGATGGAATTATCCCACCTACTTTGCCATTCGGATAAGAGGTCCTCCCAGACTTCAGTCTGAGGTTTAAATAATCTAGAGATTTTATTAAAGTCGCGTTGTGTAACAAAATTAGTGTCCATGGCCTCCCCCCTCGCGGAGTAGTACATTGAAGCACGTCGCTGTACCTCAAGGTCGACTGGAAGTACACCTGCCAGTACCGGTAAGGCTTCAGTACTGACCGTTCTATACGCCTTGCATAAAAATATCAATGCCAAACGTTGGCTTTGAAGCAGTTTACGTCGTGCCGCCCCTATGCTGGCCCTATCGGCCCAAACAGGTGCACCGTAGCACATACATCCTAAGTAGGTAGCTCCATATATAGTTTTTAAAGTTAGGAATGATAGACCCCAAGTTGCTTTAGATATTCTAGTTAGGGTATAAAAGTTCCTTTTAGCTTTTTCACCAACTATTTTTATATGTTCTATAAATGAAAAATTCCTTTCTAAGATCATACCAAGATAGCATACGGATTGCTGTTTTTTAATGGGAACGTTATTAAATTTAATAGTAGGCAATGATTTAAGATTACCTTTTAGTAGAAGTTGATAGGTTTTATGTGGCGCAAACGTTAGGCGGTTACGATCACCCCACTGAGATATTAAATTTAGGCAAGTATTGGCCAAGTTCTCAAGTCCAGCTCGGGTACTTGACTGAATGAGCAGTAGGCCATCGTCCGCGTAACCAGTAAGTGAACAGCCGCAAGGAAGCGGGATCGCGAGGAAGTCATCAAAACCCAAATTCCATAAATAAGGACCGACAACTGAACCCTGAGGACATCCCATGGTTAGTGTTTTAGTACTAGAAAAATGACCGAGCTTAAGTACCGCGGAACCGTTTATAAAGTAAGAGTAAACGAGATTATATATGTTTTTATAGCAACCGCGGGTTTTTAATTTTAACAACAGCATAGGCCACCAGGCGTTGTCAAAAGCCCCAGAAATATCCAGGAAGATCCCAATTACGTACTTGTTTTCGGATTGGTTAACGGTTCTTCTGACAGAAAGCGCCGCGTCGACTGTAGATTTACCTATGGTGAAGCCATACTGATTATTATGGAATTTTGGACCGTTCGGTAGTAAACGTGGAACGATGAGGCGCTCAAGAAGTTTACCCAAAGATGGTAGAAGTGTGATAGGACGATATGACTTCGGATCATCCGGTGGTTTGTCACCACACTTTGGTATTATTCGTATGAAACCGCGCCGCCATTTACGAGGAAAAACGCCTTCAGCAATGCATCGGTTGTATACAGTTAAGATGGCATCACCCGCTGTTTTACACGCTTCTTTAATCATCCTATTAGATATTTTATCTTCACCTGATGATTTGTTGACCGGTAGTTTTCTAACAATATTTATAAATTCGTCATTAGATGGTACGTCTGACATTGGTGATTCAGGTGGCACAGGAGCCCACGCTCTAATCTGTTGGTGGTAGTCGCTATCGTTAGCCGGTGAATCATCAGGGATAAGTGTATTAATTAGCACTTCTGTTGTTTCCTCTATGCCTGTGGTATGCTTATCATTGACTTTAATGTTTTGAACGTATGCAAGGTCGACCGATCTGTTAGCTTTAAATTCGTGATATAAGGGAGACCACGGACCCTCCCTGTCAAGTTTATCAACGATTTTTCGCAACAAGTTACCCTTAGATTTTTCCACCGATGCTTTGTAGCGTGACTTGGCAACTCTAAAAGCATTTAAAGCGAACGTAAGAAGATCTCCAGTAATCTTTCGGCTCTTGAGTTTATTTAACTGTCTACGCGCTCTGCGATATCTTTTACGCTGTTCAACTAAATAATCACTCCACCAGTCACATCTACGAATATTGGTCATAGATCCGCGACCAATGGCAATGTCAGCACAGTAGGTAAAGGTTTCTGACATAATGTCAGCACTTTCTTCGGCTGACAGCCCGTCCCGAGTGAATTCTTTGGCGTGACACGCAAAAAGCGAGCCGAAAAATTCCCAGTTCGCGCCTTTACATCTATATCTGAAATTACCGGGAATATGAGACGGACCCTGAATATAACCAGGAACAAATTCGTACACGATCAGGCGATGATCACTACAAGACGCGTCCGGTAGGACACGCCACCTATCCAAACGTACGTCGGCACTTGAAAGTGTGACGTCAATACAAGATTCGCCCATTTGGCTGCAGAAAGTAGGTGGTGCATCAGGGGTATTATGAATCGATAGGTTCATCTCAGCAATGAAATCCTCAACAGCGCAGCGTCGTTCGGTATCGGTGGCCCGAACCTTGCCATACCACAGAGACGATGACGCGTTGACATCCGCGCCAACGATAACTTTGCAGCCCGCGAGTGACCGCAAGACATGACGGAGATTATGTATATGAGGAGTAACAGGATCTGAGTATTGAAAGTAACAGCTTACAACGAATACTTTAAAAGAAGCTGATGATACTTCGGCAACCGCACAGTGTGGCGTCATGAGGTCACGTAAAGACGTTACCGTAAAGTTAGAAGACCGCGCAACATAAATTCCGGCTCGTGCCCTGCAATCCAGTTGTACTACCCTGTGACGTAAACGTGAGTTTTGATATTGTTCCTGAATGAGTACAAGGTCTAAGTTGTAGTCAATAATTAATTTATCTAACTCTGATGTCGCCACCTTATCGTTGTGAAGGTTTAATTGCCCTATGTTTAACCTATCCATCTTAATTAGTAATTAGTATGTAGGATAAGTTGTTCGAGTTTTAATTTATAGGTACCGCACTGGTCCGACCCGCATCTATGATCATAGGGTTTTTTAAATCGTTTACACGCCGCGCAAACCGGGGTAAAATTCGAATCGCCCTTATGCGGGCAAACATTGGTTTCGTGAGCCTCGGAACAGACAGCGCAGGTTGGTGATTTATTAGCGCAATGCTTTTTAACATGACCGAATTGTTGACAATACGCGCAACGAACTACCTCGATATCATCAACAAAACGGCAAGTGGCCCAGTCAATAAATAATTTATCCTTGGTAGTCACAAGATGTTTACGTACCTCAGGTTCAATTTCTATGCCTATCCATTTCCGACCGGTATCGGTAGAACGCCTACGGACTATTTTGGTGGATTTAATGAAATCGTCTTCTTTTATTGGCAACTCATTTTTAATATTTTGGCGGTAAATAGCTTGCAAAAAATTTTTGTCTTCCATTGAGGCGGGAATGTCCTTAACTAATAGACGGGGGCGGCGACCCTTTGGTTTTTCTAAGCGAAGACCCGCAGACTTTATAGCATCTACCGATTCTAACTTTTTCAATTGGTTTTCATTCGCTACACGTAAAACAACCCCCGATTTGGCGGTTTTTTTAATACCGACTATTTGAAACCCATCGTCACTCGGTCTAATCGCTTTCATAAGAGCTTGTTTAGTGGCGGATGATGACGCATAGTCAGCTGATCGCTCTTGGGTCGGATAGGCGACGACACAAGGCAGAGGCACTTTTGATTCAATAGCGGGGGCAACTTTAGGTAGCCGCAGTTTCAAAGAATCTGCGTACGACATTTTATTGTCCTCATTAATGGTTTTAACGCCGGATTTTAATTTAATTATTTCTAATTCGCGCTCGGTATTAGCAAGCTTGGTTTCGTTACACGATGATTTTAAGGCTAACAAAGACACGATACTTGTGACTCGTTGAGTCATATCCATAATAGCTGATTTATTCGCGACATTTATACGAGAACCGTTATCGTTAACCAGTTCGTTGATTTTGGCCAGGTACACAGACGCCTCCGAAACTAAATCATAATAATTGTCACTGTTACTGCGATTGGAAATATTTAATGTAGGCGAGGACTTTTCGGGCGAGTCGGGAGCAGTCTGTAGACGTTTCGACCGATCGTCTATTAATTTGTCGGTCGGAGACATTTCACAAAACAGACGCTTAGCGGAGGTTTGAGTTGGCGGCGATCTAAGTGTCTTATTATTTCTACGGAAAATGTCTCCGCCACGATCAGGCGGATCATCATTGTAAGTTGACATACCTAATTAATGAACAATAAAACAAATCTAACTTAACGAAAAGATAAATAAAACTAGTGAGAAGAAAAAAATAAAAAAATATTACGTTACCCTCACAAAAAAGAAAATAAATGTACTCACCGAGATTGATTGATTTACAGTAATTACAAAAACAAACACTAAAAATAAACTTACGATACCAAAACTAGACACAAATTAAACAACCCAGAAAGAAAACACCAGCCGGAACTGATAATCGGAACACGATATTCGTAAATATAACAGGAGCGTATTAACTTCACACCACACGGCGCGGGGGCGCGAAGGGAAGTGATATTTCCATTGTTTATCCAACAAAAAACATAGCCATTCTTCTTGGCAAATTCCCGTGCCAGGTAGAATAATCTTTTGGAGCTAGGAGGTAACTGTTCCGTAACATAAATCGCCTGACGTCGCCCAGATATGCCAATCAATTGAGTATTCAATTTCTCCTCCTTCGATTTGGTGTTTTTGTTAAAGGTACGAACAGCTGACAGTATGCTTTGCTTTGTGCGCACAGTAGTAAATTCTGCGATGATTGGTCGAGCAGCGTCTACCCCCTGAGAAGACAATTTTCCAGGAAGTCTATATACGTCTCGAAGTTCAGTCTCGGGTATGGGCATCCCTACCGCCTTGCTTATATTGCAAACAGCTTTTATTAGGTCCGTTGCATTCTCATTTTCTGTTACTGGAATGTTTCTTAATTCAACTGCTGATACCCGTGACTAGCATTGGAGATCAATAATTTTCCGTTCAAGGCTTTCTATGTAGCCTCGCTGTTCTTGACGGTCTTTTTTAAGTTCTTCCACCTCTTTTCTCAGTTCTTCGAATCTTTGGTTCATGAAGGACATCGACCGCTCGATCTCAGCATTAGTTTTACAAATTTCAGCATTGGATTCCTGTATCTTTTTATTTTGAACCTTGATTTCGCCTATATCGGCAGCCAATTTCGACATAAACGCAGTTTGATCGTCCGCCATTCTCGAAAAGCGAGCGTCTTGATCCTTTTTCCAATCAGCGATTAAATCTTGCACCTCAGACTGATCTCGAGGCGTTCGTTCACGTTTTGGCTGACGACTTCGAATCGAAACTCATGTACCTCATGTAAAGATCTCACACTTATGTACCTTTCTGTCAAACTCCGTCATTAAAGTAACCTAGGACTGTTCTCTACCATCAACCGACTAGGTAAACATTACATTGCCTTGGTCAAGAAAAATACTAGGACTGATATTTTCTCAAATAAATATTCCGTAACATCTTACCGTCCTTCACCACCTAACAATGATTGAGCCTTGTCCTTTAATTCTATGTTTGTTTTATAAATTTCATGCTTGTTGTTTTTTCTTTTAATATTATATAAATAAATAAAAATCCGACTACAAAATGATGCATGCTGTGGCAACCTATAATTAAGTCTGCATTCAACATAGGATTTTATATTAGGGAGCGTCCATAAATTACGTGAGGTGTTTTTTTTTTAATTTTCAGTATGGTGAGATGTCGTGAGATTTTATTCAACCTCCTCTCCCATCCCTCAAATCTCACGTGATATTTTTTTCAAAATATGGGTTTTTCACGTAAACGCGTTGGATTGTTATTGTAAAAAGAAAAAAAAAAATGGTTTGTGCTTTTATTTACGACTACTTGAGACTAGTAATCAATATTGCTGAAAGACATAAGTGTAATAAAAATTTAACAATAGAATATACTTAAATCGTGACTACTGTGATTAAAAAAAGAATATCTACTCTAATTCAGTCCATGGAGAATCATGCGCGGTCCCAAGAGAGACTATTGGAACCAACATCTCCATATGATTTTCAGTAAAATCATCTGCTCCTTCAACTTCGTTCATCTTGATAACTCATTTTAAAATAGAAAGAGCATGCACTGAGTCGAGTAAAACATTAACAAGAATAAACAAAGCAGGTTGAAAAAAATGCGTGATATTTTCCGAGACCCCCCCTCTCCCCAACGTAAGATTAGATGAGATTTGACTGACCCCCTCCCCCCCTTAAACATCTCACGTAATTTATGGACGCCCCCTTACTGTAATATATAAATGTAACTAGTGTATGATTTGTTGGTTGTCCTAAATCATCACCATCATTATCTCAGCCTTAGTCCCAGTCGCATCCGTAGCTTTTTTAGCTTTGGAGTCTGGGGTCCGCTTTACCAGTCTTAACTGCTAATTTTGGCTAAACTTCGATATTTTCCTTGCAGCGACTGCTGGCTGACCTCCACAATCCGAAGGCGACATCGAAGCATTACAGTTAGACCAATTTTTGGACTGAGAACTCCAACAACCCATAACGACTGCCACTAGATGTTCGTATGGCAACCGGGACCAACGGCTTAACGTGTTTTCCGAGGCACGACCAGACCAGTGCAAATGTTCATATTCATGCATACAAATATTTGCACTGCGCGGGGATCGCACCCGCGCCTCCATGTGCAGCAGCCGCGTTCGCTACCGCTATGTCACGGAGGCTGTCTAAAATAAATAAATAAAAAGTAACAAAGATTCTCGGCGGTAGGCCACCAGAAAAAGTCTTGCCGCCAAGCGATTCGTCGCGTTCCGGCAAGATGTCTGGTGAAGCCGTACGGAGGACTGGTCTGAGCAGTTGTGTTGTGATGTGTGCCGGGTACGATATTCCAAATGTTGTTGTGTCGCGAGTTTGGTCGTGGAGGGTCTCCAGATTAATCTCTCTCTGGCGTAGCATCGTTGGTCGTGTTGTTGGATTTAACATTGCATCACCTCGCTCAACCGCCGTCTTCCTTCCTATTCACTCAGTTTTTTTTTTTGAGTGAATAGGCTCTTAATAAACTAGCGCGCTTTACCGACAATGATTGCATCACTGCTTATCATGAGGCGGGATTGCCGTCAAGCCCTAGTTTATGAATATAATTATATAAAAACAAATAATAATGTTCCCCCACGGCTACACCTGGGACACAGGCATATGTCTTCGAATTTTTGTCTCTAGGACAGTATTAAAGGTATTAAATCCAACTTAATGCCTTTAATACATTGTTGATTTAATATAGATCTATATCGCCCTTTATAGCATATGATTTAAATGAATATTTTCGAAGATATTACAGGTTTGCGGGGCGTCGCGTTTGGCGGCGGCGGCGCGGCGGCGGCGGGCTGCTATGGTTTTTATACAACGTTCACAGTTTTTCTGTAGTGTATTTAGTGTCAGAATTGCACCCGTGCGAAGCCGGGGCGGGTCGCTAGTATCTAATAATATTAGTATGATATGGTAGAATAGTAGTGTAGTAGATGAAGGATCTGGGTGCGTCGTAAGACTGTGTCTGACTTGAAAGATAGCGACTGTGCACTCGAGACAACATACAATAAATTAATGTTTATAAGGGCAATTGTATAATAATTGCCCTTATTAACATTTATATGCTTTGCCTCGAGTGTATATATTAATTTCTGCTGTTATCACTTTTTCTTGGCAATTATGAATATTTGTTATAGAACAAGCGTCTGTTTTTTTTAATTGTAAACTGGGGCTTGACCGCAATACCGGCTGATGGTAAGCAGTGATGCAATCGTTGTCTCGTTGATGGTTAAGCGGGACCTATTCACTTAAAAAACTAAGTAAGGATGACGGCAGTTGAGCGAGGTGATGCAATGTTAAACCCAATAACGCGACCAACGATGCTGCGCCAGAGGGAGACCCTCCACGACCAAAAAAACGACGAAAAAAAACATCGTGAGGACACTGGAATGTCCTAGAGCCAGAAACTTAGAAGTCATGTGCCATCTACAAATCCGCACTGGGCCAGCGTGGTGGATTACGGCTCACTTGATTTTTCGCTCGTTGAGAAACGAGCAGAGACCGTGTCCCAACAGTGAGAAGATTATAGGTTGATTGATGTTATATTGTTGAGACTATAGCTGCTTCTACAGTACTTACATTGTAAACATGTATCATCCGCAAGTCGTTAGAAGTTGATGTCATGAAATACGAGACAAATATTAACTTAAGATTAAAAGAGATTAGGCGCCAGACTTTGCTCATATGCCAATTGAAAAGATATAAAAAAAAAGGCGTGTGGCACTCGGAGACTGCCGCGGTAAAGCTATTGCATAGCCTTTTTTTTATCAACTATAACTTGCAATTATAATTATTTATTTATTTTATTTATACAGTAATTTTTCCTTTGTTTTTTTTTTGCTTTGATATCAATTCAAGTTTTCTTTCTGTTTTGTAATTTATTTATTTTTTACCAGCAACGTCATCAAAGAAGTGCGAAAAATGGTGACGATTAAGCGACTAAACTGTATTCAATGTTTTCTGTTCGACTTTGATAAAGAGATAGAAAGAAGCTAAGCAATAGCTTAAAAATGACGTCATGTTCGTTATCACACCCATGTCAGAATGTCATGAAATATGATGTCGGCCATCTTGGATTTCAAAAATGAAATCATTTTCGTGATCAGCACCCTGAGTTTTGGCGGGAAAGTCAAGCTGAGTGTCCCGCTCGTTTTTCATTGGACTTTTAAAATTATTTATAGTGTTGTTTACTAAATAAAAGTGCGTGATTTATGTAGTAAAAAGTGCATTTAGTAAATAGTTCATAAAGAACAGTGAAATATCGCTGCATAGTGGCCACATCATGACTTTGTCCCAAACCTCACTCGTAAGACGGGTCACGCGGCCGTCTTTTTCGACATGAATAATTCATAATTACGTGGCATTGGCTAAATGCACAAACCGTGCGAAGCCAAAACATAAAGAAATAAAGAAAAAACCCATGAAATCTATTATATTATCACTCGAGTCAGTAAGCATGTAAAATGAGAAAACTAACATAGAACGATCCGTGTGAGAACTAAACGATCACTATTACACAACAACACTGATACCTTTGAGAAAGCGGACTTCCTCTACAATAGGGCAATTCCTCCGTAAGGTCTGTCTATGCTATTACTTATAATCTTTGTCATTGTGTGCTGTTTCGGTGCAATCGCAAGACCGGCTGGGCACTGAGGGGCAGGCAAGACAGCTATAGTATCCTTATGACTCCACCAACTGGTATTTCGTTGACTCGGAAACGGCGCACAGGGAGCACCACGAAATATACTCAAAGACTACGAGGTTCTTTTTTTCAATATACCCCACTGTTTTGTCGTGGTGGCCTAGTGGTTAAAACACCAGCCTCTCAAGTATGAGTGCGCGGGTTCGATTCCAGGTCAGGCAAGTACCAATGTAACTTTTCTAAAGTTATATGTACTTTCTAAGTATATCTTGGACACCAATGACTGAAGGCGAAGGAAAACATCTTGAGGAAACCTGGGCTTTATAAGTCTGAAATCGCCAACCCACATTGAGCAAGCGTGGTGATTAAGCTCAATCCTTCTCTGTATGAGAGGAGATCTGTGCCCAGCAGTGGGACGATAAAAAGGTTGTTGATGATGAACGGCGTCGTGTCGAATTATTTGTTATCAATTTAATATTTTCGAGCTGATCTTTAGTAACATAATCACTTCTGATTGCGTTAACATCTGACCGTAGAATTAATAAATCCTTCATCAACTTCTTTACGTACGTTCTACGTAGTCAAAGCAAACTGGTGGCAATTTGTGAAGGTCATATGCCACAAAAACTGGGATTGTTCGGGATCCGTGATTTTAAACACCGTAATCGTATATTTTAGGTCTTTCTGCTTTTTGTTCTTACGCCTCGATACATGTTTTTGTCTTGTCTTCGTAGAAACAAACAATAACTTTTTTGCCTCATCAATGTCTTCCTCAGAAAAAGCCGACGAGCATATTTTTATTAAACTTTCGTTGTTTCGTTTCGGAGATAACAATATTACAACTCGTACACTTAAATGTACTCGTATTAACATTGTTCACCGACATCTTTCTGTAATATTTTATTTAATAAAAACTTCAACTTCAACTCTTGATCTGGTCCCTGTGTATAGATACCACAATTTTGCCAATAACACGTGTAACAAATTATAGAAATTCTTTAAAAAAATATTTCACAATAATGGCGGATATCGCCAATAACAGTTGAAAAAACGGCCGCGTGAGCACTTTTTACTCTATAAAATCACGCGCTTTTATTTAGTAAACAACACTATAAATAATTTAAAAGTCCAATGAAAAATTAGCGTGACATTCATCTTAGCTTTTCCGTTAAAAAAAAAAGCTATTTTATAAAAACACTACTAAATTAATTTGAATAAAAGTACTTAATAATTAATTATATGAAAAGTTTTTAAGGTAGCCATGACAACGTCGATGACGTCTATGACATATCTCTACAGAAGACCTATTTCAGAGAGAAAATTAATCGCAAGTTTAGCACATCGCGACTATCAGTAACATGACAAGTGTGTAGAACTGAGTTCGCGCCCTGCAATATGCATGCTCTTTTTGAAAATCTATAAATTGTTTTCAAAAGATGTAGTCGCACGCACACAAACATACCGTGCCGAAGACTGCCGAACTGAAACGACGTTAGACGATGTACGGTCTTCAAGCCACACCTTCGTGCCCGTCGGAGTGGGGAGCGTGAGGTTTTTTCGTTACGGAATTTCTGGATTCGGTCCCCGCGCTCAAGGCCCGCGATAGAAGCTATGCAATAGCTTAATAAGTAGATTTCTTTCTAGGAAAAAAATTAACATACGTGATAAACAGTTTAACTGATTCCTACCGGTACCTGTAGCCCGAAGAGAGCCTCACAGTGCCTATGTTTTGTTTTCTGAGTTAAACCTTCAAAAGGTACCTTCTGGAGTGAGGTCGGGAAGTATGGGATTTTTTTACCTCACTCAAACCACCTCGGTAATCACGATCCGCACATAGGGCCTTAGGTGTATACCTAAATACCATTAAACAAACATGTATTACGAAAATAGTGCCTATTTTTAACCGAAAAGGAGAAGGTTACTCAATTCGACCGTATGTTTTTTTTTTTTTATAAATTAATAATTAACAACTAATAATTATAAACTATCGCTTGACCGCAATCCCGCCTGATGGTAAGCAGTGATGCGATCGTTGATGGTAAAGCGCACTAGTTTATTAAGAACCTATTCACTCAGATTGAGCGAATAGGAAGGAAGACGGCAGTTGAGCGAGGTGATGCAATGTTAAACCGAACAACACGACCAACGATGCTGCGCCAAAGGGAGATTGATCTGAAGACCAGTCCTCCGTACGGCTTCACCAGACATCATGCCGGAACACGACAAATCGCTTGGCGGCAAGACTTTGTCTGGTGGGTGGTAACTTCTGCCGGTGGCCGATGTTATGGCCTACCACCGAGAAAAAACAAATTGATACAATCTATACTAATATATAAAGCTAGTTTGTTCGTTTGAACGCGCTAATCTCAGGAACTACTGGCCCGATTTGAAAAAAATATTTTATAGTTGGATAGCCCATTAATCCAGGAAGGCTTTAGGCTATATAACATCACACTTCCACCAATAAGAGCGGAGCATATAAAAAAAAAACATATCGAAATCTACGCAGGTGAAACCGCAAGGCGCAGCTAGTTAATAAATAAAAACGATATCTCACATCAAGATCACTTCACCCAACTTAAAACGGTGAAAAGTATATCGAACATTGTTTATGGGTACAGCCCGTTCCAAACTTTATAGGGACTTTGAAGTGTGCTACTGGCTGCGCAGTACCTCACCCCTCATCCCCGCTGACGGTTGAATTGAAATGACTGCGCAGCGATCCGTATGGTATTTGCGTAATATTTTATTTTAAATAATTATAAACTAGCGCTTGACTGCAATCCCGCCTGATGGTAAGCAGTGACGCAATCGTTGATAATAAAGCGCGTTAGTTTATTAAACCCATTCACTTAAAAAACTTATTGAATAGGAAGGAAGACGGCAGTTGAACGAGGTGGTGCAATGTTAAACCCAACAACATGACCAACGATGCTGCACCAGAGGGAAATTGATGCGGAGACCCTCCACGACCAAACTCCCGACACAACAACACTTGGCGCATCGTACCCGGCACACAACTGCTCAGACCCGTCCTCCGTACGGCTTCACCAGACATCATGCCGGAACACGACGATTCGCTTGGCGGCAAGACTTTGTCTGGTGGGTGGTAACTTCTGCCGGCAGCCGATGTGGCCTACCACCGAGAATATCAGTAGCAATGAGTTTCATTTTGACAGTTCAGCAACATTCTTTACGTTATTTGCGTTGCTGAGCAGATACATTTTCAGAATATGTGGAGCAATGGATTAGCAATTGCCTTCAAAATGATTCTAATTTAAAGTAACAGTGTGTTAAATAATTAGGGTACCGGATCATGTTTCGAACCACCCTAAAGTTTTAATGAGAATGTGAAAAAGAATACTAACCTGCCATCTCTAGCGCTTCTTCAAGCTCTGCCTCCATGACGTGCGGCTGGTTGTCTGCAGCCATGCGTGCCATCTTCACATGACGCATATCCAAGTCCCTGAAGCAACACAATGGATATCATAATCAACATTAAAAATAGGTAGTAAAGGATGTAAACTCAAGGCAGAAATATCTCAAGGGTTATTAAAAAAATACACAAATTTTATATATGTACATTTTTGCGTTACAGGAATTGCAGTTTTGTATGAAATACCAGATTTTTTTTTTTAATAACTGAGGAAAAAATCCTTCTAAAAAATAACGAACTACATTCATGGTAACAGTATGATATTCTCACATCCCCGACTATAGGTAGAACACCGCGGAGGTTTAAGAGCCTCCATACCCCTCTGCCCCCCCCCCATAATAGAGGTATGAGGAATATACCATGAGGAATTCCATGGCGAAAAAAAGAAGATAATAATTTCCGTGTCTGTATCCATTACACAGTTATAATACTATGTTCAAAATCCTTGCCTCTTCCAAAGCACCTTATAGTTTTCCATCGTAATGTGATAAATTTTCTTTACACAAAGCGACAACCGACTGAACTCATCCATATAACTGTGCGTATGTTCTATGAAAATATTTGCTTAATAAGTACCTACAGACGACAGCAGGTCAAGCTAACCGAAACTGTCAAATATTCCTAATCAACCTTGAGCCTTAAAGCTTTGGAGATAAAGTTGAAAATCTCATGAAGAAATTTGACAGATTTTAGCAGCTTGATGTGCTGTCTGTACAATGTAGTCTATTATACCCAATGACCGTGGAGATAGATAGTAAATCTTAGAAAAGTTATCTTGAAACTAGGGCGACGTTGCACAATCATAGATTAACATAAGTTTCCATAACTCTATTACAATATTTTAGTGATTTGTTAAAGTAAGTACCTATCGTTTATTTTCTAGTTGTATTTATTAATCTAACTTTTTAAGTTTATACTCCTTTTTATTCTGCGTGAGTCCCAAAAATTTCTTCTTTCTTTCTTTTTTCGTAATTAGTTCTATGATAGTCACACTTAAGTACAGAAGGCCAATTGTCGCAATTAAAAATGTTCAACATGTAGTCGCAGCGACAATTGCATATCTAATAGAGTACCAATAGCAACTGAATCCTGAATTGATTTTGACACTTCAATAGTCTATTTTTTTATGATTATAAACTAGTGCTTGGCCGCAAACCCGCCTGAGGTAAGCAGTGCTGCAATCGTTGATGGTAAAGCGCGGTAGTTTATTAAGAGCCTATTCACTCAAAATAACTGATTGAAAAGGAAGAGAGGCGGCAGTTGAACCAGGTGATGGTAAGTACCTGCGTCGCTTAGGCAGGGAGCCGGACGCTCGGTGCCACCACTGCGTCCAATGCGAGGAGGACACGGCGCAGCACACGCTTTTCGAGTGTGTAGCCTGGGAGGAGCAGCGCCGTGTCGTCACAAATGAAGTAGGAGGCGACCTGACGCTGCCGGCAGTAGTGCGGAGGATGGTCGGTAGCGCAGAGTCGTGGGACGCGGTGGTGTCCTTCCTTCCTTCTGCGACATCACGTCCTCGCGGACGTGATGTCGCAGAAGGAAGCTGCGGAACGGGAGAGAGAGATCTCAACTCCCTACCCGGGCCGCAGAAGACGCACCGGGCGCCGAAGAAGGGCGGATAACGCCCTCTTTCGCCCCCCATGAATGGGTCCAGGGGCGAGGGTCATGGGGAAGTCCCCGCCCCCTATTGATGGACCCCGAGGCGAAGGCGCGCGCGAGTATCGGCGCGCGCCTGATCTGAGGTGATGCGCGGGGTAGTTTACACCCCACTACCCCGTGCAGGAGACGAGGCCCGGACAGACCGGGCCAGCACGAGGGTGTGGGGCCGTGGAAGAATTTAGACTCCCGCGGCCCCACGCGTTCGCTCGTGATAGAAGAGACACCGGGATGGTTTTAGTCAGTAAAAGTCTGACAGACCCCGTCGCCCACCCCAGGGCGGCGGACTTCCTATGAGGATTTCCACCCCGGAAAAAAAAAAGGTGATGCAAAGTAAAGCCCAACAACACGACCAACGATGCTGCGCTAGAGGGAGATTGATGTGGAGACAACCAAAATTTTGAAAATAGAAGTATATTTTGAAAATAGAAGACTAATCCGACTTTGAACATTTTTAAATTTAGTAGAATTTTACACCGACGTTAAACTGGTACTAATAAATTGTTACATTGCGAATCTGGTATTCTGATATCGAGCCCTCAATCTGCGAAAGAACAGCAGGGTAATTGCATATCTAATAGAGTATCTACTAATAGCAACTCGATTAATTTTGACAGATCAAAAGAATTCATTTCGTTACTAACATTGTTGATTACACACATTTTGCGATCAGATGAGACATTGGATTAGCAATATCTTCAAATTGTGATTGATAGTTACTGTGTAACACAATTAGGGTGCAGTTCCCTTAAACATAAGAGGGTCCTAATCCACTATGATATTGAAAAGCTTCTTTTTCTCGGGATATATTTTATAAGCACTCACGCAATCGACATCGTTATGCACAAATTAATGCAACTGTAAAATATTTTTTATAATTATTTTTCACAGAGTAACTAGGTTCAATGAAATACCATCTGTGTTAAACTAGATGGGTGAACATAACAACTGTAACGGTACCTAAAAATATTGTATATAAATACTAATTTTAAAATGTACAAGTGCAAGTGACAATACAACAATATCAGCAAAATTATCGTTGTAATCTTAAAGTCGCGGGCCGACCGCGGCGCATGTTGTGCACGGCGTTACATACGTTTCCACACAAATCAGTCAATCCTCCGAGAGCTGGGTGTCACAATAAGACTCTCCTCCGTCTGCCTTCTAAGAATTTTGGAATATTTTGGCCATATTGCCAGGAAGGATGGAGATAACCTCGAACACGTAATGGTTACTGAAGGTGGATGGACGACGTTCTAGAGGTCGCAGTTCAATAAGATCGACTGACCAAATTGGTTCATCTCTGGACACCGGCCTGTATCATGGGGAACTATTATAAAGCTGAGTATAATTCCACAGGGACATCACGACCCTCGGTAATGAGTAGTACCTACGACTTGAGGAGGGGAGGGACATACGTTTCACAACTTGGGTCTACGTTTCTACTGGAGTACACGATATGACCCACGACTATGTATTTATAGCGTGGCACGGCGCACGGAGAGGCCACGCACGTGTGAATCCCGTGAATAGCTTGTTCTTGCAACGCGCCTCGCTATGCATAGTCGTGGTTCATAGTCGTGCAATCCAGCGGTAACGTAGACCCACGTGGACAGCGTTGAGATATGACAACCGGCAATTCAAGCAAACCATGCAAGGATCAATAACGTCAACTCATGCGTACCCACTCCGTTGGTTGCAGTACACACAACTTTTTCTTACAAAGCGATGCTTAGTACGTGTGTGCGTGCATTCCTCGGGCGCAGCAGTGGGCCTGCGCCTTTAATCGAACATAAAGAAACTCGTCCTAAATGTCAGTAATCTGTACGTCAATGTAACAACTAGTTTAAGCTGGACTTTTATTCTACTGAAACCTCATAATCAACTAGGTAAAAGTCAGTCAAGTCAGCTCTAGGTAAAAGTGTCCTACCGATGGACGGTCGAAGGTAAAGGTAAGCTTCAGACCCAGAACCAGAACCAGGTATAATTCAAGCTATAAGCATATTTTTGGTCATAATTTAAAACAAAATTTACCTATCCTAATGCTCGGTTCCACGTATTAGTTAAGTATTAGGAAGGTGTCTACAGAAACCCCCACCATGTCGCCTTAGTAATTACTTTGTGGGAGGATTTCAATATATATAAATAACTAGCGGCCGCCAGCGACTTCGTTGCATAGAGTTAGTTATGCTCCGTTCCTATTGGTCGTAGCGGTTAATGGGCTATCCAACGCAAAAAGAATTTTTCAAATCGGACCAGTAGCTCCTGAGATTAGTGCGTTCAAACAAACAAACTCTTCAGCTTTATATATTAGTATAGATATGTGATTTTTGTCCCAGGTACACGTAACTGTCAACAACTTCGAGAACAGAGTCTCCAATCTTTATAGGAGTCGGTACAACATGGGCATTAGACATGACTTTTGTCTTGCCCATGTTCATTTTAAGACAGACTCGCTCGGAGGCTCTGCTGAGGTCTTCGAGCATTGTACTCAGGTCCTCCGCGGTCTCAGCCATGACTACGATATCATCAGCAAACCGAAAGTGTGTCATGTACTCGCCATTGATGTTGATGCCCAGTCCTTTCCAGTCCAGAACCTTGAAGACATCCTCCAATGCAGCGGTGAACAATTTCGGGGAGATAACATCTCCCTGTCTGACACCACGCTGCAGAGGTATTGGTGTCGAGGTCTGGTCCTGTATTCGGACTGACATGGTGGCGTTTACGTACAAATCCTTTAGCGCTTCAATATACCGATAGTCTACTTGGCACCGCTGGAGAGACTGCAGTACAGCCCAGGTCTCGATCGAATCAAAGGCTTTTTCGTAGTCCACAAACGCCAAGCAAAGGGGTAGGTTATACTCCTCGGTCTTCTGTATAACCTGCCGTAGCGAATGTATGTGGTCTACTGTGCTGAAGCCCTTTCGGAAACCGGCTTGTTCGGGTGGCTGGAAGTCGTCAAACCTGCAGGCGAGACGATTCGTGAGGACTCTCGAAAACAACTTATAGACATGACTCAGAAGTGAGATGGGTCTGTAGTTTTTCAAAAGGGTGTTGTCACCCTTTTTGAAAAAGAGTACCACCACACTTCTGTGCCATGCCTTTGGCGTTTTTCCCTTGACTATGACGGAATTAAATAACTTCTGAAGGGCCCTAAGGATCGGTTCACCACCCGCCTTCAGTAGCTCTGCCGTTATTCCGTCATCGCCCGGCGCCTTGTTGTTTTTAAGCTGTTTCAGAGCCAATCGAATCTCCTGCAGGCTGACGTCCGGGATATCTTCGGTGTAGTGTCGGGTTAATCTTGCTCTAGGGTCTTCAGCAAGATTTAATGCGGGTTTTGTCGTCGAAGTGTAGAGCTGTCCATAAAAATTCTCGACTTCCCTCAAAAGCTCGGGCCCGGACGTTATGATCCTGCCGTCGTCAGTCTTCAGCTTGCTTAGCCGGCTATGCCCAATAGTGAGATCCCTAGCGAAAACTTTAGAGCCTCTGTTTCGCTCTATGGCGTCCGTTATTCGGCTTCACTGCGCGATCGAATCAGAAATGAGGAGATCCGCAGAAGAACGAGAGTAACCGACATAGCCCGAAGAATTGCAACACTAAAGTGGCAGTGGGCTGGACACATTGCCCGTAGGACCGATGCCCGATGGGGCCGACGGGTTCTCGAGTGGCGACCACGCACCGGAAGACGTAGCGTGGGTAGGCCCCCGACAAGGTGGACCGACGACCTGGTGAAGGTCACGGGAAACCGCTGGATGCGGGAGGCGCAGAACCGGTCGTCGTGGAGAATCTTGGGGGAGGCCTATGTCCAGCAGTGGACGTCTTTCGGCTGAAATGATGATGAATGATGTGATTTTTTATTTCCCGCAAGGGATGACGCGATCCCCAACTCGCCTGCCAAGCGTGGGGATTATGGCACCTCCTAAAAGCAATGAAAGCCTTGGGGGAGGCCTTTGTCCAGCAGTGGACCTCTATAGGCTGAAGAAGAAGGGATGATGATTTACCTAGCGTTATCCCAACCATATTGGGGCTTTCAATTTAATTAGAAGAATTTATTATTAGGTAATAGGTCCGTTAAATACCTTTGGATAAGATCGGTTATCAGACTTTCGATGTGGCCCCTATCGTCGCACGAGACACTGGCACATTTGACCACTTTACACGTTCAGAAATCACTAAAAATAAAAGAAAGAAATACTATATATACCGTATGTATAATAATATATGCGGTAAACATTACGTAAAAACTTTAAAAAAAAGACGTTGTTGAGGGAAACATGAGCCACATCCACGCAAAACGGCTATCGATCAACATTAAGTATATGGGTTTAATTTTGACAGTTTATTCGTACAAGACAGTGTATTATTTACGTTATTGAACGGACAATTTATTGAACACCTGAAGCAATGGATTAGTAATGTCCATCGAAGTGAATTAGATTTTGATTGATTGTGTCTTTTGCGATTAGGGGGCTGGTCACGGCGATCAATCTCAACGCAGAAGATATCACAGTGCAAAAGTGTGTGCACAAACACAGATGCAGTCTGTATTTTTTTACTCTCGTAGTCCGCTCAGCAGTGTAATTGCGTAATGCACTATCAGTAGCAATGGGTTTCATTTTGACAGTTCAACACCATTCATTGCGTTATTTACGATGTTGACCAGACAGATTTTTTGAACATATGGAGCAATCGGAAAACTACGGAGAATCTTCTCGTCCGAAATACCGCAGTGTCTCAAGACAAAAGTCTTTGACCAGTGTGTGTTGCCAGTGATGTCTTATGGAATTGAGACGTGGTCGCTAACAATGGGCCTTATAAGAAGGCTCAAAGTCGTTCAAAGGGCAATGGAGAGGGCTATGCTTGGGATTTCACTGCGTGATCAAATCAGGAATGAGGAGATCCGCAGAAGAACGAGAATAACCGACAATCGACATAGCCCGAAGAATTGCAACACTGAAGTGGCAATGGGCTGGACACATTGCCCGTAGGACCGATGCCCGATGGGGCCGACGGGTTCTCGAGTGGCGGCCACGCACTGGAAGACGTAGCGTGGGTAGGCCCCCGACAAGGTGGACCGACGACCTGGTGAAGGTCGTGGGAAACCGCTGGATGTGGAAGGCGCAGGACCGGTCGTCGTGGAGAACCATGGGAGAGGCCTATGTCCAGCAGTGGACGTCTTTCGGCTGAAATGATGATGATGATGATGATGATGGAGCAATCGATAAGCAATAAGCTTCAAAACGATTCAAATTGAAAGTAATGATTTATTTCTCTCTTCACAACATTGCTTTACAATATTTTTACTTATAGGTATTCCGCCATTGGAAGAGACTGGTGCCTGAAGTAGGTTTTTGAAGAAGCCTGTGTTACAGGTAACCAAACCCCCGCCCCGCAGCAAAACAATAGAGTAAAACGTTTAAATATGATCTTGAGTAACCATTTTGACCAACCAATAGTACAGAAAAAACTATTAATACACTATAAACTAAAAAATAACAATTAGCAATGTGAAGTGTCGTGTTGGAGTGAATGATGGAGAGTATGCATATTGGTTGCTATGTTTGAATGTATGTTGAAGTGTGTGAGTGTGAGTATCAGATGTAAAACAGCCACAAGAGAGAGAGAAGCTAGGCGGTCGGTGGTAGGCGATAGCATTGGCCGCCGGCAGAAGTTACCACCCACCAGACAAAGCCTTGCCGCCAAGCGATTTGTCGTGTTCCGGCATGATGTCTGGTGAAGCCGTACGGAGGACGGGTCTGAGCAGTTGTGTTGCGGTGTGTGCCGGGTACGATGCGCCTAATGTTGTTGTGTTGGGAGTTTGGTCGTGGAGGGTCTTCAAATCAATCTCTCTTTGGCGCAGCATCGTTGGTCGTGTTGTTAGGTTTAACATTGCATCACCTCACTCAACTGCCGTCTTTCTCCCTATTCGCTCAGTTTTTCTGAGTGAATAGGCTCTTAATAAACTAGCGCGCTTTACCATCAACGATCACATCACTGCTAACCATCAGGCAGGATTGCGGTCAAGCGCTAGTTTATAAATACTAAAAAAAAAAAAAAAAAAGCTGCTGGAAATCTATTTGAGAACTGTCAGCAAGTTCTCAGTTTTTTGATAGTCAAGGGATTTAAGAAAAGTTTTAACTGTCTTTTCACAATGGAAGATGGTTTTAGGATACAAGGGAGGTTTTCTCGGTGGTAGGCCATAACATCGGCTGCCGGCAGAAGTTACCACCCACCAGACAAAGCCTTGCCGCCAAGCGATTTGTCGTGTTCCGGCATGATGTCTGGTGAAGCCGTACGGACGACGGGTCTGAGCAGTTGTGTTGCGATGTGTGCCGGGTGCGATGCGCCTAATGTTCAATCTCCCTTTGGCGCAGCATCGTTGGTCGTGTTGTTCGGCAACATTACATCACCTCGCTCAACTGCCGTCTTCCTTCCTATTCGCTCAGTTTTTCTGAGTTAATAGGCTCTTAATAAACTAGCGCACTTTACCATCAACGATCGCATCACTGCTTACCATCAGGCCGGATTGCGGTCAAGCGCTAGTTTATAATTATTGAAAAAAAAAACAAATAATGGTAATGGTGTAACCAGGAAGAGGTCAACCGCAGAGCCAACGTCCATCACAACTAGGTCGATTTCAAACAGAGCTAAAAATGTTGTCATCTCTAATATCTTTGATTTTTTTGAGATTGTTTTTGTTTTATTTTTTAATATCATAGTCTTCATTTACCTTTTTACGTTCTAAAACAAAACAATACCCAAAATTGTACCATTTGCGAGAAAACTAAAACTTTAAAATTTAGTCCCTTAAGAAGATAGCGCTCATTTTATGTTTACGTTGAAATAAAGTCGTATAAAAACGAAATAACTCGTAGAAATTCTATATATTTAAGATTTTATATCATGATAATGTGCAAGCCTTCAAACGCAGAATACATTTTTCATTTGAGGATAATAGAATACTCTTATCCTAATGTTTTAAACATGAATCAAGGTTTAACTATCATTAGTGTAGCTTAAGTTAATACAGTCATAATATTAAATCCATTGAGGTCCTGGAACCCCGCCTCACCTCATACGCCGAAACATCGTCATTGGCCTTGCAGCGTGTCTTCGGAGTGGTGGTGCGTTACATATATTTTGCGAAATATTCATATTTCTACCGATTTCCGTGCTTTGGACAAAACTCGACTCATTCATGTCTAAAGTGTATTTGAAAAGGTATTGTAATCAAATATTTATAACCCAGTTATTCTAATAGCTAATAGGAACGTGCATATTTTAAATGTATTCCATTGCCGCCTAGATAGTTCTACAAGCTTAAAAATTTTAAGTTTGTCCCAAATATCATTTGTGTCAATTTCTAGAGTAACACTAATGATAGTGAATGTAACACTAATGAAATATTATAATAATGAATTAAATAAAAGAGCTTTTCCGCCTATAATTCTCCTTTTTTTTGTGTAATATGATGAAAATCCACAGTTATACTCATATATACATGATTATCTACGAAAGTTGTTAAATTATTATGGGTGTTTATATTTTGAGATTGAATGTGACTTAGTATAATTTAGTTAGGATTTAATGGCTGTTATTTACACGTCTAACTGCTCATTGCCAAAATCAGCAGTTAGACTGGTAAAGCGGACCCCAGACTCCAAAACCTGGAAAAGCTGCGGATGCGACTGGGATTAACGCTGAGATGATGATGATTAATGGCTGTTATTTACGAAAATATTTTTTTTAGGGCATTTTGTCGAATAAGACAAGGATGAGTGAAGATTAATTACAAAGAAGAAGAATAGCAAAGAGAAAAAAATATAAACAAATAAAAAAACGAAAAATATGCCACTGAAAGAGCTAAAAAAGGGAAGCTTATAGAAAAGAGAGTAAAAAAGTGAAAAATATTAACCAAATGTCTCAAAGAGAGCAAAGATTAAAATGGAAAAAGTGGGGTAAAATTCCAAACGTCATCACGAGAATAAATTAAAAGAGAAAATATACAAGAAGTGATTGTGCCACAAACTGAAATTGATTCTACAGCTGATGATAAAATTGGCGACCCTTTGGATGCACCTGATACAGATCGACAAAATAAGTTAAAAATATAATCTTGTTAAACAAAATTAAAGTTTTAAAACGACAGCATCTCTTGGAAAAGAAATAAATGTCACAATTACGAAAAACGAGACGATTAATTACGAAAAATTAATACCATGAAAAATAATCGAAACAAAAAATCTGAATACTGAAAAAACAGGCCTAAAAGAAGCTGCAAATGATAATATTAAGTCGAATACAGTATTTCCACGGCGGAATTACGACCTCTATAGGAAGTACCTACGCAGCCGTTTACGAAAGAAGATTTTAGAAGGAGGCATAAATATCCAAGAGATAGTGGAACAATTTTATGAAGATATATCAATAGAAGAATATGAGATTATAGAAAAAGAAATTCATCATTGCCAAAAACATAGCTCCTTTTAACGGAACTATGTTAGTCCACCAGGTGCTTTGGAAGTACGAATCGGAGTTCTCAAATCTTGAGTTTTTATGAGTGTGTTGACGCCATTTGTAAACACGACAAGCACATGCAATTGCATAAAACATACAAAAGTGCAATTGATTCAGAAGTTGGTAATGTTAAAATCATATCTCTTAATAAGAAAATTAAGATATTGAGCGATATCACCATTAAACACGCTAATAAATCAAATAAAGCTCCAAGTCCTCGAATTCGCGAAGAGGAGAATGTTACACCACTTTCTAAAGTTAAAGGTTCCTGAGATAATCTGTCATTCATGGTAACTCAAACAGAAGTAATGGCGTCTGGATTTGGGCAACAACATCAACAAGAAATTCTTGCGTTTTTTAATCAACCACAGACATGCAAAGATTGATTGAAAGATTAAGACAATATTTCTGGTAAAGAAATCATTAAAAGAAGTCAGAAGCAAATTGATAAAGATAATTTTATATAAATAATGATTAAAACCAAAGGAAATCAAAACCAAAATCAGCAAAATTATGAATAAATAAATACAAAAATATTGATAACTTAAAATATGGAAAACTTAAAAAAGTTTAAAGATTGTTCTTAAACGAATATATTACATTATATTCCTAAGGTTCCTTCTAAGAAGACTGAAAAATTATGTGCGTCCAAATAATATTTTTATGATTGATATGAGACAATAAACTGATTTAATCTATTTGGGTCGGTTTTATTTTTTTAGTTTTAGTCATATAGAGTTCATCCCAAAATTATTGCAATGAGTGATTACATTTGTTTTATTTTTAATTATATTATCATTAGTAGGCATCTAATCTCATTAGTGTTTTAGATAATTTCATTAGTGTAAGAACATAACTCATTCGTGTCACTCTGATTTCAATTTTTCAATAGTTCTACTTATTTACAAAATCATTAATATTTTATTTAACTTGTGTTAATATAACCCCATAGAATGAGCTTATACCATTAATTACCCAAAAAAAAACGGGTATTTAAGAAATCATGCAAAAAAGTATAAATTTAATTCGAAATTTGAAATCGACCCAACTAATAAATATATTGTAGGACCGGAAGAATCTTACTTCTACAGTTTTCCATGTCGTTCCCTAAAACACCATTACACACAATCGAAAGGCAAACTTTTCATCGATGCAGACATATGCACACAACCACAAAACTATCATTTTCCTCTTTATCCATAAACGTTTTGCTTATAGATAAATCGTAACGTAACTTTAATCATCGTTTATGAATATAATCCAACAATAGGTAGTAAAAGAGAGGCCACACCACGTATACTCACCAAGTGAAATTTGAAATGAGTGATACAACTTTCAGTAAACGTATCTACTTATACTAACATACGAGTATATAGAGAAATATAGTCAACACTCCCATATTTTCATAGTTAAGTGATATTACTCATAAAACTTATACAACATCTACCTACATAAGTTTAACAAGTCATCAATATAGAACAAAGCACTACAACATCTCGGAAAAGTACCTACCGATGTTTGGGGATTGACTCATCTTGTTTATTTAATGCATAGCAGACAGATGATATGAGCTCAAATAACCAGAGATGAGTCTACTTATTATCTCTTCGGATAACGTAGCTTTACCCGTCTATCTTGCTTGAGATATTATTTTCAAGGATTATGAATTGTGTGCTAGAAAATCCTAAGTACAATTTCGGTTGATTTGTACGCGAGCAATGGCACCAGTTGCATAAACAGGGCCTCACAAATCATGTGACTAGCAAACCACGAACTGACCTAGAAAAATTCCATTTCCACCTTTATAACAGAAATTTGAACTAATCTATACTCATATAAAGCTGAAGAGTTTGTTTGAACGCGCTAATCTCAGGAACCACTGGTCCGATTTGAAAAATTCTTTTTGCGTTGGATAGCCCATTAATCCAGGAAGGCTTTAGGCTATATATCATCACGCTGCGACCAGTAGGAGCGGAGCATTACTAAGCTACGCGAACGAAGACGCTGGCGGCTGCTAGTATAATATAAATCTGAAGAGTTTGTTTAAACGCGCTAATCTCAGAAACTACTAGTCCGATTCTATAAATTATTTTTGCTTTGGATAGCCTATTAATCCAAGGATAGTATAAAGGATAAGTAAGAAGGATAATATAAGGAAGGCTTATAACATTTAGGCTATGTAACATCACACTGCGACCAATAGGAGCAGAGCATATCAAAAATTTATATATAATTATCTCGAAGTGTCTATCTATCTATAGAAATCGACTCTTTTGAGGTTAAAATAAAATGTTCAAATTACTAACTTCATGCGAACGAACTCGCGAACGGCCGTTAGTATAATATATTCTTTTTTTGGCCTTTAACCAATCTGCTAAAGTGGCTAAACGTAAGAAAGAAACTTACGTTCTTGTGTCTCCCGGCGTTGGTTGGTGGTTTTTAGTCAGTAAGAATTTGAGTAATAACTGGATGAGAGTTGCTTAGTATCTAATTGAACGGCGTGAAATAGGAGAGGCCTATGCCCAGCAGTGGACCGCTATAGAGGCAGATGATGATGATGAAGAAGAGTTAGACAAATAGTTAAGATGATTTAGAGGTTAGGTTGGCAAATCTAAAATTTGACAAGTTCAGATAGAGCCTCGACTTTTCGTACATTTACGTAGCTACGCCCGTGAATGCTACTCTCAATTTTTGATAAGTGGCTTTACTATAAGCACAAAGGCTTATCCTTCGAGGATTACTGTGTGCATTGACAATAGGCTCACCACTTATCACATAATAAGATAACACAACATACCTGCAAGTGCATACCTGTCCAAATATACTTGATCCCCACATGATCTGACCATAATTTTCTTTGCAGTTTAACTGAAACTCTGAGGGAAGAAATACGGGTGGGTTTTATATTTAGTCAGTAAAAGTCTGACACACCCTTCTGCTCTGCCAAGAGCGGGACCAAACAAAAAAGGTTAGAGTAGTCAAATAAAAACGGTGACTTCAATTCGCATTTTTTTATTTTGTTATATGACTTTTGATTCCGATATCCTATACCTTTATCTATACATATATTGCACCCCACGACAAATAAAAGCATAATGTTTCAGATAAAGCAGCTAATAACCAATACTTTTAATGTTCGTATTCAGAAACTATGCCGTTCCTTCTTACTTCTGGAAGATTCACTATGTATGAAATCTGTAACTTTTCTACTTACACTCGTTAAATATGTATATTATATGTCTTAGGAGACAATAAATAAACTACAGTTGTCTCCGGCAAATGACTGATATGTATGCCGCATTATTCTTCTTTCTTTCTTTTCTTTAGAGTTAATACTACTTCAACTCTTCAATGGCCTCTGTGGTTAGATACCACAATTTTGCCAATAACACGTGTAAATTATAAAAATTCTTAAAAAAAAAATATTTTACAATAATGGCGGATGTCGCCAATGACAGTTGGAAAAACGGCCATGATGTGGCCACTATGCTGCGATATTTCAATGTTCTTTGTGAATTATTCACTGAATGCTCTTTTTACTACATAAATCACACGTTTTTATTTAGTAAACGACACTATAAATAATTTTAAAAATCCAATGAAAAATGTGCGTGACACTCAGCTTGGCTTTCCTGTCAAAAAAAAAAGTCACACTATTCTAATAAATTGTCAGCAACTGTCAACAGAAGACAACATTATACTACATCCATAAGATATACTAATAATATGTACCTAAATAGTATGAGTTTTTCAGTCTAATTTTATTTTATTTTGAAATGTTATATGTATATTTTAATAGTTCATAAATAATTTAAATGTATTTTGTGTATATGTAATTGTCTGATGTAAATAAAATTAATTATTTAATAGTAATTCTCATTTATTCCCGCTACCTAATTGGATCACCGTGGTGCAATTATGTATCTTATCTCAATTTTATCAGAGGTCGATATTGAGACCTCAAGGGTGAGATTAATAGGACTAGTCGAAGCTGGATTACATAGGATGTGATGGGATTGTACATACTACAGGAAACTGCATATGCACAAACGTTGTCATGCTTAACTTGGCATAAATATTTGTAAAAACAGAAATTCAACTAAAACTTCTTCCCAAACGTGTTTCCAAATGGAAAAAAATCATTCTTAAAAAAACCGCTGACGAATGAATGAATCAACAATGACGAAACTATAAGGGTTTCGAGACGTGTAGCTCATGTCTCAACTGAGAAAAAAGATGTTAATGAACATATATATGCATGAAAATTTATCGTTGTACTTTATTGTCGAATTTCCACTAATTATTTGCGAAAAGTGTTACAGAAGCTTTGGTGGTAACCAAGGTTGTGCTAATGTTGTAAGCCTTTGCTTCACTTTGGGCCACGGATTTTGAAAAGGCCTTCGAAGCGTTTGATCACTATACTCTATTGCCTCTCAGTTCGTTATTTTTTTTTTAACATCCATTTTATTTAGCCATAAACGTGTAAAACTGCAAGAGTTTGATTAAATTTGCCAGTAGCCAAACTTAAACACACAAACGGCATGCAACGCCTTGTGGGTTTATACAAGGATCTGATCTAGGCCCGATTCCTTACTTTTCACAGACTATCAAGAACATGATTTAATTTTATGAAAAGCTAAATGTTATCAAATTTAAAAATTTTATAAAACTAAAATTTTTCAGTTCTCGAAGAATACTATATTTTTTTATAAGAAATATGAATGTAGGAGTAATTCTAGTGTAGGGCAACGTTTTTGTAAAAGTAAGTTTTAGTGTTTCTAAAGTCACCAGTTTACGAACATTTCATCTCAAATGAACAAAGAAACTAAACCCGGGCCGACTACCTGTAGGCCTTATTTATTCCAAGTGTGAGTCCAATCCGAGACACAGCTCAGCAATCGCATGCAAAACCACTACGCCAATCGTGTCCTCAAACTTTATATTACTTTGTTTTATGTGATCACAAACCTTGAAGCTAAGAAGTTACTAGGTATATATTTCGTTCGCGTGGAGTTAGTTATTTGAACATTTTATTTTAACCCCAAAATATACATACATACAGCATACATTTTAAATTTTTGCTATGCTCCGTTCCTATTGGTCGCTGCGTGATGTTGTGCTGCTGGTGTTGTAGCCTTAAGCCTTCTTGGATTAATGGGCTATCCAACACAAAAAGAATTTTTCAAATCGGACCAGTAGTTCCTAAGATTCATCACTCTATGGCATCATCATTTCAGTCGAAAGACGTATACTGCTGAACATAGGCCTCCCCCAAGGTCCTCCAGGACGACCGGTCCTGCGCCTCCCACATCCAGCGGTTTCCCACGATCTTTCGGTACCCACGCCGCGTCTTCCAGTGCGTGATCGCCACTCAAGAACCCGTCGACCCCATCGGGCATCAGTCCTACGGGCAATGTGCCCGGCCCACTGCCACTTAAGTGTTGCAATTCTTGGGGCTATGTCGGTTACTCTCGTTCTTCTGCAGATCTCCTCATTCCTGATTCGATCGCGCAGTGAAACCCCAAGCATAGCCCTCTCCATTGCACTTTGAGTTCCTGAGATTAGCGCGTTCAAACAAACAAAATCTTCAGCATTATACATTACTGCTACAATGTAAATCTATACGTACATTGTAGCATTAATTAGATATTTCTGTAATCTGTCGTTTGTCAATAAAGTGCTTGTAGCCCAGGGTTAAGATACTTACCGATAATGGTAACAAGCACGTCACCTTTCAACTAACATGTAGTCATCAAAGGATACTAAGCAGGTGCTTCCGGTATTGTAGAAATTTAGTAAGGAATCGTACTGTTTGTTTGCTATTTATTCAAATAAATTTTGTTCGGTTTCTTATTAAACATCTTATTTTACTAATTTTAAGAATGTTCACTATCTAATCTGTCTTGATCTGTCATTTTTTTTTTATAATCATAAACTAGTGCTTGACCGCAATCCCGCCTGATGGTAAGCAGTAATGCAATAAAAAAACTTACTGAATAGGAAGGGAGACAGCAGTTAAGCGAGGTGATGCAAAGTTAAACTCAACAACACGACCAACGATGCTGCACCACAGGGTGATTGATCTGGAGCACAATAACATTTAGCGCATCATAACTGGCACACATCGCAACACAACTGCTCAGACCCTGCCCAGACATCATGCCAGAACACGCCGGAACACGACGAATCGCTTGGCGGCAAGACTTTATCTGGTGGGTGATCGTCATCTGCCGGCAGCCGATGTTATGGCCTACCATCGAGGATTCTAATTCGAAATTCTTCTAATTTCTCTTCATTTTGACAAGTTTATGACATTTGTTTGTCGCCAAGATGAGACTGAGCCTAGATTTTAAACTACGAAAATTGGTCTTCTGTTTGCTTATCTTCTATGGTACCTTATACACCTTTCTAATTACAATATATTTCCTGTTTGTTAAATTTCATTCTCTGTCAGATTACTGTCTAAAGTACGCCCTAATTTTGCCACACATAACAAGAAATGACAGCCTCCGTGGCGTAGCGGTAGCGAACGCGACCGCTGCGCAAGGAGGCGCGCGTTCAATCCCTGCCAATGCAAATATTTGTATGCATGAATATGAATATTTGCACCGGTCTGGTCGTGCCTTGGAAAGCACGTTAAGCCGTTGATCCCGGTTGCCATACGAATATCTAGTGGCCGTCGTTACGGGTTGTTGGAGCCTTCAAAAGTCCAACAATTGGTCTAACTGCAATGCTTCAATATCGCCTTCGAGTTGTGGAGGTCAGGAAAATGTCGAAGTTTTGCCAAAATCAGTAGTAAGACTGGTAAAGCGGACCCCAGACTCCAAAAAGCTTCGAATGCGACTTAGATTTACGCTGAGATGATGATGATGATGAAATACAGAATCCAGACAGCTGCTGCCCTGCTGGCTCATTCTTGAAAGAATTTAATCCAAAACCTCATGAGTTTGTGACCGCTTCAACAACGAGGTTGTTTGTTATGTTAGGAAGTACTGTCAAGTAGAATACCAAAAAGAGAATTTAATGTAAATAGTGGCTGAGCCGTCTGACAAAATTTTTTGTGCGTCCTAATCTAACTAAATCTTTGTTGTCGTTGTCTATCAGAAATTGTCGTGAACGATAAGACAGACTTTCGTAAAGTCGACCTTGTAATTATTCTGTAAAGAAAAACAATAAAGAGATAAAATCAATAAGATATAGTTAACTTATCTGACAAAGGAAGAATGGTTATTTCTTACAAATAAACCAATTTGTAAGATGACGGAAGTGTCAGTGTGTGGTTTTCTTTATATAAAAAGCCTATAATGTTCCCACTCCTGGGATCCAATCCTCTTTTCAGTGAGAGGGAGTGGGCCATAATTTACCACGCGGACTAGCGCGAGTTTGTAGATGTTACATGTCTTGGAAGGTTTGGCACTAGGACATGTCGGTATCCTCAAAATGTTTTCCTTAATTTTTAGAGTGAGTAATCTTTGTGCGCTATAGTCGCACGCGGTTTTTTGGCAATTACAGTACATTTTGTTAATGTCTGCTAGGGATGTAACGGAGGTAGTTATATCGGAACTGGAACCGGAGTCGGAGTTTTTAAATTTGATTTATAGGAGTCGGAACCGGAATCGGAACGGGAGGCGGAGGCAGGGTCAGAAGTGGTGGTAGGAGAGAGTTTTTTTTAATTTAAACACAAAAACATTATCAACTCAAGATAAAGTGTGTGTGAACAATGTCAACTTTTCCATTTAATTTTAAATTTATTATAAAATTAAACACAAACAGTGAAAAGAAAATTGACATATTCCAAAATGAACAAAAAATTAAATGAGGTTAATTAAAACCCAAAGTAGCATGTTATATTACATTTGAACAAAAGCTTTGAAACAAATTAAATCAAATGTGTTGACTCCAAAACTAGCGGAAAATCGAAACAAATATCTATAACCTATGAACGTATCTAGTGCTCGTGTGCGTAACAAAATAATCTTCATCTCAACGTTAATCCCAGTCGTATCCGAAGCTTTTCAGCTTTGGAGTCTAGGATCCGCTTTACCAGTCTAAGAACTGCTGATTTTGGCTAAACTTAGATATTTTCCGTGAAGAATTGGTCTAAATGCGTAACAAACTAATAACATAATTGACGGTAATATAATTGACGATAGAGTGCACGTGTGACGTAGCACGAGTCAGGGAATTCCCCGCGTGATATGTATGAACCTGTTTATAACAGTCAACAGGCCGCCGCTGCTATGGTATGCTTTAATAACCTCCGATTTAAAAGTAGCGGAACCGAAGGTATGATAATAATCGGAAGTTCCGACTTAACGGACTCGGAGTCGAAGCTCCGTAACATCCCTGGTGTCTACTGCGTGGTCTATTTAAAAGTTATAGAGAAGTCCTCGTTTATACTTTGTTTAGTAATTAGGGGAGTTCATACATGTTTTAAGAGATTTCCGTGGGGGCAGCTGCAGTGTTATATAATAAGCCTACGAGATTCCCGCTTCTGGAACACAGTTCTCCTCTCTATAAGAGGGAGTAGGTCTCACCTCATAATCCACTACGCGGGCTAGTCAAAGTTGACATTTAAATAAAACTTTATTACAGTCAGTTCAACCGTTTTTAATTTCTACAGCGTTGCTCGCATGACAAATGGTAGCGCAGTAGGTAAATAGTTGCCATGAACCGATATCTTTTAATACTATCCTTATGCCCACGGAACGGAAGTCAAATTCGGGTGAACGAACTGTAGGTTGAACAAGATTTTTCTGACAACTTTGCAAATATTGTTATTTTACACATTATTTTGTTTATAACTTGTTTACTAGACAAGCAATTTGATAGGTACTATAAAGATCGTAATCAACAAAGAATACATTAGGATTCAACCTTGATTTGAATTGATGGTATCATTTTTTATTTTTGCATCTAAATCTTAATGCGGTTCATAGAATACATCTACCTATCAAGTTGAACTGCCGTAGGCAGGCGATGAAGAGTAAAATAACAAATTGATGTCCTTTCCTCAGCTAGAGATAACAACTGACACGGTTAGTGCAGTGCCACGGTTTCGCAACCCCTGCCGTATGTGTAAGATGGAACACCGGGGCTGTTTTAGTCAGTAAGAGTCTGACAGACCCCGCCGCCTACCCTAGGGAGGAGTCATGAGGATTTTTCACCTCGAAAAAAAAAAGTGATTGAGTGATCCGACTACTGCGTTGCGTGTCGCGGGTTGTTTTTTTTTTTTAATAATTATAAACTAGCGCTTGACCGCAATCCCGCCTTATGGTAAGCAGTGATGCGATCGTTGATGGTAAAGCGCGCTAGTTTATTAAGAGCCTATTCACTCAGAAAAACTGAGCGAATAGGAAGGAAGACGGCAGTTGAGCGAGGTGATGCAATGTTAAACCCAACAACACGACCAACGATGCTGCGCCAAAGGGAGATTGATCTGAAGACCCTCCACGACTAAACTTCCAACACAACAACATTAGGCGCATCGTACCCGTCACACATCGCAACACAACTGCTCAGACCCGTCCTCCGTACGGCTTCACCAGACATCATGCCGGAACACGACGTATCGCTTGGCGGCAAGACTTTGTCTGGTGGGTGGTAACTTCTGCCGGCGGCCGATGTTATGGCCTACCACCGAGAGAAATGGTTGGTACGGTTTTCTTTATATAATAAGCCTATAATGTTCCCACTCCTGGGATCCAGGCCTCTTTTCAGTGAGAGGGAGTGGGCCATAATCTACCACGCGGACCAGTGCGAGTTGGTAGATGTTACATGTCTTGGAAGTTTTGGCAAGTGAGTAATATTTGTGCGCTATAGTCGCACGCGGTTTTTTGGCAATTAGGTACACCGTACATTTTGTTAGTGTCTACCAGGGATGTAACGGAGGTAGTTATATCGGAACTGGAACCGGAGTCGGAACCGGAGGCGGAGGCAGGGTCAGAAGTGGTGGTAGGAGAGAGATTTCTTTATTTAAACACAAAAACATTATCCAGTCAACTTTTCCATTTAATTTTTTTATTGTAAAATTAAAGACAAACAGTGAAAGGAAAATTGACATATTCCAAAATGAACAAGAAATTAAATGAAGTTAATTAAAACCCAAAGTAGCATGTTATATTACATTGAATGAACAAAAGCTTTGAAACAAATTAAATCAAATGTGTTGACTCCAAAACTAGCGAAAAATCGAAACAAATGTCTATAACATATGAACGTGTCGTGTGCTCGTGTGCGTATCAAAATAATCATCATCATCTCAGCGTTATCCCAGCTTTTCAGTTTTGGAGTCTAGGATCCGCTTTACCAGTCTATGAACTGCTGATTTTGGCTAAACTTCGATATTTTCCGTGAAGAATTGGTCTAAATGCGTAACAACCTAATAAAAAGTGAAAATATAATTGACGGTAGAGTGCACGTGTGACGTAGCACGAGTCGGGGAATTCCCCGCGTGATATGTATGAACCTGTTCATAACAGTCGACAGGCCGCCGCCGCTATGGTATGCTTTAATAACCTCCGATTTAAAAGTAGCGGAACCGAAGGTATGATAATAATCGGAAGTTCCGACTTAACGGACTCGGAGTCGAAGCTCCGTAACATCCCTGGTGTCTATTGCGTGGTCTATTTAAAAGTTATAGAGAAGTCCTCGTTTATACTTTATTTAGTAATTAGGGGAGTTCATACATGTTTTAAGAGATTTCCGTGGGGGCAGCTGCAATGTTATATAATAAGCCTACGAGATTACCGCTTCTGGAACACAGTTCTCCTCTCTATAAGAGGGAGTAGGTCTCACCTCATAATCCACTACGCGGGCTAGTCAAAGTTGACATTTAAATAAAACTTTATTACAGTCAGTTCAACCGTTTTTAATTTCTACAGCGTTGCTCGCATGACAAATGGTAGCGCAGTAGGTAAATAGTTGCCATGAACCGATATCTTTTAATACTATCCTTATGCCCACGGAACGGAAGTCAAATTCGGGTGAACGAACTGTAGGTTGAACAAGATTTTTCTGACAACTTTGCAAATATTGTTATTTTACACATTATTTTGTTTATAACTTGTTTACTAGACAAGCAATTTGATAGGTACTATAAAGATCGTAATCAACAAAGAATACATTAGGATTCAACCTTGATAAGCTAAAGTCAAAAACTATGAAGAAAAGGACAAAACGGGCTATGCTTTGAGTTTATTTGAGAGTTTAAGAGAGATGATCCAGCAGATAGCCAAAGTTGTCGACATAACTCACAGAAAAAGTAAAAAACAAACAAGTGCGTGTCGGACTCACGCACACAGGGATCCGTACCATTGATTTATGACATTAAAGGATTTAAGTTGTATGAAAGATTACGCGGTAATAAGCGGTTTACGATTTACGAGGTATTAAAAAAACTACGTACTAGATCTGGTTCAAAACAATTTTCGTTGGGTAGTTTTTATAGTAATGTACATCATATGTTTCTTTTAATTTTTCATTTTCTTATTTTATAATTTAGAGGGGGGGGGGGGACCAACTTTTTTCCACTTTGGAAGCGTCTGTCACGCAAACTATTCGGTTTAGAAAAAAAATATTTTAGAAACCTCAATATCATTTTTGAAGACCTATCCATAGATACGATATCCCACACGTATGTGTTTGATGAAAAAAAAATTTTGAGTTTCAGTTTTAAGTATGGGGAGCCCCCAATATTTATTATTATTTTTTTATTTTTGAATCAAAATCTTAATGCGGTTCATAAAATACATCTACCTACCAAGTTTCAACAGCATAGCTCTTATAGTTTCGGAAAAAAATGGCTGTGACACACAGACGGACAGACGGACAGACAGACATGACGAATCTATAAGGGTTCCGTTTTTTGCCATTTGGCTACGGGAACCTAAAAAGCAAGCTGAAGTGGCAATGCGCCTATGATTTAGGGTAGACTAACAGCAAAGTACATCGCCCTCTTATGGATAACAGTGCGAAAAGGCGAAAATGTATTTGGTATGTGTATTTGGAGAAGCCGACGTCCAGCAATGAACTGCCGTAGGCTAATGATGAAGAGTAAAATAACAAATCGATGTCCTTTCTTCAACTAGAGATGAACCGACACGGTTAGTGCAGTGCCACAGGGCCGGCACCAATCAGGGGCTGCGGAAGCAGTATTCGTTCTCGCAACCCCTGACGTATGTGTAATATGGAACACCGGGGTTGTTTTTAGTCAGTAAGAGTCTGACAGAGCCCGTCGCCTACCCCAGGGAGGAGTCTTGAGGATTTTTCACCTCGGAAAAAAAAAGTGATTGAGTGATCCGACTACTTACTGCGTTGCGTGTCGCGGGTTGATTTTTTTATTTTTAATAATTATAAACTAGCGCTTGACCGCAATCCCGCCTGATGGTAAGCAGTGATGCGATCGTTGATGGTAAAGCGCGCTAGTTTATTAAGAGCCTATTCACTCATAAAAAATGAGCGAATAGGAAGGAAGACGGCAGTTGAGCGAGGTGATGCAATGTTAAACCGAACAACACGACCAACGATGCTGCGCCAAAGGGAGATTGATCTGAAGACCCTCCACGACCAAACTCCTAACACAACAACATTAGGCACATCGTACCCGGCACACATCGCAACACAACTGCTCAGACCCGTCCTCCGTACGGCTTCACCAGACATCATGCCGGAACACGACAAATCGCTTAGCGGCAAGACTTTGTCTGGTGGGTGGTAACTTCTGCCGGCGGCCGATGTTATGGCCTACCACCGAGTAAAATCCCGCACGGAACAGATATTTGTATGGCAAGTACTTGTTCCGGGTCTGGCTGTTTGTGTATTTGAATTTAATTGTTTGTAAACGCGCCCACGATACAGGAGTAACAACTAGTGTGGGTTTTTTTTTTAATAAAAACAATGAGATTGAAATAGGAATAAAAAATTAAATAAAAATAATTGATAAAAACTAACCTGTTCCAAGTAAAAAACTCAACCCGGAATATTATTGTTCCAGTACACTTTTTTTTTTTTTACTAAATTAATAAGATAGGTAACTCTTTGACACGACTGTTTACATTTAACTATCGCAAAACGTAGGGAATGAATGATTTATCTGTTCGTTGCACTGCACTGTTTGTCTTGCAAAGTTGTATTATTATAATTACCTCTGTGATAGTCCTAGCGCCAGGCTTCGTCCAGTATACTGTTGTCACTTGTGCTGTTTCAAATGCTTAATTTTACTTTAGTAACGGTATTTTTTTTCTGATTCTTTTTCGATCAATTGTTTCGCTCCACTGAACATCCACCGGTACTGAATTATCTTCAATTATTCCTCATACAGTAATATATTCTCAAGCACTATTTGCGTGGTTTGATGAGTGTGTGCTTACGATAAGGTAGTGTTGTTGGTATTTCCATTACAATATTCGTTTTTTTCTTATTAGAAGGGGCATGAATAACGTCTTTGCTTACGCCTTCAGGAAAAACACTGTGTGGAATGGAAACTAAATTTTGCCTCAATGCATCGGAAGTCGACATTAAGTCAGCAGTTAATACGGCCATCCATCTTACAACGCTAAATACGTTCTACACATTACAGTGACGTCATGCAAAATGTTTTTACGTGCAAGCTTTACGTCACGTCACGTGTCTAGCATATATTCCCCAAAAGCACTTAATTATTTCCTAAATCAGGGCTTTTGTCTTCATAATGATCTAGATTATATGTTTCCCACCCAAATACACACTATTTATTATTAAAGCAATAAAGATATTGAGTGTAAAGGGTGTAAAAAGACAACTTATGAAACGTCATTGTTATGTTGTTTTTGTACTGGACTAAACTTGGGAACCTTCTGGGTACGGAGATATTATCATTGCGTGGCCAACTTTTACTGTATTTTTTTTTTTTACGAAAACAATTTATACTTGTTATAACATAACTTTATACACCCCCATGTATCGTTGCATGCACCCATAACTGACCAAAGGTCTGGGTGTGTGAACTCTACACCCACAATTTCCCACTAAAAGTTATTTTTGCGTTAACTATGCAATATTCGACGTTAGTTTTTGTATATGCGAAACCCTAAACACATGTCCAATATTTTGACGACTGTGACACAGTTTATACTACTTAGTATAGTCGTCAACGTTATCTCTTATAAATAAGGAATTTATTACTTACCACGATCTTGTATATAGAATAAGAAAAATTTGTAATTGGCTTGTATCCTAAAAAATAATTTAATGTCCGTCAGATAGCTTTATAAAAAATATTGAACACGTATTTTTTATTTTATTCAAATACCTACCTAGGAAGATATATTGATTTGAAATGTCGCATGACGTCACGCCATGGCGCAAAATATAGAACGGCGTGACGTAATTAGCCCCCACTCTGTAACTTTAATACGCTAGGTATATCTCAGTAATTTTTGGTAATTACGACAAAATAAAAAATACGGGTCTTAATTTTTTTTATTATCTGTAAGACGGACTAATTATTTTTTTGATTTTCATACCTTGGATACATCCCTATTCTTGGAGTGATCAATAAACTATTATTATTATTATTATTTTTATTCCAAAACCATATCATGAATATCCACAAAGTTATAGGTGTTATATGCCACAATGTTATACACAATATGTAATATCGATAACTGATTCTACTAATGCCTACAAAGCCGGGCTAACCTTAAAAAAAAATCGCAAACGGAGGTAAATTAATACATGTGCGGTAGGCAAACTCTGATCATGCAGAGAAACTCTGAGCATAGCTCTTTCCATTGCCCTTTGTGTGACTCTGAGCCTTCGTATGCGGCCCATTGTGAGCGACCACCTTTCAGTTCCGTAAGTCATCACTAGCAACACACACTGGTCAAAGACTTTAGTCTTGAGCCACTGTGGTATCTTGGACGACGAGAAAATGTATTGTAGCCTCCCGAACGCTGCCCAACCGAGTTGGATTCGACGAGACACCTCTTTCTCGAAGTTGGACCTACCTATTTAACAATGATGTTATCAAATGTGTGCGATTGTGGGTTCGAATTCTAATAAAGACAAAATCTTTTTGTTGTTTCATATAATTTAATATTGTGATTATTGATTTGTATTTTAAAGTAAAAATGTTTGCAAATAATATTTACACGATTAGGAAAATTTATTGAATATTTATACCTAAAAAGGTTTTGATTACATGTTTTAGTTTACTATAGAAGTTAGTAGCACCTAACAATCATAAGCGGGCGGCAAGTTGTCAATGGGTATGAGTATATATCAAACTATATTCTAGAAGAAGATCGTAACTACAACTAGTATTCCTTGACCATAGTTTTGTGAGATTGTAACTCGACTTTTGGTCGTGATAGTACATATTTAATGCAGAGTTAATGGCAATGTGACGCTTTTTTTACGTCCCGGCAACAGCCGTGGGTCGGAGAATCATCCCTTTTCAATGGTGATTGAAGAACTATACACCATGTAGGGTAATCGCTCTACCAGTAGCAATAAATTTCTTTTTTTGACAATACAACAACATTCATTGCCGTATTTACTTTGTTGCTAAAGGACACATTTTCGAACATATGGAGCAATGGATTAGCAATACGCTTCTAAATGAAAAAATAATAATAGTGTGTTACTCAATTAAGAATAGAATACTCTTTGTTATGTACACCATATAGATTACAGAACATACTCGTAAATATAAAGATTTTGCAAAGGGGTGACACAATGGGCGCGGACTTATATACATCTCTCTAAATTCGGCTTCATGTCTGTATCAACAACTAGGTAGTTGTTGATACAGACACGAAACAGAACGGAACACAGCACAGAACAGAGAACAGCTTGACAATAAACCACAATATTTAGTTAAACTAAATATAAAACTAAATTAGTTTTCTCGTACCTACGAGAAAACTAAATATTGTGGTTTATTGTCAAGCTGTTCAGTTTAGGTAAACCACTTGTTAATCGCGGCATTCAATTGGATTTCATAGCAGCACAGATATTGCTCGAAACAATATATTATGATATAAGTGAGATAAGTTAAAAATTACAGCTGAGACAATATTGCGCTAACCATCAAAGTGCACATATCTATTTCATACGACGTTTTATAACATAAAACTCGGATTAAATAAAATAATAGCCAGGAAATAAATAAAACTAGGATTAGATTTGAAGAAAGAGCGCGTAATAATTTTAATTGTAGTAAAATTAGGGACTAGGGGAGAGTTGGATATTACCGAGCCCCTGAGGACTTGGGCCTATAATTAGGAAACTGATTGACATAAAAAGAAATAAATTTGAGTAATTAGTAGGACATTTATTCAGGTACGCATACCATATAACAAAAACTTCCAGAAACTAAACAAAAAGTAATTATTGCCAATTAACAAAATAATATATAGTCGCGATATTGTCAAACCGGTCTGATAATATCGTGCCCAGGGTTGACAAAATCGTGCCCACATTAATTGCACACAAATGGGTGAATAATAAAAGTAAAAAAATAAAAATAAATGAATACCATAAGTAATTTTCTTGTGCGAAGATAGCGAGACCCAAAACTTAAACTTTTCTAGAGTTTAATCAGTAAATTAAGTATCACGCAATAAGTATTAACAAAAACAAATTTTTACATATATTTTATAACATGAACTCTTAGTAAAGTTTTGAATAGGTTTTTTCAGATTAGTCCATAGATACCTAATACACTAATCAGTCTCAAAAATACCTAATATCTATTAAATATCAGACATCAAGTTATATTAATCACAGCATAAAACACAAAAAAAAATTCGGCAGAATCTTTTCCGCTACATTCCTTGTGTATCCAATTCGAGCATCTACAACAACGCAACCCTCCATAACGACCAAACTCTTGACATAGGGCACAAATATCCCGATTCTCTATCTATGTCATCACGAGTTAGGGGCGCATGATCCATACGATATCATCACTGCGGCTGTCGATACGTTTCTTAGACTCCCCTTTACCTTTCTGTTTTCCTTTCCTGGCCTTATTTATCTTCTTGCTTTTCATATTATTATCTTTATCCTCAGTACTTTCGCTACTCTTGAAAACTTTTCTATTGACAGACTTTCCTTTAATTTGTTTACTTTCTTTAACTTTCTTTTCTGCAACGTTATTTTCTTTTGCTATCTTCATTTGTCTTTTTCGTTCTTTTTCCTCCAACTGCTCCTTTAAAGATGATGTGAGAACAATAGAGTGCAGTTTTTTAACACGTCTCTGTATTTTCATTTTCTTTTGTGGTATAGGGCTCAAGTATTCTAAAATACGACGCGAAGTGCTCGGCTCAGAGATATCTTTACCCAAAGCAGCGGAAGGCGTGTTTTCATTTCTATTGCTGTTAAATGGTAAGGGTCATAATTGTCTCCCAACTTTAGTCGATCTCTAATTGTTGATTCAGGAATACTGAAATTCCTAACAGCTGTCTTTATTTTACTTCCGCTTCGTATAGCCTCAAAGACAGCTTTCAAATTTTGGAGATCCCATAACTTTTTCTTTTTCTTTGGAATAGATTGGTCCATCTAAAACGGAAATTATTAAAGCTACATTATTTTGATTTGTATGTAGGTATTAAATGCCACTAACAGACGTACATACAGACACATGAATCTTAAATCTTTTGTTGAAGTAAAATCAAGTTAATGTAAATAAAACATTCTTTACATAGTTTATAAATTCGCGCCCTGGGCTGATAATACCGCGCCCCCAGCACGGAATTATCAAACTTGACCATTTTATTTTTGAACCTCAAAAATATATGGAAAATATTATAGTACGTAGAAACGTATTCTGACATGAATTCTACAGAATACAAGCATTAAAATGTATAGTTTCAAAGTATTACAATATTAATACAGTATTGCTTACCTCTTTCCGAAAGTACACGAAAAATTATAAGGAGTAACGAAAAAAAACTACTATGGCGTGTGCTATCTCCGTCGTTGCGTGAACTGTAAAGGCGTTGCTCGGGAAGGGGTGTAGGCATGTCCGGCTTCGAAGTATATGCACTGATTCGCGGAACTAGTGGATAGTTTTTGAACTACTCATACGTGCGGAATTAACAACCGCGCGGTAATATCCAACTCTCTCCTATAGTAGATATTTTTTTACAGTTAAATGGTTGTAATTTATTGTCAAGATTAATTGAATTAAAGAATTAAGTGTTTATTTATTATATTGTATCTCCCAAAGTTAATTTTATTCATTAAATGTTGACCACATTTCTGACAAACATTTTTTTGCAAGATTTAAAAAGGTACCGTTTTTCTTTGACCAAACATAAACTGTAATAAAATACGTATAATACTATATTGAAATTGGTGACATAAAGGACCCTTTACAAGCTAATGTGTCATAAAATCTGTTATAACACAGATAGTCAGTCCGACAACCCCTAGAAGAGACCCCAAGACCCTAGGTTCCACATACATACATAAGTCTCAATCCCTTGGAAATATGGCTCTCCCGGTGCGCAGTTACCTTCTGCGACATCACGTCCTCGCAGAAGGACACCACCGCGTCCCACGACTCTGCGCTACCGACCATCCTCCGCACTACTGCCGGCAGCGTCAGGTCGCCTCCTACTTCATTTGTGAGGACACGGCGCTACTCCTCCCAAGCCACACACTCGGAGAGCGTGTGCTGCGCTCCCCGCATTGGACGCAGTGGTGGCACCGAGCGTCCGGCTCCCTGCTTAAGCGACGCAGGTACTTGCCGAAGCAGCCGTGCCCCGACAGTACCTGCGTCACTCTGAACGACAGGGAGCCGTGCCTCCTCCCGAGCCAGTCGTCGAGTACTGGCCGGATCGCTTCGACGGTAGCGAGGCCGGCGGTAGGGCGCATAAGCCTCTGCCGCCAGTCCGCCACCAGGACCTGACGGAGCTCCTCTCGGCGTAGCTCGATCTATACTATATACAGTATATATATAGTATACAGTAAGGCGAAAGTACTATATATAGTACTTTCGCCTCTAGGATCCTATGTATACCCTAATCCAGGTCGAGATCAAGCCATGTGCCAAATTTCATCGCTTCTAATTTTGTACAAAGCACAGGTCCGCTCGTGTGCGGAGTGCTGCGGCCACATTTGGGCTGGTGCTGCGAAATGTCGCCTTGCCACTTTGGATTCAGTGGAGAGGCGTGCGAAGAGGCTAATTGGCGACCCAGACTTAACTCGAAATGGTCTCCTAAGCCTGGAGCACAGGTGTAGAGTAGCTAGCCTTTCGGTCTTCTATAGGATGCATTCTGGTGAGTGTACAAGGGAATTGCATGATTTAATTCCCCCATCTCCGTTCCATCAACGGACGACCCGTCGTACGGCGAGTTTCTACCCTTACGTTGTTGACACCACTGCGATCCGGACGAAGCGTTTTGCTTCCTCCTTTATACCGCGTACATCGAAAGACTGGAACAATTTGCCGGCGTCGGTGTTTCCGTCAAATTACAATTTGAGTGTCTTCAAGGCTAGAGTGAATAGGCTCTTAATAAACTAGCGCGCTTTACCATCAACGATCGCATCACTGCTTACCAGGCGGGATTGCGGTCAAGCGCTGGTTTATAATTCATAAAAAAAAAATACGGCGAGTTTCCACCCTTACGTTGTTGACACCACTGCGATCCGGTCGAAGCGTTTTGTTTCCTCTTTTATACCGCGTACATCGAGGGACTGGAACAATTTGCAGGCGTCGGTGTTTCCGTCACACTACAATTTGAGTGTCTTCAAGGCTAGAGTGAATAGGCTCTTAATAAACTAGCGCGCTTTACCATCAACGATCGCATCACTGCTTACCATCATTGCGGTTTTTCACCAGGGATTGCGGTCAGGCGCTGGTTTATAATTTATAAAAAAAAAAAAATATTTAGCCGTTTTAGCATGAAACTGTAACAAACAAACAGACGAACAAGGAAATATTTTTTCTTTATAATATTGTACTAGCTTTCCGCCCGCGGCTTCGCCCGTTTTGAATTCGGTTATATCGCGCTTTTTAGATTCCTCATTTTCGGGGATTAATTATCGTATCATTTAGCTTCTAAGTTTACATGTGCATATTCGCTTGCAATATATTATACCTTGTTTTAAACGACACACAGCGCCATATATCACCGAACTGATATGAAGCTAACAATATTTTTGTTTTCCCTCGGGAATATAAAACTTTTCCGGGATAAAAAATACCCTATTATTTAATCCGGACTTCTAACATTACGTCTGCAAAATTTCAAAGCAATCGGTTCAGTAGTTACGGCGTGAAAGCGGAACAAATAAACAAACTCACTTTCCGATTTATAATATTAGTAAGGATAAATAATATTATCAGTACCTACAAAATAATCTTAACGACAGTAATATATCATATCTTCCAAGTGCCTATAGCCGTCTGTGATTGAAGTGGATTACCGTCCGTTTCCTCATGAAGAGACGTACCTTATCTAAGACCAAGGTCATTTCTCGTAATTAACGTGCAATATGAAAACATGAGACTGGAATGTGATGCACTAAATAGATAAAAACACAAAAGATGTCCTTCTTTTGTGTTTTTGAAGTGAAACTTCTTTACGCACGCTTGACTTGGGGAGTAAGCTGGCGAACGCGTGACGTAAGCGTTACGAAAAGTCATCGGACAAGGCGAACGGAAGTTAAGTGGGGGATATAAGCACAGAGGCGCCCGTGGCGCGAGCTTATAATACTATAAGGTCTACAACGAGTTTTTTTTTTTTCAATAAAATAGAAGACCTATGCAAAAATATTAATTTACCAATGAAACCATGAAATAAATTTAAATATTTATAGAAAATTAATATATGTATATATTAATTAATATATGTATTAATATACGTAAGGGTTTAAACTCGTCGTACGACGGGTCGTCCAATGGTGGAACGGAGATGGGGAATTAAATCATGCAATTCCCTCGCACACTCACCAAAATGCATCCTATAGAACACCGAAAATAACGCAATCAATGTTGTTGAGCTGTCAAAATAAAACCCAATGCAACTAGTAGTGTATTATGTAATAACCCTGCAGATTGTAATGACGATGCTAGGTGTTGAATTGCATCCGTGTGCAGTTTCTGGCCTGCCATCGGACGCGTCCCCAGGTGGCGGATAGGGGAACGGCCCCCAGATATGGGGGTTACCGGTTTACCGGCGCGGACCAAAACCAGAAGTGGGGAACGCTTCGGCGGTCACACGTGCGGCGGGTCGGCCACCACTCCAGGTGGCTGACGTGACCCGAACTCCGGGTCACCGTCGGGCAACCCGGTCTCCTCACTGAGAGGAGCCGGGGGCCCCGTTTGCTTCCGGGCAAACGAGTGGGGCTAAGAGGAAGGACACCTCGCTAAAAAAACCCTTGGCTGCTGCGTCTTCTCGTGCCTTGGTCCGCGTCTCGATGCAAAGAGACCGTTCGACGAACCCCACTTTCCAAAGCGACTCTGTCCATGTGACGCCATCACAAAATAACGTCACAAGCGTTCGCCCCTCTACTACGTAAATCAAATCAGCAACTTCTATTAAAATTATATCGACGATCTCCGACATATATATATATATACATACATACAAATGGAGCGAAAGAAGTTTCACTTCAGTCGTGTGGTCATAAGCACACTCGTTTTTTTATTGAATGTCATTTTTTTGTAACCATAATATACTGTATGTCCATCGGCGAATAATCTCAGTGACCATTAGCACTGGAAAGCTGTAATTTAGTAGCAATATTTATATCAATCATGGCGACAAAGTGGTAGAATTTCACCATTTTTTTTTTGTATGCATATGTGTGGGTGTATGGGTTGGTACTATTCTATGCCCGTGTGGTACCGGGCATAGAATAGTACCATCCCATATCCTCCCGTGGGTGTCGTAGGAGGCGACTAAGGGAACTCTCACCAGGGAAGCGGGCAGCAGCGCTTCTCCTGTGAAATATCAAATTCCTACGATCCCCAACCAGCCCGCCAAGCGTAGGGATTATTTCAATGCATTGAAAGCCTTCGGGGAGGTCTTAGTTTAGCAGTGGATAGAGACCCACTGCTGGACAAAGGCTGTGAAGAAGAAGAAGATATGCATATGTGATATTCTTATACTTTCTTTCTTTATTTATTTTTTGGCTTCGCACGGTCTGTGCATTTAGCCAATGTCAAGTAATTATGAATTATTCATGTAGAAAAAGACTGCAGCGTGACCAGTCTTACGTGTGAGGTTTGGGGCTAAGTCATGATGTGGCCACTATGCTGCGATATTTCACTGTTCTTTATAAACTATTTACTAAATGCACTTTTTACTACATAAATCACGCACTTTTATTTAGTAAACAACACTATAAATAATTTTAAAAGTCCAATGAAAAACGAGCGTGACACTCAGCTTGACTTTCCCGCCAAAACTCATTCTTATACTTATAGACCTTTAATATAGAAAAAAAATATATTTCTGTAAATATTGTCAGTTAATCATGTTGTATTGGTTATAGGAAATTTCCTATAACCAATATTCTTTATGTAAGTTCTATCTATCTAGATCTGTAGATATTAAGGTGCTGTAATTACAGCACATTAATACCTACTGCCAGATGGAAAAACCTAAACGAGGTGCGATGTTACATTAAGTAATACTTACAATGACCGCAAATCCTGCCAATTGTCACCACAGATGTTAATTGAGACGATAAGGGGATTTCCACGTTCAAAGTTAAACACGTATATACTTAAATTCGGATCTGTGCCAACTGCTTATCCCACAAGTTAGTTTACACTAGAGGGCCGACATTAGGACTTTCAGTGTCTTTGCCATTGCACACAAGTATAATACACACGAGCACGAAGGCTTTGAACAAATAGGTCTCACCATCTATGTACCACCTGATTCGGGAATAAAAATCACTATTAGCACTTGAAGTTTGCAATAACATTGCGTTCACTTGTTTAATTTGGGGGTTGAAATGTCTGGACTAAATTGTCTTCTCCAAAAAGTCGCTTTCTGTCTTTCTTTCAATGAAAACTAATATCTAAGCACAGGAATTCCGCTCACTCCGTTTATTTGGCTCGTGACTCCTGAACAGTAAACACGATTTGCACTCTATCTTGATTAAAAGCTCTATACCCTTTCAATACAAACACCAACAAAATAATATGTTACTGAATTATTAGCACATTTTCATAAAAACAGCTATTACCGTAGAGTCCAACTATTCTCGGCAAAACACTTCCAAGATTTGTCAAGTTGGTTCTAACACTAGTTGTATTAATACATGACACATTGGTAGGTGCTAATTGTAAGGCGACGGTTATAGCACAGAGCTGAGAGTTTCAAGTAAATACAAAGACGGTACTTGGGCTGTCCCCACACTCGTCAATATGGTGTTAATCAGCTGGCATTAAGAGGTGGAAATTGCTATTTAAGTTGTTATGATATGAAATCTGGGGACCTTTTGTTATGACGCATCGTGGGAGATCCTTATATCCAGCAGTCTGCACAAAATGCGCAAGTGAACTGTTAGATGACAAAGTTCAGTCTGCACCCTAATTGCGTAATACACTATTGTGGAGGCATGAGAAACAGGGAGTAAAGTTCACTCATCCTCCATAGAAAAAAAAAGGGTCCTCCGACCAGCCGGGTGTTATGTCTGGCGGGCACTTGCACAACTGTTGAAGTTGGGAAGTTATATCGATGGCCCTACAGAATAAACGTGCAAGAGCTCGTACACATTGTTTTTTTTTTGCATTTTTCGTTTCATGAACCTGTGCAGCACCTCTTTATTCAAAATATGCAAATATGCCTATCAGGCATATCATCTGATTTGTTTATTCTAGGGAAAAATCATGGAATCATATCACAAGTATAAAAGTATATGCTATTGTTAAACGCTTTTAGGTCCCCGAGTTCATAGGAATAAACGTGTTGAAAAGACAACAAGCAAACCTAGTTATGAAGACTTGTACACTTCTGCAAATTTGAATAATAGCAGCTTCTACGTTTATTGATGTTAGCGCATACAATATTTATTCTTAAAGTGTCAATGAAAGTTTTAAAATATTTTTTTTATTTTTAACCGGATTGTTTATTTTACACGAATAACCGTTTAGGTACTGAAAGTTTACTGTGATCTAGTCATAGAAATTTACAAGAATAAAAAAATAAAATGATTTTTCTTATGTTGTCTTATACAATGTGTAACATAAAGGGTATATACATACCAAGGGCATGCCGTTTTTACATGATATCAAACGATATTGGAAGGGTTTTTTAATCCTATCTCTTTATGTTAGGAAATTATGAGAAAAAACACCGCCTTTGATAGGTCACTACCATACTAGGCGCACAGAATTATTGAAGATATTTAACGTGATATTCGCAAGTAACGTGACGTGTAACGAGTAGTTATTAACGTATGTAGTGTGGTGCTACGTTTGTTATGATTTTAATTAAAAAACTCGAAACCGAAAATTTGGTATCAATGTTTTGAGTATTTTATTTTGAGTTAAAACCCTTCCGATATTCTTTGATGTCATGTAAAGATGCCATGCCCTTGGTTTGAATATACCCTTTATGTTACACCTGTAGTTCCTGAGATTAGCGCGTTCAAACAAACAAACAGACTCTTCAGCTTTATATATTAGTATAGATATATCTTTCGACGACACGATTGACGCAGTGATTCGATTTCGAGTTCGATTTCCGCACGGAACAAATATTTGTATGACCTACAAGTAGTTGTTCCGGGTCTGGCTGTTTGTGTATGTGAATTTATGTTTGTAAACGCACCCACGTCCCACAATACAGGAAAAATTCCTAGTGTGGGGCAACGTTTCAAAAAAAATAAAAAAAGAAGATGAGACAGAAATAAAGAAGGTGGAAGCATGAGGAACAGAGAGTAATGTTCACTCATCCCCCATAGAAAAGAGAGGAACCTTCGACCAGAATGGTGTTGTGTCTGGCGGGCACTTGCCCGATGGTTGACGTTGGGAAGTTGTATATATGCTAGTTGCATGGTAAACTTTGTTTGCGAGATATAGAATTCGTGTGATCCTTTTTTTGTATGTGGCTTTTGTAGATACTGCTACAAAGAACTTCAACTTGCTATACCTGATTGCCAAGGGGTTTTCACTCACCTCAGTTATGTTATGGTCAGTTGGTGATTTGTTTACTATAAGTTTTCATACACATGAGCGACACACGTAACCGCAGAAGCAACAGCGGTCTACGTTCCATCACGCAATGAGCCGTAGTCATCGCTTCCAAGCGCCTGATATTTAACAAACTTATTCAATAAAAACGCACTTCCACGCGTGGAACTTGCCTCCGTTTCGAAGGCGCACAGTAATGTATAATCTGCCTGAGTAACTTGTAAACGAGGAAATTGGAAAACTTGTTGGAGCACAGGCGTAGTGTAGCCAGCCTTTCGATGTTCTATAGGATGTATTATGGTGAGAGCGGAAGATAAGAGAAGAGTGGAGAAGGACTTGCATGATTTAATTCCCCCATTTTAGTTCCGCCACCGGACGACCCATCGTACGTCGTACCCTTATGTTATTAACACCACTACGATCCGGACGAAGCGTTTAGCCTCCTCTTTTTTACCACGTACATCGAGGGACTGGAACAATTTGCCAGCGTCGGCGTCGGACTACAATTTGAGTGTCTTCAAGGCTAGAGTGAATAGGGTCTTAATAAACAAGCACGCTTTACCATTAACAATTGCATCACTGCTTACCAATAAGCGAGATTGCGGTTAAGCATTAGTTTATAATTTATATTAAAAAAGGCTCATTTATTGGTTTTTAAGTCATTAAAACTGCATCTTTAAACACTTTTCCTTTTATTTGCAGTCATGTTTCCACTGCTTCCTTATTGTTGCCCAAAGGTAACTATTAGCAAGAAGCTACCAGACACTGATATCATTGTACCATCGTGACCTGATTATTGTTAATAATTTGAACCTAACTTTATATACCTAGCCAAAAACCATATTAAAAAAGGAAATAATTAGTGTCAACAGACACCAAAACATTTCATGATAACGACAGAAACTTTCACTTGGTTAATAATTATAAGTTCAGATCACCTTTTTCTTTTTATTACCATCATTAAGAAAAGGACAGAAGATAAACATAGGAAGAAAATTGAAGCAAGCACATCCACTTCGATCAGATCCGTGCTTTTCGCATCGAACGGGTTCCTAAGACTTTATCAAGGTCCATTCATCTTGTGGGAGGCCTTCCTACTGCACGTCTTCGCTTCGTCTTCAACTTTGAATAAATACCAATAAAGTATTTTAAAATAACATAAGTAAGGTATAAAGAATAGTACCAAACCATATCCTCCCGTGGGTATCGTAAGAGGCGACTAAGGGAACTCTCACCAGGGAAGCGGGCAGCAGCGCTTCTCCTGTGGAATAACAAATTACTGCGATCCCCAAACCGCCTGCCAAACGTGGGGATTATGGCAAACTCCCCCGAAGCAATGAAATCCTTGGGAGAAGCCCTTGTCCAGCAGTGGACCTCTATAGGCTGAAGAAGAAGAAGTTTGGTGTTTCCTATGTAGCATACAAATGCCACACGTGTTCGCTATTGTGGCGATGTACAAAGGCTACACATGTCCTCTTACAAATTACACCAAAAAGGTCGACTATTAATCACACGAGGATCGCGGAAGTCATGGCGCGCGTCCCAGCGACCCTGACCCCCGCAGCGAGGGTTCCGACCCTCACTCCCGCAGCGAGGGTTCTCATTCTTCACCCCGGAACACATCTGCAGGTCCAACGGTCAACGTCCGTGGGAACCATAACGAGTCATCTAGCACGTGACTGAGTTGGCGCGCGTTATACGTTAACCAATCATACGCCGTGGCCTGCCTCGATCAACGAATCAGCATCAAGAACGCACACAACACCGCGTGGACATCGCAGGACGGAAGCTGATTCGTTATTGGTTACCCCACTATCATTTAGAGATAGTTAGTATAGAGATAGTTAGTATTTAAGTGAGTGCATAGCTTGTAAGACACATTATTATCATATTCTACATCATTGTACAACATCATTATACAACATCATTATTATATCCATTCCTTGATCACACTCTTGTATCGCGTCATTGTACACGTCAAATACATTGTACTCTTTTACATTCGTGCAATACACAAAGTTCGATTTATCTGAGTTTTAATTACGCGACACGACCTACGCGCTACACCTAAAAGTAACAGACTACTCTGAGAAAAAAGGCCAAAAGTACTCAAAGTGCACAGTGTGATGATGCAGTCGCTGCATTTAAGATTCTGGTATTCAGGTGTAGCTCCAGTTGTCTAAACAACTTCAAAAAGAGAGGAAGTTCTCAATTTGGACGTTTATTTATAAGTGCTTTACATAGAACTCAACATGGGAATACTGTGTATCAACCCGGAGTCAGGATTTGTGCCTTATTGGTACACTTTCTTTTTGATGGGAAATCATCCAATGACTTCTCCCGCTCTGGGCGAAACAGAAGGGCGCATCAGATTATTACCGCCTAAAAACCACCCGTGTTCTTTCGCTTGCCTGTCCACCAGGGACCACGGTTGCTCCACCCAAGCAGGGCATATCTCCACCGTATGCTCGATTTAGACACATACACGTCTACCCAACTTTTTGCGTATAACAGGAGAGATGTTCTGTGTGAATCCATTATGTACTGGGTTTATTTTTAGTTTTATTGTCATATATTATTATATTTCGTTCGATGTCCGGATATGTGCATCCCATACGCTTAACTCATGCAGGCGGTATACTGGTGGATTTTGAATAGTGAATCTCAAGCTCCTTTGCATGTGTTGGGAAATTTTAGGTGACTGGTCAAAAAAGCTGCAGATAAGTATACTGAAGGTTAATGAAGCATACATTTTGTGCACGACAGACATGCAGGACCATTTAGTGGACGTATGCGGTTGCACTCTGCACGTTCTGATGCACACTCTGTTGCTGGGTTGGTGGAAATAAGTGAGACTTCGGTGTGTAGACTTACTTGGTTTATATTCTTCAAATTATTAGCGGAGTCACTATTTAACTTATACTACTATTGATTTTAACTATTACTTCTTGACTGTTGATTCTGTAGAGATCTTGTAGGGATCTTGCTGTTGATCTGTGCTGTAGCTATTGACTTCTCGAAGATGAAGATGAATGTGATCTTGATGCTCAAACGTGGGGCCTATTTATACTGTGACAAGGGCGCAAACCGTGGGAAGGGACGAGATCGTCGGGTTTCACCAGCCATTGTCTTACGCACGTTTCTGGGCTGCATCATAAACCTGAGGGTCTGCACTTTATAACGTCCATTACAAGGGGTCATTTTATTGCGCCTATCCCAAGGAACCAAGGACAAGGGATTTTATGGCGCCCACCTTTTTGGTGTTGTTATGTTCAGCCAAATGTGGGACAACGATTTCTAATTTTATAATTTTATGTCTGCTGCATTTTATGACAAGGGAACACTTTATGACGGTTAACTTTTGTCACTGATATTTTACCGAATGTTCCCAGTCATTCCTATCATAATTGCCGCCTTGCCAGATGTGTACAACCATTCCTATCACAATGAATGATCGTCCATCTTACGCTTTCTAAATTCTTATGCACAAATGTTCTATTCTAAGTAATTACAATAACATCTACTATACTGTATACACTGTTCGTAAGACTATTCCTAATTAGTTCCTATGTACTATTAAAAACTATTCGTCCCGCACATCACTCCCGCCGTGCGACCGCGTCGCAGCTATCTCCGGTGCGGGTTTGTCTTCCGTTTGGAGAGGCAGGACTACTAGCTTCCTCACCGGTCGTCGCAGCACACCTCCCTTAGTTCGGACGTCCACTGTTCGCACGATGTCGTCGGGGCCCGGATACGTCGCTATGACTCTGCCACGCGGCCATATATTGCGCGGCAGGTTGGTGTCGACGACTTGTACAAGGTCGTCGACTTGTATTTTCGGACCTCTTCCATGCGGCTCCCGCCGGTGTTGCAACTCCGGGAGGTACTCCTGGATCCAACGCTTCCAGAAAAGGTCGGCAAGCCTCTGTGCTGCTCGCCAACTGGATCTCGATGCGGCGTCTTTTTCGTCGAATGTGCCCGGTTGAGGCACTCGTCCTGAGCTTCCCAACAAGAAGTGGTTCGGGGTCAGGGCTTCTGGGTCCTCTGCACTGACTGACACATGCGTCAGAGGGCGGCTGTTGATGGTGTATTCCACCTCTGCGAGTAAGGTGGTGAGTACTTCCTCTGTAGGGTGACGCTCATGTAGCGTTGCGGCCAGTGCGGTCTTCACTGAACGGACCATACGTTCCCAGGCTCCTCCCATGAATGGAGCGCCCGGTGGAATGTAGCGCCATGCGATGGTTCGCTTTGCGGCTTCCTCAGCTGTTGCCTCGTCGATCGCCCGTCGAAGTTCTCTGTCAGCGGCTTTGAGGTTGGTCCCATTATCAGACCATATCTCCGTGGGGCATCCTCGTCGGGCTATCATCCTTCTGACAGCCATGATCGCTGAGTCGGCGGTGAGAGAGCTGGCCATCTCCAAGTGTATGGCTCGCGTGGTGAGGCATGTGAACAGCGCCACATACCGCTTTTGTCGTGCGCGTCCGACGGTCACTGACAGCGGCCCAAAATAATCGACTCCTGTATAAGTGAAGGGTCGTTTGTGATGCGCCAGGCGACACGATGGCAGGTCTCCTGTTCGTGGGTGTGGAGGCGCCTGTGTCCTCATTCTGCACAATAGACATCTCTTCAGCAGCGCTCTTGTAGTGGGCCGCAATCGCAGCACCCAGTACTGTTGCCTGCACTCGTTTACCGTTGCCTCTACGCCTGCGTGGAGTAGTCTGCGGTGGATTGACTCTATCCACAGTTTGACCGTAGGGTGATCCCCGTCGAGTACCAGCGGCGCTTTAAACCCTTCCGTCATGTCTTGGACAGCTTGGATTCGGCTCCTGAGTCTTATGGCGTCATCCACATACTCGACGCTCAGCTGTTGCAAACGACTTTCTTTGTTGACGGGCTCTGTTCCTTTGAGATTTTTAATCTCGTTGCTAAAACTATCCTCTTGCGAGGATCGCATGAGAAGATCTTCTGCTGACCTGAGGAGTTCGGCTGATACGGGTATCGGTTTTCTGCCCTTGGGTAATTTTACTTTGTTCGTCGCTGCTGTTTCTCGAGTTGCCGGCTTCTTCCTCGTCGTCCAACTGGCGTCCGATTCCGCCTTCTTCTTCGTCCTTCTGTAATTGACGCTCTGTTTATTGACTCTGCAGAGCTCAATAAATTGAAGGACGCGTGCTGCTGTGTATCTAAGGCGGTCCCAATTGGAGAATCTTATAGGATCGGGTAAAGCTTCTGCTAAACTTAGTCCCTTCTTATTGGACACGTGGCATATCTTTTCTTCCCCGGACGGTTCTGTTACCGGTGTAGAAGTGTCAGTCGGCCAAGAATCCTCAGTTTCATAGAGGAAGTCGGGGCCTCTGTACCAGCGATGGTTCTTGTCGAACGTCGATGGGACGTCTCTCGTTGCGTCGTCAGCTACGTTCAGTCTCGTCGGTACCCAGCGCCAGTCGTTGACCTTGGAGATCTCTTCGATCGCCGCTAGACGATGAGCCACGTAAGGTTTGTACGAACGTGACCCGGTCTTTAGCCAGGTGAGTACTGTTCTGCTGTCTGTCCAGAATACTGTGCGGTCGGGCTTTCGGTCGTGCTCTTTGACCACGGTTTCTGCAAGTCTAGCTCCCATGACTGCCGCTTGTAGTTCCATCCTCGGTATCGACGTCAGTTTCAACGGCGCTACCTTGGCCTTTGCCATTACGAGCGATACTCCGACTACGTTGTCTGTTGTTACAGCCCTCCAGAATAGGACCGTAGAGTAGGCGGATTCGCTGGCGTCAGTGAATACATGGAGTTGGAGCGAGATTGCGTCACTGTAGTAGAGATACTGCCTCGGTATTGTGATGTGGCAGAGACTCTTCAGGTGGGCCATCCAGTTTTCCCAGTGGTTGGCCAGGTCCTCGTCGATCTCGTCGTCCCATGCCGTACCTCTGCGCCAGACTTCTTGCAGTAGTTGCTTCGCTCTTATGGTGACTGGTGAGGCGAAACCGAGCGGGTCGAATAGCGACATAACTATACGAAGAGCTTCTCTCTTTGTCGGCCTTTTTCCTTCTAATAATGCCGATGGGATTCTCGTTAAGTTGAGGTTGAATGTGAACTGGTCCGAGTTTATTTTCCAGATCACACCCAACACTCTCTCTGTCTTCTCTTCGCTGTTGTGGAGCTCCACGTCGTCGTCGTCAAATTCTTCCATTTCACCGAGTGTTTCTAAGAGTGCCGGTGAATTGGACTTCCACTGTTTCAACTCGAAACCGGCTTTAGCGTGTATCTCTCGTACGCCCTTTGTGACGCCTTCTGCGTCTTTGACGTTCCGGAAGCTGTCAAGGTAGTCATCCACGTAGTGTTTCTCTACTATTGCTGCTGCGGCCTCTGGATGAGTCTCTTCGTATTGCTTGGCATTCAAGTTCTTCACATATATTGCTGTTGACGGTGAACTTGATGCCCCAAATATTAGAGACGTCATTCGATATTCCATTGGCGGCTGGCTGTCCCGTCGATTCCCGCGCCACAGATATCGCAGTGCATCTCGATCTTCTGGTCGCAATTTAACTTGCATAAACATCTCTTTGATGTCTGCTGTGACTGCGACCATATGTTGTCGGAACCTCATTACGACGCCAGGCAGTGACTGTAAGAGGTCAGGCCCTTTGAGCAGCATGTCGTTGAGGGCCACTCCTCTTGTTTTGGCTGCTGCGTCGTGAACCACGCGTAGCTTGTCTGGCTTCATTGAGTTGACAACTGCGAAGTGTGGTAGGTACCACGTCCTGTTGAGTGTCTTTTGTGTCGGAGCTGGTTCGGCGTAACCTTTTACTATGAGGGCTTCCATCTGTTGAGTGTACTTCTGTTTCAACTCCGGGTCACGGTCAATCTTCTTCTCTATATTGAAGAGTCGTTTCAGCGAGCTGTCGTAGTTGTCGGGGAGCGTGACATCTTCTTTACGCCAAAGGAGGCTGGTTTGGAAATTCCCACTTTCTGTCCTAGTGGTATTCTTCTCCAGTATCCGAAGTGCTCGTTCCTCTGGGTCGGTGTTCGGTCTCTTGGGGTTGATACAGAGCGCGTCCATTTCAAAATACTGTTTCACGAGCATCTCCAGACTGTCTTCTGGTTTCTGAGTGACATGAGACACAAAGTCGATATTGTGCCTGGAGGTCCGTGTCTGGCTGCCGTGGAGTACCCAGCCCAGTGGTGTGCGAGATGCCACTGGTTGGTTCCTATTGCCTCTTCTGACCTCCGATGTCAACAGGAGATGCCAGTTGTCTTGCCCAATCAGCACTTTAGGCTTGGCATTGGTGTACGTGAGGTAGTCGCGGATGTCTGCCATGTGCTTGCATCCCGTTACTATTTCTGTCGGTACCCGCTGAGACGAAACATGCAAGTTCTTCACCGTGCGTGCTTGTACTTGTTCTTCGTACCCGTTGAGCCCTTTCAACTTGATACTAACTCGACGCGAATTTGATTCAGACGCCTTCAGATCGTTGATGGTTTCTATTTTCAGTGGGTCGACGGGGCCTGTTGCTCCGATGCTGTTTGCCACGCTATCGTCAACTAGCGTGACTGTTGACCCGTCGTCCATCAACGCGAAGGTGTCGACTATACCCTTTGGACCCTTTATTTGGATCGGTATTATTTTCAAGAACGACTGTTTCTTACTCTCGGCCCAGGCTGAGTTGATGACTTCTGTAGCTTCCTTCGATGCCTCTTTTTTAGCCTCCTTCTTCTTAGTGTGATGTAACAGCTTATGATGTGAAAAGCTGCAGCTGTTGACACCACACTCACGAGGACGACAACTGTGAGTCTTGTTTCTGTATTGAAGACATCTGAAGCATAGGCGTTTGGACTTAGCTGCGTCCCATCTGCCGTTTTCATCTAACTTCCTGAATTGATTGCAGTCAACCGCTGTGTGACCGGTTTGTTCACAGACCGGACAGTTCGACGTATTCGTCCTTTCTGTTACGTTGTGGACCTTCTGTATTCTCTTCTGTTGAGTGGCTGCTGTTCCTGTATTTAGTTGTTCGGGTACAGCGTACGGTGCGCACAAGTCCGCTTCTCTTTTGAGGAACTTGTCTAGCTTCACTAGGTCAGGATCTTCCCTCGGTTGTACGAACGAGAAATCGTAGTATCTGTAGCGAAGCGTAGGCGTCAGCTTGTCTACGACGGTCTTTGACACTTCTGGGTTGTACAGATAGTGTACACAGCCGAGAGTTTTCAATGTTGCTACAATGTTGGACACTTTTGTTGCAAAGATGCAGATGTCCCGCGGTGATTCGGTGAGGCGTGGCAGGGCACGGAGCGCGTCCATTTCCATCATGGCGATGGATTCCGGTCTTCCGAATCTTGACTCTAAAGCCTTCATTATGTCTGCTGGATCCGTGTTGGTAATCAGCAAAGAGTCCACTGCTTCTTTCGCTTTGCCTTTCAGTGTTCTTCGTAGCCTGTTTGTATTTTCAATCGGCGTGTATATATTTTCTGTTTCGTAGTAAGCGGCGCGGAACGGTAACCACTCTTGATGTGATCCACTAAACAACGGTAGCTCTACGGATCTCGGTCGTTGAGCTGCGTTGACGGCACTTGTGATTGCGTCGGCGAGCGCGGCGAGGTCGGATTGACCTCCCGCCGGTAACTGTAGTACGTTATGTACTTGACGCTTCTGTTCTGTACTGGCTGGGACGCTATTCTCTATGCGCGTGATCACCGGCTCTGCTGTAGGTTGATTCTGTTGTACGGCAACCACGGGCGTTCTGTTCTGTTGGTCCTCTAGCCAGTTGTCTACTCTTCGATCTGTTTCTTCCTTAGAGTAGATGGAGACATCATCTTCTTCATTGTCGGAGTCTTCATGTTCCAAAGTAGCTAAGCGTGCGGCGGCTAGCTCCACTTGCAGTCGCAGTAAGTCTTCCTTTGCCTTCGCCAACTTGTATGCCTTTGATTTACTGTAGGTCGATCCCCCCGCGCCCTTCCTAGCGGGGGTGCGGGGGTCTTGTAGTCCGCTCGGCAGTGGCAAACCATCTGTATTCTTGACCCGCTTTACTGTTGATTTTTCTGTTGCGGGTCGTGTTCCTTTGTTGCTGTGGCACACAGTTGTAGGCGGGTTCATCGTTGTAGCTGTTGACTGTGTCACGGAGAGAGTAGTAGCAGCGGCGGCGACAACAGCGGGGGGCGACACAGCGGGCGGGGCGGCGGCGGCGGCGGGCATTGATACGGCGGAGATCCCTGTGGCTGTCGAGGTACCAGTATATTCCGTGGTACCCGTTTCTGTTGTCTCCCTCGTGGTCGCTGTCCCTGTGGTAGCCGTCCCGGTAGTAACTGTTCCGGTTTCTGTGTACGTTCCCGTTGTTGATTTGCTAGCAGCTTTTCCCTCTGATCGTGTGACCGGCATATTGTTTATCGATAGCCGTCAGTCTACGACGCGAACTTATCTTGTGGCGAGAACTTGAGAGTCTTCACGTTTCTTCTAGCTGGATGCGTTCTTCACTTATTTCCCACTTATCCGGATATCGAAGCACCATTAAATATGTGCGTGTATCCGGATACGTTCTTCACTTAATTTCCACTAATTCGGCTATCGAAGGACCAAATTATGCTCTTCACTTATTTTCCACTAATCCGGCTATCGAAGGACCAAATTGTGCACGACAGACATGCAGGACCATTTAGTGGACGTATGCGGTTGCACTCTGCACGTTCTGATGCACACTCTGTTGCTGGGTTGGTGGAAATAAGTGAGACTTCGGTGTGTAGACTTACTTGGTTTATATTCTTCAAATTATTAGCGGAGTCACTATTTAACTTATACTACTATTGATTTTAACTATTACTTCTTGACTGTTGATTCTGTAGAGATCTTGTAGGGATCTTGCTGTTGATCTGTGCTGTAGCTATTGACTTCTCGAAGATGAAGATGAATGTGATCTTGATGCTCAAACGTGGGGCCTATTTATACTGTGACAAGGGCGCAAACCGTGGGAAGGGACGAGATCGTCGGGTTTCACCAGCCATTGTCTTACGCACGTTTCTGGGCTGCATCATAAACCTGAGGGTCTGCACTTTATAACGTCCATTACAAGGGGTCATTTTATTGCGCCTATCCCAAGGAACCAAGGACAAGGGATTTTATGGCGCCCACCTTTTTGGTGTTGTTATGTTCAGCCAAATGTGGGACAACGATTTCTAATTTTATAATTTTATGTCTGCTGCATTTTATGACAAGGGAACACTTTATGACGGTTAACTTTTGTCACTGATATTTTACCGAATGTTCCCAGTCATTCCTATCATAATTGCCGCCTTGCCAGATGTGTACAACCATTCCTATCACAATGAATGATCGTCCATCTTACGCTTTCTAAATTCTTATGCACAAATGTTCTATTCTAAGTAATTACAATAACATCTACTATACTGTATACACTGTTCGTAAGACTATTCCTAATTAGTTCCTATGTACTATTAAAAACTATTCGTCCCGCACACATTTCCTTGATAACGAACAAAAATGGAAGCCAAAAACTCCTGTCATCTAGTTACAAACTAATTAGTGTATGAGAAGATTTGCTCAATCTAAACAAGCAGGCGCGGCATATATTTTGACCAGCATGTTATCATCATATGCCTTTTCCCAACTATGTATGTTGGGGTTAGCTTCCAGTCTTACTGAATTCGGGTGAATACTAGTATTTTACATGGAGTGACTACCCATTTGACCTCCACAACTCAGTTACTGGGAATTTTATTGAAATTGGTAGGCCAATTTTGATGAAATGTGGTATGCAAATATAACGTATATACAACTCCAGAGAAATATCACCCCCCTACGATGCCACCGGCAAAGTTTTACAACTTGCAATGGCTGAAGCCGACAGCCTAGCCCGCCGGCAAAATTTTGCCGACATATGCTGCCGGCTTTGGTGTGTAGTGCGCTTTAGATACATGACACGTAAATCAATTGTCACTGTCAAATCTTCTTCTTCTTTTTTCAAGGTAAGATTCAACCTCAACCCTTGATCAATGGCCTCTGTGGAATAGATACCACAATTTTGCCAATAACACGTGTAACAAATTATAGAAATTCTTTGAAAAATTTATTTTACAATAATTGTGGATATCGCCAATGACAGTTGAAAAAAACGGCCGCGTGAACCGTCTATGAGGGAGGTTTGAGGCAGAGTCATGATGTGGCCACTATGCTGTGAAATTTTAATGTTCTGTTGAATTATTTAGGTGATTGCACTTTTTACTACCTAAATCACGCGCTTTTATTTAGTAAACGACACTAAATAATTTTAAAAGACGAATGAAAAAGTGCGCGTGACACTCATCTTAACTTTTCTGTCAAAAACCTCTGTCAAAATCTTATTTCGCTTATTGCTGATCACCATATTTATTAGTAGTTGTGTTGCACTTCTTGGCCGAGTTAAATTGAATGTTTATAAAAACTAAGCCAAAATATAGGAAATTAGCATAAAAACAGTTAACTATAATGTATACTAATATTTACTTTAAGTGTAGATACATGTGCTGGCCCAGGCTCCATACATTACTGAAACATCTTTACAATTTATATTCAACAACAAGTCTAATTTTAAGACTCACACCTAATTATAGAACAAACAAGTAGTCTGTCAACAGCGCGAAAGCAGTTTAAACAAAATAACGTGATACGATATATAAATAAGTACTCACATTTTTCTTATATAATGTACATAGGTATATGTGATACCACACGGGTTGCTGACGTCTACACGTGGTTCTATTTATTGAGCTGTGAACGTACGGGTTTCCCACCTACGTTTCGCCTTGGTTTCTAAATAGGATTTTTTTTTTTTACTTAAATAGATGTACCCATCACTATATTGTAGTATAAAACAAAGTCGCTTTCTCTGTCCTTATATCTCTATGTATGCCTAATTCAACGGATTTTGATGCGGTTTTTTTTAATAGAGTAGTGAACATCCACTGTATGCTCTTATATGTCCTCAGGGCGAACCTCCCAGTGGTGACACTCTGGCGATTCCTGCCGCCTTATTCGGAATAGGAACCTCCCGAAAACTTGGTTTGTACTCACAAACTAAATCTCATTAGTTGCATTTTCTCAGTGGAAATAGTCATGGACTCTCTCCATCATGGATTTGCTAAAGGGGGCTGGACTGTTACCAGCCAAAACCATCACGGTATTCCAACGACCTTTGGTCGGGCGTGCGGGATTCACATAAGCATTCACCACTTTCCCAACAGGTCTTAACCCACTGCCCCTCAGGGGGTCGCACCTCCCAATGTAGCAATTTATCGGTCTCCGTGGCGCAGCGGTCAACACGCCTGCCTGCGACGTGGAGGCGCCGGGTTCAATCTCCGGCCAGGTCGTGATGGAAAACGATCTTTTCCTCGATTGGTCTGAGTCTTGGATGTTTATCTATATATGGATCTATTATAAAATATAGTATCGTTGAGTTAGTATCCCATAACACAAGTCTCGAACTTACTTTGAGGCTAGCTCAATCTGTGTGATTTGTCCGTATATATAAAAAAAAAAAAATCAATGATCGTATCCACTCTTGAGTGGCGCGCGTAGAACACTGTGGCGCCAAATTGGGCCTGTTTGATCATATAACTGACAGGCGACAGCATGCTTATTATTTAAGCTACGAGTATGGCAACAACGTTGGTTCTATGCCAGATACCTCGTTGCGGATTCGATGCTCAGAGAGACTCCAAGCATAACCCGTTCCATCGAATGAAAATAGATATTTGAACGTTTTCTCTGTGTTATAAATCTACACTAATATCTACACTTCTACACTAATATTATAAAGAGGAAAAATTTGTATTTTTGTATGTAACGAATAAACTGAAAAAGTACTGGACCAATTTTAATAATTCTTTTTGCATTGGAAAGCTACATTATCACTGAGTAACATAAGCTAAATTTCATATTGGAAAAAATAGGGTTCCGTAAGATATTTGGGTTTTTTGAACACAAGGTGTACAAAATCAAAAGGTAGAACCACATTGTATGGTTCTACCTTTTATAGTTTAGGCAGCGTATGCAAAATAAGTAACTTTTCTGGTTGATTTTTTAATTGTAGAACTTATCAATATCTACAAAAACCGCCGCGACACAATATACCTATCTATGTCGAATGATGTGCTTCACTCGACATTTACCTTATCAAAATTAATTATTTCATCACTAAGTACAGTTTATGTAGATTATATTTGGTATGTGATTGATTAAATTTGGACTTCCGGTTTTGAAGTTATGGCGAAATTAAAATATTACGATTTCTGTTGCACGACCCGTTGCGAAGTGAGCGTTACCAAGGGACGCAGTGCACTACCCTCAGGAATTATTAAATTGTCTGAACCCCGCTTGGCTACCACCTCATGAACTTTCATTAAAAGTTGGCACGCCGATAATGCTTCTCAGAAAGCTAAAAGATAATTCAATAGTAGCGAAGATTATCACCGGCCCTGCAGCTGGTGAATTAACTCATATACCACGAATACCCATGATTCCTACTGATTTGTATTGAATTTCTTTCGCACTAACGATAAACAAATCCCAGGGCCTAACATTCAAGTTAGTAGGAATTGATTTACGAAAAGAATGTTTTATGCATGGGTAACTTTACGTAGCCCTATCACTTGTCGGGGCTCCCGATCATCAGTATATTTTGTTACCTGAAAATAATTTAACGTCAAATGTTGTTTATAGAGAAGCTCTACAATAATCGCTTTAGTTATCTATCCTAAAACAACTGGTTGCACTCCGGGACTGGCAGAAGTGACTTAGTATTAATTACATTTAAATATTTTCATCATTAACATCTTTAACATCCTCATAAAGACAATCTATGCAGCCTGTGGATAATGACTGCGTCGTCGATGTTAGTGTCGGTGTCTGTGAATTGACTTGGGAATCATTTTATGTGTCTTCCCTGGGTAGGCGTTTTGCAGCGGTAACCGACATCCACGCGGGCGAAGCTGCGGGCGACCGCTATGTAGTATAAAACAAAGTCGCTTTCTCAGTTCCTATATCCCTATGTATGCTTAAATCTTTAAAACTACGCATCGGATTTTGATGCGATTTGTTTTAAATAGATAGAGTGATTCAAGAGAAAGGTTTATATGTATAATATATGCACCCGTGCGAAGCCGGGGCGGGTCGCTAGTATTAAATAAACTGAGGGAAATCATTACATAGCTAAGGTAGCGGCAGGCTAGCTCGCGATCAAGACCTATGGAATGATACTGGATAGGATCAATTTGCTATATGTTTATCCGGATTAAGGTATAAAGGATTGGTCAAACATCCTTGTGTGCCGTGTGTATTGATACAGCTTGTTTCGTAGTAGTTAAAAGTATAAGAAAACTGTTTACAAATTACGCCATTGACTGGTTATGACAAATAATAAGGCTGTGATGATGTTATTAGGCTGAGCGAGCGCGTAATATTTTATTTTTACTTTCGATTTTGATAAAAGTCCGTTGTTTACACACCGCGTAAGGGGCCCTCCACTAATCATGTGATGATTTTTTTTTTGCATTTTTAACCCCCACTCCCCCTTGGTGATATATGGTGAGGTTCAAGACTACCTACTAAGAATCTTAATTTTATGTATCATAAAATTTTATTATGGAAAATATAAAAACTACAATAATGGCCTTAGATAGAGAGGTTATAAGTTGTTTTAGACTGACATAAAAATAATAAAAGAAATGCGAAAAACTCTTTTGTAATAGGTAATACATGAACATAATTTAAGTTACAATATCCTCAGACCACGGATTAGCAAGACTTTCTTCAACACCAATAACTGTATAAGCATCTTGCAAGTTAGAGAACATCGATTTCATCAAACCACACGGCGTCATCATTTAGCGTTTGCCGAAAAAATAAATACTCGTCATATATTCTACACAACCCCCTGGTGGTATTTCGTGATTTTTTTTATGAACCATTTCGAGCCTTGCATGATTAATGGACGGCCCCTAACTAAGACAGGATCGTTGGTATAAACCAACGATAACGGTCATTGGGATATCCAGGGCTCGACTACCTCCTCCGCCAATTCTGAATTACCTATCTTGAACTTCTCAGTAACAGTCCCAAATCTGGAAGTACCTATACGTACCTATATGTCTATAGGCCCATGGACGTACCCAGCTTCTGGCCTAGGGAGGGCGTAAGTCAGGCCTAGGGGAAAGCAAGTCAGGCCTAGGGGAAGGCAAGTCAGGCCTAGGGAAAGGCAAGTCAGGCCTAGGGGAAGTTAAGTCAGGCCTAGGGGAAGGCAAGTCAGGCCTAGGGGAAGGCTAGCCAGCTTGAGAGGAACACCGCTGTGTCCTCGTAGCAATGTAGTAGTGAATGTGTGAGTGAATGTGGTGTGTGGTAGTGATCTCTCACGTCCGGCCCTGGCCTGCCCAGTAGGCCTGGTCCAGGCCGTATCCAAAGCGAAAGTGCATGGCAAGCTGCCACCTCCTGCGAAGCAGTATTGCTCGTCGAGAAACATTAACTCCCGGCCACCGTAGGCGCGGTCTTGCCCGCTAAGGACCAGGCCAAGATCGACGGCCATGTTATGTTCCATTCGCGCCCTGCATCACATTGTGATGAGGTCCAGAATGACCGTTGTCTACCAGGGCTGTAGATTATTCAAAAGAGATACGGTAGGTCCTGGGGCACAGGTTTGCCTGTGTCCCTGCGAAGGACAGGGGTGGGTGTTAGTGAGCAACAGTCTGACACGCCCTTTCGCTTCACCCAGTGAGGGAAAGGTCATTTGATGATTTCTCATGCAAAAAAAAGGAAGTCGGGCACTTCACTTTTATATATAACTAGCGGCCGCCTGCGACTTCGTTCGCGTGTAGTTAGTTATTATACTCCGCTCCTATCGGTCGCAGCGTGATGTTATATAGCCTAAAAGCCTTCCTGGGTTAATGGGCTATCAAAGGCAAAAAGATTTTTCAAATCGGACCAGTGGATCCTGAGATTAGCGCATGCAAAAAAAACAAACAAACTCTTCAGCTTTATATATTGGTACAGATTTCATCACCTCTAGAACTGGTATATCCTACAATCAACAATTCAAAGGCATAGGACACATTTGGTATGTGTCCCATAATATGCCTTTGAGTTGTAGGAAAACGCACTTGGTATAAGTTATGTTCTTAAAACTATATGAGTTTGGCCTTTGGTCATTAGATCCTGTGTATAAAAACCAGAACCAACTCATAAGTCTGAAAATAAACCTTGTTTTGTAATTAGACCGTTGTTAATTAAAGCTTAGACAAATAAAATTACAGAACTTCTCATCAACAGGTTCAATGTTTCATCAAATCAAATAAATAAGTGGACCTACCACTAAAAACAAAAATACATTATTACGTACTACGTAGGTACTGATAATTTATGAAGTGCGTACCATTCCATTACCTTCCTAAGTTCAGTGACATAAACAACAATTGTGTGTGGTGTACTAAGTGACCTACGATAAATTGTGATGCCATGAAAATATCTGTTGCTATTTCTACTAGACCAACATCAACGGGCTTATTGCGCATCGCACTAACGGTAGCAATGGTTTTAATTCTGATAGTTCGACAATATCCTTTGCGTTATTAAAGTTACTGAGTAGACAAATTTTTGGAAAATATGATGCTATGGATCAAAGTCTATGCTATACTCCGAGTATAGCATAGATATGCTCCGAGTTACTCTGCGCGATCGAATCAAAAATGAGGAGATCTGCAGAAGAACAAAGTCACCGACATAGCTCTTCGAGTCGCTAAAATTAAGTGGCAGTGGGCAGGGCACATCGCTCGTAGAACCGATGGCCGATGGGGCAGTAAGACTCTGGAGTGGCGGCCCGATACCGGTCGACGCAGCGTAGGGAGGCCCCCAACAAGATTTACCGATGACCTGTTGAAGGTCGCAGGAAGCCGATGGATGCGGGCAGCACAAGATCGGTCATCATGGAAAGCCTTGGGGGAGGTCTTTGTCCAACAGTGGACCTCTATAGGCTGAAGAAAAAGAAGAAAATGCAATGGATTATTAGTTAATACGGTCTGGTGACTGCAACAAGCCAAATATCCTCCAAAACTATTCAGAATTTGATTGAAAGTGTATTAGGCAATTAGACTGCAGGCGAGCAGTCTAAGTTATCGTAATATGTGGCAGGCTGGCACAATTAAAACAAAACAAGAAAAAGAAAAGGTTAAAAGGCTTCTCTGTACATGCTGTAAGATTGTGGAACTCACTCCCGCCTAACATTCGTGATTTAAACACTATTTGTAATTTTAAACGTCGATTAAAAGAGCATTACCTTTCCTCTATATTGTGAGAATTTGTTTATTATTTATACATATTTATATATTTTAGAATTATGTATTTATTTAAGTAGTATACTTATTTTTGGTTTCATTGGTTTGGCTTCTATAATTATTTTAGGTTTATATGTTTAGGTATATTTAATATTATTACTTTAATAGTTATCATATTCATATTTTATTTCCTCCTTGTTCTTACACACTATTGTCTACATTTCTGTTTTACTAGGGTTTTCTGTTTTGTTAGGGTGTTAATTGGGGTAGCGTTAACTCTCCTCTTCTTTTTTCAATTTATAAACTCTGTTATTAGAGTAATCAATATTCTCTAGTTTTCATATCTAGGCTTTCCATCTCTATAGATGACTTGGAGCTTTATACATTATAGCTAACGCGGGCTCCGCAATTTTTTTTAACTAATCTTTGCCTTGACGCCCAGTCAGGGGCAAAGATTCGTAGTAACCTGGATGCATTTATAGACTTAAAAAACACACAAACAACCAGACCCGGAATAACTACCTGTAGGCCATACAAATATTTGTTGAGACACGAATAACTGCAAGGAATCATGACCTGGCTTGCATTAGCGTTTGGGCTAAGTCATTTAGCTAACAAATTAACCCGACTATATCCCAGGCCATGATCATAGCCACGAGATTAGGTTGCAATGCGGCTGATATTACACCTCTCATGCCATATCCTGATGATGTTCATTGATTTTACTGAAACTGCGAAAAGTCTGGTTATAGTAATAAGACTAATCTAGCGTAGCGTGCTCAGGTCAGTGAGGTCAGTCGAAAGATACATTTCTTCTTATTTTTTTTGAAATACGTTCAGTTTCTCTGCCTTTGAAGACTAAAATTACTTTGATACAAACACTTATTTAGTCGATTATTATACATGAAGCCAACGTCTTTTACCTGGATGCTCCTGAGAAGCTGTTAAACAAGCTGAAGCGCTTGCGAAACCTGCGCATTGGCTTTGTTTTCGGTCTTCAAAAGTATAACTATGTTTCTTACCTTGGCAAGGGACCCAAGTTGCTCCCAATCCGCCTAACTACGAATACTCGAAAAAAAAAAACAGAGAAACATCCTGCGTAAATAAAATAAATAAATATTATAATTGCATAAGTTGATAAAAAATGCTATGCAATAACTTAACCGTGGCAGACCCCGAGTGCCACACGCCTTTTTTAATTATTGTATTCCTTCTTCGAGCCGATCAACTGCCAAAGTTATGTACGCTATCATTGTCATAAGTTATTTTCAATGTTAATTGTTTGTGATGTGGCAGTACTTTTAAAATAAATAAATTATATGTTTATATGTTTTAGTATTATGTAAGTATTTAATTAAAATGATGTTTATGTAGGTACTGAATTTTGGATTAAGTAGGTATATGTGTTGGTATATTTCTTATTTTTAGTTTTAGACTTTACACATTAATATTTTTCTCGTCTTGTTATTACATACTGAATTTTCGAAACAAAAGGTTTCTGTTTTAATTCTACTTTTGCAGGTCTGTGGAAAGAAATTTCTAAATAAATAAGCTGCACTTTTGTACTGAGATATTAATTTTGTCATATCCTTTTATATTAGGTTGGGGAAAAAGTCTTCGCATTATAGTACCTACCTATGTATAAAGTTGTGATAAAATCTCTTTGGCTATTCTATTTGCTGGCTGGTTTTAGCATCATGAACATAATTCCAAATTCAAATTAGGAAAATGTGTCATTTTCATTTGTTTTTCGTACCGTACCGTACCGTACATTTTAAAATTTTACTACAAAAAAGGTAAAATGCAACGCAAGCCGCGAAAATAATTTCGAAAAGTGGATCACGTGCGATAAAGGTCGTGGTCAGACTTCACAGACTGTGGCGAATCCCGATTTAACTCGCAACAAGGTGATGCTGTATGTGTGGTGGGATTGAAAGGGCATTATTTATTATTATCACGAGGCAGGACCATCGATTTTTGACTCTACTGTGAACAACAGATGAGATTAAAGCGAGAAGTTAAGAGAAAGCGGGCGGAATGAACCATGAGAATGGGGTGTGGTTTTTCATCATGATAACGCTAGACCTCACACATTTTTAGCAACTCAGCAAAAATTAAGAGAGTTTGGCTGGGAAGTGTCATCTCTGCAAAGTTCGGTCTCATCAAAATTCTTTAGACAGTGTCAGGTTAACATCACCAAGAGGACTGCCAAAACCACTAGTCGCTGTATTTTGATCGAAAGGACTGCTAAAATCACTTGTCGTGGTATTTTGATCAGAAGTCCCTAAATTTCTATAGCAATGGGATCATGTCCCTACCTACAAGATGGCAAAAAGTTATCAAACAAAATGGTACCTACATACTTTAGTTAAATGTTAATATATTGTACATTAAAAGATATTACATAGAAAGTTTTCCCTAACTTATTATTTTACTGTACATTTATAAAATTCATAGGTATAAAAATAAATTAATATAAATTCTAACTTTTATCTTCGATTATCTATTCCATTATATAAAGCGTTTTATATATGAAGAGTTTGTTTGTTTGTTTGAACGCGCTAATCTCTGGAACTACTGGTCCGATTTGAAAAATTCTTTTTGCGTTGGATAGATCATTAATCCAGTAAGGCTTCAGGCTATATAACATCACGCTGCGAACAATATGAGACAACATAACGCGGGTTAAACCGCGTGGCGCAGCTAGTTTTAAAATACATGAGAAAATAAAAAAGCAATGTTTGTTCCCCCTCACAGACGCGCCTATGATATTATTCTTTTTCCAAAGTATAAGCCTCAGCGCTATACAAACTTTTAGAGTAAATGTTGTTGTGACTCCACGCAATACAACTACATATGCACATGTGTAGATATCACTTGCTTAGGACAATGCCTTACGCTCAGGTACAACAATAGTAGAATATTCTATTTACTCGCAGATTTGCACCAGACCCCCCGGACGTCATGATGCCTGAGCAAATTTACCCAACAAACATGTGAGCTACCCAACGACGCGTTATCTACATCGTAATTAATATTACAACAATATTTAGATGGACATGTTTGATAGTGTCTTTGTGTTGCCAAGACAGGAGGCTAGAAGAAAATGTAGAACGAAATTTTTCGGAACTTTCCACTGACGTAAGATGTATCTGAATTTATTCTTTTCTCGATAGATTTAGGTGTAATGCAACAATGGTCAGGTTTGAGGGTATGAATGACGGTCAGTCTACTGGCGCCGGACCTGGATTTACGCCGAGGCACACAAGCCTAGGAGCCCAGCCAGATGAGTCGGGGAATCTTGGTAGCTGTTGACGGCATTATTCTAACGACTTTATTCTTAATCTTAAACTTTCTTGTATAAGAGATTATTTTTCAATCATCTGATAAATTAATTCCAGGAAGGATTTTGAAATTTTGACAAGTATTTCATAGAAAAACTGTCAAACGTTAATTTTATTAATTTTATCAAATAAAAGTTGCCTGGCGATGGAAAAATCAACCCGAAAACAACAAACTAATTTCTTTTACTTCATAACCTAACCTATCAAAGGAGTCACAACTGCTCTTAAAACGGCGAAGAAAAAACCGTACGGAAACCGGTAAGACATGTCCAGTAACCAACAACTCAACCACAACTGTCTGACAACTGAGCCTTTATTGTGGTTTATGGCTAGTCCACTGTCTCTCACAGACAGGAGGCCTGTGTCCCAGCAGGAGGAAGCTGATTATATCTAAGTCGTGGTGGCCTAGTGGTTAAAACACCAGCCTCTCAAGTATAAGTGTGCGGTTTCGATTCCAGGTCAGAAAAGTACCAATGTAACTTTTCCAAGTCTTATGTACTTTCTAAGTATATCTTGGACACCAATGACTGATTATAAGGTGAAAGAAAACATCTTGAGGAAACCTGGACAAGTCTGAAATCGCCAACCCGCATTGAGCAAGCGTGATTACGCTCAATTCTTCTCTGTATGAGAGGAGACCTGTGTACAGCAGGGGGACGAGAAAAAAGGTTGATTATGATGATATCTACTATTGCATCTATATTTCTCCTAGAAAGATCACCGTTCCTTCACTGTCGGCACTAGCTATTTAGATACATATACAAAACTTGTTGAAGTAGGCGTTTGACGAAAACAAGCTAGCTGGATTAGACAACATGGGTATTGTGGAAAACGAGGAAAGGAACGTCTTTGTTTAAAATACGTAAGCAAAAGAAAACATAGATTTTGTTTAGAAACGCCGAGTTATTACGACCATTGTAGTAAATAAGGCAACATACATACAACATTCGTAAAAACTACATAATTTCTGATGTTTATTTTTAGTAATTTTTGTATATTTTTAGTAAGAACAGTAGTAATGTTAATCCCGTACTGATATGTCGGTTAAGCATAATAAATAAATTTTATATTAGTGGATTTTATTTGGCTAATTCAAAAATATTTTAAAGATGGAGGGGGAAAGCTAAAATCACAAGTGTCTAAGAGCATTGGGTCTTTAAGACCAACCTGACTGGTACATAGCACTTGTAAGCTTTGTCTCTGTTTGCAACGTGATGGCAATACCCTTGGTAGTACACTTGATTGATTCTATAAACCTCAGCAAGAAAGGCTGGATGAACTGACCGGTCCGTTTTTTTTTTTTTTTTTTTTTAGTAATTATAAACTAGCGCTTGACCGCAATCCCGCCTGATGGTAAGCAGTGATGCGATCGTTGATGGTAAAGCGTGCTGTTTATTAAGAGCCTATTCACTCAGAAAAACCGAGCGAATACGAAGGAAGACGGCAGTTGAGCGAGGTGATGCAATGTTAAACCCAACAACACGACCAACGATGCTGCGCCAAAGGGAGATTGATGTGAAGACCCTCCACGACCAAACTCCCAACACAACAACATTAGGCCGCATCGTACTCGGCACACATCGCAACACAACTGCTCAGACCCGTCCTCCGTACGGCTTCACCAGACATCATGCCGGAACACGACACGTTATTTTTTATATACGAAACCTGGACATAGTTTGTCCAGAATAAGCAACTGAATCGATTCCAATCATTTTTACACGATCTTATATTTTTCCCAAATACGTTTAGAAATTGTTGCAGTGTGGTTACCGAGCGCGCAACATAGCTGACGGTAGATCATAATACAAGGCGCGTGAGAAAGGGACTCCCCACGGCGCGCCGCTGTAGTCGCGGGCGGGCGAGCGATAACAAACCCATATCTGAGTATATTTTAAAATATACCGATTTCCCAAATTCTCCATTAACAACAAAGAAATTAAACAAAACATTCTCGAATCTGTCACCTGTCCCCGCGGATCAAAAGACCAAATAGACAGTGTTAGGTTTTCTGCAAATACTTAAACAATCGTATACTTAAGTACACCTCCCAACGACTGTAACGATCTGTAACGATGACGATAGAAGAAACGAGATAAATCGTGACGTATGTAACGCAATATATAAAGATGGGAGATCTAGAACAACCGTTATTAGGAGATACCATAGTAACTCAACCAGACTACCTGAGTGCGCGAGCCTGATAAAGATTTTAATTAATTACATTGATATTGGATATTATTTGGTAAGGTTGCACATGTTACACGATAAATTAATTTAAAATATTTTGAATGTAACGAAAATTACTGGTGGTAACGATTAGTCAATTGTCTTGCTATGTGTTAATAGGAAATTATAATATAAACCGAGGTTTATGCAAACCATTATGGTTTAGGTCAAGCAGTAGCACCTAGTGAACGAACGCTTTCAATACCAGGTTCGATTGCCAAAAACTGCCTTGACTCATTATTATTTATTTCTTGTTCAGCCATGTAGAAAAAAATCTCCCCTTACCTAAATCAAGTTATAAAATACTATTACTTAGCATAACATCTAATTTAATGCCCTAAAGGATCTCCAAAACATCCAAATATTAAATACCCAGAAATGGGTCTTCACTGAATCAAATCCAACATCTCCTAAAGAACTTCTTGTTTCCTTTTTCTTGTGACAGTATCGAATCCCTTATTTGTAGGTACTGCAAATGGCACTACGCTACTCCATTTAACCAATAGAAATCGTTATTTATTTTAATAAAAATTCTTAAATCACACAAATATTTTTTTAGAACAATATCGTAGGTATATAAATTTTGTATATACATATTTAAATTCTCTTTTTTTTCGCTTGGCACTTTACCTAGTTTGGAATGAATGAGTTCTAATCTCTATCTGATATATTAAATTATAATTAAGATTAATGTGAACATGATTAAATGATTAATTTTGAAGTTTATGACGCAATTTGTTTATCTAATGTAACTGGCATTAATGAATGAAAATGCGTAAAACAAACAATTCACTTTATAGATCATCTATTGACCTAAGCTGGCCGCTTTATAACAGTGCAATTATACAAATATTCATTTCCCTGATTTCGTTTACAAAAGATAATTTATAATTGTTTATTGACCTGAGCTGGCACCTTTATAACAGTGCAATTATATCAATCGTCACTTCCCTGATTTAGTTTACAAAAGATAAGGTATAATTGAATCAAGATAACAGTCGCTACTATTTGCCACTACCTTATCAGTATCAGCTGACACGGAAAGCATAAGCTATTGAAGTGAAGCTAAATATGCAGGTATAGACGACAGCACATCAACCTACTACAATCTGTCAAATTTCTGTATCAAATTTTTAACTTAATCTCTAATCAAAGTATTAAGGCTCAAGATTGATTGAGAATATTTGACAGTTTCGGGTAGTTTGGACTGCTATCGCCCGTACCAACAGAGATATCGGAGACAGTCGGCTACTATAATTAGTATCTTAATTACGTATTTTGTTTGCAGATTCAACAATGTGTAAGGCTACCACGAAGGAAATCGAAGTCGCGGAGACGGAGAAGAAGAAGTACTCAGCTTCTGTCGAAGAGGCTCTGTCTATGACAGGCAAGTTTTTACAGCTTTATTAGCCCACAAGAGAACTGTGGGAACATTACAAGCCATCGTAAATATAGCTTCATCGAATTCGGATCAGACATGATTCAAGAGGTTTTATTATACGTTGTTTTAATATCATCTTTAGCATATCTACCTTCCACACAACTCCGAATTCTACCTATTACAAGTCAAATGGACTGTCGTATCTTACTTTAAATACCTTTATCATGAAAATGAAGTGTTTTCGTCAACCATCCTCACTCTTTCTATTTAGATTCTTCCTAAAACTGATCTGTAATAATAAAAAATATTCCTCAGGATTCGGCAAGTACAACTTCGGTCTCCTGGTAGTATGCAGTTGGACTCTACAGGCGATGGGCATGGACATGTTCGGCACCAGCTTCGTGGTGGCTGCAGCTATCTGTGACCTGGAGCTCACGCTACAGCAGAGGGCGCTGCTCACTGCTATGCCACTTCTTGGTAAGCTTCTAAAGAAGTTTTATTTGCAGTCTCCACATTTCAGTATTATGGATAATTAAGACTGTATGTAATTCATATCTAATTTGGGTTTCTACCATCCTGAAGATTAAGAGAGGATAATTTTACTCTTGCACAAACCGTTATGCCATATTCCTTCCTTCTAGGCGTGGTGGCAGGGGCTCAGCTGTGGGGCTACGTCTCCGATACGAAAGGCAGAAGATTAACACTTATGCTGTCCATGTCGATAGGCTTCGTGTTCGCAGCGCTCGCCAGTTTCTCCCCCAACTGGCAGACTATGGCAATCCTAAAACTGATCTCATCTACTTTGTAAGTTGATTTTTTTAAGTTTTTCAACGATCTACGGAAATGGTTGCCATATACAACGTTATTATTTCTTTAAACGAAACCTGAATTCCAATAATGTTTACACCATGTTATATTTTTTCCCAAATACATTTAGAAGTTGTTGCAGCGTGGTACCGCCACGCAGCTTACGGTAGATCATAGTACTTGCGCGCGCAACAGCTGACGCCAGAGGTCAACGCACAGCTCGCTCGCCCGAGCGTAGCGTTGACCATATTTTTGTTGAGACAACCAAGTAGAATAGCAAACTCATAGCTTTGTGGTTTTTCATGATATCTTTTTGAAATTTTGTACATAGATTCTTTACTTAAACATACTGAACACGTGTTTCGGGCTTCGCATAAACAAATAACAATGTTAAAATTTAATTGCTATATAATTCTTGTTAAAAATAGAATATGGAATTGTTTATGATGAAAGAAAAAACCGGTCAAGTGCCAGTCGGATCTGCGCACGGAGGGTTCCATACTGTAAATAAATAATAGGGTTTGTTTTTAACTGAAATAAGTACATCATCTGCGAAAATTTCAACTATAGGCTTATGAAAAACTACGGACCTCTAAAAAGTGACAGAGAGATGACACCTTATTTAAATATAACGTGGTACCTATAGCTACACAAATATTGTTCGGAAAGCTTCGCGTTTTTCCCCACTTTATCTTATAATTTGTATTCTACAACATGTGATCACAACGCATGTCACCTCACCACAGTATTAATAGGTCAACATAGTTACTAGATAACACTGAAAAACGTCATTACAGCCTATCCGTAACAATAGCGGAAATGTACCAATGTTTTTTTTTTAATTAGAGGTGGTGCACGATAGAGGCATTTAGCCGTGTATATCCTAAGCGCCAAATAGAGTCATATGAAGTTACTCCAAATGTTTCTGCAACCTATTCTATGTATTTACTCATTGACTGTAAAGTACCTACTTTTGAAGCCTTGGATCTGGAGTAAAGCTTAAGTTAAATAAGATGTACGGAAACAAAAAATTACTTCATTAGCCTAGCTATTCAAAGTTATTGACGCCGAGCTTATTTTTTGTCTATTAAATCAATTATAGCAAATAAAATATAGGAGTACCTTTTTCTAAGTCAAATCCCATCACTACTAAATCGCAGGTAGCTAGTACAAAAATAGAAATACTACTACATATATTAAGCAAATAACGATGACGTCACGAGTCTCGTGTTAGTAAATATATGGGCGTCATGGAATTAACAATAATATTATCGTGTCTATTATGCAAACTTTTCCGAGTAAGTATTTAGATTGAGATAACAAAACCCCCTGGTGAGACAAAGAAAAGATAACGGTTGAATGCACCTGAGTTCTATAAAAAGAATGTCAATATTACGCTAGAAGTATCTTGTACAGAGGTGGCGTGATTATTGTTTGTTTTGTTGAGCTTCGTGCAAAGATAACTGACCTACCAAAACATAGTTGATAGATGTTCTACGTGTCGATGCCTTTGCTACAAATTAGCAGTTAGCGCAATATTTTCTCGTTCCATCGAACACGTTTATAAGACTGCTTGCATGTTATAGCATGCCATTTTCTATCGTATATTTATCCTTGGATATAACTATATAAGAACTTTAGTAATGTAACAAATAACTGCAAGCACTTTATTTACTATACATTTACTTTATCCTCAGCATAGAGCCTAGAAAGGCTGCTGAGGATAAAGATATCCTCTCCAAATGCACGCCGCTCAGCTAGATTCTCGGTCACTCACAATCAGCCACTACCAGTCACCATGTTAAGATGGTTCACCTAGCCTTAATTTTATATTTGACAGTTAGCAGTCTTCACTCAAAACACATTTATACCAACGGTCATGGATTCTATGGCAAATATAGCCGGCCCATTCCCACTGTCCATATAGCAGTCGAAAACTTCGATAGCGATCCTCTAAGGAAGGAGAAGATAGGTTTAATTCTGACCAATACAGTACCTTTAAGTTTCCTCCTGTAAGGTCCTTTATTCCTTGAAGTCATAATATTTGTCTTTGTTCTCAGCACTTCAGCCAGCAACTCGGGAGCTTACACCCTTCTAGGAGAGAGCTGTTCTGAACGCGCTCGTGGTCGCGCCATGTTGCTGTGCACATGTGCACTCATGTGTTCGCAAGCTACTGTTGCAGGTATTTAACATTGACTTTAGAATTAATATAGCATAAACCCAAATAAGATGGCTGCTTATTGCCTCTGTCAAGCGTCATAAAATACTTATGCTTTACTACCTACCTCTGTATCACTAAGTCCACCAGACAAAGTCTTGCCGCCAAGCAATTCGTCGTGTTCCGGCATGATATCTGGTGAAGCCGTACGGAGGACGGGTCTGAACAGATGTGTTGCGATGTGTGCCGGGTAGGATGTGCCAAATGTTATTGTGTCGGGAGTTTGGTCGTGGAGGGTCTCCAGACCAATTTCCCTCTGCTTCTCACCTCGCTTAACGGCCGTCTTCCTTCCTTTTCATTAAGTTCTTTTTAGTGAATAAGCTCTTATTAAACTAGCGCGCTTCAACGATTGATTCACTGCTTACCATCAGGCGGGATTGCGATCAAGCACTAGTTTATAATTATAAAAATGTATATATATATATTATCTGCTACATATATGTATGTATATTACAACGAGCTACCACACACGGAGACGATGATATAACATATATTTTGCCTTAATTCAAAAGTGTAATCATTGATGGTCAGCCCAGCTATAAAGCATTATCAATTCAAAAAGCATTAAAATTAACGATCTCTGATTGTAATCTGCTTTCAGTGTTCGCCTACCCCATACTTCCGATGCAGTTTGCCTACCAGATCGACTTTCTGGGCATCACGTACAGACCTTGGCGTCTTCTAGCACTCGTCATATCCCTGCCGTGTGCCATCACTGCGTGTCTGCTGCGATTGTTCCATGAGAGCCCCAAATTCCTTGTTTCCCTTGGAAGACTGGATGAAGCTCTGGAAGTCCTGAAAAAAATCTATGCTACTAATACCGGCAATGAGACTGATAGTTTTCCTGTAAGTATACAAAATTATAATATTAACAGTATTTAATTCATTTATAACTCTATTTATGTTTGACAATTTTGATTCATCACAGTCATCATAGAATGCAGTTTTAATGCTTATGGTATTGTGAGCTATGCAAGTTCAAACATTGAACTCTTACTCCAGGATACCTTACCAGTTACCAAATAAACCACTACCGCATTGCAAATGAATTTCCAAAAATACATACTGTCAATAAATCATTTAAATTTTGTAAAAGGTATAGAGACTGACAAGGAAAAACGCGAGCGACAGCCGTTTTGCGTGGATGTGACGCATGTTTCCCTCAACTATTTCTTATTTTTTGCGTTTTTGTAAACTTTTGCGTCATGTTTTACTGCAAATAAACGTTTTTTCTTTCTTTTCTTTCTTTCTTTATATAAGTGATAAAAGGACCAAAAAAGGTCCTTTTTCGACTTCTGCTGTTTTATTGTTTTTTTATTTAAACTATTGATTTAAAACTGATTCTTAGTTATACCTTTCATTGTCTAGGTCCACAAACTCCTCGAAGAAAGAGACAACCTGTCTAATGAAACTAAGGTCACTTTCTTGAAGTCAGTTTGGCAGCAGACTGTGCCACTCTTCAAAGCTCCGTTATTGAAGGAGACGCTACGACTGTTCTATCTGGTTGCTGTCATTTACATGACGTGAGTATTTTAGTGAATTGCGTACCATCCCCCTTAGATTATTTTCAACTTCATAAAGCACTGTTAGGAAGAATATTTTAACTATTAAGTTGTTTTAAAAATGATATCTTGATGACACGCATAAAATTTGAATAATCGACTCCATCCAAAGAGATTTACATTCTTAGAATATTCATAGTAATAAAATATGAACTTTCGGTTTGATCCCCGGCCAGGTCATGATGGAAAACGGTCTTTTCCTGATTGGCCTGGGTCTTGGATGTTTATCTATATATGTATCTATTATAAAATATAGTATCGTTGAGTTAGTATCCCATAACACAAGTCTCGAGCTTACTTTGGGGCTAGCTCAATTTGTGTGATTTGTCCGTATATATTTATTTATTTATTTTATTTACTTCTTTTTTTGTGTATGGTTAGGAAATCCTCAAATGACTTCTCCCGCTCTGGGCGGAGCGGAAGGGCGTGTCAGACTTTTACTGACTAAAACCCACCCGTGTGCCTTCACTTGCCTGTGCGCCAAGCCCACGGTTTTTCAAATATGAAGTCACCTAATTCTCTTAACTTAAAAACTACCTTTTTGTTCTAGTGGCAGTGGCTTCATCCTCTGGTTGCCATACATCATGAACAACCTGTTTTTCGTTCTGGAAGCTGGCGGTGGTGACGGCATGAACCTCTGCGCTGTCATCAAGTACCCGTCTGTTGCCGGATTCACTACTGGAAATATGACTGTAAGTAAATACTTCGTTTCTGACAGAAATATATTGCGTTTTTATTTTATGTTTTACATTATAGTCACCAATGTTTCTCGCATTAGTGAGAGAACTAATTATTTGATTATTAAAAAGGACCCGATTAATTTCAGAGCATTCGAGTAGGTACAGGCAGTCCTCGGCTTACGTCGTTTAAATTTACATTTTTTGAAAAGTTACGTCAAACAATATTTTGAGACTATTCCTCAAACATACCTCAATTTTTTGGATTTCCGGCATATTAGAATTCATTTGTCGCGAGTCACTTAAATAGTTTTGATAACAAGGTATGTACCCCCCTTTCTTATAAATGCAGCATTTTTTTAAATCTTGAATCCGTCTGGATCTTAATCTTGAGATTTACATATAAACATATGAAAAAATATGTCTCGACTTGCCTCGTTTCGTTTTAGGTCGCATATTTCGAGACCCTAACCTGCCATTAGTACGAAGACTGCCTGTATTGACGTTTGAAGTAAAAGTTTTTATTCGTAAACAATTCTTATCTTACATTATCGTGTATCTATTTTTAATCCATTTGCAGGACATAGAAGTGTGTGACGATACAATTCAGGACACTACTTTATTCTCTGCTATGACGTACGGCGCCATGGCTAGCTGTTCCAACTTAGTTTTGTCTCTCACCTGCGGCAATCACAAGCGCAAGGCCATGATCTGCATCGTGTCCATGTCTGCCTTCGCCGCCATCTTGCTGAACGTGGTGGCTGTGCCTCTGGCTGGTGGAATCTTCTTCTTCTTGTTCCTAATGTGCGCGCTGTCCATGGGAATCTTGAGCGTTTATTTCGTGGAGCTGTATCCTACTTCCTTGAGGTGAGTGATAAAGTTGTTTGTTTCCAAAACAAACTACTAATTAATAGATTAATTTCTTTGGTGCGCCAAAGAAATTTTGGAATGTATTCTTAATTTTCAATTTGAAACAAATTAGTAATTTTTGCCATCAACACAGCAAGATCTAAGTATAACTTTAACAAGACTGTAGATAATTTATATTAATTCCAAGAACAACGCCTTAATAAACTGTATGAGCAACGCGTTTATTACAATATTGCTATATTTTAAATTGGTCGCCGAGATACGAAGGATACGAGTACTTAATAAATAATATGTACGCCATTAATAAACGAATTAATTACGCGAGCGATGCGATTGGGAAACAGATCGATAAAATTTTCACTACAATTTCGTCCCTTTAAGATTTCTTTCTTTTTACTGTGTATTGGCAAGGACCATTCTTCACTATGTCCATTATCATCACTTTTAGCCCCAGGGGTACTGTAATATAGTTTCCCTTCAAAAGTCGCCACCACACCCGATCCTGCTCTGCCCACATCCAATGGGATCCCACAACCACCACCAGGTTGTCAATCTTCTTTGTAGCCCACAAGAATCATCTACCTAGCCTTTCTCCAACTATATTGGGGTCAGCTTCCGGGCTAACCGGATTTAACCGAATCTAGTATTTTGTTAAATATTGGCGTATTTTACTAAATTCATGATAAATGTTCTTTTACAGAGGGATGGTATCCTGCCTGTCAGTGATGCTAGGAAGACTCAGTGCATTTCTGGGGGTGAATGCAATAGGAGCCCTGATTTCAACCAGTTGTGAGGCTACCTTTTATGGATGGTCCTTGCTGTTGTTAAGTAAGTTACTTTTAATTTTTATTTTTATTTTATTACCTCTCACCCGCATAATTTTCGATCTCGTGGGAATATCCGGATAAAGATCCCTATACCATGCCAAATTTCATCCAAACCCATTCAGTAGTTTTTGCGCGAAAGGGAAAAATAGCTCACTCCGCGCAGACTTCACCTAAGTTTTACTTTACTATATTCGTAGGATTATTTAAGCCTATCTAAAGTTTCTTGCTTCCAATATTGGCTACAGCTGACTATTGCTGACCTTATGATATTCAGTTAACCTATTATAAATTAGAATACTTATCGTCAGATAAAAATCAACCACGAGCGTTTTAAGTAATATTTAGTTTGCGTGAACAGCCTTCAATAACCTTACATATGTCAAGGTAGCTACTAACAGCGTGTTTATTTCTCGTCTGATTAGGAAACAGTATACCTACATAAACAATGACTTACATATTGATTACTTTATTAGGTACACCTAAAAATATTTATTTTCTTTATTAAGCTAGGCAGATATGTCCGAAATTTTATGGCAACACTTTACAAATTGCCACATAAAGCAGCCTACTTGTATTTTACAGAATAAGTCGCAATTATTGTCATAAATCTTAAGTAGGTACTATACAATTTATCAGTATATTTTAAATATGTTGTAAAAAGTTTGAGATAAATCAAAAAGATAAGTATAATTAACAAGTCATCATGGTTATAATACAATTTTCTCATTCGGATGTTAAGCTGCATTCAGGGCCATGTCAGTCCTAGCAGACTCCGAAAGACGTTGTCCATGAGCGCGACCACGAACCCTCTCACCTAGAAAACTTAGGTGAAGTCTGCGCGGAGTGAGCTATTTTTCCAACTAATAAGAATGACACAATTGATATCTCATTCTGAGCCCACTACACCTGAGTTCGTAGAGTAATAGGCTTCATAGGCTCTTAAACTAGCGCGCTTTGCCATCAACGATTGCATCACTGCTTACCATCAGCCGGGATTGCGGTCAAGCACTAGTTTATCTATACTAATATACAGAAGAGTTTGTTTGAACGCGCTAATCTCAGGAAATACTGGTCCGATTTGAAAAAATCCATTTGCGTTGGATAGTCCCTTAATCCTCGAAGGCTTTAGACTATATAACATCACGCTGCGATCAATAGGAGCGGAGCATATCAAAACCTATGCGGGTGAAACCGCGTGGCGCAGCTAGTAATTTACAAATAAAAAAACGATTGGAGTAAAACGATTCAAACAAAAATCCCACAGAAAATTCAGTTTTTCTGAAATTCGAAAATATGGCAAAGTTTTCCAATGTCTATCTATAAAAACTATATTTTAATTATTACAATCATATTATCGTTTAAAAAAAGTCGAAGTTTGGTACAGCTTCTCAAGATTTATTAGACTATTTTTTTTTAATATGGACTATTTCCAGCACTATTTAAAGGATAAATTAAATAGTTTTGAAGTATATTGCTAATCCATTGCTTCAGATATTCGAAAAATGTGTCTGCTCAACAACGTAAATCACACAATGTTGTTGAACTGTAGAAATGAAAAACATTAAGTACTACTACATAACAGTATAGTTACGCAATTTACTCCCAGTTATATTTCTAGAGACATAAATTTGGTAACTGTAAGCTGTAAGGGCGCATGTACACGGTGCACACGTACGTTCCAAAACTGCCTTGTATAAGCAGCGATAACAATGCAATGCTATAATATGCATAAAAAAGCCATAACATAAAACTATCATAAATCCTAAATTCCCGATCCCGATGTAATTTTATTATATTATTGAACTTGTTTCCCTAACTTGGTCACTGGCTAAACACATATGTCATTTCCATTTTATAATTAAAAAAAAACTACCGTAAATTGCTAATGCATATTTTTTTCATTTGGTTTGATTTTCTAACCAGTTTATTTTGTCTGTTTCAGGTGCAATAACAGTTGCATGGTTTCTGCCCAAAGACAAAGCACTTAAGAAGTAAAGATTCTTCTAGAAAATGACAGAATCTAGGTACTGAAGACTGAATATTACTCTTAGTTGTACATAATGTGTGAACGAGTCTGGGCGATGTGTTATGAAAGTACTACTGACTGACTGATAATTTTATTACATTTATTTAAGTAGTTTATATTTTTTTAAACAATCATATTTTGCTGACTTTTTGATATGCTTTATAAATATTAGTACAGTATATGATACACACAGCAATACAACAAGCTCATTTCCAGTTTTAGCTGACCCCGCTTTGTTTGGACTTTTCGTAAAATGGCAAGTTAGCTTATACTGGTACTTAAACAAAACCAATTTTCTTATTCGTTATGTAAGTTCCTGATGAAGCCAGTCTATTTTAAACAGTCATAAAATATTCTAAATAATATATTTTAAAACTTATATATTAGAAAAGTTATTAAAAAAAATATGTTTACATAATTATGCTTAGTGATAAAAGTACTGTAATAAATGTAAATATTTAATATGAAAATATTGTTTTCTTTGACTTCCTAAAAAATAAGGACTATAATACGAGTATTATGGCCGCTAAAAATAATGTCCGTGAAGTTTCCAGGCCCAGAAACATACATACAAAAAGAAAGGCGTGTGGCACTCGGAGACTGCCGCGGTAAAGCTATTGCATAGCCTTTTAAGCTATTGCATAGCTTCTATCGCGGGCCTTGAGCGCGGGGACCGAATCCAGAAATTCCGTAACGAAAAAACCTCACGCTCCCCACTCCGACGGGCACGGAAGTGTGGCTTGAAGGCCGTACATCGTCTAACGTCGTTTCAGTTCGGCAGTCTTCGGCACGGTATGTTTGTGTGCGTGCGACTACAATACTACATCTTTTGAAAACAATTTATAGATTTTCAAAAAGAGCATGCATATTGCAGGGCGCGAACTCAGTTCTACACACTTGCTATGTTACTGATAGTCGCGATGTGCTAAACTTGCGATTAATTTTCTCTCTGAAATAGGTCTTCTATAGAGATATGTCATAGACGTCATCGACGTTGTCATGGCTACCTTAAAAACTTTTCATATAATTAATTATTAAGTACTTTTATTCAAATTAATTTAGTAGTGTTTTTATAAAATAGCTTTTTTTTAACGGAAAAGCTAAGATGAATGTCACGCTAATTTTTCATTGGACTTTTAAATTATTTATAGTGTTGTTTACTAAATAAAAGCGCGTGATTTTATAGAGTAAAAAGTGCTCACGCGGCCGTTTTTTCAACTGTGATTGGCGATATCCGCCATAATTGTGAAATATTTTTTTAAAGAATTTCTATAATTTGTTACACGTGTTATTGGCAAAATTGTGGTATCTATCCACAGGGACCAGATCAAGAGTTGAAGTTGAAGTTTTTATTAAATAAAATATTACAGAAAGATGTCGGTGAACAATGTTAATACGAGTACATTTAAGTGTACGAGTTGTAATATTGTTATCTCCGAAACGAAACAACGAAAGTTTAATAAAAATATGCTCGTCGGCTTTTTTTATTTATTTAATAAAAGAAAAATTTGTTTTCTTATCGGTCACCACGCTCATAAAGTGTAACTTGAATTAATATCAAAGAAAAAGAAATACTGCATAAATAAAATAAATAAATAATTATAATTGCATAAATTGATACAAAATGCTATGCAATAGCTTTACCGCGGCAGTCCCCGAGTGCCACACGTCTTTTTTTTTTATTAACTATAACTTGCAATTATAATTATTTATTTATTTTATTTATACAGTAATTTTTCCTTTGTTTTTTTTTTTTCTTTGATATCAATTCAAGTTTTCTTTCTGTTTTGTAATTTATTTATTTTTTACCAGCAACGTCATCAAAAGAGTGCGAAAAATGGTGACGATTAAGCGACTAAACTATATTCAATGTTTTCTGTTCGACTTTGATAAAGAGATAGAAAGAAGCTAAGCAATAGCTTAAAAATGACGTCATGTTCGTTGTCACACCCATGTCAGAATGTCATGAAATATGATGTCGGCCATCTTGGATTTCAAAAATGAAATCATTTTCGTGATCAGCACCCTGAGTTTTGGCGGGAAAGTCAAGCTGAGTGTCACGCTCGTTTTTCATTGGACTTTTAAAATTATTTATAGTGTTGTTTACTAAATAAAAGTGCGTGATTTATGTAGTAAAACGTGCATTTAGTAAATAGCTCATAAAGAACAGTGAAATATCGCTGCATAGTGGCCACATCATGACTTTGTCCTAAACCTCACTCGTAAGACGGGTCACGCGGCCGTCTTTTTCGACATGAATAATTCATAATTACGTGGCATTGGCTAAATGCACAAACCGTGCGAAGCCAAAAAATAAAGAAATAAAGAAAAAACCCATGAAATCTATTATATTATCACTCGAGTCAGTAAGCATGTAAAATGAGAAAACTAACAAAGAACGATCCGTGTGAGAACTAAACGATCACTATTACACAACAACACTGATACCTTTGAGAAAGCGGACTTCCTCTACAATAGGGCAATTCCTCCGTAAGGTCTGTCTGGTCTATTGCTTATAATCTCTGTCATTGTGTGCTGTTTCGGTGCAATCGCAAGACCGGCCGGGCACTGAGGGGCAGGCAAGACAGCTATAGTATCCTTATGACTCCACCAACTGGTATTTCGTTGACTCGGAAACGGCGCACAGGGAGCACCACGAAATTTACTCAAAGTCTCCGAGGTTCTTTTTCAATATACCCCACTGTTTTGTCGTGGTGGCCTATTGGTTAAAACACCAGCCTCTCAAGTATGAGTGCGCGGGTTCGATTCCAGGTCAGACAAGTACCAATGTGACTTTTCTAAAGTTATATGTACTTTCTAAGTATATCTTGGACACCAATGACTGAAGGCGAAGGAAAACATCTTGAGGAAACCTGGGCTTTATAAGTCTGAAATCGCCAACCCGCATTGAGCAAGCGTGGTGATTACGCTCAATCCTTCTCTGTATGAGAGGAGATCTGTGCCCAGCAGTGGGACGATAAAAAGGTTGTTGATGATGAACGGCGTCGGTGTCGAATTATTTGTTATCAATTTAATATTTTCGAGCTGATCTTTAGTAACATAATCACTTCTGATTGCGTTAACATCTGACCGTAGAATTAATAAATCCTTCATCAACTTCTTTACGTACGTTCTACGTAGTCAAAGCAAACTGGTGGCAATTTGTGAAGGTCATATGCCACAAAAACTGGGATTGTTCGGGATCCGTGATTTTAAACACCGTAATCGTATATTTTAGGTCTTTCTGCTTTTTGTTCTTACGCCTCGATACATGTTTTTGTCTTGTCTTCGTAGAAACAAACAATAACTTTTTTGCCTCATCAATGTCTTCCTCAGAAAAAGCCGACGAGCATATTTTTATTAAACTTTCGTTGTTTCGTTTCGGAGATAACAATATTACAACTCGTACACTTAAATGTACTCGTATTAACATTGTTCACCGACATCTTTCTGTAATATTTTATTTAATAAAAACTTCAACTTCAACTCTTGATCTGGTCCCTGTGGATAGATACCACAATTTTGCCAATAAGACGTGTAACAAATTATAGAAATTCTTTAAAAAAATATTTCACAATAATGGCGGATATCGCCAATAACAGTTGAAAAAACGGCCGCGTGAGCACTTTTTACTCTATAAAATCACGCGCTTTTATTTAGTAAACAACACTATAAATAATTTAAAAGTCCAATGAAAAATTAGCGTGACATTCATCTTAGCTTTTCCGTTAAAAAAAAAGCTATTTTATAAAAACTAAATTAATTTGAATAAAAGTACTTAATAATTAATTATATGAAAAGTTTTTAAGGTAGCCATGACAACGTCGATGACGTCTATGACATATCTCTATAGAAGACCTATTTCAGAGAGAAAATTAATCGCAAGTTTAGCACATCGCGACTATCAGTAACATGGCAAGTGTGTAGAACTGAGTTCGCGCCCTGCAATATGCATGCTCTTTTTAAAAATCTATAAATTGTTTTCAAAAGATGTAGTCGCACGCACACAAACATACCGTGCCGAAGACTGCCGAACTGAAACGACGTTAGACGATGTACGGCCTTCAAGCCACACCTCCGTGCCCGTCGGAGTGGGGAGCGTGAGGTTTTTTCGTTACGGAATTTCTGGATTCGGTCCCCGCGCTCAAGGCCCGCGATAGAAGCTATGCAATAGCTTAAAAAACTGGTCAAAAGCCTAACGGGCCACGCTCAATGTAGGTACAGTTCCGTAGTTTCCCGTCCGTAATAAGTGACCCCACGATACATTGAGTTGACATACTACGTACGGAATTCTAAAAACGAGCCACAAAAGACGAAAGTCATAACTAAAGAAAGTTATAGATTCCAATTATTCTGTAGCTCATACCCGTCGCCATTCCTTCACTTCATAAAGAAAAAGATAGAAAATAATATTTTAGTTTAGACTTGTCAAATTAGTCCTGAAGTAAATCGACGTAGGTACCTATGTATTTTTGGTCGCCATGTTTATAATCGCGTCTAAACTATCTATGGAGTATCTTAATTAAACTAATATGTTATCTACTATCCTTTTCTTAATGAAATGTAAAGAAAATGACGCACTTAAATATAGTTTAGTTCGCGAACGAGAGAATCGGCGCCATTGTGGAAATTCGTTAGGCGATTTAATTTGAACCCGTATTTTACACCCATTACATTCCGAAGGGTAACTTATAAAATTGGTAAAAATAATGCCCAAACAAAAACACGTGAATGATTATTTATCTAAATTGATTATATAGGTCTTATCTAGGATTCCATCGTATATGTTTACATTTCCATGTTCAGTTACGACCACTGATACGGATACAATTACGCGAATATATATCGATTACCTATCACTTACATTGATAGAAACACTTTAGGTAGGTAGTCAAAGGTTTAGGCAGTTCCTAATAGTAAACCAAAAAGACACGTGGTTTGGTTAAGCAACTAAATGTAATATCAATTAGGACCCTTTTTTGTGACCTCTCCTGCTATGGGCGGAGCGGAAGGGCGTGTCAGACTTTTACTGACTAAAACCCATCCGTGTTTCTTAATTTGCCTATGCGCCAGGGCCTAGGTTTTTTTTAAAACCAACCCGCAACCCTGACACAGGAGGCATCGGTCTTCGTGGACCCCGTCACGATGTGCTGACATCTCTTTGAGGGGCGCGTGAAACACAACGCGCCGTCGACTCGGGCCTGTAGGCCTAGTAGGAGTTTTCATTACGAAACTCGATCGTCGATATCGAGCGCGAGTTGAGAGTTCTTACAGTCTTGAAGCGGGCCAATCGATGAGTCAAACACGCTCGATATCGACGATCGAGTTTCGTAATGTAAACTCATACAGTCATACTAGGCCTACTGGTCCTTACCGGGCGGCGAGCTGCCAATTGCTCACCGCCCTCAAGCCCCATCAATTAGGGTAACACACCACTAGCAATGTGTTTCATTTTGACAGTTGAACAACATTCATTGCGTTATTTACGTTGTTGATCAGACCTAGTTTTCGTACTAATCGAGCAATGGATTAGCAATACGCTTCAAAATAATTAAAATTTATAATAAGTAATACTATGTTAGGCATTTAGAGTGCAGGTAAAGCGTAACACCAGTCACTTGCATGCTACATCAGCTACATGTAGCATGACAATTCTAATGACTGGTATTAATTACGTTTAGTCGGTTGACTAAGTCATGTGGTGTTTTTTATTTACCTTTAGTTAACAATCTAAATCGATTGAGTACAGTGTTTTCGACGCCTATTATTTGACAGCGGTTATTCTATTCGTCCACCCACAAAACCACTCAAATTTTTAACACTCCATTCGAGCCAGAACTTTTCGAAGGAGACAAAGCCATAGATAGCTAATTTGCATAGAAGCAAGACAGAGGCGTCCCAACATACTTACCACTGGTAGATAAGTTAAATATGAAATGAAATGAATCAAATATAGAAAATTCAGTTCTATTAGGTACTGACGACAGCAGGTCGAAACTGTCGAATATTCGCCATCGACCCTCAGCCTTAATGGTTTAGATATAAAGTTGAAAATCTAATAAAGAAATCTGACAGACTTTTAGTAGCTTGATGTGCTGTCGTCTGTAAGAATCCACCAGCTCCACCTTAATCCTCTAAAGTTAGTTGTTTTAGCTATAAAGTTCAAAATCTATTATTATTATTATTTATTTTACTTACACATAATTTACATTTTTATATATTTATATAAATACATAAAAAACATTTAAAAATATAAAAATAGTAACCCACCGATATCGGGAACAGGATCCAAGCTACCGGCGGTCAGGGCTCCAGAGAGAGGAACTTCCTGACGATGCGAGCCGTGTCCAGCAGTACCGCTTTCTGAATGAAGCCCTTGATCCAGCTGCCTAACGAGAGCCTCCTGAGATGTTGGTCGAGGCTCTTGGCTATTAAGCCATTGGCTGTCACGACTATCGGTTCAATGATTGCTAAATCCACCTCCCACATGTCTACATCCTCGTGAGCCAAGTCAAGATACTTGAATAGAATAGAATAGAATACTCTTTATTATGTACACCATATAGATTACAGAACATAAATAAAAATATTTTACAAAGGGTGACACAATGGGCGGTCTTATCGCTAAGCGCTTTCACAATGTTCTCTTCATGTGGGATGGTTACGTCAACAATCATTGCACGCCGCTCTGATCGATCCACCAGCACTATATAAGGCTTATTGGCAACAATAGTCCTGTCAGTGATGATGGATCGATCCCAGTACAATGTGATATGGCCATTTTCGAGAAGTGGGTCGGGCATATACCTATAGTACGGCACCTCCGTATCCACAAGGTTGTATTTAAGAGCAAGTTGCTGGTGTATTATCCTGGCTACAAGGTTGTGTCTATGCAAGTACTCTCCGTTAGCTAGACAAGAACACCCGGAAAAAATATGTCTGATTAATTCTCCCGGCCAGTGACATGCCCGACAGATATCAACTGTGCCGTCTTTCACAATGAATCTCCGGTAATTGTTCGTCATCATAACTTTGTCCATAATTGCACAGACAAAACCTTCGGTTTCCCCGAAAAGGTCACCGAAACGTAGCCAGTCTACGGACGCTTGAAAATCTACGTCGGGCTCGTGTAGGGCTCGGAAAAAGCATCCGTGAAGCTCCTTGCTCTGCCATACCACCATGCGATCGTTAGTTTCAAACACTACTGGTTTGCGCCAGTTTTCTTTAGCCAAGGAGAGCGGAGTGAGGCCCTTGTCAACCGCGGCCACATCTCGATGCATTCCCACGTCAGTTTTCAGGAAATATTCCCTGAGACTGCATATCTCGCGATTGTGGAGTGTCTTAGCATTTAAAAAACCTCAACCTCCACATTTTTGCGGGATATACAATCTCTTAACCGATGACCGTGGGTGATGCAATCGATTTGCAGTCAGCAACGTTCGAACCCTCTGATCCAGGGCGTCGAGTTCGGTCTGAGTTATTATTATTTTTTTATAATTATAAACAAGTGCTTGAATGCAATCTCATCTGATGGTAAGCAGTGATGTAATCGTTGATGGTAAAGCGCTCAGTTTTTTAAGCCTATTCACTTAAAGACAATAATGAATAAGAAGGAAGACGGCAGTTGAGCGAGGTGATGCAATGTTAAACCCAACAACACGACCAACGATGGTGTGCTTGAGGGAGATTGAGCTTGAGACCGTCCACCAAACATTTGGTTCATCGTACCCGGCACACATCGCGACACAATTGCTCAGACCCGTCTTCCGTACGGCTTCACCAGACATTATCGAAACACGACGAATCGCTTGGCGGCAAGACTTTGTCTGGTGGGTGGTAAATTCTGCCTGCAGGCAATATTATGGCCTAGCACTGAGAAAAGAGAAAGAAATTGAAAAAGAAAGAAATAGAAAAAAGAGAGAAATAGAAAAAAGGAAGAAAATTCTCAAACTGTAGTAGTGAGTTGTGATGTGATATCGTCTGTACTTATCATTTAGAATAGAATAGAATACTTTAAAACCGGAGTCCATAGGGTTAGTAACAATTTTACTTAAGTTCTAGTGTAACTTAGTAGGTTACAGACACAAATATACCTAAAATTAACTTAAAACTTAGCGTAGAGCTGCATCCACCTCTGCCACATGGGAGAATCCCACCGGTCCACAAACACACTGAGAATACTGTTGTTCCTGCGGCGAACACGCGTCATCAGGGATGCGCATCTACTCCTAATAATAGCAGTAGTAAAACCATTAATATTATTATTTGCAAACATCCCTGATGCACTACAATGCCACGGCCCAACAGCACCCTCAGTGCGTTATTATATTGAACACGTATGTCGCTGTATGCCCGCTGAGTGAAGTTAACCCACAGGCTGCACGTTTAGAAGGATTGACAGTAAGCGTAACTTTAACCGGCTTCGTACATCGCGCGAACCTGTGGGCCAACATGTTACAACGGACAGTCAGCGACCTACGTTCCCTTTCAATGTTCCTTTAGTCCGCCCTTGAACTGAACATTGCCTATTATAATAAGTAGATAAGATAGAGTTATTATTTAATGGTAGATAACTTTTTATTGATAGCAAATATTTTTATCATTAGATAAGTACGAAAATGTCACAAACAATGTATAAATATCTTCACACATTTTCTGGTATATTAACAATATATAACGTTATTTTTTGTATATGCGAAACCCGAAACACGTGACCAGTATTTTTGTAAAGAAATTATGTACAAAATTTCAAAAAGGTAAAATAAAAAATCACGAAGTTTGGTATGTCACCTGGTTGTCCCAACAAAAATATGGTCAACGCTCGCCCACCCGCACCTGCAGAGACGCGGTGACGTCTTGCATTTATGACGTCTGTTTATATTGTATTGATAAATCACACTTACAGGCTTGAGCAAAAAATAATAATATTTTCAGTCATAATAGATAAAAAGTGTAGTACAATTGACTTAAAACATGTTAATTTTACTTAGAGCGTATTGCAACCCTTCACAATGAGGCGAGCTGTGAACTGTGTTGTGCCCTCGGTAACCACACTGAAACAATTTTTAAATATATTTGGGAAAAAATATACATACATATTCTCACCCTCACTCACATACTCACGCACTAATTTAGGAAAAAATTCTAAATGATTAATTTCTTTTTTCTATTAAATTATTTCTTTTGTCGATATTTTTATTTCTTTGTCCCCGCACTATGCGAGTGATATTCTTAGGTGTGCTTCGTGGAATAGGATATTAGTTATTTTAATATTTTTATTTGAAGCCCAGTTACAGGTGTGCTAAGTGGAATACTTTAGATGTGCTTCATCTGGGTGTGCTTTGTTTGGTTGTGCTTCGTGGAATGCGTCCTCTTTTTTGGTGGTGATTGACTCTTATGCGAATATTTGACAGTTTCGGATAGCTTGACCTGCAGGGTAATTGGGTAACACACTACCAGTAGCAATGGATTTCATTTTGACAGTTCAACAAAATTCATTGCATTATTTACGTTGTTGAGTAGACATATTTTCGTACACAAGAAACAATGGATTAGCAGAATGCTTCGAAATGATTCCAACTGAGAGTAATAGTGTGCTACGTAATTAGGGAGCTGCCGTCGTCAGTACCTAATAGAACTGAATTTTGTATATTTGATTCATTTCATTTCTCATTTAACTTACCAGTGGAAAGCGTGTTGGCATGCCTCTGTCTTGCATCTCTGCAAGTTAGCTATCTATGGTTTTGTACCATTCGAAAAGTCCCGTCTCGAATGGAGTGTTATAATTCGAGGGTTTTTTTTTTGTTGGAAAGACACATAGAATAACCGCTGTCTCATAATAGGCTTCGAAAACACTGTACTCCATCCGTTTAGATAGTCAACTAAAGGTAAACAGGTATATCTTTTTTACATCAAGGATGGTCCCTACATACTACATTAGACTACATATTTACCGCAAAAGTTGTACAAGGTTCTGCAATAAACCGTTTTATTTAATTTATAGTCTCAGGTTATATTATATTGCTTCAAATATGTAACTAACACAGATTTACAGCAATATAATCATTAGAATTAGCAATTGATAAGTATCTACCAACAACTCCCTGCGCTAGAATTGCATGGCCTCAATTTTATGAAATAGTCTGATAACATGAAGTGAATTGAACATGATATTTATGATTATAACAACATAATCAGAATATAATGTTATAGAGAGAGTGGGCCGTAATCTACCACGCGGACCCCAGTGAGGGTTGTTAGATGTAAACAATAAATATAAATATTCAAAAGGGCAAATTCCTCCCCCAAAGCTTACATAGCATTGGCAGGCGGGTTCGGGTCATTTGATATTCCACGGGAGGAGCGCTGATGCCCGCTTCCCTGATGAGAGTTCCTTTCGTCGCCTCTTACGACACCCACGGGAGGATATGGGTTGGTACTATTCTAAGCCCGGTACCACACGGGTATGTGCAACTGTATACCTATCTATATACAACATTATTTCTTGTTTATGCGAAACCCGAAACACGTGTACTTTTAAGTAAAAAATCTATGTATGTACAAGATTTCAAAGAGATGGATTCAGTGGAGAGGCGGGCAAAGAGACTGATTGGTGACCCTGATTTAACTCGAGAGGGTCTCCAAAGCCTAGAGCACAGGCGTAGAATAGCCGGCCTTTCGGTGTTCTATAGGATGCATTTTGGGGAGTGTGCGAGGGAATTGCATGATTTAATTCCCCCATCTCCGTCCCACCATCGGACAACCCGTCGTACGGCGAGTTTCCACCCTTACGTTGTTAACACCACTACGATCCGGACGAAGCGTACATCGAGAGACTGGAAAATTTGCCGGCGTCGGTGTTTCCGTCGGACTACAATTTGAGTGTCTTCAAGGCTAGAGTTAATAGGCTCTTAATAAACTAGAGCGCTTTACCATCAACGATTGCGTCACTGCTTACCATCAGGCGGGATTCCGGTCAAGCGCTAGTTTATAATTTATAAAAAAAAAAATGTCATGAAAAACCACAAAATTATGGGCGGGCGAACGGTGTGTTGACCTCTGTCGTCAGCTTTTGCGCGTGCGCGGAGTACTATGGATCGACCGTGTATGGTCGATAACCACACTGCAATAATTTCTAAATGTGTTTGGGAAAAATATAACATGGTGTAAAAATGATTGGAATCGATTCAGTTGCTTATTCTGAACAAACTATATTCAGGTTACGTATAAATAAAAAATAACGTAGATATTTGTTACTTGGAATTGCAAAAAAAAACCATAACCCTGTCGCTTTAAACCTATTGAAGTAGTTCGTGCATCACACACATTTACCAACCTGAGTTTTCACTTAGCCCACAAAAATAATTACACAAAAACGTTAATTGAACAAGAAAGCGATGTTCGCAACGTCGACGTGCGCGCTAACCCGACCTTGAATGTAAATCAGGTTTTCTATGTTTCTTTAAATAACAGTCGGCTTGTAGAGACTCAGAGGCAAAATATTGATTATATGAAATGTTCATTTATATCATCATCATCTCAGCGTTAGTACCAGTCGCATCCTAAGTTTTTCAGCTTTGAGCGAGTCTGGGGTCCGCTTTACCAGTCTAACCTTCCTAGACCTAAAGTCTTTACCTTCGATATTTTCCGTGATGTGATTGCCGTCTAACCTCCACAACCTGAAGGCGATATCGAAGCATTGCAGTTAGATCAATTGTTGGACTTTGAGGGCTCCAGAAACCCGATGCGACTGCTACTAGATGTTCGTATGACTACCGGGACCAACTGCTTAACGTGCTTTCCGAGGCACGACTAGATCAGTGCAAATATTCATATTCATGCATACAAATATTTGCACTGCGCGGGGATCAAAGCCAAGCCTCCTTGTCAGCGGCCGCGTTCGCTACCGCTACGCCACAGTGGCTGTCGAAATATTCAATTGTATGTATATTGTATAGTATTAATAATTAACCCCTAATATTCTCACTGCTAAGGCACAGGTTCTCTGTAAGAAAAATCAAGCCGTAAACCACTACGCGGAACCAGTGAGCAGATTGGCAAATGTCACGTGTTTTTAAACTAGTTAGTAACTTAGTTATAGGATATAACGGTTTCCTTACGATGTTTTCCTTAATCGATTTGAGAGCAACCATGACTAAATAATTACTACAAAGTACAGCTCCACCGACATAGCCCTTCGAGTCGCTAAAGTTAAGTGGCAGTGGGCGTAGAACCGTGCTCGTAGAACCGATGGCCGATGGGGCAGTAAAGTTCTGCTAGTTGCGGGAAGCTGATGGATCCGGGCAGCACAAGACCGGTCATTGTGTAAAGCCTTGGGGGAGGTCTTTGCCCAGCGTTGGACCTCTAAAAGCCGAAGAAGAAGACAGCTCTTGTCCGAAATCGACCGTACGACCTACAAATAGTAAGGCCTGGCCATTAACACATGCCTATAACTACTCTCCCATTAATTATGTAGGTACTCTTTTTTTTGTTTTGTATTTACGTAGCATTTCCCACAGAACATGGCGGGACGAGATGGATGAAACAAACATCACTGCTTGGCTTGGCCAGCTTTGAATCGCTAACATTGGAAGTCACAGCCTTTACCTATCAGATTATATAACCGAACAGTATGTGCGTGGCCTCGTAAACATGAGTAGTTTATGCTAAGGCCACATAGTCATCCTTCCCCGCTTGCATTACTGTTTAGAAACAAACCAGTCACTTTCGAAACGGAATTACTACATGCAGTTACCGGGAGCCTACCTTAGGACTATTCTTTTTTCTTTTCTTTTACGAAAATGATGACAAATGTGTTCAATATTTGAGAATATATAGGTAATGATTTTATTAACATTGTGACAGCATTAAGGGCTGTATTCCATCTCAGAAACAATTCATTAAATTACGAGTGATATCTTTGTAGATAATGATTTTCAAATTAGTATAGTGTCGTATTGAAACAAAGCAATTATCTTCACATTTAGCCCTATCAATATAACATTCTTAATCTTTGTATGGCTCTCCTTGCGTTAACACGTAAGGGAGTCAAAGCAAAGCATATTTATGGTATTATATTTAGTAGTAATTGCTTATAAATATTATCAGTAATAATTTTTAACTCGTATATTTATAATAAAAAGTGTAAAGTTAACATGGCGGATAAAAGCAATGATTCCTCAGAAAAAATGCCTTTCGAGGCAGCAATTGATAAAGCTGGTAAGTTAAGATTTTAAATTGATATATATCTTAGAAAATATGATGCCTATATGCCTAAAAGGGTTAGTTCACATAGTGACATATTGTAAACTATTTTTTTTTATTGTACATGGCACCTTAATATTGAAATAGCTTATTTATGTTTCTTGTGTACCCTATATACATATTTGCAAAACATTGTTTTTGAAGGATTAGTATATTTTATAAAAAAAAACGCATAATGGTTCACTGGAAGGACTAAGTGCGAAAACCAAACCCGTAACATAGAACATATTTTATAATAATAAGTACAATGCCATCAAAAACAAAACTTGTATAAAAAACAGGTCTTGCTACTGGTTCTGGTTCGTGGTAGTTCCTGTTAAGAGTAGTGAAATACTACTCTTAACAGGAACTAACAGGAGAACTGAGTAGCAAGACCTGTTTTTTATACGATGTATAGTAAACAGTATTATTATTTATTCAGTCCCTACTTTAGGAACTTTCTGTTTTAAGTTATTAGCTAATCTAAAACATCTAAAGTGACTACATTAATATAAAAAATATTTTATGTTAAAATAAAATAGATTGAGTTGACCATCGCATGAAAACACAATGCAACTCACAAACAACACATATTAAATAGGATTGTTTAATCAAAATTGAGACTTGAGATTTCTTAATAACTAATTTGGTTTTTGATGGCATTGCGTTTTTTAAAAAAGTGAAGTGTTTTCATTTTACTCACCAAAATCATCACGCAACGTTATTCTCGGAAAGACCGTTCAATCAGGAAGTCATTTACCCAGTGAGGCCAGTGGAAATGCCGCACGCAAGAAGCTCACTCAAAAGGCCGGCGTGCCATACTTGGTCTAAAGCCTACAAGACATCTAGGGAGACGGCAATCGCTTCCCCATTTTCTCGAGGGCTTCGCCCCACAAGGGAGTGGCATATACTAGTAGGTCCCCAGTTCACCGATTACGGCGAAACCCGTACTGTCGGTCACTGAGGAGACCGTTACCTTCCAGGTATGCCAAGAAGCACGAGTTCAACACACGCTCCATAATCTTGCAGAGTATGGAGGTTATTGAAATCGGCCGATAGTTGGTAGGGTCGGCACGACTACCCTTTTTGGGCACGAGCTGCACGTTGGCAAGCTTCCAGGACTTGGGCACTATACCAGTACTAAATGAAAGGCGATACAAGCACGTCAATACAGGAGACAACTCGACAACTCGGGCGCACAAGCCTTGAGAACAATCCCTGGAATATCATCTGGACTGGCTAGTGAGACTTATTCACGTCCAGGCGACACAGTACTCCCAGACCCTCCTTGTTCCTAATTCGAACCTCCGGCATTGTAGTGTCGCAGTGAGGCAAATTCAGTGGAGTAGCACTGCTAGCATCAAGGCGCAAATTGTGACCAAAGAGAGATGCAAAGAGACCTGCTTTCTCTCTCGCCGTATGAGTCACTGTTCCATCAGGCTTAACCAGAGGAGGCATTGTGGGCCGACAGAAGTTCACTTCGATCGATTTGGCTAGGGGCCAGAAAGATATAGTACGGGACGTCTGCGCAGAGAGATTATTGCCAATATGAGTAATGCGGTCGAAAAGCCTTCTTAAGCGCCTTTTTTTAGGACTTGGCAGCACGGTTAAAGGCTCTCTTTTTTGAGCTGAGATCTGCATCTCTGCAGTCACGAGCGTCAACTCAGGTCGTCTTACGCGTTTGTTACTCTTTTGCTCATAAACTACCAAACGGATATTGGTTGAAATTTGGCAGAATGATAGTTTATAACCAGGATTAACATATACGATTACATCCGGATATTAACATTAACGATTTCATCTGAATATTAACATAAACGATTTCATCCGGATATTAACATACACGATTTCATCCGGATATTAACATAAACGATTTCATCCGGATATTAACATATACGATTTCATCCGGATATTAACATATACGATTCCATCCGGATATTAACATATACGATTTCATCCGGATATTCCGACGGGATCGAAACTTATGCTGGTAGATATTATTATTGTCTGAAAAAAGTCAATAATTTAATTCTAAGTCTTTCCCTCTTTAATATCTAACTCACTATATTTCAGGTTTCGGACTATATAGCTATCTATTGTTAAGCTTGTCGGGTGTGGCCATCATCTCCTTCGTCTGCATCGCGTACGCCAGCACCATCATAGTGCCCACCAGCGCCTGCGAGCTGCAGACCACGAGCGGCCAACAGGGGCTGCTGGCTGCTGGACCTGTCGTCGGTAAGTTTATTAACAGAATACGAAATGCCTTGCCCCGTGTGGTGCCTGGCTTAGAATAGTACCAATCCTTATATTCCCGTGGGCGTGGTAAGAGGCGACTAAGGCAAGAGGGCAGCAGCGCTTCTCCTATGTAATATCAAACTACTGCGATCACCAACCCACCTGCCAAGCGTAGGGATTATAGCAAACTCCAACTGCTGTTTGGGTACTCGCATATTAAAACAAAATATATGCATATTTATTTATGTACTACCTTGTATATCTTTCTCGGTGGTAGGAAATAACATCGGCTGCTGGCAGAAGTTACCACTCACCATACAAAGTCTTGCCGCCAAGAGATTCATCGTGTTGCATAATGTCTGGTGTTGCGATGTGTGCCGAGTACGATGCACCAAATGTTGTTGTGTTGGGGGTTTGGTCGTGGTGAGTCTTCAGATCAATCTCCCTCTGGCGCAGCATCGTTGGTCGTGTTGTTGGGTTTAACATTACATCACCTCGCTCAACTGCCGTCTTCCTTCATATTCACTCAGTTTTTTGAGGGAATAGGCTCTTAATAAACTCATGCGCATTATCATCAACGATTGCATCACAGCTTACCATCAGGCGGGATTGCGGTCAAGCACTACTTTATATTTATAAAAAAAAACATACGAAATAACTTACTTTGTCAGTCTGTCTGTCTCGCAATTTCGACGGTTCGGCTTATACATATGTACTTCAGAATAATATGGAATATTTTTATCTAGATATTCCCAAGAGCTCGACACATACACCTATATTATGAGTGAAAACTCGGGGCGCTTTTAGGATTTCCAGGATATAAGCAATAAACAGTGGTTGTGCCCGTCAATATAATTATTTTTTTAAAACTGTATTCGTTTCACCAGTTTTTAAAAACGTTAGCAATTTAGATATTTATTTAAAATAATTGATCTAGCCAGCTACTGGGCCACATCACACTTATTTACCGTTCTCTAACCAGTAGGTAATTCCAAGGCTTTCGTACTTATATGGAAACAGAATTTATACTCCAAGTAATTTGTAGGTAACTCAACGCCCCTCCTCACTCAAACATGTTTTTTTTTTATTTACCAATAGTTATTTGATAATGAGATAAATAAAGCTTTATGAATATAGAAGGAAAAGAAAACTGGCCAAGTGAGTCAGACCTGTAGTTCCATAGATACGTATAAAAAGTCTATAAAGTCATGAAATTAATGGTTGGTGAACTAATATTTAAATCATAGTACATACATCGAATGTCATCGGCTGTCATAGATTTCTTTCTTTTATGGCTTCGCACGGTTTGTACATTTAGCCAATGTCACGTAATGAATTGTTCATGTCGAAAAAGACGGCATGATCCGTCTTACGATGGAAGTTTGAGACAAAGTCATGATGCGGCCACTATGCTGCGATATTTCACTGTTCTTTATGAATTATTTACTGAATGCACTTTTTACTACATAAATCACGCACTTTTATTTAGTAAACAACACTATAAATAATTTTAAAAGTCCGATGAAAAATGAGCGTGACACTCAGCTTGACTTTCCCGCCAAAAACTCTGTCATAGATTTGTTTTGTGACTTGTTATTTATTGATTTTTTTTATTAATTTTCAATTCTATTTAGACAAAACTATTGAAGAAATGTGTTAAATAGTTATGAGAAAAACAAATCGGAGTGGAGCTCGGGAAATTATTTTTAAAGTGTACCATCATTGTTTGTTAATACACCAAGCTGGACAAATTTTATAAAATTTGGATTATATTTATGCTCGAACAGTTGCTAAGAAAGGTATGTAATCATGTTACTATTTGTTTTTATCTAATAGAAGTTGCAAATTTATTAAGTATACTATTTTAAGACTAAAATGAGGATTGTTTCCGTTGCGCATTTGTAGGTCAGGTTGCAAATATAAGTAGATCATATTGTAGTGCGACTAGTACTTTTGATACTATTTGTTGATTATACTTACCGCTGATTTTAAAAATGAGTTATTTCATGTTGGAAATTTTAAATAACTTCTATCCATCTTATCATACTTTTTAATCTTAATGATTTTTTAATCTTTCAGGAAAATGTGAGAGTGAAATCTTTATCAAGTTATAGATGAGTCAGTTATTCGTCTAAGAGAAGATAGCAGGCTGATGACAGTATTAGCGAAGACATTGTTAGTGACGCAGCTGACAATGAAAATACTTTTTAAAGAAGAATATTTGAAATCAGATGATGAAAGCAAATATTATGTTTTGGAATACTTTTCATTGGTAAAATAACGTAAAAAAAATATAAATATAAATATGTATGATTTTTTTTTTTTTTTTTGTTTTGCTCATTTTATTTAAAAGCCAGAGACCATAGATTTGTGTTTTCATTAAAACCAGGTTTGCTTCTAGTACAAAATAATGTGCTAGTATCAAAATGAATTCAGTCACACTAACAGGGTTGCTATATGCACGACTGCATCGCAATCATTTATTTTCACAACTTCATAGACACATTATACATGGAGGTAACTAGATTCTGTTCTAAAAGTAGGTACCTACATAAAGTGTAAGCAGACCCTATTTAATTTAAATCAAACGGAATCATACTCAATGGAATGATCCATGTAACTAGAAATAGCTGAGTGCCAGCAACTTAGGTAAGTACGTGTAGCAAATCCAATAATCCAATAATTTCAACAATATTGTTTACTATTGTATTTAATTGATTTATTAAATTGTAATTGAAAAATGAAGTAAGTAATAAAAGTAACTAACGAGAGTCATATTAAAAACATCTTAGCCATGGAGCAAATTTGCTTCATGATCTTAGCGCACAATTTGAGAACTAAAATTCGTCAGATAGTTTAAGTACAGACTATAGGTAACTAATTTAACATGACCTTCCAATGTATACCAACCAACATTTCCTTCTTTGTCCTTCTCTAGGAGCAACGCTGGGCGGTATTGTGTGGGGCTATCTGGCAGACACTCGCGGCAGGCGCAAGATGCTGCTAGTCTCCCTCATAGGCGGCATATCCTTCAACCTGGTGGCCAGCATCTCAGTCAACTGGCTCATGCTCATGATCTTCCAGTTTATCGCTTCTCTTTTGTAAGTCTCGTTCGTATTTTAAATCATTTGGTGTGAATAATTAACGCGTTGACTGTCAGACAACTGAAATAATAGAAAATCTGGTATTGATGAATACCTACCGGTGACCGCGGCCTGGATTTTTCTCTGTTACAGAGTAAAGCCAGTTATGCTTTAGGAGTCCTTTAGGAGTAGCTCGCCCGTACCGCCCCTAATGATCAGTCTGGAATACCTTACACGTACTTACCTACAACATTCAAAAGCTAGATTTTCATTATTTTTTCAGCGCATCAGGCTTGTACTCTATGTCAATGTCCCTGTTGAGTGAGAGTGTGCCGATGGCGAAGAGGAACTTCGTCGTGCTACTGGTATCCAGCATCTTCTTACTTTCACAGGGTATCATGGCAGGTGAGAGCCATAATACATTAATTGGTGCAAACTATGAATATAAATTGGAAGTCGAGGTGGCCTAGTGGTTTAAACACCAGCCTCTCAAGTAGGAGTGTGCGGGTTCGATTCCAGGTCAGGCAAGTATCAATGTAACTTTTCTAAGTTATATGTACTTTCTAAGTATATCTTGGACACCAATGACTGATTAAAAGGTGAAGGAAAACATCTTGAGGAAACCTAGACTTAAGTCTGAAATTGCTAACCCGCATTGAGCAAGCGTGGTGATTACGCTCAATCCTTCTCTGTATGAGAGGAGACCTGTGCCCAACAGTGGGACGATTAAAGGTTGAGTATGATTAATATACAAGAAACTGATTAAAACTACACCCGAGGCTGTGTACTTGAGCGAGAAAATTTAGTGGTTACATAATAAAAACAATGATTTCGGATTAATTGGTACAGGCACAGTTTGAAATTCAAAAAATATGCATCCATCTCCGCATATTTTTTTTATTAATTATAAACTAGCGCCTGACCGCAATCCCGCCTGATGGTAAGCAGTGACGCAATCGGTGATGGTAAAGCATCATCGAAAATCTGCCCGATATTCGTACCTACTGAGAATGGTGTAGGTGCTACAGCGAACACACGTGTCGCCAGGGAAGCACATATTTTCTAATATATGTTTCCAGTAAAATGGGTCAATGGGTTCTCGGTGGTAGGCCAAAACATCGGCCGCCGGCAGAAGTTACCACCCACCAGACAAAGTCTTGCCGCCAAGCGGTTTATCGTGTCCGGCATGATGTCTGGTGAAGCCGTACGGAGGACGGGTCTGAGCAGTTGTGTTGCGATGTGTGCCGGGTACGATGCGCCAAATGTCGTTGTGTTGAGAGTTTGGTCGTGGAGGGTCTTCAATCTCCCTTTGGCGCAGCATCGTTGGTCGTGTTGTTGGGTTTAACAATGCATCACCTCGCTCAACTGCCGTCTTCCTTCCTATTCGCTCAGTTTTTCTGAGTGAATAGGCTCTTAATAAGCTAGCGCGCTTTACTATCAACGATCGCATCACTGCTTACCATCAGGCGGGATTGCGGTCAAGCGCTAGTTTATAATTATTAAAAAAAAAAAAAAATTTAATAAAATTAACTTCCAGTGGGAAGTGAATTTCTTGATACGACGCACGGACAAAAAACCCCTTGAGAAATAATCTACTTGACAGTAGTAGTAGTCACTACTTTCTTCATACTTTATTAATATACTTACATAAATGAGGCATCATTTTAAAGTTTAACAGCTAAACCTACACATTAGTTACGTGTCATACAGAGGTTTTTCGAAAATTTGCAATTGAAAATTAAGGATTTTTCAAACCGTTAATGTACGAATACTTCTCACGGGTCACCTAACTCACCTAGTTATTAGTTTATTACGTATTATTACAATTATTACGTATTATTATTACAATTATTACATATTTTACTACTATTGAGCGTAATCACCGCGCTTTCTCAATGCGGGTTGGCGATTTCAAGATGTTTTCCTTCATTGATGTCCAAAATATAATTAGAAAGTACATATAACTTAGAAAAGTTACATTGGTTCTTACCAGACCTGGAATCGAACCCGAATACTCATACTTCGGAGTCTGGTGTTTTAACCACTAGGCCACTACGACTCATACGATTACGCTCAATCCTTCTCTGTGTGAGAGGAGACCTGTGCCCAGCAGTGGGACAATAAAAAGGTGATGATGATGATGATGATACGACTATTACTAGGAATTATTAAATCTTGTTGCGTATCCTACAATATTTTTAACTGTCTTCCAAACTATGCTTGTTTACTTACTTTCCAAATTTCAGTGTTGGCCATACCAATTATTCCTCTAAGTTTCTCCTACGATCTTCCCGCTCTGGGCATCAAATGGAACTCTTGGCGCACTTTACTGGCGGTGTATTCTGCTCCTGGCCTCATCACTACCATTTGGCTGTTCTTCATGAAGGAAAGCCCCAAGTTTGTCTACGTTAAGGGAGATGAAGACCGAGCCATGGATATATTGAGGACTATCCACAGAATTAACCATATCAGATCCAAGGAGGAATTACAGGTAGGTAATAGACGTCATCTTCCTTACTGACCTCGAGAATCCTACCTACTACACAACATGTTAGGACCAAGGAAACGGCGTCTTTAGATGATATCAAACGATATTGAAATGGCTTTACATGTTCGGAAGTTATGAGAATTTACATTAAGACTGACTCTAGTGGCGTTTTCTCCTTACGCTGTTTTCTTCGTGGATAAAGCTTTTAGAGCAATGATATTTTTTTTTAATTTCACACCTTGATTATACGCGCTCCTATTTTTGATTTTTTCGAAAACTTAATTAATAAAAGAAATATGATGTTTCAAAGTATCGAAAAATAACCCATTTTTACCGCAATGTTCAGACGGCTATTACACGAATGTGATAAGTTTTTGACAAAAAAATAATAGAGGCATAGGTATACTCATCCTCTAAATTTTGATATAAAAATAATTGAGATCTGTCGTGTTTTGCAAAAGAAAACAACAGAATACGAAACATCTTTTAGTCAACGTTTTTGTAGGTAAAATCAGCCTGAGTTGTAACTGTCCCTTTCGCACTTTACGGGGATAGGTTGAAAGCGGCGCGACGGCAATTGTTTCTTCAAATATCTAGTTAAAAGACCCAATAGTCAGCCGTTTAGCGAGATATTAATTTTGATTTATTTGCATTTTAAATATTGAACAGTATACAGGGTGCCAGGGAAACGCTTCCGAAAACGAAGACAGGTGATAAGGCTAGTGATTCTCGATACGATACCATCAAAAAATGAGGATTTTTTTTTACAATTTTACTTAAGCATTTTTCGTACACTATGCTGTGGGAACAGTTAAATGAGTTAAATGAAACCATTATTTGCGATTAAACATTTTTTTTTTCTTTACAACTCTAACAAGTAATGTATTCGTAAATAAATAATCAGCTGACATCTGACGCTCGCGCATACACTCGAGTTCAACGACCGCGTGCGGTCACCGACATCGCGACGCGCGACGCGCGATGCGCCGGCTAACTTAGTGCGGCGGGGCCATGTGATCGGACTATCTTCCTAAACTACTAACCTTCACTCGATCGCTTGAAGCAAATGTCTTTTCAGTTCACTTCTACCTAGTTGTGGGATATCTGCTTACGGGTTCCATTCGTGCAAGGATCGTAATGATTTTCCCCTTGAACAGGGTTACAATTTTATTTTGATCTGAACGTTCAAATTTACAAATCAGAAAAATCCAGTTTACTTTGCTTAACCTTGAGGCCCATATCGAAGGTACTTAGATACCTACAGCCGGCAGTGTGGCTGTAAGGCCATAAAAATCCTTTGTAAAGCGCCGCTAAAATAAAGAAAAATAAACATTACAGAGGCGTCAACAGTTTTAATTGATTGATCGTGAATTTAATAACAGTTTTGTATTATGTCGATAATCGCTAGTAAATGAAATAAAGCAAAAGATCGCTGACATCAGCTGTAATTGACTAAAATTTTTTCATCGCATGTGAATCAATTGAATTTGAACTTTATAATAATGTAATTAAAGTCACACGATGCGTGCTCGTTTATTGCAAGAACTGGATCCTTCATTTAGTAAGTAAACCTAATCAATTTAAAGTGAATAATTAAATTAATTGAATCTAAGAAACCAGTTAAATCTTATTTAAAAGTTAGAAAATGAAAACAGTTTGTAATAAAGCATAAGTACAATTTCCTAACAATTAAAATCAATTGATTTCTGATCTCGTAATTATTCTTTCGTTCACGCGGGGATGTCCCAATGCGTTTGTCGACGTCCGCGCGGGCTTGTTTGACCTTCATAGTACTTCTTTAGTAAATAATTAATCAGTTCATTCCCGACTCGGTTCGTGAGCGGTTACGTTTTTAATCGATTATTTAATTATTGTTTTGTTAGTTTTAAATTTGTGTTTAGTTATTAGGTATTGTTACGTTTTTAGTGCTGTTTTATTCTTTTTAGTTATAACTTTTTGTTGTTTTAGACAATGCCTGAGGCATACGTGTACAGTGCTCGTGAATACGGCAACATGTTGATGTGTTTAGGAGAAGAATTCTAGGACCAGTGTTTCTACCACAGCGTCTCAATGGATCAGCATATCTTAATTTTATAAATGGACATTTAAATGATATGCTAGAATGTGTCTGTGGCTGAATTTCGTCGAGCATGGTTCCAGCACGATGGAAGCATGCTCGTTACGCGTCCCGTCCGCGAGCGTCTCACTGAGCTTTTTAATGACTGCTGGATCGGAAGGCTGGGGCCGCACGCCTGGCCGTTCACCCGACTTAACGCCGTTGGACTTCTTTTTATGGGGGTATGTGAAAGAAAGAGTGTTTGATCGGGAATGTGACAGTGCTGATGAAATGCGGGGCAGAATAGTGAGTGTTTTTAATAAACTACGTGAAGAATGTGTTGAGGAATACTGATGCCTCGTGTTCACGGATCGACACAGCGACGGGCCCGGCTTTGTATTGAAATGAATGGAACTCAGTTCGAGCCAAACCTCATAAGGTCGCAAAGGATTTAGACAGGTACGTAAAATGCCTCTGTCAGCTTTTTACAATGGACTACAATTGCGATTTTGAAAGTGATGTTTGTAAATTGCGTATAAATCGGCTCTTTTCGGCGGCGGCTCTTTTAAGCGCGGGCGCGGTAGTGCGACGTCGCCTTGTGTGTCAGTGACCTCATGTTTCGTACGCTATCCAATGCTTGTTTACGAAATATGAAGTCTTGAAAATAATCAATTTAAAGCGAAAGGTTATTGGTATCCGTTTGCATTTAGGTTGTATATAATCTACGTTCTGGCTTCGGAAGCGTTCTCCTTACACCCTGTATATAAAAGCAATCTCTTTTTGGTGAAAATTTATTCATTAAATTTTCTGAACAAATTAACAAAATATTAAACTTTTACTATTACTATGGAAAAAATTAACAATAAACATATAATGGCACTTTTCCCCAGTACTCAGCCTCATTTCTCCAAATGTCAGCCATGTCTTACCCTATAGTCAGCCTCTCACTTATTTTTGCATATTTGGCATAGAAATGTTTTATTACATGTTTTCATATATATCCCCAGCAAATACAGTGCATTTAGAATGCAGGGCAATCATCACAACCAATATTTTTTAGGTCATTAATTTCGGTATCTTCTTTCTTCTTCTTCTTCAACCTATAGAGTTCCACTGCTGGATAAAAGCCTCCCCCATCGGCTTCCTGCGACCTTCATGAGGTCATCGGTCCACCTTGTTGAGGGCCTCCCTACGCTGCATCTTCCGGTACGTGGCCGCCACTCCAGAACCTTACTGCTCCATCGGCCTTCGGTTCTACGAGCTATGTGCCCCGACCACTGCCACTTAATTTTAGCGACTCGAAGACCTATATCGGTCACTTTGGTTCTTCTGCGGATCCCCACATTTTTGGTTCTATCGCGCAGAGAAAATCTGAGAATAGCTCTTTCCATCGCCCGTTATGTCAATCTGAGTTTCAGTTCGTAAGTCATTACTGGCAACACACACTGGTCAAAGACTGTCTTGAGAGACTGTGGTATCTTGGACGACAAGAAAATGTAGCGTAGCTTCCTGAATACTTCCCAGCCGAGCTGGATTCGACAAGACACCTCTTTCTCGAAGATTGACCTACCTAGTTGGACTGTTTATCCCAGGTATACTCGTTAACAACTTCGAGTACAGAGCAACCAACTAAAATTGGAGTAGGTTGCGACATGACAATTCAACGTAATCTTCGTCTTATCCATGTTCATCTTTAGACCCACTTGTTGGGCAGCTGTGCTGAGGTCATTGAACATTTTGCTCGAGTCTTCCAAGTTCTCCGCTATGACCACGATATCATCTGCAAAACGTAGATTAGATGTACTCGCCGTTGATGTGGATACCAAGTCCTTTCCAGTCCAGGACCTTGAAGACATCTTCCAACGCAGCAGCGAACGATTTGGGTGATAAGACATCTCCTTGTCTCACTCCACGCTTTTTTGCGAGTTGCGAGTCCTAATCCTGGAGATGGACTGATATGGCGGCGTTTCTGTACAAACACTTTATCACCTCAATTTCGGTATAACTAGTCAAATATTCGGTCATGGGTCGGTCAAAATATTAATTACATTTCTATCTTCTAAATACTTCGTTAGTACAGAAAAGAAAACCACTTCCGAATACCTTCTTCAGTTGCAGCGGCTCGAACAGTGGATATATTTTCAGGTGTCCTCTCTATTAACTCTGAATTTCGTCTCCGAAATTATTGGTGCCATTTTTTCCTTGGTCAATTATTTACAAACTGGTTCGTTTGTCTTCAGAAATAATTTTGTGGACGGTATGAGAAGTTCGTTACATTTTAGTGGGAAGCCACATTTGGCCAAGAAGCCAATGTAGTTTCTTCTTTTTTCGTCAATACTGAATCTGGTTCCATTTTACGGGGTAAATCTGGCACCCTTAAATGTAGTCGATCTTGTAACGTCCCTCGCGGAGCCATAAAAACTCGACTGGCTTCTCTAATTTTCATGCCTATTCTAATCGCTGTCATAGCTTGTGTTAATTGTTCTTCTTTATATTGGTGGATAGGTCTTTTTCACATGATGAGTCACATTTTCACCGAGTGATTTTCAAACTAAAATAATTAAGCATAAATTAAACTGTAATTAAACGAGCTTTAAGGTGCTATTTAGTACAACGGAACTGATGGCTGACTACAAAATTCGTAGAGCTATTAAACAAACAAAATGCATGTATTAGTTGATTTTATTGCAATATAAACATTCCTTTGCAATACAATATAATAATTCACTGCAAATCACTATATAGGGACACTAACACATACCAAAATCTCGAACAGGTTCTCTTAACACGTGGACTGAGTGGATGAAAAAAGCAAAAAAAAATATTTTCTTTTTTCAGGTGAAAGGGTTACTACAAGAAGGTAACGCACAAGATGCATCGGGAGGATCTCCCAAAGACCAGATTGTGCCGCTGTTCAAGCATCCACTGCTGAAGCTCACTATTATAGCCATCTCACTCTTCGTATTACAACAGTTAGTAAAATAATATTTTAGTTCTGAACCTTTAGGTTACAGTCGGAGATCGCACAAAACTGGAAGATTTGGAGGAAACAAGGAGATGTAATTTCCTATGAACGGAACATAAAGTAGGAAAAAAACCCTTCAGTAAACACATTTCTGTCTTATAGTCATAATCTAAGAAAAACCCCATGTCGTAAGAGGCGACCAAGGGAACGCTCACGAAGGAAGCGGGCAGCAGAGCTTCTTCTGTGGATTAACAAATTACTGCGATCACCAACCCACCTTCCAAGCGTGCGGATTATGGCAATGCCCCCCAATCGAATGAAAGCCTTAGGGGAAGCCTTTATCCAGCAGTGGACGTCTAAAGGCTGACGTCTCCGTGAAGCAGCGGTCAACACGCCTGCCTGCGACGTGGAGGGCCCAGGTTCGATCCCGGCCAGGTCATGATGGAAAACGATCTTTTCCTGATTGGTCTGGGTCTTGGATGTTTATCTATATATGTATCTATTATAAAATATAGTATCGTTGAGTTAGTATCCCATAACACAAGTCTCGAACTTACTTTGGGGCTAGCTCAATCTGTGTGATTTGTCCTTATATATTAAAAAAAAAAGGTTGTAAAGAAGAAGAACAAAAAAATGCCTTAAGTAAACACATTTCTGTCTTATCGTAATTATTCAGACACTTTTTTCCTGTATGGAAAGTCCAGACGGATATCCACCTGTCTGGTCTGTCAGACTTTTGACTATAAACTACTACGGGATTCCATCTCATACCTATGTGTGAACGTACAATCCTATCGCAACCCCCGAAATCATACAGACTTCCACCCCATCTCATTATCTCATTTTGTGGTCTGCCCAATCTCACCAAATTGATCCTCATTGTTAACACCTAATGTTCGAAATAAACGTGGTATGTTGGTATGTACAGTATTCGTTATAGCTGAAATTGCAGCGTAACAATGTTGGACAATAATTGTAGCCAGCTGTGTTGCTGCTGTTATTGATTTTAATAAGCACAGTGTAATGGAATAAAATTCAATCAGAATTATGAAAACACTCTAGAGCCCTGAATGAGACTCGCACAGAATTGAGAAGTATGTCTAAATTCATCAGTTGAGTTAAATTTAGTTTGACCAGCATAATTTTCGATCACGTAGGAATATCTAGATAAAAAATGTCTTTCCTAATATATATCGTTCCGCCATTGGACGACCTCTCGTACGGCGAGTTTCCACCCTTACGTTGTTAACACCAGTACGATCTGCAGCCTAATCGGCGAACACATTTTTGTCAAATGATTGCGACTAGTTGGTATCGTTTGGACCGAACGGACCAATGGGCGGTCCGAACGATCTCAACTAATCCCAAGTAGTCGCAATCATTTGACAAAAATGTGTTCGCCGATTAGGGGGCCGGTCGAAGCGTTTCGCCTCCTCCTTTATACCGCGTACATCGACGGAGTGGAACAATTTGTCAGCAACAATTTGAGAGTGTTCAAGGCTAGAGTGAATAGGCTCTTAATAAACTAGTGCGCTTTACCATCAACGATTGCGTCACTGTTTACCATCAGGCGGGATTGCGGTCAAGCCCTAGTTTATAATACATAAAAAAAATAAAAAGATATATATTAATTCTGGTTATTAAAACAGTACCGGGCGACCGAGCTTTGCTCGGCATCTTTTTTTTTTTGTTAGGTACATCGCGAGTCTCTATAATCTATCTAATCTATAACGAGCGAATTTTTTAAATAATATTTTTTGACTAATGTTTTTCGATCATACCGACATAATAATAAAAAAATATTATTAACTGTTATTTAAATATAAAATTACGAGTGCAATTTAGTTTAACATTTTATTATAAATAAGTACTTATAGTTTAACAATCAGTTACATCAGTTATATACTATCATCAATACATAGTTTAAGGTCTTAACCTAATACGTCCTTCCATACTATATTGCGGGTATGCTGAGGGTTTTCATTAATAATAATCATTTCACGTTCTGACGCACGCTGCCGCATATCTTGCAGACGTCGCTCCCGTTGCTCATCATTTTCGGCGGCCACACGTTGTGCTGCACGCTCTCGTGAAACATCTAAATAAGACCTTTCTGTTCTTAAAATATTAGTCAAGTTTTGCAAGCATCTTACTTTAGCAGCACGTGTGAGATGAGCGGAAACCTGATGATTTTCATCAAGTTCTTCTTCAAATGGGTCCTCACTGTGCGAAGTCTGACAAACACGTGTGGGACGAGCGAAAATCAGATTGTTTTCATGGAGGTTTTCTTCTGCTTCTTGAGATGAGTCACGGCTTCGTGGAGTTAAATTGTTCGTAAGCATTTTTTTTAATGTTCTTTTTGGCATTTTCGTGTAAAAAAGACACATGATATTTTAAGAGCAATTTTCTGGGTCTAACCTCAAACCAAACATTGGCTTCGTGTACCATGAATGTAAACGTCATCTATATCAAATCAAAGTACTATATTAATTATCAGTTTAATTTAATTTAATTTATAATAGTTCATAAATAATTTAAATGTATTTTGTGTACTTATGTGTTTTTATGAAGACTATGAACAATTGTCTGATGTAAATAAATCAATAATAATAATTATAACAAAAAAAAAAGATGCCGAGCAAAGCTCGGGCCCCAGGTACTTCATCATTATTATTAAATCATATTATATGGATGAATTTTATTTTGCCTACTTTGAGGAGGTGCAAGGTATCATAAGTTTAGCAATAATAATAATACTAATATTTCAGTTCGTGTTGTGGCAAGTCTGAAATGTTGACACTGTTGAGAAATTCTGTTGTAAATTCGACTGCTCCTTCAGGCTGATCTTTAAAATGAATGAGCTTCATTGTTTAGACTTCTCCTACGCTTTTGTGATACCCTGGTACTTTGCACCTCCACAAAGTAGGCAAAATAAAAGTTCTTCCAGGTATTATATATTTACAACAAAAAATATTGTTGTTTATATACAACATCATTTCTTTCACAATTGTTTCGACTTCTACACTTTTGTGCGACCCTGGTACCTTGCATCTCCACAAATTAGGCAAAACAAAATTTCTTCCATTGATTTAATAATAGAAAAAGAAAATTCGTTAACGCCGTTTCAATTATATAAAATGGAATAAAAAGCATTAGACAACGCCATCATTATTTTTTTTTAAACTCCAAAAAAAAAGGGAAAAAACAATAAAATGTAATAAAAAGCATTAGACAACGCCATCATTATTTTTTTTAAAACTCCAAAAAAAAAGGAAAACCACTATATCGCCAGGGATTTGAACCCGAAGTCTACGAGCTCCGAATAAGAGGCCGAAGCCCCTCAGCTATTAGTACCATTAAGGGCAGCGGCGAAATTTAGCTTCTTATGAGAAGTTTAGCAATTGTTCAGTGACTCAAAACATAAAAAAAGACATTTTCTGAAAATTAAACCTAGCTAGATCGATTTATCGTCCCCGAAGCCCCCTGCACACAAAATTTCATGAAAATCGTAGGAGCCGTTTCCGAGATTCCAATTATATATATATACAAGAATTGCTCGTTTAAAGGTATAAGATATGTGCCAAAAATTTCCCCCAAATCTGTTTTTATTTTTGTAAATGACAGCAGGTCAAGCTACCCGAACCTATCAAATATTCACAATCAATCTTGCAATTTCAACTTTATCCCTAAAGGATAAAGTTGAAAATCTAATAAAAAAAAAACTGTCGTCTGTACATACTTCTATATAATATAATATTAGAAGCATTTTTTATATTTTAATTGTTGAACCCCCGATGACGCATTAGTTAAACAACCAACATCGTGTTTCAGGGTGGGAGCCTTCTTAGTGTGGCTGCCGACCATCGCAGACCAGTTCGTGCGCATCCTGCAGACTGGAGAGAACTCAGATCTCACCATGTGTGGCATCATCAACATGGAGGCGCCAATCAATGTCAGTCCTAAGGATCCCATCCTATTTATTTATTTAAGTACAGTAGAATCCCGATTATCCGGATCAATTGAAACCAGGGGTATTCCGTATAATCGAAAATCCGGATAATCGATTTCAAATCAAATCAAACAATATTAAAACTTTAATATATTTTTTATTATGTAACGGATTTTACTTGTGTCATTTAGAAAATACGATATATAAAAAACGAGCTTAACGATAGATAATGAATTACATAATATCTTTATGTAATTTAGAATTTTGATTGGAAATAACTTGTTATTAATCTTTGAGGTAATGAATCACATCTTTTCATTGCGGCCAAGTCCCTGATGCACTTCAGTTGTAGCAACTGTATAGGATCCGATTCGTTCTGTCTTTCAAGCCACTTAAAAGCCACATCTAGCTTCAAAAGCTTCTGCGTGAGATGGTACTTGACATTCTTCTCCAGTTTCAGTTTCTTCTTCATCTTCTCTCTCGTTACTGTTCAAATCCTCAATGATTTCTTCATCAGTTAAGATTTGGAATCCAGGGTCTTCACCATCGCAGTTCAGCCACTCCTTAATGCTCTCTTCATCGCACCCTTCACCAATGCTAAGAATTTTCATTGCTTCTGTTATTTCTTTAAATCGTCGTGCAGATCAATTGAAGAATTAGATAGAGTTAATTTTAAAAATTTATTCCACGCCCTTTTTATGTTTGCGATTCCATAGAGTTCCACGCTTCTACTAGCATATAACAACAATCTTTTAATCAATCTTAGTATTAAAAAGACACAAAATAGAAATTCGGGAGATTAGGGTGCGAAACCAGCCACTAAAAACTAATTTTCGCCACTAAAAGGGGGGCCTAAACCACCAGTTTTAGTGGAAAATCCACCAAGTTGGCAACACTATCCCGCAAACAAATGAAGAAACTTGTCGTAACATGTCGCGTTACACCGTCAAAATATTTTTAATTGGCAAGTAGAGCGGAGACGACTGAGTCCGGATAATCGGATGTCCGGATAATCGATGTTCGGATAATCGGGATTCTACTGTACCTATATCTATTTTTTGCATGCTGCACTTACAGTATATCCCCAAGCTCCTACATGCTATGTTAACATTTAACTAAAAAGCCTTATACAATCATTTAACATAGGTTTGCTTCTATACAAAAATATATCAACTTCAGAATCTTGAGCAATTAGATCGTTCACCAGATGAATCGCCTGATTTGTGGGAGCATAACGAGGAGATTTGGTACCTACCTGAGGCGCCGCGAACCAATGTACCTAACAAAAAATCAAAAGTCATTTATTCAAATTAGGCTGAGAATCAGCACTTTTTGAGCGTCAATATTACATAAGACAGTACCTACCCCTAAACGCCCACCCATCGACACTTCCTAGTGCTTTCGCTGGGAAGAAGAAGTGACGGAAGAAACTGCGAATGAAAATGTAAATAACTAAAAACTTGTTACTTAAATAAGGTCGTGGCAGCATACATATTTATGTATTGTAAAAAAGTAAATTATACTTATGAACTCATATAACGTATCAGTAAGCTAATTCCGGAGAAAGAACACAAACATTGTACTAAGTTAATCAGAGCGACCAGCTATTCTTATCATTTAAATAATCATTTACGCAATAATATGCCTTTGAAGAAAGCTTGGATTTGATATTTTGTACTTTAAATGCATTGTAAGACAAGTCTTGCAAAGCAGAGGGTAGGTATTGTTATAAAAAGTTATAGGTATCAAGCCCAACAAAAAAGTTATGAACCTTTTGAAGTCGGTGAAAAGGGGCTCGCAGTTTGTCTTTATTTCTGATGGAAATATTATGAATATCACAATTTTTGGTGTACACGTGAATATTTTGCCTAACATATAAGATGTTGGCTAAGATGAATTGCGAAGCAACAGTGAGAATACCATAGATATCAGAAATAAGAGATCGGTTCTAATGCGCAATTTGTTCTAGGTCCTATGTCGCCAAAAAATTTTACACTCACATGCACATAGAAATAAGTACACTGCACCGCGCATATATTGACAAATCTTGACCAATCATTAATCAACGCACACATTGAAACTCACACACACAAAAGCTAGCGACTAAAAAGAAATGTTTATAAATCTAAAAATAAATATAAAAATATAATTGTCGATAGTACAAATTTACTAGCTACATCTCTAGCTCACGCCGTCAAGCTGCGGCCGTACCACGTTACCGACCGTTTTGATTCGGGCGATATTCATTACGTGAGCAAAATATTATTGTTAACATAAGTACAACACCCGGCAAGCAATGTAATGCGTTTATTTGTTCGATTAAAATTTTATCGCGTAATAGTTGACCGAAAATTTTTGGAACAATATTTTTGACAAACTTTATGTTTTTGTTATAATATACGTAATAAACGAAATTATTATAGTACTTACTTATGGTATGTGATACCATGACGTTTTAGATTACTTGTAGCTCTTCTATTTTTGCACACAATCACAGAACAAGTCGGCATTTTAAAAAAAATACTTCGGTGTTACGCATACGACGTACAATTTCTGACTGAATAGCGTTTTGAAGGGATTTGCCCATTTTGCACAAATTGTGTTCTCACGGGTTACGCCCCCGTGGCCACTCTATTAAATTTAATATCTCTGTGGAGAATACCAATATCTTTAAAGAAATTTCTCAGAGAAAATCTAACACCGAGCTGGTAAATTGCTCGGACAGCTCGTTTTTGGTGTACAGATATATTTTGTATGTTGGCTAAGATGAATTGCGAAGCAACAGTGAGAATACCAATATCTTTAAAGAAATTTCTCAGAGAAAATCTAACACCGAGCTGGTAAATTGCTCGGACAGCTCGTTTTTGGTGTACAAATATATTTTGTATGTCAGCGGCTTTGCCCCACAGTAGAATATCGTAGAACGTAACGCTGTGGAAATAACTAAAATAAACTAAACGAGCTGTATCAACATCAGTATACTTATTGTCTTACTTCCCTGACGGCGTAGGCGGCCAAACTGAACCTTCCTGCTAGAGTTGATATGTGTGGTCCCAACTGAAGTTTGGCATCTATTGTTATTCCGAACTTATTCCCAACGATGTTGGGCTTTAGATTTCTAATGTTAGTCAAGGCGAACTTTAGGTACATATTTCGTTTTCTTGGTATTAAGAACTAGGTTATATGACGTAGGTGGTGTAGGTGAACCAATCCGGAACTGTTGAGAGTGTTTTCACTGTTGACTTCGTCAAAATCATATCTATTCCTGTCTACTTTAAAAATTAGAGAGGTATTATCTGCAAACAGCACAACGTCACAGATGCCCTTTAAATAGAATGGTAAATCATGAATGTACCTAACCTATACTAAAAACAAGAATGGACCCAGTATTGAGCCTTTATCGAACAGTTATCCTTTCGAATTTTTGCGAGCATATCTAGCTTTTTTGCTCTCCGCCGGACTTATATCTAATAATAACTCTATACGCTTAAAAAATATAGATACACTTAAAAATAATATACACTTAGCCGAATTTTGCTTTATTAAGTATAATTTACTTTATTGTCTTCTAAAAGAAGCCTAAGCCGAATGTCACAAGAACGTAAAAATATCGCACTGAATTTTGAACTCACGATATAGACTCGAGAGAGACTCGATCATTGAGAATCCAACAAAGCACATCCCAGCGAAAAAAACAAGTGTTGAAAATCCAAGTGAGTAGGTATTGTGATATTTTCACTACTGCGCGACCGGGGGCTGAAGGTCACTAAGACAAAAGGTAAACCTACTACTAAATACAGAAAGCAAGATTTTATAGCTAAAACTTGGGACTTATTCGCTAGCGTTCAACTTTTTGTCTGGACATTTAAAATTTCTCTTAATAGCTTTAGTTACTAGGTTTTTTTTTCTTTTCAAATTTATCCAGCACCTTTGGGACATTTTGTACACTTTGGGACATTTTGGGACACTTTAATAAAGGCGGAGAAGTTTTATACAGAGTGGTACTGATAATACGACAATAAATGTAAACACTTAACACGGTAATGCTGGTTCATAGGAATAATCATATATCATAGAAAAAACCTATCATCAAAAATAAAAATTTCAAACAAACTAAATCACATAAAATTTGAAACCACTGACTTCTGATCGGCTACAATGCGGTCGTGTATCGACTTGCTTTTTTCGTGACATTATTACGTATTAAAGTATAGTACCTACCGTTGGATGCGGCGGTCATCAGCCTGTAAGCGCTTCCTTATCAACATGTAGGTACATATATCATATAGAAAATGTGAAAAGTGAAAAATAATTTCCTGTGACTAAAATAATGGATATATTTATAAGATTTTTTATGGGTAATCGGAGACTGTGAGGTACACGATGTTTCATTTATTGTCGTATTGTCATTACCACTTTGTGTAAGGCTCTACATTTGCCAAAACTGTTCATTAGTAATGATCGCTCGCAGTCCAAATAAAGGTTTAGTTTCCTCTAAAACTTTCAATGACCAATATATATAAAACTACTAGCCAACTGCCATCTAATTGCAACATAACAAACTCACCACCTCAACACCCAAACACTCAGAACCTGGTGAAATGTAGGTTTTCTATAAGTACTTTTTTGCCATACCCTTCGGCAGGCGCGTGCGCTCCATAGAGGCATATAAGCACTGCATACCCTAATAATTTTCTAATTCGGAACACCCGAATCGTATTTTAATATAATTTTTGTACTACAATACATTCTGTTAATACACTACACTGGTAATAACGCTCAATCCTTCTCTGTATGTGAGGAGACCTGTGCCCAGCAGTGGGACGATAAAAAGGTTGATAATGAGGATGATGATGATCTATGCATACCCTCAACAAAATCTCTGTGCACGCCCCTGCCCTTCGGAGATTACAAACGTAGACTGGTATTAGTCATTGTGCATAAAAATTAAATAATAAATAAATAATAATCTTGTTCAGAATGACGCAGTGCCGTGTGCTTTGAACGAGTCGTCCTTGTTGGTGGTTCTGGGTGTGGGGTCGATGCAGTCTCTCTTCAACATTATCCTCAGTATGGTAAGTGTAAAATTGCCACAATGGCCACCACAACACACTAACACTGACCAGCCAACGTTCGTCCCCTTCTCTGTTCACTCTAAAGTTATCCGGCAGATCGCAGAAAGCAATGAGGCCCCATTTCATGTTGTTTTACATCGGCATTTATATTTTTTATTTGTTACTACATGTGTTCATTGTGTCTTCTAATCTGAGCTATATATTCATTGTACTTCTCCAGTTGGTAGGCAAAACCGGTCGTCGGAACATGGTGATGATGGTAACAGCTTTTTGCGGAGTGAGCGGCATACTGGTCAACTTGGTGCCCAACGCGATCGGCAGCGGCATACTCTTCGTGATGTTGGTCATAGGCGTGGTTGTCGTTGGCTTGTACACGACCATCATAGTGGCACTGTTCCCTACTTATTTGAGGTAAAAGAAGTACCTACCTACAATTTTCAAGATACCTACTAAGGACAGTATTACAGAACCTTGCTTAAGTTTAAGCTTGCTTAAAACTAGTTTCAACCAATAAAATAGCTTCAAACGAGATTTAAGTAAAGCTTGAGTTTCGAGTGAGGTTCTGTAATACGGACCTTTAGGTCTTTTTAGGAGTTTTAACTCCTGATATAAACCAAGTAGGTACAGTCCACAACACGAACTTGTACAGACAACAACACATCAAGCTACTACAATCTGTTAGGATTCCTTATTAGGTTTACAATGTTATCTGTAAAGTATTAAGGCTCAAGGTTGATTGGGAATATTTGACAGTTTCGGGTAGCTTGATCTGCTGTCGTCCGTATCTAAATACATTTTTTTTTTTTTATTTTGGTTTAATAAACGTATCTAAATCTTTTTAATGCTACATTTTTCAGAGCTTTAGCCATAGCACTTCCCTTGTCTTGTGGACGTATCGCCACCTTCGCTTCCATCCAAATCCTCAACCTGATGCTGTCAACCAGCTGCGAAGCTGGCTTTTACCTGTTTTCGTCTCTCTTTGCAGGTAATAAGCGTTCACTTTAGTTTTACAAACCTACCTACTTACTAATGGGATAGAATCTATCTATCTAGTCTTTTTACGTGGGATCTATCTATTAAATAATGTAACTTCTTTGCTAGATACTAATTTAAATGTCCGCGCTAGTAATAATTATTTATTAATTATATTGTTAATATACTGTTAATTCCGTTCCCACAGACAAACCGTGAAAACGGGGCATAGCTTTTATCTCAATGTTTTGTAAACTTGATTAAGAAAATAAATAAATAAATAATAATAAATCTCCGACCTCTAGATACGCGGTAGAAGTCGCAAGCAAAACATACCTAGTTAAGTAGTTTAGCATAAACACTAATTAACCACATACTAACTTTGTCAAACATTTTAGCGTCGGCAATTGTTGCATCGTTCCTGCCCGACGATCGTCGTCTACAAAAAGCAGCACCAACTACAATCAAGGAAGAAGATATTCAGAAGAATCTTTAAAATAGATACTTGTTTGTAATACTTACCTATACCTAAATCCATAAGATGTAAATATTATAAATAGATAGATTTAGAATTTAATATAATAAAACCTTGTATACATTTTAAACTGGTTTATTTTATTTCAAGTAGAATATAGTTTACGAATATAGCTAAACACACCTATGCCAAAAATTTCATCATGTTGACAGCTGGTTTTGTAAACCCACTCTCACTACTTGTCACATTGTCAGACTCGGTTATCAAAAAGTCGTCGTGGACAGATTGGAAAAAGCGCGGGAAACCTTGAACGTGGCGGGCGAGTTTTTTCTGCTTCTTTAACTTTTTAGTGTAAATAATAGTATCATTTAGGTGGTTGTATATATAAATAAGTTTAATTTTACATATTTAATATAGTAATTTTATATATTTGCTGATTTAGGTAAGTTTTTTTTTCTTTTACTCTTCGTGATGGACGACGACCCAGACGACCCTGGTGGAGGTTCGCCTCCGGAGGTTTCGCTTGTAGTCACGGTTCCACATTCAGAAATGGATACAGAGGGTTCCCTTCTAGATACAGATGCTTCCGAGAGCAAAAGCAACAATAAGAGAAAACGTATCTCCTCTCGCAAAATATGCAGGCACTGTAATAAAAAACGCAGGCGCCATAAATCTTCTGAAACAATATGTGAAAATGACTGTCAATGTCCTTCTAAGAATGCTCAATCTGAATTTATACCCCCTATATCAACTAGCACTTCACAACCACTATCATCCCAACAACCCAATACTCATAAACAATCATCTGACCCAAGCACATTGGTAGGTAGAAAACTATATGAGGCGAATGATGCAGCTCCTTACACAATCCACATCCAAAAGATACAAACAAGTCCAAATGATAATGTTTTTATTCACCCAGTCTCTTTTGGTCATTTTCTAAAAAAGAATTGCATAAAAAATATAGTAAATGGTAGTCTGAAAAAAATAGGCAGAAACAGGGTTTTAATCTCATTTACCAATTTCACAGATGCAAATTCTTTTCTAGAAAATAAAACATTGGAACAATACAACTATAAGGCCTTTATACCCTCCTCATCAGTCACCCGGATGGGTGTGGTTAGAGGAGTCCCTAAGGATTGGTCTGAGGAGGATATACTGAATAACATATCTGTGCCTATTGGATGTGGAAAAATTTTAAAAGTACGACGCATCAATAGAAAACATATTGTGGATGGTAAACCAAACTACATTCCTGTTGAAACTGTTGTAATAACATTTGACGGCCAGGTGTTACCCAAAAGAATATTCTTATGTTACAACTCTCTTCCTGTTGAGCTTTATATCTTCCCAACAGTCCAGTGTTTCAACTGCTGTCGATATGGACACATCAAATCACAGTGCCGCTCAGCTCCACGGTGTTTTAAATGCGGTAATAACCATACTGGGGACAGTTGCAATGTAGATGAGGATGAGGCTGTATGCTTTCTTTGTTCCGGATCCCACTTTGCCACAAATAGGAAATGCCCAGAGTTTAGTCGCCAAAAAGCCATTAAGGAAACTATGGCTAACAATTGCATTTCATATGCAGAAGCAGTTAAGTTGCATCCTCCTGTTAACAAAGCATATTCAGAAGTTTTAACTTCTGTTGCAGTTCCTTCACCACCTTTAAGGCAAACATTTGAATCCTCCTCCAAAGGTACTAGAAACAAACAAACAAGTTCATATAAAAAAACTGTATTTTTTAATAAACCCAATAATTCTCCTAAACATAGTACAGGATATGACAAATATACTCATTCTGCCCTAACAAAAGATTATGATATTCCTTTACCATCCATTGGCACAAATATTGACAGTAATAATTCCATAAATAATAAGTCAACTAGAGATTTAATTATCATTTTAATTAATTTGCTAACAAAGAATATGTCTGAACCGTCCAACGCTGCTATACAAAGTATTAGTCAACTTTTTAATAATATCAATAATGGATCAGCTGTCAACAATCCTTCAGTGGAATTGTCGCAGTGTTAACTCTAAAAAAAGCGATTTACTACATCTTATTAATGTGTATAAACCTGTTGTTGTCGCATTGCAAGAAACCTGGTTGAAGCCAGGTTATAACTTTAAAGTCTCCCAATATTTATGTTTAAGAGAAGATAGAACAGATGGCTATGCTGGTGTTGCTCTGTTAATTCATGACACAATACCTTTTCACCACATTCCCATTGCAAATCATAGTGTTGATTTTTCTATAATAGCTGTATCTATCAATAAAATATGTTTTGTATCTGTTTATGTTCCCCACCCTTCATCATCATTATACAACGAAATAGAAACCATAGTAGCAAAATTACCTAAACCATTTTTAATTATGGGTGACTTCAACGCTCAGCACCAGGCTTGGGGTAGCTCCAACTCTAGTTATTACGGGTCAAGGATATTAGACATTTTGGATTCTAATAACCTCTGTATCTTGAATACAGGTCTTGCAACACGTCTCACTAAACCTAATGAAGGGATCAGTGCCCCAGACCTCACGATAGCCAGTCCTAGTCTTGCGCCTACAGTGACCTGGAATACCCTGCCTTCGACTTTTGATAGCGATCATTATCCCGTAATAATAACTATGACAAAATTTATCAAATCTCTATCCAGACGCCGACCAAGATTAGCATACAAAATTAAAACTTCTAATGACAGTATTGACAATGACAGATGGAGAACGTTTAGTGAGCGAGTTGAGCAGAGACTATCCAACCTTCCTGAAAATGCCTTAAGTTCATCGACAATTCTGGCTGATTCTTTTGCATCACTCTTGTTGGACGCTGCTAATGAAACATTCCCAACTAAACGATGTAATAATAACATTCCGTCGCCCCCATGGTGGGACAATGAATGTTCTTTAGCAGTGCGCCAACGAAAAGAGGCTGAAGTAAAATATAAACAGTGTACAACATTAGAAAATTTTAATAACCTCACATTAATTATGAACAATACTCGTAAATTATTTAAAAGGAAGAAATGGGATGGTTGGCGTCGTTTCTGCACTTCGCTATCGCCTGACGTTTCTCCGTCATTAATATGGCAAAATATACGACGATTCAGATCAGCATTTAAGGAAACAATACCTCACTATCTGGATGAATCCGTTGCAGATAAATTTTTAGACAAGATAGCTCCTCCTTTTGTTCCACAAATGTCCATCATTTCATCTCATCTCCCTTTCCAATCTCCTGTAGAGGATGTAACGGGCCTTGACAGTCCTTTTACCCTTAAAGAATTGAAAGGTATTTTATCCTACGTAAAAGATTCTGCTCCAGGTCATGATGGTATTCCTTTCTCATTCCTTGCAAATTTAAGCGACTCAAGTCTAATTTACTTTTTAAACATAATCAACTCCACAATAAGTTCTGGTATAATCCCTTCCTCATGGAAAATATACGAAGTCATCCCCATTCTAAAACCAAATAAACCACCGTTAGATCCTAACTCTTACAGACCGATAGCCCTTGCCACTGTGTTTTCAAAACTAGCTGAACATTTAGTTAAAAACCGTTTAGAATGGTATGTAGAAAGTAAAGGTTTACTATCTCTGAGTCAGTATGGATTTAGGAAAGGAAAAAGTACCATGGACAGTCTAGGGATTTTCATTACAGATGCGAGATTGGCTTTTTCAAATAATGAATCCATGCTTGCTGTTTTCCTAGATATTTCTTCTGCATACGACAATGTTGATTTAAATGTTTTGAATACTAAACTTTATAAACTAAAAGTACCTCCCATATTCTGCAATTTCATTCTTAATCTTCTCTCAGGCAGACAATTACAAGTTGACATAGGTGAATCTGAAATGAAAACAAGATTAACCTGGAAAGGACTGCCTCAGGGTTCGGTGTTGAGCCCACTTCTTTATAATATATATACCTCTGATTTAGAATTCCATATTTCTGGTAAAGCCAATATTTTACAGTATGCAGACGATCTAGTTCTTTATGTATCAGGACGCTCTGTTGAAAAACTAAGTTCCTCTCTAAACGTCGCTCTAAAATTTCTTAAATCATGGTTGGACAATAATTCTTTGTGTCTTAGTGTTAACAAAAGTAGCGCTGTTTTATTTTCTAGAATGCGTTTTCCTCCTCCATATTCAGTTGTGTATGATAATCAACAAATACCTGAAAATAGCGAAGTAAAATTTTTGGGTATCCTTCTAGACGGTAAACTTACAGGTTTACCACACTGTTATTATGTATTGGCTAGATGTGAACGTTTATTAAATATTATGCGCTGTCTTTCTGGAGTTTGGTGGGGTTCCCATCCATTCGTGTTAAAATTATTGTATAACGCTATTATTAGAAGTATCTTAGACTATGGGACATATTTCTTAGAACCTTGTAGTGCTGTAGGTCTGACAAAGTTAGACTCAATTCAATCAAAAGCCTTGCGTATTATAACTGGTGCCATGAGGTCTAGCCCAATTAACGCACTCCAAGTGGAATCTTTGGACCCTCCTTTAAAACTTCGTAGACAGTACTTATGTGATAAATTCATTCTCAGAACTCTTCAATTTTCCAACCACCCACTTTATCAAAAACTTTTGTATCTTTCAGAAAAAATTGAATGTTCGTCTTATTGGTCAAATAAATCTCTTCCATGCTCTATTATAAGTTTCCGTAAATTTACTTCACTTCAAGCTCCCACACACCGCTCTCAGTATCTTCCAATTTTTTCTGTCTGTTACGAAGCTCTTATTTTTTCCCCTCAAATAAACTATAACTTTATATCGCTAAAGAATGATCGTTATGCTAACTCTAACTTAAACTTCATAGTCGAAAGAGACTGGGCTGATAGGCATTACATTTACTGTGATGCTTCCAAGCACCCAGTTTCAGGCACGATTGGGGTAGCTGTATATCATGAACAATATAACATTCATCAAAAAATAAAATTACCTTCTGAAACATCAGTTTTTTCTGGAGAATGTTTTGGAATTTTAAAGTCCCTAGAATACGTACTTCTTGCGAAACTCAGCAAGTCTATTATTTTCACTGACTCGAAGTGTGCTTTACAAGCACTGCAAAAGTTTCCTTGGTCAGGTTCAAATCATCCCTATGTTATAGAGGCCAGACAGCTCCTACTAAATTGCAAATTTAAAAATCTTGATGTTTTTTTGGTGTGGATACCTGGCCATCACAATATTCGCGGCAATGAGATAGCAGACAAATTTGCTAAAGACGCTGTAGATGATGGTGATAAGTTTCCATATAATAATGTTGTATCTGACCTTCACTGTCTTCCTAAAGATCATCTGTATGATGCCTGGGAAAATTTATGGAATATTTCAAGTAGTCGTAAAGGTCAATATTATAAACGTATACAACAAAGAATACCTCTCAAAGTATGGTTTTCCAAATTAAAACTTTCCAAGCTTGCAACCTCCAGTTTGATACGAATGCGCTTGGGTCATGTTTGCACAGCCTCTCACCTTGCTAGACTTGGGATTATTCACAATAATTTATGTTGTTGTGGTTGTGAGGAAGATTTGAATCATATATTTTTTGCATGCCCCAACCGTGACTCTTCTTCATTCATTAACTCCCTTATTGAACTCTCTGTCCCTCTTCCTACATCAATCCCTACATTGTTAAGCTCCTTAAATTTTGATATTTATAATTTAATATCTACCTTTATAACTATTAATAATATTAAAGTATAAGTTTTTTTATTTCCCAACTCCCAATTTTAATTTCTATTTAATATATATGTTTGGTATATCATTATTTATTTATTATATTACCACCAAACCTGATCCTATTATCCTTTGTTCCAAAATTCCGTAATCCGTTCCTACGCATTTCAATGAATTTATTTGGTTTCCCTACCTTTATACTTGTAGTGGCAAATGCACAAACCGTGCGAGCCAAATTAAAAAAAAAAAAAAAAAAAAAAAAAAAAAAAGTCGTCGTGATAAAGGTTTCTATCAGTTGAAAGACTCTAAATTAAAAACATCGATCGCGGGCGGCGCCTGTACCCCGCAGAGCAACGTCCAAGGACACTCGGCTCATCAGCTGTTTATAAAGGTGACAATTGTTAATAGAATCGTCCTTGTAACATCGACGCGACGAGGTTGGCTGTCTCATTGATTTTTCTATAAACCAAGCTAGTAAATATTGGTTAACGCTCGTTGATCAGTATGAGATGTCTTAGAGGTTAATGGTGTCGGTCGTATAAACATTCAGTTGTGTGAGGCGGGGCCACACAAGTGTTCAACTAATCTCCTTCACTGTATAAAAAAATCGAAAATATCAGCAGGACGAACCATTATCGAAGACTTATTAGAATAAATCTGGATAATTATAGGTAAGCAGTTAATCAAACTAATTACAGATTATGAAGATCAGGAAACAGGTGTAACAATATACTTAATAAATCAATATTAAATTGTTTTTCTTTTGGTCCATATTAAATCTAATCAAAACAGATTGGCACTAAGTGGTCTTACCTTTGATTGTTTTGATAAAAATGATATGATAAGACAACCTGAATCACTATTTCCTGTTTTTTTAATTAGGTTTCATATATTATTTTAATAAACTTTGTATTATCTCTAATAGTTAGAGTGATTCAAGAGGAAGGTTTTTTATGTATATAACATGTATAATTTACAAGAGGAACACTGATAATTTTTGAGGTTTATAACACTTGTCACAAAATAAAGCCATTTTTAGAGCATACATTGCAAATGCTGGCTGAACCCTATGAGATAGATCAAAATAATGTGCTACAGTATTGTAGACCTTAAAAATGCCTACAAAAATGTCCACAACACCATATGTCTACCAACTATAGTGTCTTCATTATGACTACTTTATTGTTTGAAAAGTTTATTAAAACTCCAGTCGAAATCAGAGCCCACTATTTGTTCCTTAATAGTAATCCTTATCCAAATAAATTATCATCATATCAAAGGTAATTTTAGTAGCAGCAGATCTTTTTTTGAACTATTGGAGTTGGTTTTGCCATTCAGGAGATATCACGATTTATTCATAACTAAACACCAGAAAAAAACCGCGACCCTGCTGGCCGCCTACTACTTGAGTGTTTCTCTGCCTAAACCGCAGAGTGAGTGGGCCGGAGTGGGGGACCGTTATTTGGAACAAACTTGCGACCCCGATAGGCTTCCATTCTGTTAGAAGGTAGTGGAACTGACTATCCACAGACAATAAGGTTGATGTATTATGCAGAGTCAGATACTGGCTGATGGGCAGCACAGTAGACATTATTCACCATCACCGTTTCTTAAGGAAGGCTTAGGTGCCTATATCATTTGTCCAAGTGCGAAGCCAGGGCGGGTCGCTAGTATAATATGATAAACACACATAAAACAGAATAAACTGGCTTTTGAATTAGATTATAAGAATTTAACTTAAAACTTTAGTTTTATTTTTGTTTATTTAACACTAAAATTACAACTTCAGTATATATGTAAGTAATTATACATTTAAAAAATAAGATTCTTTTTTTAAATTTAGTGCTAATTAAATGGGCATAGATTATAATTACATTATATTTAGAGTGAAAAAACTTTTGCAAATAGCAAAACATTTTATGTTTCAAATTTTTTTTAGTGCACATCTGCATATGAATTACGACCAATAATAATATATTAAAACAAAAAATAAATTATAACACAAAATCAATTGTTTGTATGATGTGAAATCCCACAAGAGCCATGCTTAATCAGCGTACCTATATCAAGTGACCAGTGATCCATTCTAAATTTAGGTAATCCTGTTATTATAATATGGTAGTAGGTTGGTTATGGAGTTTAGAAGACTTTGACCCTTCCTAGGGTTTTTTTGGTGGGATATATAATTAATTATAGGTAATATTCATAGCTGTACAGTAGAGGAATAGTGTGAGTTACGGTTTATGGAAAAGAGAAGAAGTAACTGGAAGTCAATTATTGTGTTGTGTCAGAGAAAAACATGCACTTTTGTATTGTCAATTGGTTAGTTAGTCAGGCAGAGAAAGCTAGAGGCTTTCCAGCGTAAGCGTAGTAGGTGCCCTTGGAGAAGCACTAGCATGAAACTCCGTTTGTATGTTGCCTATCAGGCTTGATATTGTAACTTATAATGATATAACATTGCCTTAAGTGATTATGTAAACTGTTGTAATGTTGTGGTTTAAATGAATAAATGATACATTTCGTAAATGAGGGAAGAGTAAGTCTTATTATTTTTCTCAATTATTAGAAATTTTTGAGGGTTTTGTGCCAAAATATATTGATTAAAGGGTTTTACTACAATATCCACTGCTGTCTTTACAAATTCAGTGTTAAAGCAAATATTGACTTTTGATGTACTATGAATTATATTGTAGACTTGCACCTACAATATAATTTTAAGCATTCATTGAAATGTTAAATTGTGGACAATATGCTTTATTATTATATATTTTATATTCATTCACAAAATGCAATAATTTAGTATTATGTATTTATTGAAGTATACTTTATTTAATTATATTTGGATTATAATATGTTTTAAGTATATTTAATATTATTACTTGTATACTTATCATATTCATATTTTATTTCCTCCTTGTTCTTACACACTATTGTCTACATTTCTGTTTTACTTCCTCTTTCGCAAGTCTGCTGGAAGAATTTTCTCAAGAAATTAGCAGCACCTTTGTACTTAGATCTTGATTTTGTCTTAGGCTGAGGCTACATTAGGCCGCGACGCGACCTGCGACACATGAGCGATTAAAACAAGTAAATGAATGCTCACGTATTTGGCTACACCGTACATCAAATAATACTAGCGATCTTTGATTTCTTTATGCGATAGGAACAACATTACCTACTGAAATCACGGCATCGGCTATATCAACATATGAGTGAAATTGAAGCGAATTTATTAGAAAATTTCTCACTTGCACGACTAGTTAAATAGTGCTGCTAATATGCGTGTGGCTACATTATGCGTATAGTAAACCGCGATGGATGATTTGATCGCATTCTAAGAAAACGACCGATTCGTTGTTGAGCATGTGTACTGTAGCCAGGTCATCGCCGAATATATTTTAGAATTTCGCTTGTAATGTAGCCATACCATGTTTTTCTCATTTCGCTCTTCCAGTCGCATCGCAAATCGCTCCCAACTGTAGCCTCAGCCATATCCTTATGTATTTTATTGTGTGTACGTAAATAATAAAATAAAAAATAGTGGCAAGATATCAATTGCTACACAATAAACTTGTTTTATTTACCCACAGCCTAACATAACTGTACAAGTCAATACATCAAGATGGCGAGTAGTACATGGGAGGAATTCTTCGCTGTCCACCTTCCGCCTCCAGACTTTGAAGACAACCGGTCATTGCTGAAGGAGTTCTGTGAGAGACATGACCAGTATGGCAACAAAATTGTACTTGTCACGGTGAGTAGTATATTTATTTTAGTAATACACCGTCCCACTGCTGGGCAATTCCTTCCTGGTACTTATTTCGTACTCCACCTTGACCTACTGTCCTTAGCGGTACAGGTTCAGGTTATATCACTACCTCTTATTGGCCTTGGCTGGCTTCTGTCCATCTTCAGACACTATATACATATTATATGTATTTTGTAAAAAACTATCTGTTGTTATTAATAGGTCTTTCTGAACAATCTTTTTAAATGCCCGCAACATGACAACACTGGCAAGTGTGTCTCATATTCCTATCTATACCTATTATACATAACAAATGTCACCTGTAACATTCCTGGCATTAACATCGTCGATCGCTACATTTATCTGGGCTCCCAAATCTGTTACGATGGCAGTTGTGTTCCCGAAGTTAAGAGGCGTATCGGGATGGCTAAGGACGCGATGACCCGTCTAAACAACATTTGGAGGAGGAGAGGAATTGGCATTAAAACTAAGATCAGATTGGTTCGTGCCCTAGTATTCCCTATCTTCCTCTATGGTGTGGAAACGTGGACGATCTTAGCCCGAGAACGCCAGAGAATCGATGCATTCGAGATGTGGTGCTGGAGGCGATTACTCCGAATACCTTGGACTGCAAAACGCACCAATGTGTCGATTCTGAACCAACTTAAAATAAAAACCCGTTTGTCGACCATATGCCAGCAACGCACTTTGTCCTATTTCGGTCACACAATGCGCAGAGGCGATGAATGTCTAGAAAAATTGATTGTCATAAGGAACACCGAAGGCAAACGATCGTTCGGTCGTTCACCAACCAGATGGACCGATCAAGTCAAAGACACATCGTCTTCTAAATTCTACGCAGTGGTGAGAGACGCGCTGGATCTAAACCGATGGAGGCAGATCGTCCATTCGAAATGCTGCCCCAATGCTGATCACGATCCTCAGATATGAGGGACCGACTGCAGAAAGAGACTATACATAACAAGTTCAAGAAAGAGGTCAATCGTCGAATCCAACTCGGCTGGGATGCTTTCGGGAAGCTACGTAGAATCTTCTTGTCCGAAATACCGCAGTGTCTCAAGACAAAAGTCTTCGACCAGTGTGTGTTGCCAGTGATGACTTAAATAAACTTGCATAAATAGTAAAAGTTTGTAGACATGGACGTACCCAGGGGGACAGGGGGGTTGATGCCCACCCTGGAAATCTCGCAGAACATGTATGAACTCCCCTAATTACTAATCAAAGTATAAGCGGGGACTTATACAGGATTATTTGAGTCTATTTACCCTACACACTACACTACAAATGCCTAATGTTTCATGTAGATGTGTTGTTTATAAGACAAAATAAATAGCCGAGGATGATTCGACCCTAAAATCTGACTTGCCCCCCTTCCTAGACCAGCAGCTGGGCACGCCCATGTTTGTAGATATGTATTACATGTCATCTACTAGGTATATTCTGTTCTAAAACTCTCTAAAGAAACTGTAAACAAACTTAAATTCTACAGTGTCTTAGTTTTCAGTAACACATTTCAACTAATGTGTTGTAGTGTGCAGCTCGTACAATTTGTAGTCAACAAATTGGCATCTGCAGATACAATTGACATAGTAGGTTGTGGGATCAAAACCACACAGGCCCTTAAATTTGTGTGCATAGTTAAATTGATTTAACACCACTGCTTTGAAAACAGTGAAACATCAACAATCAAGCAAACATAAATAAATTTAGAATCAAAAATTTTAAACCTATGACCTGCACTGGGCCCGAGTGGTAGATTAAACACCCCCTTTCGAATGTATTAGTGCTCTTGACTGAACATATTCCACATTTCTACAACGACATCCAACGAAGCACTTATCGTTACGGTGTGATCTCGCAAAAGTACTTACGTTAATCGTATTAGATATGGTAGTTCGCCCACTTTATGCAAGTTCACTTCAGTAACAAGTTATAACCTAGCACAGTATATTTGTAAAGTAGCTGAATATTGCATAAACAATGATGACATATTATTTTTGTCTGATAGTTTCAAGATTCCGGTGACAGCCTCCGTGGCGCGGTTTTGATCCCCGCACAGAGTAAATATTTGTATTCATGAATATAAATATTTGCACTAGTCTGGTCTCGGAAAGCATGTTAAGCCGTTGGTCCCGGTTGCCATACGAACATCTAATGGCAGTCGTTACGGGTTGTTGGAGCCCTCAAAAATCCTACAATTGGTCTAACTGCAATGCTTAGATATCGCCTTCGGGTTGTGGAGGTCAGACGGCAGTCGCTTCATGGAAAATATCGAAGTTTAGCCAAAATGAGCAGTTAGACTGATAAAGCGAACCCTAGACTCCAAAGCTGAAAAAGCTTCGGATACGACTGGGATTAACGCTGAGATGAAGAAGAAGAGTTTAAAGATTCCGGTATATTCAAGAAAATAGACGACATTCAGGCTCTTATACAGAATAACAGAAGACAGCACATCAAGCTTCTACAATCAGTCAAATTTATTTATTAGATTTTCAACTTAGTCGGTAAAGGTTGCTCGAGGTTGATTGGGAAGATTTATCATTTTAGGGTAGCTTGTCCTACTGTCGTCTGTACCTACTACAATTAACTTGTTGCGAGTTTTACTTATCATCATCATCAACCTTTTTATCGTCCTCCACCTCCACCTCCTCTCATACAGAAGAAAATTGAGCGTTATAATCACCACGCTTGTTCAATGCGGGTTGGCGATTTCAGACTTAAAGTCCAGGTTTCCTCAAGATGTTTTCCTTCACCTTGTAATCAGTCATTGGTGTCCAAGATATACTTAGAAAGTACATATAACTTGGAAAAGTTACATTGGTACTTGCCTGACCTGTAATCGAAACCGCACACTTATACTTGAGAGGCTGGTGTTTTAACCAGTAGGATACCACGCCACGGTTTTATTTATGATTGTGCTGAATACGTAAATCTTTTTTATCGCTTCATGTATGTGTCGTTTAAAACTTAATAATATATCTCACAATACACATACCTACTTAGGACCCATCAACTTAATCAAATTTTATTCCGTGGTGCTTGGCAATCTGGGCTTCTCCCAGTTGCAATAATGTCCCTTTGTGCCGATTGGCCTAGTTCTGTGCTGTCTCCTGCTTGTTATGGAGGGAAGTGGAAAAAATATGTTTTTTCTTACCCCTCCGCTATTCTTTCCTGATTAATTTCGTTGCGGGACCCAAGACAATTGAATCGTTTCCCCGGGAGTCGTCGAGCTTCACTGCTCGGCGTTTTTCTGGCGGTCTCCACTGTTGATTCTGGCTTTCAGGAGTTGCAGTGGGTGGGAAAGTGGCAGGTTTTGTCCCATAATAAAAAAAATACGTCTCACAATAACAATGGACATTAATAGCTTATTGTTTTTATTTTGGCCGTAGAAATACACTGTCAGTAGCAGTGGGATTCATTTTGACAGTTCAACAACATACATCGCGTCATTGACGTTGTTGAGCACATGGGCGTACCAAAGGGAGGGGGGGGGGGGCAGGTAGGGGCAGCTAACCCACTGAATTCTTATTGATGAATGAAATGATTCCAATTGATTGTCATGGTGTACGCAATTAAGAGTGCGGTACTTAGTTTTTTTTTTTTTTTTTTTTTTTTTTTTTTTTTTTTTTTTTTTTATAATTTGGCTCGCACGGTTTGTGCATTTGCCACTACAAGTATAAAGGTAGGGAAACCAAATAAATTCATTGAAATGCGTAGGAACGGATTACGGAATTTTGGAACAAAGGATAATAGGATCAAGTTTGGTGGTAATATAATAAATAAATAAAGATATACCAAACATATATATTAAATAGAAATTAAAATTGGGAGTTGAGAAATAAAAAAACTTATACTTTAATATTATTAATAGTTATAAAGGTAGATATTAAATTATAAATATCAAAATTTAAGGAGCTTAACAATGTAGGGATTGATGTAGGAAGAGGGACAGAGAGTTCATTAAGGGAGTTAATGAATGAAGAAGAGTCACGGTTGGGGCATGCAAAAAATATATGATTCAAATCTTCCTCACAACCACAACAACATAAATTATTGTGAATAATCCCAAGTCTAGCAAGGTGAGAGGCTGTGCAAACATGACCCAAGCGCATTCGTATCAAACTGGAGGTTGCAAGCTTGGAAAGTTTTAATTTGGAAAACCATACTTTGAGAGGTATTCTTTGTTGTATACGTTTATAATATTGACCTTTACGACTACTTGAAATATTCCATAAATTTTCCCAGGCTTCATACAGATGATCTTTAGGAAGAGAGTGAAGGTCAGATACAACATTATTATATGGAAACTTATCACCATCATCTACAGCGTCTTTAGCAAATTTGTCTGCTATCTCATTGCCGCGAATATTGTGATGGCCAGGTATCCACACCAAAAAAACATCAAGATTTTTAAATTTGCAATTTAGTAGGAGCTGTCTGGACTCTATAACATAGGGATGATTTGAACCTGACCAAGGAAACTTTTGCAGTGCTTGTAAAGCACACTTCGAGTCAGTGAAAATAATAGACTTGCTGAGTTTCGCAAGAAGTACGTATTCTAGGGACTTTAAAATTCCAAAACATTCTCCAGAAAAAACTGATGTTTCAGAAGGTAATTTTATTTTTTGATGAATGTTATATTGTTCATGATATACAGCTACCCCAATCGTGCCTGAAACTGGGTGCTTGGAAGCATCACAGTAAATGTAATGCCTATCAGCCCAGTCTCTTTCGACTATGAAGTTTAAGTTAGAGTTAGCATAACGATCATTCTTTAGCGATATAAAGTTATAGTTTATTTGAGGGGAAAAAATAAGAGCTTCGTAACAGACAGAAAAAATTGGAAGATACTGAGAGCGGTGTGTGGGAGCTTGAAGTGAAGTAAATTTACGGAAACTTATAATAGAGCATGGAAGAGATTTATTAGACCAATAAGACGAACATTCAATTTTTTCTGAAAGATACAAAAGTTTTTGATAAAGTGGGTGGTTGGAAAATTGAAGAGTTCTGAGAATGAATTTATCACATAAGTACTGTCTACGAAGTTTTAAAGGAGGGTCCAAAGATTCCACTTGGAGTGCGTTAATTGGGCTAGACCTCATGGCACCAGTTATAATACGCAAGGCTTTTGATTGAATTGAGTCTAACTTTGTCAGACCTACAGCACTACAAGGTTCTAAGAAATATGTCCCATAGTCTAAGATACTTCTAATAATAGCGTTATACAATAATTTTAACACGAATGGATGGGAACCCCACCAAACTCCAGAAAGACAGCGCATAATATTTAATAAACGTTCACATCTAGCCAATACATAATAACAGTGTGGTAAACCTGTAAGTTTACCGTCTAGAAGGATACCCAAAAATTTTACTTCGCTATTTTCAGGTATTTGTTGATTATCATACACAACTGAATATGGAGGAGGAAAACGCATTCTAGAAAATAAAACAGCGCTACTTTTGTTAACACTAAGACACAAAGAATTATTGTCCAACCATGATTTAAGAAATTTTAGAGCGACGTTTAGAGAGGAACTTAGTTTTTCAACAGAGCGTCCTGATACATAAAGAACTAGATCGTCCGCATACTGTAAAATATTGGCTTTACCAGAAATATGGAATTCTAAATCAGAGGTATATATATTATAAAGAAGTGGGCTCAACACCGAACCCTGAGGCAGTCCTTTCCATGTTAATCTTGTTTTCATTTCGGATTCACCTATGTCAACTTGTAATTGTCTGCCTGAGAGAAGATTAAGAATGAAATTGCAGAATATGGGAGGTACTTTTAGTTTATAAAGTTTAGTATTCAAAACATTTAAATCAACATTGTCGTATGCAGAAGAAATATCTAGGAAAACAGCAAGCATGGATTCATTATTTGAAAAAGCCAATCTCGCATCTGTAATGAAAATCCCCAGACTGTCCATGGTACTTTTTCCTTTCCTAAATCCATACTGACTCAGAGATAGTAAACCTTTACTTTCTACATACCATTCTAAACGGTTTTTAACTAAATGTTCAGCTAGTTTTGAAAACACAGTGGCAAGGGCTATCGGTCTGTAAGAGTTAGGATCTAACGGTGGTTTATTTGGTTTTAGAATGGGGATGACTTCGTATATTTTCCATGAGGAAGGGATTATACCAGAACTTATTGTGGAGTTGATTATGTTTAAAAAGTAAATTAGACTTGAGTCGCTTGAATTTGCAAGGAATGAGTAAGGAATACCATCATGACCTGGAGCAGAATCTTTAACGTAGGATAAAATACCTTTCAATTCTTTAAGGGTAAAAGGACTGTCAAGGCCCGTTACATCATCTACGGGAGATTGGAAAGGGAGATGAGATGAAATGATGGACATTTGTGGAACAAAAGGAGGAGCTATCTTGTCTAAAAATTTATCTGCAACGGATTCATCTAGATAGTGAGGTATGGTTTCCTTAAATGCTGATCTGAATCGACGTATATTTTGCCATATTAATGACGGAGAAACGTCAGGCGATAGCGAAGTGCAGAAACGACGCCAACCATCCCATTTCTTCCTTTTAAATAATTTACGAGTATTGTTCATAATTAATGTGAGGTTATTAAAATTTTCTAATGTTGTACACTGTTTATATTTTACTTCAGCCTCTTTCCGTTGGCGCACTGCTAAAGAACATTCATTGTCCCACCATGGGGGCGACGGAATGTTATTATTACATCGTTTAGTTGGGAATGTTTCATTAGCAGCGTCCAACAAGAGTGATGCAAAAGAATCAGCCCGAATTGTCGATGAATTTAATGCATTTTCATTAAGGTTGGATAGTCTCTGCTCAACTCGCTCACTAAACGTTCTCCATCTGTCACTGTCAATACTGTCATTAGAAGTTTTAATTTTGTATGCTAATCTTGGTGGGCGTCTGGATAGAGATTTGATAAATTTTGTCATAGTTATTATTACGGGATAATGATCGCTATCAAAAGTCGAAGGCAGGGTATTCCAGGTCACTATAGGCGCAAGACTAGGACTGGCTATCGTGAGGTCTGGGGCACTGATCCCTTCATTAGGTTTAGTGAGACGTGTTGCAAGACCTGTATTCAAGATACAGAGGTTATTAGAATCCAAAATGTCTAATATCCTTGACCCGTAATAACTAGAGTTGGAGCTACCCCAAGCCTGGTGCTGAGCGTTGAAGTCACCCATAATTAAAAATGGTTTAGGTAATTTTGCTACTATGGTTTCTATTTCGTTGTATAATGATGATGAAGGGTGGGGAACATAAACAGATACAAAACATATTTTATTGATAGATACAGCTATTATAGAAAAATCAACACTATGGTTTGCAATGGGAATGTGGTGAAAAGGTATTGTGTCATGAATTAACAGAGCAACACCAGCATAGCCATCTGTTCTATCTTCTCTTAAACATAAATATTGGGAGACTTTAAAGTTATAACCTGGCTTCAACCAGGTTTCTTGCAATGCGACAACAACAGGTTTATACACATTAATAAGATGTAGTAAATCGCTTTTTTTAGAGTTAACACTGCGACAATTCCACTGAAGGATTGTTGACAGCTGATCCATTATTGATATTATTAAAAAGTTGACTAATACTTTGTATAGCAGCGTTGGACGGTTCAGACATATTCTTTGTTAGCAAATTAATTAAAATTATAATTAAATCTCTAGTTGACTTATTATTTATAGAATTATTACTGTCAATATTTGTGCCAATGGATGGTAAAGGAATATCATAATCTTTTGTTAGGGCAGAATGAGTATATTTGTCATATCCTGTACTATGTTTAGGAGAATTATTGGGTTTATTAAAAAATACAGTTTTTTTATATGAACTTGTTTGTTTGTTTCTAGTACCTTTGGAGGAGGAGTCAAATGTTTGCCTTAAAGGTGGTGAAGGAACTGCAACAGAAGTTAAAACTTCTGAATATGCTTTGTTAACAGGAGGATGCAACTTAACTGCTTCTGCATATGAAATGCAATTGTTAGCCATAGTTTCCTTAATGGCTTTTTGGCGACTAAACTCTGGGCATTTCCTATTTGTGGCAAAGTGGGATCCGGAACAAAGAAAGCATACAGCCTCATCCTCATCTACATTGCAACTGTCCCCAGTATGGTTATTACCGCATTTAAAACACCGTGGAGCTGAGCGGCACTGTGATTTGATGTGTCCATATCGACAGCAGTTGAAACACTGGACTGTTGGGAAGATATAAAGCTCAACAGGAAGAGAGTTGTAACATAAGAATATTCTTTTGGGTAACACCTGGCCGTCAAATGTTATTACAACAGTTTCAACAGGAATGTAGTTAGGTTTACCATCCACAATATGTTTTCTATTGATGCGTCGTACTTTTAAAATTTTTCCACATCCAATAGGCACAGATATGTTATTCAGTATATCCTCCTCAGACCAATCCTTAGGGACCCCTCTAACCACACCCATCCGGGTGACTGATGAGGAGGGTATAAAGGCCTTATAGTTGTATTGTTCCAATGTTTTATTTTCTAGAAAAGAATTTGCATCTGTGAAATTGGTAAATGAGATTAAAACCCTGTTTCTGCCTATTTTTTTCAGACTACCATTTACTATATTTTTAATGCAATTCTTTTTTAGAAAATGACCAAAAGAGACTGGGTGAATAAAAACATTATCATTTGGACTTGTTTGTATCTTTTGGATGTGGATTGTGTAAGGAGCTGCATCATTCGCCTCATATAGTTTTCTACCTACCAATGTGCTTGGGTCAGATGATTGTTTATGAGCATTGGGTTGTTGGGATGATAGTGGTTGTGAAGTGCTAGTTGATATAGGGGGTATAAATTCAGATTGAGCATTCTTAGAAGGACATTGACAGTCATTTTCACATATTGTTTCAGAAGATTTATGGCGCCTGCGTTTTTTATTACAGTGCCTGCATATTTTGCGAGAGGAGATACGTTTTCTCTTATTGTTGCTTTTGCTCTCGGAAGCATCTGTATCTAGAAGGGAACCCTCTGTATCCATTTCTGAATGTGGAACCGTGACTACAAGTGAAACCTCCGGAGGCGAACCTCCACCAGGGTCGTCTGGGTCGTCGTCCATCACGAAGAGTAAAAGAAAAAAAACTTACCTAAATCAGCAAATATATAAAATTACTAAATTAAATATGTAAAATTAAACTTATTTATATATACAACCACCTAAATGATACTATTATTTACACTTTTTACTAATAAAAAGTTAAAGAAGCAGAAAAAACTCGCCCGCCACGTTCAAGGTTTCCCGCGCTCTCCGGTACTTAGTTGTTGACTTCGTACACCGATGAGTCGTAAAGGTTTCTTAGTAGAGAGATAGGTAGACGTTCCACTGAGATACATTAAGTAATTAAGTTTATATAAGTTAAGAATATGATACCTACAATACTAGAGTGGAAGGGAATTATTTCTTTGAGTTGTTGATAGCTACACAGTCATAAACTCACTCCGTCTTATTGCAAAACGATATCTAACTTTATTTCTAGCCTTCACCTTTGACTCAGTATTTGTTTTTCGTTTTATGCAAAGTTATAATACTAAATTGACAACTTAGTACCGAACTATGCGGTCATTTTTATTTCTATAAGATCTGTATTTCTATAACAATTAGGTTCACAATTCAATAACTATTTACGTGCTTTAAACTAGGGATGTAGCGAAGGTATATATCGGAAACGAAACCTGGAGTCGGAGTTTTAAATTTGAAACCGGAGACAGGGTCAGAAGTAGGAGAGATTTTTTATTTAACGATTTGCGCCGATTCTGTTGTTCACAAACTAAACTAATTTTAAGTTAAGTGCATCTTTTTCTATTTAATTAAGAAAAGAATAGAAGATAACATTTTCATTTAATCCTGTCAAATTAAGGTATACCATAGACAGTTTAGACGCGCTTATAAACTTGGCGACTAAAAATACTTCAGTTTACGCCAGGAGTGCTCTAATTTGACATGTCTAAACTGTAAAAATTATTGAGTCAGTCGAAGCTCCGTAACATCCCTTCTTGTTTTGTAATAATAGGGACTATATTTTTATTCGTTACTCATGTTATTTTACTACTTAAATGATGACGCCCATTCTCCTAAACTGGTTTACCAAGTTAGCAGAAAAAATTATGGTTCTTTATTTTCTAAACATCTTCGGGTCGTGAAGTACCAACAGCAGAGGCAATTAAGTAATTACGAAAGGTTACCAGCCTTGACCTATGCCTTAACGACGTTAGCCCGAGCGCGAAAACATCAGGGAATTGCTCGCAAAATAGACGAAATATGTCACGGTTGAAGGTCTAGATTTTGTACTTCAGTACTGAGTTAATGATCGGGAGTGATCAAAATTCGTCTAGATAATACCTAATAGAAAATGCTATTGTAGTCATACCTACAGGCTACAACGCCACATGCGGACAAAGCGTCGTTCTGACACCACGTAAAATCCTGCATCCCGAAAGCAGAGTTTACTGTTTAACTAAAACGTATACAACTTCACGACTTTAACCGTTGGGCAAGTTCCCGCCAGACAACACCCGTCTGGTCGGAGGATCCTCCCTTTTCTATGGAGGATGACTGAACTCCCTGTTCCTCATGCCTCTAAACTATAAATAAACAGAGAGCCATAAACTACTCATAAAGACATTACTATCTACTGCTTTTGAGCTTCGCTGCAGCAAACTGTAAATAGGTTATGCCTAATTAATACAGGGTAGCATTGGCATGGGTGTTTTTAACCAAAAGGTACGCAAAGACAATGAAATTCCTACTTAGAAGCAGCGGAAGAAAGGGTTGGTGAAATATTTTTCGATACTAAGAGGCCGTGCCAAATACCGTGATCCCGATACCTTAGCCTCTGTCGCACAGGCAAGTGAAGGAAAATGAGTAGATTTCCAATCCAAAAGAGGGGGCCATGTCATGTCATCAAAAAGGTTGAAAAACACTGATCTAAATAATCAACGCCAAGGTATCAGAGGCGAGCGGTTGACCCGCGAGTCCCATAGGACGTCTTATTTGCCGCATTTCACGCACCAGTTCAGGTGATAGCGCGACAATGTTGCATGTTCAGGCATACTTAATAAGGTGTCCCCTGAGACATAAAGCTCGAACAGAAGTTGGGTTTTTGTGTTAAATGCAATACAAAGAGCTAATAATAATAATAATAATAATAATAAGCCTTTTATTCCATGCAAAAGTACGATACAATAGTTAGTTATTAGATTAGAGTTTTGAAAAGAAAAAAAAAAGTTGAATGCATGAACCCCTCTTCAAGTGAAGGTGAAGGCCTCCTCTAAAGAATGCCACGTGTCTCTGTCTTGAGCTATTTGCGGCCAGCCGGTACCAGCAATTCTTATCAGCTCGTCTGCCCATCTCGTGTAGGGTCTGCCTTTGAGGCGTTTGCCGATAGGACCCTTCCACATTGTTACCCTGTTGGTCCATCTCTCGTCCTTTAGCCTCGCTACGTGACCAGCCCACTTCCATTTTAATTTCTTAGCGTAGGTTAGAGCATCTGTCGCTTTGGTGGTTGCTCTAATTTTATTATGCCGTATTTTTTGTATCTTTTTAATGTTGAGCATACTTCGTTCTATTCCCCGCTGGCAGGTAGTGATTTTGCTTTTTATTTTGGATGTATATTTCCAAGTTTGACATGCGTAGGTAAGGCAAGGAAGGAGGCATAACGTCATGACTTTTGTTTTGATATTTGGTGGCATGTTACTTTTGAATATCTCTTTTAGGGACCAATACTTATTCCAGGTATTTTGTACTCTTCGTTCTACTTCTAGTTCATGTTGTTTTTTGTCGAAGCCAATTTGTTTACCAAGGTAGATGTATTCCTTTGTATACTTTAGAGTTTCGTTGTCCACTGATATTCTTCTCTGTATGCTATTTGTCATGACCATTGTTTTCAAAAGATTCATTTCTAGTCCTACTTCTTTACTAGCTGTGTTTAGTGAGTCAATCATGTTTTGTAATTGTGTGCTAGATTCCGACAGCAGAACTAAGTCATCTGCGAAGCGAAGGTGGGATAAATACTTGCCATTGATGGTTATTCCTGACTTTTCCCATTTGAGATTTTTTATTATTGACTCTAGGATAGATATAAATAATTTTGGAGATAGCGGGTCGCCCTGCTTAACGCCTCTTCCGATGGAGAATGTAGGTCCATTTGACTCTAGCTTTATTTTTGCTGTACTATCTTTGTAAATGTTTCTGATTGTTTCTATATACTGTTGTTCAACATTTTGAGCTTGTAAGGCGGTCCATATACTTGAATGTGACACGGTGTCAAAAGCTTTTTTATAATCAATATATGCGATGTAGAGTGCTCGTTGCTTCTCTTGATATTTTTCCATTATTTGTTCCAAGGTGTGTATATGGTCGATTGTTGAGAAGCCTTTTCGAAAACCGGCTTGTTCGATTGGTTGGTTTGCCTCTATTGTGACACTTATTCTTTTGTTAATTATGGAGGAAAACAGTTTGTAGATACCTGAGAGTAAGCTTATAGGTCTGTAATTTGTGATATCTTTCGCATCCCCTTTTTTGTAAATTAATATTATTTCCGACTCTACCCATTGCGATGGTATTTCAGCAGTTTTTAATATAAGGTTAAATAAGCGTGTTAATGGGGGGGTCAGTAGCGGCCCGACAGTCTTTATAGCTTCATTTGTTATGCCGTCTGGTCCTGGGCTTTTGTCTAGCTTAAGTCTTTTTATTTCTTGTGTAACTTCTTTTTCAGTTATTGGTGTTATGTTTCCATTTTTGTTTGTAGAGTTGGTGTTATTTGTATTGGTGAGGCTGGTACACTCGTTTTCTTGTGTTTTATATAGAGTTTTATAGAAATCTGTTGCTACATCTATGATTTCTCTGCGATTTTTTACCGTTTTGTCTTTGCAGTTTAAGCCTTCCATCCAATATTTATTTGTCCTTAGTTCTTTAAAGGCCTTTTTTGAGCTTCCTGCATTCTCCAAATGTTTTTCGATGGTCCTTGACCTGTAGCTTTTGTAATCATGTTTGATGAGTTTACTTATTAGTTTGTATAGAGCTGCTAGTTCATTTTTTGTGGCTCGAGTTTTTGTTTTAGCCTGCTGTAACTGTTGTCTTCTCTTGATGAGTTCAAGTGTACGCTCTTTTAGAACTTTATGATTGCCTTTTGATATTACATTAGAGGTTTGAGCATCCTGTAAACTCTGGGTTATAGCCTTGGTTAATTTGTTATAGAAAGCCTGTAATGAAGTTCTTTCTTGTCTTTTATGTAGAGCCTGTAACTGAGATGAGATGTTTTGTTTATAAGAAATTATTTCTTGTTCAGTTTTCAGTGAAGAGTATCGATTGCTTTTGTAAGCTGTGCGTTTATTCTTCTGTTTTGTGATGTATATTGTTGCTCTGATTGCTCTGTGGTCTGACGGATAGTTCAGATTTAAAACTTCTATATTTTGGAAAATGTTTGGCTGATTTGACAGTACATAGTCTATTTCATTTTTGTATTTACCATCCGGTGATCGCCAGGTCCATCTTTGGTTTGGTTTTTTATAGAAAAAAGTGTTTAAGATGGCAAGTTTGTGTTCTATGGCGAAATCAATTAGCCTTTGGCCTCTCTGGTTTCTTTCCCCATACCCGTTTGGTTTCATTATTAGATGTTCATAATTTCTTGGTTGTCCTATTTTCGCGTTAAAATCACCAATTATTAAATAGTTCTTGTAAGCTTGGTCTAGGGCACTATTGACGTTCGAGTAGAAGGTGTTAATCTCTTCTTCGCATGCTGTTTCAGTCGGTGCATATGTTTGTATAATTGACATGGATAATCCTTGTATATTTAAATTTAACAATGCTACTCTATCATTTATACCTATGAAACTTTCAATCCAGTTCTTGCGAGTTTTATTTATTATGAAACCGACTCCATGCTTGCCAGGTGTGTGTCCCGTGTGACAAAGTATAAAATTATTATATTCTTCTATCCGGGTACCCATCCTCCTTAATTCACACAGTCCAATTATGTCGTATTTGACTGCAGTGAGTGCCTCGCTAAGTTCGATTAAACGTTCATAAGTAGATAAAGTTCTGACGTTGTAAGTTATTATATAGAGTAGGTCATTATTCTTTTTAGTTGAGTTAGGTAATTCTTGAGTTTGTTTCTCTTTACTTGTTATTATTGAAGAAGTTCGAGGTATCTTCTTTAGAGGGTTTTGGTCTTGATCTTCCACGGTGACCAGCCGGGTTGGAAGATGGTTTTCGTTGCTTAGTTGAAATTGGTTGAATGTTGTATTGTTGAGGGAGGGGGGTGTTGGTTGCTATAAATGTAAGTTATTGGTTGTGTTGTCATTGGTTTGGTTTTGTGGTGTATTGACGTTATTGTTTACTAAGTAGCTTAGAATGCTTGGCTTTATAACTCCCTCTGAGACACTGTTTGAGCTGGTAATAGGTGGGTTTGATTGTTTTATTTTGTTTTTCTTGTTTTTCTTGGGGGGTCTTGTTGTACTATTACCAGCTAGTGCTTGAGGAATAGGGTCTGACTCTGGTGAATTCATTAGTGATCTTTTGTTGTTTGATTTTAATATAACAAGCTTGTCGTATTTTATTGTGACTTTGTTTCCTTTTTCCCGCTCCCTATTTGCTTCTTCCTGTAATTCTTTCCTTTTTTCTAATATGTATTTAGGGAAATCTTCATTCAAGTAATATTGGGTGTCTTTCAATAATCTTTTTTGCTTCAGGATGCTGATCTTTAACCCAAGGGTAGAAAAAGTTACAATTATTGGTCGCGGTTTAGTGCCTTTTTTCCCCACCCTCTTTATATCTTGAATATCTCTGCAATCCAATTTTAAGGCTAGCTTTTCACTTATGAATTGCAATAAATTATTCTCCAAGTTATGGTAGGATGTCTCGCATTCTTCGACACCGAAAAATATTATATTTCTTTGTCTTGCTTGTTTTTCCATAAATTTAATTCAAGATTATTACATATATATTACAAAGAGCTACAAACTGTTAAATGGTTCATTAAAGTACGGATTTATTTATGACTTCAGTAGTTAATATATCATAATAGTGGCGAATGGCTTTGTAATATTAGACAACATACTTCGTTTTGGTACCCTACCTTCAATGATGGAACTTAAAACTTGTTTTTTTTTTCTATAATTATAATCTAGTGCTTGATCGCAATGCCACCTAATGGTAAGCAGGGTTGCAATCGTTTATGGTAAAGCAAACTATTTCCTCATCTTCTCCCTTCCAGTCCGGCGGCACGACGGTCCCGCTAGAGCACAACACGGTCCGTTTCGTGGATAACTTCAGTGCGGGCACGCGCGGCGCAGCCTCGGCCGAGTACTTCCTGGAGCAGGGATATGCCGTCATCTTCATGCACCGCCAGAAATCGCTCGAACCTTTCACCCGCCACTTCACTGGACAGAAGCTCTTGGACATGCTTGAGATCCAGGATCGAGGACCTAATACTACTATTTCTGGTGAGTACATTAGTTGATTGCTAGTTTATTGCCAATGATACCTTAAGATTCAACAATGGCGCCGAGTCCCCTGTTCACAATCTAAACTAAATTTGAGTTCAGTGCACTGTGAGCACAATACTTAGGGGTGACGATAAGACGATAGTGCTGTCATCGAGAGTAGGTCTCGACAAAACACTATTTTAGAGGCATGAGGAACAAGGAGTAAAGTTCACTCATCCTCCATAGAGAAGGGACGATCCTCCGACCAGTCGGGTGTAATGTCTGGCGGGCACTTACCCAATGCTTGAAATTGGAAAGTTGTATTTATGCTAATTGCACGGTAAACTCTGATTGCGAGATGTAGAATTCGTGTGACGTCAGTCTGACGCGTTGTTCGCATGTGGCGTTTGTAGGTACCGCTACAACTATCCTCTATAGGTGATAGTGTAGTTGATTTGTGAGTATAAGGACGCTGGTTCGATTCTCTCATCAGCTGATAAATTTTATTCAATTTTAAAATTCCATTGTGAGTTTTTAGTAATTAAAAAAATGTAATGTTTGTGGAACAAGTTTGGAAGTTTAAAAATATCTATAGGTAAATACCAAGATGCGATGGATATTACCTAGCGGTCGCTTACATGAGCGCGAGCGCCGTCAGTATTTTGTTTCTAGTTAGAATTTTTAGTTTTATTTATGAATCAGAGGTATCGCGCGTAAACATCGTAGGGGGGTGAGGTCTCTGTGGAGCAGTCTGTACCTACCTCCTACGAGATTACAAGGTACGTAATACAATATCAGTAACAATGGCTTTCGTTTTCACAGTTCAACAACATTCATTACCTTATTTATTTACATTTTTTAAATATATCTTTTAAAATATTTTCAAATTTAGAATGATAATGACCTTGACATCCTTCTTTACAAACTAATTTGACTACATTGCATCTTTCTCTTTATCTTACATAAAGAAAAGAACAGAAGGTAAATATTAATTCAGTCTTGTCAAATTACGATACTCCATAGACAATTCAGATATGATTAAAACATAGCTACTAAAAATACGTCGATTAACGTCAGACTCATTAGAACGCTGACTAATTTGATAGGACTAAACTAATATTAATTACTCTCCGTTTCTTAATGAAATAGAAAGACAAATATACACAAAACTTAAATTTAGTTTGTGACCAAGGGAATCCAGACCAATGGCTTCTTAACCCTTTCCCTCCTTACGGTACTTAGAAGTACCACCACATTTTTCGTCTAATATCTTTAGTACGAAAACACTTTACGTGAACGGCAACTGACGATCCTTTAGAGTACCGTTTCCGTCAGCCAATCACAGCGCGTTATTTGAATTACCGCGCGACATTGGCGTAAAAATTGAAATTCTTGTCACAACTTGTCGAACGTTTTTTCATTTCGTTGTGCAGTGAAATAGAAAAAGTTTTATAAATAGAATATCACAGGTAAGTGCTATTTTTTTTACTATTTACGTTGTTTATATCATTGGCTATATTTCTAAAAGCTGTTATAATGTATTATCACGATATTTCATACGAATATTTGATAAAAACTACTGCGGACTTAAAAGTACCGTCAGGTGATTCTAGTCTCAAATATTATGATTTTTTATAATACATGTATACGATGAAGTGGTTATTTTATTTTATTATTATTTTTATAAACCCATGTTATTTTTTTTTTATTATTGTTCTAATCAAGGTTTTTATTGTTTTAGGCATTGAGATGGATATTAAAAACAATACGGCTCTAATTGAAGCCCTGTTATTAGAAGAGCTTCCGGACTGCGACGAAGCGTCTGATGCAGGTGTGTCCGATGATGAAGTGGAAAATGTTCAACTACCCTCGCCAAGAGGTTTCGATGAAATTTTTGAAAGAGCTATAGAAGATGTTTTGGCCGAAGTTCCGCCGTCGTCGCCGTCAAATGAAGATGTATTGGAGTACCCAATAAATCAGGTACCCACATCTTCATTACCTGCACCTAGTGTTCAGCCTGATCTACCATCTGCAAATAACTCTTCACACCGAACTAACCAGCGATTACCCGAACCAAACCGTAAATGGAAAAAGAGGGACCTAAGTACATCTTTACCGGAATACATTGCGGATACTGGAGTAGTAGATGACTGGTTTGCTCACTGTACCACACCGACTGATATATTTTTAGTATTGATTGATGACAATGTTGACAATATTGTATACCAAAGTAACCTTTATGCTACTCAGAAAAGCAAAGTATTGAACCTAAAAAAAGAGGAACTCCTAACATTTATAGGTATGAATTTTTTTATGGGTTACAATACTCGTCCGGCGTGGAGAGACCACTACTCTTCGGCACCTGATCTCAACAACGCGCTTATTTGCAAGACTATGCCTAGAGACAGGTTCGCTATTATTTTATCTCATCTGCATTGCAATGATAGCTCCAAAATGCCTTCAGGCTGCAAAGATAAATTATATAAAATTAGACCAATGATTGATGCACTCAATAAAAAATTTGAAATGGTTTATCATGGTACTCGCGAACTGAGTGTAGATGAGTCCATGATTAAATTCAAAGGTAGGTCTGTCCTAAAACAGTATCTACCTATGAAGCCCATAAAAAGGGGGTACAAACTGTGGTGTCTTGCTGACCAGAGGGGGTATATAAAGAAGTTTCAAATTTACCAAGGGAAAGACGAAGAACTGAACACAAAATTTACCGGCTATGGATTAGGAGAGAAAGTAGTTTTGGAGTTAACGGAACAAGATTGGAGTAAGGGGAAGGTAGTTTACTTTGATAATTTTTTCACGTCTGTGGCTTTACTTGAGAAACTGAAAACTGAAAACACCTACGCATGTGGAACTATCCGAAGTAACAGAAAAGGACTGCCCGGAAATATGCTCGCTGATTCTCAATTGAAAAGGGGCGATAGTGATCATCGATTTTCAAATTTAGACATTGGATATTGGAAATGGAAGGATAATAAAATGGTTCATTTAGTGTCTAATTTTCACGGGAACGAAGAGGCAACTGTGTCACGTAAAGAAAAAAATGGAACCAAGTCAGCCATTACATGCCCTATAGCTGTCAAAGATTACAATATGTATATGGGCGGCGTAGATACAGCTGATCGTTTGAGAGCCCTTTACTGTATAGATCGCAAATCTCCGAAATGGTGGCACAGATCGTTTTGGGGTCTTCTGGACATCGTATTTGTCAATGCATATGTCATTCATGGACTTATAATGGAACAGACTACCGTAAAAGATTTTAGACGTTCTGTTACTCAAGGCTTGATGACAATGAAAGATGCTAGTCAGAAAAGGAAGACTTCTACTGACAATACTGCAAAAGGCGGCCCTTCCAAAAGACGCAAATCTGACTACTCTACTATAAAAGACGTACGCTTAGGTAACAGAGGCATCCATTGGCCTACGTTTGTAGAGAACAGGGGAAGGTGTGAAGTTTGTAGTTTGAAGAAGATTCAGTCGATACCTCATAGTAAATGTTCGCATTGCAACGTGTTTTTGTGTGTAAACGAAAAGAAAAATTGTTTTATTGAATACCACGAGGTTAACCTGTAATTTTTTTTTTATTACTACTACTTAAGTCATTAATTTAATTACTGCTAAGTCAATAGTGGATCTCATTATTTTTATAGTTTCTATCAAAGTTCCTACCACTCTGTTAACACGAAGTTCCTGACGGTACTTATAAGTCTAGGTCTTGGAAATAGTACTTCTAACTATAATAAAAATCTAAAAAAAATCTGTGTTTTTAATTTTACCTACCTTATTATGAAAATAAAGTTCAAAAGCGGAAATTCGTTAAAAATCACTACCCCGGGGGGAAAGGGTTAAGGACGCTTTGAATGCTTCAAATTGTGAATCATATTGTTTCGAATGTACCTTATGTCAATGGCATATGGTTCAATATTGCGTGACATGCCGTAGGAAACTTTTAAGCCCTATATCTTGAGACCTGGACATTATAGAGGTACGATATAAAAACGCACAGCACTAGGATGGCTTATCGAATCGTACAGGTTTCATCAATATTGACAACCAAGTGTCAACGTCGAAATTACTAGAAACTCGTCTCCTAAGAAGCACCTGTGTGTACGACACGGTCTTCGCGAACACATATGGAAGACTTCCGTGCGACATCCGCTACGTGCTACTTGTCATTGCCTACTACAGACTATGCCTCCGTTGCCAATAAACTTCGTAACCCTTAACGCCGATTTTAATACCCCTAGCCCGTAACAATATTAATACTTAAACACACAGACGCAGATTTTTTTATGTTTGAAAGTTAACAAAAGCGACGCTCCATAAGCGACTATTAAAACGACACATGAACTTTTTGAAAATATTTCGCTTCGTAGAGTATTTTTTTCCTCGACAAAACTTTTTCTAGAAAACCCGTCTTCACCGAGTGGGCTCAGCAGAAAGAAGTTATTAACCTTCAACTTTTCTATTCCTCAGTGAAACCCGACAGCGTGGACGTGCTAGCTCCCGTCCTACTGCGGTACAAGGCTGCACACGCGGCGGGCGCCATCTTGCACGTGTCCTTCACGACAGTATCGGAGTACTTTTGGCTACTGCGCGCCGCTTGCGAGTGTCTCGCTAACCTGGGACCAAGGGCCATGCTGTATCTCGCTGCTGCGGTCTCAGACTTCTATATACCTAAGGATCGAGTGGTAAGACAATCGACGGTTATAAATTAGACGGCCATAGTTAAAAGACCTCTCACTCAAGACACCCTTCATGGCGCAGCGAAAGCGAACGCAGCCTGGATTTTGCACTGCTCAGCATCATCATCTCAGCGTTAGTCATAGTCGCATCCGAAGCTTTTCAGCTTAGGAGTCTGAGGTCCGCTTTATCAGTCTAACTGCCGATTTAGGCTAAACTTCGATATTTTACGCTAAGCGACTGCCGTCTGACCTTCACAATCCGAAGGCGATATCGAAGCTTTGCACTTAGAATTGTTGGACTTTTGAGGACGCGTAACGGCCGCGTTCGCTACCGCTACGCCACAAAGGCTGTTAACAGGGTATATACAGGTCTTAGTCACAATCCCCTTCTTCAAAACATGAATGTCTCTTCACTCTTGCAGCCTACCCACAAACTACAATCCGCCTGCGGAGCGCCCATCATCCAACTTCACCTGGTGCCCAAGATGTTGGCCCCTCTAGTGAGCCTGTGGGTCCCGGAGGCCTACGTGGTGTCTTTCAAGCTGGAGACAGACGAGAACCTGCTCATCCCCAAAGCGAGGGCCGCTCTAGAGAAGTACAAGCATAAGGTGAGTTGTGGAGTGAGAAAGAAAGAGGAGGTAAAATCACCTTACTGTTTAGTTAAACAAGCTGGTCCATTTACAGTTGCCAAAAAATATTTTAATAGCCTCCCACCAATGGCTTTCCTTAAAACCCCCGTGTATATTTAGCTAGTTGTGGATTTTATGGGAGATAATAAGCTCTAGGGAAACGTTTGGTGAGACAAAATTCGTCCCAGAGTTTCATTCCACAAACTTTTTATGTAAATGCGCTAAAGACTTCCCAGTAATTGTATAATATTTTGCTTCTATGGACTAGTCATTAGATCGCTTCTCATATATTCTTCCCATGAACATACCTTTGAGGATAATATTTTTTTGCACAAACTCATGTTTATTTACATTTTTGGTGAATGTGCCGCAATATTACAATCGGCTGCTGGCAGAGGTTACCTACCCACCAGACAAAGTCTTGCAGCCAAGTGTTTCGTCGTGTTTCGGCATGATGTCTGGTGAAGCCGTACGTAAGACGGGTCTGAGCAGTTGTGTTGCTATGTGTACCGGGTACAATGCTCCAAATGTTGTTGTGTCGGGAGTTTGGTCGTGGAGGGTCTCCAGATCAATCTCCCTCTGGCGCAGAATCGTTGTTCGTGTTGTTGTGTTTAACATTGCACCTCCTCGCTCAACTGCCGTCTTCCTTCCTATTCACTCAGCTTTTTTGAGTGAATAGGCTTGTAGCGGTACCTACAAACGCCACAAAAATGAACGACGCGTCATACTGACATCACACGAATTTTACATCTCGCAATCAGAGTTTACCGTGCAATTAGCATACATACAACTTGCCAATTTCAACCATCGGGCAAGTGCCCGCCAGACATAACACCCGTCTGGTTGGAGGATCCTCCCCTTTTCTATGGAGGATGAGTGAGCTTTACTCCCTGTTCCTCATGCCTCCACTTAATAAACTAGCGCGCGTTACCATCAACAATTGCTGCATGATCACTGCTTATCATTAGGCGGGATTGCGGTGAAGCACTAGTTTTTTAATTATAATAAAAAACTAGTTTTTTAATTATAATAAAAAAATAAATATTACCATACGTTAATTTTCCCCATATATGATAGATGGTGGTAGCAAACCTGCTGCAGACGCGCCACCACCGAGTGATCCTGGTTTCGCCCGAAGTCTCGCAGGAGATCGTGCTCAGCAGGGAAGAAGTGCACGCGGGTAAGAATACATTTTTTTAAAAATAATATCTTGTCTTATTTATTAACGATTCAAAACTCCCAAGACTATCCAGGTTTTCTCTTTTGTGAAACAAATTATGTTTATTTTTTGTTGACAAAACAGCTCACTTGAGTTTCCCGTTTGTAATGTTAGGAATTCTTGAAAATGGGTCTTACGTGGAATAATTTAAAATAAGTGTTTGAATGATATTCAATCCATTTGAATAACAGTTTTGTTTTGCAATACAGATGACGCCTACATTTTTGAAAAAATATGGTAGTAACGTAATAACGATGGTTAAGAATCAATAGTGTCTATCTCAATAAAGTCAACTTTACAGGAAACCAAAAAAACGTTTCTATGTTTTGAATAGAAAGATACTTGAACTGTTTGTATGTTTAAAAATATAAAAAATATGCTGAAATACGATAGATATATTAGCATTACTCTAGAATTGACCTATTTAATTATAACCTGAGTTTGGTGGTATTGCTATTATTATAGTACCTAAATTATTTGTTAAGTAAGTAGTAGATAGCCGTTTTTGAAATAAAAGAACATAATGAAAAATCACATTTTTATAACAACAATGAAACAAAAAAAAATATGTCCAAAATAACTAAAAAGATTTTAAAATAACAGAAAAAGACCTCAAAATAACAAACATACTTCGTAATAATTAAAAAAAAGTGTTATAACTAAAACAAATCTTCAAAATTATTTTTACCAAAATATTCATAAAAAATAATCATAAAAACTATGACATTCACTTGATAGTACTTCTTAAGCTGTTGAAGGTGTTGATATTGATTTTCATTTATGCGAATCATATTAATATTTTGAGACTTCGGGGTTAAATCGTTTTTGTCTTTGTGGCAAGGCAAACCAATGTTGGCCAAAACGGGGCTTCACTTTAATACTTCTTTTTGGTTGTACAGAATAGCTCTTAAGCCTGTTACAGTAGGGTCACCAGCTTTGTAGGACACAGAGCTGGTAACAGGCCCTTATAGTTTTGTCAAGCCAAGTAGATGTATATGTAGTGCATAATTATTCACAAAACTATGGTCAATCTGAATTACTTCGCACGGCAAATTAATTACACGATTTGAGAGCTTCCGTTCAATCGCACTGTGAACTGAATCACACTCCATTTAAGTGTGACCACGTTCGAGGAACTTTTGGGTGATGGTGATTTTGTGCTTTATACTCAAGTTCAGAACCGCATTTGCCATTACAGCGTTCCGATTTTGGAACGTGCAACTATCGGAATAATTATTAGCATTTTCTTCGACAAGCAATGACGCTCTAAGTAGTCTATCTCAAATAACGCAAAAGTTCTCGCAGTAAAGTCTGCTGCCGTTTCTCTGAACCAATAATATGACCTCAAATCGAAAACTGTAAAATTATGGCATGTCAATTTTGTTTTAAAATACAAAGCGCTTGCCGTGGAATAAGAGCAAACTAACTATAACCGATTTTAACTCGATCGTTAATATAACGCAACGCCTCAATGCTGCATCTTCTTTATCCTTTGCCTTCTCTTCCCCGGCTCTAAGATAAAGATAAAGACACATACAAAAATATAGATACAATATAAGGTGCCCTTGATATAGGTATGTGCTCATCGATATTACCTTCATTGCGGTCCACAACTCAACACAAATATCACACATATCTTTTTCAAAGTTTATATTGTTAAATTATTCCCCCTTATTCATAAACGCTGCTTAAAGTTAACTAGTGATTAGCGATTCTTTAAACATACATTTTTGACCTTTTAACGTCAAATAACTTAAATCATTCATCATGAATAAACACCACAGTGTTTAAGGGGTTTATTCATAAACGTTAATTAAAGTTAAGTGACGTGAAAAGGTCAAAAATGTATGTTTAAAGAATTGCTAGTCACTGGTTAACTTTAAGCAGTGTTTATGAATAAGGGGAATTATGTTTAACTTTTATCAAATGTATATTTAGATATAGCAAGTATATTTATGTCATTGTAATGTTGTTTATAGGCATTTAACACAACACATAAAGGGTGTATCTCACATCGACGCACAAACGAGTACCATGGATCCAGTACATGATTCTGAACCCCCCAGTGGTGGAATTTTTCGTCGGTTTTTTCCTGATTTAAAACAATTATATGCAGTATTTTTTTCAATTTAAACCGTTCATAATTGCTATGCTTTTATAACCCAATATGATTTTAAAGTAAAAAAGAATTAATTCGCTAATTACACAAAAAAGCGCAATGTGATCAAAAGTCGAAAAACTATCCTATCAGCTGATTTAATAGAGTTCATATCAGGGGCCATCGTCTTACCCACCAACACGCGCGGCGGCACGCTTGCAACGTTCAAAGGCCGAGCCGACACATTTTTTTAAACACTGTTATTTCTGTAACCTCTCATTATCGATATAAATTACTATCATAATTTTATTAGTGGCATGCGGTGTAGCCTTTTCACGAAGTTTGCGTTACGATGTCAGATACACCCTGTATAGTACGATATACAGGCTCCACGTATAGTTTTTAATATCTTTAGGAGCATAGGGTGTTGGCATTTTTGGGATACTTTTGAAATATGTAGTTATTTAAGGCTAAAGCTTTGTATTTTTTCTATTTATCTGGTTATTCTCCTGATGTGCTGCGTCCATATTGAAACTAGCATATTTCATGCATACATGCATGATTTATCACATCTGAACAGTGGTAGGCTTCAGTGACAAAGTTTTCTAAAAACATCTGCTTACAACATAGAATTTTACCATCATTCCCTGGTTTGGGCAAAAAATTACTTAATGTGCCCCCTCACGGCGAGAAGCTTTTTCACCTTTAGTATTTTGACTAGTCCTAGTATGGTTAACATGTCCTTTGACATAGCCATTAGAGAGGAGATAAACGCTTTTGGCAGAAAAATACACGTGCTCTTAACTTAGGCGGTATTTCTATAGCGAATAACTACAACAATTTAGTGAATTTTATAAGTGTCTAAATAGGTCACGTCAAATTAAACTTTAAATCTAACTGCATAAAAAAGTGAAAAACGTCAAAAACTGAGATAGACACTATTGGTTCTTAACCATCGATAAAAACGCGCCAAACAAACGCTCATAAACATGTATGAACTCCCCTAGTCAAAGTATAAAGGAGGAATTATCTCTAAGGGCCTGTGCAGACGACGGAGTTTTCTCAGCGGTGGAGAAAAATGTACGCTCCGCGAATACGATTTGTTGCCCAGAAATGGAGAAAAGTGAGAACACACAACTCGCACTAAAGTCCGCCATGTGCGTTGCCTCGCCGAGTCACACGACTTGTATTTTGTTCGGGGACTCCCCCGTACTTTTGTCCGGTTCGCTCTCTGCATGTCCTCGGTTATTTGGGGGACGTTTTGTACGTGGTACTTTTAGTCCCTCGTTTGCGTTCGATCTATTTTAGCGGACAAAAAAGTCCGCGGACAAAAATCCCTCGTCGGCGCAGGTTAAAACTTTTAAATAAACAATGCAGCAAAATACGGTGTAATTGCGAAAAAACCGCGTGTGGTTATAGCACAAAAAGATTACCGAATCCAACCGAGCGTTTTAACGTTTGCGCTCGGCTGAAATCGGTAATCTTCGGTAGGGAGTTGCGAAGTGAGGTTGCGAGCGATTATCATTTATTTTATTTGAAGATTCTACCCTAAAAATCTGACTTGCCCCGGCCAACTGCCACTTTTTATTTTATCATTTTATCGGGGCGAATAATACAATATTGGTAACAAATTTTAGTTTTCTATTGCTAATGGTCACTGAGAATATCCGCGGAGGGACGGTCTGGCGATGATGGATTGTTCGCGGATGACACTTCTCTTATTTTTAAAGTCAAGCGTCAGCTAGCAAATTTTGACGAAGTTAACAATGCACTTTCTAAAGTTGTCCATTGGTTTAATGTAAATAACCTTCTTTTAAATTTAAAAAATAAAACTAAAGTCATTAAATTTTCTATGCCAAATGTCAGACAGCTAAGTACCAATGTTCAACTGAATGGAGTAGAGTTGATCCCTGTTGAGTCGACGGTTTTTCTTGGATTAACTATTGACGCCAAGCTGCAATGGGGTCCTCACATTGAGAAGCTGTCGGGTAGACTCAGCTCTACCGCCTTCGCTGTTAAGAAAAGTAGACAGATAACTGATGTAGATACAGCCAGAATTATTTATTTTAGTTATTTTCATAGTCTTATGAGTTATGGGATTCTTCTCTGGGGAACTTGTGCGGACATCAGTACCATCTTTGTTTTACAGAAAAGGGCTGTTCGAGCCATTTACAACCTTGGTCCTAGAGATTCTCTTAGAGAAAAATTCAGAGAGGTGAACATTCTGACTGTAGCTTCACAATATTTATTTGAAAATCTTATGTATGTACTTAAAAATATATCGAATTTTAGGAAAGTACGCGATGTTCATAATATAAATACCAGGAATAAACACAATCTAGCTGTACGTCACACTCGTCTCCACAGAGTAGGCAACTCGGTCATGGGTCAATGTATACACTTTTACAACAAGCTTCCCATTGACATTTGAAACTTACTCATTAAACGATTGAAAAGCTATATAAAGGCCAAACTTTGCAAAAAGGGGTATTATAAAATCACTGATTATTTAGAAGACAATAAAGCTTGGAACTGAGCTGCTCGCTCTGCTAAGCATTGTTATTAAGCAATATGCGTAATTATGACATTTTAAACACTATTTATTTTTAAGTCACGTAAATGATTGTAAATGTTTTCATTTTTAATGTCTGGACTTGAAAAAAGATGATGATCCTTGAGTTTGTTTCGGCTATTTCTTCTCAACTTGGAGAAACTATAAGAGTTGCTTGTTAAACAAGTAAATAGATATTTCTTGTTATTATCAGGAATTATGTAAATGTATCGCGCAAAGCTTATATAAAAACAATTTTACTCTCATATACTAATATTTTTTTAGGGTTCCGTAGTCAACTAGGATATACATACATATGTCAAAATTTGAACTTTTAAACTTGTTCCTTCGCTTTTGTGTGAATGTTCTACATCGAACTGTGAATTTGAATAGTCCGCACATCACATCTTGTGGGTGTGTATTCTTTGGCAGAATGAACGCAATATTATGTTGGATAGTGTACAAGTTACATCCGGAGTCGTTTATTATACGGACCTTGTAGAAACTAGAACCAATTTCCGTGCGTTCAGGCGCTTTTGCCATACTTATTATTGGAATCAATTGTAACAGCACATACCTACTTAGGACCCATTAACTTAATCAAATTTTATTCCGTGGTGCTTGGCAATCTGGGCTTCTCCCAGTTGCAATAATGTCCCTTTGTGCCGATTGGCCTAGTTCTGTTCTGTCTCCTGCTTGTTATGGAGGGAAGTGGAAAAAATATATTTTTTCTTACTCCTCCGCTATTCTTTCCTGATTAATTTCGATGCGGGACCCAAGACAGTTGAATCGTTTCTCCGGGACTCGTCGAGCTTCATTGCTCGGCGTTTTTCTGGCGGGCTCCACTGTTGATTCTGGCTTTCAGGAGTTGCTGTGGGTGGGAAAGTGTGGCGGGTTTTGTCCCAAAAAAAAAAAATGTATGTCAAAATTGTATGTAAAGTTCACATCGCGCATTTTTGCTTTTTCTCTAAAATGTACATTTTATTATATAATGTGGCCAGGCGTGGACATCGAGTCGTCGATAGTGTGCGAGATAGTCCGCGTGCACGCACTGCACTTGCGGGCGGCGTGCGGCGCGACGAGCGCGGCCGCCGTGCCGCGCGCCTCCCGCTGATGTGCGCGCGCGCGGCCTCGCCTCTACCTCACCAGCGAGTAGGCAGCGCCGCCGCAAACACGACTCAACTGGTCATAAACCGGTCAGACTCTCTTACTTCCCCTGTATTCTAAAACTGTTTTTGTGCGACAAAACTGTACTAAAAGTGATCTTTCGGTAAGCGAGCAGTCGCGCGTTGTTTCGTCCGCAAGCGGCAGGTGTTCGGTATCTATGAGATAACGCCGCTTTGCAGGACGGCTACTGACTATATGTGTTATTGTTAGGTAAATACTAACTGTTGTATGTGTTCCAAATGTCTCTATGTGACAATATAAGTAAGTCTGTTGCATATGAAAAGCATATTGAAGAAACACCCGCGCGGGTGCTCCATCACAGGCTGTCGCAATACGCGATATTTTTCCACAAATCAGATAATTTTATCACGGTACGGACGACAGCAGGTCAAGCTACCCCAAACTGCCAAATATTCCCAATCAACTTTGAGCCTTAATGCTTTAGGGATAAAGTTGAAAATCTAATAAGTAAAGAAATCTGACAGATTGTTGTATGTCGTCTGTACAGCATGGCATTGAAGACCGAGGAAAGCGGCAGTGGTATGCAATACGCTAAAATGTTCGCGAACAAACCCGTGTGCTTTCTCGCGAACCTATTATTTTTTACAGCACTAAAGTATGAATAGGGATGATGAATCGAAAATATGTTCTTTAAAATTTTAACAAAGGTACTTTCCCCGTGGTTAGGTCAAGACCTTGTAACTTTATACTATTAGACCGTACCACGCTAAAATAAAGGAATAATCCCTTTCATAAATTTTTAAAGGGCATTCTTTAGCGCTCCATATGTCTAATTTTTTTCGATTGTCACAGATAGCTATGCTTTTTTGAAATTACATTATTTGTTAAAACAATATTTCTCATCATCCTTTTATTCTGAAATTCAAACACTGTACGTAAACACAGGATGTAACTGTATTTTACTATCGATCGCAAAATCGTGTCGTTTTATGTGTATAATGAAATCTATACTGTATATCGATAATATTGTCATCATTTCTCTAGTGTTGTAACTATAAGCTGCATAGGGATGTCGTATTTTATCGATATTCACTTTTTAAGTGCGATTGTGCAGTTTCGTGCTGCTAATATCTAGGGTATTTTGTATTGATGGAAATTGTTACAAATGAAATGTATAAAACTTTTCTAGTTGGTATACGTCTAATTTTGGTCAGACAAAATTTGCATCGATATTAATTTTACGCACTAATTTGGTTTTTCTTATATAAACACATGAATCAATCAATGAATCAAGAGGCAGGCCACCTAAATCTGTCATATTTTCTCAATCAACCTTTTACCTAACGATTTAGCCATAAAGTTGAAAATCGATTAAAAATATAAGTAAAAGATTCTAAAAGCTTGATGTGATCTGTAGGCACTTCAACGACTTAGGTATACAATAATAATCTTATATGTATAAAACACTAATAGAAGTCGGTATCAAAGAATCAAAGGCGGCACGTGGTTCGTTGACCGCTCATACAACCATATCGTTTGTAATAGGGTCATATCGTTTGATAAGATAGCCCTTGACGAATTTGAGGTCATCGACGTATTTTGGTACCCTCAGTTCTGTAAAACAAAAGCTTTGGCTGATGAAACAGTATGAAGTAGATTACAAATACGAACAACATTATCAGACCAGAAAATTAATATTAGAGTATTGCCAATTTATAAAAAAATATTGATGTATATTATGTAATTAAGATGTCATGTGCTTATATGAGAAGAATAAATATTTAGATATTATCTCTCTATGTGCCCCAGTAACTTCTATGACTAGATTTTATATGTCTGTAATATTGAGCACTAAATATGTGTGAACTATGAACTTATATTTAAGAGTAATATAATATATTATATATACATAAGAAAAATATTCAAAATGTATCTATCACGAACTTCCAATAGGATTTTAAATGTTTATTCTGTAATAAATTTAAAAAATTATATCATAACTGTAATATTTATTATTGTATTTTGTCATAGGCAACACTTTTAACAACAAAAATGGATTTAGAATTCTAGTTCAAGAAAGTTCCACAAGATGTCGCCACGACAACCTGTTAGAATTAAACCATTTTTGCTGTTAACAGAAATGTTTTAGATGTTAGTAAATGACTTGATGTGTAGAATAATCTCAGATATTAGTGTAATGCAGGTAACATTAACGTTAAGATTAATTCGATAGGTCCTTTGGTGCAGGTGCGCCTAAGTGTGAACCTCAGTTGTATGCCCCAAATAGAAAGATAAGGAAAGAAAGTCACATAATCTAGGGATTTAGGCCATGGTCTCTTTAAAACGTCACGCAGAACCGTCAGCGTGCTGTGACGTCACGATGGTTGACCGATACGTGCGGCCGTCAAATCTGGAGGAAACGACGAGCAAGACCGTACTTGTGTATTTACGAACACGATATTCGGTGACGGACGGGTACACGTCAGTCGACGTGTGGTCGAATAGGCCTTAAAATACAATCATTGGAAGTAGTGTTCACCTATGTTGACCTGCACCCATTTTATATCAACATACAGTACGTCTGATGAAACATGGTCGGTCCGAACTTCGTGCAGAAAGCTGGGTGATAGCATTTTTTTTTGAACCAAATTGTGACATGAGGCGAGTGTTAGTGAGAGAGAAAACATGCGCGAAGCTTCGGAGAGCCTATATTCAGACCGGTCATGATTCTTGGATGTAGCGTATTTGGTTTTGCAGAAACTAACTGTACAACGTACGGATTGTTTCGCATTTTAAAAATCGATTTGATTTTTATAATGAAATATCTAAATGTATATTGTGCGAAATCGAATAATCGTTACTTTCATCTACAAACTAATTAAGATTTTAATTATAATATTTATTTACGTAGTGGTATTTTAATAAAGATGTTATACTTCTCTAAAAATGTTAAATGTTGTGTCGAGTATAGCTGTTAAGGTATACGTTTCTATTTCTAACTTAATGTATTCTTCTGGACCAGGACTTTATAAGACGCGATATTTAAGATAGCATTCTACTTTAAACAGGCACGACTTCACAATTTAACGATTAATCGCATAATCGCGAATTGAAGCCTTATTTTCAAATGCCTTATTTCGAAACTCATTAGTGTATAGTTTAAAAAAAGCATTTCTTCTAGATTGTTAGTTGATAAAAAATAACTTTTTGATCGTTTTGTTGTTGAAATTTAATATTTTATTGTAGTAGATATTTATTTGAAAGTTTACAGTTGGTATATATTAAGGAGTTTTACATATCAGAAGAACAGAATAGTTCGCTGTCGTGAACAGTTTTGAAATGTCTTTTTTTTATTGTTCAAAGGTATAGTGTGGCTACCATGACTTTTCATTACGAGACTCGATCAGACGTATTCGCGCACTCATTGGTTGAAAGTTCTTACAACCTTCAAGCGGGCCAAGCGATGAGTGAGCCGTCGATATCGATGATCGAGTCTTCGTAAAGAAAACTCATGGTAGGTAGCCACACAGTTATATTTCCTTGCGTGAGTCATTCTACTGATAATTTTGACACAATTAATTTTGCTGATAAATCAAAATGATAGCTAGGAACCGGTTTGATCAAGTTATACTAATTGAACTCTTATTTGATTGATTAGCCATTTCTCAATTATTTTTGGGGGTCAGCTTCTAGTCTAATCAGATGCAGTTAAATCAACAACATCCACAGTCAGTCCACTACTGGACATATGCCTCTCCTATTGCAGCATTGAAGTTTTTTTTCGGCATCTCTCATCCAGCCAATATCCAGTAGACGTCACTGGTGGATCCATGCTTGGTTGTACTTTTATATTGGTATCGAAGGCGCCAAGGGTCTCGCCACCATCAAAACAGGAGGTTTTGGGTACATCCTATTAATCAAGAATGACATCGTGTCGTGTGAAGGAGACAAAGCTATACCATATGCCAATGCGAACCGAATACGTCAGAGTTCATTCGATTTGACAAGTCCATTGAGTATGCGTTTAAACGTGTAAGCGGTACACGTTTTTTTGCAGTAAAATCGACGTGTGAATGGATCTTTGTATGTTGTATGGTCACTATTCATAGGTTAAGACGTATACTGCAAAAAATCATGCAGGACAACGCCGTGTGAACGAAGCCTTATATAGCCAACCCATTGCCACTTCAGTTTGCTTATTCTCTGTCGGCAACTTTGGTTCTCTGCCGGATCGCCTCGTTTGTGAATCCGATCCGTCAGACACTCCAATCTTAGCCCTTTCCATGGCTCACTGAACGACTTTAAATTTACTAACCATCCGTAATGTGAGTGTCCACGTTTCGGCATACCAGTATTTTAAGTGAAGTAACTACCGCAAAAGTACGAGAGTAACCGACATAGCCCAAAGAATTGCAACACTTAGTGGCAGTGGGCCGGGCACGTTGCCCGTTGGACCGATGTCCGATGAGGCCGACAGGGTCTCGAGTAGCGACCACGTACCGGAAGACATAGCGTGAGAAGGCCCTGGACATGGTGGACCGACAACCTGATGAAGGTCGCGGGAGGCGCACGACCGGTTGTCGTGTAGATACTTAGGGGAGGCCTAAGTCCAGCAGTGGACGTCTTTCGGCTGAAATGATGATGATGATGAACTACCCCCACAATTCACTTACTAAAGCAAGAACAGTTTCATTTCAAGTAATTATAGCAACTATAAATCGTCTTAGAAAGAGATAGAGAGACATGGCGTTATACATTATAAGTTTCATCTCTTTTCTGCTTAGAACTTCTAGACTTGGCCATATTAGTCCTGGCACGCAGACGGTTTGTTGTTTGCCGAAACCGAAAAAAACTTAAGACGAAATCTGTTATTGTATTATGCTTCTTGGCCTTAAAGTAACCGAGTAAAACAAAAATATTTTGCTAAAATTCTTTGTAGAATGTGTGAATTTCATCGTATAAGGTGCTCCATTAAACGTTACTGTATTTGTTAGAAATTTAATTTTATCGGTCTTTTATAAAATCATAGTTGATTATTCGAAAGTTTTATCAACATCATGTTTAATATATATATTTTAGAAAAAGTCTAAAGTATAATGGCTGCTATACAGAATGGTTTAAAGTCTAATTTTTAATGAAATTTGCATGATTTTTGTTTTATGCATATTATGGTTGAAGTTCTTAATATTGTGTATAGGAATCATGAAATAGTTTCACACTCCAAACCAAGGTAAGCAGATAAACATCATAGTGTTGGATATTGTCAAAGTTGTTTTTTTTTTTTTTAATTCAATTATTATTTATTTGGAAAGGGTTTTAAATGTATCTATTGACTTTGTATGAACCTAAATATATAAATAAATCGTCTTTTATACTCCTTATGATTTTGCACCCAATCTAGAGACTGCATAGCGGAAAGAAATGTAGCGAATAGATAAACTCAAACTGTAGTTTAGATTTCAGATTATAGTTTTTAAATGATGCTTCGCGTCAATCGGCAAGTTATCTTATTAAGATTTAAATAACAATAATTTTGATATGCTCTCACCATAGTTTGCTATAAACCTAGACTGCGGTGACCGCTATTTAGCGTTCACAATTAACTAATAACGTCACTAGAATTTAATTAAAAAAAGTTCGTGTTTCCATCGCTGCCATCATTTTCCCGCCGTCACTACGGCCGTGATGTTACGTGGCGGCCACCGCACGTCTATGGAACTGTAAGTTAAGTCTATAAATAATTGAGAGCACCGACATATCAACCCGGCAAATATTCGAAATTAAAGGAGACAAAAAAAGTTTTTTTGAGTTACATTCTCAAAGAATAATCGTTCTTGTTTTCGTATTTAACCTACTGCTCGCCATATATATATATATATATATATATATTTATATATATATATATATATATATTTTTATAATGTTGCCTACGCTTGAAACATAATAAGACCAAACTCCGCCATCGAGATATACTAATGGACATGCCTTAGAGATGAGAATTGTGGCACTCCGAAAGAAATAGGAAACGAAAGTGTCGGGTATCTTTACTCTCAAAATCATCTATGAGAAAAGAGATAGTGCTAGACCGAAAGCATAGGCTATCTCTCTCTCACTGTTATTAAATTACTTCAGGTTATACGCGTACAGCATGTCCATTAGTATATGTATGTCTATGAACTCCGCCGTATGGCCGCCATTTTGAAACAAAAATGGCGGGCACTAGGTATACCAACCTTTTTGTAATAAGTATTGATATTTATTTATTTTTGACTTGGTTCTATAAATTGTTAATATTATTTGGAAAATGTATTATAAAATGCTGTGTTTAAATAATAAGTAAATGTGGTGTATTTGGATATAAAGGGTATTTACCGTATAGATGTTGTGCCGGAGTGGTGTTTAATTATATCAGACTTATAGAATGTTCTATGTAGATACATTATATTATACCTGCTTGTATGTGTGGGTGGGGTTTTTCTGTCTTATGAAATATTTTTAACATTAATCACTTGGACTTTAGTACGAGGCTTTTGACAATGTTGTATTTTGGTTATTTTTGTTTTTGTATGTTTTTTAAGTTGTAATGTGTGTTTTGTTTATTCAAAATAAACGACTTTTGTTTTTTCTAAGTTGCCCGAGGCACTAATTAGTTATTTTATTTACTTATACATGGCTCTTCCCAAACAAAACTGCCTTGTCGGTCTGACTCTAGTGGCTGCAAGCACGACTGCTGAGCATGGGGTGCTAGGATTGATTCCCACGTAGAGCAGTGCGTTTGGGTTCATCTTAATTTTTCGAAGTATAGAACTTAAAAACCTGCACCAACACATGCAAACTGATTGAGTAATTGTACTAAATATCATGGTTTATAACTATTATATTATCATATTTTATGAAATGTTGATGTGTGAGTGGTTCCCATGTTCAAGTATTCGATCCAAATATTCTAAGCAACTAAATGTACTATCTGTATGTTCTAATATCATCCTTATGTACTTGACAATAAAGTACAATTTAGACAAATGTTTTACTCTGTCTGTGAAAAAGTCGTATCTGTTTAATGCGAGTTTGACGATGGGTGTCACGTTAATGACTATTATTTAAGATTTTAGTGTTGATTTCTTTACACTTCCTTTGGAATAAGAATACACACTTAAACAAACCGTTTTTACAAATACTTAAACAAACCTTTTTTACAATCCGTTGTACCGATTTTGACTTCTATTCCGTTGGCATAAGTATAGCATTAAAAGCAAAGAAGTGGTTGCAATGCCAACTGTTTACTACAGCTGCCATTTCCAACGCAATAAAAGTCAAAATCGGCTGTAAAAAAGTTTGCTTAAGAGTCTTATCTTATTTCAAATTCAGTTGTCAGAACCAGCTTATTATTAGCCCGGAGATAATTGCAAAAAACCGATTTTCTTGATGATGACCATTGACCTCGAATAACTTACGACGCAGACACGAGATAATATGAGACTTTTCAGACAACTTTTAGAACGCCAAAATAAAGCTGTATACGAGTTTCCAGCTTATTATCTCAAATTCCGAGGTGAAACCCTAAAGTGACTGGACTAGATAGAAAAAACCAAAAAAATCTATATCACAACAATTTCGAAAATTCAAATAAAGCGTTCCAAATATCCTTGGACTCTCCATTCAGTAGATCATGTATTTGCGAACTTTTTCACAAACTCAGTTATTTATCAGTACAATATAAGACGGGTAAACTTACTAACACAACAGTAGAGTGTGTCGCGATCATCTATAAACTTACTAGCAGAATAGTAGCGTGGGTTGCGATCATCTATGTATAAAATTACTAACAGAACAGTAGCGTGGGTCGCGATCATCTATAACATTACTAACAGAACAGTAGTCTCGGTCGCGATCATCTATAAACTTACTACCAGAACAGTAACGTGGATCGAATTCATCTATAAACTTACTAACAGAACAGTAGTCTGGGTCGCGATCATCTATAACCTTACTAACAGAACAGTAGTCTGGGTCGCGGTCATCTATAAACTTACTACCAGAACAGTAACGTGGGTCGAATTCATCTATAAACTTACTAACAGAACAGTAGCGTGGGTCGCGATCATCTATAACCTTACTAACAGAACAGTAGTCTGGATCGCGATCATCTATAAACTTACTACCAGAACAGTAGTCTGGGTCGCGATCATCTATAAACTTACTACCAGAACAGTAACATGGGTCGAATTCATCTATAAACTTACTAACAGAACAGTAGCGTGGGTCGCGATCATCTATAACCTTACTAACAGAACAGTAGTCTGGGTCGGGATCATCTATATAAACTTACTACCGGAATAGTAACGTGGGTCGAATTCATCTATAAACTTACTAACAGAACAGTAGCGTGGGTCGCGATCATCTGTAAACTTACTAACAAAACAGTCGCGTGAGCCGCGTTCATCTATAAACTTACTAATGGAACAGTAATGTGGGTCCCGAACATCCGTAAACATACTAACAGAACAGTAGCGTGCATAGCGATCATCTATACTAATATATAAAGCTGAAGAGTTTGTTTGAACGCGCTAATCTCAGGAACTACTGGTCCAATTTGAAAAATTATTTTTGCGATGGATAGCCCATTAATGCAGGAAGGCTTTAGGCTATATAACATCACGCTGCGACCAATAGGAACTAAGCGAACTAAGTCGCTGGCGGCCGCTAGTATTATATAAACAAGTGTACAGCAGAATGGGTCGCAATCATCTAGACAGGAATAAACTAATATTTATCTTCTATCCTATTCTTGATGAAATATAAAGAAAAAGATGCGCTGAACTTAAAATTAGATTAGTTTGTGAACAAGGGATCCGGAAAATATTTGACTGATACTGTATTACGTAAAGATCCTGTTATAGGTAGGTATTTCACTTCCATCTAAAATGATAGCAACTTAGGACTCCGAAAGCATTATTCTCTTCATCGCCACTCCTAACTGTTGTTATCTCCACAGTTCCACATTCTACTGTTTATCTAACATGGGTATCTCTCTCTCGTGATATTGTACTGTGTCCTTGCTACTCATGGAGACTACTACACGTGGATTAAATACTTTGGCATATTTTAATGTAAAACTTGTTTCATTTTACTTTACCTTGCAATCATTCAATGTTTTATAAAATTTTGATAGTGTGCAAGTGCAACGTTCTGGCACAAATAAATAGTACCTAATAGTAGGGGAGGTCGGAGTTCAAAGCACCGGGGGCAGCATTCCGGCTCGAATAGTACTAGTAGTAGAGATCGGAATACAAAGTGCCGGGAGCAACGTTCCGGCTCGAATAGTACTAGTAGGAAGGGTCGAGGTTTAAAGTGCCGGGAGCAGCGTTCCGGCTCGAATAGTACTAGTAGGAAGGGTCGAGGTTTAAAGTGCCGGGAGCAGCGTTCCGGCTCGAATAGTACTAGTAGGAAGGGTCGAGGTTTAAAGTGCCGGGAGCAGCGTTCCGGCTCGAATAGTACTAGTAGGAAGGGTCGAGGTTTAAAGTGCCGGGAGCAGCGTTCCGGCTCGAATAGTACTAGTAGGAAGGGTCGAGGTTTAAAGTGCCGGGAGCAGCGTTCCGGCTCGAATAGTACTAGTAGTAGAGATCGGAATACAAAGTGCCGGGAGCAGCGTTCCGGCTCGAATAGTACTAGTAGGAAGGGTCGAGGTTTAAAGTGCCGGGAGCAGCGTTCCGGCTCGAATAGTACTAGTAGGAAGGGTCGAGGTTTAAAGTGCCGGGGGCAGCGTTCGGACTCGAACAGTACTAGTAGTGGAGGTCGGAATACCAAGTGCCGGGGGCAGCGTTCCCGCTCCAATAGTACTGTTCTATCCCAACCAAATGGTGACGACACGAAAGGTTTGCTCAAATTCATGGCCCACGTGTTATGAAAGCGAAAATGTTTAGGTTAATATGGGACTGACATACGCTATGCATAAAGCGTCCCTGTAAACCAATAAAAAAAATAGTAGGTCGAGGTTCAAATGCATGGGCCAGCGTTCCGGCTTAAATAGTACTAATAGGAGAGATCGGGCTTCAAAATGTCACATGCAACGTTCCGGAACAAATAGCTTCGTTAAGAAAAGAGATAGCGGTAAATGTTACATACGTCGGTAATCATCGTTGTTTCGGCAGCCATTTCATTGATGCTATGAAGAATTTAATCTTCTTGGTGGTACCAATTCGACGCAAATGCTATGTCTTGACGTGGCAAAACATTGAAACGAACATGATTGTTAAAACCCTCTTCCTCTTTCTTAACTTTGTTGTTCCTCTCCGATAGGATTCACCATTTATATGTCTGTCAAAACTACCATCTATATAAGGTAGGGTAGTCAGCCTTTCGGTATTCTATAGAATGCATTTTGGTGAATGTGTGCGGGAATTACCTACATGATTTAATTCCGCTATTTACGTTACGGTGAGTATCCAACCTTAGGCGGCGTCCTAATTGGGAGTGATCGTACGAAGGCGCGATGCGTTTTTCACCTCACGATCAAAGTGGTCGTGCGATGACCTAATAGGTGTCCTAATAGATCGCGCAATGTCCATCGTGTGATGCCGTCGCTCGATGGCTGGCGTCACGCCCACGCTACTTTAAGGATGGCTCTTTACAGAGGTGCACAGTTTTTGCTGTCGTGAAATATATTGCTCTGTGTCACTAGTGTTAGCCCTTGCACTTTAGTCCCGTGCCCCTCGCGCGTCGACGCATCGCGTAGGTAACCAATTAGGACACTCAAAAGAGATCTGTTGCTTTGGTTACATGATCGCACGATCATACACATCGTACGATCGTTATTAATTTTGTGTTTTTTAAACATTTCATGTGCTCGCACGATAAGTTGCGAGGTTCAAATAGGACACTGATGAAATCGTGTGTGTTTCAACTCATCGCACGACGAGAACGCATCGTATCATCGTGCGATCTACGCCAATTAGGACAACGTATTACGTTGTTGACAACACTACGATCCGGGCGAAGCGTTTCGCCTCTAAGGACTGGAACAATTTGCCCAATTTGGTCAATTTTGGTCTTCCCGTCTGATTACAATTTAAGAGTCTTCAATGCTAACGTAAATAGGCTCATAATAAAATAGTGAGCTTTACCATCAAAGATCGCATCATTGCTTACCATCAGGCGAGATCGCGGTCAAGCACTAGTTTATAACATTTAAAAGAAATTATATGTGTATGTTCACGTTGTGGAATAGCATTCGATACAATAAATATAATCAGTATCATCTCATTAATTTTATTTGCTACCCTTCACTCATCGATAATTCGAGTTTCATTAAGAATGCATAATCAAGTAGATCTTGTCACCGCTGCACCGCTTCATATTATCAACTATTGAAAAACATAGTTCTCGAATAAACATGAAGTGACAGTTTCTCAGTTCAAAGTTGTCATGGCCTGTCAGAATTGCACTGAAATATTTGTAAATACATAAGAGTACTCGTTTATGTAGTTACATTAGTGGTGATTGTTATAATTTATATTATTTTTGTTCTAAATTGGTCAAATATGGTAAGTTACTCAAGAAATATTAGTTTGCCTAGATTCACGTCTCCTTAGTGAAGTCCGCAAATATGAATACTTAGAATCACGATTATCTCAGATAACAAAGCCGATTTGCGGTAATCAGAATTAGGATACAAAGAAACCTATTCTGCCGCTGTGTAGATATGTATATATGTATCAGATTCTGGAATAACTCCTCAACACGTTCTAAATACACGGTGGCAAGTTAGAATGGTATCAGTTTTAGGAGGATTCAGTATCCTCCTAAAGTTTACCACACCCCAAACCCAACAACCGATCTTTTAAATAAAAATACCTACTAAGGAGGTTTAGATTGTACCTACACAATATTCTCAAATACTAATTATATAGTAAAATATAACTATCTACCCATTAGCTGTACCAATTATGTTTCAGGATGATGAAATAGAAGACGTCGTGGGGGAGGTAAAGCTCACAGAGTCACAAAAAAGTGTAACCGTTTCGAATATATACTCAATGGACTTCACAGACAGTAGCTCTGATAAACAGAACTCTTCAGGAATGGACACATATGTTATAGAATGCGACAGCGAAGATAGTGAATCCTCTGCTCTGCAAGTCGGCAACAGCATCGCCAGTTTGAAAGACAAACCTGTCAAACCGGATCTTATCAACAGAGACTCGCAATGTGAAACTGCGAAGAAGATCAATAGAGCTACTTCCAGTATCATCAACGAATGCTCTATATTTGCGCAAGAAATTTTCACTCAAACCAGCAAGACTATAATAGAGCTAGCTGAAATAGACGGTGCTGTCCGAAAACCTGTCGACAGCAACACATTGGACACACAAACCTCCTTCATATCAATAACAGAAAACAGAACGATAGAGTATAGATTGGAAGTATCAGAATCCACACACAATTTTACTAAAAATGAAAGAATAGGCTATTGTAGAGAAAACACCAGTGAAATATCTTGCCATCAAATATTTCCTAATTCTATCGATGATGGTTCTTCCAAATTCATGACATCTGACACAGATAATGAGAAATTCGACTGCACCAGTGACAACAGTTCAACCACCAATGCAAAAACGACAAGCTCTATGAAGGCCGATTCTAAAGATAATATATTATTATGTGAAGATCAAAACGAATATGAGAACACAAGCGACTTCGATCAATCGGCAGACATTACCGATATAGAAGAAGATTCACTGATGGAATCTAAGCTTAAAGCCAACAAAACTGAAAACCAAAGTGATGGTACTCGTACACCCTTGTCTGTAGATGATGACGTAGCCGAACTGTACACTAAGTTGTCTGAAAGCATTGAGTGCCGCGTGTACACACCTTCGGAACATGAGAGAAAACGTTTTGGATACTTAACACCTTTGACTGAGGAGTCACTCGGAAGAAAACTTAGTAAAGCTGATGTTGTACTTGGTGCGCCTGTTAACGATACAAGCCAAAAAGAAGAAACTGATAAGGATGTGTTGTTTACAAATAATGCTGGAATTAAAATCAAGCTCTTCCCACAACTAGGCAACAATCATGAAACTGAGTTCTTTAAATTGCCTCCAATTCAGGGCACCGCCAACAATGGTCCAGAGAACTTAAATTTTTTGTTCAACATAACTCACAATAAATTAGGGACCAAGGCTAGCAATCTACCTTATTCTTATGAAGTGCGGAAAGAAAGGAATTTGGATGGGTGGGAGATGGGAGGAAAGAACTTAGCAGCAGGAGAAAGTGCACTTATCAGTGGAAGAAGTGGTAAGTTTAAAGTTGGCTATAACTTAGTATTAAAAAAATAACGGATCTTTATGATGAAACATAATAAATACACATAATAGGCAGACTATCAAACATATGTCAATATCAACGTATCCTAATAACTTACTACCCAGAGCCTGAGAGGGCACCGCACGGGAGTGTCCAGCTGCCTCCCATCCACGCGGAGGGTTGCCCCACCAGCAACTCTAGCAAAACCGACCACCACGCATCCATCAATAAGACAGAGAACCCGTTGGAATCGCCGAGCGCCATCAGCATCAAAGATAAAATCAGAGAACTGAAGTTGAGCCACAGGCCGAGGAAGTGTTGGGTTCAGTCTAAGTACATGAAGTAAGTATCGTGAGACAAATTGATGCACTTTAATAAAAGACCCGAGTGTCTGTGTGCTGTCTTTGAACATTTGACAATAGCTTCTAGTCATCATCATCTCAGCGTTAATCCCATTCGCATCCGTAGCTTTTCAGCTTTGGTGTCTGGGGTCCGCATTACCAGTCTAACTGCTGATTTTGGCTAAATTTCGATATTTTCCGTGAAGCGACTGCCGTCTGACCTCCACAACGCGAAGGCGATATCTAAGCATTGCAGTTAGACCAATTGTTAGACTTTTGAGGGCTCCAACAAACCGTAACGACTGCCACGATGTTCGTATGGCAACCGGGACCAACGGCTTAACGTGCTTTCCGAGGCACGACCAGACCAGAGCCAAATTCTTGACAATTGCTTCTAATATCGTAGCCTAAAACTGTGAATGTGAAACTGTGATAGCAGTGTCTATATGTATATTAGGTACACCTGTCGGTATTCATTTTTCCAAAAAAAAGAGTGAACTTACACAACATAATCATAAGCCTATATCTAATATTCACACTCTTAGGACACGGACCTTCTCTTCATGAGAAGGAGTGGGCCGTAATCGACCTCGCGGGCCCAGTGCGGATTGGTAGATGCCTGTAGGGTATACCGGTTTCCTCACGACACTTTCCTTCTCCGTTTTGAGAGCAATGGTGATGAAATAATTTTAAAGGCGAAGTTGTATAGAAGTTGCGATCGCTGCTCTAACTAGTTAACTAGCTAGTGTGTTTTTAATTGAGCAAAAAAACAGAAATTTGCCGGTCTTAGTGCATTAATGTTTCTACATCATAGTATCCAGCGCGAGCAATGAGATTAAATAATGACCTTGTTATAATAAAGGAGCGTGTCAGAAAGCAGAAGCGGCTCTCCCGGATCGACGTCTCCAGATAGACTGACAGACGCCACAGAGCGGGCATGTGAACTGCTCTGTGTGGAGCTGCTCAAGAGACTGCGCTCACAATCTTGGTTAGTGCATAGTCTATGATCCACAGTAACATTACCAATGAAATGTATACGACATGTTCCGAAATCACACGTCTTAATTAGAATTGTATGTTAAAATCATAATAAGTATATATATTTAATAATTATTATTTATTTGACAACTATGGTCCAATGGTTGGTATAGCACTACCTACCTTATCAACTAGGAGATGATTATATTAAATTGAATAAGATAAAATTACTTTACATTAAAATTAAAAATTAAATTATATTAAATAAATCATAATCATCTCTACCACAAAACCAAACAGCGTGCTAAGTATTTGTACCTACAACGTGTTTTTCAGCCACACAGAATTTTTAATATTATGTTTAAAACACAGTTTATTTACCAAATTGTTAATACCGATTTTGGTAGAAAATGCGGTCAAGTAACGAAAGTACCTACGGAACCAACATCACCCGACTTCCGAAAATAAGGTTGGAAGGGCTTTCTTTCTTTCTTTTATGGCTTCGCACGGTTTGTGCGTTTAGCCAATGTCACGTAATGAATGAACAATTCATTCGAAAAAGACGGCGTGATCCGTCTTACGATGGAGGTTTGAGACAAAGTCATGATATGGCCACTATGCTGCGATATTTCACTGTTCTTTATGAATTATTTACTGAATGCACTTTTTACTTCATAAATCACGCACTTTTATTTAGTAAACAACACTATAAATAATTTTAAAAGTTCAATGAAAAATGAACGTGACACTCAGCTTGACTTTCCCGCCAAAAACCCCAGTTGGAAGGGCTGAGCGATCGAATGTTGCGCTATGTATCGTGGGCTCGGTTCCCGTAAGTAATAAAAATTTGTATTGCCTACAGGTAGTTGTTCTGGGCTTGACTGTTTGTGTAAATGAGTTTAAATGTTTGTAAACGCAGCCACGATACAGGAGTAATAGAAATGTTACCTGGGTAAAAAAAAATGATTCTATTTAGTCCGTCATACAGATTGTAGAAAAATATTGGATACGTATACTTTGTTTTAACAAATCAATAAAAATTGACAAATATAAAAGGCATCAAAGATCAGCCTCCTAATCGGCGAACACATTTTTGTCAAATGATTGCGACTAGTTGGGATCGTTTGGACCGAACGGACCAATGGACGGCCCGAACGATACCAACTAATCCTAATTAGTCGCAATCATTTGACAAAAATGTATTCGCCGATTAGGGGGCAGGAGTGGTGGCTGGTGAAGTCACTCCTCGCTAAAAAATGTAGCGTGCAGTGACGTCACACGAGTTTTCAACGCACTGTGTCGTCTTCATTTTTTGTTTAAGTATATTATTTATATTTATTTATCTATTTATTTCAGACTATTATAGTGCATAAATCCAATTTCACATTAAATAATTCAAAAGGGAAATCAAATAATAAAATATAAATTTAAACAACAACTGAATTAAATAAATCCAAAAGAAAATAAAGATAAAATAAAATAATAATCAAAATACATAACAATAACATTGAATAGACATACAGAAGTTTTACAATTATGTCAACTTATAATCTCCTAGTGGGCATTTGTACAGCGGCATGTCTACCACAGCTATGCCGGATATAAGGGCAGTTTAGCCGGTCGGCGATCATTGCCAGGATAGTATTGGAGCTGGCCCACACCCGACGCACGCATTAAAACAATCCGTGCGTCCGCGAACATCCCTGATGCACTACAAAAGCGGGGCAGCCCCAACACCGCCCGGAACGTGTTATTATACTGGATACGGAGACCGCTGTGTGCCTTGCCAGGATAGTTCACCCACAGGCTGCACGCGTACAAGGAAAAAATAAAAATTACGTGTCTAGTATTTTTTTGAAATCTGACTGACGGACTAATTAGTTTTTTTTTTTTTTTGTCAACTACCCTATTAATAATGAGAGACACGCATAAAAAAAAATATTTGTATAAAAATCATTTTATTTGAGTGTCTAATATTTGCCCGTCCGACTAAACTGTCAAATATTCCCAATCAACCTTGAAACTTAACGGTTTAGAGATAAAGTTGAAAATCGAATAAACAAATATGCCAGATTTTAGTAGCTTGATGTGCTGTCTTCTGTACCATATTCGGTCAAATAGGTAAAAGAATTTTACTTTTAACTTTACTTACTGACAAAACGCCCGCCCTTCAACAAGTACGACTTAGAAGAAATGGCGCAAAAAAAAAACTTGCAGCAATCAGCCGTCTGTTACCGTTCTACACAATAGTATACAAAGTAATTAACACTATAAAACAAAGAAACATAAAATTAAATAACATATTTGCAATTCAGAGTGGCGCTTAGGTTATCAACTTATCACATTAAACCGTACAGCTGTTATTACAAATTGTTATCAATCAGTTAAAATAAATTAAACAATTTTACTAAAAATAGAAAACTGAATCTTTCAAACAAAATAAATAGCATTAAAATTAATATGAAATAAACCAACCTTGATAATAATGTAGTAAAGACTGATTCACACGGTACAATTTAATTGCCTCTATCATACAATAAAAATGATGCAACAAATGACTTGCATCGTCTAAATGGTGTTTAGACAATGCAACTTTTGTTGTTGCTCCAACTTTATTGAAATCTTAGGCAATTAAATTGCACCGTATAGGTAAATCAGTCTTAAGTAACCACGTGCGGAAATGTGACGAAAAGTGCGTGAAATTTAAAGTAATGAAAAATTAAATTTAACGTTGTTGAATACTGAAACTCAAAAAAAGATCCCACGGCTAAAGCTGCACTTTTAACATTACAAAAGACAGTCCGCTAAAACGCCCGCCCTAAACTACATCCAAGTGCTTTCTCTGGGAAGAAGTGGCACAATTACGTCCCAAACTCCCCAGCATAGAGCAAGACGTTTTAGAATTGAATGATTTTAATTGTGTACCTAGTTACCTATGTTTCAAAGAAGTAATGTAAAATAGTGGTCCCATTAATGTTTATCACATTAATTTAAACCACATATTCTATGGTACGTTCTATCGCTACTATATGTAAAGAAAACCCTGTCCGATCCGGGAAGGTATTTGTTAGGTATCGATAAATGATTCTACTAATGGCTACAAAGAAAGCTAGACTTTAAAAAAAAAATCTCCCTAAAATAATAAATTTTATTCCGCAAAAAGGAACTAACTTAATACATGTGCGGTAGGCAATACATGCGCAGGTGAAGGGAGGCAGGGCACACAGCACGTGGTCGCATCGCTCATAATAATACCGTCAAAATGGTGTTGTCATTTCTTTTAAAATACCAAATTTTGGGGAAGATGGAATTAATTCGCGGAAAAAAAAGATCATCTCAAAATAGGGGTAAGTCACCCGGACACGACGGTCTCAGCATCGAACACTTTCAGTATGCTGGGCAGCACCTGCCTAGAGTTTTGGGAATGCTATTCACATTTTGTATGAGACATTCATACTTACCGAAGGCATTGATGAAAACGGTCGTGGTAGGTGCCTATAATTAAAAATAAAACTGGGGATCTCGCGGACAAATGCAATTACCGACCAATCTCATTGGCGACTATTGCGGCGAAGGTTCTGGACTGTGCTTTGGAGAGACAGCTTAAAAATCACCTCAAGCTGCACGACGCTCAGTTCGGTTTCCGAACCGGACTGTCGACTGAATGTGCTATAATGTCTCTCAAGCATACGGTTAGGTACTACACTGATAGGGGTACGCCAGTCTATGCTACTTTTCTAGATCTTTCCAGGGCATTTGATTTGGTTAGGTATGATATTATGTGGTCTAAATTAACTGAAGCGGGTGTGCCTGGGGAACTAGTTAACCTATTTAAGTACTGGTACGGCCACCAAACTAACCAAGTCAAATGGCTTGGAGAGCTAGAGAGAGAGAGTATGGGTTGGAGTGTGGGGTGAGACAGGGTGGACTTACATCACCTACACTATTCAACCTGTACATTAACCAGCTGATTGTTGATCTGAGTGGTACCGGGGTTGGTGGCTCGATTGACGGTTACATGGTCAACAGTATAAGCTACGCGGACGACATGGTGCTGCTTAGTCCATCAATCTCTGCATTTAGGAGGTTATTAGATGTATGTAAGGATTATGCGAAAACACATGGACTTCTATATAATGATAAAAGAGTGAGTTGCTAATATTTAGGTCCCGGGGTCGAAATGTTTTATGTGCACCCCTGTACTGCTTAACGGTGTCGCACTTAATAGAGTTAAGGAATTCAAATACCTCGGCCATGTGATTACCGAGGATTTGAAGGATGACAAAGACATGGAAAGGGAAAGGAGGGAGCTGACGGTCCGCTGCAACATGCTGGCTCGCAGATTCGCGCGGTGCAACGTGGAAGTAAAAATAACGCTTTTCAAAGCATACTGTCAAAACTTATACACGTGCAGTCTGTGGGTCAACTATACGCTGCGGGCCTTCAACGCGCTCCGAGTACAATACAACAATGCATTTAGGGTGATACAACAGCGCATCGGCCATGTTTGCACACGCCCGTACGGAAGGGTTCGGAGCGACAGTGAGGCGCCGCGTAGCGTCGCTCATGCGCAGGGTGAGGGGGAGCACCAACACCATCCTTGTGAGCGGCATTGGGTATGATCGCATGTGCTTGTTCCAGGTGCCCCTGGAGGTGGCAGGTTCATGAATTAGGTTTTCATATTCTATTTTGTTTTTTTTTTTTGGATTTTCTATTTGTATTACCTGTTTTATTATGTTTAGATACTAACATAGTTGTTTTAAGTTATAATGTTACTAACAAATTATGGGGAAACCTGAAATAAACTAATTTTATTTTATTTTATTTTTAATTTATTTAAAATTCATTTGTATTGTTACTACGATCATTATGTAAAATTTCATATTTTATTTGGTCATGTGTTTACCTAACCTTTATTATCCTTATGGGTAGAACGAGGTTTTCTTTACATATTGTATAAATCATCAGCTACAAATCATTTCAATATATAACGTGCAATTTGGTCACAGGTTTGAAATAGCAGACGTGTTGGATGACATCCCTCGTGTTTTGGACAAGTTTTGGGGCGTTATGGCGGAACATAGAATTGCAGACTTCATAAGACAAGTAAACAACATCATTTATCGTGTTATGAATTCGATAGATACAGGTAGAGTAGGTATACGCAAACCCCGACGTGGGTGCGGCGAATGTACAAGTATCTCTCAAGCCTACGACTTATGGTACTGAAAGGAACAGTGGGTTTTTAATCGGTAGAAGTCTGACATAACCCTTAGTTAATTCCAGAAGAGGATTTTCCCAAGCAAGGCAAAATTTGAACTGCGAAAACCGCTTTTCCTTCTACTACCGACATGGAAGCGCTGTCAATATCGAATTGATGCAAATGACGTGCGGTTAATTGGCTTCGTTTACTTTATTCACCTGAGCTAATTCACCTAGGTGAACTAAACACACTTTTAGTAAACTTTAAACAAGTGGGTACATTAAAATTACTTTTTAAAAAATTTATTCATCTGGGTGCATTAAAATTACCCCTTCGTTTACTTAATCTACCTGATTTAATTTACCTAGGTGAACTAAACAGACTTAGTAAACTTTAAACACCTGTATTGCTGGTCAAAGACATAAATAGTGGTACTGAACGCGGCCGCTGCGCAACGAGGCACGGGTTCGATCCCCGCACAGTGCAAATATTTGTACCTATGCAATAATATGAATATTTGCACTAGTCTGGTCGTGCCTCGGAAAGCACGTGAAGCCGTTGGTACCGGTTGCCACACGAACATCTAATGGCAGTCATTACGGGTTGTTAGAGCCCTCAAAAGTCCAACAATTGGTCTAACTGCAATACTTCGATATTGCCTTCGGGTTATGGAGGTCAGTCAGCTGTTGCTTCACGGAAAATATCGAAGTTTAGCCAAAATCAGCAGTTAGACTGGTAAAGCGGACCCCAGACTCAGACGGATGCGACTGGGATTAACGCTAAGATGATGATGATGACTTAAACGTAAATTTAGTGAACCCAGATAAGTCAGGTGAATAAAGTTTTTCTAAAGTAATTTTAATGCACTCAGGTGAATTAAGTTTTCGTAAAGTAATGTTAATGCACTCAGGTGTTTAAAGTTTACTAAAAGTGTGTTTAGTTCACCTAGATGAATTAAGTAAACGAAGCCGGTTAAGTGTACCTAGTTTTCTCGGAAACTATTGGTTTGGTCGTGTAATAGATCTGTACTTTTTTACCATTTTGGGCCATTTTTATCCGTCGTTAAACTCCAGTAAGCTTGGTTTTTCTGTAAAGGTGACGGCCCACGTAGAATCTCCGAGAACGCAAGTCGCACGCGCCGCTTGCAACACTCTCGCTATGATACTCAAGAACACAAACTACACGAAGAAACCGGTAACTGGGGCTTTTATTTATACTTAGTTTTAAGAGCTTTTGTCAGCAGATCCGCCATCGGATATTAATTTACATTAACGTACAGTCGCCAGCAGATCAATAATCCCGAAACAGTCAGTAAACTACTAAAATTATAAACATGAAAGGATGGATGTATTAATGTGTAATTAATAGAGGCTCATGCCTGATGACGCGTGTTAGCGTCAGCAACTACAGTATTCGCAGTGTGTTCGCGGAACGGTGGGATTCTCCCATGTTGCAGGTGGATGCAGCACCACGCTACGTATTAACCTTATGGACTACTTACTGTCTGAATTAAAAGTATTTTTCTATTCTATAAGTTTCTACCTCTTTTATACATAACCTATCTGCTAAACGGAATTGAATGAAATTTAGCACACAAATCACCAACCGGCATTAACATATAGTATGGGTGGTGGATGTTCGACGCAGGCCTTCTTTCGATGAGAGGGAGTGGGCCGTAATCTACCAAGCTGGCCCATTGCGGGTTGATAGAAGTCACATGTTATCGAAGTTATTGGCTCCAAGGTATACCGGTTTCCTCACGCTGTTTTCCTTCACCGCTTCAGGCGCTTTCCTCTGTTTTACACAAAGGAAAGCGCCTGATGGGGTTTGAACCTACGACCTATAACTTGTAGTGGCGCAGGATACCACTAGACCACCGGGCACCGCTGCTCTCTCTCTCTCTCTCTCTCTATTTTTACATTCCGATGTTTATCAGGACTTCTACGAAGCCGTGACGATCCTGTTGATTAAGACTGGCAGCTACTGCCGGCCGGTCCGACGTGCCGCCAACGTGGCACTAGACGACATCGTCTGCAGTGTAGATCTGAGTCATTCCGTCACTGCCTTATGTATTCACGGCTCTTGGTGAGTTGTCGTGGACAAAAGACTCACAAACAAAAACTATGTCAGATATCGTAAACTCTCGTAAAACGTGGCGCGTAGCTCGTAACCCGTAGCCCTTCTTAGAGGTTACTAAATAGCTTTGATTTGGACAAAAACGTCGCAAAAAAAAAAAAGTTGGATGCTCGTAGACACTCGTAGCTTATGGTCATTAAGATGTAACCGTAGCATGTGGGTCGTAGCGCGTAGCTCGTAGCTCTTCTAGGAGATGACTAAAATAGCCATAGATTTTCATTCCCAGATGAAAGAGAAACTTGAAGTTTGGATGCTCGTAGGACTACGTAGCACATAGCTCGTAGAGCCATGTAGCGTTTAGTTTGTAGCGCTTAGCTGTTTAGTAAACCGTAGCCCTATAGTAAACGAAACAAAATATTGGTCAGGTATAGTGTGTGACAATATTTTTTTTCGTTTCATAATGTACTAAACTGTAAAATTGTAATTTACGGTTACAGTTTTTCACACAAAACAATTGTTGGTTTTAGTAATGGTGGTAGTGATATAACGTTATATAATTATTTTATATTTTATTCGTACATAGATTTATTATAAGAGCTTACATTTTCGATAAATGATACGTGAGGCTTCTGGTAACTAAAGTAGGAAATAACGAGCGAGTGGATAAGAAACATTGTATACTTATGTATAATACTTCTTTCTATCTCGTTTTCTCGTTCGTCTCGTTCTTCGTTCAAACTTGTGATTTTTTTTTATCTGTTTCTTGTACCGTTGCTTTATGTTTCATCAGCTTACAAATCCAACGATGCTGAAGAAATTTTAACCTAAACACTGTGCAACTAAAAGAAATACTCGCATTCCTCTCTACTTTTTTTAAGCTATTGCATAGCTTCTATCGCGGGCCTTGAGCGCGGGGACCGAATCCAGAAATTCCGTAACGAAAAAACCTCACGCTCCCCACTCCGACGGGCACGGGGGTGTGGCTTGAAGGCCGTACATCGTCTAACGTCGTTTCAGTTCGGCAGTCTTCGGCACGGTATGTTTGTGTGCGTGCGACTACATCTTTTGAAAACAATTTATAGATTTTCAAAAAGAGCATGCATATTGCAGGGCGCGAACTCAGTTCTACACACTTGCCATGTTACTGATAGTCGCGATGTGCTAAACTTGCGATTAATTTTCTCTCTGAAATAGGTCTTCTATAGAGATATGTCATAGACGTCATCGACGTTGTCATGGCTACCTTAAAAACTTTTCATATAATTAATTATTAAGTACTTTTATTCAAATTAATTTAGTAGTGTTTTTATAAAATAGCTTTTTTTTTAACGGAAAAGCTAAGATGAATGTCACGCTAATTTTTCATTGGACTTTTAAATTATTTATAGTGTTGTTTACTAAATAAAAGCGCGTGATTTTATAGAGTAAAAAGTGCTCACGCGGCCGTTTTTTCAACTGTTATTGGCGATATCCGCCATTATTGTGAAATATTTTTTTAAAGAATTTCTATAATTTGTTACACGTGTTATTGGCAAAATTGTGGTATCTATCCACAGGGACCAGATCAAGAGTTGAAGTTGAAGTTTTTATTAAATAAAATATTACAGAAAGATGTCGGTGAACAATGTTAATACGAGTACATTTAAGCGTACGAGTTGCAATATTGTTATCTCCGAAACGAAACAACGAAAGTTTAATAAAAATATGCTCGTCGGCTTTTTCTGAGGAAGACATTGATGAGGCAAAAAAGTTATTGTTTGTTTCTACGAAGACAAGACAAAAACATGTATCGAGGCGTAAGAACAAAAAGCAGAAAGACCTAAAATATACGATTACGGTGTTTAAAATCACGGATCCCGAACAATCCCAGTTTTTGTGGCATATGACCTTCACAAATTGCCACCAGTTTGCTTTGACTACGTAGAACGTACGTAAAGAAGTTGATGAAGGATTTATTAATTCTATGGTCAGATGTTAACGCAATCAAAAGTGATTATGTTACTAAAGATCAGCTCGAAAATATTAAATTGATAACAAATAATTCGACACCGACGCCGTTCATCATCAACAACCTTTTTATCGTCCCACTGCTGGGCACAGATCTCCTCTCATACAGAGAAGGATTGAGCGTAATCACCACGCAACTGCCTGACAGAAAAGAAAATTTAGGGAGTTTAGTTTTTTTTTTTTTTTTTCATTTAAAAGGCGGTTATTTATATTAAACCAATGGACAACTTTAGAAAGTGCATTGTTAACTTCGTCAAAATTTACTAGATGAAGCTTTACTTTAATAATAAGAGAAGTGTAGGTACGTTGTTTATTGATTGATTGTGTACGTTGTTGCTACAGAGGCCGCTTAAGAAGGTAAACACATATGGAAGGTGAATACATAAACATTGCTACAAAGGCGTTCGTAAAGAATTTTGTGCCTACAATTGTATAATGAAATCTCACTTGAAATATATTCAACAAAATGACGGTGTTGTTTCCAATCTTATAACATTATATCGCTTTACGTCTTATTTCATCATAAATAATTTCTTTATTTCTTGTTATACCGAATGGCTTTCTGTCCCGCCAGTCACAAAAGCCCGCTAGTCCGCTGCGCAGCAGCTCGCCTGCTAGTGGTGTGCTGCGCGCTGGGGGGCGGGGGGCGGGACTTGCTGCGCGCGCGCCCCCCCACAGCCGCGTGCGCACGTAAGCATGCGCTTCGCGCGCTCGCCGCGCTGCTGGACGATAAGAACACTGATGCCAGGTAGGTATGGTGAGGAATTAACATACATAATTAGTATGACATCTCGCTCTTATGGCCCATAATGAAATACAATATTTGCATTAAGAATAAAAAATATGAAAGGGCAAGTTGCGAGAAAATCCAATCAAGCAAGTGCACCCATTCAGTATCAAGCAAATAGGTGCAAGCCTGGTTCAAATTCAGATTCTTGGATACTAAAAAGTTCTGATGGAAAAATTTTGCACATGTATGAAATAACGAACCCAGGACTCCCTACTCCGCGGTCGCCCTGGCTTCACTCCGTTACATAACCTAATTAAACTATGATCCATCAGCAGGATGTCTTTTTTTTATAAATTATAAACTAGCGCTTGACCGCAATCCCGCCTGATGGTAAGCAGTGATGCAATCGTTGATGGTAAAGCGCGCTAATTTATTAAGAGCTTATTCACTCTGGCCTTGAAGACACTCAAATTGTCTAAAAACTCCTCATCACCAGTTTTCTTCGCAGAAAGTACGCTGAACGTTTATACTCGATGCTGCGTCCGCTTTCAAACTTCGAGGCCTATTACCTGATGGACGTGGACGTGGAGTTGGCGTCCAGACAAATGAAGAAGTACGACCAGCTACTGCTTTGCGGCCCGCCGACCAGCAGGTGACGTCATGCGACAATGACGTTGTGTTGTGGAGCAGTACGCGCCGGTCACGATGCCTGTAACTAGGCAGGACCACCAGTGATGTGTTCAACTAGCATTCTATCTTCTATAAACTTAAATTACCTATCCCCATACTATTCAGCTTCGTCAAAAGCTGTTTCTTAGATCACTAAATTAATTTAGAAGTAATTTATTCGGGGAAAGTATATTTTAATTTTATTTAAAAGTGGATAATGTATTCCGAATCTTTTAGTGCTTTTCTGATTTTCAAAAAAATAAATAATCCATAAAAATAAAAATACTTACTCAAAAATACATAGAAAAAAAAAACACAAAAAAAAATGTGATACTTCATTTTTATTTTGGCATTGCAAGACGGATTGGTATTCAAGAAAAATGACATTTTAAATGCTTTTGTTGATTTGGCGGCCATCACACTCCCGGAAGAGCTTTTGAGAACACTTCCAATTTAATTTTATAAAAGATTTTTAAAGTTGTTTTGATATAATTTATCATCAGCCACATTTCTACCTACTTTAATATTAAATGGAATTGCTTTCTAAAAGTTATGGTATCAAGCATATTGTCTGATATTTCTAAATTTGAAAACCGTAAAGACAGACCGAATCCTGAATACCAACCAGCCCCGTCTTGTCCAATGTAGCTTCAAGTTACAAAAACCTGTAGTTCCATATAAACTTAAACAAAATTTGTTTTCGTTATGAAAGTCGATGTCAATACTCGTTGTTTTGTAAATAGATATATTGTATTTACATTATATCTTGGTGTCTGTTTTTGTAATCATTTTAATCTGTGTCAGTTGTTAAGTAGTTTTTCATTGTGAATTTGTACACTGTGATGGTAAAATAAGTATGATATTCAGATTTATAGTAAAGCGTGTAGATAAAAGTTTGTAGTTTTATTTTTAGTTGTACCTATATTGATTTTTTTAAAGATGAGAGTCGTTAGCCTTTGTATAGACGACAGTACATCAAGCTACTACAATCTGTCAGATTTTTTTAATTAGATTTTCAGCTTTATTTCTAAACTATTAAGGCTCAAGGTTGATTGCGAATATTTGGCAGTTTCGGGTAGCTTGACTTGCTGCCGTCCGTACACGAACGACGTACATCAAAGGCAAGAAGCAACTGCTGCAGTTGCCTCTGTAGTTGATGCGGTTCGCTCGGAGTATACAGTATGTTAAGAAAACCCTGTCCGACCCATAAGGATAATAAAGGTTAGGTAAACACATGACCAAATATAATATAAAATTTTACGTAATCTTCATAGTACCAATACAAATGAATTTTGAAATAATCTTTTTTTCCCGCGAATTAATTCCAACTTCCCCGAAATTTGGTAATTTTATAAAAAGGGACAACACCGGTATTATTATGAGCGAATAGCGATGCGACCACGTGCCGCGTGCCCTGCCGCCCGCCACCCTCGGGAGGGTGGTAATCGCACATTTATTAAGTTACCTCTTTTTACGAAATAATATTTATTTTTTTAGGGGGATTTTTTTTTTAGTTTAGCCCGGTTTTGTATCCATTAATAGAATCAGTTATCGATACCTAACAACACCTTCACGGGTCGGACAGGGTTTTCATACTGTATTTCACGTCCACTTGACGCACACGTAACGCGCATACGTCAATAATGACGCTAACTATCGTCAAACCAAAAAAGCGTTGTTGCAAAATACAGTTACAATTCCCGGCACGTAACTTGGCAAGAGTCGTGGTAGGCCATAACATCGGCCGCCGGCTGAAGTTACCACCCACCAGACAAAGCCTTGCCGCCAAGCGATTTGTCGTGTTCCGGCATGATGTCTGGTGAAGCCGTACGGAGGACGGGTCTGAGCAGTTGTGTTGCGATGTGCGCCGGGTACGATGCGCCTAATGTTGTTGTGTTGGGAGTTTGGTCGTGGAGGGTCTTCAGATCAATCTCCCTTTGGCGCAGCATCGTTGGTCGTGTTGTTGGGTTAAACATTGCATCACCTCGCTCAACTGCCGTCTTCCTTCCTATTCGCTCAGTTTTTTCTGAGTGAATAGGCTTTTAATAAACTAGCGCGCTTTACCATCAACGATCGCATCACTGCTTACCATCAGGCGGGATTGCGGTCAAGCGCCAGTTTGTAATTATTAAAAAAAAAAAAAAAAAGTCGATAGATGCGCAGAAATCGTTTTTCGGATCTGTTTGGTGGTGCGCGCGGGACGCGGGGTATGAGGTAGCGCCGTTCCGAGCGTGCGATTGGTGCGTCAGTAGTCTACCACCTCCCGCACCGCGTCTACGTGCCGTTCGCTCCCGATGACACTTGTGTTCATTCGTTCTCAAGTGCAGCATGCGCAAATTTACCCCCACTACGTAAAAATCATCCCAAATGATAACGAGTACTTACTTAATAATTAATGACCCCGATTCTCTTGTTCCCGAACTAATTTAAATTTAAAGTTAAGTGCATCTTTTTGAATTTATTTCATTAAGAAAAGGATAGAAGATAAGGTCAAGATACTCCATAGACAGTTTAGACGAGATTTAAACATGGCGACTAAAATTACGTACGTCAACTAAGTTCAGGCGCATTCTAATTTGACAGAACTAACATTTATCTTCTATCCTTTTCTTAGTGAAATATAAAGAAAAAGATGCACTGACCTTAAAATTAGTTTGTGTTATATTATAATGCCGCCGATTACTATTAACGCCAATATTACTTACATACGTAAGTATGTCATATTATGACGTACGTATGTAAGTGTCGCGACACATCTGCGGAACGTACGGCGCCGAAAGTTCGGCTAAATACGCTTGCAGTGTATTTCAAGTACCTACTCGTATGACACATCAGCCGCAATTACGCCGCGTTCGGCGTAGGGCCGAACGTTCCTTCGGGCGGTTTTTTCAGCTAAAACGCATTTAATGTATTTTGAACTGAACGTTCGGCGTGTGTTGTGCATCGCGCGCGTGGCGGTAACGTAAAGCGGCAACGTTTTCTAAGCCCTCTATAATAGCTAATATTCAAATTAAATCTATTTTCTGGGCAATTCAGGTACGTTACAAAAACCGCACACCGTAAAGTGTCGACACAGACAGACTGACGATGGCGCCACGTAACTTTTTTTTTTTTTTTTTTTTATGAATTATAAACCAGCGCTTGACCGCAATCCCGCCTGATGGTAAGCAGTGACGCGATCGTTGATGGTAAAGCGCGCTAGTTTATTAAGAGCCTATTCACTCTAGCCTTGAAGACACTCAAATCGTAATGTGACGGAAACACCGACGCCGGCAAATTGTTCCAGTCCCTCGATGTACGCGGTATAAAGGAGGAAGCAAAACGCTTCGTCCGGATCGCAGTGGTGTCAACAACGTAAGGGTGGAAACTCGCCGTACGACGGGTCGTCCGATGATGGAACGGAGATGGGGGAATTAAATCATGCAATTCCCTTGCACACTCACCAGAATGCATCCTATAGAAGACCGAAAGGCTGGCCACTCTACGCCTGTGCTCCAGGCTTTGGAGACCGTTTCGAGTTAAGTCTGGGTCGCCAATCAGCCTCTTCGCACGCCTCTCCACCGAATCCAAAGTGGCAAGGTGACATTTCGCAGCACCAGCCCAAATGTGGCTGCAGTACTCCACACACGAACGGACCTGTGCTTTGTATAAAATTAGAAGCTGCCCAGGTGTGAAGTACCGCCGGACCTTCGCGATGACGCCTAGTTTTCTGGCAGCCACCCTGGCCTTGGACTCAATGAACCGCCCAAAGTTAAGGCTCGAGGAAATCTCAACTCCCAAAAGCTGAAGGCGGTCGGTACACTCCAAGGATACATTCTGAAAAGTAGGAGCCAGGGTGGACGGACTCCTTTTGGCGGTGAAAAGACACGCCTGTGTTTTGGCGGCATTGAATGCTACAAGATTGGCATTGCCCCATTCGGAGACTGCCTGCAGTGCAGCACTCACACGCTCTACCATGGCCTCTCTTTCGGACCGGATTGTTTCCTTACTAGCCCGAGCTTCCGGCAGGTATCTCTCCACAACTGTGCTGTCATCTGCATACCCATAGATACCGGGCATCAGCAGATCATTAATATGCAGCAGGAACAGAGTTGCAGAGAGAACAGACCCCTGAGGAACACCGGCATTGGTCGACATGGGCTCAGATGAACATCCGTCGACAACAACTCGGAGGGACCGTTCAGTCAGGAAGTCTTTTACCCAGCCAGTCAGGCCAGCGGAAATGCCGTACGCTGGAAGCTTACTCAAAAGGCCAGCGTGCCATACCCGGTCGAAGGCCTTCGAGACATCAAGGGAGACGGCAATCGCTTCCCCATTTTTCTCGAGGGCCTCGCCCCACAAGTGAGTGGCATACACTAGTAGGTCCCCAGTTGACCGATTGCGTCGAAAACCGTACTGTCGGTCACTGAGGAGATCGTTACCTTCCAGGTATGCCAAGAGGCGCGAGTTCAATACACGCTCCATAATCTTGCAGAGTATGGAGGTTACTGAAATCGGCCGATAGTTGGTAGGATCGGCACGACTACCCTTTTTGGGCACGGGCTGCACGTTGGCAAGCTTCCAGGACTTGGGCACTATACCAGTCCTAAATGAGAGGCGATACAGGCGCGTCAATACAGGAGACAACTCGGGCGCACAAGCCTTAAGAACAATCGCTGGTATACCATCTGGACCACTAGCCTTATTCACGTCCAGACGACACAATACTCTCAGAACCTCCTTGTTTCTAATGCGAACCTCCGGCATTGAAGTTCCGCAATGAGGTAAATTAGGTGGAGTAGCATTGCCAGTGTCAAGACGCGAACTATGGGCGAAGAGAGATGCAAAGAGACCTGCTTTCTCTCTCGCCGTATGGGCCAGTGCTCCATCAGGCCTAACCAGCGGAGGCAGTGTGGGCCGACAGAAGTTCGCCTCGACCGATTTGGCTAGGGACCAGAAAGATCTGCTTCCGGAAGGGTGCGCAGAGAGCTTGTTACCAATGTTAGTAATGCGGTCGAAGCGAGCCTTCTTAAGCGCCTTTTTGTAGGACTTGGCAGCACGGTTAAAGGCTCTCTTCTTTGAGCTTAGATCCAGAGTTCCGCGGTCACGAGCGTCAACCCAGGTGAGGAATGCCGTGTGCTTACGCTGTTCAGCTTGAACACAGTCGGCGTTAAACCATGGGCGAGCCGAGCCACCGACGGGCACGTCACTGAAGGGGATAAAATACTCCATAGCTTGACGCACCACGTCGGTTATAGCGTCCGCACAACTCGATGGATTGCTAGAAGAGAAGCAGATCTGCTGCCAAGGATAAGATGCAAAGAAGTGGCGCATCTCATCCCAATCTGCTGACTTGTAACGCCATATTCGCCGCTCACCACGCGAGTCGCAATCAGGTGGGGAGAAGGACGTCACAGACTTCACCAGACAGTGGTCTGAAGTTCCTAACGGTGAGGAAACTGTAACAACACATCTGTCCGGATCAGTGGTCAGCAGAAGGTCCAGACAATTGGCGGTATGACCAGCCACATCAGGCACCCTAGTCGCTTCTTCCACCAGCTGGGAAAGGCCCATTGATAGCGCAAAGTTTCGCGCTTCTCTCCCAGCGTGGTCGGTCCTCTGGTATGGGAAAAGCCAGTCTTGATGGCAGGCATTAAAGTCCCCCAGAGCGACGAACTGTGCGTCAGGGTACCGATGCAGTGCATTGTCAGCAGCCACACTGAGGTGGTCAAATAGTCGTGTTGTCTCCTGGTCACCGCTGTGCGATCGGTAGACACAAGTGTAGACAATTTTGTCCACACCAGTGTCAACCAACAGCCATAAGGACGATAGATGAGAGTCTTCGAGGTGACGGAGACGCCGGCAACAGATGTCATTGCGGACATACACACAGACCCCGGCACGCTGCAGGAAATGATGCTCCAAAGAGTATCCCGGGTAGTTGAGGTATGCCGCATCAGACGGACATCTGATCTGGGTCTCCGTCAAGAAAAGTAGGTGGGGCTTTTCAGTCTCAAGGTGGTGATGGACTGCATCGATATTGGAGTGCAGACCTCGAATGTTTGAGAGGTGCACTTTAAATGAGAGGACGTGCGCCCGCTGTGCACACCTACTTTTCTTTTTAAAACTTTTCATTTTGATAAACTGAGTGAATAGGAAGGAAGACGGCAGTTGAGCGAGGTGATGCAATGATAAACCCAACAACACTACCAACGATGCTGCGCCAGTGGGAGATTGATCTGGAGACTGCGGGGACGCCCGAACCCCCCCAGGGATCGCCATCGGGTCCTCTCGTCCGGTCGCCAACCGGCACGATGGGGCCACCTTGGGATTTTTCGCAGTTGGCGGGGCAGCCTTTCGTGTGTGGCTGGCACACTACTTGGGCCCCCAACTACCTGCGGTCGGCCAGCGGAGCACCGTGCTTCGGATCCCGCTACCCTCCACGACCAAACTCCCGACACAACAACATTTGCCGCATCGAGCCCGGCACACATCGCAACACAACTGCTCAGACCCGTCCTCCGTACGGCTTCACCAGACATCATGCCGGAACACGACGAATCGCTTGGCGGCATGACTTTGTCTGGTGGGTGGTAACTACGCCGGCGGCCGATGTTGTGGCCTACCACCGAAAAAACTTTCCATCGCGTAGCTTTCGGAACCGTACGTTCCGCAGATGTGTCACTACACTTACGGTAATCAACCATTTGAAACAACCTAATTACTTAACACACTATTACTATCAGTTAAAATCATTTCGAAGCATATGGCTAATCCATTACTGCATGTGTTCGAATAATGTCTGCTCAACAACGTAAATAACGCAATGAATGTTATTGAACTGTTAAAATGAAACCCATTACTACTGATAGTGTGTTACGCAATTGGCCTGCGGGCCTTAGGTGAAGTGAGCTTAAAATGAGCCAGAGACAGCTGTTCTTCCTTCATCTTCTTCTTCTTCAGCCTTTAGAGGTCCACTGCTGAGCCTGAGGCCCATTGAAAGCGACCACATTTCAGTTCCGTAAATCACCACTGGCAACTCACACTGGGCAAAGACTTTACGTCTTGAAACACTGGTATCTTGGACGACGAGAAGATATAGTGTAGCTTCCCGAACGCTGCCCAGCCGAGCGGGATTCGACGAGACACCTCTTTCTCAAAGTTGGACCTACCTAGTTGGACTGTTTGTCCCAGGTATATATACTCGTCAACAACTTCGAGTGCAGAGCAATCAACTAGAATTGGAGTGGGTGCGACATGAGAGTTCGACATGATCTTCGTCTTATCCATGTTCATCTTTAGACCACGACCATATGTATATGATATGACCACGATATCATCTGCAAAACGGAGATTAGTAATTTACTCGCCGTTGATGTTAATGTCAAGTCCTTTCCAGTCCAGGAGCTTGAAGACATCTACCAACGCAGCAGTGAACAATTTGGGAAATATGACATCTCGTTGTCTCACGCTGCAGTGCGACAGCTCACTGTGGGATATTTATATAATAGAGCTTAAGTTACGCCTCAAGTCAGTTTATTTAATAAAAACAGCTATCTTATTTCAATGACGCAGAAAAGTCGTCATATATATGTGAAAACTACTGACACATCATTTTAATCGAACGCATCATTTAAGTTTCCAGAACGCAATGTGCGTTCATAATAAAACATAACATGAGGGCACGAGTAATGTACCCGCGTTTCTACTCGTATGTACATACGTACCTAACTACTCGACCATACGTTATGTACAATTTACCACCCTACTTATTTAACTAGTAAGCCTAAGAATGATTCTTTGAGCCCACTTAGGTAAACTGAGTGTACTATTCTGTAGGTATTTTCTTCCATTTTTAAACCTTGAAGTGGATTTAAAAACAAGATGGAGGTGCTATATTCGTCTGAATGTGTTTTTGTACATGTTCATCGATATATGGAACCTTTGGAAACATATTTAGTATGAATTTCATTAATTTTCTTTGTCAGGTCACAGTTAGCGTCAATAATTCACATAGGCGTACCGAGCGGGAGCGCAGCCCGCAGGTCACCCTGGAAATCTCGCAAAGCATGTATCAATTCTCCTAATTACTTACTAATCAAAGTGTAAAAGGGACTTACTTGCCCCCAAAGCTCCGGTTTGAAAATAAATTATCAACATCTATTAGCGAAATTTGAAAGATTGTAGCAGCTTGATGTGCTAGCGTCACCTACATATTTTTCCAGCCCTGTGACAACAACAACGCGCGTACAGAGCTCGCAAGTACGGGCGCACTCATCCAGTGCACCCGCACCGTAACCGAGGCTAACGCTGTAATTTATAATATATATATTCTAATGATAACTTTCTACGTATTTTCTGATTACTGTTGTAGCGTTATAATTAAATAAAACGGCTTATCTTATAACGTGATCGGAACTGGTGATCTTGACGTAAGTCGCCTCGATATGCAGGCCACAACATCGGTTGTCGAGTTGTCGAGAACATGCCACGGTCAGGTCACGTCATTTGAACTGTGTGTGACGACTTGAATTAATTGTTTAAACTTTTGGCTCAGACCCTCGATAGACATTAGGGTTCAAAACATGTTGCCAAATGAACTTCACTTTGTTACTTTAGTAGTGGGTCCCATTGGCTCCAAGCATTGCAGTATTGTGATTTAGTTATTAAGTACTCTCTTGTAGCCGTATGACCACTCGATAACATTTTCGTGCCATTCTCCTGGTTATCAAATCTCATTCTCAATCTCTTATTTTCTACTCGTGGGCAAGAGTCTACGTATTTTTGTTCAATTTTATGACTCGCTCATTTCTTAACGTCACGCTGAAATCGTCAGAATATTGAGATATACACTCTTCTAAATTTAATTATTACCTTAATCTGACGCGCTTGAATTGCTGAATGCTAGTTTTAGTTACGACCTTCATCTATAATAAAGTTTGATACACACTCATACACTTTGACCATTTGCTGCCCACTTATGATTGTTAGATACTACTAATTTCAACGTTCACAGCAAGTTTTTCGATGGCCAAGCGGATAACGCTGTGATTAGCGTTTGAGGTGGTTCGAGTTCAAATCTAACAAGTAACAAAACATTTTAAAATGTTTATTGGTGATTTATGAATGCTGACAACAAAAATATGTAAAAATACCGATCCGCAACTTACCGACGATACTATCTTTTAAGATTTTTTCTATATTAGATTAATTATAAAAAGATGAGGGTAGATTTGAAACAAAGTCAATCACTAGTTCACATAAAATATTTTACTACCTATTAGCTGCAATAAGTAATCTCAAATAATATTAGCTGTTGTTGGTTGGTTAACATATAGTTATGAGCGTTTGTGTTGTTAGAATTACTTTTTACTCAATATGCAGGCTAATATTAGTCTCGAAGCTAAGGCAAATATTGTGGCCCTATATAGGATTGATCTCAATAAATCTGAAATATCAAATGAAACCGGGTTTTGTGTAAGTTGTTTTTATTATTATTTGGATAAGGTGCAAACCAATCGCTTGTTGAAAGTGTGTAATAAAATTGTTATTGTTTTAGAGAAATACTGTAAGCCGTTGGGTCAAGATGTTGGAGGACGAAGGTAGCTTAAAGTGTCGAGAGCCTTAAACTTTTAAATCGTGCGAAGAAGGGAGGTTACATTTGTGGTTTAAAAATAAACTGGCGAGACTGGTGGAGACTTATCGAGCTAAACAAAAAACAATTTATAACAAACACAGTGCAGAAGTGTCCTACAGAGTGTTTTAAATATTATATAAGTGGTTGTGAGTTCAAACCCAACTAATGACTTTTGGTAAATTATAAAAACAATAATTTCGGAATTCGAAAAGAAATAAGTTCGTTAAAGTTAGTTCAATATACTAAGAAAGCGCTTGAGCATTATAATCTCATGCCATCAAACTCCGGAAAAAGGCACTGCAAGATAGCAGCACTAGTACCTAACATGCTATACACGCAAAAAAATTGTAAATGTAAAAAGTACTGTTTTCTGTTCTATAGATTATTTTATGATTGTAATAATATTCAGGTTAAGCTTCAATCCTCTTTTCTTTGAAAATGAATAATTAAGCTATAACCACTTTAATGATAACATATGATATAATAATTATCACATCTAAAAACCAAGAATGATTTTTATAATTTTTATCATAACAATATCATAAGTTTGTCAGGGATTACTTTTATATAAAATATTACAATGCTGCCATATCAACGTTTGTTTCATTTATTAATATAAGTATATCTACACCTAATAATATATAACTTTATAATATATTGCATTATAATATGTTTATTGTTTGTAATATATTACATCTATAGTAAAACATATAATAAAATTTTTGATATAAATATTCAATAAATTTTCCTATTCGTTTAAATATTATTTGCAAACATTTTTACTTTAAAATATAAATCAATTAACATAATTTTGAATTATATGAAACAACAATAAGATTTGCCATTATTGAGAATCGAACCCACAATCGCACGCTTATGATAGCACCATTGTTAAGTGCAGCCGCTAACTTAACTTCAAATGAAGTAACGAAATTTCGCATTACTTTAAAGAAAGACGAAGACTGCGATAAAAAAAATAATGCGTTAGTGTGCGTGACCGGTTTAGCGCAGGCGACATTAGTCTTTAAGGTGGAAGGGAACTTCTGACTTCTGACTGTACAGTAAAGGTTACAAGGATTCTTCCTATATAACCCTCCCTATATATCCCTGTCTGACACGCTTGAGTCACTTCAAAAATCCCCGCTTAGCCTCCCCTATATTGCGAATGCGATTGACGTATGAGGTTTTTTTGAGAACATACAAGATATAAAAAAGTCTATGTATTAAAATCTTTGAATTTATTTCTAAGACACCGACAAGAGCCTATTTTGTAGATTGCGCGGATTACCATCTTATTTTTTTTTTATTATTATAAACTAGTGCTTGACAGCAATCCCGCTAATGGTAAGCAGTGATGCAATTGTTGATGGTAAAGCGCGCTAGTTTATTAAAAGCCTATTCACTCTAGCCTTGAAGACACTTAGAGTTAGACGAAAACAACGCCACTGGCAAATAATTATCATCGCACAAGCATATGAGACTGTCTCATACAAACTCGCTGTAGGTAAAAGGTTCATTGATAACTCTTTTCTTTCTTAAAGATAAGTATAAAATAATGTTAAAAACTTTGTTTTATAAGTTATAAAACATTTCCACTATCTTTTTGTAAGATAGGCAACCTGGGTGGGACCGTTTTGCCTATCTTTACGACTCTGAAGAGACCGTAGGTTAACAGGGTCGCCTTCTGCAATCCATCAACTACCGTAAATTGATCTGCTCTATACTCTTATTACTTGGGGGATAGGGTGTAAATTCGAGTGGTATAAGTACAAAGACCTGGTTAGCTGTGATATCGAACCATTCTGTGCGTGCTTGCAACTCTAGTGATAGGATAGTTTCTGGTTCAATTGGTGGTTTGCAAACGATGGCTATTATTATAGACTAGGTTTAGCTTCCGGATTTTATTGTATTTTATTTCAGCATAACTTACACAGGATAATCTTTTTTAGCTTCATTGAGGATTCGCCACGAACTTCATCATCTTAATTATCATTTCAGCCGAAAGACGTCCACTGCTGGACATAAGCCTCCCCCAAGGATCTCCACGACGACCGATCCAGCGATGTCCCGCGACCTTCACCAGTTCATGGGTCCGCCTTGTCAGGGGCCTACCCACGCGGCGTCTTCCGGTGCATGGTCGCCACTCGAGAACCTTTCGGCCCCTTTGGGCATTGGTCCTACGTTGCCCGTACCATGAAACCAGTCTAGTTCGACTCGGACTCGTGCACGAGGGGTTCCGTACCATAAACTGTACAAAAATATGCTCTTTAGCTATTACGGTCCTGGTGATGGACAGACAGACAGGCATTTCAGTCTTACGTAATAGTTTTTTTAAACCTCTAAAATTTAAAAGAAAATAATAGAACAAATCCAGACAAAAATCTCTACGTCGTCGGCTGGCATTATCATCGTGATTTACCTCCTCACTGCATCCACTGCTGAGCAGGTGTCTTCTTGTCCCAATGCCTGTACCAGCCTCATCCAGGTTTTTTTTTTAATTATAAACTAGCGCTTGACCGCAATCCCACCTTATTGAAGACACTCAAATTGTAGTCCGACGGAAACACCGCCGCTGACAAATTGTTCCAGTCCCTCGATGTACGCGGTATAAAGGAGGAGGCGAAACGCTTCGTCCGAATCGTAGAGGTGTTAACAACGTAAGGGTGGAAACTCGCCGTACGACGGGTTGTCCGATGGTGGAACGGAGATGGGGGAATTAAATCATGCAATTCCCTCGCACACTCCCCAAGCATCCTATAGAACACGAAAGGCTGGCTACTCTACGCCTGTGCTCTAGACTTTGGAAACCGTCTCGAGTTAAAATCTACAACTAAGTATTTATTACAGATGTGATCCAATAATAGGTAGGTAATGTAATACCGATCTCGCGGGATCCCGATCTTACGAGTATATTTTTAGGGTCTATTCCGATGCACAGTATGACGAGATCCCGTTCAAGGCTTACGGGATTGAGCGGCAATGGTCAGCGATTCTACACACATCCGCTCGGAACATCGACACACCGCTCGGGACACTGGATAAAAAGAAATGGATTAATTTGTGTGTGAAGGAACAAGAGGGAGGTTATTGTAGTTTGCATATAATTGCTTAGTCACGCTATTGCCAAACAGTGTTGAGTCCAAGAGGGCATTCTCAGCAACTGGGTACAAGGCAACAGACATTAGAGTACTCTTAACTCTAACTCTTCTTCTAACTACTTAAAATCAAGTGTGTATTGTAGTGTAGTGTGTTTCAAAATCACTAACATAAATGTTTTTAGCCTCCTTAAGATAAACCTACTTTTGTTTTGATTATGTTAATGTTAGTAAAACTGTTATATAATCAGTTAGTTAATATTATATAATCAGTTAGTAATATTGAGATAAAGGCTTATGTTTTCTTTCAAATACTTAATATTTTGTTTTAATTAACCTCAGTATCACAAACGAGCGGTTTTCATCGTATTTATTATTTCATGTGTTTTTTTTTTAAATAGACGAGATCCCGAATATTTTGGCATCCCCAATTAACATATCAAACATCTAAAATGTACGATTTCGAGTCGGGATTGCATTCCCTAGATCCAACGCCATATAGAGGTCTTAATTATAGTATAGCCTTACGTATAGTATCGTAAATCTTAACCTTCATATAAATAACATATGTTTTACATACAATGCAACTTTTGCAAAGCATCCCCATTGGCGTACCCAGAGGGAGACCTCGCAGAACATGTATGAACTTCCCTAATTACTAAACAAACTATACCTAAAAGGGGACTTATACAAGATCATTTGCGTCTATTTGCCCTATACACTACACTACAAATACCTAATATTTCATGTAGATGTATTTGTGTAGTTTGTAAGACAAAATAGCCGGGGATGATTCGACACTAAAAATCTGACTCCCCCTCCCCCCCTCCGCACCTCTTCAAGGCCAGAAGCTGGGCACGCCCATGTCCACCGCAATACATCAACCATCTCGTGAAGCTCGTTAACCACACGTATGGCTCTAGCGAAATGAGTCCGCAGAGCCAGGCACAGCAAGCAGAAGCAGACGTCGGCGCCACCACACGTACCAGTCAAGTAGTCAGTTTTAGGTTCCCAACACTCCCGGGATATGCGCCCGCCATACAGTAGCACTGCGAGTGCAAAGTCTCATCGCACCTTTAACGTTGAATCCTACCAAGTACAAATAGTGTAGAGTACCTACACACATAAATAGGAAATAGCATGGGCTTTTTCCGTAGCGAGTACAATATTGTAAATATTTATTGTTTCCTCGGTGGTAGGCCATAACATCGGCTGCCGGCAGAAGTTACCACCCACCAGATAAAGTCTTGCCACCAAGCGATTCGTTGCGTTCCGGCATGATGTCTGGTGAAGCCGCACGGAGGATGGATCTCCAGATCAGTCTCCCTTTGTCGCAACATCGTTAGTCCGTGGTCGTATTGTTGAGTTTAACATTACATCACCTCAACGGCCGTCTTCTTTCCTATTCACTAAGTTTTTTTAAGTGAATATGCTTAATAAACTAGGACGCTTTGCCATCAACGCATTTGCATCACTGATTACCATCAAGCGGGATTGCGGTCAAGCACTAGTTTACAATTACTAAAAAAAAACGTGAAACAGGTTGGGGGTGTATTTTTTTTATATCTAATTATAAAGTGCTTGGCCGCAATCCCGCCTGATGGTAAGCAGTGCTAGAATCGTTGATGGTAAAGCGCACTAATTTATTAAGAGCGTATTCACTCTAGCCTTGAAGACACTTAAATTGTAGTCAGACGGAAACACCACTGCAGGCAAACTCTTTGCGTCCCTCGATGTACCTACACGGTATAAAAAACGAGACGAAACGCTTCGTCCGGATCCCGGTGTACAGCACTGCACATTTTTACTATACGAGTACATGCCTTTGTCCTATGTAACCTTCCCATATTATAAAATACAAAGTCATAAAGCCAATCAATCAAAGATATATCAATAATGTTTTGAGTTAGATACAATAACATAACCTCGAATGGATAAATCATTGCTGACGCTTTCTTAGCTAAAAGGGACGCAAAACACCACTTGCTGATTGTAATGTTGTAATTATGGTTTACAAATAACCGTTATTCTAGAAGATAACTGTGCAGTTTAACGTCACATTTACGTACGAAGATCATGTGTGCGAGATAATGTACCCTTGATTTAAGCCGACTGACCACGTTAGCATTAGTATAAAGAAAGTTATCTTCTGCGGTTTTTAAATCACAGTAATATTATAAATGCAAAAGTTTGTGTGTGTTGCTCTTCCCTCTCAAATGGATGAACGGATTTGGATGAAATTTGGCACACAGATAGTTTATAACCAGGATTAACAGATAGCAGATTTTTTCCGCAATATTCCCACGTGATCGAGTGTTATATGGGTGAAACCTCGGAGCGCCGCTTGTAGCGTTGTCATTTCAGCCAAACATGCAAGACAGTGTAGTGCCGCCGATTCTCTACTTATTCACAAACCAAACTAAATTTAAGTTCAGTGTTACTTTTTCTTTCTATTTCATTAAGAAAAGGATAGAACATGGTATGTTAGTTTAGATTCGTCGAATTAGTCCACGCTTGACGTAAATTATTGATGTACCTATTTTTGAACGCCATGTTTATAATCGCGTCTAAATTGTCTATGGAGTATCTTAATTTGACAGGATTAAACTCAAACGTTATCTTCTATCCTTTTCTTAATGAAAATAAAAAGAAAAGTTGCACTTAACTTAAAATTAGTTTAGTTTGTGGACGATTGGCAATCAATCAAAACAATTGGCGCCAGTGTTTCCATCGTGTTGCTCATTTTCTTCAAAATTCTACTTTTTAAAATGTCATAAACTGAATAACATCAGCGGTCGACTTTTCTTATCATGTCGAAGGTGTTTCCTTTACTATGCAACTATAATTTTAGTCTAGCAAAATAAAAATCAGAGTATAGTGCAATAGAGACTGCCTAAAATCATCTTTTACTCTATTGCAATAAGCTTCATTTTAAAGCTGAAGGTTTTATGAATTCGAAACTCAATGCTTGCTAAAAGTGTCACATGACTAACAAAAAAAAAAGTTCCAATTCATTAGAAATGGCACGCTTCAGTCACGAGTTTTTGAATTATTATCTATTTGTAAATGCTTGTTAATTATAAATCAGTTAGGTAGTTAAGTTCATGCGTCTATTTTAGTTCTTCATGTGATAAGTTTTAAAGGTGTGTGAAGTCTTCGGTCAAAATCAGAAAGGTGTCTAAAAATAGACCATAATATATCTACCTACAGGTATATTGTGGTCTATTTTTAGACATATCTATAGGTATTTTGTGCCCAAGACTTTTATGATCATTACTCATGTGTGACCTTATAGATGAATCGATGACGTGTAAAAATCTGCTAATTTGCGTCAGTAATTAAAATAATTCGGCAGATTTTTAGTTCAGTATTACTTTATCTAAGTTTATCACATATTTCAGCGAGGTATTACTTTGTCTAAAGTTTATCACATTTAAACTTTGTGATTTTTTAACGAGGCTGAGGAAATGATTCAATAATGCTATATATTTAATAAGAAACCAATTTATTTTATCTCCTACGAAATCATTATCTTAAACTAAACAATAAATATTTATTTTACTGTACTATAACCGAAACAATACTAGCGTTACATAAGTCTACGATATCAGGAACATAAGAACATTCTAAGTACAAATTACTAATTCTTTCTTTACTAACATAATTTTTACTATAGGCCCTAAACATAATTTAAAATACTACACTTCCATTATAAGTCCAGAATACTTCTGTTAGGCGGCAGCCTAATATAGGCTAAGTAAATCGAGGCGGATCGTCTCGTAGAATAAAAATCATAAACTACTAATTTTCGGGTAAACTAGTAGAATACCGTGCAGCGTCCAAATTTATTGACGCATCACTTCTTCTCTTCACTTAAATAACCTCTTCTTCAAACTTTCATCGTAGATATTTCTACGTTATGGACGGTGAAATGTAATTGTCCATGATTCTTCTTGGTTGAAAACTGTGTGATCTGTCTGGGATCAGCGAATCGCCTGTGGCTTGGCGCGCGGCTGACGGCGTGACGCGCGCTTTCGGCCTGGCAGCTCGACTTGAACTAGCGCAGCCTCTGCACCTTGTACGTCACCGGCATGTAGCTACAGAGTTTCAGCATGCAGAACGATGCCCTTTTCTGTTTATGGCTCCTCTGGTGCGGACGAGCCTCTACCACCGACGCTAAGAGCAGCACGCTCAGGATGACAACAAGGAAGTGCACGAAACGCATCTTGATTGTATTGATTATTTGTTTTTCACTCAAAAATGTACACGTAAAAGCTTGTATATATATAACTTCCAAAAGCGCAGTGGATGTGACTTTTTGGTGTTTATCGTAGAACGCTTGGTAATGTACTGATGGTTGTGTTAAGATGCGAGCGTTATATAGCCGGCGCGGGTTATCTCGCGCGTGGCTGATAACCCGCCGAAATAAAATAAGTGGCTGATAGCGCCGAGGTTCGATGACTGCGACTCAATGTCACTCGCGAGATAGGCATTGGAGTAAAATTATCTCAAATAGGTAAACTTTTGCCTAGACCTAATTAAAAAAGCTTTTTGAGAGTGATGATGATGTGGTGACTTGGTGACTTTTTCGGACGGACTACTGAAGGTGCTTCTGATATGCTGACCCTACTGATCTTAACATAATAATGGCACAATACAACAATGTATTTTAATTAGGTCTCTATCTACTTATTGTATTTGTAATAAAGTATAGCAATTTTAAAGATGCCTAGATATTTTATTTATATAATTTTATAATAATTAACAAAGATAATTTTAAGTGTATCAAATTGCAGTTACCTGCTGTTGAAAAAGAAAGCACTAGTAAAAAAAATATAATCAAAAACCAAATCTAAAGAAAAAATACTTTAAAATAAAAACCTGTCTCAATACCTACTTCGTTAAAATGTAGACTTAAAAAAGCAATACTTCAATAGGTTTATACTAGTCTATAGTACCTGATACACCACCTACCTCTTATTTACCGCTTTCCTTAACTTTATCGTGTTAAAACGTCATTACATTGCATAACAATGATACCTAAATATATAAATATGTATATATCTATATACATACGAGAAACTGGAAGTTTGAACTGATATCAATCCAGTAAATGAAGCGGTGATCTTAAAGTTCACTCTAGTATAGTACCTACCTAAAAGCGAGCGTGGAGACAGCTGTTATTAGATGAAGCGAGCGTGGAGACAGCTGTTATTAAATGAAGCGAGCGTGAAGACAGCTGTTATTAGATGAAGCAAGCGTGGAGACAGCTGTTATTAGATGAAGCGAGCGTGGAGACAGCTGTCATTAGATGAAGCAAGCGTGGAGACAGCTGTTATTAGATGAAGCGAGCGTGGAGACAGCTGTTATTAGATGAAGCGAGCGTGGAGACAGCTGTTATTAGATGAAGCAAGCGTGGAGACAGCTGTTATTAGATGAAGCGAGCGTGGAGACAGCTGTCATTAGATGAAGCGAGCGTGGAGACAGCTGTTATTAGATGAAGCGAGCGTGGAGACAGCTGTTATTAGATGAAGCGAGCGTGGAGACAGCTGTTATTAGATGAAGCGAGCGTGGAGACAGCTGTTATTAGATGAAGCGAGCGTGGGGACAGCTGTTATTAGATGAAGCGAGCGTGGAGACAGCTGTTATTAGATGAAGCGAGCGTGGGGACAGCTGTTATTAGATGAAGCGAGCGTGGAGACAGCTGTTATTAGATGAAACGAGCGTGGACACAGCTGTTATTAGATGAAGCGAGCGTGGAGACAGCTGTTATTAGATGAAGCGAGCGTGGAGACAGCTGTTATTAGATGAAGCAAGCGTGGAGACAGCTGTTATTAGATGAAGCGAGCGTGGAGACAGCTGTCATTAGATGAAGCGAGCGTGGAGACAGCTGTTATTAGATGAAGCGAGCGTGGAGACAGCTGTTATTAGATGAAGCGAGCGTGGGGACAGCTGTTATTAGATGAAGCGAGCGTGGAGACAGCTGTTATTAGATGAAACGAGCGTGGACACAGCTGTTATTAGATGAAGCGAGCGTGGAGACAGCTGTTATTAGATGAAGCGAGCGTGGAGACAGCTGTTATTAGATGAAACGAGCGTGGAGACAGCTGTTATTAGATGAAGCGAGCGTGGAGACAGCTGTTATTAGATGAAGCGAGCGTGGAGACAGCTGTTATTAGATGAAGCGAGCGTGGAGACAGCTGTTATTAGATGAAGCGAGCGTGGGGACAGCTGTTATTAGATGAAGCGAGCGTGGAGACAGCTGTTATTAGATGAAACGAGCGTGGACACAGCTGTTATTAGATGAAGCGAGCGTGGAGACAGCTGTTATTAGATGAAGCGAGCGTGGAGACAGCTGTTATTAGATGAAACGAGCGTGGAGACAGCTGTTATTAGATGAAGCGAGCGTGGAGACAGCTGTTATTAGATGAAACGAGCGTGGACACAGCTGTTATTAGATGAAGCGAGCGTGGAGACAGCTGTTATTAGATGAAGCGAGCGTGGAGACAGCTGTTATTAGATGAAACGAGCGTGGAGACAGCTGTTATTAGATGAAGCGAGCGTGGAGACAGCTGTTATTAGATGAAACGAGCGTGGACACAGCTGTTATTAGATGAAGCGAGCGTGGAGACAGCTGTTATTAGATGAAGCGAGCGTGGAGACAGCTGTTATTAGATGAAACGAGCGTGGAGACAGCTGTTATTAGATGAAGCGAGCGTGGAGACAGCTGTTATTAGATGAAGCGAGCGTGGAGACAGCTGTTATTAGATGAAACGAGCGTGGAGACAGCTGTTATTAGATGAAGCGAGCGTGGAGACAGCTGTTATTAGATGAAACGAGCGTGGACACAGCTGTTATTAGATGAAGCGAGCGTGGAGACAGCTGTTATTCTAATGCTAGATGAAATAGTTAGAAAAAGATGCACTGAACTTAAATTTAATTTAGTTTGTGAACAAGAGAATCGGCGCCATTGAAGCTTCACCTAACCTTTAGTTTATTACGAGCCTATTCACTTTAGCCTTGAAAACACTTAAATTGTAGTGCGACGGAAACACCGCCGCTAGCAAATTGTTCCAGTCCCTCGATATACCCGGTATAAAAGACGAGGCGAAACGCTTCGTCCGGTTCGTTGTGGCGTCAACAACGTACAGGTCTCCCAAAGTGATAATGCGCATAGAAATCTTCGCAACGGTCGTATTCCCCGAGCGTTCGCAAGAAGATATGTACAAGAGTGGTTAAGTGCATAAAAAGTGGTTAAGTGCATAAAAAGTGGTTAAGTGCACCACTCTATATACATATCTTCTTCCGAACGCTCGGGGATTACGACCGTTGCCGAACAGTGACGAAGATTTCTATGCGCATTATCACTTTGGGAGACAAGTAGGCCTAGTATGAGTTTTCATTACGAAACTCGTTCGTCGATATCGAGCGCGTTTGATTCATGGATTGGCCCGCTTCAAGGTCGTAAGAACTCTCAACCAATGAGAGCGCCCAGCGCGCTCGATATCGACGATCGAGTTTCGTATTGAAAACTCATACTAGGCCTACTATAAGAGTGGAAACTTGCCGTACGACGACAGGTAGTTCGATGATGGAACGGGGATGGGGGAATTAAATCATGCAATTCCCTCGCACACTCTCCAAAATTCATCCTATAGAATACCGATAAGCTGGCTACTCTTCGTCTGTGACTTTTAGAGAATTAATCGGCTAGATTTTATTAATTTATTTCTTTGATAATTATTTTCTCGTGTAGGTAATGAGGCTGATGCCAGTTATCATATATACCTATGTATGCAGTAACCAACACTCTGACTACAGTCCGGACGTTGAGAGACTCCGTTCTTTACGTGTTTTGCAAATTTGATCTGTATTAAAGTTAGTTTTTAACACCAGATACCAATCTGCCGTTTAAGTCTTTTGTGTTTGCGTTTTTAGTACAAATAAAAATTTAACAATACGTACCTACACCTCTTAAATAGTAGTACCTGTGTTCGAAATACGAACTTATTACTAGAATTTTTCATCGGATGCTCATCGGAGCTTATGTCGACTAATGTGGGTGTTCCTCAGGGGTCTGTTCTCCCCGCATCTGTTCCTGCTGCATATTAAAGATCTGCTGATGCCCGGTATCTAATGTCTCCATGGGTATGCAGATGACAGCACAGTTGTGGAGAGATAAGTAGATACCTGCCGCGTGCTCGGGCTAGTAAGGAAGAAATCCGGTCCGAAAGAGAGGCTATGGTAGAGCGTACGATTGTAGCCCTAAAGGGAACCTCCAAATGGGGCGAAGCCAATCTTGTAGCATTCAACACGCCTTCACCTTGGCTCCTACTTTTCGGAATGCATCGACAGCCCTACCATCGGGCGGGATTGCAGTCAAGCACTAGTTTATAATTATATAAAAAAAAACACTGAGAGGTGTATTCTTTCCTTTAGCTTTCTTCACTCGATAAGATGCAGGTGTTTACTTATCAATTGTTTCACTGTTTGGTAGGTACAAAGTCCTTTAGACAATTAGTAGGTCCAAGATTATCAACTAGCTTGTTCAAATAGTATGATTTTTATAATTGGATAAATCGGTTTTCACTTTTGATATTAAGGAATAAATTAACAAGGTATGCACGTCGTACGTAATACCCCACCACATCCATTGTATGATGAAACGGAGTTTTTGGCGGGAAGCTGACTGTCACGCTCATTTTTCACTGGTCTTTTAAATTATTTATAGTGTAGTTTACTAAATAAAAACGCGTGATTTATGTAGTAAAAAGTGCATTCAGTAAATAATTCATAAAGAACATTGAAATATCGCAGCATGGTGGCCTCATTATGACTGCCTCAAACCTCCCTCGTAGATGGTTCACACGGCCGTCTTTTTCGACTGGCGATATCCGCCATTATTGTGAAACGAAAATTTTCTAAATGTTTCTATAATTGGTTACACGTGTTATTAGCAAAATTGTGGTATCTATTTCACAGGGGCCTTTGATCAAGAGTTGAAGTTGAAGTCGATGATGTAACAGGAAATCGTGAATTATTATGTGCCCAGTTATTTTTCCCCAAATCCTGAAATACCAACCTAGATAAGTCACTGCTGACGATATGATATTGAGATTGCATCAGCATTTATTTGTCAGATGTTAGGTACATATTCTAATAATGAAATCAATTTATACAGGGTGTATCTGACATCGTAACGCAAACTTCGCGTAAAGGTTAGACCGCATGCCACTAATAAAATTATGATAGCCATTTATGTCGTTAATGAACAGTTACAGAATTCACAGTGTCGGCTCGGCCTTTGAACGTTACAAGCGTGCCGCCGTGCGGGTTTGTAGGTATGACGTTGATCCCTGATGTGAACTCTATTAAATCAGCTGATAAGATAGTTTTTCGAGTTTTGTTTTCATTGCGCTTTTTTGTGTAATTAGCGAATTAATTAATTTTTAATTTAAAATCTTATTGGGTTATAAAAGTATAGCAATTATGAACGGTCTAAAGTGAAAAAACTACATTTTTTTTTTAAATCATGAAAAAGCCGACGAAATATTCCACCACTGGGGAGTTGGGGAGTTCAGAATCATGTAGGTACTGGATCCATGGTACTCGTTGGTGCGTCGATGTACCCTTATACACCCTTTATATGTAGGTATAATAAAAGATACTTTTTTAGGAGTTATTTACACGGGTGGGTTTTAGTTAGTAAAAGTCTAACACGCCCTTCTCAAATGACCTCTTCATTTGATGATATGATATCCCAAAAGTTTGTGAGTTTGTCCTCACAAACTTAAATTAATTTGCATTCAGTTAAGAAAAATCGCTTCAGTAGATCCTGAGATTATAAGAGGTTATAATGTCAGGATCTACTGAAGCGATTTTCAGAATTATTTTGCATTCAAAATTGAATGCCATCTTGTATGTGAATGTCATAGCCACAGAAATCGTAATAACAAGTCAATTAAGATTTCTGTGGTCATAACCTATATTACCTAACCCAAAAATGAAACTTTTTCCTGGTAGTCTTTCCGTGTTTTTACTGCCCAACAAACCACGGAAGGCATGGGAGCTGACTCATCACTCTTGTCCACTTCGTTGGGCAGCAGTATAGGTAGTACCTATTCGTGTGCAGTCAGTGGACCCGATTCCCTTTATTTAGAAACAAAACTTAATTTATGTTCAGTTCATCTCTTTTTCTTTCTATTTTATTAAGAAAAGCACAGAAGATAAATTAATGTTAAGTAGTTTAGACTGAAAATTAGTCCGCGTCTGACGTAAATTGATGTATTTTTGATCGCCATGTTTATAATCGCATCTGAACTGTCTATGGAATATCTAATTTTAAAAAGATTAAATTAAAATGTTATCTTCTATCCTTTTCTTAACGAAATTTAAAGAAAAAGATGCACTTAATAGATATTAGTTTAGTTTGTGGAGAATCGGCGCCATTACAGTATTAGGTGAAGTGGGTTCATCTTTCACTTTGAAGACCTTTATACTTACTGGTATTTCAACTGCAATATAGGAGAATATTAAAATAATAATATGAAAAATAGGTAGGTATCATACGTTTATAAATAACCTCAACCTTTTATGCCCATTAGGGGAAGAGAGGGCAATAAGAAAGGCCTAACTTTATCGATGTAAAAAATATATAACAAATTAATATTAGAATTTTTATTTAATCATTCTATACCTAGTTAGAAAATGAAGCTTATTTTTATGAGAAATTTAAAGATAACGTTCAAAATTCTATCTTGCCCTTGCCGTGCGGGCAGAATGCAAAGTTTGTTGTTATGACATGTAGTAATGTACATAAAGGAAATTCGTATTATTTTAATTACCTACTTTAGACAACATGAATAGTAATAGTAGAATACAGAAGATAAATATTAAACATTTCAGTATCCATAAATATTATCTTTCTCTTTTTTAAATATTGATTCACATGACTTTTCTCTACTAAGTACTTAGATCCTTTATACAAAGCAGTGATAGCAATATTTTTTGCCTTGCTTAAATAATCTAAAATAAGAAACGCGAGTAATAGCCGATTGTCTCTGTGCGTGTGTCGACTCCGGCGCATCGTTGCACGATTGTTCTTCTTCATCAACCTATAGAGTATGAGTAGAGGTCCACCGCTGGACAAAGGCCTCCCCCAAGGCTTTCCAAATTGTGGGGGTTTGTAATAATAATCCCCACGCTTGGCAGGCGGGTTGGGGACTGCAGTAATTTGATATTCCACAAGAGAAGAGCTGCCGCCAGCTTCCCTGGTGAGAGTTCCCTTAGTTGCCTCTTACGACACCCACGGGAGGATATGGGTTGGTACTATTCTAAGCCCGGTACGGTACCACACGAATCAGGATTAGTAAATTTCCATCTTGCCTTCCCTTTCCATCTTGCTCGCCTTTCCTCTACTATATCATATAATAAAATAAACAACGCATACACGTGACGCCAGCCATTCATTCGGTCTTCTTCCCGCCAAAGTAGGACGTCGCCATTTTCTTACTTCATGATACGTTATCTGTGGCAGCTCATTATCATCCGATTTAATAAAATGTTCCAAGACCGGCTTGCGGGCTCACGTCGTGCTTGACCTGTTGTATATTTTTAAACATTGTGAAAAACGGTAGACAAAATTTTCCACTTTTTTTCATAGGTGTTTTAATTTTATGTCTCTCTCTTTCTCATGCACACCGCATGAGAAAGAATAAACTATCAAAGAATCAACTGGTATAATATGTATCATTCTTCAAGTATCGTTGTTTTTTGTCTCATTTCCATGTCTCATAGAAAATAATTCGACAAAGTCATGCCTATTAATGTAAAATAAGAACAACGTCGTATCATATTTGCTTTAACTTGGATTTATCTATACAATATTTTACAGGTCTCACAAAGTGATAATGCGCATAGAAATCTTCGTCACTGTTCGGCAACGGTCGTAGGTATTCCTCGAGCGTTCAGTATGTCGCGTTGTTCGCATGTTGCGTTGTAGGCACCGCTACATAATAAAGTAGACAAAAAAAAATCTAAACCCTCAGACGGAGGGGAATACCCCTCCGTCTGAGGGTTTAGATTTTTTTTGTCGAGATCGGAGCAGGATTGGGTCGAGATCGCTATGGTTCGTCGATCGAACCGGGATCGACTCGGGATCGGTTCGGGATCGGGTCGTTATGGGTACGGGATCGGTTTTGGATCGGGTCGGGATCGGTTCGGGATCGTCGGGGGTCACCAGTGTGGAGGAATGAGGAACAGGGAGTAAAGTTCACTCATCCTCCATAGAAAAGGGAGGATCCTCCGACCAGACTGGTTGTCTGGCCGGCCACTTTGCCCGCCGGTTTATGTGGTGAACTTGTATGCGTGCTAGTTGCACAGAAAACTCTGATTGCGAGATGCAGGATTCGCGTGACGTTAGTATGACGTGTTGTTCGCATGTTGCGTTGTAGGCACCGCTACAGTATAAAAAATTCTTGTGCTAAAAATAATTAGTTTTGTAATACCTATACAAATTAAAATAAGAATCTGCATAACAAAATTGCATACATATCAATAACATGAGTAAATATGTATACGCGATAAGGTAACATAAAACAAGCGAAACACACTTCACACAACCACAGTGACACAACACACAACTTCTGTTATCTCTGGCACGCCGCACGGCACACTTAAAAATCTTAGGTAAAAACATTGAAGCAGGAAATAATAAGTAGGTAATACAATTAAAATCTACAAACAAATATCAAGTTTGGATGAGACCGGATTGTTTATTACCTAACGTTTTTACCGGTTTCCGACAGATCTGAACGAAAAAAATATAAGAGGTCGAAAGTTCAAATCACTAGTATTATAAATACTCGTAGATCGCCCGTCAAATGATAAATTCGCGTAGATAAGTAGGTACTTAATGTGTTGACACGTGTCCGAAGCGTGACAAGCAAAAGACGGAGGTACTAACTACCTTTAACGAAACACCCATAGGTACCTAAATAGTTAGGTTTATGTTAACAGATGACCTACCACAATTATTTACACTAGATAACAAAATAAATGACTAACGTACTAAAGTTCTCGTCTGCATCGCTGTCACCCGGAAACGTGACCAGTGTAGCTACCATGAGTTTACATTACAAGAGTCGATCGTCGATATCGAGCGCGTTTGATTCATCGATTGGCCCGCTTCAAGGTTGTAAAAACTCTCAACAAATGAGAGCGCCAAACGCGCTCGATATCGACGATCGAGTCTTGTAATGAAAACTCATGGTAGCTACACTGATGAATAATCATTAAAAAAATATGTATAGGTACTTAATTGACTGTTGTACGGGTACAGCAGGTCACGTTACCCGAAACTATCAAATATTCCCTATCAACCTTGAGGTTGAGGCTTAATGCTTTAACCATAAAGTTGAAAATCTATTTAAAAAATTGACAGATTGTAGTAGCCAAGGAACTTATATCTAAACTGGAATGTGAACTATCGATCAAAACGCGGTCGGAGGGAGATAGCTTCACAGTAGCGCTCTGTCCTTGTTGTGTAGGGTGACTATTATAATGGAATTTATAAGGAATGTACGTAAAATATTTTTTTTCACTTATATTACCTGAGTTTTAATGAATATTAAGGTATGGATGCGAACTTTTTAATTTAATTATTGGATTTAAAAAATAGATGAATAAATTGATGATGTACGGACGACAGCAGGTAAATCTAAACGAAACTGTACCTTTAGATAAATATAATAGAAGAAAAGATCTACAAGAAAGCGGAATTTAATTTCATTGTAAATACCTAATAAAAGTCACTTACTTATTATGCACACAATGACCAAGTGCACATTTATTAATTATTCCGAAATTTGTCACCTTACATATAAACAAAATAACTTGTATATGATTACCGCAAAAAACCTAAAGAATCATATTCCGCATCCTGAGTATGACTCACTATTGGTGCCATTAATGGCATTAATGGCACCCTTTTTCAGCATCTTTTCTATAATCGAAATTGTTAGTTTCAACAAAATTACAAAAAACAAATACGGGTAACACTTACAAAGAGACAGAGGGCTACTGGGACGCTTTCTCCCTCGGACCGTGTTCTCTTCAAATAAAGTTTTATTTCCGATCGACCTTATTGCTCTTGCGAATAGAGTCTTCTTTTAAATAAGAGATTTATGTAAGTTCACATTCCATTTTAGATATAATTTCCTTGGTAGTAGCATGAAGTCGAGTGAAGGCGTCTGAACAAACCCATATAATAAATCATATTTTTTAGATGAATGACAATCCCTACTCAAAGACAATAATTAATTTACTTCTTATTTTAAATCTCACAAACCATGCGAAGCAAAAAAGAAAAGAAAAAAAAAGTCGAAGAAGCTACAACCAATAGCAAACCTCAGTACCTACTGAGGTACTTTTAGAATAGAATAGAATAGTTCTTTATTTGCGTAGAAAGTTTTAGCACAATAAAAGATTCCTTTTTTAAACAACTTATAAGGACGATGTTCTCAAGTCGACCATAACTTTTTACAGAGTATTAGGATTTACATTTCAGTTATTTTATATAGTTCCTGCTTAAGCATCACAACTATGGTTGATACCTTGATAGGAATAACCCTTTATCAGATTGAAGGTATAGCTTATAGGTAACTATCCTATTATTAAAATTTATTGGTTATACTCTTTGGACACATCAAGCTTTACATAACCAGTATAAGCTGACCTCTGATTGTACGACGACCCTATACAATTGCAGGTCAGCTAAATTTGGAAATTTTATAGCCTGATATGTAGCGGTGGGTGCACCAGTACGTATATCATTCACCATTATCATGTGAGACAATTACCTAACTATTTATTAATATGACAACATCTGTAAACAAGGAAAGTTCACGGAGGCATCAAGAGACCATCGTGTCTGGTCGTATGAAGACACGCGACTTTAGTACCTACCTAGTCGAGCTAATTAGGTCAATGAGATTTAAAAACCTTGGTACGTTTTACAGTAAATAATGTGAACATTTAGACCCCTATATCTGTTTATCTATCTAGGTTAACAACGGTGCCGCCGATCAAAATAAACTAGAGACTATCAGGGTCTCCGCTTATGATCCGTTTTCCGGATAGTAACAGGAACTTTATTGTAATACGAGTATTATTAACAATACCTATAAGTTAAAAGTCTGCCAGCGGAATTTCTAATCATTCTTCTCTATAGGAACCCAAACACTCTTTCTCATTTATTCATTCATCTTTCTCATTAAAGGACCGCTTTCCTCCTCAATTAAATCATTTCCAGACACTTTTGAATATTATGATTTAATCAAAATAATGCTTTGAGTTTTAAGCTAGGTTTGATTAATTGGGTTGTATCTTAAAAATAATTTAATGTCCATCAGATTGGTTTATAAAAAATATTGAACACGTATTTTTTATTTTTTCTTGTATTTAAATATTTAGGAATATATATTGATTTGGAATGTCGCATGACGTCACGCCCTGGTACAAAATATACCACGGCGTGACGTAATTGGCCCCCACTCCGTAACTTTAATACGTTATATCTCAGTAGTTTTTGGTAATTTCGACAAAATGAAAAAATACGGGTCCTAATTTTTTTTATTATCTACAATGTGTAAAGAAAACCCTGTCCGACCCATAATAAAGGTTAAGTAAACACATGACCAAATATAAATAAAATTTTACGTAATCATCATAGTAACAATACTAATGAATTTTGACATAATCTTTTTTCCCGCTAATTAATTCCAACTTCCCCGAAATTTGGTAATTTTCAAAAAGTGACAACACCATTTTGACAGTATTATTATAAGCGATGCGACCACGTGCCGCGTGCCCTTCCCCCCGTCGCCCGTGGAAGGTTTGCCTACCGCACATATATTAAGTTACCTCTTTTTGCGAAATAATATTTATTTTTTTAGGGGGATTTTTTTAAATGTTTAGCCTGGCTTTGTATCCATTAGTAGAATCAGTTACCGATACCTAACAATACCTTCACGGATCGGACAGGGTTTTCTTTACATATTGTATAAGACGGACTAATTATTTTTTTGATCTTCATACCTTGGATACATCCCTATTATGAATCAGGTTTTAAGTACCGCACAAAATGTTTTGTTTTCAGACCAAGCATACTCTATTCATTTATCAGTTACCGCGATCTGTGCAGTATTACCATGCTCTTAGAATAGTAGGTACCTCCCGCGGGTGTCGTAAGAGGTGACTCAGGGAACTCACACCAGGCTGAAGAAGAATGCACACTTATGTAAATAGGGAATGTACTCTCGGTGGTAGTTCAGAATATCGGCTGCCGGCAGAAGTTACCACCCACCAAAGTATTGCCGCCAAGGAATTCGTCGTGTTCCGCCATGAAGTCTGGTGAAGCCGTACGGAGGAGGGTCTGAGCAGTTGTGTTGCGATGTGTGCCGGGTACGATGCTCCTAATGTTATTGTGTCGGGAGTTTGGTCGTGGAGGGTCTCCAGATCAATCTCCCTCTGGCGCAGCATCGTTGGTGTTGTGTTTAACATTGCATCACCTCGCTCAATTGCCGTCTTCCTTCATATCCACTCAGTTTTTAACCGACTTCAAAAAAGGAGGAGGTTCTCAATTCGTCTGTATGTATAATATTTTTTTTTATGTATGTTCACCGATATTTTCGTCAATTATAGATGGATTGGATAGAGTTCACTTCTGAGGTGGTCCCATTTTAACCAGTCCAGGATCTGATGTTGGAATCCAGGAGAAATCGAGGGCAACCACCGAAAATTGTATGCTCGTATGGTGTTTTTGTTACGTAATCATGTCTTACTCAGGTATATGCTTCAGGGACACATTATGTTGACACATCTGGCGAGAAATCTCGCCGAGGAGTCTCGCCGGGCCTTCTCGCGAGAACAAGCAATTTATCCACACTCTCATTTTTTCTCATTCGTGATCTGTTTCCTATGCAGTATAGATGACAATCGAAATTGAAACTGCAGCAGGTTTGGCTCTGTGTGCCATTGCATATTATAACTTTGTCAATGTCGTAACTAAAAATAAAGTTCAAAAAAATAGATAAGCCAGACGGGTAACACAAATTCACGAAACAGAACAGAGTTAGTATTTTTTTATCTAATTTTCTTTCACTTTTCAGCTGGACAGTACTTTTCGCAACTAAAAAGTGTAAAAAACACTACAAAGTGAAAAATAACTAATTTCGGAAGTCGGTGTCAAAAACTAATATACAAAAACCAAAGACACCGACTTCCGAAATTAGTTATTTTTCACTTTGTAGTGTTTTTTGGAAGTCGGTTGTTTTTTTTTTGTAAAAAAGTTTTTATTTTACACTTTTTAGTTGTGAAAAGTACTGCCAATTGCCGTCTTCCTTCATATCCACTCAGTTTTTTTGAGTAAGTATGCTCTTAATAAACTAGTGCGCTTTACCATCAACGATTGCATCACTGCATACCATCAGGTGGCATTGCGGTCATGCACAGGCGCCATCGCTCCATACAAGCAGATTAGCTCTGCATACCCTAATAGTCTTCTAAAAAAATATATAATAATTTATAATATACTACAGTAAAATAATTTATATACTACAAACTTAAAACTGAAAGACTTTGTTGATCAGTTATTGATAACACTGCCATCTATTGGGCCTAGTGCTAACTACGAGACATATCAGTCGCCTTCGTCGCGACGCCCGCGCCACTTCTCGTAGCGGCGTAAGCAGTTACAAAATGTGCCTCTTCCGTATCAGTCTGTGTATAAAATTATTTGCTTGTGTGCCTAAACTGTTGTGTACGTGTGCGTGAAATTTCTTTGGGTTTAAAGCCCAGGATAAGCACAGCTTCTAATAATGCGACGAATTTAAGAAGTTCAGAAATATAGCATGATTGTTGTTCGTTCAAATACCTTTTTATTTTAGCAGCTTATATTGTTTCATTATTGGCGTATTTGGTTAAATATGTACCTATATTGATTGTTTTAAGCGGAATTGAATATTCATTTATTTTAGAGTTTTTGGTTTAACACAAAAGAAAGGTTGTCTTTATAAAAAGTATTATGATAATTATATGTGGTTAGCAGGTTGTGTAGTGTGTACACATAAATAAATTGTTTTGTTTCTCGTGTAGGTACCTATATTATTTTAAAACACGGCATTGACAGTTCGTCGTTATAAAAACTTAAAAGACCTTAAGTTTTTCAACCTACTTACTTTTGAATTTCAATACTATACTTTATATTGTAATAATTTTCCTGAAGTTTACAAATTAGCAAAATTTAATAGTTATGATTCCAATGAGTAGTGCATTACGCATATTTATGAAACACACAGGGCCAAAGCAGATTCATAGATTTGTCTATATTTCCATTTTAAAAGAACTTTTAGCGATTTCAAAACGATCTTATATATATTTAATTTTTACAGAGTTATTTAAAAATAGATAGGCGCGTTGATTTAATTTATAGATAGTAAAATATTTTTTTTTAGTTTTTTGAGAAATAAATTATTACTTATTTACAGTTGAGTTAGTAATACCATTTCATTGTATTTTGACAGCCTCCATGGCGTAGCGGTAGCGAACGCGGCCGCTGCGTAAGGAGGCGCGGGTTCGCTCCTCGCGCAGTGTAAGTATTTGTATGCATGAATATGAATATTTGGTCTAACTGCAATGCTTCGATATTGCCTTCGCGTTGTGGAGGTCAGACGGCAGTCGCTTCACGGAAAATGTCGAAATTTCGCCAAAATCAGCAATTAGACTGGAAAAGCGGACCCCAGATTCCAAAGCTTTGGATGCGACTGGTATTAACCCTGAGATGATGATGATGATTTCATTGTATTCATTAGGGCAAAAAAAAATACCTAATACCCCACGTATATCATTTATTTGACTTGTTCTTATCATCAATCACATACTTAGATGTTCATTGTAGCCTCGCACAAACATCAATTCAATGTTGACATGCGAAAAAGTACGCGACTATGTTAAATTGAAACTACGTCTAAGTTACGTTTTTTAAGTTTTACCATATATAAGCACAGAGATTTGGGTAGTAGGTATATGTATGCATAGTTGCATACCCTCAACAAAACCTCTGTGCACGCCCCTGGTCATGCACTAGTTTATAATTTTTAAAAAATGTAGACGACTCTGTAATTATACTCGCACTAATCAAAACCTAATTCTATTCTAACTTCTTTTTTTACTTCTCATATCAAATTGGGTGTAGCAGTATCTGTAAACGCCACTCGCGATTCTCTATGCATGATAAGTGAACTTTAAACTTAACCCTGTTCCTGATTCCTCTAAATGGATATTTTGTTGAACACTTTTGTTGGATGGGGAAAAAGAATAGGGATGTATCCAAGCTATGAAAATCAAAAAAATAATTAGTCCGTCTAATAGATAATAAAAAAAATTAGGTATTGAACTAATGATATGACGTGATTAATATTTTTAGGACTAAATTATCTTACGTTGGGTAGACAATTATTTGTGTATTTTTATAGCCGTTTCAGCATGAAAGCATATACGCATGTAGGAACGAAAAATACAAAAAAAATAAATCTTTCCACTTGATAATTTAAGTTTAGGTAGGTAACATCTTACATTAAGCTGGCGCCAGACATTGTTCAAATATTTTAACACTTATTTGAACACTTGTTTGGAAACATGTGTAGCACGGGTATTTGAGTACTTGTTCAAAGCTTTGTTAAAACATTTGTACTTTGCCATTCGTTGTCGGTTTCGAGCGCACATCAAACCGTTCGAAGGTGTCTGTGTTCAAACGTTTGCATAGCCTGCTTTACACGCGCAAATATTTCTACAAAGATTTGTACAAATATTTGTCTGTGTCTGGCGCCGCCTTAATAAACGTAAAAATAAGAATGCATCTTTCTTACTCCTTCACGCAAAAACTACTAAACGGATTTTGATGAAATTAGGCGCACAGATAGTGATAACCGGGATTAAGAAATAGAATAGTTGATATCCGGACATTTCCACGGGGTAGAAATTTATGCGGGCGAAACCGTGGGTGTTGGATGGAAGGGCCGAAACGCCCTTCCGCTCCGCCCAGAACGTGAGAGGTCATTAATTTGCTGACCTCCCATCCGAAAAAAAACCTCACCCGCGGTTGGACATAATAAGAAGTAACCTCCATAGCTTTGTAAAGAACAAAACAATTAAGAAGAATATAATACAGAAATCTACTAGACTCAACAGAAGCACGGCCATTTACATGGAGCGATTGACCCCCATAACCCAGTCACTGAGTAGTAAGGGGATTTCCCTTGGTCTGAAACATGGCCCCTCACTATGGGCGCCATAAGAAAGCTCAAGGTTGCACAGAGAGCTATGCTAGGTATTTCTCTAAGTGACCGAATTAGGAATGAGGAGATTCGTAGAAGAAAAAGTCGCCGACATAGCCCAGCGGATTGGTTCTTTGAAGTGGCAGTGGGTACATAGCACGTAGAGCCGATGACCGTCATGACCGATGGGGCAGAAAGGCTCTTGAATAGCGACCACGTACCGGCAAGCGCAGCGTCGGACGCCCACCGACTGGTCGGATAACCAAAATCGCAGGGAAGCGCTGGATGCAGGCCGCGTCCAACCGGTCTTTATGGAAATCCTTGCAGAAGGCCTATGTCCAGCAGTGGACTTCCTGTGGAAGATGATGATGCGAAACCCCTTGGTAAGGTACTGGTCGTCACCCAACTAACATTTAAGTCGTTAAGTAGACGTTTTGTTGGCAACTTAATGTTATTTAATATAATCGTATAAACGTCATAAGGACGTTTACTCGACGGCATTAGGGCCCATTTTATTCAACTTAAGGCGCTAAGAGTGTCGTGTAATAGTCATATATGGTCCTGTAAAGTCGCATAGTAGTCATATTTACGTCGGCGATTTGACTACATGTCATGTACCTAATGACAACTGTCACGGCGTGTATTAGACTTCGTGTTGAGTAATGGCTTACAATATGACTTTTAACCAATGTAATAGTTGTGTTATTGTCATTTAAAGGTGTGCTTATTTGAACGAATTCTATAACATATCACGTTAATATAATTTAGCAGTGTTTTTGACAGCAGAGTTAATATTGTATATTTTCTTTGTTATTTGAGGTGATAAAACTATTTCATCAGTTGTCAACCATTCCGCAATCAAGTTTACTGATTAATCTGAGGTAAGTTTCTAACAAATTTTTTACGCGCTTTTAAAATATTAATGTTTTCACATATTTCTATTAATATATTATTAATGTGACTGCGTTATATGACAACTACATAACTTTCCGACGTATAACTGTGTGTTCATTCATTCGAGTACGGCATAACAGTTGATTTAAGGATCAATAATGAAATAATAAACGCCTAGCTAACTTGGTTCAAATAGCATGTATTTGAACTAAGTTAGCTAGGCGTTTATATTTTAAGAACCGATTTGCGTGACATACCTATAACTAAGAATACTTTTGTTTTAGGTAAACCCCACAAGGATGTTGATAAGTTTTTACCAAAGAAAGCAAAAGTTTTGCACGAAAATAATCAGCAGCCAGTTGAAGAGCAATGCAATGTCCAGAATGTAGAGCTAGAAAATACACCACATCAGAAAGAAAATGTTTCACCATTTGAATTGCCAGTTAGATTGGAATCATAAAATTAAAAAGTGATAAAAGGAGTAGTATGTTCAGATTTTGTACGTTCTATCAAAAAGATATAAAAGTTTCTAATATCGGAAAGTTAAAATAGGTTTGTGTCGATTGAGGCACATTATCGGATTTAAACACGTTAACTTACAACCTGTCAGATTTCTTTATTGGATTTTCAGCATTAAAACTCAAGGTTGATTGGGAATACTCGTATTTGGCAGTTTCGGGTAGCTTGACCTCCTGTCATCCGTACATTATGTTTAAGTTGCCTATTGTGTAGCAATTTTATATGTTCTATTGTAAGATTATAAGCTACATAAGATGTTTCAATGTGGCAAAATAAATGAAGGTTTGATTTTGTATATTATTTCATATTTTACGTCTATGGATCAAAAAGTCATTTAAGTTTTTCCAAAACTAGCAATATTTTAAAGCTTTGCTTTTATTTCTAATTAATAAGTCTCGTCAAACTTGAAATGTTAATTACGTTCCTGGGTATAATAAAAAAAATGAAACAATTTTTACTGCCTTTCTTATTACTTATTTCTATGTATGAATAACACACTAACCAACTGACACTTTATATTAGTAAAATAATATAGGTATGATTTCAGTTTGTCAATTTTCAATTTCCAATCAATTTTCAATTTTCATATACAGATATGAAGGCACCAAAGGAATTTCAAAACATCATTCCTTAAGTTTCAAGTCATTTAATTGCTTAAATGCAATTTGAGGAATATTAAAATCAATAGTCCCCCTTTTTATAAGATAGTTCAATCCACGAAGACGCGCCCCACCAATTTTAGGTTGAGGGGATCGCGGGGCGCGGGGAGTTTTCTCCGAGCGTCAGTCACGGACCGTCAGTGGTTCGATGCACACAAGTAGTACAACTTGTATTTCAAAAATCCAGACTCGACACGAAAGTTGCTCTACTTTATATTTTTTTAAAATGTCGAAAAAATCTCAGCGTGTTGTACTTAAAAGCCAGGTATGTAAATTATTGTTACGAAACACATAAAATAATAAAAGAAAAGTAGTTTAATTCAAAATTAAATTTTACTAACTAGACTTCATTTTATATTTAAAAGTAAGACTAATGTTATTTCTTTTTATTTTTTTTTTAATTGTAGGCAAGAGAAATTATTTCTAAAGTTTACGATTTCATGAAAAAAGAAGCAAGTCAAAATTTTGCAGAAAAACTCACTGATGCTCGATGGAGAACCGCACAGGCTGTTGGAATATCTGAAAGCACAGTGACTAGAATTCTACGCGAAAGAAAGGCTTATACTGAGACAATAAAGCAAACTACAGTATCTACTATGGAGTCTAATATAACTATGGAGACGGATGCGATAGTTTCTGTAGTCCAAAGTGAAGAGCGTACAACAGAGCCGACTACGGAAATGGATATTGATTCTAAAAATGAAGCGAGTACGTCGCATTCGAATTTAGCAGGCAGAAGTGCTTCTATTTTTACATCACCTATGAAGAAGAGAAGGGTAAGACCACGAAAAATTAATTTAGACAAATTTGATATTGGTGTAGTCCGAAGAACTATCCAAAACTGCCATAAAGAACATCATCAATTTCCAACATTATCACGACTTAATACTATTAGACTTACTGATATTAGACATGCCGATGCATTCCACTAGTTTCTATGATAAATCCTTTACTGTACAAGCAGTTCGGCTATGGAATGACTTGCCCGTGTCCGCAAGGCGTGCTCAAACACTGTTTACTTTTAAAACTATGATAAAAAAGCACTTCCTATCTCTTTAAACATATTATTATATTTAATGTGCTCTTGTATGATATTTATTAATTAGATGTATAAATTTATTTAAACTAGTATGATGCACTTAACGTATATATTTATTGTATAATCTATGTAAATAGTACACTGTAGACTACCTACACTATTTCTTTATCCTACCTCTTAGAATTCCATCCAAAGGTTGTCTGTAAAAGATCGCTCTTAGCGATAAGACCGCCCATTGTGTCACCCTTTGTAAAATATTTTTATTTATGTTCTGTAATCTATTTGGTGTACATAATAAAGAGTATTCTATTCTATTCTACTATTTTGAAAGACCGTATACAATTTAATGGATGTAGAACCACCCTAAGAACATTGTTACTTAAGCTTGGTTATAAATGGAGAAAAACTGAGAATAATAGGAAGGTCCTAACCGAAAAACATGATATTCAAATGTTAAGATTGAAATATTTAAAACAGGTAAAATCTTTTCGTAATGCAGGTAGACTTATAGTGTACACAGATGAATCATATATTCATACCAACCACGTGCAAAAAAAATCTTGGGCCGACAAAGGCTCTAAAACAGCAATGAAACAAAATTTAACAAAGGGTGTGCGCATAATTATAGTACATGCCGGAAGTGCTGAGGGTTTCGTACCAAATGCGTTTTAACGTACAGAGCAGAGATCAAATCCGGAGACTACCACGATAATATGAACTCGGATAATTACTTAAAGTGGCTTAAGGAGAAACTAATACCAAATCTCCCAAATGATGCCGTGGTAGTCTTGGATAATGCAGCCTATCACAATACTAGTTCGGAAAAAATACCCACATCCAACTCCAACAAATTAGACATGCAGACTTGGCTGAATGCAAAAAATATGCATTTTGTACCAACCTACAAAAAGCCTGAACTTTATGACCTTATATTAAAAAACAAAGAAAACTTCCGCAAGTACAGAGTTGACGAATTATTAAAGGAATATGGATTCACAGTGCTTCGGCTGCCTCCTTATCACCCAGAGTTAAATCCAATCGAAAACATTTGGGGTATTGTAAAAAACGACGTTGCTAGCCGCAATATCAATCAAAACTACACTTCGATTATGCCCATTTTAAATGAAGCATTTGATCGAGTAAATGAAGATGTCTGGTTCAATACTTGTCAGCACGTGGAATAAATAGAAGACGAATACATGAGACACTGTGATCTTGATTTCAATTTTATTATAAATGTCAGTGATACTTCAGAATCTGAATCAGACATTTCTGAAACTAGTGATTGACGATTTTTATTTCAATAAAAAAAGTTCCATAAAAATTTTTCACGTATTTCATTTATGTCTCTAATTACCTCCTATTATTATATAAAAATGGTATTATAATCGTATATTAACTAATAATCACATAAAATATCCACACCTCAATTTTCCTTGCAGTCGGGTAAAGAGTATAAAATTGAAGTAGAGCATCTTTCACTTTGACCATGACGCTCTCTCCTGATTAGTCAATTTATTGTAGTGTGGGTGTGCACTCATAGATAATTATTGTGTACGGATAACACTCAAACATTGACGGAAGCTTGCACACATATACTATAAACGGTTAGGAGAAATAGTGGGGCGCGTCTTCGTGGATTGAACTATCTATATAATGGTCTCTGATGTCGTCATTAATGTTATCTTTATTTTCGGCCCTAAACTTCGGCAAATGAACTGCAAGATGTACTCGTAGAATTTTGGTTAAATTTACATTTAAATGTGATACGGAACCCTTCTCATTCTCTTCCCTATCAGTTTGAGCTCTATTACTTTGTATAAAAGGACGTGCTTGAAGCAAATGATACTTGTTTTTAACTCCCCTCTTTTTAATTCCCCACTTCTTTTAATACTTTTCCACTTTTATCGATCCATTTGTTGTACCAAACAGTAAATAAATATGATTTCAAAATGATGGAAGTTGTATATAAGGTGATCATAAACCTCTATTATGAGTAATAATTAAATAGCGGTCGTATTAGCATGTTTGTAATACTTTAGGATGTATGCAGGTCGTACTCGTAATACTTATTCGACTTATATATAATGGTTACAAATACTACGTGTAAACAAATATTGTCCGTATAGCAGCTGTTTAAAAGGTAATTATATGACAAAATTGACAGTATTACGTCGTTTATACGATGAAAACGTTTACACTACGAAAAGTTGTATAAGTTAGTTTTATAGAAGTCGTCGTAGACACTACTATATGACGGTTGTATAAAAAGGTCGCAATAACGTCTATACGACATTATTATACAACGAAAAGCGTATATGACTATCGGACACATAATGCACCAGTGCAGGACTAAGAGTTAACAGAAATACTGTAAAACAACTTTAATAAGACTCAAGGTCATATAAATGTTTGATTATATGACAAAAATGTTAGTTGGTGCAGTTTCGGACTTCTGGTGACTCATAACGACTGCCAAAGATCCCCCCGAATAACAGCCGAGACCACAAGATTGACGTGCTTCCTAAGAGACACAGGGCACATCTAAGGGCCAACCGTGGCAAGCTTAGTTTAAAGTGATGAACGACCGGGCTCCTGTTATTACGTTTCCACAAGCGCTTCCATGTAATACAGAATCCCACTAACATGGGCGTACCCAGGGGGAGGGGGGGGGGGGGGGCAAAAGGTCCAGCGCATGTTTCTACGAGCCATGCACTATATGGGCCATAAAACGTATTGTCGTACCCACAATTACTGCATAAATAATATACATATCTTGAAGCCTCTATATTGTATGGCATTGTTCGTGGAGATTTTGATTGTATCGATCTCACAAGCAAATTATATTATGTAGTCTCACGCACTGTTAACTTACGTAGTACCCGAGCAGATGCCTTATTTGCTGTCAAAAGCTGTCGAAATTATTCTGGATTGCGCTGCCCTATTCGTCGTATACTTCGACGGTTCCCAAGAACAAAGTCCTATCTACAAAATTGTCTAGTTGCAGTACGAAGCAATAAAGTTACGCGAATCTATTACATTACAAAAATAAATAAAATTAATAGAAAATTATGGTGAAAGGAAGTACCTACCCTTTACCATTTTAATAGATTCACGTAACTTTATTGCTTCGCACTGCAACAAGGCAATATTGAAGATAGGACTTTGTTCTTCGGACCCGTCGACTTGAATATTATAACTAATTGTAATTTTCTGAAAATTGATGTCTTTATATGCTCAAAATCTAAATTTAGGTAATTGTAATCTTATGAAAATTATTATTGACAATCATAAGAATGTCATTAGGAATGTAAGCTAGCCTAGACTTTATTTACTATTTATGTTTAATTATTTTTATTATTTTCTAATTGCCAAGCAATCGAGTTTAGATTTTCTATTTGGCATATGTTATTAATATTTTTGATCATTTATTTAATTATTCTTAATTGATTTTTCTATATATTTTTATTATTAATGTGATGTAATTAATAAGATGCTTATTACCTATCTAGTGGCACTCATTATCATGCTTTATTTTGTTAATATGTGGATAATATAGTGGGCTACAATATTGCTAATGTTATGAATTATCCTTCCTGTGTGTGTTATAAGTACTTATTGTTGCTTTGTCCCGGGGGCTTATACAGGATTAGCCCAGTCATATTAGGGTTTCACCTCGGAATGAAAGATAATAAGCTGCAAATTGGTATGAACCTTTGTTTTGTCATTCTAAATGTTGTCTCAAAAGTCACAATCGTTATCGTGTCCGCGTCTCAAGATATTCAAGGTCAAAGGTCACAAAAATCGGTTTTTCGCGAATATCTGGCTTCCTATCGGTTAAATGAGATTTGCATTTATAATAAAAGTTGTAGGCTATAAAATTCCCTACAACTTTTGTCTAAACTTTTTTTTCATACGACCAACCGTTTTGAAGTTAGAGCGCGAAGAGTGCACATTGTACAGTCATATACGGCCTAATGCAAGGTCAAGCGTGAGTTATGGTTATCAGTACTTTATAAAGTCAATTATTTACTTTTTAGGGTTAGGGAAGGACTTAGAACCTCAAGAATGGGGCTGGACGCTTGAAAATGAAATCCTGGAGCCCATACGAACGTTATTACCTCCAGCACCAGCCGAACTACTAAACGTAATATTTTGCAATTGCAAAAATGGTTGTGGTTCCCGCTGTGGATGCAGAAAATCAGGGCTACAATGTTCTTTAGCTTGCGGCCAGTGCAACGGACAAGCTTGTCTCAACGCTTCACTGTATCCAAGTAATCCCGATGAAGAAAATACATATGATCCCGATATTCTGGAAGGTTTGGAGATGAACATGACAGATAATGAGGATGATGACAATGAATCGAACATTTTTGAGCGACAAGAAGAAGAAGACCACGAAGAAGAAGAATATAATTAGCTTCCATTTCCAATTTCATTACAATTAAAATCAACAAAGATACTTTTGATATTTGAACTCACATTTTGATAAATGTATATTATGCCGTATTTAATAATAAATAAAAATATGTGTAAAATATATACTCTTACTATCATTTTAACTTAAAATAAAACTAAAATATATAATCCAGAATTAATAATATTTTATACTTAAATAGTTAAATATGAATAATTATATATAAATAATCAAGTTACTTACTTTAATTAAATATAAATAATTAATAGTTAGTACATAAATAATGGGCACTGTTTAATAATTATAATTTCCAAGTAAATAATTGACTTTATAACGTACTGATAACCATAACTCACGCTTGACCTTGCATTAGGCCGTATATGACTGTACGATGTGCACTCTTCGCGCTCTAACTTCAAAACGGTTGGTCGTATGAAAAAAAAGTTTAGACAAAAGTTGTAGGGAATTTTATAGCCTACAACTTTTATTATAAATGCAAATCTCATTTAACCGATAGGAAGCCAGATATTCGCGAAAAACCGATTTTTGTGACCTTTGACCTTGAATATCTTGAGACGCGGACACGATAACGATTGTGACTTTTGAGACAACATTTAGAATGACAAAACAAAGGTTCATACCAATTTGCAGCTTATTATCTTTCATTCCGAGGTTGACCCCTTTTTTACCTAATTTGACTGGGCTAGATCATTTGCGTCTCTTTCATACAATAATCTAATGAACTGTTAAGATGAAATTTGGCACTCCGGTGGTTTTTTTTTTTTTTTTAAATAATTATAAACTAGCGCTTGACCGCGATCCCGCCTGATGGTAAGCAGTGATGCGATCGTTGATGGTAAAGCGCGCTAGTTTATTAAGAGCCTATTCACTCAGAAAAACTGATCGAATAGGAAGGAAGACGGCAGTTGAGCGAGGTGATGCAATGTTAAACCCAACAACACGACCAACGATGCTGCGCCAAAGGGAGATTGATCCGAAGACCCTCCACGACCAAACTCCCAACACAACAACATTTGGCGCATCGTTCCCGGCACACATCGCAACACAACTGCTCAGACCCGTCCTCCGTACGGCTTCACCAGACATCATGTCGGAACACGACAAATCGCTTGGCGGCAAGACTTTGTCCGGTGGGTGGTAACTTCTGCCGGCGGCCGATGTTATGACCTACCACCGAGAAAACGTGGGTTGCAAGGAATTAACCTTTATTTATAAAAAAATGCAAAGGTTAATTCTGGTTATAACCAGAATTAACCTTTGCATTTTTTTATCGGGAGATTCCTACGAAAATATGCGGATAAAATCACGGAGCGTAGCGAGCAAACTAGAAGCTTGGCTTCTTCTTCTTCACCCTATAGAGTTCGACTGCTGGACTAAGGCCACCTCCAAGGCTTTCCACTATAACCGGTCTTGTGGCGCTCGCGTCCAAAGGCTTCCCATGACCTTTACTAAGTAGTCGGTCCACCATGTTGGGGGCCTTCCTACGCTGCGACTTCCGGTACGTGGCCGACACTCCCGAACATTACTACCCCATCGGCCATCGGTTCTAAGAGCAATGTGCCCCGCCACTGCCACTTAATTTTGGCGACTCAAAGAGATTTGTCGGTGAGTTTGACGCTACTCCAAGTAAAATTTCTCGCTCCCTAACACACTTCGACGCATTGCAGATCACCCCTCCGTTTCATTACTCCAATTTCGCTTGGCGTTCTTTCTAGGTTTATTTCTTTTTACTCAGTTTCTAAGGACCTTGCATGATTTTAAGTAACCCATTACCTTCCTCAAGAATTGGACTGTGAAATTCAAGTAGAATTTTTTCAAATCCGACCTGGAATTTCAGGAATTATTTCATTCAATCAGACAAACTCAGCATTATTAGTTAAAAAAACAACAACAAATTTAAACTTTTTATTTCAAGCCAATAAAATACACACAGTGTTAGTAATCTTATCCTATGTTAGTAGATAACAAATAATAGTTATTTTTTTTTTTTTTTTTTTTTAATCTACATTTTATTAAGGGGCTTTTGTCCCAATGCGGATATGTCAGCCCCATCGTACCTTATTATACAAATTATTTGACAAATTTAAACTTCTAATCTAAGGAAAAGTAAACAAACAATAGATTCAGTATGACGAATCATTGCTGAGCGACCGCTATCAAACGACATAATTTTCTGGCTGCCTCTGATTTCGGTTTTGATAGAATACTCTGGATCAGACCCACATTTAATCTATTTAATTTCAGTTCGCTCAGCAATGAATCGCGTTCATCTTTATTTCGAACACATTCCATCAGCAAATGTTGAACATCTTCAATTTTGTTACACGTTACACAATTAGGTGAATCACTCTTCTTCATTAAGTATGCAAACTTTGCCGATGGAAAGTGTCCGGATCTAAGTCTAAGGGCTAATTTTATATAGTTTCTGTTTAACTTAGGATCATCAAACCAGGGTAAACGAGGAGGCTCACCCTGTATGGTTTTATACCAAATGCCTTTTTCTATCGATTTACTGTTGAAATGTGTTTTCCAATCACTAAAGCATCTTGTTTTAAATTTTGGAATAAATTCCCACTGGTCTGGTATATAATTAATTAACCTGCCATCTACTGCTGCTAATTTTGCTATACGGTCAGCTTCCTCATTTCCTTTCAGGCCTATATGTGCTGGAACCCATTGCAATTTTAATTCTTTGCCACTCTTGTTACAAATAATAATAAATTTAAGAATTTCATAGGCTATCGATGTACCTCTGCGGCCAGAGGCGCATCGAGCCACGTGTTGCAGAGCACTCTTACTATCTGAAAAAATAACAATTTTATTCAAATTCTGATTAATTGCGTAAGATAATGCATGATATATTGCGATAAGTTCCAGCGACATTATTGATACATCACAATTTATTTTGAAGCCTGCTTGGTACTGTAAAGTTTTATCATAAAATCCAGCTCCTCGACCATTCTCATTTCTAGAACCATCGGTAAATATACTGTGCCAATTAATATAACTCGTATTTAATTCTGCTATAACATTATTTATCAGTATATTAGGGTCATAGAAAGTTTTAGACTGAGTAACACTTTTAAGATTAATATTTATTATGTTTTTAATATCTATTCCTGTTACCCATATATCTAAACTAAACATACTAAGAGTATGAACAGAACTAACCTCTATTTGACTTATTTCACTGTGTGTTTTTACTAATAATGGTTTTCTCTTATTTTCCCAGTATCTAATATTACAAAGGGCACTCAAATCCGAAATTAGTTCAGTGGTTACATTGTTGGACCAAGAATATGTTTTTAAACAGTATTTATACGCTAAGTATTGCCTTCTTATTAATAACGGTGCTATGTTTAACTCGCTCTCCATGACGTGGATCGGTGTACTCCTAATAAAGCCACCTATGATTCTTAGAGCTTGGTTTTGCACTTTATCTAATTTGACTGTGTGTGTTTTGGCACTGCAATCATACAAAAAACAACCATAATCCATTCGGCTTCTTAATAAAACAATGTACAATCTGCGCATGTATTTTGTATGTATTCCAAAAGTACTACCAGCAAGAACTTTTAATATATTTAAGAGTTTGAAGCTTTTCTCAGCTACCTCATTAATATGTTTGCGCCAACGCAGACTTCTGTCTAACCACATTCCTAAGTACTTGATATTTTCCGAAAAAACCAAATTACATCCGTCAACTCTCAATGAGGGTAATATTCGTCTTCGACCCCTGCTATAAACGCAAAAGTATGATTTGTTAGGCGATAGTGCAAGACCTAGTTCTCCTAACACCGAGACTATGGAATTCAGTGCCCTTTGCATATACATTTCACACTTATATATATCTTTGTCTTTAATATACAGAACATAATCGTCTGCATATTGTGACCACTCTACATCCAGAGATAATCTGTTTAAACTGTGAGTTATTAAATTAAATATTAAAGGAGACAGAGGGTCTCCCTGAGCTAAGCCTTTATTGGTACATCTAGTAATTATTGAATCGTTGTTATTATTTATTTTGATTTTAAGTCGTCTTTCACTTAAGAATGACCACAGATATGCACAAAACTTTGATCCTACTTTTAATTGATCCAATACCTTTATTGCAACATCAATAGACACATTATTATAGGCATTTTCGATGTCTAGAAAACATGCTAAAGTTGGAATATTCTTAGAAAACCCTATTTGAATATAAGTAACTAAACGAGTAATTGCGTCCATACAAGAATGAGATTTCCTGAAACCAACAGTCTGGTTTGAAAGAATACTGTTTTTTTCGGTGTGCCATTCCAAACGTTTGAACATCATTGAGTGAAAAATCTTGCAAAGACAAGACATTAACGAGATTGGTCGGAGTTTAATCTCAGAGCTATTAAATAATAGTTATTTAAAAATATTCTAATTGGCGACTTGGATATGTGCACGTAAATGATAAAAGGTCCGTCAACCTTGTTCGCCAGTGAGGCTAAAATACTGTTAGGGCTATCCTGAAATCGCTGCAACATCGATATTGGATCGAAAAATTGAAATCCCGGTGTAAATTCCGGACATCGGATGAAATATTCGGATTTCTTCGCAATAAATCGTGCATGTAGGTATAAAGCGAAACAAATTTTTGAATTATTTACGCAGGCTTGCCAATCTTGATTCACGAATTCATAAGGTACGCAGTCAAAGCACGTCACAACATAAGTGTGGCGTGACTATGAAACTATGATTGTGAACGATGAACGATTAACACGAGCAGAGAAAGGTGAGGAGGTGGAAACGACTCTTCTTTGCTCTGCAGCACTAAATATGCGAATTAAAAATATTTTGATTTGTTAAAGTTTTTATTCTGGCTTCTACTTAAATTGTTGAAATTTCCCCCCGCGTTCCGGACATGTCCGGAAAATTCCGGACGTACGGCAACCCTAGTTCCACACCACACCGTTGCGTATGATGGCATGAAAGTCATCAATTCGCGCTTCCGTGAACATGCCGTAAGCTCTGCAAAATCAAGGCAGCCCCAAAAATATTCTCAGTGCATTATCTTATTACACATGCATTACATATTAGTTTAAACATTTTAAAAGCCATACCTTTTCACTACACTACATTTATCTAAATTTGTATCCGTATAATATCAACAATCATTTGCATCTACTTTCGTCTCTGCTAACGATTGGTGTCCTACGCCTTATACCTACACTAAAAGATATTAGATTTTAACTAAAAAGATCGTAACACCTCTTTTAAAACAGGATAACGAACTTCATTCGCAATCAATCAAAATATAAGCATCAGACATCATTCTATATTAAACAGTAATTATCCCCAGATTATGATGTTATCAATATTATCTAAGTAATCTAAGTCTATATTTCATAACGACGTTGACTCAGACACCAGCTATTAATCTAAGAGGAAATAAGTAATCACAACGTTCATAATTCGACAATTTTTACTACGCAGTTAAAAATGATTTAAAAAAAACCTGTGCTCATGACGAAATTTGATAAAGGCTGCCATCGTGTACATGATGCAATCTCGTGCTTTGTTGAATGTGGCAAAAAATGTCGGTCTGACACGAGGTCAGCCGACACAATTAAAATAAGTAATTGTAACACCCCGTGGATGCCTGATTGTCTTTAATACCTAAAGGTTATCAATTCTTTGTATGCAAATGAGTTAGGTGTGAATGACAATGTTAATTATTTCAAAGATAAGCTTCAATTGTTACCAATTATTAACAGGATCTACCACAGACTAGTTAGAAGATAGGGATCTTCTTCAATTAAAGAAAAGTAAACGATTGATTTAAAATTTATTAGGCTGGCAAGTTTATTCACTTTCCAAATTTAACAAAACAGAAATGACATTATTCAAGTCTTGTTAAAGTGTTGGTAGGCCATACCATCGGCTGCCGGCAGAAGTTACCACCCACCAGACAAAGTCTTGCCGCCAAGCGATTCATCGTGTTCCGACATGATGTCTAGTGAAGCCGTACGGAGGATGGGTCTGAGCATTTGTGTTGCGCTGGGTACGATACGCCAAATGTTGTTGTGACGGAAGTTTGGTCGTAGAGGGTTTCCAGATTAATCTCCCTCTGGCGCAGCATCTTTGGTCGTGTTGATGGATTTGACATTACATCACCTCGCTAAATTGCCGTCTTCCATTCTATTCACTCAGTTTTTTTGTATATGGTAAAACGCAAATGACCCTGTAGGTATAAGTTCCCTTTTATACCTACTTTGATTAGTAATTAGGATAGTTCATATAGGGATGTAGGTACATGTTCTGCGAGATTACCGGGGAGGAGGGGGGGGGGGCAGTTCGCCCATGGACAGCAATATACATACGTCAGATGAGAATGAGAATAAACTTCATTGTAATTTGGACAGTGATCCAAAATCAGAGCTTTGAATGAGTGATGTTTATTTGTGACGTTCTGTACCCAAAAGGTTAAAACGGGACCCATTAATTAATTTATTAAAAGTTTTCGCACAAATGTACAGGCGACAGCACATCAAGCTACTGCAATCTGTCAGATTTCTTTATTACATTTTCAACTTTATCACCAAAGCAAGAAACTCCCAATCAGGAGTATCTGACAGTTTCGGTTAGCTAGACCTGCTGTCGTCCGTAGGTACTATAGTGAACGTGCAGTTCTTTCTGCATCGTTCTTACTGTAACTAGTTTCATTTCAACATGAACGATGTAATCTAAGATTTTCACAATGATGTATTTCTGTTACTATTATTACAAACTAAAAATTGAAATAAATATTTAAGAGGGCTCTCCCATACAGTGAAAGTAATTTTTATTTTTGTCCTTTTTGCTCAATATTAATAACAGTAAAGTCGGTAAAAGGTAGACATTAGAAATTTTCACAGATAACGTATTTCTGTTGCAAAAATAATCATAAACTGAATAAAATAAATATTTAAAGGAAGCTGCCATACAACCGACGTAATTTTATAATGGTACGGAACCCTTCGTGTGCGAATCCGACTCGCATTTGGCAGGTCTTTTTTCACAAATATCCAGGATAAAAAGCTTGGATACTTCCTCCGTATCCAGCTTCCCAATCTGATAAAATTTCATAACTTAATACCCTCACAAACAAAAAAATAATTTTGCAAATCGATCCAGGCGCCTTAGAGTAATCGGTGAACATACATAAAAAAAATATTCCAACGAATTATGAACCTCCTCCTTTTTTGAAGTTTGTTAAAATTGGCTAACACGCTATGGTTCTAACGGTATACCTACTTAAACGTCGATTAGATATGTCTGACCATGGAAATAAGTAGGTATATAACAATATGAGCACATTAATGAATCCCTATTTTTTATTGTTTATTAATTTTCATACAAACTAAATACCTTGCCGTAAATAAAAAGATGTCAGTGGCCCCGATTTTGTTCTTCACAAACTACATTAAATTTAAATTCAGTTTTCTTTCTATTTCATTAAGAAAAGGACAGAAGATAAAATGTGAGTTTAGACCTGTCAAATTAGTGCGCTCCTGAGGTAAACAGAAGGCCTAGTATGAGTTTTCAATACGAAACTCGATCGTTGATATCGAGCGCGTTTGGCGCTCTCATTGGTTGAGAGTTCTTGCGACCTTGAAGCGGGCAAATCGCAGAGTCAAACGCGCTCCATATCGACGAACGAGTTTCATAAAGAAAACTCATACTAGGCCTACAGGCGTATTTTTAGTCGCCAAGTTTATAATCGCGTCTAAACTGTCTATGGAGTATCTTAAATTGACAGGACTAAACTTAAATGTAGTGTGATGTATCTATCCTTTTCTTAACGAAATGTAAAGCAAAAGATGCTCTTAACTTAAAATTAGTTTAGTTTGTGAACAACAGAATCGGCGCCATTGTATGTTTTTGTGTACAATAAAGTATATACTTATAAATAAATTAAGTACTTAAAATCGAGGAAAAATATTCAAATTTTTAAAATTGGTAGGCCATAACATCGGCCGCTGGCAGAAGTTACCACCCACCAGATAAAGCCTTGCCGGCAAGAGATTTGTCGTGTTCCGGCATGATGTCTGGTGAAGCCGTACGGAGGACGGGTCTGAGCAGTTGTGTTGCGATGTGTGCCGGGTACGATGCGCCAAATGTTGTTGTGTTGGGAGTTTGGCCGTGGAGGGTCTTCAGATCAATCTCCCTTTAACACAGCATCGTTGGTCGTGTTGTTGGGTTTAACATTGCATCACCTCGCTCAACTGCCGTCTTCCTTCCTATTCGCTCAGTTTTTCTGAGTGAATAGGCTCTTAATAAACTAGCGCGCTTTACCATCAACGATCGCATCACTGCTTACCATCGGGCGGGATTGCGGTCAAGCGCTAGTTTATAATAATTAATAAAAAAAAAAGATACATACGACCGAAGGGTTGATGATAAAAGGGTTGGTGATGACCGAGTGCAGGAGGCCTTTTTTTCCGAAGGTGGAAAAATCCTCTTGGACTATCCTCCGCACGGGGACGCCGAGGGGTGTGCCAGACTCAGATTCAGACGATTCACAGATTCTACGGTACTGAGTGTAGGAGGTCTGGTACTGCACACTCTCATATTTGAATTACAACAAAAATCAGCTTTATTTCAATGCTAATCAAATTGATTCCAGAGTGACTAGCACTAGGTATTGAAAATGTCGTAAAACTTCATTAATTTTTACGACATTTACTAAAGAAAAAAAAAAAAAATTACTTTGAATTCCTCCAAAATTTTTCCAAAAACTCATGTTTGTTGACATTTTTAGCTAATATGAAAACTTATTACGAACATTATGTAACATTAATTTTTGTTTATAATGCGAAACCCGAACACGTGTCCAGTTTTTTTAAGTAAAGAATCTATGTACGAAATTCCAAAAAGATATCATGAAAACAACAAAGTCGTGACCTTGATATCCTACTTGGCTGTCCCAACAAAATTATGGTCCACGCTCCGCTCAGGCGGGCGACCACGGCGTTGATCTCTGGCGTCAGCTGTGCGCGATACGGTGTGGAATGTTTCCTGGGTAAAAAAAAATGATTCTGTTTAGTCCGTCATTCAGATTATAGAAAAATATTGGATACGTATATTTTGTTTTATCAAATCAATAAAAAAAGACAAATATAAAAGGCATCAAAGATCAGGAGTGGTGGCTGGTGACGTCACTACTCGCTAACAAGTGTAGCGTGCAGTGACGTCACACGAGTTTTCAACGCACTGTGTCACTGTATCATTTTTTGTTAATATCAAAGACAAAGACAAAGTCTTACCGCCAAGCGATTCGTCGTGTTCCGGCATGATGTCTGGTGAAGCCGTACGGAGGACGGGTCTGAGCAGTTGTGTTGCGATGTGTGCCGGGTACGATGCGCCAAATGTTGTTGTGTCGGGAGTTTGTAAACTGTATTCTTTTAAACTTGTTCCTTCCCCTTTGTGTCAGTGTTCTACGAATTTGAACAGTCCGCACATCACATCTTGTGGGAGTGTGTTCTTTGGCAGAATGAACGCAATATTATGTTGGATAGTGTACAAGTTACATCCGGAGTCGTTTATTATACGGACCTTGTAGAAACTAGAACCAATTTCCGTGCGTTCAGGCGCTTTTGCCATACCTATTATTGGAATCAATTGTAACAGCTAATACCTACTTAGGACCCATTAACTTAATCAAATTTTATTCCGTGGTGCTTGGCAATCTGGGCTTCTCCCAGTTGCAATAATGTCCCTTTGTGCCGATTGGCCTAGTTCTGTTCTGTCTCCTGCTTGTTATGGAGGGAAGTGGAAAAAATATCTTTTTTCTTACTCCTCCGCTATTCTTTTCTGATTAATTTCGTTGCGGGACCCAAGACAGTTGAATCGTTTCTCCGGGACTCGTCGAGCTTCATTGCTCGGCGTTTTTCTGGCGGTCGCCACTGTTGATTCTGGCTTTCAGGAGTTGCAGTGGTTGGGAAAAGTGTGGCGGGTTTTGTCCCAATAAAAAAAAAAAAAGCCAAGCCAAGCGATTCGTCGTGTTCCGGCATGATGTCTGGTGAAGCCGTACGGAGGACGGGTCTGAGCAGTTGTGTTGCGATGTGTGCCGGGTACGATGCGCCAAATGTTGTTGTGTCGGGAGTTTGGTCGTGGAGGGTCTCCACATCAATCTCCCTCTGGCGCAGCATCGTTGATTGGATATGTGCTCAATGGCTCAGACCCATCCTCACACCGTCCGAACACGACAGTAGGTAGGTACAGCATAATCAGGATAATCAGGATTATTCTGTACGGGACAGACCCCGGTACTGCAATTCGTCCTGTGTCGACTGTTTCTATACGACGATGCGAAAGCGATGCACACCGTAGAAACGTAGGTTGAGACAATCCTGAGCGTATTTGTGAGCTAGTTTGATTCACAGTACATTAAACCATTCTTATATGATAAATGCAACGACAAACAAACATAGGTATGACTCAGAGGCAGGCGTGTTATTAACAGTTTTTATCAAACTTTATGTTTTCTTTTTTAATTTAATTTTATTATATTGTTTAATTAATTATTTCATATCTACACTTATGTTATAGTGATTACTTATAATATTAATTTCATTTTTCAATTTAATTAAATTTGTGTTGATTCTATTGAATTTCTATTTAATGAGTGTTCTTTACCTATAGTAAATTGATTTATTATTATATCTAAGCTTCTATTCTATTCGCTTATTTTTTGAAGACGTATTCCTTAATGTTTCATTCATTTATTTTTAAAACAATGTATTGAATATATGTACATAATTAAAAATAGTAAAAAAAAACCTGTTGTAGTTATAATATACGAATACGATTACGATAGGGTACAAACATATACATCTTGTAGCGGTACCTACATAAACGCCACATAGTGACGTCACACGAATTCTTACAACTCTCAATCAGAGTTTACCGTACAACTAGCATACATACAACTTCCCAATTTCAAGCATTGGGCATTTGCCCGCCAGACACAACACCCGTCTGGTCGGAGGATCCTCCCTTTTCTATGGAGGATGAGTGAACTTTACTCCCTGCTCCTCATGCCTCCCCAATATTGCTTCGTCGAGACCTACTCTTGATGACAGCACTATCCTCTTATCGCCACCTAAGTATTGTGCCCACAGTGCACTGAACTCAAATTTAGTTTATATTGTGAACAGCGGAATCGGCGCCATTGTTGAATGAAATGCCACTGCAGTGCAAAATCAAGCCAACCGAGACACGCAATTATCTTTCATGCATCATCCGACGTTCTTCGCACAATTGGCACTTCTCTGTGCTTTTCTGCTGGCGAATTTGGATGTGGCACCAGTCTGCTCACGCCAAGCGGGTGGACACTGCCCGCAATGAGACGTGTTGGATAATATCGGGCTGCTGAAAACTGGTTCCATTCCTCAAAAAGCAAGTAGAGACCCGCTTGCAGGAATTGCACCACCTACTCTACGAAGGGACGTCACTTGCGCGCAACAGAAATAAAAATCTGTTTCCTAACATCACCTCTATGATTACCTACATAACATCGCCGTGGTGGCGTGGTGGAGTGGGCTTAAAAGTCGTAGAAACTTCTTGACGTCCACGCAAACCAATCAGCAAAACCATCACCGCCTCCCGACTTCGGTTAACAGCAGGAAAATTTGACAGTGACCTATATGGAAAGCTTTCCACCGATTATGTACAGTACTGACAGTTTTGTGGGATAAATGGTATTATTGACCCATCCTATGGGGGCACCGTGCGTGGAGGCGCAGGGGGACCCCCCCCCCCCCCCGCCGGATATCTCGCAGAACATGTATGAACTCCCCTAATTATTAAACAAATTTTAAACGGAGACTTATACCGGTTAATTTACGTCTATTTTCCCTACCACACTACACTACAAATACCTAAACTATCTTGTAGATGTGCTTGTGTTGCCCAGTGGGGCAAGTTAGAGCAAGGGTAGGCAAGTCAGATTTTTAGGGTCGAATCATCCCCGGCTGTTTTGTCTTACAAACTACATAAGCACATCTATATGAAACAATAGCTATTTGTAGTGTAGCGTGTAGGGCAAATAGACGCAAATGATCCTGTATAAGTCCCCGTTTATAATTTGTTTAGTAATTAGGGGTGTTCATACATGTTCTGCGAGATCCCCTGGGGTTCTTCCATGTACACTAAGATCCCCTGGGGTTCTTCCATGTACACTAAGATCCCCTGGGGTTCTTCCATGTACACTAAGCTCACTTCACCTTACTTTTCACGGTGTGATTTTTATAGAATCCATCGCGTGCACTTCTGTGGAGTCTCCTATATTCGGAGCTGTAGTTGGAGTTTTATATTAGGTATAACCAGCCCACGTATTTATTACATAATTAATAATAACTTGGAACACAAAAATTACTCATGCTATTAATAGTATATGACTTTGTTGTATTAAGCTGATAATATAATTCAAAGTACTTAAGTTATATACGACTTATTAATGCCACTTATTTAGTCATTCGTATTGTGATAAAGACATGTGTATTGCAGGTTCTGTCATGTCCTTATCACTACATTTAATGAATGAATTTCCATCAATTTATTCTATTCAAATTCAAATACAATATATACATAAATGCCATATAATGTAAGTAAAAGCAGAGCTTAGCCTAATATTAGTAATAAGTTAACTGAAATGGGTCTGGGCTTTTATCCACCTACGTAAAATGGGAGAGTCCCATCGGTTTGAAAACACATTCAAGATGACATTGGAGGAGGAGCGTAAGCATGCCATCATGGAAGCGCAACGTTCCCGCATGATCGCGGCGAACCCGTCGACCCTCGCCTCCGCGGATATCGCTACAGGCTACAGCGGCACGGCAACCCCAAGAGCACCGCGAATGCGTTATTGTACTGTAGGCGTAGGTCGCTGTATACCCTAACATACTTAGGTTAGAACAGAGTGCAAACCTGCGGGCCAGCATGTTGCAACGGACAGCCAGCAATCTGCGCTCCCTATCAATGCCCACATTTTCCTACAAGTTTATATTATATATATAAGTGTTTCCGCCAGTTTTCTTTTTATTGTTCTCTCTTAGAAACCCTCACTAATCCTACTTCTAATATTAAGTACTTATAAACAATTTTAGGATGGATGAATGAGCGGACCCCGTCGCTATATCACTCACCTAGTAAAATGTTGGTAGGTACATCTGCAAAAAATATTTATACAAACTGTTATCCTTGTTTCTGTAAAATATGAAAAATGTAGATGTGTCGATAGTAGGCTGCACATGAAACAATACACTATCGACCCAGGCTTAGCTCTACTTGGGCAGTGAGCTGGACATATAGCACCAAACAAAAAATGTAGATGTGGCGATAGTAGGCCGCACATGGAACACTACACCGTCGACCCAGGCTTAGCTCTAATTGGGCAGTGACCTGGACATATAGCACCAAACAAAAAATGTAAATGTGTCGATAGTAGGCCGCACATGGAACACTACAATGTCGACCCAGCCTTAGCTCTAATTGGGCAGCGAGCTGGACATATAGCACCAAAGAAAAAATGTAAATGGGTCGATAGTAGGCCGCACATAGAACACTACACCGTGGACCCAGGCTTAGCCCTAATTGGGCAGTGAGCTGGACAAATAGCACCAAAGAAAAAATGTAGATGTGTCGAAAGTAGACCGCACATGGAACACTACACCGTCGACCCAGGCTTAGCTCTAATTGGGCAGTGAGCTGGACATATAGCACCAAACAAAAAAAAATTACAAGAAAATATTAGCCAAGCTTTAAAAGCGACCTGAGCGTCGATCTTCGCAGGGAGGCTGGGAGTACCTGGGTGAGGGTGCCTAAATACGTGCATTATGGAAGTATGTCCAGTAGTGGAACGATATAGCTGATGATGGAAGTTGATAGCGGCACTGTTCTGATTGGCTAGGTCAACATTTATATTACCTCTGACCGAGAGGAGGCGGCCTACGTCCATGAAGTTTTAACATTATAGCATCTCAGTAAGAAGGCAAGAAGTAGGAACATTACACACAGGTTGATTATACTTATTTCTCTCTTAGTTAACTATTTTCATTGTTTCAAATCTCGAAGTATTAACTCATCTGATGACTAATGTTTCATCATTTGGGTATTCTTAGATCTAGGTATCATTCGGTAATGTTTGCGGAACATGGCGCGACGAACACGCGCTCATCCACAAACACCTCATTCATACAGTAGGTACGAATTTATTATCGAACACGCCAGAAGTATAAACACAAACTATATAAAGATAAGCTTACGACACGAAGCGACAACTTTCCTAAGACGGTAACTATTTTAAGTACAGTTTCATCAGCGGATTTCTACCGCTGAGACGTAGATCGCAGACGAACCAAAATAATCACATGACCTGCGAGTTTTTGCTAATTTATGTGTTATCAGTATATTAAACGTGCCCACCGCCGGGGGGCGTGTTCTGATGTAATAAATAAATAAATAATGCTCCGGAGCAAGTCTCTCCTGTGGACGATAAGCGTGTATCAAAGATTTTGGCGCTTCTTAATTCAAATTGAGTTGTTTACTATAATGAACGTCTGTTTTTATAGCCAATGTTGTAACTTTAGATTTGTGATGACGGCGATTTAAATAAGCTCTAATGGAGTACTTGTTATGTATGTAGCTCGCTAGCACGTGCCCTGCGCATCGCCACAACACAAGCCGGTGGTGCAAAAAATGCTAGTCCAATAATAGTTTTAGCTGCTCCGGCCTATTTTTAATTATTTCGTGTTTTTTGGATTGTTATAGAGGCTATATGTAGTAGAGCTTTGCACTACAGGCAGTCTCCAAATGGTGCAAAGCCAATCTTGCAGCATTTAACGCGGACAAAACACAAGCGTCTCTATTCACCGCCAAAATAACCCCGTTCACCATGGGTCCTTCTTTTCGGAATGTATCCTTGGACTGCACCGACCACCTTCAGCTTTTGGGAGTTGAGATTTCCACGAACCTATACATTAGACGGTAGGTACATTGAGTCCAAAGCCAAGGTGCCTGCCAGCTGCTGGGAAACTTGGCATTAATGCAAAGGGTCGGCGGTAGTGAACACCAGGACAGCCTCTAATGTTATACAAAGCTCAGCTCCATTAATGTATGGAGTACTGCTGCCACATTTGGGCTGGTGCTGCAAAATGCCACCTGGTAACTTTAGATTCGGTGGAGAGGCGTGCGAAAAGCCTAATTGGCGACCCAGATTTAGTTCAAAATGGTCTCCAAAGCCTAGAGTACAGGCGAAGAGTAGCCAGCCTGTCGGTGTTCTATAGGATGAATTTTGGAGAGTGTGCGAGGCAATTGCATGACTTATTTCCTCCATCTCCGTTCCATCATCGGACGACCCGTCGTACGGCGAGTATCCACCCTAAGGCATCGTCCTAATTGGCGGAAATCGCACTATGACACGATGCGTTCTCTTCGTTTGATGAAATTTGATGAAATCTGTATGTTTGAACTCATCGCACGAAGAGAACGCATCATATCATCGTGTGATCTACGCCAATTTGGACGATGACTTACGTTATTGACACCACTACGATTCGGACGAAGCGTTTCGCCTCCTCTTTTATACCACGTACATCGAGGGACTGGAACAATTTTTTTGGCTTCCATACGCAGAGTGAAAACGGTATACTAATACTAATAATCCACTGTCTGTCAGTGAAAGTAGTTCGTATCTCATAAAATGTGATAGCCAGATAGTTAAAATTGTCACAGATGATGTATTCGTTGCCCTTATAATAACAAATATAAAAAAGTTTTTATTTAATATTTTAATCTTAAATCTAAATAAATAGATAATCTATAAGATAATTCTAAATCAACATCTAGAGTACCAGGTGAATGGTGTGAGTAATAACTTAACACCTGTTTATAATTCCGTCCACCTGAGTGAGGTACTTAAATTCATATATCACGAGAATTAGAAGTCACCAGAAATAACTAATCTTATAATTACACGCAATACAATACAAGCATATATATGTATGAAAAATATCTCTGAATGTGCCATGTTTTAGTATAGAGACAACTAGATAGGTAAACTACAAAATCAAATGTTTAGAGTTTAACTATCGACAGTTGGTTAGGTTTCCAGAAAATTTTGGATCAGAAGTCAACAACATTTTTAGTGGGACCAAGTTTAACGAACTCAAAAGCAAAATAATAGTGATGAGGTTGACACAAATGGTCCTTGGGTTGTCATCATCAATTCAATCCAACGACCAGTTTCTTTCGTCTTTCAAATTTTTTCCTAAGATAATTATTGTCATCTTTAAATTTACTGTTTCATATCATCAGCATCATAATCACAGGCGCCCGCTGCTGGAAATACGCTTCCCCCAGCACCGCTACACGCCCAGTCATGTGGCGGTGCTGGGGTAAGCTTTTTGCTTTTTGCATCCAGCAGATTTCTGCGGCCTTCACAAGTTTACAGTCCATATAATTCAATCATCATCATTATGAGTGACCGGCGCAATCTGACTTTTTCTTACATACTTATACATAATATATTTCTTTGGTAACACAAACCGCACACACACACATGTAGATACCTACATTACTCGTACACCGCTACGAATACATATGTATTCTTCACGCATCTAGAGTTGCCTAATTATTTTTATTTATTTTTTTGATTTTTTACTTTTTAGTTTTTTATTTTATTTTCTGTAATTATTAGCTTCATCATTTCTATTGTTAAGATAGTACGTAAGGGAAGAGCTAGACAGCTCCGACACAAGTAGGTACTATTGTAACTTACAGGAGCTGCCTCAATTTATGAAGGACATAATGTTGAGATGAAATAAATACTTTTTTTTTTTTTAATTATATATAAACCAGCGCTTGACCGCAATCCCGCCTGATGGTAAGCAGTGACGCAATCGTTGATGGTAAAGCGCACTAGTTTATTAAGAGCCTATTCACTCTAGCCTTGAAGACACTCAAATTGTAGTCTTTTGTTTTTTGTTTTTTTAATACATGCCCAATATTCCGAAAACCGATTTCCAAACAACTTTTCATTTACCGGTGCAACTGACAACTGACAGACTTCTTCTTCAGCCTATGGATGTCCACTGCTGGACAAAGGCCTCCCCCAAGGCTTTCCACGCTGACCGGTCTTGTGCTGCCCGCATCCATCGGCTTCCCGCGACCTTCACCAGGTCATCGGTCCACCTTGTTGGGGGCCTCCCTACGCTGCGCCTTCCAGTACGTGGTCGCCACTTCAGAACCTTACTGCCCCATCGGCCATCGGTTCTACGAGCAATGTGCCCTGCCCACTGCCACTTAAGTTTAGCGACTGACAGACTTGCTCCCATGTAATTCAAGTAAATAGGTATTATAGAACTCAGCGGCTCGCCATAGTTAATTTATTTATTTATATACATATTTATAGATAACATCGATACAGCTTGTCACGAGTTCATCATCCTTTACCGATTAAAAAAGCAGGTGTGCAGCGATCGATCAAAGAGATTTAATATAATCTACCACGCACAATGGTCCACTTGGACACAGTAAACATATGTGACTTGGAGGACTAAGAGCGGACACCAAACCCGTAACACAGAACATACAATATAATCTAATAAAATATTAGAAGTTCTTTACTATGTTTGATATATTACGTCAAGCTGTCTGCCATCTGTCATGCTAACTCAGCAGACCTTATTTTAAGCTGATTTAAGATTCATCACTAGACCATTACCTACACGAGAACGCACAAAGAAGTTAAATCTTCTCAAGACTGTCGATAGTCTCCCATTACCGCTATATATACCTACATATATATGGCGAGGGCGGCAGGGATCAGTCTACCTCGGGTCTCTAGCACAGGACGCACCCAAATCTTGAGAAGTATTTTTAATCAAATCCTAAACAAGGTCAAAATATGTTCAGTATCTTTGAAACGGTTGTTAGTTCCACAACAATCCACTGATAAACATACGCCTCTCCTAATGCACGCCAAGAATTTAGGCATGACATTTAGGCCCTAAATGTCAATACCTGTTAGTATCAATTATTAATTAATGCATTTTTTATTTTGTTATAATCTCATATAATATCTACTGTTATTATTATTAATCAATTTGCCTACATCATTACCAAATATTTTGAGGTCGGCTTTCAGTTTGATCCTAACTATGTACTTATAAGCTATAATAAATAAAAATATATAAAATTAAAAGGTATAGGTACATAACCACAATGTATTGTACCTAATACATTATCTTACGAAAGAGGATGCCTTTTTGTAACACTAATTATATGATTATGGACACAGGCAACTATACCGTGATACTTTTTCAGTAATTAAAGATCATTCGTGATTAGTTAACTAATTGTCGTGATGTTTCGGTATCAAACGAATGAGAATCACGAGCGCGGACAGTGAAGCCTTTACGAATAAGTTATTTCATCATATTTTATGACTAAGCTGGTCGCTCACAATGGGCTTCATACGAAGGCTCAGAGTCACAGAAAGGGTGATGGAAAGAGCTATGCTCGGAGTTTCTCTGCGCGATCGATTCAGTAATGAGGAGATCCGCAGAGGAACCAAAGTGTACATAGCTCTTCGTGTCGCTAAAATAAATTGACAGTGGGTGGGGCACATTGCTCGTAGAACCGTTAGCCGATAGAGCAGTAAGGTTCTGGAGTGGCGGCCACGTACTGGAAGACGCAGCGTAGGGAGCTCCTCAACAAGGTGGACCAATGACCTGGTGAAGGTCGCGGGAAGCCAATGGATGCGGGCAGCACAAAACTGGTCATCGTGGAAAGTCTTGGGGAAGGCTTTTATCCAGCAAGGCTGGAGGCTACCAAAGATATAATTACATTTCTATGAAGTCTGTGATCTATCTGATCTCACGTTCACCGCGGCGGGCGACGTGTAGCCGTCCGTTACCGAAGACGGCCGAATAAAGAATAATTTAGACAAAGTAAAGCACCTGAGTGCGAACCTACTGCCTTCAACTCGTACGTCGAGGTACTAATAATACCTACCATATATCCACCTACAATATTACCTATACTTAGCCATAAATGTTATGAGATCCTACCCTACTAATACCTTTTTTTTTAATAATTATAAACTAGCGTTTGACTGCAATCCCGCCTGATGGTAAGCAGTGATGCAATCGTTGATGGTAAAGCGCGCTAGTTTATTAAACCAATTCACTTAAAAAACTTAGTGAATAGGAAGGAAGACGGCAGTTGAACGAGGTGATGCAATGTTAAACCCAACAACACGACCAATGATGCTGCGCCAGCGGGAGATTGATCTGGATACCCTCCACGACCAAACTCCCGGCACAACAACATTTGGCGCATCGTACCCGGCACACATCGCAACACAACTGCTCAGACCCGTCCTCCGTACGGCTTCACCAGACATCATGCCGGAACACGAAGAATCGCTTGGCGGCAAGACTTTGTCTGGTGGGTGGTAACTTCTGCCGGCAGCCGATGTGGCCTATCAGTGAATGATAAGTATGTATGGGTTTTTGATACTCGTTTACGCAAAAACTATTGGACGAATTTGGATGAAAATTGCACACAGGTGGTTTAAAACTAGGATCTACAAATAGGATAGTTTTTATCCAGATATTCCCACAGGATCGGAACTTATGAGGGTAAATACCGCGCTGTGTAGCTAGTTTATGATATACCTAAAAGTGAACTTAAATTAAGGAGATAAGGAGTAGGTAAATGCTTTGATAAAAGACGAATAATTGGTCTAGACACTGAAGTACCCAACAATGTGACCGCATACCTAAGTGTGTCTCTCCTCGACCTGTCTACGGACCTCTATCGATTGCTGTAATATTATCATGCCATTATTCATACATTCTTCATTCCTTATCATTTTTTGAACCACAGAGGCCGACAAATTCAAATTAAATAACTTTTTTTACAAAAAAAATACGCTCAGTGACTCGACTCTTGCAAGTAAAACACACAACATATGTTTAGGTTTATTTAATATTAATACTTTAATACTTTACTTATTCATTTTTTTTCTCTCCTTGTTCTTACACACTATTGTATACATTTCTGTTTTACTTCTCCTTTCGCAAGACTGCTGGAAGAAATTTCATAGAAATAAGCAGCATCTTAATTATGACATATCCCTATGTATTTTATTGTGTGTAGGTACATAAATAAATAAATCAAAATAAGGAAAAGTATGAATGTTTTCCAGACATACAAAATTCCTATTGGGTTTTATATCCAATTTATTTTATTTCCCCAAAAGTTTTTACCAGGCTTAGGATTTTGCTGAAACCGGTTCTAACCAGTTTCATTAAATATCTATATCATCACAGATTTTTCCGTCTAACGTCAGCAACTGTATATATTCATTGACCTTAAATGAACACACGCCGTACAAGTGCCTACAGAAATGAATTATTAATATAATTTTAATAGTAGATAGTAAAAAAGAATAATATTATGAAAACAACGAGTTTTTTTTTTCAGTAGATGCTACACGCTGCGACGAAGTTAAATTTTTTCGGAAAAAAACCTCGTCCAATCGTGATAAACAAAATTTAAAACATTAACATACTTATCTTTATTTCTTTCGGACGGAAAGCGGTACTAGGTAACCTTAATATTTTTTTTCCCGGGGTGGAATTCCTCATAGGATGTCCGCCGCCCTGGGGTGGGCGACGGGGTCTGTCAGACTTTTACAGACTAAACCCACCCCGGTGTCTCTTCTATCACGAGCGCGCGTGGAGCCGCGGGAGTCTAAATTCTTCCGCGGTCCCACACCCACGTGCTGGCCCGGTCTGTCCGGGCCTCGTCTTCTGCACGGGGTAGTGGGGTGTTAAACTACCCCGTGCAACGCCTCAGAGGCCGCCGACGCGCGCCGACACTCGCGCGCGTCTCCGCCTCGGGGTCCATCGATAGGGGGCGGGGACTTCCCCGTGTTCCTCGTCCCTGGACCCATTCATGGGGGCCGGAGGAGGGCGATATCCGCCCTTCTTCGGCGCCCGGTGCGTCTTCTGCGGCCCGGGAAGGGAGTTGAGATCTCCCTCTCCCGTTCCGCAGCTTCCTTCTGCGACATCACGTCCTCGCAGAAGGACACCACCGCGTCCCACGACTCTGCGCTACCGACCATCCTCCGCACTCACTATTGCCGGCAGCGTCAGGTCGCCTCCTACTTCATTTGTGAGGACACGGCGCTGCTCCTCCCAAGCTTCACACTCGGAGAACGTGTGCTGCACCGTGTCCTCCCCGCATTGGACGCAGTGGTGACACCGAGCGTCCGGCTCCCTGCCTAAGCGACGCAGGTACTTGCCGAAGCAGCCGTGCCCCGACAGCACCTGCATCGCCCTGAACGACAGGGAGCCGTGCCTCCTCCCGAGTCAGTCATCAAGTACTGGCCGGATCGCCTCGACGGTAGCGAGGCCGGCGGTAGGGTGCATAAGCCTCTGCCGCTAGTCCGCCACCAAGACCTGACGGAGCTCCTCTCGGCGCAGCTCGATCTGCCGCTGCACCGGACTGAAGCCCCGTGTCCGCTCTTCCTCGCGCCATCGGTACAATGACGCGACTACTTTCGCCTCTAGGTCCCAGGGCATGGATCCGCCCAGGACGCAATCCACCTCGTAGGATATCGTGCGATACCCGCGGACGACCCTGACGGCCATCGTCCTCTGCGGCTTACGCAGAATGGCGAGTGTTCCGGCCGTCAGGTCCATCGCCCACACAGGGGCCCCATACAGGACCATGGACCGCACGATTCCTACGTACACCCCACTACCCCGTGCAGGAGACGAGGCCCGGGGAGACCGGGCCAGCACGAGAGTGTGGGGCCGTGGAAGAATTTACACATCCGCGGCCCCACGCGCGCTCGTGATAGAAGAGACACCGGGTTGGTTTTAGTCAGTAAAAGTCTGACAGACCCCGTCGCCCACTCCAGGGCGGCGGACATCCATGAGGATTTCCACCCCGGGAAAAAAAATAAAAAGTTAAGTAGCTACCCACTTATTTTGGCACGCTGATCAAACTGATCAAAACCGTAGGTATGCATTTTATCTGTTTGGTTTTCCTGGACATAGTTCTAAAAGTCCAGAATTGCCAAGGTCACAAATAAAATTTGTTATAAGTAGAAATTTCAAGTATCATAACCGCATATCTCGCACTGGGGTAACATGTAATTTTAGATGTGGGATAAGGAACATAAATAAATAAATAAAAAAATTAAGACACGGTTGGTGCAGTGGCTGACCGATTGACTGCTGCGCTGCATATCGTGGGTTCGATTCCCGCACGGAACAAATATTTGTATGGCCTACAAGTAGTTGTTTCGAGTCTGAATGTTTGTGTGTGTGAAATTGAATATTTGTAATAATTCCTAGTGTGGGGCAAAGATTAAAAAAAAAACTTTGCGGAATGAGTTCAGCTCATACTGCCATCTTCACCCACCCAGGCCCGGCCTGCCGTAATGTCGTTAGCAAATATGTATACGTATTTGATAGATCATTTCTTTATTTTTATTTTTTTGTTGGGTTGGGAGAACATCAAAGGACGTCTTCCGCTCTGGGTGGGGTGGAAGGGCTTGTCAGACTTTTACTGACTAAACCTCACCCATGTATCTTAACTTGCCTGTAGGCCAGGGCCACGGTTTCTTTTTTTAACCAACCCGCAACCCTGACCCAGGAGGCATCGGTCTTCGTGGACCACGTCACAATGTGCTGACATCTGGAAAGAAAGAAGGAAAATACATTTATTCAGCACAGACTTAAAGACACACAATACATCTAGCATAAACATACATCAGGTAGCAACAAAACAAAATAAAAAATCAAATAAAATAAAAAACCAAATAAAAAGTAAAAATCCCTATGTAAAAAATAGCAGAAAAGTGTGCCTCGTGCCTGCACCAAAAAGGTCCAGTTCAGCAAAAATGCCAGACAACTAGTGCCTGACGCTGGTTTTCAACTGAACCTGATGTGAGGTGACGGATGCAAATCAGTTTTATACAACAGAATAACGTGAGTACGCATACTTAAACTAAAATAAATACATTTTAGATAAAAAGAAATGATTACGAGTATGTACAAAAATAGTGTGAGATTGATTAATATTGCTAAAAACTAATAGTAAATAAACTAAGAAAAGAAATACTGACAAATATAGGTAATGATGGACTTTCGCTTGTGTAGAAACATCTCTTCGAGGCGCGCGTGGAACACGACGCGCCATCGACTCGGGGCTGTTTCTTACCGAGCGGTGAGCTGCCCACTGCTCACCGCCTGCAAGCCCATGCCTACGTTGGCCGGGAGTTCGATGTTGTCTCCAGGACCATACCGTCTCCTGCGGCGGCTAGTGGCGTGAGGGCGCTGGGATGCTAAGCAATTGCTATGAACATTTACAAAAGTCACAGTATTTAAATATTCAATATTAGCTTCACCTCTAGCGATACTAGCATTTTTTAATATCTGAAAATAACGCCTCACTTCTACTACATCACCATCCGATAACACTTCTTTGCATATACAACATTTATCACTCATTATGAAAACTGTTCAAGAGCAATACTACTAAAATAACGTTTTTCACATACAGCCCGACAGGCAGCAGCAGGTATAAAGGTACCTACAATAAAATACAGATCATCTGACTACCAGTCGAGCCCGTTTCATGCATTCACGGGCACCAATGGTCCTGTCTATACTAGTATTAGGAGTACTAGTGCTAATTTTAAGTTCAATGCATCAGTGGCGTAACTACAGGGTGGCAAGTCGGCAAAATGCCACGGGCCCCCAGCCGGAAGGGGCCCCGGTCAGATGAATATATCAATTCCCAACATTTATCATAATTATAACACATACACAATAAATAGGAAAATGTTTTGATTTTTGTAATAGGGGGGCCCATCCGATGAATTTTGCCACGAGCCTCGAACGTTGTAGTTACGCCACTGCAATGCATCATTTCCATTTCATTAAAGATAAAATGTTAGTTTATAAATTATAACTGTCAAATGAATCCGCTCCTGACATAAATTGACTTATTTTTGGTCGCCATGTTTATAATCGCGTCTAAACTGTCTATGGATGGAGTATCTTAATTTGACAGAATTAAATTAAAATGTTATTATTCTATCTTTTTCTTAACGAAATGGAAAGAAAAAGATGCACATAACTTAAAATTAGTTTAGTTTGTGAACAACAGAATCAGTGCCAATATCTCATTTCATACTTTGTAACAATAACCTACAAATATTCTAGAATCTTCTCGCTCAAGTGAACTGTCGTTCAACGTAGAGTCATTGGTCGGAAGGCTATTTTATCGCTGAAAGTAACTATTTAATTAATAATGGCGAGCAGATAAGTTATCGCGTCTGCACATCGTTCGATTGTTGTAATAACAACAAAACACAGTCTATAAGACAGTCGATACTCTGATAGATATCTACTAATGCAAATCGCCTCTTGTGGTTAATGCGTTGTATTGTATTAAGTAATATTTGTGCTAGCATTATTTCTCGACCGGCACCCTAATTGCATATCACACTATTACTATCGATTGGAATCATTTTGAAGCATATTGCTAGTCTATATGAAACCCATTACTACTGACAGTTTGTTACGTAATTACCGCAATTAGGCGTATTGGTTGACCGTAGGTCAGTTGCGCTGCGCTTGTGTTAAGAGTCGGAGCGGATGGCGACTTGTAGACCCATTAAAACATTAGGCAACTCGTAGATCCATTTCTTGCTGTTTTCTAGTCTAGCCAAGAGTGCGGCTTTTAACGTTATGTGCCAGCGTTCGACGATTCCGTTACTCTGCGGGTGGTACGCAGTAGTACGGGTTTTTTCTACACCGAGTAATTGAGCGAGGTCTTGAAACTTTCAAACTGTCGTCCTTGATTAGTTGTGACAACCAAAACGAGATATCCAAACTTCGTAAAGTTTTCTTGCGATGATTTCAGCGGTTGTCTCCTGAATTGGTACAGCTTCGGGCCATCGTGTGCACCGGTCGATCATAGTGAGCAAGTATTTGTGTCCACATGCTGATGTAGGTAGCGGTCCAACAATATCAACGTGAATATGTTGAAATCGTTAGCTCGGTGGAAATTTTGCGATGTCACTATGATTGTGTCGTTGTACTTTGGAGAGCTGACACGAATTGCATGTTTTAGTCCACTCGTCGCACTTGGCAGGTAGACGACGCATCACAAAAAATGGCAATTTGGTCGTCTGGTGAACTAGATGGGTAAGACAATAAAGCAGCATTTATTATGCTCTGTTTCCACAACTCAAAAGCTTTTGTCGATTGAGTGTCCCACTTTACTTTCCTTTTGTCTCGTTTTTTTGAATTATGAAGAAGCCTATTGAACGGCGTTTGAATGTGGGCTGCGTTTGGGATGCTGTCACGGTAAAAATTTATCATACCCATAAATCGACGTAATTCTTGAATAGTTTCGGGTGTGGGGTAAGCAGTGATTGCGGTGATTTTGTCTTGAAGTGGCTTGATTCCATTGCTTGATACTTCATAGTCGACGAACTTGACAGTTTCGCTGCCGAAGACACACTTGATTTGATGGATTTATAGTGATACCATACGTGTCTAATCGGCGTAAAACTTCCTGCAGATCTCCAATGTGGCTTGCTTCATTTTCGGATGCAACGATAACATCATCGATGAGGCGTGGAACTGGATAGCGATCGGGTTTGGTGACTTCAATGAGTCTTCTGTAGTCACCACAGATGCGTAAGTCGCCGTTTTTCTTAGGAACGATATGTAGCGGACTAAACCAAGGGCTTGTGCTTGGTCGGCAAATTCCTTGCTGCATTATGAGTTCGAATTCTTTCTTCACGGGCAGGTAGCGATGCGGAGGAAGAGGTCTGCACTTGCTGTGCACTGGTGGGCCAGTAGTTTCGATGTGATGTTCTACCCTGTGTTTGGGAGTATCCTTGGTGCATGACGGTCGCAGGATGTCAGGAAACTTACTGAGGATCTGGTGATATGGCTGTTCCATGTCGATACTTCGGACTGTAGGTTTGGCGGAATGAATGACTGGTCATCTGACGGTCAGATTGGTAACTTTGTCGACTTTGTTTGGTAAGTTGATGACGTTTCAGAAAGTCTGCACCGATGATAGGTTTTACGTCTGGAATGATCGTGTTGTTTGCCGCGTACAAACAGAAATCGGATTGTTTAGCTTTCCCGCCTTTTGCTCTCGGTATCACGGAGACGTTTGCGCCGGTATCAATTGATACCGATGACTGATTGATTTCTAATTAGAAATGAGAGACGCGAATTCTTATCTATTATGTATAGGCGGTAAGAAGTGTTGTTCGCGTCAGTTGCCGCCTCAACCGACGCAGACGTTAGTTTTCTGAATGGGTGCTGTTGCCATCGAAATTGCACGGACACGTACATTTTCGCGCCTCTTTGCCGAACTTGCGATGATAATAACAGTTCACTGATTGTTCTGAATACTTGCAGTTGCTATTATTCTTGCTTGATTAACGCGATCTTGACCGCTGTCTGTCGAATGGTCTGTGTGATCTTGGTCTGGGTTCCCGCCTGTTCTTGAGCTCAGCCAGCTCCAGAGATAACTGCCGCAATAGATCATGTAGGACAGCCATATCGCTCGTGCGGGTAATCTGCGCGACCTGGTTAGGTTGCGCGATACTGTCCATTACAGTGTCTGCTACTTGTGACAACCTTTCTAGATCGGTAAGGTCGCTCGCGGTGAGAACAGCGCGTACTGAGGGTGGAAGTAGTTTGGTCCACATGATGCGCAGTGTACCGTCTGGTATTTTCTGTCCGACTTGTTCCCGGATTATTCGTAACAACTGTGAGGGTTTTTGATCTCCGAGTTCAATCTGATCCATCAGTTTATGAAGCTTCCGGCTCTCGGATTCCTCGTAGACGCTGATAAGTCTGGCCTTCGGCGTTTCGTACTTGTCCTCAGTGGGCGGTTTGGCTATGATGTCACTTACTTGCTGAAGTCCGTCCAGGCCTATTCGGGCGATAGCTGCTTGTTAGCGCGCGTCATAACCTTGCTTCTGTGACGCCATTACCGCTCCGAAGTGCGTAAACCAAAGTCTGGAATACGCTGGCCAAAAGTCAGACAGTTGTCGTGTCGGGAGTTTCCAGTTCAATCTCCCTCTGGCGCCGCATCATTACTCGTGTTGTTGAGTATAACATTGCATCACCTCGCTCAACTGCCGTCTTCCTTCCTATTCACTCAGTTTTTTTTTTATTGAATAGGCTCTTCTAAATTAGCGCGCTTAACCTTCAACCTGCTTACCATCAGGCGGGATTGCAGTTAAGCACTAGTTAATAATTATTCTTAAAAAAAGTAAAAAAAATTAAGTGTATTTTTACGTAAATGTAGAATGATTACTTGCATGTGCATATAATTTGATACCGCTTCACGCCTCTGTGATTTCTAAAAAAATCATCGCAATTAGATAAGCTTCGGTTTTGTCCAGTCCACAATCACTTATCGAGGCCATTATCACCATATCAGCAGCAATAACATGTCGTCACGTAAACACGCGCCACGTGCTAGGGTGTGTCTCAATGACCCATGCAGCGCTTTTTATAAACACTACAGCGATGACAATTGCTTGACGTATGCGCTTGATAGCGTAATTCAGCTGTATTAATTTGTTACAGTCCGTGATAACTACATAGCTGACACACGCAAATATGACAAGAGCATATCATGGATAACCTACTAAGCTTCAATCTCAAATAGGGCAAGGTTCTAGCTAATCTGCTGAACGCACGAACTGCTCAGGAGTCTGAATTTAACAAAATGTACAATATGTAAAGAAAACCCTGTCGGATCCATGAAGGTATTGTTAGGTATCCATAACTGATTCTACTAATGCTTATAAAGACGACCTAAATTTTAAAAAATCCCCCTAAATAATAAATATTATTTCGCAAAAGAGGTAACTTATTACATGTGCAATGGCAATACATGCGCGGGCGAAGCAGGGCACGGCACGCGGCACGCGCGATCTTCACTATTCGCTCATCATCACCGTCAAAAATGGTGTTGTCACTTTTTTTTTAAATTACCAAATTTTGGGGAAGTTGGAATTAATTCACGGAAAAAAAAGATTACTTCAAAATTCATTAGTATTGCTACTATGATGACTATGTAAAATTTCATATTTTATTTGGTCATGTGTTTATCTAGCCTTTATTATCCTTAATGGTTGGACGGGGTTTTCTTTACACATTGTATAGCGGCAAATCTATATTAAATTTTTTTAGTTAAATGTTATGTGGTTGGCTTTGGCTTCGCTTGATGTATAAGTACTGTAAGTGAAGCAAGCAATTGTACATAATTATATTATATAAGCCTCAAATATTTTTTTAATCCCTATAATGACCTTTTCTTTGGTGTTCTTCATTTAAATCTAACATCGAAGGATTTAGGTATATCATGAAAATGCACCTATCAATATTAGAACTTAAACAGATTTAAAGTTAAAAATAAAACATATCAATCAGCTCGTTCCGTTAAGATTTTTTGGAAATGGGCCTTCTGTGGAATTTTCTTATGTGTCATTAGATAAGGCAGTGCGTAGGTACATAACTGCGTTAGCATACGATAGGGGACAGTTTGGGAATTTTCTCATAAAACAATATGCGTTTACGTTTATGTAATGTTGTTGTAATGTTTTATCATCGTTTTATCGCGGTTTTGTTTTTGCTTACATGTAATACGTAAGTTACCTACGTACTTACTCATCCCAACGACGTAATCTTACGACCGATTCAAACTTTATTGCGACTGGCCGACCGCCGATCTGAAGCGTGTAAACTTGGATGAATGGAGCATAGAGTGAGTTAATAGTAGTGTCAATCACTAGCATTAGTTGGAATGATAGCTCACTCTACAACCACTCACTTTCATCATCATCATCATCTCAGCGTTAATCCCAGTCGTCGGATGCGACTGGGATTAACGCTTTTAGCTTTGGAGTCTGGGGTCCGCTTTACAAGTCTAACTGCTGATTTTGGCTAAACTTCGATATTTTCCTTGAATCGACCGCTGTCTGACCTCCACAACCCGAAAGCGATATTTTTGAATTGTTGACTTTTGAGGGCTCCAACAACCCGTATCGACTGCCATTAGATGGTCGTATGGCAACCGGGACCAACGGCTTAACGTGCTTTCCGAGGCACGACCAGACCAATGCAAATATTCATATTCATGAATAGAAATATTTGCACTGCGCGGGGACCCGCACCTCCTTGCGCAGCGGCCGCGTTCGCTACCGCTACGCCACGGAGGCTGTCGAAGCTTTCACCGTGAAATGGTTACAGAATTGATCGGCTGAAGTGCACTGACCGGTACGGAGTACCTCACTTCTCATCCCTGCAGACAGATGACTTTTTACTGCTCAGCGGCCCGTCGGATGTTATGAGCCGTCAAAGTTTGAATAGGTATAAATTATGAAAAATACTGCTAGAGTGTGCTACGCCGTAGCTGTAGTCGTAGCCCGTAGGGTTCACAAATCTACGCCGTATTAAAATGCTGTTCTTTCTAAGGCTCAATTCACACGCACCAAGCCACACACATCCACACCACAATGACGCGATGTGGTCGGGCGTATATTTTGTATTGAAAATGATTATTTCAATTTACACGTACCACATTCCACATCGCAACCACATCGCGACGACAACGCCATCATCGGCGGCGGCACCGTCGCCACGACATGATGTCATTAACGCACCTATCTGGAGCGCGCTGGCGACAGCGACGACGCAACCACATCGACATTTTGTCGGTACCACAACGCAACTGCAAAAAGCCGCTGCGACACTATTCACAGGTAACCACAGCTTGACCACATTTTGACGCTCATTTTGACGCGCGACGTAGTGGTGGTACGTGTGATTTGACCCTAACATAGGGACACCACTACGTGGATGTGTATTGTTAAAAGCTTGTCCCAAACCCATCATTAGACAAAGACCTCCATAAATCCGAGCAGTCACCATACAATCAATCCAGCGAAGTACCTAATTCCGTAAAACACTAAGAATAAGCAAGGCTTTCATTTTGACATTTCAACCACAATGCGTTATTTAGGTACCTACGTTATTTAAATAATATATAAACCATTCAACAACAAGAACTCATTCAACAATTTCGGGTCCGTTTAGAACCCTAGGACAAGAGGACGTCACAGGACGTAGACGTCGCGAGGATGATCAACCACCACAATCACCACCTTGACCCAAAGAAGCCCGCAGTGGTGGGCCGGCACCAGTCAAGGGTTGCGGATGGATTGTAAGATCCCACGACCTCTAGCGTATCTGGCGGTGTGAGATGCAACACAGAGGTGGTTTTTAGTTAGTAAGAGTGAGACAGACTGAACAGAATTAGGATAAGAAGACTCGATCATCGATAACGACGGAGTTAGACTCATCGATTGGCCCGCTTCAAGGTTGTAAGAACTCTCAACCAATGTGAGCGCCAAACGCACTCGATGCGTATGATCGAGACCCGTAATGAAAACTCATGGTAGCCACACTTGTAGGACCGGTGATTTAAAGAGTGAGGCTGATAGAACCGCCCAACGACTGTTGCATTAACTTGCGCGAAAATTGTTGCAAGCTACCCAGAGTCGACCGTTGTGAACACGTTGGAGACTACGAACGACATTGGTCATCATATGATATGCTGTCAGAAATCCGACGAGATAATCCATTTTCAGTTGTAGTAATTATTTACCTACACCTATTCACGAATTATTAAATGTTATCTCGCTGATAATTTTAATTGCTACCGACAACATTAAAATAAAGCGTAGTAGTACCTAAGTATTAAAAATCACAACCTCGTGCTCATTGATATCAAATAAATTAATTATAATTACTTACTCACTACCATGCGATAATTATATAAAAAGATGGCTAAATTAAGATAATTAAAACGCAAAAATTGTCCGTACCTAAAGGTTATCTCTTCGTATTGACGTTACTTTTAAAACGTTTGTTCTTATTCAGAGGTCAGTTACCCGATAGGAGATATGATTTGTTTAATGGCGGCAATAAATTACCATTTTTATAATATTTCATTGTTTTAATTACGTTAATCAGCTCGTGGCCCCACTGTACGCGGGGCGGGGTGATGGGTACGGGAAGCTAGTATGGGTGGTAATGTTTACTTAGTTGTGAGTAATTACGGCGGTAATGAAGGGATTATATTATCAATCAGTTTCAGCCGGAATTCCGCGTTCGGTTCGATTAAATTCGTTGTGTTTCCGCAATGCGATTCTGTAACTATTGTCACATTGAAAACTTATGTATAGGGAACGTGGCATAAGTCTTTTCTTTTCTTTTCTTTAGAGTGAATACTGCTTCAACTCTTCAATGGCCTCTGTGGTTAGATACCACAATTTTGCCAATAACAAGTGTAACAAATTATAGAAATTCTTTAAAAATTTTATTTCACAATAATGGCGGATATTTTTTTTTTTTTTTTTTATTAAAATATAAACCAGCGCTTGACCGCAATCCCGCCTGATGGTAAGCAGTGACGCAAACGTTGATGGTAAAGCGCACTAGTTTATTAAGAGCCTATTCACTCTAGCCTTGAAGACACTCAAATTGTAGTCCGACGGAAACACCGCCGCCGGCAGATTGTTCCAGTCCCTCGATGTACGCGGTATAAAGGAGGAGGCGAAACGCTTCGTCCGGATCGTAGAGGTGTTAACAACATAAGGGTGGAAACTCGCCGTACGACGGGTCGTCCGATGGTGGAACGGAGATGGGGGAATTAAATCGTGCAATTCCCTCGCACACTCCCCAGAATGTATCCTATAGAACACCGAAAGGCTGGCTACTCTACGCCTGTGCTCTAGGCTTTGGAGACCAACTCGAGTTAAATCAGGGTCACCAATCAGCCTCTTCGCACGCCTCTCCACTGAATCCAAAGTGGCCAGGTGACACTTAGCAGCACCAGCCCAAATGTGGCTGCAGTACTCCACACACGAACGGACCTGTGCTTTGTACAACATTAGAAGCTGCCCTGGTGTGAAGTACTGCCGGACCTTTGCGATTACACCAAGTTTTCTGGCAGCCACCTTGGCCTTGGACTCAATGAACCGCCCAAAGTTTAGGTTCGAGGAAATCTCAACACCCAAAAGCTGAAGGCGGTCGGTACACTCCAAGGATACATTCCGAAAAGTAGGAGCCAAGGTGAACGGGCTCCTTTTGGCGGTGAAGAGACACGCCTGCGTTTTGGCGGCATTGAATGCTACAAGGTTGGCATTGCCCCATTCGGAGACTGCCTGAAGTGCAACACTCGTTCGCTCTACCATGGCCTCTCTTTCGGACCGGATTGAATCCCTACTAGCCCGAGCATCCGGCAGGTATCTCTCCACAACTGTGCTGTCATCTGCATACCCATAGATACCGGGCATCAGCAGATCGTTAATATGCAGCAGAAACAGAGTTGCAGAGAGAACAGACCCCTGAGGAACACCGGCATTAGTCGACATGGGCTCAGATGAGCATCCGTCGACAACGACTCGGAGGGACCGTTCAGTCAGGAAGTCTTTTACCCAGCCAGTCAGGCTAGGGGAAATGCCGTACGCTGGAAGCTTACTCAAAAGGCCAGCGTGCCATACCCGGTCGAAGGCCTTCGAGACATCAAGGGAGACAGCAATCGCTTCCCCATTTCTCTCGAGGGCCTCGCCCCACAAGTGAGTGGCATACACTAGTAGGTCCCCAGTTGACCGATTGCGGCGAAACCCGTACTGTCGATCACTGAGGAGATCGTTACCTTCCAGGTATGCCAAGAGGCGCGAGTTCAATACACGCTCCATAATTTTGCAAAGTATGGAGGTGATCGAAATCGGCCGATAGTTGGTAGGATCGGCACGACTACCCTTTTTGGGCACGGGCTGCACGTTGGCAAGCTTCCAGGACTTGGGCACTATACCAGTCCCAAATGAGAGGCGGTACAAGCCTGTCAATACAGGAGACAACTCGGGCGCACATGCTTTTAGAACAATCGCTGGTATACCATCCGGACCACTAGCCTTATTCACGTCCAGACGACACAGTGCTCTCAGAACCTCCTTGTTCCGAATGCGAACCTCAGGCATTGAAGTACCGCAATGGGGTAAAATAGGTGGAGTAGCACTGCCAGTATCAAGACGCGAATTATGGGCAAAGAGAGATGCAAAGAGACCTGCTTTCTCTCTCGCCGTATGAGCCAGTGTTCCATCAGGCCTAACCAGCGGAGGCAGTGAGGGCCGACAGAAGTTCGCCTCGACCGATTTGGCAAGGGACCAAAAAGATCTGCTACCGGAAGGCTGCGCAGATAACTTGTTGCCAATATGGGTAATACGGTCGAAGCGAGCCTTCTTTAGTGCCTTTTTGTAGGACTTGGCAGCACGGTTAAAGGCTCTCTTCTTTGAGCTTAGATCCGGAGCTCCGCGGTCACGAGCGTCAACCCAGGTGAGAAATGCCGTGTGTTTACGCTGTTCGGCTTGGGCACAATCGGCATTGAACCATGGGCGAGCCGAGCCACCGACGGGCACGTCATTATAGGGAATAAAATATTCCATAGCTTGACGCACCACATCGGTTATAGCATCCGCACAGCTCGACGGATTGCTAGAAGAGAAGCAGACCTGCTGCCAAGGATAAGACGCAAAGAATTGGCGCATCTCATCCCAGTCAGGCTGACCTGTATCGCCACATTCGCCGTTCACCACGAGAGTCGTGATCTGGTGGGGAGAAGGTCGACACAGACTTCATCAGACAGTGGTCTGAAGTTCCCAACGGTGAGGAAACTGTTACAACACACCTGTCCGGATCAGTGGTCAGCAGAAGGTCCAGACAATTGGCAGTATGACCAACTACATCAGGCACCCTAGTCGCTTGCTTTACCAGCTGGGAAAGGCCCATTGAAAGCGCGAAGTTTCGCGCTTCTCTCCCAGCGTGGTCGGTCCTCTGGTACGGGAAAAGCCAGTCCTGATGGCAGGCATTGAAGTCCCCCAGAGCGACGAAGTGTGCGTCAGGGTGCCGCTGCAGTGCATTGTCAGCAGCCTCACTGAGGTGGTCAAATAAACGAGTCGTCTCCTGATCACCGCTGTGCGATCGGTAGACACAAGTGTAAACAATTTTGTCCACACCAGTGTCAACCAACAGCCATAGGGACGAGAAATGAGGGCCTTCGAGGTGACGGAGGCGCCGGCAACAAATGTCATTGCGGACATACACACAGACCCCGGCACGCTGCAGGAAATGGTGCTCCAATGCGTATCCCGGGTAGTTGAGGTATGGCGCATCAGACGGACATCTGATCTGGGTCTCCGTCAAGAAAAGTAGATGGGGCTTCTCAGTCTCAAGGTGGTGATGTACTGCAATGAGATTGGAGTGCAGACCTCGAATATTAGAGAGGTGCACTTTGAAAGAGAGGACGTGCGCCCGCTGTACACACCTACTTTTCTTATTTGACTTTTTCATTTGAAAAAAAAAAAATGAGTGAATAGGAAGGAAGACGGCAGTTGAGTGAGGTGATGCAATGTTAATCCCAACAATGCGACCAACGATGCCGGGCCAGAGGGAGATTGATCTGGAGACTGCGGGGACGCCCGAACCCCCCCAGGGATCGCCATCGGGTCCTCTCGTCCGGTCGCCAACCGGCACGATGGGGCCACCCTGGGATTTTTCGCAGTTGGCGGGGCAGCCTTTCATATGTGGCTGGCACACTACTTGGGCCCCCAACTACCTGCGGTCGGCCAGCGGAAAACCGTGCTTCGGATCCCGCTACCCTCCACGACCAAACTCCCGACACGACAACAATTGGCGCATCGCACCCGGCATACATCGCAACACAACTGCTCAGACCCGCCCTCCATACGGCTTCACCAGACATCGTGCCGGAACACGACGACGACGACCGGATATCGCCAGTGACAGTTGAAAAAACGGCCTCGTGAGCCGCCTACTAGGAGATTTGATGCAAAGCCATGATGTGGCCACTATAATAATAATAATAATAATAACTTTTGGCTAAAATGGCTAAGTAGTTCACACACTTGTTTGGCATCTCAATTCCAGTCATCCTTAGAGTCTGGTTCGCTACCCCAGTTCTTAACAACTGGAATTACCCACCTGCTCTACAAATCAGGAAGCACCGCGGAACCCAAAAATTATAGACCGATCACTTGTTTACCAACGGTCTATAAAGTTCTTACATCCATTTTGAAAGCTAAAATAAACAACCATCTTGACAGTAACTCCATCATGTCTGTCTCTCAAAATGGATGTAGGAGCGGGTCCCGTGGTACTAAGGAGCTACTCCTCATAGACATGGCCATCAGCCAACAGGTTCGTCGATCCCGCAAGGATCTCTCCACCTGCTGGATAGATTATAAGAAGGCCTACGATTCGGTGCCACATACATGGCTTATGAAGGTGCTGGAGTTGTACAAGATAAATGCAACTCTACGCACTTTCCTTAAGTCGTGTATGGGGCAATGGAAGACAGTCCTCCGCTATCCAGGGAGTCGACAGATCCAGGGGAATGATGAACCTGTATGGATTAAGCGGGGAATATTCCAGGGCGACAGTCTGAGTCCACTATGGTTCTGCTTAGCTCTGAATCCTCTAAGCACACTGCTGGAGGATTCAGGTCTGGGTTATCGATTGAAGAGAGGTGGTCAGGTCATATCTCACCTCCTCTACATGGATGATTTGAAACTCTTTGCCCCCAATAAATTGCATCTGATGAAGCTACTGAATGTGACAGAAACTTTTAGTAGTGGCATCAAAATGGAATTTGGCGTGGATAAATGTGCAGTCATGCATGTAAAGCGAGGGCAGATTATGGAATCCGAGGGAATTACACTCCCAGATTCCATACACCTTAGATCCCTCTCCTCATTCGAGAGCTATAAATATTTGGGTATGTCGGAAGCGTTAGGTATCAACGATGCTGACATGAAGCAATCGTTGAAGGAGCGCTTCTTTGGTCGCCTGAGGAAGGTATTAAATAGTCTTCTTTCGGGCGGAAATAAGGTGCGCGCCTTCAACGGGTGGGTCATGCCGGTTTTGATGTACTCTTTCGGCATACTTAAATGGACTCAGACCGAACTCGATGCCCTGGATAGAAGGGTCCGTACACTGCTGACAGCAAACAGGATGCATCACCCACGATCATCGGTGATGAGACTGTATATTCCGCGGAAGTGCGGGGGTCGAGGCTTTTTAAATGCGAAGACCCTCCACAACCGAGAGGTATGCAGTCTCAGAGAACATTTTTTAAAAACCGTAGTGGGTATGCATCATGATGTGGTCACAGTAGACAAGGGGCTTACCCCGCTATCCATGGCGAAAGAGAACTGGCACAAGCCTATAGTACTTACCACAGATGACCGCAAGATGGTATGGCAAAGCAAGGAGCTTCACGGGCGATTTTATCGGGCTCTTCATGAGCCCGATGTTGACTTTTTAGCTTCCGTATCCTGGCTACGATTCGGTGACCTTTTCGGGGAAACTGAAGGTTTTGTCTGTGCAATTATGGACGAAGTTATCTTAACGAATAACTACCGGAGATATATTATGAAGGACGGGATGATTGACGTGTGTCGGGCATGTCACCAGCCGGGTGAGTCCATCAGACACATTATCTCTGGTTGCTCTCGTTTAGCTAACGGCGAGTATTTGCACAGGCATAACCAAGTAGCTAGGATTATCCACCAGCAACTTGCTTTGAAATATAAACTTGTGGTTTCTGAGGTACCGTATTATAAGTATGTGCCCGACCCAGTTCTTGAAAATGGCCATGTCACGTTATACTGGGATCGGTCTATCATTACTGACAGGACTATTGTTGCCAATAAGCCTGATATAGTGGTGATAGATCGATTAGCGCGCCTCGCAATGATTGTCGATGTTACCATTCCACATGACGGGAATCTCGTGAAAGCTGAGAAAGAGAAACAAATTAAATATCTCGACTTGGCGCACGAGATTGTTGACATGTGGAATGTGAACTCGGCAGTTATTGTACCGATTGTCGTATCGGCCAATGGTTTGATAGCCAAGAGCCTCGACCAACATCTATTGAGGCTCTCGTTAGGCAGTTGGATCAAAGGCCAGATTCAAAAGGCAGTACTCCTCGATACGGCCCGCATCGTGAGGAGGTTTCTGTCTCTGGAGCTCTAACCACCGGTAGCTTGGACCCCGCTCCCGCCATCGGTGGAACACTATTTTTTTATATTTTTAAATGTTTTTATGTTTTTTATAAATATTTAAAAATGTAAATTAATATGTATATGTATAAAAATAAACGGAATAATAATAATAATAATAATAAATATCATCACATCCTTAGATTCTGGTTCGCTACCCCTGTTCTTAACAACTGGAATTACCCACCTGCTCCATAAATCAGGTAGCACCGCGGAACCCAAAAATTATAGACCGATCACTTGTTTACCAACGGTCTATAAAGTTCTTACATCCATTTTGAAAGCTAAAATAAACAAACATCTTGACAGCAACACCATCATGTCTGTCTCTCAAAATGGATGTAGGAGCGGGTCCCGTGGTACTAAGGAGCTACTCCTCATAGACATGGCCATCAGCCAACAGGTTCGCCGATCCCACAAGGATCTCTCAACCTGCTGGATGGATTATAAGAAGGCCTACGATTCGGTGCCACATACATGGCTTTTGAGGGTGCTGGAGTTGTACAAGGTAAATACAACTCTACGCACTTTCCTTAAGTCGTGTATGGGGCAATGGAAGACAGTCCTTCGCTATCCAGGGAGTCAACAGATCCAGGGGAATGATGAACCTGTATGGATTAAGCGGGGAATATCCCAGGGCGACAGTCTGAGTCCACTATGGTTCTGCTTAGCTCTGAACCCTCTAAGCACACTGCTGGAGGATTCAGGTCTGGGTTATCGATTGAGGAGAGGCGGTCAGGTGATATCTCACCTTCTCTACATGGATGATTTGAAACTCTTTGCCCCCAATAAATTGCATCTGATGAAGCTACTGAATGTAACTGAAACTTTTAGTAGTGGCATCAGAATGGAATTTGGTGTGGACAAATGTGCAGTCATGCATGTAAAGGGGGGGGAGATTATGGAATCCGAGGGAATTACACTCCCAGATTCCATACACCTTAGATCCCTCTCCTCATTCGAGAGCTATAAATATTTGGGTATGTCGGAAGCGTTAGGTATCAACGATGCTGACATGAAGCAATCGTTGAAGGAGCGCTTCTTTGGTCGCCTGAAGAAGGTATTAAAAAGTCTTCTTTCGGGCGGAAATAAGGTGCGCGCCTTCAACGGGTGGGTCATGCCGGTTTTGATGTACTCTTTCGGCATACTTAAATGGACTCAGACCGAACTCGACGCCCTGGATAGAAGGGTCCGTACACTGCTGACAGCATACAGGATGCATCATCCACGATCATCGGTGATGAGACTGTATATTCCGCGGAAGTGCGGGGGTCGAGGCTTTTTAAATGCGAAGATCCTCCACAACCGAGAAGTATGCAGTCTCAGAGAACATTTTTTAAAAACCGTAGTGGGTATGCATCATGATGTGGTCACGGTAGACAAGGGGCTTACCCCGCTATCCATGGCGAAAGAGAACTGGCACAAGCCTATAATACTTACTACTGATGACCGCAAGATGATATGGCAAAGCAAGGAACTTCACGGGCGATTTTATCGGGCTCTTCATGAGCCCGATGTAGACTTCTTAGCCTCCGTATCCTGGCTACGATTCAGTGACCTTTTCGGGGAAACTGAAGGTTTCGTCTGTGCAATTATGGACGAAGTTATCTTAACGAATAACTACCGGAGATATATTATGAAGGACGGGACGATTGACGTGTGTCGGGCATGTCACCATCCGGGTGAGTCCATCAGACATATTATCTCTGGTTGTTCTCGTTTGGCTAATGGCGAGTATTTGCACAGGCATAACCAAGTAGCTAGGATTATCCACCAGCAACTTGCTTTGAAATATAAACTTGTGGATTCTGAGGTACCGTATTATAAGTATGTGCCCGACCCAGTTCTTGAAAATGGCCATGTCACGTTATACTGGGATCGGTCTATCATTACTGACAGGACTATTGTTGCAAATAAGCCTGATATAGTAGTGATAGATCGATTAGCGCGCCTCGCAATGATTGTCGATGTTACCATTCCACATGACGGGAATCTCGTGAAAGCTGAGAAAGAGAAGCAAATTAAATATCTCGACTTGGCGCACGAGGTTGTTGACATGTGGAATGTGAACTCGGCTGTCATTGTACCGATTGTCGTATCGGCCAATGGTTTGATAGCCAAGAGCCTCGACCAACATCTATTGAGGCTCTCGTTAGGCAGTTGGATCAAAGGCCTGATTCAAAAGGCAGTACTCCTCGATACGGCCCGCATCGTGAGGAGGTTCCTCTCTCTGGAGCCCTAACCACCGGTAGCTTGGACCCCGCTCCCGCCATCGGTGGAACACTATTTTTTTATATTTTTAAATGTTTTTGTATGTTTTTATATAAATATTTAAAAATGTAGAATAATATGTATGTATAAAGAAATAAAGGGAATAATAATAATAATAATTTATTTCCAAAAACTTAGTTTCTACTAGTATACATGACATGTGGCGACAATTTCAATTAAAATATAGAGTTTAGCGTCTGTAGCCGAACTAGGCATAGCCTGTATTTCGGCTATCAGCACCATTCCCCTCGTGAATTATACCAAGAAAGTGCCAATCAAAAGGCATGTATATAAATAAATTAGTACTACAGAAATACTGAATAATAATATTGATGAGTAAATTAGATACTAATTTGCAAATAATAATAATAATGAAATGAATAAACGGATTTAAATTGATTACATGCATGTGCGTGTGATTGCATGACTATGTGAGTGTCTTATGTATATGATAATGTATGTATGGATGTGTGTGCGTGTGCGTGTGTGTGTGTGTGTGTGTGTGTGTGAGTGCGTGTGTGTGTGTGCGTGTTTGTGTGTGTGTGTTTGCTCTTTGTTTTCTGAGCTCTTCTCTGAACAGTATTCTTAAAGAGGTAAGCATATTAGTTGTTCAGTCTCCTCGTAGTTTAAACTCTGTAAGTATTGGCATAAATTTATTTTGCATTGCTTTATAGTTAAGGTGTGTATATTTATTAGTTTGTTAAGCTTATTATAAAGGTAAGGGCCTAGAAAACGCGTAAATCTCTTACCAAAGGTTGTCTTAAAAGTATTTAAATGGTCACATACATGATGATATGCTGCGATATTTCAATGTTCTTTATGAATTATTCACTGAATGCACTTTTTACTATATGTATAAATCACATCGCATCGAAAAATGCGCGTGACACTCATCTTTCATCTTCATCAGGCTTTCCTGTCAACACCCCATGGCATAAGTCATTCCAACTACACCTTAGCGATTGTCACATTTGACAGCTTACTAAGCGTAAGCTGTCAGTTGCTAGCTTTTTAGTTTAACTGACCGTGAAAAACTTTTTTAATGAATCGATCGGTTTAAGTCGAAACCCGCGGCCTTCAGTCAATACTAATAATAAAGCTGAAAGGTTTGTTTCAGTTGTATTTCAAAATATTCTGTTGTCATAAGATAGCCTTCTTGAGAATAAATATAGGCTACTTAGCACTCCGCTACGACATAGGAGACAAGCACTATGAAAAAGGCTAAATAAAACGCTTAGCGATAACAAAGAAGGCTAAGCTATGGGATGCAACTCGGTAGGTCATGGGTTGAAATTTCACGCGACCGAAGACACGGGCATGAAGCTAACTAACCTGCCTCAAGAATAAGAAATAGCAATTGCATGAAACTATAGTTACCTACAAAACTAGTATGTGTTTGTAGGCCGCTCGGTTACGCTATAGTAGATAATGTTAATACTTATGTTATTACTATAATAATAACACGCCTGTACCTACAATTTATCTGTGTTTATTTTTAACGACTATGATGAACGTAAAAAAATTGTCTTGAATGAATACGTGAACAGTAAATGAGTGTACCACCGACCAATTCACACACATACACAGTGAAATTTTTGCAGGAAAGACTGAGCTTAAGAAACTTTTAATGCGTGAAAAATCAGAACAAACTTCTCTTCTTTTCAGGGTTCTTACTCAAAGGGTAATTACTAAGCATCCACATCCAACTAAGTATCCACTTTATTTTTGGTGTGATTGGGAAATCATGAAGGGCGTGTCAGACTTTTACTGACTAAAACCCACCCGTGTTCCTGCCTATGCGCCAGCGCCACGGTTTCTCTTTTGACTAACCCGCAACCGGGTCTTCGTGGACCACGTCACGATGTGCAGACATCTCTTTGAAGCGCACGTGAAACACAACGCGCCGTCGACCCGGGCCTGGTCCTTACCAGGGCGACGAGCTGCCCACTTCTCACCGCCCGCAAAACCTTTCTTCGTCACCAGTATGTATCTCATGAACCAACATAAGAGACAGTTGAAATGTTCACAGATGATATAGTCCTGTTCCGCTATCATCATAATTAGACTATAATGTTCCCACTGTTGGGATACAGGCCTCCTCTAGGTGAGAGGGAGTGGGCCGAAATCTACCACGCTGGCCCAGTGTGGGTTGGTTTGTTGCCGCTATCAACAAATAAATATCAACTAAAAACAGTGTTTTATTTTTAATAGATGTGTTGTTAAGGGTTTCGGATCTCGGTGTCCCGGGATATCTCGGAAATTAAGTTTTTTCGGCTCTCGAGACATTCAGGTCGAAACTCGTGATACTAACCGCCATAGAAAACAATTCCAAATTATGGATTATTTACTTCGATTTAACTATAAGTAAATTTTTAAATATCTAATATTCATACTCCTAGAACTAGTAGTTCTAAAGTATACAACGAAACCGACGAGTTGTTCCAAAGTTGGATGGAACAAACATTAAAAATATGGAAGAAAATCTACCAGAAATTCGTGCGGCAAAATCAAGAGCAACATTAAAAAACCGGCCAAGTGTGAGTCGGATAACCACACGAAGTGGTTCGTACTCTGTAATCTATATATAAAATCACGAGGGTTGTATGAGAGTTGCCCTTAATTCTTTATTTTATTTTAATTAACTATTTAACTAAATATTTTATAGTGATTGTACATCTACCTGTTACCATAATTAATACCGAGCATGGAACTGCAAAAAAAATCGCAGTTGTATGGGAGCCCTATATAATAGGTAATATTATTTATTTTATGAGTGGTCTGGACCCGCTCTCAAAACGGGCATTTTATAAAGTAACTTTTTGGAAAAAAATAATATTTTCATTAATGTAAATTACGCAAGGTAGAATCTTCGATAAATTCTGTGCATACCTGGTTTGTCATGTTTGGTTGCATATAAAGGGGAGAAAAAGGGATCTTTATAACAGAAATAATATACATATATGGCGACTCTCATTTTAGTATATATTGGTTTTTTTAGCGGCGACAGAAATAAGTACCTAAATCATCTGTAATTTTAACAAATACGAGTCAGAGAGAGAGAGAGGGAAATACAGCCTGGTGACAGACAAACTAGAATTGGATAGGGTGTATTATTAATTAATACCCCATCCGATATAGTAGTAATATATAGTATTTAGTCAGACCTTTGGTACCTTGTTTTTTAATCTTTCCAGCTACCACAGCTCACACATAAACATCACCCAAGTCTTGCTCTATAGAAATTCTTGAAGACTCGACTTCACAGAGAGACAGAAGTCTTCTTCAATAATTTAGGTAGCAGATACTACCTACTACCCAATTTCTATCCGCTGCCCGCTCGCAACCGCACCGCGTTACTTAAAACTCATTGACGCAAACCCCACTATTAATGCACGAGAAGCTAAATAATATATTTATGTTTATATATCAGCAGCAATGATCCAATATAATAATATCAGGGACGAACTCTTAAAGAATTATTGAAAATGTTGTGAAAATCCTTGAAGTGAGTTGAGGAAAATGGGTATTATTTAAGGACCAGCACACATAAGCGAACGGCACTGCCTAGCTGCCGGAGTGGCCACACCTACGTCACTTCCGTGTCGTCCAGACTTTGAAGTGAGACTGATGTTCTTTTTTTCATTGTTGTTGTTTTGTACACATTTAATCATTAGGTACATATAATCCTTATATCTAAGCTACAGCACATTGGAGTTCTCGGTTTGGCATTAGATATATATTTAAAGATTACATGACAAATCGTACCCATGCAGTTAAAATTGGTAACTCTAAAACTCCTGAACTTTGATGCCTTTTATATTTGTCAATTTTTATTGTTTTGATAAAACAAAAAATACGTATCTAGTATTTTTTTTTTTTTGGGAAATCTGACTGGCGGACTAATTAGTTTTTTTTAGTCAAATAGCCTATTCTGATTTTCATAACGAAAAATGGAACGTAATTATAAGCAAACAAAAGTTAAATGATGTTAGTTTTAATTTAAAAAATTAAAAACACGAAATAACATCAAACAAATATATCAACGTGAAAATAGATTTAAAACAAATTCATGTAGTCATAAAACCTTTTAATTACTTTTTCTCACTAAAAACTACATAAAAATCAGCACAGCGTTGTTTAGATCGCGGCCATACTTAGGTTACTAACCAGCTAGGATAGAATAAGCGCCAAATTTAAAATGCATCACTGAGTTTCGCGAGTAGGGCACGTATCCGACTGGGGCATGTTTACCTGGCTTACCTTAGTCAGAATTCTGAAAGTTTGACAACCAGTCTTACGTACCAAGGGATATCCCTTGGTACCCAGTACCTGGATCGTGAAGGTCAGATAAGCATTCGCTCCATTTAGAATGCTGGTATTCAACTGAATTCGGTTGATACTGGTAGCCGATCCCAAGTGTTATAAATGGCTAGCCAGATGATGAATATTGTACCTAGGTGGTAGGCCATAACATCGGCTGCCGGTACAAGTTACCACCCACTAAAAAAGGGTTGCCGACAAGCGAATCGTCGTGTTCCGACATGATGTTTGGTGAAGCCATACGAAGGACGGGTCTGAGCGGTTGTGTTGCGATGTGTGCCGGGTACGATGCGCCAAATGTTGTGTCGGGAGTTTGGTCGTGGAGGGTCTCCCTCCAGATCAATCTCCCTCTGGCGCAGCATCGTTGGTCGTGTTGTTGGTTTAACATTGTATCATCTCGCTCAACTGCCGGTCTTCCTTCCTATTCACGCAGATTTTTTGAGTGAATAGGCTCTTAATAAACTAGCGCGCTTTAACATCAACTATTGCATCACTGCTCACCATCAGGCAGGATGGCAGTCAAACAGTAGTTTATAATTAAATTATAGAAAAAAAAAAATAGTAAACAGGTATAAAATAAAAACGACGCAATGTATAAGTTCTTAATATAATTAATTGCAGACACAAACTGTTCAGTCCAGTGACCCCGCCGAACTGAATTTGGTGTACCACCCACATCTTACGATCAATTACAAAATTACCTAATATTATGTACAAGTAAACTAATAACTTACTCCAATAAAATAAATAACCAATTTCTTCTAACAACTGAGTTACGAGCAAGATTACAGCTATTTACGTCGTTCTTGCACAGACCATGCACGGTATGCGACTCTTGCGCACAATTCAAACATGTCCAAGAAATCGACTCGCCATGAATTCAACGCAAGTATAGACCAATAAAAAACGCTATTCCATACATTCTTATCGCGTAGGTATTGCACTTTTCTATGAAACAGCAATTTTTATTTAAGATTTCTGGGGCGCTAGATCATGTATTGAATTCATGGATAGTTGTATGTTTATGTCCCTGGCACCCTGGTATTGGCATGAACTAGGAATATTGTACATATATGCTATACTGCCAATTTATAATTCATAGTAATTCCCGTTCAATCTAAATTGGATTAGGTAATTTTTTTCAGGTATTCCTATCGATTTAGCATTTATTTTTTTCTTTACTTAAAACTGATCATACTGAAATGAAAATTTATAACAAGGCTGTTTACTTAATCAAGTCTATAGTCGCAAGTCGGATACCGTGTAGGGTTAGCGCAAGTGAGTGGCTTCAAAACGAAAACTATATTTTTTATAATAATCATATGGCAGTTTTACATTTCCACAACATTTCCATCTGTAGTGAACTTGAGGACTCAAATAAGTCGTGTTAAATTAAAGCTATAGCATTTTCTATCAACTGGAGTATTAATGCGAGCCGACTAACTTGCGCTAAATAAACGATTTAAATACAACATAAACAAAAAAAAAACATCAATTTGTATTACATTGTGTTTATAAAATACGAGATCATTGTTTAATGTGTAAAATATATACCATACATCGTTTTTAACTCAAATATTAGATAGACCCGACGACTTAATAAGACGTAGTTATTGGTTTGAAATCTTCAATACTAAATATGTAATAATAATTGTCGCGCTCCATTGAATAATAAATAACTGATTATCTTCACAAATGAATGAACGTTTTCTTGTGCGTGTGTGCAGCATGCGTACATACATGTATGGACTCAACGCACACTGACATAAAGATGTGCAAATATAAGTAATGTAAGGCAAGTAGAAGATATTCTTGCTATTGACCATTGCGCCAGTTCTAACTGCGTTGAAATTCAATGACCGGTCCACTTATAATAAAGCTTCGTTATTGCTTGAGTCCTTAAATTATCATGTTATAAAAGGTTGCAATAAGATGTAAATTAGGATCTGTAAGTATAATAACAAAACGACTTCAAAATTAAGCCATCGGGCCCCACCCTAATATATCAGAGTCTTATGAACACAGATGGTGTGATTCATGACGGAATTGATATCAATAACATATAGAAAAATATACCTAAAGTACATTTGCAAACCAATTGTTATTTAACATACGAAAAGTGGACTGTCAGAGGTTTTGATCTCATTTATTTCAACCTTTTGAACATAACACGCTTTGATCATGTATAATCACTATCTTCAAAGACAACCCTTTTTATAAAAATCAATAATTATAATAATGATATACATATATTGCTTTATATCTTTGTAAGTAGTGTAGAATATACACGATCATCACAGATGCAAATCGAATGATAAATGACAATAAGTTAACAACAAATGTGATTGCACTACTCAGCTAAATATTTTAGGCAAATACAAGACAAACATAATAATATTTGTGAAACGAAAATCCATTAAAGTTCATCAATAAAGTGAAGTGTTAGCCTGTAAAACATGTGTCTTCTGTATACCGATTGTTTTCAATTAGATGCTGCCTCAATTTTCATTATAAAAATTTATCGATTAATGTAATATGAATATTTTCACAAATTCCTGAGCGATGCTGCTTTCTTCAAACATCATTTAACCGAAAGCAGCACCATAATTGCATAAACACAATCTGAATTATTTTGAAGAATATTGCTAACCCATTGTTACAGATAGTGAGTTTCAAAATCACCTCGAAATTTGTGATGTATAGCATTCAATGTTCGAGTAAGACAAACAGACACATGTTTTCCAAGTATACCTCTTTCGCTTCGCGAATTGAGATGTTATATACTACAAGCAGTGCTTAGAGCACACCTTGCTTTCCTCACGTTACATAAAAAAAACGGAATAATATGTAGTAACAATACAAAAGTGTAATAATAATAAATTAAATGTAATTAAAGTGATATTTACATAAATTAATCTAAATAAAGTAAGTGTTACAATACTTTTACAATGAGTTATAAGAAGGTCCCCGGGGCTGTCAGTTTGACTAAACTTTAAAGTTAGATGTTACAGCTCAAGACTGAAGGTTGTGGCAGTGCTGCATGATCAAATCATTCTTAAATTCCTCACAGTATATTAATAAAAGTCGCAATTTGATGTAAATTGGGATGGAAAGTATAGCATCAAAACCATTTTGAAATATCTCACCCTAATATAGCAGTCTCATGAACACAGATGGTGTGATTCATAACGGATTTGATATCAACATATAGAAAAATATACCTAAAGTATATTTGCAAACCTATTATTATTTAACATATGAAAAGACAAGACCATATATCAGAGGTTTTAACTTCATTAATTTCACCGTTCTGATACGTTCAGACGTGTTCTGATACGTTCACACATGTTCTGATCATGTATAATCACTATCCTCAGAGAGGACCCTTTCGATAAAAATTATAATTGATAATAATGATATACATATATTGCTTTGTATCTTTAGAAGTAATGTAGATTACACACAATCATCAATATTTTAGACAGATACGAGAGATTTTTCTTGGTGGTAGGCCATAACATCGGCCGCCGGCAGAAGTTACCACCCACCAGACAAAGCCTTGCCGCCAAGCGATTTGTCGTGTTCCATGATGTCTGGTGAAGCCGTACGGAGGACGGGTCTGAGCAGTTGTGTTGCGATGTGTGCCGGGTACGATGCGCCTAATGTTATTGTGTTGGGAGTATGGTCGTGGAGGGTCTTCAGATCAATCTCCCTTTGCGCGTTGGTGGTGTTGTTGGGTTTAATATTGCATCACCTCGCTCAACTGACGTCTTCCTTCCTATTCGCTCAGTTTTTCTGAGTGAATAGGCTCTTAATAAACTAGTGCGCTTTACCATTAACGATCGCATCACTGCTTACCATCAGGCGGGATTGCGGTCAAGCACTAGTTTATAATTATTTAAAAAAAAAAAGATAGATACAAAACAAACATAAGAATAATGGAAGTAATATTTGTGAAACGAAAATCCATTAAAGTTCGTGAATAAAATGTGAAAAGCTTGTAAGAAACGGAAAATTTTGGTAATATGTGCCTTCTGTATATCGACTTTTTTTCAATTGGATGCTGTCTCAAATTTCATTATCAGAAAATTTACAAATTCCTGAGCGATACTGCGTACTCATAACAACATCTAGGTCATTAAATTGAAACCAACATCCTAATTGCATAAAACACTTACAAACTGGATTATTTTCAAGGATGTTGCTAAACCATTGTAAAAATAAATAAAGTGATATTTACATAAATTAATCTAATAACATAAGTATTACAATAATTTTACAATGAGTTATTATCAAATCCCCGGGGTTGTCAATTTGACTAAAGTTTAAAAGTTACAAATTACAGCTGACGACTGACAATTGTGGCAGTGCTGCATGATCAACTAATTTACTTAAAAAATATAACAGGAATCTGTTTTGGCTATGCTTTCATACATGCTCTTGTTAGTCAAACAATCCATAGAAACGTTATATACAATTTAACAGTTGCTTAAATGAGACAATAATTAATCTGTACAAAAATGATATGTTGCCTTGACCACACGCGCCAGCCACAATCCCAGGCTGAGCTTATAAAATGGAAGCATAGTGAAATTATTACAATATAAGTATAAAATAATATTAAGTGTAGCGGGGTACCTATACCGAAATGCCCTTATTAATTTGACTATTTAATATTTAATTATGGCGCACCACAGATTATATACAGCGCACTAAATGTATTTCACAACCAGAGCCCTGCGTCACACAGGGAGAAAACTACGACAAACAACACAAGTTAAATCTCTAGGCGTCCATGTCACTGTTATAAGCAGTCATTGACTCCATAATTCCACTATTTCCTCAGATCAATGGAAATTGCAAGGAGATTCTCTCTGTTCAATCTATAAGGCACAGAAACAAACTCGTCGCATTTTCACGCCCTCTTCCGCAATTAAAGCTTGTTTCGATACTAACAAATGTACAAACAAATCTTGTATATACTAATGAAGGTCTCGATACAACGTGTGGTGCGCCATATCGCTGATCTCGAAATGCTCTTCACCACACAACTCCACCCCAAAATTTACACGCTTGGTCCTGTATTTACAACAATTATAATAAATTTAAATTTAACTAGATATTTACATTGTTACCCGGCGCGCGGCGTTGCTGCGAACTTTTTTAATACATCCCAATGCTAAGAAACAGTAATTAACAATGTCAAATTAGCTAGGATAGGTACAGACGACAGCACATCAAGCTACTACAATCTGTCAGATTTATTAATAAGATTTTCAACTTTATCTCTGAAACTTTAAGGCTCAAATATTTGACAATTTGGGGTAGTTTGATCTGCTGTCGTCCGTACGTGAGTAAGTTAACAACAGCAAGTGTGATGAGTCGCAGAGTGGCAGGCGTTGCAGCAACGCCCGGCGGCCCTCACGCCTCGGTGGCGACGGGCTCCCGCGCGTGGTGTATCTTCACGTGCTTGTTGTGGTTGGACTTGTTGCTGCTCGTCTTGCCGCAGATGTTGCAGGCGAAGGGCCGCACGCCGCTGTGCACCTTCATGTGCTCCGACAGGTAGTAACTCCGGTGGAAAGACTTGCCGCACTCGGCCACTTTGCATACGTACTTCTTAGCCATTTCGTGTTCTCGCACGTGGCGCTGGCAATTGTACTTGCGGATGAACTGGCAGCCGCAGTAGTTGCAGGTGTAGGGCCGCACGGACTTGTGCGCGTTCATGTGCGATATGTACTCGGTGTGGCGGATGAAGGCGCCCTTGCACAGGTTGCACTTGTAGGGCTTGGCCGAGCGCGACGCGTGCGTCCAGCGGTGTAACTTCAGGTTCCACTTCGTGGTGAAGGACTTGTTGCAGATGATGCACATGTAGGGCCGCTGTCCGCTGTGCGTCTGCAGGTGAGTGCGGAGGTTCGAGCGCAGGTACACCTGTAACACATGGGCTTTTGTTAGCAAAAAAATTACATATTTTCCGGGACATTATTTTTTAACAAGCCATCTCTGACAATTTTTTGGTTACGCGTATGCGTACGGCATGTCCATTAGTATATATTATGTCTATGGTGCCATGCTATGTTGTGATTGACGACTTTGACACTTCTTCTATTATCCTGTATTATACCGTGGCGTTTGTAGGGATTTTGGTTGTGTTGGTAGATTTTAGTAATTGTTTTTATTATTCGACACAGGTTACTATTACGGACCTCGTTTGATTACTTCTCTGTTGACCCCAGCTTTGTTATATGATTTCGTTTCGCCAGTGATTTGGATCCCGTCGTATGTAGTATTTTTTCAACAATAAGGAATCAGTTTCAGGTATATCTCCATTTTGTTATGTTGAAATGTTATTTCTTTGCAATGTTTTTGTTCAATAATGTAACATTATTAACTCTAATTATAATAGTTTATTGACGGAGGCGCGTATTATATTTCTAGTAAGATATTGATTACTATAAGTCGTGGTGGCCTAATGGTTAAAACACCAGCCTCTCAAGTATGATTGCGCGGGTTCGATTCCAGGTCAGGCAAGTACCAATGTAACTTTTCTAAAGTTATATGTACTACTTTCTAAGTAAATCTTGGACACCGATAACAGAAGGTGAAGGAAAACATATTGAGGAAACCTGGACTTTATAAGTCTGAAATCGCCAACCCGCATTGAGCAAGCGTGGTGATTACGCTCAATCCTTCTCTGTTTGAGAGGAGACCGGTGCCCAGCAGTGGGACGATAAAAAGGTTGTTGTTGTTGATGAAGATATTGATTGAATTACACAAAAATCACAATGCATTATTTGTACAAAAACAAACCAATGTCAGTAAGGTAGGTGACAGATGTTATTGACAGATGTATAAAAATAGTTTTACTAACATTGAGTTATATATTTTGAAAATATTAAGTATGGTTATAAATGTATAGTATTGTTATAAATGGTAACATAATAATTAAGATGAAATTACTTATTTAGAATGATTCTCTGAACTTTGACAGTTCTAGAGGAGAGGATGTTATCATATCTAGCTTTATATACAGCTTATAAATGAACAAGTTACTAATAATTGTAATACTACCTTAAAAAGATTTAAAACGGTTTTACTATATCTTCAAGGATTATTCATAGTTATGCTAAAAGTTATTTGCCAAAAGTGATATATCTCAAGGATTATAGTAAACTTTAAATATATTGCTTAAATTATTTAAACAATGCTGGTCTCTAAATGGTGAAGGAAAATATCATGAGAAGACTTTGATATGTAACATGTACCAACTCGTACTGGGCCAGCGTGGTAGATTACAGCCCACTCCCTCTCATTGAGAGGGGCCTGTTTCCAACTATTGGAACATAACTAATTATAAGTAATAATAGTTTAGAAATAAAAAATATGTTATGTAGTAATAATAGTGTGTTGTAGTGCGTATAATAAGTTAGAGGTAATAAATAAATATTGTAGTTTATAATTATTTTCCCAAACGAAATAAATAAGTAGAAAGTTCGATAGTAAAATGGGAGTCCCACCCATTAGACTAAAAGACGATGAATGACAGAAAGATAAGTAGTATGCGGAATAAAAGTGCGAGGGGAATAATAGCGAGAACTGGTATGAAAGGGTATAGTTACAAAAAAGGCTCCAATAAGGTTGGAGGCAGCTAGTAATTAAAAAAACTATGGGAACGTTATAGGCTGCTTATGTTAATGTAATTTGTGTTTTACTCAAGTTAGGAATACTTTCCTGAAACGTAACAAATGGTACAGAAATTTGGAGCCCTGCCTCTTAAACTAAGAAAACCTGTATCTTAAGAGACTGTTCAATAGTAAGGTTACTTACAATACGAGTTGTACAGACAACTGTTGCACCACTTATTGCTTGTGTTAACATTCAGATTTAAGTTCATTCAGGTTTAAGGAGAAAGGAAAGTTGAAAATTAAAGTTATTTTTAATGTATTATGAATAGGCGAAAAGGGTGTGAGGATGTATATTTGTGAATAAGAGGGTGTGTGTGTGCAGTGCTGTTTATGTAAAGCAAGAGCAAAGTAAAGCTGTATGTATTAGGCAATGTATTTCAGGAATATTTCAATAATGACTCGTTTGTGCATAGTTCTGCTGAATCAGTGTATTTCAGTAATGACTGTTTGTGCATAGTCCCGTTGAATCAGCCATTCCATCAGGCCAGCCTTTAGCTTAAACTTATTAGAATCATGCATGTTTATTTCTTTGTCTTATAGATGAGTGAACCTATTGTGAAGTATTAGTGTTCGGCAAAACCAGTTTTATGTTGTGAATCTGAGGGAATATTGGTTTGTTTACTGGGATCGGACGACAGGACACTGAAGTGTCTTCTGAGTAAGGATTGCAATATGAAGAGTTAATGAACTATTAGAACTTTACAATTTGAGTATAGCTGAGTTTTTGGACAGTGATAATGTTTTCATAGCATCACCTTTAAGTATTGCTCTCTTTCTGGGTTCTTTCCACTCTGTGAAAGGTAGTTTTAGCTGCACCACCCAATACACTGATGCAAGATCCAAAAACGGACGGGCACAGAGCATAAAACACCATTTTCAGGGTACCATATTCGCTGAAACTCTTAAGTGACTTAAATATATATATCAGTCTCAGTTTTCTCGAGGTTAGGACATTAATGTGTTTATCCCACCGTAACTGGGTAGGAGATAGTATAATTGTATTTTAAAGATATTTTGATGTATGGCAAAGAAGGAAACATTTTGAATATGTTAATATGGGCCGTCGGGCAACCCGGTCTCCTCACTGAGAGGAGCGGGGGACCCCGTTTGCCTCCGGGCAAACGAGTGGGGCTAAGAGGAAGGAAACCTCGCTAAAAAACCTTTGGCTGCTGCGTCTACTCGCAGAAGAAGACGTACCCAGCGCGGCCCCTCCCTATGGAGGGACCATTGTGGGCCCGCCTTTAGGCGGGAATCGCCGGCGGGGGATTGGTAGTGCAGGCTCTGCTATTTCCCATGACCCCACCACTAAGGCGATGTCGTTGTGCCGCTGTTTGGTTTTAGTGGGTATTCCCGGCTTCGGCTGGGCGAGTCCCACACACGCCCTTATGGGTATGGTGCGTAAAGGCATTTCCACAGCGTCAAGAAAAAAAAAAGTGATGGGTGGTATGCACTGGCCTTGGCATCTCTTACTAGCCTCTTACGACTACCTTTGAAGGATATGGGTCAGCCCTATTCGAACCTGGAGCTGCACGGTGATGGAATGTTTCTAATAATATGAAAATAAAATTTATTAAGGTAGTTAACTATTCAAACAACAACTTGCAGTTATCAGTTGTTAGGCATTACATAATCCAAACAAAGTAATGCCCAAACCGTCGTTATTTATGCCTCTTAACACCAATGAAACTAACCTAGCTGCGCTAACAGGTAACAAAAGATATGCTGCCGTATGTTTGGAATTAGTGTTTTGATTGTCTCGCAGTCTTATGGTAGATAATATGGATACGTTAGCCTTAGATACATCACACGTCAATCAAATGTCGAAATCTTATTTCGCTACCACCTTATTTATTATTAGTTTTGTTGCTCTCCTTGACAGGGTTAAATTAAATGTACATAAAAACTAATCCAAAATATAGGAAATTAACATTAAAAAAATGGTTAACTATAGTGTAAACTGATATTTACATTAAGTGGAGCATTAAGGCTCCATACATTTCTGAAACATCTCTGTTTTACAAAATAGTTGTAGAAAGTGATTTAAAAATAGCAATTAAAAAACTTGATTCAAAGTTGACTGACCTGCTTGCAGACGGGACACTGCACGTTCTCCTGCTTGCCCTTGTGACGCTCGGCCAGGAAGTACTCGTTGTGCGAACGCCGCACGTGGCGCGTGAGCGACGCCGCGTGCACGAACTTGTCGCTGCAGTAGAGGCAGGCGCGCGGCCGGTCGGCGTGCGTCTCCTGGTGCCACTGCAGCTTGGCGCGCGAGTGGAGCACCAGGCCGCACTGGCACACGAAGTCGCGCACCTTGGCGCGCTTGGACAGGTGATGGCGGTCCCTACACACGTCCGGACATAAGTAGGCTTATACTTATTTACACGTGCTTGTAAATGTATGTATTAATAAAACTAAGCAGCACAGGCTGCAGCTTAACGCAGCGGACAGCGGCGCAGCGATGCTGTCTTCCAGAAATTCAGTCGCGGACGTCAGCGTAACGTAGCTGCCAGCCGAGATCTTAGATCTGGCAGCTACGTTAAGCTGACGTCCACGACTGAGTTTCTGGAAAACAGCATCGCTGCGTGGTGCGGAACATTCATCTTTTTTTCAGTTTCAGAAGTTTCAGTACCCCGTGCACGCTGAGACGAAAGCGAGACGGCCTTTTGTATCCTTTTTCTTATAGTTGTAGCAGTAATGTAATCGTTGATGGGTAAAGCGCGATAAATTAATAAGAGCCTATTCACTCTAGCCATAAAACACCTAAATTGTAGTCAGGCGGAAACATCGCCGCTGGCAAATTGTTCCAGTCCCTCGATGTACGCGTTATAAAAGAGGAGGCGAAACGCTTCGTTCGGATCGTAGTGGTGTTAACAACGTAAGGGTGGAAACTCGCCTTACGACGGGTAGTCCGATGATGGAACGGAGATAGGGGAATTAAATCATGCAATTCCCTCGCACACTCACCAAAATTCATCCTATAGAACACCGAAAGGCTGGCTACTCTACGACTGTGATCTAGGCTTTGGATACCGTTTTAAGTTAAATCTGGGTCGCCAATCCGCCTCTTCGCACGCCTCTTTACTGAATCCAAAGTGGCCAGGTGAATTTTGCAGCACCAGCCCAAATGTGGCTGCAATACTCCACACACAAACGAACCTGTGCTTTGTACAACATTAGAAGTTGCATTGGTGTGAAGTACCGCCGGATCTTTGCGATAACGCCAATTTTCCTGGCAGCCACCTTGGCCTTGGACCCAATGAACCGCCCAAAGTTTAGGTTCGAGGAAATCTCAACGCTTCGTCCGGATCGTATTGGTATCAACAAAGTATAGGTGGAAACTCGCCGTAAGACGGTTCATTCGATGATGGAACAGATATGGGGGAATTAAGTCATGCAATTCCCGCGCACACTCTCCAAAATGATGCTGCCTGTAGTGCAAAATTCGTACGCTCTACCATAGCCTCTTTTCGGACCGGATTGCTTCCTTACTAGCTCGAGGACCCGGCAGGTATCTCTCCACAACTGTATTGTCATCTGCTTACTTGGGCATCAACAGATCGATAACAGTATAGAGAATAGAGTTGCAGAGAGAACAGACGACTGAGGAACACCGGCATTAGGCCATTCCAAAAAGGGGTATTACAAAATCACTGTTTATTTAAAAGACAATAAAGCTTGGGACTGAGCTACTCGCTCGGTTAAGCATTGTTATTAAGCAATATGTACAATAATGACATTTTAAACAGTTTTTTTTAAATCACGTAAATTATTGAAAACGTTTTCATTTTTAATGTCTGGACTTTCAAAAAGACGATGATCCCTGAATTTGTTTCGGCTATTTCTTCTCAGAGGTAGTGAGTTAAGAAATGCCAGCTCCATCTAGTTTAAAAAAATATGACGTGTAAAAGTAATCAGTGATCCTACTTGCATAATAAACGATTTCATTTCATTTCAACATAGGCTCCGATGAGCATCCATCGACAACAAATCGAAGGGACCGCTCTGTCAGGAAATCTTTTATCCAGCCAGTTAGGCCATGGGAAACGTCGTGCCGAGTTTTGGAGGTATGTATGGCTCTACTGACGTCCTCATACATAACCTCCACCTCATCGTAGAAGTGTTTGGAAGTCGGAGCGTAAACCAGTATAAGCTTTGACGAATATCGTTTAGTTATTCTGAGTATAAGGAATACTACCAGAGTCGAAACACTCCAGACTTTAACCACGTTATTCACGAGGGACTTGTTACCAAAAAGTCCGACACCACCCATGGACAGCTGGTCGCCTTCCCGGAAATAGGTTGTCAGACTTCAGGATTATCAAGTTCTCTCCCTCTCTTCGAACTTCAGATAACCCGACAATGTCCCAGCGTAACCGGCTCAGTTCTTCCTCCAGTTCGACAATCATCTCATCGGTCCGTAGTGTGCGCGGTAGTTTAGCCGGAGACTCTTAGCACCCCTTGCTCCGACGTAACCGGGACAAGGGGCCTGGGCTGTGTCGTGTGCATTACATTGGGGGGAGGGAAGTTTGCAATATTCCCCACGCTTGGCAGGCGGGTTGGGGATTGCAGTAATTTGACATTCCAAGGAGAAGCGTTGCTGTCCGCTTTCCTGGCGAGGGTTCCCTTAGTCGCCTCTTACGATACCCACGGGAGGATATGGGTTGGTACTATTCTAAGTACGGTACCACACGGGACATACGAGTATATTAAACGGGAAGTATTAAGACAAAATAAATTCTGATTTGTTACCATTAATGACTATTTAATTTTTGCAAGATGTTTGACCCTGAGCCTTTATATATATGTATGTATTGTGTAGCTACCTACAGTTATGCTTTGTTTGCTACTGATCTCGCACGTTGTTTTATGTATTCTGCATCTGCATACTTCGTCTTAGGCTAGATGATGTTTATGTTATAAGTTACAATATCATATTAATAAGAGTGAACTGTATCATGTTTTTATGAGAAATAAACATTGTTTAAACCTAAACCTATTTTATAATAGATTATCTTAAATTCTGTTCCACAGAGGCATACTCACAGCATTATTAATTGTAAAATCGACCTAAAATTATACGTTCTCTAAATTAAAATACACGTAAAATAACATTAAAATGCTCTACTTAAAAAATAACATATATTTGTAAACAAACCAATTGACAACCTGTCTAATGCAATATTTTGACATGTCCTTTTTTGATAAGTCATATTTTTTATTTTATGATTTTTAGAACCTTCAAGAATATATCATATAAAAAGTATGTACTTTCGAAATAGTTTACATATTGAACAACGCACGTATTTTGTGGAGTTCATGAGCTCACGTCACTTTGAACTGCGTCTTTTATAAATGGCAATGGTACTATGTACATATTTTGAACTGCTAACTTGGACCGACAGTTAATTTACAATTATCAGGTACGTAAAACATCAATAAACTTGAGAGCAAAAGAATATAATACTAAGACAATATGGTATCGGCTACAGAAACTACACTAACATACATTTTAAATATACATTTTTGCAGCCAGCAACCTATATTTTGGCGCGGCTTGCCTGAACATGTTGACGCATTGCCATCCTACCAATACATTCTGTTCACATATGGACGGTGTTTTGAATGCGATGGGCGTCCAGATACACGGGTATATAAAAGTTTGATATCAACACTACACTTACGAGCATTTTCTTTAATCAACTAGTGCTCTACGTTTTGCTAAGTGTCTCGCACTCTCTGCGCGCACTACGCTCCTACACTCTCTTGGACGCTAAACCTGGATGTGATGTGTTCGCGGATGAATGGAAAACGATCTTGTCAGTAAGCCAGGTGTTCTATGAGACTGTATGAGCTTCAGCCTAATCTTATCTTTAACTAATATAATACTGGACCCGGGTAACGTTGCCTTGAAGTCCACTAAAACCGATAACTGCCAGAACCAGAGGATGTTGGAAAGAGATACCATGGTCTCTGGCACAGGCATGTAAACGAACACGGGTGAGTTTTAGTAAGTGTGAGGCGCCTGTCCGCTCCGCTCACAAAAAGGTGGAGTCGAGTGATGTGGTTGAGTGGTGTGCACGCACCTGTGCTGCACCATGTTGGAGTAGCGGCGGAAGGTGTCGTCGCACACGGTGCACTTGATGGGCGCGCGCCCCGTGTGCACGTTGTGGTGCTCAGACAGCTTCTGGCGCGTCGCGAAACGCTTCTCGCATACCTCACACCTGAAACAACAAGGCAATTTATTTAGAACTGTGTTATTGTGGGATGGATCATAGGAGGATAGTAGGATAGCTTTAACCTGGAATTTCCCAGAGTTTCGTGCTACAAGGATATTCAATGATGCTTTTGTGACTTTAATAGGGGGATGTTGACTATAAACATTTTGTGGAACACAGAAATTGTATTGACGAAACAACGGCACGGTTGGCGCAGTGGTTAAGTAATTGATTGCTGCGTTGCGTGTCGCGGGTTCGATTCCCACACGGAACAAATATTTGTATGACATACAAGTAGTTTTTCCGGGGCTAACTGTTTGTGTAAGTGAGTTTATATGTTTGTAAACGCACCCACGATACAGGAGGAATTCCTAGTGTGAGGTATTTTTTTTTTTTAATGGCTTAAAGCAAGATGGCGTCAAGCCAAGATGACGTCAAAACAAGATGGCGCAAAACCAAGATGGCGTCAAAACAAGATGTGACTGTAATTAGTTTAATTTAACTGAAAAATGTCCTTTGTTATTTTGATGATAATTGGTATAGACCTTTCTAATTTTTGTTAATGGAAAATCAGGCGCATCGGTTATTTTGTAAAAAATTTCAAACAGCATATTGAAAAGACATCAACCACACTTACTTATAATTTTTAATTCCTAAATGTGTTTTTATATGCAGGGACAGGTTGGCTCTCCTGAAGAAACATTTTCCGCATGTGAGGCACTCCAGCGGGTGTATCTTCAGATGAGCGTGGAACTGGGCGTCTGTTCCCTGGTCTACCTTACACGTCGGACACACGTAGTCCTTCCGTTTTCGCTTCACCTCTTGCTTGATCAACCGGTCTACTTCGATCTTCGGCTTGGCCTCCTCAACTTGAATGCTTTCGTAAACTTGGAGGATCGTTGACGATATCGAGTCTTTAGAGTCTATAGGTGGTAGGAGATTGTCTGAAATGGGAAAACATACAATAAGTCAAATTTGTGAACTTGCTATCTTCTTTTAGTATGGAGTTGGCAATCACCTGCGAACATCTCAGCTTTTGAAGTTAGTGGTAGAAGTGAGCACAGATAAGCAAACAGAAATGGGTATGAAAAGAACAGATTTGTTTAGAGTTACCAACTTTATGTTCAAGAACTATATTATGATCAAAGTGAGAAAATGAGCAATATTTTGGCACAATAAACAACATTCAAGTATTTTTAACGTTTTAAATAAATAAATAAGTTTTATTCGTGTAACTTATCAAGTTAACACTAATATTAAAGGCTTTGTAACCGTCGCCAATGCTGATATTGAAAGGCTAGCTGAACCACCACACTGCATGCATATGCATGCATGCAGTTTTACATAATAGATATAACTGTTTATTTAGGTAAAGGTCTTTATATCAATGAATATACTGTATTCATATAATTTATATTTGTTGAATAATAAGTAGAAATTTCGAGTGAAAAACAGTTTAGTACTTACTGCTTTTAACAGTATGGTAGGCTTCCCTTGATATGATGCCGACTGCATAGTGAAGTAGTACAAGGTCAGGATTTGATAATATTTAGTAATAATTATTACTATTTGTATCAATTATGAACAATGGCATTGATTTTAGAATGTTGATGGATTCATTGTGTGGTGATTTTAATGAAAAGTAAGATTATCGACCGGTATAAACGCGTCCACGGGGATGAGCCTTTAGGCGAGGCCTGGCAGAAGAAAATTTCTAAAGAAAACTTTTTGCGCTGGGTCAGTGCAAAATGTTACCAAACGGGCAGGCTGAAGAGGACATTAATGCAGGACACATTGTTTGACCAGTTGACTATGTAGCATGTTCCAAAACTTTGTTTGTAGAATGTGCTGGTGTCTGTGATACAATGACATTATAATTTTAATACACTCTTTTGTATGACATATTATTCTCACTCAAGTCAGGCAAAGAGATATAGATGCGAAAATAATTTCTTTAGTAACATAAAACAAATGAAACGTACTTGTATCAGGTTTTTCTTCCTTTTTGATGGCTCGTGCTGTAACCAGCCTGCTGTAGGTAGTCTTGCTCGCCGAGCACGTGGGCAGCGCGTGCACCAGAGACTTGTGTGCACGCAGCTCCTTGAGCGACGTGCACGTCACGCCGCACGCCGAACACGTGTGCACGCGCGGTCTGTTGAACACTGGCGCCAATTGTGGCGACAGTTGCGGAGCCAGTGGTAGCTGTATCTCTTCTTCGCTGCAAGTCAGATATTTCACAGATTAATAGCAACAATATGAGCGTATTTTCTCGAAAGATGTTTAAAAAAAAAATCATCATCGCGAAAGGCGATGGTTTACATCGCCTTTCGCCAGGAAAAATATACGTATCCAAGGAAACCATACGAACTACAGTGTACAAATAAGTTTCCGACGTTTAATAAAAGATGTCCTCACTAAGAGGTTTCGTTGAAATTGTCAGATATAAAATGTGATATCGTAAGTTCGGACATCTGGTAAAAACATACACATAGAGTATTGGTGACTCTGTATCAGTATCGTATATTTATTTTGGTGCAAAAATGACAAGTTTTGGGTCAAATAAGCGTCAATTGCGGGAACTTTTGTTAATTCGTTAATTTGAAGAAATCTGCAGCTGAGGCCCGTCGATTGCTTGTAGAAGCTTATGATGAAACTGCTTTAAGCGAGAGAAGTTGTCGTGAGTGGTTTCAAAAATTTAGAAACTGTGAATACAAAGAACATAGTGGAAGACCGAAACCGTACGAAGACACGAAATCGGAAGCATTCTTGGAGGATCCAAAGATGCCCAGATATGACAAAATTATTCTCCTTCATGATAATGCTCGTCCGCGTGTTCAAAAAATGGCGAAAACTTATTTATTACTACTTATTTCCCTTATAGGATAATTCACTCTACATAATATATGCCCCTACTTGCTGGGAAAGAGGCAGTGAGGGTCGATTTTTCCTTATGGAAGTGAAGCTTTTTGAATGAAATAAGTATCTTCTCAAAAATAAGCTAAGCGAGTTAAAGATCTTCTTTTATCGCGACTGATTTTAGAAACAATATTATACTTCGAAAAATATCATACACCTATAAAACATAATTGCTGGGACACTTTCAGTGAGATAAATTATATATTATACCCGCTATACGGGTGGGTAACGTCATGTGCGATGTTTTATGCCTTATTGCTTTATAGATAAAATTGAAAACCCAATAAAGAAATCTGACAGATTGTGGTAATTTGATGTGCTGTCATCTTTACAATACTATGTCGTCAACACAGGACAGCGACTGCTGGAATCCACTTGACATAATTTACATAATATATTATGACATGTATGTGTTAGAAAAACTCGAGTTTTAAAAGAATCTCTAAAAGACTCTTAAAACGACGTATATATTTTAATTAACCGTTTCCGTGCGGAGGTCTTTTTAGCAATCTGTAGTACCTGGCGTCAAACAATAATTCCGTGATGCCTCTGGGGCACCAAACGCCAGAGACTTTGATGATTCCCCTGGGGAATCATCCGCCATGAATTGTAAGTTTTAGCTTTTTCTCGTGTTTTCGATAGGGTAGTTGACTAAAAAAACTAATTATTCCGTCAGTCAGATTTCCAAAAAATACTAGACACGTATTTTTTCTTTTTTCATATAAACAAAAAAATGAAGACGACACAGTGCGTTGAAAACTCATGTGACGTCACTGCACGCTACACTTTTTAGCGAGCAGTGACGTCACCAGCCATCACTCCTGATCTTTGATACCTTTTATATTTGTCAATTTTTATTGATTTGATAAAACAAAATATACTTATCCAATATTTTACTATAATCTGAATGACAGACTAAATAGAATCTTTTTTTTTTACCCAGGAAACATCCCTATTGTGAAAGAGTCATTTGCGATTGTGTATCGAACGTAGGCAGTCAGTAAATTCGTTCAGTGCGTTTAAAAGTGTCGACCTGTGTGTTTTTATAGAAATGGAAGGTAAGTGACTAATTTCTATCAGGTATTGTAAACCTTTTTGCATTATTACATAGAGTTTGTTCACGTACAGTCAGAAGCAAAAATATGTATACATTGCCAAGGCTCCAAAAATATGTAAACATCTTCGACGCTCATTGCTTCATTAAATTATGCCCAGTATAGTTCCTTTCGTGGTGGGCATAATTTAATGAAGCAATGAGCGTATACATATTTATGATGTGAACCGGTGGCTACAATTTTATGCTCTTCAAGTTGAGCACTTCGTCTTAAAGTCGAAGATGTTTAAATATTTTTGGAGCCTTGGCAATGTATACATATTTTTGCTTCTGACTGTACCATTTGAGTTTGCAGCGAGGCGATACTCATTTATAGTTACATGTTTTACATCAGCGGTCGGCAACCTTTTGGCAGTTACGGGCCACAAGGCGACAAAATGAGGTAGAAGCGGGCCGTGCTTTTACATAATTTTGATAACAGGTCTATCAATTAATATCCTTTATTGCACACACAATAATACTGTGCGGACATACATACTTTTCAAATGACTGAAAAGAACTCTCACACTACTTAACTACTAAGTGCTATTAAAATCCCAAAAAACTTTTTTTTTTGTATTATGCCAATGACAAATCAATAAATGGAAATTAAATGAGGAAAGATAAAAAACATAAATGTGAACTTGAACTTATACTTTCAGTGTGACGTCTGAGGCTTTACTTGTGTGGATATTTTTTGTACATCAGATTTCATATTTGTCGTTGAAATTCTAAGAATGGCTTTCAAGTGCACATCTGTAAGTCGGGAAGCATGTTTTTTTATCTATAATTGAGGATAGAAAATGTTTGGGCACGCCACAATAGCGGCGATAAGTACCCTCTTTGAGGAGTGGCTAGAGAGGCGCCACGGCGCCCTCACCAGACACGGTTGTTTCGGGAGGTTCCTGTTCCGGATAAGGCAGGAGGAAACGCCAGGGTGTCACCATTGTGTGGATCGCCCTGAGGACACGGTGGAGCATACGGTGGATGTCTGCCCGGCTTGGGTAGAGCACCGCCGTGTCCTCGTAGCGGCGATCGGCGGCGATCTCTCGCGTCCGACCCTGGTCCAGGCCATAGTCCGGAGCGAGAGTGCATGGCAGGCCGTCACCTCCTTCTGCGAAGCAGTGATGCTGGCAAAGGAGGAGGCGGAGCGCGTGAGGCAGCGGGAATCCCAGCGCCCTCACACCACTACCCGTCGGGAGACGACACCGAACTCCCAGCCAACGTAGGCGCGGGCCTGCGGGCGGTGAACAGCGGGGAGCTCACCGCTCGGTAAGGACCAGGCCCTATTCGACGGCGCGCCGTGTTTCACGCGCGCCTCAAAGAAATGTCAGCACATCGTGACGGGGTCCACGAAGACCGATGCCTCCTGGCTCAGGGTTGCGGATTAGTTAAAAAAGAAACTATGGCCCTGGCCGTCGCACAGGCAAGTGAATAAACACGGGGTGAGTTTTACTGATTAAAACCCACCCCTTCCGCTCCGCCCAGAGCGGGAGAAGTCATTTGACGATTTCCCTCCCCAAAAAAAAAAGAGATAAAATATGTTTGCTCGCATAAGTAAATACATACTGCCAAAAATTATAATAAACTTTTGAGCAAACTTTTTCAAATCGTCAAAATCAGTGGGCAAGCAACCATAGAACGTAACACGATCATTAAGATCTCATAAAATGAGCCTTTGAGAATGTCATTAGATTAAAGATCAATCCCGTTCATTTGTAAATGACTTGGTACATCCTCAAGGTCACACGAAAACGAATTTGCAAAAATCTTAATTCAAAAACATTTTCAGTCGCCAAATCTGTCACTGAACTGATTTTGCAGTTGTATTAAAATATCTTTCATTTTATCATATTTAGAATTGTAGTATATTTTACAAAACAGTCGCGGGCCGCAAGGAAGGGGGGGGGGGGGGGGGGGGGGGGTCGCGAGTTGCCGACCACTGTTCTACATCCCAGTGTTTTGTAGGGAAACAATTTTAAATCCGCTATCTTGATGGTAAAATTGTTTGTCTACAAAACACTGTAATGATGAACTTATAACTGATTGGGAAGTCCGATTCTAATAAATCAAAAATATTCTACTCGTACCTACAAACGTACGTACCTTACATAATTATTAAATATTTTATTTGGATAAGAATGTAAATTTATTTTTATTTTTTATTTTGTTGTAGAGTTATTCAGAAAAAAATGAAATATATTCCTTAGTCAGAAGTCGAAACTCAAGGCGACGACGACGACGTGTTTTATGAGAATTCACAAACAACCCATAAACCAACCCAAAGATTTACAACCCCTGCTAATTAACGAAATTACTTAAAACGAACACTGTGGGCATGATATGGGTGACAAATAAAGACACTTTTATTTACGGGCTTACTCTTTTGACAAAAGTCGTTTTAGCCGAGTTTTTTATGTTTTTGTTTTGTATCCTCTTGGGCACCATACGCCATACGCAATAGATTTACATGGTGCCTATGCGGCATCATCACGCCCGAATCCATTCTTTTCCAAATTTGGCATATTTTTTCTATTATTAATCCTGATATTCCCACGGGATCGAATCTTATGCTGGTGAAACCGCGGGGAACAGCTAGTTAAAGTAATTTACAAGTTATAAAATAGCTATTGTATGTCAATTTTAACGAAGTTAAAATCCAATTGGACTAAAAACTTATTGAGATTGTTAGAACTGGTCACTCCAAATTTGACTACATTTCACTAAAGTACTAATTAAATGATGATAGAATGTAAATAATCCAAGACTATAAATATGGTATATGTGGACAAAATTTACTGTAATAAGTGTTATAAGCGGACAAAAGGGCTGCATTACTAACATGGGCTCTCGCTTCTCACTCGCGTCGACTTCTGACCCGTCTGACACCCAGCTCTCCCGGGCGATTAGGTCGTAGGGCTCCGCGGGGGTCACCTCTGTATACATCTGCGGAAACAACCACACAACTAAAAAGCACGCTATTTAACCTCCCACAACATTTACTACTGAATTTAAAACAAATACATAGTAAAATAAGATATGAATCCTAACTACAAAAAAAAACATACATCAATATAAATTATTTCATTTTAAACATAAATATACCCATTGTCATGTTATTTTCTATATATCGTGCAAACAACAAGGTTTCCTTTCCAACATCAGCTTTCTTGTAATTTTAAATATTCATTACAACATGTAAAACAAAAATTGTAAAATTACCAACTTACAGAAATAATTCATTAATTCATTCATATTATGTATGCGTGAAAGAAAATTATTGATTTGATGTTGGTTTGTCCATAAAATCGAAATTTTCGTTATGAGGGGATGATATACCAATATAAATTTTGATAAAACTACAAAAAAAGACAAGGAATGGTATGTAATGGACTATTATGTGGTGTGGTGCAAAGACTTACCCCGCTCCAGGGCGACTCCATATCACCGTTGCTCTCCTGCCCGCTGAGCTCGCCGCGCGGTGGCATACGCTCGTCGGCGCAGATGTTCATGGGCGCTTCGCTCTCACTACGGCTCTCGCTCAGCACGTCCGCCTTGCTGTCTCGCTCACACCCGTCCACCTCCACATCCACCTGCACTTCTCTAGCACCTAGCTCAGAATAATCAATCCCAGTACTCTCTGCTATTTTATAACTCTCATGTATAAAATTAGGCAGCACAAAGTCATTGTCCTTTTGTGAAGACTCACCCCACAGGTACATACCGTCTTTAGCGCCCTCCTTGAACCCCGCCGACTCTCGCTCGGCATCGAACGCCTCCACACGGTCGGGAGTAAAATAATCTGCGTAAATATTGTCCCCAAAATAATTTTCGTTCATCATGGTCACAAACTGTTTGTTCTTAGACGCCGCTTCGAGATCCAGTAACTCCCTGTCGTTGGACTCCTCGTTGAAATCCTCATTGGACAGAGTACCATAGTTAATAACATTAATAGGTCGCAATGTTTCAAGTGGAGTTAGCATACGGTCTGTAGTCACTGGCTCGTTACTAAACCCTCCTTCATTGCTTGAGTTAATTTCCTCCTTCACCTGAATCATATCAATATTGGCATCAAATTCAGGCTGATTCAAATCAGTAGATTCTATTGGTTCTATGTCCATAGATGTGTCAGCTTCAAAGTCATTATTGTCATCATTTTCTTTGATCTCCTCCACAGATATGGTTTGCATAACATTGGCCTTCTCCTTAACCTCTGTTTTGTCAGTTTGGTGCAGCTTATTCATGGTAAAATTTTCTGGCGACCTGCAAGACGATGACGTCGGAATGGTGTCTCTTTGTTCAGTTTTCCTTGTGATGCTCAGAGGTAATGCCTTGGCATTTTTAATGTGCAAAACTTTCTTGTGCTTCTTCACAAAAATATTGTTCAGTCTTAGTGTGTTGTGCCTATGTGGCTTCTGTGAGAGCTGAGTTTTCTTTTCTGAAATTCCTAGGTTACTATGGCTAACTTGATTACTCTCAGGTTTAGGAGACATTGAGGTACGATCTGTTGAGTTGTCGCCATTTTCTGACAACTCACTACAAGGTGATATGGAAGGCTTCTCATTACATATTAAATCTGGCACAGGACAGCTGTCCGAAAATTCTGTGTCCAACTTACTGTCAGAACTTTTGCTTGGATTACCAACATTTTTAATGACAGAAAATGTATGGGAGACCATACTATCAGCACTGGACATTGATGAAGGCTGAGTGTCATCAGATGATAATTGGTTATTATCTTCTAGATCAGGTAGGATCTTCTCAGGTGACTCTACCCGTTCTACTGGATAGTCTGTCTCATTAGGCCCAGTTAGATCCATCACAGTGTTAACCATGTTCTTGTGATGTTGGACAGGAACTTCTACCTTAATGTTGCTCAGAATTTTTAAGCCTTTAGTACTTCCTGGGCCTTCATATTTAGGTTCCACTGTATCAATGGGTGCATCACTATTGCCCACTGGACTGCTAGTGACTGGCAGTGGCACAGTGGTGGTTGGTTCTTCACAAATATTTTCATGAGCTGGAGCTATAAGTGGAGCAACCTCAATAATAAGTGTTTTTGGATCAGTCATATTTGGTACAGATTTATCATTGTGCGCACTGGGCATAAGAGCACCAGATTCATTATAAATGGATGTGGGACAAGCTTTGTTCATAATTTGTTGCGGAGTTGTATACATACATGAAGTATTTCCAAACTGATCCACAACCATCACATTTTGATACATGGAGCTAGCTTGAGCTAAATTAGAAACATTTTCATGAGTACCAAGAACTGTGGGCATGGTAGTTATAAAGGGCTTACCATCTATGCTGTGCACCATTTCTCTGTAAATAATTTGGGAGTTTTGGGTAACAACCGTTGTTCCTGGAGTGAAAGCACCAGAAGTTATTTGGTTCAGTTGGTTGCTAGCTAGAGGGGGTGAAGTTGTTTTGGTATCAATGTGCATCTGTGGATTTGTTACACTGCCTGTCATAATCATATTGTTCTGCACATTCTTCTGCATTAAAGTAGGTGCAGATGGCACCATAACATGCATGGGCTTGGCCCCTGGACCTATGTATTGCACACCACCCATATTGGTCTTAAGGAGTATGTTATTTGGTTTTGGTAGCACTTTAACAAGGTCATTACTTTTTCTGGGCACTCCTGGTAACAATTTCACACCTGGCCCTGAAATAGGCACATTGTAAGAAAACATATTGTTGTCCATGGCATTGTACTCAGCACTCCGGGAATACTTAATCTCCCTGTCCTCTTGTTGTTCTGGATAATACACAAACTGTGGATCATACTCAGGAACTGGAGGACACTGAAAGGTCTGCTGAAGCTTATCAGCTTTTAAATGAAATGGATTATTTGCATGTTGTCCTGTACCACCACCAGCAATTCCATGGTGCTCAAAGTTAACATCAATCATTCTAATATCAGGTGTACCATTTCTAGATGTATTTGATCCTGGAGTTGATTTGGAGGTTCTACTAGGTGTCCTACGCCAGTAGCGCTCATGTTCATTACGTGAACCAGTCCACTTGGCACTGTCATCAGTGGCAGGTGTCCGTGACCTGCTCCTGTATGACCTCTCTGAATGTAACGGTGTGGAAGTTCTACTGGCATAATTAGAGCCCTTGTTTGCTATATTACACAAAGCTTTTATAACCTGGTCCTTGGGATGGGTATCCAAGTGGGACTCCAGGGTAATCCCATTGTGCAAGAATAGTGTGCACACGGGGCACTGCACCACAAGTTGGTCCATCTTGACGTCACGGAATATTCACTCGGCGATAAAAGCAGTGGCCGCAGCCCCGCAAGTCGACCTAACGATCGTATCAATATAAAGTCGCCACAGAACGCGCACTCAATCCACAGAGGCAGTCCGCACAATGTCCGTGACGCGCATATCTACTATTCACACGTAAGGTTCTCGCTCGACCCACAACAATACATATCTTCGTTGCACGTCGACTCCTTATCGATCTGTCAGACAAAATACTCTGTATAAATATACGACATAAATCCACAATATCACATTCTACAAACTTGTTCAACGTGCAAACAGAGGACAAAAGAAAACAAAACCCCGAGATAAAGGCCATTGAGACATAAAAAAGTCGAGCATTATGTACTATGAAGTATGAGCTGGATAACGATTTTGCACTAGACACACACGAACAGGACTCACCTATTATATTTTTTGTCATGTATAGTCCATGACATCGATTACTCTAAATAGATCCGTTAATTATTTACGACTAAGCTAAATCTAAAAATATTTCCAAATAGTCAGACATATTGCAGACGTCTTGTTCACGTTCACACACAAACTTTTATATTCCGATACACGAACCTGAACATCGATATGCGCTCGTGGCGATGTGCTATAATCGAATTTCTATAGGTTTTTCATAAACTGAAGAAATAACGCTAATCATATATGCGTGAAACGGAATCGATTTATAGTCAAATCATAGAGAATAAAAGTAATTTGTTCATGCTATCCCGTTGCCTATTAACAAACAATGAATTATTGAGTACCGTTATGTTGTAAGTAGGTAATCGAAATTATTAATGTTTTATCGCTATTAGTGTAAAATGATTTTACAAAGAAAACAAGAAGACATGCTAATATGTAATGTTTATAAAATTGAAGATGGCTGACGCTGGAACGCGCTAAATAGGTCAATGACATTAGTGTTGTCCATAGTGTAATCGATTAACTATATAGTACGGTATGAGAGTATCGATATACCATCTACACCATGATAAATTCACAGGTTCTCAACCTCGTAACTACTATATTTTGGTACGACGATGGAAAAGGAGTAAATTTCCTTGTGCAAAGATGCGGTTATAAGTAAACGACTGCACCTACATATTACCTGATATTGTCTTTTATTCTCTGTCATGTAAAGTGTGCGTCTTTTGTCTAAGATCTTAATTATATAAATTAAAGTCAACATCTCACATCTGAAAATAAAATCGATTTTATATACCATTTAATCCAATGACATTTTTTTACAGTACCGCTGAGCCGCTGACTTTGACATTCTTTTGACAATTAATTAGTGATACGACGATTGACTGTGTGATTGAAAAAAAAAATAATCTAAATAAAAAACCAAACAACCAGGAAAAACGTAGCACTACTAACAAATCGTATCATTTCTTAAGAAATAAATAGTGTAACCAACAATGTCTTACAACTTTGAAGAGCTTACATGTAATGGTATGTAATATTAAAATTATCTAAATTGTAGTTTAGGTTTTTTTATTAAGGAACTTTTTTTGACGGCCTAGACGATGCCTAAAGTTATTTAGAAAAAATACTACTTTTGGACCAAAAATAGTACCATAAAATTACTTCAACAAATATTTAAAACTGGTTGATGTTATAACCTATTAATTTTCAGAAGCCAAGGACTTACTCCGGCAGTGGAGAGAGAACAATGAGAGAAGGAGTGAGGATGTCATGGAGTTATGGACAACGGTCTTAAGTGAAGACTTGGCCAAACTTGGCAATGAAAGTAGGTATCACTGATTTAATCATTGTCATCTACCAACTCCAAACTTATTCAGTTCTACATATATTTGGGCAACTAATGTGTTTTAGCTGTTAGAGAGCTGGGGAGAATTTTTCATAGATAGTTTCAAATAAGACTCATTACTGATGCTAGTGCTGCTGCTCCCTTATCTCACTATAATAGAACGCAGCATGTTGTGTTTCTCTATTTATAAAAATTGACAGCAGTCTGTTACTTGTAGCTATGCCCCGCACCTGTCCCAGCTGACTTTTTCTGCCTGCTTGTGCTATGCTCCTTACATGCTATCAACTTTCATTTAAATGCTTCTATTGTGTCTCATTCGGTTTTCTTAAATTTTTTAATAGTCATAGCATTTCTAGCCCAATTTTCTTCCATTACAAAGCTTTAACTTCACATTTATGACTTCTAGAGCATTTGGTGCTGGAGCAAGTAATTTTTGCAGCCCTGGACTGTCACTCATATGGAGTAGCGACTATGTGCATCTACCTGCTGTCCAATGAGTTCCCTGGCAGCATGCGTGTCATGAGATACAAGGCTGCTTTGTTGGAGGCTGAGGAGAAGTAAGTTATTGCATTTATATATAATTAAGTTATTTTTAAGTAAAAATGAAATTAGTGCGAGTGCCCAACTTAGAGAAGGATAATATTAGTAAAAGTAGATTAAAAGTGGTGACATTTATGGACCATTTGTAACCTTGTATGCACTGATTAAATAATATGAACTACATTTTACAGATATGAAGAGGCTATACAAGTGTTGGACACTATAATCTATGCTGATGAAACCAATGCGGCAGCGAGGAAGCGCCGCGTCGCCATACTGAAGGCCCAGGGACTCATCACTGAAGCCATCAAGGAACTTGTAGACTATCTGAAGAAGTAACTATTATTGATAAACCAACCTTTGTTTGGAAAGTGCCAGAGTATTTGTAACCTACTAATAAAATGTAAGAAAGAATGAAATTAGATAATTGGGAAAATAGATGTGAGTTGGTAAAGTATAGTGCAATTGCTAGCTTTCGTTTTACGGCTCTGTATGCACTCTATACAAAATTGGTTGTACAGTAACACACATTAAAACCCTCATATTTGATAGCAGGCCTTAGAGGAATGTAATAAATGGCACTTCATATATTTTTTCATTCAAATTGAATATAATTATTTTTTTTAGGAAAAATAAGGGTATTCATCTTTATTCTTTTAAGACAATGAGGTTCTGAACAAGAAACAACCTCCATGTAGAAATATCTTTTCAAAATCTGTATATAAAAATTTTACAGGATTAGAAAAGATAATTCAACTATTTAGGAACTTGTAACCTTTCTGTGGTACCCAGGTTCATGTCAGATGTGGAAGCATGGCAGGAGCTGTGCTCGCTGTACCTGCAAGTGCAGGAGTACGCGCGAGCCGCCTTCTGCGCCGAGGAGCTGATCCTACACCAGCCACACAACCATCTGATGCACCAGCGACTAGCTGACATTCGCTACACTATGGTATGTATAAGTTCATGTCTCGAAGACCCAGAACAGTCATGGTAAAGAATATGGAGCAAAGCTGAAACTAAATAAACTGAGATAAGGCCACTGAAACTATTAAATGACTTCTTTACACAGGGACATGCTATTGGGACAAAAAAAAGTAGTCTTTGTCCTTTCTCAGGATGAAATTAATCCTGGAGCTGTCATTCTGAAGAAGGACTTTATTTTTTAAACACACTTCAAATTATTATTTGTGGACTTTGAAAAAATAATAACATACATGTTTTTCCTTTTAGTAGCAACCAGTACTAAAATACTGAAATATGACATCCCAAAGTTTGAAAAAATACTAAACATTTAGTATTTATAATAAATTTCACAAATTGAGTTTTCGCCTGTTACCATCACTACTTTCACTTTAACTTTAAGGCAATCTTTTTAAACCTATTTCATGGCACGACCAGTAAGAATAGAAAAATATTTCGTGACGATAAATTTGAAGTTTTTCTCGGTGGTAGGCCATTACATCGGCCGCCGGCAGAAGTTACCACCCACCAGACAAAACCTTGCCGCCAAGCGATTTGTCGTGTTCCAGCGTGATGTCTGGTGAAGCCGTACGGAGAACGGATCTGAGCAGTTGTGTTGCGATGTGTGCCGGGTACATTGCGCCAAATGTTGTTGTGTCGGGAGTTTGGTCTTCAGATAAATCTCCCTTTGGCAGAGCATCGTTGGTCGTGTTGTTGGGTTTAACATTGCATCACCTCGCTCAACTGCCGTCTTCCTTCCTATTCGCTCAGTTTTTCTGAGTGAATAGGCTCTTAATAAACTAGCGCACTATGCCATCAACGATCGCATCACTGCTTACCATCAGGCGGAATTGCGGTCAAGCGCTAGTTTATAATTATTAGAAAAAAAAAAAATACCAAGTTTTCCATTTGAAAACTCCTATAATTTTAAAGAAACGGCGACCCACACAGCCAGTTTTTCATTACCAAGTGTGTTTATAATTAGTCAATCAGGTTGAACTAATAATGCCATTATTTCAGGGTGGCGTTGAGAACATGGAGTTAGCCAAAACTTACTACTGCCAGGCATTGAAGTTGAACCCAGAAAACATGAGGGCTATGCTTGGACTGTTTTTGGTAAGTCAAAGTGATTTAGTATCATCTTTACATAAAGCCATCTTTCTCTCTCATGTTGCTGTGCCCAATAAGGTCAGCAATGATCTTCTCAAAAAGAAAAAAAAAAGAAAATACAATTAAAAAACAATTTACAGATACTTTTAGATTGTCAAAATTACAATTAATCAATCAGTCAGTAAATTGAAGCTGAGTTGAGCTTATTCCAAAACAGACCTCCATGGGCGTACCCAGCTTCTGGCCTAGGGGGTCAAGTAAAATTTTTAGAGTGGGTAATCGTCGTGTGGTATAGTAGACCTCTATGGAGGAGATGAACAATAAACTTCAAAGACACTCTTTTATTAAAATGAAATATGATAGCGTCGCGTTTTATTATTCAACTTTGAATATGATGGAGATTAATTACTTACTCGTAATTATTAATGATGCATTGACTCCGATTCAGATGTTTACAAACTAAACATAAGAATAGTTATATTTTTTTTTTGTATTTTTAGTCGCCATGTTTTCAATCGCGTCTAAACTGTCTATGATTTAGGTCAGGTTTTTTTTTGGAGGGAAAGCTAAGATGAGTGCCACGCTCATTTTTCATTGGACTATTAAATTATTTATAGTGTCGTTTACTAAATAAAAGCGTGTGGTTTATATAGTAAAAAGTGCATTCAGTGAATTTATATATTATGTCGGAGACAGCGACGGCAGAGCGGTAGGGTCGACAGCATCTTGGTGTGGTGGTACAGGTTCCATTTCGTAGGTCAGTTTTGAATTGAAGCACGACGTGTAGATATACCCTCCAATCTTCATAATAACAATTTGAATAGGCAATCCGACAGTTTCGGTTCAGAGAAGTGCCTTGGTCCGCGTCTCGATGCAAAGTCCCCGTTCGACGAACCCCACTTTCCAAAGCGACTCTGTCCATGTGACGTCATCACAAAATAACGTCACAAGCGTTCGCCCCTCTACTACGTAAATCAAATCAGCAACTTCTATTAAAATTAATCGACGATCTCCGACACGGCCAGCCTGACGATTTGCACGTCCTCGTGCATCATCATCATCCCAGAGCCAATCCAAGTCGCATCCGATCAGCCCCGGAGTCCGGGATTCGCTTCACGAGGCCAACCGCCGATTCCGGCCAAACCTCGATATTTCCCGTTGCACGTCCTCGTGCAAGTCTGTAACAAATTAAAAAAAACACAGAAAACCGACTTTGAAGCATTTTTGAGAGCTCGGCCAACCTGACCGTCACACGTCACGTTGAGTTACATTGACTATTAGAAAACCAAACTTAATTACTTTAACAACTTAAACACAAAAGCTTCCTTCAAGCCTCATAATTATCAAATTTTAAAAAGAAAACACAAAAGGTTCCTTCAAGCCTCATAATTATCAAATTTCAAAAAGAAAACAAAAGGTTCCTCCAAGCCTCATAATTATCAAATTTCAAAAAGAAAACACAAAAGGTTCCTCCAAGTCTCATAATTATATTATCAAATCAAAATCATAATTATCACAAAGAAAACACACCATGGTTCGCTACCAAAGTAGCTAGTGACAACTTATAGTTGACACCCATATCGTCATCACCTCTTGTGATACGACCAACTCTTAGAGTCCACGACTCCCAGGTCAACACATGACCGTACAACTAATAGTCTCCTCCGAGACCCAGGTCCCCGCCACATCAGTAGCTGCCCATCGCCCCCTGAACAACTCCTCACTGAGTTGCAGTTACGACTACAGACTAGTGCATGCAGTGCGACCATATCTACCAGAGTCCCCGCCACATCACTAGCTGCCCATCGCGCCCTGAACAACTCCTCACTGAGTTGCAGTTACGACTACAGCCTAGTGCATGCAGTGCGACCATACCATACTAGTGTCCCCGCCACACCACTAGCTGCCCATCGCGCTCTGAACAACCCCTCATTGGGTTGCAGTTACGACTACAGACTAGTGCGTGCAGCGCGACCACACCTACTAGTGTCCCCGCCACACCACTAGCTGCCCATCGCGCTCTGAACAACCTCTCACTGGGTTGCAGTTACGACTACAGACTAGTGCGTGCAGCGCGACCACTCAGCCATGATACGTGTTCTATTTGCTGGCGGAGGCACCCTCCTCACCATCTTCTACATTTTGAAAATCTAACTCAGCAGACATTACTTGGAGAAGTCTTTCATATACGATCGTGGGGGTACTTATAAGTTCTGTTTCCAATCAACGATTTCAATAGGTAACGATCGCCATTATCGCCATCAAACAACTCACCAATATTAAATTTCATTACTTTAGCTCACTTCTATCAAATTTAGATTTTTCGTAAATAGCACTCATTTCTATGTTCGTTACCGCATGTTCTCTTGAAAAGATTTAATAATCTAGCCACACATACTATCAGAAGCTCAAGTGAGCTTGTAACTATAGGCCACAGTGAACTTTAGTTTCGAAATAAAGACAAACCAGACATCAAAATTTTAAAACCCTCATTTAAAATTTCTCAGCCCATTATAACAAACAATAATCGGGTAGTACAAGAAATAAAATTTGCAAAAATAACTGTTATTATCATGTCGCAAAGAAATGGTTCAGTACACAACGCTGGTACTACCCATACCCTGTATACGTACTATCGCGTGTGTACGTATACCAATGAAATTACAGATAGCTTGACAAGAGAACATTCAGCACCAAAATTAAAATAAAAATAGTACGACTCACCGGATTATGGCAATTTCCCACAAACACCTGCCACTTGGCAGTTATCAACCGTTGCACACCAGACATCTCTGAGCTCTCATAAAACCCCATTACGTTACCACCAACGTTTTGGGCATTTTGAAACCTTCTCATCGCCTGCAGAGTAGATGCTGTCCTGATATCTTCTCATCGCCTGCAGAGTAGAGGCTAAAGTCTTGAAACTTTGGGCGTTCAGCAAAACGCACGCAGCTCCGGCTGCGCCGCATGTAGCTCCAGCAGCGCCATACGCCATCGATGAGATTCACCAAGCAGCTAGAAGCGCGCTACGCAAGCGCACTTTGCACGCTCCGCAAGCGCACTTTGCACGCTCCGCAAGCGCACCTCGCACGCCAAGCAACAGCCAGCACTGTGGCGGCAGCGCCGCGTCCAGCCGCACGTGCACGCCAGCAGCGGACTCCTGCAGCGCACTATCACGCTGAGTGATCTCTTCTGCGTCAGCAATTGAGCGCACCTCGTAACGTGACGTTCACTTCCAGCCTCACGTTATTCTGTTCCTTGATTTATAACGAGATTGTGAGCAGTGTAGTTCTTTATCCAACTTCTGATGTCGGAGACAGCGACGGCAGAGCGGTAGGGTCGACAGCATCTTGGTGTGGTGGTACAGGTTCCATTTCGTAGGTCAGTTTTGAATTGAAGCACGACGTGTAGATATACCCTCCAATCTTCATAATAACAATTTGAATAGGCAAACCGACAGTTTCGGTTCAGAGAAGTGCCTTGGTCCGCGTCTCGATGCAAAGTCCCCGTTCGACGAACCCCACTTTCCAAAGCGACTCTGTCCATGTGACGTCATCACAAAATAACGTCACAAGCGTTCGCCCCTCTACTACGTAAATCAAATCAGCAACTTCTATTAAAATTAATCGACGATCTCCGACATATATATAAAAATCAATGTCACTTTCTTTGTAATTTTATAACTCAAGAACGGACTCACCTAACCAAACCAAATGTTTAGGCTTTGTTGTGACTAATTAGTAGATGGTTTATGTCACCAAGTTGGCAGTAAAAAACTCATCGCCAAATTTAATTGAAGCTACGATCTTAACTGGTAAATCAAAAGGAGAAGTTTGTTTGATACCGCGTATCCCTATGTACCCAACTGATATGCCAAAAAATATTTTATGTTTGGATAAATAATTTTGATTATCCAATAATTTTTTTTTTATTATTTCACTTTATACGTAGCGAAGCACGTATCGGGCCGCTAGTAATTCATAAAGAACATTGAGATATTGTAGCATAGTCGCCACATCATGACTTTGTCCCAAATCTTCCTCCGAGTCGGTTCACGCGGGAAACGAAAGGAGATAGGTTTTAGTTAAGTTAGATTAGTTTATTAATTACTGAAGATATGGCAGTACCTTAGCCGGTTCCAAATGGAACACACAAAACAAAAAAAAATATCTATGATTTATCTTTAATTTCACAGGAGTAAACTAATATTTTGTCTTCTGCCCTTTTAATAATGAAATATAAAGAAAAAGATGCATTGAACTTAACACTACTTTTGTTTGTTAACATGGAAATCGGCGCCAATATCTGTGTTCCATGTATTGTCATGCATGTTAATTTTAATTAAACCACAATTTTCATGTACTTAACTACTTTTTTAATTATTTATGTGTATTGTTATGTAATTGTATAATGTATTCAACACAATTATCCTGCGCTGCGATATATTTGATGACTGTTGATATGCAAAGAAAATATTTATTTTCCTGATTATGGTCATCCTCCAAGTTTGTGTCAATTCCCACGCTCCTGTGCAAGTGTCATTCAAACTCCGCTTGCGGTGGTTACAATAATCCTTGTAACTTAGTCTATTACAAAATATGGATTATATTTAGATCGGATTCAAACCTATGGTTGGTTATTAAATTATGTACTTAACCATCATAGAAATGCAGTTCTTTATATAAAAACGACAGCTAAGTTCGGTACTAAGTGTAGTAACACATCTGCGGAACGTACGGCGCCGAAAGCTCAGCGGCTGAAGTGTCAGTCGCAATATTCAGTTATTATGACAAACCAAACTGTCAAAACGCGGCGTCTTGTTCAGCGTGCTACGCGACGGATAGTTACGTGGCGTCATCGTCAGTCTGTCTGTGTCGACACTTTATGTTGTGCGTTTTTGTGACGTAGCTGAATTGCACAGAAAAATGGATTTAATTAGAATATTAGCTATTATAGAGGGCTTAGAAGACGTTGCCGCTCTTCGTTACCGCCACGCGCGCGATGCACAGCACACGCTGAACATTCAGCTAAATCCGCCCGCCGAACTTTCGGTCGCGCAACGCATCGCTCCGCCCGAAGGAAGGTTAGGCCCTACGCTAAACGCGGCGTAATTGCGGCTGATGTGTCATAGAGTACTTGAAATACACTGCGAGCGTATTTAGCTGAACTTTCGGCGCCGTACGTTCCGCAGATGTGTCGCGACACTAAGTCGTCACTTTTGTATTAACAACTTTCACTTAACCTGAATAAAGTTCAAAATGCAAATAATGACTCAAAGGTTAAGCCTGAAACTACGTTAGATTTCGTTTAGTAATAAGGGGGTTAGGGCCTTAGAGCAGCAACTTAAACACTTGTTCAACGTATGCTTAGTGTCAGTGTTCATCATCCTCTCAGCCACATGAAGTTCATACGTAAGCTGCTGGACATAGGCCCCCTCCAAGGATTTATAAAAACAAGGAGAAACGGCTTGCATCCAGCGCTTCCCTGCGATTTTGGTCAGATCAACCGACGACCTAGTCGGTGGGTTCCGTCCTGGCGTTTGTCGGTACGTAGTCGCCATTCAAGAGCCTTTTTGCCGCATCGGCATTGCCCTTCGGCTCTACGTGCTATGCACCCCGTCCACTGCCACTTTAAAGAGCTAATTCGCTGGGCTATGTCGGCGACTTTCGTTCTTCTACGAATCTCCTCATTCCTGATCCAATCATGTAGAGAAACATAGCATAGCCTTCTCCAAAGCTCTCTGCGCGACCTTGAGCTTTCTTATGAGGCCCATAGTCTATATAATAATGTCGTATTTAAAAGGTGTTTAGCATAAAACTGATAAACATTATTTTGTAATTTCCTCCGTCGCAGGTGACAAACAACCTCCTAAACCACTACAAGTCAGCAGGCAACAGCTCGAAGCGCGCGGAGGTGTGGAAGCTGTGTCAGTGGGCACAGAGCGCGGCGGCGCGACGGCAGCGAGCCGCGCGGGCTTTGCCGCCCACACCGGACCTGTCGTCCATGATGCTTTCGTTAGCCATCACTGAATAATACCAACAAATATCATTTCATAAATATTCCATAGTAAATTCGAATTTGTCTGGTGGAGCCTATTTAGACACCAAATTAGGCCATAGATAATTTTTACATCTGTTAGTATAAGGGCCACTTTGGAGGTAGGGCACGGTATATTTCGGCATCCCTATGTGCAAGCAGCATGCAGCGTGTTTTGAGTAGCAGCAGTGGTCGCAAGCTGGAACCCGATCAGGAGCATTACGTTCTGTAAATTATTTTATCACCACAGCTCTCAAAACGGTGAAGGAAACCAGCATACCATAGAGTCAAAAACTTTGAAGCCATGTGACATCTACCAACCCGCACTGGGCCCGCGTGGTAGATTACGGCCCACTCCCTCTGACCGAGGGAAGGCCTGTGTCCCAACTATGAGGACACTATAGGCTGATTATGTACAGGGTGTATCTGACATCGTAACGCAAACTTCGTGAGAAGGCTGCACCGCATGCCACTAATAAAATTATGATAGTCATTTATATCGTTAATGAGCGGTTACAGAAATAACAGTGTTTAAAAAAATGTGTTGGCTCGGCCTTTGATCGTTGCAAGCGTGCCGCCGCGCGTGTTTGTGGATATGACGTTGACCCCTGATGTGAACTCTATAAATCAGCTGATAGGACAGTTTTTCGAGTTTTGTTCGCGCTTTTTTGTGTAATTAGCGAATTAATTATTTTTTACTTTAAAATCTTATTGGGTTATAAAAGTACAGCAATTATGAACGGTTTAAAGTGAAAAAAACTGTTTTTTTTTTAATCAGGTGAAACTGACGTAAAATTCCACTTGTGAGGGGTTCAGAATTATGTCCTGCATCCATGGTACTCGTTTGTGCGTCGATGTCAGAGACACCCTTTATGTATGTATGTGCATGCACATACTATCTGCTGCCGTAGTATCCTTAGTCTGTTGTAGTTAACAACAATGTTTAAGAATTTACTAAATATATCAGAGGGGCTATTCTCGTCATTATAAGAATGTTCACAGTCTGATCTCAGTCTCAATCCGCATGGTAATTACGTAACACATTATCAGCAGCAATGGATTTCATTTTGACAGTTCAACAGCATTCATTGCGTTATTTACTATGTTGAACAGATACATTTTCGAACACAGTGAGCAATAGAATAGCAATAAGCTTCAAAATGATTCCAACTGATAGTATTGGTGTGTTACGCAATTAGGGTGCTATCAAACACCCTCTAATTACCTAAATTTAGACAAGTTTTAGAAATTTGTTTGTAGCTGAGATGACACTGCGACTAGATTTTGATTTTTTTTAATTACGAGAATGCACTTCAGAAAAACTATACTAAATATTTATATATAATAATAATTATTGTAACAAAATGTACTAGACTATAAGAATATGTTATGTAAACTTATCGAAAGCACACGTGCATTTATGGTGTATGGAATGTTTTTGGTTGTGTGTAAACCTTTAGTTAGTTTTGTTTACTGGACGGTTCCTATGAATATGAGTTATTTAAAATAAAATTTTATTATGTTACCACCAACTTTTCGTTTCATTAATGGTTTATTAAAAATACAGAACTGCTTAGTAGCAGACCCCTTCTTGTTTTTGTAGTGTTTTATACCCAAAGAGTAAAAAAACAGAGAGTAAGCGTGTCACAATAAGTGTCGCAACTTAGAGTTTCACCAGACATCATGAGGAATCGCATGGCGGAAAGACTTTGTCTGGTGGGTGGTACCTTATGCCGATATTATGGCCTACCATCGAGAAGGACGGGTCTGAGCAGTTGTGTTGCGATGTGTGCCGGGTACGATGCACCAAATGTTGTTGTATCAAGAGTTTGGTCGTGGAGGGTTTCCAGATCAATCTCTCTGGCGCAGCTTCGTTGATAGTTGTTGGGTTTAATCACCTCGCTCCACTGCCGTCTTCCTTCCTATTCACTAAGTTTTTTAAGTGAATAGGTTTAATAAACTAGTGCGCCTTACAATCAACGATTGCACCACTGCTTAGGCGGCATTGCAGTAAAGCACTAGTTTATGATTATTTTAAAAAAAAACTTAAGATTTAAAAAAATGGGTTTAATGTTAGATTGAGCTGACATAATTTTTTTTTTTATGGTAAAGCGCACTAGTTTATTAAGAGCCAATTAACTCTAGCATTAAGAGCAATAGCGTACTAGCGGCTTGGCCGCAGCGGCTAGGTCGCGGCGGCCATCGAGATAGATACCTTAGTATGAAATCGACACAGAGCGCGCGCACCTGGTCGCACGCGACCAGCGGCCACACTTAGCGGCAGCGGCCAGCGAGATCGGAGCGGCGCGTTTGCGGCCAGTGTTCAGTCGCTGGTCGCTGCGGCCACTGAGATCTATAATATTGTAGTAAAATCAGCAGTGTGCGCGCACTAGCCGTGGCGGCCGCACGTGTTGTAGAGCTACAGCGTGATTTGTAATTATCGCGATGTCTTTTGACACGGAAAGATTTATAACAGAAATCGAGACGAGGAGGGCGTTGTGGGACATATGCCAACCGAGATATAAAAAGGATAATGTGTGACGGTGCCGGTGATAGATGGTCTTAATATTCTTAACAGTTCTTCAAACGTAGACTTACTCATCCGTAAATAATTAAAGAACTTGTCATCATATTGCTGAAGGTCCGTGAAATAAGTATAAAATAATCCTTTTGTTCGCCTTTCACGAAGCAAGGGATGAACCCAATATTTTTTCCTTTTCTTTTTCCGCTTCTTACTTATAAGATACAAAAGCACTGCTATTTCCTCAACGTCCATTTTGAAGCGCGCTGTACGTGCAACCGACGATCGTAGCCGTGATTTTGGCCGCGTTGCAAATCGATCCCTGCGGCCTGGCCGCGCGACCTGGCCGCTGCGTCCAAGCCGCTAGTGCGCTACTGCCCTAAGACACTCAAATTGTAGTCCGACGGAAACATCGCCGCTGGCAAATTGTTCCAGTCCTTCGATGTACGAGGTATAAAAGAGGAGGCGAAATGCTTCGTCCGGATCGTAGTGGTGTTAACAACGTAAGGGTGGAAACTCGCCGTGCGACGGGTCGTCCGATGATGGAACGGAAATGGGGGAATTAACCTGTCGTACGTATATTTTATTCTTATTTATTTTGAACGTAGACCTACGTTGTCGATTGTCGTAGTCTGCCGAAACGTAAATCCACGCAAAAATATGTGATATTGAAAATTAACTTTCTGAGTAGAGCCGAGTCTTAAATCAGTTTGAATGTATTCAATCAGATTATGAACGTGTGAATCTAAAATGCCATTTAAATATATAAACGGGCGGCATACGAGAGTTAAATCCTGCAATTCTTTCGCACACTCATCAAAATGCATCCTATAGAACGCCGAAAGGCTGGCTACTCCACGCCAGCTGTGCTCTAAGTTTGTTTGTTCTGCTTTCACGCCGTAACTACTGAATCGATTGCTTTGAAATTTTTCAAACGTAAAGTGAAAAGTCCAGATTAAATAATAGGGAACTTTTTATCCCGGAAAAAAAAAATATATTCCCGAGGGAAATCTAAAAAGCGCCATATAACCGATCTCCACGCGAGCGAAGCCGCGGGCGGAAAGCTAGTATTACAGTCCCCCCAACGCCCGCCCTTCGTCACTTCCTAGTGCTTTCGCTGGAAAGAAGTGGCGGAACAAACTCCCCAACAGCAAAATATTAGTAGGTATGGGTTACAGTAATAATATTAGTACCGGTAAATTAAAAAACATATAAATTAAAACTTAACTATATTTTTAAATATATTTGTTTACTCTTGAAAGCGTGTCAAGTGACGTCAGTTCTGGTCGCCGCCATCTTGGTCGCGAGGTAGGCTGCTAGCTCACCGGCGCGTTTTTGTTTCCTCTCTCGCCTCGTCGTCTCACCCATAGTGAAATACTTTTCCCTGAAAACAAGCATTCGTATTTTCGGTCACTGGCAAAAGCATGTATATACTCGGCTTTATCTAAAAGCGATTTATGCCTTATTTGTTAAATGAAATGTTATTTTATTATGAATATCCAACCTTTAGAGGTATGGGGAACCCATGTTCCCCCTAAATCTAAAACTATCCCTTTCTTTCTCTCTTTACACCATTGTAAAGTTCACTCATCCTGCCTAGAAAATGACGGATCCTCCGACCGATTGATGTATCATACCTCTAAAATTTTATAACGTGGTATTTTAATATAATTTCCAGTAGTGGACATACAGGACCGTTTTAACAGTACAGTACATACCTAAAGTTATGTACCCCAGCATTAGGATCAAGCGGCATGTTGGGCACGTCATCCGCTATCTTCTCATATGTGAGCAGTCTTCGCGCCGCCAGCTTTGATATCACTTGCTCCGAGTTGCCCACCAGCTTCATACAAGGGTGGGAAGGCAGCTGGTCTTCCCGATACTCTTCTCTGGGGATAAGAGTTGGAAAGAGGATGAAGCAAGTAATATACTGCTTCTATTAGGCCTTGGCAGGTAGAAAGAAAAGGTGGAAAAACTACAAAAAAAAAACCAGTTTCATGGGTCTTGTTGTAGTACCTATATCTATTAACCGCTTGGTTTTACACACATTGCTGTGTCCCCACCGAGCTAATAAATCGACTAATACATGCCTACGATGAATAAGATTGTCCAATAAATTGAAAACATGGAAAAAAAAAATATAAAAAGAAAACACCCCAACTGAGAATCTCCTCCTTTTTTCTAAATCGGTTATAACACTTATAACTATTCTCATTCGTGTAAGTACGACAGGCGGCACGGCCACAAAAACATTTATCGTAGGTATTAATCGAACGTACCTACATATTGTGGAGCCGCACAGCACATTAAACTAACTAAGCACAAATAAGTTTTATGTTACCTTTCTAAGGTTTAAGCATCTGTGGCATGACTTTCTGCCATTTTAAAAAAAACAAGCAAAATTGCGCCGCAGGTTTGTCAGGCTACATATTAAAATCTACAATCACCTTTGCTAAATAAAAGCCGAGATAACTATTATAAATAAATAAATAAATATATTGTGCTAGCGCCAAAGTAAGTTCCAGACTTGTGTTATGGGATACTAACTCAACGATACTATATTTATAATAGATACATATATAGATAAACATCCAAGACCCAGGCCAACCAGGAAAAGATCGTTTTCCATCATGACCTGGCCGGGGATCGAACCCGGGGCCTCCACGTCGCAGGCAGGCGTGTTGATAGCTGCGCCACGACGGACGACAAAAAAATATCTAAATTAAATATCAATAGCAATTAAAGCTAAGGCCGTGGAAAACTGAAATCGAGATACACTTTCTTACCTCACAAGCGGAAACCAGCAAACCAATCGCCGCCCCATCTCAAGATGCGTTGCAGCAAAGTTGAGTAGATCACTATAGATATGCGACAGTCCGTACTCCACTTTAGAAGGCACGTGGTTAGGCAGGTGGTGATCAGGTAGTGTGTAGTTCTCTTTCTCAATTCCGATTTTTTCGGTAGGCTCTCGAACCCCGTAGGGAGCTGAAAAATAAATTTTACAAAAGCTGTTTAATTATCAGTTGTACGATTTTGTAACTAAGTCATCGTGAATAATTAGGTGAAGTAAGCTGCCATTACTATTACTTCGCCAATCAATGACAGAAATCAGTAAAGAATGTAGCGGAATAAAAAGCACTTTTAACAGATTGAGACTATACTTTCTTAAAATTACTAGAATTGCCTCAGTTTCAGTACAACGGTGAGAACTTTCTCCAAATTTTCGTATTTCAACAAATTTGACAAAAATATAGGTGAAAGAATACGTCCGCTTACAAAGAATAAAATATAGTGAAAGCTATATAACTGGCGCCGATTCTGTCGATCTTTTTCTTTATATTTCATTAAGAAAAGTATAGAAGATAACATTTTAATTTAATCCTGTCAATTTAAGATACTCTGTAGACAGTTTAGACGCTATTTTAAAGATGGCGACCAAAAATACGCCAATTTAAGTCTGAAGCGGACTAATTTGAATGATCCAACTAAAATTTTATCTTCTGTCCTTTTCTTAACGACGTAGAAAGAAAAAGATGCACTGTAATTTAATTTGAATAAGAGAATCGGAGCCACTGTCAAATTTTTGTACACTCGATAGCAGCGACATCTGAAGGAAGTAAGTGGTAGTTTTTGTGCCAATTGAAGATTCCATTATCGCGATCGAATGCGTATAAAACTCGCACTGGTTTCAAAATTGGACACAGACCACGTCTCGATTTAAGATCTGTAGGCCTAGTATGAGTTTTCAATACGAAACTCGATCGTCAGTATCGAGCGCCTTTGGTGCTCTGTAGGCCTAGTATGAGTTTTCAATACGAAACTCGCTCGACGATATCGAGCGCGTTTGGCGCTCTCATTGGTTGAGAGTTCTTACGACCTTGAAGCGGGCCAATCACCGAGTCAAACGCGCTCGATATTGACGATCGAGTTTCGTATTGAAAACTCATACTAGGCCTACTTATTGGTTGAGAGTTCTTACGATCTTGAAGCGGGCCAATCGCTGAGTCAAACGCGCTCGATATCGACGATCGAGTTTTGTAATGAAAACTCATACTAGGCCATCAGTTGTTTCCTAGGTGATAAGACAACCGCAGGTAAGTTAGCATATGAATAATGAACTGGGAAGAAATACTTACGATCGGTAATAATGGCGTCAAATTTCAAGCCTGGTTTCCAGTTATGTAATGAGAAGTCGCTCACGACTACATCTAGGTACCTGGATTCTGTTCCATACTGTTTCATATTGCCACGAATACTTTCATCTTTGGTACGTGTCTGAAAATTTGGATGTATTAGAAATAATGAAGAATATGTGCTTTGTATAAAACAGATTAAGGCTGTTATCTGTACAAAAAGCACTTTAGTTAGAATGAAAATTATGGAACCCATGGAAATAAAATAATGAATCGTTGACGAGAAAGCTAGTAAATGTGTCCCACTCCTGACAAATATATAAATCTTGAGGAAACCTGGACTTGTCTGAAATCGCCAAACCGCATTGTGCAAGCGTGGCGATTCCACTCAATCCTTCTCTGTATGAGAGGAGACAGCCAGCAGTGGGACGATAAAAGGTTGATGATGATGATGTGAAATTTAATGTAAAATATTCAGCTGCCTCCTGTTAGACTAGAAGTGTACGCTAATATGTTAAGAAGCATCTTAACTATTGCAATACATACTTTGTACCTTTTGACCGACGCGGGTAGGCCGCGTCCGCGCGTGTAGCATCAAGTAGTCGATGTCTGAGCCCCATACATATGCTAGAAATGTTAAAATAAGTTTAAGTAGGTGACATGCACTAGGTACAAAGACATGCCACTCGTCAAAATCTAAATGTGGCAATAGTAAGGACTAGGACTGCCTATCCATCTTTTTGTTACTTACGCAGTTATGGTTATTATGTGCATGGGATATAAATGCAATTTTCTGTGCCTTCTACTTGAAATTAATTAATTGATATTATCCAAAGATGCTGGCACCATGTTATAAGTTTTATATTAATGAATGATATAAATAAACCTTTCAGAATAAATTACATACCAGACCTAGATGATTAAAAATCTGTTGCATAGTTTGAAAGAGAAACTCGGTCAAAAAAAAATCGGCCAAGTGCGTGTCGGACTCGCGCACAAAGGGTTCCGTACCATTGATTTATGAAATTAAAGGATTTCAGTTAAGTATTTGCATGAAAGATTACGCGTTAAGCGGTTTACGATTTACGAGGTATTAAAAAAAAACTACTTACTAGATCTCGTTCAAAACAATTTTCGTTGATAGTTTTTATAGTAATGTACATCATGTTTTTTTTAGATGTTTCAGTATCTTATTTTAGAAGTTAGAGGGGGGGGGGCAACTTTTTTTTCCACTTTGGAAGGGTCTGTCACGCAAACTATTCGGTTAAGAAAAAAAAATATTTTAGAAACTTCGGTATCATTTTTAAAGACCTAGCCATAGATACCCCATAAGTATGTTTGATGAAAAAAAAATTTTGAGTTTCAGTTATAAGTATGGGGAGCCACCAATATTTATTATTTTTTTTTTATTATTGCATCAAAATCTTTAATGCGGTTCACAGAATACATCTACCTACCAAGTTTCAACAGGATAGCTCTTATAGTTTCGGAAAAAAATGGCTGTGACATACGGACGGACAGACGGACAGACAGACATGACGAATCTATAAGGGTTCCGTTTTTGCCATTTGGCTACGGAACCCTAAAAAGTAACCAAAATTTGGATCACCCTTGCGAAAATTCAGTCACGCAATTCCTTACCTCGGAGGTGCTTGGAGTGGGAACGCGAAAAAATAACTAATTAGTCCGTCAGTCAGCTTTAAAAAAAAACTATACACGTATTTTTTTCTTTTTTCATCCTTACTAATAAATAAATCGGAAAGTGAGTTTGTTTGTTCCGCTTTCGCGCCATAACTACTGAACCGATTGCTTTGAAATTTTGCAGACGTAAAGATAGAAGTCCGGATTAAATAATAGGGTACTTTTACCCCGGAAAAATTTGGTATTCCCGAAGGAAATCTAAAAAGCGCGATATAACCGAATTCCACGCGGGCGAAGCTGGGGCGGAAAGCTAGTATAAACATAAAATGAAGACTATAGAGTGCGTTGAAAAGTCGTGTGACGACAGCTCTCACATCTTTGATGCCTTTTATGTTTGTCAATTTTTATTGATTTGATAAAACCAAATATACGTATCCAGTATTTTTCTATAATCTGAATGATGGACTAAATAGAATCATTTTTTTTTTACCCAGGAAACATCCCTATTGCTACGTACTTATTTAATAAGAAAACTAAAACAAAACGTCTTTATCGCGGTACCATATCTATACCAACGCCAAGCTCGATAAAGAATAGAGGTAAACAAACCAATTTAGGGTTATCACAACTCACGTTTTACAAACCTCCCTATTATTTACATAATGATTGCCTTTTATATGCTAACTATTTATTAACAATTCCTAGTGCAGCATATTTCAATAGAATCACTAAAATAACATGCATATTAACTTAGTATTTCTAAAAGCCATTAAAAATCCACATTAATTTTACGTGCTAGGCCTAAAAAAAAATGGATGAAATCCAGGTATTAAAAACATTTTGTGGAATTCAGCCAATGAATAAAGTTGAGGTATTTGTCAATACAATTTTGCGTATTTTAATTACTTTCAAATTAACTCCATAACACATGTAATGTAATACTTTTCCTACATTCACAAAAATGGTATTCGACGAAATTATGGACACAGCCGGTAAAAAGAATGTGAAGGACACCGGACACGGGTGCGGCTAGCACTAACTTGAAAAAACAGAAAATAAATGTTTAATAATTCGCGGAGTGTGGCGGCCCCTCCAGCCAAACGCGACTTGTGCGGGCGTCGCTTGCGCCCGATCGCAAAGGAAAAGAGATGGATAGATCATCCATCTCTTTTCCTCAACAATATTGCTTATTCGTTTTAATTTCATTGATGAAATGTTGATCCATGACCCCGGCAAGTGACCGCTACGCGGCAGTTAAAATGTTCGCGCTGGTTTTATCGATCGGGTCCGATTGCTAGTTAGTCGAGTCGATAGATGCCCGATCGCACGGGCCAGCGCGAGGAGTGTTGTCTGTGGCGACGCGCGGCCGCCATTGGCACAACGTCTTGTGACCTCGCCGCGGAAGGTCCGTTGCTTGAACTTGAAATAACAACGTGATTAAACCCCGCAGCGTACGGGGCCGTTGCTTGAACCTCTTGACGAATAATCTTCGCGTGCGTCGCATGTTCGGTCGAATGATTTTCGGGAAATTAGATATACCACCGGCGCGTCTTGTATAGTTTGTCGCGATTGTTGCCCGGGTTTTGAAGTGTTTATTTGAACTATAAAACGTAACAGTGCGTCTGTAAATTGAGTTGAATTTGAATCGGAAACGTGGTTTCATTGGCGATCTTTGTCGGGCGTGTTTGACACTGTTAAATAACTTCTTACGTTGGTGAGCTTTGGTGCCTGTTAAGGGAACTTGGTGTGCAGACTGGTATGGGACGGTCAGTGAACTGAAGACTTCGGACGTCATTGTAAGGTCGGCGCGCGCGTCGACCTCGCCTGACTTCACTTCGCGACGAAGCACACTGAGTCCCAGGTAAGTCCCGTAGATTTCTTAGTGTATGGTCGGAGATTACTTTTACTTGTGGTGTATGCCGACCTTGTTTGTTGAATAAGCCGTGACAAATGCGCGGTAGATGTACGTGCTGTGCTGGGGCGCCTACATAAAATATAGGTCTAAATACAGGTCGCTCTAAAATGGTAGTTTCTAAAAATTAAGTAATCTCTTCGTGAAGCCAAAATGTAACAAAGTATTTGTGATTTTAGTTAATGTCGCCATTACAGCGCCATTTTGTGTATACAGATTGGCTATTGACATTTACAAAATACAATTTTTACCTCCAAAATGTGCAGCAGCAACCAGCAAAGACCCTGAGCCGACGAAGGGGTCAAGAACCATGTCTCCTAATTTGACCTGTGCCTGGTTGGCCATGATGATGGCGAGTTGGGCGTCCATGCTAGTGTTGCCGATGAACTGGCGCTTCTTTAGCGAGTGCACCTGGATGAGGTCGCGCTGACCATCTGCTATCTGTGTTAAATTGTTTTTTTTTTTTTCTCATAACATTAAGGTTGTGAGGTTTAATTCCTGTTAATACTCTTCGTACATTAATGCACTGATGTGATCAAGGCTTTGTTTCAGAAGGCAATAAAGACAGGTCTTGATGCAAGTCGCATCACTGACAACTTTCATCAAAGGGGGATTCCCGACTATAGAGGCCTAACCACTATTAGCTTGGAATCTGCTTCCAATACCAGTGGACTACTATTATTATATTTTTTGTTTTTCTAATATAAAATTGTTTAAAAATCTATTAAATAAGTAAGAAAATAAATATACAATACTGCATTATTCTACTGCGTAATTATAAATAAGTGTTCTTCTCACCCATTTCCCAAAAAAGACATCATGTGGATTCTCAGGCACATCGTTGGGGTCTACACCATAGAACTCTAGGTAAGCGAGGGTCACATCAGGGTTCTTGAGTTTTACAGGACTACCTTCCATTGGTAAGTAACTGAATTTCTGAAAAAACACAGCGCATACATAACTATACAGTATGTTACGAAAACCCTGTCCGACCCGTGAAGGTGTTGTTAGGTATCGATAACTGATTCTACTAATGCATACAAAACCGGGCTAAATTAAAAAAAAAATCCACCTAAAAATAATAAATATTATTTCGCAAAAAGAGGTAACTTAATAAATCTGTGTTATCCACCCTTCCGTGCTTGGGGGCGGGGCGGCGGGCGGCAGGGTACGCGGCACGTGGTCGCATCGCTATTCGCTCATAATAATACCGGTGTTGTCACTTTTTAAAAATTACCAAATTTCGGGGAAGTTGGAATTAATTCGCGGGAAAAAAAGATTATTTCAAAATTCATTTGTATTGGTACTATGATGATTACGTAAAATTTTATATTATATTTGGTCATGTGTTTACCTAACCTTTATTATCCTTATGGGTCGGACAGGGTTTTCGTAACATACTGTATATGAATAAAGAAGTTAAAAGTCAGTAGAAATTTCAATATTATGGCAACTGATATTGCGGCTGTACTTAACAAAGCAACATAATCCAATAACTCCAAAATAAAGTAATAAGGGATGCAATGAATGTTGCATGGTATATTAGAAAGTACAATTTATCAACGCAACCTCAAAATCAACATGGTCACGACTAGAGTTGCCACGAATATTCGGCTACTACGGTATTCGGCCTATTCGGCCATTTTTTATGGAATTCGGCCGAATAGTACTTATTATTCGGCCGAATACCGAATACTCATCATGAACAAAAAAGATACATCATATTACTCTAGATTTGTATTTACTACTAAATAACAATATTTTAATAAGTAAAATTAATCAGCGGTAAGTTGTGATGGATAAACAAGCTTTTCAGTATTTGATGGTAGCAAACGATTACGCTTTTTCATCGTAAATAATACCGGCATCAGAAAACAACCTCTTACTATACACGCTACTCCCGGGAGAAGAAAGATAAACTTTAGCAAATTTCGAAAGGTTTGGGTATTGTTTTTCATTTGCTGACCACCACTTGTAAGGATCAGCTTTCTTATCTAAGCGAGTTGTTTTCAAATAAAAATCTATCTCATTTGCCACAGTATTCTTCTCCATGTTCTCCTCAACATTAATATTTTCATTTGCCACAGTATTCTTCTCCATGTTCTCCTCATTATTAATATTTCGCATATTATCTGCAGCGACTTCCTCAAAGCAGTTCCAGGAACTGTCGTGTATTTCAAATGTCTTATCATTTTCATTCTAGTTTCTTTTTTTACGAAGTGGAGAAGAATCTTCATCGGTACTACTAGATTCATCATTACTACTTAGAATCAGAGCTTCTAGAAGAATTTTTTGTCTTGCTCTTTCTGCTTGAACCAATCCTAGGAAACTTGTTTTGAAACGTGGATCAAGAAACGTGGCGACCAGATATTTGTTATTTTCATTAAAGTTAAATCGCTTTGCAAGCTCAGCTTGCAGTGAAGATCTCATTGTCACTAAATTTGGTACCCTCTCAGGTGTTTCTGCCTTGCCCGGATATTTTAATAAAGTAACTGCATGTGGAATCACTTGAGAGATGCAGGACATACCTGAGCTGGTTATTTTGGTATCACTTCGAATGGTTTGAGAAGTTTCATGCATTGTTCCAATAGTTCCAATTGAGCATGAGTTACGATTGTTCAAAGTTTCATAATCTGTTATGTACAAGGATACTGCTCGCTTTTGTTCTAATAATAGCTCCATTAAATAATACTTAGAATTCCAGCGAGTACTCACATCTTGTACTAGTTGATGGTTAGGCAAGTTAAGTTCTTGTTGAATGGATTTAAGTTTCTGCTCTGCTATGCTTGAATGGTTAAAATGGGCAACTATTCGCCTTGCAGCAACTAGCATCTGTACTAGTTCTGGTTGACATTTTAGCGACTCAATGAATGAATAAAGCATCTACCTGAATACAAGTAAATGGATCTTACTTTTATATATATTCCATCTTTCTGTTATAACCTCGAGTTCTTTTGCTATGTTGGTACCAGATTGTGAGCCGGGAAATGATTTCATAGTTAAAACGTCATGTTCCAAAATGAACTCTGGAGATGTTCAGTGCGCAGTGAAGCTCAAAAAGCTCTCGTTATTGTGCTGACATGTCCATATATCAGATGTCACTGATACTGCTGTAGCCTGCAAAATACTGGCTTCTATTTAAGACCAAATTCTTTTGTATACAATATGTAAAGAAAACCCTGTCTGATCCGTGAAGATATTGTTAGGTATCAATAACTGATTCTACTAATGGATACAAAGCCGGGCTAAACTTAAAAAAAAAATCCCCCAAAAAAATTGAATTGTATTTCGCAAAAAGAGGTAACTTAATACATGTGCGGTAGGCAACCCTTCCGCGGGCGACGGGGGGCAGGGCACGCGGCACGTGGTCATATCACTTATAACAATACAGTCCAAATGGTGTTGTCACTATTTAAAAAATTACCAAATTCTACTCGCAATAGAAACAAATGACGAAATGGACGCACACCGCACACCCGCCCGCGCACGTGTGAAACAGGACACGACACTACGATTGGTTGTATTATTATGTTTTACGTGTTCGACAAGCATATACTTAGTGCCAAATATTCCGCGCTTCGGCCGACAGCATTGCTGAATATTCGGTATTCGGCCAAATCACTATTCGTGGCAACCCTAGTCACGACCATAGTTCAAAAATGTATGATGGATTTTAAGGGTTTTTTTTAGTTTTATAAATGTTCACTTACCTCAATCTTTTCAACCTTTTCCTTCATGGTAAAATGTTTGCAGAATGTCTCGATATCCACTTTAAATGACTTTTTTGGGGAAAAACTCGATTCTATCAACTCTTTTGGGCACAAACAAGTATCACTGACACCATCCTTATTATCTCCTGGAATCCAACTACCAGTCGAATTTTTCAGTGAATTCTTTAAATTCTCATGTAATTGTGCCTCAGTCTTCGCTCTAGACCACAACTCTATACAGTTTTTCACCAGAACAGACCTAGAAGCTATTTTCCTAACACAGTCTTCTGAAGGCAATTCAACTATCCAATACGGCTTCTGAACGCATGGCATTTCCACAAATTTAACCGGTATATTCAGAAGTGATATTATACTGTACATTTCCTGAAAAAATTCAAAGTTATTTATCTCAAATTTTTATGATCAAATTCTAGTCAAATAAAAATACGTATAAAACTTACTGCATGTCGAAAATCAATGTGTTCATGGGCGAACCACATCAAATACCTTCGCCACATTTTGTGCTCGTCTTGCAATATTTTTTATTTTGTAAATGTGTGTCTGTTTCTGTACCTTATCAACAACATAACCTCAAATTAGTTGGCAATGTTTTTTTTTTATATAGGAGTTTTTGGCTTGGTTGCTAAGACCTTTGAGCCATTTCTTCGTTATTCCTGTTTTCTTTCGTAACTTATCCTAAACTTAACTTAACTTATCTCCTTTCTTTGCCCGCGTGAGCCGACTAGGAGGGGTTTGGGGTAAAATCATGATGTGGCCACTATGCTACAATATTTTAATATTCCTTATAAATTATTCACTGAATGCACTTTTTACTACATAAATAACGCGCTTTGTTTAGTAAACAACACTATAAATAATTTTAAAAGTCCAATCAAAAGCTTTTGACCTGGTGTCTTATGACTTGCTATGGGAAAAGCTTAAGAAAACGGAAGTGCATACGCAGGTACAACGTCTCTTTCGCTACTGGTATGCTAATCAGACAAATAATGTTAGGTGGGCAGGTACACTGTCTGAAATGTACAGGTTGGAATGTGGGACGAGACAAGGTGGGTTGACTTCTCCCAAGCTCTTTAACCTGTATGTAAACGAGCTGTTGGTTGAGCTCAGCAGCACGCGTGTTGGATGCTCGGTTGATAATGTTTGTATTAATAATATCAGCTATGCTGACGACATGGTGCTGCTGAGCCCAGCTGTTGGTGCGATGAGACAGCTTTTACATGTTTGTGAGAGGTATGCGAATAAACATGGTCTCATGTATAACTGCACGAAAAGTGAGTATTTGGTCTTTAAGTCTTCTGGGAAATGCCCATCTAGTGTGCCCAAGTTGACACTAAATAATAATGAACTCAAGCGGGTAAGTCATTTTAAATACTTGGGACACTATGTTACCGAAGATCTTGATGACCAAATGGACATTGAAAGGGAGCGCAGGGCACTGGCGGTTAAGAATAACATGCTGGCACGCAGGTTTGCTCGTTGCAACGAGAATGTTAAAATCTCTCTTTTTAAAGCGTACTGCCAAACCTTTTACACGAGCAGTCTGTGGTTTTGTTATACACAGAGATCGCTCGGTGCCCTGCGAGTCCAATATAACAACGGTTTCAGGATGTTGCTGGGATTGCCCCGTTTCTGTAGTGCATCTGGCATGTTTGCGGAAGCCCGTGTTGATGGCTTTCATGCCATTATACGCAAGAGAACCGCCTCCTTGCTACGTAAAGTACGGGGTAGCACTAGCAGCATTTTGAAAGTAGTCGCTGATAGGACCGACTCCAAAATAATGGAGTGTTTCATGCGGGTCCTAGTTAGACAGTAAAGAGTGTCTGGCTGCGCTCGCAAATACTTTAATATTGTCTTAGTTTTTATTACTACTAACATAGGCTTAAGATTTTTGTAATACTAACCGAATATGGATACCTACTGTCCGAAATAAATTATTATTATTAATGATAAATGAGCGTGACACTCAGCTTGACTTTCCCGCCAAAACTCCATGGTCGTTATTTCACGTAACCAGTTACAATAACCAGTGACGCGATGTGTGACTGAATAGCTAGTTACGACTCATATTAAAAAGTAGTTATTTTTGGAAATGCGTTATTTCATACTTACGTTATGCCGTAGCCGTATCATGCATCACACCGGCATAATTTATTGATTTAACTGTATAGCTACCACTGACCTCTATAAATAGAGATCAGTGATAGCTACACCCTCAAGAAAGTAATTTAGTTTCGTTTCGTGATTAACTGTATAGTTGGTGGACTTATAATTATGTAAACAATCACAGTAGCCGAATAAAAATAACTGGCTACAAAACTAGCTCGTATAACAGGACATACTAAAGACAGTGATTTAATTTAGTTTCGTTTTGTGATTAACTGTCTAAGTGGTGGATCACAGTAGCTGAATGAAAATAACTAGCTACAAAAATAACACATTTTATAACAGGTGACCCGACATTACTGAGTGGTGATGCTAGAACCAGCACCACTCAGTAATGTCGGGATTTCCCCAAAATTTAATACCCCGTTCGCGCATAACCAACGCTAGTCAGGGGATTCCCTCGATATAGGTAGTCCCTTCGTGTACATTGATTTGGTTCCGAGATGAGTAGCTCGAGCACTCGTGGTACGGATATCACAATTAACGGTGGAGTATTTAACTTTAATTTTCTAATACAGTAGAAGCTAGATAAGTTAAACTAAAAATATTTTTTGTTTCCCTTGGACTTTCCAAGGGAAACAAAAATATTTTAAGTTGTCAAGGGTATATGTTAAGGATAGGTTAATACATATACATACATACGAGTATGTAGCATTGTTCCTATTTTTACATTATTAACATTGTTCTAAATTAGGGAAATCGGAAGTTTTTCGTCTTTTACATTGAAGATTTCCTCCTAATTCTTGTCTCTTCAAATTTCAGCTTCTGTTTAATGGTGATTGACAGTGTATCGCAAAGCTTTTAATTCAGCATATGTTTGTGACGTAGTATGTAAGTACCTATTATTCCATGTGTGTAACCAATATACAGGGTGTATCTGACATCGTAACGCAAACTTCGCGAAAAGGCTACACCGTATGCCACTAACAAAATTATGATAGTCATTTAGGTCTTTAATGAACGGTTACAAAATTCACAGTGTTTAAAAAAAGTGTCGGCTCGGCCTTTGAACGTTGCAAGCGTGCCGTGCGGGTTTGTAGGTATGACGTTGATCCCTGATGTGAAATCTATTAAATCAGCGGATAAGATAGTTTTTTGAGTTTTGTTTTCATTGCGCTTTTTTATGTAATTAGCGAATTAATTAATTTTTACTTTAAAATCTTACTGGGTTATAAAAGTATAGCAATTATGAACGGTCTAAAGTGAAAAAAACTACAAATATATTTTTTTAAATCATGAAAAAGCCGACGAAAAATTCCACCACTGGGTTCAGAATCATGTACTGGATCTTATCCTTTATAACTCGTGTATTACTTAAAATAAAAGCAGTCTTGCATTATACTTGGAGATGTTTCAATCAACCTGACACCCATCCTTATATGTGAGTGTTGTTAGTTTTCTTTTTGAACTCATTTTAAGCCAGTTTTATCACACAGTAGGTAAAGCTATATTTCCAGGACAATGATCAAAAACTTATGATCCAAGTAAGCTGTTGTCTTAAGGCAACCCGCCGCAAAGCTTTAAAGAATTTCGAAGAAGCAAACAATAGGTAACTTTATGTAGGTAAACTCCATTAAAGACGTAGCTTCATTATTTGAGGTTGCGCAGTCCCAGTCGAAGACCTTGCTTTCGGCAAACACTCAACAGTTACAATTTGCTATATCAAAATTTACTAACCTTTACGATGAAGTACCAGAAACAGAACTACTTTTAGGAATACCAAGATTGGCGATTACTAAGTTGAACGCGTCGCGATGGACCTCGGCGGCGAGGTCGGAAGGTCGGTCTTTTGTATCTTGTGCTAGTGGCCCTATTGGCCTCTTGGAGGAGGGTTATGGGGTCGTCAGGGTCGGTGAGAGCGTGCCTGGGTCGGCGAAGCTTACTAATTTTGGAGGGGGTGTATTTTGCTGCCGCGACAGCCAGAGGGTTTTGATGTTTAGCGGCTGTGTCAAAAAAACGCTTGGAAAAGCGTTTCATGAATTGCTGAATAGTGGGGATTTTGAGATCTAGATAGAGGATCTCATTTCGGACGAACCAAGGGGCGTTTGTTGCTCTACGAATAAAGCGGTTTTGAAGTGTCTGCATCCTATGGATAAGACTGGGCTCGGTGTGTGCGAAGACTACACAGGCGTATGTCATGATGGGACGTATGCAGGCTGTGTACAGGCGCATTTTGCAGCTGAGGGACAGCTTGCTGCGTGGGTTGAGGAGAGAGTGGAGTTCATAATGTGCGTAGGCGGCGCGTGAGCGTACCGTCCTTATGTGCTCTCCGAAGGTGAAGTGTTCGTCTAGGGTAACACCTAGGTTCCGTGTGCAGTTTCTTCCGTGTGCAGTTTCTGGACCTGCCATCGGACGCGTCCCCAGGTGGCGGATAGGGGAACGGCCCCCAGATATGGGGGTTACCGGTTTACCGGCGCGGACCAAAACCAGAAGTGGGGACCGCTTCGGCGGTCACGCGCGGCGGGTCGGCCACCACTCCAGGTGGCTGACGTGACCCGAACTCCGGGTCACCGTCGGGCAACCCGGTCTCCTCACTGAGAGGAGCTGGGGGCCCCGTTTGCTTTCGGGCAAACGAGAGGGGCTAAGAGGAAGGACACCTCGCTAAAAAACCCTTGGCTGCTGCGTCTTCTTGCACACGAAGACGTACCCAGCCGGGCCCCTCCCTATGGAGGGCCCACTGTGGGCCTGCCTTCGGGCAGGAATCGCCGGCGGGGGATTGGACGGCAGGCATGCTACTTCCCATGACCCCGCCACTTAGGCGATGTCGGTGTGCCGCTGTTGGGTTTAGTGGGTATTTCCGGCTTCGGCTGGGCGAGTCCCACACACGCCCTTCGGGGTATGGTGCGTAAATGCATTCCCACAGCGAAAAAAAAAAAAAAAAAAAAAAAAAAAAAAAAAAAAAAAAAAAAAAAAAAAAAAAGGCAGGCTCTTTTCGGGATTGACTTCTATTCTCCATTTTTTAAACCAGTCAGCAAGTGCGTTGGCAGCGGTTTGGGGATTTAGTTTTATTTTGTCATTGGTTCCTGAACAGTAAATGGCTGTGTCGTCTGCGAAGAGAGCGAGGTGGGCCTTTTTACTTTTATGGGATGTCGCTGGTAAATAGCGTAAAGATCAGAGGGGCCAGTAAGGAGCCCTGGGGGACTCCAGCCCGGATGAAGTGGGGGGGGGAGAGCTCCTTCGGTATTGTAGCGGAAATTGCGGATAGACAGAAAGTCTCGCAGGATGAGCACGAGACGGTCAGGCACGCCGAGTTGGTACAGCTTGTATATTAAGCCGTTGCTCCAGACTTTGTCAAAGGCTTTCGCTATGTCGAAGTAGAAAACACACAGGTGTTTTCACACAGGTGAAATGATGACAGCATCATACCACGTAGGAATCCTGCGTGAATATGCTTGGTGATACGGACACTGGACTTGTTGGACACTAGAGTGCCGAGAACGAAACCCGAATTGTTCGTCGGGGATGAGGCCCTTGTTCTCGGCAAAGGCTCTGAGACGCTTAGGTATATATTACCCTTTCATAGACCTTGCCCAGAACTTTTAGCAAGCTAATAGGACGATAGGCTCGAAGGCTGGTGGTGATGGTGAATTCTCTGGATTTGAGTTTCCTTTGAAGGTCCTACAAGGCTTGGTGGTTTGGCTCTAGTTCGCTCAGCTACTTGTCCTAGCTGGCTTCACGCCACTCCGATATGCGTTTCTTTGCAGTTCACTGCAAATAGCGCATATGGACTTTGTTTGCATCGCAGGGGAAGTTGCTGTAGCCCTGGACGGCTACATTCTTCTCGTTCAGTAGTTCACGTATGTCGTCAGGGAGCTTCCCTCGGCGGTCATCCGTCGCTGAGATCTCCCTTGAACAGTCGTTCATGACTGACTGTACGTGTTCCGTGAACGAGTCGATTGCGGCCGTCATGCACGCGATTGAGTCCAAAACGGCGGGAATAGAGTCTAAGTGGGGGATCTGGTGGATTTCAAACATTCGCCTACTTTCCTCCAGTCCGTTACCACTTTGGTCGTGGGACGTACATAGGTCGGGGTCATTAAGGCCAACGCGGGGAGCCAGTCGGATGATGACTTGTCGGTGGTCAATTTGATGTTCCCGGAGGAAGACAGAGATCTCAGGCTTCTGGTCTCTGATGCCGTTGACATTGAAGTATCCCAGCTAGAGGGATCGGGGCTTGGAGACTCCGCGCTGGCGTCACGGGGCTTTCTATAGATCAGTTCAAACAGAACATTCCAGACCCGTCCAGAATCAACAATAATAGCGCATAACTTCGAGTACATTCAGCAGGTACCTACGGTAATTCACCGGAGACGAGTTTCTAGAAATTTCGATATCGACACTTTCTTGACGATATTGATGAAACCTGTACCATTCGATAGGCCACCCTAGGTCTAGCAATGCCTTTTTATATTTTACCTCTACAATGCCTAGGTCTCGAGGTATAGGGCTTAAAAGTTACATACTGCATGTCACGCAATATTGTACCTTCTGCCCTCGACATAAGGTGCACTCCTAACAATAGTATAGATTTATCACTTAGCGCAAATTTTCACAGCACAAACGGTCAACCACCGAGACATTACTGAGCATTGTTTTTTCGTCATAGAAGTGCCATACCACCGTAGGGCCTCCCACGTATCAGTCGTGACGCTGAATCCCGTCAGACCAAACTCTGCGATTATGCCGTCCAAATATGACTGTTCTTCAGTCAGGTTGTTTGAAATGCATTTGTAATCTGCCAAATGTTTTACATTTTTACACTCAACTGACTGTTTGACTTGCATGTTTTTCTACTAATTTGTTTATTGCGCCGTTTCCAGTGCAAGTAGCTTGAACTAGCTTGTGCTGCAGACTTCGGTTTAAAGTGTACTAACCGAAATATAATACCTTGATGCCACAGCTTATCATCAAGGAATGTTTGTTCTTTCGATTGAGCCCCAAATTACTTGTACCTAATCATATCTAGTGTTCAGGCTGCCTTTTAGCGTGTATTTTCTCTAAGCTTACAGATACCTGCATATTCTTTATAATATCAACCCTCATAATATCACTATACATATGAAGTGAACCTCTGACGCGCTTAATTTTTTTTTAATAGTAACGGTTTCTCTTTCCACTTCCATCCATCCTTCATCAGCAACTCGATTTTCTTCGAAACTCCGATTGATAACATCAGCAAAACGTAGTTAGTGATTACTTGCTGTGACATTAGCCGCAGGCTTACATGGCTGCTCACTTGGAATTGATTGAAATAATAACGACTTCGACTTTTCAATTTGGAACAAGTCGAGTGTCGACACACATACCTATTTTAATTTTTAACTAACTCTCCACATCGGTGAGCAATTGCTTATTTTGTACAGATGACAGCACATCAAGCTACTACAACCTGTCAGATTTCTATATCCGATTTTCAACTTTATTTCCAAAGCATTAAGGCTCAAGGTTTATTGAGAATATCTGACAGTTTCGGGTAGCTTGACCTGCTGTCGTCAGTACTTGTAAGTCAACAACTCATCAATCACTGTTATTCAGAGGCACATTTTAATGTATCCGTATTTTTTTGTTGTTTGCAGAACACTTAACTGCACAGCAATCGTAAACACACACATCACTGGAGAATGCGCACACGCGACTGTACAAGTACTTACACTTATCTATGTGACTGTACGACCAAATAGTCATTCATGGGCGTACCCGTACCTCTTGGGAAGTCTCGCAGAATATAATTTTATGAGCTCCCCCAATTACTAAACAAAGTATAAACGAGGCTTTATCAACACACTGACAAAATATACAGTGTAACTGCCAAAAAACCGCGTCCGATTATAGCGCACAAATATTACTCACTCTAAATATTTTACTTGCCCCTTTACACGCACACCCAGTCTTACGAAATTTCGACCAGGTCACGTGTCCTAACGCGAGTTAAACATTTTTTACTCGTGCAAAAAAGGGCACAACACTTTTTACTTAAAAAAATAGTCTTGCCCTTATTACTGACGAAGGAAGGCAATTGTAAAAGTACAAACAAGCATGATCATTATTCAGTTTATTTCTAAAAAATACCTAGTGTATCTATGTACACAACAAGAATAAATTAGTAGATCACCAAACATTTTTGTTCAGTACAAATCCATCATCATTTTAAATATTTTACTAGTAGATAACACATACTTCATGAGTCTCATAGTTGCTTGGAATTGAGAAATTATGTTTACAAATTAATAGTCAACCAAAGCTCAACTAAAACATATTCTCTTAGCTTCATAAAACAGAGTTCAGTTTTATTGTGAAGTACAAATAAATGCTGATGCCAACAGATACTTCAAAACGTTTGAGTTGTTAGCTATACAAGCACCAATGTGGGTTATTACTGGCCATTAGGTTGGACAACAGTGGTTGGGGTCCCAGGGCCATATGCTATGACTTCTGCTCCTCTTCTGTATTGTTAGCTTCCAGCATTTCTTGGTATCTGTCGCTGAGGAAATCTTGGTAGGCGTCCTTGATGGCACCTGAACATGCAACGTAATGGCCACCAGAATGTTCGGCCACTACTGGCTTTATGAACAGGTTGATGAGGGACTCACTCATCTCTGCCAACAAAGTAATAAATGGGAATTAGAGTGTGACCTTAAATAATTTGTGTGCCACTTTGTGTAAAGGTTTAATAAGTTTTCAATAATTGGTATGAAAATACAAAAGATAAAAAAGCGGCATGTAACTCAGTAAAGTAGCTCAAATTAACTAAATAGGTAACCATAATATAAAAGCCTCAACCAATGTGTGATGAGGCTCTTGTTAACCAGCTGGGTCAAGGGCTTGATTCAGAATTTATTCAAGTTCCTCTCTACGGAGCTCTGACCTCCAGTACTTTGAACACTCTACTCGACACTGATGAGTTACTATTTTTTAAATATTTAAACGTTTTTATATTCTAATACTCTAATAGATCACCATGATTAACAGTAGGCCTAGTATGAGTTTTCAATACGAAACTCGTTCGATCGTATCGAGCGCGTTTGGCGCTCTCATTGGTTGACTTGAGAGTTCTTACGACCTTGAAGCGGGCCAATCGCTGAGTCAAACGCGCTCGATATCAGCGAACGAGTTTCGTAATGAAAACTCATACTAGGCCTACTGAAGTGTTGCTTTTACTACTTACCTTTAGGTATAATGGAATCACTCTCTCCATAAACATGCAGTGATGGCAATGTGATCTCCTCATCATAAAATCCTTTGTGAACTAGGCTGCCTGATCTGAACCCTGATGCGAATATAACAAACTTGAATGTGTATGGTAAATCTGAAACATAACATAATATGTTTTAATTTTTTTACCTCTTTTTGACAAAGAGGCAGAGTATCTTGATACTTGATGCTTGTGCCTCTTTCATCATTATGTGATATTCCCACAAGTCAGGGTGATAGGCCTCCCTACACTCTTTCCACCTCTCTCTCTATTTAAAGCTGCTAAGGCGCTGATCCTATATTTCTTCATTAGAAGTCTTTTTTTTATCTTTCTTGGTTTTGCGATGTTGAGGTGTTAAATTTGGATTGGATATTTGGTTCTATTTCTTGGCGTTTTTTATGAGAACATTGTAGATTCCGTTTGGCACAGTAAAAATTATTAAGAAAACGCATTTGGAAATTACAAGTCACCCTCACTCACTTAAGGATGTACAGACAAGGTCAAGCTACCCGAAACTGTCAAATATTCCAAATCCACCTTGAGCCTTGCTTTTTGAAAATGTATTAAAGAAATCAGACAGATTGTAGTAGCTTGATGTGCAGCTGTCTGTACCATGAAAACTTTTTATAAAAATTGAACTTGTCTAGATAGTCGTAAGCTTGTTTTTGTCATACAATTTTGACAGTCAGATGGCTAATATTAGAAAATTAGAATAAAAGTGATTGTTTATTTTAAGCATTATAATACAGGGTGTATCTGACATCGTACCGCAAACTTCGCGAAAAGGCTACATCGCGTGCCACTAATAAAAGTATGATAGTCATTTATGTCGTTAATATAGCAATTATGAACGGTCTAAACTGAAAAAAACTACACATACATTTTTTAATCATGAAAAAGTAACGAAAAATTCCACCACTGGAGGGTTCACAATCATGTACTGGATCCATGGTACTCGTTTGTGCGTTGATGTCAGATATACCCTTTATACAACATTATTTTTTCTTCATATTATTACGAATGCACCTTATGTCGAGGGCATAAGGTTCAATATCGCGTGACATGCAGTGCGTAACTTTTAAGCCCTATAACTCGAGACCTAGACATTGTATAGGTGTAATATAAAAACGCATTCCTAGACTCAGGGTGGCCTATCGAATGGTACAGGTTTCATCAATTTTGTCAACAAGTGACGACATCGTAATTTCTAGAAGCCCGTTTCCGGGAATTACCGTAGGTACCTACTGAATGTTATTTTTTTTTTTTTATTAAAATATAAACCAGCGCTTGACCGCAATCCCGCCCGATGGTAAGCAGTGACGCAATCGTTGATGGTAAAGCGCACTAGTTTATTAAGAGCCTATAGTCCGACGGAAACACCGCCGCCGGCAGATTGTTCCAGTCCCTCGATGTACGCGGTATAAAGGACGAGGCGAAACGCTTCGTCCGGATCGTAGAGGTGTTAACAACATAAGGGTGGAAACTCGCCGTACGACGGGTCGTCCGATGGTGGAACGGAGATGGGGGAATTAAATCGTGCAATTCCCTCGCACACTCCCCAGAATGTATCCTATAGAACACCGAAAGGCTGGCTACTCTACGCCTGTGCTCTAGGCTTTGGAGACCAACTCGAGTTAAATCAGGGTCACCAATCAGCCTCTTCGCACGCCTCTCCACTGAATCCAAAGTGGCCAGGTGACACTTAGCAGCACCAGCCCAAATGTGGCTGCAGTACTCTACACACGAACGGACCTGTGCTAACCTCGACCTCGAAGTTATGCGCTATTATTATTACGTCTAGACGATTCTGGAATGTTCGATCAGCTGGACTATATATAGCGCCGTGACGCCAGCGCAAGTCAGTCAGAGGGAGTACGCCGCAGCAGTATTCCTCGACATGGAGAAGGCATTCGACCGGGTCTGGCACGCCGGCCTCATCTACAAGCTGACATTGACCACCACGCCCCGTCGCTTGATACAGGTGGTCTCCGCCTTCCTGCAGGACAGGACTTTTAAGGTTTCGGTGGAGAACGTGTCGTCCAGCGCACGTCCCGTCAGAGCGGGCGTGCCACAGGGGAGCTGCGTCTCACCTGCGTTGTACTCGTTGTACACCGACGATATTCCCGCCACGCACACTGCGACGCTCGCGCTGTATGCTGATGACGCCGCGTATATCACCACGTCGCTGTCGGCCGACCACGCGGCCATCAAAATGCAGCGCGCACTGGACGACCTCCTCGACTGGCTCAGCAAGTGGAGATTGTCGGTCAACGCAGGTAAGACGCAGGCTATGATTGTCACGGCACGAAGCGGCCTTCATCCACCGAGCCTTCAGCTCATGGGGACCGAGGTCGGGTGGACCAGGACCGCCAAATACTTGGGGGTCACACTCGACAGTCGGCTCACCATGGGCCCGCACGTCTGCAACACCGTCGCGCGGGTCAAGGTAACTCGCAATCTATTACGCCCGGTGTTCTCGTCACGCCTCTCCACGCGAGTCAAGCTGGGGATCTACAAAACCTACGTGCGCCCGCAGCTGACATACGCCGCCCCGGCTTGGCTCGCCCTCACGGCCGAGTCACACAGAAAGAAGCTCCGGACGCAGCAGAACTACACGCTGCGTCAAATAGTGAAGGCGCCTCGGTACGTGAGGAATTCTGTAATTCACAGGGACCTGCGTGTCGAGAGCATCGACGACTACGTCATCCGTCTGGCGTAGGGGATGTTCTCGCGTGCCAGCACCTCCGAGCACCACCAGATCAAGGAAATTGCGCCCTGGCACGCGAGGCCTCCCGACAAGAAGAGATTCCCGCGCAACCTCATCGCAGACGTCGCATAAATACCGGACTTGACGCCCGGGTAGGTCGCTTACACTTTCACACGCGGCCTACTCAGACAATAATATCAACTTTACAAGCGCAACACGACGCCGTCGTGCGCATTGCGGACTAAGTTAATATAGGCGCTTTGCGTTCGACATACAGACATGCATCACTCAACATGCAGGAACACACACAGAATTCCACGCGAGCGGAGAACACGCACACACATACCGCTCGCTACTCACCACCACCCCCCGCACCCCGCAGCCAACCGTACATAGCTGGTTGAGCTGTTAGGGGTCGGGGTAAGCACCCACTGTAGCGGAGCGCCAAACAAAACCGGCGCTCGTTCGCTGGCCGACCCTTGCCGGGCCTTCTCTGGGCTACTGGGGATCCCACTCGGCAGGGGCCTGGTCGCACGGGCGTCGAGAAGCACTTAGGGCGCTCCTACAGTCACACATCACAAAGCACACTGATGACCGCCGGAGGGGAGGCACACCCCTCCGGCGGCCGACATAGGTGTGCGAAGACGGCACCCTTAGGGTGCAACCCGAGGACGGGTCCCCACTTTTGGGGACCGAGAGCCTGACTTCACGGTCATGGGGCCAGAAAGGAGCCCCAAAACCGTCTCCTCACGCCCCCATCTCGAGGTCGCAGAGAGGTACTCCGCCGGCCGCAAGTCAGTCTGCATTCGACTAGCGATACGAAAACAAGCGACAGATAAGAAGCGATCTTTGAAAAGACCTACTGCGACAACTGTAACGAGAACATTGAATACTACGTGAAGTAACATTTGATAGTGTTATTGAGTATTTACGACACGGACTTCGTGGACGTTAGAGAAGACTTCGGTGCAACGTCAGCAACATTCTACTTGTCATTGCCTACAATCGACCGTACCTTCGTTGCCAATAAACTTCGCAACCCTTAACCGGCGTTTTAGTACCCCTAGCCCGTAACAATATGAAACCTGAATATGTTCAGATTAAGCAAATAAATCAATTCCAATCATTTTTACACCATGTTATATATCTTTTTCTTTTCTTAAAAAACTTTGAGCCACACTAGGAATTCCTCCTGTATTGTGGATGCGATACACAAATAGCCAGACCCGGAACAACTACTTGTAGGCCACACAAATATTTGTTCCGTGCGAAAATCGAAATCGTTTCAAAGCGGTTACCGAGCGCACAACACAGCTAACGATAGATCATAGTAATAGGCGCGTGCGCATAGTGGCGCTGGACATGCCGCACCGCTGTAGCTCAGCTGGTGTGTTGACCATATTTTTGTTGGGACATCCAAGTTTAAGGTAAGAAGCTCATAACTTTGTGGTTTTACATGATAGCTTCTTGAAATTTTGTACATGCACCGCGCGCCACATCTCACGCCAGAGGATCACGACAAGCTCATAACTTTGTGGTTTTTCATTATAGCTATTTTTTAAACTAAATTTTATACATAGATTCTTTACCTACAAAAATGCTGTGATTTCTGTAAGCCCTCATTAACAACATAAATGACTATCATAATTTTATTAGTGGCACGTGGTGTAGGCTTTTCGCAAAGTTTGCATTATGATGTCAGATACAGCCTGTATAATATGTAAAGAAAACCCTGTCCGACCCATAAGGATAATAAAGGTTAGGTAAACACATGACCAAATATAAAATTTTAAGTATCATCATAGAAACAATACTAATGAATTTTGAAATAATCTTTTTTTCCTGCGAATTAATTCCAACTTCCCCGAAATTTGGTAATTTTAAAAAAGTGACAACACTGGTATTATTATGAGCGAATAGCGATGCGACCACGTGCCGCGTGCCCTGCCGCCCGCCGCCCGCGGAAGGGTTGCTTACCGCACATGTATTGAGTTACCTCTTTTTACGAAATCATTTTTATTTTTATAGGGGGATTTTTTTTTAAGTATAGCCCGGTATTGTATACATTAGTACAATCAGTTACTGATACCTAACAATAGGATTGGACAGGGCTTTTTTTACATATTGTATAAATTACTAAAAAGAAAAACTCAAACTGAACACTTACATCCTTTCTGTTGCATGGCAGCCAACAACCCTACAAGACAGGCTCCCTGTGAGAAACCCATAAACCCATCAAATGGCCCATGCTCCTCCACTACTTTCTTTATTACTTCTAAGGTCTCTTCAAATCCAAGTGCAGGTCCTCCAAGGCACTTTCCACTAAATGTGTTGTCTTCAGCGTTGAACCACCATGATCGGGAATCTAAAAATGAGAGGTTTATAGTTATAATCAAACATATAATTTAAGTTTTGGACATTTAAGATGTTAACTGTTACTAATGAGGTACAATTACTTTTTCTATTGTTACCAAACTTAATAAGCTTGCTTGCTCTAATTGATAGTTCCACATCTTCTGGTCTAACAGTTAATACTTTTGTTTAGTGTGTTGTTTGTTTACTGCTGTTGAGAAAATGCTGAAGCAAAGGAACTAGCTGTGGTAGCGGAATGGGAGAATATATTTTTTTTTAGATTAGCTTACTAAATAAAAAATACGATGCTGAGGAGTTAAATTACCTTCGTCGCCGCCACCGTCTTCATTTATAACTTTGTGTGGAGCAGATACAAATACAAGCTGTGCGTACTTCGCAACGGCTTTGCGAAACGACCCGATCTTAGCTCTGAATACTGCACCATTCTGCCTGTAGCCATGCAAAGCCAAGATCTTCAACTTAGGTCGATTTACATCTTTTTCATTTTCCTTGTTGTTTTGTGGTCGTGGTGATAAAGAGTGATTAGAATTAGAATTTGGTTCAGACATTGTGCTAATAGATTCCCGTTTAGTAAATCTATTAGGCAAATTTATCCCATTAAAGCTATACACTAATCGAATTAGATACGAATGTTTATTTATTTTGAGAGGTTAGTTTCTCGCTTCAGAAAACAACATCCATCACGTTTCGATTCACAATGCCAATGGTGATATTTTATATTTGTATCAAAAATACTCTGTGCTCTAGTGGAAAGTAAACGTATTCAGTTCCAGTGCCCTGAAACACGCTCGCTCTAATTAAAAAAAAAATGAGAAAGAAAATAAACTAAAGTAATTAGTATGATTCGTATAAGGTCAGCTCTAGTGGTATTTGGCGCCAAAAGCCTAGCAACTGTCAGATTCAGTGTTGCCGTTTTAGCGACTTTGTCGCTAGATCTGGCGGATTTTGAAAGTGCTTAGCGACTTTTTTTTTCGTACTAGCGACTAAAATAAATTTAGCGACTTCTAGGGACTTTTTATATGCAACGTTGATTACCACCAATTCCCAGAAGTGGTAATGAAATTAGAAGAAAACATAGACATATTTTAGTTCAAATTTAACTGTGGTTACTAGCAACACTACGAATACTGCTATTGAAATTTCCTGAAATCCCCTCCCAGAATTACGTTGAATCTTTAAGTTCATCGCTGTTCACTATTTCTGTCTTTTTCATTTCATTAATTCATTAACAACTTTCATAGAAAGAAGGGAATAAGCAGGTTTTACTTTTTCACAGAATAAACTTGTTTGTATGTGAAAGGACGAATAGTGGCTTGTTCATTTGTCGTATCAAAATGACGCAATAAATACCGAATTTTTTGCTTGTTTAAACCTATTGATTTGATTACTATGATTAAATACTTTATAATACAAATTTCCTTTTATTTACAACATATTTTGTAACCATGAAATATTTGGAAATATTTAGCGACTTCTAGCGGTTTTTTTATTCGTCTTTTTTGCAAAATCTAGGGACTTTTGCTTCGAGGTCTAGGGACTTTTTATTTTCCTAAACGGCAACACTGGTCAGATTAGATTGTTGTGTGCATACTGCCATTGAAACTGAGTATTATTTAGTTTAGTTTTATTTGAAATTTGTACATTATTGTAGTTGAGAAAATGGAAGACGGTGATTTTGATCAACGTTTGAGAGATTTACAAAGAGAATATTTAGAATTCCTGGATGATGAGGTAACTTTTGAACTAACCTTAATGTTTTCTACCGGTTACCGTTTTCTACTGGTCACGGTTACGTTTTACTTGGTCAAATTTCAGGAAGATCAAGGAATTTACATGGAAAAGGTTAAGCAGATGATAGCGGATAAATCTCAGCGATTAGTTGTGAGCGTAAATGATCTGAGGCGTAAGAATCCGGAACGTGCTCGTACGCTTCTCGACAACGCTTTTGAAGAACAGATAGCGTTCCAAAAAGCTTTAAAAGAGTACGTCTCGTCCATCGACCCTACCTATGCGAAGGTGCAGGAGGAGTTCTTCGTTGCATTCAATGGTAGTTTCGGTAATAAACATGTTACACCAAGAAGTTTGACCTCTAGGTAAGTTTGTGTGCAGATTTTCATATTCTCTCTGTGGAAATCAGCACAACAGATTGTTTATCAATAAAAAAGTATTCTTTAATTTTCATTTGCTTTAGTAGAATGGATCCTATGCAACTATATCTCATTTTCTAAGTTAAACTACTTACTTTGACCATTATAATAAACAAAAACAAAATAACTATTTCTTTCTATAAAGTTCTTTCATGTTAACACTTATGATATTACACATAAAAATATGATAAACATCCCTAGATGTATTAACAATAAAATTTGGAATAATTTTGTGCCGTCTTGTTACATGTTGTTCAATGGGTTAACAATGAAACAAATTTATATTTCAGGTACTTAGGGAACCTAATATGTGTAGAAGGCATAGTGACGAGGGTGTCTCTGGTGCGACCAAAAGTTGTCCGGAGTGTGCACTACTGCCCCGCCACTAAGAAGGTGATGGAGAGGAAGTATACAGACCTGACATCTTTTGAAGCATTCCCTACTTCTGCTGTCTATCCCACTAAGGTAACTAACTTGTCTATAAAAGATGTATCTGACATCAATGCAAAAACAAGTACCATGGATCCAGTACATGACAGACTTCATAATTGCTATACTTTTATAACCCAATAACATTTTAAAGTAAATATTAATTAATTCACTAATTATACAAAAAAGCTCATTGTGAATAAAACTCGAAAAACTATCCTATCAGTAGGCCTAGTATGAGTTTATAATACGAAACTCGTTCGTCGATATCGAGCGCGTTTGACTCAGCGATTGGCCCGCTTCAAGGTCGTAAGAACTCTCAACCAATGAGAGCGCCAAACGCGCTCGTTATCGACGATCGAGTTTCGTATTGAAAACTCATACTAGGCCTACAGCTGATTTACTGATTTAGAATTCACTTCAGGGGTCAACGTAATACCTACAAACACACTACAATGGCACACTTGCCATTTTCAAAGGCCAAGCCAACATTTTTTTTTTAAACATTGTATTTTCTGTCATTTATAAGCGGTTTAAATTAATATATCAACAACCAATTGTGGTTGTTGATATATTAATTTAAATTATCAGTCCCCAGTCACACAAATTCATGACTTTCAATGAAATTGCATGTTTGCTGCTCAAGGTTATGTGGTTTTGGATTATCAATTTCAGTCTCTTCAACTTCAAGTCAAGTCAACATCAAGATGTTGAATTTATTATTAGTCATTATTTTATTTCTTTTCCAATATTCCAAACAAGTATAAAAATAAATACTGCTGACATAATCACTATCCAGGCCCCCCATCCCTTGTGTCCTCAAAAATAAGAAAAACAAAGACCCCAACCCTGTAGTGCTTATGTAATATGTGAATGGCCTATACGACATAGCTGATTAGATCATATATATACAGGGTGTAGTGTATTTGACATTATAACGCAAATTTTGAACCAAAGTAAAATAATACTCATAAAAAAGCTAATGAAGAGTAAGTAATATCATAAACAGTCAAAATTAATATGGTTCATGGTATGTCTCTTAACGTAACTCCTTAGTACAATAATAATTCGAAAACTAGGGGCCATCCATAAATTATGTCACATGAATTTCATGATTTTTTGAGCCCCAGTCCTTGTCACAGGTGTTCACATTTATGAAACCCAAGTGTGACGTCACATGTTTTGCAGTTTCTTTGAACCTTTGAACCCACTCCTTTAAATTATTGGCATGGCAATCACTTCGTTCTGATTTAGGTTTTTCACGTCAGGAACATTTGTGGTGTCAACATCTTTTTCATCCAACCAAATGGTATGATCATTAATATCCAAACAAAGAATTTCTCTGGCATGTCTAGCTGCTATTCTTTGAGGACGTATCTTTGCAATGGGAACTTCATGTTGCTTCTTATGAAGTTGTTTGTGTTAGTTAGTGGCTTTACATGATGCAAAATATAGACCACAGAAGCAGCAAGATCGCTTACACAAGTATCCCTCGACACTAGGGCAGTAACTATCATACGGTACTTGCTTTAAACGTGATGACGTGCTCAGTTTTACAGATAACTGAAGTAATTGTGGAGCGAATTTACCTTCGATGTCATCCTTTTCTGTTGTTATATACCCGTTTGACGTCTGTTTAATTAAAACAGGTGGTGGCACAAACCCCTCTCGTAGTAGTCGCCGAAGGCTAGATCGTTGCACACCATAGCACGAGACAACTTCACATTTTACTATTTGCAGTAAATATTGTGATTCCCGTACATGATTTGCGTACCAAATCGCATCACGTTTCAATACCTTAGCCTGTTCAACATCCAGTGTAGTTTCTGTGGGCAGAATATATTTGGCAACCACAGGATATCCATCAATGACCAATTGGCTCCTAATATTACTCAGCACTGTGCCTGCACTCTCAAAGTTTCAGTTGTTTTATGACCGGAATCGAGATGTGAACCGAAATTATAGTGCTTTAATACAACACCAGTAAGTTCACGACTAAGAGGCGCCATTCGTCGTTCTACTCTGTTAAAAGTACTTCTTCCTGGGGCATTTATGGCAATGTAAACAACATCCAAATCAAAATCTTAAAAATGTTGTATGGCTGAAATTATAACACGCTCGTATCGTGGATTTTTGTCGGGACCGCCATCACAAGTTAAAATAAATACGGGTTTTACGAAACCTCGAGTTTTCATAAAGTTTTCGAAGGCATATATTTCAGAAAGTGTGTGTATATCTGTGGCGTGAGTCTCTGCATTAGAGGACGAATGATTTCCACTGCGAATTGCTACGTATGTAGGCCCGCAGTGTGTCACAGCTTCAGATTTTCCTTCACCATCTTACTTTACTACAATACCTGCATAAACAGAGGTTATAAGTTTATGTTTTGCGGCGACCACGAATTCATGATGCGGTAATTTTACACGATAATCAAGGTCCATTAATATTGGTGCTTGAGCGTTTGCTGATGTAAAACCTAATGGCACGCGTGCTTTGTCATCCATCGATAAAAAGAAAACTTGTTCAAGTCCCAAAATTAAAGCTAAAAAGATTCAGGGTTTCTTATCGTCGCAGTACAAAATGTGCCATCTTGATGTTTCAAATGTAGCGTAGAGTCGTGTTTGCATAGTTTGACAGAAACAGTTACGACATGTCTTTTTTCTTCCTCTGTATTGACTCGTCTGGGCAGAAGTCTCAAGTATAACCCTGATCGACTGATAGTATATCCCAGTTTACAAAGTTCAGCTTGTAAGTCGTCCAATGTTTTATAGCACCTTATAGTTTCAGTGCGACGTCGATCATCAGCTGTGCCACCAAAAATTGCAAGGTCCTTTATGACTTAAAGTAAACCGGATTGTTTTTCTTCTACTCTAGGCCGACCAGAAGTATCTCGAAGTTTTAGTGCTGCGGCTAAATCGGTATTTTTTCGCAAAGTTCTGCAATTTTTTGTTTTTTAAAATTACGACTTTTATTGTTTTTCCGCTGCGCTAATCTTTCACTTTAATATATTTTTTCCTGCTGAATATTTTTCTCCAAAGTTGAGATATTTTTTATTGCTTCATTTGAGGCTATACCAGCATCGCGTGCTAACAAGAAGCTATAGAGCTCAGATTCTAAAACTACAATTTTATTCCGTGAAGCACTCGTGTCTAGGCGTTGGTTTAGGTATTGTTTGGAGCTGACTTTCAATTGACGGTATATTAATCATATCAGTGTCTTCTGGTAGTGGTGTCTGATCTTCTTTAGTATTTCCCTGCAAATTATATTTATATTGTAATTAAATTCCAATTAATATCATAATTTTTGTAACCGCCGTAGAATAACTCTTACTAATATTATAAATGCGAAAGTAACTCTGTCTGTTTGTTACGCTTTCACATGAAACTACACAACCGTATTAAATTAAATTTGGTACACAGATATTCTAAAATTTGAGGCATAAGCTACTTTTTATTGCGGAAAAAGCGTAGTAAAAGGCTAAAAAGGGGTAGGTATGTTTCTATGGAAGTATCGTCATTTTACAGCTAGAAGTTTAAAACTTTGTTTTTAGGCTATTGATTACACATAATGATAGAAATATTTTTTGTTTATAATTAATATTTCAAATTACGCGATTACTACCCCTATTATATATATTAGATTTTGAAATGTGATGTCACGAAACTTAGTACCCCACCCACCCCTTGTCACACTATGTCACACTTTGTCGACACCCCCTCCCCCTTTATGTGTGACGTACTTTATGGATGACCTCAGTGGTTGGCCATAACATCGGCCGCCGGCAGAAGTTACCACCCACCAGACAAAGCCTTGCCGCCAAGCGATTTGTCGTGTTCCGGCATGATGTCTGGTGAAGCCGTACGGAGGACGGGTCTGAGCAGTTGTGTTGCGATGTGTGCCGGGTACGATGCGCCTAATGTTGTTGTGTTGGGAGTTTCGTCGTGGAGGGTCTTCAGAGCAATCTCCCTTTGGCGCAGCATCGTTGGTCGTGTTGTTGGGTTTAACATTGCATCACCTCGCTCAACTGCCGTCTTCCTTCGTATTCGCTCAGTTTTTCTGAGTGAATAGACTCTTAATAAACTAGCGCGCTTTACCATCAACGATCGCATCACTGCTTACCATCAGGCGGAATTGCGCGCTAGTTTATAATTATTAAAAAAACCCTACAAAAACAACTAAATTGTATAAAAACCCCAAAACACTGTTACAACAATAATTTATTTGACTTACTATTTTATTTATCACGTCAATCTTATATTATAAGAAAAAAAAAATATCTTCAAGTTTTCATATACATTTATTGCCGGAGTCCAAAAGTTTTTTTTTTTCTTTTCTAGTGTATGATGGGCGAAAAAATGCTCTTATCAACCACCTCCTTTAGTTTAGTTTGTAAACAAGAGAATTGGCGTCATTATAATGTATCGAAAAACCATACAGCCTATTGCCAAAGTTACTCTAATACCTACAATTTTCTGTGTACCAAATTCCAGGATGATGAAGGTAATCCCCTAGAAACAGAATACGGTCTTTCCCGCTACAAAGATCACCAAACCATCACAGTCCAGGAGATGCCAGAGCGAGCTCCTGCTGGCCAGTTGCCCAGAAGTGTGGACATCATCTGTGATGATGATCTGGTAGACAAATGCAAGCCTGGGGACAGGGTGCAGATTGTGGGAAACTATAGGTGTTTGCCTAGTAAACAAGGTAGCTTTACTGCAGGTACATTTAGGTGAGTTCATTTCAATTGTTTATGTGGTACATTTATAACAATATTGCACATGTACGGATGACAGTAGGTCCAGCTACTCAAAACTGTCAATCAACCTTGAGCCTTAATGTTATAGGAATAAAGTTGAAAATCTGATAAAGAAATCTGTCAGATTGTAGTAGCTTGTTGTGCTGTCGTCTGTACATGTATAACATTAACATATTGTTTATTCCCTATATAAATAATATGGTAATTCAAATGGTTTACTTCTCTTTGGCTCCTACACACTAAATCTTGTTAAAAAATGAAAAAAATGCTTTGAATATTGCAGCAGTCCTAACTGACCATTGACATAATTTCAACAATGATAAAATTCCTTATTTTCACTCTCTAGGACAATCCTAATAGCTAACAATGTTACCCAAATCAACAAAGACATGAACATGAACATAACACTTGAAGACGTGAAGCTGTGCAAGAGGTTAGCGAAGCGCGGTAATGCGGACATGTTCGACCTACTCAGCAAGTCATTAGCACCTTCAATACATGGACATGACTACATCAAGAAGGCTATACTTTGCTTGCTATTGGGTGGAATGGAGAAGGTCTTGCCTAATGGCACAAGACTCAGAGGGTGAGTGTTTTTTTTTTACATTTTCCCATTGCTGAGCAAAGGCCTTTCCCAAATTCCTCCAGACATACTATTCTAGAATCACTTCGATCCAACTTACGCAGGTTTATATTGTTGTAATTTAATAAATTATTTTCAGCATTGCATTACATTTATAGTAAAAGTATGCAGTGGTTAACATCCCTACTCTATGTCTATTTAAACAATATCAACTTTATGTCAATGACGGATAAGTTGATTTCAGAGTGACTAACTCTATTGAACAGGTTATGCCATCTTTTGAATTAAAAAAGCATAAACTGAAATTTTGTGTGAAAAAATTAATCGTTATTTTTCCGTTAATTCAGACTTGTTCAATATTTTGGTTAATATGACGAAAATGCAGATTAAGCCTCCACATGCGAACTACGCATTATGTTGACGTCACACAAAATCCTACATCGCGCAAGCACAGTTTGCCGCGCGACTAGCGTAAATACCCGATATGAATCATCGGCCAATTACCAGTCAGACACAACACCTGTCTGGTGGAAGGTTCCTCCAATTTCTATATAGAGTATGCATGAACTTGACACTCTATTTCTCTTACTTTATGAATGTGGCTGACTGCTAGGCCCAACAAATAAAAAGTGCCGTCAAATTGATAAGAAAAAATTTTTTTTTTTTTAAATGCATAGTTGATTACCGCACGTCTCTCATACTAACATGTCAATCGACATGATTAGCGCAGTGGTTTAGCGATCGACTGCTGCGTTGCGTGTCGGAAAATATTTATATGGCCAACAGGTAGTTGTTCTAAGTCTAGCTTTTGTGTATGTGACTTTGCTTACCTTTGTAAACGCACCTACGATACAGGTATAGTGGAGGGCAGTTCTAAAAAAAAAATAACATTTTCATTTTCTTTTCAGTGACATCAATATCCTTCTGATCGGCGACCCTTCAGTGGCGAAGTCCCAGTTACTACGATACGTACTACAGACTGCTCCGCGCGCCATCACCACGACGGGACGAGGCTCCTCCGGCGTCGGTCTCACTGCCGCTGTTACTACTGACCCTGAGACTGGAGACCGCAGGTACGTTTAATTACTGAGGCAAGCATTTTTATCTATACAGTGGCGCCGATTCTGTTGTTCACAAATGAAACAAATTTTAAGTTATGTACATCTTTTTCTTTCCATTACGTTAAGAAAAAGACAGAAGATAAAATGTCAGTTTAGACCTGTCAAATTAGTGCACTCCTGACGTAAATTCGTGTATTTTTGCCATGTTTATAATCGCGTCTAAACCGTCTATGGAGCATCTTAATTTGACAGGATTAAACTTAAATGTTATTTTCTATCCTTTTCTTAACGAAATGGAAAGAAAAAAACGAGTGTGCTTATGACCACACGACTGAAGTGAAACTTCTTTTGCACCATCTGTATGTATATATATATATGTGTACAATATATACATGTATACACATATACATATATTAATTTTCTATAAATATTTAAATTTATTTCATGCTTTCATTTATAAATTAATATTTTTGCATAGACCTCCAATTTAAAAAAAAAAAGAAAAAAAAAGTGGATTCCCTCGGGGCCAAAAGGTCGGGCTCTTCCTCCTGAATCAGGGGACCCCAAACTCGGGTAGTCCACGACCTCTGGTTCCCGAGATAATCCACGGGGGGGTGAGGTAACTAAAGGGGGTCGGGGAGGGGGATAGGTTTCGTGGGGTTGCGGGGGAGAGGAGGGGAGTGGATTCCCTCAGGGGAAAGGTCGGCTCCTCCTCCTGATTCAGGGGACCCCAAACTCGGGTAGTCCACGACCTCTGGTTCCCGAGATAATCCACGGGGGGGTGAGGTAACTAAAGGGGGGGGGGTAGATTTCGTGGGGTTGCGGGGGCTAGGGGAGAGGGGGGAGTGGATTCCCTCGGGGCCAAAAGGTCGGGCTCCTCCTCCTGATTCAGGGGACCCCAAACTCGGGTAGTCCACGAACTCTGGTTCCCGAGATAATCCACAGGGGGGTGAGGTAATCAATGAGGGGGGTCGGGGGTGTTCGCAGCGTCATGTTCTCGAAGAAATTCATAGTTCTTAATCAATCAAGGTACTTAGCTTAATAATTGAGCTTATGAGGCTCGAAAGCAATTTGTACTTTGTGTCGAATTATCGTATTGTGACGATATCTTAAAGCTCCTATACTTTCAATTATATCAAAAATGTTCAGCAAAAATATTTAAAACAATATAAAGGCCAGAACAGAACGAAATTTATAAATTTATTTGTGCTCTTAGGTAATCAATTGTTAACAAATCTTAAAAAGATCCAAAAAATATATATTGCCTTCGGCGAGATGCGAACTCACAACTTCATACTCGACAGGTCATGCAATATTTACATGAGCCAACTCCTTGTTTGTATTACAGACGAAATAGGACTATACTCTGCTTCCGTTCGCCTTCATCATTTTTTTTCCTATCATTTTTCGTAACGCTTTCGCTAGTTTACTCCCCAGGAAGTCAAGCGTGCCTAAAGAAGTTTCACTTCAAAAAGATGCACATAACTTAAAGTTAGATTAGTTTGTCAACAACAGAATCGGCGCTGTTGTGTTACATGCTAGGAGTATTAAAATGCCGGTTAAGGGTTACAAAGTTCGAATACCGATGCCTTTAAAAAAGACGATGATCCCTGAGTTTGTTTCGGCTATTTCTTCTCAGAGGTAGTCAGTTAGGAAATGCCGGCTTCATCTAGTTTAAAAAAAAAAAGAAGAAAAAAAAACATATGACGTGTAAAAGTGATCGGTGATCCTACTTGCTTAATAAACGATTTCATTTCATTTCCTCCTGGGTCAGGGTTGCGGTTGGTTAAAAAAGAAACCGTGGCTCTGGCGCACAGGTAAGTGAAGAAACAGGGTTTTAGTCAGTAAAAGTCTGACACGCCCTTCCGCTCCGCCCGGAGCGAGAGAGGCCATTTAATGATTTCCCATCCAGAACAAAAAAAGGGGTTATGAAGTTTATTGGCGACGAAGGTACCGTCGAACTCGATAGTAGGCAATGACAAGTAGAACGTAGGGGATGTCGTACCGAAGTCTTCCAGGTCCACGAAGGTCGGCGTCGTACCCACACAACAATACTACAGAAGTCACCCGATGTAGCCCTCAAAGTTCTTGTTGTAGTTGTCGCTGTAGATGTTCTCGATTATCACTTCCTATTTATTGCTGGTTTCGTTTCGATAGTCAAATGCAGACTGAGTCATGCACTGAGTCACGCCGCTTCTTATATGCATGTATCGAGAGGTTGGAATCGCATCACAGTACGAATTTCAAGTAGTTCGTGGTACGTGTTCCGACAAATCATCTGGAGAAGTTCCTCAAAGAAGAGTTTTGGCCGAAAGGTGTTGTGTACCGCCGGTTTCGTGGCCAGCTACCAGACACGAGTCAGCGAAACACGACGCCGACACTTCGTGAAGTGTAATTAATAATGTTATATGTATTTATAGTATTGTAAGTTTTTATGTTAGTGTTTTATGTTTGTACGGGCCTGAAATAAATGGATATAAATAAAAAAATAGATATATAGGTGTCAAGATAGGGACTTAAAAAGTTACTGAATGTCACGCAATATTGAACCTTATGCCATTGACATAAGGTGCATTCGTAACAAGTCCTATTCTTTGACTAGCTGAATCCGGTTAGACTGGAAGCCGATCCCGACAAAATTGGCAAAAGGCAAACAGACGATGGAAGTGCGGCTTAAATAATTCAGCTTAGCGTTTTACTGTTAGCTATCCGACGAGACCACGTTATTCCCCATGCGAGCGACAGGTTTTTCACAGAATAGATTAGTTGTGTGGAAGCATGAGGAGCAGCGTGTAAAACTCACTCATCCTCCATAGAAAAGAGAGGATCCTCCGACCAGGCTGGTTGTCTGGCGGCCACTTGCCCGCCGGTTGATGTCACGAACTTGTATGCGTGCCAGCTGCACAGAAAGCTCTGATTGCGCAGTATGACACGTTGTTCGCATGGCGCGTTGTAGGCACCGCTACAGTTGGATGACACTAGCACAGACCAGGGAAGCATGACACAAAGGAAGAGTAGCGTATACTTCGCGCTGGCCTAAACTAATCTTTATCTTTTGTCCTTTTCCTATTGAAATCTTTTGTTCATTTCTTACAGACTAGAAGCCGGCGCCATGGTGTTAGCCGACCGCGGCGTGGTCTGCATCGACGAATTCGATAAGATGTCGGACATTGACCGCACGGCGATACACGAGGTCATGGAACAGGGACGCGTCACCATCGCCAAGGCGGGAGTACACGCCACGCTCAACGCGCGATGCTCCGTGCTCGCTGCGGCCAACCCGGTGTATGGACGAGTGAGTTTATAACCTATTAAGTGAAAAGTCATCATCTTCTTCTCAACATATATAGGTCCACTGCTGGACAAATGAAATGAAATGAAATCGTTTTTTAAGCAAGTAGGATCACTGATCACTTTTACACGTCATATGTTTTTTTTTAAACTAGATGAAGCCGGCATTTCCTAACTGACTACCTCTGAGAAGAAATAGCCGAAACAAACTCAGGGATCATCGTCTTTTTTCAAGTCCAGACATTAAAAATGAAAATGTTTACAATAATTTACGTTATAATTACGCCTATTGCTTATTAACAATGCTTAACAGAGCGAGCAGCTCAGTCCCAAGCTTTTTTGCCTTCTAAGTAATCTGGGATTTTATAATACCCCTTTTTGCAAAGTTTGGCCTTTATATAGTTTTTATATCTTTTAGTGGGTAAGTTTCGAATGTCCGAAACAGAGAGAGGCCTCCCCAAAGGCTTTCATTCCATTGGGGGCATTGCCATAATCCCCATGCTTGGCAGACGGGTTGGGAATCGCAGTAATTTGTTATTCCACAGGAAAAACGCTGCTGCCCGTATCCCTAGTGAGAGTTCCCTTAGTCGCCTCCTACGACACCCACAGGAGGATATGGGATGCTACTATTTTATGCACGGTGAAAAGTTATGGATAAAGAAATTCCTCATCACAATGACCAAGAGCTCAGGCAGATCTCGCTAGCTTTTAGTCATGGCTGGTTACGCCTTCTTAGGGAGAGATACAGTTCTTTATAAGTCAATATGACTACCTAATCTCACCTAAGGACTGTAATAATATTGTCTTGAGGTTTTTTGGAGTTTAAATTTCTTTAGCGGCGTGATAGGTAAAACTCTCGTCAGGACACGTGACGTTATTGAAAATTCGTAAGGCGTAGAAAAAGAGAGAGGACTTTGTTTATGCGAAATTTGAATATAGTTTGTTCAGAATAAGCAACAATCGATTCCAATCATTTTTACACCCTGTTATATTTTTCTCAAATACATTTTGAAATAGTTGCAGTGTAGTTACCGAGCGCCCCACGCAGCTTACGATAAATCATAGTACATGCGAGAGCGCAACAGCTGACGCCAGAGGTCAACCCCCCCGCGTTTGCCCGCCCGAGCGGAGCTTTAGCCATATTTTTGTTGGGACAACCAAGTAGAATAGCAAGCTCATAACTTTGTAATTATTCATTATATCTTTTGAAATTTTGTACATAGATTCTTTACTTTTAAAATACTGGACACGTATTTCGGGTTTCGCATAAACAAAATAATGTTTTATTTATAACTCAACAACATTAGTTTTCACTACATCATTATCCTGTCCACAGTACGATCAATACAAGACACCGATGGAGAACATAGGGCTGCAAGACTCGCTGTTGTCACGTTTCGATCTGCTGTTCGTGATGCTGGACATCGCAGACGCGGATCACGACAATCTGATCTCGGAGCACGTCCTCAGGATGCATCGATACAGGTCAACATTGAAAATATTATTTTGTGGAATTTTCGACCTAAGAAACAGTAGGTCGTGTATTATAGGTCGTCTGATCTATACATACGGCCAACTGCTTCTAAGGTCATAAATTGAAATGATTGACTTAACATTACCTACCAGCAACAGCCAGCCACTTTTTTGTTACCTGCGAGCAACAACAATATACTGTTTAAGGATCCTATACCAAATACTTCACTGTCTATGTCACTAGGGTGTACCTTATGAACCTGGATAATTAGACAGTTGCAATGTTCATAGATGTTCTCTATTATATCATGTATAACAACAATATACTAAAAAAAGAATATATACAATACATGTATTGTTTTGTACGGATAGTGATACATGCTCTTACGTGCGGGAGCACGACTAGCACTTGGTAAAATTTTTCTTTGAACAGTAACTGGCTAGTCGCAACTATTTGTCTTTGTGCGCACACTAGCACTGCGACCATTAGTCGGGCGACAGTTGCATCCGACCGCGCGGTAAAAATGACGGCAGCTGTCGCATCGCTACATGCGCTCACATTCATGTAACCTGTTGTTTGGATGTGAGAGACTTGTTTACGAAGGGTTTCGTATCATCACTACATATTATATAACAAAGTCCCTTTTTCTTTCCCTATGTCCCTTTGTATGATTTATCTTTAAAATTGCGCAACGGATTTTGATGCAGTTTTTTTTTTGTAATAGATACAGTGATTAAAGAGAAAGTGTTATAATATGTGTATACATAATAAATAATAGTATTATTATTATTTTCGAGATTTTTAAGGTGATGTCGTAAATAAATACATTTTTTCCGCGTTTGCAGTGAAACGCAGGCTGAACCCTACGAGATTTATCAAAATAATGTACTAAATATTGTACACATTGAAAAGTTCTTTAAAAAAGTCCACGATGGTATATGTCTATGTCTCACAATAACATTTATTGTCATTTACTTTTTACGACAAATACCGGCTAATTTTCGAAACGATTTTAACCAATACAGCATCAATCCTTATCCAATTGAATACCTTAAATACATTGTTGATTTAATATAGAACTATATCGCCCTTTACATATGATTTAAATGAATATTTTCGAAGATATTACAGATTTAAAAATTCCGGAGTGTCGCGTTTACAACGGTACACGGCGCGGCGTTCGCGGCGGATTTTTATACAACGTTTACAGTTTTTCTGTAGTGTATTTAGTATCAGCATTACACCCGTGCGAAGCCGGGGCGGGTCGCTAATTTATCTACAGTATGTTAAGAAAACCCTGTCCGACCCATAAGGATAATAAAGGTTAGGTAAACACATGACCAAATATAATATAAAAATTTTACGTAATCATCATAGTAACAATACTAATGAATTTTGAAATAATCTTTTTTTCCCGCGAATTAATTCCAAGTTCCCCGAAATTTGGTAAATTTTAAAAAGTGACAACACCGGTATTATTATGAGCGAATAGCGATGCGACCACGTGTCGCGTGCCCTGCCGCCTGCCGCCTCCGCCGCCTTCGCCGCCGCGCGCGGTAGGGTGGATAACGCAGATTTATTAAATTACCCCCTTTTTGCGAAATAATATTTATTTTTTTAGGTGGATTTTTTTTTTATTTAGCCCAGTTTTGTATGCATTAGTAGAATCAGTTATCGATACCCAACAACACCTTCACGGGTCGGACAGGGTTTTCTTAACATACTGTATAGAAAACAAATTTGTTGCATGAGAGTCCCCTTAATATTCGTGATTATTGGACAGTTAAAAATTTTCATCAGCAATGTATTTCTATTCCCACTACAATAAAAACTTCTAAAAAACATAATTTATTATGCTTTTCTTACAGTTGATTGACTTGAATGTTATATTTTATTAGGAACCCCAAAGAGCAAGATGGCGAAGTGTTACCGATGGGTTCCTATGTAGAGATGCTGTCAACAGAGAATCCGGACAATGATGAAGCTGAGGTAACATTCATTGTTTATAATAAAAATATTGCAGGTGTAAAATGTTCTGCTAGAACCGCTCAGGCAAACGAAGTAACACGGGTGGGTTTTAGTCAGTAAAAGTCTGACACGACCTTCCGCTACGCCCAGAGCGGAAGAGGGCTATAACAAGGTGTACCCAAAAAAACCCTTTTTAACTTCGTCTAATGAAGTATAGAGTGAATGGAGTATAGGTTAATATATATTTTTTTATTCTACTTTTGTTTCGGACGACCCGTCGTACGGCAAGTTTCCACCCTTATGTTGTTAACACCTCTACGATCCGGACGAAGCGTTTCGCCTCCTCCTTTATACCGCGTACATCGAGGGACTGGAACAATCTGCCGGCGGCGGTGTTTCCGTCGGACTACAATTTGAGTGTCTTCAAGGCTAGAGTGAATAGGCTCTTAATAAACTAGTGCGCTTTACCATCAACGATTGCGTCACTGCTTACCATCAGGCAGGATTGCGGTCAAGCGCTGGTTTATACATTAATAAAAAAAAAAAAAAAAAAAAAAAGGGACATTTATAATCGCAATGCGTATGTCAGTCCCATCGTACCCTGAACAAACTCTTCGCATCATCGCTATTTGGTTGAGCCAGAATTTTATGGAATGTGTCTATACCTATCAAGTCTGTTCAGCCTTAAGACCCTGAACAAATCATTTATACCAGACTCGTACCGGACACAATCCATTCACTAGTGGTGTAAGTCTTCGACAACTCCACACTCCATACAGTTAGGTGATATCGTTTTTTTTTTTTTTTTTTTTTTTTTTTTCATTTTGAACGCAAACTTATTACATGGAATGTGTCCAGATCTAAGTCTATGAGCCGTAACACCCAATTTTCTAGTTAAATTATTGTTTATAAACCAGGGCACACGAAAACTACTCTGCACAGTTTTGTACTAAATCCCTTTGGCTAAAGAAAGCTTGTCAAAATATTCTTTCCAATCTTCATAACACTTTTTAAAATTTAGGTAACACCTCAGAATGATCCAAAATTATGTTTGTTTCTTTTCCGTTTTTGGTTGGATATTTTGCCAGCATGTCAGCCCCTTCATTGTCCTCTAATCCAATATGCGATGGAACCCATTGCAATCTCATTGTAACACCTTTATGCATTAATTCATCTATCTTCGATAGAATAACATAAGGTATCGATACACCTGTGAGGCCAGAGGCGCATCGAGCTAAATGTTGTAAGGAACTTTTGCTGTCTGTGCAAATAACAATATTCTTGTGTTGACTACTGCTACAGAACGTAAGTGCTTCAGAGATTTCAATAAGCTCCAACGTCATTATGGACGCTTTTTTATATATTTTAAAGCAATTACTTTGACAATGTATCGGTTCACTAGGCACATAAAAGGCTGCTCCATGATCTTCTACAATCTTCGACCCATCTGTAAATATACTAAGCCATTCATTGTACTTCAAATGTAACTCTCTGATAACTTAAAATTTTTATAAATCACTATTAAAGCTTTCTTTAGGTAATTTCACTAAATCTAGATCCCATATAATTACTTCTTGAATATTAATGTTAGTCATCCATGTCCTCGGAGTAAACATCAGCAAAGGATGTGATGAAGCTACATGTTCTACTGTCACTTCATTGTATAAAGAAGTCAGTAGAGGGATCTTTTTAATTCTCCAATAACTATTCATCCGAAAATCGTAGAGCTCACCTAACAAATTATTGGTAACATTATTTTCTATTGACTTACATTTTAAGCAAAACTTATAACCTAAATATTTTCTCCGTAGATACAGTGGAACTACACAGAGCTCACTTTCCATAATGTGGATAGGTGTAGTTTAGATAAAACCTCCTATTACTCTCAAAGCCTGATTTTGAATTTTATTTAGTTTGCTAGACAAACTGACACTTTGCACTCACATCATATAAGAAGCTGCTGTAATCTATGCGACTTCTAATGAAAGCTATGTAAATATGTCTTAAATGTTTAGAGTGTAAGTCCCATGCAGTGCCAGCCAGGACTTTGAGTAAACTTAGGCTTCTTTGTACTTTTTCGGCTATCGTATTGATGTGAACAAAGTGAGCTTTACTACTGTATTTATATGAGATCTTAATACACAAATGATCGCTCTCTAAACACTCATTCATAACATTCCATTTTAATAAATGCGACAAGTCGGTAGAAACAAATGTCACATCGGGAGAACTTTGTTGTAAAACCACAGATCTCACCATCGACAGAACTCAAAGCTAAAAACTAAAGCAAACTGATTGTTTCAGAAGCTACCCATTCTCCATTATCAGATTGTCTTCTTAATCTTCTTACTGATATCACGTCGTACACACATGTAACGTTCTCTAAAATTTCTGTTTTCCATTTCTAAATCCACTTGTTTGAGAATTCCGTAACAAAGGTTAGCTTCGTCCGTCATCTGTACTCTATATCCTAAATCCGTAAACTTTCCACAACTTAGTAAGTTCTATGCATCTTACTTATTATTAAAGTAAATTAAGACCTTAAACGCATTTTTATATACGATTCTCAGTACATTTTCAATATGTTGTGAGCATAAAAGTTTTGCCATCCCAAATTGTTTCGGTAATATTTATTTTCTGGTTACGGATACGATTACCTTAGGTCAGTATTCCAGAAAGAAACTCAAGCATTGATCTCTGCTTAAACATTACTTAAAACTAGTTTCGACCAATCAAAAGGCTTTAAACGAGACTTAAGTGAAGCTTGAGTTTTGAGTGACGTTCTGTAATACGCACCTTAGACTTTCCGGACTCACTGTTATTCTCATTTGTTTTGTCACTATTTGAGCTTTTGCGATTAGCTTTTTTATTTCTCCTTAAGCCAAATTTACACGGTGCAATTTAATTGCCCATGGCTTCAATTACGTTGAAGCAACAATAAATGTTGCATTGTCTAAACACTATTTAGACGATGCAAGTCATTTGTAGGCAATTATATTGCACCGTGTAAATCAGTCTTTATTGTCACAAATCCGTCTTTTTCTACCGCTGTTCTCTGCAAGTCGTTGTTCTTTTCTCTTATTCATCTCCTCAGTTAAAGTTTAGTCTATTAGTCTTAGTAGTAGTATTAGTCTTAATACTATTAAGTTCCTGTTCACATTCAATTACTGGCTCCTCCTCCATTATTTCACCACCACTTGACTCAAAATTGTTATCGAATTCATCCATTTTTAATTATCACAATGAACCTTGTAATGTACATATGTATAATTATATTGTAACGACGTGATAATAAAATGCGGTCCAAGCCTACGTGCATGCGCCTTGACTGCTCACGCGTACTCAGGTTAATATTATATTAAGTATAATATTAGTTTAGATATAACTAGTAACGTTCGCAGGGTCAACATGGCCAGAGATAGCCCAAAAGAGAGTTTTGGTAGAAAAAAGGGGACATCTTTGCCTAGCGAAACCTGGCTCAGTGGCCCTGTATAAGTGAGAAACCTCTATTATTGAGAGTTGCAATGAGGTCTTTTTTTTTAATAATTAAATTATGTCTGTAAATTTGACTTTTTGAACCTGGTTAAATCAGATTTGAATTCTAAGACTTTCGATATCTATACAAATATTATAAAGAGGAAAGGTTTGATTTTTTGTTTGTTTGTTTGTTTGTATGAATTGAATAGGCTCCGAAACTACTTGGCAGATTTGAAAAATTCTTTCACTGTTGGAAAGCTACATCATTCCTGAGTGACATAGGCTATATTTCATTTTAAAAAAAAATAGGCATCCTTACTAAAATTACGATAACGTAATCCAAGGTGTGAAAAAAATATCAAAAAACTACCTTACATCGCGTGCGCTGCGAAAACTATTGATGATAGAACAAAATGATATACTACATTTTTTTAGAACACACCATTATCTACAAAAAATCAGCAGCAGCATATCTCTAACTATTACAGTCATGTCACAATAAGAGTTTTTTTTATTGAAAAAAAAGAAATTAAAATACCACCGCTACAAAAAGCTCTTTATTTGTACCTTGGTATTAACCCTTATCAAAATAAATGATGTATTATTTAAGACTGCTTCAATATCTTTATATAACTTTTTGAATTATTCGATTCTGACAATCCATTCAAAAGATATCACGAGTTAAAAAAAAATTAAAAAATAAACTGTATTCGGCTTGCTATGCGTTGTAGGCGTCACTCGGGCAGGGGTACGGGAGGGGGGTTAAGATCACGAAATAAACTTGAGCCGCGCGGTCGGCTCCCTATGTGATGGACGTGTGCGGAATTTACGCTTGATAATAATTCGTTTAGTAAGTAACTAAACCGATTTAAAAAGTTCTTTTCAGAACTAAACCCATTTATATAAAATATTGTTCACTTAGTTATTAACCTAATAAATTACTTGAATATTTTTCATGATTTTCAATTTAATTTTAATAAATAGTAGATAGTTGTGTACGTTGTAATATAGTAGCATATATAGCTTACAGTTATGCTAATTTAGTTCAAAGGCATTTTTTCTTTTGTCATTTTGAAATGCCTAAAAGATCAAGATCTCAACTTTCTGGAAATAGTTCCCAGGCCAGGGCATCAAAAATACGTCGAAATGAAGAATCTTCATCAGAAACTGAAAATCGTCTTTCAATTCATTTCCATTCCATTCCATTCCATTCAATTCCAAGGCCAAACCTTCGAATTAGTTGGGATCGATCTGCGGAAGAAATGTTTTACTCATGGTCAACTACATGTTGGTCAATCGCGAGTCGGAGCCCCTGAAAATCAATTTATTTTGCTGCCACAAAATAAAACAACATCAAATATTGTTAACAGAGAAGCTCTAACAAAATAAATGTATTTTCTTTTAGGATAACCCTAATAATTGAAAAAACAAAAAAAACAAAAAATTAAAAATTATATAAAAAAAAAAAAAAAAAAAACCCGAAAATATACAAAAAAAAAACACATAAATACAAAAAAAACATTAAATAATATCTGAATTTAATTATTCTTATTTTTTTTTTATTTACTCTTTTTTAGGAGCTCGACGCAAAAAGGGATGAATATGTGTCATATTATTATTATTATTATGAATGTGTTAAAATTAACAAATCCAAATGTAATGTTTAATGCCCGTGCGAAGCCGGGACGGGCCGCTATCCATATTAATACTACAAATGCGAAAGTAACCCTGTCTGTCTGCCTGTTACGCTTTCACGTCTAAACGACTGAACTGATTTTATTGAGATTTGGTACAAAGATAGAGTTAACCTTGAGAAATAACATAGGTTTTGAAGAGTTCCATTGGAAACGCGATAAATCCGAACTCCACGCGGGCGAAGCCGCGGGCGGAAAGCTAGTTTACCATATAAAAGAAAGAAAATATAATTTTAAACCTGCTTAATTGAAAAACTGGAATATTGGAAACCCTCAATAATTGATACATATATGTCTTAGTCCCTTCAGATTCCAATTAACCAGCATTGCATTTAAAAGTTATGGTACTAGATGCTTACCCTGAGATGTACTTACATTATGCCTCCCTCTCATTTCCAGGAAACAAGTACCTCAATATACGAGAAGTACGACCCTCTCCTCCACGGTAACACGCGCAGCAAGAAAGAACAGTACTTCAACACGAAGTTCATGCGCAAGTACATCCACATAGCGCGCCTCATGAAGCCCAAACTAACACAGGAGGCTTCCGACGCCATCGCCGACGAGTACGCCAGGCTACGGAACCAGGATATGATGGACAGCGACGTGGCCAGGGTGAGTCAACACAGTTCACTGCGACGTCGTAATGGTACTTCTTACCAAATTAACTCACTCTTTCCGGCGGTGTTTCTGTCTGACTACAATTTAAGTGTCTTCAAGGCTAGAGTGAATAGCTTCTTAATAAACTAACGCGCTTTATCATTAAGGATTGCATCACTGATTACCTTCAGGCGGGATTGCGGTCAAGCTCTTGTTTATATAGTTTAAAAAAAATTACATCTTATCAGTTTATGTACCAAAGGTTCATGATTGCCTATCCTTTTCCAACTATTCAATCTCTTTTTATTGCTTTCCATAACGTAAAACAGGTTTACAAAGGGCTTAAAGTAAGGTACAAAAATATGGACCCTGTAAGGGCACAGCAAAAAGGATATAATACAATCCATATGTTAGTGATCTCAATGTGAACACTTGTATTTGACTCCCTGTCTCAGTTGCTGCTTTTAAAGTCCAAAAGTCCACAAAGGCCTAAAACATCGAAAACAGACATGCATACGTCCATCTTCATATCATTGTTCTCTACAGACACAACCCGTGACAGTCCGTACACTAGAGACCCTGATCCGTCTGGCTACAGCGCACGCCAAGTGTCGCTTGAGCTTCAAGATAACGCAGGACGACGCACTGGCCGCCATCGAGCTTGTTCAGTTCGCGTACTTCAAGAAGGTAATGTGCTCGTTGAATTATTGAGAATAGCAATGTTTTAGTTAAGATAAGATAATAGTATCATAAAGCAAAGTTAAAGCTTCGAATCCCAGTCCTGTGTCCCAGCAGTGGGAGCATTATAGGCTGATATCCTTTTGCTAAAACATTGAAAGCAAAAGCACTAAGAACTGGTGCTGGCCGAGCTTTGTGGGGGATTTTCTTTGTAATTTTGACGTTAAATAGTGCTAAAGAGTAATTCTCAACCTAATTGGAGTAAATGACTTTATAGTCTGGTTTCTAATTTTGCAATCACACAGATTGAGCTAGCCCCAAAGTAAGTGCGAGACTTGTGTTATGGGATACTAACTCAACGATACTATATTTATAATAGATACATATATAGATAAACATCCAAGACAATTAGGAAAAGATCGTTTTCCATCATGACCTGACCGGGGATCGAACCCGGGGCCTCCACGTCGCAGGCAGGCACGGAGGACGTCAAACATTACATAACATCTATCTATCTTTATCAGGTATTAACAAAAGAAAAACGTCGCAAGCGACGTGCTTCGTCGGACGAGGAAGCTGCCGCTGACGAGGGCGACCAGGCAGCTCCGCCTCGCGCCAAGAAATCTAGGAGAAAGGTAAATATGGAACACTAGATTTGAACCGCATTTTATCCCGGATAAATTTTAATCCCGTTAATATTGAGCCAAAAGTTATTAACAATCTAATGCAGCTGACGAGCTGGCTAGAAGGGTATCCAGCGCGTTGGTCAGCGGACCAGAGACCATTGTGCCTATCCCTTTTATTCAAATACGCAGATGGCTACAAAGGTATATCTACGCACAAGCGGAGATTTGGTTGTTCCTCGTCACGGGGCTGCAGGCAGTCCAAGGAGGCTATGACATCCTTGGATGACAGGCTAACCAAAAGGCTGTTGCGTCTGGATAGGAAAGGCCTAGGGTTGATGACGGGGATGATCACGGGCCACTGCACGCTGAATAAGCATCTCCATACAATAAGCATAACAGACAGTCCTCTGTCCAGAGTCTGCATAGAGGCTGATGAGACAGTTGCGCATATACTCTTCGAGTGTACAGGCGTTACCGAAATCAGAAGCAAAACCATAGAGGCACCAACTGGTCAACAGGCCAGGAGACCTAATGGGCTTCTGGAGGGAGGTGGGCTGGCTGGAATAACCGCCATATGCCGCCATGGCCCACGCACAATGGTCCACTGGAGGGACTGAGTGCGAAAACCAAACCCGTAACATAGAACTATCTCTAATGTCTGTCCGTTCAGTAGATTTTACATGAAGAAGTAACAAACACACTCATCCACAAACATTCGCCTTTATAATGTTACTGTGATTCCACCTAATTTTAATTTGAAGGTGTGTTTTTACCGTGGCTGGTAAAAAATACGAAAAGCGCTTTTATAGGAGTTGATGAACCCACTCCCTTATCATTCGTTCCATTCTAAGATCAAATGAATGCCAAATGTTCCCCCCCCCCCACAGGAGGGCGGGCGGGGCGAGGACCCCTACTCGTTCTCGTCGGACGACGAGGCCGAGCCCGTACTCCGCGCCGCGCACTCGTCGCAGGCCGAACCGGCGCCACGCACCACTCGCTCGTCGCAGAAGACTATAGACGCCAACAGGTAAACAGAGTACACTACCACATACTTTCCACCTCACCTGCTCAATTATTTCAAGATATATGTTAGCCTAGCCCAACGATATTAATAATATTGTAATTACTGGATTTCATTATTCCCTGCTGATCAGAAATGTAATTTGAAGTTGGGATCTCAACTAAGAAATCATAAAAAATTATAACAAAAAAGGACACCTTTCTCCCATGTTTTAGTTTTTTATTTAAGTATATATTTGGTAATAGTATGTATAGTGTTACGAACGCACCTTATGTCGATGGCATAAGGTTCAATATTGCGTGACATACAGTACATAGCTTTAAAGCCCTGTATCTGGAGATCTAGACATTGTAGAGGTACCTTATAAAAACACATTGCTAGATCTAGGATGACCTATCGAATGGTACAGGTTTTATCAATATTGTCAACAAAGTGTCGACATCGAAATTTCTAAGCCCCGTGACGCCAGCGCGGAAACAATCTGTATTTGAGTACCGAGGCGAAAACAAGCGACAGTTAAGAAGCGATAATTAAGGAGATCGACAGCGACAACCCAACGAGAACTTTGAGGACTACCTGAAGTAACATCTGTAGTGTTATTGTGTGTCATCGAGCACATATCCAATAGAGTAGTAATATGAGCCGTCAAATTCCGAAACATATCTGTGATTTGTCCATTATAAATAACAACTCACGATTGCACTAAAACAGTACGGCACCAAGTGACCTGTGCGTACGTCTCCCGATACTATTGAAAATATTCAAAGTTTGGTATTGTACCCCATAATGTCGTGTAGTTTTATTCGATGGTGTGGTAAAAACAGCAGAACATCGAATTATAAAACAGACGGAATCTCGTTTCATCGCCAAGTATCAATAAACTATGATTTAATTCACTTTGCATCCATTTATCATGGCTCAAGTTGAACTGGTCAAGAAATGCGTCTTGCTCTTTCTAAGTGTAACCGATATTATGTCATCCTTTTCTATCCATTACTGGTTTTACTAGTGTTGCACTGTGCTACTCACATTGTGTATTGATACTAACCAAAAAGGGTAAACAAACAAATTACCTAGTAAATGTAATAAATTGAATATATTTCAGTGCAAATTTTAAATATGTTAATTATATTATTATTATTACTTTATATTTTTTAAGAATCGCGAAAAAATATATAGATATGAGACTAACATTCCTCATGAAAAGGAAAAAATATGATGAGAAACAAGCTTTGAGAAGAATTTATACTAAATTAATTCACTTAAAAAATCAGTCGGTAAAGCATAACTAAGATTACAATTTTTCCTTTATTTTTAATAGAAATCATGATAAAAAAGTTTTATTTACCTAATACAAAAGTGTTATTTGATTTCAAAACCATAAATGTTCTTATTAAAAGAAAATATTGTTATTTACGAATTCTTGCCTTTCCTAGTAGACCTGCCTGACTAGACCGCCTATCTAATAAAAAAAAATATCTAAATCTGTTATGATATGATATAAATATCTGTTATTACGTCTTCTAGTACAGAAACTAGCTATTTATTTAAATTTTGTCTAATGGACTATGTAGTACTATGAGAAATAAAATAAAGTATTTTAATACGCTAAACAAACATTGTAACATTATCGATATCGATATAAACAATTATATTTCTGTTGCCCTACTCTAGTGCAATACGTGACCTTGAGTCGGCCAATCAGAGTGCAGCGACCGGCGCAGGGTTTTTGCGTAATTTGTTTTGGAACAAAACTAGTGGCATTACCACTCTATTGGATATGTGCTCGATGTTGTGTGTGTACGACACGGACTTCGTGGACGTAAGAGAAGACTTCGGTCTGACATCAGCTACATTCTGCTTGTCATTGCCTACTACCGACTGTGCCTTCGAAACCCTTAACCGATTTAATTTTAATACCCCTAGCCCGTAACAATAGTTTATTTCGGTATTTATTTAACTAGTGTTTTTTTTTCTCGTCATTGTTTTCAACTAAACACCTGCCATTTATTAGGTAAAGAGTAATGGTTTTGTTACTTCGCGGAGTTTTTAGTATAATACTTATACTATAGAGAATATTTGACAGATTCGGGTATCTTGAGCTGCTATCGTCCGTATAAACATACTTACAGAAAATAAATCATTTATCATTCACCAATCTTAAGTCCAATTATCTGTTTCCAGACTGACATTATTCAAGACAGCGCTCCACCAACTATTCCGCGAAGAACGCGCCAACTCGCTCCCACTATCTCGTGTGACGTCATACGTCAACGACAAGTACTCGCACGAGACCTTCGATGACGGAGAGATACACGCAGCGCTGGACAAGATGACGCAAGACAACCAAGTTATGATGGCGGATGATATTGTGTTCTTGATCTAGAGATTGTAAGAATAACTATTTGATAGATCTGCAGGGTCGCCGTGGACTGTGATGTAATACCGCAGGTATTGTCTGTGTGACGAAAATCATGACGTCACAACATTATTTGGCACGGATGTGATTTAACACTGTTAATTCTTATTTTGTAAAAATTAAATAAGTACCTTTAGCAAATAGTAATTGGCGCCGATTTCCTTGTTTAAAAACTAAATTTAAGATCAGTGTGTCTTTCTTTCTATTCCATAAGAACAAGATAAAGTAAAAAAACTAAAACCCAACTACGGAATTATATGCAATTAGCCCATAAATGCAAGTAAAGTCACAAGCAAATGCTAGTAATATATATATATTCGAAATGTACAAATGAAACCAAACACGGCATATCTAGCTTAACTTTATTTTTTTACTCTGTATATTTTGTCCGCTAGAGGGCGCCACATTGAATTTGGTGAAAATCTATATAGCCTATAACCAGCGGACAATTAAGACGCTTCTAATGATATGTCATATGTCGAATTCTGATTAGTGGTTTAGAAGTTACGAGGGAACAGATGAACATACATACATACATACATACATACATAGCCTGTTAAAATCATAACCCTCCTTTGGCTTTGCCGTAGTCGGGTAAAAAGACAACAGATAAAATAGACGTGATTACATGGCAACCATTGTCAGGATTAAATCAATGTTTTATCTTCCGTCCTTTTCTTATTGGAATAGGAAGAAACAGACGAACTGAACTAAAATTTAGTTAACACGGAAATAGGCGGCTTTGTCTCCAATATATTCTGGTTTGCCATAGTTGAAACCATAGAACGAATGTGTAGGTATACTGAGAGATTTGATTGAAACAGGCTGAACACTGCATCACTTTTTACTGCTATTGTAATATAAGCTTAGCAGTCTGTTTATTTTTTCTTATTAAATAGTATAATGTTTATATGGAAAGTGATTAACAGATCCAAAATACGAAAATCATCACTATTTTGTAAATCCCGCCTATAATTAAGACATTTGTTATGTAGGTATTTTCATATCCAGTTACAAAAATTTTTATACAATTAAGTAGGTGCCTAGAATATCAATAAGCAAAGTGCCTTCATAATTATGTAATTTATAAATCAATGTAAATGAAGATTGACAAGAAAATAAACCATCTGATTTTGATAAACAGTTTTTTAATTATTTAAATACATAATCATTACCAATTAATTTTACTTTACTTTCTACCCTTCTTTCCTTTGCCTTTACTGTGTCCTTCCCTGCCTTTGCCCTTGCCGGACTTGTTTATCTTCCCACCAAACACTTTCTTTTGTTTATTAAAAGGTTTCTGTTCTCCATCGTTACCATCTCTCCGGAACTTTCTGCCGCCTTTGTTATCATTTTGGAACTTTCGACCTCCTTTCTTATCATTCTGAAACTTTTGACCTCCTTTATGGTCATTCTGGAAGTTTCTGCCACCATCCTGGTTCCCTTTGAAAGACCTCTTGCCATCTTGCTTGTTTTGTTTGCTGCTTGAGTCCTGCTTTCCTTGGTACTTCTTCATAATCTTTTTGTCTAGTCGCATCTTTTTGAATCCTCGTGGACCCTGTTCGCTGCCTTTCCGTTTTTTCGGATTTTGTGAAAACAGATCTAAGGAATAAAAAAGATATTTCAGACACTATTCTTTAGTAGAATGTCATGTTGAGATTATATCATTCTCAAATCTGGGCCAATATTAAATGTTTGTCAATTTACAGTAACCTAACCAGTAGCAATGGGTTTCATTTTGACAATTCAGCAACATTTATTGCGTCGTTTACACTGTTGAGCAAACACATTTATCGAACATACGGAGTAATGGATAAGCAATTTGCTTAAAAATATTCCAATTGATAGTAATAGTGTCTTACGCAATTAGGGTGCTGGGCCATATTAAATGTTTGCCCATTTGCAGTCATTTTCCAAATACGCGTTGATTGCAATGTAACAATTTTAGTTTCGAAGACACTCAAGTGTTGCAATATGAATGTGCATAAAAAACAACTGTCTTTATGTGTAGTATTTTTAGACCAGCGTTGTGTAATATACATAGGTCTGTGATCTCATCATTGCTATAATATTTGGGTCTTATTAGACAAGACTTGATAGGTTAAAACTGCGTAGCGACGGATGTGTATTAAATTAACAATTAACATCTGTCCATTTTTATATCAAGAGTTTGGTTAGTGTTACGCGTTTCTCGAAGAAATGCATAAATACCTTTGTCGGGTTCTTCGCCGACCTCCTGTCGATAGTACTCCGCGTCATCATCCGCATTGTCTTGCTCCATCTCAGCGTGTTGTGACTCGGCATTAGCTAGTTCCATCAACCTGCACAATTTTAATTCAATTAGTTGGGGTCATTCAGCTAATTTCTTGTGAAGGCGGTGATTTACTTTTGCTTCGACGGTTCATACATTTTGCAATATATGCAAAATTTCTTTACTTTCGACAAAGTTACTTTTTCTGTTTAACATAACATAATCGGACTATAATGTTCCCACACTCCTGGGATACATGTCTCCTCTTGGTGATAATAGAATAGGATACTCTTTATTATGTAAACCATATAGATTACAGAACATAAATAAAATTATTGAAGTGAAACTTCTTTACGCACGCTTGACTTGGGGAGTAAGCTGGCGAACGCGTGACGTAAGCGTTACGAAAAGTGATCGGGCAAGGCGAACGGATGTTAAGTGGGGGATATAAGCACAGAGGCGCCCGTGGCGCGAGCTTGGTACTACAAGGTCTACAACGAGTTTTTTTTTTTCAATGAAAATAGAAGATCTATGCAAAAATATTAATTTACCAATGAAACCATGAAATAAATTTAAATATTTATAGAAAATTAATATATGTATATGTGTATGCATGTATATATTGTACACACGTATATTTATACATACAGATGGAGCGAAAGAAGTTTCACTTCAGTCGTGTGGTCATAAGCACACTCGTATTTTTTTTTACAAAGGGTGACACAATGGGCGGTCTTTTCTGTTTGGCTCAAAACTAAACAATCCGCGGGTTGAGTCGCGATAAAAAAACCAGTTCGCTTTCGCGAGACCTTACAGTCCAAGCTATACATTAGTTGATAAAGTCATTTGTAGTGATTATAAAAGAAACTGGATAAGAGAACTAGACAAAATAGAAAAGTATGGAATAAGAGGCAAGGCTCATGCATGGCTTAAAAGTTACAACGCCAACAGAGAACTGTTATATCTAGAATAGGAAAAAAAACTAGGAAGATATATTCCTCAGAATTAAAAATTAACAGCTCTGGCGTTCCACAGGGAAGCATACTGGGTCCGCTATTATTTATACAGCAATATACAATTTGCAGATTGAGACTAGTATCCAGTAAAAAGACAGACCCAAGTGCTTATCATGGGTATGTTTCATCAGTATTGGGTTACGGCCTTGTTATATGGGGAAATTCAGTGGATGTGGACAGAGTGTTCAAAGTACAAAAAAGTGTATCCGAGCCATGAGTGTAGCAGAATACTTAGACCATTGCAAACCATTATTTAAAAAATTAAAAAATTTTCCACTCCCGTGTCTACATATTTTTGAAGTTTGTCTATTCCTAAAAAAAAATCCTCATTTATACTCACTGAATGTAAAGTATCAGAAAGATTGAAAAAAAATAATTCTGGGAAACTGTTAGTTCCTTCCTAGAGATTACATCTCTATAGTAGAAATGCCAGTTGTGTGACATTAAATTTTTTTAATAGATTACCCTGAACCTGAGTTCAAAATGTTACCAATTGATAAATTTACACGTAAAATGTTTGCTTGGCTTTTAGACATGTGTTTTTATTTTGTTAACTAGTTTTTAAATCATAGTTTTTGACATTAATAATAGTGACAGTAATAATATTCTGTTATTGGATTGGGGCAATATTAGATTGTATAATTATGTTTTTCTTAATTTATTTGACAATGTATTACATGTATAACACATTTAATCTTTAATAAATTTAATTTTAGTGCTTGAAAATGTTTGTAGGCTGAAAGACAGCAGAATATATTGGACGTGAATTGTATGTAGCACCTTGTAACAACCATATTCTTACAAATAAATTCTATTTTATTCTAGAATGTATGTATAAACTAGTGATGAAACGGATATCCGGTAACTATCCGGTATCCGGCCTATCCGGCCTATTTTCACTATCCGGCCGGATACCGGATAGTAGGGCACTATCCGGCCGAATACCGAATACTAGATGTTTCCCGCGATACCGTTCGCGCTGAGTGCTTTACGCCCTAAACTCGTCTATATCGCGCTTTTCTGTGGGAATACAAAAGTTTTTAAGCCTATCTATATTGTTTCTCGTTGTCTAATCTATCTCTGTATCAAATTTCAGCAAAATCAGTTCTTTAGTTTAGGCGTGAGAGAGTAGCAGACAAACAGACTGAATTTATAATATTAGTAACGGATTATTTTGCACATACACACACATATATGAAATAAAAATAATATAACAATAGGTTATGGACGGACACCATTTATTAAATTAAAATAATGACAGAAATTGTTTGATAAAAAGTTAATTACTAAAAATTTACTTAGTGTTAGTACTCAAAATTAACTAGCGGCAAATTATGGTGAATGAATACTAGGTTTTCAGCATTTGTTGGTAAGAGGCGACTCCGCTTGGCTTCGTATACTAGACCAGCTTCTGAAAATAGCCTTTCGCTGTAAACGCTACTGGCAGGTGCTCCAAGATAAATTCTTGCAAACTTCGCCAATTGAGGGTATTGGTTTGAATTGACCGACCACCAAAGGTATGGGTCGCGATTGCGATCTATTCGAGATAACTTTAAGAAAAAGTCAATCTCATTAGAAATTGGATTTTGTTTTTCTTGATCGCGACAACTGCTACTGTTGTCCTTTGCCACTTCATTGAAACAGTCCCAAAAAGTGTTATGAGCTTCGCGTGTAAAATTTGATCCAGTTTCATCTTCTTTTTGTCGTTTAGCAGGTGTTGAAGACGGCGATGATCTATTACTGTCGGAAGAAGAATCGTCGTAAGAGTTTTTTATATATTCTATCAGGATTTTCTGTCGGGCTTTTTCAGTTTCAAGAACTCCTAAATAGTCTGATTTGAATCTTGGGTCTAGAAAGGTAGCAATTATGAAGTTTAGATCTTCTTCTAAGGATTTAAAACGACTTTCCAATTCAGCTTTCAAGGAGGCTCGTAAACGTGCTAAGTCTGGTGTTCTTTGTGCTGTCTCGATTTTATCCAAATACTTTTTTAGTGCATAAACGTGTGGTATCACTTCGGATATACAGGAAGCGCCAGAACTTGTAATTTTTGTTATTTCTTCAAATGGTTTTAAAAGGCTTATGCACTGGTCCAACAAACCCCACTGTTGTATCGTCAAATTAGTCAGTGTCTCATGTTCAACAACATAAAGAGAGATAGCCCTTTTTTGTTCCACCAAGCGTACAGCCATGTAGTAGGTAGAATTCCACCTCGTGTTGATGTCCTGCACTAACTGATGCTGCGGCAAATTTAACTCCTTTTGAATTGCAAGTAATTTTTCTTGTGCCAAACCTGAATGATTGAAATGAGTTACTAGACGTCTACCAGTAGCAATCACTTCTAATAGCTCAGCCTGGACCTTCATTGACTTATCAATAACTCGCTGAAGCGAATGTATGAAACATCTAGCGGAATGATACTCTCCAACTCGAGCTCCTTTCACCATATTAGCTCCACTATCATGGATTAGTAAGTGAATTTTATCTTTCTCAATATCCCAGCGAGCAGCTATAGCGTTCAGTTCGTTTGCTATATTTTCACCTGTGTGTGATCCTGAAAACGGTTTCATAGCAAGAACGCCGTGGTTCAGCTGAAATTCCGGAGACAACCAATGGGCTGTGAAACTTAGGAAACTGGAACTATTGTGCAGGCAGGTCCAAATATCAGACGTAACAGAAATTGCAATAGCTTTAGAAATGTTTGCTTTTATTTTGTCGCGAATTCTATTGTAGATGTCTGGAATAATTTTTTGAGATATATAAGTGCGACTTGGTAATTCATAACGAGGTAGCGCTTGTTCTAAAAGTCTTTTAAACCCAACCTTTTCTACAATACTGAACGGCTCGTTATCTATTGCAATCATTTCTGCAATTAAATAATGATACTTTTTGGCTTTGGCATCATTCACATCCCAAAGTAATTTTCTTTCAAACGATTCCGACAGTGTTAGCTGTTTTTCTGCAGTTGTAGAAGGAGCAATTGGGATGGGATTGGCACGTTGTGAAACCGTAATTGATCTTGAAATTTCGCTAGTTTTACTTGTACTCATCAATCTAGACTCCTGTGGATGTTTGGACTTTAAATGATTACTCATGGCAGACGTACCTGATGAATGAAAAAGAAACGTATTTTAAAATATTGTACCTAGTACCTACCCATTCACAATATGCATAAATAAACCGAAGTCTGAAGCTTGCATTAATAAAATATCGTTTAGAAAAAAATTAAATTTTAAATTTCAAATTGAGATTGTAGTAGTAGTAATGAAAATTAAAATGAAATGAATGACCAGCGAAATAACTAATTTAAGAATACTGCTAAGTAGTATGTTTGTTTATTAACAAAATAAGTTTGAAAATATAAGAGTATTCTCGCATTAAAATTGAAGCAAAAACATAACCTCTAAATCTTACATACCTGCCTTTTTTCCTTCACCACCGCGAGAAATTTCAACGTGACACAATAAACATGACGCGTACTTGTTATCGTCACTTTTTAAATCAAAATATTGCCAAATTGGCGATCTTTTTTTTGATACTGACATTTTTTAATAATCGACAAGTTAAATAGAAAGACAAACAATGGAATAAACAAATGCATATAACCTGACATGAGCGATTACACCCGAACGCCGCGAGTCGTGCCGGCCGAATGCCGATCACGCCGAATGCGTCCGAATATTTCCGATCTTAATCACGCGCGCATATTCAAATCAAATTGTAACGCGATAAGCGGCCGAATATCCGGTGGCCGGATATCCGGCGCTCCGGCCTCGTAGTTAGCCGAATATCCGGTATCCGGTATCCGGCCAAATCACTATCCGTTTCATCTCTAGTATAAACATAATATTATGTAACAAATCAGGACCATCAGCTTTAAATTATAATGAAAACCCGACCAAGATTCATTGTGTAGTTAAAGGGACACAAACGAAAAGTTCACGAAATTAGTTTGTTTTGTTGTATATGTGGAGGCATGAGGAACAGGGAGTAAAGCTCACTCATCCTCCATAGAAAAGGGAGGATCCTCCGACCAGACGGGTGTTATGTCTGGCGGGCACTTGCCCAATGGTTGAAATTGGGAAGTTGTATGTATGCTAATTGCACGGTAAACTCTGATTGCGAGATGTAGAATTCGTGTGACGTCAGTATGACGCGTTGTTCATTTTGTGGCGTTTGTAGGTACCGCTACATCACTAGACTAGAAAACAGCAACAAATGGATCGACGAATTGCCTGCTGTTCTAATGGGTCTCAGAGCCGCTATCCGCTCCGACTCTAACACAAGCGCAGCGCAACTCACCTACGGTCAAGCAATACGACTACCAGGCGATTTCATATCACCGACACCAGCTACACCGAAAATGGACCACGACTACGTCAATCACCTGCAAGAAGTTATCACGAAGCTCACACCTACATACAAATCGCATGCAAACAAGCGATGTATGTTCGTCCACAACGACCTACAAACATGTAGCCACGTGTTTGTACGCGATGACACCGTCCGCAAACCTCTGCAGCATCCATACCAAGGTCCATACAAGATCATCGAACGTAAGGAAAAGTATTTTACAATCCAGCTACCAGGACGAATTAGCAATATATCGATAGATCGCCTCAAACCTGCGTACACAATCAACACAGAAGATGATCCCAGGCATACGAACAGCGAGACCAATCAAGCACCTGCAGCTACCACAGATGAGCAAACCAGCCTACATCCAGACCCGCATACGAGGGAACAACGTACCAGATCAGGCAGGATCGTCAAGACGCCTGCACGCTACGTACGCTTTGTCTAAAAGCGGGGAGTACTGTAGCATTGTACAAATGCCACACGTGTTCGCTATTGTGGCGTTGTACAAAGGCTACACATTTCCTCTTACGGTCGACTGTAAATCAGGTCGACTATTAATCACACAGAGGAATGCGGAAGTCATGGCGCGCGTCCCGGCGACCCTGACTCCCGCAGCGAGGGTTCCGACCCTGGCTCTCCCGCGGCGAGGTTTCTCATAAATTTCACCCCAGAACACATCTGCGTGACCAACGGTCAATGTGCGTGGGAAACTATAGCGAGTCGTCTAGCACGTGAAGACTGAACTGGCGCCCTTCTACATCAACCAATCATACGCCGCGGCCTGCCTCGATCAACGAATCAGCATCAAGAACGCACGCAACACCGCGCGGGCATCGCAGGACGGAAGCTGATTCGTTATTGGTTACCCCACTATCATTTAGAGATAGTTAGTATAGAGATAGTTAGTATTTAAGTGAGTGCATAGCTTGTAGGGGAACATTATTATTGTCATATTCTACATCATTGTACAACATCATTATACAACACCATTATTATATCCATTCCTGAATCACACTCTTGTATCGCGTCATTTTACACGTCAAATACATTGTACTCTTTTACATTCGTGCAATACATAAAGTTCGATTTATCTGAGTTTTAATTACGCGACACGACCTACGCGCTACATATATATTGTGTTTATTTTTTTTTTTACTCACCTCTGGCTCTCAGTACTGCCTTTCTTCTTCTGCATGCCTTCAAGAGATTTCTGTTTGTGCTCTTCTTTCTCCTTCTGTTTCCGCTTGACGTTCTCGTCTTGTTGTGACTTCCGTTTCTCTTTCAGTCGCCTGAAATAATGTATTATTTTCAGTGTGAACTTCAATAAAAGCATACTATCCTGAATTCTTTATTGCATTCCACGATGTAGTGGGACTAGGTGCTAAATATTTGCCAAAAGAAACAATTATGGACTCAGGTACATAAAGAGAGTTATAAAAAGACTTTTTATTTACCTATAAAGAAAAATAAATATATACAGTAGGACCCCGATTATCCGGACTAATTGTTGTTGGTAGGCATTCGGATAATCCAATGTATGAACAAAGATGGGCTTTTTGCATACATACCTAGTATGTATGTAGATACATATGTATGCCACAACAAATTATTTTTTTGTTTCAAGTGCTATTTCAAGTTAAACAAACATTAACTTTATTTTAATGGTGGAGATTTTCAGAATAACTAGCATTATTGATAAAGCTATAAAATTGTTTAGAGTAGTAGCTCAAACTGAACTTTATAACATAAGACTTAAAGTTAATTTTCCATAAACTCATATTTGTTCACGTTTTTGGCGCATAAATGTGGCAAATTTATGTAAGAAGACGTTTCCCTTACCTCTTTTGTTCTCTCTTCTTTTTGATTAATGCTTTCTCTTCTTCTGTTTTCTCTATAAGTTCGTGGAAAAGCACTTCTCCGTCCATTAATCCATCTTCTACCTATATAAAAAATAATCTTGTCAATCAATTCTGTGTTTGTACAAATTTGTGTTATAGCAATAGTAATTCAGTCAAAAAGTCCATAGGCAAAGCTGACAACCTTGTCAGTAACAAGTATTTTACTTATAAATAATGTTAGTACCCAATTAAAAGTTAATAAATAGATGAAAAACTTAACACACTTCACCCTTAAATATCAGGGAGAACATGCGCGATGTATATCTAATATATAAAAATCTCTAAACAAAGCAAAAGAGGTACCTATGCCAGGATCGTAGTGCTGTATTGTAGTTTCTGATAAGTTTATGTAAGTATACAGAGTTATAAATAGTGCATACCTTAATAAGTTGGAAAGATATCCTAGGCCCTAACTCGAACAGTCTGAGGGCTGACTTAGATTCTGCGGCGGCGCCTCTCGACGCTAGGTTCTGTGGTAAGACAACTTGCGAGTTGGGGTCGTCTTCGAATTCACTTTCTGACAGCATTCCAGCCCTGAACAAAAGTGATCAAAACATATAGTTTTAAGGCCAACCGAATTTTCTATACTATGTTATTTGATAATCTATGTATAGACGACAGCACATCAAGCTACTACAATGTCAAATGTCTTTATTAGATTTTCAACTTTATAAAGCACTAGCTGTTGGCCGTGTCTCCGTCCGCGTGTTGATATAAAATAAGCGCCTGTTAAAATAATGGGAGAAATATATACGTCCGCATTTGCCCCCGTTTTCGCAACGTTTTTTGTTACTGCTCTGCTCCTATTAGTCATAACGGGATGTTATATAGCCTATGTCCTTTCTCAGGCTCTAGACTATATGTGTACCAAATTTCATTATAATCGCTTCACTAGTTTTGGCGTGAAAGCCGGACAGACAGACAGACAGACAGAGATACTTTCGCATTTATAATATTAGTATTAACGCTCAATTTTGATTAGGAATATTTGACAGTTTCGGGTAGCTTTACCAGCTGTCTGCTGTATACAGAAATTCCAACGTAGTACTTACTTGTCGAAGAATTCAGACATGTCTTTACAACGATTTAAGTTTGGAATTTTGCCTTGCACCATCTGTAAGCGAAAAGAATGATTATTATTGAAATCTAGTTCTATAACACGGCTTGCAGTAGGAGTTGGCCTGTGAAATTCTCCTCCTCTAGAGAGAGGAGGAGAATTTCACAGGCCAACTCCTACTGCACTACTGCTACACACACACATACTCTCGTATATAATAGAAAGAGAGCTTTCTATTATATACGAGAGTATGTGTGTGTGGGCGCGAGTATTGCGAAGGTAAGACTATTATTATAGATGTTTCAAATTGATGCAATCTCAAGTTAAACAAATATCAACCTCATCATCATTTCAGACGAAAGAAGTCCACTGCTGGATATAGGCCTCAAGTGTCTCCACGACGACCGGTCCTGCGCCTCCCGCATCCAGCGGTTTCCCGCGACCTTCACCATAGTCCCCCCAAGATGTTTGACACTATGTCATCCTTATATCAATGGTTATTAAGGCAATTAGAGTGACTCGAATTCTTGAGAGTTCTAAAAATGTAAGTCGTACCTAATATACTTCAGTTTTTTAATAGTAAACGCACATGAACATTTTCACGCGTGATTATATTCCCCCAACTAGGAAATAGACTTCCTCTGTGAGAGGTTGTGGGCCGTAATCTACCATGCTTGTACACACATTTATAGACGTCATCAATTTTAGTTTTAGGATATGCCAGTTTCATTCCTCCTGCACCATTTGGTTAGTAATGGTGATGAAATCTTTACACAAAATAAAGCGCCTAGGAGGGTTCGAACATACAGTTCCACAATTCGTAAGTCACGGCCAGATTCCGCTGCTAATAAGTTCAATAAATTATAAGTCAAACTAATTCACATTATAGCTAAATCACTATCAATGAAAATTAGTTTGACTTATAATTAGATTATGATTGTACCTTTTTAGTTCCTTTGTTGAGTCCGACTGGTGTCGCTCTGATGGCGTAGTGTCGCATGTCCACGAGCTTCGTGGCAGGGTTGTAGTTCATTAGCACGCAGCGACGTATGTTCTTTAGTTTTACCTAAAATAAAGATTAGATATTATAAATTCTTGATGTCACAGTGAAATAAGTCATTACACGTGTAAGGCTATAAATTAGAATAAACGGTTCATCGTCACATTATTTCAGCTGAAAGATGTCCACTACTAGACATAGGCCTAAACGGTTCAGATAGTATTCAATTCAATCTACCATACTTGTAAGGAAACTCTTCAGCTACAATATTACATAAATATAGTCTATATATCGCAGCCAACTTGTTAAATTAAGCGTTTAATCAACCGCCTGGCCTTGGGAAGGCGGCTCCGTTTGTTTCGCTTTCTGAGCTCGCACGTGATTGGTTACAGTTTTAACGTGTGCACGTAATGTTGATACCGTTTAGTCTGTGTTAGCTGGATCACTCCAGCCAAGTTTTTGAGACAGCTGAATTAAGACTGGTATTTTTGTTTGAAGTTATTGGGGCTTAAATATTGGCATAGGTAGAATTTTTCTGTCACATATTAGGAAGCTGGAAATATACACAGCTTCAACCTAAACTATAATTTTTTGAAAAACTTAAACCGGTTCGCTGCAACATATACATAATTTGGTATTGGCTGTAATATTTATGTGTCCAAATATTTTCCAAAACATTTCAACCCCTGGCTGATAAAATATAGCAGAGAACTTTTATTTACCTATAAACTAGTGCTTGACTGCAATCTTGCCTGATGGTAAGCAGTGATGGAATCGTTCATGGAAAAGCGCGCTAGTTTATTAAGAGCCTATTCACTCAAAAAAACTGAATGCATAGGAAGGAAGACGGCAATTGAGCGAGGTGATGCAATGTTAAACCCATGGAGCAAATACAGAGAGGAGGCGGCCTAAGCACCTGTGCACTGTGATTCTCAATAGGCCCTGACGTCATCATAGTGGGCGTGGCCTTATTCAGTGTACTGTCGTCGTTCGTTCTGTGCACACGGTGGTTTTTCGTGTTATTTTCATATTATTAAGTAAAAAAGGATGAAGTGTTGTGTTTCATCTAAATGTGATGTAAAAATTACTCGGACAGACGTTCTGGTGCTACGAAAGGCATCACATTCCACGCGTAAGTAATTTTATTCATAATTTAATAGAATAGTTCTAGAAAAATCTCTTATCTTGTGGGCGTCTTCAAATATACTTATTTTAAATCTACTTATTAGAGCAGTATTAATATACTGTAATAATTATATGTACTGAAATTTGTTCTACTGACATCCCTAAAGACTTTTTAGCCGCCAAAATATATTTTTTGGAGATTTTATAAATATTTTTAAACATGCCTGCCATCTATAGTCATCCCTTGAATTTAACAAAAAGACAGGGTCGTAATTAGAATATATTTTACCGAGTATTCCACGGCTATGGAAAGTACTTTTACTAAAATATTTAATACTCAGGAAATGAAAATAAACCTTTAACCATTCGCGTCATGCTACTTTGATTTAGGAAAATATTACTTGTTTACATAATAGATAATGGTACGTAAATTCTGAGTACGTCCCTGTAGTAGTAGATGTTCTGACATCTAGTGTGGGGTAGCTAAACTACGTAGTAACATCAATACAGAACGAAGCAAGCAGTTTTGCTATTGACCCGTAGATGGAAAACAAAAAAGGGGGTGGGGTCTTGTTAGATCCCACTTTTTGTACCCCTCATCCCGCAAATTGTTGAAATTTAATTACAACACCTCCTCTCTATATTTGCTTCATGGTTAAACCCAACAACACGATCAACGATGCTGCGCCAGAGGGAGATTGATCTGGAGACCCTCCACGACCAAACTCACAACATTTGGCGCATCGTACCTGGCATACATGGCAACACCACACATACTGCTCAGACCCGTCCTCCGAACGCCTTCACTAGACATCATGCCGGAACACTACGAATCGCTAGGCGGCAAGACTTTGTCTGGTGGGTGGTAACTTCTGCCGGCAGCCGATGTTATGGCCTACCACCGAGAAACACATTGACAATTTGTATCCTCTTCTTCTTCTTCTTCTCTCAGCCTATAAAGGTCCACTGCTGGACAAAGGCCTCCCTCAAGGCTTTACACAATGACTGGTCTTGTGCTGCCCGCATCCATCGGTTTCCAGAGTTGTATCCTCAGTACATTTTAAATGATCAAATACTCACAGTAGTAATATTGATGGTAGGGAACATATTCTGGAACATGGTGGCCATGAGCTTCATGTGCATGCCCTCGCCGGAGAAGCTGTTCAGTACTATGAGTGGTGCATGCTGGAATGCGCGCATCATCACATACTGCTTGCGGAGAGATGATATGACATCACGGGCTAAGGTGTACTGTGGACAGAGCATTGATCACTTATACACTAGATTCACAATCAGCGTAAAAAGATGGTTGAACTGAACAAGCACTCAAAACACCTTAAGGGTGCTTTTTGAAAAGGGTCTTGTTTTTGACTTTCCGGATTAACGAGGCCCTACTGTAATTAACTTATAAGTTACAAAAAACATTTACAAACTTACATTGTGTATGCGGAAAGTGAGTGTAGGTCCACGAGGCAACCTTGCCATCCGCATGTAAGATCCGATCTCAGTCTCAGTGAACATCATCAGATGAGACACATGGAGGAAGCCAGAGATTGATACAAAATCCTTTATAGTGTTCTTTTTTCGTTCCTGAAACAGAACATTCATTTTAATGGTTTATTTTGGTACGTATTACTGGTTTTTAACACAACAGAGAACAAGAAAATAAGGTAATAAAATTTTTTATTTGATGCCAGAATATGAAAAATCTAGAATCTATAAGAATATTATATTTTAGTTATTATTACATATTCCTAAATATTATATGACCCAGAAGTAAATAAATTATATACACCTATGGATACAATTCAAACATACAATAAACAAATAATAATAACAATATTTGTTAACAGACATGTGCGTGGACACATTCATGTCGCCAACTGATCCCTGTTTCTCTTTTTACTAACATAGGATAAGTTTTTTTTTTTTACTAACAATATATGGGCCTTGCCTGAAATAAAGAGTTTGAATTTAAATATTCATTAAATTAAACAGATATTCATCTTCTACTGGGAAGTACTGCCCAGTAATAAGATTAATGATTTTGAAACTAACAAAAACAATCGGATACTACTAACCTTTAATTGTGACGCAGTAAAAGGTTCCATGATCTTCCTGAAGTCCTTCATGAGGTCGATGAGGTTCTTGCTGCACTGTCCACGGTGGATCACGAAGGAATGTGGAGCCTTCACCAGGTTCTCCGGCTCCAAAGATTCCTTGGTAGTCGGATTCTTCTTTACACATTTCCCTTTGCGTTTACCCATTGTAAACCGCAATTAAACCAACACTTATAACTAAAGTTTTGGTGCTTAGAAGGTCACTTTACTTTATTCTATATATCCACTCGTAATCAATATTCTGAGGTTTTTATATAATAAAAAATCCACGAGTTATTTATTTATTTTGAGGTTACAACATGCATCAAGCATGAAAATAATATTGACATTGACATTTGGCACTTTGGCAGACAAATGACAGTCACAGTTCGGAAACCATTTTTGATAGAATTCGCCAATGTTCTTGTCTGTTTTTCTTTGTTGTCGTGACTTTCTTTAATTTTTTCTCAAGTAAGATTTTTTTAAATATAATTATAAACTAGTACCTACTGACCGAAATCCTGCCTGATGGTACCTAAGCAATGAATTGATCGTTGATCGTAAAGCGTGCTAGTTTATTTAGAGCCTATTCAGACGACACCACATAAAGTACTACAATCTGTCTGATTTCTTTTTTACTTTTCCAACTTTATCATTAAAGCATTAAGGCTCAATGTTGATTGTGAATTTTAGACAGTTTCGGGTAGCCCGATCTGCTGTCGTCCGTACAATATACTATATTACTATTGCATTACAATAATGCAAATGCTGTTGCGGCTGCTAAAATAAGGATTGTTTACATTGCGCATTTGTAGATTAGATTGCAAGATTAGTTTGCTTCTACTTGCAATTATTGGAGTGAGTTTTGATATTTTAGGTTCTTTAATTTACCGCTGATTTTAAAAATGAATTATATCAAGCTGGGAATTAAAATTAATGCTATCCATCTTCTGATAGAAATTACATATTATTATTTTTAATCTTTCAGGAAAATGGGAGAGTAAACCCTTTATCAAGATATACAGGTGGGCCAAGAATTCGTTAACATTTAAATTTAACACCCCGCGCTAATACAAGCCGCGCGGGGAGCGGGGAGGGGCGTTACCACTAGCTCGCTTCTCGGAAATTTAGACGCAATGGATCGTTTCACGGGGCCGCAGCGCGCTTATTGTGTGAAACAATTTTATTTAAACAACAGTTCGCTCATTACCGTGAGACGCTTATTTCGCGTTGAATACGACTTGCACGATTTAAATCAGTGTCCGAGTGCTCCATTAATAAAGAAATGGGTTAAAAAGTTCGAAGAGACCGGATCTACACTAAACGTGAAGCAAACCGGCGGCCCACGGACTTCTCGGAGCGAAGAGAACGTGCAGCGAGTTTCCGCATCAGTTCGACGTGATCCAAATTTATCGACGCGCAAACGTTCGGCTGAATTAGGACTATCCCGAACATCATTGCGCCGTATTTTGAAATTAGATATGAAATTACCAGGGCCCGATCTAGCTATTTAGCCGCTCCGGGCAAAGATAATTTTTGCCGCCCTTTACATACACAAAACCATAAAGTCATGAGCTAGTGTTGTTGGGGGATGTTAAGTTAAGTATACAGAAGGCCCATCCCAATAGACTGACGTGAATATTATTATTCACGTGTTCACATCAGTCTATTGGGCCTTTGAAGAAGTACCTGTACGAAAGTTGATGAGTGTTTCTATGTTAGTAACTATACAATGTATATCTTTAAACGAATTTCACAGTAACTACTGAATGGATTGATATGTTTTACCGACATAGTTATGTACCTTTCCACTTTATCATCATTATACACCTATTGCGAATCATTACTTCATATGGGCCTCTTTTTTCTTGTGCTATTTCTTACTGTTTCGGTATAATTTTGCTTATGTACCTATAATGGTCCTTTAACTAAGGGAACAATAAACATTGTTTATTAAAATCGTTTCAGAAGTTAAAAAGCTTAGGTCCAAGCATTTAGTTTGTCGAGTTAATCAATGTATTTAAGTTGAGGTTCATATGGTAGGTACTTACCTACGTTTATAAAAGACACAACAAAAGATTTGTTTTAAAATTTAATAGGTAATAAAAAACAATTATGTTACAACATAACAAAACAGTTATTTTTTTAAATAATGAAATTGTGTAAATTAAACAGTTTTTCGGAGAATAAGTATTAAATCCTATCTTAATTAGAATAATTTTCTTCGCACTTTTTCTTCTGCAAAATCTTTAACAATATTTGATAAATTTATACTGTCGCAAACCTTATGTTCTATTGAAATCATAGCCAATCCAGACAATCTATTTTGTGTCATGGTGGATCGCAAATAATTTTTTATTATTTTTAATTTAGAAAAGCTTCTTTCACCACTTGCAACTGTTACCGGTAAAGTTAAAAGAATCCTGAGCGCAAAACTGATATTTGGACCAAATCTTAAATCTGTTACAAATTTCAAAACATCTTGAGGAGATAAATTACTATTTAAAAACATACTAAGGACTGACAATTCCTCATAAAGTTCTAATGCATTTATATCGCTCGAGTTCTCATGAGTTAATATAGCCTCGAGGTTCTTACAATGTTCTAACAATTTATCATTTGGGAGTTCTCTTAAAGCATATATGTTATACAAAAAAGCAAAATGCTTACTATGCTCAGAAATCTGAGAAAATCTTAATTCTAAGGAGTTTATAGCTGTGTCCATAATGTGAAAAAATACTTCAATTTTATATTTTTGACGAGGCTCAATGATTGGTTCGTCAATACACTCATAAGTAAATTGTTTTTTCTTGGATCGTGCACGAGGTCTAGCTACATTTTCAAAGTCTAACACCTCGCAATCAATTTCAGAATCTAAGGCTTTGGCATCTTCAAGAACTTGAGTAAAATACTCATCTGAACGCGAGTTTTCAAAGAAATCTTTGTATTTTTAAGTAATTTAATGACGGAAACTAAGTCAAAATCTTTACTTTGCATTAATTTACTAACAGGGTTTATGCGATTCAAAGTTTCGTACCAAATTATAATGGAACATAAGAATTTAAACTGTTTAATTTGGTTCAACAAACTCGAAGCTTCATCTCGTGTGGAGGAATCCATATCTGTGTCTTGGTAAACACTAAACAATGCATCATAAACTTGTCCTACTTGATGTCTTAGTGGTTTTATTGCTTCGATTCGACTTTCCCATCTCGTGGCACTAAGTGGTTTTAGAGTAAGACCTTTTACATTATTCAAAAGAATCGACCACCTTAATGTTGAAGAGGAAAAAAAAAACATATATTTTTTGCACAGTATTAAAAAAAATTGTAGCTTCCAGTGAGGACTTTGCCATGTCGTTTACCACTAAGTTTAAAGAATGACTACTGCAAGGAACGTAAAATGCGCGTGGATTAATGTTTCTAATCCTGGCTTGAACACCACTTTGAATACCTTTCATATTAGATCCATTATCGTACCCTTGCCCTCTTATGTTTTCTAAAGACAATCCAAGTGCTGATAATTGTTCCAGGATAATTTCTGTTAGTGCCAGACCTGTAGATTTCTCTATTGGTATAAATCCTAAAAAGCTTTCATTTATCACAATCTCTGACGTTCTTGAATGGTTTTGGGATCGAATAATAGAAATATACCTAATTATCATGGTCATTTGCTCTGTTTTGCTTGCATCTGGAGTACAATCTAAAATAATTGAATAATATTTCAATGTATTGATAGCTTCCACAATATGTTTTTGATACCGTCTGAAATTGTTTTAATGAACTCGTTTTGAATTGTTTTACTTAAGTAGGTTGCTTGTTTCTCGTCTTTTTTCAAAACTCTACGTACATGTTCCTGCATAACGGGATCAAATTCGGCTAACAACTCTATTAGTTTTAAAAAATTACCATTGTTATGTTGATACAGATTATCAGATGTACCTTGAAAAGCCAAGCCATTTTTAGCCAACATTTTGATGATTGAGACATTTCGTAGCAATACTCCATTCCAGTGTTCTATTTCTGATTTAATTATTCTCTGTGAATCCGGCATCTATCGTACGACACGATTTGAGCCTAAGTAAAAGTTCTACCCAAGATTTTACAGCTTCTACATGGTTTCGTGATGTTTCATGAGATTTAAGCATATCCCCTACATGCTTCCAATTTTTGTAGCCATCTTCAGATAGACCGGAAGTTGTAGTTGTATTGAAGATTTTACAGCAAAAGCAATACAACGAATTTTTTGCCACTGAATATACAAGCCAATCTCTCAAAATTTCTTCACCGTTATTAAGCTTTCTCTTGTAGTATCTCGAAGTAAACCTCCGCCCATTGATATCTTGCGGAAATTCAAATTCATGCAGTGGGTCTGGAGGACCTCTATTTACCAAATATATTCTTTCTGCATCTGTTAATCTATTGGGCCACGTAGCTGGGTCGAAATCTAAAATAGATTTTAATTGTGTAGAAACACTTGGAGTTGCAATAGCACCTTCACCAACAATAACAGCTTCACCTGCCATAGCGCTTGACCCAGAAGTAGAAGCGCCAGGTTCACAATTTGTATTGGAATCGGATGTATGTTCTTCTCGAGGTTTAAGCGGAATCTCAGCTATAGCATTGGTTTCTGGTATGGGTGTCGATGGTTTGTTAAGCTCACCTTTCTTCAAAAAGGACTCTAATGCCCCCGCTTGCTTTTATCGTTCTGCATCTTTTTCCAGCCTTCGTTTTTTATATTGGTGTCCCGACAAGCGTGATCTACCGTCAGCCATTCTGTATGGTAAATAAAATAAAAATATGTAATAAATTTAAATAGACGTATCTAATAATATTGCTAATGTTTAAAATTCGAGAGTTATTCTGTTTGTCTGACTCTGACTGCTACGTTTTTTTGATTAAACCAATGAATCAATTTGGATAAATTTTGGTATCTAGATATAAAGGACACTGACATAGGCTACTTTAATTACGCATTCTCACAAAAATAATAATTATGGTGGGCGAGTGGAATTTAACAAGCCGGAAGAGGAACAATGTTAATTTTCATATTATTTACATACCATTTAGAACATTTATAACATATCTTGCAGTCAATGTTAAATTAAGAGCTCTTATTAAAGACCCGAATAGCCTATAAGAACTGTCAAACTCATACAAGAACTGTCAAAAAACTGAAAATTTAATTGACGAATAGGCTAACCGGAGATGGTGAAATCGGCACTAAAACTAATCCATACTAATATTATAAATGTGAAAGTGTGTTTGTTTGTTTGTTTGTCCTTCCTTCACGCCGTAGCTAAGCAATCAATCGACCTGGTTTTTGGCATACAGTTAGTTGAAAAGATGGAGAGTAACATAGGCTACTTTTGGTCCCCAAAAAACATCAAGTTCCCAAGGGAGATTACTGGAATATTTGTATGTGTACACCAAATATCGTCCATATATATAACCTAATAAAGTAACGAATCGACTTGATTTTTGGCATATAGTTAGTTGAAAAGATGGAGAGTAACATAGGCTACTTTTGGTCCCCAAAAAACGTCAAGTTCCCAAGAGAGATTACTGGAATATTTGTATGTGTACACCAAATATCCATACTAATATTATAAATGTGAAAGTGTGTTTGTTTGTTTGTTTGTCCTTCCTTCACGCCGTAGCTAAGCAATCAATCGACCTGATTTTTGGCATACAGTTAGTTGAAAAGATGGAGAGTAACAAAGGCTACTTTTGGTCCCCAAAAACATCAAGTTCCCAAGGGAGATTACTGGAATATTTGTATGTGTACACCAGATATCGTCCATATATATAACCTAATAAAGTAACGAATCGACTTGATTTTTGGCATATAGTTAGTTGAAAAGATGGAGAGTAACATAGGCTACTTTTGGTCCCCAAAAAACGTCAAGTTCCCAAGAGAGATTACTGGAATATTTGTATGTGTACACCAAATATCCATACTAATATTATAAATGTGAAAGTGTGTTTGTTTGTTTGTTTGTCCTTCCTTCACGCCGTAGCTAAGCAATCAATCGACCTGATTTTTGGCATACAGTTAGTTGAAAAGATGGAGAGTAACATAGGCTACTTTTGGTCCCCAAAAAACATCAAGTTCCCATGGGAGATTACTGGAATATTTGTATGTGTACACCAAATATCGTCCATATATATAACCTAATAAAGTAACGAATCGACTTGATTTTTGGCATATAGTTAGTTGAAAAGATGGAGAGTAACATAGGCTACTTTTGGTCCCCAAAAAACGTCAAGTTCCCAAGAGAGATTACTGGAATATTTGTATGTGTACACCAAATATCGTCCATATATATAACCTAATAAAGTAACGAATCGACTTGATCTTTGCCATATAGTTAGTTGAAAAGATGGAGAGTAACATAGACTACTTTTGGTCCCCAAAAAACATAAAGTTCCCAAGGGAGATTACTGGAATATTTGTATGTGTACACCAAATATCGTCCATATATATAACCTAATAAAGTAACGAATCGACTTGATTTTTGGCATATAGTTAGTTGAAAAGATGGAGAGTAACATAGGCTACTTTTGGTCCCCAAAAAACGTCAAGTTCCCAAGAGAGATTACTGGAATATTTGTATGTGTACACCAAATATCCATACTAATATTATAAATGTGAAAGTGTGTTTGTTTGTTTGTTTGTCCTTCCTTCACGCCGTAGCTAAGCAATCAATCGACCTGATTTTTGGCATACAGTTAGTTGAAAAGATGGAGAGTAACATAGGCTACTTTTGGTTCTAAAAAAACACCAAGTTACCAAGGGAGATTATTGGAATATTTGTATGTGTACACCAAATATATCGGAAAGTGAGTTTGTTTGTACCACTTTCACGCCGAAACTCCTGAACAGATTGCTTTGAGAAAGTTAGAAGTCCGGATTAAATAATGGGGTTTTTATCCTGAAAAAAATTGATATTCCCGAGAGAAATCTAAAAAGCGTGATAAAACCGAAATTAACGCGGGCGAAGCCGCGGGCGGAAAGCTAGTAGTTATCTATTTACCAAGGAACAAAAAGTAAGTTTTAGCAAGGTGTGTTCAATATTACGTATTTTTTCCTACAATTTACTTAATATAATAGATAAGTACTTACGTAGTAAATTCTTCTTCACTTCAATATTTATATGATTAATCTGTACCACAAAAATCACGTCACTTTTAAGAATAGAACCGACTTGTAGACTTAGCATATATTTCACATAAATGGATAAAACATTTTAATTCTGTATCACTTATTAACCACTACATTACTCATGAATATGACGAAAATTTGCCTCTTTGGCAGAACGTTTTTACTAGGTGGCTTCAAAATCAGTAATGGACAAATAGTTAAATCTTTTACTTATAGTTAATATATAGGGATTCCCCTAAAATGTCACGTTGTACGAATGTAGATAAAGGGTATTCCCCCGAAAATCTGAGGGAAATTCCCATCAAACGTAAGCAGACTGTGTTGACTCTACGATTGTTTTATCGTAGAGTAGAGGAGCTGATTATGTGGAAAGGTCGGTGAACGAACGGTATAAAGAGACTAAATAATTTGAGATACGTTTATTGCAAGACAACAATTCTGTTTACTTTGATAGAAGGGTAATTGTCTAGGTAAGAATAAGTCAATTTTGCCGCCCTACAATTTTGCCGCTCTGGGCAAATGCCCGCCTGCCCCCCCTCTAGATCGGGCCCTGGAAATTACATCCATATAAGATCCAGTTAGTACAGGAATTAAAACACAATGATTTAAATTTGCGCATGTCCTATGCCGAATCAATGTTAGATCGATTCAATAATTTTGCCAACCTCTTATTTTCCGACGAAGCCCATTTCCACCTCAACGGACACGTAAACAAACAGAATTGCAGATATTGGAGCATCGAAAATCCCAAATCTAAACACGCGAGGCCACTTCATTCTCCCAAGGTAACGGTATGGGCTGCAAATTCAGCAAAAGGAATCATTGGGCCCTATTTTTTTTTGCTTTGTACAACATTAGAAGCTGCTCTGGTGTGAAGTACTGCCGGACCTTTGCGATAACGCCAAGTTTTCTCTTGGCCTTGGACTCAATGAACCGCCCAAAGTTTAGGTTCGAGGAAATCTCAACACCCAAAAGCTGAAGGCGGTCGGTACACTCCAAGGATACATTCCGAAAAGTAGGAGCCAAGGATATTTGCAATAATGTGCGGCAAGGTACCACTAGAGTGTAGCCCTGGCCATGTACCAACACACAGTATTATAAAGTGTGTATCTGACATCGTAACGCTTCGCGAAAAGGCTACACCGCATGCCACTAACAAAATTATGATAGTAATTTATGTCGTTAATGATCGGTTACAGAAATAAGTTGCAAGCGTGCAACCGTGCGAGTTTGTAGGTATGGTGTTGACCCCTGATGCGAACTCTATTAAATCAGCTGATAGGATGGTTTTTATAATATTGTTCACATAGCGCTTTTTGTGTAATTAACGAATTAATTAATTTTTACTTTAAAATCTTATTGAGTTATAAAAGTATAGCAATTATAAACGGTCTCAAGTGAAAAAAACTGCATTTTTTTTTAATCGAGAAAAAGCTGACGCTAAAGTCCACCACTGGGGGGTTCAGAATTATGTACTGGATCCATGGTACTCGTTTGTGCGTCGATGTCAGATACATCCTTTATACTACCTATACAAAATATCACAGAGTTGCAAATTGAAAATATAATTGATATCGATACTGTCCCTTAATAAGTTTTTCAAATGTTATTTTTAAGCAATAGTGTTTTATATTTGAATCATCGTAACATTTTTTTTTACTATTACCCTATTTCATTTAGTTTACATAAATATGAAAAGAATCTTTAAGATCCTTACTCACTTCAGATAATAATTCTTTACTTACGAATAACTTCTAGATGTTATCACTGTAGGTTGAGGTTCTGGGCCCTCTGTATTTTTGAAGTACATACAGGATTATTCATGTATAGGACACTATACTTGGGCCAAATTAGATAAATAATAGAGCTAAACAAACCGTTGCTAGGCAACGAGTAGTTTACGCCTAAAAGACAGATGTTAACAACCTTTTCTACATAGATGTTCTTCCTAAAAATAATAATCGTACTTTCTACTAATGTAAACAGTTTATTTATTTTTAGATATTTATGAATTGCATACAGAGTGGTGCTGACAATACGACAATAAATGAAAACACGGACTATGCTGGTTCATAGGAATAATCTTAAACCATAGAAAAGAACCTAGCATCAAAAATAAAAAAATGAAAATTTCAAACAAACTAAATCACATAAAACTGCAAACGGAATAAAACATCCTTTAAAAATATTGGTTCACTGACCTCCGATCGTCGACAGCGCGATCCTGGATCGACTTGCTTTTTTCGCGCCATTATTATTAAAGTTTGGTACCGCAGGATGCAGCGGTCATCACATCATGTAGAAAAATGAAAAATAATTTCCTGTGACTAAACTAATGGATATATTTATGGGTAGTCTGAGAATGTGTTGAGGTACTCAGGTACACGATGTTTAATTTATTGTTGTATTGTCAGCACCACTCTGTAGAATTCTTAACCGATTTAAATAAAATATGACACACATATATAAGCTAATTTCCTAATAGGTTTTTTTTTATACATATAATCTATATTATACTTAGTCCATGCTTGAAAGCTTGCCAACCCGCATTGAGCAAGCGTGATTACGCTCAATCCTTCTCTGTATGAGAGGAGACCTGTGCCCAGCAGTGGGACGTAAAAGGTTGATGACGACGATGCTTGAAAGTATTACAATGCATGTGTTATGCAGTTGATTTGAAAGTAATTAAAATTGTAGGTATTGAAAAATGCCTCAACTTTATTCATTGGTTGAATTCCACAAAATGTGTTTATACCTGGATATCATCCATCTTTCTTTTTTTGTAGAGCTATCACGTAAAACAATTGTCGACTTTTTAATGGTTTTTCGAAATACCAAGTTATTATGTTATTTTAGTGATTCTATTGAAATATGCTGCAATATGAATTGTTAATAAATAGTTAGCATGTTAAAAGTCGATAATCATGTAAATAACAGGAGATTTGTAAAACGTGAGTAGTGACAATCCTAAATTGGTTTGTTTACCTCTATTCTTTATGGAGCTTGGCGTTGGTATAGGTACAGGATTATTGATTATATTTATAGAGAAGACGGCCTGATGTAATTATTATGTCGCGAGTGAACTCAGCGACTCGCGGACCAACAGCTTCCGAAATATCGTCACAAAATCCAACGTCGATCATGAAAATAACAAAATAGAAAAAAATAGTTTTATAAAACCAGAGTCCTGGTCCCACTTCTGATGTTAGGATGACAGAGATGGGTAATTCAATAAGATTCAAGCAAACATTATAGGAGAAATATTATGTACCTATATATTTACTTATAACATTACACACTGGACATATTTAGAATCAGCAGCAATATAAATCACATAAGACAAGGCACATACTCGTATGTATAACAAATATTCAGGATAGGTACTTAACTGGTAGTGTGCCACTGTGTGTGTGTTACTGGTTTGTGTGAGTGTTACTGGTGTGTGTAGTGTGTGTGTGATACCTATAACACATGCATCGAGTCGAGGGGCATGTTAGTTTTAGAGGCGAGATCATATCAGAAGTCAAGTCGTGCGAGCTGCGCGTAATTTGTGAACATTTATTACCTTTACTTACGATGCACTGTTTTATTTTTAGCTAGTTTTTTACCCGACTGATTTTACATTTAAATTTATACATGTCTAATTAATAAAAAAAAGAACAGATTTAATAAGATCCCTTGATGTGTTTCATTATTTTATTTTTACCATTTCTTCTATCTAATTATTAGTAGGTAAGTTAACCACAAACATTTTATTCCCGTCGCAGTGCTGCATATTTTCGATTGCTCTTATTGAAAGAACTAGTTTGGATTCGCAAACACAACGCAAGACAAGAACTCGCGTCTAAACTATCGAGGAACAACTCTCGATTGCTCTCGAATGAACACACCGTGGTCCGTGACTCGTAAGCCCGTCGCAATAACAGACCGAGTCTGACTAGAGTCCAAGTTTGAAACAATCGAGAACCATCTAGATTTTTGAAGTGAAACTTCTTTAGGCACGCTTGACTTGGGGAGTAAACTCGCGAAAGCGTTACGAAAAATATTACAAAAATGATCGGGCAAGGCGAACGGAAAGCAAAGTATAGTCCTATTTCGTCTGTAATACAACGAAGCAGTTGGCACATGTGAATATTGCATGACATGCCGTGTATAAAGTTGTGGGTTCGCATCTCGCCGAAGATAATGTATATTTTTTGGATCTTTTTAAGATTTGTTAACAATTGAGTCGAGTATGAAGTTGTGAGTTCGCATCTCGCCGTAGGCAATATATATTTTTTGGATCTTTTTAAGATTTGTTAACAATTGATTACCTAAGAGCACAAATAATTTATAAATTTCGTTCTGTTCTGGCTTTTATATTGTTTTATATATTTTTGCTGAACATTTCTGATATAATTGAAAGTATAGAAGAAGATATCGTCACAATACGATAATTGGACACAAAGTACAAATTGCTTTCGAGCCTCATAAGCTCAATTATTAAGCTAAGTACCTTGATTGATTAAGAACTATGAATTTCTTCGAGAACATGACGCTGCGAACACCCCCCGACTCCCCTCATTGATTACCTCACCCCCCCGAGGATTATCTCGGGAACCAGAGGTCGTGGACTACCCGAGTTTGGGATCCCCTGAATCAGGAGGAGGAGCCCGACCTTTTGGCCCCGAGGGAATCCACTCCACCCTCTCCCCTTCCCCCCTCTCCCCCTCCCCCTACCCCCCGCAACCCCACGAAATCTAACCCCCCCAACACCCCCCCCCCCCGCTTTAGTTACCTCACCCCCCCGTGGATTATCTCGGGAACCAGAGGTCGTGGACTACCCGAGTTTGGGGTCCCCTGAATCAGGAGGAGGAGCCCGACCTTTTGGCCCTGAGGGAATCCACTGCCCGCTCTCCCCCTCCCCCCTCCCTCCCCCGCAACCCCACAAACCCTATCTCCCCCCGACCCCCTTTAGTTACCTCACCCCCCCGTGGATTATCTCGGGAACCAGAGGTCGTGGACTACCCGAGTTTGGGGTCCCCTGATTCAGGAGGTAGAGCCCGACCTTTTGGCCCCGAGGGAATCCACTTTTCTTTTTTTTTTAAATTGGAGGTCTATGCAAAAATATTAATTTATAAATGAAAGCATGAAATAAATTTAAATATTTATAGAAAATTAATATATGTAAATGTGTATACATGTATATATTGTACACACATATATATATATATATATAGATATCCCTTTGGGCACTTTGTGGCTCAGACGTGCCGTATAGGTAGTAATTTGTTGATCCATTTTCACTTGTTGATCCGGGGGCCTTTTGTTGATCCGATGCCATTTGTCCATAAATATGTAGCTCCGTTCGGAGCCACATGTGTCACGTTGAATAATAATAACTAATAACAATAATTAAGGGCTGTTTTATACAAATCCACCTTTTTGGCGTCTGGGCAGTTGTTGATCCAATTCAAATGGGCCAATCAGGGCGCAGCATTTGCCAAGGGCGCGAAGCGATTGGTTAAGCAGCCGTGTTGTTTTTTATGTATGTTCACTTTATTAATCTTAGATATTAATCTCAGACACCTCGACTGATTTGCTAAATTCTTTTTTTGTTTGAAAAGGTAAACTTTCTAAATGGTCCCTTAGTCAAGATCTGATGATGAAAGACTAGAGAAATCAAGAGGAAGTTCCAAAAATCGTAGGGGCGACTAGTGCATTTCTAAGTATCTTCATTAAGTATTTCAAAGAACTATAATTTGATAAAGGTCTGATGTAGCTGATGATGGAGCCGGGAGACAGTCGAAGGAAGTCCTCAACGATTGATAGCAGTTACCTTGAGTTTGTGCTTGATTAATTTGTATTAATTAGTACTTTACACCAAGATGAGTTGTGACTGTCATTAAGGCTCTGAAGATGAAAACAAAGGCCAGTTCCAGAAACTCCTCAAGGTTTACAGTAGCTACTTTGTTTTTGGACTTAATTCCAATACCCATATAGCACATACAATCCGAGATTCCAGTGTCCTGTCCCCTCCCACTCTCCCCTCATGTTGTGACCCCAGGTGGACAGGATCCTCCCAACACTTAGACAACACCCCCCCTCACCTACCCCTCCCCCCTCCCCCTAGACTCAACCTAGCCTCCCACCCCTCTCCTCTACACTCACTTACCCCCCCCCTCCACTTGCTCCTCAGGCCACCTCACCCCCCCGCGGTCTATCTCGGGATCCGGAGGTCCTAGACTAACCGAGTTTGGGCTCTTCGGAATCGGGAGGAAGAGCCCAACATTCTGGCCCCGGGGGATTCCGCATCCCGTACTATATTTACCCACCTCGAAGTCCTTCCCCATATCCTTACCTAAAATCCCGGATATCTCGGAAACGACTGGGAATTTCAAAATTCTGACAAAATCCCCCCCCCCCCCCTTACTAGCCCCCCCCGCAGCCGGAACCTCCCCCATTTTGACCCCATAGTACCCGACCCCCCAATACCCATATAGCACATACATTCCGAGATTCCAGTGTCCTGTCCCCTCCCACTCTGCCCTCATGTTGTGACCCCAGGTGGATAGGATCCTCCCAACACTTAGACAACCCCCCCCTCACCTACCTCTCCCCCCTCCCCCTAGACTCAACCTAGCCTCCCCAAACCTCTCCTCTACACTCCCTTACCCCCTTCCCACTTGCTCTCCAGGCCACCTCACCCCCCCCGCGGCCTATCTCAGGATCCGGAGGTCCTAGACTAGCCGAGTTTGGGCTCTTCGGAATCGGGAGGAAGAGCCCAACATTCTGACCCCGGGGGATTCCGCATCCCGTACTATATTTACCCACCTCGAAGTCCTTCCCCATATCCTTACCTAAAATCCCGGATATCTCGGAAACGGCTGGGAATTTCAAAATTCTGACAAAATTCCCCCCCCTTACTAGCCCCCCCCCCCCCCCCCCCCCCGCAGCCGGAACCACCCCCATTTTGACCCCATAGTGCCCGACCCCCCAATACCCATATAGCACATACATTCCGAGATTCCAGTGTCCTGTCCCCTCCCACTCTCCCCTCATGTTGTGACCCCAGGTGGATAGGATCCTCCCAACACTTAGACAACCCCCCCTCACCTACCTCTCCCCCCTCCCCCTAGACTCAACCTAGCCTCCCCACCCCTCTCCTCTACACTCCCTTACCCCCCTTCCCACTTGCTCTCCAGGCCACCTCACCCCCCTGCGGCCTATCTCGAAATCCGGAGGTCCTAGACTAGCCGAGTTTGGGCTCTTCGGAATCGGGAGGAAGAGCCCAACATTCTGACCCCGGGGGATTCCGCATCGCGCATCCCGCATTTCGCATTCCACACTGACTCACCTGGTGCTGGCGCGTGCAATTGTTGGGACATACAGGCTGTATCTTTAGGTTAGTTTAGTTTTAAATTTGGTGTTGTATTTAGTCGTGGACCGTCCCCCTATTGGGGACGCTAAGTTTTAATCTTTATTAATGTTATTTTATTGAAATAAAACTTCTTCGCCATCTTTTTCTAAGAAATTTCACTTCTTACGTGTGTACACTAGTACACGCACACATTTTTTTTTTGTTTCTAAAAACGAATATACTAATACCAAAGACATACCCGACTTCGGAAATTAGTTATTTTTTACGTTGTAGTGTTTTCTGGAAGACGGTTGTTTTTTTTTACACTTTTGTGTTATGAAAAGTACTGTGCAGCTGCATCCGGTCAGAATGAACGCTGATGCTAATATAGTTGGGAAAAGGCCTGTAAACAAACGACGTAATTTTGAATAATGTTATTTTTACCCGTAATTTTGGTTTAAAAACGAAACCACTGAACCGATTTCTATAAAATTCCTACGAGGTCAAAATGAATGTATGAACAATGCTAGACATGACGCGATTACGCAATTTAAATTCAGTTTCTTGATTATAATTGATTGTTGCTTAATCATGACATGCAGTCGGTTAAAAACTTAAATTGCCAAAAGAAAATAATTTTTCTGTTGACAATTTAAATTTTATAGGATTTTGACATTGATTACTAACTTTTTCCAATATAAGTTCATTCCCGGTATTAGAAAAAATGCCTGGGGTCGAATCCTCTCGTCTCAATGCCCGCGCTGCTGCCGATGATAATAGTATCATACTAAGCAATATACGGTCAAATCACGCAGGCTCTTACTTACTACTTTTCTCAAACAATCCGAGGAAATAAAAAACATAATTTTATTTTTTAAGTTCAATGACGAATAATGAACAATAATTATTTTTCCCACGCTATGGCGCTATTATGATGTTCCTTTGTTTTTTTTTTTTCAATAATCCACTATTTATCATTTCAATATTGTGTCTATTTGCAAGACAGTCCGAAATTTAAATAAAACCTTTTATTAGTTACCTCCTTGGTGTTCCATGTTTCGAATTTAGTTTTTTTTTAGAAAGAAATTCAAACTAGGACGCTGGAACGAAACGCAAACTACCTAATTCGAAATTACGGCCGCTTAAATTTACATTCCATGTGTCTAATGCGTTCCTGTACCTTTTATTTATTTTATTTTATTTTTTATTAAAATTATAAACTAGCGCTTGACCGCAATTCCGCCAGATTGATGATAAGCAGTGACGCAGTCGTTGATGGTAAAGCGCACTAGTTTATTAAGAGCTTATTCACTCAAGCCTTGAAGACACTAAAATTGTAGTCCGACGGAAACACCGCCGCTGGCAAACTGTTCCAGTCCCTCGATGTACGCGGTATAAAGGAGATCGAGAGATACGAAGGAGGACTCGTACTTAGATCTTTATTACCTTTATTACTAAGTAGTAAATATGATTTTATGTCCACTAACGTGCGGTTGAGTTTATCTTTCTTAATTTACAAAAATATTATTAATGAGGTACACATGTTTAATTTACACACTACGCTGCGATATCTCAATGTTCTTTATGAATTTTTTACTGAATGCACTTTTTACGACATAAATCAGGCACTTTTATTTAGTAAAGAACACTATGCATAATTTAAAACTCCAATGAAAAATTAACGTGACACTCGTCTTAACTTTCCCGCCAAAACTCTAGACATGGGTTATGACATCAAGATAACATTGTTTTATTTTGAGTACTAGGCTTTTTAGTAAATTATATTTCTTTGCCTTTTTTTTCTTTTTCTTCATTACGTGTTTATTATTGTTTTAGTGTATTATTATTATAATGTGCGTTCTGTTTGGGCGGAATAAAGAATTTTTCTTTCTAGATCAGGAATCATTCAGGATCGGTTTTTTTAGGAATTAATCAGATGACTAATTCCTAAAAAAACAGCTACGGAAACTTCAACCCTTAAAAATTAACATTAAAATTTAATAATAATATGTATTCGCATACAAATACCAAAGGAGTCTATACAAGCAGTGTCAATTGCATTGAATGTTACAGAGGCCGTCCACACAATATTTTCGGCACAAAACATACAGCGGCGATATCATGTTTAGACCCATTAGATTGGTTTCGATGAATAGAGTTTAAAAACTTAAAATTAATGGTAAATTAGAAATAAAGTATAAAAACCCTAGACATAAAATTCAACCTCTTTAAATATTAATAACAATTCATACTAAAAATAATTACCTATTCAGATCAAAATAAGTATTACGAAGTATGAGTAGTTAAATGGATCAACAAAGTATATGATTTTTGGAATATATTTCGAGCCAAAAAGTCTTCGAGCATTTAAAAAAAATTGACGTTATGGATCCACTAATGCATGAAATGTTAACAAATATATATAGATCTTACAATGTATGGAGCATTGCGAATATAAAATTTCTAGATTAGGTTTAATAAATTCATAATTGATCAACCGTTACGGTATAGGTATCGGATCAAAAGAAGTATTACTGGAAGTGCGAGTATATAAATGGATCAACACAAGTTATTGATTTTTGAAATATATTCAGAGCTAAAAAGTCCTGGTGGGTTCAAAAAATATAGCCGTTACGGATCCACTAATGCATGAAATTGCTGAAAATTTTTTGTCGAGTATATGTCCTAATTGACGAATATATTTGGCCACATCCCTAAATAGAATACGACGTTGCCACTCCCCCCAAGATATATGCAACTGGAGTAAAGTTATTCCGTGCTAAAGGTGGAGTCTATAATGAACGGCATCGTGGCTGGATCAACTAAGTGCCCAAAGAGGTGTTTATATATATATATATATATATACATACAGATGGTGCGAAAGAAGTTTCACTTCAGTCGTGTGGTCATAAGCACACTCGTTTTTTTTTTATAGTTTCATGTCTTATTTATTTATTTTTCTCGGTGGTAGGCCACATCGGCTGCCGGCAGAAGTTACCACCCACCAGACAAAGTGAAATAGTCAATGTCTTACTTTATTTGTTTTAAGTATAATTTCATAATTGTCATATATTATAACTATGTCATGTATTGTATAACTATAATTATTATCCCATATAATTATACATCCCAGTTACATAGGGAAACCTATAATTGGCCATAAAATAATGTAATACTCATATTTGTAAAATATATTCCCCCTTATTCATAAACGCTGGTTAAAGTTAACTAGTGATTCTTTAACCTTAAATTTTTGACCTTTTAACGTCACTTAAATCATCCTTCATGAAAAAACGCCAGAGTGTTTAAGGGTTGTGTTCATAAAGAATGATTAAAGTTAAGCGACGTTAAAAGCTCAAAAATGTATGGTTAAAGAATCTCTAATCACTAGTTAACTTTAAGCAGCGTTTATGAATAAGAGGGAAAATGTATAGCTGTTGGTTATCTAAATAAATAAATAAACATTAAGAAGGCATGGCTAGATGTGTAGCCGTGTGCACTGGGCTAAATAAAACTCATCAAAACAAATCAAAACAGCTTTATTTCCTGCTGGCTCATCTGTGGATTTTTGAAACTACACTAGGTATTCTTTGTCTAAGTCTCATTATGTATTTTAGCGGGTTTGTTCAATTTGTTTAATTATTAATTGGTATACAAAACCTCTCCAATGTGAGACCTTAGATTACAATAGCTTATATGTTAAAACGAATAAATATATATTTCAATATTGTTGGTGCCAAGTACTTCCATGACAGTAGGATTTGTACCAGCAGAGTAACACAAAAATTGAGTAATACGACAAATAACCGCCAACCACTCTAGAGTCTCATGCGCCTTGAATTCGGCAAGTTCGAGAGGCTCTTCATACCACTACTATGGCTTACCCAACATTAGAAATTCGACAGAGAGAAAGCATATGGTACAAAACATTGACTTATCACGATACGCAAATACTGAGGGTAAACTCATGGCAGTGGTTTTCGAATCACAATTGAACGGTTTTTCGATTCTCTATCTTACTATAAGTGCCATTAGGTGCAATATAGTTACCCAACTATCCTACTATTTTTGGATTTGAATTTAAAAGGAAAATGTATTTGGTAGCAAGTTTGACTCACAGAGATTTCGTTTGTTATTATCTAGCTATGCACCGTAAGCGGCTTGTCTGCCAGCGGGCCGTGGACAGAGCGAGGCGCCGAGACGCCGCGGTCAACACGCCGTCGCCCCCGACATGACCGCAACCGTATATAATGGATGAACCCCAACCAAAATATACAAAACATCTTATATCAATAAAGGTGCAATTGAAAAAATACATAAAAAATAGAGAAAAATTGTTTCGATGAGAGGAACTAGAAACACTATACAAATTCATTTGCGATACAATGTTTTTTTAGTATAAATCACAATAAAGAATGTCACAGAGAAATGAAGAATATTTTTGTAGTTATAGGAAATATAAAAAGCCCCTATTTTACCCCTATTAAATTAGCTACTATCTATAGTCCATTCTATACTATCTCAGTTAAATATCGTATCATTAATTTTTATTTAAAAACATATTTATAATGTGTACACATGAACGTGATTGAAAGGTAAAGTAACACTGATAAACATTAATCAGCATGCCCGGGCAGGGACAGGACACAAATTGTTCAGAACATTGGCAGTACATCACCACTTTGTATTGTTCTATCTACATTAATCAAAACCTAGCAGAAATAAATATAGCCATAAGAACTTGCATTATTGTGTGAAACAGAAAATAAATAAATAATAAAAAAATCTACATACAAAATGAGTTGTTACGAGATCGGTCCAATTCGAGCCTTGAATTGTTTCTCAGTATTACTTTATTCCTCTAAGAAATCGGAATATGTATTAAAATTATTGAATCTGTTCATTTGTAGCATAACATGTTACATTATAAAGTTCGAAGTTAGTATGATACAACATTAAATTATTTACCATTATACAAAGCCTTGTACTGGACATCCACCACAATCTCGTAACTTACTTTGATAAAATACGGTAATCTTGTTTATGGTACAAATGATCAGATGTTCACGCCAACTACGCATACAATGTTATCGTGAAGATGAGATAAGTTTAATAATTAGGGTACCCTCGTTTACGACAAAACGGTACAAGTTAAAGCGTCAAGCTATTAAAATCAAATAGTGTCGCGGAGTTAGTAACATAGATTGTTTAAATATTTATTAACTAGTTAAGTGCGAAAAATTATAGGCACAAACTTTCTAACATTCACTTTAATAATTGAGATACCATTTACTTTTAATATTTTAGTTATAAATTCAAATGGTGTGATGTCATGGCCTAGGTTGTCTAATAAAGCCACAATAGATGATGAATGATTAATATCAATTGTGCCAATAAGTAGTATGTCCGCACCGCGTGCGGCGAGCCCTCGACGCGTACGCATCGACGTCTACCGCGCTAGAGATGTACCGGCTGCCACATCCTCAACCAACTACAGTTAAAATTAATACTATTAGCACTAAAACCTATGTTGTCCATTGAGCTAACTTAATCGATGTAATTCATTCGTAAACCTGTAATATTCCATGCACTTCTTTATTACCATTGAATCTATTGTAGACTAGTTGACTAATACTCGGCTACCGATACATCCCTGACCCACTCTGATATCCTAGCACGCCCCAGCGTGTACAGTGCACCGCCCGCGTGCACTTTGCGGCGCAGGAGTCACCTCAACATCTATGTAACAAAACTAGTATCAATCACATACAAATGTGCAACCATAGAGTAACATGGTTGAAATTCTCGCCATAAACTACAAAAAGCTACACTCCCTTTTCGTACAAAGCGTCACAAAAATACTACAAAGAAACGTGTAGATGTAACAGAATATGTTAAAATCGAGCAAAATGATCGATAAATTAATAACAAAATATGTTATATGCAAAAAAAATATAATTAAGTCGTCGCTCGCGGACCGATGGTGCAGGCCTGCGAGAGAGTTAGTTCAGTTGTATGAACTAGGTATATATTACAAAATCATTGCGATGCAAAGTTGGTGCCTGCATCCGTATCGTCCAAACCACAGCCGAGTCGTTTAGTGTTGATCCATCTGGAAATCAATTATAAATGCATTAGAATAAAATAGTAAAGTGATCAAATTAAAAGTTGGCCTGAGTTTTAGAAAAAATCTGAAATTAAAAATCAAAACTCCCTAACACAGTCTAGATAAACTCCTTTAACAATCCTCAATCTTCGAAAGAAAAAAAAATATGATACCTACACTTACTGAGGTCAAATTTTAAAATTATAATTTTTGCCTAAGAAGTGGTAGTCCAGTCATAAAAGTAGTGGCAGGTGGTACGTTCGAGTTCAAACAGGAACTTTATTTCTTGTAAATTATTCCATCACAACTGTCCTCAAGACGGAAAACAGTGCGAGGAACCACAATGATCAGGGTTGTGGGTTGTTTAAAAAAGAAACCGTGGTCCTGGAGCACAGACAAGTGAAGGAGCGAGGTGCGAGGAACCACAAAGTCAAACCTTATATGTATAATATACCTTAATTGGCAAACCTGCTAACTCCATAAATAAGCAATTTTTTCAGGAGATGCTTAAAACTGTATTTTTTTTATACATTACTTAAGGAAAAATCTAAAATCCTTTACACGTACCAATTAAAATACTATCGTGAATAAAAATATTCGTTTTTACTTTATGTGGAGTTAGCGATTCTCGAATTAAGGTATCCATATTTGTGACGTTAAGTTGGGTTGGCCCGCGTGGCGTATTAAAACCCACCTGAGTGGACATTAGACAAAGTTACAGTGCAGTAGGAACCTTATGAACTACTTATGCTATCCTAAAAAGTTAATTTACTAGAAACTTACTTGTTCCTGTCCATTGGTCTCCTGTGACTTCATCACATCGGGCAAGTCTGGTGGCGAGGAGTACGGAGTCAGGTCCAAGGCTTCAAACTCGCCGTTTTCCTTCCTGTTTAAAGAGGATAAAATATTATAAGTCAGATGGGTTATTTTCTTAATTTAAGCTACAGTCTTTGAACAATATTTTGGAAACAGAATAAATAATATTGGTACACTTTTGCTGTTTTAATTGTTAATGAATAAATGAAATCAAATTAATCTTACCGGATTTAGCTGATTTTATATGGAGCGACTTACTATCTGACCTGCATATTGCACAAGCCCAAGTCCAACTCACTTGGTAATATGATTATGGGAGACCCCTTTGGCGAGACTATGGGGCTAATATAATAATAGTTATTGTTTATAAAAAAAAAGCTTGGACACCAATGACTGATTATAAGGTGAAGGAAAACATCTTGAGGAAACCTGGACTTTATGTCTGAGATCGCAAACCCGCATTAGACAAGCATGGTGATTACGCTCAATCGTTCTCTGTATGACAGGAGACCTGTGCCCAGCAGTGGGAGGAAAAAAATTTTGACGATGATGATTATATTTATATTAACTATTTCTTTTTTAAAAAATCCTTTACACTTTATAATTAGAACATTCATAGTTACTTAGAAATAAGCCTTTTCAATAATTTATATTCAAAATGTCATAACGCTTGTATTACAAATGATAACCAGTGCATAAAAAAGCTATATAAAAAAAAGTTGCGTTCTACTTTATGCAAGGAGGTTACGTGACTCTACAGCAACGATTAGACTGATGCGTAATATTGCTATTGCAGTATTGACGCGTTTTCACGCTGGATTTTCAACTTATTCCTTAGCAAAATGAACAACGGGCGAGCGGTACGTTGACCATAATTTTGCTGGGACAAACAGGTAAGATAACAAGGACATAACTAAGTGGTTTACATCATATCTTTTTGAAATTTTGTAGATAGATTCTTTAGTTAAAAATACTGGACACGTGTTTTTGCTTTCGCATATACACAAAAAATAACGTTGTACAGGTCTCCCAAAGTGATAATGCGCATAGAAATCTTCGTCACTGTTCGGCAACGGTCGTATTCCCCGAGCGTTCGGAAGATATGTATATAGAGTGGTGCACTTAACCAGATTTCTATGCGCATTATCACTTTGGGAGACATGTATATTAGAAATGGCGTGTTGACACTTTCATGCAAATAAAGCGCGACACCGTTTACTCACACAAAGAACGTAAAAATAGAAGCTAAGGATTCTTATACCGGGATTGGTGATTTGAATATCTTATTACATCCCTTTTGAGCTTAGCTTCACTTGTATGTTTGCTTGTCAGTCTCTAACTCATTTTTTTTTAACCTTACGAAAGTTTTTTTTTGTTTAGATTTAGTTACTTGGGTCATCATTACGAATTTTAGCACTTGCTATTCTGTCTGTTGGAGATCAAGAAAAGTTTGGTAAAAACAAATGAGCATCACTTAAGCGTTCGTGTTATCCGTATATTGTTTAAAAAAAGAAGTTCGAACAAAAAAGTTGAATATAAATATAGTTTAAAAAACTAAAAAAACATGCTTTCAAAGAATATTAAACTATAGGGCTAAAATAATTTTAAAATTTAATTTATGACAATTATTTTTAACTTTTTTCAATATAAATTAGTGAAACAATTTCATTCTGTTACATTTTATTATTATTTCCAACCAATTTTGTCCCTGGATAAATTACATTTTACTATTTACCTGCGCAGGTAACGAACGAGATAAAGAAAAGGTTTTTGTATTTCGGTTTTGGCCAAGTTGAGAGGTACATAGAACAATAGCTATACAAAATTTGAGTGCGGCCAAAGCTGTAGGTCGAATACAACCCGAAATAGCTTTGTATACTTTAAAAGTATTTTCTCATCAACTCCCACAAACATTTTTCGAGCATCACGCGGTTAGCACAGGTCTTTCGAAACCGCAGAAGGAAGCTGCGGAACGGGAGAGAGAGATCTCAACTCCCTTCCCGGGCCGCAGAAGACGCACCGGGCGCCGAGGAAGGGCGGATAACGCCCTCTTCCGGTCCCCATGAATGGGTCCAGGGGCGAGGGACATGGGGAAGTCCCCGCCCCCTATTAGTTGGACCCCAAGGCGGAGGCGCGCGCGAGTGTCGGCGCATGCCTCAGAGGCGATGCACGGGGTAGTTTAACACCTCACTACCCCATGCAGGAGGCGAGGCCCGGACAAACCGGGCCGGCACGAGAGTGTGGGGCTGCGGCAGAATCAGGGACTCCCGCGGCTCCGTGCGCACGTGACCGGAGAGACACCGGGGTGGTTTTTAGTCAGTAGGAGTCTGACAGACCCCGTCGCCCACCCCAGGGCGGCGGACATCCATTGAGGATTTTCCACCCAGGAACAAAAAAAAAAGGTCTTTCGAAACTGCAACTTGTTTTTAAACAATTGGGATCTATTAATAACATTGCAAAAATCAATGCAGTAGAATTTTTTCATGTGCGGATTTGTTCAAAATCAAATTAGTCATTCTTCAGAGAATCAGCGCTTTTTGAACGTCAATATTACATAAGACAGTCCCCCCAAACTTCTTTAAATGGCCTGATATAGTATAAATATTAAAAAAAAAATATTTTGTATTCCCAATGCCGAGACCCCAGGATTGGAACTATTCTATACGCTATTTTTACCGGTATTGAATAAATCCGATATTTCAAACACCGCAGGCACATCAGAAAATCTACATAATGCATTTATTTAGTCGGTTAAAAAAGGCGCACATCGAAATTCTAGGTCATAATTGGACGTAGTTATGCAAAAAGGATCCAGCTAGCAAACTTGTTTTTGAGAAAATAGTTTGAAGTAAAATTTATATATTAAAATAACATGACAGATTTAAGTTTTCTTTTAAATAATGGGTATCCTATACTTTTTTGCGGCTTTGATATTGCATATACTAAAGTTGATGAGTAGATTTTAAACATTTATGACAGTAACTCAAAAAACGGTTTTTGTGGGTTGGATCCATTTTGCATAACTACGTCCAATTGCGTGTGCAAGTCCATGTTTAAAAATACAAACATTGCTACTTTGGTTCGAAATCGATATTATGTCAAGGCAATAAAACCAATGTCGCTCTTAATTATTTTGCCATTGCAGTCAATATGAACTTGTAAAAACATATTTTTCAGATTAGAGGTCCACTGCTGGACAAAGTCCTCCCCCAAAGCTTTTCACATTAGCGGTGTTTGCCATAATCTCTACGCTTGGCAGGCGGGTTGGGGATTGCAGTAATTTGATATTCCACAGGACAAACGCTACTGCCCGCATCCCTGGTGAGAGTTCCCTTACGACACCCACGGGACGATATGGGTTGGTACTATTCTAAGCCCGGTATCACACGAATTATACATAACAGTAACTACCTTCTGCCTGAGATTTCGTCAGAGTGAAAATTCTTGTTCCTCAAACCCGTCGCGTCTCCTATTTCTTGGTTGTTATTTCGTTTTAGCAAAGCGTTTTTCTGACTGTTTTTGCTGGGCTTCTAAAGGTTCCAGCATGATGTTAAATAGCCTATAGCTTTACTGACCAAGGACCACACATGAAAATGTGAATGCTAACACCGGGCCGCAGGGTATGTGAAGGTGCTCCAAGTGTTTGCATACTTAGACATATGAATTTAGGGGGTTATTTCCTTCGAACTAGCTGTGCCCGCGACATTGTTCAGCTAGTTCGAGTATTGAAAAAGTAGTAATCAAATCATATATATTGTTCATTACAATATTAATAGCGAAATAACTAGGAAGTGGCGAAGGGCGGGCGTTTTGGGGGACTGTCTTATGTAATATTGACGTTCAAAAAGTGCTGATTCTCAGCCTAATTTTCTTTTCCATTTTCTATTTTGGATAGTTAACTTTGTCACGGGCCGCAATTTGAAGACCATGGGCGAGTGCAAATGAAAAAATATTTTTTTATATGCATCTGGATAGTTTAGGACATTAGCACGTTCATTCTTTGGCTTTTAAAAGTATAAATATAGATTCATAATGTAGGTAAACATACTATAATTTGGCCATGATCACAACTATTTGCAAACACATGTAAGGAATGTCATACGTTGTTCAATTCATCATAATTATGAAATTCCTTACATGTCTTTTGCATTCGTCATAATTCTACACAAATTTGCAATTCACTGGCGCGCCTTATTTTTGTTCTGCAGTATTTTCTTGCTATCAGCAAAAAATCAGTTCATAGGTACCTATTCTTAGATGTGATTAATTTATGAAGACAGCTAACTTAATTGCATATCATGTTGAATATTCACCTTTTGATGATTTTAGTTGAAACCTAGTTTGCCCTTTCTCAGTATTTGTTGTCCTAGGACATTTTTGTTGTCAAAAAAATATATTGTCACTGAAGAAGTTAACATAAGTGAAAATATGTTTTTGTATGAATTTCATGAAGTAGAAAGAATTTGATAGTTGTTACTTGTCACTATACCATAGGCATTTGGTAGTGATTAAGGGCACTTTCAAATTAAATGGTCGGTGTCGGACTGCCGCCGGAAGAATGTCACGACCGTGAGCACTACTGCTGCTTAACAGTAGCAGAATCGTCTTATTAAAAGAGGTATGCGGCTGCAGTACGATTAAAATTTTGCGATTTCCAGCATCAAAACTGTACTTGTTACAAAGGAACATTATGTGTTTACCGTACTAGCAGGCAACATCTGAGGCACGCAGGTATATGGATTGTTATCTCCCTGCCATCGAACGTATGTTGTACTGCTCACGCAAGATCTTGCATAGAGAACTTTTGTAGAAAAATCTTACCATCTAAACTGAAAGCAACCTAAGAAACAACTCACAATTATTCTGCTATATTCAGCTTTGATCCAAAGAATAGAAAACAACGATTCTGTATGGAATGCGTATGCGGCTATAAAACTGAACAGAGCATACACATTTATACAAATCATTGCTTTTTATGGACAAAAGCTTATGATAGTTTGTTGAAAAGTTATATGGTTTTAGGCTAAACAATATTAAGCATTCAGATTGTTAGAAGATTAAACTACGCTTGCCACTGTTGTTTCATGGATGGGTGACCAACCATAACATAGGAGAGTCCTTCTTACCTTGGAAAGTGTGTCATTTGTAGATGATTAACAGTAATTTTTTATTACCATATAACCTAAAGTTATTACTGATACCCAGACGCCAGAAAGACCATCAACCAATCCTACTGAGGGGTTTCATATTACTCACTAACTGGGCTGTAGAGGTCAGATTGGTAGTTGCTCCATTCCAGCTAGCTCCAATATGTAGGGATATAGTGGATGGCTACCAAATAATTTAAATAAAATGGTCTGTACCTTAGACACAGTCCAATCGGTGCGGGACACTGGGCCTTGGCAGTGGCAGATGTGAGGCCATACTCTGCCAGGGTCTTGTCATCCTCCATCAGCTGGCTGTCCTTGTTGAACAGCATCTGACTTTGTGGTGTCACTTTCAAGATACCTGGTAAAGCAAATAACAAATAATGATTTAACTAACTAAGTTACTCTCTATAGACAGTATACTTTATTTCAAGCAAAACGATGAGTTTTTAAAACAGTGATTTTGCACAAGCACAAGTAGTAGATATAATGATAGTGCAAGGCAGCCAATTGGTTAATGTAGAATTTTAGTTAAGTTTTCCCACAAATTATTATCCAGAGGATAATAAAAGCCCCTAAAACTATTATCTCTTGTCAAAATAAACAACATTAAATTTAGTACAATCCTGTTCCATTATTTACTTTTAATTATTAAATATGAGTCTTGGATTTTCTAGTTTTATCTCCTAATATACCAAGGCTTCAAGGTGTCTTTGTAGTGTTTTCTTTTTCAAAAAAATAAATAGATAATGATTTTTTTAATTTGTTGTTTAAAAGTGTGGCTTACTTATCTTGCTTTAATTGATTATATTGACACTGTAATCATAGTCCAAAGTCTAGACACACAAAGAAAGTGCAATTCTTACAGTACTGCATATACTTCCACTAGTTTTTTTTATATGATTTTGTGATACAGTTTATTCTATGACCATTTATTCTATATATATGAATGGACACAACAAACATCTCTATAGCTTCGTTTAATAACACACCTGGAAATTGAACTGAGCCATATATTCTTCATCGAAAAATAACATTTTATAGTACATTTTCAAAACCCCAAACATTCACGAACAATGAAGAATAACACAAGGCTTAACAACAAAACCTACGCTGCGCGACCGACATTGTATCCCGACTATAAATAGATTTTTCTCATATCGCAATAATCGCACCCACCTTCGATCATTTTCTTCAATTCTAGCACAGTTGTCGTATCCTTCGCATCAGTGAAGATGGTAAATTTTTTTCGCCTAATCATTAGAAAGACATCCTGAAAACAAATTCCATTTTTGAGGTTACGTCTTTCAAGCTAAAATCGCACGTCAATAGAGCACTGATTACACAATTATTTGGTCACAGTTATATCTAAATGCATACTTCTGAAGACTTACCATGTTGAGTTTATTTTTATTATATTTAACTAATTATTTTCGGAAAAAACTCTCCTAGGCGTACCTACGAAATGAAATTATAACGAAATGACAACCGTAAGCAGCAAAGAGTATAAACTGCAAGATTCCACAGATTATTAATTTTACTCTGCGTAGCGTTTGACAATCGTTACTACACCATTATTTTTAACTCTATCAATCGATTCTCTAAACAAATGTTTTATATAGGTTTATACAAACACTTTTACATGTCAATTATTTTTAAAAACTGGATGAGATCTGCGTTTTCCATTTCACTAGTTTTAACCGACTTAGGACTGGTGGTGGTCACTCAGGTCATCAGGTGGCTGGCGGAGAACTGCTCAGGATCGAGCTTGTTGGCGTGCCATGGAGGAGGCCTATGTCCAGAAGTGGACGACTAGAGGCTGATGATGATGATGATAATGAAGCGACTTAGAAATCACAGTCAAAATACATTTCTTCAACTAGATTTTATGCCCTCAGTCCTCAACCTCATGTTTATGGTTTCTTTGTTTCATTTACACAGATTACTTCTTGAATATAATTTCCTTTGGAAAAGGACTTTCCTGTGGAAATTTCTACGAGTTATTATACTATAGATTACTAGGCGATGGCCAGGTATTGTCCTCTAAATACAAAAGCCCTGCGTTTTAACAAAGAGTGCTATCTCAGCTAATCGAAAGTAGTGCACCCAAGCGGGGTGGCTTTAGTATATTTTTGTAATCTTAGATGCTTAATTAGAGTGAAGGTTCATTTTTGTTTCACCCATGTTTACACGATATCGACGATAACTTTACTATTATCCATAATATTTATCATCAAGAAGCACCTGCACTAAATAACTTGTTTTATAACAGGTGACGCCGATCAAGTAACTGATTACGTTACGTTTCTTGAAAAAGGCGTTACGACCCACATTTATTTATCAATCATAGACATAGACATATATTAATGGACATGCCGTACGCGTAAAAACTGCAGTAATTTTTTGGTTTGAAAACTGTGAGATAGATGGCTTATGCTTTCGGTCTAGCACTATCTCTTTCCTCATAGATGATTGATGATTTTGAGAGAGATAAAGATTACCACAATTCTCATTACTAAAGCATGTCCATTAGTATATGTTTATGTTGGTGCACGCGTCAGTTTTAGGTGCGTTCTAATGCTTGTATAACGATAAATTGTTATTTATGAATAATCGTATTTTTTTTGGAACTGATGATAAAAACCTATAGAGAGTATATGGATTTTTAATATGGCAAAATAAATTATTATATTAAACGAATTCTACCACAAGTCAAAGTTTTATGAATTAAACGCCAATGATGCTTATCTTTAAATCGTTTGTCCGAATTTTGGAACGCATTCGCATCTTAGCGTCGCACTTCGCGAAAATGTGAAATTATTATGTTTTGTGTATTTGTGATTTTTAATGTTACAATGACGTTTTTATATGTAGTTAATAAAAAAAATCCGTCATTCTGTAATGTGAATATGTAGAAACAGTTGTATACATTAAATAATAATCATATAACCTCTGTTTACATTTAACAAAATGAATCCGCAAGTTTGTTCGAATTGTCGTAATGAGAAGGCCGTGAATACGACTAATAATCGTCTGGTAACGGAGAGCTGTGGTCATGTGAAATGTATGAACTGTTTACTGCACGAGAAGACTGGTTGCCAAGCTTGCCTTAGTGAGAAGTTAAAGCGGAAGATTGAGGGGGTTTTGAACGAAAGTGTAGAGGAGGATCTGGCGGGCGACTGTCCACTGGCACTGGCAGAGACTGATGACAAGTCGTGCGATGAAGACGTTGATAAAGAGATACAGTGTGAGATTTACGATGAATTTTATAAGAAAAAGAAACTTGAAACATCTCATATTAAAGTAGAAACAGGTAATATTCCTTTTGTTGTAATTTATTAGAGATAATGTCCAAATTAATTGAATAAAACAAAGATTATTTGTAAACAATGCAAGTATGTTAGCTCTGCCTGAAACTGTAAGGAGAGTATTGGAATGAAGGGTTTTTCATTCAGTCATTGTATTACCTACTGCATCAGTATGGTTATTGTAAGTAAAACATGCGAAAATAGATTTATCCTTTCAAGTGAGATATATAAGGTAACAGATAGTATACATAATTCTTGAGTTTAACCCTTATCCTTTTATACTATAGAAATGAAATATATGACATGGATAAAATTCCATAAGCAACTGAATCGATTCCAATCATTTTTACACCATGTTATATTTTTTTCCAAATACATTTAGAAATTGTTGCAGAGTGGTTACTGAGCTGTTACGATTGATCATAGTACTTGCACCGCTCACCACAGCCGCCACCAGAGGTCAATGAACAGCACTTGCCTGCCCGTGCAGAGCTTTAACCATATTTTTGTTAGGACAACCAAGTAGAATAGCAAGCTCATAACTTTGTTGTTTTCCATGATATCTTTTTGAAATTTTGTACATAGATTCTTTACTTAAAAATACCGGACACATGTTTCGGGTTCCGCATAAAAAACAAAAATGTTGTATAAATATATAAGATTTTACATAAATGAATTATTTAAATAAACAATTTCTATTGCATAACCAACTAATAAAATTACATAAAATAAAATAGAGTGGATATTAAGTGAAGAACTGAATAGTATGATTGATATTTTTCAGATGCGAATGGTAAAATGTTTTTGTGCACTGTGTGTAAGAAGAAGTTCCATGCTCGGAGCCAGGTGGCATATCATGCTTACTGCAACGGACAGAGGAAACCTTATCAATGTCCTGAATGTAACAAGGTAATACTATTGTACATTTTATTTAGTCAATAAAAAACGTTTCATAACTTCTAAGCCCAACTATTTAGGCATGATAGATATGATGTTATACCATACATTGAGGGATTAAAAGAATTTGCCAGCAGCAGTGTTGACGATAATTTAAGTATCTTTAAGGTTATAGTGAATAGGCTCTAAATCAGGGTTTCTTAAACTTTTTCCAGTCACGGACCCCTTTCGAAATTTAAACAACTCTACGGACCACTGTCAAAAAAAAATTGTTATAAAAAAAAGCCGTACTTATATACTATATAAAATACTTTTATTTATTTGAACTTTAATCATTACAATTATTAAGAAATAAGTTAATGAGAAGGGTGCTGTTGTTTGGCCTCAATGAGAACGTTAATTTGTGGGACTGTCTTCGACAAGGCAAGTCGCATGTCATCTGCGACGTTCAACCGATTGCGACTTTTTGTCTTTATTGACATCAGAATCGAGAACCCTGCCTCGCAAAGATACGTAGTAGCAAACGGTATCAAAATGGACATAGCTCGCTTGACTAGAAGAGGGTAAGCTTGACTTAAGGAACCCCAAAAGTCGCCAAGATCTTTTGCCTGAAATTCAGCTTTCAAAACTTCTTTTGATCTCATGTCAATTAGATCATCTTTAATAAGATCTTCATCACTAATGCTGTCAATATCGATTAAAAATGGGCTCCGCACCCATGTTTCTTTTTCAAGCGACTCTGGGCTGAAATAACCTTCAAAAGACGTCTGCAATGTTTCCAGATGCTTAGACACCTCTTTCTGTACCTTCTTTGATGTCGTGTGGCCGTCACTTTGTGTTTTTTGCATTATCAACTCTTCCAACATCGGAAAATTTGCAAAATTACCTGATTCCACTCTCCTTCTCCAAAGTGGCAGTTTACCTAAAAAACCTTTCAGCCGTTCAGACGCATCCACAATGGTGACTGCAAGACCCTGAAGAGACAGGTTAATCTCGTTCAAATGAGTAAATATATCAGCTAAGTACGCTAGCCCTTCCACAAAATCTTCTCTTTCAAGATATTCATACAATGAATTTTCTTTGTTTTTCAGAAAAAGTAACACTTCTTCTCGCAACTCAAACAAGCGCTTCAATACTTGTCCCCTTGACAGCCAATGAACTTCTGTGTAGTAAAGAAGTACTTCATGTTCTGAACCCATTTCTTGACAAAGCTTTTTAAACAGGCGGTGGTTTAAGGCTCTTGCTCTGATGAAGTTAATTATTTTGACACATGTAGACATAACTTCCTTCAAAAAAGTAGGCATAGTTCGTGAAGCCAAGGCATGTCGATGCAAGACACAATGAGTGATTATAACATGAGGGCACTCTTTCTTGATCAAAGCCGCAAACCCAGATGTATTACCAAGCATCGCGGGAGCTCCATCGGTACATACAGTATGTTACGAAAACCCTGTCCGACCCATAAGGATAATAGAGGTTAGGTAAACACATGACCAAATATAATATAAAATTTTACGTATTCATCATAGTACCAATACAAATGAATTTTGAAATAATCTTTTTTTCCAACGAATTAATTCCAATTTCCCCGAAATTTGGTAATTTTTAAAAAGTGACAACACCGGTATTATTATGAGCGAATAGCGATGCGACCACGTGGCGCGTGTCCTGCCGCCCGCCCCCCGCGGTCGGCAGGCGAAGGGTGGTCAACGCACATTTAATAAGTTCCCTCCTTTTGCGAAATAATATATTTTTTTTTTAGGGGGATTTTTTTTTTAAGTAAAGCCCGGTTTTGTATGCATTAGTAGAATCAGTTATCGATACCTAACAACACCTTCACGGGTCGGACAGGGTTTTCGTAACATACTGTATACTACCAAGTTTAGTCTTCCAGTCTACATTTTGTGCGATGAAAATTTTTTTTATCATTTCAAAGACATCTGAAGCCTTCGTAGTTTCTAAAAGTGTGTCGCAAAAAAGAAACTCCTCTTTGATACTACGCGTATCATGTTTTACATAACGGACAAACACCAAGAGTTGGCTGCATTGTGATACATCGGTGCTTTCATCCAATTGCATACTGAACGGAAACGGTGAAGCATTCAATTCTTCAATAACCTGCTTTAAAACATTTGACGACATTTCAACAATTCTAGAATGAATAACATCGTTTGATAAGGGAACAGCTTCAACCTTCTTTCTTTCATTCTTACCACACACAAGTTCCACAATATCCAGTGCGCAAGGCTTCACTAATGTTTCCGCGATAGTATGTGGCTTCTTTTGCTGAGCAATACGGTAAGCAACCTTGTACGATGCCTCAAGACATGGTTTTTGTGTCGGGGTGAATCCTAATTTAGGTAAAGTGCCGGCTTTTTCAAACCGAGCCTTCTTAGTACGAAAGTCATCAATGCTGTCGCATACATTTCCAGGGTGGACAGTTTTAAGATGTTCTGACAACTTTGCTGGTTTCATACTTCCATTAGCAAGCACTTTTCCGCATAAAAAGCACTGCGGTTTTTGAGTTCCATCACGTTCAGTCACGAAAGTAAACCCAAAGTTAACATAAGACTCGTCATACTTTCGTTTCTTTGACATTTTCTTGAACAAACTGAAACAATGTAATATACAATTAGGTACGTTACACAATTGAATATGTAAGTTTGTATAATTAAAAAATACTTATTATTATTAATCCTCTTTTTACGTACCTGTACGTTTCACTAATTAATTAAAAACAATGCAAGTGGCGGGTACGATGTGCCGTGCGGCGCGCAGCGACTGAGTGAGCGAGCGGGTGGCGCGGGCGGTGGTGGGGCGAGGCGGCGGCGGCGAGAACTCACGCGTACATACAGCTCGCGCGATGAGTCTTTGGCTTTGACCGCAGAGTGGAGGGGATACTGCGCATGGGTACCGCCAATCATAGCATTCGATACCCAATTTTTGACTTCTGCGCAATAACGGTCAAAGCCAAAGACTCATCGCGCTAGCTTGTAGTCCGGGCCCGCGCCCCACACCACACAATTTTTTGAAAAATATTTTTGCAAACTCACCTCCTACGGACCCCTGATATACCTGCTACGGACCCCTAAGGGGTCCGTGGACCACACTTTAAGAAACCCTGCTCTAAATAAACTAGCGCGCTTTACCATCAATGATTGCATCACTGCTTAGCTTCAGGAGGGATTGCGGGGAAGCACTAGTTTATAATTATAATAACAAAAAATAAATACCTTTACTCCATGTTATTTTATTAAGAAGATCCTTATGCTGATCAGGAATGGCTGCAGAGCCGCTGTATTCTTCTATGTTATTTATTATTTAGGTTTGAAATCATTAATACATGCTTTTTGTAAAATACTGTTATTTGTGTGCATCTGGTTTGGTCTATTTTTTACATTAAGCAACTGCTGATTGTAGTAGTTCCTTTAAGAAATATTTGCCAAAACTACAAATCATATTTGGATCAACATACAACCTGCCACTGACCTGTAAACTAAAAAACAAATATGTTAAAATGTACTGTAATTTGCTAAAAACATAAGTAAATTCAAATTTATTAACACGCGCCTCTTGACTTACCTGGAAGGTAACGATCTCCTCAGTGACCGACAGTACGGGTTTCGACGCAATCGGTCGACCGGGGACCTACTAGTGTATGCCACTCACTTTGAAGTACTGTCGTCTCCCTTGAAAGCCTTCAATCGGGTATGGCACGCTGGCCTTTTGAGTAAGTCTCCAGCGTACGGCATTTCCGCTGGCCTGACTGGCTGGGTAAAAGACTTCCTGACTGAACGGTCCCTCCGAGTTGTTGTCGACGGATGCCGGTGTTCCTCAGGGATCTGCTGATGCCCGGTTTCTATGGGTATGCAGACGACAGCACAGTTATGGAGAGATACCTGCCGGAAGCTCGGGCTAGTAAGGAATCAATCCGGTCCGAAAGAGAGGCTATGGTAGAGCGTACTAGTGCTGCACTACAGGCAGTCTCTGAATGGGGTGAAGCCAATCTTGTAGCATTCAATGCCGCCAAAACACAGGCGTGTCTTTTCACCGCCAAAAGGAGCCCGTTCACTTTGGCTCCTACTTTTCAGAATGTATCCTTGGAGTGCACTGACCGCCTTCAGCTTTTGGGAGTTGAAATTTCCTCGAACCTAAGCTTTAGGCGGTTCATTGAGTCCAAGGCCAAGGTAGCTGCCAGAAAACTTGGCGTCATCGCAAAGGTCCGGCGGTACTTCACACCAAGGCAGCTTCTAATGTTATACAAAGCACAGGTCCGCTCGTGTGTGGAGTACTGCAGCCACATTTGGGCTGGTGCTGCGAAATCTCACCTGGCTACTTTGGATTCAGTGGAGAGGCGTACGAAGAGGCTGAGCTGGCGACCCAGACTTAACTGGAAACGGTCTCCAAAGCACAGGAGCACAAGCGTAGAGTAGCCAGCCAGCCTTTCGGTCTTCTATAGGATGCATTCTGGTGAGTGTGCAAGGGAATTGCATGATTTAATTCCCCCATCTCCGTTCCACTATCGGACGACCCATCGTACGGCGACTTTCCACCCTTACGTTGTTAACACCACTGCGATCCGGACGAAGCGTTTCGCTTCCTCTTTTATACCGCGTACATCCAGGGACTGGAACAATTTGCCAGCGACGGTGTTTCCGTCACACTACAATTTGAGTGTCTTTAAGGCTAGAGCGAATAGGCTCTTAATAAACTAGTGCGCTTTACCATCAACAATCGCATCACTGCTTTCCATCAGGCGGGATTGCGGTCAAGTGCTAGTTTATAATTAATAAAAAAAAAATTCGCCTCTAAAATGTGTTGAACAAAACATGATGTAAATATTTTCTTTATAAGTTTATTGAAAGAGTAATTTTGTAGTCTTTTGCACTGGAGAATATTTCTCGGCTCACCTAAAATTGTAGTAAATTGATACTCAATTACTGAGTATATTTTTTATACCTGTGTTTCTTGTGAAAATTTGGCTCATGATGTTACACATGGGAAAAATATATGTATTATGAGTATTCCAAAAATGAACCTCATGCATCAAAATTGCTACCAAACAGTATTTTATTTATTCTTTTTTCTGTCTTCATTGGTTTAGGCTGTGACAACAGCCTTATCTTGTCTGTCAGGTATAAAACTATAAGATTTAAAAAAATTCCAGACTTTCGCCACAATGTCCCACTACAAATATCACATGCGTGTGCACCGCAACGAGCGCACGTATCCTTGTGACGTGTGCGGCGAAGGCTTCTTCCAAATGTCGAAGTTGCAGAGACACAAATTGAAGCATACTAGTGAGTACTATTACCCATTTTATTAGAGCTTGAAGTTATAAAGAGAAAGATTATTAAGAAAAAATGGGCCTAGAATTGAACCTTGCGATATACCCATTAGAAACATAGTGTTGTGATAGTTATCTTTGTTTATAATCACTTAAATATGTATTTTGTATCCTTTACGTCATGTCCTTAGCAACAACATAAAAGCTATTCCATGTTTGTTTTAAATATGAGTGGATATTGTGACCCTCTACTGAAATCATAGAATTAGAATTCAACATTTTTAGACAATTTGAACCATTAACAGGTTAAATGCCATAATTACAGAAACAGTTAAAAGGCCACTGTGTCTCACGTGGATTCACGTTTGAAGATACAAAGGCTTACAGGCACTGTAGCTTTTCTATCACCCAAATAGATGGACTATTAAAAGCTACAGTGATAAACTCTGTCTCCTTGCAGAAGAAAAGAAGTTTTCTTGCAGCGAATGCAACAAGGCCTTCAACAACCTAGCGTCTCTACGCAAACACGGGCTCACGCATACAGACGAGCGCCCTTTCTCATGTCCTACCTGCGGGAGCAGATTCCGAGATAGTTCTAACTTGAGGAAACACGTCCGCAAACACGGTGAGACCTATTTTCCATTGTTTTGCAAATAAAATGCATTTCCATTTTTGTATTCTCCCTACAGAAGTTTATAAAATTAAGTTACAAGAAATTGGCGCCGTTTCTCGTCAGAAAAGGATAGAAAATAACATTTTAGTTTAATCCTGTCAAATTAAGATATTCCATAGACACTTTAGACGCGATTATAAACATGGCGACCAAAAAAATACACCAATTTACATCACACGCGGACTAATTTGACAGGTCTAAATTAACGTATTATCTTCTGTCCTTTTCTTAATTAAATAAAAAGATGCACTGAAGTTAAATTTAATTTAGTTTAGTTTGTGAACCAGAGAATCAGGGCCATTGACGTGTTATGTGAAAGAGAATTACAAACACTAGCTAGACAGATTGCTAAGTGATGCGTCGCGATGTGTTCGTATTAGTGCATGCTAGTATGTCGTAGAAAGGAAGTGCGCTTGCGGCGGGTGGGGCGGGTGCGTGCGAGGCTGCGGCGCGGGGCGCGGGGTGGCCCGACGTCCTCACCAGTGTCCGCGCTGTCCGCAAGCCTTTCACTCCAACAAGGACATGCGCAGACACGCCGCCGTCCACACCGGTATGATCAACTCACTTTATATCTTTGCTTAATTAAAATTTTATAAATACAGTAAAACCTCGGCAAGTTAAAGTCCAAGGGATGTACAAAATATTTTAAGTTATAGAGGTTTTAAGTTATCAAGGGTCTATGTTAGGGATGGGTTAATGTAGAGGTAGGTATGTTCATATGTACATACATATGAACATACCTACCACACGTACATACATATGTACCCTTGTTCTTATTTTAACATTATTAATATTGTGTTAAGTTTTTATAATTTAGTTTTTAATGATTATATTGATAATGTACTCTCATGTTTTCCAAACTGTTATAGATGTTGCGTATTTTATGAATGAAGAGATGATGATGGGAAGGGAACATATTATTTTTTGTAGTTATAGAGGCTTAAGTTATCGAAGTTCAACTGTATCTACTTTTTATATTATTCGCGTTAATTTCATCTTTTGCATGACTCAATCCAGTCATAATATTATTATTTTTTCGTTGTAGATTCCAAGCCTTTTGGTTGCAAAGTGTGCAGCCGTCGCTTCAGAAGAAAAGACAACCTTGAGCGGCACATACGTAACACACATCCAGACTATGTGCCTGCAACCGCGGTTGATTGCGATGAAGCCGTGCTCAACCAGATCCGGGCCGATGGACATACCTCTAAACTTGACGAAAAGGATGAGAAAAACAAACTAAAGATACTCAATCCTCTTCCACCTCTACCGCAAGAAGTGATACAGAAACATTTGCACGAAAACGGCAAGAAGAATGAAAATGCCGAGCCAGACAAAATTATTGATAAGTCTACAATTTTGGTTGCTAACAATGCGCGTCAAAGCGTCATAGTCGGTAACAAAACAGCTAGTGTCGAAGCGAAAGCAGCCACCAGTCCTTCTCAAGAGTGTGAATATGTACACAAAATTAGAAAAGCGTCTATTATACCCTTACCGCCGATAGATTTGCGAAAAATGATAGAGTTAGAGGAACAAACTAATTTAAATAATTTAGACTTGGGTGCTCCACCGAAAGATAAGAAGACTTTGTATGAGAAGATTTTGTATGGGGATAGAGAAAGGGACAGGGATAGGAGAGAAAATGAGGAGTCGAATGGTGACTGTGGTCCAGGAGTACATTGGAGGAGGAAGCTGAAACAATCTGTTTCTATAGGTAAGACCCAACTGTTGTGAATAGTGATTCTGGTCTGGGAGTACACTGGAGAAGGAGACTGAAGCACTCTGTTTCTATAGGTAAGGATTATCAACTATTGTGAGTATTGATTCTGGTCCGGGAGTACACTGGAGGAGGAAGCTGAAGCCATATGTTGTAGTGGAGATGCTGTCACCACCCCATAGTACCTAATACCTTACTCATAATTAAATTATTCAGTACAATGTTTTTCTGTAACTGAAAACATAAAGTGGATAAAAAATTATTAGCAGCATAATGATCCTATAACGTGACAGCTGTGGTATAGATGTCATATGTCTTTGAATTCAATTAAGGCAACTTGTTCATGGGTCAATGTATACACTTTTACAACAAGCTTCTCATGGACATTCGAAACTTACCCATTAAACGATTTAAAAAGTATATAAAGGCCAAACTTTGCAAAAAGGGGTATTATAAAATCACAGATTATTTAGAAGACAAAAAAGCTTGGGATTGAGCTGTTCGCTCTGTTAAGCATTGTTATTAAGCAATATGCGTAATTATAAGGTAAATTATTGTAAACATTTTCATTTTTAATGTCTGGACTTGAAAAAAGCCGATGATCCCTGAGTTTGTTTCGGCTATTTCTTCTCAGAGGTAGTCAGTTAGGAAATGCCGGCTTCATCTAGTTAAAAAAAAAACATGACGTGTAAAAGTGATCGGCGATCTTACTTGCTTAATAAACGATTTCATTTCAATTGTTGGTCATACCGATGCCCTTACAATGTTTTTCTCTTTCTTAGTTTGTGGACAATTTATCATCAGCATCAGTGCCAATGGCCCCAATTGTCTTGTTAACAAAATAAACTAATTTGAAGTGCATCTTTTTCTTTCTATTTCATTACGGAAAGCATAGAAGATAACATTTTAGTTTAATCCTGTCAAATTAAGATATTCCATAGACAGTTTAGACGCGATTATAAACATGGCGACCAAAAATACATCAATTTATGTCAGGCGCGGACTAATTTGGCAGCTCAAAACTGACATTTTATCTTCTGTCCTTTTCTTAACGAAATATAAAGAAAAAGGTGCACTGAACTTAAATTTAGTTTAGTTTGTGAACAAGGAAATCGGGGCGAATAACTTAGTATTAGTATTTTTAGTTTTTAATGTAAGCAAAAAATACATAATTGTTGTTTCTCTTTTGCAGATTTGAAATGACATGAAGGCTGGTTTGAAGCAGGATGGGCTGGTAAGATAGTTGTTAGTTTAGTAGGTATACAATCAATTTTATATGTATTTAATGCATATTAAGTTTAAGATAGTGAAATGTTCTATGTATACAAACCATAGCGACGTCGTAGCTTTATACTTTATTGAGTGTATTCTTCCAACGTGTTTCCTTAACAAAGCATGTGATTTTACAGTTAATTGTATTATAGAAGGAGAAATAACCGCTCTGGTAATACAGTTACTGCCTCTTGTAATTCAGTATCCCTCGCATGAACATAATGGTCCTAAGAACTCCATTTATCAAAGGTGTTGTTATTCTACAATGTTATTTTTTATATATGCGAAAACCGAAACACGTGTCCAGTATTTTTAAGTAAAGAATCATGTGTACAGAATTTCAAAAAGATATCATGAAAAATCACAAAGTTGGTTATGGTCAACGCACCGTTCGCCCGCCCCTGCCTGCAGCGACGCGGCGCGGGGGGCCTGTCTCACTGTGATCTACCGCCAGCTGCTTGTGCGCTCGGTAACCACGCTGCAACAATTTCTAAATGTATTCGGGACAAAATATAACATGGTGTAAAAATGATAGGAATCTATTCAGTTGCTTATACTGAACGAACTATATTCAGGTTTCGTATAAAGAAAGATAACGTTGTATATGTATATGGCATCTCGTAGGTCCACCTAGAAGGCTGCTTAACCGGACTTGTTTGCGGGTACCTCAACAAATTTACCAGCCAGGGCTTAAAAACTTAAAAACTAATCAACCACTCAGTGCATTGTAAATGGGTTGCGGACCTGTTTTTTTTGTTTTCGGGGGAGAAACCTTCAGAAGGCGCCCGAGCTTTGGGGACCGAGGTCGGGGAGGGTGGGATTTTCACCTTACTAACACCACCCCACCGGTGATCATCCGCACTTAGTGGTGGTCTCGGTTCCTCTTGTAAGACCAATTTCGGAACCGCCCCTGCGCAACGCCTGTAAAGGCACCGCCCTGGGGAGACTGTAAAGGGGCCTTCCCTAGGGCTCGTTATGTACGGCAGTACGTGACCACTGTGCCACCTGATGGACAAGTGCGTGCCAGACAAGACACCTGTCTGGCTGTTTGTGTATGTGGCTCTAAGCGTCCGCCAACCCAAATGCGGTTGCCTCCCCGACGCCTCCTTTCCCGAGTAGGATCAACCCCCTCTCGATCCCGCTCGGCGGTCACCTTCTTGATCTTCTTGATCAATTCTCTGTCGTTACCAGGATAGAGATACCCTTCACTAATGCTGGCAGAGACAGATCTCGCCCGATCCTGGCAACCAGAATCCGCCGTGCGAGGTCTATGCAGGGCACTCCTCAAGCGTGTGTTGTGTGGAATATAGGATACCTCTCAGTGATGGCAATTTGTCGTCTTCTAGCCCAATTCTGTTGTACTCACCGAAGTAACCATCCCGGTGAGCCTATAGCCTCCCTTCTTACGGAGTACGGACCTAGGCATATAGCGTCTTTGGGAACACGGCGCTATTGTTCTTGCTGCAGAAATTTTAGACATTTGTTACGTTGTGACAATATAACAATACAATTTTCCATGATGTTGGTGCTAGAGGTGCAGCACCCCAATTGCGTAATAAACTAATACTATCAATTGGAATCATTTTGAAGCTTACTGCTAATCCATTGCTCCATATGTTGGAAAAATGTGTCTGTTCAATAACGTAAATAACGCAATGAATGTTGTTGATCTGTCAAAATGAAACCTATTGCTACTGGTAGTGTATTATGCAATTACCCTGCTGTACAGCCTGCTATGTAACACTTAACCAGTCAATGTTACTAACACTAGTTTGTAAGTGCGTCCAAGACGCGTTAGTCATAACAAGTTACATATTATAAGCTGTCACAGTTATTACATAACCCATGTATTATAAATGTATCAGATTTTAACGTTGTTTTAAATTCAAATTATTTACATTGGATGTTTTTGGCAGAGGACCAAGTGTTGTTTTTGTGTTTTGATCTCGAGAAAGGTTTTTATTAAATTTAATTTGTTTTTTTTTTTAATCTAAATTTTTGAAACTGATATTTTGGGATTTGAGACTGATTGGGATGGGGATAGGATGATTCTAGTAGGTATTTGTCGATTGAACAAGATTATGAAAATGTCCTATTGAATAATTAAATGAATTTATATTTTTACGGTAATGTTAGAAATGATGGCTGGAATGAAAAATAGGAGTACATTTTTTTAATATTATCACAATAAATGCTCATATCGTTAGATTGGTCTGCCAAAAGATTCTAAGAATGTGATAAGCCGTTATTTGAGTCCGGAATCTTGTGGAAACAATATATAAGTAAATAAAATATATGTAATATTAGTTTTTATAATGTCGACTGAAGATCATGATCTCTGATGTAAGTTGATCTCACATACTTTAAGTTGATGTTTAACATTATTGAGCGGTGCACTTTTGCGTAGACTCTTTCACTTCGCCTTATTTTGTTTCATTAAAATACCCATTACAATAAATAAACGCTTTAATAACAGCGAGTCCCTTTGACATAATATTACAGGACGATTCAAACTTTGCGTCAGCTCTGAAGTGCGTTAGTCACTGTGCAATAAATACCTCACCGATACCCCCGCTGACAGGCTTATTCGTTACTGCGCCGCAACTAGCCTTATTTTTTTTTTTAAATTGGTATGGGAAATCATCAAATGACCTCTCCTGCTCTGGGTGGAGTGGAAGGGCGCGTCAGACTTTTACTGACTAAAATCCACTCGTGTTTCTTCGTTTGCCTATGCGCCAGGGCCACGATTTCTTTTTAACTAATCCACAACCCTGACCCAGGAGGCATCGGTCTTCGTGGACCCCGTCACGACGTGCTGACATCTCTTTGAGGCGCGCGTGAAACGCAACGCGCCGTCGACTTGGGTCTGGTCCTTACCGCAAGCCCGCGCCTACGGTGGCCGGGTGTGCGATGTTGTCTTCCGACCAGGGCGTCTCTTGCGGCGGCTAGTGGCGTGAGGGCGCTGGGATTCCCTCAACTTGCCTCATGTTCAGAGTTGCCATTAAGTTTGAATCGGGCTGTAGTCATCGGCAAAAGTGTTTACAGTAAAGGTCAGAAGTGCATTACCACTTTTGAACTTTATTGGAATAACAATAAGTGTCAAAAGTGGTACTCCACTTTGGACCCTTACTGTACACATTCAGCTTTATTCAAAAACCATTTACTCATTTAATTTTGAATGAAACTTGATGTTGTTACGAACATAACATTTTCGAACCTTGAATTCCCAAGTGTTGACATTGGCGTTCGTTACTATAATTCTGATAAAAGTATACTGTAAGGTTGTGATTTGAATGTCTAGCCACATTCATGTCTTTATTAGTACTAATGTTGTAATCAAAATCAACTCTTATAACTGCAGGCTTCTATTATGCAATATGGTGTTAGGTACATCGACCGGCACACGCTGTTATCACGAATTCAGCAGATTATTGTAAATGCCGCAATAATAGGTATATACCACAAATTTCGACCACCACGATTCGACGAACAATACCAAAGAAAAGACATTTGGGTAGGCTAATTATATTACTCAAACTGTCAGACCATGAAAAAACAGAACAGAGAAATTGAATCTACCCACAATACTGCCGTCAATAGCATAGTTACAGTAAGTACGCTCTAGAAGGTTATAAGAAAAACGTGACTTAAGTTTTTGTGCGAAAATCTCCCATAAATTCTTTGTTTGTAAACAGATCGTGATGGACAGCTTAAATGAAAGAGAGTGAAGCCCTCTTTCATTTAAGAGGGTGAACACCTATCTACTACATAATTGGCAAACAATACTAAAGTTGAAAGGCAAAATAAACCTGACTTACTGGATATATGCTATTGAAAACAGAACAGTTATCCTACTAATTCATAAATGCAAAAGTTTGTGACGATGTGTTCGTTACTCTTTCACGCAAACTGATTATTTAATGAACGGATTTAGATGAAATTTCGCACGTTATCTGCGTGCTTTTTTATCCCGATTATCCCGATTTCCGTCTGAATTGAAACTTCGCGGGTAAAACGGCGGGGCGCATCTAGTTTAATAATATAACTGGCGATAATTTCTAAGGTGGTTTAGAATCGTATGTTGAATTCATGCTAACTTGCAACATGGCTTTTTTTTTGGAGTTCGTTTTTCAGCATATTTCTGATATAAGTATATATGTTTACATAAATCAAGTAATAGGCTGTGGTGTACTATTGTACGCCCAGTCCCACAGTTTGTAACCAATTACTAGAATGTTTCCGTGTGTAGACACTAGTAACCGGTATTTGTAACAATAGTATGTAACCACTTGTCTTAATATGTAGTCAAATAACTCTGTATAAGTGAACAAGACAGTTATACAAGTACTATGAAGTAAACGTAGTAATAATAATGAGCCTTAATGTTAGACCAGGTGCTCAATATCGGCTTCGGCAAGGAAAAGGGTCCTTCGATTTATATGCAAGCGCACACTGTCGGGAACTATGCCTTGGCATGCTGCAACGTTCTTAGGGATGATGAGTTCCTTAAAGCATGACGAGTTAACCCCGAGTGTTACCTCGGCACCGCGGGCGACGACGTACTGAAGGATCCCGAAGTATCCCGAAGCATCCTCAAAATCGTCGCTGCAGTAGCCTCAAGCATATCGAAGCGGTATTTTTATTACTACGATCATATATGATGGCAATTTCTACTTTATTGTCATGAAGTTAATGTGTATAATGCTTTTTAGCCGTGCCGATGCCGATATAATTTGCGCCGGGCGTAAGTTATCCATATAAACGTTACTGATCGTCATTGTAACCATTGCCACAATCATGAAATGCGTATTTTTTACTATTGGTATCTGTATTTTGCTAATATTTTATATCTAAACGTTTATAACTACCGAAATTAGATACAAATAAATGAATGGAAAATACTCGTCATTTGTTTTATTGTTATTATTCGCCGGTGAGTGCCCGATCACTACCTGTATCTACTGCGAGTTCAAATAATATTTTCTTGGAGAACAGCCAATTTTTTCTTCTAATATATTAGGGTAATGTTCAGAGACGAACTAACTGTATACTATGTGCTTCTTATTTAAATAATGCGGGGTAATTGCATAACATTTACAGTAGCGAGGGCTTTAGTTCAAAAGTATTCATAGGGTTATACACGTGTTTAGGCCGACAAATTTTTCGAACAAATTAAGTAATGGACTTGCTACAATATCCTTTGCTTCATTGTGATTGAAAGTGTATGCTACGTAATTAGGGTGCTCCGTGCTGGAGTAACCAAGTATTGAATTTTATCAGTTTCAAATTCGATCAATTGAATGATCGAGAAAAAGAACATGCAGTCAAATCCATTTCTTACTTTTATGTTTCCGGTTCAAATTAAACCTGAAAATTGAATTCCACTTCTCGCGCAGTGATGATTTTAAGTCTAATGAAATTGGCCAAGCAAGCATTCCTTGTTCAATTGATAAACAAAATCCTAGCCTATTAATATTGCAACGGCCACTTCTCAGAGCATTGCATAGCAAGATTGGTCGGGGATCACATGTATCATATAACTATGTATATTGTATCTGTTGTGGTAGATCCCCGTTTCTGTCCTTATACCTACGCAATCAAACTTGACAAACTAGGTATCAAAATGCACATTTTTTTTTCGGAGATTTTGCTTCGCGTATTTTACATTAATGAATATTATTCATTTTTTCCAAAAAGTTTACGCGGATAGGGGACGCTCCCGCTTTAGAGCGGGCGCACGCTGCTCGTATTAACCAAGTCCAAGTTTCTTCACGGTGTTTGCCTTCACAAATGTTAGTAATGTCCAAGATAAACGGATACATTACATTGGCACTTGCCCAGATTGGATGAGATTTCACAACCTCGTGCACGACAGCTTAGGCTTTCACCACTGGGTCGTCCCGACACCAAACAGCGTACCCAAAATTAAAATAACAAATACACACAAAAACAAATCTAAAATGAACTAAATCCGTCTCTGCCGGTTAGTGCGTAGATAAATCACTGAAATTGTATTACGTAAGCGTAGGCTACTGGCGAACAGACTAGTTCACAGTCAATGTTACTACATACGTCCGCATTCTACCCGCGATGGACATCGTGGCGGACATCATCGATCTCTACAAAGACAACAATTGGAAGGAAATAATTCACCGGTACCATGACCATCCTGAGAGGAACAAGCTGCTGTGGGTGTACCCTAGTGAGGAAAACTTTGTCTTCGTCAAAAAGTGCTTGAAAGAGCTGTACTGTGACCGGATCGTGAGCATCGGCTGCGGGAGTGGCCTCCTCGAGTGGATGATCACCGAAGCTACTGGTAAATTGTTTATTGTTTTATGCTTCCGGTATCTAACTACTTCGGTTTTAAAGATAGTTACAAATGGTGCCTCGTCAATTACAAAGTAGTCGTTAAAAGCTTTACAGAGTTCGTAGGATGTATGATTTTATGTTCAGAGGTTCCACCAGTAAGCTATATGGGATGCCCTTGGAGCGAGTACATATTTGAGCCATATTTTGACGTCCGACCTAAATAAAGGACGATGTTGATATTGAATGAGAACGGAGGCCGCTGTCGGTGAGGGCGAATATGATTGCTCATAAGTTTGCTTGCAGCTGCAAGAGTGTGAAGACCTTGTTTCGAGCCTATTGCATATCTTTTTATACTAGTGGTCTGTATGTGTCATATTTGCAGAAATCCTACAGCGGTCTACCCGTTCAATATAATAAAATGCTGAGGGAGCTGCTGCGGCTGCCTCGCTTCTGCAGCGTATCTGGAATGTTCGCAAGCGTCCGCATAGACGAGTTTTTATGCCAGTATGCGCAAGAGGGCGACCTCAATAGAGAGTAGAGTGTGGGGCAACAGCAATAGTCTTGTTACTGGTGTTGGCAACACCGTGTTGCCAACAGGTTGGACGGACCTTTCATGCATACTGGCTGACTTTATTTGTATTTGGATGTATGAGTTTTTGAGTATGAACTTGATCTGAAATAAATAAATAGTAATTAGTGAATAAGGCTAGTGGTCCGGATGGTATACCAGCGATTGTTCTTAAGGCATGTGCGCCCGAGTTGTCTCCTGTATTGACGCGCTTGTATCACCCCTCATTTAGGACTGGTACTGTGCCCAAGTCCTGGAAGCTTGCCAGCGTGCAGCCCGTGCCCAAAAAGGGTAGTCGTGCCGATCCTACCAACTATCGGCCGATTTCAATAACCTCCATACTCTGCAAGATTATGGAGCGTGTATTGAACTCGCGCCTCTTGGCTTACCTGGAAGGTAACGATCTCCTCAGTGACCGACAGTACGGGTTTCGACGCAATCGGTGAACTGGGTACCTACTAGTGTATGCCACTCACTTGTGGGGCGAGGCCCTCGAGAAAAATGGGGAAGCGATTGCCGTCTCCCTTGATGTTTCGAAGGCCTTCGACCGGGTATGGCACGCTGGCCTTTTGAGTAAGCTTCCAGCGTACGGCACTTCCTCTGGCCTGACTGGCTGGGTAAAAGACTTCCTGACTGAGCGGTCCGTCCCTCCGATTTGTTGTCGACGGATGCTCATCGGAGCCTATGTCGATCAATGCCGGTGTTCCTCAGGGGTTCTGCAGCTCTATTCCTGCTGCATATTAACGATCTGCTGATGCCCGGTATCTATGGGTATGCAGATGACAGCACAGTTGTGGAGAGATACCTGCCGGAAGCTCGGGCTAGTAAGGAATCAATCCGGTCCGAAAGAGAGGCTATGGTAGAGCGTACGAGTGCTGCACTACAGGCAGTCTCCGAATGGGGCAAAGCCAATCTTGTAGCATTCAATGCCGCCAAAACACAGGCGTGTTTTTTCACCGCCAAAAGGAGCCCGTTCACCTTGGGTCCTATTTTTCAGAAGGTATCCTTGGAGTGCACCGACCGCCTTCACATTTTGGGAGTTGAGATTTCCTCGAACCTAAACTTTGGGAGGTTCATTGAGCTGTTAGAAAACTTGGCGTCATCGCAAAGGTCCAGGGGTACTTCACACCAAGGCAGCTTGTAATGTTGTACAAAGCACAGGTGCGCTCGTGTGTGGAGTACTGCAGCCACATTTGGGCTGGTGCTGCGAAATGTCACCTGGCTACTTTTGATTCAGTGCCTCTCCACTGAATCAAAAGTGCGAAGAGGCTGATTGGCGACCCAGATTTAACTCGAAACGGTCTCCAAAGCCTGGAGCACAGGCGTAGAGTAGCCAGCCTTTCGGTCTTCTATAGGATGCATTCTGGTGAGTGTGCAAGGGAATTGTATGATTTAATTCCCCCATCTCCGTTCAATCATCAGACGACCCGCCGTACGGCGACTTTCCACCCTTACGTTGTTAACACTACTACGATCCGGACGAAGCGTTTCGCTTCTTCTTTTATACCGCGTACATCGAGGGACTGGAACAATTTGCCGGCGGCGGTGTTTCTGTCACACTACAATTTGAGGGCTCAAGGCTATAGTGAATAGGCTCGTAATAAACTAGTGCGCTTTACCATCAACGATCGCATCATTGCTTACCATCAGGTGGGACTGCGGTCAAGCGCTATTTAATAATTTATAAAAAAAAAATATTATAATTCGAACTAAGATTATGAAAATGGCAATAAAAAAATAAGTTCGATGTTTTATTATGATTTGTGAACTGAAGGTAATGCTGATTATATAAAACGTAATATCTGTCTTTCTAATATTCCAGGTATGCCGGTCTCAGGCATCGAGGTAGACGGGGCGTGGTGGCGCTGCAGGTACGCCCCGCCGACTTTTATACCCCTCCACTTCACTCCGACGGAAATGGATAAGGAAACAATCACTATACTGCAGAGAAATAAAAATATTGCTCTTCTGTTCTGTTATTTCAATAACCGGAAGGCGTTTGACAACTACCTCAAGTATTATGTCGGGAACGTGTTGATCATCATCGGTCCACATCAGAAAGGGGTCCACACTGACCCTCTACCATTCAATGACGTCCCAGATGACTGGCTCCTCTACAAGTCGCAAGAAATCAGAAGCAGTGGGGATTTCATAGTGGTGTATACAAAACTAAACGTAGAAACACATTCCATTTAATAAATAATAATAACAAATATTTACAATGATTTAATGACTAACAGTCTTTTTTTATAAAATATTGTCTCGAGCACACAGAGCAGATCAACTTATAGAAGTGTGTTCAAGACTTTAAAAGCAATATAACAACAATATTATTTGTTAAGCAACATTTGTTTAATTGTACATGTGCTTGAGCACATGTATAACTTAGTAATTATGTTAGGATGTTAGTATATACTTTAAAATTATAGGTACGGACGACAGCAGACGACCCTTAATACTTTCGAAATAAAGTTGAAAATCTAATAAAGAAATCTGACAGATTGTAGTAGCTTGATGTGCTGTCGTCTGTACATATCTAATTCATAAAACATTTATAAAAGCATACACCTAATGTCTTAATTTAATAAAAATATAATTAAATGGGTAATATTGCTTAACAAATAACTATCTAATAATAACATCACAGAAGGGAGTTTTTAGCTCCACTAGAAATAGGAGCAAATAAATAATAAGATATTTCATACCCTTGATTGGTATAAATCCTAAAGGATAGAGGAATAAGAAATAGGTCGTATGTCGTGCCTCGGAAAGCACGTTAAGCCGTTGGTCCCGGTTGCCATACGAACATCTAGTGGCAGTCGTTACGGGTTGTTGGAGCACTCAAAAATCCAACAATTGGTCTAACTGTAATGCTTCGGTATCGCCTTCGGGCTGTGGAGTTGAGACGGCAATCGCTTCACGGAAAATATCGAAGTTTAGTTTAAATCAGCAGTTAGACTGTTAAAGCGGACCCCAGACTACAAAGCTGAAAAAGCTTCGGATGCGATTGGGATTAACGCCGAGAGGAATAAGAAACAGGCTCTAAATGTCTCGTGCCTCCGTGTGGTAGTGTGGAACGGCGCGGGCGCAGACCTCTAGTCGGGGCAGCTAAGAATTTCCGGATGTGGTCGACTAATCATTAAACGACTTCTGCAAACTATATAGAAGACACCAATATCCTTCACGTTCTTACCTACAGTATCCGAACGCTAATGATAGTGTTGATTAAATCAGCTTAAAAACTTTTTAAAAGTTGACACTGTAGGCCTTTCAGAAGTAAGGAAAGAAAGCGAAAACACACAGACGGAAAGGGGTATTTATCTAAAGCAGTTTGTCTTTTAGAGTATACACAGGAAAGAAGGTTGCCAGGCTCAAATGGGAAATTTTCCTCACAATAGGTGCCAGAAGATGGACGGTGCTGTCGAGGACGGCCCAGAATGAGGTGACGAGATGACCTGATTAAGTACCATGAGGGCTGGTTCGAGATGGCATGGGAAAAGTTCGTGGAAGGATTTCGGGAAGGCCTTTGCTCAGCAGCAGGACAGTATAGGCTAACAAAAAAAATAAAAATCAGTTTTTCATAAGTTCAATGTTTTTTACATTGATTTTGTTAGTGGTCGGTCTCACGGCCGTGTTCATCATAGGATCCATCGCACTTTGACTGCAGGTCGGCGAGTCATTCCCGGCGCATTCACTGGGAGGGTCCAACAAGTCCTTTTGGTTGATCGTCGGCACTTCACTGACCATCCGGTTGATGTCATCCTGTTGGAAGCCGGTGTCGTTATCCAGGAAGTGGAAGTCGTTGTGCGTGTACAACCCCTCTAGATTATAGTACATGTCTAATCTCGGCAGCAGCTTGTTGTCGTCAGAGTTGTCATCGATCTCTATGACGTCGTTCTGTTCCTCCGATATCGGCTGAAGGGTAACTCCAGACAGATCCAGTCCCCCAGTATAATTTTCCCCCACCAGGTTTTCTAAAAAGAACTTGTCTATTGCGATGGAAGGTGGGTTTGCTGGTTCGTTGTTAATTTGTAAATTATAGAAGGAGTCTGATTTGACTTCGTTCTTAATTTCGCTCATATTCTTATGTATTTCTTCGAGCGGTGGCGACGCTTTATATTCGCGGGCTAGTGCCGAATTGTTAAGAAGATTCGCGTTACACATTCTTTCTAAGCTCGGAGACTGCGTGTTTTGTTTGATTGTACTCTCCAGTTTGATGTAGCTGGGGTCGGTACTCTGTATCTTTTGCGGCGGAGGGAGCATCGTCATGGAGTTGACGTTGATTTGCTGGTTGAATGAGAATATTTGTGGATTGTTGTTCATTTCGTTGTCGACTGGCGTGGTCGCCGCGTCCGTTAACATTGGCTCTTGAGAATATGCCATTATATCGCTAGGAGACTCGCTCAACGACGGTTCCGGCTGCAGCTGCATGAACTGCGTTGTGATCAAATTGTTGAAGGTCACGGGTCCGCCTAGTCCAAATCTCTCATTGTCCTCCAGTCTTCTGAACGCCATCTTCTGTTGCGAGTGGAACATGTTCTCTTGATCAGGGCCCTTCAGTATTAGATTACTCTTCACAGATATTTTAGGTTTCTTTCTCGGAACTCCTTCAGGTTCCATGGATATGTTCACCGGAGAGTTACTGGACGAAAGTACGGGAAGTATCTGTGTCGGTTTTATTATTGGACCTGACACTTTAGTGCTCGACAACGATATCTTGTCGGCAGGTTTAAACATGATATTATTGCGTAGAGATATTTGTGGTACGGGAGGCAACCGGATGGGGAAATTAGCCATGATATTGTTAGTCATATTGCCCGGTATCGGACAGTGATTGGCAGTTAGAGGATTGACATTATTATTTTGTAAGAGACTTTGTTCCATCGCCACAGAAGTGTTGAGGAATCCGTGCAGATTAGATGGAGTGCCGTCGTAAGTGAGCATCGGGTGCTGTGACTGGTACTGATGTCTCTCCATCATCGTGTCGTTGGAGCTTTCGGACATGAGGCAGTCCGAGTTATTGTCCTCTTTGCTCAGGTCCGTAACCATTATTTGAGGGTTGTAGTCTGTCTGCTGGTCGTTGGTACTTGGGGCGATGGAGTAGCTTTTCGCGTAGTTCTGCGGCAAGTTCTCTGAATAGCTATCATAGTCGTACACCTCGATCGGTATTTCGTTGACAGTTTTTGGGGAAACTTCTGTACTTGGCTCGGTATTTATGATAGTATCTTCATCGTTTTTCTTTGCTTCGCTAGGTATCGTCCACGTGGGCTTATTAGGTTTGCTTTTCATGTTTATGAGTGCCTGGATACTTTCTTTTTCTGTGTGGGTGGTGAGGTGTTGGAAGTGCTTCTCTTTGCTGACACATTTGAAGGGGCAGTACGGACACCGATGTATGTCTGTGGTGACGTTGGGATGAACGGAAACCATGTGTTTGGTGAACATCGTCGACTGGATAGCCGTGTAGGGACAATGTTTACATTTGTACACGTTTTCTTTTGAATGTTGTTTTTTATGGCGCCGCAACGCATTGTGGTCGCCCGTCCGGTATTCGCATTGGTCGCATTCAAAAGGTTTGTCACCTGGAAAGAGGAGGATTTTCTACACATAGGTAAACAAATCTTAAAACTTTATGTAATGCGTTTATGAATTGTAACGGTTTTATGCCTCGCATATTTTTAGAGGAACCGGGAACACCCCTATGTGCGGATGGTCATCACGGAGCGATTTTAGATGAGGTACAAATTTCACACTCTCCGACCTCGCTTCCTAGAGGTGGGTTTGAAGGTTTCCTTCAAAAAAAAAAAAATGCAATACCTGTCCCATTGTGTACCTATATGTCGCAGATAGCCAGTTTAATTACACATTTAGTTAACTGTCTAGCCTTTTAATTAAATTCGACTAACGACTTGAATGACATTCAATAAATTAGTGTTAAGGTTGGAACTGTAACCAATCACGTGCGAGGCGAATTCATGGCAGCAACATTGCCAGGGCGCACCAACCAAGAGGGGCCGAAGGAGCAAAGTGAGGTGGACACTTCTTACAAAAGCCAGGTGATTGACTGAACAGCTGATTTAACCAGTTAGCTGCAACATATACATTGGATAAATCTAGAAATACCTTTATCTGGTGTCAACATTTAGCAGAAATAATATCATAATAAACTACAATATACATACCAGTATGAGCCCTTAAATGCAGTTTAAGCTCTTGCTTCCTAGAGGAAGAGTAGTCACAGTGGGAGCACTTGAAAGGCTTGAGCTTTTCGTGGACCTCAGCGATGTGCATTCGCAGTCTCCCTTTGTTCATGAATTCTCGCTGGCAAAAGGTACAGCGTAGGGGTTGGGTTACCTCCTTGTGGATCAACTTGTGCTTTGACAGCTGGTTCGAGTTCTTGAAACCCTTATGGCATATGGAACCTGCAGAGGAGGTGGAATTTAAGGTAAGCATCTTCGAAAGCATTGCATAATCAGACTTTAAATTCCCACTACTGAGGCTCCTATTATTTTGACACTACACTAGGTAGATAAAATAGTAAAACTTTAAAAACATTTCGAGTCTCTATTCATATGGGAGGTATAGATAAAATAATCCATAGTTCATTATCTCACAATAATTGTGAAAGGCTTGCAATGCTTTATTATTGTACTAAATGTTCCAACTTAAAATGAGTTTTAACCATAAACTGAGGTCCAAACTCACATATGCACAGTTTTAACTTCTTATGACACTTCATATGGACGTTGTGTAGTCTATATCTGCTGTAAGTTTTAAAGCCGCATACTTCACAGGTCGGCAACTCCATGTCAACCTCATGCACCTTCCACAGGTGTGTGTGTAATGTGTCTACTGCTCCAAACACTTTGGAACACTCTGGACACACAAGCTTTCCATTCTTGTGACATTGCCTATGATATGCAAGCATCTGATCCTCTTTCATACAAATACGGCATCCATTTACTAAACACATTGTTCCTTTTTCTACTTCTATACTACTTGGTTTCACCTCTTCAATCATCTGATCAGACTTCCGTAGCAGTGGAATGTGTGATAAATCTTTTGCTTGTTTTGGAGACTTTGTGGCCTCCATGGAGGGCTCCATGTAGCATGGCTGTATTGATGCAATCAAGTCTGGAGGGACACTACCCACTTGGATCATGTTACTATGTGGTTTGACTGAGTTTGCATCTGACACACTGACATATTGTGAGATTTCATTGGTATAGACAATATTTATACTAGCTTCTTGTATTATCTCTTTAGGATCAATTTTTTCAAAGTTTGGTGTGCTCATTTTGTGTAATTCGTCAACTGATATAAATGCCACCCCTTTAGGCAAGTCATTGTTTACATTCACTGCATCTGGGACTATTTCTATAACCTGTGGTATTTTTATATCAGGCAAATTTTGTGGGATTGTCACAGTTTGGGCTGCAAGCGGTGGCTCAGCACTGAGGTTCTCTTTCTTTAACTTTGCATTTTTAAGAGCAATTTGAACTAGACTTTTAATCATTTTCTTAATATCTTTGATCCCCATTTTATGATGATTACGGAGATGTGTCCTAAGAGTCTCTTCAGCGTCAAAGACACTGGTGCAGCCTGGACAAAGGATCTGAACATTATCTGATAAACCATTGCTCTTGGCTAAGTCTGGATGGACGGTGAACAAATGAAATTTTATGTCGTCCTCAGCCAGCGCCATGTAAGGACAGGCTTCACATTTAAAAAATGAAGTGGATCCCACAGATTTTTCTTCGTAAGACATGACCTTTTCCTTCACAGCAGGCTTTGTTTCTGTTGGTGGTTGGTTCGTCATTTTATTTAAATTTAATACGTAGCATTGAGTAGTCATGTTACACGGCGCAAAAGGCACTTTATTTATATTACCATTTTATATTCACAAGATATACAGTGTATTTCAAACAAATTGTTATACTTTTTGATTTCGAACAGGTGTAAACATCATTGGCCATTTTCGTTTAGAAGTGTTATAGGAAAAGAAGACAAAATAATAATACTGGACAAAAATGACAAAGAGAACAGATAATATGCTAAAGATGTCAATTGGCAATTATGTTTGAGACGCAACACCACCATTGTTTGTCAAATCTAAAGTGATGTCAATATTCTAAAGATAGGTTTTCTCTCCTGTGAGTAATTTAGTCGATTTAGTAGTACTTCCATAAACTGGTTTATGGTTACTACGAAATTTCGTTTGATAATTGATGTAAGTTGACTATGTTTTTTTTTTTTGGGCGAGAAAGTCAACAACACTATAAATAATTTTAATTATCCAATGAAAAATGAGCGTGACACTCCATTTTTCATTAGATATTTAAAATTATTTATAGTGTCGTTTACTAAATAAAAGCGCGTGATTTATATACTAAAAAGGTAAACTTATTTAAGTTAAGGCTGTATGGCGTACTATGCCTTTGCTTTTTCCATTCAGAACTACGGATAGAAGTGAACAAAAAAAAAAATGTCTATCTGTATGGCCGGCAAATTGACTGACGTATCCCATTGATGTCAGAGTTTAGCATCGTGTAATATTTTTTATCAAAAGTAAAGCGAAAACCACTAAAATGAGCGTGAGTACACCGATACGACCAATATCTTTCTTTTGAAAGTCACATACAAACTCATATTGCAATTCTACTTTGTTATTACAGCTGGAAATTGAATCCATGATTCGTTACACGTCGCCGATCAACCCGGCTGCTTTTCCACACCTTACACTACTTCTCCTCGGCATCGGCATCTTCTTCACGGCGTGGTTCTTCGTCTACGAAGTTACTAGTACTAAAGTATCTAGAGATCTGTTCAAAGAGTTATTGTTATCACTGGTCGCCTCCTTATTTTCAGGCTTTGGTATTCTCTTTTTATTGTTGTGGGTTGGCATCTTTGTGTGATAAGTTAACAATATTAGTTTGTAAGCTAATTATAGCATTCCGAGTGTGGTTGGCACGAAGATTGGTTCTGTTAAACTAAATGTTTGTTGGTATTCATAAATTTTATATTTAAGAAAACTGACGTTTTTATTTTTTGTAGAAATCTTTATTACCATTTTTATTGTTGTTGCCATTATTCTGATATGAACATAAATGTATGTTCCACAATGAGCACTTAATATAATCTTCAGCATTCAAGCAAGCAAAATATATCTAGTTCCTAATGAACCATCTATGTAAAGTTCTAACTTCTACTACTCTTAAAAGTTAAAATAGAAAACAATAAAAGTAACTTATTTATCAATTAATAAAACTTAATTTTCTAATTTGTGCCCAATTGAACCCTATTACATGAGGCAAACATAACTGGGGAAATGTGGGTGTAACTTCCATGGGTCACCTCTGCCTGACCTGTAATTGAAGAGAGGCATAATGTTATGTTACTCTCTTAAAAGCAAAGTTTTCTAGATTGTAATTTTGAGTTGATTCCAATTCCCAATAAAAAGGCTAAACCTTGATCAGAAACACTATTCACTTCAAATAATTCATTCTATGCAAAAATTAACCTTTTGAATGCCAATCACTTCTATACAAGTTCGAGATTTTCGTGCCCTCAGCGCCACTACTTGATTAGAAGTAATCACAGTATAAAATAAATTTACGACTTTTACAAGACCTTTTATTTTGTTTTTATGGAAAATTGCCCTGTTATCAACCATATTTTTAACTTTTTCACGCATAAAAAGTTCTTATTAGTTTTATTTTCAATAGAAACAAAATCGCCAGAAAATATTTTAATGCCCCCAGCGCCAATTACTTGATATCAAGTAAGCCAGTGATGGGACACGATGAAGACCTCGCTATATTTCATCTCGTCGAAATGATCATAAATACTATTATTGCAAGAAAATTACGTGAATTAATAATATTTTAAAAATATTGTAAACTATAAACTAGGTTTTATTCACCTTAATCAAGAATAAATAGGTTTTCTAATCATTGTCGAAAGTGAAACACCGTTTGAAAAACCCATCCCTACAAAGTTAGTAGTTTGTCACTCCCCATAGGCCACCGACTTGTATAGAAGTAACTCTGTGACGTCATAAGCGGACAGGTTTCAAGGTCATAGTGACTTTGTGCATTTTAGTGTAGTGCAATGTTTACAGCTTGTTGTTGTATTCAGTTGACGCACGTGTTTTTTCAAAATAAATTGTGACGGTGAATATGACGAATTATTGCGAGTTGTTCAAGTCTGAATCGGAATTTTAAAATAGTTCGTCGTCTTGACTTTCCGTTCCGTTTTCTATTAGTTTGTACAAACCAGAAAAATAAGTGCGAGTATTTTGCGAAACCATTAAAAATGGGTCTGTAACATCTGTGTAAAAAAGTAATTTTAATAAAAAGAAATCGGCCAAGTGCGTGTCAGACTCACGTACAAAGGGTTCCGTACCATTGATTTATGAAATTAAAGGATTAAAGTTATTTGTATGAAAGATTACGTGGTAATAAGCGATTTACGAGGTATTAAAAAAAACTACTTACGAGATCTCGTTCAAAACAATTTTCGTTAGTAGTTTGTATAGTAATGTATGTACTTGTACATCATATGTTATTTTAGATTTTTCATTTTCTTGTTGTAGAAGTTAGAGGGAGGGGGGGGGGGGGGGGGGGGGGGACCAACTTTTTTCCACTTTGGAAGCGTTTGTCGCGCAAACTATTCGGTTTAGAAAAAAAAAATTTAGAAACCTCGATATCATTTTTGAAGACCTATCCATGCATACCCCAAATGTATGTTTGAAGAAAAAATTTTTTTTTTTTAGTTTCAGTTCTAAGTATGGGGAGCCCCCAATCTTTATTATTATTATTTTTATTTTTGCATCAATACCTTAATACGGTTCACAGAATACAAAGTTACCTACCAAGTTTTAACAGTACATATAGATCATATAGTTTCGGAAAAAAATGGCTGTGATATACGGATGGACAGACAGACATGACGAATCTGTAAGAATCCATTTGGCTTCGGAACTTTAAGAAATGTAGAAAACCACGTATTTAGCTTCTATTAATTGTATTTCTTGTAACTAAACGAAATAAATTATGCAGGAATCGGTTGAGTTTATGCACGTGTAACTCGACCACAGTGAATATAAAAATAAATACCATAGAAATACATCGACAAGAAATACGTCGACAAGACATCCTTATATCAGAAAGGATTTTGACGTGCCTCGAGCGCCAACTACTTGATATGAAGTAAAAGGCTTACATTTGGAGACAAATAGGGATGTGAACTTCTAGAACACACGTCTAATAAATTTATAATTCTTTTCTTTATTATAGGAAATATATCCAAGTTTTCATATTGATTTTTTTATGAAATAAAATACCTAAAATATGAAAATACGGTTACAGTTTTTATTTAGCTTCGTAAATTGGTGAATAAACATTAATTTAAACGTATAATATTATTTGTCGATAGGACATTAATCCCATCCCTACGTTTTACTATAGATACGTTATACATTTGTAGCGTGGCGCTGGAGGACACATCGCGTATTATGTAGATTGGCGTTCAAAAGGAAGAACTATGAGATAAAACAATAATTGTGATATAACTATTAAAGAGATCAACTGTTGTTGAGACAATTACTTTTTATGGTTCCATACCAAAAGGGTAAAAGCAGAACCTTATTACTTATAGTCCATTGTCTGCCACTTTCAGAACAAATATTGAAAGTAAATATTTTTGTAAAGCATGCAACCATTCTTATATCTGGCACATTCAAATTTCCCGGTTCCTTCCCATTCATTCACATTCAGCGCTCACGAATAACTTCAGTCACTCTCTCCTCAACAACTTCGAAAAAAGTTCACCAGGCGCGCCGGCCGGCTTATAAAAATTCTATAAATCGATAATTACCCCTTGAAACCACCAACAAAGTGATCAAGTGAACATCTGTGGTAGGGATGTTAGGGAGCTCCGTAACCGTAACCGAAACTATTGGATATCCGATATAAAAAATCTTCCGTAACCGTAACCGAATCCGAAATAAAAGTTTCGCATAGTATCGGATAGGGGCGGAGCCTAATTGACACACGTTATGACAAGTTGTTTTCACACACAAGCTACGCGCATTGTTTGTTTTTTTTCTTCTTTTGTCGTCATAACATTCTCGTAAATAACTGACTTGTGACCAATTTTATAATAGCAAATAGTTCAACAAGTGTGTTGTGTTACGATATCGATTGAACTTGTACAAAATGCGTCCTAAGTCGAGTGCAGTTTGGTTATTTTTTGATGAAATTACCGATTCACGACGACCTCACAGACTGATTGAAATTCCTGCCAAAAACTAAGTAAAACTACTTTATTACCTATTTGTATTTTACTTTTCAAATTCCTTAAAAAATTAATATCCGTAACCGAAACTAACGGATAATCCGAAATAATTTATTATCCGTATCCGTAACCGTATCCGGTATAATAATCATTCCTAAATCCGTATCCGAAATTTCATATCCATAACATCCCTAATCTGTGGAGGCCTCCTTCACAACCCGGAGAGTGTAGCGCTGGGAATCCCGCAAGTCTACCCTTGTTTCATTTGTTTGTGCTTGGGATTCGTGAGGATTCCACAGTTTCCCAGAAGACGCGCCTAAAAAACGCAGTCCAGCTATCGAAGAAATATGGGTACCTATGTCATCAACAAACAACTCTCGATTGAAAATTCGTAAGACGGAGGGAGAGTAGCTAGATCGCGGCGTAAGTGTGCCTGCTCCGGCTGTTCTTTTTAAGCATCGTGCGTTTGGTCTACAGTCTACAGCCACCTACGCGCATTCTCGCGTGGCGAACCAAACTAATTGCCAAAATATTCCCCCTCAACTGTGACCCATGATACTTTTACGATATACATAGGTGAAAATCTAATAAAGAAATATAGATTCTAGTAGTTTGACGTGCTGTCGTCTGTACATACAATCTCTGCTCAATTTCCGCGATTTTCATTAAAAGAAACAGCGGCTTAACACGTTCAAACACGAATGGTGATTGACTCGACCGTCTGTATACTAGGGATGTTACGGAGCTTCGACTCCATTAAGCCGGAACTTTCTATTATTATCATACCTTCGGTTCTAACTTCGGTTCCGATACTTTTAAATCGGAGGTTAATATTAAAGCATAAAATAGCGGCGGTGGCCTGTCGGCTCATCGGCGGCTGTTATGAACAGGTTCATACATGATCTTGCGGGGAATTCCCTGACTCCTGCTACGTGCACTCTATCGTTAACTATTTTTTCACTTTAGTTTGTTACGCACACGGTACGTTCATAGGTTATAGGTAGATATTTGTTTTGATTTTCGCTAGTTTTGGAGTCGACACATTTGATTTAATTTATTTCAAAGCTTTTGTTCATTTCATCACCATCATCAACCTTTTATCGTCCCACTGCTGGGCACAGGCCTCCTCTCATATAGAGAAGGATTGAGCGTAATCACCACGCTTGCTTAATGCGGGTTGGCGATTTCAGACAAAGTCCAGGTTTCCTCAAGATGTTTTCCTTCACCTTTTATTCAGTCATTGGTGTCCCAGATATACTTAAAAATATATACAACTTAGAAAAATTACATTGGTACTTGCCTGGCCTGGAATCGAACCCGCAAAGTCATACTTTTAAAAACTCTCTCCGGCTCTCTCACTCGACTCCGGTTTCGGTTCCGATACCTTCGTTACATCCCAATGTATACCTGTAAGATTCGTGTATACAGTATGTTAAGAAAACCCTGTCCGACCCATAAGGATAATAAAGGTTAGGCAAACACATGACCAAATATAATATAAAATTTTACGTAATTACCATAGTAACTACCAATACAAATGAATTTTGAAATAATCTTTTTTCCCGCGAATTAATTCCAACTTCCCCGAAATTTGGTAATTTTTAAAAAAGTGACAACACCGGTATTATTATGAGCGAATAGCGATGCGACCACGTGCCGCGTGCCCTGCCGCCCGCCGCCCGCGGAATGGTGCTTACGCACATTTATTAAGTTAGTTTTTGCGAAATAATATTTTTTTTAGGGTTTTTTTTTTAAGTTTAGCCCGGTTTTGTATCCATTAGTAGAATCAGTTATCGATACCTAACAACACCTTCACGGGTCGGACAGGGTTTTCTTAACATACTGTATAAAGTAAGCAATTCGTGCGAAAGTGTTCCCTAACCATTTCAAAAGTTTCAATAAGTGCACAACGTTAACGTTGAATTCTACCACTGCCGGAGTGCAACCCGTTGTTTTTTTTTTTATTTGTGGGTAGGTATATGTTAGGTACGGGCTTGATCTGGGAAATTAAAAAAAATGTTTACGGTCGGGGGTCTCCCGACAGGAACAATAGTTATTTATGCCACTGTCAAGCAATGATAGCTATTGTAATATGAGTGATAGTTTACAATAGCTGTTTGCGGCAGTGGCTTACAAAAATTATTCTACGACCTTGAAAACAATGTTATTTATAAATGCAGATAAAATTTAACAATGGCGCGAAAATAGCGCGGTGCGCGCTATGTGGTTTTGTTGCTATAATCCCACAAATGAAAGGCAAAGGCAATTCATCCATATAGCCTAATAACATGCGATGTTTAGCCGTGACGCAAATTTTATACACGCGCTTTTTGATTATGCCAATATGTTGATATTATACAATATATATGTTGATTTTTTGATGCCATAGCCATGAAAAAAAAAATTAAAAAGTTTCATTGTAGTACGGTTTACCCGTGTGGAAATGGTCACTGTAACACAACTTGGCAGGAATGAGTACTATTGAGATATGACTTATGGTTATGTATTAAGCAAATTAATGGTCGTAGAAAAACTTCTTTATGCAACTATCGCGTGCACACATCCACTCGTATATAATAGAGAGAAAGATAAAGTCGCATGGAGGGGGCGTAACGTTTTTCCCTTACGTAACAATTGCTACCAGTCAAATCAAACAGCAATATGCCTTCCAAAAATAGGCACTCTGTGTGCATAAACTCTGTTCACAGTTTTTTTGACCTCCCACAGCAGCAGCCATGCTACGCGTACTGCCGCGTACTACGTTGTAATTTTTATATTCGTCACAATAATGACGAACATAAAGATTACAACGTAGTATCGTCTTAGTAGTCTGTGGATTACAATAATGTGAACAATTGTCAATTATAGCAACACAAAAAGACTATAATGCTGCTGGGTCTTTTGAATGATGTTGACGGGGTGCTGTTGATCGCGTTAGGCCGGGTTTCCACTGTCGCGAAGCGGGGCGGAGAGGAGCTTTTGAGAAGTGATTGGTCAATTCGTGCACCGCTAAGCTCCTCTCTGCCCGCTTCGCGACACACGACACGCGCCCTTAGTTACGATTTAGGCCACGCGGCAATAGATCCTAGTACAACTATTCCAGTTAACGATGACGCTGTCACCTATATTTTTTTTCGCAGGTTCACCCCTTTTTTACAAGCTTTCATAATTCTATATTATTTTTGAGTTTCTTCGGACTCGGAGCCGGGCTGCGTCTGTTGGGGGAGAGGGTGTTGCTCTCCTCGCTCGCGGCGAAATTTGTCGTCTAGCAATACCGTCTCGTGTATTCGATGTGACGCCAGTTCTTCGATGCGCCCGTACAGCGTCGAGTGGGACAGTACATAGCGACTGGAAAACGATAACATTACAACTGTATAGTCAGGGACTCATTGAAATGATTTGTTTAGCTAATCCATACTAATATTATAAATGTGAAAGTGTGTTTGTTTGTTTGTTTGTCCTTCCTTCACGCCGTAGCTAAGAAATCAATCGAGCTGATTTTTGGCATACAGTTAGTTGAAAAGAAGGAGAGTAACATAGGCTTCTTTTGGTCCTAAAAAAACATCAAGTTCCCAAGGGAGCTTACTGGAATATTTGTATGTGTACACCAAATATCCTAATATTATAAATCGGAAAGTGAGTTTGTTTGTTCCGCTTTCACGCCGTAACTACTAAGCTGATTATTTTGAAATTTTGCAGACGTATAGTTAGAAGTCCGCATTAAATAATAGGGTAGTTTTTTAACCCGGAAAAAAGTTATATTCACGAGGGAAATCTAAAAGCGCGATATAACCGATCTCCACGCGAGCGAAGCCGCGGGTGGAAAGCTAGTTGACTATAAAGTGAACTGCTTTTTTTTTATGGGACAAACCCGCCACACTTTTCCCAACCACTGCAACTCCTGAAAGCCAGAATCAACAGTGGCGACCGCCAGAAAAACGCCGAGCAATGAAGCTCGACGAGTCCCGGAGAAACGATTCAACTGTCTTGGGTCCCGCAACGAAATTAATCAGAAAAGAATAGCGGAGGAGTAAGAAAAAAGATATTTTTTCCACTTCCCTCCATAACAAGCAGGAGACAGAACAGAACTAGGCCAAACGGCACAAAGGGACATTATTGCAACTGGGAGAAGCCCAGATTGCCAAACACCACGGAATAAAATTTGATTAAGTTAATGGGTCCTAAGCAGGTATTAGCTGTTACAATTGATTCCAATAATAGGTATGGCAAAAGCGCCTGAACGCACGGAAATTGGTTCTAGTTTCTACAAGGTCCGTATAATAAACGACTCCGGATGTAACTTGTACACTATCCAACATAATATTGCGTTCATTCTGCCAAAGAACACACTCCCACAAGATGTGATGTGCGGACTGTTCAAATTCACAGTTCGATGTAGAACACTGACACAAAGGGGAAGGAACAAGTTTAAAAGAATACAGTTTACTTTTAAAGTTGCCATGACCTGTGAGAAATTGGGCAACGCAGTGGTCAACCACCAGCCATGTCTTAGCCAGCCGATCGCCAACGGATGGAAAGAACAGATGGAGGTGCCGGCCCTTGATGGAATTATCCCACCTACTTTGCCATTCGGATAAGAGGTCCTCCCAGACTTCAGTCTGAGGTTTAAATAATCTAGAGATTTTATTAAAGTCGCGTTGTGTAACAAAATTAGTGTCCATGGCCTCCCCCCTCGCGGAGTAGTACATTGAAGCACGTCGCTGTACCTCAAGGTCGACTGGAAGTACACCTGCCAGTACCGGTAAGGCTTCAGTACTGACCGTTCTATACGCCTTGCATAAAAATTTATTTATTTATTTATTTATTTATTTATTCATTAAGCATGGAGGACTTACAGCTAAACAAATCAGTTAAGAAACAGTAAGATGGACTGACAGCCAATAACAAGTCCTCACTTATAAATTACAGATTATTAAAAGCATCCTATGGACACTAGGTAAGTGAGTACGCGAATAACAAAAACATAAATTTTTAATTGATTAAATGAAAAAGTTACGGCTTAAGCACCTCCTAGCCAAGGACACACTACTCAAAAATGGATCTATATCATGCTGCTTACACAACTTGTTTAAATTTCTGCTTGCACGCACTATATATGAATTCTGACGATAATTTGTTGAGGATAATGGCACACGCAAAGGCGGATTAAATCTTTTTGACTTCATAGGGGTATTAAAATAAAATTTGGACAAGATTTCGGGACAGTTTATACTACTATTGAAAATTTTTAATAAGCAAACGCAGTCAGAGATCTCGCGACGACTAACTAGGGGTAATATATGAAATTTTTTGCAAAGATTAAGGTAATTTTCAGACTGATATGGTATTTTTTGATGATAACACAAGTATTTTATAAATCGTTTTTGAATGTTCTCTATGCGGTCAATATATTTGTGATAACATGGGTTCCATATTTCAGATGCGTACTCCAAGTGGCTTCTTACAAAAGTACAGTATAGAATTTTTAAAGTTTTGGCTTGAGAGAAGCACTTGGATAACCTCATTATAAAACCCAGTGATCTGGATGCCTTCTTAACGATTGCATCAATGTGCGTTTCAAAGCTGAGCTTAGAGTCGTGGTGAACTCCCAGATCACGGATGGAGTCTAATCTGGGTAGAACTTGATTACCTAGGGTATATGAAGCAGTGATAATGGAACGCTTTCGAGAATACGTAATAACCGAGCATTTCGCGGGATTGAGATCTAAACTACTACGCTGACAATAGTCCTCAAGACGACGTAGGTCATCCTGGAGTGCTGATACGTCTGTCTGTGATGATATTATGGCATATATCTTCATATCATCAGCGAAACAGAGTAGATTGGATGAGGTCAAGCAAGAGTCGATGTCGTTAATATAGATAACGAAAAGCAAAGGGCCAAGCAATGAACCCTGCGGCACACCACTAGGAACAGGAACCCAGCTCGAAATGTAATTATTGACTGCCACTGCTTGAGACCTGTTCACAAGGTAAGATGAAAACCATCTGAGTAGATCTCCGCGTATTCCCATATTATTTAACTTTGCAATTAGGATACTATGATCAATACGGTCAAAGGCCTTACTATAGTCTGTATAAACGACATCGACCTGCATACCGTTATCCATGGCGGCAGTAATAAAATCATTTAGGAGTATCAGGTTCGTGACAGTAGACCTACCTTTCAAAAAACCATGTTGAAAAGAGCTGAATGAATTTTTCAAGGCATTATAAACCTGATTATAAATGATTCTTTCAAAAACCTTTGCTATAATGCATAATTTAGATATAGGCCTGTAGTTTACAACCTCTGTTTTTGCACCTTTTTTATGAACAGGCGTTATGAAAGCAGACTTCCATACTTGTGGAACAACCCCAGTTGATAAAGACTTTCTAAATAAAATCGAAATAGGTTGGGCAACAGAAGGCGCACACCGCACAAGAAGTTTGGATGAGATATAGTCAGGACCGGGCGCTTTAGACGTGTCTAATGATCGTAGCAAGTTGATGATTTCTTCAGTATTGATAATAATTCCGGAGATGTCTGATGATAGATTCGAAGATTCAGTAAAAACAACAGAAGAGTTAGGATGATGACGAACAGTGGGATTTAAAAAGGTAGAGTGGAAATATTCAGAAAAAGCTTGACAAATGGATTCCCCAGTTCTGAAAGTATCATTGTTATAGTTCAGGGTGCTTGGCATTGCATTCGAACTATAACGTTTTTTTACAAAAGTCCAGAAATATTTTGGGTTATTTTTAATTGATAATTCAGTTAGATTTATATAGCTTTGGTAACATTGAGATTCCATATCTTTCACTCTTTCACGAAGAAGCTTAAATGTTAATTCATCAGATTTGTTACCGTATGTTTTGAATTTTCTTAAGTATTTATATTTTTCTTTGATTGTTCTAATAAGTGCGGAACTATACCAAGTTGGATACTGTTTGTTTCGAGATAGTTTCTGCGGAATATATTTATTCTGTAAATCAAGAATAAAATGGTTAAAAAAGGTCACCGAATCATCGACTGACCGAAACGAGAATTCAGTTTCCCAGTCAGTCGCGCTAATATCTTTGTTAATTGATTCATAATCTCCTTTATCAAACAAAAATTGAGTTCGAGGGGCAGATTCGAGGGGTAAAGTTATGAACAAATCCAGGTTAATTAATAATGCTGGGTGATAGGCATCAATAGGCACCAATGGGGTAGAACATTCAGTAACATTTATTAATTCCTGGGAAAGCACTAGATCTAGAATTCTACCATGTTTATTAGGCACGACGTTATACTGACCAAATCCAAGAGTGCATAATTCGTCACAAAGTAATATTTCGTCACTACCTTTAGGATTAGATGGAACTAGTGACAGATTATTATCTGATGGGACCCAGTTAATACCACTCATATTAAAATCACCTATAACGAGGAAGGTATCAGAAGTATTATTAACTACTGATTGATTTAATTTAGAAATGAAATTAAACAGTTGTAAAGAAAAAGAAAGACCTAAGTTTTGTTGACATAAGTAAATAACACAAATATGCAAGGTAATAATATTCCGAGTAGTAGAATTTTTAAGGCGTATGGATAGCCAGAGGTCCTCTGCGGTAGAATGAAAAGTTGGTTGGCTGATAACTGATAATTCCCTACGAGTAGCAATAAGCACCCCCCCACCACGCGATTGTCCGGTTAGAACGCAATCTCGATCACGACGCCAAACGATATATCGTTCATCAAAAAACTCAGAATTTAAGATCCCATCCAATAACCAAGTCTCAGTAAGCACTATGACGTCATACGAGTTAAGTAACATTTGACGATAGAAACAATGAGTTTTAGTTCGAAGACCGCGAACGTTCTGGTAATATATTTTTAAGTTATGGACCGCCATGGGGAATGTAGTCAATAATTGAATATAAATCGTAACAATAAACAGTAATAAAACAGTTTATTTTATTATAATGTGTAATCTTGTATAATAAAACTATAAACGTGTTAAGAGGGTACACTCTAAAAAAGTATGTGCGAGAACCATATTCATACAGCAAGTAATAAGTTATTGTGAGAATAAGCAAGCAGTAATGCGAAGTGCGTGCAAGTGCGAGCGAGCCAAGCGTATTGACATGCGATGGAGCTTTAAAGTAAACAGCGCGATAAGAAATGTAATGGAATTTTTGAGCTAAACAAAAGAGAGGTGGCATGTTCGTTAGTGTGACTGAGGTGTTAAACATTTGGTAAGCAAGTACGAAAATACAATATATCAAAATAGCTATGAGCAATTGCGAAAAAATAAAACAGTGAAACAAAATTAAAAAAATACTTAGATAAAATAAGAAACACGTTATATAATCTTGTTTAAATCTGATTCTTTTCGAATTATAATTACTTTAGAATTAGCATTTTTTAGTACGTGAATTTTACCGTGCTTTACCCATACGAACTCGTAGTGCTTCTCTTTGGCAATGATCTTAACCTTACTTAAAAGCTTCTTATACTCCACGCTCAGGTGATCATTGACGTACACACGCTGAGATGTACCCTGGAACCCGATATGAGATGTGGATAGATCCTTGACGGCACGTGCAGCTGCGATAAAATCTTCTTTCACATACCGATTTAAAAAACTCACTATTATTAGTTTTTCGTTAGAGTTGAAAATAGGAACCCTTGACACATAATTCACCTGGGATTTAGGGCAGCTATAATTAACCTTTCGGCCGATTGATTCAATTATGGCGAAGAGATTTTCATCTTTTCTCGTAGGAACTCCTTTAATTTCGACATTGTTCAATCGGGATCGCTGTTCATAAGTAGCAAGATCACGCTTCACCATCGCCAAGTCAGTCTGGAGGCTGCAGACTGTTTCCTGAAGTTTATCAAATCCTAAAGCCTTAGCTTCCATCTCCGCGAGTCGAGTATCAAAATCATCAAGTCTACTATTCGTGCCTTCACATGTAACTTTCAGCTCAGCTAACTCCTCCTTGATTACCCGGATATCATCTACCAAGCTTGGTAAACTCTGTAATTGGCGCTTCATGTCACGAATCTCACTCAGTATTGTTTCGAGAGAAGCTGGTTCAGGAGTAAGTATAGCTGGTGACGACGATCGGCAAGTGGGGCACTTCCATTGAGCCATTCTAACGGCACCAAGCTTCCTCCATCCGGCTTCGGAAATGTTTGCACATTCAAAATCCAAATGTTTCCTGCAGCTCCCGCACTGGACTCCATCATTGAACTTTACGTTGCAAGCTGCACACGTTTTCATAGTTGAAGTACTAAGTGTAATTGAATATCGAAGCAAAATAAAAACTGATTGCAATGCAAAAGCTAAAAAAGGTTGACGATCTATTATTCCGAGCGACGCGTACTGCACTAGTAAGTGTCCACAGATGAGTGGAATGTAAAAATATCAATGCCAAACGTTGGCTTTGAAGCAGTTTACGTCGTGCCGCTCCTATGCTGGCCCTATCGGCCCAAACAGGTGCACCGTAGCACATACATCCTAAGTAGGTAGCTCCATATATAGTTTTTAAAGTTAGGAATGATAGACCCCAAGTTGCTTTGGATATTCTAGTTAGGGCATAAAAGTTCTTTTTAGCTTTTTCACCAACTATTTTTATATGTTCGATAAATGAAAAATTCCTTTCTAAGATCATACCAAGGTAGCATACGGATTGCTGTTTTTTAATGGGAACGTTGTTAAATTTAATAGTAGGCAATGATTTAAGATTACCTTTTAGTAGAAGTTGATAGGTTTTATGTGGCGCAAATGCTAGGCGGTTACGATCACCCCACTGAGATATTAAATTTAGGCAAGTATTGGCCAAGTTCTCAAGTCCAGCTCGGGTACTTGACTGAATGAGCAGTAGGCCATCGTCCGCGTAACCAGTAAGTGAACAGCCGCAAGGAAGCGGGATCGCGAGGAAGTCATCAAAACCCAAATTCCATAAATAAGGACCGACAACTGAACCCTGAGGACATCCCATGGTTAGTGTTTTAGTACTAGAAAAATGACCGAGGTTAAGTACCGCGGAACCGTTTATAAAGTAAGAGTAAACGAGATTATATATGTTTCTATAGCAACCGCGGGTTTTTAATTTTAACAACAGCATAGGCCACCAGGCGTTATCAAAAGCCCCAGAAATATCCAGGAAGATCCCAATTACGTACTTGTTTTCAGATTGGTTAACGGTTCTTCTGACAGAAAGCGCCGCGTCGACTGTAGATTTACCTATGGTGAAGCCATATTGATTATTATGGAATTTTGGACCGTTCGGTAGTAAACGTGGAAGGATGAGGCGCTCAAGAAGTTTACCCAAAGATGGTAGAAGTGTGATAGGACGATATGACTTCGGATCATCCGGTGGTTTGTCACCACACTTTGGTATTATTCGTATGAAACCGCGTCGCCATTTACGAGGAAAAACGCCTTCAGCAATGCATCGGTTATATACAGTTAAGATGGCATCACCCGCTGTTTTACACGCTTCTTTAATCATCCTATTAGATATTTTATCTTCACCTGATGATTTGTTGACCGGTAGTTTTCTAACAATATTTATAAATTCGTCATTAGATGGTACGTCTGACATTGGTGATTCAGGTGGCACAGGAGCCCACGCTCTAATCTGTTGGTGGTAGTCGCTATCGTTAGCCGGTGAATCATCAGGGATAAGTGTATTAATTAGCACTTCTGTTGTTTCCTCTATGCCTGTGGTATGCTTATCATTGACTTTAATGTTTTGAACGTATGCAAGGTCGACCGATCTGTTTGCTTTAAATTCGTGATATAAGGGAGACCACGGACCCTCCCTGTCAAGTTTATCAACAATTTTTCGCAACAAATTACCCTTAGATTTTGCCACCGATGCTTTGTAGCGTGACTTGGCAACTCTAAAAGCATTTAAAGCGAACGTAAGAAGATCTCCAGTAATCTTTCGGCTCTTGAGTTTATTTAACTGTCTACGCGCTCTGCGATATCTTTTACGCTGTTCAACTAAGTAATCACTCCACCAGTCACATCTACGAATATTGGTCATAGATCCGCGACCAATGGCAATGTCAGCACAGTAGGTAAAGGTTTCTGACATAATGTCAGCACTTTCTTCGGCTGACAGCCCGTCCCGAGTGAATTCTTTGGCGTGACACGCAAAAAGCGAGCCGAAAAATTCCCAGTTCGCGCCTTTACATCTATATCTGAAATTACCGGGAATATGAGACGGACCCTGAATATAACCAGGAACAAATTCGTACACGATCAGGCGATGATCACTACAAGACGCGTCCGGTAGGACACGCCACCTATCCAAACGTACGTCCGCACTTGAAAGTGTGACGTCAATACAAGATTCGCCCATTTGGCTGCAGAAAGTAGGTGGTGCATCAGGGGTATTATGAATAGATAGGTTCATCTCAGCAATGAAATCCTCAACAGCGCAGCGTCGTTCGGTATCGGTGGCCCGAACCTTGCCATACCACAGAGACGATGACGCGTTGACATCCGCGCCAACGATAACTTTGCAGCCCGCGAGTGACCGCAAGACATGACGGAGATTATGTATATGAGGAGTAACAGGATCTGAATATTGAAAGTAACAGCTTACAACGAATACTTTAAAAGAAGCTGATGATACTTCGGCAACCGCACAGTGTGGCGTCATGAGGTCACGTAAAGACGTTACCGTAAAGTTAGAAGACCGCGCAACATAAATTCCGGCTCGTGCCCTGCAATCCAGTTGCACTACCCTGTGACGTAAACGTGAGTTTTGATATTGTTCTTGAATGAGTACAAGGTCTAAGTTGTAGTCAATAATTAATTTATCTAACTCTGATGTCGCCACCTTATCGTTGTGAAGGTTTAATTGCCCTATGTTTATCATATCCATCTTAATTAGTAATTAGTATGCAGGATAAGTTGTTCGAGTTTTAATTTATAGGTACCGCACTGTTCAGATCCACAACGATGCTCAAAGGGCTTTTTATAACGTTTACACGCCGCGCAAACCGGGGTAAAATTTGAATCGCCCTTATGCGGGCAAACATTGGTTTCGTGAGCCTCGGAACAGACAGCGCAGGTTGGTGATTTATTAGCGCAATGCTTTTTAACATGACCGAATTGTTGACAATACGCGCAACGAACTACCTCGATATCATCAACAAAACGGCAAGTGGCCCAGTCAATAAATAATTTATCCTTGGTAGTCACAAGATGTTTACGTACCGCAGGTTCAATTTCTATGCCTATCCATTTCCGACCGGTATCGGTAGAACGCCTACGGACTATTTTTGTGGATTTAATAAAATCGTCTTCTTTTATTGGCAACTCATTTTTAATGTTTTGGCGGTATATAGCTTGCAAAAAATTTTTGTCTTCCATTGAGGCGGGAATGTCCTTAACTAATAGACGGGGGCGGCGACCCTTTGGTTTTTCTAAGCGGAGACCGGCAGACTTTATAGCATCTACCGATTCTAATCTTTTTAATTGGTTTTGATTAGCCACACGTAGTACAACTCCCGATTTGGCGGTTTTTTTAATACCGACTATTTGAAACCCATCGTCACTCGGTCTAATCGCCTTCATAAGAGCTTGTTTAGTGGCGGACGATGACGCATAGTCAGCTGATCGCTCTTGGGTCGGATAGGCGACGACACAAGGCAGAGGCACTCTAGATTCAATAGCCGGGGCCACTTTAGGCAACCGCAGTTTCAAAGAATCTGCGTACGACATTTTATTGTCCTCATTAACGGTTTTAACGCCGGATTTTAATTTGATTATTTCTAATTCGCGCTCGGTATTAGCAAGCTTTGTTTCGTTACACGAAGATTTTAAAGCTAACAAAGACACGATACTTGTAACTCGTTGAGTCATATCCATAATAGATGATTTATTCGCGACATTTATACGAGAACCGTTATCGTTAACCAGTTCGTTTATTTTGGACAGGTACACAGACGCCTCCGAAACCAAATCGTAATAACTATCACTGTTACTATTGGACATATTTAATGTAGGCGAGGACTGTTCTGGAGAATTAGGTGCTATTTGTAGGCGTTTCGACCTATCATCTACTAATTTGTCGGTCGGAGACATTTCACAAAATAGACGCTTAGCCGTCTGCGTTGGCGGCGACCTAAGTGTTTTATTATTTCTACGGAAAATATCTCCACCACGATCAGGCGGGTCATCATTGTAAGTTGACATAAGTAATTAATAAACAAGAAAACAAATCTAACTTAACGAAAAGAAAATAAAACTAGTGAGAAGAGAAAAAAAAAAATTACGTTACCCTCACAAAAAAGAAAATAAATGTACTCACCGAGATTGATTGATTTACAGTAATTACAAAAACAAACACTAAAAATAAACTTACGATACCAAAACTAGACACAAATTGAACAACCTAGAAAGAAAAACACCAGCCGGAACTGATAATCGGAACACGATATTCGTAAATATAACCGGAGCGTATTAACTTCACACCACACGGCGCGGGGGCGCGAAGGGAAGGAAAGGGAACTGCTTGTGGACGATAAACTTTTGAACGTCAAAATTACAAAAGTCAGCCCCCAAAACGCAAAACGTAGTGATTACTTGCTCTGTAAAAACGCCCATTCTTTTTGAGGCTTGCTTCGTGCAGCCCCGCAAAGCAGCCCGCTTCCTGCGCTTTATATATCATTAAAACTATCCACACAGTAACACACTTGAAGTCGAGTGCATCGAGTCTGTAGAGCTGAGTGTTTTCTACGGCGACCACGGTGGCAACACGCTTGCTGTCTTTCATGAGCAGTGCCACCTCGCCGAAGTGGTTGCCGTCCTCCAAATGACACACCTGCAGTAAATCAATAGAGATGTTTACTTATTTTCATAGCCTTCCTGCATGCTCAGCCATGTCTGAGCCCGGGAAACAACATCGAACTCCCGGACACCGTAGGCTCGAGCTTGTGGACGGCGAGGAGAGGACCAGGCCGGGATCGACGGCATGTGTGTTTCATGCGCGCCTCAAAGAGATGTCAGCACGTCGTGACGGGGTTAACGAAGACCGATGCCGTGAGAGATACCGTGGTCCCTGGCGTACAGGCTAGTGAAGGAATACGAGTGGGTTTTAATCAGTAAAAGTCTGACACGCCCTTCCGCTCTGCCCAGGCCGGGAGAGGTCACTAGATGATTACCATCCTAAAAAAAAGTCACGTCTGAGCCTAACTCTATGGCTACTGTCAAAAAGGTATCCATACCTCCACCCCTTTCAATGAATACACAGCTACTGTTCCAGTTGCAATGAAGTACATGCAGTCGCCGATGTCCCCGGCTCGCACCACTAAGTCGTTGGACAGGTAGACCTCGGGGTGCAAGCAGCCCAGCACGGTGCCTACCACGCTCGCTGGTACATCTTCGAACAACTTCACTTTGTGGACCAACGTGCGACATGTGTATAGTTTGATTTCGTCTCGAAGTTCCTCTGTGTCAGACAGATCCAAAATGTATTTATTTGAAGTGGGTTCACCAACAGCATAGTATTGAGAATTCAAAGTTAGGATTTGAATAATTAGTCTAGCTGTTTGGTTGAATGGCTGAATATCATTCAGGTTGCTAGTTGAAAGGCACTGTTTAACAAAACCGACCAAATGCGAATTGAACACGTGCATGAAGTTTCCTGAATTATCGAAGTTATTTAACAAGAAAAAGTTATTCGTACTTTAGTTGTACCATTTTTTTTATATTTCATATACATAATCTATGCAGTTTCATCTCTCTAGTACTAATGGAAGGTAATCCGAGGACGGACAGACATGATGAAACTATAAGGGTCCTGACACGTGAACTACGGAATGGAAGGTTAATAAGCTGGTTGGAGGCGATAAACATAATGAAACACTTCAGATGCCTTCAAGTTAGTATTAATATAATGATAAAAATTTGCGGACAGAACATAACGACGGTGCTTTAATAGCCGGCACGGCAACTGCAGTGACAGTGCAACTGGGTTAAAATTAAAGGAAAGAACATGTCAGTATAAGTGTTACTTATTAAAAAAAAAAACATTTCACCTGAGAGGCAGTTGAGGTCGGCCTCCTCTTTGAAGTATCGCTCCTGGTACGTATACTGGTAGAAGGCACGGACTCGCTTCTTTAGGGAAAGAGGAAACTGCCTGTATTTCATGTACTCCTGGTGGATGAAATATTGAAATAACTATGTACCTATCTAAGATATCCACCTTTATGTGGTTGACACAGCTAGGATGCGGACGAAGCGTTTCGCCTCGTCTTTTATACCGCGGACATAAAAGGATGTCGTGGTGGCTTAGTGGTTAAAACACCAGCCTCTGAAGTATGAGTGCGCGGGTTGGGTTCCAGGTCAGGCAAGTACCAATGTAACTTTTCTAAAGTTATATGTACTTTCTAAGTATATCTTGGACACCAGTGACTGAATGAAGGTGAAGGAAAACATCTTGAGGAAACCTGGATTTTATAAGTCTGAAATCGCCAACCCGCATTGAGCAAGCGTGGTGATTACGCTCAATCCTTCTCTGTATGAGAGGAGACCTGTGCCCAGCAGTGGGACGATAAAAACGGTTGATGATGATGATGACATAAAAAGGATTGGGACAATTTACCTGCGGCGGTCTTCCCGTCTGATTAGATAACTTTTAAGTATATTAAAGACTAGAATCAATAGAGATGAAGATATAAAAGGTACCGTTGCCCTTGGCGCACAGGCCAGTGAAGGAAGGGACTGGTAGGGTTTAGTCGGTAAAAGTCTGACATTCTGCTCCGTGCAGAGCGGGAGAGGTCATTTGATGATCTCTCCCGCTCCTGCCATCCTCAAAAAAAAGAAGCTACGTCTGAGCCTAACTAGGCTCCATAATAAACTAGTACGCTTTTTTATATCAACGTTTGCATCAATTCTTACCATCAGGTGGGACCGCGGTCAAGCATTAGTTTATAATAATAAAAAAAACAAAATTACTGAATTTTCATGCCAATATTCTCAATTCTAAATCATCATCATTGAGCGTTTAGTACCGGTTGCATCCGCAACTTTCGCGTTGAAGCCCGGGGTCCACTTCCATGCGCATTCTCCTCCATTTGGCGCGATCTTTAGCATCAGAATGACTTTCCTAATTCTAAAATATTGAAATAGAAGTTGAACTTAATAAGCTCACCTCTACTTGATTCATCAGACCCTGGTACCGCATCGTGGAGTCATAGAACGTGAGGTAACTCTTTATCAGGAAAGCTATGAATAAACAGAACAACAAACATTCAGTTTACTTGGACGTAGGTTTTTAAGCAAAAAATAAAAGCTGTTTGTTTATATTGTCATGTCTGAGATTATGTCGATTAAACCTTAGGTTCTGAACCTTATTTTGGCCTCAGGCATCAATTCTTTCAACTTTCTTAAAATATGCCGCGAATCTAAAACAGCTACTGCCAGTGCCAACTTTACCCCATTATTTAAACGTTTAGGTAAAATTATACCTAAAGATGTAAGATGGATATAATTTTTTATGGGTTTTCTACTGCTCTCCTAAAAGTCTCAAATGTTAAGTTACCTAACGTAAATACCATGAAAATCGCAGCGTATCCAATAATAAAAGAATGAAGCACCATTTCATCTGATTCAGAAGAATGAAGCATAGTGAAGCCATTACCTGAAAAAAAAACCACAAGATTAATTAGTTGTGGGCGCTGTGGCACATTGACAGATTTTTTGTATATTGTGGTGTGTACAACGTACATATTCAGTACGAGCTAACTTTTGATTGTACGGAAAACTTATACAATGCGACGTCAACTTGATGGCTGTATAGGTGATGATATATGCAAAGAAAAAAAAAATTAATGTGTAGGTTCAAATTCTTACCGAAAAACGCGGAGATAGATACAATTATTGCTTTATTGTATCGAGTTTGTATTTCGCTAAGCATTAAGTTCTCATTTTCTTTGACGCGCATGTAATAATTATATCGAGTCGGCATTACACCCGTCCCTGTAGCATAAAACACATGATGTATAATCAGATAAACCAATATTTATCAGCACTGTAATTGTAGCATGGCTTTCATTTTAGCAGTTAAACAACCTTCATTGCGTTGTTAACGTTGTTGAGTGACACATTTTTAGAACACATAAGTAGCAATAGATTAGAAATAGCCTTCCAATGATACAGATTGAGATTTAATTACGATTATGATGCTGTATCTATAGTCATCACAAATATTTATTCAAAAGTTACTAAGTGTAGCTACACCACATAGTCGTAAAAGGAGTTAGAATTAGAATACTAACAGTAATAGATAAACATGGCCGGAAAATACATGAGGCAGGTGCACCAGTGCACAGAGATGACGAACATGGCCGCTATCTGCACCAATCCGTGTACGATGTACGACTCCGAGAAAATCTGCACACATCATAGGTACCATATGATCTCTAAAACTCCGACTCACAGTCCATAAAATTGTAACATAGAAAGCGTTTGCAGTGTTGTTAGTAGGTTTTAGAAATTTTCATACTGATTCACTAGTTCATTGCATACACGTTCCCAGTACACACACCGCGGAGGCTTTACCACCGGAGTTTTAACACTGCCCTTAGAACGTCGTTGTATTGAATCTGTAGGTTGTTGTAGCCCTTTATTATATTACTTATACTTGTTGTAAGCCCGCCGCATAAAGTAGATTGACAGAATCAGAAGATACTGAAACTAGCCGTTTTACGTTTGTGATACATATGTACATATGTGGCATATACCATAAAGCTTCTACAACTTATCTTTCTTTAGTAAATTTCTACATTAACGCTAAAGTATTATGGTTCAAGCTTGAACCGTAATGCTTTGACGATTTCGGGTAGTTTGGTCCCTTTTTTTCCCTCTAATATCTTCAGTCCTGTAGCTGATCTGTCACGAGGAATGGGAACACTCTTAGGCGATTATCTGCCACGCGCGTGAATGCGAGTTTTGGCGTTGACCTCGGTTGGTATAGAAAACATGCACAGTAACTTCTTCTACACAGAAAATGCTTCCACGCGCGTTCATGCGTGGCTTGTATTTGTAAGTCATCATCATCATCTCAGCGTTAATCCCAGTCGCAAACGTAGCTTTTTCAGCTTTGGAGTCTGGAGTCCGCTTTACCAGTCTAACTGCTGATTTTGGCTAAACTTCGATATTTTCCTTGAAGCGACTGCCGTCTGACCTCCACAACCCGAAGGCGATATCTAAGCATTGCAGCTAGACCAATCGTTAGACTTTTGAGGGCTCCAACAACCCGCATCGACTGCCACTAGATGTTCGTATGTGGCAACCAGGACCAACGGCTTAGCGTGCTTTCCGAGGCACGACCAGACCAGTGCAAATATTCATATTCATGCATACAAATATTTGCACTGTGCGGGGATCGAAACCGCGCCTCCCTGCGCAACGGCCGTGTTCGCTACCGCTACGCCACGGAGGCTGGCTTGTATGTGTAAGTATTTGTGACAAAAATGTCTACCAAATACTTACGTACTCTGAAACACACTAATTGACGGGCTCAACAGACCATGTCGTCCGAATATTGTTGACCATTTTCTCAGTGCATTTTTTGTGCGGTTATGCAAAAAGGATCGCGCCTGTCTATTTTAATTGCAGGCGTGACAGTATTAAGTCATACTCAACTGTAAGAAAAAAGCGAAAATCCTTTGTGAAAACATACCCTCATGAATACCTTCGCATCAATGAGGACAGTGTAGATTCTAGCGATCCGGAACATGGACAACACGTGCGCGGCGAGTATGTATCGCGGGCTAATCTTCATGTGAAGCAGTACATATGCCACGGGCAAGCAAGTCACCAAATCCACGAAAAACCAGTGGGTGAGGTAGCGCCTGAAATATTCCTCTGTTTTAGTATGATGCGTAATGGATGGAAGTTTTTTCGGTGGTAGGCCATAACATCGGCTGCCGGCAGAAGTTCAACCACCCACCAGATAAAGTCTTGTCGCCAAGCGATTCCTTGTGTTCCGGCATAATGTCTGGTGTAGCCGTATGGAGGTCAGGTCTGAAGTGTTGTTTTACAATGTGTGCCGGGTACAATGCGCCAAAAGTTGTTGTGAAAGGAGTTTGGTCCTGTAGGGTTTCCAGATAAATTTCCCTCTGGCGCAGCAATCTTTGGTCGTGTTGTTAGGTTTAACATTGCATCACCTCGTTCAATCGACGTCTTCTTTCCTATTCACTCAGTTTTTTGACTGAATAGGCTCTTAATAATCCAGCGCGCTTAACCATCAACGATTGCATCACTGCTTACCATCAGGCGGGATTGCGGTCAAGCGCTAGTTTATGGCAAATCAGGCCTAGGGGCGGCAAATCAGGTCTTAGGCAAATTTTTAGAGTGGATAATGTTTGTGCGCTATAGTCGCATGTGGCGGTTTTTTTGGCAACTACACCATACATTTTGTCAGTGTCTATTACGTGGTTTATTTAAAAGGTAGAAATAAGTCCTCATTTATACTTTGTTTAGTAATTAGGGGAGTAGGGGAGTCATACATGTTCTGCGAGATTTCCTTTGGGGCGTAGTCAAGGTTTAAGTAGGACAAAAGATGTTTATGACGTTAATGATCTCGCTTATGTACAGCGACACTAAAGTCTAAAGTATAAAGTCTTACCAGAAGATAGATTTTCGGCTCATAACAATGTCATAATGTCGTCTTATAACGTATCCTGTATTAAATTTGATGCCGATGTCCACCAGGCAGATGACGTTGATCAACAACAACACGCGGTCCAAGATGTGGATTGTCAGATCATTTATCGGTTGGATGATAAAGAAGAGGCGGAATGTCGACAGGCACATGTGCGAGATATTCACTATTAGCATGATAGACGTCCAGAATAGACTGCAATAAATATTGGATAAGAGTAATATTGTGTTATGTGAAGCCTGAAAAAATGTTTAAGTGTGGTGAATTACATACATACAAATAGACTTTGAGCACATCGTATACAACGTTATTTTTGTTTATACGAAACCTGAATACAGTTACACCATGCTATATTTTTTCCCAAATACATTTAGAAACGATTACAGTATAGTTACCGAGCACGACACGCAGCTTACGGTAGATCATCGCCTGCACAACAGCTGACATCAGAGGACAAGGCACTGCTCACCCTCCCGAGCGGAGGCTGGACCATATTAACTACACAGTCATTTCACAAGTCACACAAGTGTCCTAGTTATTGTTTTAATCCTGTGCGTGTCCAAATAAACAACACATTTATTTAATTTCTTTTTTTTTACCAAATTTCTTACTCTGTTTACTTTAAGTATATACCTAAATAGGCTAAGAGGGTGTATGAGAATCCCTCCATCCTCGAGGAGCTGTCTCTGCCGCTCGGCAACCATGGCAGAGTAGCTCCGATAGTGGCTGTAGGTCTCCGGGTGGTGCTTGGTGAGCTGGCCCAATTTGCGCAGCATACGACTGACTCGTCTGAGGGTAGACGTTGGCACGGGTAACATGCTGTCAGAACCTAAAGAATGAACCTATTGTTATGTTAAGATATTGGTTTTTAATCCAAGTATGTTGAGGCGGTTTTGCATAACACCCGTTTGGCTGGGATTTTGTATTTACATAAATGTATTTAAATTTTTCAAACACATTGAGGTATGCCATGACCACGTATTGAATCGCGACAAAACTGTAACATAGTCTTGTTTTTCGAAGGACTGGTCACAAATTGATGCTTTAAAAGATATTATTAGTCATAGAGCATAACGTCCATTAATTAATATAGGAAATAACAGATGACCTGAAAAACTAGCTGACATTGATAACAAAGTCAGCGATACTTCGTCAACATGAGCACATGTGATTGTGAAAGCTAGCTACATATACCTATTTATTGGTAACCGCATAAGTGAATATAGTAAAAAACAGGACAATACCGAGGTTTAGATCACAATAGTGTTTCTTGGGCGGCATTTTCAAGTTCTGATCAAGAATAGTCAAAAAATATTTGGGGCTGTACCACACAAATCCAGGTAGTCAGCTAGAAGCAGACACAAGTACTATTTTCATTTAACTCTATTGACTGACCAAACCAACCCATTCAAACAGTATACATAACAATATAACGTCACAACCATAGATAATATACTATATTGGTCACAACTAAAATGACATTAGTCGTCAAGTTCATACCTATTTAATTTTTCGATAATTTAAGATTGTTTTTTTTTATATGTGAATAGTTTAATAATTAATATTGTTATTTTTTATAAATTTATTTGATTATTTAGGTACGTACATTTTAATTATTCTTCAAATCAAAAATCAAAATCAAAGCATTTATTTCAAATAAACCAGTTACAGGCACTTTTGAATTGTCAGAAGGTCGGTCAGTCAGTAAGGTGAAGCTAGTCGCCCATTCCAAAGAGTAGGTACCTATGGAGAAGAACGGGCAAGAAACTCCATGGACACTCTTTTAAATTATCAAGCTATTGATACAAATATTTGATTACATCATTCATTTTGAAATCAATCGTGTGAGAACGATGCAGAAATATATTGTACGCTGAGAGCGTCCATTATGGAAAAAAACAATTCAGAAATTAAAATACGCCGTAGCAGCTAAGAGATGACCAGTCCCCTCTGACGGCGTCCGTTCACGAACATGACGTATGGATCAGCATCATTCAGCTCAACCATATTGAAGGGAACCCAATGACCCAACACACACGCCACCACCAGCGAGACATTTGAGTGAGCATGACATACTCTCAACAGCCATAGCACTATCAAGTCAATAAACGACTAACCCAACAAATAGATGCTTTACAGCAAGTAGATCGTGCTCACACGTGTTCCATGCAATTATACAATACTAAGAAATTGAATCTACACAATGCAAAGACAGTTTTGTCCAAGGTTCAGCAGCTCCAACGGTGTTCCCGAATGCTAAGTTTAGCTCCTGTGTAGCTGCACCAGTGCCGAATACCCCTGTCAGCGATGCAATTCCGTAACGTATAATATGCCTGGCTACATAGTGTGTACTGGCTTAGAGTTAAAAAAAAAAAAAAAAAAACAATTGCAAATTTAAACTACGAGAGGAAAAATCAAAGAACAATCAGTGTAAGCACAGAAATCGGACGCAGCTCAAGCCCAAGCCTTTTTGTCGTCAATATAATCTTTAACACTATAAAATGCTTTCTGACACAACTTACGTTTAATGAAGCATTTGAATTTATTCAGGCTCAGATCTTGAACCACCTCTGGAAGTCTATTGTAAAAATGTATACATTGGCATCTAAAAGAGCCACCTATTTTCTTGAGCCTTGTTGTAGGTACAATAAATTTGTGCTTGTTCCTAGTATTTATATTATGGACATCACTGTATTTTTTATACAATTTTATATTTTTATGAGCATACAAAAGATTTTCATAAATATATTGAGACGGCACGGTCAGTACATTAATTTCTTTAAATTTTTCTCTGAGAGAGTGTCTTGGACTTAATTTATAAATTGCACGAACAGCTCGTTTCTGCAAAAACAAATATTGTCTGAATATCAGTGGCATTTCCCCACAACAGAATGCCGTACGACATTACGCTATGGAAATAGCCAAAGTACACTAAACGGGCCGTCTCAATATCAGTCAAATTACGAATTGTTCTAACTGCGTATGCAGCAGAACTTAGTTTTTTTGACAATTTTTCTATATGGGGACCCCATTGAAGCTTAGCATCCAGAGTTATACCCAAGAACACTGTGCTGTCTTCAGATTCCAATTCATCGCCCTTTATCAACACTTTAGTTTTCACCTGCCTAACGTGAGGTAGAGTAAACTTAATGCATTTGGTTTTTTTCTCGTTTAAGAGTAAATTATTAACATTAAACCAGTGGACTACTTTGGAGATCGCGCTATTTACATCACCAGTGACCTGCTGCTGACGTTTAAGTTTAAATAAAAGTGAAGTGTCATCTGCAAACAACACTATATCGTGATTATCCTTTATGAGGTACGGCAGGTCATTAATGTAAATAAGAAACAAAAAGGGACCAAGAATTGACCCCTGTGGGACTCCCATTGTTACTAAAGATCCGGATGATCTTTTTCCATTAACGTCAACGCTTTGAATCCTACCACTCAAGTAGGATGTAATAAGATCCAATGCAGAGTTCCTGATCCCGTAGTGGCGGAGTTTCCTGATTAACGTCTCGTGAAGAACGCAATCGAATGCCTTGGACAAATCACAAAAAATGCCCAAGGCATCACATTTATCCTCCCATGCATTGTAGATATGACAGAAGTTCAACACAGTTGAACACTCTTTTGAACTTTCTCAGTTGAACTTTCACAGTTCACATCAGTAGTTGAACGACCCCTTGTAAAACCGAACTGTTTGCTATGTAATAATTTATGTTTATTAAAAAAACTTAGCATTTGGTTTAAAATTAATTTCTCAAAAATTTTACTAAAGGTAGGTAGTACAGAAATAGGTCTATAATTTGTGGGGTCTGATGTACTGCCTGATTTAAACAAAGGTATTATCTTACTATTTTTCATGAGATCAGGAAACTCTCCACAGTCAATACAAGTATTAAAGATAACCGCTAGAGCTTAGTAATTGCTTCGTGGTTTGTCTTGGCTAGGCCAATGAAAATATTACACGTGCAGAATTGCAAACAGTTTAAACGTTGGAAACTCTTTGCAGATTTGTCAAATATTTTTGTGTTGATCTTTAGGAAGTCTTTGGGGGTTACATGGGGCGTGAAACGTACTAAAACAACAGTATTAAAAAGAGTATAAATAAAACACAGAAAACCAATGCAGTATTTTATCAGGTTTTAGTAAAACATTAATAATTGCACTTACTGACTTACATAATACGAGTAAATGTTGAGAATATTTGTATTGTAGGTACCAATTGACATGTGTACATATTTACATAAATAAATTATTACATTGATTATACACAAAAACTAGGTATTATTATGTTCTCCGCAACTGTGTGTTTGCGAACTCTGGGCTGAAGGGAGTTGCGTTGAAGCCAAAGTTGTTCTCATGACTCGCTACAGGATTGCGGGCACGACTAGCCTGAAAGCAAAAATTATGACTGTGTTATTATAACTAAGTATGGTGCAGTGAGTGGCAGTGCACTCACTTTTTATTAGCAGAGGATATGTAGTTATACCTCGTAGACAAAGTATAACGGAAAAGGTATATACATATCAACGGCACTTCCTACGATAACATCAAACGATATTGGAGAAGTTTTTAATCCTATCTCTACATGTTCAGAAATTATAAGAATTTTTGATACAATGATACCAGAAATCAAACTTTTCAAATTAAAATATTTATACATTACTAAATTCGGATTGGCAAGTAAATGGCCAAATTACTGGCCTAGGTAGTCTGGTGACACGTTTTTAATATACTTAATTCAATTAAAAAATTGCCAATAATATATTTTTTACTGTATGCGCTAGTACTGCACTCTGGTGGCTGAATATTGCAGTATTACTTATAACTATTGCAATTTGCAGGCTGATTGTGTAACATTCTTTCGGTAGCAATAGGTTTCGTTTTGACAGGTCAACAACATTCATTGCATTATTTAAGTTGTTGAGCTGACACATTTGAGCAAAAGATTAGCAATATACTTCAATATGATTTAAATTGAGTATAATAACGTGTTACGCAGAGTGCCGGAGCCTTCACAGGTGTGTACGTTTAATTAGATATTAAAATACATTTTTGGCATATTTTTTTTTTTGTTTTCCTAAGATCAAGAAACTCACCACGCTCAATACAATTATTAAATACTAGCTACGCCTCGCGGTTTCACCTGCGTAGGTTTCGATATGTTTTTTTTTATATGCTCCGCTCCTATTGGTCACAGCGTGATGCTATATAGCCTAAAGCCTTCCAGGATTAATGAGCTATCGAATGCAAATAGAATTTTTGTAATCAGACCAGTAGTTCCTGAGATTAGCGCGTTCAAATAAACAAACAAACACTCTTCAGCTTTATATGTTAGTATAGATGTAGATATAGATAATAGTTATAGTAGGTATTATATAAGCTTACCTCTCCAGGGTTTTCAACATTGGTGCTCGTGGAGCGCTCCTCGTCTGGCGGGAAGTAGTCGTTCCTGAACTGCGGTAGGTCTTCGATCCCGATCAGGTCCGAATCATTGGACAGCTCGCTGCAACGGGAAAATAAAACATAAAGGGGAATGAAATGGTCTAACAGTGAACAGATTAGTTTTTCATGTGCATAATGTTGCTCAAAACATTTTATTTAAGTGTTTTTGGGTAAAAATGGGACGGTTCGTCATAGCTGACAGTTAAAAATGATCAGAGATGGAGTTGCCGCTATAACAATTTTTTTTTAAACGTTGGCCACACTAGGACTTTCTCCTGTATCGTGTGTGCTTTTAAAAACATAGAAACTCACACATACAGCCTTATTTTTTGTTTATGCGAAACCTGAATACAGTTTGCTCAGAATAACAACTGAATCGATTCCAATCATTTTTACAACATGTTATATTTTTTCACAAATACATTTAGAAATTGTTGCAGAGTGGTTACCGAGCGGTTACGATAGATCATAGTACTAACAAAAAATAATATTGTATAAACAGCCAGGCCCGGAACAACTACTTGTAGCTCATTCAAAATATTTGTTCTGTGCGGGAGCTTAACCACTGAGCCAACCGCGTCGTCATATAACGAATGACGTCACGACGATGACGAATGATGTCGTGAATAAACTAAAAACAGTTTTTTTTTTGTTTCTTTAGATATGATAGGAAACCCTTCATGAGCGAATTCGAGTAGCACTTGCCCGGTGTTTTTATTAGGTACGTAATTTCATCTTTAATGCCGTGTCGACACCGGTATCACCCTGATACGTTGCCGGTTTAATGCCGTGTCGACACCGCTATCACCCTGATAGGTTGCCGGATTAATGCCGTGTCTACACCAGTATCACCCTGATACGTTACCGGTTTAATGACGTGTCTACACCGGTTTCACCCTGATACGTTGCCGGTTTAAGGCCGTGTCTACACCGGTATCACCCTGATATGTTGCCGACTTCCTTGTTCGTCCACATTGTACAAGGTCTTAGGTTTTCACAATATATACTTATTTGAAAATCTTATGTATGTACATAAAAAAATATTGTATAGAATTTTTAATAAAATACGCGATATTCATAATATAAATACCAGGAACAAACACAATCTTTCTGTACATCACACTCGTCTTCACTCTCCAGAGAGTAGGCAATTCGTTCATGGGTCAATGTATACACTTTTCCAACCAGTTTCCCACGGACATTCGAGACTTACCCATTAAACGATTTAAAAGCTATTTTGAGACCAAACTTTGCAAGAAGGGGTATTATAAAATCACAGATTATTTAAAAGACAATAAAGCTCGAGCTGTACGCTTTGCTAAGCAATGTCATTAAATCACGTAAATTATTCTAAACTTTTTCATTTTTAATGTCTGGACTTGAAAACAGACGATGATCCCTGAGTTTGTTTCGGCTTTTCTTCTCAGTGGTAGTCAGTTAGGAAATGCCGGCTCCATCTAGTTTAAAAAAATTAGACGTGTAGAAATGATCAGTGATCCTGGTCGTTTAATAAACGATTTGACTTGATTTGACTTACCTTATAGCATCAAAGTCTGGTGCTTTAACAGTTTCATTCCAGATGGGGTTGGATCCCTCCACCGCGTGCTTGTTGGTGCCGGGCGCGGCCAGGCCGGCGCGGTTGAGCCCCGAGTCCATAGAGCTGTACTTTGTCATCGATAGGGCTGCGATACGACGGTTGAGCCTGTTGATAACAAGTATTTGATGTTTCAGAGCATCAAAACTGAAAACGAATCAACATCTGCTCCATACCCACAGACTTTTCCCCACTATACAAGGTTTTTTTTTTAAACGAAACCTGAATATAGTTTGTTTAGAATAAGCAACTGAATCGATTCCAATCATTTTTACACCATGTTATATTTTTTTAGAAAAACATTTAGAAATTGTTGCAGTGTGGTTACCGAGCGCGTAACACAGACGGTATATCATAGTATTAGGAGCACAGTGAGAGAGGGCACCCCGCGCCGCGCCGCATAAGGTGCGGGCGGGCGGGCTTTGCATTGACCATATTTTTGTTGGGACAACCAAGTAAGATGACAAGCTCATAACTTTGAGATTTTTAATGATATCTTTTTGAAATCTTGTACATAGATGAGCTTATAAAATTTACAATAAGTAGAGACAAACGCCTATTAAAATTGCATGGCTTCAGGCGGATTATGGAGATGCTTTCTTATATATCAGTGTTAGTTATCTGAATTACCCATTTTCGCAATAGATGAGTTTGAGTTTGTCTTTATTTAAAAACTAGCTTTCCGCCCTCGGCTACGCCCACGTGGAATTAGGTTATATCACGTTATTTAGATTTCCCTTGGGAATATCAAATTCTTCCGGGATAAAAAGTACTCTACTATTTAATCCGGACTTCTAACTTTGCGTCTGCAAAATTTCAAAGCAATCGGTTCCTTAGTTACAGCGTGAAAGGGAAACAAACAAATAAACAAAGTCACTTTCCGATTTATAATATTAGTAAGGATAGTGGGGAGATTGAGGGGACTGTCTTATGTAATATTGACGCCCAAAAAGTACTGAATCTCAGCCTAATTTGAATACATGACTATTTATTTTTATTTGTTGGGGTCGGCTTCCTGTGTAACTGCATGTGGCTGTGAACATCGATTTTAAATGGCTCCATTTAACTACCTGACCTCCACAACTCGGTTACTGAGTAATACGAAGCCTCTTCGTAAGATTGCTTGTCAGACTTTCGGGCTTTTGATGACCCATAACCACTGTCACGCATGATCCTCGCTATCACTCGAGGAGATCTTCGAACGGCTTAACGTGCTGTCCAAGACACGGAGAGGTCTTTACATGTAAAGGTGGCCTTTTTTTGTTTGCGATGGGAAATTATCAAATGACTTCTCGGAGCAGAAGGGCGTCTCAGACTTTTACTGACTAAACCCCACCCATGTTTCTTCACTTGCCTGTGCGCTAGGGCCACGGTTTCTTTTTTAATCAACCCGCAACCCTGACGCAGGAAGCATCGGTCTTCGTGGACTTCGACACGATGCGCTGACATCTCTTTGAGGCGCGCGTGAAAGACAACGCGCCGTCGACTCGGGATGGATATTATTTTACACTAAAATAATATCAACTGCAGTCCAAACGACTGCAACTAGTCGTAATCATTTGACAAAAATGTGTTCGCCAAAATAATATCAACTGCGGTCCAAACGACTCCAACTAACTAATCGATCTACCCGTGCGGATATTAGTACTAACCCACAAGCCATCCAGAGATAAAAATAAAAGCTGATCGGTAACTTGAATCGTCGTGTAACAATTATTATGGTTTAGTGTAATCAGCACAGAAATCTTAATTATAATGCCTTATTATTAAAATTTCTGTTTAGAGAAAAAACATATTTAATTAATTTTAAATTTTTATTTATTTTTTTTATTTTTGTTTAAAAATTTTGTTTTATGATAGTAATTTTCTAAATTCGTAAGAGGATTGTGATTTGAAGGTCAAAATGCAGTAGATATCTTTGTTTTAGCTTGTAGTTGAAATATTGGCATTTGCGTGAGGTGTAGTTCTTTATTCACTCACAATTCTAGATGAATAAGGTGTTAATCAGCGGATAAAATAAAAATCCAAGGTGACGGCTATTTATTGGTCATTTATACGCGGTGTTTAGCGCTACTAGTTTATATTGCGGCGTGGCTGAAATCGGAACACATACCGTTAGTAACTTGTTTTTCTAATACATTTCAAGAGATATTTCACAAAATACAAATATTTACGAACAGCTCCACCCTAGCTTAATGATTCGAGCGCCAAAGGGTTCTTGTAGCAGTGTACTCACGCCCGATTCCTGATGATGAAGGTAATGAGGAGCACAAGGCACAACAACGCGAGCAGGCCGGCAAGCCCCGCCAAGATGTACACCGCCAACGCGTTATCGCCGCCCGGCAGCACGGGCGAGGCTCCAGCCTGCACGTCGCTCAGCTCCAGTAGCTCCAGTAGGAGAGTCGACTGGATCATCCGCAGCCGCTGAGTGTCGTCACGTAGTCTGAACACACCACGAGGTTAGTTAAGCAGGATGCGATAAGATAGTGTAAGGTATATGATTTTACATAGCAATGAATAAAACATTTTAAATATAGCCGCTGTCGTCGACTACTGTGAAACTGGTGTGACGATCCTGATCTCTGTCAATCAGGTGGGACACCACGCGCGGAGTTTTTGGTAGCTGTATTTGGCTGTGTATTATTGGATCTATTATTAAATAGAGCCGTAATAGGTAATCCGTTGAAATTTTCACAATAGTCTGTATTGGCCTGAAATACAGGTTCATATTATGCGCTTATATTAGGCAGGTCTACATTAATAAATAATTGTAAAATATTTAACAGTTTTACATTTTCCTGAAATGATTCGCGACCGTCCCAAATGTGTAGGTATATAAATATAATCATCAACACAACTACGTAAAATATAATTGATCTCAGTCAGATTGTCATGTTTTTACGAAAGGTTATTCAATAGTGTAATTTGTCACGGAGCCAGGTGGAAGTAGGAGCTTATGTGTGTGAAGTTATCACTCGCCACTCACTCGGTAATTTCTTCAGCAGGGACCGGTAAGTCGTCTCGTATGAAGTGCGCCCTGACTTCGGTTGTAGTTTCGCTAGGGATGCCGTTGGAGTCGGTGGCGGGCACAGTCTGGTCGATGTTACACGTCATTTCGAACCCATTAGAGAACGTTTGGGCTATCTGTGAACAGTATACTTTACGTTCAAGGATATTCTAATTAGATTATTTTATGTATTTTGAATTCAACTGTTTGTAAGACATCCTATAGCAAGGAGAACAGCGTGAAAAAAATACTCACAAAGTCCCTGTGGGTGTTGACCAAATCTAGCTCGTTGAAGAACAGGAAGTATACTCTGTTGCGAGACGAGATCAGGTATACCTTCACTGCAGAGTGGCCCGTTGCTCCATCTGAATTATGTATACAATACTTTTATTATAGCGCCCAAAATCAAAAGTTATTTATTCAAATTAGGCTGAGAATCAGCACTTTTTGAACGTCAATATGACATAAGACAGTCCCCCAAAATGCCCGCCCTTCACCACTTCCTAGTACTTTCGCTGGGAAGAAGAAGTGGCGGACCAAACTCCCCAGCAGCACAGCTGACTGTTCATTTACAAAAAACACATGTCTTTATACAATCCTATGTACAGTAATGAACGCTTCAAGTCTAGGCGGGAGAGCAAAGAACCTCTGTACTGTGAAGACTTGCATCCGGAGATTATTAGGGTTCTGTAGTAAACTTTTAAGACCGCCGAAGACAAATTTGTTACAGTCTTTCGATGTACGCGGTATAAAAGACAAGGCGAAACGCTTCGTCCAAATCGTAGTGATGTCAACAACATAAGGTCCTCCTTATGTTGTTGACATCACTACGATTTGGACGAAGCCTCGTCTTACGCCATGAACTCCTGTAGATGGCGTAAGACGGGTCGTACTATTACTAGACCTGTCTGATATAGTCAATCTATTATGTTGATGTATCTTACTTGTATCTGTAGCCACGACATCAAACTCGAACATTCCATGCATAGAGGCAGTAGGCTGGATTCTGAGCGTCAGTAGTCCGGTGACAGAGTCTATCTCGAAGGCGCTCTCCCGGACGGTCTCAAGCGATGGGTCCACTATCATGGACTCCTGGTCAATCGAGTAGGTGACAGGCAGGCCTTCCGTGTGCGTTGCCTGGAAATATCGATTTAGATTTATTTTATTCAATCGAGTGTGAGTCAATAAGAAGACAGCTAGCGAGCCATGAAACCAGTGGGCCATTTCTAAGTTTAATAAGTTCCTATGGCGCAGAACGGGCAAGAATATCAAAAATATTTTTAGAAAATACTGTTCAAATTATAAAAGGTAGGATGATAGGGGAGATATGAGGACGATAGGGGATAGGTATGTATTCTTTTTTATTCCTTACTTTCTCTTCCTTTTCCTCCTTTCGACTGTGGTTTTTTTTTTGTTTTAACAAGATAAGTTAGCAGGCACTTTTCCCCCTTACCTCTTAGGTCTTTCTGGTAATAAAAGATATCGTTTACCGGGTGATGGGAAACAAACCTGTACAACGAGCAGCTGTCTATCAACGTCATCTGCGGTGGAAATGCCGGCTGTGTACAGCGGCCTCTCGAAGTGAGGCCGTGGATTCGCCTCTCGCACCTGGAACGAACAAGTGAATGTTGCAATTTAAGTGTTTTTATCGTTGTTTTTCACTTGTATACCATAACAACTTCTTGTCTATCTGCCAGTAGTATAGTATTCGTGACAGGAGCATGGCCCATTTTGACCAGATAGTATTGTGATCAATACTCCTGCTTCTTGTATGATAAGAGGCTTGTGTCCTCTGTGGCATAATTAATGCGCTGCTTCACTGCAACCCTACAACTTCTAAGCTACGTAAGTATAGTGTACATGATATCCTTAACTATGTATGAAAATGTAGACGGGATCATCCAATGTGACCGAGCATGAAATGGCAAACCAATCAACCGTTATGCTAACATGAGTAACCTCTACGTGCAATGCATGTGTAGTCTATAATCCGTTAACCGATATACTACCTCGGATAACAGCGACCTTAATGTGATGAGAAAATTGATCACAATGAGTTTTTATTGATAGACTTGTGCATGGCAGCAACTTAACAATAACCTTATTGGTACTAGAATAAACACTACAATGATTTGGACCGTGATGTATAATCAGAGGTAAAGTAACTATGAAAGTATCGTGCGTACCTAGTAGTGGACGGACGATTTAAGGTTTGTAGACACAACTACATAGTTCTGTATTCTACAAACGTTATTCATCACACCATAATTAAAACATTCACAAGGATGTTTCTGATGATTTGGTGCTTGGCGCTTCAATCACGTTGACGGGGTAAAGAAATGCACAAATATTGATGCAGCCTACGATAGCCTTGATTTTTGAAACAAAAGAGGCTTATACAGTTGCAATATATAACATGTAAAATAAATAACGCACTTCCTGAAAACAGTTTGTTCAGAATAGCTTACTGAATCAGTTTATATCATTTTTAATATAGGTAATTTATTATCCCAAAAATAATTAAAACTACGGAAATTATTGTCATATTAACCCTGTTGTTTGTACAGACTTTTAAAACCGCAGTTTTACTTGTATTCATACAAATTTAATCATCCATACTAATATTATAAATACGAAAGTATTTCTGTCTGTCTGTCTGTCTGTCCGGCTTTCACGCCAAAACCTGAACCGATTGTAATGAAATTTGGTACACAGATAGTCTAGAGTTTGAGAAAGGACATAGGCTATATAACATCCCGCTATGACCAATAGGAGCAGAGCAGTAACAAAAAATTGTTGCGAAAACGGGAGCTGATGCAGAAGTACATATTGCTTCCATTATTTTAACAGGCGCTTATTTTTACAGCTAGTAAGTAGTAGTATAATTCTGAAATCAATTTAATATTAATTGAAATAAAGTTGATAATTGCTTGATGTGAAATAGGTTGGTGGTCTGCAGCACTGGTCAGTTTGAGTACTCACAGTGACGGTGACGGTGAGCGTGGAGGCGGGCTGCGCGGCGCTGGCGCCGGGGGTGTTGCTGGCGGCCACCACCAGCGTGTGGCTCTCAGACACGTCGCGGTTCAGTTCTCTCAGCAGGTACAGGACGTTGCCGTCCAGGGCGAAGTGACCGTCTGCGTTGCCGTCTGTCAATTACAAGTTTCTATAAGTTATTTTTTTATGATTATAAACTGTGCTTGACAGCAATCCCACCTGATAGTAGGCTGTGACGCAAACGTTAATGGTAAAGCGCGCTAGTTTGTTAAGGGCCTAATCACTCAAAAACACTGGGTGAATAGGAAGGAAGACGGCAGTTGAGCAAGGTGAGGTAATCTTAATTCCAACAACACGACTAACGATGCTGCGCCAAAGGATAATTGATGTGGAGACCCTCCACGACTAAACTCCCGACACAACAACATTTGACGCATCGTACTCGGCACACATCGCAACACAAATGGTCAGACCCGTCCGCCGTACGGCTTCGCCAGACATCATGCCGGAACACGACAAATCGCTTGGAGGCAAAACTTTAGGTTTTTTTTTTTTAACATAAGTGAAATGAGTTTCAAGTCAGCTATTATTTCATATAAAGCTAGGGATTGTCACCACTTGTCACCAAAAAAAATTCTTCCACCATCGCGATTCTATCAGTGATTTTTTTACATTAAAAATAAAGGTGCCCCACACTAGGACTTTCTCCTTTATCGGCTGAGCTTTTACAAACATATAAACTTACATACACGAACAGCTGGCTGTTTGTGTATGTAAGTTACAAATAGTTGTTCCGGGCCTGGACCTGGAACAACTATTTGTAGGGCAATAAAATATTTGCTTCCTGCAGGGATCAAACCCGCGATACGCAGTCAAGTGTGATTCAAGACTAGCAAGCGTTTAGCAAGGAGGTGCACTCACCGACGATGCTATAGTAGATATCATAGCAATCTTCATAACACAAGGCGTTCTTCGGATCTGTTGCCTCTAGCAGCTCATGTCGCTCCAATAAACCTCGTTCTAACTCTGCAATGATTGAGGGAATCCTCAATGAAACACTTTGTATATAGCAGGACATCTTCTCAATAAGTATTGATGATAAATTCCCGGAAAACTTCTGGATAAGGGACGCAAGGAAGTGAGAAATGTGGCCGGAAAAGGGAATGCCTATACTCAATATTAGGTTATGGCCTGGGTGGCATGCTGGCTGGATGGGAAGATTTCTGAGAAGTGTGAGGTATTGGTAAAAGATTAAGGTATGGTAGAAGATGATGATTGCACCTTATAAATAACAAAAGATTTTCCTTTACCACATGTGCTATCTGAGCAAACCACTATTTATTTTTCATCATTTTGTTTACTCATCATGCGCAAAGTTTTTGTATCTGGTTATAAACAATCTGTGTACTAATTTTCAGCCAAATGAACGACTAGTACAAACAATATGTAAAGAAAACCCTGTTCGACCCATTAGGATAATAAAGGTTAGGTAAACACTTGACCAAATATAATATCAAATTTTACGTAATCATCATAGAAACAATAGTAATGAATTTTGAAATAATCTTTTTTTCCCACGAATTAATTCCAACTTCCCCGAAATTTCGTAATTTTTAAAAAAGTGGCAACACCGGTATTATTATGAGCAAATAGCGATGCTACCATGTGCCGCGTGCCCTGCCGCCCGCCGCCCGTGGAAGGGTTGCTTACCGCACATGTATTAAGTTACCTCTTTTTGCGAAATAATATTAATTTTTTTAGGGGGATTTTTTTTAAGTTTAGCTCGGTTTTGTATACATTAGTAGAATCAGTTATCGATACCTAACAATACATTTATGGATCGGACAGGGTTTTCTTTACATATTGTATATCGTTTAGTAGTTTCTTGGTGAAAGAGTAACAAACTTAGTTACATCCATTAATTTATATTACAATTTATATTCATTCATTTCTATTACAACATGGGGTACAGATGATAGCATATCAAGTTAGTATACAATCTGTCAGATTTCTTTATTAGATTTTCAACTTTATCGTTGATTGGGAATATTTGACAATTTAGGTTAGCTTGATCTGCTGTAGTCTGTAAATTGATCTTGTTGCTTCCATATATTTAAATTGAGAGCAACGGAAGGAACTAGTACAACAACTTCACCTAACCCGCAGAATACTGTGATGTTAGGTTTTTTTTTTGATCTTACCAACAAAGGCAACTGAAAAGGTGTTGGGCGAAAACACGGGGTCTCCCTGTGGCACGAACACGACCGTGACTGTGCTGTCACTGCTCTTAGGGCCGGGCTCATCACCGCCGTCCGTCGCGCGGATCGTCACCTGTAGGTACAACCAACACATATTGTTATTGTTTATGAAATGAGTTGCTATTGCTGGTAAAATCAGTAGTAATTTAAACAACGTTATTTTTACCTGAACATAGTTTGTTCAAAATAAGCAACTGGATCGATTCCAATCATTTTTAAAGCATGTTATATTTTTTCCTAAAATTGTTGCAGTGTGGTTACCAAGCGCACGACAGCTGGCGATAGAACATAGTACTAGCACAGTGAACCAGGTCCGTCCTGCGGCGCGGGCGGGCGAGATTTGCGTTGACCATATTTTTGTTGGGACAACTAGGTAACATAACAAGCTCATAACTTTGTGGTTTTAAGTGATATCTTTTTGAAAATTTGTACATAGATTCTTTATACAATGTGTAAAGAAAACCCTGTCCGACCCATAAGGATAATAAAGGTTAGGTAAACACTTGACCAAATATAATATAAAATTTTACTTAATCGTCATAGAAACAATACTAATGAATTTTAAAATAATCTTTTTTTCCCGCGAATTGGAACCAACTTCCCCGAAATTTGGTGATTTTTAAAAAAGTGACAACACCGGTATTATTATGAGCGAATAGCGATGCGACCACGTGCCGCGTGCGCTGCCCCCCGCCGCCCGCGGAAATCTTGCTTACCGCAAATGTATTATGTTACTTATCCTTTTTTAAGTTTAGCCTGGTTTTGTATCCATTAGTAGAATCAGTCATCGATACCTAACAATACTTTCACGGATCGGACAGGGTTTTCTTTACATATTGTATAAAAATATTGGACACGTGTTTTGAGTTTCAAATATACAAAAAACGGACTCAACACGAAGCCGTCATTTACGTATTGTGTAGATACATTAACAAAGTAACTTTGTGCGTACTATTATAGTACTTGTAAAACGAGAGCAGTGATGGTTTAGCGGTATCGGTCACGACTTACAGGCTGTCGTAGGTTCGAACCCCGTCAGGCGCTTTACTTTGTGTAAATTATTTCATCACCACTGCTTTCGAAACAGTGAAGGAAAACATCGTGAGGAAACCGGCGCTACGGCGTAGCTGTCTTGCTGACATGCTACGCTAGCTACGATATCGTAGCGATCTCGTAGCAGAAATGCGATGCCGATTCGCGTATTCTTGCTACGCGACATCCTTAACTGTATTTTGTTTTAATATTTTACACAAACAACAAAATGAGTGTTGATAAAGTTTCCAAACGTAAAATTTTCATGTTTCTTTGCTACATTTGTGGAAACAGTTAATAACTATAAAACTGACCTCAAATATTTGCATGCCTTCAGGCAAGGCTTGCTTCAAGGTGAGTGTGCCAGAGTTTTCTCCGTCATTCCACACGTCGAAGTAATTCTCCGCCTCATCTGGAACAACAAAAAGCGTTTCACTACGTATTAAATATGTATTACAGCGAAAGAAGCAAAAGATTATAAAAGCTTATAATGCACGAAGAAGTTATGATAGGAGTATCTCAAATAATATTGAGTAATGTAGGACAGAAGAGAGGTCTACTTGTAGTGGTTTAGACAGCTGACAGGTTGTCAATGGCGGGCCGCATACGACGCTAGCAATCACAAACTATACTTCATCGGTTTAGGTAGTTCATTAAAGGTAAACAAAAAACCACGCGACAAAGTTAAACGACCGAATGTAGTAATCAAATCAAATCAAAGCATTTATTTCAAATAAACCAGTTACAGGCACTTTTGAATTGTCAGAAGGTCGGTCAGTCAGTAAGGTGAAGCTAGTCGCCCATTCCAAAGAGTAGGTACCTATGGAGAAGAACGGGCAAGAAACTCCATGGACACTCTTTTAAATTATCAAGCTATTGATACAAATATTTGAATACATCATTCATTTTGAAATCAATCGTGTGAGAACGATGCAGAAATATATTGTACGCTGAGAGCGTCCATTATGAAAAAAAAAAAAACAACAATTCAGAATTTAAAATACATAGCAGCTAAGAGATGACCAGTCCTCTCTGACGGCGTCCGTTCACGAACATGACGTATGGTTCAGCATCATTCAGCTCAACCATATTGAAGGGAACCTAATGTCCCAACACACACGCCACGACCAGCGAGACATTGAGTGAGCATGACATACTCTCAACAGCCATAGCACTATCAAGTCAATAAACGACTAACCCAACAAATAGATGCTTTACAGCAAGTAGATCGTGCTCACACGTGTTCCATGCAATTATACAATACTAGGAAATTGAATCTACACAATGCAAAGACAGTTTTGTCCAAGGTTCAGCAGCTCCAACGATGTTCCCGAATGCTAAGTTTAGCTCCTGTGTAGCTGCAGTAGTAGTCCCTTCCCTTCAGTTGGCATGCTACGTCACAGTTTTACTCTTCAATTTAGCAGCGTTATAACGTTTGATGTGACGAGTTTTACATATACTTAACTATTTAAGTTGACTTACTACATTGGTCTTCATACACAAGAGCACTACGGGTCAACTACAGTACAGACTATCTACCTATCTAGTACTAGTAGCTACCTCTGCCTGAGACCTGAGTCGGGTTGTGTACCAGTACCGTGGAATTCTGATTAAGTCATTTGTAGTATTAGCGGCCGCCAGGGACATGGTTCACGTGGAGTTAGTAATGCTCGGCTCCTATTGGTCGCAGCGTAATGTTATATAGCCTAAAGCTTTTCTGGATTAATGGGTTATCCAACGCAAAAAGAATTTTTCAAATCGGACCTGTAGTTCTTGAGATTAGCGCGTTCAAACAAACAAACTCTTCAGCTTTTCATGTAAGTATAGATAGATTACGTTATTTTTGAGTAGCAACGGGCAAGGGGCAGTCTATTAAAAATATACTTTATAAAACAATAAAGACTACTCATTTTCCATTGTGGTTAAATCTAGGATCTATCATCATAAAATCATAATTAATAGAGCACTTTCTTAACCATATACAACGGTATATTTTGTTTATACGAAACCTAAATATAGTTTGTTCAGAATAATCAACTGAATCGATTCCAATCATTTTTACACCATGTTATATTTTTTCCAAAATACATTTAGAAATTGTTGCCGTGTGGTTACCGAGCTCACAGTTCAGTTTAAAGTAGATCATAGTACGAGGCGCGTGAGCTCGCCCATGCAACAGCTGACGCGACAGGTCAACGCACCGCTCACCCGCCTGAGCGGCGCGTATATATAACAAGCTCATAACTTTGAGGTTTTTCATTATATCTTTTTGAAATTTTTAACATAGATCCTTTACATAAAAATACTAGGCACGTGGTTCGGGTTTCGAATATACCAAAAATAACGATGTATCTAAATATGCTCGTAGAAAAGAAAACCTAGTAACTAAGAACAATGGACTGATTTAGGGCTTACCGTCTCCCACTATAGAGAAAGTGACAGTTCCAGCGTGCAAACCGTCCTCGTCTGTGGCAGAAAGCCGCTCCAGAGGCGCGCCCTCCGCGCCTGCTACTGACAGTATGCCGCTGACTACAGCCCGCTCCTAAAGTACAATCGTTGGGAAGAACATTCTAAACATTACAGTCATAGTTCCAAGTCATTGCAGAGTTTATTTTCAATAAAACAGTCATATTATCAATAACAGAGGCATAACAATAAGGCATAATACTAACTCACAATAACTTTTTAACAAAAAAAATTAAACCGCCGAAATTAAACAAGCAAACAGCAACAATTAAACAGCAGAAAAAACTTAAAGCTAGAAATAATAAACCTTGTTAAATAAATTTAACAAAGTTCTTCTTCAAAGTTCTTAATAATAATTTTGAGACGCATTATTTTCTCGGCATTATTATGTATGATTTTTAAACATAGCCTCAATATGCAGTTAAAAATCTTTAAGTTAGTTATTCTTCATTAAGTGTTGAAGGCCAGCAAAAAGCACTTACCCTAGATAGTCTGATGACAGATCCATGTTTTGGGAACACGAACTCAGGCTCGTTGAAGTTGTACGGTCTGACCACTATCTGGTACTTTTTATCTGAATCTTGCCGTGGTTCGCCATGGTCATATGCCTAGAATACAACAATAGGATGGTGGTGCTAAATTATAATTATTTGGATGAGGATGTTATGATTTTCTAGACATACTTGTCTAGGTATTGAAAAACTGAGTAAAAGGTGATTTGGCGGGAAAAGGGGATTAATACTTTTTTTAAAAATATGTATTATAAACTAATGCTTGACCTCAATCCCGCCTGATGGTAAGCAGTGATGTTATCGTTGATAGTAAAGCACAATAGTTTATTAAGTGCCTATTCATTTTGGCCTTGAAAATTTAAACTGTAGTCAGACAGAAACACCGCGGCTGGCAAATTGTTTCATTCCCTCGATCTACGCGGTACTTATAAAAGCCGAGGCGAAACGTTTCGTCCGGATCGTAGAGGTGTCAACAACGTAAAGGTGGATACTCACTGTTCCACGGGTCGTCCTATGTTGGGATGGCATACCACTGATATGAGGACTAATAGACAAGTGCGGAAGTCAAAAACATGTCTCGCTGACCCTAAATAGATTGGGAAAAGGGACGAGAATGATTTTCATAGTTGAGTTCCGAGTGAAAGAGTTGTCTGTCCACCTTCATTCTTAATGGAGGTAACACTTCCTCGTATGCCAGCGAAAGAGACGATTTTGATTATTAGCAGCAGATGGTATGCTAAATTAAAAGCAAAATAAAAGTCTTCATTCACCTCTATGTGAATTTCATAAGTGCCCCAGTATCCTTTCAAGTCCATGAGAGTTTCAAGTTCTCCAGTCTGGTCTATGCCGTCTTCTTTCTCAATAGTAATGATGTCAAACAGTTTCGGTATTTCGATGTCTCGATCTGTGGTGAGGTTGAGCTTTCTGTAGGCGACCAGAGAGTTTGGTGTGCCTGGCTCGTCCCGATCCGGTGCGAAGATATCTGGTTCTAAACGTACACCCTGAAATGATAATGTTTTATACAACGTTTAGTTTTTTTCTTTATACGAAACTTGAATATAGTTTCTTCAGAATAAGCAACTGAATCGATTCCAATCAATTTTACGTTAAAAATTCTTGCATTGTGGTTACCGAGCGCACAACGCAGTTGACGATAGACCATAGTATTAGGCGCGGCCGGGCGAGCGGTACGTTGACCATATTTTTGTTGGGACAACCAACTTTGTGATTTATCATGATATCTTTATGAAATTTTGTACGTAGATTCTTTACTTAAAAGTATTGGATACGTGTTTCGAGTTTCGCAAACATAATAAATAACGTTGTATATATAATTTTTACTATATATTTTGTTGCGGCTGGAATGCCGAACTAGTGTTTGTTTTGTTATTGTAATTGTCCCATTGGCGATTCTGTTGTTCACAAACTAACCTAATTTTAAATTAAGTGCATCTTTTTCTTTCCATTTCGTTAAGAAAAGAATAGAAGACTAGCTTTCCGCCCGCGGCTTCACCCGCGTTAACTTCGGTTATATCGCGCTTTTTGATTTCTCTCGGGAATATCAATTTTTTTCGGGATAAAAAGTACCCTATTATTTAATCCGGACTTCTAACTTTACGTCTGCAAAATTTCAAAGCAATCGGTTCAGGAGTTACGGCGTGAAAGTGGTACAAACAAACTGACTTTCCGATGTATAATATTAGTATGGATATATTTGGTGTACACATACAAATATTCCAGTAATCTCCCTTGGGAACTTGATAATTTTTTAGGACCAAAAGCCTATGTTACTCTCCATCTTTTCAACTAACTGTATGCCAAAAATCAGGTCGATTGATTGCTTAGCTACGGCGTGAAGGAAGGACAAATAAACAAACAAACACACTTTCACATTTATAATATTAGTATGGATAACTTTTTAGTTTCATCGTCATCTTCATAATTTCAGCCGAAAGACGTCCACTGCTGGACATAGGCCTCCCCCAAGGCTCTCCAAGACGACCGGTTCTGCGCCTCCCGCATCCAGCGGTTTCCCGCGACCTTCACCAGGTTATCGGTCCACCTTGTCGGGGGCCTACCCACGCTGCGTCTTCCGATGCGTAGTCGCCACTCGAGGACCCGTCGGCCCCAAAGGCAAAGAAAAAGAGCTCACAATGGAGAGGGCTATGCTTAGGGTTTCACTGCGCGATCGAATCAGGAATGAGGAGATCCGCAGAAGAACGAGAGTAACCGACATAGCCCTAAGAATTGCAACACTAAAGTGGCAGTGAGCTGGACACATTGCCCGTAGGACCGATGCCCGACTTTTATGTTTAATCCTGTCAAATTAAGATACTCTATTGACAGTTTAGACGCGATTATAAACATGGCGACTAAAAATATGACAGTTTACGTCAGAAGCTCTCTAATTTGACAGCTCAAAAATCACATTTTATATTCTGTCCTTTTCTAAATGAATTAGAAAGAAAAAGATGCTTTTAACATAGTTTGTGTACAAGGGAATCGGGGTCAACTACATATTTGTTGATAATTTATATTAATAAGTTTATTTTATTGATAATTTTTATTATTTGTGTCTTAATGAAGAATTTGTTATAATTCATTTTTATTTTAATACTTCTCGATGCATTGGTTCCCTAACTTACGAAAAACCTACGACGAGCAATTAACGGAGGCTCGTTAGACTTTTAAATCATTATTTTGGTATCTTCATAAGACTACTCAACACAAATTATGAGGCCTTTGTCCAGCAGGGGAAGGTTCTTTCATGAAATATGCTTAACCTAGTGTTGCACCTTGAGGTAGCCCTTATACGCACTGGCGTATATCTTTTGTATATAATTGACATCTGTGAAGGAAAAATATCGCGAAAAACTTAAATTTATAGTTAATACTAGCTACTGGCTTCATGAACAATACCGCCACATGACACATCGCTTCCTGCACACGCTTGTACTTCATTTTTGGTTAACGCTTTTTATGCTTCTTTTTTAACCCCCGACGCAAAAACGACGGGGTGTTATAAGTTTGACGTGTCTGTGTGTGTGTGTGTGTGTGTGTCTGTCTGTACCACTCTAGCCGCCGAACGGATGGACCGATTTTGATTTAGTTTTTTTTGTTTGACAGTAGAAAATGTCGAGAGTGTTCTTACGTAAGTTTGATGAAAATTGTTCCAAGATGGCCGCCGCCACAAAATGACAGATTAGATATTTTTTTTAAACTCCATCAATATGGGTATCAAATGAAAGGGCTTGACTAGTAGAATACTATTAGATATGACAAATTTAAAATACAAGATGGCTGCTTCTACAAAATGTTGCTTTACATTTTTTTATTACAACTTGATCAATATGGGTATCAAATGAAAGGGCTTGACTAGTGAAATACTATTAGGTATGAAAAATTTAAAATCCAAGATGGCTGCCTCTACAAAATGGCGCTTTATGGATATATTGATATCATTTGATATCCATATCCATCCATTTATTTGTTGTTTGTGGTAGTGTCCACCTCGTGGACAAGGTGTAATGAAATGAAAATTTCACCTCATTTCACCTCGTAAAATGCAAGGTGGACACTACCACAAGCAACAAATAAATATTTTTCAAAATTTTGGCTTGTACATGCTGTTTTAAAAGGAAAAGTGTGCTTATTTATTTACCAAATTAGAATGTTAAACCTTACAAGTTAAAATTAAAGAAATTGTATGTCACTAATGATATAGTTACATATAGTATTAGTAGCCCACCTTAACGAACTTTGTTCCGGGGTCTCATTTAAACGAGACTCAGCAGTACGTTGCGTATTAGTAGCCCGCCTTAACGAATTTTGTTCCAAGGTCTCATTTAAACGAGAAGCAGCAGTAGATTCTGCATTTTTAGCATGCCTGAAAGTGCGTTGATCTGGTGTTTCAATAGATCGCAAAATTTTAGTACAACTGGCATTTTTCATATTACGAAAACAACGTTTAACCCTATTTTCTTTAGATCTCCGTAAAGCCTTAGATGCTGCATCACTATCCAAACGACGTTTTCTATTTAATAAATCCTCCTGACTACGTAGTTCAGCTTTTCGAGCAGCTTGTGATGACAAGAAGCTATTTTTGTCGGAAGTATTTTCGTCAAGCTGCTTTTAGCTACGTATTGAGCTTTTTTATTTTTTCGACCCAGTACCATTTTTTTTTAATAAAAAGTCATTCGTTTACTATAAATTCACAATTCTAATTTTTTTTTATAAAAAGACATCGATTTTCATCAAATTATACCATTTTTTTTTTCAAAAGAAACAATAATATACAACAAATTCTTAAAACGTAAGAAATAAATGACATCCTACAAAAAACATGAACCAAAAAATTAAATTCAAAATGTTTAAATCACTATGAATTCACAATTCTAATTTTGTTTATAAAAAAGACATAAATTTTCACCAAATTCTTCCAATTTTTTTCATAATAAACAACTTAAAACGTAAGAAATAAATGATATCCCTACAAAAAACATGAACCAAAAAATTTAGTTCAAAGTGTTTGAATCACTTGACTCATTAAAAACTTACCTAAACTATACAAATTAAAAAGTACGACAAAGAAATTTAAAGAAATGGAATAAAATTGAAGAAATCCCTACAAAAATAATGAAACAAAAATTAAATTGAAAATGTTTAAAACCTTTGATTAAAAACACCTGCATAAACTATGAACACAAACTATACAAATTAAAAGGTACGACAAAGAAATCAAAAGAAATGGAATAAAATCGCTAAGGAGTTCCTACAAAAAGCATGAAATAAAAAATTAAATTAAAAATTAAAAAAAAACCCCGACTTTATAAAAACCAAATGTAATGAACGGACCGAGATATCCATAAACAATTATAATTCCTATGAAAAAATAACTAAGACGGAAAAGCCTATAAAAAGGAAAAAATAACTTTAAACTTATGTTTGTATGGGAGTACTTATGTATGGAATTTTTTTTATAATGTTATCGCGTCGGGGGACCGCAACTTACCCACAAAACATAAAAGATATTAAATTAGAAACCAAACAAAATATTAAATTACAACGAAAATGTTAAAAATAGTATTATGAAATCCAGGTAAATCAACTTAAAAACTTAATACACAACCAAACTATACTAATCAATACTAAAACCAAAATTTCTACGATGACTCACACTAAATTGACTCGAAAAATTTTCAATGTAAAACACAACCATCAACGACGTCTGCCCTCGCGTGTCTGCCCGCTCGGGTTACCAAACTCGATAGCGATACGCTCCGCCCACTTTCCCCCTCCCGCGACACACCCGCGCCGCCCGCGCTCGCTTCTTGCCGCGTTCGTCGCCGCGCTGCGTGCGGGCGGCGGCATGCAATGCAACTCGTGCGCGCCATTCAACATAATTCGTGCGCGTTGCTTTCTCGAAGCAAAGCCTATATACCTACATATAAAATAATATAATATATACATATACAAGTATACGATACATCATAGCATAACACAAACGAAATAAATGAATATAGGACTAAGAAAAAACTTAATAAGTACCTAAATACTTATAAATAACTTTGACAAACGTTTAGCCAATAAATAGTGCGGTCCCCCGACGCGATAACATTATAAAAAAAATTCCATACATAAGTACTCCCATACAAACATAAGTTTAAAGTTATTTTTTCCTTTTTATAGGCTTTTCCGTCTTAGTTATTTTTTTCGTTTGCGGCTCCCAAAGGTCTCAGCTCGTAGTGGTGACGTTAAATTGCTTATAGATTTCCTCAACAATTAGGCTGTCAAACGCAGGAAAAAACGTAATCCTATTGATAGTTCCAGAGATTAGGGTCTTCAGATGAGGTAAGATTTACCTGTGGTGTGTTTTCAGAGATATCCCAGGGGGGGAGATCCGGCAGTTCAGGAGCGTTGTCATTCACATCCAGTAAAATTACTAGAATTTCCCCATCGATCTGGTTGCGGTTGCCGTCTAAAGAAATCAATAAGATAATAAATAACATTTCAAAAACAAACAAACATCGTAGTCAAAATAAGGTGACATTTCTTTCATCATCATCAGACTATAGCGGTCCACTTCTGGACATATGCCTTTCCTATTTCACGCCGATCAGCTCGATTTTCTGCAACTCTCATCCAGTTACTACCAGTCGTCCTGCGAAGATCTTCGCTCCACCTAGCCTGGGGGCGTCCTACCTTACGCCTACCGGTTCGCGGTCTCCACTCTAGAACATGTCTACTCCAACGGTCATCGGTTCTACGGCTAATATGGCCGGCCCATTACTACTTCAGTTTCCTTATCCTATTGCTGTTCTGTTCTGTTTGAAATTTCTTTTGATGATAACAATGTTATTATAAAAAAATAAAAAAGACGTGTGGCACTCGGGGACTGCCGCGGTAAAGCTATTTTAGTTATTTATTTTATTTAAGGAAGGTCAATGGGCAAATAGTATAGGAGAAAAACCCACAGCGGACAGAAATGAAATTATGAGGATAATATAGAGAGATTTCTCTAGTTTATCATAGCAGGTAAGGGTCGCTTTCTCGTGATGTGTGGGAATATTGAAAAAAAAAAATACAATTACATTTATATTATTTATTCGGCGAGATATCTACGTTGATTTCGTCTAAAAATATCGCAGGGGCTTCAACTTATTGTTTGGTGCCTAGCGCAGGATTAAAAATAAACTATACTGGTAATATGCGCGCAGCTCCCGACGGTTCGGCGGCCGTGTATGCATGAGCAGTAATAATCTTCAACACATTGTCTTCCTTGTCTTACTGGGTTTATTAAAAGACATGTGTAACATTCGACTTAGCGAGTCTTAAATGATAGCTGCACAATGTGAACAGTATTAGTTCTTTATAGGTTAACTGTGGGAAGTCTCTAAAATCGGGATTATTTCCATCTAATGGCATGAAAGCCCTTTGTCTATTCATGTTATTTTTTAAATAATAATAATTATGTATTGGCCCAGTCCGTTTTCACTATTCACTCTTTCATTTATAATGCTAATAAACTATTCGACGTATAAACTATCTTCATAAGGACGTCTGGTAATGTTGATAATGCCGCTGTGATTTTGAAGCATCACCTCGCTCAACTGCCGTCTTCCTTTCTATTCAGTCAGTTTTTGTTTGTTAATAGGCTCTTAATAAACCAGCGCGCTTTACCATCAACGATTGCATCACTGCTTACTATCAGCTGGGATTGCAGTCAAGCCCTAAATTATGATTATAAAAAAAAATACGTATAAGTATAAACAGAGTCGTCACGCCGAGTTTGGGACGCCGACATGGTCTGTCCGACAGACAGTCTAATATTTAATTGTAATACTCGAACTTTGAATTTATAAATACTAGCGACCCGATACGTGCTTCGCTACGTATAAAGTGAAATAATAAAACATATTTATTGAATCATCAAAATTATTTTTTCAAACATAAAATATTTGTTTTAATTGCTAGCAATTTTAAAATTTAATCCAAAACATTTAGATTATTAAACAAACGACTGGGGGTACCGACTCTCGAACAGGCAACGTAAAGTTGGCCATTTGAAAAACATGATTCCAAATTCAGACCACAAACGTGAAATGTTTGCCCTTTGGACCATAGGGATACGCGGTATCAAACAAACTTCTCCTTTTGATTTACCAGTTAAGATCATAGTTTCAATTAAATTTGGCAATAAGTTTTTCACTGCCAATCTGGTGGCATTACACAATTTTGGTGGATTATAAAATTACAAAGAAAGTGGCATTGATTTTTATATACATAATAAATACATATATAGATGAGATGAAGATCCACCGTTCATTGAATTCATTTGTTACAAAAAATGTGATAAATTAAGAACCGCTCGACCGATTCTGATCAAACTTCACATAAACCATCTACTAATTAGTCTAAACTAAGCCTAAACCTTTGGTTTGGATGGGTGAGTCCGTTCTTAAGTTATAAAATTACAAAGAAAGTGTTACTAACATTATGGATTCCTGTCTGAAATAAAAGTTTGACTTGGCCGACCGACTGATGACCATTAACGACACCTTCCCTAGGCTTATAAAAAAAAAACACTGTAGTACGTACCTCCTTCGCCCAAGAAGTTATCAATGATGGTGAAGAAGATCCTGTGCCGGGGCTCATCACCGTCCCGATCCAGGACGTCGGAGCCGGTATACTCCACGCGCACCCAACCCGTCACTAGGTCCACTGCGAAGAAATCGCGTATGCGCAGGTTGACAGCGTAGTTGATCTGGTAGCTCACGTTGTTGTTTGGAACTGAAAAAGTATTTAAAAGATTTTTTTTTCAGAACGTACTAAAATGCGCACGATATATTCTGCAAAATATAATAATTATAAAATATTTGCGGTTCGATGCTGTATCTTTTTTCTTCTTCAGCCTATAGAAGTGCTCTGCTGGATAAAGGCCTCCACCAACGCTTTCCACGTTGACCGGTTTTGTGCTGCCTGCATCCATCGGCTTCTCGCAATGTTCACCAGGTCATCGATCCACCTTGTTAGGGGCCTCCCTACTACACTGCGTCGTCCTGTACGTGGCCGCTACTCCAGAAAGGTTCTGCCCCATCGGCCATCGGTTCTACGAGCAATGTGCCCTGCCCACTGCCACTTAATTTTAACGACTCGAAAAGCTATATCGGTGGCTTTAGTTCTTCTACGGATCTCCTCATTTCTGATTCGACCGTGCAGAGAAACTCCAAGCATAGCTCTTGTCATCGCCCTTTGTGTGACTCTGAGCCTTCGTATGAGGCGGATTGGAATGAGTTAATAGGATCAATCTCTGGCAAGTTGGGCTGACAGCTCTGTCCACGATCATTTCACTCATTTCATTGTGAAAAGGTTACAGAATCGTTAATAGGTTACCAATTTGCACTTATTTATTATTAAACCCTGTGGGAACGATATTTTATCATTTACCTCATCGTTTTGAACAACGTGAATTGAAGAATGAGAAAAAAATGGCATACTTAATTTGTCGATCAAGTGCGAGTTGTTTATAAAAATATAAACTGTCCTTAATCCACAGTTCATATTTTTATAGACAAATCGACAGCGAATATATTTATATAAGCACTGGTTTAGAGCGTTAAAAGAAACACCTCTTTTAACGCTCTAAGCCAGCGCTTGACTGCGATCCCGCGGTCCCGCCTGATGGTAAGCAGCGATGCAATTGTTGATGTAAAGTGCACTAGTTTATTAAGAGCCTAGTCACTCTAGCCTTGAAAACACTTAAATTGTAATCAGGCGGGAAGACCGTCGCAGGCATATTGTTGCAGTCCCTCGATTATGCAGTATAAAAGATGAGGCAAAACGCTTCATCTGCTTAGTCATATTAGAACATAAGTGTAATTAATTATACATTGTATTGAAAGGGTAAAGGGTGTGAGCCTGCAGATCTGTTATATAGGTCCTGAATTCATAAACTGCAACTTTCACAAAAGAGACCTCCTGAAAGACCCTGTACCTCTTGAAAGTAATAAATTACTAAAATTTAAATAAATACTGCCCCGGTAAAAAATGATTGAGTATGTAGATGTCTTACGATCTCTGTCCAGGTCGCTGGCAATAAGCTCATAGAACTCGAAGCCAGTGACGGAGTCCTCGTAGATGGGCACTTCAAATTGGATATTTTCCAGGCGAGGCACCTTGTTATTCGTGTCGATTATCTGGATCTTTATCTGTGTATACAAATACAGTGCTTTCACAAACTGATTATCTTTGAGAGCTCCTTAAGCGTGTGAATAAAATATTAGTTTACGTTATTTTAGCAGCTACATGGGCATGGGCGTACCCAGAAGGGGAGGGGGGGGGGCAGCTTCCCCCTCTGGAAACCTCGCAGAACATATTTATATGAACTTCCGTAATTACTAATCAAAGTTTGTATAAACGGGGACTTATACAGGATCATTTGCGTCTATTTGGACTACACGCTACACTACAAATTCACTGATGATTCGACCCGACTTGCCACGAGGGCCAGAAGCTGGATACGCCCTTGTAAATGAGTTTAACATAATAACACCTTATCATAAAACACTTGAACTCACAGTTTTCCGTAGTTTAGTAAGAAAGTAGAATTTTTTTTTTTTCTTACAGACTGTAAAAAGTCACATCACATTATCGTTAACCAAGCATACATAAAACTAAGTACCCACTATTGTGCAAAAACAAATCCAAGGAATAATCTTTTATAATTGGTGTGGAGCTTTATGTCAATCAATGACATCAATGTCATCATCATCAACATATCAGCGTTAATCCCAGTCTTATCCGAAGCTTTTCCAACTTTGGAGTCTGGGATCCGCTTTACCAGTCTAACTGCTGATTTGGCTAAACTTCGATATTTTCCGTGAAGAGATTGCGGTCTAACCTCCACAACACGAAGGCGATATCGAAGCATTGCAGTTAGACCAATAGGGTAGTTGACTTAAAAAAAACTAATTAGTCTGTTAGTCAGATTACGTATTTTTCTTTATTCACATAAACAAAAAATGAAGACGACACAGTGCATTGAAAACTCTTGTGACGTCACTGCACGCTACACTTTTTAGCGCGCAGTGACGTCACCAGCCAGCACTCCTGATCTTTGATGCCTTATATATTTGTATTTTGTGTATCCAATATTTTTCTATAATCTGAATGACGGACTAAATAGAATCAATTTTTTTTTACCCCGTAAACATACCTATTGTTGGACTTTTGAGGGCTCCAACAGCCCGTAACGACTGCCATCAGATATTCGTATAGCAAATAGGACCAACGGCTTAACGTGCTCTCCGAGGCACGACCAGATCTGGGCAAATATTTGTGCGCCACGGAGACTGTCCACAAGGTACTGTCCATCACTACTGACGGTAGTGCACTATGTAACGTGCGCTAAAGATTGTGCTTATGAGCTCTTCCCCACCATCGAGTTCGAACAAAGAAGATAGACTGAATTCTCCACTACTTACGTCTCCCTCCGTATCATGGTAGGTCGGATCAGGCGGGCACTGCGTCAGGTCTTCCATGGAACATTTGTCGCTAGCTATGACTGTGTAGTACAAGTTAAATCTTGGCGGCTCATCCGCGTCTATAGCCTGGTTCTTCTGCACTGTGATCTGGCCGGTATGGAAATCAATGGTCACCAAATTGTCTGGAGTGCCTTCTTTTGGTCTAAAAATATAACAAAAGTTTTGAGCAAATAATGTTACTAAGCGTCTTCTCTGCTTCTTCTCTCCATAACTTCGGAGTTACCAAGTTCAGATAATATCAGTCAGGATTATCACCCCACCTTTCGTAGACGTCAGCAGATCAAGTTACCCGTAACTGACAAATATTCCCAATTCTTTTTTTAATTATAAACTAGTGCTTGTCCGCAATCCTGCCTGATGGTGCAGGAGCAGTGATGCAATAATTAATTTAGCGATAAAGTCGAAAATCGATTAAAGAAATTTGATAGACTGTAGTAGCTTGGTATACTGGCGTCTGTATACACACATTTGCAGTTCGATTCGTGCAACCTCGTATGGCATTTCTCACTAGATACAAAAAAAATCATAAGCTAGGTACTCACATTATAGTGTACCGTACTTGGTTGTACAGCGGCCCGTCGATGTCGGTGGCATATAAGGAGCCGATGACCACTCCACTGGCTGACATCTCTCGAACGCGAAACTCCTGCTCCAGTTGCCCCTCCCCCCATATCGGTGCGTTGTCGTTCATGTCTATGATGGTGATCGTGAATGTTGCTGGAATAAAAAACAGATAAAACTTTGCTTACTTTACTACTCAAGATTTTATGGTCGAAGTTTTCATTAAGAAATTATTAAATTATTGTATTTTATAATTTATCAAAATTTTAATCAACTCATTATTATTATCTCAGCGTTAATCCCAGCCGCATCCGAAGCTTTTTCAGCTTTGGAGTTTTGGGTCCGCTTTACCATTCTAACAGCTGATTTTGACTAAACTTCGATATATTCCGTGAAGGAACTGCCGTCTGACCTCCTCTACCCGAAGGCGATATCGAAGCATTGCAGTTAGACCAATTGTTGGACTTTTGAGGGCTCCAATAACCCGTAACGACTGCCACGATGTTCGTATGGCAACCGGGACCAACGGCTTAACGTGCTTTCCGAGGCACGACCAGATCAGTGCAAATATTCATATTTATGCATACAAATATTTGCACTGCGCGGGGATCGATCCCTCGCCTTTACGCAGCGGCCGCTTTCGCTACCGCTACGCCACGGAGGCTAAATTTTAAAGAACTGCCGCTTTAAATCATTACCAACAAAAAGCTTCTTTATTGACACACTTACATTCATCGTAGTCGTCGCCGATGACGGTGTTGATGTCCCGGACCCTGACAGTGAGGTACAGCACTTCAAATTCCTCATAGTCGATGGTGACTCCTTCCCTGATCTCGCGCACTTCCACGCGCCCATAGGCGACGCCACGGCGGTTCTCATCTTGGTAACGCGTTTTAATTTCTACGCATCTGGAAAGGTCATAATTTTAATATATATATGATATGAGAATTCAAGGAGCAGTGATGGTATTGCGAAATCAGTGCGCGAAACGAAGTAACTTTTAACCACGAAATGTATGGTACACTAGCCATATAACCGAGTGCAATCACTCTAAAATTTGACTTGCCAAGGCCTAACTTGCCCCCCTTAGGCCTGACTTGCCACCCCCTAGGCCTGACATGCCCCTCTCATCCCTAGGCCCGAAGCTGGGTACGCCCATGCCATTGTTCCAATGTTCGAAGAAATTGTGTGACGTAAATAACGCAGTGAATGTTGTTGAACTGTCAAAATGAAAGCCATTGCTACCGATAGTGTTACGTAATTAGGTCGGTAATTAAGCAGGTAACAGTAGGCCTAGTATGAGTTTTCAATAGGAAAGTCGATCGTCGATATCGAGCGCGTTTGGCGCTCTCATTGGGTGAGAGTTCTTACGACCTTGAAGCGGGCCAATCGCTGAGTCAAACGCGCTCGATATCGACGAACGAGTTTCGTAATGAAAACTCATACTAGGCCTACTGTTGTGAATGCTGCTTGGCAAAGTTGACTTTGAAATCTTTTACATGTCTATTTTACATAATCATAGTTCAGTTTTGTGACCTTCGAAAACGGCAGATAGTTTGGGCATGAAATATAAGTTTGGTTACACAGGGTGTAAAATACCCATCGCGAAACCAATAACGCATTCTATAGTGTGTACAGACGACAGTACATCAAGCTAATATAATCTGTCAGATTTCTTTATTAGATTTTCAACTTTATCGCTTAAGTATTAAAGCTCAAGGTTGACTGGGAAATTTGAGTTTCGGGTAGTTTGACTTGCTGTCTGTATTAGTACTGACTTAGTAATTTTGTACTGACTTCAACAACAAACTGTCAGATTTTCCCAATCAACTTTGAACCTTTATCGATAAAGTTCAAATTCTGTTAATGTCATTTGATAGATTGTAGTAGCTTACTGTTCTGGTGTCTGTACAGTAGTAAAATTTTGAAAACAACTGTTTTAGTGCAATAATTCGCTTTTTACAGTATTGCGCATACAGGACATTACGTTTGTGGATGCGGGCAACGGTACATAAAATATGGGATTATTGTAAAAAAGTTGAAACCTCAATATCTTTGTAAACAGAAGACTCCTAGTTCCCAGTTATGCTCCAGTACAAAAGACTCATAACAACAATCATAATCTGTTTTTTTTTATGGGAGATGATCTAATAACCACTCCTGCTCTAGACGGCGCGGAAGGGCGTGTCAGACTTTTACTGACTGATAGCCATCCGTGTTGCCTGTACGCCATTGGCCACGGTATATCTTTCGAACAATCTGATGTCCAGACAGGACAAGGGGACGGCGCGTACGCAGACCTCACTACCAAAAAGTAAGCATTCTAGTTATCCACATTAAACCCAGGTCTACCCAAACGCAGTGTAATCTTCTTTGAGATTACGGTATCCCCATGATAATCATAAGCTTACAACTTTATCGCTGGGACATAGGCCTCCCCACTTCGGATCAAGTAAGGGCTGGAACTAAGTTAAGCGGGTGCCCGCGACGGGCAACCGTCGCGTGTTTACGCGCGAGGACACCCGGGAGGGCTCCGTTGGGAACGCGACGGTCCCTATCGCGGATACCCGTCGCGAGCCGCATTTACACAGTGTCGCTAGTTTAATTTTAACGCCACGCATATACAATATGTAAAGAAAACCCAGTTCGTCCCATAAGGATAAGGTTAGGTAAACACATGACCAAATAAAATATGAAATTTTATACAAGTACTCATCAAAGTAACAATACCTACTATAGTAAAAGTAATAATTATTGAAATAATTTTTTCCCGCGAATTAATTTGAACTTCCACAAAATTTGTTGTAATTTTTTAATAAGTGACAACACCATTTTTAACGGTATTATTATAAGCGAATAGCGGTACCTGCGCGTGCCGCGTGCTCTACCCCCTTCGCCAGTGCATGTATGGCCTACCGCACATGTATTAATTTACCTCCATTTGCGAAATAATATAAATTTTTTTAGGGGGATTTTTTTTTAAACTTGCCCGGCTTTGTAGGCATTAGTACAATCGATACCTAACAATACCTTCACGGATCGAGCAGGGTTTTCTTTAGGTACATATTGTATAATCTTGTCGATGGAGAACTTAATATGCCATTACGCATTACACGATTAATGCAGTTTCAGCCCTTATTGACTGAACAAGTCCGTGCGTATTAACCGTTGCACCGGCAGGCACCGAGCGTGTCTTCGCGACACGTCGCGCGTGTGCGGGGACCGCCTGCCCGTGATGGACGCCCGCGCGGGGCCCGCGACGGAGCACTTTTGTATGAAACCGCACGAGTGCCCGCTTAACGCAGTTTCAGCCCTAAATGACACTTAGCTCGTGCATGTTTTTTTTATATCCATTGTAGTTGTAAGTACATATGACATACTTGTGGAACTCATTGGCGGGTGCCTCGCGGCCCTGCTTAGTAGCGTAGGAGGATTCCCAGTCGATCTCGAAGATTAGTTCGGCGGTTGTGTCCGGATCCGTGGCGGTCACCTCCTCGGTGATCAAGTAACCGTCGGGTACGTTCTCTTCTACATGCGGACTGCCGCGAGGCTGGAGAAGAATATTATTTCAGCACCAATTACTAATATCACTAGAGCAGCGCATTCATGTTCAAATTTTGGTGACATAAAAGCATTAGTAAGTCGTTTCAAAGAAATTTTATACTCATTTTATTGTACTAATGTAGTTATAATTTAGAGTGATTTCATCATTGATTTGACATTTTATTTCGTGCCTTATTGTACCGAGATAAGAGTTGCATTGCAATGATGTAAGTACTAAATAAAAAGTTTTATGTTGATAATGAATATCCTTAACTTATGTGGTTTGATTGAAGTTGATAGACTGGTGCCGATTCTCTCGTTCGCAAACTAACCTAATTTTAAGTTAATTGTATCTTTTTCTTTCCATTTCATTATGTAAAGGATAGAAGATAACATTTTAGTTTAATCCTGTCAAATTAAGATATTCCATAGACAGTTTAGACGCGATTATAAACATGGCGACCAAAAATACATCAATTTACGTCTAAACTAACATATTATGTTCGGTCCTTTTCTTAATGAAATATAAAGAAAAGGACGCAAAGAACTTAAATTTAGTTTAGTTTGTGAACAGGGGTGTTGGGACCACTGTGATTTTGCTCAGTTCAAGTTAGTTAGTAGTTTGAAGTTAATACATTTAGTAGTTTAGTAGACGTCATCTTTAATCTCTACTTTTTAGTTAGTAGCTTTACAAAGAGAGGTACAGTCAGTAACAGAAGTTGATTAACATGATTATGTACTTTTGGCATTTTATATAGTAGAAGCTAAGAGAATCAGGGGGGCAATCGTGCTAAAATAATTCAACCAATCAGAATTGGATCGCAACCTAACCATAACATTTGATATGTTCTTTCTTTTTTTAGAATGAATACTACTTTGAACAACTTTTGATCAATGGCCCCTGGGGCCCTGTGGAGAGATATCACAATTTTGCTAATAACAGGTGTAACTAATTATAGAAATTCTTTAAAGAAATTATTTCACGATAATGGCCGGTATCGCCAATGACAGTTGAAAAAACGGCCGCGTGAGCCGTCTACGAGGGAGATTTGCAAAGTCATGATGTGGCCACTATGCTGCGATATTTCAATGTTCTTTATGAATTATTCACTGAATGCACTTTTTACTACATAAATCCCGCGCTTTTATTTAGTAAACGACACTATAAATAATTTAAAAGTCCAATGAAAAATGAGCGTGACATTCATCTTAGCTTTCCCGTCAAAACCCCCTTATGTTATGTTTCGTATCGCGCTAACGTTTTGACAGATGGTTTAACCATAACTGGATCACAATTGGAACGTAACCGCTGTCAAATGAAAAAGTTGAAACAGAGTTAACTTTTTCTGTGCCATTTGTCAAACTTACGTCTAATCTAAACGATTAGATTTGCTTGTAATTTATTTAGTTTTAATTATTATATCTGACGAAATGTATCACTCATACAATGATTTTACTTCAATCGAAGTTAAAACTTTAGCGCGATACGAAATGTGGTCGAAACTAAACCATAACTTTAACTGATTGCTGTACTTTATTTATTATTTTTTTAAACGTTGTCCCACACTCGGAATTTGTCCTATACCTATTTTGGGTGCGTTTACATTACAAACATAAAAACTCACATACACAAACAGTCAGATCCGAACGAAACAACTACTTGTAGGTCATACGAATATTTGTTTCGTGCGGGAATAGAACCCGCGACACACAGCGCAGCAGTCAGTAGCTTAACCACTGCGCTAACCGTGCATGAGTCATCATCATATCATCAAATGTCACTTAGGTATCGATTTTAATAAAATGTTTGCTCAGTCATTGTAAGTGTTAATATATATATATATATATATATATATATATATATATATATATATATATATATATATATATATATATATATATATATATATATATAATGTTCCAAAAGGAGTATGAAACGCTCGCAGCAGGTGCAATATGTAACAATATAATAACCTAACCTAGCTAAAACTATTAGGTAACAAACTGAAAAATTGAGTCGAAAATGTTTTAGCTAAAAGTAAAAATAATTAAATCAGAAAATAAAAGTTATGTATGTTTTTTAAAGCACTGTTATGAATGCACCTTATGTCGATGGCATAAGGTGCAATATTGCGTGACATACAGGACGTAACTTTTAAGCCCTATATCTGGAGACCTAGGCATTGTAGAGTAGTCATTTGACTATCGAAGCGGAACAAGCGACAGTTAAGAGGCGATAATTGAGAAGATCTACAGCGACAACCCAACGAGAACTTTGAGGACTACATCGAGTAACATCTGTAGTGTTGTTGTGTGTGTATGATATGGACTTTGTGGACGTAAGGGAAGATTTCGGTGCGACATCAACTACGTTCTACTTTTCATTGCCCACGATCGACTGTACTTTCGTTGCCAATAAACTTCGTAACCCTTAACTTAAAATTTTAGTAGCCCTAGCCCGCAACAGTAACATCCGCTTTACTTACCAGTCTAAGAGTAGGGGGAGTGTTGTTGATGTCCTGCAACTGTATCACCAGCTGAGAAGTAGCGGTGTTGTAGGGCCCATCACCGAGCGTGTCATCGGCCCTTACCTACAATTAAAGGAAGATAGTAAGTTATGATTTCAGTTTCATTGTAATATTTGAAAAATGATAAAAGCTTATCAAAAGAGATGGCTAAACGGCTGCCCCAGCTCTGTTAAACGAATAGAAATTTCATACTAACTCGTAATATTTATATGTTCATTTATGAATCGTTTAGTGTTTAAAAATTTCTTATAACTTTCGTGGACTAATAAACATAAAAAAGTTTTTCAATTGTTTGTATGCATTACTTTGGTTTGACATGACAAGATCAGGGAGTATCGTAAATCTGTCGTATCAAGTTCTTTTCTTGCAATTATTTCTTTGTACATATTTGCTTCAAGTACCTTAGCGCAAAATCACCAGTGAAAAACACAATTATCAATAAAAATCGTCGCAGACACGTCAAAACGCCTAGATAAAAGTTCATAGCAATGTTATTGTTTGAAGTTTTTGTACCTTGGTCGTAGGAGTTACGTGATATTATTTTCAGTATTGTGCTGATATAAAAAGTTCCAAAACCTTCTTAATTACAAAATACTAAATTTCAGCTATTCAGCATTATACATTCCTAGGAATCATGTTTAAACATGCGTTTTCACTGCGAGGTCTCTTCCATACTCAGTTTAGCCATGTCCTTTGATAACAAATCTTAGGTTTATGAAGAACATTAATCTTTGTTTTTAATACATATTATAAAGTAGTGGTTGACCGCAATCCCGCCGAATTTGTAAAAGAGAGAACGGAGAGAACGTTTTGTCTGTAAGGGTTGATACTTGTCGTAGGAGTACTTGCTTAAACACAATCTAAAAGAAATCAGAACGACAATCTCAGTAATTTAAAACGTTCTAAATCTAGCCGTAATCTCATCTCGGCGACAAGCAAAAAGACCGAACGGGATGGCGGCGCGGGCGCACTGTGCCGCCCATCTGTGTCTCCATCTAAGGGACACAGAAACTTAAGTAAGGCATAAGTAGATATTACATATACAATAGACCAATATTGATCGTACGATTGATCTGTATGTGAGCGTGTATGTGTGCCTGTGTCTGTGTCTGAAGTAGGGATTCTGTTTGTAGTTCCATTCCGTTAAATTTGATTTTATTTCATAATTATTCAGATTGACAATATATTAACTTATTAAAATAAAGGGAAATGTAGAATCAGACGCAGCGTGGGTAGGCTCCCGACAAGGTGGACCAACGTCCTGGTAAAGGTTGGCTGGGAAACCGCTGGATGCGGGAGGCGCAGGACCGGTTGTCTTTGAGCTCCTTGGGGGAGGCCTATGTCCATGATGATGATGAGAAATGTTTTTTGACAAATTGTAACTGTAATTAAACTGGACATTCTTAACATTACTAGAATTACTTACCCCTCAAATGAGAGTTGTGGTTATTTCGATCGAAGAAAATGTAGTAATGGGTATCTACCTGAATAAACAGCTCATTCTGTCTATGATAATTGAAAGCATCATCCACTGTCACGAAGATGTCGCCGGTATATTTATCAATCCTCAGGAAATCAACTGCGTTACCCATTAGTGAATGCCTATATAGGAAATTAAGTTTTATCAATTATTTATTACATTACGTCAACAACAGCCTAGTGCGAGTGGTATTTATTGTGTTGTAATACAAATCAATCAGTAACCTAAAACAAATTACTCTGATAACCTTTTTTTCTTTTTTGAGGATGGGAAATTATCAAATGACCTCTCCCGCTCTGAACGGAATGGAAGGTTGTGCCAGATTTTTACTGGTGAAAACCTACCCGTGTTCCTCCACTTCCCTGTGCGCCAGGGCCACGGTATCTTTTTCGAACAACACCTGGTCTTGGTACGCATCAGTCTTCGTATACCCCGTAACGGTATTTAAAGTAACCATTTTTTTTAAATATTTTTTTTTATAAATTATATACTAGCGCTTCACCGCAATCCCGCCTGATGGTAAGCAGTGACACAATCGATGATGGTAAAGCTCACTAGTTTATTAAGAGCCTATTCACTTTAGCCTTGCAGACACTCTAGTTGTAGTCCGACGGAAACACCGTCGCTGGCAAATAGTTCCAGTCCCTCGATGTACGCGGTATGATGGAGGAGGCGTAGCGCTTCGTCCGAATCGTAGTGGTGTTAACAACGTAAGGGTGGAAACTCGCCGTGCGACCGGTCGTCCGATGGTAGAACAGAGATGGGGGAACTAAATCGTGCAATTCATTCAATTTATGATCCCTCGAAATTGAGGACAAGAAAAGACGATGATAACGTCTCCTGTTGTCACAAGCAGAGGAGAGTAGAAGAATTCCAGAAGATAAAGATGTAACGTCCAAACCATATAGATTAACTTACTCGACTTTATCGTCTATGTCCAAGTCTTCGGCCAGGACTGTCGTAACTTTAAAGCCTGCGCCTTGTGTCTCGGCGAACGAGACCGTCTGTACGGCATGCTCGAAGATCGGCAACTCATCGTTCCAGTTGATTAGTTTAATGTTTATCGTGGCCTCACCGGTCAAGCTATTGTCTTCTCTATCTATTGCTATCGCCTGTAGAGTTAAACAAAAATGTTATGTTAGTAAACTGATTTTGTTGCAGGTAATGGTTTTTCTCCTTCATTGAACTGCCCTTACACTATGTTACTTGGGGTTGGTGCAAAATGTTATGAAGTTAGTAGTTCTAATTACACCAAAGATTAACAAATTTAATTTCGTTTCAAGTAAAAAGTAGCAGAGGTATGACAAAAGTAGCAATTTACCTTTAGTTGAATTTCCTGAAACGCAGGGACTTCATAATCCAGCATGTGGTGGTTCAAAGTGCCAATGATAAAGTTTTGTCTCTGGTATCCAACTTCTGGAGCAATGTAGAAGGCCTCATGGGCTCCCTCCGGATGTACACTCTCCAAGTGCACTGTGTATTGTGCGTTTTGACCCTAGCATGACGTAATATCAAATAAAGTAAATAATAATTCATATTTCATTAAGAAGAAATCATCAAACACAATTTGATTTTATATGTATATTGTGTATATTGTTACGAATGCACCTTATGTCGAGAGCATAAGGTTCAATATCGCTTGACATGCAGTGTGTAACTTTTAAGATCTATAACTCGAGATCTGGACATTGTCTAGGTGTAATATAAAAACGCATTCCTAGACTTAAGGTGGCCTATTGAATGGTACAGGTTTTATCAATTTTGTCAACAAAGTGACGACATCGAAATTTCTAGAAACCCGTTTCCGGGAATTACCGTAGGTACTTACTGAATGTACTCGAAGTTATGCGCTATTATTATTACGTCTAGACGATTCTGGAATGTTCGATCAGCTGGCCTATATATAGCGCCGTGACGCCGGCGCCGAGTCAGTCTACACTTGACTACCGATACGAAAACAGCGACACTTAAGAAGCGATCTTTGAGAATACCTACTGCGACAACTGTAACGAGAACTGTGAGTACTACGTGAAGTAACATCTGTAGTGTTATTGGGTATTTACAATACGGACTTCGTGGACGTAAGTGAAGACTTCCGTGCAACGTCAGCAATATTCTACTTGTCATTGCCTACAATCGACTGTACCTTCGTTGCCAATAAATTTCAAAACCCTTAACCGGCGTTTTAGTACCCCTAGCCCGTAACAATTGGTGTCAGAAGCGGAATGCCGGTCACGCCAAGGGAAGACGAAAGAGTTCGCACGCGACGACAAGCAGCGATGGATTTGGCGCGTCAAGAGGAAGAATCCCTTAGTGGCCCTGCACCCATAGAAGATGCGGCCGTCGTAACACCGACGAATGTGAGTGCGCCTAGTACCACCACTGTTCCCGGAACCAGCGGTTGCGATTTATCGGCATTACTGGCTCACTTGACGGCGCAAATAAGGCTGAGCATAGCAGAATCCCAGGCAGAAACCCAGGCTCAAATAAAAGGCATAGCAGAATCCCAGGCAGAACTAAAACAATCCCAGGCAGAAACCCAGGCACAAATAAAGGAATCCCAGCAGCTGGTCTTAGAATTAAACGAAAAATGGGAAAACACCAAAGAAGAGGTCAACGAGCTTAGAGTAAAAACAGCACAACAAGATGCACGTATGGACCAGCAAGATATGCGCATAGACAAACAAGAAGCGCGTATGGACCATCAAGATACGCGTATAGACAAACATGATGCGCGTTTCGAGAAACTGGACAATACCATCATGGAGTTTGGGAAAGAAATAGAAAGAGTACAAAAAGGAGGTATTAAAGGTGTGATTCCTGTACCCAGTGCTTTGCCGACGTTCCTAGTACCTCATTTTGACGGAACAACGTCATGGGTGGCCTTCCGCCTTCAATTCGAAAAGGTCGCAACAGCCAACAACTGGGACGACAATCAAGCGGTAACCGCTCTTACGCTTGCTCTGCGTGGTGATGCGGTACAAATCCTCGAGAACATTTCCGGCGATTGCAATACCCTAGCCTGTCTGTTAGAAGCGCTGGAGTCTAGATATGGAGAGAAACACCTCGAACATGTCTACAGGGCTCAACTCCGCGACCGCACACAGAAGAGCAGTGAGGGTTTGCAACAATGGGCAACGGAAGTAGAACGTATTGTTCGGAGGGCGTATGTATCAACACCGGGATTGATTGATACTACTACGGTGCAAGCGTTTACTGATGGAATCCGAGATGCGGAAGTAAGGGCTGCAGTTCGCCTGGGACACCATCAGACTCTTAAGGCAGCCTTGACACACGCTCTGGAGGTGGAAGCAGTACGTCAAGATAGTCGACAACACCACCGCATTCGTGAGGTAACAACCCCAATAATAAAAACTCGGCAAGGACCAACCTGCTATGAGTGCGGCGAAAAGGGGCATATTCGGATCAATTGTCCCAGGAAGTCTAAAGGAAGAAGTACTTCTGGGACACAGGTGGAACCCGAGGATTTAAACTAAGAACAGCCAGGGCTGTGGGGCGAGTACTGGCTGGTCGACGTGAAGCCCCCATTATAACAGTATCACAAGTGGGTGACGGAAACAGTCTTATTATAGAAGGAGAACTGAATGGTAAGTCATGCAGTTTCACATTGGATACTGGTGCATCAAGAACTATTGCACGACCAGAGCTATTTCCTCGCACCATAGTATGGAAAAGAGGATCTTCACAATGCCGGCTACAAACTGCCACCGGCCAACCAGTACTCGTCCTTGGGGAAACAAAGGTGACCTTGAAAATGGGTGATAAGACATTTACGCATCCTGTTTTAGTAGCGAATATTACAGATGATTGCATTATAGGACTGGACTTTTTGAAGAAACAACAATGCGTCCTTAATGTAGCAAAAGGAGTATTGAGTTTTCCAGAACAAGAAGTATTTCTTCAAGGTGCAAAACAAGGGTCAGTGTACTGTTTAAGAAAAACTGTATTACCACCAAGATCAGAAACTTTAGTAGATATTAGATTTTCACCAAAAGGATGCCGCAAACGTTGCATTATAACAGAGGAAAAGTGTCAATTTGAATGGAACTCTGACTGCGAACAGGCATTTGCGGTACTGAAAACTCACTTGTGTGAGGCTCCTGTATTAGGTTACCCTAGTAGGGAAGGCCGATTTTTGATAGACACAGATGCCAGCAATGTTGGTATTGGAGGAGTTCTCTCTCAAACACAAGGAGATCGGCAGGTCGTTATTGCATATTTCAGCAAATGTCTTTCCAAGCCAGAAAGAAATTACTGTGTTACCCGTCGAGAACTTCTAGCCGTTGTTAAGACCTTACAACACTTCAAGAAATATTTGATTGGGAGACAGTTTACACTTCGCACCGATCACGCTGCCTTACAGTGGTTGCTTCAGTTCAAAGACCCAGAAGGACAAGTAGCAAGGTGGATAGAGCAGCTGCAAGAATTTGACTTTGTCACTGAACATCGAAAAGGCAAGTCACACAATAATGCTGATGCTTTATCTAGACGGCCTTGCGAAGAATCTTGCCGACATTGTGCCAAACAGGAAAAGAAAGAGAACGTAAGGATTATCCAGGTGAACGCTTTGGATGAAGACTGGGATAATCGATCATTGGAAGACGCACAAAAGGAAGATAGTGATTTGAAGACAGTAATCGAATGGAAGAAACGTGGCCAGAGGCCCGCTTGGAGTGAAATATCAGCGCTTAGCCCAACAGCAAAAAGTTACTGGGCTCAATGGAACAGCCTGATAATTGATAACGGAGTTCTCAAGAGGAAATGGGAATCACCCAGTGGACAGGAGATCACCTTACAGATAGTTGTCCCCTGCGATAAAGTCGCAACAGTGCTAAAGCAGGTGCACGACGGAGTATCCGGAGGACATCTAGGAGTGAAGAAAACCCTGGAGAAGGTGAGAAAAAGATTTTATTGGGTGCATTGTCGCGAAGACGTAGAGGACTGGTGTAGGAAATGTGTAGCCTGCTCCTCAGTAAAGGGACCGCAAACAAGAGCCAGAGGTCGGCTGAAAGTGTACAATGTTGGTGCACCATGGGAAAGAGTTGCTGTCGATATAGCAGGGCCATTCCCTATCACTGAAGAAGGGAATAGGTATATCATCGTCATGCAAGACTATTTCAGCAAATGGCCAGAAGCTTTTGCAGTACCCAACCAAGAAGCTCATACCGTTGCCAAAAAGCTAGTTCACGAGGTGTTCTGTCGATTTGGCGTCCCCTTGGAGTTGCACTCTGACCAGGGTAGAAACTTCGAGTCTTCGCTATTTCAAGAGGTTTGCCAACTACTCGGGATACATAAGACTCGTACAACACCATATCACCCTCAGTCAGATGGAATGGTCGAAAGATTCAACCAGACGCTAGAGAATCATTTGGCCAAAGTAGTGGAAGAACACCAGAGGGATTGGGACCAATATATTCCACTCTTCTTAATGTCATACCGCTCTGCAACACATGATAGCACAAATTGTACACCGGCGAAAGTCAACTTCGGCCGAGAAATTAGACTACCCATAGATGCACTAACCGGAACACCCCCCGATACCCCTATCCTAGCCGTCGACTATGTGGCTGACCTACGACGAAAACTAGATGGAATACATGAGCTAGTGAGAGAGAATGGTCTGAAAACCAGCGAGAAAATGAAGATCCGATACGACCGCAAAGCTAACGTGCCCGGATTTGAAGAGGGAACTTTGGTATGGTTACATAATCCCATTAGGAGAAAAGGAAAGAGTCCGAAATTCCAAGCCAAATGGGAGGGTCCGTACACGATAGTAACCAGGATAAACGATGTCACCTACCGCATAAAGAAAGGACCTAGAGGGAAGCTGAAGATCGTACACGTAGACCGCCTAGCTCGCTATTATGGATCAAATCATGCTCGGGACGAGCACGACTAAGAAGGGGGCAATGTTACGAATGCACCTTATGTCGAGAGCATAAGGTTCAATATCGCTTGACATGCAGTGTGTAACTTTTAAGATCTATAACTCGAGATCTGGACATTGTCTAGGTGTAATATAAAAACGCATTCCTAGACTTAAGGTGGCCTATTGAATGGTACAGGTTTTATCAATTTTGTCAACAAAGTGACGACATCGAAATTTCTAGAAACCCGTTTCCGGGAATTACCGTAGGTACTTACTGAATGTACTCGAAGTTATGCGCTATTATTATTACGTCTAGACGATTCTGGAATGTTCGATCAGCTGGCCTATATATAGCGCCGTGACGCCGGCGCCGAGTCAGTCTACACTTGACTACCGATACGAAAACAGCGACACTTAAGAAGCGATCTTTGAGAATACCTACTGCGACAACTGTAACGAGAACTGTGCGTACTACGTGAAGTAACATCTGTAGTGTTATTGGGTATTTACAATACGGACTTCGTGGACGTAAGTGAAGACTTCCGTGCAACGTCAGCAATATTCTACTTGTCATTGCCTACAATCGACTGTACCTTCGTTGCCAATAAATTTCAAAACCCTTAACCGGCGTTTTAGTACCCCTAGCCCGTAACAATATGTATATGAATATTTTGTTCGAAATTACGGTGAAGAAGATTGTGCACTAGTTATTTTCCTTATGAAGATGAGTGATTGATTTTATTCGACAAAATATAGTCTTCCCTTCTGTTAATTGGGAGTATTTATGTTTATTAGTAAAGTAATAATGCATAAGAAACTTACAAGATCGCGATCGTGAAAGCCAAAGTTTTCTAAATTTAGAGTCATCGCAGTCTCTTCCATAATGCTAATAGAATATATACCATCTTTTTCTAGAGGCAGTGGTTTCTGGTCATTGACATCGTTGATTATAATGACGATATTGGCTGGGGTCTCGAACGATGAGCTGCCTTCTACATCATTGTCACCGTACTTGTATGCTATTATAGTCACGTAGAACATTTCCCTTTCGAGTGCATCTCTGTCTATTGGCCCGACATGAAGCCAAGCACCTTCGTGACCCCCTTCTATAGTTTCAATTTCGAATAAACCTTCGTCTGAAACGGGAAGGACAATATTTTATTTAACATCCTCAAAATTAATGCCTATCATATTATATCTCAAGCGTGTTTTACTGCAACACGCTTACATACTCCATATAAGATAATTATGTGATCAGCAAACTATTTAGTGTGGTTATTAAAATAGTATTTTCTTCCGTTTTCTCATTTCTTACCTCGCTCTTCAGTTTCTAGTCGATAGTGCATAGGTTTATTGATCCCCGTGTCGGCATCTATAGCCCGTACTCTGAATGATTTCCTGAGCTTTTCATCGAACTGTTGCACGGCGAAAATCTCCACCCAGCTCGGCGGCCTTTGTTCCACGTTCTCAACTTCAACCATCATTGTTACTTCGTGCCTATTCGGAAGGGAGTCCTGAGGATTATTAAGTGTCTTTAATAGCAATCGTCTTTGGATGAAAGAAGACTTGTATCGTGTGTATTTGGTGTACAATTAATGTTATTTTAATTCGATAGATTGAATGTCTGACATATGAAACTAAAAACGAACATTAACAATGAAATTAATTAACTCACCCAAGCCGTAACTCGGAATATATGAAGTGGGTTCGCTACATAATTGAGAGGTTGTTTGAGTATCATCACCATGTTCACTTTCATCCACTCGTTTGGAATATTCTCTCTGATCAGTTCGAAGACTTGTTCGTCTCCTCTATCGCTATCAATGGTGTATTCCATAAAACGTGTACTGATTTCTCCATCAGCGTCATGGACTTCGTAGGTGCAAGTTGTTACACCAGTCTCAGCAGTTTCCTGAGAAAATACATTTTATACGTTTCGGTCAATGTTTACCGATAAATCTTTCTGTGTGGAACTTTTTCTAGTCGTTGTTTTATAAAGGACTCGAAAGCTGTAGTGTTTAAAAAGAGAAATATTTTCAACTGCTACATGATATATGTACAATTGTACATATTTCCAAAGATTCAAGTAGCAGAGTATCTCAGGTTTTGGCTCGAAGCCAAAGGTGTATTAAAGTCCAACCACTTACAGCTATCTCACAAGGGGCTAACATCTGGATAATGGGCGCGTTGTCGTCGATGTTGACGATCATGAGTGCCACGAGGACTGCCACTGACTCGCCTGGTATCCTCACTTCGAACAGATAGTAGTCCATTCCAGGAGTCTCGTAATCTTGCCTTAAAAGTGTACGAAATTCACAAGTTTTTATTGATTTCAGTATATGTATATATACATTTATTGGATTAGTCGTTCATAATTAACTCATAATGTTCCCACCGCTGAGCCATAGGCGCCTTCTCTCTGAGAGTGAGTGGGTCATAATCAACCATTCAGATCCAGTGAGCCATAAGTCTTAGCATTTTTAATTCTAGGACATGCCGGTTTCTTCACGATGTTTTCTTTCGCCGTTTAAAGAGAGCTGGCCAGAAGAAATAAATATCTCAAGAAATCTCCTAAAGACTGGTTAACGCATCCCGTGACACAGCAGTTGAGTTTTACTTTTTCCAAAAGCTGTTGCTGATTGTCATACAACTTGGCAATTCTGCTAATCTCATGGGTATATTATCACAAGTGATGCGGTGGACTTTTTCAAACCCATATTTTAGTTTAGTTTTAGGGACATAGGGCCAACGGCATGTCAACATATTAAGAAAAAGTGATGAGAAAAGATATTTAAGTGAAATTGTGAAAGTGGTGAGTATACATAAATTAGTGGGACATAAAATTGTGAAAGTGGTGAGTCTGTATTAGTGTGACATAAAATTGTGAAAGTAGTGAGTCTAAATTAGCGTGACATAAAATTGTGAAAGTGGTGACTCTACAATCCGTCCGGTGATCCGTCCAGTATTGTTAGGTATCGATAACTGATTCTACTAATGCATACAAAACCGAGCTAAACTTAAATAAAAAATTCCCAACTAAAAAATAAATATTATTTCGCAAAAAAGAGAGCATGCGGCACGCTCATTGTAGCCTCGAAAATGGTGTTGTATTTTTTTTAAATATCAAATTTTGGGAAAGTTGGAATGAATTCGCGGAAAAAAAAGATTATTTCAAAATTCATTAGTATTGTTACTATGATGATTATGTAAAATTTCATACTTTATTTGATCATGTGTTTACCTAACCTTTATTATCCTTATGGGTGTGACGGGGTTTTGTTTACATATTGTATATTGGTGTGAATAAAAATGTGAATGTGGCGAGTCTAAATTAGTATGACATAAAATTGTGAAAGTGGTGGAATATAGACATATTAGAGTGACATAAAATCTTTCATCCTGAAAATCTTATATCACACTTCCGAGTACAGACAGTATTTTCAAATAAAAGGGTTACTTTTACCTTACCTATTTGTAATAACAAGATGCCAGTCTCCAGCATCAGTATTGGTGTCTGCGGGTATCTTGCGTATCTCTGGAGCGAGTAAGCTGAATGAACCGATCCTGAAGGGGGAAACCACGTAGGGAGTTTCAGTGCCTGTACCAATTAAAAGATTTAAATAAATGGTCCGCAACGTTTCCAAACCACTGGCGCAGGATGCTTAGAATCAAATCTCTTACTTGATACTTATAAAACAGGTCTTTGAATACAAAAAATATTTTCAAAGGATTCAATAGTATTAGGTCCTTACATATGAAATTGGTGTATTGTCGTACTGGCCACTTTGATCTCAAATATCTCCTCTTTGGTTTAGAATTCCAAATAAAAATTTATACAGCTATTTACTCACCAATTTGTCTCGAAAACCGCATTTCTTTTGTTTTTTTTTTTGTTGATTTTTCTCTGCGTCATTGAGTTTACAAAATGGAAAATTTTAAATTTCGTATTATTTTCGCCTTGACGGCTCGAAAAATTTATGATGTGTATGGCAGGGGTGTCGCTACAGAAAGCACAGTGCGCTTTTGGTTCTAACATTTTCGTTCTGGAAATTTCAACCTACAGAACAATCCCCGTGGACGGCCGGAGACCAAAGTCGACAATGAAGAATTGAAGGCTATTGTGGAAGCGGATCCATCGCAAACTACGTCCGAGTTAGCTGCAGGCTGCGGTGTTAGTGATAAAACTGTATTCATCATCATCAACCTTTTTACCGTCCCACTGCTGGGCACAGGTCTCTTCTCATACAGAGAAGCATTGAAAACTGTATTAATCCACTTGAAACAAATTGGGAAGATAAGAAAGCTAGAAAGGTGAATCAAACCTCATGAATTGAGTGAAGCAAACCGACAAACGCGCGTGCTGGGTCTTACATTACAAAATTGGTGCGTTACATTGCTGAATCGGCACAATAATGAAGGAATTCGAAATCGAATCATTACCTGTGATTATGTGTGAACCATCCAAATTCTGCCCCAAGAGAAAATTGACTACAAAAAAAAAGTTATTGGTCAGCATTTAGTGGACTAATGCCGGTGTGGTGCACTACAGCTTCCTTAAATCTAGCCACAGGATTACTGCAGATCTCTACTGTGAGTAGCTCCACAAAATCTATACTAATATATAAAGCTGAAGAGTTTGTTTGTTTGTTTGTTTGAACGCGCTGATCTCAGGAACTACTGGTCCGATTTGAAAAATTCTTTTTGCGTTGGATAGCCCATTAATCCAAGAAAGCTTTAGGCTATATAACATCACGCTGCGACTAATAGGAGCGGAGCATAACCAACCACGCGAACGAAGTCGCTGGCGGCCGCTCCCTCCTCCTCAAGTCGTTCTCCTCATTATTGAGGGTCGTGATATCCCTGTGGAATTATTCTCTTCCGCACAATAGTTCGCCATTTGTTACGGTCCCTGGCCGCGAGTATAGCATCATGCAGGTCGGTGACCAGAGATGAACGAATTTGGTCTGTCCACCTTATTGGACTGCGACCTCTGGAACGTCGTCCATCCACCTTCCCAGTAACCATCAGATGTTCGAGGTTATCCCCATCATTTCTGGGAATATGGCCAAAATACTCCAAAATTCTTCGAAGGCAGACAGAGGAGAGTCTTATTGTGACACCCAGCTCTCGAAGGATTAATGCATTTGTGCGGAATGCTGTCCAAGGAATTTGAAGCATCTTCCTCCAGCACCACATCTCGAAAGCATCAATGTGGTCTCGATCGGCCTTCTTGATTGTCCAAGTTTCCGAACCATAGCTGAAGATAGAGAAGATGAGAGATCTAACGAGTTTCATCTTAGTTTTCCGTGAAATGTTGCGGTCACGCCACAATTTGTGAAGCTGAGGCATTTTTGGCCATACTTATTTGTCTCCTCATTTCCAATTCACATGAACCATTGTTGCTTATACTAGACCCCAGATAGATGAAATTTTCGACTATTTCTAGATTCAGCGCTCCAGTGAGCACCAGCTTATTTGCGCGATCGACAACCATTACCTTCGTCTTTGCATGGTTTATTCTGAGGCCTAGTTCCAGACTGATGTTTGTAATCCTGTTCAGAAGATCTGTCATTTCTGACTCATCAGCTGCCAGTAGCGTGGTATCATCAGCATAACGTAAATTTGTCAGCTTAACGCCACCAACAGAGACACCCCCGTGCCAGTTCTCACACACCCGTCTCATAATGTATTCTCCGTAGATATTAAAAAGCAATGGAGACAGAATACACCCCTGTCTTACACAAAGCAACCAAATGTACAGGTAGGTACTCCAAGCTCTCCAAGAACTCTCCACAATGACGACCAGATAACGCAATTAAAGGCCTGACTATAATCTATAAAACACATGATAACGGGTGTGTTAAACTCGCAGGACTTTTCAATCAGCTGGCGAACATTAAGGATCTGTTCACGGGTCCCTCTGCCTTTCACAAAGCCGGCCTGCTCCTGAGGGATCTGTCACCCAAGGAAATGGCTGATCCTGGCGTTAAAAATATATAAAAGAACTATGCTAGCATGAGATATAAGTGCTAGAGTTCTGTAATTGCCGCATTTAGCTGTGGACCCCTTTTTGTGTAATGGCAGAATAATTGATCGTGTCCAATCGCACGGCCAAACGCCAGTTGTCCAGGTGTCATTGCATATGTCGTGTATCGCATCAACTCCAACTGGGCCCATGGCCTTTAAAATTTCCGCTGCAAGCTCGTCAGAACCAGGAGCTTTTTTTTTACCTTAAGAGCTGCTAATGCCGCTGTGACTTCGGATCGTAGAATGCAGGGTTCGTGAGCTATTTTGTTCCAAGTAATTGGTGGATCTGGCCATGTAACATTTTGAGGATCCGAGTAAAGTTCTGCGCAATATTGCTGCCACATTTTTGTGATTGCGCTGATTTCATGAAGTGGGGTTCCATTTTTATCCTCAATGATCCAAGTACGGCCGCTAGTGATGGATAATCTAGCCGCTAAACAACCGAGACTGGTCAATCGCACAAGACGTTGCTTCAGGACAACGCGAGACCACACACTACACATCAGACTGCTACCAAATCAGCGCAGCTTCAATTGGAATGTTTAAGACATCCACCGTACTCCCCGGACCTTGCTCCAAAAGACTACCATTTTTTTTGAAATTTGGATAACTTTTTGCAGGGGAAAAAGTTCAAATCCGATGAGGCAGACCAAACCGCCTTCAAAGATTTTATTGATTCCCGTCCTAATGTTTTTGAAGTGAAACTTCTTTAGGCACGCTTGACTTGGGGAGTAAGCTGGCGAAAGCGTTACGAAAAATGATCGGGCAAGGCGAACGGAAGTTAAGTGGGGGATATAAGCACAGAGGCGCCCGTGGCGCGAGCTTGGTACTACAAGGTCTACAACGAGTTTTTATTTTTTATTTTTTTTTCAATAAAAATAGGAGATCTATGCAAAAATATTTATTTTTTATTTTTATTTTTTAGTTTGAGACACGGATACACTTATTTATTTATTTAGTCCAGTAAGGACCTAATATATGGGTAATTGTGGTTTGACGAAAAATAATACTCCTTGTAGTTAATTTAACTCTGCACGCAATAGCAAACTCAATCAAACCACACATTTACTGCAACTGAAACTATAGTTACAACAGAGGAAGAAACCAAGAGCATCCTAAATCCAGTCTAACAAAGTTTTCTAACTTTCAATTAACCTTTTTCAGTCACTGGCAACTTCACTCACTTCTATGGAGTGTTATACACATCAAAACACGCACCTGGCCAATGATCCTAGAGCCAGACTAACCCGACACTACACCGACGATATCCCGGATGTCAGCCTGTACGAGATTGGTATGGCCCTGAAATAGCTCAAGAATGATACGGCGGCTGGACATAATGGAACTACGGCTGAGCTTAGCTGAAAGCGGGTGGTAAACCGGTTCTTAAAGCGCTTCAGAAGCTATTTAATTCAGTCATTCTTAAAAGCGAAACGCCTAAGGCGTGGCACAGGAGCGTGTTGGTGTTGTTTTTGAAAAAAGGTGACAATACCCCCCTTGAAAAACTACAGACCGACATCCCTCCTGAGCCATGTCTATAAGTTGTTTTCTAGGGTCATCACGAAACGCCTCGCTCGCAGATTCGACGACTTCCAGCCTTCCGAAAAAGCAGGCTTTCGAAAAGGCTTTAGCACCATAGACCACATACATACGCTGCGGCAAGTTATACAGAAGTCCGAGGAGTATAACAGATCACTATGCTTAGCTTTTGTGGACTATGAGAAGGCCTTCGATTCAATCGAGACTTGGGCGGTGCTATTCTCTCCAGCGGTGCCAAATTGACTATCGATATCGATACATTGAGGTGATAAAGTGTTTGTACAAAAACGCCACCATGTCCGTCCGTCCACAGGATCAGGACTCAAAACCGATCCAACTACAGTATGGAGTGAGACAAGGAGATGTAATATCTCCCAAATTGCTCACTGCTGCGTTGGAAAATGTCTTCAAGCTCCTGGACTGGAAAGAACTTGGTATCAACGTCAACGACGAGTACATCACTAATCTCAGTTTTGCAGATGATATCAAGGTCATGGCAGAGACCCTGGAAGACTTGAGCAAAATGCTTAATGACCTCAGCAGACGAAGATCATGTCGAACTATCATGTCTAATCCACTCCAATTCTAGTTGGTTCGAAGTTGTCGACGAGTATATATACCTGGGACAAATAGTCCAACTAGGTAGGTCCAACTTCGAGAAAACGAGACACCTCATCTCGTCGAATCCAACTTGGTTGAGCAGCGTTCGGGAAGCTACGCTACATCTTCTCGTTGTCTAAGATACCACAGTGTCTCAAGCCTAAAGTCTTTGACCAGTGTGTGTTGCCAGTGATGACTTACGGAACTGAAACGTGGCCACTCATAGTGGGCCTCATACGAAGGCTCAGAGTCACAAAAAGGGCGATGGAAAGAGCTATGCTCAGAGTTTCAGAAGAACCGAAGTCACCGACATAGCTCTTCGTGTCGCTAAAATTAAGTGGCAGTGGGCAGGGCACATTGCTCGTAGAACCGATGGCCGATGGAGCATTAAGGTTCTGGAATGGCGGCCACGTAGCGTAGGTAGGCCCCCCACAACGTGGACCGATGACCTGGTGAAGGTCGCGGGAAACCGATGGATGCGAGCAGCACAAGACCGGTCATCGTGGGAAGCCTTGGGGTAGGACTTTGTCCAGCAGTGGACCTGGCTGAAGAAGAAAAAGAAGAAGTCACTGGCAAACAATATATTGCCCACCCGACAACGGCGGGACAACCACTTCAGCAAAGAATCATTCAACGTCTATGTTGCCCTCTTTAGCATCCTCCCAACGACCGGTTTTCAACCTTTTCTCGAGCGCATCGAGCCTCCTTGCTTAAGCACCTGATCCATCGCCAACGAGGAAGAGACTAGCTATCAACGATTATAAATGTGCTGAAGATTGTAAGCTCGGTATGTAAAAGAGATATGTATATGTAGTGAAAGTTGATCGCTGACAGTTCACACGGCCAGCGAGTACACTTTTATTGCAACATAAAGAAAGTACTCACATAGCGACGCCCATTTGACGAACAGAACACGGTCTGAGAGATTTATATTGATACATATGCGTTTACCAGCCAGTAATCGCTCGCCGTCCTAGATTACTCGCAGCCCGTTCCTAGCCAACTTGTTTATTACACGGTGCTGGCTAAACCACTGGTTAATATGGCACGAATTGGCAAAGTTGTTATCACTAACCTTGGTAGTTTAACTTGGCGATAGGCACGTCTCCTTCGATCTCCTCTTCCATGAAGATGATCTGGGTGCCAGCGCTAAACATGTCCATGCACACGTCCATCCTATCCTCGGCAGGCACTAGCGGCCGCTGGCTCCATGACATTCCTGACGATTATACAATTAGGCATATTAAACTATACTTAAAATTAAATACTTCTTTAAACTAGGCGCAACTAGGCTTCTTTTGATATAAACTCATTTGCAAAAAAAAAAAAAAAACGGGCACCTAAGCAATGGACCATTTCAAATGCTTTGTTTGATAATTCATCATCATCTCACAGTTAATCCCAGTCGCATCCGTAGCTTTTTAGCTTTGGAGTCTGGGGTCCGCTTTACCGTAGTCTAATTGTTGATTTTGGCTAAACTTCGATATTTTCCGTGAAGCGACTCCCGTCTGACCTCCACAACCCGAAGGTGTAGGGATGTATCCAAGGTATGAAAATCAAAAAAATAATTAGTCCGTCTTATAGATAATAAAAAAAATTAAGACCCGTATTTTTTATTTTGTCGAAACTACCAAAAATTACTGAGATATAGCGTATTTAAGTTACGGAGTGGGGGCTAATTACGTCACGCCATGGTATATTTTGTACGACGGCGTGACGTCATGCGACATTTCAAATCAATATATCTTCCTAAGTATTTGAATAAAAGAAAAAATAAAAAATACGTGTTCAATATTTTTTAGAAATCTATCTGATGGACATTATATTATTTTTTAGGATACAAGCCAATTATTAGACTTTTGAGGGCTCCAACAACCTGTAACGACTGCTACTAGATGTTCGTATGGCAACCGGGACCAACGGCTTAACGTGCTTTCCGAGGCACGACCAGACCAGTGCAAATATTCATATTCATGCATACAAATATTTGCACTGTGCGGGGATCGAACCCGCGCCTCCTTGCGCAACAGCCGCGTTCGCTACCGCTACGCCACGGAGGCTGTCTTTGTTTGATAATTATTTATACTTTTATCCTCACAATTTAGTAAATTAACAAGAAAATAATCGTTTTCATCAGTATTTCATAAAATTTTGATAAAATTTATGGGAAAAAATGCCTCGCTAGTAGTGTATGTTCGCTAGTAGTCCATATGTTCATGAAGTTAAAATTGAAAAAGTTATTTTGTTTGTTTTTCTTTAATAAAGTAAAAGCAGACAAATGTTTAGTATCGAGTGTGACCCCCTCTAGCTAAAATCACAGCTTGAATTCGTCTGGGCATGCTAGCGAGTATATCCTGGATACTTGCTTGCGGAATACGTTCCCACTCCGCAGTAATCACATTCTTCAGCTCTCTGATGGTCTGCGGAGCCGGTTGTACTGATCTCACAAGCCGTTTCAGAACGTCCCAGACATGCGCAATGGGATTGAGGTCGGGACTTCGAGCTGTAGGCCTAGTATGTGTTTTCATTACGAAGCTAGATCGTCGATATCGAGCGCGTTTGACTCACGGATTGGCCCGCTTCAAGGTTGTAAGAACTCTCAAACAATGAGAGTGCCAAACGCGCTCGATATTGACGATCGAGTCTCGTAATGAAAACTCATACTAGGCATACTGGCCGATCCAAACTGGTCGACGCGAGCATTGTCGTCCATAAAAATCGAGTCTTCACCTAGACAGGGCCGTGCACAGAGATTTTCTTGAAGGTATGCATAGATATACCTACTACCCAAATCTCTGTGCTTATATATGGTAAAACTTAAAAAACGTAACGTAGACGAAGTTTCAATTTAACATAGTCGCGTACTTTTTTGCATGTCAACATTGAATTGATGTTTGTGCGTGGCTACAATGAACATCTAAGTATGTGATTGATGATAAGAATAAGTCAAATAAATGATATACGTGGGGTGTTAGGTATTTTTTTTTGCCCAAATGAATACAATGAAATCATCATCTCAGGGTTAATACCAGTCGCATCCAAAGCTTTGGAATCTGGGGTCCGCTTTTCCAGTCTAATTGCTGATTTTGGCAAAATTTCGACATTTTCCGTGAAGCGACTGCCGTCTGACTTGTGGGCTCCAACAACCCGTAACGACTGCCACTAGATGTTCGTATGGCAACCGAAACCAACGGCTTAACGGGCTTTCCGAGGCACGACCAGACCAGTGCAAATATTCATATTCATGCATACAAATATTTACACTGCGCGAGGATCGAACCCGCGCCTACTTACGCAGCGGCCGCGTTCGCTACCGCTACGCCATGGAGGCTGTCAAAATACAATGAAATGGTATTACTAACTGAACTGTAAATAAGTAATAATTTATTTCTCAAAAAACTAAAAAAATATATTTATAACGCGCCTATCTATTTTTAAATAACTCTGTAAAAATTAAATATATATAAGATCGTTGTGAAATCGCTAAAAGTTCTTTTAAAATGGAAATATAGACAAATCTTTCATAAATATGCGTAATGCACTACTCATTAGAATCATAACTATTAAATTTTGCTAATTTGTAAACTTCAGGAAAATTATTACAATATAAAGTATAGTATTGAAATTCAAAAGCAAGTAGGTTGAAAAACTTAAGGTCTTTTAAGTTTTTATAACGACGAACTGTCAATGCCGTGTTTTAAAATAATATACCTACACGAGAAACAAAACAATTTATTTGTGTGTACACACTACACAGCCTGCTAACCACATATAATTATCATAATACTTTTTATAAAGACAACCTTTCTTTTGTGTTAAACCAAAAACTCTAAAATAAATGAATATTTAATTCCGCTTAAAACAACCAATATAGGTACATATTTAACCAAATACACCAATAATGAAACAACATAAGCTGCTAAAATAAAAAGGTATTTGAACGAACAACAATCATGCTATATTTCTGAACTTCTTAAATTCGTCGCATTATTAGAAGCTGTGCTTATCGTGCCCTTAAAAGCCAATGAAATTTCACGCACACATACACAACAATTTAGGCACACAAGCAAATAATTTTATACACAGACAGATATGGAAGAGGCACATTTTGTTAGTGCTTACGCCGCTACGAGAAGTGGCGCGGCCGTCGCGACGAAGGCCAGTGATATTTCGTAGTTAGCACTAGGCCCAATAGATGGCAGTGTTCTCACTAACTGATTAACAAAGTCTTTCAGTTTTAAGTTTGTAGTATATAAATTATTATATACTTATTTTTTTAGAAAACTATTAGGGTATGCAGAGCTTTTCTGCTTGTATGGAGTGCACGCGCCTGCACCTAGAGCGGCCAATGCGGGTTGTACATGAAGAATTAGAACTTCCGTTATGTATCGATGCCCAATCAGTGTGCTGTTTTCAATGAAGACTAACTATGTACGATCAACTGAATTTATTCCGGCCCAAAACATAACAGAGCCCCCACCATAAGGTGTGATTTCTTCGAAACATGCCTCTGCAAAGCGTTCTCTTTGTCTTAGCACTCGCCGACGTCGATCTTCACCGAACAGAGATATCCTGGTTTCATCATAGAACAAAACCCTATTCCAATCTTCTTGAGTTCATGATTCACAATTTCTAGCTAACCTTAGCCTGTGGACTCGGTGCTAATTGTAATTGACTCGGTGTGTAATTTGGGGCCGCGGGCCGGGCGGTGACTGCGTATATTGGCAACGAGAAGCCTCCTCCTGAACATCCATAAACTAATATGCAAATTTATTACTTCTTGGAGGTTGTTCTTAAGATCCACATACGAAGGTTTGCGATTTCTCAATGCTCATACATGGTTTTTTTTCCAGAACCAGGCCTTCTCTCGACGGAACCAGTCTCCTAATATCGCTGCCAGGTCCTTTGGACCGTCGACTGATCAACATTTAGCCTCCTAGCTACGAAGCATTGGCTGCAACCCTCTTCAAGCAGCGCGATAATTTTGGTAACTTTTACCACTTTATCTACCATTTTTGATACAGCCAAACAGCAAAAAGCTTTGACAGTCAAGGATATGAAATTAAATAATGGATAAAAATTGAATAAAAGTTATGAAAGTCGATGTTAGCTTCTGGAACTTCGCGCCAAAAATTTAGGATAAAAAGGTGGTTTCTGTAAAAATGAGCATCAAATGAAAATTTGAATTTAGAACGTACTTTTTGAAACCTTTTTTGTATTGTATCTTTTTAAAGATGAATGAAACTCAAAACCGCCCGATTTTTTTTTGCAAATGAGTGTATATGTAGTTACTTAGTTGTTAATGTGTAACTAAATAATAACAATCTTTTCCTCAATAAAATCACCAATAATGTGAAGACAAAAGTAATCTTACCATCAAAATTTTGATCATCAAATTCAGGTCTTTCTGGTCTTGGTATTTCGATCATGTACCCACATCGCTCAAAACTACCTAAAGGCAAAGAAAAAATAATAACATACATAACATAATATACATAATTAGGCAATAATGTCCCCACTGTTGGGACACAGGCTTCCTCTAAATGAGACGGAGTGGGCCGTAATCTGTCACGCTGGCCCAGTACGGGTTGGTAAATGTCACACATGTCTTCGAAGGTTTAGCCTCTAGGACATTTCAGTTTTCTCACGATGTTTTTTTTTTTCACCGTTTTGAGAGCAGTGGTGATGAAATAATTAAGACAAAGTAAAGTGATGATGATGATGATGGAATTCGAACTTACGACCTACAACTCGTAAGTCGCGGCCAATACCACTAAACCAACACTGAAACCAAAATAATGACAATGTGAGGAAAATTTTGATTATGAATAAGGATGGCTTAGTACTATAAGAGAGGGCAATGCCAAAGAAACGCCTGAATAGGGCTAACTACTGAGATGGAGACTCGTCGAGAGGTGTGGAATAAGACGACATGCTAAGAATTTAAATAAGTAAATTGGGATCAGAGTGAGATAATGTTTCTGACCTTGAGCGGCGGTGGTTGTAGCAGCAATGACCACCAGAGCTGCCGTCAGTAGCCGATTCTCGACAGCCATTTCATGTTCTTACTTGTTCTGATGGGAAGCACACAGCTGTATGAATTGTAACTCTGTGGAAATACACAAACTAGGTAGGTTTTTTTATTTATTTATGATACTTTTGTTGTTGAATACACAAAAACTGTAATCACAACGCGGATTCACTGAAAACGGATATACGAATCAAATATTATCTACATAACAAAGTAAAGTCATCACTTATCATATTTTATTTACTTTATAATCTATTAGCTGTAAGTAGATACTTATTGATGACAATATATGGATATTTGTGCAGATGATTTGTTCTAAATTAGGTAAGATTAGAACAAATTAAAATCATTAAAACCAAAAGTCATTTATTGAAATTGGGCTGAGAATGATCACTTTTCGAACAACAAAATTTCAATAGATAGTCCCCCAAAACGCCCGATCGTCATCACCATTTCCTAGTGCTGCGTCACTTACAGGAACTTGCGGAACAACAAAATATTTAAGAAAATATTTGATATTGTATAGAATATTAGTCGCTCTATATATAATACTGGTATTCAGCTGAATCCGCACCCTAATTGCGTAAAATCAAAAGTGTTTATTTCAAATTAAGCATTCGTTGGTGCTTTTGAATAGTCAATGTCGGCCAGTCCAAGAAAAGTGAAGCTAAATTGCACGTTCCAAAGCGTAGATCTCTATGAAGAAGAACGTGCAAGAAACTCCATGGACAGCATCATAACACACTATCAGTTGGAATCATTTTGAAGCTTATTGCTATTCCATTGCTAGGGAGCAATGGAATTCAGTTAGGCGTAATGCAATGCACAATACTGGGTCCATTCTTGTTTTTAGAGTATATTAATGATTTACCATTTTATTTAAAGGGCATCTGTGACGTTGTGCTGTTTGCAGATTATACCTCACTTATTTTTAAAGTAAACAGGAATAGACAAGATTTTGACGGAGTAAACAGCGCACTTTCAGTAGTTACAAATTGGTTTACATCAAATAACCTAGTTCTAAATACCAACAAAACGAAATGTGTAAAGTTCGCCTTGCCAAACGTTAAAAATTTAGGACCCAACATCGTTTTAGATAAAGAGGTGCTTAAAACTGTGGGCTCGGCAGTTTTTCTGGTAATAACAGTAGATACCAAACTTCAGTGGAGACCTCATATATTAACCCTAGCAGGAAGGCTCAGTTCGGCTGTCTACGTCGTCATTAAAGTAACATAATACACTGACGTTAATACAGCTCGTTTAGTCTATTTTAGTTCCTTCCACAGCGTTATGTTCTACGGTATTCTACTGTGGGGCGAAGCCGCTGACATACAAATTATTATTATATTTGTTCTCAAAAAAAGAACGGTTCGAGCAATTTACCAGCTCGGTGTCAGCGTTTCTTTTAGAGATTTCTTTAAAGATCAATATTCTAACGGTTGCTTCGCAATTCATCTTAGCCAACATCTTATTTGTTAGGCAAAATTATCACATGTACACCAAAAACAGTAAGATTCATAATGTTAACACCTGAAATACAAACCACGAGCCCCTTTTCAACGACTTCAAAAGATTCATTACTCATTTGTTGGGCTTGGTATAACTTTTTATTACAAGATACCACCTGCTTTGCTAAACTTAGCTTTATTCAAAGGTATATTATTCTGTAAATGACTATTTAAATGATAAGAATAGCTGGTCGTTCTGATTAACTCAAGACAATGTTTGTGTTCTTTCTCCAGAATTAGCCTACTGACACGTTATATGAGTTGTGAGCGTGTGTAAATAAATATAAATATAAATTAATTATTGTTCTTCCCAGCGAAACCACTAGGAAATGGTGAAGGGCGAGCGTTTTGGAGGACTGTCTTATGTAATATTGACGTTCAAAAAGTGCTGATTCTGAGCTCAGCTAGTTTCAATAAATGACTTTTGATAATGAATTTGAGTTCTTATCCAAAATAAATCCTAAATACTTTTCATGGTCAATTTTTTTGATTGATTTGTTTATTTATCGTCAATTGTAAAATGTACAATGTTTTTTTTATTCTTTGCAGCAAAGACCATGTAGTTGCTTTTCACTAAATTTGTGTAGAGTAGATTGCACTGAAACCACATATTTAAAAGTTGTAAGTCATCTTGAATGTCTCACACGACTGCGCCCACACAGTGTCCAAAGTAGATTTTTTTTTTAAATATAAATTATAAACTAGCGTTGACCGCAATCCCGCCTGATGGTAAGCAGTGATGCGATCGTTGATGGTAAAAAGCGCTAGTTTATTAAGAGCCTATTCACTCTAGGCTTGGGCTTGAGCTGCGTCCGATTTCTATACTTACACTGTTTGTTCTTTGACTTTTCCTCTTGTAGTTTTAATTAGTAATTGTTTGTTTTTTTTTACTCAAAGCCAGTACACACTATGTAGCCAGGCATATTGTACGTTACGCAATTGCATCGCTGACAGGGGTGATCGGCACTGGTGCAGCTACACAAGGGCTAAGCTTGGTATTCGGGAACACTGTTGGAGCTGCTGAACCTTGCACAAAGCTATCTTAGCATTGTGTAGATTCAATTTCTTATATTGTATAATTGCATGGCACACCTGTGAGCACAATGTACTTGCTGTAAAGTATCAATTTGTTGGGTTAGTTCTTTTTTGTTGTTGTTTTTTTTTGTGTGTGTTTTCCATAATGGACGTACAAAATATTTCTGCATCGATCTCACACGGTTGATTTCAAAATGAATGATGTAATCAAATATTTGTATCAATAGCTTGATAATTTAAAAGAGTGTCCATGGAGTTTCTTGCCCGTTCTTTTCCGTAGGTACCTATTCTTTGGAATGGGCGACTAGCTTCACCTTACTGACTGACCGACCTGACAATTCAAAAATGCCTGTAACTGGTTTATTTGAAATAAATGCTTTGATTTTGATTTTTTTATTTTTTCCTAGTGTTGTATAATTGCATAGTACACACAGTTTGGCACAATGAATGTACTTGCTGATATACTATAATTACGCTCACGTTACAAGCGGTATTTTTTGAGGGACATCTTATGGTAAAAATTTTATCTCAATGATTAGTTTTCGTTAAAGTCAAATTGATAGCTATATGCCTATAAAATGAAATGAAATCGTTTATTAGGCAAGTAGGATCACTGATCACTTTTACACGTCATACTTTTTTAAACTAGCTGGAGCCGGCATTTCCTAACTGACTACCTCTGAAAAGAAAAACCGAAACAACTCAGGGATCATCGTCTTTTTTCAAGTCCAGATATTAAAAATGTAAATGTTTACAATAACAATATGTGTTTGCTATACTGTAGTTAACTACACAACAGCTACATTATGCACTGTAACGTAACATAATGTACTTAAAACGCTCATCAGTTATGGGAGGCGAGCGTAGTGTAGCATACCATGGCACGAATCTAACTGTAGACTGATCATTTATTGTTTGATTTTCATTTAGGGAGCAATCATCTTTATTTTTTACATTCATGCGCTATTTCACGCTCCTTGAATTCAAATACAGAAAAAAAAAACAAATGTACAAATATTATAAAAGATATATGTAATTAATTTGTGCAATCAAGACTATCAATGAGTCAGGTAAGCGCATTCAGATAAGTAGCCAGTGATAATACTAATTTCTCACACGATTCGAATATAATGTTGTTTTACTGTACTAAATAATTATCATGTGTAACAATCTTCTTCTTCTTCTTATTTAAAGGTGAGATTCAACCTCAACTCTTGATCAATGGCCTCTGTGGAATAGATATCACAATTTTGCCAATAACACGAGGTACAAATTATAGAAATTCTTTGAAAATTTTATTTCACAATAATGGCGGATATCGCCAATAACACTTAAAAAAGACGACCGCGTGAACCCTCTATGAGGGAGGTTTGAGGCAAAGTCATGATGTGGCCACAATGCTGCGATATTTCAATGTTCTTTATGAATTATTTACTGAATGTACTTTTTACTACATAAATCACGCGCTTTTATTTAGTAAACGACACTATAAATAATTCTAAAAGTCTAATGAAAAATGCGCGTGACACTCATCCCTCCTGGATATCTCGCAGAACATGTATGAACTCTCCTAATTACTAATTAAAGTATAAACGGGGACTTATACAGGATCATTTGCGTCTATGTGCTCTACACGCTACACTACAAATATACAAATACCTAATGTATCATGTAGATGTGCTCTTTGTAAGACAAAATAGCCAGAAGTTACCACCCACCAGACAAAGTCTTGCCGCCAAGCGATTTGTCGTGTTCCGGCATGATGTCTGGTGAAGCCGTACGGAGGACGGGTCTGAGTAGTTGTGTTGCGATGTGTGCCGGGTACGATGCGCCTAATGTTGTTGTGTTGGGAGTTTGGTCGTGGAGGGTCTTCAGATCAATCTCCGTTTGGCGCAGCATCGTTGGTCGTGTTGTTGGGTTTAACATTGCATCACCTCGCTCAACTGCTGTCTTCCTTCCTATTCGCTCCGTTTTTCTGAGTGGATAGGCTCCTAATAAACTAGCGCGCTTTACCATCAACGATCACATCGCTGCTTACCATCAGGCGGGAATGCGGTCAAGCGCTAGTTTATAATTATTAAAAAAAAAGCTGGGTACGCCCATGTTTCTCTATATTACACTAGGGATGACTATCTTCACAGACAAGTTATCCACGTTCATCTTGCGCGGCAAGCTAACTATTTTTGGTAAAGACATAAAAGATTCTGATATTCTATTTACAGATTTAACAGTTTCATTTTTGAAGTGAAACTTCTTTACGCACGCTAGACTTGGGGAGTAAGCTGGCGAACGCGTGACGTAAGCGTTACGAAAAGTGATCGGGCAAGGCGAACGGAAGTTAAGTGGGGGATATAAGCACAGAGGCGCCCGTGGCGCGAGCTTGGTACTACAAGGTCTACAACGAGTTTTTTTTTTTTAAATAAAAATAGAAGATCTATGCAAAAATATTAATTTACCAGTGAAAATTAATATATGTATATGTGTATACATGTATATATTGTACACACACACATATATATATATACATACAGATGGAGCGAAAGAAGTTTCACTTCAGTCGTGTGGTCATAAGCACACTCGTTTTTTTTTTTCAGAATCGTTAATTTCCTACTTAGTTAGGTACACACTTATACAGGTCAGAAAAGGAACTTTATATTAATGATTCAACAAATTATCGGTATCGGATGATCGACTTGATTAATATTATTGGTTATTTCCGTATCCTTTTATGTAAAAAGTCAGAAGAAATAAAGACAAAAGTTAGCTTTCATCGCCCATTTTGTCACCCTTTTGTAATTCTTACACTTATATCTGTAATGTTAAATACAAATTCTATTTCAAGATCATAAATCTTACCGTATATATTGCTTACTCGACTTTTCCTTGTAGGTAACTTAAACCTGTAACTTTCCAAAGTTTTGCAACACTTGTTCACACACAAAGACCACTAAATAAAGCTAAAAACGTATTTTTTTTTAAATAAACACAAGCCGATAAGTTTGTTTCTCTATAATAAATGCGACAAAGTATTATTTTTGCCCAAATCGTCACAAGTGATAAGATTGGACGATAATTAATATTTTACATATCACTTAAGGCGGCCGATAGAGTCTATGATAACACATTGCGATTGTAATTTTGTGTCCTGAAAATAGTAGGAATTACTTTGCTGCTTTCAAATGTGGAGCTGTTAAGATGTTATCGACAAATTTATGAACGACAGCTACTTTTTTGATACCCAAATTACAAAAACAATCGCTTCACTTGTTCAACTAAACTAAATTAAAGTTTACTGCATTTCTTTCTTTCTATTTCAATACTAAAAATATTAACAATTACTATTATTTATTACTGACATCCTAACGCAAACTTCGCGAAAAGGTTAGACCGCATACCACTAATAAAGTTATGATAGTCATTTATGTCGTTAATGAAGGATTACAGAATTCCAGTGTTTAACAAAAAAGTGTCGGCTCGGCCTTTGAACGTTGCAAGCTTGCCGCGCCGTACGGGTTTGTAGGAATGACGTTGATCACTTATCGGAACTCTATTAAATCAGCTGATAAGATAGTTTTTCTAAATCAAATCAAATCAAATCATTTTATTTGTTAACACAGGTAAACATTTACAGATCTTACATAGAAATAACGCGGTGTGTTATGCCAGTAGGCGTACAAAAATATAGTGTTCATGTGGCTCATTATAACAAAATTTTAAGCACTAAGAATATACTTTTAGAAATCATGCACAATTACTATTTCCAATTAAAATGAGAGATACAGATGAGGAACAATTTCTTCTTATTTTAATGTCAATAAATCTAAGTCAAAATAATCAAAATCATTAATATAAAATCATGCATAATTACTATTTAAATTAAAATGTCAGTTCGAGTTTTGTTTTCATTGCGCTTTTTTGTATAATTAACGAATTAATTATTTTTTACTTTAAAATTTTATTGGTATAATCCAATAAAATTTTAAAGTAAAAAATAATTAATAATAATTAATTATTTTTTACTTTAAAATTTTATTGGATTATAAAAGTATAGCAATTATAAACGGTCTAAAGTGAAAAAAACTACATATATTTTTTTTAAATCATGGAAAAGCCGACGAAGAGTTCAGAATCAGGATCAGGATCCATGGTACTCGTTTGTGCGTCGATGTCAGATACACCATTTATAATAAAACTGAAGAGTGTGTTTGTTTGGTTTTGAGTTTATTCTCTTTATTTATTGCATTTCATAGCGCTATCCTTAGTCGTGGTAGCCTAGTGGTTAAAACACCAGCCTCTCAGGTATGAGTGTGCCGGTTCCTACTTTCTAAGTAAATCTTGGACAACAATGACTGATTAAAAGGTGAAGGAAAACATCTTAAGGAAACCTGGACTTTAAGTCTGAAATCGCCAACCTGCATTGAGCAAGCGTGGTGATTACGCTCAATCCTTCTCTGTATGAGAGGAGACCTGTGCCCAGCAGTGGCTGTGGACGATAAAATGGTTGGTGATGATGATAGCTTTATCGTTGAGGGCAATAAAAGTGCTTAGGTGCGGTTTGGGCAAGTGATATTGAAATCAGTGCTCTCAACGGAATAGGTACGTCGCGAAAAGTAATGGCGCGGATAAGCGACGAGGTGAGACGGGGTGGGACTGGGAACAAAAAACATCACACAAACGAAGTCGTTGGTAGTTACTTCCTCACTTGTCTTTAAGTTTTATTCTACGTTGTGTCGATAGCACGACATATTGTGGTGTTTCTAATTATCTTCACTTCCAAAGTCCAATCTCCAAAGCCTGAAGCACAGGCGAAGAGTAGCCAGCCTGTCGGTGTTCTATAGAATGCATTTTGGATAATGTGTGAGGGAATTGCATGATTCGGTTCCCTCTTCGCCGTCCATCATCGAACGACCATTCGTACGTCTTCAAGGGTTGAGTGAATAGGCTTTTAATAAACTAGCGCGCTTTCCCATCAATGATTGCATCACTGCTTACCATCAGGCGGGATGGCGGTCAAGCACTCACGGCATCGCTGGTGGAAGAACAGAGATTATTGCGATGTTAAATAAAGTCTCTATTTTTTTAATTCAGATCTTTGCACAGTATAGATAACTAAGAGTAGGTACTGAAAGTTCTTAGATGACTCAATTTAGATTGCTATCCAGGCGGTAAGAAGAGTAACACTTGATTCTTTTCCTTTCAAAGTGTGTTTGCCATTGAATAGAAACTCAAGGTGAAGACTGACGCTTTTCTGCATCTTATCAAAACCGTCACGTCACTTTTATATGTTTCTAACTCTCTCAAAGATTGACGAAATAGATACCACCCACGCATGACGCACAAACAAGATCTGTGACCTCTTCACGCTTCAACATCACGTGACGACCTATTGACGCAGGACTCACCCCCTATCGAGAATTAGCACGAAACAAAATGGATGACAATGTCACAGCTGGTATGCAACGTTCTTTAACTATAGTTAACATTATACGAATGTTCTTACTCCTCCGCTATTCTTTTCTGATTAATTTCGTTGCGGGACCCAAGACAGTTGAATCGTTTCTCCGGGACTCGTCGAGCTTCATTGCTCGGCGTTTTCTGGCGGTCTCCACTGTTGATTCTGGCTTTCAGGAGTTGCAGTGGGTGGAAAAAGTGTGGCGGGTTTTGTCCCAATAAAAAGAAAAAAAAAAAATATACGAATGTCTCAAATTATTTCCTACCAATATTTTTTAGTTCACGAATGAACAGCGTTGTCCTTGATGGTATTACATAATCAAACTACAATGTTCCCACTCCTGGGACTCAGGCCTCCTCTCGAATGAATATTAAAAACACTTGGATTAGAAATATGTACGTACTCATTTGCGTTTCATTATTAATCTTCGCATATCCAGCTGCATATTGTTACGAAATCACCTTATACGCAATATTGAACTTTATGCCATTAACAATGGCATAAGATACAATATTGCGTGAAATGTCTTATGTAAGTTTCAAGCTCTATATGTTGCGACCTAGGCATTGTAGAGGTACGATCTAAGAAATGCATTGCTAGGCCTAAGATTATCTATCGGACGATACAGGTTTCATTAATATTGACAACAAAAGTTCGACATAGAAATTACTAGAATCTCGTTTCCTGTGAAGTACCTTTAGCTATCTGCTGAACGTATCAAAGTCAAATTTTTAAGAGTGAGTAATCTTTGTGCGCTATGATCGCACGCGGTTTTTTGGCAATTACAAACTACATTTTATCAGTTTCTATTTACTCGTGGTTTATTTACTACTATAAAACTTACGAGTTAAATCCTCATTTATACTTTGTTTAGAAATTAGAGGCATTCAAATGGTTCTTGTATTACTGTATCTACCCGGCGAAAGCACTAGGAAGTGTCGATGGTTGAGCGTTTTGGGGGACTGTCTTATTTAATATTGACGTTCAAAAAGTGCTGATTCTCAGCCTAATTTGAATAAATGATTTTTGATTTTGACATGTTCCACGAGATTGCCAGAAGCACCGGGTACGCCCATGTTTAATATACTGTTGTTTCTTGAACTCTAAAATGGCAAACAAGTCCAAATGTCCATGCGAGAAAGAAAGTTACGAGTACTGGTTCGAATTGTTCATTAGGGAGAGGGAGTTCAATGGATGTTACCTACGTGTTCATACAGAAACAGAGTCTCTACCAGCCACATAAAGATCCAGAAAGTTCTTTGCATAATTTGCTTATTTTATCGATTCTGTATCGACGATAGCCGCGGTAGTGATAAGGGGCCAAAATATTTTCATAATTAGCTCATATGATTGGTGACGATTAGAATACGATAATAGGACATCCCACCATCTAGAATTTCCTCTAATCTGCATAATGCTTATCTTAAGTAATAACCCCTCTATTCTGAAAACCCCCACAGGTGCAGCACTTGTGGGAATCTTCAGAATAGAGGGGTTATTTACGATATAGAGTGAATGGAAACTCAAACCAAACTGGTAGTAAAATAATTTAAATTTAATAATAAATTGGTTTAGGGAGGTAACTTAATACATTCCTACTCCTCAATTGCTCAAAAGGAGTATTTTTTGTCATAACATTTTTAATAAAAGGAGTATTTTGAGTATAAGGGTTAAGGAGTAAATTTAGGAACTAGAAGGAATATATCTATACTTATATATAAAGCTGAAGAGTTTGTTTGATTGTTTGTTTGTTTGAACGCGCTAATCTCAGGAACTACTGGTCTGATTTTTAAAATTATTTTTGCGTTGTAGCCCATTAATCCAGGAAGGCTTTAGGCTATATTACATCACGCTGTGACCAATAGGAGCGGACCATATAAAAAGAATATATCGAAACCTACGCGGGTGAAACCGCCCGACGCAACTAGTTTTTAATAAAAGGAGTATACTTTGACTTTTTTATATAAACAAGAATTCTTTGTATTCTGTAAGTGAGGAATACATTGAAAATAAAATCTCTATGAAAAAAAGATAGTTTCTTTCATGTTGTTCAACCGACCATTGTTTATTTATTTATTTATTCTTTCGCACATAAATTGTACAATGGCGGACTTAATGCCTTAGGCATTCTCTACCAGTCAACCATAGGTGGTGAAGAGATTAGTAGCAGGTGCTTTAATTGAAAACATTATAATGAAAACATACTCTTAACACTGTTTAAATAAATACTTAAATAAGCTTTATACAGATACATACTATGAATTACCAAAATATATACTTATAATATATAAAACAAAAATTTGGGAGAGAGGTGTTGAAATGACTCTACCCTGACTGTTGCGAAAATAACTCTGCAATTTCCGTTTAAATGCAAACCGACTGGCGGCCATCCTGATATCAAGAGGAAGCGCATTCCACAGAAGAATAGATTGAATATGAAATGAAGAGTGTACAAAGTCAGACGTATGTGAAGGACAGAGTAAGAGAAGATTGTTAGAAGATCGCAGATTTTTAGTATGTGAAGAACATAAATATTGGAAGTAAGTCTCAAGATAAGAAGGAGGAGTGGATGAGTTAAGAAGAGAGAAAAGCGTGGTCAAAGCGCGCAAATTTCTTCTCTAGCGAATGGGCATCCATTTGAGTTCAGACCTGTAGCTCGACACATGGTCATATTTCCTGAGATTGAATATGAACCTGATCCCTTTGTTGAACAATCTATCAAGCTTATCCAACAAAGCCGCATTCAGATCAAAGTAGCACACATCACTATAGTCGATAATAGGGAAAATCAGAGTCTGCACAAGCATGGTTTTCGTTTTAGCGGGTAAGACATTCCTCAGGCGATATAGCGAACGCAGGGTACCGTTGACTCTTTGACTAACGTAGGAGACCTGACGTTGCCAGCTAAGCGTCGAGTCAATATACAAACCAAGATCTTTAACAGTAGGGGTAATGGGTATGACGGTATCATTGAAGATAAGCGGAGGGAGAGAGCTAAGAGTTGACCTGCTCATCATGCGTGAGCTTCCAATAATAATGGCCTGACACTTTAAGGGGTTCACAGACACTCCAAACCTATCAAACCAGTCTCTGATAGCCTCCAAGTCATGATTTACCTCCGCTATTGCGCTCGACATACCTTCGACCCGATCAGCATATAGACAATACGAACACCGAAGACAGTGCGTTATGAAATTAATGAAAATGGAGAATAATAATGGAAAAAGAATACCGCCCTGTGGAACACCAGCATCCAGTTCACGCCAACTGGATGAGCTCTCATCGACGCGGTCCGATTGCTGACGTACCCGAAGATAAGAAGAGAACCATTCCAGTGCCTCGGACGAAACAATAAGGTGAGAGAGAATAGCAAGGAGAATCGTGGCTGACAGCGTTAAAGGCATTGGAGAAATCAATTAAAACCAAAACAGTAACTTTGGTATCCTCCAGACCATAGCCTCTCTAATGTCACCTGTCACTTTAAGGAGAGCGGATGCTGTACTGTGCCCAGGTCTGAAACCAGACTGTAAGGGACTGATGAGGCTGTTCCGATAAATAAAACTTGAATACTGCTTATATGTACGCAAGCCTCGAGCACTTTAGACAGGAATGGGAGAATAAAAATGCGATGAAAGTGACTGGGTTGGGATGGATTTGAGGTTTTAGGGAGTGTTCGGACATAGGCCAAGCGCCACAGGGATGAGTAGCGTTAGCATCTTTGTTACAAATGTTTAAATATAGTTTAACTCCCATGCCGTTTCTGTGGAGTTTTTGCTTTGTTAAGTTACTTTATTATTAAGTTTGTTTTTGTTTTTTTACATTTTCGACGCGTTAGTGAAGTCTGTTGGTTGCACCAACATTATATTTCAGTAATCAATCCATATGTATCAATTTAATTGATCTAGTATTATGACGCTTTATCATCAAAAAGACCTTTTATTAATATAAAAAAATGTATGTATATTTTTTTAACATAATTCTCATTTTTTACAAACAGTACCGTCCGAAGGATGTCACAGAGCGAGGTGCACAGTTCACTCGTGCAAGTTGTGTATAGCAGTCTTTCCAAATTTAAAATCCCACTTCCAATTAACTTCCCATCCCTTCTAACATACCCTCTCCAGAATTATTTGTGACATTTATCCGCCACATATAAAATTATAATTTGCTACTCAAATATTTTTCGTTTGGATATAGTATACTAGCTTTCCGCCCGCGGCTTCGCCCGCGTGGAGTTCGGTAAATATCGTGTCTTTTATATTTCCCTCGGGAATATCAAATTGTTCCGGGATAAAAAGTACCCTATTATTTAATCCGGACTTCTAACATTACGTCTGCAAAATTTGAAAGTAATCGGTTCAGTAGTTACGGCGTGAAAGCGGAACAAACAAACAAACAAACACACTTTGCCATTTATAATATTAGTAAGGACTATAAGGATGTATGTATATAATTTGCTGTTCTAACAATTATAATATATTATGTATTTTCATCTTTTTGTTTAATTCGTTCCTCCAATAAACTCACAAGATATAAAAAGATCCAATGTAGCATCGTAATTTTTTGTTTTTGTTATTATCATTGTTTACACTCTTGCTTCTACAATCCACTTTTGACATTGGCAGAATAGTCGACATTAGCTTCACTTGCCATAAATAAAAATGGAATAGAATAGAAAGTCTCTTTACCAATGGTCTAACGTGTTGTGTTGTGTAGTCTGTGGGAAAGTATTTCTGAGAAAGAAGGTTCGCAAATGCATGTATGCATGCATGCATTGCATCTAAGGTCCTTGACGACCCAGTCTTCAATTAAAGTTTTACGCAAGTTCGTTAAAAATACATGTGCTTGAGATAAATATAACGGTAAATATAAACAGAATTACTTGTTATCTGTATTTCTTATCTATTCTTTCACTCGTCCGGACGTTGCGCGTGAGTAAGCTGATTGTACACAGCAGTAAAGCGGACCTTTAAAACTCGTAAATGACTTTGTAGATTATGATTGGAGCGGCCAAGTGGGAAAAATATTCCCTCCTTCGATTCTAAACTATAAAACAATAAAAGAAAAGAAAATGATGTTACTGTCGCGGAGAAAAAACGCTTAAGCTAGGGAGTGGGTTATTGAATGCCATGCATCTTACCCTTTCCACGAGCTGTTCCGTCGTCCGGTAGGAATTCTAGCAGTTCAAAGGTCTTCGACGGCTCTTCACACTCTTGTCGGCGGCACGGTTCAGCACAAGCTCAGCAAAAACACACGTGGTTATAAAGTTCTCCACAATTCAACACTATAGTCTTCTTCTCTTGAAGCCACGAGGACACACCACCAATTGAGCGGTTGGATATAACTTATAATCGAAGCATGATTACATCGTTTAGGGATAAATCGCACTGCAGAACAATGCAATTGTGGAGCATTGAAACCTCTATGAACCTCCACGGGAGGACTGGCGTTAGCGGGAGCGGAAGAGCGATTATGTATTATCACATCACAGATGCGATGTGGGTTTAGCAGTTCAGTTCCAACTGGGTACTGTTTGTATTGGCGGTAGCCGGTAGGTACATGACATAAATGGAGAGTATTTGGGTAGGAATCAGCCAAGAGATTCTGCGCGACAATTCCATTTATAAACTATAATAAATGGCGCCAACAATGATCATTGCCTTCAATCATTCAGAATCTGAACAGGATTTTATAAAAAAAAAACCTGTATTTGCATATGACTGACTTTTTTTTTTACCAAAATATTGTGACAGTTTTTACTTTTATCTAGAAAAAATAATGTCAATAATCTTATTCTCATCCGTTTGTTTGTCACCAGGCTGTATCACATGAACCGTGATAGCTAAGCAGTTGAAATTTTCACATATGATGAATTTCTATTGTCGCTATAATAGCAGAATAAAATAAATATTTAAGGGTGGTTCCCATACAACAGATTTGATTTATACGGATGATGATATGGAACGCTTAGTAGTCAGTCAGTGTCATTAGACGATAGAAAAGTCAGCCGGTATAATATGTAGCTTGATGTGCTGTCTGTACATATTGTTTTCACGGTGTGTTTTTCACACATCTTTTAAAAAAATTGTTGAAAACAAATATTACCTAAACAAGTATCAGCCGCGACTCACAAGTTGTAGATTATCTTAAAGAACGTTTCAAGATCCTTCATGACACACATAATAGATATCTGAGGTCATCGGAAAACCTGATATTAGACATGCCGATGCATTCCACTAGTTTCTATGATAAATCCTTTACTGTACAAGCAGTTCGGCTATGGAATGACTTGCCCATGTCCGTAAGGCGTGCTCAAACACTGTTTACTTTTAAAACTATGATAAAAAAGCACTTCCTCTCTCTTTAAACATATTATTATATTTAATGTGCTCTTGTATGATATTTATTAATTAGGTGTATAAATTTATTTAAACTTGTGTGATACACTTAACGTATATATTTATTGTATAATCTATGTAAATAGTACACTGTAGACTACCTACACTATTTCTTTATCCTACCTCTTAGAATTCCATCCAAAGGTTGTCTGTAAAAGATCGCTCTTAGCGATAAGACCGCCCATTGTGTTACCCTTTGTAAAATATGTTTATTTATGTTCTGTAATCTATATGGTGTACATAATAAAGAGTATTCTATTCTATTCTATTATTGCATCACCACTGCTCTTAAAATGGTGAAGGAAAACATCGTGAGGCAACTGGCATGTCTTAGAGGCAAAACATCGAAGACATGTGACATCTACCAACCGTACTGGGTCCTCGTGGTAGATTACGGCCCACTCCCACTCATCAAGAGGAGGCCTGTGACCCAGGAGTGGGAACATTATAGGCTGATTATGTATCTATGTATAGGTAATGTTGTCTATACTGGTTTAGTTAACATATACGGATGACAGCAGGCCAAGCTGCCCGAAGCTGTCAAATATTTCTAATCAACCTTGAGCCTTAGCGATAAAGTTTAAAATCTATTGAAGAAATCTGACAGATTGTAGTAGCCTGATATGCTGTCGTTTGTATATATGTATTATTTACACGATGTTAACGTAAAAACTAAATAATTTATTTTGTTCGAAGCCGAAATTCAAAAGGTAGATAGTTCAAATGAGTTGATTTAAGTATAATTATATTTTAATTGATATTTAAGTTAATTAAAATAAATTCAGTATCAGAATAGTAGTACCTGTAACAAAGCAAAATTTTATCGTTAAGTGTACCCGAAAAATAACCTTTTTTAACCTATCTAATGCTATAGGCACTATATTATTCCATACTGCATTCCCTCTACTTTAGGGAATGGAGTGTAGCTCTACTATGACTCCATTCCCTATAGTATAGGGAAGTGTAGCTCTACTGTACCTTTGCACAGCTTAAACTCGCTAGCGTATCCATATAAAATTCCTATTGTTATTGTAGGTCACTCCTATTGTGATGACATATTCAATATTCACTGGTGGTCTAAAAATTATAATAAACTAGCGACCCGCCCCGGCTACGCACGGGTGCAATACTAAACTAAATACACTCCAGTAAAACTGTGAACGTTGTATTAAAAATATAGCAGCCCACAACTCCCGCCGCGCCACCTCGGCCGGTCGGTACCGCCACAAACGCGATTCCCCGCAATATTTAAATCTGTTATACCTTCGAAAATATTCATTTAAATCATATGCTGTAAGGGGCGATATAGATCTATATTAAATCAAAAACTTATTTAAGTTATTAAATTGGATAATGATTAATGTTGTATTGGTTAAAATCGCTTCGAAAATTAGCCAATATTTGTCGTAAGAAGTAAATGACAAAAAAAATATTGTGGGATATCCATAAGAGATAGACATATACCGTCGCGGACTTTTCTGTAGACCTTTTCAACGTTTACAATATTTAGTATATTATTTTGATAAATCTCGTAGGGTTCAGCCTGCGGTTCATTACAAACGTAATACATTATAAACCTCAGAAATCATAGTATTTAATGGATGTTATTATACATATAAACCTTCCTCTTTAACCACTCTATCTACTCGTATTTAAAAAAACGCATCAAACTTTAAGTTGCCGTGCCTGGTTATCACTCCATGTTATTACGTCTTTCCACTACTCGTGGTGGGACTCAAATGATAAAAAATTTCGAACTATCCATATTTGAAATCTATAATTCTCTCCTTAGTTATCACTACCTTCGTGGGCCCATTTTAAGGATTCCGTATTTAGTATGTAACAAAGAGTCCATTTTTTAAACTCTTAATTGGGGACACTTATTGCGACGGACGGAAAACTACGGAACCATATATCGAGCGTAGCCCGACATGCTCTTGGCCGGTTTTTTTCATATGCAATGTTAGCACATTATTGTGACTCCCGATTCGTACATCATTGATGAATGAATCGGTTTTATGCATCAAGAAAGGGTGTTTAGTTTAACCACCTAGGAATGAATTAACGCCATAATTTGTGTACCTATATGTTTTTTTATTTAGGTAACCAACAGCGATACATAATATATTTTACAAAATATGAGTCCATTTTTTTTTATCTTCCAATTATAGGTTTCCCTGTTTAACTAGGATATATATTATAAAGCATGTGAACAGACTAATGCTAAATAGTTCCAATTAAAAATAATACAAAGAATACAAACATACAGATACGGTTATACAACTAATATGGTTGGATATTGATAGCAGAAGATAGAAGCCAAAGAAGAAGAGGATTAACTGCTTGTCACTTGTTTGCGTCTATAGTTTCCACTATTCGTTTCTTAATTGTTTGTCTGTTATAAACAAATCAATGATCGTCTAATAACAATTAATATTGAGCCGCGATAAGGTCCGCTTTGCTCGCCTGTAGGCTGGCCGGAGCCGTGCGCCGGCACTAAACCCATCTCAGTCGAGAGCAGCTCGTTCACGTATCAACGCACTCTTATCGATACACAAGTGAGTTTTACTTTTAATTTTAATTTTATTCTCGGTTCTGAAATTGATTGTAATGACTTACGCGATAAGTACATTAACTAAGTGAAAACATGAGATACAATTGTTCTCATGTGAAGACTTCTTACCCCTGTTTTCTTCAGTTTCTGTGGTAACCCGTCCCATGAATCTATTTATTTACCTTAAACAAAAGTTTTCAAAGCTTACTTCGTCATCACCAGCACCCTAATTACGTAACACACTATTACTAAAAGTTGGAATCATTTTGAAGCTTATTGCTAATCCATTACTCTTTATGTTTGAAAATGTGTCTGCTTAAGAACGTAAATAACTCAATGAATGTTGTTGAATTCTCAAATTGGAATCCATTGCTACTGATAGTGTGTTACACAATTACCCTACTGTCTAGCCCTTTTCCAACCATGTCGGGGTCAGCTTCCAGTCTAACCGGACTCAGCTGTATATCAGTATTTTACATGGAGTGACTGCCTATCTGATCTTCACAATACCTGGGCATAAAAAAATAATACGCAACCTCTATAACTTAAATAAGTAATCTCTGATTGGCCCTAAGTAACTTAAATAAATGTTTTCACAACCTCTAGAACATAACATTTTTTGCCAATGAGTCATTTTGAAAGAGTGTACAAAACAAAAGGTTTCGGTAATTATTGCTAACACGTGTTTACTAGTTAAATTGTCAATATAAACAATGCATATATCACAACTATTTGCTTCTTCGAAATTCTTTTAGCGGTAAGCGGTAAGTAGGTGTCCTGAAAACATTGCTTTTTTGTGTGATAAAACTGGCTTAAAATAAGTTCAAAATGAAATCTAACAACACTCACATAGACTGATAACAAAAAAAAAACAAGCTATAGGAGCAGTCAAAAATGGATTGAAAATGAAAGAAGTGGTGGCTCAGTTTGGGATACATTATATTATTAATCATTATTACAAAATAATCTGAAATCTCGAAGAAACATCAGGCGAAAGTCTTCAGTGTAAAAAACGAAAAATTCCCTAATTTAGAACAATGTTAATAATGTAACATACCTACCTCTCTATTAACCTAACCCTAACATAAACCCTTGATAACATAAAACCTCTATAACTTAAAATATTTGGTTTTTCCCTTGGACTTTAGTTTAATTGGTAACGAAAGTTCATAGTGAAATGCAAATAATCTTATTCTTTTGGAATGAATGATACAATAATAATTATAATATCGATAATTAAACAAGGCGACACGGTTGACGCACAATTCCTAGTGCGGCACATCGTATAAAAAATTGTTTTAGTTCGGTATTAACCGATTTACTTGTTCACAAACTAAACTATTTTAAGTTCATTGCATCTTTTTCTTTCTATTTCATTAAGAAAAGAACAGAAACTAAATATTAGTTTAGTCTTGTCAAATTTGTCGGCACCTCACATTAATAATTGACGTCTTTTTATTCGTTATGTTTTAACCAGTAGGCCTAGTATGAGTTTTCATTACGAAACTCGTTCGATCGTATCGAGCGCGTTTGGCGCTCTCATTGGTTGAGAGTTCTTACGACCTTGAAGCGGGCCAATCGCTGAGTCAAACGCGCTCGATATCGGCGAACGAGTTTCGTAATGAAAACTCATACTAGGCCTACAGGTCTAAACTATCTATAGAGGATTTTATTTTGACAGGAATTTTAAGACTAAGAGTATTGAATCTGGAAGTAAATGTCAGTCATCATCATTTTATTGTTTAAATTGTATTTTGACATTTTAGTTTTTTTTTATTATGGATAATTTTGACATGATTTTGAATATAATTTTTATAAGTGTACAAATTAGTTTCCGCCGTTTAACAAATGTCTTCACTAAGAGGTTACGTTAAAATTGTCAGATGTAAAGTTTGATAATATATCTTAAGTTCGGACATCTGGTAAAACATGCACTTATAGTATTAGTGACTCTATATCGGTATCACATATTTATTTGTGTGCAAAAATGACAAGCTTTGTGCAGAATAAACGTCATTTGCGGGAACTTTCGTTACTTCTTTAATTTGAAGAAATCTGCCGCTGGGGCCCATCGATTGCTTGTAAAAGTTGATTATGCTGCTTTAAGCGAGAGAAGTTGTCAGAAACTGTGAAGACCAAGAACGTAGTGGAAGACCGAAATCATTCGAAGACACGGAATTAGAAACATTATTGGAGGAAAGTAGAATAGAAGGAAGAGGAAAAACGTGCTAATTACTACTCCAGATATGACGAAATTATTCTCCTAAGTAGGTACATGATAATGCTCGTCTGCATGTTCAAAAATCGGTGGAAACTTATTTGTGCACCTATTATCAAGGATATTTTGATACTATGATTTGTATTTTGCCATTTTGATGTATTGTTTTGTCATTTTTGACATTTTGACTTGTATAATTTGACAGGACTAAACTACTACTAAAGAAAAAGTGCACTGAAGTTAAATTTAGTTTGATTTATGAACAATGGAATTGGCATCAACATTCCCGCGCCAAAGGCTGCACGGTAATTGCGTAACACACTATCAGTAGCAATGGGTTTCAATTTGACAGTTCAACAACATTCATTGCGTTATTCACGTTGTTAGGCAGACAAATTTTTGAACATAAGAAGCAATGGTTTAGCAATATGCTTCAATATGATTCCAATTGATAGTAATAGAGTGTTACGTAATTAGGGCGCTGGTCTCCATGACATTGACCGCCGCGGCCGAAGTACATACGGTCTATTATTGATAATGACATTGATATGTCGAAATCAAATCTTTTTATTCATCAATGCAGGTGTGTAATACAAAAGGTGTTAGATTTGCAGGAAATTCGCTACATTGTGTCTGTGGGCATACGAAAATTATTTTAAACGAGGATTACTTATAATCTATTAACCTATCGTTATGTATATAATACTATCACATTTATATAATATTAATTCCATCACTTATATTTAATCATTGCTTAACATATAATATAGTTTTTATTTTTTAAATTTATATTAATTTTTTGGCTTTCTTACTCTATTATATTTATACATATATAATTATATAGTAATGTTAATGTTTGTCGTCCTCCGTGGCGCAGCGGTCAACATGCCTGCCTGCGACGTGGAGGCCCCGGGTTCGATCCCCGGCCAGGTCATGATGCGAAACGATCTTTTCCTAATTGGACTTGGTCTTGGATGTTTATCTATATATGTATCTATTATAAATATAGTATCGATGAGTTAGAACACAAGTCTCGAACTTACTTTGGGGCTAGCTCAATCTGTGTGATTAGTCCAAAAAAAAAAAACTCTATTGTAATTATAATTATTTCTTCTATTATGCATACATATTTATTCAGTCTGTTTTAAAACTTTATTAATTATATTATACAATTCTTTTTTTTTTTAGTTAAAATTAATTATATGAATTATAATCATACCTAATAAAGATTCATTTATTGAGTAGCAGCATTTCTTTATTAACAGTTCCTTCAGCTTTTTCTTAAAGGCATTTATATTTAGTATTTTTAAGTCAAGATCAAGAGGCGTTTTGTTATACAACGTGTAACAAAAAGAGTATATACATACCAAGGGCATGGCATCTTTACATGATATCAATCAATATTGGAAGGGTTTTTTAATCCTATCTTTTTATGTTAGAAGTTACGAGAAAAAGCACCGCCTGTATTTTATCTGTAGGCGCCACAGAGATATTAAATTTAATAGAGTGGCCACGGGGGCGTAACCCGTGAGAACACAATTTGTGCAAAATGGGCAAATCCCTTCAAAACGCTATTCAGTCAGAAATTGTACGTCGTATGCGTAACACCGAAGTATTTTTTTTTAAATGCCGACTTGTTCTGTGATTGTGTGCAAAAATAGAAGTGCTACAAGTAATCTAAAACGTCATGGTATCACATACCATAAGTAAGTACTATAATAATTTCGTTTATTACGTATATTATAACAAAAACATAAAGTTTGTCAAAAATATTGTTCCAAAAATTTTCGGTCAACTATTACGCGATAAAATTTTAATCGAACAAATAAACGCATTACATTGCTTGCCGGGTGTTGTACTTATGTTAACAATAATATTTTGCTCACGTAATGAATATCGCCCGAATCAAAACGGTCGGTAACGTGGTACGGCCGCAGCTTGACGGCGTGAGCTAGAGATGTAGCTAGTAAATTTGTACTATCGACAATTATATTTTTATATTTATTTTTAGATTTATAAACATTTCTTTTTTGTCGCAAAATAAAATGATACAGCTAAAATTATTATGCAAATAATGTCGTACAACTTGTAATACCTGTGTCACAGTTAAATAGTAGTTAAAATTATCCTTGTGTATTAATATAAAATATTCTTTAAGTGTTTCAGGTAGTATTTAACGAAAAATGCTGCACCAGAACTATCCAAGCGTCAAGTACTTTGTAAATATTTACATTTTAGTGGACAGTAAAATAAAAAAAAACTGTTATTTAATATATTTACTATACTTAGATTTCCTATCTTGTTTGAATATATTAAACAGTGTATTATATTGTTGATTGTGATTCCAGAAGACTATTATTTAAATAAATGTAACCATCCACCAACAAAGATTGCATTAAAACACTTATTTGTAATATTAAAGAAAGGTGGGACTAAGAAAAACAAAGTTTCTTGATTATAATATTCTCCTGTTAAAATGTTTTTTTTTATTCCTTTAAATATTAAGTGAATATAAAAATAAATTAGCAATATTCGCAAAAGTAAAATTATTTAGTAAATCACAAGAAATATTGCATATCGATAAATAGTTGATCGACTTTCAAGCACTAGCGTTGATGTAAAATTGTTGAATGTTGTAGTGCATGTTTACGCGGTTGAAAGGGCCAATAGCAGCGTTTGTGTGTGTGAGTTTCAATGTGTGCGTTGATTAATGATTGGTCAAGATTTGTCAATACATGCGCGGTGCAGTGTACTTATTTCTATGTGCATGTGAGTGTAAAATTTTTTGGCGACATAGGACCTAGAACAAATTGCGCATTAGAACCGATCTCTTATTTCTGATATCTATGGTAGGCGCACAGTATTTTTGAAGACATTTATCGTGATTTAGCCAAGTAATGTGACGTGTAACGAGTAGTTATTAACGTAAGTATGTAGTGTGGTGCCGTGCACGTTTGTTATGATTTGAATTTAAGAAACACACGGAACCGGTTATTTTGTATAAATTTTTTGAGTATTTTATTTTGAGTTGAAAACCTTCCGATATCATTTGATATCACGTAAAGATGCCATGCTCTTGGTATGTACATATATACCCTTTATGTTACACGTTGTATATTCTTGGAGCCATTTCATAAATGCTTTTCCGTAAAAATAAAGGATAGCATCATTTTTAATTAACTATTGTTATTAATGCAATATTAGGATACTCCAGCCAAAGAAACACTGTTTTAGTATTCGTTGTTAAAGCGGTACATAATAGAAAAACAGCATCCGCTACCGTGATAGCTACTGCCTAGTTATAACGGTTATTGCGTAACACATTCTCAGTAGCAGTGGGTTTCATTTTGACAGTTCAACAACGTTCATTGCGTTATTTACGTTGTTGAACAGACACATTTTCGAACATAGGGAGCAATGGAATAGCAATAAGCTTCAAAATGATTGCAACTGATAGTAATGGTGTGTTACTCAATTAGGGCGCAGGTCTCGTTTAGGGGTCCATAGTCAACTAGGATTCTTATAGTTTCGCCAATTCTATCTGTCTGTCTGTCAATCCCTCTGTGGATAATCTCAGTGATCGTTAGCACTAGAGAGCTGAAATTTGGTACCAATATGTACAGGGCTTTTCATTAAGAGCGCTCGAACATTGAAATGAAATAAAACAGTCTGTTACAAATTTGTCAGCTATTGCATTACCAAGATGGCCGCTATGCACTGTCAAAGTTCGAGCGTCCCTATTGAATAACCGGTTATAAAAATAACGTCGACAAAGTAGTAAAATAAAAAGTAGAAAAAAGTTTTATTAGGATTTCAACCCTAACGTGTGGTATATCTATTGTTGGATAGGTATTTAAAAATGAATAGGAGTTGCTAAAATCATTTATTTGATGATAACTTTTGAACCATTAAGTTTAAAAGATATGAAAAATATATTAAAAGTAGAACTTTCAACTCCAAAAAAAGGAGGACGCCACGATTGGTGAAGTGGCTGAGCGATCGAGTGCTGCGCTGCACGTCGCGGGTTTGATTCCCGCACGGAACAAGTATTTGTATGGCCTACAGGTAGTTGTTCCGGGCCTAGTTGTTTATGTATGTGAGTTTATATGTTTGTAAACGCACCCACGATACAGGAGAAATTCCTACCGTGGGGCAAAGTGTTTAAAAAAAAAGAACTTTCTTAATTTGACTGTTTTTATGCTTGTTACCTTCGAACTTTGGACTGTTTAAACGAATTTTGCTGATTGTTTTTTCATTACTTAAATTAAGACTTACATCCACGAGGGCAAAAGCTAGTCAAAATTGAAATCTATATTAATGTGGATAAATTACTATTTAAATAAATAACTTCTTATAAGACAATCGGTGTTAACTTTTGAAAGAGTATCTACTAGGGTATGTACCCACCAAACGCGTTATTTAAAATAAATAAAGAAAGTATGTTTATTTTCTGTAAACATGTAAACAACAAAACAAAAAAACAACAAATATAAGATAATTTCGGAAGTCGTTGTCGTCTTCGGTTTTTAATTTTTGGTTAAAAAAAAAATAAAATGATTTTTATTTCGGACCAGATAATCCATAGAGTGTTAGTAACATCAAAAAGAAAAACTACTTATTATCTAGTGTTAGTACCCACCACCCCCTGTATACATTTCTTTATAATTGGAGAGCCGAAACTCTCCGATACAGTTCTTAGGATGCTGTTGGGACTGTCTCTCACTCTCCGCAGAAGTGACGCTGTTTTTTTGCGCATAATCGCGTGAAATCCGTCGGTACGAGCAAGCGCAAACATTTCCGACGCGCTGCAGTAGCGTGGAAGTCCCAACAACATCCTGAAGCCATTGTTATACTGGACGCGCAGGACATCCAGCGACTTGTTAGTGCAATTGACCCATAGACTACCCGTGTACAGACTCTGGCAGTACACCTTGAAAAGAGTTATTTTAACTAGGTCCGTACACCGAACAAATCTACGGGCCAACATATTACACCGGACAGCAAGTGCCCTGCGCTCCCTTTCTATATCTACATGGTCCTTAAGGTCGACAGAAAGAAAGTGGCCTAGGTATTTAAAGGTGGATACCCATTTAATTACCGACCCGTTTAGAAGTAGTTCGGGTCCCACTTCACGGCATTTGCCACCGACCTCAAAGACCATGTACTCAGACTTCTTTACATTATACACCAATCCATGTGTGGCAGCATAGGCTTCACAAGTCTTAAGCAACTCCATGATTGACCCCGCTGACGGACCCAGCAGCACCATGTCGTCAGCATAGCTGATGTTGTTAATGCTAACACCATCAACACTACATCCGACACGCATACTGCTGAGTCCCTCTATAAGGTCATTGACATAGAGGTTGAAAAGCCTGGGCGAAGTAAGTCCCCCCTGTCTCACACCGCACTCCAACCTATACGGTTCAGAGAGTACACCATCCCATTTTACATGATTGGTTTGATTACTGTACCAATGCCAAAGTAGTCCATTTTTTATTTTTTTTATTTATTTAGTCGGTCATTCAGATTATAGAAAAATATTGGATACATATAATTTGTTTTATCAAATCAATAAAAATTGACAAATATAAAAGGCATTAAAGATCAGGAGTGGTGGCCGGTGACTTCACTCCTTCTTCTGAAAAAGTGCGACTTCCTAAAAAGTGTAGCAGGAAATCTGACTGACGGACTAATTAGTTTTTTTTAGTCACCTACCCTTTTATGTAGGTATGTAGGTATATCGCTCACCTAGTGATATATGAGCATATCTACGTTTTTCATATTTTACAGATACAAGGATCAAAGATCTTATAAATCCATATCCATGACTAAACTATATAATAACCAAACGCAGTATTCTACTGCTTCTAGGTACCTACTAGTATAGACGCTAATAAATATTAGGATATGTAAATAACTCAGTTTTTTTTTAAATATAAATGGCACATTTATATTTAAAAGTAAGTAATATATTGGCACATCTGTAAAAAAAAATAAAACTGAGTCAGTCAGTAGTCGGTATGTTTGCCTTCATCCATCAATATATGCAATATAGGCGTGCCCCGTATCCAGGGGCACGCCAGAAAAATTCCCAGTCGACATGACTTTTCCTCATATTTTCTTTTAGTCATACATAACACAGTAGGTATAAAATATTTAGCATCATGTTATCAATAATTAAAAGTCAACATATCAATCCTTCTCTGTATGAGAGGAGACATGTGCCCAGCAGTGGGACAATAAAAAGGTTGATGATGATGATGATGATGATGAAAACACATCAATTTATATTTGACCCGCGTTAGATATTTGCGCTGAGTTGCGTTCGCGCATGCATTAGTGATTGTAAGCATATGAGTATGGTAGACAAAGAACAAGCATGTTTCAGCCAAAAAGAGAATACAGAAATGAGCACACCGCGATCATCTGTTACCCCTTTTATTAAAATGGAGAAATCTCGTGGATATCCTGGTTAGAACGAAGGGTTATGTTGAACTCTTTCGACTAAAATCCCACTGTTCGTTAAAGTATCATGAAAGATATCTGGTACATTTGCCACACTTTCCATTAAGATGCACATACTGCGTGCCACCTCTCTAAGCCTTTATCTCTCTCAATTTCGCTGCACTGTCACTGTGGCTTAGATGTCAACAGCCTCGGACATCACGGCCTGTCTTGCAGCCGAAGTGCGAGTTGCTTAGCTCGAACTCTTGTCACTGTCGCCGTTCCAGCTGTATTAGAACCCAATGGCCTGGTGCGCGATGATGGCAAGAAACCGGACGGCATGTCCTTATTTTCTTGGAAGATGGGTAGGCCTTTATTGTGGGACGCCACTTGCGTCGATACTCTTGCGCCATCCCATCTTCCTGGCTTGGCGTGCTATGCTGGCGTTGTTGCTGCTAATTTTATTTTCGAAATTATATTTTCGAGCCGTTTGGGGTTGAAACCCTCGGGCCGTGGGGTCCGAGTACACATTGCCTATTTAATGAACTGTGAAACACTTCCCGTGTATCATTATTACTGTCAATAAATTACTTACTTACAAAGGCTGACTTTTCTTTTGGCCAGAGGTTAAGCATCTCCATTCAATGCGGCAAAGCCGCCAGTCTCTTGCGTACACTACCAGTCGACAGCGATGCCGAAGAATTTTTCGCTGCTGTATTCTAATTTATTAATAGTTTTAATAAGGGTAGGTTATAATTTTTATTTCATAATTTGTAGTTCATTTAGTGTTATAAGTTTGTAAATATTACCTGTAGTTTATCATCATCATTATCAACTTTTTTAACGTCCCACTGTTGGGCACAGGCCTCCTCTCATACAGAGAGGGATTGAGCGGAATCATCACGCTGGCCCAATGCGGGTTGGCGATTTCAGACTTAAAGTCTAGGTTTCCTCAAAACGTTTTCCTTCACCTTCAGTCAGTGGTGTCCAAGTACATATAACTTTAGATAAGTTGCATTGGCTGCTCTCCTAGGTCGGGTGGAATGAGAGGAATGCTCTCGCTTCGTCTCCGCCACCTCCTTTGCATGCATCTCCTTCTTACAAAAAGAGCTCAATGCATCCCACACGTCTTCGTTTCTGTAATTTGAGTACTTTTAGCTATTCCTCATAGGTCCGGATTTGGCCATCCGCGCCCACTTGGAAAATTCACCCTGTAGACCTACCAAAGAAATGAGGTTTCAAGGAGAACCTTAGTCAGAACGAAGTAAATGTCTTAAAAAAAAACTCCAAGAGCGAACTGGACTCGCGCCCCGTAGCTTTATCTACACTGAATAACAAATGTTCGTTGTTATACAACATAGGTACAACAGAAATAAATCATTCAAACTGTGATAATTTCTCCTACCTATTTACTTATCACGGTTCGTGATATACAAGTCGTCCCGTTTTAGCCTAAACCTATGGGTTCAAAAATGTTCGTTTCAACGTAAAAAATCTCTAAAATATGATAACGTTATTATAAGTATTCCGTACATTTCCACTCCTAATCATTATACGGAATTCCTAGTTCAGGATTTCGTAGGGAATGAGTCACAGCAGACATTCGGATGTTTACATATTGTACTCTGCTTAATTATATATTTACATATAACTACTTAATGGTACAAAGTTTAGAGATAAGTGCGATTCCGGGTGAAGACATAGTTTTGTTTTTAATGAGCCATATTATTAGTCAATGTTATAGGTTAGGTCAGGTTAGATGAGGTGGATGCGATGGAGGCGAGACTATTGTTTCCCAAAAGGAAACTGAGGCTGTGGAAATGGAGAGGGAGATCTAGTCAACTCACCCCACCCGCAGCAGGAGGACCGGGCTTCGGCGGAGGGATAATGCCCTTTAACCCCCCTAAATGTGTCCAGGGGCGACATACTACAAGCAAATCTACATGATACAATAGGTTTTTGTATATTTGTAGACGCAAATGATCCTGTTTAAGTCCCCGTTTATACTTTAATTAGTTATTAGGGGAGTTCGTACATGTTCGACGAGATTTCCAGAGGGTGGCGGCTTCCCCTCATTTGCCCCCCCCCCCCTGGGTACGCCCATGTATTTATATACAAATACTTTATTGTATACACACTAGAAAATACATACCAAAAATTAAATTTAACCCTACTAAACAACAATTAGTTGCTTACATATATCCGTTGCTAATCTAAACTGCTCTATTATATTAGGTATGCAACAAATTGTAAAACTACATCAAAATAAATAAATAAATATATACGGACAAATCACACAGATTGAGCTAAGCCCCAAAGTAAGTTCGAGACTTGTGTTATAGGATACTAACTCAACGATACTATTATTTATAATAGATACATATATAGATAAACATCCAAGATCCAGACCAATCAGGAAAAGATCGTTTTCCATCATGACTGGCCGGGGATCGAACCCGGGGCCTCCACGTCGCAGGTAGGCATGTTGACCGCTGCGCCACGGAGGACGACCAAATAATTGTACTTGCATAGTTACATATAAACAAATAACTACGTAGTTAATTTCTACACATTAACACGTGATTGATTACCTCAAGAGTTTTAAGATCATGCTCGGCTTTGAATTAACTGTACAGCGATAAACAAAACTAAATATTGAAGCTTGATTGTTTTCTTTATAATTTGACATAACGTGTGCCATCTTTAACACTATAAAAATTATCATTTAAGCATCCATGTAAGTTTTTGTTAAATACACATAGCAACACAGCTTTTATTACATTATGGAGACCTAAGGAATGTCGTAAGAGCTCACCAGGGAAGCGGGCAGCAGCCGAGCGCTTCTCATGTGGAATATCAAATTACTGAAATGAAATGAAATCGTTTATTAAGCAAGTAGGATCACCGATCACTTTTACACGTCATGTTTTTTTTTTAACTAGATGAAGCCGGCATTTCCTAACTAACTACCTCTGAGAAGAAATAGCCGAAACAAACTCAGGGATTATCGTCTTTTTTCAAGTCCAGACATTAAAAATGAGAATGTTTACAATAATTTACCTTATAATTACGCATATTGCTTAATAACAATGCTTAACAGAGCGAGCAGCTCAGTCCCAAGCTTTTCTGTCTTGTAAATACCTAATCTGTGATTTTATAATACCCGTTTTTGCATAGTTTGGCCTTTATATAGTTTTTAAGTCGTTTAATGGGTAAGTTTCGAATGTCCATGGGATGCTTGTTGTAAAAGTGTATACATAGACCTATGAATGAGTTGCCTACTCTGTGGAGACGAGTGTGATGTACAGCAAGATTGTGTTTGTTCCTGGTATTTATATTATGAATATCGCTTATTTTCTTAAAATCCGATATATTTTTATGTACATACATAAGATTTTCAAATGTATACTATGAAGCTACAGTCAGAATGTCCACCTTTCTGAATTTTTCTCTAAGAGAATCTCTAGGACCTTTTCTGTAAAACAAAGATATATGGTATTGATGTCCGCACAAGTTCCCCAGAGAAGAATCCCATAAGTCATAAGACTATGAAAATAACTAAAATAAATATTTCTGGCTGTAGCCACATCAGTTATCTGTCTATTACTGTGATCCCCAACCCGCCTGCTAAGCGTTGGGATTACGGCAAACCCCCCCAATGTAATGGAAGCCTTGGGGGAGGCCTTTGTCCAACAGAGGACTTCTATAAGCTGAAGAAAAAGGAATGTTTGTCAATCAGTACGAGTCCGATTTGATCTCTAGGTCTTCGAGGATTTACATCATTAACTGCTTTATTGGTACTTCCATACAAACATGAGTGCTTCATAGATATACAATGATGGTAGCAATATTAAACCAAGTAATTTAAATACTGGATGACAGGTGTGGCTTTTTTGTATAGGAAACCATCAAATCACCTCTACGGCTCTGGGCGCCGCGGAAGGGCGTGTCAGATTTTTACTGACTAAAACCCACCCGTGTTCCTTCACTTCCCTTTGTTTGGGAACAGGATTGGTCAGATTGCATATACGGACACGGACAAATCACACAGATTGAGCTAGCCCCAAAAAAAGTTCGAGACTTGTGTTATGGGATACTAACTCAACGGTACTATATTTTATAATAGATACATACATACATAAACATCCAAGACCGAGGCCAATCAGGAAAAGATCGTTTTTCCATCATGATCTGGCCGGGATCGAACCCGGGGCCTCCACGTCGCAGGCAGGCTACACTGTGTAAATTTCAATCATTTTATAAATATTTTGCTGGTTTCATAATACAAATATCATCATCATCATCAACCTTTTTTATCATCCCACTGCTTGGCTTAGGTCTCCTCTCATACAGAGAAGGATTGAGCGTTATTACCACGCTTGCTCAATGCGGGTTGGCGATTTTAGACTTAAAGTCCAGGTTTCCTCAAGATGTTTTCCTTCACCTTCAGTCATTGGTGTCCAAGATATACTTAGAAAGTACATATAACTTCTAAAAGTTACATTGGTACTTGCCTGACCTGGAATCGAATCCGAATACAAATATGCACAACATAACATGAGTTTTTTGAGGAGTCTATTTTTATCAAAGCAGAAACTGCTAGCAGTGAAAGCCACTTGTTTTATACCAAATCCCGCCATATACTTATTTTTTTTTTAATATTTATAAACTAGCACTTGACCGCCATCCCGCCTGATGGCAAGAAGTGATGCGATCGTTGATGGTAAAGCGCGCTAGTTTATTAAGAGCCTATTCACTCAGAAAAACTGAGCGAATAGGAAGGAAGACGGCAGTTGAGCAAGGTGATGCAATGTTAAACCCAACAACGCGCCAAAGGGAGATTGATCTGAAGACCCAACCACGACCAAACTCCCAACACAACAACATTAGGCGCATCGTACCCGGCACTCATCGCAACACAACTGCTCAGACCCGTCCTCCGTACGGCTTCACCAGACGTCGTGCCGGAACACGACAAATCGTTTGGCGGCAAGGCTTTGTCTGGTGGGTGGTAACTTCTGCCGGCGGCCGATGTTATGGAAGTTTTTAGTTCTTTCCTGAGTGAGTTAAGGAATTTCGCGTTCGAATAATTAAGGCGTAAGTTTAGTTTAGCTTTTTGTTTTGTTAACAGGTTTTGGTTTCAGTGCTTAAGTGCGAAGGTATTTTATATATGTGAAAGGGTACGTTTCTAGAGTTGTCCCAAGGCATTATATCAGAAATGATCATGATGAGTGATGACTGATACAATTGTGCCAGTCGCTTCTTTTACTAATTGCCTTCTCATTTTGTTAAACTTTAAGGTACATTAAGAAGGTCAATTTTCGTGAACGCAAACGTTTTAAATCTAGCAAAAATTTTATCTCATCATCATCATCATCATCAACCTTTTATCGTCCCACTGTTGGGCACAGGTCTCCTCTGATACAGAGAAGGGTTGAGCGTAATCACCACGCTTGCTCTATGCGTGTTGACGATTTCAGACTTAAGTCAATATTACAGAACCTAACTCAAAACTCAAGCTTTAGGTACTTAAATTTCGTTTGAAGCTATTAATTGGTTGAAACTAGTTTTAAGTAATGCCTAAATCTTGAGTAAGGTTCTGTAATACGGTCCTTAAAGTCCAGGTTTCCTCAAGATGTTTTCCTTCACCTTTTAATCATACATACATTGGTACTTGCCGGAACTGGAATCGAACCCGCACACTCATACTTGAGAGGCTAGTATTTTAACCTCTAGGCCACCACGACTTAAATTTTAACTCAGCAACAATTAATGTCAAAATCTTGTTAAAAATCTGGGGTTGATTTGCAAATTTGTAAGTTTCTGTGACAGATTGTGACTGAGGTCAGACTTTGAACGTCCTTAAAATTGTTATAATTGTCCTTCTAAACCTATTGCTCATCATGCAGGTTTGTGATGATACTCCTCACCATTGAAAACTTTTTTGGTCAGATTTTATCATTTCCATGAATAATGATGACCTAATTCCATAGCCGTATTTGTAACGTTTTATTACCAATAGATTGGAATTATTTTAAAACTAAAGATAACCTTTGGAGTAAAATAAACAATGTCAGTATTCACGTGTAATTGTAATAAGCCGCAGTCGAGCTCGTGAAAAATTACAATCAACATCTTTAGCTACACAGTGCAATTAAAAAAAATATTTAAAACGTTATCATTCATATTAAGAATTTCGAATGTCATATGAATATAGCGCGAAAATAACAGTGAGCAAGATGGCGGAAAACGGTACAGTTTATAAAAAAAGTTTTAATGGCACATGCACTTTGGGCGTTAACAAAAGGACGACGGGATCCATTGCTAAAAAAGCTGAGGCCTATTTAAATGCAGTTAAAGAAAGTGTAGGAACGCCGGCAGGTCTGTTTTAATTTAACTTTTATTAATACGAAATTTATTTCAATTTAGAACTAATTTGAAGCGATGACGTGATTTTTCAGTATTTCCATTTAATTAATTTTATAAATTCGTATTTAATTATTGTATTTTTATCTGTAGAGTAACACAGACAAATCTTTTCTAAATAATAAGTTTTTGGTCACAATTTTCTATTCAAACGTGGGTAAATTTTACGTCCGAAATGAAACTAGAGATACTTAATCTTGCACTTTTATGCATTGCATCCACAGACGCGGCATCAAAAATTTTTGTCAAAAGATAAGTCGACCATGCTGTGACTTGCGTGAACATGCATTTAAGTCATTCATATTAATGTTATTTCAAAACTAACTATTAATACTACATAAGGTATTTTCGAAACGAATTTCTTATTTTATATTCTTTTAGTTATTTTAGAATAAAATTATTCACCTAAAATGTCTAACAGAATATATAAAATTTATTTATTTATTGTATTATGTTACGAAATTATTATAATTAATTGTAGAATTTGAGTTAATTTATTAAATGCGAAACTTTTCAAGTATGTATAAAGTTGTTTTAAACAGTAAATATTTAAAAATATTTTTTTGTTAACAGTGGCGAAGGTCCAAGCAAAAAAACCGAGTATACCAAAGCTGGAGGTCGTGCAGAGAGTGGCCGCTATACCCATCGTGGGATCCGGCATCGAAGTCACCGAGAAGGTCTACCATAAGATCCGGGTAAGTATTGCTTTTCGTAATTTTTCTTGTCAAAATATTCTCGTGTTCACAAACTAAACTAATTTTAAGTTAAATGCATCTTTTTCTTTCTATATCTTTAAGAAAAGAATAAAAGAAAACATTTTAGTTTAATCCTGTCAAATTAAGATATTCCATAGACAGTTTAAACGCGGCGACCAAAAATAGGTCAATTTGACAAGTCTAAACTAACATATTGTCTTCTGTTCTTTTCTTAATGAAATATAAAGAAAAAGATGGCACTGAACTTATTAAATTTAGTATACTTAGTTTCTGAACAATTGGGTCATTGTCAAACTCTTTGAGCCCTTCACTTGCCTTTTTCTAACCAATACGACATGGAAGCTACTGTCCATTATGATATTTTGAAATCTACGTTTGATAAAGGCAGTTACTTACATAGATCAGGCATGCCTTGCCTTAGACAATGTGGGTTCAGCGTAATGCTAAGACCCTATATGAGACAGAGCCCCAGCAGGACTGGTTTTCGTGGCAGCCGACTGAAGTGATCGCCAATCAGTGCAGCATACAATTTTTAATAACATTCCCTCCAACAGGAGTCAAACCCATTGATCCGCTGGTACTTTACCCTCGGAGAGAAATCGCTGGCCACTGGTGTACAGCTGGCTTTACCAGCTGTGCTGCTGTTCGAGACTCCCATTCACCAGCTCGACAAGTTCCTCTGCAAGTCGCTGGATGTCGTAGAGAAGACCGTGCCGTCCATCAACTTGCCGCCCCAAGCAGTAAGTATTTATGGTGTATGATGACTAGGTACTTAATAATCGGGAAACTTCAACACCCCAACTGTTATAATCATTATAATCAGCTTTCGGGTGTTGAAGTTTCCCGATTATAGTTTTAATATCATTAAAGTCTTGCTTTAAAACTAAGTTCTCAGATGGTTTCATTGCAATAATCATTATAATCGGATAATGATTATTGCAATGAAACCATCTGAGAACTTAGTTTTAAAGCAAGCTTTTTATGATATTAAAACTATAATCGGGAAACTTCAACACCCTCAAAGCCGATTATAATGATTATTGCAATGAAACCATCTGAGAACTTAGTTTTAAAGAAAGATTTTTATGATATTAAAACTATAATCGGGAAACTTCAACACACGAAAGCCGATTATAATGATTATTGCAATGAAACCATCTGAGAACTTACTTATAAAGCAAGATTTTTATGATATTAAAACTATAATCGGGAAACTTTAACACACGAAAGCCGACTATAATGATTATTGCAATGAAACCATCTGAGAACTTACTTATAAAGCAAGATTTTTATGATATTAAAACTATAGTTTGTGCTTATTATAATCTTATGGAAAAAGTAAAAACAAAGTTTAAGTAATGTAAAAGCGATTCATCAAATTGCGTTTGTGACGTGAGGGTCGATGAAACGAAATTGGACCTGATTCCCTTGTTCACAAACGCAGGGGTCGGTCGTAATAAAACACCAAATACTTTACCCGGGCGTTAATGACTGCATGTTTATAATACGTAGCATGAACTAAGATGACCCACACAGCGCGGCGGCGACGATAACTTTTAAATTAAGTGTTGTAATCATTATAATAATGAATGCAATATTTGTAACCGGATATCAATTGTCATAGCATCCTAATTTAGTAGAGATAACTAATCTTAATTAATACGGAGGGACTCGTGGTTAAGTAAATCATCGATGATTGCCGCGGTTGGTTTGTGGATCTTTACACACCAAAATCCTTCCGTACCTCGGAAAATGGGTTAAATTTTTGGCTCCCGCTGTCTTGTCACGCGCGCGAATTCTTACCTTACGTCTTACGACAAGATCGATTAATCACTCTGCCTCCGCTGGTTAAGCCTGATGGAACTCTGGCTCATACGTCGAGAAAGAAAACAAGTCTCTTTGCCTACAGTTCGAGTCTCAATACTAGCAGTGCTACTCCACCGAATACCTGTGTCGTCTGGATGTGAATAAGGCTAGTGGACTAGATGATATACCAGCGATTGTCCTCAAGGCTTGTGCGCCTGAGTTGTCTCTGTATTGACACGTTTGTATCGCATTTTATTTAGGATTGGTATAGTGCCCAAATCCTGGAAGCTTGCCAACGTGCAGCCCGTGCCCTAAAAGGAAAGTCGTGCTGATCTTTCCAACTGCCGACCGATTTCAGTAACCTCCATACTCTGTAAGATTATGGAGCGTATATTGAACTCGCGCCTCTTGGCTTACCTGGAAGGTAACGGTCTCCTTGGTGTCAGACACTCAGTTTATTTTTTGAGTGAATATAGGTTCTTAATAAACTAGCGCGCTTTACCACTTATGATTGCATCACTGCTTACCGAGGCGGGATTGTGGTCAAGTACTAGTTCATAATTATAATTAAAAAAAAACCAGTTAGTACGTAATACGATATCCCTTGGCAAGACTGGTTGACTTTTGACGACTGATACTTATGACTGTCAAAGATCCACCAAAGACAGCGGGAGCCAAAAATTTAACCCATTTTCCGAGGTACGGAAGGATTTTGGTGTGTAAAGATCCACAAACCAACCGCGGCAATCATCGATGATTTACTTAACCACGAGTCCCTCCGTATTAATTAAGATTAGTTATCTCTACTAAATTAGGATGCTATGACAATTGATGTCCGGTTACAAATATTGCATTCATTATTATAATGATTACAACACTTAATTTAAAAGTTATCGTCGCCGCCGCGCTGTGTGGGTCATCTTAGTTCATGCTACGTATTATAAACATGCAGTCATTAACGCCCGGGTAAAGTATTTGGTGTTTTATTACGACCGACCCCTGCTTCGTAGGGTTTTCACAACATTACAAAACATCGTGATCAAATTTGTACGTTCATAACATACATACATTATCAGACTATAATGTTCACCGTCATGGCAACAACGCGGCACAAGCGGCATGCAATATCAACGAGGTTTACGGAGCTAACACAACAAACTAACGCACCACCTGTTATTGGTTTGCTCGCTTCCATTCTGGGAATTTCAACCTGAAAAATGAACCTCGCGGTCATCAGGAGACTTTGGTCGACAATGACGAATTAAAGGCCATTAAGGAAACTGATGATACATATTTTACGACTGAATTTGCAGCACCTTTTGACGTTAGCGTCAAAACAATATTGCTCCTTTTGCGTTAAATTGGCGAGGTGAAAATGCTTGACAAATGGGTGCGAAGTACGTGTCGAGACGTGCCTTGAACTGCTCAACAGACACACAAATGAAGGAATTTTGAACTGCATTGTAGTCTGCGAACAAAAATGGATTCTGTTTGATAATTGCAAGTGCAAGTTGGTTGGATATAGCAGGGTAATTGCGTAACACAGTACTACTATCTAACTATCAGTAGCAATGGGTTTCATTTTGACAGTTCAACAACATTCATTGCGTTGTTGAGCCGACACATTTTTCGAACATATGGAGCAATGGATTAGTAATATGCTTAGAAATAATTCCTACTGATAGTAATAGTGTGTTACACAATTAGCCCACTGGTTTAGCACCTAAACAAAACAAAAACGAAAAGTCTATGTCAATATTTAAAAAACATTTAAAATTGCATATATTCAATCAAGCGAGCGCACCTTAGTACATGCCACATCTAGTTGTGCGTACTCCATGTTTTGTTAGCAATCTACCCTACATATTTTTAATTTTTATTTCTGTATAGTGTCTTACTGTACTGTATGTCTTAAATATTTGTTTAATTTAGTATTTAAAAATGTCTCATGCAAGTGATTAATTTCTTATGAGAAATAAAGATATCTCAAATCCATAAACTAGATCACCAAACAGTGACGTGGTCACGTGATAGTCACTGTTTGGTGGTCTAGCGCCGGTGTGATTCATCACAGCATCTTACTAAACGGGATGAGCATTACTGCAGATATGTAATGTGAAGAACTTAACACAATAATGGAGAAAATGTCACATCTCCAACCAGTATGGGTCAATCGCTCCTCTCCGCTGTTCCTGCACCACAATACGCGTCCTCATACTGCACAGCAGACGCGTATCCAAGTTGCAAGAGCTGGGGTTGGAAGCTCTCCGTTATCCGCCCATCCGCCCTACTGATCAGACCTTGCGCCTAGAGACTAATACCTTTTCCAGAATTTGGATAACTTCTTGGCGGGGAAAATATTAAATAGCCGAGAGGCAGTACAAAATGCCTTTGAAGAATTTGTTGCCTCCCATCCAGCCGATTTCTTTAAGAAGGGCATTAATTAACTGCCACTACGTTGGAAAAGATGCATTGATTGCATGGGTCATTACTTCGATTAATACATGAAAAAAAATCGTTTAAATTTTTCCATACAAAACGGCAATTTCATTGTTAGAGACCTGATATTATTATTAGGTGAGCGATATTTAAATTGAGCTAAGACATCCGAAGTCTCTAAGGCCTCCTCCGGGCCCTTTCATAGCTCACGTTTATGAGCTTTTCTCCTGAATGTCCCTCTCGTAGAAATTTTCCCATATTTGAAATGGTATGACTCTTCCTCTTACCTTCTCTGGGATACCATTCTGTCACTCTTCTGCGTCTCGCGGTTTCACCCGCGTAGGTTCCAATCCGGACTGGACCGGACCGGTCATCGTGGAAAGTCTTGGTGGAGGCCTTTGTCCAGCAGTGGACATCTATAGGCCGAAGAAGAAAAAGGTTCCAATCCTGTGGGAAAATTGTGATAAAAAGCATCTTATGTGTTATTTCTAGTTGTAAACCAAATGAATGTCAAAGTTCATCCAAATTCATTCAGTAGTTTTTGTGTGAAAGAGCAAAAAATATCCATCCATCCATACATTCACATTTATAATGTTAGTACCTAGAATGTCAAAAATCTCTCATAGCGCTAAAACATCCCCAGGCAATGTTACATGATCTTCTTTGCACACAGATGATCAACGAGACCCGCGGATTTGTTCTGCGTCGCGCCAACTCGGTGAACCAACTGGCCACAGCTGTGCTGGACTCTCGCGTGACGGCCGTTACCGCTACGGCGCTGGATCGCGCCCTGACCACAGCTGATAAATACGTGGACAAGTACCTGCCACCCGACCAGCAGGATGCCTCTGACGGTAAGTGTTACTAGCAGGAAGGGGAAGGAAAAGAGTTACAATGTACGGAGCGAAGGTCTGGTGCTGCACATCCCCGTCCTATCCCAAGTTAGGAAATTTCAACTTTATTGCAATTAAAATTAAGTTCATTTCAGAGTGACTAGTATTGAAAATGTTCAAAAAGGTTAGAAGTTGTAGCGTAATTTGAACCTTACTGTGTAGGAATTAAAATGATCGTTTCATTAAAATTATTATTGGAGAACATGACGCAATATTATTTTATATAGATTACTTTGTCTATATGTATTTAATTGGTACCTATCAGTAAACAAAAACTTAGTACCAGACACCTCATTATTATCACTATTATAGATTATAGAGCATAATTTTATTCTCTCATGCAGCGGGGAAATTGAGTCACGAGCGTCTAATTGTAATAGGGTATTTGACAAAAAAAAACTAATTAATCCGTCAGTCAGATTTCCAAAAAATACTAGACAAGTATTTTTTCTTTTTTCATATAAACAAAAAATGAAGACGATATAGTGCGTTGAAAATTCGTGTGACGTCACTGGACGCTACACTTTTTAGCGAGCAGTGACGTCACCAGCCACCACTCCTGATTTTTGATGCCTTTTACTTATATTTGTCAATTTTTACTGATTTGATAAAACTAAATATACGTGTATCCAATATTTGTCTATAATCTGATTGACGGACTAATTAGTTTTTTTTAGTCAAATACCCCTATTATCAAGATAGCTCTACAACATTCATTGCGTTATTTACATATACTTATATATATCGTTGAGCATAGCAACAATGTCCTTTAAAATTATTCAAATCGTTATTGATAGTGTTACGCAATTGGGGTGCAGAATAATTACTTATTTGTAAAAAAAAAATTGATGAAATATACTTTTCTTCTAATGGCATCAGTAGTTGACCTTGAGAGGTCGTGACAACCAGACTATCCTGTGGTTACCTCAAATGAATTTAAAGCTCAGCCAGGAGCACTTAAAAACTAAGCGACAACACGTTAAGGGAACCCCCTCTGCTCCTAAGCAGAGGAGGTTCCCCCATCAGCTGTCTCTTGCTGTTTTACACTAGGGCGTTGCTGGAGAAAACAGCAAGAGACAGCTGTATCGAAATTCAACTAAAATATACTTGCATTATTCATTGATATTATATTTCAGCCCTCATTATTGTAATCACCATCTGCAGGGTAATTGCGTAACACAATTTAAAAAAAAACACCCTAGTGTTGCTGGAGAAAACAGCAAGAGACAGCTATATCGAAATTCAACTAAAATATACTTGCATTATTCATTGATATTATATTTCAGCCCTCATTATTGTAATCACCATCTGCAGGGTAATTGTGTAACACCTCGTATTATCAGTAGCAATGAATTTCATTTTGACAGTACAACAACGTTCATTGCGTTATTTACGTTGTTGAGCAGACACATTTTTAGAATATATGAAGCATTGGATTAGCAATATGCTTAAAAATTATTCTGGTGGGTGCTGAATAGCCTTTTCCCAAATCCGTTGGGGTTGGCTTCGAGTCCAACCGGATGCAAAACTAGTGTTTACCTCGATATCGTAATATGGCCACTTATTTGTGATTAGATTAATAACTTTGATACAGAAAAGTGAGATTGGACAGAAAACCTCGGAACGAAGTTTGATTAAAAATTAGGTAGGTAGTTGAATGATCTTATAATTTCCTTTGATTATTAATTAGTCTTTGAGGATTTAAAATACCTTACGAAACTATTTCAATACCTTTTCAAATCTCCGTACGGACAAAAAAATCGCGACGGGTTTGTATCGCGCATTAGATTTGAAACACTCAGTGTTGATCGTTATGTATGAGAGAATAAAATTATGCTCTATAAAAAAAACTTTTACATATTCAACGGTCATCTCATCTCATCAAGCTATAGACTACTGCGCTGCGTATCACGAGTTCGATTTCCGCACGGAACAAATTTGTATGACCTATAACGCAACGTCTAAAAAAACTCTCGGTGTTAAGTAGTGTGTTGATAATAAAATATAGTGTGCAAGAAAATCCCTCTGTGGGAAAAACGCAACCTGGACATAGGTAACTAGAAAGAAGTAATACACTTACCAACTTAGTCAAAACCGGCCAAGATCCTGTCAGAACACGCTCAATGTAGGGTTCCTTTTAGTTTCCCGAACGTCACAATATTAGTGTTCCCGCGTAAGAGTTAAAAAGTAGGCCATTGGTTACATTAAGTTGACATACGTTGTTTTGTCACATAAGAACGGAATTCTTAAAACTGTACCACAAAAGACGGTGATAAATAAAGAGAGATTTATACTTAGATTCCAACTAATCTGTAGCTCATACCGGTTTCGACCCCATCAACTCAGGAAAAATCTTAACAGCGCAGCGCGAAGTAGCCACAAGTAGCGCCATCTCTCGAGAATTTGGATTACTAATTTATACATACTAGACGGGTTATATTATATTCTGTTGGATTTTCAGCGGTAATTATGGATTACGTGAACCGATATAAATAATTCTTTTTTTATTTGAAAGAATATACGTTCAGGATAATAAAATATGTAAAGTAAGATAACAAATACGCTTGAAAATTTATGTTTAAATACCTGTCCAACCATAATACCACACTGGAACTGAAAAACTCTCTACTTTACGTTCTCAACTTTGTCGCCGTGATTGATATAGGTACATATTGGTACCAATATCAATCATTCAGCTCCCTAATGCAAACGGGCATTGAGATTATCCGCGGACGAACACACTTGGCGAAACTAAGTACATATAGTATCTGATTTGTTTTCAAAATGAACCGCACGCCTAAAATTTATTGCAAATTGCAATGAAATTTATATACAGAATTGGATGAATCATGTATTTGGCCAGCAAAAACACTAGGAAATAGTGAAGTGCGGGCATTTAAGGGGATGTGTTCGAAATGTTGATTCTCAGGCTAATTTGAATAAATGACTTTTGATTTTAGAACATTGCTCGGGAATAATAAACAACATAAATATCAGCCTGTGCCAAGTTATGACAGCCCGGTTCCAATAAATAACAATAATAAACGAAATGATCGTAGGGCAGTCTCCAGACAGCTCTAAACTGCCGGTCAAAAGGTTACTTGATAACTTCAGTCCGAACCCTGTCTGGATGCCTAATAAATGGAAACACTTACACCATCTATTGTCCTTCTATATTTAGTCCATATTCCAAAGTAATAAAGTCTATATTATCAGTCAGCTCCTAATTAATGAACCAGTAATTATTATTACTTTTGAATGGTATCTCTCTGGACCCGGTGACAAATTAGATGTGATATCACTTCGCTGGACTGTGGGCCCATAGACATGCCAGTAATGCTTAATTAGAATATTTTAGGATATCACTTGGTTACTGATTAATTGGCGATGGGTCACTTTGTCTCGACTCGTTAGTTTTATCAGTCCTTAGGTTTGATTTCTCAATTGCTGGATAATTTTCCGTGGAATGATATTGGCGTCTGACAGTTTTTGTATGGAAGTAATGTTAAAAATACAAATTTTTTAACAAAATCATCTGGCGTTTTAAAATCAACACTTAGACTGATGATGAAAATATTGTTAATATAAAAAAGGGTGGCGATTTAGTCACCTGCCGTCCGTCAAGGGGTGATTCTAACCGTCGTCTTCATAAACAACTCTCGCATTTTCTCTCTTTGCCTAGCCTTATCTCTCTTTGTCGGCTCTCCTCGTCATTCTTCGCCAGATGTTTCGGTTCGTGGTTGAATCAATGACTATAGGGCTTGCTTCAGATCCTTTTTGACTATAGACATCAAAGTGAAAAAGGATAGAAGAATTCGAAGATTACTTTCATTACATCTTGCTTAGTCTCCATTCACTTACTTAGACTTGATTCTAAACTACTCTTGCTACGTATCTCTTATCCGATTTGTGAAAAATGAACAATTTCCTACACAACAGTAGACTAAGTATTTCGATGCAAATATTTTTTTCTATCCGGGTACTTGTGACTTTTATAGCGAAACGTCATTTTTACACTGCATTTGATCTATATACTTATTTGTAATTAGCAATAGCAACTCGGGGTTGTTTCCTTATAATTCATCAGCACCAATAGTAAAATCTTATCAATTGAAACATACCATAAATTAACTTTAATTTACCTTCTGAACTCTTTTAAACATGGTTTTCGGCGTGGGGCCTTATATTGTAATACTCTTTCATGGCGTCAATGCTTCAAGAATCTTTTGGCGCTTTCTTGACATAACCGTGGTGAAATCTGCTAATAACATATGCAAAAAAAAAATAAGATGGCGGAGATAGTTCCGACTTTGGCCACGCGCCAAAAGAGCCTTGTATCGCTATAACGTCGTGTCCTTACCATAGTGGTGATCATAGTGACGAGCGCTGACGAGCCGGACGGCGGCGAGGGCGGGCGCGCGCGCGCCGAGCGTGCCGTGCAGCACGGAGCGCGCCTGCGCAGGAAGCTCACGCGCCGCCTCACGCGCCAGGCGCTGGCCGAGGCCAAGGCGATCAAGGAACAGATCCACGTGCTGGCTTATGTTGTGGAATTGGTAAGTTTATGTTAGTCTAATTGATTTAGATATATCCGATACATTTCTTTCTTCGGTTTAATATCTTTGAAATCAAAGTTTGGGTGGAAAGCTTTGAACGTCAACCTCCAAAGACTGAGTTAGGGAAGGTTCGCTAAAGTGGCCCAGGCGGGTAAAGCGGTGACCGTCTTTTTTATGACGAACCAACTACCTCCATCTATCAACATGATGTGTAAATAATTTACTGTATAACGCCATTAGTGCCCCAGTAAACACGAACACGCTTGCTTCACGTGTTACGATTTTATTGCAAAAAATGTGATTGTTGTGGTCTATGATCTAAGGTAAGTGGTTTAAACATTGTGATAAGTTACTGTGTCGAACAAAAGTTATAAATAATGTAATATTTTAACGGTTTAGTTAAAATATTACATCGGTTTACCCTGTTATGGTCTTGTTATTTCACGGCAAACGCGGACAATATAACCTCATTTGACTTTTGAGCAATTTTTTTTCTTCACTTCGCTATTTCGGTTAAAGTGGCCTACTAGGTCACTTTACCTGTCTCAATTGTAATTTTTCTAATAAATTCAAATTATTATTGTTTTAGATAAGTACCTATACCAAATATGTACACACAAACGGAAAACGCAGCAACAGACATGGGACTTGAGAGTCAATGGAAAAAGATATAAGAGCTGTAAGAAACGAAGAAATGGGCTACCTCGAGGCTAGCAAAGAGTTCAAAGTTTCTCGATCGACGCCCAAAAGACGTGTAAAATCAATAAATAAAGAAGTTGTTGAAAATAAAAAAATATTGGGATCTTGCCGTCCAACTTTCAGTCCGGAGCAAGAACGCGAATTGGTACATCACATTTTGGAAATGGAAAAGTGATTTTACGGATTAACTTTACAAGATGTACGGAAGCTGGCTTGCCAGTAGGCTGCATGTAATAATATAGAACACATGTTTAATTTTAATAAAGAAACTGAAATTGCTGGAAACGCGTGGACTTCTGCTTTTATGTTACCCGGAACTGACACTAGGAAGCCCTGAAACAAACTCACTTGATCGAGTACAGGGCTTTAATAAAGTATCACTAAAATTTTTGATCTTCTAGAAGAGATTAGGTCAAAAATAAACGACCCACCTCATCGTATTTTTAATGGTGATGAGACTGGTTTTACGACAGTGCAGAGTAAGAGCTCAAAAATATTGGCGCTAAAGTGCAAGATACAGGTTGGCGTTATCCCCTGAGCAGAGCGACATACATTAAGCATTGTTGTAATTTCTATGGTAGCTGGTGGAAACTACATTCCCCCTTTTATTATTTTTCCCCGGAAAAGAATGAAGGTGGAACTTTAAGATGGGGCACCACCAGGTACAGGATTTGCTTGTCATGCATCATGGTGGATGTAGTTGGACATTTTTACAGAATGGTTTAAACATTTCCTTAAATTCGCCAAGCCAACTGAAGATCATCCAGCTATCCTGTTTCTTCTTGATGACCTGGGATAATACACACACCAAAAATTTGGATTTTATTTACTTGGCAAGAAAACATCACACTACTGTTTTGTGTTTGCCTCCACACTGCAGTCACAAGCTTCAACCACTAGATGTGTCTTTCATGGGGCCTGTAAATAAATACTACATCCACGCAATTGAAAAGTATCTTCGCAATAACCCAGGAAGAGCAATAACTGTCTTCCAATTTAGCAAACTCTTTGGCTAAGCTTACAGCGAGGCAGCCCAACAGTCTATTGCAACCAATGGTTTTCGTAAATGTGGAATAGAGCCAATGGATCGCGACGTCTTTAAAGATCATGACTTTTTGCTGCAGACACAACAGATATAAAAAAGAGATTAGAAGAAAAAAACACAACGGCAACAAAAGAAAGCGCCAAAAAGGTTTTCTACTCTTGCTATTGTTTCTAACAAAAAGTGCTAAGAAACCTAAAATTAAGAAATGCGCCTAAACTGATAGCGATAATGAGGATGACGACCCTGAATGTTTTTACTGCGGCGAAACTTGGTCTAAGTCAAAACATGATGATGGCTGAATACAGTGTTCTGTCTGCAAAAGGTAGGCCCATGAAGCGTGCTCGGGTTGTGATGATTTAGACAACGAGTTTCTTTGTGAATTTTGTTTCTAAAATGTATTTTTTTTAAGTTAAGTTGACACCAAAGTTAATAATGAAGAAAAATTGAGTTCCTTTATCTTCTAGTCGCCTATTGTATTATTTCCTAATAAAACTTAAATCAATATTACAAAAAGTGTATTTTATTGTAACTATGCCACTTTACCTGCTTCTTAGGTTTATGTAAGCCACTTTACCCATCCTAATCAAAACTTAGTAATTTATGCGTTTTTTTTTTTTATGTAAAAATAACAGTGTAATATCAAAACTACATTAACTTTAGTGTATAAACTGATTAAGGCGTTTAAAGCTTAGGGTGGCCACTTTACCCGACCTTCCCTTCATATTTATTTATTTATTTATTTATTATATTACATAACATAAAGTAAAATAAAGTAATCAGCCAATAATTTTCCCACTCCTGGGACACAGAGCTCTCGGTGAGATAAAGTTGGCCGTAATCTACCAGGCGGGTCCAATGCAGATTGGTCCGCCTATGATGTTCCCACTCTTATTATATGTTTACTAGCTGACCGGCAAACGTTGTTTTGCAATATAAATAATAGATTAAATTACTAAAATGGCTATTAAAAAAATAAGGGTTGATCGTAGAAGGGTGAAAATTGGGGATTGTATGTATTTTTGTATGTTGTATCATAAAAAAATAGAAATTAAAAATTTTGTCTAAAAAATTAAAAAAAAATTAGGGGTGGACTACCCCTAACATTTAGGGGGATGAAAAATAGATGTTGGCCGATTCTCATAGATACCGGTTAAGCACAAAAAATTTCATCAAAATCGGTCGAGCCGTTTCGGAGGAGTTTAAAGCCGAACACCGTGACACGAACCACCGTGACGAGAACCCAGTCACTTTCGTCCCATTTCTATTCTCCCATTCCTGTCTAAAGTGCTTGAGGCTTGCGTACATAAGCAGTTTTCAAGTTTTATTTATCGGAACAGCCTCATCAGTCCCTTACAGTCTGGTTTCAGACCTGGACACAGTACAGCCTCTGCTCTTCTTAAAGTGATAGGTGACATTAGAGAGGCTATGGAGGATACCAAAGTTACTGTTTTGGTTTTAATTGATTTCTCCAATGCTTTTAACGCTGTCAGCTACGATATTCTCCTTGCTATTCTCTCTCACCTTATGGTTTCGTTCGAGGCACTGGAATGGTTCTCTTCATATCTTCGGGGACGACGGCAAATGGTTCGCGTCGATGAGAGCTCATCGAGTTGGCGTGAGCTGGATGCTGGTGTTCCACAGGGCGGTATTCTTTCTCCATTATTATTCTCCATTTTCATTAATTTCATAACTCACTGTTTTCGGTGTTCGTATCATCTATATGCTGATGATCTTCAGTTATATACAGCTGAGCGGGTCGAAGGTATATCGAGCGCAATAGCGGAGGTAAATCATGACTTGGAGGCTATTAAAGATTGGTCTGATAGGTTTGGAATATCTGTGAACCCCTTAAAGTGTCAGGCCATTATTATTGGAAGCTCACGCATGATGAGCAGGTTAACTCTTAGCTCTCTCCCTCCGCTTATCTTCAATGGTACCGTCATACCCATTACCCCTACTGTTAAAGATCTTGGTTTGTATATTGACTCTACACTTAGCTGGCAACGTCAGGTCTCCTACGTTAGCCAAAGAGTCAACGGTACCCTGCGTTCGCTGTATCGCCTGAGGAATTTCTTACCCGCTAAAACAAAAACCATGCTTGTGCAGACTCTGATTTTCCCTATTATTGACTATGGTGATGTGTGCTACTTTGATCTGAATGCGGCTTTGCTGGATAAGCTTGATAGATTGCTCAACAATGGGATCAGGTTCATATTCAATCTCAGGAAATATGACCATGTGTCGAGCTACAGGTCTGAACTCAAATGGATGCCCATTCGCCAGAGAAGAAATTTGCGCGCTTTGACTACGCTTTTTTCCCTTCTTAACTCACCCACTCCTCCTTCTTATCTTGTGACTCACTTCCAATATTTATGTTCTTCTCACACTAAGAATCTGCGTTCTTCTAACAATCTTCTCTTACTCTGTCCTTCACATACGTCTGACTTTGTTCACTCTTCATTTCTTATTCAATCTATTCTTCTGTGGAATGCGCTTCCTCTTGATATCAGGATGGCCGCCAGTCGGTTTGCATTTAAGCGGAAATTGCAGAGTTATTTTCGCAACAGTTAGGGTGGAGTCATTACAACACCTGTCTCCCAAATTTTTAGTTTTGTATGTCTATGTATATATTATAAGTATAATATATTTTGGTAATAGTATGTATGTTTATATAGCTTATTTAAGTATTTTTTTATATAGTGTTAAGAATATGTTTTCATAATAATGTTTTCCTTTAAAGCACCTGCTACTAATCTCTTCACCACCTATGGTTGACTGGTAGAGAATGCCTAAGGCATTAAGTCCGCCATTGTACAATTTATGTGCGAAAGATTAAATAAATAAATAAATCGGTTAGCGAGTTTTCACTGTGCTAATATTAGTATGCCCTCACTTGACTAAAGATCTTCAAGTGGGTTTCAGAATTGTTAACTGATATCTCTATTATAGTTATCATTCTAGGAATCATATCAGGCGATATGATTCCTGAATGATATTATTTTGTGAAGATGAATATTATTTTCTTAACAGGTAGCGACAGACCCCGTCCTCGCTTGGCAGAAGGCTAAGGAGTTGTACAACAGCCTCAGCGCTCCTGAGCCAGAGAACCAGGCCCGGCCTGCCACATTGGAGGAACTGGTGGTGCTTCTGACCAGGGAGTCTGCCAGGAAAATGGTCCACCTCATAAACTACACGCAAAACGATTTGCCCAAGTAAGTGTTAGGATAAGGAGCTGTTCTTGAACCAGAACCAGTGAAACAGGCCGGGTCTAGCGCTCTGGAGAAGTTAACCGTGCTAATGTCTAAGGAGACTATCAGGAAGATGGTTCACCTCAGCCACTAATCTCACGATTTGGCCAAGTAATTGTCCTACTTGCACCCGATGACAATGGATATAGCCAGAAGATGAATGCTTACTACCCTGGCTCAGTTATATATTTGTAACGGCTGAGTTACATATTGTTTTTCTTTCAATGCTTACAAGAGGAGGATTTAGAATATTTACATATTGTTGTATACATATTGTTTATTTCCTACATTGTTTTGTAAAAATCCTACTATTATTATGTTTCTGGGAATGTATAATCTGGACGACGATGTTTGTTACTTTTTCGCGAGAGAACTGAACGGATTTGGACGAACTTTGGCATACAGAGAGTTTATAGTAAGGAATAAATCTTAGGATTCTTTTTATCCCAATTTTTCTACACGATCGAAACTTATGCGTGTGAAACCGCGGGACACAGCTTGTCTAATGATATCTTTACTTTTTTCTAGAAACATCCTTCAAGGAATGACGCTTATCACCAATACGCTGACTGCTGCAACTGACGCTTTGATGAAGGTAAGATAACTTAAAACAATTAATTCACTTTACTGAAATATCTACCTGATCTATAAACCTATAACAGTGAAAATATGTAATAAATAAAATAAAAAGACACTGCTCAGGCATCGAAATATGCCCAAAAGCCTGACAGCATTACCACGATGAATGGCAATGCTAATTCCTTGGCTAAAGAAGGCGCCACCCCATTCTCTGATCACGTGAAGTATCAACTAGTCGCCGAGAAATTTACTTGACGCGCTCTCGGACTCAATGACCTTAACGTATTGACCTCAGATTACGTATATTATATTGAATGAATGAATCAGTGCCTCGGAAAGCACTTGAAGCCGTTGGTCCCGGTTGCCATACGAACATCTAGTGGCAGTCGTTACGGGTTGTTGGAGCCCTCAAAAGTCCAACAATTGGTCTAACTGCAATGCTTCGATATCGTCTGCGGGTTGTGGAGGTCAGACGGCAGTCGGATCATATCGAAGTTTAGGCAAAATCAGCAGTTAGACTGGTAAAGCGGACCCCAGACTCCAAAGCTGAAAAAGCTTCGGATGCGACTGGGATTAACACTGAGATGGTCATGATGATGTGCTCCAAAACCCTACGAGTAATACGAAGCGTTGTCGTTAATCTAGCCATATGATATCGTTACCTAATCCATCTGTGTCAATTTCAGAGCGCGCCTGTGGAGACTGCGTTGTCTGAAGTGAAGGAGTGGCGCAAACAGTTAGAACAACTTCTACATCAACTGCAAACTGTTTCCAAAACTTACTTGGTAAGATTTTGGAGACTACCTAATTATTCTGGTTGAACAATTTTATGCTGAACTCAGCGTACCTAATATATACCACTTTTTCGCGCGCCACCGATTCACTAATTGTACCTAGATTGTATGACCCTAAATTGATCTAATGGTATTCTAGCTACTTTATCTTACGATAGGTTCCTGCTTTAAAATTAAAGATAAAAAGTTGAGTCGTCCTCCGTGGCGCAGCGGTCAACACGCCTGCCTGTGACGTGGAGGGCCCGGGTTCGATCCCCGACCAGGTCATGATGGAAAACGATCTTTTCCTGATTGGCCTGGTTCTTGGATTTTTATAATATAGTATCGTTGTATCGGGCTTCGCTCAGTCTATGTGATTTGTCCGTATATACAGGGTGGCGCAATAGAACGTGCATTTTTAAAATAATTATTAAAAAATAAATACAAAAGGTATAGTTAAAATAAAACTAAGCAATTATTAAGTGATAACTGAAGTTTATTTTTTTAAAAATAACATCATCTAAATGATGACCCTCTCTACGTTGGCACTCCTCTAACCGCAAACGGAAATTACCGAAAACTTTCTTAAGTAGAGCCGGTGTGATTGCTGCCATTTCACCAGGAATATTCTCCTTGAGCTGACTGATGTTTCTCGGATTATTGGTGTAGACTTTGTGTTTGAGGTATCCCCACAAAAAAAAGTCAGGAGGCGTCAACTGGCCTCCGCGCAGTCCAGACGACTGCGCGGAGGCCATGGAATATCACCTCTTTTCGAAATCAGTTTGCCAGGGAACATCTGCTTCACAACCGCCATGGAGTCATTTGATGTGTGACTGGTAGCTCCGTCTTGTTGGAACCAAGTCCTAGAGTTCTTTATTCTTGAAGTTTCAAGTTCTGGGGCCAAAAAACCTTCCAACATCGCAACATAGCGTTCGGTATTAACAGTGATGTTTTGCCCCCGTGCGTTTTCAAAAAAATAAGGACCAATTATTCCTTTGGCAGAGATTGCGGCCCAAACTGTCACTTTAGGGCTATGTAACGGTTTTTGATGTTTGAGTCTGCGATTCTCACTATTCCAGTAACGACAATTTTGGCGATTTACGAACCCATTCATATGAAAATGTGCCTCATCAGAGAAAAGGATGTTTTCAAAATTTGAAAACCGATTGAGCATTTCATTAGCAAATGTGAGCCGTGCTATGAAGTCAGAGTCTTTCAATTCTTGAGTTAATTGCAGCTTGTATGGATGCAATTTAAGATCCAAGTTTAAAATTCGTTGCAAACTTCGTCGCGATATGTTTAGGACAGACGATCTCTTGCGAGTAGACATTTGTGGATCTTCTCGTACCGACTGCTTAACACTCTCAATATTGTCTTCGGTCCTAGATGTGCGTGGACGACCTTTTGCGTGTGGTTTAAACGTCGATCCAGTCTCTTCAAACCGCTTTATCCAGATTTTAATTAAATTAGCACTCGGAGCCTCCCTAATTTGCCGTACACCATACTCAGAACAAAATAGTCGCCTGACAACTACGTACGAACGAGAGTTTTCGTAAAATGCGCGCACGCAAAATGCGCGACGCTTCCCGTCGAAGTGACTCATAGTGACTAAAACTTCATGAACCGCGCTACCCAACGATATCGGTCTCCCCTCGCCCACGCCCATTCTACCCCGCAAAAAAAGATGATGCAATATGCACGTTCTATTGCGGCCACCCTGTATATTTATTTTCTAATCAATTTAAAAAAAATGTCTTAAATCAAGGTACCTCGATCGTCCATAGATGGCGCTTTATTAAATTCCAAGCCACTGTTTTATATTAGGGAAATATGACGCTATGCATTTTAAATCTACCCTCTTTTACAGGAAAATCTGGCCATCTTCCTAGCGGGAAATGAGGAACGTGAAAAGATAGCACCGCGGTCTACGTACGAACAAAGAGATGATTCTGCTATTAATGGACTTAACTAATATTCGATTAAATTAGGATTAATAATTAGTTATATTGCGTCTAATACTCTGTTAGATATCTATGTTTATGTGTACTTTATAAGATAAGACCTTTTTTTTTAGTTTCTAATGAAATAATAATAAATCAGCTAGAAGTTAAGTTCATAACTGTTCATGTTTAGCATTTCTATAGTAGTCTGTTGTTATTTTAACATAAGTTTATGGAAGTAAGATCAGTCGCAGCTTGTCCTGAAACGATATGATTATTCCTTTATACAATAAATAGCTCTAAACCATCGTTAATATAGTAACTATAGCTATCACATATTTTTAGTTTTATAAGAAATTGAGATGAATTATGTTTTTGTCAATATTATCATGGGGCTCATGAATACGTAACATTTTATTAAAATATATTTTTTTACTTTCTACAACTGTTTTCCTGTTTTTGAATGATCCTTCCGACTTATACATATGCGTCTATTTCCCGCCTTAGCAAGTGCATCATGCAAAAAAAAAAAATAATTAGAAAGCCTACATTAATATCTAAACATACTTTACATAACTTGGCTATTCTGGATATGGTTCTTAGACCATTTAAACTTTTTATCCTCATGGATATCCTCCGTTTAAGAATGGAGGCTTATGGCCGAAGAATATAACAATAGTTATATTATCTCAGACTCCCAGTCACTAAAACCACACTGTTAAAAACTAGAGTGAATAGGCTTTTAAATAAACTAGCCCGCTTTGCCATCAACGATTGCATCACTGCTTACCATCGAGCGGGGTTGCGGTCAAACACTAGTCTAGTGGCAATTTATACCTATAGTTGAGCCAAATTCGATAAAGAATAGAGGTAAACAAAGCGTTGCTAGGCAACGAGTAGTTTACGCGTAAAAGACAGATGTTAACAACCTTTTCTAGATAGATGATTTTTATAAAAGTAATAATCCTACTTCCTACTAATCTAAACAGTTTATTTATGTTTAGATATTTATAATTTGCATAGAATGCTTAACCGATTTGAATGAAATATGACACACACATAAGCTAATTTCCTAGTAGTTTAAATTTTTTGCTACATATAATTATAATTAGTCCATATTTGAAAGTATCATAATGCATGTGTTATGTAATTGATTTGAAAATAATTAAAATACGCTAAATTGTATTGACAAACGCCTCAACTTTATTCATTCCTTGAATTCCACAAAATGTATTTAATACCTGGATTTCATTCATTTTTCTTTTTTTGTAGGGCTATCACGTAAAATTAATGTCGACTTTTTGATGGTTTTTCGAAATACCAAGTTATTATGCAGGTTATTAGGATAGTTATTCTATTGAAATATGCTGCAATAGGAATTGTTAATAAATAGCTAGCATGTAAAAGTCGATAATCATGTAAAAAACAGGAGATTTGTAAAACGTGAGTTGTGATAACCCTAAATTAGTTTGTTTACCTCTATTCTTTATGAAGCTAGGCGATGGTAAATATTGATAATTTTAGTAAAAGCCTTAGGGGAGGCTTTTGTGCAGCAGTAGACCTCTATAGGCTGGAGAAGAAGATGAACATTGGTAATCTTCAATTTATTGATCATGTGTGTTTAGTCTTTATAAGGAACAGACTGATCCTCTTTAATTACAAATAAAATACTGGCTTCCTAAACTTCTGTGACGTTGTTGTCTTGTCATTTCGACAAATACTAAAAAGCACTCATTATATTTTGAGCATCATTCTACTATTTTACTTATATTTATAAGAAGTAGGTATTATTAGAACAATGAAATGATAAATCTTCGAAAAAATAACAATTGCCGTAACTTTTAAATCGGCAAATCAAATAATATGAATCTCAATGAGCTTTTGAAAGATATCCCGCAACATCCTTACTACGTAAGTTACATTTCCTTTATACAAAAATATCTGCCTTTATATATTAATTTAAATATTAATATTTTTATGGCGGCCAGTCAATAATCCAATATAGAATATTATACTAACATCATTGTGATCTGTTTCTCATATCTATATATCTTTATTAAATAATGTTTGTGTAATTTCAGCCTAATAACGAATGTTCCGAAGAGCTAGGTCTGATAGAATATGAGGACGGTGAAGTTCGAAGTCTAAGATCAGAAAGGACTACCAAAACTACCCTCTGGTTGGTAGCTCTGGGTCTACTTCTGTGGACAATTACGTTTCTCATGGTGATAACGATAACTATGTGCTTCGACTTCAGCTTCCGTTCCGCTACGTCTTTCACCGGCTGGATACAGTTGCCTAATGGCACGTCTGTGTTGACTAGTGATGATCAAACCACCAGATACATAATATAATATTAAATTGTGATGTAATGTGATATTAAAACATGTAAATCTCACATGAATTTGTGTATAATAACGTGCATGAGAAATATATTTAGAGAGGAACAGAAGTCAAAAGTTTTATTAAGCCTTTTATACCTACATCCTGTCAGCCAGACCCATTATATTTTTCGAGTTTTTGGGGATTGAAAAATATATGTACTATAGAATTGTAAGCATAAACTAATCAATTCAATAAGTAATATCTGTACCCACTTAGTACTTTATGAATTTCTACAGTCGACAGCGACATCTAAAGAAAAGTGTGTGAACAACTGGGCAGCCATCTTATTGACCTATAAAGGTCTTGGTTACCAGGTCGTAAAATTTCAAAAAAAAAAAAACAAGCAGCCATCTTATACCAAGTCATATTTTTTAATTTCAATTTTCAAGCTATGGAAGCAAGATGGCGGATAGAGAATCAAACAATTTTATTTTATTTATACTCGTGTTGAATGAATATATGAAATATTGATATGATGTACGCACGTGTTATTGGCAAAATTGTGGTGTCTCTTCCACAAAGGCCATTGATCAAGACTTGAAGTTGAAGTTCAATTTTCATGATTTGTTGTCATGTTTCAACTCCCAAGAAAATATTGTATTTTTGACTATGATGCTTTAGGTAAGTGTTTATTACTGTACCCTACCGTATTATCTATATAAGTAAAAAGGTTTTTATGTTCTATAATATGTTTTTTTTTTGCCCAAATTCTGATAAGTAATTATTCACAAATTTCATTCCAATTTCAGTTGCACACGGTGTACCCATTCTCCGACTCCCAAACCCTGAAAAGGACCCTGATTAGTTCGCTACTTTGATAGCCGCTGTTGGCAGCCAAGTTAGAGAAAGTGATCATATGAAGATTTATAAGAATATGTTCAAAAGAATATGTGATCACCATTTTGATCAATCAAGACAGCTGGAGGTCGTCTTATTTGTTCAGGAGCACCAACAGTTAATAAGAATCGTAAGTAGAATTAAGTTAGCTCAATATTTGTGTGAACACAACATTTATTACCATACCAAATTGTTCCAATTCATATTTACAATCATTTGTGGGGTGACTTTTCAAAAGGACTTATTTCTGTGTGAACTCTAAAGAGAAATAGCCCCTTATGACTTTGTGAAAGGGCTTATTTCTGTATGAATTCTGCAAAAAAAATGCAGTCCTTCCGAAGAGTCTCTCCTCAATTGGATTTTGCTAATCAGTAACTTAAAAGTACCTACTCTGAAAATTGTGGAAGAAGCAGAAGTGTGTGTCTGACTTTTACTGACTAAAACCCACCCATGTTCCTTAACTTGCCTGTGTGACGGCCAGGGCCACGGTTTCTTTTTTAAACAACCCGCAACGCTGACCCAGGAGGCATTGATCTTCGTGGACCCCGTCACAATGTGAACTGGTAATAACCTTGCATTGTATGTTACAGGTATTCAACAAATAATCAGTACCTTTGTGGAGACAGACCATAAATACTAATTTCCAAACTGTTAATTTCTGACACTTTCGGCTAATTTGTAATATTATTTTATTTCTGTGTACTTCATAATGAACGTAATGTTTGTCTGTACCCAAAGAGTATAGTAAGTATATAATTAAAGAGTGCCAACTCTGCGGTAAAATATGCATGTATGGAAAGTGCTGCCGTCTTCAGATTAATAGGTGAACAACTACTAGTGAATGTAGGTGCGTAGCTATACGTATGTAGCTGAATGATACAGGTACATAGCTATACGTATGTAGATATGTATATTATAGCTACGTACCTATGCATACGTAGCTATGTATGTTATAGCTACGTATCTATGCGTACGTAGCTATGTAATGTATATTATAGGTCTGGGTTTTCAGATGATTAAAACAAAGTATTCAGTAATTTATTTATTTTATGAGTGAAAACTTCACAGCTGATAGTATGTAAACATAAAATCGTTATATAAAACATTACGTTAATTATGAAGTACACAGAAATAAAATAATATTACAAATTAGCCGAAAGTGTCAGAAATTAACAGTTTGGAAATTAGTATTTATGGTCTGTCTCCACAAAGGTACTGATTATTTGTTGAATACCTGTAACATACAATGCAAGGTTATTACCAGTTCACATTGTGACGGGGTCCACGAAGATCAATGCCTCCTGGGTCAGCGTTGCGGGTTGTTTAAAAAAGAAACCGTGGCCCTGGCCGTCACACAGGCAAGTTAAGGAACATGGGTGGGTTTTAGTCAGTAAAAGTCAGACACACACTTCTGCTTCTTCCACAATTTTCAGAGTAGGTACTTTTAAGTTACTGATTAGCAAAATCCAATTGAGGAGAGACTCTTCGGAAGGACTGCATTTTTTTTGCAGAATTCATACAGAAATAAGCCCTTTCACAAAGTCATAAGGGGCTATTTCTCTTTAGAGTTCACACAGAAATAAGTCCTTTTGAAAAGTCACCCCACAAATGATTGTAAATATGAATTGGAACAATTTGGTATGGTAATAAATGTTGTGTTCACACAAATATTGAGCTAACTTAATTCTACTTACGATTCTTATTAACTGTTGGTGCTCCTGAACAAATAAGACGACCTCCAGCTGTCTTGATTGATCAAAATGGTGATCACATATTCTTTTGAACATATTCTTATAAATCTTCATATGATCACTTTCTCTAACTAGGCTGCCAACAGCGGCTATCAAAGTAGCGAACTAATCAGGGTCCTTTTCAGGGTTTGGGAGTCGGAGAATGGGTACACCGTGTGCAACTGAAATTGGAATGAAATTTGTGAATAATTACTTATCAGAATTTGGGCAAAAAAAAAAACATATTATAGAACATAAAAACCTTTTTACTTATATAGATAATACGGTAGGGTACAGTAATAAACACTTACCTAAAGCATCATAGTCAAAAATACAATATTTTCTTGGGAGTTGAAACATGACAACAAATCATGAATATTGAACTTCAACTTCAAGTCTTGATCAATGGCCTTTGTGGAAGAGACACCACAATTTTGCCAATAACACGTGCGTACATCATATCAATATTTCATATATTCATTCAACACGAGTATAAATAAAATAAAATTGTTTGATTCTCTATCCGCCATCTTGCTTCCATAGCTTGAAAATTGAAATTAAAAAATATGACTTGGTATAAGATGGCTGCTTTTTTTTTTTTTTTTGAAATTTTACGACCTGGTAACCAAGACCTTTATAGGTCAATAAGATGGCTGCCCAGTTGTTCACACACTTTTCTTTAGATGTCGCTGTCGACTGTAGAAATTCATAAAGTACTAAGTGTGCCCCGCCTGTCTGTACCCCAGAACAAGTATATTTTATCTGTGCTGGGTTGTCAGCAGTGTTACCAACCCTACTGTTTTAACAGTAGATTTGCTGTTTTCTCATTGATGTCCATTTTTTCTGTTTCATTCCTATTTTCTACTGTTTTTCAACTACCGCTCAGCGCTACCTATTACACTACTACGCAAACATTTTTTGATATCCATTACGTAATATAACGCAATGACAAACCACTACCTAATAAAACGAAATGACACTAGATGGCAGTATCTTCTTTGAGATTGATTGTGAGATTACGAGGGAATTCTCGGGAATCCCCTCGAATCCCGACTCGGTCGCATGTGGTCACATTATAATTATGTATTTGAAAATTATATTTTTATGCACGGGGAAATTCTAATTTATGAACGACAGCTACACGCCTGCTGTATTGCGTATTGTTTTATAGTCACAACACCATGAACAGTTTCATTGAATTGCGACCTCTATTAAAAAAAAAAAAAAAAAACAATAATTACAACCTTTTCAATAAAATGAGTAACCACTGGGAATAGTCCTAAGAAGAAAAATGTGAAATATGAACAGAAATTCGTAATTAGTGCTTTAAAGATGAAAGGTTCAAAGGCTGGTTAAAGAAAATCAGTAGGTATTATTATTATTTAATTATATGAGCAAAATGATGAAATCTGCCTTATTTTTCTTTACCTATTGTTTTCTACTGTTTTTTTAAAGGCGAGTTGCTGATTTATTGCTTTTTGAGGTTGGCAACACTGGTTGTCACTGTTGTCACTTGTCAGTGTCTGTCATTTTCGTTTGTTTGACGCATGTCTTTTGCATCCGCGCAGTGTTGCCAGATATACAGATTTATCGGTATCCATACAGATTTTCAACACGTCATACCGATAAAAATTAAGGAGTTCATTTTATACAGATTTTGGTTAATAACCACTTTTTTCATACAGAATTTGTAATTTTCAGAACATAATGGCAACATTGGAGAACACTACCCAAATATCATTTTGTGGGAAATCCCCGACCATAGTATATGGTGCTAAAATATGTTAAAATAGCGATTGAATGAGTTCATAATCATTCATTCTGCGACTTGCGAGTTCTGTATTCATTCGTTTGTTTAATATCATCGAATTACGCGCTTCTTTTTGTGATTGAGTATTGTATTTTATTCTTTTGAAACGTATTAAGTGTGTGTTTAAAGTTTTAAACGAAGCTAATAGCTAGCGCTCCGAAGAAACCACGGATCCTGCAGCACTTTAATCGGGAATGGATGGGAGAATCGTGCTTCGGCAATTGGCTTGTACCTAGCAAGAAAGGAGATACATACGCGTTTTGCAAATATTGTTTATCTTATCTCTCAATAGGACGTGGTGGCAAAAATGAGTTATATCGCCACAAAAAAAAAACTGCGAATCTTTTCATCTATAAATCTGATTAAAACGAAACAACGAAATCAATTAGAAACGAGCACGATTGAAGGGTTATTACATTCTAAGCAACTGTTAAATAATGAGCCATGTTATATATATATATATATATATTTTTTTGTAATTTACTTAGTAAAATGAATAAAGATATATACAAGTACGCATTTCCGATTTCCTTTTTTTTCTCGAAATAAAATCAAATTTCCCAATTTTTATAATTACAGAATACAAACGACAGATACAGATTTTATACGGATTTTCATATACTTACTAAATACAGATTTCATACAGATTTTAACAGTCCCCTATACAGATCTTGGCTCTCCAGATCTGGCAACACTGCATCCGCGTCATTATTCGTTTCCATTGTTATTTTGTCCAAGTCCAAACTAAAGCTGAATGTTAAAATAATAGCAGAGAAGATTTTATAGGCCAAAAATGCCTTCGATCGACGTGCTGCCTCCACCGGGGATGGCGATCGCGATGGAGCCGCCATTGGAAGAGCCCCAAGCTCCCCCTGCACCAGTTATTGGCATAATTTATCCTCCACCAGAAGTGAGGAGTATCCTTTGAAATGAAATTACACACCCAGCATATTCCTTCTGATTAGTAGGAATTTATTGTACCATTTGTATTTGCTTTGGCTAACCCAGATTTTGCATCATAACCTTAAAAACGAACAGGTATTTTTTTTAGGCTTTCTTATAAACCCGATTTTGATTTCAAAATAACAATCAAGAGTCATTTATTCCAATTAGGCTGAGAATCAGCACTTTTCATCATCAATGTTACATAAGACAGTCCCCCAAAACGTCCTCCCTTTGCCACTTCCTAGTGGATTAGCTAGGAGGAAGTGGCAGAACAAACTCCCCAGCAGCACAGCTGTCTGTTCATTTAAAAACGCATAACTTTAAACAACTCTGTATAGCAACTAATACAGGAGAACACAAGACATTAAATCAAATTATTTTCCATATGCCAGCAAAACAAAAAATAAAGAAACAAATCATTAAAAATGGAAATGCAAGTAAAAACTTATTACCTAATTAAAAGCCTCCAGGCATAACGGGAGTGACAGCTCACATATTTATACACTGTAGTCAGTGAAAAGGGGCTCGCAGTTTGCCATTATTTCTGGTGTTAACATTATTTATGAATGTTACTGTTTTTGGTGTACATATGAATATTTTACCTAACCTAATATAAAAGATGTTGGTTAAAATAAATTGCAAAGCAAGAGTGAGAATACCAATATCTTTAAAGAAATCACTTAAAGAAACTTACTAAAAACATGTTTTTGGAGGACAAATCTATTATGGCAGCTTCTGCCCCACAGTAGAGATGTAATATAGTAGAGTAGTATAGATGTAATATGACATTACAAACTATGACAATGTATAATGAAAAATTTGAATTTATTGACTCTAATGCACTCATTAGTCAAAATTATTTTACGACCAAAGATAACTATTATCTTTGTAATTTTTTTAAAGGACAGGTAGCAGAATCGCTATCATATTATATATATAAGTCAGCCAAGTGTTTGGCTAACTATGCTGCTTCTATTGAGCAGTTAAGTAATACACTTAGTGGTAATGAGCAGAGCTTGGAATTTGTTCCAAGCTATTTAAATTACAATTTGAGACAATAGAGTCAACCTCTAGCAATATTTTGAATAATGAATTAGACATGTACCCATTATCAAGGGACATTGAGACAATAGAGTTGAACTCTAGCAGAGATGTGAACCTAGAAACATTAATATCACACCCAATAAATTTTAATTTTCAAAATGTAATCAATAATAATAACCTTAAAATTGTTCATCAAAATATACAGGGTGTGATAAATAAACAATTAGAATTGGAGTTGTTCATGAACTGTAGTTATATTGATATTGTTTGTCTTACTGAACATTGGTTAAAAGCCCATCAGTTCATGTTCAGCTTTAATAACCATCAGATTGGTAGCTCATTCAGCAGAGTGAATATGATAAGGGGTGGCTCCCTAATAATTGTTCGCAACAATATCAAATTTAAAGAACGGGCTGATATTGTAAGCCTCTCTGTTGAGCGAGTTATTGAAATTGCTTGCATCGAGCTCGAGCGGTTCATTGTAATAAGTGTCTACAGGCCCCCATGTGCTTCCTATGATATTTTTGAAAAATATATGGAGGAAGTTTTATTAAAGACTTGTCACAGTAACAAAACAGTTGTTGTCTGTGGAGACTTCAACATTAATATTCTAGAGAAATCAGCTACAGTGAATGAATTTATCTCATTATTCAAGTCCTATAATTTGTACGCAAGATTCTTTGAGCCGACTAGAATAACTGCCACAAGTGCCACCTGTTTAGACAACATCTTTACTAACCTAAGACCTTCTGACCATTTAATTATAAATGAGATAGACTCTGATCACTGTGGCCAGTTAGTTACTTTTCCTCAGAAGAGTGAACCAGAGCTCAAAGAAAACTTGTGAGTTTTGTTCCTGTAAATGAAAATTGTTTAGGACAATTTAAAAATAATTTAATTGAAAAGCTACCGGGCTTGCCTCATCACACCAACCCGGATCATGCATATAGTATACTATTTAACTTGATTAATTGTGAATTTATGAAAGTTTTCACAAAAAAAACATTGCCTGTTAGCGACCGCATTATCTTTAGTGACTGGGCAACCCCAGGTATTTATAAAAGCAGGGAAAAAATGTATGAATTGTATCAGGAAAAAACATATAACCATGATGTAGCTTTTCAAGAATTCGTTAAAAAATATTCAAAAACTTTTAAGAGAGCCTGTTCCTCAGCAAAAGCCATACACATTAAAAATAAAATAAAATCTTCTAGAAATAAAATCAAAACAACTTGGCAAATTATAAATTCTGAAACTGGAAGAACCAAAGTACAAAATCGCGATTTCCATCTTAAAATTAACGATGAAGATATAAAGGCGGACTTGGAGGTAGCAACTGAGTTTGAGAATTTTTTTACTAATATTCCAATAATAACAACAAAAACTTTGTCTTCTTCCTCCACTTCAGCCTACGCCATACTAAAAGAATGTGTTCCAGAATGTGACAAACACTTTGAATTTACGTTTGCGACTGCTAAAGACATTATAGAATCTTTTAAGGATCTTGATGTAAAAAAAACTGCCGATCATTGGGGTTTGTCAGTATATACTGTAGCTTCAATAATAGATGTTATCGCACCTTTCTTAGCAATTGTTTTTAATTCTTGTGTCACATCTGGTATATTTCCTGATTTGATGAAACTTAGCAAAGTAATTCCACTGTTCAAATCTGGTAGTACAACTGATCCCACGAATTTTCGGCCAATATCTATATTACCAACTTTGAGCCAAATTTTTGAAAAATTAATTTTGAAACAGTTGTTGAGACACTTCAACTTATATAATTTATTGCACGTGAAACAATTTGGTTTTACAAAGGGTCGTTCAACTACCGATGCGGGCGTGGCGTTGCTAAAGAACATATTTGAGGCCTGGGAGGAATCGCAAGATGCTCTTGGTATTTTTTGTGATTTGTCCAAGGCCTTTGATTGCGTACATCATGATACTCTTATTAGGAAATTGTACCATTATGGTTTAAGGGACAGAGCTCTCGACCTTCTGACTTCTTATCTGAATAATCGAATTCAGAGGGTTGATGTTAATGGCAACAAATCTGCAGGATCTGAGGTCACCATGGGCGTTCCGCAGGGCTCAATTCTAGGTCCTTTCTTGTTTTTAATTTATATTAATGACTTACCTCATCACGTGAGGGATAATCACAACATAGTATTGTTCGCGGATGACACTTCTCTTATTTTTAAAGTCAAGCGTCAGCTAGCAAATTTTGACGAAGTTAACAATGCACTTTCGAAAGTTGTCCATTGGTTTAATGTAAATAACCTTCTTTTGAATGAAAAAAAAACTAAATTCATTAAATTTTCTACGCCAAATGTCAGGCAGTTAAGTACCAATGTTCAACTGAATGGAGTAGAGTTGATCCCTGTCGAGTCGACAGTTTTTCTTGGATTGACCATTGACTCCCAAGTTACAATGGGGTCCTCACATTGAGAAGCTGTCGGGTAGACTCAGTTCTGCCGCTTATGCTGTTAAGAAAATTAGACAGATAACTGATGTGAATACAGCCAGAATTGTTTATTTTAGTTATTTTCATAGTCTTATGACTTATGGGATTCTTCTCTGGGGAACTTGTGCGGACATCAATACCATCTTTGTTTTACAGAAAAGGGCTGTTCGAGCCATTTACAACCTTGGTCCTAGAGATTCTCTTAGAGAAAAATTCAGAGAGGTGAACATTCCGACTGTAGCTTCGCAATATATATTTGAAAATCTTATGTATGTACATAAAAATATATCTAATTTTAAGAAAATAAGCGATATTCATAATATAAATACCAGGAACAAACAAAATCTTGCTGTACATCACACTCGTCTCCACAGAGTAGGCAACTCGTTCATGGGTCAATGTATACACTTTTACAACAAGCTTCCCATGGACATTCGAAACTTACCCATTAAACGATATAAAACCTATATAAAGGCCAAACTTTGCAAAAAGGGGTATTATAAAATCTCAGATTATTTAGAGGATAGAGAGGCTTGGGACTGAGCTGCTCGCTCTGTTAAGCATTGTTATTAAGCAATATGCGTAATTATAACGTAAATTATTGTAAACATTTTCATTTTTAATGTCTGGACTTTAAAAAAGACGATGATCCCTGAGTTTGTTTCGGCTATTTCTTCTCAGAGGTAGTCAGTTAGGAAATGCCGGCTTCATCTAGTTTAAAAAAAAAAAAAAGAAGAAAAAAAAAACATATGACGTGTAAAAGTGATCGGTGATCCTACTTGCTTAATAAACGATTTCATTTCATTTCATTTCATTTCAGTAGAATACCATAGGGCATACTGCTGTAGAAATAACTAAAATGACTAAGCAAGCTGTATAAACATCAGTATATTGTCTTACTTTCCTATGGCATAGGCGGCCAAACCGAGCCTTCCTACCGAGCTTGATATGTGTTTCAAGGACCTCTTTATCTAAAATGATGTTGGGTCGTAGATTTCTAACATTTGGTAAAGGGTATTTTACACATTTCGTTTTCTTGGTATTTAAAACTAAAGGTTATTTAATGTACTTTAAAAATAAAAGAGGATTAAATTTTTGAAAAACAATGAAACAACTTAATATATTATATAGTAAAACATTTATTGATACCTCATCTTTTTCAGCACCATTCCAATAAATCATGGAGTTTGATAAATAGGTAACCTAAAATTCATTTATCTATGGCATTCATTCTCAGTCATTACAATTAGAATTTCCTTAACATTGATCTCTAGATATTGTGGACAAGACTGCAAGTTTCGTAGCTCGTAATGGCCCTGAGTTTGAGGCCCGGATCCGGCAGAATGAGCTCGGCAACCCAAAGTTCAACTTTCTTAACTCTGGGGATCCATACCATGCTTACTATCAACATAAGGTCAAGGAAATCAGGGAGGGTAAAGGTAAGTTTGTCATATTACTTATTTTTGTTTAAGCATACATATTTTATTTCCTGAGTGACGAATATCCAATAAAAAAATACCATATAGAACAGATCATAATTATAGATGCAGGGATCAATTTTATCAATCACAAACATAGCAGCAGTAGAATAACAATTATAAATTTATTCCATAAATAGGTCCAGACCCAGGAGCACCAGCCTTGATAGGGCTCCCAGCAGTCCAAAGGCCAGGGCTCGCGCCTGCCACCGCCCTTCGGCAACAGGAACTACTAAAGGCAGCAGCTCCCGCAGAGCCACCCCCACCCCGTGACCCCCCACCGGAGTTTGAGTTCATTGCAGACCCACCATCCATCTCAGCACTTGAGCTCGACATTGTCAAACTCACAGCTCAGTTTGTTGCTCGAAATGGACGACAGTTCCTAACAGACTTAATGAAGAAGGAAGAGAGAAACCACCAGTTCGACTTCCTTCGCCCGCAGCACTCCCTGTTCCAGTATTTCACACGGCTGTTAGAACAGTATACTAAAGTCCTCTTGCCACCAAAAGAACTAGTTTCGAAGCTTGCTGCCGAAGTTCGTAGTGGTGTGTTAGAGCAAGCTCGTAGTAGAGCCGCCTGGCACTCGCACCAGGCGCGGCGTAAGGCGGCTGATGAAGCCAAGATCGAGAAGGAACGTCTAGCTTACGCGTCAATAGATTGGCATGACTTCGTCGTCGTCGAAACTGTAGATTACCCAGTTGGGGAGCCGGGCGACTTCCCACCCCCTACTACACCCCTGGAAGTCGGAGCGCGCGTGTTAGCACAAGAGCGAGGCGAGGATATCACACACGGAAACGACGATGACGACACAGAGATGCAGTTGGAATCTGAATCGGAATCAGAGTCTGATGACGATCTAGCAGAGATGGAAGATCGTACACAACAACAACAGCGGCCGGACGACAACCGCGTGCAGGACATGGAGGAAGACAGCTCATCATCAGACGATGACGGTCCTCCAGAAGGACCGCGAGCCCCGGGTGATGAGGCACCATTACCACCGCGTCCAGACCGCGTGGTGGTTAAGAAGTACGATCCGAAACGCGCCAGACCGCAACCTGCACCCGCGTCAGAAGAATGGCTGGTGTCGCCTATTACTGGAGAGAAGATACCAGCTAACAAGGTGGCAGACCACGTGCGCATCGGTCTGCTGGACCCGCGCTGGCTGGAGCAACGTGACCGCGCCGCCGCTGAGCGCACGGATAGGGATGAAGCTCTTGCGCCAGGAGCTGCTATTGAGGCTTCACTTAAACAGGTACTTTTATCCTTTATTATTATACAACTAATCGGGAACTGCTTCAATAGAAAAATGCATTATAATATGCATTTTTCTTTTTTGGGTTTAAACCAAAGCCATATCAGACAAATAAAAAAAACACTTGTTTCTGTTTTCTGTTGGTTTTGTTAATTTGATTTGCAGCGTGCCTATGCTTTGAAGTATTTATTTAGCTTGTCTTGTATTTTACTTTTTATCAATGGAGTCAAAGAGCATTTCATTCACGTTTCACTTATTAACGGAATCCTTAATAACATCTATTTAAAATGTTAATCTTTATAATCGTAGCTCGCTGAACGTCGTACGGATATTTTCGGCGTGGGTGACGAGGAGACGGCCATCGGTAAGAAGATCGGCGAAGAGGAGAGAAGGCGAGACGATCGCGTCACGTGGGACGGACACACGTCCAGTGTGGAGGCCGCCACGAGGGCTGCACGTGCTCATATCACGCTCGAGGACCAGATACAGCAGATACACAAGGTAATTACACATGCATTTTTTTATTATAAAATCACCCAATATCTCATATTTTGTCATTAGTCAGTTACTCTCGGTGGTAGCCATGGTAGGCCATAACATCGGCTGCCGGCAGAAATTACCACCCACCAGGCAAAGTCTTGCCGCCAAGCGATTCGTCGTGTTCCGGAATGATGTCTGGTGAAGCCGTATGGATTGTGGGTCTGAGCATTTGTGTTGCGATGTGTGTCAGGTACGATGCACCAAATGTTGTGTCGGGAGTTTGGTCGTGTCGGGTCTCCAGATCAATCTCCCTCTGGCGTAGCATCGTTGGTCGTATTGTTTGGTTTAACGATATAGCATCACCTCACTTAACTGCCGTCTTCCTTCCTATTCACTCGGTGTTTATTTTTGAGTGAATAGGCTTAATATAAATTAGCGCGCTTTACCATCAACGATTGCATCACTGCTTACCGTCAGGCGGGATTGCGGTCAAGCACTAGTTTATAATAATATTAAAAAAAAAAAAACTGTAGAACAAACACGACCACAATGGTGCTACTGTGATACATAGCTCATTTCCTTTGTTTATGTTCATATCCCTGATCATACAAGCACAACAGTAATTGCAGTACAATGCACCGGATCTTAAAAATCAGAATATTTTATTTCACATAAACCAACATGGGCACTTGGGACTTGGACGAGTCATCGATTTGGCCCAGCAGATTAGCTCTTTGACAGTGAGTGGCTTGTGGCAGTGGGCCGATGGGGCAGAAAGGCTTTTGAATGGTGACCACTTGTACCGGCAAGCGCAGTATCAGAGACCCACTGACTAGGTGATCCGATGACCTGAACATTTTGGAAATCCTAGGGGGAGGCCTATGTACAGCAGTGGAGTCCCTGTGACTGACATGATGATGATTAATGTTTGCAATTATGAAATGACAGAGCTAGTTGCACACTTCCAACTGGTAGTTTCTTATTGAGAAGAACCGGCTAGAAAATGATTCTCTGTCTGTCCACTGCCTTATTTTTCTTACTACATATGCAGCTGAACTTAACCTACCTGAAAGAGTAATGCTCTCTCTCTCTCTATGCCATATTGTAATTTTGAATCTAGTCATTTCGAAATACAATGATGGCGCGGTGGGTGCAGCGGCTTAGGAATCGACTACTGCGCTACGTGTCACGCACGGAATAAGTGTTGGAAATACTTAATAGTCGTGGTGGCCTAGTGGTTAAAACACCAGCCTCTCAAGTATGAGTGTGCGGGTTCGATTCCTGGTCAAGCAAATGCCAATGTAACTTTTCTAAGTTATATGTACTTTCTAAGTATATCTTGGACACCAATGACTGATTAAAAAGGTGAAGGAAAACATCTTGAGAAAACCTGGACTTTTAAGTCTGAAATCGCCAACCCGCATTGAGTAAGCGTGGTGATTACGCTCATTGACTTATCCTTCTCTGTATGAGAGGAGACCTATGCCCAGCAGTGGGACGATTAAAAGGTTGATAATGATGATGATGAGACAAAATTTTCGCTAGATTTAAAACGTTTGCATTCACGAAAATTGGCCTTCTTAATGTACCTTAAAGTTTAACAAAATGAGAAGGCAATTAGTAAAAGAAGTGACTGGCACAATTGGGTTGTATCCTAAAAAATAATTTAATGGCCATAAGATAGATTTATAAAAAATATTGAACACGTATTTTTTATTTATTTATTTTATTATTTATGTACACACAATAAAATACAAATAGATACAACAAAATGAAGATCTGAGTACAAATACTTAGGAAGATATATCGATTTGAAATGTCGCATGACGTCACGCCGTGATACAAAATATACCACGGTGTGACGTAATTAGCCTGCACTCTGTAACTTTAATATGCTATATCTCAGTAGTTTTTGGTAATTTCGACAAAATAAAAAATACGGGTCTTAATTTTTTTTATTATCTATAAGTCTGACTAATTATTTTTTTGATTTTCATACCTTGGATACATCTTTATTGTATCAGTCATTACTCATCATGATCATTCCTGATAATATAATGCCGCGGGAACACCCTAGAAACGTACCCTTTTACATATATATACCTACAGGTAGTTGTCGTGGGTTTGGCTGCTTGTGTATGTGTATAAATATTTGTAAACATTCCCACTATACTTTATGTAGCAAAGTTTTATACATCGTTATTTTTTGTATTTGCGAAACCCGAAATACGTGTCCAATATTTTTATGTAAATAATCTATGTACAAAATTTCAAATAGATATCATGAGCTTATTATGTTTTCTGGTGGTTCCAACAAAAATGTGGTCAACGCACCACTCGCCCACCCGCGTCTGCAGAGTACTGCGATCTACTGTCAGCTGTGTTGCGCACCAGCAACCACACTGCAACATTTTCTAAATGTATTTGGAAAAAAATGTAACATGGTGTAGAAATGATTGGAATCGATTCAGTTTCTTATTCTGAACAAACTATATTCAGGTTTAGTATATAGAAAAATTAACGTTTTATAAAAAAAAATCTACAATATGTAAAGAAAACCCTGTCCGATCCGTAAAGGTATTGTTAGGTATTAATAACTGATTCTACTAATGGATACAAAACCGGGCTAAACTTAAAAAAACAATCCTCCTAAAAAATAAATATTATTTCGCAAAAAAGAGGTAACTTAATACATGTGCGTTAAGCACCCTTCCACGGGCGGTGGGCGGCAGGGCACGCGGCATGTGGTCGCATCGCTATTCGCTCATGATAATACCGTTGTTGTCACTTTTTTAAAATTACAAAATTTCGGGGAAGTTGGAATTAATTCGTGCGAAAAAAGATTATTTCAAAATTCATTAGTATTGTTTCTATGATGATTACATGAAATTTTATATTATATTTGGTCATGTGTTTACCTAACCTTTATTATCCTTATGGGTCGGACAGGGTTTTCTTAATATATTGTATAATAGCATCTTGTTTCTTCCGATTAAGTTTTCGATATCACTATCAAGCATCAAGTTTTTGTTTCATTGTGCATTACAATTTGAATAACAGGTCAAGGGTCTGCTTCCTGATGAAGAAAAAGAGAAGATCGGCCCCAAGCCGGTGGGCGCGGCGGGCGGACCCCGCGCTCCCCCTCCCCCCCGCGCGGCGCCGGCTCCTCCCCCGCGCCCCCCGCCGCCCGCGCCCGCCCCACAGCCGGTGTTGCTGCAGCCGCTACCATCGCTGATGGTGTTGCCGCCCATGGCTCCACGACCGCCACTGATACCGACACCAGTTGGACCTGTGACCGCTGTTGGTCCTGTAGGTCCGTAATTTATTTTATTTACCTAATATTGTAGTAAACAAATAGGCAGGATAGTAAGGCTTCTGCACAGCAATGGTAAAACATGACCCAAAAGAAATAAAAGTAAATTTACACTGTGTTGATATTGATTCCAATTTACATTTTGATGATCTTTTTAAAAGAACATATTTATGTAATTTCAGGTACAGTAACCGCAGCTGGGTTCCCATTCGGTGCAGTGGCAGTGGAAGAGGACGACGGTCCCGCCGCCAAACGCCCGCGTACAGAGGATGCGCTTGAACCTGAACACTCTTGGTTAGCCAGACACCCTGGACTCGTACCGCTACAGGTAAGCTACACATTATCTTTCTAAAAACTGACGTACTTTCACAACTTCCAAAACTATGAAAATGTGAAGTTTAAATATGATTACCTGTCTTCTTTATTTGTTAGGCCCCTGATATAGAAAAAGTACAGGTTATTTGAATTGAAGAGTTGCAACATGAAACAGTTCTAAATAGACACGATCAAACTATGGGCCATCATAGCCCAAAATATACGTTTTATTAATTTTACGAAGGAATTTCAGTATAATGATACTGAAACTAACTTCAAGAATTCGGAACCTCAACATAAATACATGATTATTTGCATGATATAGATACACATATACCAAAATTACTTTTTGTTTATTCGAAACCCGAAACAAGTGTCAGTATTTTAAATAAAGAGTATGTACAAAATTTCAAAAAGATATCATGAAAAACCCCAAAGTTATGAGCTTGTTATCCTACTTGGTTGTCCCTCAAAAATATGGTCAACACTCTGCTTGGGCGGTCTATTTGATCTGTGGCGTCAGCTGTTGCGCGGGCGTGCGCAAGTACTAATCTACCGTAACCTGCGTGGCGCGCTCGGTACCCACACTGCAACAATTTCTAAATGTATTTAGGAAAAAATATAAAATGGTATAAAACTGATTTGAATTGATTCAGTTACTTATACTGAACAAACTATATTCAGGTTTCGTTTAAAAAAAAAGACGTGTGGCACTCGGGGACTGCCGCGGTAAAGCCATTGCATAGCATTTTGTATCAATTTATGCAATTATAATTATTTATTTATTTTATTTATGCGGTATTTCTTTTTCTTTGATATTAATTCAAGTTACACTTTTTGAGCGTGGTGACCGATAAGAAAACAAATTTTTCTTTTATTAATTAAATAAAAAGTTAATATTATTTAAAATATTTTTATTATTTTACAATACATGTGGGTTTTATTACCTTACAGTAGCTGTTGGTTATTCAGGAATATTTATCATTGAAACTATAGGTTTATGATAACTGAAATAAGAAACATAAGTTTGCGACTTAATATCCTCTAAATACCTAGAAAATACCGCGTCAATGGTTGTCCCATATTTTGTTGTGGACTCTTGTGGATCATTATTCATTTTCAAATTCAATGTTTTTGATAGAAAAGTTGTCAACCCCTCTGATTTTTTATCAGCGAAGTTAATGTTGAAATCGCCAGCCAAGATAAGTGGAAATTTATTACCATTTGTACCAAGTATTTTCGAGCCTTCTTCAGTGTACTCCAGTAAAGTGCGATGAATAAAATGCTCTACCTCGTCCAATTTTGGATTCGGAGAAATGTAAATTGCTACCATAACTATTTGTAGGCCATTTCTAAGTTTGCATAAGCACGCACAAATATCTGCAACAACTGAGCGCCTAACATTAACATCGCTAACGTGTGCAATATTTATTTCAATATTCGGAGTCATAATATTAGTAATGTCATTTTTATTTTGGTAAATAGCTACCCCACCTTTTGAAACAGTATCTCGTTTGAACTGAACAATACAATTAAAATTAGGTATTTCAATTGGATTATCATGCGTCATGCAAGTTTCGGTAAGAAGTAACACATTTGTTTGTCTCGTAACTGAATCTTGTAAATCGTATTTATGACTATTTAGACTTTGGCAGTTGAAAGTCATTATTGAAATGCCATTTCTATTACTAATGAAATCTAATACACTTTGAGCAATCGTCTGAACACTATTTAAAGACAGTCTTTTGAATTCTTGCAACAATTGAAAAAACGGCCGCGTGAGCACTTTTTACTCTATAAAATCACGCGCTTTTATTTAGTAAACAACACTATAAATAATTTAAAAGTCCAATGAAAAATTAGCGTGACATTCATCTTAGCTTTTCCGTTAAAAAAAAGGTATTTTATAAAAACACTACTAAATTAATTTGAATAAATGTACTTAATAATTAATTATATGAAAAGTTTTTAAGGTAGCCATGACAACGTCGATGACGTCTATGACATATCTCTATAGAAGACCTATTTCAGAGAGGAAACTAATCGCAAGTTTAGCACATCGTGACTATCAGTAACATGGCAAGTGTGTAGAACTGAGTTCGCGCCCTGCAATATGCATGCTCTTTTTGAAAATCTATAAATTGTTTTCAAAAGATGTAGTCGCACGCACACAAACATACCGTGCCGAAGACTGCCGAACTGAAACGACGTTAGACGATGGGGAGCGTGAGGTTTTTTCGTTACGGAATTTCTGGATTGGGTCCCCGCGCTCAAGGCCCGCGATAGAAGCTATGCAATAGCTTAAAAACGTTGTATACGAGTATAGGTACAACATATATGTTGATTTTAACTGAACTCTTTGTTTATAAATGAACACTATAATGTCACCGTAGAGTGAAAACCTCGAGAATGCATTTTTGCTCAAATTTATTTTATTGCATTTTTTGGTGAAAACCTCACTACGCACATCCTGATCAGACTCATTTGTTCATTCGATACTCGTAGCGACATCTGACACTAAATGAGAACTTCGTAAACACGCGCAACTGTCAGTTTCGTGTGAATACCCAGCAACGAACGTGTAGTTTCATTTTATTTTCATTTGGGCAATCTTATAGTACTGAACCGATTTGGGTATGAAAGCGGGTTAAATCTCCATATTAATTAATAAAAAATATAAAAGTCGCCGTACAAAAATTTTACAGCACGCAGTTTTTTCTTCCTCCTGAAAAGTTATTATTTTTGCACTTACGAGGTTTTCACTCTACGGCGACGATAAGGTGTTTGTTGCTTAAAGTTTAGACACAGCAATTAACTGTAAATATGTTCCCTCTCTAGGTGGCCCTCCCATCCCTCCCGGAGCGCGCGGAGTGGCGCCTGGACGGGCGCGCTCTCCCGCTGAGTGTGGCGCTGTCCACGTCGGTGGGCGAGCTCAAGAACATGCTGCAGCGCTCCACCAACATGCCCACTGCCAAGCAGAAGCTGCAATACGAGGTGAGACCTTACACCTTACTTTTATGTAGTAAGTTGGAAAATATGCCTATAGGAAATGTTTACCACCTCAAATGTGCAAGGTAACGCAGCAATGTATCCTTTTTGTCCGAGAGCCAAGTGGCATACTGAATTGCATCACTGCTTACTATCAGGCGAGTTTGCGGTCAAGCACTAGTTTATAATATTTAAAAAAAAATAGCACAGCAAGTAAATAATGCAATAATGATGTGCACATGTAACTTAGTCTCGATCGACTCTGTTTATCGGCGCTTTGTCTCGCTATACAATGATAATTCAGTTGGTTTTATATTCACTGTTTCGCACGTATTATTTATATTATTTTTATTGAATAAATTGCTAATGCATTTTGGAGACATTACATTTAATTTCAATAGTTTGTCTTATGGTAAATACATATGTGCTGTGATTCCTGGGATAAGCTTTTTTTTTTTTTAATGGTCAGCAGGGTAATTGTGTAACACTATCAGTAGGCCTAGTATGAGTTTTCAATACGAAACTCGTTCGATCGTATCGAGCGCGTTTGACGCTCTGATTGGTTGAGAGTTCTTACGACCTTGAAGCGGGCCAATCGCTGAGTCAAACGCGTTCGATACGATCGAACGAATTTCGTAATGAAAACTCATACTAGGCCTACAGTAGCAATACGTTTCAGTTTGACAGTTCAACAACATTCATTGCGTAATTTATGTTGTAGAGCAAACACATTTTTCCAATTTATGAAGCAATGGACTAGCAATATGCTTCAAAATTATTACAATTAGTAGTGATAGTGTGTTCATCAATTAGGGTGTTGGTCAGTTTCAGTAATTGCCAAATCACTTTACCGCTTTTTACGACATGCACATCATTTATCTACTTACGACTTCCATTGAACATCGGCTGCTGAGTTGAGGCTACCTAAACTGACTGGTGGTATGTTGCAGGGTCTATTCTTCAAGGACACGAATACTTTGGCATACTACAACGTGCCGCCCGGCGCGGTCATACACCTACAAGTGAAGGAGCGCGGTGGTCGCAAGAAGTAGAAACAATCCTTCAAGACATTTTAAAATTGCAATTTTATCTTGTTGTCTTGATATTAATCATAATATTGTAGGTCTTGCAACAATCAAATGTAGAATTAAATAAATAACTATAATATTCTATGCTGTTTTCTTACCCCCTTATTACAAAACAAGGATTTCGTTTAAACCGGCAGGTTAATTGCGGAACACAATCAGTAGCAATGTGTTGCATTTTGACAGTCAACATTCATTGTGTTATTTAAAAACATATTTTTCCATTATCGACATCGGTATGGCCGAGGATCATAGGTAATAAAAATCATTATACCTTAACTTCATGGCAATAAGGTAGAAATTTCCATGATGTATGATCGTAGTAACAAAAATGCCGCTTCGGTGTGCCTGAGCCATTACACACTTGGTCGACGGTAGCACGGGCGACTGCTTTATCTTTAGCGGAGGGACATTTGCAGATAACCAGTCGACAGTACGTAAATATGTAGCTCTATTATGTCGGCAGCTTTAACGATACTTCGGGATCTTTCGGTTCGCCGACGCCCGCCGCGTCTCTGGCGTTGAACACTTTGGCCTAAGTACGCAGAGCTACAAAATGCAAGCTGTAGGGGTCTCTTCGTTTGTTTTGGAGTAATAAACTAATTCCACTGATAAAAAAATCGTATTTCTTTCACACATGATTAGGTATATAATGCCGCGACCTGGCAGTGACTGCGGAGCTGTGCCGCAGTGAGTGTGTGTAATATATTAAGTCTGGCCTCGGTAAATAGTCGCAGTCTCCTACCTAGGAAACAGACTAATGTTAAGTGTGTCTATGGTTGGAACAAACAAGTCAGAGATGCGCACAGGCAGGCTAGATTGGACCACGGATTGTGTCATAGGTGGAAAACCAGTTATTGGATCGTTGTATGATAAAATGTGTGAAAGTCAACGAGTAGGTATTTAATAGGGATGTAACGAAGGTAGCTATATCGGAACCGAAGTCGGGAGTTTTTAAATTTGATTTATCGGAGTCGGAATCGGAGGCGGGAGGCAGGGTCAGAAGTGGTAATAGGAGAGAGATTTTTTATTTAATCACAAAAAACATTATTCAGATAGTCTTTTCACTCAAATTCTTTATTGTAAAATTAAACACAAACAGTGAAAAGAAAATTGCCATATTTCCAAATGAACAACATTCATTACCACTTATTACTACATTACCACTTACGAAATTATCAGTTACTGTTAACTCTGTTATATTTCCTATCTGCATTTTTGTTATTCTTTGGTAAACTTGTCATGAACGGTGCGCTTTTACATTTAAGCGCAAACGACAAACACTAGCCATCTTTTTCTTCTCTATGCTTTAGTTTGTGCCCCATCTCACTCACACTGTACCAACGTGTGAAATGTACGCAGAATAAAAAAATGCATGTGTGCTGTTGCTCCGATCGGCACATTTATTTCGGTTAGTTTGTATCATATCTGTTTAATATTATATCAATGTAACAAGTGAAAAAATAATTGATGATAGAGTGCTACGTGCACTCTATCGTCAATTATTTTCAGGAGTCAGGGAATTCCCCGCATGATGTGTATGAACCAGTAGGGTAATTACGTAATATACTATAAGTATCAGTAGCAATGGATTTCATTTTGATAGTTGAAAGACATTCATTGCGTTATTGAGTACACACATTTATCAAACATAATATATGTAGCAATGTACTAGCAATATGCTTCAAAATTGTGCAAACGCAATTACTCTGTTATTCATAACAGTCGGTAGGCCGCCGCCGTTATGCTATGCTTTAATAACCTCCGATTTAAAAGTATCGGAACCGAAGGTATGATAGTAATTGGAACTTCCGATTTAACGGAGTCGGAGTTGAAGCTCCGTAACATCCCTGGTATTTAAGACACGCTACGTCTACTGTCAGAACAACCAGGAAAAGATAAAAATGGATATACTTGCCGCAGAACATTCTGCGAAGCGCCGGCGCCCACTACCGGCACGGCACGGTGTGTCATGGCAAAGGATTTTAATAGTAATTAAGTTATTTTGAATCTTATTTCACCTGTGTTAACAAATAAAATGATTTGATTTGATTTGATTTGAATGAGTTTAGAATTTATGTTACTTTATTTTGATACCACGATGCCGCGACGTGCCTCAGGATACTGCGGCATGACATAACACTGCGTAGAATGCGGCAGAATGACGTGTCTTGCTTTTTCATTCCACGGGATGTGGCGGCGCGCCATTGCATCCCGCGAGACGTATGGGTCACTTTGGGGTCGAGGAATTATGATTGCTAGCTAGTTCAAATAAGTTTGAAATTTGTGCAGCATTTCGGTGGAGCGCAGTCCGGTCTGTGTCTGTTCTCCATAAATTATGCACCACCCAGAATTGTCTTTACGTCAAATTAGCAGTTCTTATTTGTCTCTATTCAGCTAGAAGTGCTATTAATATCAAATCCCAGTCAACCATAACGACACAACAAATGTTCTCTATGCGATACAACTAACTTATAACAAACTTCGAATACGCACGGAGAAAACTGGTGGATTGGATTGGAGAGTGGCATGCCACGGAACGCTGCGAGATGCCACAGCACGTCGCGGGATGCCACTGCACAACCTGCCGTGCCACGCCGTCAGTGAGCGCCGGCCTTAAGTTTAATAAGTTCTGGATGGGTAGGTACTAAGCGCTTGAATGGTAAGGCTAGTTTGCCTGTGCATTGATGGCATCAGTGATGCTAAAATGATTGCAAATTCATTTAAGGATCATTTTCGGGTGGGATCGGCCTTGATGTCTGTGCTTGATACTGAACGTTACCCAGTAGAAAAGCCTACAACTTTTTCAAGCAAGGATGTGGCTGACATTATTAAAAATATGAAAAGAGGAAAATCACCGGGTTATGGCGGGCTCAGTGTTGAGCACCTGCAGCACGGGGGGAGTTCATAGCTGTATTGGGTGTTAGCCATGTTTTATACCTTTTGTATACGGCACTCATATTTACCATCTAATCTAATGCGAACTGTGGTTGTGGATATATCTGACAGAAGTAACTACAGGCCGATTTCTTTAGCTACTATAATCGAAAGTGTTTGATGGGTTATTTGATAAGAAACTTGATCGTTTTGTAACATTGCAGGATACACAGTTCGGTTTCAGAGAGGGGTAGTCAACTGAAAGCGCAATTCTTTCTCTGAAACACACTCTGACTATTATGTAAAACGGCAAACACCAGTATATGCATGCTTCTTGGATTTGTCCAAGGCTTTTGATCTGGTGTCATATCAGCTTTGGGCAAAGTTAAGAAGTGCAGGTGTCCCAGCCGATTTAGTGAATATCCTCGAATACTGGTACAGTGAGCAGCTTAATATAGTAAGGTGGGGAAATGTGTACTCGGATGAATATTCTTTAGGGTATGGCGTCACAGGCAGGGCGGGCTGACTTCGCCGTGACTCTTAAATGTACGTATATGTGAACCATCTGTTTGAGAAGCTCAGCAGCATGCATGTTGGATGTCATATTGGCGCTGATTCTGTTGTTCATAAACTAAACTAATTTTAAGTTATGTGCATCTTTTTCTTTCCATTTCGTTAAGAAACTCCATAGACAGTTTAGACGCGATTATAAACATGGCGACTAAAAATACGCCAGTTTACGTCAGGAGCGCACTAATTTGACAGGTCTAAACTGACATTTCTTTCTTTCTTTCTTTTATGGCTTCGGGGCAAAGTCATGATGTGGCTACTATGCTGCGATATTTCACTGTTCTTTATGAATTATTTACTAAATGCACTTTTTATTACATAAATCACGCATTTTTATTTAGTAAACAAAGTTTAGTTTGTGAACAATAGAATCGGCATCATTGATGACGTATGCGTCAATAATTTGAGTTATGCCGATGATATGGTACTGCTGAGCCTCTATTGGTGGCTTCAGGCAACTGCTAAAGATGTGCGAGGAGTATGTTCGAAATTCATACACTGACTCAAAGGTTTAGACGAGAACTAAAGTTACATTACATATAGTCGTGGTGGCCTAGTGGTTAAAACACCAGCCTCTCAAGTATGAGTGCGCGGGTTCAATTCCAGGTCAGGCAAGTACCAATGCAACTTATCTAAAGTTATATGTACTTTCCAAGTATATCTTGGACACCAATGACTGAAGGTGAAGGAAAAACATCTTTAGGAAACCTGGACTTTAGTCTGAAATCGCCAACCCGCATTGAGCAAGCGTGGTGATTACGCTCAATCCTTCTCTGTATGAGAGGAGACCTGTGCCCAGCAGTGGAACAATAAAAAAGGTTGATGATGATGAAAGTTACATTTCGTTTTGTATTAATAGGGTTACTAGGTAACCCGTGTGAAGTATTCGCACATTCTTTTTGTTGAGGTAATACGAAGAGCGTGAGCAGTGCCACCTATGAGAAGTAATTGGCAAATGTAGTTCATTACTGTAAAGGTGCTTTTTTATCTGATATCCTTTCACTAAAAACCACTGAAATGTTAGTAATTTGTATATTTTTCTGATCCAGAAAACCTTTAAAATTATGCCTCATTTATCTATATTGATAAAGTTTGGAGGGAGTCATAACTTTCTCCATACTTTATATAAGATTGTTTATTTTATAAGGATAACAACATTCCAAACTTGTATGGAACGAATAAATTAAAACACATACGTTTCTAGCAAACATGTATTTAAAAATGTATAAAAAAATAACAAAAGTACAATATATAATAACAAAAAGCTCTCCAACCATCGCTTATAACAGTTAATTGCAATTAATTTACTTTTAAGCAGATCATAATTATATAGGCAATGACTTTATTACAAACTCACCATTATCAAAATAAAAGTTTGTTTTATCTGCCTCTAAAACATTAATATATTATGCTTACAAATAAAAATAACCATTGATGGAATGTATAAACTGGATATTGCACAGCAAAGCACCATGAGATTGTCAAGAAAAATGTAGATAAAATTTCTTTAAAACACATCACTTAAAACTATGATCACATGAAGATTCTGGACATTTCATTTAAAAAAAATCAACAATAATACGCAATAAATGCTGTATATGAATAAAATTGTATGTACTACTCACTTTATAATGTGAGAATTATGCTTAAAAATGCTTGAATTAACTCAACAGCAAGACACACTTCTACATTAAAAGTGAAACTATTCACTGAGTGTTAATATCAATTTTAAAATCACGTCATTATAAATGTATATTTTAAAATTATGTCATTAAAATTGGCTACGACAGGTACCCGTACTGTATCCCGTCAGTAAGCTCGTTACAACACAATGGTGGATACGATCCAAACTTCTGACTGGCCTTATACATATTGTTACGAATGCACTTTATGGCGATGGCATAAAGTTTAATATTGCGTGACATGAAGTACGTAACTATTAAGCCCTATAACTTAAGACCTAGGCATTGTAGAGGTACGATATAAAAACGCATTGTCAGACCTAGGCTGGCCTATCGAATGGTACACGTTTCGCAATCCTTAACCGGCATTTTACCCCTAGCCTGTAACAATATTAAGATTCGCTTGATAACAATAAATTATACATAGCGAATTGATATTTAATTGTAATAACGCCAGTTGGCAATGGTTGACTTTAGGATTCCTCGTGTAAATTTTGGCGGCGTTTCCAAAACCCATCAGTAAAAGTTCGCCTTGAGGTATGTACGCGTTGGCATGAGAAAAAAAAATCTAAACAATTACCGGTCACTTCATTGGAAATAAGCAACAAACCTTCGTTTACCGTCCTTTTCGATCCATTTTGACTTCTATACCGTTGGCATGAGGATGGTATTAAAAGCAAAAAAAAAAAAAAAATGTTTCATACCACCAATGCAATAGAAGTTAAAATCTGTTGAACGAACTGAAATTCGGAAGTTAATTCAACAATCTAATATTATTCCGACTGGAGTATCAATACTTATCCAAAAATATGACTTCGATAACACGCAGATAGTTAATAATTGCTATTTAGCTAAAAGCACCAATAGGCAGGATAAAAATAGGCACTTCTTAGCACCACGTTAATTTGAAGTTAATTGCATGCGTACAAAAATTTGATATGTGGATACTATTAAAGTTAAGTTTGACTGAGTTAGTGCATTAACCCCGTTTGGGAATGGTTTCAATGATCTGCCTGTAGCGAGCTAACATCGGCGTGTAGATCTTGTCGTGGTCGGGATACGGAGTTGCTACTGGTGACACCTTTAGTTCGTATCCTGGAAATTGAAAATTAGCTATTAAATTGAAGCCCGATTTTTTCAATGATATGAATGAATTTCTAGATAATGTTATTTGCGCAATAATTAGACCTTTTTTTATATAAAATATTTCAAATATTTCAAAAATCTTTTATTTTTCAATCATTAATGGAAAATTCAAATCTCGAGATGATGACGAGATGTCAAAAATGATCAAATATTCCTCGGAGAATTTTATTTGGCGTTGGAAAAATGAGCTTAAGTAGAACATAAATTGTTTATCACAGTAATATAAAGAAGGGACAATAAAACGACAGTAAATAGGGGGATATTATTCGGGTACAAGAGTGCAGTAAAGAATTTTTTAACTATTTATTTATATACAGTATGTTAAGAAAACCCTGTCCGACCCATAAGGATAATAATGGTTAGGTAAACACATGACCAAATATAATATAAAATTTTACGTAATCATCATAGTACCAATACAAATGAATTTTGAAATAATCTCTTTTTCCCGCGAATTAATTCCAATTTCCCCGAAATTTGGTAATTTTTAAAAAAGTGACAACACCGGTATTATTATGAGCGAATAGCGATGCGACCACGTGCCGCGTGCCCTGCCGCCCGCCGCCCGCGGAAGGGTGCTTAACGCACATTTATTAAGTTACCTCTTTTTTGCGAAATAATATTTATTTTTTTAGGGGGATTTTTTTTTTAAGTTTAGCCCGGTCTTGTATCCATTAGTAGAATCAGTTATCGATACCTAACAACACCTTCACGGGTCGGACAGGGTTTCTTAACATACTGTATACTTTATTGTACACCAAAAACATACATCAACAAAAATACATTCAACACAATAAAACAAAGAATGGACAGGACATTCTATTTTTTTTTCTTTTTAGTTTTATAATGAAAATTTTTGGTTATCATCATATCTTCACAGAATAGCCAGTTAGAGATAAATACGCAGTTGTTACATTTAAATAACTCAATACGACAACGCCGCCATAAATGGCGGTCTAAAAACCTCCCAAGCAGAGTTTACCGTGCAATTAGCATACAAACAACTTCCCAACTTTAACCGTTGGGTAAGTGCCCGCCAGACATAACACCCTTCTGGTCCGAGGATCCTCCCTTTTCTATCGAGGACGAGTGAACTTTACACCCTGTGCCTCATACCTCGACATTAAGCAAAACACATTTTTCTAACATACTAACAATTAGATTTTAAATGAAAGTGTGTTACGCAGGTGATGCTAACGGACTTAAATGATGGCCTTACCTGGAAGTGTGGTACCGGTTTCAGCACTCCAAACTTCAGCAGCACGGATCGCTGCTCCAAGTAACGCAGCATTGGCGTGTTGGTCCTGTATTTTTTTATTATTTAATAAATTCACGACGGCAGGTTTAAGTAATGGATACCGTGCTAGAAACAGCTAAAATAATTGTGCAGTAGTGTGTACCTGGACGTATACCGGTGTGTCGAAAACGTCGGCGAATATCTGCAAGAGTTCCTTGTTCACTGATGCGCCGCCGGTCGCTATAAGACGGGACGATTTGTCTGAAACGTGAGAGTATATTATATAGTATTATAGTGTTACGATTGCTCCTATTGTCAATGGCATAAGGTTCAATAATGCGTGACGTGCCGTGCGTAACATTTAAACCCTATATCTTGAGACCTAGGCTTTGTAGACGTACGATATAAAAACGCATTGCTAGACCTAGGATGGCCTATCGAATGGTGCATGTTTATCAATATTGTCAACGAAGTGTCGACATCGAAATTACTAGAAACTCGTCTCCTGGGGAGTACCTTAAGGGTACCTACAGGTAACGCTGAACGTACTCGAAATTAAGCGTTATTGTTATTATTCTAGACAGATCTGGAATGTTCGATCAGCGGATCTATATAGAGTCCGTCTGCTATTGACTATCGAAACGAATCAAGCGATAAGGAAAGAGTGATCTACAGCGACAACTGCAACTTTTGAAGTGAGACTACGTGAAGTAACTTCTGTGGTGTTGTTGTTTGTGTACGACACGGATTTTGTGGAGATAAGGGAAGACTTCGGTGCGACATCAGCTACGTTCTACTTATAACTGCCTACTATCGACTGTACTTTCGTTGCCAATAAACTTCGTAACCCTTAACCGGCATTTAAATACCCCGAGCCCGTAACAATAGCAACAAAAACATGGGATGGGATCAGCAGTGCGATTCTGTGACCATCTGAGCGTAAAAGGTTAGGTTAAATGAGCGTGGAGTCAGCTCTCATTCCAAGTAATGAGATAGAGATTGAGACTATCGGCAGCCCAATTTAAGATCATTTCATCTGACTTTTCAAGGTGATATTTTCACAAACTTGGCAGAAGTTACCATCCACCAAACAAAATCTTGCCGCCAAGCGATTCGTTGTGTTGGCATGATGTCTGGTGAAGCCGTACGGAGGACGGGTCTAAGCAGTTGTGTTGCGATGTGTGCCGGGTACGATGCGCCAAATGTTGTTGTGTCGGGAGTTTGGTCATGGAGGGTCTCCAGATGAACCTCCCTCTGCCGCAGCATCATTGGTCGTATTGTTGGGTTTAACATTGCATCACCTCGCTCAACTGCCGTCTCCCTTCCTATTCACTCAGTTATTTTGAGTGAACAGGCTCTTAATAAACTAGTGCGCTTTGCTATCAACGATTGTTTCACTGCTTGCCATCAGGCGGGATTGTGGTCAAGTACTAGTATATAATTATTTTAAAAAAAGATACTATACGGATATTATAAGAGGTGCTCTAAAACTACTGTTACTAGTTTAGTCTGTAGGCTAGCGCTACACAAAGGTCGACTATAAATCACACCAGATCACAGTGTAGCAGGCGCTACACAAAGGTCGACTATAAATCACACCAGATCACACCGAGGAACGCGGAAGTGATGGCGCGCGTCCCTGCGACCCTGACTCCCGCAGCGAGGGTTCCCATAAATCTCACCCCGGAACACATCTGCAGGACCAACGGTCAACGTCCGTGGGAACCATAGCGCGTCATTGTACACGTGCCCAACGACTCACTATGGTTCCCACGGACGTTGACCGTTGGTCCTGCAGATGTGTTCCGGGGTGAGATTTATGGGAACCCTCGCTGCGGGAGTCAGGGTCGCAGGGACGCGCGCCATGACTTCCGCGTTCCTCGGTGTGATCTGGTGTGATTTATAGTCGACCTTTGTGTAGCGCTAGCCTACAAGTCTAATAAACATGTTAGAATCAGTCTCTGTGGGTAACAAGATAAGGAACCCACCCAGTGTGAAGCCCATATCCTCAGCATGTGCCCGCCTGGCCAGCGCCTGTCCCTCCAGCAGGGCGCGCGCCTCGAACTGCGGCGCGACCCGCTCCACGACCCGCCCCGACCCGTCCCACACCCAGCGACCCGCCGCCGCGCGGGGGACTATCTCTGCTGTGTCGAAGTAGATACCTGGAACAACAGTTTAGTCTCACACTGCCCCCTAAGATACAGGCCTAGCCTAGTTTAGGGGACAGAGATAAACCTATTGTACCTATTGTAATGCAATATTAAAGTACACAAAAATTGAAAAATGTTATTTATGCCACTGTCAAGCAATGATAGCTATTCTGATTTTGTGCTACTAAGCGAAGCTGAGTGGCACAATAGATCAGCACGAGTATTACCAAGAAAACGAAATGTGTAAAGTTCGCCTTGCCTAACGTTACATATCTAGGACCCAACATTGTTTTAGACAAAGAGGTGCTTGAAACTGTGGGCACGGAAGTTTTTCTGGGAATAACAGTAGATGCCAAACTTCAGTGGGGACCACACATATCAACCCTAGCAGGAAGGCTCAGTTCGGCCGCCTACACCGTCAGGAAAGTAAGACAGTATACAGACGTTGATACAGCTCGTTTAGTTTATTTTAGTTATTTCCACAGCGTTATGTCCTACGGTATTCTACTGTGGGGCAAAGCCGCTGGCATACAAAATATATTTGTACTCCAAAAACGAGCTGTCCGAGCTATTTACCAGCTCGGTGTCAGATTTTCTCTGAGAGAGTTCTTTAAAGATATTGGTATTCTCACGGTTGCTTCACAATTTATCTTAGCCAATATCTTATATGTTAGGCAAAATATTCATGTGTACACCAAAAACTGTGATTTACATAATATTAACACCAGAAACAAGGACAAACTGCGAGCCCCTTTTCACCGACTTCAAAAGGTTCATAACTCTTTTGTTGGGCTTGGTATAACTTTTTATAACAAGATACCCTCTGCTTTGCTAGACTTGCCTTACAATGCATTTAAAACACAAATCAAATCCAAGCTTTGTTCAAAGGCATATTATTCTGTAAGTGATTATTTAAATGATAAGAATAGCTGGTCGCTCTGATTAACTCAGGACAATGTTTGTGTTTTTTCTCCGGAATTAGCTTACTGACACGTTATATGAGTTCAGATCATAGATAATATACTATACCTGGTTCAGATAATTCACTTTTTTTTTTTTTCAATACATAAATATGTAAGCTGTCGCTCCCTTTATGTCTGGGGCTTTTATTGAAGTAATAAGTTTTTAGTTATTTACATTTAAATATACTCGTATATAGGTATATTGTTTTGCTTTGCTGGTATTCTGGCGTGGTAGCTGGCATATTTTCAATAATTTCATTGTTGTTATATTTTCTTGTGTTCATCACTATACATAGTATTGTACAGTATGTTACAAAAACCCTGTCCGACCCGTGAAGGTGTTGTTAGGTATCGTTAGCTGATTCTACTAATGCGTACATAACCTGGCTAAACTAAAAAAAAAATACCCCCTTAAAAATAAATAACTTAAATAAAATAAATAGGTAATTTCATGGCAACACAGGCACAGGTCATGACCTCAGTTGACCTCATGCATGTAGGTATTGGTAGTCTAACCACGTTTATCGACTCTAGAAAGAAACAATGATACCTACTTAGGCAGCTCGTGAAAAGAACTTTTTTTTAAGTAGGAAGGTCGTCTGACCCTCCGAATGTATCTTGGAATTTCATTCGATGAGCACAATGGCTGTGGCGGAGATGTTGTTCCATATTTCGTTCACTAAGAACGATACCGGCCTGGCACCGTCCCACGAGATTAGCACGGTGTTTCACAACGTTAGTCCACTCCTACCAATCCACTGCTCGCCGAACTGATAGTGGAGGTACTCACGTACAGGTCGGCAAAAATATGGTGGGGCACCGTCATGCTGGAACCACATTGACCAAGAAGTAGTCACATCCGAATCGTTCAACACCTGATCACAACACAACACAATTGCAAATTTTCTAGGTACCTTCCATCAGCAGGTTACATTACGTTAGAAAACTATATGATCACACAATAAACGATACGTCTACACGGACGCGATGTCTACGCGAAACTAATAAATTTCAAATAAAAATGATTTTTATTTCATAAAAATAGGTACTCTAACTGCACGGCGGTGCCCTTTGACTAGAGATGTGAAAGTATTCAAAATATTTCTCGTATCGATTTTTGGTATCAATTTTGTATTTCAGAATTTCACGCATCGATTCAACATCGCATGGCATTCTTTAGATTTTAGAACTTTCACATAACTTAAATCAGGTGAACTTAAATGCTTTACATTGTTTATAATATTCTCCTAAAATCGTATTTCATAAGACTTTTCTAGTTCCTATTTACTAATAATAGGTACTTGTGTTACAATATTGTTATGAATAATTAATCGATAATCAAAAAAAGTACTTTTACCATTAGGTAATCTGCGTTTTTACAACAAATCATTCGAGCAGGTATAAGTTTCGAATAGTAGCGACAAAAACAAAACGTTATTACGCAAAAACTAGTACAGCTCTAATTATTCCTTTGCGCGTCGGCGGCTAGACACACTGACGCCGCCGACAGTTATAAGGTCTAAAATGGTGTTTACACTTTTTTAAATTTCCCGAATTTTGGGGAAGTTACAGTAAATTCGCTGGTAAAAAAGATTATTTCAAAATTCATTAGTATTGTTACTATGATGATTATGCAAAATTTTATATTTTATTTGGTCATTTGTTTACCTAACCCTTATTATCCTTGTGGGTCGGACAGGGTTTTCGTAACATACTGTATAAAGTCATGTGTTTTTTAAATGAACAGACAGCTGTGCTGCTGGGGAGTTTCTTCCGCCACTTCTTCTTCCCAGCGAAAGCACTAGGAAGTGTCGATGGGTGGGCGTTTTGGGGGACTGTCTTATGTAATATTGACGTTCAAAAAGTGCTGATTCTCAGCCTAATTTGAATAAATGACTTTTAATTTTGATTTTGATTAGCTGTTTGCGGCAGTGGCATGCAAAACTTTTTCTACGACCTTGAAATAATTGGTAACACTTTTCATATTTTTTCCTTGATTTATGTGGTAGCAATTCTTTTATGGTCTCCATAGCTATTTCTCTCATTTCGGGAGGCGTTAAGATATTGTCCATTTTGCTATTAGCACTGTTATCGCTCATTTCCAAAACAATTTTATTTATAAATGCAGATAAAAGTCGTTACTTGTTTTGTTGTTATAATCCCACAAATTAAAGGCAAAGGCAATTCTATACAGCCTAATAACATGCGATGTTTAGTCGTGACCAAGGAACTTATACCTATACTGGAATGTGCACTATCGATCAAAACGCGGTCCGATGGAGATAGCTTCTCAGTAGCCCTCTGTCCTTGTCGTGTAGGGTGACTATAATAACGCAATTTATAAGGAAAGTACGTAAAAAAAAAATTTAATTAATATTACCTGAGTTTTTTTTTATGAATATTTAGATATGGATGCGAACTTTTTAATTTTATTATTCTAAAAATGGATGAATAAATTTAACAGCAGGTCAATAGTTGAGTTAGTATCCCATAACACAAGTCTCGAACTTACTTTGGGGCTAGCTCAATCTGTGTAATTTGTCCAAAAAAAAAAAACTACCCGAAACTGTTAAATATTCCTGATCAATCTAGAACCTTAACTTTTTAAAGAATTTATTGTCACTGTAAATACATAATAAAAGCCACTTACGTATTATACGAGTATGTATACATGTACGGACGACAGCAGGTCAAGCTACCCCAAACTGCCAAAGATTCCCAATCAACCTTGAACCTTAATGCTTTAGAGATAAAGTTGAAAATCTAATAAAGAAATCTGACAGATTGTAGTAGCTTGACGTGCTGTCGTACGTACACAATGACTAAGTGCACATTTATTCATTACTAGCGGCCGCCAGCGACTTCGTTCGCGTGGTTTAGTTATGCTCCGCTCCTATTGGTCGTAGCGCGATGTTATAAAGCCTTCCTGGATTAATGGGCTATCCAACGCAAGAAGAATTTTTCAAATCGGACCAGTAGTTCCTGAGATTAGCGCGTTCAAACAAACAAACAAACAAACTCTTCAGCTATACAGTATGTTAAGAAAACCCTGCCCGACCCGTGAAGGTGTTGTTAGGTATCGATAACTGATTCTACTAATGGAAACAAAACCGGGCTAAACTTAAAAAAAAATCCCCCTAAAAAAATAAATATTATTTCGCAAAAAGAGGTAACTTAATAAATGTGAGTTATTCACCCTTCCGCGGGTGGCGGGCGGCAGGGTACGCGGCACGTGGTCGCATCGCTATTCGCTCATAATAATACCGGTGTTGTCACTTTTTTAAAAATTTGCAAATTTCGGGGAAGTTGGAATTAATTCGCGGGAAAAAAAAGATTATTTCAAAATTCATTTGTATTGGTACTATGATGATTACGTAAAATTTTATATTATATTTGGTCATGTGTTTACCTAACCTTTATTATCCTTATGGGTCGGACAGGGTTTTCTTAACATACTGTATATTAGTATAGAGTATAGATTCCGAAATTTATGATTACCGCAAAAAAACTTACTTAAAGAATGATATTCCGCATCCAGGATATGACTCACTATTGCAGCCATTAATGGCACCCTTTTTCACCATCTTTTTATAATCGTAATTGTTGGTTTCAATCAAAATTACGAAAAATGAATAAGGGTAACACTTAGAAAGAGACAGAGGGCTACTGGGACGTTTTCTCCCTCGGACCGCGTTCTCTTCAAATAAGGTTTTGTTTCCGATCGACCTTAATGCTCTCGGGATAGTCTTCTTTTATATAAGAGACTTATACAAGTTCACATCCAAGTTTAGGTATAATTTCCTTGGTCGTGATGCAAGTACGCGCGCTTTTTGGCATAAGCGATTTGCATAGGACGTGTCCCATCCATCACCAACAGATAAAAAGTTAATGCCTAAATATTTTGTATTTTTTTGTTAGTTGTTGTAGGTTTTGTAAACAAAAACGAAACAATGTTTTTGCAAGCAATAATGATGTGCGGTATTCACTTGTACCTATATTTTTGTGTAACTCACCAATGTATCCCATGTTCCCTCTGACAGTAGCCGTGAGCAGGTCGTTGAAGGCGTCCCAGTTCTTCGCCGCTAATCTGTCGCGGTGGTTCTGTCTCGTGAGGGAGCCGTTGGCGAAGCACAGGAGCGCCATGTAGGGCGCGTCGGGCGTCGGCCCCACCAGCACGTGTCCGGCCGGCGGGGCCGCGGGGGCCTGGAGCCCCAGGAGCAGCGTATCGCTGGTGCCCAGGGAGAGGCCGACCCAGCCGGACCGGAGGCGGAGACCTGATATTTTTATTGGTAGTCAAAACAACTTTTAATAACATTAATTACTTATATAAGAGAACCACCTAACCGCAAGGGCATGGCTTTAGAATAGAATACTCTTTATTATGTACACCATATAGATTACAGAACATAAATATAAAGATTTTACAAAGGGTGACACAATGGGCGGTCATATCGCTAAAAGCGATTTTTTACAGACAACCTTCTTTCCTTTTTTTAGCTGGGTATTTAGTAACAACTTGAAATGCAAAATTGTTGACAAACGCGCCGATTGACGTGTTCACACAAACTCATTTTAAGTTAAATGCATCTTTTTCTTTCTATTTCATTAAGAAAAGGATAGAAGATAAGATATTAGTGTATTCCTGTCAAAGTAAGATACTCCATAGACAGTTTAGACGCGATTAAAAACATAGCGACTAAAAATACGTCGATTTACATCATCATTATCATTTCAGTCGAAAGACGTCCACTGCTGAACATAAGCCTCCCCTGGAAGTAAGTACTGGAAGAATAATATAAGAAACAACCATTGCCGACTTGATGGCAGACAAACACTCCAGGCCGTATCTGGAGAGGTTTTGCCTCAAAGTCTCTAAAGTGGCATCTGAGCGAAATCGCACAAGGGCAGTGCAACCCAGCAATTTGCCGTCGGCAAGAATCGAATAAGCAATATAATCGATTGTATAGAAGTAAGATAGTAGTAGTAATAATGTGTAGTAGAAAAGATGACTAGCATATAAGATAAATGTAATAATAATGACAAAAAGAAAAGACGACAAAAGAAATATATAAACCGTGGGAAAAAAGCGACCCATATGACAAGCCATTGCTGCAAAAGAAAAGGCGGAAAAAATTGGAATGGCTCTAACAAACTAACAAGGATTCTTCTGAAGGAGGCCACGCAAGAAGTAGAGACATACCGCCCTGTGATGACGGCTGTATATTTATATTAAAAAAAAAGAAAGTAAGCCTCCTCCAAGGCTCTCCACGACGACAGGTCCAGGGCCTCCTGCAACCAGCGGTTTCCCGCCCGATTTACATCAGGCGTGGACTAATTTAACAGGATTAAATTAATATTTACCTTCTGTCCTTTTCTTGATGAAATATAAATAAAAAGATGCACTGAACTTAAATTTAATTTAGTTTGTGAACAAGGGAATCGGGGCAGTATGTTTATTTTTGAAGTTATTCATATCTTCAAGTTAGTCCTAAACAGCATTAACGTTTAGGGATGTTCACAAACTAAACTAAATTACCGGATAGGCTATTTGACAATATGATTTTTTTTTTGTGATTATTTGGTTTAAATGCATAAAATGAGGGTTATACAGTATGTTAAGAAAACCCTGTCCGACCCGTGAAGGTGTTGTTAGGTATTGGTAACGGTAATGCATACAAAACCGGGCTAAACTTAAAAAAAAAACCCCTAAAAATAAATATTATTTCGCAAAAAGAGGTAACTTAATAAAAGTGCGTTATGCACCCTTCCGCTGGGGGCGGGCGGCAGGGCACGCGGCACGTGGTCGCATCGCTATTCGCTCATAATAATACCGATGTTGTCACTTTTTAAAAATTACCAAATTTCGGGGAAGTTGGAATTAATTCGCGGGAAAAAAAGATTATTTCAAAATTCATTTGTATTGGTACTATGATGATTACGTAAAGTTTTATATTATATTTGGTCATGTGTTTACCTAACCTTTATTATCCTTATGGGTCGGACAGGGTTTTCTTAACATACTGTATATTATGTCATTTACACAAGTTTAAAAAAAAATAACAATTAATACACAAAAAACACAAAAATATGTTTGGCTTTTTGTTTCTCGCGCCACATATTGTGAAACGATCCGGATTGGCTAATGTCACGATGACGTCATTTACGAATTTTCTGATTTTTCGGCAAACTTATAAAGAGTTTTTCGGGGGTTTTTATCGATGTTTTTGTACAACCCGGTACAGCACACCACTTGTAAATCATTTTATTAGATAAACAAAAACAAATAACAGATAAACACAAACACCACTGTGGAACCGAAAATCTTTTATTTTCTTGTGACGTCACTTACAAAGCGCGACGCCACATTGCTGAATAAAGCGATTCGGCGGAATATTTGAATTTTGAATTTTTATTTGCGTTTCTTACGATATACGTATTTAAAATAAAAAAAAAATACTATCGGTGAACTTCTTAACCGCAACGAAGTATTTCAAGATAGAAATTATAAATCTGTCAATTAGCCTATTATCGATGAATTTGACGAGCATGTTCCCATTTGCAAGAACCGCGAATACAGTTGCAGATCGTACAGACGACAGCACGTTAAGCTATTGCAATTTGTCAGATATCTTTATTAGATTTTCAACTTTATCTTTAAAGCATTAAGGCTTAAGGTTGATTGGAAATATTTGTCTTAGAATTTAAAATTCTATCAACTCGCACTGAGCCCACGTAGTGCATTATAGCCCAACAGTGGGAACATAGTAAGCTGATTATATAACCACATTTAAAAACTCAAAAAATAATCTTAACTAAACCACCCACAGTTAAACTTATATAAGGCATCTTTACTCAATGATATAAAAATAAATCCGTCAAGATAATACATATTTGGTAAGACGATAAAACACACATTAAATAGCAGTTAAGAGCGTCTTATCTCAACAGGGAGTTAAGTGCTGATAACAAACTCCTTTGATGGGTTATCGCATGTTATATTATTGTATAACTATTTACTTTATCACTTGTTTGTTATTACATAGATAAGTATTTTCCATTGACTGGTTCCGCACGAATGGTTTATCGTAACTTCGATATATTCGCCAAAAAATGTAAAGAAATTTGAATTAATGGAAAAATGACTTTAATTCCTACACAGTAAAGTTCAAATTTCGCTACAAACATTCGAGTTTATTTGAAACCAACTTCATTGTTATTGAAATAAAGTTAATATTTGTTTAAATTTTAATAGGGTGGGTGTGAATGGTTTCAGGTCGTGCGTCGATGTCAAGAATCCTGAACGAACAAACGATTCATCGTGTTCCGGCATGATGTCTGGTGCAGCCGTACGGAGGACACGTCTGACCAGTTGTTTTGCGATGTGTGCCGGGTACGATGCACCAAATGTTGTTGCGTCGGGAGTTTGGTCGTGGAGGGTCTCCAGATCAATCTCCCTCTGGCGCAGCATCGTTGGTCGTGTTGTTGGGTTTAACATTGCATCACCTTGCTCAACTGCCATCTTCGTTCCTAATCACTCAGTTTTTTTGACTGAATAGGCTCTTAATAAACTAGCGCGCTTTAACATCAACGATTGCATCACTGATTACCATCAGGCGGGATTTTATTAAAAAAAAACCTACTTTTTTAAATAGGTAGGCTTCTTCTACTTCCCATTAAAATGTGCCCAACAGGGTTTATGATCTCACTAGTTGCACCCCGCGGTTCCACCCGCGTACATTTGGATCCCGTGGGATAAAAAGTATCCTACGTGTTATTCCTGGTTATAAACTATCTCTGTACCAAATTTCAATCAAATCCGTCCAGGAGTTTTTGTGTAAAAGAGTAACAAACATCCATCCATATACTCGTATACTCACAAACTTTCGCAGTTATAATATTAGTAGGATTAAATTTCATTAGCTTGCATTAGTCTGCCCGTCACTTCTTCAACCTATAGAGGTCCACTGCTGGACAGAGGCCTCCGGTCGGACAGAGACCGGTCTTGTACTGCCCGCATCCATCATCGGCTTCCCGCGACCTTCACCAGGTCATCGGTCCACCATGTTGGGGCCTCCCTACGCTGCGTCTTCTGGCCCGTGTATTCTTGTAGTCTTGGGTACAACATAGGTTCCTTCAGTTTCTTACACGTTTTTGGTATTGAAAATGACTTCAGCTAATTATGGTGATGGTAATGGATGGCTTACCAGCAAGTGCTGAACAGTTATCCCCCGTGAAGGCGACAACTCGGCACTCGGGCTTGAACCCGTACCTTCCCACGAAGTAGGAGCAAATCGGGCCAACTACAGTGGCACTGGGGACTGGGCTGCCCAGCTTACTTGATAGGGATTCGTCACCACAAGCCTGGGACATACATGAACACAAAGTTTTAATTTTTTTTTGCATGAACTTACCTATTATAATAATTTATTAGAAAACAATTTATATTTGTCTGTTGAATTCCAATAATTGTTTAGAAGAGTTATGTTCGTGATAGAAAAGCTGATTCTTTTTTGTGTCCCAATGTTGGGCAACTGCAAAGATCGTCACTCACTGGACACCCGAAGGAGGAGAAGCCGATTCTACACAAGATTTATTCAGATATGGAAAACTAATACTATTTGAAAAGTATCAAGCAAAACCAAAGTAATATCAACTCAATTTGTACCGCACTAGGGTTCACATCTCACCTGCAAGCACGTCTCATCCCACTGCTTAGTCCTGATATCCAGGAGGTTCATGCCGGAGCCATCCGACAGATCTATGGGCGCTATCTTGCCGACCAGTAGCGAACAGGCGAAGGAAGACACCAGGGATATCCTGCTGGTCGCCTGGTACACGCGCGGTCGAGAACGGTACATTTTGCGGATCTGGGGACCCGTGAAACGCTCATATGCGCGGGAACCTGTGATCTTGGAGAGTTCCTGGAAGTAACAAAGATTGCATCATAATTTCCTGTGTCTAAACTAATCGACATATTTATATGATTTTTTATATGTAAACTAAGAATGTGTTGAGGTACACGATGTTTAATTTATTGTCGTATTGTCAGCACCACTCTGTATACTATTGTTATAAATTAAATTTTAAAATTATTTAACTTTTTTGTTTGATATTCTTTAAAAGCATGTCTTTTTTTTCCTTTTTTAAACTATATTTTTGGAAATTTATTTTAAGTAGGTATAAACAAACAACTAGTGAGTTTTTTTTATTCATCATAATTTTCAAAAGAAAAAGCTTTACATTCCTTGTGTGTGTGTATGTGTGAGATAGTTTTTTTCACAGCTTGGTATTACGAACCACGTAAAAAAAACTCTCTCAATATAATATTTAAAATCGACCAATATTTGACGTTTAAGTCACCCTTCCTTTGACTTACCTCTGTTCCAACAGCTTCCTCCAACGCTTTACAATCTACCGTAGTGCTGGAGTCCAGCCAAACAGGAGAATCAGTCACGAACGCCGTCGCCAGCTGCGTGTGTAAGAACTCATCTGGTGACAGGTTGCCGAGTTTTGTCTCTGCATCCTTCGACCACCATACTGAGCCATGTTGCTGAAAAGGAGTTAAATTTTAAAAATAATGTTGGACATTTTAGAGTCATCATCATCATTTCAGCCGAAAGACGTCCGCTGCTAGACATAGGCCTCCCCCAAGGTTCTCCACGACGATGCGTCTTCCGGTGCGTGGTCGCCACTCGAGAACCCGTCGGCCCCATCGGGCATCGGTCCTATGGGCAATGTGCCCGACCCACTGCCACTTGCAACACGATTTTAGAGTGCTGCTTAAACATTCACTTAGCATGATTCATTTAATAGATTATTTACACTATACATTTAAAACATTTTTAACTTTTTGCATTAGTTTTACACAATAGCTTCATCTCAACTGTTCAGTTAAAAAACTTTCATCATCATCATTATCATCAACCTATTTATCGTCCCACTGCTGGGCACAGGTCTCCTCTCATACAGAGAAGGATTGAGCGTAATCAGCACGCTTGCTCAATGCGGGTGAATTAAAAAAAAAAAAATAATTCAAATTACTTGCTTTTCCTTTCTATGTCAAAACAATGTTATCATATATGTAGGTATTTCATTTCTAATTACGATATCTAAAAAAAAATATTATTTTTAATAGTATAAATAAATAACGGTTTGTTCTTTTCCACTTGTTTTTGGAATAAGGACCAAACTACAAGAATTACCTGTCCAGCCCCCGAAACTGCCTCAATGATAGAGAAGTCTACTCCCGCGACGACGAGGCGATCCATCACCATATCGAGCGCCTTTACCCATAGCAGTGGTGGTGCTATCACCTCACCACGATCCACACCACGTACCACCCCTCCCGCCGTTCTTGGGATAGAAGATACAAAAACGTCAGTACAACAGTTATATTAATAGTTTTCGATCCGGCCGTCCCTTGCTGTCGACCTAAGCCGAGGTTCGTATCCCACAGGGAGTGCCCTTAGGGCGTAGTCGCTCAGTAGTTCTTAACTGCCCCTGGCTGGAGGCTTTAATTTTATTTAAGACATCCATAGGATAGTCCGATAATGTAGTCACGGCCTCTCAAGGTCAATTACGAGAGGCTATAACAAAAAAAAGTTATATTAAATTATTTGCCATATTATTATGTCAGGTAGCAGAAGCAAATATGTTAACATCGATGTGTGGATTCTTGCGATCCTCGCGACGACACGGTTGAGGCAATGGCTGTGGCGACAGCTGCATTACATGTCGCGGATTCACTTCTTTTTTTTTACATATTATAAACTAGTGCTTGACCGCAATTCCGCCTGATGTTAATCAGTGATGCAATCGTTGTTAGTAAAGCGCGCTAGTTTATTAAGAGCCTATTCACTCTAGCTTTGAAGAAACTTAAATTGTAGTTAGACCTTCGATGTCCTCGGAAGTCTCTCGATGTACCTACGCGGTATAAAAGACGAGGTGAAATGCTTCGTCAGGAGTCTGGACCGTAGTGGTGTCAACAACGTATGGGTGGAGACTTGCCGTACGACGAGACAAGAGATGGGGGAATTAAGTTATAGCAGCTGGATGGGCTGCTAGAGTCTACACGCTACAAAGTCATGCAATTCCCGCGCACACTCTCCAAAATGCATCCTATAGAACACCAATAGGCTGGCTACTCTTTGTCTGTGTGTTCTTCCCGCACTGAACAAATACACATGTTTTGTTGTTGTTCTGGGTCTGGCTGTTTGAGTATGTGTGTTGTTTGTAAACGTAACTATTATACAAGAGTAATTCCTAGTGTGGAGATAAGTTTTATATAAACAAAATAAAAAAAATGTTCCTCTTTATTCAACTGATTTTTTAGTCCCACATTGCACATTGTACCTACAATCTTACTTACCCTATGTAGGTAAGTGACCCTTTCATGTAATAACTACTGGACGGATTTATTATTTATACGCAGCTAGTGTATAAATAACTAGCGACCGACAGCGACTTCATTCGCGTGGAGTTAGTTATACTCCGTTCCTATTGGTCACAGCGTGATGTTATATAGCCTAAAGCCTTCCTGGATTAATGGACTATCCAATGCAAAAAGAATTTTTCAAATCGAACCAGTAGTTCCCGAGACTTACGTGTTCAAACAAACAAACAAACAAACTCTTCAGCTTTATATATTAGTGTAGAACTGTAGATAATTGTAAGGGTTACTTAAGTTACCTTGATCTTTAAAACAATTACAAATTATATGAGTAAGATTTATCGACTAATGAATCAACTTAGGTAAAAAATATTGGTAGAGGATTGTTTATTTGAATTTATAGTTTTATGAAGTTTACTGCTAAATTTCAAACATAGACTAATATACAGTGTTGCACTATAGCTTGATGATTGCTGTAACACAATATTATAATTGTTTTAAAAGTCAGGAACATATTAATATGCAACAATAATATACCTGAATTCTGGAAGGTCAACATCAAACTCTACCTCAGCCTCATGCAGCACACTGAAGTCTTCACCAATAACAATGGCTTTTAACTGAAAAAGAGCATGTTATAAGTTAATGTCTTCAATATTTATTCTGTAGAAACTCAACATCAGATTACTTAGTTTATTTATTTTTTAATAAATTTTTTAATAAAAAGTTACCAGTTACAGATATTTGTATATTATTAATTTAATTAGAATGAATATCAATGGTTGTTTTATTTTATAAGTTAAAACATAAAAGTAAATATAAAATAATTTCAGAAATTAAAAAATAATTTACAAACAATGCTGTAGATTAGGTACCAAGATAACCGAAAAGAGCTACAGACTTATTAATTAATGATGTTCTTTAATTATGTTATATTTAATACTTTAGGTATATTTACAATCCACAGTTTTTATCTTAAGAATGTTAATTTTTCAGTCCTACCAAATCCATCAATCAATAGCGACAAGTTTATTAACGAAACATGATTAGTTAACACCTTATCTAGTTGTTTATCATTTTTACGGAATTAATTAGCTAAATGAATCTTTATAAAACAACGTGCGGATATAAATGCCTGATAAAGAAGAGTAAAATTTAAGAACATAATATGCGCTCGCCTTCAAATAATATACTTAATTAAACTCACCCTTTGAGTACTGAAATCAAATCCCAAAAAAGTTTTTCTTGAATCCCCAGTCATTTTTATATTTTGACAGCACGGGCGGGCAATGACACAACTCTGTGGTGCGTTCAGGAACGCGATATCGACTTAGCTTTCGTGACTGAATGCCGTTTAATAAAATTCCAACGCGATTTCACGATAACATTATAGTATTTTATAAGTCCCAGCACACAAATTAATCGTTATAGTCGGATGTTTGGTATAATTTGATAAAGAAGCCGCAGCAAGGTTGCTATTATCTCATTGAAATAATTACGCAATCGACAATCTGTCACTATTGTTCCTATTACTTTACCACGCTTATTGATGGCTTTACATTTAGATAGCTACGTAAATGGCATATAGTTTTTTTGTTATTTTCATTATATTATAATGCACGTTATTCTCATAAATTGCACAGCTACCTAGAATATATTTTACAAAAGACCCTTACGAAGTAGGTGCAAAGGTACTTATTCTTTTAGAAAATCTCGCTAAAAATATCGCAGTGTAATAAAATTATGATTCGACACTGTCGTTGAATAGTCACTAGAAATCAGCCAAGCAGATCGACACACAATAAAACAGTTATGCTGCATTGTTAACCTTTTTAAGTAACATGCTTGTATGAATCATAGCATGGAGGCTTACCTCACAGGTAGGTAGAATGGGTTCAGTGACCTATATAACATCACACTAATGACCACCGCGGGTACACATGCTTAATTGAACAAAGCGCCTAATATTAGCTTATGTATATTTATGAAATTACCTGGTTAGTTAGGATTTACTTATATTGCATGCAAGTTAGCATTTTATTCAAAGTTACTAATATAACTTCAATGTTCCGTTGATGACTTTGTTTGAATAATTTGTTCCGTTAAAAAATAATTTCGTTATTATTTATATAGGATTTACTTAATTTTTATTACTATTGGCTAATTTAAATCCGGTGATAAAGATAAAATATGGTAACTACCATTGCTCATTGGAGACGTTGATAAAGTATATCAGCGCCTGATACAATTAGCTAGTTACGCATAGTCTAATTTTGTTATAATAATTTTAGTAGGCGATCTGTAGATGGTGCCGTGAAAATATTATGTTCGCTCAATATAGATCTTGTTAAAATTAAACCACCTCATTTGCAATCATATAAAATATAAACTGTTTTATTAGGTAAAAACCTGACATTAATTTATTTAGGAGAAGCAACACGACATAAGAGATATAAATTAAAGTTAAAATAATGAAAACAGACATCATATTTACATTAAGGAACGAATTACTATGGGCAATAGACATATATTCTACCTTTTTACAAATAAAAACGACTAGTACGATATGGGTAAATCGCGCCGATAAGGTCACCTCAGTGTAACTTGGAAGAAATTCTTACTTTCCATACTGGGCTCAACATCCAAAGGTTTCGCTTCCTCTTTTATACCGCGTACGTCGAGGGACTGGAAAAATTTGCCGGCGGCGGTGTTTCCTTCACACTACAATTGGAATGTCTTCAAGGCTAGAGTGAATAGGCTCTTAATAAACTAGCGCACTTTACCATCAACGATCGCATCACCGCTCACCATCAGGCGGGATTGCGGTCAAACGCTGGTTTATAATTTATAAAAAAAAAAATTATAACTAAGGCAAAGTTGCATCTTTGCCAAAGTTCCTTCGTAGGTACGGATGACAGCAGGTCAAGCTATCGGAAACTGTCAAATATTCTCAATCAAACTTTCACCTTAATGCTTTAGAGATAATGTTCACAATCCAATAAAGAAATCTGACAGATTATAGTAGCTTGAAGTTCTGTCGTCTGTACAATTTGTTAGTAGGTACGGGGTACCTAAAAGGGTAGTTGACTAAAAAAAATTAATTAGTCCGTCAGTCAGATTTCCAAAAAATACTAGACGCGTATTTTTTCTTTTTTCATATAAACAAAAAATGAAGACGACATAGTGCGTTGAAAACTCGTGTGACGTCACTGCACGCTACACTTTTTAGCGAGCAGTGACGTCACCAGCCACCACTCCTGATCTTTGAAGCCTTTTATATTTGTCAATATTTATTGATTTGATAAAACAAAATATATTAATCCGATATTTATCTGAACGACGGACTAAATATAATCATTTTTTTTTTTTTACCCAGGAAACATCCCTATTCTAAAGTATTACAAAGTTCCCGATTCCCTTGTTCACAAACTAAATTAAATTTAAGTCCAGTGCATCGTTTTCTTTATATTTCATTAAGAAAAGGACAGCTGTCAAATTAGTGTGCTCCTGATGGAAACTGGCGTATTTATAGTCGCCATGTTTATAATCGCATCTAAACTGTCTATAGAGTTTCTTAATTTAACAGGATTAAACTTAAATGTTATTTCTTTCTTTCTTTTATGGCTTCGAGTTGTTCATGTCGAAAAAGACGGCGTGATCCGTCTTACGATGGAGGTTTGAGACAAAGCCATGATGTGGCCACTATGCTGCGATATTTCACTGTTCTTTATGAATTATTTACTACATAAATCACGCTCTTTTATTTAGTAAACAACACTATAAATAATTTTAAAAGTCCGAGGAAAAATGAGCGTGACACTCAGCTTGACTTTCCCGCCAAAACCCCTAACTAAAATGTTCTATTTTTAGAAATTCTAAAAAGAATTCTTAGAAAGAAAAAGATGCACTTAATTTAAAATTAGTTTAGTTGGCAAACAAGAGCATCGTGCCAATGTGGGGTGGCGGTGGTGGAGGTCAGATAGGCCGTCGTTAAGTACCTACAAGACAGATAATTAAAATACTAACACTCTTCTTTTTTTCGACGGTAAATTGTTCCAGTCCCACTGGCTGGAACAATTTACCGTCGGCGGTGTTACCGTCGGACTAAAATTTAAGTGTCTTCGAGGCTAGAGTGAATAGGCTCTTAATAAACTAGCGCGCTTTACCATCAACGATTGCATCACTACTTACCATCAAGCAGGATTGCGGTCAAGCACTAGTAATTTATAAAAAAAAAGTATTAATACTCAATAATTTAAAGTAAGCGAGGAATGGGCTTGGCAGGTCAGGTTCACCACAGCACCTCACTACTCGGCACATTCATCGGGTAGCAGACTATGAATGTAAATCTGAATTTTGCATTAAGTGCCTATCCATCGCTTCATATATTCGAAAATTTGTCTACTCAACAACGTAAATAACTCAATGAATGTTGACGAACTGTCAAAATGAAACCAATCGCTAATGATAGCGTGTTATGCGATTACCCTGGTCTAAAGCCTAAAGTTAACGCGATAGATTAATTATTTAGAATTTTTTCTCGGTGGTAGGCCATAACATCGGCCGCTGGCAGAAGTTACCACCCACCAGACAAAGCCTTTCCGCCAAGCGATTTGTCGTGTTCCGGCATGATGTCTGGTGAAGCCGTACGGAGGACGGGTCTGAGCAGTTGTGTTGCGATGTGTGCCGGGTACGATGCGCCTAATGTTGTTGTGTTGGGAGTTTGGAGGGAGCGTGGAGGGTCTTCAGATCAATCTCCCTTTGGCGCAGCATCGTTGGTCGTGTTGTTGCATCACCTCGCTCAACTGCCGTTTTCCTTCCTATTCGCTCAGTTTTTCTGAGTGAATAGGCTCTTAATAAACTGGCGCGCTTTACCATCAAGGATCGCATCACTGCTTACCATCAGACGGGATTGCGGTCAAGCGCTAGTTTGTAATTATATAAAAAAAAATCGAGTTCGAATCCCACGTACCCTTTGGCCTATGACGATAAACCTATTCCTAACTGTAATAAATACCCATGTACCTAAGCCATTATATTATGAAATCTTGCAGTGAAACATCCCCTTGTCATCGCTTGTTACACATACTTTGATGTACTAGTATACATGCATATGTAGGCTATCTATCGGCTGAATGAGTATCCACCCATTGTGAACACTCTCATTCGCTCCGGCTGCAGTTAGTATCTTGCCTCCGATAAATACACAACTTTCCCTAAAACCTCATAAACTTCCAACAGTTTCCTCAATGCCTTTATATTCTTCACCCTACATTTCGTGAACACCAAACAGCGGAGCTACTATCTAGCTGACCAAAAAGGTGCCACCCACACAGACACGCACGAACACAGGCAAGTTTCCGTGTGTGCTTACAAGGGTGGCATGTAACGAAACTAATCGAATGGAAAACCTACACGGGTGGTGAGGCGCGCTTTCGACGGCTATATTTATCTGTGCCACCCCACTGGGGGCTGATGGACGCGCTGGGACGGACGCTTACGCCTTTAAACTTCAAATACGTGTCACTTTGCGAGCGTTTGATCAAGATATTAGTGGAACGCAGCCTTTTGGAGCCTTCTTTTTTTAAACCGCTGTCAAAATCAAGCCGGCTTTTTGATAGTGTTGGTGGAAGTATGTAGGGAAATTACAGTTGAGGAAGTCTTTTGACTGACTTCGTATCTTCGGTATAAAAAATATGAATACAAATTATATAAGTTAGTTACTTACTTTATCGTTAGTTATAGGTACATAACCGGTGAAAAATGGATGCTGTAGATATCTACACCTACATAACTCATGTTTGTAAAGAAATAAATGAATCCAGGTGTGATGTTATATTCTAAATTATTTAATTAAGGCATCAACCGCATAAACATTATACCAACTGGACAACCGTTGTAAGCAACGCGTTTATTAACATTACGACATACTCGTCAAAAATGTAAACGCAAATATGTGTTAATGAATAAACAACTTTAATTACTACAAAATAAAGTTTAGATTACGTTACAAATTCAAACACTTTTATAACCTTTTCAAGAGTACTAGTCACTCTGAAATCTACCTAATTGCCATTGAAATAAATTTGATATTTGATTAACAATGACTTCATTTTAAAATTTTAATTTTCAGCTAGTTTAGATATATTGACATTTTTGTCAATCTAAACTAACTAGCTGTGGGTACTGACTGGCTGGGTAAAAGACTTCCTGACTGAACAGGGCCTCCGAATTGTTGTCGACGGATGCTCATTGGAGCCCATGTCGACCAATGCCGGTGTTCCTCAGAGGTCTATTCTCTCTGCAACTCTGTTCCTGCTGCATATTAACGATCTGCTGATGCCCGGTATCTATGGGTATGCAGAATATATCCTTGGAGTGCACCGAACGCCTTCAGCTTTTGGGAGTTGAGATTTTCTCGAACCTAAACTTTGGGCGGTTCATTGAGTCCAAGGCCAAGGTGGCTGCCAAAAAACTTGGCGTCTTCGCAAAGGTCCGGCGGTACTTCACACCAAGGCAGCTTTTAATGTTGTACAATGCACAGGTCCGCTCGTGTGTCGAGTACTGCAGCCACATTTGGGCTGGTGCTGCGAAATGTCACCTGGCTACTTTGGATTCAGTAGAGAGGCGTGCGAAGAGGCTAATTGGCGACCCAGATTTTTGTCGAAACGGTCTCCAAAGCCTGAAGCACAGGCGTAGAGTAGCCAGCCTTTCGGTCTTCTATAGGATGCATTCTGAAGAGTGTGCAAGGGAATTGCATGTTTTAATTCCCCCATCTCCGTTCCACCATCGGACGACACGTCGTACGGCCACTTTCCACCCTTACGTTGTTGACAACACTACGATCCGGACGAAGCGTTTCGCTACTTCTTTTATACCGCGTACATCGAGGGACTGGAACAATCTGCCGGCGGCGGTGTTTCCGTCACACTACAATTTGAGTGTCTTCAAGGCTAGAGTGAATAGGCTCTTAATAAACTAGCGCGCTTTACCATCAACGATTGCTTGACCGTAATCCCGTCTAGTCCCGTCTAGTCAGTCAAGCGCTTGTTTATAATTTATTAAAAAAAAAACTATCACAATGTTCAGACATACGCTAGGTAATCATTACATAATTTCAAGCCTAGAACAATGGCCCAATGATAACAACCGCTACTTAGCGTAGCGTAGCGAAGTCGTAGGTTCTAATCCATACTGGTTGACGAAAAATTTCGCATACAAAATAACACCATCTGCGTTGAAATTATTCGTCGTTTCAGAATGAGGACATGGTTAACGCCGTGGCTGAGCGATCGACTGCTACGCTGCGTATCGCGGGTTCGCTTGCCGCACCCGGAGCAAATACTTGTAGGTCATACGAATATTACGAATATCGTTGTGTTCCGGCATGATGTCTGGTGAAGGCGTACGGAGGACGGGTCTGAGCAGTTGTGTTGCGATGTGTGCCGGGTTCGATGCGTCAAATATTGTTGTGTCGGAAGTTTGGTCGTGGAGGGTCTCCATATCAATCTCCCATTGGCGCAGCATCGTTGGTCGTGTTGTTGGGTTTAACATTGCATCACCTCGCTCAACTGCCGTCTTCCTTCCTATTCACTCATATTTTTTAGTAAATAGGCTCTTAATAAACTCGTGCGCTTTACCATCAACGAACGCATCACTGTTTACAATCAGGCGGGACTACGGTCAAGCACTAATTTAAATTACATATAAAAAATAATATTAAATTCCGGCTCCAATGCCTGTGCAGTTCGCTACACTCGTAGCCAACGAGCGTTTTACAATTTCTAACCTGACAACATTATCGTGGGCGACCGGGTCTGTCTACAATATATTTTGTACGTGTACGTTAATAACATTATCGTCAGCTACATTTAAAGGCGCTTATCGTAATTACCAAAAACTACTGAGATATAGCGTATTAAAGTTACGGAGTGGAGGCTAATTACGTCACGCCGTGCTATATTTTGTAGTACGGCGTGACGTCATGCGACATTTCAAATCAATATATCTTTCTAAGTATTTGAATGAAAGAAAAATAAAAATACGTGTTCAATATTTTTTATAAATCTATCTGGTGGACATTAAATTATTTTTTAGGGTACAAGCCAATTGTTGTTCCGGGTCTGGCTGTTTGTGTATGTGAGTTTAAATGTTTGTAAATTCACCCAAAATACAGGAGTAATTCATAGTGTGAGGCAACGTTTGCGTTTAAAAATAAAAAAATAAAAAATGGGAAAGCTAATTATTTTTTCGCCATTTCCAGGTTTGGTCCACTACTAAAAGTTGTTCATAATGATGAGGTAAATGATCCCTCAAGATTTTATCCAAGGAAAGAAAATTGCCAAGCTCAAATGGGGTCAGGCGGGTTACGTCAACCGTATGCACGATGACCGCTGGGCAAAAGCTTGCACATAATGAGCGCTTGAAAATTAACTGCGCCGTTGAGACCGACTCAGAAAAAGATGATGACACGATCTGCAGTGTGATTCTGTAACGATCTCATCGGGAAAACTTGGGTGAAGTGAGCCTGGAGTAGAGCTTTTTTTCTTTGGTGTGGATGGGAAACCATCAAATGACCTCTTCCATTCTGGGTGGAGCGGAAGGGCATGTTAGACTTTAACTGACTACCAAACCCACCTGTGTTCCTTCACTTGCTTATACGCCAGGGCCAAGGTACCGCAACCCTGACCCAGGCTACGGTTTTCGTGGACCCCGTCACGATGTGTTCGAACCGGGCCTGGTCCTTACCGGGCGCCACGCCGACCAGGTAACCAGGGCATCTCTCCAGACTGTGGCCCTGTGGTGACCCTGGACCAGGGCCGGACGCGAGAGATCGGAGAGAACACGGCGATGTTCCGCCCAAGCCGGCAGACCTTCGCCGTATGCTCCAACGTGTTCCCAAGGCGATCCCCACAGCGTGGAGTGACCTATCATTTCAACTAATGCTAGGGGATTCACACCATTGGCAGCTCACTTCACTCAACTTTTTTAACAAATTTTTATTTTATTATTTAAATTATAAACTAGTGCTTCACCGCAATTCTGCCTGATGGTAAGCAGTGATGCAATCGTTGATAGTAAAGCGCGCTAGAATAGAATAGAATACTCTTTATTATGCACCATATAGATTACAGAACATAAATAAAAATATTTTGCAAAGGGTAACACAATGGGCGGTCTTATCGCTAAGAGCGATCTTTTACAGACAACCTTTGGATGGATGACATTTACATAGATTATACACGCTAGTTTATTAAGAGTGTATTCACTGTAGCCTTGATGACACTTAAATTGTAGTCCGATGAAAAATCGCCTCTGGCAAATTGTTCCAGTCCCTCGATTTACGCGGTATAAAAGACGAGGCGAAACGCTTCGTTCTGATCGTAGTGATGCCAACAACGTAAGGGTGATCCAAAGAACGGCGATAAAGAGAACGATGCAGCGACCATGGAACGGAGATGGGGGAAATAAATCATGCAATTCCCTCGCACACTACCCAAAATGCATCCTAAAAAAACACCGACAGGCTGGCTACTTTTCGCCTATACTCTAGGCTTTGGAGACTGTTTTGAGCTAAATCTGGGTCGCCAATTAGCCTCTTCGCACTCATCTCTACTGAAACCAAAGTCCAAATTCTCTGAAAATCGATCGGTTGGACGCATACCGCAAGGGCTGGTTTGACTTAGCGCGGGAAGAGAGGAAATTGAAAGGATTTGTGGGAGGCCTTGGACTGCCAGTGGCATCTACAGTATATGCTAATACAATAAATAATAAAAAACCATTACCTTTCTTCGGCAGTCGGAACACAAAGTGAACTTCCCTGTGATGACTTGACGTCGGCGACAATCATCATTATCCGGCTCGTCTGCATTTGCATTACTCGCCATCTGGGTAGTTACCCCAGTCAACAAACATATCCATCGTTTTTATGATCTTCCTCTACTTTTAAAACCATTAACATTCCTACTTAAAACCCTATCGTTTAAGGCTATTATTATCAAATCCAATGTTCCGTGTTATAAAATTGTCGAAACTATACCCATTGCTACTGATTCTGTGTTACGCTATTACCCTTTAGCACATGATTTTAGCCACCGTAGTGTAGAATTCATCAGTAAAATTGCTGCTTCCTAGAAAAAGTAAAAAATAAAAGTATATACCTACTTACCTAAACCTACGTAGTCAAAATGCATGAAACAGCATTTTTTTAATAATTGGCTTTGTTATTCACAGAATTTTGTACTCTATGTTTAAACCGTACAATTTTAATCGTCTTATAATGACAAGTCCACTGCATCTATCCCATGACTATTAAACATTCTTTAAAAAATACTTATGAATATGTAATTAAAAAAAAAAAAATCATGAGCTAGGGTGAATGAACTTTGATAAAGATATCGCCGCTCTATTCCGCGTACCCTTGGAATGCAAGACTCGGACTGCGCTCGCATACAGGCTGTTTCAAACTACGTCATGTGTCATAATAATTAATGATATATTCATTTTTAAATTATTCAAATATTTATGTTTTGTATGACGATTAAAATGGCCTCTGGCACCCTGTATGTTATTAAATTTTTAATTCAATTAATAGGTAGGTATATACTTTAGGCATTTAAATCTAAGTACTGGGAGAATCAAACGACTAGTGAATTCTCTTAGAATTATATTGTTTAAAACGTTTTCACCGATTTTTGACTAAAGTAGCACTGATACTGATCAAAAATGCCAAAACAATCTATATGACACCGTATTCTAAATACGTTAGGACGTTTGAATACTAAATACATATTCCAAAAACGCTTGATCGTTCGCTACTTTGTAATCGGCTTCCACTAGGTAAGGTTACCTTCAGCAGACAACCTCTACAGTGGCTATTCCCCATCGAAACTGGCATCCACTTGGTAGAAAACCATAGCAAAATTTAAAATGAAAAGTTAAAACAAAAATTGTTTTATTTAGCGCGATTACCCCTAATGTAATTGAAATGCAACCGAAAATAAAGGCATCCCAGCTTTTTTATTCTTTGTTTGGAAACACATTAGTATGAAACCAGAAAAATAAATAAAGATTATTCAGTATACTGAGCATTTGGCAGCCTTTCAGTGTTGCCACGCTGCACCGCTAGTTCGTGCCAAATGCAACAGGTGGCGTTACCTGAGCCCATCCTTTTATTTGTCAGCATTACACAAGTGTTGGTTTTCTACAAAATAATTGGTAAATGAGGTTTGTTTCTTTTATAAAATATAATAATAGTTTTAAATAATAGGGATGATTCCTGGGTAAAAAAAAAATTGTTTCTATTTAGTCCGTCATTCAGATTATAGAAAAATATTGAATACGTATATTTTGTTTTATCAAATCAATAAAAATTGACAAATATAAAAGGCACCAAAGATACAGGAGTGGTGGCTGGTGACGTTACTACTCGCTAAAAAGTGTAGCGTGCAGCGACGTCACACGAGTTTTCAACGCACTGTGTCGTCTTCCTTTTATGTTTAGATGAAAAAAGAAAAAATACGTGTCTAGTATTTTTTGGAAATTTGACTGACGGACTAATTAGATTTTTTTTGTCAAATACCCTATTCTGAGTAAGTGCATAAAAACCAAAGAGGAGTACTAATTTTTTGTGGGCTGATTATATTATGTTATTTTAACTACAGAGGAAAAGTTTTAGTCAACTACCATATTGGTTTTATAATAATGATTTTGACATATCCTTATGTATTTTATCGTGTGTACATAAATAATAAAATAAATATAAATAAATACGGGCAGACAGACAGACAGATGTGTTTAACGTTAAAACGTTAAACACATCTGTCAAAATGTCGCTGTTTACTACTTACTTAAAATTAAAATTATGCACTAAGGGGTCTATGTATAGCCAGCCCATGTAGTTTGTAGTTTTAATCAGTAATAACAACAACATAAAGTAGCCACGTTGGCGGATTTTTAAGTGTTAAGTGCATAATTTGCAAAGAAAAAGATATACAATAGAATACGTGCTATAGAGTAAAATACTCTTTATTTTGTACAGACGTACGCACATTGAGCTACTAAGTACTACTAATATGTTATAATTCTTTATTGAATTTTCAACATTATTGATAAAGTATTAAGGCCTAACATTAATTGGGAATATTTGACAGTTTAGAGTAGCTTGACCTGCTATAGTCCGTACACTGAGAAGAAGTTGTATTTTTTATTTATTTGTTGTGTAGAAAATATCGTAATGCATAAACAACAAACGTGCACAAGTCTCCTCTAATGCCTTCTATTCAGACAGGGGGGGCAAAGGGTAAATTTGAACCCTCGGGCCTTGTTCAAACTGAGTCTAAAACACAGGTTTATGGTGTGCATTTATTCTCTCTATTTAAAATATTAATAATATATACAATTGTGTTCCGTGGTATTATTGTAAATAGGTACGCCGTAGTCGTCTTCAACAAAGGGCACATTCTCTAGTTTAGGGTAAAAAAGGTGCTTTCAATGCTTGAGAAATTCACGTTTTTCAGAGAGAAACATTGATGAGCGAAACCCTAGATTCGAGGCTACTACATTGATGATATGACCTTGGATAACGTTAAATGACGGCTATTTAAAAAAAAAATATTTGTTTTTCCTGCGCCTTAATTATCATACATAATACACCTCATTACTCTCAATTTCAATTTCAACCTAAACTTTGGGCGGTTCATTGAGTCCAAGGCCAAGGTGGCTGCCAAGAAACTTGGCGTTATCGTAAAGGTCCGGCGGTATTTCACACCAGGGCAGCTTCTAATGTTGTACAAAGCACAGGTCCGTTCGTGTGTGGAGTACTGCAGCCACATTTGGGCTGGTGCTGCTAAGTATCACCTGGCCACTTTGGATTCAGTGGAGAGGCGGGTGAAGAGGCTGATTGGTGACCCTGACTTAACTCGAGACGGTCTCCAAAGCCTAGAATACAGGCGTAGAGTAGCCAGCCTTTCGGTCTTCTATAGGATGCATTTTGGGGAGGGTGCGAGGGAATTGCATGATTTAATTCCCCCATCTCCGTTCCACCATCGGACGACCCGTCGTACGGCAAGTTTCCACCCTTATGTTGTTAACACCACTACAATCCGAACTAAGCGTTTCGCCTCCTCCTTTATACCGCGTACATCGAGGGACTGGAACAGTTTGCCAGCGGCGGTGTTTCCGTCGGACTACAAGTGTCTTCAAGGCTAGAGTGAATAGGCTCTTAATAAACTAGTGCGCTTTACCATCAACGACTGCGTCACTGCTTACCATCAGGCGGGATTGCGGTCAAGCGCTAGTTTATAATTTAATAAAAAAAAATATTGCTAGTGCATGGCTTGAATATTTTTGAAAAAAGTGTTTGCTCAAAAACGCAATAAATGTCGTACATCATCCTCATTATTCAGCGATAATCCCAGTCGCATCCGTAGCTTTTTCAGCTTTGGAATCCGGGGTCCGCTTTACCAGTCTAACTGCGCATTTGGCTAAACTTCGATATTTTCCGTGAAGCGACTGCCGTCTGACCTCCACAACCCGAAGGTGATATCGAAGCATTGCAGTTAGACCAATTGTTGGACTTTTGTGGGCTCCAACAACCCGTAACGACTGCCATTAGATGTTCGTATGGCAACCGAGACCAACGGCTTAACGTGCTTTCCGAGGAACGAAATGCAATGAATGTTGTTGAACTGTCAAAATGAAACCCTTTGCTACTGATGGTGTGTTACGTAATTACACTGCCGATAAAATAACGTCATCAAATCATCAATGAATCATCAAATCAAAGTGAAAAATGACTGCACTGGTTAGCAGTACAGTGGTCAAGCTATTGACTACTACGCGGCGTGTCGCGGGTTCGATTCCAGCATTGAACAAATATTTGTATGACCTACAAGTAGTTGTTCCGGGTCTGGATGTTTGTGTATGTGAGGTTAACATAATGTTTGTAAACTCACCCACGACACAGGAGAAATTTCTAGAGTGAAATGAAATGAAATCGTTTATTTTGCAAGTAGGATCACTGACCACTTTTACACGTTATATTTTTTTATACTAAGTAGGTGGAGCCGGCATTTCCTAACTGACTACCTCTGAGAAGAAAAACCGAAACAAACTCAGGGATCGCGATCTTTTTTCAAATCCAGACATTAAAAATGAAAATGTTTAACAAAAACAGTGATTAAAATGTCATAATTGTAGATCATAGATGTGGGGTAGACGTGGGGCAAGGAATATAAAAAAAGGACCTAATAACATGTTTGCTTACCACTAGGGTCTTCTCTCTTCGTCAGCAAATTGTCGGTGTGCCTACGGTAAGATCACGTACGTTGTTAACTCAGTCCCCATCAAGTTATTAACAGATGATTGGCGTGTTGATGAAAAGTACTCACAAAATAATGAATATCTTTTAGCTTTTATTCATTCTAGAAGAATATATGTAGTGGGAATATATAGGTTCTGATCGTTATTTCTTCTGAAAAAACTGATAATGAAAGAATATATTATGTCAACTTTAAGTACAGGACAACCTAAACACCATTTAAATTGCCATTGTTTATGAAACTGCAGTCTTCTGCATTATACATGAGTTGCCATGTAATTGCTTCTACGACTTCGTAGCCTCTCTCTCTGCTACGAGTTTATAGGCTCCTTTCTATAGCTTCGTAGCATTCCTGCTACGAGTTCGTAGACTTCCTGCAATGACTTCGTAACCTACCAGTAAAGACTTCGTAGCTTTCCTACCACGACTTCGTAGCCTTCCTGTAACGACTTCGCATCCCCTTTTTTTTCTACAAATAGAGACTGAATTCTACGGTTTTGTAACGCATGTTGGGTTTCTAAGATTGTGTAGTACATGGTCTGCACAACTACTTATTTAAAACATTTTATACAGTCAGTTTTTTTTTAATTCAAACAGACAGCTGTGCTGCTGGGGAGTTTGTTCCGCCACTATTTCGTTCCCGTGAAAGCACTTGGAAGTGGTGTAGAGCGGGCATTTTGGGGTAACTGTCTGTCGAAATATTGCTGATTTTCACCCCAATTTGAATACTGAAATGAATATTGATTATGATTTTGACATCTTTTGTACAACGGTACCGTCATTAAAAATCATCAACCAGAAGTAAGAGCTTTTTGCGGGTTCGATGCTCACTCGGGACAATATTTGTAAGCAGAATGGCTTATACACAGTATTTCAATAGGCAAATTACTAAAGTGGCGATTATGAAAAATAAGGACAGTTTTTATTAATTGTACTGTGTTATTATTTGTATGCTGGATGTTCGTTAAGCTTCATGATAATAATAAAAAAAAATATATAACATTTCGTCTTTCGCGTAAGCCGAGACTGTAACGCTACGAATTTGTTATAAGAGGCACCTAAGTTGCATCCATTGCTGCATTGCCAACTATTATTTAAAACCCCATAGCAATATAGCCAGCAATATACTCTCCGACAGTACTTTTCAAAACATCGGCTGAACATCGTGTACACGGCGAAGTGAGTTACAGTACCGTTCGTGCAATGTTTTGTAACATGGACCTGTAGCGACCCACAAAATATCGTAGTACTCGATCAGTCTAAGCTTTACAGTTATTTACAGTAAGATATCTGATTGATTACAGATTCCGTGTTTCTTAAATCGTTAGAAAGAAATAGACATCGTAGACTTATAAGTACTGTTTGCGAATGTACAAGTAACTACTATGATAGCTTTCGTAGTATAAGTTCTGGGTTAATTTTTCTATGCATTACTGTAACTAAAAATTAGTTAAGAGTCATCGTTCTGTAATACTATTGGCAGAAGCTTACAGCATGGCTGACGTGACTTGGAACAATTAAGGGAAAAAAAAAATCACTTTTTGTTTTATTTTTCTATTCGGCCTGTAAATATTGATGTTATTGAGTGTTCCAATTTCAAAAATCGTCTAATGGAATGAATTATTGTATGTTTTATTATAGGTTCGTTTTAGTGAGTAAGTGTCGATGTGGTACATCGCTATGGTACGCGCGAGTGGCGTCGGGGTGTCGGGCCGCGCCGCGAGGATGCTGCGCCTCTTAAAATTGTAAACAAGAGCTTTTTCGATTGGTGGGCGGCAACGCGCAGGCGTCGCACGACGTGAACTTGTAGCGACGTCGGTTTTATTTTGTTCATCAGGTTTATTTTCACATGATTTTGGTTATTTCTTAATTGTTAATGTCCTTTTCCATGAGTTGGAATTCTCAATTTAATACATGATTCAAGCAAGTTTTATAAAACTGTTTCTTCTATTTGATCCGATATAGGTACCGCTCAAAAATACCTTCGCAGCTCTAGCTGATATTTCTACATGAAAATGTAATATTATCAAAAACAGTGAGCCTTTCATACCACTAAGATTAATCACAAATCACTAAACTGTATGTATCAACCCACTACTAGTCTGAGTAGACTAATTATTGTGCAATGAGTGTGATGAACCACCATTGCAGGTCACGTTAGAGAAGCAGATGTTTGCATGTTTTCATTCAACCCGTGCAGTTATTGGCAAAAGTTTTACATGATATTCGCTGAGAGATGAAAAGCCTCAATGGAGGCTATTGTAAGTTAGTGTCAGTTGAGGAACGTTTCCAGAGATAAGAGTGGAAATCGATTGTGGTGTGACGGGTGGTGCCGCCGGCACGAGGTCTTGGCTGCGTGCGGCGCTGCGCGTGGCGCGCGGCGGGGCGCGGGGGCGGGGCGGGGCGCGTGCGCGGGCCGGCCGGGGCGCGGGCGGCAGACGCGCCGCGATGGTGGGCCGCGACAGCCGCTCGGAGAGCGCGGCGCGCCCCTGGGCGCCGCGGCATGAGTAGCGCGCCAGCCCGGCCCGGCCCGCGCGCCCGCCATGGCGCAGGCCGCGCCCGCGCCCCATCGCACCCACTCCTTCGCGAAGAAGACCTTCCACAAGCCGACGTACTGCCATCACTGCTCGGATCTGCTGTGGGGCCTCATCGGGCAGGGCTACGGCTGCGAAGGTACGCGTCGCGCATGCGCCCCGCGCGCGTCGATACCGGCTCGACGCGCGCCCGCCGCCGGCACGACCAGCGCGTTATGCAACCCGGAGCCCGCGCGCCCCGGGCGTGTCCGCCCCGGCCCGCCCCGATCGATACGCCCCGGAGCAGCCGCGCGCCCGACCCTCGCCCCGGACCAGCCTCGCTCGTGTTCACGTGCACGCGTCGCGTGCTCGCCCTGTTTCGCCTTGCACTTGAAATTTCAAGGACGTAGAAGCCGCGCGCATGTGGCTCCTCGCAGTAGCTGGTCGTGGTGCACGTGAGGTGGCTCACGCAGGCCTCCGCTGGTGTAAGTCCGTGGGGGGGGACGTGGTGACGGGGTGTAGATCAGCTGAAAGTTGAGGGTGTCGATGGCAAGCGAGTGAGCATTCGGGAGCATATCGATCGATCTGTTTTGTAAGAGGTTTTTTCGTAGCGGTACGCGGGGCGGGGCGCGGCGCTGCATCCCCCGCTCGTGTGTCCCTAGCTCTAAGCGTCGTGTAAACGTGTCTCGTGCTGTATGAGGTGGTAAGTGACCATTAGCTACAGGGTGTCCACCGTGTCCTTCATCTGACAGTCACTTGTTAATTAGTTCCAAGATGAGAAGACATCTTGTTTTTGCGCATTTTGTTGTGCTCCCTTGGAGTTGCTTCACTAAAATGTAGGTAACGACAAACAAAAAATCGATATCAGCTTCCTTCTTGATTCTTACGTTTACGAGGCTTACACGCCAATGCTGTTAGTGCTAAGTGTACTCTACGTATTATGTGAACATGATTGTAAGCGACTCTTAACATCCAGCTCGTACTTGATAGCGGCTGTTTGTCCTCGATGTTCGTGGCTTACGTTCATTCATTTGATATTGATTATGAAAATAATACCGATGTATTACTTGTTTAACCGCAAGATATTTGGTAATTAGTAGATGTTCAGTTTCTCGTACACACTTATTCCATAGTTGATATAACATTACATCACAAATATTCCTGTTAGTTATTTCCTCCTAATATCAAGCCATTGCAAGCAATCATCACATTGTCAACAAACATAATAGTTACTATGACTAACTGTAGACAAAATTTAGAACTCGTGATAACATATTGAAATGTGGAAAATTTTAGGTAGCATGTACTTATTTAAAATGTGGAACAATCCAGGACTTTTATCCTTGTTCCATGATGACAAATGTGTGTACTTATAGTTAGGTTAGATGAAATTGTAACAATTTAGTATCTCTGCTCGACTTGCGTAGCTGACTCGTGTAGCGTATCGATCTTCACGCCGCCTCCCGACGGGATTGGGCAAAGTGAAGTGACGGCTACACTCTAAATTCACTACGCCCAACTCAGTGATTGTAATCATTACTTATTTGTTCTGAATTCAAAGCGACTATTAGCCAGCTATTGATTTCAAATCAAAACATAACAACCAGCCAGTAGGAGTTTTTTATTTGACATAAGCACATCTCTAAAGGCGTGCTAATGTCATAAAGTCGATTATATAACTCGATTCTTTCACTTGCTGTCACTTTTATACTTAATGTAATCGCAATTCTGTAAATACATACGATCTAAATACCGCTGGATGCGGGAGGCGCAGGACCGGTCGTCGTGGAGATCCTTGGGGGAGGCCTATGTCCAGCAGTGGACGTCTTTCAGCTGATATGATGAAGATAAGATCTTCATTTTATAATAACTAGCTTCCACTTTCTCACTGAGAGTTAGACTCTTTAACAATTTAAAGTGCTTGAAAATGGCATCATTGAAATAAATGCTTTGAGTTTGATACATTTATTATATTTGTAACTGTTAGTAACTCTTTTTGAAAATGTTATGTCCATTCAAATATGTAGGTCCATTTACGCCATAAATAACTAAGTAATAATAAGTTTAGTGCTAAAAATAATCAAAACAACATAATGCTCGTCATGAAGAGATCTTCAAATCATTTTCAGAAACGGAAGATCTCAGAAAAACTGAGCGAATAGGAAGGAAGACGGCAGCTGAACGAGGTGGTGCAATGTTAAATGACCACAAAAAATAACACGACCAACGATGCTACGCCAAAGGGAGATTGATCTGAAGACCCTCCACGACCAAACTCCCAATACAATAACATTAGGCGCATCGTACCCGGCACACATAGCAACACAACTGCGCAGAGCCGTCCTCCGTACGGCTTCACCAGACATCATGCCGGAACACGACAAATCGCTTGGCGGCAAGGTTTTTTCTGTGGGTGGTAGCTTCTGCCGGCGGCCGATGTTATGGCCTACCACCGCAGAAGAGAGGGTTATATGCTCCGCTCCAATTAGTCGCAGCGAGATGGTATATAGCCTAAAGCCTTCCTGAATTAATGAGCTATCCAACGGTAAAATATTTTTTGTAATCGAACTAGTATTTCCTGAGTTTAGCGCGTCAAACTCTTAAGATTAATATATTAGTGTAGATATAATAAGTTTAGAGATAAAAATATTCAAAACATCATTCGTCTCATTATGGCAGATATGTCATTTTCAGATCATTTTCAAGCCTTTGAACGTTACTTAGCGTTTTATTAACTTAGCTTTATGCCTGTCGCATAACAGTCACCCTACACGTGCAAGACTTGTGGGTGTAACATTGATGTCGGTCTAGTATAATCTGCTTTACTTAGCGTTTTCTTAAACAGAGGTTAATGAAAACGATTCAGTCATCAGTTGGTCTAACTGCAATGCACGATGTCGCCTTCAGGTTGTGAAGGTCAGACGGTAGTCGCTTCGCGGAAAATATCGAAGTTTAGCCAAAACCAGCAGTTAGACTGGTAAAGCGGACCCCAGACTCCAAAGCTGAAAAAAAGCTGTGGGTGCGACTGGGATTAACGCTGAGATAGATGGAGAGCTTAAAGAAAATGATAAGTAAAAGCAGATTGTACTTGTTATAAGAGTATCATTGTGTTATAGGTAGGCAGATATGGTCACCAAACTTGGAATTCCTTATAATGATTAGAACTGGAAACGTACGAAATATCACTTTCATATCGAAGCAGTAAGAGTTATTTTTGTAATGAAAGTGTTCCCGTGACACTACCTCCTATGCAAGGGAAATATGAATTCGTTTTCAAATAAAGAATTCACCAAGATTGATAAGTTACGGTTAACAAAACATAAGTAACTAAGGACATTGAATACAGTATGTTAGGAAAACCCTGTCCGACCCATAAGGATAGTAAAGGTTAGGTAAACACATGACCAAATATAATATAAAATTTTACGTAATCATCATAGTACCAATACAAATGAATTTTGAAATAATCTTTTTTCCCGCGAATTAATTCCAACTTCCCCGAAATTTGGTAATTTTTAAAAAAGTGACAACACCGGTTTTATTATGAGCGAATAGCGATGCGACCACGTGCCGCGTGCCCTGCCACCCGCCGCCCGCGGAAGGGTGGTTAACGCACATTTATTAAGTTACCTCTTTTTGCGAAATAATATTTATTTTTTTAGGGGGATTTTTCTTTTAAGTTTAGCCCGGTTTTGTATGCATTAGTAGAATCAGTTATCGATACCTAACAACACCTTCACGGGTCGGACAGAGTTTTCTTAACATACTGTATAGTTGAAGTTTGGTAAAAAAACCAATGAATGTTATCGAATAAAAGTTAATTTCATTAATAGAAAACAAATAGTTGATTAATCAATTTAAATTTCATTTGAGAATATCCATCGGTTTTTTACTAAACTTTGACCTAGACCCGAGGAAACAGACAGGTAACCTGTTTTGGAGACTGTACTTATACATACCTAACTTGAGTTTTTTTTGAATAGGTAAGTTATTTTAGATTTTCACCTCCAACATCCATGCAGTGTCGAGGTCACGCAACAGGACGAGACGATACACAAAATTAAATACGCAATGTAAAACGATGTTTTATGGAAAGAGTGCATTCGTCATGGCGCCTTAAAATATAAATAGCAAAATACGAGTAACCAAGGACATTAGAGACTGTAATAATGTCTTTAAAGTCCAAAATAGATTATATAAATTTCTTAATGAACACGCATTTTATTCAGTAAAGGAATTCTTAGATTTGACTAATTTATTTATTTTTTATTATTATTCCCTTAATTTTTCTATAGATACATATTGTTTTACATTTTTAAATATTTATATAAAAACATACAAAAACCATTTAAAAATATAAAAAATTGTGTTGCTGTGCTTATTATTATTTATATTTTTTATTATCATTTCTTTTTATTTATTTGATTTAGACTCTTAGATTAGACTGTATTGTCGATGTTTGATTGAGTGCATAGAAACGTGTTAATAAGTTTTTTTTTTTGTACATTGTTATTGTTTAATAAATTTGTATATCCGTGAGGCTGACCACAACAAGAACTCACTTTGTATTGTAAGACTCATGATATATATCTGTGTATCACAAATAAACTATTTGATTTGATTTGAACATAACAATGTTCAGAAAATATCTGTTTACTGTTAGATCAATCTCCCTCTGGCACAGCATCGTTGGTCGTCTTATTGGGTTTAACATTGCATCACCTCGCTCAACTACAGTCTTCTTTCCTATTCACTAAGTTTTTTAAGTGCATATGTTTAATAAACTAGCGCGCTATACCATCATCGATTGCTTCACTGCTTACCTTCAGGCGGGATTGCAGTCAAGCACTAGTTTATAATTATTAAAAAAAAAACATTGACTTGCTTCTGTCAATGACTAATTCTTTGGTAATTAATAAATGCTTTCCAATATAATTAGATAGTGAAAAAGGTATAGGACAAATTATGGATTTCACTTCAGAAAAATAAAATTAATTCAGCGTCATTATCAGGATATCGATATTAAAAAAAAAAAAACTATAGTGTCTTCTCATCTTTTTAAAGGATCTTGAGATTAGCATCAATTCGTAGATATTCAACTTCAAAGATTTTTCTTTCTCCTTCAAGCACTTGAGCAAATATCTATTTTTCAGAATATTTTTATAAAACCATAGTGTTTTTTAATTAAATAACAATGTAATATATTGAATTCATGCGGTTTAGGTTTGTTACACAATTTCGATGAAATAGTTGTCTCCTCCTAACCTTCCGGAGATATTTGTTGAGGATTCCACCCTGAAAGGGTGATCACGGCACTCTATAAGCCTTCACTGTTTGTACATATCAGTCTGTATGTCTGTCTGTCAGTGGGCTGTATCTACTTTCAAGAGTTTATGATAGATTGACATATTTTCTATACTAACTGTCAAACAGCAATTTTTATTGCCCCGTTAGACGTTATTGAAAAATATTATGACAACTTGTAGTACTCTAATTACGGTCAATCAATGTCCAGTCAATGGCAACGCCAAGTGCATATTACATCTTTACTAATATATAAAGCTTGTTTGAGAGTTTATTTCTTTGAACGCGCTAATCTCAGAAATACTGGTCCGATTTGAAAAATTCTTTTTGCGTTGGATAACCCATAAATCCAGGAAGGCTTTAGGCTATATAACGTCATGCTGCGACCAATAGGAGCTCAGCATAACTAACTCCACGCGAACGAATGAATTTAATATTATTATGTGTACAGTGTACAATCAAAAGCCTACTTTATTTCGATGTTATTAAAATATCCATTTATTACTCAGACATCAAAATGTAAAATCTTATTTTTTTTAAACGTAAATTTATTAGCGGACTGCAAACTTCAATAAACAAAAAAATATAATTATCATCGTAAGCCTGTAGCCGTTTTTATCAATGTTTTGCGCCGTAGCATATCGTAGCAGGGTCCGTGTAGCGCCGTAGAAAGTACACGTAGCGAGCGGTAGTAATTTTCCGTAGCGGCCTACGGCGTAGTAATAGGTCTACATTGAACAAAACGATTCTTCAATTTTTATAATAATAATATTTATAGTTTGTTATATTTATTGGCGCTCAGTAATTTATATGAAGCTACGTCGTCGGACGTCACTGCTGCAAGGTCCTCGTAAGAATAACTTTAGATTTTCGCATTTGAGGTCATTGTAAATTATACAAATATAACAGTCCGTTTCTATATTTATAGCATGTTATTACTGGAATTAGCTTTGAAAGATGTCGGCAAGTTACATGTGCTGTTCTTCGAGTTCCGTTATCTTCTTGACGTGTTTGTTGTGTATGAATACTGATGCGATGTTTAATAGTACTGCGTCCATTCTGCAACTATGTATGTTATTTTTCATTTTTAACACCTCTTCAATAAAACGTACAATCCTCTGATTAAAAGCGTAAATATGTATACGAAACATTACATAGAAAACGGTAACACGTTGAAACAGTTATCGCCTATTATACCTCTCCTGCAAACGTATTTTTCCACAATAAACATTGTCAGCCTTTACAAGAACTTAAAGCTCCACAAAGGCGACAATAACATCCCACTTCCAAACAATAGCGCGAGGGACTGCAGAATAACTGTCAGTGCAACATGCAAGACAGTTCCCAACAAAACGACAGACGAACAAAACAACAATAACGTTCATTATGTCGCGTTGACGCGCACTATCTCGACACACGTCGCGCGACAATGCGCCGCGCGGCAAGACAAAGCGCGTCCGCCGCCGCCACGCCCGCGCTTCGTGCCATTGTACGACCGAGATAAGGGATGCGACGTGTGGAAATGGACAACTTATTGTCGCAGCGTGCGGATACAGCCTTAGGACATCTGTTCTGAATAAAGGTGTGACGTCACGAGACGCGTGTATTGTGCGCTTATCACTTGCCTATCAGATGATTATCACGAGTCGTGTTCGGTTACAGTAGCGCTGTCTTTTGTTCAATAGAATACAGTCGAATTAACTTTGTTTCCAGTGAACAAGTTTCATACAAGAATAATTTCAATGTTCCTTAAATACTTAGATAAAATCAAAATCAATTAATACAACAGTTTGTTCCTGAATTATAATATTGCAAATAATAGGTGTACAAATAAGTTTCCACAGTTCTCTTCCTAATCTGTTCCATGTGTTCGAAAACACTGGTTAGCAAATTTGTATTTTTTTTTTTTTGTCACGTGAAAATTTATATTAAATTTTTAATATACTAGGGCCACCAAACCATAATATATCAATGAAAAAAAAATTACACATCAGGTTTTCATGTGACATCAAAACATATTTTAGTAAAAAGTACAAAAATCAGCCACTCTTACATAATTATTTCCTAATATCTAATTGATACTTATGATTTTTTGAATATTTGACTTCTGGTAGGTCCCTTTTAAATCTCCAACAATAGTCTGCATGCATTCCTAGACTCCATTTCCCTTGATAACGCTTCTACACCAAGGAAATGTCCTGATGGAACCCCTCACCTCGTTCGTCACTCACAGCACCCAAATTTGCCGTAAAGAAATCTAGATGAGAGTCCAGCATATGTATTTTCAAGGACATGTTACACCCCAAACCTTTAAATGATATCATAAGTTAATTTATTAAACAAAGAAATTTATATGAGGTCAGAAATAAATATATAGCTGTCACAGGAAAACTGGATGTCATAGAAACAAAACTGTTATATATTTTTAATGAGAACACACAAACATTAAAAAAAATCATTGCAAAGTTCATGTGACCAAAACAATGTTTAGGTTTAAAGAAACTTTATTTCTCAAAAAGAACATAATACAGTTCACTTATATGAGATTTAACATTTAATGCACAAATTATTTCGTCTAGTGACGTAGCATGCAGATACACAATAGGTAAAACGATAACAAAGCAAAAACCAAAGTGTGGGTAGTTACATAGTAAATTTACAAACAAGTTAATACGGCTGGCCAATTAAAAACCAAGGTACCCTCTTATGTACTGATTATTTACTTTTTGAACAAATTATTGTGTAGATGTGCTTATGTATGCAACAAACTATAGTCTCAGAGACCGGTGATCGTTTATTATGTTTCATTTTATAATTTTGGCTATAATGTGTATGTTAGAAAGAAAAGAAAGAAAGAAAAATTTTTATTCTGCACAAACAAAACGCACCTTACAACTAAATACAATAAAAACCAAACAAAATACAGGAAAAAACAAGTAATAATAATAATATCATCAAAAATCTCCTATCCTAACATGCAAAACTATAAACAGAGTTAATTTGATGTCAGAGCCAGAGCCATAGACCATATACGATGGAAATAATAAGTACTACGTACAACGTAGTACTTACTACCTCCATGTTGTAATTATTACTTAGGTGTAGTTATTTTTAAATATATTTAAATAAGTGCATGTTTTTTTTATGCTTACCAGTGAAACTTGTCTACTCATAGACGTAAATAACGCAATGAATGTTGTTCAATTGTCAAAATGAAACCCATTGCTACTGATGGTGTGTTATGTAATAACTCTGCCGAACTACACAACATACTACGTATTACAGTACTATCTACTCAAAATCAAAAGTCATTTATTCAAATTAGGCTGAGAATCAGCACTTTTTGAACGTCAATATTACATAAGACAGTCCCCCAAAACGCCCACCCATCGACACTTCCTAGTGCTTTCGCTGGGAAGAAGAAGTGGCGGAACAAACTCCCCAGCAGCACAGCTGTCTGTTCATTTAAAAAAAAAAACACATGTCTTTATACAATACTATAGTGTATAGTGATGAACACGATAAAATACAACAACAATGAAATTATTTACCATATGCTAGCTACCACGCCAAAATACCAGCAAAGCAAAACAATATATTTATATTTAAATGAAAATGTAATTAACTAAAACTTATTACTTAACTAAGAAGCCCCAGGCATAAAGGGCGTGACACCTTACATATTTATGTAATGTAAAAAAGTAAATTATATGAACTCATATAACGTATCAATGAGCTAATTCCTGAGAAAGAACACAATACTAAAATACTAATAAAACCATACAAATTTAAACGCTATCCCCAGTACCTATTACTACTGCTATCGATCCTGTTACTGCAATACCTTCTTTGAAATTTGATTCTATACAATATGTAAAGAAAACCCTGTTCGGCCCATAAGGATAATAAAGGTTAGGCAAACACATGACCATAAAAATATGAAATTTTACATAATCATCATAACAATACTAATAAATTTTGAAATAATCTTATTTTTCCGCGAATTAATTCCAATTTCCCCAAAATTTATTAATTGTCAACGGTATTATTATGAGCGATGCGACCGGGTGCCACGTGCACTGCCCCCCCTTCGCCCACGCATGTAGTGCCTACCACACATGTATTAAATTACCGTTTATTACAATTGCAAAGTAATATTTATTTTTAAAGGGGATTTTTTTAGAATCAGTTTTCGATACCTAACAATACCTTCACGGATCGGACAGGGTTTTCTTCACATATTTTATATTATAAAATCAATTCATTTAGACTAGACTTTAACGCCAATTATTGTAATTGGAGCTTCAGCTCTCTTGGAATAAAGTTCCAATTTATAACTCTATCGATCACTTAAACCTGGGTACAAACAGAAACCTTGTATTATAACGAGGCCATATTTGTTTACTACCCAAAATATATATCTACTAATTATAAGCACCGATCTCCTTAGAACTTTCGCGGGCCTAGTCTTTAGCTTTAATTGTAAATAAAATCATATTTACTTAGCAAAGAAATATAAGCCGTAGTTCTTGCCACCCTAAATTCAAGTTACTGAAACATGAGTCGTAACTTGTCACTTCGTAGGCGTTAAGGAAATACCCCAGTCTCTTTATATTATATTGTTTGTTTGTGTGGGTAGTGTGACACGCCATGGCATGTCTATTTCTGGATTTAATAGTATTTACATGCAATTATTGTAGAAGTTTTAAAATAGACAAAAACGGTAGGTAGTACTTGGAAACGGTCTGTAGGAAAGCTGATCAATTCTGTAAAAATATCGTCAGGAATTGTTAAGCGAAGTGAGTTTTGGAATGAACTATTAAAATGTCAATCCCTAGCATTGCTTGGACTAACAGCTCACTTCACGATGAGATTTTTACAGATGAAACTGCAGTATTACTAAAATAATATACTAAATCAACTGATATAACTGGGATAGTTATATGTAATATGTATACGGATGACAGCCGGTCAAGCTACCCGAAACTGTCAAATATTCCCAATCAAACTTGAGCCCTAAAACTTAAGAAATAAAATTGAAAATCTAATAAAGAAATCTGACAGATTGTAGTAGCTTTATCTGCTGTCGTCTGTACAGAACAACCCTCCTTCACCCTAAAATTATACAACAAGCTCAATAATACCCTCTAAGACGGGACTGAGACACTGTCATCACGAAACTATAACGAAACCTTTACAAGTGCAAAAATAAAAGTGCATGTTTATTTTCGAATCCACAGAAGCCTATTGACGTTCTAAATATAGAACTCCTTGGTCTTGCAAGCGGAGTTAAAAAAAATATTGAATTCGTCAAAGCAAGCTGGCTGTTGGGTCGGCACCGGGGCTACGCCCGCCGTATGTAGGCCAGCTCTGACGTCACACGGTGATGACCCAGTTCCATTGCCATTGAGAGACGCGCGTCAATGGTACTCCCCCCCCCCCCCTACTCTAGCCGCATGTTCCGGGCCCCCGGCCCCTGCACCCAACAGTGCAGCACCCTCTTTAATAAGGGGGCCGGGCGTGCCAATATTGAATACGAAATTCGGCAAATAAAGCTGATATGGGATATTTATATTTCTTTGTAAGAAGTACTTGTTTAACAGACATTTAAAGAATGCAATAAGCAGCTACTAGATATATTGTTACAAACGTTAGACTTACGACATTATTGAAAATCCATATTTCAGGAGCGACGCTACAACAATAATTCGTCGAACTAGGTTACTGAACGGCGAGGCACAAGTACGCGTTCATTCAGCCGCTGCACAGTGCGCCACATTTAAAATGTATAGTCAAAGGGAGCGAGATTTGCAACACCGAGTGCCGCCGAGCACAGGCGAGCCCTTGCCGCTTTGTGCTCCATAACTGCGGCTTTAATTTGTTCTTTGTGGTGCTCTGTGATGTTACTTTAAGCATAGGATTCACTAGCTCGTCCTCATTACGGCCTTGCTACTTACATTGTGCCAGTTTTGAAATGCGTCTATATTTGCACCTTTTCCTTCTTTTCTTTATGCTTTTTCTTGACCTCCATTTTGAATTGAAAGAAATATCAGTACCTATATGTGATGATTTTAAAATATTCTTTCATATGTATTTCAAGATTTTTAACGTCTATTAACCCTTTAACGACCACGGGGACACCGGTGTCACAATAAGAAAAAATGCAATAAAATAGTAATTAAGAAACTTATTTTATCTTTTTGTTAATTACATAGTTTTTGAACGTACATTTTTCATTAAAAAAAAAAAAATATAAATAGTTTTATGTATTTTGACTTGAAAATATGTTTTTATAGACCTAATGAGTCAATACAATTAGCTAAAATACTTGCATAAGCTAATAACCTTATGGTCCTGGTGGAAAGGGTTAAAGCTGACAGTCTTCATTTGTCCCTGTTTAATACATCATTTACATTGACTAGAAAACTGGAAATAGTCTCGGATGTCACTTTAGCATGAAAATAATGCACAACAGACCAAATACAGATATTTATTTTAATTTAAGTTTTGCTGTCTTTTGTCTGTTGTGCTTCTCTTATCAATTTCATTACCAATGAAATGAACGAAGAACAATCCCGACAAAGTGTAACCAGGAACAATTCTACAACATGTATGACCGCACAATAACAAAAGAACTTGCACAATGGGCGCAAACTCTGTGCTCGCTTTTCATACCGTAACACTGGGCGATCTATTATTTAAATCAGACGAGAAAGCATTGTGTCGCTGTAAGTTTGCACTATTCAATTATTAATGCAGCACTGTTGCATTTGGCTTTTGTGTCGAGTCTTGCCAGCTTAATGACATGAATATAGACGCTTGCGCAATGGATCCGTGAATGGCAGGATTCATTAGTGCAAGTACGGGTGTGTTTGCCGAATAAGCGGCTGCTCCTCATTAAAATATAGGTGCACTTCAGCTCCGCAGCTGCCTCTAATTAACGGAACCTATATTTTTGTTACATTTTGCTGCTTTTGTATGTTTGAAAACTTTTGGGTTATCATTCCGAGCAAAAACTGCTTGGCGGTTACTGGGAAGGTGGATGGACGACGTCCTATAGGTCGAAGTCCAATAAGGTGGACCAAAACCGTTCATCTATGGATACCAGCCTCCTTGATGCTATACTTGCCACTAGAGATGATAACAGATGGCGAAAATAATTCCACAGGAACATCACGACCTCAGTAATGAGGAGAATGACTTCAGGAGGAGGATCATTACGAGCAGTCAGATACCGCAATCATCTCACCGTGAAAAAACTTGGGGAAGTGGTGTGGCATCAGCTGTCATTCTAACTAATCAAATCAAATCATTTATTTCGGAAAATGTCCATAGCTAACAACAAATGAAACTTATAAACAAAACACAAACTTATAAACCAAAATACATATACTTAATTGAAAAAACAAACAAAAACCTCACACGGCAGCAATATGTCTGCCGCAGCATTGCTGGATGTAAAGACAATTCAGTCGGTTGGCAATCATCGCGAGGACGGTGTTGTCGCTGCCCCGCGCTTTGTGCACCAGAGACGCGCACCGCTTACGCATTGTGGCGTGAAAGCAGTCGGTACGAGTCTCTAAGAACATGCCCGAGGCGCTGCAATGGCGGGACAACCTCAGCACCGCCCTTAACGCATTATTGAACTGGATGCGTAGGGCGTGAATGAAACTTTTGACAGTTCACTATAAGCTCATAACTCTGTAGTTAAAATATTAAAACAGTACTGCCAATTGATTACAAATTTACAGACAGATAGTATCAAAATACTTTGAATGGTTTAACCTACACCACTGAACGTATTTTGATACTATTTGGCAAGGAGATAGATGGCATCAACTGGGACAAAAATGTGGGAACCACAGTTTCATAGTTAGTCTTCATACCCATGTATTTCCTATTCACATCCATAACTCTCTATATTAGGATAACTAATAGATTTTTTTTGTTTTATCTTTGCTGGAATTTTAATGGTTAATTTCTAGGAAATGGCAAAGGGCGGGTGTTTTGGAGGGACTTCTACTTCTTCTTCTTCATCTCAGCGTTAATCCCAGTCGCATCCGCTTTACCAGTGTAACTGCTGATTTTGGCTAAACTTCGATATTTTCCGTGAAGCGACTGCCGTCTGACCTCCACAACTCGAAAGTGATATCGAAGCATTGCAGTTAGACCAATTGTTGGACTTTTGAGGGCTCCAACAACCACTGCTGACTGCCATTATATGTTCGTATGGCAACCGGGAACAACGGCTTAACGTGCTTTCCGAGGCACGACCAGACCAATGCAAATATCATATTCAAGCATACAAATATTTTCACTGCGCGGGGATCGAACTCGCGCCTCCTTGCGCAGCGGCCGCGTTCGCTACCGCTACGCCACGCGGACTGTTGGTGTTTTGGGAGACTGTCTTATGTAATATTGACGGCCAAAAAGTGCTGATTCTCAGCCTAATTTGAATACATAACTTTTGATTTATTCAATATCAGCGACTTGCCATTAATTATCACAAGCTGAGAGTGGAGTCTTTATCGATTGAAATTTCGATACAGTTTTTTAAACTTTTCATTTAAAATTAAATTAAATGAAACGTTAGGTATACTTAAGTATTTTAAAACTACTTATAAACTATGGTAAATGAAAAACCTCTTAGTAAAAACGCATTTACTACATACATCTTAAAGATATAAACACAAAAGCATTACTAATTTGAAACATTACCAGCTGAAAAAAAACGTGGCCAACGAAATAAATCTGCAATTACTCTTCCTAAATTTTGAGCTATTAAAATTTGGCAATGATGCGAATGTGGGTCATACTGCGCACTCACAAGTCTCACAATAGTTCTATTTATACCAAAGTAAAACTAAAATACACCAGTATTCCTGTACGCACGGACGGAAATAACCCGGCTGTGTGTAGAATAGGAGTTAACATTGCAAGGCGTCCTACTTGACTTTAACTGCCGCGCGTCAAACGAAACGGTACAGATAAAAATGCTCAAAATTGCTAAATAAGGAAAACGGTGGATGCGTACGCGTTGTGACGTCATATCACTATAAAATGGAGTTCCAATACATTTTGTAACTTATTAAAATTCTATTTTTGAATTAAAATGTGCAAAAACCAAACGTAATCTAGACGTCAAAGTCAAAAACCAGTTTATTTGCATACAATGTGGTAGGTATATTGTAACGATTATAATAAAAAAATATTTCTGACCTTAACGTACATTAAGGCTTAATATTAAACAGTTTCACATACAGGACGACATAGTTGGCGATTGACTACTACGCTGCGTGTCACGGGTTCGATTCCCGAACGGCACAAATATTTGTATGACCTACAAGTAGTTATTCCTAGTGTAGCTGTATGTGTGTGTGTGTTTAGATATTTGTAAACGCACCCACGATATAGGAGAAAATTCATAGTGTGGGCCAACGTTATTAAAAAAGTATTCTCTGTGGTAGGTCATAACATCGGCTGCCGGCAGAAGTTACCACCCACCAGACAAAACTTGCCGCCAAGCGATTCGTCGTGTTCCGGCATGATGTCTGGTGAAGAAGTACGGAGGACGGGTCTGAGCAGTTATGTTGCGATGTGTGCCGGGTACGATGCGTCAAATGTTGTTGTGTCGAGAGTTTGGTCGTGGAGAGTCTCCAGATCAATATCCCTCTGGCACAGCATCGTTGATCGTGTTTGTCTTGGGCTTAACATTGCATCACCTCGCTCAACTGTCGTCATTCTTCCTATTCCTAAGTTTGTTAAGTGAATAGGCTTAATAAACTAGTGCGCTTTACCATCAACGATTGCGCCACTGCTTACCATCAGTCCGGATTTCAGTCAAGCACTAGTTTTAATTATTAAAAAAAATGCACACTTCTATAAACAAAGAACCTATCTTCCAAACTTGGCCTGGAGCTGTCTTTTAAGGATCGGTGGCCAGTCATAGCTTCTATTATATAAATATATAAGTTATATACATAACATCAAAACATTACCAATGAAATGCATGTAGTTGTAGGTTATAAAATAACACAACTAACTAACTCTATAGTTATTTTATATAATTAATAAATTATAGTAATTAATTTATTTCATATAATACTCTAATCTATACTAGAATATTGTCTGAAATTAATAAAATAGAATTATTTATAAAATTTAAATAAGCAAGCATCACAAATATGTACGTATACGAGTACATAAATGTCCAATCGCTTTTACACACTTTTACTAACAATTTGAATCATTCCGAATCATATTGCTAATTCATTACTCCGTATATTAGAAAAGTGTAACACAAACAACGTAAATAACGCAATGAATGTTGTTGAACTGTCAAATCGAAACCCATTGCTACTGACAGTGTGTTTCGGAATTACTCTGCGGATGGTAAGCAAAGATGCAATCATTGATGGTAAAGCGCGCTATTTTATTAAGATCCTCTATCAAGCGGAATTGCGATCAGGCAATAGTTTATAATAATAAAAAAATGAATCGTCGGTTATCAAAATCATGTGTTGACTTCATTGTTGCGGTTTGCGAGTCACCACCCCCTATCGCAATAGGGTTTTTGACTAAAAAAACTAATTAGTCCATCAGTAAGATTTCCAAAAAATACTAGACACGTATTTATTGTTTTATCAAAACAATAAAAATTGACAAATATAAAAGGCATCAAAGATCAGGTCTCGTGGCTGGTAACATCACTGGTCGCTAAATAGTGTAACATGCTCATTTTTTGTTTATATGAAAAAAGAAAAAATACGTGTCTAGATTTTTTTGGACATCTGACTGACGGACTTATTAGTTTTTTTTTTTGTCAAATACCCTATTAATAATTTTTTGGATTAATCTGAATTTGCAATAGGGATTGACGCGTGGTAGTCGAGCGGGCCGCATCCCCTTTGTAGCTAACGATGCTGTGGTACTGTGTGACGTCAGCACTATACGACCTGATTCGCCCCACCATACAACATGCACGTTATAATGACCTGAATGGGGAGCTTTATTTCAATACTTTTAAGGCTGAAGTTACGAAAAAATCAATGTTTTCCAGAGCGTCATTATCGTAACGTACATTCACAGACTCTATCTGCCAAACTGTGTCTAATTTCCCCAAGTTTTTGACAATTGTGTCGAAATTAAACTGTGACTTTAGTACGAGAATTTTGAATATAATATATTAGTTATATACACATTAGTTGGAGCCATCAAAAGTCCAACAATTGGTCTAACTGCAATGCTTCGATATCGCCTTTGAGCAGTTAGACTGGCAAAGCGGACCCCAGACTGCAAAGCTGAAAAAGCATCGGATGCGACTAAGATTAACGCTGACATGATGATGAGTTATTTACATATTATCTAAGGTCATGAAAGTGGAAAAGCGTTTTTTATAAAAAAAAAGAAAATAAGGGCATCAATTATTGATAAGAAATACACAAAAAAGCAAAGCAAAAGTGCAATTTATTGTGAAATATAGTGCAATTCTTTCATTTTGTAACGAACAGTTCCCGGAATATAAATAACAGACAAAATATAATTAATTCAAAAGTTACAGCATATATCGTTATTTTTAAAGTAAGAAATGAAAATAAACATCCAGCTACGAGGTTGCGTCGTAGCGTTTCGTAGCAAGGTCCGCGTAGCAACTGCGTAGCGCGTAGCTATTTTTAAGCTGCTACGTACTTTAATTAATCGCTTGGTTCAAAACTTTTATACAAATGAAAAAATATATACATAAGTACCTTCACGCTTGTATTTAGATACTAGGTAGACAGACTAAATCTTTTTTTTTATTTAAGTAGATTTGTAAAAGAGTACGTATTAAGACTGTTTGTTTAAATTCATGCATATCTGCAGTGAATAAAATAAAAGATTACGACGAATTGAGAACCTCCTCCTTTTTTGAAGTCGGTTAATAAAGGAAAATAACCCAAATAAAATATACTTTACAAAAAGACATTTTCTTGATTTCTGATAAATAAATATGTCTTATCAACTTTCTTTTATCGATATAAAATATATGACGATGAAATTATATTTCCATACTTCTGAACTAATTTCGTGTTTAGTTCTACCGTAATAGCCTCTGGGGCATCTCTGACGTCACGCTGCACTGACCTAATAATCTAGTGCGATTGCTGCGTGGATAATCTTATGTAGAGGGAATGATAGGACATTTATAGCCGCGTATAAAAAAAAGATTTTCAAAGGGGTTCATGTTACTTTCAGTTGGGTAGATTGTAACTCCGTGCAACTTTTTTTTCCTCTGTGGTTAAAATAACATAACATAACCAGTCTATAATGTTTCCATTCTTGGGTCACAAGCCTTCTCTTCGTGATAGAAAAAATTAGTACTCCTCTTTGGTTTCTATGCACTTACTGAGAATAGGGATGCTTCCTGGGTAAAAAAAATAATTCTATTTAGTCCATCATTTAGATTATAGAAAAATATTGGATACGTATATTTTGTTTTATCAAATCAATAAAAAAATACAAATATAAAAGGCATCAAAGATCAGGAGTGGTGGCTGGTGACGTTACTGCTCGCTAAAAGTGTAGCGTGCAGTGACGTCACACGAGTTTTCAACGAACTGTGTCGTCTTCATTTTTGTTTATATGAAAAAGAAAAAAATACGAGTCTAGTATTTTTTTGAAATCTGACTTTTTTTTTTTTTAATAATCATAAACTAGCGCTTGACCGCAATCCCGCCTGATGGTAAGCAGTGATGCGATCGTTGATGGTAAAGCGCGCTAGTTTATTAAGAGCCTATTCACTCAGAAAAACTGAGCGAATAGGAAGGAAGACGGCAGTTGAACGAGGTGATGCAATGTTAAACCCAACAACACGACCAACGATGCTGCGCCAAAGGGAGATTGATCTGAAGACGACCAAACTCCCAACACAACAACATTAGTCGCATCGTACCCGGCACACATCGCAACACAACTGCTCAGACCCGTCCTCCGTACGGCTTCACCAGACATCATGCCGGAACACGACAAATCGCTTGGCGGCAAGGCTTTGTCTGGTGGGTGGTAACTTCTGCCGGCGGCCGATGTTATGGCCTACCACCGACAAATTAATTTGACTGACAGACTAATTAGTTTTTTTTTTTGGTCAACTACCGTATATACCTTGGTAATGGCCTGGACTTAAGAGTTGTAGGTTGGTTCGGATCCAGATAGGCGGTTTACTTCATATAAGTTATTTATACTACCACATGCGAAAAATGTGTCATATTGACGTCACAAAAATCCTAGATCTCGCAACGAAAGTTTAGCGCGCAATTAGCATATTATATACAACTGTCCAACAAGTCTGTTTCTCTTATCGCGTTCAGGTTGTGGAAGTCAGACGGCAGTCGCTTTGCGAAAAATATCGAAGTTAAACCAAAATCAGCAGTTAGACTGGTAAAGTGGTCCCCAGAGCTCCAAAAATCTTCGGATGCGCCTGAGATTAACGCTGAGATGATGATGATGATGACAACTTTCCAACAACAACCGTTCCGTAAGTGTTCTTAATACCTCTAAACGGCAAAGTAAAACATCTAGAAGAAACCGGCATGTCCTTAAACCGAAAATTCGAAGACATGTGAATTCATTTACCCGCTTTGAGCTCGTGTGGTAGTTTAGGGCCCACGCACTCTCATAGAGAAAAGGACTGTGTCCCAGCTGTGGGAACATTGGAAGCTGATTTTACTTACTTACATGATTTTATTTTGGTTTGAACAAACGTTTTTACACACCAATCATATTTTAAAAATCATATGAGTTCGGCGTTATCTACATACCTAGTCTGAGAAGAAAGGTGTCGTGGTAGGCCTAGTCCGGGGTCGATTCCAGGTCAGGCAAGTACCAATGTAACTTTTCTAAGTTATATGTACTTTCTAAGTACCTATATCTTGGACACCAATGATTGATTAGAAAGCTGAACGAAAACATCTTGAGGAAACCTGGACTTTAAGTCTGAAATCACCAACCCGCATTGAGCAAACGTGATGACTACGCTCAATCCTTCTCTGTATGAGAGGAGACCTGTGCCCAGCAGTGGGACGATAAAAGGTTTACGATGATGATGATGATGAGAGGAAAGGTGGAAACAAACTCAGAAGTCACAGTGCATTGACATGAGCAAGGACACGCGTTTAGGTGTATCTATACACATAGCAGACACACAGCTCTGTCAATTCATCCAACTTTGTCAATGAGCCGACCTAGTTACAGATGCAATATATACTTGCATATACATATATGTGTATAGATATTCGTGCCGCCTCCTGTATTTCCGAGAAATCCCAATACGTACTAGGTACGAGCATTTATCGATTTCCTCTCAGCTTGAGTAAGGAAACATGTCAGTAACTGTGAAACACATTGATTGCTCTTTCACAGAACAAACGCTCATAAACTCGTGTAATTAACGACCTCATCATGTATTTATGACGTTTTACGTCTATTTTAAGATAAACGTTTATCTCGTATCCACGGATCTCGGGCCCGTTCAGATTTCCCATGGGCTAGTGAAGTAACTCTCAAATTGATTCGGGATTAAATGGCGGAAATTAGTATCAGGCTGTGTAGTGAGTTGGCTGTCAACGTTACTTTCGAAAACTTAGCGTATTTTTAAAGCGTATATGTTATATGACATTTGCTTATATACCTAGCTAAAGTTTTAGCAAACACCTCTCTTTCTCAAACCACCTTTAGCCAGTCGAGAAAAATCATGTGTGTAGTTAAATATTCCAGATCTAAACATATATATACATAATTATGTATATTATATTATCTAAAATTCTAAAGTAATAGGTATTATAAAAAGAAAAGATTACATTTTTTGTATGTTTGTTTTATGCTAATATGGATAAATGGATAGGATATCATAGAAATAAGTTCAGAGCGTGGATTAGGACATAGCATAATAATAATAGTTTTTAGTTGTTTATTTTATCTTTTCCTTTAGAACAATATTTTTAGATGAAGTAAAATATATGTAGTTTATTTATTTCTTCAGTTTTCAGCTGTATAAATTCCCACTGCGTGTGATGTGCCTAGTATAGGCAGTTATTTGAATATACATAATTTTATTTAATTGAATGGAGATCTCTATGAGCCCATAGGAAAGAGTTTTTAAGAAGTCGGTTACTTTTTGTTTGTGTATTGAATAAATATTTTAACCCTTGTTGATAACTTTTTAATCCTCTAGGTGACAGAAAAATTTGTGAAAATGACGCAAACTGAAAAAATTAGGACTGCATACGATGCCGGTAATTTAAATATTTTTGTCCCGGTATTCTAAAGCGATCTAGAGTTATGCGAGTGAAACCAGGGAACATGAAAGTCACAAAATTTAAATATTTATCTACTTAGAGAGATTTTCGAAAAATATCTGAAAGCAAGCGAACACGACAGAATCATGTGAAACAGACAGCTTCGATCCAGATACAGTGAAAGTTTACATATAACAGTTTTAAACAGTGTATATTTAGTTAAAATGTGTGTGATGATAGGGCGGTTCTCATCTCGATCGGCGCGAAACCGGGTCGGTTGCTCCGCTCGCTCGGAACTGTGTCACTCGTGACGTCAGAGCGCACCGCCCGCTCCCCAGCGCCGACCACCGCCGACCAGCACCCGACCACTGCCGACCACCAGGCCGGAATATTATGAATTATTATGAGTGATTAGTTATGTAGACACAACTCTTAAATGGGTCAACGAACTGGTGTGTGAGTTTTTTTTTTTCTACAAAACACTATTCGTGCCAATTCCTGGTTGAGTTCTTTTGTTAAATTTCTTCATACGTGGCTTCTGTCAATGTTTGAAAAGCTGTTTGAAGTCAGCGCCTAAACTGTCATACTTTTCATTAGAGTAAAGGTAGGTTTCACAAAGTAGTTTTGGATATATTTGCAATGTTTTTGCAACATTATATTTTTAATTTGTCATTAATTTGGTTATTCCAATCATTTCGAGGAAATATCTCTGATTTCCATTTTAGACCCTTCTTACCCGGTCAAGGCGAAGGAAAAGGAGTATAAAGTCCACATCAAAAAGAATATCCTGCTTTCTAACAAGCAGGTATACATCAAATTGCATTAGGTTCATTTTATCACTAGTAGCACAGTAGTTATTGCCCATCAATAGTAGTTCGGTTCTATTCCCGAGTTTTGTCTAAATTGTTGCGAAACCAATACTTTACGTAGCACGAAAGTGCGTACGTCACCGGCGGTAACTAACGGTTATTTTTAACTGTGTTTACTGTCGTAACAGTGTCTATTTCAGAAATGTGGATTATGTGTCGATTGGTACGAGTTTCGTTAAGTTTTCTAACAAAAGCTTCGAAGTTTTATTATGTTAGGGCAAGCCTCGTTACTTGGTGCCTATAATGACGACTTTGTGCTGTTAATTTGAAATCTTGTACATTAAATACACTTTTCGATCGTCATTTCACCGATTAAAGATCTTTCTCGATAGACAGTGTGTACTATAAGCATTCTCTACTATATACTTATGGGATAAATAATAAATAATATTCCATTTTATTCTCCACATATTATTGATCTCCCTTTGTTCTTGCAAATAGAGGATTGGGTCACTGCAGATATATTATTACCTATATCTATTTGGTCTGCTCTAAAGACAATATGCTCAAGAATCATCTATAGTTACTTTCAATGTTATCACTTTTTTTAATTTATCTATATTTTCCACTGCTGGGTTAGCTCAGCAAAATCTCTCCAATATTTTTCCCAGTTTTCTTTGTGCTCTGCCTTCTCTGTCCAATCGGTGAGGAACGAATCCAATGCTTCCATAGATCAACTTTAATTGCACCTGCAACAAAAAGGTATTTAACTCTTCTCGTAAATTTTCACAGCTTTCGTAACGACCATTATTAAATGTTTATTTAAACAGCCATCCATAGGGCCTCACTGTTCGCTAATAGCACTCACTCCTCTGTAAGTAACAACTGTGCTGCAACATTTACGGCCGTTTCTGATCTATTAGTTGTTGGAAAGATTTACCGTCCCCACCGGCCTGGGTGACGTCATCGCTTGTATTTATCTCAAGGCTCACACTCCTAGGGCCTACTTCTGTTGAATTATGAACCAACTGTCCAGTACGATGTTATTTATTGTAGAAGCTTTTTATTTGAGATGTTGATGGGAAGATAAGTATTATGTTATTGTTGTTCGGAGCTGTTAGGAGTAAGCTGTTGAAATTGTTGGAACGTACGAATATCAAGCAACATTACATTATTGGTGAAAAGGTAGCTTTCAATGATATAATATGTAGGTACAGACGACAGTACATCATACTAGTACAACCTGTCAAATTTCTTTAAAAGATTTTCAACGTTTTCGTTAAAGCATTAAGGCTCAAGGTTGATTGTAAATATTTGACAGTTTAAGGTAGCTTGACGTGCTGTCGTCCATACTTACAAAAACCGTTTAATTTTTACTAAATAGTAGATAATGTTATCAAATATATTGAGTGTCCCATTTTTTCATCTTAGTTTATTGTTTATTCTGTTTGTGTACTATCAAAAACTACACATTCTTTCAAAGACAACGAAAATGCTAAAGAATAGCTGAAGGTCATAAGTTTTTTTCTTTTAATTCCCACACTACGAATTTCTCCTGTATCCTGGGCACGTTTACAAACATTTAAACTTAAATACACAAACAGCCAGACCCGGAACAACTACCTACTTATATTTAGGTCCCACAAATATTTGTTCCGTGCGGGAATTTTACCCGCGGCACATAAAGCAGCAGTTAATCACTTACCTACGCCAAACGTGTTATTTAATTGTGATAGTATCTACTTGATCGCACAAGTAGATACTATCACAATTTCTACGCGAGCAAAACGACTATTTCCATCCATTCAAGATATTTTAGAGGGAATAGATATTTTAGGGGAAGATAGGTTCATAATCCAGTCTATATTAAGGTCTTAAATGAATCTGTCATACGGATACCTAGCATGGCACACGTGTGAGCACAATGTACTTGCCGTAAAGCATATATTTGTTGGGTTAGTCTTTTTTTTGTTGTTGTTTTTTTTTGTGTGTTTTCCATAATGGACGCTCTTAGCGTACAATATATTTCTGCATCGTTCTCACACGATTGATTTCAAAATGAATGATGTAATCAAATATTTGTATCAATAACTTGATAATTTAAAAGAGTGTCCATGGAGTTTCTTGCCCGTTCTTCTCCACAGGTACCTACTCGTTGGAATGGACGACTAGCTTCACCTTACTAACTGACAGACCTTCTGACAATTCAAAAGTGCCTGAAACTGGTTTATTTGAAATAAATGCTTTGGTTTGATTTGATTAGCACGGACTTCTTAACCGTATGATGACAGTGTCCCTAATCTCCGTTCCACCATCGGACGACCCGTCGTACGGCGGGTTTCCACCCTTACGTTGTTAACACCACTACGATCCCGACGAAGCGTTTCGCCTCCTCTTTTATACCGCGTACATCGAGGGACTGGAACAATTTGCCAGCGTCGGTGTTTCCGTCGGTCTACAATTTGAGTGTCTTCAAGGCTAGAGTGAATAGGGTTTTAATAAACTAGTGCTCTTTACCATCAACGATTACGTGACTGCTTACCATCAGGCAAGATTGCGGTCAAGCGATAGTTTATAATTTTAATAAAAAAGGGTACTTTTAATTTACCATATCCGGGTACGATCTAGGTCTCTGCCCGAGTGTTGGCAAGTTATCTTCTCTACCAGTCACTGTTTAGTGACGTCATAACAGGTGTCATGTAAATCCTCAAGAGCAGCACCGTTTGATCTCACCCACGCTGTCATAAACTATTTCAGTACATGTATGGTCTTCTATAATTGTCTATTGTTTGTCTTTTCATTGATTAAAGGGAAGTCTGCTGGCTGGTGTACATTGTACTGAGTTGTTCAAGGCAATGTTTCTAGTCATAATTCTCTCTCTTATTGTGGAAATTTTCATAACATCTGGGTAAAAACCCACACAACACACACCTTCATCATCCTTTACTCTAGATACTTACTCACACGGCAATTGCCTGTGTATTATTACATAAGTTCCTTTTTTTACATATTTATTAAAATAGGCACCTTTGTTGTACATGTCTTCAAACAACGTAGGTACCCCTCACTAGAAGAAAGTTGTTTTACCTATTGCAACTATGATCGTTCATATTCGTGTTTCATGATTGAGTGAATTTGTTTTTGTTCTCAATAAAACATTAAAAAATTTCTTTACCTCTGAGCCGTTCTGAGATTTAATTTATTATATATATATAGGTTTAAGAGTAATCAATGGCGTCGATTCTCTTGATCGTAAACTAAACTAATTTTAAGTTAGTGCATCTTTATCTTTCTATTTCATTAAGAAAAGGGTAGAACATAACATTTTAGTTTAATCCTGTCAAATTAAAATATTCCATAGACAATTTAGACGCGATTATAAATATGGCGACCAAAAATACATAAATTTACGTCAAGCGCGGACTGATTTGACAGGTCTAAACTAATTGTTAAGTTCGTGAGCGAGGGGACGAGTAAAACACTTAGCGGTTGAATACGCACTGACGTTTATTAGAGAATGACGGGTGGCGTAGCTACTGCATATAAGTAGCTACACATATACAACATTTCCCCCCCTTTAGATAACAATATAGTTTTCTTTATATGTAAAATTATACTAAAAAAATGGCTTATAATTAACCCTAGGAATCGGTCGTAACGCTTTTTCTGTCATTTCCGATCTATAACGAGCGTGCTCGGGCTCCGGCTGAGTAGCTTCCCCCCTCTCACCAGTGGGAGAAGCGTCGTGGAATTCTTCCTCGTCTCCTTCTGCTGAATCGGGTTCAGGGCATGGTAGCGTCACTTGTTCACATTCTTTCTCCCCATCCGCATCCTGGGATTGCGCTTCACTGTCCTGAATCTCAGCGGCTGACTCGTCATCGCACGTTGTCAAGTCATAATCTGGTGTGGTATTGGGTCTACCCATCAATTTTGCTTGCATTTGGCTGTTTACGTCGTTGACCGTTCCTTTCATGGGTATAAGCTGATTTGTATGTTTTTTCAACTGTTGTAATGTTTCACTGTCCTTTACTAAATAAACAGTTTTCCCTATGCGTCTTATAACTACACCCCTGTTCCAAGTGAATTTTTTATTTATATTATACAACTTATACATAATATTATCACCTGCCTTATAACATTGTTTATTTGTACCTCCGTAAGCTTTACTCTGCAAACACTGTTTGTGTTTCACTACATTAGTGAGAGTGTCGGATGATTTCGGCGGTGGCGCGTCTGTAGTCAACAAATCTAAGCGCGAACGAAGTTTACGACCAAACACTAATTGCGCTGGTGAAGAGCCTGTTGTAGTGTGAACTGAATTCCTATAATCTAATAAATATTTTAATAAATTTTTGTGTCTGTTGTACGGGTTATTACTCATAATTAAACACGACTTTATGCCCTTTTTAACTACTTTCACATAGCTTTCCGCCTGGCCATTACTAGCTGGGTGATAAGCAGGAGATGTTACATGCGATATTCCATTTGACTTGCAAAAATTTTTGAATTCTTCGGATACAAAAGATGTAGCATTATCACTGACCAACGTGTGTATTAAACCAAACCTTGACATAAATTCATATAGTATTGCTATGACTACAGCCGAGGATGTATTATTTACTTTGTAAACTTCGGGCCATTTGGAATGCGCGTCCACTAACACTAAATATGTGTGACCCTTGATTGGGCCAAGGAAATCAATGTGTACACGCCAAAAGGGCTGATGAGGGTGCGGCCACGTAGCAAGCGGTGCACGCGCGGGGGAAGGCCTGAGCTGTACGCAAATATTACAACTCGCGATCATTGTTTCGATAGCTTTATCGATTCCCGGATACCATACCCTACCACGCGCGTCAGCTTTACATTTTACTATGCCTAAATGTGACTGGTGAAGCTCGGACATTATTCTATTCCGCAGTACTTTAGGTATGACCACTTTGTGGCCACGCATGATTACACCATCCTCTACGGATAATTGGTTTTTACATAAAAAATAAGGGGATATACTCGGATCGGTTATTTTCCTTGGCCAACCATTTAAAATATATTTTGCCACTTTAGCCAATATTTCATCTTTTTGTGTTTCCACAAGTAATAAATTTCGCGTAATAGGCAAACTAGCGTCGACTACAAAATTGACATAAGTAGCCTTATCTTCAGTTTCTGTTAATCCGCTCACCGAGCGGCCCTCTGTGTCGTCGCAGATGCTCGCGCGGGATAAGTAATCAGCACAATTATTACCACTACGTATGTATTCTATTCTATAGTTGTAACCACTCAAAAATATTGCATACCTCTGCAGCCTATTAGCTGACACTTCCGGTATGCCACGATGAGGCCCAAAAATACTGATGAGCGGTTTATGATCAGTTCGGAGTGTAAATGGAACAGATCTACCGTATAGATATTGGTGAAATCGGCGTACTCCAAATATGATGGCTGTTGCCTCCTTTTGTATCTGAGAATACCTGCGTTCAGCCGCGTTCAACGTACGTGAGGCATATGATACTGGGCGCTCCTCCCCGTTACTATCCACCTGCGACAACACAGCACCGAGTCCGCTCGGTGAAGCGTCTACTGTTAAGATAACTTCCTTTGTTGTGTCAAAGTGCGCCAGAACCTGGTCCGATGCAAGAATTTTTTTTATTGTGTTAAATGCGTTTTGATGTTCCAAATCCCAAAGCCATTTACCATTCTTTTGAAGCAACCTATATAATGGACTAAGAATCGATGACGCGTTTGGCACAAAATTTCGATAATAATTGACAAGACCCAGAAATGATTGCAAGTTGCCAACATTTTTCGGAACTGGGGCCTTTAAAATGGCTATAACCTTTTGGGGCGATTTTTTCAACCCATGTTTATCTATTTTATAACCTAAATATTCTACTTCATCCTTAAAAAAATCACACTTGGATTTTTGAAGTGTAAGCCCTGCGTCCTGCAACCGTCGCAACACTTCATGTAATCTATTTACATGTACCTCTCTGGTCTCCCCCGTAACTAACACATCATCCAACATGCACAATACTCCATCCATGCCCGACAGCACACTTCCCATAATTCGCTGAAATATAGCCTTTTCTTAATGAAATATATAGAAAAAGATGCAATGAACTTAAATTTGGTTTAGTTTGTGTAGAAGAAAATCAAGGCCTTACTTTTCGTAACATTAATATAAATAGGGAGCTTTATTATAGCTGAATATGGAATTCGCGTAGTAACTATGAAGGAGTGTGAAGTTTATACATGTAAAGTGATCTAAAGAATCATTAGAATTTTATAGTACCTATAATACACAACTATGCTGAAGGGAACATATCCGCATGTGCACTACTACTACTGAGGTTATCAAACGCAACTAAGTGAACTAACTAATCATTATCCAGCAAACAAGATGCAAAGGCATCGAAATTATACAGCCAAAGCTCCCATGCAATGGGGATAGAGCTAAGCCACCCGCAGCTAAGTCAAATTCGAACAGCGAGGTGGAGCGCGATTGGCTTGCGAGTGTGACGTCAATGCCGACCTCCCGCCGCGCCCCACCCGCCCCGCGACCCCCCCGCCGAAGGCCGCGCCACTCACTTCTGAAAAATAATCTCGATTTTCGGACGGAACATTTTTTTTTCTTTTCTTCTTCACGTACACTGGTCTCAGTGTACGTTGTTTTAATGTTTGTAGGTGAAGGTGTTATCCAATTATTTCTGCGGTGATTTCAAATGTGGCTCGCACGTGTCGGCCGAGTATACGTAAGTACATAGGTGACTACTTACGTCGTGCCTATAAGTACTTGTTCGCAAATTTGGAGCTCAGTTACGTAGATCACGTAAGCACGAATGATTAATTCATAGAATAATGAACGTACAACACTGTCAGTTAGAATTAATTGAAAGCTTGAGATGTTCCGTTTACGTTATTCTTAAGTAATTTTGGTTCATTCCAATAATTTTTTTTCTAAACTGACGTTAAGAAATCATTACGCAAATTGGAATTTTCATACAGAATTGTAACAAATAATACGTGCAGAGTATTGTACTAAATATATTGTATAAAATAAGTCGTGGTGGCGTAGTGGTAAACACCAGTCTCTCAAATATGAGTGTGCGGGTTAAATTCCAGGTGAAGACCAATGTAACTTTTCTAAGTTATATGTAAGTACTTTCTAAGCATATCTTGGACAATGACTGATTAAAAGGTGAAAGAACTTGAGGAAACCTGTACTTTAAGTCTGAATTCGCCAAACCATATTGAGCATACCAAGCTCAATCCTTCTCTGTATGAGAGGAGACCTGTGCCCAGCAGTAGGGCGATAAAAAAAGGTTTTTAATGATGATGATGATTGTAAAAAATCATGTGCTTTTTGTTCTGTTATTTCTTCTTCCCAGCGAAAGCACTAGAAAGTTGTGAAGGGCGGGCTCTTTGAAGGCCTGTCTTAATTAATATTTACGTTCAAAAGGTGCTGGCTGATTATCAGCCTAATTTGAATTAATGACTTTTAATTTTGATTTGATTTTCATCAGCACGGCCTACTGCAGAGTAGGCCGTGCTGATTATATCGAGACCAACGCCTGGAGATAGTCCAATTTTAAGTTGAGTCAAAATGCACATCATTGCGTTACACCTATATTTGATGAAAAAGTAAACCTCAACTCTTTCCTTTTCTTAAACCAAAATATATTATCACTTGGTTTAAAAGTAGGTACAGATATTTCCCACAATTATTAAAAACGTAACTTTTCTCTCCTAAGGACAAAATATATGGATATGATAAAACTTATTATTATTTCTCGAACGACATTATTTGAACAATTAAAGGTTTCCTTTACATGACACCACTATTCACAAATTATCTACCTTCTGTTAATGTTTGTCTAAAATAATCATAAACAATTCGATCTAGCCACCCAGCAGTCTTACCTCGAACGTGAGATCACATATACCTTCAATACTTTTTTTTTTTTTTTTTTTTTTGCCGGGGTGGAAATCCTCATAGGATGCCCGCCGCCCTGGGGTGGGCGACGGGGTATGTCAGACTTTTACTGACTAAAACCACCCCGGTGTGTCTTCTATCACGAGCGCGCGTGGGGCCGCGGGAGTCTAAATTCTTCCACGGCCCCACACCCTCGTGCTGGCCCGGTCTGTCCGGGCCTCGTCTCCTGCACGGGGTAGTGGGGTGTTAAACTACCCCGTGCATCGCCTCAAAGGCGCGCGCCGACACTCGCGCGCGCCTCCGCCTCGGGGTCCATCAATGGGGGGCGGGGACTTCCCCATGTCCCTCGCCCCTGGACCCATTCATGGGGGGCGGAAGAGGGCGTTATCCGCCCTTCCTCGGCGCCCGGTGCGTCTTCTGCGGCCCGGGAAGGGAGTTGATATCTCCCTTTCCCGTTCCGCAGCTTCCTTCTGCGACATCACGTCCTCGCAGAAGGACACCACCGCGTCCCACGACTCTGAGCTGCCGACAATCTTCCGCACTACTGCCGGCAGCGTCAGGTCGCCTCCTACTTCATTTGTGAGGACACGGCGCTGCTCCTCCCAAGCTACACACTCGGAGAGCGTGTGCTGCGCCGTGTCCTCCCCGCATTGGACGCAGTGGTGGCACCGAGCGTCCGGCTCTCTGCCTAAGCGACGCAGGTACTTGCCGAAGCAGCCGTGCCCCGACAGTACCTGCGTCACCCTGAACGACAGGGAGCCGTGCCTCCTCCCGAGCCAGTCGTCGAGTACTGGCCGGATCGCCTCGACGGTAGCGAGGCCGGCGGTAGGGCGCATAAGCCTCTGCCGCCAGTCCGCCACCAGGACCTGACGGAGCTCCTCTCGGCGCAGCTCGATCTGTCGCTGCACCGGACTGGAGCCCCGTGTCCGCTCTTCCTCGCGCCATTGGTACAATGACGCGAGTACTTTCGCCTCTAGGTCCCAGGGCGGGGATCCGGCCAGGACGCAAGCCGCCTCGTAGGAAATCGTGCGATACCCGCGGACGACCCTGACGGCCATCGCCCTCTGCGGCTTGCGCAGAATGGCGAGTGTTCCGGCCGTCAGGTCCATCGCCCACACAGGGGCCCCATACAGGGCCATGGACCGCACGATTCCCACGTACAACCGCCTACAGGCGGCGCTCGGGCCCCCCATGTTGGGAAGCAACGTTGATAGCGCGCCTGCTGCACCCATCAGCTTGGGCGCCAGCCGCCGGAAGTGGGGTCCGAAATCCCACCGGCTGTCGAGCACCAATCCCAGGTACTTCATGGTGAACTCGACAGCTATCCGGGCCCCACTGACCACGATATGTGATCCCGGCGCCGGCGCACGCCGGGGGCCATGGAAAACCATGGCCTCCGACTTGTCAAGGGCCACCTCCAGGCCCAGGCGCCGGATGCGGTTCACCACCTGATACCTTCAATACTAAGTCAACTTGATTCAACAAAAATTAATTTGAAGCATTTACTTCGCTCCCTAAAGTCAATACGCCTCGTAAAACAAATAGCGAGTGCCATGCAGTCATGGAGTCATGGAGGCCTATCGTGCAGTACACGCGACCTCAACAGGTGGCTAGAATTTTTACGATACATAATTAACTACCGCTGTATGGTATGCTAAGGACATGCGATGCCAACCGTAATCACTGGGATGCTAGAAATATCACCGTAATAGCTTGTAGAAGTGTTGAGCTATTATATTGAACTTTTAATGAGAACTGTTGATTTGGTAGGCTGTTTAAGTATTGTGCTTTGTATGGTTTCTTTTTCTATAATTATAAACTAGTGCTTGACTGCGGTAAGGCAGTGAAGCAATCGTTGATGGCTAATCTAGCGCGCTATAAGTTTATTAAGAGCCTATTCACTCAAAAAAATCTGAGTGAATAGAAAGGAAGACGGTAGTTGAGCGAGGTGATGCAATGTTAAACCCAACAACACGACTAACGATGCTGCGCCAGAGGGAGATTGATCTGGAGACTCTCCACGACCAAACTCTTGACACAACAACATTTGGTGCATAATACCCGGCACACATCGCAACACAACTGCTCATACCCGTCCTCCGTACGGCTTCACCAGACATCATGGTTGAAAATGATATATAGATCAGGGATGTTGCGGATGTTTATTTTGTCACATGTTTAAGATATTATATAAATAAACTATATGAATTCAGCCCTTGGGAGAATAACTTTCATTGTGTATTTTACAATCGGCTTAATCATGGTCCTCATTAGGTACTTGGCACAAAATAATTCCATATATCGCTTTGTATCGGTCGTGATCGTGACATTGTTAATTAACTAGTTAGATAACCTATCAATAACGGTAAAACGATAAACTTTACCTACAATAGAATTACTAGTATAACATAATGTATTTTATCTACTCTCATATCAAAAAATTAAAAATATAAAACTAAAAAGGAGTTTATATTGACGTACTTTACCCATAGTATATCGAAAGGAAATTAAAAAATTAAATTATAACATTATTTCTCTAACAAAATAATGTTATAATATTTTTTTTTTTTTCATTACCGTACAGATTACAAACCATAGATAGCACTATTTCATTTTTTTATCTGTGGCTGCGCGCGCTTTGGCGCGTGCGCTTTGATGCAGGGTGCAGAATTTCGGCGCCAAATACGTTTCTTTGCATTGCGAGTCGTTGTTGTGTTTCGCTGGACACATGATTATTATTGTTTCTTAAAATATATGAGATTAGATAAAGTAGTGTATGAAACTGTACATAAATAGGTATTACACACTCGTGTGATACTGTAACAGTTTCATAAACTACTATTAATAAACTAAGCTAGGATTATAGTACTCTTAATAATATAAAGTTACTTAATATAAAGTTTTCCCATAAACAATATCATCATCATCTCAGCGTTAATCCCAGTAGCACCGAAGCTTTTTTCAGATTTGGAGTCCGGGGTCCCCTTGACCAGTCTAACTGCTGATTTTGACTAAACTTCGATAATTTCCGTGAAATAACTGCCGTCTGAGCTGCACAACCCGAAGGCGATATCGAAGCATTGCAGTTAGACCAATTGTTGGACTTTTTGAGGGCTCCAACAACTCGTAACGACTGCCATTAGATATTCGTATGGCAACCGGGACCAACGGCTTAACGTGTTTTCCGAGGCACGACCAGACCAGTGCAAATAATCATATTCATGCATACAAATATCTGCACAGTGCGGGGATCGAACACGCGCCCCTTTGCGCTGCGGCCGCGTTCGCTACCGCTACGCTACGGAGGCTATCAACACTCATAATATCTATCTAGCCGATAAGTCTAGTGACCTACAGCGCAAACAAACACGTATTGATTTATTTACAAGAAATAAATGATGCACCCACGACAACCGCGTCGGGTTTTGTCACCAATTCATTGCTCCCACGCCTTATTATCACGTGCGAGCGGCACGCGCCAGTCGTCGGCCCGCTTAATTTCTTTCTTTTTTGGCTTCGCACGGTTTGTGCATTTAGCCAATGTCACGTAATGAATTATTCATGTCGAAGAAGACGGCCGCGTGAACCTTTTTACGAGGGAGGTTTGAGACAAAGTCATAATGTAGCCACTATGCTGCGATATTTCACTGTTCTTTATGAATTGTTTAGTGAATGCACTTTTACACTATAAATAATTTTAAAAGTCCAATGAAAAATGAGCGTGACACTCAGCTTGACTTTCCCGCCAAAACTCTCTAATTTCTTTCTTGTCACAAATGGCGGATTCGGGTGCAGATGTAGATGTCCAAATCTATGCGAATGCTTCGCATTTGCGCAGGCGCGTGCGAATATTCGTAACATGCCTGATATAAATACTTATTAAAAACCTGATACATACATGGTATCCGTCATGTATGAATGTAGAAAGCTGGACGTAATTGAACGCATTTTCAAAAGAGATCTTATGAAACGTCAAAAGCTAGGTAGGTACACGTTTACTTTTTTTAAAAAAAACAGGCTTTTTTTTCTTTCAATACTTTCTACGTCACTGGCACTTATAAGGGAAATTCTTTTTAACCAAAAAAAAAAATAAACTGATAGAGAACTCCTGCAATATTTATTTTTATTTTAGCTATTGTTACCAGCCTACAAAGTTCCACGTTCAAAATTCGAATGAAGAACAATATTCAATAATTTCGCCCGTCAATATAATAAAAAGCCCAATAAGGCGCCAGAATTGCTCGCGTCCCCGTGTGCGTGCACGCATGTTTACAAGCGCCACGCTATATATAGCTGTGGCGGCTATTTGTGATGACTCTGATTCATTGCGTTAATTAGCCTTATTCCCGACAACGAGAGGTTACGCTGAATTGTTTAAATTTAACTCGCGGTTAGTACTGTTAGCTTGAAATCTGTAGATTGAGTCTTATTTTTATGGCGTTCTAACTGCTATGGAAGCTGTTTCTAATGATTGAACTATGAATACCTAATAGCAAAATATTACTTATTAATTTATTTTCTTACAGCATACAGCGTTAGCCAGCTTCAGATACTTATCACTTTTCATTTATAAAAGATGCTAAAAATTAAGATATGTTTTAAAGTGAGAAATGTTTGGTTAAACTGTCGCTAATTATTACGTAACGTTAAGAAATGTTTTATAAATAAACCTCTAAAATAAAGGGCCATTTTATCATAGGTGTCCAATATTGGCCTATAACATAAATACAGAACTTCAACATCACCAGGCTATAGGCTATTGCCCTCACGCTATTTCGGATCTTGTTTAGACAGTATTTACTTTGGCATTACGACTTATAACCTACTCATGAACAGGCTTAAAAAAGTTCTATAACTGATCATATTTCCGAAGATTACCTTGAATGAAATTGAAACTTAAAATCGTATTTTAAGACAGAAACTACGGTTTATCGTTCTTCGTTCATAGATTTAGTGTCAGTCATATTAATATGAGTCTATTTCATATCAGGCGTTGCCATTTGGCGATAATTATCTTTGGCAGAACTTCAGCAAATGAACCATTAAGACGTATGAAAGAAAATAAATATAAAGATAAACAAATCAATCACAACGCTGTCCCATATTCTCTAGCAGTCAATTTTAAATTTAAAATTTAAAAACGAATTCCATTTTCGTAATTTGACAGTTTAACTTTTTAAAGCAAAGACAATGCCACCGTAGTCCCGGAGGTGGTGCCGCGCGGGCTACAGCCGTGTCTATTCCAGCCAGTCCGTTTCTATTGCAGCCGGCCCCGCCCGAGGTTATTTAAATATACCGTGACGTATTAACGTCAGAACTACACCACTAATATGTTTCCTTGATCCCCATCCGGCTGTGCCCTTCCGCGTATAAAAACCCGCTGTAGTTTATTGACAAGCGCGCACTATAAATAACTTACTTTTGTTTTATGTTTCGCGTACGTTTCGGGGTAAAGGTTATGCAGTGTTTAATTTTGTAGTTTCCTATTTTTATTTTTGGAATATGTAACTAAATCTGTAATTTTAACCTTAAAACTCTTTTTTTAAATTAAATTGGTAGTAGGTATCTTGTATGTTCGCCTGAAATGTGTAGAATGTAGATAGGTATATTTACTAGTTGCATGGAAACAACCCATTTGTTTTATTACCTAAAGCGCATTTAAATATGTATAGGTATTGAAAATTATTTCATAAGGGAATAGTTTTCCTATTTCAACTGTTACTACGTTCGTCCACGAACTATATTATTCTATTTTTAACACATTTTTGAGTGACAACTTACCAAATTAAATTAAATGTATTACCTACTATCACTAAACTACAAAATTATTAGGAAATAAAATCAAAAGTTGTTTGGGTCTCCGTGGTACGGCCTAGTACTTCGTAGCTAGACCCTAACAAATATTTCTTTTGTTAGGTATAACATAATAACTTAGTTAATGAAACATTATTCAAGTGCTAAGAGAGACTACATTTTGAAAAATCGGTACGAATCCCATACCACCCATGCTAGTCAGACCGGTTACTACTGCATGATATCTGAGAAAATCGATTACCAAATGGAAGTCTATACGTAATAACTATAATTAGAAAGATTAGACTATACAAACACATGTACGTAAACCTGGAGTGTATAGTAGGCGTTTACTCTTAATTCATTTCCAGTTAGTCTCACCTACCTACCTAGTCAATATGAAAACATCTAAAACCTAGACAGACTCTGCTCAGTAAGAGGTTACCGAACAGCCGGGCTACTACAGCTACCGGGGACAATATAAATTGGCAACATCAGTGTCTCCAGTGGGATGGCGCGAGATGCGAGCATGCGCGGTTACTATCGATCCATGCTTCGAGATGACTTCACGAGAGGCCGAGAGGCCCGCTCGAGCGCCCCAGCCGTGCATGTCCCTACATTACCAACTGAGCATTTTGTCTATGGATGGCGCCATAAGCTGCTTTTAAATACTCCCTCTAGGTTTGATGTTCGATTTTTAAACTGACTAGTACCAAAAAGTTTTTATATGGAAAGATTAAAACTTTTTTTCGTAGATATCATAGACACAGACTATTTACATTTTCTTGTATTTTCAGCGCAGTAAATCGTTTTCCTAACAATAATATTCCGCAATACTGAATATTGTTTTATTCATAAATTATACCGAAGAGGCAGAACGATTAGAAAGCCATACATTAGTGATATCTTGGCAGCCACTTCAAACCTCTTACATTCGTTACTAGCTACTCCTGTATCGAAGATTCTTGGTAATCACAATACACTACGAAGATTAAGTGGCATTTGACCTAATTGAATTAGTGTTCGAGATTGAAATCAACGCTGCATGTTTCATTAAACATTTGTTAATTTAGTAATCTAAATTTATTTAGATTTATTTTTTCCGAAAATGCACAAATTGGCATAATTGCCAATTTGTGCATTTTCGGAAAAAATAAATCGATGCCTACTATATAAAACACGCGTGTTAATTGCTTTCTACGTAGAATTAAACTAATTTACGTTTGGTTAGTTATCTATCCTGCGTCCTATATTAGCGTTTTGTAAAGGTTTGCAAAAAGAAATAAATAAAATGCATTCGTTGACCATAACCAATAAAAAAAAATTACTTCTCTGTTATTTAGTTTACCTGGTCATAAACCCCCTTATTCATAAACGTTGCTTATAGGTAACTAATGATTAACGATTGTGTAACCATACATTTTAGACGTTTGCACGTCACTAAACATTAATCATCGTTTATGAATAAACGCCACAGTCTTTAAGTGGTTTATTCATAAACGACGATTAAAGTTAAGTGATGTTAAAAGGTCAAAAATGTTTGGTTAAAGAATCGCTAATCACTAGTTTTTTTTTTAATAATTATAAACTAGCGCTTGACCGCAATCCCGCCTGATGGTAAGCAGTGATGCGATCGTTGATGGTAAAGCGCGCTAGTTTATTAAGAGCCTATTCACTCAGAAAAACTGAGCGAATAAGAAGGAACACGGCAGTTAAGCGAGGTGATGCAATGTTAAACCAAACAACACGACCAACGATGCTGCGCCAAATGGAGATTGATCTGAAGACCCTCCACGACCAAACTCCCAACACAACAACATTTGGCGCATCGTACCCGGCACACATCGCAACACAACTGCTCAGACCCGTCCTCCGTACGGCTTCACCAGACATCATAGTTAACTATAATCAAAATTTATGAATAAGGGGGAAAATATATAGGCCAAAAGGGCCTTGCATAGAATGCTCCACACAGCCCTGTGCGTGGCCTGTGTCCCAAGTGTGTGGCATGTCTGAACTTGATCAAGGGGCGGTGCATCGCGTGCCGGCTAATGTAATGCGTTCAACCACTTCATTACCTCTGTACTATTAGCTTATTGAATATTTTCATGTAGGAAACAGATATCATGTTCCATTACTGGATAGTAATCTAGCTATCAATAAGAAGGAAAATGTTGGAATAATATCGTGAGTTTGTTTCCTCATAAAATTGTATATACAATTTGAGTGTCTTCAAGGCTAGAGTGAATAGGCTCTTAATAAACTAGTGCGCTTTACCATCAACGATTGCGTCACTTCTTACCATCAGGCGGGATTGCGGTCAAGCGCTGGTTTATATTTTAATTAAAAAAAAAAAAAAAAAAAAACATGTGTAGGTTAATTACACTGGCTGATTTACACTGTGCAATTTAATTGCCAATGGCTTTAATTAAGTTATAGCAACAATAAAAGTTGCAATGTCTAAACGCCATTTAGACGATGCAAGTCATTTGTAGCAGAAATTTGCCAATGTCATAGGCAATGAAATTGCACCATGTATTCAATCAGTCTTTAGACCAATTTTGATGAAATGTGGCACTTAGATACTTTATAACCAGGATTTAAGCAGTAGGTATATTTTATTCCAACATTCCCACGAAAACGAGAATGACCGCAGAGCCCATCTAGTAAATAATAATGCTAGCCTATTATTGTTCCACTGTAGGCCAAAAGCCTCTTCTGATAAAAAGACAGAGAAAACATCAGCTCTTTTTAAAAAAAAAAAACGTTGCCCCACTCTAGAAATTACTCCTGTACCGTGGGTGCGTTTACAAACATTTAAAGTCACATACAGAGCCAGAACCGGAGCAACTACCTGTAGGCCATCCAAATATTTGTCCTGTGCGGGAATTGAACCCGCAACACGAGGCGTAGCAGTTGACCGCTGTTTAGATAGAGGCCTCGGAATTTAAAACATAGTCAAAGTCTCATCACAGTGATAAAACATATGTCATGTACTTGTCAAAATGTAGAGAAATTATGTAAATGATTAGATTGTGAACATTCCTAGTTATATGTAGTTTGTAATCTTGGACATGAACTGAAGTATGAGAGAAGGCCTGTGCCCTGCAGTGGGACGATAAAAAAAAAGGTTGATAATGATGATGATGGCTTTGCCAGCAATAAGTTCGACACCACCAAATACTCGCTCGCAATTTACTTCTGTAGGATAGTTTTTCCGGAAATCAGTCGAGAATATTTCCATAGTAACACCCTCGCTAATGGTCACCCATCCAATTTATAACAGCACTAATAGTTATTTACGGCGCGAAACAAGCGCGGGGACATTATGACCTTACGCTCTGTAATGTAACTTATGACGACAGTTGACAGTAAAACCTTTTTCGTTACAGTCTGCAACTTCATAGTACACGAGCGATGCGTGGGGCAAGTGGTAACGCCGTGCTGTGGGGTAGCGCCGAGCCTCATCAAGGTAAACTATACTTTAACACCTCACTAATAACACACACATTACAGAACAACAAAAGTTCTGATTATCAACAGTTGAAATTTTAAGTAGCTATCAGCACCCTAATTGCGTAATACACTATTGCTATCGATTGGAAACATTTTGAAGAAAATTGCAAGTTCATTGCTCTTATGTTTGAAAAAGTTAACTGCTCAACAACTTAATATAACTTACTAAAAAACGTAATGAATGTTGTTGAACTGTCAAAACGAAACCCATTGCTATTGAATTGCTAAGCCGAAGCGAAGCGAAGCCCATTGCTGCTGTGTGTTACCTAATTACCCTGCTGATTATTCATGCGTGGAGCAATGGGGGCGTGCTTTGGTAAAACGAAAATCAATTATAATTATGACACCAGCATTTTAAGATCTGTTACTGTAGATTGCGAGAAGAATGGATTTGAAAAACTTTCAAGCAGAAATTAACAATACGAAATGCATTTAAACAGCCTGAAACACGTTACAGCAACAAAAGTTATTTGATAACGTGGTTTAACAATTTCATAATAGATGACGTAACACTTTCCAATTCCTTTAGACTTATTGTATTATTTCTTGTTTTACCATTACACTGGAAAACGACAGCAGGTCAAGCTACCAGAAACTGTCAAATATTTCCAATAAACCTTGACCCTTAATGCTTTAGAAATAAAGCTGAATATATAATACAGAAATCTGATAGATTGTAGTAGCTTGATGTGCTGTCGTCTGTACTTCATTACACATTACATGATTTTCTCTAGCATAGAATTTTTTACGCGGACAAAATTTGTTTGGTTACAAAAAAAAAAAAAAAAAAAAAATCTTGTACCGAATCCATGGCTTCACGTCGTAAGACCAGTGGGTTACTATGACGTTTAAAAACCGTCATGGTTCCAATGTCGGAGAAAGATGGAGTTATATAAAATGAATAGCGTTATCGCTTTTTAACAACGTAACCATGATGGTTTTAACACGTCATGTGGGGCTTCAGACGTCACCGACCATAGACAATCAAACCTGCAAGGTAATTGTGTAACACACTATCAGGGAGTTTTGGCGGGAAAGTCAAGCTGAGTGTCACACTCATTTTTCATTGGACTTTTAAAATTATTTATAGTGTTGTTTACTAAATAAAAGTGCGTGATTTATGTAGTAAAAAGTGCATTTAGTAAATAGTTTATAAAGAACAGTGAAATATCGCAGCATAGCGGCCACATCATGACTTAGCCCCAAACCTCACACGTAAGACTGGTCACGCTGCAGTCTTTTTCTACATGAATAATTCATTATTACTTGACATTGGTTAAATGCACAGACCGTGCGAAGCCAAAAAATAAAGAAAGTAAGAACACACTATCAGTAGCAATGGTAGCGTTGATAGTAGCATTGACAGCCTCCGTGGCATTGCGGTAGCGAACCCGGCCGCTGCGCAAGGATGGCCAGGTTCGATCACCGTGCAGAGCAAATCTGTCAAGTGTGGTCTGGTCATACCTCGGAAAGCATGGTGCCGGTTGCCATGCGAACATCTAATAGCAGTCGTTACGGGTTGTTGGAGTCCTCAAACTTCCAACAATTGGTCTAATTGCAATGCTTCGATATCGTCTTCGGGTTGTGGAGGTCAGACATTTCAGATAAATTATCGAAGTTTAGCCAAAATCAGCAGTTAGATTGGTAAAGCGGTCCCCAGACTCCAAAGGTGAAAAGCTTCGGATGCGACTGGGATTAACGCTGAGATGATGATGATGATGACTATCAGTAGCAATGGGTATGAATTTGACAGTTCAACAACATTCATTGCTGTTGATCAGACACATTTTTCGAACATATGGAGCAAAAGACTAGTAATCTGCTTCAAAATTATTCCAATTGATAGTAATAATTGGATAAATGGATAGTCACTCACAATGGGCCTCATACGAAGGCTCAAAGCCACGCAAAGAACGATGTAAAGAGCTATGCTCGGAGTTTCTCTACGCGATTGAATCAGAAATGAGGAGATCCGCTGAAGAACCAAAGTCACCGACATAGCTCTTCAAAACGCTAAAATTAAGTGGCAGTGGGCGGGGCACATTGCTCGTAGAACCGATGGCCGATGGGGCAGGTTCTGGAGTATCGATCATGTACCGGAAGACGCAGCGTAGGGAGGCCCTCAATAAGGTGGACCGATGACCTATTGAAGATCGCGGGAAACCGATGGATGCGGGCAGCACAAGACCGGTCATTGTGGAAAGCCTTGGAGGAGGCCTTTGTCCAGCAGTGGACCTTTACAGGTTGAAGAAAAAGGAGGTTTGTTACGTAATTAAAATGTTGGTTTTACATTTTGTCAATAGAATACGGAACCTTTCCAAATTTCTTGAACTCTACGTATAACCGTATTCGCGTATAGCTCTTCGTTACCTTTTCTCCCACACAAATACTAAAATTTGTCATATTAAGGACGATTAACATTTGTTTCTCGTGTCCTACAGAACCCAGTGGCTCACTGCTGGTCGGAGCCTACACACCACAAACGCAAGTTTTGTACGGTGTGCCGGAAGCGGCTCGATGAGTTACCAGCCTTACATTGCATGAGTAAGTACTACGCCTTATCTTAAACAAATTTTATGGTACAGTTACTTTACCTCTGACAGGAGCAACTTTATTGTGACGATAGTAAAGATCAGAATAGTTTTGACAAACTTAACAGTAGCAGCAACCCAACAGCAACCTTATTAGAGTGAGAATATAGATCACTGTGATTTGGACAAAATCAGAGGTAAAACAGCTGTGGAACGGAAGAGACAGTCACGAGCTGATAGAGATAAATCTATAGAGTCGATCTTTTTCTAAAGTTCAATGTTTTATATTAACAGCTGCGTACTGTTTTTTAGTAACATTTAACATTGTTTTCTTATAATAGGTTATACGATGAGATGCCGTTGTTCCGAGTAAATATGATATTTGAATTCGTAGAAAAGCTATACGTACTTGAGATGATGTTGTTTGTATTGCTACGAACATGTAATAATTGCTAGCAAGCGTCACATGATTTAAAGAGGAAAGTGGCTCATACTTTTATTAAGCAAAAGTATTGTAGTTTAACGTAAAAGTGTTTGATAAAAGCTAGATGTGTCAGCTGTGAAGTCTGTAAGTTGACTAACGAGTCGTCTTTCATCCAGTATGCGAGTACTACGTACATGGAGAATGCGTAGACTTCGCGGCAGCCGACTGCAAGGAGAATGCGACATATTGCGCGGGCAGCGAACCGCGTCATGTGCATCACTGGCGCGAGGGCAACCTGCCCGCCAACAGCAAGTGCTCCGCCTGCCGCCGCGCCTGCTGGTCCGCCGAGTGCCTCACCGGCTACCGCTGCGAGTGGTGCGGCAGCACTGTACGTATTGCTCAGACTTTTAGTCCACTGCACAATACAAGTCATCAAGTGCTCTTGCACTTATGAGCTCTTGTTCTTGAAAATTTAAAGTTTATCTCATATCGGACTTTTTAGCAAATTATTATCTAACATATAGCTTTCATTTCTTCATTCACTTTCACGGTATAATGAAAGCGCACCTATCGACAGTGCCATGCAGGATGTCGCGCCCTCATACCGGACGAATGCAACTTCGGGATGCTACAGCCGATCTTCTTACCACCGTCGGCCGTGTCGATACCGCGCACGGAGGTACCGATGGAAGCGATCATCGGCGTGCACGTGCGGCCGCCGCCCTCGCAGCGCGACTTCGGCTGCCGTAAGTGTCCCACAAACAGTGGCCCCGGCAACCACCGCTTCCCGCCACGTACATGTGCCACGCAATTCGCAGCGAGCTTCCTTAGTCTAGGCCTCGCTTGTAAAGTAGTCCGTCGGTTCGCGCTCCGAGCTGGTCACAGGCACACACGGTCAGGGATCTGCTGCTCGAAGACGTAGAGGATCACCACAGGAACTTTTTCCAACTTATTTTTCTTATCGAACGCTTTGCTAATGAATTCTTTTTCTTACATTGGGTTTGGATCATCACAATTATCTTTCCGAGTTACACACTTCTTTTGGCTTGACCCCCTCAGTACACTTTTGTCTTGGTCTGTCGATCCTGCACCGTCCCGTATGCGAGTCTCGGGCGTCCCGACCGTTCGTCCCGACCGTGCGTCCTGATCGTGCGTGGCTGAGGCGGCGGCATAGTCGCGGTAGGCGGTGTAGGTCGGGCGCTCCGGCGCTCGTCTCGGCGAATCGCTTGGCACATGCGTGGAGCGGCGTGGCGTGAGCGTGTGTGTTGGGGCAGCGCGCGGCGGCGGCTGGGCGCCGGCGCGGCTGGTGACGCTGGCGCGGCGCCTGCTGCCCGCCGCCTGCAGTCCGCACGGCGGCGCCTCGCCCCCCTACTCCCGAGGTAACGCGCGAGCCCAGGCCCACGACCCCACGCCCCGCGTTTAGCGCACTTGCTCCGGCTCCGTTCAGATATACCGATCAGGACTCTAGTCATCAGGTCCACTATATTCAAAGAGCCTAAGAAATTTCGACCTTACCTTCTAAGTTATGTGCAATATCTTGGTCACGCCTAAAGTTCAAACACTTTTAATCTGTAATCGTAAGTAAATCTTGCTTTGAATGGACGCCCTGGTCGGTACATCACATGCATGCTACTTGACTAAACTTTCAATCACGGTTTAGTCAAGTTGAACGTTAAAGCTTTCGTTGTAAGCTTACACCTTCCTTCTAGACGCTGTACATCTATGGTAACCGATTCATAATAACTTTAAAATGAGGATGTATATGGAAACATACTTGGTAATCAATACGGTCAAAAATCATGGTGGCTTAGTGGTTAAAACACCAGCCTCTCAAGTATGAGTGTGCGGGTTCGATTCTATGTCAGGCAAGTGCCAATGTAACTTGTCTAAGTTATATGTACTATCTAAGTATATCTTGGATACCAATGACTGACTACAAGGTGAAGGAAAACATCTAATTCTAGAGGAAACCTGGACTTTAAGTCTAAAATCGCCAACCCGCATTGAGCAAGCGTGGTGATTACGCTCAATCTTTCTCTGTATGAGAGGAAACCTATGCCTGTTGGGCATAGGTGGGACGATAAAAAGATTGATGATGAATCAATGCGGTTGGAATATGACCTTAAGGTCAAACCAAAATGTTGATAAAATCAGTTCTTTTAATCTTTAAAATATTGGAATAAGAACATAAGAACAATTTCCTAACAGTAGTTGCTAACTATTAAATTGTTGATTCGTTTTCAAAAACCATATACATTCTCATGCTAACTAATACTCAAAGCTACCTCTCAACTACCTTCATTTCTCTGAGTTTCTATGTGTGCATGAGGCAGCTATGTGCTTTATAAAGTAACATACACTGGATGTGAGCGGCACTCTATACCTCACTCGATGCCGTCACTACGAACTACTGCTAAATTATAAGACCTCAAAATCATTAAATCCACATTAGATGTTCTGTGAAATAAATATATGAATCCCTCGAACTTGAATTGGCAAGCGCATTGTCATGAAAAATAACAGAACAATTTTATAAAATGGTGGGATTTTATAGATTTTACGAATTCGAAAAGTAATAGATATCAATACCCACCGGATTTTATAGATTTTACGAATTCGAAAAGTAATAGATATCAATACCCACCTTTATGTGAACTTAGGCTGAATGCTCCCTAACCTTTGCAAATATTTTCATTAAAAATTATTCACACAGCTTGAATTTCAACAAATCTCTTTGAATCTTAGCTGTACTGTCCCGGCACTAGAATTGTAGTTAAGTGAAACCTTGAATATATACCGTGCCCTCCTGGAACGCTCAGACCTGTCAGTCCAAGAATACTCATGATGAAGTATTCCAACGGCACGAAGGTAACAGACGGAAACGAGATATTAACGACAAACATGTGTGTATTTATGTATGCTTAAGTGTCCAGCGTCGCTTGGTGTAACATGTCATTATAAAAACACATTTTAGACGAGCAATGGATTCGATAATGCAAAACTGTAAGCTAAAAGTCGCTTGGAAACAAGTTTACTTAGCAAAACAACTGTTGAATTGGAAAAGATGTATTAATAAAAATAAATGTGTTTGATAATGATATCCTTATATCGATGTGTCTTAAAAGTTGTATGAATGTCGATCAAAGTTATGCTCTTAATGAGCAAAATTAAAAACATTTCATTTTGTAATAATTGCGTTAAATTAAAAAAAAACTCTTGCAAAATAACTTGTATTGACGTGTCATGCAACTTAATGTTAGTAGTTAAAGAAAATACATAATAACAATTATTCCATACATCGAGATACGATTTGTATAAGATACCTAAAATTTTAAGAGTAGGTATCAACAATTTCCGACTTAATAATCTTTAAAATCCTGGTGCATGGAAAATTTAAATAACTAGTTAACAAATAAATAAACAAATAACGTAAATATTAATAGATTTATACTAACATAGGTTACCTTTTTGCCTGCGTTGTTCGCTTACTTAGGAGAGTGGTGTGATGAAATAAAAACAATAATTAAAACCGCTTACTTACGTCCCACAGATAATAAAACGAAGCTTAGTGCAATAATAAAAAGACTTTAAATAAAACACGACTTAACTCTATAGGAAGACAAAATCAACAATTGATTTTGTCCCTCCTAAAGAAGCTGAAACTGAAAAGTTTCCACTTCTTTGTATGGAACCTATGGCTCATGTGTATTCTTTTGTGTGATAATCCTGTAGCTTTTTGTGCATCACAAGCAACTACACATTTCTTCCCAAAGCAGGACTGAATAAAACATACCTTTTCGCTATTCCATGGCGACGTGTTCCGCGGTCGTGTGGTCGCGGACGATCGGGGGTGTGTATGTGAGCGATATGGGTGTTGCAGCGCGCAGCGTCAGCGAGGAGTTCAGTTCGGGCTGCGAGGGCCGTTCGGGCTCCGGCGGCGGCTCCACGGGCGCTCCCGCCGACCAGGACCACCGCCCGGACCACAAACAGCATCGGGACCGGACCCCGGATGATCGTGATGAAGGTACTATATCTTCTCACCTAATAATGATTTGCGCTAGGAGTCCCAAATTGCAGTTAAGCCATATCAAATCCCACTGAGCCTGTAGTCATAACCAAAAGGAAGCTCAGATAGCGAAAGCTTCGAAAGTCTGTCTTCCATAATAAAACAGAATCCACATGCTTTTTGTTTATCACAATGGCTTTATCATTCAAACGACGTATAATTGCACTACGTACCTATTTGTACCGTATAACAGAAGTGGTGAAGGTGTACGACGGCGAGGCGGCGTGGACCCGACGGCTGTACCGGCCCGTAGTGGTTGGCCGCAACTGGAACGAACGAGAGTTGGTTGCGGCCGCACTGCGGGCCTTCCACGTGGCCCGCGATCCTGAGCTGTTCGAGCTCACTGACGCGCTGGCCGGCGACGAGCCGCCGCTCAACGATCCAACGCCGCTCGCGCATGTCACACGCCTTCCCAACAAGAGACCGGCACTCTTCTTGCGATTCAAGTGAGTGATCCACCAGCTTCACCCAAAAGTCACCCACAAATCATAATTGTAGTTAAACCACTCACAGGCACATTTGAACTCAAGGAGACGGTCAGTAAGGAAAGGACTCGGGGTAGCTATTTGACTACCCTTAATTTTTTCGAATTAGAAATAAAATAAATTCATTCAGTAAGATAGGTACTTCTTTATTTTTTGAGTGGGAAATCATCAAATGACCTCACCCGAGGAAAAAGGCGTGTCAGGCGTTTCCTGACTAAATCCCACCCATGTTCCTTCCCGTGCCTGTGCGCCGGGGGCCACGGCATCTGTTTCGAACACTTCCAGCCCGTGGCTCTGGAAGGCATCGAACTTCGTGGACTCCGTTAATCTTCCTTAGTATATCAATAAAAACAAAAAAATCTAATTTAAATAATATCTCGCCTTATAATTCATACAAAAATTGAGGCGCCACTGAATTTTTAACTCGCTTACTTCATAGTTTAGTTGTTGTATAGTTAATTTTTTCCTGGAATATTACAATAGGGTATTTGACTAAAAAAAACTAATTAGTCCGTCAGTCAGATTTCCAAAAAATACTAGACACGTATTTTTGTTTTATCAAAACAATAAAAATTGCCAAATATAAAAGGCATCAAAGATCAGGAGTGGTGGCTGGTGACGCCACTCCTCGCTAAAAAGTGTAACGTGAGTTTTTAACACACTGTGTCGTCTTCATTTTCTGTTTATATGAAAAAGAAAAAATACGTGTCGTGTATTTTTTGAAAATCTGACTGAAGGCCTAATTAGTTTCTTTTTTGTCAAATACCCTATTATACTTCTTAAAAACATCATACTCATGATTCCAGTTATTTTGTAAAGTTTCTGCATGGAACCATATCCAATCCTGTTGAGTCACACAGTTTGCTCAATGGTACGTGTGTTGCACACAGAGAGCCCGAGAGTGGTGGTGGTGAGGTACGAGTGTACCCAGGACGAGTAGCGGGCGCCGGCGAGACTTTTGTTACTGTCGGCTGCACCGGCGATGATGCCGTGGCCGACCTGATGGCTGCCGCGCTCGAGCGGTTCGGGCTCGACCCCGCGAGAGCTGTGCATGATTATCGCTGTTCAGAGATTTTGTTAGACCGAGGGGGTAAGCATTTAATACGTACTATGGTACCTTATAGGTTGAAATTTAGTAGTAGCTATTTATAAATTGACAACGTCAGCTTGGAAAATGTTAAACTTTAATCTTATTTTTTTTTCACGATTTCCGACTGTTGTGGTGGTGGTGGTGTGTAATTTGGTACTGTGCTTTAGTATATAGTTACAAGAATTGTTATCATCATCATCTCAGCGTTAATCCCAGTAGCATCCGAAGCTTTTTCAGCATTGGAGTCTGGGGACCGCTTTACCAGTCTGTGCTGATTTTGGCTAAACTTCGATATTTTCCGTGAAGCGACTGCCGTCTGACCTCCATAACCCGAAGGCGATTTCGAAACATTGCAGTTAGACCCGTTACAAGAATTGTATCGTTGATAAACTCCAACAAAGTTGTTGATCACTTTTGAATAAATGATCAACTTTTGTTGGTAAAATCTCGTCAAACATAGTCAATGACGCCAGTTGTACGTTTATAATTAGCATCTATAAGAACCACAAAAATCTAAAGAAGCTTGGGGTAGACTGGACAGTGACGCCAGCGTAGTTACGTAAAAGCTACGGAGATGATTACGAATCAACTGACCGGTTTATGATCTATGTTTCTTTTAGCGATGACGACCTTAGCACTACATTACCATCACGATTAAGGACGGTATTACAGAACCTTACTCAATATTTAAGCATTACTTAAAACTAGTTTCAACCAATAAAATAGCTTGAAACGAGATTTAAGTAAAACTTGAGTTTTGAGTGAGGTTCTGTAATATGGACGTTAGTGTTGCATCAGTTAATCACACGTAGCTTCCAACTGTTGGCCCAGTGTCGGAGCGCGTGCTGGAGGAAGACGAGCGCCCGTGGCGCATCGTGGTGCGGCTGGCGCGCGAGTCCGTGCGGCGCATGGAGCTGGCGCGCTTCTATCTGCAGCCGCGCCGCGACCCGCACGGGCCCACGCTGGCGCTCTTCGTGGCCTCGCTGCCGCCCGGCCTCTCGGAGAGGAACTACGAGAACATCTTGGTCGAGTTCTTGGGTGCCGGTCAGTATACCACGGCAGTTATTACATATAGGACATTAGGAACAACAGTCATCCAGTTTTTTATCTCCTTAGACGAAATCCCATGTTCTTATTAAATTTAGTTTCCAGAAATACTCTGTTTGACTATTTTAGCTCCACTTAAAAAAGCAGCTCTCAAATGGACCTTAATTTTTTTTTCTGTACAGACAACAAATTCACATCGATCGGTCCGATCTACTATGAGTACGGGTCGATGGTGATCACTTATGAGGACGCGAGCAAAGCGGTGCGCGCGCTGTATGCGCTCAGAGAGGCCAAATATGAAGATAAGCATTTATTGGGTGAGTCACAAGGTTTATTATCTATGTAAACCAAGTTACGTTGTTGCCAACACTATGACCCGGACAAGCGTTTCGACTGTCTTTTATACCATGTAGGTACATCGAAGGACTGGAACAACTTGAAAGCGGCGGTGTTTCCGCCTGACTCCTATTTAAATTTCTTCAAGGCTGGAATGAATAAGCTCTTAATAAACTAACACGCTTTACCATCAGCGATTACATCACTGCTTACTATCAAACGGGATTGCGGTCAAGCATTAGTTTATAACATAAAAAAGGTTGTCACTCTAAAGACACACAGGGTAACATTTTAAATAATCTACTAAAATTTTCTACAGGGGTCCAGAGTCGTGTACCGAATACCCCTGCCATCATGTATGTAAGATCTTCGATGAAGTCAAACTCCAACTTTTATAAATAAAGCGCATGCGCATATATGTAAAATGTTTTTTCTAAAAAAAAAAAAAAAGTAACTAAGCAGAAGGAGAGCACAGACGACAGCAGGTCAAGTTACCCGAAACTATCAAATATTCCCAATCAATCTTGAGTCTGAATGCTTTAGAAATAAAGTTGAAAATCTAATAAAGACATTTGGCAGATTTTAGCAGCTTGATGTGTGCAAAACCAAACTGTACATAAGGATCGCAACAGAAGGTGTTGTGTAGTTTCTGCCCACTAGTGGAAGGCGGGAGTTTATGTTTATAATTTTTTGTTTCAACTTGTCAAACTCCAATATAACTCCACAGTGATGTTGTTGCCGAGCATCGAACCTTCGATGGTGCCGGCGGGCGTGAAACCTCTGCTGGTGTTCGTTAACGTTAAGTCTGGAGGCTGCCAAGGCCTCGAGCTCATTTCTTCCTTCCGCAAACTCCTTAACCCTTACCAGGTGTTTGACCTTGAAAATGGAGGTCCGCTGCCTGGGTAAGTAACACTTGAAATTATTGTATTCTTGACAAAAAATTTACAACACTTCCAATCCACAACAGATTTATTTTTGCAATCTCTAGATAGGCTCTAGGACGGGAGAATAAAATCAATTACTCCTAATTGACATTAGAAGTACCTACTCATCTGCGCACGTTTGATCTAAATATGTATCTACCTATTACGAAGTTTCAGAAGAAAAAAAAAAGAGAGAAAACTATACATTATACATACAATATTTTTCTTTAGGAGGTTTTCAGTGCGTGATGACGACCTATACAACTTCAAGAATATCTTCGTTCCCTGCGCAGGTTGTACGTGTTTCGTCACATTCCGAACTACAAGATCCTGGTGTGCGGCGGCGACGGCACGATCGGCTGGGTGCTGCAGTGTCTCGACAACGTCGGACAGGACTCGCAGTGTTCCAACCCGCCCTGCGCCATCGTGCCGCTCGGCACTGGTAAGGATTCTTCCGATGATCATCATACACGTGTAGTTTGTGTCTTGTTAAGTAATCATGAGCATAAGTCATCTTTTCTAATCAAAAAGCGCCAATTTTAGGTTTTAAAACTACTTAATCTTGAAATGACTGCACGATTAGCGCAGTGGTTAAGCTATTGACTGCTGCGCTGTGTGTCGCGGGTTCGATTCTCACACAGAACAAATATTTGTATGACCTACAAGTGATTGTTCCGGGTATGAATGTTTGTGTGTGTGAATTTAAATGTTTCTAAACGCACCCACGAGCAGGAGCAATTCCTAGTGTGGGGCAATGTTTTATAAAAAATAAAAATCTTGAAATCCAAACTTAAGCGACTAGGCTAGCGGTTAGCACTAGTAGCACCAGTCGCAACCAGTCGCCAATCCAACACACGAATCTGTTTTGTTTTGTTTTGTTTTGTGTTGCTTATTTGTATATCTGTGTGCTAGATTGCAATCTGGAAACTAGTAAAGGTACACAGCTGATTGCGGAGCGCTAAACTTGAATGAAGGTCTATCCCTACCTTAAAATTATAAACTTTCCTGAATTCTGTTACGCGAAAAAATTAATGTAAATGATTTAAAAAAAAAACTAATTTACTCTTCAGGCAATGACCTGGCCCGCACGCTTCGTTGGGGATCCGGCTATACCGGCTGCGAAGACCCGCTGTCGCTGCTGCGTGACGTCATTGACGCCGAAGAGATCCGCTTGGACCGCTGGACCGTCGTCTTCCACCCCGAGGATAAGCAGGACGAGCCTAAAGAGCTCTCTAAGCAACTACCTGGTTAGTGAAACGAGAAGCAGCTTGCAGAGCTGAAGTTATCATTGACAATCAATGATATAATAAATTATAAATGTTTGATGTAGGATAGGCATAGCCAGATTAGATTTTATGAATCATTGCAATCGAATACCGAAAAATAAATTCCATTTCGATGGTAACTTGTAGATAATGCATCTGGCCGCGCCTACAATGCTTTTCACATTAGAAAAATCATTGGCTTTGTGGTCCAAACATTTTTGACGATATCATTTCACACAACCGACACATTTAGGGGCTTTAGTCCTACGAAGGACTACTTTTGGACCACACAAAATTTAAACCTATGTTAGGAATGGCTAAAGAAAGTTGGAAAAATAAGGTAATGCTCTGACTTTCTTTTTAAGAAGACTAAAATGCGAAAGTCTTCTTCAATTCGAATCTTTTTTATCAAAAGTAAAGCCACCGCGCCATTTCATCATACCGTAGTGGTGACTACATTTGTGTGATTCCGCAGCGTCTGTAACTACAGGATCACAGAGCGAGGACAACTCTCAGATCCTCGTGATGAACAACTACTTTGGCATCGGGATCGACGCGGACCTCTGCTTAGACTTCCACAACGCTCGTGAAGAGAACCCTAATAAATTTAATAGCAGGTACGCGTAAGCTCCGAATTAGTAACGATTTTTGAACACGGAGATCCGTCTGATAATTGGTGTTTAACTGTTTTCTTCAAACTAAACCATCTAACCTCTGCCCACTTTTTCTATCGCTTACATTTTATCCGAGCGCTTCGTTTGCGAACCTTTCTATTTGAAATTATATTTAAAATCAAGCCAGAAAAATTGGTTCATGGGAAGCCTCATGAGAGAGGTAGAGATAAAGAGCACCGTCCTAAATGGCTTCATCTCCGCAATAATACCACGAAAATAAGAGTTCGTAAGCACGGTCTTTATGTTGCTATTAATGTTCTAGGCTCCGTAATAAAGGTGTGTACGTGAAGATGGGACTCCGTAAGATGGTAGGGCGCAAGATGTGCAAGGATTTGCACAAAGCCATCCGCCTAGAGGTAGATGGCAAACTCGTGGAACTGCCCCAGCTAGAGGGGATCATCATTTTAAATATACTCAGGTAAACACCACTTTTAAACTATTCAAACTCTGGCTATCAGCCATATCTAAACAGATTAACGTTAAATTGGTATAAAACTTAATTATAGATTTAGATCCAAACAACCATTAGATAGAACTGCTGTGGAACCTTCATTTCAATTTGGCAACATAGCCACAGTCACTAATTTATTTATATATTAACCTATCTACAACTGTAGCTGTACATGTAGAATATGATGCGATAGATATAGCACGCAAAACTAAAATTATAATACAAATAAAAAGTTACGCATAGTGCAGAAACAACTTTTACAGCAACCAACGGGTAGATAAGCAAAGAAATGATGGTATTGTTCAAATATCTAAAGACCGAATGCTGATACGAAAATCGATTTAAATCACCCTCGAGTTCGATATCAAGGTGTATAACGCAAACGTATTCTGCAAGAAATTATATAACGTTTTAAGATTCTGTAATTTCGTGGACATACCTACCACTAGTCATGCTTTTTTAACATAGACACTAACCTCACTACTTCCACAGCTGGGGTTCGGGCGCTAACCCATGGGGCCCGGAAAAGGACGACCAGTTCAGCAAGCCCAACCACTGGGATGGTATGCTGGAGATCGTGGGCGTCACCGGCGTCGTGCACCTGGGGCAGATCCAGTCCGGCTTGCGAGGCGCCATGCGGATAGCGCAGGTAAGAACACGGGGCTGAAATATGAGGTTCAATAAAACACATTCGTCAGCAACCTGGAATAAATATACGTATTTCATTTCGTACACAAATTTCTGTTTGGCGTTAATACTTGGTCCCAAATCCAAACGATAAACTGCGACAAACGTTAAGCAGATTGCATAGTTGGTGATAACCATAATGTTACTAAAGCTGTTGACTTTATGCTGTCGTAAAAAGGCTGGGTAGCAATTGACAATCATATAACAAAAAATCTCAGATGATTTCATTCCGTAAGAAGTAACTCAACATTATTTTGTGATGGAAATGAATACTACAACACTGGCTTTCTACTACACTAAGCCTGTCGTGCAGGCTTACTTCCCTTTCAACATTTTCCCGCCATCCGTGTTAACTGACAGCTGTCATGAGTGACAGCACCTCCTTCACAGCTTTTATGAATGAAACAGAGTTATAACCCTACAACACACTTATTCACCATAAATACTAAATATCCGCTCGCCAACTGAACCCGACGTATGTCCACACAGGGTGGCCACATCAAGATCAACCTGAAGAGCGAGATCCCGGTGCAGGTGGACGGCGAGCCGTGGGTGGCGGCGCCCTCCGAGGTGGTGGTGCTCAAGTCTGCGCTCAAGGTAACTACACTCCATCACATACTCGAACCACGCCACGAGAGCTGAGCGATACAACCTGAGCATCAATGAGCTTAATTCGTGGAAGCTTTTTAATGGCAATCGCAAGCGCTAATTGTTCATTATTTAACTATGTATCTATAACACTGTAAGCTATCTGAAAAACAAATACATAAAAATAAAATAAAGCTAGGGCTAATACAGGGTTTTTCATTAAGAGTGCTCGAACATTGAAATGAAATAAAACATCTATTTAAGTGATATTACCACATTTTTATTACATTTTAAAAAATATTCAATGACATTATGTTTGGAAAATAACATCAGCCAGTTTCACAGTTTTATGTAGTGTATTTAGTATCAGCATTGCACCAGAGCGAAGCCGGGGCGGGTCGCTAGTGTGTATATAATATCAGTAGATACTCAGCTACATACTATATTCGTGGAAGCTTTTTAATGGCAATCGCAAGCGCTAATTGTTCATTATTTAACTATGTATCTATAACACTGTAAGCTATCTGAAAAACAAATACATAAAAATAAAATAAAGCTAGGGCTAATAGAGGGTTTTTCATTAAGAGTGCTCGAACATTGAAATGAAATAAAACATCTATTTAAGTGATATTACCACATTTTTTATTACATTTTAAAGAATATTCAATGACATTATGTTTGGAAAATAATATCAGCCAAATGGCCACCGCGACTCTGATGTAGATGGTGTATTCTGGTGGACCAATATGGAAGGACGTCTTCGGATAAATGGGGCTCAATTTCACGAAGATCGCCAGTTATGTTGGCCTTTAGGGCAGCAATTGAATGTCACCACAGTCAATTGCTGCCCTAAAGGCACACTAAAGATGTGACGTCATAATCGAGCGGTGTTAAGTCACACGATCTCGGGGGCCAGTTGATGTCGCCACCACGCGAGATGACGAAGCCCTCGAACTTCTCTTTCAATAAATTTAATGTTTCCCGTGCTGTATGGCAAGTGGCGCCGTCCTGTTGGAACCACATGTTTGTAAGATCCATACCACCTACCCTAGGCCACAAAAAAATTGTTATCATCGTCCGATATCGGTCGCCATCGCAACGTACGGAACGTTAGGCGAATAGAGCACTGATTTTGATAGTAAATTTTAATAATTTCTACGCGTTGTTGAAGCTTGTAGCGTTCCATGGTGAAATGTCACGACTAAATATGTATTCATGCCAAATTTGACAGCTATCGCATTACGAAGATGGCCGCTATGCGCTGTCAAAGTTCGAGCGTCCCTATTGAAAAACCCTTTACATATGGAGAGAACATCTGGTTCTGGCGACCCCAAGTAACAGCCAGGGGCCAGTTTCCGGCAGGAAATGGCGCTTTAAGATTATTTGATATAAATTGCTAACTGCACTGAGACCGCCTGGTAATGCCATTTTTGGCCTGCCTTTGTACCTAGCTGTATCCTCATTTCTAGAATGCCGGAACTGTAGTCTCATTCATACATGACGTGGTCAAATGCCTTGAGCTTCTTGAAATATCTATATAACGATGCTATTGATGTTCGTCTTGACACATCGAATGTTTTTATATTATTTGTAATAGAAAACAACACTACCTATCCTACTCCATTCACGTTAGCTTTAAACAAAAGAGGTTCGTAGAAGCAGAGACGCATAACATCAAATTTTCGAGATGAGTTCAAATAACACTAACACAACTCGAGGTAATGCCTACTAATAACGATAACAAAATGAAAACAAAACAATAACAACTAAATGACAAAAATCGCCAACAAACAGGTAAGATCGCTATCTGCTGAGTTTCGTAATTTTTTTCGTCATTTGTTTGATTGGCATTCACTTGTCGATACTAGTGGAGTACGCAAACACAGCTATGTATTTTGGCGGAAGCCATTATAACCCGGCAAAATAAAAAAAAAACACTGCTGCCACAACGTATGAACGGATTAGCAATCATTTCAAATTTTATAGACTTATAGTAAAATGTAAGTGTTCCGGGTACAGACCTCACCTGGTTCTATAAGATTTTAAACAGGGACACTAGTAGTTTACTTAAAAACTAAATAATTTAAATAATTAAAAGCCTCAGCAATTCAGAAGACAGATAGTTGATGACAAATGAGTTGTTTCATCATCATCTCAGGGTTTATCCCAGTCACATCCCAAACTTTTTCAGCTTTGGAGTCTGGGGTCCGCTTTACCAATTTAACTGCTAATTTTAGCTAAAGTTTGATATTTTGCGTGAAACGACTGCCGTCTGATCTCCACAACCGAAGGCGATATCGAAACATTGCTGTTAAATCATTGTTGGAGTTTTGAGGGCTCCAACACAACCCATAACGACTGAAATTAGATGTTCGTATGGCAAACGGGACCAACGGCTTAACGTGCTTTCCGAGGCACGACCAAGGTGCCTAGTATGAGTTTTCATTACGTGACTCGATCGTCGATATCGAGCGCGTTTGGCGCTCTCATTAGTTGAGAGTTCTTACAACCTTGAAGCGGCCCAATCGATGAGTCAAATGCGGTCGATATCGACGATCGAGTCTCGTAATGAAAACTCATACCAGATGCCTGGTATAGACCTGCCTCATACAGACCAGTGCAAATATTCATAGGTACATGAATTGTATTTTTATTACAAAGTGTACTAAAAACAACCTTTTTAACATCTATTTAATGCTATAGCGAATGGAATAGGTACCTAAAAGTAAATCAAAATTTTTCAGAAATTAGAGAATGTTAAAGCATCCGCTGTCATCATAACAATGCCACGCTCATATGTTCAGCTCTCGTTGGTCGAAATCTTCAGTCAATGTTTGCATGCGCTCGCTTGCCTGTGCCCAAACAGGGCTCAATTTAAAATAAAAGCTTTTAAAAATTTTATTAAGTAACGATATTGGACTAAAACTATCTTATTCAAACGACTAGTTTCGCTTGGTCAACTGTAACCTTGGACAAAATAAACAAATTTAACTATTAAGCTAGATTGTATAAGACTGCTTTTCTAAAAAGAAAAGATTCATTACTTTCTTGTAGATAATCCATATTAATTGAATTAGAAAAGATTAGTGATTTCTATACATTAGTGGTTATTGTAATTAGATTTTTAGAATCAATCATAAACACATCCAAGCACAGATGATGAAGCGGAACTTTGTATTTTAAAATATACCGTCCCGAGTCACGTATCGCCCGAGCACTCAAACTCCACTCAGCACCGATGTTCCACTAGTTATAGCAAGCCGCGGCGTCGCGCGCGCTGTCCTACCGCGCTCGCGACACCGCGGCTTCGCAGCCCGAGTCCGCCACCGGTCGGATCTCCACCTACGTACACCTGACATTATCGCAGCGAAGCAACATCGGCACGCGCGGTTCGCTACCAGTCCAGTCGATCGCACACTACTTTTGGGCACATCTACGCTTTGATCGAACTTTGGAACTTTCGCTTTGTACATAGTTAGTCTGCCACAGTGGTAGTAGCACGCTCGGCCGCGGTAGGTCGTCAGGTGTACGTAGTCTCGGGCGGCGGGGCGGTGCGGGGTGCGGGCGGCGCGTGACGTGCGTGTGCTGCAGGCGACGATGCTGAAGAAAACCAAGCGCGGGTCCGCGGGCGCGTCGTCGGCGGCGGGCACCTGACCGCTCGCGCCCCGCCCCGCCGCTGCCAGTCGCGCCCCGTCCGCAGGCCACCATGCTGAAGAAGCGCGGCAAGGTGCGGCGCCGCAACACGGAGCCCAGCATGCCGCGCTCGCCGGAGCGGCCAGAGCGGCCCGAGCGGCCAGAGCGCCCGGAGCGGGCCGAGCGCGAGCGCACCGAGCTACGCGAGCGGCCCGAACGGTCCGCCGACTCCTGAATCTGGCTGAGCGAGCGCCTCATCTAACGCGCGCGCCCGCCCGGGGCTCAGGGCGGGCGCGCGCGGGCGCTCGCTGGCCAGTCCGCCGCACCTCTCGTGTACATAATACTTTCAAACAAATATATAAACATAACTATAAAAAAAATAAAATGATAGGCATATAGTATGTTGTTTTATTTAGAAAAAATCAAATATATTACTTAAATAAAATGTAAAATAAACTATATGTGAAAAATATTAACATTAAAGTGTTTTTCTTCTGTATCCCGTGGAGTGACGCCCAGCGGAGAGCGCGCAATGCGTCACAAACTGTTGCCTCCATATCTGTTAGTCCTTAGTAATCTTCGCTTCCATGGGAGATTTAACAAGCAGCTTAATAAGATGATGCTAACGTAATGAATCCACTTAGATTGCAAGAAATAGCAGTAGACCTGTACAAAAGTGAGAGAGGACAGGAGAGGTCTTATTCACATTTGGACCACTAAATTAGGATTTTAATGTGAACAAGCACGCCAACTCCCGAACGAATACACTTTAGGACATAGTGAGCCAGACAATAGTAAATTATTTTTTTTTTTGACGTGATAACGTCTATTAAATCGGTATGCTGGGAGTCATTCGCGAAAACTGCGTAACGGCCGAATCTGACGCTACACGGAGTCCACGCCTACTAAAACTAACCTTAGCCTTGTAGCTTTAAAGTGCAATATTATTTACCTAAAAGCACGGTTGTAAACAATTAGTAGCAGTTTTTCGCATACATGATTAAAGCATTGATAGCCGAGTGGTGAAACGCTCGGATTAATATCGACTCACTCAAGAGGTGCCGCGGATCGATTCCTGACGGCAACGGACGTTTTTTATCCTTTTTAATTTTTAAATTTTTCCTTTTTAATTTTTCTTTTTCTTTTTTCTTTTTCTTTTTGCTTTTTTTTTATTTTTTAGAAAATTTAAAGAAACTATTAAATAAAAATATAAATGTTATACATTACTTTATTTTAAATAATTTCATTGCACCCAGAAAAAATTACCATGTAATAGACGTTATCACGTTCAAATATCGGCAGTAGACGGAGTTCTACAGACAGCCAATTTTTTTTTAATATTTATAAACTAGCGCTTGACCGCAATCCCGCCTGATGGTAAGCAGTGATGCGATCGTTGATGGTAAAGCGCGCTAGTTTATTAAAAGCCTATTCACTCAGAAAAAACTGAGCGAATAGGAAGCAAGACTGCAGTTGAGCGAGGTGATGCAATGTTTAACCCAACAACACGACCAACGATGCTGCGCCAAAGGGAGATTAATCTGAAGACCCTCCACGACCAAACTCCCAACACAACAACATTAGGCGCATCGTACCCGGCACACATCGCAGCACAACTGCTCAGACTCGTCCTCCGTACGGCTTCACCAGACATCATGCCGGAACACGACAAATCGCTTGGCGGCAAGGCTTTGTCTGATGGGTGGTAACTTCTGCCGGCGGCCGATGTTATGGCCTACCACCGAGAAAAATGTAAATCAGATCATGGCTTCGATTGCCAAATTGATGTAAATATTCATACACACGAACGATACGTGTCAACTGCAAGGGTCGACACTCGTGGACGACTGCATGTGCAGAGCACTAAAGAAACTTAGAAGACTTAATATCACCAAATACCTACCATAAAACCATTCCTAATAATAACGACTAAATTAATTAACCCTAACCCTTGGTTTCCCAAAGCCGTCCGTGTTGTTTCTGATCTACAAATCTGAGCGAAGAGCCAACCCACACTTCACTCAAGCTAAGTACAGGAGCATTTCATACAAAAACGAACCGTATGTGCTGTGTTAACTCTAAATGATAAATTCAGCATGTCAACCTAAAATCAAAATTGATAAAAGTCTAAAAGTGCTACAGTGTAGTACATCTACAAGGATTTTTCAGTTTAATGTAAACCTCGTTAAAGAACAAGGCACAAACGGGGTGGTACTTGTAACTTGTACAGGTTTCCAAAGAAAAATAAGCACTTGTGTCACCATCATCAATCTTTGAGAATATAACGCGTCATACTGAGATTTAAAACACAGCTGTTACAGCCACAGAGACGTACTTGCCTATTTCAAAATACAGCTGTTACAGCCACAGAGATGTACTTGCATATTTCAAAACACAGCTGTTACAGCCACAGAGACGTACTTGCCTATTTCAAAATACAGCTGTTACAGCCACAGAGATGTACTTGCATATTTCAAAACACAGCTGTTACAGCCACAGAGACGTACTTGCCTATTTCAAAATACAGCTGTTACAGCCACAGAGATGTACTTGCATATTTCAAAACACAGCTGTTACAGCCACAGAGACGTACTTGCCTATTTCAAAATACAGCTGTTACAGCCACAGAGATGTACTTGCATATTTCAAAACACAGCTGTTACAGCCACAGAGACGTACTTGCCTATTTCAAAACACAGCTGTAACAGCCACAGAGACGTACTTGCCTATTTCAAAATACAGCTGTTACAGCCACAGAGATGTACTTGCATATTTCAAAACACAGCTGTAACAGCCACAGAGACGTACTTGCCTATTTCAAAATACAGCTGTTACAGCCACAGAGATGTACTTGCATATTTCAAAACACAGCTGTTACAGCCACAGAGACGTACTTGCCTATTTCAAAATACAGCTGTTACAGCCACAGAGATGTACTTGCATATTTCAAAACACAGCTGTTCCAGCCACAGAGACGTACTTGCCTATTTCAAAACACAGCTGTAACAGCCACAGAGACGTACTTGCCTATTTCAAAATACAGTTGTTACAGCCACAGAGATGTACTTGCATATTTCAAAACACAGCTGTAACAGCCACAGAGACGTACTTGCCTATTTCAAAATACAGCTGTTACAGCCACAGAGATGTACTTGCATATTTCAAAACACAGCTGTTACAGCCACAGAGACGTACTTGCCTATTTCAAAATACAGCTGTTACAGCCACAGAGATGTACTTGCATATTTCAAAACACAGCTGTTACAGCCACAGAGACGTACTTGCCTATTTCAAAATACAGCTGTTACAGCCACAGAGATGTACTTGCATATTTCAAAACACAGCTGTTACAGCCACAGAGACGTACTTGCCTATTTCAAAACACAGCTGTTACAGCCACAGAGATGTACTTGCATATTTCAAAACACAGCTGTTACAGCCACAGAGACGTACTTGCCTATTTCAAAATACAGCTGTTACAGCCACAGAGATAATAATAATAATAATAATAAAGGACGTGGGTAAAGATTAGATTAATTTTTGCCCATCATAATGATGAAAATTCAAAGTTTTTATTCTCTCCATTTAATTATATTCATATGAAATTTAGGTATCGGCCTTTACATTTATTCTAAAATAATAGGAAAAAAAAAATTGCAGATCACATAAAAAGGCCATCAAACTTATCATATTCGTCGAATTTTCGCCATTTTTAACACTTTTTCCATCTATCATTAAAAAAAAATCTATTATGCGCTTGGTGCACCACTATTTTTTTAGTATCTCAAATACTACAACGAATAGGCTTCTAAACTAACATTCATTTCTTTTGGTGCGTTGAGCGCATCTATGTAATATAAAACAAAATAGATTGTCCGCGAGCCGGACTATACGTCGCGTGCGTGTTTGAACATGTCTCTAACTCACGTGCGCCGTTTAATTGTATTACAAATATTTCATTTGTCTTGTGAGCATTCTACTACGTAGCTTTGTATGTGTTTCGAGTATTTTATAAATAAAAATATGCCTGGAAATCAGTGTGATTCTTGTAAAAAGTGGTTGAAAACTAAAAGTGATTATCGCGTTGTTGCTGATAAAAAAATCATATCAGTTCTTAAACGACATAAAAATTTCGATTTACAAAAAAATGCAAAATTGTGTTCTGCATGTCGAAGATACGCAAGTCGAGAGATTAACATGTTTTCTACGTCTTCTTCAAATATTCTCGATAGTGCAATACCGTCCACGAGTACAGTAGCAGAGAAACGCAAAGTAGTTTTGTCATTACCTCGGTGCCATAATTCAAATACGCGTTGCATAATATGTAATTGTGAAAAAAACCTTGTGACAGTTCCCCGTACTGCTCGAACACAAACATTTATAGAAACGGGAACGTATATAACGACAGGGAGACGATGCTGCAAAGATCATCTTTCTGAAAAAATATTCACCGATTCAGCTCTTGGAAGTTTAAACCCAATAAGTAATAACACTAGTTTGAGTGAAAAAGATATTGAAAATCTTTTACAAGATATTAGAAACGTCGCTAAAAAGAAAGGGCTTGACTTTGATACGCCAGGACAGCTCACAGTTTCCGATTATAATACATTAATGGGGTTAACGATTGAAAACTTTGACGAGATTTTTGAATCAGTGAAATCAAATATTCATTCGTCAAAATACAGATCAACCCGCACTTGTTTAGCTATATTACTTGTGAAGCTTAGAACCGGTCTTTCAAACGGTGTTCTCTCCGTGTTATTTAATTTAAAAAAAAGATTAGTTTCGTTTTCTGTACATTCAGTCCGACAAGCACTGATAAACAATTTCGTTCCGTTACATCTTGGAATGCAGCATATTACTAGAACGAAAATTATTGAAGAACATACACGACCATTAGCGAAAAAATTATTTGTCTCGGATAATCATGATGATACTGTTGTTCTTGTCGCTGATGGCACCTACATCTTCATTCAAAAGAGCAGTAATTATTCTTTTCAAAGGCGATGTTATTCTTTACATAAAGGAAGGCCATTAGTTAAGCCCATGATGTTGGTGACAACAACAGGATACATTTTGGATATTTTTGGGCCCTACTTCGCAGATTCTAAAAACAACGATGCTAATATTTTTACGCATATATTGAAAAAAGATGTCAATAAAATTCGAGAATGGCTCAAATCTAATGATGTTATTATCGTTGATAGAGGTTTTCGCGATTGTTTACAGCTTCTAGAAGAAATGGACTTAGTACCCAAAATGCCTGCATTTCTGGACAAACAAGTACAGTTTTCTACAGAAGATGCAAATGAAACACGTTTGGTGACAAAGATTCGTTGGGTAGTTGAGGCAGTCAACGGCCAGGTTAAAAACTGGAGAGCATTGGGTAATGTAATGCCGAATGTTCAAATACCGTTCATTGGAGATTATGTTAAGATCGTATGTGCTATTCTAAATGCTTTCCACCCAGCGAGAATTCACAATGTTGAGGACGACAATGTGATTGCTCAACGGATGCTAGATTTAGTGAAGAAGCCTAACAACTTACAACGAACGGTTGAAGAAAATGGATGGACAAGAAAAAGAGCGATATGGACTCCGCTTAGTGACTCTAATCTTACAGACTTCCCACGAATAACATGGGAGGAGCTACGACATTTAACTCTTGGGATATATCAGCTTAAGCAGAGCCGATCTTATACCCACGAACACCTTAGCGAAACGAGAATGTACTCTCTTTATGTACATCGAGAAGATAGCTCAGTTGTCAGACTCCAATTGAGATCTCGACACACAAGTACAAAAGTATATAACATATGGATACGAACAAGTATAAGTCATAATGCAAACATCGAATGGTACTGTCAATGCAAAGTCGGTGCGAGAGTTGTCGGATGCTGTGCGCATGTTGCATCTGTGCTGTGGTACTTGGGGTACTGGCGCCATAATCAAACTCAGACAAAAACACCAAGTCTTGGATATGCTGATACACTTCAAGATGCTGCTACTGGATGGTCCAGTGACGATTCAACTAATGAAAATGAGGTAGAAATATAATCAAAAACATTTGGTACAAATGGTTTACTGTAGTTAAGTTTTTTCCTGTTTTCTGTACTTAATAAAGAGATTTTTCGAAGAAACCTAGCATTTTAATTTTTATTAGGTATTAGTATTATGAAATGAAATAAATATTATGAATTGGTCGATAGGCAAAAAAAACTATGAACTTTACCCACCTCCTTTATTTATTTCTCCACAAAGGTAGTTACAATTCTACTAAGATAACAGTTTAAATATTTACAAGTCCTTTGTGAGAGCTGGTGTCTGAAGTAGGTTTCAGGAAAACCTGTAGTACAGATCACCAGGCTCCCGCCGCCTCGTAGTGAGCTAGCGTATTGTACGTGCATATCACGTCTTAAGTATAATTGTTAAGTAACTACATTGAAGTGAAGACAATATTTATAAAACTTAAACTATGTTGTGTAGTGTGTATGTGTGTTGGTGCATGTGTGTGTGTGTGTTGGTGCATGTGTGTGTGTGTGTGTGTGTGTGTGTGTTTGTGTGCATGTGGTGTACGTTAATTTGAGTTATAATTAAGGTTTTATTAGAGTTTCAGTATTTTCATAATCTTGTTGAAGGAGCCAATTGGTAACGATAATTTTACATTCCTTTTTAGGTTTAGGGTAAATATTTAGTATTTTGTTTATTTTGTTATAAACAAGACCTCCAAGATAGCAGAAACTAGTTCGTGCGAGGAGTGTGGTAAAGGAACTGGTGGAACAGACATTGTGTTTGCGTCGCTTGTCGGCCAGCTTGTGTGGGTCATATGGAGTTAGTGAATGCGATCTCAATGTTACACTCAGAATGAACAGTTGTCGGACTGTTAATATTTTACAAGTAGAATAAAGTTCGGTCGTCGGGTATAGGAAGGGGAGACGCCATCCAACCTTTAGTATCAAGCGTTGTGCTCTTTCTAATTTTAGAAGTGATGTCTTTGGAGCACCACCCCAAGAGAGTATACAGTACGATGCTATTGATTGACATAGAGCCTGGTATACCATTTTTATCACTGATATGTCCGCAATGTGACTTAGGTTTTTGAAGATGAAAATGAACTTACGTAATCTGGATGAGAGTGATTCAATGTGTTGATGAAACTTTAGTCTATAGTCAATCTGGACGCCTAGATATTTAATAGAGTCTGTGCTACTCAAACTCGGACAAAGGCAGCGCGCGTTTGGTTTGCAGTTGTGGGCTACAATAGTGAAGGAATTAGATGATGGTTGGCCAGAGCTAGTAAGAGAAAAGGTAATATACTTTGTCTTGTCTATATTCAATGTTAGTGAATGTTTAGAGAGCCATTTTGAGACCAAATTGAATCCCGACTGCGCATGACTGAAGGCATCTGTCCATGACTTACCATGAAAGATTAATGCAGTATCATCAGCGTAAGTAAAAATTTTCCCGTTTTGAAGGGAGTGATTACAGAGGTCATTTATAAATATCAGAAATAGAGTAGGGCCAATGATACTGCCCTGGGGAACCCCATATGTAACAGAAAGCTCATCGCTGACGTAGTCATTGATCTTAACGCGTTGTCGGCGTCCTGTCAGGTAACTTTGAAAGAAAGCAAGCTGAGTTCCTCTGATGCCTATGTATTCTAGCTTTTCTAGAAGAGTAGGGACAGAAATAGTGTCAAAGGCCTTGGCCAGGTCCAAAAAAATACCAATTACCTTGTTTTTATCGTCTAGCTCAGACACCACTTTATTTGTTAGATTCAGAACCGCGTCATTTGTTGAAATTCCTGACCGAAACCCGTATTGGTTAGGTGATAATATAGAGTGTGAATTTAGGTACTTGACAAGTCTTTTGTTTAGTAATTTCTCTAAAATTTTTGACAGAGTTGGTAAAATAGAAATGGGTCTATAGTTGTTCACACGCGTCCTGTCCCCACTCTTGTGGATAGGGTGAATAATAGCTACTTTATACGCATCAGGAAATACTCCAGATTCAAAGGCCAAATTAGAAAGAAAAGTGATAGGGGGAACCAGTATATCCCTGAATCTTTTCAGAAAAAGTCCAGAAACATCGTCGAGGCCCACTGCACAATCAGACCGCAAATTCATTATCACTAATTCAGTTTCAGCATTATCAGTAGGATTAAGAAAAAATGTATTTATAAAAGGTGTAGTGTGAGTTGAGGGAGTAAGGTCAATACTTATATTGTCCTTATCTATGGCCTCTGCCAGTGTTCGACCAATGTTTACAAAAAAGTGGTTTGTTTCGTTAACTGGTGATAGCGGGTCTGTAGGAGATAACAGTTCCGCGGCAGATGGTTTAGGTTTCTTTGTAAAAGTAATTGTTTTCACAGCGTCCCAGAGCTTTTTAGTATCTTTTTCTGCGGACTTTAACAAGGATTTTTCATAATTATTTTTGGCCTTTCTGAGAATTTTAACACAATAATTTCTGTACCTGTTATATGTAATTTTTATTATATCGTTAGTGGGTGATTTTTTGTATTTGATATGTAAATGGTCTCGATTTTTCATACATTTTAACAACCCGATAGTCATCCAAGGTTTTGTTAATCGTTTTCTATTTGGCACTGGTTTAAGTATACAATTAGTGATAAGGCATCTGTTAAGGGAATTTATAAAATAGTTAGTAGCTTCATTTACAGATTTTAACTGGTACATAGAATCAAAATCTCAATTTTTTAGATCCATTTCAAGTTTTACGTAGTCAAATTTTTTGATAGTTTTATTAATGTTTGTTTTAGGAAAACTGTGGGAAGAGCCCAGAAAAAGTATTACGGATTGAAGATGTACTTGCATATTTCAAAACACAGCTGTTACAGCCACAGAGGCGTACTTGCCTATTTCAAAACACAGCTGTAACAGCCACAGAGACGTACTTGCCTATTTCAAAATACAGCTGTTACAGCCACAGAGATGTACTTGCATATTTCAAAACACAGCTGTTACAGCCACAGAGATGTACTTGCCTATTTCAAAATACAGCTGTTACAGCCACAGAGATGTACTTGCATATTTCAAAACACAGCTGTTACAGCCACAGAGATGTACTTGCATATTTCAAAACACAGCTGTTACAGCCACAGAGACGTACTTGCCTATTTCAAAATACAGCTGTTACAGCCACAGAGATGTACTTGCATATTTCAAAACACAGCTGTTACAGCCACAGAGACGTACTTGCCTATTTCAAAATACAGCTGTTACAGCCACAGAGATGTACTTGCATATTTCAAAACACAGCTGTTACAGCCACAGAGATGTACTTGCCTATTTCAAAACACAGCTGTAACAGCCACAGAGACGTACTTGCCTATTTCAAAATACAGCTGTTACAGCCACAGAGATGTACTTGCATATTTCAAAACACAGCTGTTACAGCCACAGAGACGTACTTGCCTATTTCAAAATACAGCTGTTACAGCCACAGAGATGTACTTGCATATTTCAAAACACAGCTGTTACAGCCACAGAGACGTACTTGCCTATTTTAAACTACAATAACAAAATGAGTAGCATCATAGACATATACTAATGGACATGCCGTACGCGTACAATGTGCAGTATTTTTTGGTTTGAAAAGACTGAGAGAGATGGCCTATGCTTTCGGTCTAGCACTATCTCTTTGATTGATGATTTAGAACGAGATAAAGATAGACGAAACTTCGTTTCCTCTCTTTCTTTCGTAGTGTCACAATTCTCATCTCTAAGGCATGTCCATTATTATATGTCGATGAGTAGCATTGCCTTCGATACTCTGTGGAGGGACGCTCGTGCTAATTCGAAAACACGAAGATTATCGAAGCACCCATGTCTTTGGAAACCAGTAGGTACGTAAGTTCTCAGATAAACGAATAAATTAACGTCATAAAAAAAAGAAAGAAATTGCAATCAATAATTTTATTATCTCATCCCGAGATTTAAGACTAGTAAAAAGCACTACTTTTCTTATTAGTTACCGTTATTATGACTGTCTTTAGACTTCAACGTCATTAACAAAGGAATTTAGTCTTTTAGACTGTGTACTTTAAGCTTAAAATTATATTAGCAAGCGTTGAATAGTAGTTTGACAACTCATCTTAAGGTGTTACGAAAATTGAGCAGAATAGAAAGATAACAATCAGGGGGATTTATTTACAGTAGGTTACATGGGCGTACCCAGCTTCTGACCTAGTTGGACAAGTCAGGGCTGGGGGGTAGGGGGGCAAGTCAGATTTTTGGGTCGGATCATCCTCGGCTATTTTGTCTTACAAATTACACAAGCACAGCTACATGAAACATTAGGTATTTGTATATTTGTAGTGTAGTGTGTAGTCCAAATAGACGCAAATGATCCTGTATAAGTCCCTGTTAATACTTTAATTAATAATTAGGGGAGTTCATACATGTTCTACGATTTACGCCCCCCCCCCCCCCCCCCCCCAAATGTACGCCCATGATAGGATACGATGGCCCATCTATTCTGTAAAATTTCACGATGAAGAGTTAAGTGAAGTGAACTTAGAGTGAGCTGTCAATAGTGTGAATGCCTAGAATTGGGTTGTATCCTAAAAAATAATTTAATGTCCATCAGATATATATAAAAAATATTGAACACGTATTTTTTTAATTTTCTTTCACTCAAATACTTAGGAAGTGAAATGTCGCAAATATGCCACGGCGTGACGTAATTAACCCCCACTCCGTAACTTTAATACGCTATATCTTATTAGTTTTTTTTTAATTTCCACAAAATAAAAAATACGGGTCTTAATTTTTTTTATCTATACTAATATATAAAGCTGAAGAATTTGTTTGTTTGTTTGTTTGAATGCGCTAATCCCAGGAACTACTGGTCCGATTTTAAAAATTCTTTTCTCTTCAGGAAGCCTAAAGCCTTCCTGGATTAATGAGCTATCCAACTTAATATAACATCACGCTGCGGCTAATAGGAGCGGAGCATATAAAATAAATAAACATATCGAAACTTACGCGGGTAAAACCGCGTGGCGCAGCTAATTATCTATAAGACGGACTAATTCATACCTTGGATACATCCCTATTATCTATAAGACGAACTAATTCATACATTGGATACATTCTCACTCCAAGCTCAGTTCACCTAAGTATTCACGATGACATGGTTCCAGAATCGCAGTGCAGAATTTATTTTACAAGAGCTTTAACTCGATACAAAAGATAAGTATTTGTACTTCATCAGTTACCTGAAGATGTGTTGTGTTGCCAAGGAGTTTATTTACATACGGTTTGGAATCTATCTTGACGCTAATTCAAGTAGTCAAAACAACCCCTTATATTTATTTCAAATTGGGCTTTTATTCTATAACGTTACAAGGTAACAAAAGGCTTCACATTAGTAGAACGGACTACAGCAGGTCAAGCTACCCGAAACTGTCAAATATTCCCAATCAACCTTGAGCCTTAATGCTTTAGAAATAAAGTTGAAAATCTAATAAATAAATCTGACAGATTGTAGTAGCTTGATGTGCTGTCGTCTGTACAACAGATTGAATTTAAACTATAAGCTTTTTGCCTTTAGTCACCTTGAATTAATAACTTTTAAAAACGTTATTTTAGAAACATTACTTTTCAATGTTTAAAAATTCACAAACTAATCGAGACCTAAGCTAGTTTGGCATCGAACTTAAACTTATGTAAAAATACAGAACAGTTTTAAATTAGCGTCAAGAGTAGAATAATCTCAGATAAATTTTAGACAATACAGAACACTGGATACTTATAATACTTAGCCTAAGGCAATAGAAATCACAATATTCGTGCTCAACAGCTTATAGGACAAGGGCTCATCGAAAAACACACCCAGAGCCGAAAACAATTAAACCTATTTTTGTTTAATCAAATTCGGGTATCAGTCCAAATATTTCCAACCGTCTCTAGATTTCATTTAACATCCACTTACAATAACGTCGATATATAAATACATTGAAAATGTGATCCAAAACTAATGATCAATTTTTGTCTCTTTAAATTGACAATTTAGAGCTAGAAAAGTTAATCCATAAATTGAACAGGACTTTAGTATTGAATATTAAACATTTAAGAATTATAAATATTAACTGAAATAGTGTGATACGAGCGGTCCCAAGATTAAGAATTATTCTATAATAAAAGACTTGTACGACAGGACGTCTACTTAGATTGAATAAAAACATCAATAAAAATAAAATTACAAGTTTTCATTGTCAGGGTGCCTTTACTAAGCTCGCCCCCGGTAAGGACCAGGCCCGAGTCGACGGCGCGTTGTGGTCCACGCGCGCCTCAAAGAGGTGTCAGCACTAAGTGACGGGGTCCGCTGGGACCTAGAGATGTTCGGAAAGAGATGCTGATAGGGCCGTGGCCTCAAGTAAATCATGTGATGGAACACGGGTGGGTTATAGCCAGTAAAACCACCCAGAGCGGGGTAAGTCAATTGGTGATTAGCCACCAAAAAAATGGTTACCTCTAGTATCTCTGCGACGCTAACGCTGCAAATACGTAGCGTCAACGCAACGATAAACCCTAACCTCAGATGCCATGCATCAGAAACAAATGAGATGACAGTTATCAGACACAGATCCCCTACATCTGAATAGTGGGACCATAAAAAAATTCCTAAATAACACAATAACTCAAGAAGGGTTATTCCAGTTATTTACCCCAAAAAGTTCACCCAAAACTTAGATGAAGGAACGGAATTAATAGACTTAGAATTAATTCTCGGACATGCGTTCCCGCGAATCCACCTGAGGGAGTTTTTGATTCGATACTTTTGACGAAATGTCTCTTCAAGAAAACTCAACTGAATTAGTACAAGTAAATAAATAAACAATTCAAAATCGAAATACATATCTTTTAAACACACTTAACGAGGAATCCTCAGGTTAAGCCCGCGAAATTCAAATCTTCCTACTTTTTTTTAGGTCTGGTTGTATCTTCAACAAAATATGATTGACTATCGTAATAAGTATGTATGTACAGTCTACAGAAGTACATATTCGTTGAAATCATCAAAAAGAACTTCACGTTCATAAAATCTTATTGAATACTTCATGAAGCGTCCTTAATTTCCATTATTTTATGCCATCCCTTTATAGAAGCCACCTTATATTATCAAGCTCAAACCATCCCTGACATGGTCATTTAGGTCACCCTAAACCCAACTGCAATAGGGGTTAAGTTTCCTACTTACAGAGATGTGGTATTGGTTACAATATTATTATTATTATTTTAGAAAACTTTGAATACAGATAAGTATTTGACAAGCAGTGAGAGAATTACAGTTGTTATTAACGTTTTGTAAGCTAATAACTGGGCTTTTAAACAGGATTTTACAAATATGTATTTCTATATAAAAAAAAACTGTTCCTATTGTAACTATAGATACAATGAACGTATTCTAGTCAATATCCAACAGATATTTGTTTCACATTTTCTAGAAGTGTAGTCATATTTACCTATACACTGAAGTCGATAATAACTTGGTATCAAGCGAAAAGCGCTTTTACTGCAGCGATGCCTTCCAGACTGATCTCACAAAGCATCGATCGTGATAATTTACCGTCACATTATTTCACTCACGTTTAAGAAGCCCTCGACAACACACTCAGCAAAATTCCTCATATTTTCCCATTTTATTTTGCCTAACGATAAAACTAGCTTTAAGTAGCGCGCCCACAGTGAAGCATACTCGTGATTTTGAAAACGTTCAAAATCTGTTCTCAGTCCCAATCTGTTAAAAACCTAGTTCCCAAAATTTTGACAACTTTTCGACAGTTGTTTATTGCCAAGATGAGACTGCGATAAAATTTTGAACGTATTAGATCACCAAAATATGGCTTTTTGTTCAGATATTAATTGCATAACGGGTGTCTAATTCAATCGCTCTTCCCGACAATATAATAAAATTCCATTTTTATGAGATTGTCTCCATACACGAAACTATGGAAATATCTACTGAAGATTATTTACGAAAACAAGTTTTAAATATCACCTCATAGTTTTAAATATCATCGGTTAGCTATTTGCGTTTATGAATTAAGGCGTTGTGCCCGTACAACCCCTGTAGCGTTGCAGGCACCAACACAATATATTTCGTAAGTAACATTGAACGTTACCATAAACAGATTTATATTCCATAAATTATTTAGGTTCATCAATGTAAGGAATTGTTCCTTATTTTGATGTACAGATACATAGTTATCGATTGTATGATGGGTCTCTTGGCACCTTTTATATTGGTTAAACAAATTGCCTTGGCAATAGTTAGAGAAACTGTGAGCATTACTCGCTGTGGAGCGGCGGCGCGGCGGCGGCGACTTCCTGCAGTCTGTCATCTGATTCGTCGTTTAATTCTGGAAAGTAAAATAAAATGGGATAGTATTGCGGTATACCTGTCTATCCTGTTATCTTTAACTAACAGTAGAGTACAGCTGATCTTGTAATCTCACTGTAAAAATCTTGGTAAAGTGAATTGCCATCGACCGGATGCTAGATAATAACATTATTGACAACTCACTTTACCTGTTTTCACAAAGAGATTCGTCCAGTATTTTTTAGTGGTAATTAGGTTGATTTCAATGTGACAAGCGCTACTGAAAAAGTTATAATAATGTTTGAGGTTGTATAGTAAACTGTACTTTACTGTGTAGGAATGAAAGTTATTTTTTCATGAGCTCATATTTGTTTAAATTTTTAGCAAATGAACTCCCGAATGCAGATAGGTTACCTAGCTAGGTGTAGGCGTGCGTGGTGGCGAGCGGCGCGGGCGCGTCGGCCGTGTAGCTGCGCACGCGGCTGAAGGCGAAGGGCGGGTACTTGCCGGCCGACAGCTCGAACTGCGTCCACTGGTCCCGGCGCGCGCACACGGAGTAGCGCCGCCACGCCAGCTGCACGTTGCGCCGCGACCGCACGTTACGCAGCTCCAGCTCCTGTACACTCCAGCCGTCACACACTGCAGCACTCACACACACTCACACACTAACTCGGAACGTATCCAACATTATATAAATATAAACATTTAGCTGTATATTGTGGCAGATTATTTTTACGATCAACGATGAACCGAATTTTTGTAGACACCAGCACATCGAGCCCCTACATTCTGTCAAGGTCCTTAATTGATAGATTTTCAACTTTGTCACTGTTAGAATAAACGGTCAGTTTGGTAAAATATGGCCGGCCTCCCTGGCAACACGGCATAGGCGGGGCTTAGGGGCGCACGAGACAAGCGTCAGCTCAGACCGCATAAAGTACTAGCCACGTTTAGACGGGAGCTTCGCGCGGGCTAGGCAGGTGGTGTATATTAAAAGATGGCGGGTCCGTCTTTTGGGCATTCGAATGCCTTCGCAATCGGTGCGATGAATATAGATAAAATTGAAAAGACCGAACCGACCGTTTGCATTGGGGCATTACCAAAGCATTTGGGCTTCCCCATATTACATGGTAGCAGAGATTATTATTTTCTATGGGGGCACCGGGCTTCTCATGTATTTTTTGGAAATCAGTACGCGGAACATACAAGTTGAGATATTTATTATACAGTCACTATACCTTAATAGTTCAAAGTTGATTGGGAATCGAAAATCGAAGTCATAAAAATTTGCGGCTTTTCAGTCATCCTTAGCTAGAATGTCAACTATTTAAAAATGAACTTCTTTTTTTTTGTACAAGTTTGTACAGTTTTTTTTTTTCTTCTGAACCTCATAAACATAACACAACACATCTAAAATAGAAAAATAAAAGTATAATTGAACTCACCATGTGGAAGGTTTGTTCGTGTTGTTCGATCTCCTTACGTCGCGAGCGAAACCGCGTGTTCGACGCCTGTGCAGTCTTTTTCTCCTGATTAGTTCTTTTTATCACAATCACTACCTGTAACAAAAACCTTGAATGACACCTGTTTTGTACGACATCTAATAAATTATACTAGCCTTTCGTATGTTCCTGTGTGACCTTATAGATTTTCTACTGTCTATTCTTACGTTGTATATTGATGTTATTTCGAGTTAAATAAATAGCAACTTTATTTCAGCGGATATTAAGCTGATTTCAAAGTAATTTGTTGAAAAAGTTATAAAACAGTTTGAAGTTCATAAAGCAATTAATTGCAGATTTATTTTATTGCAGCGCCTTCTTGCATTTCCGTTTTTAACTCACTAATGGCGACCCAAATTATGAAGTATTATTACTTTTCATTTTAAAATTCATACTCGGTTGGTTACTTTAGTAAGCACTGCTACCTAAGGGTGATCAATGCAAAGATCGTAAGTCATAGAAATACTCGGGTGAAGAGCGTATTTTTCGTCATAGGAAGGCGAGTAGGCGGTCTGATAACTATCCACTGCTGCCATGTTTGTATAAGATTTTATTTTATGTTAATTTAGTGTTTAATGGAATTAGATATTGCTTTTATGTAAATATGCAATGCACGCCACCGGGCACCGAGCCACAGCTGAATTTTCTGATTCATTTGTATATATTTTCATCAGATACTTTTTGCACAGGTACTTTACTACAAGTGTCTTGTAAGCATGCCTTTTATGTTCTGTCATTTCCATATTTCCCGGTAATTTTGAATTTGGAACTGTTCTATATTAAAATGTGTTTAAATTTTGAATCTCAAAACAGATGAAAGTATTAGGATTAAAGCTATACTTTAGTCACAGCTTCGATTGCAATCTGTCAGGTTCCGTACGAAAAAATATCTTTCTAAGGAAAATGTTGGTGCGATAATTTTCTACAACTTTATAGGAGGCCTGAAACGGCTTCAGTGTTTTGAAGAGCTAACATCTGTATTCAGTGACGAAGCTCAATGTCTACGGACCGTCGAATGCTAGTTTTTGCAATTCCAGTGTGGACATACTAGTGCTAGTGATAAATGTGTTGTGCAAAGGGCACCCAAAATTCACATTCATTGAAGATAACATTCACATCACTGCTGTGAGACAACTAATACTCGAAGATCGTCGTATGTACCACTCATCACGTATCGAGAGATAGAAGCTCTATTATGCATCTCAGGGACCTTAAGGATTCAGAAGATCTGCATTCCGCATCTACTTTCTGACGAGCACAAGGCGGCCCGCGTCAGATGGTGTAAGAAAACTCTACAAAGGTTCAACCGAGAGTCAAATCATGTCCACGAATTATCAGTGATGAAAAATCTTGAATCTATGCCTATGATCCTGATTCTAAACAACAATCTACAATCTGGGTCTTTCATGAGGAGCCAATGTCAACTAAAGTTGTTCGCTCTCGAAGCACTTCAAAGAAGATGGTGGTCACGTTCATTGGAAAAACCGGACATTTTGCGAACACTTGAACATCGTAGAACGGTTAACGCAAAGTTATACCACATGTAATCGCCGAACTTCGAAAATCTATCTCAAAGCGACGCATCACCCTGCACCACGATAACGCAAGCTCACACAGCGCTAGTCAAACGATTGAGTATGTAATTGAAGCAGCAAAAAGGAAAAATTCTTGACCATCCTCCATGCTTACAACCCTAAAAATTTCTTAACATTTCCTAAAATTAAGTAAAGTTTTTGTACGGTGCAACCGCACATCAGCATAGCATCGTCAGCATTTACGCCTCGCAATCATTTACTTTACAATAATCATCAGTTCATCAAAAAGTCGTGGTGGCCTAGTGGTTAAAACACCAGCCTCTCAAGTCTGAGTGCGCAGGTTCGATTTCACGTCAGGCAAGTACCAATGTAACTTTTCTAAAGTTATATGTACTTTTTAAGTATATCTTGGACACATGACTGTGAAGGTGAAGGAAAACATCTTGAGGAAATTTAGACTTTCAAGTTTGAAATCGCCAAATGCATTGAGCAAGCGTGGTGATTCCGCTCAATCCTTCTCTGTATGAGAGGAGACCTGTTCCCAGCTGTGGGCCGATAAAAAGGTTGATAATGATGATGATGATGAATCATCAATTCGGGTCGAGTCCTTACGGCCAGCAAAGGCCACGTGTCACTCAATTCACACACCACTCATTTTACCTATTACTTTGGAACAATATAGTAGCTTATATAAAATCAACATCTTTTATTGTATTCTGCCCACATCATCTAAAAGTAGTGTGTGATCTAGCAACAGATCATACAGTTTTCGTGGTCAAAGGTTCAAGTCCGGTGAAGAAGCAGTCGACTCTTTCAAGGCAGCCACTTTGAACACACCCACTTTAGAGTGGAATAAATGTTATAACTGTTTTCAGCGAATGGAAAAGTGTATAAAGCTACATGGTGAATACTTTGAAAGAAAAATATTCAAAAGTACTATAAGAAAGAGAAAAAAAATGATTTTAACTCGTACAGAAAAATCTTAAAACTAAAAAGTAGACACAATCAAATATAAAAGCAAGTTATATATAACAAAAATAACAATAATTAGAAAGTCCCTTACGAGGCCAAAAGGCAGACATTTAAAAGTAAATGTCGCAGCGCTGGTATTCTGGTAGGACCTGTATAAGGTTCTAGTTTTGTTTATTCCTTCAAACGACAATACTTATAAGGCATGCCACGTACCTTGTTCCCGATGAGCCGGTAGTGGCCGGCCATGATCCCGAGCCCGGGCTTAGCGTGCCGGTACCTGAGCTGCATCACGCATGACACCGGCTCCTCCGCGGTGGTGTACATCAGAACTAGGCCCTCGGAGAAGAACCTGCGTCAAATAGTCAAAATCAAATCAAATCAAATCGTTTATTGCAATCCATAATGTACAGTTACAGATGGTAAATATTTTATTATAATATTGGAAACAATTATGGACCCTGTTGGGCACAGCAAGTTTTAAATAAGTAGAGAGAGGAAGAGCGCTTCATGTTTCCATTTATCTATTTATTTAGTTTTATGTAATTCCTATTCATTTATTTTTATTATTTGTATTGTTATTGTAATCTTATAGTCTTAGTAATCTATGTATGTCTGCTGAGATATGTTGTTCGGAAAATTATGCTGTTCATACTAAATATTTATATTCTTTATGAGGTTTCATTTATAACCTTTAAATTTAGAGCAGATACAGTATTGACAGCAGTATTGACGCAGCTGCGCTGCGTGTCGTGGGTTAGATTCCCATACAGAACAAATATTTGTTCCGGGTCTGGCTGTTTATGTATGTGTGTTTATATGTTTGTAAACGCACCCACGATATAGTGGAAATTCCTAGTGTGGGGGCAAAATTTAAAAAAAAAAATGATTACAGATACAACCTGAGCGGCAATTCTCGTAATTCTAATAATGTTCCCAGTCTAATCTCAGTTTCAATCCTGTCAAAAAATTCTCGAATTTCCCTTTACCTTACTTTGACAAGTTTTTTACATTTGTTTGTGTTTTCGCCGAGATGAAGCTGTGAATAGTTAGTACAATAATTCTCGTACCTAATTAAAACGTTCAAAAACTAAAAAGTTCTAATTCCAACTTTGTGTCGGCTTTGAAGTGCGCTACTCATTGGTAGCAGGTGGTAGCAGTATTTCACTCCTCACCGCTGACAGGCGAATGTGTTACTGCTCATGAACTTTGGATCTTGTTATACGATATATATGTAAGAATTCAGTACAAAGTTTTATATGTACTTTCTAAGTATATCTTGGACACTAATGACTGATTAAAAGGTGAAGGAAAACATCTTGAGAAAACCTGGACTTTAAGTCTGAAATCGCCAATCCGCATTGAGTAAGCGTGGTGATTACGCTCAATCCTTCTCTGTATGAGAGCTAGGAGACCTGTGCCCAGCAGTGGGACGATAAAAAGAAGGTTGATGATGCACCACACTTTGAAGTACAGATTGGCCAGTTGCTCATGTTTTCGCACAAATTAGAGTCGAGAAAAAAATTAACTAACCTGAGATACCTATAGTAATCTATGAGATACCAGGGCCTATAGAACTGGTCCTGGAAGGAGTTCTCTCCGTGGCGGATGTACGTAGTCTTACTGATGTATACCCCATGCAGCTGAACCCGAGGACGAGACACGAACATCTGTCGCCAAGAGCCGAAACCACTAGCTCGGGGAGTGCCGCACTCTATACCCCAGGTCCTGGATATAACACAGAGATTTGCATGTTGAAATTTACAATCTTTTGGGTGAAAATTTACCCCCTTATTTATGAAGACTGCTTTTAGTAGTTGCTTTTTATTACACGTATTAAGTTTAATCATCAAGAAATCAGTGATGAAGCAGACAGTATTCATATACTTAACTTATCAGCTGATCATCAACTTATCAATCATTATAATAAAGGGACGACCGTCTGTTGTTGAGTATGTTCAATTTTTTTTTATAAGATTAACAATACTCTAATTTTTCAATTAGAAGTATATAATATAAAAAATATGCCTAAGAATTTGAACAGTATTGTTTTCATACATACATTTTTTTATTTAAGAACTTATGGGCAAGCTCACGAAAATGTTCGGCAAGCGAAAGGTAGGATTGATGGAGGCCCTCAAGCTAGGTGGAATGAGATCTCCGTAGCCTGGTAGCAGATTGATCAGATCGGCTTAATAACATTTGAATTGAAAGGCCTATGTCCACCTGTGGCTAGTGGTCCAACTTTAAGCTTATAGCTCAGGTTAATAATAAGATATATCCTGTTAATAAAATGATTCACAAGTATTACACTTGGTTCCATTCAAAAGCGATTTACTGTTTTACTTTTAATGAAATTTTATATTCCTACGAAAATAATGTTCTCAGACCCATAGGTTTTTGCAGTGTGTCGTATTTCAATATTGTATTAATTATTCCAGGCAAACATCGCTATTGAAACTTTCCAAGTGTTGACTATTAATGCTCGAGACTGGACAAACTTTCAAAGATAAGATCGCTTACTTGACACACAGCGAGCGCCAAATATCAGACTCCCTAGCGACGACATACAGTCCGCGGCACACACACGACACCCGCTCCAGGGAAGCTGCGTCCAACTCCGAACTCACCACCCACCGCAGGATCTCCAGGATCACCTCATATGGCAGCCAGGACAAATGCGCTCCCTGGACAAACACACAAACAACATAGATATTGGGGATTTTTTAATGTAATTATTAATCTTAGCTCTATCTGTGGTCTTGTGGACAAAAGTCTTCGACCAGTGTGTGTTGCCAGTGATGGCTTATGGAATTGAGACGTGGTCGCTAACAATGGGCCTTATAAGAAGGTTCAAAGCCACTCAAAGGGCAATAGAGAGGGCTATGCTTGGGGTTTCACTTCGTGATCGAATCAGGGATGAGGAGATCCGCAGAAGAACGAGAGTAACCGACATAGCCCCAAGAATTGCAACACTAAAGTGGCCGTAAGACCGATGGCCGATCGGCCCGACGGGTTCTCGAGTGGCGACCACGCACCGGAAGACGCAGCCTGGGTAGGCCGCCGACAAGGTGGACCGACAACCTGGTGAAGGTCGCGGAAAACCGCTAGATACGTTCGTCGTGGAGATCCTTGGGGGAGGCCTATGTCCAGCAGTGGACGTCGATAGTAGACGATGATCTGTGGTCTTAGGTCTTATAGTGCATATTTGTTTTCAAATAAAGAAAGAAGAATGCGTAAACAGCGCAAAAAAAGGAAATTAAAGTTTAATACAGTAAATTGTACAACTTTTACAGTATGTCTTACATAGAAACTTCTTTTTAAGTAAAATATATACCTGTGCGAATGGCCGGCTCTTCAATGACACATTATATAAATAATGCTAAAATTGGTATACCTAAAGATAATAATTTAAACAGAAAAAACATGAGAACAGAAATAATAGTTTAGAGACCTAACATCGACTCTGAGACACATACACACACTGGTGTGTGTGAGTAAGTGTGTGTATACAGAGTGGTGCTGACAATACGACAATAAATGAAAACACGATCAATACTGGTTTATAGCAATAATCCTAAACCATAGAAAAAAACCTAGCACCAAAAATAAATAAAATAAAATTTCTAACAAACTAAATCGCATAAAATTGCAAACGGAATAGGACATCACATGCTTTAAAAATATTGGTTCACTGACCTCCGATCGGCGACAGCACGATCCTGTATCGACTTGTTTTTTCGCGCCATTATTATTAAAGTTTGGTACCGCAGGATGCGGCGGTCATTAACCTGTAAGCGCTTCCTTATCATATCTTATGTACATCATGTAGAAAATGTGAAAAATTAAAAATAATTTCCTGTGACTAAACTAATGGACATATTTATATGATTTTTATGGATAGACTGAGAATGTGTTGAGGTACACGATGTTTAATTTATTGTTAGTACCACTCTGTATCTGTGTGTGTGTGTGTATCTTATCAATTCATATTGATAATGCCTGCAGCAATAATTAAATGTCGTCATAGCATAACTTTCCCCTAACACCAGAGCTCAAGGAATCACGAGTCGGTTTCAGCCAGTTCCATAGCTCACCTTCACCTGGTGTTCAGGTTCGCAAAGCACCCCCTTCCGTGCCAGAATCCTCTGCAGCCTCATAAGCAGGTCCTCACCTTCCACAGCATCTTCGTCATCGCTGGGGTGGGCATTGTCTGGACGGACCACTTCTTCAGTCTCCGATTCCTCCTCTGAATAAGATCAGATGATATTGAGATTGTGTTTATTTCATTCTTTACAAGAAATTACATAGAGAAAAAAAAACGCCAACTGCTAATCAGACTCGTGCAATAAGGGCTCCGTTCCATGAATCTGTACAAAGACGCTGGACGTCGCGGTATGTTGCGAGCAAGACTGTGCATTTACGGCAATAGCAGAGGTATTCAAGCTCAAAATAGTGTCGAACCTCCGAATCATACAATATGTGAAGAAAATCCCGTCCGACCCATAAGGATAATAAAAGTGAGGTAAATACATGATCAAAAAAATATGAAATTTTTCATAATCATCATAGTAAGAATACTAATGAATTTTGAAATAATCTATTTTTCCCGCAAATTTATTCCAATTTCCCCAAAATTAGGTAAATTTTTAAAAATGATTGCGAATCAATGATTGAATGATTGAGAGCGATGCGACCGCGTGCCGCATGCCGCGCCCCCCGTTGCCCGCGCATGTTTTGCCATCTAAGTTACTCCTTTTGCGAAATAATATTGATTTTTAAGGGTATTTTTTTTAAGTTTAGCCCTGCTTAGTAGGCATTAGTTGAATCACTTATCGATACCTTACAATACCTTCACGGATCGGAAAGGGTTTTCTTTACATATTGTATATAGAATAGTGATAAAAAAAATCCACCCCCAGTGGTGGAAGCGGCTATCGCCACCATTCAGATTTTGTTTTTTTGACCACACCTATCATATATCAAAATTTCAAATAAATCGTTGCAGTTAAGAAGAATCCAGAGGTGAAACTTTTGCATGGCTGTGCTATAATAGCATTAGGCCGTCAACAGTGAAAGACACTACACGAAGTCGATCACAGTCGGCATGTGGTCAGATAGAAGCATTTTACCTTCGGGAGACTCAGCACGCAATTCATCGTAGAGGCGCGTCTCGATGTCCGGCAGTATCTGCATGGCTCGCTTGTAGTGCTGGATAGCTTCGTACAGCTTGCCGCCACGCTCCAGCTCCACAGCGTTCAGAAACAGCTGCTTTGCCTAATAGATAAAGTAGGTTACTATTTATATGAGACTGATATGCTAAATAATTGCCAGGTACAAAAATGCTAGGGAAATAGCATATTTAGAATACATGATTAACCTTTTAAACGCCAATCACTTCTATACAAGTTCGAGATTTTTGTGCCCTCAGCGCCACTACTTGATTAGAAGTGAAGTAATCACAGTATAAAATAAATTTACGACTTTTACAAGACCTTTTATTTTGTTTTTGTGGAAAATTGCCCTGTTATCAGCCATATTTTTAACTTTTTCACAAATAATAAGTTCTAATTTGTTTTATTTTCAATAGAAACAAAAACGCCAGAAAATATTTTAACACACCCCGCGGCAATTACTTGATATCAAGTAAGCCATGGGACACGATGAAGACCTCGCAATATTTCATTTCCTCGAAATGATCATAAATACTATTATTGCAAGAAAATGACGTGAATAAATAATATTTAATAAATATTGTAAACTATAAACTAGGTTTTATTCACCTTAATCAAGAATAAATAGGTTTTCTAATCATTGTCGACAGTGAAACACCGTTTGAAAAACCCATCCCTACAAAGTTAGTTAGTTGTCAGTGCGCAAACGCCACCAACTTGTATAGAAGTAAATCTGTGACGTCTAAAGCGGACGGCTTTCAAAGTCATAGTGACTTTTTGCATTTTAGTGTAGTGCAATGTTTACATCTTAAATTGCCGCACGTGTTTTTACAAAAAAAAAAAGTGTCGGTGAATATGAAGAATTATTGCGAGTTGTTCAAGTCTGAATCAGAACTTTGAAATAGCTCGTCGTCTTGACAATTCGTTAAGTCATCAACTTCCTTTCCAGGAATTTTCTTCCGTTTTCTATTAGTTTCTACAAACCAGAAAAATGATTGCGAGTATTTTGAGACTCCATTAAAAAAAGGTCTGTAACATCTGTGTACAACAGTCATTCCATCATATCAGTCACACCGGCCAAGTGCGTGCCGGACTCACGCACAAAGGGTTCCGTACCATTGGTTTATGAACTACGAGATCTCGTTCAAAACAATTTTCGTTAGTAGTTTTTATTGTAGATGTTGGAGGAGGGAGGGGGTAACTGTTTTTCCACTTTGTAAGCTAAACTATTCGGTTTAGAAAAAAAAATATTTTAGAAACCTCGATATGATTTTTGAAGACCTATCCATAGATACCCCACACGTATGTGTTTGATGAAAAAAAAAATTTGATTATAAAAATATTGTACGAGGAGCCCCCAATATTTATTATTTTTTTATTTTATTTTTGCATCAAAACCTTAATGCGGTTCACAGAATACATCTACAAAAATAAATATATTACTGTTGAAACCTAGTAGATACTAGGTTTCAACAGTAATAGCTCTTATAGTTTCGGAAAAAAATGGCTGCGACATACGGACGGACAGATGTACAGACAGACATGACGAATCTACAAGGTTTCAGTTTTTTGCCATTTGGCTACGGAACCCTAAAAAATATAGAAAACCACGTATTTAGCTTCTATTAATTGTATTTGTTGTAACTAAACGTAATAAATTATGCAGGAATCGGTTGAGTTTATGCACGTGTAACTCGACCACAGTGAATATAAAAATAAATACCATAGAAATATAGAAATCCTTATATCAGAACGGATTTTGATATGCCTAAAGCGTCAACGACTTGATATGAAGTAAAAGTATTACATTTGGAGACAAATAGGGATGTGCCTTCTAGAACACACATATATATAGGCATTTATATTGATTTTTTTTTAAATAAAATAAAATATGAAAATACTTTTACAGTTACAGTCGGTTACAGTCATACGGTTACAGTCTTCTCGGTGGTAGGCCATAACATCGGCCGCCGGCAGAAGTTACCACCCACCAGACAAAGCCTTGCCGCCAAGCGATTTGTCGTGTTCCGGCATGATGTCTGGTGAAGCCGTACGGAGGGTGGGTATGAGCAGTTGTGTTGCGATGTGTGCCGGGTACGATGCGCCTAATGTTGTTGTGTTGGGAGTTGGTCGTGGAGGGTCTTCAGATCAATCTCCCTTTGGTGCAGCATCGTTGGTCGTGTTGTTGGGTTTAACATTGCATCACCTCGCTCAACTGCCATCTTCCCTCCTATTCGCTCAGTTTTTCTGAGTGAATAGGCTCTTAATAAAGTTGCGCGCTTTACCATCAACGATCGTATCACTGCTTACCATCAGGCGGGATTGCGGTCAAGCGTTAGTTTATAATATTAAAAAAAAAATTTTTTTTAGCTTCGTAAATTGGTGAATAAACATTAATTTAAATGATATATATATTTAATATTTTTTGTCAATAGGACATTAATTCCATCCCTACGTGTAAAACGTAGGGATGGGATTAATGTGAACATATAGATACGTTATACATTTGTAGTGTGACGCAGGAGGACACATCGCATATTATATAGATGAGCTTTCAAAAGATAAATTAATTGGCTTTTGAAAACACAAAAACTGGTAAAGGGCAAGCCTTTACCAGTTTTTTGTGTTTTCAAAAGCCTCCTTTTGGAGGACTGCCTTTTGTGATTCTGACTCTTAGCCTAATTTGAATAAATGATTTTTGATTAATTTAGTAAAACAAAAGTCTACATGCGGAAACTAAAGCCGTGAAATAAAACATAAAAGACAACATCCTATAGCAATGGCAGTTTGACTTTCAAACCAAATTGACAAAAGCAGATGTTCATAAAAACATCAGTTTTATAAACATATACCAATGCAAATAAATCGCCTTCATTCTCACATACCCTCTCTTCATCAGTGACAGGTTCAGCCGGCTGCTGCAGTTGCGGTGATGGTTCCTTCCGTGGGCTGGAAGTTGCATCCAGCTCTCGCTGCGGGGTAGCAGTAGCCAATTCCCTCTGCCATTGCTGGCGGAAAGCTGACAACTCATCACTGCCACTATTCTGAAAAACCAAAAATATTCACATTTAACAGCATTTAAATGAATTTTTTCTCTGTCTATTCTCAGTCTCAACCGAGATATTTTTTACCTCAGTCTTGGTCTTGGCTGAGAATCAAAAACCTGTCTCGGTCAAGCCTTAGAAAGGCTATTATAAGCTGATATTACAATTTGCTGAAATCATTAATGGTGTGGAATGTGTGACCCTGCAGAAAGAATGGCAATTATTATTTTCAGGTTGAAAATGAACCCTGTATGCATTGTCAGTCAGAGATTGATACCAATAAGACATAATTGTTGCACTGTATCATTTTGGACAAACTTTCTGTATATCCAATTATACTTATATCTGGTCAACCATTACCAGACATTGGATTTTTTTTTTTTTAAGTTGCTGGGAAAATGCAAGAAAAAATTGAATTATTTTTCCTATTGGAATTGAAATTTGGACAGGGTAATTTGTTTTTATATGAATGTTTCATCAATAAACCATAAAGTTAAATTCTTCAGAATTAGGTAATACAAAGGAAAAATTTTAACATCCAATTTCAGTCAATGCATATAAACAGTGACAATTTGAGCTTACAAGTATGGTTTTTTTTCTGGCATCACACACAACTCTTAGTTATTTTACTGCTAATTGATGATAAGTTAGGTCAATATGTACCTGTGAATTATCTTGGACAGTTAAGGTTTCAAATGCATTTTCAACGTCTTTTAGGGATGATGAAGAGGGGTCTTCCTGTTCCTCCCCCTCACAATCTCCACCAGTTCCACCTGACGAACTTGCTCCAGAAGGTGCAGCCTGCAAACAAGTAAACATATTTTACAAGCTTTTTTATAGTACCCTACTTCTCTTCGCTTTTAGGACTTGGTTAGTCAGAATGGTGGCAGTCATAGTACTAGTGCTGGTGCAGTTGAAGTACTGGTGCTGTAGGGTGCTGACTGCCCAAAGGAAAAAATAGGCGCCCTAGTTTGAAAAAAGTATCAAGGTTACCAAATAAGAATTATTGTTATAGCGAAATAAACACCTGGGTTTTCTCTAATAAAATCTGCTAGTTAAGGGACAACAACAAGTTATTAAAGGGCGAAATTATGGTATTATTCGCAGCATAAGCAGCAATATTATAGAAAAGATAAAACGCATGAAAGAAAACTGCGAATTGTGACAGTTTTATTTTGGTTTCGAGTATGCCGCTGAAATAGTATTTATTTTTAAAGAAATACTTACCATTTTTGTTAAATGCTATATGATATTGTTACCGATTGCTAATATGAACTGCCACTATTACTTTGCGAACAATATTTGTGTTCAGTCGCTATCAATATTATTGCAAACCCCGTCGTCTCTTCAAAATATATTAAAATGAAATCAATTAACAGTTCCAGGTTCAAGTGCTCTTATAGAGAATGTATTGCATAAGGCTGTCTGAAAATAAGACAGCACATTAAAATGTCGGGCATTGCTAGCGTGTGTAAGACAGAAATTAATGTTTTGAAGCTTAATTTTAATGCTAAACATGTGACACTCTGAAATAAAAGGAATACTCAATTCTGTCTTTGGCAATCAACAAATGTGAAATGTCATAGGTGATGACTGTCAACTGTGACATCAAAACTGTCAAAACGTTTTTAGGTCTAGACTGCACTATAGTTTTAGGTCGTACGCACATGAATTAGAATCAGTTAATAAAAACAAACTCACATCCATACACACACACTCATATTTTGACATTGATGTTGATTATGGCATTGGTAGTGTGTTGTTGATCAGTTATCTCAAAAATCTGCATGTAGATCACTGTTAATCCTTAATGTGAATATTAATGTTAACAATTGCCACCGAGTTACCAATGACTAAACTCACTGTATTATAAAGGATGTTTAAATATTATTTGCAAACATTTTTACTTTAAAATACAAATCAATTATCATCATTTTAAATTATATGAAACAATAAAGAGATTTGCCATTATTAAGGATCGAACCCACAATCGCACGCTTATGATAGCACCATTGATAAGTGCAGCCGCTAACTTAACTTCAAATGAAGTAACGAAATGAATCACTTTAAAGAAAGACGAAGACTGTGATAAAAAATAATGCATTAGTATGCATATGGCCGGTTTAGCGCAGGCGACAGTAGTCTTTAAGGTGAAAGGGGACTTCTGACTTCTGACTGTACATCATGTAGAAAATTCCTAAACACAAAATACTAATTTTCAGCTATTCAGCATTATATATTGCTAGGAATCATATTTATACTTGCGTTTTTATTACGGAATCACTTCCATACTTCAGTTTAGCCATGTCCACCGCTTATGGGTTATTTATCTAATATATAAAATTCTCGTGTCACGGTGTTCGAATTTAAACTCCTCCGAAACGGCTCGACCGATTTTGATGAAATTTTTTGTGCTTATCCGGTATCTATGAGAATCGATCAACATCTATTTTTCATCCCCCTAAATGTTAGGGGTAGTCCACCCCTAATTTTTTTTTATTATTTATATGGCAAAACAACGTTTGCCGGGTCAGCTATCTAATATATAAAATTCTCGTGTCACGGTGTTCGAACTTAAACTCCTCCGAAACGGCTCGACCGATTTTGATGAAATTTTTTGTGCTTATCCGGTATCTATGAGAATCGGCCAACATCTATTTTTCATCCCCCTAAATATTAGAGGTAGTCCACCCCTATTTTTTTTTTATTATTTATATGGCAAAACAACGTTTGCAGGGTCAGCTAGTAAGATTTATAAAATTATCATCGCAGCATTAAGCATTGACCTGTTGTCGTCGGTACATACAACGTAACGAAAACAGTGAGTTTCATTTTTACTCATATATTTCAACTTTAAAAAATAAAACTAGTGTATACATATTGGGTAGACACACACCATGAGGTACTCTCCAAAGATTTATATCAGTCGTCGGCTTCATATAATTGTTATATGAATATTAATCACATTCGATTCTTCCTTTTGAATATATGCCTGACTATTAATTACAATCCAAAAATAAATTAAAATTAATGTATATATAGCAGCCAATATAAAAAAAGTCACTCCAAAGTTTACGTGACCAGACTTGATTGCTTCTGCAGATATGATCATAGCCAGTCCAAAGCTTACAGCCATATAAGCAAACAAATTCCATAAATATAACACGATCAGTTTTTGTATGCGTAATGCAATAGCCACGCCTAATATTATATGCGAGGCAAAAACGAAAACACCCAGGATACCATAAATCCACTTAATTCCAGGACAATACCATCTAGGAAGGCCATTTTCATGTACTTTTTCCATTAAGAGTGGTGTAGCCAGCAGAATACATGCTATTGTAGGCAATATTCCAAGAGCTGCTATGATATATGAACCAATTTTTAAAGGGATGACAAAGCAACATGCCTCTACAACGGGGCATGGATATCCTATTGCACTCTTTACACCTACGGTGTCCTTAGTATCATAGAAATATGTTGCTTTTTGTTGTTGTTTGTTAATTTTTTGACCCATATGTAAACAATTTCTAAATATTTCTTGTGGCCATTGTCAGTCAAGCATCCGAATACAATATTTGGAAAAATCTACGGAAAATTGACGCTTGACTCACGTTATTATCATTGGAAGCGACAATTATTAATTCTTTGTGACAATGTTTCACGACTGACATTTTGGCTGGTGGTTTATTGGTTTTGGTCATAGAAATAGTTAGGTAAGTCAAAATAGGTATGATCATGGAGATTTGACTGCCTTTCTCAGAATAATTAATGAATGATTTTTTTACTTACGTATATTTTGTACAAACAAAATTTTATAAGCCAACAAGGATTTTTGCAAGTCAATCTTTTTATCTCTTCTCTTGTTCTTAGTTCTTTGCAGATATTTGGCGGAGATTTCTGATATTATAGTTTTTCTGTGTGTGTGAAGACTCGCCTCCATCTAGCACCTTTATTAAAAATGACTGGGAAAATTTACTTTCCCTAAAAAATATCCGCAAACACAATAATCTACCTATTCTAATAAAAATGGAGTGTGGTTGTGGATTATGGACGATATATTGTAAACTATATTATGATAGTGATGTTTTCCAAATAAAATCATATATTGTGTTACGTATGGAAGACAGCAGGTCAAGCTACCCAAAACTGGCATATGCCACTCAACCGTAAGTCTTAAAGCATCCGACACAAAGTTGTAAATTTAATAAAGAAAGTTGACAGATTGTAGTAGCTTGATGTGCTGACGTCTGTACCATTGGATTGCCTTTGAGAAGCCTTTTCCAACCGTATACCTACTACCCTTATTAATTATTTCGATCTGGTTTTTTCACAAATCAAATCAAAGCATTTATTTCAAATAAACCAGTTACAGGCACTTTTGAATTGTCAGAAGGTCGGTCAGTCAGTAAGGTGAAGCTAGTCGCCCATTCCAAATAGTAGGTACCTATGGAGAAGAACGGGCAAGAAACTCCATGGACACTCTTTTAAATTATCAAGCTATTGATACAAATATTTGATTACATCATTCATTTTGAATTCAATCGTGTGAAAACGATGCAGAAATATATTGTACGCTGAGAGCGTCCATTATGGAAAAAACAACAATTCAGAAATTAAAATACGCCGTTGCAGCTAAGAGATGACCAGTCCCCTCTGACGGCGTCCGTTCACGATAACATATATACGATTCCATAACATACATGACGTATGGATCAGAATCATTCAGCTCAACCATATTGAAAGGAACCTAATGATCCAACACACACGCTACCACCAGCGAGACATTTGAGTGAGCATGACATACTCTCAACAGCCATAGCACAATCAAGTCAATAAAAGACTAACCCAACAAATAGATGCTTTCCAGCAAGTACATTGTGCTCACACGTGTTCCATGCAATTATACTGTAGCATTATAGCAAATACTACACATGTTCTCTTACCCGCTGGGAAAGGGTCGGCTATAAATCACACCAGGACCGCGGAAGTCATGGCGCGCGTCGCTGCAACCCTGACCCCCGGGGCGAGGGTTCCCATAAATCTCACCCCGGAAAACATCTGTTGACCAACGGTCAATGTGCGTGAGAACCATAGCGAGTCGTCTAGCACGTGACTGAATTAGCGCGCTTTCTACATTAACCAATCAAACGCCGCGGCCTGCCTCGATCAACGAATCAACATCAAGAACACAACACCGCGTGGACATCAGCAGGACAGCAAGCTGATTTGCTATTGGTTACCCCACTATTATTTAGAGATATTATAGTTAGTATTTAAGTGAGTGCATATCTTGTAAGAATCATCATTATATTCTATTCCACTCTTACATTACAGTCCATTTCTGTTCACACTCTTGTATCACGTCATTGTACACGTCAAATACATTGTACCCTTTTACATTCGTGCAATACACAAAGTTCGATTTATCTGAGTTTTAATTACGCGACACGACCTACGCGCAACAATACAATACTAAGAAATTGAATCTACACAATGCAAAGACAGTTTTGTCCAATGTTCAGCAGCTCCAACGGTGATCCCGAATGCTAAGTTTAGCTCCTGTGTAACTGCACCAGTGCCGAATACCCCTGTCAGCGATGCAATTCCGTAACGTATAATATGCCTGGCTACATAGTGTGAACTGGCTTAGAGTTAAAAAAAAAACAAACAATTACAAATTAAAACTACAGGAGGAAAATCAAAGAACAATCAGTGTAAGCATAGAAATCGGACGCAGCTCAAGCCCAAGCCTTTTTGCCGTCAATATAATCTTTAACACTATAAAATGCTTTCTGACACAACTTACGTTTAATGAAGGATTTGAATTTATTCAGGCTCAGATCTTGAACCACTTCTGGAAGTCTATTGTAAAAATGTATACATTGGCATCTAAAAGAGCCACCTATTTTCTTCAGCCTTGTTGTAGGTACAATAAATTTGTGCTTGTTCCTAGTATTTATATTATGGACATCACTGTATTTTTTAAACAATTTTATTTCGACAAACACTAATGTTTTATCTACAGTCGATAGGTTTTTTCAATAACTAACAATTGAAGCAAAAACGAACGTCGTAACTTTTCTGAGTGAAAAGTTACAATCAATAGAAATATTAAAATGCAGCACAAGTACCTCTAAACGTCGGCACTTCCCGCTCCACCCCGCGAGATATGTGAGCGTCGTTATAGCGTAATAAATTCTTTGATTCTTTAGCAATCCAGTGGTATAATTAAATATTGTATAGCAAAGATGCAACACCAAAGTTTATCTCCAGATTTTTTTAGCGTTATGTAGTTTTTTTGTATTTTAAAGACTTGAAGCTTGACTCGCAAGCAGAGTTTACCGTACAACTCTCATTCATGCAGCTGCCCAAAATCAACCGTTGGGCAAGTGCCCGCCAGACAAGGTCGTACCCAGGTAGCAGAGTCAGGTCCAGGGGGTAGGGGGAGGCAACTGCCCCCCTCCTGGAAATCTCGCAGAACATGTATGAACTCCCCTAATTACTAAACGAAGCCTTGTCTTCAACTTTAATAAATCACGCAGTAGACACAAACAAAATGTACAGTGTAATTGCCAACCGCGTGTGACTATAGTGCACAAAGATTACCCATTCTAAAAATTTGACTTGCCCCCCTAGGCCTGAACTGCCTTCCCCTTGGGGCTAGGCCCCGCCTGACTTGCTGAATTTTACGCTTAATTTTACTATTGATAGGCGATTTTTGGTAATATCACTATTTAGAACTGACATTTGACAATTTTGACATGACAATGCGTGACGTCATAATATTGATCATGTTGGTGTCGTCACGTCAGCTACTAATTATTTCGGCTTATTTTATATAAATTAATTCGGGCACAATATGTATTGAAATTATAATTAAGCGCAAACATATTAAACATTCCTTTTACATATATTCTGTGACTTAGATATAAGATTCAGCGATGGTAAGTAATAAATCTTAAAAGTTTTCCTGTTTTTTTTTTATTATAGAAATGCACCCCTTAAAAAAAGGTGTGCCCTAAAAGTTGTGTAAAATTATTTATTTTCATTGTGGGATATAGAAGTTCGTGCATTTTCTTGATTTTTCTCAAATTATTGATGTCTAAAATTGCCTTTTTTTCAGATGCAATTCATGTTATTATTCAGCCGACAAGGCAAATTGAGACTGCAGAAATGGTACGTGGCTCATCCAGACAAGCTGAAGAAAAAGATCACCCGAGAGTTGATTACTACAGTGCTAGCCAGGAAGCCCAAGATGTGTTCATTCTTAGAATGGAAAGATGTCAAAATTGTGTACAAAAGGTTGGTGGCACAAATGTACAGGCCCTATAAGATGATATCGATTTAAAAAAGAATACTTAAAAAGCCTTGTTCCCTAATAATAATATTATTGTTTTTTGCATTAGGTACACTCAAAACAAAAGGTAGAAGTATTAAAAACCCAGTAGTTTATAAAGATTATAATTCATTCCATTGTAGTATTATAAATGCAGAACTAACTCTGTCTGTATGTTGTTACCTTTGCATACAATGTCATCCTGAGGAAGAACATAGACTACTTTTAGTCCTCTTCTTCTTAGTTAGTAACTCTTGCCAGAGTGGTTGTGGTGACCATTACGAATCATGATGAGTGATGATTTTACTTATGCGGTGCCATTCAACATGAACTACAGCCTAACGGGTACATTCACAAACTGAGCACTAAAACTAAGTTGCATCCCTGATCTAGCCCATCCATTTCATTGGTGATCTGCCACATGGTCAGACTTAATGACTTTATGAAGTCAACCAGTGCACAATACATTTATATTATTATTTAAGGTTTTTATTAAATGAGCAATGATTACAGGCAAATTATCCCTCTGTCAACAGATATGCGTCACTATACTTCTGTTGTGCGATGGAACAGGAAGACAATGAACTGTTGACCCTGGAGTTGATCCATCGCTATGTAGAGCTGCTAGATAAATACTTTGGCAGTGTAAGTATTTATTTGCATTATCCTGAAGTATTTCTTAATGCATGAAAATCAGTCTTACCAAGGGGTTTTGCATTACCCACTTACTGCGTTATGCATCTCAGAGTGGCAGTTGAGTCCATGTAGAATACTGGTTTCCAACTGCATTTAGTAATGCTGGGGACCGACCCCAAAATATACTGTCATTATCATACATAAACCTCTGGAACAACTACATGTCAAATAATTAAAAGAATGGACTCAAAAAATTTGTCTCTTATTGCATGTATGCTACAGCAGCATATTTTTATTTCTGTCTGTAGATAAAGTTTAGCATGCCACTGGCAACAAAACTAGTATAAACAGACATCTTATTATGCTGTTGAAACTGTCTGAAGTTCGTTTTTTTAGACCAAGATAGTTATTTAACAGGTGTAATGCGAGATCCTATACTAAAACAAGCATATACATAAGATTTTTTCTGTGTGTCAGGTTATACTCCTCTTTTAAATGAAAAGAGTAATTTATTATTACACTTTGCATTTAAAAATAGAATCATAAACTCATAGTATTTAAAAAAAATATAGTTTAAACATTTTAAATTATTTTTACAAGAAAGGCAATTGTATTTAACGAAAATAGTGGAAGCAATTTGGTTTATTCTTATTCCTTGTAGGTATGGTTTGTAAAGTGGATTTTTTTTAAGTTTGATGCAGTAATTCGCGTCCACCTTAATTTATTCGTTAAAAGTAAAAAAACATAAACAAATTACAATTAATATCATTTCTGTTTTCATTATGAAAGTCTATAAACAGCTATGTATTCTAAAAGTCACTTTAGACAATAAAAAACTTAACATCGAACTCACCGCTGCACACCATTTTTTTTCTTAAAATCCCGCGCGCACACGTTTCCTTGATGAACAGCCGGGACAAACTATTTTATTAAATGGGATTGTTTTGGCGTACGGAACTGTGTCCATGTGTGCTTGCCTCTTCTACATTGAGTTAAGACTTTTCATTTGATTGATGTATTAGTTTACTTATTTTCAAGCATTTTTCTAAAAAATGGACGCGAACTGGGCGATGAACGCGAACAGGCGAAATTACCCTAATTCTTGATGAATAATATGTTACTACTTTAATACTAACCTTCGTCGATTCGACGACTCATGGTGGCTGGAACGGCTAGCACAGGGCCATTAGACAAAAACACATCCATGCACCGTACGAGTTGCAGGTCGATTGAGATTAGCTGGAATTTGAAATGCGTACGACGACACAATAAAAATTTATACCACTTATTTAAATCATCGTCGTGGTTTCGACGAAGGTTAGTAATATAGGGTTAAAAATGCAGTACATAGGCCAGATTTAGATCAGAGTGTTACCATCAATTTGAGCTTGAGAGTACTAACATGTGGTTAGGAAGAGGTACGGTGACCCCTGGCGCACAGGCAAGTGAAGGAACATGGGTGGATTTTAGTCAGTAAAAGTCTGACACGCCCTTCCACTCCGCCCAGAGCGGAAGAGGTTATTTGACGATGTCCCATACAATTTTTTTAATGAAAACCTTTAAATTAAATTAAGTATTGTACTATAATATTTTTGAATAACTACATAATTTAACTGTGTCCCTGTTTCCAGGTATGTGAGCTGGATATAATCTTCAACTTTGAGAAGGCATACTTTATCCTGGATGAGCTGGTGCTTGGCGGTGAGCTGCAAGAGACTAGCAAGAAAAATGTCCTAAAGGCCATCGCTGCACAGGATCTGCTCCAAGAGGTCAGTAGCCAGGATAATGAGCTTGTCTAATCAACTAGGTGAAGAGGGTATAGTTAACAATATACAACGAGTTTTAGTGGTTTGACTAACTGTGCTTACTTTTACGAAAATGTGATATCAAACCTTTCTGAAACAATTAAATTGTTGTTTGTGCATCGAAATAAATTGAATCTAAATTCTATTTTAAATAGTAAACACTGAAATTACTATTAAAATATTAGGTTAGCACAATTGGTGAAACACAAAATGTCGGCGTGTATCGTCCTTAGTAATGTTAGAAAGAGATTGGTCTTAATAGGCAGGGCCGTATTTAGGACGTCGTGTAGGTGCAAAAATAACAAGTGCTAAGTTTATCAGTGCATTTAAAGTTGTGCTATTTTATCTTAAGAATTTGTGTTATCCAATTAATTTTAGGATTATGCCTTGCGCTGAGCCCTTATTCAGATTCCTCTATTTATTTAAGCTGTAATTATGTAGTTCCTAACATATCCAACAGATGTTTTTGCATACTGGATATCAGCAAGCAGTGATTTATTTTGTTCCTTTAAGATTGTCAATGTATTGTTCTTATCAGGGAAAATGTAGATATTTTATTTATTATAATGGGTACATTAAGGTACTATTATTTACCTTTTCCTAACACATAATATTTTAAGTTATACTAATAAAATAATACTGCCATAAAACAATGAATCATATCTAGTCGGGACACTTGTAGATGTGTTTATAGATACTTATAAATATTGAATAAAAATTTATTAATAAATATAGGTATATAAAGTGGACCAGTTAATAGGACAGTGGCCTCAGTAGTGCCTTTTGGTATTAGATAATGTTACACTATTGTACACGAGTAGGAGCACTGCCTTTTAGATTAACTTCGAAGAAGCACTTGATGTCTATCACATATCAATTTTCTCAACTACAGTGTAGTACAATACAACTGGTAACACATTTATTTCATGCAGCATAAGACTAAAGAAAATTGCGTTAAGGGCAGACCGCTTAACTGGGACATTGCCTGAGGTAGCTACATAGTGCGGGAGAGTTGATAGTTATCATAAGTTGACGATTTGCAGAGCTGTCGCATAACCCCTGCTGTACTGCGTCTGTACCTCAGGTAGTGTCCCAGTTGTGCGATTTGGCCATAGTAATATTAGAGACATAGATATAGCAAAAAAAAAAAAAAAAAAAATCTCCTTCGTTTTTAGAGAATAGTGTATACTTTATCTTGGCAACAAGGTGTGCTATTGGTGACATCTCTGCTTAACCATTTGAAGGCTACAGGCATGATGTTATGTTTATGTAAAAAGACTAAGGTAAAGTCTAATTATAAAAATTAGTGTAAAGTTAAAATATTTAAGTTGATTTTAGTGTAACTTCCACTTTTTAAAAATTATAAAGGTGTTTGAAATTGTAGCGTAATCTGAACCTTAAAGTGAAGGAGTTATATTTTTCCATAAACTTTTATTTGTTTATATTTTTGGCAGATTTGTCTCTATTGTAAATTATTTGTGAGCATGAGACAAATGTGTTTCCAGTATTTACATATCACAAAATGATATTAAAACCTCTTTGTAAATTCAAATTTGCAGTAAAAACGGTCCTTTGATATATAACAAAAACAAATTAATACTTTATGGGACTAAAATTAATAACTATCACTATAAAAAGCTATATTAGTGCCTAAATATGCAAATATATTAGATATATTATTATATAAAAATAATTAATGTCAATTTAAATGTTTACTAACTTAGTTACCGTGAATTATATTTAAAAAAGAATACTCTTTAGTTAACAACTAACAGATGGGAAACTGCACTTGTACACAAACAAAGATTAACAACTTTCGTAGAATACCGCGTTACCCAAATCTAATGGTCTAGTCAAATGTGTGGAGCAGCCGGCGGATGAAGATTAACTTGCTCAATTACTAGAACATACTATGACTTTCCTGCTTGTGTACAAGCAGGAAAGTCATAGTATGTATCACTGCGTTGCATAAGCCTCGTAATTAACTACCAAAACTGCACAGAGGGCATCGTTATAAGTATTTGCAGTCATATTCAATTAGCTAGCAAACTCCACAATCAGGATGGGTAACGAAATCTAAGTAAAAACAACATTGTTTAATCAAAATCAAAAGTCATTTATCCAAATTAGGCTGAGAATCAGCACTTTTTGAACATCAATATTACATAAGACAGTCCCCGAAAACGCCCACTAATCGATACTTCCTAGTGCTTTCGCTGGGTAGAAGTGGCGGAAAAACTCCACAGCAGCAGCGCAGCTTTATACAATACTATGTATAGTGATGAACATAAGAAAATATAACAACAATGAAATTATTTACCACATGCTACCACGCCAAAATACCAGCAAAGCAAAACAAAAAAAAAATGTTTAGATGTTGATACCCATCACGTCTATGAAGTTCAGGTAGCTAGTTAAATTTGACATCCATAGAAGATACTGTGAACCAATCATTTAGGTATTCAATTTCCTAAATACTTTTTTAGCAATGAATGAATTTCGAATATCGTTCTGTTTCTGTCTAAAATTAGCGGATACAAACGATGTTTTAAAAATGAATTCCACACACAAAGATTCGCGTGAAAACATAACCCTGTCTGCTATCGGGTAATAAGTTTATCTGCAGCGCTAAATGTATTCAGTGATTTATTTATTTATTTTTTGCTCAATTTTACTAGATATTACATACTAACTACTCTACGAACTCTTCATACGCCGGCTATCCCCGCTCTGCTTTTACAATCTCCTCTAACTTCCACTGCACTTCCTAATTTTCTCCTTTGTTTTGGTGTGATATGCATGCATTGGTGGCGGTCAGGACCTGAACGACGGATTGTTACACTGATGTGTTGCACAACCTTGGATGATCACAACTAAATAAACTATTCAACTATCTATGTGTTTAGTGCTTTTATTGCATGTGCTTCTATTTATTTCTATATTTATCTAAGGCTAATTTACATTGCCGCGGAACGGACTAGAAGAGAGCGATAGCAAAATGAACTTTATGACAACTCTCTAATGTACAAATTGAAAAAGATCGTGTTACTGTGGGAATTTCCCAGAATGCGTGTTAATACTACAGATGATGCAAGACCTGTCACGTATCTAATTTGTGCGTTATACTATTGACATAATAGTGCATAAAAATCGATTCAGTTTTGTTTCACGGCAATATAAATTAAGCCTTATCATTATTTAATTTATTTTTACAGTACAGTATGTAGTCAACTTTTACTTGAAGTATATCTTTCTTTGCTACTCTCGCATGGCTCTAATAGGCCGACGTAGCTCCATCTCAAATCTCTCACACACTCTCAGTGTAGAACACATACAGAAAATCTCAGAAGAATCATGGATAAATCTCGAATTTAGATATTTCATGCGTTATTATTATATATGTACTTTAGTTGTTAGGTAAACAAGGCGTCATTATAGTTAGTTATAAATAGTGTATCTGTATATCGTTGCTTCATATATGTGTAGTCAATTTTACGATTATTACATTGTATGGGACACTGCTTTACCGTGCTTATTTGGTAAACTAAACTTGTATAATTGTCTAAATGTACCATTCAAGATGGAGAGTAAACGAATCTATTGCTCAAATACGTCATTTATTTCTCATTCGTTCTTGGATTAATTAACAACATCAGAAAATCAGGGTAATCACAGAACTATTCTATATGATTGTGTTATTCACTATGTAAAACAGTGTCCTTTTTGGTTATGGTCTGGCTGTTCATGCATTTACTGTAATGGGTTGTCGAAATACATTATATAAACAAATTAATCTGTTTTCTTGCATGAACCAATTTCCTGTCCCAAGCATCCGTGGCACGAGTTAAATATTTTTGTCAATATACTCAATTTACAAGAGTTATAGGCAGTAAAGTATAAAACTCAACTATAAAAGAAGTTATAAAAATGATGATTAGTTTCCAAAATTCTTCTTCCTCTCATGACATATTGTCAAGTCGTGCTGCGGATCTCCCATGTGTCCGGTGTGGTGTCGTGAAGGTGCAATTGTAAATTTTTTCTAACGCTTTTCCTCAGCGTGATATAGTGATATAACAATAACATTAACAGCATGCTAACTTTATCATTTTTAATATAATATTTTATGATATATTGAAATTAAAACCATTATCCGTGTTTAAAAAAAAACTATTTTGCGAAGGAGTTCTTGCCTTAATTACTAACAAAATAAGATCTTGAAGTTTTTGTTGTACAATACAAAAAATCTTAAAAAATCAAAATGCACCACAGAAAATCAAAGTTCGGCCCTTCCCAACATTCGATTTTTATAGACACGTATTAGGTAGACTAAACGCAGTAAGTTCTATTTGTAACAAAAACCTACTCGAATTATTTTTAATTCGAACATTAAAATGATAAAGACAAAGAAATAAATGTCAGAATTAATGCATGGTAAGGTTGAAAACCAAGTCTTAACGAAGCGTCTAGCTTAGCTGCATGCTCACGGCGTGAATTGTGTTAGGACGAGACTGTGGACGCGGCGCTACGAGAAGTGGGGCTCCTCTAGCGGGCTCCGGACTCCGAGAGCGGCCTGCACTGCGCGTCCTCTACTTGATACAAGAATAGTGCACCGTGGTGTACAAGGGACGTTGTTTTACTATTCAATCGCCCATACGATGTTACGATTAAACAACTTTGCCATATATTTTTATATTTTTATCATACGAGTATTTCTACATTATTTTAGAATTTATAGACTATCATTAAATTTTTATCAGTAATTTTTTAATATAGAAATTAATAACATTGGATGTAGATTTTCTACGAAAAACGTTGTGCTGATGATACTAGAGATTCGTTCTGCAATATCATACAGTTTGCATATTAAAATATCTAGGTAAGTATTTTGTATAATGTAATGATGGAATTGTTTCTCCAGGCCAAAGTGGACCAAGAAATGATTGTTTACACTCTATCGAATGTATCTTTAATTAGAGAAATTGCCAATATGGAAGGTTCCTCCTCTATCTATAGAATTATATAATTGTTCATTAGATTTTATTTGTCTTTAGTGTAATGTCTATTGAGTTTTTCTATTTTTTGTTTGTTCTGTTGAATTATTATAATTCTATGATTTGTTGAAAACTAGTTAGTATTTAAATTAGATTCAATTTATTATTTGCATAAGTTATTTTAAAAGAATTTATTAATTATATTCTGTCAACATATGTTGTTAGACAAAACTTTAAACGCTATTACAATGACTTGGCGATTGTTAGTTTTTAGAAGTTTTCCTGTTCTTAATAAAATAGGCGCTAGTTACGAGTACATAAACTTGAGTTTTGAATAAAATTAGATTATGAAGTTGTTGGCAAAAAATATTAATGAATTATTGCCTTATCTACAATATTTTTTTGCATTATTGTTTCTGTTCATATAATTTTGTTACCACATGGAAAATTTGTCAGACATTTATCTTATTTCTAAAATATTTGACGCAGATTTAAATAACATAATCGTTGAGTGTTGTGCAATAAAGTGTAATTAATCTATTCCGATAATATTTTGTTTCACGATACCTACATATTAAGTCTATGTGATAAAAAATTTCTAATAAAATATATTTTGTATGTTACAAAACTTTTAATTTATCTAATGACTTGCCTCTTTAAAAAAAAATATTTAGCATCTTACTAACGACTTATCAACTTGAAATTTGGTCTTATTAATAACAGCACATTTTAATAAAACGCCACGAAATAAAATTCAATTAATCGTAAAGATCGTAGTTAAATTAAAAGGATTAAATAACCGGAAAGCGATTGCTCGGTCTAACGCGGCCACGAGCGACTCTGGCTCAGTGATACCCCTTGTTGCAGGAGGAGACACCGCAAGGGTTCTTCGAGGACCACGGCCTCGGCTAACCAGCTGCGCACGCGCTCATCACCACACCACAACACCACATCACCACATACGTAGCGACAACGTACAACTGTGTAGCATCATGTATTTTGATATTAGAACACTATATGAAACCTCATTTTGATATTATTGATATCTGAAGTAGCGCTGTACATGAATATAAATATGTAAAATATAAAATTATATCCAAATGGCAAACGTTATACCCACTTTTTGTTTATTAAAAATTATATACATACCATTCGAGTCAAACAGATAATTAATATTGGTTGTTCTGTGGTTTCAAGCTTATTATTAATAGGTAGGTATTTTTTTAATTACAAAGCATTTCTGCACTTGCAAGGTTGTTTATGCATAATTAACACGTAGCCAGTGGCAACTACTTATGTACTTAATTTAGTTTTATTATGTGGCACCGCTTTTAGTTGTTATGTACAATGATGGTACATAACTATAGTATTATGAATAATAATTATAGTATTATGTATTAGTATTATTTCTGTTTTGCCACTAAATGTATGTAATTGTGGTGGAACGATTTAATAATAGTTTGTGCCAAAAGAAGCAAACATACTTTATTACATTTTCATACATTTTCGCTTTTAGATTAGATCAAATGATGTCAACCTCTACAAACAATATCACAGTATACCAATATATTTCGCAATATTGCCCTCCAGTTTATATAAAGTTTTTGTATTCTATCGCATAGGCAGCTGTCATAGGAATTGTGGAATTAAAACTATATTGTAACAAGTATCTTTGGAGCTGCTTAGCAGATTTTATGAAATTAGCCAATGGTATTAAATGTTTTGAACTCTTCTCATAGAGTGGTGTTTATAGTATTATGGACAGCTGGAACCTACTAGCGGAGTTAGAAGACTGTTGGAATCCACATCACTTGTACACATTTCTACATTGTAAACTATACAATATTTATTGCGCTATGTAAAAGATAAATATTTGTGTAAAATCCGAAGTCTGACGTCAGACTCTAATCTCATATCACACGTTCCATATCTATTAATATCAAGAGGCCTAAGAATCAAACAAACATTCTCTTTGGAATATATTGCGTATTAAATAATGTTTAAGAATCAAACTTCGTTTTATTTTAATATAAAATCTTTTTATTATAATCCGATTCAAAACTCGCTACACGATACAAAATATATTATTACAATATGCCGTATAAAAGCTATAAATAATTCAAAATTTAAGACATATTGACAGTCTTTTAATAAATAGAAATACATTAAAGGATTTCAATTAAATGCGCCATAACAATGCGGGTACAGCACGTATACCATCACGTGGCTTAATAGCTTACTCTAAGACAGACTTAGTTATAATTAGCTCGGTCACGCGACGCCAGCATGTGCGCCGTGCTGGTTTAAAGACTTCGTTCTATATAGCAACTTGGAGCCATTGCAATATAACACGACGCTGAAAATGCAACCGACACTAAAAATAACAACGCGTCTGCAACTTACACGTACGAAATATAATATTATTATAAAAAATAGGTATAGGAATATTTAATTATGAGACGTTTCTGTCGACTTGGACTCTGGTGTCGCCTTGACCTGGCTGGCGGTAGTGGGCGCGGATTCTTGGGTTTTTTGAGGGGGTGCAGGGGCGGGGGGCGCTGGCTCTGCTGCTTGTGGCTTCTCTTTCTCCTGTTCGTCCTTCTCCTTCTGTTGTTGCTGACTGGTGACGGTAGCGAGGTGGAGCGCGGCCAGCAATGCCATGACGTAACGACGCACATCCAATTCAACACCTGAAATGAAACAAAAATTAGAAACCAGCCCGAGGGTAGACAAAGATATTTTTTTAATGTTACTCCACACTAAATATTACTCCTGCATCGTGGGTGCGTTAGGCCATACAAATATTTATCTGTGCGGGAATCGAACTCTCAGTGCAGTAGTCTATCGCTCAGCCACTGCAACCGTGTCTTTAAATTAGTTAATACTTATTTCGTTTTTGATAATTATTGATTAATTTCAATGTGTGCTACGGTAACGCAGGTAAATTGATAACGGTGACGCAGGCGATAAGATTGACGTGGAACATAATACGGTTTACAAACCCAAGGTGGACGATTTGAAAGTATTATTGATTTGCGTCTGCATTGACTATTGGATAGTGCAAATGTCAGCCATACAACATTTTAATGCATTGTATTAAACAATAGAATGTAGTGTCAATTGGTAAAAATAATCGTATTAGGTTACATAAAATTTGTAAGTAAACAACCGCGAAGTATTGAACCAATTACAAAGATGTAAGGCTTCATTAGGATTAAGTATATAGATTCTATAATACTTTATACTCGTTCCTAGTCAACAGGAAACCTCGTAACTAATTAAACACATTTATTTTCAACCCACTGAATTAAAAAGTACCTTAACCGATTATAATGATCTAGGTATTGATAAAGAATTCCACATTAATAATTCAGTTTCTAAAAACACTCTTCTTGAAGTTCTTCAAGAACTAACGCGGCCATCTATTTTCTCTTTATAATAGGGATGTATCCAAGGTGTGAAAATCAAAAATATAATTAGTCCGTCTTATAGACAATAAAAAAACTTAAGACCCGTTTTTTTATTTTGTCGAAATTACCAAAGACTTCTGAGATATAGCGTATTAAAGTTACGGAGTGGGGGCTAATTACGTCACGCCGTGGTGTATTTTGTACCACGGCGTGACGTCATGCGACATTTCAAATCAATATATCTTCCTTCATATTTGAATGAAAGAAAAAATAAAAAATACGTGTTCAATATTTATAAATTACCTGAATTCCTAAGCTCGTTCACTTTGTAGGCAAGGTTGGCCCACACACGACGCGCGGCGACAGAGCTCAGGCGGCCCACAGTCTGCACCGTGTGCATGGCAGGGTCGTTGGTCACCGCTACAATTTCCTCTACAATTAACAAACCATTACATTCATAAACAATGTCAACTTTCAGGTAACTACAAGTTGACATGCACTTAGAACTAAATTATTAATTTTATTTCTTTAGAATAGGCTTCAAGACCAGTATCTCAATTTGATAGGACTAAAGAAATATTTATTAAAAGATTGATTCAATGAGTTTTTGCCTACCCTGATATTAGCATAAAAATGCTTTGAGATATTCGTAACCTATGTTAGAATGTTCAGAAAATGTACTTCTTTATCCTATTATTATCTGTACATTAGGATAAGGCAATATTTTAAGATCATTAAGTAATACAATACTATTTAATTGTATGTACAGACAACAGCACATCCAGCTACTACAATCTGTCAGATTTCTGTATTAGATTTTCAACTTTATCTTCGTATTAACGTTCAAAGTTGATTGGGAATATATGACAGTTTCGGGTAGCTTGACTGCGTAACATAATATCAAAAACTACTTAGTCATTCAATATTTTTACTGTAAATGACTCGTCCACCCGATTACATTTGTAACATGAAAATGTATGTAGTCAGAAATCAGAGAAATATATTTTAAGCCGGATTTGTCACCGGCAATTCTTAGTTACGTTTGTAAATCTCGGTGTCAGTAATGTTTAGAAGTGAAGGGATACTCAACTTTTTATATTTATAATGATACTTTGTTCTGAAAACGGTGATCAGTTTAAGTAGAACAATGTATCCGAATCGACCATTCAAATGAAATGAAATCAAATATTTTATTTTACATAAAACGACACTGGAATCAACGGTCAATTGGGACGATGAACCTTGCTTCTAATGACTCTTCTTCTAGCCAAGTTCATGATTCCAATTGGTAGTTTCTTAGTGTAGTGACATATCTGCGGAACGTACGGCGCCGAAAGCTCAGCGGCTGAAGTGTCAGTCGCAATATTCAGTTGTTATGACAAACCAAACGGTCAAAACGCGGCGTTTTGTTCAACGCGCTACGCGACGGAAAATTAGTGGCGTCATCGTCAGTCTGTCTGTGTCGACACTTTACGAGTGTGTAGTTTTTGTGACGTAGCTTAAATGCCCAGAAAAATGGATTCAATTAGAATATTAGCTATTATAGAAGGCTTAGAAGACGTTGCCGCTCTTCGTGACCGCCACGCGTGCGATGCACAACACACGCCGAACGTTCAGCAACGCATCGCTCCACCCGAAGGCAGGATAGGCCGTACGCCGAACGCGGCTTAATTGCGGCTGATGTGTCAAAGAGTACTTGAAATACACTGCGAGCGTATTTAGCCGAACTTTCGGCGCCGTACGTTCTGCAGATGTGTCATGACACTTATGGAGAAGAACCGACAAGAATGTCCATGGTACCTACATATACACATAATAACTTATACAGGGTCGCAGGGACAACGACGAACCACTTGTAACCTCAGTAGGTACATGATTCTGAACATGCATCAAAATTTACAAGGTTATTTAAAATTGGGTCTATACATTTTGACCGTGAAGATATTCAAATTCATATTTTCATTCTTGCTTCTCATTTTTTTTTTTTATAATAGACTAAAATGTCTGTCTATTTAGAATCACGTGTTGAATCCATGCTCACATTTTGCGTAAATGATTTCTTATAGAAAGTTAGTTCATTAAACTATGTTGTTAGTAATTAGTCTAACGGACTGATTCACAAAAACCTGTCGCAAATTTTGTAAAAACTAGTTGTATACTGTTTAAATGCAAATGAAGCCTAAAATATTTCTTGTTAAAAAAAAGTAAGAAACTTACTGCTAGGCTCTTCCTGGACGCCGACGGGGGGTAGGTAGTGGTCAAGCAACTGCATCGCGTACATGGCACCAGCATCAACGCTGCTCACCGCCTTCTGGCCATAGGCTGTTGAGAGCAACGCATTGGCCTTAGCCCAGGAGAGTTCCTTCAGGGAGCTGACTCTCTGTTCTGCGGCTACTCGCGCTGTGCAGACCTGGAAAGAAGTTAGAGGTTGTTATATGGAACAAGATAAAGTAAAAACGAAGATGGTGACATGCATGGCTGCCAATGATTGGGCAAATATGAATGGAAATTAATCATAATCTGTTGATTTTGTTACCCGCAATACGGAACGGGAGGCCGAAACAAATATCTATGGAATCAGAATCATCTAGGATTCGTCAAAAAGAAATTGTTTCATTAATTATTTTATATAGGTATTTGTATTTATTGTGATTTTATATTTAAAACGTGTTTAATGGATGTTATATACCTGCAAAATGATTCCATAATAATAATGAGCGTTAAAAAGCAATTATTTGGACAATAACTGTTTGATAACTGTAGTCGAAAACATATGAACAAAGACCATTATTTTTTGTTTCTGAATCTTAATGCTCATTGATCGATGAGATCTTTGTTGAAGTTTGAAAAAGGTCGTTGAATTTAGCAGTGTTGTTTTTTTTTTTTTATAAAAGAACGCAATTTACAAAGATATATTTAGACTGCCTCCACATACTACGCATAACTTGGCTTTAATCAGATTTTCAGAGCTCGAGTCAACTACAGTATAATCAATTTGATAGCATTCTTAAAAACAGCTGGATTTAGATTAAGTCTAATATGTTTATTGAGACGACTGCATGTAGCTGATGCATTAATGTATAAAATTGATAAATTGAATCACGCAATCATAGGACAAATCGATAATACTGCTAATGGATTAAGTCTAATAATTACTAGTAAAAAAAAGTACTAAACTATCTAAATCCTAATTCGTGTAATACCTACGGACTTTAGTACCCTGCTGACCTTGAATAACTATTAACATTGAGTTTGACCTACAGAATTAAAGTCATGTTAGTCGTAAATAAGGAACATACCTAAAGGGTTATGTAAACATGTAGAGAGCTTCACAGAAATATTATGAATTTTCATCACGCTTATGAATATTATAGTATACATTATAATATGTAGTATATATACATATATATGTAATTCTCTGTGTTAATATATCTACAGTATGTTAAGAAAACCCTGTCCGACCCATAAGGGTAATAAAGGTTAAGTAAACACATGACCAAATATAATATAAAATTTTACGTAATCATCATAGTACCAATACTGTATTGGTACTATTGGCAATACAAATGAATTTTGAAATAATCTTTTTTTCCCGCGAATTAATTCCAACTTCCCCGAAATTTGGTAATTTTTAAAAAAGTGACAACACTGATATTATTATGACTGTATACATATACAACGTCATGTTGTGTTACGTTTTTGTTTATGCGAAACCTGAATATAGTTTGTTCAGAATAAGCAACTGAATCGATTCCAATCATTTTTACACCATGTTATATTTTTTTCCTAAATACATAAATTAGAAATTGTTGCAGAGTGGCTACCGAGCGGTTGCGATAGATGGTAGTACTTGCGGGCGCGCCACAGCTGACGCCAGAGGTCAACGCGCCGCGCTCGCCCGCCCGAGCGGAGCTCTGACCATATTTTTGTTGGGACAACCAAGTAGAATATGTAGCTAGCTCATAATTTTGTGGTTTTTCATTACACACATAATCTTTTTGAAAATTTTTACTTAAAAATACTGGCCACATGTTTCGGAATTAGCATATACAAAAAATTATGTTGTAGACTTCTTTCACTCTGGGCGGAACGAAAGGGCGTGTCAGAGTCTTATTGACTAAAATCCGCCCGTGTTCCACGGTAACTCTTTCGAAAAACCGTGGCTCTGACACAACACGATATTCCTTATTGCTCGTGGTAACAAGAGTATTTTTTAATATTTGGTAACCAGACATATCAAGGCCCTTCTATTCCGGTTCATTGTCCACCGCGTGATTGTCTCGTACAGCAGCCTATCTTATCAGTCTCAGGACTTATCGCGGCCGTCATAAAAATAAGACCAGTTCGACTAGAGATACTAATTGCATGTACTTATACGTTTTTATTTTATTTTTAGCTTACTGGGCAGGTGCTTCGAGAGTACGTTATGTAAATTTTATTGCAATTATTTACTAGCTACACTAAGCGTGGGATCTTATAGTCACTTTCGAGTTGGTCATTACTTGATTTGTTAGTCCTTTTGTAAGATAATGGTAAATGGTAATATTATACTCAACATTCCCTTCACTATAAGTCCTCGTCGCGCGTGTTAAGCTAAATTTATTTTTATCTTTTAAGGAAACCTTTAGAAGTTTTAATAAAGACTTCTCAGAAATACCGATTAAACGCTTTTCTAGGTTAATTAATTAAGGACAGACTCGGCAGCGAAAAGTTTTACGATCTATCTTCCAATTGTAGGACATAAAACTTTATCGCTGGTCACATGACATCGAATCCAAAACAAGGTGATGGGTCGAGTGTATGTAGATAGCGCCAGTGCGTGTACAAGAATGTACTTCACCAACCGCGGTGCTAATGCCGGTTACATGACTAACGGCGCACCTGTCGTGTTTACAGAAAAGTAACGTTTTAATTTTTGATGTGTAAGGAGAGAAAAAGTTTCAATTTTATCGGCTTTCTAGTTTTTTGTCATATTTTTAGGATCCCGTATAGGTCGATTTTGTGATCGCCACAAAGCTAGGGAGGACCAAGTCCAGTAGTGAACAATTTCTGGCTAAGATATTATTAGACTTCCTGTGTAGACCACAATCTTTTTATTATTTTTTTACTTTTCAACCTTTTTATAAGATTTTCAACTTTATCGCTAAAGCATTAAGTTTTAAAGTTGATTACGAAAATATAGGTTGTTTACAAAAAAAATACTTTTGGGTATCCTTGACCTGCTAGTGTCTGTACAAACGACAGCACATCAAGCTACTGCAGTCTGTCAGATTTCTTTATTTTAGATTTTCAACTTTATCTCTAAAGCATTAAAACTCAAGGTTGATTGGGAATATCTGACACTGACAGTTTGGGGTAGCATAACCTGGTGTCGTCCGTACAACCCGTTATTATTCTTCAGGCCTATAATACTATATATTGTAACAGCCGCAATGGATCAGTACAAAAACTACAGGCTATAATATAAGTAAATACCATGACCACATACGGAGTTAATGGTCCGGGCCCGAGCCGGTCCGAGCGCTAGAGACCAACGGAAATGTCACTGCATACTTTGATGTATCATGTTGTATAAATAAAAACAGCTCACAAGTGACCACCTTCTACATATAAAATGTAATAACATTGCAATGTGCGAGAATCAATGGCAGACACAATGATACGGTCACATCCTGTCGGTAACAAGACTGCACTTTGAACCTGCGTGCTTAATGTTGAATATATTGGAGCGATTCCGGAAGTCTCGAGATAATGAGAATATCCGCGTCCGGAATGTTCGATGTTCTTTCGACTTTGGAACAGTATTTGATTATAACTTATCTAGGAAAATGTCCTTAACTAATCTAATCAACATTTTTATTTTTTTATTTTAACATAATTAACTACAACGCAAATTATGTTATTTTTTATATTTTTGTTCTGAAATTAAGATACAAACGACAGCACATCAAGCTACTATAATCTGCCATTTTCTTTATTACATTTTCAACTTTATCTCTACAGAATTAACACTCAAGGTTGATTGGGAATATTTGACAGTTTCGGGTAGCTAGGGTAGTGGGTTCGGCCGTCCGTACATACTCATTCCGGTATTAATTCGAAAAAGAGCCAAGTCATGCATAATGGGTTGCTAATTTGAAGGTTGATACAGAAAGTTATTTAATATAATCCTAAATGAGGGTAGAGAAATAGTTGGTTGGAGGTTCAAAATCTTTGTTCTTCCATAATAATTCCAAGTCATCGACAGATCGTTCAATCTCTGCCGTGATTTTAGGGTTAAGTTCAGTATCGAAATCGTTACACTGGTTACACCTCTTCAGTAGAACCTAAAAAACAAAAATTTATTAAATAATTCTTACCTTATTAACATGTGGAGAGATTCTGGACATAACTGCCTGTTTGGTAGTCTCTACAATGACCTTGGGGGATTCTGTGACGAGGGGTACGCGGCGCTCCAGTTCGTCTAGGGCTGCGGCAACCCTGGCGTCGCCGGCAGCCAGGGGCGCACTTACGTACGGTGCTGCTGTGTTTGCTGCAAGGTACACGCCCGCTTCGGCAGTTGATAGTGCCCATTCTAGTAAGGAGTGGGCTCCTGTAGGAAATGTTTGTTTATTTACTGCCTGTCTTCTTTGCGTCACAAAAGTTCATGCCATCCCAAGTGAATTTGCAAACAAATCAAATGTATTTTACTCTAACTATGCAGAGAATTAACATCCCTTCACCACATATGGCTGAGAAAGAGAAATGGTGCAGTGAACTGCCCAGAAGCTGGCAGTTTATTTATAAATTATGATTAAAGTTATTTTTAAACACCAAGAATTTGGTTTCACAATGTTTAGGATCCGTATTACAGAACCTCACTCAAAACTCAAGCTTTACTTAAATCTCATTTGAAGCTATTTGATTGGTTGAAACTAGTTTTAAGTAATATTTGAGTCTTGAGTAAGGTTCTGTAATACGGTCCCAAGAGTTAAGGGGGTTAATATTGTTATTTAAAATATTATATATTGTTTGTTCCTTCAAACATTTTTGAAGAAGCTTCCCAACAAAGGAGGAAGAAGTCTTTCATCACCTCTTGAGGGTAGATTGAAACTTATATGAGGTATTAATTTCAGATTTGAATACAATTGATATCAATTACTATATACAGTATGTTACGAAAACCCTGTCCGACCCATAAGGATAATAGAGGTTAGGTAAACACATGACCAAATATAATATAAAATTTTACGTATTCATCATAGTACCAATACAAATGAATTTTGAAATAATCTTTTTTTCCAACGAATTAATTCCAATTTCCCCGAAATTTGGTAATTTTTAAAAAGTGACAACACCGGTATTATTATGAGCGAATAGCGATGCGGTCACGTGCCGCGTGTCCTGCCGCCCGCCCCCCGCGGTCGGCAGGCGAAGGGTGGTCAACGCACATTTAATAAGTTACCTCCTTTTGCGAAATAATATTTATTTTTTTTAGGGGGATTTTTTTTTTAAGTAAAGCCCGGTTTTGTATGCATTAGTAGAATCAGTTATCGATACCTAACAACACCTTCACGGGTCGGACAGGGTTTTCGTAACATACTGTATAACCACCAAATGTTTTCATAGGCTGATCTATAGTTATGCCAAAATAAATATTGCACAATGTTCATCTAAACATGATCCTCCTTATTCATAAACGCTGTTTAAAATTACCTAGTGATTAGCGATTCATAAACCACACATTTTTGACCTTTTAAAATCATTTAAATTAAATCATCCTTTATGATTAAACACCACAATGTTTAAGGGGTTTATTCATAAACGATGATCAAAGAATGTCAAAAATGTATGGTTAAAGAATCACTAGTTAACTTTAACCAGTGTTTATAAATAAGGAGGAGGGATAAGTAGAAACAAAATACAAATAAAGGTGTTCAAACAGAAATCCTTCCATTAAGAGTTTAAATTTTCTTCAATTTGGGATAAAGTTTTACTTATTAATATTTATACAAATACAAATCCAATCTTAATAGGACTTTTTTAAATAAATGTCACAATCCTTACATTAAAAAAGAAACTAAGTCTTGTCTAAACTTAACTTGTAACAGAGAAACTTTATGACATGCCTGCCTACCTTTTACTTTGGTGTAGAAGGCTCCAACTTGCCCAACGGCAGCCTCAACTGTGGGCAGTGCCATGGCCTTCTGTACAGACTGCAATTGCGGCATGGACGGGGCACTTACTTCTGTAGCCATCTGTATCACAGGCAAAAATAATATATTAAATTTAATGCTAACAGGTAAACATGAAATTCTTCAAGGAATGTTCTGGGACGTTTTAGAGAAATTATTAATAAAAGAAATGATTTGTATTTGCTTTGCTCATTACTTTTAAATTTGTTTATAAAGCCAGAAAACCAGAATTAAGTAAGTATATGTCGGTAGTAGCAAAATTAGCAACAGCGTTAAGAAAATCGTAACGCAGGGAAAAAAATACTAATAAGCAAATTTTAAAATGGAACAGTAACGAGTTTCGTAATTCATACTTGCTTTCGCAAATAAAAACCGAACAGTGTTAAACCTACCTTATAAATTCACGAAACTTTTGTAAAGTTGAAAAATACTTTCTAAAATCCGAACAATACGAAAATCGCAGCTAATAATTATTTGTTGCACGATAGACTGACTGAAGTAAACTGAGCGTCAAATTGAAAATATATACGTATATGATGCTTAAACTACTGACGACGATGAGTAATTATTTTATTTAATAATTTTGTGAGTCAATCAACACTTCGTTTTTAGGACTTTGATCACCTACAGTTAGGGTTGTGCACTTTAAAACTTACTAAAACCATGCCTGCAATCATAACATTTAGTAAATTAGTCGATTTCAGACTTACAACTGAATAATATTTAAAAAAAATCAATCGAGGGATTGACCAACATAAATCATTCATTTTAAATCATTAAAACACAGAATACACAAAAAATTAAAAACAAAACTGTTGTAAATATGAAATAAATAGGATGTAGCTCTTGGGAGCTTCAAACAAATAAATACATCTACTATAATTCACTCTTTCTTAATTTGCACTCCATGTTTAAAACAAAACTCTATAAAATGGTTATACGGATCATATCTTGTAATTTCCTTTTATATAAATTTAAACCTTTCTTGGTGACCGCATTTTTACAACTAGTAAACAACAAAACATTTTTCTCCTGTGTGTCGAATCTGTCTTCTAAACTTGAATTTATTTTCTTTATAAAAATTATCAGCCAGAGACAATATTAGAATTCAACCTCAACAAAAACACGATCAAGGTGTCGGGTCGGTCACGCTCACGAGAAATGGATTTAATAAATGCTTTTTTCCCCCTCCCAAAAAGTGCTCAATGTCACTAAAGAAGTTTTCCTTCAAAAATATTTTCAAAATTATAAAATGTACCTTTTTTAAATAGTATCTTCAAAAATGGGCTCTGCCCACTTAGTGTCGACATAAAGAACACAATACTTATTATAGCCGGCGAGGTATGTATAATCCGCGTACTAACAACAATCAACAGCTGCTATGCGCAAAACCAGTCGGACTGTTTATTATGATTACATGCTTATTTGTTTAGGTACTAATGAAGATCAAATAAAGTTTTCACATTTATATATTATAAATTTTGTACAAATTACCAAAAAACAATAGCAATACAATACAAAAGTTTTTTTTTTATTCTTTTTTTTTTGGACTTTTATACACATGTAGGTATATGTCAGTCCGATTACTATCATAATTATACATATCACAACATTAAACAAAATACAAGCTTCTTCACTATTAGGGCAATACAACAGTTGTAATTTGATATTATCTATCAAATTCCTATTTTTGTATTGCTTATTGTTGAAGAAAGTCTTTCGCATTTTTTTTTCTCGTTGAAGTAATTATTCATTCAATATGTAATAAATATTGCTTTATTTCATATACAGACATCATTATTGCATACAGAACAGTGTTCAGTAGGCCTAGTATGAGTTTTCAATACGAAACTCGTTCGATCGTATCGAGCGCGTTTGGCGCTGTCATTGGTTGAGAGTTCTTACGACCTTGAAGCGGGCCAATCGCTGAGTCAAACGCGCTCGATATCGGCGAACGAGTTTCGTAATGAAAACTCATACTAGGCCTACAGATATTGTGTGTAAACTACAACTTTGCTCTCGTCAACGTCCATACCATGTTGAAAACACCGGTTCTCGTCCGATCACCGAAGTTAAGCAACATCGGGCGTGGTCAGTACTTGGATGGGTGACCGCCTGGGAACACCGCGTGATGTTGGCTTTTTACATTTTATTGGCAGCATTTTAATTCTTTTTTAGTGTAGTGCCAATTGTCGATACAGCAATTACGATAGACTACTAAAGCCTCATTTAGTCAAGCAAGGAATAAAAGGTAAGGAACTGAAACAATAGACTTCTTAGAATTTCTTTATTATTTGCAAGTACTTTAAAATCAGATAGCTGGAAATGAGTGGAGCAAATTACACTTGTCCTCTTGGGATCCCAGGTTTGCTTATTATTGCAAAAAGTTTCCACACATTCTTCAATTCAGGATTTTTAGGAAAGCTGTAAACACAAATAGTTTTGACTAGAAATTACATCATGAAAATTAAAATATTGCAATATCCATTAAAGATATCGGTAACCGTTTGATTATTATGATACCTTAATAGGCACAGATTTCGAAGCAGTTTAGCCTACACTTATAATTTCCAATACACGGCACCCAAAAATATCAAAATGTTGTAAACAAATTTCTGTCAAATACATTTTTTTTTATTAATCCCATTAAAATCCTAGATTATGCTTTATACCGCCACTTTGATCTTGTAACATGATACACAATAACAATAAAATATTTCATATAAAAACATGTTAATATTTTGTTAAATCCAATGTATCGCATTAAAATTATCGACACATTATTATGTGTATAAGATAACATCACTACGTTGTCTATTGGCGGCGAGAAGTCGGATTTGTTGCTCAACTGATCCGAAATTTGTACCGAGAGAGCTAGAGCGTGCGGACTTTATGTTGACAAACAAATCCGACGACTACGATTGCACAAAATATCAGATTTTAGTGTTTAAATGATAATGAGTCACAATAATATGTAAAGAATTACTTACATGTGAAATGTAACACCATCTTTTTGTAAATTTGAAGTACCAGACCTCTTTTTACAGCAGAAAACAGAGCAATTCAGCATTTTGATGACAGCAGCGTTCTCTCGCACGACTCGACTCGGTCTAGTTTGAAGTCCAAGCGCAAGTAGTTTTGTTACTTGGGCTAGCTTGCTTGGGCTTGTACTTCGACAGAGGGGAAACGCTGCGTATGCCCACTCCCTTCCTTTGTTGCTCGAAGTATTATAATAATATGTATATTTAAGACTCGACTAAATTAGATAGTTAATATTTCTCGATCCATGCTTCATTGTATCAACTTGTTACAATACTGCCGCACAACACTACGAAATATAGAAATTCTCAAACGAAAGAGACAGCGTATCATAAGGGCTAGCTGGAAAGAGATGGAAAATATTTCTATTCTTTTTTTACGCAAATTGCAACTGTTTATTTTATTTTCAGATCTAAGGTTCACCTTTTTATAACCAGCGACCGAATTTCGAAACTCTCTATTTATTTACTCATTATTACATAGTTGCTAGTTTCTTAAATTTCATCAAATATTACTGGTTGGTCGCCAAATGCCAATGACGAACATTGATCGCAAAATTTGTGGAACGAGGCCAGCACACGTGTACTCACTCACAAACATTGGTCGAACGACGTGTTCTGATTGGCTGTTGGGAGATCACAGTAGTTCTTGTTTTGGTTAAAGATATGTCAACTTGTATAACAAAAAAAATTGGAAATGTCGTGGACTAGCGATACAGTGCTGGAATTTTTAGAACTCTACAGAAGAGAGCAACACCTATGGGATCCAAAACACCCTCTGCATAGAAATAGAAGCGAAGTTTCCGAGTCCTGGCTCAGAATACAGGCATCTTTAAGTATACATTGTTCAATTACTGATCTAAAAAAGAAAAAGGAATCGTTAATGACGTCCTTCAGGATGCACCTCGGCAAGAAGAAAGTTCAACCGGGATATCGCACAACTTGGTTCGCCTATTCACTCATGGAAAGCTTTCTTGGCGGCAAATACGAATGTGATAGCACAAACCAATTGGAAAATGAGGTAATCAATCATTTTACATAATATTTTGAAGTAAACCGTTTTTGTACAAATAGTTAAAAATTATAAACATTGTAGTCAAGTTTGTGTTTTCAAAAACTTCCGCACTTTGGAATAATATTGGGCCAAATTGGACCCAATTGCGTAATGCCATAACCATTGTGTTGTGGGTTTGGCAACCAAACTTAGTACACATATCAGAAGGCTAATTCATATTGGCTTAGTTTGGTAACACATTTGGTAATTGTTGTCAAAATATAATATTGGTGCACGTATCAGCCGCACGTAACATCGTATGACTTATCCAAAGAGTAAGTATAGGACTTATCATTTCATAAGCATATAGGTACTTCATTTGTATGAATATAGCACAGTTTTATGGGCTAGACAAAGAGTAAGTATATAGTTAGGGCTAGCTCAGGCTAGCTGATATAGTCTAGATTAAATAACAAGTAATGGTTTTAATTTGGATTATCAGATTCATCCTCCAGACAGAGGAAGGAATACTGGCTTTCATTTTGATAGTTTAACAGCATTCATTACGTTATTTATGTATGTACAGACGACAACACATCAAGCTGCTACAATCTGATTTCTTTATTAGATTTTCAACTTTATCTCTGAAGCATTAAGGCTCAAGGTTGATTGTAAATATTTGACAGTTTGGAGTAGCTTGACCTGTTGTCCGTACGTTGTTGAGCAGACAAACTTTTCCAACTTAGGGAACAATTGATTAGCAATATATCTTTAAAAATACTCAGACTATGTTTGAAAGAAAGTTAGCAATTGGGGAGCAGAAATAAAATATGAGCGAAGTAGTTAAGCAAGAAGTATTCAGCATTAACCATATACTGGGGTAGGTGTAATGGATAGGGTACCTACGTAGATGTACGTACTAATAACAACGTAATTTCATTGTTTCAGTACTTCATAAATACAGGAAATTACCCTACTCAACCGGGTATACCGGATCAAACGAATAATATTAATAAAAACTATAATATTACGGAAAAACATACCACAATGGTGAGACAAAGTAAGCCAGCGTCTCCTTGTCAAAGAACCTCCGCCAATAAGAACAGTTCTGATTTAAATTATGCAAAGAAACGAATGGATGAAGCTGTCACGTATCTGAAGAACGCAGGTGACGTGAAAGGTGAAATGGACGAGTATGAATTGTACGGACGGCTGTTGGCGAAGAAATTAAAAAAGTTAGACGAACACCAGCGCGATTTGGCGATGCATGAAATTGACAACGTCATGTTTCGCGCCAAAATGCAGAGCTCTACGCCACAAGCACAACAGAGAAGTTACTCAACCTCACCGTCCCCTGTTCCACGAAAGTTGAAATCCCCCATTTTTATTGTTACACAACAAAATCCAACAAATATTCAGTATGAAGATGAAAATATATCGTATCAGGAACAGCCTCCGTCTTAGAAGCTCTTTGAAGAGTGGTGAGGATTTTGGATTGAAGCTTGATCGAAGGCTGAAGGCATAGGTATGGGAATCCGACCGGATTGCGATTAGGTCGGTCGCGGAGGCAGCGATAAAAGATATGCGGAGAATATTATTGGTATTTTTTTATTATTTATTTAAATTAACTACATGTTATGTATTTATTGAGTTTTTTTAATAAGTATTGCACAAGGTGTAACGTATCGCTATATAATATAGACCTACTTAAATTGTTTAACAAAGTTAAAATTTAATTCGTTAATTATTTAATTGTGATATTTATTTTAGACGACGCACAAACTATTTGTTTAACAATTAAGTAAAAACTTTATGTGGTTAATTCCAAATATGAACCTTCAATTAAAAGCACATACTTGCTATTCAAATAGTTTTTTTTTCTATTTTCTAGTTGAAAAATAGCCTCAAATGCTAGTAAGAATTGGCTTACATGATACATCCAATAAGGTACGGAGTACAGCAGCTCAACCTACTCGAAACTGTCAAATATTTCACTTTAACGCTTTAGTAATTTTATTTTATTTTATTTATTAGGGACAAAAAACAGTTACATGTTACAATGTTAACAATCTAGATAATGTATAATACAGTAAACAAACATATAACCCACACCAATGTCAACGGAATCACATTGTTTGTACAAGACATAAGGAAACGGACGTATACAGAAGGAAACAGTGAGAAAGTAACGAATGATAAAACTAAACCCTAAAAATCACTCAAACAAATTCAAGACAGCGTGCCCCGTCCAGATATGGTCCATGGGCACAATCACGTCACACCAAACATCAGCAAGAAACAGTAAGAGTTAAGGATTACCAGAAAGTAAATCAATAGCCATTTTTCTGAACTCGCTCTGGTTAAGAGCGAAAATATCTAGATTTGCAAAATAGGAATTATAAATTTCCAATAATCGGCGAAGAGGAGCCCTCTCCCCAGCATTTGTTCTACATTGCTCTGTGTAGAACGAGCGGGTTGCTCGTACTTCACGCCTACTTGCAATTCTAGGTACCACATAACATATTTCATTTGCAAGCTCCAAACAATTAAACCTCTTGTTGCATATGCCAAACAGCATCACAACCATAAGCAGTGTACGCCTGTGCTCCAAGCTTAATATTTTGTACCGTTTTATCAGATCCGCATAGGAAATCCTAGTGTGGTAACACTAATAATGTGTGGTGCGAAGAAATTTTTTCTGTACCATTTCTAGTCTAGTAATAAAGTTGAAAATCCAATTTAAAAAACCGGACAGATTGTAGTAGCTTGTTGTGCTGTCGTCTGTGTACCTCAGATAATATAAAACAACCTGCCAATTGCGAGGTCATTATCTACATAAAACCAGGGGCGTGCACAGAGATTTTGTTGAAGGTAAGCATACATATACCTACTACCCAAATCTCTGTGCTTATATATGGTAAAACTTAAAAAACGTAACGTAGACGTAGTTTCAATTTAACATAGTCGCGTACTTTTTCGCATGTCAACATTGAATTGATGTTTGTGCGTGGCTACAATGAACATCTAAGTATGTGATTGATGATAAGAACAAGTCAAATAAATGATATACGTGGGGTGTTAGGTATTTTTTTTGCCCAAATGAATACAATGAAATCATCATCATCATCTCAGGGTTAATACCAGTCGCATCCAAAGCTTTGGACAAAATTTCGACATTTTCCGTGAAGCGACTGCCGTCTGACTTGTGGGCTCCAACAACCCGTAACAACTGGCACTAGATGTTCGTATGGCAACCGAAACCAACGGCTTAACGGGCTTTCCGAGGCACGACCAGACTAGTGCAAATATTCATATTCATGCATACAAATATTTACACTGCGCGAGGATCGAACCCGCGCCTCCTTACGCAGCGGCCGCGTTCGCTACCGCTACGCCATGGAGGCTGTCAAAATACAATGAAATGGTATTACTAACTGAACTGTAAATAAGTAATAATTTATTTCTCAAAAAACTAAAAAAATATATTTTACTATCTATAAATTAAATCAACGCGCCTAACTATTTTTAAATAACTCTGTAAAAATTAAATATATATAAGATCGTTGTGAAATCGCTAAAAGTTCTTTTAAAATGGAAATATAGACAAATCTTTCATAAATATTCGTAATGCACTACTCATTGGAATCATAACTATTAAATTTTGCAAATTTGTAAACTTCAGGAAAATTATTACAATATAAAGTATAGTATTGAAATTCAAAAGCAAGTAGGTTGAAAAACTTAAGGTCTTTTAAGTTTTTATAACGACGAACTGTCAATGCCGTGTTTTAAAATAATATACCTACACGAGAAACAAAACAATTTATTTGTGTGTACACACTACACAGCTTGCTAACCACATATAATTATCATAATACTTTTTATAAAGACAACCTTTCTTTTGTGTTAAACCAAAAACTCTAAAATAAATGAATATTCAATTCCGCTTAAAACAACCAATATAGGTACATATTTAAACTAAATACACCAATAATGAAACAACATAAGCTGCTAAAATAAAAAGGTATTTGAACGTACAACAATCATGCTATATTTCTGAACTTCTTAAATTCGTCGCATTATTAGAAGCTGTGCTTATCACGCCCTTAAAAGCCAATGAAATTTCACGCACACGTACATAACAATTTAGGCACACAAGCAAATAATTTTATACACAGACAGATATGGAAGAGGCACATTTTGTTACTGCTTACGCCGTTACGAGAAGTGGCGCGGCCGTCGCGACGAAGGCCAGTGATATTTCGTAGTTAGCACTAGGCCCAATAGATGGCAGTGTTCTCACTAACTGATTAACAAAGTCTTTCAGTTTTAAGTTTGTAGTACATAAATTATTATATATTTTTTTAGAAAACTATTAGGGTATGCAGAGCTTTTCTGCTTGTATGGAGAGCACGCGCCTGCATATAACTCGCACAAGTTAACTGTGCACCTCGCTGGAATGCAGTCCATGTGTATCAATTTAATTGCAAAACGTCACGAGTAAAATGACCTAGTATTATGATGCTTTATCGTCAAAGCTACCTTTTATTAACATAAATAAATGTAATTTATATTTTTTAACATGATTCTCATGTTTTACACACAGAGCGAGGTGCACAGTTAACTTGCGCGAGTTATATAAATTAAAAAAAATACTGTAGTTTCAGTATTTGTTGTTCGGCAATAGAAAAATATGATCAAAAATATATAAATTTCAACAATGGAGTCTTAGTGATGGGGTCCCGGTTTACCCTTTGTGTACGGAACCCTAAAAAAACATTGTCACGCCTTGGTCCTCGCTTTTTCATAAGCTTGCCTGTAGATGAGGTGAAACCTTGAATGGAGACCAAAAATCCACAAGTATAGTATTGTTACGGGCTAGAGGTATTAAAATGCCCGATAAGGGTTACGAAGTTTGGGCACGCCACAAAAGCGGCGGTAAGTCCCCTCTTTCAGGAGTGGTTAGAGAGGCGCCACGGCGCCCTTACCTGCCGCCTGACGCAGGTCCTCACCGGACACGGTTGTTACGGGAGGTTCCTTTTCCGGATAAGGCGGGAGGAAACGTTAGGTTGTCACCATTGAGTGGATCGCCCTGAGGGCACGGTGGATGTCTGCCCGGCTTGGGTAGAGCAGCGGCGATCTCTCGCGCCCGACCCTGGTCTAGGCCATGGCCCGGAGCGAGAGTGCATGGCAGGCTGTCACCTTTTTTTGCGAAGCATTGACCTCTTTTGGCAAAGGAGGAGGCGGAGCGCGTGAGGCAGCGGGAATCCCAGCGCCCTCACGCCACTAGCGGCGGCAGAAGACGCCCAGTTCGGGAAACGACATCGACAGCTCGCCGGTCAGGACCGCCCGAGTCGACGGCGCGTTGTGTTTAATGCGCGCCTCAAAGAGTTATCAGCACATCGTGACGGGGTCCACGAAGATCAATGCCTCCTGGGTCAGGGTTGCGGGTTGGTTAAAAAAGAAACCGTGGCCCTGACTGTCGCACAAGTAAGTGAAGAAAGACGGGGGCTTTAGTCAATAAAAGTCTGACACGCCCAGAGCGGAAGAGGTCATTTGATGATTTCCTAACTAAGGTATAATAGCCGATAGTAGGCAATGACAAGTACCTAGAACGTAGCTGATGTCGCATCGAATTCTTCTTATGACAGGAAAACCATCGAAATAATTAACGAAACTGTTCCTAAAAGTACCTACCTCTCGTGTGCTCATACATTACTTGCAGCATTCTCATTTAGAACTACTAAATATCCAGTGGCACAGATTTTGTGGCGACTTTGGAGGCCACTTTATTTTTTTTTATTTTGTCAGGCTTCCTCATTATTGTAAGTATTCCACCTACCCAACTACCCTATCTACGTCAATCGTTAATCGCTAATTACCCCATTTATTCAATCTTGCATGACTGGACTTTGATTGGCTCAAAAAAGACAACCATATATTTAACGTGCAATTTTTTACGAAATTGTTACATTGTAAAAATAATCTAGCACATGACAATAAATTGAGAGTCAAAAGGGCGGCAAGTACAAAATATATATCTTACTTACAGCCATACCTTGAATATTTGTAAATCCGCTCTTGGAATCTAATGACATAACATAACCGATCCGACTGTTGCCTTTGTCATAACGCACTAGCTTGTTAACCTTTGCCCGTTACCGGAATTACTATTATGGGACGATTTACAAAATGTAAAAACACACGGCCGTTTTTTGTTTTCCAATATTAATTCCTAGCTGCATCGCGCGGTTTCCTCGGAATATGTTTCGTTCCCGTAGGAACATTGGGTTAAAGAGTATCCTATTAGTGTTAGTGTTATTTCTGGTTATAAATTATCTGTATACCAAATTTCATCCAAATCCCTTCAGTACTTTTTGCGTAAAAGAGTAACAAACTTTCACCCATCCATACTCACAAACTTTCGGATTTATACCCCCTTATTCATAAACGCTGCTTAAAGTTAACTACTTAGTGATTAGTGATTCTTTAACAATACATTTTTGACCTTTTAACGTCACATAACTTTAATCATCGTTTATAAATAAACACTACAGTGTTTAAGGGGCTTATCCATAAACGATTTTTAAAGTTAAGTGATGTTCAAACGTTAAAATTAATGGTTAAAGAATCGTTAATCATTAGTTAACTTTAAGCAACTTTTATGAATAAGGGGGAATATGTTTAGGATCCCATCAGTTGCTGGTCGTTTCGTAAATTTCTTTAAGGTGATCGATAAAATTAATGACGTCGTAGATACCCTTTAATACTTATCAGCTATCGTTCATGATAATTGATAACTGGTAGAATACCTACTGGGTGTGAGATAGTCGCCCGCGCCGTCGTAACCGCTGCGTCCCCGCGCTCTATGATGTCACTTATCAATCACGTTAGTTTAATACTGTTGCGAGGTTGAAATCCAACATCCGTGACGCTTAATAGTGATTAACGTATTCCCCGTACTTTGGACACAAGAGGACATAGACTTTGTATGAATCAACAACAATAAATAACAATTAAATATTCTCATAATTGACATGGCTGTAGAAAAATAAACAAATATTGTGCAATTCGATGACGAAATATTTTTATCAATAGTACAACGTACCCAACCCGAGGTCCATTTAATTAGAATGCACGTATCGCGCAACAACAATAAGCTACTGACGCACAGAATAGTACCTACTAGAGTCTGTCATTTTTTTTAATAGATATTCATGAGCGTACCCAGCTTCTGGCCTAGGGGGAGCAAGTCAGGCCTAATGGAAGGCAAGTCAGGCCTAGGGGGGGCAAATAAAACTTTTAGAGTGGGTAATCTTTGTGCGCTATAGTCGCACGCGGTTATTTGGCAATTACACCGTACATTTTGTTAGTGCTTTATTTAAAGATTACAGATAAGTCCTCGTTTATACTCTGTTTAGTAATTAGGGGAGTTCATACGTGTTCTGCGAAATTCCTTTGGGGGCAGCTACCTCCCCCTGTCCTACTCTGGGTACGCTCAGAGCCCAAGTCACTGTACATAGCTATAAAACACTTAAGACAGGTCATAAAGATAGACGCCTTTGTAATGGTTCTGTTTATTTTTTGAAGTGAGAACTAGTACATCCCAATTGCCAATGATAACAGGCGTTAGTAATCTGTTTAGCAGGTACCAAGATCACAAGCAATGTCAAGTAACTAAATAATAATAATTGTTGGAAGACTTTAACATGAATTTACTAGCGTGTAGGTCTGCATAGACGCTACCTGTAATTTGCCGTGGTTGAGAATAGGGCGGGTGGCTCATGAGTTAAAAACTACTAATGAGATCATTAATGAGGTCTGTCCGGCTTGGACGGAGAACCACCGTGTCCTCGTGGCAGCGTTCGTCGGCGATCTCTCGCGTCAGGTGCTGGTCCAAACCATAGTCCGGAGCGAAAGTGTATGGCAAGCCATCACCTCCTTCTTCGAAGCAACCACATGTTTCTGACCGCTGCAGGATATGCCCTGGTCGGGTGCCAAGCGCGGGCTTGCGGGCGGCGAGCAGTGGTCAGGTCGCTACTCGGTAAGGATCAAGTCCAGGACGAAGACGCATTGTGCTCCACGCACGCCTCAAACAGATGTCAGTACATCGTGACGGTTCCACTAAGAACGATGCCTACGACGAGGGCTCCGGGTTAACCGAAAAAAATACCTTGCCTCTGGCGCACAGGCAAGTGAAAGAACACAGGTGGGTTTTAGTCAGTAAAAGTCTGACACGCCCTTCCATTCTGCTCTAAAAAAGAAGGGCCATCGTTGGACTATGCCAGAAGTTAAGAATAAAAGGTGTAAAAAATTTAAACGATTTAAGTACAATCAATAATTTGACTTGATATAAGTACGTCACGTCCAAGGATCATACGATCATTTCGGAGATACCTACGCACCCATAGATTAGATAAGGTTTTTTTTTTGTTCTGATGTACCTAGATACTTTAGTTACATATTGATATTGATTTTTAGTAATATGTTTACTGGCTCATTCCCAACAATCGGATTTTTTATTTACCAATCGCAACACCTCTTTTGATCCAAGATTTCATTTTTACTTTTCTAATTCATTTAACAAATGCGCTGACCTGACCTGACTGATTAGGGTCATTTGCTTGGTAATTAAAAAAAATAGTTTCTCTTGAAAAGTTAAATGTATTCAATCTCTTAATAAACTAGCGCGCCTTACTATCAACAATTGCATCACTGTTTACCATCAGGCGGGATTGCGGTCAAGAACTAGTTTATTAATTATAAAAAAAGTTTGCTACGAACTACGTACTTAAATTACATAATATATGGGTCACTAATTAGCAGCCATCCTATACCTATATAGTTTGGCGGTTTAATATTGTATTGAAAACTGTTTTGGCATTATATTTTAGACATTATTACATATTATGATATTTACAACTTTTGACATCCAATAAGGGATTTTGACGGGAAAGCTAAGATGAGTTTCACGCGCATTTTAGAACATTGAAATGTCGCAGCATAGTGGCCACATCATGACTTTGCCTCAAACCTCCCTCATAGACGGTTTACGCGGCCGTCTTTTTCAACTGTCATTGGAAGTAACCGCCATTATTGTGAAACAAAATTTTCAAAGAATTTTTATAATTTGTTACACGTGTTATTGGCAAAACTGTGGTATCTATTCCACAGGCCCATTGATCAAGGGTTGAGGTTGAATCTCACCTTGAAAAGAAAGAAAGAAAGACATTCAATAATTTGTAGATAACTGTTTTTACTTTGTATTTGAAATTGGTGGCCATTTTATTTAAAACTGTATCCTCTACTTCTTCTTCAGCCTATAGATATCCACTGCTGGACAAAGGCCTCCCCCAAGGCTTTCCACGATGATCGGTCTTGTGCTGCCCGCATCCATCGGCTTCCCGCGACCTTCACCAGATCTTCAGTGCACCTTGTTGGGGGCCTCCCTATGCTGCGTTTTCCGGTACGTGGCCGCTACTCCAGAATCTTACTGCCCCATCGGTCATCGAATCGGTTCTACGAGCAATATGCCCCGCCCGCCACTTAATTTTAGCGACTCGAAGAGCTATGTCGGTGACTTTGGTTCTTCTACGGATCTCCTCATTTCTGATTGGCACTTCGCTTATAATCATCATCATCATCATCATCAACCTTTTTCAACAGCAACATCAACCTCTCATACAGAGAAGGATTGAGCGTAATCACCACGCTTGCTCAATGCGGGTTGGCGATTTCAGACTTAAAGTCCAGGTTTCCTCAAGAGGTTTTCCTTCACCTTCAGTCATTGGTGACCAAGATATACTTAGAAAGTACATATAACTTTAGAAAAGTTACATTGGTACTTGCCTGACCTGGAATAGAACCTGTGCACTCGTACTTGAGAGGCTGGTGTTATAACCACTAGGTCACCACGACTCCTTATAATGCTCCTTATAATTCGCTTATAATGTACCTAAATGAATAATGCATAGTTTTTTTTTATAAATATAATAATAATAGTGCTTTATATTTGTGTGTAGGTCCCATGTGTCAACACAGTGTAAATTGTTTTATAAATGCAATAAAAGAAATTGAATGGCCGTAAGTCACTATAACACAAAAATTGCGTAAACCGTGAACTAAGGATTTAACGTAGCTTCTAAGTAATAGTGGAGAATGGACCTTAGGATTTGCGAAACATATAATCTCGACCTTGGGGGTTTTGGCGGGAAAGTCAAGCTGAGTGTCACGCTCATTTTTCATTGGACTTTTAAAATTATTTATAGTGTTGTTTATTAAATAAAAGTGCGTGATTTATGTAGTAAAAAGTGCATTCAGTAAATAATTCGTAAAGAACAATGAAATATTGCAGCATAGTGGCCACATCTTGACTTAACGTCAAACCTCCTTCGTTAGACGGTTCACACTGCCGTCTTTTTCGACATGAATAATTCATTACGTGACATTGGCTAAATGCACAAACCGTGCGAAGCCAAAAAAGAAAGAAAAAAAGAAAAATCTCGACCTTGAAAGCATTTTTTTTTTAAAGTTCGCTCCTGGCTTATATACTTACTATACTCTTTGCTCCTGGCATTGCAACAATTCTTATTTACTTTTTATTTACTGCCGAATTGGCTTTTTTTGTGGCATTGGCCTTGTCACTTTTTTCCCCATGTAATTTCTTTTATCATTTGTTATATTTTCTTTTCTTTCATCGTCTTTCTTTTCTTTAGTATTTTCTTACATATTTATTCTTATTTCTACTTCCTTTACTTACAATTTTTCTTACACTATTTTTACATTAAATTCTTGCCGACGGCAACACTGGCTGTGCTGCTCACCTTGTCCTATTCCGCTCTATCGATTGTTTAGCAACTTTGAGGCAAAACCGCTGCAGATACGGCCTACAGTGTTTGTCTGCCATTAGGTCAGAGATAGTTACTTCAGTCAAAATTCTTCCAGTATTTACTTCCAGGTCGTATCTGTCGCGGTTGTGCCTCGGGCATTCAACTAATAAGTGCTGAATGGTTTCGCAGCCTGTGTGTCACACAAAGGCTGGGCTACTTTTCAATTTAAATTTATGGAGGTACGCGGCGAAGCCGCCGTGTCCTGTCAGGATCTGCGCCCAGACAGAGGTCCTGTCGAGGCACTTCAGGACCTTACCTTGGAAGCATTAGTGCCAAGTGCCAGTGCGGTGTAGCGTGAGTGCCCGCCGCCCGGGGGGGAATTAAATTTTGCCGCCCTCTTAATTTGATATTTCAATTTAATATAACTAGAGGTCTTTTCGGCAAAAACAGTCATGAATATTATTTTGCATTATACAGATAAGATTTAAAATAAAAAGGTTTTTGTAGAGAGTGCATGGGAATGCACTTTCTACCCACGAGGACGAAGCTGTGTTCCGCTCAAGCCGGGTGACCTCCATCGTAAACTCCACCATGCCGGAGGGCATGGTGGAGCATGGTGGAGCATGGTGGAGGATGGTGGCATGGTGGGCATGGTGCCCTCTCGCCTTACCTAGACCAGGAACGTCACGTAACAACCGTTTCCGGTGAGGACCTACATTAGGCAGAACGTGAGAGTGGCACCATGGCACGGTGGACCATGGCAACGCTTAAGTGGCTCCTGAAAGATGAGAGTTACCTTTTGCATGTCAAACTTTCACTGACTATAACAGAACCACGGTTTCTCTTTTGTCCAACCCGCAACCCTGACCCAGGCATCAGTCTTCGTGAACCCCGTTACGATGTGCTAACATCTCTGTGAGGCGCTCGTGAACTCCACCCGCCGTCGACCCAGGGCGAGGCGAGGATACTGCTAACCTGCGCCTGCGGTAGCCGGAAGTTCGATGTTGTCTTCCGACTAGGGCATCTCCTGCGAAGATAAGAGTTACCTCAAAGACAGATTTCTTATTGGTGGGTGATCTGAGAACAAATCTTGACAGGAGGTTAAAGATATACTTACATCTTAGCAATGCCTTTAGTTATGCATTTATTGACATTAGTTGGCAAATTTTATTCCGTGGTGCTTGGCAATCTGGGCTTCTCCCAGTTGCAATAATGTCCCTTAGTGCCGATTGGCCTAGTTCTGTTCTGTCTCCTGCTTGTTATGGAGGGAAGTGGAAAAAATATCTTTTTTCTTACTCCTCCGCTATTCTTTTCTGATTAATTTCGTTGCGGGGCCCAAGACAGTTGAATCGTTTCTCCGGGACTCGTCGAGCTTCATTGCTCGGCGTTTTACTGGCGGTCTCCACTGTTGATTCTGGCTTTCAGGAGTTGCAGTGGGTGGGAAAAACGTGGCGGGTTTTGTCCCAAAAAAAAAAAAAAAATGTTGGCAAGGGTTCAATTCTTCTGTTGATTTTGCATCAAGGCTCTGTTCTGTATCTGGTGGGCTTTATTTAGTTGAAAAGTTCTAGTTGATCAAATAGCAATAATTATTTTATAATTAATTTAACTGCAGTAAACAATGTTACTAATGGGCCTTGGCTAATTAATAACACCCTTTTGGACGCAATTATAATCTAATAATTTCCCTAAAACTTACTCCGTGGTATGCCATAACATCGGCTGCCGGCCGAAGTTACCACCCACCAGACAAAGCCTTGCCGCCAAGCGAATCGTCGTGTTCCGGCATGATGTCTGGTGAAGCCGTACGGAGGACGAGTCTGAGCAGTTGTGTTGCGATGTGTGCCGGGTACGATGCGCCAAAATAAAATAAATAAATATATACGGACAAATCACACAGATTGAGCTAGCCCCAAAGTAAGTTCGAAACTTGTGTTATGAGAAGTATCGTTGAGTTAGTAAACTCAACGATACTATATTTATAATAGATACAAATATAGATAAACATCCAAGACCCAGGCCAATCAGGAAAAGATCGTTTTCCATCATGACCTGGCCGGGGATCGAACCCGGGGCCTCCACGTTGCAGGCAGGCGTGTTGACCGCTGCGCCACGGAGGACGTTTCAGGTCAATGTTGTTGTGTCGGGAGTTTAGGCGTGGAGAGTCTCCTGATCAATCTCCCTCTGGTGCAGCATCGTTGGTCGTGTTGGTCTTGGGTTTAAGATTGCATTACCTCGCTGAACTGCCATCATCCTTCCTATTCCTAAGTTTTTGAAGTGAAACTTCTTTAGGCAAGCTTGACTTGGGGAGTAAACTGGCGAAAGCGTTACGAAAAATGTTACGAAAAATGATCGGGCAAGGCGAACGGAAGCAAAGTATAGTCCTATTTCGTCTGTACTACAACCAAGGAGTTGGCTCATGTAAATATTGCATGACATGTCGAGTATGAAGTTGTGAGTTCGCATCTCGCCGAAGACAATATATATTTTTTGGATCTTTTTAAGATTTGTTAACAATTGAGTCGAGTATGAAGTTGTGAGTTCGCATCTCGCCGAAGGCAATATATATTTTTTGGATCTTTTTAAGATTTGTTAACAATTGATTACCTAAGAGCACAAATAATTTATAAATTTCGTTCTGTTCTGGCTTTTATATTGTTTTATATATTTTTGCTGAACATTTCTGATATAATTGAAAGTATAGAAGAAGATATCGTCACAATACGATAATAGGACACAAAGTACAAATTGCTTTCGAGCCTCATAAGCTCAATTATTAAGCTAAGTACCTTGATTGATTAAGAACTATGAATTTCTTCGAGAACATGACGCTGCGAACACCCCCCCCCTCATTGATTACCTCACCCCCCCGAGGATTATCTCGGGAACCAGAGGTCGTGGACTACCCGAGTTTGGGGTCCCCTGAATCAGGAGGAGGAGCCCGACCTTTTGGCCCCGAGGGAATCCACTCCACCCTCTCCCCTTCCCCCCTCTCCCCCTCCCCCCTACCCCCGCAACCCCACGAAATCTAACCCCCCCCCCCCCGCCCCCTTTAGTTACCTCACCCCCCCGTGGATTATCTCGGGAACCAGAGGTCGTGGACTACCCGAGTTTGGGGTCCCCTGAATCAGGAGGAGAAGCCCGACCTTTTGGCCCTGAGGGAATCTACTGCCCCCTCTCCTCCTCCCCCCTCCCTCCCCCGCAACCCCACGAAACCTATCCCTTCCCCGACCCCCTTTAGTTACCCACCCCCCCGTGGATTATCTCGGGAACCAGAGGTCGTGGACTACCCGAGTTTGGGGTCCCCTGATTCAGGAGGAAGAGCCCGACCTTTTGGCCCCGAGGGAATCCACTTTTTTTTTTTTATATTGGAGGTCTATGCAAAAATATTAATTTATAAATGAAAGCATGAAATAAATTTAAATATTTATAGAAAATTAATACAGTATAATCTCACTAATCCGGCACTATTAAAAACCGGAGGGTGCCGGATTATTGGAATGTTCGGATTATTGGATTATAGTGAAAAAGTCATAGGTAAAGAATAAAATAAAGCATTTCATAGAGAGAGTCAATGTATGTAATGTATTCGATTAACATGTAGGTACATATGTGATTAACTATGTAGTTTTAAAATAATCCGTAATTGAGGTCTGCTTTTGTGCCACTTGTAGTCCTTGCTTAAAAACCTTTTCTCGCATGTTGCGAAGAATTATAATATCTTTGGCAGACATGCCGTTTTCTTCCGCCCGGGTCGATTTCAAATTTCGAATTAAATTTATACTTTTTTGCATGATTTCTTAAATACCCGTTTTTTGGGTAATTAATGGTATAAGCTCATTCTATGGGGTTATATTAACACAAGTTAAATAAAATATTAATGATTTTTTAAATAGAACTATTGAAAAATTGAAATCAGAGTGACACGAATGAGTGATGTTGTTACACTAATGAAATTATCTAAAACACTAATGAGATTAGATGCCTACTAATGAAATTATAATTAAAAATAAAACAAGTGTAAACACTCATTGTAATAATTTTGCGATGAACTCTATATGACTAAAACTAAAAAAATAAAACCAACTCAAATAGATTAAATCAGTTTATTGTCTCATAACAATCATGAAAATATTATTTGGACGCACATAATTTTTCAGTCTTCTTAGAAGGAACCTTAGGAATATAATGTAATATATTCGTTTAAGAACAATCTTTAAACTTTTTTAAAGTTTTCCATATTTCAATCAATATTTTGTATTTATCTATCCATAATTTTGCTGATTTTGTCTTTGATTTCCTTTGGTTTTAATAATTATTTATTTAGATCACCGTATTGTTAGAGGCATCTTGAACCTCAACATTAGGCTCGAACGCTCTCGACTTATGAAGTCTACGCTCCGTCCAGCGTCAACCCAACTCCAAAACCCCGAAAGCTTTCAGATCGAACTGCAAAATCACTTCGAATGCCTCGGTGAATGCGTAGATGTGGACGACTATATAACAACAGGTTTGTGGAAACTCTCCAAACGGAAAGGTCCAAGTTTTACAAAACCCTCCGTTCAAAAGGACAGGAGAAGATCTCCGGTCCCACCCGTCGGCTAATGGAAGAAAGACGGGAGGTGGTCATAAAATCCCCTGATGACGCTTCGCGTGTCAGATGCATTAACAGACAAATCTCAAAGTCTCTGACTCGCGATATACGCCAATTTAATACAAATTGTATTAAAGAGGCTATCGAGCGGAACAAAGGCTCCAAAGTGTTCACACGAGATTTGTCTGTTGGACAGAGCCTACTTGCAAAGCTGAAGACTGGGGATGGTAGGATCGTCACTTCCAAGCCCGAGATTTTGGGTGAGATTGAGAACCCGACACTACACCGACGATATCCCGGACGTCAGCCTCTACGAGATTAGTATGGCCCTGAAATAGCTCAAGAACGATAAGGCGGCTGGGGATGATGGAATTACGGCTGGGCTTCTGAAAGCGGGTGGCAAACCGGTTCTTAAAGCGCTTCAGAAGCTATTTAATTATGTCATTATTAAAGGCGAAACGCCTAAGGCATGGCACAGGAGCGTGGTGGTGTTTTTTTTTTCAAAAAAGGTGACAATACCCTCCTGAAAAACTACAGACCGATATCCCTCCTGAGCCATGTCTATAAGCTGTTTTCTAGGGTCATCACGAATCGCCTCGCTCGCAGGTTCGACGACTTCCAGCCTCCCGAACAAACAGGCTTCCGAAAAGGCTTTAGCACCATAGACCACATACGCTGCGGCAAGTTATACAGAAGTCCGAGGACTATAACAGACCACTATGCTTGGCGTTGGTGGACTATGAGAAGGCCTTCGATTCGATCGAGACTTGGGCGGTGCTACAGTCTCTCCAGCGGTGCCAAATTGACCATCGATACATTGAGGTGATAAAGTGTTTGTACAAAAATGCCACCATGTCAGTCCGTCTCCAGGATCAGGACTCGAAACCGATCCAACTCCAGCGTGGAGTGAGACAAGGAGATGTCATATCTCCTAAATTGTTCACTGCTGCGTTGGAAGATGTCTTCAAGCTCCTGGACTGGAGTGGACTTGGCTTCAACATCAACGGCGAGTACATCACTAATCTCCGTTTTGCAGATGATATCGTGGTCATGGCTGAGACCCTGGAAGACTTGGGCAAAATGCTCAATGACCTCACCGGAGCTTCCCAACAAGTGGGTCTAAAGATGAACATGGATAAGACGAAGATCATGTCGAGCTCTCATGTCGCACCCACTCCAATTCTAGTTGGTTGCTCTGCACTCGAAGTTGTTGACGAGTATATATACCTGGGACCAACAGTCCAACTAGGTAGGTCCAACTTCGAGAAAGAGGTGTCTCGTTGAATCCAGCTCGGCTGGGCAGCGTTCGGGAAGCTACGATACATCTTCTCGTCGTCCAAGATACCACAGTGTCTCAAGACCAAAGTCTTTGACCAGTGTGTGTTGCCAGTGATGACTTACGGAACTGAAATGTGGTCGCTCACAATGGGCCTCATACGAAGGCTCAGAGTCACACAAAGGGCAATGGAAAGAGCTATGCTCGGAGTTTCTCTGCGTGATCGAATCAGAAATGAGGAGATCCGCAGAAGAACCAAAGTCACCGACATAGCTCTGCAAGTCGCTAAACTGAAGTGGCAGTGGGCAGGGCACATTGCTCGTAGAACCGATGGCCGATGGGGCAGTAAGGTTCTGGAGTGGCGGCCACGTACTGGAAGACGCAGCGTAGGGAGGCCCCCAACAAGGTGACCGATGACCTGGTGAAGGTCGCGGGAAGCCGATGGATGCGGGCAGCACAAGACCGGTCAGCGTGGAAAGCCTTGGGAGAGGCCTTTGTCCAGCAGTGGACATCCATAGGCTGAAGAAGAAGGAGAAGAAGAAGTCCTAACTTAATTATACTAAGTCACATTCAATCTCAAAATATAAACACCGATAATAATTTAACAAATTTCGTAGATAATCATGTAAATATGAGTATAACTGTGGATTTTCATCATATTACACAAAAAAAAGGAGAATTATAGGCGGAAAAGCTCTTTTATTTAATTCATTATTATAATATTTCATTAGTGTTACATTCACTATCATTAGTGTTACTTGAGAAATTGACACAAATGACAGCAACACAAATGATATTTGGGACAAACTTAAAATTTTTAAACTTGTAGACCTTTCTAGGCGGCAATCGAATACATTTAAAACATGCACGTTCCTGTTAGCTCTTAGAAGTACTGGGTTATAAATATTTGATTACAATACCTTTTGCAATTACACTTTAGACATGAATGAGTAGAGTTTTGTCCAAAGCACGGAAATCTGTAGAAATATGAATATCTCGCAAAAAATATTTAACGCACCACCACTCCGAAGACACGCTGCAAGGCCAATGACGATGTTTTGGCGTATGAGGTGAGGCGGGGTTCCAGGACCGCCATGGATTTAATATTATGACTGTATTAACTTAAGCTACACTAATGATAGTTAAACCTTGATTCATGTTTAAAACACTAGGATAAGAGTATTCTATTATCCTCAAATAAAAAATGTATTTTACGTTTGAAGGCTTACACATTATCATGATATAAAATATTAAATATATAGAATTTCTACGAGTAATTTCGTTTTTATACGACTTTATTTCAACGTAACCGGAAAATGAGCGCTATCTTCTTAAGGGGCTAAATTTTAAAGTTTTAGTTTTCTCGCAAATGGTACAATTTTGGGTATTGTTTTGTTTTGGAACGTAAAAAGGTAAATGAAGACTATGATATTAAAAAATAAAACAAAAACAATCGCAAACAAAATCAAAGTTATTAGAGGTGACAACATTTTTAGCTCTGTTTGAAATCGACCCGCCCATGTTATGCACGTATTGAAACAAATCAATGCATTATCTGGTTTAACTCTTACAGCAGTTGTAGTAGTTGGTGGCTCTAATATTTCTACAAAGCTTTCTTCTTGTACTGCTTGTGCCGGATTATTGGACGTGCCGATCTATCGAAGTGCCGGATTAGTGAGATTATACTGTATATGTATATGTGTATACATGTATATATTGTACACACACATATATATATAATATACATATATATATATATATGTATATATATATATATATATATTATTTGCTTTTCTTCGAACAAAGAATCTTGCCACGATAAGGGTAAATTTTTATTGGCGGAATGAATAGGGTGTGGGGGGTCCGACCCCCCACGTCGTGGGCCGTTTTAACTCGAAAACGGTACGTCGCAGCGAAAAAGTGCTACAGTACAAAATTCTTTCTTAGACCTTCCCCTATTCATTCCGCCAAAAAAATTGGAGAAATTTCGAGTCTGGTTTTTAACCACCCGATAATAATAATAATAATCATTTATTTCAGACAAATGTCCATACATTACATAAAATGAGATAAATTGAAATTAATAACAATCAAAAAATACATTAATAATCATCAAATGTCAAAAATATATCAAAATAATCAATAAACACAAAATCAGAAGTAAAAATAAAAATCCGGAAACAAAAAATAAAAATAATCACAAATCAAAATTTAAATAACAATAGATAAATCATTAAAAACTAAAACCACATTAATAAAATCACATTAAATAATAATCACAGGGGCTAGCATGCAACTGTAGCCACCTTCTTAAAAAAGGCGAGTCCCACCGCTCGGACAACACCTTCAGGAGCCCATTCGAACTGCCACGGGTACGGCGCAGAAGCGACGCACTCCGTTTTCTTATGATACCGTGGAAATCCTCGGTTCTAGCCTCGGCAAACATCGATGACGCGCTACAAAACCGTGGCAGCCCCAACAGAATCCTAAACGCGTTGTTGTACTGGACACGCAGAGCGTTGTACGCCCGCTGAGTGAAGTTGGTCCACAGGCTACACGTGTAGAAGGTCTGGCAGTATGCCTTAAATAGGGTTACCTTCACCTGCGTAGAACAACGTGCAAACCTGCGAGCCAACATGTTGCAGCGGACCGACAACGCCCTTCGCTCCCTCTCAATATCCGCAACATCAGATAAATCCTCAGTGACCCAGTGACCCAGATACTTGAACCGATCCACCTTGGTCAACAGTGACCCACAAAGAGTGACCGGAGGCACAGTTGAGTAGCTTTTAGCCCCCGCTTTAAAGACCATGTATACACTCTTCTTCGGATTATATCTAAGTCCATGGGCCTCCGCGTAGGATTCACAAACGCTCAAAAGTTTACGAAGTGCAGAGAGCGAGGGACTCAGCAGCACCATGTCATCCGCGTAACTGATGTTGTTCATACAAACCCCATCAATAGAACAACCGACTTTAGTGCTGCTAAGTTCCCCAATCAACTGGTTCATATACAGGTTGAAGAGACGCGGCGAAGTTAACCCCCCCTGCCTCACCCCGCACTCCAACCCATATACATCCGAATAAGATCCGGCCCATCTGACACTGTTCCGCTGATGACTGTACCAATACTCAAACAATGATATGACATCATGTGACAATGTCGTCTCGTGTTTATCATAGCACACCATATCAAAAGCCTTTGAGAGGTCTAAAAAACATGCGTACACAGGCGTATTCCTAGATGTTTGAAACTGTTGGAAATGAAATGAAATGCAATGAAATGAAAAACTGAAATGCCTTAAGCAAACTGTTCTACTGAAAAGTTTGCTTAAGGCAGAGGATGGCACTCTCAGTCGACAGACCCGGCCTAAAACCAAATTGAGCGTCATTCAGATTTAGGTGCTCACACAACTGTTGATCAAGCAAACTGTCCAATACCTTACCTATGACTGTTGCTAACGAGATGGGTCTATAATATGATAGCAATATCAGCAGAATCACCAGTCTTATTCTTAATAACAGGAACAATTACAGTATACATTAAATCGTCAGGCAAGTAACTATGACTCATACACAGGTTGAAGAACAAAGCAAGAACTCTTGGCAGATGTACACCAGCGTACCTCAGATGCTCGATGCTGAGCCCATCATGTCCTGGAGACTTACCTCGAACCATCTTCTTAATAACTGCATAAAAATGACCCGAAATTATAAAATAACCCGAATAAAAAATTACCCTCTTGACGCCCTCTACATGATGCAATTATTTTTTTTTGAAAATTTAAAAACTCAAAAAAAAAAATTTGTTCCCAAAAGTTGTTTTATTCTTTTTCTTTACGTTTCATAAAAGGAGCGTATACCCCAACTCCAACAACCCGCCCTGAAATCGACCCTCCGACCGGTTACGCGCGCGGTTGTTTTTTTGACAGCATCATGCGCCTAGTTAGAATAATCGTGTTATAAGTAAACGAAGCGAAACGGGAAAATTAAGCGGATGAGACTACAGGCAAAAATATAGGTACAGTCAACGGCACATCTAGTTATACACCCGCAGTAACAAAACTATTTACATTGATCAGAATATCGAAATAAAACGTCATATAAAATCACGTAAAGCATCCAAGCGCAGCAATTACAAAAATTCAATAATCATACACAAAATCACTAAAAATACTTCGTTGCATTCGAAGTCGGTATCCAAGGGTGCGCGGAGCAAAAAGTGACACAGTCTCCTCTCACGAGCGCTGGCGCGCGACTGCCGGCCACCCGCGCCCGCGTCCCGCATAGAGCCCCTCTGAACTTTGTAAGGCGGAAACTCGTGCGGAACCTCATTTTTATTACTTTTCTTATTAAATATTTCATTAATTTTAAAATAAGACTATGATTCTATAGTTCTTACAGGTACACGTTACTGCGAGTAAGAATATTTACAAAAGTCTAAGCGCTTTAAGAGAAATATCGATTTTAAGGTTAAAAACGTCGTGTAGAAATGTTTTTTTTTGGCGTAAATATAGGCCGTATAGAAAATAATAAACAATAAATATGTTGTGCTTGAATCTATGATCATAACATATTTTTTTCAAAATTTTTGATCCAGGCATTCTTGAGGAATAAACTTCCAAAGTTGAGCGATTTTGGACGCTCACGGGTATCTATCACCTTAAATGAACCATTTACCGAGTGGATTGGCAGAGGAGGACCTATATCCTGGCTCCTCGTTCCTCGGACCTTACATCAATGGAGATTTTTTTGTGGGTTTACGTAAAAAATTGTGTTTATTCGCAAGTGTGTAGTTCATCAGACGAGATGAAATCTAAAATTGAAACGGCGTTTGCTTCGGTAACCCCGGACATGTTAAGGAACGCTCGATCGTCCTTATTACATAACATAACATATAACATAACGTATAAGTTTGCCAAAGACCTAATGTTAGACTTTTTATTTTGTGTACAGACGACAGCACGTCAAGCTACTGCAATCTGTCAGATTTCTTTATTGGATTTTCAACTTTATCTCTTAAGTGTTAAGGCTTAAGGTTGATTGGAAATATTTGACAGTTTCGGGTAGCTTGACCTGCTGTCGTCTGTACGACGCTGCGTAAAAGTAAAATTGATTTACTTGCATTGAAAATTGTATTGCTGTATTTATTTATCGGATTATTTGTGATGTGGTTTATTATTAGTGTTGGTATGTACCTATGTTATTGTGTGTCATAGTACTTAATGTAATATTAAAAGTTTGGCTATTAATTGTTTTTTTTTTTATTAATCTTTTTTTATTCCCTTATTGTTTTGTATTTCATTTAATTGGCTGATCATGTTGTTGAGTTTTACGTGCCTGCCTGGTAGGAAAAACAAGACTGATTTTTAAGGACAAATAAGTGAGTAGGTACATATTTACGTAAGTGTATTTATTGACGCGAACCAGTAGGTATAATGTATGTAGGTATTTAGCAGACGGCTCGGCTAGTCGGCGCGTAGCGTCAGCTGTAGCGTAGGTTTAGGGTTGTCGACAAAATGTTTAATAAATATTTTTATTTATTTTGTAGGAAAAAAAAAATCTTAGTATTTCAAATTTATGACTAGGTCAAGTCGAAGTTTATAAGGTATACTTCAATATCTGAAAGTATTGTTTCACCTTTCTGAACCACGTTGTATATAAAAAAAAAATCACCCTGTTTGATCCCACCTTTTTTGACGTGACAACGTCTATTAAATTGGTACGGCGTGGAGTCATTCTCGAAAACACCGTAACGGCCGAATTTGACGCCACACGGAGTCTACGCCTGCTTTACCCCCACCCCTAGAGCGTGTGTCACACTCGTGCGCGAGGTCTATTACCATGTAATAGACGTTGTCACGATCAAATATCGGCAGTAGACGGAGTTCTACAGACAACCAATTTTTTATTTATTAATTATAAACTAATGCTTGACCGCAATCCCGCCTGATGGTAAGCAGTGATGCAATCGGTGAAAGTAAAGCGCACCAGTTTATTAAGAGCCTATTCACTCTACCCTTAAAGATAATTAAATCGTAGTCCGACGAAAACACCGCCGCTGGCAAATTGTGTAATTGTCGCCCTCGATGTACGCGGTATAAAAGAGGAGGCAAACGCTTCGTACAGATCGTAGTGTTGTTAACAACGTAAGGGTGGAAACTCTCCTCTCGCCGTACGACGAGTCGTCTGATGGTTGAACGGAGATGGGGAATTAAATCATGCAATTCCCTCGCTCATTCAACAAAATGCATCCTATAGAACATCGAGCTTTGGCTGGCTGCTCTTTGGAGACCATTTTGAGTTAAATTTGGGTCGCTAATCAGCCTCTTCGCACGCTTCTCCAGTGAATCCAAAGTAGCCAGGTAACATTTTGCAGCATCAGCGCAAATGTGGCTGCCGCCTGCTAATTGAAGCAAGGCGAACATTTACAGTCACAGTGTTTTTTAATCAGTTTCTATTTCTAGAAGAGAAAATTCACAGGGGCATATAAGCAAACGCCTTTGCAGTAAACTTTCAGCAAAATACAGTTTCCTTTTTGTTAGTTAGTTAGTGATTTGCTAAAAGAAATCGACAAAAATATCACTTTTCGGATAACATCACTAGTTCACAGCTGACTGTTTCGTTTCATATAACTGAAAAAAGATTATAACAAGCATAGAAGTATTGCCATCTCTATTTCTCTTTGACATGATTCTATAATGTGGTCCTGTTGTCAGACGTGTCTGTTGATTTTTGATCGGACATCACTTTGTTTTGGTTTGGGGGACAAACATGATCATAAAGAAAACATTCAGTCTTCAGAGAAGAAAAAATATTAGTGTTTGATTCCTTAGATACACAATACCCTTTAGGATACAGCATCCGGCAGCCATGGCTACTATGGTAAAGGAGAAACGCAGAGAAGTAAGTTAGATTTGTATTTAAACAAAATTCTTTGTCTTTTCATTTGCGCAGCAAAACAGTGATTGATAGAAATGTGATACTTATTATTGACTATCTGCAGGGCCGTAGTTGTATAGTATACATATTTTTTAAATATGAATATTGAAGCTATCACAGTTGCCTAATAGAATCGTTATGCACTGCATAGCTCAAGAAGTTTTCTGTCATATTATATATGCTTTCAAATTTTGACTGTATTTGATCAAGATCTAAGTTATAGGCAGCTGATCAAAACAACCATTATTTTTATAAAATCTATATCCAACTAACTAATATAAAAATAAAAAATGGAATAAGTACCTACCTACCTCAGTTTTAGAAACTGTTCTGTAAATCTTCTGTAATGAAATGATACATTTGTTGATTTTCTGCTTCAATAACAAACAGGAGTATTCAATACTATAGCAGACCTAGATTACTATTAGAAAATAGCACTTAACTATAGTTTTATTAGAATATAGAGTGTAGTTTATTTTGGAAAGTAGAATTAAGTTTCTCAGTACTAATACATTTAAAACTCACTAATTTCGTACTTCAATTGTTTGGCACTTCCAATTCAAGATATCAATATTATTCTGTGGTCAATTGTATATTATCTCTATTAAAAAGCTGGCCAAGCTTGAAAAGGTGGAGCTTAACAATGTTTTGGTTCTCTTGAAAAATCTATTTATGTTCATCTGACTCTTATACTGGCAAAATGTTTTATTTTATTTATTATGTCAGTTATGTTAGTGTTAATCCCTTGAGAATGTCAGCATAAAAGTGTCCTATGTCTTATACAGTATGTTAAGAAAACCCTGTCCGACCCATAAGGATAATAAAGGTTAGGTAAACGTACACATGACCAAATATAATATAAAATTTTACGTAATCATCATAGTACCAATACAAATGAATTTTGAAATAATCTATTTTTCCCGCGAATTAATTCCAACTTCCCCGAAATTTGGTAATTTTTAAAAAAGTGACAACACCGGTATTATTACGAGCGAATAGCGATGCGACCACGTGCCGCGTGCCCTGCCGCCCGCCGCCCGCCGCCCGCGGAAGGGTGCATCACGCACATTTATTAAGTTACCTCTTTTTGCGAAATAATATTTATTTATTTAGAGGGTTTTTTTTAAGTTTAGCCTGGTTTTGTATCCATTAGTAGAATCAGATATTGATACCTAACAACACCTTCACGGGTCGGACAGGGTTTTCTTAACATACTGTATATTGATTACATCAAAATCCATTCAGTGGTTTTTATATGAAAGAAGTTTGTGTTGATGAATCGATGGATGTTTGTTACAACATCCATCCATCCATCCTCACAAACTATTGAGTTTATATGTATTAAGTTCACTCTCATACTCCTGAATGTTTAATATAGTGTCAGATTAATGAGACTTAACTGCGTTTATGAAGGGTATTGCATAAAATTCATGACACTGTGTAAATTATTCACTAGACTCAGCTATGACCTCGGATTTTGTTTAAGTACAATTAAGAAAAAAACAAAATAAAACATCATAATTATAAAAAAATATATTACTTTCCAGAAAAAGAAATCAAAGGAAAGAAGCAGTGCTACTAGAGACTTATCACCAGTAGCCATAGAACCTCCAATTCTTGAGGAATTAGTCCATGTCACTGGAAGCTCCTGTGGAATTGAAATCTCAAAGACTGATGTAAATGAATCAGATACTCAAACAGCTGTAGTGAATGAAGAAGCTGATAACAGTAATATAAGTATAGAAATAATTGGAGATAATGAAGAGGCATATAGTGAACAAATTATAGGAACTAATGTAGGTAATCATGAGAGTATAGCACAATCTGACTGGACCAGGGTGGAACAAACTGATCATATCATTGCATCATCTCAGACTGCTGAAATAGGTGTCAAATCAAATATTTCTACCAAAGAGGTACCATCGTCAAGTGTTGAAGGCAGTTACAAAGAGTTGAGCAAACAAATGGAAAGGATGGTAATACCTCATGAAGCTATAGAAATTTCTGAAGAAAGAGGATATGAACTTTTACATCCTGATGCATATTTGAATACGAAGCACCACATAGAAGAAACTCCTTTTGAATATGTAGGCGAAGATGTAATGCCATCAGCACCATGCTTCGATGAGGTACCCCAAACACAGCATGAAGTTGCACAGTATGTAGAAGTAGAGAGAGTAATAGAGAGTAAGCCTAAAGTAAAATGCATGTCTATAGACGAAGCAATAAAATTGTGTGGAGGAAAGGAGATGGAAGAAGTCATGGCCATGAGTGAAAGAGAAGAAGAATTAGTTGAAGCAGGACCTTTGAGTGGACCAGAACATCCTCTTGTTGATTTGTTATCTACATTCAGGTTTGTCTAAAGATTATTTAAAAAGCGATGCTGCGCTGCGAGTCGTGCGTTCGATTCTCACACGGAACAAATATTTGTATGACCTACAACAGCCTTGGCCAAAAGTATTAGGCACCCAAATTTTTACTTAAAATAATGGAAATAGACAACTTTTACTTTATAAATGGATTTATTACTTTTGAATTACACAAAATCAATACAAAAAGCTTAAAATCTAGTTGGTCCACCTTTGGATTGGATTACTGCACTAATTCTATAGGGCATGCTACATACAAGCTTAAGGCAATCCCCTCTAGCAATGGCTTGCCATTCCTGCACTAATGCATTTTTAATGCCGTTTTTGATGTTATGCTGTGATCTTCGATTTTCCGCTTTAAAATGCCCCAAACCTGCTCAATCAGGTTCAGGTCTGGGGACTGCGCAGACCAGTCCAAGTCAGTGTTGTTTTCCGTAAACCAGCGCATTGTAGTCACTGACTTATGACAAGGTGCATTATCTTACTGGATTATGACTCCGTCTAAGTTGGTGTCACCGAAAACAGTCGTTAGTGAAGGCATAAGTGCAGTTTTAAGTACTTCTATGTTCTTTTCGCTATTCATACGACCTTCGCAATCAAACATTTCGCCAACCCCGTCAGCCGTCATACAGCCCCAGATTATTGCGCTGCCTCCTCCCTCCTTTACTGTTGAAAAGATGCAGCCTGGATGGTATTCCTCGCCTATACGTCGCCTCACAAAGGTCACACCCGGTGTTCCAAACACCTGTATGTGAATGATAATAAAAATATTTTTTTAAATGACCGTAACTTTTATGATTGGAAAAGAAATGAATAATTGATTGTTCTTATTAATAATAAAAGCAAAAAAATTTGCTTATCTCGAAGTTAGATTCGTCAGACCACACCACTTTGGACCAATCTTCCTCTGTAAAATGTTGATGCCGTAGAGCCCACTCCAGCAGTTTTCTTTTGTTGTCTTCTGAAAGCCAAGGTTTCTTCCTGACTTTACATCCTTTTAGGCCTGCTTCCCCAAGTCTTCTAGCTGTCCGAGCACTAATTGACTTTCTGGACTCTTCAGACAAGGCAGCAGTTAGCTTCGATGAAGTTTTCTTTCAATTTTTTATGGATTCGCGTATTCATTTTCTATCTTCACGCTTCGTAGTCACACGTTTTCTGCCTGTTGTTGTTTATTAGCGTGAGTGCCAGTCTAACCTGACGAAATCGTTTGATGGTAAATTGCACCGCGCAACGCGAATATTTCACCAACTTGGCAATCTCATTTAGCGACTTTCCTTGTTCGTGAAGAAGTTGTATTTTTACTCGATTTTCTAAAGAAATTTCATTCTTTTTCGGCATTTTTAATTAATTTAGACGTCAATTTGATCGCTTCCATCAGAACTAACAGCTTATTCACTTGTTAGAGTTCCGAACTCAAGTAACTAAACATTGACTGATTAGACCGCAATATAAGAAATCCTTCTTTTTCGGTCACCATGTGTTTTATGATCATAATATAAAGCCGCTTGCTGTTGTACGAAATTATTTACAACACTGGCACGTCATCTACGATAAGAATTTATTCATTGATAAATTAGTAAACAAGCATTGAGCATTTTTTTGGGGTGCCTAATACTTTTGGCCAAGGATGTATAAGTAGTTGTTCCAGGTCTGGCTGTTTGTGTGATGTGGGTTTAAATGTTTGTAAAGAAACCCACGATACAGGAGTAATTTCTAGTGTGGGGCAATGTTTTAACACAAAATAGAGCAAACAATTATTAATAATTATAAGGTATTTTATCCCATGTACCTAATGTTTCTGAAGCCTTTACAGACAATCATATGTAACCTAAGGTTTGTATTCAAAGACATCTACCAACCTGCACTGGGCCTTAAGTATGTGTACTATGGCTCACCCCCTCTCATGGAAAGGAGGCTTGTGTCTCAACAGCAATAGGACCATTACAGGTTGATTACGTAGTTCTATTATGACAGTATTGTTACACCTTGCATCATTGTCATCCAAGAACATATTGTTACGGGCTAGGGGTACTAAAACGCCGGTTAAAGGTTGCGAAGTTTATTGGCAACGAAGGTACAGTCGATTGTAGGCAATGACAAGTAGAATGTTGCTGACGTTGCACCGAAGTCTTCACTTACGTCCACGAAGTCCGTATTGTAAACACACAATAACACTACAGATGTTACTTCACGTAGTACTCACAGTTCTCGTTACAGTTGTCGTAGTAGGTATTCTCAAAGATCGCTTCATAAGTATCGCTTGTTTTCGTCTCGGTAGTCAAATGCAGACTGACTCTGCGCCGGCGTCACGGCGCTATATATAGGCCAGCTGATCGAACATTCCAGAATCGTCTAGACGTAATAATAATAGGGCATAACTTCGAGTACATTCAGTAGGTACCTAAGGTAATTCCCGGAAACGGGTTTCTAGAAATTTCGATGTCGTCACTTAGTTGACAAAATTGATGAAACCTGTACCATTCGATAGGCCACCCAAAATCTAGAAATGCGTTTTTATATTGCACCTATACAATGTCTAGGTTTCGAGTTATAGGGCTTAAAAGTTGCGCACTGCATGTCACGCGATATTGAACCTTATGCCATCGACATAAGGTGCATTCGTAACAATATTTATGCAATAAATCCTTATATTTCTGATCCAGATCATCACTCATAGCAGTGGAGCGTGAGCGGATACAACTTACATGCGGGTTTGCAGACGAAGAGAAAAGAAGAGCCACTCTATGGAAAGTCGAGAAACGACATGTGAACTTGTCAGAGAAGTGCCCTTGTGGGCTTGATGTACACTTGAGAGCGAGCTATGAGCATGCAGAGTTGCTTAAGGAGAGGCTACCTGTTGCTAAGTTGAGGCTAGAGAGCCTACTGAGGGATGTACAGGATTCGTATTGCCATCATCAGCATGCTGCTCTCTTAGCGCATTATCAGGTAATAATTTAATTATCAAAAGTACTGAACTATGACCAATTCTAAATTACTAAGATTTTCTTTGTTATTTTATTTATTTATTTATTTATTTAGGACAACCAACAAATCTTACACTAGTTATATTTATATATTACAATGCTATAAAATCTTATGTTGAGTGCAGACTTAATTATAGGTTGCCACAGCATGTAATTTAAGAATTCAACTGTTACTAAGAGACTATTACTGTTTCTGTTGTTACCGAATGTAGAGACATGAGGAACAGGGAGTAAAGTTCACTCATCCTCCATAGAAAAAGGAGGATCCTCAGACCAGACGGGTATCGTGTCTGGTGGGCACTTGCCCAGCGGTTGATTTAGGGAAGTTGTTGTTGAGTTGCGAGGGACATGGGGAAGTCCCCGCCCCCCCCCTATTGATAGACCCTGAGGCGGAGGCGCGCGCGAGTATCGGCGCGCGCCTTTGAGGCGATGCACGGGGTAGTTTAACACCCCACTACCCCGTGCAGGAGACGAGGCCCGGACAGACCGGACCAGCACGAGGGTGGGGCCGTGGAAGAATTTAGACTCCCGCGGCCCCACGCGCGCTCGTGATAGAAGACACACCAGGGTGGTTTTAGACAGTAAAAGTCTGACATACCCGTCGCCCACCCCAGGGCGGCGGGCATCCTATGAGGATTTCCACCCCGGAAAAAAAAGGGAAGTTGTATGTATGCTAGTTGCACGGTAAACTCTGCTTGCAAGATGTAGAATTCGTGGTCGTCAATATGACGCGTTGTTCGCGTGCGGTTGTAGATACCGCTACACCGAATTTAATGAGCTTGCCTTAACACACGAGGGATGATGAAATGGATAAATCCTAGCCTCCAGGCCCAATCCTTTTTGACTGAATAAAAATAAATAATGTTTAAACCTTTCGGTTCTTTTATTTTCTTTCTAATTGTCCAGATAGAAGAGTTAGTATCAGAGACCATACAAAGCAACAAGAGCGTGATACGCGAAGCGTTATCGCTAATATTACAAGCGCTGCGGCTAAGTGACAATGCGCCTGAAGTGCTAGCACGCGCGCTGCAGCGTTGGGCCTCGGCGCTGTCAGCAGCACTACTCGACAACCGCGATCTAAGGCAGCTGCTGTTTCTTATGCATCATCTGTTTAGGTGAGTAAGCAGAAATTTTATTAATATTACCGAATTTGGATCCTTATGATAATTGTTCACCTACACACACCTATTGTGTATAGGTGAATAGTGGGGGTAAATTAGCGCATGGTGCACTTGAGAACGAATGAACGCAATCGTAACCGGGAGCGAACGGGATGTATACGCGGTGCGGGAGGCGGCGGTTGATTGAGACGTATCAATCGCGCGCTCGGACCGGCGCTACCGCATACCCCGTGTCCCGCGCGCACCACCAAACAGATATAAAAAAAACGATTTCTGCGACTCTTGCCAAGTTACGTGCCGGGAACTGTACTAAGTGTTATTGACCTTTAAATAACGTTGACAAGGGGGCGCTTTTTTAAATAATTGGGTTGTATCCTAAAAATAATTTAATGTCCATCAGATAGATTTATAAAAAATATTGAACACGTATTTTTTATTTTTTCTTTCATTCAAATACTTAGGAAGATAATATATTGAATTGAAATGTCGTATGACGTCACGCCGTGGTGCAAAATATACCACGGCGTGACGTAATTAGCTCCCAGTCCGTAACTTTAATACGCTATAACTCAGTAGTTTTTGGTAATTTCGAGAAAATAAAAAATACGCGTATTAATTTTTTTTATTATCTATAAGACGAACTAATTATTTTTGTAATTTTCATGTCTTGGATTTCAGTGCTTGGCTGCAATCCCGCCTGATGGTAAGCAGTAATGCAATCGTTGGTGGAAAAGCGCGCTAGTTTACTAAGCGTATTCATTTAAAAAACTTAGCGAATAGGAAGGAAGACGGCAGTTGAGCGAGGTGATGCAATGTTAAAGCCAACAACACGACCAACAATTAATTCGGCGTTAATTCCGCACGATATTTGCCACCGGCGGTGTTTCCGTCGGACTACAAATTGAGGGTCTTCAAGGTTAGAGTGAATAGCCAACCATCAACGATTGTATCACTGCTTACCATCAGGCGGGATTGCGGTCAATCATTAGTTTATAATATGTAAATATATTTGCGCAAGTTTAGACTTGCACAAGTCTGTGTGATATCTTGTCGTTCCACATAAGTTAATGTATACTTGTGCAAGTCCAATTTTCCGCAAGTATTTTGTAACGTGTATGGCCAGCATAACATTGTAGCGTTATGTATGAATATGAAATTCCAGACAGTCCCGCTCAGTCTACTGGGCATCACTAGTGGTGCAAGTTAACGTGGACAGCGCATCGCCCGCGCGTGTACTCGCCCTGCTGTCAGTGCTGCTCGCCCGGCCACGCACTGACACCGCGCTCGAGTGCACTGAAGGTAAGACGTGATAAAGAAAAGAAAAAACGTTTATTTGCGGTAATCATGACGTAAAAGTTTCCAAAAACATCAAAAATAAGAAATACTTGAGAGAACATGCGTCACTTACACCCAAAACGGCTGTTGCTTAGCATTATGCTGTGATCCTATGCAAAACAGTCCAGCGCTGATTTTCAGCGACAGCCGACGCCAACGCAAAGACGTCACGCGGTACAGCAAACAATTACAAGTGGCACCGAAACGGTACTACAATAAAAGTAAAAATGTAATAATAATAAAAACAAAAAAAGTAAATCTAAATGCAGAGAAAAGAGTTCACACAAATACTAACAGGAATTTAAAAAAGAAAAACAGAATATATAAAAACTACGAGAACATCATTCTCAAAAATGACCTAAGTTTCATATAGTGGCCGGCCCTACACGGGCTTCTTGAAGTAGTCAGGATCGACTGCTCTAAGCTGCGACTGCAGAGTAAACTCCTGTCTTCTACGTACGTACATACACGAACAGCTTGAGCAGTTGCAACTGCTTTGCGCGGTTGACGGCACGGTGAAATTTCATCATGCGGACAAGGAGTCGCCAGATATTGACTGCTCGAGCTGCCGTCTGCTCTCGCGCAGTTACCTCCCCCCACGCTCTTCATTCCACGTCGCGCACGCTTGCCGCCTGCACGCTTCGTTCGTTTCTTGAGAACAAATGCTCAAGCAGTTACGGTAAAGTTATTAGTGGCAGCTTCAAGCTGTTGAGTAGGACAGCAAGAGCGATCCGTGTATGGCCGGAAGAGGAAGAAGAGGCCGGTTTGACGATTTATTTTCGGTAAGTTGGTTTGTAGAAAGAAAGATGGCATAGAAAGATGGCGAATAGCGAACTAGTATATAGAAGTAATAATTAGAAGATATAGATGGATGGTAGGTTTTCTGTGGCTATTTATGTGAATGTAAAAACAAAATGTTGACGACACGGTTGGTGCAAAGGCTGAGTGATCAATTAATGCGTTGTGAGTCGCGGTTTCGATCCCCGCAGGAAACAAATGTTATAGAAGAGACTATAAACCCTTTGAACTGTGTCATGCATGGCATTAGATTGTGAATAGAGAGAAAATAGCGTGTTGCGATAACAAGCATACATATAGTCCACAACGCTCACGCGATGACTGACTGCCCGCGAAGTGCCGGCGCGCGCTGTGCGAGTTATTCTTATTCGATCAATTTCATTCATAGCGTGAATAACTTCATAGCGTTGTAACGTCCACCTATATAGCGTGCGCTACGCGCTACGAGGAAATAGCGTGCTATTGAATGGCGCTATGCGGTATATTAACCATCTCTAATTGTGAACAATGTAAACAATTCCCTTGCAGAGGCCGAGGAGGCGTGGGAGGAGGTGGACGCTCGGGGCGGGGCCGGCGCCGTGCGCGAGGGCGCGGCGAGAGAGCGCGACCTGCTGGCCCTACTGTACGCCTTCCCGCTGCGCGACCTGCTGGCTCGCCTCGTGCTGTTCACGCATTCTGTAAGTTTTCAATGCTTAAAATCACTCTGTTATAGTCTCTATTATAATGTTATCGGTTTTATATGCAGAAAGGCTCCCATAGAGATTCGCAAAAACATGATCGGTTCAATAATCAAAATTAAAATCGTCCTGCGATTTTACCCACTTTTTTCTTTTTTTTTGGGGAGGGAAAAGATCAAAAGACCTCTCCCGCTCTGGGTGGAGCGGAAGGGCGTGTCAGACTTTTATTGACTAAAACCCACCCGTGTTCCTTCACTTGCCTGCCGGCCAGAGCCACGGTTTCTTTTTAACCAACCCGCAACACTGACCCAGGAGGCATCGGTCTTCTTGGACCCCATCACGATGTGTTCTCATTGACGGTGTCATCTCTTTGAGACGCGCGTGAAACACAATGCGCCGTCGACCCGGGCCTGATCTTTACCGGGCGGAGAGCTGCCCACTGCTCACTGCCCGCAGTCCCGCGCCTACGGTGGCTGGGTGTTCGATGTTGCCTCCCGACCAGGGCGTCTCCTGGGGTGGCTAGAGGGATGAGGACGATGGGATTCCCGCTCCCTCACTCGCACCGCCTTCTCCTTTGCCAGCATCACTGCTTTCACACTCTCGCTCTGGACCATGGCCTGGACAAGGGTCGGACGGGAGAGACGGCCGCCGGTCGCCGCCACGAGGACACAGCGGTGCTCTACCCAAGCCGGGCAAACCTCCACCGTGTCCTCAGGGTGATCCACACAGGGGTGACACCATGGAGTTTCCTCCCGCCTTATACGGAACAGGAACAGTGACAACGAAGAATTGAAGGCTATTGTGGAAGCGAATGCATTGCAAACTACGTCCGAGTTAGCTGCAGGCTGTGATGTTAGTAATAAACTGTTTTAATCCACTTGAAACAAATTGGGAAGATAAGAAAGCTCGAAAGGTGGGTACCTCATGAATTCAGTGAAGCAAACCAACAAACGCGCGTCGACTGCTGCGTTACATTACTGAATCGGCACAATAATGAAGAGATTTTAAATCGAATCATTATCTGTGATGAAAAGTGGATACTCTACAACAACAGGAAGTGCACATCGCTATGGCTGAACCCTGGTGAACCATCCAAATTCTGCCCCAAGAGAAAATTGTCTAGAAAAGTTATTGGTCAGCGTTTGGTGGACTAGTGCCGGTATGGTGCACTAGTCCACCTTCCTTAAATCTGGCCAGACGATTACTGCAGATCTCTACTCTGAGCAGCTCCACATAATGATGGATAAAGTAGCCGCTAAACAACCGGGACTGGTCAATCGCACAAGGCCACTGCTGCTTCAGGGCAACGCCAGACCAGCACACACTGCACAACAGACTGCTACCAAGTTACAGGAGCGGATTGGAATGTTTAAACATCTACCGTACTCCCCGGATCTTGCTCCGATGAGGCAGCCCAAACCGCCTTTAAAGATTTTCTGGATTCTCGTCCTAATGTATTTTTTAGAAAAGGCGTAAACGAACTACCTATGAGATGGCAGAAGTGCATAGATAGCAATGGATCATACTTTGATTAAATAAATATATTAAAAAGATAAACGATTTTTATTCCTCCCATACAAAACGCTAATTTCATATGTAAGGACCTAATATATCCCTTCTTAATTCAGATCCTTAATACAGTGCCAGTTTAAAATTCGTTTAACCGTTTTAGCGCGAAGGGTGTCAAACCATTTTATATATATATAAAAAAAATCGGCGTAAAACACTCATTTGCAAAAAAAAAAAAAAAACGGGCGGTTTTGATCTTCATTCATCTTGAAAAAGATACAATACAAACAAGTTTTCAATCGTTTGTGCACATTACGGGTCGGTTTTAAAAATGCCGTGGTATTTAAAAAGTACGTTCTAAATCCAAATTTTCATTTAATGCTCATTTTTACAGAAAACCCATTTTTATCCTACACTAGCTGGAAAAGGAAGCAAAGGAAAAAAAATCTAATCGTAAACGTATATAAAAACAGCCAGGATGTTCTTATTACTTTTTGTAACCATGAAGGTTCAACACGCGATGTTGAAGCGTATGTGCAAGAGGTCGGCATTCGTCGTTTGGATTGACCAGCTCGAAGTTCCGACGTCAATCCCATTGAGCATGTCTGGAACGTTCTGAAACGGAGTGTGAGATCAGTACAACCGGCTCCGCAGACCATCAGAGAGCTGATGAATGTGATTAATGCGAAGCAGCCGCGTGCGCTCCATAGAGGCATATAAGCACTGCATACCCTTATAATTTTCTAATTCGGAACACCCGAATCGTATTATAATATAATTTTTGTACTACAGTACATTCTGTTAAAACACTACACTAAAACAGTGATACTGCCATCTTTTGGGGCTAGCGCAAACTAGCTAACACACATTACAAACGGTACGCGTTTGTAACGTGTGTTAGCTAGTTTGCAGCAACTTGCAACTAGCTAGTTTGCGCTAGTGACGCAGCTGCGTCTAGCGCTAGCGTAGAGCGACGTAGGCACGAACTAAATTTGCTTATTTTTTAGCGAGAATGGTCGTGTATGTGAATAAAATTATTTGATGGTGTGCGTAAACTTGTCGTGTGTGGCCGCAGAATTTCATTCAGTTTTAAGGCCGGAAAGGCAGTGCCTATTTCACAAACCGACCAAGTTTAGAAGCTATGACAAATAGCATAATTGTTTTTCGTTAAAATATCTATTTATTTTACCAGCTTTGCAATGATAAATTACTCCATTTTTGTTGTTGTGAATTGTGATGTTTGTTTTCGTTTTAAGTGCAAATGAATTAAATTAAGTTTATTTACTTTAATACGCATTTCTTTCTAAAATATGCAAAATTATACCTGTGAGATTTGTTTTTAGATAAACTTAAAACGGTCCCTTTTTCAACGTAAAGTTTAGAGCAAAAATATAAATTAAAGGGCTTTGTGTTCGCAATTTGGATGAAACTCAAAAAGGTAATATCACACGCTGTTTTAATAAATATATTATTTTCAATAAATTTATTATTATTTATAGTAAAAATATTTGGGGTTATGGATATTCAGATTTAAATAATTTTCAAAAAGCCTCCTCTAAATATGATTCCTCGGAAAAACATTTAGATTCTTATTTAAAGTACCAAATTTTTGGAAAAGGTAGAATAGAGTCTAGTTTGAATAGACATTTAAAATTAAACCTCGAAAGGCGCAATGCGAAAGTTGATAGGAATAGAAAACTATTCAAAAGGTTAATTGATATCGCCTGATTTTTAGGGAAACAAAATTTTGCGTTCCGTGGTCTCGACGAATCGCCTAATAAACAAAAAATATGGTCCACGCTTAGCCGATGGGCACGCGGGGCGTTGACCTCCGTCAGCTGTTGCTACGATGCAACAATGGCTAAATGTATTTGGGAAAAAATATAACATACATAGTGTAAAACTGATTGGAATCGATTCAGTTGCTTATTCTGAACAAACTATATTCAGGTTTCTTATAAAGAAAAAATATCGTTGTATAAGCGCAGAGATTTCGGTAGTGATTGCATGCATACCCCACCCGAAATCTCTGTGCAAATACGGAATATACTCGCTAGCATGCGCAGACGAATTCAAGCTGTGTGAATTTTAGCTTTTATTTATCTGCTTTTACTTTATTAAAGAAAAACAAACAAAAAAGTTTTTAATTTTAACTTCATGCACTACTAGCGAACATACACTACTAGCGAGGCATAGCATTGTTTCCCATAAATTGTATGAAAATTTTATGAAGTACTGATGAGAACGATTATTTTCTTATTAATATAACAAACTGTGAGGATAAAACTACCTATAATTATCAAACAAAGCAATATTAACATTTAAAATGGTTCATTGCTTAGGTGCCCTTTTTTTTTTTTTTGCAAATCAGTTTATTATTATCGTTTAACGAACTTTGTATGAAATCCAAAAATGAATTTAGGGTGTAAAGCTGAGTGTTGTAAATGATTTAAAAATATGGTCGACGCTCTGCTCGCGCGGGCTAGCGGTGCGTTGACCTCTGGCGTTAGCTGTAGCGCGCGCGCAAATACTATGTTCTAAAATAAGCTGTGTGCCGCGCTCGGTAACCACACTGCAACAATTTCTAAATGGGAACTTATATGGGAAAAATATAATATGGTGTAAAAATGATTGGGATCGATTCAGTTCCTTGTTCTGACCTAACTATATTCAGGTTTCGTATAAAGTAAAAATAACGTTGTATACAGAGATATCTAAAAATATATCAATTCATGAAAAAGACTCATAACGTGTAGGTCCTATTCATCATGAGCATTTCCCAGGATATCCGCCACGCCCGACCACACGAGTGGGGCGACTCCATGGGAGGGCGCGGCGTGCTGAAGGCGTGCTGCGGGGTGCGTGCGTGGCTGCACGTGCTGCAGACGGCGGCGCACGCACACGCGGGGTACGGCACGCTGCGGCACGCGCTGCGGGACCTGGCGACGCGGGCTCTGCATGCACTCGCCTGCTTGCATCTTACTTCTAGGTACGTTACCCTCATTCTGGTGGGTACACCACACTTATGCGAAACGTAACTAATTTAATACATATTTTTAGAACCAGGAGACAGATTTATATCAAAAAGTCCCGTCGGACTACAATTTGAGTGTCTTCAAGGCTAGAGTGAATAGGCTCTTAATAAACTAGTGCGCTTTACCATCAACGATTGCGTCACTGCTTACCATCAGGCGGGATTGCGGTCAAGCGCTGGTTTATAAATTATTAAAAAAAAGTACAACAGAAACAATGATTTTTATAATCAATAACTCAATTTTATAACTCCAAAAAAACTCAAACAGCCGTCAATTTAACACCACTTTCAGCGAAATACCAACAAAATGACCGACTTACTACAAGTCGTACCGACCACCATTCAGCCATCTTACCATTCAGGAGCTTAGGGGCAAAAAGAAGCTGTCAATTAGACAGCCGTCTATTTATAATAGACAGGCATAGAGTAGGCGCGAGTTGCTACAAGTCTTCCAAACTTTTTTTCTGCTATTAATATTATTTTAAACCTGTTGTGTTACATTTTGCATTGAATTGCATAAGTTTGGACGATATGTTACTTTCAGCGTACATATGTAATTTTTATTCTAATTATAAACTAGTGCTTGGCCGCCATCCCGCTTGATTGTAAGCAGTGATGCAAACGTTGGTCATAAAGCGCGCTAGTTTAATGAAATGAAATGGTTTATTAAGCAAACAGGATTACTGATCACTTTTACACGCCATGATTTTTTTTTAAACTAGATGAAGCCGACATTTCCTAACTGACTACCTCTGAGAAGAAGTAACCGAAACAAACTCAGGGATCATCCTCTTTTTCAAGTCCAGACATTAAAAATGAAAATGTTTAGGAAGGAAGGGATGCAATGAACTTAAATTTAATTTAGTTTGTGAACATAGGGATTTGGCGCCATTAACGATGCTATCTTAACAGAGAAAAACTTTACAGGTGCACTCAAAGAGTACTATTTTCTTCTTCTTTGTAATGCATGTATTTCTTTCAAACTCTAGATCATTCTACGCGCTTGAGTTAGAAGAGAAAATATCGGTTGAATTGGAAGCGTCATTCTGCGCTGGGTTCAATCTGTTCCAAACACAGGAACTAGACAAACTGCCAGCGACACTGCTCGCTGACAACACTGCTAAGGACTACTGCATATCTATTATCATCGGACTGCATGGTATGTCATATTCTATAGTAATGGCGCGTAGTGCTGCATACTCCCAACTTACTTCAAGTTAAACAAATGTGAACTTTATTTCAATTACATTTAAGTTGACTTCAGAGTGACTAGCACTATTGAAATAGTTACAAAAATGTTTGAAGTTAGCGTAAATTGAGCGTTATTATGTAAGACTTAAAAGTTATTTTTCTATCAATTCATATTTATTTACATTTATATTGAAAATCCCAAAACCAGATTAATTCTGCTGTCAAGCAGGATGTTTGTGATGTATGTAGTTTAAAATGTACTTCTCTCAACTTCAATGAAGCACCGCCATTAAAAGCTAATAGTTTCCTCAGGTCATTTGTGTTTCTGCCAGCTATAGGTGGAAGAAACATGAGACGCTCGGTTTGAATACTATCGACGACAAATTTCCTCTCTCCTGCACTTCGCTGATGTTGATGTTTCTCCCGACAGATCAATCTCCGAAACAGCTAGAGCTGCTCTCAATAGAGCTGCCGGTGTTACCATGTGACGTGCGCGTACGCATAATATCGCAGGCCACCATCGATCGAGCGCAGGACCACGAACTAGCTAGGATTGTACTAGAGTTCTTGTTACAGGTAAGAAAGAGCTTCAAATTAATGAAGATGTTTTCTCTTTGTTTTTAGTGCGTATCTTGTATGTATGTACATATGTATTATTCTTTATTACCTCGTATCTCCAGAACCGCTAAACATATTTTCACATTTTTTGTACCGTTAGATTTGTCTTATTAGCCCAAGTGTTTTTAGATAGGTAATATTAAAAAAACAAAATGGCGGACGTTTGACGCCATATTGTGAAGTAAAAAAAGAAAAAAACTACCAAGCACATCGAGTGGGATATCAAAATGAAGGATTTTAAATACTGATTCTAAATATGTATATATATAACATATTTATAAATAAGAAAAATAAAAAGATAGAAATAGAAAATATATTATTCAGAAACAAAAACCCGCCTGCATTAAGATATAACGAAACTGAAAAGGCAGAAACAGGTTGAATCGCAGTTGGGGGGCTGTTATATGAAACACTTGTTTATCTAGCTAAGAGGTCCCCCAACTGCGATTGTTCAACTTGTTTTCTGCCTTTTCAGTTCGCTAGTTTTTTGTTTACAAATAATATTCTTTTATTCTTCCATACAATTAGTGCTTAAATAGTCCTTTGTAGACTATTATTTATTGCAACATTTGCCAAATACTTGAATGATTAATGGAAGTTAAGTTAATAAATAAATATATACGGACAAATCACACAGATTGAGCTAGCCCCAAAGTAAGTTTGAGACTTGTGTTATGGGATATTAATTTAACGATACTATATTTATAATAGATACATATATAGATAAACATCCAAGACCCAGGGCAATCAGGAAAAGTTCGTTTTCCATAATGACCTGGCCGGGGATCGAACCCGGGGCCTCCACGTCGCAGGCAGGCGTGTTGACCGCTGCGCTACGGAGGACCGCATATATCATTGCTCATCCATGTGTACACATGGAAATTGCGCTAAGTAATAACAGTCGTATGTTTCAATCGCTGAAGTCAAGACACACTTGCCGCGGTTGGCCCGTGGATGGGTAACCATCTGTACATACCAAGACCCCTCCGTGCCTCGGAAAATACTTTAAGCTGTTGGTCCTAGCTGTCATTCGTGGACAGTCAATACGGGTTGTCAGAAGCCCTAAAGTCTGACAACCTGTCTAGCAAGGGCGTTTAAAACTGTAACTGGGTTATGGCAGATGATTATGTGCACACACACAGACAAGAATAAAAACCTGAAATAATACTGTTTCGGGATAGCCGGGGTATTAACATGTTGTTTAAGGGTTACCAAGTTCGTTGCCAACGATGGTACAGTCGGTAGTAGGCAATGACAAGTAGAACGTAGCTGACGTTGCACCGAAGTCTTCCTTTATATCCACGAAGTTCGTGTCGTGCACAAACAGCAACACCACAGAAGTTACTTCACGTAGTCCTTGAAGTGTTCGTTGCAGTTGTTGCTATAGATGTTCTCGATTATCGCTCCTTACTTATCGCTTCGATAGTCAAATGCAGACTGACTTATCCGCCGCATTAATGTAAAGAAAACCCTGTCCGACCCGTGAAGGTACTGATTCTACTAATGGATACAAAACCGGTCTAAACTTTAAAAAAAAATCCCCCTTTAAAAATAAAGATTATTTCGCAAAAAGAAATAACTTAATAAATGTGCGTTAAGCACCATTCCGCGGGCGGCGGGCGGCAGGGCACGCGGCACGTGATCGCATCGCTATTCGCTCGTAATAATACTGGTGTTGTCACTTTTTTAAAAATTCCCTTATTTCGGGGAAATTGGAATAAATTCGCGGGAAAAAAAGATTATTTCAAAATTCATTTGTATTGGTACTATGATGATTACGTAAAATTTTATATTATATTTGGTCATGTGTTTACCTAACCTTTATTATCCTTATGGGTCGGACAGGGTTTTCTTAACATACTGTATAAGAAGTTAACCGAACATTCCAAATCTGTCTAGAAGTAATAATAAGAACGCTTAACTTCCAGAACGTTCTACTTTACAATCAGCAGGTAGTTACAGGTGCTTCACAGGAGACGAAACTTCTAGTAATTTCGATTTTGACCTTTCGTTGTCAATATTGATGAAACCTATACCGTCCTTTAAGGTGCATTCGTAATAATACATAAAAAATAAAGGGTCACACATGTTTTCAACATACTAAGGCTTGATAGAGACAGTGCGATTGGGAGAAGAGAGATAAGGAATAAATTATTCATTTAATAAATCTAACCATATCCATTTCTTTGATAGACGGGACTGAAACGAAAATCAATATCCTGTAAAGGATCTTGTGACGAAGCTGCGCGGCAGTGTGTGGGAAAAGTGATCGCCGCACACGTCTACCTGCACTCTACAGCGCTGCATATCCTCGCTGACTTGAATATAGGTAAGTGTAAAGTACGTTGTACGTGTAAGGTCGCGAGAAGCCGATGGATGCAGACAGGACAATACCGATCATTCTGGAAAGCCTTGGGGGCCATTGTCCAGGAGTGGGTTTCTAAAACGTGTGACATAAAGGGTATATACATACCGAGGGCTTCTGATATCGTTGGATATCTTTACATGATATCCAACGATATCAGAAGAGTTTCAACTCAAAATAAAATACTCATAAAATTTATATAAAATTTTCGTTTTCGTGTGTTTTTTTAATTCAAATCATAACAAACGTAGCACCACACTACATACGGTAATACAAAATCATGATAAATGTCTTCAATAATTCTCTGCGCCTAGTATGATAGTCTACTACGACTATCACAAGAGGTGTTTTTCTCATAACTCTCTAACATAAAGATAGGATTAAAAAACCCTTCCAATATTGTTTAATATCATGTAAAGATGCCATGCCCTTGGTATGTATATACCCTTTATGATACACGTTGTGGAGGCTGAAAGAGAAGAAGAAGAAGAAGAAAGTACGTTGAAAGTTAAGCAAAGCTAAACACAATATGTATCTACGAATCAGTCTGGTGTAAAAACACTATTAACCTGTCCATTTTTTTGGTATGGAAAATCATGATGAATCATGAATGAAAGAATCAGAAATGACCTCTCTTGCTCTAGGCGGAGCGGAAGGGCGTGTCAAACTTTTACTGACTAAAACCCACCCATGTCCCTTCACTTGCCTGTTCCAGGGTTGCAGTTTTCTTTTCCCAACGACCGAGTTTGACCGTTTTTTGACAGCAGTCTCAGAACGTGCGGACGACAGTAGGTCAACCTACCCGAAACTGTCAGAAATTCCCAACCAATTTTGAGCCTTAATGTTTTATACATAAAATTGAAAATGTAATAAAGAAATCTGTCAAATTGTACATAGTAGCTTGATGTGCTGTCGTCTGCACATATTACCTATTACTTTCAAGTTAATTTAAAATGCGTAGTAAAATAAATATATATAAACTGCGTGTTGTGTGTGTGTCTGTCTGTCTGTGGCAACGTAGCTCCCAAATGGATGAATCTATTATGATTTTGTTTTTTTTTTTTTTGTGGGAGTGTTCTAAACTATGATTTCATCAATAGCGATAATATTGTTTCTTTTTGTCTTCCAAAAATGTAGCAAAGCTAATGTAATGAATTAAATATCCCTGTTGAAACTAGGCTGACTTCTGTCCTCCAGATCCTTGACTTATCCTGCTGGAAATCACTACTTCCTTATGTCTAAGCAATGTGTTATACCTAAAAACAATTAATTACAGTGGAAACTCTAGACCCGTCTTGGGTGAAGATCCTACAAATTCACAAATGGCGTCCGAACAGCGCGGAGATACGCGCACTGTTGGACGACTGGGCGAGACGCTGCCAACAGTTCTTACAGCATCTGTTACTGGAGATGGATTATACGCCATACGTGTGAGTTACATAACATCACGGCTTGTTTCTTGAGTTAAGGTTAAGCACAAAGTCTAAGCATTAATTTCAAACTAGCTGTGCCCCGTGGTTTCACCAGCTTTAGTTTATATTTTTTAATTTATGTATAAATAATACTTTGAAAAAGGTCAAATAATGTGTGTAGAAAGTTTCATGATGATCGCTTTAGAATTTTTTACGTTAAAATGTAACAAACAAACTTACATTCACATTTCTCGACCTTAGAAGCATTAGGTCGTATGTATAACTCGACCTTAGAAGCATTAGGTTGTAAGTATAACTCGACCTTAGAAGCATTAGGTCGTATGTGTAACTCAACCTTAGAAGCATTAGGTCGTATGAATAGCTCGACCTTAGAACTTACTTTGTTCCTAGCGATTATATACAGCTTTAAAAGAGCTCTTTGAACAAAACATCGATATCGATGTTTTGTAAAAACCGCATGAAGCAGGGTGCATCATTATAAAACAACCATTACATTTCACAGTGGTCTCCCTTTAGACGTCCAGCTTACAATCGGCTCCTGGCTCTGTTCGTGGGTGCTCTCCCTTCCCTCCAGCATACCCGAGTGGTGCTGGAGCGTGCTCCGTCGGCTGCGAGTACACCGTACATGTTGGAACTTCCCTGCGGACGCGCCCGCACCGGACTGTGAACCAACGGACTTGTTTGGAACGGCGTATGCGTTGTTAGCGACGTCGTATGGACATTGTATACCTGTGGTGAGTGTTTATTTTATTTATTTATTTAACCATTTATTTTAGGTATCGTGAGTGTGGTAATTTGATAATGCTGTTTTCAATATATTTTTTTTAATACGTTGTCCTACTCTAAGAATTTCTCCTGTATCGTGAGTGTGTTTACAAACATATAAACTCACATAGACAAACGGCCAGACCTGGAACCACTACTTGTAGGTCACACAAATATTTGTTCCGTGCGGAAATCGAACCCGCGATTCACAGTGCAGCAGTCAATAGCTTAACCACTGCACTACAGAAGCTTGAGTTAAGCTACACTTGCCGTGATTTGTCCGTGGATGGGTAACCATTTTCACGTACCAAGACACTTTCGTGCCTCTGAAAGCACGTTAAACCGTTCGTCCTGGCTGTTATTGGTGGATTTTTGATAGATGTTACGGTTCTTCAGTAGCCTAACAAGTTTAGTAAGTGAAGGTAATTGTTTTCCTCCCAATGCAAACCGTCAAACACACATTAACCTAGATGATTATATTATCACACGGGCCTCTTCGGGCAACCGGGCCTAGTTGTTGGTAAATGTCACATTCCTTCGTATTTGTGGACAACAAATAATTTATTTATTTGTATATTCTTTATTGCACACCAAAAACATACATTGATAAAAAACATTCAACACCAAAAACATACAATGGGCGGCCTTATCGCTAATGCAATCTCTTCCAGGCAACCAAAAATGGACAGATTCTCCCGAACCACAAATGGCACTTTCGTTGACTCGTACTTACGTATTTTTATGGTTTATCCACACAGATTTGCTCGGAAGGAGTTTCAGCGTTATGTAAGCTGGCTGCCACACGCCCTCGGGACGCAGTTCATTGTCTCGCCGGTGTGATGCTTGTAATGGCACATTCGCCTGAATCTGTGACCTACACTCCCAAGTAAGTAGCAATATTTAGCTGACCTATCTATACTAATATATAAAGCTGAAGAGTTCGTTTGTTCGCTTGAACGCGCCAATCTCAGGAACTACTAGGCCGATTTGAAAAATTATTTTTGTGTTGAATATCCCATTGATCCAGGAAGGCTTTAGGCTATAACATCACGCTGCGACCAACAGGAGCAGAGTATAACTAACTCCACGCGAACGAAGTCGCTGGCGGCCGGTACTCTGTGATACTTGGCAAAGAGGCTTGTAATGTCATGATCCCGAAATGTTCGAGAGGCAAGCCTGATCTTATGATGGTCTAATAAAGTTGGGGCTACTTTGAGCTGGTCTGCTGGTACTTCACACCAGGGCAGCTTCTAATGTTGTACAAGGCGCAGGTCCGTTCGTGTGTGGAGTACTGCAGCCACATTTGGGCTGGTGCTGCTAAGTGTCACCTGGCCACTTTGGATTCAGTGGAGAGGCGTGCGAAGAGGCTAATTGGTGACCCTGATTTAACTCGAGTTGGTCTCCAAAGCCTAGAGCACAGGCATAGAGTAGCCAGCCTTTCGGTGTTCGGAGTGTGCGAGGGAATTACATGATTTAATTCCCCCATCTCCGTTCCACCATCAGATGACACCATAGGACGGCGAGTTTCCAACCTTACGTTGTTAACACCACTACGATCCGGACGAAGCGTTTCGCCTCCCATTTTTATATCGCGTACATCGAAGGACTGGAACAATTTGCCGGCGGCGGTGTTTCCGTCGGACTACAATTTGAGTATCTTCAAGGGAATAGAATAGGCTCTTAATAAACTAGTGCGCTTTACCATCAACGATTGCGTCACTGCTTACCATCAGGCGGAATTTACAAGCGCTAGTTTATAATTTATAAAAAAAAAACGTTTTATATTTCATAACCCTAGGGTTATATTCTATTGGGCACGCCACAATAGCGGCGCTAAGTCCCCTCTTTGAGGAGTGGCTAGAGGGCCGCCACGGTACCCTCAACTACCGCCTGACGCAGGTACTCACCGGACACGGCTGTTTAGGGGAGGTTCCTGATACGGATAAGGCGGGAGGAAACGTTACGGTGTCAGCACCATAGGGTACACGGTAGAACATAGGGTAGAAGTCTGCCCGGCTTGGGCGGAGCACCGCAATGTTCTCGTGGCGTTGCTCCCCCGCGTCCATTGCTTGTTCGGAACAAACTACATATATTCGGGTTTCGTAAAAAGTAAAAATAACGTTATATCTTTGCACAGATTCACGGAGCTGTTCACAACGTTGTTGAGTTCAGGACCGACATTGATGCAGCGCGCACTCGGTCGCGGAGGCGCGGCCGGACCCGAGCTGCTGTTGCGACTAATCCTGACGCAGTTATCTGACAAGTGAGTACGACATAGTCCGAAGCATTGCAACACCAAAGTGGCAGTGGGCCGGGCACATTGCCCGTAGGACCGATCCCGATGGGGCCGACGGGTTCTCGAATGGCGACCACGCACCGAAAGATGCAGCGTGGGTAGGGCCCCGACAAGGTGGACCGACGACCTGGTGAAGGTCGCGGGAAACCGCTGGATGCGGGAGGCACAAGACCGGTCGTCGTGGAGAACCTTGGGGGAGGCCTATATCCAGCAGTGGACATCTTTCGGCTGAAATTATGAGTACGAAAAAACTGAATGATTACTTTTATAATAACGCAATATCATTGAACTGCTTAAAGTGATTTGTTCACCGGGAAACCGCTGGATGCGGGAGGAGTAGGACCGATCGTTGTGGAGATCTATGTCTAGCAGTGGAACTCTTTCGGCTGAAATGATGAAAAACAAGAAATATTATGTCCTTTAGAAGCACCTGTTTGATTAATTATTCTATTTTAAATCACAATATGGCATCACAGAACGTTGAATAGGAAACATTACGTAAAACTCGGCGCAGAGGCCACATGCACATACAGTAAATAAATCGTCATATTGCACAGTCTCGTATTCTTTTCGTACTGGGTTGTTTAAGAGCCATTTCACAAAATTTTAACGCTCAAGTTTAGGTAAAAGACGGCAACATTATTGATGTGTGTACTATCTACAAATACAAAACGCGACCAGTGTAGTGCTAGCGTTGAGTCTTCTTCTTCATCTCAGCGTTAATCCCAGTCGTATCCGAAGCTTTTCAGCTTTGGAATCTAGGGTCCGCTTTACCAATCTAACTGCTCATTTTGGCTAAACTTCGATATTTTCCATGAAGCGACTGCCGTCTGACCTCCGCAACCCGAAGGTGATATCGAAGCTTTGCAGTTAGACCAATTGTAGGACTTTTGAGGGCTCCAACAATTCGTAACGGCTGCCATTAAATGTTCGTATGGCAACCGGGACCAATGGCTTAACGTGCTTTCCGAGGCACGACCAGACCAGTCATCATCATCATCAAACTTATATCATCCCACTGCTGGGCACAGGTCTCCTCTCATAAAGAGCAGGATTGAGCGTAATTAACACGCTTGCTCAATGCGGGTTGGCGATTTCAGATTTAAAGTCCAGGTTTCCTCAAGGTGTTTTCCTTCACCTTTAGTCATTGGTGTCCAAGATATACTTAGAAAGTACATACAACTTTAGAAAAGTTACATTGGTACTTGCCTGACCTGGAATCGAACCAGCGCACTCATAATTGACAGGCTGATGTTTTAACCACTAGGCCACCACGAATTCGATCAGACCAGTGCAAGTATTAATATTCATGCATACAAATATTTGCACTGCGCGGGGATCGAACCCGCGCCTCCTTGCGCAGCGGCCAAACAATCATGAGCCATTATAAATATTACACCTTATATTTTTTATACCAATTAATAACTAGGTTGTATCCTTAAAAATAATTTGATATCCATCAGATAGATTCATAAAAAATATTGAACACGTATTTTTTATTTTTTCTTTCATTAAAATACTCAGGAAGATATATTGATTTTAAATGTCGCATGACGTCACGCCGTGGTGCAAAATATACCACGGCGTGACGTAATTTGCCCCCACTCGGTAACTTTAATACGCTATAATAATAATAATAATTTATTTAATCAAAGACAACAATGGTCCAATGGTTAGTAACTTATCTACTAAGGGTTAGTAACACTTAAAAACTAATCATGCTTGCCGCACAAGCAATGCTAACCAGCGCCTAAGCACCGGCGCATCAAACTTATCGGCCATGGCTTTTAGGATGCTGTTAGCGCTGGTCCTAGTTCTACCCAGCAACGAGGCCGCCTTTTTCCTCAGGATGGCATGAAAATCATCAACCCGCGCCAAAGCGAACATGCCGGACGCACTACAGTACCTAGGTAACCCTAACAGCACCCTAAAACCATTATTATATTGCACCCGCAGGGCGTCTAGAGCCTTCCGCGTACAGTTAACCCACAGACCGCCCGTGTAGAACGACTGACAAAAAGCTTTGAACAAAGTGATTTTGACTTCATTACTACAACGTGCAAATCTGTGAGCCAACATGTTGCATCTAACTGCTAACGCCCTGCGTTCGCGTTCAATGTCTACTTGATCTTTGAGATCCGCAGTCAAATAATGGCCCAGGTATTTAAATTGGGTAACCCTATTTAATGGTTTCCCATTTAAACAAATTACGGGCTCGTAATGCACCCTTCTCCTGGGGACCTCAAAGATCAAGTACTCACTCTTAACAACATTATACTGCAAGCCGTGAGTCGCAGCATAACTTTCGCAAACACGTAACATCTCTCTGATTGAGCCAGCCGTTGGGCCCAGCAGCACCATGTCATCAGCATAACTAATATTGTTAACACTAGTGCCATCTATTTTGCACCCAACTGGTTTGCTACTAAGCTCAACGATCAACTCATTCACGTACAGGTTGAAGAGCCTAGGTGAGGTTAAACCCCCCTGCCTAACTCCACACTCCAACCTGTACGGTTCAGAGAGAGTACTACCCCAACGAACCTGATTACACTGGTTCGAGTACCAGTATTGAAACAGGCCCGTCAACTCCTGAGGTACGCCCGCTTCCCTGACCTTCGCCCAAAGGACATCATAAGACACCAGGTCGAAGGCCTTCGAGAGATCAAGGAAGCAAGCATATACCGGAGTATCCCTATCCTTATAGTATTGGACGGTCTGCTTTAGACACAGAATAGCGCTCTCTGTGGAAAGCCCAGGCCGAAACCCGAACTGAGCGTCGTGCAACGTAATATATTTATCTAAATGTTTATCAAGCAGACCGTCCAATACCTTAACAATAACAGTCGCTAAGGATATTGGTCTGTAGTTCGCCTTATCCGACATATCCCCAGTCTTATTTTTAATAATAGGAACAACTATCGTACGCAACAAATCGTGTGGTAGGTACGTGTGACTGACGCACAACGAGAAAAACGTCGCCAGTACTCTAGGCAGATGAAACCCAGCGTATTTGAGGTGCTCGATGCTGAGACCGTCGTGACCAGGAGATTTGCCACCTCCCATACTTTGGATTTGTCTCCTTACCTCCTTAGCCGTAAAACGTATTGGTTCGTAATCACAACTAATCCCCTCAACGACTCCCCTTCCAGCCGGCCCTAACTGAGATGATATTAAAAAACGTTCCCTGAACATGTTAACTATGTCTTCAGGCGAACCACATTCCCCCACGCTCACGGGGCGACCCGGTCCAGCTCCCAGCTTATTGGTTGCCTTCCAGAATTGAGGAAAATTTTTAGTAGCTCTGTGTGATGCTATTATGTCCATTTTAATCTGATCTTGGTGGTTCTGACACCACTTAAGTCTGCTTCTAAAAATCTTCTGGCTAGTCCTCATCTCCTCCCATATCCTCCCGGACTTGGGCTTATTGTGAAGCAACCAAACCTGTAACCTAGACCGAGCCTCCGCATGAACGCCCCGGACGTGCCTATTCCAACCTGCCACTCGCCTAACCCCTTGATGATGCTTGCCTTCCCACGACTGCACTGAAGCTGCTGATAACACATTAACAATCTCACCATACATACAGTCCAGAGCAAGCCTATGTTCCAGGCTACTACACATTTTATCACCACACTCCTGAAATAATTCAGGATAGCAAACATTCCTTAGCTCACCGTTACATAAGTCACGATATCTATTGATCTGAAACTCATCCCGGTCCCTCCAAATCACTTTATTAATGTTAACAGATTCCTGTAACAATTTCGGCACAATTATATTTAAATTACATTCTAGGATCACGGGGAAATGATCCGACCAATAGGTATCGCGACCTACGCTAACATTTATCACAGTTTGCCAAGCAGATTGCGTCACGATACAATGATCCAGCCATCTTAAACTGCCATTTATGTCACTTACATAAGTAAACACATCGGAATTAATGCCTAGTTTTTCAATATCGGCACACAACCACTGGTTATCTTTACAATATCCACTTAGCTCATACCAAAACGGCTGGTATGGATGGGCATTAAAATCTCCTAACACATAAACAGCTTCAGCATCATTATTCTCAATAATGGCACTAACTTCACCTAAGCAATTTGAGAATTCTGTAAGATTTTCTGTGCTGTCCGTCGGCATATATATGCTAAATATCAATATAGAGCGGTTGTCACTTAAAGTTGCGGTTATAGCTACTAGACGGTCATTTTTACAGTCAACAGTATTCACCAATTTAAATAAGCCCCTACGCCACAAGATAGCTACCCCACCATAGGGACGCCCCTTAAGAACTCCAGTGGAAGTGTCAACTGCAGAGTTCCCTACGCACTCAAAGTCTGTATGTATGGTATTAAGATAATGCACATCATGAGGCAGAAGCCAAGTCTCCTGAAGAGCTATCACATCTGCCCACTTACACATATCTCTGACACTGTCCACTGATCTTTTTATAGATTTACAATTAAATGTAACAAATTTATTTATATAATTACAAGCATTAGCCATTATGATCGTTTTTGGTTCACACTCGATTCAGAAATAGATCTACCTTGGTTTTTAAAAAACACAAACTGTCTGAAGTGAATACCCTCAGGCCAAAAATCATCATTCAAAAACAACGATAACTTGCTTTTATCAACAAAAATCTTATACGAATTGTAACTACGTTCAAACTTAGGTGTAATCTTTTCTAATGTCACAGTTGTTTGCGTTCTCTCGTGAATGTAGTTTATAATGTCCTCATCACTAGCCTCCTTACATATATTAGAAATATAAAGGGGTACCTTTGACCAAGCTGCTCTAAACTTGGAATTACAGTCATAAGTAGCTCTTCCCGTATTGCTAAAAAACTTATTTCGTACCCTCTTTTTATTCGTCACAACAATCCAACCATCATTTTTGTTCCCTATTACATCACTGGTGTTTACTACATTTTCACACTGCTCACGAATAACACTCACTGTGTGCGGCTCAGATACAGCGATACCGTCACTAGCCACACTCGTATTTAACTCATTCGCACACTTAGTAGCGATCACGGGGGGTGTGGAGCGCGAGAGCGGGCGGTCGACAGATCGCTTGCGCCAGTTCGAAACCACGGTAGGAGCCTCCACGCGATCCACGGATTGCTTTGTCCTTGCGCCCGCGCTTAGTAAACCCGCCGAAACCGAGGTACGGGCCTCCACGTGTTCGTCATTTTGACCTTGCGCACTCACAACAACAGTGTCTAATTCTTTGCTTGTTGCATTTAATTCAGGGGTTATTGCTCCTTCATTTATATATTGCAAGCTTGCATCACTGTCGTTACACTCAACAATATTGATTAAACCACCTCCACGAACTTTGTTTACAGAGTCTAGTTCAATGACGGTAGACGGTTTAAATTTTAAATTCTGTATCTCCTGTCGAGTAACAAATTTACTCCCCAGTGCACCAACTTCGCTTTGCAATGATGACAATTTCTCCTGTAGATTTAGCACATCTTTTAACAACCGGGACGCATCTAAATGATCAAAGGTCACCGGTGGTAACTTATGTAGCTCCCTCGCCACAAATATTGGAAGTCGCTCAGGGTCTGTAGCATCTACATGTTTCAGCAAATCAATGATGTCCTCTAAGTCCTTACGAGACTTCTCCTCCTTTTTCCGGTTTATCATCTTTTTCACTGGTACAGCTTCAAATAATAGCTTCTTAGCTTTTAAAATATCCTCCGCAGTAAAAGCTGTAACACATACTCTCGATAAACTCATCTCATCCATAACTGATATTTTATTATACACGAAAGCAAGTACTTCATTTATAACAATGTTGCACGAACTACACTTCAAAACATTCGAGGTCATTGCCCCCGACAACAGCTGTTAAAGCGCACACGAATTACTTCTCGCACACGTCCGTCCTTGACGTTTAAGTACCTAAAGTGACTACTATATCTCAATAGTTTTTGGTCATTTCGACAAAATAAAAAATTCGGGTCTTATTTTTTTTTATTGTTTTTTTTATTGTCTATAAGACGGACTAATAATTTTTTTGGTTTTCATACCTTGGATACATCCCTACAATGGGTGCATATGTCTCGTAGGTAAGTATAATTTGAAATGAACAGGAAAATAAATCAAAGATTCAAAGTATTTTATTTCAAATAAAAATGTAACATTTGGGTATTTAATTTTCTGTGAATATGTCAAAATTTTAATTATTTTGTATTTTTTTTACATATTAATAAGGCCATAGACTAGCTTTTTAAAATTGGATGATTTAAAGAAACAGCTTCGCGAACGTGGTACGAGTTTAAAGGGGAAAAAGAAGAATTTGGTGGAAAAATAATTCATTCAATTGTGCTAGTTTTTTTATTAATATTCTTCAACTCTAAAAAATGATCATAAAATAATTCTTTCTGTGTCTATTCATAAACGTTGCTTAAAGTTGACTAGTGATTAGTGACTTTTAACCATGCATTTGACGTTTTAACGTCACTTAAATTTAATCATCATTTATAAATAAACACTATAGTGTTTAAGGGGTTTGTTTAAACGTTGCTTTAGTCATAGTTTATGAAGAAATTAGAGAAAACACAAGTAACTTTTGGAGGTGAGTGTATTGCTGGTTGGAAAACAAGTTGTTCTGGTGGTAGGGGCGGTGCGGTGCCTCGCGCGGACTTGCTGTGTGCGTGGCTCCAGGCGTGCGGCGGGCCACAGCTGCCACCCGCCGCCTGCCCACTGCTGGACTCCGCCGCCTGCGCCACCAGGCTGTGGCCGCAACTAGACGCCTACGCCAACTCCTTGCTGCAGGTACTAACTTTTAAAAACAGGGGCCCTAGCCAATGTAACATCCATTCATAACGAAACGAAATCGAATACCAATAACGAAAACGATGGACGACGACGACGTATATAAAGAGCCTATTCACGTTAAGCTTGAAGACACTTTTGACACAATTGTAGTTAAACAGAATCTCCGCCAATTTTAAATTGTTCCAGTCTTTCAATGTATGCGCTATAAAAGACAAGGCGAAAGGCTTCGTCCGGAACGTGGTAGTGTCAACAACTTAAGGGTGGATACTCGCCGTACGAGGGTCGTCCGAAGATGGAACAGAGATGGGGGAATTAAGTTATGCAATCCCCTCCTTCACTCTTCAAAATGCATAGTAGAGAAAACCGACATATCTTGAAGACTTATTAAAACAGCAATAGAAATTTTTGACTAAGTCAATTCATTATTTATTTTGGCTGGATAGCTAATTGGTCGCTATAAGCAACCAACTTTTATGTTATTGTCGTTGTACAGAAAGAAAACGCAAACGAGTACATAGCGCACGCGGTCCGTAACGCGGGCACGGCGCCGTTGTTGTGCGAATGCGTGTTACGTGCGTGTCACGGCGCGCGCGAGGCGGGGCCGCGACTGTTGGCGCGCTTGCTGCTCGCCCTGCACGCACAGCGTCGCGCGCTACACAAGATACATGTCGATAATGCACTGCAGGTACGATAAACAAACGACCAATCGGAGCAGAGTATAACTAACTCCACGCAAACGAAGTCGCTGGCGGCAGCTAATGAGCTATATCGATGTTATTCCTAGCAGTTCACTTGAAGCGGAAGGGAAGACTCAAAAATAGCAAGGGGTAAGGTTAAAATCGTAAGTTTATGGTGATCAGGGATCCAAAGTAAGACTTCTTCTTACTATGCGTATGCGCATGATGATCGATCGAACTCGTAGTCTTTCACTTATATCTATGTTAAATTATTTAATCGACTTTCTCATCTGCCTAGCCCATTTCTAACTATTTTGGATTCTATTTTCAGCATCTAGTATATTATTATAAATGGATTATTTTAATATATATTTGTATAAGTATATGTATTATACCGGTACATAATTTGGACGCGGCAGACATAGTCCTGCCTGGAAAGAAGCACCACTTACTGGGTCCACTTGAATTTACAAACCTTCCAGGAATCCAATGAAATATAAAAAAAACAAAAACTTCCGTATTGGTCCAACCCTTCAGGAAGTTTGATGTGAAACGCACGTACAAAAGAATTATATGTGCTGAGAAGAAAATAATATTATTTATAGGGTAATATTTTGATTGTATTTGCAGAAAATTGGCGCCAACATTACTTCAGAAGAGTTAGTGATATATCGTACAGCAACTGCAGCGCTGGCGGCGCCTATGAACCATCCCTCGCACTTGACGCTTTGGAGATTGCTCATGCATTTGTATCTACAGGTGCCACCTGATTGTGGGTATGTTTACGAAGCGCTTCTTCTTGTAACTTGTATCTTCTTCTCATCATCTTTTTTTACATAAATAAGTTGTGGCGGCAACGTGCCACGAAGATTTTAAACAAGATTCAAGTGAACTGTATTTAGGATAGCAATATATTAGAAATTATAAGTAAATATGTGATAAAATGATGCCCTCGGAGTATATCTCTCTGATTTTTGAATTCTCAGACCAGATGACGAGGAGGCGCACGTCGATACAATTCTCTGGCAGACTCCTTAAAAACTAATTACATTTTTGTGACCTTAAAAGATCGTGGTCATGACTCGCTAGCTTGCCAGTTCGAAAGGAATTGCGTTCCCCGCGCCATTCGGTGATCGACAGAAAATGCGGTCCTATGGTCGCGTTCCGTTTAAGTTTTCGGCAACGGTCACCGCCGATAAACACAAAAATCAGAGGAGGTATTCAACATTGGTTTAAAGATTATAGAGAAATGGGTTCAAATCCTCATGGAGGTATGAGGGACTCAAATTTGATGACTTCGATTATAGTGGACTGTCAAAATAAAGATTCAGTGGAAATGAAAATATGGTTAAGAATACGGTTAGAACAGTGAAGTATGAAAATATGCGGCCTCTCAGTAGTGTGGTCGATTACGCGGTGTGGGACCGGCTGTTGCGCGTGCGCAAGCCGTACGTCGCGGCGTGATATCGATCGGTCAAAGATATTTTATAAACAGATGGTAAAAAAAAGTTTATGTGCAATTCGCACTTGGTAGAAGTGAAACCTTTCAAAAATTTGAAGAAAGATTGTAATGCTTTTGTCTCATTTTTTCCCACGTCAAATCTTATGAAAGTATGTGTCTGTCTCTTTTTACTGTTGCTTTTTCGTTTCATCCACTTTGAAATTACAATGATGCTAAAAAGTTTTCACTTCAAAAATACTATGCGCACTTTACGTACGATATCATAATTGCTACGAACTCCATTCCCAAAACTTAAAGATCATAAATATGTGAGACTGACCCTGCGTCAGAAAATATATTTTCTTTCTTTTTTCAATGAAAAGTTTGTCCTAGCTAACAGGAGTTTGTCAAAGTATCTGTTTTATTTGAGTAAATAAATAATTCCGAAAGTCCAGTTTGTTAATCAATGTGACTACATATGTAAATGGTAGAAGGAGAATATATTTTCTCTTACTTTTATCACTCACTTTTCAATTGCGAACACAATTGGTATTTTAATACATAGTTTTAACTTCAGATATAGTAAGTTATAAGTTACTGGTTGTATATTCACAACACAAATTTTATTATAAGTCGAAACGCGAAGACTTTTAATTGGCTTTCTGTTGACTATTCTTTTCTTTTTTGTGTGTTCTGGTCTTCTATGTAAGAACTCTTCTCAGTTATAATAAATAAATAAATGTTTGAATAAAATTTTGTCTTTTTCAGGTCGGAGCCAGCAGTAGGTCCTCTATTCTTCAGCGGCCTAATAAAATCCCGCACACTCACTCAAATCAAACGAAAACTTCAGGAAACAATCACATATCATCACAACGAAGGTGAAAAACTCAAGACGGAACATAAATCTATTGATACCGGCGAAACACAATCGACTAACCGAGTAGAGAGAGCTACTCCAGTTAGGACTGATGATAGTCTGTTACCAGCTTTATCAGTAATCGATTTGACCGGCGAATCGAGCGGGTCGAGCGATGACGAAGATAATGCCGATGATAGCCGAAGTGAGAAGGAAGCGAGTCCAAGTAGTGAGGCCGTTGAAACGAAGAAGAATATATTAAATTTGATTGCTTATCATGCAGCTGCTGAGAAGTAAGTCCGACTTGTTTTAGTTTTGTAGTAATTTGGAAATTACGTAGCAAACTATTACTATCGTTTTGCTAATCCATTGCTCCATATGTTCGAAAAAAAATGTGTCTGCCCAACAACTTAAATAACGCAATGCATGTTGTTGAACTGTCAAAGTGAAAGCCATTGCTACTGATAGTGTGTGAACCAATACGGATGTCTCCAAGGTATGAAAATCAAAAAAATAATTAGTCCGTCTTATAGATAATAAAAAAAAATTAAGACCCGTATTTTTTATTTTCTCGTAATAACCAAAAGCTATTGAGATAATATATCGTCTTAAAGTTGCGAAGTGGGGGCTAATTACACCGACATCACGCCTTGGTACAAATTATACCACCGCGTGACGTCATGCGACATTTCAAATCAATGTATCTTCCTAAGTATTTGAATGAAACAAAAAAATACGTGTTCAATATTTTTTATAAATCTACCTGATGGACATTAAATTATTTTTTAGGATACAACCCAATTACCCTGCTGATTCTGGTAAACTAAACCTATCAGTCTGTAATGTTCCCACTCCTCGGACATAGGCCTTCTCTCAGAGAGTGGAAGTGTGCCGATATCATAACAATTCCTCCATTTTATTATGTCTAAGACATGTCGGTTTCCGAACGATGTTTTCCGCCACCGTTTTGAAAGCTGTGGTGATATTATAATACACCAATAAAATCGCTTGCCTGATTGTACCCACGTCGCTTATACCTGGGCGACCACAACTCCTAGGCAGGCCTAGCCCGGGCAGATAAATTCCAAGTTCCATTCCATTTTCGATTAAGGAAATATTTATGTTTTAAGGTTACTCGGCGAATATTTAAGCTGGTTGGAGCAAGGAGAAAACGTGCGCGTACCGCCACACTTTGCTGACATTGCAAGATACATCCCAGAGCATGTAAGTCAACAAATTATTTTACTGCAGTTCTTTTTTAGTTTATATACATACTAGCTGACCCGACACTGCGTTGCTGTGGCTAACGTTTTTGCCAAAATATGTACATTGTTGTAAACTATTTAAGGGGAACGGTAGAAGAACATCAGATATGCCATTTGTAAAAAAACATGGCGACCTTCATGATTGATATAGACTTTTTTTTTGATATGGCATCTCGTAGTTGACCTTGAAAGGCCGTGACTACTTAACCGGACTTTCCTGTGGATGCCTTAAATGAATTTAAAGCCTCCAGCCAGGGCGACTAAAAAAACTAAGCGACTACACGCTAAGGGCACCCCTTGTGGGGTACGAACCTCGGCTTAGAGCGTCGCTGGTGAGAACAGCAAGGGACGGCTGGATCGAATATTTGTTTAAATTCGGATTGATGACCGCGGCGTTTCCTAATACTAGCTCTGAGAAGTAACGTCCGAAACAAACTTAGAGGTCATGGTTGGAAAATTATATTTACTGGCTCAGCTGAGGCGCGGGCTGACCTTCACCGGACAAGCTTGATATAGACAAATTATAATTTGCAATAAAATAATATTGTGGTGTAATCTATCCTATCATTTAAGTTGGCTCAAACAGCACTCGGTGGACAAATTTGATTAAAATCGGTTAAGTAATTGAGGAGTCCATCGCGGACAAACAACGTGACACGTTATTTATATACAGAGTGGTGCTGACAATACGACAATAAATGAAAACACGGACAATACTCGTTCATAGGAATAATCCTAAACCATAGAAAAAATCCTAGCATCAAAATTAAAAAAAAAATTTCAAATAAACTAAATCACTTAAAATTGAAGACGAAATCCTTAAAATATTGTTGACTGACCTCCGATCGACGACGGCGCGATCTTGTCGCGACTTGCTTTTTTTGGTCGGACAAACTCTGGTGTTCTCATACCTCTGTCTGTATTTCAGTAAAGTCAAAGCGGCATTACATTGACACTCGCTATAAATTAAAAGCATGCCCATGTACTAAGAGGCTGTGTAATTATAACGCGGCATTATTATTTACATAAAAGAAAACACTATGAATGAAACTATTAAATTAAGCGTCCAATTTCGCACTAACTATTCATTTAACTACTGGTACTTATTATGAAATAAGACAAAATTTTAAGTGTCCTCTGACTGAAATAAAGTGTCCAGTATCGCACTATTCACTTAACTATTAAATAAGATAAAATGTTATCACTAAAATAAAGCGTCTTATACTACGAATACGATACTACATAGACGTGGTTGTTATTTCACGTAACCAGTTACAACAACCAGCGACGCGATGTGTAACTGAATAACTGGTTACGAGTCAAATTAAAAAGTAGTTATTTTTGTAAATGCGTTATTTCATACACACGTTATGCCGTAGCGGGTAGCCGTATCGTGCATCACACCGGCGGCGCGGCGGCGCGCGTCGCTGTTCGCAGTTACGTGAAATAAGGACCACGTATAGTTTCGTTTCGTGTGTAACTGTATAGTTGGTGGTTATATTTAACAATCCCAGCAGCTGAATTAAAATAACTAGCTACAAAAATAACTTGTTTTGTAACAGGTTACGCCGATCAAGTGACCGGTTAGATTACGTTTCTTGAAAAAGGCGTTATGACCTACCTAATACTACGAATATCATCTACCTAGCCTCCCCCAAGCGTTTCCGGGTCGCCTTCTGTTATAACCGGATGCAACCAGAAACCATTATTTTACAGGAAACGGACTTTCTTACTGGTATTTTATAGTAAGGAATTAAATAAAAAAAAAAAAACATCAGGTTAAATTATAATAAATGCTTATAAAAATAAACACTTTTCCTTTCTTTCTTTCTTTATTATCTGTAGGCTTTAGAGGCGGCGTGGAAACGCGTTGTGAACCGACCTTTACCATCCGTAGAACTGGACAGTTTTCCCACCGTGTCTGTTCAACCGCCGCCAGACAACACTCCCACGCAGACGCCCTTCCACATCGCCGTTGACAACATATTGAAGATTAAGGATCGGTCTAAAAGAAGGTAGGATGTTGATACAAGGCATTTGATCTATGTAACAGCACAGGCTGTCGTAATACGCAGCTAACAGTTAGCCACTCTTGGAATTTCGTGAGTGCATCTACAAACATTGAAACTCACATACAGAAATAGCCAGCCACGGAACAACTACCTATAGGCCATGCAAATATTTGTTCTGTGAATGTTACAATTACAGTCTAGCATTTAGTACCTCGATTCCGCTATCATCACCCTTACATTGTTAAAACTACTACGATCCCGACGAAGCGTTTTGTCTTTTATACCGTGTACATCGAAGGACTGGAGCAATTTTCCTGCATGGTTCTTCCAGTCTGTTTATTATTTAAATGTCTTTAACGCTGGAGCGAATAAGCATATAATAAACTAATGCCTCACTGCTTACCATCAGCGCCATCCCAGGCGGTCAAGCATTAGTGTAACTTACAAGCGCGGCAACTTTTTTCTTTTTTTTTTCTCCGGGCGGGCGACGGGGTTTATTAGACTCTTACTGACTAAAAACCACCCGGGTGTTGCATCTCACACCTACACCGAGGTTTTGAGAACAAATACTGCTTCTGCAACTCCGATTGGTGCTGGCCTGCCACCGTGGGCCTCCTCGGGTCAGGGGGGGGGGAGTGACGTGTGAGACTCCTCCAGTGACGTCTAAGAGAGGCGCGCGTGGAACACTTCGCGCCGCCACCTCGGAAGCGCGGCTACTAGTACAACTTCTAATCATATTTGCAGCTGTCGCAATTATGGTCCAGATTGCGAGAGGTTATGTTGAAAACAATGTAGTATTAGTAGACAATGTATAATTTATTCAACTAAACCACCCGTGGTTGACTGGTAGAGAATGCCTAAGGCTAAGTCCGCTTCTGTACAGTTCATGTGCGAAAGTGTAAATAAATAAATTTAGATACATACTTTTTCTGTTGTTAGACGAAGAAGTACGTTTATCAAGTCACCTGTAGAAGATGTGGACTTCAGAGATTCTCGCACCCTTTTATCGCTGGTCGACAAACACCTCAATGACATCGAGAGACTGGCAAAGTAAGTTTATTTTACTTTTTTACAATTTTCGCAAAGTTGTTGGCAAAAGAAGCCTTTTTAGGAGCAAGAGGAACGGGGTGTAAAGTTCACTCATCCTCCTTGGCAAGAGAGGGTCCTCCGAACAGACGGATGTTGAGTCTGGCGGGCACTTGCCCAACGGTTGAGGTTGGGAAGTTGTATACAATATGTAAAGAAAACCCTGTCCGAACCCTGAAGGTATTGTTAGGTATCGTTAGCTGATTCTACTAATGCCAACATAACCTGGCTAAACTAAAAAAAAAATACAATAGATAATTTCATGGCAACACAGGCACAGGTCATGACCTCAGTTGACCTCATGCATGTAGGGTATAGGTAGTCTATCCACGTTTATCGACTCTCGAAAGACATAATGATACCTAAGTAAGTATCATTGTGTCTTAGTTCTTTTCACGAGCTGCTTACTTAGGCAGCTATAAAATAAATAGGTAATTTCATGGCAACACAGGTACAGGTCATGACCTCAGTTCACCTCATACATGTAGGTATAGGTAGTTTATCCATGTTTATCGACTCTCGATAGAAACAATGATACTTAGGAAGCTCGTGAAAAGAACTTTTTTTAAGTAGGAACGTTGTCTGACTCTCCGAATGTATTATTTCATTCGATGAGCACAATGGCTGTGGCGGAGATTTTATTCCATATTTCGTTCACCAAGAACGATATAGGCCTGGCACCGTCGCACGAGATTAGCCCGGTGTTTCACAATGTTAGTCCACCCCTACCAATCCACTGCTCGCCGAACTGATAGTGGAGGTACTCACGTACAGGTCGGCAAAAATATGGTGGGGCACCGTCATGCTGGAATCACATTGAACAATAAGTAGCCACATCCGAATCGTCCAACACCTGATCACAACACAGCACAGCTAATTGCAGTTACTACCTTCCATCAGCATGTTACATTACGTTAGAAAACGATATGATCACATAATAAACATCATAAGACCTTTCTAGTTTCTGTTTACTAATACCTGTGATATAACAATGTTATTAGTAATTAATCGATAATCAAACGAAAGCACTTTTACTATTAGGTAATCTGTGTTTTTACAACAAATCATTGAACCAGGTACAAGTTTCGATTAATAGCGATAAAAAAAATGTTATTACGCAAAAAATTGTGCATGAAATAACTACGCCGGCTAGACAGACTGACGCCGCCAAAGAATGAAAGGAAAACCGACAGTTATACCGTCGTATTATATATAAATGGTATTGTCACTTTTTAGAAATTTACCAGATTCTGGGGAAGTTAGAGTAAATACGCGGAGAAAAATGATTGTTTCAAAATTGATTAGTATTGTTATTATGATGATTATGCAAAATTTCAAATTTTATTTGGTCATAAGTTTACCTAACCTTTATTATCCTTACGGGTCGGACGGGGTTTTCTTTACATATTGTATATGCTAATTGCACGGTTAACACTGCTTGCGGGATGCAGGATCTGTGTGACGTCTCTGAATATGCCGCGATGTTCGTATGTGGCGGTTGTAGATACCTCTACACATTTAAAAAGGTGAGACTCAAACCTCCCTTAGGAGACGAAAGGATGCGGAACGTGATTGAAAATATAGTTTGAGTATTTGCATAATATCAGCTAGAGAAGCTAATCCCGAGTTTCTTACCTTGTATATACGATACTAGCTGCGCCACGCGGTTTCACCCACGTAGGTTTCGATATGTTGTTTTGCTCCTATTGGTCGCAGCGTGATGTTATCCAACGCAAAAAGAATTTTTCAAATCGAACTAGTAGTTCCTGAGATTAGCGCGTTCAAACAAACTCTTCAGCTTTATATATTAGTATAGATATAAAGAAAACCCTGTCAGATCCGTGAAGGTAGTGTTAGGTATCGATAACTCATTCTACTAATAACTAACGCCTACAAAGCCGGGCTACACTTAAATAAAATACCCCCTAAAACATAAATATTATTTCGCAAAAGGAGGTAACTTACATGGCAATAGATGTGCGGACGACAGGGTCAGGGCACGCGGTCAAACAAAATGCCGCCGGTATTGTACATTCATTCATACAAGGTACCTACCAATACTACCGACGAAAATGGTGTTATCATTTTTTAAGAAAATACCAAATATTCGTGAAATTAAGAGTTAATTCGCGAAAAAATAAAAAGATTATTTCAAAATTCATTAGTCCGGCTCGAAGGACCACTTTTATGTATGGTTCAGAGATAGTTGAAGATGAGTTGACGAAAACCACAGACTTCACAATTACTAAGTTTATTCGTAAAAGTACACGAAAGTAGTTTTGGATGCTAATCCGCGGTTATAGCGCTACGGCAGCTATTGGTCAACTAACTAAGTATAAATATTAACATAAATAAAACAAATCGCAAAGTAGGTCGCGACATAAGCAAATAATGCCTGTACGGAACCGTACAATTGTCATTATGATGATTATGTAAAGTTTATAATTTTAATTGGTCATGTGATTGCCTAACCTTTATTATCCTTGTCCGTCGGACGGGGTTTTCTTTACATAATGGCCCTAATTCTCTAGTTCACAAACTAAATTAAATTTAAGTTCAGTGCATCCTTTTATTCCTATTTCATTTGGAAAAGGACGGAAGATAAAATGTCAGTTTAGACCTGTCAAATTAGTGCGCTCCTGACGTAAACTGGCGTCTTTTTAATGGCGACTTCATTTCTTAATCGCGTCTAAACTGTCTATGGAGTATCTTAATTTGACAGAATTTAGCTAAAATGTTATCTTCTATCCTTTTCTTAACGAAATGGAAAGAAAAAGATGCACAACAGAATCGGCCCCATTGTATAATTAATATGTCCATTACGTGAAGGTGAAAATTATAGGACTGTGATGAAACTGTTTAATTTCAGCAATAAACTAAATACTTGTGCATTTCGTTTCGTACAGAGAATGGTCTACGGAAGTAGCCCGCGTGTCTTCACTAGACAGCAGACTGTGGGAGCTAGTCAGTGTGCTACGCGTACGTCGTGCGCTGCCGCCTGTACGCAAAAGCTGTGCCAACAAGTGCAAACCCATCACTATCTATATACCGGTGAGTAAAATGGGCAGTTTTAATCTAAAGTTCAGTTTCCTTGGTGGATCAGCCACCGAGAAAACTAGACATTTGTCAGTCGTGATCTGAAAATTTTTCTGTCAACCAAATTTACAAGCTTTTAAGTATATTATATACATTTAAATGGACTGTGAAAGTGTTAAGTATTCTTTAAACATACCCAAAATATTTGTGAATTAGACTTCGACCTTATCGTTTGATGTAACACAGTACACATAAATTGCGCGGTTGATTGACTTAATTTTACAGATGCAGGATCCATAATGATCTCATTTAATTGTAACTTACCACTTGAATACGTATTATTTTATTTATTTTACTTTATTTATTTGGGACAAAAAACAGTTTATGTTACAATATTAATAGTCGGCTAAGGTATAATAGTAAGGTATAGTAGTAAACATATTACACCCACACCAATGTCTACAGAATCATATTGATTTTACAAGATATAAGGAAACAGACGAATACAGAGAGGGATAGTGAGAAAATAACGAATGATAAAAAAGAGCCTGAAAGGTCACACAAACCAACTCAGGATCATGGCCGTGCACAGAGATTTCTGGTGAGGTTTGCATAAATACACTTCCGAAATCTATGTGCTTATACAACGTTATTTTTTGTTTATGCGAAACCTGAATATAGTTTGTTCAGAATAGAAAATAGCAACTGAATCGATTCCAATCATTTTTACACTATGTTATATTTTTTCCCAAACACATTTAGGCATTGTTGCACCATGGTTACCTAGCGCGCACGGTAGAACATAGTATTACATAGTATATAACAGCTGACGCCAGAGATCGACGCCCCGCGCGCCCGCCTGACCGAAGCTGTCCGGTCTGTGACCGGGTCTAGGATAACATGCTCATAGCTGTGTAGTTTTTCATGATAGCTTTTTGAAATTTTGCACATAGATTTTTTACTTTAAAATACTGGACACGTGTTTCAGGTTTCGCATAAACAAAAAATATGATAAAACTTAAAAAACGTAAACTTACTAGTTTCAATTCAGCTTAATCGCGAACTGTTTGTGAGACTTTTCCGCATATCATCATTGAATTGTGCGAGGCCACAATGAACATCCAAATTGTGATTGATGGTAAGAACAAGTCACATAAATGATATCCAAAGTGGCCTTGTATTTGCACTACAAGGCCGTGAGATGTTAAGTTTTTTTTTTTTTTTGCGCAAATGAATAAAAAGAAATGTTATTACTAACTAAACTGTTACTACTACTAACTGAAAAAATATTATTTCACTGTCTATAAATTAAATCAACGCGCCTATCTTTTTTTAAATAACTCTGCAAAACGTCTTCGTAAAAATTAGAAGATCATTTTAAAATCGTTAAAAGTTCTTTTTCAATAGAAATCATAGACAAATCTGTGAGTCTGCTTTGGCCCTGTGTGTTACGTAAATATGTATGGATTCTTTTTAAGCACGAAAATGATCGTTCAGCCGATGCACTACTCACGGGAATCGTAACTATTAATTTTGCTAATTTGTAAACTTCAGGAAATATGGTTGTTAGGTTATTTGTATGTAAATTTTGAATAAGACCAAATATTGCTAACGTTTTAAATTCGTCTGATTTATAAAGGCATCGGAGCTCGTTCCTAAGACGATCCATGTTAAAAAAAACCGGCCAAGTGCGAGTCGGGCTCGCGCACAAAGGGTTCCGTAGCAGCAAATATAATAAACTTATTATGTCAATTTATACACCTGGTGAAATGAAGCTTTTTTGAAATATATATTATTGGGGGATTTATTAGTACGTGACCGGTTTAATAGCACCTATTAAACCAGTATACCTACTTACTTATTTTTTATAATAGGTACAATTCAATATTAAAAAGTCTCAACGCCAAATTCGACTTGCGAAAGAAGTAAATGGGAACGATGAAATTCTCTTAGCGCGCACAAGTGACAACGACGTCTGCCCTCACGTGTCTGCCCGTTCGGGTCGACGCGGTTAGCTATCTTATCCCCGCCCCCGCGCGAGACCACGCCCTGCAACTCACGCGCTGCAGCGCAGCGAGCGACCGATCTTCTTGAATCGATGTAATAATAATCTATAGGATTAACGCGTTTTAAAAATATTGGTTCGATGGATATGTTTAACCTATTATTACTCAAAAATCACATTTGTAATATTAAACTTTATCAAATGCACAATGTATTTAAGGTACATTACTGGATAAGGATTAATGGCGTATTGCTTGAATAAGCTAATATTTCTCGTAAAAAGTACCTACATTATAAAGATTTTATATCATCGCGGATTTTTAAAGGTGTACAATACTGTAGTATATTTTTTGATCTATCTTATAAGGTTCAGCCATCGTTTTCAGTGTAAGCACAATAACTTAACCAAAATTACAGTTAAATCAACCTATCTCAAAAACTATAAGAGATACTTTGATCAAACCAAAAATCGTTGAAAGAGTTAATTAGCATGCATCACCTCTATTTTTTTTAGAATTTTATACCCCGTAGTTATAAAAATAGAGGGGGGGGGACATACTTTTTACGACTTTGAGAGCTGATATCTCAAAAACCGTTCACTTTAAGAAAAATGTTTTTTAGAAAACTTTATATCATTTTAAAAGACCTTTCCATTGATACCCCATACGGGTATGTACATCGAAAAAAAAAATTTCATCCCTCAGTTACATGTATGGGGGGCCCCACCCCCAATTCTTTTTTTTACTATTTAGTGTCATAATTTTGTAGCGGTTCATACAACACATATTCCCATCAAATTTCATTACTGTAGTACTTATAGTTTCCGAGTAAATCGGCTGTGACAGACGGACAGACGGACAGACGGACAGACGGACAGACGGACATGACGAAACTATAAGGGTTCCGTTTTTGCCATTTTGGCTACGGAACCCTAAAAATGGCCATGCGAATTCATGAGTTCGACGACCGATTCCTCTGGAAAATTATTACAATATGAACTATAGTATTAAAAAGCAAGTAGGTTGAAAAACTTTAGGTCTTTTAAGCTTCTATAACGACTACGACACTCGTTCAAGACATTATCAGTTATCTCGTAAAACACGCGCCTGTAATATTCTTCAACATTGTCAATTCCGCGTTTTCTTTTTGGTCGGTCGCAATTTCATTGAATTACAGTTATACTTTATATGAAATTTCGTTCTATATTGTTCAATAAAATTTTCAAAGTCGTTAATTTTTTTGACACAGTAAACTACATCACTAGTCTTTTTCTGCAATATATCATACAAAATATCTGTTTCCGAAAATATTTCTGAAAACGTATCTAGAAAAAAATTAAATTCAAATTCTTTTAAACAATTCAAAAAATCTGAAACTAATGTTAATGTTTCTCCGTCCCATTTATCGTCATTTTCCTGCATATTTTCAAACATACCTATCAAATTATCGAGATGTGTAGCAATAACATTAATCGTTCGTGAGTGATAAAGCCATCGTGTTTCGGCGACACGAGGTAATTTAAGCATTTGAGCATAACTGTTATAATGCGCGATTCGCTTACTACTACTATGAAAAAAGTTTGCTAACGTTCGTATAGTACTGAAAAACGCTTAGTTTCCGAAACTCCTTCGAAGGATTTGGAGATTTGGATAGAATAAGATTAATTACATGGGCTGAACACCAAACATACGACGCGAGTGGGCATTTTTGTCTTATTATGCTTTGGACTCCATTAACCTCGGAAGTTAAAACTGATGCGCTATCATAAGTTGAGCAATTACTTTATTTAGGCAATTAAATTCTTCTAAAATAGTCATAATAATAGTGCTTAAAGTAACAGCAGTCCGGTCAGAACTGACGTCTATACAGTATGTTAAGTAAACCCTGTCCGACCCGTGAAGGTGGTGTTAGGTATCGATAACTGATTCTACTAATGGGTACAAAACCGGGCTAAACTTAACAAAAAACCCCCTAAAAAATAAATATTATTTCGCAAAAAGTGGCAACTTAATAAATGTGCGTTCACCCTTCCGCGGGCGGCGGGCGGCAGGGCACGCGGCACGTGGTCGCATCGCTATTCGCTCATAGTAATACCGGTGTTGTCACTTTTTTTAAAATTACCAAATTTCGGGGAAGTTGGAATTAATTCGCGGGAAAAAAGATTATTTCAAAATTCATTTGTATTGGTACTATGATGATTACGTAAAATTTTATATTATATTTGGTCATGTGTTTGCCTAACCTTTATTATCCTTATGGGTCGGACAGGGTTTTCTTAACATACTGTATATTTTATAAATCTGTCAACTACTTCCGAGTCACGAAAATATCTTAAAACAAGGACTAACTGTTCGCGACCGCTTACGTCTGGAGTTTCGTCTACCGTAATGGCAACAAAGTCGTTATGAACTATTTCTTTTTTATTTCGTCATACATTACGGACGCGACGCTGGAAATCAGATCATTTTGAGTTCTATTCGATAACCCCGTGAATGAATTACCAGATGTGGATTGTAAAATTTGTAAATGATTTTCTAAATTTCCATCATATTTAGCTAACAAATCTACAAGTTCTAAATAATGTCCTTTATTAAGCGATGATGGGACGTGAAAGTGAAAGTTGTGAAAAAACACACTTTCACGTGACGTCGTGACCACGAAACGCTAAATTTTGTTTACCTAAAAAGCAGACGATATCAATTAATCGTTTGAAAATATTTCTATTTCTATCTACTTTCGCATTGTGCCTTTCAATGTCTAATTTTAAATGTCTGTTCAAACTAGACTCTATTCTACCTTTTCCAAAAATTTGCAACTTTAAACAAGATTCTAATTGTTTTTCCGACGAATCGTGTTTAGAGGCGGCTTTGTGAAAATTATTTAAATCTGAATATCCATTACTCCAAACATTGTTATTATCATGTTTTGAAAATAATATACACGGGAAACAAAATAATTTATTGGTATGTACACAGCCTGCTAACCAGTTATAATTATCATAATACTTTTTATTAAAAGAACGTGTGACATTACCTTTCTTTTGGGTTAAGTTCAAATCGCGAACACAACGCTCTTTAACAACTATTTTATATTTTTGCTCAAAACTTAACGTTGAAAAAGACACAGTTTTAATTTTTTCTAAACATACATCACCAGAACAGAGCTCACAACAATAATTTTCCATATTTTAGAAAGAAATACTTATCTACAGTAAATAAACGAATTCAATTCAGTTGCACTCAAAACGACACCAAACATCAATATTCAATATTGCTACACATACGTACACACATGCATACCGCTTATTACATTATTGAAATGGTTCGAACAATTGCCACAAAAAATTGGAGTAATTTATTATTGTGAGTTTGGTAAAATAAAAATGTATCTAAATTGGCCGGCGTATAATAGGCACTGCTTTTTATCTCAATGAAATTGCACAGTCGCACGTAAGAAGCTCACGCACACAAACAAACAATTTCTTTCAAAATTTTACCACACGCACTAAAATCAGAGGCATTTTAGTTCGTGCTTACATCGCTTTACGCTCCGTGGCGCTAGAGTGACGAAATCACGTTCCGCGTACATGCTAAATTGTAATGTGTCAGCTAGTTCGCGCTAGCCCCAAAAGATGGCAGTGTTACTGTTTTAGTCTAGTGTTTTAATAAAATTGTACTGTAGTACAAAAATTATATTTTAATACGATTTGGGTGTTCCGAATTAGAAAATTTTAAGGGTATGCACTGCTTATATGCCTCTATGGAGCGCACACGCCTGCTCAGGATAGCGTGCCCCGTCCAGTTACGGTCTGTGGGCACAATCACGTCACGTTGTGCAATAGAGTATAGTGCATAATCTTTTGTGTAGGAACAAGAATGGTGTATATCAGTGGACGCAGAGCATGGTGTCAAAGAGAACCGCAGCAGCGCGCGCGCATCGCTGCGGCGACTGGCGCGTGCACGTCCGCACCCCGCGCGCACTGCCGCCGCGCTGCACACTGTCGCTAGGTAAGTGAACCGCACCCCGCGCGCACTGCCGCCGCGCTGCACACTGTCGCTAGGTAAGTGAACCGCACCCCGCGCGCACTGCCGCCGCGCTGCACACTGTCGCTAGGTAAGTGAACCGCACCCCGCGCGCACTGCCGCCGCGCTGCACACTGTCGCTAGGTAAGTGAACCGCACCCCGCGCGCACTGCCGCCGCGCTGCACACTGTCGCTAGGTAAGTGAACCGCACCCCGCGCGCACTGCCGCCGCGCTGCACACTGTCGCTAGGTAAGTGAACCGCACCCCGCGCGCACTGCCGCCGCGCTGCACACTGTCGCTAGGTAAGTGAACCGCACCCCGCGCGCACTGCCGCCGCGCTGCACACTGTCGCTAGGTAAGTGAACCGCACCCCGCGCGCACTGCCGCCGCGCTGCACACTGTCGCTAGGTAAGTGAACCGCACCCCGCGCGCACTGCCGCCGCGCTGCACACTGTCGCTAGGTAAGTGAACCGCACCCCGCGCGCACTGCCGCCGCGCTGCACACTGTCGCTAGGTAAGTGAACCGCACCCCGCGCGCACTGCCGCCGCGCTGCACACTGTCGCTAGGTAAGTGAACCGCACCCCGCGCGCACTGCCACCGCGCTGCACACTGTCGCTAGGTAAGTGAACCGCACCCCGCGCGCACTGCCGCCGCGCTGCACACTGTCGCTAGGTAAGTGAACCGCACCCCGCGCGCACTGCCGCCGCGCTGCACACTGTCGCTAGGTAAGTGAACCGCACCCCGCGCGCACTGCCGCCGCGCTGCACACTGTCGCTAGGTAAGTGAACCGCACCCCGCGCGCACTGCCGCCGCGCTGCACACTGTCGCTAGGTAAGTGAACCGCACCCCGCGCGCACTGCCGCCGCGCTGCACACTGTCGCTAGGTAAGTGAACCGCACCCCGCGCGCACTGCCGCCGCGCTGCACACTGTCGCTAGGTAAGTGAACCGCACCCCGCGCGCACTGCCGCCGCGCTGCACACTGTCGCTAGGTAAGTGAACCGCACCCCGCGCGCACTGCCGCCGCGCTGCACACTGTCGCTAGGTAAGTGAACCGCACCCCGCGCGCACTGCCGCCGCGCTGCACACTGTCGCTAGGTAAGTGAACCGCACCCCGCGCGCACTGCCGCCGCGCTGCACACTGTCGCTAGGTAAGTGAACCGCACCCCGCGCGCACTGCCGCCGCGCTGCACACTGTCGCTAGGTAAGTGAACCGCACCCCGCGCGCACTGCCGCCGCGCTGCACACTGTCGCTAGGTAAGTGAACCGCACCCCGCGCGCACTGCCGCCGCGCTGCACACTGTCGCTAGGTAAGTGAACCGCACCCCGCGCGCACTGCCGCCGCGCTGCACACTGTCGCTAGGTAAGTGAACCGCACCCCGCGCGCACTGCCGCCGCGCTGCACACTGTCGCTAGGTAAGTGAACCGCAGCAGTGATGTAAATGCCGATACAAATGGTGGAACACGCGTAGGTTTTAGTCCGTAAAATACTGGCACGCCTGGGCTCAGAGAGGAAGAGTTTTAATGATTTCCCAACAAAAATAATGGATGTCCAAGATACTTTCCGCTTTGTATTTATAATCAACCTCCAGACAATCTTAGGGTTGATTTTACAATAGCAGATTTTTTATTTAGATAGATTGTAGATTTGGGTTTGACAGTTTTTGTACAGAAGATATATCAAATTGTCTTATTAATATTTCAATTAAGAGATATTTACACAGTTGAAAAAGCTGCTCTAAGTGTATCAGTCCGCTTTCGCCTTAGTTATCTCATTGTCTTCATACGCATTCAAAGGCTTTCTGGCAGATATCGCCATTAGTAACCTTCCGTATCAAAATGCGAAGATTTAACAAAGTAGATTAACAATATAACCTCTCTACTGTTATTTGTTTTGTATAAGCTTGTTTTATCTATCTATGAAACGTATTGTTATTTAGACGTACACGCAGCAGTGAGGCGGCTGTGCGCGTAGTGGAGCGCGCGTGGCGCTGCGCCGGCGCACCGTACTGCACCGCGTGTGCTCCTGCTAGTAGCGTGCTTACCACTCTAGTTAGTGACCTGGCAGAGGTAAGTTCATTCAGTTTACAACATTAAAACTATTGCCATAATGTAGCTAACAGAACAGAGGATCGCCAATAAACCTTAAATGGAACAGAGCTTTCTGGAAACTAAAATCCGAAGATCATAATTATCATCATCACCATCAACCTTTTTATCGTCCCACTGCTGGGCACAGGTCTCTTCTTGTACAGAGAAGGATTGAACGTAATCACCATGCTTGCTCAATGCGGGTTGGCGATTTCAGACTTAAAGTCCAGGTTTCCTCAAGATGTTTTCCTTCGCCTTATAATCAGTCATTGGTGTCTAAGATATCCTTGGAAAGTACATATAAGTTAGAAAAGTTACATTGGTATTTGCCTGACCTGGAATCGAATCCACACACTCATACTTGAGAGGTGTTTTAACCACTACGCCACCACGACTCGAATCCAAAGATAGAGTATTGTAATTATTTGATAATCTTTTCCATGTTTCATTTAAGCAACAGCTATGATTATTTTAGAATCCTTGCTAAAACCCGACAGTATTGTATTATTATTTTTCCAATGTTAATAGTCTTTAATAATAATTAACCCAGCGCTGGATATGCCACGACGGGCGCATGACCGCAGAGCTGGTGTCTCGCTGGGGCGCGCGGCCCGACGGGGCCCTGCGCCAGGCACTGTGCGGGGCCCTGCTGGCGCCGCGACGGTTGCCGGCGGCTGACTGGCCCAAAGTCTACTGTACGGTGTTGAATTCACAGCTACCTTCGCATACTGTCTTCAGTTATTTGTCTAGGGTGAGTCTTAATGTCAAGTGGGTACAAAAAAAAATACACAATCATGGTACTTTGACAAGTATATACCATATTATAACGTAAGCCTTCCGCTTCTGTCAGACTTTTACTCGACTGAAACCCACTAGAGTTCTTTTAACTTAATTAATTTAATTTCCAGTTTGAACTATCCCGCTGGTCAGAGTCAGCAGAACCGACCCAACGTCGGGACATGCTTGAAGCCCTTATCCGTGCCGTGCAGCGGTGGGGCCCTACCCCAGCCACCGAACATCACATGCTGGTCGAGCTACTAGGAGTGCACAGCGCTGTGCTATTGGATACGAGGGAGCTTTGTGCTCATGTCCTCAGATGTGTCACAGCATCTGTGAATAACTCTCTCCCGCCTGCACATTGGACGCATATCGTGAGAGCTGTGGATGCTAAAGCGGCTGAGGTTCCGTTCGATCAGGTAAGAAGTACTACTGTTTAGTCCGTCACGTTTACTACTGTTTAGTCTTAATTGAAATTAAAGTGTTCTTATTGTATAATAGAGTTGTGAGACTCAATAAACGATACTCTCCTGCTAGCTCTTGAACGCATGTTGTTAGAGTCGCGTTGTATAGCGGTCGAGTTCTGTTCTACCAGTTAAGAAGTACTCGGAGTGCATAGCTCAGTGGTTACTATGGACGAGTTGTGAGTCCTGATTTTTTTCTGTTCGACCAGTCAAGAAGTACTGGGAGTACGTAGTTCAGTGGTTGCTATTGACAAGTTTGAGTCTTGATTTTAGCAAGTAATAGAAATTTCACAAACGATCTGAATAGTGGTAGCTTATTCAAGTTTCTCTCGAAAGGTTTGTTTGTCCAGTAGCGTCCTAAAAGAGGTAAGCAAGCAGCACATCCTGCACCAAATCAACGCCTAGTTATTTACAAAGCGCTGTATTTGCAAATTTTTCGTTCTTGGCCATTGCGTTTATTTGATCCTTTTTAATACGTGATGATTACCATTTAACAGCAAATTGTAAGAAAAATAGACCTAAGCATATAAATGAAGAGTATTTCCTCAGCTAGGCCACCTGCTCCGCGAGCTGGGCGTGTTGTGGTGGGAGGCCCGCACGGGGGGGAGGGGGGCGCGGCGCGTGCACTTGGCGCCGCACGCGCCGCACGTGGCCGTGCTACTGCACGCGCTGCAGAGGGCCTTCGTCAGGGCGGGAACTAGGCTCAGTTATGAGCCGGAAAGAGGTTAGTTCAGAATTTTACTACTTTTATGTTCAATTTTTGAAGGGTGATGTTAAATATCTCCTCTGATTTTTGTGTTTATCGGCGGTGAACACTACCAAAAACTTAAAGTAAACGAATCGCGACTACAGTAATGTGCGTGCTTCCGCTGATCGCCGCAAGACGTGGCGAACACACTTTTTTTTTTTCGAACTAGCAAGCTAGCGATCTTTTAACGGTCACAAAAATGTAATTAGTTATAAGTATTTAAGGCAACCCTCGGGGGCATTTAGGCCTCAAAATTAATTAGAAGAGCAGGGGAGTCTGCCAGTGAATTGTGTCGACGTGCGCCTCCTCGTGATCAGTGGTATACAAACTCTGCATCTAATGGTTGGAGGTAAGTGGTTGTCGCCTTTAGCACCTTAATCAGAGAGATATATTCTGAAGGCATTATTCTATCACATATGTACTTATAATTTCTAATATGTACATCGATATCCTACATACAGTCCACTTGAATCTTGTTTAAAATCTTTCGTGGTAGGCACGTTGCCGCCACAGGTGAATCAGATAATAACAACCTAATAGGGTCGGTAGGGGTAGGGTCGGGTAAGTCGTGGTGGCCTAGTGGTTAAAACACCAGTCTCTCAAGTATGAGTGCGCGGGTTCGATTCCAGGTCAGGCAAGTACCAATGTAACTTTTCTAAAGTTACATGTACTTTCTAAGTATATCTTGGACACTAATGACTGAAGGTGAAGGAAAACATCTTGAGGAAACTTGGACTTTAAGTCTGAAATCGCCAACCCGTATTGAGCAAGCGTGGTGATTACGCTCAATCCTTCTCTGTATGAGAGGAGACCTGTGCCCAGCAGTGGGACGATAAAAGGTTGATAATGATGATGATGAGGGAAATTATATCAAATAGTTTGGAAAACGTTGACACAGTGTGTCAACGCGTAGGTCAGCCTGACGTTGGTTGTGTGTCTGCAGTGGCGTGGTACGCGTGGGGCGCGCTACAGGAGTCGTGGGGCGCCTGGGTGTGTCCTCACCCCGCCGCGCCGCCACTCTTGCCCTCCACGGCTGAGAGTGAAGCCTACACGCCCATGTTGAGACACTTCGTTGACAATGTCCACCAGATCATGCTCGATTGTCCTGGTAAGTGATACGTATATAGACATGACATTACTATAACTCTACAATTTTTAAAATACATAATCACGAGCAAAAGTATGTATACACTCTGCCTTATTTAAAACCGACTTACTCTTTTATTTTTAATTAAGAACATAGCATTTTCGAATCTTGAAATTCGAAATCGAATCGGTTTATGTAATGTAAATCTTATTTCGACGCTGGTATCACGGGGAAATTGCAATTGAAAGTTCACAAGTTCGTGACTGTAAATGCATCTTCTGGCCACGTTCATTTCATCTGACAGGCAATATCAAGAACAGAAGAAAGATCTTCACAGTTTGTCAATGCTTTGGTTATGCTGTTATAGATTATACAGAACCTAACTGCCTTCTTAAGATTCAAGTCAAATTATTTGATTGGCGTTTAATTTTGGTCAACCAATGACATGAGTTGCCGAGATTCGAGACGACGAAAGTCGAGATCAAAAGCCAGTGTTTTTCAAAACTTACATAATGCTCAATTTAAATCGTAGCGGTATCTACAAACACCGCAAGCAACCACCGTAAGCAGAGTTTACCGTGCATTAACATTCATATACTGCTCGTACTAAAGCGAAAGAGATTGGTTACAAGTATGTATGGGTGCGAAATGGGTGAATTTTCATGAGGAAAGACGATGCATCTGAATACAAACTTATCAAGAATGCCTCATCGCTAGTAAAGTTATCTTAGACAGTTTTTTTTTTTTGCATGCTTGTTTTGTACAGCTTCATTTAAAATTCGCTTCATTAAAATTATATTGTCAGAATACGCGTGGTCTGCGCACCAAGACGCATGAGTTTTATAACAATATTAGTATAAACGAATATGATATTGTGATTTTGACTGAAACTTGGCTTAATAATTCGATAAGCAGTAGCGAGTTATTTGACGATAGGTATATTGTGTATAGAAGAGATAGAACTGTCTCCAAAACTTCTCGAAAGAAAGATGGAGGTGGAGTTCTGATTGCGATATCTAGGAGAATACCTTCAAAACGAAAATACCAATGGGAGAGTAGTTGCGAGGACCTTTGGGTGATATTTGATATTCCGAACACAAGACCTCATCGGCAAATAGCTCTATGCGCTGTTTATTTACCATCTCCAGTCAACAGCAATTTGATAGATATTTTTTTGGATAATTGCAATTCGCTTATTGAGCAATCTTGTAGTGATGTCTGTATAGTTGGTGATTTCAATTGTGGTAGCATTGATTGGGGCTTGCTGAGCGGGTCCTCCGTAGGGCAGTCAACAACTGGTCCGGGTCAGATGTTGTTTGATTTCCTTTGCTTAAATAGACTAAAACAATACAACAAAGTCACTAATGCGTCGAACAGAATTCTAGACTTAGTACTATCTAACGTAATGCCCTGCAGAGTCACTGAATCACTTAACCCGATCAGTATTATTGATGGTCATCATCCAGCGCTGGATATTGAACTGGGCTTGGATCAGGATGAAAAATTGGCATTTAATGCAGAAAATGCAAAACCTAAATTTTACAAAGCTGATTACATTGCTATTTGTGAAGAGCTCAAAAGTTGCGATTGGGATGAGAAATTCCGTGATCTTACTGATGTAAATGATATGCTTACAATTTTTTACGAAGTAGTTAATTCTGTCATTAAAAAAATTGTACCTTATAAAAAAACAAATAAATCTAAATAACCACCTTGGTTCTCCTTGAATTTAGTTAAAGCTTTAAAAGAAAAATATAAATTGAGAAGACGTTTTAAAAAGTTTGGCAATCCAATGGATAATTATGAACTAAAGATACTAGGCACACGCTGTAAAAAACTTGCTGCAGACTGTTATAGAAGCTACATAAATATGTTAGAGGAACAGATCTGCAAGAATCCAAAGTTGCTGTGGTCTTTCCTAAAATCAAAACGAGGTGGTTCCAGTTCTTACCCAGGATCAATGACTAATGGTCACATTACTGCTTCTGACGGCAATCATATTTGTGATCTCTTTTTATCGCAGTTTGCGTCTGTTTATAATGATGTTGATGACGAAGATGATAATAATAAAAGTCTCATAAGTACTGAGGGCTTCTGCAAATTAAATAATTACAGTCAATATTTCAAACTTCCTGCCATTGATGAGGAAGTTATTCTTAAGAAACTTGAGTGTATCAACTGTGCAAAGGGAGCTGGCCCAGATGATATTCCTCCCATTTTCATCGCCAACTGTGCTAAGTATTTAGCTAGACCACTTTCATTAATCTTCAACTATTCAATACACACAGGAATTTTTCCTGATGCGTGGAAGTCAGCCAAAATAGTACCTACCCACAAGTCAGGGTCTGAGGACCATATCAACAATTATAGACCTATATCGATTTAATCCTGCTTTGCGAAAATATTTGCATCTATTGTTTGTCCTTATTTAATAAGCTATTTTAAATCTTATCTTACATTTACCAACATGGCTTTGTTAAATCTCGATCTACAATTACAAATCTGGTAGCATTTACTGAAACGATAACAAAGGCACTAGACCAGAGCAAAGAAGTTGATACCATCTATACAGATTTTAGTAAAGCCTTTGACAAAGTTTCGCACAATATTTTGTTACAGAAGTTGTCTGCTTATGGGATTTCTGACACAGCACTGAACTGGATGACATCATACCTGAAAGACAGGTCATTTTACGTTGTAATTAATGGATATCAGTCCGAGTACACAAGGGTCAAATCAGGGGTCCCCCAGGGTTCTCATCTGGGGCCTATTCTATTTAATATATTTATTAACGATGTCCCACAAATTCTGAATAACTCGGCTTAATGGCTTAGTACGAAGTCTGCTCGAGTATGGTAGTGTAGTTTGGAGACCACACTACGCAGTTCATGGTCTTCGACTGGAGCGTGTGCAGAAGAGGTTTCTGTGGCATCTCGCGTTTGCTAATGGAATTTCTATGAAAAAGTGGAGAATACACTACAAGGAACGTTTAGCACGTTTTAAAATGACGTCCTTACTAAAACGTTTCGAGCTAGCCGATGCTTCTTTTGTATGGAATTTATTAAATCATTGCATAGATAGCCCCCCATTATTAGCTTTGTTAAACTTACGCGTACCTCGCAGATATCCTAGACACAGAATGACTCCCTTCTACGCACCATTGCGAAGAACAGTTTTCGGATCGAATTCTCCGATTCCTCGACTCTGCAGGCTTGTAAACAAATACAGCGATATGGTTGACTTCAATTTTGACTCGCTTAGTAGTATCCGCAAAGTTACTGCTAACTTTTAACTACAAATGTAAACTAATTGTCTAGTAAGATGTCGTATTTACCTATAAGTGTTTGTTATATTTAACTATTATTAAAACATGTTTATCATTATAAGAATCAATGTAATCAAACGTTGGTAAATCTAAATAAATAAATAAATATACAGTGTGGAATTTTAATGGTTGTTTTCCCGCAGCGAAACGGTTTTGTCTTAGTAATGCAATAGTTTCATCAATAAATAAAATATTAGAAACATAAAATAGCAGATTTGACATAGTGATAAAAAAACTCGAAAGTGAGCAGGAAATAATAGTAACCTTCTGATAATCTACAGCTGCTACCCGCGTGCTTCAACAATTATCCATTCATACGTTTACGGGCTTAGGACTGTCATAAATACTTTTTAGCTGCAATTTACTGAACACGAAAATAAAATTATTATACAAGATAATTGTTTGTAATTTTTGCGCGCAGACAACTTTATGTCGTATCACTAGAGTCGAGAGCTTATTTTACATTGAACATTTATAAAGCGGCCTTTCGCCTTTGAACGCTTAGCGGTAATTTATTGTAAGTTATTTTATACCGTATGACACGCACATGACAGATATTTTTGGTTTGAACATTTTTTTATTTTGTCAGCATGGCGATGAATTTATGGATTGGTGCCTACAAGCTATTTTATGCTGTGTCACTATGCGCGGGGGCTTATTATGGTTTGAACATTAAATGCATTGCTTTCTTTAGAAGCCGTTTCATGTCCCTTCCGAGTAGTACCTACACGTTGTATCTAGCGCAACTAACTTTTCTCACTTTTTCGAGTTGATGAGTATTTTTTTTCAATTATTTTTTTATTATTTTATAACACAAACATTTTTATTTTTGTCTTTTACTTTATCCATCGAAAGTACTCCTTAAAGCAAATCGTTCTGCCGCGGGAAAACCACCATTAAAATTACAGCGTGTATACAATTCCTCAAGATCAAACATTGGGAAATTGCCCACCTGACAACACCCGTCTGGTCGGAGGATCGTCCCTTTTCTATGGAGGATGACTAAACTTTACACGCTGTTCTAATCGAGCATATGTTTAGAGGTATGCCTCTAAAAATAAGCTCGATTCGAAATATTAAAAAAAAACAGAAACTAATTTTTAAATATCTTTTCACAGGTTCGGAAGTCCATCTCCTCCAGCAAATATTTGAATGGTCAGTTCAAACATACGTCAACGTGCAGGGTTCAAACGGTCCCAGTGCGCCTGGCGCCAGTTCACAGGAGAGCCGAGTGCAGGCCTCCGCGTTACTGGCAGAACTAGCTAAGTTACCGTGGAGCGAACACCAGTGGTTTTATGGGAAGTGTTTGCAACAGGCTCTGCAGGTTACTAAACAACGTTATTTTTTGTTAATGCCAAACCCTAAAACACGTGTTCAGTATTAGATGTATGTATAAAATTTAAAAAAGATACCATGAGAAACCACAAAGTTATGAGTTTGTTATCTTATCTGGTTGTCCCAACAAAAATATGGTCAACGCACCGCTCGCCCCCCGCGCCTGTAGCGTCTCACGCGCCTAGTACTACAATCTAACGCCAGCTGAGTTGTCACAGCTGAGGCATCACTTTATTTCGATTAACATCTTATTAGGGGTTAAAATAAAATAACTAACTCCATGCGAACAAAGTCGCGGGTGGCCGCTAGTAATTAATACAAACTAAAGATCTATCCAAAAATATTCATTTATCAATGAAAAGAAGTAAATTTAAATATTTGTAAAAAAAATATTATATGTACAGAGTCAGACGACAACACATCAAGGTACTACAAGCTGTCAAACTTCTTTAATAGATTTTTAACTTTATCGCTAAAGTATTAAGGCTCTAGGTTGATTGGGGATATTTGACAGATTCGGGTAGCTTGACCTGCTGTTGTCCCTACATACAGATGGAGCTAAAAAGTTTTACTTCAGTCATATGGTTATAAGCTTGTTCTGTTTTCCATGTAGATGTCGAGCAGTACTGACCGAGAGTTAACCTCGTGGTGTTGTTCCGCCTGGCGCGCCACGCAGGCCGTGACGCTGCTGCGGGACTGCGAGGATTCCCAGCTGGCACCACGCCTCGCCTCCCTACTGTACCTGTTCACTGGCACTCACCTGCCGAACTCGCACCTGGTAATATAACTGGACTACGTCTAGGCGAAAATTCACTGATTTGAGCCGCCTTTAAAACCTGTTTTCAGGATTACCATCCCCGAAAACTTTTTTTTTTTTTTTTTTTTTTTTTTTTCTCGAGTGGAAATGCCTTTACGCACCATACCCGTCGCTAGCTAGGCGACGAGCGTGTGTGGGACTCGCCCGGCCGAAGCCGGGAATACCCACTAAAACCACCCGGTTACCGTCGGGCCCTGTGTTGAGAGTGTCACGGGGCCGACCCGAAGGCCAAGTACTCCGTGACACCCTCAGGGCTTGCCGGCCCTCCCCTGTAGGGCCGGTTTCCGCGCCAAAGGGGGATTACCCGGTAACGGAATAATCCCCAGACGTGGTGACCGCTGTGCAATGCACGTGCGGGAGCTACCCGCACGCGCTGGTCACACCCTGGGGCTAAAGGAGACGGGGGTTCGTCCCCCGCCTTCTTCGCCCCACCCGTCTACGCCGGAGGGGAGCGGCAAGTACGTCCTCTTCCCGCTCCCTCTCCGCAGCCTCCTTCTGCAAGAGGACGGTCTCGCAGAAGGAGGCGGCAGCCTCCCATGCCGTCTCACTTTCAACCATGGCTCGTACCATGGTTGCCAGTGAGAGGCGTCCGCCTCCGAGCGCCGCAACGAGATCGCGGCGCTCGTTCCGCCAGGCCGGGCACTCCACCAGGGTGTGCTCGGCCGTGTCGTCGGGGGAGTCGCAGTGATGACACCGCGGTGACTCCTCCCGACGAGCGACTCGGTGCAGGTAGTGACCGAAGCACCCATGTCCGGTCAGTACCTGCACTAGGCGGAAGGTAAGGCTGCCATGCCGGCGCCCAACCCATCCCTCCAACACCGGACGAATCGCTCCAATCGTCCGGTGGCCGGCAGCTGGGGAGCGGAGCGCCTCCCTCCACCGGCTCAGGGCCTCCCCCTGAGCCGCTAATCTGACCCGCCTTACTTCCTCGAAGGCGGGTCGTTCCCCCCGTTCCCGGGCCGCGACACGGTATCGATGCACCTGGGACAGAACCAGGGCATCGACCTCCCACGGGGGCGTGCCCGCGAGCACGCAGGCCGCCCCATGACTGACCGTGCGGTATGCCCGCACGGTCCGTGTCGCGATGACCCTCTGCGGCCTCCGCAGCAGGGCCACTGTTGCCCGGGAAAGGCGCTCCGCCCACACCGGGGCTCCGTAGAGCGCCATCGACCGCACCACTCCCTGGTACACCATCCCCGAAAACCTAGACTATGTATGGCATCATATGAAAAAAACCCTCTAAAACCTATATTATGATATCATATTGAAAAAACCCCTTGATTTAGTATCAAAATGGTAGTTTTTTAATGATAATAATAATATTGTACTGATTGTCGTATCGGCCAATGGTTTGATAGCCAAGAAACTCGACCAACATCTATTGAGGCTCTCGTTAGGCAGTTGGATCAAGGGCCATATTCAAAAGGCAGTGCTCCTCGATACGGCCCGCATCGTGAGGAGGTTCCTATCTCTGGAGCCCTAACCACCGGTAGCTTGGACCCCGCTCCCGCCATCGGTGGAACACTATTTTTTATATTTTTAAATGTTTTTGTATGTTTTTATATAAATATTTAAAAATATAACACAATATGTATGTATAAAAAAATAGTAATTTTCCATTTCAATGTTTAGCACCGGCAACCCTAGAAGAATGTCTTGAAACTTTACATAGCTGTTAGCAGCTTTTAATTTTGTAAACTATCTCTCGTTGTTGAAATAAATGAAAACGTTCGTGTTACTCAATTTGCAAAAATATACTGGGCTCGGATAAGATGAAGAAACGGTTACGGAATCTTTTTATTGTTCTTTTTCATTAATGTTCTCTTATTCTTAGATATTGAGCGAAGCCTGTAAGTTGCCATGGTATCGTCTCCCGGAGCCGGCGCTAGACGAAGCTCTGGACCGTTTCTTCATGCTGCATCACAACCCCGCTTTACCATACCACGAGCTGCCGCAGTTCAGGTAAAACACATTACATTTGGCAGACTTGTCTTTTCATGAGGTGCTTCCATTGTTAATTTTCTTTTTGTGAAGCAACGTTTACAAGTGCTAATGGCCAACAACAGATTACAAACACTAATTTAAACAATAATAAAGTTATATCTAGGAAAGTTATTTAATGTTATGTTGCGAAATGGTCGATGGGGCCGAACTGTTCTGAACGGGTCGAAATAGCTATGCTTAGCCTTTTGAACGCCAATCTACATAATACGCGACGTGTCCTCCAGCGCCACGCTACAAATGTATATCGTATCTATAGTAAAACGTAGGGATGGGATTAATGTCCTATCGACAAATAATATTATACATTTAAATTAATGTTTATTCATAAATTTACGAAGCTAAATAAAAACTGTAACCGTATTTTCATATTTTATTTTATTTCATAAAAAAATCAATATGAAAACTTGGATATATTTCTCATAATAAAGAAAAGAATTGTAAATTTATCAGAGGTGAGTTCTAGAAGTTCACATCCCTATTTGTCTCCAAATGTAATACTTTTACTTCATATCAAGTAGTTGGCGCTCGAGGCACGTCAAAACCCTTTCTGATATAAGGATGTCTATATTTCTATGGTATTTATTTTTATATTCACTGTGGTCGAGTTACACGTGCATAAACTCGACCGATTCCTGCATAATTTATTTCGTTTAGTTTTTTTTTTTTTTTTTTTTTTTTATTAAAGTATAAACCAGCGCTTGACCGCAATCCTGCCTGATGGTAAGCAGTGACGCAATCGTTGATGGTAAAGCGCACTAGTTTAGCTACAACAAATACAATTAATAGAAGCTAAATACGTGGTTTTCTACATTTTTAAAGTTCCGTAGGCCGTAGCCAAATAGCAAAAAACGGAACCCTTACAGATTCGTCATGTCTGTCTGTCCGTCTGTCCGTCGAGCTATAGGTAGTGTTGAAACTTGGTAGGTAGATGTATTCTGTGAACCGTATTAAGGTATTGATGCAAAAACAATAATAATAATAAAGATTAGGCTCCAAATACTTAGAACTGAAACTCATTTTTTTTTTCTTCAAACATACGTGTGGGGTATGTATGGATAGGTCTTCAAAAATGATATTGAGGTTTCTAAAATATTTTTTTTCTAAACCGAATAGTTTGTGACAAACGCTTCAAAAGTGGAAAAAAGTTGGTCAGACCTCTAACTTCTACAATAAGAAAATGAAAAATCTAAAAAAATACATATGATGTAGGTACAAGTACATACATTACTACACAAACTACTAACGAAAATTGTTTTGAACGAGATCTCGTAAGTAGTTTTTTTTTAATACCTCGTAAATCGCTTATTACCGCGTAATCTTTCATACAAATAACTTTAATCCTTTAATTTCATAAATCAATGGTACGGAACCCTTTGTACGTGAGTCCGACACGCATTTGGCCGATTTCTTTTTATTAAAATTACTGTTTTACACAGATGTTACAGACCTATTTTTAATGGTTTCGCAAAATACTCGCAATTATTTTTCTGGTTTGTACAAACTAATAGAAAACGGAAGAAAATTCCTGAAACGAAAGTTGACGACTTAACGCAATGTTAAGACGACGAACTATTTCAAAATTCAGATTCAGACTTGAACAACTCGCAATAATTCGTCATATTCACCGACACAATTTTTTTTTTTTGTAAAAACACGTGCACCAACTGAATACAGCAACAAGATGAAACAGTAAACATTGCACTACACTAAAATGCACAAAGTCACTATGACCTTGAAACCTGTCCGCTTATGACGTCACAGAGTTACTTCTATACAAGTCGGTGGCCCGTGGAAAGTGACAAATAACTAACTTTGTAGGGATGGGTTTTTCAAACAGTGTTCCACTATCGACAATGATTAGAAAACCTATTTATTCTTGATTAAGGTGAATAAAACCTAGTTTATAGTTTACAATATTTATAAAATATTATTTATTCACGTCATTTTCTTGCAATAGTAGTATTTATGATCATTTCGACGAGATTAAATATAGCGAGGTCTTCATTGTGTCCCATCACTGGCTTACTTGATATCAAGTAATTGGCGCTGGGGGCATTAAAACATTTTCTGGCGTTTTTGTTTCTATTGAAAATAAAATTAATAAGAACTTATTATGCGTGAAAAAGTTAAAAATATGGTTGATAACAGGGCAGTTTTCAATAAAAACAAAATAAAAGGTCTTGTAAAAGTCATAAATTTATTTTATACTGTGATTACTTCTAATCAAGTAGTGGCGCTGAGGGCACGAAAATCTCGAACTTGTATAGAAGTGATTGGCGTTCAAAAGGTTAGGGAAGGTCTTTGTAAGACAGTGGACAAGTTTCGGCTGAAATGCTGATGCAAAATGTTGTTCTAAAATAAGTAATCTCTCGGTGGTAGGCCATAACATCGGCCGCCGGCAGAAGTTACCACCCACCTGACAAAGCCTTGCCGCCAGGCGATTTGTCGTGTTCCGGCATGATGTCTGGTGAAGCCGTTTGGAGGGCGGGTCTGAGCAGTTATGTTGCGATGTGTTCCGGGTACGATGCGCTAATTGTTGTCGTGTCGGGAGTTTGGTCGTGGAGGGTCTTCAGATCAATCTCCCTTTGGCGCAGCATCGTTGGTCGTGTTGTTGGGTTTAACATTGCATCACCTCGCTCAACTGCCGTCTTCCTTCCTATTCGCTCAATTTTTCTGAGTGAATAGGCTCTTAATAAACTAGCGCGCTTTACCATCAACGATCGCATCACTGCTTACCATCAGGCGGGATTGTAGTCAAGCGCTAGTTTATAATTAAAAAAAAAGTAATTCTGATACGGATATAGCTTGTAACATAGTTTTTTTTTACTTGATAAAACTTTTAATGTTTACTTACATACATAAGATTTTTGTTCAACAGGCTAATCCTCGTAACGTGCGGGCTATCCGTAGTGGACGCTACAAGAGGTGAATGGGTTGGCGCGCGCAATGTACGTGCCCGTGGCGTGTCGCAGTGGGTACGTGGCGCCTGCGCACCCGGCCTGGCCGCGCACGTGCCCGGACACACCACGCGCGTGCTGGATACTGTCACGTACTTAGGTATGTCGCAGTGGGTACGTGGCGCCTGCGCACCCGGCCTGGCCGCGCACGTGCCCGGACACACCACGCGCGTGCTGGATACTGTCACGTACTTAGGTATGTCGCAGTGGGTACGTGGCGCCTGCGCACCCGGCCTGGCCGCGCACGTGCCCGGACACACCACGCGCGTGCTGGATACTGTCACGGACTTAGGTATGTCGCAGTGGGTACGTGGCGCCTGCGCACCCGGCCTGGCCGCGCACGTGCCCGGACACACCACGCGCGTGCTGGATACTGTCACGGACTTAGGTATGTCGCAGTGGGTACGTGGCGCCTGCGCACCCGGCCTGGCCGCGCACGTGCCCGGACACACCACGCGCGTGCTGGATACTGTCACGGACTTAGGTATGTCGCAGTGGGTACGTGGCGCCTGCGCACCCGGCCTGGCCGCGCACGTGCCCGGACACACCACGCGCGTGCTGGATACTGTCACGGACTTAGGTATGTCGCAGTGGGTACGTGGCGCCTGCGCACCCGGCCTGGCCGCGCACGTGCCCGGACACACCACGCGCGTGCTGGATACTGTCACGGACTTAGGTATGTCGCAGTGGGTACGTGGCGCCTGCGCACCCGGCCTGGCCGCGCACGTGCCCGGACACACCACGCGCGTGCTGGATACTGTCACGGACTTAGGTATGTCGCAGTGGGTACGTGGCGCCTGCGCACCCGGCCTGGCCGCGCACGTGCCCGGACACACCACGCGCGTGCTGGATACTGTCACGGACTTAGGTATGTCGCAGTGGGTACGTGGCGCCTGCGCACCCGGCCTGGCCGCGCACGTGCCCGGACACACCACGCGCGTGCTGGATACTGTCACGGACTTAGGTATGTCGCAGTGGGTACGTGGCGCCTGCGCACCCGGCCTGGCCGCGCACGTGCCCGGACACACCACGCGCGTGCTGGCTACTGTCACGGACTTAGGTATGTCGCAGTGGGTACGTGGCGCCTGCGCACCCGGCCTGGCCGCGCACGTGCCCGGACACACCACGCGCGTGCTGGATACTGTCACGGACTTAGGTATGTCGCAGTGGGTACGTGGCGCCTGCGCACCCGGCCTGGCCGCGCACGTGCCCGGACACACCACGCGCGTGCTGGATACTGTCACGGACTTAGGTATGTCGCAGTGGGTACGTGGCGCCTGCGCACCCGGCCTGGCCGCGCACGTGCCCGGACACACCACGCGCGTGCTGGATACTGTCACGGACTTAGGTATGTCGCAGTGGGTACGTGGCGCCTGCGCACCCGGCCTGGCCGCGCACGTGCCCGGACACACCACGCGCGTGCTGGATACTGTCACGGACTTAGGTATGTCGCAGTGGGTACGTGGCGCCTGCGCACCCGGCCTGGCCGCGCACGTGCCCGGACACACCACGCGCGTGCTGGATATGACACTAGACCAAGCTGTGAGCAAGCCAGGTGGTTTCCCACCCCTGCCGATCTACTCGGTACAATGTGATCATGGAAACTTAGGTGAAGTAAGCTAAAAACCGTGGCCCTGGTCATCGCACAGGCAAGTGAAGAAACACGGGTGGGTTTTAGTCAGTAAAAGTCTTCCGCTCTGCCCAAAGCGGGAGAAGTCATTTGATGATTTTGCCATCCCAACAAAAAAAAAATGCGAAGTAAACTGAAATTTTACCAGAATGCCAATTTTCTTAATTTATAATGTGAGAGCGACGATCTGCAGGATGACTGGTAGTAACTGGATGAGAGTTGCCAAGAAGGCGTGAAATTGAAGAGGCCTTTATCCAGCAGTGGACTGCTGACAGACTGATGATGATGATAATGTGGAAAATCTAATCACAGTCTCATAACGGCGACAAACAAATGTCAAAAACTTGTCAAAATATAGAAAAATTAAAGGTATTTAGTATAGATAGATTTTGTATTGAGACTGAGAACAGACTATGAACGTTGTTAAAATTAAAGTCATTTATTATAGATAGATTTTATATGATAGATTGAGACTGAGAACAGACTGTGATCGTTGTTTAAATTTATGACAGATTGAAACTAAGAATAGACTGTGAACTTTGTAAAAATTATAAGTCATTTATTATAGATAGATTTTGTATGACAGATTGAGACTGAGAATAGACTGTGAAGGTTGTTAAAATTCAGAGACCTGTCATTTTGGGGCTAAGCGCTATAGAGAGATCAATTCAAAGTAGGATTTTGACATAAAAGACTTATATAACGTGTATTACTTTTCCACAGTAAATAAGAATTAATTTTATTATAACTTATAGCAGAGTAATAAAAATGATGATAAACATAATATTTTTAGTTCCTTAGCCAATACGTCTGTGAAATTCGCCATGTAATAAAAAAAAAGAAGTTTTAATAATGGTATTTTGAAATCCTTGTTTCATTTATTTATTTTCTCTTTATAGCGCCATATTTGGAAGAATCGGGGGGTGAACTAGAGGAACTGCTGAGTCGTGCTATTGTTATAATGTGTATGGAGCCGGCGGCAACTGCTGCGTCACCAGTAAGTACTTTACAAAAAAATCACAACCTATTCATAAAAAACACATAACGTATTTATAGAAGCACATAACCTATTCATAAAAACACATAATCTATTCAAAAAAACACATTACCTATTCATAAAAACACATACCCTATTCATAAAAACACAAACTATTCATAAATGCACATACCCTGTTCATAAATCTACATAACGTATTCATAAAAGCACGTAAACTATTCATAAAAATGCATAGCCTGTACATAAAAACACATAACCTGTTCATAAAAATACATGACGTATTCATAAAAGCACATAACCTATTCATAATAATACATAGCCTTTACATAAAACACATAACCTATTCATAAACATACATAACGTATTTATAAAAATACAATCTATTCATAAAAATACCTAACCCATACATAAAAACACCTAACCTATACATAAAAACACAAACTATTCATAAAAACATAACCTATTTATTAAAAACACAAACAATTAAAAAAAAACAAATAAGCCGTTCATTAAAATGCTTAGCTTATTCATGAAAACATATTATCTATTCATAACAACACATAAGCTGTCCATAAAAATACATAACCAATTCATAAAAAAACAAACAATTTATTTTAACACAATCTATTCTTTAAAATATATAATCTGTTAAATAAAAACATAATGTATTCATAAAACCACATAACCTATTCATAAAAACACAATTTATTCATAAAAACACATAACCTTTTCATAAAAACATAACCTTTTCATTAACACACATAACCTATTCGTAACATGCTGCGTAGCTTAATTAAAAATTTACGACATTAGCGATTTAGTTTAGCAGTTCAGTGCATGTTATTCTTTCTGTTCCTTTAAGAAACGGACAGAAGATAAGTCATTAATTTAATCCTGTCAAATTAGTCAATGTATGACGTGAATTGTTGTATTTATTTATTAAAACATTATACACAAAAAAAAAACATTGCACAATGGCGGACTGAGTTTTGGCGGGAAAGTCAAGCTGAGTGTCACGCTCGTTTTTCATTGGACTCTTAAAATTATTTTTAGTGTTGTTTACTAAATAAAAGTGCGTGATTTATGTAGTAATAAATTCATTTAGTAAATAATTCATAAAGAACAGTGAAATATTGCAGCATAGTGGCTACATCATGACTTTGCCCCAAACCTCACTCGTAAGACGGGTCACGCGACCGTCTTTTTCGACATGAATAATTCATAATTATGTGACATTGGCTAAATGCACAAACCGTGTGAAGCCAAAAAATAAAGAATAAAAAAAAAACAATGGCGGACTTAATGTCTTAGGCATTTTCTACCAGTCTACCTTAAGCTGATGCAGAGACAAAACATGGTAGATTCAAAGATATTAAATTTAAAAGAGAAAAATAAAGAAATTATTACTTTTAATTTGTATAAGAGGCATATTAATTTGATTAGGACTATACTAAGATTTTTCTTTTTTTTTTAATAATTATAAAGTAGCGCTTGACCACAATCCCGCCTGATGGTAAACAGTGATGCGATCGTTGATGGTAAAGCGCGCTAGTTTATTAAGAGCCTATTCACTCAGAAAAGGAAGACGACAGTTGAGCGAGGTGATGCAATGTTAAACCCAACAATACGATCAACGATGCTGCGCCAAAGGGAGATTGATCTGAAGACCCTCCACGACCAAACTCCCAACATAACAACATTTGGCGCATCGTACCCGGCACACATTGCAACACAAGTGCTCAGACCCGTCCTCCGTACGGCTTCACTAGACATCATGCCGGAACACGAAAAATCGCTTGGCGGCAAGGCTTTGTCTGGTGGGTGGTAACCTCTGCCGGCGGCCGATGTTATGGCCTACCACCGAGAAATCTTCTGTTCCTTCTAGTTTAGTTCTATGAACTATCCTTATAATATAGTTTCCTTTAGGTATGGGTAACCTGGGTGGCCAACAGTCTGCCGCGGTTGAACCGCGCATGCGTGTCTGCGGTGGCGACGCTCACTGCCTTCGAATACTTCGCCACTTTAGCTGATGCAGCTGTTCGAGCGTTAATGCTGTGCAATGGTAAGTTATTTAGACGGAGACACTACTCGGTGAGTTTTTCGAACTACTCACTGGCATTTGTGCCGACTGTTAGGAAGAATTATCTATATTTAATGTAAACTGTACAATCCTACCAATTTTCTACTGATATTATTAATGAGTAAGTTTGAGAGCATGTATGTATGGTGTGATGACGAATTTGAATGAAAGGACATGGCTAAACTGAAGAATGGCAGAGACCCCGTAATGAAAATGCATGTATAAATATGATTCCTAGCAAAATATAATGCTGAATAGATGAAAATTAGTGTATCGTAATTAAAAAGGTTAAGGAACTTTTCATATCTTCACAATACTGAAAATCAGTTCCCTAATCTTGTCATGTCTAATAGGATCCAGTTTTTACCATTAAAATTATTACAGTAACATGAACATGTAATTCTCGGCTTTGTCAAGCGTCTTTTTACATTCGTTATTATATATAAATGCTAAAAAGTGAGGAAACTCAGCTCATTAGAGTCTGTTGTAACATAAAACATTTTCCCATGTTTCCATAGAGCCACAGGGCTGGCGTGAGATCACGTCCCGCTGGTCGTCGTGTCCGTGGCGTGAGCCGCAGTCGCTGGCGAGTCGCGCTCGTGTCCACGCGGCGTACGCGTGCGCACTCACACACACACAGACGCACGCACACACGCGCGCGACGCTGTCCGCGCTACTAACAGCTTCTATACACTTGTGAGTAGTTTTGGTTATTTTAATACATATATCAATATTACTTCAAACTCTATTTTCTCAAAAGCAAGTTGTTGGGGTTGTTATATTGACGTTCAAATAGTGATGATTCTCAGCTTACTTCGAATAAATCAATTTTGTCTTTAATTTTACATTCATGATCTGCCGTACAGCAGTAAAAACTGAAATCATTAAGAAACACAGAATACACAAAAACAAAACGATGAGTGTCGGGTCGGTCACGCTTACGCGACTTCAGTGCTTTTTCCCCAACCAACAAAAGTGCTCATCGCTAACAAAGTTTTCACTTCAAAAATCTATATTTTATCATACCCAGCGACAATTACAATCTACAAATGGGTAAAACTTTTAATTTAATTGTTGTTCGGATATGAAAATTATGTTGTGAAGACTACGCAATACGTGCTCAGTAATGCTCTTTCACATCTCTCATATTCGGTAAGTAGCTCCTTATTACCCTCAAATGGGGCTTGTAGGTAACCAATTAGCGCTCTAGATTAATAATGTAACTAGAAAAGCCCTAGGGCGGTAAGTAATTTTAAAAAAAATCTTCTCTTTTTTAAAAAGTTCGCGTACATCTAACCATTATACTGGCAATAGACATCATACATTCAGCCCAATGACAAAAGAGGTCGCTTCGCTATTCAACGTTGTCTTCGTATGGGTATAATTGTCATCAATTTTAAATATGGAACAGCGAAGCTCAATTTCGTTCTTGAAAAAATTATTTAAAAAATAAGATGAAAAACAGCAGGAATAGAAAACTTTTACTTTTATTCTTGTACCTAATGCCGTTTTTTTTTCTACTTGCCTCACTATCGAAGTGTAAAGCAGAGTAGTTAGCTCGGGTGTAAGCATCAATTGCACCCTCGAACTATAGGCGCCCTCGCTAAAAGTATCTCAGACTGCAATTGATGCCTTACAGCCCTTGGCTACTAATCTACTATTATTGTATAAATTTAAGGCTATTTATACTACATTATTAATATTGTGTGATCAAATACATATTACACACATAGAAAGGAAATTTAGGTGATTCGAATAAAATAAGTATTACAAGTAAACAAGATTCATGAAATTAATTATAGCTATGTAAGCATTTGTGAATAACGATAGGTGTGACATACATAGATGCAATGTGCCTACAACTACATATCGAGAAAATAAAGTGGATTCTTGTCAGTCAGCAATGAATATTGAAATCCGTGTCGTTTTCTAGTGTGGACAACGAGCCAATTATTGGTGTGTGGATATGCTACACGTGTCGTGTCGCCGCATCTCTCAGTAACGTGGCCGACGTGCCCGACGAGGCACGCGAGCTGGTGGCGGCGGCACGAGCTCTGCTTGCCAAGTGGGCGGAGCAGCCTCGACGCTCCATACTACGGGTCGTTACTATGCACGCTGATACTGATAAGCCTACTGCACTGTGAGTATATTATATTAAAAAATAATAAAGCTCCTAAATAAACTATAGCTCTACTGAATTTGAGATCCATACTACTCATGACAAATTATTAATCAAAAAAAGAAGGTCAAACGGCTGCCCCAGCTAGGTTGAACGAAAAGAAATTTTACACTAACACGTAATATGAATTGTTTAGTGTTTAAACATTTCTTATAACTTTCGTGAACTAATAAACATAAAAAGTTTCTCAATTGTTTTTATACATTATTTTGTTTTGACATGACACTATCAGGGAGTATCGTAAATCCGTTGTATCAAGTTATTTTCTTTCAATTACCTCTTCATACATATTTACTTTTTTTTTTTTTAATTAAAATATAAACCAGCGCTTGACCGCAATCCCGCCTGATGGTAAGCAGTGACGCAATCGTTGATGGTAAAGCGCACTAGTTTATTAAGAGCCTATTCACTCTAGCCTTGAAGACACTCAAATTGTAGTCCGACGGAAACACCGCCGGCAGATTGTTCCAGTCCCTTGATGTACGCGTTATAAAGTACGAGGCGAAACGCTTCGTCCGGATCGTAGAGGTGTTAACAACATAAGGGTGGAAACTCGCCCTACGACGGGTCGTCCGATGGTGGAACGGAGATGGGGGAATTAAATCGTGCAATTCCCTCGCACACTCCCCAGAATGTATCCTATAGAACACCGAAAGGCTGGCTACTCTACGCCTGTGCTCTAGGCTTTGGAGACCAACTCGAGTTAAATCAGGGTCACCAATCAGCCTCTTCGCACGCCTCTCCACTGAATCCAAAGTGGCCCGGTGACACTTAGCAGCACCAGCCCAAATGTGGCTGCAGTACTCCACACACGAACGGACCTGTGCTTTGTACAACATTAGAAGCTGCCCTGGTGTGAAGTACTGCCAGACCTTTGCGATTACACCAAGTTTTCTGGCAGCTACCTTGGCCTTGGACTCAATGAACCGCCCAAAGTTTAGGTTCGAGGAAATCTCAACACCCAAAAGCTGAAGGCGGTCGGTACACTCTAAGGATACATTCCGAAAAGTAGGAGCCAAGGTGAACGGGCTCCTTTTGGCTCATTTTTACTTCAAGTACGTTAGCGCAAAATCTCCAGTGAAAACACAATTATTATCAATAATAATTGTCGCAGACACGTTAAAACGCCTAGATAAAAGGTTATAGCAATGATATTGTTTGAAGTTTTTGTACTTTTGTCGTAGGTGTTACGCGATATTATTTTCAGTATTGTGCAGATATGAAAAGTCCCTAAATCCTTTTAATAACAAAATACTAATTTTCAGCTATTCACCATTTTTGTTGCTAGGAATCATGTTTATACGTGCGTTTTCATTGTGGGGTTTCTTCCATACTTCAGTTTAGTCATGTCCTTTATATCATTCGCACAAGGAAGTTCATTCACCTCCTAGAACAGGAATACTTGATTGACTTGTTACTATATGGCACTAGCAGATTTGCTCGAATAAATTTTTTGCTTAACTACTTAACTTTTTCTAAACCGCTTTTGATTAAATGGTTATGATTTCGCTTATAACCTTACCTTTTGTTACGTAAGGTTACAGTGAACTTACTTACATTGACTCCAGATACCAAATATATGTACCATTCATTCATTCAATGACATACTATAAGTTCCGTGTTCTGTTCCAGTCACCGCGTCCTCTGCCGCTACGCCCAGTGCGTCCTGTCCCCGGACGAGAGCACGCGGCGCGCGTACGAGTCGGCCTGCAGCAGTACGTTGGGCGCCAACAATGACGTTAGCAGCTGGGCAGGCAACCCACAGCTGGACAAACTCGTCCGATTAGCTGTTAGACTGTGGCCAAAGTATGAGAAATACTTCCAGTATGAGATAGAGGTAGCGCCTGGTGTCAGTGTCTTAAGTGTTTGATATTTTTAAAGATACTCATAGATGAAAGTAAGTAAATGTTTTATTACATCGTTTACAATAATTAAAATAAGGACAAAATAGAGTTTGCCAGAACATCGAAATGGAGAGAGCACATATATCCACTCGGGAAACGATCGTCATCGTATCAACTTGAATCGATCAGCATTATATGTATGATTTTTTTTACTGCAGCGCACACTAATCGAAATCGTAACGTAATTACTTCGTTTTGTTTAGTAAGTTTTTGTTTAATTACTTCAGATTAGTATGACGGGACTGACATGAACTGTGTCCAAGTCCCTTAAAATATAGAAAAAAAAAAAAATCACCTCTCCTTGGGACAAGATCACGACCGCCTCTCCCGCGGTCTTACCAAATCGGCTGCCAGCGGTCGACGAGCTGGAAGTCCGCACTTACGACTAGCTGTAGCCTAGTCGATGTGCTAGAGCTTTTGATCCGGTTCCATTACGTAGGCACCTGTTTGGCGCCAAAGGAAAAAGAGAGGTGATGACGATCTGCGCCTGAGTTGATATATTGTGTGCCCGCGCCTGGTGTGTGTTGGCCCTTGTCGTAATTCAACGTTTGATTGCCAAGTCAATGACCCCGATCCCCTTGTACATTTTTCTTTTTATCTCATTAAGAAAAGCATAGAACATAATATGTTAGTTCAGACCTGTCAAATTAGTCCGTTCCTGACGTATATCTGCGTATTTTTGGTCGTCATGTTTATAATCGCGTCGAAACTGTCTATGGAATATCTTAATTTGACAGGATTAAACTAAAATGTTATCTTCTATCATTTACTTCTTTCTACTTCATTAGAAAGAAAAAGTTGCACTTAAATAATGTCTCGCGGACGACATTAAAAACGTTTAGATCCATTTAAGATGTTGTATTTGGTCACACTGGTCGAGTAATGTGAACTCACATAGAGTTCACATTACTCGACCAGTGTGGCTACCATGCGTTTTCATTACGAGACTCGTTCATACGCATCGTCCGCGTTCGGCGCTCTCATTGGTTGAGAATTCTTACAACCTTGAAGCGGGCCATCAATGATCGAGTCTTCGTAATGAAAACTCATGGTAGCCACACTGGCCCCAGGAATATTTATGATTATGTCTTATGCTGTGTTCCATAGACAATTACTGATATGAATATCTTAGGACCGTAAATTAGAAGACATGTGACATCCATTAACACACACTGGGCTCGCGTGGATTATGACCCACTCCGTATCACAAAGAGGCCGGTATCTCAGCAGTAGTAACGTTTTAGGCTGATTACCTACATAAGTCCCGAACATAACGGTGCTAAAAAAAATTACAATTTAAATAAATCTTCCTTTTAGGTTTAGATGTTTGAATACAGAAAATTAGTATTATTTTGCTGTAATAGGTGTTGCCAAATTATGTAGAATAATATTTTTGTAACAGAATTGATATTAATATTAAGTGTTGTTTTAGCCCATTATTGCAAGCCTTTGACTGATTACTAATTGTTTTTGTTTGCGACTTTTTAGGTTAAAAATTTATTTACTTAGAATATTAGTAGATAGGTTAACTATTCCTAGTTAAAACGATTGAACTAAGGCTGGGGGTTACTATGATGTGTCAAAACCTTCATTATTAAATTGTCAGAAAAAGACGGACCTATAATAGAATAGCGTTATCCGTTTTTAACAACGGTCTAATGATGGTTTTGATACGTCATAGTACCTGATGTTACCAACGCCAGATAATTTTATGTGAGGAATAGTTTCGAATGTTTTGACAGTTCTTCCGAATCTGTCAATTGCATATAATTTCTACAAACAAAATGTTTCTGTCGATAAAAAAAAAAAAAACAGCTTTTAGTTATGTTAATAATACACGATAGAACCACATTATTTCACTTTGTCTGAAAATTGTCTCTTTCACAGTTTTTTTAAAACTCAACTCCATCCCTGTCAAAATTACAATGAACTTTATTCTCGTTAAAATAAGATTGTTGTTTGGTTGCTCCGTTGACAAGTCTCACTCTCAATGGTATTTAATGTCTTTACAATAAGGTTGATTTGTCTACAAAAAGCTGAGGTGAAATAACTGTATAGCCGATATTGAATACATACTTGTAACTCTTCTGTTTACATCATTCAATTGATATTGCCTTAACAGCGTTTATTATGCACAACTGGCAAAGTCGTATTTTAGTGTCATATTTCGTAGTTTTCAATTTTTATTATTAAAACTAGAGCTATATGTTTACTACAAACTTTTTAGAATTAGGTGAATAGTAGATAAAAAGTAAGTAACCGTAATGTTTACAGTTATTTTACTATGAAAATAACGCCTTGCAAGTTTCCAATGCATTATGTGCATATTAATAGAACTATAAACGCAATAATTTCTTACCTTTTATACACTTCTCACTTAATTCTAAATAGTTAGAAGAACACATTTTTAAAATATAGCTCCGATTAAATAATAATAGTTGAAAACCACGAAATATGACACTAAATTGCGACGTTGCCAGTCCTGCGTAGTAAACGCTCTTAAACGTAAATTCGTTAGTTCATAGACATGCAACGAAATTACCAGTTATTATTCTATTAAAGTAATCTTAAGATTTTCAAGATAATAATTATTTAAACCTTTTAAAATCGTACGAACATTATGGGCCTTATACATCTACAAGGCTTATTTTATTGTGTTATTTGTATTAACTAGTCAAGAATTATGACAAAATTAGTTAGCCACCAAATATAAATGTATTCAATTAGTTATTTTTGTATCTTTTTATATAAATGTGAGAAATTAAATGAGGTGCTGGTAGGATTTACAAACATATCATACCTACACAGATTTTAAGAGCAACGCACTCTGTTGCTGGAGTTCGGTGTGTTGACTTTTAATTGATGTATTCTTCAACTTTTTTACCACGTATCCGGCTCGAAGGACCATTTAATGTGCTTATCCCTCGATAATTAAAAAAAAATGCTATGAAAACTCTGCAGTTGTGAGGGATGTATCTAATCACGGTTAAATAAAAAATATTGATGAAAATGGAAATGAAATAGAAATGTTACCGAATTAATATAGAAATATTGTTAGATATAATAATAATTTGTGCACCGACAGCTTATGAACGATTTGTTGCTCAAATAAAACCACGTTACTTTAGCTTTAAAAAATAAATATAATTTCAATTCAATAGTTGTTTTACTTCACTTAAAATAATATCAATAATTTATCTCAGGTCATCTAACATTATAAATATTGGCCCTGATTCTCTTTTTTTAATAATTATATACTAGTGCTTGACCGCAATTCCGCCTGATGGTAAGCAGTAATGCAATCGTTGATGGTAAAGCGCGCTAGATTATTTAGCCTATTCACTAAAAAAAACTTAGTGAATAGGAAGGGAGACGGCATTTGAGCGAGGTGATGCAATGTTAAACTCAACAACACGACCACGATACTGAGCCAGATGGAGATTGATCTGGAGACCCTCCACGACCAAACTCCCGACATAATAACATTTGGCGCATCTTACCCAGCACACATCGTAATACAACTGTTCAGACTCGTCCTCCGTACGGCTTCATCATGCCGGAACACGATGAATCGCTTGGTGGCAAGACTTTATCGGGTAACTTCTGCCTTGTTTACGAACTAAATAAAATTTTCAGTACTTTTTCTTTATATTTTATTAAGAAAAAGACAGAAGATAAAATGTTAGTTTAGACTTGTCAAATTAGTCCGCTCCTGACGTAAATTGACGTAATTTTGGTCGCTATGTTTATAAAATGCGTCTATGAAAAATCTTAATTCGACAGGTTTTAACTAAAATGTTACCTTCTATCGTTTTCTTAATGAAATAGATGGAAAAAGATGCACTTAAAATTAGTTAAGTTTGTGAAGAAAAGAATCAGCGTCAATATTTTTCATTTTTATATATTTTTCAATAGTAGGTACTTGTCACTCTGACAAACAATCCAATGACAACAATTACATAGGTATGGACGACAGCAGCCCCCTAAAAGGCGAACACAATTTTGTCAAATGATTGCGACTAGTTGGGATCGTTTGGACCGCCCATTGGTCCGTTCGGTCCAAACGATCCCAACTAGTCGCAATCATTTGACAAAAATTAGTTGTTGTGTGGCAGGTTATGCTACTCAAAACAGTCAAATATTCGCAATCAACATTGAGCCTTAATGCTTTAGCGGTAAAGATAACAATCTAATAACGAAATTAAATAGATTGTAGTAGCTTGATGTACTGTTGTCTGCATTCTTACGTAAATATAGGCACATAATCATTAAATAGGCGAATTTATTAGCGAACATTTTTATTAGGTTTCATTTTGACAGTACAACAACATTCATTGCGTTATTTACGTTGTTGAGCGACCTGATTTCCGGACATGTCGAGCAATGGATTAGCAATTAGCTTCAAAGTGATTCCAATTTATAATAATAGGGTGTTACGTAATTAGGGTGCAGACCGTGGCCCGGGTTTTGAAGTCTCCGAACATATTTAATGCGCAGTTCAACCAGCCCCCTAATCGGCGAACACATTTTTGTCAAATGATTGCGACTAGTTGGCATCAGTTGGGTTCGTTCGGACCGCCCATTGGTCCGTTCGGTCCAAACGATCCCAACTAGTCGCAATCATTTTGACAAGAATGTTTTCGCCGATTAGGGGGTAGGTTGTCGTTTGCTAACTTTGCATTGATGCATCCATATGCCTATGGATGCCTCAATGAAATAAGGCCACTAGGGCGCGGTCAACACGCCCGGTACGACGATTTTATATACTTATACTTACATTTTAAACAATAAATAGCTAAAATTAAACAGAACAATAGTTGTACGAATATGGGTACTTAAATTAGAAAATATTTTAAAGAGTTAAAACATATTTTGCACAACCGCCTAGTTTATGAATATATTGTTTTAAATTTGTGGACCAGTGGCCATCCGTCCGCTGTCAAGTCTTATCAGCTTGTAACATTGATAAATAGATTAGGTATTTCGCGGGTAATAGGCGTGATGAATTCAGACCACAGAATAGTTTTCTAATTCAGACAATCATATGGCCATTGCATAAGCCCATGAAAAAAAGGGTTTCTGAAGTCCTATTCTCGACCAGACATAATTAGTAAAGGGTTTTGGAAAACGTAGCCCTGTCATTTCTTCACGAACAATTAATAATTGGATAACTACATCCTTAATGGAAATACTATTTTTAAGTACATATTTGGAACTACCGTACCGTAATTGGCAAAAACACCGTAAATAAATGTTCCAAAATAGTACTGGCAAGGTTGACCAAAACTTGTAACTAATCATATGGTTTAAAAGTAATTAAGAATCAATGAATAAGATTCGAATGCGACCTTTTCCATCTTATTTAAATACTTGATTACCTCCAAATACGACGATATTCAAACTTTACTGCAGATAGATCTTATAATCAAGGAAAATCTGATTTAAACAATGCCATCTTGTATTTGCTTACTTTTATATTACCAAATGCATTCTGATACGGTGTCCACTATAATTCAGAGAATTTCTTAAGGAACGTCTTATGCTTGATTCATTCATATTAACAAAAAGTAATCATTTTTCACACCAACCAATAGTAACATTTGCCAAACTGGGCATATAAATAGTTACGTATGCTATTTTTACCTGTGATACTATTTGTCCCGATTCCTTTCTTGAAAAACTAACTACTAATTTTAATTTCAATGCCTTTCTTCTTCCTTTTTGATCGAGAAAAGGACACAAGATAACATATTATTAATTTAGTTCTGTCTAATTAAGATAGTCCATAAACAGTTTAGACGTGATTAAAAAACTGGCGTTTAAAAATACGCCAATAAAAAAAAATGTACGTCAGATGCTGATTAATTTGACAGGACTAATGTTTATCGTTTGTCCTTTTCTTAATGAAATAGAAATAATAAAATGCACTGAATTTAAATTTAGAACACGAAAAAAAAAATCGGCACCATATCCCAATATTCCTTTATACCAATCTTCCATGTGTTGTTGGTAAAGATAGAAGAGTCTTTATTTCAATCAATAAAGGTCCGTAGATATCGGTCATAGTCGTTTGATACTTCAAATTGTGCCCGTACAAAACTGGGTCAAACCGCACCGTGCTTAGGCCATAACATCACCACACTAAGTTTTAGAGTTATTAAAATCTTTTCCCATGATAATGTATGACAAGTCCAATCACAGCCGACGCAGTGGCGATCCCACTAGCTTGTTGAACACTGAACTTGCTTCCCCACAACCATCCGGGTGGTAGCCAGCTGACCGCATGGAGCGTATCCAGCAGGAACTTGGTGGTGGTCAGCGAAGCCTGGGTGAAACGTGCTGAGGCGCATTTCGTGCGGTCAGGGGATTTCAGGGCTTCAGAGGTAGCGTGGAGGCCGCGGATTGATCTGGAGGGATAGAGGTGTAATGGTTAACAGTCTGGATTATTTTTTGTTGATTAGTTACTGATCTTTTTCTTTACTTTTTTTTTCAAAACGACGTGGACACCCTAAAATAAACCTCCGTGTCTAGAAGCAGCAAATTTTACACTAGGGTTTTTTATAGGTATACCTATAGCAATTGTGGACGGAATGATTTTTGAAAATGCTTGCCCAAAAGAGGTATTATGGGGATGATAGGTCGTCTATCTGTTGGTGGTATAATTCCATTGAACACTTGGCTTGTAAAAGCATGAAACTTTCTATTATTTTTGACGTCACTGGTGCAGTGGCTGAGCGATCGACTGCTACGCTGCGTGTCGTGGGTTCGATCCCCTTACGGAACAAATATTTGTATGACCTACAAGTAGTTGTTCCGGGTCTGGCTGTTTGTGTGTGTGAGTTTATATGTTTGTAAACACACTCACGATACAGTAGAAATTCCTAATGTGAGACAAAGTTTAAAAATAATCATCGGCTAGTTATTAGCGTGAATACAAAACCTCATCCAGTCGAATGCTCATTTACGTTGAGTTTGTAGCCGTCCACACTATTCACATTACACATCTGTACACGGGTATTTAAGAAGTAACATAGTCTAATAATATTCACAATATTCTAATAATATTCACAATATTCTAATAATATTGTGCCAGCTGTCCTCGAGCCTGCTGGTATTATTCGAGATGATGGCAAGAGGCCCGACGGCATGACACTCATTCCCTGGAAAAACGGGCGGTCGCTTGTATGGGATGCGACATGCGTAGATACCGTACCGCTCAGTCCCACTTACCGGCGACCACCCGCAGAGCCGGCGCTGCTGCAGCAGCTGCGGAGGTCATAAAGAGGCGCAAATATGCAGCGTTATCTGAGCCCTACATATTTGTGCCTTTCGCCGTGGAGACTTTAGGGCCCTGGGGTGCGGAGGCTCGACAATTTTTTAATGAAATCTCCGCACGATTAATCGACGTATCAGGTGATCGGAGGGCTGGCGCGCATTTCGGTCAAAGGTTGAGTTTTGCGATTCAACGTGGAAACGCGGCCAGCCTTTTGGGCACCCTGCCCGGTGATCGCAGCGATCTGGGTTCAATTTTTTATATACTTTAAATTTAATTTGTAGTTAGTTTGTATTTTCTTTCTTTTTAGCTTTAATTTATTCATAATTTAGTTTTAATTAATACCTATTAATGTTAATTTTTTATTGAGTGTAATTCATTGTATTTTACCACTGTTTTTTACATTTAAATATAATAAAGTAAATAATATTCGTAATTATTACCATGACAGAGTAAAGACTCTGACCAGGGAAGCGGGCAGCAGCGCTTCTCCTGTGCAATATCAAATTACTGCGATCCCCTACCCGACTGCCAAACGTGGGGATTGTGAAGCTCTACAGGGTGAGAAGAAGGAGTAGAAGAGTAAGAAGTAGTCTTGCAACATCACTCTCGCTCTAACAAACCTGATAAAGCCGACGAACGCAGACAGTGACCAGAACAGCTTGTGCGCCGTTCTTATTTTGTACTCGATCTCCTTGGATACTTGTAGCATGCCAGTGTCGATGAGCCACGACAGCTTCTCAGCTTGAAGGTAGGCGAGGGTGAACGTACTGCCAGCCACGCCTAGTGAACCCCAGAACAGGCCATCCTGAAAGGATAGTATTTTTTTTTTTCTTAAAAAATATGCGGTTGGGGTCGTCACCTCAATATTTATTTAAAAAGTAATAGAATGTAGGTTTCTAATCCTCTTGAATAGTAAACCGGAACATGGCCTACTATTCCATACCTCTATTTGATGTCAATGTTATGTTTACATCTGCATATATAGGTATAAGATGGTAGTTAAAATATCAGTAAGTACGACCGTCAAAACTTAGCCGAGGATGCTGCAGTTGTCCGATCGATGGCTCTGTAAGAGGCTCCGGTGTGGGCCTCTGACCTGACAGCCGGCAGTATCGCTGTACTGCGACAACCGAACCAGCACCAATGGGGGTTTGCGTAAGCAGTGTTCGTTCTCGCAACCCCCGGTGTAGGTGTGAGATGAAACTCCCGGGCGGTTTTTAGTCAGTAACAGTCTGACATACCCCGTCGGCCGCTCCAGGGCGGCGGACATCCTTGAGGATTTTCCACCCCGCGAAAAAAAAGGTAAGTACTTTACTAGGAATCAATAGGTGGTTATCGAAGTCAACTTAACTTCAAACGGTTACCATGTTTACCCTGGATGACAGTGTCAATTTACTAAAAGCAAAAAGGGCTCCACAGTATCCAAATAAGCACTATTAATGTACTTTCCTACCTACCAGAAATCCAGAATGTAGAGCTTGTATAGAAGAGTGCGCTTGATTGAGCTAAAGCAGGAGGTTGTGAAACAGGCCATAATTAGTAATAAAAAGATAAACGAACTCACCTGTTTCCCAAGTCCGTATGCTAGTGCAGTTTTCAGCGCCACGGCATCATCGAGGAGGCGCAAGGAAGCGCGTGCGGCGGCTAGTCGAGCGCTTGCGGCCAGGAGGTCCTGGCGCTGTGTCGTGGAGCCCCACAACTTTAGCGCGTAGCTAGCCAAGTTCACCACCTGTTTTATTTGAGAATATTTAAATCAATTAAAAACTTATTTTTAAACTAAGATTTGAGGTGTGTATTTCCTGTTTGACGGTTCTGAGAAGAAACACCGAAACAAACGCAGAGGTCACCCAGTCTCTTTTCAAGGCAACACAATGGCTTGGCCTTGGCTAGATCATATTGTTAGGATCATAGATACAGATTGCCGATCGCCCGGTAAGGACCAGGCCCCGGTCGACGGCGCATTGAGTTTCACGCGCGCTTCAAAAAGATGTCAGCACATAGTGACGGGGTCCACGAAGACCGATGCCTCAGCAACCCACAATCCTGACACAGGTGTCAGGATTGTGGGTTGGTCAAAAGAGAAACCGTGGCCCTGGCACACAGGCCAGTGAAGGAACACGGGTGGGTTTTTGTCAGTAAAACGCCCTGCTCCGCTGCTCATTTAATGATTTCCCATCCACACCAAAAAAAAAGATGGTATTTTAACGAAAGATCCATAGAGATTTGAATCAACGACCTAGGTCTGTTGCCTACTATCCATATTACCTAAATATGTGAAAATCTAGATAGATTGACAACTAAGGAAGAAACAGAAAGCCTCGGTATATCTACAGGTTGTGGATTTAGTTTTACCATTTTTAGGGGGATCCTATAACTGTCACAACTTAGAACTTCCTGTATAAAAACCATAACCAATTCCATATAAAAAGGTTGTGGGGACACCACTAATCATTATCTTGTATCTGTGATATTTGTACAGACGACAGCGCTACTAAAAATGACAAATTTTTTTAAGATTATAAATTTTCAACTTTTTTGTTTAAGCATTAAGGTTCAAGGTTAAATGGTAAAATTTTCAGGTAGATTGACCTGGCGTTGTCTATACATACATTAACTTAAGCTATTTACCGACTAAAAAGTTTAACCTAATTGGTATATTGGGCAAAGGCAAATCACACACAGACCGAAGCAAAAGGAATATGTTAGCCTGTGGCATGCCACAACCTGCGTGTCGTGGGTTCAATTCCCGCACGGAACAAATATTTGTATAACTTACAACTAGTTGTTCCAGGTCTGGCTGTTCGTTTATGTGAGTTTATATGTTTGTAAACGCACCCACGATACAGGAAAAAATCCTAGCGTGGGGAAAAGTTTTTAAAACAAAACAAAAATAAAACAATTCTACATCAGAATTCAGAAGGCCAACCCTCGTAATTAAGTAGGTTCAAGTACAACATCTGGTCGCAATCGGATGTCATCGACAATGAAATTCAAAACTTGTTAAAAATTTCGGGTAATTTGAGGTATTTTTGACAGATTGGAACTAAACGTACTCAAGATAACGAAAATTGCTCCTCTGGTCGTACACAATCGTAAAAAGAAAATGGTCTTACTTTATCTCTATTTGCGTGTGTTTGCAACAGATCACAGAGCTCGTTCACAGCCGCCATAGCGCGTCCGTGTTTACGTCCACACTAGTTCTACGTCCGAGGGACGTAACGCCGATAATCGCCGATAAGATACTACCATAACACCAATACCCTTAATCTTTTAGCTCGGATTCTACTACCGAATGTTATGTAAGCAATCAATTTGAAAGTAAGAATGCCAACTTATCAGTATGTGAAGTTGACATCTGTAATCTTTGTGAAATAGGTAGATTAGATCTCGCAGTTAGTGCTCAACTGAGCTGGTATCTTATTTGAGTGAATTACACAAATATATGTTATAATCTGTCTATTGTTCAATTACAAAGGCTAGAGAATAAAGAACAATACAGTAAAATAGAAAACATTACTATTACTTCGTTATTTATATCTGTTTTATGTCAATAAACGTATGTACCTACTTTTTATTTACATAACATTACCTACATCACGGCCGATGCATATGTACTATCCCCGAAAGGATAGACAGAGGCGTAACTACACTCGGATTTCTCCAGTTATGTTTAACAATCGGCCACAAATCTTGACTCCGGAGAACTGCTGAAAAAAATCTTTAAGCAACTATTTGGTCTACCTGAAAATCGTACCTACCCAGGCCCTGCAGCGCGAAGCTGTATCTCCATTCCATCATCGGACGACCCGTCGTACGGCGAGTTTCCACCCTTACTTTGTTAACACCACAACGATCCGAACGAAGCGTTTCGCCTCGTCTTTTATACCGCGTACATCGAGGGAGTGGAACCATTTGCCAGCGGCGGTGTTTCCGTCGGACTACAATTTACCTAAGCGTCTTCAAGGCTAGAGTGATGCCATGGCGCCTCCGCCGGGCCGGAACAAGCGAGGTAGACCAAAGAAGTGCTGGCTTGACGTCGTAAGAGATGGCATGCGTACCAACAATCTCACACCACGGGATGCCCGAGATCATGCGCAATGGAGGAGTACTTATAGGAAAGCGGACCCTGGGCTTCAACGCGAAAGCCGCGGATGCAACCGGGATTATACACTGAGATGATGATGATTAAGGCTAGAGCGAATAGGTTCTTAATAAACTAGCGCACTTTACCATCAACGATTGTATCACTACTTACCTACTGGAAGCACTAGTTAACAATTTATAAAAAAAAAAGAAGTGAACGACGAGTGAGCTGTTCTGCCAACTACCGCTAACGGATTGATATTATTTATTTATTTATAAATAATAATAAATAATAAATATATACGGACAAATCACACAGATTGAACTAGCCCCAAAGTAAGTTCGAGACTTGTGTTATGGGATACTAACTCAACTATACTATATTTTATAATAGATACATATATAGATAAACATCCAAGACCCAGGCCAATCAGGAAAAGATCGTTTCCCATTATGACCTGGCCGGGGATCGAACCCGGGGCCTCCACGTCGCAGTCAGGCGTGGTGACCGCTGCGCCACGGAGACCGGAGACCATTTATTTCAGGCATCAAGACCCATATAAACATATACAATACTATATTAACATAAAAACTTACAATACTATAAATAGGTAAATAGGTAATATAACATTATTAACCCTAGAGTGGGTGCGTTTGATCATTATGCCACCCGCGCGAAAAAAACGTTTATAATTTTTATAAAAACTACGTTAGGCTTGCGCTTTTTAGTAGCTGACCCTATTCTCGTTAGCAACGCGCACCGAATAGCTAGACGCCGTCAGTGCGTAGGGGACCGCTTGAGGAGAAGGTTGTTACCACCAGGTGTTGCTGGGCGGCAAATTGCTCACCGCGCACCCGCTCACGTACATAAAATTATGTATTTTTTGCAAACTTGAAATGTAGACTATTTTTCATGGTGCATTTATGCTTAAAACTAAAAAAAAAAACATGTTTGTTTTAGCATTTAAAACATTAATTGATAATAAAAAATAAGAATGGACAAAATGGAAGCTCAAATTGTATCTTGGCTAGGGTACAAAGATTACCCTAAAATATCACTATAGATAACAACGGTTTTACTTCGATACCTCTTGCTGATCAGTTCCTAACTGATCTGCAAGATCTGCAGTAAGTATATGTCCCTCAAAGAAAAACAGGCGCACGAAAAAAGGTGATCTAGATACCCAAAGCTACTGTACAACGAACATTGCACATACCTTTGTGAAGACTGTTTTAATAAAAATATTCTTTTAATTTAGAAAATATATAATACTGTTATGTTTTTCCTAATTTCATAGTTTTATAGAGTATTGTGTAGGAAAAGGGAAAAAGTGAATTAAAATGTTAAAGTTTCCTATAGTCTTTTGTACAGCATAATTTTTAAGACGAAGTTAAATAAATATGTTGATGTATTATTACTTATTACTTCTTCTTCTTCAGTCTATGGATGTCCACTGCTGGACAAAGGCCTCCCCCAAGGCTTTCCACGCTGACCGGTCTTGTGCTGCCCGCATCCATCGGCTTCCCGCGACCTTCACCAGGTCATCGGTCCACCTTGTTGGGGGCCTCTCTACGCTGCGTCTTCCATTACGTGGCCGCCACTCCAGAACCTTACTGCCCCATCGGCCATCGGTTCTACGAGCAATGTGCCCCGCCCACTTCAGTTTAGCGACTCGCAGAGCTATGTCGGTGACTTTGGTTTTTCTGCGGATCTCCTCATTTCTGATTCGATCACGCAGAGAAACTCCGAGCATAGCTTTTTCCATTGCCCTTTGTGTGACTCTGAGCCTTCGTATGAGGCCCATTGTGAGCGACCACGTTTCAGTTCCGTAAGTCATCACTGGCAACACACACTGGTTAAAGACTTTAATCTTGAGACACTGTGGTATCTTGGACGACGAGAAGATGTATCGTAGCTTCCCGAACGCTGCCCAGCCAAGCTGGATTCGACGAGACACCTCTTTCTCGAAGTTGGACCTACCTAGTTGGACTGTTTGTCCCAGATATATGTACTCGTCAACAACTTCGAGTGCAGAGCAACCAACTAGAATTGGAGTGGGTACGACATGAGAGTTCGACATGATCTTCGTCTTATCCATGTTCATCTTTAGACCCACTTGTTGGGAAGCTCTGCTGAGGTCATTGAGCATTTTGCCCAAGTCTTCCAGGGTCTCAGCCATGACCACGATATCATCTGCAAAACGTTGACGTTGATGCCAAGTCCTTTCCAGTCCAGGAGCTTGATGATATCTTCCAACGCAGCAGTGAACAATTTAGGAAATATGACATCTCCTTGTCTCACTCCACGCTGGTGTTGGATCGGTTTCGAGTCCTGATCCTGGAGACGGACTGACATGCTGGTGTTTTTGTACAAACACATTATCACCTCAATGTATCGATGGTGAATTTGGCACCGCTGAAGAGACTGTAGCACCGCCCAAGTCTCGATCGAATCGAAGGCCTTCTCATAGTCCACAAACGCCAAGCATAGTGGCTTATTACTTACTGTGTTATTTAAATCCTGAGAAAAAAAAATGTTTAAATTGCTGTATTACTAGTTAAAATGGTCAAAGAAAACGGGCGGCAAAATGCTCCCCACGCGCCCACTAACGTTTTGCAAAAAGACGCGCCCACTCTAGGGTTAAGTGCTACATTATTAGGTTAGGTTATTAGGTTAAATTTTTATAGCATCGATCTCGGCTTTAGGTTCGCGAGCACTAGACCAACGAGACATACCTATAATAATGTAAGTACCTACCTATTTATTGTTTGAAATGTCATTAATCCAAGTTAAATCAACATATAATCGTATACGTTTCAAAAACAAGATCATCTTAATTCGAATTCTAGTTCAAACTATTTTCTTATTCGTCATAGATAGCTGCTCCCCGTGGTTTCACCCGCGTAAGTTCTGATCCCGCGAGAATATCGGGATAAAGAGTGTCCTACCTATGTATTACAAACTATCTGTTTGCCAAATTACATCTGAATCCGTGCAGCAATTTTTGCGTGAAAGAGTAGCAAACATCAATCATCAATCTTCATTAGCTTACGCTTTTATATTTATAGAATAATATAGGTATTCAATCATCACGTATGAAATACCACAGATCAGCGTTTCCCAAACTCTGTTCTAGTGTGGCCCGGTAATTTTCAAACTGCTCCTTCGTGACCCACAAAATTATTTGGACCCAACTAAAATGGTATTACGTAAAATAAACCAGAAATATTGCTAATATGTATGTATTATAACACAATAATACATGCGCGGGTGTAGGAAGGGCTGCAAAATGCGACTGAAACAAAAGCTAGCTGTTAGCTATAACATATGCGCAGGAGTGCACCCATCACTACTCCCGCGCGCGGCTTTTCATTACAATACCTACAATCCTCCCTTCGAGCAATCATCATTGTCTCATTAGTTAAGAAATAAAATCCACCATCTCCTATTAGGTAATTATTTAAATACCGCAGCATTATAGAGGCAATGCTGCGACCTGGTATTTTTTTGGTAAACGCTGCCATAGATAATAAAAACAATAGTATGTACGTATATCTATGTGAATAGAAAATAAAATATATAAGTTCCTAGTTACCTGTTGATAAATAACTACTCATAAATCATAATACTGAAGTGAAATTGACTTGAAAGATATGACTACGAATGTGATTGTCGCAAGCGAGTACTGGGCTCGTCACGATAACGGCGGTAAGTCCCCTCTTTGAGGAGTGGTTACAGAAGCGTCACCGTGCCCTCACCTTCCGCCTGACGCAGGTCCTCACCGGTCACGGCTGTTTCGAGAGGTTTTTGTTCCGGATAAGGCGGGAGGAAACGCCTGGGTGTCACCACTGTGAGAATCGCCCTGGCGTTTCTCCGCCCAAGCCGGCAGACCTCCGGCAGACCACTACCATGTCCTCGTGGCAGCGATCTCTTGCGTCCGGCCCTGGTACGAAGTGAGAGTGCATGGCAGGCCGTTCCCTCCTTCTGCCGCCCAGAGCGGGAGAAGTCATTTCGTGATTTCCCATCCACAAAAAAAGGGATTGACTACGGAGAAAACATACTCATCATAACAGTATCCCTCCAATATAGCAAAAAACTTACCATTCAAGTTACGATTTTAAATTAAATGCATTAAAACAAGTTTTACGATGACAATACAGAACAGTATGCACTCGCGGGCAAAACGCTCCCTGCCTTCAAAACGTGACGCCGCCGACCCGACACCGCGATGCTAGCGGGAAACACTCTTCACAGAGAAGAAAAGCATGTATACATCGGGCAAGGTTATAATGACTGACTATGACTTTTGTAACGACGTATGGAAGAAAAAAAAATACGAGTGTGCTTATGACCACACGACGGAAGTGAAACTCCTTTCGCTCCATCTGTATGTATATATATATATATATATATATATATATATATATATGTGTGTACAATATATACATGTATACACATATACATATATTAATTTTCTATAAATATTTAAATTTATTTCATGGTTTCATTGGTAAATTAATATTTTTGCATAGATCTTCTATTTTTATTGAAAAAAAAAACTCGTTGTAGACCTTGTAGTACCAAGCTCGCGCCACGGGCGTCTCTGTGCTTATATCGCCCACTTAACTTCCGTTCGCCTTGCCCGAACACTTTTCGTAACGCTTACGTCACGCGTTCGCCAGCTTACTCCCCAAGTCAAGCGTGCGTAAAGAAGTTTCACTTCAAAAACATGTTTTGCTGACCTCAAATAAACGTAAGTACCGTGCGGTACCGGGCTTACAACAGTACCATCCCATATCCTCCTGTGGGCGTTCTAAGAGGCGACTAAGGAAACTCTTACCAGGGATGCGGGCAGCAGCGTTTCTCCTGTGGAATAACAAACTACTGCGATCCGCAATCCGCCTACCAAGCGTGGGGATTATGGCAACCCCAATGTAATGAAAGCCTAGGGGAGGCCTTTGTCCAGCAGTGGACCTCTATACACTGAAAAAGAATACAATGTGTACAATATATACATGTATACACATATACATATAGGTATTAATTTTCTATAAATATTTAAATTTATTTCATGGTTTCATTGGTAAATTAATATTTTTGCATAGATCTTCTATTTTTATTGAAAAAAAAACAAAAACTCGTTGTAGACCTTGTAGTACCAAGCTCGCGCCACGGGCGCCTCTGTGCTTATATCCCCCACTTAACTTCCGTTCGCCTTGCCCGATCACTTTTCGTAACGCTTACGTCACGCGTTCGCCAGCTTACTCCCCAAGTCAAGCGTGCGTAAAGAAGTTTCACTTCTATATTGTAGTGAAATAAAATAACAGTACCATTTAAAAAAAAATATTTATTTTAAACTATACACTCAATTGTACATTATAATAGTAAGTAATACGTTTTCTCAATTCACTGTCAATATACTTATGTATATCCTTACTAACTATTATAGGTATTTTATAATTCAATATGCGCTTTTATCATTTCTGATGTGACGACATTATCTTGGAAGACGTCTACGTAATAATGTTATCGTGCACGGAAAAACCACGCACAATAGTCCTTTCAGTGGACTATTGTGCGTGGTTCACTATTCTCATGCCTAACAAATGTATATACGAATTTTCATTAAAATCGGTGCAGCGGTTTTGGAGGAGCTCGAGGACAATTGTGACAATTTTCGAATGACTGAGAAAGTCGAAAGTCTTCTTTTATATAAAATTCTCCTGTCACAGAAAACATATAGTTAATTTATTATATTTTATTCGATATCATCGTCATTCTTACTACATTACACTTATAACTTTAACCATATCCGACGACTATATCCATGTTAAAATTGTAAAAACTAGAAAAAGCATGTCTAATGTCGATCTTGTGCTACATACCTTGCTGATACTGACTTTGTCCTACAGACAACAGCGGGATAAAGAACTCAATGCAAAAATCGTAGCATCCTGTATCATTAGCGTGTCGTAAGGCAATGGCGCCGAATCTTTTTCTTTCTATTTCAATAAGAAAAGGACAGAAGATAATATTTTAGTTTAATCCTGTCAAATTAAGATATTCCATAGACAGTTTATACGCAATTATAAACATGGCGATCAAAAATACATACATTTACGTCAGGCGCGGACAGATTTGATAGGTCTAAACTTATCTTCTGTCCTTTTCTTAATGAAATATAAAGAAAAAGATGCATTGAACTTAAATTTAGTATAGTACGTAAACAAGAGAATCAGGGCCAGTGTGTGAAACCTGAATAAATAAATATTTTATTTGAATTCTGGCACTAATTGGAACCTTCACGCCCGGTAATGTTCGTTCGTTCGTTCGTTTCGTGGAACGTTACAAGTATTCTTAAACGTACATTGGACCTATACTCTCGCCAAACTCCATAAAGAATAAAGGTAAACAAACCAATTTAGGGTTATCACAACTCACATTTTACAAATCTCCTGTTATTTACGTGATTATCGACTTTTAGATGCTAACTATTTATTAACAATTCCTATTGCAGCATATTTCAATAGAATCACTAAAATAACATGCATAATAACTTGGTATTTCGAAAAACCACTAAAAAGTCGATATTAATTTTACGTGATAACCCTACAAAAAAGAAAGATGGATGAAATCCAGGTATTAAACACATTTTGTGGAATTCAACCAATGAATAAAGTTGAGGCATTTGTCAATACAATTTATATTTTATTTACTTATAATAAAATTCTTTACAAGTAGATAGTACTCTAATTGTGTAACATACCATTACTATCAATTGGAATAATTGAGAAGCATATTCATAATTCATGGCTCCCTGTGTACGAAAAATGTGCCTGCGCAGCAACATAAATAGCGCAATGAATATTGTTAAACTGTCAAAATAAAACCCACTGCTACTGATAGTGACTTACACAATTACCCTGCAGGTTGAACTTAAACAGTGTCTCCTTACCACACCACATATATGTACATACGGCAGCACATCAACCTACTACAATCTGTCATATGCCTTTATTAGATTTTCAACTTTATTGCCTAAGCCTTAAGGCTCAAGATTGATTAGGAATATTTGAAAGTTTAGGGTAGCTTGACCTGCTGTCGTCCGTACCTTAACAAATTGACTGTAAGTCTTGAAAAACTTATGAACCTTTGCAAATATATCATTTCAACAGTCGCTTCTTCGCGAAATACATAGCAATACCTATAACTGACGATGTGGTGGCAATAGTTGCTACTTTAGCGGAACCGATCTTCTCGCCCCATAGCCACCCGTTGGGCAGACAACTGATAGCATGTGTGATATCCAGGCACAGTTTCCCAGCGACTATAGACTCTAGTATCAGTCTGACGTCCAGATGTTTTCTGGCTTCAGCGCCGCCTTCCGATGCTTGTTGTAAGCATTGTCTACTCCACCATAGTTTGCGAATTGAGCTTGATGTTCTGCAAGGAAGGGAGTATATTAGTGGCTGGAACATAGATCGATTCATGCCCCTCAACATATATTTTTTTAAGCTATTGCATAGCTTCTATCGCGGGCCTTGAGTGTGGAGACCGAATCCAGAAATTCCGTAACGAAAATAACCTAACACCACAACAATTACATATTATATATGCTGAGCTACCAGGCCCTCAAATTTATTTTTAATAATTATAAAGTAGCGGTTGACCGCAATCCCGCCTGATGGTAAGCAGTGATGCGATCGTGGATGGTAAAGCGCGCTAGTTTATTAAGAGCCTATTCACTCAGAAAAACTTAGCAAATAGGAAGGAAGACGGCAGTTGAGCGAGGTGATGCAATGTTAAACCCAACAACACGACCAACGAAGCTGCGCCAAAGGGAGATTGATCTGAAAACCCTCCACGACCAAACTCCCAACACAACAACATTTGGCGCATCGTTCCCGGCACACATCGCAACACAACTACTCAGACCCATCCTCCGTACGGCTTCACCAGACATCATGCCGGAACACGACAAATCACTTGGCGGCAAGACTTTGTCTGGTGGGTGGTAACTTCTGCCGGCGGCCGATGTTATGGCCTACCACCGACCCACCCTCATAACTGCGTAATAAATATCAAAAAAAGACGTGTGGCACTCGTTTTTCCTTTGTTTTTTAGGAGTGGGTGTAAGGTTATTTTCCCTCGATAAAAAATGTTATGCAATAGCTTTACCGCGGCAGTCCTCGAGTGCTACACGTCTTTTTTATATTATAAACTAGTGCTTGACCGCAATACCGCCACTGGAAAACTGTTCCAGTCCTTCGATGTATGTCGGAACGGAGATGGAGAAATTAAGTCATGCGATTCCCGCGCACACTTTCCAAAATGCATCCTACAGATTACAGAACTAGGCTGGCCCGTGGCTGAGACCGTTTTGAACCAAATCTACTCGCCCTGCGACGGGTCGTCCGATGGTGCAGAAATTAAGTCACGCAATTCCCGCGCACACTCTCTAAAGTGCATCCTACAGAACACCGATAGGCTGGCTACTCTACGCCTGTTCCAGGTTTTGGAGACCGTTTTGGACCAAATCTGGGAGGACCTTGGGGACTTAGGGACTACATGACTTTTCGGGGAAACGTGACTGTAAGTTGTAGGTACCTCATATTCATCATCCACAGTCCCTCATCCATCTCGACTTCACCTACTACTGAGCATGGGCCCCTCTTTTCATATGCAAATCCCCGCGCCAGCCTCATCCAGCAGTGCGGTTCTCTAACCATCTCACAGTGAAAACTTAGGTGAAGTGAACGTGCGATCGTTCCCACATTCCCCCATCTCCGTTCCGTCCGGATGACCCGTCGTACGGCTAGTTTCCACCCTTAGATTTGTATAGAATCGATCGGCAGGTTCTATGGGCGATAGTAAGAATTTCGTGCTCCCATCTCTTCGCCGTAAGATAGACATTTCGAGTTCCTGTCGTTAGCTTTGTCTAGCCTAGAATAATTGGATTACACGGCCTATCGAGTTCGCAATGAGTATTCTATTCTAACAATTGAAAAGCTGCGCTGCAAATACACAAGTGTTATCATGACATTGCAGTCTTTTATGTTAAATACGTACTGTATATTGCATGAATACTTAATAAAGATAATTCTATATCAACGGCAACTTTACTTTCTACAAGTATTCCAAGTTTACAAGAATAAATGAAGGTTAGTAGGCAGGGGCGACGACCAGAGTGTAAATAAGGACGTTGGTTGTTACTATGACCGGAATTAAAAGCATAATATCAAAATGTGTAAAAAACCATAGTTTTCAGTTAAAACTTACGAGCGGCTTCCACCTGCCCCTAGAGCGGGCGTCTCCGGGCCATTTTATAAAGTAATTTGGCAAAAATTAATGGTATTAATAAATATAAACTACGCGAGCGCGAAGTTTCGATAAATTCTGTTAAATTTTGTTCCAAACCTGGTTTGTCAGTTTGGCATTGGGATCTATACAAAATGAATAATATATTTAGGATAAATAAATAATATAGAGGCATTGTTAGAACTGAAGTACTAACTATAGAAACATGGTATTTACTTGGGTTTTAATGACATTGCATAGTGTTGCATGTCTCACAGTTTTAATTAAGTGCAAAAACAATAATTTAAAGGTGATTGAAAAAGTTAACAAATTTTCAATTTGCATTACATTAATGCTAGAATTTAAAAATAATTTAATTTACTTTATAAAAGAATATTATATAAATCTGTCGCAGCCTGGGAGATGCCTATGCTCATCAGTGGACTGTATTGCAATCCGAGTTGATTGCATTTCCAGAAGATGTGAGATGTAATAGTTTTTACTTTTTTTAGTTTCCAGTAATAAGTAACTAGAGATGGGCGGGTGGGTAAAAAATGGGAAGGTAAAAATTGGTAAGAAAGGGTAAAATAGGTAAAAAATAAAAAATACCCTATTTTACCGGGTATTTATAAAAAATACAGGGTATAAAATGAGCTGTTATTTAATTGGCTTCGTAATCAATACTACGATCGGGTACTGGAGTGCTTTGGGGTCCTACCATCATCTTTGGGACCCAAGTCAACCCCACCTACAAGACGGTGTACCTGCTGATTTACGGATGGGGTGCTGACGTCAGCTTTCCCTTCGCTGGGCTGGGTGATCTGACGGCAGTCGCACTCGTAAAAGCAAAACAAGCCAAACTATTATGAACAGGAAAGGAAGAAATGCACATGACACCGCCGCTGCAAAACGGCGCGCAGGAGCCACGCCCGACTCCTGTGACCTGTGGGCTAGCCAGTCAGGCTACCGTGTCAGAGGCGGACACGGCTGAAGAAGCGAGTCCATACCAGGAAAATCCATTTCGCTTATCCGAGTGCAGTGACGCCACGTTGAACCAGCTCGAAGAACTTTTTCACGGGATCCCGTTATCCCAGCGAGTGCTTCTGGGTGGTGATTTGAACGGTAATGTGGGTGAGAAGAGTGACGGGCTTGAGCGTGTTGACGGCGGCTTTGGGTACGGCGGCCACACCGCAGAAGGCAACAACATTCTCCAAGCTTGTGCGGCCGCTGACCTTGCAATCGTGAACATCTACTTCAAAAGGAAGCCGGAGCACCTTGTCATCTACCGCAGCGGACGAAACCCTACCCGACTAGACTTTCTACTAACTAGGAGAAACCACATCGGCAAAGCAGCCAACTGCAAAGTCATACCCCTTGAGAGTCTCACTGCAAAATACCGCCTCCTTGTCATAGATATCTGCGACAAGTGTGCTGGTACTGATGGAGAATATGTCCAAACCGATTCGGGCAGGATCCAGGCAGCTATAATTAGGGCGGCGTGGCTGGTGCTCGGCGTCTCTAAGGGCGGCCGTAAACGTGATGATGGAACGACACAGTCCAGAGGGAGACTAAGATGAAGAAAGCCCTCTTAAAAACGTGCTATCCGACCGGATCTCCTGTAGGTCGCGAATATAAGGTTGCCAAACGTGCCACTGCAAGAGCTGTAGCCAGAGCCAGATGAGACTACTTGCAACCGCTTTACGAGAAGTTGTAATCATCTGAGGGACAAAAGATCTTTTCTAAATTGGCACGTTCCAGGGTCAAAGCGGCACAGGATATATCAAAGTGCCGTTGTGTAAAAGACCTTTCTGGCAACCTGCTATGCTAAGACCTCGCGGCGAAAGAGAGATGGCCCGATAACGCCCGAGGAAGTCCAAACGGCTCTTCGTTGCATAGCGAATCGGAAAGCTGTCGCAACTGACGGACTCCCCATTGAGGCCTGGAAGGCTATGGGTCCTCACGGTGAGGGCATGTTAACTAACCTTCTGAACCGCGTGTTTCTGACCAGCAAAATCTCGAGCCAATGGAGACTGAGTATTATTACTCCAGTCTTCAAAGGCAAGGGCTCGCTACAGGAGTATGGTAACTATCGCGGTATAAAAGTCCTATCCCACACCATGAAGATTTTTGAGAGGATTATAGACTCCCAGATTCGGCAGGAGTGTAGTGTCTCGAGAGTGTGGAAAGAGCATAATTATGCAGAGGCGTGCATAGATATGCAGAAGGCCGTCTACTGTGTCCCTCGTGGGGTGATCTGGTAGGCACTGATTTCCAAAGGGATGAGGCTTCTGACCCTCATGGGTCAGAAGCCTATGTTGACATAGTTCGAGACATGTACCTTAATTCTGATTCCATTGTTACGACCGCTGTTGGCGAGACTAAACCGTTCCCCATCACCGTCGGAGCCCACCAGGGATCCGTCTTTAGTCTTCGTTTTCTGTTCAGCGTGATATTAGTCGTCTTGTCGGATAGCATCAAGGATTCACATGAGCAACCTCCCTGGTTGCTTATGTATGCTGAGGATATCGCGCTGGCTGACGCGGACAGGGGACGGTTGGTGTGGCGTGTGAATTGGCGGGCCAGCACCAATCGGGGGTTGCAGAAGTATTTATCGTTCTCGCAACCCCCGGTGGTAGTGTGAGATGAAACACCGGGGTGGTTTTTAATCAGTAAGAGTTTGACAGACCCGTCGCTCGCCCCAAGGCTGCGGACATCGCATCCAACCCCGGAAACAAAAAAAAAAAGGGTTGCGGTTTGTTTAAAAAGAAACCGTAGCCGTGCGCACAGGCAAGTGAAGAAACAAGTCAGTAAAAGTCCGACACGCCCTTCAGCTCCGCCCAGAGCGGGAGAGATCATTTGATGATTTCCCATCCCGAACAAAAAAATGATAAGTAGTTCCGTAGTGTTAGCCCGTGTAATTCAGATTTTCTCAATTTTTTTGCAATTTACTGGTCAGTTTTAGGTTGTAATTTGACCAAAATATGATCGGCGATAATAATAACAATGTAACTACGGATCTACCCTAAATGAAACTATTATAATAATTTACCCGGTAAAAATTAAAAATGGTTAGGTAAAAATAGGTATAAATGGGTATTTACCCAAAATTGGGATTTTTACCGGGTAAATGCCCATCTCTAGTTGTAACGGTGGCCTTGTTAGCGGAGGCGGAGGCAGATGCGGAGGCGACGAGTCTTACCTCCGCGGATGCGGAGGTTAACGGAGGCGGAGGCGGAGGTGAAAGTAGATATAGAAAAAATTGAAATTTATTCTTAATTAAAACATTTTTTTTTATTTTAAATACGTACATTAATAGTAGTACATTTAGTAAAAATATTACCTTCTAGTAATGAAAATTAAAGAGAATCAAATTGTATTTGCCGCATTCCTGTCTCGCACTAGTTGATTCTTGACCATTTCGCGCTCAAACGCGGCCGGACGGTTGTCGAGCGTCGCTGCTTGCGCGTTATTTTATTTTATAAGTACGTAAATAAACCTCCATTATAACTCCGCAAAAATTGTGCGGAGGCAAAGGCGGAAGCGAAGATACGATTTCTTGCGGAACTTCCACAGTAACGGAAGCGGAGGCGAAGCTCCGTTACAACCCTAATTATAGGTAAATAATAAGTTAGTTCTAAGGAATGAATAGTAATAGATGACAGATAATTTTTATTCCTATTACTTACTGTATAAGCGAAATAATGAGACTAGCGGCCCACAATGTAGTGCTGAATGTCTCTAGCTGGTACGCTGCCTTATCGCTCAACTTCAGTACCCCCACGTCGTACAGCCAGCAGGCCTTCTCCACAGGTAAGAATGTTTGGTCCACCATGTTAGCTATGACGCCGAGTGCCGCGGCTGATGTTGTTGATTCCTGAAGAATTGAAGAGTGTAAGTGATAATGCGTTATGTTGATATTTTAGCGAGTCTAACCTCCTTTTTACTATTAGGATAAACGTCTCGCGACACCACTTTGGATTCGGTGGAGAGGCGTGCGAAGAGGCTGATTGGCGACCCAGATTTAATTCAAAACAGTCTCCAAAGCCTAGAGCACAGGCGTAGAGTAGCCAGCCTTTCTGTATTCTATAGGATTCATTTTGGTGAGTGTGCGAGGGAATGGGGCATGATTTAGTTCCCCCATCTCCGTTCCACCATCGGACGACCCGTTGTACGGCGAGTTTCCACCCTTACGTCGTTAACACCACTACGATTCGGACAAAGCGTTTCGCCTCGTGTTTCCGTCGGACTACAATTTGAGTGTCTTCAAGGCTAGAATGAATAGGCTCTTACTAAACTAGTGCGCTTTACCATCATCGATTGCGTCACTGCTTACCATAAAGCGGTATTGCGGACAAGCACTAGTTTATAATTTATAAAAAAAAAATGTCGCTGATGATGGCATCTTCACCATTAATCTTGCCTCAAGACATTTTTCGTTATGTATGATGTCGCCATGGCGTGTCATTCATGGGCGTACCCGGGGCGGGGGCAGGTAGGCAGCTGCAAACCATGAAATCTCGCAGAACATAACTCCCCTAATTACTAATCAAAATATAAACGAGGACTTAGAATTACTTAACCTTAGACTTACTTAACCAAGTACCAACCAAAAAAAAAAAGAATTAAAAAAAAAAAAAAAAAAAAAACATATGACGTGTAAAAGTGATCGGTGATCCTACTTGCTTAATAAACGATTTCATTTCATTTCATTTCATTTCAAGCAGTAGACAATGGCAAAAAGTACGCTGTAAATTGTAATTGCCAAAATCCCGCGTGCGAATATAGCGCCCAAAGATTACCTAATCTAGCCAAGCCTTTTAATGCTTGCGGCTGTAACCGGTAATCTTCGGTAGAGAGTTGTGGGCGATGATTATTTATTTTATTTGACGATTCGGCCCTTAAATCTGACAAAAATATTTTCTGGCAAATGATTTAGTTTGAAAGGTAGGCAGAGATGAAACAAAACCAGGTTTACATACATGTTTTCCAAGTCCATAGTTGTATGTGTGCCTGATCATAGGGATATCATCGAAGAGTCGCAGCATCATCCTGGCACTGGATAGGCGAGAGCCAGCCACCTGCCATGGTTTCTCATCTTGGACACAACCATACACTTTGCATGCATAGCAAGCTAGACGGACCACCTGTATAAATATTATTTTGATGTTATATACTATTTATAAACAAACATTTTCCATTACAATAGGATAGTTCACTAAAAAAAACTAATTAGTTGGTCAGTCAGATTTCCAAAAAAATACTAGACACATATTTTTTCTTTTTTCATAAAACAAAAAATGAAGACGACACAGTCTACTCGGTGGTAGGCCATAACATCGGCCGCCGGCAGAAGTTACCACCCACCAGACAAAGCCTTGCCGCCAAGCGATTTGTCGTGTTCCGGTATGATGTCTGGTGAAGCCTGAGGTCTGAGCAGTTGTGTTGCGATGTGTGCCGGGTACGATGCGCCTAATATTGTTGTGTTGGGAGTTTGGTTGTGGAGGGTCTTCAGATCAATCTCCCTTTGGCGCAACATCGTTGGTCGTGTTGTTGGGTTTAACATTGCATCACCTCGCTCAACTGCCGTCTTCCTTCCTATTCGCTCAGTTTTTCTGAGTGAATAGGCTGTTAATAAACTAGCGCGCTTTGTAATCAACGATCGCATCACTGCTTACCATCAGGCGGGATTGTGGTCAAGCGCTAATTTATAATTATTAAAAAAAAATAAAAATAAAACACAGTGCGTTGAAAACTCATGTGACAAACAACTCCTGATCTTTGATGCCTTTTATATTTGTCAATTTTTATTGATTTGATAAAACAAAATATACATATCCAATATTTTTCTATAAACTGAATGACGGACTAAATAGAATCAATTTTTTTTTACCCAGGAAACATCCCTATTAACAAATCTCTTAGATTGTACAATGCAAAATAAATAATATGGTTTATTGTTTCTAGTAATTACTTGATGAAGATTTAAAATGATATAGTCCATAAATTACCTACTTGGTTATTTCTTTATGGCTTGTTATCAATACAAATTGTAATAAAATTATTATGCATTTTTATCAAAATTTTTGTAGCACTCTAAACAAATAATTAGGAAGATAATAAATCAGGAGTTGTCACCTTTATTAAGTGGACTTTAAATAAAACTTAAATTAGCGGCAGGTTCAAGTTATTGACTGGTATGACTAGTGTCATACCAGGGCCATCGTACTTCCGCATACCGTACCTTGTCTCTCCCATTGTAGCTATCCAAAAGTTCACAAATATCGTCTACTATTGAAGACATTTCACTGTAACTGCACAGTTTTCGCCAATAAAGAATATGTTCAACTGATAAGTTATCTGAACAGACTGGCAAATCCGCGTTTTCGCGGAAGCACGCGCTCTCGTAGATTTGCACTTGATAAATATTACATTTCTCCAATCTATTAGATTATTGGTGTTTCGTAACCTTGAGTTCGTTTTCGAAAGCTGTTTACTCGATTTGCTGACAAACTGTCAACTACAGCTGATGGTGACGTTGCGGACGACACGCGTGTTTGACAGATGACATAATTTTAGTGATGCGCTGCATTCTCCATCGATATGAAATGAAAGCGTTTTTTTTAATCAATATTGGTTCAAATACATGCAGTTCAACACATAAAAGAAGTCCTGTGAAAATAAGTGGCGCTAGCTAATTGGCATTGCGAGCCGATATCCGCGAATCCACGTCAATTCACATATTTTTCGTATCTAAGAGTGAGAAAATTGATTACTCGATCCACCTTACTTCCTATGTATACTTAGCAATGCCTTGATATTACTGACTGTTTCACGAAAGGTATGAAACGTAAAGAGGCGACCACAGGGCAGTTAAAAGTTTAGAAGCACATTTGCCGATGTCTCCACGTCTTCTATACCTACCCAGCACTCTACTACAACTTTTAGCACGGCGTCTATGAGACTTCTTTTGAGACTGGCTTTAGACTAATTTTAGTTTTTGAATGTCGCGAAGATTAATTCCAGAATTCTGGCACATTGTTTATCGATTACCAAAAAATCTGACTTCCCTAGAACTTACGTTTACAGAGCTAGCTTTAGCGAGTCCTATAGGAATGTAAATGTATAGTAAGATTGTTTTTCAATGGTTTAAGCCGTTAATACTTTTTTGTGAGATACTTCTCGAAAAAGAAAAATATGTAAACTTAGGTCTATTATATTGTTATACACTTTGTGTGCTGTATCGATATTTGTGAACCATCAGTAACGTCAAATTATCCAAAAAAATATATTCGTAAACATTGCAAAAGCGTTTCTGTGTGATTGTTAATTGTAATGAGACTAGCAAAATGAAAATATTTTCAATAACTGACATCCCTGAATTCTCGAAGAAGGAACGTATTGTGGTGGTGGGTATAATAGGAAAGTCGCCTTATCGGTACCCAAACAAAACAACCCCACTTCTGCCCACTGTACAGTCTAAGGAGGTAAGTTTAGCCCACTTGGCAGCTTAAAAGACCACTATATCACACAGTTTATAGGCAATATAAATTTACACACGGTAGTTACCGTCACGGGCAATAGTAATTTATGTTGCTAGTTAAAATGTTTTTCTATTGATACTTGTATGCTGATGATGATAATTGTAATTGTGTGAAGTAACATAAACAACACTACCAATCACTATACTCCATCCATTAAAACTTTCTTACAGAATGGCATAGAGTGTCATTGGGATGAGCGCCGGTCTATCCTCTACCTTCACGCTATAACATATCTGGACACTAAACAATTGACAACCCTAGCTGCTACTCTCGATGACGATGCCACAAGTACAGACAAGGATGCGGATGCAGCTAACTGGCTGGTTGCATCAGGGAATCTGGCTGCAGAGTCCTGCAAAGCCATAGCTCTGCTGTTCCACTTGTGCCATATTGTGGTGCTGTCTTCACCTACACCAGTATTTGATCTTGGATACCTGCAGCTTTTTAAAGCTATTGATGCTTATAGGTAGGTTTATTTTCATATTTTTGAGGATCATCTCTAAAGATGAAAGGACATGCTTATCCCAAATATGCTTACAACTTCAATTAAAACTGAGGTTTTTGGCACATAGTGACATAGAATTGATTACCATTTTGCAGATGTGAGTTTTATATGTTTGTAAACGCATGCACGATACAGGAGAAATTCCTAGTGTGGGGCAACAATTTTTAATTATTTAAAAAAAAATTTTTTTTTTTGTGTCTCTAAAAATAATTTGACTGAATTTGCATGATCATAATTATCCAATGCTTGTTTCCTTTTAGCTTTTTTATATATACGGTTAGATTGTATTATTATTGAACCACATCTACAAAGTAGAAATTAATTTTTATAAATCCATCCTATTGCTGATGCAAAAACGGCTCAGGAATCATCACAAAATAAATTCCCACTACTTACAGAACTGAACAACTAGCGCGCAGTACACAAGCTCTATTAAACATCAAAGCACCTGGTGCATGGGAGTCCCACGGTCGCTCCTGCTGCCCCCGCCTGCTGTTTCACTTCCGTCGTGCCCCCAACCCTGTGCGGAATGTGCCTGCTGCCTTAAAGAGATTGGAACATGCTGTTGAAGATCAGTTGTACTTTATACTGAGGAAGGCTAGGATTATTACTAATGTCTGGTGAGATATCATTTTCATCAATTCATTTTAATATGTTACAGTCAACAATAAAAATCGATTAACACTGGTTTTCGAAATCTTAATTATTAAGCAAAATATTTTACTAAAAGCGAAACGTAAGCGACATTTAACTAAATAACAGAACTCTGATTCTTTAACTCTCAACCTCTATTATAAAATATAAAAATTTCATTATGGAATAATCAGAATCAACCTTTTTTTTTATCGTCCCACTGCTTGGCACAGGCCTTCTTTCATACAGAGAAAGATTGAGCGTAATCACCACACTTGCTAAATGGAACGATTTCGTGTTAATTGAATTTTGTTCTTGATCATACAAAAAGTGACATATGTTTCTGACATAAATTATCAAGTACAAAATACTATACTCCTTATTTGCTGATGCAATAAAAATTTAAAACTTCGACAAGAAAAGAATGTATTACACACTAAAAATTTTTACCAACCAACTAATGGTCAACAAGGTGATAAGGCATTATTAATTTTTTCTAGAAAACCTATATTTAAAATTTTAGTGCAAAATCCCTCTTCGCAATACCAAAGAACGAAGAGTTTGTATACATAAGTGGTGAAGAAGAAAGCTCGGGTGCACGAGAAGTGAGCGCCCTAGTGCGCGGTCTAGTGGCGCGCTGTACGGCCGTCCCTGAGGTTACAACGCAACGGTCATCTTTTCGCCAGTTCTTACAGACTCACGTGGACATGGCATTCGGAGAGGGATTCGATGATAACGTCGGGAAATATGCTATGAGTACGTCGTTCTTTGAAGTGAGTTCTTTTTTTTTTCACCCTGGTTTTATTTATCGATATTTTCTCCCCTCTATTAATCGATGTATATCCCCTACTATTTATCGATGTTTGTCCCCCACTCTTTATCGATGTTTGTCCCCTACTATTTATCGACGTTTATCCCCTTAGTATTAAACGATGTTTATGGCCCTACTCATCATCATCATCTTAGCGTTTATCACGGTTGCATCCGCGGCGTTCGCGTTGGAGCCCGGGGTCCGCATTCCTGCACATTCTCCTCCATTGGCAAGAGATTGTTGGCACGCATGTCATCTCTTACAACGTCAAGCCAGTACTTTTTTGGTCTACCCCGCTTGTTCCGGCCCGGCGGAGGCGCCTTGGCAAGACATTTGTTACCCACGTAACATGCCGGTTTGCGTAACACGTGGCCGTACCAGCGTAGGCGACCCTCCTGGAGTTTGTCTGCAATGTCACGGACACGAAGACCGCTACAGAAGCAGGAGTTCTTGATGCTGTCTTTCCGCGTAACTCCACACATCCACCGCAGCATATTCATCTCCGCGACATGTAGCTCCTGCTTGTGTCGGTCTAGCACAGGCCCCGCATATCTGCCATAAAGAAGAACAGGTCTAATGATGGTCTTATAGACCTGTCTCTTAAGCTTAACCGGCATTTTGGAGTCACAAAACCTGTCCCCTCACGCCATTTTGCCCAAGAATAGAATAAAATACTCTTTATTATGTATACCATATAGATTACAGAACATATATTTAGTGATACAGCTGCACTTAAAGTCCTATATAATGCACTTGTTAGGAGTCATCTAGAAACAAGTTCTATTATTTGGAATCCTCATGAGGCTAAGTATAGCCTCATGTTGGAAAAGATTCAAAATAAATTCCTAAGATTCTTATATCTCAAACAGTACGGAATTTATCCTTTTTATCCCTTGATGTACCCGAGCTTGTTTATATTAGGCATGGTCGGGTACACCAAGCTGGCTGTGAGAAGAGACGTCGCGCTGGTGAAGTATGTTGTCTCTATATTATTAGGGGTGCTTCAACATCCAGAGGTACTTGAAGAGCTACGCCTGCGCACGCCGAGCGGGTACGTAAGTGCACGTCGTCGCCCCAGCCTTTTAGATGTCCCCACGGCTAGGACTAACCTGCCCCTATGTCTCGAGCCGTACGTCTGATTAATGTGATTGCGCGTACGGAAGACTTGTTTGGTCAAAAGCTTCCTAAGCTCTTACAAGCAGCACAGAACCTAATGGAACTAGGTATAGACTTATAGGAAATTAGTGTATAATGATAATATATTTGTTTTTTTTTTCTCTTTGTATAATTTATCTTACTTATAGGACTGAATTGGAATGCTCTGTAATAGTGCTATAATTGTTTGTTTCTAAATAAATAAATAAAAATATATATAAAGATTCTGCGCTTGAAACTGCGTTTGAAGCTGCGGAAATACGTGACCTGACTTGAATCAATGTTGCCGGACGCGTGAAGCACAGACCTCAAGTATTTAAACTGGTCTGTGCTCTCGACCATGTCTCCGTCTATGCGCACAGACATGAGGTTGGTCGTGTTGCTGGCCATGTACACGGTCTCCGCCACATTGAGTTTCAGACCTCCGTTCTCGAGCGAGTCCTTCCACGCACACGCATTCACACGCCGGACCAACCGTTCCCTGTCTACGTCAGCCAGCGCGACATCGTCAGTATATTTGAGTAACCAGGGACGTTGCACATGTGAATCTTTGATTCTGTCCGACGAGACGTCTAATATCACGCTAAACAGAAACGGACTAAGGACGGATCCCTGGGGGACTCCGACGGTGATGGGGAAGGGTTTAGTGTAGCCAGCACGGTAACAACGGAATCGGAATTGAGGTACATGTCTCGAATTGTGTCAACATAGGCTTCTGGTAACCCTTTGGACCTCAGTGCCCACCAGGTCACCCCGCGGGGGACACAGTCGAAGGCTTTCTGCATATCTACAAAGAACATATGCAGAGGCGTGTTCTTCGATCTGTATCTCCCCATGGTGATCCTTAGTGCGAAGATAGGGTCCATGGTTCCGTACCCTGGGCGAAACTCATATTGACACTCCGAGACAGCACACTCCTGCCGGATCCGGGAGTCTATAATCCTCTCAAAGATCTTCATGGCGTGGGTGATGACCTTAATACCGCGATAGTTGCCACACTCCTGTACCGAGCTCTTGCCTTTGAAGACTGAAGTAATAATACTCAGCCTCCATTGGCTTTTTTTTCTGACGAATCGTTTTTAGAGGCGGCTTCGTGAAAATTATTTAAATCTGAATATCCAGAACCCCAAACATTTTTATTATCTTGTTTTGAAAATAATATATACGGGAAACAAAATAATTAAAGTGTACACAGCCTGCTAACCAGTTATAATTACTACCTTTTTTTGAGTTACATCCAAATCGCGAACACAACGCCCTTTATTTTATATGTTTGCTCAAAACTCAACGTTGAAACCGTTTTAAGGTAACCTTTGATGTGCAAGTAGCACATTATTAGTTTCCCGTAAACATTTTTCCGTGTACTGTGTGATCATGTCGTTTTCTAACGTAGAGTATTTTAACATGCTGATGAGTCTGGCTAGGAGTAACTGCAATTATGCAAAGTTCATAGAGACTATGAGATCCGTTTTGTACCGCAGCGGTTCCATTTGAGCAAGCAATGACAAGCGATGTGTTAATTTAAAAACAGATTTCACAGGTATAATTTTCCATATTTTAGAATAAAATACGCATTAAAGTAAATAAACTTAATTCAATTAATTTGCACTTAAAACGAAACCAAACATCACAATTCACAATAAGGCGACAAAAAAATGGAGTAATTTATCATTGCACAACTGTTAAAATAAATATGTAGGTATTATAACGAACAGCAATTATGCTATTTGTGATAACATCCAAACTTGTTCGGTTTATGATATAGGCACTGCTTTTTCTGCCTTAAAAATGAATGAAATTCTGCGGCTACACACGAAAAGTTTACGCACACAATCAAATAATTTTATTCACATACACGACCACGCACGCTAAAAAAGAAACATATTTAGTTCGTGCCTACGTCGCTCTACGCTCCGTAGCGCTAGTGACGAAGCCGTGTTCCGTGTACATTGTAAATTGTAATGTGTGTTAGCCTCAAAAGATGGCAGTGTTACTGTTTTAGTGTAAAGTTTTAACGATGTTTTTACCGTAGTACAAAAATTATGTTATATGTAATTATAATACGATTCGGGTGTTCCGAATTAGAAAATTATAAGGGTATGCAGTGCTTATATGCTTATATGGAGCGCACGCGCCTGGGTACATGTGTACCCATGTTTATGGCCCTACTATTGACTGATATACTGAAATATATTTTTTAAATCTTGTTATCAATGAATACTATCTACAAATTACTGTCCTTATTTGTTAATATTTGTTGCTCATCTTTAAATAGCTGTACTTGTAACAATATTTAAGTAATTTATACGTATAATTAAGAATAAAAATAAAATTACCTATGATGGTTCAGTATAACAGTACTTATAGGTTCTTGTGATTTTTGATTAGTTAAATTACAACAATATTAGCATTATGAGAGTTGACAAAAATTAAATAATCATTATGTTCTCAGTTACCAAGCGCGTCGTCATGGCGCTCAGCAGCCCAGGCCTTGGCTCCCGTTTATCTGGAGCCCCAAACTCGTGCGGATGACGACTCGCCCTCCGGAGCCCTATACGACGCGCTTGCTACCGACGTGCGCTTCTCACAGGCGAGATGCGCTAAGGTAAGGTATACATAAAATGACAAAATGGGCGCAACATCCGGCCAAACACGACGTCTGTTTGCCCCGATGCGTTGCAGTGGTGTAGGTTCTAGAGTATTCCAACATTTTAAATTTGTTCTAGTTCCATGTAATAGAGAGGAACCTATTGGCAGCAACTGGGCAAAAATCCAGACTCCAATTTGTTACTGGGAGATTTCCTAAAGCCTTGTTCTCTTTTAACTCGTAGTAGTGGGCTAAATTAACAGTAGTGATGTCCCTACCGGGTGGTTAATCTCGATTACGAGTCCCGTATAGAAAGAGGTATGGCAGCTTTCCATACATCATTTTAGTTAGTAAATAAAGTAAGCGTCTATGTATGAAATATACCTTGTTTGAAAGAGCATGTATTACTGTTTCAAAAGAAAAAAAAATCGCTATTTTAGGAGGCCGAGTTTTTGAGTTATTATGCTTAGAAGTTTTGTAGGTTATGTTATTATTGGTCAATGTTTTGTCCGTTGTATCATTAAACAATCTTTTATTAGTATTCTTAAATTGAAATAGCTAGGTGGCAGAATGATAATTACGCCAAGTAGTTAAGATTATTAATGATTTAACAGGTTAAGCAACCTGGGATATGGGTCCAACGAGGATTGATGACCACCTAATCTCTTGAACTCCTTTCTTTGCGCGTAGTGAAAGATAGATAGATAAAGAAGGCTGTTGAGTGGAGATTATGAGATATCAGTGATCAAATATCATTGAAACTAATATATGTAGGTATATTACGGGATTCTTTGTGATGGTAGACGTTTTCGCATGTGATATTGCGTCACAGAGAGGCAATATCACAGTCCATAAACAGTCCGAGTCGTATAATTACAAGCGAAAACAAAAGTCCTTAGGCAATCCGGGTCAAAAACAATAAAGAAAACAGGAAAGCAGCGAAAACGGCGAAAACACACAGAACACACACTAACGCGGGCGCAAGTGAGCTATGATTTTTTTTGGTTGAAAACTGTGCAAAACAAAACGAAACGTCACATTATTTTTTTTTACAGCTCTGGATGGAAGTGTTTTTAGCCAGCACCCATCCAATTTATCTGTTAAAAAGAGTTTTTGACTCAGTACTTGATTCATTAATCAGCATGAAATGTACTAGGCGTAATCGTAAACAATTTAAATCTTAAATCTACAGAAAATATTAGAGATTTTACATTGCAAAACAATAATTATTTAGTCTGGCAACCTTTTATAATAAAAAATGGCCACTCCGGAAAAGCAATTTACATAATATCTATTTTTAATTAATTACTTTATAACCCGGCTTTAACTAAATATGAAAAAGTTATCGAAAATCATATTAAAATATTTTATATTTTTTGGTTGTTACGAGTTTTTAAGACGCTCTTAAAACCTTGAACTAAAAATCTGCCATACCTCTTTTCAGCTCATGACGGTTGAGAAACTCTACTCGTATAAACGGTGTTTAGCGCAATCTTCTTTGGATAAATCCAACACGCGTGACAGACAAAATGACACGTTATAGTATGATTTAAAAAGCGCAATATAAAAATAAAGAAAATAAATGTCACTTCGTATCGAAATGAGATGAGTATATCTATTCCTCGTAGAGATAGTAAAGAACAGACTATGTAAGGTGTCTTTTGTCTATTACAATATTATGTTGCAAATTCCCTTTTATTTGCAGGTGCTACCCATAGCCCAGGCGTCGTACGCGGAGGGCTTACCCGCCCATTATTCGAGCCAACATCACGCACATAAGGTCAGTTATTACCTAACTACCTGTTTTTTTAAATTATTTTGGAACAATAGGATTTAGTTTAACTTTGTTAAAATCGGACAGAAATCCTAATATCTACCTCATTAGCTGCAACTTCTACGTAAGTAAAAACTTGTGGTGGGAATTTATTGTTTTTCTCTCGTATTCCAAAAAGTGGTGTTTAGAGGTATTTTCAGTTTTAAAATGTTAAAACTTCAAACAATTCAATCTAATCTGTGTGTCTGACGACACAGTTGCGGCAGTTGCAAAGTGATCGACTGTTGCACTGCATGTCGTAGAATCGAATCCCGCACAGAACAAGTATTTGTATGACTTCGTCATTCAATGAATTCGTCAAGATCATTTTCAATTTTAATTCCGTTTTTTGATGTGACAACTTCTTATTGTTGGATGAAGCTGTTTACACGCACTAAAAAACGACTCATGCTGCGGTACCTCGTCCATTTAAGGCTTGAAGTACAAACGAGAGCGCGGTACGAGCGACAAAGAGGCACAATCGGCCTCTGCGTTCGGCAGCGTTCGATATCTGTCTATTTTATTTGAGTGAGCGATGCGTCCGCGTGGACAGCTGCTGCACTTCATACTTGGCGAAAATAGGTAAATGTATTATTGTATTACATATTTACATTTACATATTTTCGTCAAGTATGAAGTGCAGTGAAAAGTGAATGTGGTGTCAATTGTTTATAGCAACGATAATTGCGGCGATATAATGATGTAGTAAATAATGGTTGTTCCAGGTGAGCCTGGCCATGGGCGTGCTGGACAGCATGGCTCGCGGTCCGCTAGCGCGCGGCGCCCGAGCGCGCCTGCGCAGTGCGTGTGCCGCCATCTGGCGCGCGCGCAGTCTGTGTGAGGCGCTCTCGCTCACCGGACACGTGTGCATCGAGCCCGAACAGTTAGTATTACTCTTTGTATAGGACAGTATGACTCGCAGTCCGCAGTGCTTGTGCCGCCATCTGGCGCGCGCGCAGTCTGTGTGAGGCGCTCTCGCTCACCGGACACGTGTGCATCGAGCCCGAACAGTTAGTATTACTCTTTGTATAGGACAGTATGACTCGCAGTCCGCAGTGCTTGTGCCGCCATCTGGCGCGCGCGCAGTCTGTGTGAGGCGCTCTCGCTCACCGGACACGTGTGCATCGAGCCCGAACAGTTAGTATTACTCTTTGTATAGGACAGTATGACTCGCAGTCCGCAGTGCTTGTGCCGCCATCTGGCGCGCGCGCAGTCTGTGTGAGGCGCTCTCGCTCACCGGACACGTGTGCATCGAGCCCGAACAGTTAGTATTACTCTTTGTATAGGACAGTATGACTCGCAGTCCGCAGTGCTTGTGCCGCCATCTGGCGCGCGCGCAGTCTGTGTGAGGCGCTCTCGCTCACCGGACACGTGTGCATCGAGCCCGAACAGTTAGTATTACTCTTTGTATAGGACAGTATGACTCGCAGTCCGCAGTGCTTGTGCCGCCATCTGGCGGGCGCGCAGTCTGTGTGAGGCGCTCTCGCTCACTGGACACGTGTGCATTGAGCCCGAACAGTTAGTATTACTCTTTGTATAGGACAGTATGACTCGCAGTCCGCAGTGCTTGTGCCGCCATCTGGCGGGCGCGCAGTCTGTGTGAGGCGCTCTCGCTCACTGGACACGTGTGCATTGAGCCCGAACAGTTAGTATTACTCTTTGTATAGGACAGTATGACTCGCAGTCCGCAGTGCTTGTGCCGCCATCTGGCGGGCGCGCAGTCTGTGTGAGGCGCTCTCGCTCACTGGACACGTGTGCATTGAGCCCGAACAGTTAGTATTACTCTTTGTATAGGACAGTATGACTCGCAGTCCGCAGTGCTTGTGCCGCCATCTGGCGGGCGCGCAGTCTGTGTGAGGCGCTCTCGCTCACTGGACACGTGTGCATTGAGCCCGAACAGTTAGTATTACTCTTTGTATAGGACAGTATGACTCGCAGTCCGCAGTGCTTGTGCCGCCATCTGGCGGGCGCGCAGTCTGTGTGAGGCGCTCTCGCTCACTGGACACGTGTGCATTGAGCCCGAACAGTTAGTATTACTCTTTGTATAGGACAGTATGACTCGCAGTCCGCAGTGCTTGTGCCGCCATCTGGCGGGCGCGCAGTCTGTGTGAGGCGCTCTCGCTCACTGGACACGTGTGCATTGAGCCCGAACAGTTAGTATTACTCTTTGTATAGGACAGTATGACTCGCAGTCCGCAGTGCTTGTGCCGCCATCTGGCGGGCGCGCAGTCTGTGTGAGGCGCTCTCGCTCACTGGACACGTGTGCATCGAGCCCGAACAGTTAGTATTACAACTTTTGTACAGAGAATACTCTTTTAGCCTTTTACTTCGTCATAATTAGCGTCTCCATGCTCTTGTCCTTGTTATTTCTATTTGTCGGTCTCCGTGGCGCAGCGGTCAACACGCCTGCCTGCGACGTGGAGACCCCGGGTTCGATCCCCAGCCAGGTCATGATGGAAAACGATATTTTCCTGATTGGACTGGGTCTTGGATGTTTATCTATATATGTATCTATTATAAAATATAGTATCGTTGAGTTAGTATCCCATAACACAAGTCTCGAAATTACTTTGGGGCTAGCTCAATCTGTGTGATTTGTCCGTATTTATTTATTTATTTCATCATCATCATTCATCATCATTTCAGCCGAAAGACGTCCACTGCTGGACATAGGCCTCCCCCAAGGTTCTCCACGACGACCGGTCCTGCGCCTCCCGCATCCAGCGGTTTCCCGCGACCTTCACCAGGTCGTCGGTCCACCTTGTCGGGGGCCTACCCACGCTACGTCTTCCGATGCGTGGTCGCCACTCGAGAACCCGTCGGCCCCATCGGGCATCGGTCCTACGGGCAATGTGTCCAGCCCACTGCCACTTTAGTGTTGCAATTCTTCGGGCTATGTCGGTTACTCTCGTTCTTCTGCGGATCTCCTCATTCCTGATTCGATCGCGCAGTGAAACCCCAAGCATAGCCCTCTCCATTGCCCTTTGAGTGACTTTGAGCCTTCTTATAAGGCCCATTGTTAGCGACCACGTCTCAATTCCATATGTTTATTTATTTATTTGGGCGATATTAGAGGTAGGCAAAGTGTATAATTTTTGCGATTTCGAACATTTGTATCCGGATCATTTTTGAAATTATCCGAAACACTGATATATATTATTTCCCTCATTTGGATTATCGGCTCAAAGTCAAAGCTTACATGAAATACAGACAGGCGTAATAGTATTTCATACGTAAGCTTCTTAGTGGTAAGTGCGACAACGACAATCTGTGAGAGTACGAGTGATACACTCCTCATTTGGTATCTCTTTCTGACTTGCATAGATTGTAATTATGTCGCTTGTTCAATCGCGAGCCAATAGAAGTAATTCGGTTTGTCTCTGTCTCACTCGCTCATTGCTTAGTTGCTTCGCCAGTGAATCGGCAGAGTAAAGTATAGCACGCCCGGCACATATGTTGGAAAGATTCAAAATCTTCAATCGTAGTGGGGGTAAATTCGGCGGCGGTCGACTGACACACAGAACAAGTAATCACTAAGTTTTAAGAGACGGGACTCCGTAGTTAAAAAAACCAATACGAATGTATGAAACACATGGACTCTCTCAATACCAACCTATCGAACCTAACTAAAACCACAGATTATTTAATATTATGACCTAAATTCCTAAAAATCAGTGTCGCCAATGTGAAGAAAAAAATTTAGGGATGGCTAGCGTTATCCATAAAATGAGATCGATAACATTAGTAATCATTTTTAATATACAAAAAAAAAAAAAAAAAAATATTTTTTGAATTACATTAACATAAATAATATTATTTAATTAATTAACTACTGCCACTAAAATTTCCATGCGTTTCATACTTTTATTTTTTTTGTTCTAAGTTGCGCCAGCCTGGAATGATGCAACAATCGCGCGCTCGGATTGGTGCTACCTCATACCCCGCGCCCCGCACGCATCACCATACAAATCTAAAAAACGATTTCTGCGCCTAATGACTCTCGCCAAGTTACTTGCTGGGAACTGTAATGTTTCTCATCTAAATGATGTATTTGAAATGTTATTACTGAACCAATATTTTTTATGACCTCAATGATCCGGATCAGTACGTAGGTTACTTAAAGAGTTATACACGCATAGCCGGCACACCATATTTTATTCTTCCATTCTCCTGTGTGTGTGTGTGTGTAACCTAAACTAACCATTACCCAATCATTCACTTGCTAAAAAGCTAGCCAAATAAATAAATATCCAAATCAGTTCACAATACAGCATTATTTTAAATACCTCAGCAATTTGATTAAAACCTCATGTATAATTTTTGCTATCGTTTACCACTTTTATTTTTGACTATGACTAATGAAAGTGGACGCAGTCCCTTAACAGGTTTTTCATTCATTGCCCACAGCGACAGCAGTAAGGAACACTCGTCAGGCGTCCGCTACATATCCGCGTGCAACTGTGGGCGCTGCAAGTGTTCCCGAGAGGACCCCTACACGCTACGCAGAGCCAACTACACGTTCTACACGCAGGCGGCTGAAGAGTGTGGCGTGTGTCCAACTCTGCAAACTATAGAGTTCCCTGTGTTTCAGCCGTCCACACCTACATACAAGTGAGATAACTTAGCGCATCATATTACCTTAGGCTAAATAAAAAGTAAAAAAAATACCGACTTCCAAAAAAAACATTACAAACACGGTGTATAATCGTATTTGACACCGACTTCAAAAATAAGTTATTTTTCGTTTTGCACTTTCTAGTTAACCGACTTACAAAAACAATTTTGTAAGTCGGTTGTTTTAATTTGATGAAAATACTTAGGAATGCACTAGTTGCCCCTACAATTTTTGAAAGGTTCCCTTGATTTCTCTGATCTTCCATCATTAGATCCCATAGGGGACTACGTGGGAAGTATACCCTTTCAAACAAAAAAAGAATTTTATAAATCGGTCCAGGCGTATTGAGAGTAATCGGTGAATATACATAAAAAAGGTTTCTACAAATTGAGAACTTCCCCCTTTTTTTTTGAAGTCGGTGAAAATTGGCCATCATCATCATCAACCTTTTTATCATCCCACTGTTGGGCACAGGTCTCCTCTCATATAGAGAAAGATTGAGCGTAATCACCATGCTTGCTCAATGCGGGTTGGCAATTTCAGACTTAAAGTCCAGGTTTCCTCAAGAAGTTTTCACCTTATAATCAGTCATTGGTGTCTAAGATATACTTTTTTTTTTTTTTTTTATAAGTTATAAACCAGCGCTTGACCGCAATCCCGCCTGATGGTAAGCAGTGATGCGATCGTTGATGGTAAAGCGCGCTAGTTTATTAAGAGCCTATTCACTCTAGCCTTGAAGACACTCAAATTGTAATGTGACGGAAACACCGACGCCGGCAAATTGTTCCAGTCCCTCGATGTACGCGGTATAAAGGAGGAAGCAAAACGCTTCGTCCGGATCGCAGTGGTGTCAACAACGTAAGGGTGGAAACTCGCCGTACGACGGGTCGTCCGATGATGGAACGGAGATGGGGGAATTAAATCATGCAATTCCCTTGCACACTCACCAGAATGCATCCTATAGAAGACCGAAAGGCTGGCTACTCTACGCCTGTGCTCCAGGCTTTGGAGACCGTTTCGAGTTAAGTCTGGGTCGCCAATCAGCCTCTTCGCACGCCTCTCCACCGAATCCAAAGTGGCAAGGTGACATTTCGCAGCACCAGCCCAAATGTGGCTGCAGTACTCCACACACGAGCGGACCTGTGCTTTGTATAAAATTAGAAGCTGCCCAGGTGTGAAGTACCACCGGACTTTCGCGATGACGCCTAGTTTTCTGGCAGCCACCCTGGCCCTGGACTCAATGAACCGCCCAAAGTTAAGGCTCGAGGAAATCTCAACTCCCAAAAGCTGAAGGCGGTCGGTACACTCCAAGGATACATTCTGAAAAGTAGGAGCCAAGGTAAACGGGCTCCTTTTGGCGGTGAAAAGACACGCCTGTGTTTTGGCGGCATTGAATGCTACAAGATTGGCATTGCCCCATTCGGAGACTGCCTGCAGTGCAGCACTCACACGCTCTACCATGGCCTCTCTTTCGGACCGGATAGTTTCCTTACTAGCCCGAGCTTCCGGCAGGTATCTCTCCACAACTGTGCTGTCATCTGCATACCCATAGATACCGGGCATCAGCAGATCGTTAATATGCAGCAGGAACAGAGTTGCAGAGAGAACAGACCCCTGAGGAACACCGGCATTGGTCGACATGGGCTCAGATGAACATCCGTCGACAACAACTCGGAGGGACCGTTCAGTCAGGAAGTCTTTTACCCAGCCAGTCAGGCCAGCGGAAATGCCGTACGCTGGAAGCTTACTCAAAAGGCCAGCGTGCCATACCCGGTCGAAGGCCTTCGAGACATCAAGGGAGACGGCAATCGCTTCCCCATTTTTCTCGAGGGCCTCGCCCCACAAGTGAGTGGCATACACTAGTAGGTCCCCAGTTGACCGATTGCGTCGAAAACCGTACTGTCGGTCACTGAGGAGATCGTTACCATCCAGGTATGCCAAGAGGCGCGAGTTCAACACACGCTCCATAATCTTGCAGAGTATGGAGGTTATTGAAATCGGCCGATAGTTGTTAGAATCGGCACGACTACCCTTTTTGGGCACGGGCTGCACGTTGGCAAGCTTCCAGGACTTGGGCACTATACCAGTCCTAAATGAGAGGCGATACAGGCGCGTCAATACAGGAGACAACTCAGGCGCACAAGCCTTAAGAACAATCGCTGGTATACCATCTGGACCACTAGCCTTATTCACGTCCAGACGACACAATACTCTCAGAACCTCCTTGTTTCTAATGCGAACCTCCGGCATTGAAGTTCCGCAATGAGGTAAATTAGGTGGAGTAGCATTGCCAGTGTCAAGACGCGAACTATGGGCAAAGAGAGATGCAAAGAGACCTGGTTTCTCTCTCGCCGTATGGGCCAGTGCTCCATCAGGCCTAACCAGCGGAGGCAGTGTGGGCCGACAGAAGTTCGCCTCGACCGATTTGGCTAGGGACCAGAAAGATCTGCTACCGGAAGGGTGCGCAGAGAGCTTGTTACCAATGTTAGTAATGCGGTCGAAGCGAGCCTTCTTAAGCGCCTTTTTGTAGGACTTGGCAGCACGGTTAAAGGCTCTCTTCTTTGAGCTTAGATCCAGAGCTCTGCGGTCACGAGCGTCAACCCAGGCGAGGAATGCCGTGTGCTTACGCTGTTCAGCTTGAACACAGTCGGCGTTAAACCATGGGCGAGCCGAGCCACCGACGGGCACGTCACTGAAGGGGATAAAATACTCCATAGCTTGACGCACCACGTCGGTTATAGCGTCCGCACAGCTCGATGGATTGCTAGAAGAGAAGCAGACCTGCTGCCAAGGATAAGACGCAAAGAAGTGGCGCATCTCATCCCAATCTGCTGACTTGTAACGCCATATTCGCCGCTCACCACGCGAGTCGCAATCAGGTGGGGAGAAGGACGTCACAGACTTCACCAGACAGTGGTCTGAAGTTCCTAACGGTGAGGAAACTGTAACAACACATCTGTCCGGATCAGTGGTCAGCAGAAGGTCCAGACAATTGGCGGTATGACCAGCCACATCAGGCACCCTAGTCGCTTCTTCCACCAGCTGGGAAAGGCCCATTGATAGCGCAAAGTTTCGCGCTTCTCTCCCAGCGTGGTCGGTTCTCTGGTATGGGAAAAGCCAGTCTTGGTGGCAGGCATTAAAGTCCCCCAGAGCGACGAACTGTGCGTCAGGGTGCCGATGCAGTACATTGTCAGCAGCCACACTGAGGTGGTCAAATAGTCGAGTTGTCTCCTGGTCACCGCTGTGCGATCGGTAGACACAGGTGTAGACAATTTTGTCCACACCAGTGTCAACCAACAGCCATAAACACGATAGATGAGAGTCTTCGAGGTGACGGAGACGCCGGCAACAGATGTCATTGCGGACATACACACAGACCCCGGCACGCTGCAGGAAATGATGCTCCAAAGAGTATCCCGGGTAGTTGAGGTATGCCGCATCAGACGGACATCTGATCTGGGTCTCCGTCAAGAAAAGTAGGTGGGGCTTTTCAGTCTCAAGGTGGTGATGGACTGCATCGATATTGGAGTGCAGACCTCGAATGTTTGAGAGGTGCACTTTAAATGAGAGGACGTGCGCCCGCTGTGCACACCTACTTTTCTTATTAGACTTTTTCATTTGAAAAAAAGAAATTGTATTGAGTGAATAGGAAGGAAGACGGCAGTTGAGCGAGGTGATGCAATGATAAACCCAACAACACTACCAACGATGCTGCGCCAGTGGGAGATTGATCTGGAGACTGCGGGGACGCCCGAACCCCCCCAGGGATCGCCATCGGGTCCTCTCGTCCGGTCGCCAACCGGCACGATGGGGCCACCCTGGGATTTTTCGCAGTTGGCGGGGCAGCCTTTCGTGTGTGGCTGGCACACTACTTGGGCCCCCAACTACCTGCGGTCGGCCAGCGGAGCACTATACGGATACTTAGAAAGTAATATTTCATCAGAATACGATGTTTGTAAAAGTGACATTTGGTCCTCCCCAGAGCGGCCGCGCTGAAGACTTCCCTGGAGGACACGCTGTCGAGCTCGGTCCCCCGCGGGTCCCCGGTGGGGTCGGCGGGCTCGGCGTCGGGTTCGACGCGCTGGTCGGCACCCGACGCGCTGTCCCCCGGCTCGGCGCGGGACGACGACGACGACGACAAGTCGCACGACAGCGACAGGGGATATGTCGTGCCCGTCAGAGGGGATACTGTTTCAGGTAAGTCTGACTATGATCCTAATCTAATATATAAAGCTGAAGAGTTTGTTTGTTTGTTTGAACACGCTAATCTCAGGAACTACGGGTCCGATTTGAAAAATTATTTTTGCGTTGGACAGCCCATTAGTCCAGGAAAGCTTTAGGCTATATAACATCACACTGCGACCAATAGGAGCGGAGCATAACTAATTCCACGCGAACGAAGTCGCTGGCGGTCATGAAAAATCATAAATTATGAGCTTGTTATGTTACCCGGTTGTCCATACAAAAAATAGTGTCAATGCGCCGCTCGCATGCTCGCGCCTGTAGCGGCGTGGCGTGGCAGGAGTCTAGGACACTATAATCCGATGTGAACTGTGCCGTTGGCTCGGTAACCACATTGCATCATTTTTAAATATACAATATCTAAAGAAAACCCTGTCTGATCCGTGAAGGCAATGTTAGGTATCGATATCTGATTCTACTAATGCCCAAAACTTACTACAACTTAATATATGTGCAGTAGGCAATCCATGTGCGGGTGACGGGGGGCAGGGCACGCGGCACGTGGTCGCATCGCTTAAAATAATACCGTCAAAATGGTGTAGTCACTTTTTTTTTTAATTACCAGATTTTCGGAGAAATTGGAATTAATTCTCGGGAAAAAAGATTATTTCAAAATACATTAGTATTGTTACTATAATGATTACGTAAAATGTTATATTATATTTGGTCATGTGTTTACCTAACCTTTATTATCCTTATGGGTAGGACAGAGTTTTCTTTACATATTGTATTTGGGATATAATATGACATGGTGTCAAAATTTTTGGAATCGATTCGACAAAAAATAAAGTTGTATATTTTTCCATCTAAGGTGTGTTTTACTTCTGCATTTCCAGACAAAGTGATTAGTCGCCAGCCATCAACAACAGAATACCTCCCAGGCATGCTCCACACGGGCAGCCCTGTGGGTCTCCTGCCGCCTTTCAGCAGCTGGTCCGTGGTGTGTCTCGGTGCCTCGTCGCTGTACTCGCACTCACTAGGCCTGCCCGAACACCTGCAGCCTGGCTTCCTGCCACACACCAACTATCTGCTGCCTTGGGACTGCGCAGTGCGGTAAGGACAGCTGATCAAGGATCTATTAGGGCCTGGACAAAATCAGAACTAACGCCGCCATTTTTTTTTGGCAGTACATTTCACGAGACAAACACATAAATTTTAACAATACCGCCATACTAAATTATTTCATCATCACTGCTATCAAAACGTAGGCCATAACATCGGCCGCTGGCTGAAGTTACCACCCACCAGACAAAGCCTTGCCGCCAAGCGATTTGTCGTGTTCCGGCATGATGTCTGGTGAAGACGTACGGAGGACTGAGCAGTTGACGTCTGAGCAGTTGTGTTGCGATGTGTGCCGGGTACGATGCGCCAAAAGTTGTTGTGTTGGGAGTTTGGTCGTGGATGGTCTTCAGATCAATCTCCCTTTGGCGCAGCATCGTTGGTCGTGTTGTTGGGTTTAACATTGCATCACCTCGCTCAACTGCCGTCTTCCTTCCTATTGGCTCAGTTTTTCTGAGTGAATAGGCTCTTAATAAACTAGCGCGCTTGAGCATCTACGATCGTATCACTGCTTACCATCTGGCGGGATTCCGGTCAAGATAAAAGACTTATGACATGTACCTACGTGCTCTGGACAGCATGATTGATAATGGCCCATTCCCTCTCACAGATCGGAGGCCTGTGTTCAACAATGGAAACATTATATGCTGGTTATACATTAACAGTGTCACGGGCTAGGGGTACTAAAATACCGGTTAAGAGTTAAAAGGTTTCTTGCTGCGGACACAGTGGAGCATACGGTGGAGGTATAGGTACGGTGGAGCTGTGGGTAGAGCACCGCCGTGTCCTCGTGGCGACGATCGGCGGCCATCTGTCCCGTCCGACCCTGGTCCAGGCCATGGTCCAGAGCGAGAGTGTATGGCAGGCCGTCACCTTCTGCGAACCAGTGATGCTAGTAAAGGAGGAGGCGGAGCGGCGGAGGGAGTGGTCGACCTGGTCGGGAGACAACATCGAACTCACGGGCTGCGGACGGTGATTTTTCGGGACGCCGATTCGACGGCGGGTTGTGTTTCACGCGTGCATCAAAGAGATGTCAGCACTTCGTGACGGGGTCCACGAAGACCTATGCCTCCTGGGGTCAGGGTTGCGAGTTGGTTAAAAAAGAAACCTTAGCCCTGGCCTACTACTACAAATGAAGGAACACGGGTGGGTTTTAGTCAGTAAAAGTCTGACACGCCCTTCCACTCCGCCTAGAGCGGGAGAGATGTTTTGATGATTTCCCATCCCAAACAAAAAAAAAAGGGTTACAACTTACAAGGTTTTCAACGATGGTACAGTCGATAGTAGGCAGTTACAAGTAGAACGTAGCTGATGTCGCACCAAAGTCTTCCCTGATGTCCACGAAGTCCGTGTCGTACACACACAACAAATCGTTGTAGATGTTCTTAATTATAGCTCCTTACTCATTGCTTGTGTCGCTTCGATAGTCAAATGCAGAATTGCTTTATACAACATGTAAAGAAAACCCACCCCCTAATCGGTGAACACATTTTTGTCAAATGATTGCGACTAGTTGGTCGGACAGCCCATTGGTCCGTTCGGTCCAAACGATCCCAACTAGTCGCAATCATTTGACAAAAATGTGTTCGCCGATTAGGGGGCCAGTCCGACCCATAAGGATAATAAAGGTTAGGTAAACACATGATCAATTAAAATTTGAAACTTTAAATATTTCTCATAGTAATAATATTCCTCCAAATTCCCCAAAATTTGATAATTTTTACAAAAGTGATAACAATATTTTCGACGGTATTATTGGCGGCATTTTGTTTGACCCACTGGCGGTGCGGCCGTCTGTGATGCTGCCGACCGACGAGGCGACCTCAAAGTAATAACTAGAGATGTACTACTTTTTGCGTAATAACTTTTTTTATCGCTATTAATCGAAACTTGTACCTTGTAACTTGTTGTAAAAACACAGATTACCTAATGGTAAAAGTACATACTTTCGTTTCATTATCGATTAATTACAAGTAACATTATTATAACCCAAGTATTTAAACAGAAACGAGTAGTTCTTATGAAATACGATTTTAGTAAAGTATTACAAACAATGTAAAACATTTTAACGGCCAATATCATGGACATTGCAACAGAAACTGAAATTAAAACTTTGGCATGTTATTGCTTTGTAGCAAAGCAAGATCTTCATTTATTGTTGTGTTTAGAATTTTGTGAAAGTTCTGGAATCGAGAATGAGAAAGAGATTCTAAATACTAAATCGATGCCAAAAATAATTACGAATAAATCGTATCAATCGATCCATCAATATTTTGAGTAGTAAAAATGTTTACGGGAAACTGATAATTTAAAGTATGTAAAAGTGATTTTTATTTCATTAAAATAGGCTAACAGGTGAATGGTGACGGTACCCTTTGATGTGCAAGTAGCACATTATTAGTTTCCTGTAAACATTTATCCGTGTATTGTGTGATCATGTCGTTTTCTAACGTAGAGTATTTTAATATGCTGATGAGTCTGGCTAGGAGTAACTGCAATTATGCAAAGTTCATAGAGACTATGAGATCCGTTTTGTACCGCGGTTTTATCTGAGCCTGCGTTCCAACACCTGCATAATCGCGTAAAGATTACGGACAATCGATGTGACTGCCTGCCCGCCCGCAAACCCGCGTCTACTGTGGCCGGGAGTTCGAAGTTGTCTTTCGAACAGGGCGTCTCCTGCGGTGGCTAGAAGCGTGAAGGTGCCGGAATTCCCGCTCCCTCACGTGCTCCGCCTCCTCCTTTACTAGCATCAGTGCTTCGCAGAAGGGGTGACGGCCTGCCATGCTCTCTCCCTCCAGACCATTGCCTGGACCACGACCGGACGCGAGAGACCGCCGCCGATCGCCGCCACGAGGACACGGCGGTGCTCTACCCAAGCCGGGCAGACTTCCACCGTGTCCTCTGGGCGATCGTCACAGTGGTGACACCCTGGCGTTTCCTTCCGCCTTATACGGAATAGGAAAGAACCGATACATCCGTGTCCTGTGAGGACATGCGCCAGGCGGGAGGTGAGGGCGTCGTGGCACCTCTCTTGCCACTCCTCAAAGACGGACAGTCGCTATTGTTGTGTGCCCAGCACTGGGTTGCGACAATCGCACTCTTCGTGTCGCCATAAGATTCCGCCGGAGCTCTGTACGCCATATCGCGATTTCTCACGGTAGCGGAGTTATGCCCCGGCTCGATTCGATGTCGACTCTTCGTTGTTAATATTGATGAAATCTGTGCCATTCTATATAGGGCTTAAAACTTACGTAAGGTATGTCACGCAATATTGAACCTTATGCCATTGCCATAAGGTCCATTCGTAACAATAGTATTTAATATTCCGAATTGGTAAAATATCCGAAGGCAACATAACGTTATTGTTTTATGGTGTTCCAGCCTGGAGTCTATGAGCGGCTGGCGTGTGTCGGGACCATCGCGCGGCCGCGGCAAGATAGCGCCGCACCACCACCTCACCGTCAAGATCTTCATCGGCTTCGAGTACGAGTGTCCGAGGGGACACAGGTTAGTTTACCGTTACAAAGGACACTACATACAACAACTTGTTCAACAAATACTTTTTGCCTAATTTATTTACTTACCTGTTATGTTCAGTATCTGTTTACGCATTGTTTTATTATCTGTTTGGTGTATTTCATTCCATTATATTTTTTATGTTTTGTATCCCGTACATCCCTCCTTATCTCATCTATTTCGTTCCTATACCTTAAGGAAAAAGACGACTATAAGTGACTTGAGTGTGATGCTGTGTATAGTACAAACTTTAAGTATCAAGTGATTTTGAAAATAAACTTTCGCAAAAAACTTCTGTACGAGCACGCGTGCATGCCACCGCTTAAAACTCGTAATTAAAGTGAAATACTAGCCGAATAGTCGAAGACAACAATAAATTATGCATTACGTAAGCTGTGTCAGAAAGCATTATATAGTGTTAAGGATTATATTGAGGACAAAACGGCTTGGACTTGAGCTGCGTCCGATTTCTATACACTGATAGTTCTTTGATTTTTCCTCTTGTAGCCGTTGCCGTTGGTCCCGGTTGCCATACGAACATCTAGAGCAGTAAATAAAATAACTAAATTTGTGGTCGCTGTGGATTCTTAAATATTTTGCATCGAGGACAATTAACGCAATGGGCAGCTGCAATTTAGTGCCTCACCAGAGCAAAAATGGATTCTAATTTGATTTGATTCTAGTGGAGGAGTTAAAGTATTAGGTAAAATGAAATCTAATGATCTTTGTCTCTGTTACATTAAGGGTAAGTAAATTCTCTGAGCCACTTCATTATAAACCGAAGTGACTCTTCCGCCCTTTTACTAGCTCTGTCCCAGTCAGTATCACAAACTATCATCACTCTGTATGTATGTATGTATCACTCTGTGACAGCAGCGTACGTAAATAGGTTGCTATGAGGAGTATGTGCATAACACAGGTCATTGTGGTAGAGTAAAAAAAGGATGGGTCCGAAGATGCTACCTTGCTGACACCGAAGCTAATAAATCTATCATCACTTCTTGTAGAAACTATTTTAAGCCGTAGGTTAAGATTGTACAGATAATCCTTAAAAGATGTCTAATGCGAGTCACTTCCATTTTCAAGATCAAGATGGGAGGAAAGAGCGTGTCGAATGCTTTGGATGAGTCAAAAATGATATCGTAGTATGTCATGCTTTTGTTTCGGTTGTTAACGAATGTTTTAGAAAGGTCTGCAACAACATTCTTTATTAACATTTCAGGTCTAAAACAGTACTGAATTTTGTGTTGTATTGTTAACTATCCTTTCGAGGATCTTAGATACGGAGCTTAGTATTTAGATTGAACGTTAGTTTGTTATGTTCAATCTGTCAAAAATGATATTCTCGAGACAAACCCTCGTTATGCTTTTTTCATATTTGACGCATAAGACTGCCAGCGGCGTACGTCAGTTTGAAACGGCTATTTTCGCGTTGTATTCCAGGTACTATTGCAGCTCGCCATAGGTTAGTCCACATATTTCTATCTTGAACCGGCCAAGGGGCCCGGGCTATTTTAATTTCATTGGGCAGTAAATACTCCATCGGCTTTGGTTATTTTTAGGTAAACCAAAAACCACATTACTTAGTTAATTAATTAAACGTAGTACAAGTCACTAAAGTTGTCATGCAACGTTACAGTTGTCATCATCATCATCATCTCAGCGTTAATCCCAGTCGCATCTGTAGCTTTTTTAGCTTTGGAGTCTGGGGTCCGCTTTACCAGTCTAAGTGCTGATTTTGGCTAAACTTCGATATTTTCCGTGAAGCGACTGCCGTCTGACCTCCATAACCCGAAGGCGATATCTAAGCATTGCAGCTACAGCAACATTACAGGTGTACTCTTCAATTTAGCAATGGACAACGTAGCCAACTAAGTCACGTGGCGTTTTTGTTATAGTTTTATTTAAGTATTGATGTGAAAACCAATGGAATACAGTAACGTGAGTCGTTTCGTTGTGGCGGGCGCAGGTTCATGATGTCGTCCCCGGACAGCGTGGTGAGCGGCGGCGGCGGCGGGTGCGGGCGCGAGGCGGGGGCGGCGGGGGCGCGGCTGGCGGGGAGCGACATGCCGCTGTACTGCGCGTGCCTGTGTCGCGCCTCACCCGCGCCACGCGCCGCACAACTCATGCGCGTGCACGTGGTCACGCCCAAGGCGCCCGTGCACGTCACCATGGACCCTAAGGTACGGAGACCTATCGTAGCATATTTTCAATAATTTCATTGTTGCTGCTGGGGAGTTTGTTCCGCCACTTCTTCTTCCCAGCGAAAGCACTAGGAAGTGTCGATGGATGGGCGTTTTGGGGGACTGTCTTATGTAATATTGACGTTCAAAAAGTGCTCATTCTCAGCCTAATTTGAATAAATGACTTTTGATTTTGATTTAATACAGCGACGCTTCAATAACCTGGCCTTGTTTTTTTTTCTTTAATGTTCAGTAAAAACGCAAACAAAACAAATATCAACTAATAGAAATTTTAATTTGATTCCGACATTAAGTTCAATTTACGTTACAACTTCAACCATTTTTTATAAACTTTTCAATAGTCACCGTAAAATCAACTAATTGTCATTGAATTAAAGTTGATATTTATTTGACTTAAAATTGGATGGAAACTTTCCCCAGCCTTCCGCCTTCCTTGGAGGAGTAAAAGTGTGCAAAGCAGTACTTACTGCACTGCACACTTTTACTTCAAAACAGGAATCAGCTATAAAATTAATACCATCTTTCTAATGTCCTACTGCCGGGAGAGACCTTGTGTTACACACAGAGGGCACGAGGATTAATAACCACGCTTGTTCTAAAAATCCAAACTGCGGCAAAGGAACGTTGTGTTCAAAAAGCGCCCGTGCATAGGTGGGATAACAATACTTAAACATTGTCTTTCGTTTTGATGTAAAGTCAAGAATTGAAAGTGTTAAGGCAATGTATGCTTGCACTCTATTGTTTGTTCAACTAAGCATTGCCAACGTTTTGGTTAAAAATGACAACTCAATAAGGAGATCTAGAATACATTGTAGAAAAGGAATGTGTTTGACTATGACCATTCAATTTAGCAACCTCATTAATACCTTCAGTTGTAGTGAAGACTACGAATGCAAGTTCAGTAATGCTCCTTTATTGTACAATGTTAAGGCTATTTACTCTACATTATTAATATTGTGTGGTCTGTACACGTTTATTGTGCCATCGTAAATGGCACGCACACATTACATAGATCAGCACTTTTCCGTCACCTTGCACAAATTACAGTGTAAGGCGACAGTACACGATCAGTGTTCATAGACTGCACTCGTTTACACAAAATTCATATTATATTGTTAGTTACGAGTTAGTTAAATATATTCAATATAGCATCATCTTTAGCTATTCATGAGTATAATTCAGGCTAACAACCAAGGTGTGTGCGAACCATTCAACAAAGCATACATCTGTATGGTCCTTCGAGCCGAATACATATTGCATACAAGTAAACAAGATTCATGAAATTAATTATAGCTATGTAACCATTTGTGAATAAAGATACGTTTGACATACATACATAGATGCAATGCGCCGACAGAGGTATTTAATCTGTTTAGCCGATTCTAGAATCAGCTCAATATGGAAACAGTCACAACATTTTTCTGGGAACTTGTTCGACATTTACCTAACAACTATTATTCTTCCTTTCCAGGTCCAACCAATAGCAGGGGGTCCAATCTTCATCCCCCAGCCAGTAGGGTCGCCGCCCATCAAGCTGTCGGCCTCGGCGTACTGGGTGTTGCGCTTGCCCTATATGTACAGCGACGAACGCGGCGTGTTGCCCAGACCGCGGTCGGTCCCGCCTGCCGCTCCCGGCACGCTCATCGCGCCGTTGTTCGGTCTCCAGGACTAACACATCGGCTAGTCCTACGATCGACAAGCTTGCTAAGCGAAGGCCGCAGAGAATGATGCACTCCCAATCAACAGCGGATGAGATGACAAGACTTCGTATGGGGAATTTCTAGACCGCTGAAGAATGACATGTATTTTATTGGATCCAGGCGAGACTTCAGAGATGACTATCACTCTCTAAAATTCAAAAAAATAAAAATAGAATAAAAACTTAAATAAAAACTTGCGTGATTACATATTCTAGATATTTAAGACATTTTTTTTTTATGGCTTACATTAAATTTGAAGTGTCTTCTTGTTGCATGGCACTGGCAATAGTCCTTTCACAGATTTTACGTCAGGAGCGGACTAATTTGACAGGTCTAAACTATAATGTTATCTTCTATCCTTTTCTTAATGAAATAGAAAGAAAAAGATGCACATAACTTAAAATTAGTTTAGTTTTTGTTCTTGTTTACACAAAGAGAATCGACACCAATATTTGATCTATAACCATATCTATGTTTAACAAAATCAATGATTGATTGATTGATTGATACTTTGCCTAACATAAAAAAAAAAATAGAACTAAACTTAAATCATCACTTCTTAATGTAAGCCAATCTGTGTCTAAATTTAATCAAAACAAAGATTCCTGTGCAAAGTAATCTTCGCATAATTATTACAATAATTATTACATATTTCACCCAATTTAAAGAAGTAAATGACATCAACAATGTATTTTTCTCCTATATGTTATATTATTTCTATAATATTCATCGATAAAATAACTGTACCAAATTTTATTAATGTTTTCAATTATTATATCTACGTGAAGGACATACTACAATCATAACTGTTTGCTGAGGGAGCTTTTGGCAATGTTCTCTTGCACCTTTTTTATAGAACTTTTTGGAGCAGCTAGTATGGTACAGTGTGGCTACCATGAGTTTACATTACGTAGACTCGATCATCGATATCTAAAGCGTTCGATTCATCGATTGGCCCGCTTTAAGGTTGTAAGAACTCTCAACAAATGAGAGCGCCAAATGCGGCCGATGCGTATGATCGAGTCTGAAACTCATCGTAGCCACACTGATATCTTCTCGTTCTATTAAAGACCTTGGTCAACTCATTCTATCTGGCGAAATGTACATTGTGAGAAAAAAAGGAAGCTGAAATCTGTGCGGTTTATATCGGTGGAACGCAACCTGTAATGTAACATAAATGAACCGTCCTAATATATACAATGTAACATGAAACGGGAGCAGTGGTGGTCACAGAACCAGAGTTCGCACCTAGCCAGGTGCTTTCATAGTCATCATCATCATGAACCTTTTTATCATCCCACTGCTGGGCACGGGTCTCCTCTCATACAGAGAAGGATTGAGCGTAATCACCACGCTTGCGCAAAGCGGGTTGACGATTTCAGTCTAAAAGTTCAGGTTTTCTCATTTTTTTTTCCTTCACCTTTTATTCAGTCATTGGTGTCTAATATACTTAGAAAGTACATATAACTTAGAAAAGTTACATTAGTATTTGCCTGACCTGGAATCGGAGCCCGCACACTAATATTTGAGAGGCTGGTGTTTTAACCACTAGGCCACCACTACTTGTTGTGCTTTACTTCCTGTAAATTAATAATTTCACCACTGCTTTTAAAACGGTGAAGGAAAACTTCTTGAGGGAACCGTTTGTTAGAACTAAAGAACATATGATATGTTATATCTGCCAACCCGTATTGTGCCCGCGAGGTTAATCACATACCACTGAATCGAGAAGCGAGGCCGATGTTCCAACAGTGAGAACATAATAGGCTAATTGTATGATTGTGAACATTAAATGTAAAGTGTGTTACATTTCACAAACTGTAATCTGGATAAGAAGACGATAGTTTTAAAATTTATAAATGAATTGATTGTAAACTTGAATATTTAAAAAGAAATATGGTGCACTCTAAATTGAAATTGTACATATTTATTTCAGATGAAGCTCAAAGTAATTTTTTCGAATAAATACTGAAATAGTGTACTTCTGTGACTACTATTATTTCACCGCACCCCTTATTAGCGTTACACACTATTATCAATAATATACGAAAACTTTGTCTGCTCAACAATGGAAATAACACAATGAACGTTGTTGAATTGTCAAAATTAAACTTTTGCCTCCGTGGCGTAGCGGTAGAGAACGCGGCCGCTGCGCAAGGAGGCGCGGTTTCGATCCCCGCGCATTGCAAATATTTGTATGCATGAATATGAATATTTGCACTGGTCTGGTTGTGTTTGCCTCGGAAAGTACGTTAAGCTGTTGGTCCCGGTTGCCATACGAACATCTAATGGTAGTCGTTACAGGTTGTTGGAGCCCTCAAAAGTCCAACAATTGATCTAACTGCAATGCTTCGATGTCGCCTTCGGGTTGTTGAGGTCAGACGGCAGTCGCTGTACGGAAAATATCGAAGTATAGCCAAAATCAGCAGTTAGCGGACCCCAGACTCCAAAGCTAAAAAATCTACGGATACGACTGGGATTAACGCTGAGATGATGATGACTATCAGTATCAATAGGTTAATTACCCTACAGAGTAGCATAGACAAACTGTAACAATGAATTCAACATATTGTTCTAGACCTAGTCTATGAATTATAATACTGAACAGGCCATGGGTCGTTGTCCCGCTCCTCAGTACTTATTTCATCCGAAACCCTGTACTATTTTTATACTATATCTCGACCTTAGAAGCATTAGGTCGTATGTTATAGGTTGTTGGAGCTATACATAAAACCTGGTGCTTCGAAGGTCAAGGTATACATACGACCTGGTGCTTCTAAAGTCGTGGTATACATACGACCTGGTGCTTCTAAAGTCGAGGTATACATACGACCTGGTGCTTCTAAAGTCGAGGTATACATACGACCTGGTGCTTCTAAAGTCGAGGTATACTTACGACCTGGTGCTTCTAAAGTCGAGGTATACATACGACCTGCCCCCTAATCGGCGAACACATTTATGTCAAATGATTGAGACTAGTTGGGATCAGTTGGGATCGTTCGGACCGCCCATTGGTCCGTTAGGTGCAAATGATCCCAACTAGTCGCAATCATTTGACAAAAATGTGTTCGCCGATTAGGGGGCTGGTGCTTCTAAGGTCGAGGTATACATACGACCTGGTGCTTCTAAAGTCGAGGTATACATACGACCTGGTGCTTCTAAAGTCGAGGTATACATACGTCCTGGTGCTTCTAAGGTCGAGCTATAGGTACATACGACCTAATGCTTCTTCAAGGTGTATTGATCGCAACTTTGTAGGGTCCCCGAAACGATCGATTCCAATCACATCCAGGAAAACGTGAAAAAATTGGTGGTAGGCCATAACATCGGTCGCCGGCAGAAGTTACCAGCCACCAGACAAAGCCTTGCCGCCAAGCGATTTGTCGTGTTCCGGCATGATGTCTGGTGAAGCCGTACGGAGGACGGGTCTGAGCAGTTGTGTTGCGATGTGTGCCGGGTACGATGCGCCTAATGTTGTTGTGTTGGGAGTTTGGTCGTGGAGGGTCTTCAGATCAATCTCCCTTTGGCGCAGCATCGTTGGTCGTGTTGTTGGGTTTAACATTGCATCAACTCGCTCAACTGCCGTCTTCCTTCCTATTCGTTCAGTGTTTCTGAGTGAATAGGCTCTTAATAAACTAGCGCGCTTTACCATCAACGATCGCATCACTGCTTACCATCAGGCGGGATTGCGGTCAAGCGCTAGTTTATAATTATTAAAAATATATATATATATATACAGGGTGGGCCATGAATTAGTTAACAATTGAAAAAATCGTATAAAGAAAACTATTTGACATATTTTTAAAATTATTTATTTACAAGAAAGTTAATTATTTGGAATTTATTTTTTAAAAATAACATCATCTAAATGTCCACCGTTTCGATTTTTCCACTCTTCTAAGCGAGCACCGAAATTTTCGAATACTCGTCGACAAAGAGACCGCGAGATCGCTGACATTTCTTCGCTAATTTTTTCCTTTAGTTCACGTAGTGTTTTTGGTTTATGGATGTAAACACGACTCTTCAAATAACCCCATAAAAAGAACTCTGCTGGGGTTAAATCTGGACTCCTGGGTGGCCATGGGATGTCGCCTCTTCTCTCTTTCCGGAAACATTTCTTTGACTACCGGCAGGGACTCGTTGGATGTGTGACAAGTGGCTCCATCTTGTTGAAACCATGTGTTACGATTGTAGCCAGCAAATTCCACTAGCTTCGGTGCCAAGAACCCCCGTAACATTTTCACATATTCAACAGAATTCACAGTAACCGAACGGCCGCGAGAATCTTCGAAAAAATAGGGCCCAATGATTCCTTTTGCTGAAATTGCAGCCCATACCGTTACCTTGGGAGAATGAAGTGGCCTCGCGTGTTTAGATTTGGGATTTTCGCTGCTCCAATATCTGCAATTCTGTTTGTTTACGTGTCCGTTGAGGTGGAAATGGGCTTCGTCGGAAAATAAGAGGTTGTCAAAATTATTGAATCGATCTAACATTGTTTCGGCATAGGACTTGCGCAGATTTAAATCATTAGGTTTTAATTCCTGTACTAACTGGATCTTATATGGATGTAATTTCATATCTAATTTCAAAATACGGCGCAATGATGTTCGGGATAGTCCTAATTCAGCCGAACGTTTGCGCGTCGATAAATTTGGATCACGTCGAACTGATGCGGAAACTCGCTGCACGTTCTCTTCGCTCCGAGAAGTCCGTGAGCCGCCGGTTTGCTTCACGTTTAGTGTAGATCCGGTCTCTTCGAACTTTTTAACCCATTTTTTTAGTAATGGAGCAGTCGGACACTGATTTAAATCGTGTAAGTCGTATTCAACGCGAAATAAGCGTCTCACAGTAATGAGCGAACTGTTGTTTAAATAAAATTGTTTCACACAATAAGCGCGCTGCGGCCCCGTGAAACGACCCATTGCGACTAAATTTCCGAGAAGCGAGCTAGTGGTAACGCCCCTCCCCGCTCCCCGCGCGGCTTGTATTAGCGCGGGGTGTTAAGTTTAAATGTTAACGAATTCTTGGCCCACCCTGTATATATATATATATAATGTCGTTTACCAAAGTAATTGATCATTTTGGGTACGCTTTATGGAACTATTAAAACTATGGATTTTGCATGGCTGTAACAATAAAGGAATGCCTAGGAAGTTAAATAAATTGTTTGAAAGATCATGGCGTTAGAAAGAGATTGTGAAAGGTATGAAATCTTTTACATACCATTATCTTTTTAAAAAAAATTGTTTGGTTCTTTTATTATAGTGGACAGAGTCATACATCATCCGTGAAGTCTACTGTGTAGCTATCACGGTTGTTGAGATACAGCCTGGTGACAGGTAGATAGACAGACGGATTTTGAGTACGAAACCCTTATAAGAAATGCTCAACCGACAGCAAATAAATTAAGGTATTAGGACCTCAGCAATAATTAGGATGGTGATGATAAAAACAGCAGTTCAAGCTACCCCTAAACTCCAATATCCTATATCCTAATCTTGAATCTTGAGACTTTACTGACAGTTTTAGCAATAAAGTTGAAAATCTAATAAAGAAATATGACAGATAGTAGTAGTATATAGTAGCTTAACGTGCTGTTGACTGTACATTTTATTATATCTCAAATAATGTTGATAACTTTTCCCAAATATGTTGTTGTCAAATAAAAGACAGTTTGTTAAATATGCATGGTGTTTTATTAATTCTATTACTTTATTTTTATAATTGGCTACATTTATTTTTTATCTCCGTATTACCATTTAATTCTAACAAAATTTCCTGATTTTGCCCCCAAAAAAAGTGCATTTTACAAATTATTTGGCTTAAAAAGCTTTTAGAGGAAATGCGAAATCTTAAAAAATAAATGCAAATCGATCTAATATTAAGATAATATACGAGGCAGTATTAATGGTTTAACCTAGTAGTATTATTATAAAAATAAACTTCCATTTTTAAATTAATTAAACTGCACTTGACTTCTCTAGCATGCGCATGACGACGCAAACCACGTGCTTACCGCCATCTTGCGCGCGAATTCCAAATTCAAAACGTAGAAACATGATTTACAAAAATATTTTTGAATGTCGAAACAAAAGAAAATAAGAAATATATTTTGTAAATCAATTTTTAATTTAAATTAGATTTTTTCCATTAAATTTGGTAAAAAGGAAATGTGGGCGTAACTCCTGTCATAGGGTGGGTGGTAGGGGGTAGAGGTGGGATGGGTTCGGCTTCGTGCTTCGAAGCTCGCGCTGTACCGGGTAGTCGTGAGTGCGCCGCCGCCGCGTAAGCAACCCAGCTCGGAGCTCTGTTCGACGCGCTCTAAAACTATTATCGTACCTTTGAAAACTTTTTTAGCGGCGCCGATGCCGCTTTTACATCAGGTGAGAACTATTTTTTTATATATGAATTTTATTTAGTTTCGGTACGATTTTTTAATATTCAAACGTTGCTAAATATATTTGATTTGTTACTTTTAATATTTTAGAATTTTTCTGTAGCCACATTACCTAGTTTAACATTATTTTCTGATAATAATTTCTGGATTCGATACATAATTACGGTAGTCTGAATAAAGTAGTCTTTTTCAAATTGCGTCATACTCTGGTAGATAAAATTCAGTTTACGATTTGAAAATCGCGCATGTGCGACTACCCTCTTGATACCTTCACTCTGAGTCCAATTGACAATGTACGTGGCTAATGCCTACTGGTGGTAATTTGGAGTTCGAAACTCAATTTTCCATATCCAGATTTACTTTTCAAATCTTTAATTCCGTAGATATATTGTAGCATCTCATTATTTATTAGTTTGAAACTTTCTTGCTTACTATTAAGTGCAGTTTCTATTTTATTTCCATACCTGTATCACAATTTTCTTAAATCTGGAATTTGAAAATTACTTTTACCTACCTTTCCAGTACCTTTATTTTTTTGGTGTGGGTGACTCTCGATATAAATGAAACTCAACTTTTACTGATTCTAAGATTTTACTTTAACTTTTCCCTAATACAAATATCAGAACTATTACATATGTACGACCATACTGGGTGTCCGGAACCGACCGGCGTGGCTCGCCGCTGATCTGGTCCAAGCGGCGGGGTTAGCTTACGCTGCAAATACATAGCCGCTACAACATTCCTAATGCATATTTGGTATTTATTTATAATACATATATAATATTCTATAAATGAAACCTGGGTACATGCGTTTTACTTCTAACAAAATACCTGCCACTGCACACGACACCGTTGCTATTTGCTTATTCAGCTACTTGCTCGTGTGTGTGCCGTGGTGGTCTGATTACTTGCTATCGCTCTGTTTCTGCGAATTTAGTTTGACCTATATTTAATTTTAATTGTACACATTATGAAATATTTATGGATACATTATTTTGAAAAAGAAATTTTGCAATTAGAACACCCTAATACAAATATCAGAACGATTACATATGTACGACCATACTGGGTGTCCGGAACCGACTGGCGTGGCTCGCCGCTGTTCGGCTCAAAGCGGCGGGGTTAGCTTACACTGCAAATACATAGCCGCTACAATTTTGTTTCTCACACATGGAGATATACGGCTCGACGAAGAACTGCATCCGTTGACGGTAGTAGAGTTGCCTCTGTAGTAAGTTGCTCTTATATACACTCTCCTTAATTTTGTTGCCGTTTGTACCTTCTCGTAGGTAGCAAAATGGGTCTTATTTCCTAAACGTTTCTTCTGTTACAGGATAACAGCCCCGGTGGCGGGGGGTCTGGAGAGAACCGGCGTTCTCTGGCAGACTTCCTGGGACTGGATACGACGCACCTCTCGGAGCCGGCCGCCGCGCCCGTCACGAATCTCCGGAACGTAAGTAACTTTCTAGATCTAGTTTTTTATAAACTAGTATTTTGTAGAATACAAATATAATAAAACCTAATAATAACTAGGTCCCGAGGTTTGTTGACCATTGACAAAATCTAAAATTTGTTTTTTATATGTATCCTGAAAACTTAAGTTTTATAAGGTTATTTCTCGGTGGTAGGCCATAACATCGGCCGCCGGCAGAAGTTACCACCCACCAAACAAAGCCTTGCCGCCAAGCGATTTGTCATGTTCCGGCATGATGTCTGGTGAAGCCGTTCGGAGGGCGGGTCTGAGCAGTTGTGTTGCGATGTGTGCCGGGTACGATGCGCCTAATGTTGTTGTTGGGAGTTTGGTCGTGAAGGGTCTTCAGATCAATCTCCCTTTGGCGCAGCATCGTTGGTCGTGTTGTTGGGTTTAACATTGCATCACCTCGCTCAACTGCCGTCTTCCTTCCTATTCGCTCAGCTTTTCTGAGTGAATAGGCTCTTAATAAACTAGCGCGCTTTACCATCAACGATAGCATCACTGCTTACCATCAGATGGGAATGCGGTCAAGTGCTAGTTTATAATTATTAAAAAAAAAATAATGATTAACCCTTTTTCCCTAAATGGCGGGGAAGTTACTGCAATTTTCTTTTTGGGCACGTATTTTTTACAAATGTTTTCGGGATTGTTTGATTTTTGACCAGGTTTATATATTTTCAGTTATATTTATATGCAATTTTAAGTACAAACTTACACATGTCGGCGGTGTCCGTAAGGGCGGGAAAAGTAACTTTAGCCTAACTTTTTTACTTACCCTTTAAAAAGTAATATTTCTACTTAAACCAGATCCGGAGCGCTTTCTTCGACTACTATAATGTAAGTACCCAGTAGGTACTTGATGCCTAGGGATTGATTAATCTCTCATTACATTTAAGCTTTGTATTTAGACTAGTTTACTAACTATTACTTATTTTTCAAACTGCTGTATAACTCGTTTTGAAAGTACCCGCTTTTTATTTTTGACCATCCTTTTTAGCTCTTCAAGCTTTTGTTCCATTTTTTTTTTAATTTGGGGATCTACTCTATGTTCAGTCGTGCATCAATCCTCTTAAATCATAGCTAGGTTAAGATGTAAAGGTTTTTAAAATGTCCAACTGCCAAATCTTAAGAATTTATCAAGTGCAGAGGCGGCCCCATGTTGGGCGCCAAGAATGTTATTCCATGTAATATCGCAACATGCATCACATTTCTTATATTCATATAGCGCCAAGAGCTTAAATCAAATTTTAAGTACAAAGCACTCCGTAGGTTTTATTGTCCGTTCATAATGTACCGTACGACATCCGCTTTGATGCCAGTTAATGTTAGCTGAGATTGGTGCCAACAGTGGCCTGTATTAATGGGCCGGCCGTGCCAAATAATGCGGGCCGGATCGCTTGGGTTACTGCACTTGCATTAGCCGACATCGTTGGGTCCCGTATCACCCCCCTCGTACATATATGAGATGCGTACATTTTATGGTTGGCTTAATCGCTTGTATGAACTGTACACAATTTAGAGCTTGAATTTGCAGCCCAGTTTATTTCAGTAGTCTGCATACTCTGCATGCACTTCATATTAGACCTCTGCGCTTTACTTTTACACTACCCACCAATATTGGGTATATTTAAAATTCCCAACCTCCGTTCTATTTAAGGGTAATATTAATATGCAAAAGTCTTCTCTAACGTGAAGACTATCGATTTCTCAATGAATATTTCATTTGCTACTTGGAGCGAAATTTTAAAACTATTCACTTCCCGTTATTTATTGAATACGACGTGAATAGTTGGATGCCGAATCTTCTCAATCTAGTAATGTGCCATTCGGACTCCACGAGTATGACAACGGATTTAAGTCTAGAATATTCCCGGTGAATTATCTTATATCGATTCAGGTGAAATGCATTACCATGATTTGAAAGGAATATTTACGTCCTGGGATTTCATTTATTCTGTACAGTGTCTAGTTGAGTTGCGTTTACGTTTAGTTGAGACTAGTTTAGAGCAATCTTGTGCATACTGTGTATTTTGACTCTCCTGATAAGGCTCATTTAATGCTGATAAGTAACAAGTGCAAGTGTGAAGCGATTAGTTGAAAATGTTAAATGTCAAGTATTAGTAATTGTTCAGGCAGTGTTTAGAGATTCTTGTTAAGTCCAAAGTATGTATGCTAGGCAGTTGTCAAAGCGAAACTGTTAAACGGTGTTTAGGACGGGCTAAGTTGCGAGTGCGGGGTTTCCGCGGGTGTACGGGGAAGCTACTTAACACCAAAAATAGAGCGGCATTCTAATAATTTTTCTTAGCACCTGCACTTCGCACTTAACACTTGTCACTTAACAGCGTGTAAATAGGCCTTGCAAACTTAAGTTCGGTAACCATAGGTACGAAAAAGGACAGTAATTCTCATTAGTGACAGTTAAGTTGCTCTCCTGTTCTAATTCCTGATATTTATCTTTCATGCTTGACTTTTCATATTCTCACCATAAACGTGCGTAGGTAGGTACAACATAGTTACTTAATTCAAGTTCAACTTAGCGTACCGGTCACTTGCGGATCAACGCAATATAAATGTCTGATTCTTATACTTCTTTAAGGTTTTAATGGACAGATCAGGCTAAAATCGAGCGGCATCTTAAAAGTAATATCCACGCGTAGTTTTTGCCAAGATGCTCGCGTCACAACATACCCTTCCAATATGGCTGTGTAAGTTAGCAATCGCGCACTTGGCAGGCGTCTGGCGGCGTATCGCCGGCTATTGGCATGCATCTAACAATATAATATTATTTTGTGTAGGTTCATGCCAAGGCCCCCGCGCTTAATCGGCTCGCGCCCGCGACACGGAAAACTATCTTGGATACAGATAGCAGGTTTTTCATGCTTGTTAGTTTTGGGCACTCGCTGCCTTCGATTGCTCTACAATTTTATCTAATATTAGTTCACAACTTATTGATTGAAAGTAATTTGCACTACCTACCTACAATTCAATTTAGATCCTGTAACTAGTATTTTGTGAAGTTCTATTTTAAAAATAAACTGTTGTTTTCATGTTTCTAAATCATTCGGTTTTTAAATAAGTAGCGAATAAAGTTAAGCTTTTAGTTGGTCTGTTCAACTACTGAATAAGTTGGCCGTAAAGCAGCGAAAGTTGTTGGAAATACATTGTGAAACAAATCTTATTTTATGGGATTTCCGAAGCTGCGGACCTCGTATATTATATGGTTACGGGGCATTTGGTGTTACGGAATTGTATTTAATAATTTATATCATAACTGCGGCGTTCATATATTCGTAAGTATTTTAGTAGTACTTCGGAAGCTTTGGAATGTACGTACCCTCCGATTAGAACCATTCTGACGTCTGTAAGGGTTTCGTGATCTAAGTGGCTTCAAATTGCTCTTGAATTAGGCCGAGTAAACAGATTAGTTTGTATTTGGCCGCCAATAAAGGCTCTGAAAATCGGTACTCGTTAATTTTCTTTTCAAACTAAAGAAAACTTGTTACTTATTAGTTTCATGAACAAGGTTGGTCGACCATTGCTTGACATTGGATTTTATTATACAGTATTATATACCTACTATGCGGCCTATTCATGGTCATTTCTATTATGTAAAAATTAACGATTGTTTGTGGGCAACCCGTACACAAGTTTTTTTTATTACGTTATTTGGGTACATTGTCGAACACAAATTGTCAAAACTTATGAAATAATGCAATGTGCATAATCGAGCTTAAAATATATCTCCGCAGGACTTTGGTGGTGACGGCGACTGGCGCTGGAGCGACGAGCCGGCCAGCCCCGAGGCAGCGCAGACCCCGCGCGCGCTCGTTCCGTCCGCCTGCTTCCCGCCGCGGCATCCTACAGCCTTCGCCAGTTACAGGTACGATGCTCGACATGAATTTTGCGTCCTCCTTTACACTTAATCTTATAGCTGACAATATTGACTAAAGACTTCTTAAAACGATCTTCACCTTGCAAGTACTTACGATACCATTTACTTGCCATAAATTGAGAAAAAGTCTTACCACTATGATAAAGTACTTTATCTAGTTACCTTGTCTACGTTTCTTGGAATTTTTCAATTTTTAGATTGCATCTCTATCCGGTTTTTTCTAAACACTTTTTAAGATTATGGCTTCTTAATTCTTTCTAATCTTTTGTTAAACAAGACTATATCTGAAAAAGTTTTGTTAAATACGAATAAGCACGATATAGGACGGTGGCTAGAGCAATGGTTTGGTTCTCCAGAACTCTTTGTTGAACTCAGCTCGTGTAGAATCGAAATAAACAAACTACTTAATAACTATTGTGCAGATACAATTTTGTACTTTATTTGTGGGAAACCGACGTCTCGACTATTTTTTTTTTTACAAAACATATAAATCTGGTTACCTTTACAATTTACAAAACATAAATCTGGTTACCTTTACAATTTACAAAACATATAAATCTGGTTACCTTTACAATTTACTAACAAATTTGTACTGACGACACCAGATCAAGCTACCCGAAACTGTCAAATATTTCCAATCAACCTTGAGCCTTAATTAATGCTTTAGAGATGAAAGTAGAAAATTTAATACAGAATTCGGACTGATTGTAGTAGCTTGATGTGCTGTCGTCTGTACATAAAAAAGGTTTTATTTGAAATCTCTGTAGGTATACAATAAGTTACTGTTAGCCTGCGTAATCCTATTGCTGGGCAACGGCTTCCCCCATGATTTCAAAGTATTTTGATCCAAGACGGTAAGGCAGGCCTACCTTTATTATTCAACTCATGCCATCTTCTACGGGTGCTACCGCGACGTCTTCCAGCTGTCCGAGCTCCACGTGGTTACACCACATATGATGTGTGGCATAACCACCGCGATTCAAAACTTATTGGGCATACGACATTTATAAAACCTCTCTTTAATCATTGTTTATGAATAAACCCCTTAAAGGATGTGTGGCGTATTGTCACAATACTAGTTAATGTTAAGACCCTAAACACTTATTGTTTCCGACATTAAGAACACAGAACTCCGCTCGCGGCTTGCATAGCCGCAGTACGTACACAAACCTTACAAGCGGTCGGTTATAAAAGAGTAGACTTTAACTCCCATAACTCATCTCGGTGTTCTCAGTCCATCCTACCATTGTTAACTAGCGTTATGTTACGACTATAAATGTGATAGTGATTAAACTGTTTTTCCCGTATCCACGAATTTTATTTAGGAGTGTACCTCCAAGGATGATTAAAGTTAAATGACGTTAAAAGGTCAAAATGTATGGTTAAAGAATCTAATCACTAGTCAACTTTATACCAACGTTTAATAATATTACGAGGATTATATGAATTTATAACTGCAACAGTCTTAAATATGGTTAAACAATCGCTAATCACTAGTTAACTTTAAGCAACTTTTATGAATAAGGGGGAGAGTCTTCAAGTTATTTCATCTTTTACACCTATAATAAACTCTCCATTTAACAAAACAAACTCTACAATAATGAACACCAGTCCCTTAAAAGCACAATTTTTCTTTGCGACTCCGGACGCGTCCATTTTGTCCTCCATTAATACTAATTAAAAACTTGCGTATCTTAATGCGTCGCGTGGGTGAACGTTTTAAGTAACGTTAGTGTGCTTTAATGTAGCAATTATCACTAAGTACGCTTGTTGCAGCGAGAGTGCCCGACCTGGCGCGCAATGGCCCGAAGAATCCACCTCCGGGCGAGGGATAACCGACCTTGTGGCGTCCTTGGTAAGTACAGTTTTTGTTTAAATCTGTGGCAGTGGTTAGGACTTGAGGTTTCGTTGCTATGGGAAAGGGTTTCTTGAATAGTTTTAAGGAGCATAGGTATTGTAATTATTTTGGTTTGTATATTTTATTTTGAACTTTACATTTTAGTTCACTTATATATTTTTCATGTTGGATACTGGAGTAATTTATCTTCGAATGAAAAATGTATAATCATCATATTAGAGATTTAAACCTATTGTACAAAGTGGTGATGACAATACGACAATAAATTAAACATCGTATACCTTAACACAATCGCAGTCTACCCATAAAAAATCATATAAATATATCCATTAGTTTAGTCACAGGAAATAATTTTTAATTATTCCACATTTTCTACATGATGTACATGTGGACAAGGAAGGGCTTACAGGTTAATGACCGCCGCATTAAGCGCGACAATAAAAAAGCGACAATAGCATGTCGATACAGGACCGCGCTGTCGCCGATCGATTGTTAAGTCCTACTGATCAATGGTCGTTGTCTACGAATTTGGCTTGCGGGTTTAGGTATCATTATGATAATATAACCTTCACGGTTCAAGAGAATAAACTGATACCTCTATTGAAATGGTAATGGGCAACATGGACTTTAAACAGTAAATTTTGACGGCGTAAGTGTATCGTGTAATAATTGCCTCTACATTCGCTGCATGAAATGTTGTAAAATTTCAGTCTTAAAATTGTGAATGTTTCCAGAAGGCGCTGACGATGCCCTCGACCTCTATGTCCCTGCCGCCCGCTCTGCTTGACTGCGACGGACTCGAGCGGTATGAGCGGACTGAGCGTTGTGATCGAGACGAGCCTTGGTCCAAACGGAATAACTCCAAGGATCATCGTAACACTATGCTGCCTAGGCGTGCTTCTTTTTGTAAGTAACTTTCCCATTATTCCAGTTTGTTTATGTGCGCTATTTGGGTAAGCGGGGTCTGCTTAATATTTGTAGCAAATAACTGCTTTATTAAACCAACGCCTTATTTTTGTATGAAGGTGGCGTGGTGTCGTGCGGACGAAACGGTGGCGAAGTCCTACGTTGGGGCGGAGAACTCCCGCCGCGCTGCCCCGACCCCAGCGGAGGATTCAGCGCCAAGGTGTTCCTGGGAGGCCTGCCCTGGGACATCTCTGAGGAGACTCTCCTACTCACACTAAAGCATTTCCAGCCAATAAGGTAACATTTTTACAGAACCGTTGCGCTAATCCTTTCTCCACGGTGGCCTACGTGACGTTAGGAATGTAGAACGTAATTTTTTTTTTAAATTTGAATTTAATAATCTAAAAACAAAAAAATAGAATACTGAGGTTAGTAGTCTTACGTTGCAGGGTATTTTAATCAGTGTTCTTAAATATGTATGTCTAGTCTCCTTCAAAATGTAATTAATTGGTATTAAATGAACATACAATTTTTAGATATTCTCCAGAAATTTCTTGAGCAAAGTAGAACAATGTTTCATAAATTTGGTTCCAGTGTGGAATGGCCAGGTCGCGAAGGTCCAGGTTCGGGTGGACCCGCGGGTGGGAGCGCGCCCCGGGGGTACGCGTACGTGACGTTCGAGAGCGAGCGACGTGTGCGGGCACTACTGGCGGCCAGCCGGCGGGACGGGGCCGACTGGTACTACCGCATCGGGACACGAAAGATGAGGAGCAAGGAGGTGGGCATCAAGTTATTTATGCCACTGCCAAGAAATGCTAGCTATTATAATATGAGTGATAGTTTGTGCCACGAAGCGGAGTGGCACAATAGACCGCGAGTTTGTGCCACAATGTGAAGCTGAGTGGCACAATAGATTAGCACGAGTATTACAATAGCCGTTTGCGGCACTGGCATACAAACTTTTTCTTCGACCTTTTTTATTTATAAATGCAGATAAAAGTTTACAATGGCGCGAAAACAGCGCGGCGCGCGCATTGTTTTGTTATAATCCCACAAATGAAAGGCAAAGGCAATTCATCCATACATTCTAAAAACGTGCGATGTTTAGTAGTGACACAAATACGCGTTTTTTTGGCATAATCATATGTTGAATTTTTGATGCCATTGCCATAAGTTCCATTGTAGTACCATTTACCCGTGTGGAAATGGTTATTGTAACAAGACTTAGCAGGAATGAGTACTATTGAGATATGACTTATGGTTATGTATTAAGCAAATTACCAAATCGTCGTAGAAAAAGTAGTTTCATGTTATCCTGTTACATTTCAAAACTGTGAAGGAAAACGTCGTGAAGAAACCGGCATCCCCTCTAGGCTAAACTTCGGAGACGTGACACCCGCACTAGGCCCGCGTGGTAGATTAAGGTCTAGTCCCTCACAGAGGCCAGTGTCTCTGCAGTGGGAACATTATAAACTGATGGTTACGTTACATTTAACAGCATGTACCCTATTTTTTCTCGCTTAACTCTGTCGGCACGGCTGACGCAGGGGTTAGCGATGCGACTGCTGCGCTGCGTATCGTGGGTTCGAATGCAATGAACAAATATTTGTATGACCTACAAGTAGTTGTTCCGGGTCTGGCTGTTTGTGTATGCGAGTCTGTAAACGCACCCACACATACAGGAGAAATTCAAAGTGGGGTAAAATTAAAAAAAAAATTGTTTACCATCGGCTGTAGCTTTAAATAAGACTTTGGGGCCAACTTGCGGCTGTTGTTGTGAAATATGAATAAAGTTTACATGTTTGGATTTTCCACGTACTTTTTACTGTTTTGCTAATGCTGTTTGTATAATTCTCAAGGTGCAAGTAATACCGTGGGCCCTCTCTGACTCCAACTGGGTGGAAGGCGGCTCAGTCCGTCTGGAGCCGAGCCGCACTGTGTTCGTGGGCGCGCTACACGGCATGCTGAGCGCGTTCGCTCTCGCCACTATCATGAACGACCTATTCCATGGGGTTGTTTATGCAGGTTAGTACAATCATTGGGTAAATATATATGTACTTGGGCGACTTAAGTGTAAGTCTTTGGTTTCGGTAATCAATCCATCTGACTCTTAGTTTAAGATTTGTCCAAAACGACGCAAAGGTTTTTTTTTTAACTTTATAAACTAGTGCTTGATCGCTATTCTGCCTAGTCAGCATTGATGCAATCATTGATGGTAAGACTTGCTAGTTTAAGAGTTTGTATTAATTTTAAAGGACATTTCTTCGGACCTCGCGTTGTTTTTAAACTTGCTATTCCATCCTCCATCGATTTTGAAAATGAACTACAGATAATAAAAAAAAACCTGACCGGCAAGTTTTCTATTTAACTATGCCGGCAACTAACTTTTCAGTCATTTCAAAACTACCCTTTAATTTCCAGGCATCGACACAGACAAGTACAAGTACCCGATCGGGTCGGGCCGCGTGACGTTCAACAACGTGCACTCTTACGTGCGCGCCATATCCGCCGCCTACGTACAGATACACACCGAGAAGTTCACTAAGAAGGTACGATCATACTAAAGTCTTTGCATCAACACATGTCATTGACCCTGATTCTCTTGGTGCATCTTTTTCTTTATATTTTATTAAGAAAATTACGGAACATAATGTCAGTTGAGACCTTTCAAATTAGTCCGCGTCCGACGTAAATTGATGCAATTTTGGTCGCCATGTTTATAATCGCGTGTTTAGACGCGATTATAAACATGGCGACCAAAAATGCATCAATTTGTCTATGGAATATCTTAATTTGACAGGATTAAACTAAAATGCTATCTTCTATCCTTTTCTTAATGGAATGGAAAGAGAAGGATGCACTTTACTTAAAATTCGTTTAGTTTGTGAAAGAGAGTCGGCGCCATTGGCTAAATGCAGAAATCGTGCGAAGCCAAAGAAAAGAAAGTTTTTGCATGTACGAACTCCTGATTGCATAAAAAAATGTCTATGGTTCTTTGTACTTTTCATTCGAAAGTCGGTTTTCCTTTTCTATATTGGTAAAAAGTACTTGTTACATGATTGTTTGAAATTTAAGTTGCTAGAAGTATGTTCTGATTAGCTCCAACTTTGGTTTTGCAGGTGCAGGTGAACCCGTATCTAGAGGACTCGATGTGTTCTATGTGCAACCTCCAGCAGGGACCGTACTTCTGTCGCGAGCCCACCTGCTTCGGGTAAGTCCATGTTTCATCTAATTACTTCTCTCTTTACCAAAATTACGTTTTTTCACCCTGGTTTATATTGCCTTGATGTTTTAGAGGTCTACGTATGTTATTCTGTTGAATGTTTATGGTTCATGCACACTTCAATGGTGTAGACTTCTCTTATTCACACAAACTAAACCAATTAGTAAGTTAAGTGCATATTTTTCTTTCTATTTCAATAAGAAAACGATAGAAGATAACTTTTTAGGTTAATCCTGTCGAATTAAGATATTCTATTGACAGTTTAGACGCGATTAAAAACCTGGCGACCAAAAATACATTTTACGTCAAGCGCGGACTAATTTGACAGCTCTAAACTGACATATGTTCCGTCCTTTTCTTAATGAAATAGAAAAACATTCACTGAACTTAAATTTAGTTTAGTTTGAGAATAAGGGAATTGGGGTCAGTATCGTTTGTCCTCTGAAGACTTTGGATACTAGAATACTTCGTAATCGAATTTTCAAATATCTAGGTTGGTATAACTGTTATTCAAAAAGTAAATGAAAGTTCTCCGCTTGCAGCTACTTCTGCCGCTCGTGCTGGTCCTGGCAGCACTCTACAGACGCTCACAAGCCGCTCACACGCAATTCAAAGAGTACGCTTCCCACGCCATCGGGCGCGCCCCCCGCCCCCCTGTTGGCGCCCCCCGCGCCACCGCTGGCGTCCCCGGCCGCGTCCACGCGTGCGCAGTCATCGCCCAGCGACCAGCAGATGGCGCTGTACAATGGGATGTTTGCTATTGAAGGTAAGTAAGTTCCTGTATTGACTACTTAATTGCCGTAATCTCTTAGTTTTTTTTCCCAACGTCGACCAATTAAGTCTTCGACTAACTATTGACGAAATGTATTTTTTTTTTGTATTGTTCGGGATTCTAATCTGCAGAAAATGTCGGCGGGGTTCTTTATCAATCTGTCATGTAGCATATTACGAACTTCAAGCAACTTCAATAGGCATGTTACCTGGGTAAAAAACGTGATTCTATTTAGTCCGTCATTCAAAAGATAGAAAAATATTGGATACGTATATTTTGTTTTATGAAATCAATAAAAATTGACAAATATAAGAGGCATCAAAGATCTGGAGTGGTGGCTGGTGACGTCACTCATCGCTAGTGTAGCGTACAGTGACGTCACACGAGTTTTCAACGCACTGTCTTCATTTTTTGTTTATATGAAAAAAGAATACGTGTCTAGTATTTTTTGGAAATCTGACAGACTACTAATTTTTTAGTCGACTACCCTATTTATTAAATTTAAACTTCTTCAGGCACCCCATCTCCAGCGACAAGCGGTACGAGCGACGAAGTGAACGGCAGCGGGTCTGAGCCGGGCAGTTCGGGGAGTGCGGGGGGGCCGGGGGGGCCGGGGGTCCCGGGGGGCGGCGGGTGGGCGCGGTAGGCGCGCGCCCCCTGTTGTCGACCCGCTATTAAGTTCGGCGCTTCGCCAACATTTTGCTTTTAGGGTGGATTTTCAAAGATAAGGCACTCTAATGTTGCTAGATTTTTGGACTTGTTTTTAAAAATTCTAAAAATCTCCTTTAAATATTGCTATATTATTCAAATTTTAAAATTTGCTTAATTTATTATGAAATGTTGCCCTAATTTGATTTTGTAAGTTACGCACATTCGAGTGCTCTTGTCAACCGCTCAAATAATTATTGATCTCTTATTACTAATTCTAGTTGATTTGTATTAATTGTTAATTATCATTGTTACCATTCCTTTATTTTATAAATTATGTTCTTAACTTTGCCAAACTTTTACTCTATCAAAATGAAATTTTAAAATATTTCTTTTTGTTGTCAACAGTTTTTTTTTTTTGTATAAACTTGGTATATTGTTTACTAAATCATATATTTTACTGTAAAGTATTTCATATTATAATACGCAATCAGCGTAGAAATGTTCCTTAGACAATTTTATGTACGTGCCTATTAGATTTAGGTGATTTTAATCGATTCTAATGTGCCTCCTAGTACTAGCCCCATAGGCCTGTGCGCTATAATTTTAAACATTTTAAATAAGCTTTTAAAATGTATAATCATTGTGATTTTAATATTTTGGAAATGTTCATAATCAGATGTTATGAGAAGTTGATTTTATCTCTAATAGCTTGTTTGATTTTAAACTTTACAAATATACTGTTATTGCAAATGTTTTTGTATTATTTCTTGATTACCTAGCCTACACCTCTCACGACATACTATTTTGAAGGTATGTGATCTTTGGCTGTGAACTACTCTCACATGTTTCTTTTCTTCAACCTATAGAGGTCCATTTCTGGACAAAGCCTTCCCCCAAGGCTTTCATTGCTTTGGGGGGATACTACTTAAGTTTCGGTTTCTCGTTTCTTGTTACGATAGCTAAACTCATTCGTCACTGGTATAAAATTCAGGTTTCAACCCTGTAAGATCTCAAGTTGTCAAAATATGAGGAAAATGAAATATGACGTGTATCTCTACAATGGCTGGACCAAAAATTTTGAAAGTTTTAAGCTCTTCAGCCAAATTGCTTCAACAAGTAATATCGACCAGACCAAGGCCGTTACAAATTATAGCGTATATTAAAATGTGCGTCACATCTTCGTCACTAAGGGCCTTATCATACTAGCGGATTGCGAGCGTCATAGCACCGTGGACGCGCCATTTTGTACTATCTCGTACAAACGCCCGCCCGTCCGCCCCGCCTCTCTTCAGTCAGTAACGAGACACGAATCTATAAGGACGTATGCACCATCATGGCATCATTGGGAGATTCGGATATTGATACAGAGTTGTTTATAATTTTAAATTTTTTAATCGCCACTGTTAAGCCGTTGTGTTGATAATTTGTAGGTAGCTAATGATTAATCGATTAACAATATTAAAGAAGTATTATTAGAAGCATTATCTCCTGTGTATTTAATGTTTAAAAATACATTATAGTAATTACGAGCCTTTCTTCAGATGATACTGATAATCTCAAACGTGTGTCTTCATGTCTTATATCAGCGTGTATTCGATGCAACAGTTCATAAAATGTAGTTCTTGACATTCGCAGGTAGGAACGAAGTTTTGGATTATGTTTTATTCGTTTGCAAAACAACACAAAGTAGTCGCTCTTTTCCATTCGATTAATTGATAATGTATCTTCCCAAATTCGTCGATGCTTCCGTTTTCGTCTCCGGCGTCTTCGAAGTAACAAAGCCAACAGCAGTGTCTCCTCGTCAGAATCCATTTTGTTACTGAGTGTAATTGTGCGTCGTTAACTTGCTACAAACACGCGACGAAAACCTTGCGAATATGCCGCACGTCCGCGACGTCTTCGCTGAGCAGCCGCGGCGTGTTCGCGACGCATTCGCTGCGCGCCCGCTTCGCTTTGAAGACGCTCGCAATCCGCTAGTATGATAAGGCCCTAAAAGATACTTGTCACGTTGCTAGCAGGCTGGGGGCAAGGTTCTGAAGTAATTTTGGGAATGACTACCCTCGAGTGTTGCCTCTGCGCAAGCGGCACGATGGCCGACAACTTATCGAAGGCTCAAGAAGTTTCCCGAAGCATCTTCAAAGCTGCCGATGCAGTAGCCTCTAGCATACCTAGCGGTATATTTGTTACTACGATCATATATCCTGGAACTTTCTTATTGCCATGAAGTTAATGTACACACATCAACAATGCCCAGGGGTTTTACCGTAGGTACTTTTACCGTATTTTACAAAATTCTATGTATATTTTATTGTATTAGAACAATATACCTATAAGGAATTAAAGTTTATTTTATGGTTGCAATAAGTAAAAAGCATCAAAGACTTTGCAATCTTATTTTTGCGTGTAATTTTTACTTCATACATGCATTTTATATTATATAGAATTATGAAAATTAAAGTAAAAAATAACAAAAATTAGTTTAGTAATCAGTTTTTCCTCCTCTAACATAGATAAAGAGTTGGGAATCTGTTATTTCATGATCAAAATTAAATTATGTTATCCAAAGCAAGTGCAGGAAAAGCTGTTCTTTTGTCATCAGGTTGGAGAAAAAGTATGCATAGCTCTTCGTTGTAATTTAGAGGGATGGGGAACGGGGTGCAAAGTTCAGTAATCCTCCACAGAAAAGAGAGGATCCTTCGACCAAACTGGTATTTTCTGGATTGTTAGATGCAGGATTTGCGTGACGTCAGTATGAGTCGTCCGCATGTAGGTACCGCTATATACAGTAACATGTCCCATACGTGGTCAATGGGATTCATGTCGGGAAACAGCAGGTCAGTCAGTCATTGGTTTCATGTTCTCTGAGCACAGTTGAAATCGGCTCAACCGTACGGATACGGGCATTATTGTGCATGAGTTGGAACTCCTGATCCATTTGTACCCTTTCATCCTAAGAGGCCTCGCGCCCAATGGTACCTCGCGTCCAAAGGGACCACGCACGAAGTCACTTTGAATGATTAATTTAAAAGAACCTAAGACCGACAACTAACCCTCTACTTCATTATCAACCTTTTATTCGTCCCACTGCTGGGTACAGGTCTCTTCTCATATAGAGAAAGATTAAGGGTAGGTAATCACCACGCTTGCTCAATGCGGGATGGCGATTTCAGATTTAAAGTCCAGGTTTCCTCAAGATGTTTCCCTTCAACTTTCAGTCATTTGTGTCCAAGATATACTTAGAAAGTACATATAACTTTAGAAAAGTTACATTGGTACTTGCCTGACCTGGAATCGAACCCGCGCACTCATACTTGAGAGGCTAGTGTTTTAACCACTAGGCCACCACGACATTTTTTGATGTGACAACTTCTTATTATTGGATGAAGCCGGTTACACGCACAAAAAAATGACTCTTGCGGCGTTACCTCTTCCCATTTAAGGCTTGAAGTGCAAACGAGAGCGCGGTACGAACGACAAGGAGGCAGAAAGAAAGTACATATAACAAAAGTTAGACCTACTTGTCTAACCTGGAATCGAACCCGCACACTCATACTTTAAAGGCTGGTGTTTATCTTTTTTCGAAACTTTAGTCCCTTAGTTTTCACCAGTGAGGAGTTAGAAATAAGTTAAAATTTGCACCACAAAAGACGAAAGCAATGATCCTTACGCGGAAACTTAAATATGACACTCCCCTGTTGAGCATGAGCAGGATCGGTATTGGCATGTCGCAGGAGATCAAAGTCCTAGGGTGACCATCGACAGCAAGCTGATGTTTAATGCCCACGCATCTAATGCACCAGTACACGACTAAGAGTTAACAAAAATACTGTAAAACAACTTTAATAAGACTCAAGGTCATATAAATGTTTGATTATATGACAAAAATGTTAGTTGGGTAGTTACCACACTCCTGTACCGAGTCCTTGCCTTTGAAGACTGGAGTAATAGTAATTAGTCTCCTTCGGCTCGGATTTTGCCGGTCAGGAGCACGCGGTTCAGAAAGTTAGTTAACATGCCAACACCGCCAGGACCCATCGCCTTCCAAACTCAATGGGGACTCCTTCAGCTCCGACAGCCTTCCAATTCGCCATGCGACGAAGAAGCGTATGGACTTCCGAGGGCGTTATCGGGGGCACTAATCCAAAATTTGGAGGGAGTTCCGGTGGCTGCACTTCTTGGTGCTGCTTATTCAGCAGCACGTGGAAGTACGAGCGCCATCTCATAGTAGGTTACTAGTAGGATCTTTAACACAACGGCATTTGGATATATATCCTGTACCTACAGCTTTGACCCTGGAACGTGCCAACTTGTAAATGAGCTTTTGCCCGTCAGACTATTCAAAGTTCTCGTAGAGCGGTTGCAAGTGGTCTCGTCTAGCTCTGGCACAGCTCTTTTAGTGGCACGTTTGGCAACCTTGTATGCGTCGCGATCTTCAGGAGATCCGGTCGCTTGCCACGTTTTGAAGAGAGCTTTGTTCACCTTAGTCTCCTTTTGGACTGTGTCGTCCCACCACCAGGTCTCCTTGTCGCGTTTGCGGCCGCCGTTAGAGACGAGGAGCACCACCCGTGCTGCCCCAGTATTTCCAAATTATTCCAGTCCCTCGATGTACGCGGTAAAAAAGACGAGGCGAAACGCTTCGCACGGATTGTAGCGGTGTCAACAACATAAGGTTGGATACGCGTCGTACGACAGGTCGCCCAATGATGGAACGGAGATGGCGGTATTGAATTATGTAATGCCCTTGCACACTCTCCAAAATGCATCCTATAGAACACCGAAAGGCTGGCTACTCTTCGCCTGTATTCCAGGCTATGGAGACCGTTTTGAACTAAATCTGGGCGAGCCTCCTTGCCGCCATGGGATCTGGAGTCATTCAGCTGCCGTGAGAAATCACGCCACAAAGGATAGAAGTCCCGAGCCGGGGTCTTATGGCGTTTTGGTGGAGAATGTGATTGTCGTAACCCCGTGCTGGACGTGCCACCATTGTGGCGATAAGTCGCTTTTTTGTGGAATGGCTAGAGGCGCGATGGCTCTTCACCTTCCGAATAACGCAGGTCTTCACCGGACACGGTTCTTTCGAGAGGTTAAGGTAACACATACAATACAGGCCTAGCCTAGTTTAGGGGACAGGGATAAACCTATTGTACCTATCGTAATGCAGTATTAATGTATACAAAACTGAAAAAATGTTTTTTTTGTTGTGCCAATAAATATTTGTATTTGTTTCTATTCAGGATAAGGCAGGAGGTAACGCTAGCCACTGTGCGATTCGCTCTGAGGACACCGTGGAGCATCCGCTTGTCCAGGCTATGGTGCGGAGTTAGAGTGAATGGGAAATCGTCACCTCCTTCTGGTAAACGGAGTAATAGGCTCAAAGGAGCAGGCGGAGTGAAGGAACGGCAATCTCTGTTCCTCCACAACCTAGCTACCATCTACCTTCGGGCCACCGATACCGAACGACGCTGCGCTGTTGAGGATTTCATTGCTGAGATGAACCTATCGATTCATAATACCCCTGATGCACCACCTACTTTCTGCAGCCAAATGGGCGAATCTTGTATTGACGTCACACTTTCAAGTGCCGACGTACGTTTGGATAGGTGGCGTGTCCTACCGGACGCGTCTTGTAGTGATCATCGCCTGATCGTGTACGAATTTGTTCCTGGTTATATTCAGGGTCCGTCTCAAATTCCCGGTAATTTCAGATATAGATGTAAAGGCGCGAACTGGGAATTTTTCGGCTCGCTTTTTGCGTGTCACGCCAAAGAATTCACTCGGGACGGGCTGTCAGCCGAAGAAAGTGCTGACATTATGTCAGAAACCTTTACCTACTGTGCTGACATTGCCATTGGTCGCGGATCTATGACCAATATTCGTAGATGTGACTGGTGGAGTGATTATTTAGTTGAACAGCGTAAAAGATATCGCAGAGCGCGTAGACAGTTAAATAAACTCAAGAGCCGAAAGATTACTGGAGATCTTCTTACGTTCGCTTTAAATGCTTTTAGTAGAGTATAATTGGGGGTTCTGGATCACAGGAAGTCCAGCGTAAGTAGAGCCGTGTGTGTATGTATTTTGGTAGGCGCGCGCGTCCAGGTTATGTTGGTTTAGATGCGTTTGCGGTTGTTTTAGCGGATGTAAAATATTGATAAGGAATGAATGTTGGTGTGAAATAGTTAATAGTTGCGGTGGCGCGTTGATAAGGATGGTGAGAATTGGGTTGGCCTTGGTGGTGCTGGTGTGTTGCGGATAATTTAGTAATGAATTGAGTTATTTAGGTGTTGGATTGTGGGGTCTGGTGTAAGTAGAGCTGTGAGGGTATGTATTTAGTGTGGGGGGTTGGGTTCAGGTTAGAGTGGTGTGTGTCTAGCGGAAACAGTATGTTGATGGTGTTGCCGGGGCGGGGCGGGTGCGGGGAAGGGCGCTGCGGGGTGTTGCTGGGGCGCTGCGGGGCGGGTGCGGGGCGGGGGAGTAAATGTTATGAAACTTTCTTGTTGTGGTTAGTGTTCTTTTGTTAAGTACGTAGACCCCTGTGTGTGTATGTAGTTTGGTAGGAGCGCGCGATCAGGTTATGTTGGTTTTGGTGCGAAATGGCATGTTTCTGCGGTTGTTCGCTGTGACGTATGATGTTAACACATTATAATGATTGTAATCGTTACTAGTAGCTCCATCTATTGAACTTATTGTGCGATAGCGTTGATTGTTGCTATGGAGGGGTGGTGGGAGGCGGGGGCGAGCGGCGGCCTCAGTAGAAATATTAAATATAGAACAGGTTAGAAACAATGTTTCTGCGGTTGATAGCTGTGACGTAGTTTGTGCGCGTTGATAAGAAGCCGTGACGGTTGATTGTTGCTATGGAGACGTGCGGGGTGGGGGAGGCAATATTACTCAGTAGAAATATTTAATATAGAACAGGTTAGAAACAATGTTACGCGTTGATAAGGCATGTCTCTGCGGTTGATCGCTGTGACGTAGAATTGATAAGAGTAGCTATTTATTTATAGCAGAAAGGAACTTATTGTGACGTAGTGCGATAAGAAACAATGTCGCGCTCGTTGCCCTTCCTGTATATCCTATTAGAAATGATAAAGAAAATTTAAATATAAAACGAACGATGAAAGGACTTTATTCTCATTAAGTTGATGTGCTTCATATTGATTAGCAGTAAATAATAATTATGGAGCGTGAGAAGACGCAGTTGTTTTGTGGTTCTGAGAGAAAGAAAAGAGCGGAGGGAAGGGATGAGTGTGGTATACGCGTACAGGATGACTCAGTGAGTAGTAGTAAACCTACAACCTCGTCGTTGAGTAGAGAAAACATAGTGAGGAAGATGTATCAAACAGCTGAATTTCCATTTTTCAAGTTAAAATCAAGACGACTGCTCACTTTCGAAGACTGGCCTGTAGGTTTACGCCAGAAGCCTGAAGATCTTGCAGAAGCTGGTTTCTTTTATACTGGTTATGGAGACAGAACTAGGTGTTTCCATTGTGGTGGAGGCTTAAAAGACTGGGAAGAAGATGATGATCCTTGGCAGCAGCATGTTCAGTGGTTTAGTCACTGTGCTTATGTCAAGTTCAAACTTGCAAAGAGTTTCATGTAAGGTTAAAAGTAAAATAAAAGACTGTGTACTACAAACATAATGAATTTTATTTGATTATACTATAATGTCCCCAAGCCAGTGTGTTTATTCCATCCTCAGTAATACATCTTTTATCATCATCACCAGAAAGTACTTTTCTTCTCTTAATTTGTGTATAAACATGATGCTTATCGCTAGCAAATGTATACATGTTATCATATTTTACATAACCACAATCAAGTGCTTTTTTATAATTTTTGAAATGTAACTTTCTTAATAGGAGCGGAGGTACCTTTGTTTCTCTTTACAGTCAAATCATTTAGTAAAACATAACTATACATTTTGGAACGTAAACCAACAAACTCTTTGATGATACAACCATTGGTTTCATCTTTCATAAGACCAATCACTTTTTTGTTGACTAATGGTAGATTATAAACATTGTTCATGGGAAAATCAGAGGTGTCAAATTTAGTCTCTAAGTCACACCTAATATCTTCATAAAAATTTTCAGTTGTGATTTGATAGATGAAAGAATCGGTATCTGTGTAGAGTAATTGTACGTTATGTTTGTATTTAGGTAGCATATATGAGTAGTGAAAATTGTACATAACATATTTGGAAAGTTCTAGTATAGTGAAACCAGCATAAATAGGTTTATTATACAATATGTTTGTTTTATTCATTTGCACCGCTATAAAATCTTCGGAGAAAATCTTACAACTATGAAAATTAGGATGAGCTATGTATCTTTCAGCACCGTATTTACATTTAGTATTACCTTTCTCATCACTCCACATGTTACAAAGTTTCACATCAACTCGTTTCCTTACATTCTCTATGGTTTTACCGAAAATCGAGTTGTTCATGAGCTTGTGGAAGTCTTTTTCAAAAGAGTTTTTTGCAAATGTTCTTTTTTGTGTGTTTAAATCTATGTAAGGTTTAAGCCATGGGGATTGCTGAAACGATAAGATCCTATGGATTTTTTTACAAACTAACCCATGTTCTATGCATTGCTTCAAGTTAACATAGTGAATTACATAATTGTGTTTGTTGTTCAGAGTAAGTAAAAGCTTTTTAGTTTTACCGTTTGGTGGTGTTTTTGTTTCAGCACAAAATGGATAATCATTGTGTAAATCATGTAGACACTGTGGATACTCCAGGTCCACTTCCAAAATGTAACCGATATCTGAATCAGGACGCTGTGCTAATATATTGAATGAGTTGATTTCATCACTCGTTAACCAAACAAAGTTTCCATACGGCAGATATTGACTCATAGCATAACCATACAAATTATTAACATCCAAATACACAATGAAACTGTTATCCTTTGTAGGATTGTATGTGGTTGGATCTAGAAAGTTATTATTAGCCTGAGCGTGTCTTTTGGAAACTTGACTAATACCACCTCGAATACCAGACTGTAAGAACTGAATCATTTCATAATCGGTGAGAAGTTCGAGATTTATTCCTGTCTGTCTCAACATAGCATCCCATGAAAGGTGGGAGGTGGTGGTGGGTGGTACACTGGGTGCTGTAAAATATCTACAAGGATCTAGTTTATATGCACTCAAACAGATACTACGGAAATTTTCAAACACTTCAGCAAGCAATAGGACATCTGTTTTGAGATATAAATCACAGTATTCACCCAACGTTTCTAATTTAAATTTTTTCCATACAGTTTGTGCGTGCATGTAATCGCTATCGGAAATATGTGATTGTGTTAGTTCACTGTAAAATGATTGTTTATCTGGTAATGATGTATCTTTGAGTTTGGTCCAAGAGTCAAGGTATTCATATGGAAACACACCCTTTCGTGTTAAAAGACTTATTTGATCAGGATCTAAAAAGTGTTCAGATAATATATGAATTTGATCTCGTGAGAGATTTTTCACCAGTTTATCTAAACTGGTGGACATAAATTTAAACGAATCAACAAAACGTATTGTTATTCCTTTTTGAGTGTTATCATCATCACTATCTTTAAAATATAACTTTTGACTAAATGAAATGTACTTTTCCTTATTCTGTGGTATACACTTAATATGGACACCATCTCTTGCAGCAAGCTCCTTAATGAATAAGTGACTATCATATCCGCTTAAATTATGAAAAAATATTGGAATATAGTTGGGTAGAGAATATTTTAAATTACATAGCTGATGAGCTACACCTCTAGTTTTCCCTGTGAGATGGCAATGATCGATAACTTTTCGATCGGATGATAACAATGGTTGCTCACAAATATGACAATGAGTGAATGTGTTATCCGTTATCAAGCTTTCATTTTTATCATAATATGGTATTTTATTTGAGTAATTATCAGCAATATAACGAGTATCCAAATAGATATTATCTACAAACTTTTTAACACAGTCTTCACCACGATATGTAACAAATTTACTTAATGAACTATCATAGTTACAATGAATGTAATACGCAAAAGCGCATGGAATGTGCTCATGAGTGTAATAAGTGGTTTTCATTTCCTCCATTTTGAGGGGGTTTAAAATTGATTCAAAATCTGCATATATAACAAATGGTATAGAAAGTTGATGACTAATATTTTTGAAACTCAAGTACTTATCATCGGGAGTAGGTAGTTCTATTAAAGCTTTTTCACATCCTAACATCTTATGACGTTCAATTTTAGATTTTTTTTTTTTTTTTTTTTTTTTGTTCAATTTTAGACTCACTAATGAAATATTGCAAGCATCCATCACAGAAAAATATTTTATTTTTATGACTGGTAATTTGAGAGCGTATCAGACGAGACATTTGTTTTATCCAACAATAATGAGATTTACCATTATGTTTAGTATCTTCATAAAATAAGAGATTAACATGACGATTGTTGGGGTTACCCTTAGATATATACATGGGTACGATCTTTTTAGTTTTTTTAATACCATACACATTAATATTGATCTGGTTCAACTCTTCGAAACGTTTGATTCCTTGAATCGATACTGGTAAATTAATTCCTGCTGTTTTGAAGACTGTCTCATAGTGCGGGTATGATATTAGACGATTCGAGTTGGAATCAGCTGGATAGAGGGCGCTTGCTACTGCCCAGAAAAAGCAGGCATTGTCGGTGTTCTGTACATTCACACATGCATGTTTACGTTGTATCCAATCCGGAAGTGGTATGTAAGAGCCGGCCTTTAACGGTATGTATTTGTTGATGTTAATCTCTAAAAATTCAATCTTCTCCAATGTCCATCCGCTATCTCTTTCTTAAAACTCTTCACATTTATTCAGAATTTTAGCGCAGGTCTCGTTATAGTAATGAGCTGTATTCACAACATACATGAAATAATCTCCTGCATCTTGTTTACATAGTAACTTATGACGTTTCGTTCTCGAATGAGTAATTAATTGATTACTCTCCACTTTTGTATTACAAAAAGGACACTCGTACATTGTTATGCTACACTATGGTTATAAAAAAAAAAAAACAAGTACTGGGGCCTTACCATGAGCTCTTATAGCAGGGCAGAAACAGTCCTAAATTAGTTTTCTGTACCATGACGTCTTATTAGCAGGCCTGCAACAGTCCTGTTGCGTTGACGTTTACAAAAACTGTTCACCTTTTTTTATGTATAGAATTTCGTACCATGACCTGCTATTTGACAGCAACAAAACTAATATTGAACGGCTGTAATGTCATCTTGAATAAGTTACTATTATAGAAGCTTAATCAACTTTGTTTTGATCATTTTTTGATAATATACAGTATCCATAGAAAACTTATTTTTATGTTTATGTGTAATAAAACTCAAAATTATAAATTACTCATGCTGCACATCAATGTGCAAGGATTATATGAAATAAAAACCTTATTCGTTCGTTTTAAACCACATAGGTATAATCGTAGTTAACGAGTGCCGGGAGGATTTTTCAAGAATGTCAAGAAATACCCGCGTTATTGCAAACAATAAAGATATCAGACAACAATTCCTACAAATCCTATCTAGGATAATATCACGCACTTACCAAAGGAAATCACAACAGACGCAGAATACGAGAAATGCCTATACAAATCCAAGAAAAAGCCATGCCAGAAATCTTGGATGTGTAGGTATGCGGAACTGCATCATGAAAACAACAGTTTATATAAATGAATTAAACCTTAGTACTCTGGGATATCCTCGATTGGGATACATGACGTAAGACATAATGAAGACTTGCTGTTGCTGCACCTCCATAATTTTACAACCACTGAAAAGAATGAAAATTACCCTGGGAAATAAAACATCTATTCTGTTATACCTATAAGAAAGTAAATAAGCCTCTTGAAATGAATATTTTTCTTATTTTAACCTTAATATTTACACATACTCATGTTAAATAAGTACCTTATTTCTATAGCAATCTAATGTACCTACTCAAACAAGGATTCAATGGGAAATATTTTAGAAATCAAACCCATAAGTTGCTTCTAGCCTTTTATGTAATGCATTGCTCTGGGAATTTATAATTGCAGAAAAACTATACTTTAAGAACATTGTAGTGTAAGGTAAAAATAGGTACTTCCTTTGGGTGCACCCACTGACTTAACAGCTTTGTCAGCAGAATTTAAGAGGTTTTTTTGTATGGAGCTCTCTCACAATCCTCCAAAAATTGTGATACGTATCATATTATTATACTCTTTGTATAACATTTATCTATTAATTAAATACATGTTTAATTGTTCCAAGTCAAGGTTGTGGTATATTTAAACTACGTCTAACAGGAATATTGAGAAATATGATAATAAGGAACCTAAAAAATCCTGAGCAGTGTATAGTTTGGACCCCTTTTAGAATTTAGTACAATAGTTCACCGTTCAGAAACAAATAGTAGAAATAAAGGCTGTTTCTAACGGTTCAAGAAATGAATGATCAGATTTTAGCAAAATATTTTATTACTATGAGTACTACTTCAATTTTGGTGTCAGATAAAAACAAATAAGCATGCTCAATATTAGGTACAGTACATGAGCACAACAGCTAACAATGTCTTCACACATTGTTTTGAACTCTTACAAAAACAATTAACACAGCATCCTTCTGGAGTAAATGCTGAAAAGAATGAATATGAACCTGGGAAATAAAACATCTACTCTCCTATACCCATAAGAAAGTAAATAAGCCTCTTGAAATGAATATTTTTCTTATTTTAACCTTAATATAATCACACATACTCATGTTAAATAAGTACCTTATTTCTATAGCAATCTAATGTACTCAAACAAGGATTCAATGGGGAATATTTTAGAAATCAAACCCATAAGTTGCTTCTAGCCTTTTATGTACCTAATGCATTGCACTGGGAATTTATAATTGCAGAATAACTATACTATAAGAACATTGTAGTGTAAGGTAAAAAATACTTCCTTTGTGTGCACCCACTGACTTAACAGCTTTGCCAGCAGAATTTAAGAGGTTTTTTTGTATGGTGCTCTCTCACAATCCTCCAAAAACTTTAATAGGTACCTATCATATTGTTATACTCTTTGTATAACATCTATCTATTAATTAAAAGCATGTTTAATTGTTCCATGTCTAGATTGTGGTATATTTAACCTGCATCTAACAGGAATATTGAGAAATATGATATAAGAAACCTAAAAAATCCTGAGCAGTGTGTAGTTTGGACCCCCTTTTAGAATTTAGTACAATAGTTCACTGTTCAGAAACAAATAGTAGAAATAAAGGCTGTTTATAATGGTTCAAGAAATTAAAAATCAGATTTTAGCAAAATATTTTATTACTATGAGTACCTACTACTTCAATTTTGGTGTCAGATCAAAACATAAATAACACACACTCAATATTAGGTACAGTACATGAGCACAACCGCTAACAATGTCTTTCCACATTGCATTGGACTCTTACAAAAACAATTAACACATCATCATTCTGGTGTAAATGCTGTACCATCTTGAAAATACCATATTCAGAATAACCAAAATATCAATCCTATGGAATTAAAAAAATATGAGAATTTAATTATTTATCTACTGAAACTATCTTTACAGGCATTACCTTAATGTGACAGTTCAAACATTTTAACATATTGTATACCTTAATACTATTTAACGAAATATAAATATAAACATACACAAACACTTATATTATAATCTTACTAAATCTATAATATATATAATTAGTAACAAAAACTTTTATGTGTAAAACATAGAATAAACAGCAGTGCTTTGGTCAGTTAACTCCTGCCACATGTATCTCATTGATGGTGTGCGCAGCTCTGGTTAGGGGTGGCTTTGCTAGCAGATTAGTTCTGGCTATAGGCACCAGTTGCAGCGGCGGACGAAGTCTCCTCCACACGTAGTGGTGCGGCACAAACAGACTCATGCGCTGCAATAGTTTGTCTCCATTCCACGAAGCAGCTTCACCAAGTAGACAACCAGAGTAAACTCGCGTCTGATGACTTGTGATTGATTATAGTCAACTATGCCCAGAACAAACAGAGTAGGGTAGATCAATGAGTAAAACGGATATACCCCATAAAACTTCAAGTACAAATACTACGAGTAATATAATAATGTATACAAATGAAAATATTTTAAGAAAATAGGTTATAGTTTTGTTGTCATTTCACACTTGCATGTTGACATTGATAATGTCAGATAGTGTTGATGCTTGATGTTTATAACTCGTTATCGTTAATCTAATTAAGTTTCGATTCGATATCCAATTGATGTGCCTGATGGTTTAAATTAGTGCAACGTAATTAAATAAATATCACCAATACACACTACATAACTGTCGTTCTTAATTCTATAATTAAATGCGATGGTAGATTATAAACCAGAGAATAGATATTATATATTTATTAAGATACACTACACGAAGTTTCGATGTATATGTTTTATGGTTTTATACAGTTATTTCACTTAAATGCTACGCGATGTTGATATTAACCGTCATAATACTGTAATGAAAATTATACAGTTCCGTGAGTTAGTTCTGTCTATTCTACACGTAGTCAACTGATGAACTGACAGAACTAAATTTTTCACTAAAATCGTTATCCTAACGTCATTGATTATCAGATGGACAGTGGAATGTCAGTAGGAGAATACGATCTTTACAAAGACGAATAAATTGAATGTCACTGAGTATGGATCTTGCTATAAAACTTTCTTTTAAGTTATTTTATTAATAATTGAGATAATCGATTGCCGGTAGAGTCTAAGTAACAACACTAATGTCGAACTAACGAGAAAACAAAAACTGTAATCCGTTTCACGCTGATTTTTACCTACTCATTTCAGACGAGAGTAAATCAACTAAAAATGGGTTTAAACACACTACACCGTCAGCGATAATTTATTTAATTTTTAAAAGTAGATTTACTTACCACCTTTAACTGTAATTAGGTAAAGAATTAGTTTTTTTTTAAATACAAAATCGTTTATAACGTTTCAATACAATTATTTATTACATTGACAATACGACGACGACGATATTGGGAATTGAATAATTATCAACACACTTCACACTTGTTTTTATTCTGAATCTTGATTATGATTAGACTTTACGTAAAAAGAAACGACCAATAAGTACACATTATAACACAAGCGGCCCAAAAATACTATATTTTCTCTGCAACCCCTTTCTACATTTATAAAATTTCCTATATAAAATTGATAAACTGCAATTATTGGGTTATACTAACACAAAGACTTGTATAGACGACAGCACAGTCAGATTTCTTTATCCGATTTTCAACTTTATCTCTAAAGCGTTAAGGCTCAAGGTTGATTGGGAATATCTGACAGTCCGGGTAGCTTGACATGTTGTCGTCCGTACATGTATCAAAAAAAATTCAGCACATTAATCATAATTGCTGTCCTCAGCGACATTCTAACTAAAATTCTTAGCAAACAAACTTAAGACATTGTACAGAGTTTATATTGAATAAAAAATACAAATATTGGCGCGCTACTTCTTTTTTCTTTCTTTATTTTTTGGCTTGGCACGGTCTGTGCATTTAGCCAATGTCAAGTAATTATGAATTACATATTCATGTAGAAAAAGACTGCAGCGTGACCAGTCTTACGTGTGAGGTTTGGGGCTAAGTCATGATGTGGCCACTATGCTGCGATATTTCACTGTTCTTTATAAACTATTTACTAAATGCACTTTTTACTACATAAATCACGCACTTTTATTTAGTAAACAACACTATAAATAATTTTAAAAGTCCAATGAAAAACGAGCGTGACACTCAGCTTGACTTTCCCGCCAAAACTCCCTTGGCGCGCTACAATACTTTTTTTATTGTTGCATGACATGTGTAAACACGTTCAAAATCACGTTGAATCTTTCAAAGTTATAAAATTGTTTTTAAAGGTAAATTGACCTTTGTAGTGCTTTTAGATAATGAATCTAGGTAAAGAGTCCCACATAATCATAGTTAAAATATGTATATACCGAAGAATCTAATGTTTTTATTATTAAAAAAAAAAAAAACCGGTAAAGTGAAAATATAAGTTTTTGAACGATGCGTATTAAAGAGCCAGTGGCATTACAGCAGGCCACAGACAAGCATGACGATTCAACATTGGTGAACTTCGTTCAATAATCGTTCAATTTTAATACTCTCATGGTACGATTTATTAGCAGCGCTAAATTAGGCCAAAATCAAAACTGACTGGAAACTGAACGTTTTGTTAAAAGGTCATGGTTAGCCCCCTGATAGCGTATGTTATCCACAAACGACTAGGAACTGAATGGTTTAAATACTTAATTTATATCTACTATTTTTTTTTTTTTACTTTTTGCGGTTGGGTTGCGGTTGGTATATCGAGATAAAAGAAACAAAGTATGCTGTCAACTAAATAACACATTTTATTATTATTTTATAGAAAGCATGAATAGAATAAATAATCTATTACAAAACATTTGATTTCTTGATCCACAACTGACATCTCATCGTATACATTATCTACAATTGCATAGGCTTCAGACAATGATTTCACTTGAGCAAGCTTGAATCGTTTTCTGAAGAAATTCATACGGTTCTCATAGTAACCCTTTACCCTTACTAAGTGTTGTAAACGCAGGGCCGTAGCTAGGGTCGAATTTGAGGTAGGGCAGCATTAGTTACAGGTAGGGCGGAAGTAAAAAAATTATCATAATTGATCTGCCGTCGAAACACGGGCTCCTAAATCAATCACCATGTATATCACCATCATGTGAATAGTTATTCGTAGACAAATAATTACTGTGACAGTGCATGAGCATGGATCTAAAAACTATTAAATCCTCAATGATGAAGAACAAGTGAATAAGATGGTTGAACTTCCAGATTTGGATGTAGAGATCCACGTCTGAGTGAGAGTGAGGTAATAATTAATTATTGGGTGGGGTGATACGAGTAAATAGAAACGACCAAAAATATCATTAAGATCACATTGTTTTTGCGTACTTATTATAATAATTAACTAACATAATAATAAAAAACATTTAAAACAGCTGAATTCTACGATTCGCCATGTTATTAAAAATGCGAAGAACTTCGTTCAGATCAACTGATTTTGTTCTTTTTTTTTCAAAGGCCAGAAATACCATACCAGCCATTCTCTCGTGACCCATTGACAGCCTTTGAGGCCTATTGATTGCAGTTAAAGTTGAAAACGTAGATTCACACACTGCAGTGCTACATCCTATGGTCGCCACAGACGCAAAAAGTTCATATGTATCTTTGAACGCCTCTCGTTGCCTGTACAAAACTTGCAATGTATTTTCCATTATATCCTCGTTACGACTCAAGTAAGCTTTAACCACACTAGCCTCTTCTCTTGATGGAATTTTCAGACCTGAAAAATTAGTTAAAATTGTAAATTGAACATGACAATTTTTTTGAATTTTTTTTTTTTTTTTAAACTTACCCAAATTTTTCAGTGGAACCATTTTATCTACATCCAACTCATCAAGACTTGCAATCGAATTAATTAAATCATCGTTGTCCGAAAACCTTCTTTGTAATTCAGCAATTAAAATGTCCAACGTTTCGAAATACTCAGACTTAAATGGCTCGTCGTTCTCATCTATATTTTGTCTGGCGGAGGAACAGGGGGTGTACGTCAAATAGTCATCCATCCGATTTGGTTTTTTTACTTGCCTCTTCGAGGTCTGTGTCCTATTTTCAGATTCGCCGCAGTCATTGCTTGTTAAGGACTTAGCTTCTTCCAGAATTTGATTATACATTTGATTTGATCTTAATTTAATAATTTCATCTTTGACACACTTTATGATTGTTATGGCATCTTTTAATCCTGCGCTTCGGGCTTGCAAAGCTGCGTCTGCAGGTTGTAGCGTGGATAAGATTTTTTTGGCCACAACCATGGCTATTCGGAATTCCAGATCAAGCATGACTTTTTTAATACCTATACTCTTGGCGACGTCATCACCGTTGAATCTGCCATTTTTAATTTCTTTCAAAGTCTGCAAAATCGATGAATAATTATCGTATACAACTTTTGTAACTGCTAAATGTCCAGACCAGCGTTGTTCGAGGAGTCGGCCAATCCTTTTTCCATCATATAAGGCAGCTATTTTGCCACGATGAAAGAATTCATGTAACATGATGCATTGGTCAAAAAATAAACGAATAAAAGTCATTTCTGAGATAGTCCTGATGACTATTAAGTGCAAGCGATGGTTATAGCAGTAGACGTAAGGAATTTTTCGGCCCAATTTATTTTCTATTCTAGTCGCAACTCCTGAAACTTTCCCACTCATTACACTTGCGCCATCATAGCATTGGCTAAGCATACAAGAGGGGTCAATGTTATTTTCCGTGAGAGTATTTAACGTTAATTCCGTGAAAGTGGCTGCATCAAGATTTTCAGTAGTCTTAACCATCAGCAACGACTCATTGACGACACCATCCTTGACGTAGCGTATTGCTAATGCAATATTTTCGCGGTTATTTTTATCTCTCGTCCCATCTTCCATTAGAGTAAACCATTTCACGTCAGATTCATTAATATCTTTGACAATGGAACTTCGTAACGCTTGAACCATTGCTTGAATTATTTGATTTTGAATTTCGGGTGAACGATATGTTGCGTTTTGTGGTATATGAGTGAGAACCTCGTTCAAATTTGGATCTTTCATACATGTGTATTCAAATAAATTCTGAAATAATCCTTGTTCTTTTTCTTCTTCCAAAATATAATTTCCACGCAAAGCTAATTCGTTGACAATTAGAAATTGTATTACTTCCATGATAGACTTTACATAATACCTATATTTTTCTAATACTTTTTGATTTATTAACGTTTCAACACTGCTAGATGTAGATATTCTTTGTAATTTCTCCTGCCACATCGACATAGCTTGAATATGAGAAATTGATTTTTCATGTTTTGGAAAACCAGTTTTAGAATCAGTGGCATTTTTCCAGTTTCTAAATCCTGTGGAAGTGTACGAAGTCTGTTTGCTTCCATGAGGTAAAAATTGCTGGCATGGATAGCAAAAAGCAGCATCTTTCTCGACAGAATACTGCAACCATTTATAACGCTTGAACCAATCGGAAACAAAGGCCCTGTTGTGTTGTTTTGGATATGTGTCTAAAACAACTTGTTCTATTGGTTCTCCGATTTGTGCAATATCAGACGGAATACCATAGCTAACGTTACCTGTTGCTACGGAACTAGGAGTAGCGATTGTATTTGGTGCTTCCACCTGTTTTGAACAGTTAGGTTTTTCGTGGTCAATTTGCTCCTCAAGTCTTCGTTTTTTTCCAAAGAAAGCCCGTATATCCATCGCGAAATAAATGAATCTTCAATTTATAGCAATACAAATAACAATTGTATCGATTTTTGTCTAAAGCACTCTTCACCGTACACTTCACTTAACCAAACTACAAACAATCATAATCAATCTTTAGGTCAGGTTTAAAAGGGGATTCCCCGTACCATAGATTGCAATATAGCCCATATTGCAGTCTATGGTACGGGGATTCCCTCTGCATCACACAGATATTGGCGCCCAGTACACGCTCAATCTGGATCACGATCCAGATCTTGCCTTCTCGCTCTTAGATAAGACGGTGTCCCTTTCAGACTCCTATGTGAAAGGGACATAATTCAGTTGAATCTTCAACTGTTGACAATTGTAAACAATTGAAAAGGTGGCTAAAATGTCATGGGCGTCCGCAAAAAGGGAAAAAAAATTAGCTGATTCAGAGGTTAGTCATCGAAAGTTTAATCTAAAAACTTATAAAAAAAAAAATAACTTTTTCACTTTTATTCTAATTAATAATGTCAATTCATTTATTCTTCTGTAATTGAAAATATATTTTAGTTAACTTAAGTATTACTATGGAAGTAATTAATAAATTAAGTCATTAATATTTTGAGGCTACAAATGACATTAATAATTAGACAAATGTAAATATATTTAGTAGCTTTTATCATAAATAAAACGTTTAATACGAGATAATATAATTATAAAAAAATTATGCAATTATGAATAATCGAGTAAAAATATTTCTATAGATTTACTTATATAAAAAATATATAGAATCACTTATATAGAAATATATAGAGTTTTATATAAGATGAAAATTGTTAAATCAGTATGTATTAGTTTTGAATGATTTGTATTGTGTATCACTATAACATAGGTACTGACAAAATTATTATAATGGATTATAAAAAAACGGTTATTTTGACTTACTACTTTATTTCTTTTTCTATGTTTTTACAATTAATCGACTTGAATTAATATTTTCGCGTGTAGCGGGCACTTTAGCATGGTTGTTTACAAAAAACAGTACGAAAAAAATGGCTGATGCTAACGTATGCGCACAAAAAAAATTGTGATGAAAAGGCCTATAAACCCTTAGAATAATAACTATAGCCCTATTCTAATTCTTTGTATAAACCCATCGCTTCATGAGATGGCGCTTCGAATGCCATCTATACACAGAACAAAGAATGTAACACTTTTTTTTGCATTCACTGATAAAACACCTGAAATTCAATAAAATATAAACAATATCCATTTGAGGTTGTTTTTGTTTTGACGTTTTGTTTTTATTCAGCAAAATGTCATCATGACATTTGTCATTGGTGCGTTCCGTTTCATCGGCTTTAGTTTGAACCAATACAAGAGTCTTACCATCACATTATAAATTTTGTTGCAAACTTAGATAGGGTAAAACACCCAATAGTCAGCCGTGCACCAGTACTCAGCCTTTGTAGACATTATTTCCCTATAAATAGTGTTGAAGTATGTGTACACCATTGTAATAACGTTTGATCGAATCCTTATCTTCTTATTGACTAATACGCAAATGTACGAACCAATATCATGTCAATTAGACGAGCTATGCTCATTCATTTGGACTGCCGTCGCACACATGACTACAAGCGTCATTTTTACTATTTTATTGTTAAGAGAACCCTTTCGAGATTTTGGTATGCTTTAATGTCCCTATATAGTGATTAGCAGTGAATTATTATGTTTTATTGCAAAGGAATGTTTATATTACAATAAAATCAACTAATACATGCCTTTTATTTGTTTAATATAATGTTATTTTGGTGGCTGACTACTGGATTTAAAATTTTTGATGCAGATCCAGTGTTCAGCCGTAAGTGGCTGAGTACTGGTTTTTTGGGCAATATCTTAGATTTAGTTTAAATTAATGGAGTAAATTATTCCAACTATTCTCATTAGTTTGGGCTTAACTTTCCTAAGACGAAAAGCTTATTTTACCAGTAGTCAGCCGCTTACAAATGTAATTGCATGTTAGTGGCCGACCAATAGGTCTACGAATTTCGTAGTCAGCCATCAGTTCCATTGTACTAAATAGCACCTTAAAGCCCATTTAATTACAGTTTAATTTATATTATTTTAGTTTGAAAATCACTCGGTTCCATCATGTCAAAAAGACCCATCCACTAATATAAAGAAGAATAAGTGACACAAGCTATGGCAGCGAGTAGAAATGGCATGAAAATTAGAGAAGCCAGTCGAGTTTTTATGGTTCCGCGAGGGACGTTACAGGATCGGCTACATTTAAGGGTGCCAGATTTACCTCGTAAGAACAACAAGAAGAAACTACATTAAAAGACTGGTGTATTGCTTAAGCCAAATGTGGCTTCCCATTAAAATGTAACGATCTTCTCATACCGTCCACAATATTATTTCTGAAGACAAACGAACCCGTTTGCAAATAATTGACCAAGGAAAAAATGGCACCAAACATTTCAGAGACGAAATCCCGAGTTAAGTGAGAGGATACCTGAAAATATATCCACTGGTCGAGCCGCTGTAACTGAAGAAGGTATTCGGAAGTGGTTTTCTTTTCTGTACTAACAAAGTATTTAGAAGATAGAAATGTAATTAATATTTTGACCGACCCTGACCGAATATTTCACTAGTTATACCGAAATTGAGGTGATAAAGTGTTTGTACAGAAACGCCGCCATATCAGTACGTCTCCAGGATCAGGACTCGCAACCGATCCAACTGCAGCGTGGAGTGAGACAAGGAGATGTCATATCTCCCAAATTGTTCGCTGCTGCGTTGGAAGATGTCTTCAAGCTCCTGGACTGGAAAGGACTTGGTATCAACATCAACGGCGAGTACATCACTAATCTACGTTTTGCAGATGATATAGTGATTATAGCGGAGAACTTGGAAGACTTGAGCAAAATGTCAAACGACCTCAGCACAGCTTCCCAACAAGTGGGTCTAAAGATGAACATGGATAAGACGAAGATCATGTCGAACTCTCATGTCGCAACCCACTCCAATTTTAGTTGGTTGCTCTGCACTCGAAGTTGTTAACGAGTATATATACCTGGGACAAACAGTCCAACAGTAGGTCCAACTTCGAGAAAGAGGTGTCTCTTCGAATCCAGCTCGGCTGGGCAGCGTTCGGGAAGCTACGCTACATTTTCTTGTCGTCCAAGATACCACAGTCTCTCAAGACTAAAGTCTTTGACCAGTGTGTGTTGCCAGTGATGACTTACGAACTGAAACGTGGTCGCTCATAAAGCGCCTCATAAGAAGGCTCAGATTGACATAAAGGGCGATGGAAAGATCTATCAGAGTTTCTCTGCGCGATAGAACATAGCTCTTCGAGTCGCTAAAATTAAATGGCAGTGGGCAGGGCACATTGCTCGTAGAACCGATGGCCGATGGGGCAGTAAGGTTCTGGAGTGGCAGCCACGTACCGGAAGATGCAGCGTAGGGAGGCCCCAAACAAGGTGAACCGATGACCCAATGAAGGTCGCAGGAAGCCGATGGGGGAGGCCTTTATCCAGCAGTGGAACTGTATAGGCTGAATAAGAAGAAAGCAGATACCGAAATTAATGACCTGGAAAATGTTGGTTGTGATGATTGCCCTGCATTCAAAATGCACTGAATTTGCTGGGGATATATATGAAAACATATGTAATAAAATATTTCCATGCAAAATATGCAAAAATAAGTGTGAGGCTGACTATAGGGTAAGACATGGCTGACTTGTGGAGAAATGAGGCTGAGTACTGGGGAAAAGTGCCATTATGTGTTTATTGTTAATTTTTTCCATAGTAACAATAAAAGTTTAATATTTTGTTAATTTGTTCAGAAAATTTAATAAATAAATTTTCGCCAAAAATAATTTGTTTTTATGTACACTGTTTAATATTTAAAATACAAATAAATCAAAATTAATATCTCGCTAAAAGGCTGACTATTGGGTCTTTTACCCTACCTATCGCTACATTTTTTTTCTCAAACTATGAACAAACAATTTAATTATAATAATTTATCTTAGTTTTAGATATTTTTAAGGTAGGGCATTGTGGTTTCAAGGTAGGGCATTGCCCCACAATGCCCCCCCTAGCTACGGCCATGTGTAAACGTGAATCAAGACAATTCAGCAAATGATTCAGACACCACCACTCTTCACCACCGATGCTCATCGATTTCGAACCTAGATTAATTATGATGAAATTTTTTCTTTCTTCGACATGTTCAGACAGGTTTATATAATTGATCACTTGTGACTTGCTGTTCTTGTTCCTGCTTCTTTGATGATGATGAAGAAATTATACCAGATGTGAAGAATTCTGATATTTCAGAGACGTTTTCCATAAATGTCATGTTCCATTCGTCTTTAGTCAATGTTATCTGATCAGCAATATTAATACATACTTCCAGTAATCCATTAATTTGATTCGTTGGCTTCAAAAATGTTTTAATATATGGAATCTTGGAGTTGCGTACTTCATACATATTCTTGCAAAGTTCAAAATACATGAGTGGAATCGATGGAGTATATGATAATGAATGACTGCATAAATGGATACATGTTTCTACTTCAAGTACTAATGATTAACTACCTACTTCCTCAACGTCTCTGATAGAGTTTATGAGGTTATTTTTCGAACAGTTTTTGTAAGAATACTGTACTCGAAGAGAGAGTCATTTATAATTAGACAATAAGCGGTGGTATCACTCGCTACAGCTTTTTTAAACTCTAGCTCTACTTTGATATCTATAGCACCACCAACACCCGAATGAAGTGTATCAGATTGTCTGGAACAATCGATAACAATCAAAGGAGCTTTCGTTTTGAAATGATTTGGATTTATTTGTACGTTGGAGCTCTTCAAACTGTAGTATGATTTTTTAAAATTGTCTTCTTCTACCCCTATTCAAAAATCAAAAACTAGTGGATGTTTTTAACAGATCAGGTGGAACAGATAACAGATCAGGTGGAACAGATAACAGATCAGGTGGAACAGATAACAGATCAGGTGGAACAGATAACAGATCAGGTGGAACAGATAACAGATCAGGTCTGTTACATGAAGCTGATAACAGAACAGATGACCTATTGAATGCAAGAGATCAGTTAATAACCGGTAGAGGCTTGTCATCATCATCGTCTACTAATAATAACAATTCCAATACAGAGACAACTCTATTAATGAAAAATTCTACCCTAATACGGATATTATGTATTGGGACAACCCTAATGAACTAATAGATCGATTACGACTGCTTATCGCTTCGCGCATACAGTGTAATGAAAGCTTCTATTGTAGAGAGATTTATTAGAAACAGATCAGGTGGAACAGATAACAGATCAGGCGGAACAGATAACAGATCAGGTCTGTTACATGAAGCTGATAACAGAACAGATGACCTATTGAATGCAAGAGATCAGTTAATAACCGGTAGAGGCTTGTCATCATCATCATCATCGTCTAATAATAACAATTCCAATACAGAGACAACTCTATTAATGAAGAAATACTACCCTAATACGGATATTATGTATTGGGACAACCCTAATGAACTAATAGATCTATTACGGCTGCTTATCGCTTCGCGCATACAGTGTAATGAAAGCTTCTATTGTAGAGAGATTTATTAGAACTATCAAAAATTGGCTTTGGCAGCGATTTACCTACAATGGTTCATATAAATGGATTGGACAGGAACTCTCTGATATAGTAAACAGATATAATAATAAAATACATAGTACTATCAGGATTGCCCCAGTGACCGTGAATCACACTAACGCTAATGAACTTTTATCTATTGTTTACAATCATATCAAAGTACGACCTAAAACAAAGTATACCTATGGAGATTACGTATGTATCAGCAAATATAAATCTTCTTTTTCCAAGGGATACACCGGAAATTGGAGTGCGGAAATATTTCAAGTGGTAAAGGTGAATAACACCAATCCTGTGACCTATCAGCTGCAAGATGAAAGGTAACAACCAATCTTAGGCGGATTTTATGAAGTGGAACTGCAAAAAGTTAAATATCCTGATGTGTATCTAGTGGAGAAAGTGTTGAAGAGAAAGGGTGACAAAGTTCTAGTAAAGTGGTTCGGTATAGATTCAACGAGTTGGATAAATAAAGAAAACAAGATTAATTAAAGTATAATATGTTTTATTTCACTGACCTACCTGAAGCTTGCTAACATTTTTTTCTTAAACGCTTATTATTATTACATAAAAAAAGACTTAATAATAACAGTTAATTAGGTATAGACAAAAGTTAAATGTTTATTATTATTAGATATACATATGAAACACATAATAGGTACCAACAGGCTACCAATTTATACTAAATAATTTTCTAGTCAATATAAATGAACTATATACAAATTATGAAAAAAAAACAAAAACAACTAGATACACAAAAAAAAATTAAATGCTACACTTATCGATTAAGTAGATAATGTTCTAACCATATTGAGAATGCTCGCACCTCTACACCACTACAGTGACAGGTGTGAGGTGGTTTTCCTTTATATGCCATATGTCTCATACAATTCTTAAGACGGTGTAATTTAAAATTTTCTATAACTACTTCTACCTTCGGGCAATTTATTAATTCTAAATTATATGATATAAACCCTAAACTTGTTAAAAAATCTCTTTCAATTATCCCCCCCTTTGTAAGCCCATGTGAACTGTTTGTTTGGGTCAAAACTCTTTATTCGTTCTATAAACTCTGAATAACTAATATCATTGTTAAAATTTTTTAATTGCATACCATGAATATATCTTGTAACAAACATGATTGTTTTATCATGTTTATAATCTAATAACCATGTTGGGAGTTTTATATAAAACAAATAAAGAATCTTATCCTGAACATTGTAAATTGCCACTTCTTTAAAGTACATATTCTTTAACATCTGAAACCCATCTATATCAATAATATACTTTATATTTTCTAGATGCATAATGAAGTACACAAAAAAAGAAAACACTTTCGCAGATATACAAACAAAGTACACAAAAAAAGAAAACACTTTCGCAGATATACAAACAAAAAAAAATCACAAGTGAAAACTTTAAAATATTTCTATACCACACTCACTTACAGCATAAATTAAACAGTTCAATAAATCATTACCTATTTGTTCGGTGAATAGTTCGTGAGCGAAACACTCTGACGGTGTGTCACTTAATAACTGAAACCACTCTTTCACTTCCACATTAATATCACCTGCAGTATCCTCCAAATGAGATGTGATATCGTCCCAGATCTCAATCAGGGAATAGGTGTTTGCATCACTGAAATCACCCATACCACACAAAAGTTTGAGCACCGCTGGTTAAATGGTAACAAATGTTGTTACCTGGAGGCTGCTGTGTAACCTGGATGCTGTTAGTTAAACCGCTGGTTATGTAGTAGCAGGCTGGATGTAGTACGGAAGCTGTAGCAATGTTGTGATTGTGAATTATGTAGTAGCAGCTTGGGTGTAGTACGGAAGCTGTAGCAATGTTGTGATTGTGAAGTTCATACAAAAATCACTGGCATGAATTTCCTGGGGTTATCGGATATGATGTTCAGGATTCGGCACTATGACGAAGGAGCACACCCGTTGAATTCGGCACTGGTTACGAAATGAGGGTGACTAGCGCGTGGGCACGCCATAAGTCTTGTTTCAACGACGTCGATGCGCATGCACTCGGCGTAACCGGCTCTCTTAAAATCTTCTAGATCGTCGTGGGTCACCAATTTTGGTGTTGTTCACCATTAAATATTTAGTAGACTTGGAATCAAACTCTTCGTACAGTTTTGTAACGTGTATATTTTTAGGGTGTGGTAAAACGAATTGACAAACTAGGAGGAAAAAACATAGACTAAAAAACACTCTATACTTACTATACTCTTTGACACTCTATAAACAATGAAAATTCAATGTCTTTGGCAACAGCGCAGTGTTGCCACACATGTATTCCAGCTTGCTCCTTTATTTATGAGATGAATACCACTATTAAGCTCAGTCAGTAGGTCTTCATTTATATCGTTAAATCTTGATGGTAGTGTGACTGTATATCCATTCTCCAGATGCACCACCGTCTGCATTGCGTTGTATACTTTGAAGACATCCTACTAGCTTCTATGATCTTATAAGGCTTATTTATCTCCAAATCACTTATTTTTCTCCAAGTTTTATTCTCCCAACTATTTAATTCTGCGAGAGCATTATTACTCTTTCCTTGATTTGATGACATAATTTTTATTAAAAAAAAAAATTAACACTTACAGCGATTAGAGATGTAAGCGTACAAGTAACTCCCTTATACTGATGTATAAGACTGCCGCTGATTGTATAAAACTTCTGGTATATATAAGACTTGTCACTGTTATTGTGCTTGTTACTATTGTTCTTGTTAGATGGTAACTGAATGTATGTTCCTTTGAAATGTATGGGTTTATATTGTTACGAATGCACCTTATGTCGAGGGCATAAGGTTCAATATCGCGTGACATGCAGTGCGTGACTTTTAAGCATTATTACTCGAGATCTAGACATTGTCTAGGTGTAATATAAAAACGCATTCCTAGACTTAAGGTGGCCTATTGAATGGTACAGGTTTTATCAATTTTGTCAACAAAGTGACGACATCGAAATTTCTAGAAACCCGTTTCCGGGAATTACCGTAGGTACCTACTGAATGTACTCGAAGTTATGCGCTATTATTATTACGTCTAGACGATTCTGGAATGTTCGATCAGCTGGACTATATATAGCGCCGTGACGCCGACGCCGAGTCAGTCTACACTTGACTACCGAGACGAAACAGCGACATTTAAGAAGCGATCTTTGAGAATACCTACTGCGACAACTGTAACGAGAACATTGAGTACTACGTGAAGAAACATCTGTAGTGTTGTTGTGTGTTTACAACACGGACTTCGTGGACGTAAGTGAAGACTTCGGTGCAACGTCAGCAACATTCTACTTGTCATTGCCTACAATCGACTATACCTTCGTTGCCAATAAACTTCGTAACCCTTAACCGGTATTTTAGTACCCCTAGCCCGTAACAATTGGTGTCAGAAGCGGAATGCCGGTCACGCCAAGGGAAGACGAAAGAGTTCGCACGCGACGACAAGCAGCGATGGATTTGGCGCGTCAAGAGGAAGAATTGCTTAGTGTCCCTGCACCCGTAGAAGATGCGGCCGTCGTACCACCGACAAATGTAAGTGCGCCTACTACCACCACTATTCCCGGCAGTAGCGGATTCGATATATCGGCGTTACTAGCACAAATAAAAAACATAGTAGCGGAATCCCAGGCAGAAACCCAGGCACAAATAAAGGAATCTCAGCAGCTGGTATTAGAATTAAACGAAAAATGGGAGAACACCAAAGAAGAGGTCAACGAACTTAGAGTAAAAACAGCACAACAAGATGCACGTATGGACCAGCAAGATACGCGCATAGACAAACAAGAAGCGCGTATGGACCATCAAGATACGCGTATAGACAATCACGATGCTCGTATAGACAAACATGATGCGCGTTTAGAGAAACTGGACAATACCATCATGGAGTTTGGGAAAGAAATAGAAAGAGTACAAAAAGGAGGTATTAAAGGTGTGATTCCTGTACCCAGTGCTTCGCCGACGTTCAAAGTACCTCACTTTGACGGAACAACGTCATGGGTGGCCTTCCGTCTACAGTTTGAAAAGGTCGCAAAAGGCAATAATTGGGACGATGATCAAGCTGTAACCGCCCTTATGCTTGCTTTGCGTGGTGATGCCGTACGAATCCTCGAGAATATTTCCGGCGATTGCAATACCCTAGCCTGTCTGTTAGAAGCGTTGGAGACTAGATATGGAGAGACACACCTCGAACATGTCTACAGGGCTCAACTCCGCGACCGCACACAGAAGAGCAGTGAGGGTTTGCAACAATGGGCAACGGAAATAGAACGTTTGGTTCGCAAGGCGTATGCATCAACACCGGGACTGATTGACGCTACTACTCTGCGATTCTTTACTGATGGGATTCGAGATGCAGAAGTCAGAGCTGCAGTACGTCTGGGTCACCATCAGACCCTGAAGGCAGCTTTGACACATGCTCTGGAGGTGGAAGCTGTACGTCAAGATGGCCGACAACACGACCGTATTAGAAAAGTGGCCGCACAAATAAAAGCCCGACGAGGACCAACTTGCTATGAATGTGGCGAAAAGGGGCACATTCGAATTGATTGTCCCAGGAAGGCTAAGGGAAGAAGTGCTACTTGGGCACGTAAAGACGCGGAGGTGTTGCTGTGGCGCAAGCGCGACGCCAAGGTCGAGCCCGAGCGCACGAGCGAGCGGGTCGAATGGCGCAAGCGGAGCGATCGGAGCGGGCACCGCGAGCGACCCGCTGAACGAGAGCGTGAACGCGTCAAGGACCGGGAACGCAAGCGAGAACAAGAGCGAGAACGGTCATGCGGAAGGTCGTGGAGTGCGGCGGAAGCAAGGCGGGACAAGGAAGTCGAGGACGAGGCGCGTAAGAAGAAGCGCCTCGAGAAAAAGGCAAAACAAAAGGACCGCCGCCGCCAGATTACTTCAGGGAGTAAGGACCGAGGTGAAGAACGCAAACAGGAAAAGACAGAGAACGTAAGGATTATCCAGGTGAACGCTTTGGATGAAGACTGGGATAATCGATCATTGGAAGAGGCACAAAAGGAAGATAGTGACTTGAAGACAGTAATCGAATGGAAGAAACGTGGCCAGAGGCCCGCTTGGAGTGAAATATCAGCGCTTAGCCCAACAGCAAAAAGTTACTGGGCTCAATGGGACAGCCTGATAATTGATAATGGAGTTCTGAAGAGGAAATGGGAATCACCTAGTGGACAGGAGGTCGCCTTACAGATAGTTGTCCCCTGTGATAAAGTCGCATCAGTGCTAAAGCAGGTGCACGACGGAGTATCCGGAGGACATCTAGGAGTGAAGAAAACCTTGGAGAAGGTGAGAAAAAGATTCTATTGGGTGCATTGCCGCGAAGACGTAGAGGACTGGTGTAGGAAATGTGTAGCCTGCTCCTCAGTAAAGGGACCGCAAACAAGAGCCAGAGGTCGGCTGAAAGTGTACAATGTTGGTGCACCATGGGAAAGAGTTGCTGTCGATATAGCTGGGCCATTCCCTATCACTGAAGAAGGGAATAGGTATATCATCGTCATGCAAGACTATTTTAGCAAATGGCCAGAAGCTTTTGCAGTACCCAACCAAGAAGCTCATACCGTTGCCAAAAAGCTAGTTCACGAGGTGTTCTGTCGATTTGGCGTCCCCTTGGAGTTGCACTCTGACCAGGGTAGAAACTTCGAGTCTTCATTGTTCCGAGAGGTTTGCCAACTACTCGGGATACATAAGACTCGTACAACACCATATCACCCTCAGTCAGATGGAATGGTCGAAAGATTCAACCAGACGCTAGAGAATCATTTGGCCAAAGTAGTGGAAGAACACCAGAGGGACTGGGACCAATACATTCCACTCTTCTTAATGTCATACCGCTCTGCAACACATGATAGCACAAATTGTACACCGGCGAAAGTCAACTTCGGCCGAGAAATTAGACTACCCATAGATGCACTAACCGGAACACCCCCCGATACCCCTATCCTAGCCGTCGACTATGTGGCTGACCTACGACGTAAACTAGATGGAATACATGAGCTAGTGAGAGAGAATGGTCTGAAAACCAGCGAGAAAATGAAGATCCGATACGACCGCAAAGCTAACGTGCCCGGTTTTGAAGAGGGAACTTTGGTATGGTTACATAATCCCATAAGGAGAAAAGGAAAGAGTCCAAAGTTCCAAGCCAAATGGGAGGGTCCGTACACGATAGTAACCAGAATAAACGATGTCACCTACCGGATTAAGAAAGGGCCTAGAGGGAAGCTGAAGATCGTACACGTAGACCGCCTAGCTCGCTATTATGGATCAAATCGTGCTCGGGACGAGCACGACTAAGAAGGGGGCAATGTTACGAATGCACCTTATGTCGAGGGCATAAGGTTCAATATCGCGTGACATGCAGTGCGTGACTTTTAAGCATTATTACTCGAGATCTAGACATTGTCTAGGTGTAATATAAAAACGCATTCCTAGACTTAAGGTGGCCTATTGAATGGTACAGGTTTTATCAATTTTGTCAACAAAGTGACGACATCGAAATTTCTAGAAACCCGTTTCCGGGAATTACCGTAGGTACCTACTGAATGTACTCGAAGTTATGCGCTATTATTATTACGTCTAGACGATTCTGGAATGTTCGATCAGCTGGACTATATATAGCGCCGTGACGCCGACGCCGAGTCAGTCTACACTTGACTACCGAGACGAAACAGCGACATTTAAGAAGCGATCTTTGAGAATACCTACTGCGACAACTGTAACGAGAACATTGAGTACTACGTGAAGAAACATCTGTAGTGTTGTTGTGTGTTTACAACACGGACTTCGTGGACGTAAGTGAAGACTTCGGTGCAACGTCAGCAACATTCTACTTGTCATTGCCTACAATCGACTATACCTTCGTTGCCAATAAACTTCGTAACCCTTAACCGGTATTTTAGTACCCCTAGCCCGTAACAATATATTAAAGCCTTATCTAAAATTATGCGGTTAGTTCACTATTTAATTATCTTAACAAATGAACACTCACCACAACAACACAGTTTCATGTGATTTTTTTTTTTTTTTTTTTTTTTTATCTCTTCCGATGACAGAAATTATTCATTTATGGGTAAACTAGCTGAACATTCGATGTCGGTTATTTTACCTTCTCCCAATTTCTTCATTTCTGTAGATAACCATAATTGTACACTTTCCATAATTACTTTATAACGCTCGCAGTTTGAACAATCAACCGTCACGGCTTCTTATCAACGCGCACAAACTACGTCACAGCTATCAACCGCAGAAACATTGTTTCTAACCTGTTCTATATTTAATATTTCTACTGAGGCCGCCGCTCGCCCCCGCCTCCCACCACCCCTCCATAGCAACAATCAACGCTATCGCACAATAAGTTCAATAGATGGAGCTACTAGTAACTATTACAATCATTATAATGTGTTAACATCATACGTCACAGCGAACAACCGCAGAAACATGCCATTTCGCACCAAAACCAACATAACCTGATCGCGCGCTCCTACCAAACTACATACACACACAGGGGTCTACGTACTTAACAAAAGAACACTAACCACAACAAGAAAGTTTCATAACATTTACTCCCCCGCCCCGCAGCGCCCCAGCAACACCCCGCAGCGCCCTTCCCCGCACCCGCCCCGCCCCGCACCCGCCCCGCCCCGGCAACACCATCAACATACTGTTTCCGCTAGACACACACCACTCTAACCTGAACCCAACCCCCCACACTAAATACATACCCTCACAGCTCTACTTACACCAGACCCCACAATCCAACACCTAAATAACTCAATTCATTACTAAATTATCCGCAACACACCAGCACCACCAAGGCCAACCCAATTCTCACCATCCTTATCAACGCGCCACCGCAACTATTAACTATTTCACACCAACATTCATTCCTTATCAACATTTTACATCCGCTAAAACAACCGCAAACGCATCTAAACCAACATAACCTGGACGCGCGCGCCTACCAAAATACATACACACACGGCTCTACTTACGCTGGACTTCCTGTGATCCAGAACCCCCAATTATACTCTACTGCTTTTAGAGTTGCCAAGTCACGCTACAAAGCATCGGTGGAAAAATCTAAGGGTAACTTGTTGCGAAAAATCGTTGATAAACTTGACAGGGAGGGTCCGTGGTCTCCCTTATATCACGAATAACGCTAACAGATCGGTCGACCTTGCATACGTTCAAAACATTAAAGTCAATGATAAGCATACCACAGGCATAGAGGAAACAACAGAAGTGCTAATTAATACACTTATCCCTGATGATTCACCGGCTAACGATAGCGACTACCACCAACAGATTAGAGCGTGGGCTCCTGTGCCACCTGAATCACCAATGTCAGACGTACCATCTAATGACGAATTTATAAATATTGTTAGAAAACTACCGGTCAACAAATCATCAGGTGAAGATAAAATATCTAATAGGATGATTAAAGAAGCGTGTAAAACAGCGAGTGATGCCATCTTAACTGTATATAACCGATGCATTGCTGAAGGCGTTTTTCCTCGTAAATGGCGACGCGGTTTCATACGAATAATACCAAAGTGTGGTGACAAACCACCGGATGATCAGAAGTCATATCGTCCTATCACACTTCTACCATCTTTGGGTAAACTTCTTGAGCGCCTCATCGTTCCACGTTTACTACCAAACGGTCCAAAATTCCATAATAATCAATATGGCTTCACCATAGGTAAATCTACAGTCGACGCGGCGCTTTCTGTCAGAAGAACCGTTAACCAATCTGAAAACAAGTACGTAATTGGGATCTTCCTGGATATTTCTGGGGCTTTTGATAACGCCTGGTGGCCTATGCTGTTGTTAAAATTAAAAACCCGCGGTTGCTATAGAAACATATATAATCTCGTTTACTCTTACTTTATAAACGGTTCCGCGGTACTTAAGCTCGGTCATTTTTCTAGTACTAAAACACTAACCACGGGATGTCCTCAGGGTTCAGTCGTCGGTCCTTATTTATGGAATTTGGGTTTTGATGACTTCCTCGCGATCCCGCTTCCTTGCGGCTGTTCACTTACTGGTTACGCGGACGATGGCCTACTGCTCATTCAGTCAAGTACCCGAGCTGGACTTGAGAACTTGGCCAATACTTGCCTAAATTTAATATCTCAGTGGGGTGATCGTAACCGCCTAGCATTTGCGCCACATAAAACCTATCAACTTCTACTAAAAGGTAATCTTAAATCATTGCCTACTATTAAATTTAACAACGTTCCCATTAAAAAACAGCAATCCGTATGCTACCTTGGTATGATCTTAGAAAGGAATTTTTCTTTTATCGAACATATAAAAATAGTTGGTGAAAAACCTAAAAAGAACTTTTATGCCCTAACTAGAATATCCAAAGCAACTTGGGGTCTATCATTCCTAACTTTAAAAACTATATATGGAGCTACCTACTTAGGATGTATGTGCTACGGTGCACCTGTTTGGGCCGATAGGGCCAGCATAGGAGCGGCACGATGTAAACTGCTTCAAAGCCAACGTTTGGCATTGATATTTTTATGCAAGGCGTATAGAACGGTCAGTACTGAAGCCTTACCAGTACTGGCAGGTGTACTTCCAGTCGACCTTGAGGTACAGCGACGTGCTTCAATGTACTACTCCGCGAGGGGGGAGGCCATGGACACTAATTTTGTTACACAACACGACTTTAATAAAATCTCTAGATTATTTAAACCTCAGACTGAAGTCTGGGAGGACCTCTTATCCGAATGGCAAAGTAGGTGGGATAATTCCATCAAGGGCCGGCACCTCCATCTGTTCTTTCCATCCGTTGGCGATCGGCTGGCTAAGACATGGCTGGTGGTTGACCACTGCGTTGCCCAATTTCTCACAGGTCATGGCAACTTTAAAAGTAAACTGTATTCTTTTAAACTTGTTCCTTCCCCTTTGTGTCAGTGTTCTACATCGAACTGTGAATTTGAACAGTCCGCACATCATATCTTGTGGGAGTGTGTTCTTTGGCAGAATGAACGCAATATTATGTTGGATAGTGTACAAGTTACATCCGGAGTCGTATCAGAAAATATCTTTTTTCTTACTCCTCCGCTATTCTTTTCTGATTAATTTCGTTGCGGGACCCAAGACAGTTGAATCGTTTCTCCGGGACTCGTCGAGCTTCATTGCTCGGCGTTTTTCTGGCGGTCGCCACTGTTGATTCTGGCTTTCAGGAGTTGCAGTGGTTGGGAAAAGTGTGGCGGGTTTGTCCCATTAAAAAAAAAAAACCTAGCTACCATAGGAGACGTCCTGGACATATAACCAATTATTTCAGCCACCGTAGGTGCGATTTCCCTAGGGGCCAGGCCAGCAATAGGTAGCTTGCCGCCCGGTAATGAACGGCCCGAGTCAACGGCGTGTTGTGTTTTATGTGCTCCCGATTGTATGAAAATTTTCTTTTAGTAGCTTTTTTGGATTATCGAGAAAATATAGGAAAAATATGTGGAGATATTAAGACTCGACCGAGATAGATTTTTCATTCTCGGCCGAGACCGAGACCGAGAATAAAGTAAATAATAATAATATAAGCGTAAAAAAGTACTTTAATGCTGTACACTTTTTAATACAGTACTAACTGTTTAACGAAAGTATTTTTGTTAATAATCAAAGTTAAATTACATTATATTATAACATAAAATTTTTTTTTCGGCATTTTCTCCTTTCAAAGAGTGACGCCTCTCGTCATACAATAGGGTATTTGACTAAAAACAACTAATTAGTCCGTCAGTCAGCTTCCTAAAAAAATACTAGACACGTATTTTTTCTTTTTTTCATATAAACAAAAAATGAAGACTCCTCCTCTTTTTAGCGAGGTACCAATTATTTTTATGTCTGGTCCTAATATGTAGGTACTAAAACTCAAAGTATTGCCCAAAGTTAAACAGATTTTTTTACAAAAAAAATTTTTTGTTTAACTTTTTTATTGGCAAAAAATATACTTATGTTGAGGTAGCAATGACGTACTAAATTCTCATAAAAAGATTAATTAGTTCGAACTCCTACAAATAGATGAATTTGGCCTCTTTCTCACAATAGTTTTCCCTCTTTAACGATGTACCAATTATTTGATATCTGGTAACAAATAGTTCCAAATAATCCTTCTCTGTATGAGAGGAGACCTGTGCCCAGCAGTGGGACGATGAAAAAGGTAGATGATGATGAACAAATAGTACCCAAATAGGTGCTAAAACTTGGGTTTGCTCAAACTTCCAAAATCTTTCTTGGTCCAGTAACACAGACAGTTGGTGATGGTTCACTAGCGAATCATTTACGGGCCCCAAAATAGGAATTAAGTATTTGGGAAGCGCAGAAAGGCAGTATTCACGACATTAGCGTTGTAAGTTCACAAATGAGCGAATCCAATAGAAAAATAAATTAGGGATACAGAGACTGCGTTGCATACATGTAATTTTGTAGTTAAAACGAACAGGATAGAAATATTTAATTTTATTATTAGTATTACATAATATACAGTACAGTATATACACACACAATGATAATGGCCCCGATTCCATTGTTCCCAAACTAAATTAAATTTAAGTTAAGTGCACCTTTTTCTTTCCATTTCGTTAAGAAAAGGACAGAAGATAAAATTTAAGCTTATACCTGTCAAATTAGTTCGCTCCTAACGCAAATTCACGTATTTTGGTCGCCATGTTTATAATCCCGTCTAAACTGTCTATGGAATATCTTAATTTGATATGATTAAATTAAAATGTTATCTTCTATCCTTTTCTTAACGAAAAAGAAAGAAAAAGATGCACTTATCTTAAAAATAGTTTGGTTTGGGAACTAGAGAATCGGCGCCATTATATAATGTACATAAAGTAGAATGATCAATCTACAGACAATCGTTTTACACGAAGTTCCTTTTTAATAAGCAGTTTGCAACCATCACAAAAAGCTATTCAGTGTACAGGTCTCCCAAAGTGATAATGCGCATAGAAATCTTCGTCACTGTTCGGCAACGGTCGTATTCCCCGAGCGTTCGGAAGAAGATATGTATATAGAGTGGTTAAGTGCATAAAAAGCGGTTAAGTGAACCACTCTATATACATATCTTATTTCTATGCGCATTATCACTTTGGGGACCTGTACACTTAAGTAAAAGATAATTTTATCATGTTGTAAAATGTTGCCCACAAACAGTAACTTCTGTGTAAGTTACTAAAGTAACTTGAAGTTATTAGTGTCGTAAGGCAGCTCTGCGGCCCGTGTCGAGCATTCCCTCGGCGTGTGTCGGATTAGTTCGGCTTGTGGGTCAGGCCTGTGAGAGAGCAGGCCGTGGGACCGCACCTTTACTTACATACAAATCATTGTATTTGAATTCAGAATCTCACATCATTCTAAATTTAAAATCAAAGCATTTATTTCGAGTAATAAAATTACGGGCGCTTTTGAATTGTCAAAAGTTTTGTTTTTCTTTTTTTTTTTTCATAAATTATAAACTATTAAGAGCCTATTCACTCTAGCCTTGAAGACACTTAAATTGTAGTCCGACGGAAACACCGCCGCTGCCAAATCGTTCCAGTCCCTCGATGTACGCGGTATCAAAGAGGAGGCGAAACAGAAAGATAAAGGTAGTTGCGTAAAACCAAAACGTAGGAAGAAGAATGGGTAAGAAACTCCACGCACTTAAGTCATAAAATTGTTACAAAATTTTTGATTACATAATTCATGTTGAATTTATACATGTGAGAAGTAAGGTCGGTATTCCAGAAGGAAACTCAAGCATTGATCTGTGTTTAAACATTACTTAAAACTAGTTTCAACCAATCATAAGGCTTCAAACGAGACTTAAGTAGAGCTTGAGTTTTGAGTGACGTTTTGTAATACGGAGTTAAAAGTAAAAGCTTCCATTATAGAAAACAAAAATAATTTGGAAATTAAAATAAGCCGTAACAGCTAAGAGATGATCAGTCCCTACTGATACTCAAGGTAATTTTTTCTTTAATCGAAACCTGAACATAGTTTGTTCAGAATGAGCAACTGAATCGATTCCAATCATTTTTAAAACATGTTATATTTTTTCACAAATACATTAAAAAGTATAGTTGCAGTGTGGTTACCGAGCGCACAACACAGTTGACGGTAGATCATAGTACTAGGCGCACAGTGAGACAGCGCACCCCGCGCCACGCCGCTGCAGGCGCGGGCGGGCGAGCGTTGCGTTGCATTGACCATATTTTTGTTCGGACAGCCAGGTAAGATAACAAGTTCATAACTGAGGTTTTCATGATATCTTTTTGAAATTTGTAAATAGATTCTTTACTTAAAAATACTGGACACGTGTTGCGGGTTTCGTATGTACAAAAAATATGTTGTGTATTTCATTTAAATATGGCATTCCTTGGGGGAGGCTTTTACCCGAACGGGGTCCATGCATTAATCTTTGTTACAAGTTTTTATTTAATTAATATGTACTTGCATGGAATAAACAAGCTTTATTATTATTATTATTTCATTTAACTATCCATTTGAACGTCCCGATGTGACAGCTGGGGATGCGTTGACGTCCGAGCGCGCGATAGGTATCAAGCCGCGCCGAGCGATCGTAAAATCCTCGTTATTTTCTTCTTATTTTTTAACAGAAGTCTATTAAATGACTAAATATGAACTATTTTTCCTGCAGGAATTATTTTGTCATATTTTAAGATATTACATCAAACAAAAACTTGACGAAAATCCGGCACACAATGAGCAATGAGCAATCATTTCATCGTCCACTTTAGCACTCGTAAAGACAACTTATCAGACATTGGATACAAAGTATTTATACATATTCAGAAAGAATAAATCTCAACAATTATTTTAATATGTAACACTAATAAGAGTCCGATAATAAAAAATAATTTATTACTTTCATTTTAATCGCAGAACTTACTGCCACTGTACAAAACTGCACTAACCGTTTATAAACAAACTTTTTTCCGATGTTATGTGGGGGCACTGTTTTATACATACGAGAATCGTTGTTTAATACAGAACCATCTAGTGAGAAGTTCATGAAGCTCTTTGATACATATCATAAATAAATACTCGTTTAAAGTGTATATGTCGGTGAGGCTACCATGGTTGCCTGAACGTTTAATGCCAAAAAATTTTAGTCAACTTTGTTGGCCCGGACGCTTGAGTGGCTATCTGCTGTAACGTTATCTAGTTTAAAGGGTATATCACACTGCTACGTATAGTTTGAATACCGCCCCATGCTACGCGACGGTGATAAATGCCAAGTTAGGTTGAGTAACCACTTCACTTAATAATGATAATTACAATGGAATTTGAACTTTATCGAGTATGCCACAGAGTCTGTTCCAATTCGTGGTGATGATATAAGATTCTGAACACAAGTTTAGTAAAAGTTAACGGTATGCATGACGCAGCTAGTCGAAGCTCATGCTCATATCGGACGTGTTGGTTGCGTCGGCGGTCGGAGTCGGCGGGGCGATGGCCGGCAACGATATGTTCACGGTCGGGAACGGGAACTGAGGGATTTCCTCCTCTGAAACAAGCAAGAATATAGAGTCAAACGATAGGCTATCGAATCTCCGAAAGCAGATCAAGCTATCCGAAATAGTCCGATATTCCCTATCAACGTTGAGCCTTAATTTTTTAGCAATAAAGTTGAAGAAAATGTAATAATGATATTTTTCAAAATCAAAATCGTAAGTCATTTATTCAAATTAGGCTGAGAATCAGCACTTTTTGAACTTCAATATTACATAAGACAGTCCTGCAAAACTACCACCCATCGACGCTTCCTAGTGTATTCGCTGGGAAGAAGAAGTGGCGGAAGAAACTCCCCAGCAGCACAGTTCATTCATTTAAAAAAACATATGACTTTATACAATACTATGTATAATGATGAACATAATAAAATACAACAAAAATTAAATTATTTACTATATGCCAGCTACCACGCCAAAATATCAGCAAAGCAATAAAAAAAAAAACATTGTAATGAAAATGTAAATAAGTAAAAACTTATTACCTAAATAAAAGCCCCAGGTATAAAGGGCGTGACAGCTTACATATTTATGCGTTGTAACAAGCAAATTATATGAACTCATATAACGTGTCAGTAAGCATTAGTAGCTTGATGTGCTGTCGTCTGTACATACAATCCGATCTCAAGTAATGAAATCAATCCATTCTAACAAAGTTTCGCACTTATTAGTAGAATAAGACTCTTTCTCCTGAATGAATTTGGATGAAATTTGGCACACAAATGGTTTATAACCAGGAATAACATATAGAGTACTTTTATCCCCATAATCCCATGGGATTGAAACGTACACAGGTGAAACCGCAAGGCACAGCTAGTATTCTGTCACACCGTATGTTCTTTTATAATGGCTATTTGCCATAAATTAAGTTTCCTGGATTAGATTTATAGACAACTCATAAATTATTGGGTGTCGATATCGTTAAGCGATCAAACCTTTTCTAAGTTATATGTACTTTCTAAGCATATCTTGGACACCAATGGCTGTTTACAAGGTGAAGGAAAATATCTTGAGGAAACCTGGACTTTAAGTCTGAAATAGCCCGCCCGCATTGGGCAAGCGTGGTGATTACGCTCAATCCTACTCTGTATGAGAGGAGACCTGTGCCCAGCAGTGGGACGATAAAAAGGTTGATAATTTATTTATTTATTAAAACTTTATGCACAAAGAAAAACATTGTACAATGGCGGACTTAATGCCCTAGGCATTTTCTACCAGTCTACCTTAAGGTGATGCAGACAAAACATGGTAGGTGCAACAATATGAAAGAGAAGTTAAAAGAGAAACACAAAAAAAGAATATTATAATAAATACACAAATACATACATACAAAATACAAACAGTAGAGAGAGATAAAAAAAAATAGATAGAGAAAAAGAATAAATTATATATTTGATGAATCAGCCAATTTCTTGAGTAAGTACTCCCGAGCTTTAATTTTAAAGGTGTACCGATTGGTCAACGTCCTGATATTCTGAGGAAGATCATTCCAAAGGAAAACCGCCTGGACAAGAAATGAAGACTTAAGAAAACTAGAGCGGTGAGAAGGACATCGTAGAAGACAATTATTGGAAGAACGAAGATTCCTATTATGCGCAGAGCATAAATACTGAAAATGAGAAGTAAGATAAGAAGGAGAACAGGGTTTGTATAGGAGTGAAAACAAGGTCGTCAACGCTCTTAGAGCTCTCCGTTGCCTGATGGGTAGCCATTTCAAGATGGACCGGTGAGAAGATACATGATCGTACTTACGAAGATTAAATACGAATCGAATGCAGTTATTTAGAAGTCGGTCAAGTTTATTGAGTAGATCTGCATTCAGGATGATCAAACCGAGCTTGTAACCATAGTATTAGAAACCCTGTTTACAATGTTAGTGTACCATAAAGTATATTCTTTCTTGTGCGCAATACGAAGATCGACTAGGTTCTCAAGGTAGATCAGTATTGTGTATTTTAAATATAATATTATGAATGTTGATATTTATGATGGCTCCCGGAACTACGTATAAGAAAAATATTATTATTTTTCTGGAACGCCAGGAACGAACAGAGAGATCGTCAAATTAGTGTTAAATGCTAATTTGTTAATGGTTTTGTTTGTTAATGTGTTGGTAGTTTCAACATGCACTTAATAATATAGTATATAAACCAATTCGATTTAGGCGAAGATAAAATTTGTAAAATATTGTACACTTTTGGAGCTCAGCTCAGTTGATGACGTCAAACGACTTGTCAAAAAAGAGTGAACGCCGAACGCCGTTTTTAAAGGAAGCCTCTTGAATGTTTTAGAACAAAAAAAAAAAAAACAGTCGTGGGACTGACTGACAGACGTGAAAACTGAAAGCATTGAAAACACAGAATACACAAAAAGTTAAAAACAAAACAAGATCACGGTGTCGAGTCGGCCCCGCTCACGCCAATTCAATGTTTTTCTCCATCTAACAAAACTGAGTGTAAATTCAACATTGAGTAGCAGCTAACCTGTAAGTTGTGCATCAAGCCTATCCACGATAGCATCAAGCAGCGCCAGCGCCACTACATCATCAGGATCCTTGGCTAGAGCAGCATGTAGAACATCAGCGGCGTCCCTCTCCCGAGCTAGGAGTGCAAGGCAGAGCCCTATAAATATAAAAAAAAAGTTTATATAATAATATTTATTTATTTTCTCACCACAATATCCTTATAAAATAATTACAAAAAAGAAACAATATTGTCCAGTAATGGGCTTGCAGAAAAATATTATGGGAGACTGGTATTTCAGGCCACCAGGTCTCCGCCCCAGATATACATTTTTATCATAGCTTCTCGTATACTATAACTAAACAATGATTTAAATTTTACTTATAGGAATGAGTTTTCGTGGGGAGTGTGTGGATATGTAAGCACAATCCAAAAAAATTATCTGTGTAACCTTTTCTAACTATGGTCCGAACCTCTACAACCAAGGCATTAGGTAATGCGATGTCTTTAGAAACAGGTTCTCAGTATCAGATATTACATAGGTTGTACTTTTAGGCCTCTGACAACCCCTAACGACTATCAAAATCCAATGAATTACAGCCGGAACCAACAACTTAATGTACTTGCCGAAACACGGAAGGAGTCTTGAGATCTAATGGATGGCCACTCATCTACGCACCAATCACGACAAGATTAGCTTAGCCATGGACCCACAGAGGTAACAGACTCGGGGACGTCTGTCGCCCCTAATCATCCCGACGATGGGACGAAGGACCCGAGATGGCGGCTCGAAGTGTTCCCCGCGCGCTACTCTTAGACGTCGCGGGGGGAGACATACACCTCACTCCCCCCTCCCTCAACCGAGGAGCCGGGCCAGCACCAATCGGGGGTGGCGGAAGCAGTGTTCGTTCTCGCAACCCCCGGTGTAGGTGTGAGATGGAACACCGGGGTGGTTTCTAGTCAATAAGAGTCTGACAGACCCCGTCGCCCGCTCCAGGTCGGCGGACATCCGGGACAGGGCGGAAGGTTTCCCACCCAGGAAAAAAGCCATGGACCCATGTATACCCGTGCGCAGTGCTCCGCACCCCCACTCTTTTTCACGTTAAACAAATATCTACTTTATTTCAATAACAATTAAGTTGATTTCAGATAAACTGAATTTAATGTGAAGGAGCTAGTCATTTTTGCATAAACTTTTATTTCTTTACATTTTTGGCAAACAAGTCGTGATTACAGATTATTGGGTGGTACCTATGGCGGCGAGCGTGGAGGAGCGCGCGGGGCGGAGCGCCAGGGCTCGCTCGTGCCAGCGGAGGGCGTCGGCAGGCCGGCCCAGGGCACGGGACACGTGGCCCAGGGCGTCCAGGGTCGCGGCCCAGCGGGGACTCACCTGCAAAACGACAATTACAATTTATTTATTTCTAACAATGTAGTTTTTCATACGGTAGTGTAACATTCAAAATATAGACATTTAAAATGGTAAAACGCTACCGGTCATCCTCGTAATTGACAACCCAGGACTGATTGAGCGACACCCTACATAGGCAGTCTGTATATTATGGGATTTACAAACATTTATTAAAGTTAAGAGACGTTTATAAGTCAAAATTTTACAGTGAAACAGTCGATAATCGCTACTTAACGTTAAGTAACGTTTGGAAAGAAAAAGGATTAAAGTCGGGTAATTACATAACACACTATTCAGTAGCAATGGGTTTCATTTTGATTGTTCAACCACATTCATTGTGTTATTTACGATGTTGAGCAGACACATTTTTCGTAGATATGGAGCAATGGATTAACAATATCATGATCATCAACCGTTTTATCGTCCCACTGCTGGGCACTGGTCTCCTCTCATACAGAGAAGGAATGAACGTAATCACCACGCTTGCTCAATGCGAGTGGCGATATCAGACTTAAAGTCAAGGTTTCCTCGAGATTTTTCCTTCACCTTGTAATCAGTCATTGGTGTCCAAAATATACTTATAAAGAATAACAATATGCTTCAAAAGTATACAAATTCATAATAATAATGTTGAATGTTACCAAATTCTTTGGCGAATCAACGAGTGTTAAATAGTGAATAGTGATTTGACTTCTACCCAATCGCAATGACAGCTCACTCCAAGCAAACCTTTTTTATTTCCAGGGTGCGAACGTACTGCAGTACATTTACCTCTAGCTTGTCGGGCGGCGTGGCGGCCTCTAGTGCGAGTAGCCACAGACTCCTGGCCTCGAACGTACTGCAGTACAGTTACCTCTAGCTTGTCGGGCGGCGTGGCGGCCTCTAGTGCGAGTAGCCACAGACTCCTGGCCTCGAACGTACTGCAGTACAGTTACCTCTAGCTTGTCGGGCGGCGTGGCGGCCTCTAGTGCGAGTAGCCACAGACTCCTGGCCTCGAACGTACTGCAGTACAGTTACCTCTAGCTTGTCGGGCGGCGTGGCGGCCTCTAGTGCGAGTAGCCACAGACTCCTGGCCTCGAACGTACTGCAGTACAGTTACCTCTAGCTTGTCGGGCGGCGTGGCGGCCTCTAGTGCGAGTAGCCACAGACTCCTGGCCTCGAACGTACTGCAGTACAGTTACCTCTAGCTTGTCGGGCGGCGTGGCGGCCTCTAGTGCGAGTAGCCACAGACTCCTGGCCTCGAACGTACTGCAGTACAGTTACCTCTAGCTTGTCGGGCGGCGTGGCGGCCTCTAGTGCGAGTAGCCACAGACTCCTGGCCTCGAACGTACTGCAGTACAGTTACCTCTAGCTTGTCGGGCGGCGTGGCGGCCTCTAGTGCGAGTAGCCACAGACTCCTGGCCTCGAACGTACTGCAGTACAGTTACCTCTAGCTTGTCGGGCGGCGTGGCGGCCTCTAGTGCGAGTAGCCACAGACTCCTGGCCTCGAACGTACTGCAGTACAGTTACCTCTAGCTTGTCGGGCGGCGTGGCGGCCTCTAGTGCGAGTAGCCACAGACTCCTGGCCTCGAACGTACTGCAGTACAGTTACCTCTAGCTTGTCGGGCGGCGTGGCGGCCTCTAGTGCGAGTAGCCACAGACTCCTGGCCTCGAACGTACTGCAGTACAGTTACCTCTAGCTTGTCGGGCGGCGTGGCGGCCTCTAGTGCGAGTAGCCACAGACTCCTGGCCTCGAACGTACTGCAGTACAGTTACCTCTAGCTTGTCGGGCGGCGTGGCGGCCTCTAGTGCGAGTAGCCACAGACTCCTGGCCTCGAACGTACTGCAGTACAGTTACCTCTAGCTTGTCGGGCGGCGTGGCGGCCTCTAGTGCGAGTAGCCACAGACTCCTGGCCTCGAACGTACTGCAGTACAGTTACCTCTAGCTTGTCGGGCGGCGTGGCGGCCTCTAGTGCGAGTAGCCACAGACTCCTGGCCTCGAACGTACTGCAGTACAGTTACCTCTAGCTTGTCGGGCGGCGTGGCGGCCTCTAGTGCGAGTAGCCACAGACTCCTGGCCTCGAACGTACTGCAGTACAGTTACCTCTAGCTTGTCGGGCGGCGTGGCGGCCTCTAGTGCGAGTAGCCACAGACTCCTGGCCTCGAACGTACTGCAGTACAGTTACCTCTAGCTTGTCGGGCGGCGTGGCGGCCTCTAGTGCGAGTAGCCACAGACTCCTGGCCTCGAACGTACTGCAGTACAGTTACCTCTAGCTTGTCGGGCGGCGTGGCGGCCTCTAGTGCGAGTAGCCACAAACTCCTGGCCTCGAACCAGGCTCCGTCCGCGAAGGCCGCGGCGCCCGCCTCGTGGGCCACGTGAGGGTCCCGAACGAGCGATATTACACGAACCCACTTCAGTTTCTCGTTACATTCAGATTCATCTACAATCTGCAAACCAACAGTCGATTTATAAAGAAATAATACATGAATAACGTTCTTGATAGACATCTGTGAATTCATAGAAATTGTATTGACACAACTTCGATAGCCGGTAGTTGGCAAAGTTGTTTTTTTTTTTTACTCACGCCTGTATTGATTGGGAATTACATAAATTGTTATGGTATCAGATCAACATGGACTTTTTTATAACGTGACAAATGATAAATACAGGGTGTATCTGACATCGTAACGCAAACTTCGCGAAAACGTTAGTCCGCATGCCACTAATAAAATTATGATAGTAATTTATGTCGTTAATAAACGGTTACAGAAATAAAAAAAATAGTGTCGGCTCGGCCTTTGAACGTTGCAAGCGTACCGCCGTGCGAGTTTGTAGGTATGACGTTGATCCCTGATGTGAACTCTATTAAATCAGCTGATAAAATAGTTTTCGAGTTATGTTTTCATTGCGTTTTCTTGTGTAATTAGCGAATTAATTAAATTTTACTTTAAAATCTTATTGGTTTATAAAAGTATAGCAATTAAGAACGGAACACTTTTTTATATTTTGTTTAGTTTTTGAATGAGGGCAGCCAGCCAGGTATTATTGTTCTTAGATACTGTAAAGACAAAACTATTTAAATACAACAAGACAAATCCTGTAAACTGAATGGATATCGTCTATTCAGAGGATTGAAATCATTAGCAGTAATAAATAACTGCTCATTTTTCAAAGTGCTAGCGACATCCTATATCCATACCCCCGGCTTCGCTCATGGGTTGTAAAGTCTCCCACTGTCTCCTCCAGTCTGAATAGTACAAGTAACTGACCTTAGCTTTGGCATCGTTGTGCAGTGCGGCGGCGCGCGTCAGGAACCGCTCGCACATTGTGAAGTTGTTCAGCAGCGAGCACTCCACGCCCACGTACAGCGGCGGCAAGTGACAGCCCGCCATCAGCTGGCTAGCCTGCCAAGATTAGCATACGTTATAATAATGTGATTCTGTTTAAACCAGAAAAGATATGAACCGTAGCTTTTTTATGTTTTGTTCTGGATGTGAAATCGTCAAATGACATCTCCCGCTCTATGCGGGGCGGAAGGGCGTGTCAGATTTTTACTGACTAAAACCTAAATGGGTCTCTTGACTTGCCTGTGCGCTAGGCTTCTTTTTTAACCAACCCGTAACTTTAACCCAGGAGGCATTGGTTGTCTGGACCCCGTCACGATGTGCTGACATCTCTTTGAGATACGAGTGAAACACAACGGGCTGTCGACTCGGGCATAAACTGTACTACCGTAGCATTGAAGATGTACAACATTTGCAAATGGAATTTGTTCGAAATAAACATTAACCCGATGAGTTAATGCGACCCGCTGCTGAGCGAACTGAAATCGAGTAGATTAAATGTGGGTCTGATCCGAAGCATTTTATCAAAACCGAAATTAGAGGCAGCCAGAAGATTATGTCGTTTAATAGCAGTCGCTTAACAGTGATTCGTCGTGATTTTGAACGTAATGGGTACTTGTCTTTAAAGTTGTGTAAATATATGAATTAATTTGTAATAACGCACGATGGGACTGACATATCCATATTAGGACAAAAACCACTTAATATCCGGAATTAAAAAAGTGTTGCCAAATGTTGATATACAAAGTTATTTTTACTTTTAAAAGTTTATACGAAACCTGAATATAGTTTGTTCAGAATAAGTAACTGAATCGATTCCAATCATTTTTTCACCATATTATATATTTTCCCAAACACATTTAGAAATTACCACCCACCAGACAAAGCCTTGCCGCCAAGCGATTTGTCGTGCTCCGGCATGATGTCTGGTCTTCACCAGACAACTGCTCAGAGTCTGAGCAGTTGTGTTGCGATGTGTGCCGGGTCCGATGCGCCAAATGTTGTTGTGTTGGGAGTTTAGTCGTGGAGGGTCTTCAGATCAATCTCCCTTTGGCGAAGCATCGTTGGTCGTGTTGTTGGGTTTAACATTGCATAACCTCGCTCAACTGCAGTCTTCCTTCCTATTCGCTCAGTTTACAGTTCACAGTACAGTTTACAGTTCACACATCTGGCGGTAGAACATAGTACTAGGGGCAATGACTAGTTTAGTGAAACAGGACCCTCGCGCCGCACCGCTTCAGGTGCCGGTGGGCTAGCGGTGCGTTGACCATATTTTTGTTCGGACAACCAAGTAAGATATTAAGCTTATAACTTTCTGGTTTTTCTTTATGAAATTTTGTACATAGATGCTTTACTTAAAAATACTGGATACGTGTTTCGGGTTTCGCATAAACAAAAAATAACGTTGTGTAAGTGCTAGTGACTGTACTATGTCTGCTCTATTAGATCTCATCCTCGTATGTTCGTCTTTCCGAACATAGACGATGTTTTCCGAAGTGCATGATTCTCTTGGATCATGTGTTGTACCTTGAAGTAGGCCGCCATGGCCTGGTCGTGTTCGCTGTCGGCCGCGAAGCTGTGTCCGTACGCGAGCCACACGCAGCCCGCACTTGGCTCCAAGCTCTTCGCCTTGCTTAAGTAACGACGTGCCAACTCGCTCTTACCTGGAGATAGGGTATTTGACTACTAATAAAAATGCACATACGTACCCATCACGTTAATTTTTTGAGAGGTAAGGTGTACGTAAAGGGTGTATCTGACATCGACGCACAAACGAGTGCCATGGATCCAGTACATGATTCTGAACCCCCCAGCGGTGGAATTTTTCGTCGGCTTTTTCATGATTTAAAAAAATATATATTTAGTTTTTTTCACTTTAGACCGTTCATAATTGCTACACTTTTATAACACAATAAGATTATAAAGTAAAAATTAATTAATTCGCTAATTACATAAAAAGAACAATGAAAACAACCATCTAAAAACTATCTTATCAGCTGATTTAATAGAGTTCCCATCAGGGATCAACGTCATACCTACAAACCCGCACGGCGGCACGCTTGCAACGTACAAGAGCCGAGCCGACACTTTTTTTAAACACTGTGACTTCTGTAACCGTTCATGAACGACATAAATTACTATCATAATTTTATTAGTGGCATGCGGTCTAGTCTTTTCGCGAAGTTTGTGTTACGATGTCAGATACACCCTGTATATTCAAATTATACTTATATTAATGTATGTTTTAAGTCGTGATGGCCTAGTGGTTAAAACACCAGCCTCTCAAGTATGAGTGTGCGGGTTCGATTCCAGATCAGGCAAGTACCAATGTAAATTTTCTAAGTTATATTTACTTTCTAAGTATATCTTGGACGTCAATGGCTGATTATAGGGTGAAGGAAAATATCTTGAGGAAACCTGGACTTTAAGTCTGAAATAGCCAACTCGCATTGGGCAAGCGTAGTGATTACGCTCAATCCTTCTCTGTATGAGAGGAGACCTGTGCAGTGGGAAGATAAAAATGTTGATGATGAATGTTTTGAACCCGGATTTGCGGTTAATGACAATCGGCTGACCTCCTTTTAGATGGAACTTAAACGTTAAACGTAACTAGAAATATGGGTGTATTATAGTGTTCGACCAAAAACTAGTTTTACTACCGAAACCGAATTTCGGCAACGGTCTTTCATTCCGCCGAAACCGAAACTTCCATACAAAGATCAATTTTGAGAACATATTTTGAGGGAAAATAAAGAGTAAACTTTGTTATATTCAGTCAGTCGTTATTGTTTTCTCTTTAAATTACAAAGATAAGCAGTGATCGACATTTTCCTTTATCAATAATCAACATAAGTATGAAACTAAAAAAAAAAAAAAATTACACCTCAAAAGTCCTTACAATAGCTATTTATTTGAGTGGATAGGTTCTCATTGACTCGAAAACTGGCCACCACAACAAAACATAACAGCAAACAAACAAGCGAATCACGACATTGGCTCCGATAGAATTCGTTCATTCATTCAACGCGCCGAACATGGCCGGTCACAGCATGAAAATTCTCGAAAGCATATTCGGTTTCGGTCGTAGTATCGGCAAGTTCGCCGCCGAAACTAAACCGAAAACGAAACCGAACATTCGGTCGGACACTAGTGTACTATAAAAATTGTAAATAAATATGTGTTTGGGGAAAATAACTTTAAATTCCTAGTTCCTACACAATAAAGTTCAGTTTACGATACAACTTTTTGATAACTTTTCCAATAGTGTTAGTTACTCTGAAATCAATTTTATCATCATTTCAGCCGAAAGACGTCCACTGCTGGTTATAGGCCTCCCCAACATTTCCACGACGACCGGTCCTGCGCCTCCCGCATCCAGCGGTTTCCCGTGACCTTCACCAGGGAGCCGGGGGCCTTCCCACGCTACGTCTTCCAGTGCTCGGTCGCCACTCGAGAATCCGTCGGCCTAATCAATCATATAAAGTCGATATTTGTTTTAACTCTAACATCAATGTTTAACATCAATTTGATACATGAATAAAATTTGAATATTGGTGGTGGAACATGCTAAAAAAAAACTGCAATAAGCAACCCAAAAACAACTCACCAATGAGATAATAATAACACCCCACCGCGTACCAAGAGGTCCAGGCGTTAGGGTAGGCGTCCACCAAGGAGTGCGCGAAGGCGAACAGCTCGGAGCTCCTCTTGAGCTCCACCAGGCAGGCCACCCGTACGTCCACACAGCACCACGGGTCCAGCGCGTCCAGCGTCTGCAGCGCCTCGCGCCAGCGACACGCCGCCGACAGGCGCCGGCTGCGACACACCGCCGCTTCCATCATACGACCGCCTACGACTTCGGCTTCTGCCGTTATCTGTGGTAGTGTCCTTTAGCTTTGAGTGGTTGTGGACTGAGCGGGTCTTCATATTATGTCGAATAGCTATTGGCCCGCAATAACTTACTACCCAGAATACCTACTTAAAGTTAAATAACGACGAGTATCTGTTTATTCAAATACTTTGAAGTTTAAACGGACCATAATTTTAAGAAATGTTTTTATATAAACCCAATATGTATGACGCTTCCGCATTGCGGGTGTCTGAAGACAGGCGCGACAGATAAGCACTGCATACCCTAATAATTTATATACTACAGTAACTTCATTACTCACTGCTAATACTGCCATCTATTGGGGCTAGGGCCAACTACTAACAAACAATGTAAGCGCAACGCCGCTTCGCAGCTAGCGCCACCGCGGCTATCGGCGTAAGCACAGACTGCAACTCTGCTTCTGTTTTTCCGTGTTGTGGTTGTGTGAAGGACGGCGTGATGGCGGAATTAATTCATGTAAATCTCGCACACATTCTTCACAATGCCTGCCATAGAAAAACGAAAGGATGGCTAAGCTGGCTTCGCAGTTTGATCTGACTTACAGGACATTCAGGGTCAGGCTGCGGCAGGCTGACGGGCGCGGGTGAGTACCGGTTGAGACGCTCACGGTACGCCGCGCGAAGCAGGGCGCCCTCCGCCGCACTCAGCTGACTGTTGATAGGCAGAGATTCTATCAGCTCACTCTCTGCAACATATTATCAACCATCAAAACAATATAAGATAAGAAAGAAATATCATATTATTACAGGCTAGAGGTATTAAAATGCCGGTTAAGGACTATGAAGATTATTTGCAACGAAGGTACCGACTGCACCTTCGTTGCATCATCGTAGGCAATGACAAGTAGAACGTAGCTGATGTCGTACCTATATCCACGAAGTCCGTGTCGTACACAAACGACAACACCACAGAAGTTACTTCAGGTAGTCTTTAAAGCTGTAGATATTCTCAAAAATCGCTTCTTAACTGGCGCTTGTTTCGCTTTGATTGACAAATGCAGACTGACTGCCTCGTTGAGTCCGCCGCTTTTTATAGACCAGATCATCGAACATTCCAGATTTGTCTAGACGTAATAATAATAGCGCTTAATTTCAAGTACGTTCAGCAGGTACCTACTTCACAAGAGACGAGTTTCTAGTAATTCCGATGATGACACTTCGTTGTCAATATTGATGAAACCTGTACCATTCGATAGACCATCCTAGGTCTAGCAATGCGTTTTTGTATCGTGCCTCTACAATGTCTAGGTCTTAAGATAAAGGGCTTGAAAGTTATGTACGACATGTCACGCAATATTGAACCTTATGCCATTGACAAAAGGTGCAGTCGTAAAAAAATAATTTTGTGTCTACAACCGCCTGAAGTATAGATTTGTGCACGGTCTCTGGCAAAATCAAGTCTTTTATTGAAATTAGGCTGAAAATCAGCCCTTCACCACCTCCTAGTGCTTTCACTGGAAAGGTGTGCTGCAACACCTGTGTGGGGGCTTGGCTGTTGGCTGTACATAACACCATACTATACAGCTACCCATAATACGGGCGTTCAATACGTCGCGTAAACTTTCCACATACATACCCTGGTGAGGTGTGAGTGCGTGCTGCTCAAGCAGAAGGTCGAGGGCTTCGTATTGTGCGCAATCAGCTTTTAGGGCTGCGGACAGCGCTTCGGCTGCTGCCTCGCGACGTTCCAAGGAACATAATGCGCGCGCCTGCCAAACTAGCACGCCCGCTAACGCGCGCTGGAAACAGTACCTCGGTGTTCAAAACTGATTTACATCAAATGAGGTTGAATAGGATAGTTGACTAAAAAAAACTAATTAGTCCGTCAGTCAGATTTCCAAAAAATACTAGACATCAAAATACCAGAACAATAACTAAATCTATAGTCGGAAAAGTAAAAACTATTTGCTCTTTGTGTCACTTCAACCTGCCAGTCACAAGGTAGAAAATGTCATTTGGTTCTATTGGTTCTAATTTACTCTTCCAAACTCAGAAGTACTTAAATTCAAATACCTACTGATTGTTTCTTTCACCGAATAATTCGACATATTCGCGTGTGCGTTTTTTGATCTTATGTAGTGATGTAACTAATAGTATCGATACTTTTAATTTCCAGATTTCCTGCAGACGACAACAAAAAAAAAAAAAAATTGCATTAGGCGACAAAACTGTATTCCAAAGAGACATAGTCATTTGCTCAAAGCTTTACCGATGATTCATTTGTTTGTGCTATTAATAATAAATAAGACGTCTTCGAGAAGAGGCTATTCCTGCAATAAACATTATGGATCAAACAGATGAATTGTTATGGTACTTTGTTATTAAAAAATATTTTGTTTAAGCAAAAGATCTTACGAAGTATCCCTAAATACATGGTGTGTAAAATTAAAAAAAAAAAGCAGCGGTGCCCGATTTTAGACTTTGTTTAACGATTTTTTGAAGTGATGGTAGCCGCTTTAATCTTTTTGATGTTGTATCTACAAATGATAATATTTTATCAATCTAATTTCTGTTATGTATTCTTGAATAGAACTCCTATCTACTGCAATTAATAGTGCACGCACTATGCGATGAGACAGAAGAATCAAGTCCGGAAATGTCACTATTTCATATCGATTTAGATCATCATCACGATTATATACCGTCATTCCAATCATTAAGTGAATATTCGACTGATGTGCAGTACATAGCTGGCTTTGTCGTTAGAAAACTGCGCAAAACTCTAAAATGTGAAATCCATACCAATATTATAAATGTGAAAGTGTGTTTGTTTGTTTGTTTGTCCTTCCTTCACGCCGTAGCTAAGCAATCAATCGACCTGATTTTTGGCATACAGTTAGTTGAAAAGATGGAGAGTAACATAGGCTACTTTTGGTCCTAAAAAAACATCAAGTTCCCAAGGGAGATTACTAGAATATTTATACTGGATACCAAATATATCCTTACTAATATTATACATCGGAAAGTGAGTTTGTTTGTACCACTTTCACGCCGTAACTCCTGAACCGATTGCTTTGAAATTTTGCAGACGTAAAGTTAGAAGTCCGGATTAAATAATAGGGTAGGGTTTTTATCCTGAAAAAAATTGATATTCCCGAGAGAAATCTAAAAAGCGCGATATAACCGAAGTTAACGCGGGCGAAGCCGCGGGCGGAAAGCTAGTTTGTTTATAAAGTTTAAATAATCAATAATAATATTCAGGGAGAGTATCATTGATATCGGTTAAAGGTGGTAGGCCATAACATCGGCCGCCGGCAGAAGTTACCCCCCACCAGACAAAACCTTCCCGCCAAGCGATTTGTCGTGTTCCGGCATGATGTCTGTGAAGCCGTACGGAGGACGAGTCTGAGCAGTTCTGTTGCGATGTGTGCCGGGTACGATGCGCCTAATGTTGATGTGTTGGGAGTTTGGTCGTGGAGGGTCTTCAGAACAATCTCCCTTTGGCGTAGCATCGTTGGTCGTGTTGTTGGGTTTAACATTGCATCACCTCGCTCAACTGCCGTCTTCCTTCCTATTCGCTCAGTTTTTCTGAGTGAATAGGCTCTTAATAAACTAGCGCGCTTTACCATGCACGATCGCATTACTGCTTACCATCAGGCGGGATTGCGGTCAAGCGCTAGTTTATAATTATTAAAAAAAAATAAAGGCGGATTAATTAAACCTTCTAAAGATGTTTCAAAAATCTGTGAAACTACAGAGAAAATTATGAGAGAACAGAAATCCAAATCTGGTGTTCAACGCTTAAACAAGTTACTTTTATTACCAAGAAAGTGTTTGTTTCATTCAAGTTTTCAAATATATTTCATAATTTAGTGGCACACTCACTCGAACATGATTATGATGTCAATTACAGAAACTTAATGATAAAACTAATTTGAAAATTGTTTTTAACGGTTCGGATTCACCACCTAACGAAGCAAATTTTCGAACCTACAGATAAAATTAGAAATAATTTAACAAAACAATAATATTCAAAGGGCAATGAATGCAAACGTTGCAAGTCGCCAGGATACTACAGATTTTTTATTATTTTGTTAAGTGTGATTAATATATAATTCTTTTGTTACGATGGTTAAATGATTATTATTATTTCAACATTTACTTTATTTATAAGTCAAGTAAGTCTGACCTTCTAGAATACAATTTTTTTTTAAATATTTGGTAAATTACTTTTAGTCTGACTCATCTTTGACCATTTTCCAAAATTTTCCTTTATTTTAATGCTAACGACTACCCCGATGCCAAATTTTTGATTTGAAGATCTTAAAAAAGATAGAACAACATAATAATGACTATAATCTGACTCACACTTAACCAGTAGGTAAGTATTCAAATTTCGATTTTTTTTTTACTTTTTGTTAACGACTATTCCCATGCCAAATCTCAGAGAAGTATTAGCAACTTTTTTTGACATAATTTTTAATAATTGTACCAAGTGAAAATAATTGACTTATAACAGTTATAACTGTGTAAAATCTATTTTTAATAATAATTTATCGACGTTAATATCTATGCCGTAGCATCACTAGCGCAAGCAAAACTTGTGACAGCCTTATAAGTTAAAAAACAAGACTATGTACATATCTCTTTCTTACACATTGACTACTGCATAAGTAAAAATAGGACGAGCTTATGTACTTTGTTGTTATTTTAGTACGGCTTCTATAGCTTTAGTTATTGTTCTGAGCTAGACAAGTATTTTTTCTTTTTTCATATAAACAAAAAATGAAGACGACACAGTGCGTTGAAAACTCGTGTGACGTCACTGCACGCTACACTTTTTAGCGAGCAGTGACGTCACCAGTCACCACTCCTGATCTTTGATGCTTGTTATATTTGTAAATTTTTATTCATTTGATAAAACAAAATAAATATACATATCCAATATTTTTCTATAATCTGAATGACGGATTAAATAGAATCAACTTTTTTTACCCAGGAAACAGTGATGTTTCCTGCGTAAAAAAAAAAAATAATTGAAAAGCGTCCTTGACATTGCACACATGACATTGTTTTTTTAGACTGTAAACACAAAAATATGAAATTATAAACAAATTTTCATTATTTTTTTTATTAGCACAATGATGGATGTTTGTTATTCTGTCATGCAAAAGTTTCAACAGATTTAGATGAAATTTTACACAGATGGTGTATAACAACTATATTTGGACCAAATTCGATAAAGAATACAGGTAAACAAACCGGTGGTGGTAGGTGTTTACACCTAAAAGGGAGATGTTAACAACGTTTTCTACATAGATGATTTTCATACATGTAATGATCTTACTTTCTAATTGTAAACCGTTTATTTATGTTTAGATATTAACGATGTGCATAGAATACTTAACAACAAATGTCTCAACTTTATTCATAATCTAAATTCAACAGAACCTGTTTAATACCTTGATTTCATCCATGTTTCTTTTTTTGTAGGGCTATCACGTAAAATTAATGTCGACTTTTAATTGGTTTTACGTAATTGCAAGTTAATATGCATGTTATTTTACTGATTCTAATGAAATATGCCACAATAAGAATTAATTAATATATAGTTAGCATGTAAAAGTCGATAATCATGAAAATAATAGGAGATTTATAAAACGTGAGATGTGATAACCCTAAATAGATTTGTTTACCTGTATTCTTTATCGAGCTTGGCATAAGTATAGGAATAATGTATAGGATACATTTTATCCAGACATCCAAACAAGGTCAAAACTTGTGTATCTGAAACTGTGGGACGCAGCTAGTTCTCAATCTGATCACAAAAGCGGCCATCAGGAGGCAACTGGCCACCTGTTTTACGCATCTTTGTGGCCTTAACAACCAACAAGTAAAATGGGATAAAGGTTGTACTATTCTAGAATATAATTATGGAATTGTCAAGATAAATATGTATGTATAATACTTAAATAGGAATAATATGAAGAATTACGTTATGAGTCTGATCAGTGTTTCTAGGCTCTAGTAGCATGGGGTCACACTCTTCCATCAATGTTAGTGCAGTGGCCGGCTCACGCGCTGCCAGGTATGCGCGCATCGCCACGCCCAAGCATAACAAGTGACGTCTGAAATAATGTACTTCAATTATAAAAGTTGTTTGAGTTAAATTAAAAACTCACAACTTAAATAAGGCTAAAAAGGGAATAGAATAATTATTTGAATTCAGAAAAAAGTTTAGAAAAGTCAATGTTGTATCATACAAAAGAAACATTGTAGGAATACATTCATCAGACCATCCGATGCAATATTTTTTTCTGCATTCAATTATGCAATAAAACAAAATTGCCTTTTTTCGAGACACAACAAAATCACTTTCCAGCGTCTATATTACAAAAGAAGATTTAGATATATATCACCTATGGAGTCCTCTAGAAGTGACTGCATGTGCGGCTCTATGTAACTCTCCTCTGGCAAGCATGGCACTGGCCAGCAGCCAAACATCATCTCCACTGGCTGAGTCGAGGCCTCCCCCTGCTGCTGCCGCTGCAGCATCTGCCCAGAACAGGGCACTGGTCCATTGTCCCTAAAACAAATTGTACAAATAGTAGCACATCAGAATTCACTGTACTATGATCATAATTTCAATTATCACATTATTATAAATAGGTGGATATAAACACCAAGTTATTAATATAAAAGTTATGAAAAACAAAGCTGTGAGTATTTTTATCTGGAAGAGCACTAATAGGGAAGTATGGAAGAAGGAGATGCTGCACCAAACCCATATAAATGGAAATAGGGGTAAGAACATAATAATTCTTTCAATAAGTCTATATTGATTAATCCTAAAAAAAAATTTTTTTTAATAATTATAAACTAGCGCTTGACCGCAATCCCGCCTGATGGTAAGCAGTGATGCGATCATTGATGGTAAAGCGCGCTAGTTTATTAAGAGTGAATAGGTCACTCTAAAAAACTGAGCGAATGGGAAGGAAGACGGCAGTTGAGCGAGGTGATGCAATGTTAAACCCAACAACGCGACCAACGATGCTGCGCCAAAGGGAGATTGATCGGAAGACCCTCCACGACCAAACTCCCAACACAACAACATTAGGCGCATCGTGCCCGGCACACATCGCAACACAACTGCTCAGACCCGTCCTCCGTACGGCTTCACCAGACATCATGCCGGAACACGACAAATCGCTTGGCGGCAAGAGGATTCTTAAAGACACCGCATCTTGTATACATTTTCTACAGCAGAATGTCTTATTCACACTACATTATATAGTTTATATTTACGTCTTTACATATATGTCCAATATTTTAAGAATATTGTTAAACTATGTTTTCGTCAAGTAAGACTTCAGCCGTCTTTGTTTATGAGTAAAATAACCAACTAAAGCAAGATCCCTTTAAATGTGCCACAAAAAACATAATATTTACCAGTTCAGAATATTGCTTGACGAGTGACCGCATCAAATCGATATTCATGCACCCTTCTATACTATTTCTATCGGTAGGTTCAGATTTATCCATCACGCTATTTTAAAAAGTAACAACTACAAAGTGCACTTTAACGTGAAGTTTTCAAGTTGAACAATTGAAAATGGTATCGAAACTTGTTTGAAGTTTACACTATTGACTCTAGCGATTAAGCAAAAGCACAATTTTAACTAAAGTAAAGCTTTATTTGCTTTTTATTTAATAATTTAGTCAATGTTTTCGTTTGTCCCGCGTCAATTTGACGTATTAATAACACATTGTTTGACAGATTCGCTTTGACATTTGTAACTGATGCATGCAGACATAAATTAATGTTCTAATATAACTTATCGTGCTTCATTTGAATGTCAATTTTTAATAAATCAGTAAACATTCAACTTCTCTATTTCAAATTCACAAATGAAAAGTCTAAAGGACAAATTGAGTATTTTAGAAACTCATATTTATTCATCGTTTCAAATTAAAGAAATGGGATGGGAACGCAGCTCTTTTTAGCTTCATACTAAATAATACGTCCAAATTCAAAAGTAGCGTATTATTATCCTTTCTCTTTTTCTCTTTAGGTAATTTCTTAATTCTTTGTCTTACTAGTATAGGTACAAAAACAACTCAATTTGGACGAATGTACCCATGCTGTCAATTGACAGATTTGAATTTTGATGACGGAAAGAAAAAGGTTATATACAGTAAAAGAGGGAATAGGCTGATTAAGATTTATTTATTAACCGTCACTAAATATTATTTAGGCGTCCCTAGTTTGTTATTGTGTAGTGTAATTATAGAATCACAGTTTTAGTATTGTATACATTCTAGTAGTTCAAATAAAGCAACGTGTCCTAGGTTAGGCCGTTAGTGAAACATGTTAGTATCTTTGAAATAACATGACAGAGAGGAAAATGTGCAAGTTTTACAATTTAAACGTACCTGAACGTCGATCTGGGGAGGTTGGGCAAGGTGGTGGCGCTGCGCAGAACCACGGCAACAATGACGAGGACGACAGGAACTCTGATGAGGCGACGCCGCCGCCTGTGCCGGCACACGAGCACAAGCTTGAGTACTCCTACTGGATGTGGTTCTCGCGTCGCCCGCCCGCACGCGAACTCTCCGCGTCCACCACCGGTTATGTACAGGTTTGTTGATATATATGCCTGAACTACCATGCTGTCAGGTGCATCTCATCAAGTGCATTGATATCCATAATCATAAAAAAAGGACTACAAGTTGTTGTTGCAATTCAATTCATTTGAGTTGTATTACTAACATAGTATATACATTAATGAGTATTGTAAATTATGCCAATTGTCATAAGTTAGCATATGTTTATCAATATGGCACAGTATTGTTTAAAACTTGAACTTAAGTTATGAAACAAACTTTCTTCTTACTCTTGAATAAGTTATCTGACAGGAAGCCTAAATTAGATTCAAGAGGACCAAGTTTTGAATGCCTAATGAACTTTCTAAATTCTATTGCTACACATTCTGTTTTTCTTTCAAACCTGCTGCTTGAACACTATTCTATAAGTTTTATGCAAGGTGAAAGAATTTAGCTAAATTTATGTTTAAAATAACAATAGAAAACTGTTATTTCAATTATATAATTAAATGTTATGATGCCTACCTTATTCATTATTTTTAACTTATTATCCAGAGGTCCTTTAGACAAAACATGACATGGCCATTTCTCTTCTACTGGATGGTGTGAGGCAAAAGTTGTTGATCCCAACCAATAATGGTTGTTTCAGCTGTAGGCCAGCTGAATGAACCTTCAATTGATATTTGTATAAATAGAAATTCCACCTATTATTTTATTTCCAATAAGAAAGTTTAAATAATTTAAAGCATTTACTACTCAACCTACATATTAAGACACTTGCAAACAACCTTACCTTACACATAGCCTTAGAGAAACCTTTGGACAGGAATAAGTTTGAGCAAGCAACTTACAATGTATATCAAATACCTGCAATTCCACCAACACAAGTCAAGATCCTGTGGAATTATTATGGATAAAAGTATCAGAAGTCTTATCCCTGTTCATGGTTTACCCTTGTGGCAAATTTCATCTCAACATGTTCAGCAGTTTGAGCACAATCATCCATACAAAGACTCAAATCCTTTCTCCTTGTAATGTTAGTTTAGATTCAAGACAAACTAAGTTCTATGGATTTGCATTTGTTATCATAAGCTACATGCTATGTTGTTCTAATTTGCGGTTATTTGAGTATATGCTCTTAGATGTTGAAACTTATATCTTTGTAAATAAAAATTAAAAGCTGATACTTGATAAATGCATCACTTTGAATGCCCAGAAAAGCGGATTGCCTACACTAACTAAAGCTAATTGAAATTGGGACAGGACTTTTATTGGGTCAGCTAGTAAAATATAGAACGGATTCTTGTTGAATATTTACCTATCTACCTACATATTTTTAAGGCAAAAAATTTTTTTTTTTAACATACTTACTAAACAGATTTTTTAGGTGTTTCAGATACCATTTTCTAAAAATACTTAGTTTATTTCTGCAGTCTGCACCCACAAGTATGGATGACAGCAGGTCAAGCTACCCAAAACCATACAAATATCCAATCAACCTTGAGCCTTTAAGCTTTAGAGATAAAGTTGAAAATCTAATAAAGAAATATGACAGATTGTAATTGCTTGATATGCTGTCGTCTGTACACAAAGAAATATGCTCAAGTAGGTTAATTATTGTCACCCAATTTTCTTCTATGTATGCCAGTGTCACATTTCTCTGTTGCTATTTCTGGTGCTACCCATGTGCATGGATTTAGTTTTAAACAAATTGTAAAATATGTACTAATATAAACAAAGTTAAGCTTTATATATTAGTATAGATTTTGTTGTTCATTGTTGTAGTTTGTTTGTTTTTTTTTTGAACATGCTAATCTCAGGAACTACTGGTCTGATTTTAAAAATGCTTTTTGCGTTGGATAGTCCACTCATTCAAGAATTCGTTAGGCTATATAACATCACGCTGTGGCCAATAGGAGCGGAGCATATCAAAAAATTTAAATGTATACTTCACTTCTATTATGATCTAGAAGTGTAATAATATGATTATTTTGTGGTTAAAACAAAATGGTCTAATAACTAACTCCACGTGAACGAAGTCGCGGGCGGCCGCTAGTGTTTAATAATGGAAGCACTGATTCAGTCTAAATACATTTTTTTGAAATTTGATATTAAGAACTGCAAAAAAAAGCTAAATCTTTTGTAGGTATTTGCAAACTCAACAAAATATATGTGTGCTAAGTCTTAGGTATTTTATTTTGAACTGCAACCCATATTCCATTAACTGTGTAATGTATATCATGTATGCATTTCCAGCAAATAATATTGCAAACAAAACTTGAGACTGGCTGTGACAAATAGGTATCTTCCTTGTATATTAAGACTGTCTAACGTCTTATGAGTTTATCTCTTTATCTCATATTAGCAAATTATGCTTATCTTAGCTATCTAATCTAAGGCAAAGAGTAGCCAGCCTGTTGGTCTATAGGATGCATTTTGGAGTGTGCAAGGAAATTGCTTGATTTAATTCTCCCATCTCAATTCTATCATCCGGACTGGATTCAGACGAAGCGTTTCGCCTCTTCTTTTATACCGCGTACATCGAGAGACTGGAACAATTTGCCAGCGGCGGTGTTTCCGTCCTACTACAATTTAAGTGTCTGCAAGGCTAGAGTACACCGCCGCTGGCACAACTGCGGTATCAAGAACTTTACGACACGATTGGTGCAGTGGCTGAGCGACCGACTGCTGCGCTACGTGTCGCGGGTTCGATACCCAGTATAATCGGTTCTTCCGGGTCTGGCTCTTTGTGTATGTTTGTAAACGCATCCCCAGGTGAAATTACTAGTGTGGGGCCAAGATTAAAACAAAATCGTAAGGGTGGAAACTCGCCGTGCAACGGTGCGTCCGATGATAGAACGGAGAAGGGGGAATTACATCATGCAATTCCCTAGCACACTCTCCAAAATGCTACCTATAGAATTGACAGGCTGGCTACTCTTCGCCTGTGCTCTAGGCTGTGGAGACCGTTTTGAGCTAAATCTGGGTCGCCAATTAGCCCCTTAGCACGCCTCCACTGAATCCAAAGTAGCCAGGTGGCATTATGCAGCACCAGCCCAAATGTGCCTGCAGTACTCCACACGCACGAACGGTTCTGTGCTTTGTAGAACATTAGAAGCTGTCCCGGTGTGACGAGAGTGAACAGACTCTAATAAACTTACCATCAGACGGGATTGCAGTCAAGCACCAGTTTATAATTTATAAAATATTAATAATAATCTTGATCAGAAAACAGAAGAAAGACACAACTTATAAGCAAGCTGGGTTCTTTTGGAGCAAGGAGGCCCTTTTCCAAATGAATCTATACTAATATATAAAGCTGAAGAGTTTGTTTGTTTGTTTGAACGCGCTAATCTCAGGAACTACGGGTCCGATTTGAAAAATTGTTTTTGCGTTGGATAGCCCATTAATCCAGGAAAGCTTTAGACTATATAACATCACGCTGCGACCAATAGGAGCGGTGGATATAAAAAAAAACCCTATCGATACCTACGCGGGTGAAACTATGGGGCGTAGCTAGTTAATAATAAAGAAATAATTTGCCAGTTGAACTTTCACTTAAAAATTCTATTCTTTTTTTCATTTATGTACAGTTCATATATGTAAAATAATTAAATTTATTTTCTGCATTAATTCCAGGCGTTACGTCTGGTGGGTAGGGTGGCGACCGTGGAGCAATGGTGGGGTCTATACTCGCACTTGGCTCGGCCGCACGAGCTGCCACCACTCTCCGACCTGCACCTCTTCAAACTGGGCATTAAACCCATGTGGGAGGACCCCGCCAATGTCAATGGAGGGAAATGGGTAAGGATAATTGCAGCTTTAATTTAAACGATTCACTAGCACACAACATTCGATTTTCAGAGCATTGGGTTAAGGTTTAAATTATATTTATTGCTGCATGCTCGACAAAAAATGCAATGACATCTTAGAAATTCTAAGTATTGGGAGGTTGAGGAAGTGCAAACTGCAAAATGAGTGTTGAAGTTTTTTATGAAGTTATGATTCATGTTCAAAATTAAACTATAAATTAGATCAACGATTGCGTCACTGCTTACCATCAGGCGGGATTGCGGTCAAGCGCTGGTTTATATTTTAATAATAAAAAAAAAAGTATAGTTTGACACACTGTAGTCTGAGACTCGATCATACGTATCGAGCGCGTTTGGCATTCTTATTGGTTGAGAGTTCTTACAACCTTGAAGCGGGCCAATCGATGAGTCAAACGCGCACGATATCGATGATCGAGTCTTTATAATGAATAATCATGGTAGTCACACTGTCGAAGGCGCTTTTTATTATTTTATTTTTTTTTAATAAAAAACGTTGCTCCACACTAGGAATTTCTCCTGTATCGTGGGTGCGTTTACAAACATATAGACTCACATTCACAAACAGCCAGAACCGGAACAACTAATAGTAGGCCATACAAATATTTGTTCCGTGCAGCAATCGAACCCGCGACACGCGTCGCAGCAGTAGATGGCTCAGCCACTGCACCAATTGTGTGGACAAATTTAGTCGTTTTACTCGGTGGTAGGCCATAACATCGGCTGCCGGCAGAAGTTACCACCTACCAGACAGCCTTGCCGCCAAGCGATTCGTCGTGTTCCGGCATAATGTCTGGTGAAGTCGTACGGAGGACGGGTCTGAGCAGTTGTGTAGCGATGTGTGGCGGGTACGATGCGCCAAATGTTGTTGTGTCAGGAGTTTGGTCGTGGAGAGTCCAGATCAATCTCCTGGCGCAGCATCGTTGGTCGTGTTGGCCTTTGATTTAACTTTGCATCACCTTTTTTGTTTGCGCTGTGGGAAATGACAATTACGCATCCCCACCCGTCGGGGGACGGGAGGGGTATGTGGGACTCCCCGGGAGATAGCCTCCCGGTATACCCACTAAAAACCCCAGCGGTACTCCGGCATCGCCATAGTGGCGGGGGAGTGGGAAACTAGCGGAGCCTGAGCTACCACTCCTCCGCCGGCGAAATCCGCCTAATAAGGCGGGCCCTCATTTGCCCCTCCTAGGGAGGGGCGGTAACTTTGCATCACCTCCCTCAACTGCCGTCATTCTTCCTATTCCTAAGTTTTTTTAAGTGAATAGGCTTAATAAACTAGTGCGCTTTACCATCAACGATTGCATCACTGCCTACCATCAGGCGGGATTGCAGTCAAGCACTAGTTTATAATTATTAAAATAATAATAATAATAATAATAAGCCCCCTAAAATCCTACCTTACGTCCGTGTCGACCATCAGACCACGTGGGGGGCGGACACGTTTATAATCAAAACTTATACGGCTAACAAGGTTAAGGTAACCCATCAATATGGAGACTAGAAGTAGAAGATTACGTATAGGGCCGCTGCCCGAGGGTGATCGTCGGGGCACGTCTGTAGCTGGCGTCGGGCGTGACAGCATGCTAGCCAGTGACTCTCAGCTAGACGGCTGGGCGGGAGTCGGGGACGCGGGGGGTAGGGGAATGTCCTCAAGGACTACAGCCGATGTTACCGGAGAAGAAAGCAGTAGTAGTAGTAGAGGAGTCACTCCAGCTGAGGATGTTTCACAGGAGGCACTCGCCACTCAACCTGTGACCACCAAAGCTGGCAAACCGAGAGTGCGCATGAAATGGAGCGAAGAAATTAACCTGTTTATCATGCGCACATATCTTTACATAACCAGATTAGAATCAGACCGAACCATGTATTGCAAAAAACTTTACGATCAATTTGTACTAAAATACCCAGAATTAAACGTATCAGCGCAAAGAATTGCTGATCAACGAAGAGTAATTGTTAGAAATAAGCTTTTATCAAACGAAGTTATAAACAATCTAAAAACAGAAGTTGCTGATCTATTGGCTAGGGAAGAAAGTGAGGCTTCACTCACACATGCAGACATTTCAATATCTCAACCATGCAATATACAAACAGACACCATACATACAGTTATACCTACAGCAACTTCTTTACAAACATCACCCACACACCAAGCAACCATCAACACACAATCCTCACTCACTCAAGCACATGCATCAACACAAACGAATTCCCCAATAATCCTCACAGATACACAACTAACAGATCATGAAAATTGTGCCGCACATACTGATATTAATACACAAGACCTAATAAATTCACTTGAAACAGCTCTAGCTCAGTTTAAAGGAATTGATCCCACAGTCCGCCCAAAACTTCCGAGGTTAAAAGAAAACCGCACACTCTATAGTTACGTCGATGTCTTCAACAAAGAAATTTTAGGACAATACTATACAATTGACTCAGATATAAATACAATACACACTCTTGTTTATTGCAGTGCATTAGTCATAAGTGAAAAGCTGGGTTATAAAATACGAGACACAAATAATCAGAATAGAAAATACAATAAACCATTCAAACCGAATTGGCAAAGAAGAATAGAAAGTGATATTAAAATGTTACGGGCAGATTTAGGTAGAATTACACAATACATAAAAGGAAATAGATCACTTAACGTAGTAAAGAAAGTAAACGAAATCTTTAACAGAACTAAGGTCCATTCAACACATGAACGAAATAATGTAAGACCAGAGGAATTTTTAGACACATTGAAACAGAAATTAGCATTAAAATCACAGAGACTATCAAGATACATTAAGGCATTAAATAGGAAAGAAGACAATAGGCTGTTTACAAATAACGAGAAAGGATTTTATAGAAGTCTTAGGAAGGATTCTGTCCAAGAACCAAGCGATATCCCTCTAGTAGATGATCTCAAAAATTACTGGTCTAACATTTGGAAGAAACAAGGTGACCACAACAACCAGGCAGTATGGATAAAAGAAGAGGAGGATAGGTCGAAAGATATAAAAACTATGGAATTTACTGATATAACAATAGATGATATAGCAAACGTAACAAAGAGAACGAAAAATTGGAAAGCAACAGGCATTGACAGTCTCCATAACTTTTGGTATAAAAAATTCTCCACTTTACATGACATATTAGCCAAAATTATAACTGACCTAATCTCTGGACAGCAGGAATTTCCTAAATTTATAACAAAAGGTATCACTTACATGCTCCCTAAGAGCTCTGATGCAACAAATCCCTCGCAATATAGACCTATAACTTGCCTACCTACACTCAGGGGCGTGCACAGAGATTTCGGGTGGGGTAAGCATACATACACTTCTGAAATCTATGTGCTTATACAACGTTATTTTTTGTTTATGCGAAACCTGAATATAGTTTGTTCAGAAAAGAAAATAGCAACTGAATCGATTCCAATCATTTTCACAGTATGTTATATTTTTTCCCAAACACATTTAGACATTGTTGTACCATGGTTACCTAGCGCGCACGGTAGAACATAGTATTACATAGTATATAACAGCTGACGCCAGAGGTCGACGCCCCGCGCGCCCGCCTGACCGAAGCTGTCCGGTCTGTGACCGGGTCTAGGATAACAAGCTCATAGTTGTGTAGTTTTTCATGATAGCTTTTTGAAATTTTGTACATAGATTCTTTACTTTAAAATACTGGACACGTGTTTCAGGTTTCACATAAACAAAAAATATGGTAATACTTAAAAAACGTAAACTTACCAGTTTCAATTCAGCTTAATCGCGAACTTTTTGTGAGACTTTTCCGCATGTGAACATTGAATTGATGTCTGTGCGAGGCCACAATGAACATCCAAATATGTGATTGATGGTAAGAACAAGTCACATAAATGATATCCAAGGTGGCCTTGTAGTTGCACTACAAGGCCGTGAGATGTTAAGTATTTTTTTGCGCAAATGAATAAAAAGAAATGTTATTACTAACTACACTGTTAATAAGTAATAATTTAATTTACAAACAGAAAAATATTATTTTACTGTCTATAAATTAAATCAACGCGCCTATCTTTTCTTAAATAACTCTGCAAAACGTCCTCGTAAAAATTAGAAGATCTTTTTAAAATCGTTAAAAGCTCTTTTTCAATAGAAATCATAGACAAATCTGTGAGTCTGCTTTGGCCCTGTATGTTACGTAAATATGTATGGATTCTTTTTAAGCACGAAAATGATCGTTCAGCCGATGCACTACTCACGGGAATCGTAACTATTAATTTTGCTAATTTGTAAACTTCAGGAAATATGGTTGTTAGGTTATTTGTATGTAAATTTTGAATAAGATCAAATATTGCTAACGTTTTAAATTCGTCTGATTTATAAAGGCATCGGAGCTCGTTCCTAAGACGATCCATATTAAAAAAATGGCCATGCGAATTCATGAGTTCGACGACCGATTCCTCTGGAAAATTATTACAATATGAACTATAGTATTCAAAAGCAAGTAGGTTGAAAAACTTTAGGTCTTTTAAGCTTCTATAACGACTACGACACTCGTTCAAGACATTATCAGTTATCTCGTAAAACACGCGCCTGTAATATTCTTCAACATTGTCAATTCCGCGTTTTCTTTTTGGTCGGTCGCAATTTGATTGCAATGTACAGTTATACTTTATATAAAATTTCGATCTATATTGTTCAATAAAATTTTCAAAGTCGTTAATTTTTTTAACACAGTAAACTACATCACTAGTCTTTTTCTGCAATATATCATACAAAATATCTGTTTCCGAAAATATTTCTGAAAACGTATCTAGAAAAAATTTAAATTCAAATTCTTTTAAACAATTTAAAAAACCTGAAACTAATGTTAATGTTTCTCCGTCCCATTTATCGTCATTTTCCTGCATATTTTCAAACATACCTATCAAATTATCGAGATGTGTAGCAATAACATTAATCGTTCGTGAGTGATAAAGCCATCGTGTTTCGGCGACACGAGGTAATTTACGCATTTGAGCATAACTGTTATAATGCGCGATTCGCTTACTACTACTATGAAAAAAGTTTGCTAACGTTCGTATAGTACTGAAAAAACGCTTAGTTTCCGAAACTCTTTCGAAGGATTTGGATAGAATAAGATTAAGTACATGGGCTGAACACCAAACATACGACGCGAGTGGGCATTTTTGTCTTATTATGCTTTGGACTCCATTAACCTCGGAAGATAAAACTGATGCGCCATCATAAGTTTGAGCAATTACTTTATTTAGGCAATTCAATTCCTCTAAAATATTCATAATAATAGTGCTTAATGTAACAGCAGTCCGGTCAGAACTGACGTCTATATATTTTATAAATCTGTCAACTACTTCCGAGTCACGAAAATATCTTAAAACAAGGACTAACTGTTCGCGACCGCTTATATCTGGAGTTTCGTCCACCATAATGGCAACAAAGTCGGTTTGAACTATTTCTTTTTTTATTTCGTCATACATTACGGACGCGACGCTGGAAATCAGATCATTTTGAGTTCTATTCGATAACCCCGTGAATGAACTACCAGATGTGGATTGTAAATGATTTTCTAAATTTCCATCATATTTAGCTAACAAATCTACAAGTTCTAAATAATTTCCTTTATTAAGCGATGATGGGGATTCGTCGTGACCACGGAACGCTAAATTTTGTTTACCTAAAAAGCAGACGACATCAATTAATCGTTTGAAAATATTTCTATTTCTATCTACTTTCGCATTGTGCCTTTCAATGTCTAATTTTAAATGTCTGTTCAAACTAGACTCTATTCTACCTTTTCCAAAAATTTGCAACTTTAAACAAGAATCTAAATGTTTTTCCGACGAATCGTGTTTAGAGGCGGCTTTGTGAAAATTATTTAAATCTGAATATCCATTACTCCAAACATTGTTATTATCATGTTTTGAAAATAATATACACGGGAAACAAAATAATTTATTGGTATGTACACAGCCTGCTAACCAGTTATAATTATCATAATACTTTTTATTAAAAGAACGTGTGACATTACCTTTCTTTTGGGTTAAGTTCAAATCGCGAACACAACGCCCTTTAACAACTATTTTATATTTTTGCTCAAAACTTAACGTTGAAAAAGACGCAGTTTTAAATTTTTCTAAACATACATCACCAGAACAGAGCTCACAAGAATAATTTTCCATATTTTAGAAAGAAATACTTATCTACAGTAAATAAACGAATTCAATTCAGTTGCACTCAAAACAAACACCAAACATCAATATTCAATATGGCCACAAAAAATTTGAGTAATTTATTATTGTGAGTTTGGTAAAATAAAAATGTATCTTAACGAATAACGAATTGTACTATTTGTAACAACTTTCTAAATTGGCCGGCTTATAGTAGGCTCGGCTTATTTAAGCCGTTTAAGTGAATGAAATTGGACTGTCGCACGTAAGCAGCTCAGGCACCCACACAAACAATTTCATTCAATTTTCCACCCACACACGCAAAAATCAGAGGCATTTTAGTTCGTGCTTACGTCGCTTTACGCTCCGTGGCGCTAGAGTGACGAAGTCACGTTCCGCTTACATGGTGAATTGTAATGTATTAGCTAGTTCGCGCTAGCCCCAAAAGATGGCAGTGTTACTGTTTTAGTATAGTGTTTTAATAAAATCGTACTGTAGTACAGAAATTATATTTTAATACGATTCGGGTGTTCCGAATTAGAAAATTATAAGGGTATGCACTGCTTATCTGCATCTAGGGAGCGCACGCGCCTGCCTACACTATATAAATTAATCACATCTTGTATCGCACAAAAAATCAATAAACACATAACACTTCACAACATCTTGGCAGAAGAGCAAAAGGGGTGCAGACAAAATCATAAGGGATGTAAAGAACAACTGACTATCGATGCAACAATACTTAAACAGGCTAATATAAATAAGCGGAATCTCCACATCACATACATAGATTACCGGAAAGCGTTTGATAGTGTCCCTCATTCTTGGCTTATCAAAATTTTAGAAATATACAGGGTGTAAGGAGAACGCTTCCGAAGCCAGAACGTAGATTATATACAACCTAAATGCAAACGGATACCAATAACCTTTCGCTTTAAATTGATTATTTTCAAGACTTCATATTTCGTAAACAAGCATTGGATAGCGTACGAAACGTGAGGTCACTGACACGCAAGGCGACGTCGCACGACCGCGCCCGCCCTTATCAGCCGCCGAAAAGTGCCGACTTATACGCAATTTACAAACATCACTTTTAAAATCGCAATTGTAGTCCATTGTAAAAAGCTGACAGAGGCATTTTACGTACCTGTCTAAATCTTTTGCGACCTTATGAGGTTTGGCTCGAACTGAGTTTCATTCATTTCAATACAAAGCCGGGCCCGTCGCTGTGTCGATCCGTGAACACGAGGCATCAGTATTCCTCAACACATTCTTCACGTAGTTTATTAAAAACACTCACTATTCTGCCCCGCATTTCATCAGCCTTCCGATCCAGCAGTCATTAAAAAGCTCAGTGAGACGCTCGCGGACGGGACGCGTAACGAGCATGCTTCCATCGTGCTGGAACCATGCTCAACGAAATTCAGCCACAGACACATTGTCTAGCATATCATTTAAATGTCCATTTATAAAATTAAGATATGCTGATCCATTGAGGCGCTGCGGTAGAAACACTGGTCCTAGAATTCTTCTCCTAAACACATCAACATGTTGCCGTATTCACGAGCACTGTACACGTATGCCTCAGGCATTGTTTAAAACAACAAAAAGTTATAACTAAAAAGAATAAAACAGCACTAAAAACGTAACAATACCTAATAACTAAACACAAATTTAAAACTAACAAAACAATAATTAAATAATCGGTTACAAACGTAACGCACAAGCTCACGAACCGAGTCGCAAGGAACACTAATTATTAACTAAAGATGTACTATGAAGGTCAAACGCTTTGGGGGAGTTCCCGGCGGTCGCGTAGGTTAAAGCGGTGTGTTTACAGAGGCGAAAATGCTAAAAGAATAATTACGAGATCAGAAATCAATTCATTTTAATTGTTAGGAAATTGTACTTATGCTTTATTACAAACTGTTTTCATTTTCTAACTTTTAAATAAGATTTAACTGGTTTCTTAGATTCAATTAATTTAATTATTCACTTTAAATTGATTAGGTTTACTTACTAAATGAAGGATCCAGTTCTTGCAATAAACGAGCACGCATCGTGTGACTTTAATTACATTGTTATAAAGTTCAAATTCAATTGATTCACGGGCGCAACTGTACATGCGATGAAAATTTTTTAGTTAATTACAGCTGATGTCAGCGATCTTTTACTTTATTTCATTTACTATCGATTATCGACATAACACAAAACTGTTATTAAATTCACGACAGTGCATCAATTTAAAAACTAAGTACCTTCGATATGGACCTCAAGGTTAAGCGCGTCAAGGTCAAGGTAAACCGTAGCGATCGTCCAACTGTCGCGATGTCGGTGACCGCACGCGGTCTCTGAACTCGCGCGGGTCAGCTGATAATTATTTACGAATACATAGCTTGTTAGAGTTGTAAAGAAAAAAAAAATGTTTAATCGCAAATAATGGTTTCATTTAACTCATTTAACTGTTGCCACAGCATAGTGTACGAAAAATGCTCAAGTAAAATTGTTAAAAAAAAATCCTCATTTTTTGATGGTATCGTATCGAGAATCACTAGCCTTATCACCTGTCTTCGTTTTCGGAAGCGTTTCCCTGACACCCTGTATAATCCCACAATTATAACCTTTTTGAAAACCGCGATGTCTGACTGGAGAACCACTCTCCATTTATCCAATAGCAACACTTCCATAGTAACTGAAGAGATCCCAATAGCAAATGGCATTTTCCAGGGAGACTCACTGAGTCCCTTGTGGTTTTGTCTTGCCCTTAACCCACTTTCCACACTCTTAAATAACACAGATGGCGGATACAAAATAACTGACACGGTACCTATAACCCATCTATTATATATGGACGACATTAAAATTTTCGCCAAATCGGAAAAAGATTTACAAAATTTAATAGATATAACCACACAATTTAGCAATGACATTAGAATGCACTTCGGCCTTGATAAATGTCGAACATTACACATAAACAAAGGAAAAACTAAATCTACCTCTAATCCAGCAGACAACACAGAACACACATTTACGAAAATGGAACCTACAGACACATACAAGTACCTCGGCATACACCAATCGAATACTATAGATCACATTAACATTAAGAATAAACTAACTGGAGAATTCGTACGGAGGTTAAACCTAATTTGTAAAAAGCAACTATACTCTAAAAATCTGTTTAAAGCTATTAACACGTATGCAATACCAGTGTTAACCTATTCTTTTGGCATAATTAAATGGACCAAAACAGACATAAATAAGATAGAAATCAAAATTCGAACCACCCTCACAAAAAACAAATACTTGCACCCTAAATCAGCTATTGAACGAATCTCAGTTAAGCGCCAAAATGGTGGGAGAGGCCTAACAGATTTAAGGTTATTGTGGGAAAAACAACTGATTAACTTGAGAAAGTTCTTCTACGATAAAACGAGTAACAGCAATATCCACGAAGCAATAGCTACAATTGACAATAACTTCACACCATTAAATTTGATAGATAGAACCATATATTTTAATTCACAAACTGATCACGAGAATAGTAAAATCGGTAGATGGAGGGCTAAAGAATTGCATGGTAGACATATCCACGACTTAGAACAAACTCATGTAGATCCTGAAGCGTCCAACAAATGGCTTAAAGTAGGTTCCTTGTTTCCCGAAACAGAGGGTTTTATGGTTGCTATTCAAGACCAGGTTATAAATACAAATTACAGGAAATATATACTGAAAGACCCCAATATCCAGAACGATAAATGCAGAAAATGTCACCGCCAGCCCGAGACTATCCAACATATTACCAGCGCTTGTCCAACACTCACTCAAACCGATTATACTCATAGGCACAATCAGGTCGCAAACATTATTCACCAACAGCTCTCGGCAAAATATAAACTTATACCACAACCACTAACACCTTACTATCAATATGTCCCCAAACCGGTGCTAGAGAATTCCACACACAAGATATACTTTGACAGAGCAATTTTAACTGATAAAACTGTGCACAATAATAGACCGGATATCACTATGATCGATAAAGTAGACAAAGTAGTGTACCTAATAGACATAGCCGTACCCAATACCCATAACTTACAGAAAACGATAACCGAAAAAATACACAAATATACGGAACTAAAGGAAGAAATTACACGAATCTGGAAGATGAACAAAGTATATATTGTGCCGTTGGTGCTCTCTAGTACAGGAGTTATACCTAAATATCTACACCACGGAATACAACTGTTAGGTTTACCAAAATATCTTTACATCAGTATGCAAAAAGCTGCCATTCTAAATACATGCCGCATTGTTAGGAAGTTTTTGCAAGAAGAAATCTCCAACCAAGATTCCCCACCTGAAATGCACTTGGTTTAGGCCCGTCATTTCAGTGTAAAACCGAAATTCTTAAAATTTCGAGAAAGAGTTATCTTGAGTATAATAATAATAATAACTGGTTTCTATGTAACTGTATGACAACTTAATGTTGTGTTAATTTTGGTTTTATTATCTTGCTGTACAAGTTACAATAAAAAATTTCTTCCTTTATACTGTACATTGCTACATGTTGCCATTTTCTATCTCGTCCATCCCCAACGAAGATACGGGCCTGTTTGTACTTAGAAGTTGCTTCGTTGTTCGAGATCGTGTTGTAATTTTTTTCTTAGTTGGCATCATCATCGGCAACCTTTTTTATTGTCCCACTGCTGGGCACAGGTCTCCTCTCATACAGAGAAGGATTGAGCGTAATCACCACGCTTGCACAATACGGGTTGGCGATTTCATACTTATAAAGTCCAGGTTTCCTCAAGATGTTTTTCCTTCACCTTCAGTCACTGGTGTCCAAGATATACTTAGAAAGTACATATAACTTTAGAAAAGTTACATTGGTACTTGCCTGACCTGGAATCGACCCCGCGCACTCATACTTGAGAGGCTTGTGTTTTAACCACTAGGCCACCACGATATTAGTTGGCATCCCGTAGGGTAATTGCGTAAGAAACTATCAGTCGTAAAGGGTTTCATTTTGACTGTTCAACAAGATTCATTCGAGTTTTTTACGTTGTTGAGCGGACAAATTTCGAAGATATACAGCAATGGATTAACGAGAGGTATGCTTCGAAATGATTCCAACTGATAGTAGGTAATAGTGTATTGCGCAATTAGGATGCCGAACTAATCTTAGGTCAGGAGTAATAAATGCTCTTAACTTCGGCCGAATTTGTGATATGGTAGTAGACCACGGGGTTGTAGTCATGTCGCTGCGATTTGTTATTGTGATTCCGCACCTTTGCCATTTTGAGTTTTATTCGCGTCATACAATGGAGACATCAGAACAACCACATTCTAATGTAACTTGTTTGTTTCTCAGGTTGTACGGCTACGTAAAACACAGACGGGTCGTGCGTGGGAAGACTTGTGCATGGCGATGCTTGGTGAGCAGTTCATGGTCGGACAGGAGCTCTGTGGGGTTGTACTTTCCGTACGGTTCCAGGTGAAGACATTGTTTTCTATTATACCATGTAAATGGTGCATCACAGATTACAAGTTTATTTCAGACTAAAATAATTATAGTACACAGCATATACATGTAAATTAGAGAGTCCATATTCGAATTTAAACTATATCAAAAAATAACCTTTTAGAACACCAGTCAAACTATTATTGAGTATAATAGGGTATTTGACTAAAAAAAACTAATTAGTCCGTCAGTCAGATTTCCAAAAAATACTAGACACGTATTTTTTCTTTTTTAACCCTTTAACCGCCACGTCACTGATCCCTTTGACGAACCTCCAGCGCCACGTCACTTTAGGTATAAGTTGGAACAGTGTTGCGAATACTCAATATCGATGCATTTATTTATTCACAATATTAACCTTTCGAGAATATTTACTTTTATACTGCTCATACATATATAGAGGCATTATTATAAAAATATAGGTAAGCATATACCTAAACTTAAAAACACTACAAAATCTGTTATTACCCTACCTACCGATGTACCTTCTTAATAATGAAATGAAATGAAATGAAATCGTTTATTAAGCAAGTAGGATCACCGATCACTTTTACACGTCATGTTTTTTTTTTTTTTTTTTTTTTTTTTTTTTTTTTTTAACTAGATGAAGCCGGCATTTCCTAACTGACTACCTCTGAGAAGAAATAGCCGAAACAAACTCAGGGATCATCGTCTTTTTTAAAGTCCAGACATTAAAAATGAAAATGTTTACAATAATTTACGTTATAATTACGCATATTGCTTAATAACAATGCTTAACAGAGCGAGCAGCTCAGTCCCAAGCCTCTCTATCCTCTAAATAATCTGAGATTTTATAATACCCCTTTTTGCAAAGTTTGGCCTTTATATAGGTTTTATATCGTTTAATGGGTAAGTTTCGAATGTCCATGGGAAGCTTGTTGTAAAAGTGTATACATTGACCCATGAACGAGTTGCCTACTCTGTGGAGACGAGTGTGATGTACAGCAAGATTGTGTTTGTTCCTGGTATTTATATTATGAACTTCGCTTATTTTCTTAAAATTAGATATATTTTTATGTACATACATAAGATTTTCAAATATATATTGCGAAGCTACAGTCAGAATGTTCACCTCTCTGAATTTTTCTCTAAGAGAATCTCTAGGACCAAGGTTGTAAATGGCTCGAACAGCCCTTTTCTGTAAAACAAAGATGGTATTGATGTCCGCACAAGTTCCCCAGAGAAGAATCCCATAAGTCATAAGACTATGAAAATAACTAAAATAAACAATTCTGGCTGTATTCACATCAGTTATCTGTCTAATTTTCTTAACAGCATAAGCGGCAGAACTGAGTCTACCCGACAGCTTCTCAATGTGAGGACCCCATTGTAACTTGGAGTCAATAGTCAATCCAAGAAAAACTGTCGACTCGACAGGGATCAACTCTACTCCATTCAGTTGAACATTGGTACTTAACTGCCTGACATTTGGCGTAGAAAATTTAATGAATTTAGTTTTTTTTTCATTCAAAAGAAGGTTATTTACATTAAACCAATGGACAACTTTCGAAAGTGCATTGTTAACTTCGTCAAAATTTGCTAGCTGACGCTTGACTTTAAAAATAAGAGAAGTGTCATCCGCGAACAATACTATGTTGTGATTATCCCTCACGTGATGAGGGAAGTCATTAAATATTAAATAATTCCAGCCTATGAATGTATCATTTAAATTTTGGTTAGTATCCATGATGAACCTTAGTAGGTATGTCACAAACAAACACAATTACTTGTCAAATTAAAATATCGATTTAAAAAATAAATTAAACTTATCAAATCAACATCACTTTCTATGTTGAGAACTGTCGTCGCTTCGCAATTCATGATTACAAAATATTTAATAACTCTTCGTCTTCACGAAACACGAAAAAGGCCTACAACACTAGTTGCACTGAGCGATAAAGCTTCTCCTGTAGCAATTTAAAATGAGATTAGTATTATATGAAACATGGATAACAAATTTCAAAAACAGTAAACTTATTTAGTCCGTTTACTATCCCGCGGACAAAAAGACGGTGTGACATTTATGTAAAAAAATGATACGCGTTTTAAAATATTAGAATACAAATAATAATAAATAACAACAAATAAAATAACTAAATTAACTGTATTTTCTTTAAAACAAAATAAATGGGTAAATAAGTACACATATTATTATTTAGCTGTCCTTTTGACTGAGGATAAATAAACAGACTTGAAAACAAGAGTTATTTACCGAATTATTATCACTATCCGTTGAAGTGCTACTACTACAAATATCATTGTTTGCTTGCTGCAATATGTTTAATAGTTCTTCGTCGTCGTATAACATCATCGATAACTTCTCGACACTAGCTTAGATGTAATAATAATGTGAACACATGTTATCAAGGCGATGGCGCTACGCAACTGAAGTTTATTCAAAATATGACTTTAGTTGACCTTGAGCCGCACATAAAATTACGGCGACGGCGTTCGCGGATAGCCTGTACTAGTGACGTTCTAGAATAAGTTTGTACTTAAATTACCTATACTTATTTGTTGATTTCTACATATTACTTCACTAAAGTTTATTGAATTTTGAATAAATAAATAAATGTTTAGTAAACTATGAAATTTTGATTAATGTTTACTTGATAGTTTTGTAAAAAATAGGATGTTTTTTATTAATTTACTATCAGGAGTTTCATATGCGGTACAACACTAGTCTACATGAAATTACGGGTTCGGCGAAGTAGGTTGATATTTAGACGTATCACGAACTGAGAACATGTAATTATTTCAATCAATTAGCTAAAATATGTATTTAATACTGTTAAAAATAAAGTAATTACACGAAATATACTAAGATTCAGTAAGCAAATTCAACATTTATTATACATTTTTTAAATGACAGGACTTTCTACACAATATTCTGACGTGGCGTCTGATGTAATATTCTTACAACACATAATATTATGGCGTTGGCGGTTAAAGGGTTAATATAAACAAAAAATGCAAGACGACACAGTGCGTTGAAAACTCGTGTGACGTCATTGTTCGTTACACTTTTTAGCGCGTAGTGATGTCACCAGCCACCACTCCTGATCTTTGATGCCTTTTATATTTGTCAATTTTTATTGATTTGATAAATAAAATATATGTGTCCAATATTTTTCTATAATCTGAATGACGGACTAAATAGAATCATTTTTTTTTAACCCATGAAACATCCCTATTATTCAAAAATGTATGGTTAAACAGTTGCTAATGACTAGTTAACTTTTATGAATAAAGGGGTATATGTTATAACTTATAAATGAGGTGTGTTACAGGACGACCACCTAGCGGTGTGGCACCGCACGGCGTCGGACACGCTGGCGGCGGCGCGCGTGCGGGACGCCCTGCGGCGCATCCTGCAGCTGCCTGCCACCGTGCCCATCGAGTACAAGGCGCACGGCGACTGTCTGCGGGCCTCCGCCGGCCGCGCCGCCACCGACGAACCGCCTGCACCCTCCAGCCCCACCACCCCGCCGCCCTCCTAGCCAAGTCTCGTAGCTCCGGCGGCACCCGACTGCGAGCCCGAGTACCCAACCGATTTTTTTATCGCGTACTGTATTTTCAACGCACAGCTTAGCGCCGAGAATCAAAAATCCAACGGTGTGTTTATGTGGCACCCTGGAATGCACACTGTTGGACTCTCAATTTACGCTAAACATTCGTCGCGTAAAAAAATCGTTAGTGATAACCTGGGCTGATGCAATATCGAGTGAAGGATCTATATTCTCCCTGACTTTCTTATCGTAGTCGTGACGATAGTGGCACACCGTTCGGGTCGTTCAACCGCCATGGATACTTTTTGTTTGTTCCGTCGCTCCGACACTGTATAAACGAGACTTACGACCATTTATCCCTTTGTGGACTATTAAATCAATACCAACCTAGTTAATACCTTTTGTTATAGGCTAAAGTTAACCTCCACCCGTACCATACTACCATGCAGAGTTTATGCACCGTATTGTATTATTAACTGGTGAATCTGAGTGAGATAATTGTTGCCTACAATAGTTGCGCCGGCGCCTCACGGCCGGCCTGTGCTGCCGATGTACATATAGTGAAATTCGAAGTTAATTAAACAAATTTGTAAAAGCGGCGCCGAGCCGTGAGACCGAGCGCCCCACACGTTAAATGTTGTACAGTGAAAAGACCTGGATTTTAAATAAAATAAAGAATCAGAATTTGTATACTTTACATGTTTGTTTCCTTCTGCCAACACAATGTTTGCATGTCAATCACATGTCTGAATAAAAACTATAGGATATTCCATTAACTTGCTGTCAGTTGTGGTCTAAAAATATCAAGGTCACTGATTGTTAAATAAAATGTAAAGTTTGTCTAGAAAATATATTTTAATACATCAAATTTCAACAGACATTCACGTTTGTTAATTTAAAATAAAAGATAAATGATAAACATGGCCATTAAGACATTCGTTATTTGACTAAACACGAGACGACGTATCGACATCAAACGTATGTCCAGTAGTGTCTAGACACTACCCAATCTAACACTTGCACTACTTCTTTTACAATAGGTATATATACTAGAGCTGCGAACACACCGTGGAATTTACAATGGATTTAGGCCTTTTCCAACATCATTGACCAATAGAAAATTTTTCTACAATAATCAATGTTAAAAGAACTATGCGATTTACATAAGCTATCAACAAGTCTTTTAATATTGCCACTTGCATAGTGAAAACGTCTACAGATCCCATAAAATTTATTTCGTTTTGATCTATAAATTAGTTTCATAACTTTTTTTTTTTTCTTGGAAAGTGTGTTCACAACCTAAAACTCTGACATTCAGACGAAAATATCCTATACTAGACTTAAATTTACATTATTTACATTTGGCAACATTACTTAGTCTATGTGTGGTGATATGCACACGGCATAGGTAAATCAAATTCTTTATGATTTCCCATTATGATATTTCAATTATGTTCTAAAATCACATTATTTTCAATGATATTTTTTCGGGTCTGTTTTCTTGCGTCACTTTGTGAAGAGTTCTTAGATGTCAAGACGACATAATTATATTTGCTGAAAATCACAAAGTGGCATAAGAGAACAAAATCACAGTTTTTCTTTACTAATAAAATGCGTTCAACATTATTTTTAATACTAGTTTTTCTTTCTCAACATCTTTCTAAGTTGATCTTGGACTGAAGAACTCTCCTTACTTCGACTATATTGTATAATTCGCATAACCAGTCTGGTATGGCACAATATGCACAAACAGTACACTTACATCGCAAATACATTACGACTAGCCTCTTTGACGACTTAATACTCAAACGATCTCTTTCGATAAATACTTTTTTTACATTCAAATGTAATAATTGTTCTCTATGTTTTAAACACATCATTTTAGGGCTTGTAGCTCCTTTATATTATACTCCTTCACCTCATGATACCCAATTGATCAGAGCCCTATGCCACCAAATTTACAACAGGTTATAATTTACAAATTAGAAGTGCGACGGGACTCTTACGCCACATAACAGTTACATAGGTAAGTATAATGAAGAAAAAAAAAAAACTTTACAAATATGTAAATTATAATAACAAGTCTACAATTAATTTATTGTAAATTCAATTCTGTGTTGCGCAAATTTTCCACATTATAACAATTTTGTCGAGTTGTAGTGTTCTGGTACAGGGCCCGGATTACAGGATACACACATGATACAAATTCCTGAAACGGTCTCTCAAAGAGAAGCCGTGTGAGTAATAAGCACTAAGAGAAACATTACCTAAGACTGATTAGCGCTAAGTAACATTAAAATTAACTTAGCAAATGACATCCACTTACGAAATACTAACACCTAATTTCATTGCTTGAATTTCCCATCAATTTAGCACTTTAGAACGCCCCATTAATTAAGAGCCAATAAACTAAGTAAATAAAGCCAATTATAAAAATAATACCAGTCTTACTAAGCAAGAGGTCCCCGTTTATGAGAATCAGGCAAGATTTGTTCTGTCATTTCAATTTCATTTATACTATCAAGCTAGGCAATGGACTGCTGCGCTGCATGTTGCGAGTTCAACTCCCGCATGGAACATATATTTGTATGACCTGGTAGTTGTTCCGGGTCTGTTTGTGTATGAGAGTTTAAATGTTTGTAAACGCACCCACGATACTGGAATAATTCCTAGTGTGGCGCAACAGTATAAATAAAAAAAATCTGGCATTGGAGTATTGGCCAATAAAACCATAAATACTCATTTACAACAATCAATATAATTGCTTAAGCCAATGTATTAATTAATGTTCCCATTATTGCAGTCAACAAACAATTAAAATTCTTCATGTAAATGAACCTTAATGCATACTAGAATAATATTATCCTACACAAAGGACCCCATATTGTTATAAAATATATCTAAAAATAAAACGTGGATATGTTACTAAAAATAAACAATAACACGAGTATTCAATAAAATCAAGTTATCGGCATCCTAATTGCGTAACACACTATTACTATGAATTTGATAATTTTGAAGAAAAATATATTGCTAATCCATTGCTACATATGTTCAAAAAATGTGTCCTCTCAACAACGTAAATAACGCAATGAATGTTGTTGGACTGTCAAAATGAAACCCATTGCTACTGATAGTATGTACGCAATTACCTGCTGATTAAACTGCCTTCAAGTAATATTAGGTAATTTTGTTACACTGAAGCTAAACAGATTAAAAAGTAATAAAAATATAAAACATCGATTTTATGATCGAGATCGAGGTTCACAGTTAAAATCGAAATACTTTACTACATACAGTAAAAATATTCCCTTAGTAAATATTTACATCAAAAGTTATTTTAAGCAACAGTATTATGATAAACCCAGTTTTGGGCACTTTTTTTAAAAACGAAATATACAGATTGATAATAATTTGATATATTAGTTTATAGTTTACTAGTGACCCGCCCCGGCTTCGCAAGGGTGCAATGCTGATAGTAAATACACTACAGAAAAACTGTGAACGTTGTATAAAAAACAAAGCGGCCCGCCGTTCTCGCTGCCTCGGCCGGCCAGTACCGCCGTAAACGCGACGCCCCGAAATTTTTCAATATGTAATATCTTCGAAAATATTAATTTAAATCATATGCTGTAAGGGCGATATATGTATATCTATATTAAATCCACAATGTATTTAAGGTATTCAATTGGATAAGGATTAATACTGTATTGGTTAAAATCGCTTCGAAAATTAGCCAATATTTGTCGTAAAAAGTAAATGACAAAAAAAAATATTGTGGGATATCCATCACAGATAGACATATACCATTGCGAACTTTTATGTAGACCTTTTCCATCTGTACAATATTTGGTACATTATTTTGATAAATCTCGTAGAGTTCAGCCTGCGTTTCAGTGCAACCGCGGAAAAATGTAATTATTTATGACATCACATTAGAAACCTCAAAATTAATAGTATCTCTCCACAATTTAATGGATGTTATTATACAATATATAAACCTTCTTCTTTAATCACTCGTATCTACTTTAAAAACCGCATCAAAATCCGTTGCGTAGTTTTAAAGATTTAATCATACATAGGGACACAGGGAAAGAGAAAGCGACTATGTTTTATACTATGTAGTGATAAAAAAAAATGTACTGCTGTTGTTTATCATGGACAGCTTGGTATGACATACTGACGGCGCAAAAGGAAACGGTGACTGGCCAGGAAAGGGAGCGCGAATGGCGGCAATTACCATACATTAGATCGTGTTAGGATGTTTATGAAGGAAGCTTATGAATAGCTCCGTAAATCGTTCGTGAGCCTATCAATTTAACGTCTGGTCCGAGTCTGGCTGGTCTTTTAATAGACATGTGTAGACGTAGAGTAGGAATAGGATCGGTAGTCTTAGATATTTTGACAGAAAATCAACATTTGTTACTATAACAGTAATTATTGTACGTTTTTAAATATTGCCGCACACTCGTAACAACGTGTCTCGTTTTTTGTTTTACTTAGTATTCAATTAATGTCCTTTTTAAATATATTATTACTTTTTTCCTAAAAAAAAATGTTTTTGTTTCATCATTTATTAATAAACCGCCCTTTTTTGCATGTTTTCAATGTTACACATCGGCGGCGTCGGTGGTTCATTTTTGTGACCCAATTATTTCAAAACACCCAACATCCAACAAATTTCATGTTGCGTATGGAAGACCTAAATTCATAATTAAATTCGCAAAAACAAGGATTAATTCAAAATGAGCGTCCGGTGTCTTTCCCTTTTTAAATATTTAATGGCCAAGCTACCCATTAGACAGGTCGGAACCCCATAGAACATTTAAAAAGGCGCGTTCTAAATTAGTATCGATCCGATCGCTGTGAGAATAGAATCCGGAGATAAGTTATTACAACTGAGTCATTTATACGGATGTGTTAAAAATCTGGGACAGCAGTCTCGGCATTCCCAGGGGACGCTTAAATATTACCTAAATCACCCCTATCGCTCGTAGCAATCATCCTTACGACTAAGGCTCAGCTCAAAACTCAACATCCGAGATGCCGATGTCGGTAGGCTAGCGAAGAGCGCATTCATAGTTAGATTTTTAAATGCAAATTATTGGCCGTAAATAAATCTCCTTGAATGCAGGGAAAATTTACTATAAATAGTACAAATAATTATTTTCATAACGAAAATTGACAAGTTTATGACAAAGTTCGGTAAAATACTGATGACAATCGATAACTTTTCTCAATGGTAGGCTATAACATCAGCTGCCGGCAGAAGTTAACACCCACCACCAGACAAAGTCTTGCCGCCAAGCGATTCATCGTGTTTGGCATGATGTCTGGTGAAGCCGTACGGAGGACGAGTCAGAGCAGTTGTGTTGCGATGTGTGCCGGCTACGATGCGCCAAATGTTGTTGTGTCGGGAGTTTGGTCGTGGAGGGTCTCCAGATCAATCTCCCTCTGGCGCATCGTTAGTCGTGTTGTTGGGTTTAACATTGCATCACCTCGCCTATCTGCCGTCTTCCTTCCTATTCACTTAGTTTTTTTGCCTTCGAGAGTCGAGACTGCCAAATATCAATGATACACGCGTATCACCAGGATTTAGCGACTGAGATCGGTCGTAAATTAATCATTATCAATGTCGAGGCTACTGCCCCCGGTTAATTTCTGGTCGGTTTTTTTGATGTTCTAGTAAATGCTTGACCGCGATCCCGTCTGATGGTAAACAGTGATGCGATCGTTAATGTTAAAGCGTACGAGTTTATTATGAGCCTATTCACTCTAGCCTAACGTTTAGGTCACACGAACTGTAAAATATATACGATATGTGTGACTTAGCAGTCTATTAACACATATTTAGGAATCTCACTATAATCGGTCGCTAACTTCACAGAGTGCAATAATGGCTTTCTTCAGTCACATGCATCGTAATGTCCAGACGCTAACCTTAACGCTTTAATAGATTTTCAACTGATTTGCAACAAGTTATTTACCGCTAAAGCATTATTTCGGGTAACGTAACTTGGTGGAGTATGTACCATTTCAGGGGCCAGTGTTACCATATCATTACTTTGTCGATGTTCGGCCTTGAAACTACACTCTGGGCCAGGTTTTTACACGACAAGGCGGTACAGGGTTTTTGGATATACAATTAACTAAATTAGTAGTGACTTTCCAACATTCAATTCCTATTATTTTGTGCCCATTATTATAGCAGAAACATTGATTGAACTGTGTATTTTATTAGTATTTCGATGATTATGTGCAAAAAAATGTGCGCATTGTAATCATTGATTTATATAAGAAAAATATTATATGTTGAGAAGAATATTCTGCCTTCTAGATTCATAAACCCCAGTATGGCTACCATGAGTTTTTATTACGAAGACTCGCTCTTCGATATTGAGCGCGTTTGACTCATCGATTGGTCCGCTTCAAGGTTGTAAGAACTCTCAACCAATGAGAGCGCCAAACGGACTCGATGCGTATGATCGAGCTTTTAATTAAAACTCATGGTACCCACACTGTGGTCTAAGCTTTACCATAATCATATTAATTCATAACGGTGTTCATACATTAAATTCATAATTAAAATCAGTTGATTAACTAATTTACAAAGTTCTCTTATTTTAAGAAATCATGCCGAAACTATACTACATGTACGTGATGGAAAATAGTAAATAAGTATATTTTTTTTATAAAACGTATAAGTTTGGAAGTTTCATGAAAATCTTATAATAAAAATAACGTAAATGTAGTGTAATTTCAGAATATGTTGTAAAATAGGGCTATTTTACAACCAACCGGGTGATAATTCATCAATGTATTTTAGAAATATTAAAGTAGATATCCTTTTTTTTTGGTTGGGATGGGAAATGATCAAATTACCTTTCGCGCTCTGGGCGGAGCGGAAGGTCGTGTCAGACTTTTACTGACTAAAACCCACCGGTGTGCCTTCACTTGGCTGCAGGCTAGGGCCACAGTTTCATCTTAAACAATCCTTCAGTTTTAAAATAGCTCAATTTCACATGCCACTATTTTACCATCCTATGACGGAACAATAATTCGAATAAAATTTTTGATAAACAACTTCACAAGACCCTTACGAACGCAAGTATCCTTAAACTAATCCATCTCGAAACACCACGTCAGACTCAATGATACAAATTGTATTTTGATTGTCCAATTTATAACATATTTTGTACTTTACCTTCGACAATCAATGGCTGCCGCTATCCACTGAACTTAAGACACTATGGTAGGTACAGAGAAGATTCGAGTTTCATACCCAAAGTCGTGAAATATTTTGCTCTTCCATTCTACCCTCTAACATCACGTCTCGTTCACCATAGCCTTTCCCTCAATCATTTTTTTTCACCATGGCTCCCCCTTCTGTACACCAACATTTCTCTTCACTCTTTCATTCACAAGCGTTTCATTCCATCTCATTCACCGTCAAACTTTCAGTTACATCAAAACTAAAAAAATAAATATTTACTATACCCTGAAATCATAAAACGCATCTGTCTGCATTTCTCTTTTCGTTGAAATTAACTCAGTCTAACCCAACTCTGTACCTACTTTTGTTGACGGGCTCAGAACTGTATGAGCGGCAGCTCAACGTAGTGACGTCAGCAAGGCTGCTGGTCGGCCAACTCGTGGATGAGCAGGGGGGTGGTGTCTGGGGTGAGGGGAGGCACTCCGGTCGCGGGCTGCTGCGCACACACTCGTTCAAGTACGCAAGACGCGGACAGACGGGCTTCCGCGTCGTGATCCCAGCACTCTTCCATTGTGTCGCACAGGACTGTCAAACCCTGGGGGAAGGAATTCGCTTTTAGAACTAAATTTTAAAATAATAAAAATCGGACAAGTGCGAGACAGACTCGCGTTCGAACGGTTCGTGCCTATTTTTTTTTTTTTTTATTAATTTATAAACCAGCGCTTGACCGCAATCCCGCCTGATGGTAAGCAGTGACGCAATCGTTGATGGCAAAGCGCACTAGTTTATTAAGAGCCTATTCACTCTAGCCTTGAAGACACTCAAATTGTAATCCGACGGAAACACCGCCGCCGGCAGATTGTTCCAGTCCCTCGATGTACGCGGTATAAAGGAGGCGAAACGCTTCGTCCGGATCGTAGGTGTTAACAACATAAGGGTGGAAAATCGCCGTACGACGGGTCGTCCGATGGTGGAACGGAGATGGGGGAATTAAATCGTGCAATTCCCTCGCACACTCCCCAAAATGTATCCTATAGAACACCGAAAGGCTAGCTACTCTACGATATATAGCAAGCAGCGGTGGCCTAGTGGTATCGGCCGCGACTTATAAGTTGTAGGTCGTAGTTTCGAACCCCTTCAGGCGTTTTACTTTGTGTAAATTATTTCATCAAAACTTCACTCAAAACGTTGAAGGAAAACATCGTGAGAAAACCAACATGTCTTAGAAGCAGAAAAATCAAAGATATATTATATCTACCAACCCGCACAGGGCAAATTTATAATACAGCAGTTAATTAAATTGTGGCGACTTATAATGGAAATTCTTTACCATTGCATGACGGTTGTCAGACACTAAAAACACAAAGTGCGATCGCGGACAGAACAGACCGAATGACAAGGGCTCTGATCACGTCAGAGGAACACTAAGCAAAGGCAAGAGTGGGTTTTAGCCGGTAGGAGTCCGGCACTGCCCAAACTGGTTCATTAGTGAGGCAGTCTGGGCGTCCATGAGGATTTCCCACTCCTGCCAAAAAAAAACCCGCGTGGTAGATTACGGCCCACTCCCAATCATCGATCGAGAGGAGGTTGTGTCCCTGGGGTGGGAACATTATAGGCTGACTTATGTATGTTATGTTGATATAGCGCTTCTGTGAAAATTTCAACTGTCTAGCTACCACGGTTAATGAGATACAGCCTGGTGACAGACTGCTAGTTGGTAATATGGTCCCACTTTGGGTCATCATCGACCTTTTAATCGTCCCACTGCTGGGCACAGGTCTCCTCTCATACAGAGAAGGATTGAGCGTAATCACCACGCTCAATGCGGGTTGGCGATTTCAGACTTAAAGTCCAGGTTTCCTCAAGATGTTTTCCTTCACCTTCAGTCATTGGTGTCCAAGATATACTTAGAAAGTACATATAACTTCAGAAAAGTTACATTGGTACTTGCCTGACCTGGAATCGAACCCGCGCACTCATACTTGAGAGGCTGGTCTTTTAACCACTAGGCCACCACGACATTTTGGGTACGGAACCCTAAATAACGAAGTTCCTTAAGAGATACTCATACTCATTACTCACACGCACTTGCACACTCGTATATAAAGGAGAGAGAGAGAAGATTGCATGGAGGATGCACAGCGCTTTTTCTATCCTAACAGAACTTTGTCAAGAAAAAACAAGCAAAAATGAGTGTCCACCCTAATTGCGTAACCCACTATGATTTTTTTTTAGATCATTTTGAAGAATTATTGCTAATCCATTGCTCATGTGCTCGAAAAATGTGTCTGCTTAAAGACGCAAATAACGCAATGAATGTCGTTGAACTATCAAAATCCCATTGATACTGATAGTCTTACGCAATAGTTTCCAGGGTAAAAAAAAAAAATATTCTATTTAGTCCGTCATTCAGATTATAGAAAAATATTGGATACGTATATTTTGTTTTATCAAATCAATAAAAAATGACAAATATAAAAGGCATCAAAGATCAGGAGTGGTGGCTGGTGACGTCACTGTTCGCTAAAAAGTGTGGCGTGCAGTAACCTCACAGTCACACTAGTTTTCAACGCACTGTGTCGTCTTCATTTTTTGTTTTAAATATGAAAAAAGAAAAAATACGTGTCTATTTATTTTTGGAAATGTGACTGACGGACTAATTAGACTACCCTATTTTAGAGATGTTCACATAACGATTTCAATCTATCAGTCCAATGTCAATCAGTCAAAAATACTTCTAATTTCTTTTAATTTTGACAAGTTTTGAACATTCATTTGTCGCTGAGATGTAACTGTGACTACATTCTGATCTATATAAAAAAAAATCTATGAAGCTCCGTTCAGCCGATTTTTAATACAAAGTTTGACAAATAAAAAATCTCACTTTCAGTTAGTTTTAGTTTTTTTTTAGTCAAATACCCTATTGCGTAACCCACAATCAATTTTTTAAAATCATTTTGAAGAATTATTGTTAATCCATTGCTTCATGTGCTCGAAAAATGCGTCTGCTTAAAAACGTAAATAACAAAATGAATGTCGTTGAATTGTCAAAATGCCATTGCTACTGATAGTCTTACGAAATTACCGTGCTGTTTTTAACTGGACGACGCACGCCTGCTGGGATGAGGAACGAATGTATCCTGAAGTGTCAGTTGAATCTTGGTATCTAAGTAACATACGGATTCTTGCAACAGCTCATTTGAATTAGAGCTGTTCGCAAGGACAACCCCTTCATTCATAAACGTAAAAATTAACTAGTGATTAGTGTCTAACCATACATTTTTAACATTTGGACGTCACACGCCACCTAACATTAATCATCGTTTATAAATAAGCCCCAATTTAGCTCTTCGATACTAGAATATAGCGTGTCCACTGCCCATCTTTGAAGTTATTTCTACTCATAATCAGCATACAGCTAGCTCACCTAGTAATATATTGGTACTTGTGCAAAAAATGTGAAACTGAGTTTATTGCATGTTCTTAATATTTATTAGCGTCTATACTAGTAAGGACGACAGCAGGTCAAGCTACCCGAAACTGTCAAATATTGCGAATCAACTTACATATTGTACAGTATGTTAAGAAAACCCTGTCCGACCTATAAGGATAATAAAGGTTAGGGTAAACACATGACCAAATATAATATAAAATTTTACGTAATCATCATAGTACCAATACAAATGAATTTTGAAATAATCTTTTTTTCCCGCGAATTAATTCCAACTTCCCCGAAATTTGTGACAACACCGGTATTATTATGAACGAATAGCGATGCGACCACGTGCCGCTTGCCCTGCCGCCCGCCGCCCACGGAAGGGTGCTTACCGCAGATTTATTAAGTTACCTCTTTTTGCGAAATAATATTTATTTCTTTAGGGGGATTTTTTTTAAAGTTTAGCCCGGTTTTGTATCCATTAGTAGAATCAGTTATCGATACCTAACAACACCTTCACGGGTCGGACAGGGTTTTCTTAACATACTGTATATTAGTATAGATAATATGGCGTTGTACATAATAAAGAGTATTCTATTCTACGGCTCACTCCCTTTTACAGAGAAGACACTGTCTCAGCAGTGTGAACATTAACTGTCTTATTACAAAACGAAATCTAACTTTAGTTCAAGACTTAACTTTTGAGAGAGAATTTGTATTTCGAACTTTATGTAGATTTATTCAAAGTTCTTACTAAAGTCACAACTTAGTGAACTAAGCTGTCATTTTTATAACGATTAGGTTTATAATTCAATAACTGTTTAGTTAGATTAAATCTGGTTCAAACAAAATCCGCGTTTTGTGTTAAGGGGGGTTTGAGTCTTGCCACAAAAAACTTAAACATTTGTTCAACGTGTTTAAGTCTAGTATCAGTGTTACGTCAAAGTTCATATAATAAAAGATGTTTACTTAACTTCAACATCTGATAAACACGGTATTGTGGTAGGAAGTTATAGGTTGATTATATTTTTTTAATGCGGATTTCCCTTTGAGTAATATATAAAACTAAATCATGGTTGATACTGTTATCCTTATCTCAAACAGACATGCGTTGAGGGCGGACGTTGTTGCAGCTATCGACTGGATGTACTGATTAGCTGTCAACACATACTTATACATAACATGTGGTGTAAATCTGTATTAGTTTTATTTAGTACTAACTTTCCGTCCGCGATTTTGCCCGCGTGTAATTCGGTTATATCGCGCTTTTATATTATAATTAATCCCCGAAAATGAGGAATTTACATTTTCGGGGATTACTTATAGTATTATTTAGTTTCTAAGTTTACGTGTGCATATTTGTTTGCAATATATTACCTTGTTTTAAACGTCACACAGCGCCATCTATCACCGAACAGGGATGAGGCTAACAATATTTTTGTTTTCCCTTGGGAATACCATTTTTCCGGGAGAAAAAGTACCCTATTATTTTATCCGGACTTCTAACTTTACGTCTCCAAAATTTCAAAGCAATCGGTTCAGTAGTTATGGCGTGGAAGCGGAACAAACAAAGTCACTTTCCGATTTATTATACACTAGGTGCGCCGAGCGGTTTCACACGCGTAGTATTCAATGATTTTTTTTTATATATGCTCCGATCCTATTGGTCTCAGCGTAATGTTATATAGCCTAAAGCCTTCCTGGATTAATGGGCTATCCAACGCAAAAATAATTTTTCAAATCGGGGCGGAAGTACCTGAGATTAGCGCGTCCAAACAAACAAACAAACAAACTCTTCAGCTTTATACAATATGTAAATAAAACCCTGTCCGATCCGTGAAGGTATTGTTTGGTATCGATAACTGATTCTACTAATGGATGCAAAGCCGCCAGGCTTTGCATCCATTAGTAGAATCTACAATAAACTTTAAAAAAAATCCCTCTAAAAAAATTAATATTATTTCGCAAAAAGAGGTAACTTAATAAACGTACGGTAGGCCAACCCTTCCGCGGGCGATGGGGGGCAGGGCACGCGGCACGTGGTCGCATCGCTTATAATAATACCGTCAAAATGGTGTTGTCACTTTTTAAAAAAATACCAAATTTCGGGGAAGTTGGAATTAATTCACGGGAAAAAAGGTTATTTCAAAATTAATTAGTATTGTTACTATGATGATTACGTAAAATGTTATATTATATTCGGTCATGTGTTTATCTAACTTTTACTATCCTTATGGGTCAGACAGGGTTTTCTTTACATATTGTATATTAGTAACGATTTTACTTGCTTTTGCATGCGGCTTCGCTCGCGTGGAATTTTTAAATTATGGGTTTTGCTACAAAAACTTTTCAATCAAAGATGAACACTTGTTCAACGTGTGTCTAGTGTCATTTTTTTTTATTTTGGACAAAACCCGCCACACTTTTCCCACCCACTGCAACTCCTGAAAGCCAGAATCAACAGTGGAGACCGCCAGAAAAACGCCGAGCAATGAAGCTCGACGAGTCCCGGAGAAACGATTCAACTGTTTTGGGCCCCGCAACGAAATTAATCAGAAAAGAATAGCGGAGGAGTAAGAAAAAAGATATTTTTTCCACTTCCCTCCATAACAAGCAGGAGACAGAACAGAACTAGGCCAATCGGCACAAAGGGGGATTATTGCCACTGGGAGAAGCCCAGATTGCCAAGCACCACGGAATAAAATTTTATTAAGTTAATGGGTCCTAAGTAGGTATTTGCTGTTACAATTGATTCCAATAATAGGTATGGCAAAAGCGCCTGAACGCACGGAAATTGGTTGTAGTTTCTACAAGGTCCGTATAATAAACGACTCCGGATGTAACTTGTATACTATCCAACATACTATTGCGTTCATTCTGCCAAAGAACACACTCCCACAAGATGTGATGTGCGGACTGTTCAAATTCACAGTTCGATGTAGAACACTGACACAAAGGCGAAGGAACAAGTTTAAAAGAATACAGTTTACTTTTAAAGTTGCCATGACCTGTGAGAAATTGGGCAACGTAGTGGTCATTGTGTCTAATGTCAGTGTTACGTCAGTCTACAAATCGGGACTGCACGGTTAGCGCAGTGGTTAAACTATTTATTGCCGCGCTGCGTGTCCCGGGTTCGATTCCCGCACGAAACAAATATCTACATGACCTACAAGTAGTTGTTTCGGGTCTGGTTGTTTGTGTATGTGCGTTTATGTTTATAAACGCACCCACAATTCAGGAGAAATTCTTAGTGTGGACAACGTTTAATATACAGTATGTTAAAAAAAACCCTGTCCGACCCATAAGGATAATAAAGGTTAGGTAAACACATGACCTAATATAATATAAAATGTTACGTAATCATCATAGTACCAATACAAATGAATTTTGAAATAATCCTTTTTTCCCGCGAATTAATTCCAACTTCCTCGAAATTTGGTATTTTTTTAAAAAAGGGACAACACCGGTATTATTATGAGCGAATAGCGATGCGACCACGTACCGCGTGCCCTGCCGCCCGCCGCCCGCGGAAGGGTGCTTAACGCACATTTATTAAGTTACCTCTTTTTTGCGAAATAATATTTATTTTTTTAGGGGTTTTTTTTTTTTTAAAGCCCGGTTTTGTATCCATTATTAGAATCAGTTATCGACACCTAACAACACCTTCACGGGTCGAACAGGGTTTTCTTAACATACTGTATATAAAAAAATACAAGGTTTTTTGTACTTTCTACGAAACTTGAATATAATTTGTTCAGAATAAGCAACTGAATCGATTCCAATCATTTTTACACCACGTTATATTTTTACTCAAATATTAAATGTATTTGTAGAAATTGTTGCAGTGTGGTTACCGAGTGCACAACACAGCTGACGGTAGATCATAGTACTAGGCGCGTGCGCATAGCTGGAGCTCAGATTTTGCATAAAAACATAAGTCTTAACTTCCGTCTAAGAATCACTAAAAATGACGATAATTTGTTTTTAGGGTTCCGTAGCCAAATAGCAAAAAACGGAACCCTTATAGATTCGTCATGTCTGTCTGTCCGTCTGTCCGTCCGTATGCCACAGCCTTTTTTTCCGAAACTATAAGAGCTATACTGTTGAAACTTGGTTAGGTAGATGTATTCTATGAACCACATTAAGATTTTGCTGCAAAAATAATAATAAATATTGGGGGCCCCCATACTTAAAACTGAAACTCAAAAAATTTTTTTTTTCATCAAACATACCTACGTGTGGGTATCTATGGATAGGTCTTCAAAAATGATATTGAGGTTTCTAAAATATTTTTTTTTGTAAACCGACCGTTACCGTTTGCGTGACAGACGCTTCCAAAGTGGAAAAAGTTAGTCCCCCCCCCTCTAACTTCTAAAATAAGATGAAAAATCTAAAAAAAAAAACATATGTTGTACATTACTATAAAAAGTACCTACGAAAAATGTTTTGAACGAGATCTAGTACGTAGTTTTTTTTTAATTACATAAATCAATGGTACGGAACCCTTTGTGCGTGAGTCCGACACGCAATTGGCCGGTTTTTTAATAATGCATAATATCTAATGCAATTCATTATCATTATCATCTTAGCGTATAATCCCGATTGAATCCGCGGCTTTTGTGTGTTGTTTTTCGGTCTTTCCGCCTAACTCCACACATCCACCGCAGCATAATAATCTCTGTGACACGTGACACGCAGCTCCTGATTGTGTCGCTCAAGCACAGACCACGCCATACAGAAGAACAGGTCTAATGATGGTCTTATAGACCTGTCCCTTAAGCTTGACCGTCATTTTGGGGTCACAAATGACATCTGTCACGTGAAAGGCGTGCCTCAACGTCGCAAACAATATCGCCGGACGCGTGGAGCACAGACCCCAAGTATTTAAACTGGTCTGTGCACTCGACCATGTCTCCGCCTATGCACAAAGACATAGGGTTTGGCCATGTACACCGTTTTACCCACATTCAGTTTAAAACCTCCGTTCTCAAGCGAGTTCTTCCACGCAATCGCGCGCTGCACCAACAGTTCACTGTCCGCGTCTGCCAGCGCAAAATCATCAGCACACATGAGCAACCAGGGAGGTTGCTCATATGAATTCTTGATGCTGTCAGACAAGACGTCCAATATCACGCTGAACAGAAACGGACTAAGGACGGGTCCCTGAATATCTAATGCAAAAGCTAAAGCAAAATCTCTATAATCTATTGAACAATAAAGTTTTATTACATTTATCTTTATTTTGAGCCAGAATCGCGCACCAAGGCTTCCGGACTAGGGCTTCCAATCCGGAGTTTCTTGCCAAAAAATTATATTTATTTTTATAACTGTTTTTGTAGATTTTTTAATATTAAATTGATTTTTTTTATCATAAAATGCGTATCTATGCCTAATGCCTAATTGTCTAGTATAACGTCTGCCTGTCAGATAGTACATTTTTAAGGAAAACGACCGATCCTTGCTAACAAGTGTTTACTGTTTTATGATTGTATTAACATTTTATAATGCGTATTAATTATCTATTATAACGCGTGCCTATCAGACAGTACATTTTTAAGGACTGATTCTGCTAAACAAGTGTTAATTTTTTATGATTGTGTTAATCCTTACATTACATATTATAAATCGGAAAGTGAGTTTTTTATTTGTTTGTTTGTTCCACTTTCACGCCGTAACTACTGAACCGATTGCTTTGAAATTTTGCAGATGTAACAAATATATTGTTAACTTCATATCTGTTCGGTGATAGATGGCGCTGTGTGTCGTTTAAAAAAGGTACATAATGGGTATATTGCAAAGGAATATGCACATGTAAACTTAGAAGGTAAATGATAAGATAATTAATCCCCAAAAATGAGGGATTCCCGAGGGATGACGTACAATTTGGTTTATCGTCCCTACTATCCTTATACTTACTAATATTATAAATAGGAAAGTGAGTTTGTTTGTTTGTTCCGCGTTCACGCCGTAACTACTGAGCCGATTGCTTTGAAATTTTGCAGACGTAAAGTTAGAAGTCCGGATTAAATAATAGGGTACTTTTTATACCGGAAACTTTGATATTCCCGAGGGAAAACCAAAATCTTGTTAACTTCATACCAGTTCGGTGATAGATGGCGTTGTGTGTCGTTTAAAACAACATAATATATTGCAAACGAATATGCATATGTAAACTTAGAAGCTTTTTTTTTAATAATTATAAACTAGCGCTTGACCGCAATCCCGCCTGATGGTAAGCAGTGAAGCAATCGTTGATGGTAAAGCGCGTTAGTTTATTAAACCCATTCACTTAAAAAACGTAGTGGATAGGAAGGAAGGCGGCAGTTGAGCGAGGTGGTGCAATGTTAAACCCAACCACACGACCAACGATGCTGCGCCAGAGGGAGATTGATCTGGAGACCCTCCACGACCAATCCCCCGACAACAACACTTGGCGCATCGTATAGTTCTTGCAATTCACGAACGCGCGTGGCTCTTAGTTGTGTTCAAGTCGTATCTGTATACGTGTAAATGTGTGCGTGAGCGTAGACGCGCTACGGTTAGCATACAAATAATCAATGTTAAAATTATTTTTTCTTTGAAACCAAGAATGTTAATAAAACAAATATTTTAATAGTAAGTTTTATTAAAATTAATTATTATTCATCGTAGAAGTGTCACTATCTTCAAACTCTTCAGTGTCGCTATCAGTTGATTCTACATTAATCCTTAACTCGAAGTCCAAATCGAAATATTTTCTATATTCTTCTTCAAGTTTTTCGACATGCTTGCAAGTTTTACGCCAGGTATCATTGTCGATATCGTTCATACACTCATTTATTAAATTTTGTAAAATTGACATATTTTGTCCGATATTTTTAGTTGCAATTTTATTTTTTTTAATTCCCCAGATATTTTCGATACAGTTCAACTCAGGGTGATAGGGCGGCAAACGTAATATTTCAAAATTCTTGCTTTTAACTATTTCGTCGATTTTGAATGTTATGAAACGATGTTTATTATTTTTTATTAAATCATAGAGTTCGATTTTTTTTAATCGATCGTCACACAAAATTCCGTTCAGATCAGAAGTTCCGATCAGTTAGCCATTTTATCATATCGCTCTTCCTTGAACTGGACGTAGGAATTTTACTGCTGCGGGCGTTATGATAGGACGCGTTATCCATCACAATAACTGCCTTTTCTGGCAAATTTGGCATAAGTTTCTCTTCTAGCCACTTCTTATAATTTTCAAAACTCATATTTGAGTGATAATCTCCAGTTGTGGAGGATGCTTTATACACCAATGAGGCATTTGGAATGAATCCATCTTTAGTACCTGCGTGCACTATAATAAACCGGCTCCCAGTACCTAATTTCTTCATAAATGGAGTATCTTTATCCTTTATGCCCCATGTATTTTGTCGAACGTGTGACGTTAAAACATATGTTTCGTCAGTGTAAACAATAGGACGTCCTTCTGCACGGCACTGAGAAACCTTTTTCAAATATTTTAAACGCCATAGTTGTAAATCATGCCTTTCTTGTAATACTCGTCGGTTACTGCTAATCTTTCGCCATTTATAACCAATTTTTATGAGCAATGAACGTAAAGTGCTTAGACATCCGTCAAAGTCTATCTTTTCTCTGAGAACTGACCGAATTTTGTTTAAAGTTGGAATTTCCTTGTGTTCGATGTGATAATTTTGAATTGTACTTCGAATCAAATTAGTGTCAAAATTATCAAAATCAAATTTGCTACTTCTTTTACGACGTTTTTTCATTGGTGATAGAAACTTGGCAGATGTAGAGGGCATCTCTTTTTCTTCTTTCAAAATAGAAGTTACAGTACGTTCACTGACCCCTGTTGCTTCGGCGGTTCGTTTTCTTACGTTAGCCAAAGGACTCAAATCACAATTATCATTATTATTCGCTTTCATGAAATTATATTCTTCTTGAAGAAAATGAAAAACTCGGGCGATAATTGCACGACCCTACAAATAATAAAGATAATACAATGTTCATGATCGTTGATCCATACCATACAATATTAAATTAACGCTATAAATGCATATTTAAATAACTCACCTCACTACGAATAATTTTTCGCTTTTTATCGGTATTTGACATGCTGTCGGTACTTCGTGGCGGATAGCGACGTGAAAACAATAAGCACAAGTAACCTGAGCGGCCGACCGCTCGCTACTGAACTCTCCGTCAGGCACACACACTAACGCATTGTGCATGTACACAACATCCCACAAGCAAGAGTCACGCGCGCTCGTATATTGCAAGAACTATACCCGGCACACATCGCAACACAACTTCTCAGACCCGTCCTCCGTACGGCTTCACCAGACATCATGCCGGAACACGACGAATCGCTTGGCGGCAAGACTTTGTCTGGTGGGTGGAAACTTCTGCCGGTAGCCAATGTGGCCTACCATCGAGAAAATGATACGATAATTAATCCCCGAAAATGATGAATCTTAAAAGCGCGATATAACCGAATTCCACGCGGGCGAAGCCGCGGGTGGAAAGCTAGTATTTTATAATGAGTATTAGTTGTCTTATGTCTGTCAGACAGTACATTTTTAAACAAAAACACTGATTTCTTAACAAATAAAAGTTCTATTGATTAAAATTAAGGGTATTTTTATTCATCTCTAAAAATGCTGTCGACTCCGGAGCCAACTCTGGAGTTCCGGTTTTGATGCTCAACACCGTAACAAGCTCCGGAGTTGATAACTATCCGAGTTGGAATGCCCTATTCCGGACATTACCTATAGAAAGAAAAAACAGTTGGTAGCATTTGTTGTTACAGTAGCAACAGAAATACACCATAAATGTGAAAATGTCAACTGTCTAGCTGCCACGATTCATCCCTGATAACAAACAGACAGATAATAAAGTCTTAATGTAGGGTCCCATTTTTACCCTTTGGATAGGTACGGAACCCAAAAATAGTGACATGTTCTACTTACGGGGTGGTTTCGCCAATGTGGGGGTATATGCGGCCTGAGTTTCCTCTGTACCACAGCTTCCTGCATCTCTTCAAGACTTGGATGAGAGCCTACCTCCTCTTCGAGAGGCAGACGGTATTGCCCTGGTAATTCTGGACCCGCGTCACTGCATCTACAATGTTCAATAAAGGGTTAGAGATGTTAGGATATGTCGGATACGGAATGAAAAGAGGCCCAAAGCGGCTATAAAACAAGCTCTGCTTACCTATTTGTGGGGACTCTAAATTAACTACCTGCGCTGATGTCATGGTCAGTTACCGGTCTTACTTTATGTACTGACAATAGCACATGAAGCTACTACAATCTGTCAAATTACTTTATTAGATTTTCAACTTTATCGCTAAAGAATTAAGGCCTAAGGTTGATTGGGAATAATTGAAAGAGTCCGGTAGCTTGACCTGCTGTCGTCTGTACCTAAATTAGTATCTCCGTCGAATCATCATTCTAGGTTAATATTTTTAAATAAGGAAACTGTAATTATAAATACTAGCTCTAGGCTAGATCAATGTACGCCCCTAAGATAAGTAAAGAGTTCAGGGGGCAATCCCGCTAAAATAATTCAACCAAAACCGAATTACACTGTAACCAAATCAAAACTTTAGTTATGTTTCGTATCGCGCTAACCTTTTGGCAGATGATTTAACCATAACTGGATCACAATTGGAACGTAACCGCTGTCAAAAGAAAAAGTTCAAACAAAGCTAATTTTTTCTGTGCCATTTATCAAACTTACGTCTAAACGATTGAATTTATTTGGATTTAATTATATATCTGACTAAATGTATCACTCATACATAGATTTTACTTCAATCGAAGTTAAAACTTTAGGGCGATACGAAATGGGATCGAAACTAAACCATAACTTTTAACTGTATTAGATAGGAGCAAGAGTTTAACTTCCACTGTTTTACATAGCGCGAATGCATCTTTTTCTTTCTTTTCATTAAGAAAAGGACAGAAGATAAATATTAGCTTAGTCCTGTTAAATTAGCGCCTGACTTACGTCACGCCTGATTGCCGTATTTTTGGGCGCCATGTTTTTAATAACGTATAAACTGTCAATTGAGTATCTTAATTTGACAGGACGAAACTAATATTCTATTTTCGTATTTATCACAATAAAATAGAAAGACAAAAATGAACTGGCGGTAAAAAATAATAGAATGGTGGAAACGAAAGAAGAATGATGGACGCCGCCGACTGACACGTATAGCGTACCCACTAAGTAATTATCTGTCCGCTGCTTTGATCGTTACTTAAGGAGACGTCCAGCCTAGAGATTAGTCAAGCCAATATGTTTCCAAGTGCATAGGATTTGGCAATGGTGTGGGGAAGAGCATCACTCGAATTGCCCTTAAATTTCTCAAACACTCATTCACATCAAACTTAACAGCGATGCTCAAGACCAAAATAAAATAGCTAAAGTAGAAATCCCTAGGCGAAGTTTTCAGCAAACTACTATCACTATTTCCATTCAAATATACATTCATTCATTAATTATTATACTAGTGATCTACAAACACATTCGCTTCTCGCAAAAGCATTCGCTTTCCAAAATACTTTCGCTGAATCAATGATTCAAGAGCTCTATTCAGAAGTGATGAATTTGACCCAAAAATATAAATGGGGAACTTCTAAACTGAGTTCTTTATTGGACGAGTGCACTGGAAAGACCTGCCGATACTATATGCAATTTGATTTATAGGTTTCACTAAGCTACCATTTGATTTTGTGGCAATATAGAGCAACTCTCGATATCGAAACCCTAAAAAGGGTTTTGTTCAATGACCTATAAAGGTTATTTCGAACTAATGTGTAGTGGTACGAAAACGTGACTATCTACGATATTGTAATGTAAGTAGTTTGTACGTTTTGTAGACGAAATATGACCACATTGACTTACCGTCTGTTGGTCATATTAAGTCGCTTGTTAAAAATACATTCGTGATTAGTGATGAGACGGGACAAGGCTTAATATTAACATATCAATCTACCCGTTAGATTATTTTTAACATTGCCTAACATTTTTGACACTTTGTAACTCGCATAACAAAACCGACTCACCTTGAAGCGATCTCCCACAGCACAAGAGCGCACGCATACATATCTATTCTCAGGAAAGCATCTTTTGTAAAGTTAATGGCTCCATCCAGCACTTCAGGAGCCATATACCGCCTGGTTCCGACCTGACCATGGGCGTCGCCGCATCCTCTGCCTGCCACGAAGATCAAGGCAAGACCGAAGTCCGCAATACAAGCGCTCAGATCAGCTTTTAGGAGGACGTTCTTTGATTTGAAGTCTCTATGTGCGAGGGCTGGTTTTCCGCCACCCTCCTCATGGAGGTGGGCAAGGCCCCGCGCCACGCAAGCTGCTATGCGCCAGGCCTCTACCCAAGTTAGCGTGTGGCCTTTCAGATAGTCGCATAGGGAACCCTGGTGAAAAAAACCATAGATTTCTTACTGCGAAGGTATAAATAAAACAATAAAACTCTATGCAAAACGTCAGTTAAAACGTGTGACTTTACGTATTACTAACTCATTATTCTAAATATGTTCACGTTGAGTTGCTTGTCAGAAAGTTCTTTGCTTTGAATATATCGATCTATCAAAATGCAGGCGGATATTTTTAACTTGGTCGAATTTTATTGTATCGTTCTAGCTCAAGACTTATGTATTATTCCACACAATAGGGAGATCGTGTATACTAGATCAAATCGCTTGTTATACAAAATATCCTTTGTTGATTTAACCTGAGGTTAACATACGATAAGCTATTTAAAAAAAAACTCACTTTCTCATGTTAAGCTGTGACCAGCCAATATTCAGCTGGGAGATCGTGTATACTAGATCAAATCGCTTGTTATACAAAATATCCTTTGTTGATTTAACCTGAGGTTAACATACGATAAGCTATTTAAAAAAAACTCACTTTCTCATGGTAAGCTGTGACCAGCCAATATTCAGCTTGAAGATTATCGCCTTTCTTGTCTACGCCAATGTAATGAAGGATATCTGGATGATCCATCCTCGCGAGTCTGAAGATCTCTTGCTCGGCTAGCCACGACTGTTTGTCTTGTAAGGGGAATACTTTAACGGCCACATCACGGTTACCAAGTTTCGCCCTCCAGACTGCTCCAAATCTACCTCTTGCCCTGACCTCGCATAATGTCACCTGTCCCACAAGACCAACGGCCTCATTCTCCATGCCGCCGCCTGCGGACGGAGGTCGGGACAACGATGCCTCACCGTTGGCTAGTTCAGCGAACGATGTTCCTTTACGCTTTCTATACAGGTAACATCCGACAAGGATAGCGAACAGCAGAAACAGTGTAGTTAATGTGTACGCGATGACTGCCTTTGTGTCGTCGTCTGCGCTAGGCACTGCCGACGCGGGCACTCTCTCTGGAGGGATTTCAGTCTGCGTCGGTATTCCAGCTTCTATACCAGGGAACACAACGTTCTGGTTGCACATGTCTCCTTCGCAGCAGCAGTGGAGGAGCGGCAGCTTGGAGTTGTGCAGTCTGCAGTTGGACGTCCTGTCTGTACACGAGACAGTGTCAACGAAGCATCCTTTTACCTTCGGATATGCCGTATTTGTGACGTTGTCGAATTGCCACAGAACAAAGCAATGGTTGCTTTTGTCTGCTTCGACAGGTTGACACTCTTCTTTGATAATGTTTGGGACGCATGTTGAATTTTTGCCGGTATCGCATGTGGATGTTTGAGAACCATTGAAGAACTCACATTCCCTGGTTGTGACCCGGCCTTCTTTTGGCCGAGGAGGGAAGTTCTCGTCAGAAGGCGGGGCTGCTGTTAGTGACGTTATTTGTGTACCTTTAACAAAAGGTTTATTTTCAGTACAGTCTTACAGCTAGATATTACGTCAAAAGGATTAGGCTGAAAACCTCAATACTATCATACAATCTGCGACCTGTACAGCTAAGCATTCTTGCAATTTAGATTAACATTTTTATGTATCTATTACATATGAGTGGCACTATTATATATGTTAACGGAAATGTATGTAATGCGTCATTGTATACAATTCCTAGGAAATTTATATAATTCCTAAATTTGCTCGGAAATGTGTGAAATAAATTTTATAACACACATTTCCTAGTAAATCTATACATTTCCTAAATAGCTAACGGAAATGTATCACTTTAAAGGTGTCCATTAGTATGCGGGGATTATAACAAAACTAACCTAACCTAATTGTTTCAACCGGAGTCTTAATAATAAATCTGTTTCTAAGTTTAACAACGTGTTTTATTAATTTTATTCATAGAAAGCATGGTTTTATACATTTCCTAATACGATATAGGAATTTTATACAATTTCTAGGAAATGTATACATTTCCCAGGATATGTGTGTATTAAATAATGTTTGGAACAATATTTTACACATTTCCTATATAGCTTCGGAATTGTATACATTTCCTAGTAATTGTATGTAATTCCTAGGTTTCATACATTTCCGGTAACATATACACTAACCATACAGAGTTGACAGATGAACTTCATAAGAATATTATAAAAATGAATGTTTGTGAGTGATATGTGTGTTTGTATGTTTATGTTACTTCTTCACACTCAAACAGCTGGACCCAATTTTATTAATTTTGGCAAACAGGTAGTTTATAGTCTGGATTAAGGCAGGATACTTTTTTTCCAGCATTCAAAAACAAAGCAACAAAGATTAGATTTTATAGCAACAAAGGTCGCGGGAAACCGCTGGATGCGGGAGGCGTGGAGAACCTTGGGAGAGGCCTATGTCCAGCAGTGGACGTCTTTCGGCTGAAATGATGATGATGATGATGACTTTTTTCCCGATATTTCTACAGGATAGAAACAAATGCAGGTAGAACCACGGAACACAACTAGTTTAATTATATTTCATAGTTTAGTGCCTTTTCCTGTGTCATAAGATAAATAAAGATTTAATAATGACACATAAAATAACACAAAGCTGATATCCATGTGTTTTATATTCAATATAATAAATCATGATTCATTAAATCAGGAATGAGAGCTCTGTCTGTATCATTAATTACTCATTGGCTGAAGTTGAAAAAAAAATATTTCAGTAAACCCTGAAATATTATTTTCCAGAATAAACAGACAGCAAAAAATATATTTCTGTTTTTTTTTAACCTACACTTTGCCTACACTAGGAATTTTTCCTGTGTCGTGGGTGTGTTTACAAACATATAAATTCACATACACAAACATCCAGACCCGGAACAACTACTTGTTGGTCATACAAATATTTGTTCCGTGCGGGAATCGAACCCGTGACACGCAGCAGCAGTCAATAGCTTATCCACTGCGCTAACCGTGTAGTCTAAGTCCCCATAGACTTTCATAAACACGTCTTACTAAGGTTTTTATTTAATTGGAGTAACATGCAAACATATTGACCCAAAAAGAAAGTCATATATTTTATTGGGTGAAAAAAAAAAAAAAAAACAATGGAACAAAAACCAATATTTTTTGGAAATTTTGACAACCATGATTTTTAAGTACCGATTTGAAATAAACGCTTTAAATGTTGAAAGAACTGTGAAAAAAAGTATGCGCTAAAGTATGAATAAACTATGTTTAAACAAGTTTCTCAGGGTCCTAAAAAGTCAAATGTTTTATATGATCCAGATAAAAACTGATTATTTACATAAAAAAAAAAGAAAACAGCACTACAGGCAAACTGTACCTTTAATTCTTAATTACTTAAGTCTTATCATCAAGACATCAATTTATGCCTGTATACCAAACTCTTTTTATTATTGTCCAGACGACAGCACATTAAGCATCTACAATTTGTCCGATTTTTTATTAGATTTCAACTTTATTGCTAAAGTATTATGGCTCAAGGTGTTTTTTTTTTTTTTTTTTTTTTTTATTCTAAGTTTTTGCGAGGCTTCAGTACACATGGAGTGACTATGCCAGCCTCATGGGGAACCTCCAGTACTAAAAGAAATCATCTTTTCCTCACTATCTCTCTCCATAAGCGAAATACGGCCCTTGCCGCATGTGAACATGGATTGCTCAACGCAATGTTCAGCAAACCATTCCACAGAGGCACCCCAGCTAAAAACCTATCCCGTAGAGTCGCATATTGACCACATTCCAGCAACACATGTATCAAGTCTTCCTCTGCACCACAATAATTACACAAATCAGTTTGAGTTACACACATTAGTGAAAGGAACTTATTTACTGGAACATGGCCAGATCTAATTCCAAATGCACAGACAAGAAGTTCCCTACAGAAGCCGACACTGCCAAACAAGGGCACCAGCGTAGGTGAGTCTTGGACTGTCCTATACCAAATCCCTTTTGTCTCCGAGCACTTGTCAAAATATTCCTTCCATTTATCTATACTATACGCTTTAATTGTAGGTAATAGCTCGGAGGCATAAGGCAGGCACAAGACCTCCCGATCCCCCCAACTGCTTGTCTTGCTGCCGAGTCTGCCACTTCATTACCTCGAATTCCGATGTGGGACGGCACCCACTGCAACTTGATATTTTGTTGAGTGTTTAGTACCATTCCCAGTATTTCATAGACTCTCGGCATACCTCGGCTGTCCGAGGTACACCGAGCCAAGTGTTGCAGAGCGGTTCTTGCATCCGTAAGGATTACAATATTTGTAGATGTTAAATCTGCAGCATACTTTAAGGCTTCTGCAATGGCAACTAGTTCCGCTCTCATGATGCATATCTTTCCATTCAAACGCCACATCTTGGTGGTTCCCGACTGAGGGTCGTAGAAAGCAGCACCAGTTCCATTGCTCTCCTTTGATGCATCTGTGTATATTTTGTAATATTCACAATATTCTTTTTCGAGGTGATAAAGTGTCAGATTTTTCAGCACATCAACATTGGCATCCTTTTTTGATCTATTTATGCCATTAACATTTATTGATAAAAAGGATGTATCTGCAGCTGACAACCTTACATCAAAGGAATACACTTCTAGGATGCCACCACTCCTGTACAGGTCCATGTTATGGAACTTACGATGTACATCTGTCAATAAAGGTCTTATTTTATTATGGCTCAAGGTTGATTAGAAATATATGATAGTTTCAGGTAGCTTGACCTGCCATTGTCCGTACATATCACATATGGGTTTTTGATAAAACTGATGGGAAAAAATAATCCAAAGTACAAAAACAAAATAACAGGTTGGTCTAAATCATGAATTGCTTAATGCTGATTTAAAAGTTAATAGTAAATAATCCAATATTGTTATGTAGTGAAACTAATTAATAATATCTTTTTAATTCCTAACCAAGTATTATGTATGTATGTTATATTTAGTACCAAATTTAACTATTGCCCTGCCAATTAATTAATTAAAGACAATATTAAATTTAATATTATATTTTATATTCTTTAAAGAAAATAACTATAAGAGGTGAAACTATTGTGTGTAAATAAATTATTTGTCAACGGGTGGATATGTACACAATGAAACATTGAAAAACAAACAAGTTGACTGAAAATCACAATTTTTTAGCGCCAAGAACATACAAATCACAAAAAAGGATAATTTATCGCAGTACAAACATTAGCTCTGTGTAGGCAATGATAAATAGAAATAGACCCTGACTTACCTAACATTAGCATTGCGGCGAGGTATAATATCCTCGGAGCCATCATCGGAACCATGGCGCAGGCTAGTACAGCCCTCCGGACCCGACGCGATAATCCAATGTTATTTTTATACGCGGCCCCGACATCAAACGTCTAGTCTATTTAGGAAATTCCGACATAAGTACATGTCAGATAAACAACGCACATTTCAATACGGTCAATACAAACACATCCACAACATAAAATTACACACGGTATGTTGCAATGTGCACGATGATCAATTCAAATTAATCCAATAATCTCAATTGCATTGATTTCAATTAGTATTTCCGAAAATAAAGAGCATCATACAAATCACAGTACGAGGCTTCACTTTTTTTTTTGAGTTTTTGACGTTTATAGTGACTAGGAGAGAATGTCTCTTTTATTTCTAAAATAGTAGGGTGCATTTGCACGTTTAGTATCTTGGTAATATGTCTTTGATAAAAAATATAATAATAAATATTAATAATAATAATATAATTAAGTGATCTACAAATATAACACTTAAACAATTATAAATCTTGTAATTGACAAAAAAAACACATCATCTCTTAAGCTTTGGTAGAGACTTGGATTTGCAAGTCTTATTGAGGTGCTGTGGGCCCAGTAAAGCAAAGTTTACAACAATAAGAAAGCATGTTAAAAGAAAATTCCATGCCCGGCAAATCATTTTTCTAGACCCAAAATAGATTAAATATATTTCTAGTACTCGACTAAAAATAAATGAAAAATAAGGAGCAGCTCTAGTAATTTTTGCGTAGTAACACAAAGGTGATGGAGATGGCAACATTCAATTGACGGTGACTTTGTCATTCGGCTTAAAAGTCTAGCAACCGAGCCAGAAACTTAAAAAAAAAAACTGTCTTTGTCATGACTGACAAGTGACAGTGACAGGAATCACAGTCAGATGTCACTTTATGCAAATAAAAACATAAACAATTATCAATTTGATCTGACTGTGATGAAATTATTTTAGTTACTTTAATGTATTGTTATACTCTTTGGCTTGCTGTTTATTGCAGCTAAAATGTTATGGGATTTAACAATTTAAAGACAAAATGTCATTCTTCTATTTAACTCCAGTTAAAGGTGACTTACCTGCACATTTATTAGAAGTTATTCTTGTTAATAGGTTAGAGCATTTAAAAACATTTTTTACTGATGATGTGCCTACTTACAACGAATATGTTGTAGAAGGAAGTATATACGATAACGTTGGACATTTCATATTGTGTATAATATCGATTCTAAGTGAAAATAAGGAGTTTTCTGAATATATTTTGAAGACCGAATTGGAGCTATTCAAACGCCGATTTACATCTCTAACTGCCTATGAAATGAGATCGTTCGCAAAAAAACTGCTTCGAAGTATTAAGAAGTATGACAATGTACCGACACTTATAGAATCACTTCAAGTATTATGTCAATATTTGGTGTTAAAACATGTGGCTCAGCATTTATGTTCAACTCATAGCAATTCCTGCTCTGTGTACAGTATTAATCTGAACTTCAAGCAATGTCTTCAACTTGTAGCTAGAAGACAAGTCGAAATAAAAAATGGTGTAGCTGTGATACCTTGCGGAAGGTGGAATCAATATTTGATATCCCTTTTTAGACAAAACTTGGTCAACCGGATAAACAAAACTAATGTAACACCTCTAAAAAGTGATTCAAGGATAATGGAGCTCCTTCATAAAATAAAGAAATACTTTACATTTTCTAAAGATATGACTAATGTATTATTGAGTAAAAATGTGGACTCTGCATCTATGTTTTTCCCACCTTGTATGCTAAACTTGCATCAAAACCTGCGAAGAAGGCATAGACTGTCTCACACACAGAGGTTTCACTATAGCTTATTTTTGAAAGATATTGGCATGCCCATAGAGGAAGCAGTAGACTTTTGGAGAGCAGAGTACAGCTTGCATCCAAATGGCAATCACAGTTGTTGTCATAGCTGGGAGAAGGATGAAAAGAAATACTTGTATGGCATAAAACACATGTATGGCTTGGAAGGATGTAGGAAAAACTATGCTTCAGTAAACTGCAAAAGAATACAGAGCATAGACAACTCATGTTCTGAGGGAGGATGCCCATTCAAGTCCTTTGACTATAGCAAAATGGTTCCGCTTTTGAAAAACTGTACAGAACCTGTTTTATCTCAAATTAATGAATTAAAAAGTAAAGGATTGTACACAAATGCTTGCATATTCTTTATGCAGAATGTTTATAATAAGTCAGACGATTGTGATAGTTCTAGCTTTAATTTTACACCTGTTAAATATTATATGGCAACATCTAAAAGAAAAGAGGCCAAATAAAATGTGAACAAAATGTAATAAATAAATATTACATTGATAAAAAATAACTTTTATCTTTGTATAGACTGCAATGAATTAAAGAGTTTTACTTTTATTAGTCATCTATGAAATTGCTTTGCTCACCTCTCATGAAATACTTCTATTTAAATAAAACTATTACTACATATTCTAACAATAAGTGTGTTTTCATTTCTATGCTAAAGACACCCACTCGCTTCCTCCCCACCATTTTTTAACGAATAAATAAGAACTGCTTGTGAAAATTAATAAGAGTTATTATTTATAAGTAGAAATCAAAAAAACATTAATTAGACATATATATAAAGTAACAAAATGACAGGCTCTCATAGCAACCACAATGAGATATATTCATAGAGGCCAGCATCTAGTAAAACCTTAAAAGAAGGTGCGTAGCCATACTTCTTAACATCCCGTCTTGTTTTTGTAGCTATGCTAAGCCTCCAAGAGCACTCAACTCTTTTATTCTCGGCTTAAACAACGGCTTGGTAAGAAAATCTGCTAGTTGCTTTGCTGCTTCCACTTTTAGAACAGTTAATCTTCCCATTGTAACACATTCACGAACGAAGAAATGACGAATCTGAATGTGTTTCGTCCTTTGATGACGTTCAAAAGGTGGGTCATGAGCCAAGCGTATCGCAGACTCACTGTCTAAGTAGAGCTCTGCAAGAACTTCTCCAGTTACCATGAACTGCAATATTCTTTTGAGCCATAGTATTTCTCTTGCTGTTTCACTTGCAGCCACTATCTCAGCTTCTGTTGAGGAAATCGCAACTGTTTTCTGCCGTTTACTCTGCCAAGTTATCGCGCCTTTTGAATATAGGCAGATCATTCCTGAGGTTGATTGTCCAGTAGTAGGATCTCCTCCATGATCTGCATCACTGTAGCTTTGCATACAGTTTGTCACAGTGGAAGATTGGTATGTAATACCATGATTGATGGTTCCCTTAATGTAGCGTAGAATCCTCTTCACTCTCGCCACATCCTCAAGACTGGGATCGTCTAACTTCCTTGAGACAACACTGATAGCATAAGATATATCCGGTCTTGTCCCAACAGCTAGATATGAAAGTGCACCAACCGCTTGTCTGTATGGAAATTCAGTTGATGTTTCTTTCTCTTTTTCTTGTACACTAGCATCCTTGACTATAGGTGTCACAGCAGCTTTACAGTTATGCATGTTAAACCTCTCTAAAATGCGTTGAGCGTAACCCTTTTGATCAATTTTTATTGACCCATCAATCTTTCTTTCTATTTCTATTCCCAAAAAGTATGACCCCGGTTTTATTGTAATTTTGAAACGCTGTTTCAATTCACCCAAAAAACTTTCAGTCTCTTTTGGGCACGCAGAAGCGATCAATCCGTCATCAACGTGTAATGCAAGAATCAGCTTCTTTTCTTTGCTGTCTTTGTTTCTAACGAAGAGACATGGATCACTCTCGCATTGTTTGAATCCAATTTTTAAGATATCTTCAGTAATGCAGCTATTCCAACATCTCGGAGCTTGCTTTAGACCGTACAAGCTCTTTTTCAGCTTGCACACTTTACCCGATGTATCAGAGTATCCTTCAGGAGGCTTCATGTAGATCTCCTCATGCAAGGTTCCATACAAGAACGCTGTAGATACATCGAATTGTGACAATGTCAAATTCTCTTGGGCAGCAACACTCAAGACAGCCCTTATCGTGCTTGTTTTTGCCACGGGACTAAATGTCTCGTAGTAATCTAAGCCTTTTTTCTGCGAATAGCCTTTTATTACTAGACGGGCTTTATATTTATCGACCGTTCCATCCGGATTGGTTTTTATCTTATAAAGCCATTTACAAGAGATTGCTTTCCTCCCTTTTGGTAAGTCCACCAAATCCCATGTACAATTTTCTTTCAATGATTTCATTTCATCGTCCATCGCTTCACACCATTTTTCAGCTTCAAAGCTTTTGACAGCTTCTTTATATGAAGTGGGTTCTGTTGGTTCATTGAATTTACTTTGTGTACGACAGACGTTACAAACAAAGTCTCGATATCTAGCTGGACGTTTTAGGTTGTCTCGATTGCGTAGAGTCATTCGGCCCTCATTCTCAGTTTGAACAGACTCTTGGTCATCCTCAATTGCATCATCGTAAACATCTTCACTTCCAGTTTGAGAACCTTGTGTAATGTTTCCGTCTTCATTGTTTCCAATATCTAAACTTTGTTCTGTCTCAGCATTTTCATCAAGAACAACGTTTTCATCAATAACTACTTCCTCTTCGCCATTGACCGTATCATTGTCGTTGACTGATGCTTCTGCGACATCAAAGTGCTCCTTAGAACCATAATGGAATCCAAGAAAATCAAGATGGAATTTTTGACTTTCTGACTGGCTGCAGCTTCTTAGAGACTTCGGCTGTATATTAATAGACTTCGGTTTAGTATCTACTACATTTTCAGCTTCTCTAAGCAAAGGGTACTCTTCGAAAATTACATCACGTGATCGGATTAATTTGTGATGTTCTTCATCCCAAATACGATAGCCTTCGTTATTGTCATAACCAACTAAAATTCCCTTCTGCGCCTTTTTGTCTAATTTCTTCCGTTTCTCCTTAGGAAGATGGGGGTAGCATGTAATTCCAATCACACGCAAATGTTTCACTCTTGGCTTCTTACCGTGCCATGCTTCGTACGGTGATTTTCCATCAGGTCCTGGTCCCGTTCTATTCAGGATATAGACCGACGTCGAAATCAATTCAGCCCATAATGGCGCTGGCATTTCTCTATGGGCGTACATCATAGCCCGAGCCATTTCAACAACAGTCCTGTTCTCTCGCTCAGTAGGATTTTGCTGTGGAGTATAAGGCATCGTCAACCTATGTAAGATACCTTCTTTTTGAAGTATTCTACGAACATTCCCATTATCAAATTCTCCTCCATTGTCGCTCAAAATTTCTTTCACTTTAACCCCTGCTGATTTAACTTCAGCTAGCATCAGTGACAACTTTTGATAAACTTCCGACTTGTTTTGCATTAAATATATCCAACGATACCCGGTATAAACATCTTTGAATAGCACAAAGTATCTATTCTTAGCATATGAATAGGGGAAAGGACCGCAAACATCTGTACAGATCAGCTCACCTGGTTTTGTTGCTTTCTCTCTGGCTCTAAATTTGAGCCGATGAGACTTACCATAAATGCAGCCTTCACAGAGTTCATGGCTGTTTTCTGTTTTTATGTTCAATTCCTTTTCCAAAAATTTCTTTACATGTGACTTATTCTGATGTCCAAAACGTTCATGGTAGAGTTGAATCAGGTTTGAGGTGCACATCACAAACATCTCATTTCCAACCGATATAGATCACCATGCCTATCTCGCGTACCAATCAGTCGCTTATCACCGTCAACTTTGAAAATGCAAGTCGTTGGAGTTGATTCAAATGTACTGTTCTTAATAGCATCATGTGCCGCGAGTACCGAAAAAAGATTTTTTGAAATGGTGGGTACATACCATACATCCTTAAGTAAAATTTGTCTTACTTCACCATTACCTATTTGTGCTTCTCCTCTAATGGAGCCAATTCCTATAGCTTGAATTTCGTTCCCATTAGCTCCGCGTACTGTGTGCTTACTCTTGAAATGACTGTATTCGACAAAAAGATCGTCTCTATTTGTTACGTGGCTGGTTGCCCCATTATCCACATAAAAATTTATTGAATCTTTGCGTTCATTTCCTGTGATGGATAAAATTGTCATGTTGACATTCTTAGTGTCCTTCTCTGACTTCTTTGGCTTTCCATCACTAATCCATTTCTCACATTGCTTCACAAAATGACCGAGTTTTCCACAGTACTTGCACTTTTTCTTATTTTTCTGTATCTCTTGCTTGTTTTCATTATCATTGTTTACTTTTCCATTCTTCTTTTTTGTCTTTACCCACAAGGCTTCGGCACTGGTGCTGCCTCCATCTTGTTCTTCTTTGACTTTTGCAAGAACTTTTTCATGTGAACACAGTTGAACAGTAAGATTGTTAACAGTGCGTTCTTCTTTCGTCATCAATAACCAACTTGATTCAAACATCACGTATTCCGGCGGCAAAGTATCAAGAATTTTGTAGATCAATAGTATGTCTGGTAAATCCTTTTCAAGGTTCAGCGCTCTGTGTAGTTCATGCCACAAATTCTTCAGCGTCGAAATATGTGCCGCCATATCATGCGTAGAATCTTTCTTGTATGAGAAAAAAGTTTTGCACATTGTGTAGCTTTGGTCTACGACACAACCTCCATATAGTCTATGTAGTTCATCCCAAATTTCTTTTGAATACGTAAAACGCATCATTTTTTCTATTATGTCATCAGGTAAATTTGACAAAAGTAAGACGGACACAATACTGTCTAATTTGTCGTATTCTACTACTTCTGCTTCATACCTCATTTTGTCTTCAGGTGTGGCATTTGGCATAAGTATTGGTCTCGGTTTCATACCTTCCAATAAATCTTTTGCCCCAGGTATACCCTTAAGCACCATGAAAACTTTAAACTTCCACGTGCTAAACTTTTTGGCATCTAGATCTCCAATTCGTACCTTCGAAACCTCTGCAATTGACTTGTCCATCTTCACTGCAGGCTTACCGGACCTTTTCTAAGGGTTCTTACGAATTTTCGGAGTAAGTTAGACTTGCTCTAAATATTTTCCTTCGAAAAATAAATTTGCCAATAAGAAACACCCACAGTTCAATTCGTAAATTTATTCTCTGCTACCATTTTAACGAATAAATAAGAACTGCTTGTGAAAATTAATAAGAGTTATTATTTATAAGTAGAAATCAAAAAAACATTAATTAGACATATATATAAAGTAACAAAGTGACAGGCTCTCATAGCAACCACAATGAGATATATTCATAGAGGCCAGCATCTAGTAAAACCTTAAAAGAAGGTGCGTAGCCATACTTCTTAACACCATTCCCTTATATCTCCCCTTCTACATGGCCTACCTCAAGTCATCATCTTCATTTCAACCGAAAGACGTCTACTGCTGGACATAGGCCTCCACTAGGGATCTCCACGTCGACCGGTCCACGGTCACTTAAGTGTTGCAATTCTTCGGGCTATGTCGGTTACTCTCGTTCTTTTACGGATATCCTCATTACTAATTCAATTAGCACTATGTAAAAGACCTCAGTTTTCTTATGACGTTAACTCATCTTCTTGCAGTAAGGTGTTCTATAAAGGGTGTAGGTATCTGACATCGACGCACAAACGAGTACCATGGATTCAGTACATGATTCTGAACCCCCAGTGGTGGAATTTTTCGTCGGCTTTTTCTTGATTTAAAAATAAAATATGTAGTTTTTTTTTCACTTTACCCATAACCCAATAAGAGTTTAAAGTAAAAATTAATTAATTCGCTAATTACACAAAAAAGCCGGAATGGATCGGACACCAACTAACACCTCACCCCACTCATCATCGCCAACGCCACTCAACATCATACAAGCTAACCTCCAGCACAGCCAGACTGCTACGGCTAGCTTACACAGAGCGCTGGAGGTTAAGCCCAACACCATCGCACTGATCCAAGAGCCGTGGATCAGGAATAACAGAATATGTGGCCTCAGCAACATCGGAGGTAAGTTAATACTTAACACACATAACACGGATAAACCCAGAACCTGCGTCTACGCACCCAAAGATACCCCCACCACACTACTCACCCAATTCTGTTCCAGAGACCTGACGGCTGTCAGGCTTGGGACCGTAGGTGACACCGGAGACGTCATACTGGCCTCGGTGTACATGCCGGGTGAGGACACAAACTGCCCGCCGTAGGAGATGGTCGACCTAGTGCAGCACTGCAAGCACGCTGGGCTAGACCTGGTCATCTGCACTGACTCGAATGCCCATCACCCACTTTGGGGCAGCGAGACAACAAACCCCAGAGCTGAGGTATTATCCACTTATTTGTTCTCAACTAACCTCAATATCATAAACCGAGGCTCTGAACCCACTTGGGTTACAGTCCGAGGACAAACTATCATAGATTTAACACTCGCTTCAGAATACGCTGCGAGCCTTATCACGAATTGGCATGTGTCGGGCGAACCTTCTTGCTCAGACCATAGAAGAATCCGCTTTACACTGACCACTAACGTGAGAAAGCCCGCACCGAAGCGTAACCCGAGGCGTACCGATGTGCCCGGTTACAAGCGCCTTCTAGCTGCCCTACTAGCTAGGCACTTGTCACAAACAAATATAATAACAATTGCACAGCTGGAATACACCGTAACAAAGCTCTCAGAATACATAATAGAAGCTTACCACGCCTGCTGTAAATTAAGGACACCGCGAGCCAACAGCAAACGAAATCCGTGGTGGAATCCTGAGCTCGGTAAGCTACGTCAAACACTACGGAAGCACTTCAACAGAGCAAAAAATAGTAGGCTCACAGAAGACTGGGAAACTTACAAAAAACCCAGTACACCTACAAGAAACAAATTAGAACCGCCAGAAGAACAGCGTGGCGGAAATTTTGTGAGTCTATAGAGGAAAACAATGAAGCTGCAAGGGTAAGGAAAATCCTATTGTAGCGCGTAGGTCGTGTCGCGTAATTAAAACTCAGATAAATCGAACTTTATGTATTGCACGAATGTAAAAGAGTACAATGTATTTGACGTGTAAAATGACGCGATACAAGAGTGTGATCAAGGAATGGATATAATAATGACGTTGTATAATGATGTTGTACAATGATGTAGAATATGACAATAATGTGTCTTACAAGCTATGCACTCACTTAAATACTAACTATCTCTATACTAACTATCTCTAAATGATAGTGGGGTAACCAATAACGAATCAGCTTCCGTCCTGCGATGTCCACGCGGTGTTGTGTGCGTTCTTGATGCTGATTCGTTGATCGAGGCAGGCCACGGCGTATGATTGGTTAACGTATAACGCGCGCCAACTCAGTCACGTGCTAGATGACTCGTTATGGTTCCCACGGACGTTGACCGTTGGACCTGCAGATGTGTTCCGGGGTGAAGAATGAGAACCCTCGCTGCGGGAGTGAGGGTCGGAACCCTCGCTGCGGGTGTCAGGGTCGCTGGGACGCGCGCCATGACTTCCGCGATCCTCGTGTGATTAATAGTCGACCTTTTTGGTGTAATTTGTAAGAGGACATGTGTAGCCTTTGTACATCGCCACAATAGCGAACACGTGTGGCATTTGTATGCTACACTATCAACCGATCAGGACCGAACCCTTGGAGCGCTGAAAAAACCTGATGGCACATACACAACAACGGATCAGGAAACCAGCAGAGTCCTCCTGGAAACACACTTCCCGGACTGCAAACTCCTGGAGGACAGGACCTGGGAGGCTGCACCAGAATGGACTCCGACAGAGCAGGACTGGTCCAATGCCTACAAATTAATAACAGAAGACCGGTTAAAGTGGGCTATCAACACCTTCAAGCCATACAAGTCCGCGGGGTTGGATGGCATCTTCCCAGCCCTACTACAATGGGGGTTGGTGCACATCGCTCCATGCCTCGTAAATATCTTTCAGGCATGCATAGCGTACAGATACATACCCCTTGCGTGGCGGGAAGTGAAGGTTATCTTCATACCTAAGCCTGGCAAATCGGACTACACACAACCCAAATCATACCGACCCATAAGTCTCACATCCTTCTTATTAAAAACCCTAGAGAGAATCTGCGACCGGTACATTCACGACGGACCTCTCCAGGCAAAGCCACTCCACAGACAACAGCATGCGTACTCCACAGGCAAATCAACAGAATCCGCGCTGCACAGCGTAATATCCAAGATTGAATGCGCCGTGGATCACAAATGCTCAGCACTAGCCGTCTTCATTGACATCGAAGGCGCCTTTGACAAGACCACCTTCACAAGCATTAGCACGGCCTTGAACAGGCATACCATAGACCCGTCACTGAGAGGCTGGATCGCTAACATGCTCGGCCAAAGAGCTGTGCAAGTTACCGTGAACGACACTACAAGGGCCATCGTGGCGAAGGGATGTCCGCAAGGAGGCGTTCTCTCGCCGTTACTATGGAATCTGGTTGTTAACAGCCTAATAAAAACACTAAATGACAAAGGTTACTATACCGTGGGTTATGCCGACGACATAACAATAATAATAAACGGTATGCATGAAAACACCCTGTGCAATGTAGAAAATTGGTGTGATACACACCAACTATCTGTGAACCCCACTAAAACCGAGCTGATCCTCTTCACAAAAAAGAGAAAGCTCACACCGCTAAATCTGCCAAGATTCTTTGGCACCACCCTAAGCCTATCTGCTGAAACAAAATACCTAGGCATGTACCTGGACAAACAGCTGAATTGGGCGAAACATACCAAGTACATCACAACAAAAGCCAGCATATTAATGTGGCAATGCAAGCGGATGCTTGGCAAAAACTGGGGGATTAGCCCCAAGGTCACTCACTGGCTTTATACCACAATCATCCGGCCAATTATTACATACGGCTCACTAGTCTGGTGGCCAAGAACTAGTCTGAGCACAGCCCAAAAGGACCTCGAGAAACTACAACGGTTGGCGTGTGTGACAATCACCAGTTGCATGAGTACCACGCCTACAGCCGCCCTGCAGGCGATGTTAGGACTGCCCCCCCTTCACCTTGTGAGGGAGGAAGCGACACTGGCTGCCTTCAGACTCCACCTATCAGGAACCCTGAGCAAAGACTCCAGGGTCAAACATACGCGCCTAATGCTAGATGCAATCAAAAGGCAACCAATGATGCAAGCACCCAATGACAGAGTACCAAAGCAATACTGCTTTCAAAAGCACTATCAGATAGTACTTGAAGAAGAGCAGTGCGATTACTCAGGTCCGGAGGAGTTGAGAGTATACACCGACGGATCAAAAACCGACTGTAGCATTGTACAAATGCCACACGTGTTCGCTATTGTGGCGATGTACAAAGGCTACACATGTCCTCTTACAAATTACACCAAAAAGGTCGACTATTAATCACACGAGGATCGCGGAAGTCATGGCGCGCGTCCCACTCCCGCTGCGAGGGTTCTCATAAATTTCACCCCAGAACACATCTGCAGGACCAACGTCCGTGGGAAACTATAACGAGTCATCTAGCACGTGACGGAATTGGCGCGCGTTCTACGTTAACCAGTCATACGCAGTGGCCTGCCTCGATCAACGAATCAGCATCAAGAACGCACGCAACACCGCGTGGACATCGCAGGACGGAAGCTGATTCGTTATTGGTTACCCCACTATCATTTAGAGATAGTTAGTATAGAGATAGTTAGTATTTAAGTGAGTGCATAGCTTGTAAGACACATTATTATCATATTCTACATCATTATACAACATCATTATTATATCCATTCCTTGATCACACTCTTGTATCGCGTCATTTTACACGTCGAATACATTGTACTCTTTTACATTCGTGCAATACATAAAGTTCGATTTATCTGAGTTTTAATTACGCGACACGACCTACGCGCTACATTGGTGACCTAAGCGACGTGAATCAAGACAAACGTGACGATACTCGTGATTAGCACATTCTAGTGGCTTCCCACAAGCGGGTCTCACCACTAGGATTTCAAGAGACGCAACGCAACACAGGTAAGCAACGCAACACAGGTAGGAGGGCAAGTCGACACGCTCACACTACAAGCACGGCTGTCTGACTTTTGGCCGGCGTATCCCAGACTATGGTTTACACACTTCGAAGCAGTAATGGCGCCACAGAGACAAGGTGATGACGCGCGCTATCAAGCAGCTATCGCCCGACTAGGCCTGGACGCACTTCAACAAGTAAGTGATATTATAACCAACCCGCCCATTGAAAACAAATACGAAGCCCTGAAGTCCCGACTCATCAGCGTCTACGAGGAATCCGAAAGCCGGAAGCTGCAGAAGCTGATGGATGAGATGGAACTCGGAGATCAGAAACCCTCACAGCTGTTGCGAAAAATGCGGGAACTAGCCGGACAGAAAATACCAGACGGTACACTGCGCATCATGTGGACCCGGCCACTTCCACCCTCATTACGCGCTGTCCTCACCGTGAGCAACACTACAGACTTGGAAAAGTTATCGCAAGTAGCAGACAGTGTAATGGACAGTATCGCGCAACCTAACCAGGTCGCGCAGATTTCACGCACGAGCGATGTGGCTGCCCTACACGATCAAATAAGGCAGTTATCTCTGGAGCTGGCAGAACTCAAGAACAGGCAGGAATCCAGACCACGATCACACAGATCATCCGACAGACGGCGTTCAAGATCGCGTTCAACAAGCAACGATAATAGCAACCGCAAGTATTCAGAACAATCACTTATCTGTTATTATCATCGCAAGTACGGCGCAAACGCGCGTAAGTGTACACGCCCGTGCAACTTCAACAACAACTTCAACAACAACAGTGCCCAGTCGGAAAACTAACGCCTGCGTCGGTTGAGGCGGCAACTGATGCGAACAAAACTTCTCACCGCCTATTCATAACTGATAGGAATTCGCGTCTGTCATTTCTAATTGATACGGGCGCAAACGTTTCCGTGATACCGAGGACAAAAGGCGGAAAAGCAAAACAAACCGATTTCTGTTTGTACGCAGCAAACAACACGACCATTCCAACGTACGGAGAGAAAACCCTACAACTGGATCTCAACCTACGACGGCCGTACACCTGGAAATTCATCGTCGCTGCAGTCAGCAAACCCATCATCGGTGCAGACTTACGAAACCATTCAAGACTTACGAAGATTTATGGGCATGATAAATTTTTACCGAGACAGTGTCCCAAATGCGGCAAGCATTCAGGCACCGCTTAATGCATTCCTTCATAATTCAAAAAAACGAGACAAGACGGAAGTAAAGTGGGACAATCAATCGACAAAAGCTTTTGAGTTGTGCAAACAGAGCATAATAAACGCTGCTTTATTGTCTTACTCATCCACTTCGCCAGAGGACCAAATCGCTATTTTTTCGGACGCCTCAGCTACCTGCGCCGGGGCATCTCTACAACAAAGGCGAAACAAAGGACAATGGCTGCCACTCGGATATTTTTCAAAGAAATTTTCGGAAAGACAAAAGAAGTACTCGACTTTCGGTCGGGAGCTCCAGTCAATACATATGGCAATAAAACATTTCAGAAAGATGTTTGAAGGCAAAGAACTCGTGATTTACACTGACCATAAACCGCTGACCTACGCAATTCGTAAGCCGCCTTCCGATAAAGACACACCACGGCGAATCAGGCAGCTACTGTTTATCAGCGAGTTCACTACTGACATTCGACACGTGAGCGGAGCTCAGAACGTTGTAGCAGATGCATTATCACGCGTCGAAACTATCGACGTGCCATCACCTATCAACTACGACGAGTTATCTCAAGCTCAAGAAAACGACAGTTGTATCCCAACATTGTCTCAACAGACCAACATACAACTCAAGAAAATCATCTTACCGGGTACTAACAAGCCAATATTCTGCGAAACATCAACGCCACATGTTCGTCCATACTTAACAGCTGATTTTCGTCGCATAGCTTTCAATGCCGTGCACAGCCCAAGCCACCCAGGAGTACGATCCACACGGAAGCTGATGCAAGAGCGATTCTTTTGGCCTTCAATGAATACCGACATCGGCCAGTGGACTAAGACATGCAATTCGTGTCAGCTCTCCAAAGTACAGCGACACAATCATAGTGACATCGCAACATTCCCACCGAGCGAACGATTTCAACATATTCACGTTGATATCGTTGGACCGCTACCGACGTCAGCATGTGGACACAAATACTTGCTCACGATGATCGACCGGTGCACACGATGGCCTGAAGCTGTACCACTTCAAGAGACAACCGCTGAAATCGTCGCAAGAAAACTTTACGAAGTATGGATATCTCGTTTCGGTTGTCCAATAAGAATCACTACCGATCAAGGACGACAGTTTGAAAGTAGACTCTTCCGAGACCTCGATCAATTACTCGGTGTAGAAAAAACCCGTACTACTGCATACCACCCGCAGAGTAACGGAATCGTCGAACGCTGGCACAGGACATTAAAAGCCGCACTCATGTCTAGGCTAGAAAACAGCAACAAATGGATCGACGAATTGCCTGCTGTTCTAATGGGTCTCAGAGCCACTATCCGCTCCGACTCTAACACAAGCGCAGCGCAACTCACCTACGGTCAAGCAATACGACTACCAGGCGATTTCATATCACCAACACCAGCTACACCGAAAATGGACCACGACTACGTCAATCATCAAGTTATCGCGAAGCTCACACCTACATACAAATCGCATGCAAACAAGCGATGTATGTTCGTCCACAACGACCTACAAACATGTAGCCACGTGTTTGTACGCGATGACACCGTCCGCAAACCTCTACAGCATCCATACCAAGGTCCATTCAAGATCATCGAACGTAAAGAAAAGTATTTTATAATCCAGCTACCAGGACTTAATTAATTAGCAATTTATCGATTGATCGCCTCAAACCTGCGTACACAATCAACACAGAAGATGATCCCAGGCATACGAACAGCGAGACCAATCAAGCACCTGCAGCTACCACAGATGAGCAACCCAGCCTACATCCAGACCCGCATACGAGGGAACAACGTACCAGATCAGGCAGGATCGTCAAGACGCCTGCACGCTACGTACGCTTTGCTAAAAAGGTACTCCCCGTACTGTAGCATTGTACAAATGCCACACGTGTTCGCTATTGTGGCGATGTACAAAGGCTACACATGTCCTCTTACAAATTACACCAAAAAGGTCGACTATTAATCACACGAGGATCGCGGAAGTCATGGCGCGCGTCCCACTCCCGCTGCGAGGGTTCTCATAAATTTCACCCCAGAACACATCTGCAGGACCAACGTCCGTGGGAAACTATAACGAGTCATCTAGCACGTGACGGAATTGGCGCGCGTTCTACGTTAACCAGTCATACGCAGTGGCCTGCCTCGATCAACGAATCAGCATCAAGAACGCACGCAACACCGCGTGGACATCGCAGGACGGAAGCTGATTCGTTATTGGTTACCCCACTATCATTTAGAGATAGTTAGTATAGAGATAGTTAGTATTTAAGTGAGTGCATAGCTTGTAAGACACATTATTATCATATTCTACATCATTGTACAACATCATTATACAACATCATTATTATATCCATTCCTTGATCACACTCTTGTATCGCGTCATTTTACACGTCGAATACATTGTACTCTTTTACATTCGTGCAATACATAAAGTTCGATTTATCTGAGTTTTAATTACGCGACACGACCTACGCGCTACACGACCAAGGAACGGGCGTCGGGGTGTTCTCACAGGACCTCAACATAAATATATCCAGATTGCTAGGGATGCTCAACACGGTTTATCAAGCAGAATGTGTGGGCATAACTCTTGCAGCCCTAGCCATAAAAGCCAGGAGAGTTGCGGACACGCGCATCCGCATACTCACTGACAGTGCTTCCGTCCTCCAATCCCTAAAGCAGGGATGTATCACATCAAGTCTAATACTTGAGTGCCACGACGCACTGGAACAGATAACCGCACCAGACCGCAATACCGTGACACTACAATGGATAAAGGGTCACAGCGGTTCACTGGGTAATGACGCAGCTGACGAGCTGGCTAGAAGGGCATCCAGCGCGTTGGTTAGCGGACCGGAGCCCATTGTGCCTATCCCCTTCATCCAAATACGCAGATGGCTACAAAGGTATACCTACGAACAAGCGGAGTTTTGGTGGTCCTCGTCACCGGGCTGCAGGCAGGCCAAGGAGGCTTTGCCATCCCTAGATGGCAAGCTAACCAAAAGGCTGTTGCACCTGGATAGGAAAACCCTACGATTGATGACGGGGATCATTACGGGCCACTGCCTGCTGAATAAGCATCTCCACACAATAGGCATAACGGACAGCCCTCTGTGCAGAGCCTGCATAGAGGCTGACGAGACAGTTGCGCATGTACTCTTCGAGTGTACAGGCGTTACCCAAATTAGAAACAAATTCATAGGAGCACCAAGATCTTACACAGATGTTCTCAACAGGCTAGAAGACCTGATGAGCTTTTGGAGGGAGGTAGGCTGGCTGGAATAATCCGCCAAAGGCCGCCATGGTCCACGCACAATGGTCCACTGAAGGGACTGAGTGCGGAAACCAAACCAGTAACATAGAACATAGAACATACACAAAAAAGCGCAATGAAAACAAAACTCAAAAAACTATCTTATCAGCTGATTTAATAGAGTTCACATCAGGGATTAACGACATACTCGTACCTACAAACCCGCACGGCGACACGCTTGCAACGTTCAAAGGCTGAGCCGAAATTTTTTTAAACACTGTAAATTCTGTAACCGTTCATTAACGACATAAATGACTATCATAATTTTATTAGTGGCATGCGGTCTAACCTTTTGGCGAAGTTTGCGTTACGATGTCAGATACACCCTGTATACATCAGAGGGCCTAGACAAAATCCCTTTTCTGTAAGCTTTAATGACAACGGAAAATCAAATTGTATGGAGTTGACGTTTGCTTATCAGCGAAACACTACTACTACCATCAATTGGAATAATTTTGAAGCATATTGCTAATACATTAGGTACACCATACGTTTGAAAGATGTTTCTTCTCAATAATGTAAATAATGCTAAGAGTGCTGTCGAACTGTCAAAATGAAGACCATTGCTACTGATAGTGTGTTACGCAATTACCCCGCTGATCGGAATGATTCAACAGAGCTGCAGAAAAGCAGCACGTCGTATTAGTATTAGTAGATACGAAATGGAGGTGCCGAGCCGGTCCGAACATGTCCAATTACCCCGCTGATCGGAATGATTCAACAGAGCTGCAGAAAAGCAGCACGTCGTATTAGTATTAGTAGATACGAAATGGAGGTGCCGAGCCGGTCCGAACATGTCCAATTACCCCGCTGATCGGAATGATTCAACAGAGCTGCAGAAAAGCAGCACGTCGTATTAGTATTAGTAGATACGAAATGGAGGTGCCGAGCCGGTCCGAACATGTCCAATTACCCCGCTGATCGGAATGATTCAACAGAGCTGCAGAAAAGCAGCACGTCGTATTAGTATTAGTAGATACGAAATGGAGGTGCCGAGCCGGTCCGAACATGTCCAATTACCCCGCTGATCGGAATGATTCAACAGAGCTGCAGAAAAGCAGCACGTCGTATTAGTATTAGTAGATACGAAATGGAGGTGCCGAGCCGGCCCGAACATGTCCAATAATATAACATGTGTACTTACAACCTATGAAGATGTGTAATTGCTGAATCGTGTGCTCTTAAATACCTATATCTGCACTGTAATTGTTATAATTAGGAGTCACTTTTGCAACCTTACCGGCCTCTGTGGGGTAGCGGTAGCGAACGCGCCCGCTGCGCAAGGGGGCGCGGTTCGATTCCCGCGCAGTGCAAATATTTACATGCATGAATATGAATATTTGCACTGGTCTGGTCATGTCTCGGAAAGCACGTTAAGCTGTTGGCCCCGGTTGCAATACGAACATCTAATGGCAGTCGTTATGGGTTGTTGGAGCCCTCAAAAGTCCAACAATTGGTCTAACTGAAATGCTTTGATATCGCCTTCGGGTTGTGGAAGTCAGACGGCAATCGCTTCACGGAAAATATCGAAGTTTAGCCAAAATCAGTAGTTAAAGTCGACTGGTAAAGCAGACACCAGACTACAAAGCTGAAAAAAAAAAAGCTTCGGATGCGACTGGGATTAAATTAACGCTGATATGATGATGACTTTTGCAACCTTTCCAGATACTGCAATTGAGATTTCTAAAATAGACACATGTTTGGCCATGCTTGCCAAAATAAAAGCGAGTTGTTCGATTTTCAACTTTCGCTGCGGATCTTACTGTTGAATATGTAACAGCGCGCTTTTATTTAGGCGACGGCGTGAAAACTTTTACTCATTATTTCAATAATACTTAGGTATATAGCCAGGAATTTAACATAATTATCAAGCTATGAAACAACAAACTGAATGTCATAATTAAGAAAATACAAATTCAATTACAAAAAAAAATTGAAAATATTATGACCTTTTTTGTTAACAATAATAAACTTTGAATATGGTATAGAGATAAATGATTAAGATCTGACGGGTTCTCGAGTGTCGCCACACGTCGCGCACCGGAAGACGCAGCGTGGGTAGGCGTCGGACAAGGTGGACCGACAACCTGGTGAAGGTCGTAACTCGCGGGTAACCACTGGATGAGGGAGGCGCAAGACCGGCCGTCGTGGAGATCCTTAGGGGAGACCTATATCTAGCTGGCTGGTCTCAGTTGTGTGGCTACTGACTGGCAGATATGTTTGAACGTTTGTTAATGTGTGACGGTTACATATACAGCTGATAACGAAGTTGGCGGCGGCGGCTCATATGTCAAATCTCACGAATTTCTTAACGATGTGGCCCGATTTCATTATAATCGGCGGTGTTGTTGTAGTACCTACTTGAAGTGTCGTATGAAATCGTAACGTTTGCCGGATGTGACCCGGTGTCGGGTAGTGCTGTTAGGCCTCTTTGCTTTGGACTATATTATCGAAATCTTGTTTTAATTGATCCAGTGACACTTGACTTGCATGCCGTTGTGGCGTTTACAACTTTATACAGTATGTTAAGACAACCCTGTCCGACCCATAAGGATAATAAAGGTTAGGTAAACACATGACCAAATATAATATAAAATTTTACGTAATCATCATAGTACCAATACAAATGAATTTTGAAATAATCTTTTTTACCCGCGAATTAATTCCAACTTCCCCGAAATTTGGTAATTTTTAAAAAGTGACAACACCGGTATTGTTATGAGCGAATAGCGATGCGACCGCGTGCCGCGTGCCCTGCAGCCAGCCTGCAGGTGCATAACGCACATTTATTAAGTTAACTCTTTTTGCGAAATGATATTTATTTTTTTTAGGGGGATTTTTTTTTTTAAGTTTAGCCCGGTTTTGTATGCATTAGTAGAATCAGTTTCGATACCTAACAACACCTTCACGGGTCGGACAGGGTTTTCTTAACATACTGTATAGGTATTGTGATATATAATACAATTAAATGTGGCACACAGCTTAATGTAGCACCTCAAGACATTTCCCGCTCTATCCCGAGTGGCGACTAGACGTGCCCCTCAAGCTGTGTGTAGGTACTTACTGATAATTCGGTGGTTTTACTTCAAACCTCAAAGCCCCTATAAGTGATGATAGTGAACACCACATTGGCGACGAGTAAAAGCGCAGTAAGTAAAACTATTACTGAAATTATCTGCTTACAGAAATTGGTCAGCATGAAAATATGTTTGCACAGTGTTTATTTGTGCAGAGAGATTTCATATATAAATATATATAAAAAAAAACAAAAGTGTAACCATACACTAGTTGTGGTGGTTATAATTTCCATATAAATTCATGTATCTTTAAGCAATTATCTTCTTATCTATGCTCAATCTACGTTGACGATCAGCTGAGACGAGAATATGATGCACAGATCGACCACTTAAATTCAACTCATATAGCTAATATAAAACCATCTTGGGGCTCGTGGCTAAATATTAACAGCCCCGTACAGGTCGATTGATCAGCACAATAATTGTGTAACGCGCCATTACTATTACTTAGAATGATTTCGAAGCATATTGCTGATCCATTGCTTCGTATGTTCGAAAAAGTCTGTGTCAACAAAGTAAATAACGCAATGAATGTTATTGAACTGTCAAAATGTAACCCATTGCTACTGATAGTGTTTTACACAAGATTAAACAGCACGTTGAACCGTTGGTCCCGTCTGCCATTTATAGATCTTTGACAGCCGTTATGGGTAGTCAGTAGCCCGAAAGTTTCACAACCAGTCTTACCAAGGAGAATTATCCAATAACTGGATTGTGGGGGTGATCCGTAGAAAATACCGGTATTCTGCCGAAAACGGTTAGACTGAAATCCGACTCCAATATACAACATAGTTTGGGAAAAGCTAAACGACATCAAATATGAATGGTTGACCAAATCCGTATGTAGATAATACCAATGAAATATTATTAAAAAATCATGAAAAGTTACACAACGAAAGTAACGAAAATACCAATAATGTAAGTACACACAACTCAAGGGAAATAAAAAATACATTCTAACGAAAATATCGTTAATGTATAAGTTTGATCAAAAGTTCCACTTCGGTAAAATCGAAGTAAAGTAAGAAATTATTATCTTACTATAAAAACTAACTTCTGTAATAGGTACACAAAATTGAGAAATAAAAAACACTCCAATGAAAACATCGTTAATGTATCAATTTTAGCTAAAGTTCTACTTCGGTAAAATCGAAGTAAAGAAAAATTATTATCTTTAGAACTATTAAAACAGTGTATTACAGAAAATAAATAAGACAATACGTTCCAACGAAAATATCGTTTAATGTGCCCGTTTTAACAGAAGTTCCAATAAAGTACGGAATTATTATCTTGCTGTTAAGATTAACTAGTGTCATAATAAAATAACGTAAATGTATCAGTTTTAACAAAAGTCCCACTTCGGTCAAATCGAAGTAAGGTAAAGAATTATTATCTTGCCGGTTAAAACTAACTAGTGTCTATATAAAATCTGTGAAGGTTGAACATGTTTTAATGATTGGACTAATTTAGTCAAACCAATGCATTTTGGCTGGCTATTCTAATAAACAACTCCTAGAATTACAGAGTCGTAATCTCCGGTGACCGTTTGAATTGTGACACGCCACGAGTGTGATTAAGGTGTCTCCTTCTGTGAGATTCGCTTACTAAAGCTTATTTATTTAAAAGTTAACACTTAATACTTAGAGCGTTAATAAAGAACCTTTGTGAGGTGAGCCGCTTAAGTACAAAAACCCTTATCCGTCGAGAAAGAACAATTGGTTATAAATAACCCAAGTGTTTGACGTTGAGAACTGCCTGCGCCACATCTGGTGGTAACTGATTGATGAAAAAAAGTCCCAGGAGTTCGCGTCGGCTATCGGCGACAACTGCGCTGGTACCGATGGCGAAACTATCCAAGACCACTGGGACAGGATCCAGGCAGCTATTGCTGGGGCGGCGGGGGTGGTTCTCTGCGTCTCTAAGGCTGGTCGCAAAAGTGACAAGGACACCTGATGGTGGGACGACACAGTCCAGAGGGAGACAAGGGTGAAGGAAGAAGAGGTGCTCTTTAAAACATGGCAGGCGACCGGATTTTCTGAAGATCCTCGACGCATATAAGTAAGGTTGCCAAACGTGTCACTATAAGAGCTGTAGCCAGAGCCAGACGACCACTTGCAACTGCTCTACGACAAGTTGGAATCGTCTGAACGGCAAAAGCTCATTTACAAGTTGGCACGTTCCAGCCTCCAGAGTCAAAGCGGCACAGGATACGAGGGTCAAACTGAAAGTTCTTAGAACTGGCCACTTATAAACAATATAATAAAAAAATAATTCTAAAATTTGAAAATAGAACTCTTTGGCAATATTACTGAGTATATATTTCATTCATTTGTCATTAGTTATACGATTTGGCGGCAAATTGAAAATTGTCTGTGTCACGTCAACATGAATTTAACACGAGAAAATTTTCGTGCAATGATTTTTTATGGCGGCCTTTCGAGGAGTTGCCAACTAAAGTGAAGAAAGATCGAAGTGAGGGAAAAAAAAATGGTGGCCTCGTTCTTTGGAAGGATAGGTCATTTCGCAACAATTGTGTTAGAGGATCAAAAAACAGTTCAGTACAGAATTGCACAGAGTTCACTATCAATTGTTTGCCACTTGTCTTGGAAAAAGTTCGAGAGAAACGACCTCGCAGTAGGATCCTCATTCACCACGACAACGCCTCGTCGCACACCGCCAAGCGAACGATCGACTATTTGGCGACATCAGACGTCGAATTACTGGGTCCGCCCGCCGTATAGTCCCGACATCGCGCCTTGTGATTTTAATTTTTTTCCAAAAATTAAAGAAAAACTTAAAGGAAAGCGGTTTATGAATGCTGAAGAAGCGGTGGCTGCGTATCGCGATGCCATTGAAGAGACCCCTAAGGACGAATGGGCAAAGTGCTTTTCCCAGTGGTTCCATCGCATGCAACGGTGTATTGACGTGAATGGACAATATTTTGAAAAGATATAATAAAACTAATACTTAACTGGCTAATGTTATCAGTTTTTGATTTTCTAAGAACTTTCAGTTTAACCCTCGAATATCCAAGTGCCGTTAAAAGACCCTAATTGCTCCTGCTAAAGATGTTGGAGCTGACGGAGTCCCCACTGAGGCCTGGAAGCCGATGGGTCCTCGCGGTGTGGGTATGTTAACTAACTTTCTCAACCGCGTGCTCCTGATGGGCAAAATCCCGAGCCAATGGAGGCTGAGTATTACTACTCCAGTCTTCAAAGGCAAGGGCTCGGGCTTGGTACAAGACTGTGGTAACTATATGTGATATTAAGGTCATGTCCCACACCATAACAAGCTCATAACTTTGTGGTTTTTCATGATACCTTTTTGAAATTTTGTACATAGATTTATTATTTAAAAATACTGGACAGTGGACACGAATTTCGGGTTTGGCATAAACAAAAAATAACGTTATAAATATTCCAAGTATAAGCAAATAACGCCCACATAAGCTACTTGCAGCGAGCTGTAAAGAACCGCATACCTTGGTGAGCTCCAAAATAGACAGCCTGAATCTTGTGGCTCAGGGTACGAATTCCAGAGTAGAGTCTAAAGAGAATTAAAATTAATTATGGTATGTCAAGTGTGTAAGTGTGATGTTTATGAGGTGTGTTTCGGGGTGGATGTAAGTGTGCGTGTTGTTGTTTGTTCTATTGTATTTTGTTTGATTTGGTATCAAGCCGAGTCATCATAACTAGTGTTATTTTACATTTCCTTTACTATTTGTTTACAACTATAAAGTAGGTTTTTTTAATTTCGTAGAGGCGCTGATAGTGTAGTTTTACTGCTATTTAGTGTGAGCAGGTTTCCATCCAGGTTGTTCGCGATTAATGGTAACCCCTCTTCTGCAATACATTATACATGTTCCTACGATCACGGAGAGAGAGGTTTAGTATGTAGACAATGAAAAACGTGGGAGCAACTATACTGCCCTGTGGAACTCTAAAATCAATAGAGGAATTGATCACTAGTCAAGAGCTTAATTACTTTTCTGTACTACATCTGGTTTGTCATGTAGCTTTTAAGACATTACAGCCGAATTCTGGGTGTTCCCATCCACCTCCCCTCCGACGGGTGCTGTGTCTCAAGGGCACTTGCCCAGCCGTTGATGTCATGAAGTTGCACTGTAAACTCTACTTGCGAGATGCAGGATTTGTGTGACGTCAGTATGACGCGTTGTTCGCACGTGGCGTTATAGGTACTGCTACACTTCTATATCATATATATTGGTAGACCCAGTAACCCAGAATTGAATCATTGATGCTATAGAGGTAAGGTCGAGACGCCCTGTGACCTGTTTGTCGCGTTGCAACCGGCGCGGCACTACGGTGCAATCAACCAATCAATTATTTACAGCTGAAAAACTATGAGTACTCGAACTAACTTCAATTTGTAAAACTTGAAGGCTGTCTGCAGAGGACTTCTTAAAAGGTTTATCTTGTGAAAAGTGACATTTTCTTTAACAGCAATCATTGTTTGTTCTTTTCTTTCACCCTTCGGGTAAGTAGGTAAGGTGTATCGAGTATAATAACGCGCCACACGACGGGTTGCAGGTAACGCGTCCCCGTGTGTTATTTGACATACGGCGATAGTGCGTTATCCGCCTAACTCCATTCTCTTCGTTTCCAAGTTGTTGACGTGTGCTCATCGGAGTGCACGTCGACAATCCCCCTCGTTTCCAAGTTGTTGACCGGTGCGCCTCGGAATGCATCTCGACTTGCATCGACATGCTCATCGGAGTGCATGACGACAAGCCTACTCGTTTCCAAGTAGTTGACGGGTGCTCATCGCAGCGCATGTCGAATAATGCCGGTGTTTCTCAGGGGTCTGTTTTCACTACAACTCTCTTCCTGCTGCATATCTATCTGAAACTCAAATCTATGGGTAATTGGGTATGCAGACGACAGCACAGTTGTATAGAGATAGCTACCGAATGCGCGGGCTAATAAGAAACCAGTCCAGTCTGAAAGAGAGGCTATGGTAGACTGTAAGATGCTTGCACTTCAGGCAGTCTCCAAATAGGACGAAACTAATTGGCATTTCATCACGCGAAACACAAGCGTGTGTATTTACCGACAAAATTGATTATTGATTGATGATTAATTGATTGATAAAAAACAATACCATCTGGCTCCTTTGGACTCAGTGGAGAGAGAAGCGACGAGGCTATATGGTTATGTATTTTTTTTTAGAACACTGGAGAGTACTGGAGCATCACAGTTGTGGGGTAACCAGCCTTTCGGTATTCAATAGGATACATTTAGGAGAGTGTGCGCGGGAGTCACATGACTTAATTACACCATCACTGTTCTATAATTGGATAACCCGTACCCGTTATCGTGTCCTTTATTTTGCATACTTCGAAGGTCTGGAATAATTTACCTACTTCGTACGCCTTCCTATCAGATTATAATTTAAGTATCTACACTTCAAGGCTGGAGTGAGTTGGCTTATAATAAACTGGTGCGCTTTACCATCAAAGATTGCATCATTGCCCTCGCTTGTTGGTATCAGGCGGGACCCCAGTCGAGCACTAATTTATTACATGACATTAACAAAAAACAACATTTTGCATGGAGCGCGTGCCTTTCGATCGTCGTGGAGATCCTTGGGGAGACCTATGTCCAGCAGTGGACGTCTTACGGCTGAAATGATGATGATGATGCCTGCCTGTCTAACTGGATACACTGTATCTACAAATATTAAATAACTCTGCACCCAAATTGCGTAACACACTGTTATTAATTGGAATCATTTTGAAGCATATTGCTCATTCATTGCTCCGTATGTTCGAAAAATGTGTCAGTGTGTGTGTGTAGAAATGTTAAAATAAACCCCATTGCTACTGATAGTGTGTTATGTACTCGTAATTACTTTGTTAGTCTATAACAGAATATTGAGGAGTCTTTTGATCGCTCTCTATTCCAATGTATTTACAAATATGGAAGGGTATTAATTATTAATTAGATCTTCCTTATACAGAGTGGTGCTGACAATACGACAATAAATGAAAACACGAACATATGGATAATCCTAAACCATAGAAAAAAGACCTAGCATCAAAAATAAAAAATAAAAATTCAAACAAACTAAATCACATAAAATTGCAAACAGAATAGAACATCCTTTAAAAATATTGGTTCATTAACCTCCGATCGGCGACAGCGCGATCCTGTATCGACTTGCTATTTTCGCGCCATTATATTAAAGTTTGGTTCCGCAGGATGCGGCGGTTATTAACCTGCAAGCGCTTCCTTATCCACATGTACATCATGTAGAAAATGTGAAAAATAAGTTGCCGTGACTAAACTAATGGATATGTTTTTTTATGGGTAGACTGCGAATTTGTTGAGGTACACGGTGTTTAATTTATTGTCGTATTGTCAGTACCACTCTGTATAGTTAAAAAACAATATGTATACTGAAAAAATAGTTAGAATTTTCATCCTATATTATTACTAGATATAAGTATAATGATATTCATAAGTAAAATAATCCTTACTAAATACTTAAAACGTAAAAGTGAGTTTGTTTTTTTATTTGTTCCGCTTTCACGCCTAAACTACCGAACGGATTTGGATGAAAAATGGCACACACATGTTCTATATAATCAGGAATAACACATAGGTCACTTTTTATGCCAATATTCCTTTTTCTTCTTCAGCCTATAGATGTCCACTGCTGGACAAAGGCCTCCCCCAAGGCTTTCCACGATAACCGGTCTTGTGCTGCCCGCATCCATCGGCTTCCCGCGATCTTCACCAGGTCATCGGTTCACCTTGTTGGGGGCCTACACGCTTCCAGTACGTGACTGCCACTCCAGAACCTTACTGCCTCATCGGCCATCGGTTCTACGAGCATTGTGCCCTGCCCTGGTGAAATCTCGGAACGCAGCTAGTAATGTAATAAATCATAATGGATGCATAGGCCAATAATTAAGATACATATAGTACCTATTATTAATAACTATCGGCCGCCAGCGACATCGTACGCGTGGATTTAGTGATGCTCCGCTCCTATTGGTCCAGCGTGGTGTTATATAGCTTAAAGCCTTCCTAAATTAATGGGCTATCCAACGTAAAAATAATTTTTCAAATCGGAACAGTAGTTCCTGAGATTAGCGCGTTCAAACAAACAAACTCTTCAGCTTTATATATTAGTATAGATAATGGCGCCGATTCTGTTGTTCACAAACTAATCTAATTTTAAGTTATGCGCATCTTTTTCTTTCCATTTCGATAAGAAAAGGATAGAAGATAACATTTTGATTTAATCCTGTCAAATTAAGATACTCCATAGACAGTTTAGACGCGATTAAAAACATGGCGACTAAAAATACGCTAGTTTACGCCAGGAGCGCACTAATTTGACAGGTCTAAACTGACAATTTATCTTTTGTCCTTTTCTTAACGAAATGGAAAGAAAAAGATGCACATAACTTAAAATTAGCTTAGTTTGTGAACAACAGAATCGGCGCGAATACCTAAATAATTTAAATATTCTCAAAATTCGTGCCGTTGGTCCCGGTTTCCATACGAACATCTAATGGCAGTCGTTACGGGCTGTTGGATCCCAGAAAAGTCCAACAATTGGTCTAACTGCAATGCTCCGATATCGCCTTCGGGTTGTGGAAGACAGACGGCAGTCGCTTCACGGAAAATATCGAAGTTTAGCCAAAATCAGCAGTTAGACTGGTAAAGCGGACCACAGACTCCAAAGCTGAAAAAGCTTCAGATGTGACTGGGATTAACGCTGAGATGATGATGAATATAAATATTCTCAAAAACGAATAATGAAGTCAACTAGGTGACCCGTGCGAAATACACACATCAAAAGTGTCTAGGGATCAAGCATTTTTATGCGGATTTCTTGAGATTGAGATGTGACTTTGTAATAAATTTATGATTTTATAAATTTATATGGATCCTTTTTGGTGCATTTCATAATTTGAATCAGGAACTGTGAATCAAATTCGAGTAAAAGATGAAAATCAGCTGTCAATATTTTCCCTATAAAAACATACAACGCATTGAAGACATTATTAGTGCTACTGTTTCCCTACTACTGATTAAAACCAACGTTATTATGGAGCGGCGACGTCATTTAAGCAGGGAAGAAATGCTCAGAGCCGTGGGAATGATAGAAGCTGGTTCCCGGCAACGTACTGTAGCTTTAGCTCTGAATACAAGTCAGAGTGTTATCAGTCGACTTTGGACACGTTACCGAAGCACTGGTATCGTGGCTGAGCGCCATGGAGGACGGTATCGCTGCACCACACGGAGACAAGACCGATACATTCAAATCTTAACTCGAAGAGCTCCAACAATAACCGTCATGATGTTAGCCGTGAGGCTTCATCACTCTTCAGGGAACTTAATTAGCGACCAAACAGTCAGAAACCGCTTGCATGAAGTGAACCTTCATTCCCGAAGACCGCTACGGGTACCACCTATAGCAATGCACAATCGTAGGATTCGATATCAATGGGCTCTTGAACACAGAAATTGGGCAGAAGAACAATGACTTGGATCAGAGGCAACCTCAACGCTCAAATTTATGCTGAGACGATTGTATCAGACGTCATCGTTCCTCTACAAGTGCAAATCGGTCCCTTATTTCGGTTAATGCATGATAATGCACGACCGCACACCGCAAGAGTTGTAAGACAGACTCTCGCCGCAGCTAACATCAATGTCCTGCCCTGGCCTGCTCAGTCGCCAGACTTGAACCCGATTGAGCATGCATGGGATATGCTACAGAGAAGAGCTCTGCCGAATATGGAGGGTATCCAGTCGCAAGAAGACCTTTTTTTGTTGTTGCAACGAACATGGGCGGCCCTTCCACAGCGTGATTTGGATGAACTCATTTTGAGTACCTATGCCAAACCGATGTTCTTGTGTTGTTAGTGTTCGCGGTAGAAACACGGATTATTAATTGTTTAAGTTACCCAATAAAATTTTAGAGAAAAACCACTGAAATGTGAGTAAATTGTATATTTTTCCAGTGTAGAAAAGCTTTAAAATGATACCTCATTTATACAGTATGTTAAGAAAACCCTGTCCGACCCATAAGGATAATAAAGGTTAGGTAAACACATGACCAAATATAATATAAAATTTTACGTAATCATCATAGTACCAATACAAATGAATTTTGAAATAATCTTTTTTTCCCGCGAATTAATTCCAACTTCCCCGAAATTTGGTAATTTTAAAAAAAGTGACAACACCGTTATTATTATGAGCAAATAGCGATGCGACCACGTGCCGGGTGCTCTGCCGCCCGCCGCCCGCGAAAGGGTGCTTATTGCACATTTATTAAGTTACCTCTTTTTGCGAAATAATATTTATTTTTTTAGGGGGATTTTTTTTAAAGTTTAGCCCGGTTTTCTATCCATTAGTAGAATCAGTTATCGATACCTAACAACACCTTCACGGGTCGGACAGGGTTTTCTTAACATACTGTATATTGATAAAGTTATGAATGAGCAGTGGGCAGCTCGCCGCGCGGCAAGGACCAGGCCCGAGTCGACTGCGCGTTGTGTTTCACGTGCGCATCAAAGAGATGTCAGTACATCGTGACGGGGTCTACGAAGACCGATGTCTCCTGGGTCAGGGTTGCAGGTTGGTAAAAAATAAACCGTGGTCCTGTCGCACAGGCATGTGAAGGAACACGGGTGGGTTTTGGTCAGTAAAAGTCTGAGACGCACTTCCGCTCCGCCTAGAGCCCATCCGAAATAAAAAAGGCATGAGAATAGGTTTTTATCTGTATTTTATATTCATAAGTGCAATACTACTTACGTGGCATACTAATATTATAAATGCGAAAGTAACTCTGTCTGTCTGTCTGCTACGCTTTCCCGCTTAAACCTCTAGACCGATTTTGATGAAATTTGACACAGACAATCGGTTTTTCAGGGCAAAATTAGGCGCGCCACTAATTTCTTACCTCGCATTTATAGCGCTGATGCTAAACTAATCAGCAAGGTAGCAAGGCGCGTCCATGAATCAGTTGGCACGCACCAGTGGTAGGCGCGCTGAAACATCTGTCCATATCACACGGGTAGGACACCGCGGCTGATAACGTGTTTTAGTCGCTTTAAGTTGCTCGCCGGTGCGGCTGCGGCCATAACAGCTCCGCCATGGACGGCGAACACAAACCCCGTGACCTATTCCCAGTCAAATTCAACGGCGATCATTATGACTTAAATAAATTCATGCGCGACCACCCCGGCGGTGTGAACACGTTAAAAAATTATAAAGGCAAGTCTATACTGCATGCAATGCAGAAGTTCGGACATAGTAGCAGTGCTTATCACATGTTGAACGACTTTAAAGTGGACGGTGATCAGTTGAAGGATGTGAACTTAACCGGTGAAGTGAGTGAGAACGGGAGAATCATCACCAACGAGGAGAGCACCAGGAATGTGGGCGAGATCAAGTTCTTGGAGGAACTCGAGGTGTGTTTAATTTCTTTATGGAGATATCTAAGTGTAGAATTAAAAGCTTTGGCGTGACGACGGCGTATCAGTGCTAAAAATATTAATTAAACTAATGTACTACGTACCGGGAACTGAAATTAATAATCTGTAACAATAATTTACCATCAAGCTGTCCATTAGTTGTTGGATATTAATGAATGGAATGAAGAAAGTAAGTTACGTGTATAGGTCATGAGATGGTGTCAATCAGCGAATGGTGTCAAGGTGTCAATAACTGTGCTTTATTACATAATTTCGCTAATGGCCGGGAATTTGAAAGAGAAATTATGAAGCATAAAGAACATTTATTTCGGTAGCAATATATATTGTTGGTATTTATTGTTGTTTTTATGATATAGGAAGATTTAAATAATTACACACATCAAAAGTGTCTAGGGATCAACATATATTTTTGCAATAACTTTTCTCCTGTTGAAATTAATTAAAATATTCTTTAAGGATTCACCAAATAAAGTGTTTTCGTTTGTCACAGTAACGATAAACCAAGTCACCTATGCATTAATAAAGAAATTTGCCATTTTCCTAATAAAGGGATATTTGACATTTGAACCACTAACACAAAAGTTCGAAAAAAAGACTGAAATAACAGTTTTCTCTAAAATTTTATTGGGTAACTTAAACAATTAATAATCCGTGTTTCTACCGCGAACACTAACAACACAAGAACATCGGTTTGGCATACTCAAAATGAGTTCATCCAAATCACGCTGTGGAATGGCCGCCCATGTTCGTTGCAACAACAAAAAAAGGTCTTCTTGCGACTGGATACCCTCCATATTCGGCAGAGCTCTTCTCTGTAGCATATCCCATGCATGCTCAATCGGGTTCAAGTCTGGCGACTGAGCAGGCCAGGGCAGTACATTGATGTTAGCTGCGGCGAGAGTCTGTCTTACAACTCTTGCGGTGTGCGGTCGTGCATTATCATGCATTAACTGAAATAAGGGACCGATTTGCACTTGTAGAGGAACGATGACGTCTGATACAATCGTCTCAGCATAAATTTGAGCGTTGAGGTTGCCTCTGATCCAAATCAACTCAGTTCTTCCGCCGATCCAAATACCCGCCCATACCATGATGGTTCCACCACTATAAGGATGGACTTCCTGGCAGGATTTTAATCGCTGTTGGCGTCCAGGGGTTCTCCAGTGTCGTATACGTCTTGTATCCGGTCTCATACCAAAACGAGACTCATCAGAAAAGCACACGAAACGCCATTGTTCTTCTGCCCAATTTCTGTGTTCAAGAGCCCATTGATATCGAATCCTACGATTGTGCATTGCTATAGGTGGTACCCGTAGCGGTCTTCGGGAATGAAGGTTCACTTCATGCAAGCGGTTTCTGACTGTTTGGTCGCTAATTAAGTTCCCTGAAGAGTGATGAAGCCTCACGGCTAACATCATGGCGGTTATTGTTGGAGCTCTTCGAGTTAAGATTTGAATGTATCGGTCTTGTCTCCGTGTGGTGCAGCGATACCGTCCTCCATGGCGCTCAGCCACGGTATCAGTGCTTCGGTAACGTGTCCAAAGTCGACTGATAACACTCTGACTTGTATTCAGAGCTAAAGCCACAGTACGTTGCCGGGAACCAGCTTCTATCATTCCCACGGCTCTGAACATTTCTTCCCTGCTTAAATGACGTCGCCGCTCCATAATAACGTTGGTTTTAATCAGTAGTAGGGAAACAGTAGCACTAATAATGTCTTCAATGCGTTGTATGTTTTTATAGGGAAAATATTGACAGCTCATTTTCATCTTTTACTCGAATTTGATTCACAGTTCCTGATTCAAATTATGAAATGCACCAAAAAGGATCCATATAAATTTATAAAATCATAAATTTATTACAAAGCCACATCTCAATCTCAAGAAATCCGCATAAAAATGCTTGATCCCTAGACACTTTTGATGTGTGTATTTTAAAATAATACTTATGCATTTTTCAAGCACGCACACATTCATGCAAGCACCGCTTGTCTCAGTGACGAAAGTTAAGCTGTCAACTAATAAGGTTCATTCTTATAGATCACTTGCGATATTCAGTTTCGCACGGGCAATAATCTTGAGAATTGATTTCTATCCTATGTTTGGGTTATTTGGGTTGGGTATTGAAAGTTAGTTAAATCCTTATTTCATTTTATATACATATAAATTTTTTATGTAGACATATTTAAAAACATTTTTAAATATGTCTACATAAAGAATACATAAAACATTTACAAATATAAAAAATAGTAGCCCACCAGTATCGGGAACAGGGTCCAAGCTACCGGTCAGGGCTCCAGAGAGAGGAACTTCCTGATAATGCGAGCCGTGTCCAGAATTACAGCGTTCAGAATCAAGCCCTTGATCCAGCTGCCTAACGTGAGTCTCCTGAGGTGTTGGTCGAGGCTCTTGGCTATTAAGCCATTGGCTGTCATGACTATCGGCACAATGATTGCTGAATCCACCTCCCACATGTCGACCACCTCGTGAGCCAAGTCAAGATACTTGATTTGTTTATCTTTCTCGGCTTTCACGAGGTTCTCATCATGCGGGATGGTTATGTCAACAATCATTTCACGCCGCTCTGATCGAGCCACCATTACTACCTATATCAGGCTTATTGGCAACAATAGTCCTGTCAGTGATGATAGATCGATCCCAGTACAATGTGATATGGCCATTTTCAAAAACTGAGTCGGGGATATACCTGTAGTACGGAACCTCCGATTCCACAAGGTTGTATTTGAGAGTAAGTTGCTGATGAATTATCCTGGCTACAAGGTTGTGTCTATGCAAGTACTCTCCGTTAGCTAGACGAGAACACCTGGAGATGATATGCCTTATTGATTCCCCCGGCCGGTGACATACCCGACAGATGTCAACTGTGCCGTCATTCACAATAAATCTTCGGTAATTGTTCGTCATCATAACTTTGTCCATAATTGCACATACAAAACCTTCCCCAAAAAAGGTCAGCGAATCGTAGCCAGGCTACGGACGCTTGTAAATCTACATCAGGCCCGTGTAGGGCTCTGAAAAAGCGTCCGTGAAGCTCCTTGTTCTTCCATACCTCCATGTTCCAGTTCCCTTTAGCCAAGGAGAGCGGAGTGACGCCCTTGTCAACCGCGACATCATAGATGCATTCCCACGTCAGTTGTTAGGAAATATTCCCTGAGACCGCATATCTCGTTATTGTGGAGGGTCTTAGCGTTTAAAAAGCCTCGACCTCCACACTTTCGCGGGATATACAGCCCCATAACCGATGACCGTGGGTGATGTTATCGATTTGAAGTCAGCAGCGTATGGACTCTCCTATCCAGGGCGTCGAGTTCGGGTTGAGTCCATTTGAGTATGCCAAAAGAGTACATCAAAACCGGCATGACCCAACCGTTGAAAGCGCGCACCTTGTTATCGCCTGATAGAAGACTATTAAGTACTTTTTTGAAGCGGCCAAAGAAGCGTTCCTTCAACGATTGCTTCATGTCAGTAACATTGATACCCAACGCTTCCGACATACCCAAATACTTATAGGTTTCGGATGCAGAGAGGGCTCTAAGGTTTATGAAACTCGTGAGTTGGGTTCCCACGGATTCCACAATCTCTCCTCACTTATATGCATGACCGCACATTTGTCCACACCAAATTCCATTCTGATGGCGCTACTGAAAGTTTCAGTAATTTTTAGTAGCTCCTCCAGTTGCAAGTTGTTGGGAGCAAAAAGTTTCAGGTCATCCATATAGAGGAGGTGCGATATAACCTGACCACATCTCCTCAGCCGATAGCCTAGACCTTAATCCTCCAACAGTGTGCTTAGAGGATTCGATGCTAAGAAAAAACAAAGTAGACTCAAAATATCGCCCTGAACTATACCTCGCTCGATCCTTATCGGTTCGCTATTCCTCTGAATATTTCGAGTTTCGACATCCTGGATAGCGATGGACTGTCCTCCATTGTAGCTGTATCCACTTTCTACATTAGTTAAATTATTATTAGTAATTTGGCTTTTTTTTTAAATAAAAGCTGGGGCTAACCTTTTAACACTAGGATTTTCTCCTGTATCTTGGGTGTGTATACAAACATAATAAATTATTAACTCATATACTGAAACAACTACTTGTCGGTTAAACAAATGTTTATTTCATGCGGGAATCGAACCCGCGACACGCAGCACAGCAATCAATCGCTTAACCACTACGTTATCCGTGCCGTCGTGGTTTTATAATGATATTTTTCACACATAGTTCCTCTCAACCAAAACCATCAAATTTTTTCATCACATATAACATTAAAATTCAACCGTCTTGCGATATGTTTAAAAATAAATAATTAAATAATACCTACACATAAATATTTAGGTATAAGTACCCTAAATGGTGGTGAGAGCCACAAAAAAATCGTTGGGGTTCCTTCAAGTGCCGTCGTGATTATAAATAGGTCTGTTTGCTTGTAGCATTTTGATAAAGTCGTGGTGACCTAGTGGTTAAACTACCAGCCTCACAAGTATGATTGTGCGCGTTCGATTTCAGGTCAGGCAAGTACCAATGTAACTTTTCTAAGTTATATGTACTTTCTAAGTTTATCTTGGACACCAGTGACTGATTATAAGGTGAAGGAAAACATCTTTTATGGAGGAAACCTGGACTTTTAAGTCTGAAATCGCCAACCTACGTTGAGCAAGCGTGGTGATTACGCTTAATCCTTGTCTGTATGAGAGGAGACCTGTGCCCAACAGTGGGACGATAAAAAGGTTGATGATGATGATGATGATTTTGATACCAAGGCTTCTAATGTAATTAGGAAGAAAACTAAATGTTAAGAGCAAAAAGAACTGTAGTAAAAATGACGCTTTAGTAAAATTGCCTATTTGTAAATACCAACGATAGCACATCGAGTTACTGCAATCTGTCAGATTTCTGTATTAAATTTTCAACTTTATCGCTGAAGCATTAAGGCTCAAGGTTGATTGGGAATATTTGACAGGTTCGGGTAGCTTGACCTGCTGTCGTCCGTACATACAGTATGGAATACTGAAAAATCAATAGTTTTTTATTCTCATGGGTTATTAAATAAAAAAAAAGTAGCCCCAACTAGGAATTTCTCGTGTATCGTGGGTGCGTTTACAAACTTATAAGCTTACATACACAAACAACCAGACCCGGAACAACTACTTGTAGGTTATACAAATAATTGTTCCGTACGGGAATCGAACCCGCGACATGCAGCGCAGCAGTTAAGCGCTTAACCACTTCGCCAACCGTGCCGTTTATTTGAAAGCAGACTGTATGGAATCATTCAACTATAAATATTCAAACATGTGAACAAAAGGACTTTGTTTTATAAAACCAATTTCAACAAGAGTCGTTAAAACCGAAATACTCTATTTATTTTTTTATTTATTTATCCATTTATTTCAGGTATCAAGGCCCATATAAAACATATAAAATACTATATTAACACTTAAAAAAAACTGTAAATATTGGGTACTTACTGCTAAACGAAATGTCGGCGTCGTATTTCACTGACCGGTTCCTCCTTTTTGGCCTTCTTTGAGGAACTTCTCGAGATGATGTGTTGGAACGCGCACCATGAACTGCTTGAAGTTCGTGTCCAGTCCATCCGCAAAATCCAGTACATCTCCTCCATATTGTCGGCATGTATGATGAATGCTAGTACTTCTTTGGCTACTCGGCATGCCAATAAGTTCTATAGTTGCCATATTTCCCATCAATTTTGAATTCGGAACTGTTCTATATTCGAATGTGTTTAAATTTTGAATCTTAGCAAATAGTTGAAAGTATTAGGATTAATGCTATTGTTGAGTGTTTACTCACAGCGTTGGTTGCAATCTGTCAGGTTACGTACGAAAATGAGTTTTATAAGCAAAATGTTTTTGTAATAATTTTCTACAACTTTAGAAGAGGCCTTCGAGCGCTGGCATTTAGAATTCCAGCGTGGACGTATGTCACTACACTATGACACTAGTATCTATTAGTATTCTTTGATGTCTCTGAAGATAATGTCATTGCTGTGAGACAACTAATCCTCGAAGATTTCTCTAAGAGGAATGCTTGAGAGTGTCTATTAGTTATCTCAAAAGATCTTGCATGAAGCGCTTGGTGTGAGAAAGCTGGTTAAATTACTGTTATACCGCATACCGTTAATCGCCAACCCGCATTGAGCAAGTGTGGTGATTACGCTCAATCCTTCTCTGTATGAGAGGAGACCTGTGCCCAGCAGTGGGACGATAAAAAGGTTGATGATGTTGATACCGCCGCATCTGCTTTCCGACGAGCACAAGGCGGCCCGCGCCAGATGTTGTAAGAAAACCCGCAAAGGTTCAACCGAGGAGAGTCAAATCACGGCTACGACATCATCCTCACCAGCCTATTGAGGTCAACTGCTCAGTGGTGGCAAATCTATGCCTATGATCCTGATCTCAAACAACAATCTACAATCTTGGTCTTTTAAGACGAGCCAAAGCCGTCTTGTTGGTTCTCGAAGCACTTCAAAGAAGATGGTGGCCATGTTCGTTGAAAAAACCTACCATGGTGCGACTATTGCACTTGAAGATCATAGAACTCGTATCTACTCGATCGTAGAAGGGCGAAAACTCGCCGTACGACGGGTCGTCCGATGGTGGAACGGAGATGGGGGATTTAACAGTAAATCCGAACATATGGATCAATATGCTTCAAAATTATTCAAATTGAAGGTAATACGCAATTAAAGTTCTGATTACATTTGCGTTTTTTTTAAATACTAAATACACTACAGAAAAAACTGTGAATGTTGTATAAAAAACATTGCGGTGCGCGGCTCCCGTCGCCCAGCCGGTCGGTACCGCCGCAAACGCGATGCCCTGCAATTTTTAAATCTGTAATGTATTGGAAAATATTCATTTAAATCATATGCTGTAAAGGTTGATATAGATATATATTAAATCAACAAACTATTTAAGGTATTAATTTGGATGATATTGTACATAATAAACCTTCCTCTTTAATCACTCTATCTATTTAAAAAGAACCATTTCAATTTTGATGTGGATTACGGATTTCCGTAGCGTAGTTTTAAAGGTTTAGTCATACATAGGGACATAGGGAAAGAGAAAGCGACTTTGATTTATAATATGTAGAGTTGATGAAGAACTTTCAATGTAGGTATAGGAGCGGTCGAATAACCAAAAACGGATATAACTATGTACATATGTAATTCTTAGGAAGTTTGTCCATTGACCATGTAGGTACAGAAAGCTGAATAAAGCTATCGGGTCGGTTATCAGCTATCGCGTTTAGCTTTGCTTAACTAAGTTTTTTATCACCTATAAGTTATCGATTTACCAGGAAATATTGCCTTGATACGTCATAGCGGAGTACTATAAGTGTAGGAAACCTCAAAAAAATTGTTATATTTGCATTAATTAAGTACTAGTTATAATATACATAGATACAATAGGGAGGTACAAAATAATTATAATATAATTACACAATAACTATTTTTTTTTCCTTTATTTATTTATCCATTTATGCACAGATGACAGCACATGATCATCATCATCATCATCAACCTTTTTTATCGTCCCACTACTGGGCATAGGTCTCCTCTCATAAAGAGAAGGATTGAGCGTAATCACCAGGTTTGCTCAAAGCGGGTTGGCGATTTCAGATAAGTCCAGGTTTCCTCAAGATATTTTCCTTCACCTTGTAATCAGTTTTTGATGTCTAAGATATACCTAGAAAGTACATATAACTTAGAAAAGTTACATTGGTACTTGCCTGACCTGGAATCGAACCCGCACTCTCATACTTGAGAGGCTGGCGTTTGAACCACTGGGCCACCACGACTCGTCCATCCATCCATCTCAATTCATGATCAAAATCGCAGCACATCCAGCTTCGCTACTATAATCTGTCAAATTTCTTTATTAGGCGGTGTTTCCGTCTGACTACAATTTAAGTCTATTCAAGGCTAGAGTGAATAGGCTCTTAATAAACTAGCTACTAAGGCTCAAGGTTGATTGGAAATTTTTGAAAGTCTCGGGTAGTTTTTTTTTTTCAACCGTTGCTCCACACTAGGAATTTCTCCTGTATCGTGGGTGCGTTTACAAACATATAAATCACATACACAAACATCCAGACCCAGAACAAATACTTGTAGGTCATACAAATATTTGTTCCGTGCGGGATCGAATCCGCGGTACGCAGCGCAGCAGTCAATAACTTAACCACTGCGCTAACTGTGCTTGATCTACTGTCGTCCGTACAAAAAACACGAAACATTGGGAAGCGTTTCATAAACTTTCCTTAGCTACGTTAGTATGGTAGGTTATTTATAAAACACACTGCATTTTTCTTTTCTTATATTTATAAACTAGCACTGGACTGTAATACCACCTGATGGTAAGCAGAGATGCAATCGTTGATGGTAAAGCGCGCTAGTATATTCACTTAAAAAACTAAGTGAATAGGAAGGAAGACGGCAGTTGAGCGAGGTGATGCAATGTTAAACCCAACAACACGACCAACGATGCTGCACCAGAGGGAGATTGAGACCCTCCACGACCAAACTCCCGATACAACACCATTTGGCGCATCGTACCCTGCACACATCGCAACACAACTGCTTACACCCGTCCTCCGTACGGCTTCACCAAACATCATGCCGGAACACGACGAATCGCTTGGGGGCAAGACTTTGTCGGGCGGGCAACAAACTGCATTTTTCAAATTATTTGAAAGAAAATTCAAATTTATTGATTCAAAGACTTATCCTGACTCACTTGTTATTTTTGCGATTAGATAGAGGAAAGTCACTAAATATGGAATACCATTTTATTTTGGGATATAAAGAAAAAACTTCATACAAATCAGTTTAATGTTTTCACTAATCAGTCATACATTTATATGTAGTAATTAACAGCCTTTAATCAAATATACTAATTATCAAGTTAAAATCTAACACAAAATAACAAATGAGTAACTAAATATGGAATCGGTAGCCATATATGGAATATAAGCATAAATCAACATAACAATAACAAAAACGAACATTAAGACACGTATATCTTTGAAATCAATTAAATGAATACAGGGTGTATCTGACATCGTAACGCAAACTTCGCGAAAAGGCTAGACCGCATGCCACTAATAAAATTATGATAGTCATTTATGTCGTTAATGAACGGTTACAGCAATAACAATGTTTAAAAAATAGTGTCAGCTCGGCCTTTGAACGTTGTAAGCGTGCCGCTGTGCGGGTTTGTAAGTTGATCGTTGCGTTGATCCCTGATGTGAACTCTATTATATCAGCTGATAAGATAGTTTTTCGAGTTTTGTTTTCATTGCGCTTTTTTGTGTAATTAACGAAATAATTAATTTTTACTTTAAAATCTCATTGGGTTATAAAAGTATAGCAATTATGAATGGTCTAAGGTGAAAAAAAGCACATACATATTTTTTTAAATCATGAAATAGCCGACGACAAATTCCACCACTGGGGGTTCAGAATCATGTACTGGATCCATGATACTCGTTTATGCGTCGGTGTCAGATACACCCTTTATAACATATTGTGATAAATGAAAGAAGTTACATAATTACTTGCAAAATTCACCAAATATCAAACTCAGGACCAGCACAATCATAATGTGCCCACTTTTGTCCGTGGAAAAAAGTCTAGAACAGAACATACATTCTGCATCAGCAAAGTCAGGAGGTGCTTGGTCCATCAACTCATCATGTTCACTATCTGCATCAAACTGGATAGCGTCTAGTTCGTCAGAGTCTTCTTCACTATCATCCTTATTTTTCATCGTGTGTTTGTTTCTCTTCGCAATTTTCTTCTTATTCTTTGTCTTGACTAGTTTACTTTCTTTTTGCCGCTTCATATTTTTATTTTCTAAATCATTTTTGTAAGGAGAAGATGTTATGACTGCTGCTACAGCAGCTTTTCTTCCTCTGCTAGATACTTTTCTTCGTTTCTCTCGCACTGGACTTATGGCATGCGGATTTACCAGACCCAAACTGCTGCGATTAAGCCCAGAAGTTGAAGGTGCAGGTTCAGGTTGTAAATCAGCAGTTGTTTGTGGTGCAGGTATTTCTACCAGAACTTGACCAGTTTCAGATCTTGATTCCAGAGGAGGGATATTCTGTTACAGCATTTTGTTGCGCAGCAATAAAGTCTACATCACTGTAGACATTGTTATTTAAAGGCCGCAATCCAGACTTTGAACCCATTGGCTGCAATTTCGCCAGTTTGTACTTTCAAATAGGATTTGTCAAACAGCTCCACAATATCTTATGGACCTAGAGCTCTGTTATTGTCTCTAAGCCACATGCGTATTTACTCACTATAGTATGTTTTTAAAGGCCACATGAAAGTCCTATCTAACGGCTGTAATTTATGAGTTGTATGAGGAGGTAACGAAACTATGTCCAGTGTCCACGTTATTTTCCCTAGCAATATCTATTATATCGATATTGTGAGTTTGACTATAGTGTCAGTCTAGTAACAGTAAAACCGTCGATTCAGGAGTCGGGTTGGTGTGTTGAATAAAGTGCTTGAGCCAGTCTGTAAAGATGTTCATTTGTATCCATCCCAATGGATGTGCAACTCCGACTGTTCCTGGAGGATAGCCTCTCATTAGCTGAGCACTCATATTTATTCTGGAAAAAAAAAGGACCGGTGGCACAAAATGACCTGTAGCATTCACGCAAACAACTATTGTCATCAGAGATCCCGACGATGATTTGTGGTATCTTAGTTTGTACTATTGTGAGGCCTGATTCATCCACGTTGTAAATACGATTTGCTCGATATTTATTTTTAGTGTAAAGCTGTTCAAGGAGGTTGAAAAAGGCTTCCACTTTTTCGTTATTAAATCCAAATGCTCTGGCAAATGATGTATCAGTTGGTCTTCTTATCGAAAGTTTATCTTTATGACGATTTAAAAATAACTTTAACCACTTTTTTCCAGCCATACCTGATTCACCGAAGGGATTCTGCAAATTGTTTCTCTCTGTTAGCATGAACGCCATACGGCGAAGATCAGTTCTTGTTAAACCGTGATACTTGCTCTCCATTATTAGTATGTATTCTACTAACTGACGTTCAAGTTCGGAGCCCAAGATAGTTTTTCGTCCTAATGCAGTAGCTGTAGCCACTTCTAGAGACTGTTTATCTTTTTGACAGAGTCGAAATAAAGTTGTCCTAGGCACTTCATAATGCTGTACCGCTTTCAAATACCCCATTTTCTTTTCCCGGACGAATTTTATAGCTTGTGCCATTTTTTCTTCTTCCCAGGTTTTTCGTTTAGTTGATTGTGAATATTCTAAAAAAGAAACATGACATATATATTTTTTAAAGAAATAATAGCAAGTATCTATCATATGAAATATATATGGACACCGACGACTGTCCATATTTGGATTTTTATACTAGTTCAAACACTTCTAACTATTTCTTCAAGTCAATATTTTAATGACAAAAGATCACAAAATGGTGAAATAAACATAATACCGTTATACTAAATAGTTTAACACTTATGCATACAAACATAACAGCTGGTAATATTCATTTATTACTTAGGCACCTTTAAATTTTTCTGCACAACAACAAAACGAAACACGCCTGCCACACATGAAGCGTTCGAGCAAATGACTCGATGGTGTGACTGTGAGTGCGATAGTTATAGTTAGTAGATCGAATGAAACAGAAGGAGGCCGTGTCTACTTAACCGGACTTTCCTGTGGATGCCTTAAAAATTAAAGCCTCCAGCCAGGGGCACTTAAAACTAATTTAAAATTAGGCGACTACGCACTAAGGGCACCCCCTGTGGGGTACGAACCTCGGCTTAGGGCATCGCTAGAGAGGACAGCAAGGGACGGCTGGATCGATAGGGGGAAGATGATCGAGTATTGCGTTTCATAGTTTCAGACATGGTTCAAATATTACTACAAAGATTTGTACAAATATTTGCGCGTGTGTAGCAGGCTACGCAAACATTTGAACACAGACAACTTTGAACGCTTAGATGTGCGCTCGAAACCGACAACGAATGGCAAAGTACAAATGTTTTAACAAAGCTTTGAACAAATTACAACATCGGCCGGCGGCAGAAGTTACCACCTACCAGACAAAGTCTTGCCGCCAAGCGATTTGTCGTGTTCCGGCGTGATGTCTGGTGAAGCCGTACGGAGAACGGGTATGAGCAGTTGTGTTGCGATGTGTGCCGGGTACGATGCGCCAAATGTTGTTGTGTTGGGAGTTTGGTCATGGAGGATCTTCAGATCAATCTCCCTTTAGCGCAGCAGCATTGATCTTGTTGTTGGGTTTAACATTGCATCACCTCGCTCAACTGCCGTCTTCCTTCCAATTCGCTCAGTTTTTCTGAGTGAATAGGCTCTTAATAAACTAGCGCACTTTACCACCAACGATCGCATCACTGCTTACCATCAGGCGGAATTGCGGTCAAGCACTAGTTCTAAAAAAACTCAAATACCCGTGCTACATATGTGTCCAAAGAAGTGAAGGGAAATGAAGGGATTCCATATTAGGATACTATTTCATATTTGGTGACTTTCCTCTAGTCATAAATAGCGTTATTATTTACACTTCCATTCTAAGAAGTAAGGTAAAGTCTATTCCAAATGTGTCAAAGTGATGTTATTTCATGTTAAATGAATAGTATAAACTTTGTTTCAATGGAAGTTTAGTTGTTTATAGAGTGATTAGAGCTCAAGTTATATAATTCTTTGGAATGTTGTAGCGTAAACTGAAATTTATTAAGACGGTGTTAAGGTTATTTTTACATAAATTTGCATTTTTTTGGCAAATAAGTCGGGTATGCAAAAGTGTCAATATTATCAAAATGAAGGTGACGTCATAGCTGTCGTCATATTTTTGATATGTAGGAAATAGATTTAGTTTAAAAACTATGAATCACAGTCATACGTTTATTTTTACATAGGAATGGCTTGGTGTTATCTCCTTATCTCAGCCGATGTTCGGCGATGAACTGTTTGATGTTTCAACACATCATTCAGCCAATAGATAAACGCTTTATTAGCCAATCTGTAAAACCCTCACTGTGAATTTGGGTGAAGTGAGCTTAGGTTACTCCGCCCAGAGCGATAGAGCCGGGAGAGGCCATTTGATGAATTCCCATCCAAAACAAAAAAAAAAACACGGTATGCTGTTAATTTTTTTTTTGTTCCGGGGTGGAAAATCCTCATGGAATACCGCCCCAAGGTCCAACAGACTCATACTGACTAAAACCACCCCGGTGTCTCTTCTCTCACGTGAGAGCGGGGCCGCGAGAGTCCAGATTCTTCTGCGGCCCCACACTCTCGTGCTGGCCCGGTCTGTTCGGGTCTCGTCTCCTACACGGGGTAGTGGGGTGTTAAACTACCCCGTACATCGCCTCTGAGGCGAGTCGAGATCTCCTTCTCAAGTTCTGCAGCTTCCCGACCATCCTCCGCACTACGGCCGGCAACGTCAGATCGCCTTCTACTACTTCATTTGTGAGGCACACGACGCTGCTCCACCCAAGCAAAACGCAGAAAAAATAAAAGTTAAAACGTAGTACCTTAGAATTGATAATCGGTTGTGTGCGGTCCTATTAAAGTTTTACGGTAGGTGTGTAAGGATTCTTATTCGGTTATGGTTCGGAAATGGTGAACAAAAACTTTAACTGAATTAGATACGAATAAGAGTTTAACTTCTACTGTTTTATTTAGCGCGATTGCCCTGACCATATATTTTACGCAAAGAAAACGAAAGCGAAAGCAAAATAAAAAAAGGACGGACCCATAGACACGGATATACCTCACGATGTTTTCCTTCGCCGTTTTTAGAGCAGAGGTGATAAAATAATGAGAGATAATAAAATAATGGGCCTTGACAGCCTCCGTGGCGTAGCGGTACCGAACGCGGGCGCGCGCAAGGAGGCGCGGGATTGATCCCCGTTCAGTCAAATATTTGAATTCATGAATATGAATATTTGCACTGGTCTTGTCGTACCTCGGAAAGTACGTTAAGCCGTTGGTCCCGGTTGCCATATGAACATCTAATGGCTGTCGTTACGGGTTGTTGGAGCCCTCAAAAGTCCAACAATTGGTCTAACTGCAATGCTTCGATATCGCCTTCGGGTTGTGGAGGTCAGACGGTAGTAGCTTCACGGTAAGATATCGAAGTTTAGCCAAATCAGCAGTTAGACTGGTAAAGCGGACCCCAGACTCCAAAGCTGAAAAGCTCGTATCCGAATGCGACTGGGATTAATGCTGAGATGATGATGAATAAAATAATGAATGAGAAGCAGGGCCAGCTTGGATTGGCACATATGGCCTATAAGTCGGACCCGTTATCACGTTAAGCTGCTTGAGTGCCCTAAATATGATCTGTTTCCGCTTTATACAGTACTAGCTTTCCGCCGGCGGCTTCGCTCGCGCGGAGATCGGTTATATTGCGCTTTTAGATTTCCCTCGTGAATATAATTTTTTTCCAGGATAAAAAAGTACCCTATTATTTAATCCGGACTTCTAACTTTGCGTCTGCAAAATTTCAAAACAATCGGCTTAGTAGTTACGGCGTGAAAGCGGAACAAACAAACAAATAAACTCACTTTCCGATTTATAATATTAGGATATTTGGTGTACACATACAAATATTCCAGTAATCTCCCTTGGGAACTTGATGTTTTTTTAGGACCAAAAGTAGCTTATGTTACTCTCCATCTTTTTAACTAACTGTATGCCAAAAATCAGGTCGATTGATTGCTTAGCTACGGCGTGAAGGAAGGACAAACAAACAAACAAACACACTTTCACATTTATAATATTAGTATGGATTGTCGTCAGATTATAGTACCGTTTATCAGTGACAACGTTATCAACGTTCGGCAGGTGGTGGTATCGGTGGGCTTGCGTGACTGATAGGCCGCGTGATGATATTTAACGTGTTTTATTGTTTTGATGTTTGCTCATCCGCTTCAGCCGATCGATTTTGTAAAAATCTCATTGTAAATAGTTGAAGTTAGCTACAAGGAACTTACTAAAAATATTTTACGTACATATTATAAATTCCATATATGCACAACAAGGACAGAAGGCTACTGGGACGCTTTCTCCCTCGGACCGTGTTCTCGTCAAATAAAGTTTTATTTCCGATCGATCTTATTGTTCTTGCGATAGAGTCTTCTTTTAAATAAGAGACTTATGCATGTTCACATTCCAGTTTAGATATAATTTCCTTGTGTCACTTAGAAGAGTTTTTATTTTCATAAAAAATGCTCTGTTACACAACACTTACTTTCAAGTAAGTACCACTTGAACAAAAGTGCTTATAATAAGAGGCTTAAGTATGAGGTATGCGGTATGCCTATTTAAAATATTTATTATTTATTTATGTGAATTCCTAGAAACTATACATATATCAAGCTCACAGTCACAATAGAGGCAAATTTATTTGATTCTGAATGGCCTTGGCACACATCTACATTTTTAATTTATTAATGGGGATGGCAAGTTCACAAGTTGTCTGCCGAGGCGTGAGGTAAGCAAAACGAAGTAAGTTTAATTAAAGATGTATTCTGTAAGTAACTATAATATGTATTATAAGGCTATTTTATTTTTACAATATATGATTATGTGCTTAATGTACCTAAATAAATAGGTAAATCTGACTTTAGAAAAATTGAAAGAAAATATTTTAATTGCGGCTTCAGCTTCCATTTTCATTAAATCGGGAGTACAGCTTATATCTTCATCACTTGCAGTTTGTGTTTAACGTGGTTTCAGTAGTCGAACGACCCTTTGTGAAACCATATTGTTCACTATGTAGGAGATTATTTAAATTAAAATGTCATAGCAACTGCTTTCGTATAAATTTTTCAAATTACTTACTTAAGTGTGTTAAAAACATTAAATACAAATATTATAAACCAGTGCTTGACCGGTATCCCGCCTGATGGTAAGCAGTGACGCAATCGTTGATGGTAAAGCACGCTAGTTTATTAAAAGCACTCTATCCTTGAAGACACGACGGAAACACCGCCGGTGGCATATTTAAAAACTTTTCAGTTACCGGTGCCACTTTCAGACTACATCTCATTATGTGCCACCTCTTGTATATATTATAAGTACTTAAAGTGTTCAAGATCAAGCTCGGTTTACATTGAGTACTACAGTGCCCGTTGAGTTTCTTTGAAACAATAAATTACTTAGATAATGTAAGTAGGTACCTAATATGTATAAGACCGGTCAAGGGCGAGTTGGACTCACAAATGTAGATACCACAAACGACTTGCACCCGCTCTCAAAGCGACTTTAGTAACTTTTTCTCTTTTTTTATAATTACAAACTAGTGCTTGACCGCATTCTTGCCTGGTAGTAAGCACTGATGCAATCGTTGACGGTAAAGCGCGCTAGTTTATTAAGAGCCTATTCACTCAAAAAAATCTGAGTGAATAGGAAGAAAGACGGCGGTTGAGCGAGGTGATGAAATTTTAAACACGACCAACGATGCTTCGCCAGAGGGAAATTGATCTGGAGACTCTCCACGATCAAACTCCCGACCTCGCAACATTTGGCATCGTACCCGGTACACTTCACAACATACTGCTCAGACCCGTCCTCCGCACGGCTTCACCAGACATCATGCCGGAACAAGACGAATCGCTTGGCGGCAAGAATTCGTCTGGTGGGTGGAAACTTCCGCCGGCAGCCGATGTTATGGCCGCTGCTGAAATAATACTTCTGGACAAAGGCCTCCCTCGAGGCATTCATTCCATTGGGAGGCATTGCTATAATCTCCAGACGGGTTGGGGATCGCTGTAATTTGATATTCCACAGAAGAAGCGCTGCACCCGCTTCCATGGTGAGAGTTCCTTTAGTCGTCTCTTACGACACCCACAGGAGGATATGGTTTGTACTATTCTATGCCTGGTACCACACGTATTTTACAGAGGGCGTTGTTAATATGTACCTTTACATCTCTCATACTGCCAATTAAAGAGATTTAAAATTTTAATGTCTTTGCTGGCAATAGACATTATGCATTCAGCCCAATGACAAAAGAGGTCGCTTTAATATTCAGCCTTGTCTTCGTATGAGTATCTAATAGTCATCAATTTTAAATATCGAACGGCGAAGCTCAATTTCGTTCAAAAATAATTTGAAAAAAGGCTGGTATAGAAAACTTTATTTTAAATTTTTTTGTTTGTTTTGATGTTTTTTATAATTAAGTGGTAATTAGAAAAAAAAAAAAAACATAAGTTCTGCAAGTGATGAAGATATAAGCTGTACTCCCGATTTAATGAAAATGGAAGCTGAAGCCGCAATTAAAATATTTTCTTTCAATTTTTCTAAAGTCAGATTTACCTATTTATTTAGCTACATTAAGCACATAATAATATATTGTAAAAATAAAATAGCCTTATAATACATATTTTATTTACTTACAGAATACATCTTTACGTGTCGTTGTTTTTTCTTGTGTTCATTACTGTACCTACATAGTATTGTATCATGTTGTTTTTTTAAATGAACAGACAGCTGTGTTGCTGGGGAGTTTCTTCCGCCAATTCTTCTTCCCAGCGAAAGCACTAGGAAGGGTCGATGGGTGGGCGTTTTGGGGGAGTGTCTTATGTAATATTGACAAAAATTGATCAAAAAGTGCTGATTCTCAGCCTCATTTCAATAAATGACTTTTGATTTTGATTTATTAAAAAACAAAAAGTTGTATGGGAAACGGTTGTCGGTTATTATACCGATGTGTTACGGAGAAATGAGGAAAATGTTGGGAGGAAAATTTTGAGTATGAATTTCGATGTCTATGTATAAGAATAGGGGAAGACCAAATAAACGATGGATGGACTGGGATCCTATAGTCCGCTATTTTTATAAATTTGTCATTCCAACACGATTCCATTGTCATTGTGCATAATGATCTATCAATTATTTCAGTCGTCTCGTAATGGAATGGTGGTAGAATGTCATCGCCATTATTATAAAACCAGTTAATCGAAACGATTTTTTAAAAACTAATACTCAATTTGAATATGGTGTGGAGTGTCAGTGATTAACCACTGGAAAATCATAATGACGCCATTTTGTTGGTAGATTACGAAACTTGTCAAAATCGATCATTATGAGATCACTGTTCGACCATTTTAACACTATTGTAATAGCAGATTCGGACCCCTGTTTGAATGATGCTATGGGAAATTGGGATTGATAGAAATATTGGCACCTGTACCATTTTTAAGGATATTACGAGTACTAATAAATTGATTCATGTTCGAATACTGTGTCTGCTCAACAATGTAAATAACGCAATCAATGTGGTTGAGGTGTCAAAATGAAACCCATTGCTAGTGAAGACAAATATTTATGTTGGTTTATTATTTATGTTAGACTAGCTGTTGCTCGCGACTTCCTCCGCGTTTCCGTGCCAAATTAACTGTTGGACGCCTCTCGGCATTTATAACAATTTTATAATTGTTATCACCATCTTGAGGAAGAGCTTCTAATTCCGATTCAAAACTGCATACATACGAATTAACCCGATGCAACATGTTCTGAAGTCGTGAAATGAGTTCAGTATTCAAATTCGGGAAAGATTGATTTCTTATATTCGACTAACCGTTGTAGTTGGATACAAAATATGTTTGAAGAAATTTAGGTTGGTCTTCAGGCGAAATGGTAAACCTGACCTATCTTAAAAGTATGCATGAAAGGACCTTCTGAGAGCTGTTGAGCACCAAAGGATGTCATTTGAAATGCCCTATTAATTATGTATATCCGAATATTGTCTAAGAACTGTTTAGATTGCACATGTTCCCCTAAAAGTAGTGATCTTCGAACAAAGGCAAATTTATTTTACTTCAAGAACAACAGAAACCAGCAGACTCCTTACTCCACTTTGAAGCATTACATTACTACGTTCATATCTCATATTACAGAAGATGATCTGTAATCAATTGAGAGGTTATAAGCAAACCCACTTTTATATTTGTCGGACCACGCCACCGAGTTTGTAGATTGATCTTCTACGTGTACATCTAAGTCATTAAGACTTTGTCGAAATCTGTCTGCAGAAAGACGGGCCTCACGCTGTTCGTCTGTTTCAAGAGACCGAATATTTTAAATTATTAATCTTTCATTAGACTAAGTTATTAATCGTTCTTGTCTCAAAGAATTGTGATAATGGCATCCTGACTCTAGTCGTTGTTCATGCTCATGTTTGTCCTCATGAGATAAAATAATATTATGGTGCACCCTTTCATTTGTCAAACGGTCTTGATATTAAGTAAAGGTTTCAGAAGACGTCCGCGATCAGCTGTAAGCCGTAATTCCCTCACAGTGAAGGTTTCGGACTCGCGAGATGAAGTATGCAGTTCGTGGTCAGCTGTGAGACGCAATTTCCTCTAAGTGTAAGTTTCAGCCTCGCAAGGTAAATTATGCCGTTCGCGGTCAGCTGTAAGCCGTAATTCTCGTTGTGTATCAGTTTCGGCTTCTCGGGATAACGCATGTTGTTCTCGGTCAATGGTACTCCTTAGCTCTCGTTGAGAATATCTCCAACGCAAAAAGAATTTTTCAAATCGGACCAATAGTTCCTGAGATTAGCGTGTTCAAACAAACTCTTCAGCTTTATAGATTTGTAATTTGAACCTATATTTAAACACTACCAAAATAATTAATATCTATTTTATAAAATAACAACAAAAGAAATTCAAATAAACTATACTAAAAGTCGGGATGAGCACGATTTGTTAGTATCAATCAGGCAAACTAAAATATTCTAATAGAATTATACCCAGAAATAATATGTACATCTTACAACAAAAAAACTTTTTTTTTTTTTTTTTATGATTATAATCTAGCGCTTGACCGCAATCCCGCCTGATGGTAAGCAGTGATGCGATCGTTGATGGTAAAGCGAAACTATTAATAATTTGTAATTTGAACGAATATTTAAACACTACCAAAACAACTAATACTTATATTATAAAATAACAACAAAAGAAATTCAAATAAACTGTTTAAAGACTTAGGTGCGTATTACAGAACGTCACTCAAAACTCAAGCTCTACTTAAGGGCTAAGGCGTATAGTAGGCTCAATGACCTTGTGCATGTGGGCGGAGCTAAACGCCGTACTCCCGAATTCGTAAAATGCGCGCGCTGGCGCGCTAAACTAAAACTACAATCAAAGAATATCCAGAGATGCAGACATACCGCGTGTAGGTCGCGATTTGTGCCTACGATTTCAGACGGGGGTATGGATGCAAGACCGATAAATTTATATTTTGTATTGATAAACGGTAATCGGTCTCGTTTCAAGCCATTTGATTGGTTGAAACTAGTTTTAAGTAATGCTTAAACAGAGATCAACGATTGAGTTTCCTTCTGGAATACGGATATAAAAGTCGCGCTGATAAATACGGTTTACAATATCAATATTATTGTCTGTCAATAAGGTCGAACGATCTAAACGCAGCAACAGCCAAAAATTGAATGAAGTTCGCGCCTTTTTATTCTCTACCACCGCGACCCGCGTCGAGCGCGGCAACCGTTAAACAAAAATAATCCTTATAGCATGATTCAGTATTCATGCGCGACGGGCGCGATAGCTTAATAGCGTATTTCACGTAGAAGTTTGGTGTTTCTACAGGTACCGATTTCTATGATTCTTTTTTTTTAATAGGCAATAATGTTATCTGTTTTTAATTATGGATGACTGAGAGTAGGTATTATAAACGTAAGAGTAAACAAATATAAGCAGAAAGCTCCGAACTGCTAAGCTATCGGGAGTTACGTGTGTTATTGTGAGTCAACTATAAAAGATAGACATATTGTAACTACCACGGGTTACCACCGGTTACCACCGGCTTAGCTCATCGGAGCACTTTCATGAGACCTGGATATGATACGAATGAGATCTTGACAGAAATAAAACAAATTGGGATTTAGTCCTCTCAAGAATTTTAATAGATACAAGGCGTACACTAAATTGACACTATGATTATTGCAGTTCATAAGAAAATTCAGGTTAACACCTATAATGGGTAGGTTACATTACCCCAATGTAGATCAATCCATGGACCCGACGTCGTAGACAGCATTTCCAGCCTGCGTGATCCTTATAGACTTAGCATGTGCCTGTTGGCTCACCTCATTGATGCAAACTTTCAATAGGCCTACACGCAGCCGTATATGACTCTTGAAGGAGACCTTATTTCCTTTAAAATACTTACATTAAACTATTATAATAGTTAATTGAACCACATCGTGGTCCAATCTCTAAAATGGTTCTTCATTTTAGAAGAGATTCCTTTCTGCGCAAGCGACATTCAATATATTTTAGACTTTTATTGAATCTGAGTTTATCAAAAAAACTTCTCTTCCAAAAACAGCTTGCAGCCCTCTGCTTATCCTCAAATTCTATCCCAATTACTTGTCAATAAAAGAACTCTTTTTAGTTATTTTATTCTTACAATAATAAATGCAACTATAATGCATTTCTTCAAATTTATATTATTATTTTCTTAAAAAATCGATTAGTAAGCAACGCTATCTATACGAACAAATGGCACCTATCATTAATTCTTTCCACAATTTACCGCTAGATGTCGCTGCTTATATCGTTTACATACAATATGCTGTTCTGGAATATTTTTTAGATAATTTTATGTATAATATTTCCGTCATACATGATTTCTATGTAGCTGTAACCATTAAAGCTGAACACGCGACGGAAGCCTTAAAATAGAGTAACTTCTCCCGTTTTCCCAACATTTCCCTTCACTGCTCTGCTCTTATTGATTGTAGCGTGATGAAAGTATACTATAACCTCCCCAGGAGTATGAAGAATAATTGTACCAAGTTTTGTTAAAATCCGTGGAGTAGTTTTTGTTTCTATAAGGAACATACAGACAGACAGACAAAAATCTTACTGATTGCATTTTTGGCATTAGTATCGATCACTAATCACCCCCTGATAGTTATTTTGGAAATATATTTCATGTACAGAATTGACCTCTCTACAGATTTATTATAAGTGTAGATTTATAAATATTGGCACTGCCGTTCGCCGATGTGCTCTTACGGTATCATATTTCTTAACGAAGGTTAATGTCGGCTGTTAGGTATACTTGTTAGTTATAGTTTATTCAGCATAATGGGAACTTATTGAGAAGTTGTTTTGCCTGCCTGAACAATGCTAAGCTTTTTCTCATTATGAATGTGCATTTGTTCATTATTATGCTTACATAACATACATACATAATCAGCTTGTAATGTACCCACTCCTGGCTGGGACACAGACTTCTTCTCGATGAAAGGGCCTGGGCCGTAATCTATCACACGGGCCTGGTGCGTTTTGGTGGATGTCACATGTATTCGAAGTTTTGCCTCCTAGGACATGGCCGTTTCCTCACGATGTTTTCCTTGAGAGCAGTGGTGATGAGAATATTTTACACAGAGTAAAGCGCCTGAAGTGTTTCGAACTTACAACCTACAACTTGTACAGGTCTCCCAAAGTGAAAATGCGCATAGAAATCTTCGTCACTGTTCGGCAACGGTCGTATTCCCCGAGCGTTCGGAAGAAGATATGTATATAGAGTGGTGCACTCCACTCTATATACATATCTGCTTCCGAACTTTGGGACACCTGTAAGTAGATACTGCTTACGTACTACATGTATATTAAATCCAACTACACTCCATAGCTTTAGGTAATTAACAAACAAACCACGTGACTTAGCCTTAACCGACTAAAGGTAATACCAGTCACTTCAGTTGTACTCTTCAAATTAAAAAAATCAAAATAATATTTAATAATAATAATGTTTATTGTGTGCGTTCGCGCAGCGGAATGTTGTTGAATTTAAAAATTTTAATTATGCAGATATTTAGTGTATGACGCCGTATAATTGTGTATGGTAAAAAAAATTGTGCACGCAGCCATTGTGGAGAAATTCACCAAAAATTGATTCCGCTGGGCGAACGTTGTCCTGGCGGAACTTTTTTTAATCCATAGACTTTAGAAGAAAAGAGATGTGTCCAAAAATTTGTGTGTATTTGTGTGTAATTGTGCATGTATGAATAAAATTAGTGCATGCATAAACTTCGGAGAAATTCAAGTTTCCGCTGCGCGAACGTTTGGCCATTAGCTAGTTTTCATATAAAGCGCTTACATAGAGAGCTGTAGATTTAGACATACGTTGTTTTGAATTTGTTTATATTTGTTTAAAAAACAGATTTAGAAAAAATCCTAGTGCTTAAAAGATAAAAATATAAACGTAAAATACGCTTATTAGGCCTTAGTTCTTAAAGTATGCACTTTGGGGGTCTAGATTTTCACGTTAATGCAAACCTTGTAAGTGTCTGCAACATATTGCCAAGTATCAATGATGTTCCGTTAGTAATTAAAGAGTTATAGGACAATTGACCATCAATAGATCACTGTTTACAAAGCAGTTAAATATCACGACGTTCTTAAGGAATTGCATGGTAAAATGTATGCCAATAATAGTTTATTCATTCAACTATTCACATGCAAAATTTCATGTCATTAAATTCAGTAATTAAAGAAAAATTATAATACTGACGAAGCATCGAAAACCTACATAACCCAACCAAGTCGGATAGGTAGAACCGAAGGTGACAGCTCACATATTTATACATTGTAAAAAAAGACAATTGGGTTGTATCCTACAAAATAATTTAATGTCCATCAGATAGATTTATAAAAAATATTGAACACGTATTTTTTAATTTTACTTTCATTCAAATACTTAGGAAGATATATTGATTTGAAATGTCGCATGACGTCACGCCGTGGTACTAAATATAACACGGCGTGACGTAATTAGCCCCCACTCTGTAACTTTAATACGCTATATTTCAGTAGTTTTTGGTAATTTCGACAAAATAAAAAATACGGGCCTTATTCTTTTTTATTATCTATAAGACGAACTATATTTTTTTTTAATTTTCATACCTTGGATATATCCCTATTATATGAACTCATATAACGTGTCAGTAAGCTAAATTCTGGAGATAGAACACAAACATTTTCATTTTAGCAACGGTACAAATCCTATTATGAAGTTACCGTACCCCTAGAGTCATGAATTATAAAAAAACAAAAAACTTGTAAATAAGTTACATAACCTAGGTACCTACTGAATTGTATATAAGTATCTGACTGGAAGGTACTAAGTATGTTGGTACTAAGGAGGTTGTAGTCAGGAAATAAATAGCAGAGGGTAGGGCCCAAACAAAGTAACTGCTTCAAACGATCAATAGGTACAGGCAACAGCATATCAAGCTACTATAAACTGTAAAATTTCTTTATTAGATTTTCAAATATATCGCTAAAGCATTAAGGCTCAATGTTGATTGGGAATGTTTGACAATTTCCGGTAGCTTAACCTGCATTCGTCTGTACTGACGTGTGAAGTTCACTTACAACAGCCGCAGCCGCAGAATATTGCTAAGCTATTGCTTCATACGTTCGAAAACTACGTTTCACAAAAAAAAAAAAAAATTAACATTCAAATTTTATTCATTTCAAATTGACGTTATTTTATGTTAAACAAATACCAAATTTTATTTTAATGTTAATTAAATATGTATTATGCCTAGTGGTATCGGCTGAACTTACCAGTTGTAGGTCGTAGATTCGAGCCCCGTCAGGCGTTTAGTTTGTGTTAATTTCCGAGAAATCAAAACCTGTGATCAAAATAGAAAACCAAATTGTTATATTCCTTTTTTTAATTTTTGGCAACTGAGCCGATATTGACGTTATATTCTTAATTCTTTGTAAACATCAAACAAACTATGTCACTTTCATGGCTGTCATGCAAACATTGTGATCCCATTAAAAATTTCTTAAAAATTGTTATTTGGTCAGTATTTGCCTATCATTATCATCATCATTATCAACCTTTTTATCGTCCCACTGCTGGGCACAGGTAATCTCTCATGAAGGATTGAGCGTAATCACCACGCTTGCTCAATGCGGGTTGGCGATTTCAGACTTAAAGTCCAGGTTTCAAGATGTTTTCCTTCACCTTCAGTCATTGGTGTCCAAGATATACTTACATATAACTTTTTTTTATAAAAGTTACATTAGTACGTGCCTGACCTGGAATCGACGTGTGAAAGTGATCGGTGATCCTACTTGCTTAATAAACGATTTCATTTCATTTCATCAGTTCTAGTAGCTCGCATGGATAGAAAGGCAAATATGATAACAATCTTATTGAATGGATAACATAGTCAGAATTATGAGGGTACTCGAAGAAAAAGTAAATGCTAAACTGAACCGGAATCGGCAAACTAGAGAGATCATAAAGGAGGTACCAGAAAATCCTTCAAATGCTGATTGGAGTTTAATCGATGAGGCACAGGATGTGGAAGAGAGTTTGAATACCTTTTATAACAAACTTTATCATATTTTAGATAAATGTGTACCCCGTAAAAAACTTTGTCATAAAAAATCGCGTTACACATATCCCGTGTGGTACACTGCCGATATTATTAAAAACATAATGATTAAACCCCAACTTCATAGAAATTTCAAAAGGACTAAGCTTGATAGTGATTACTTACTGTGAATTCACTAAATGCACACAGAAATAAAATTCAATATCAATTCTCAAAAGATCCGAAATCCTTCTGGCAGTATATCAGGTCAAAGCGAAGTATAATAAATAGGCAAAGTATCATAAGGGATGGCCTGCATCTTGCGGATGATGAGTGTGCGAAGCAATTCGCGGATTTTTTTAAATCTGTGTACAGTAAGGAGCTTCTTAAGATAGTCGGTGCGACCAGTGCACGGGTGCACATAGGGGCTTTTTGAGACTTCAAGAAGTAAAAGACGCGCTTGTGAACCTTAAGCCAAAAAAAGTCGTCTAGCCCTGATGGTATTCCAGCGTTTCTGTTCATGGACTGTAGTAGGGTGTAAAAATTCAAAAATATTTTTTTAAAAAGCATGAGGTGTTTAATATACAAAAAAAAAAATATGGCACAAAGCGCCTCATGCTTTTTTTAAAAATTATTTTTAACTTTTTTAGTTTGATATTCTGTAAAAGCATGTTTTTTTAGTTTTTTAAACTATATTTATTTTCAAGTTTATAGTTCGATATTCTTTTTTTAAACAATATAGGTACGGATAACACGAACGCTTACCTAAGTGATGCTCATTTGTTTTTACCAAACTTTTTTGATCTCCAACAGACAGAATAGCAAGTGCTAAAATTCGTAATGATGCGTTACCCAAGTAACTAAATCTAAATCTAAAACTAAATCTAAACTAAATAAAACTTTGCCTGCACAAATTAATGTAAAGTAAGGTTGAAAAAAATTTGAGTTAGAGACGGACAAGCAAACATACAAGTGAAGCTAATAAAAAGCATTTCTTGCTCCTCACAAGCAAGCAGTTCTTCGTGAGCTACATGAAAGATAGACAACAATATGTGGACTGCAATGGGTGTGAGTCTGAACTGTATTACACAAGGTCTGCAGTAAGCCAGGGAAGCAATTTGGGGCGTTTCGAATTTAACATAATGATAAACGACTTACCGGAGGTTGTCAGAAATGGCGAAAGTTTATTATTTGCAGATGAGCTGAAATTGCTGCTCGAGGTTAGAGATGAGTCAGATGGATGGGATGGACGAATGCAGGAGGACATAGATAGAGTTGTGGACTGGAGCCATAAAAATAAGCTCCACTTCAATATCGATAAATGTTCGGTGATAATGTTCACTCGGGCGCGGACTCCAATATGCTACGAGTACAAACTAGAAAGAGAACCAATGCAACGAGTGTCGGAGGTCCGTGATATAGGCGTGTATCTCACTCCAGACTTTAATTTTCGCGAACACATCATTAAGACATGCAAGAAGGCGTACAAAAACTTAGGTTTCGTATTGCGGCAGTCATAGGGTTTTACGAACATTACAACGTTCAAGGTGTTGTGTGAGGCACTAGTTAGAAGCCATCTTGAGCATAGTGCGGTAATTTGAGCAACACGTGAAATCAAATATAGTGTCATGTTGGAACGGGTACAGAACAAGATTACAAGGCTTTTGTATTTTAAACTATATGGAGTGTATCCGTTCTACCCGTTGATGTACCCCACACTATTTGTAATTTTGTACCTACTTGGAATAATGAGCTCAAGGTTCGCCGAGAGTGCAGTCTTGCTGCTTAAAGTGGCGTAGCACACAACCCAGGAGTGCGACGTCAGCTAGAGCTTCAAGACCGGTACGTGTGGAGGCGGCGACGCCCGCAACTGCAAAACGTGCCTTTGGCCAGAACCATTTTACTGGCGAAAGCACCCCTCACCCGTGCAATCCGTGTGGTGAACGAAATCCATGAAAGACTCGATATATTTTCGTGTTCTCGCAAGAGTTTTATTAAATATTGTTAGTTATGTTTAAAAATTATTATATATGTATTTAAGTATTAGTGGATAACTGCACTGTCGCATTAGGTTAAGGCCTGTAAGGATAGTTGTAAGAGTGATAAATAAATAAATAAAAAAATATTTCATCACCACTGCTCTCAGAACGGTGAAGGAAAACATGGTGAGGAAACCGGCGTGTCCTAGAGGCAAAACTACGAAGACATGTGACATCTACCAACACTCACTGGGCCCGCGTGGTAGATTACGGCCCACTCCCGCTCACCGAGAGGAGGCCTGTGTCCCAGCAGTGGGACCATTATAGGCTGAATACGTTTATGTTTATCCCCCTTATTCATAAACCTAGACTTTATGCCTCTTATTCATAAAGGTTGCTTAAAGTTAACTATAGTGATTAGAGAGTGTTTAATTTTTACCCCTTTTAACGTCGCTTAACTTTAATTATCGTTTATGAATAAACACCAGTGTTTAAGGGGTTTATTCATAAACGATGATTAAAGTTAAGTGATGTGCAAACGTCTAAAATATATGGTTAAAGAATCGCTAATCACTAGTTAATTTTAAGCAACGTTTATGAACAAGGGGGTAAGTGTTTATAACCTTATTTTATATTAAACAAATACCAATTTTATTTTAATATCTAGTAACTAAGTCGATTTCAGAGTGACTGTGATAATCACTCTGAAATCGACTTAATTAGCATATTGAAAACGTTATAAAAATGTTTGCTGTAGGCCTAGTATGAGTTTTCATTACGAAACTCGTTGGATCGTATCAAGCGCGTTTGACTCAGCGATTGGCCCGCTTCAAGGTCGTAAGAACTCTCAACCAATGAGAGCGCCAAACGCGCTCGATATGGACGATCGTGTTTCGTATTGAAAACTCATACTAGGCCTACAGTTGTAACGTAAACTGAACTATTTTGCGTTGGATTTAAAGTATTTTTCTATAAACTCGTGCTTGTTTACATTTATGGCCCAGCGGTAACAGCCGTGCCTTCTGAGTAGGTCGTCGTAGTGGGTTTGAACTCAGTCAGGCGCTGTTTCATGTAAATTTTTCCACCACTCTTTTCAAAAACAATGAAGAAAAACTTCGTAAGAAGGGAATTCTAAGACATGTGACATCTACTACCCTTGTTCGGCCTGCGCCGGCGTGGTGGATGATGGCCCATTATGCAGCAGTGGGTATATTATAGGCAGGTAATAATGCAACATAAAAATGCAGGCATGCATGCATGATGCCATACCTACATATATCTATACTAATTATATAATATTGTTTGAACGCGCTAATCTCAGGAACTACTGGTCTGACTTGACAAATTCTTTTTGCGTTGGATAGCCCATTAATTCAGGAAGGCTTTAGGCTACATAACATCAACATCAACAACACGCTGCGACCAAAAGGAGTGGAGCACATAAAAACACATTTTTTAAATACATACATTGAAAATGAAAAAAAAAGCCTTTTTAAAAACATGCTTTTAATTCAATGCGCTAAAAATAAAACTGTTATGCTAAAACTTTTGAAACCAGGCAAAGCCTTGCCGCCAAGCGATTTGTCGTGTTCTGGCATGATGTCTGGTGAAGCCCACATTCTACTTGTCATTGCCTACAATCGACTGTACCTTCGTTGCCAATAAACTTCGTAACCCTTAACCGGTATTTTAGTACCCCTAGCCCGTAACAATATATTTGTGTGGTAGTTGTTCCGGGTCTGGCTGTTTGTGTATGTGGGTTAAAATGTTTGTAAACGCACCCACGATACAGGAGTAAACCCTAATGCGCGGGGCATTAGGGGTTTCTCACCCACTATGTTTGAAAAAAAAAAAATCATCATCATCATTTCAGCCGAAAGACGTCCACTGCTGGACATAGGCCTCCCCCAAGGTTCTCCACGACGACCCGTCCTGCGCCTCCTGCATCCAGCGATTTCTCGCCACCTTCACCAGGTTGTCGGTCCACCTTGTCGGGGGCTTACCCACGCTACGTCTTCCGGTGCATGGTCGCCACTCGAGAACCCGTCGGCCCCATCGGGCATCGGTCCTACGGGCAATGTGTCCAGCTCACTGCCACTTAAGTGTTGCAATTCTTCGGGCTATGTCGGTTACTCTCGTTCTTCTGCGGATCTCCTCATTCCTGATTCGATCGCGCAGTGAAACCCCAAGCATAGCCCTCTCCATTGTCCTTTGAGTGAAAAAAATCAATAATGTGTTAAAAAAACGTGTCTGCTCAACATCGTAGATAACGCAATGAATGTGTTGATCTGTCAAAATGAAACTCATTGCCACTGGCAGTGCTGTACTGTAGTGTCCAAACCCTATGACCCTAAAGACATATCAGCGTGGCTACTATGAGTTTACATTACAAGACTCGATCGTCGATATCGAGCGCGTTTGACTCATCGATTGGCCCGCTTCAAGGTTGTAAGAACTCTCAACCAATGAGAGCGCCAAACGCGCTCGATATCGACGATCGAGTCTCGTAATGAAAACTCATGTAGCTACACTGATGTCTCATTCATGTCGGCGAGATGTGTTGGAATAATATCTATTGTTTGTCATAATTATCCTAAAGTATGATTAATTGTTAAATAATTCGGTAGACGCATTACTCATTTAGATAGGTAAATAATTAATCTGCTGCATCGTAAACTGGCTTTGGTAATCAGTTGGTATTGTCATTCTGATAATTTGATGATTATTAAAATCGGCATTTAGCGTACGGAAAAATTGCTGAAATTTCATGTTTTTCCGCATTCTACTCAGTACAGTCAACAACAAAAGTCGATTAACTTTTTTTACAACTATAAACTAGTGCTTGACTGCAATCTTTCCTAATGGTAAACAGTGATGCAATCGTTAATGGTAAAGCGCGCTAGATTATTAAGAGCCTATTCACTCAAAAAAACCGAGTGAATAGAAAGGAAGACTGCAGTTGAGTGACGTGATGTAATGTTTAACTCAACAACATGACCGACGAGAGCGAGCGCGCCAGAGGGAGATTGATCTGGAGACCCTCCACGACCTAACTCCCAACACAACAAAATTTGGCGCATCGTACCCGGCACACATCGCAACACAATTGCTCAGCCGCGTCCTCCGTACGGCTTCACCAGACATCATGCCGGAACACGACGAATCGCTTGGCGGCAAAACATTGTCTGGTGGTAACTTCTGCCGGCTGAGAGAAAGAGTGAGAGTGCTGTTCTTCAATTAAATGTTACCTCGGTTTCGATTTTAATAAAATATTTTGCTCAATTATTAAGATTTCGAAAACTAAAGTGTTAATTGACTTTCGTTGCTTACTGTACCTACATACAGACAGGAAAAGAGATATGTATGCAGGGCGTTTATTTAATTAATTTTTAAAGTTTGTTTTTTGTTTACTCGTTTTTAGTTATGAATATGATTAGATAAATTATGAACTTAGAACTTATTCCTGTCCCCTTAATCTATCAAGTTAAAGTGGTTTGGCGAATTTTATACGCAGCTGGCAGGGAAGTTGCATAATATTCTTTATCAGTAGCAATGGGTTTCATTTTTTCAATGGATTAGCAATATGTTTCAAAATTCGTCCTCCGTGGCGCAGCGGTCAACACGGCTGCCTGCGACGTGGAGGCCCCGGGTTCAATCCTCGGCCAAGTCATGATGAAAAACGATCTTTTCCTGATTGGTTTGGGCCTTGGATGTTTATATATATATTTATCTATTATAAATATAGTATCGTTGATTTAGTATCCCATAACACAAGTCTCTAACTTATTTTGGGGCCAGCTCAATCTGTGTGATTTGTCCATATATATTTAATTGATCCAATTGATAATACGACTGACTGAACGTGAACGATATGACTGAAGGTGAAGGAAAATATCTTGAGGAATCCTGGACTTTAAGTCTGAAATCAATTGAGCAAGCGTGGTGATTACGCTCAATCCTTCTCTGTACGAGAGGAGACCTGTGCCCAGCAGTGGGACGATAAAAAAGGTTGATGTTGATGAATTGATACTAATAGTATACCTATATTTTTTTTAATAATTATAAACTGCAATCCCGCCTGATGGTAAGCAGTGATGCAATATTATATTATTATTATTAATTAATATTTACGTGATTATGTTGCTGGCATAGGATCTACTGTCGCCTCGTTTTGAAAATGATAACCTATCAGAAGTATATAATTCGAGAGCTGATATTAATGTAATAGAAAACATAATAAGATCAAATCCCGTAAAGTGTCTTCTTTCCGAGATACGCGGACGAAATTGATAACGAGGCTCAGTCATCAGCTTTGAAGGTGCCGCGGCCGTAGCAGTAGATAACATATTATAATCAGCATATAGGTACTGTTCCCACCGCTGGGATAGAGCCAGACTCTCTGTGATCTGGTCATTATAATCCATCACGCGGGCTGGAGGATGTTTTTATGGTTCCGTGGTCAACTAGGAACCCTTATAGTTTCGCCAAGTCTGTCCGTCTGCGGATCATCTCAGTGACCGTTATCACTAGAGAACTGAAATTGGGTACCAATATGTACATATTGGTACCCAATTTCAGCTCTCTGTCGCGTCGACAAAATGAATCGCGTCGACAAAATGCAAATATAAAAAGAGGAAAAAATGTTTTATTAGGGTACCCCTATATTTTTTGACATTGTTAATTTCATACAACATTATTTTTTGTTTATGCGAAACCCGAAACACGTGTCCAGTATTTTTAAGTTAAGAATCTATGTACAAAATTTCAAAAAGATATCATGAATAACCACAAAGTTATGAGCTTGTTATGCTACTTGGTTGTCCTAACAAAAATATGGTCCACGCTGCGGGCGCACGGGCGACCGGTACGTTAACCTCTGACGTCAGCTGTGCGCAGCAATTATGATCTATCGTAAGCTGCACGGGGCGCTCGGTAGTCACACTGGAACAATTTCTAAACGTATTTGGGAAAAAATATAACATGGTGTAAAAATGATTGGAATCTATTCAGTTGCTTGTTCTGAACAAACTATATTTAGGTTTTGCATAACCAAAAAATAACGTTGTAAATTCGAAAATTGAACCATAACATGAAAATATCACAAAAGTAGAGTTGTAGGAAAATTATATTGAACTGGATAGGCTAATTGAAAAATTTTAAAAAACTAAACCCGTAACATAGAACATCTTATAATGTCTGTGATGTACCAAACCTGTAATATAGAACATAGAAACTCTGTACGTACTGTGAATGAGTTCCTGAGGGGCTAGGTAAGGTAAAGGTACTTACTTACACCTATGTATATTACATCCAAATTTCGCCAGTGTAGTTATATTTTAAAACCTTAGATAAATAATTTGTATTTTAAAACTTTAAATAAATATTGCTATCACACTTTTGGAGCATTCACTGTAACTTTTTTTTTTCTTAGTGCTCTAAAGTTTAGAGCACTAGGAAAAAGAAAACAAAATAGCAGAAGTATAGAGTCTAAACTTCTGCTATTTTGTTTTCTAACCTAAAGTACTGCTAGTTTAGTTTCTAACCTTCTAAAATACTGCTATTTTGTTTTCTAACTTTATAAACAACTGCTATTTTGTTTTCTAACTCCGTAAACTACTGCTATTTTCTTTTCAAACTCAACAACTACTACCATTTTATTTTCCAACTCCATAAACTACTGCAACTTTGTTTTCTAAATTCATAAACAACTACTATTTTGTTTCCTAACTCTATAAATTACTGTTCTTTTGTTTCCTAACTCTAAATCCTCTAACAGCTTTTTTCTTGTTTCAGTCTCGGCTGGATTGGTCAAAGCCTCTGCTTTGTCAGTTAGATGCTATCGCCCCTCATTACGAAACGTGGGTGAACAGTGCAGTATACCGGAAATGTAGGCTCTTTGCAAGTCCCTTATTGGAGAGCTTAACTTACACGCCCTGGTACCTGGTGCCAATGTTCTGGATACCTATAATTATGTACCTTGGGTTCACACAGTACATCGAGCTGGTTGCTTGTGGAGGTAGGTATTCTTATGTCATGTCTCCGAATATAGTATTTAATTAGCCGAAGACAGTAGGCAGTAGGCATCTGGATGTTCTAGTAAGGCCTTTTGGATAAAAATCATGTTAGACCAATTTCATATTTGCAACTTTTTTAAAAGGGTGCCTGACGCCTGTTCTTTTTATGGCTTTGTAGTGTTCAGTATGTTTTGTTATAAGTATGTGACGGTGAAGAAATCCGTCGCTCTTCTTGAGACATAAGTTTTGCAGCATCCGTACCGGGTTTAATAGTACCAACCCATATCCTGCCGTGGGTCTCTTAAGAAGCGACTAAGGGAACTCTCACCAGGGAAGCGGGCAGCAGCGCTTCTCCTGTACCTACAATATGAAATTACTGCGATTCCAACCCCGCCTGCCAAGCATGGGGATTATGGCAAGCCCCTCCAAAGCAATAAAAGCCTTCAGCTTATTTTACAAAAACATTTTAGCCTCCCCCTAGCTGACGAGTTTCCGTAATGGCCTAACTCAATTACCAATCTATCACCAATTTTGGTATACTGGAGGTAGAGATCAAATCTATGTGTGGTTTTAACGTTCCTATAAATGTATTAAACCATATAATCTATATTCAGTAGCGATCTGTTTGATTATATTATACTGACTGTTATAATTGTATTGGCTACTATCTACGCCGTGATTGCGTAACACACAATTACTACTAATTTGAATAAATTTGTAGCATATTGCTAGTCCTTTGCTTCATATGTTCGTAAAAGTGTGTACTCATCAATGTAATGAAATAACGCAATGAATATTGTTGAATAGGGTATTTGACTAAAAAAAAAAACTAATTAGTCCGTCAGATTTCCAAAAAATACTAGACACGTATTTTTTCTTTTTTCATATAAAGAAAAAAATAAGATGACACAGTGCGTTGAAAACTCGTGTGACGTTACTGCACGCTACACTTTTTGGCGAGCAGTGACGTCACCAGTCACCACTCCTGATCTTTGATGCCTTTTATATTTGTAAATTTTTATTGATTTGCTAAAACACGTATCCAATCTTTTCTATAATTTGAATGACGGACTAAATAGAATCATGTCGTTTTTACCCAGGAAACATCCATATTGTCAAAATGAAACCGATTAATACTGATGGTGGGTTACGCAATTACCCTGAAATAGCGAGCTTCTGTCTTCAACTGAAAATAGGTTATTGGTTTCAGTTGTAAAACTTACTCTTACTTTTTTCCAGTTTCTTGCCAACGGACACCTATTACAAACTTCCAGTATATCTACCACATAGGATTAGGAGTACTGATCTGGACTGCGCTAGAATACACCCTCCATCGATGGGTGTTCCATCTGAACCCTGGTTCTTCGGTCACCATGATTAAGATACACTTCCTAATTCATGGGATGCATCATAAGGTAGGAAACATTGTTCTTTTGTGGAGTTGCAGTGATGTGTCAGCAAACTGTCAAAATATCGATACAAAATATTTTTTGGTGTGAACTACACACATCAAAAGTGTCTAGGGATCAAGCATTTTTATGCGGATTTCTTGAGATTGAGATGTGGCTTTGTAATAAATTTATGATTTTACAAATTTATATGGATCCTTTTTGGTGCATTTCATAATTTGAATCAGGAACTGTGAATCAAATTCGAGTAAAAGATGAAAATCAGCTGTCAATATTTTCCCTTTAAAAACATACAACGCATTGAAGACATTATTAGTGCTACTGTTTCCCTACTACTGATTAAAACCAACGTTATTATGGAGCGGCGACGTCATTTAAGCAGGGAAGAAATGCTCAGAGCCGTGGGAATGATAGAAGCTGGTTCCCGGCAACGTACTGTGGCTTTGGCTCTGAATACAAGTCAGAGTGTTATCAGTCGACTTTGGACACGTTACCGAAGCACTGGTACCGTGGCTGAGCGCCATGGAGGACGGTATCGCTGCACCACACGGAGACAAGACCGATACATTCAAATCTTAACTCGAAGAGCTCCAACAATAACCGCCATGATGTTAGCCGTGAGGCTTCATCACTCTTCAGGGAACTTAATTAGCGACCAAACAGTCAGAAACCGCTTGCATGAAGTGAACCTTCATTCCCGAAGACCGCTACGGGTACCACCTATAGCAATGCACAATCGTAGGATTCGATATCAATGGGCTCTTGAATACAGAAATTGGGCAGAAGAACAATGGCGTTTCGTGTGCTTTTCTGATGAGTCTCGTTTTGGTATGAGACCGGATACAAGACGTATACGACACTGGAGAACCCCTGGACGCCAACAGCGATTAAAATCCTGCCAGGAAGTCCATCCTTATAGTGGTGGAACCATCATGGTATGGGCGGGTATTTGGATCGGCGGAAGAACTGAGTTGATTTGGATCAGAGGCAACCTCAACGCTCAAATTTATGCTGAGACGATTGTATCAGACGTCATCGTTCCTCTACAAGTGCAAATCGGTCCCTTATTTCAGTTAATGCACGACCGCACACCGCAAGAGTTGTAAGACAGCAGGGGCGTAGCTACCGCCGTATCTGCCGTATCAATTATACGGGGCCCCTGGGTCACGGAGGCCCCCAATTCGCGTCAGCAAAAATTAATAAAAACTTCCCAACTTTTTTTTTATTTCACAATGATAAAAGTCAAAAAAGTAATTTCTCTTTTTCCCGCGTAATGGCCTCTGCACACTGCGCGTGACGAGAGACGGGCGACGAACGATATCCAATGAGAGCTCTGATTTTCCGAACGGTTCCGGGGCAAGCGAAGTTCTCAAGTTTTGGAAAAAGTGACACAGATAATTATGATGAATAAATATTTCTATTAATTTTATGCAATTTTTTTTTCTTTTGTGAGAATTATTTACCCTTCCTAAGGGCCCCAAACAAATTTTTATACGAGGCCCCGCTAAGGCACGCTACGCTTCTGTAAGACAGACTCTCGCCGCAGCTAACATCAATGTCCTGCCCTGGCCTGCTCAGTCGCCAGACTTGAACCCGATTGAGCATGCATGGGATATGCTACAGACGTCATCAGAAGAGCTCTGCCGAATATGGAGGGTATCCAGTCGCAAGAAGACCTTTTTTTGTTGTTGCAACGAACATGGGCGGCCATTCCACAGCGTGATTTGGATGAACTCATTTTGAGTATGCCAAACCGATGTTCTTGTGTTGTTAGTGTTCGCGGTAGAAACACGGATTATTAATTGTTTAAGTTACCCAATAAAATTTTAGAGAAAACTGTTATTTCAGTCTTTTTTTTTCGAACTTTTGTGTTAGTGGTTCAAATGTCAAATATCCCTTTATTAGGAAAATGGTAAATTTCTTTATTAATGCAAAGGTGACTTGGTTTATCGTTACTGTGACAAACGAAAACACTTTATTTGATGAATCCTTAAAGAAAATTTTAATTAATATCAATCAGGAGAAAAGTTATTGCAAAAATATATGTTGATCCCTAGACACTTTTGATGTGTGTATGTTTGATTTGTCTAAAGCTGCTAAAATAGTAGTGCGTTGGCGACTAAGGGAACTCTCACCAGGGAAGCGGCCACCAGCTCTTCTCCTGTGGAATAACAAGTTACTGCGATCCCCAACCCGCCTGCCAAGCGTGGGGATTATGGCAAACCCCTTTGCCCAGCAGTGGATCTCTTTAGGCTGAAGAAGTGTCAGTTGTCATTCTAACTGATGCTAAGGATGGACATTAACGAAAGCTCATTCTAAACTCATCTCACCTATACAGGGTGAGATTTTTGCGGAATAGTAACAAACAAACAGGCAGACAGACAGTCAGAGTAATTTTAGCGTTTATTGTAAGGATTAACTTTGTAGTTAAAAACACAGTAAACACGCACATTTAATTGTCCTTCGAGCCGGATAAATTAAATGGCCCTGCATGTCGGACACGCAAATTTAATGTGATCGGTTGCTACACTATCGATACAGGGGAAATAATATACTGTTGACCGCAGGTTCCATTCGACGGTCTCCGCCAGGTGTTTCCACCGATTCCGGCTTTAGTGTTGGCTGCCAGTATATACTCAATACTGGAGCCGTTTCTCTACCTTCCTGCCATGAAGCTCACTGGGGCACTTATTGGTAAGAAATTTTTAAATAGGTATAATCTAAACATTTGAGTGACGAGTGCAGCGAGTTGCCTACAAATAGGCTCTTTTGTCGACATCACATCAAGTTACTACAATCTGTCACATTTCCTCATTAGATTTTCAAATTTATCGTCTAAGCAATAAGGCTCAAGGTTGATTGGGAATATTTGACAGTTTGGGGTAGCTTGACCTGCTGTCGTCCGTACAGAGGCGGACTTTAAGTATTCCGATTTTGACAGATAGCAAATTTTTGTCTCTGTATGTATCTTACCCTAATAACGTCCTAGTTTTATGTTAGTTATGCCCTGTCTAACTAGTTAGTGCCTGATATAAATTGAAATATTTTAATGACATTTAAAATGTTTATGAATTATATTAATTTCACAGGACTAAACTAATATTTATCTTCTGTCCTTTTCTTAATCTAAAAATAGAAGGAAAAAAACGCAATGAACTTAAATTTAGTCGAGTTTGAGAACAAGAGCATCGGAATATGTTCGTTGCTGACCGTAACAAACGTTAAAAATGTTAACGTTTGTTACGGTCAGCGACGAACATATGAATCAACCTTTTACGTTTACTTTTAAGTGACGTTAACGTTTTCTTTTTCTTTTATTTAATGGGTTATTCAGAATTAAAGCTTTGATTATAAAACTAAATTCTTAAACTGTACGTGATTGTATGTGTATCTACATTATTCAAGGTATCCTTCGAGACTCTGAAATAGGTAGGTGTGGAGAATGAGGAACAAGGAGTAAAGTTCACTCATCCTGCATATAAAAGGGACGATCCTCCGACCAGACGGGTGTTATGTCTGGCGGGCACTTGCCCAACGGTTGATGTTGGGAAGTTGTATGTATGCTAATTACACGGTAACCTCTGCTTGCGAGATGTAGAATTCGTGTGACGTCAGTATGACGCGTTGTTTCATACTGTGTACAATAGGTAATATTTCTACAAGGCAGTAATAAAATAACATACCGTTAGTCAAGCATGTTAGGTTATCTTTATTGCGTTATATATTTCACGGATTTGACGTAACTACCAACACTCGGGTTGACGACATCCATAATTCATTATAGAAATGTGTAGAATTGTAGATATATCATCACCTGCCTGCCTAGCCTTTTACAAACCTTGTTTTAAATCTAAACAATGCAACATGGAGTAACGCGGAAAGACCGCATCAGGAACTCCCGCATCCATGGCGGTCTTCGTGTCCTTGACATAGCAGACAAACTGCAAGAGCGTCGCCTACGCTGGTACGGTCACGTCTTACGAAAACCGGCATGTTACGTGGGTAACAAATGTCTTGCCATGGCGCTTCCGCCGGGCCGGAACAAGCAAGGTAGACCAAAGAAGTGCTGGCTTGACGTCGTAAGAGATGACATGCGTGTCAACAATCTCACGCCACGGGATGCTAGAGATCGTGCGAAATGGAGGAGTGCTTGCAGGAAAGCGGACCCTGGGCTCCAACGAGGAAGCCGCGGATGAAACCGGGATTATAAGCTGAGATGATGATGATGAAACCAACACTCGGGTTGACGACATCCATAATTCATTATAGAAATGTGTAGAATTGTAGATATATCATCACCTGCCTGCCTAGCCTTTTCCAAACCATGTTTCTAGTCTAACCAATGCAACATGGAGTATTTTTCAAAACGGTCTCCAAAACCTGGCGCACAGGCGAAGAGTAGCCAGCCTGTCGGCGTTCTATAGGATGCATTTTGAAGAGTGTGCGAGGGAATTACATGACTCCTTTCCATCATCGGACGACACGTCGTACGGCGAATATCCACCCTTACGCTGTTGAAACTACTACGATCCGGACGAAGAGTTTCGCGTCGTCTTTTATACTGCGTACATCGAGGGACTGGAACATTTTCCGATGGCAGTAAAACCATTAATATTATTATCCGTAAACATCCCTGACGCACTACAACGCCACGGCAGCCCCTACAGCACCGTCAGTGCGTTATCATATGTTAAAGGTTTCAAAATTTTTTAGACATGAGTAATATAGGCTATAGATAATCCAGCCCTATTCATAAAGTTATCTTTCATATCGCTCTTATCAGTCCGATAAGGTATTCTCAAGTCTGCCACAATAATATAATCATGTTTCACGTTACAGGCATTTCATTAATCATTTATTAGGTTTCTATTATTGTTATCTAATAGTCATAATAAATATATCTACCAACTGTGGTATCGCTCTCATAAAGTTGAATGAAAACAAAGTCCAAGGCAGTGTGACACCTAGCAACTCGGACTGGACCTGTGCGGAGGATTACGATTCTCCCACCTCTCCCCTCACCGCGAAGTCTAGACTTCCAGTAATGGGAATCTTACAGGTTCATTATTGTTTATCCTACTAAATGAATAAATGTCACCTGGCTACTTTGGATTCAGTGGAGAGGCATGCGAAGAGTCTGATTGACGACCCAGATTTAACTCCAAACGGTCTTTAAAGCCTGGACCACAGGCGTAGAATAGCCAGTCGGTGTTCTTTAGGATGCATTTTGTTGAGAGTGAGAGGCCGAGGGAATTGCATGATTTAATTCCCCCATCTACCGATACTATAAATGCGAAAGTTTGTGAGTATGGATGGATGTTCGTGAATCTGACAACAACAAATTTAGATGGAATGGCACACAGACGGTTTATAACTAAGAATAACACATAGGATACTTTTTATCTCTATATTCTCAAAGGTATCGAAACTATCATGGGTGAAACTGCGGGACGCGGCTAGTTTTTTATAAATCTCACAGATTGACGTAAATGTTTGCAATTGGGATGTTTCCTGGGTAGAAAAAAATTGATTCCGTTTAGTCCGTCATTCAGATTATAGAAAAATACTGGATACGTATATTTTATTTTATTAAATCAATAAAAATTGATAAATATAAAAGGCATGAAAGATCAGGAGTGGTGACTGGTGACGTGATGACGTCACTGGTCGCTAAAAAGTGTAGCGTGCAGTGACATCACACGAGTTTTCAACGCACTGTGTCGTCTTCATTTTTTGTTTATATGAAAAAAGGAAAAATACGTATATAGAAAATAATTTTTTTTGGAAATCTGACTGACGGACTAATTAGTTTTTTTTAGTCAACTACCCTATTGCATATGCAAACGTTTATGCTAATTTTGGGGCCAATATGATAGCTAACCTGTCACAGTCAGCTATTTTGCCTTACAAACAGCTGTCTTTCAAAACAATAACAAGAATACGCAACAACTCTCCCATTTCTATATTAATAGCAACGTAATCTGAACCGCGCATGATGAATGATGATGAACCGTCTGGTCCAGCGGGAAGCTGACGTCATAATCGTCTCATTGACGCATGGTATGCACTCCGATATTTACCTTGGATTTTGCACCACTGGCCAAATAACAGTCATCTTTATTCACATTTAATAAAGTTCCTCTTCGGTTGCTGCCACTGACAAGTATCTGAAAATCATTGTGGTCTTTATTCTCGATACAATAAAGTTACTTGTTAAATATGCGAATACACTATAATTGTGTTCAGCACATTTGTTTACAAATATTTTGTGTAGACCTTTATCAGCGCACGTACTGAATTGCAAATAGGTTAGTCTCGGTTCCTATCGTAAAATCATTGTGTATCGTAAAAATGCATTTGTGCCAGACACTGAAGTACAGGGGCACTAGTCTCCTATTTTTATAAATTTGTCATTCCAATACGATTCAATTGTCATTGTGCTTAAAAGTTCATAATCTGCTGAATTCATAATGATCGATCAATTATATCAGATTGCCATTTTACTCCTTGGTAATACTTCTTTGCAAACTTTTGTGGCTCTGCCAACTCGTAACGTAACTGCCAAAAAACCAAGAATGATCATCGTCATCAATTCTGGGCACACGTCTCCTCTCATAAAGAAGGATTGAGCGTAATCACCACGCTTGCTCAATGCGGGTTGGCGATTTCAGACTTAAAGTTCCGGTTTCCTCAAGATATTTGACCTCACCTTATAATCATTCATTGGTGTCCACGACATATATTGAAATTACATATAACTAAGAAATTGCCGTATTGCCATTAAAAAACCCCGTTAATAGAAATGATTTTCTAAAAAATAATAATATTCAATTTGAACATTTATTAATATGGAGTAGCGTCAGTGATTGACCCCTGGAAAATCATAATGACGCCAGTTTGTTAGTGGATTACTAAACTTGTCAAAATCGATCATTATGAGATTACTGATGGACTATTATGACACTATTCTAATAACAGACTAGGGTCACAGGACACTGTACTGTACAATATATTTTGGGTTACAGCTATCAGAGGAAAGTAATTTTTCGTCAAAACCAACTCCTTTTCCTTTCTCCAAAATTAATAATAAAATAATTTATATACATGATACTTCACATTTTAGCATAAAACCGATTTAGTACGTATCACACATTAGGTTCGGTTGAAAACCAGCGTCAGACAGTAGTTGTCTGACCATTTTGCTAAACTGGACCGTTTTAGCGCAGCCGTGAGGCACTCTGACTGACATCTGACATAATCTGGTTACTTCTTATCTCGGCGACAAATAAAACTCAAAAACTTGCCAAATGTTTGATGATTTTGGATGATTTCTTGATAGATTGGAACTGAGATCAGACTGAACGTTATTAAAATAAAAAAAAATTGCCCCTTATGTACAGTGACAGTAGGTTTACCCTAAACTGTCAAATATCCCAATCAATCTTGAGCCTTAATACGTTAGAGATAAAGTTAAAGAAGAAATCTAATAAAGAAATCTGACAGATTTTTAGTAGCTTGAGGTGCTGTCGTCTGTATTTTAGTCTGTGCTAAATAAACATGTTACCTTTTTCTCTTTTTTTTTCTTTCACATCAAGTAGGTACTGGTATTTATTTTATTTATTGGCCTATCTTACACTTTTTAACTTCATAATACGAGCAAGATACACGTATAGCTATTAAAGGTCTCTATGGGACAGTTCGTAAACTTTTTCGTAATACAATCTGTAGGCCTAGTATGAGTTTTCATTACGAAACTCGTTCGCCGATATCGAGCGCGTTTGACTTAGCGATTGGCCCGCTTCAAGGTCGTAAGAACTCTCAACCAATGAGAGCGCCAAACGCGCTCGATACGATCGAACGAGTTTTGTATTGAAAACTCATACTAGGCCTAATGATGTGTCAGACACAGCATGCAAATCCCCGCCCTCACAGATCCATATCTTACAATATATCGATGTTCAAATACCACCCCTTTACATTATTTTAATTTTACTTCAGTTTTTCTAGCCTAGAATGAATATTGATTGATGACACGGTTGGTTCAGTGGTTCAGCGATCGACTGTTGCACTGTGCGTCGCGGATTCTATTCCCGGAACAAATATTTGTATGGCTTAACAAATATTTGTATTTGGTTGTTAGTATATGTGAGTTTTAATGTTTGTAACCAAATGATATTCTTACCACGTTACCTTCACTCGCAGGGTACCTGACATACGATATGATTCACTTCTACGTGCACCACGGCTCGCCTCAAGACGGCACCTACTTGTACGCCATGAAGAGATATCACTCCAATCATCACTTCATCAATCATGACAAAGGTATGTGTCGACTATGTGTTATGTATAGAGATCAGATATTCCGGCGCTTAAATGCCTAAAATTGATTTGATCAAAGAAAAATATGGACATCGCGTGTAACAAGGTGTTTCGACATTTTTAAAGGAAAAATTTATGTAGGTACTAGTATATAAATATACAAAAACTAAAATATTTTACAGAATTATTAGTTGAATGGCGTATCCACATTATTCTTTCGACGGCATTTTGTTCAAGTTTAGGTATATAACGTTTTTTTTTGTTTATGCAAATCCCGAAACTTGTGTCCATTGTGTATTTTTCGTGTATTTTTAAGTAAACAATCTATGTACAAAATTTCAAAAAGATATGATGAAAAACCACAAAGTTATGAGCTTGTTATCTTACATGGTTGTCCCAACAAAAATATGGTTAACGCACCGCTCGCCCGACCGCGCCTGCGTCGCGCGTCGCGGGGGCCCCTGTCTCACTGTGCTTCTAGTACAATGATCTACCGTCAGCTGTGTGTGCCCAGTAACCACACTGCAACAATTTCTAAATGTATTTGGGAAAAATATAATAATATGGTGTAAAAATGATTAAAATCGATTCAATTGCTTATTGTGAACTAACTATATTCAGGTTTCGTATAAAGTGAATTTAAATTTGTATAAGCGCAGTAATTTCCGATCTTTAGTTACATATTAATTGTTATATAATGTTTTAGTATGCTAATTGATAGTGTCTCTCTCGCCTTCTTATCATTTAAACTTTTAGACATTGGAAGAGGCACCGAATCTATTGTTCCCAAGCTAATTTTAAAGTATGTGCAACCTTTTCTTTCTATTTCATTAAGAAAGGGATAAAAGATAAAATATTAGTTTAGTCCTGTCAAAGTATGATATAGACGACTCCATAGACAATTTAGACGCGATTAAAAACATGGCGACTAATGATGGGTTAATTTATGGTAGGCGCAGAAATATAGTTATTGAATTAAAGAATCGGTGCTATTCACCGAATCGTGTGGCAAATGTGTAACAAACTAACAATACCAATGGCTTTCAATCTTCTTTTTTTTGTTTGGGATGGGAAATCATCAAATGACCTCCCCCGGTCTGGGCGGAGCGGAAGGGTGTGTCAGACTTTTACTGACGAAAACCCACCCTTGTTTCTTCACTTGCCTGTGCGCCAGGGCCAAGGTTTCTTTAATAGCCAACCCGCAATCCTGACCCAGGAGGCATCGGTCTTCGTGGATCTCGTCACGATGTGCTGACATCTCTTTGACGCGCGCGTGAAACACAACGCGCCGTCGACTCGGGCCTGGTCCTTACCGGGCGGCGAGCTGCCCACTGCTCGATGTCTAAGCAATCCAAGCGATGCAAGCCCGCACCTACGGTGGCCGGAATAGGGATGTTTAATGGATGAAGGGATGCTACTGCTCATTCAGTCAAGTACCCGAGCTGGACTTGAGAACTTGGCCAATACTTGCCTAAATTTAATATCTCAGTGGGGTGATCGTAACCGCCTAGCATTTGCGCCACATAAAACCTATCAACTTCTACTAAAAGGTAATCTTAAATCATTGCCTACTATTAAATTTAACAACGTTCCCATTAAAAAACAGCAATCCGTATGCTACCTTGGTATGATCTTAGAAAGGAATTTTTCATTTATCGAACATATAAAAATAGTTGGTGAAAAAGCTAAAAAGAACTTTTATGCCCTAACCAGAATATCCAAAGCAACTTGGGGTCTATCATTCCTAACTTTAAAAACTATATATGGAGCTACCTACTTAGGATGTATGTGCTACGGTGCACCTGTTTGGGCCGATAGGGCCAGCATAGGAGCGGCACGACGTAAACTGCTTCAAAGCCAACGTTTGGCACTGATATTTTTATGCAAGGCGTATAGAACGGTCAGTACTGAAGCCTTACCGGTACTGGCAGGTGTACTTCCAGTCGACCTTGAGGTACAGCGACGTGCTTCAATGTACTACTCCGCGAGGGGGGAGGCCATGGACACTAATTTTGTTACACAACGCGACTTTAATAAAATCTCTAGATTATTTAAACCTCAGACTGAAGTCTGGGAGGACCTCTTATCCGAATGGCAAAGTAGGTGGGATAATTCCATCAAGGGCCGGCACCTCCATCTGTTCTTTCCATCCGTTGGTGATCGGCTGGCTAAGACATGGCTGGTGGTTGACCACTGCGTTGCCCAATTTCTCACAGGTCATGGCAACTTTAAAAGTAAACTGTATTCTTTTAAACTTGTTCCTTCCCCTTTGTGTCAGTGTTCTACATCGAACTGTGAATTTGAACAGTCCGCACATCACATCTTGTGGGAGTGTGTTCTTTGGCAGAATGAACGCAATATTATGTTGGATAGTGTACAAGTTACATCCGGAGTCGTTTATTATACGGACCTTGTAGAAACTAGAACCAATTTCCGTGCGTTCGGGCGCTTTTGCCATACCTATTATTGGAATCAATTGTAACAGCTAATTACCTACTTAGGACCCATTAACTTAATCAAATTTTATTCCGTGGTGTTTGGCAATCTGGGCTTCTCCCAGTTGCAATAATGTCCCTTTGTGCCGTTTGGCCTAGTTCTGTTCTGTCTCCTGCTTGTTATGGAGGGAAGTGGAAAAAATATCTTTTTTCTTACTCCTCCGCTATTCTTTTCTGATTAATTTCGTTGCGGGACCCAAGACAGTTGAATCGTTTCTCCGGGACTCGTCAAGCTTCATTGCTCGGCGTTTTTCTGGCGGTCGCCACTGTTGATTCTGGCTTTCAGGAGTTGCAGTGGTTGGGAAAAGTGTGGCGGGTTTGTCCCATTTCAAAAGGATGAAGGGATGGTAAAAAAAAAATATTCTATTTAGTCCGTCATTCAGCTTATAGAAAAATATTGGATTCGTATATTTTTTTGTTTTATCAAATCAATAAAAATTGACAAATATAAAAGGCTTCAAAGATCACGAGTGGTGGCTGGTGACGTCACTGCGCGCTAAAAAGTGTAGCGTGCAGTGACGTCACACGAGTTTTCAACGCACTGAGTCGTCTTCATTTTTTGTTTATTTGAAAAAGAAAATATACGTGTCTAGTACTTCTTGGAAATCTGACTGACGGACTAACTAGTTTTTTTTAGTCAAATACCCTATTCCGATGTAGTCTCTCGACCAGCTCGTCTCCTGCGGCGGCTTGAGGTGTGAGGGCTTTCCTGCTCCCTCACGCGCTCTACCCCCTCCTTTGCTAGCATCACTGCTTCGCTGAAGGAGATCTGCCAAGAACTCACGCTCCGGACCATGGCCTAGACGAGGGTCAGCTGCGAGAGATCGCCGCCGATCTGCAATATCCATCAAAATGATTCAGGCTATGATTGAAAGCATGTTATGTAATTAGGGTGTCAGTCTAAGTGGTAATGGAGGCCTATGAGCTGCAGTGGACGTTTACCCGTTCAAATAATGATGATTATAATGCTAGAACCTTGTGGGCAAAAGCTAGAGAGAAGTAGGTACCGTACCATACTAATGAAGCATTCTATTGTGCCCTCAAAATACGTTGTAGCTTTATAAAACTTGCACACATTGTAATTTTATTGGCTTTCCCTGCTAAAGGTAGTAATGATGAGCAGTTAGCCTCGCCCGTCTTTCGTTGCATTAGGGTTATTGCTAGAATGACTATTTACGACACACGAGCGACACTAACCGACGAGAGGGGGAACTGAAACCGTCGATGCGAGCCGACGACAGCCGTCGTAATATTGTAGCATAGTGGCCATATCATGACTTTACCCCAAACCCTTCCTAGTCGGCTCACGCGGGAAACGGAAGGACATAGGTTAAGTTACGAAAGAAAACAAGAATAACGAAGAAATGGCTCAAAGGTCTTAGCAATCAAGCCAAAAAATCGCATAAAAAATATATAAATAATCATAATAATGTGTTACGCTATTAGGCTGCAGATACAGCTATACCAGTAATTTAGACAGAATAACTGCCCATGCTGTATGTGTAGATATGTATGTGAGTTAAGACGTTTGTAGACGCACCCACAATACAGGAGTAATTCCTAGTGTGGAGTAACTTTTTTTAATCCAAGTCTCGCAATTCAGTGTAGTAATACCCAGTATTGGGTTGTGGAGATTACATTTGACTCCTTACTAATTACATAGAGATAAGTCCTCGTTTATACTTTGTAGTAATTAGGGGGGTTCATACATGTTCTGTCGTGGTGGCCTAGTGGTTAAAACACCAGCCTCTCAAGTATGAGTGTGCGGGTTCCATTCCAGGTCAGGCAAGTACCAATGTAACCTTTCTAAAGTTATATGTACTTTCTAAGTATATCTTGGACACCAGTGACTGAAGGTGAAGGAAAACATCTTGAGGAAACCTGGACTTTATAAGTCTGAAATCGCTAACCCGCTTTGAGCAAGCGTGGTGATTATGCCTCTGTATGAGAGGAGACCTGTGCCCAGCGGTGGGATGATAAAAAGGTTGATGATGATACATGTTCTGCGAGATATCCAAGGGGCAGGGGCTGCTGCCCTCCCCTGCCCAATGTGTTTGCCCATGTACATTACATTTATTTGCATTTATTGCTGCAGGTCAAAATAAGCATTCATTACTGTAAAACACTGGTCTGATCCGTCCTATCCGTCTGACTTATGGAGCCGAGACGTGGACACTAACGGTCAGACTAGTCCATAAGTTTAAAGCCGTTCAGCGAGCTATGGAGCGGGTTATGTTGAAATGAGGTGAACCGACAGAGGACCAAAGTCACCGACATAGCTGAGAGGATTAGCAAGCTGAAGTGGCAATGGGCTGGTCACATATGCCGCCGAACCGACAACCGTTGGGATAAACGAGTCCTAGAGTGGAGACCACGTCTCGGCAAACGTAGCGTAGGACGCCCTTGGGCCAGTTGGAGCGACGACACCAAAAAGGTGACTGGTAGCGGCTGGCGGAGAACTGCTCAGAATCGAGCTTTTTGGGGTGCCATGAAAGAGGCCTATGTCCAGCAGTGGGCGAGTAGAGACTGATGATGATGATGACTAATCTGATTATTTTCCATGAACCAGGACTCCTTACTCATCCACTGTCAGCTCACAGATCAGTCCTCAACTTTAACGCTAAGTTTCAGACCTACAGGAATGAATGTAAATAAGTGTGAGTATGTACGGATGGTAGTAGTAGCAAGCTACTACTACCATCCGTACATACTCACCAAGCTATCCGAAACTGTCAAAGATTCTCAATCAACCTTGAGCCTTAATGTTTTAATGATACAGTTGAAATTCTAATAAGGAAATTTTGTCAGATTGTAACATAAATGCTCCTATTACCGCCAGGTTTAGCTACCTTAGGATTCACTTTAGAAAAATAAATGTTCTCAAAATTAATAGCGCCATGGGTCGTTATTGGAGTCAAGTTTTGTAATTTGGATTCTATTGCCGCCTTAAATTAAAACATCATTTTTTAACACAAAAACCAACGAAAAGTATTATATAGGTATTAGGCAACATAATTTTTTGTTTCTGCGAAACCCGAAACACGTGTCCAGTATTTTTAAGTAAAGAATCTTTGTACAAAATTTCAAAAGATATCATGAAATACCTGAAAGTTATAAGCTTGTTATCCTACTTGGTTGTCCCAACAAAAATATGGTCAACGCTCGCGAGTGCTGTTGCGCGGGCGTGCTCACGCGTCGAGTACTATGGTCTACCGTAAACTGAACTTGTGCGTTCGGTAACCACACTACAACAATTTCTAAATATATTTGGGAAAAATATAACATGGCGTATAAATTATTGGAATCGATTTAGTTGCTTATTCTGAACAAACTATATTCAGGTTTCGTAAAAACAAAAAATAACATTGTGTACATTACAGTTGTGTATAATGCGATAGCAAATAGATAAATCCATTTTTAGTGTGTTATTTTCGCTAAGTAATATTTAGATGTACTTAGGTGGCTGCAGATGCGATTTTTTCCCTATATTATATCTTATGAATGATTTAAAAATTAGATCGTTAATAGAGTAGACATTATAGGGGGTCGTTAATAGGAGCTTTTTCGTTAGTAGCTTGATGTGCTGTCGTCTGTACAAACGACAATCTGTTAGATTCTTCTTTCTTTATTTTTTGGCTTCGCACGGTCTGTGCATTTAGCCAATGTCGAGTAATTATGAATTATTCATGTAGAAAAAGACTGCAGCGTGACCAGTCTTACGTGTGAGGTTTGGGGCTAAGTCATGATGTGGCCACTATGCTGCGATATTTCACTGTTCTTTATAAACTATTTACTAAATGCACTTTTTACTACATAAATCACGCACTTTTATTTAGTAAACAACACTATAAATAATTTTAAAAGTCCAATGAAAAACGAGCGTGACACTCAGCTTGACTTTCCCGCCAAAACTCCATCTGTTAGATTTCCTATTTTGTTTTTTGGTTCACTTCTTCCCGTACTTTTGTACGGAAAAGGCAAAGACATAGTACGCCATACAGCCTAGAATTCAGTAACTTTTTTCTTGAGTAAGTTTATATCCTAACTTATCCTAATTTACTCTAAACTTATCCTAACTTAACTTAATCTAACCTAACTCCTTTCGATTCCCGCGTAACGCCGATTAGGAGGGGTTTAGCGTAAAGACATGATGTGGCCACTATGCTACAATATTTCACTGTTCTTTACGAATTATTCACTGAATGCACTTTTTACTACATAAATCACGCGTTTTTATTTAGTAAACGACACTATAAATAATTTAAAAGTTCAATGAAAAATGAGCGTGGCACTCATCTTGGCTTTCCCGCAAAACTCGACAGTTGTCTGCCAGATTTCCTTATTAGATTTACAACTTTATCCCTAAAGCGCTAAGGCTCAAGATTGACTGTCGTCCGTACATTACAATTTCAAGCGTAATGGTGCTTTTTGAGGCAAAGAGATGGACAGTCATCTACGCTGTTGTTATTACTAAGTCTGGACTAACTGTCCCTTAGTAAACTTATACCGTCTTACTACAAAACATGGATTTTATTTAGATCACCATCCTATTTGCGTAACACACTATACTATCAATTGTAATCATATTGAAGCATATTGCTAATGCATTGCTCCAAATGTACAAAAAGAAGTGTCTGTCCAATGACGTAAATAACGCAATGAATGTTTTTGAACTGTCAAAGTGAAACCCATTGCTACTGACAGTATGTTACGTAATTTCCCTACTGGTTTAAACCACATAAATGGTTATTTAATCTTTTTTTTTATTATTATAAACTAGCGCTTGACCGCAATCCCGCCTGATGGTAAGCAGTGTTGCGATCGTTGATGGTAAAGCGCGCTAGTTTATTAAGAGCCTATTCACTCAGAAAAACTGAGCGAAAAGGAAAGAAGACGGCAGTTGAGCGAGGTGATGCAATGTTAATCCCAACAACACGACCAACGATGCTGCGCCAAAGGGAGATTGATCTGAAGACCCTCCACGAACAAACTCCCAATACAACAACATTAGGCGCATCGTACCCGGCACACATCGCAACACAGTTGTGTTGCGACGGGTCTGAGCAGTTGCTCAGACCCGTCGCAGACAAATCGCTTGGCGGCAAGACTTTGTCTAGTGGGTGGTAATTTCTGCCGGCGGACGATGTTATGGCCTAATACCGAGAAAAATTAAATTAAATTAAAAATTATACGAGTACACCTAACCATTATAGAAATGCAGTTCTTTTTATAAAAACGACAGCTTAGTTCGGTACTGCTTTGACTTAACCTCAATAAAGTTCGAAATACAAACATTGACTCAGTGGTTAATTGTGGAACTAAAGTTGATTTCATTTTGTAATAAGGGGGTTAGTATTTTCCTTAAGTTAAGCCCTTCATTTATTTTCCAAGGTCTTTGATATGTGGACTCAGCTCGTTACTCATAAATTGTTGTTTATATAGGTTTCATTCCGATTATATATTTTGGCTGATACCGATTTCGTTGTTATCAGTTACTCGATAGATAAAATTCATATACCTGTAACGATAGAGCTAGATACGCGTGGGCACGTTTTCCATCGAAGTGAAAAATCGTAATGTTTGTTACTACCTACCTAATATTTTTTATGACTATTCATTTAAAATAACAAATAATAAAATCGAAATAAATAAAAGTAGTAACAGTAAACAAATCTTGAGAACGACTGGACCTATTTTTTTACATGTTTTCGAAGTTTGTGGCTTTAGGATAAACCGGTTTCTTCACGATGTTTTTCTAAACCGTTTTGAGAGCAGTGATGTAGGCCTAGTATGAGTTTTCAATACGAAACTCGTTCGATCGTATCGAGCGCGTTCGGCGCTCTCATTGGTTGAGAGTTCTTACGACCTTGAAGCGGGCCAATCGCTGAGTCAAACGCGCTCGATACGATCGAACGAGTTTCGTAATGAAAACTCATACTAGGCCTACTGGTCAAATAATTTCCACGAAGTAAAGCGCTTGTAAAGCGCTTGTAAGTAAAGCGCGGCCGAAGCCACGGCCACCAATGCTCTCAACACGGTTATTTTTGTATGAACTATATAAATCAAAATTCTTGTAATTTAAAACGTAAAAACCTAGTCGCGATCTCATCTCAGCGACAACCAGTGTCAAAAACTTTAAAAAATGTAGGGAAATTGGAGGTATTTATCAAAATCAAAAGTCATTTATTTGAATACGGCTGAGAATCAGCACTTTTTGAACGTCAATATTACATAAGACTACTACAATTTTGACTCGCTTAGTAGTATCCGCAAAGTTATTGCTAACAGTTAACGGGTATAGTAGCCTCAATGACCTTGTGCATGTGGGCGGAGCTAAACGCCGTACTCCCGAATTCGTAAAATGCGCGCGGTGGCGCGCTAAACTAAAACGACAATCAAAGAATATCCAGAGATGCAGACAAGCCGCGTGTATGTCGCGATTTGTGCCTACGATTTCAGACGGGGGTATGGATGCAAGACCGATAAATGTATATTTTGTATTGATAAATGTTAATATCGTACTATAATATATTTGTAGTATTCTTGATCAATGTTTGAATAAAATCAAGGAGTGCTCGTTACACAGTTTAATGACCAATCGCAGACTGACAGACATTTGTAAAACAAGTACCCACACATTATAATATATCATAACATTAATATAAAAAAATAATGGTAGATGGTAATATATCTATCGATTCAACATATTTGATTTTTTTTTCACTACTTTTCAGTATATGAGTATCTACAGTATGTTAAGAAAACCCTGTCCGACCCATAAGGATAATAAAGGTTAGGTAAACACATGACCAAATATAATATAAAATTTTACGTAATCATCATAGAAACAATACAAATGAATTTTGAAATAATCTTTTTTTTCCCGCGAATTAATTCCAACTTCCCCATAACTTGGTAATTTTTAAAAAGTGACAACACCGGTATTCTTATGAGCGAATAGCAATGCGACCACGTGCCGCGTGCCCTGCCGCCCGCGCAAGGGTGCTTAACGCACATTTATTAAGTTACCTCTTTTTTTTTGCGAAATAATATTTATTTTTTAAGGGGATTTTTTTTTAAGTTTAGCCCGGTTTTGTATCCATTAGTAGAATCAGCTATCGATACCTAACAACACCTTCACGGGTCGGACAGGCTTTTCTTAACATACTGTATAGTAAGACCGTAACGGCATCATGTCTTTGCAAGTTTCCTTGAATTAATTACTAGTGGTATTACTAGTGCGAATAACATAAACGAGTTCATCGCGTTAACGTAAAACAAACTCGCACTAGGCACTTTGAGATATTTTTATTTAAAAAAAAAACGTGCCTCACACTAGGAATTACTCTTATCGTGGGTGCGTTTACAAACATATAACTTCACAGACACAAACAGCCAGACCCGGAACAACTACTTGTAGGACATGTTCTGAATATTTGTTCCGCGCGGGAATCGAACCCGCGACACGCAGCGCAGCAGTCAATAGCTTAACCACTGCGCTAACCGTGCTTTATATAGAAGCCATGAGATTACAAAGCGCGTAGTTTTGGCCGTTTTTCATGACGACATAGTACCTTATTTATACTGTGTTAGTGATGTCGGATTGAATGTACTCCGTCGTAATGAGGTTTCAAATAAAACACGAGTTATTTTAAAATCTGTAAATTTTAATTCTTCGATCCGATAAATTACATGCGAGATTATAGGCAAATCTAAAGCTGCAGAAAGTTCTTGCAGTTGAGAATGGCCACAGTCTATTTCTATTGTTCCTACAACTGCACAGCTGATATTGATTTCTGTAGGATATGCAAAATGTTTCTATACACATACGGCATTTAAAAATAAATAGGGAATGTAGTCCCACTTGTCGTTCTCCAACAATATCCATAGATTCTAAACCACAGTCTATAATTCTCCGTGCTTCGCAAATTTCTTTAGTTTTGAATAAAAGTAAGCAAAATTAACTATGCGTCGCCCTTCGATGAAACAGCTTGAGATTTGTTGAGGTTTTGGTGATATTTTGAGCTAAAAAAAAATATAACATACATTTTAATTAACCCTAGCAACATTGTTAGACATTTTTGTCAAGGAATTAATAGAAAGACTAGAGGTTGCGTACACTAGACGACCAATACCCGTATATAAAGAGCGAAGAGGTATATATCTTTCCATTTGTAAGTCGAAAAATGTTATTACAATATTATTTGTGAAAAACAGAAAATAAATAAATATATACGGACAAATCACACAGATTGAGCTAGCCCCAAAGTAAGTTCGAGACTTGTGTTATGGGATACTAACTCAACGATACTATATTTATAATAGATACATATATAGATAAACATCCAAGACCCAGGCCAATCAGGAAAAGATCGTTTTCCATTACGACCTGGCCGGGGATCGAACCCGGGGCCTCCACGTCGCAGGCAGGCGTGTTGACCGCTGCGCCACGGTGGACGTCAAAAAAATTTACTGATAACTGTGACATTCCAAGCCCGCCAACTCGCGTCCATCGGCTTCGGCTACTTTAAACTATTACTTATAGAAATAAAATATTTACAGGAAGAATCATTTAAAATAATCGAAGTTAAGTAAGAGTTTTTATTACACATTTTTGCTAATATCTCGAAAACTAAAAGTCCTATCAACTCAAAACTTGTTGTAAAACTGTTTTTACACTAAAACCCTTAATTGAGCTCTAATTTTTGGTTTATATCACCATTAACAAAAAAACAGATTTTCAAGTTACGTAAATTTCTAATAAGATTTTTATTTTTAAATCTCCTTACAAATTTCTTATGTGAACTTTTATGCAACTGTCAATATAAACTATTGAACTATTGGTTGCTATAACGTATATAGGCAATTACAAACCTATTAATTATAATCTAAGTGCGAGTATTTACTTACCTGAATAGAGTCTTCTATATTATCAGCGGATGTAGTCGGATTATTGCCTTTCAGGTCTAATGATTTCTTTCTAGATTTCCTGGAACAGTTCGTAATTATTTAACTTCAACTGTAATAGAAAAATAGAAAAGCTATTAGTAATCATAAAGAAAAATACAGTAATATATAGGTATAAATACAAGAGTATAGGTAGATAGATACTTACGCCACCAGACGCATCTACAATTCTCATTTGCGAGCTAATCTATGAACGTACACTGACACGATTCGCTCGTAAATATTTGCACTCACACAGGCAAACACGCGTAGTCGGCGATAGCCGGAGCAGAGCAGCGAACGACACAACCCTCCCGTCTGAATGCTAACGCACGACTGCCGCCCGCGCCCGCGCAGAGCACCTCTAAACCTGTATTTCAAAATAAGGATATTTTCTTGGCAAATTTTGATGGATTTAAATACGCTTTGGCATATCTGTAGTACCTCTAACCACGAATTTTTCAGTGTAAAAATATTTCCACACGTCAATGCCGTTTAGAAGTAATAACGAATAGTAGCCAAAAATAGCGTTTTGGTAAATATTTTTTTAAGGCAAAAGGCAAAGTCCTACGAAAAAATCATCTTTAGTAAATGTTGTACATGAATCAATAGACAAGATATATTTTTTTCAAATCTCAAAACCAAGCCGTTAAATACAAATTAGCTTCCTAAAGTGACCATTTTTCGCTACTAATGAGAGTAAGGCCCTTAACTACAAATGTAAACTTCTTTGTTTCACCTTTAATTAGATACCTACTATAAAAAGTACTTAACAATAAAAAAATAATTGTCTAGTAAGATGTCGAATTTACCTGTAAGTGTTTGTTATATTTAACTGTTATTAAAACATGTTTATCATTGTAAGAATCAATATAATCAAACGTTGGTAAATCTAAATAAATAAATAAAAGACAGTCCCCCAAAACGTCCGCCCTTCGCCACTACCTAGTGATTTCACTGAGAAAAAGAAGTGGCGGGAACAAATTCCCCAGATTTTTGATAGATTGAGACCAAGATCACACTTGCAACTTTTTAAAAATTGTAAGATTTTTTTTATTTTATGATTCCATTAACCATAATACGATTCCATTGTCATATTGTGCTAAAAGTTAGTAATCTGTAAAATTAATAATGAATGATCGATCAATCATCTGTCAGTTGTCTCGTAATGGAATGGTGATAGAATGACATTGCCGTGTTGGGATTATTATAAAATCCGTTAATAGAAATGTTTTTCTATAAACTACTACTCAATTTGAACATATGGAGTGGAGTGTCAGTGATATACCACTCGAAAGTCATAATGACGCCATTATGTTAATAGATTACGAAACATGTCAAAATCAATCATTATGAGATCTCTGACCGACCACTCTGACACTATAGTAATAGCAGACTAGGGCTCCTGAACAGTACAATGTCCACAGAATCAGTGTATTTACTACGCTTTAGGTATAATAATTAATTAATGTCAGTCCTGGTGGCCTTGTGGTTAAAACTCCAGTCTTTCAAGTATAACTGTGCGGGTTCGATTCCAGGTCAGGCAAGTACCAATGTAACTTTTCTAAAGTTATATGTACTTTCTAAGTATATCTTTGACACCAATGACTGATATAAGGTGCAGGAAAACATCTTGAGGATACCTGGACGTTCAGTCTGAAATCGCCAACCCGCATTGAGCAAGCGTGGTGATTACGCTCAATCCTTCTCTGTATGAGAGGAGACCTGTGCCTAACAGTGGGACGATAGAAAAAGATTGATGATGATGATAATTAATTTTATTATTTTCTTTTGTTTCAGCCTTTGGCATCAGTAGCGACATCTGGGATCACGTTTTCAGAACATTTGTGCACGTTAAAAAGTTAACTTTTAGCTTACATTGGTAAGAATAACTTATAGGTATTATTGAGTTTACTGGTTGATATTTTGCCAAAGTCTAATTGTTTTAATGAAAGTACCATCATTGGTGGATACATGACGTACTGACTATTGTATGTAGGTATATACCTCTCTCTACGTAAATCGGAGGAGGGGGGGGGATTGTTTGTTGCATTCAAATACTTTATTTGAACATATTTACTTTATACATATATACAGTATGTTACGAAAACCCTGTCCGACCCACAAGGATAATAAGGGTTAGGTAAACAAATGACCAAATAAAATATAAAATTTTGCATAATCATCACAGTAACAATACTAATGAATTTTGAAATAATCTTTTTTACCCTGTAACTTCCCCAAAATTCGGGAAATTTAAAAAAGTGTAAACACCATTTTAGACCTTATAATTGTCGGCTTTCTTTTGATTATTTTTTTAGGTTCTTTAGCGGCGTCAGTGTGTCTAGCCGCCGACGGCGGCAAAGGAATAATTAGAGCTGTACTAATTTTTGCGTAATAACGTTTTGTTTTTGTCGATATTATTCGAAACTGTACCTGGCCGAATGATTTGTTGTAAAAACACAGATTACCTAATGGTAAAAGTACTTTTTTTGATTATCGATTAATTACTCATAACAATATTGTAACACAAGTACCTATTATTAGTAAATAGGAACTAGAAAGGTCTTATGAAATACGATTTTAGGAGAATATTATAAACAATGTAAAGCATTTAAGTTCACCTGATTTAAGTTATGTGAAAGTTCTAAAATCTAAAGAATGCCATGCGATGTTGAATCGATGCGTGAAATTCTGAAATACAAAATTGATACCAAAAATCGATACGAGAAATATTTTGAATACTTTCACACCTCTAGTCAAAGGGCACCGCCGTGCAGTTAGAGTACCTATTTTTATGAAATAAAAATCATTTTTATTTTAAATTTATTAGTTTCGCGTAGACATGGCGTCCGTGTAGACGTATCGTTTATTGTGTGATCACATAGTTTTCTAACGTAATGTAACCTGCTGATGGAAGGTACCTAGTGAAACTGCAATTGTGTTGTGTTGTGTTGTGATCAGGTGTTGAACGATTCGGATGTGACTACTTCTTGGTCAATGTGGTTCCAGCATGACGGTGCCCCACCATATTTTTGCCGACCTGTACGTGAGTACCTCCACTATCAGTTCGGCGAGCAGTGGATTGGTAGGAGTGGACTAACGTTGTGAAACACCGTGCTAATCTCGTGGGACGGTGTCAGGCCGGTATCGTTCTTAGTGAACGAAATATGGAACAACATCTCCGCCACAGCCATTGTGCTCATCGAATGAAATTCGAAGATACATTCGGAGGGTCAGACGACCTTTCTACTTAAAAAAAAGTTCTTTTCACGAGCTGCCTAAGTAGGTATCATTGTTTCTTTCTAGAGTCGATAAACGTGGTTAGACTACCAATACCTACATGCATGAGGTCAACTGAGGTCATGACCTGTGCCTGTGTTGCCATGAAATTACCTATTTATTTTATTTAAGTTATTTATTTTTAAGGGGGTATTTTTTTTTTAGTTTAGCCAGGTTATGTACGCATTAGTAGAATCAGCTAACGATACCTAACAACACCTTCACGGGTCGGACAGGGTTTTTGTAACATACTGTATATTAAAATAATTCCTATCAAGCGACTGACAAGCGTCTGTTTAGCTTTTTCTCTTACTTATTTTTATAAGGCTTATAGATGTGTTGTTTAATTTAAGAGCTATATTAAATCGCATTAGAAGCTGTGCTGTATGTACGGACGACAGCAGGTTAAGCTACCGGATACTGTAAAATATTGCCAATCAACCTTGAGCCTTAATGCCTTAGAGATAAAGTTGAAAATCTAATAGAGAAATCTCACAGGTGTAGTAGCTTGATGTGCTGTCGCCTGTACTCAATATTATAAAGGACGTATCTGACATCGACGCACAAACGAGTACCATAGATCCAGTACATGACTGAACCCCACAGGTGGAACTTTGTCGGCTTTTTCCTGATTAAAAAAAAATAATATGCAGTTTTTTTCACTTTAAACCGTTCATAATTACTATACGTTTATAACCCAATAAGATTTTAAAGTAAAAAATATTTATTTCGCTAATTACACAAAAAAGCGCAATGTGAACAAAACTCGAAAAACTTTCCTATCAGCTGATTTAATAGAGTTCACATCAGAGGTCAACGTCATACCCACAAAGACGCGCGGCGGCACGCTTGCAATGTTCAAAGGCCGAGCCGACACATTTTTTTAAACACTGTTATTTCTGTAACCGCTCACTAACGACATAAATGACTATCATAATTTTATTAGTGGCATGCGGTGTAGCCTCCTCGCGAAGTTTGCGTTACGATGTCAGATACATCCTGTATACAGATGAAAGCGGTTACTTAATGAATTCGAAAAAAGAACAGTTATTTAGATAAGTTGTTTTTGTATGATGACTACAAGCATGTTTTTCGATATCACTCACTAATTACCTCTCACCCAATAATGATCGTGAACGAAGATTGTGACAAATTAAATGAGAAATAAGCATTTCAATGTTAAGATTTGTGTTAGTGCAAAAATTCTGTCGACCTCACAAACTGTGTCAGATTTCATGGTCACATGAGTTCAAAAGTAATAATACTAGATATTCAAATACTTTCTAAAATATATGTGCAGTCTGGTTTGCATTGTAATATTTTGTAAATGCACCAGCCCCCTAATCGGCGAACACATTTTTGTCAAATGATTGCGACTGAGTTGGTATCAGTTGGGATCGTTCGGCCCGCCCATTGGTCCATTCGGTCCAAACGATCCCAACTAGTCGCAATCATTTGACAAAAATGTGTTCGCCGATTAGGGGGCAGATTTTGGTTGCGTCGGATGACGTTTCAAAGTACAGTCACAGACGTAAATCGCTCACGTACTAATTTATTGGCTCATTTGCAAAAAATATGAAACTGAGTTTATTGCATATCCTTAGCGTCTATACTAGGACCTCGAACTCGTTGAACACTGCGTTTGGTTACTAGTATCCTAGTATGGACATGAATCTGTAAAAAAACGTAAAACTAATTTTTAATTTCAAATATTTATAAAAACTTTGATACGTTTCTGTAAAATATGAAAAACCTAGATTTAATACTAAGTAAGCGAAATATAGGTGCAGACGGCGACCTTCTCTTGCTTGCGGTCTGAATGTAGAAAAAGTAGGGTTGTGTGTGTGTGATATTTATTTGTTGTAAAAAATGTTGAATAAGTAATAGGGTATTTGACTAAAAAAAATAATTAGTCCGTCAGTCAGATTTCCAAACACCACGTATCCACGTATTTTTTTTTTGTTATCAAAATAATAAAAATTTACAAATATAAAAGGCATCAAAGATCAGGAGTGGTGGCTGGTGACGTCACCGGTCGCTAAAAAGTGTAGCGTCTAGTGACGTCACACGAGTTTCCAACGCACTGTGTCGTCTTCATTTTTTGTTTATATGAAAAAAGAGAAAATACGTGTCTAGTATTTTTTGGAAATCTGACTGGCGGTCTAATCAGTTTTTTTTAGTCAAATACCCTATTATCACTTAATTAAAATATATTTTTGTTGCAGAAATTAGGTTGTTTAAGATTATGTGGTGTTTCTATTTATGTATTAATTTGACACAAATACGATTTGCAGTATGTTCTTGCTAGCAATGCTAGTGCTGTAAGTCGAAAGTAAATTAAGGATACCAACCTATTTTAAGTCTGTGATGTATAGAAAATAAATACATATACAACATGTAAATTAATTAACGCACTTCCTAAAAATAGTTTGTTCAACTGAATCGGTCTATATCATTTTTAATATAGGTAATTTTTTATCCCAAAAATAATTAAAACTGCGGAAATTATTGTCATATTAACCCTGTTCTTTGTACCGATTTTTAAAAACGCAGTTTTACTTGTAATCATACTGATTTAATCATTCAATACAAAATAAAGAAAAAAACCTTTTCCAAAAACGTTAAAGTCTTCGTTCTCCATGAATTGGTATAACTAATTTAATAAATAACAATGCATATTCATATTAAATTAAAAATTCAGTGCATATATTATGATTGATTGGGGTTATTAAGGGTGTGCGATAATTACATTACATGTTGCACAAAGATCTCTCCTAAGCCTGGATTTGTGCCGAGGCTCACCTCTGTGGAGTCATGAGGAACAGAGTGTAAAGTTCACTCATCTTCCATAGAAAAGGGAGGATCCTCCGATCAGTTAGGTGTTTAGTCTGACGGGCACTTGCCCAACGGTTGAAGTTGGGAAGTTGTAGGTATGTATGCTAAACGTAATGTAAACTCCGTTTGCGAAATGTAGAATTCTTCTGACGTCAGTATGACACGTGTTTGTTTCTGGCGTTTCGTAGGTTCCGCTACACCCTCAATTACATAGCACTTAAAATATGACTGAGGAGATGTTATGTATAAATAATCACGTGATATGGAAATGCCCAGTGCTTTTAATGTGCCTTATGAGTCTAAGGACAAACACAATGTGCCTCAATAATTATTAAAGTTTAAACATTTGTTAAAATATTTAGCGGCTTTAAAGGCACATACAGAAATGGCATTAATTATTTATAATTGTAATAATTTAATTAGATATTTTTTAAATCTATTTTTTTCCAAACATATTTCAATATGTAAGTCTGGTACAAAGTATTGCATACACACTATTTTTAAGCATATCTACGAACTATTTTTTTTTATCTAATTCTAAATTCTAAATGATGTTTCAGCGTAAGATGTTTAATTTTAGTTCATTTAAATGTAGATATCATAGTTTAACGCGCTTGACTGTACGTACCTGCAAATTGAAGCCTGATAAAGAGAATATAATTTTAAAATGTCATTGAAGCCGGAGAAGCTGTCTATTATTTACACCAAGACAAATATTATTAATTCGTGCATTTGGATTATAATAGAAATTCATTTAAAATATGTAAAAAAATATCGTTTTGTGAAAAGATGGCTAGTTTACTTCAGCAAGATATCGTATTTTCGTTAAATGAATATTAGGTGCCTACCTAATATTCGTTTAACCAAAATGGTTACTTATGCACGGAAGCACATCAGTCTGTAGAAGCTGATTTCTGAATGTAGCACAAGCGAAAATTTTATAGAAGTGTAAGAATTTGTGAGTTCGACTAAAACTGTAAACACAAAAACAATTTATAATGTATTTTCAGTAAACTTACAAATCATTCACAAACATACAAGTACTAGCATGCAATTATAAACAGCAGAAAACTTTGAATTTACAGCGGGTCCTAAACTATATGTCGGCCAAATTCGATAAAGAATAGAGGTAAACAAACCGTTGCTAAGCAACGAGTAGTTTACGCCTAAAAGACAGATGTTAACAACCTTGTATAGATAGATGGTTTTCATAAAATTAATAATTTTAATTTTCACACATGCAAACATACATTCATTACACCATTATTCGCTACACCACTAACACTTCCTAAACATAATCATCAAACACTCACACTTACTCCATACAATTACACTCTTCACCGTCTCTCTCTCATATTTTTAAAATTTATATTCTTAAAGTTACAAGGTCAAAATTCAAGAATTTGCTAGTCCATTGGCGCATCTGCCCAAAATTGTATTATATGTATACCCTGTAGCCGGACACTGCCCCTAAGATACAGGCCTAGCCTAGTTTAGGGGACAGGGATTAACCTATTGTACCTATCGTATCGTAATGCAGTATTAATGTATACAAAAAATGAAAAAATGTATTTTTTTGTGCCAATAAATATTTGTATTTGTATTTGTATTAATTCTACTTGCTACTAATGTAAAAAACAGTTTATTTGTTTAGATATTTATGATTTGCATAAAACGCTTAAACGATTTGAATGGAATATGACATACATGTAAGCTAATTTCCTAATAGATTAAATTTTTTGATACATATATATAGTATTATACTTACTCGATACTTGAAAGTATTACAATACATGTGTTATGCAGTTGACTTGAAAGTAATTAAAATACACAAAATTGTAATGGCAAATGTGAGGCATTTGTCAAAACTTTAATCATTGGTTGAATTCCACAAAATGTGTTTAATATCTGGATTTCATCCATCTTACTTTTTTTGTAAATCGTGTAATGGGCTATCACGTAAAATTAATGTCGACTTTTTAATGGTTACTCGAAATACCAAGTTATTATGCATGTTATTGAAGTGATTCTATTGAAATATGCTGTAATAGGAATTGTTAATAAATAGTTAGCATGTAAAAGTCGATAATCATGTAAGGAGATATGTAACACGTGAGTTGTGATAACCCTAATTTAATTTGTTTACCTCTATTCTTTATGAAACTTGGCGAGAATATAGAAATGTTTAGCTTGATGTGTAGCCGTATTACTCAGTTCGTGGAACTGTGGCCCGTAGACCTTGCTACGTCAGCAAAGGGGGTTATTTCCATTACAATTTCATAATAACCCGACTTTATTGCGAAATTGTAATGGTACGGACGACAGCAGGTCAAACTACCCAAAACTGTCATATATTCCCAATTAACCTTGAGCATTAATGCTTTATAGATAAAGTTGAAAATCTAATAAATAAATCTGACAGATTGTACTTGATTTATGTGCTGTCGTCTGTACAAAAGTATAAACTACTTAATGATTTTATTTCTGTAAACTGTACATTTGTACAAATGCTTATGTACCTATACATGTCAATATAGACGAAACACATTACGTATGTTATGTCTTAGATTATTAATATAACTTGCTTGCCAATATAATGAGTAATGACACTTGTTGACAATTTACTATTTTATATAAATTAAGGATAAAAATGATTGTTTTAAGTTACTTCACGACACTACTACCTAATTAGTATGAAACAGTGCCATCAAATATTATAAATATTTTTCTAATAAATAAAATTGTTAAAGTAGTTTTTTTTATTATACACTTCTCATCAAAAAAATCGAAACATCTTACGAGTTTATGTTATGTAAAGATTATCAGAAAGATATACATATTTAGACATATATGTCATATGTCGTTTAATAGTGAATAAAAAGAGATTTAAATCCTCTTGTTAATGTTCTAAATTCAAATTAAATTTAAAATTTATATTTGTATTTAGTAACGAGTAGGTAATTTTTGCCCTGTATTCATATCCTTCATACTCCATGAAGGATATGAATTAAACAGTACATGTAAATGAAAACAAAACCTAGGAAAAGTTTCTTTAGTAACTGGTATTCCCTCCCCGAGCTCTTATGACTGCTTCCATGCGGTTCTTCATGGATCGGATGAGAGTGACAATCAAATGTTGAGGCATTTCATTCCATTCTTTTTGGATCGCTTGCTGCAGCTGGCTGAGTAATTCCGAGGCCGGATTTCTAGCACGAACACTTCTCTTTAACTCATCCCATAAATGTTCGATGGGATTCATGTCCGGGCTTCTTGTTGGCCATTCCATAATGGGGATATCGACTTCAGCAAGATAATCTTGTACGACGCCCGCGGTGTGCGCCCTAGCATTGTCGTGCATGAATATGATGCCCTATGCAAATAAAATGTGTGTAGGGCATCACGTGAAGCTCAAGAGACTGTTCGACGTACCGGTGACAGTATAGTGCAGGCAGACGTGGCCCAGACAAGAAACCTTGCTCTGTCTTACTTTCGGCGCTGATTCTTCCCCAAATCGCCCATGAATCGACACCGTAGCTGACCTTTTCTCCAATACAGCATAGTGCAAAGCGTTCTCCATCTCTTATATAGACCTTGTTCCTTCCATGGCTACCATATAGCATAATTTTACACTCATCAGAAAAGAGGACTTTGCCTCATTGGACGTATGACCAATTTAGGTGCCCACGTGCAAAGCTAAGCCGTGCTCTCCGATGGTCTGCAGTGAATTTCGGCCCGTTTGCTGGTTTGTGCGGCACCAATCCACGTTCCTTCAACCTTCTTCTAATTGTAGAGTCATTTACAGCCACACCACGTACGACATGAAGCTGCTGCTGTAGTTGAAAAGCATTAAGGCGTCGATTTCGAAAAGAAGTTGTTATAATAAATCGATCATCTCGCTCTGAAGTAACGCGATTCCTGTCAGATCCTGAACGGCGCGTGAACAAACCTGTCTCCCGATAGCGTTTGTAGACCCTATGAACAGATGACAGGCTTAGATGCAATCTTTCAGCGACAACACGCTGACTAAGTCCAGAATCCAGTAATGCCACCACTTGGGCGGCCTCTGCCGATGACGTGAGTATGTTTTCCAAAAACAAAAACTTTTTCAGACGTGCCGAAGCCGCAGCAAACAAAAAAAGAACAAAAACTTTCAAGATAAAAGCAAAATTTTAGTTTACAAAAGTGAAATGGACTCTAAACACACATTTGTTCCAAAACAGTGATACATTTCGTTTATAGATAAACAAATGAAATTCTAATTTTGAATTTAAAATTTTCGTTTATCTTCTTAATGACCAAACTGCCAGCTATACATGGTGTGTTTTTTTTTTCATGGAATTGTAGCACGGGCGCTACACAAAGGACTATAAATCACTCACACCAGATCACAGCTACACAAAGGACTGTAAATCACTCACACGAGGATTGCGGAAGTCACGGCGCGCGTCCCTGCGACCCTGACTCCCGCAGCGAGGGTTCCGACCCTGTTTCCATGAATCGTGACCAACGATCAACGTCCGTGGGAACCATACGAGTCGTCTAGCACGTGAAGACGGAACTGGCGCGCTTTTCTACATCAACCAATCATACGCCGCGGCCTGCCTCGATCAACGAATCAGCATCAAGAACGAAGCTGATTCGTTATTGGTTACCCCACTATCATTTAGAGATAGTTAGTATAGAGATAGTTAGTATTTAAGTGAGTGCATAGCTTGTAAGAACATTATTATAACATTATTATCATATTCTACATCAGTGTACAACATCATTATTATATCCATTCCTTGATCACACTCTAGTATCGCGTCAGTTTTACACGTCTTATACATTGTACTTCTTTCCACATTCGTGCAATACATAAAGTTCAATTTATTTGAGTTTCAATTACGCGACACGACCTACGCGCTACAGTGGTGACCTAAGCGACGTGAATCAAGACAAGCGTGACGGTACTCGTGATTAGCACATTCTAGTGGCTTCCCACAAGCGGGTCTCACCACTAGGATTTCAAGAGGCTATATTCACGGTATTGCTGCGTGATACACCAGAAGAGTAATCAGGATGGCGACCAACAACGCAACACAGGTAAGCAACGCAACACAGGTAGGAGGGCAAGTCGACACGCTCACACTACAAGCACGGCTGTCTGACTTTTGGCCGGCGTATCCCAGACTATGGTTTACACACTTCGAAGCAGTAATGGCGCCACAGAGGCAAGGTGATGACGCGCGCTATCAAGCAGCTATCGCCCGACTAGGCCTGGACGCACTTCAGCAAGTAAGTGATATTATAATCAACCCGCCCATTGAAAACAAGTACGAAGCCCTGAAGTCCCGACTCATCAGTGTCTACGAGGAATCCGAGAGCCGGAAGCTGCAGAAGCTGATGGATGAGATGGAACTCGGAGATCAGAAACCCTCACAGCTGTTGCGAAAAATGCGGGAACTAGCCGGACAGAAAATACCAGACGGTACACTGCGCATCATGTGGACCCGGCTACTTCCACCCTCATTACGCGCTGTCCTCACCGTGAGCAACACTACGGACTTGGAAAAGTTATCGCAAGTAGCAGACAGTGTAATGGACAGCATCGCGCAACCTAACCAGGTCGCGCAAATTTCACGCACGAGCGATGTGGCTGCCCTACACGATCAATTAAGGCAGTTATCTCTGGAGTTGGCAGAACTCAAGGACAGGCAGGAATCCAGACCACGATCACACAGAACATTCGACAGACGGCGTTCGAGATCGCGTTCAACAAGCAACGATAATAGCAACCGCAAGTATTCAGAACAATCACTTATCTGTTATTATCATCGCAAGTACGGCGCAAACGCGCGTAAGTGTACACGCCCGTGCAACTTCAACAACAACTTCAACAACAACAGTGCCCAGTCGGAAAACTAATGCCTGCGTCGGTTGAGGCGGCAACTGACGCGAACAACACGTATCACCGCCTATTCATAACTGATAGGAATTCGCGTCTGTCATTTCTAATTGATACGGGCGCAAACGTTTCCGTGATACCGAGGACCAAAGGCGGGAAAGCAAAGCAAACCGATTTCTGTTTGTACGCAGCAAACAACACGATCATTCCGACGTACGGAGAAAAAACCCTACAACTGGATCTCAACCTACGACGGCCGTACACCTGGAAATTTATCGTCGCTGCAGTCAGCAAACCCATCATCGGTGCAGACTTCCTGAAGCGTCATCAACTCCTCGTCGACATAGCCGGCCGACGCCTCGTCGACAAAGTTACCAACATGACCGTCAGAGCATCAGTCATTCGTTCCGCCGAACCTACAGTTCGAAGTATCGACATGGAACAGCCGTATCACCAGCTCCTCAGTAAGTTTCCTGATATCCTGCGACCATCAAGCATGAAGGATACTCCCAAACACAAGGTAGAACACCACATCGAAACTACTGGCCCACCAGTGTTCAACAAGTGCAGACCTCTTCCTCCACATCGCTACCTGCCCGTGAAGAAAGAATTCGAGCTCATGATGCAGCAAGGAATTTGCCGACCAAGCAAAAGCCCTTGGTCCAGTCCGCTACACGTCGTTCCTAAGAAAAACGGCGACTTACGCATCTGTGGTGACTACAGAAGACTCAATGACGTCACCAAACCCGACCGCTATCCAGTCCCACGCCTCAAAGATTTTACCTACCTACTTCACGGCAAGAAAATCTTCAGTACTCTCGATTTAAACCGAGCTTATTCGCAATTAAAAATCTTCGAACCTGATATCGAGAAGACAGCGATCACTACACCATTCGGTTTATTCGAATTTCCACGAATGTGCCCAGGTCTCAAGAACGCCGGACAGACATTCCAACGATTCATAAACGAAGTGCTCAACGGAATAGACTACGCGTTCCCATTCATCGACGATGTTATCGTTGCATCTGAAAGTGAAGCAAGCCACATCGGAGATCTGCAGGAAGTTTTACGCCGATTAGACACGTATGGTGTCACTATAAATCCCTCTAAGTGTGTTTTCGGCAGCGAAACCGTCAAGTTCCTAGGTTATGAAGTATCAAGCAAGGGGATCAAACCACTTCAAGACAAAGTCAAAGCATTCACAGAATACCCAAAACCCAAAACCATTCAAGACTTACGAAGATTTATGGGCATGATAAATTTTTACCGAGACAGTGTCCCAAATGCGGCAAGCATTCAGGCACCGCTGAATGCATTCCTTCATAATTCAAAAAAACGAGACAAGACGGAAGTAAAGTGGGACAATCAATCGACAAAAGCTTTTGAGTTGTGCAAACAAAGCATAATAAACGCTGCTTTATTGTCTTATCCATCCAGTGCGCCAGAGGACCAAATCGCTATTTTTTCGGACGCCTCAGCTACCTGCGCCGGGGCATCTCTACAACAAAGGCGAAGCAACGGACAATGGCTGCCACTCGGATATTTTTCAAAGAAATTTTCAGAAAGACAAAAAAAGTACTCGACTTTCGACAGGGAGCTCCAGTCAATACATATGGGAATAAAACATTTCAGAAAGATGTTTGAAGGCAAAGAACTCGTGATTTACACTGACCATAAACCGCTGACCTACGCAATCCGCAAGCCTCCTTCCGATAACGACACACCACGGCGAATACGGCAGCTACTGTTTATCAGCGAGTTCACTACAGACATTCGACACGTGAGCGGAGCTCAAAACGTTGTAGCAGATGCGTTATCACGAATCGAAACTATCGACGTGCCATCACCTATCAACTACGACGAGTTATCTCAAGCTCAAGAAAACGACAGTTGTATCCCTACATTGTCTCAACAGACCAACATACAACTCAAGAAAATCATTTTACCGGGTACTAACAAGCCAATATTCTGCGAAACATCGACGTCACACGTTCGTCCATATTTAACAGCTGATTTTCGTCGCATAGCTTTCAATGCCGTGCACAGCCCAAGCCACCCAGGAGTACGATCCACACGGAAGCTGATGCAAGAGCGATTCTTTTGGCCATCAATGAATACCGACATCGGCCAGTGGACTAAGACATGCAACTCGTGTCAGCTCTCCAAAGTACAACGACACAATCATAGTGACATCGCAACATTCCCACCGAGCGAACGATTTCAACATATTCACGTTGATATCGTTGGACCGCTACCGACGTCAGCATGTGGACACAAATACTTGCTCACGATGATCGACCGGTGCACACGATGGCCCGAAGCTGTACCACTGCAAGAGACAACCGCTGAAAACGTCGCAAGAAAACTTTACGAAGTATGGATATCGCGTTTCGGTTGTCCAATAAGAATCACTACCGATCAAGGACGACAGTTTGAAAGTCGACTATTCCGAGACCTCGCTCAATTACTCGGTGTAGATAAAACCCGTACTACTGCATATCACCCGCAGAGTAACGGAATCGTCGAACGCTGGCACAGGACATTAAAAGCCGCACTCATGGCTAGACTAGAAAACAGCAACAAATGGATCGACGAATTGCCTGCTGTTCTAATGGGTCTCAGAGCCGCTATCCGCTCCGACTCTAACACAAGCGCAGCGCAACTCACCTACGGTCAAGCAATACGCCTGCCTGGCGATTTCATATCACCAACACCAGCTACACCGAAAATGGACCACGACTACGTCAATCACCTGCAAGAAGTTATCACCAAGCTCACACCTACATACAAATCGCATGCAAATAAGCGATGTATGTTCGTGCACAACGACCTACAAACATGTAGCCACGTGTTTGTACGCGATGACACAGTCCGCAAACCTCTGCAGCATCCATACCAAGGTCCATACAAGATCATCGAACGTAAAGAAAAGTATTTTACAATCCAATTACCAGGACGAATTAGCAATATATCGATAGATCGCCTCAAACCTGCGTATACAATCAACACAGAAGATGATCCCAGGCATATGAACAGCGAGACCAATCAAGCACCTGCAGCTACCACAGATGAGCAACCCAGCCTACATCCAGACCCGCATACGAGGGAACAACGTACCAGATCAGGCAGGATCGTCAGGACGCCTGCACGCTACGTACGCTTTGCTAAAAAGGGGGGAATAGTGTAGCACGGGCGCTACACAAAGGACTATAAATCACTCACACCAGATCACAGCTCTACACTGGCGCTACACAAAGGACTATAAATCACTCACACCAGATCACAGCTACACAAAGGACTGTAAATCACTCACACGAGGATTGCGGAAGTCACGGCGCGCGTCCCTGCGACCCTGACTCCCGCAGCGAGGGTTCCGACCCTGTTTCCATGAATCGTGACCAACGATCAACGTCCGTGGGAACCATACGAGTCGTCTAGCACGTGAAGACGGAACTGGCGCGCTTTTCTACATCAACCAATCATACGCCGCGGCCTGCCTCGATCAACGAATCAGCATCAAGAACGAAGCTGATTCGTTATTGGTTACCCCACTATCATTTAGAGATAGTTAGTATAGAGATAGTTAGTATTTAAGTGAGTGCATAGCTTGTAAGAACATTATTATAACATTATTATCATATTCTACATCAGTGTACAACATCATTATTATATCCATTCCTTGATCACACTCTAGTATCGCGTCAGTTTTACACGTCTTATACATTGTACTTCTTTCCACATTCGTGCAATACATAAAGTTCAATTTATCTGAGTTTCAATTACGCGACACGACCTACGCGCTACAGAATAAATACTCTTCTGTGTAAAATTAGGATAGAAACCATAAAAAGGGAAGTGTTTCGATTTTTCTGATGAGAAGTATATGTAATAATAAACTTTGTGCATCTCAACCTCAAACCACTTTTGGAAAGCTACGAAAATTCGATATGCCTTCTTGATTTATCGAATATCAATCAATTTTACCACAGGAGACACAGGAGAAATTTTATCAGTTTATATCAAATAAAAGACCGCTGTTCTTTCGCTTTCTCTTTACAAATCAAGCTACCTATCATTGTATCACAAAATGTGTCATTTCCGATACGATAGCCGCATAACCTGTCGGCTAGCTGTGTAGGTATGTAAGTATAAAACCATTGCCAATAACAAAAACGTTTCGAAAACTTAGATAAGAATCAATATAATGACATAAATTAGGTAACACGATGAATCATGTAACGAATACCCAAAAACATTGTGAAAACAACGCAACACATAATACATGCTTTATCCTTCAAAACAAAATCTACTCAAAATTAACGTAATGTACGTGACATGATTAGATACTTTTTTAAATCACATTTTACGAATTTTATTTCCAATTTAGTTTTCATTCAAACTTTCGACAAAAACGTCCAGAATTTTGTTCTTGATTGTACCTACTAACATATTTGTCTCCTATTAAATGGCACAAGGTTACTAACCTTAAAAAAACTGTTCTAATTTCAAAACATATGTTTTTTTTAAACGAAACAGTTCTATGGTAGCAGAACTACCATTACTAATCCTATTTCCATTAGTAAAAGTGCCGGTAATTATCACAATGAATAGCGTATTTCGTGAAAATAGGAGTGTGGTGCGTGCTTTTGTATTCCTGTGCTTATTAATAAATGGTCGTGAATGTTTTTTGCCTGAGTGGGACCTGGATTCCTTGATTGATGACCTTTTTCCTGTTTCACCCATTCTGGCCAATACTAAATCTTTATTGGAAGATTTATTTAAAACAAATAAACACTCTATCGGTAAGTCTTTGCAACCAACGCAAAATTCACAGATAACTGCTTACTAATCTAAGCGTAGCGTACGAATGTGAATATCTGTAGGTAAAACATTAGCTAATGAAAATTTTCGGATGAAACGCTTGATCTCGTTCGTTTATACGGTCGGTCTCCGTGGCGCAGCGGTCAACACGCCTGCCTGCGACGTGGAGGCCCCGGGTTCGATCCCCGGCCAGGTCGTGATGGAAAACGATCTTTTCCTGATTGGCCTGGGTCTTGGCTGTTTATCTATATATGTATCTATTATAAAATATAGTATCGTTGAGTTAGTATCCCATAACACAAGTCTCGAACTTACTTTGGGGCTAGCTCAATCTGTGTGATTTGTCTAAAAAAAAAAAAAAACAAAAAAAAAAAAAAACATTACCCATATAAAAATAAGGTTTATATTCGTATGAAACGCTTAGGTAAACACTTAGGACTGAATTGTTAATAATCAGATAAAGTTATCTGAGCAATGAATATGGTTATGTAGACGTTATCGCTATTTTCATCAGATAAAAGTTACGTGACTAAGTTTTTGTTTTTCAATTTTGGTGCAATTTTTCAATCGACATATATTTTTTGTTCGTGAAATTAACTTTACATCTGACAGATTTTGTATGGCAAATTATCTGACGTTAGAAATCAGCCCCAGGTATTGAAAACTAAAATAAAAAGTTAGTTTAACGGTTAAAGAGAGAAACACACAGTTGGCGTAGTTGTTAAGAGATTTACTGCTGCACTGCGTGTCGCTGGTTCGATTCCCGCACGGAACAAGACCTGCAAATGGTTGTTCCGGGTCTGGCTGTGTGAGTTTAATGTTTGTAAATGAGAGAAATTCCTAGTTTGGGCAGCGTTTGAAAAAAAATATTTTAAACCACACTGAGAAACTATACCACAGAACTAATAAAAGACATCAATTCCGTGCCATATGACATCAAAACATTCTGTAAAAAATCTCGCCTTACGAATTATTATCCATTTTTTAAAAGCCAAGTCGTAGAAACGAAACGTATGACAAAAATGCTATACAAATCCATACATTATATCTACGTCGGCGCGAGCGTCTAATTATGGTGCCATGTCAAGTCGTCGATATCAATATGATAATAGACACATTTAGCTAAGTTCGAAGAATTTTATGATCGATACTTACGGCAAACTTCTAGCAACATTTATTCTTATTAGGTATACTTTGAAAAATATAAATTCCTAGAAAAGCCCTAGCCTTAGGTAGTAATAAACTAAAAACTATTATCTAAGTATACTAATACTAAAGCTGAAGAGTATATTTGAAGAGATCGCATTAGCGATAAAGCCGCCCATTGTAGGTATGTTTTTTGTGTTGAATGTTTGATTGGTGTATTAAAGAATATATAAATAATAAATAAATAAATTTGTTTGAATGCGCTAATAATCGGAATTACCGAATCGAAAAATTCCTCATTGCATCTGATAGCCTCATTCTTAATGGAGATTATAAGGTTATTTAAAATCATGCTATTTCCTTTAAGACGCGTCCCCGTGCAAAACACAGCAAGCCATTTTTATGTAGTTTTTCAAAGCTATCTACTCTTTATTCAAAAGAAATATTAACTTATAAAGAATACAAATATTTTCTGCATAAGCTAAGGAGGATAAGAAAAAGAAAAGTGGGTAGAATAATAGGGCGGATGTGACGGATTGGGTCGCAGAAACAAGGAATTAAATGCGAGAGAAGTCGTGAGCAGAAGCTCATAAAGCTATTCACAAAGTCACAGGATATGGCAAACGTAAAAAGTATTTAGTTAATTTAAAAATACTTCAGCTTTCAAAGGCTATGTATACACAGAATAAAAAACGTTGGTTAAAAAAAAAACAAAATTCGCATAAACCAAGGAAGTTATATCTAAACTGGAATGTGAACTTGCATAAGTCTCTTATTTTAAAGAAGACTATCGCAAGAGTAATAAGGTCTATCGGAAATAAAACTTTATTTGAAAAGAACACGGTCTTGTTTAATGTTTGTCAATGTTGCGACATGGAGGCCCCGGGTTCGATCCCCGGCCAGGTCATGATGGAAAATGATCTTTTCCTGATTGATCTGGGTCTTGGATGTTTATCTATATATGTATCTATTATAAATATAGTATCGTTGAGTTAGTATCCCGTAACACAAGTCTCGAACTTACTTTGGGGCTTGCTCAATCTGTGTGCTTTGTCCGTACCTATATATTTATTTATTTTAAGTTGCATCTATTTTTGAAATTCAATAATAAAATTAAAAAGATCGCATCCATACTTAAATATTCATTAAAACTCAGGTAATAAAGTGAAAAAAAATATATTTTACGTACAATCCTTATAAATTCCATTATAATAGTCACCCTACACAACAAAGACAGAGGGCTAATGTGAAGCTATCTCCCTCGGACCGCGTTTTAATCGATAGTTTAGATGTGAGTTCCTTGGCATAAACCGCATAATATTTAAAATTCGAACACAGACTGCGACGAAGGACCGATCCCCCCCGATGTAATAGCCGAATGCATCCGACGTGGTCGGGAACTAGCCAGAGCGGCGGCCCGAAGAGGCAACGAATTGGTAGGCAACGGCATCAGTCTAGAAGATTCGTCTCCAGCCATGCTGCACTTCTTCTCCGCCGATCTACCATCAGAAATCAAGAAAGCGTCGGATACTTCCCATGAGATGCTCACCGCAACGAAGCTGCTGCAGATGAAAATGTGTACAGGGTATTTAATATTATTAAATTAATATTGTGTAGAGGTAGTAGGCCATAATATCGGCTACCGGCAAAAGTTACCACCCACCAGACAAAGTCTTGCCGCCAAGCGATTCGTCATGATGTCTGGTGATGCTGATGATGATGTGTCTGGTGATGGTGATGCTGAACACAACTGTTCAGACCCGTCGCCCGTACTGCTGTACGGGCGACGGGTCTGAACAGTTGTGTTGCGATGTGTGCCGGGTACGCTGCACCACATGTTGTTGTATCAAGAGTTTGGTCGTGGAGGGTCTCCAGATCAATCTCTCTCTGGCACAGCATCGTTGGTCATGTTGTTGGGTTCAACATTGCATCACCTCGCCCAACTGCGGACTTCCTTGCTATTCACTCAGTTTTTTTTTAGTGAATAGGCTCTTAATAAACTAACGCGCTTTACCATCAACGACGTGATGGGGCGAGGAGAAAGCTCCTTCGATCTTATAGCGGAAAGTGCGGTTTGACAGAAAGTCTCGTAGGATGAGCACGAGACGGTCAGGCACGCCGAGTCGGTACATCTTGTATATTAAGCCGTTGTGCCAGTCTTTATCAAAGGCTTTCGCTATGTCGAAGTAGATATCACCTCAATACTTTTATTGTTACCTGTCATCATACCACGTGGGAATCCCGCGTGCATGTGCTCGGTGATGCGGAGGACTTAATTGTTGGACACTGGAGTGCCGGGAACGGAATCCGAATGGTTCATCGGGGATGAGGCCCTTGTTTTCGGCAAAGGCTCTGAGACGCTTATAAATAAGCCTTTCATAGACCTTGCCGAGAACTTTTAGCAAGCTAATAGGACGATATCTCGAAGGCTCAGATTTTGGCTTGCCGGGTTTAGGAATGCCTGTAACGGTCGCTTCCTTCCACGTTTGTGGGAAGATATTGTTGCCCATGGCTCCATTGAAGTTCCGTGCGGTGATCAAACCCGCGGCACGCAGCGCAGCAGACTTTTTTGGGGGGAGCCAAAAAAGTCTATATGCAAAGCAAGGTTATATAAGATGGATGGCACGGTTGAAGCAGTGGTTAAGCTATTGACTGCTGCGCTGTGTGTCGTGGGTTTGATCACCGCACGGAACAAACATTAGTATGACAAGTAGTTCTTCCGGGTCTGGTTGTTCGTGTATCTTAGTTTATATGTTTGTATATAAACGCACCCACGATACAGGAGATATTACGACAGTGGCGAAAAGTTAAAAAAAAATTAGGTGCGTATATTATTTTCCAGAAAAATAAAGTAATAATCCAATTATAAGAGTATAGCCGGGTATCTAGATTATATCTATGGTAATTGTTAGATCTCCATGACTCAGCTGAAAAATCCGAAAAAATAGAAGCCTGAATCCTGCTGACAAATTGTGTAAGTAACACACTATCAGCTAAATGAAAGTTATTTTCTACTTTTAGTGTGTATGGAATCACCCTGAGGACCAGCACCCTTACTGCGAAACTCATTAATACTTTCGATTTGGACCATTTTGAAGCATAGTGCTAATCCATTACCCCATATATTTGAAAAATGTATTTGCTTAACAACATTAACAACGCAATCGTGAAAATTGGTGGTAGGCCATAACATTGGATGCCGGCAGAAGTTACCACCCATCAGACAAAATCTTGACGCCAAACGATTCGTCGTATTCCGGCATGATGTCTGGTGAAGCCATACGGAGCACGGATCTAAGCAGTTGTTTTAATACGGATTAGATGCGCCAAATGTTATTGTATCGGGGGGTTGGTCGTGAAGGGTATCCAGATCAATCTCCCTCTGGCGCAGCATCGCTGGTCGTGTTGTTGGGTTTAACATTGCAGCACCTCGCTCAACTGCCGTCTTCCTTTCTATTCACTCAGTTTTTTTGAGCAAATAGGCCCTTAATAAACTAGCGCGGTTTACCATCAACGATCGCACGCATCACTGCTTACCATTAGGTGGAATTGTGGTCAAGCAGTAGTTTATAATTATAAAAACAAGCAATGAATGTTGACGTCAAAATGAAACCCATTGCTGCTGATGGTCTGTTACGCAATTACCCTGCTGAACTATTAATCATCATTTTATTAGCGAAGACATTCATATTATTTCAGTTAATAAGTATCTACTGTAGTCCTAGTTTTGTTGAGTTACTTATGGGTACAAGGAATCAACAATCATTAGTCACCGCGCAGTTCACAATCTCATTTTCCCCAGCGGTAGAACACCGAACACGTTTATCTCGTTCCTGGAGCATCAAGAAGTCTGGCTGAAGGATGCCACGTACTGCCAACCAGTGAAGATATGCTGCAGTAGTAGCAGCAGGAAGTACCGCAGTATCGACGGTACGTGCAACAATGAAGAGCATCCTGAGTGGGGCAGGAGAGGAGCGCCCTTCACCAGGATCGCGACGCCACGGTATGCTGATGGTGCGTATATCACATAGTAAACATATTGTGCGCCGCTTACTGGCTAATAGTTTATGATCGATAATATATAAATTCACGCCTCATGGACCTCTCCATCTAACTGCAATGCTTCGATATCGCCATCGGGTTATGGAAGTCAAACGGCAGTCGCTTCACGGAAAATATCGAAGTTTAGCCAAAATCAGCAGTTAGACTGGTGAAGCGGTCAACAGACCGCAAAGCTGAGAAAGCTTTGCATGCGACTGGGATTAACGCTGAGATGATGATGATATAATAAGCCAATAATGACCCCACTTCTCGGACGCAATCCTCCGCCTTCTCTCAGTGAAAGCGTAACGGCAGATACTTACGAGTTGTAGGTTATATGTGCGAACCCAGGCATTTTACTTTCAGTACAATATTTCACCACAACTGCTTTCAAAACGGTAAAGCGTCGTGAGGAAACCAACATATCCTAGTACCGGCACGGCAATTTGAAGACTTGACATCTGCCAATCCACGCTAGGCCTGCGTGACGGATTAAGGCTTTACCGGTTTAAAAGCAGTGCTGATGAAATAATGTACAGAACTCGTAAGTCATGGCCGCTACCACGGGGCCACCACTGCCCTTATGTCAAAAAGATCATAAGAATCAGGATCTCCTATGCAACATGTTACGGATATTTATTGACCCCCAAATTAAGTCAGCACACTTTCCATTACCGTTTCCGTGATATGTTCCAGGTATCTACGCAATGCCGGTAGCCACGAGTGGTCGCCAGCTGCCCAATCCTCGCGTCCTCTCCACACGGCTGTTTTCAGACCAGCCAATAGGAAGCCGCGTGCTCAGTAATATGAACATGCAGTGGGGGCAGTTCATTACCCATGATATGATGTTCCAAGTCATGGAAGTGACTGGTAACTAGATCATAATCAACTACTAAGATACTTTGCCATTAAAGAAGTCATTGGTTTCTTTAATACCTTGACTGCAATATGATTTTTGGGTGGGGGATGAAGTGATACTCTCGCCATCTCGGAGACTTTGATAGAAATATTTTTGAACAACTCATTCGTTATTAACTTAGCTCTATTCCCAGACTTATGTCGAATTACTTAAAAAGTAACTAAAAAAAAAGGTTCCTGTTTGAGGTAAATTAAGTTCCTTTGACAGATCCTCTGATTTTGAACCTAATTACAACGAGGATAAAGAATATTCCTATGTAAAATGGGAGGATTCGGAAGTAAATTAACTATGAAAGCACTGCAGATTGATGACTATCTTATTCCTTCTCATATTTCTAGACAAAGGCGGCATCCAGTGCTGCTTAGGCAATGGTAAGGAGGTCCTTCCTTCTGAGTGGCAGAACGATAAGTGCATCCCTATTTCCGTGCCTGAAGACGATCAATTCTACCGGTACCACGGCATCAGGTGCCTTAACTTCGTTCGAAGTGTCACTACGCCGAGAGATGACTGTAGCCTAGGACATGCGGAACAGGTACATTTTCACTGTTTCTTAAGCCATTAGAAATGGCACAGCGGCAAAAGCTAATTCTGTTGTAGTATTTGATCTATGCGTTAAAGTAAGTTATTTGATTAGACCGTTGTATATGTTTAAAATAAGTAGGTATCCAGTTGTGAAATCAAAGAAAATACAACGAATGAAATTTAAAAAAAAAATGTAGCTATGAATTAGTGCACAAAATTAGTCTACTAAGTTAGCAATGAATCGCTTTCATAAACCATAGTACGGTATATCGCTGTATCCCTTTCTTTTTTTTTTGTTTCGCGAGGGAATACCTCATGGACCCCTCCATCGTGGGCAGAGGGGTATGTGTACCCGGGCTCTTACCGGCTAAAATCACCGCGGTGTTCATGTGTGAGCGAGTTGTCTACCTATGGCCGGGAGTGCGAGATTTGCATCATCATTTATCGCTCCAATAATTACACCAGTTGCTATTATGTGATTAACACATGGATCAATAAGTCCCGAGACTAACAATGAAAACAGCATTTTTTTTGCAAAATTTTTTTTTATTCATCAACATAGTTACCTTTTAGGGTGATACAGTCGTTCCAACGCTTTTCCAATTTTTCAATACCATGTTTATAAAAAAAATTATCTTTCGCTTCAAAATAAGCTTCAGTTTCAGCGATGACCAAATCTTTTTCCCTGGAGCATTTTTTTAAGATCAGCAAAGAGCCAGTAGTCACTGGGGGCTAAATCTGGCGAGTATGGGGGGTGGGGAAGCAGATCAAAGCCCAATTCGTTCAATTTTGCCATTGTTTTCATCGACTTGTGGCAGGGTGCATTGTCTTGGTGGAAAAGGATTTTTTTTCTCTGCATGTGCGGTCGTTTTTTTGCGATTTCCTCCTTCAAACGCACCAGCAAGTCAATATAATAATCACTGTTGATCGATTTACCTTTTTCGAGGTAGTCTATGAAAATCACGCCATGCGTATCCCAAAAAACTGACGCCATGACTTTGCCAGCTGACTGCTGCGTTTTCGGACGCTTCGGACGGCTTTCGCCAGCTGTGCGCCACTCAGACGACTGCCGCTTCGACTCTGGAGTGTAGTGATGTATCCATGTTTCGTCCATGGTCACGTAACGACGCAAGAAATCTTTTTTGTTGCGAGTAAATAGCGATAAACAGCTTTCTGAATCATCGATTCGTTGCTGTTTTTGTTCCATCGAAAGCAATCGCGGCACCCACTTGGAAAAAACCTTTTTCATGCTCAATTTTTCATGAAGGATAGTAAATACACTTCCATATGATATCTGTGTCATCTCAGCAATCTCACGGAGCTTCACTTTACGATCTTTCATTATAATTTTTGTCACTTCACTCACATTTTCCGGTGTAACGGCTTCCACAGGTCTACCCGAGCGTTCCGCGTCATTTGTGTCGGTACGACCACGTTTAAACTCGGCAAACCACCGACAAATCGTTGCTTTTGATGGACAAGAGTCCGGGTAACATTTTTCAATCCATTGTTTCGCTTGCACGATGTTTTTACCCATTAAAAAACAATGTTTTATCAAAACACGAAACTCGGTTTTTTCCATTTTTTGAACAAACTACAAAACGACTTTACTCCAACCTCGATAACTCAGCTGTTTTTGGTCCGATCGATTTAAAATTTTGACACGTTTCAAGCAAAGGTTAGTACTCTAGAAAGACGTGGTTACTGGTTTACTACGAGCGCCATCTCTGAGTTAGTCTCGGGACTTATTGATCCATGTGCTAAATACCGGTATCCTGCTGAACTGCATCTGATTAGGCTGGAAGCCCTAACAAGTTGGAAAAGGTTGAGCAGATGATGAGACGGTTTAAGAGGCGACTTGTTTTAGTTTGCAGGCTTTTTAGCGTGAGTAATTCCGATTCAATTAATAATAAATTGAACTTATTTCCTAGGATTTTCTTATACCGATGAGATACCTAGGTATTAGTCATTACATTTCGTTATGGTTTTTATAGTTGTTAGGGAAAATGTAGCTCATTAAACCTAATTGATGACCATTAGTTACGCAATTATCATGAAATACCTAGGTTTATTTTAGCACTGTAATAGGCTATCGGGTAGGTATCTATCGGCTTCTATGTTAAATCTAAATAACCGATCGACCTTGTTGATTAATGAATCATTTATTTATACGTTCTACGTCAAGGATAGTTTTATTTTAAGAATTTATCCGTCTGTCTTTATTTTCGCAGTAGGAAGTGGGATGGTTTAAATAGAAAATTGACATCAACCTGTTTGGATGGAAAGTTTTTATGTATCATTTCGTAATTTATAAGAGAGTCAGCACTTTTATTTTATTATGAGGTTAATGCTAACCAAAGATATTAAATAATTTAATAAAACATAAAATTACAAAGCGAAACATAAAATAAAAACTTTGCGGAATCAACTTAACTGCGCATGATATACTTAGTATGAAAGGCAAGGCAAGGGAGTGTAGTACCTACCTACTAATGAAATGATATTATACCGCCGTTTTAAAGATGAACACGGTGAGCAGTTACTTAGACGGCTCTCAGATCTACGGGTCCGACAAGAAGCTAGCCTCGAAGTTACGCAGCTGGTCTGGAGGACGTCTGCGCCAGGAGTCAAGGAAGGACTGCCTGCGAGGGTTCCTACCCAGCGTCAGCGACAAGTTCGCTGTCTGTGACTTGAGGAACTCGTCGGATCCCTGCTACTTAGCGGGTAATCTTAAACTTTTATTAGTATAGTTCTTAGAGGAGAGGAGAGGCAGATAGTCAGTCGTTTATGTATTCAGCTGCACACGGACTGAAGATTGCGCCAACATAAGTGGGAAAAAGCTCGGCGGATGATAGTAGTTAAGGATTATCAAGTTTCTAGTGATTGACTTAGAAGTAACATTTAGATCTGATGATACTATGGTACTGATAATAGGTATAGATTCTAGATTTATATATTAGATTTCCACACAATGGACATATCGGACATCCCTCTGTGTAGAACTTGCTTGGAGGAAGATGAGATCATTGCGTAACGGCTCTTTAAGTGTGGTGTCTTCAGGACACCAAGATCATACACAGACTTCTCAACAAGCCAGGAGCGTTGATAGACTTCCGAAGGGAGGTGTGCTGGTTAGAATAACCACAAACGGCCGCCATGGCCCACGCACAATGGTCCACTGGATGGACTAAGTGCAAACCAAACCCGTAACAAACATGATAGATTACATTCTAGTGCGTATTTGAATGCTAACTTTTAATAACTTGCTTTCTTCCGCATGGAGACTAATATTCCTTAAAACTGACTGCGCAAGAAAACAATAATTGCTCAACTAGTAAATAAGGTGAGGAGTTAAAATGCCATTTAAGATTAATTAAAATTTTTCTTGCAGTTATAGCGACCTAACACAGAAATTTTTTTATTTTTCCGTAACGTAAGTCTGAAATCGTCAACCCGCATTGAGCAAGCGTGGTAATTACGCTCAATCCTTCTCTGTATGTGAGGAGACCTGTGGATGATCATGATGAACTACCATTCCAGGTGACACAAGAATCAATCAGACGCCGACCCTAGCCATGCTGCATACGTTGCTTTTACGAGAACACAACCGCGTGGCAGATATCTTGAGTGACCTGAACCCGCTGTGGAGCGACGAGAGACTGTACCAGGAGGCAAGGAGGATAGTCATCGCAGAGGTTCAGCATATCACGTACCAGGAGTGGCTGCCTACTAACTTTGGTGAGATAATAATATTGGCAATCCTAATTTCAACTCTTTATTGATTTCTTTATTTGGTTGTAGTGGCAATCATCATATCCACTTAGTGTTCATATTATATTCATCCTTTTGATACATTCTGACTGCAACACTTAATTTCATTAATATGTGTTATATGTATAGGTACCTACAACGTTATTTTTTGTTTATGTGAAACCCAAAACATGTGTCTAGTATTTTAAAGTAAAGAATCGATGTACAAAATTTCAAAAAGATATCATGAAAAACCACAGTATGAAGTTTGTTATCTTGATTGTCTCAAAAAAATGTGGTGAAAGCAACGCTCGCCGTCGTCGCGCGTCGCTATGTTGTGCGCACCGTAACCACACTGTAACAATTTCTAAATGTATTTGAGAAAAATATATAGAGTGGTGCTGACAATACGAGAATAAATTAAACGTCGTGTATCTCAACACATTCTCAGTCTACCCATAAAAAATACATAAATATGTCCATTAGTTTAGTCACAGGAAAATATTTTTCATTTTCACATTTTCTACATGATGTAAATGTTGTTAAGGAAGCGCTTACAGGTTAATGACCGCCGCAAAATGCGGTACCAAATTTTAATAATAATGGCGCGAAAGAAGCAAGTCGATACAGGATCGCGCTGTTGCCGATCGCAGATCAGTGAACCAATATTTTTAAAGGATGTTCTATTCCGTTTGCAATTTTATGCGATTAAGTTTGTTTGAAATTTTCATTTTTTTTTATTATTATTATTTTATGTTAGGTTTTTTTCTATGGTTTAGGATTATTCCTATGAACCTGCATTGTTCGTGTTTTCATTTATTATCGTATTGCCAGCACCATTATCGTATTGTCCCTCTAAGGTCGTATTGCCAGCACCACTCTGTATTATAATATTCAGGTTTCGTATAATGAAAAAATGACGTTGTATTTTTTCATCGACACTTGTTCTGTTCCCTAATAATTGTTGTTCCCAGGTGAACACTACCTCCGCTACTACCGCATATCGCCGTCCACCCTGTACACTCGAGACTACAGCCCCGACGTAAACCCTGGCGTGATCAACAGCTTCGGAGCGGCCGCTTTCCGGTTCCTGCACACCGTTATCAGCGATAATATCATGACATGTCCCAATAGTTATAACGCTGCTTATTTGTACAGGTACACCTTACTATATAGATTTTAAAACGACAGCGTCCGTGGCGTAACGGTAGGGAACGCAGCCGCTGCGCAAGCAGGCGCGGGTTCGATCCCCGCGCAGTGCAAATATTTGTATGCATGAATATGAATATTTGTACTGGTCTGGTCGTGCCTCGGAAAGCACGTTAAGCCGTTGGTCCCGGTTGCCATACGAACATGTCATGGCAGTCGTTACTGAGTGTTGGAGCCCTCTAAAGTCCAACAATTGGTCTAATTGCAATGCTTCAATATCACCTTCGGGTTGTGGAGGTCAGACACAAAATCAGCAGTTGGACTGGTAAAGCGGACCACAGACTCCAAAGCTGAAACAGCTTCAGATGCGACTGGGATTAAGGCTGAGATGATGATGACCTTACTATACAGGGTAAACGCAAACTTCGCGAGAAGGCTACACCGCATGCCACTAATAAAATAATGATTTATATCATTAATGAGTGGTTACAGAAATAACAGTGTTTATAAAAATGTGTCGGCTCGGCCTTTGAACGTTGCAAGCGTGCCGCTGCGCATTTTTGTGGGTATGACGTTGATCCTTGATGTGAACTCTATTAAATCAGCTGATAGGATAGTTTTTCGAGTTTTGTTCACATTGCGCTTTTTTGTGTAATTAGCGAATTAATTATTTTTTATTTTAAAATCTTATTGGGTTATAAAAGTATAGCAATTATTAACGGTTTAAAGTGAAAAAACTGCATATTATTTTTTTTAATCAGGAAAAAACTGACGAAAAATTCCACCTGTGTGGGGTTCAGAATCATGTACTGGATCCATGGTACTCGTTTGTGAGTTAATGTGATGTCCCTTTATTGGTTTTAACTATTCTAATTTTATTAATCGAAACAAAGATTTGATGTCAAATATCGGCTACGGGATTACAAAGTATCTGTGGTTTCAACAGTATTTTAACGTAGGTAATACCCCTTACTGGAGCAAAAGGTTATGTTATATCCCCAGCAGGCATAATTTTAAAGTATACAGTATATCTATTATCCGTTACTGGCCTAGGCGTCTCGTTCAATATCGGTAACTTTCTTAACCGCTGTTAACGTGGTAATGGCGTGGGGTTAACAACTACTTATACCTTTTTTGAAATGAAATGAAATGAAATCGTTTATTAAGCAAGTAGGATCACCGATCACCTTTACACGTCATATGTCTTTTTTTTTTTTCATTTTTTTTTTTTTTTAACTAGATGAAGCCGGCATTTCCTAACTGACTACCTCTGAGAAGAAATAGCCGAAACAAACTCAGGGATCATCGTCTTTTTTAAAGTCCAGACATTAAAAATGAAAATGTTTACAATAATTTACGTTAAAATTACGCATATTGCTTAATAACAATGCTTAACAGAGCGAGCAGCTCAGTCCCAAGCCTCTCTATCCTCTAAATAATCTGAGATTTTATAATACCCCTTTTTGCAAAGTTTGGCCTTTATATAGGTTTTATATCGTTTAATGGGTAAGTTTCGAATGTCCATGGGAAGCTTGTTGTAAAAGTGTATACATTGACCCATGAACGAGTTGCCTACTCTGTGGAGACGAGTGTGATGTACAGCAAGATTGTGTTTGTTCCTGGTATTTATATTATGAATATCGCTTATTTTCTTAAAATTAGATAAAATATCGATATATTTTTATGTACATACATAAGATTTTCAAATATATATTGCGAAGCTACAGTCAGAATGTTCACCTCCCTGAATTTTTCTCTAAGAGAATCTCTAGGACCAAGGTTGTAAATGGCTCGAACAGCCCTTTTCTGTAAAACAAAGATGGTATTGATGTCCGCACAAGTTCCCCAGAGAAGAATCCCATAAGTCATAAGACTATGAAAATAACTAAAATAAACCATTCTGGCTGTATTCACATCAGTTATCTGTCTAATTTTCTTAACAGCATAAGCGGCAGAACTGAGTCTACCCGACAGCTTCTCAATGTGAGGACCCCATTGTAACTTGGAGTCAATAGTCAATCCAAGAAAAACTGTCGACTCGACAGGGATCAACTCTACTCCATTCAGTTGAACATTGGTACTTAGCTGCCTGACATTTGGCGTAGAAAATTTAATGAATTTAGTTTTTTTTACATTCAAAAGAAGGTTATTTACATTAAACCAATGGACAACTTTCGAAAGTGCATTGTTAACTACGTCAAAATTTGCTAGCTGACGCTTGACTTTAAAAACAAGAGAAGTGTCATCCGCGAACAATACTATGTTGTGATTATCCCTCACGTGATGAGGTAAGTCATTAATATAAATTAAAAACAAGAAAGGACCTAGAATTGAGCCCTGCGGAACGCCCATGGTGACCTCAGATCCTGCAGATTTGTTGCCATTAACATCAACCCTCTGAATTCGATTATTCAGATAAGAAGTCAGAAGGTCGAGAGCTCTGTCCCTTAAACCATAATGGTACAGTTTCCTAATAAGAGTATCATGATGTACGCAATCAAAGGCCTTGGACAAATCACAAAAAATACCAAGAGCATCTTGCGATTCCTCCCAGGCCCCAAATATGTTCTTTAGCAATGCCACGCCCGCATCGGTAGTTGAACGACCCTTTGTAAAACCAAATTGTTTCACGTGCAATAAATTATATAAGTTGAAGTGTCTCAACAACTGTTTCAAAATTAATTTTTCAAAAATTTTGCTCAAAGTTGGTAATATAGAAATTGGCCGAAAATTCGTGGGATCAGTTGTACTACCAGATTTGAACAGTGGAATTACTTTGCTAAGTTTCATCAAATCAGGAAATATACCAAATGTGACACAAGAATTAAAAACAATTGCTAAGAAAGGTGCGATAACATCTATTATTGAAGCTACAGTATATACTGACAAACCCCAATGATCGGCAGTTTTTTTTACATCAAGATCCTTAAAAGATTCTATAATGTCTTTAGCAGTCGCAAACGTAAATTCAAAGTGTTTGTCACATTCTGGAACACATTCTTTTAGTATGGCGTAAGCAGAAGTGGAGGAAGAAGACAAAGTTTTTGTTGTTATTATTGGAATACTAGTAAAAAAAATTCTCAAACTCAGTTGCTACCTCCAAGTCCGCCTTTATATCTTCATCGTTAATTTTAAGATGGAAATCGCGATTTTGTACTTTGGTTCTTCCAGTTTCAGAATTTATAATTTGCCAAGTTGTTTTGATTTTATTTCTAGAAGATTTTATTTTATTTTTAATGTGTATGGCTTTTGCTGAGGAACAGGCTCTCTTAAAAGTTTTTGAATATTTTTTAACAAATTCTTGAAAAGCTTCATCATGGTTTTGGAAATCAAAAGGTCAAAAGGTCGAAGGTCGATATCAAAAGGTGAAAATCATAATCGAATCGTTGTTTTGAAATTGAAAATGGGTCATTATTGTTGTTGCATCGTACTTAGATTGCAAAAATAACAGCAGAAATAGTCAGTGAAAATGTTATGTTTTTCCCAAAGCGGCCTGGAAATTAGACCAAAGATCTAAATGGACGTAAATGATGCAATATAGATTGTAGTTCACAACAGTCAGTTTTAGCTAAATCTTGAAAATATCTTCCTTTGGAATATTTAATAGACGAATACTGGGTTCTCCCCATTGTTGCTCGATGCTCGTTTTTGAATTATTAACTTTGTTGTTAATGTAACATAATAAAACAGCAACATGTTTGCACTTGCCTTATAAACGCAGCTGCATTTTACTCCTGTGACAACCATATCATGATCGATCTGTAATAAATGCAATGAATATAATTTTTTTATAATATAAATATTATCTAAATACGTTACACATATTTTTAGGTTAGGAGATTACTTACATTTAAACTTATTTTACAGGGTGTCGAGATCACCGATGTTTGACGAATGATGGTGGCTCGTATTAAATAACTATTGCCATTAGTTCTCAGCTCTTCTACATTCCTCACATGCTCTGCTAACACCATTTTTTTACTTTTAGCTGAGTTTGGGGTTGGAAACTTATTGTGTGTATTACACACTCAAAACCAGTTTTTATAATGACATCCATTTCTCCATAAACAGTTTTTATATAATTCCATTTAACGTACTATTTATTGTCTTTTAAAGTATATTTTATTTACTCTAATCAATAAAAAATAAGAAAGCTGTTATTTATTTTTTGAAATATGCCCCTTAAAGTTCCGTTGGCAGATTGCGCTGTCGTGCACGTTCCCAATTAAGTTGTTTTAAATATAAAAACTTGATGATACGCATAAAATTTGAATAATCGATTCCATCTGAAGAGATTTATTTATCCTTAAAATACTGATAGCAAATGAATTATGAAGTTCTTTTATGTGCACCTATGGGTAGGAAATCATCAAATGACCTCTCCCGGTCTGAGCGGAGCGGATGGGATTATCAGACTTTTACTGACTAAAGCCCACCCTTGTTCCTTCACATGCGTGTACGCCAAGGCCACGGTTTCTTTTTTAAACAACCCGCAACCCTAACGCAGGAGGTATCGGTCTTCGTAGACCCCGTCACGATGTGCTGACATCTCTGAGGCGCGCGTGAAACACGACGCGCCGTCGTCGACTCGGGCCTGGTCCTTACCGGGCTGCGAGCTGCCCACTGCTCGATGTCTACAAGCCCTCACCTAAAGATAATATGAAACCTCATTTTCTATTCTAAAGTCTACGAAGTCATTTTGAACTTTCAGACTAAGCGACCATTATTTCAACCCGAGTATGCTGGAATCAACTCCAGACTCTTTCGACGATGTTGTCCGAGGAATAATAGCGCAGAACGAGGGAGAATCAGACCCCTTCTGCACCGGTGAGATCACCAACCTGCTCTTCAAGTCACACAATCGATGGGGAATGGACCTCATAGCCATGGACATACAAAGAGGCAGGGACCACGGGATCGCCTCTTATAATGACTATAGGTAATTATGGCCCAGATAAGCTAGCTTGGAGGAGCGGTGGCCTAGTGGTAGCGGCCGTGACTTACAAATTATAGATCGTAGGTTCGAACCCCGTCAGGCGCTATACTTTGTGTAAATCATTTCATCACAACTGCTCTCAAAACGATGAAGGAAAACATCTTGAGCATCATTTACTAGAATAAAAAATTTGAAAACATGAAACGTCTTCTCGGTTCATTTTCTCGGTGGTAGGCCATAACATCGGCCGCCGGCAGAAGTTACCACCCACCAGACAAAGCCTTGCCGCCAAGCGATTTGTCGTGTTCCGGCATGATGTCTGTGAAGCCGTACGGAGGACGGGTCTGAGCAGTTGTGTTGCGATGTGTGCCGGGTATGATGCGCCTAATGTTGTTCCGTTGGGAGTTTGGTCGTGGAGGGTCTTCAGATCAATCTCCCTTTGGCGCAGCATCGTTGGTCGTGTTGTTGGGTTTAACATTGCATCACTTCGCTCAACTGCCGTCTTCCTTCCTATTCGCTCAGGTTTTCTGAGTGAATAGGCTTTAATAAACTAGCGCGCTTTACCATCAACGATCGCATCACTGCTTACCATCAGGCGGGATTGCGGTCAAGCGCTAGTTTATAATTATTTCAAAAAAAAACTACCAACACGCACTGGGCTCGCGTGGTAGATTACGGCCCACTCCCTGAAGGAGGAAGCCTGTGTCCGAGCATTTGAAAACATTATAGAATAGGATGATTATGTTAAGTAATGTAAACGATCTTGAAATCAAAACATATGGATGAGGATTTTATACATTTAGGAGAAACTTAACAATTCTGTTTTAAATTTTTCAGAGAGATTTGCGGTTTACAGAGAGCAAGAACTTTTCAAGATTTGGTAAATGAAATTCCACAAGATGTAAGTGAACAGCCAAAGTGTACTTAATAGGCTTTCATTAATAACCGTGTGCACCTGGAACATCTGGAAAGTATACCCTTTCAAATAAAAAAAGAATTTTGCAAATCGGTCCCGGCGTCTTAAAGTAATCAGTTAACATACATACATTAAAAAAAAGATTCCGACGAATTGAGAACCTCCTCCTTTTTTTGAAGTCGGTTCAAAAGCCATTATTTTCTTACATTTCAGCGTATAAATGCTCTTCAATACCTGTACGAATGCGTGGATGACATAGACTTGTTCGTGGGAGGTGCTATGGAGCGTGAAGTGTATGGTTCTATCCTGGGCCACACGTTCCAGTGCATCGTAGCCGAGCAGTTCTACAGGACCAGGATAGGAGACCGGTTCTTCTATGATAATGGAGAGATGCCTCATTCTTTTACTAGTGGTATGTATTGTTTTTTGTATGGCCGTTAATTGAGTGAGTTCTTTCTAAATGGCTAATATCCGTTTTTAAAACACTCGCTATCTCATAATCAGTCAAAAATTTATACATTTTAACATTAATTGTCTTTGAAATGAGATTCCGACTAGAATTTGAATATTTATTTATTATCATTTATGATCGCGATCCCGTCTGGTAAGTAGTGGCGCAATCGATGATGGTAAAGCGCAATAGTTTATTCTGAGACTATTTGCTTTAGCCTTAAAGACCATTATTTTGAATTTTTGAAATTATCTTCTTTCCAGATCAACTAAAAGAAATAAAGAAAGCTTCTATGGCTCGGCTGATCTGCGACAACACCGATGGCGTGTACTACGTCCAGAGGAAGGTCTTCGAAGTGGAGTCCACACACAATCCGAAGTACCGGTGTGACGATTACAACGCTATTCCCTATGTGGACCTCACCGCTTGGAAAAAACCTACCATCTTTGATTGAAGACAAAACACTTTCTAATGTTAGGGTTTTTATACAAAATAAGTAATTATTATCATACAACATAACAAGAGCGGTGGTGGTCATGTGGTATCGTCCTCGATCTAGCGAGCTGCCGGTCGTGATTTTGAACCCACGCATGCACTTAATTATTATGTGAAGGGTTTTTGGGGGACTGTTTTTTGATGACGTTCCAAAAGTGCAGATTCACAGCTTAATTTGAATTATTGATATGATACCATCAATTCAAATGGCATATAATATACTTTTAAGGACGTCTTAAGGACCAAGAAATCTTTTTGCATTAAAACTAATAATACTATTATTATTTGTTAATATTTGTTATTCAATAAAATATGGTTAATAAACAAATTTGTATGTTCTTTACTTTAGAACACTATTATTCTATTAAAATTATTATGTAGGTACTATTAAAAAACGATAGATACTTACATCCTTCTAGACACAAGAAGAAATTTTAACCAGTTCGCAAACTGGAATCTTCATTTCAGCATAAACTATTCTCGATCTACCCCCGTTTGCGTAGAAATGTTATGCCAGTTTATTAAAATCTGTTTTCTACGGTTATAATTAATTGATTTAACGCCAAGTGTAATCAAGGAAGAAAGCTGCTTTCAGTTAGTATATATCTCATCGTAATCGAGTCGATGGTCGGCAGCGAAGAGTCCTAGGATACGGTGGTTTTCTTCTGCAGAACGTCGCAGGAGGCTGCTGCATTCACCCGGTCACAATTACCGCACCAGCAGCTCTTCAAGTCCTCAAAATGGATTCAGTTAATTAAAGGATCCCAGAACGACAGACTAGGGGACGTCCGTCGCCCCCAATATTCCAGACCCCCGGTGGCATGCGAGTAGTGCCGTTGCAAGGGTAGTCAAACACCTCACTCCCTCCCCCTGACTCAAGAGTATTGGATCCGACTTACCGAGTCCAATACTGGGCCACAACTGCTCCCATTCTTGGTTTCTTTTTAAAAACTCATCTTTCGCCTTTTTAGCCAAACTTTTTATTGGAATTATGCAGTGTTGTAATATAATATAACGCCCCCAAGCGGTTGCTTGACTTTTCATGTGATCAGTTATTTTAAGCCCAAAGATTCAGTATTGCCATTCAGCGGTAGGTAATACCGCTAGCCTTTTGGGCACTTAACGGATAGACAGCTGCTGGCAAATTGTTCCAGTCCTTCGATTTACGCGGCCGGGGAGCTGATTTGACTTTTCTATTGTTATGTACTGGATACAATTTCGGGATATAACTATCCTTTATCATAACCCAGATCATTCTCTACTCATATGCCAAATCAATCTAAATCTGTTCAGCCGATGTAGTGTAATTAACAAACATACTCACTTTCGCATTTACACATAATGTTAATTAGGTAGTAAAAACAATAAATGGTATATGTATTTGTAGAATAATAAAACACAGTAAATATTTGTTTAAAAGTTTAATAAAATATATTACTTCAAAAGTTTAACATTTAGTTTATTAAAACTTTATGCATATAGAAAATCATTGCACAATGGCGGACTTAAACCGCCTTATTCATAAACGCTGCTTAAAGTTAACTAGTGATTAGCGATTCTTAAAACATACATTTTTGACCTTTTAACGTCACTTAACTTAAATCATCCTTTATGAATAAACACCATAGTGTTTAAGGGGTTAATCCATAAGCGATGACTAAAGTTAAATAACGTTAAAAGGTCAAAAATGTATGTTTAAAGAATCGCTAATCACTAGTTAACTTTAAACAGCTTTTATGAATAAGGGGGAAAGCCTCAGGCATTTTCTACCAGTCTACCTTAAGGTGATGCAGAGACAAAATATGGTAGTAACGTTAACATACTCGTACAAAACAATTTTGGTCGATTATTGTACAAAGATAATGAATTACTGATCGACCTATCACATTAGAATTACTAAAGCTTGATGATATTTTTTTAAATATGTACCTAAGCAACGAAAAGCAGTCTCTTTCCAGAAGCGGCAAGATAAGGAAATCACAAGACGGGAAGAGCTACTGGTCCATGACGGAACCATTTAGCGGTGAGTTCAGAGTTCCCTACAGCACTAAAACGCAGACTCAGTAGCAGAACATGTGTATTCTTTTAGCCTTCACCTATGATGCATAAACTTGGACTCTGACTAACATCCAGTAGTCTAAACTCAACATCTCCAATGCTACCAGGGTCACGGGTTGTTTGAAAGAGATATCTTGGCTCCTAAATCACAGACAAATGAACACAGGTGGGCTGGAAACCAGTAAAAGTCTGACACAACTTTCCGCTGAGCCCAGAGCGGGAGAGATTATTTGACAATTCATTATCTCCCATCCAGAAAAAAAGAAGAACTGCCCCTATTCAAAGGTAGGACAACACTCAAAAGGCTACCAGAATTGAGTGGGACTGGCTAGGACATGTCTGACATTGGAACTGATTCTCTGGTTGACAAACTAAATGAAATTTAAGTTCAGGGCATTTTTTTCTTTACATTTCATTAAGAAAAGTACAGAAGATAAAATGTTAGTTTAGACTAGGGTTGTAACGGAGCTTCACCTCCGCTTCCGTTACTGCGGAAGTTCCGCAAGAAATCGTAGCTTCGCTTCTGCCTCCGACTTCGCACAATTTTGGCTGAGTCGTACGCGCCATCTCTGAGACTTCAATGAAGTTAGTGTTCTCTAGTGATTGACATCGATTCCCCAAGTAAGCGTGCAAGATTTCCAATTACTAATAATAATTTACGTTCAATACATGTATCAATGTACGTGTATCAATACATACTTGGTAAAATATTAAAATTAATGTTTCAAATTGAGGTAATTTCAAATTGATTTCAGAGAGAATAGCACTATTAAAAAACATTTAAAAATGTTTGAACTTAATAGTTGTCTTAAACTTACTCCCCTTTATTCATAAACGTTGCGTAAAGTTAACTAGTGATTAGTGACTGTTTTACCATAAATTTTGATGTTTTAACGTCACTAACTTTAATTATCGTTTATGAATAAACACCATAGTATTTAAGGAGTTTATTAATAAGCGATGATTAAAGTAAGTGACGTTAAAAGGTCAAAAATCTTTGGTTAAACAGTCGTTGATCGTTAATCTATCTTTCTCCATATACCTAAAGTCTAATTTACAACTAAATCAACAAGTTCCTGTTATTTTGTTTGTCCTTACCCAGAAAAGTGGTAATCTTGTTCTGAAATGTGTTCCAGGTCACAGAGGAGTTGACGATGTGCGAGAGGCCAACCGGCTTGGTGATTCTCTCCAAGAATGGTCTCTTGTACAAGCGCTGAGCCTCAAGCCTCTGGTCTTCAGTAACTCGTCGGTCATCCAAATGGTATAAGGACGGGAACTGAGATATCACGAAAAGCCTGGAATGTTGACATAAATTATGAATTATTGGTACTTCTTTTATTCTTTCGAGGGAATTTTCAAAAGACATCAACTCAAGGAAAAAACGGTGTCAACTAAACGTTGCTTATCGCATCGCTTAAATTATCTAGTAATCAGCGACTATTTAACATACGTTTTTGACGCTTGCATGTCACTTTGATAATCGTTTATGAATAAACATCATAACGTTTAAAGGATTTATTCATAAACAATGATTGAATTTGTTTTCTTTGTTTGTTTATGAATAAGACGGAAAGTAATTCAATTAATCCGCTTACAGGCAAATCTGAGCTAAATTTCATCTATATTCATGCCATTTTAGCATGACAGCATGACAACGTAACAAATTGTACCTACTAACTGAGTTATGGGGAAAGTTGCTAGTATGTGCCGACACTATGTGTCTTCACACGTGTTTGTAGACCTAAGTTATGATTCAAACGTTTCTCATCATCGTTAATCCCAGTCGCTTCCCAAGCTTTTTTCAGCTTTAGAGTCTGGGGTCTGCTTTTACCAGTCTAACTGCTGATTTTGGCTGAACTTCGATATTTTCCGTGAAGCGACTGCCGTCTGAACTCTACAACCCGAAGGCGATATCGAAGCATTGCAGTCAGTCCAATTGTTGGACTTTTGACAGCTCCATGAACCCATAACGGCTGCCATTAAATGTTCGTATGGCAACCGGAACCAACGGCTTAACGTGCTTTCGGAGGCACGACCATCATATGCATACAAATATTTGCAAGCGCGGGGATCGAACCCGTGCCTCCTTGCGCAGCGGCCGCATTCGCTACCGCAACGCCACGGCGACTGTTTTCGACGATCCAGTTTACGTTTCTGTGCAGTAACAAATTCACCTGCAGTGTGGGGGTGAGGTACAGACGCCGATAGTCTGAACCACAAGTAAAGCGCGTGCCGCTTCGTGATATAAATATACTGAAACAATGCGAGCGGTATATCCAGAAGTATCGCTCCCTGAATCCTTAATCTAGCTGCCCAACGAGAGCCTCTTCAGATATTATACGCGGCTCAAGTCTATTAAGAAATTCATCATCATCATCCTTTTCTGTTATCGTCCCACTGTTGGGCATAGGCCTCCTCTCATACAGAGAAGGATTGAGCGCGATCACCACGCTTGCTCAATGCGGGTTGGCGATTTCAGACTTAAGATGTTTAGGTCTAGGTTTCCTTAAGATGTTTTCCTTCACCTTGTAATCAATATAATTGGTGTCCAAGGTACTTAGAAAGTACATACTTTTAATTTAAAAAAAGTTACATTGGCACTTGCCTTACCTGAAATCGAATCTATTTTACCTATTCTTTAACGAATTCATATTCGAGAGGCTGGTGTTTTAACCACTGGGCCACCACGACTACTATTAAGACATTGGTTATCACGATTGTCGGGACAATAATCGCAGACTCTGTTATCGGTATTAATTACCTGTACTGCAGGTACTCGTAAAAGGTGCCACCGTTGAAGTAGCTTGGTGCAGCCGGGTTGCCCATCAGCGAGATGTACTGCAAGTTGGGACACGACTCCTTCAGCTTACCTACCCACGGGTAGAGCGACTCGATCTTACAACGATTCAACCTGGAATGTTGTATTTAGTTTCAATAGTTTTGCCGAGAAAGAAAAACCTGTCCGACCGAAAAGGATAATAAAGGTTAGGTATACACATGACCAAATAAGATATGAAATTTTACATAATCATCATAGTAACAATACAAATGAATTTTGAAATAATCTTCTTTTTCTGCGAATTAATTCCATCTTCCCCAAAATTTGGTATTTTTTTAAAAGTGACAACACCATTTTATACAGTATTATTATGAGTGAGGCGACCACCTGCCGCGTGCCCTGCCCCCCTTCACCCGCGCATGTATGCCTACCGTGTTGCCTACCGCACATATATTAAGTTACCTTTTTCGAAATACTATTTATTTTTATAATATCTAACAATACCTTCATGGATCGGAGAGGGTTCTCTTCACATATTGTATATCATCAACCTTTTTATAGTCCCACTGCTGGGCACAGGTCTTCTCACATACAGAGAAGGATTGAGCGTAATCACCACGCTTGCTCAATGCGGGTTACAAAGACGTAGGTACTAATTCTAGTGTAATTTCTAACACGGGGGGAAAAGTCTGGCTTAATTTACTATTGTTAGTATTTTATGTTATTTTGGCATTTAAATTAATTTTAACGATGATATTTTTACATTAAATAAGATTAAGAAATATCATCGGTAAAATTAATTTAAATGTCAAAATAACATAAAATACTAACAATAGTAAATTAAGCCAGACTTTTCCCCCCGTGTTAGAAATTACACTAGAATTAGTAGAATCTTATTTAATGTAATTGATTTTTAAATTCAAAAATCAATTACATTAAATAAGATTAAGAAATATGATCGTTAAAATTAATTTAAATGTCAAAATATCTTTTCCTGTTCAATATACAAGTGTAATTTATTGTAATTCTTACTATACTTGTGCCAAATTCGATAAAGAATACTTGGCTCAAGTATAAATAATAACAGCATCAGTCGATCGTAAAGGTTAAGGTACACTTGACCAGCCTTGGCAAGTGTAGCTGGGATGGGTGACTGCATCTATCTACATACCGAGACCCGTGCGTGTCTCGATAAGCACTTTAAGGCGTTGGACCTGGCTGTCAATCGTAGATCTTTGGATGGTTGTTACGGATAGTTCAGAACAATAGTTGCACAATCAAGAAAGCCGATCGAGACCGCATTGACGCTTTCGAGATGTGGTGCTGGAGGAAGATGCTTCAAATTGCTTGGAATGCATTCCGCACAAATCAATCAATCCTTTGAGAGCTGGGTGTCACAATAAGACTCTCTCCTAGACAAAATATTCCAAAATTCTTCGAAGGCGTCTGCCTTCGAAGAATTTTAGAATATTCATCCTTTCTGGCCATGTTGCCAGAAAGGATGGAGGCAACTTCTAACGTCTGATGGTTACTGGGAAGTTGGATGGACGAGGTTCTAAAGGTCGCAGTCCAATAAGGTGGACTGACCAAATTCGTTCATCTCTGGACATCGGCCTGCATGATAGTATACTCGTGGCCAGGATCGAAACAGATGGCAAACTATTGTAAAAAAGAAAATTAATTCCACAGGGACATCACGACCCTCAGTAATGAGGAGAACGACTTGAGGAGGGGGACGGGTAGTTAGAAGCCCGAAAATTTGACAATCGGTCTTACCAAGGGGTCTTGTCTTACCCAGTAATTTGGTTGTAGAGGTCAGATAGGCAGTCGCTGGTACGAGAAGGTAGGATAAATCTATACTAATATATAAAGCTGAAGACTGTGTTTGTTTGAGCGCGCTAATTTCAGGAACTACTGGTCAGATTCGAAAAATTCTTTTTGCGTTGCATAGTCCTTAATCCAGGAAGGCTTTAGGCTATATAACATCACGCTGCGACCAATATGAGCCATAGCTATAACTCCGCGCGAACGAAGTCCCTGGCGGCCGCTAGTGACCTATAAAAAGCAGTAAATACTGTTTCTTCAGGCGACATAAATGAAAACCACTCACCACAAAAGTTCGAGCTTCGGTAATGGAGGTAGGTAGCAATTCTCTGTGATAGGGTTGTCATCAGCTATCAGGGATGTGAGGCTCTTGAAGTGCACCAGAGCATCCAAGTTTCTGAAAATAAGTTTTTTATTTATTTATTTACAGCCTTTTTTCAGAATGATAGGTTTCGCTCGCGAGCGTTTCGCCTCGTCATTTATACCGCGAACATTGAGGTACAGGAACAATTTGCCTGCAACGGTCTTCCCGCGTCCAATTATAACTTAAGTACCTTCAAGATTAGAGTCAATAGGCTCTTAATAAACTACCGCGATTTGCCATCAACGATTGCATCACTGCTTACCATCAGGCGGGATTGTAGTCTTGCACTAGCTTAGAATATAAAACAAGAAACATTTGTCATGGGATTTTAATTGTTGCATCGGGTGACGTCTTTACGTCGACGCCGGCTATCGCTAAAAACCAGCGCTGGGCTCTGTTTTTGCATAGAGTCGCAGCATAATGCTGAGCGACAGCCGTTTTGCGTGAATGTGACGCATGTTTCCCTCAACTATTTCTTATTTTTATGTTTTTGTAAACTCTTGCGTCATGTTTATTGCAAATAAACGTTTTTTCTTTCTTTCTTTTCTTTCTCAGATAGGGTGTTCCTGTGAAATGATTCTAACTTCCATCTTCACCAAAAGGCAGCAGGATCTATTTAAGCCTTAACCAACTAGTGCACTTTACCATCAACGATTGCATCATTGCTTACCTTCAGACGGGATCGTGGTCAAGCGCCAGTTTATAAAGTAAAAAAAAAAACAAGTTCATATACTTACGTAATCTTATTGTGACTTATATCCAGGTACTTGATGTGGTCTGAAAACCTCTCCACAATAGTTTTAGGTATTTCATATAGCCTCTCATATGCTAGAGTCAGTCTTCCATTCTCTTCTTCATTCTCAGTTGTTGTCTCTACGGACCTGAAAATAAATGATTCTGGACTGATTCTGATATATAAGTGCCACCAGCGCCTCAACCAGGTGCTTAGTCTCAATAAAGTAACTAAAAAAACCGGCCAAATGCGAGTCAAACTCGCGCACGAAGAGTTCCGTATCATTATCTATAAAACCGGCAAAAAAATCACTTTTGTTGTATGGGATTGAATAAAGATTTATTTAAAAAGAAAATAAAATAAATATTGAAGGAGGCCTCCCTTCAATATTTATTTGAGTTCCATCAATGATTGCATCACAGGTTACCATCAGGCGGGGTTGCAGTCAAGCACTAGTTTATAATTATAATAAAAATAAAAACTCAGAAACCGTAGTTAGCTATCACAGTTTATAAGGTTTTCAAAGATTATTATTGTTACTGCTATAACAACAAATACTTTTTTTTTGTATGTAACCCTTTGCGCACGAGTTACACTTGTACTTGGTTAATTTTTTAAGACTATTTTTTACATATAAATGTATCTAATTTTAACAATTTCTTTTCATAACAGTATAATATTTAAAACGCAACAAATGATCCCATCAAATTATATAAAAGATTTGGAAATCTACTGCCTGTAACTGCCCATATGCTTCTGAGATATAAAGGTACTAGAGCATTTTCTCAAGTATTTCCATGTAATGTAACATTTCTTATTGATGCTACAGTCAGAGAGCAGCAGTGGCCTAGTGGTAATGGACGCAACTTACAACTTGTGGGTCGTAGATTTGAATCCCCATCAGGTGTTATACTTTGTGTAAATTATTTCAACACCACTGCTCTCAAAAAGGTGAAGGGAAGCACTACGAGAAAATATGGAAAAATGTATCCAGAGCAGGAACATTTTTGGCTAATTATAAATTATGTTTTTTTTTTTTTTTTTTTTTAATTTTTTTTTTTTTTTTATTAAAGTATAAACCAGCGCTTGACCGCATTCAACATAATACTCATGGTGAGTGACCTGTAACATTTTCTTCTAACTTATGTTAAGTAATTGTTTGAACATTGGATATATGGTACTGTTTGCCGTTCCTCAATAAAATGGTCCACTAATATGCTCCTTAGTTTTTAAAACAGATTGTATAAAAACATTAAGCATCATATGTGTAGAAATGTATGCTAAATAAATTGCTACAAGTAGTCTGTAACTTAAAAGTACAGGATATAACAAACAACTCACGTGATGATGTCAGGAGGTATTGGTGTCTCTGACATGTCTGTCATGGAGTCAACTAGCACATCTCGTGAGACATCCACCGATATGACACCTTCATCAGGCGCAGGCTGCACACTTGGATAGCTGAAAAGAATTAAATATTGTATACATATTTCTGCAGTTAAAACTAATATTGGAGTTCAACAATTTGATTGGTTGAATTTAACTAATCTGTGAAACTACCAGTCAGATTTGCTAAATTCTTTTTACATTTGATTCCGAAGGAAAGCTATATAAAAACTATAAGTGGACTATATTGTGGGTATATGGTAAGTTCTTAAAGAACTTGTTTTGAAATAAGAGTTGAATGAGGTAATCATGCTTTATTGTTATTATTAGGTATATTAGATAATTATGTATTGTTTATATATGTATAATCAAAACAACTTTCTTTAGAAAATAATAGTAAACAAATAAGAATCTAATAATGTGTTGTGTGTGTATTTGTAGGTACCTAATTTAAGTTTGGTAACTTGAATCACAATAACAAACAACTCAAAAAGTTTTTTTTACGAAAAGTTGCTTTCAAATGCATTACAGGAATTGTAATAAATACCTTGCAAAATATTTAAATAATACGCCACAAGACCTTTTACAAAATTAATTTTCTAAGTAGCTGTAATTTATTTTTTACACATAAACACAAAAACAGAAAAGAAATGTTTTTGACAAGGAAGAAGGAAACTTAAATCACCTGTGAGCCAGGGTTTCCATCAACAAAAAATAAATATCAAAATGGAGTATTATAATTAAAGAGTATATTATTATTATAACAGCAAAATTAAGAATATCACTCACTTCTTGATTTATAAGAAAATCACAAATAGATCACACACGTCATGGATTAATAGCAAATAAGTTAAATAATATATCCGAGTGCTCCTATAAGAGTTAAAAATCGATGGAATATATCGAATCGAATATAAGATGTTTAGAAAATCGCAGGATATATAAAAACTACATTCATATTTAACCCTAGGTATATTTATATTTTCACCTATCATATCAAACATTAATTACACTCAACTACTGTGATGCACATATAGGCATACATACCTGTTAATATATGATTGCTGATCTTCCATTATGTTTAATGACAATTTTAATTTATATTTTCATTCCCATGGCAATGGAAATATAATTTAAATTGACTGGATGCACTATTTGAAAAATATCAGAGAGTACTTGTCAAATATTTTGATTAGTGACACAATTACACGCAAGATCAGAATAACAAATAGCGTTAGTTATTTAATGCGTCCATGTGCGCGGTCAGGGGCGCTGGCTTTTAGAAAATCTCATGGGTGCTTATGCTCATTTGATAATTCAAAGAGTGGCGAAGTGTGAGAAGAGTAATGCACCCTGATCGACCGACAAATAAATAAATGTCTTACTTATATACTGCGCACTTAATTATTAATTATGTTTGATAAAAACATAAAATTAAACCATTATTTAAAAATGAAACTAGTTTTAAATATCAAGAAATATTAAAATTTATACGTAACCTACCTGTAGCTACTAAATGAACACAACACAATATGTACTTGTACTATACGATACTAAACTAATGAAGGTAGGTACTACAGACAGATTACCTAATGAAATGACTAATCAACATTAATAAACTTTTTTACGAACGACATATTTAAAATCAAATTACTGATTATTGACAATTACTGATCTGTTTCTTGATGTATTGTCAGGGGTGCTCGGCACCCACTGTTTATTTCTCATGGGTGCTTGAGCCCCCGAGCACCCACGGAGTCGGCGCCCCTGTGCGCGGTTATCTATCGACTCACAGCAACATATTGTGCCGCGAAGGCAGAGATAAGTAATATTATTTATTTATACTTATAGGTAGACTGATAAAGATCGAGGTTCGACACTTCTAGATAATGATATAATTGGCTTCTATCATACCTACCCGCTAACGTAACGAAACATCATGTGGTTAGCTAGTAACTTTCACCCGGCTTAGTGTAGTATATACGACACAATATTAACACATAACAGCACGCAGCATCTTACAGAATTTCACAGCACGGATGGCGTAGTGGTTAAATGTTTGACTGCTGCGTTGTGTGTCGTGAGTTTGGTTAAACCCGCCGTACGGAAGAAATATTTGTATGACCTACAATTAGTTGTTCTTGGTTTGTTTGTGTATGTGAGTTTAAATGTTTGTAAACGCGCCCACGATACTGAAGAAATTCCTAGTGTGGGGTAACGTTTTTTTTTATATAATAATAATAATCAGCTCAAAATCAAACATTCCAACGGCCAATCCATTGCTTAAGCCCAGTGCAGATTGGTACCTCGATGTCATATTATGTCTTCATGTATTTGGTTTCTAGGATACGTCGATTTCCTCACAATCCCCCTTATTCATAAACGCTGCTTAAAGTTAACCTTTAATTTTTGACCTTTTAACGTCACTTAACTTAAATCATCCTTTAAGAATTAAGACCACAGTGTTTAAGGGGTTTATTCATAAACGAAGATTAAAGTTAAGTGACGTGCAAACGTCTAAAATGCATCGTTAAAGAATCGCTAATCACTAGTTAACTTTAAACATCTTTTATGAATAAGGGGGAATGTTTCCTTTCACCGTTTTTTTAGAGTAATAAGCGCCTCCCTGGGTTCGAACCACTGACCTGTATAATTACCACGTGGTAATTATAGAGGTCAGTGGTTCGAACACTTTACCTACGAGGTTGCCTCCGCTCTCAGCATACTCTGCGCAGTCCACAGTTAAGCTAAAACATGCAATTTAAATTACCTAGATCTCTTTGTAATAATAATATACCTCATCTCAAAGACCTCATCTATTACACATATAAAGAAGACTCGTATGTGAATCCCCGCTTGCCAAATTTGAGTACTTAGCAAATTCAACAGTCCATGTTTCCCGATGTTTTCCTACACCTCGTCCAAGACAAAACAAATTGCCTAAATATGTATCAAATTAGTAAAATTCGGTACCGGTATTGGTACTTGCCAGTATACTGTTGTAGTATTTGATTTGAACTCACTTTGTGCAATTCACACGTGGTAGAAAAGAAGTGAAATCTTCAAAAAAGAATAACGAGCGATCGAATAAGAAGCACTGTATAATGCTTTCTATCTCATTTTCTCACTCGTTAAATCTTATGAATCTGTCTTTTTCATCGACTTTCAAATCACAACGATATAAGTCCATGAAAATTAGAACATTCACTGTTATGTATTTTACCTACCTTTGTATGTACGGAGGACAGCAGGTCAAGCTACCGGAAACTGTCAAATATTCTCAATCAACCTTGAGCCTTAATGTTTTAGAGATAAAGTAGATATCTGTCAAATATCTTTATACGTAGTAAATAAATTTGACGGATTTCAACTTGTAACTTGTTTTAATATTGTAGTAGCTCAATGTGCTGATTGAGTGCCCCCCGCACTCATTCTAGGTCAGGCAACTACCAATGTAACTTTTTCTAAAGTTATATGTAGGTACTTTCTAAGTATATCTTGGACACCAATGATTGAAGGTGAAGAAAAACATCTTAAGGAAACCTAGACTTAAGTCTGAAATCGCCAACCCGCATTGAGCAAGCGTGGTGATTACGCTCAATCCTTCTCTGTATGAGAGGAGCCCTGTGCCCAGCAGTGGGACGATAAAAAGTTTGATGATGATGATGAATGTATTGTCGGTTATTTACTATGAATGAACCACCTGCCATGAATAATTTATAAATAATTTGAATAAACATACATAAAAGTAGTATTACTCCTATTAGTCTTTCTTCGGAGAAAATGGGTTACATTGCCTGTCGAACTCGAAAACATTATAATAACTAAGAACAGATTGACCTGTTTATGTGGTTTGACCGACACCTATCTGCGTCGACCCGTATCGAAATATCGGGACCTAAAAATCCTTATGTTTGCATTAATTGTCTGGAAATTTGTATCAATAGAAGGCAGATGATCAGAATACATTAGGATGTAAGGCTACATGATAATAAAAGGTACCTATAGGCCAAGTTCGAGAGAGTTAAGTATGACTTTATAGGTGGACATTAACTACTGGTTCTTTAATATTTATTTTAAATATAGTGACATAGTATCCTATTCTCTTATAGAATTTTTAATTGTATAAACATATAATCAAGGCAAGGTTAAATTATTATTTTGGCACGTTTGTTTTTTTTTTACAACGATGGCAACATTCTTATCTCTAACGTCATTCGTTTGTTGACACGTCATACATAATAACAACAGTTGCTTAGCTTACGATCGCTTAAGGCAGCCAAAAAAGTCAAGGAAATATTATCACTTAACTGTTAATTAGAGGATATTACACCATGGATGTAAGTACTTTTGCACTTATGATAGCTGCATAAAACGCGTATAACACAGCTATTTTCATTCATAACCTGTTTATAGGAGAGCAACATTCCCATTGACATTAACATAGGGAAGTTACAAGACTGGTTGGTAAGTCGACGTCATGTGAACAAGGAATGGCAGAAGAACGTGCCGGCTGTGAGGGAGAAGATCAACAATGCATTGAAGGACATGCCCCAGCATGATGACATAGCTAGCTTGTTGGCTGGCAGCTATATCAACTACTTCCACTGCCTGAAGATCATTGACATATTGAAGGAGACTGAGGCAGATAGTAAGAATCTCTTTGGCAGGTAATCATTTATTTATATTTTATACTTTGTCTTGAATCCATCATCATCAACTTTTTTATCGTCCCACTGCTGGGCACAGGTCTCCTCTCATACAGAGAAGGATTGAGCGTAATCACCACGCTTGCTCAATGCGGGTTGGCGATTTCAGACTTCAAGTCCAAGTTTCCTCAAGATGTTTTATACTTAGAAAGTACATATAACTTTAGAAAAGTTACATAAATAAAACAATAACTTTGGAAAAATTTATTAAAATGACGACTTTACGACTTTTGTACCAAAAACTGGGAAAAAGTAGCTAACCCTACTTTCAATTTCGAATTGACAATAGATTCCACAATAAAACTGTAAACACAAAAAAACTATAGAAAATCATATAGCTTATTTCATAACGATTTCAGTGACATATGGTGTGGCGAGCTGTGCTCTTTAATTTCAGAGCTATCGTAGTTTTAGTAAACACGCATTCCGTCGGGCGCACTCTTACAGATCCGCGTAGTTGCGCAATAGAGGTCTACCATTATGATTGGATATGTGTTGCTGTGACTTCCTTAGTTTATTGCAAACATTTCCATGATCATTACCATCAGCAGCAGTCAACTACTCATAGTAGTTGTACTTACATAGGCTTCTCCAATTACATGCCATTATATTGTAAAATTAGCACCCAAATTGCGTAACTCACTATTACTAATAGTTGAAATCATTTTGAAGCAAATTGCTAATCCATTGCTCCGAATGTTCACAAAGTTGGTCTGGACAGTAGCGTAAATAATGCAATGATAGTTACTGAACTGTCAGAATAAAACCCATTTCTACTGATAGTTTGTTACGCAATTACCCTGCTGTGTTGTTAACAGGGTCCCATGCAGTAAACGAGCTGCAATATAAGTTTTATTGCTATGACATCTGTGGGCCTAGTATGAGTTTTCAATACGAAACTCGATCGTCGATATAGAGCGCGTTTGGTGCTCTCATTGGTTGAGAGTTCTTACGACCTTGAAGCGGGCCAATCGCTGAGTCAAACGCGCTCGAGTTTCGTAATGAAAACTCATACTAGGGGTACTGTAGCCTTATAGTGTTATTTTGAGTGTTAATCAAATGAATCATTTACTGTAGTAGTTCAAGAGTGTTTAACAGTTTAATTCTCATCCATTGAATTTTTATCACTATTTCATTGCAGATACGGATCACAAAGAATGAAGGACTGGCAAGACATTGCCCGTAGCTATGAGAAAGAGAACCTGTATTTGGCCGAAGCGGCACAGATAATGGTCAGGAACATTAACTACGAGATCCCTAGCCTCAAGAAACAGATAGCTAAAGAAGAACAATTGCAAATTGTTAGTATTAATACTATTTTTTTTGAGTTTAACTTGTTTAATAGTTAGCTTTTTCTTTTTCCTTCAGTGGATAATCCTCATGTTGGGGTCTGTCTAAACTCTTACTGACTAAAAACACACCTACATATTATTTGTTTTATAAGTACTTATGTTTAATAGTTACCTAGCCTAGCTTTTTTGGATGTACCCGAATACTTGTATTTTAGATGTAGTGAATGCCTACCTGATTTCCAAAATCTGGCTTTTTTGAGTGGTTAGTGATGAGAAACTGGTGGGTTTTAGTCAGTAAAAGTTTGATTGGCCCTTCCACTCCTCCAACAGTGAGAAAGGTCATTTAATGATTTCTCGTCAAAAAAAAAAAGCGTGGACAGTTTTCAGAATGTAAAGATAACCATTCATTCACAGACCATTACAATACATTTATGTTTCGTTTTTTACAGGAATGTGAGAAGAAGCATACCGATTTCCTGAAGAATGAAGCATCAGGCAGGTCAGAATTCATGACACTTTGCAAACAGCTCGGCATCCAGGGAGAAAAAATCAAAAAGGAGCTGGTGGATAGGCTTCAGGAACTGCCTGATATTTATGATCAGGTAAGGCAAAATCTTGTGGGGCAAGTTACATTTTTAGGGTGGAAACATTCCAGGCTATTTTGTCTTCCAAACTACATAACGTCACCGTAGAGTGAAAACCTCGGGAATGCATTTTTGCTCAAATTTATTTTATCGTAGATCTGATTTCTATTTTATCAAAGATCGCTACGATAAAATAAATTTGAGAAAAATCTGCGTGTTGTAAAATTTTTGTACGGCGACTTTTATATGTTTTTTATTAATTAATATGGAGATTTAACCCGCTTTCATACCCAAATCGGTTCAGTACTATAAGATTGCCCATATAAAAATGAAAATAAAATGAAACTACACATTCGTTGCTAGGTATTCACACGAAACTGACAGCTGCGAACAAAAATTTTACAGCACGCAGTTTTTTCTTCCTCCTGAAAAGTTACCATTTTTGCACTTACGAGGTTTTCACTACGGCGATGATAAGCACATCTATACGAAACATTAGATATTTTAGGGCAAATAGACGCAAATGATCCTGTATAAGTCCCCATTTATACTTTGGTTAGTAATTAGGGACGTTCATACATGTTCTGCGAGATATCCAGCCATTTGTAGATCTTTGCAGTCGGTACTTCAGTAGCCCAAAAGTGGGATAACCAGTGTTACCAATAATCGTCATCATCAACCTTTTTTTCGTCCCACTGCTGGGCACAGGTCTCCTCTCATACAGAAAAGGATTGAGCGTAATCACCACGCTTGCTCAATGCGGGTTTACAATTTCAGCCTTCAAGTCCAGGTTTCCTCATGATGTTTTCCTTCACCTTGTAATCAGTCGTTATCTCTATATCATATCAGTGTTACCAATAAAGTAATATATTTTGACGACACGATTGGCGCAGTGGCTAAGCGATCGACTGCTGTGCTGCGTGTCGCGGGTTCGTGTCCCACATGGAACAAATATTTGTATGGCGTACGAGTTATTCCGGGTCGGCTGTTTGTGTATGTGACTTTATTATTTTTGTAAAAAGTACCCACGATTAAGGAGAAATTCCTAGTGTGGTGTAAAAAAAAACCTAATAACTGGGTTATGGAACTCACAGAGGCAGTCACTCACTAGTATTTAGTTGAATCTGGTTAGACTGGAAGTAGACCCAGAGTAGGGAAAAATCTAGGCAGATAGTGATTTCGGAGGGTTTATCTATATAAATAAAAATGAATCGCCGTTCGTTAGTCTGGTTAAAACTCGAGAACTGCTGGGCCGATTGAGCTGATTTTGGTTTTAAAATGTTTGTCGTAGTCCAGGGTAGGTCTAAAAGGTGAGCCATTAAGGAAAAATTGCGAAGAAGATAGAGTATAACAACAATTCGATTTTCCCATATAAGTTGCCTTACCTACTTTCTGTCAAACATTTGACTGTATTTGTACTCTCGGTTCCACTCGAATTGAAGAACGCATTAAAATAAGAGTTTTGAGTCGACAACATAATATCCACTTTGCTCTGATCATCGAATATTTGAATATAAAAAATTCACAATAACGAGTTGACATGTTTGATGGTTGTATTTTGGTTGTCATTGTTTGTGCGTTCAGAAAACATAATATCAACTTTTATCATAGTAATCTTTGGTTGGTTTAATGAACATTTACTACATCAAAAACACTATAGAAGATATTTAAAGGGAAAGAAGAAAGAAGAAAAATTGAAAAGGATAAATATACTAAAGTCCAGGCTGTATGGCGTATCATGCCTTTGCCTTTTCCGTTCGGAAGTACGGAAAGAAGAACACCAAAAAAAAAATCTTAAAAGGGAAAGAAGAAAGAAGAAAAATTGAAAAGGATAAATATACTAAAGTCCAGGCTGTATGGCGTATCATGCCTTTGCCTTTTCCGTTCGGAAGTACGGAAAGAAGAACACCAAAAAAAAAAAATCTTTGGTTGTCATTGTTTGTGCATTCAAAATTTCGTGACTAAAATTGTATTGGGACTTTGCCTACTGAACTTTTATCTACTTTTCTGATTTAAATTATTTATTTTTCTGATTTCTATATAAATAAAAATGAATCGCCGTTCGTTAGTCTGGCTAAAACTCGAGAACTGCTGGGCCGATTGAGCTGATTTTGGTTTTAAAATGTTTGTCGTAGTCCAGGGTAGGTCTAAAAGGTGAGCCATTAAGGAAAAATTGCGAAGAAGATAGAGTATAACAACAATTCGATTTTCCCATATAAGTTGCCTTACCTACTTTCTGTCAAACATTTGACTGTATTTGTACTCTCGGTTCCACTCGAATTAAAGAACGCATTAAAATAAGAGTTTTGAGTCGACAACATAATATCCACTTTGCTCTGATCATCGAATATTTGAATATAAAAAATTCACAATAACGAGTTGACATGTTTGATGGTTGTATTTTGGTTGTCATTGTTTGTGCGTTCAGAAAACATAATATCAACTTTTATCATAGTAATCTTTGGTTGGTTTAATGAACATTTACTACATCAAAAACACTATAGAAGATATTTAAAGGGAAAGAAGAAAGAAGAAAAATTGAAAAGGATAAATATACTAAAGTCCAGGCTGTATGGCGTATCATGCCTTTGCCTTTTCCGTTCGGAAGTACGGAAAGAAGAACACGAATAGAAAAAAAGCGCGGGAAACCTTGAACGTGGCGGGCGAGTTTTTTCTGCTTCTTTAACTTTTTAGTGTAAATAATAGTATCATTTAGGTGGTTGTATATATAAATAAGTTTAATTTTACATATTTAATATAGTAATTTTATATATTTGCTGATTTAGGTAAGTTTTTTTTTCTTTTACTCTTCGTGATGGACGACGACCCAGACGACCCTGGTGGAGGTTCGCCTCCGGAGGTTTCGCTTGTAGTCACGGTTCCACATTCAGAAATGGATACAGAGGGTTCCCTTCTAGATACAGATGCTTCCGAGAGCAAAAGCAACAATAAGAGAAAACGTATCTCCTCTCGCAAAATATGCAGGCACTGTAATAAAAAACGCAGGCGCCATAAATCTTCTGAAACAATATGTGAAAATGACTGTCAATGTCCTTCTAAGAATGCTCAATCTGAATTTATACCCCCTATATCAACTAGCACTTCACAACCACTATCATCCCAACAACCCAATACTCATAAACAATCATCTGACCCAAGCACATTGGTAGGTAGAAAACTATATGAGGCGAATGATGCAGCTCCTTACACAATCCACATCCAAAAGATACAAACAAGTCCAAATGATAATGTTTTTATTCACCCAGTCTCTTTTGGTCATTTTCTAAAAAAGAATTGCATAAAAAATATAGTAAATGGTAGTCTGAAAAAAATAGGCAGAAACAGGGTTTTAATCTCATTTACCAATTTCACAGATGCAAATTCTTTTCTAGAAAATAAAACATTGGAACAATACAACTATAAGGCCTTTATACCCTCCTCATCAGTCACCCGGATGGGTGTGGTTAGAGGAGTCCCTAAGGATTGGTCTGAGGAGGATATACTGAATAACATATCTGTGCCTATTGGATGTGGAAAAATTTTAAAAGTACGACGCATCAATAGAAAACATATTGTGGATGGTAAACCAAACTACATTCCTGTTGAAACTGTTGTAATAACATTTGACGGCCAGGTGTTACCCAAAAGAATATTCTTATGTTACAACTCTCTTCCTGTTGAGCTTTATATCTTCCCAACAGTCCAGTGTTTCAACTGCTGTCGATATGGACACATCAAATCACAGTGCCGCTCAGCTCCACGGTGTTTTAAATGCGGTAATAACCATACTGCGGACAGTTGCAATGTAGATGAGGATGAGGCTGTATGCTTTCTTTGTTCCGGATCCCACTTTGCCACAAATAGGAAATGCCCAGAGTTTAGTCGCCAAAAAGCCATTAAGGAAACTATGGCTAACAATTGCATTTCATATGCAGAAGCAGTTAAGTTGCATCCTCCTGTTAACAAAGCATATTCAGAAGTTTTAACTTCTGTTGCAGTTCCTTCACCACCTTTAAGGCAAACATTTGAATCCTCCTCCAAAGGTACTAGAAACAAACAAACAAGTTCATATAAAAAAACTGTATTTTTTAATAAACCCAATAATTCTCCTAAACATAGTACAGGATATGACAAATATACTCATTCTGCCCTAACAAAAGATTATGATATTCCTTTACCATCCATTGGCACAAATATTGACAGTAATAATTCCATAAATAATAAGTCAACTAGAGATTTAATTATCATTTTAATTAATTTGCTAACAAAGAATATGTCTGAACCGTCCAACGCTGCTATACAAAGTATTAGTCAACTTTTTAATAATATCAATAATGGATCAGCTGTCAACAATCCTTCAGTGGAATTGTCGCAGTGTTAACTCTAAAAAAAGCGATTTACTACATCTTATTAATGTGTATAAACCTGTTGTTGTTGCATTGCAAGAAACCTGGTTGAAGCCAGGTTATAACTTTAAAGTCTCCCAATATTTATGTTTAAGAGAAGATAGAACAGATGGCTATGCTGGTGTTGCTCTGTTAATTCATGACACAATACCTTTTCACCACATTCCCATTGCAAATCATAGTGTTGATTTTTCTATAATAGCTGTATCTATCAATAAAATATGTTTTGTATCTGTTTATGTTCCCCACCCTTCATCATCATTATACAACGAAATAGAAACCATAGTAGCAAAATTACCTAAACCATTTTTAATTATGGGTGACTTCAACGCTCAGCACCAGGCTTGGGGTAGCTCCAACTCTAGTTATTACGGGTCAAGGATATTAGACATTTTGGATTCTAATAACCTCTGTATCTTGAATACAGGTCTTGCAACACGTCTCACTAAACCTAATGAAGGGATCAGTGCCCCAGACCTCACGATAGCCAGTCCTAGTCTTGCGCCTACAGTGACCTGGAATACCCTGCCTTCGACTTTTGATAGCGATCATTATCCCGTAATAATAACTATGACAAAATTTATCAAATCTCTATCCAGACGCCGACCAAGATTAGCATACAAAATTAAAACTTCTAATGACAGTATTGACAATGACAGATGGAGAACGTTTAGTGAGCGAGTTGAGCAGAGACTATCCAACCTTCCTGAAAATGCATTAAGTTCATCGACAATTCTGGCTGATTCTTTTGCATCACTCTTGTTGGACGCTGCTAATGAAACATTCCCAACTAAACGATGTAATAATAACATTCCGTCGCCCCCATGGTGGGACAATGAATGTTCTTTAGCAGTGCGCCAACGAAAAGAGGCTGAAGTAAAATATAAACAGTGTACAACATTAGAAAATTTTAATAACCTCACATTAATTATGAACAATACTCGTAAATTATTTAAAAGGAAGAAATGGGATGGTTGGCGTCGTTTCTGCACTTCGCTATCGCCTGACGTTTCTCCGTCATTAATATGGCAAAATATACGACGATTCAGATCAGCATTTAAGGAAACAATACCTCACTATCTGGATGAATCCGTTGCAGATAAATTTTTAGACAAGATAGCTCCTCCTTTTGTTCCACAAATGTCCATCATTTCATCTCATCTCCCTTTCCAATCTCCTGTAGAGGATGTAACGGGCCTTGACAGTCCTTTTACCCTTAAAGAATTGAAAGGTATTTTATCCTACGTAAAAGATTCTGCTCCAGGTCATGATGGTATTCCTTACTCATTCCTTGCAAATTTAAGCGACTCAAGTCTAATTTACTTTTTAAACATAATCAACTCCACAATAAGTTCTGGTATAATCCCTTCCTCATGGAAAATATACGAAGTCATCCCCATTCTAAAACCAAATAAACCACCGTTAGATCCTAACTCTTACAGACCGATAGCCCTTGCCACTGTGTTTTCAAAACTAGCTGAACATTTAGTTAAAAACCGTTTAGAATGGTATGTAGAAAGTAAAGGTTTACTATCTCTGAGTCAGTATGGATTTAGGAAAGGAAAAAGTACCATGGACAGTCTAGGGATTTTCATTACAGATGCGAGATTGGCTTTTTCAAATAATGAATCCATGCTTGCTGTTTTCCTAGATATTTCTTCTGCATACGACAATGTTGATTTAAATGTTTTGAATACTAAACTTTATAAACTAAAAGTACCTCCCATATTCTGCAATTTCATTCTTAATCTTCTCTCAGGCAGACAATTACAAGTTGACATAGGTGAATCTGAAATGAAAACAAGATTAACCTGGAAAGGACTGCCTCAGGGTTCGGTGTTGAGCCCACTTCTTTATAATATATATACCTCTGATTTAGAATTCCATATTTCTGGTAAAGCCAATATTTTACAGTATGCAGACGATCTAGTTCTTTATGTATCAGGACGCTCTGTTGAAAAACTAAGTTCCTCTCTAAACGTCGCTCTAAAATTTCTTAAATCATGGTTGGACAATAATTCTTTGTGTCTTAGTGTTAACAAAAGTAGCGCTGTTTTATTTTCTAGAATGCGTTTTCCTCCTCCATATTCAGTTGTGTATGATAATCAACAAATACCTGAAAATAGCGAAGTAAAATTTTTGGGTATCCTTCTAGACGGTAAACTTACAGGTTTACCACACTGTTATTATGTATTGGCTAGATGTGAACGTTTATTAAATATTATGCGCTGTCTTTCTGGAGTTTGGTGGGGTTCCCATCCATTCGTGTTAAAATTATTGTATAACGCTATTATTAGAAGTATCTTAGACTATGGGACATATTTCTTAGAACCTTGTAGTGCTGTAGGTCTGACAAAGTTAGACTCAATTCAATCAAAAGCCTTGCGTATTATAACTGGTGCCATGAGGTCTAGCCCAATTAACGCACTCCAAGTGGAATCTTTGGACCCTCCTTTAAAACTTCGTAGACAGTACTTATGTGATAAATTCATTCTCAGAACTCTTCAATTTTCCAACCACCCACTTTATCAAAAACTTTTGTATCTTTCAGAAAAAATTGAATGTTCGTCTTATTGGTCAAATAAATCTCTTCCATGCTCTATTATAAGTTTCCGTAAATTTACTTCACTTCAAGCTCCCACACACCGCTCTCAGTATCTTCCAATTTTTTCTGTCTGTTACGAAGCTCTTATTTTTTCCCCTCAAATAAACTATAACTTTATATCGCTAAAGAATGATCGTTATGCTAACTCTAACTTAAACTTCATAGTCGAAAGAGACTGGGCTGATAGGCATTACATTTACTGTGATGCTTCCAAGCACCCAGTTTCAGGCACGATTGGGGTAGCTGTATATCATGAACAATATAACATTCATCAAAAAATAAAATTACCTTCTGAAACATCAGTTTTTTCTGGAGAATGTTTTGGAATTTTAAAGTCCCTAGAATACGTACTTCTTGCGAAACTCAGCAAGTCTATTATTTTCACTGACTCGAAGTGTGCTTTACAAGCACTGCAAAAGTTTCCTTGGTCAGGTTCAAATCATCCCTATGTTATAGAGGCCAGACAGCTCCTACTAAATTGCAAATTTAAAAATCTTGATGTTTTTTTGGTGTGGATACCTGGCCATCACAATATTCGCGGCAATGAGATAGCAGACAAATTTGCTAAAGACGCTGTAGATGATGGTGATAAGTTTCCATATAATAATGTTGTATCTGACCTTCACTGTCTTCCTAAAGATCATCTGTATGATGCCTGGGAAAATTTATGGAATATTTCAAGTAGTCGTAAAGGTCAATATTATAAACGTATACAACAAAGAATACCTCTCAAAGTATGGTTTTCCAAATTAAAACTTTCCAAGCTTGCAACCTCCAGTTTGATACGAATGCGCTTGGGTCATGTTTGCACAGCCTCTCACCTTGCTAGACTTGGGATTATTCACAATAATTTATGTTGTTGTGGTTGTGAGGAAGATTTGAATCATATATTTTTTGCATGCCCCAACCGTGACTCTTCTTCATTCATTAACTCCCTTATTGAACTCTCTGTCCCTCTTCCTACATCAATCCCTACATTGTTAAGCTCCTTAAATTTTGATATTTATAATTTAATATCTACCTTTATAACTATTAATAATATTAAAGTATAAGTTTTTTTATTTCCCAACTCCCAATTTTAATTTCTATTTAATATATATGTTTGGTATATCATTATTTATTTATTATATTACCACCAAACCTGATCCTATTATCCTTTGTTCCAAAATTCCGTAATCCGTTCCTACGCATTTCAATGAATTTATTTGGTTTCCCTACCTTTATACTTGTAGTGGCAAATGCACAAACCGTGCGAGCCAAATTAAAAAAAAAAAAAAAAAAAAAAAAAAAAAAAAAAAAAAAAAAGAAGAACACCAAAAAAAAAAAATCTTAAAAGGGAAAGAAGAAAGAAGAAAAATTGAAAAGGATAAATATACTAAAGTCCAGGCTGTATGGCGTATCATGCCTTTGCCTTTTCCGTTCGGAAGTACGGAAAGAAGAACACCAAAAAAAAAATCTTTGGTTGTCATTGTTTGTGCATTCAAAATTTCGTGACTAAAATTGTATTGGGACTTTGCCTACTGAACTTTTATCTACTTTTCTGATTTAAATTATTTATTTTTCTGATTTAAATTATTTATTTATAAGCCAAACTCGAGTTGACGCGAGTTAGGTACTCGAGTTGACCATCACTATTCTGAGTGTAGTATAGCTACCTACTTTTGCGGCGTAGTTTTGCGGCATAGTATCTTTGTTTTGACTTTTGCGGGTGCCATACATATAAACGAAAGAAAGAAGAAAACATTATTATCTGATACCGCTTTACAATGCCAAGGAGAAAACGACCTGACATAGGTCGTCGAAGTCGTTCAAATGTGCAACGAGCTACCTTACGCTCTGACCGCACTGATGACCAGCGAGAGGCTGATAATGATAACAGTCGTGTCTATATAAATAAAAATGAATCGCCGTTCGTTAGTCTGGCTAAAACTCGAGAACTGCTGGGCCGATTGAGCTGATTTTGGTTTTAAAATGTTTGTCATCATCGAAGCTAAAATAATCAAAGGGAAATACAAAGGAGAGGATGTCTTAATCCCACGTATACCTATGATTCCAACGGATTTGCCATTCGATTTTAAAAGGTTGCAATTTCCCGTACGACTAGCTTTTGCGATGACCATAAATAAATCGCAAGGTCAATCATTGCAAGTTTGCGGTATTAACTTGGAGTTTCCCTGTTTCTCGCATGGGCAATTATATGTTGCATGTTCGCGCGTCGGAAAACCTACATCTTTATTTATATACGCACCACAAAAGCAAACTAAAAATATTGTCTATCAGAAAGCATTACAATAATTAACGCCCATATTCACTAAAATATTTTAAGCAATTGTTTATCTAAACTATGTTTTGAGCCTTTCTATGGAATTAAATCTTTTCAGTAACAGACAAAAGACTAAACAATTGTTTAAAACATTTTATTTATTTACTTTTATTTTACTTTATTTTGGCATCAAACAGTCATATACAAACAATATGTTATAATTGCAGTTGGTTTCTTATAATAGACCTATAGTGCCGACAATGTTACATAAGTAATTGTTAAAATAATGCAAAACTTCTTATAAGGAAAGACAACGGTTGGACGTAAATATGTTTAGGTACATAATATTTTTGCATCAATGCATAATGTTTTATGAATAACTGTATATATGTACAGCAGTTGTCATTTATTGGCCGATATCGTGATGATGATAACTGTGTTGTATTTAATTTAAGCAAAGATTTGTTTATCACTCTCATAGTCCAGAAACAAGCACATCCAAGAAAGTTTAAAAATTGTGTAGGTATATTAGTGTAAATACATATATAATAAAACCAATTTCATATAACTCTAATTTTTTAATTTCAAAATATACTAATCAGTCTTTAGGAACCACTTAAATGTAAATGTATCAGGAGGGATGACCCCAAGTAGAGAAAAAGCTCGATTGATTGATTCTTTAGGAACCACTTGGCTCGCCCTGACTTGGTAACATAGCAGAAGTAGGTACTAGGCGACTCGCACAAGTGTTGTTCAACCAGAACATTGTTGGTGTTGAGCTGCTGTTTGTCTTCAATGATATCAATATCTTTTATGTCTAACAGAACATTTTTGATGTTGCGCTGCTGTTGCGGTTCTATATCGTCAATATCTTTCATCATAAATAAATTTGGTTTGGCTAAATAGATAAGTGATACGAAGTTCACCGGGTCATCTAGTCTAATATATAAAATTCTCGTGTCACAGTTTTGAAACGGCTTGACCGATTTTGATGAAATTTTTTGTGCTTATCCGGTATCTATGAGAATCAGCCAACATCTATTTTTCATTTTTTTCAAGGAACTTATTTATATGGCAAAACAACGTTTGGCGGATCAACTAGTATGATAAATAAATTAGTTTTAGACATACATAAAATTAAGAAATATCGACATTTTCAACACAAGCATTATTGTGGGATTGTCACTTATGCAGGGTATTTTAATGTCACAATTTAATAATAAACACCTTATTATTTATATAATTAAGGTTCACCAACAGTTGCTAGATATTTTACACATTACAAATTATTATGTCTTATGGTTAAAACAGGTTCGATTCCAGGTCAGGCAAGTACCAATGTAACTTTTCTAAGTTATATGTACATTCTAAGTATATATTGGATACCAATGACTGATAACAAGATGAAGAAAAACATATTGAGTAAACCTGCAGCCTATTCGGCAAACACCTTTTTGTCAAATGATTGCGACTAGTTTGGACCGCAGTTGATATTATTTTACATTAAAATTATATCAACTGCAGTCCAAACGATCCCAACTAGTCGGACTGTACTTTAAATCTGGAATCGCCAACCCGCATTGAGCAAGCGTGGTGATTACGCTCAATCCTTCTCTATATGAGAGGAGACCTGTGCCCAGCAGTGGGACGATAAACAGGTTTATGATGATGATTGTGTCTTAAATCTAATTGCACAACCAATTACAGGCAAACGCCACATGCTAAGTGCTCGTTGTAATTTTATCAATTTTACTATGAAGACAAATGCATTATGATTATAAACACTGACAAAGTAATATATTTTATTTGTTTATTTTCACAGATAGGTAAATCTCTAAAACCTCTACAGCCAGGCATTAACCTGTACTCAGCATTTTCAAAGTACATTCTGGGTGACAAAGCATCAGAAGTGTTGCCATTATTACAATATGTGGTGGAGCATGGCAACACCACGGTGTACGAGTGGAGTTACGGGGAAGCCCCATTAAGTGTGGAGCATGATCCACTGCATATTGAGCTTGATGATGAAGACAAGGGGGCGGGAGACCAGGTAATATTATCAATTAATTTTAGCCCGTGTTTAAGAAGTTCACCCATCACTACGTATCAGTAAAACTTTTCCGTGGAATTGTAAAAATCAATTAATGTTATCATAGCAGACCTATAAACGCTGTTTACAAGTCCAAAATCCTAAAGTTTTAATCACTTCTTCCGACAGCAATCGACTGTCGCATGGCAAATTGAAATGAGGTTATCGAAATGTGTCATTCTCGTTACGATACCCAGTCGGATGTTTGTAAATATCTCTGTATTTGTTGATCCGTCTTGACGAAGCATGATGATCACTTTACATAATAATGTTCTGTAATTTATATGGTCTACATAGCGCAGAGTATATATATATATATATATATTTAATAATAGGCTATTTGACAGATTTATAATTTCTATCTTGAATTACTTGGTTTCGGTTAAGAAGTTCACCGAAAGTATTTTTTTTAATTTTAAATACGTATTTCGTACGAAACATGCAAATAAAAATTCAAAATTCAAATAAGCCACCGAAACGCTTCATTCAGCAATATGGCGTAGCGCCTTGTAAGTGACGTCACAATACTCGTATAAACGATTTTCGGTTCCGCAGTGGTGTTTGTCTGTTATTTGTTGTTTATCTAATAAAATGGTTTACAAGTGGTGTGCTGTACCGGGTTGTACAAATACATCGATGAAAACACCTGAGAACACAACAACAACAACTGCTGTATGCCTAGTATGAGTTTTCATTACGAGACTCGATCGTCGATATCGAGTGCGTTTGGCGCTCTCATTGGTTGAGAGTTCTTACAACCTTCAGGCGGGCCAATTGACGAGTCAAACGTGTTCGATATCGACGATCGAATTTCGTAATGAAAACTCATATGGGTATGACGTCATCGTGACATTAGCCAATCCGGATCGTTTCACAATATGTGGCGCGAGATACAAAAAGTCAAATATATTTTTGTGCTTTTGGATATATTAATTGTTATTATTTTTATTAAAATTCATGTAAATGACATAAAGAACCCTCATTTTAAGCACTTAAAGCAAATAATCACAAAAAAATCATACTGTCAAATAGCCTATTATAAACTATTGCTTGACCGCATTCCCGCCTGATGGTAAGCAGTGGTGTAATCGTTGATGGTAAAGCGCGCTAGTTTATTAAGAGCCTATTCACTCAGAAAAACTGAGCGAATAGGAAGGAAGACGGCAGTTGAGCGAGGTGATGCAATGTTAAACCCAACAACACGACCAACGATGCTGCGCCAGAGGGAGATTGATCTGGAGACCCTCCATGACCAAACTTACGACAACATTTGGCACATCGTATCCTTATTAAAACAACTGCTTAGACCCGTCCTCCGTACGGCTTCACCAGACATCATGCCGGAACACGACGACCCGCTTGGCGGCAAGATTTTGTCTGGTGGCTGGTAACTTCTGTCGGCAGCCGATGTTGTGGCTTACCACCTAGAAATCTCCCTTCTATTCCATTCTATCAATGCTTATTCCTTCTCAGAATAACACGAGACATTTGCTCTGTAGTGGAACACTAAGCTGGTATTATTATTTACGTAGTTACCAAATTAAAGTCACAGGCATTTTAAAAGCAAGCTCTTCAGCAAGCTTACATTTTTTGATTATAAACACTATGTGTTAAGTGACGTTAAATCACTAATCACTAGTTAATTTAAGCAACGTTTATGAATAGAGGGGATTATGTCTGATATTCATTTCAATTCAATGTTATTTAGGAATAAATTACATTGTAATTTAAATTATATAACTTAACACAATTATTTTATCGTGACATATTTCAAGATGTCTTACATAATCATTTTTTTTTATGGTTTCCAGATAGACTTTGGCGACAGTGGTGAGATAGACTTCGGCTCAATAGACGCTGCGGGTGCCGACATAGACTTCGGTGACGGCGACGCGGCCGCAGAGATTGACTGGGGGAACATTGACGTCTCTGCGCCAGAGAATGTTGTAAGTCAGAGTTTTTATAATTTTCTAGTGTATACGTTTCTCCGAGGGATCGAATCCGTAACAAGCCGATCCGCCAGAAAGCCAAAGTTGTCGACATAGCTCTCAGAAAATTTATCGAACATATAAAAATAGTTGGTGAAAAAGCTAAAAAGAACTTTTATGCCCTGACTAGAATATCCAAAGCAACTTGGGGTCTATCATTCCTAACTTTAAAAACTATATATGGAGCTACCTACTTAGGATGTATGTGCTACGGTGCACCTGTTTGGGCCGATAGGGCCAGCATAGGAGCGGCACGACGTAAACTGCTTCAAAGCCAACGTTTGGCATTGATATTTTTATGCAAGGCGTATAGAACGGTCAGTACTGAAGCCTTACCGGTACTGGCAGGTGTACTTCCAGTCGACCTTGAGGTACAGCGACGTGCTTCAATGTACTACTCCGCGAGGGGGGAGGCCATGGACACTAATTTTGTTACACAACGCGACTTCAATAAAATCTCTAGACTATTTAAACCTCAGACTGAAGTCTGGGAGGACCTCTTATCCGAATGGCAAAGTAGGTGGGATAATTCCATCAAGGGCCGGCACCTCCATCTGTTCTTTCCATCCGTTGGTGATCGGCTGGCTAAGACATGGCTGGTGGTTGACCACTGCGTTGCCCAATTTCTCACAGGTCATGGCAACTTTAAAAGTAAACTGTATTCTTTTAAACTTGTTCCTTCCCCTTTGTGTCAGTGTTCTACATCGAACTGTGAATTTGAACAGTCCGCACATCACATCTTGTGGGAGTGTGTTCTTTGGCAGAATGAACGCAATATTATGTTGGATAGTGTACAAGTTACATCCGGAGTCGTTTATTATACGGACCTTGTAGAAACTAGAACCAATTTCCGTGCGTTCAGGCGCTTTTGCCATACCTATTATTGGAATCAATTGTAACAGCTAATACCTACTTAGGACCCATTTAACTTAATCAAATTTTATTCCGTGGTGTTTGGCAATCTGGGCTTCTCCCAGTTGCAATAATGTCCCTTTGTGCCGTTTGGCCTAGTTCTGTTCTGTCTCCTGCTTGTTATGGAGGGAAGTGGAAAAAATATCTTTTTTCTTACTCCTCCGCTATTCTTTTCTGATTAATTTCGTTGCGGGACCCAAGACAGTTGAATCGTTTCTCTGGGACTCGTCGAGCTTCATTGCTCGGCGTTTTTCTGGCGGTCGCCACTGTTGATTCTGGCTTTCAGGAGTTGCAGTGGTTGGGAAAAGTGTGGCGGGTTTGTCCCAAAAAAAAAAAAAAAAAAAATAGCTCTCAGAATAAGTAAACTGAAGTAGCTATGGGTCGGCCATATTAGCTGTAGAATCGATGGCTGCTGGGCATGTTCTTGAGTGGAGCTGTGGGGAACTATGGGCTGATGATGTTGATGAAGATTTTTTAACAAACGCAAAAACTTGTCGACCTATCTATCTATCCATCTATCTATAAGTGACACTATCTCGAAATAGCAATTTTTAAACCGGTCTGTAATAACCGAATAACGGAATAACCGGTCATAGAATAGTACCTACCTATATCCTCCCGTGGGTGTCGTAAGAGGCGACTAAGGGAAATCTCACCAGGGAAGCGGGCAGCAGCACTTCTCCTGTGGAATAACAAATGTTGCGATCTCCAACCCGCCGGACAAGCGTGGGGTTTATGGCTAACCGTCCCAATGCAATCAGCCTTGGGGAGGCCTTTGTCCAGCAGTGGGTCTTTATAGGCTGAGAAGATGAAGAAGAATAACCGCAACACGTTTTTTTTTTTTTTTTTTTTTTTTAATTTAATTCATGACCATGGATACAAGTCCTTCAGTCGCATACTTAGATAGATTTTAACTTAGTATCTTATCCTAACTTAAATTAACCTAATCTATCTCTTATCCTAGCTTAACCTAACCTAAACCCATCTCCTTTCATTTTCCGCGTGAACGGACACTTGGAGGAAGATTTGGGAGAAAGCCATGATGTGACCACTATGCTACAATATTTCACTGCTCTTTATGAATTATTCACTGAATGCACTTTTTACTACATAAATCACGCATTTTTATTTAGTAAACGACACTATAAATAATTTAAAAGTTCAATGAAAAATGAGCGTGGCACTCATCTTAGCCTTCCCCTGCAACACGTTTATTTTTACTGTGTGTCCATCCTCATGGATACCCTCTGTTTGGATAGAATGGAATACGTTCTTATGAAATAATAATAGGTGTACAAATAAGTTTCCGCCGGGTTTTGAACATGCGGACTGGCATTGTTATGTAGGAGAATAATTTTGTCATATCTGTGGCTACCATGATTTTTCATTACCAGACTTTATCGTCGATATCGACCGCGTCTGGCACTCTCATTGGTTGAGAGTTCTTACAACCTTGAAGCGGGCCAATCGATGAGTCAAACGCGCTCGATATCGACGATCGAGTCTCGTAATGATAACTCATGGTAGCCATACTGGAGTAGTAATGGGAGCCTTTTTCCTCTTCCTTCTATCTTCCTCCAATAATGCTTCTAATTCCGTGTCTTCGTACGATTTCGGTCTTGCACTACGGTCTTTGTCTTCCACATCAAAGTCACAGTTTCTAAACTTTTGAAACCACTTACAACAACTTCTCTCGCTTAAAGCAGCTTCACCATAAGGTTCTTCAAGCAATCGATGGGCCTCAGCTGCTGATTTCTTCAAATTAAAGACGTAACAAAAGTTCCCGCAAATGACGCTTATTCGGCACAAAACTTGACATTTTTGCACAAAAATAAATATGTGATACTGATACACAGTCATTAATACTCTAAGTGTATGTTATTACCAGATGTCCGAACTTACGATATCACATTTTACATCTGGCAATTTCAACGAAGCCTCTTAGTGAGGACAACTTTTGTTAAACGGCGGAAACTTATTTGAACACCTAATAATTTCTGACATGTATGCTGGCGAAGCTGTCGTCAAAAGCCAGTCATAGGTAATTATTGATGCTATTCTCTTTACAGGATATTACAGCTGACTTAGCACACGTGTCCCTGGAGGAATCTGGCATAGTGCTGGAGGAACAAGGAGTGTGCGGTGGAGTGGCTCGTGGGAAGGACGCACTGACTTTGCTGGACAACCCGGCTACTAGGAGCCAGGTCATCGACCAGCTTGTTGAGGTATGTGTTAGGATTACTCGATACTCGTATGTATGGGCATTGAACTACCTCAAACGGTACGTTGTCAAACCAAAAAAAAGTTGCGCACACTATTCTGGTAGCTTCTTACATCTGACTTTACACATATGTATTATGATATTTTTTTTGTTTCTATCTGGTGTATGTGTCTTACCAGGGGGTGTCGTATACCCAGTATCTGGGTTGTGTAGGTCAGATAGGCACCCCAACATAGATGAGAAAAGGCGAGGCAGAGGCAGATGATCTGATGCAGGCGTCTGATGCAGGGATTGTGTGTGTAGTTTGTGCTAAATATATGTATTTTATTGCTATTAAAAAAAGAATTGGATAGGTACAATAACTTAGATTTATCCAAACTCAACTTCCCCAGTTGGAATCGTTCCTGAAGATGCGCCTCTACGAGACGAACACATCAGGAGACAGTCACTCCTTCAGTTTGCTGCAGCAGCTGCCCACGGAGAGCTCGGCGGCCCTCACCGCCATGTTGGACGCCGTGCAGGTCGCCACCGCCAAGTTGACCGCACCCGAGATCAATCACCTACATAATGTTAAACACTCTCCAAGGTTTGTATTGTATAACTGAGATTGGTGAAACCGTTCGGAGGACGGGTCTGAGCAGTTGTGTTGCGATGTGTACCGAGTATGATGCGCCAAATGTTGTTGTGTCGGGAGTTAGGTCGTGGAGGCTCTCCAGATCAATCTCCCTCTGGCGCAGCATCGTTTGTAGTGTTGTTGGGTTTAACATTGCATCATCTCGCTCAACTGCCGTCCTCCTTCATATTCACTTAGTTTTTTGAGTGAATACGCTCTTTATAAACTAGCGCACCTTACCATTAAAGATTACATCACTGCTTACCATCAGATGGGATTGCGGTCAAGCGCCAGTTTATAATTATAAAAAAAAGATTGACATACACTCATCACTCATATGTACACTCATAAAAATTTAAGTCCGATAGTCACCTGGTGATTTTTGTGTCTGTGCCTTTCGACGGTGGGAGACTCTCCTCGTGTGAATAAGACTTTAAGTAATTTGTAAATAGTTGCTAATTCAATAATTTGGCTGGACATATTACTTAATTTTTTGAGGTGATTATTTCTTTAGAGATGTTGAACAGTATTGTTGGTTGAGGTAAAAGCATTGAATTCGCGTGAGCGTGACTGAATTGTGTTTCTACCACTAGTTTTCATTATGAAGACTGGACCATCGATATCGACCGCGTTTAACTCATCGCTTGGCCCGCTTTAAGGTAGTAAAACTTGTAAGAACTCTCAAGTCTCAACCAATGAGAGCGAGCACATAATACTAGAATGCCCGAGGCACGACCGCGACAGGTACGACCTGGAAGTAAGTACTGGCAAAAAATTGACAGAGTCATCCATAGCCGACCTTATGGCGGACAAACACTCCAGGCCGTACCTGGAGCGGTTTTGCCTCAAAGTTGCTAAAATAAGCATTGAAAGAAATAGGACAAGGGTAGCACAGCCAAGCGCTGTGCCGTCGGCAGGAATGTAATAGAAATCATGCCAATAGTAGTAACGTAATGACATATAACAATAGATTTAGCTAGATTATAAGAAATTTGTAAAATGATATCAAAAGACGAAAAGAAAAAATGACAAAAGAAAATAGCAAAAGAAATAGACATGGGAAAGAAATAACCCAGAAAAGAAAAGGCGAAGCCGCAAAAAAGTATAGCGGTATAAGAAAAGATAAAAGAAAAATCAAATGGCAAAAAAGAATTCTTGCCAAGCAAGAAGCGATAGACGGCACAAATTGTAAAAAAAAAAAACCAATGAGAGCGCCAAACGCGGTCGTTGCATATGATCGAGTCTCGTAATGAAAACTCATGGTATCCACATTGATCGTTTTTTATTTTTTGTGTATTCTGTATTTTTTAATGATTTCAGGTTTCACTTTTGTACGTCAGTCCCACTGCTAATTTGTTTTTCAGATTTCAATTAACTTTTTTGTTTTCTGGAATTGTCAGTTTAATGTGATAAGATCGCATAAATACGGACTTTTAACACTTTGACGTGGACAGGTGGACCGATAACCTGGTGAAGGTCGCGGGAAACCACGGATGCGGGAGGCGCTAGACCGGTCGTCGTGGAGGTTCTTGGGGGAGGCTTATGTCCAGCAGTGGATGTCTGTCGGCTGAAAAGATGTCGATGATGGTGTAACTTAATTATAAGAATTTGGTGTCCATTTGTTTTTCGTATGTTTGTAGCAATTACTTGTCCAACAGATACGTGGACATGCTGACGGCCCAGCTGAAGCAGAAGCTGTCGTTGTGCGACAAGCTGAGCGCCCGAGCGGAGCGGGCGGCGCGGGACAGTACGGCGAGCGGCGCGCGCGCAGCACACCTGCGACCTGTACTCACGCGCATCCTCAGCAGGACCAAGGAGCTGCAGGCACAGGTACCTACTTTTACAATCATTGTCAAGAGTCTGTCGTACTGAAGACGCAGCGTAGGCAGGCCCCCAACAAGATGGACCCATGACCTGGTGAAGGTCGCGGGATGACGATGGATGCGGGCAGCACAAGATGGGTCATTGTGGAAAGCCATGGGGGAAGCCTTTGTCCAGTAGTGGCCCTCTATAGATTGAAGAAGAAAAAGAGTCTGTCAGTCCAAATGATTTAGCTAGTTGCCATTTCAAACGTGACAAAAGCCACGAAGCGCCTGCAGTATTATTATAAAACCACTAGCTGCGCTGAACGGTTTCGCCCCCGTATAAAAATCTATGTGAAAATCCTATATGTCATTGTTGGTTATAAATCATCTGTATGCGGCAGGAGTGTGGTTTTAGCCGCTAAGAGTCTGGCACTCTGGGCGTCCATGAGGATTTCCCACTCCTGTCAAAACAAAAAAAAAAAACCATCTGTGTGCCAAATTTCATCCAAGTCCGTTCTTGTTCTCGAGGTCATTAAGAGATCACACTCATGCAAGGCAGAACTGTTAAAGATTGTTACAAAATAATTCATAGTGGTGCCCTTTATAATATCAGTATAGCAATAGACTGTATAGTCTATTTATGTCTATATCAGAAATTGATTGTCTATGTTGACCGTGCTAAAAAGAAATTGATTGTCTATGTTGACCGTGCTAAAAAGAAACTGATTGTCTATGTTGACCGTGCTAAAAAGAAATTGGTTGTCTATGTTGACCGTGCTAAAAAGAAATTGATTGTCTATGTTGACCGTGCTAAAAAGAAATTGATTGTCTATGTTGACCGTGCTAAAAAGAATTGATTGTCTATGTTGACCGTGCTAAAAAGAAATTGATTGTCTATGTTGACCGTGCTAAAAGGAAATTGATTGTCTATGTTGACCGCGTTAAAAAGAAATTGATTGTCTATGTTGACCGTGCTAAAAAGAAATTGATTGTCTATGTTGACCGTGCTAAAAGGAAATTGATTGTCTATGTTGACCGCGTTAAAAAGAAATTGATTGTCTATGTTGACCGTGCTAAAAAGAAATTAATTGTCTATGTTGACCGTGCTAAAAAGAAATTGAATAAACTATGTCTGCTTTCAACCACTAAAACGTGCGTTTTATTAATAACTAAAATAAATCCTGTAAAAATGCTGCACATCCCCAAGTACCTTTCAGAATATCCAGAACAAAAAATCTGTAATTATAGAGTAAAATTAACTTTATTGTATGATTATTAAATTTATTTTTTCCACAAAAACGTATTTGTTTAGAGTTTTAGTGAATGTCTCAATGTTACGATGGTGGTACAATAAAAAAGTAATTGCTATTGTTTGTTTTCAGATCGAGAGTGACATATCGAAGAAGTACAAAGGACGGCCAGTGAACATCATAGGCGGCGTCAAGTTCTTATAGAACAGTGAATTTTATTGTAAATATTGTTGATTATATTCGTTAATATAATATTATATTGTAAATGGTACAATTGTAAGCTTTAATTTGAACCCTTTTCCCTAAAAGATTAGATTAACCCCCCGGGGGCAATTTAGGCCTCAAAATTCAAAATTAACACAGTTAAGGTGGTAATAGTCGTGGTGGCCTAGTGTTCAAAACACCAGCTTCTCAAGTATGAGTGCACGGGTTCGATTCCAGGTCAGGCAAGTACCAATGTAGTTTTTCTAAATTTATATGTCCTTTCTAAGTATATCTTGGACGCCAATGACTGAAGGTGAAGGAAAACCTTTTGAGGAAACCTGGACTTTAAGTCTGAAATCACCAACCCGCATTGAGCAAGCGTGGTGATTACGCTCAATCCTTCTCTGTATGAGAGGAGACCTGTACCCAGCAGTGGGACGATAAAAAGGTTGATGATGATGATGATGTAAGTTATGGAGTCTGCCAGTGAATTGTATCGACGTGCGTCTTCTAGTGATCTGGTCTGATGGTCTATGAACTCCGCCTATGAAGGTTGAAGGTAAGTGGTTGCCGCCTTTAGCACCTTAATCAGAGAGATATACTTCACTTCGTAGGCATCATTCTATCACATATTTGCTTATAGTTTCTAATATATCGCTATCTTAAATACAGTCCACTTGAATCTTGTATAAAATCTTTCGTGGAAGGCACGTTGCCGCCACAACACGTGAAGCCGTTGGTATTCATGATTTTTTGACAATCTTTACTTGTCGTTAGAAGACGGAAATTGACGATCGGTCATACGGTTTTGGTTGGCTATTACGTCGGCTGCCGGCAGAAGTTACCACCCGATGACGATACGATGCGCCAAATGTTGTTGCATCGGGGGTTTGGTCGTGGAGGGTCTCCAGATTAATCTCCCTTTGGCGCAGCATCGTTGGTCGTGTTGTTAGGTTTAACATTGCATCACCTCGCTCAACTGCCGTCTTCCTTCCTACTCACTCAGTTGTTTTGAGTGAATAAGTTCTTAATAAACTAGCGCGCTTTAGCATCAATGATTGCATTACTGCTTACCATCAGGCGGGATTGCGGTCAATAATAAAAAAAATACGAACTTTGTAAAGAGTAATCGTTTTGTTTTTATACTCAAATTAAAATTTACCAAATCTATAGGATGCATTTTGGATAGCGTGCGAGGGAATTGTATGACTTAATTCCCCCATCTCCGTTCCATCATCGGACGACCCGTCGTACCACCCTTAAGCCCGGTTTCCACTGCGAAAGGGTAATGTGCGGAAAATGGTTAGGCGTAACGGAGTCCTTTTTAATGAAATAGGTTTGCGTTTCCACCATCGAAGAGTTGGTCATTTGATTTCCACTCTAGAACTGAGCGAGCTCATTTCTTCTCTTTCTACACGCTCGGCTCTTTCCGTCCGACTATTTGTTGGTGGAAATACAAGTATGCAGTTTGCGTTTGCGAGTTTAACGAAGTCATTAATGGGTCCGTTCCGCTCGCGATGGAAACCGGGCTTTACGTTGTTGACACTGCTACGATAGGGACGAAGCGTTTATATATCTCGTATTATATACCGCACACATCGAAGGACTGAAGCAATTTACCTGAGGCCATCTTCCTATCTCATTACAATTTAGGTATCCTCAAGGCTAGAATGAACAGGCTTTTAATAAACTAATACACTTTACTATCAACGATTGCATTACTGCTTACCATCAGGCTGGATCGCGGTCAAGCACTAGTTTATAACATACAAAAATCACTTTGTTGAAATTTATATCTTGCATATTTATACCTTCGTTTTAAGTATGCAACCCAGACTTGAAGTAAGGTCAGCTTTGCATCAAAACCAGCAAAGCAATTACAGAGATTAGTTTAAAGTGCGTACAAACACTTGAATCTATGAACTAGTAATACTAAGGTGGGCGTGTAGGTACAATCGACGAAAATGTTTGGTATGTAGGGAAAGAATAATGTTTCCTTTGCAGTACTCGGGGAAATTTTATACGTCGCTAGTTTCGCACGAAACTTTGTGTGCGTCAATATTCGTGTACCCTGGAGCCGATTTTTACTTAAGGCTTATAGTGGAAATTCTGAGTTCTTTATTGATAATTACACGTCTGCCTATTCCTTTAGCGAAGACTGGCGTGATTTTATGGTACACAAAAAGAAGATAATACTGAGAAAAACAACGCTAAAGATGAGTGCAACTGGCTTCCAAGCTACCTATATACCAATTCACTTTGTGGACTATACATTGGTTAATAGTGTTACGGGCTAGGGGTACTAAAATACCGGTTAAGGGTTACGAAGTTTATTGGCAACGAAGGTACAGTCGATTGTAGGCAATGACAAGTAGAATGTTGCTGACGTTGCACCGAAGTCTTCACTTACGTCCACGAAGTCCGTATTGTAAACACACAATTACACTACAGATGTTACTTCACGTAGTACTCACAGTTCTCGTTACAGTTGTCGCAGTAGGTATTCTCAAAGATCGCTTCTTAAGTATCGCTGTTTTCGTCTCGGTAGTCAAGTGCAGACTGACTCACGCTGGCGTCACGGCGCTATATATAGTCCAGCTGATCGAACATTCCAGAATCGTCTAGACGTAATAATAATAGCGCATAACTTCAAGTACATTCAGTAAGTACCTACGGTAATTCCCGGAAATAGGTTTCTAGAAATTTCGATGTCGTCACTTAGTTGACAAAATTAATGAAACCTGTACCATTCGATAGGGCACCCTAAGTCTAGGAATGCGTTTTTATATTGCACCTATAAAATGTCTAGGTCTCGAGTTATAGAGCTTGAAAGCTACGCACTGCATGTCACGCGATATTGAACCTTATGCCCTCGCCATAAGGTACATTCGTAACAATAGTTTATGAGATTCGCGCCCTTCTTGTGACATATTGTGACAACTTCAGAAGGTTATCGACCTAAGACAAACAGACTGTATGTAATTTTATTGATATTTACATTGTAGGTATGTACTACAAAATCATTTAATACTTGCAATGTTGTAGAGATCTGTACAAATTGTGAAGCAAAGGTAACAAAATGATGACCACCATTGATAAGTCATTCGAGTGTACAGCACTAAACGTAAATTCATACAGCCTACATATGTGGTACAGACGGCAGCACATCAAGCTACCACTATCTGTCAGATTTCTTTATTAGATTTACAACTTTGTGGGTAACTCATTAAGGCTCAAGGTTGGGGAATATTTGACAGTTTCGGGTGGCTGTCCTCCGCACGTAACATGTTATTTTTATGAACTTATTAAAATACAGTCGAGTAATTACGTAACTCACTTAGCAGTAGGTACAAGTAAAAAATTTTGACAGTTAAACAAAATTCATTGCGTTATTTACGTTGTTGACCAAATATTTTTTTAGAACATATGAATCAATGGATTAGCAAAATCGGCCAAAATGATTCAAATTGAGATAGTGCGTTACAACTAGGGTGTAGGTATTTTTTTTATTAAATAGCCATTGATTTTCGATGAATCGATGTCGATGATTCCACAAAATTTAACCAATTGGGTAATAATAATAATAGTAAGGGTAATAGTAATAAGGGTAGGGGTAATAGTAATAGTAAGGCCATATGATGACGGGGGGGCAGTCTTGATTCTTATCTCCGTCCCTTCTGATATGGTGAATTTGTTCAGGACAGTTCCGTCTCTTCGGCGAGGATACGCATTCTTTTATAACAATAAATGTGATAAATAAAAGAATAATATGTAATGGCATCTGAAAAAAAAGAAGAAAAATCAATACAATTAGACAAAATTTAAGGACAGATGACAGCACACCAAGCTACTACAATCTTTCAGATTTTTTAATTGGATTTTAAACTTTATCAATAAAGCATTAAGGGTCATGGTTGATTGGGAATATTTGATAGTTTCGGGTATAGCTTGCGCAAGTTAACTGTGCACCTCGCTAGAATACGACCCCTCTCCCGCTTCCCCGCGCGGCGCCCCGCATTCGCCTTAAGCGATGAGTAGCGATAGCATGTTTGTTACAAATGTCAAAATACAGTTTAAATCCCCTGTTGTTATTACTGTTTTGTGGAGCTTTTGCTTTATTAAGTTAATTATTATTAAATTTAGTTTTGCTTTTTACATTTTCGACGCATTAGTGAAGCCTGTTGGTTGCACCTACATTATATTTCAGTCCATATGTATCAATTTACTTGCAAAACGTCAGGAGTAAAATGATCTAGTATTATGACGCTTTATCATCAAAACGACCTTTTATTAACATAAAAAAATAATAATATTAAGTAGTAAATTTTATTTATAACATCAATTTATTTATTTACAAATCTGTTTTTTTTATATAATTTTTAAATCAGGTATACTAGCTGACTAGCCAAACGTCGTCCTGCCGGGACTGATCCCTCAGGTCAGAGGTCATGATATGCCCGAGATATTTAAACCGAAGAACTCTATTTAATCCAACACCGTTCAACGTAATAGGCGGAACAGTATCCAAGCAGCTCCGACCCCTGGCCTGAAATACCACGCATTCGCTCTTCTTTGCGTTGTATACCAAGCCATGATCCTGCGAGTAACGCTCGCAGACGCCCAGCAACCTAGATAGACCACACAGGAAAGCGCTCAGCAGCACCATGTAAGTGTATTGTTGACACAAACACCGTCTATATGGCTGCCGACACGGGTGCTACTGAGCTCCTCTATCAGTGCGTTTACGTACAGGTTGAACAGCTTCGGCGAGGGCAGCCCCTGCCTCACCCCGCACTCCAACCCGTACTGCTCAGACAGAGCACCCAACTATCGAACTACGTTGACCAGCCCCCTAATCGGCGAACACATTTTTGACAAATGATTGCGACTAGTTGGTATCGTTTGGACCGAACGGACCAATGGGCGGTCTAAACGATCCCAACTGATCCTAACTAGTCGCAATCATTTGACAAAAATGTATTCGCCGATTAGGGGGCTGGTTAAAATACCAGTACCTGAAGATGTTTATTATTTCAAGGGGCACTGAGATGTTAATTAATTTTTTCCATAAGATGTCATAGTTAACCAGGTCGAACGCCCTCGACAGATCGAGAAAATAGGCATAGACAGGTGTGCTTCTATCGGTGTAGTACCTGACAGTTTGCTTCAAACACAGGATCGCCGACTCGGTAGACAGTCCCGGTCTGAACCCAAATTGATAAATTGATGAATTGAGCAAACCGTCAAGAACCTTAGCCAGCACTGTTGCTAATGAGATTGGCCTGTAGTTGCTGGCGTCGCTTAAGTCCCCGGTCTTACTCTTCACAATTGGTACCACCACGGTCCTCATCATTTCTGCGGGTAGGTATGCATGTCCTATACAGAATGTATATAGCATGGCAAGAACTCTGGGCAGGTGGACGCCAGCAATCCTTAAATGCTCAATGCTCAGACCATCATGGCCAGGAGACTTACCTTGTGACATTGTCTTTATAACTTCCAAATTATACTTATATATACTACAATAAAAAAATTATACTCACTCTGAAATCCGCCATTGTACATCCAAAGTTGAAGTGCAGCAGTGGCACTATAGTAACTACGCTTATTTATAACAGAGCTTGTATCTTTATATACAGAAGACAGCACCACAAGCTAAGACAATCTGTCAGATTTCTTTATTAGATTTTCAACTTTACCTTTAAAGCATTAAGGCTCTAGGTTGATTGGGAATATCTGACAGTTACGGGTAGCGTGACCTGCTGTCCTCCGTACCACAGAGATATTAATTATGTACACACAAACACATATGACGTACATATATAATCAATTAGGGAAACATCACTTGCTAATTGAGGATTAATCCACCGTGACTATCCTTTATAATGGGTTTGTTGTATCTACTATCAGCTAGAATGTAGGTACCTTTTAGCGTTGTTGAGTAGGTACCTTTTATTTACTAAGGTAAGCATATGTACCTAAATGGTGAAGAAAAACATCGTGATAACATCAAAATTCATTTATTAAAATTTGGATGAGAATCAGCACTTTTTGAACGTCAATATTACATAAGACAGTCCTCCAAAACGGCCGCCTTTCGCCACTTCCTAGTGGTTTCGCTGTAAAAATGCTGCTGATAAAAATGTTCCAGGGCCTTCTTTCCTTCTCACAGAGAGGAGATCTGTGTCCCAGCAGAGGGAATACTGTAGGCTGATTATACGGTTTAGTCCGTGTTCAACCCTTGCAGTCTTTATCCACGTCCATGATGAACCCCTAAATATATGGAAATAAAGGCTAAAAAACTACTAAGTAGTTGCACTCCGGGGCCGGTAGAAGTGAAGACTTGAACATTAACGTGGTGCGTTTTTGTTAGTTGTAAAAGATAATGCATTATTAGCCATGAGTCTCGACAAATACCGGAGGAGGTTCTCGTTGTGCAGCTAAATTATGGGCTTGATTCAGAAAGCGGTGCTCTTGAACATTGCCTGCATTTTAAGAGGTTTTACAGAATGCGCAATTACTACATAAATCACGCACTTTTATTTAGTAAACAGCACTATAAATACTTTTAAAAGTCCAATGAAAAATGAGCGTGACATTCAGCTTGACTTTCCCGCCTTTCCCATTTATAGCTTTAGTTTTTATTTACAATTTTTGACATATTCAACACTTCAACAGTACGCTTCTTAGGATAATATGAAAAATTTAAGAACTGAATTTACATCCTATGTAATATAAAAAAAATGATTTTGAATTTGACAGAAAATTTGTAAGCCTACGCCTTATCCAAATGTAGTTACGGAACCTTCGGAACCCAAGTAGGTAAGGCGTAAGCTATTTGTATTTTTTATAACTACGAAAGCTTTTAGCGGATTCGAACGAAATTCATGTACCGAATCTGTGGTAACAAGTTAGTACTGCGATCCTGAATAAGGACGATATGTGGTCGGTTTATAAGGCAAGCAGTAATGTATACTAACTAACTATATCATTACCGTTTTGATTTGGTCAAATACTTATCAGCGTCTGCTTTGCACTTCGGTAAACCGCTAAATATTCACAAATCATTAATAGGCACTCATCATCGAAAACAGCTACGGGTCTCTTTTACACCTTCGTTAAAAATAGAGACAGAGTATCTGTCGGGTCTGAGATTCGTGCGCTGACTTTGAATAGCCGAGCAGATTAAAATGAAGGGTTTTCTTATTCAATCAACCAGAAAAGGTAGGGTATTTGTATCAAGATCGAAGTTTATATATATGTTCTTGTTTAGGTAATCAGTTCTGTTTTATACATGATATTCTATTGTGTAGGATATAATGTGAAACAACAGGCAACAGAACCCTTGTGCTTTTGCAAATGATAGCCTCCCGACCGATTTGAGCCTGGTGCTAACCTGAACTAAGATTAGCTGAGGAACTTATAATACAGGTGTACTCTTTGTTATTTAAGATAGGTGCGGCTAATAACGCCTAGCTAAGCGCGAATTGAAAAAAAACCTAACTACTAACATGAATCAACAAATTTTAATGTTTATGAAACATTTATAGTAATTAACATCCATTATAAATAAAAAACTGGAGGATTTTCCAAAAAAAATAGTCAAAATAAAGTATTTATAAAAACACTACATTTAGGTAAGCCTAGTTAAACTATGATAGGCCTAAGAGTTTAACATAAAAAACTAAACAAAATATACATCTTATATTTGGAAATTGAGATCAATAATTAATAATTAAGTAATAGTGTTCAGACTTAAAAATAACGCAATTTTTTATTACTTTCATTCAGGACACTCAAAATTGCCAACGTCCTCCTTTGACAAACCAACGCACTCCCTATGATATCACTTTCTGCATTTAAAACATTGCTTCATAGCAGCCTTTTCGTCCTGCTTACGTCCGTGACAGTACCAACTCTCATGATTTTATTTAGTGCTAATATTATCTCTATTCCTTTTATTTTTTTTTTGGTGTTTTTTCTATTTCGTTTTTGTAGAACAGGTCTTTTGTCACTGGAGTTCCTCTGTAATTGATGGCCTCTCTTCTTACTGTTGGTGTCTTTTCAGTATTCTTAACTGGGGTAGCCATGAGCTGCTTAAATGCTGTTCTTTTAAATTGGGCAAGTGGTATATTATCCTCATCACCGTTGGAACTGGAACTACCGTGCTCAACCGTCAACACTGTACTGCTCTTACCGCTTCTAGATTTTTCTCAGTCCACAATGCTTGTTTCGGGGGCATTGATGTTATATGCCCTATAAACAATAAACAGAAAAATAATAAGCTGAAAAACGGTCACTTCATGATGAAAAGTATAAGGCCTATACACGTATTTTGTAGGCCTTAATAACCGTTGGCCAATTTTGCAAAGAAAAGTTAAAAATAAAACAATTCATTTTACATTATACTACTTATTCTAACACCACAGTCTACTGAAGCATGAACTAATTGACAATTAAACAATAAAATTATGTAGAAAAATATAATAAATAAATAAATAAAATAAAAATAAAAAAGCCTGTATTTCTCGCAAAACAAGTGTTACATATATAGTGTGTTAGTAGTTTAATATTTAAAGTTTTGTTAGTATTATTTACAGTATTTATCTAATATATAACTTAAATATACTATTTTATTTTTATATTATTTAATAAAAGAAATGATATTATTTGTCTGCAAGAACCCTTTTGCAGGTAAAGGCCTCCTCCAAATTATGCCAAACTTCTCTGGAGTGTGCAGTTTGCATCCACTTTGGTCCCGCTACTTGTTTAATTTCGTCCTCCCATCTTTTACAAGGTCTTCCTTGTTTCCTTTTGCCTGCCGGACCTCTCCACGCTGTGACACATTTTGTCCATCTCTGGTCTTGAAGACGTGCTACGTGTCCAGCCCACTTCCATTTCAGTGTTAGAGCTTGAGCCAGACCGTCTGTTGCTTTGGTAGTTTTTCTAATTTTTGTATGTCGTATTTTTTGTCTTCTTTGAGGATTAATCCACCGTGACTATCCTTTAAGTCTTTTTTTAAGAAAAATATAGTATTACAAAAAATACTTACGTTTAGATTTACTGTGGTATTATAATTTTAACTCAGCATCCGTTGACCACGATGAATGTGGCAGCACTGTTGGCAGCAAGCAAGCTAGCGAATCGTGCCACGTTTGGGACGCCATTTAAGATTATTAGCTACCTAGGACTGTGACGTGTGTACGTGTGTGAGTGATAGCGGTAATTTTAAGATGTATTTTTGTAATTTAGGCCTTATTACTCGACAGGCCTTATTGGCCGCACTTACCTTACTCTTAAAGTCTTTGAGTCGGCAATCCGACACGACCTGATAGAGATTAGACGCAGGACCAACGCCTGCACATAATTTCCCAGGTACCGGGGTATTAAACCGCCATATTGTGAACGGGCTGTGATAAAAGAAAAATCTAATTTGATGGGATGATCCTAGTAACACTTGTGACTGAACCTGGAATCCAGGACCTCAAAAGCCGTGATTACCACCACGAGGCCAATGGGATAGTCTTTCGTTTATCCATGTAGGAACAAACGCCAGCACACACCGATCTGCTACAATCTGTCAAATTTGTTTAATATATTTTCCAGTTTATCGTAAAGCTTTATGATTCAAAGTTCATTGGGAATATTTATTATGTGTCATTCGGGGGCTGTGGATGCGGGCTGGCCCTATTAACTATAGAACCGATGACCGATGAGGTAGAGTTGTTCTTGACTGGAAATCTATAAATGAAAGATGGTCTCGGGTCTCGAGCTTGTGGATCGACGACCTTCGCAGGGTGGCTGGTAGCAGGTTGATGAAAGTTGCCGAGAATCGAACTGAATGACGTGAATTTGGAGAGCAGTAGCGTAGCATTAGGGCGTTTTAGACTAATAGGTAATGATGACCTGCCTAGGTACTTGTCTTGTGTCTGTAACTTTTAAAGGAGAATAACTCATGAAATGGTAAATAATAATTGGTAGGGTAGGCAGTAGTCCTGCATTTCTTCTATGCATTTGGTATGTTTTTATCCAATGGAAAAACTAAGCACTCAACCAAAGCCGTTAAATTGTCTGGCTAAGCCTCACAGAGGTGATGGAACTTTAAGCAAGATAAAATGAAAAATAAAAAGTTTAGATGTTTTTACATAGCGACTCAACGACTCCTGTTGAGTTGTTAGTATGATTATAATGGATGCTTGAAGGATCCATTCCTATAGTGTTCTTGCAAATAAGTCCTTTATGACCGTCTCTTACTATCCCACTTAAGTTGTAAAGTTGAAGATTATTTTTGTAGTGGTTTTGGTTCAAAGCGGACTGTGACTGAACCGTGAGATTCATTGTGCGACTGATACAATAGTTGGTAGTTATTCGGCTAGATGCAGAGATAGGGCGCCACTCGTGCGTTCATTCCATTATAATATAACATTGAAGTTAAAACAGACTACATACGTATTTCTGCAATTTTTGGAAAGTGTCACGATGATTTTAATCAAATTCTTTTGTGTTTTACATAGGTACCTACTCATGTGGATGTATACGTTTTCTGTATTACAAAAATTTGGTAGTTACGCCATTTGTTTTTGGGTGAAAGTTTAATTCAAGTACGCAAAACGGAATGTTATGAAAATGTGTCGACTGATGAAACATTGAAAGATATTTCAATTATGATTATTTTAATTATATCAGATACTGTTTTAAAGTTATTTCACATGAATCTTTTCTTAATAGACGTGCTAAATGAAACAACATTAAGATTTAAATTATTTTATTTATTTACATTTATTTGAATTAATTTAGTTTACCTAAATATGGTAATCATTCCACAGGAATGACTTGGTAACTACATATTATATCGGTAGGTAACTTGGTACCCACGTATAATGACGAAAAAGAGTCTACTGACCACTTATTGTAATACCTTCGTTAAGGGAAGAAAACCTAATGATTGTCACCAAATTGTACAGACGACATCACACCAAGCTACTACAATCTGTCAGATTTCTTTATCCGATTTTCAGCTTCATCCCTAAAGCATTAAGGCTCAAGGTTCTTAGGGAATATCTGACATTTTCGGGTAACTTGACCTGCTGTCGTTCGCACATAACAGACTTACCGGCCAACCTTTTCAAGGCTACTGAGAAATTATTACTTATCGTAAAAATGATATCTATTGTCTCATATAAAACTAGACCTACTCACCAGTTTTCTAACCTATATCTATGTTGAAAACAAAACCCTGTGCACATAGTGACCACAGTCGCGTCAGTGAGTAAAACAAAAGGGGATTTTTTTTAGGTCAACTGATAATATGCGCTGTAAGCAGGAAGTTCTTTGGTGGTCAGATACAGACTTTGGCAATAATGTAATGACTGAAAAACAAACACCACGATACAGTCACCAAAAACATAAATTACGTAAAGAGAAAACTAAGCCCTTCTATGACTTTAACTCTGCCGGCAATCTCTGTTGAATCAATTGTGGTCGGGACTGTCATAAGTATTAGGCAGACGATAGGAAATAAATAAAGGGTAACTTTTATCGAAATCTATAATGAGTACTATACCTACCCATACGACGCAAACTTATGGGACGTTGGTCCTTTGGAGACGGTTGTTCAGTTTGATAGATTATTCCCACAAATATGACCACACGTATATATGTACAGACGACAGATAAACAAACTGATAGACAAACTGTCAGATTTCCGTATTCGATTTACAGCCTTATCTCTAAAGAATTAAGGCTCCAGGTCGATTGGGAAAATCTGACAGTTTGGGGACTTGGAACTGCACTAATTTTGGTATTCATCACAAAACCTATGGCTAGCATGGCATTTCGTTTCAAAAGCCAGTGGAGTTATGGTAAATGGTAGTAACTTACGTTTGTTCCGATGACAAACCTACCAGAGGTTTGTCATCGAAACATAAGTAAGTTCTGTAGTAGTCGAATGGGTGATGATCGGCACAGCGCTCGCCTCCTTGGACACCGATATCTTCTGACACACATAGCGAATTGTCTGGAAAGAGGAAAACTTGATTGGTTGAGGTTTTATTTGAAATCCAAGGAGTTATGTAGCCAAAAGAAGTCATTATAAGCAAACTTATGGCGTATCATGAAGCAAATCATGGTCGCATAGCCTAAACTGCTGGATAGACCGACGACCTGGTGAAGGTTGCGGAAAACTCCTGAATGCGGGAGGTGCAGGACCGGTCGTCATGGAGTTCCTTGGGGGAGACCTATGTCCAGCAGTGGACCTTTTTCGGCTGTAATGATGATGATTATAGTCGATTGCTGGAAATAGGCCTTTTCTAGTTGCGTTACAACACCCTGTCCTCCGCATTCTGGATCCGCTCTGTCCCAACCAACTTCTTTAGGTTTTCCGCCCATCTAGCTGGCCCATCTAGCATCTCACACGACGCTTGCCGTTACGCGGTCTAATTATTATTAATAGTTTAATGTGTCTACTCCGGGAGTCGTAGACGCAGTAAATTATTGATATAATTTAACAAGCGTTCCTTATACAACGTGTAACATAAAGGGTATATACATACCAAGGGCATGGCATCTTTACATCATATCAATCGATATTGGAAGGGTTTTTTAATCCTATCTCTTTATGTTAGGAAGTTACGAGAAAAAATACCGCCTGTGATAGGCTACTACCATACTAAGAGCACAGAATTTTTGAAGACATTTATCATGATTTTGCCAAGTAATGTGACGTGTAACGAGTAGTTATTAACGTATGTAGTGTGGTGCACGTTTGTTATGATTTGAAGTTAAGAAACACACGGAACCGAAAATTTTGTGTAAATTTTTTGAGTATTTTATTTTGAGTTGAAAACCTTCCGATATCATTTGATATCATGTAAAGATGTCATGCCCTTGGTATGTATATACCCGTTATGTTACACGTTGTATAAAAAAGGAAGACTATGGAAAGATTTTTGACAATTTTTCTACTATAAAAGGTGAAAATTTGTCACTTTTACCGATGACAAATATTATCTTGCGCATGGCTTGTTTTACTTTATTTTACCATGTCGGTTGTCATAATTTCTTCAATTTTGGTAATTGTCTTGCGTCAAGGTGCTGATGACTTACATAAATTAGAATCGAAAGATAAGACTTCGTACCTGTCACACTCGCACAGCCTACCGGAACAGCCGTTAACAAACTGGTACTGCGAGTCGAAGTTCTCGAGCGCGCACAGTGGTTGTCCGTGGTAGCACTTCCAGAAGTAAGGCTGCAGGTACACCGTGTAGAATGGACAGTAGATGTTTTCGTAGCATTCGTCGTGCTGCTTGCAACACCTGGAGAATGAAAAAAAAACGTTATATTGTAGATTAAGGTGCCATATTGTTTATTGTTGATTGCAATCAAGAGTAGCAGAGAATCCTTACTAATATTATAAATCGGAAAGTGAGTCTGTTTGTTTGTTCCGCTTTCACGCCGTAACTGCTGAACCGATTGCTTTGAAATTTTGCGTAAAGTTAGAAGTCCGGATTAAATAATAGGTTACTTTTTATCCCGGAAAATTTTGATATTCCCGAGGGAAATCTAAAAAGCGCGAAATAATCGAGTTCCTCGCGGGTGAAGCCGCGGGCGGAAAGCTAGTTACTTATAAACCTGTATGTCTACACACTTCACAATACACAAATCACCTGAGATAATTTGTGTTTGCCGAGGCTATCATGATTGTTAGCACCTGGATGAGAGTTGCCGAAAATCCTATGTCCAGCAGTGGACCTATGTCTCTTCAATTTTACGCTATAGCCAGATGATGACGATGATGATGAGACCATCACTTGTTATTGAAACGAAGAAGTAGGACGAGCTCCATCTCAAAAAATGTATTGACAAGGAGAAGATAACCAAGAAAAAAAAAAAGCTTTTAAAAAGAGTTTATTTCCTCACCTATCTATACCATCGGTAGGCCGTCCTGAGCCGAGGAATCCGCAGTAGCACCCGTAACCCTTGTAAGAGAGAGGGTCACAGCCGGTGGCGCAGTACATCATATTGTAGAGGTGGAAGACGCCACGCTTGCCGCGGTTTTCCGTCTTACTCATGTACACTTGAGGATCTATGTTTCTGTAAGGAGGTATATAATGCGATGATAAATCGGAGAGATTTGTCATAGCATAGTTCAGAAGAAAAAGTTATTTGATCCTTTACCATGATTTTTTTTGGTTTGATACGTCAAAACGAAAGTTTCAAAGAATTACCTGACTCCATTCCTATAATCCTCCTCCGGCACAGAATATTTAAAAGGATCTCTTGCAAACCCAACCAGTAGGGGACCACTGGTATCCTTATAATGTGGTCGATCATCCACCTCGTTGAACCTGGTGTCATTGTTACTATATTTATTGCTATGACGATGGCTGTTAAAACTATTGACTGAGTTATATGGCCTGTTTAGGGGCTGTAGCTGGGCGTAGTGTGTGTTGTTGTAGATGTGGTCGTAGGTCAGGTGGCTTGGCCAGTCTGGAACAAAACATTATTGATTTTAAGTTTTTTTTTTGGCTTTTGAAGTAGCAGCGAAATCGGATGTTCCGTTCGTATTGTTTTCCTAAATTATCAGATACTGAATAATTTAGGAAAACGATCGATAGCTTTGGTTCCGATTCTGTTGTTCACAAACTAGACAAATTTTAAGTTAAGTGGATCTTTTTCTTTCTATTTCATTAGGAAAAGGACAGAAGATATAATGTCAGTTTAGACCTGTCAAATTAGTGCGCTCCTGACGTAAACTGACATATTTTTAGTCGCCATGTTTTTAATCGCGTCTAAACTGTCTATGGAATATCTTAATTTGACAGGATTAAATTAAAATGTTATCTTCTATCCTTTTCTTAACGAACCTTTTAATTGTTTGTTGCATCGGGTGACGTCTTTACGCCGACGCCGGCTATCGCTGAAAACCAGCGCTGGACTCTGTTTTTGCATAGACGCATGTGTCCCTCAACTACTTTTTATTTTTATGTTTTTGTAAACTCTTGCGTCATGTTTATTGCAAATAAACGTTTTTCTTTATTTATTTCTTTCTTTTACATACCTTAAAATTAGTTTAGTTTGGAACAACAGAATCGGCGCTATTGTCTTCCGAAATTATTCAGTATCTGAGTGTGACTGTATCAGTCAGTGACTGGTGAATAGTGGTATTCCCACTTCATCAAGTGTAAGTACAGCTATCGAAGCTTTTTTGCATTATTTTTCTTGTTTATTCATGTATTTCATTATTCAGTTGAAACAATTCCATTTCATGGTAGACACCCAGATCTATCTCCCTTTGCATTTTGCCTTGCTTTTTATATTGCCTTGCAAAAAGCATTGCCACAGCATCCATTTATTAGAATAGAAGTCAATTTGAATCTAGCCAGGGTGGCAGGAACATCGATGCGTTACTGTATACGACTGCGATTTTGACCACATAATTCTTAACCGCGAAGATTCTTTTCTCTGAACCAGCAGATTTCTTTTAGACAATAGGCGAAACGCGCGCATTCATGTTACCCTGTATAGAGGTACTGAAGCGCATAATTTTAAAATACCCCATACGGCCATATCGACCTACTCAAATCGTAACCATTTATGGCATTATCATGCATGCAACGTGTGTGCCATATGCATATTAAATGAGTTAAGTCGGACAATCAATTCAGATCAGAATCCATGTGTTCTGGGGCAAAAATACTATTTCAGTGGTTACGGCCTGATTGTCAGAGGACAATCACTAATAATAATTGAATAGATTCGTTTACAATGAAGATAGTGCGATACAGAAACAATATGTTACCTACATATTGTTTCTGTATCGCACTATCATCACTACAATGGTGATATCTAACGGACTATGAAAATGTATATATGGAACGTCGGAATGATAATGTAATTTATCCCATTCCTACTAATCCTGTTTCCTTAATAATATAAATCCGCATGTGTGTGAGGATGTATGTAAGGTCAACCGGGGCAATTGCGTCCTTGGGGCAATTGCGTCTAATCGAAATAATTTAAAATCTATTTGAAAACTAACCTCTCCTGCCGTCTTGTTTTGTTTACTTTATTACCCTCGTTAAACAGTAACTAACATCCAGCCATGTAAGTACACATATATGAATCTATGGATGGCTGGATGTTTGTTACTGTTTAACGCAAAAAGTACAGAACGGATTTGAATGAATTTTGGTACGGACAAGCAGGTCAAGCCACCCCAAACTGTCAGATATTCCCAATCAACCTTGAGCCTTAATGCTTTAGAGATAAAGTTGAAAATCTAATACGGAAATCTGATAGGTTGTAGTAGCTTAATGTGCTGTCGTCTGTACCTAGACAGTTTATAACGAGGATTAACATATTGAATACTTTTTATTTCGATATTCTCACGGAATCCTATCTTATACTGAAACCGTGCTAGATAAACCATAATATTTATGTAATAAAGCGTGTAGATAGATAGTCCAGTTGTAAAGAGCAGTACTGGCCCAATGGTAACGAGTACGACTTACCAGTTTTAGGTCATGGGTTAGAAGTAGAGCAGTTACTTAGAGTAAAATATTTCATTATCGCTGCTCTCAAAACGGTGAAGGGAAACGGCATAAAAATACCAGTGCATGTTATGGAACCCTAAGTTTGGAGACTGCTGGAATCAGAACTTAAGGGCCTGTATGGCGTGGTGGATTAAGGTCCACGCCCTTTTTGAGTGTGTCCCAGGGTGAGAACATTATGATTATGGTAAATAGAGAGTGCAGATAAGTTAAATTCCATGTAAAATAAATGCATTCAGTTGAATCGCGTCCGGTGATTCTAGAAGATGATTCCAATATAGAAAATAAAGGGGTCTACCATCTAGGAGGTTGCCACCAGGGATCTGGAGACCAAAGCCCTCGCCCACATGCGGGAGTGGCGAGAGGAGGCAAAACATCGGGGCATAACTCCGCTGCCGCGAGAAATCGCGGTAAGGCGGACAGAGCTCCGGCGGCACAATAGCGGCGGTCCCCTATTTGAGGAGTGGCTAGAGAGGCGTCACGGCGCCCTCACCTTCCGCCTGACGCAGGACCTGACCGGACACGGTTGTTTCGGGAGGTTCCTGTTCCGTAAAAGGCGGGAGGAAACGTCAGGGTGTCACCATTTTGTGGATCACCCTGAGGACATGGTGGAGCATACGGTGGAGGTCTGTCCGGCTTGGGTAGAGCATCGCCGTGTCCTCGTAGCGGCAATCAGCGGCGATCTCTCGCGTCCGACCCTGGTCCAGGCCAAAAAATTTTCCGGAGCGAGAGTGCATGGCAGTCCGTCCCCTCCATCCGCGAAGCAGTGATACTGGCAAAGGAGGAGGCGGAGCGCGAGCGAATCCCAGCGCCCTCACGCCACTAGCCGCCGCAGTAGAAGCCCTGGTACCGCATCAAACTCCCAGCCACCGTAGACGCGGGCTTGCGGGTGGTGAGCAGTGGGCAGCTAGCCGGCCGGTAAGGACCAGGCCCGAGACGACGCACCGTCGCGACGGTGCGTTGTGTTTTACGAGCGCCTCAAAGAGATGTCAGTACATCGTGACGGGATCCACGAAGACCGATACCTCCTGGGTCACGGTTGTGGGTGGTTAAAAAAGAAACCGTGGCCCCGGCGCATAGGCAAGTGAAGAAACACGGGTGGGTTTTCTTCAGTACAAGTCTGACACGCTCTTCCGCTCCGTTCAGAGCGGGAGAGGTCATTTGATGATTTCCCATCCCAAACAAAACAAAAAGGGCAGGCCGACGAGATACGACAACCGTCTGGCCTGTCGTTATTTATTTATTCTTTATTGTACACCAATCAAACATCGTACAAAATACATTGAACACAAAACATACAATGGGCGGCCTTATCGCTAATGCGATTTCTTCCAGGCAACCAAAGAATGGACAGATTCTCTTGAACCACAAATGGGACTGTCGTTGTTGCAAACATCATTATTACAATATACTAATGTAGATACACAAATACATACGTAAATACATAGATACTTTAATAGTATAATTAGCCATAAAGTGTTTGTTTAACAAGATCATAACGACAAGTAGTGTTCCCTCACAAGTCTCTTGAATTCCTGTAACGATTGTGCGCGTTTAATTTCATTACAAGGCAATACATTCCACAAACGAGGGGCCTGAACAGTGAAAGATTTATCAAGGAACGTTGTGGAATGCATAGGTAGGTCATTCTTCTCTTTTCCGTAGAGGTTGAGTGAATTTCACAACTTTTTCCTAATACTACATTTTTTTCTGAAAAATAAACCATTTTCGTCTTGCTCGAGTCAGGTTATGTCAATGAGTCTGTGATAAATTCGTCCCTAAACAATTCGGACCCAGCGTGTCCCTTGCTGCACTCACCCAGCGAAGTTCTAAAACCTGCAGGGAGTGCACTTGGTGTGTATTCTCTTAGTTTTTAAATTTTGTAACTCATGGCTTAGGTCTGTGACTAGAAGTATTTTGTATAAGATGATACAACCTAATCTGTCCATTTCAGCTTGGTTTGTTGGCTCTGATCTGTGTACATCTGTGTTGTGACTTCCATGAGGCTTCGATCTAGATACATTCCACTAAACAGCTTTCTATTTTTAATGCCTAAATCCAATTCGCAAAATTGTGACGAGTGCGGTGTGGTAGATGAGTATCATGTGACTGTGGAATTTGTTCGGAACGAAGCCGAAAGGGTCAAATACCATTAGAGACCGGAATTAACCTGAGTTATATTGGAATATGCAACTATATTTTAGCTCACCAGTTGTCATAAAAAGCCAGAATGTTGTGCAAACTTGTCCAAAAGCAGTTAAGCGTAGATCGTAAGTAAATATTGTTAAACCACCATGCTTGATCAAACCCTCCTTAATCAATAAAGCCTCTCATTTAGGACTGGTATACTCATTTAGGACTGGTATAGTGCCCAAGTCCTGGAAGCTTGCCAACGTGCAGCCCGTGCCCAAAAAGGCTAGTCGTGCCGATCCTACCAACTATCAGCCGATTTCGATCACCTCCATACTTTGCAAAATTAATACGTGTATTGAACTCGCGCCTCTTGGCATACCTGGAAGGTAACGATCTCCTCAGTGACCGACAGTACGGGTTTCGCCGCAATCGGTCAACTGGGGACCTACTAGTGTATGCCACTCACTTGTGGGGCGAGGTCCTCGAGAGAAATGGGGAAGCGATTGCAGTCTCCCTTGATGTCACGAGGGCCTTTGACAGGGTATGGCACGCTGGCCTTTTGAGTAAGCTTCCAGCGTACGGCATTTCCCCTGGCCTGACTGGCTGGGTAAAAGACTTCCTGACTGAACGGTCCCTCCGAGTCGTTGTCGACGGATGCTCATCTGAGCCCATGTTGACTAATGCCGGTGTTCTTCAGGGGTCTGTTCTCTCTGCAACTCTGTTCCTGCTGCATATTAACGATCTGCTGATGCCCGGTATCTATGGGTATGCAGATGACAGCACAGTTGTGGAGAGATACCTGCCGGATGCTTGGGCTAGTAGGGAATCAATCCGGTCCGAAAGGTAGGCTATGGTAGAGCGAACGAATATTGCACTACAGGCAGTCTCCGAATGGGGCAATGCCAATCTTGTAGCATTCAATGCCGCCAAAACGCAGGCGTGTCTTTTCACAGCCAAAAGGAGCCCGTTCACCTTGGCTCCTACTTTTCGAAATGTATCCTTGGAGTGTTCCGACCGCAATATCATATTCAATATCATATTTTAACTTTGGGCGGTTCACTGAGTCCAAGGCCAAAGTGGCTGCCAAGAAACTTGGCGTTATCGCAAACCCCACCCCAGGGCAGCTTCTAATGCTGTACAAAGCACAGGTCCGTTCGTGTGTGGAGTACTGCAGCCACATTTGGGCTGGTGCTGCTAAGTGTCACCTGGCCACTTTGGATTCGGTGGAGAGGCGTGCGAAGAGGCTGATTGGTGACCCTGACACAGGCGTAGAGCAGCGAGCCTTTTGGTCTTCTATAGGATGCATTTTGGGGAGTGTGCGAAGGAATTGCATGATTTAATTCCCCCATCTCCGTTCCACCATCGGACGACCCGTCGTACGTGTATAATAAAAGTACATATGAAACGGACATAAAAAATACTTTAGTTGAAGCGGTAAAGTGGCTGGATAGTAATAAATTAAAAATTAATATAAATAAAACTTTAATTATGCACTTTAGCCAACGATCATCATTATTCTCTAGTCTTGACATCAAATATAATAATAATAAAATACTGACAGCTAATAGTACAAAATTTTTAGGCCTAACAATTGACAGAAACTTAAATAGGAAAGCGCACATTGAGACTCTAGCAAAAAGAATATGCAGTAGTGCATACGCGTTATATAAATTATCACGTACTCTAAATATAGAAGCTATATTAACGGCCTACTATGGTTTAGTTGAATCTGTCATTAGATATGGTGTGATCTTCTGGGGTAACTCAACCGATAAAGATATTATCTTTAAAAGACAAAAGTTCTGCTTGAGATCCATGTTTAATCTAAAACTACTGATAGCTGTAAAAAATATTTCATTGAATATCATATTTTAACATTACCTTCACTTTACATAATAGAAATAGTAATGCTTGTAAAACTAAATCCACATTTGTTTCCTCGCATGGCAGAAAAAAATTCTAGAAATAGACGTGATGACAGCAAAATATGTTTACACGCCTCAAAGACTGCACTTATGCACAAGAGTGTCTTTTGTATGGCACCAATAATCTACAACAAATTACCCAAAAGTTGGAAAGAGCAAACAGTGTCTAAACTCAAAGAAACAATGAAAAAGTTTTTAGCACAAAAAGCATATTATAGCATTAATGATTTTTTAAATGATTCAGTAACTATTATAAATTAAAAAGTATAACTAATATTGTAGTAATTGTGGTCCTGTAGTAGTGGGGAACTTAAAATGCTTATATTATAAATTTTATTAAAATTTGAATTGTTTTAATATTGTTGTAAATCTTAATTGTGATAATTATAATATGAAATATTGACATGGTATTGTATATATTTAGCATGTGCTAAATAAATAATATTTTTTGTTAAATATTCTAGTAATTGTGTGATTAATGTAAATACACACATCAAAAGTGTCTAGGGATCAAGCATTTTTATGCGGATTTCTTGAGATTGAGATGTGGCTTTGTAATAAATTTATGATTTTATAAATTTATATGGATCCTTTTTGGTGCATTTCATAATTTGAATCAGGAACTGTGAATCAAATTCGAGTAAAAGATAAATAAATAAATAAATAAATAAATATATACGGACAAATCACACAGATTGAGCTAGCCCCAAAGTAAGTTCGAGACTTGTGTTATGGGATACTAACTCAACGATACTATATTTTATAATAGATACATATATAGATAAACATCCAAGACCCAGGCCAATCAGGAAAAGATCGTTTCCCATCATGACCTGGCCGGGGATCGAACCCGGGGCCTCCACGTCGCAGTCAGGCGTGGTGACCGCTGCGCCACGGAGACCGACAAAAGATGAAAATCAGCTGTCAATATTTTCCCTATAAAAACATACAACGCATTGAAGACATTATTAGTGCTACTGTTTCCCTACTACTGATTAAAACCAACGTTATTATGGAGCGGCGACGTCATTTAAGCAGGGAAGAAATGCTCAGAGCCGTGGGAATGATAGAAGCTGGTTCCCGGCAACGTACTGTGGCTTTAGCTCTGAATACAAGTCAGAGTGTTATCAGTCGACTTTGGACACGTTACCGAAGCACTGGTACCGTGGCTGACCGCCATGGAGGACGGTATCGCTGCACCACACGGAGACAAGAGATTCAAATCTTAACTCGAAGAGCTCCAACAATAACCGCCATGATGTTAGCCGTGAGGCTTCATCACTCTTCAGGGAACTTAATTAGCGACCAAACAGTCAGAAACCGCTTGCATGAAGTGAACCTTCATTCCCGAAGACCGCTACGGGTACCACCTATAGCAATGCACAATCGTAGGATTCGATATCAATGGGCTCTTGAACACAGAAATTGGGCAGAAGAACAATGGCGTTTCGTGTGCTTTTCTGATGAGTCTCGTTTTGGTATGAGACCGGATACAAGACGTATACGACACTGGAGAACCCCTGGACGCCAACAGCGATTAAAATCCTGCCAGGAAGTCCATCCTTATAGTGGTGGAACCATCATGGTATGGGCGGGTATTTGGATCGGCGGAAGAACTGAGTTGATTTGGATCAGAGGCAACCTCAACGCTCAAATTTATGCTGAGACGATTGTATCAGACGTCATCGTTCCTCTACAAGTGCAAATCGGTCCCTTATTTCAGTTAATGCATGATAATGCACGACCGCACACCGCAAGAGTTGTAAGACAGACTCTCGCCGCAGCTAACATCAATGTCCTGCCCTGGCCTGCTCAGTCGCCAGACTTGAACCCGATTGAGCATGCATGGGATATGCTACAGAGAAGAGCTCTGCCGAATATGGAGGGTATCCAGTCGCAAGAAGACCTTTTTTTGTTGTTGCAACGAACATGGGCGGCCATTCCACAGCGTGGTTTGGATGAACTCATTTTGAGTATGCCAAACCGATGTTCTTGTGTTGTTAGTGTTCGCGGTAGAAACACGGATTATTAATTGTTTAAGTTACCCAATAAAATTTTAGAGAAAACTGTTATTTCAGTCTTTTTTTCGAACTTTTGTGTTAGTGGTTCAAATGTCAAATATCCCTTTATTAGGAAAATGGCAAATTTCTTTATTAATGCAAAGGTGACTTGGTTTATCGTTACTGTGACAAACGAAAACACTTTATTTGATGAATCCTTAAAGAAAATTTTAATTAATATCAATCAGGAGAAAAGTTATTGCAAAAATATATGTTGATCCCTAGACACTTTTGATGTGTGTATTTGAATTTCATTTTATTAATTTGTTTGAGTTGCGATCGATATCTATTATATAAATATAAAATTTAATATAAGTCATCCACTCTATTGTAATAATTATGTATGTACCTAAAATATTTGCACGCCATGAGAAGTGGCAGACATGTCGTGAGCCACTCTTTCTCAAGATCCTACATGCATGACTTTTGTATTCTGTATGTATACACATGTTTGGGCAAATCAAATTTCTTATTCTTATTCTTATTCTTACGGCGAGTTTCCACCCTTACGTTGTTAACACCATTACGATCCGGACGAAGCGTTTCGCCTCCTCCTTTATACCGCGTACATCAAGGGACTGGAACAGTTTGCCAGCGGCGGTATTTCCGTCGGACTACAATTTGAGTGTCTTCAAGGCTAGAGTGAATAGGCTCTTAATAAACTAGTGCGCTTTACCATCAACGACTGCGTCACTGCTTACCATCAGGCGGGATTGCGGTCAAGCGCTAGTTTATAATTATATAAAAAAAAGAAAAAAAAGACATGGTTGGAGGGCATAATTTATTGAGACATCCACAGGCAACTCCGGTAAAGCAGACGACAACCTCATAGGCTAAATGGCGAGATGCCATTGCCAGAAAAAGAGCTTGTTCGTCAGTATGAAACTGACATGTGTCAAGAAAGCATTCTCCCGACGATCTTACTTAATACTATAAGAGCCATCAGACAATAATAATTAAGCCTGTAGTAATGACATGGTAATATCTGTATTTCGTAAAGATATAGTCGTAGCATTTTTACCACAAAAGATGCTAAGTGGGTGACATAATGACCTTTGAATTTTATTGTTGTATTATGTACCTACAGACAACAGCACATCACGCTACTCCAATCTGTCAGATTTATTTATTAGATTTTCAACTTTATGACTGAAGTATTAAGGCTCAAGGTTCATTGGAAATATTTCGCTTGACCTGCTGTAATCCATAAGAACGTATAATTTATACTGAGATTTATTGTAATATTATAGCATAGGAGTTTGATTTCGACTCATAGGTATATCGATTCGATATGGATGTCAAACGATTATATTTCATAACGACAGCTATTCCATAAATTACAACGTTATCATTCAGTTTTAAATGTATTTTTTATTAGCTTTTGCCTGCAGCTTCGTCTGCGATCGAGATTAAAACGCAACTTAAGTTCTCATGGTCGTTGTATGCCAAACATCTAAATTCGATCAGCCGTTTTAGGACCGTATTACAGAACCTTATTCAAGATTTAAGCATTACTTAAAACTAGTTTCAACCTTTTGAGTGAGGTTCTGTAATACGAACCTTAGTGTAAAAGCGTAACAAACAAACTCATTTTCGAAATCATATTATCCTTACTTCCTTACTTTATATTATAAATGGGAAAGTGAGTTTGTTCCGTTTTCACGATGTAACTACTGAACCGATTGCTTTGAAATTTTGCAGACGTAAAGTTAGAAGTCCGGTTTAAATAATAGGGTACTTTATATCCCGGAAAAATTAGACATTCCCGAGGGAAATCTAAAAAGCGCGATATAACCGAATACCACGCGAGCGAAGCCGCGGGCGGAAAGCTAGTAAATATTATACAGGGTTAAATTAAAATACCTAGGTAAAGTCTGGAAAACATAAATTATTAAAATCCTTTGATTATACTCAATAGAGTGATGAGAGATTATTAAATACTAGTAAAACATACACTTAGGTGTCATTTTCAGTTTCTCATATACTGGCCTCTTATAATCTGTTTACGTCTAAGGGTCATGGTAAGGTGCCCTATTGCCTAATCATTGATTGAAATAATAATGGCAAATCAAAGACAAATTACGCTAAATTACAGTTAATCAAAATCATACCTTGTTATAAAGGAGATAGAGCTGAGTGTATAAAATTTTGAGAATAAATACTCCAATGATAGGGTTCTCTATAGCGTAATGTTACGCATCATGGTGATTTACAAAGGAGAGCTGATTTAAATCTGCTGGTATTCATTTGTTATTGGTTGTTTTTGCTGAATGCGTCTATTTAGGGCGATTTCACCAATACTGAACGCAATCAGCACATCTAAAGTTCGTTTTTTAAACCCAGATAGAAATTTATATACTAAAAACCCAAACACAAAAGACTTATATGAGTATGTGGGATTAAAAAACGAACTAAAATTCGCATTCAAGAACTGCCAATCACACCATTATTTCTTTGGTCACAAATAGAAACTAAATTTAAGTGTCTTTTTTCTTTCTATTTCATTCACAAAAGGATAGTAGATAACATAATAGTTTAGTTGTGTCAAATTAAGATACTCCATAAACAATTCAGACTCGAGTAAAAACATGGCGACTAACATACTCCGTGTTTAAGTCAGGCACGGGAGGTTTTGGCGGGAAAGCTTAGATGAGTGTCACGCTCATTTTTCATTGAACTTTTAAATTATTTATAGTGTCGTTTACTAAATAAAAGCACGTGATTTATGTAGTAAAAAGTGCATTCAGTAAATAATTCATAAAGTACATTGAAATATCGCATCATAGTGGTCACATCATGACTTTGCCTCAAACCTTCCTCGTAGACTGTTCAAGCGGACGTATTATTCGACAGTCAATGGCGATATCCGCCATTATTGTGGAATAAAAATTTGCAAAGAGTTTCTATAATTTGTTACACGTGTTATTGGCAAAATTGTGGTATCTATTCCACAAGGGCTATTGGTCAAGAGTTGAAGTTGAAGTTGAAGTCAGACGTGGACTAATTTGACGAGACTAAAATAATACGACACGAAATGGTGCAGTGGCTGAGTAAACGACTACTGCGCTGCGTGTCGCGGGTTCAATTCCTGCACGGAACAAATATTTGTATCCGCCTAGGGGTAGTTGTTCCGAGACTGACTGTTTATGTATGTGAGTTTAAGTGTTGGTAATGGCACCCAAAACACAGGAGTAATTCCTAGTGTGGAGCAACGGAAATAGAAAGAGAAGTATCCCCTGAAATTAAGATTAGTTTGTAAACAAGAAAATCTGAGCCATTAGCGTTGATACCCTTGTTCGCACACTAAACTAAATTTAAATTCTCAATTTAAATTTAGTTTTCATCTTAGTGTTTTTATATCAAATTAGTGTGCGCCTGGCGTAAATGGAATTAAAACAAGTACTGAAATTAAACTTGGTTTCGTTTGTGCACAACAGGAACGGCGCCATAGACAGCTCTGTAATACAGTTTAGGTAAGTATAATTGTCGTGGTGGCCTAGTGGTTAAAACAACAGCCTCTCAAGTATGAGTGTGCGGGTTCGATTCCAGGTCAGGCAAGCGCCAATGTATCTTTTCTAAGTTACGTGTACTTTCTAAGTATAAGATATACTACCAATGACTGATTACAAGGTGAAGGAAAGAAAACATCTTGAGGAAACCTGAACTTGAAGTCTGAAATCGCCAACCCGCATTGAGCAAGCATGCTGATTACGCTCAATATTTCTCTGTATAAGAAAAGACCTGTGCCCAGCAGTGGGACGATAAAAAAAAAGGTTGATGACGAAGCACAACTAAACTGTGTTCAAGAACTTTCTTTAGTAAGTCCATGGTCGTTAGTCTCTTGCGTGTTTTAAAACTCTTTAGTGTTTGAACAGTCCATATGAGGTTATTCAATTAATCCAAATCTTCTCTTTTTCTTCTTCTCTGCCTATAAAGGAGTACAAATGCCTCTCCTAAGGCTTTCATTCAATTTGGGGGCATTGCCATAATCCCCACGCTTGGCAGGCGGGTTGGAGATCGCAGCATTTGTTATTCCACAGGAGAAGCGCTGCTACCTGCTTCCCTGATGAGAGTTCCTTTAATCGCCTTTTACGATACTCACGGGAGGATACGGATGGAATCCATAATCAAGAAAATCATCAATCAAGGGAATCAAGAAAAAAAAAAATAACTAGATTATGACATTTCATTTCGCATTCGCTTCATTCACCAGCGTGTGATTCTTTGGTTGCATTGTGCATACCTGCAATTATTCCATCATTGTTGTTAAATATTGTCCCTGACACCTCTTGGAGACAGTATAGATGTCCTGATAACGTTCAGTTTAATTAGTGAAGTTAGCCGTTAGAGTTTCTGAATATGAGTCAAATGAATAATATCTTGTGATGAGACTGTAGGTTACCACCCACCAGACAAAGCCTTGCCGCCAAGCGATTTGTCATGTTCCGGCATGATGTTTGGTGAAGCCAGAGCAGTGTTGCAATGTGTGCCGGGTACGATGCGCCTAATGTTGTTGTGTTGGGAGTTTGGTCGTGGAGGATCTTCAGATCTATCTCCCTTTGGCGCAGCATCGTTGGTCGTGTTGTTAGGTTTAACATTGCATAACCTCGCTCAACTGCCGTCTTCCTTCCTATTCGCTTAGTTTGTTTTTCTGAGTGAATAGGCTCTTAATAAACTAGCGCGCTTTACCATCAACGATCGCATCACTGCTTATCATCAGGCGAGATTGCGGTCAAGCGTTAGTTTATAATTAATAAAAAAAAAAAATGAAATACCAAAACTCCATCTTTGTCTGAAACTGGAACCATGATGGCTGAACTCCTCCCGTAGAAATGGGTTTCATTTTGACAGTTCAACAACATTCATTGCGCTATTTACATTGTCGAGTAGACAGTGAGCAAAGACATTTTTCGAACATATGGATCAATGGACTAGCAATATGCTTCAAAATGATTTGTGATGAGAGAATTAGGGTGCTGGTGATACTATCGATCATCATCATCATTTCAGCCGAAAGACGTCCACTGCTGGGCATATGCCTCCCTCAAGGATCTCCACAACGACCGGTCTTGCGCATTCCGGATCCAGCGGTTTCCGGCGATCTTCATCAGGTCGTCGGCCGGCATGGTCGCCACTCGAGAACCCGTCGGCCCCATCGGGCATCGGTCCTACGGGCAATGTGCCCGGCCCACTGGCACTTAAGTGTTGCAATTTTCGGTATATGTCGGTTACTCTCTTCTGCGCATCTCCTCATTTCTGATTTGATTTCGCAGTGAAATCCCATTGCCATCCCAGTGACCTTGAGCTTTCTTATAAGGCCCATGGTTATCAATACTATCGATAGTATCAATCAACAGACTTAAGTAGGAGACTAATACTATTAGTGAATAATCATTGATAGTTTTGAGGTGTGAAGCTGTTTTACCAATATAAGTGTGTTTTATAATTATGTGCGATGCTATCGATAATATGTATTAGAAAGAAAATTCAATCACGACTATTCCTATTAAATTTCAGATAATAAAAATAATAGATATATAAAATTAAAGGGGTTTTACCCTTACAAGAAACGTAAAAAAGAAAACATAAAAGGTATGTTATATTCTGCGAAGACAGTTTTCGAAGTTAAGTTATCAATCAAAAATTATCAATTGTAAAATAAAATATTTCTGGTCCTATTTCTTTAACTGCAGACCGTCTATTAGCAACAGAAATTAGTGAAATGTGAAACAGTTAATTATACAAAAATTAACATTTTACAGAGATATAAGCTATTTTGCCGCCCATGATAAAAAGTAGAGCAATTTACATGAACAATTCTCGTTATTTATATTTAATTACGTAGCTTAGATACATAATTTAATTAGTATTTACATAAAATACTACATTGTTTTAGGCAAGGTAACTTAACGTAAAAGCAAACTCGTGATTTAGTTAATAATTCAGTAGTAGTTGAAGAGAACAATGTGTGTCGTATTATGCGCCACACGTTGGTGGCCAAAGGTTGCCAAATTGAAAAGTATGTACAACTTTTCTGAGCACTTCAGAAACTGGAATTTGCAGTGCTCGGAAAACTTTTCAGATCAACACAACCTCACGCCTGTAATTCATGAAGGCAGTGCTTTACCTTATAGTACCTACTGTGAGGGGAAAAGCACTCAGAGGCTTATGGAAAAATAATTTCTTTAAGTTTATATTGTAAAAACGTCTTTACATATGTATTTCAGAATAAACAAGCACTGACTTTTCCTAAACAAATATTTCATCAAATTCATCTGAGCGTATAATCCCGGTTGCATCCGCGGCTTTCGCGTTGGAGCCCGGAGTCCGCTTTACTACATATTCGCCTCCACTTCGCACGATCTCTGGCATCCTGTGGTTTGAGATTGTTGGCATGCATGGCATCTCTTACAACGTCAAGCCAGCACTTCTTTGGTCTTCCTAAACAAAAATTTGCCATTTTATTCTAATCTCACTTGAGAGTTCGAAATTCGAATGGAATCCGCACTAAATTATAACCGGCCTGCACTATATAAGGTTTTGGCGGACAACCTTTATAGTAGTCGGATATTCCGTCAGTTATGTCCATTGTACCGGTGGCGATCCTTTATCAATCGGACAGAAATCAAGAACTTGAGCTGGTAATGTAAAATTCCAGATGGGATAATCCAATAACGACAACCTCACGCACGCGTCAAGACCAATGGGGCAGTCAGTCTTTTAGGACCATAACTATTATTTAATCTTTAATTGCACTATTATAACATAACAACGTCATAACGTGCGGCATGCGACTCTATCCATAAATAAATACTTGATAATAAAGCTACAGTTTTTATAACATTTCATTAAGTATTGTTGTTTAGCTAGTAATTATAATGACTAAGTGATGTTGCATCTCATTGTATTGCAATTCAGTATTGTCTAGGTTTGCTTGTTCGACCCGACCTTGCCCTGTATATGCGATATGTTAATCTTTTTAATTATACCTTTGTTCTTTTATAATGATAACTTCTTGCTTGATGTATTAATGCTTGATTAAGAGCGTAAACAATAAAAAAAATAGGATTTGATATCAGCTGTTCACATCACCATAGAGATCTACGTTTTGAATTGGGTAACTACATAGTTTCAACTTTCTGATTTCAAAAGTGTCAATAATTGGCTGAATTCAAATAAAGGTTTTGTTATTAGAGTTTTCTGGCGCTTGGTTTTTACGGTGGGATCGGTTGGTGATATTTAATTAAAAAACGACCAAAAACGAGTCAGATTCGGGTACACATCAACGGACATGTTTGCTTGTTTTGCTGTTCGCTTGTTTCTACGATGGTAGACGATTATCTTGATTGGCTAGAAGTTCTTAATTAAGCAATTTATCGCCAAAATTACTGACGTTATTTTAAATTGCCTTTTCATAATCGCATCAGGATAGTGTTACAAGTTATTTCACATTTTTATAACCTTTAAATTATTATTTGTAAATTTACTTTTATTTTACATAAAACTAGTGTTGCTTAACTGTAGTGCTAATAAAATTAGTGTTAATCATTATTTACCAAATCCATTTGGGATTTTCTCTGTGGTAGACCATAACATCGGCCGCCGATAGAAGTTACCACCCACCAGACAAAGCCGCTTGGCGGCAACCAAGCGATTTGTCGTGTTCCGGCATAATGTCTGGTGAAACCGTACGGAGGACGGGTCTGAGCAGTTGTGTTGCGATGTGTGCCGGGTACGATGCGCCTAATGTTGTTGTGTTGGTAGTTTGGTCGTGAAGGGTCTTCAGATCAATCTCCCTTTGGCGCAGCATCGTTGGTCGTGTTGTTGGGTTTAACATTGCATCACTTCGCTCAACTGCCGTCTTTCCTATTCGCTCAGGTTTTCTGAGTGAATAGGCTCTTAATAAACTGGCGCGCTTTACCGTCAACGATCGCATCACTGCTTGCCATCAGGTGGGATTGCGGTCAAGCGCTAGTTTATAATTATTAAAAAAAAATCAAAGGGATAATTCTAGTAATTTTAAGTAGGTGCACAGTCTTCAGGGTAATTACGTAACACGCTATCAGTAGCAATGGGCTTCATCTTGACAGTTGAACAACATTCATTGCGTTATTAACGTTGTTGACCAGACACGTATTCGAACATTATGAAACAATGGATTAGCAAAATGCTTCACAATGATTCCAACTGATAGTGATATCATATTAAATATTAGTTAGGTACGCAATTTGGGTGCTGGTTGAAATTGATAGTCGCTGAAATGAGATTGTGACTATATTTTGAATGATTTTAAATTATGGGAATTGGCAGTTAGGGGCTGTGTTTGATGTTGCAGATTTAGCATGAAAGATATGTTGTGTCTAGCGTGGTAATAATTAAATAGGCTTGAGCGGAGACGCCTGGCACAGACACTATGGATACCATAGATTTCGCGTTTTGAGATTGTGGAAGAAAGTACTATCTTTCTTTCTTCATAGAATCTATAGGGAATTGAGAAAACTTTGACGACATGTGACATCTACCAACTCGCATTGGGCCCGCGTGGTAGATTACGGCCCACTCCTTCTCACCGAGTGGAGTTTTGTGTCCCAGAAGTGGAAACATTAACGGCTGATTATGATTAAAAAATCAAAGAGATCTGAGAAAAACACTTATGTAGTTTAAAGTCTTTGGAAGAAATCCACAAAGTCCCGGCGTCTAGAGAATGCATTCTGACACCTGTCAGTTTCAAACCAAAGACAATTTTTTAAAACACGTATTCTCACTTATTTGTACTTCTATCTATTGGCTACTAGAAATGTTTCACTGACAGGTTTTAGGAATGCATTCTCTCGACAGCCTCTTAATTATACATAATGTTAGAGCATTTACTGCGCACGACTAAAAAATTAGAAGAACCCATTTTTAAAATATGTATAGCTTCAATTAAATAATAACACTAAATTGCGACGTTGCCAGTCCTGCATAGTAAACACTCTTAATACGAATTACTTCACACGAATCTAATTGCAAGCCACTGTGTTCCATTTCTAAATTATGTGTTTTTAACAATCGGGTTTTGGCAACATCTCCTTGACCTATGCTTGCCTTCTTATAGTGTCAAGGTACACGGTATATTAAATATATTATTAACTGTAATGTTATGATTGGTCTAGGTTCTAACAAATATGGTTTAGCCGTGGGTGATTTTGTACCTTGGCATTTATGTTTCGGTCGATAGTTTTCCTAATGTGTTACTATTATATATCTAAAAAAAAGTTTATATTGATTTTGGTTTTTGGTGAGGTATGTAAGCGAGGTCATTTTATTTTAATAATATAAGCCCTTTAATTCTGATCATTTTGCATTGTGGTATTTTGAGTAGTACCTAGTTTACAGAAAGTCTGTTTCTATCAAATTACACTGACTAGAACCTCTAATAACACTTCTAACGCATTGTGATCATTAATTAGTTTTTCCATCTTTTGTATTGTCTTCTTGTTATTTTTGCCATTTGGTCTAACTGCAATGCTTCGATATCACCTTCGTGTTGTGGAAATCAGACGGTATTCGCTTCACGGAAAATATCGAAGTTTAGCCAAATCAGCAGTTAAAACGAACCCCAGACTCCACAGTTGAAAAAAGCTTGGGATGCGACTGGTGTTTAACGCTGCGATGATGATAATGTTCTATTTGCCATGTCTAGGGTAGCATTCTGTAACAACTTTACTCTAATTGTCTTGGGTGCGTGAGTGCCACATGTGACATTTTTTTAGTAACTGTCATATATCTGTCTTAAGCTCAAGACTTTGTGACCACACAGCACATTTTACATATCGATACTCGTAAAGTCCACGACCTCATTACTTAACCCTATAGTTGGAATCCACTTAAAAACTAGTACCACGGCCAGATTGGCTAACTGTTCTTGCAATGTCCCAAACAAGTGGTATCGGTCCAAATCTGGATCATATTCCATTGTAAGGTACCGGTTTTCTCAGGTCAGTTCTTATGTAATGGAAGATTTTGTGGGCTGTACTGTTGTTCGTATATGACATTATTATATTCTGGAATTTAATTGTGGTCTTTAATATATATACATACAATGTTATTATTGTGAAGTGAACCTGTAATAATTGCGCATATATTGTTAAGGTTGATACCATTTGTTTAGGTGGATCGTTCCTTGAGCTTAACATTGCTCAATGAGCTTCTGTTTAACGATGTACGTGACTCCTACATTTACACATGGCACAATATTGACCATCTCGATGACCATACTTTTGGCTCTTGACCCAAATGTTTTAATTCCAATAAATATTTGGCTAGTTACGGAGGATTTCTAAATCTTCAAGGATACGGCAGTTCCGGGTTCGATCCCCGACCAGGTCATGATGGAAAACGGTCTTTCCCAGATAGGCCTGGGTCTTGGATGTTTATCTATATATGTATCTATTATAAATATAGTATCGTTGAGTTAGTATCCCATACCACAAGTTTCGAACTTACTTTGGGGCTAGCTTAATCTGTGTGATTTGACCATATTTATTTATTTATATTTATTTATTCATTCCCAGAAGCTTTTTGAGCTTTGGAGTCCGCTTTACCAGTCTAACTGCTGATTTTGGCTAAACTTCGATATTTTCCGTGAAGCGATTGCCGTCTGACTTCCACAACCCCAATGGTTGCGATAATCCTGGGGTCCTTATTTGGACTTCTTCTTTAGCTAGATATTGATTTCAATGCAGGTTTTGCGATAGTTCGTCGTGGTTACGTGTCCTATTTTATGTAATATTAGATTGATTTCCACACTTAGGCCTTCAAGTGAACGTGAACCATGGTGGCCGATGTTGCTTAGTACAACCTGTCCATCTCATAGCGCGCTTTAACCTCAAATATTAAATATTTCTGATTTCTGATTTCCCTCCAGAATTTAAAAGGTAGGCTTGCTTGTCCGCTTTGGATTGGTTTTATGGGATTGGAAAGTCTTAATTTTTATTAATACTTAAAATGTAACAATTTTTCTCCTTTATTCGTAAACGTTGCTTAAAGTTAACTAGTGATTAGCGACTTTTTAACCATACATTTTTGACGTTTGCAGACCCCTTAATTTTAATTATCGTTTATGAATAAACACCACAGTGTTTAGGGGTTTTTTTTAAGGGATTACAGTTAAGTGATGTTAAAAATGTGTGGTTAATAATCACTAATCACTAGTTAACTTTAAGCAACGTTTATGAATAGAGGGGTTTATTTCCCAGTTTGTAGTTTTGTTGAACAAATAAATTGAAATCTTGGGTAATATCAATCTATATACGTGGATAACAATGTCGCAACGACACATTACTGACAATTTTAATCAATTATTTATTTAGATCGGATATAATTTTGTTAAGTGAAAGTGCGATTATGTCGACGGAGACGTAATTCTTTACATTTTGGCGGTTGCAAGTTACTGGTTGACCTCTACTAAAAGTGGTCCGGTGCGTTTCCATTTTGCCGCGGCAATTTGAGTTGCTTTTTTTTATTTTTTACAGGATTAAAGCAAAGTTTGCAGCATTAAGCTTAATGGCCGACTTAATAGAACTTGAACTTTGAGAGTTATTTTGCGATAATACTTACATCAAACAGTGGATGTCTATAGTCTGCAGAAGAAGAAGCATACACAGATTCGAGAATCGCTATAGAAAATTGCTAATTGGGAGCTTGTGTAAAGAAAATAATATTTTATAAATTCGAGTTCGAAAGGAATGTTCGATATTTAAAAATAATTGTTCGAATAGATAATATTCGGCTTCAATAGTCGCATCAGTCGATCTTTATAGCTAAGCAATGATATCTAATTAGTTAATCCGTGGATGTTAAACAGTTGGTCCCCGCTGTCACTTGTGAACCTTTGACAGTCGCTACGGGGAGTCAGAAGTCTGAGAGTGTGATAACCAGTCTTCTTGCCAAGGGGAATCCTAATGCTCAGTACCTAAATGGGTTGTGGCGGTGAGGTAGGCTTTCGCTTCATGTCAAATATGGGTATCTATAGCTACATTCAGTTAGATTGGAAACTACCCTAGTTTAACACCAACACCAACACCAACGCAAGACACGTATTCTTCACACAAATACATAAAGGTCGATTTGGATCCATCGAACTAGTATTTCTGTCCCCACTTTGCCAGATCTCCACAATTCAAGCGGTGTGGGAGAGTTCCTCTGCTAAATTATATCACAGAAATTATATGGATGGCAGGGGGAGTGCATGTGCAGTATGACTCTAACTTCGATCAATCTAAACCCAGCTTAACTCACTCATTCATCACACATCCACACAATACACGGTACACCACACAAGTTTAAAAAGGAAACATATAAATAAGTTAATACATATAGTTACTAAATTTATTTCATTGGAAGAACAAACGATTATTGTCACCTCAAAAATCATACTGACCGATGCTATGTATGAACCTACTGTACCTACCTAATAATCTTGTTAGAAGAAGGAGACTAGTCTCCACGACACAGGGAATCCTAGTCTGGACGGTAGTGCCATTGAAATATTGTAATGTTTTTCTGAGCAATAAAGTTTTTATTATTATTAATGGGGAAAGTGCAGGTTACCCCTCAGTTTCCCAATTACGGTTCCTAATATCAACAGGTTATCCAACAATAGCTTTAAGTAATGGAGCTGCACGAGAGTCAATTCAATATTTTATGAAGAATGCGGTTCTGTGGTGTGCGTGGCCACTCTATCAAAACAATGAGAACCGCTTTCGACCGCAGATGTGCAGTTCAAGGACCAATTAGTATACTAACATGATTTCTTAGTTTTTGATTAACTAACAAATTAATTTGCGAATTCTTTCTTCACTCATTGGCTCATACTAATTTGACAGTGTGTAATAGGTTTCATGTATATTTTAGCTATTTTTTATCTAGAAAAATTTGATGTAGGTATTTCTGCATTTGTAGTGAAATCTTTAGAAGTTCAAACTTTTGCCTCTAGTGACATTATGGCATTAGTGTGTGGTGCGCGAACAATTTCTACGTCGCTAGAAAGTGAAGCTGTCTATCACTTTACCATGATCTTGCACTTTTAAGCGGAACCATAAGATTCCATCGATCTAAATATCTCTGTTTATGTTTCCTATAATCTGTAAATGTATCTACTACTTACTTAATACTTTTTTGTGTGGGGATTTGGTCATTGCAGAAAGTAATAAAAAATATATATTATGCTCAAGTTATTCAATATCTTGTGTGTATTTAGGGGATAGATGATTTAAAAACAAGTTCTATTCTATTCTATTTTTGTTTATGGCAAATACGAAGAAAACGTGCGAAGGCAAAGAAATAAACAATAAAAATTAAAAAAAAAAAACAATTCTAATCTACTTAATAATAATTTCATAACACTGTGTTTAATGTGAGACTTGTAGGTAAATATTAGTAGGTACACTGAAACAAACAAAAATAAACATACGTTAATTGTATTATGGTTAATTATATTAAATATGAACATAGACAAACACACAAAAATAACCATAATTTGATGTCATTAATACGGATAAAATTCATCGAAGCTTCAAATAGCTTTGGGGAAGAATGTGTTAGTAAAGATGGAAAGTTAGTTGGAACAGGGACATGTTTAAAAACAAGTTATCTACTTTAAAAACAAGTTATCTACTTTAAAAAAAATCACAATTCTAGAATTCTAAACATAAGTCTTGAATTCTTGAATAGGTTCAACCTTTGTATCGATTCAGCAAACTTGTCGATACTCAATCTATGTCCACATGATAGAGTCACAATATTACTTTAGCAAATACTTTAATAGCTAGGAAAACGCGAATGAAATCCACTTGTATACATTGATGGCAGAGTTAGAATAAAAATTTTGTTCTTACCATCAGTAAATGCATGATAAGCAAATATTCCTTTACTGTAAGTACACACATCAAAAGTGTCTAGGGATCAACATATATTTTTGCAAAAACTTTTCTCCTGATTGATATTAATTAAAATTTTCTTTAAGGATTCATCAAATAAAGTGTTTTCGTTTGTCACAGTAACGATAAACCAAGTCACCTTTGCATTAATAAAGAAATTTGCCATTTTCCTAATAAAGGGATATTTGACATTTGAACCACTAACACAAAAGTTCGAAAAAAAGACTGAAATAACAGTTTTCTCTAAAATTTTATTGGGTAACTTAAACAATTAATAATCCGTGTTTCTACCGCGAACACTAACAACACAAGAACATCGGTTTGGCATACTCAAAATGAGTTCATCCAAATCACGCTGTGGAATGGCCGCCCATGTTCGTTGCAACAACAAAAAAAAGGTCTTCTTGCGACTGGATACCCTCCATATTCGGCAGAGCTCTTCTCTGTAGCATATCCCATGCATGCTCAATCGGGTTCAAGTCTGGCGACTGAGCAGGCCAGGGCAGGACATTGATGTTAGCTGCGGCGAGAGTCTGTCTTACAACTCTTGCGGTGTGCTGTCGTGCATTATCATGCATTAACTGAAATAAGGGACCGATTTGCACTTGTAGAGGAACGATGACGTCTGATACAATCGTCTCAGCATAAATTTGAGCGTTGAGGTTGCCTCTGATCCAAATCAACTGTTCTTCCGCCGATCCAAATACCCGCCCATACCATGATGGTTCCACCACTATAAGGATGGACTTCCTGGCAGGATTTTAATCGCTGTTGGCGTCCAGGGGTTCTCCAGTGTCGTATACGTCTTGTATCCGGTCTCATACCAAAACGAGACTCATCAGAAAAGCACACGAAACGCCATTGTTCTTCTGCCCAATTTCTGTGTTCAAGAGCTCATTGATATCGAATCCTACGATTGTGCATTGCTATAGGTGATACCCGTAGCGGTCTTCGGGAATGAAGGTTCACTTCATGCAAGCGGTTTCTGACTGTTTGGTCGCTAATTAAGTTCCCTGAAGAGTGATGAAGCCTCACGGCTAACATCATGGCGGTTATTGTTGGAGCTCTTCGAGTTAAGATTTGAATGTATCGGTCTTGTCTCCGTGTGGTGCAGCGATACCGTCCTCCATGGCGCTCAGCCACGGTACCAGTGCTTCGGTAACGTGTCCAAAGTCAACTGATAACACTCTGACTTGTATTCAGAGCTAAAGCCACAGTACGTTGCCGGGAACCAGCTTCTATCATTCCCACGGCTCTGAGCATTTCTTCCCTGCTTAAATGACGTCGCCGCTCCATAATAACGTTGGTTTTAATCAGTAGTAGGGAAACAGTAGCACTAATAATGTCTTCAATGCGTTGTATGTGTTTATAGGGAAAATATTGACAGCTGATTTTCATCTTTTACTCGAATTTGATTCACAGTTCCTGATTAAAATTATGAAATGCACCAAAAAGGATCCATATAAATTTATAAAATCATAAATTTATTACAAAGCCACATCTCAATCTCAAGAAATCCGCATAAAAATGCTTGATCCCTAGACACTTTTGATGTGTGTATTTACCATACAGTGCATTATAAATGTATTCAAAAGATTAGCATGTAACACCAACTTGATGTTTTTTTGCGAGTGTTAGCAAATTACATACCTATAATATAATAAACAAATGTCAGCGGATACAAAATGTTAGAGCACAATTATTATCAAATTGAATGCAAGTGATGATTAAATGTCATTAGGAATATGGGTCAATGTCATATTATAATGGGTGCTTAAGGCTAAACAAAACACACATTATAACCTAATCACCTCGAATATTACATATATTTTATGTGTTTGCGATTGTGTGAGAAGCATAGGGTTAATTAATTTTAGTCTATGTTGTCTCCCTGCAGGGTAAACTCCGTTTGGCATTTGGCACTCTCTGCCTTGAGCTAGTGTGGATCAATTCTACCTGCAGGCGTCAATATCGGCTTGATCCAGGCCATGGTCCGGAGCGAGAGTGCATGGCAGGCCGTGACCTCCTTCTGCGGAGTGATCCTGGCAATGGTGGTCGGGAGTTCGATGTTGTGTCTCGACTAGGGCGTCTCCTGCGGCGGCGGCCTGGGGGCGCTGGGATACCCGTTCCCTCAACCGCTCCGCCTGACTGTCTTACCTGGGGTATTGTATTACCCCGTAATTGGATTGGCAGTCGCTTCATATTATATAATAGGAATCAGCTGCATCTATATTATATAACTAGTTACGCCACGCGGTTTTACCCGCGTTGGTTTCGATATGCTCCGCTCTTGTTGGTCGCAGCGTTATGTTATATAGCCTAAAGCCTTCCTGAATTAAGAGGCTATGCAACGCAAAAAGAATTTTTCAAATCGGACCAGTTGTTCCTGAGATTAGCTACTAATTGCTGAGATTAGATACTCAAAAAATTTATACTAAATTTTCGGTTCCGTGTGTTTCTTAAATTCAAATCATAACAAACGTGCACCACACTACATACTTTAATAACTACTCGTTACACGTTATTTGGCAAAATACGATAAATGTCTTAAAAAAAATTGTGCGCCTAGTATGGTAGTAGCCTATCACAGGCGGTGTTTTTTCTCGTAACTTCCTAACATAAAGAGATAGGATTAAAAAACCCTTCCAATATCGATGGATATCATGTAAAGATGCCATGCCCTTGGTATGTATATACCCTTTATGTTACACGTTGTATATTGGTATAGATTCAAATATAATAGACTGGAAGCCGAATTACCATATTTGGGAAAAGGCTGGCTAGATTTGAGAAATATGTATGTTTATTGAAATTGTGCTAGATATGTGCCCGGTAAGGACCAGGCCCGGGTCGACGGCGTATTGTGTTTCACGCGCGTCACAAAGATATGTCAGCACATCGTGACGGGGTCCATGAAGACCGATGCCTTCTGGGTCAGGGTTGCGGGTTGGTTAAAAAAGAAACCGTGACCCTGGCGCACAGGCAAGTGAAGAAACAAGGGTGGGTTTTCACAGAGCAGAAAAGGTCATTTGATGATTTCCTATCCAGAACAAAAAGGCGTGAATATCATCCCGCCATCTTCTTCTAATTAGGCTTCAATATAGTCAGACGTTCGTGTATAGTTAGTGAGCAGAAAAATCTGTAATGTGAAATGAAATCACTAAATCCATGCTCATGAATTCTTAGTCGTGAAGCTACAGAACGATTCTTTAACTGTGTCACCTGCATCGTGAAAACTTAGACGATGTGAACTTGGAGTAGGCAACATGGAAACAAATGCTAGGGATTGAGTGGATTAATATGGATATTTTATTGACAATTTTTCACGGATTTTGACAGAATCAATCGGTTATTATAGTGTTAACATCAAACTAAAATTATTAGTAATAAATAAGTTTCATTTTAGTTTGTTGTTATTTCTTTAAACTTTGTAGGTATTTGCTCAAAATAAATAAGTAATTTAATAATCTTCGAAGGGATAGATTAAAGTAATGAATAAAGTTTCGTAAAATCGCACAGTACACAGCATCTTATACACAGTATAAGATTAGATCTTTATCAGACTGTTCCCTTATTGGTATAATGAAAATTAATTTAGTTTGGAGTATTGGAAAGCTTTTATAGTAGATTTAGGGAGTGTTTTCGCAAGCCTTGGTACTGGGGATAATACTTTAAGAAAATAATAGCATGACCTTTTTATATATCTATATACTTATACTAATATATAAAGCTGAAGAGTTTGTTTGTTTGTTTGAACGCGTTAATCTCAGGAACTACTGGTCCGATTTGAAAAAAATATTTTTGCGTTGGATAGCCCATTAATACAGTAAGGCTTTAGGCTGTAATTATTAATCATCACGCTGCAACCAATAAGAGCGGAGCATGTAAAAAAAGAAACATATCGAGACCCCTAGTTATTAATAAACATACAATATTATACACATGCCCCCTTATTCATAAACGCTGCTTAAAGTTAACTAGTAATTAGCGATTCCTTCACCGTACATTTTTGACCTTTTAACGTCATTTTACTTTAATCATTCTTTATGAACTAACACCACAGTGTTTAAGGAGTTTATTCATAAACGATAATTAAAGTTAAGTGACGTGCAAACGTCTAAAATGTATGTTTAAACAATCGCTAATCACTAGTTAACTTTAAGCAGCGTTTATGAATAAGGGGGATAATTACTGGTTAGTGGCGGCCTCGTACGGGGTCTCGGGGTACGGTGGGGTCTTGGGGCACGGTGGGTTGTGTGTTTGTTCGTTTTATTTATTGGCCTATCTGCCAATTGTCACATTATAGCTTAACAGTAATAATACTAGGAAGATACAAGCATAGTGTATAAAATATGTTACGGTTTCACTTTAAAACGGATTTGTGTAAAATTTTGCACATCAGGAGACTATATACCTTGATTAGCACATATGTAAGATACTTTTTATTAGAGCAGTGGTGGCCCAGTGGGAAGGGCCTTTACTTACAATCTGTAGATTGTATGTTGTCCCTAATAGGCACATTACTTTGCGTGTATTATTTAATCAAAATTGCTCTCAAAATGGCGAATGAAATCAGCGTGAGGAATCTGAAGATCCTGATCAGCCCGCACTGGTGTCGTATACCTAGTTGAGTGTGTGTTCCATCAGCCAGAACATTGTAAGCTGATTAAGTATGTTATTGTTTTTATTCCGATATTCACAAGGGATCGAGACTTGAGCAGGTATTATTTTATATTATACTTTACCTAAATTTAAATGTAAAGCTGTAGTTTGTAGTTTTCTCCAAAAGTTAACATACGAAGAGACTGAAAAACTCTTTGCAAAATAAGATTATTAACTTACAAATCTAAAATCAGATTTAAATTGCTCCTGCGATATTTACTTTGTACTGTGACATATTCACGAAATACACACGCACCCAACTTACACACACACACCCACACATACACAACACACCCACATTACACATACCTACACTTACATCTACATCGCACACACCCAGTCCTTCTTCACATTTTTAATAAGTGGTAATACTAAACTAAGTCTTATACCTACCAAAACTCCTACCAAGTGCAGCAAATTGTGAATCAACAATTGTAAGAGGGAGTCGCCTGTGTCTGTAACACAGTTTATACTAGCACGGACACAGACGATCACTCTGTCTCAAAACGCATAGCATTGGACTTAATTGTTTTCTTTTTTTTTTATGTCAGATTGAGATGGAAAATATGTATTTGGTTTTTGAAATAAAGATTATTATTATCATTATTATTCCTCGTTATTTTTAAAAAAATATCTCACACCTGTGTGTGGGTCGAATTTGGCACGGGCCGAAGCCAAGTGCTTTTAAGTAAAAAAAAAGAAGATTGAATTAAATTAAGTATTTAAAAATTTTAGGGTTTGTTTAATTATAAACTAGTGCTTGACCGAAATCCCGCCTTATGATAAACAGTGACGGTAAAGCGCACTAGTTTATTAAGAGCCTATTCACTGAAAAAAAAAATACTGAGTGAATAGGAAGGAAGACGGCAGTTGAGCGAAGTGATGCAATGTTAAACGAAACAACACGTCCAACGATGCTGCGTCAGAGGGAGATCGATCTGTAGACCCTCTATGACCAAACTCCCGACACAACAACATTTGGCTCATCGTACCCGGCACACATCACTACACAACTGCTCAGACGGAAGACCCCGTCCTCCGTACGGTTTCACCATATATCGTACCGGAATACGACGAAACGCTTGGTGGCAAGACTTTGTCTGGTGGGTGGTCACTTTTACCGGCAGCCGATGTTATGGCCTACCACCGAGGAATTCCTCGGATGCAGCTATTTCACAATAAGTAACCAAAGAGTCAATATAAGCATTTCGTTTATACAAAAGTCTTTTATTTATACATGCTAATAAGATGAACGTACATTATGATAACTATTCGTTATCCGAGTTATTTTTAATAAGATTTAATGTGCTTTGTTTCAATAACCATACACGACTTTATGGCACATTTCCTGGTGTGACCTAAAGAGGAACTGCAGTGAATTCTATGACAGTCGTCATATGCATAGTTTTCCTGTCTTGCATTGTAATTGTTTAATTTATGGTACAGTAGGCCTACTGCGTTGAAGGTAATTTAAAAAAAAAAACATGGCTATGGTAACGATCACACACAGCATGCATTTGTGGGAAGACATGCTTGTTTTGAAAAGCAGTTTTTGTTTGGGCTTTACATGTTTATTGTGTCATACTGGCTGACATGTCTATTGTACATTTTGTTAAGTTTTTGTTATTAATTTGACAAACATTACGTCATACATAAATTGAGGCGACTCCAGTAGGTAAGTTCTTTTATAAGAAATTTCTTATCAGGTAATTGACACTTCACGTGACCAGAGGGCTAGGTCGTTCTTTGGCCAAAGAATTACATTGCCTTTGTCCATGGCTATGCTGCCAGTCTTTAGGGCACGTTTCTAAACGATAGCGATGCTGAGCAGACGACACTTTCATATTCAGTTACTTAGTAATTTCACTAGGTGCAAATCTGAGTCTAAACTAGGTATAAGTATTTCATTCCAACAAAAAAAAGTTACGATTCACGAGAACACTGATCTGTTACGACTATTAAATAAGTCAATCGGTGTAGTACGACGTCTGTTACGAACAATCGCGTCGGAAATGCATTGTGTAATCGAGTTAATGGTAGAATCGATTATTGGACTCGCTGTTCCGTTGCGTTCGCGCGACAGTGCTCGCGTAAAAGTTCACTTCACTACTTGACATATTTTTTTTTTATGAAATAGTGCGGTGCTTGTATGTGGTTTCACGGTTACTACAATTGCTGTACTACGCTTTGTTGTTCCATAATTTTGAGCATTCCTATATTGCGACAGCCAGATTATCTCTACGATTTATATGCAAAGGTATTTTCTTTTTATCTCTAGAACTCTACAGTATTACTGAGAATTCTGACAAAAACTGTTTATTGTAGAAAAAAGGATTAAAAATTCAATTACGGGCCTTAACTTTGTCTATAGATGTTAAAATGGAATAGATTCCTGTTTTTAATTACGAATCCCAAAGAGGAGTGTGTTACAGTAAATTGGACTTGACATTTAAGGGTTTTTGTAACGGTCGCTGGTCGGGCGGTTAATGGCTGACCACATCTTTGAAAATGAAATAATGTCATTATTTTAAATTCTGAGGGGACGACATGCAAACCGATGGGTAGGGTGCTCGTGAACAAATGATTGGTAAATGAATGATGAAAATGTTCAGCTCAAGACCAAATATCTACTTTTAAAAGTTTTTAATCTCATTAAGGGATTTTGTTTTTGTACCTAAGTAGGGCTGTACAAACACTTTAATACTTCAATTGCATATATACTTAAAAACACTGCATGAGGATGATTACTATCTCAGTACCGACACTGAGTTGAAAGGCTGAAATAAACTCAAAGGTCACAAAGTTTTGAAGACCAGACATAAACATAATCAGACTATGTGACGTTCATGTAGATTGTTTTTTGAAATAGTCATTTGAAGAAAGTACACAGGTGGAATGAACCTGTCCAGCCAGTGAGGTTGTCAAAATAATTTGTCGACTCATTGTCTCAACCCTTTAGTGTTGCTTGACGGTTCAACCTTCGCAGTCCCTATGTACTTCTAGGTACTTAAGTAGTACCTAAGTATTGCCAAGTGTCATTGTCTGGAACTCATAAGGAATGTGAATGCTGCATACTCTGCCCATGATCAGAACAATGCTGGCTATTATTTGGAAATTACTTGGCCTTATGGATCCTAGATGTGTTTCATAGATATTTTTATAATTCAAGGTGAACATAATTGCCTTTCACTGTTTTTATTGTAAATTTTTATCATTAGTTTGATCATGATTTCGTAATAATGTTAACGCCGCTGTGGCTAGGTCTCGTGGGTCTCAGCTGTTCCTTATGCTGAGCGATGGCCGTTTTGCTTAGATGTAACGTATGTTTAAACCCAAACAGTACCTACTTTTTGTGTGTGTGACGAGTGACGTCATTACGTTGGCGCCGGCTGTCGCTGAAAACCAGAGCTGGGCTCTGTTTTGCATGGGCTGAGCGACAGCATTATGCTGCGACCTGCGTTTTGCGTGGATGTGACGCATGCTCTTCCAACCATTTTATTAAGTGTTTTTGTAATTGTTTGTGACATGTTTATAGCTAATAAATGTTTTCCTTTCTTCTGTTATTAAGTATATTTTCGTTATTTTTTTCTTTCATTATTATTTTTAAGTATGCATTGTATTGTTAGACAAGTATAGTGGTTTATGAAATAAGCCTTACTTTTGTCCCCCCACATGTTTGTGTCTGCTGTGCTTGTGCTGTATCTGAGGAAGAATCCACTTCATTTCTTACGAAAGTGTCAGGGTTCAAATATCTTATTTTTGGCTATTTGCGTTTAGTTAGTAATAACTTACTATCCTATTTTAGAAATCTTCCACAACTTCTACGTTTTAATGAAATTAACCAATTTAAGGCTTACAGCGATCTGCTGCCAGCCTTAAAATGGTTAAATTGGTTAAATCTATTTCGGTTTAGTATTTCGGGAATCGGAGTAGGTACAACAGTCGTTTGAGAAGTTTGGGTATTTGAAACTAAAATATTTGTTTAATAGCAGAATTACTGGCTTTACTATAAAATGTAAAAGAGAGTCACCGTATGTGTGTTTTTTCATCCATTTAACAATTTTGAAATAGGTAACTAACGTACAGCAGCAGACGCTGACCAATTTGGAATTCTGATTTTTGACTGTCATTAGCTGTTCCCTCAATATCAGATACTTGTAATACTTAAATGAAAAACATTTCTACTGTGGTAACTGCATACTGACCTTCCTTATCTATTCCGTGGACTATACTGACTTGTTGAGGAAAGATAGTTTTAAGTACAGACGCCAGCACAATGTGTCACATTTCCTTAAAAAAATCAATTTTATATCTGAAGTCTTAAAGTTTCAAGTCGATTGGGAGAATTTGAGAGTTTCGGGTACATCTGCTGGCGTTTGTACAAATTTTCATTCATAAATGTTTTTTTTTTTTAATAAAATAAAAACATTTCTACTGTGGTAACTGCATACTGACCTTCCTTATCTATTCCGTGGACTATACTGACTTGTTGAGGAAAGATAGTTTTAAGTACAGACGCCAGCAACATGTGTCACATTTCCTTAAAAAAAATCAATTTTATATCTGAAGTCTTAAAGTTTCAAGTCGATTGGGAGAATTTGAGAGTTTCGGGTACATTTGCTGGCGTTTGTACAGATTTTCATTCATAATTTTTTTTTTTTAATAATAATAAACTAGCGCTTGACCGCAATCCCGCCTGATGGTAAGCAGTGATACGATCGTTATTGGTAAAGCGCGCTAGTTTATTAAGAGCCTATTCACTCAGAAAAAACTGAGCAAATAGGAAGGAAGACGGCAGTTGAGCGAGGTGATGCAATGTTAAACCCAACAACACGACCAACGATGCTGCGCCAAAGGGAGATTGATCTGAAGACCCTCCACGACCAAACTCTCAACACAACAACATTTGGCGCATCGTACCGGCACACATCGCAACACAACTGCTTAGACCCGTCCTGCGTACGGCTTCACCAGACATCATGCCGGAACACGATAAATCGCTTGGCGGCAAGGCTTTGTCTGGTGGGTGGTAACTTCTGCCGGCGGCCGATGTTATGGCCTACCACCGAAAAATGTCCGGTTTGTTGATCACTATAACTTCTATATTTTATCAGTTTTACATATAAGTACTTAACTATTTCCTCTTACCTGTTTCACTTAACACTGATGGCACTAACAACACAAACAGACCCGCATAAACGCTTTCAAAACTAGTTAATTTTCGACACGCACTGATAAAACATTTCACCGTTCTTTTAACATTCGTGTTTTTACCATTTTTGGTCGAGTTTGAATATGCTAACACCATTTTTGTAATTTTTTTTATTGTATTCGCACCGCACTAGTAATCAGATCACATCACTAATGTCATTGAAAAGTCCTAATTAATTAACTATTTATTTAGAGTTTTCGATAATAACTTAAAAGTATTAAGCATTATTAGATATTGAAATATTTACGTCTCCAGCAATGTTTTATTATATAAAATTTAAAACTATCTTTTTATTTTGCAAGAAAGAGGCAAAATGCATGATATTTTTATTTTTAGTATCGTAAATATTCTGTTTTTAAATTTGGCGCTCAAAAAGCGCGGGAAGACGCGCGCGGAGCATGCGCGGCGTGCGTACAATGATCTGCCAGTTTTTCAACGGGCACAGACCTCCCGCTTCAAAGCCTTCTGATGGCAGTGATTTTTTATTGAGATCGTGAGTTATTTTCTGGTCTGCATACGTTAATTTTGCGGAAGAAAATTGTCGTATTTGTTTGTTTTTAAGATAATGTTTTTTTTTGATATAGTAAGCGAAAGTAATTTTTTTACTTGTAGGTAGGTAGTTGTTTATTTTTTATATATGTAAATTATTTCTTGAAGATTTTGTTTTGCTTTAAATCGCAAAATGACTACAGTATAAAACAATCCAATGAAATCAAAAGTCATTTATTCAAATTAGGCTGAGAATCAGCACTTTCTGAACGTCAATATTACACAAGACAGTCCCCCAAAACGCCCACCCATCGACACTTCCTAGTGTCGATGGATGGCTGTCTGTTCATTTAAAAAAACACATGACTTTATACAATACTATATATAGTGATGAACACAAGACACACAATACAACAACAATGAAATTATTTACCATATGCCAGCTACCACGCCAAAATACCAGCAAAGTAAAACATAATCCGCCTTATTTATAAACGCTGCTTAAATTTAACTAGTGATTAGCGATTCTTTAACCATACATTTTTGACCTTTTAACGTCGCTTAACTTAAATCATGCTTTATGAATAAACACAACAGTATTTAAGGGGTTTATTAAAGTTAAGTGACGAGAAAGGTCAAAAATGTGTGGTTAAAGATTCGCTAACCACTAGTTAACTTTAAGCAGCGTTTATGAATAAGGGGGTATATACAATATCTAAAGAAAACCCTGTCCGACCCGTAAGGATAATAAAGGTTAGGTAAACACATGACCAAATAAAATGTTAAATTTTATATAATCATCATAGAAACAATACTAATGAATTTTGACGTAATCTTTTTTTCCCGCGAATTAATTCCAACTTCCCCGAAATTCGGTAATTTTTAAAAAAGTGACAATACCGGTATTATTATGAGCGAATAGCTATGCGACCACGTGCCGCGTGCCCTGTCCCCTGCCACCCGCGGAAGGGTTGTTTACCGCAAATGTATTAAGTTACCTCTTTTTGCGAAATAAAATCTATAACGGATCCGCAACAAATTGCTGAAGCTTTTAATACTTACTTTGTTAATATTATTAAACCTACAAAACCCTTGACATTAAATTCTTTGACATGACATCATAACAAAACGCTGACATTGATTGAGAATAATTCTAATTCCTTATTTATAAGTCCTACAATTCCATCCGACATTTTTAAAATAATAAAATCTTTAAAAAGTACATGTCTTACTGGATATGATAATATATCTACGTCAATTATAAAATACGCCGCAATATCCATTGGTCCAGTTCTGAGCTATTTGATTAATCTTTGCATCCAAAATGGGATATTTCCCAGTAAGCTAAAAATTACAATAATCAAGCCTTTGTTCAAAAGGGGTAAAAGGGAGGATATCTCTTGCTACAGGCCAATAGCTTTAATTACAAAATTTTCCAAATTCATTGAAAAAGCAATCCACAATAGCCTTTATAACTATTTTGTAAAATATAATCTTTTTGTCAGTGAACAAAATGGATTCCGTAAAGGCTATTAATATGGTCATCTACGATCTTCTTAGTAAAATTTATAAAAATATGAACAATAGGACACCAGTAACGGCTATGTATATGGACATGATTAAAGCTTTCGATCATGTGGATCATAAATTACTGTTCGAAAAATTCTATAGATACGGCATACGTGGTAATACTCTAGACTTGATGAAATCGTATTTGAGCCATAGATTACAAACAACTGCAATAAATAAGCTTTGTTTTGCGACGAAAACTGAAGTGCAGTAATTATCAAGCCCGAGCGATGTAACATATGGCGTGCCACAGGGAAGTGTTTTGGGTCCCTTGTTATTACTTATCTATATAAATGATTTACCAAGTGCCTTAAAATTCCGTTAGTTCTTTTTGCGGATGACAGCACTACTATATTTTCTCCGACTGACATCAATATATTTGAAAAAGATATAAATGATACATTTAATGACATTATAAATTGGTTGACATGTAATAATCTAATAATTAATTTAATTAAAACAAAAATAGTCTGTTATTCCCAAAGGAAAAGCCCTTTGAGACTAAAAATAAATTATGAAATGAGAAAAATAGAGGAAACGGATACCACCAAATTCTTAGGACTGTGGATTGACAAAAATATGTCCTGGAAAACCCAAATAGATACGGTCTGTAAAAAAGTAAATAAATTTTCCTACGCATTATACAGATTAACTCAGATTGTTAATCAAGCAGCAGTATTAACCGCTTATCATGCTTATGTAACGTCTACGCTCAGATATGGACTAATTTATTGGGGAAATGCTACAGACAGAGAACTCGCATTTAGAGCTCAAAAGAAATTTCTTAGGGTTGTTTGTGGCATACATGCCCCAGATAGCTGTGATCCATATTTTAAAAAGCTAAACATTTTAACTCTTCCTGCTCTTTACTTCTATGAGGTCGCTACATTCGTGTAAAACAATAGGGAACAGTTTGGTCACCTGCATTCCCGTCGGCATGCCGACTAAATAGCAAATAATATGCCGTCAAAAACAGCTCTACTATCAAAAAGTTTCTTCGGAATGTCTTCACGAATTTTTAATAAGCTTCCTAAGCAAATAAGAGTAATAGAAAATATATTTTTTTTAAGAAAAAGCTAAATGACTATTTAGTTGACAGGCCATATTATACAGTGCATGAATTTCTGTCTGGCAGATTATTATGTGAATAATAATTTAAAACTACAGATAAAATTTAAGGCATCCATTTGACAATTTATTGCAATTGGCTTATATTTATGCATGTGCCTGATATTGTGTCTTTTATATTGTAATTTATTTATGATAAGTTTACATAGGATTTATAATGTCAGTTAGTATGTACATTTGTACGCCTCTGGGCAAAACATAGCAGATGTATAATATATATCTGTAACACCACACATTTTAACATATGTTTACAAATAAAGATTCTGATTCTGAGTTTCGTGTTATTTTGAAAATCGAAAGAAAAAAAAGTATTAGGTATACTGTACCTACTGTGATTATAAATTAAAACTTAGTAGATATTTTCGATCGGTTAATGACACCAAGGTGACACTAAGGAGGTAGGAACCTACTTTACATATTACTTACTTTTGCATATTATGGTGTATATATTTATCTCAAATGTTACTTTAAACAGTCAACTTAGAAACGAGCCATTTATTATAAAACCAAGAAGTCATTAACCCAACAAAGGTTAAGAAATCCTTTATTTATAATAAAAGATCAATATTCTGAGTTAGTCCCGAGTCAATGGTCTCGAGTTTATTTGAAATTTAATTTAAACAATGTAATATATACAACCACTTAGGTTGTATATATTACATTGTTTTGTTTTGGGGTGGAAAATCCACATGGATGTCCGCCGCCCTGAGGTGGGCGACGGGGACTGTCAGACTCCTACAGACTAAAAACCGCCCCGATGTCTCTTCTGTCACGTGCGCGCGGGGCCGCGGGAGTCTATTTTCTTCCACGGCCAACCTAACCTTTAAAATAAGTAGGTTTTGTTTTGATAACTACTTTTGTTTTTTTCTTTGAATTTAATATTACAATTGTTGAAATAGAATCGAAATCGAAACTTTTTGAACTGCTGGTTTCTTTTTTACTCTGAAATAAAAACTTGGATAAAATAGTATTTATTTATAAATACCTCATGCTCTCAGTCCTGCAAACTGAAACAATATAGATAGTTATACATTTTGAATTTTCAAATGAAATAGAAATTTATAAGAACCTATTTGTTTGAATATCTGCATAATGTCCATTTACCTGAATTGCGCAAAGGTTTCAGACATTTATCGTTATCGATAAAATTGTATACACTTTACAACATCCGAGAGTTGTAAAAATGTTTATGGTATGGCCCTTGAAAATTCGCAAGGACACCATCACATTATTACCCCTCATTTGTTGTTACTACTTACATCATATATCTACGTCATACAAGACGAAACTGGTGTGTGACATTTCGACTTGACATCAAGGCTGTATTACCGATACATTGTCTGTGTTATATAAAATTAAATTAAGAGGAGTTTTGGCGGGAAAGCCAATGTGAGTGCCACGCTCGTTTTTCATTGAACTTTTAAATCATTTTTAGTCATCATCATCATCATCATCATCTCAGCGTTAATCCCAGTCGCATCCGTAGCTTTTCAGCTTTGGAGTCTGGGGTCCGCTTTACCAGTCTAACTGCTGATTTTGGCTAAACTTCGATATTTTCCGCGAAGCGACTGCCGTCTGACCTCCACAACCCGAAGGCGATATCTAAGCATTGCAGTTAGACCAATTGTTAGACTTTTAAGGCTCCAACAACCCGTAACGACTGCCACTAGATGTTTGTATGGCAACCGGGACCAACGGCTTAACGTGCTTTCCGAGGCACGACCAGACCAGTGCAAATATTTATATTCATCCATACAAATTTTTATTTTTTATTTTATTTTTAATAATTATAAACTAGCGCTTGATCACAATCCAAATATTTGCACTGTGCGGGGATCGAACTCGCGCCGCCTTGCGCAACGGGCGCGTTTGCTACCGCTACGCCACGGAGCCTGTCGAACAGGCTGTATAACAGTTTTGACCGTAATCATAGACATATACTATTGGTCACGCCGTAAGTAAATAATCAGCAGTAATTTTTTTTGTTTGAAAAGAGTGAGAGAGGTAGCCTATGCTTTCGGTCTAGCACTATCTCTTTCCTCATAGATAATAGATGATTTTGAGAGAGATTCTTTCGGAGTGCCATAATTCTCATCTCGAAGGCATGTCCATTAGTATATGTCGATGACCGTAATCATGTCTATGGTACTTAGGTACCTATCAACAAGGAAATTATATCTAAACTGGAATGCGAACTTGCATAAGTCTCTTATTTAAAAGAAGACTATCGCAAGAGCAATAAGGACGATCGGAAATAAAACTTTATTTGAAGAGAACACGGTCCGAGGCAGAAAGCGTCCCAGTAGCCCCCTGTCTCTTTCTAAGTGTTACCCGTATTTATTTTTTGATGGTGATGAAGATTGTGCAAAAGGGTGCCATTAATGGCTGCAATAGTGAGTCATACTCAGGATCCGGAATATCATTCTTTAGGTAAGTTTTTTGCGGTAATCATATACAAGTTATTTTGTTTATATGTAGGGTGACCATAAATTTCGGAATAAAGTCATTGTGTGCATAATAAGTGACTTTTATTGGGTATTTACAATGACATTTTTTTACGTACATTCCTTATAAGTTCCATTTTAATAGTCACCCTACACAACAGGGACAGAGGGCTACTGTGAAGCTATCTCCCTCGGACCGCGTTTTGATCGATTGTTCACATTCCAGTTTAGATATAAGTTCCTTGCCTATCAATAATTATTTACCGCTGAAAACACCATTAGGTATTTCGTAATTGTAATGTAATTATTGCGGTTTAATGGAACGGCCGTAAATTTGATAAGAATTGCCAATTATAATTATGAGATTTTGAACGTTTTAGGTTGGTTAAGAATTATTCCTTGTGCGTCCGACTTGTTCGTGGGGCCTCATTTTTAGTGTCGAATTTGGATGACGTCGATCGTACGAGGACACTGACATTACCAGATTCAAATACAGATATTTCTAAAAGTACGTTTTATTTGTTTTTTTTTAATAATTATATGGTTCTTCATAAACCAGTTGGTCGTGCTTCTATATAAGGTCACAATAGGAATATGTTGGCAAACGCCTTTGCTCTCATGAAAAAGATAAGAAAAAAAAAACACAGTTTGTTTCTTACCAGCATAGTGCATAGCGTCTGGAAACCTACCTTGCATTGGGTCAATTGTAACCAATTATGCACCATCAAGAATTAGGTGTGTTTTTATTAGCTCTTTACCATAAAGGTTACAACCTAGCTACTTTATTTTTGAGAATCAGAATTTTGTTTCAGTGCGGGAAATCAGTACTCTGAATGTAGTAGGTACCCCGAAACTAGGACTAAGAAGATGGATAATGAATTAATTAAATTAAGTGAGGAGCAGGCTAGTGACTAAATGGTAACGGTCGCACGGGCGGTACCTTAAATTAAGCAACGATTACAGTTCTTGAAGCAGCTCTCAACCGTTGTGGAGGTATGAGGAGCAGCGGGGTTCGGGTCGAGATCTGTACGGTTAATCGAGATCAATAAGGGATCGGTACAATTTATCGGTATCAATTAGGAATCGGTTCATCGAGATCAATAAGGGATCGGTACGGTTTATCGGTATCAATTAGGGATCGGTTCGGTTCGTCGGGATTAATTAGGAATTGATTCGATTCGTCGGGATCAATTAGGGATCACGTCGGGGTCACCAGTGTGGAGGAATGAGGAGCAGCGTGTAAAACTCATTCATCCTCCATAGAAAAGGGACGATCCTCCGACCAGACTGGGATTGTCTGGCGGGGCACTTTGCTCACCGGTTGAAGTTGCGAACTTGTATGCGTGCTAGTTGCACAGTAAACTCTGTTTGCGAGATGCAGGATTCGCGTGACGTCGTATGACGCGCTGTTCGCATGTAGCGTTGTAGGTACCGCTACATCGTGGATGGGAGGGCATCCTTGCATACCTATCATCAGTGCCTCTTAAAGCACTTTAAGCCATAGATCTCGGCTGTCATTAGATTCGTAGCGTTGGGCTTTTGTCGAGTCTCACTGTTTGGTATCGTACTATCCAGCATCTAGATTAAATAGAAGTTCGATTGCTACTGAACATAGGCATTCCTCAAGCACCGCTACTGGGACCAGCGGGGCAATTACGTAATACACTATCAATTGGAATCGTTTTAATTTTGACTGTTTAACAACTTTCATTCGTTATTTAAGTGTTGTGCAAAAAAAGATTCGAAGTTTTAAAAAGATTTAAAAAGATGGAGATTCCTGCTAGTAGTCTGTTACGTAATTAGGGTGTAGTTCTGTACTTTCGCATCCAACAGATTCCTGCGGCCTTTACATGGTCCTCGAGGAAGTACTTTGATGAAATTCTCTTTTTTTTTTTTTGCAGAAATGCTGCTTACAGCCAAAGTTTTGTTGACATTGTTGATTATGCAGTCAGTGTGTACGATCACAATAGCACTGCCTAACGATGAATGTGAAGACAAGAAGAAAATCAAGAAGATTATCCCTTTCCCCATTTACTACCCAGCTTTTTACTACCCAGTCTCATACTATCCCGTGGTAGCTTACCCATTAGTCTTTTTAGCCGGATAATATATGTTATAAAATAGATACTAACAAATATTGTATTAACACTGAGGGAACCGACATCTTCTAGAACTCTCCTTTTTATAACTATAAACTAGTGCTTGACTGCAATCCCGCCTGATGGTAAGCAGTGATGCAATCATTGATCGTAAAGCGCGCTAGTAGCTTATTCACTTAAAAACTTTGTGGATAGGAAGGAAGACGGCAGTTGAGCGAGGTGATGCAATGTTAAACCCAACAACACAACCAATGATGCTGCGCCAGAGAGAGATTGATCTGGAGACCTTCCACGACCCAACTCCCGACACAACAACAATTGGTGCATCGTATCCGGCACACATCGCAACAAAACTGCACAGACCCGTCCTCCGTACGGCTTCACCAGACATCATACCGGAACACGACGAATCGCTTAGTGGTAAGACTTTGTCTGGTGGGTGGTAACTTCTGCCGGCAGCCGATGTAATGGCCGATGCTATAATAGAATTGGATTACAGCCTACTTACTCCCTCTCGTCGAGAGGATGCCTGTATCCCAGCAGTAAGTATAATTATGTAATATAAGTAGGTACCTAGTACCTACCTAAGTATAAGTAATATTTTATATCAATTATAAAAAAAAATATTTGAGTATCTATTATACCTATATATTTTTTTTATTTAAATGAGTTTCATATTGAAACGTCTAGATTAGACCACATATTTAAATTTTAAAATTAGTTAACGAATAATTTATTAAATAAAAAGTTGTTAGTTTTCATCAACGCGACTTTTAATTTATAACACGGTTTTGTTACGTAAAATAATAATGCAAGAACGATATCGATATAAAAGTTTATCGATATTAATATTTTATCGATGTGCTGGATGCAATAATACTAAAAGCGTGTTTCTAGAACCTAAGTATAGGCTTATTTAGGCTCTGAATACACTCTCAGCTTTGCACATTTTTTTCTTTTTAATTCTTTCTTAGTAAACATTGACTCCACTAGTTTGGTGTTTTAACCAGCCTAGTGGTTAAAACACCAGCCTCTCAAGTATGAGTGTGCGGGTTCGATTCTAGGTCAGGCTAGTAACAATATTACTTTTCTAAAGTTATATGTACTTTCTAAGTATATCTTGGACACCAAAGACTGGAGGTAAAGGAAACCTGGACTTTGTAAGTCTGAAATCGCCAACCCGCATTGAACAAGCGTGGTGATTACGCTCAATCCTTCTCTGTATGAGAGGAGACCTTTGCCCAGCAGTGGATCGTTAAAAGGTTGATGATGATGATGAAACACTGCCTTATTTGGTCTGTTTGGTTTATGTACGGACGATAGCAAGTCTAGCTATCCGAAACTGTCAAATATTCCCAGTCAACCTTGAGCCTTAATAATTTAGCGATAAAGTCGAAAATCTAATAAAGAAATTGTCAGATTTTAGTAGTTCGATGTGCCGTCATCTGTACACAGTTAATACTGACGGCCTACATAATCATTCACGATACAATTTCGTACAAAACGGGTAAGAGAAATAATGCTGCATGTGAAGATTGTATGATTGAAGTATAGTTGGCAATAAAAGTCGATTAACAATTTACTGAACAAAATATCCCGATCTGATTCCGTGTGGTACCGCTTAGAATAGTACCATCCCATATCCTCCCGTGAGTGTCGTAAAAGGCGACTAAGGGAACTCTCACCAGTGGACCGGGCAGAAGCGCTTCTCCTGTGGAATATCAAATTACTGCGATCTCCAACCCAAAACCTTGGGGGAGGCCTTTGTTCAGCTGTGGATATACTGAAGAAGAAGAAGAGCAAAATATACAGAGTGGTGCTGACAATACGACAATAAATTAAACATCGTGTACCTCAACACATTCTCAATCTACCCATAAAAAATTATATAAATATGTCCATTAGTTTAGTCACAGGAAATTATTTTTTATTTTTCAAATTTTTTACATGATGTACATACAGGTTGATAAGGAATCGCTTACAGGTTAATGACCCCCGCATCCTGCGGTACCAAACTTTAATAATAATGGCGCGAAAAAAGCCAGTCGATACAGGATTGCGCTGTCGCCGATCGGAGGTCAATGAACCAATATTTCTAAAGATGTTCTATTCCGTTTGCAATTTTATGCGATTTAGTTTGTTTCAAATTTTAATTTTTTTATTTTTGATGCTAGATTGTTTTCTATGGTTTAGGATTATTCCTATGAACCAGTATTGCTCGTGTTTAGATTTATTGTCGTATTGTCCGCACCACTCTGTATAATAAAATGGGAAACTGAAGCGACATTTAATTCAAGAACAGCACTCTGATTCGCTCTTATTTAACTCTTAGCTTGTATAATAAAATTCGATTAAGGATATTATCGAATAATTTCGTGTTAATCGAATTTTGTAGCTGACCGTACCAAGTGCTTTTCAACCTTGTTAAATTGAGCGGTTATATATTCGATTACCGAACTTCACTAGTGCAACTCTGTAATCATTTCACCTTGGAAACTTGGGTGAAGTGAACTGCCACACCTATCGACATATAATAATGGACATGCCTTAGAGACGAGAATTGTGGCACTCCGAAAGAAAGGGAGGAAACGAAGTTTCGTCTATCTTTATCTCTCTCAAAATCATCAGTCATCTATGAGGAAAGAGATAGTGCTAGACCGAAAGCGTAGGCCATCTCTCTCACTCTTTTCAAACTAAAAAATACTGTAGTTTATACGCGTACGGCGTGTCCATTAGTATAGGTCCTATGGCCACACCAATGAATGATAACTCGCTCACTTGACAGTTGACTTCACAAAACTTTTCATGGTTAGATCTTCACAGAATTGATCGGCTGATGTAACTAAGTGCCCATAAAAAGAAAAAAAAAGCGATTAGAAGAATTTGTTTATTACATTTTAACTCTATTGAAACTTGCACTCTAATTACGTAATACACTTTCAGTCAGAATTAGTGGTTTTTGAAGGAAATTGCTCCATCATTTTGAAAATTCGTCTGCTCAATAACTTAAATAACGCAATGAACTATGCCGAACTGTCAATATGAAAGGTGTCGTGATCGATTGACATTTTATGTATGTCAAGATGGAACAAGACCGAAAATATATGGTTAAAACACCAGAACAATCTGCAGTGGGAATAGTACAGTTAAGTTTAGTGTGTCGCCGACCTAATGCAGTCTTTCGTTGAATAAAAGGCATATTATGTATATTGAGCTACATTATGAACGAGTTATGTAAGATTTATGTAGAAAGTGATAAAATTAACTATAAAATTATTTTAATACTGTAAAACCCGCTTAAAACGATTTCTCAGGGACCCCACCAAAAACGCGTCTTAAGCGAGAAAGCGTATTATGCGGGATAGGCAAAATAAAACGAACGTACTACGTCTTATTATGTATTTTGTTCATTATTATTTTAAATTATATACATTCAATTCATTATTTAAAATAATCACTTGTTTTGGTTTGACAGAAAGATTTTGATACATTAGCAACTAAAAGATTTTCAACATAATTCAACGATGATGCCCGGTATCTATGGGTATGCAGATGACAGCACAGTTGTGGAGAGATACCTGCCGGATGCTCGGGCTAGTAGGGAATCAATCCGGTCCGATAGAGAGCCCATGGTAGAGCGAACGAGTGTTGCACTTCAGGCAGTCTCCGAATGGGGCAATGCCAATCTTGTAGCATTCAATGCCGCCAAAACGCAGGCGTGTCTTTTCACCGCCAAAAGGAGCCCGTTCACCTTGGCTCCTACTTTTCGGAATGTATCCTTGGAGTGTACCGACGGCCTTCAGCTTTTGGGTGTTGAGATTTCCTCGAACCTAAACTTTGGGCGGTTCATTGAGTCCAAGGCCAAGGTGGCTGCCAGAAAACTTGGCGTTATCGCAAAGGTCCGGCAGTACTTCACATCAGGGCAGCTTCTAATGTTGTACAAAGCACAGGTCCGTTCGTGTGTGGAGTACTGCAGCCACATTTGGGCTGGTGCTGCTAAGTGTCACCTGGCCACTTTCGATTCAGTGGAGAGGCGTGCGAAGAGGCTGATTGGTGACTCTGATTTAACTCGAGTTGGTCTCCAAAGCCTAGAGCACAGGCGTAGAGTAGCCAGCCTTTCGGTGTTCTATAGGATACATTTTGGGGAGTGTGCGAGGGAATTGCACGATTTAATTCCCCCATCGGACGACCCGTCGTACGGCGAGTTTCCACCCTTATGTTGTTAACACCTCTACGATCCGGACGAAGCGTTTCGCCTCCTCCTTTATACCGCGTACATCGAGGGACTGGAACAATCTGCCGGCGGCGGTGTTTCCGTCGAACTACAATTTGAGTGTCTTCAAGGCTAGAGTGAATAGGCTCTTAATAAACTAGTGCGCTTTACCATCAACGATTGAGTCATTGCTTACCATCAGGCGGGATTGCGGTCAAGCGCTGGTTTATAAATTAATAAAAAGAAATAAAAAAAACTTTTGCAGTACGTCTACGCACTTTGATCCAAAGAAGCAACATAGCGTCTTAAATCGTAAACAGCTGATAATGCCTGGGCGTTTGACAAAACCGGAGTTGACTCATTTTAATAATAGAATTATGTGTCTACATTTAATCGGGAAGTGATCATCTAAAGCTTTTAACCATTCAATGAACCGAATGCCGGTCATCCAAGCTTGAGATTGTGCATCATATGTTACAGGGATCGATCTTACATTTTTGAAACAACACGGATTTTTTGCTTTGCCAATCACTAGCAAACGTAACTTCTGAACAATCAGAATTAGCACAGGCTAGGACAGTAATCTCTCTTTTCTTACTTTACCACCATGACAACAAGATTCTCCACCTTGTCGAGGGCCTACCCATGCTACGTCTTCCGGTGCGTGGTCGCCACTCGAGAACCCGTCGGCCCTATCGGGCATCGGTCCTACGGGCAATGTGTCGAGCCCACTGCCACTTTACTGTGTTGCAATTCTTCGGGCTATGTCGGTTACTCTCGTTCTTCTGCGGACTTCCTCATTCCTAATTCGATCGCGCAGTGAAACCCGAAGCATAGCCTTCTCCATTGCCCTTTGAGTGACTTTGAGCCTTCTTATAAGGCCCATTGTTAGCGATCACGTCTCAATTCCATAAGTCATCATTGGCAACACACACTGGTCGAAGACTTTTGTCTTGAGCACTGCGGTATTTCGGACGAGATGATTTTACGTAGCTTCCCGAAAGCAGCCCAGCCGAGTTGGATTCGACGATTGACCTCTTTCTAGAAGTTGGACCTTCCTAACTGGATAGTTTGTCCCAGAATCCCGAATCTTATTAGGCATTAAGCAATGTATGATAATATGTGTCAAGTTGCAGGGATTGGCGTAAAGTGGCGTATTATGCGAGAAATCGTATTAAGCGTAATCGTATTAAACGGGTTATACTGTATACCTAATATTGCTGTTACGTAGTTTACGTTAATTTTTGTTCTAATAATTTTTTTAATTGTATTATTTTACCTTTAACTGGCATAAAAATATACATATTTAAATTAAATAAATTTTAAAAAATATACAATAATAAATATGTTCGCGCTGGTTTTATCGATCGGGTCCGATTGCTAGTTAGTCGAGTCGATAGATGCCCGATCGCACGGGCCAGCGCGATTAGTATTGTCTATGGCGGCGCGCGGCCGCCATTGTTAAACACAACGTCTTGCGACCTCGCCGGGAGAAGGTCCGTTGCTTGAAAATAACAACGTGTATAGACCCCGCCGCGTACGGGGCCGTTGCTTGAACCTCTTGACGAATGATTTTCGGGAAATTAGATATACCACCGGCGCGTCTTGTATAGTTTGTCGCGATTGTTGCCCGGGTTTTGAAGTGTTTACTTGAACTAGAATACGTATCAGTGCCGTCTGTAAATTGAGTTGAATTTGAATCGGAAACGTGGTTTCATTGGCGATCTTTGTCGGGCGTGTTTGACACTGTTAAATAACTTCTTACGTTGGTGAGCTTTGGTGCCTGTTAAGGGAACTTGGTGTGCAGACTGGTATGGGACAGTCAGCGAATTTGAAGACATCTTACGTCATTGTAAGGTCGACGCGCGCGTCGACCTCGCCGGACTTCACTTCTCGACGGAGCACACTGAGTCCCAGGTAAGTCCCGTAGATTTACTAGAATGTGATCGGAGATTAATTTACTTGTGGTGTATGCCGACACTGTTTGTTGAATAAGCCGTGACAAATGCGCGGTAGATGTACGTGCTTTACTGGGGCGCCTACAAAATATTTATATATATTTTATACTATTATACATATATACACAAAGTCTTGAGTGTATGACACTAAAGGACGATTGGACTTAGTGTCCTCAAAATTAAAGCTTATGAAGTCAACGACTTCTAAGGTACTAATTGGTACCTAATACATTAAAAGGTCTTGGTTCACTGATGATTTTTATTAAGGCGCTTACCGTCAAATGTGTTTGGTTGTTGTTTTGGAAAAAGAAAAAAAAAATGTTAATATGTACCATAACATTTTTTTAAAATAATTATTCAACAGTTAATGAAACTCATATTGCTTTTTATTTAAGGTACGGACAAAAACAGGTCAAGCTAGCCGAAACTGTCAAATATTACCGAGCAACCTTGAGCCTTAATGCTTTTAGTAATAAATTTTAAAATCTAATAAAGAAAGGTCAATGGGCAAATAGAATGGGAGAAAAACACACGGCGGATAGAAAAGAAATTGTGAGAAAAGATAAATGTCTCTAGATTATCATGGTAAGGGTAGGAATATTGAAAATAAAAACTTAGGTAATTATATTCACATTATTTATTCGGCGAGATCAATCCTTTGGTGATTTCATCTAAAAATACCGCAGGGGCTTCAACTTGTTGTTGGTGCCCTTCTATTTTTTTTTTGTTTCGGGGTGGAAAATCCTCATGGATATCCGCCACCCTTGGGTGGGCGACGGGGTCTGTCAGACTCCTACTAGACTAAAAACCACACCGGTATCTTTTCAGTCAGGTGCACGCGGGGCCGTGGGAGTCCTCGATTCTGCCGCAGCCCCACACTCTCGTGCCGGCCCGGTCTGTACGGGCCTTGCCTCCTGCACGGGGTAGTGAGGTGTTAAACTACCCCGTGCCTCGCCTCCGCCTCGGGGTTCATCGAATAGGGGGTGGGGACTTCCCCATGTCCCTCGCCCCTGGACCCATTCATAGAGGCCGGAAAAGGGCATTGTCCGCCCTATCCCTGCGCAGGTACTTGCCGTAGCAGCCGTGCTCCGACAGTACCTGCGTCACCTTGAACGATAGGGAGCCGTGTTGTTGGTGCCTTTTTTTTCCGGGGTGGAAAATGCTCATGCATGACCGCCGCCCCGGGGTGGGCGACGATGTCTGTCAGACTTCTACTGACGTCTTTACGTGACCTCATGACGCCACACTGTGCGGTTGCCGAAGTATCATCAGCTTCTTTTAAAGTATTCGTTGTAAGCTGTTACTTTCAATACTCAGATCCTGTTACTCCTCATATACATAATCTCCGTCATGTCTTGCGGTCACTCGCGGGCTGCAAAGTTATCGTTGGCGCGGATGTCAACGCGTCATCGTCTCTGTGGTATGGCAAGGTTCGGGCCACCGATACCGAACGACGCTGCGCTGTTGAGGATTTCATTGCTGAGATGAACCTATCGATTCATAATACCCCTGATGCACCACCTACTTTCTGCAGCCAAATGGGCGAATCTTGTATTGACGTCACACTTTCAAGTGCCGACGTACGTTTGGATAGGTGGCGTGTCCTACCGGACGCGTCTTGTAGTGATCATCGCCTGATCGTGTACGAATTTGTTCCTGGTTATATTCAGGGTCCGTCTCATATTCCCGGTAATTTCAGATATAGATGTAAAGGCGCGAACTGGGAATTTTTCGGCTCGCTTTTTGCGTGTCACGCCAAAGAATTCACTCGGGACGGGCTGTCAGCCGAAAAAAGTGCTGACATTATGTCAGAAACCTTTACCTACTGTGCTGACATTGCCATTGGTCGCGGATCTATGACCAATATTCGTAGATGTGACTGGTGGAGTGATTATTTAGTTGAACAGCGTAAAAGATATCGCAGAGCGCGTAGACAGTTAAATAAACTCAAGAGCCGAAAGATTACTGGAGATCTTCTTACGTTCGCTTTAAATGCTTTTAGAGTTGCCAAGTCACGCTACAAAGCATCGGTGGAAAAATCTAAGGGTAACTTGTTGCGAAAAATCGTTGATAAACTTGACAGGGAGGGTCCGTGGTCTCCCTTATATCACGAATTTAAAGCTAACAGATCGGTCGACCTTGCATACGTTCAAAACATTAAAGTCAATGATAAGCATACCACAGGCATAGAGGAAACAACAGAAGTGCTAATTAATACACTTATCCCTGATGATTCACCGGCTAACGATAGCGACTACCACCAACAGATTAGAGCGTGGGCTCCTGTGCCACCTGAATCACCAATGTCAGACGTACCATCTAATGACGAATTTATAAATATTGTTAGAAAACTACCGGTCAACAAATCATCAGGTGAAGATAAAATATCTAATAGGATGATTAAAGAAGCGTGTAAAACAGCGGGTGATGCCATCTTAACTGTATACAACCGATGCATTGCTGAAGGCGTTTTTCCTCGTAAATGGCGACGCGGTTTCATACGAATAATACCAAAGTGTGGTGACAAACCACCGGATGATCCGAAGTCATATCGTCCTATCACACTTCTACCATCTTTGGGTAAACTTCTTGAGCGCCTCATCGTTCCACGTTTACTACCGAACGGTCCAAAATTCCATAATAATCAGTATGGCTTCACCATAGGTAAATCTACAGTCGACGCGGCGCTTTCTGTCAGAAGAACCGTTAACCAATCCGAAAACAAGTACGTAATTGGGATCTTCCTGGATATTTCTGGGGCTTTTGATAACGCCTGGTGGCCTATGCTGTTGTTAAAATTAAAAACCCGCGGTTGCTATAAAAACATATATAATCTCGTTTACTCTTACTTTATAAACGGTTCCGCGGTACTTAAGCTCGGTCATTTTTCTAGTACTAAAACACTAACCATGGGATGTCCTCAGGGTTCAGTTGTCGGTCCTTATTTATGGAATTTGGGTTTTGATGACTTCCTCGCGATCCCGCTTCCTTGCGGCTGTTCACTTACTGGTTACGCGGACGATGGCCTACTGCTCATTCAGTCAAGTACCCGAGCTGGACTTGAGAACTTGGCCAATACCTGCCTAAATTTAATATCTCAGTGGGGTGATCGTAACCGCCTAACGTTTGCGCCACATAAAACCTATCAACTTCTACTAAAAGGTAATCTTAAATCATTGCCTACTATTAAATTTAATAACGTTCCCATTAAAAAACAGCAATCCGTATGCTATCTTGGTATGATCTTAGAAAGGAATTTTTCATTTATAGAACATATAAAAATAGTTGGTGAAAAAGCTAAAAGGAACTTTTATGCCCTAACTAGAATATCGAAAGCAACTTGGGGTCTATCATTCCTAACTTTAAAAACTATATATGGAGCTACCTACTTAGGATGTATGTGCTACGGTGCACCTGTTTGGGCCGATAGGGCCAGCATAGGGGCGGCACGACGTAAACTGCTTCAAAGCCAACGTTTGGCATTGATATTTATATGCAAGGCGTATAGAACGGTCAGTACTGAAGCCTTACCGGTACTGGCAGGTGTACTTCCAGTCGACCTTGAGGTACAGCGACGTGCTTCAATGTACTACTCCGCGAGGGGGGAGGCCATGGACACTAATTTTGTTACACAACGCGACTTTAATAAAATCTCTAGATTATTTAAACCTCAGACTGAAGTCTGGGAGGACCTCTTATCCGAATGGCAAAGTAGGTGGGATAATTCCATCAAGGGCCGGCACCTCCATCTATTCTTTCCATCCGTTGGCGATCGGCTGGCTAGGACATGGCTGGAGGTTGACCACTGCGTTGCCCAATTTCTCACAGGTCATGGCAACTTTAAAAGTAAACTGTATTCTTTTAAACTTGTTCCTTCCCCTTTGTGTCAGTGTTCTACATCGAACTGTGAATTTGAACAGTCCGCACATCACATCTTGTGGGAGTGTGTTCTTTGGCAGAATGAACGCAATATTATGTTGGATAGTGTACAAGTTACATCCGGAGTCGTTTATTATACGGACCTTGTAGAAACTAGAACCAATTTCCGTGCGTTCAGGCGCTTTTGCCATACCTATTATTGGAATCAATTGTAACAGCTAATTCTCCGGGACTCGTCGAGCTTCATTGCTCGGCGTTTTTCTGGCGGTCGCCACTGTTGATTCTGGCTTTCAGGAGTTGCAGTGGTTGGGAAAAGTGTGGCGGGTTTTGTCCCAATAAAAAAAAAAAAAAAGACTTCTACTGACTAAAAACCACCCCGGTGTCTCTTATAACACGAGCACACGTGGGGCCGCGGGAGTCTAAATTCTTCCACGGCCCCACACTCTCGTGCTGGCCCAGTGTGGTGTATTAAACTACCCCGTGCATCGCCTCCGTGAGGTGGAGGCGCGCGCCGAGACTCGCACGCGCCTCGCAGTCTTTCAGATACGGGGCGGGAACTTCCCCATGTCCCTCGCCTCTGGACCCATTAATGGGGGTTGGAAGAGGGCGTTGTCCGCCCTTCCTCGGCGCCCGGGGCATCTTCTGCGGCCCGGGAAGGGAGTTCAGATCTCCCTCGTGTTGTTGGTGCCTAGCCCAAGATAAAAAATAAGCTATAGGTACCTACTGGCAATTTGCGTGCCGCTCCCGACGGTTCGGTGGCCGTGTATGCATGACCAGTAATAGTCTTCAACACATTATCTTCCTTGTCACCCAATAAACCCAGCAAGGGTTTATTAAAATATATGTGTGGTATTGTCACACTCTGACACGTCGTTGTATCGGGAGTTTGGTCGTGGAGAGTCTCCAGATCAATCTCCTTCTGGCGTAGCATCGTTGGTCGTATTGTTGGGTTTAACATTGCATCAACTCACTCAACTGCTGTCTTCCTTTCTATTCACAATTCTTTTTAGTGAATATGCTCTTAATAAACTAGCGCGCTTTACCATTAACGATTGCATCACTGATTACCATCAGGTGGGATTGTGGTCAAGCACTAGTTAATAATTATAAAAAAGAACGTATACAAGCAGAGTCGCCATGAGTTGTGCGCACAAAAGTTATTTTTTGGGTTCCTTTCTGGGTTTTTTGGGGCGCCGACATGATCGGTCCGACAGCCGGACTAATATTTAATAGTAGTTCTCGCTTTTGAATAAATATATTATTGGTTCTAACTTTATTCTCTCACGGATTCTAAATAAAATACCATTTAAAATGCTGCGTGAATTTATACTCTTTCATTTTATGTCATTTTCATTTATGTCCGCTACCAGGTCGGATTGCGCCCAATGAACTTTGACAGGTTATAGTAGCATGATGTGTTGTCTGTACATGCTTCACTTCATTTCATTTTCCTTGACATAATACATTCACGCTTGTATACTATTCTGTCGGTGTGGGTAGAGGTAATGTATAAAATGTAACTGAAAGATAATTCTTACAGTTATACCCATATAGACAGACCCCCAACAAGGTGGACCAACGACCTAATGAAGGTCGGGAAACCGCGGGATACGGGAGGCGCAGAACCGGTCATCGTGGAGATCCTTGGGGGAGGCCTATGTCCAGCAGTGGATGCCTTTCGGCTAAAATGATGATGATGATTTGTAGCAAACGGTTTGTTATCTCGTAGCCCATAACAAAATGTATGTGAGATAAAAAGTTTTATTTATTTACTTAATGGAGATCTACAATACTAAATTACAAGAATAAAGGATAGAAAATCATGCATGCACATATAGGTATAACTAGGTGTAAACACGATACAAATAGAGAAAAAAATAGAAATGTTGAATACAAAGTATAAAATTAGAAAGTCAAAATAAATTAGCATAATCATCAATAAACATATAACAAATAATATAGGCGGGATAAAAATAAAAAGTGAAAGAAAATATTGAATAAATTTGAGGAAAATAATAATTATTAAAAATAAACATGATATGAAGATTGAGCTGTTGAATTCAACAAAAAATGGGGTGGGGTTTGCTTACATATAAAGTAGTGATGACAATACGACAATAAATTAAACATCGTGAACCTCAACACCTTTTCAGTCTACCCATAAAAAATCATATAAATATATCCATTAGTTTAGTCACACGGTACATCATGTAGAAAAATTTCAAAATTCATATTTCTACATGATATACATGTTGATAAGAAAGGGCTTCCAGGTTGACGACCGCCGCATCAGACGGTACTAACTTTAATAATAATGACCCGAAAAAAAGCAAGCCGACCGCGCTGTCGCTGTTCGGAGGTCAGTGAACCAATATTTTAAAGGATGTTTTATTTCATTTCCAATTTTATGCGATTTGGTATGTTTGAATTTTTTTTTTATTTTTGATGCTAGGTTTTTTTTCTATGGCTTAGGATTATTCCTACGAACCAGCATTGTCTTTGTTTTCATTTATTGTCGTATTATCAGCACCACTACTACTATGTTGCCACCATCCTTTGACATTTTGAATCTTTCAGTCATTCATTTAGAAAGTTTCAGGCAACCAATCTCATAATTGGTCAAGTGTAGAGAATTTGACAGATGTTGTTGTAGATGAACCTGTGAATGTTTTAAATTTGTATTTTTTTTCTCGCAGATCTGTTATGTTTTACGTGGTACCTAAGTTCTTATCTGCCTGAGAGTTGTGTGATCTTGTCAAAGACAGTTTTTCTTGGATTAACTATTGACGCCAAGTTGCAATGGGATCCTCACGTTGAGAAGCTGTCGGGTAGACTCAGTTCCGCCGCCTTTGCTGTTAAGAAAATTAGGCAGATGACTGATGCGGATGCAGCCACAATGGTTTATTTTAGTTATTTTCATATTCTTATGACTTATAGGATTCTTCTCTGGGCAACTTGTGCGGACATCAATACCATCTTTGTTTTACAGAAAAGGGCTGTACGAGCCATTTACAACCTTGGTCCTAGAGATTCTCTTAGAGAAAAAACAGAGAGGTGGGCATTCTGACTGTAGCTTCACAATATATATTTGAAAATCTTAAGTATGTACATAAAAATATATCGGATTTTAAGAAAATAAGCGATATTCATAATATAAATACCAGGAACAAACACAATCTTGCTGTATATCACACTCGTTTCCACAGAGTAGGCAACTCGTTCATGGGTCAATGTATGCACTTTTACAACAAGCTTCCCATGGGCATTCAAAACTTACCCATTAAACGATTTAAAAACTATATAAAGGCCAAACTTTGCAAAAAGGGGTATTATAAAATCACAGATTATTTAGAAGACATAAAAGCTTGGGACTGAGCTGCTCGCTCTGCTAAGCATTGTTATTAAGCAATATGCGTAATTATAAGGTAAATTATTGTAAACATTTTCATTTTTAATGTCTGGACTTGCAAAAAGACGATAATCCCTGAGTTCGTTTCTGCTATTTCTTCTCAGAGGTAGTCAGTTAGGAAATGCCGGCTTCATCTAGTTAAAAAAAAAAAAAAAAAACATGACGTGTAAAAGTGATCGGTGATCCTACTTGCTTAATAAACGATTTCATTTCACGGGTAATGGAGATTCCAACCAGGAAAAGCTTTTCTGCCAATCCTCAAAGCACCCTAACTTGAATACTCCAAAAATGAATGATAAGAAAGCATAACAGCGAAGCTTGGGAGAGGTTTATATGTTTAGCGGTAGACTATCATAAACAAATATTGAACAGGAAGGCGGTGTAGCAAATCTATAAGGTAGACATTATAACAGCGATCAATCATCATTGGCGTCGGACTATCCGTAACTAAGTCACAACTTGAACATAAATACAAATTGTTCTCAATATGCTCGATACACCGACTATATACAGTATGTTAAGAAAACCCTGTCCGACCCATAAGGATAATAAAGGTTAGGTAAACACATGACCAAATATAATATAAAATTTTACGTAATCATCATAGTACCAATACAAATGAATTTTGAAATAATTTTTTTTCCCGCGAATTAATTCCAACTTCCCCGAAATTTGGTAATTTTTAAAAAGTGACAACACTGGTATTATTATGAGCGAATAGCGATGCGACCACGTGCTGCGTACCCTGCCGCCCGCCGCCCGCGGAAGGGTGCATAACGCAACATTTATTAAGTTACCTCTTTTTGCGAAATAATATTTATTTTTTTAAGGGGATTTTTTTTTAAATTAAGCCCGGTTTTGTATGCATTAGTAGAATCAGTTATTGATACCTACCAACACCTTCACGGGTCGGACAGGGTTTTCTTAACATACTGTATATTGGAAGTTCCATAAGTTTCACATGGTTTTGTTTTCACTAAAATGGTTACTGCTACATTTCTCTCGTAAACGCATTTTTTTATAATTATAAAGTAGTGCTTTATCGTAATTCCGCCTGATAGTAAGCAGTGATGCTATCGTTGATGGTAAAGCTCGCTAAATCAGGAAAAGATCGTTTTCCACCATGACCTGGCCGGGGATCGAACCCGGGGCCTCCACGTGGACCGCTGCGCCACGGAGGATGACCACGAAATTCATCTATCCCGCTATATCATATATCTATATTTGTAAGCGGATTAGTAGTGCGTTAATTGTAGGCTTTCGCCGCTGTAATAGTGAAAAAAAAATCTAAACGATTCTTTATGAAAATAAAGACCTAAAAATACATATTTACAAACTATATTTGTATGACCTGCAAGTAGATGTTCCGAGTTTGGGTGTGCGTGTATGTGAGTTTCAATATTTATAAACGCACACGAGAAATTCCTAGACTGGAACACAGTTAAAAAAAATGAATTTCTTTTCCTGTCCGGACTTTGCCGTTTTTGGTTAGAAAATCTTCACATTGGACATTCGAAACTTACCCATTAAACGATTTAAAAACTATATAAAAGCCAAACTTTGCAAAAAGGGGTATTATAAAATTACAAATTATTTAGAAGACAATAACTTGGGACTGAGCTGTATTTTATTGCCCCATCTCCGTGTCACCATCGGACGACCCGTCGTACGAGTTTAACACCTCTACGATCCGGACGAAGCGTTTCGCCTCCTCCTTTATACCGCGTACATCGAGGGACTGGAACAATTTGCCCGCGACGGTGTTTCCGTCAAACTAAAATTTGAGTGTCTTCAAGGCTAGAGTGAATAGGCTCTTAATAAACTAGCGCGTTTTACCATCAACGATCGCATCACTGCTTACCATCTGGCGGGATTGCGGTCAAGCGATAGTTTATAATTTATTTAAAAAACTGCGTAATTATAACGTACATTATTGTAAACATTTTCATTTTTAATGTCTGTACTTGAAAAAAGACGATGATCCCTGAGTTTGTTTCGGCTATTTCTTCTCAGAGGTAGTCAGTTAGGAAATGCCGGCTTCATCATTTCTTCGATACCTGAATGACGGCCATCAGATTCAGTCTTCTGTCCTTTCCACCTTGAAATTAATCTTAACAGGTTTTTAACACACGTTTATAAATTCGAATACATAAATAAAAGTCCTTTATCTGTGCTTGACAACTATCTCCATTCAAACCAGGACCTAGCGACCACCTTCAAATCATTTTAATGTAGATAAATGTAAACAATTGTCGGAGCAGTGTGCTAGATCGCTGGATCAAAAAATCATATTTTTCATCACAATAATGGGTGCATTACTATAAACAAAGACAAATAATACGCCGTAGAGGCTTTTGTATGCCGCATTATAAGTAGGCCTTCGTCGCAGAATGTTGAAGAAGCAGAAGAATCATACATTTTTATTATTATTTTTTAATAATTATAAACTAGCGCTTGACCGCAATCCCGCCTGATGGTAAGCAGTGATGCGATCGTTGATGGTAAAGCGCGCTAGTTTATTATGAGCCTATTCACTCAGAAAAACTGAGCGAATAGGAAGGAAGACGGCAGTTGAGCGAGGTGATGCAATGTTAAACCCAAAAACACGACCAACGATGCTGCGCCAAAGGGAGACTGATCTGAAGACCCTCCACGACCAAACTCCCAAAACAACTACATTAGGCGCATCGTACCCGGCACACATCGCAACACAACTTCTCAGACCCGTCCTCCGTACGGCTTCACCAGACATCATGCCGGAACACGACAAATCGCTTGGCGGCAAGGCTTTGTCTGATTATATTTTTTTAAACATTCTAGTCGGTGTTTGCCCACGATCCCGTCTGATGGTAAGCCGTGATGCAATCGTTGATGGCAAAGCGCGCTAGTTTATTATGAGAATATTCACTCTAGCCTTGAAGACCTTTAAATTGTTCTCATAAGGAAAACCACCGCTGACAAACTGTTCTAGTCCTTTGATGTACGCGATGGTAGTATAATCTAATACTATTCTACAAATTTTATACACGTGAAGGTTTCATGCAAAAACTACTGAACACATTTGTATTAAATTTGGCACATATATGATTAAACTATGTAACTAAGATTAACTTAATTTTTATTCCAATATTCTCACGGGATTGAAACTTTTGTAGGTAAAACCGTGAGGTTCAGCTAGTTCTATATAATATTGTTCATCATCATCATCAACCTTTTTATTGCCCCACTGCTGGGCACAGGTCTCCTCTCATACAGAGAAGGATTGAGCGTAATCACCACGCTTGCTTAATGCGGGTTGGCGATTTCAGACTTTAAATCCAGGTTTTCTCAAGATGTTTTCCTTCACCTTGTAATCAGTCATTGGTGTCCAAGATATACTTAGAAAGTACATATAAGTTAGAAACGTTACATTGGTACTGGACTGACCTGGAATCAAATCCGCACGCACACTCATACTTGAGTTGCTGGTGTTTTAACCACTAGGCCACTACGACTAATATATTGTTCGACCGCGCTAATCTCTGGAGCTACCAGTCAGACTATCATTTTCTCATTTTGTATTCGACATCCCAATTCTTGACGGAAGCAGCTAACATGTTAAAAAGGTGTAACATCATAAACGCAAATCCTGAAAGTAGTTTCTTTATAATTGAGTATCGGAGGATTCTTTCTTGTGAACTTACGTTATACTTAACTCTATTACTCTCCTATAATCTGAAAAAGTCCCACCAGAATGACGCTCTATGTATATTTTTGCATAACATTGGCGCTGTTTCTTTTATTCACAAACTAAACTAATGTTAAGTGCATCTTTTTCTTTCTATTTCATTAAGAAAAGGATAGAAAATAACATTTTAGTCTAATCCTGTCAAATTAAGATATTCCATAGACAGTTTAGATGCGATTATAAACATGGCGACCAAAAATACATCAATTTACGTCAGGTGCGGACTATTGACAGGTCTAAACTGACATATTATGGTCTGTCCTTTTCTTAATGAACTAGACTAGAGCAACATGAAAGACAAATATGCATTGAACTTAAAGGAGATGTTTCATTTTGGGCCACCACTATGTACGCTATGTAGATAAAATGGACAAAATTAAAGATTTTCATAAATATTCTACTAAATTAATTTGAATAAAAATACAAGTATATATAATTAATTATTTGAAACGGTTATTTAGTGAGATATCCCTTTATTAAGGTAGCTATGACACTGGTTATGACGTTTGATTGGCGACTTTGACAGTTCTATTTTCCCGTTGTGTTCGTGTCGAGTGTTGATTTGAGTTGATTGTGTTTATTTAATGAGCCGTATGTTGGGAATTCATGTTTGGTTTTTTCACAGTCATAATTATGGTAGATAATATAGATACGATAGCCTTAGATACATGACACGTCAATCAAATGTCACTGTCAAAATCTTATTTCGCTTATTGCTGACCACCATATTTATTAGTAGTTGTGTTGCACTCCTTGCCCGAGTTAAATTGAATCTGTATAAAAAATAAGCCAAAATATAGGAAATTACCATTAAAAACAGTTAAGTATAGCGTAACTGTATCTAGCATTAAGTTACATCTCCTTTAGTAGTTTGCGATCAAGGGACTCAGGGCCATTGAGTATTAAACCTTCTCAATCTTGTTTTCTTATGTCTCGGCTGCTATAAGCAGGCTATAAATGTAAAAGGTTAAGGAATTACCGCAGTGAGAGGTCTAGCTGCTTTGTTGGGGTCTTTTTATGTATTATTATGTCAGATCCTTGTTAAAAGGCATAGGTATAGACAGGATTTTTTTATATTTGTCGGTATTTAGCATAAAACAACTATCTCTTTTTGATTGGAGTTTTAAAGGGTACTTGTTGGTAATATGTTGGGGTGTTCCGCTTCCTGGACCTAATCTATAGGTATTAATAACGATGCTGAAGAGATTTTGAGAACTGATATTGTTTATTTGAAAAGGCCGCATAGTTCTTGGTTGGCCCCGGTTGTCGGAGTTCTAACTCTTAAGATCGCGTATTTTCGGTGGTAGGGCATAACATCGGCTGCCGGCAGAAGTTACCTACCACCCACCAAACAAAGTCTTGCCGCCAAGCGATTCGTCGTGTTCCGGCATGATGTCTGGTGAAGCCGCACGGAGGACGGGTCTGAGCAGTTGTGTTGCGATGTGTGCCGGGTACGATGCCCCAAATGTTGTTGTGTCGGGAGTTTGGTTGTGGAGGGTCTCTGGTGCACCATCGTTGGTCGTGTTGTTGGCTTTAACATTGCATCACCTCGCTGAACCGCCGTCTTCCTTCCTATTCACTCAGTTTTTTTTATAGTGAATAGGCTCATAATAAACTAGCGCACTTTATTATCAACGATTACATCATTGCTTACCATCAGGCGGGATTGCCGTAAAGCCCAAGCTATAATTGTAAAAAAAAAGTACTGTTAAAAAAATCGTTAAAGTAAACCGATTTTGTACTTTTCTAACATTTAATTTCAAATATATTTTAGCCCCTTTTTTCGTAATTGAGCTCTGTAGTGCACTTTTAGACCATATATTTCTGTTCAACAAACACATAAAATGAAATATTTTAGCATATCGTAATGGTTTTATTCGTCCTGAAAGATAACTCTGACGTCCTTTTTCGTAAAACGCTGTGAAGGGATTGCCTTCTGTATAAAAAACGGTCTATAAAATATATTTATTTATTTATTTATTCATTAAGCATGGAGGACTTACAGCTAAACAAATCAGTTAACAAACAGTAAGATGGACTGACAGCCAATAACAAGTCCTCACTTATAAATTACAGATTATTAAAAGCATCCTATGGACACTAGGTAAGTGAGTACGCTAATAACAAAAACATAAATTTTTAATTGATTAAATGAAAAAGTTACGGCTTAAGCACCTCCTAGCCAAGGACACACTACTCAAAAATGGATCTATATCATGCTGCTTACACAACTTGTTTAAATTTCTGCTTGCACGCACTATATATGAATTCTGACGATAATTTGTTGAGGATAATGGCACACGTAAAGGCGGATTAAATCTTTTTGACTTCATAGGGGTATTAAAATAAAATTTGGACAAGATTTCGGGACAATTTATACTACTATTGAAAATTTTTAATAAGCAAACGCAGTCAGAGATCTCGCGACGACTAACTAGGGGTAATATATGAAATTTTTTGCAAAGATTAAGGTAATTTTCAGACTGATATGGTATTTTTTGATGATAACACAAGTATTTTATAAATCGTTTTTGAATGTTCTCTATGCGGTCAATATATTTGTGATAACATGGGTTCCATATTTCAGATGCGTACTCCAAGTGGCTTCTTACAAAAGTACAGTATAGAATTTTTAAAGTTTTGGCTTGAGAGAAGCACTTGGATAACCTCATTATAAAACCCAGTGATCTGGATGCCTTCTTAACGATTGCATCAATGTGCGTTTCAAAGCTGAGCTTAGAGTCGTGGTGAACTCCCAGATCACGGATGGAGTCTAATCTGGGTAGAACTTGATTACCTAGGGTATATGAAGCAGTGATAATGGAACGCTTTCGAGAATACGTAATAACCGAGCATTTCGCGGGATTGAGATCTAAACTACTACGCTGACAATAGTCCTCAAGACGACGTAGGTCATCCTGGAGTGCTGATACGTCTGTCTGTGATGATATTATGGCATATATCTTCATATCATCAGCGAAACAGAGTAGATTGGATGAGGTCAAGCAAGAGTCGATGTCGTTAATATAGATAACGAAAAGCAAAGGGCCAAGCAATGAACCCTGCGGCACACCACTAGGAACAGGAACCCAGCTCGAAATGTAATTATTGACTGCCACTGCTTGAGACCTGTTCACAAGGTAAGATGAAAACCATCTGAGTAGATCTCCGCGTATTCCCATATTATTTAACTTTGCAATTAGGATACTATGATCAATACGGTCAAAGGCCTTACTATAGTCTGTATAAACGACATCGACCTGCATACCGTTATCCATTGCGGCAGTAATAAAATCATTTAGGAGTATCAGGTTCGTGACAGTAGACCTACCTTTCAAAAAACCATGTTGAAAAGAGCTGAATGAATTTTTCAAGGCATTATAAACCTGATTATAAATGATTCTTTCAAAAACCTTTGCTATAATGCATAATTTAGATATAGGCCTGTAGTTTACAACCTCTGTTTTTGCACCTTTTTTATGAACAGGCGTTATGAAAGCAGACTTCCATACTTGTGGAACAACCCCAGTTGATAAAGACTTTCTAAATAAAATCGAAATAGGTTGGGCAACAGAAGGCGCACACCGCACAAGAAGTTTGGATGAGATATAGTCAGGACCGGGCGCTTTAGACGTGTCTAATGATCGTAGCAAGTTGACGATTTCTTCAGTATTGATAATAATTCCGGAGATGTCTGATGATAGATTCGAAGATTCAGTAAAAACAACAGAAGAGTTAGGATGATGACGAACAGTGGGATTTAAAAAGGTAGAGTGGAAATATTCAGAAAAAGCTTGACAAATGGATTCCCCAGTTCTGAAAGTATCATTGTTATAGTTCAGGGTGCTTGGCATTGCATTCGAACTATAACGTTTTTTTACAAAAGTCCAGAAATATTTTGGGTTATTTTTAATTGATAATTCAGTTAGATTTATATAGCTTTGGTAACATTGAGATTCCATATCTTTCACTCTTTCACGAAGAAGCTTAAATGTTAATTCATCAGATTTGTTACCGTATGTTTTGAATTTTCTTAAGTATTTATATTTTTCTTTGATTGTTCTAATAAGTGCGGAACTATACCAAGTTGGATACTGTTTGTTTCGGGATAGTTTCTGCGGAATATATTTATTCTGTAAATCAAGAATAAAATGGTTAAAAAAGGTCACCGAATCATCGACTGACCGAAACGAGAATTCAGTTTCCCAGTCAGTCGCGCTAATATCTTTGTTAATTGATTCATAATCTCCTTTATCAAACAAAAATTGAGTTCGAGGGGCAGATTCGAGCAATATATGTTACCGGAAATGTATGAAACCTAGGAATTATATACAATTACTAGGAAATGTATACAATTCCGAAGCTATATAGGAAATGTGTAAAATATTGTTCCAAACATTATTTAATACACACATATCCTGGGAAATGTATACATTTCCTAGAAACTGTATAAAATTCCTATATCGTATTAGGAAATGTATAAAACCATGCTTTCTATGAATAAAATTAATAAAACACGTTGTTAAACTTAGAAACAGATTTATTATTAGGACTCCGGTTGAAACAATTAGGTTAGGTTAGGTTACTTTTGTTATAATCCCCGCATACTAATGGACATCTTTAAAGTAATACATTTCCGTTAGCTATTTAGGAAATGTATAGATTTACTAGGAAATGTGTGTTATAAAATTTATTTCACACATTTCCGAGCAAATTTAGGAATTATATAAATTTCCTAGGAATTGTATACAATGACGCATTACATACATTTCCGTTAACATATACAACGTGTAACGAAAAGGGTGCATATATACCGAGGGCATCGCTTCTATAGATGGCAATAAACAAAGAAAGGAAGGGTTTTAACTCGAAATAAAATCTTGCCAATATCACGGTATATGTATCTCTTCTGTAGTTCTGCGTGTCTATTAGGCGATAGCCTATCTCACAACTACCTAACATCTAGAGATAGGATTAAAAACCCTTCCAATATAATTTGACATCATCCAAATAAGCCGTGCCATTGATATGTTTATACCTACTTCGTTACACATTGATATGTTTATACCTACTTCGTTACACATTGATATGTTTATACCTACTTCGTTACACATTGATATGTTTATACCTACTTCGTTACACATTGATATGTTAAATGTTTATACCTACTTCGTTACACATTGATATGTTTATACCTACTTCGTTACACATTGATATGTTAAATGTTTATACCTACTTCGTTACACATTGATATGTTTATACCTACTTCGTTACACATTGATATGTTTATACCTACTTCGTTACACATTGATATGTTAAATGTTTATACCTACTTCGTTACACATTGATATGTTTATACCTACTTCGTTACACATTGATATGTTTATACCTACTTCGTTACACATTGATATGTTTATACCTACTTCGTTACACATTGATATGTTTATACCTACTTCGTTACACATTGGCGCCGATTCTGTTGTTCACAAACTAAACTGATTTTAAGTTATATGCATCTTTTTCTTTCCATTCCGTCTTCTGCGGCCCGGGAAGGGAGTTGAGATCTCCCTCTCCCGTTCCACAGCTTCCTTCTGCGACATCACGTCCTCGCAGAAGGAACATAAACGACCCTGAGCCAAGCCAATGAAGAAACGAGTGTGTGGTTTTTTTTACTCAAAATTCATCTCATCACTTTGGTTCTCGTGCAATAATTTTTAATTCTCGTCTGATATGTCTATGTCTAATAATATAGAAGAAAAATACATTCTGCATATATATATTATACAGATATGACGACACGGTTGGAGCAGTGGCTGAGTGATCGACTGCTGCGCTGCGTGTCGCGGGTTCGATTCTCGCACAGAACAAATATTATAGGGCCTACAGGAAGTTGTTCCGGGTCTGGGTGTTTGTGTATGTGAGTTTATATGTTTGTAAACGCACCCACGATACAGGAGTATTTCCGAGTGGGGGCAACGTTTTTTTAAAATAAATAAATATTGAATCTAAAACAATTGGGAAAAGGGCAGGAGAATGATCAAATCTATTGAGTTTAATAATAATTACTAATTTATGAATAAGATGCCGATGGCAGAAAGCCTCTTGAATGGCGGCCACGTACCGGCAAGCGCAGCGTCGGACGCCCACCGACTAGGTGGTGGATGACCTGACCAAAATAGCAGGGAAACGCTGAATGCTGAACTGTCCTTTTTGGAAATCCTTGGGGGAGGCCTGCAGTGGAATTCATGGGGCTGAGATGATGATGATGAATTATTGATTACCATAATTTACTAATAATAGTTACTAATTATTCACGCCATGATGTCGTTTATATTAGAAGTAACAACGGAGCGACGTCTTCACCATCTTGGAGACGTAACTCCCGAGGGCTGCCGTAAATGATCCAATTTATCAATTATTGACATGTGACCTCACGCCTAATGGTGCCGCGCAAATAGATAATTATTAGCTTTATTAATGTATGTAGTTTAGTTAAAGTTATATTAGCCTGCGGGGTTACTGCGTAACACACTTTCAGTGGCAATGGCTTTCATTGTGAGAGTTCAACAACATCCATTGAGAAATATGCCTCAAAATAATTTAGTCAGTCATTGATAGTTTGCTATGCAATTTACCTCAAAAAGAAACATGGCATATTATTTCACATTTCATCCAAATTCATTGTATTTTTTTTTATTAAATAATTATAAACTAGCGCTTGACCGAAATCCCGCCTGATGGTAAGCAGTGATGCGATCGTTGTTGGTAAAGCGCGCTAGTTTATTAAGAGCCTATTCACTCAGAAAAACTGAGCGAATAGGAAGGAAGACGGCAGTTGAGCGAGGTGATGCAATGTTAAACCCAACAATACGACCAACGATGCTGCGCCAAAGGGAGATTGATCTGAAGACCCTCCACGACCAAACTCCCAACACAACAACATTAGGCCCATCGTACCCGGCACACATCGCAACACAACTGCTCAGACCCGTCCTCCGTACGGCTTCACCAGACATTATGCCGAAACACGACAAATCGCTCGGCGGCAAGGCTTTGTCTGGTGGGTGGTAACTTCTGCCGGCGGCCGATGTCATGGCCTACCACCGAAAGAATTTAATTTACATTTTTTATTATTTTTAATTAAATTATTTGTCTACAATGGATATTTTGCAAGTTAAACAAATATCAGTTAGTCTATAGCTATATCTTAAACGTTATAAATTTGGAGAATTGCTTTCTGATTACCATAAATTCGAAATTGTCAATAGAATTTAGTATGAAGTAGAGAAACAACTTCTTCTTCTTCCAATGCCTCTTCAATCCTGAAGGTTGGCCGTCAGCTTCTTGTACTCTGTCTTGTTAATCGCGAGTCGGAACATTTTTTCGATGGAAGTAATGCCGGTCCACTCCCTGATGTTTCGGAGCCACGATTTTCTCTTCCCTTCTACTTTGCCCATCATATTCAGTTGGAGTAGCGCAAATCCATCGTGTCGGAGCACGTGGCCGAGATATTCTATTTTGCGTTTTTGTATGGTAGGCAACAACTTTCGAGGCATTCGAACGCGCTGAACAACGTCTTCACGATATCTAAACATCACTTAATCCAATACTGACAGAATACGAACGGAAAAGACTGACTTTTTCTCGAAACAGGTTTTTCGTACGATCAAACACACGGAGAATAAAACTTAAAATTACAAAAATCGTAGGCGCTGTCAATGTTGAATTTTAACCTACTATCAACTTGCAGTTGAAATTGAATAATTAATTATCCAATCCAGAAAATAATACTTTCTTTTAGCGTGGGCAGTGGTAGCCTTCCTTGTGGTATCGGCCGGGACTCACAAGTTGTGGTCGTAGGTTCGAGCCCCATCAGGTGCTTTACATACTTTGTGTAAAATATTTCTTCACCACTGTTCTCAAAACGGCGAAGGAAAACATCGGGAGGGAACCAGCATGTCTTAGAACCAACCCGGACTGGGCCAGCGTGGTAGAATACGGCCCACTCCCTTTCATCGAGAGGAGGCCTGTGTCCCAACAGTGGGACAATATAGGCTGATTATGAACACGTAATTCCCTCTAAGTTTGCTACCACAAGTTATAAGTTGTTTAGACTTATAAATACGACATTTTTATATGGACTTCGACGTAAAACTGCACAACATTAGGCACACGTTGAACAAGTGTTTTATTGTTTTTGGTAAGACTCTTGCTTCTATTTATAAACGTTACTTTATTCAACTCCGCCTATTGTAGTAGACAAGATTTTGTCGAAATAAACAATGCACTTTCAACAGTTACGGATTGGTTATGTCAAGTAACCTAGTTCTAAACACTAAGAAAACAAAACTTCTTCCCAGCGAAAGCACTAGGAACTGAAGTGTCGATGGGTGAGCGTTAATAGGGGGACCGTCTTATGTGAAATTGACGTTCAAAAAGTGCTGATTCTCAGGCTAATTTGAATAAATCACTTCTTAATTTTGGTTTTGTTGTCCACTGCTGGATGAAGTCTTATCCCAGGCTAGGCTACAACGTTCTGTCCATGGCTCTCTGCATCAATTCTGTCCCAGCCACCTTTTTAAGATCTTTGGTCCGTATACCTGGAGAGGCATCCCAAACTACGCTTGACAAATATTTCTTGTCAATGTCGATGACCTTTTTTATTCTCTGGGCAGACATGCACATGTTCATGTCACCAATTGAGATATTTATACAGTATGTTAAGAAAACCCTCTCCGACCCGTGAAGGTGTTGTTAAGTATCGCTAACTGATTCTACTAATGGATACAAAATCGGGCTAAACTTAAAAAAATCCCCCTAAAAAATAAATATGATTTCGCAAAAAGAGGTAACTTAATAAATGTGCGATAAACACCCTTCCGCGGGCGGCGGGCGGCAGGGCACGCGGCACGTGGTCGCATCGCTATTCGCTCATAATAATACCGGTGTTGTAACTTTTTTAAAAATTACCAAATTTCGGGGAAGTTGGAATTAATTCGCGGGAAAAAAAGATTATTTCAAAATTCATTTGTATTGGTACTATGATGATTACGTAAAATTTTATATTATATTTGGTCAAGTGTTTACCTAACCTTTATTATTCTTATGGGTCGGACAGGGTTTTCTTAACATACTGTATATGTATTATTCTTATGTGTTATCTACTAATATAGGACAACTTCATATTAACACTACTACATGTAATGTAATTAACACACACCCTCAAATACCCCAATTACAATATTATCATCATCATCATCATCCTCTTTTATCGTCCCACGGCTGGGCACAGGTCTCCTCTCATACAGAGAAGGATTGAGATAATCACCACGCTTGCTCAATGCAGGTAGGCGATTTCAGACTTAAAATCCAGGTTTCCTAAAGATGTTTTCCTTCGCCTTCAGTCATTGGTGTCCAAGATATACTTAGAAAGTACATATAACTGCTGGGAACAGGTCTCCTTTCATACAGATAAGGAAGTAGATTATTAAGTTATAATCATAATACATACAATGAATTTTTAATTTAACATGTATATGCATTGTTATTTATTAAAACAGTTATACCATTTTTTGGAGAAGGAAAACATTAACGTTCTTGGAATAAGGACTTTTTCTTTATTTTGGTACTGAATTATTAAATTTGTATGAATATAAGTAAAACTGCGATTTTAAAAGTCTGTACAAACAACCGGGTTAATATGACAATAATTTCCGTAGTTTTAATTATTTTTGGGATAAAAATTACCTACATTAAAAATGATATAAACCGGTTCAGCAAACGGTTCTGAACAAACTACACACATCAAAAGTGTCTAGGGATCAAGCATTTTTATGCGGATTTCTTGAGATTGAGATGTGGCTTTGTAATAAATTTATGATTTTATAAATTTATATGGATCCTTTTTGGTGCATTTCATAATTTGAATCAGGAACTGTGAATCAAATTCGAGTAAAAGATGAAAATCAGCTGTCAATATTTTCCCTATAAAAACATACAACGCATTGAAGACATTATTAGTGCTACTGTTTCCCTACTACTGATTAAAACCAACGTTATTATGGAGCGGCGACGTCATTTAAGCAGGGAAGAAATGCTCAGAGCCGTGGGAATGATAGAAGCTGGTTCCCGGCAACGTACTGTGGCTTTAGCTCTGAATACAAGTCAGAGTGTTATCAGTCGACTTTGGACACGTTACCGAAGCACTGGTACCGTGGCTGAGCGCCATGGAGGACGGTATCGCTGCATCACACGGAGACAAGACCGATACATTCAAATCTTAACTCGAAGAGCTCCAACAATAACCGCCATGATGTTAGCCGTGAGGCTTCATCACTCTTCAGGGAACTTAATTAGCGACCAAATAGTCAGAAACCGCTTGCATGAAGTGAACCTTCATTCCCGAAGACCGCTACGTGTACCACCTATAGCAATGCACAATCGTAGGATTCGATATCAATGGGCTCTTGAACACAGAAATTGGGCAGAAGAACAATGGCGTTTCGTGTGCTTTTCTGATGAGTCTCGTTTTGGTATGAGACCGGATACAAGACGTATACGACACTGGAGAACCCCTGGATGCCAACAGCGATTAAAATCCTGCCAGGAAGTCCATCCTTATAGTGGTGGAACCATCATGGTATGGGCGGGTATTTGGATCGGCGGAAGAACTGAGTTGATTTGGATCAGAGGCAACCTCAACGCTCAAATTTATGCTGAGACGATTATATCAGACGTCATCGTTCCTCTACAAGTGCAAATCGGTCCCTTATTTCAGTTAATGCATGATAATGCACGACCGCACACCGCAAGAGTTGTAAGACAGACTCTCGCCGCAGCTAACATCAATGTCCTGCCCTGGCCTGCTCAGTCGCCAGACTTGAACCCGATTGAGCATGCATGGGATATGCTACAGAGAAGAGCTCTGCCGAATATGGAGGGTATCCAGTCGCAAGAAGACCTTTTTTTGTTGTTGCAACGAACATGGGCGGCCATTCCACAGCGTGATTTGGATGAACTCATTTTGAGTATGCCAAACCGATGTTCTTGTGTTGTTAGTGTTCGCGGTAGAAACACGGATTATTAATTGTTTAAGTTACCCAATAAAATTTTAGAGAAAACTGTTATTTCAGTCTTTTTTTCGAACTTTTGTGTTAGTGGTTCAAATGTCAAATATCCCTTTATTAGGAAAATGGCAAATTTCTTTATTAATGCAAAGGTGACTTGGTTTATCGTTACTGTGACAAACGAAAACACTTTATTTGATGAATCCTTAAAGAAAATTTTAATTAATATCAATCAGGAGAAAAGTTATTGCAAAAATATATGTTGATCCCTAGACACTTTTGATGTGTGTATTTTCAGGAAGTGCGTTAATTAATTTAGATGTTGTATATGGATTTACTGGTCTGAAATACAAAGTTTGAATTTGTATTGTTTTTAAAGGTATGTAATAATAATTAGCGTCTGTTTAATCACATATTATATACATTGATATTGGTATCGATACTCTTGTTGGCAAATGAAAGTAATTTTAATTTCAGTGTATTTTTTTCTTTCTCTTTCATTAAGAAAAGTATAGAAGATAACATATTACTTTAATCCTGACAAATTAAGATACTCCATAAACAGTTAAGACGCATTTAAAAACACGACGACTAAAAACACGTTGATTTATATCCGACACGGACTAATTTAATAATAATAATAATAATAATCTTTATTTATATAGAAAAACAGATTGTAGTACATTTTACATTTTTTACATAGTGAGTAGTTTTACATTTCTGACAATCAAATGGGTGACGTACTGTTCTCCTTGCTAGGCTATGAAATAGCCTGTATTAAGAAGTAACAGTGCCTATCCCCTCGAGTTGGATAGTAACAATTTTATTTAAAAAGAAAATAAAAAAAATAAACTTAAACTTACGTAAAATGCTTAACAAATATTATTATTTTTGTATAATAGATATTGTTTGTGTGTTTATATGTGTGTGAGTGTGCGTGTGACGTGTATGGTGAATGTGTAAGTGTATGAATGAGTAGTGTGCGTAAGCAAGCTGCTGCGAAAGCATGCGTGGCTGTGTAATAGTGTGAGTGGGTTTGATTAGTGTGTGTCTATGTTTAAGGGTGTGGTACAAGTAACAAACTTGTCATACCACAACATTACATTTTAATTTAAATATTTTTCTGTTTCGTCATATGTTTTACTTTGGAGGAATGTGCGGAGAGCCTTTTTACAATTATGATAGGAGAGTCTATAAATTGGACATGTTTTGTTAATTACATTGTAAAGGTACGGACCTAAATAATAAAAAAATCTTTTAGTAAACGTGAGGCGAGTTTTTGGTGTGGTGCATATTATATCTTTTCGGCGTTTGGTAATTTCAATATAGGGGGTTATGCGGTGTTGCAGTAAAATTGTTTGTAAAATAAAATGTTGCCGGACGTTGAGGACATTGCAATTTGTGTATAATTGATTAGTAGGATAGATTAGTGGACGGAAGGTAGCCACTTTTAGAATAGCCCGATGCGCTACTTCCAATGGTTTAAGGATAGTTTTTCCAGCACCACCCCAACATGGAATACAATAAGTAATAATAGATAGGCATAAGGCAAAATAGACATTACGTATGATAGTAGGGTTAGCAATGCTTCTAAGTGTTTTAAAAATATACATAAGTTTACGAACTCTGCCAGTGAGGAGGTTAATATAAGATTTAAATTTAAGATTCCTATCTATGATTATGCCTAGGTATTTGATTTCGTCTGTAGCAGATATGGGTATACATTGGCAAGACACTTGAGTTTGCGAATTACAGGTGTGAACTCTAACCGATATTCTTTGGCTTGGTTGAGTAGTAGTGCTGACCGAGAATGTAATCAACTTTGTTTTGGAAGTATTAAGCGTAAGCTTGTGGAGATTAAGCCAGGACACCGCTACATTAAAGCCACTCTGTGCCTTGTCCTCGAGTTCAGACCATGTATTCGCGACAAAAGTAATAGCAGTGTCGTCTGCATATGATGTTACCTTAGCATTTGGTATATCTAAATTGCATAAGTCGTTTATAAAAACTAGAAATAAGGTGGGACCCAAAATACTTCCTTGTGGAACACCACATTTGATGGGGAGTTCATTGCTACAATGCTGACGTATTTTTACTACCTGAGAGCGATTTGTGAGGTAGCTTTGAAAGAGATTAAGTTGCGATCCCCTAACACCCGTCCTTTCAAGTTTGAATAAGAGAGAACGAACGGGGACGGTGTCGAAGGCCTTTGCAAGGTCCAAGAATATTGTAAGGACTTTTTTATTTGAGTTTAGGTTTTTCACAATATTATTGGTTAATTCCTGAACTGCGTCATAGGTCGACTTGTTTTTGCGAAATCCAAATTGTTGTGTTGATATTAGTTTATGATGTTCTAAGTAGGTTACAAGTCTTTTGTTAATAAGACGTTCTAGTATCTTGGATAAGGCAGTTAGAATTGCTATAGGTCGATAATTATTCGGCATGTTCCCGTCGCCTCCCTTGTAGATTGGATAAATGATTGCCTTTTTAAAAGAAGAGGGAAAGATTGCAGTATCGAAGCAGAGGTTAAAAATATGGCATAGTATAGGTGCCAGGATCGTTGAATATCTCTTCAGAATATAGGGTGATATGCCATCCCAGCCAGTTGCAGCATCAGAGCGCAATGAGTGAATAACTGCTGCAATTTCATCAATATCAATAGGTTCAAGGACGAACGACGAAGTTGGAGAGATTTCAGAAGTGGGTAAAGTGGCTGTCAAAGGTTGCGTAGAACTGGATCGAATATTATTCGCAAGGCTCTCGCCAATATTAACAAAGAATGAATTTACAGAGTTACAAGATTCAATAGGTGTGAGTGACAAGGTAAGTAATTGTTCAGATGTACTTTTGGTTTTAGTAGTGTTAGTTACTCGTTTAATAGTGTCCCATAGTGTTTTAGGGTTTTTACTAGCTTTTTCTAGTGCCTCTTTATCATAGATTCTTTTAGCCTTCTTTAAAATACGGATACAGTAGTTTCTGTATCGAAGATACGTAATTTTTAGAACTTCATTTCCTGGGAATTTTTTAACTTTCTTATGTAGCGTGTCCCTATTTCTTATGCACCGTAACAAACCAGATGTGATCCATGGTTTTAGGATTCTCTTTTTTGAAGAAACTTTTTTAATTGTGGTATTTCCAGAAATTGATACTTTCAATAAATTCAGTAAGCTATCGGTAGCCATATTTGGATCTTTTGCGTTAAAAATAGGGGTGAAATCCAGTTGTGACATTGATTTGTCAAGGCCATCATAGTCAATTTTTGTTATAGAGTGGTTTGTGACTGAACGTATAGGTTTATTATAGATGCAAAGTAAGGAAGAGGAGTGATCGGTTATTGTGGAACTTAAAACAAAGGTTTGCGTGGGTGAAGTTGTTTTGAGAAAGATATGATCCAAACAGTTTTCGTCCTTGGTTGGAAGGGTATGAGCAGGGAGATAACCGTGAAAAGCGAGGCAATTTAGGTATTCTTGGGAGCGCGTGTCCGATGTGGTAGGTTTAATGTCCACGTTTAAATCGCCTGTTAGAACTACCGATTTAAATGAATGCAGCGAGGTGAGTATACTGTTAAGGGCTGTGAGAAAGTTATTTATATGAACTATTGATGGTGACCGATAAATACAGATTATCGCCAAGTCTGAGTTAATTTTTATAATAAGACCAGAGGCGGATTGAAGAAAATCTGGCTCTTCACAAGTAACAGACAGGTCCGATCTCGAGTACACCACTACACCATCACTCTGATTGAGGTGTTTGGTGGTCATGAATGACGAGTAATTGTTGAGAATCGGAATAACAATATTGCTAGAACACGGCAGCCAACATTCAGTCAAAACAAGAAGATCGCAATCAAAAGAAATTTGGTACAGAAGTGTTTGGAAGTTTTAAAAATTATGATTTATGGAACGAATGTTTTGTGAAAGGATTTTAATAAAATTATTAGGATATTTCACGATGGAGAGAGTTTCCTCAGGTGTGCAAGTATAGGTAGTTGATATAGACAGATCGTCGATACTGTTAATTAGATTGTTTATGTTAGTAGTCATTTTACTGGCAAGGTAAAAATAGTTAGTCGGGTGCGAGTAAATAGGATGATATATATTTTAAGAACGTATGGAAGGCTAGTGGTTAGGGGCACTAAGTTTAAAAATATTCTTTTAATTATATTGAAGTAGCTAGGTAAAGGTTGATGGGTATGAACGCATTTAGATGTAAAGAGATGTAATGACATAGTAAATGGGTTATATGTGGGTGTTGAGTTAGGAATGTGTGTTGAGGGTATGCTGTTTTGATGAGAAAAGTTATGTGTGTGAGTGTTGATGGTGCTTGTATTTAGTGTTTTAACATAACAATTAGAAGAAATCGCAAAAGTAATCAAATGATACATAAGAAAATATAGCTGGGTATACTTAAATGCAGGTAGTCATGGTTTGACGATTACCGCCAGCTGCTTCAGTTGTTCTTCGCTCCTTACTACAATAGTCTGGCTATCAGGATTCTTTTTAAGCATAACTCTTCCGTTTGACGTCCAGCAATAGTTATACTGGTGTATCTTACCGTAGTTTCGAGTAAGGTAAAATAATCTTTTAGTATTGGCAGTTAGAAGCTCTGTAATGTAGATAGGTGTTTCCGGTGCATTTTTTAAGTTTAGGTGGGTTGATTTTATCTTGTTTGTGGGATTGTGTTTATTGTAGTCTTTAACAGCAGCCAGAAATTTCGTTTTCAGCAGGGTATTGCAAAACTTAACTGATAAACTAGACGCTACGTTTTCCTTTTTTGTGGGTAGCCGTGTAACATCACGGATGCCAGAGGATTCCACATCAAGTCCTAGGTGTCTTGAGAGGTGCGATATTGTATCATACAGCATTATCTTGGTCTCATTCTGCCTTTTTGGTGCATTACGTAATTCTATAGAGGTTTTGATGAAGTTATAGTCAAGAATTTCCAACTTGTTTTCTAGCTTATCCAACTGGATTGCCATGGAGCCACGTTGCTTTTCTAGTCCCGTGATTTTAATTTCAAGGGACTGTAGTTGATCGGAGACGACTGTCATTGCCTTTTCGAGATCAGTATTTGTGACCTTAATATCCGCATAGTGATTTTTTATTTGCTTTATATGATCTTCCAATTTGTCCAAACGGGTGTTCTGGTTACAAATCATTTCATTGATCATCTTCTTGATGTCGTATTTAAACATATCCAGGTCGTCACCACTGACTTCGTCTGAAAGGCATTTGCGTTTGGCTCTCTGGGTTATATTTCCCACTGGGTCTTGGTCTGCATGCAGCTTCAGGATATCAGATTCCGAACGCGATGAGTATTGATTTGGAGGCGTTTTAGACATATTAGTTTGTCTAATCCGAATAATAATCAAAACAAAGCAAAGTAAACAATAAATAAGTTACTCGCTAATCGCTATCGCTCGTAGGTTGGGCAGCCCACAAGTTTCGTTTTGCGTACTCTTCAAACTTTATGCGCGCCTGGTACCTTTGCAACTTCTATTAATTTTAATTTTAAAATAACTATTTAATTATAAATAAAAATTTAAAAAATAAACTTATACGGATTGCACGTCTAAACGCTTTCGCGGTCCGAGGGGAAGGAAGATGACAGAACTATACTTATATTTATCCTTCTGTCGTTTTCTTCATGAAATAGTAAGATAAGATACATTGAACTTAAATTAAGTTTTGCTTGTGGTCAAGAGGTTTTGAATAAATTAAGCGTCGCCTAATTTCAAGCAAACGTTTATAAAATTTTAAGATGTAGCATAACCTTAATTTTGCAAACATAAATATCGTTTTCTTGACGAGGATCATCACGGGCTACTGCTCGCTGAAAATAAGCATCTCCACAGAGTAGGCATAACGGACAGCCCTCTGTGCAGAGCCTGAATAGAGGCTGATGAGATAGTTGCACATGTACTCTTCGAGTGTACAGGCGTCAGCCAAATTAGAAGCAAAACTATAGGGACACCAAGATTTTACACAGATCTATCTCAACAGGTCAGGAGACTTAATGGGCTTCTGGAGGGAGGCGGGCTGGTTGGAATAACCGCCAAAGGCCGCCATGGTCCACGCAAAATGGTCTACTGGAGAGACTGAGTGCGGAAGTCAAACTCGTAACATAGAATATCGTTTTCTTTCCCCAGGTTACAACCTGGGGAAAAAAGAAACTGTATCTATGAATTTTTCCGCGCCTAACCAAATGGGCGCGATAACAAAAAAAGCCTAGCGTTACGAGGGAACATACTATAGCACGTACTATTTATATTAAATTTCTTCAATATCTGTGAAAAATTTATGTGTTTTGGCTCGTCATATTGCCTACTGCTTAATAAAAGGTGGTAAAAAGGAATATTTTACCGTTTTGAAGAAATTTATAGACATTTTTTTCCCCATGCTAAAACTAACCAGGTAATATGTTTTTGTTCAGATTTTACGTAGGCAGGGTGGTAAAAGGTTATATCAATTCTTCAGATTTATAGTATTAGTATAATTAATATTTAATATATCTTATATGTTAATACTGTCAAAAACTTGCCAAAAATAAAGACGGATTTATTTATTTTTGTATTTATTTATTTCATAAAAATCTTTTAACAACTTTGTGAATTCACTAGAATTGTGAATCGAGTCATCTAAGGCTAATATTCAAAATTATGATAAAAAAATATTTTTGCTTAAATTATACCTGACAAAGCAATAAATCTGTTATCTCACTCTTATAAAGTAAAATCGGTCTCGACTTAATACTACTTATTTGACCAGAATTTTATGATGAAATCATGCTAACAATTATCATGAAGATTTACCCCAAATTATGTTTTAAGTTCAAGGTAATGTCAAAATACAACCAAAATTACCCTACAATTAAATACAAACATAATAATTATGAATAATGAAAAAATAAAAATGTCAAGATACAAGTTAAACAACAAAATGATGCTACATTTGCTTCCAGACTCCATACCTTCAGTCTTATTAACTGAAAATATAAAATCCAAAAACAAAATGTCAAGTCCTGTCAAATTATACAAACCGCCCCTAACAGTTCCCGGTGCAAAAGTGCCCGCAACCCTTGCCGCATTGCCACGCTGAATAGCAATGGCTAACCTTTCATCAAGAACGAGCCGGAGCGAGAGTCACCCGTTTTAGGATCTCCAACAAAGGATATACACAAATCATGAAAAAAGTAAAAATGGACTACAATATTATCACGAAGATGTACCCTTACACTTACAGGAGACCACAGCATGCATAAAAGAAATTACAACTAAGCAAACAAAATTAAAAGTTTACACGGTGTAATATAATTGCCTATGGCATACAATAAAATTGATGCAACAAATGACTTGCATCATCTAAATGATGTTAAGACAATGCAACTTTAATTGTTGCTTCAACATAATTGAAGAAATAGCCAATCAAATTGCACCGTGTAAATCAGTGTTTAGGGACATTGGAAGTATTTTTTGACAGATTGAGACTTGGACGTTATTAAAAATACAAAAATTATCCCTCTGGTTGTAAACCATCTGTGCAGCAGGGTAATTGCGTAACTATCAGTAGCAATGTTCTTCGTTTTGACAGTTCAACAACATTCATTGCGTTATTTACGTTGTTGAGCAGACACGTTTTCGAACACATGGAGCAATAGATCAGCAATATGCTTCGAAATGATTCCAAATGTTAGTAAGTGTGTTACACAATTGGGGTGCTGATTCTCCTACTAGTAGTTTTTGCGTGACAGTGACGTAAAAAACAAAAAAGTGTAAAAAACAGCTTGTAACAATAGCAATGAATAAAGTACCGTTTTTTTTTTAATTTATAAACTAGTGCTTGACCGCAATCCCTGATGGTAAGCAGTGACGCAAACCTTGATGGTAAAGAAGAATATAAAACTAGCTACGGAGCACGTTTCTGAGCGAAAAAAAAAATACAAAATGGATGGCGCGATTCTTATTGTTAGATTTTTAAATAGTCGATGAGGTTTGCAATCAATAAGGTTGGATTTTTTTTAACAAACCTACATATATAAACTTTCATATTTATGATACTGGTAGGATTAGTAGTTAGTAATAGTTTTAGTAGGATGGGACAGGATATTGACGTCTGCACATAAGATACTATAAATATTACACACTAAAATGCCTGAAGACACGTGCAAAATATAATTTAATAGACCATTAACTAAGCACTAATGGTTTTTACATTATTTGATAACAAGATTTTACAGTGTTTTTTGTTATTAGAAATTAATCACAGCACCAACGTTGTAGATTACATTAATGTTGGTACGTTTTTAACTTTTATTGAGTTGTTATCTACTTATTGAGCTTATATTTATACATGAGCTGACCTGTTATGTTAGGATTTTTTTTAGAATATTTGGTATGTAAGCTCCTTCCCTCCCGTTCCTCTCCCGCACGAGACGCACCAGGCACCCGAGAAGGGTGGAAATGCGACCTCTATGAGAGGTAGCCTGCGGGCGGCGGTCAAGCTGCGACTGCCGTTCGACCAAACAGGCTCGAGATGGCGCCGCAGTGTTCCAAGTGCGTCACTGAGACTGTGTACACGAGGAGGTGGGACCCGCCTAGGAACAGCGGCTCGAGTACTGTCATGGGGAGGGGTGATTATATGAGAATTCTGCACCGCCAGGTATAGGAGGTTTTAGCTGGTTAGACTGCAGCATTCTCTCTGTTTCCCCTACGATAGGGGGAGTCAACGATGAATAAACGAAAACAAAGCCTCTGTACTGCATATTACGTTCGCTTCCCGTCATTTGTCACACCCTCAATTTTCCAGCAACTATAGGCCGAACACTGAACTGAGACGTTCCTTGAAACAGCGCGGCATGGGTGTTTATTCTACATGAATTGCTAACACACCATAACTTTGTCCCCAGCGGCTATGTCTCTTCAGCTTCATTTACCTAACGGTAACAGATTGCCGTCTGCTGCCCGTCACCAAATCACCGGCTCGGAAAGCGTTTGAAAAAAAGCACGAATTTGTCCTTCCACAAGACTTCATGCAAAATAGCAAGAATCTTGGTATGATAAAGATTCCTAATAGCGAGTTCTGCTCCGAAATGATCCTTAAGCCCGAAGACCACTACTTGGTGCTTCCCTGGTGGTTCAACTACTGCCAGGACCTAAGGGAGAAGCACGTGAAAGGTATTGAAGGTAACGTCAACTATAATGCTGTACATAGATATATGCTGGAAGAATTACAACTGTATAAGAAGAGAATTAATTCGAAAAATATCAAGGTGTCGGAGTTGGAGAAGGAATTAATGTCTTATAATAATGATAAGTAGGTCGACATCACTTTGTAGCACATTAAATGTATTCTTGAACCCCCTTTTACTTACTACTTACTTCATTTCCATACCATACTAATTTAAAGCCTTTCTAATAAAATTCGATGTTGTCATACTTCAGGTAAGGGTGTTTTAGATCCTTGTACGGGAGACAACATCGAACTCCCGGGCACCGCAGGCGCGGGATTAAGGCCGGTAAGGACCAGGTCCAGGTCGACGGCACCTTGTATTTCACGCGCGCCTCATAGCGATGTCAGCACATCGTGACGGGTTCCCCGAAGATCGATGCCTGGGCCAGGGTAGCGGGTTGATCAAAAGAGAAACCGTGGTCCTGGCCTACAGGCAAGTGAAGGAACATGGGTGGGTATAAGTCAGTAAAAGTCTGACACGTCCTTCCGCTCCGCCCAGAGCCGGAGAGGTCATTTGATGATGTCTCATTCACAACAAAATGGTGTTTTACATCAACAATCGTCACGTTATCGAATTATTTTGTTTGAAAAGTCAAAGCAAAAATAATGATAATTGAAAATAATTTAAATGCCAGTTGATATGGTAAGTAATCGCTGCTATGGTCTCATTCATACCCTAAAGGTAAGGGATATTAAAAAAAAAACAGCTTGTAACAATTGCGATGAATAAAGTACTGTTTTTTTTAATTATTCATAAACTAGTGCTCGGCCGCAATCCCACCTGATGGTAAGCAGGGACGCAATTGTTGATGGTAAAGCGCGTTAGTTTATTAAGAGACTAGCACTTCACTCTAGCCTTGAACACACTTAAATGATAAGAATAGCTGGTCGCTCTGATTAACTCAAGACAATGTTTATGTTCTTTCTCCAGAACTACTGACATGTTATATGAGGTCATATAATTGTCTATTATATATTTTTTTACAATGCATAGTGCATACATATGTGAGCTGCCACGCCCTTTATGCCTGGAGGCTTTTGTTTAGTAAATAGCTTTTATTTCCTTACATTTCCTGTTTCAATGTTTTTTTTGGTACCTATATTGACGTGGCTAGCTGGCATATGGCGGGTAGTTTTATTTAATGTTCTGTGTTAGTACCTATTGTATTTTGTGTCGTGTTTTTTTTTTTTTTAATGAACAGACAGCTGTGCTGCTGGGGAGTTTGCTCCGCAACTTCTAGTTCCCAGTGAAAGGACTAGGAAGTGGTGAATGACGGGCGTTTTGCGGGACTGCCTTATGTAATATTGACCTTCAAAAAGTGCTGATTCTCTCAAAAATATATCGTACATTACGAAAACAACATCTAAACAAGTTTACGTACAATCCCACCTGATGGTAATCAGGGACGCAATCGTTGATGGTAAAGCGCGTTAGTTTATTAAGAGACTGGCACTGTGTACTGGTATTGTATAAAGTCATGTGTTTTTTTTTAATGAACAGACAGCTGTGCTGCTGGGGAGTTTGCTCCGCAACTTCTACTTCCCAGTGAAAGCACTAGGAAGTGGTGAAAGGCGGGAGTTTTATGGGACTGCCTTATGTAATATAAATAAATAAAAATAAAATAAATAAATAAATATATACGGACAAATCACACAGATTGAGCTAGCCCCAAAGTAAGTTCGAGACTTGTGTTATGGGATACTAACTCAACGATACTATATTTTATAATAGATACATATATAGATAAACATCCAAGACCCAGGCCAATCTGGAAAAGATTGCTTTCTATCATGACCTGGCCGGGGATCGAACCCGGGGCCTTCACGTCGCAGGCAGGCGTGTTGACCGCTGCGCCACGGAGACCGACAATATAATATATACAATATATAATATATACCTTCAAAAAGTGCTGATTCCCTCAAAAATATATCGTACATTACAAAAACAACATCTAAACAAGTTTACGTACAAAAACATCCCGATATCATGAAAGCAGTGTAATTAATACATTTCAAGTGGCTATTTACACTGGAGTGTTGAATAATGAGGTTGATAAGCTAAGTTTATCATTTTTATTGTGCTCTGAAAAGGTTGTGTTGTTATTTGTACTGACCAAAACATACAATAGCTAATTCTTTGTTTAAAAACTATACTAAATTTAGTTTCAGCGCATCTTTTTCTTTCATTAAGAATAGAACAAAATATAAATATGTGTTTCATCATCAATCTTTTTATCGTCCCACTGCTGGGCACAGGTCTCCTATCAAACAGAGAAGGATTGAGCGTAATCACCACGCTTGCTCAATGCGGGTTGGCGATTTCAGACTTAAAGTTCAGGTTTCCTCAAGATGTTTTCCTTCACCTTGTAATTAGTCATTGGTGTCAAAGACATACTTAGATAGTCCATATAACTTAGAAAAGTTACATTGGTATTTGCCTGACCTGAAATCGAACCCGCACAATCATACTTGAGAGGCTGGTGTTTTTTCCACTAGGGTTTCACGAATATAATATGAGTTTAGTCCTGTTAAATGAATTAGCTCCTGACGTACCTAGTTTTAGTAGCCTTCTTTAATCTAAACTGTCTCTCGAGTATCTTAATTTGACAGGAATTATCTAATATTTATCTTCTGTCCTTTTCTTGCCACAATGGAAAGAAAAAGAATGTACTGAACTTAAATTAGTTTTTAGATTGTTAAGAAAGGAACCGGCGAATTTATCATCATCAATCATCATACATACATATATTATTTCTGTTGTATAAATCCATTTTCTTTCCTTACACTCAACCAAACTTCACAAACCAGGTATCAAAATGTACAGAATTTATCGGAGTTTACATTCATGAATATTTAACATTTTTCCAAAAAGTTATTTTAAAAAATGTAACATAGTTTACGGAAAACCTCATTTGAGTATTAAGTTAAAAGCGTAACACATTTAAAATACATTTAAGTACTTTTCTTCCACTTCTCTCTGTTTAAAGCCTCTGAGACACAGTTCTTGTTGACGAAGTCCAGTTTACGTTGTTGACACCACTATGATCCGGACGAAGCTTATCGTCTCGTCTTTTAGGTAAACCGCGTCGAAGGACTGGAACAAATTGCCTGCGTGTTTTTTTCCGTCAGACTACAATTTAAGTGTCTTCAAGGCTAACTAAACTAGCTCGCTTTAATATCAGTGAGTACATCACTGCTTACCATCAGACAGGATCACAGGCAAGCACTAGTTTATAATGTTAAAAAAAAAAACAAAAAAATCCAGGTCAACTCGCTACCTCCATCTGGGCCTGCTGCTGTGAAGTTTGCGACCCACTGAGGTATGTCCAGCCTAATTCCATTTTAGCGTGGTGCTTTCCAAATGACGTAGTTATCTTTTAGATGAAGCGGATGGTCGAATTCCTTAAAAAAAAAAAACAGTACTCCTTTAAAAACTAAATTAAGAATATCGTGTGGTTGATCCTACCAGACCCTATCAGAGTCACACAAAGGGCGATAGAAAGAGCTATGCTCGGAGTATCTCTACGCGATCGAATCAGAAATGAGGAGATCAGCAGAAGAACCAAATTCACCGACATAGCTCTTCAAGGTGGGCCGATGACCTGGTCAAGGTCACGGGAAGCAGATGAATGCGGGCAGCACAAGGCCAGTCATCGTGGAAAGGCTTAAGGGAGGCCTTTGTCCAGTAGTGGTCCTTTATAGGCTGAAGAAGACCCTATCAAAACATTATGCATAATGTTTCACGAAAGTTAAATCTTATTTCAAAGTAGGTAATAGTCTTGTTACCTACTTTGAAATAAGATTTAACTTTCGTGGTGGTGAGTATGGAAAAATAAATAATAAGAAAATCCGTTTTTTAAAAGTTACTGAAATCAATATTGAATAGTCAATTATGAACAAACTATTTGCCGGATTTACGATTATACTTCTGTCGTCTGCGTAGTGCATGATATGGGACCAGTGATTCTGATTAATTTTTGCACGATTCATGCTTTTTTTGGAATACCTATTCCATTTTTACAGGGTCAAAATTAAATTAATTACTTACTTAGCGAAACTTCGACGACTTGATGGGTACGGGCGACACGTATGACGTTTGCGAAATAAGAATTTATGAACGAAATATAAATTTATATTTATTTCTTAGAAAAACTTGATAGAACTTCTGTTAAATGAATCTTTTTTTGAGAAAATGTTTCTTCGTTGTTTCCTGACAATGTACACAATAGTTAAATTTTTACGATCGACTCTTCCTTACATACCGGTAAGTCGTGGTGGCCTAGTGGTTAAAACACCAGCCTCTCAAGTATGAGTGCGCGAGTTCGATTCCAGGTCAGGTAAGTACCAATAAAAAAAATCCAGCTCAACCCGCCATCTCCGTCTGGGCCTGCTGCTGTGAGGTTTGCGACCCTTTACCTTTTCTAAAGTTATATGTACTTTCTAAGTATATCTTGGACACCATTTACTGAAGGTGAAGGAAAACATCTTCAGGAAACCTGGACTTTATAAGTCTGAAATCGCCAACCCACATTGAGCAAGCGTGGTGATTACGCTCAATCCTTCTCTGTATGAGAGGAGACCAGTGCCCAGCAGTGGGAGGATAAAAAGGTTGATGATGATGATACCGGTAAATGACAATGTATGTAGTACGTGTGTTCTCACCTCTAGAACAAATAAGTTTCATCTTCCGTTTAAAATCAGTAACGGTACCTCTGCGAGTTACTTTTATCTCTAGCTATTTCCCTCTTGTAACAGTTTTGAAACCTTTATATAAGTTTTAGTTTTAAAACTGATCTAAATAAATAAATAAAAAAGTAAAAAGACAAAACTTCTATTTATAAAAAAAAAAACATTTAAATTACAAAATATACATACAATATAATAAAATATAAATAAGTCAAGGTCGATTCGTTCAAAAATGCCATTACATTCATTTGCCCAAGTATCCACAGGCTTATATGCGGAGCACGTAAGACGAATACGCGATCCTTACAATAGGCAGTTATGTTTACAAAACACAGTGAGTTTGATTTCCTCCGACCACCAGTACGTCGATAAGACATGTGCTAGAGCCTGCATCAATGTGTACGCTGGAGAACAATGGATTTTTTACAAATTGTGAGTATCAAATCAAATAGTTTATTTGTGACACACAGCTGTAGTGGCCTAGTGGTGTCAGCCGCAATTTACAAGTTGTAGATCGTAGGTTCGAAACCCCGTTAGGCGCTTTACTTAGTGTAGATGTGTATATTTCTCGGTGGTAGGCCATAACATCAGCCGCCGGCAGAAGTTACCACCCACCAGACAAAGTCTTGCCGCCAAGCGATTTGTCGTGTTCCGGCATGATGTCTGGTGAAGCCGTACGGAGGACGGGTCTGAGCAGTTGTGTTGCGATGTGTGCCGGGTACGATGCACTAAATGTTGTTGTGTTGGGAGTTTGGTCGTGGAGGGTCTTCAGATCAATCTCCCTTTGGCGCAGCATCGTTGGTCGTGTTGTTGGGTTTAACATTGCTTCACCTCGCTCAACTGCCGTCTTCCTTCCTATTCGCTCAGTTTTTCTGAGTGAATAGGCTCTTAATAAACTAGCGCGATTTACCATCAACGATCGCATCACTGCTTACCATCAGGCGGGACTGCGGTCAAGCGCTAGTTTATAATTATTAAAAAAAAAAGATATTTTCATAAACGCTTCTCTCAAAACGGTGAAACTTCGAAGACATGTGATATCTACCAACCTTCACTGGGTCCGCGTGGTAGATTACGGCCCACTCTCTCTCATCGAAAGGAGGCCTGGGTCCTACAAGTGAGAACATTATAGGCTGATTATCTTGTGTTATGCAGGTATATATCATATGTCTTCCAATACAAAGTGAGTTCTTGCTGTGGTCAGCCTCACGGGCATACAAATTCATTGAACAATAACAATTCACAGAAAAAAAATACTAGCATTTTTATATATATTTGAAAATCTTATATATCGGATGTTAAGAAAATAAGCGATATTCATAATATAAATACCAGGAACAAACACAATCTTGCTGTACATCACACTCGTCTCCACAGAGTAGGCAACTCGTTCATGGGTCAATGTATACACTTTTACAACAAGCTTCCCATGGACATTCGAAACTTACTCATTAAACGATTTAAAAACTATATAAAGGCCAAACTTTGCAAAAAGGGGTATTATAAAATCACAGATTATTTAGAAGACATAAAAGCTTGGGACTGAGCTGCTCGCATATGCATTATTATTAAGCAATATGCGTAATTCTAAGGTAAATTATTGTAAACATTTTAATTTTTAATGTCTGGACTTGAAAAAAGACAATGATCTCTGAGTTTGTTTCGGCTATTTCTTCTCAGAGGTAGTCAGTTAGGAAATGTCGGCTTCATCTAGTTTAAAAAAAAGACATATGACGTGTAAAAGTGATCGGTGATCCTACTTGCTTGATAAACGCATTCATTTCATTTATATGCATTCAATCACACATCAAAAATGTAGTCATTTCAAGTCTAAGAATTCCTTTACTGAATAAAATGTGGGTTCAATACGAAATTCAAATGATCTATTTTTGAATTTATAGATATTATTAGTCTCTAATGTGCTTAGAAATTTTACTATATATTGAAATGAAATCGTTTATTATGCAAGTAGGATAACTGATCACTTTTACACGTCATGTTTTTTTTAACTAGCCATTTCATAACTGACTAACTTTGAGAAGAAAAGCCGAAACAAACTCAGGGATCATCGTATTTTTTGAAGTCCAGAAATTAAAAATGAATATATTTACAATAACAATATGTGTTTGCTTTGTGCATAACGATAAATTTAGGTGACTTAAAAAAAAAAATAGGCGCCATGACGAATGTACTCTTTCCATAAAGTATGGTTTTACATTGCGTATTTAATTTTGTTTATATCTTCGTCCTGTGGTTGTCTTATCTTGTGGTTGTTTTCATATTTGTTGGGCACTTTAATTTCCATTATCTCATAACTAACTATTTACACTAGGTACTAAATTAAAATACTGACTATTTATATACTAAAACAAAAGAATATATTAAGCCGTAGAAGTACTCGTCCGCCTCACTGAAACGTGCCCAGTAGACTGTCAGCTGTCAGCACGACCAAGCTCTCTGGTCCCATGAAGTTTCGGTTAACTGAGGTGAAATGTTTTAAAACGGACACACAGGTCCCATGACGTTGAGAGCCTCAGTATTTGCGCTATTTTAGGGTCTCACCAGCCACACCAGGTACTTACAGTATATTTTACAGAAACTATATTTTTATATTGTATGTAGGTGGGACACTTAGAAAGTTTTGCGATAATAAAAAAATGTTCGTGATGAAATAATTTACACAAGGTAAAGTGCCTGATGGGGTTCGAACCTACGACCTACACAACTTGTAACTCGTGGCCGATACCACTAGGCCACCGCTGTTCAGGCATGTGTAACATGTTGTAATTTTTTTTACATATTATGAACCAGTACTTGACCGCAATCCCGCCTGATGGTAAGCAGTGATGCAATCGTTGATGGTAAAGCGCGCTAGTTTAGTAAGAGCCTATTTACTCTAGTCTTGTAGGTATCTTCTACACTTCAACTGTAGTAGTGTATTTTTGATGGAAAAAAAAGTAGTTATTTATCTGATTTTAACTTTTCTTAGGAAAAAAAGGCGAGCCAAGGTGTTATTAAAACGCGCATGTTGATATTATTATGTGCATACACACTCATAGCTAATATGGCGCACGTAAGTATTTAATTCTTTTCTATATATCCTTGTTTCAGTTAGTATTAACACTTTTCATCACTCAAGCAACTACTAAATCGAGGTCCAGAAAACATAAAACTTCCTCATCAGACGAGGGCAGCATAGAAAATCTTCTATACTATAAAGATTGCCAGCGAAATTCCAAACCAGAGGAGAAACCCGAACCGATGCGTATGATATACTCGGAGCCCTCAACACTACCACCGCCCCCGAAGCAACCCGAGTGCCCCTTCCCGAAGATGTGTTGCGCCCTAACCTGCGGCAATGAATGCGGTGGCAGCCAACCAGCTATGTCACACATGCAGAGAGGACCGACCAACAACAACCAACAATTCCAGCCCATGCAGAACCCCGCAAACAACAACCCCCCTGGAATGGAAGGAGCTCCACCAAAAATATTACAAAGAAGAAAGAAGAAGCTAAGGTTTCCACAAAACCATATGGAAGGTCTTATGCAGCCTCCTCTCCCAACAAGAAGAGACTTCTCAGGGTTCACAAAAGAAAAAATTAAAAGCTTGATAGCCCAAGATGATGACATTAGAAAGATATTGAAGGATCTAGTGAGGGTCACTATGCAGAAAGTAGATCTGCTAGACATGATCAACGGCAACCAGAAGAACAGCTATGGTGAAGTCAATACGGTCCGATCTGTTATATCTACAGCGTATGACATGGACGATTACGTTGAATAAATGCGTGCATGCAGCAGAGAACTTAATCTATTTATTACAAAACAACAAAAACGCAAAGTGTCGAGATATTTCAGGCTATAGATTCAAAAGTTACGTAGATATCTTGTTGTTATTTTTTTTTCCTACAAAATCAAAGAAATTAATTTTTCACGCCATGCATTGAAATTAAGGAAGTTTTCCCTACCTACCTACTAAGGGTTAAAAATATGACGAATTTAAATGTTGTGAAAAATGCATGCCATAGAAAGTTTTACAAAATGTCTATGGCATAAAATATTTTAGAATTTTGTTATAAATCAGTTTGAAACTCTCGGAATTCTCACGTGGAATAAGGATAAAAATGGCTGCCAACGGAACTTTTGTCAATTATCATGTATTATCCTGTAACGAGTCGTCCATTTAGTAATGCGATGTAAATTACCATCAAAATACAGAGAAAGACTGTGTTATTTAGAAATTCATTCTCGCTCGTATTTAATACTTATTATAGAAATTCATTCTCGCTACTGTATTTAATACTTGCAGAGCAAAGTCCTTGCATCCAGCAATGCCCTCACTACCATTGATTCACTGCATCCTCCAATAGAGTTTTATTTATCTATAACGGTCACCGCAAAATTGAAACCTTGTAAGGATGGTGTTAGACGTAACTTCCGTAAAGCAAATTACGAACATATACAAAGATATCTCGGCGGTATTGACTGGGCTGAAACTCTTAACTGTAGTCATAGCGTCAATGAATTAGTAGAGATATTATATCTTAAAGTTGAAGAAGCAATTGAAATGTATGTACCTTTATCATCTATTAAAAATAATAAATTTCCTCCCTGGTACAATCGTAATCTTATTAGACTCACACGCGAAAAGATTAAATACCTGAAGCTATATAAAAAATACAAAAATCCAAGAGACGAAATTACCGTGAAACTACTTAGCAAGAGATGTAGGACACTATCTATTTCGTGTTATAATGACTATGTTAGGTATTGTGAGGACAAGATTGCTACCCACCCTAAATTTTTTTGGTCTCATATTAAACATAAGCGTAAAAATGAAGGAACTTATCCCGCCACGTTGTCTGATGGACCGAGATCAGTTACAGACGGCGCGGATATGTGTGAAATGTTTGCTACTCATTTTCGCTCTGTTTATAACAATAGCGATACCGTTAGGGATTTTTCTAACTGTTCGTTAGTTCGTGCCTATAGATTGGGACAGGGGTTGGGTACCGTTGTCCTGAAACCTGATGATGTCTACTTAAAGCTAAAACATCTTAATGCAGACAAAGGTGCTGGTCCGGATAAGATCCCGCCCTTATTTATTAAAAAATGTGCCAAACAGCTGTCAATTCCCCTGCACATTATATTTAACACATCTTTGCAACAAGGTGTATTTCCGTCATACTGGAAGCTCGCAAAGGTAATTCCATTGCACAAGGGCGACGACGACTCAGTCACAAATAATTACAGGCCTATTTCTATCCTGTCCACATTTGGCAAGATACTAGAGTCACTTATCTGTCCCGTCGTTCAACGACATTTTCAGGGCTTTCTTACAGAGTTCCAACACGGTTTTGTTAAAAACAGATCCACTTGCACCAACCTGACCCTTTTTACTGAGGACATTACTGCAGATCTGGACAAACAACAGCAGGTAGATGTTGTTTATATGGACTTCAGCAAGGCCTTCGACAAGGTCTCACATTCAGCACTTCTATATAAACTATCAGCTTACGGTTTCTATGGGCCCTTTTTGTCTTGGTTGGAATCTTATTTGCGAGACCGAAGTTTTTACGTCGTGATGAACGGATTTGAATCCGAAAAGCATCACATCACTTCCGGCGTTCCGCAAGGCTCGCATCTAGGTCCCATTTTATTCATTATCTTTATCAACGATTTACCATCGTGCTTCTCGCATTCCAAACCATACTTATTTGCCGATGATTTAAAAATCTCAAAAGTCATAAAAAATCAGGAGGATGTGGAGAAATTACAGTATGACATCGATCAAATAAGCAAATGGTGTGATAGTAATAATATGGTTCTTAACCAGGATAAATGCCATTTTATCACCTTTTCTAGGAAGCATGAACCTTATCCCTCTTCATATCGAATTGGCCTCAATAGACTTTCCGAAGTAAGCTGTGTTAGAGACTTGGGAGTGCTCCTTGACAAAAAAATGACCTACGTTCCTCATATGGAGAATATCATTAAGAGTGCCTCTAGGATGCTGGGTTTTGTAATTCGAAATTCTAAACCTTTTAGAAAGCCGAAAACAAGAATCTTACTCTATTGTAGTCTTGTCAGAAGTACCCTTGAGTATTGTAGCTCTGTGTGGAGGCCACACTATGCCACACATTCCCTAAGGCTCGAGAGAGTGCAAAAAAGATTTCTGTGGTACTTAAGTCGCGGTACAGCTAGCGGCGGTAGAAGGACCTCGTACCATGACAGGCTACATTTATTCGGGATGCAGACCCTCTCAAAGCGCAGAGACATCTTGGATCTTGTCTTTCTTTTTAAAATACTTCGAGGTGAAATAAACTGTCCACAGCTCCTTAATTCTTTTAGGTTTAGCGTGCCATCGAGATATCCACGTAAGCCAGTTCAACCTCTCTCGGCCCCTTTTAGGCGCACAGAGTTCGGTAAATCATCACCTATTCCCCGTCTCTGTCGTTTATTAAACAAATGCAGTGAATCTGTGGACGTACACTTTGACTCTTTGTCACAGTTCCGGAGGAAGTTGGCTGAACTGAATTAGTCTGCTCCACCTCTTCCCTTTTATTTGCTACTTGTTTGTTTTTATTTTTTAATTTTTAATTTTATTAGATTTAAGTATTTTGCATTTTGTATAGTAATATTTTATTTTTGTTATCTTTAGAATGGATTAATACTTGTTATGTATAATTTTATTAACCACTGTCTATAACGCTCCTCTAATTGTACGCTGTAGCTACCTTAATATGTTGTGCAACTAGCTAAGATCTTATAATTATCAACTGTACATTTAAGTGTTGTAACAATAACTGGTGGCTCTAATAAATATAAATAAATAAATACTTATTATACTTACCTCCTGCTATGTGCCGATTTCAATAAGACTGATCTGCGTATGAGATCAACATGATCTGGCAATTATGCAATACATTCTATTATTTATTCAATTCTACCACTCTGTGATTATTGTTTGCCCACTTTTATTAAAGAAGAATATAAAACTAGCTACGAAGCACGTTTCTGAGCGAAAAAGAAAACAAAATGGATGGCGCGATTCTTATTGTTCGATTTTTAAATAGCCGATGTGGTTTGCAATCAATAAGGTTGGAATTTTTTAGTGAAATAAATTAATTGGCATAAAAATTATATGTTCATCAATATTTTTAGTATATGAAAAAAAAAAAAAAGAACGATGTGAATGTCAGTAAATAAAGTCGCTAAAACAAAACATTTTCTGAATTTATTTGTTTTCCCTAACATAACTGCAAGTATTGCCAGCTTCTAAGTTACTTAAACTAATATGTAAGTTTGAACTTAGGATATTTTAACAAGGCGTAAAGTCACCTGAATTTGGAAGTTGTTGTAGGCCGCAGAGAATTAATACAGTTTCAGGACTTACACTTAGAAATCTGTAGGTGAAGTGAATACAGAATTTTGCCTTCATTAGCAAATAATTTGGATTTAAATACAACAATATATTTTATTGGTTAGGTTAGATAAGTTTTTATGGCTCACTACAACATGTTAACAAATTCGGAAGAGAGGCCAACCTGCATTCCGTGCGTTACGCCTGTTACGTTACTGTTACGAATTTTACGTTAATGTTACAACTGTGCGTTACGGCTGTTACGTTACTGTTACACCTATACGTTACAACTGTGCGTTACGACTCTTATGTTACTGATGCAACTCAGCATTACAACGGTTACGTTACTGTTGTAAATGTGCGTTACGACTGTTACGAGACGTTAGCTTCTTATCAGTTACGCGTTAGCACTTCTATTTTTTCTTACCTGTTCTTAACTTCAAATGTACTTAGGAATAAGAACCATGCTCATGGTCCTAATACTTTGCCTTTACACACATTTAAAGAAAATAAAATTCTGTTTCTGATGAAACTCAGTGTACTTTCAACTTGAAACATATTGCTAATCCATTGCTTCATATGTTCGAAAAATGGGTCTGCACAATAACGTAAATAACTCAGTGTAGGTATATTATTCAACTGTTTAAATGATAGCCATTGCTACTGATATTGTGTTAAGCAATAACTCCGAAAAAATTATACCGTCCAATAGGGTAGTTGACTAAAAAAAAACTAATTAGTCCGTCATTTTTCTTTTTTTTTTTGGGACAAAACCCACCACACTTTTCCCACCCACTGCAACTCCTGAAAGCCAGAATCAACAGTGGAGACCGCCAGAAAAACGCCGAGCAATGAAGGTCGACGAGTCCCGGAGAAACGATTCAACTGTCTTGGGTCCCGCAATGAAATTAATCAGAAGAGAATAGCGGAGGAGTAAGAAAAAAAAATATTTTTTCCACTTCCCTCCATAACAAGCAGGAGACAGAACAGAACTAGGCCAATCGGCACAAAGGGACATTATTGCAACTGGGAGAAGCCCAGATTGCCAAACACCACGGAATAAAATTTGATTAATTTAATGGGTCCTAAGTAGGTATTAGCTGTTACAATTGATTTCAATAATAGGTATGGCAAAAGCGCCTGAACGCACGGAAATTGGTTCTAGTTTCTACAAGGTCCGTATAATAAACGACTCCGGATGTAACTTGTACACTATCCAACATAATATTGCGTTCATTCTGCCAAAGAACACACTCTCACAAGATGTGATGTGCGGACTGTTCAAATCCACAGTTCAATGTAGAACACTGACACAAAGGGGAAGGAACAAGTTTAAAAGAATACAGTTTACTTTTAAAGTTGCCATGACCTGTGAGAAATTGGGCAACGCAGTGGTCAACCTCCAGCCATGTCTTAGCCAGCCGATCGCCAACGGATGGAAAGAATAGATGGAGGTAGAATAGAGGAGCCCTTGATGGAATTATCCCACCTACTTTGCCATTCGGATAAGAGGTTCTCCCAGACTTCAGTCTGTATTGTGTAACAAAATTAGTGTCCATTGCCTCCCCCCTCGCGGAGTAGTACATTGAAGCACGTCGCTGTACCTCAAGATCGACTGGAAGTACACCTGCCAGTACCGGTAAGGCTTCAGTACTGACCGTTCTATACGCCTTGCATAAAAATATCAATGCCAAACGTTGGCTTTGAAGCAGCTTACGTCGTGCCGCCCCTATGCTGGCTCTATCGGCCCAAACAGGTAATTAGTCGGTCAGTCAGATTTCCAAAAAATACTAGATATGTAATTTGTCTTTTTTCATATAAACAAAAAATTAAGACGACATAGTGCGTTGAAAACTCGTGTAACGTCACTGCACGCTACACTTTTTAGCGAGCAGTGACGTCTTCAGCCACCACTCCTGATCTTTGATGCCTTTTATATTTGTCATTTTTTATTTATTTGTTAAAATAAAATAAACGTATCCAATATTTTGCTATAATCCGAATGGCGGACTAAATAGAATCAATTTTTTTTCCCTATTATCACCGATAGGTATCTACCCTCACATTAGGACATCGGCACCAATTTACACACTTTGATCTCCAACAGTCAACAACACCAACGGTTTGTTTTATGCTTAAAACAAACCGTTTAAAAAGCCAACCAATTCATTCGGTGGCCCCGATCTTCTTGTCCGCAAACTAAACTTTAAGGTCAATCAAGCATCTTTTTCAATAGGAAAAGGACAGCATCTGATATAAATTGATGTATCTTAAGTAGAAATATTTTTAATCGCGTTTTTATCTTAATAGTTTTACAGGACTCAGTCAGAAACTTTTAACATTTAGATAGATAAGTACCTACTTATGTAAATGTTAAAAGTTTCTGTCGTGTCATGTAATAGGAATGATGGGTCTTCATGTGTTTTTGTAAGAATTACTTTTGTATTCCTTTCTGATTTGGTGCCCTAAGTTTTTTTTTTTTTTAATGTTTATAAACTAGCGCTTGACCGCAATCCCGCCTGATGGTAAGCAGTGATGCGATCGTTGATGGTAAAGCGCGCTAGTTTATTAAGAGCCTATCCACTCAGAAAAACTGAGCGAATAGGAAGGAAGACGGCAGTTGAGCGAGGTGAAGCAATGTTAAACCCAACAACACGACCAACGATGCTGCGCCAAAGGGAGATTGATCTGAAGACCCTCCACGACCAAACTCCCAACACAACAACATTTAGCGCATCGTACCCGGCACACATCGCAACACAACTGCTCAGACCCGTCCTCCGTACGGCTTCACCAGACATCATGCCGGAACACGACAAATCGCTTGGCGGCAAGACTTTGTCTGGTGGGTGGTAACTTCTGCCGGCGGCCGATGTTATGGCCTACCATCGAGAAATAGAAGTATATAGAATCTTTACATTTTATACTTATCTGGAGGTAGCCGGTAGGCAGAATGCATAATATTGTAGGAGGAATGACTTTCAGAAATTCGTTTGTAGTTTACGTTTGGGGCGATAGATGGCGTTGCTAGTATGTAGATATAATATTATAACCCCACATGATATTGGTGCGGATTCTCTTGTTACAAACTAAACTAAATTTAAGCTCAATGCATCTTTTTTTATCTACATATTTCATTGAGAAAAAGACAGGAGCTATGTATTACTTTGGCCCTGATACTCCAAAGACATTTTAGGCGTAATTAAAAAAAATACATGGCGACTAAAAATGCTGACTAATTTGACAGAACTAAAGAACTATTAGTTAGTAAAGTACTATTAGTAAGTTGTCGTGGTGGTCTAGTGGTTAAAACAACCTCTCAAGTATTAGTTTTCTTTTGTTTTTAATATAAATTATAAACTAGCGCTTGACCGCAATCCCGCCTGATTGTAAGCAGTGATGTGATCGTTGATGGTAAAGCGTGCTAGTTTATTAAGAGCCTATTCACTCTAGCCTTGAAGACCCTCAAATTGTAGTTTGACAGAAACACCGTCGAACACCAGAATGCATCCTATAGAAGACCGAAAGGCTGGCTACTCTACGCTTGTTGTTGCTCGCTCCAGGCTTTGGAGACCGTTTCGAGTTATGTCTGGGTCGCCAATCAGCCTCTTCGCAAGCCTCTCCACTGAATCCAAAGTAGCCAGGTGATATTTCGCAGCACCAGCCCAAATGTGGCTGCAGTACTCCACACACAACATTAGAAGCTGCATTGTTGTGATGTACCGCCGGACCTTTGCGATAAGGCCAAGTTTTTTGGCAGCCCCCTTGGCTTTGGACTCAATAAACCGCCCAAAGTTAAAGTTCGATGAAATCTCAACTCCCAAAAGTTGAAGGCGGTACATTCTGAAAAGTAGGAGCCAAGGTGAAAGGGCTCCTTTTGACGGTAAAAAGACACGCCTGTGTTTTGGCGGTATTGAATGCTACAAAATTGGCTTCGCCCCATGCGGAGACTGCCTGTAGTGCAGCACTCGTACGCTAAACCATAGCCTCTCATTCGGACCGAATTGATTCCTTACTAACCCGAGCTACCGGCAGGAATCTCTCCACAACTGTGCTGTCATCTGCATACCCACAGATGCTGGGCATCAGCAGATCGTTAATACGCAGCAGCAACAGAACAGACCCCTGAGGAACACCGGCATTGGTCGACATGGGTTCTAATGAGTATCCGTCGACGACAACTCGGAGGGGCTGTTCAGTCAGGAAGTCTTTGACTCTGCCAGTCAGGCCAGCGGAAATGCCGTACGCTGGAAGCTTACTCAAAAGGCCAGCGTGCCATACCCGGTCGAAGGCCTTCGAGACTTTAAGGGAGACGGCAATCGCAATCGACGAGATCGTTACCTTCCAGGCAAGCCAACGAGGCACTACACACTCCATAATCTTGCAGAGTATGGAGGTTATTGAAATCGGCCGACAGTTGGTAGGATCGGCACGACTACCCTTTTTGGGCACGAGCTGCACGTTGGCAAGCTTCCAGGACTTGGGCACTATACCAGTCCTAAATGAGAGGCGATACAGGCGCGTCAATACAGGAGACAACTCGTGCGCACATGCCTTAAGAACAATCGCTGGTATATCATCTGGACTTATTCACCAGACGTCACAATACTCTCAGAACCTCCTTGTTTCTAATGTAATTGAGGTGGAGTAGTACTGTTAGTATCAAGACGCGAACTATGGGAAAAGAGAGACTGCTTTTTCTCTCGCCGTATGAGCCAGTGCTTCATTAGGAAGGAAGGACTATACAGACTTCACCAGACAGTGGTCTGAAGGTCCTAACGGTGAGGAAACTGTTACAACACATCAATCCGGATTAGTGTGCTGGTTCGATTCCAGGTCAGGCAAGTACCTGTAACTTTTCTATGTTATATGTACTTTTTAAGTATATCTTGGACACCAATGACTGATTACAAGGTGAAGGAAAACACCTTGAGGAAACCTGTACTTTAAGTCTGAAATTGCCAACCCGCATTGAGCAAGCGTGGTGATTACGCTCAATCCTTCTCTGTATGAGAGGAGACTTGTGCCCAGCAGTCGGACGATAAAAAGGTTAATGATGATGATGAAAGCATGACGACTAAAATGCTGACTAATTTGACAGGACTAAAGAACTATTTGTTTTCCCTCCTTTTCTTAATGAAATGGGAAGGAAAAGATCCACTTAAAGATGAATGTCGAAACCTGTACTTTGGTACAGGTTTCGACATTTCGGTGCTTTTGGTTTTTGCATGTTCGTTTTTGACACCGACTTCCATAATTAGTTACTTTGTAGTGTTTTTTGGAAGTCGGTAGATTTTTGTGGAAAAAGTTATTATTTTACACTTTTTAGTTTTAGCACACACACACACACACACACACACTGTAAACCGTTGAGGAGTTCCCTGAATTGACCTGACCTTTGACTTCAGCACCAGCCTCTTAATGACACTCACAACCAATCTAGGTGTAAGGTTCTCATCAATACAAATTATTCAAGCAGAAACACAAGGTAGCTGCTGTGAATCGTTGAGAAGTTCCCTCGCCTGTCTCCCGGCTACATCATCAGATCTAATCCGGACCCTTATTTAATTGTAGTGCTTTAAAATACCTAATGAAAAACTTACAAATGCACTAGCCCTCCTAACAATTTTTGAAAAATCCCCTTGATTTATCTGGTCTTCCACTATCAAACCCTGATTTCCTTATCATGGGACCACCTTGAGAATGTCTTCTTTCCAACGAAAAAGGAATGATCAAAATCGGTTCCTAAAACAGGAAGTTATCCGCGAACAACATAAAAAACACATACAGTATGTTAAAAAAACCCTGTCCGACCCATAAGGATAAAAAAGGTTAGGTAAACACATGACCAAATATAATATAAGATTTTACGTAATCATCATAGTACCAATACAAATGAATTTTGAAATAATCTTTTTTTCCCGCGAATTAATTTCAACTTCCCCGAAATTTGGTAATTTTTAAAAAGTGACAACACCGGTATTATTATGGGCGAATAGCGATGGGACCACGCGCCGCGTGCCCTGCCGCCCGCCGCCCGCGGAATGGGGCATAGGTGTGCATAGCGCACATTTATTAAGTTACCTCTTTTTGCGAAATAATATTTATTTTTTTAGGGGGATTTTTTTTTTAAGTTTTGCCCGGTTTTGTATGCATCAGTAGAATCAGTTATCGATACCTAACAACACCTTCACGGGTCGGACAGGGTTTTCTTAACATACTGTATACGGTCGAATTGAGTAACCTCCTCCTTTTTGAAGTTGGTTAAAAAAACGAGTCCAAGCAACAAAAAATCTTTAAGAGAAATCGATCACAGTACGATTAAAATAATTTAACATTCGTTAGAAGGCACAGATAGTGAATAAAAAAATACGTTTTTTGTATTTCTTGAATAGAATTAGGTATACACAGTCGCACATCAAGTTATACATGTCGACCTTGAGAGCGCGCTTATCTTGCTCGAAATAAAGGCCGTTTTCGTTGTGCAACTGTTTATCGTGATGTGCTGCTGACCGTACATCGATTTGGCTAATAAACTTAATTTCAGACTGAACAATCAATTTATTTATTAATCTATTATTTTTCAGGCGATATCGATTTTAGACATTTTGAATCGAGATTACTACTAAACAACTGTCAAATGTCAACCCCCTCACAACACCTCGTTCTCGTTCCTGTGCGTTTCATCAAATAGTTTCTTTGCCGTCACGTTGGCACTAATGCAAATTAGTGTGTGTGAGAGAGAGAGAGACAAACAGAGTGCGTCTACCTTGTTTACATTATTGAAAGACATGAATGCCAACATAACGGCAAAACTATTTGACGAAACGCACTATCGTCACTTATGAATCGTTGTGTTTGTGTTATTATTTTGATTTGTTGCTGATTGTTTTTGTCCTTTTTGTCCGTTGAGTTGAGCTTTGTTCCTCTGGGTCGAATTTCCTTTATATATTATAGCGAATGGTATCTTTGAAATATTTTAGGCGGGTTTTTTAAAACTAAAGTTATGAGGAAAAATCTCAGTACTGCGGATTCGAATACAAAACGCTTAATGCCAATGGTAATACTAAACGATAAGCTGGATAAATATGGTTATTTAATGTAAAAGCAATTGGTACAGGCTTTCATACAAAAACTGGCATTCTCCTTTACTTTAGTTTCTCAATAAGAGTGTTTACAAATTTAAGTGCATTTTTTTCAACCAGCGCTATTTTCTAAATAGGTATTTTAAGATTTTTCCAAGTTCTTGTTCTTCGAGTACCTACATAAAACACCTCTAACACTTGTACAACAAAACAGTAGTACAAAAGCAAGCAGTTTACACGAGTTACAAATGACGGTAGACAGACAGTAGCCACTCTGTGTGATAAATGATGACGTCATAATAGTAACATCTAGTCTCCTTTGTGTTGCTGTTACAGAACTTTCGTTCTATGCTGTTCCCTATCTATGTAACAATAGCTTTTGCCCGTGATTTTGTCTGCACTTATTACGGATATAGACATCGACACATACTAATGGACATGCCGTACGCGAATAATCTGCAGTAATTTTTGGTTTGAAAAGAGTGAGAGAGATGGGCTATGCTTTCGGTCTAGCACTATCTTTTTCCTCACAGATGATTGATGATTTTTAGAGAGATGAAGATAGACCGAAACTTCGTTTCCTCTCTTTCTTTCGGAGTGCCACAATAGGGTAGTTGACTAAAAAAAAAAGTAATTAGTCCGTCAGTCAGATTTCCAAAAGATACTAGACACGTATTTTTTCTTTTTTCATATAAACAAAAAATTAAGACAACACATTGCGTTGAAAACTCGTGTGATGTCACTGCACGCTACACTTTTTAGCGAGCAGTGACGTCACCAGCCACCACTCCTGATCTTTGATGTCTTTTATATTTGTCAATTTTTATTGATTTGATAAAACAATATATACGTATCCAATATTTTTCTACAATCTGCATGACGGACTTAATAGAACATCCCTATTCTCATCTCTAAGGATATAATAATATGTCGATGGATATAGATAACTTTCCATTACGTAATTACATTCGAAGAGCAATTTGAAATCTATGGTAATCTATCAGAATCTGAAACCATACTACTCGTACAATAACTGTTTAGGGTAAACCTCTGAAAACTAAATTGAAATTAGTACCTAAGGAATTTGGTTTTCCAAACAAATGTTCTCAAGGAACTTTTACCCCCACATGAGCGAGCTTATTAAAAAAAGAACTATTTAAACACAAGGAATGTTTCAATAATTCGTCGATTCTATTGTTTACAAACAAAACTAATTTTAAGCTCAGTGTATCTTTTAGTCCTGTCAAATTAAGATATTCATAGACAATTAAGATGGGATTAAAAACATGCCGTTTAAAAACACATCTGTTTACGTCTGACGCTGGCTAATTTCTAATCTAACAGAACACAAATACTAGTTCAGTCCTGTCAAATTGACAGGACTGAACTAGTATTTGTCTTCTGTCCTTTTCGTAATGAAATAGAAAGAAAACGTTGCAATGAACTTAAATTTAGTATAGTTTGTGAACATTAGAATCGGCACCATTAACCTTCTTATTAAATCTTCTTGGTAGAATAAATAACATAGGAATGTAGTTTAAGTTTGGGGCGGTAGATGGCGTTACTAATATGAAGACATAAGTAGGACGTAGTAAATTTTTTCAAGGCTAAAATAAAACAGTACTGGACTAGCGTGGTTTATTACGGCCCACTCCCTCTCACTGAGAGGAGGCCTGTGTCCCAACATTATAGGCTGATTATGATATATACAAATATTTGTTCCGTGTGGGGATCGTACCCGCGACACGCAGCGTAACAGTCGATCGCTCAGCCACTGCACCTAACGTGTCGTCATACGTTATCCTTTTAGTAAACGATCATTGAAATAACGGCCAAACAAAAACAACACATACCACTAGTAAAAGAATGAGGCATCTCTTCGTGGTCATAGAAGAACCGGGCTCCTATCCTGGTCCTGTAGAACTGCACGGCTACGATGCACTTGAACGTGTGGCCTAGGATATAACCATACACATACAAAATATTTGTTCCACGCGTATTTCTCCATTATTTAATGGATGTTATTATACATATAAACTTCTTCATCTCAGCGTTAATCCCAGTCGTATCCGAAGCTTTCAGCTTTGGAGTCTAGGGTCCGCTTTACCAGTCTAACTGCTCATTTTGGCTAAACTTCGATATTTTCCATGAAGCAACTGCCGTCTGACCTCCACAATCCGAAGGCGATATCGAAGCATTGCAGTTAGACCAATTGTAGGACTTTTGAGGGCTCCAACAATCCGTAACAACTGCCACTAGATGTTCGTATGGCAACTGGGACTAAAGGCTTAACGTGCTTTCCGAGGCACGACCAGACCAGTGCAAATATTCATATTCATGCATACAAATATTTGCACTGCGCGGGGATCGAACCCGCGCCTCCTTGCGCAGCAGCCGCATTCGCTACCGCTACGCCACGGAGGCTGTGTTATTATACATATAAACATTTTTCTTTAATCACTCTATCTATTAAAAAAACCGCATCTAAATCCGTTGCGGAGCTTAAAGATTTAAGCATACATAGGGATGTAGGGACAGAGAAAACGACTTTGTTTTATACTATGTATTCTAACTACCCGTAACGACTGTCAGATCTATTATCAATGGCCGAGTTCAACAATTGAACGTACCTACTTTTAAAAGCACAGATAGGTCCCGATATGTTATGGAAAGTCAGCCATTAACGAACCGATCTTGGTAAGCAAAACTTAATCTTCAATCAGCCCGTGTGGCTGTTATTTACTTAGCCATGAGCCCCTCACCATAGATAACACATATAGTTGACTATGCATACGTACCACCAGGAGTTCACAAGGCTCTGTTTATATTGTTAATATTGTGGTTAGTTCAACAATCCAGTTTGCGCATGGGAGCCGTACTATGAATTGGAATATTGTTGGTAGATTGTCTATAGTTTCACTCACGTGCATGCTTCAGGATGGCACGAATGTAGTCGTAAAGTAAAAGAAAGAAAGAAAAATTGTTTATTCCGCACAAGCAGAGCGCACATTACAATAATAATACACTCAAAAAATAATAAACACATTATAAAGAAAATAAAATATATAATTCGCTAAAAAGACCCGTACTCAAACACGAAGAAATTAAAACAATGTTTTCCGGATGTCATAACTAGAGGTGGTTAATATAGCGCCTAGCGCCATTCAATAGCACGCTATTTCCTCGTAGCGCATAGCGTACGCTAGGTAGGTGGACGTTACGACGCTATGACGCTATGAATGAAATTGATTGAATGTCATCGCGTTTGAACGCTGTGGACTACTGACGCCTATGTATATTTGTTGTCGCAGCACGGTATTTTCATCGTGCGCGATCTTGCTTGTTAGTGTCCGTAAACATTAGTATAAAATTCTGTTGCAAAACAAAGTAGTGACGATTAGTGTGTGCAAAGGTAACTCTATGTAAAAACATCTAATCGCAAAGGTAGTGGTTTTTTTTTATTAATGTATAAACCAGCGCTTGATCGCAATCCCGCCTGATGGTAAGCAGTGACGCAATCGTTGATGGTAAAGCGTAGTAGTTTATTAAGAACCTATTCACTCTAGCCTTGAAGACACTCAAATTGTAGTCCGACGGAAACACCGCCGCTGGAAAATTGTTCCAGTCCCTCGATGTATGCGGTATAAAGGAGGAGGCGAAACGCTTCGTCCGGATCGTAGTGGTGTTAACAACATAAGGGTGGAAACTTGCCGTACGATGGGTCGTCCGATGGTGGAACGGAGATGGGAAAATTAAATCATGCAATTCCCTCGCACACTCCCCAAAAAATATCCTATAGAACACCGAAAGGCTGGCTACTCTACGCCTGTGCTCCAGGCTTTGGAGACCGTTTCGAGTTAAGTCTGGGTCGCCAATCAGCCTCTTCGCACGCCTCTCCACTGAATCCAAAGTGGCCAGGTGACACTTAGCAGCACCAGCCAATTTGGAACTTTTTTGAAAAGTCCGCAGACGGCAGCAAGACTGCTATTTGTAATTATTGTCGCCGACAGTTGTCCATTAAAACTACTGTAATCAATTTAAAGGCTCACTTAAAGCAAAAACATATTACAGCGTATATTATATTTTTTAAATTGTTCTAATTTAGAAAACAATTCTCCCTTAAGATCTGAAAGTGTAAATATGCTTTTATAGCACGCGATTTGTGTAACGAAGAACGATATGTAATGTAACGTGCTACGAAATCTAGCGTGTTGCAATAATTATCGCGCCTGCTGGACGCCCACGTGCTTTCTATTTATAGCGCGCTATAACATAGCGCATTTAATCGCGCACTAGAAATTAATAGTTTATAGTCTGTAGCGTGCTATTGTTTTATAGCCGTTTTGAACAACTCTAGTCATAACCCGGGTCAAAGACACACATGTTATTTGACAGTTAGACATATGTTAGTTATTAGTATTAAATAGTTTTTTGTTGTTTGCCTATAAGATAAATGATTTATTTGTAAGTAGGTATGTACGGGTGACAGCAGGTCAAGCTAGCCGAAGCTGTCAAATATTCCCAAACAACCATGAGCCTTATTACTTTATAGATAAAGTCGAAAATCAGATAAAGAAATTTTTACAGAGTATTTTGATGTATTGTCGTCTATTAGTAACCTACGCAGATTTTTGCGGCGCATTATGCCGCGGTAGTGGGGTCGACTTGGATATTGAGTTTTCACACATTTTCAATTACCAGGCATATCTCCTTTCCTATATCCATAGATATCATTTGGATACTAACTTGAAGCTCGCAGCCCGCGAGGTAATTGCGTAACATACATCTGTAGCAAAGGGTTTCATTTTGACACTTCAACAACATTAATTGCGTTATTAAGTTGTTGAGTATACACATTTTTTTTTTTAATAATTATAAACTAGCGCTTGACCGCAATCCCGCCTGATGGTAAGCAGTGATGCGATCGTTGATGGTAAAGCGCGCTAGTTTATTAAGAGCCTATTCACTCAGAAAAACTAAGCGAATAGGAAGGACAAGGAAGACGGCAGTTGAGCGAGGTGATGCAATGTTAAACCCAACAACACGACCAACGATGCTGCGCCAAAGGGAGATTGATCTGAAGACCCTCCACGACCAAACTCCCAACACAACAACATAGGCGCATCGTACCCGGCACACATCGCAACACAACTGCTCAGACCCGTTCTCCGTACGGCTTCACCAGACATCATGCCGGAACACGACAAATCGCTTGGCGGCATACGGAGCAATGGATTAGCAACATCCTTCAAAGTGAAACCCATTGCTACTGAAAGTGTGAACAACAATTAGTGTGCTGTTTAGGATTGGAATTTATAGATAAAAAATTTCTATCATTATTTTTACAAACTTTTTTTAACTTTTTTAGGATCAGCTTCCTATCTAACCATTTGATTAACCAGTGGGTATTGTATATCCTCATCAGTCCTTCATCCGTGTGGTACCGGGCTTAGAATAGTTCCAACCCATATCCTCCCGTGAGTGTCGTAAGAGGCGCCTAAGGAAACTCTCACCAGGGAAGAGGGTAGCAGCGCTTCTCCTGTGGAATATCAAACTACTGCGGTCCCCAAACCAAAGAGGGAGGATTATGGCAAACCGCTCCCAATGTGGTAAGCCTTGGGGGAGACTTTTAGTCCAGCAGTGGACCTCTACAGGCAGAAGAAGAAGGTATCGTCATCTCTGTCTTTGATCTCCACAACTCAGTTAGTGGCTAATAAGACTCTTCTTGATAAGACTGTCGTCAGACTTTCGGGTTTCGGACGACTTGTAACAAAATCTGGGTTCAGTGGCCTAATCTCCAAGGAACATATCTTCAAAATGTAATCATCATCAACCTTTTTATCGTCCCACGCTGGGCACAGGCCTCCTCTCGTACAGAGAAGGATTGAGCGGAATCACCACGCTTGCTCGATGCGGGTTGGGGATTTCAAACTTAAAGTCCAGGTTTCCTCAAGATATTTTCCTGCACCTTATAATCAGTCATTGGGGTCCAAGATATACTTAGAAAGTACATATAACGTTAGTAAAATCACGTTGGTGCTTTCCTCACCTGGAATTGAACTGGAGAGGCTGGTTGTTTTTTACTACTAGACCATCACGACTATAATATGAGTTTAGTCCTGTTAAATTAGTTAGCTCCTGACGCATCTAGTTAGTAGCCTTGTTTAATCACATCTAAACTGTCTATCGAGTATCTTAATTTAACAGGAATAATCTAATATTTATCTTCTGTCCTTTTCTTGCCACAATGGAAAGAAAAAGATGTACTGAACTTAAATTAGTTTTTAGATTGTTAAGAAGGGAACCGGCGAATTTTTAATCATCAATAATCATACAAACATATATTATTTCTGTTGTATAAATCCCTTTTCTTTCCTTAAACTCAACCAAACTAATAATGTTTCTGTTTAAATATTACTTAATCAGCAGATACAGTTTGTTTTCTATGTATGTAAATAGTACACTGTAAACTACCTACACTATTTCTTTATCCTACCTCTTAGAATTCCATCCAAAGGTTGTCTGTAAAAGATCGCTCTTAGCGATAAGACCGCCCATTGTGTCACCCTTTGTAAATATTTTTATTTATGTTCTGTAATCTATATGGTGTACATAATAAAGAGTATTCTATTCTATTCTATTCTATTTATTATAATGAACATCATGTAAGTAGATCCACAAATGCACGTAGAAAAATCTGGAGCAAGCAGCATTTACAGAAACTCTTATTGTTCGTAATGTTTTGGCGTAAATTGAAAAGTATCGCGGGAGTAATCTGTGTACAGTGCGGATGTAAAATATAAAATGCTTTTAACATTCTGAAAATTCCTTTTTTTAGATGTTCTTAAAAGTTAATACTTACTGGGCTAGAGCAGTATGTTATCTTCTATCCTTTTCTTAACGAAATTTAAAGAAAAAGATGCACTTAAGTTAAAATTAGTTTAGTTTGTGAACAACAGAATTGGCGCCATTGGTTTCTTTTTTTTTTTGGCGGGAAAGTCAAGCTGTGCGTCACGCTGATTTTTCATCGGACTTTTAAAATTATTTATAGTGTTGTTTACTAAATAAAAGTGCGTGATTTATGTAGTAAAAAGTGCATTCGGTAAATGATTTATAAAGAACAGTGAAATATCGCAGCATAGTGGCCACATCATGACTTTGTCTCAAACCTCCTTCGTAAGACGTATCACGCCGTCTTTTTCGACATGAACAATTCATTACGTGACATTCGCTAAATGCACAAACCGTGCGAAGCCATAAAAGAAAGAAAGAAAGAAAGAGTCAGCGTGGACGTCAACCAGCAGGATAATTACGTAACATGTTATCAGTAGCAATTGGTATCATTTTGACAGTCCCACGGGGGAGTTTTGGCGGGAAAGTCAAGCTGAGTGTCACGCTCGTTTTTCATTGGACTTTTAAAATTATTTATAGTGTTGTTTACTAAATAAAAGTGCGTGATTTATGTAGTAAAAAGTGCATTTAGTAAATAGTTTATAAAGAACAGTGAAATATCGCAGCATAGTGGCCACATCATGACTTAGTCCCAAACCTCACACGTAAGACTGGGCACGCTGCAGTCTTTTTCTACATGAATAATTCATAATTACTTGACATTGGCTAAATGCACAGACCGTGCGAAGCCAAAAAATAAAGAAAGAAAGACAGTCCAACAATATTCATTGCGTTATTTAGTTTGTTGAGCGGACACATTTTACTAACATATGGAGCAATGGGGTAGCAATATGCTTCAGAATGATTTCAATTGTTAGTAATAGTGTAGTAGTAGTAGTGACAGCCTCCGTGGCGTAGCGGTACCGAACGCGGCCGCTGCGCAAGAAGGCGCGGGTTCGATCCCCGCACAGTGCAAATATTTGTATGCATGAATATGAATATTTGCACTGGTCTGGTCGTGCCTCGGAAAGCACGTTAAGCCGTTGGTCCCGGTTGCTATACGAACATCTAATACCAGTACCAGTTGGGCTAACTGCAATGCTTAGATATCGCCTTCGGGTTGTGGAGGCCAGACGGCAGCTTCGCTTCACGGAAAATATCGAAGTTTAGCCAAAATCAGCAGTTAGACTGGTGAAGCGGACCCCAGACTCCAAAGCTGAAAAGCTACGGATGCGACTGGGATTAACGCTGAGATGATGATGAGTGTAGGAATAGTAGTGGTCGCTGCGTTCCTTTACCAGTTTGCACATGCGAGGTATGGGTGAATTTAACATGGCGAAGAGGTGGAGTTAAGGGTATTATTCATCGCCATAGGAGACGCTCTGGTCGGGAAACGACACCGAACTCTCAGCCATCCTAGGCGCGAGACTGCGGGCGGTGAGCAGTGGGCAGCTCGCGTCGACGGCACGTTGTGTTTGTGATGTCAGCATATCGTGATGGGGTCCACGAAGACCGATGCCTCGTGGGTCAGGCTTAGGGTTGGTTAAACAAGAAACCGTGGCCCTGGCCTTCGCACCGGCAAGTGAATGAACACGGGTGGGTTTTAGTCAGTAAAAGTCTGACACGCCCTTCCGCTTCCGCGAAGTGGAAAAAATATCTGTTTTCTTACTCCTCCGCTATTCTTTTCTGATTAATTTCGTTGCGGGGCCCAAGACAGTTGAATCGTTCCGGGACTCGTCGAGCTTCATTGCTCGGCGTTTTTCTGGCGGTCTCCACTGTTGATTCTGGCTTTCAGGAGTTGCAGTGGGTGGGAAAAGTGTGGCGGGTTTTGTCCCAAGAAAAAAAAAAAAACGCCCTTGCGCTCCACCCAGAGCGGGAGAAGTCGTTTGATGATTTCCGATCCCAACAAAAAAAAAGGTATTACTCATAGTTCACATATCACACAAGGCGACCTAAAGACCAATTCCTGTAATTAAAAACGTACAAAATTTAGTCACAATCTCATTTCAACCACTATCAATGTTATTAAATTGGCAAACATCTACAAAAATTTGATGTACGCACGACAGCAAGTCCGAGAACTTACCTGAAACTGTCAAATATTCCCAATCAATCTTGAGCCTTAATGCTTTAGTGACAAAATTGAAAATCAAACAAAGAAATTTGTTAGATTATAGTAGCTTGCTGTGTTGTCGTCTGTACTTTTGACACACTATCAATGGGTTTCATTTTGACAGTTCAACGACATTCATTGCCGTATTTACGTTGTTGAGCAGACACATATTTTGAACATATGGAGTAATGGATTATCAATGTGCTTCAAAGTTATACAAATTGAAAGAAATACTATACTATACTACTTTGTATTCTAATTGGTAACCCAGACTTAGCTGAAAACGGTCTCCAAAGCCTGGAGCGCAGGCGAAGAGTAGCCAGCCTATCGGTGTTCTATAGGATGCATTTTGGAGAGTGTGCGAGGGAATTGCATGATTTAATTCCCCTTCTCCGTTCCATCATACGACGCGTCATACGGCGAGTTTCCACTCTTACGTTGTTAACACCACAACGATCCGAACAAAGCGTTTCACCTCTTGTTTTATATTGCGTACCAATGTACGAGGTATAAAAGAATAGGCAATAGTGACTGGAACAGGCGGTGTTTCCGTCGAACTACAATTTAAGTGTCTTCAAGGCTAGAGTGAATAATCTAGCGCGCTTTACCATCAACGATTGTAACAATTGAAAAATTCCACGTTACGTAATTAGGTAGCAAACTGTCTTCTTATAATTACAAGACTTGGCTCTCAGTTTGCGATCACTGATTAACAGGGTATTATGGACCCCATTAGCCGTTCTTGTTTCCATTGTCGGAACTTAGGCCTCGTTTCGATGAGAAGGAGTGGGCCGTATTCTACCACGCTGGCCCAATGCAGGTTGGTAGATGTCACATGTCTTCGAAATTTCTGGCTCTAGTACAAGTCAGCTTCTTTACGATGTTTTGGATGAAATAATTTAGACAAAGTGCCTGATGGGGTTCGAATTAGGGTTGAAACGAAGGCCTTGTTAGCGGAGGCGGAGGCGACGAGTCTCACCTCCGCGGATGTGGAGGTTAACGGAAGCGGAGGCGGAGGTGTAAGTAGATACAGAAAAAAATGAAATTTATGGTTCAAAACAATTTTTTTATTTTAAATAGGTACATTAAAATTAGTAGACTTGGTAAAAAAAATATTACCTATAGTTATGAAAATTAAGGAGATACAAATTGTATTTGCCGCATTCCCGTCTCGCACTAGTTGATTCTTGACCATTTCGCGCTCAAACGCGGCCGGACGGTTGTCGAGCGTCGCAGCTTGCGCGTTATTTATTTTATAAATACATAAATAAACCTCCGTTATAACTCAGCAAAAATTGTGCGGAGGCGGAGGTGGAAGCAAAGATACGATTTCTTGCGGACATTCCTCAGTAACGGAAGAGGAGGCGAAGCTCCGTTACAACCCTAGTTCGAACCTACGATTTGTAACTTGTAAGTAGCGATCGATACCACTAGGCTAATACTGCAGGGTAGTATAGATAAAATTCCAGCATGTATATGCTAATCTTGTAACTTCAATTAATAGCAATAACCCAAGGGATCGCTGGGCAAAAACAAGAACCAACTGATTGGATTCAGTTGAATACGGGACCTAAGTCGATACATACGAATTTATTCTAACTTAGTCTTTTTTGTGTATCATTATTTTAGTTTCTCTACAGTTATGCAAGTGTATGCTTTTTAATTATTATTATTGAATCTATAAACATCATGTCGCCCTGTCTCCTAAACTAGGTAATCCTGTACCTTAGGAGACAGTCTTGGGCCATAGAGGACTGCTAGTCATGTAGGTATGACAACAATCTTACCAAAGAGTTTCGTATTACCTACCCAATAAGTTGGTTGTGGAGGTCGGATAGGCCATCGCTCGCTACTGGTGCTCATCTGCATTTGGTCAGATTGGAAGCAGACCAGCTGTTGGAAAAAGGATAGGCAGATTAGTAGCTGCCTATCCTTTGTCCAACTGATGGGTCAGCTTCCAATCTAAACAAATGCAGCTGAGCACCAGATATCGCAGTTAGCCGTCACCAGGTGGAATGACGGTTCAATTTGAGCTCACTTGACCATCAATTTCACAGCGAGATTTGTACAGCACAGACTGTGCTATGTTATTATTGTTTTTATACATATAAAACTTATGTTTTTTGCTTAGTCATGGTGGCCTAGTGGTTAAAACACCAACCTCTCAAGTATGAGTGTGTGGGTTCGATTCCAGGTCAGGCAAGTACTAGTGTAACTTTTCTAAGTTATATGTACTTTCTAAGTATATCTTGGACACCAATGACTGATTAACAGGTGAAGGAAAACATCTTGAGGAAACCTGGACTTTAAGTCTGAAATCGCCAACCCGCATTGAGCAAACATGGTGATTACGCTTAATCCTTCTCTGTATGAGAGGAGACCTGTGCCCAGCAGTGGGACCAGAAAAAGGTTGATGATGATGATGACATACTTGGATCTCATGAGAATATCCAGATAAAAACTGCCTTATGTGTGAATACTGGTTATAAACCACAAGTGTGCCAAATTTCATCTATATCCATTCAGTAGTTTTTACGCGAAAACAAACATACATCCGTATAAACTTTCACGTTGATAAAGGGGTAAAGTTTATGAGTTTGAGAGGTTGCAGAGATAGTAATCTCTGGATTAACTGAGTCAATTATAAAAAAATAAAAATAGAAATCCCTTCCGGCGACTAAAACTTGACATTATCGCAAAAGTCCGGCGGTACTTCACACCAGGGCAGCTTCTAATGTTCTACAAAGCACAGGTCCGTTCGTGTGTGGAGTACTGCAGCCACGTTTGGGCTGGTGCTGCTAAGTGTCACCTGGCCACTTTGGATTCGGTGGAGAGGCGAGCGAAGAGGCTGATTGGTGACCCTGACTTAACTCGAGACGGTCTCCAAAGCCTAGGTCTTCGTCGTCCAAGGTCTTCTATAGGATGCATTTTGAGGAGTGTGCGAGGGCATTGCAAGATTTAATAACCCCATCTCCGTTCCATCATCGGACGACTTATGTTGTTAACACCAATACGATCCGGACGAAGCGTTTCGCCTCCTCCTTTATACCACGTACATCGAGGGACTGGAACAGTTTGCCAGTGGCTGTGTTTCCGTCGGACTACAATTTGAGTGTCTTCAAGGCTAGACTGAATAGGTTCTTAATAAAATAGTGCGCTTTACCATCAACGACTGCGTCACTGCTTACCAGCAGCCGGGATTGCGGTCAAGCGCTAGTTTATAATGAAATTAAAAAAAAAATGTGAGTGTTGGCTAGATTTTTTCGTAGTGGTAATAAGTAGTAGATAGGTAGTCGGATATCATAAATAAATAAATAAATAAATAAATATATACGGACAAATCACACAGATCTGATAAGTGTGTATGGCGCAGCAGTCAACACGCCTGCCTGCGACGTGGAGGCCCCGGGTTCGATCCCCGGCCAGGTCGTGATGGAAAATGATCTTTTCCTAATAAGCCTGAGTCTTGGATGTTTATCTATAGGTATATGTATCTATTATAAAATACAGTATCGTTGAGTTAGCATCCCATAACACAAGTCTCGAACTTACTTTGGGGCTAGCTCAATCTGTGTGATTTTTCCGTATATATTTATATATTTATTTAATATAGTATATAGTTTACAAACAAAAACACAAATAAATACAGCTGCGAATGTCAAATTCTATGCATCTATCAAATGAATTCAAACGATATAAGTATTAATATTTCGCTTAAATTACACCTAATTTTTAAGCTGCAAAATATCTTTCGAATCGTATTTAATCCTTAACTAGTAAATTATTTTTTAATTTTTAAGAACAAAAAAGAAATAAAATTTTTAATTATGAAATATTGTTTTCATTAATTTATAAATCTTATTCAATGTGACTTAATTTATTATTGTAACTTACCAATTCATACATTGCATTGTCATTGCCATTCATAGTGAACCCGCGCTACGCAGTACTACGCGAATGCTACGCGGCTACGAGTGCTTGATAATCACTGCTACGCGCTACATGTAAACACATCGACTTCGTAATTAAAATGCTGCTTGAGTGCTTCCTAGTCTAATAAAGTGGTAAAAACTACCCACAATCAACTGATTGCACGTTTTAATAACCAGGCGTCAAGTTTTGGGTGTGAAGGGGACGGGCATAGAGAGACGTAGTGCCATCTCTCTCGCTCGCTGAGGTTGAAATCTGTGTTGCGAGTGGCCGACGAACGATGGGCGGGACCGTAGATCGAGGTATGGTATAGATGTGATATTTTCCATACTTTTGTATCTTTTACAGGTTTTACCTTTTCGAAGTTAATTATGTTATTTTTGATTTTGTTTGCAAATTATTGGTTAGATACTGTGATGCTTTAGCATTTAAGAACCATTTTTGTGTGTAGGTATGTGGTGCCTGAAATGAAGCAGAAGTTTTTTTTATAGTCTACGTATTTGTATTTATAGGTAAATTTTAGTTTATTATAGAAATTTTTATTGAATAAATGATAGAAATGCTCGAGTTTTTAATGCAATTTATTGAATAACGTAGAGTTAATTACATAATTATTTATACCGCAGAAGGACTCTTGTGGTATAATTGTTTTAAAATTCTGTAGGTAGTACAATTTACTAATCTTATCTCAATATTAGCAAGCTTAATTACACTTTCACATTTATTTGACTCATAAATAAATAAAATAATTGATTTTATTTATTTATGAGTTAAATGACGCTATTTTACGAACTTACATATTTAAGTTAAAGTCACTTTTCCGAATGCTTTAAGTTGATGGCGTATCAAGTTAAACAGCTGTATTTTTTTTAACAAATATCAATTTTGTATAAATGGTTATTAAGAATATAAAAATATTTAAACTTGTAGCGTAAACTGAATTTTATTATATATGAGATTAAGTTATTTTGCATTGACTTAAATTCTTGGCAAATAAATCACGATTGCAGATTAATAGGTTATCTGTAAAAGATCACTCTTAGCGATAATACCGCCCATTGTGTCACCCTTTGTAAAAATTTTATAATTATCTTCTGTAATATATATATAGCTTATAATAATGAGTATTCTATTCTATTTGATAGTTTTATAATCTTAAATTAAATAATGACTTAGTTTTTACCAGTGGGCGTTGACAATTCTAGACTGTATAAATGCGCACTAGTATATTACATATGTAAATAATGTTACGATGTATTTTAAATGTGTCACCCTATATCTATACAAGAAATGTAAAATGAAAAAAAAAAAACCTTCAAAAATGAGTCACACACTAATCACATTACGTCTTCATTCTAAAGGGTTGAATAAAATCAAAAAGCTACCTGAAAATAATCACTCAGACATATTACACCACCACACATTATCGCCAAGAATACAATACAAACAAATGTTTTAATACCCTTCTCTGACGTCACTCATCCCACGCAGCGCCGCTCTATGCAGCCAAAGGTCTGTGGTAGCTGTTTAAAAGCACGGCTCTTTCCCGCCCAAGCACACTCGCTAGCTACACCTTAAGGGCATAAGCCATGCACTGATCACATACAAGCACAACCAGTGGTGAAATAACGAAGTCGACTTAAACTTTCATTCAGTTAAAGGTAAGTTTTTGTAACATTTTTTTTAAAATTACAAACGGTTTCGAATATTGAAATTTTTTATCGGGGTTGTTATTCCGATTTTTGCTGTCTTTTAATTGAGTTATCCACGTTATTAACGTTTTAAGAAATATATTTATATGATTTATTCAAGCATTCTGTAAAAGTTTTAAAACTTACTTATAGTTTAGGTTACAGGTGTGAATCTTTTTGTAATTTAAATCATGCACATAAAATTATAAGTATCGGAAATTCCTCTGGTAAAGTGTATAAAAGAAATAGTATTTCGTAATTCAAACCTTCCATTTCTTTTTCAATTGTCAGTTCATAAGAAATTTTTATTCAAAAATTACTTACTTTTACAAAAGTAAAAATAAATAATTCTAAACTACATTCACTATATTCATATGTAGTAAAATAATATAACTACACAATTAAACTTACGCCTATTTCCCAAAAGCATTTAATGATAATTTACATAATACCGATTGATTAATAATTATAAACAGATTTGGTGTATCAGTCGTCTCCGGTAAGACTGTAAGCTGACTCTCACATAGTTGGAAAACGTGAGGCTATTTATTTGAAGGTTTAAAATGAAATCCTGGCAATAAAACAAAAAAGAAACCACCAATTACATAAATAAAAAAAAAAAACATTTCTTTGTATTCTCTATCTATTAATACTCGTAATTTCACCATAAAATAACGAAGGATTTACCTTAATATTTGCTTCAGGAAAATTCAAGGAAAGTCGGTAAATGGAATACGTGTGAGCACGCATTTAAGAACTAATCCATCCATCCACGTATCCAGTTCAATAAATTTATTCTTGTTAGATTTCTTCTTTCTCCAAAAACAAATGAATATCATTTGAAAATACGTGCTAAAATACGTAATTTATGTTCACAAAAGATTAGGATAAATGTCGCAATATATTGAAATTTAATAACATAAAATTTTAAATAGTTATTATAAAGTAGCTTTTTGTAAAGTAGATAAAAATATTAGGTACTTCTTTTACTTAATTTAATAAAAAAATATTAAAATAAAAATATTAAGAACATAAACTCTTTATTAAGTACGCCATTTAATTTAGTTCATCGTTATTACTGTGAACAATTTTAATCGATAAGTTCAATATACTACTCAAAATAATAAGACTAAGCTTTCTAATCATGTCTATGTGAATTAATCGTTCTAGTACCATAATAGTTTGGGGAAGCAGAACAAATGAACAAATTGATAAGTATAGAGAATAGTGTGATAACAAGCTTAAAACTATAGATTTAATAAGCTTAAAACTATAGATTTTCCTACATAATTTAGACAGTGCAGTTTTATTATTTGTAATGATTTAAACTACAATTTCTAATGAGTTCTTTAATACCTCCGTCTTAGGAAAACTAATGTATTGATAAAAACACATTAAACATGCTTGCCAATGTTGTGTGATATAAATACAATAAAACCGTTTACAAATGAACTGACGAATTTAATAACAACATTCGTACAAGAAGCAACAGTTGCAGGCAATAAGCGCTGTGTGTGTTTTGGCGTTTAGTTAATTTTAGTATCAGTTAGGTAGCTTAACTTGGGAGGTAGGGAAAGAGGTGGCTCGGCTAACGTCTTGTAGGGGTTTGAACCTAAGCAGACGCTTTGTTTTGTGTAAATTATTTCATAACTAATACCAAAGGAACATTGTGAAGAAAACAGCATGTCCTATAACCGAAAATTCAATGGCAATACATCAATCCGTACTAGGCTTGCGTGGGGGATTATACCTATCTTTTCTTATGAGAAGAGGCCTATGTCTCTCTAGTAAAAACATTATAGACTGAAAATGCTAAATATCCTATTCTTTTTTCATTTATGGCAAGTGAAGCTGATGTCGATTATTCTGCCAATGTCAAAAGTGGATTGGAGAAGCAAGAGTGTAAAAAAATAAATAATAAAAACATAAAATTACGATGCTACATTGGACCTTTTTATATCTTGTGAGGTTATTGGAGGAATGAAACAAACAAAAAGATAAAAATACATACCTATCATATTATAGAAAATGTTAAATATGTCACTTATTTATGAATAATAATTTATTTAGTCAAATAAAGGTCACAGAGGAAACATGCATCAATTATTCCAACCTGTGCCCCGCGGTTTCAACCGCAAAAACTACGGTCCCATCAGAATATCTATATGAAAACTCCAAAATGTTAATAAATCCTATGTTAATCCTGCATCCTAATCGAATATCACACTATTATTATGAATTGGAATAATTTTGAAGCATATTGCTTATCCATTGCTTCATGTGTTCGAAAATGTATGTGTTCAATAACGTAAATAACGCAATGAATGTTGATGAACTGTCAAAATTACCGTGCGGTTATAAGCCACTAAGGCCGCGCGCGACTTCGTCCGCGTTTTATTATATGCTCCGTTTCTATTGACCGCAGCGTGATGTTATATAGCCTAAAGTCTTCCTGGATTAATGGACTATCCAAGGGAAAAAGAATTTTTCAAATCAAGCTGGTAGTTCCTGAGATTAGCGCGTTCAAACAAACTAACTCTTCAGCTTTATACATTAGTATAGATTTCTTTGCCAAATTTCATCCAATTCTATTTAGTAGTTTTTCCATGGAAGAATAAGTTACATACATTCAGAGATTTACGCCTGCTTCCCAAGGGAAGTACCTAGATGGTGGCGTTCTGTTATTTCTGCCCAACCTCATAAGGTTAGATAGAAAGCCGATGATCTCTGATGAGGTTCGTACCCCACAGGGGGTGCCCTTAGCGTGTAGTCGCTTAGTTTTTAGTCGCCCTGGCTGGAGGCTTTAAATTTATTTAAGGCATCCACAGGAAAGTCCGGTTAAGTAGTCACGGCTTCTCAAGATCAATTACGAGATGCCATTGCCTAAAAAAAAGATGATCTCTGTAAAAATCTCAACGTGGATAGTTAGGTGTTGTGATCTTAGATTGAGCTTTCAATAGTGTTAATACCTAGCGTTAGTTATAGCACCTCTTATTTTATTGTCCCACTGCTGGGCACAGGCCTCCTCTCATATAGAGAAGGATTGAGCGTAATCTCCACGCTTGCTCAATGCGGGTTGGTGATTTTAGACTTAAAGTCCAAGTTTACTCAAGATGTTTTCCTTCACCTTGTAATCAGTCAATGGTGTCGAAGATATACTTAGAAAGTACCTGGAATCGAACCCGCACACTCATACTTGAGAGGCTGGCGTTTTAACCACTAGGCTAGCACGACATCATCATTTCAGCCGAAAGACGTCCACTACTGGACTGGGGCTGGTGTTTTAACCACTAGACCACCACGACTTCGTACAGTTCCATAGAAACTTTTAAAGTGAAACTTTTATTACATCGTCTCAAACTTTTTCGTCTGTGTGTTGCATGTCCCGTGACGGTCGGCCGCGGATTAGGGATACAGTGAAAGGCGCTCGTCAGAGCAGCCAAAAAGAGTTTCTCTTTTACAGTGGTTTCATAAAACCACACAATCCTTTTTTCTTTAAGAGAGCGAGTAGTTTTCTAATACGATTCTGTAAACATGTCACCATAAAATTTAGGTGAAATGAAGAGAATTTCAACTGCTGCTAAGAACTGACAGCTCCCTTCATCGTTTTTTTGGGGGGGGGGGGGGGGGGGGTCTGGGAATAATGGAAGGTTATGTCGGACTCCTACCGACTAAAACCCCACTATTCCTTCGAGTACCATGCGTCGGGGGCCCGGGAGATACTACTACGTCGTCGCACCCCATCTGGTATCACTTCGCCATCCCAAGAGGGCGCCACCCGCAAGTGCGGCCTATACCACGACCGCACAGCCTTCCACTACTTCCACTAAGACAAACATAGACAATATACTGCATCCCCTCCTTGAGCCTTAGCGCTCGAGCGAGGATACGGCCTCAATTTCGTCTTCTGCATGGTCTTGTTCTAAGCGCCCTTCAACGCCGTGCTGCTCTTCTGGTGCGAGTGGAGTGATAAACATGCTCTCTCCTTTGCATGCATTACCACAGCATCCCACACTTCTTTACTTCCGATTATTGGAAGCCTCAATTTCATAGTTATGCAAATATCGTTGTCATGAAACTCGCACCAGCGGACTTACATATTCTGGGAACATCTCAACTTTTTTTTATAATCATAAACTAGTGTATGACCGCAATCCCGCCTGATGGTAAGCAGTGATGCAATCGTTGGTGGTAAAGCGCGCTAGTTTATTAAGAGCCTATTTATTAAAAAAAAACTAAGTGAATAGGAAGGACGACGGCAGTTGAGCGATGTGATGCAATGTTAAACCCAACAACACGACCAACGATGCTGCGCCAGAGGGAGATTGATCTGGACACCCTCCACGACCAAATTCCCGACATAACGATATTTGGCGCATCGTACCTGGCGGTACACATAGTAACACAACTATTCAGACCCTTCCTCTGTACGGCTTCACCAGACATCATGTCAGAACACAGAATCGTTTGGCGGCAAGAATTTGCCTGGTGGCCTACCACCGAGAAAACGAGAAAATCTCAACGTGAATACCCAAGTGAAGTGAATTGTCATTAGTGTCAAATCTAAATAAACTATTTTAATTTATTTTATTTTTTATCGTGCGACTAACAAGAGTATGTAAATAGGACGTCCGTATCGCAAGCCGTAACATGACACACGTAATGGAACCGTGTAACGTGCTACACGATATGGCACGCAGCTGCATTTTATGTTACACTCCCGTTTATTATACCTATATTACATACCAGCGACGCACCCCAGCTTCGCATGGCTTTATTATTTTCTAAAAAGCACCGTGATTTGTTTATTGTAAAGGGATTTAAATTATTTTGAAATTGTAATGTCTTTTTTATAAGGAAGTCATTAATACAATTCTATCCCAACCAAATGGTAACAATGCAAAAATTTTGTTCAAATTCATGCCCCAGATATTGTGAAAGTGCAATTTTTTAGGTTACGATGGGATTGACATACGCTATGCGTAAAAGTACCTATAAAAAAGGAACAAACAGCAAGTTTAATCTTGCTGCTTCATATCCACAATATACTAAAATTCAAACTTCGGAAATTTCTTTATTCTAAATCTTTCCTATAGTTTAGTTAGAATTACATGAATGAGGTACATAGAGACATGAAAACTGACCCCGTTTTATTTTATATAATATATATTGATGTTATTCAGCCCTCGTGCCGTACGAGACGATTAAATCAAGGAGAATTATAAAAGAATTAGTTAGTGGTCACTCCGATTGCATCACATATCTACCATTTGTTTAGTACCGAATATTTATTTCAACAATTAGGATATTTTAGATTTTAAGAAATTTGTTATTGGTATTCAAAAAGTCATAATGAAATAACAATTACCTATGATTCTTAAATCGAGTCATCGTGAATTTTCATGTACCTAAACTTTAAGGCCTAAAATATTAAAATATTGATGAGTTAAAGATTTTTTTTATGCTGTTTTGAAGTCATATTGCTGGCCGTGTCATCATTGTGTCACCGTGTTCGTTATTTGAATTTATAAAAAAAAAATTGCCAGTCGCTAATCCATACTTCTCTCTTCGTCAAATAACTACTGCAATTCCGCGTCCAGAAAACTTTTGATCTACCCGAACGTCTACTGTCTGTTAAATCAAAATTCAAAAGTTAATGATAATAGGTTGAAATGACATTAAAATAAATTATTTTATTCCATACTGACAGCTAGAGGCATTTGTCAGAAAAACTGGTAAAAATTTTCCGGTACACCTGGTATATTCTATTATTCGTAAAACATAACATAAAACTTAATTTGTATTACGATATTATTATATCGATCAATTTGCCTAGCCTTTATCTGACCATGTTGCAGTCAGCTTCGACTGTTAATGTTTATAATATTTAACACTTACAGTACATCAGGACGTTTTTAATCAACAAATGCAACATTTGACGCAGTTGTAACTAAGTTTAATAATATTTTAAGTAACGTATTCGTATATTTCATGATGTTGTTTTCCCCCAGGATTACAAGTTGAGGGAACTAATCTTGAATATGAGTTTGTAATTTTCTTAGTTGAGCTTTTGAAACGATGTCTGATTCTTTATGTCGGCTCTTGGAGGAGTGATAAATGATACATATCTCAATCCACAAGTCCTTTTGTCATTCTTAGGCATAAATTTATTTAAAATTTTATAAATTTAAAGTCCTATAACATAATTAACTTCAATGTACGTACACGAAGTATCGGCGTGGGTTCGAAAATGCTATCTATGTTCGTAACAGCACAAAATTTCGTTCAAAATAAAGGCTATGCCTATGCTACTTAAACAATAAAGAGTAATAATCACTAATTACTTTTGTATAAATTGACTTTATACAAAAGTCAAATTTATTTATTCGATTTTCAACTTTATCGTTAAAGCGTTAAGGCTTAAGTTTGACTAGGAATATTGCACATTTCATATCGGCTAGCTTCACCTGCTGTCGTACGTCCATCCAAAGTTTCACGTTTATGTTACTAAGTTGGGTTAAAATGGTACAACACCAATAACATTAATTAAAGTACAATAACATTAATTAAACAATAGTTATCTCAACAGTATTATCACATGACTTAAAACTAACATGTAACTGTGGACTCTGAACACTGGAGTGTTACATACTTTCACTCACAGTATGTGTGTATTGTATAAACATTATGTAACAAAAACCCTGTTGTTCCTTCAACTTACGTTTTAGCAATCGGCATACGGACGTAATAAAGCAAGTAATTTATAAAAATTATTCAACAAAAATAATTGAAATAAATGTTTAATTATTAATATTTATAATCTGTAACTGATTTCTTAGCTCTGCAATTCTGCATGAAGAAACTAGACATAAGTAGAACGTTCCCGCCAATTTATTTAACTTATAAAATCAGATATTCTAAAAAAAAAAAATGAATTTGTCGGTTTTAATAGGTATTTGAACCCTCGACTAGACAATGATTACTGTTTTCTAATTATGACTTCATTAATGATGTGCTTGTAGGTAAAATTATATGTCCCTGAAAGGAACAACAGGGTTTTTGTTACATAGTCTATGTATGTATACGCATGGTTTTAATCCAATCATTCGCAAATAAATCAGTATTTGCGGATGATTGGGTTAAAACCACACAGACAGCCTCCGTGGCGTAGCGGTAGCGAACGCGGCTGCTGCGCAAGGAGGCGCGGGTTCGATCCCCGCGCAGTGCAAATATTTGTATGCATCAATATGAATATTTGCAGTGGTCTGGTCGTGCCTCGGAAACCACGTTAAGCCGTTGGCCCCGGTTGCCATACGAACATCTAGTGGCAGTCGTTACGGGTTGCTGGAGTCCTCAAAAGTCCAAAAATTTGTCTAGCTGCAATGCTTCGATATCGCCTTCGGGCTGTGGAGGTTAGACGGCAGTCGCTTCACGGAAAAATGTCGAAGTTTCGCCAAAGTCAGCTGTTAGACTGGTAAAGTGGAACCCAGACTCCAAAGCTGGAAAAAGCTTCGGATACGACTGGGACTAACGCTGAGATGATGATGATGATCCGCAAATACATCACATTGACAGTCGGAAAGGCTTCAGCTGCTTTAGAGTACGATAGTCCATACCGATAGCATGTGTTTTGGTGAATGTGCGCAGGAATTGCATGATTTAATTCCACTATCTCCGTTCCATCATCGGACGATACGTCGTTCGGCGAGTCTCCACCCTTTTTTTTTTTGTTGTGATGGGAAATCATCAAATGACTTCTCCTGCTCTGGGCGGAGCGGAAGGGTGTGTCAGACTTTTACTGACTAAAACCCACCCGTGTTTCTTCACTGGCCTGTGCGACGGCCAGGGCCGCGGTTTCTTGTTTAACCAACCCGCAACCCTGGCCCAGGAGGCATCGGTCTTCGTGGACCTCGTCACGATGTGCTGACATCTTTTTGAGGCGCGCGTGAAACACGACGCGTCGTCGACTCGGGCCTGGTCCTTACCGGGCGGCGAGCTGGCGAGTTTCCACCCTTACGTTGTTGACACCATAACGATTCGAACGAAGCGTTTCGCCTTGTCTTTTATACCGCATACATCGAGGGACTGGAACAATTTGCTAGCTGCGGTGTTTTCGTCGGACTACAATTTAAGTATCTTCAAGGCTTCAAGTGAATAGGCTCTGCGCTTTATCATCAACGATTGCATCACTGCTTACCATCAGGTAGGATTGCGGTCAAGCACTAGCTTCTAGTCATTAGTCATGATGATGACTAGCTAATCTATACTAATATATAAAGCTGAAGAGTTTGTTTGTTTGAACGCGCTAATCTCAGGAACTACTGGTCCGATTTGAAAAAATCGTTTTGCGTTAGATAGCCCATTAATCCAGGAAGACTTTAGGCTATATAACATCACGCTGCGACCAATAGGAGCGGAGCATAACTAACTCCACGCGAACGAAGTCGCTGGCGGCCGCTAGTTATTTATAAAAAAAGACCATCAGTGCAAACTTAGGTGAATTGACAGTCAGTAGTCATTCTAACTCTGCTAAGAGATTGACACTATTGACAGATGACTTTACCGAACTTTTCACGCTGACATTTTTATAGAATTTATCGTCCTCTCGCTCTGGCTACAGTGATGTTTTGTCTGTTAGTATGTGTCTGTGTTTGGCAAAAATAACAATATATCACGGCTAATATGTTTATACTTTGTCGAACAAATGTGTCAGAGAAACCAATACTTATCGAAATATTTCAATAATTTCCGTAGAGTTTCTAGCTTACAATGTTTTGATAGGTGTGAGAAAGTTTCGAAGTGGGCCCGTCAAAACTTCTTAGTGATAAATGACTTGGAAATTGTAATTATTGTAATTGATAAACGTCGATATTAGCTCACCAGTTACTAATTTATTTAATGTTTTTTGTTGATAAAGATTATATGCAACTTTATTTTTTGTACTTATACGAGAAACACGAAATAGGTGTTCAGTATTTTTATATAAATAATTTATGTACAAAATTTCAAAAAGCTATCATGAAAAATCACAAATAATGAGCTTATTATGTTACCTAGTTGTCGCTACAAAAATATGGTCAACTCGCCGCTAGCCTGCCCGCGCTCTAGCCCGCGCTGGGGCCCTAGGACACTATGATCCGCTGTGAACTTTGTTGTGCGCCCGGTAAGCCCACTGCAACATTTTATAAATATATTTGGGAAAAACTATAACATGGTGTAAAAATTATTGGAATCGATTCAGTTGCTTAATACGAGTATGAACTATATTTAGGTCTCGTTTAAAGAAAAAATACTTTGTATATCATTTATGTTGTTTGCATTAACTAAAATGGGAACAACATATTAAACAACAAAATCATGTGGGTTCGTTTTTATGTTTTAAAACACCACTGTCATATTGTAACATGAACTAACTTTTCGACCGCCAAATTCGAATAATCGTTATTCTTTTGTTCCAAAATGAGTTTTTGTATTTTATTTTTTTTTTATTTCCAAATAGGTGACGGAGAAGAAAATATTTTATATACAATTTTTTTCATACTACAAATGGTTTTGAAGTTAAGAAGTCTTTGATGTGTTTACAAATGCACCTAGCTTTTCCCAACTATATTGGGATCAGCTTCTAGTGTAACTGGATGCAGCTGAATATAAGAATTTATTGGATAATAATAATAATATTTATTTGCGAAAAACATGATATACAAAGCTGTTTAAATATAAAATGAGCTCATGTTTTGCTTAAAAATTAAGCATGCAAAATTATGATAAAATGTTACAGTTTGTGGTCCAAAAATTCCTTAACAGTATAAAAACGTTTTCATTTAGCCAGTTATACAATTTAATTTTAAATAGTTTGCCATTTAGTTCTTTTAGTGTAATTGGTAATTTGTTAAATATACGTACACACATAGCCACACAGTTTTTATTGTATTTAGCACTTCTAGGCAGATCATCTAGAACTAGTCTATGTAGGTCACGCCGACTTCGTGAACATACTTCTTCTGCTGTTTTGAATCGTTCTTTATATTGCATTTTGGTTGCATGGGCAATGGCTCCATGCCCATCTAACCTCCACTATCCAGTGACGATGTCATATAATACCCTTTTATAAGTCCGTATGTTAGAGTTTCAGGCTGACAGTATCCGTGGCGTAGTGGTAGCGAACGCGACCGCTGCGCAAGGAGGCGCGGATTCGATCACCGCGCAGTGCAAATATTTGTATGCATGAATATGAATATTTGCACTGGTCTGGTCGTGCCTCGGAAAGCACGTTAAGCCGTTGGTCCCGGTTGTCATACGAACATCTAATGGCAGTCGTTACGGGTTGTTGCAACCCTCAAAAGTCAAACAATTGGTTCTAACTGTTATGCTTCGATATCGCCTTCGGGTTGTGGAGGTCAGACGGCAGTCACTTCACTGAAAATATCGAAGTTAGCCAAAAATCAGTAGTTAGACTAGTAAAGCGGACACTCCAAAGCTGAAATGGCTTCGAATTAACGCTGAGATGATGACGAGTCAATTTTCCATAAAAATAAACTCAATTCAGAAGTAAGTATGTCATGTAAAAATAAGTGAATTTTATGTAAACAGATTGTGTCGCGTTTTTAACTTCTGTAAGTGCCACGCCGAACGTAATCAGAAATTGATGAATATTTTTACGAGTACATAAAACTGATTGAGTTTTTCTATAATGTTGCTTATTTGTTATTGATGTGTTTTTTTTATGGATTTTAATACCTCATTTTAAATGGGATTGGGAGCTTTGGATTGGATTGGGAGATTGAGATAATATTTAATCAAACCCTACTTTTCAAATAGAACAGAGAGTTGCGTCTGAAGGGTCACTGACCAATGACTTGAATGTCTGGCCGTTGTATATATGCTGGTTGCTGAGTGAAAGTTGCTTGCGAGAAGCAGAAATATGCATTACGTCAGTATGACGGCGTATTTTGTACGTTGATGCCGCTTCAATACTATTGTCAATAAATATACCAATATGTTTTGCTTTATGACCCAACATAGATTCGATAAAAAATTACAGGTGAGGTGCGTTACATAAAATCAACTTAAACTTAATTAATTAAATTATGTGTCGAAGGAGCTTTACTCCAAAAAAAAAAGCACCAATATCATCGTTGTTTTTTTAATATTAAAAAAAAAAAAACAGAGATAGAAAAACCCCAAAAGGCCCGAGCTGATCTCAGTTTGCTCTCGATATGATTGGCCATTGTCTTCCTTTGTAAAATGTATAAGTATCTATAATTATATCGTGTATATTATAAAGAGTATTCTAATATAGAACAGGATACTTTCAACACGAGAATTGGAGAACACAAAAATCTACCAAAAAATATTAGTGTGTGTAGTGAACCACCTCACGCTCGTGGTTAGCTGCAACACATTTCATTTTCTGGGCCTTATTTATTAGGATCTAAGTGTAAAAAAAATCTTATTTATTATTAAATTTTCGGTGTTTGTCAGTACGACAGAGAGAGTGGGCCATAATTTACCACGTGGGTCCAGTGCGAGCTGGTAGATGTCATATATCTACGAAGTTTTGCTTCTAGGAGATGTCGGCTTCCTCACGACGTTTTACGTCACCGTTTTGTGAGCAATGGTGATGAAATAATTTACACAAAGTAAAGCGCGCCCGATGGGGTTCGAACTTGCGACCGATACCATTGGGCCACCACTGCTCTCACATGCACAGAACACACTCGACAAAGTTAATTCATTATATTATGTCACTCAAGTCGTGGTGGCCTAGTAAGTCGTGGTGGCCTAGTGGTTAAAACACCAGCCTCTCAAGTATGAGTGTGCGGGTTTGATTCCAGGTCAGGCAACTACCAATGTAACTTTTCCAAAGTTATATGTATTTTCTAAGTATATCTTGGACACAATTGACTGATGGTGAAGGAAAACATCTTGAGGAAACCTAGACTTTATAAGTCTGAAATCGCCAACCCGCATTGAGCAAGCGTGGTGATTACGCTCAATCCTTCTCTGTATAAGAGGAGACCTGTGCCCAGCAGTGGGACGATAAAAAGTTATTGATGATGATGATGATTGTGTCACTAAATATGAATATGAATTAATGTATGCGAAAGTTTCTCATTAAAAAAACCGACTCAACAATAAGGTTGCATGTCGATAAAGTCTTGTACTGCTTAAAAAAAGAAATGTGCATAGTTCTAGTTAAACTATATGAATCATAAAAATATTAAAAAAAATTAAAATAGCAGTCACGGGACTCACCTACAGCAATGAAAACTGAAATCATTAAACAAAAAAAATATTATTTACAAACAAAAACCCGCCTGCATAAAAATCTAACGAACTGAAAAGGCAGAAAACAAGTTGAACAATTGCAGTTGGGGGACCTCTTAGCTAGACAAACATGTGTTCCATAGAACAGTCCCCCAACTGCGATTGTTCAAATTGTTTCTGTCTTTTCAGTTTGTTAGATTTTTATGCAGGTGGGTTTTTTGTTTACATATAAATAATATTTTATTTTATTTCTATCTTTCCAGTTTTCTTATTTATATTATGTACATAATTAGAATCAGTGTTTAAAATCCTTCATTTTGATACCCCACTCGATATGCTTGGTAGTTTTTTTTTTACTTCATAATATGGCGCCAAACATTTCTTTTTTTTAATGTCACCTATCTAAGATCATTTAGGCCATTAAGACAAACCTAACGATATCACAATTGTGAAAATCAAGGTAATAAAAAATATTACAGAGGTACAAGCAAGATACGCGCTAAAAACATAACTCTTCCTGGCAGTCGGGTGAAAAACCATCACGATGTCGGTTTGGTCACGCTCACGCGAATCAATGCATTTCCCCAATCCAATACAAGTGCTCAATGTTGCTAGCTTTCACTTCAACAAGCTCACACCTTATTCCCACGGGGTAAGCAGAGATGTACCAAACGCTACATTCTACTCAAATACAAAACCTTATTTCCCACGTTCAAATTCATACAACTTGTTGTTCACGCACGCCAGTTGTGAATACTATGCTATTACCTTTCTTGAATAACATCAGCAATAAGCCACGAAACTTATTTTGGATTCTACTCACATCATTTAGCCTGAAAAAATTTTGTTACAAAAAAAACAACCGACTTCCAAAAAACACTACAAAGTGAAAAATAACTAATTTCGGAAGTCGGTATCTTTGGTTTTTGTATATTAGTTTTTGACACCGAATTCCGAAATTAGTTATTTTTCACTTTGTAGTGTTTTTTGGAAGTCGGTTATTTTTTTGTAAAAAAGTTTTTATTTTACACTTTTTAGTTGTGAAAAGTACTGTTCAGCTGAAAAGTGAAAGAAAATTAGATAAAACAATACTAACTCTGTTCTATTTCGATGAATTTGTGTTACCCGTCTGGCTTTTCTATTTTTTTGAACTTTATTTTTAGTTACGATATTGACAAAGTTATAATATGCAATGGCACACAGAGCCAAACATGCTGCAGTTTCAATTTCGATTGTCGTCTATACTGCATAGGAAACAGATCACGAATGAGACAAAATGAGAGTGTGGATAAATTGCTTGTTCTCGCGAGAAGGCCCGGCGAGACTTCTCGGCGAGATTTCTCGCCGTGAGTCTGGATGTTATATACACAAGTATCACGTTAGCCCTACATACATTCGATCGACCAATTGCAGTACTGAACTAATAACTACCCAACTCCTAACCGTTAAGGAGTACTGTAGCTTCATCATCAGCACAGCAGCATCCGATGTGATTCAAGCATACCTCACAAGCAACATGTTAGCCCTACATACTACTAAATAGTTTCCATCGACCAATTGCAGTTCTGCATCTCGCAATCAGAGTTTTCTGTGAAACTAGCACGCATACAAGTTCACCACATAAAACCGATGGGCAAAGTGGCCCGCCAGACAACTGGTCTGGTCGGAGGATCCTCCCTTTTAAGAAAAAAAAGAAAGATAAGAAACCATTTATTTGGCGCACACCCTTATAAATACATACAGTATATGTAGTGACAGAAGTGGTAGTAAAAATAATTTAAACAAAGAAAACAGAACAAAAAAAAGAAGAGAGAGAAACAGATAAAAAATACAATCAACAAATGTGAGTCTAACGGTTGCGCCAAATAGGTTCAGTTCAGCATAAATGTCAGACAACTACGTAGCAGTTGCCTGACGCTGGTTTTCAACTGAACCTTGTAAAGAGTGCATAATAGTGTAATTATTGTATTTGTGTGATAAATCATAAATAAATATGTGTTCAGTATATAAAATACGTATCTGTCTATGCATGGCATACCCACAATTGGTTGGAGACACTCGGCGGTATCGCAGGCGTGCGGGCATTGGCATCTCGTCATCGGGCGGCGGCGGGTGTGGGCAGATGCACGTTTCACAAAATTGTATTTGTGCAGTACCTACTTCAAATCTTATACAGACCACGTACCTATCACCGCCAAGTAAATACCGCAGTCGTCTCCAACAATATCAAATTTGGATACAAACTCAAGAACTCAAAACTCTAAAACTCAGACCAGGCATCGCGGAAGAAGTGCACACATACACATACTACAATCATATTCTCGTATCTTCGTGTCTTCGTATCTCCGTCCAACCCAATCAACATATTATGTCTCACGAATGAAACACTAACAGTTTACCTATTATAAATGAGACGTTAAGATTGACCATATCCAGTTTCCTTTGCGCATCAATCAGATACTGCCGCAAACGTGTTCTGAACGTATGGATGGTGCCCAGTACCCTTAAGGGGGGTGGAATATTATTCCACACTTTAGATGCAGCATATCGAAAACAGCCTCTGAACGCTGCCGTTCTATGAGGCTGAGTTGAAAGCTGCTGAGCACAAAACCTGGGCGCGCACTCGCGTCTACCAGCCATCCAGTTGAGCCTGTCGTACAAGTACTTAGGTTTCTTAGTCTTGATGATACCAAAAAGAAGACAGGCTAAATGAAGCTTTCGCCTAGATTTCATTTTTAGAATAAACTGTTTGTTAAGGAAGGGGGTGACATGATTTCTAGGAGGAACTGAATAGCAGAAACGAGCGCATGCATTTTGGATTCTCTGTATAAGTCTGTTGGTACGTGATAGCAAGCGTGGGCCGTAAACCGTATCAGCGTAGTTTAGTTTGGAAAGAACAAGGGTTTCGACTAACTGCTCGCGAAGCTTCTCCGATAAGAAAGGTCTCATTTTGTAAAGCAGTTTCAGACGATAAAAACAATTTCTAACGGAGTCGGCAACGTGCTTCTCAAACCTAAGATTACTGTCCATACGCAACCCCAGGTTCCGCGCTTCATCAACCCGCTCAATAGGCTCACCCATAAGACTCAGACTTAGGCTTGCAGGCAGCTTCTTCAACTGCTGCCTCGTACCAAACAACATATACTTAGTCTTCACTGGGTTTAACATTAGACAGTTCTCATTCGCCCAGGTGGAGATACTCTCAAGGTCATCATTTAGATCTTTAATGGCTGAATCGTAGTCCTCTGGTTTGAAAGACAAATACAATTGCACATCATCCGCATAGATATGATATCTGCATTTCTGAAGGCACTTTATTATGTCTGCACAGTAAATAATAAAAATAATCGGACCCAAAATTGATCCCTGGGGAACCCCTCTTACAATTGTAGAAAGAGCTGAAATCAAAGTGGTCCATCCGCCAAACGCAATTCCACGAGTTGCTTTCTGTCACCGAGGTAGCTTTGGAACCACTGTATGGCGTTATCGTCAAACCCGTAATATTTTAACTTCGAAATTAGTAACGATACATTGATACAGTCAAAAGCACGTGAGAAATCAAGTAGAACCAACAGTGAACACATGCCTTTATCTTGAGCTGACAGAATGTTGTCGGTAACGTCTAGCAAAGCAGTAGACCTACTCCGGTGTTTCCTAAAACCAGATTGTAGGTCAGGCAGCAACTCGTTTTCTTCCAAAAACCGAGTCAATTGACGGCACACCACCTTCTCCATTACCTTCGAAAGACATGGTAAGATATTTTTGAGGTTAGTACTTTTGGGTATGGGTCTGACTATAGCAATTTTCCATGGATTAGGAAACTCGGATGTCCAAATGGAGCAATTAATGATACCCGTTATGGTAGGTAAAGTATGAGGTAGGGTTAGGGAAAGCATGCTCAGGGTTATCTGGTCGTGACCTTTAGCGTTAGACTTAAGCTCGGTGATAACATGTGAAACGTCGCTTTGATCTACCGGGGCAAGCGCGAATTTTGCTTCGCCGTGTCTGTTGGACTCATAAAATGATATAAGGGACGGACTAGCAACTGGGTTGCCTGGAACTTTTAAAAATGAGTTATTTATTAGGTCAGGGTCTCCAAAATGAGGGGGAAGTTCTTGACTTTGCTTTAAAAGCACAAACGTTGACTTGATATTCTTCCATAACAAATTAGGATTTTTTATCTTATTATTAATATTATGCTTAAAATATGCTACTTTTTCGTTATAGATTGAGTTGAGTTGATTGAGTTTCGTTGTTTCGTTATACTTTAATTGCTTATAGTATACTTTTTTTTGCTCCGTTTTAGTTTTCCTATACACAGCTAATGCTTTATCTTGTAGGGTCATCATGAGCTTCAAAGTGTCTGTGATCCAAGGATAAGATCGCTTCCTAAAAGTAAAAGTTTTAAGTGAAGCATGAATATCAAATAAAGTAATTGTAAAAGTTGACCATTTCATTAACATTGTTTAATTCTGAAACCGATTCTATGTTACATTGCAACAAATCCCTACAAAAACTATCCCTACAAATATCTATTAAAGGTCTAAATTTTATTACATACGGAATGAATTTTTCTCGCTGTATGTTAAATTCGCTAACTATAATAGAATGGCCAGTAATTTGACCGAAGGCTTCCACTGCCGTGTACCTTGCTTTAAGGTCCGTGCATAGAATATCGATCAAGGTCTCGCTCGAATCTGTGAAATGGGTTGGCTCCGTGATTAGCTGAGCGAGACTCGTGTAATTTAAAAATTCTAGTAGTTTTTTGGTTTTGCCATCGTTCAAATTCAGCATATTAACGTTGAAATCGCCCAGTAAAATATAGTGATCACAATTACCTAATGAGGCTAACGTGTTTGTGATGCCATCAAGGAATAAATCAATGTCATACCATGGCGGTCGATATGCCGTACCAATGGCAATACTCTTGCCGCTAAGTGTAATTGTCAGCCACATTTGTTCGACGGAATCGAACCTGGGATCACCCGTGCTACCGAAGATACGCGCGCACAAACCGCGGCGCAAATAAAATGCAACACCCCCACCTCTCCTGCCGCGAACAGATGTTGGCCGCGGAGTGTGACGTAGTCGGTAGCCGGGCACGACCGGCGCGCGCGCCTCCTCGCCAACTCGAATCCACGTTTCGTTAATAGCAAAGATATCGAAACCATACTTATCAATTGCACAGATCAAATCATCATGACCTGTACCCAGGGAACCAACGTTAAGGAGCCAACCTTGAGATATTTCCCACTGTTAGGCAGCATGAGGATAATGTAAATGTATTCCTACTGAAGAACGAGTTTTTGTATTTATTAGTAAGTAGTCTTAGTGTGTACGACAAAATAAACAGAAATTAAAAACAACACTAGTTCAGGATGACCTTTGCCCATCAGCAATCGGAACAGGTGCAGGTTCAAATATACGCTGTACATCAGCCTCGCACCGTATTTGGCGAGCGGGCTCCCCGGGTTTGCATCTGGCAAGAATACGGCCTCGCTTGCACCAGACAAACTGCCAACCCAGCCTACCCCCAGCCTCCCGCGCCATCCGAAATAACTCACGGTTTTGTTTCGTGAGGCGCTCGTTGACATAGAATCGCGCCGGTGCCCCCGGCATGCCAAGATCTGCAGAAGTCATGCCACGACGAACTCGTGCAGCCTCCAGCATCCCATCACGAAGGTCGCGGCGCGCAAATCGCACGACGAGAAAGCGAAGGCGGGTCACAACCGACGCTGGCTGCGCAGCGTTTATGCACCTACCGTCAGTACGCTCGGCGCTTACAATGTCGTGGGCCTCGATTTTTACGCCTAACTTTGACGCTACCAGTATGGCCGTGTGTATAGGGTTTTCACCGCTAGTCTCCGGTAGGTTTGAGATCTGTATGTCAGTAGCCAATAGTTCCTGATCACGCTCATTGATGTCGCTGCGCAATTGGTCAATTAATTTATGGACATCTGTCGAAACCACTGGCTGAGCCTCTGTACGGTTCTCCAAAGTGGCAACTCTCTCCTCGAGACCAGTCATACGCTCATTAGTCAGCTGTAACGATGACTTTACCTCAGCCAGTTCACTTCGTAGTAACTGGAACTCGCTACGCACTGCTTTAATAAGGTCATCTTTAAATTTAGATGACCTAATATCTAGGGCGAGCTCTTGCGTGACTCCCGTGGTGGTAGTATTGGCGGTGTTTGTAGGGCTCGTGTCCATAAAATCCTCTGTCAAAGCATCAACACGCTCTCTAACAGGCGTCCCAAACTGGTTATCCCGCACAACGTTTTCTTCGCATTCTGGACACCGCCAAGCAGATGGTACAGAGCTAGTCCTCCTAATACCAACGCCGTGTTTATGGTACCCGGATCGGCAGTTGTCACACTTAGCCACTTCCGTTGACTTCACAGACTCGCTGCAGGCCCCACACTTAACCATAGTGGAATTACCACAATCGATCTCGCTTGAGTAGTCAATCGACAGATAGTTCCTCCTTACGTCAACAGATGGAGCTGTTTTTAATAACGCGTTTGCGGCAGAATATGGTGTTATGGTTAGATGGAACACCATAAGCTTATGACACGGGTTCTAATTAAAGTTATGTGCACACAGGAACTGGGTCACAAAATATTTGCAGGAACTATTTTAACAACAGCAGTTATTATTTACACATATCGGGTACTAGAATATTGCTAAACAGATCTCGCAAACAGTTTTTGTGTTTCTTTTTATGTACACAGAATATAATCACTAGATAACAGAGTCACTTGTTGTTTTCACTGTTCTATGTGTTTTTATAATAAAATTTTGTTGAACGATGGAACTTGTTTATTTTTAAAAACGTAAAATTGTTTTAACACTGTTTCTCACACAAAGCAAGTACCGCCTCCTATGATAAAATCTTCTCTATGGAGGATGAGTGAACTTTACTCCCTGTTCCTCATTCCTCCAAACTGGTGACCCCGACGATCCCGAACCGGTCCCGACGATCCCGAACCGATCCGATTCCAACGATCCCGACCCGATCTCGGTCCGATCCCCAACCGATCCCGATCCTATCTAAGTCCGATCCCGAACCGATCCCGAACCGATCTCAGTCCGATCCCGACCCGATCCAGAACCGATCCCGTACCGATGCCGACCCGACCCCGAACCGAGCCCGACCCGATCCCGGTCCGATCGACGAACCATACAGATCTCGACCCGATCCTGGTCCGATCTCGACGAAAAAAAAAAAACCTTCAGACGGAGGGGAATAATGTGGCGGTGCCTACAACGCAACATGCGAACAACGCGTCATACTGACGTCACGCGAATCCTGCATCTCGCAATCAGAGTTTTCTGTGCAACTAGCACGCATACACGTTCACCACATAAAGTCGATGGGCAAAGTGGCCCGCCAGACAACTAGTCTGGTTGGAGGATCCTCCCTTTCCTATGGAGGATGAGTGAACTTTACTCCCTGTTCCTCATTCCTCCACACCCTGAAGCATATAGGTACCTGAGTAAGACATGATTACGTAACAAATACACCATACAATACAGGAAACCACGATTTCTGTGTATTCCTTTTTAGTGAATACTCCTTAGGAAGAAAATAGAAATACATCCTTCATTGCACTCCATAAATGCTATTAAAAAGCAAAGATCTCCTTCGGGAACAGTTAAAATTTGGGAAATAGTCTTGTTTTCTATAAAATACAGGCGAAAAATGTTGAAAATATAAATAGTAACTAAACTCTTCGTAGGTAGTTAACTAAAAGTACAGTAAATATATACATAAAGTGTATTATACTAGTTTAAACTGAAGAATACAACCAATATTACCTAAAAAGTGTATAAGTGTAAATGCATGTGTTCTTAAAATAGACTTATCTCTTTCCTTTAAACTTATCTGTCTGAACTTCTTTTCAAACTGAGTTAACGTCTACTACTTTGCCAGGTTAATTACCTTATTGGCATAGTAAATTACTGTGGAGATAACTAACTTTTAAACTAAGTTTTGTGATAAAAATAAAGTCTTGTGTAGATAACCCTCCATCAACTAATGTTATAAATAGAAAAGTGAGTTTGTTTGTTTGTTCCGCTTTCACGCCGTAACTACTGAACCGATAGCTTCGAAATTTTGCAGACGTAAAGTTAGGAGTCTGGATTAAATGACAAGGTACTTTTTATCCCGGAAAACATTGATGTTCCTGAGGGAAATCTAAAAAGCGTGATATTACCGAATTTCACGCGGGCGAAGCTGCGGGCGGAAAGCTAGTGAAAAATAAAGTAAGATACTCACTTGTGCGTAGTGACTGAGCGATCGACTGCTGCGCTGTGTGTCGCTGGTTCGTTTCCCCTCATGCGAAAAATATTTGTGTGTAGTAAGTAGTACCTGCAAGTAATTGTTTCGGGTCTGGCTGTTTGTGCGAGTTTATATGTTTGTAAACGCACCCATGATACAGGAATAATTGCTATTGTTGGGCAAAGTTTAATAATAATAGAAAAAAAAACACTAATCAATAGGTCATTTTATTAATGTTATATTAAGTGCTATTTATTAATAGTTGGTATTAACAGCCCGTAGCATGATTACGTAATACCTACACTATTCCTATTAATTTGAATAATTTTGAAGTATATTGCAAATCCATTGCTTCGTATGTACGACAAATATGTGTGCTTAATAATGTAAATAACGCAATGAATATTGTTGAGCTGTCAAAATGAGACCAATAGGTTTTTTCTTTTTCATATAAACAAAAAATTAAGACGACACAGTGCGATGAAAACTCGAGTGACGTTACCAGCCACCCTGATCTTTGATGCCTTTTATATTAGTCAATTTTTATTGATTTGATAAAACAAAATATACTTATCAAATATTTTTCTATAATCTGAATAACGGACTAAATAGAATAATTTTTTTTTACCCAGGAAACATCTCTAGTGGTATTGTGTTATGAAATTACCCTGCTGGGGTCTAAACTTGTGTCTGGTTGAAAAAAAAACCATCCATAGAAAGTGATACGTTTAAGAAACGAAAAAGATTTTATTCATATACAGTAGGTAGATATGTCTCTGATTTTATTAAACAATAATTATGGTTCAGAACAAAGAATGATGTTTAAAAATAGTTTCGGCTATCAAATACTAAAAGCAGGGTTTAATCATGCTATAAATAAGCAGGCCGGAATAACAAATAGTAAAAAAATATTACCAGTCAATATGTACAGAAATAGATGTTCCCAAAACCTTATTTTCGGACTTCACGTTCCTCCCTCTCTGTCTGACCTTTCACGAAACATACGTCGTGATGTTGTATGTAAAATAAAATAAATATAATCCGTTACGGATATTGAGAAAATCCGGTTCAAATGCTGATTGGATTGTCCGCAGTTTTTCCATACGCCTGAAAATCTCTCAAACTGCTCGGAATCAAAGGGATGAGGATGGCTGCAAAGCCTGTTGAATTTGCCGCTTCCAATCAGCGACTGATTATAGAACTAAGTAGAACAAATGTTTTATTATAGACAAGTTACAGGTTTTACTGTGGAGTACAGCTTAGAACTTGTCTATACGTCTATTTAGGATTGAATTAAAAATGTTCCCAAATGTACCAGAAACATAATCTTGAAATGCAGACAGCTGCTTTTTTATGGCGCGCGTTCTGACCCACCTTTACGTCAATGTCACAGCTGTCAAGTGACATTGACGTTAAGCCGACACTATTGTGGCAGTGACAACGTCATTTGTTTTGATTAGATAGGTTCTGTCAAAAACGCATGGAAGACACGTGGTCTTGCGACAGCTGAACGGAGGGTAAAGCCTTTGTTCAGGAGTGGGAAAATAAAAGTGCCTTGTTCAAAACTTATAAACACTTATTTGTACATACAAAATGAATTATGTCAGATCGTCATGTCACCAGAACATATTTTAACGTTACTTTTTTGGTCATCAGAAGTCCGAAAGTCAGACCACTACTCTTAACAAGAGGCATCGTGTTACCTAGTGACTAGATTATTAAGGTCTTGACCTTAACAATCTATTTACTGATGACTGTCCTTAACAATTATTACTTATTTCTTAACTCTTAACAATGTCAAGACATCGACACAGACAACAAGAGTTGTGAAGGATAGTCATCATCATCATTTCAGTCGAAAGACGTCCACTGCTGGACATAGGCCTCCCCCAAGGACCTCCACGACGGCCGGTCCTATGACTCCCGTGACCTTCACCAGGTTGTCGGTCCACCTTGGACATTCGAAACTTACCCATTAAACGATTTAAAAAGTATATAAAGGCCAAACTTTGCAAAAAGGGGTATTATAAAATCACAGATTATTTAGGAGACAAAAAAGCTTGGGACTGAGCTGTTCGCTCTGTTAAGCATTGTTATTAAGCAATATGCGTAATTATAAGGTAAATTATTGTAAATATTTTCATTTTTAATGTCTGGACTTGAAAAAAGACGATGATCCCTGAGTTTGTTTCGGCTATTTCTTCTCAGAGGTAGTCAGTTAGGAAATGCCGGCTTCATCTAGTTAAAAAAAAAAAAAAAAAACATGACGTGTAAAAGTGATCGGTGAACCTACTTGCTTAATAAACGATTTTATTTCATTTCATTTCATTTCTTGTCGGGGGCCTTCCGACGCTGCGTCTTCCGGTGCGTTGTCAGATAAACAGTCGCTCCATATGAAATATTGGTATTCACCCGAATCCTGTTAGACTGTAAGCTGACCCCAATATAGTTGGCAAAAGGTAGATGATAATGATGACTTCTTTGGCGCTCATCCTAACATCTCTTTTTTTATATATATTCTGCATTTAAAAGGAAGAAATATGCAGATTCAAAGAGGCATGCCATGAAGGGAGATCATGGATAAATGATTTCATACAGGTCGATCAAAATTTTGGCTACGCTTGCCGCGGATGTTTGGTGGAATGGCAAACATCCGTTACGTATCCAGACCTGCTTGTGAAAGCAGGTTAATCTGTCGATTTCGATTGTCATTTACGGATAATTGACAGCTGTTACGGTTTTATTTATAATTATAAACTAGTGCTTGACAGCAATCCTATATGATGGTAAGCAGTGATGCAATCGTTGATGGTAAAGCGCGCTAGTTTATTAGGAGCATATACACTAAGATAAAGAACTGAGTGAATAAAAAAGGAAGACGGCAGTTGAGCGAGGTGATGCAATGTTAAACTCAACAACTCGACCGACAATGCTGCGCCAGAGGGAGATTGATCTGGAGACCCTTAACGACCAAACTCCCGACACAACAACATTTGACGCACAGTACCAGGCACACATCGCAACTCCACTGCTTAGACCCGTTTTCCGTATGGCTTCTCCAGACATCATGCCGGAACACGACGAATCGCTTGGCGGCAAGCTTGTCTGGTGGGTGGTAACTTCTGCCAGCAGCCTATGTTATGTCCTACCATCAAGAATCAAAAATGTCTGTTACTGTCTTATCTTACCAAGGCATATTGTGTAATCCAGTAACTGGGATGTATAGGTCAGATAAGCAGTCGATCCCTGTCATCACTGTGTCGGCAAATCGACCCCGAAATAGTTGGGATAAGGTTCGACAGAGTTCGAAGTTTTAGTTTAACCATATTTCAGAGACAGTCATTATCTATGCATTTTAACGGAAACATGTCATTAAATAAACGTTGACGACTTCGATCAAAGCGGCACTATTAAACCATACTTAACGAAGACTAAGTTTAAAATATTTTAACTTAACTGTAGGAGTTTAGATTGTTCATTACTAAGTTTTAGTCCATTATCTAAGACATGGTAACGACATAGTAGTTTGAAGATATACGGTCAACAATATAAGTCGATTAACATAATATGATTCGATATTATTTTTAGTTTAGCTATTTTTTTTAAATAGTGTTTGTTAATTTAAGAACAAAAAATCAAAAAGAAATCTTGGTATTTAAAAAAAAAACAGCTTTTGTTCATTTTAGAAGAGCCGTACTTTTAAAAACCTTTTTTAAGCTAAATATTTTAAATTTTAAACAAAAATCTAGGTACTTTTTCGCATTTAATAACAGAACCTAAGAGTTAAGAAGACAAAAACAATCAGAGTAATGTTCTATAAATTAATGCCATTTCGATGTACTGATGAGTAATTAAGTTATCGAAAACAAAAGTTTTAATTGACTTTTGTTGCCCATCGTATCTACTAATACTCGTCAACAGGTTTGACATTAAATTCAAAGATGAATGAACTACAATTGGTTTATTTTTTCTTTCTCACACTTTTCTTATATCACATGACATTGGCAGAATAGACTACGTTGACAGCATTGATTGTCATAGAAAAAAAAAAACTTTTGAAGACGTCTTCAGATGTAATTTATTTCAGAATGTTTTTTTTTTTGGTTCACTTCTTTCCGTACTTTTGAACAGAAAAGGCAAAGTAGAGACATATTACGCCATACAGCCTAGACTTCAGTAACTATTTTCTTCAGTAAGTTTATATCCTAACTTATCCTAATTTACCCTAAACTTATCCTTTTTTTTTTTTTTTTGACGCCGTGGGAATGCGTTTACGCACCATACCCCGAAGGGCGTGTGTGGGACTCGCCCAGCCAAAGCCGGGAATACCCACTAAACCCGAACAGCGGCACACCGACATCGCCTTAGTGGCGGGGTCATGGGAAATAGCAAGCCTGCCTACCAATCCCCCGCCGGCGATTCCCGCCAGAAGGCGGGCCCACAGTGGGCCCTCCATAGGGAGGGGCCCGGCTGGGTACGTCTTCTTGTGCGAGAAGACGCAGCAGCCAAGGGTTTTTTAGCGAGGTGTCCTTCCTCTTAGCCCCACTCGTTTGCCCGAAGGCAAACGGGGCCCCCAGCTCCTCTCAATGAGGAGACCGGGTTGCCCGACGGTGACCCGGACTTCGGGTCACGTCAGCCACCTGGAGTGGTGGCCGACCCGCCGCGCGTGACCGCCGAAGCGGTCCCCACTTCTGGTTTTGGTCCGCGCCGGTAAACCGGTAACCCCCATATCTGGGGGCCGTTCCCCTATCCGCCACCTGGGGACGCGTCCGATGGCAGGCCAGAAACTGCACACGGACCCTAAACTTATCCTAACTTAACTTAATCTAACCTAACTCCTTTCGATTCCCGCGTGAGGCCGATTAGGAAGGGTTTAGCGTAAAGACATGATGTGGCCACTATGCTACAATATTTCACTGTTCTTTATGAATTATTCACTGAATGCACTTTTTACTACACAAATCACGCGTTTTTATTTAGTAAACGACACTATACATGATTCCAATGAAAAATGAGCGTCTCACTCAGCTTTCACGCCAAAACTCATATTGTTGCTATATTTAGGTGAATAATCGTAGACAGCGGTGTCGATCATAGACATACTAAAGGACATGCCGTACGCGTATAATCTGCAGTAATTTTTTTTTTTGGTTTGAAAAGACTGAGAGAGATGGCCTATGCTTTTTGTCTAGCACTATCTCTTTCCTCATGGATGATTGATGATTTTGAGAGAGATAAAGGTAGACGGAACTTCTTTTCCTCTCTTTCTTTCGGAGTGCCACAATTGGGTTGTATCCTAAAAAATAATTTAAAGTCCATCAGATAGATTTATAAAAAATATTGAACACGTTTTTTTATTTTTTCTTTCATTCAAATACTTAGGAAGATATATTGATTTGAAATGTCGCATGACGTCACGCCGTAGTACAAAATATACCACGGCGTGACGTAATTAGCCCCCACTCCGTAATTTTAATACGATATATCTCAGTAGTTTTTGGTAATTTCGACAAAATAAAAAATACGGGTCTTAATTTTTTTTAATATCTATAAGACGGACTAATTATTTTTTTGATTTTCATACTTATATTATACTTTACTATTATATATACTTATATATTCTTATATACTTACTTATATATACTTTTATACTTATATATTCTCATCTCTTAGGCATGTCCATTAGTATAATATGTCGATGGTGTAGATTCTCTTCTTCACAAACTAAACTAATTTTACGTTCAATGCATCTTTTTCTTTCTATTTCATTAAGAAAAGGAGAGAAAAAAAAAATAGTTTAGTCCTGTCAAATTCTGGTACTCCATAAACAGTTTAGATGCGATTAAAAATAAGTCAATTTACGTGAAGCGCAAACTAATTTATTAATTTGGTGAAAGCTTTTTCTTTATATACTTAGAACTAATAGCGTCCCACGGCTTCATTCGGATAAGTTTCGATTTGGTTGGAATATTCGGATAAAAATTGTTATAAAACATCTGTTTGCTAAATTACACGCAAATCCGTTGAGTAGTTTTTGCGTGTATGAGTAACAAACACATCCATACAAACTTTTACATTCATATAACATCAGTAGGAATAGTTTCTACCCTTAAAAACTGGAAAGTAATTTTTTTGATCCATCTCCGTTCCACCATTGGATGACCCGTCGTACGGCGAGTTTCCACCCTTACGTTGTTGACACTACAACGATCCGAACGAAGCATTTTCGCATCTTCTTTTATACCGCGTACATCGTGGAACTGGAACAATTTGCCAGCGGTGGTGTTTTCGTCGGACTACAATTTAAGTGTCTTCAAGGTTAGAGTGAATACGCTTTTAATAAATTAGAGCGCTTTAGCATCAACGATTGTGTGTTACCATTAGGCGCGGGATTGCGGTCAAGCACTAATTTATACATTATAAAAAAATAAAAAACATAAAAGCAGAAGCGACTCGTTTGTAAGTAACCTAACAATAGATTTAATACCTACATACTCTCCACCAATTACTTGTGTAAGGCTGGGAACAGACCCCACAATATAATTACAATCAAACATGTCAAGAACTTCATCCAGCGGTCAGAAACACTTTAAGTAAGTGTGCTAAACTGCTGTTAACTTAATTCATAACTTAACGCCTTGCTAACTTACTGATCTATTGGGTTACACGTGGTTTGAAACATTTGGGTTGAAAGTTGGAAATGTGGTTGCATTTTGGAAAAGGCACAATTTTTGAAGTGAAACTTCTTTACGCACGCTTGACTTGGGGAGTAAGCTGGCGAACGCGTGACGTAAGCGTTACGAAAAGTGATCGGGCAAGGCGAACGGAAGTAAATATAAGCACAGAGGCGCCCGTGACGCGAGCTTGGTACTACAAGGTCTACGAGTTTTTTATAAAAATAGAAGATCTATGCAAAAATATTAATTTACCAATGAAACCATGAAATAAATTTAAATATTTATAGAAAATTAATATATGTTTATGTGTATACATGTATATATTGTACACACATATATATATATATATATATATATATATATATATACATACAGATGGAGCGAAAGAAGTTTCACTTCAGTCGTGTGGTCATAAGCACACTCGTTTTATAAGTAAATCTCGGAGGAATAAAATACACTGGCCATCGAAGAATAAATTCAAAGTGTATTCATTAAAATAGGGTAGTTGACTAAAAAAAAAACCAATTAGTGTCAAATTTCCAAAAAATACTTGACACGTATTTTTTCGTTTTTCATATAAACAAAAAATTAAGACGACACAGTGCGTTGAAAACTCGTGTGACGTCACTGCACGCTACACTTTTAGCGCGCAGTGACGTCACCAACCACCACTCCTGATCTGTGATGCCTTTTATGTTAGTCAATTTTTATTGATTTGATAAAACAAAATATACGTATCAAATATTTTTCTATAATCTGAGCCCTAGGGCTTTTCTAGCTACATTATTACCCTAGGGCGCTAATTGTTCACTTACAAGCCCCATTTGGGGGTAATAAGAACCTATTTACTGAATATGAGAGATGTAAAATTAGTTTAGTGAACAATGGAATCGAAGCCAGTATATGTATGTTATGTAAGCAATTAAATACTTACGTTTATTCCCTCTTAATACTTAATACGCCCAGTTCAGCTGGGCAGCGTTCGGGAAGCTACGCTACATCTTCTCGTCGTCCAAGATACTACAGTGTCTCAAGACTAAAGTCTTTGACCAGTGTGTGTGTTGTCAGTGATGACGTACGGAACTGAAACGTGATTGCTCACAGTGGGCCTCATACGAAGGCTCAGAGTCACACAAAGGGCAATGGAAAGAGCTATGCTCGGTGTTTTTCTGCGTGATCGAATCAGAAATGAGAAGATCCGCAGAAGAACCAAAGTCACCGACATAGCTCTTCGAGTCGCTAAACTTAAGTGGCAGTGGGCAGGGCACATTGCTCGCAGAACCGATTTTCGAAGGGGCAGTAAGGTTCTGGAGTGGCTTCCACGCACTGGAAGACGCAGCGTAGGGAGGCCCCCAACGAGATGGACCGATGACCTGGTTAAGGTCGCGGGAAGCCGATGGATGCGGGCAGCACAAGACCGGTCATCGTGGAAAACCTTGGGGTGGCCTTTGTCCAGCAGTGGACATCCATAGGCTGAAAAAGAAGAAGAATAAATACTTCTTAGTGATGGAGCTGCCAAGAAGTAGTAACAAATTCTCACCCTGACTACAGAAATCAACTCTAATTTTTGTGGTCCTTTTCAAAAATTTTTTTTTTTTTTTTTTTTTAATAATTATAAACTAGCGCTTGACCGCAATCCCGCCTGATGGTAAGCAGTGATGCGATCGTTGATGGTAAAGCGTGCTAGTTTATTAAGAGCCTATTCACTCAGAAAAACCGAGCGAATACGAAGGAAGACGGCAGTTGAGCGAGGTGATGCAATGTTAAACCCAACAACACGACCAACGATGCTGCGCCAAAGGGAGATTGATGTGAAGACCCCCCACGACCAAACTCCCAACACAACAACATTAGGCGCATCGTACTCGGCACACATCGCAACACAACTGCTCAGACCCGTCCTCTGTACGGCTTCACCAGACATCATGCCGGAACACGACAAATCGCTTGGCGGCAAGACTTTGTCTGGTGGGTGGTAACTTCTGCCGGCGGCTGATGTTATGATGTTATATTAAAAGTGGGACACAGTTTTACACTGACTTCATATGTTTTGACGAATATTATGTCTGGACTTTAAAAGAGACATATATATAGAGGTAATTGCGGAACACACTATCAGTGGCAATGAGTTTCGTTTTGACAGTTCAACAACATTCATTGCGCTATTTATTTTGTTAAGCTCACACATTTTTCGAACATATGGAGCAATGGATTAGCAATATGCTTCAAAATGATTCCAATTGATATTTAGTAATATAGTAGTAGTGAGTTACTCAGTCAGGGTGCTGAGTTTGTTTCGGCCTTTCTTCTCAAAGTATTCAGATCCGAAACTACATCATTAAGCAATTTTTTTTTTAAACTACGTAACTTGTCATTTTAATGGGACTTGCACAAGAATTAATTACATTTTATTGCAATTAAGAGGTTTATTCATAAACGATGATTAAAGTTAAGTGATGTTTAAATGCCAAAAATATATGGTAAAACAGTCGCTAATCACTGGCTAATTTTAAGTAACGTTTATAAATAAAGAGGTAAATATCTAGGAACTATCCGATTATCCATCAAAAATGACCGTGACAAATACCGCTTACCAAGCTTTCAGCGAAAAGCCATCGACCGATTATAACTACCGGACCCTTAAATGGAACTATCGCGCATTTTCATGTAAACTTCAAAGGCCTAAAACATAAAAAGAAACGAAAAGTTAAAGAAAAAGTTTTTATGCTGTTTTGTAGTCGATATTACTGGCCGTGTCACCCAATGGTGATACAATTGACACCGTGTTCTTTATTTGAATTCACGACCACTAAAAATGTACAGCGGGGGTTTAGGCGGGAAAGTCAAGCTGAGTGTCACGCTCATTTTTCATCGGACTTTTAAAATTATTTATAGTGTTGTTTACTAAATAAAAGTGCGTGATTTATGTAGTAAAAAGTGCATTTAGTAAATAATTCATAAAGAACAGTGAAATATCGCAGCATAGTGGCCACATCATGACTTTGTCTAGAACCTCCATCGTAAGACGGATCACGCCGTCTTTTTCGACATGAACAATTCATTACATGACATTGGCTAAATGTACAAACCGTGCGAAGCCATAAAAGAAAGAGAAAAAAGAAAGAAAAATGTACTGCTGACTTGTACCTATCAAAAATGTAGTTTGGTTCGATTTTAGAGTCCGGGAAGGGAATGTATTGACTCAAAATTAGCGAAACACCAACCCAGCTATTCTCAAATAGAATTACAAGACGAGCGTTTGCAAATGCAATCACCAAATTCGCTTGAACAGATACGCCAACAATAAAATCAATTCTACGGCAAAATGCATCGACGTACTCGAGAATTCAGGGCAGACGCTCTGCCACAAATCACATTGTCGCCAGTAGCCACTGACCATTACATCCTGACCTCACATGCCTGTGGTTGTGGGAACTTTGTGAAGGAGGACAGGTATCAAGGGAGTTCAGGCTATAGTGGTCAAGATAACCGTGCCTCCGGGCGTCCGGTTATGTGTGACTAAGTTGTTTTCCCGTTGGGAGTGTTCTGATTACGTTTTGCAGGATCGGATTGTCGGTATTTGTCGGTTTGCTGGTCGTTGTATGGATGAAATATCTTTAATATCTACTCTATGTGCGCTTTTAGAAACCTAAAAGTGCGAATAACTGTAGGAAAACTTTTACAATCTTATGTCATCATCATCAACATTTTTATCGTCCCACTGCTGGGCACAGGTCTCCTCTCATACAGAGAAGGATTGAGCGATGATGATTGATTGATGAGTGTGCGGGTTTGATTTCAGATCAGGCAAGTACCAATGTAACTTTTCTAAAGTTATATGTACTTTCTAAGTATATCTTGGACACCAATGACTGATTACAAGGTGAAGAAAAACATCTTGAGGAAACCTGGACTTTAAGTCTGAAATTGCCAATCCGCATTGCGCAAGCGTGGTGATTACGCTCAATCCTTGTCTGTATGAGAGGAGACCTGTGCCCACACTGCTGGGCACAGGACTCCTCTCATACTTGTACCTCTAAGAATTTTCTTTCTCCTGGCTAGTATATGGGGTCGGCGCAACATATACATATTCCCCCTTATTCATAAAAGATGTTTAAAGTTAACTAGTGATTAGCGATTCTTGAACGATTCAATTTTGACCTGTTAACGTCACGTAACTTAAATCATCCTTTATGAATATACACCGCAGTGTTTAAAGGGTTTATTCATAAACGAAGATTAAATTTAAGTGACGTGCAAACGTCTAAAATGTATGGTTAAAGAATCGCTAATCACTAGTTAACTTTAAACATCTTTTATGAATAAGGGGGATTATCTATTAAAACTTCTTGCAAACGTCTCTAATTAATTCGGTAGTCACACCTTTTTAAACATAATAATCGTTCACACAGTCCATTTATAGCTTTATTCTTACCCTAATTTTATAGTCATGTTCTAGGATCATTTCTCAATAAAAGGAAAAAGTGACAGTGAAAATATCTAGAATAATAATATCACCCAATATTACAAAAAAAAAAAAAAAAAAACATTACGGTCAAAACAATTAAATAATCCTAAGAAAACACGATTAGCTTAATGATATTCTATTTGTATTTGAATATTTAAATTAGTGTTCCTATTTCAAAATGCGTCAGGTTGTGCAGTAGAATCCATTTTCCGTATTCATTTAAATTATTTTGCAATTTTAAAACTACAAAACAAATAAAATACCATACTATAGCAGTGCGTATAATAATGTGTGATTATTTTGACGACTGTGACAAGCTTTATACTAGTATAGTCGTCAACGGTATCTCTTATAATTAGTATAGTTCTAGACAATAAAAATAAAACAAAAATTTGAAGACATGATTGCGTCATTTACCTCGCATTCATAATGATAATAAAAATTGTTAATAATTTTCTAGTTATTAAAAAATCTGTATGTAATATAATATGTATGTAATAGAACAGATTTTGTTCGGTCTTTAGAAAATTGATTTTCAGTAGGTATGAAAAGTAAAACATAATATAATTGATCCAACTTCAATTATGTAAAAAATGTCCCAGAGCAATTTGTATACCAATTTTCTTTGATAATTCTTAGTTATTATTTGACGAAACCAATAGCTTCAAAGCCTAAAAGTATTTGCAAGGATTCTGCGATGTTGCCAACAAATAAAACAAAAGAAATACTGCTTTTTGAATAATTGGCGCCATTGACTGTTTAAAAAAAGAATTCGTTTCTTCGAATTACAATCGGGATGTCATCGGAATATTGTGGATATAATATGAAAGTCAAAGTACATCGTTGGGATAAATCCACCCGGTCTACTGGTGAACGATAAATTTCTTTATTAATATTTTTTATTGAAATAATTTAATAATAATAATAACCTGTTTCTGTAGATTTAGTACGTGATTCTGAACATGACGTTGAAAGTATTCGCCGGTTAAAAATAAGAACCTTTCAAGGTTTCCTTGTCATCATCACTCCATACCCATAGTATAAAACAAAGTTGCTTTCTCCTCCCATGTCCATGTACGATTAAATCTTTAAAACTACGCAACGGATTCAGATGTGGTTTTTTAATAGATACTTAGAGTGATTAAAGAGGAAGATTTATATGTATAATAGCACCCATTAAATAATGGAGAAGTACTGTTATTTTTGAGGTTTCTATTGTGATGTCGTAAATAATTATATAATTTTTTTCCGCGTTTGCAGTGAAACGCAGGCTGAACCCTACGAGATTTATCAAAATGTACTAAATATTGTACACATTGAACAGGTCTACAGAAAACTCCGCGATGGTATATATCTATATAACATTTTTTTATCATTTATTTTTACGACAGCTAATGGCTAATTTTCGGAGTAATTTTAACTAATACAGCATTAATCTTTATCCAATTAAATACCTTAAATTAATTGAGTTGATTTAATATAGATATATATCGCTCTGTACAGCATATGATTTAAATGAATATTTTCGAAGATAGTATAGATTTATAGATTTAAAAATTGCGGGACGTAGCGGCCGGCCTGGACGGCGGGAACGGTGGGCCGCTCTGTTTTTTAGGGTTCCGTAGCCAAATGGCAAAAAACGGAACCCTTATAGATTCGACATGTCTGTCTGTCTGTCCGTATGTCACAGCCATTTTTTCCGAAATTGTAAGACCTATACTGTTGAAACTTGGTAGGTAGATATGTATTCTGTGTACCGCATTAAGATTTCGATGCAAAAATAAAAAAAATAATGATAAATATTGGGGGTTCCCCATACTTAGAACTGAAACTCAATTTTTTTTTCATCCAACACGTACGTGTTGGGTATCCATGGTTTGGTTTTTTTTCTAAACCGAATAGTTTGCGTGACCGACGCTTCCAAAGTGGAAAAAAGTTGGTCCCCCTCTAACTTCTAAAATAAGAAAATGAAAAATCTAAAAAAAAAAAAACATATAATGTACATTACTATAATACGTTACTATAAAAACTACCAACGAAAATTGTTTTGAACGAGATCTAGTAAGTAGTTTTTTTTTTAATACCTCGTAAATCGTAAACCGCTTATTACTGCGTAATCTTTCATACAAATAACTTAAATCCTTTAATTTCATACATCAATGGTACGAAACCCTTTGTGAGTCCGATACGCATTTGTTTTATTTTTTTATACAACGTTCACAGTTTTTCTGTAGTGTATTTATTAGTACTAGCATTGTACCCGTGCGAATCCGGGGTGGGTCACTAGTTAGATACATTAGCAGTTGCTATAGGCTATTATATAATTATTTTAATAAATTGTAGTTTCAAATATTACTTTACTTACCTTGCAGCTTAGAGCAACACAGGACACCGGGGGCTCCGGTCCGCCCTGTGTTGCTCTATGCCTTGCAATAAAATTTCCCAATTAAATGAAATCTGAATTGCATCGTTGCATTTCATCACTGAATTAAAATCAATTTTATTCGTTTTGCTGTATCCATATTATTTTGTGTTTCTTACAGAAATGAAAATGGCCCAGATGTACTTAGCTGTCACCATCGTCGCGCTGCTAGCGATTTCACACGGCGTCAGCGCGAAACGTGAGTATTATTACGCAAAAAAGGTTTTATTGTCTAGATCTACAATAACATTGTGCAATATATTTTATTCTACAATAAGATTGAAAGATGCATTGCATCCCAACGATCAATTATATTGCATAATAATACGAAGTGCTCAATGATTTCGCGCGTGTACTCCACGTCAAGATGAAACACGAACTATAAAACATTGCGCAATACTGACCCTACACGATGCAAAAATAAGGTACAATAAAAATTAAACTCGCTCAAACTTTTGTTCAATCATTGCAGTCTTCAGTATTTAGCCTAATCGATCAATTATAATGCACAATTCGTAATATTGCACAATATAATTGATCGTCCAGGGGCCGCCTAAATGCTGCGAACATTATCAGTTAAAGCACCAAAAGGCTATTTTGACGCGCAAAAAGTCGGAACAACCTCGCGATCTTGTTGTGGATGATAATTTTTTTTTGGCGGGCCTTAGGGGTAAGCCGAAACGTAACCTATGCCGTGACGGGAAACGGAATGACGCTCTCTGAAGCCGTTACTGGTAAAATATCGATAGCATCTCATGGCAGTGTCAATTTTTTTATATACAGGGTATATCTGACATCGTAACGCAAACTTCGCGAATAGGCTAGGCCGTATGCCACTAACAAAATTATGATAATCATTTATGTCGTTAATGAGCGGTTACAGAAATAACAGTGTTTAAAAAAAGTGTCGGCTCGGCATTTGAACGTTGCAAGCGCGCCGCCGTGCGTGTTTATAGGTATGACGTTGACCCCTGTAGCGAACTCTATTAAATCAGCTGCTAGGATAGTTTTTCTAGTATTTTTCATATTGGGGTTTTTGTGTAATTAAAGAATTAATTAATTTTTACTTTAAAATGCTATTGGATTATAAAAGTATAGCAATTATGAACGGTCTAAAGTAAAAAAAAAACTGCATATAATTTTTTTTAAATCGGGAAAAAGCCGACGCAAAATTCCACCACTGGGGGGTTCAGAATCATGTACTGGATCCATGGTACTCGTTTGTGCGTCGATGTCACATACACCCTTTATTTCTAATAACAATTCACAAAACCATGGCTACTATATTTTTTATGAAAAACGTAACCCTTAAATCCTTTATTAAATAGAAAGTCTATTAAAACGAACCACATTCTTAATAATTTATGGGTAATAGACCACAATAAAGAATAGAGAGGTTTAATTACTGCTTTTGAACTATATTGTGTAGAAATTAAAGTTGTTTTTCCATTAATTCACATTTGCTTACATTTTTGGGAAACAAATCGCAAACAGAACGTTTTTCATGTCATCAGTTACCCTTAAACTAGGTATAACATTCACTTATGTACGTTTACCAATAATAGTAAAATAAGACTTTTACGAAACTTTAAATCAACAATCTCTGTTTATTCCCGCCTACCGATCACCACTGAAAGTAAACTAAACTGTTTAACTTGGCCTAACTTACTTTAACTTAAGCCTTAAGAGCCTGAACAAATGTGCAAAACTTGCAAAGGCTCTCAAGAAACTCTCGTCGCTGTAATGTTTGTAAACTCGGCCGTGTAATGTTTGTAAACGTTACGTTTATGATCATATTTATGATTATTTATGCAATATTTAGTTATAGTTAGGCTTTAAGTTCTAAAAGTTAGTAGCTTAGTGATAACGGCCTCGACTTATGAGTAATGTTTGTGGGTTTTTTTATCTTTATTTAGTTTAGGGACTTTTACACGACTGTATTTGCCAGTCTCATCGTACCTAACCCAATAACTAAACTAAACTTTAACCTAATAAAATTAACTTAAAATAAACTTAATCTTAACTTATTTTATTTTATTGGGGAAAACAATCAATTGTACATTACATAATGATCACTACTTTTCCACAGGTTACTTGTGGTAACTTACACTGCTAACTTAACAAATATAAAAACTTTATAGGCGGCCTCTGAAGTATGTGTGGACAATATGTAATGGAAAGTACTTTACTTGGAAGGCGCTTCACTTTGTGTGAATAATCTCGTCACCACTGCTCTTAAACCTGTCAAGGGAAAGATCTCAAAAACAAGAATTTAAAAACATGTTACATCTACCAAACCGCACTGGCTACGCCTGGTATATTACGGCCCATTCCCTCTCAAAGACAGGAGGCTGGTATCCCTTAAGTTAGAACATTGTAGGCTAAATTCGCTATGCTTATTCTAAAATTTGAGACTAATTGCCTTTGAAACATAAAATCTTTCATCATTTTCTAAATATCTAGGTTAGTCAGATCAAATTTCACCTAAATATCATCAAACAAGGATTAATGTATTTGATGTTACCTATTCATAAACGATTTTTATGGTACTAATAAGCAGAATAGTATTCTTAACACATAATTTGTGTACGGGCGGCTTCTACGATTATCCAACTAAAAGTGATTGTATTTAATGATCACGAAAACGAAAGAATTAAATTATTTAAGTATTTGAATTTAAAATAAAAAAATATTTGTTGAAACAACCAAGTCAATTAACTGGCCGGTAATAGTGATAACAAAAAAAAAAAAAAAACCATTTGCAAAAGACTTTCTAGTGGCGACCTTTTTTAGTGGAAATCTTTTTAGTGGCGGTCTTTATTTATTTCTTTTGACAATAAGTGTCTAGCATTGTGTAGTAACAGTACACAGATTTGAAAACTTTTTAAAACTAATACTTTGAATACATAAATGAATGAATTTTGAGACCGCGAATTTGTCGATACGATATAAAACAATGTTTTAAATTTGGGACGGAAATTTTTGGACTTAGTAGGTACGGTGCAGTTACGTTCCGATGTGTGCCGGGTACGATGTACCAAATGTTGTTGTGTCGAGAGTTTGGTCGTGGAGGGTCTCCAGATCAATCTACCTCTAGCGCAGTATCATTGGTCGTGTTATTGGGTTTAACATTGCATCACCTCGCTCAACTGCCGTCTTCCTTCCTATTGACTCAGTTTTTTTGAGTGAATATGCTCTTAATAAACTAGCGCGTTTTACCATCAACGATTGCATCACTGCTTACCATCAAGCGGGATTGCGGTTAAGCACTAGTTTATAATTATCCAAAAAAAAAAACGTTTTTTTTTCCGTAGGTACGTTTAAAATATTCTTCATATCGTATTTTTCATATGTTATGATTCAAAATTATGACATATGAAAATAGTTACACCAATTTATTGACCCAACTTTGTACTCATAAAGAATAAATTGAACACATAAAAATAAAGATATAACAAAGATCACATATTATGAAAAAGTACCTAAAAATATGACAGCCATGTGTCAATGTCAGTGACGCAATTTCAAGCAGTAGGGCTTCCACCACAAATGAGGTAAGTTCCTCACCCTTCATGGGACCCAGGAGACCAGAGCCTAGGAAATATCTTAAGACAAAAAGGAGTAAGATTTTCGGCAAAATATTACGTTGTTAAAGAAAAGCCAGTTTTGATGGAGTAATGTTTTGGATGTATAAGATACTGGAGAAACTAAAACATGTTTTTTCCTACGTTTTAAAGAGACTAGAAAATCTCTGTATAATAGTCAAACAAAGATAAAAAATAGTTAAACTAAGTACTCACCACACTTCACGGGGTTTTCATAACTTGACAATACGTAGGTAGATCTGTAATATGATTATATAACTTTAATAAACAAGTCATACACATCACAAATTTCAGTATAAATTGTCTTAATGATTGTGGAAACCACATCGAAATCTGTTGGTTAGTTTAAAAATATCATGTTCATACCAGACACGAAAACTGCCTCAAATTTATAACAAATAAAAAAAAAAATCCTCTCTATTAAAACGTTCTAAAACTCTCTATTAAAATATTATCCAAATTAAATTTAACCTTTTTAAACGAGGGAATATAAAATATAAAACAATTTCATTAAATGTACAATTTTGAGAGGCGATATTAAAACTCTTTGGGAACACCTTTTTGCATTAAAAAAATATTTAAAAAAGGAGGAATTGTTGAAACATGTAACAGCACTACGTTAATTAAACGAGTTAAATTGTTGATATTAACAAAAATATGGAAGGTTTTAAGTTAATAAAAACTTGTAAAATGTAGTTACGTTAGAAGATTATTTTTGAAAATAAAATGTACCTAAAACATCCTTGTACTTTGTTTTTGTTTGATTTAATGAGAAACCCTTCACAATACAATGTATTGTTTCTCATTACGCACTTGTGCGTTATTGTATTGTAAAACGCGCGATGTTTTTCTATAGTAAAGTAACACGCAAATTTTGACAATAAATTATAACTTGTAACATCCGTAAAACAAAAACAACAAAATTATTAAATTACTTTATTAGTAAACCTGATTGTTTTATCCTATCTGACTACACCGAAGAGAAAGTAGATTCAAACTCAGAAGTCACAGTTTCTTTAATTTCAAGGTCAGACATAATTTCAGTAAGATCAGATCATAATATAAATACCATGTTTTGTCACATTTTTTTTTCTTGGTGGTAGGCCATAACATCGGCTGCCGGCAGAAATTATCACACACCAGATAAAGTCTTGCCGCCAAGCGATTCCTCGTGTTCCATCATGATGTCTGGTCAAGCCGTACGGAGGACGAGTCTGAGCAGTTGTTGCGATGTGTGCCGGGTACGATGCGTCAAAAGTTGTTTTGTCGGGAGTTTGGTCGTGGAGGGTCTCCAGATCAATCTCCCTCTGGCGCAGCATCTTAGGTCAAGTTATTGGGTTTAACATTACATCACCTCGCTCAACCGCTGTCGTCCTTCCTAGTCACTCAGTTTTTTTTTTAGTAAATAGGCTGTTAATAAACTAGCGCGGTTTACGATCAACGATTGCATCACTGCTTACCATCAGGCGGGAATGCGATCAAACACTAGTTTATAGTTATAAAAAAATGTAGATCAATGTTAATGGTGGTCTATTATAAAGGTCACAAAAGGTCAGTATGATTGGCAGTCCCCGAAAATAACTCCATCATCTAATGACACGTCATTGAGACAAATCGATGGGCCTCATTTATCAAAGTTAGTGAGATACTTTGACAATAGTTACAAGAGAGAGATTAAGAGTAGAAACTTTTATTAAGAGAAGGTCAGTTTATAGAAAGTCTTAGTATTTAGTTCTTTTAAAGGTCAATTCCCGTTATAATACGTGGTAGTAGAAACCTTCGAATACTTTGGTGTCAATACAATGAGACGAATATGTAATTTGGGAAAAACGATACGTTATATGTAACGATACGTCATACGTTAAATCTAGTGTCCGACCGAAACTAGTTTTCTCCACCGAAACCGAAAACGATTTTCGGCAACGGTCTCTGTTTCGGCCGAAACCGAAACCTCCCTACTAGGATCATATTTTGAGGGATAAATTAAGAAAACATTGTTACAGTCAGCCAGCCGTTATTGTTTTCTCTTTAAATTATAAAGATAAGCAGTGATCGACATTTTCATTTATTAATTAGCAACATACGAACTCGAAGCGTGAAAACTCCCGATTGCACATTCGGTTTCGGTAGTAGTTTTGGCAAGTTTGCCGCCGAAAATGAAACCGAAACTGAACATTCGGTCGGACACTAGTTAAATCTTACGATTTTTAGGGTCTGTCACTATTTTGTTTTATCGACTAACAAATAACAACGATGTTAAAAACTTTTTTGACTTTTATAAACATTATAAACACCATTTACTAGCTAACCATCTAAATATAACAGCCGGTATATCATAAATAGTTTTAACTAAGGCTTCCAGTACAGGCACAGAGTAGCCAGGGTTTCGTTTTTCTATAGGATGCATTTTGGTGAGTGTGCGAGGGAATTGCATGATTTAATTCCCCCTTCTCCGTTCCACCATCGAACGACCCGTCGTACGGTGAGTTTCCACCCTTACACATTGGCAAGCTCACTCATAACATTATTTACAAATTCCCTATCGTTGTCGGATTGAAGAATGCACGGCGCTCCTATAGTTAGAAATATAACATTCAAATGGTAAGCCACTTCTATCGCTCTCTTAGATTAGAACTCAGAATTGTGTATTTGTTTCGGGTCTGATTGTTTGTGTATGTGAGTTTGTGTGTTTGTGTGCAACTTTTTAACAATTAAATTTTATTTTTTAATAGCCTTTTTCTTGTTTTTTTTAAATATTACATACAACGTGTAAAGGAAAACGTATTTCTATATGTTACCGGCCAATCCTGATTTGAGGACAAACTAGTTTTGCCTTGGCTAAACTAGTTCTTCCTCTACGCTATAGGATAAACCAGTTTAGGCCAGTCCAAACTAATTTATCCTAAGCCGGATAGGATAGACCAGTTTAGGCTAGGCCAAATTAGTTAATCCTGATATAAATACGCACACTCTAGTATAAACTGTAGTATTAACTCTAGTATAAATAGTATATCTAAAATACTCCTTAATTGGAAAATTAATCAAAGAGGTAGTTGAAAGTCCTACACTGGGTTCTTTTTTTTAATATTTATAAAAATTATAAACTAGCGCTTGACCGCAGTCCCGCCTGATGGTAAGCAGTGATGCGGTCGTTGATGGTAAAGCGCGCTAGTTATTAAGAGCCTATTCAGTGATGCAATGTTAAACCCAACAACACGACCAACAATGCTGCGCCAAAGGGAGATTGATCTGAAGACCCTCCACGACCAAACTCCCAACACAACAACATTTAGCGCATCGTACCCGGCATACATCGCAACACTACTGCTCAGACCCGTCCTCCGTACAGGTTCACCAGACATCATACCGGAACATGACAATTGTATGGCGATTGTTTTATCTCTGAATGGTAGGCGCGGTTTTTAGTGAATTGAATATATCATTTCGTTGAAATGTTGTGTGTGTTGAATGTGTTGAGATATCGAGAAATATGATAGGATGAAGAACACTTCATCCTATCATATTTCTCAATATCTTGATTCGCACGTTCAACGGAGCTCAGGCTTTGACTGTGGCTGGGTTACTGCTACATGCAAATATTTGTTCCGTGCGGGAATCGAACCCGCGACACGCGGTGAAGCAGTCGATCGCTTGGCTACTGCACCAATCGTATCGTCATTATTATCATATTTAGTTATCCTCATGTCAGCGACAGCCAATGTCAAAATATTTTCAAAATTGTACATGTTAGAGGAATAACCGTTCACCAATGACTGATTATAAAGTGAAGGAAAACATCTTGAGGAAACCTGGACTTGAAGTCTGAAATCGCCAACCCGCATTGAGTAAGCGTGGTGATTACGCTCAATCCTTCTATATGACAATCTGTATGAGAGGAGACCTGTGCCCAGCAGTGGGACAATAAAAAAAAGGTTGATGATAAATAAATAAATAAATAATAATAGTTTATTGAACACTCCAAGAATTACAATTTTCTCTTATTCTATATACAAAATCATGGTAGTTATATATTCCTTATTTATAAGAGATAACGTTGACGACTATACTAGTATGAACTGTGTCACAGTCATCATCGATGATGATGATTATGAGAGGAATACACACAGAAAAAGTCAGTGTAAAGGGTATAAACCTTCTTTATACGAGAATTTGTTCTAAATTCTGGCCAAGCTCCATAAAAAATAGAGATAAACAAATCAAATTAGGGTTATCACATCTCACATTTTACAAATCTCCTGTTATTTACATGATTATTGACTTTTACATGCTAACTATTTATTAATCATTCCTATTGCAGCATATTAATCACTAAAATAACATGTTATTTTAGTGTTTCTATTGAAATGTGTGTATATATATAATGGTTTTTCGAAGTACCAAGTTATTATGCATGCATAATAAGTTGGTATTTTGAAAAACCATTTAAAAAGTCGACATAAATCGTACGTGATAGCCCTACAAAAAAAGAAAGATGGATGAAATCCAGGTATTAAACACATTTTGTGAAATTCAACCAATCAATAAAGTTGAGGCATTTCTCAATACGATTTTGCGTATTTTAATTACTTTCAAGTCAACTGCATAACATATGTATTGTAATACTTTCATGTATGGACTAAGTATAATATATATGTATCAAAAAATGTAATCTATTAGGAAATTAGCTTACATGTGTGACATATTTCATTCAAATCGGTTAAGCGTTCTATGCAAATCATAAATATCTACACAAATAAACTGTTTACATTAGTAGGAAGTAGAATTACTACTTTTATGAAAATCATCTATCTAGAAAACGTTGTTAACATCTGTCTTTTAGGCGTAAACTAATCGTTGCCTAGCAACGGTTTGTTTACCTCTATTCTTTATCGAATTTGGCCTAGATATAGATACTTTATTAAAGCGGGTAAACGAAGTAGCTACGTGGGTTTGCCAACAATTGTACAAGATCATGAGGTTTCCTTAATGGGTCCGGCAGAGATGGAGAGTGCAACCTCTTTTATTCCAACAAAAATTGTAATGGCTTTTTTAGAATCTAAGTACTGGCTTAAAGAATGAGGTTTTCCGAAGTTTTTATTTTAATTATGAACTAGTACTTGACCGCAATCCGGCCTGATGATAAGCAGTGATGTAATCATTGACTGCAAAGAGCGATAGCTTATTAAGAGCCTATTCACTCTAGCTTTGAACGTTATTAAATTGTAGTCAGATGGAAACACCGCCGCTAGCAAAGGCAAATTGTTCCAGTCCCTCCATGTATGCGGTATAAAAGTTGTTGTAAATTTTGACATTCAGACAGTGTTCCTTTTAGCCTAACTACCTAACTAAATCAGAATAACTTGTTGGTTGGAAAGTGCATCGCTTGATTACGGCTGGACTGCTTTGGTTGTTTCTACTAAAACTTTCGCTAAAGTCCAAATGTTTTCGCATTCACTTCGGCTTCATGATTTAAACACTATTTCTCTATTTCAATTTATATTAATGTAACGCCTGTACGGATTTGTATAAAATTTACCATATTTGTTTACTTACGTCAGTGGCAAATTTAATCCGCGCATCCATGCCTCCATCCGTGCATCTATGACCTGCGTTAGGGCAAAGTATTATTTTTATTTTGGTAGTAGGTTCTCGTAGAATAACTCCACCCGGACGAAGCAAGTTTTGAAAAAATGACATTTTACTCGTTATTATATTATTTTCATCTAGGGAATCATCCTCAAACTTTTTTATCGTCCCACTGCTGGGCAGGTCTCCTCTCATACAGAAAAGGATTGAGCGTAATCACCACGCTTGCTCAATGCGGGTTGGCGATTTTAGACTTAAAGACTAGGTTTCCTCAAGACGTTTTCCTTCACCTTGTAATCAGTCATTGGTGTCCAAGATAAAAAAGTTACATTTGTCCTTGCCGGATCTGGAATCGTACCCGCACACTCGTACTTGAGAAGCTCGTGTTTTAACGAATAATCAATCTTTATTGTTTTTTAAATGTCCTATAAAACCAATAAGGATCAAACAATCCAGCCACTCCACCTACTCTTAACACATAATTCCTAAGTACTTACCACTGTTCACAAGTTTATTGGTAACATCAAAACGCGGGTAATCTTCATCTTTCCGTAGCCAATGTTCGGTAACGGGAATAATGTTGACTTTTCGTCACGCACTCCAGAAACTTCCAAGTGTTATGTTTTTACAACGTAGATAACAATCGTGGGGTATACAAGAGTTTTGGGCGATCGATTATGGAAAATATTCACCATGAAAAGTTATGTGAAGTGAACTCCAAAGCCTGTCCGATCTCCAAAGCCTAGAGCACAGGTGAAGAGCAGCCAGCCTGTCGGTGTTCTATAGGATGAATTTTGGAGAGTTTCCGAGGGAATTACATGACTCAATGTATCGGCGAGTATCCACCCTTATGTTGTTGACACCACTACGATCCAGACGAAGCGTTTCGCCTCCTCATTTATACCGCGTACATCGGGACAGGGACTGGAACAATTTGCCAGTGGCGGTATTTTCGTCTGACTACAATTTAAGTATCTTCAAGGCTAGCGTAAATAGGCTCTTAATAAACTAGCGCGCTTTACCATCAACGATTGCATCACTGCTTACCATCAGGCGGGATTGCGGTCAAGCCCTAATTTATAATAATAAAAAATAGAACTATCAATAGTGTCAATCCTCAGCATTAGCTGGAAGTACATCTCACTCCAGCACCCTTATTGAGTAACACTCCATTCCTATCAATTGGAATCATTCTGAAGCCAATTGCTAAACAATGCAATTGCTCCATATGTTCGAAAAGTGTGTCCGCTCAACAACGTAAATAACACAATGAATTTTGTTGAACTGTCAAAATGAAACCCATTGTTACTGATAGTGTGTTATGTTACTACAATGCAGGTTAACTTCACCTTAGTTTTCATGGCGAAACGGTAACAGAATTGTACTCTAAAGTGGGATTCTGTAGCCAATAAACTTAGGCAAAAACTTAAAGGAATTGCACTGTAGGTAGGTTGGGAAATACTTTTATGTTCGTCGAAAGTTTGTTTGTTTTCGTTGTGAGGAGTAGTGGTTACAAGTTGTAGGTCTTAGGTTCCTATGTAAGTATTTTCATCACCACTGCTCTCAAACCGGTGAAGGAAAACATCGTCAAGAAACCAGCATATCCTGGAAGCAAGACTTCGAAGACTAGTGACAATAGAGTAGTTGACTAAAAAAACTAATTAGTCCGTCAGTCAGATTTCCAAAAAATACTAGACAAGTATTTTTCTTTTTTCATATAAACAAAAAATGAAGACGATACAGTGCGTTGAAAACTCGTGTGACGTCACAGCACGCTACACTTATTAGCGAGCAGTGACGTCACCAGCCACCACACCTGATCTTTGATGCCTTTTATATTTGTAAATTTTTATTGATTTGATAAAACAAAATATACGTATCCAATATTTTTCTATAATCTGAATGACGGACTAAATAGACTCTTTTTTTTTTAATAATTATAAACTAGCGCTTGACCGCAATCCTGCCTGATGGTAAGCAGTGATGCTATCATTGATGGTAAAGCGCGCTAGTTTATTAAGAGCCTATTCACTCAGAAAAACTGAGCGAATAGGAAGGAAAACGGCAGTTGAGCGAGGTGATGCAATGTTAAACCAAACCACACGACCAACGATGCTGCGCCAAAGGGAGATTGATCTGAAGACCCTCCACGACCAAACTCCCAACACAACAACATTAGGCGCATCGTACCCGGCACACATCGCAACACAACTGCTCAGACTCGTCCTCCGTACGACTTCACCAGACATCATGCCGGAACACGACAAATCGCTTGGCGACAAGGCTTTGTCTGGTGGGTGGTAACTTCTGCCGGCAGTCGATGTGGCCTACCACCGACTCATTTTTTTTACCCAGGAAACATCACTATTACCAACCCGCACTGGGTCCACGTGGTAGATTACGGCTCCCTCGTACTGAGAGGAGGCCCAGGAGTGGGAACATTATAGTCTGGTTATGTTATATTATGTGTATGAGACTATGAGACTTTGTTAAGCTGAGTACTTGTTGATTCTGTGGTCTTTATTCCAGAAGTTTAACCGGCCCTTTAATTACCAAGGACACTCTCAAACACAACCAAAGTAATGATGTAAGATAATAATTAATACTAATTTATTGCTTTATAGGTTTGTGTTCAACAATGTATGTAAATAACGCAATGAATGTTGTCGAACTGTCAAAATATTGTGGCGCCTATTTTCATGATCATAAACTAAACTAATTTTAAGTTCAGTGCATCTTTTTCTTTTTATTTTGTTAAGAAAAGGACAGAACATAACATGTTAATTTAGTCCTGTCAAATTAAGATATTCGACTAATTTTTTTTCGATTTACGTCAGGCGCGGCCTAATTTGTCAGGATTAGACTAGTATTTATCTTCTGTCCTTTTCTAAATGAAGAAGAAACTGAACTTTAATTAAGTTTTTGCCAACAAGGGATTCGAGCCCATTGTTTCTGGACACTCGACTGCCCTTAAACCACTTTAATCCATAGCAATATGTATTATTTGGGATATAACTTGTATAAAAAAGACTTATGTTAATGTACTAAGAAAAATGGTCAAAAGGGCAGCAGCATAAACGAGGCAAAGTGTGTATGTAAAGATTGTATAGACGACACCACATCAAGCTACTACAATCTGTCAAATTTCTTTATTAGGTTTTCAACTTTATCTCTAAAGCATTAAAGCTCAAGTTTGATTGGGAATATTTGACAGTTTCGGTTAGCTTGACCTGCAATCAAATCAATCAATCAAAGTTATTTATTCAAATTAGGCTGAGAATCAGCACTTTTTGAACGTCAATATTACATAAGATAGTCCCCCCAAAACGCAGTATACCTACCTACATGTATAGAAGCCTGGTTTCACTTATTTTATTGATTACAATACAAAGAAAAGTCGCCGTACAAATGAGAAATTCATTATTTTTAAAATAAGTATACGAATCATTTAATAACGAAACGAAATACAATTGTATTTAACAAAATAAAAAAAAAAAACAGACCTGGAACAACTAATTTTACGCCATACAAATATTTCCCGAACCCGCTACACGCAACACAGCAGTCAACCGCTTACCCACTGCACCAACCGTGTCGCCATCATTTTATAATGATTCCCTTTTATATAATAATTTTTAAATAAAACACGGCACGACTGTTGTAGCAAAATGAAAATAATACACAGAAAGCATTATTTATATAAATACATTTATTTGTTTGTAATGCTCAAAGAGAATTTGTGATTTCAACCGCAAAGTTGAAACAAAAGTTTCGAGGACATCATGACTGACTTAACGATGTTTTAAAACCTCTGAAAGGTGAAAGGAAAAAAAAGTTTTTAAATGCAATTGATTTAAGCATTAAAAAATAAATAAATCACACAGATTTAGCTAGCCCCAAAGTAAGCTCGAGACTTGTGTTATGGGACACTAACTCAACGATACCATATTTATAATGGATACTTATATAGATTAACATCCAAGACCCAGGCCAATCAGGAAAATATGGTTTTCCATCATGACCTGGCCTGGGATCGAACCCGGGTCTCGACGTTGCAAGCGACGTCGTGTTAACCGGGGCGCCACGGTTTTTAGTTTAGTTTAGTTCATAGATTTTTGAAAAAAAAATACTGATAATTGACATTGCACTGAAAGTGACGAGTTCCGGAATTTTCCTTCGTTCCGAAACTCGTCATCAGTGCATTTTCAATAATAAAAAAATAATAAAAAACTAAAATTTCCGATTCAAAATTCTATTCGTTAATCGCAAACAACAAAATTGCTAGTGTTCCACATACAATAATGACGCAAAATATCACCTAGTGAGCTTCAAAACTGGCCGCTTATGTAACTAGTAATGCAGTGTAAACCCTGCTTTAGTTCCACTTGTGATCCAGTCAAAACAAGCTTTAGTTTAACTTATGATCTAATGAAAACCAGGGTTTAGTTCGACTGTTAGATTATTACGTAAACATATTACGTAATTATTTGATAGGGCCTACCACGTACCAACATCTTCTATATGTACCAACCATTACTAGCCAATAGCAACAATCGAACAAAACGAATAAACTATTTTCGAACCCGTAATATTTTATAGGTATTTTAACATTATAATTATTGAGGTTGTTCTGGCATTTAAAACAGACCTTAAATATATGTCATAATCTATAACATCATACCTTTTCCTAAAACTAGTTGTCACACTTTGTTTCCTCTGACGACCTGTAACTGGTGTCAAAAATCTGAATACGTCTGCTTTCCGAGGCGTAGAGTAATCTCGATATGTTCATCAAACCACAAACGGCTGGGCCGTTTGTGGTGTTTTTACCTTTAATTGGCCGGTGTGTAATAAATTAGCCTCGAAATCCCTGCAGCCTTAATAAATGAGTACCTACCATGAACGCAGCCATCCATATAAGCGACAAATAAAATAGTCAATGAATTCGTGATGTAAAACGTCAGTTAAACTCCTCTCAAATCCCTAACGAAACTAAGAACTAGATTCAAATTCTTCGCAAGATAGATGTAAATATAGATGAAGGAATATTTGCGTATGTTCGCGTAGTTTTCTAACTTAAAAATCAAACGGCTCGAGTCTTTTGTGTGATAAATGTAAGATGAAAATATGTGCAGACTTTGTGAAGTACCTACTAATTTTCTAGACTGAAATGTATGTTTTACGCTGAATTTCAAAGAGGTACTGTCTTTATCCTGAAGTACGATAAATTATGTTTTAATCATGAGAGATTTAAACAAGTTATAGTTTAGCTGTAGTTTTAGTCTGGGGATTAAAACTACAGCTAAAATAAAACTGTTGTTTTTAAACAGACAATTCTACTTTTTGGATGTTTTGAAGTAGCAGAATTCATAAAGATGTAATATAAAACTTACAAACTCAAAAGTGTAATAGCGTTGAAGGCCATTTGAAGTACATAATAAGTGTGCTTAAAAATTTCCCAGAGCCTCGTTAATTTGTGATAAAGAACTCGCATGCATAAACAAAAGTACACGTAACTCTGCGGTGGACATATGTATATACCTAAGTAATCTAATTCAATTGTCAGATAATTTTTTTTCATTGAACAAAGTTGATGTTTGACAGATTTTGTAAAGAAAAACTGTCAAAAAAAACAAAATTATTCCTCAGATAATTGTCATTGGCGATATCCACCATTATTGTGAAAAAAAATTTTCAAAGAATTTCTATAATTTGTTACACGTGTTATTGGCAAAATTGTGGTATCTATACAACAGAGGCCATTGATCAAGAGTTGAGGTTGAATCTCACCTTGAAAAAAGAAGAAGATGAAGACTATTTGACGTTGGAAATGTCAACCTTAAGAACCTACATAAAAGTTATCTAGGAAGAAAAAGTTTAGTCAAAAACAGCGTTAAGGGAAAAATATCTAGAATATAGTTGTCTTTTACTATTCAAAGTTATCCTTTCAAATAACATTTTATGACGTATGCAAAGTATAAGTAGTCGTTAGAGAACAAACAACAAAACTTTATATCTTTATAAAAACTAAAGTCAAGTTTCGTAATTCCTATAGTTCTATAACTTTAGTACTTTCAATTTTAGTACCAATTAGTCTCCTGACTAACTATGCTGTGCAAGTGATGACAAAATTTGAGATTAAAAAGACCTGAAGAGGGTTTGTTATGTTTAAGTTAAGCTAGCTATTTTGCTTTATTGTTTTATCTTATCATATATCTTGTGACCTTACGGTAATACTCTAGCTTCACATTAGTGAGACAATTTTAGGAATCTGATCAGTAGTTAGAAAAATTGAACCGTTACATACAAATAAAAAATAAAACCATCAATTCTGTCACCCCCCTTGTATGTGTAAAAAATCAAATATCATTTATTCAACTTAGTCTGAAAATCACCACTTTTTGAAAGGCAACACTACATACAAAATTTAAATTTTTTTAGGCCTAACTATTGACAATCAACTTAATTGGAAACAACACACTTCAATATTAATTTAAAAAAATTGTCAGTTTGCTTTTGCTTTCTTTAAACTGAAGAAAGTAGTCAATCAAACTGCGGCAGTAACTGCATACTATGGATATGTCTATTCACTACTGCGCTACGGAGTCATGTTTTGGGGTAACTCCTGCAATAAAGATATGGTGTTCAAATCACAAAAAAGATACATCAGGGCTATTACTGGTATAAAAATAACCGACAGCTGTAAGCCTTATTTTGTTTTGTTAAAAATAATGACTTAGCCTTGTTTGTATATATTTGGGACTGCAATATTTGTTAAAAAGAACATTCATCTATTTAAAAAAGCATCTGAAAATCGCTATAAAATTATCACAGAAAAACACAGACATGAACTATGCGATAGACTTTCAAAGACCGCCTTGATGCACAAAAGCATCTTTGTATGGCCCCAAAAATATTTAATAAATTATCAAATGGAATTAAGGACCTAAAAATATTATTCAATTTAAAAACAAATTAAGATATCTATTATTGGAGAAATGCTATTATAAAATTCAGGAATTTCTTAATGATAAATTGTAAATTATTTGACATTGATACTCATTTAATTTATCATTATACTATTTCTTTGACATAATTAACTTGAAATTGTCACCTATTTAATTCTGAAATTGTATTATATAAGTTATTTAACATCTATTTAATTTTGACATTGTACTGTATTTTGACATTGTACTGTATTTTGACATTGTAAGTTATTTGACATAAATATTTATAAAAATTTGACATAGCATTATATTCCAAATTCATTACATTATTCATCATTTTAATATATTGATAATCCTTTTTATGATTTTAAGTGCTGTTAAAGAGTGTATGCCTTTATGGTAGATTTTTTGTGGAACTGATTTATTAGATATTAAGATCACGTTGTAAAATGTACTTACCAAAAATCACACTAATAAAAGAATTGGAAAAGACAGTCTTCCAAAACGCTCCCACCGCTCGCGTTGCACAGCTTCTTAGTACTTTCGATGGGAAGAAATAGCGCAACAAACTACATTACAACAGCATAAATTAACTAAATGTAAATATGTAAATTTTATGGTGTTATCACCGTACACCATAAAAGAATTCCGTCCTTCTATATTCTTGAATCAAGGTGTTTACTTTTGTCGTTCCGATCCGCACTCTTTGTACATCTGTACGTGTGTAAGTCCAAACGAAAATAAATCCATACTAAAAGTATTGTACAAGAGTAAATATATCTTCTGTGTGGAGTCTTAAATTAACTTTTATGAAGCTTACTCCTTGTTCCTTTAAAATGCATTGCACGTTTACTCTGGAGATTTTGACTTGTATCTTGGTATTAGGTAGGAGTCGATTTTGCGAATTATTTTTATGCTAATTGGAAAACTACGTTATTTGTGAGTTACATTCATCATCACCATCTCAGCGTTAATGCCAGTCGCATCCGAAGCTTTTTCAGTTTTGGAGTCTGGGGTCCGCTTTACCAGTTCTGCTGATTTTGGCTAAAGTTCGATATTTTCCGTGAAGCGACTGCCGTCTGATCTTCACAACCCGAAGGCGATATCGAAGCATTGCAGTTAGACCAATTGTTGGACTTTTGAGGGCTCCAACAACCCGTAACGACTGCCATTAGATGTTTGTATGGCAACCGGGAACAACGGCTTAACGTGCTTTCCGGGGTACGATCAGACCAGTACAAATATTCACATTCATGCATTCGCGCCTCCTTCCGCAGCGGCCGCGTTCGCTACCGTTACACCACGGAGGCTGCCGATTTGTGAGGTTCGTTATTAGCCTTTAATGTTCCCACTGTTGGGACACACGCCTCTTCTCAGTGAGAGGGAGTGGGCCATAATTTACCAGGCGGGCCCAGAGCGGGTTGGTAAATGTCACATGTCTTCGAAGTGTAAAAGTAAATACATTTTTCGAATATATGTAGCAATGAATTAGCAACATGCTACAAAATGATTTAAATTGAGAGTTATGATGTGTTACGCAAATGTGGGCAGATTTTTGTTGCCATTGTTTTGCAACAATATAAAGTTTATAAAATAGAACAACTTTGGTAGAGTACTTGTCTTTTTTCTCCATAATACCCATTAACGATACTTTCGAATGGGCAACACCTTTATAACAGAGTCCTGGACAATGCAAAAGTGCCTTTTTTAATAATTATAAACTAGTGCTTGACCGCGATCTCGTCTGATGGTAAGCAGAGATACAATCGTTGATGGTAAAGCGCGATAGTTTATTAAGCCTATTCAATCAAAACTGACTGTATAGGAAGAAAGACGGCAGTTGAGCGAGGTGATGCAATGTTCCACCACTGCGTCCAATACGGGGAGGACACGGCGCAGCACACGCTCTCCGAGTGTGTGGCTTGGGAGGAGCAGCGCCGTGTCCTCACAAATGAAGTAGGAGGCGACCTGATGCTGCCGGCAGTAGTGCGGAGGATGGTTGGTAGCGCAGAGTCGTGGGACGCGGTGGTGTCCTTCTGCGAGGACGTGATGTCGCAGAAAGAAGCTGCGGAACGGGAGAGAGAGATCTCAGCTCCCTTCCCGGGCCGCAGAAGACGCACCGGGCGCCGAGGAAGGGCGGATAACGCCCTCTTCCGGCCCCCATGAATGGGTCCAGGGGCGAGGGATATGGGGAAGTCCCCGCCCCCTATTAGTTGGACCCCTATTAGTGGGGCTGCGGCAGAATCAGGGACTCCCGCGGCTCCGTGCGCACGTGACCGGAGAGACACCGGGCGGACATCCATTGAGGATTTTCCACCCCGGAACAAAAAAAAAAAAAGGTGATGCAATGTTAAATCCAACTACACGACCAACGATGTTGCGCCAGAGGAAGATTGATATGGAGGCCCTCCACGGCCAAACTCCCGACACTACAACATTTGGCGCATCGTACCCGGCACACATTGCAAAACAACTGCACAGACCCGTTCTCCGTATTGCGTCTGATGGGTGGTACAGTATTAAAAGCAACTCAAAATTATCTAACAGCACTAACAATTTAGCCAGAATTCATTATAAGACAGCCATTTTCGTTTGTCTATTCATTAGTGCAGAGTCAGATTGCTTTAGTTTGTCATTCATAGAGATTCGAGGCGAGACGTAGACAAGGTTGTTATAATTATTAAATAACAGAGCACCGAGATCCGGGAAGTAATAAAACATGTAAATGGCAGTCTTGCTTGTTGTATAAAAGGTAGAAACCATTATAATAGTAACGTTTCCTTTTTTTTTTAATAATTATAAACTATCGCTTGACCGCAATCCCGCCTGATGGTAAGCAGTGATGCGATCGTTGATGGTAAAGCGCGCTAGTTTATTAAGAGCCTATTCACCTAGAAAAACTGAGCGAATAGGAAGGAAGTTATGTATATTAAAGTGGAGAACTTTTTAACGAAATATAATATTCTTAAAAAAGAACAATTCGGTTTTAGGAGGGGTAGCTCCACGGCTTTAGCATGTTTCTCGCTATTGAAACATATAACCGAAGCCCTAAATCAAAAATCAAAAATAAGCTGTGTATTTCTAGACATGACAAAAGCCTTTGACTATGTCTGTCATAGAACTCTACTCACGAAACTTGCACATTATGGAATCCGAGGGAAAGCCAACGACTGGTTCAAAAGCTATCTTGCGGAAAGAGTGCAATACGTGGAAATAACCAAAACCTGTAAACAAGAGCAAAAAATGTTTCGGTCAGGATATAAACAAAATAAGTATGGCACACCACAGGGAGGGATCTCTTTTTGATATATATTAACGACCTGCCCGAGGCAGTAGGCAAAGACTGCATATTATTCGCCGATGACACTACTTTAATAATCAAGAGTGAAAATAATAGAAACTTGGAAAGGGATACCGTACTAGCGCTGAACAATGCAGTAAATTATCTAATAAAGAATAACTTAAAAATTAATATGACTAAAACAAATATAATACAATTTCAAACATACAAATCGAATACAATAAATAATCTGGACATCCAATACAAAGACTCTAACTTAACTACTGTGGATAATTGTGTATTTTTGGGTATAACAGTTAACAAAAATTGCAACTGGAAACCACATATTGATAAAGTTGTTGTAAAAATTGATCGTTTTGTTAATGTTTTAAAAAGGATTCGGCAAACAACTAATCATGATACGACAATGCTTGCGTACCATGGCTATGTATCGTCCGTACTTCGATACGGTCTAATAATTTGGGGGAACTCAGTGGAGGTAGATAGAGTATTCAAATCCCAAAAAAAATACATCCGAGCAATCTGTGGAGCTCATTTTTTAGACAGCTGTAAGCCACTGTTTCAAAGATTAAATATACTGCCTTTACCGTGTCTATACATTTTTGAAACATGCACTTTTGTAAAAAGAAATTACAATTTATTTGAAACTCTGGAAGACAGGCCAAATAGCCGAACACGACATAAAGACAGACTTCGTTTACCAAGAATAAAATTAAAATTATTCAAGAAAAATGTATATTGTATGTCCATAATCATTTATAATAAATTACCAAATAGTTTACAAGAATTACCTTTGACATTATTTAAGAAAATTGCTTTTTAAATTTTTGTTATCAAAGAACTATTATAGAATTAAGGACTACTTAGACGATAAATCGATGGAATTTGGATGACGTAATTTTAATAATAAATTTGCACGCCATATATGGCAGGATACGCTGAAAAAAATGCACTGTAACACCCTTTGTACCGTATTCTAGCAAATAAACATTTTTGATTTGATTTGATTTGAAGTCGGCAGTTGAGCGAGGTGATGCAATGAGAAACCCAACAACACGACCAACGATGCTCCGAAAAAGGGAGACTGCTCTGAAGACCCTCCACGACCAAACTCCCAACACAACAAAATTTGGCGCATCGTACCTGGCACACAGAAACACAACTGCTCAGACCCGTCCTTCTTACGGCTTCACCAGACATCATGCCGGAACTCGACAAATCGCTTGGCGGCAAGGCTTTGTCTGGTGGGTGGTAACTTCTGCCGGCGGCCGATGTTATGGCCTACCACCGGCCTCCCTTTTTTGGCTTTTGAGGAGTCAGTCCTGTAACAACTTTGCTGAGTAATCAATTCGCCACGGCCAATAAAAAAAAAATACACCGACAGATATGAAAAGTAAAATTGCCTCCACAGAACAGGGAGGATCCTCCAACCAGAATGGCATTGTCTGGCGGGCACTTGCCCACCGGTTGATGTCGTGAACATGTATGCATGCAATTGCACAGTAAAATCTGCTTGCGAGATGGAGCATTTGCTTGACGTCAGTATGAAATGTTGTTCCCATTATAGTTACTGCTACAAAATCATTAAAAAACACAGAATACACGAAAAGCAAAAAAAAAAGCGGGGTGGTCATGCTCAGGCAAATTTAATGTTTTTTCCCCAGCCAGCAAAACTGCTCAACGTCGTTTTGTATATTAATTTTTGACACCGACTTCCGAAATTAGGTATTTTTCACTTTGTAGTGGTTTTAGAAAGTCTGTTATTTTTTTTGTAAATAGTTTTTATTTTACACTTTTTAGTTGTCAAAAGTACTATGTATTCAGTTGCATCCGGTCTGACTAGAAGCTGACGCAAATGTAATTGGGAAACGACAGTTGGGGAACGATAGTTTTGTTTACTTTAATTTTTACCCGTAATTTTAAAGAATTCCCTCGACTGCCTATGGTCTTCATCATCATATTTACTGCAGACCATTATTTTAACCCAATGGGTGCTATGTTCTCATCAAAATAAATTAACTAAGTCCAAACACTAAGTAGCTACTGTAAATCGTTGAGGAGTTCCCGGAACTGGCTTTTGTCTTTATCATCAGAGCTCTTATGACAGTCACAACCCATCTAGGTGTAAGGTTCTTATCAATAGATAATCAAGCCCGAACACAAGGTAGCTGCTGTGAATTGTTGAGGAGTTCCTTCGACTGTCTCCCGGCTCCATCATAAATTTACTCCAGACCTTTATTAAATTGTAGTACTTTAAAATACTTAATGAGAATACTAAGAAATGCACTAGTCGCCCCTACGATTTTTAAAGTTCCCCTTGATTTCTCTGGTCTTCCATCATCAGATCCTGATGTCCTTATAATGCGACCACCTTCGAAATATCTTCTTTCCAACAAAAAAAGAATTATCAAAATCGGTTCATAAACGACGAAGTTATCCGCGAACAACCTAAAAAAAAGCATATATACGGTCGAATTGAGTAACCTCCTCTTTTTTGAAGTCGGTTAAAAAACACAGAATACATGAAAAGCAAAAAAAAAAAAAAGCGGGTTGGTCACGCTCAGGCGAATTTAATGTTTTTTCCCAGCCAACAAAACTGCTCAACGTCGCTAAGACGTTGAGCAGTTTTGTTGGAACTTTACTGTTTCACTTCAAGAAAAGATGTCTAATTAACTTGAGAGAGAGTGAATGAGAAGAAAGATCTGATAATATGGTTAAGTATGCTTAAAACGCTAGAATAAATTGGTACCACCCACCTTATTTGTCTCGCGGTTGAGAATATATCTGTGCAAGCATTTCACTTATTTGTTTTCCCTCATAAAATTACAATGAATACCACTTAAATAGAAATGATTGCCTCATAAAATGCGTCTTCATTCTTTATTTACTGAACAATATATAATAAGCAAAAGTTTTACATAAATGGATTTTGATTGTCGGGTGTGTGCATTAATTGTTTGGTTGTGGATAAATTGGCAGGCGGCGGTAATTTGCTAATAAAATCTGATAGAAAAAAGGACGCGAGTGACAGCCTCCGTGGCGTAGCTGTAGCGAACGCGGCCGCTGCGCAAGGAGGCACGGGTTTGATCCCCGCGTTGCAAATATTTGTATGCATGAATATGAATGTTTGCACTGGTCTGGTCGTGCCTCGGAAAGCACGTTAAGCCGTTGGTCCTGATTGCCATATGGACATCTAGTGACTGTCGCCACGGGTTGTTGGAGCCCTCAAAAGTCTAACAATTGGTCTAACTGCAATGCTTCGATATCGCCTTCGGGTTGTGGAAGTCAGACGGCAGTCGCTTGACGGAAAATATCGAAGTTTAGCCAAAACAACAGTTAGACTGGTAAAGCGGACACCCGACTCCAAAGCTGAAAAAAATGCTTTGGATGCGGCTGGGATTAATGCTGAGCTGATGATGATGATGATGATGAGAAAAAAGGACGTGAGTGATAGATAATAGCCCATCCCCTCTCAGGGAGAGGCCTGTGTCCCAGCAGGAACATCATAGGCTGATTGTGATATGACAGAGTAAAATAGGAACATATGCCAGCAAGTCTCTGTTATCTGATTATTCGCACCTTACGGCTGTTATTACACGTGGAAAAAAATGAACCTTCAAAAGTGGTTAGAAAATAATGTACCCGAGAGGTGATAAACCAGGGGAAGTGATGCAAGTTGAAAGAGACCTTTGTAGAATAGTGGGCAGCAATAAAAACTGGAGGAAACTAGCATTTCCTAGAGTCAAAAACTTCGAAGACATGTAACATCTACCGATCCGTACTGTGCCTGCGTGGTAGATTACGGCCCAATCTCTCTTAGCGAGTGGAGATCCATGTCTCAGGAATGGGAAATTTATAAGCTTGTTATGTATGATGTGTATGTATGCACGGGCAGTAACATGTGAACAGGCTAGGCAGGCATTTAGCGCCAGGTCGCAGAACCGATGACCGATGGGGTAGTAAGGTTATGGAGTTTCAGCCACGTACCGGAAGACGCAGCGTAGGGAGGCCCTCAACAAGGTGGTGCGATGACCTGGTAAAGGTCGCGGAAAGCCGATGGATCTGGGCAGCACAAAAACAGTCATCGTGGAAAGCCTTGGCGGAGGCCTTTGTCCGGCAATGGACTTCTATAGACTGAAGAAGAAGGTCAAAGGAGTCAGCGAGTCAAAGAATCTAGTATAATCATCTTTAACAGCATCCAGGCAAGACCACCGGGAGTTTTGCTCAAACATACAAACTCCTATAAGATAAATACTATAATTTTATTAATTTTCATAAAGGGCGTAACTCTGTAACACAAATAAACAACGAAACAGAAATAATTGCAGATCGAAACTCGCAAAACAGGCAAACGAAGGTTTTTGCTAAATTCCATTTCGGCATTACTGAAGCAAATCGTAGTAAACACAAAAACTTTACTATAGATATTTCTTGTTTTTACTCAACAATTTTCAATTTAACTGGCGTTAATAAATTACATCGTAAGGAATATTCTTGATTATCAAAATCATAATGATGTTTACTGTATGAACGAGAGTTTCGACCGATTTCGGTCTTGACGAATACTTTAACTCTTAGTCAGCTCGTCGGTCATGTGCGCGAAGATGGCTTATACAACGTATTTTTTGTTTATACGAAACCTGAATATAGTTTGTTCAGAATAAGCAACTGAATCGATTCCAATCATATTTAAATTTCAATTTCCAAATACATTTTGAAATTGTTGCACTGTGGTTACCAAGCGCGCATGGCATGGCAGCGCAACAGCTGACGCCAGAGGTTGACGCCCCGCTCACCCGCCTGAGCGGAGCGTGGACCATATTTTTGTTGGGACAGCCAAGTGGGATAACAAGCTCATAATTTTGTGGTTTTTCATGATATCTTTTTGAAATTTTGTATATATTGTTTACTTAAAAATACTGGACACGTGTTTCGGGTTTCGCATAACCAAAAAATAATGTTGTATTGCCAATCTTCACTGAGAATGCTCGTACGCACTGAGGGCACGTAAGCATTCCATTTCATTCATTTCACACAAAGAATATCATTGTAATGGACAAATCGTATTGAACATGTTTAATTTTCGATAAATTTTCGTAAATCCGTGTAGTTAAATTGGTCTAATAATTTTTCCAAGGAAAGAAAATGAATACATTTGGGAGGTTCTGCCTCACTTTACGCTGGTGAGGCAAATTAATATATTTCTCTTACTAGTTCATAATTATTAAAAAAAAACTACCTTTTTATGAGGAAATAGGAAGGTATTCTAAAATTAACTTAAATTACAAGGTTACAGATTAGATAATTGTTTAAGTTCTGAAGTTACTTATAATCACTTGATAATTTTATTCGAGGAATAATTTTGAACTTGTTACACGGTGTTCTGTAGTTAGTAAAAGTTAGTTATGTACAATAAAATATTTGATTTTCATATAAGTAGGCCCTTCAAATATTCCAATTCCTGCATTAGAGGATTTTAATTAGCTTAATCAAAAAGCAGAAGCAGAAGCATGCAACTTTGCAAAAAGAGGTATTATAAAATCACAGATTATTTAGAAGACAAAAAGCTTGGGACTGAGCTGCTCGCTCTGTTAAGCATTGTTACTAAGCAATAAGTGTGCGTAATTATAACGTAAATTATTGTAAACTTTTTCATTTTTAATGTCTGGACTTGAAAAAAGACAATGATCCCTGAGTTTGTTTCGGCTATTTCTTCTCAGAGGTAGTCAGTTAGGAAATGCCGGCTTCATCTAGAGAAAAATAAAAAAATACGTGTAAAAGTGATCAGTGATCCTACTTGCATAATAAACGATTTCCTTTCATTTCATCTTATAAATTAGCGACTTCATTCACGTGGAGTTATTTATTTTGAACATTTTATTTCAACTCCAAAACAGTCGATTTCTATAGTTACATTATTACACTTCTAGATCATAATATATAGCATGCATTTTAAATTTTTGATATGCACAGCTCTTATTGGTCACAGCGTGATGTTATATAGGCTAAAGACTTCCTGGATTGATGGGCTACCCAACGCAAAAAGATTTTTTTTAATATGTCCAGTAGCTCCTGAGAAGAGCGCGTTCAAACAAACAAACTGTTTAGTTTTATATATTAGTATAGATTAATCACCTTATTCATAAAAGCTGCTAAAAGTTAACTAGTGATTAGCGATTCTTTAAACATACATTTTTGACCTTTTAACGTCATTTAACTTTAATCATCGCTTATGGATAAACCCCTTAAATACTATGGTGTTTATTCATAAAGGATGACACTGAACGGTTGTACATAAGACACTCAATCGGTTAAGTTAAGTGACGTTAAAAGGTAAAAAATGTATTGTTAAAGAATCGCTTATCATTAGTTAACTTTAAGCAGCGTTTATGAATAAGGCGGTAAATTCCTAATGAACACAAATGGTTTAAATCTAAAACATTGAAGCTAATGTTTTAGGTTTAAGCACAGAAATCGTAATAACAAGCGATTTCTGTGGGTTTAAATGATCTGTGTTCATTAGGAATGTTGAACGCATACTCCCGATCCTCCGAACACGATTTGCTAGGTAATCCGGGCTGGTACCGGTTAGTAACGTCACGAATGGCATGTTACACGTATCACACGGTGCATTCTAACATAGAAGCTCTGTAATCCATTGACGAACTATTTCGATTGTAGTTTTGTCTTGTTTCGATGAAGAGCAGTCTTTTTATTTTAAAAAAGCAGTCTCCAGGATAATAGGGTAGTTGACTAAAAAAAAAACTAATTAGTCCGTCAGTCACATTTCCAAAAAATACTAGACACATATTTTTTCTTTTTTCATATAAACAAAAAATGAAGACGTCACAGTGCGTTGAAAACTCGTGTGACGTCACTGCACGCTACACTTTTTAGAGACCTTTTTAGAAAAAATTACAAATATAAAAGGCTGGTGACGTCACTGTCACCAGCCTTTTATATTTATAATTTTTTATTGATTTGATAAAATAAAATACGTGTCGGCTTTTCTTCTCAGATGTAGTCAGTTAGGAAATGCCGGCTCCAGCTAGTTAAAAAAAAATATGACGTGTAAAAGTGATCAGTGATTCTACTTGCATAAATAACTTCATTTCATTTCATAATTACGCATCAGTGTTTTCTAGCACAGCATTTACAACAACAGGGTCATCAAATATTTCTTGTGCTCCTTTTCATTGATCCTGGGTGCGATGGACTTCGAGCTGGCGGCGATGGATCTCGCACGTTTTGTACACCCTCCTGACACTTCTCCAAAGTTCCATAAATCTATCCATACTGCCCATATTCTTTGTGACTTTAACTCCTTTGAGAGTAAAGTATGTACCTATATATTTATATACTATTAGTATTTCGTAGTAGTAGTCGTGATGGCCTAGTAGCTAAAACACCAGCCTCTCAAGTATGAGTGTGCGGGTTCGATTCCAGGTCAGACAAGTACCAATGTAACTTTTCTAAAGTTATATGTACTGTCTAAGTATTTCTTGGACACCAATGACTGATTACAAGGTGAAGAAAAACATCTTGAGGAAACCGAGACTTTAAGTCTGAAATTGCCAATCCGTATTGAGCAAGCGTGGTGATTACGCTCAATCCTTCTCTGTATGAGAGGAAACCTGTGCCCAGCAGTGGGACGATAAAAGGTTGATGATGATGATGAGGATCTCTGAGGTTTGTTCGCCGATTTCGCATTGTCTTATTACAAGGTGATGGAAAACATATTGAGGAAACCGACATGTCCAAAAGCCAAAAAAAAAAAATATCGTCGCTTAAATTCTAACACCGCGTAACTCAAAATAATGAAATTTCAGGAGACTAAAAAAACTGTCTAAGTTTGTAAATAATAATAATATTTTTTTTTGTTTGTTTTTTTTTTTTCGAAATAACGCGCCATCATTGGTTTAATCGCTTATTTGCGATTGGTCAAATGACGCGTCTTTCTATTCTTTATCCAATGACATGCATAACACATTTTGACCATTTTTTTGAGTTCCGCGGTGTTAGAACTTAAGCGACGATATCTAAGATTCGGGACATCTAGCAACCCGCACTGGGCCGGCGTGGTATATTACGGCCCACCTCTCATTGAGAGCAGGCCTGTGGCTCAACAGTGGGAACATTATAAGGCTCTTTATGGTGGAATGTTTATGAAATCTGACCTTCCAATCCTTAACTATTGACATAACTGCGACGTTGATATCCATTAGGTACAACATACTGTCTATATTCATTCACGTGTTTCAAAACCTTGTTTGGCCTTTCAGTAAATGTTGAAACAAACGTCAGGAGGGCAGAAGTTGGTACGATTACAAGACGTGCCACCAAAAAGTAAAGTCTTTTAACTTCGGGCAACCGTGCGTCAGTAACAACAATGCAGGCCACAGTTTAAACCTACTCTTTAAACCTTGTGTAGTGAAGACTATTGATGCGTATTCAGTAATGCTCTTTATTGTATAAACTTAAAGCAAAGTACACACGACGACGCACACGTGTCACGACACGTTTGACATACATAGATGCAAAGTGCTTACACCTTGGAATCTTTTTAGATTTTGAATTTTAACCCAACAAGTTAAAGTTCTTATTACAAAAACTAACATTAAACCTAAGTCAGTGCTATGCACGTCTCTTTGTCTCTTTTCTCTTTGTGGAAACGTGTATTTACATTCATAGGGGGACTGAAATTTCTCATAACTAAGTTAGGTACCAACTAACTAAGACCCTTTCTTACTGCATAGCTAAATGAAATTTAATTAAATTACAGGCATCTTTATAACGAAGCCTCTTTGAGTACTACTTCCTTTGTTAGATTTGGAGATTTTATTGATTTTGTTGTTTGAGCTGTAAGCTGTGTATGTATGAAAATAATAGTATACTGCACAGTCTGTGCTGTAAAAATATCGCTGTGAAATTGATTCTGAAGCTCAAATTAAACTGTCATGCCACCTGATGACAGCTAACTCACTTCACTTGTAATCAAGGTGAGACTTTTACGAAATAGTAGCTCAGGTTTCATAGCCCGCCCGCCACCGCCAACGGGACGTCAACTAGAAACAAGATTATTCGAACTGAACGTGACGGCCGTGCGATGGACACATGAACATAGTCATTTACTATGTCCGTGTGTCCTTCACATGTCATGTGTGTCACTACTTCGACGTCGATATCTTCTCGTTGAGTTCCCGTGACGTAGAGGTGGACAAACAGCTTTAGGACCTTTGCCCTTTATACAAACGAGAGTAGGTCAAGCTACCCGAAACTGTCAAATATTCACAATGGATCTTGAACTTTGCATGCTTTAGCGATAAAATTTTAAATCTAATAAAGAAATTTGACAGATTGTAGTAACCACATTTTTTTGCCGGGAAAACTTACAGTTTACTTGCCGCGTAGACATAGTCCTCAGTGTTGAATGGAACACTATGGAAGTTTTCAAAATCGCGGTTTACATACTGCTCGCAAAGAATAAGCCGATAACAAAGGGTTTTATGATTTACGTTAATAACAAATTAATAATAATTACACCTAACATTACAATCAGCCTGTAGGGACACAACAATTCATGGGCGTACTCAGCTTCTGGCCTGGGGATGCAAGTCAGTCTTAGGGGAAGGCAAGTCAGGCCCGGGGGGAAGGGGGAGGGCGCAGTTTATTTAAAAATTAGAGATAAGTCCTCGTTTATACTTTGTTTAGTAATTAAGGGAGTTCAAGCATGTTCTAGTTGTCTAAGTTATATGTACTTTTTAAGTACATCTTAGACACCAATGACTGATTAAAAAAGTTGATGGAAACGATCTTGAGGAAACCTGGACTTTTAAGTTTGAAATCGCCAACCTGCATTGGGCGAGCGTGGTGAATACGTTCAATCCTTCTCTGTATTAGAGGAGACCTATGCCCAGCAGTGGGACGATAAAAAGGTTAATGATACATGCTCTTCGGGTTTTCCAAGGGGGGCTCGGGCCCCCCTTGGTATGGCCATGCGACCATCCACTCAGTGAGAGAGCGTAGTCGTTGTACACTATATAGGCCCAGTGTGGGTTTTTAGATGTCACATGTCTTAACATTTTTGAGTCTAGGATATGGTGTCCTCACAATATTATTCTTCACCGTTTTAAGAGCATGGTGATGAAATTATTAACACACACATTACATTCTAGGCTTACCTCATGACACCGATAACTCGACCTAATTCTACAAATGGATAGGAAATTACTGAAAAAACTGTAAAATAAATGAACACACACAATTTCTAATACAATTCCTACAATAGTTTGAATAAAGTCTTTGTATTTCAGTCGCATTAGCGGTATTTAGTAATACCTTTTGAGTGAGTTCCTTGAATTTTATTTACATGATGTCATAGCGTGGGTATTTTGTGAAAGTCATTGGTAATTGGATTAGTAGATGAGTTTATCAAATAATCAAAATAGCTTATCACAGCCCTGGAACCTTTCCAGGCTGCACAGCTACCTCTTCTCCACCGTCTCCATCAGTTCGTCCACTACGCTTGCCGATACGAGTTCTCCAGTCCACCACCACCGGTTCTTCGATGTTTCCTCTTTATGATGATTTTGTACAGAACAAATATTTTACATTATAAGAACGGCAAGGTAATTACGTAACACATTATAGCAATGGGTTTCATTCGATAGTTCAACAAAATTCATTGCCTTATTGACATTGTTGAGCAGACACATTTTTCGAACATATGGAGCAATGGATTAGAAATACTCTTCAAATGATTCCAATTGATAGATAATGTGTGACGTAATTAGGATGTCGATCGAAGTCCTGATGTTTGCTTATAGAATAGAATAGAAAAAAGGTGATGGAAAACATCTTGAGGAAATCTGAACTTTAAGGCTGAAATCGCTAACCCGCATTGGGCAAGCGTGGTGATTACGCTCAATCGTTCTCTGTTTACATTATTGGCGGATGCCAATACATTATTGGCGGATGCCAATAATGTAAACAAATACATATGATTTTATGGAAAAATAACTTTTATTCCTACAGCAGTTCAATTTACGCAATAACTTCAAACATTCTTATAACATTTACAAAAGTGCTAGTCATTGTGAAATCAAATTAATTACCATTAAAGTCAAGTTGATATTCGCTTAACCTGAAAACATGTCAATTTGAAACGTGAATACAATTTCAATGTGGATAATAATCGTGAAATCTAATTATAGTCTATTCATATTATAAATTAATAATAATAATATTTATTGGGACATTTTTCATTTTTCGTGCACATTAATACTGCATTAGAAAAAGGTAGGTACTATAGGTTTATCCCTGTCCCCTAAACTAGGCTAGGCCTGTATCTTAGGGGGCAGTGTCCAGTTATAGGGTATACTATAATTTATATTGCAATGAATTTTGACCTAGTGACTTTAAAACTATAAACTTTTAAAATATGAGAAACTAAACTTTATTAAAACTATAAACTTTAGAAATTTAAGTCACTATTCGAACCTGTCTGTCCAACCGCTTGATTTTTTAAAGTACGCAGTATCATAGGGGTTTCACCATCATTTAGAGAATTTATTCCTGAATTTTATATTAATAAGGAATGGGCACGTCACAGTAGGGCGGTGAGTCCCGTCTTTGAGGAGTGGCTAGAGAGGCCTCACCATACACGGTTGTTTCGGGAGGTTCCTGTTTCGGATAAGGCGGGAGAAAACGCCATGGTGTCACTGTGTTTCATGCGCGCCTCAAAGAAAGAAAGAAAAAGAAATAAAATTTGTTTATTCCGCACAAACAGAACGCACATTACAACAATAATACACTTAAATAATAATCAACACATAATAAAGAAAAAAAAAGAACAAAGAAATATAACTTACTAAAAAGCCTCTTACTCAAAATAAAACCATGTTTTCCTGATGTCATAACCCGGGTCAAAGGCACACATGTATTTGACAATTAGACATTGACACTTTATAAAATATCCGCCTGTCACATTGACGTATGTATTGACGTCAATGATCTTGAAAGAAATGTTAGCACATAGTAATGGGCTCCACGAAGACCGATACCTCCTCGGTCAGGGTTGCGTGTTGGTTAAAAAAGAAACCGTGGCCCTGGCACACAGTCAAGTGAAGAAACACGGGTGGGTTTTAGTCAGTAAAAGCGGGAGAAGTCATTTGATGATATCCCATCCAAAACAAAACAAAAGAAAAGGTATAATAATAAAAGGTTGTGGTTAGATAAGTATATAATAAGATGTTTTGGCAGGTCCTAATAGCCGTACAAAATAGGGGCGGATTGCTAGTTCAGAAATACAGCTGAAATAAAACAGCTACGAGCTACGAAAACGCTACCAGTTTTTTACAAATGGAAGTGAAAATAAATTATTGAAAGAAGTTATGTCCCGTAAGATTTAAAAAGATTTAGCTGGACCAATGTTTTACAATGATTCCTATTTGTTTTCAGCTCCAAAGTTTTACTTTGAGCAATGGACAGTACTTATAAATATGATGGGTATATTTTTCATCATTACTTTCAAAGATATTACACGCTTCACGTATTTATTAACACTGAAAAATCAAAATCAAAAGTTATTTATTAGGCTGAGTAGCTGCAGTTATAGGACGTTTTAACAAGAACAAGGTGCTCAGAAGTGGTACCTGAGATTTCTTGACCACCAATCCGATCGAGGAAGATAGTAATAGAAAAATCAATGATTATAATCATGCTCTGTATTGTTCCCAGGTGGTTGCTCTGCTTTCGGGCACTCGTGCTTCGGCGGCCACGGCAAGCGGTCGGGCGACACTTCAGCCATGGATGTAAGTTACGAAATAAATTATTATTTACAAGACTTTTAACAAAATGTTAAAGATTAATTGATTTAGATTTTGGAGTCGGTGGTATATAGCCTCTTCATATGCCACCGACTACAAAATCCAAATCTAATTGGCGACCCAGATTTAGTTCAAAATGGTCTCCAAAGCATGGAGCACAGGAGAAGAGAAGCCAGCCTGTCGGTGTTCTATAGAATGCATTTTGGAGAGTGTGCGAGGGAATTTCATGACTTAATTCCCCAATCTCCGTTCTATCATCGGATGACCGCTCGTACGGCGAGTATCCACCCTTACGTTGTTGACACCACTAGGATCTAGATGAAGCGTTTCGCCTCGTCTTTTATAGCGCGTATGTCGAGGGACTGGAACAATTAATGGGCAGTGGTCTTCCCTCAACCTTTCCCTCAACGGCGGTGTTTCTGTCTGACTACAATTTAAGTGTCTTCAAGGCTAGAGTGAATAGGTTCTTAATAACCTAACGAGCTTTACCATCAACGATTGCATCATTGCTTACCATCAGGCGGGATTGCAGCCAATCATTAGTTTATAATTATTAAAAAAAAGAACATGATTGTTGCTAGGCATCCCTCTGGTTGTTGTATGGGTGCTTTTGGGTTACCTGACATGAATACACTAGTTTCTTTGACAAATCCTTTACTGTACATGCAGTTCGGCTAGGGAATGACTGACCCGTGTCCGTAAGGCATGCTCAAACTCTGTCCGCTTTTAAAACTATGAGAAAAAGCATTTCTTTATTTACCCTTTAAACATGTCATTATATTTTATTTACTCTTGTATGATGTTCAACAATTACATTTAGGTATATATTTATTTAAAATAGTTTGATACAATTTACGTCCATATTTATTGTATAATCTACGTTAATAGTACACTGTTGATTACCTACATTATTTCTCTCTCCTTCCCCTTAGTATTCCATCCAAAGGCTGTCTGTAAAAGATTGCTCTTAGCGATTAGACCGCCCATTGTATCACCCTTTGTAAAATCTTTATATTTACCTATACGATGTACATATATTCTATGCTTTTTATAAGCATCGATGTCAATAGGAAACGTGCCCAAACGGATGGCCGCATTCATTTTATTGATAAAACTGCATGTTTTTTAAATGTATTAATAATTATATTGGAAAATAAATCGGAAATCGATGTGTAGTTTAGAAGTATGAGGCGGTCACACAAACATATACTTAAAGAGACTCTAGTCTATGTATCTATATTACTAATATATAAAGCTTAAAAAGTTTGATGGTTTGTTTGTACGCGGTAAACTCAGAAACTACTGGTCCGATTTGAAAAATTATTTTTGAGGTGTATAGCCCATTAATCTAGAAAGGCTTTAGGCTATATCACATCACACTGCGACCATAACAAAAAAATAAAATGTATGGTGTATATTTTTTCTTATCCGTATATCCCACGCGAATGAAGCCACGAGCGGCCACTAGTTCATAATATATGTATATCGATTTATCTTCAATTGAATTCGCCAATTAAGACCACAAGAAATAATGATCTAACAATAAATTGTAAGCAGAATTAAAATTTTCACACGTTCGCAAGCAATTATTTTTAAATAAATTCTGAAGAGGGAAATAATTATAACACCTCTTCAGGAACTCCCCCTTAAGGCAGAGATTAATTGTAAAAGCTTAATTGCATCGCGATAATAATTATCCTTTCAAAAATATATTACATTAAATGTTACATTGTAAGTAGGTGGTTTGTTGTATGTACAGACAACAGCATATAAAGCTACTACAATCTGTCAGATTTCTTTATTAGATTTTCAACTTTATCTCTAAAGCATTACGACTCAATGTTGATTGCAAATATCTGACAGTTTGAGGTAGCTTGACCTGCTTTCGTCTGTACTTAACGCTATAAGTATAATTACTCATTGACGCGGATTATTTGATAGGGATACCGTAGTCCCTGGCACAGGCAAATGAAGGAACACGGGTGGGTTTTAGTTAGTAAAACTCTGACACGACCTTCCGATCCGCCAGAATGGGAGACGACATTTGATGATTGCTCATACAAAAAAAATGCCTTTCCGACGACTTTCTTTTTTAAAGAAAACGAAAGTAAAGCATGGTGATTCTGCGTAGTTCCACGTAGTAAATAAATAATACCACTAAACAAATAGCACCTTTTTACATTTATCTGTCAAATTTGATGATATCACCTATTTCATGGTGCATTTATAGCAAAAGGTATCCTTTATATTCCGTCTACGTCGAGCCTCAGTTTTAGCATTGTCCTCTGCTCTATTTGTGCATCCATTACCTTTTCACATCTAAACCACTGAACCAATTGTTTTGAAATTCGACACATAAGTAGCCTGGGATGAAAAAATAGGCTAGTTTTAGTGGGTCATTATTCAGTTTTGTACCTTACCTAAATGTCGTTTCTTTGCTATTGTTTGTTTTATTGAGCTCTTGTAGGTTGGATAGGTCTTCTCTATCTATAAGGTTCTTTCCTAAAAATAACGCTCCAGAAAACGATCTACATGCTTTTCTAATGATTCGACAAAATTATTTCTGGACTGCCCGTGACTGGTCCGTGTGGTACCGGGCTTAGAATACAAATAAAACCAATCCATAACATCCTGTGGGTGTTGTAATAGGCGACTAAGGGAACTCTTACTAGGGAAGTGGGCAGCAGCGCTTCTCCTGTGCAATATCAAATTACTGCGATCTTCAACCCACCTGCCAAGCGTGGGGATTATGGCAAACCCGCTAACGCAATGAAAGCCCTGGGGGAGCCGTTTGTCCAGCAGTGGACTTCTATAAGCTGAAGAATAAGAAAATTGTCTGAACTTCAAAACAAACTGTGACCTTGGAGTCTGTTTAGGCCTTTCTTCTCAGGCTTCTCAGATTAGTAATACTGACTTCAAGTAATTTTAAAAATATCATCATCATCATCTCAGCGTTAATTTCAATCGCATCCGAAGCTTTTAGCTTTTGGAGTCTGGAGTGTGCTACCAGTCTAATTTGTGATTTTGACTAAACTTCGATATTTTCCGCGAAGCGACTATCGTCTGATCTTCCGAAGCTTCCCATGGACATTCGAAACTTACCCATTAAACGATATAAAACCTATATAAAGGCCAAACTTTGCAAAAAGGGGTATTATAAAATCTCAGATTATTTAGAGGATAGAGAGGCTTGGGACTGAGCTGTTCGCTCTGTTAAGCATTGTTATTAAGCAATATGCGTAATTATAACGTAAATTATTGTAAACATTTTCATTTTTAATATCTGGACTTTAAAAAAGACGATGATCCCTGAGTTTGTTTCGGCTATTTATTCTCAGAGGTAGTCAGTTAGGAAACGCCGGCTTCATCCAGTTAAAAAAAAAAAAAAATGAAAAATAAAACATATGACGTGTAAAAGTGATCGGTGATCCTACTTGCTTAATAAACGATTTCATTTCATTTCATTTCACAAGTTTTTAAAATATCATTCTCTTCTAAAAGTGTTTATGGAATCCAACTCAGAGAATAGAATCATTTTATCTTGTATCGCAGGGAATTCACGGCAATATCTAGTAGAATAACAAAGTAAACATTCCAAAGTTGATACACTTTAGTGCCCTCAAACTTTTTTAACGCAATTCAAGTATGCAAACATCAAAAACTAAGTATGGAGAGCCCTCAGCCTTTATCTACATTCTCTTGTAGTTTTCTCATAATGGAAAAGAAATATTGACTGACAGTGTATGGGGAATGTAAGGGTGAGTTTTCTTGATGCTATAATAATAACATATCATAACTGAATTGCTTCGAAAGGTAGGCTGGTCAGCCTCTTGTGATAGGAGACGTGCCTCTCGCTATTCTTAAATAGAGGCCTTGAAACGTATTGCTGCTACTGACTATTTACTAGACAAAAACACCAAGTAAATTATTAATTTTAAAATTACTATTTGCTTTAATTACTTATCTAGACTACTCATAAATTATTATTATGTATTTCCGTAATACTAATGTAATTATACAACATAATTTTTTGTTTATGCGAAACCCGAAACACGTGTCCGGTAGTTTTAATTAATGAATATATGTGCAAAATTTCAAAAAGGTATCATGAAAAAGCACAAAGTTATGAGCTTCATCTACTTGGCTGTCCCAACAAATATACGGTTAACGCTCCGCTCCGGTCGGCGTCGGTTGATCTCTAGCGTCAGCTGTTGCGCCGGTATGCGTAATACTATGATCTACCGTGCGCGCTCTGTAACCACAGTGCAATAATATCAAAATGTATTTGGGAAAAAATATAACATGGTGTAAAAATGATTGGAATCGATTCAGTCGCTTATTCTGAACAAACTATATACAGTATCGTATAAACAAAAAATTACATTGTATACATATGCCTTTATGATTGGCACTTTCTTAGTGTAATTCACGAGGGGAATGGGGCTAATAGTCGAAATACAGGCTATGGCTAGTTGCTAAACTCTTTATTTTAATTGAAATTGTTGCGTCATGCCATGTATTTCAAATTATGTCTATTAAATTATTTAAAAACATTGGGTTGTATCCTAAAAATAATTTAATGTCCATCAGATAGATTTATAAAATATATTGAACACGTATTTTTTATTTTTTCTTTCATTCAAATACTTAGGAAGATATATTGATTTGAAATGTCGCATGACGTTACGCCGTGGTATAAAATATACCACGGCGTGACCTAATTAGCCCCCACTCCGTATCTTTAGTACGCTATATCTCAGTAGGTTTTGGTAATTTCGACAAAATAAAAAATAGGGCTCCTCATTTTTTTATTATCTATAAGACGGACTAATTTTTTTTTTATTTTCATACCTTGGATACATCCCTATACTAGTAATAAAGTTGGATAAATTCATTGACGTTGAATGATAAACCTTAAAATGATGTTCGAAACTAAATCGGAAATCAATGAAGAGATGAGAAATCAGACGGACGATGCGGTCACACGTAAAGAGACTGTAATTATTATACTATGTGTTTTTTTTTTAATAATTATAAACTTGCGCTTGACCGCAATCCCGCCTGATGGTAAGCAGTGATGCGATCGTTGATGGTAAAGGGCGCTAGTTTATTAAGAGCCTATTCACTCAGAAAAACTGAGCGAATAGGAAGGAAGACGGCAGTTGAGCGAGGTGATGTAATGTTAAACCCAACAACACGACCAACGATGCTGCACCAAAGGGAGATTGATCTGAAAACCCTCCACGACCAAACTCCCAACACAACAACATTAGGCGTATCGTACCCGGCACACATCGCAACACAACTGCTCAGACCCGTCTTCCGTACGGCTTCACCAGACATCATGCCGGAACACGACGAATCGCTTGGCGACAAGGCTTTGTGGTAACTTCTACTTACAACGCCATGTGCGAACAACGCGTCATAGATGTCACGAAAATCCTGTATCTCGCAAATAGAGTTTTATGCGCAAATAGCATACAACTTTCTGAGATAAAAGATGAGGAAGCGTCTGCTAGACCGGCCTGGTCGTAGGATCCTCCGTTTTCTATGAAGGATGAGTGACCTTTACACCCTAGCGCTCAAGCTTATAGGTATAGTATGTATAATAGGGGTGTTTCCTGGGTAAAAAATTGATTCTATTTAGTCCGTCATTCAGATTATAGAAGAATATTGGATATGTATATTTTGTTTTATCAAATGAATAAAACTGACAAGCATCAAAGATCAAGAGTGGCGGCTGGTGACGTCACTCCTCGCTAAAAAGTGTAAAGAGGATTGACGTCACACGAGTTTTCAACGCACTGTATCGTCTTAATTATTTGTTTATAAGAAAAAATACGGGTCTAGTTTTTTTTTTTTTTTGGAAATTTGATTGACGGACTAATCAGTTTTTTTAGGCAACTGTCCTATTATTTTGATTCACAATTCGTCGAAACAATGCCCTTTGGGAGTAAATGATAGTGCCTTTATAATTACGTCCACAAATTAATTTCACCGTGCCATCGCGTGCCAACAACACTGTAAATAAAATGACCACACAGTGACCACTAACGACCATATACGGGCCAGTGCATAATGGTTATAGACTAATATTGATTTTAAGCTTTTGCGAATTGTTTTGGCCAAATATATCGTTGTGTGGTGTTACATCACACAGCGGTTTCAAGTTTACAAAATTGTGTGATTTTCGATTTTTTCCGCATTTTCGAATAGATGTGAGAATAACTATTTTTTTAATGACTATAAACTAGTGCTTGACCGCAATCCTACCTGATGGTAAGTAGTGAAGCGATCGTTGATGGTAAAGCGTGCTGGTTTATTACTCTAGTCTTGAAGACATTTAAATTGTAGTCAATCGGAAACTCCGCTGCTGGCAAATTGTTCCAGTCCCCCTATGTACGCGGTGTAAAAGACGAGATAAAACACTTCGTCCGGATTGTAGTAGTGTCAACAACGTAAGGGTGGATACTCGCCGTATGACGGGTCGTCCGATGATAGAACGGAGATGGGGGAATTAAGGCATTCAATTCCCTCACACACTCATCAAAATGCATCTTATAGAACATCGACAGGCTGGCTAGTAAGAAAAAAAAATATATCTTTTTTCTTACTCCTCCATTATTCTTTTCTCATTAATTTCGTTGCGGGATCCAAGACAGTTGAATCGTTTCTCCGGGACTCGTCGAGCTTCATTGCTCGGCGTTTTTCTGGCGGTCTCCACTGTTGATTCTGGCTTTCAGGAGTTGCAGTGGGTGGGAAAAAGTGTGGCGGGTTTTGTTCCATAAAAAAAAGGCTGGCCAGCCTTTTTTTGGATTCAAACGGCCCAGATTTGGTTTCAAAGCCTAGGCTTTGGAGACCGTTTGAAACCAAATCTGGGCCGTCTATTAACCAAAGTTCTCTACATGGAACAAAAAGAATTTCCGAGAAACTTTTTTTTTGTGAATTATCACTGTTTACGGTAGCACGTAATGTCACGCATTCAAAACATTTTGAATGCGTTCTCGGTGGTAGGCCATAACATTGGCTGCCGGCAGAAGTAACCACCTACCAGACAAAGTCTTGCCGCCAAGCGATTCGTCGTGTTCCGGCATGATGTCTGGTGAAGCCGTACGAAGGACGGGTCTGAGCAAATTTGTTGCGATGTGTACCGGGTACGATGCGCTAAATGTTATTGTGTTGGGAGTTTGATCGTGGAGGGTCTTCAGATAGATCTCCCTCTGGCGCAGCATCGTTGGTCGTGTTGTTGGGTTTAACATTGCATCACCTCGCTCAACTGCCGTCTCCCTTTCTATTCTCCCAGTTGTTCCAAGTAAATATGCTCTTAATAAACTAGCACGCTTCACCATCAAAGATTGCATCACTACTTACCATCAGGTGGGATTGCAGTCAAGCGCTAGTTTATAAGAATTAAAAAAAAAAACATTACGCATTCATTATGGGGTGGGTGTATTCAGTGGTATAGCACTGCGGTAATGTAAGCATCTTATCGTGAAAACTTATGTGAAATGGACGTGGAGTCAGCCGTCATTCAAACTAATTCTAGAGTTTAAAGACTGATTTACGCGATGCAATTTAAATATTTGTATGCATGAATATGAATATTTGCACTGGTCTGGTCGTGCCTCGGAAAGCACGTTATGCCGTTGATCCCGGTTGCCATACGAACATCTAATGGCAGTCGGTACGGGTCGTTGAGTCAAAAGTCCTACAATTGGTCTAACTGCAATGCTTCGATATCGCCTTCGGGTTGTGGAGGTCAGACGGCAGTCGCTTCATGGAAAATATCGAAGTTTAGCCAAAATCAACAGTTAGACTGGTAAAGCGGACCCTAGACTCCAAAGCTGAAAAGCTTCGGATACGACTGGGATTAACGTTGAGATGAAGAGATATTGCAACTTTTATTGTTGCTTCAATTTAATCGAAGCCATAGGCAATTAAATTGCACCGAATAAATCAATCTTTACACTATCAACATTTGACTCTATCTAACATTTCACGTCGGGATTACAGAATTAATCGGTAGTTGCTGTGGGGTGTTTAGATTAAGCAATAATCTATACTTATATACACTACTGAACACATCTATTGGCCCACCTTGCATTTTCAGTTTCGTCTGGTCCTAGCCAAAATTTTATATTAGGTCGAGCAAAAAGTTTTTATGCAGTTTTGAACCTGGCACATTCACAATTACATTAAATAGTCTCTTTTTGAATGTCGAACACAAAATTTAAAGAAACAAAAGACAATTTGGAGCGTTTTTGTTGATATCAAACAATCGAATACTAAGAAAACTTGATTTTATTGGTTTACCTGGATTTAATTCTCGAAAAAGTGATTGATATCTTTAGTTGTGCAACGAACATAATTTATTCTTAACATTAAGGTGAGGTTCTATCAAAAATCTATGGATACTTCACCTGAAGTCGCCGCCCAAGCTGTGGCACTTATTCAGGCCGGACACAGCCAAAGAAATGTGAGTGCTCAACTTAATTTAAATCGATCTGCGGTCCGAAATGTTTATCGGAGGTACTTAGAGACTGGCAGTTTTTTTCGTCGCCAAGGAAGGCCACGATCTCGGGTCACAACTGAAAGGCACGATCGATTCATCGTGACGACCAGCTTGAGAAATCGTCACCTTACCTCCATTGAGATACAAAACAAACTTCGCGACTTCCACGGAGTATCTGTGAGCACTCGAACTGTTTGGAGAAGTTTAAAAGAACGCGATATGGTACAACACAAGCCAGCTAATGGGCCCAAACTAACGCGAGCCCACCGAACAACGCACCTTCATTTCGCAAGCACTCATTTAGATTGGGCACAGCAAGATTGGAGCCGTGTACTCTTTTCTGATGAGTCTTAAATTGTGTTACATGGCAATGATGAAAGTAAGAAGGTCTACTGACGTAAGGGAGAGTATTTCGCACAATGCTGCTTTGAAGAGAGGGTTGCTTATAGCGGTGGCTCATGGACTGTCTGGGGCGGTATATCCGCGAGGGGCAAAACTCAACTTGAGGTTGTTATAGGACCACGGCTGCCAACATTAAATGCTGAAAGGTACATTCGTGAGTGCTTAGAACCTCACGTGATACCATACGCGGACTATGTGGACCCAAATTTCTTTTTTATGCATGATAATGCAAGAGCCCATACGGCCGGCATCGTCAGGGAATATCTTCGGGATGTGAACATCACAGTTATGGACTGGCCAGCCAGAAGCTCAGACATGAACCCCATTGAGCACATGTGGGACGAGCTAAAAAGACGTGTTAGGGCTCGTCAGCATAAGCATAGCGTCAGATAGAAGAGGAATGGGTGATGATCAAAATTTCATAGAGCGGTTGATAAACTCTATGTCTTATCGTATGAGAGCTGTGGTAGATGCCCATGGAGGCAACATGCGTTATTAAATTAAACCTTTATTTGATAAAACATGTTTTTTATTCAAAAATCAATTGCCTTTAACAAGGCGCATATCCGACTTGTTAGGCGTAGCTCCATGTCGTATGGTATTCTGAATTCAAATTAAAGATGGTAAAATGTATCAGGTTTAAAACTGCATCAATAGTTTTTGTTCAATCTAGCAATCATATTTCGGTAGGGGCCATCGAAACCTAAACTCTAAGGTGGGCCAATAGATGTGTCCGGAAGTGTATAAAGCCGACGAGTTTGTTTGCTTATATATTAATAGTATTTATTTTTGAACAAAATTGTCTTACAAGATACTACAATTTTAAAATAACTCTTTAAGGGTTAAAATAAAAAGTTCAGAAACTATCTCCACGTTCGCGGGCGGCCGCTAGTGTTTTATAAATATTTATCCAAAAGAAACGACCTGAATTTTTTTGCAGCCATCTTTAACTACTTACTTAACTACCTACTTCCTTAAGGTAAAGTAACATCAAGTGCTAAAAAAACAATGTGAGACTGTGTTACTTTTAGCTTTTTACGCGTTTTTTTACACCCGTTATGATAATACGAACCATGAAAATAATATAATAATACGATCCTGACAGCCTCCGTGGCGTAGCGGTAGCGAACGCAGCCATTGCGCAAGGAGGCGCGGGTTCGATCCCCGCGCAGTGCAAATATTTGTATGCATGAATATAATAAGAATTCTAATTCAATAGTATATAATACTAGCTGACCCGGCGAACTTTGTTCTGCCTTAAAGGCAATAAATATCACATGATCACATTTTTTACTTTTTAAATTAGGAACACTGTAAATAAATAAAAAAAAAGTATTCCATGATTTTTTTATTTGTCATTTATTTAGTGTAGCACCTTGTGAAAGAAATGAATTTCTACTTGTGCTTCGTAAATTATCTAGCTATTGATCTCTGAGATGTCGTGGTGGCCTAGTGGTTAAAACACCAGCCTCTCTTGTATGATTGCGCGGGTTCGATTCCAGGTCAGGCAAGTATCGATGTAACTTTTCTAAAGTGATATGTACTCTCTAAGTATAATATCTAGGACACCAATGACTGATCGTGAAGGAAAAAATCTTGAGGAAACCTGGACTTTATAAGTCTGAAATCGCCACCCCGCATTAAGCAAGCGTGGTGATTACACTCAATCCTTCTCTGCATGAGAGGAGACCTGTCTCCAGCAGTGGGACGATAAAAAGATTGATGATAATGATGATGATCTCTGAGGTTTGTTCGCCGATTTCGCATTGTCAACGGAACAGTTTCACGGACTGCCGCCTCCCTTTGCTCTTGTGAGTGAGAAGCACGAAGTCGAGTCATAGTAAGGCGGCGCTCGAGAAAGATTTGATGGTCTTGGTCACGGCATGATATTTTTATTGATGATAAATGGCACAGCAATACAATATTAGAAATTTTGAAGTTGAAGTTGGCTTTGTGGTTTTTTATTAGAAACTTTAAACCAGCAGAGAGTATTTATATTCTTTGCTTTAAACGATTGCTTCAACCGGTTAGACTTTTTTTTAAATATGCTCAGCTGTCATTTGCTTTTTGTTCTACCATTTTTGGTATATGAATTGCTGACTTACATTTTGAATGAGTTGGACCATGTCTTATGTCACGTCACACGGGAACGACGGGAACGGGTTCTTAACTACCTCCCACCAATATTCAGCTAAATCGGTTCAGCCGTTCTTGAGTTATATATAAATAGTGAATAAGCAACTGAATCGATTCCAATAATTTTGACACCATGTTATATTTTGTCCCAAATACATTTAGAAATTGTTACAGTGTAGTTACCGAGTGCGTCACGCAGCTTACGATACATCATCATAGTATTGTGCGCGCGCAACAGCTGACGCTAGAGGTCAACGCACCGCGTTCGCTCGCGCGCGGATCTTTGACCATATTTATGTTGGGACAACCAAGTAGAATACTCGTAGCAAGCTTATTATAACTTTGTGGTTTTTCATTATCTTTTTGAAATTTTGTACATAATATTATTAACTTAAAAATACTGGACACGTGTTTCCTACTTTGTGGAGGTGCAGGGTACCAGGGTAGCACAAAAGTTTAGGAGAAGTCGAAACAATAAACCTCATTCATTCATCATTATCAAATAATCGTAATACATGAAAGAAGGTTTATTGTGCATATTTTTTGACGTGCAAGGAACCAGGGTAGCATAAAAGTGTAGGAGAAATCGAAACAATAAAAAAGCTCATTCATCATTATCAAATCACCATAATACATGAAAGAGGTTTTATTGTGCATAGTTTGTGGACGTGCAAAGTACAAGGGTATCACAAAACTGTAGGAGAAGTCGAAACAATAAACCTCATTCGTTCATCATTATCAAATAATCGTGAAAGAAGGTTTATTGTGCATATTTTTTTGACGTGGAAGGTACCAGGGTTGCACAAAAGTGTAGGAGAAATCGAAACAATAAAAAAGCTCATTCATCATTATCAAATCACCATAATACATGAAAGAGGTTTTATTGTGCATAGTTTGTGGAAATGCAAAGTACCAGGGTATCACAAAACTGTAGGAGAAGTCGAAACAATAAACGTCATTCATTCATCATTATCAAATATATAATCATAATTACATGAAAGAAGGTTTATTGTGCATATTTTTTTGACGTGGAAGGTACCAGGGTATCACAAAACTGTAGGAGAAGTCGAAACAATAAACGTCATTCATTCATCATTATCAAATAATCATAATACATGAAAGAAGGTTTATTGTGCATATTTTTTTGACGTTCAAGTTACCAGGGTAGCATAAAAGCGTGGGAGAAGTCGAAACAAAGAAGTTCATTTATTCCCACAGGAACGACGGGGAGCGGTATAAAAAGTATTCTATGTCCTTCTCCCAGTTCTTAGCTACCTCCTTACCAATTTTTAGCCAAATTGGTATAGCCGTTCTTCAGTTATAAATGATGTAACTAACACGACTTTCTTTTATATATATAGATGAAAGAATAGAATATTAAGCCGTTGGTCTCGGTTGCCATACGAACATCTAATGGCAGTCGTTACGGGTTGTAGGAGCCCTCAAAAGTTCAACAATTGGTCTAATTGCAATGCTTCAATATCGCCTTTGGTCAGACTGCAGTCGCTTCAAGGAAATTATCGAAGTTTAGCCAAAATCAGCAGTTAGACTGGTAAAGCGGACCCCAGACTCCAAAGCTGAAATAGCTTCGGATGCGACTGGGATTAACGCTGAGATGATAATGAATCATACTAACCATAGTTAAAGTGCGCTGCGCTGCATACGCTCACGCTATTTCAAGCCAAACAAATATCGACTTTAATTCAATGACTATTAAGTTGATTTCAGAGTAACTACCACTATTGAAAATGTTTGAGGTTGTAGTGTAAACTGAGCTTTATTTTGTGGAAGTGAAAGTTATTTTCCGTTATTTCTTATTTGTTTATATTTTTGGCAAATAGGTAGCAATATCATTTAAGCATATTAGTAATATAACCCCTTAACGTATTCATAATTACCTCACTAGGAGGCCTAAGACTGTATGATTTTCCTTGTGCATAAAGTTTTAATAAATAAATGAGAGAAAAAATACTTTTATTTGCAATACACATACCGTACAGAAAGAACACAAACATATTGATCAACTCAGCCAATGGTAGTCCACTGCTGGACATAGCCTCTTCCAGTCCTCCGCCTTCCGTATCCAGTACGTGCCAGCCACCTTCTTTAGGTCATATGTCTGTGTTTATATCAATATATGTATGTATGTATTTGTATCAATAGCTTGATAATTTAAAAGAGTGTCCATGGAGTTTCTTGCCCGTTCTTCTCCATAGGTACCTACTCTTTGGAATGGGCGACTAGCTTCACCTTACTGACTGACCGACCTTCTGACAATTCAAAAGTGCCTGTAACTGGTTTATTTGAAATAAATGCTTTGATTTTGATTTTGATTTTGTGGGTGCATAATATTATAAAGCAGGTTTAGAAGATTTTTTTTCACTTTAAATTTGCATGAATGAATTCGAAACGAAATGACAGTTCATCATTTCAGCTGAAAGTCTTCCACTGCTGGACATACGCCTCCCCCAAGGATCTCCACGACGACCGGTCCTGTGCCTCCCGCATCTAGCGGTTTCCCGCGACCTTCACCAGGTCGTCGGTCTACCTTGTCGGGGGCCTACCCACGCAGAGTCTTATGAGTCTCTCGAGAACCCGTCGGCCTCATCGGGCATCGGTCCTACGGGCAATGTGCCCGGCCCACTGCCACTTTAGTGTTGCAATTCTTCGGGCTATGTCGGTTATTCTCGTTCTTCTGCGGATCTCCTCACTTCTGTTTTGATCACGCAGTGAAACTCTAAGCATGCCCTCTCCATTGCCCTTTGAGTGACATTGAGCATTCTTATAAATGACAGTTTGTAAAGGTGAAATGTGTCCGCTGTGTAGGAAAGGAATGCCTTCGATACTGTTCGTTATGTAGTTGTTCATCACTAGTGACTGCACGAGTGTAGCTACTCCTAATGCCCAACCCCCACATTTCCTAATTACCAACTCCGGTTGCTTTTAGTAAAACTTTTATAATTGAGGCATGTTCGTCATGGGGCTCTTAAGTCGGGTCTAAAACTATTAGCAGACCTCGATTTAGAAATTGTTTCGCGTTAAACTTTGTTCTTTCCTTGTTAAATAAGTATCTGTGAGCTCTAAGCGTAAGGTAGTGCGCAGGCCAAGTTCCAGCAACATGCCGCGCGTTTGACGTGCACTAATTATACGAACCTTCACGACCCACTTTTGACCTCCCTATAGCTCAGTGCCTCTTGCAAGTCCAGAGATTAAATTGTACCTACGTTCATATACCAATAATAAAGCAGTATACCAAATTTCATAGATATAGGTTCAGTAGTTTCTGAAAAGGGATGTTTCCTGTGTAAAAAAAAAATTGATTCTATTTAGTCCGTCATTCAAATTATAGAAAAATATTGGATGCGTATATTTTGTTTTATCAAATCAATAAAAATTGACAAATATAAAAGGCATCAAAGATCAGGAGTGGTAGCTGGTGATGTCATTGCTCGCTAAAAAGTGTAGCGTGCAGTGACGTCACACGAGTTTTCAACGCACTGTGTCGTCTTAATTTTTTGTTTATATGAAGAAAGAAAAATACGTGTCTAGCATTTTTTGGAAATCTGACTGACGGACTAATTCGTTTTTTTTAGTCAACTACCCTATTATGATCCTGTGAAAATAGCTAATTTTGGCACTGACTGACTGGGTAATCAGAAACTTTAGGCCACTTCCGATTGTTCTAGCGTTATGAAATTTGGTACACATGTCGTGTGTTATAATATGTAAACTAGCTACGCCCCGCGGTTTCACCCATGTAAGTAGTAGGAGTAAAAATAGGTAAAAACCTATACTCATGTCTAACGAATGAATTTCAATAAAATCGGTTCAGCCGGTTTGAAGGAGTTCGAGGACAAAAACTGTGACAGGAGAATTTTATATAATAGATTAACAAAATGTTAAGAAATTTAAGTAAACAGTTGTAAGCTTAATTAGCTAAGATGTGGGTATTTTTGATAATATCCTATCTAGTATGTAACAATGAACACAATGCAATTGTAATATTATTTAAGAAGCAAATTGAAATAGTAATTATTATTAAAATTATAGTCGATTATTTAATTGTATCGAATCAAAGTTTAGGATGACAACACTGTATGACATTATTCGATGTATTCAAATCGAGGTAAAATGGAGGCATTGGCCATTTGACTGCGGAAACGATCACTTGTTATAAAATAAATCCGCTAATATTATCATAATCTTCGTTTAATTTGGGAGATAAAGAGTAGATCTTTTATCTCAGAAGTGGCATTATTCAGTTACGCCTACAATTTTGAAGCAATATTCTCAAACAACGTGTCCACGTGTTGCCACGCGTTTTCACCTTTTACCTGGTAACAATGGATAGAACTAGAGATAATCGTAAGAGCAATACGCGTAAACGTCGCCGTGACCGGAGCAGAGAAAAACGAACGAGAACTACGCATAAACGGAAACAACGAAGGCAGCGTTCGAGCAATCGTGATTCTACGTTGGAATCTCTCCGTAGTGAAGATCGCAGTTCCCATGAGCAGAGTATGAGGCGCCGTCACCAACCGAACCGGAGTCGCAGTCGGAGTAGCAGCTACGAGCAGCGTCGGGACCTGGACGGGAGCCGCAGTAGGCGAGGCAGCAGTGAGCGAAGTCGCAGTAGGCGCTTAGAATCCAGCATCAAGCAACACACACCCCCAATTCCCGGGTACGTGAGTAACACCAATGTTCTTAACAATGACACGCAAGCGTTTTTGGCTACTTTAGTGGAAACTTTGACCAAAAGTCGACCTGAGGGCAACAAATTTCCTATGCTAGGCAATGTGATTCCAGATTTTGACCCTATGGTAAAGAGTCAGACTATTGTAATGTGGATCAATAAAGTTGAGGAATGTGCTAGGCTCTATGGTTGGGGCGACGATCAAATAGTACATTACGCTCTGCCTAAACTGTCAGGGATTGCCAAAACGTGGTACGAGGCTCTGCCATCAATGTCGTATTTATGGTCAGAGTGGAAGGACAAATTGAAGCAGTCATTCCCGAGTAGTGAAGACTATGCTGAATTATTAACCGAAATGTTGTCAAAACGTGTGAAGTTTAATGATTCGCTAGAACATTATTATTATGAAAAAATTAATCTACTAAATCGATGCGAAATACAAGGTAAACGTGCGGTAGATTGCTTACTATATGGGATTGAGGATCGGTCATTAAGATTAGGCGCTAAAGCAGCAAAATGTCAGGAGCCCGAGCAAGTTCTGGTATATCTTCAATCTATCAAGCAACATATTCGTGATCCAGATAGGTCGAGGGTAAATTACGATAGACGTAACAACACTACTTTTTTAGTATCTAGTAATAGCTCTAAGCAGATTGGTAATAGCAGCGAAGCTAAGACTTCGAAGCCATACAATAATGCGTCAATTGTATGCTTTAACTGCAACGAACATGGGCATTTCAGTTCTAAATGCACAAAAAAGATATTGAAGTGTAACGTTTGTTCTAAATTAGGCCATTTGTCAATTAACTGTCCCAGATTACCCTCTGACTCGGCTAATAAAATAGATAGACCGAAAGAAAAAGATGTGATGCGCATTGAAACCAATAATACTAATGATTTTTAATATCTGATTAATCTGAAACTCAACGGTAGAGTTATTTAAGGCTATGTGGATTTGGGTAGCCAATGCACGCTGATTCGTCATAGTGAGGCTGTTAGGAGGGGAATCACGTGGACTGAAAACAACTTGCCGCCTATAAAATTTATAGGAGGGAGTATAGTAATACCAGTGGGTGTTTCAAGCGTTATTATTGAAATTCAAGGTATTATAGAGAAAGTCAACGCATACATCGTTGTTGATAGCGTTATTAAATATTCAGTTTTAATTGGACATAGCTTCACAGAAAAACCAGGTATAGCTATAACGAAAACTACCCACTCGTTAATATTTAGTCGTGAACAACCAGTCAAATTACCATTGAGTTTAAAAACCGATATTGTGATACCCCCTAAGGATACGCTCATTACACGAGTGATCTGTACCAGTAATATTTCTGATATCAATTTATTAGATTTTGAAAATGCTGAGACTAAGTCTGCTTTCAATTATGGCAAACAGCTTAGTCAAAGTGAGATTAATCGATTGAAAGAATTGCTCAAAAGGTATGAAACATGTTTTTCAGACAACTTAAAAGACCTGGGATTAACTAATGTAGTTCAGATGGAAATTGAATTGAGTGATTCGCAGCCAGTAGTTTACCGCCCATATAGACTCTCCTTTCCGGAGCGTAAACAGGTTCAGACTATGGTAAAGGAAATGATCGATGCAGGCATAGTATGCGAGTCAAACTCGCTTTACGCTAGCCCAGTTTTATTGGTAAGGAAAAAGACTGGCGAAAGTAGAATATGTGTTGATTATCGTGTATTAAATAGTAACACAAAAAAGGAACACTATCCATTACCTTTAATTGATGATCAACTTGCCAGGCTAGCTGGCAATTGCTTATTTGTAAGTTTAGACCTTGCATCTGGCTACTATCAGAGGCAAAATCTCAAGACAAGACAGCATTTGTTACTCCTGATGGGCAATATCAGTTTAAACGCATGCCTTTTGATCTAGCAAATGCTCCTTCGATTTTTCAACGAGCAATGAGTAAAATACTGTCGAAAGTCGGTTATACGGTCGTTTATATGGACGACGTATTGATTCCTTCCCCAACATTTGACCAGGGAATGAGACGGCTAGAGGAGGTACTTCAGCTAATAGAAGACGCAGGTCTTACGCTGAAGTTGAAAAAATGTAGTTTTTTTGTACTGAGCTAGACTTCCTAGGATTCCATGTTAGCGGTGAGGGGATACGTCAAGGGAAACTCAAAACATTATCTATAGAAAATTTCCCAATACCCCGGAACGTTCACGATATCAGGCGATTTATCGGCCTGACTAGCTTTTTCCGGAGGTTTGTTAAAGACTTCGCTTTTATTGCCCGTCCACTAACAGATCTCTTAAAATCTAAATTCAAATGGAAATGGACAGCGGAGGAGGCGGAGTCGTTTAGAGTTTTGAAGGCAAGATTAGTTCAACGTCCTATATTAGCTTTATACAATCCTAATTTAGAAACCGAAATTCATACGGATGCGTCGAAGCTAGGTATTGCGGGGATTCTCCTACAGCGAGGTACTGACGGTTTACTTAGGCCAGTGGCGTACTACAGCCGTAAAACTACGGTAGACGAGCAAAAATTTCATTCCTTTGAGTTGGAAACTCTAGCGGTAGTCGCAACTTTAAAACGATTCAGAGTCTATTTACTAGGGCTAAGATTTAAAATAGTCACCGATTGTAACGCACTTCGTACTACCTTAACTAAGAGAGACCTTGTGCCACTAATTTTGTACAGACAGAGTTCGCGAATGGCTCACGTAGATGCTCTCAGCCGTGCCCTGTGGGTGAACCTACTGATATCGATACCGAGCATGTTTTGATGTTCAACACATAGACGTTCATGATTGGATCGCTACTGTACAGGGTGATGATAGCGAAATAAAACGTATAAAAGACATCTTAGAAGATGACACGACTAAGTTTGTAGCTGACATACGTAAGAATTACATGTTGAAGGGCAGTCATGTATATAAAATCTTAGACGAAGGATTACGATGGGTAGTTCCGAGGGGTTGTAGGTGGCAAGTGCTGCGCATGAACCATGATGAGGTAGGTCATTTTGGCTTCGAAAAAACGTTAAGTCGTATCAGGAGCATATTTTGGTTTCCAAAAATGCGTAGATTCACCATGAAATACGTCTCAGTCTGTTTGGAGTGTGCGCATCATAAAGCACCTGGCGGCCCCAAAGAGGGAGTGATTCATCCAATACCCAAATTGGAGAAACCATTCCATACACTTCATGCTGATCATCTAGGCCCATTCATTCGCTCTAGGAGAGGCAACACGTATTTGCTTGTTATTATAGATGCTTTTACGAAATTTGTCAATATACGAGCTGTTGAAGATACTAAGAAGGCTAGGGCTATTAAGACATTCAAGGAACATTTCAGTTATTTTAGTGTTCCTTCTCGTCTTATAATAGATCGTGGCTCTTGTTTCACGAGCGCAAAATTTAAGTTTTATGGACCAATTAAAAATAAATCATATTTTGAATGCAGTAGCTACTCCAAGAGCTAATGGACAGGTTGAAAGATTTAACAGAACGATAACTGATGCCCTGAGTTTAAATGTCAAGACGTAAATGACAACTTATGGGACGAATAGATTGGTGACGTACAATTAGGTATTAATACCACTATTAATAAATCAACAGGGAAGAGTCCCTCTGACCTGTTGTTTGGTTGCAGATTGATGAACGCATCAGAGAATTTATTGAGTGATGTAATCGCCGAAACAACTGAACGAATCGATGGTGATGCCTTACTAAAACTGAGGTCGAATGCTAGGAAAAGGATAGAAAAACAACAGAATTATGCTAAAAAAACAATTCGATAAGCGTAGGAAGAGTCGGGCTATATATAATGTAGGTGATTTGGTCAGGGTAGAGAGGACAGTTATAGGCAAAGATAATATAGGAAAATCGCACAAACTCCTCCGCAAATTTCAAGGTCCCTATCGAATCCTCAAAATATTACCTAATGATAGATTTCTTATCGAAGATACCCCTATAACAGGAAACAAGAGGTATGAAAATGTTGTCGCGCTAGATAAAATTCATCCCTAGATGAATTTTAAAGGTTACACCAGTGAGAGCTCTGATAGTGATCATAGTGAAACTACAGAAATAGAAATAGAGAAAGAGTGATGTATTACTCTATGTAGTAGGTAGTAACGATATTATTATTACATTTGGGGCACTATAATAATATACTAAATTACAAGAATTAATCAAGTTGTCTGATGGAAATGAGTAGGAATTGCGTGTCATTATTAAGGTCTATATATATATACATATATGAGCAATCAGTGCAGATAATGAATGGCATTAAGAAATTGATGTCGCACGTATGATTGCAAGATAGTGAGTAAGATGTGAGCACAATTTGTCACAGAGGTCAGTGCAGATTATGAATGGTGCCAAGATAACGGTGCCGCACAGTTGACCAAAGATCGTGATAGATTGTGCAAGATAGTGAGTAAGATTATACAATGTGAGCACAATTTGTCATAGAGGTCAGTGCAGATTATGAATGGTACCAAGATAACGGTGCCGCACAGTAGACCAAAGATCGTGACAGACTGTGCAAGACTTGCAGATTTTGATGAAGATTTATGACTTTGTTAAAAACCATAAGTTAAACTCAGATGTAACATAATAATATACGTAGACTTTGAAATTTTGATTGTGATGAGAATTTATAACAGAGTTTGTGAAAAATATATAGTACGCAACTGTAACGAAATTACCTTATCATAAGAATTATTATATAAGAATCAAATTAGCTATAGAAGTATGTCCGATGATAGTCTTTATTTAGTCTTAATTTGTTTTTTTTTGTGTTTATACTTATTTTTATATTAAATATTTTACACCAAACAAGTGAGAGGACTCACTTACACAGGATGGCCGAGCTGTAAGCTTAATTAGCTAAGATGTGGGTATTTTTGATAATATCCTATCTAGTATGTAACAATGAACACAATGCAATTGTAATATTATTTAAGAAGCAAATTGAAATAGTAATTATTATTAAAATTATAGTCGATTATTTAATTGTATCGAATCAAAGTTTAGGATGACAACACTGTATGACATTATTCGATGTATTCAAATCGAGGTAAAATGGAGGCATTGGCCATTTGACTGCGGAAACGATCACTTGTTATAAAATAAATCCGCTAATATTATCATAATCTTCGTTTAATTTGGGAGATAAAGAGTAGATCTTTTACAGTCAAGCGTGAATTAGCTTTATCGAATATCTAATTTTTAATAAAAATGTTTATGAACCAGTGGCACAATGAGAATACGATGAGGAGTGGGTATAAAAGATTGTCATGTATACAAAATTTGAAAAAAGTATTGAAATCCCACATCATACTTGTTAAAAAGGGGCCAAGTTCCTATCGGCTAATTGTTCGCCTAAAAAAGGGCTGAAATTCAATCTAATGCCAAGTTTAGATTAAAATAAAATTATAATACTTCTAAATTAGAATTTAGCAAGTTAATTTAATTATACAGTATGTTACAAAAACCCTGTCCGACCCGTGAAGGTGTTGTTAGGTATCGTTAGCTGATTCTACTAATGCGTACATAACCTGGCTAAACTAAAAAAAAAATACCCCCTTAAAAATAAATAACTTAAATAAAATAAATAGGTAATTTCATGGCAACACAGGCACAGGTCATGACCTCAGTTGACCTCATGCATGTAGGTATTGGTAGTCTAACCACGTTTATCGACTCTAGAAAGAAACAATGATACCTACTTAGGCAGCTCGTGAAAAGAACTTTTTTTTAAGTAGGAAGGTCGTCTGACCCTCCGAATGTATCTTCGAATTTCATTCGATGAGCACAATGGCTGTGGCGGAGATGTTGTTCCATATTTCGTTCACTAAGAACGATACCGGCCTGGCACCGTCCCACGAGATTAGCACGGTGTTTCACAACGTTAGTCCACTCCTACCAATCCACTGCTCGCCGAACTGATAGTGGAGGTACTCACGTACAGGTCGGCAAAAATATGGTGGGGCACCGTCATGCTGGAACCACATTGACCAAGAAGAAGTCACATCCGAATCGTTCAACACCTGATCACAACACAACACAATTGCAGTTTTACTAGGTACCTTCCATCAGCAGGTTACATTACGTTAGAAAACTATATGATCACACAATAAACGATACGTCTACACGGATGCGATGTCTACGCGAAACTAATAAATTTAAAATAAAAATGATTTTTATTTCATAAAAATAGGTACTCTAACTGCACGGCGGTGCCCTTTGACTAGAGGTGTGAAAGTATTCAAAATATTTCTCGTATCGATTTTTGGTATCAATTTTGTATTTCAGAATTTCACGCATCGATTCAACATCGCATGGCATTCTTTAGATTTTAGAACTTTCACATAACTTAAATCAGGTGAACTTAAATGCTTTACATTGTTTATAATATTCTCCTAAAATCGTATTTCATAAGACCTTTCTAGTTCCTATTTACTAATTAATAGGTACTTGTGTTACAATATTGTTATGAATAATTAATCGATAATCAAAAAAAGTACTTTTACCATTAGGTAATCTGCGTTTTTACAACAAATCATTCGAGCAGGTAAACGTTTCGAATAGTAGCGACAAAAACAAAACGTTATTACGCAAAAACTAGTACAGCTCTAATTATTCCTTTGCGCGTCGGCGGCTAGACACACTGACGCCGCCGACAGTTATAAGGTCTAAAATGGTGTTTACACTTTTTTAAATTTCCCGAATTTTGGGGAAGTTACAGTAAATTCGCTGGTAAAAAAGATTATTTCAAAATTCATTAGTATTGTTACTATGATGATTATGCAAAATTTTATATTTTATTTGGTCATTTGTTTACCTAACCCTTATTATCCTTGTGGGTCGGACAGGGTTTTCGTAACATACTGTATAGATATGTACCTAATAAATTTAATAGTACAATTAATCTAGTGTTACGTACAGCACGAAATCCTGCAAAGTTCAAATTTAGAAATAGTAAACATAATTTTATTTTTATAAGAGAACTAGCTGTTGCCCGCGACTCCGTCCGCGTGGACTTCAGTTTACAGCACGCGGTGGTTCCCGTTTCCGTGGGGATGCCAAGATAAATGCCTACATTACTTCAAGGTTTATTCAAAATTCATTCAGTAGTTTTTACATGAGCAACAAACATTCAAACATCCTCACAAATTTTCGCGTTTATAATATTAATATAATTATAAAGGCGGCAAGGTTCTGGAGTGGCGGCCACGTACTGGAAGACGCAGCGTAGGGAGGCCTCCAACAAGGTGGACCGATGACCTGGTGAGTCGTGGGAAGCCGATGGATGCGGCCAGTACAAGACTGGTCGTCGTGGAAAGCCTTAGGGGAGACCTTTTTTCAGCAGTGGACATCTATAGGCTGAAGAAGAAGGATTATAAAGATACATAAGGTCTATAGCAACGCTAATTTAACCGGGCTTAAAGGTTAGCAAAGGAAAGACACATCAAATATCATACTTTTAATTATTTCGCGTTGGTTGGTGTTTTGGATATACTTAGGATGTTATGAAATTAAGGGTTAAAAAGTATTATCTATATCTATCTATATATATAAAAGAAAGTCGTGTTAGTTACATCATTTATAACTGAAGAACGGCTATACCAATTTGACTAAAAATTGGTAAGGAGGTAGCTAAGAACTGGGAGAAGGACATAGGATACTTTCTATGCCGCTCCCCGTCGTTCCTGTGGGAATAAATGAACTTCTTTGTTTCGACTTCTCCCACGCTTTTATGCTACCCTGGTAACTTGAACGTCAAAAAAATATGCACAATAAACCTTCTTTCATGTATTATGATTATTTGATAATGATGAATGAATGACGTTTATTGTTTCGACTTCTCCTACAGTTTTGTGATACCCTGGTACCTTCCACGTCAAAAAAATATGCACAATAAACCTTCTTTCATGTAATTATGATTATTTGATAATGATGAATGAATGACGTTTATTGTTTCGACTTCTCCTACAGTTTTGTGATACCCTGGTACTTTGCATTTCCACAAACTATGCACAATAAAACCTCTTTCATGTATTATGGTGATTTGATAATGATGAATGAGCTTTTTTATTGTTTCGATTTCTCCTACACTTTTGTGCAACCCTGGTACCTTCCACGTCAAAAAAATATGCACAATAAACCTTCTTTCACGATTATTTGATAATGATGAACGAATGAGGTTTATTGTTTCGACTTCTCCTACAGTTTTGTGATACCCTGGTACTTTGCACGTCCACAAACTATGCACAATAAAACCTCTTTCATGTATTATGGTGATTTGATAATGATGAATGAGCTTTTTTATTGTTTCGATTTCTCCTACACTTTTATGCTACCCTGGTACCTTGCACGTCAAAAAATATGCACAATAAATAAACCTTCTTTCACGATTATTTGATAATGATGAACGAATGAGGTTTATTGTTTCGACTTCTCCTACACTTTTGTGCAACCCTGGTACCTTCCACGTCAAAAAAATATGCACAATAAACCTTCTTTCACGATTATTTGATAATGATGAACGAATGAGGTTTATTGTTTCGACTTCTCCTACACTTTTGTGCTACCCTGGTACCTTCCACGTCAAAAAAATATGCACAATAAACCTTCTTTCATGTAATTATGATTATTTGATAATGATGAATGAATGACGTTTATTGTTTCGACTTCTCCTACAGTTTTGTGATACCCTGGTACTTTGCATGTCCACAAACTATGCACAATAAAACCTCTTTCATGTATTATGGTGATTTGATAATGATGAATGAGCTTTTTTATTGTTTCGATTTCTCCTACACTTTTATGCTACCCTGGTACCTTGCACGTCAAAAAATATGCACAATAAACCTTCTTTCATGTATTACGATTATTTGATAATGATGAATGAATGAGGTTTATTGTTTCGACTTCTCCTAAACTTTTGTGCTACCTTGGTACCCTGCACCTCCACAAAGTAGGAAACACGTGTCCAGTATTTTTAAGTTGATAATATTATGTACAAAATTTCAAAAAGATATATATAATGAAAACCACTAAGTTATAATAAGCTTGCTACGAGTATTCTACTTGGTTGTCCCAACATAAATATGGTCAAAGATCCGCGCGCGAGCGAGCGCGGTGCGTTGACCTCTAGCGTCAGCTGTTGCGCGCGCACAATACCTATGATGATGTATCGTAAGCTGCGTGACGCACTCGGTAACTACACTGTAACAATTTCTAAATGTATTTGGGACAAAATTTAACATGGTGTAAAAATTATTGGAATCGATTCAGTTGCTTATTCACTATTTATATATAACTTAAGAACGGCTGAACCGATTTAGCTGAATATTGGTGGGAGGTAGTTAAGAACCCGTCCCCGTCGTTCCCGTGTGACGTGACATAAGACATGGTCCAACTCATTCAAAATGTAAGTCAGCAATTCATATACCAAAAATGGTATAACAAAAAGCAAATGACAGCTGAGCATATTTAAAAAAAAGTCTAACCGGTTGAAGCAATCGTTTAAAGCAAAGAATATAAATACTCTCTGCTGGTTTAAAGTTTCTAATAAAAAACCACAAAGCCAACTTCAACTTCAAAATTTCTAACATTGTATTGCTGTGCCATTTATCATCAATAAAAATATCATGCCGTGACCAAGACCATGAAATCTTTCTCGACAAAGCGGTAATGCAAGAGTAAATCGAAACATTCTGAATGAAAGCACTGAAGAAGAGCAAGAAATTGCACGTGCAGAGCGCCGCCTTACTATGACTCGACTTCGTGCTTCTCACTCACAAGAGCAAAGGGAGGCGGCAGTCCGTGAAACTGTTCCGTTGACAATGCGAAATCGGCGAACAAACCTCAGAGATCATCATCATCATCATCAATCTTTTTATCGTCCCACTGCTGGAGACAGGTCTCCTTTCATGCAGAGAAGGATTGAGTGTAATCACCACGCTTGCTCAATGCGGGGTGGCGATTTCAGACTTATAAAGTCCAGGTTTCCTCAAGATTTTTTCTTTCACGTTCAGTCATTGGTGTCCTAGATATTGTACTTAGAGAGTACATATCACTTTAGAAAAGTTACATCCATACTTGCCTGACCTGGAATCGAACCCGCGCAATCATACAAGAGAGGCTGGTGTTTTAACCACTAGGCCACCACGACATCTCAGAGATCAATAGCTAGATAATTTACGAAGCACAAGTAGAAATTCATTTCTTTCACAAGGTGCTACACTAAATAAATGACAAATAAAAAAATATGGAATACTTTTTTTTTTATTTACAGTGTTCCTAATTTAAAAAGTCAAAAATGTGATCATGTGATATTTATTGCCTTTAAGGCGGAACAAAGTTCGCCGGGTCAGCTAGTTAATATATACAGCTGAACAGTTTGTTTGTTTGTTTGAACGCAGTAATCTCAAGAACAAGTGGTCCGATTCGATTTTTTTTTGCGTTTATGCTATATATCATCACGCTGCGACCACTAGGAGTGAAGCATATTTAATATTGCATTCAAAAAAAAAAATCAAAATCAAAGCATTTATTTCAAATAAACCAGTTACAGGCACTTTTGTATTGTCAGAAGGTCGGTCAGTCAGTAAGGTGAAGCTAGTCGCCCATTCCAAAGAGTAGGTACCTATGGAGAAGAACGGGCAAGAAACTCCATGGACACTCTTTTAAATTATCAAGCTATTGATACAAATATTTGATTACATCATTCATTTTGAAATCTATCGTGTGAGAACGATGCAGAAATATATTGTACGCTGAGAGCGTCCATTATGGAAAAAAAAACAACAATTCAGAATTTAAAATACGCCGTAGCAGCTAAGAGATGACCAGTCCCCTCTGACGGCGTCCGTTCACGAACATGATGTATGGATCAGCATCATTCAGCTCAACCATATTGAAGGGAACCTAATGACCCAACACACACGCCACCACCAGCGAGACATTTGAGTGAGCATGACATACTCTCAACAGCCATAGCACTATCAAGTCAATAAACGACTAACCCAACAAATAGATGCTTTACAGCAAGTAGATCGTGCTCACACGTGTTCCATGCAATTATACAATACTAGGAAATTGAATCTACACAATGCAAAGACAGTTTTGTCTAAGGTTCAGCAGCTCCAACGGTGTTCCCGAATGCTAAGTTTAGCTCCTGTGTAGCTGCACCAGTGCCGAATACCCCTGTCAGCGATACAATTCCGTAACGTATAATATGCCTGGCTACATAGTGTGTACTGGCTTTGAGTTAAAAAAAAAAACAAACAATTGCAAATTTAAACTACAAGAGGAATTGTTTGTGTTGTATGGGCTGTGATGCCTGAAATGGATGTATAAATAAATAAATAAAATAAATAAAAAATAAATATTAAAAAAAACATATCAAAACCTGCGCTACACGGGTAAAACTGCGGCGCGCAGCTAGTGCTTGATAAATATGAGCACACTTATGTAAGTACAGTTTTATAAACAACGTTTTTTGTTTTGCTATCTTTTGCCAAAACATAAAAAATTTCTGGATTTGATACAAGTGGGCTTGTCACATAGAGTTGCATATGACGAAAACATGTTGTTTCTAAATGAACTCCTGCAACTTTAAGCGTCTGAGCTTGGGCTTTGTTAATCCTTATAGCAAATGCTGCTCTCAGAGGGAACTGTACTCTTTTAAATTGAAATGGCAAATCAGTCGAGATAATGGGAATAAGGGGAATCAGGACATTTTGTCCTTTTGCCATCCCAGTCATGATTGTAGCCTTTACAATGTTGTGACCCAAATGTATTATTTGCAGCCGAGTACTATTACAGAGCTTTGGAGCGTCAAAATTCCTCATTAACAGGACTGGAACACTAAACTTTAGTATCAACTTATGGAATGGTACTCCTGATAATTCTAAAGAGTTGAGAAATTCTATAGGGTATGATGTAACTTGTCGTGTCCATAATATTGTCCACCGAGAGGTATTCGACAACATTTCTCTGAAAATTTAACATGATTTGTTCATTTATGTTATTAACTATTTCATTAATTAGTCGGAGACAAAATTGCCATTTTGCATAACCATTCTCAGTTGGCCAGATTTGAAGATCTGGATAGACATTATTTAATAGGTCATCTGAGCTATCCACAATTAGACAGAACTCATGAGTCAGTGTAATTATACCGTTACTGTCAGTTGGCATACGTTCTTCTCCGATTTTTAGAAGAGTAGCTGCATATTGCCCAGATTGAGAATCGTGGTGCAGTTGTACTCGCATATTCGTTATGAGACAAAACTTTTTCACGTACGTACCCATAATGCAGATACTTTCAAACAGGCATTTATTTCATCTACGGCGTACGCAGAGCAATCATCGGATGGGTCTGTCTAAAGTCACCAGCTAAAAGTACCACCATCCCTCCCATGATATCTTGGTTGCCTTTGATATCCCTCATTGTGCGACCTAGTACTTCAATTGCCATTTTGTGGGACATCGTACTTTCATCCCAAACTAACAGCTTACACTGCTGCAACATTCTTTCGCGCTCACTCTTTTACTAATGTTACCGGCCTTTCCTCATGAGCTAAGTATTAGTAGCAGCTATTCCTGAAGAAGCAACTGCAACAGCAGCTCCTTTATTTTTCCGGATTTGAGCTAAAAATAAATTTAAAATATGGGTTTTGCCTGTACCTCCTGGAGCATCCAAAAAGAATAAACCACTTCGGCCACTGGCAACATTTTGAATGATTGTGTCAAAAATTAATTTTAGCTCAGAATCTAAAAGTGGAAGGGCTTCTGCTATTTGTTACATTATTAAGTAGGTATCGTAATCTGGTTCTCGTATTTAATCACTACTAACTTTCCCTATTCTGCGTGGTCTGCAAAACAACAACTTATTGTTTTTTTAAGATATGTTTAACTCACAAAATTAAGTTTTAATCAAGTAGTAACCATCCTACTAACGGTGAAGGAACGTATTATTACTTGAAATAATAAACAAAACGTACTTAAACGAACAACTCTATTCGAGACAAATGAGTTTCGGAATATTAGAGCCGAAACTTTCGTTCGACTTTTCCAACGCCTTAGAACAATCGAACCAACCAAAGACACCAAGAGAGTTTTTTACGAACCCTAACACTATAGACAAACAATTGAACCAACCAAAGAAATCAAGATACGAACTTTTAGACAACTACAAAAGGACAAATTAGCAGAGTTTGGGTCATTATTCCACAGAAAATCTTAACATTATCTTCTAAATTTGACGACTAAATGACATCCTCTAAAAGGCAAATTTTATCTCTGATAAATTATGTTAAATATATTTCTTTCTATATCAATTCATTCCTTACTCCAAGAATCAGCGTAAATACAACCATATATGTACATAATATAATGAAGACCAATATTATTATAGTACATGTTTTTTACTTATTTCAAATATTTTAGTCAGTGCATGCCAATAGCAAACATACGGCTAGCAATAAACAATATTTATGCCAAATTTCAAAACCGTAGTCCGTTCTGAAAAAAAATAAAAGAGCTCAGTTGATATTAAATAAGCGCCTGTTCAAATAATGGGAGCAATATGTACGTCCGCGTTTTATCTCATTTTCGCAACATTTTTTGTTACTGCTCTGCTCCTATTGGTCATAGAGGGATGTTATATAACCTATGTCCTTTCTCAGACTTTAGACTATGTGTGTACCAAATTTCAGTACAATCGGTTCAGTAGTTTTGGTATGAAAGCCGGACAGACAGACAGACAGAGATACTTTCGCATTTATAATAATAGTAAGGATCTAGCGTGCATTTTCTTTAACCCGAGATAAATCGCCTGGGTAATAAGGGATCAAATATGATTAATCTGAAACTTAAACTGACAAGATAAAATATATATTATATAACACTATAAACTATGTCTTCTTCTTCCTTTAGCAGCTATCAAGTCAGGACTTAATGGCTCGCCACCAGCTTGGTCAGGAAGAGACACCACCCCACCCCGTATACCCCCACTCAGGCTACAACGGGCTGCCATCTGGTGACGACATCATACCCATCAGGGATGGAGGTGAGGAGGACAGTACGTAGTGATCATAGTACATTGTTATAGTAGAATATAGGGGAATTCCCCACGCTCCACGACTCCCACTCAGGCTACAGCCATCTGCCATCTGATAACGACATTATACCTATCAGAGATGGAGGTGAGGTAATCATAGTATATTGTTATAGTAAGACATAGGGATTCCCCTGCGTTCCATGGCTCCTACTCAGGCTACAGCAATCTGCTATCTGATGACGTCATCTGTCGACATCATACCTATCAGGGATAGAGGTGAAATAGGTTATTACGTAGTGATCGTCGAAGATTGATATAGTAAAACGCGGGGGATCCCACCTCCAAAGTAACCAGATTTTGTTTTATTCCGGGTTTGCCAAAATATAACTGAATATAAGGGCCCTGCAGGGTGATTGCGTAAAACACTATATGTAGCAATAAATTTGATTTTGATAGTTCAACAACATTCATTGCGTTACTTACGTTGTTAAGAGATGAAGTTTTCGAAGATATGGAGCAATGGATCAGCAATATACTTCAAAATGATTCCGATTGATGGTAATAGTTTGTTACACACAAAACCAACAATTGCGTACAACATAGAGAACATAGAAGAAAATTCCTGTCTTATGATTGTCCAACAACTTTTTCTTTTTTTTTTTTTTTTAATTCGCTTAGTTTAAGCTGCACGGGAAGAAACTAACATTCATTAAGTTATTTACGTTGATTAGCAGACAAGTTTGTCGAACAAAATGTGAAATTTTTGGGGTCGACTTTTAGTATTGAATACCATTATTTATTTAACATGAGGTAACTGCCTATTAGCATTAAATGGATTAGCAATACTCTTCGAAACCACTGAGATTGCGATTGAATATATGTAATGCAATTTTGGTGCTGACCGACAACTTGCACAGCTGAGAAGCGCATCGATTTTACCACATAACACCCGGTGTGCAAAACTTTTAATCTAGTCTAGCGTAAATTCTTTCTTTCTTTCTTTTATGGTTTCGCACGGTTTGTGCATTTAGCCAATGTCACGTAGTGAATTGTTCAATGTCGAAAAAGACGGCCGCGTGACCCGTCTTACGATGGAGGTTTGAGACAAAGTCATGATGTGGCCACTATGCTGCGATATTTCACTGTTCTTTATGAATTATTTACTGAATGCACTTTTTACTACATAAATCACGCACTTTTATTTAGTAAACAACACTATAAATAATTTTAAAAGTCCAATGAAAAATGAGCGTGACATTCAGCTTGACTTTCCCGCCAAAACCCCCTAGCGTAAATTTAGTACAATGTTTATTAAGAATACATAATTGTCTATGTCTGCAGGTGTCTATGATCGCGAAGACGGTGGCGCCGCCCGGGAGGTCATGAAAATGAAGCTTCGAAACATCTTCAAACATTGGGTGAGAATTATTAATTGTTGCATACATTGAATTATGGATGGTATGAAGTTAATGACGGGCACAACTGTGTAGTGTGCATCGTTGAGTAAAAACTTTGGTTGTTTGTTGTGTAAAGTTACGTGCATTACGACTTACACGTGGGAAATGTATGAAAGTTGTGTTAAGTTTTTGACATTGAATTATTGCTTGAGATACCTGTTTGAGTTAGTTATCTTTGACACAAAATGTATTCAGGGTTTATTAAAAGACAGGACGAGAAAATTTAATACCTACGACCTTTATTTGCGTGCGTCACTACTCACAGATGGCGAGAGGGCGCATCAGATTTTTACTGACTAAAAGCCACCCGAGTTCCTTCACTTGCCTGTGCGCCAGAGCCATGGTTTCTGTTTTAATGAACCCGTAACCCTGACCCCGCAACTCTCAACCCAGTCTCGAAATACATTGGAGTTTAGTGAACCTACTGAGCATAACAATATCGGTTCTCTCGCCATTCCTTAGAAGCTTTTTAAAACCTTCCTTTATTTGTTTTTTTTTCAGATGGACAACTACAGGCGGTCGCAGCAAAACCCAGACGACGCTGGTTACTACATTGGATCTCTGTAAAATATCTAAAAACGTAATATATTTGACACATTACCTTGTATCTAACTGATCTTTCAAATATCTACCGGGAAGTAAGCTTGATTTTCAAATACATGTACCTACAATTATATTTTAGTATAATAATAATACAAGAACACTAATTAGATACTATTAACAAAAAATATAATAAAATAAAATATTTATTTTCAAAACCAAAAAAAAGGAAACAAATAAAATTAAATTTTTTGATAATAATGTAAGTCGAAGTTATTTTTAAATAAAATATTAAATTAATTCAATATGAATATGAAAATCAATCTTATTTTAATTTATTCCATTAAAACTCGTGTTATCTTTTATGATAGGTACATTATAAATGTAATAAAAATATCTTGTCAATTAAATATTTTCTCGAAATATAAAAAAAAATGTTATTTAGAAAAAATAAAATATAAATTATCTGACGACTTATTTCTGCGAAAAAGGCTGGCATCACTTTTCTTTCAATAATCTGTAAAAAAAAACAATTCTGTAAAAAAAGTGTTTCTTTTTTTTCCAAATTTTCTTCTCTTGGTACCTGAAAGTTCATGTCATAATCTTACTATAATTATTTAAAATAAATGAATATTGGGTTAACATAAGTTTACCATTGAGAAAAGGGATTATAAATAATTAATAACATATTAATGTAGAAATTGACTGTCTCTATGTAATAAGAATGTTTTGTGTATTTATTAAATGGTTAGATACATACAATAGGCTGGCAACGCTGTTTTATTTTATTTACTCAGTTCCGAAGCTGTCTGATTTTATTTACCAAATTCCTAACACTGTTTTCTAGAAAAGAAAACATACCTACTTAAGTGTCACTAACCAGATATCCTATTGATTCGGTATTGAGTAGAACTACCAGTAGTAATGGGTTTCATTTCGACAGATGTTTAGTGTTGGGTAAACATAGTTTTCAAACTTAAGAAGTGGACAGTGAAGTGAGTCGTACGAGTGCGTAAACACGATACATCTCATGTCATTCCCACTTACGCCTGACCGCTCCCCAAAAAGCGGGTTTTGTGTGGAAGTCAAAAGACTGGCATGGCAGCGCGAGGAGGAGCGTGTGATTACATTCTATTCTGTCACTTAGTGTGGCTACCCTGAGTTTTCATTTCGAAGACTATCGACCGCGTTTGACTCATTGATTGACCCGCTGCCAGGTTGTAAGAACTCTCAACCAATGAGAGCGCCAAACGCGCTCGAGGCATATGATCGAGTCTTGTAATGAAAGCTAATTGTAGCCACACAGTTCTCGGCAGGCCATCATCTTCTACGTCGACGCACTTTCACCTTTTTTTAAAATTTTATATCTTTTTAAATATCGAACATAATTAATTTACATTTATATGTGTCTATACAAGTATTTGTGTCGTAAAAAGACACAGAGTGGGCGCTGTAATACATAACTTCGATGTCTTTTGGAGAACCTAAAAAGAAGTGAAAGGTAACTAGGCCACTATGTAGGTAAACATGCGCTTTCGATTCTACTGCAACAGTATTTAGGGAATTATTGGCAGATGCGCCAGGAGTAGCGGCAAGGTATTTATGGAGTTTGGAAAGGCAACTAGACTATTTTAATGAGCTACTAGACTATTATATGAGGAATTTCAGGTCATTTTTAAGATATGGAACAACAAACTAAAAGTTATACTTAGCAAAATTCAAATTCCATTGCAAACAGAAATTTGCGAAGATGTTCTTGTTACACATGGTCATAAGTGACGACATGGTTAGCGGAGTGGTTGAGAAACCGACTGTTGCGTTGCGTCGATTCCTGAACTGAATAAATACAGTATGTTAAGAAAACCCTGTCCGACCCATAAGGATAATAAAGGTTAGGTAAACACATGACCAAATATAATATAAAATTTTACGTAATCACCATAGTAACAATACTAATGAATTTTGAAATAATCTTTTTTTACCGCGAATTAATTAAAACTTCCCCGAAATTTGGTAATTTTTAAAAAGTGACAACACCGGTATTATTATGAGCGAATAGCGATGCGATCACGTGCCGCGCCCCTGCCGCCCGCCGCCTCCGCCGCCTCCGCCGCCGCGCGCGTATGTGTGGATAACGCAGATTTATTAAGTTACCTCTTTTTACGAAATAATATTTATTTTTTTAGGTGGATTTTTTTTTTTAATTTAGCCCGGTTTTGTATGCATTAGTAGAATCAGTTATCGATACCTAACAACACCTTCACGGGTCGAACAGGGTTTTTGTAACATACTGTATGTATATGGCCTACAGGTAGTTGTTTCATATGTGGCTGTATGTGAGATTATACAATCTGTTCCAGAAATATGAAATAATACTTTCAGTATAAAAATATATGTATGTTGCATGCCCATGGCACAGGTGTGAGGTACCTAAGTGCATGGGTTTTTTAATTATTTTGTTTTGAAGTTTTGTTGCGAAAACTTCGCAATGATGACCCTAGAAATAACTTTAAAATTCAATTTTAAAGATTAAAACAGAGTCGACTTATTTGTATCGGTACATTTAATGCCTATTTTTATTCAACAAATCAGTGTTATAAAAACATAGGTTTTGTAATGTGAAGTAAATTCAATGAAATCTTCTTGCATCTACCCCTATTAATGTACTATTAATTATGTTGTTTTCAATAATTATTTACGATCTTTTAGTTAACATGCTAAGATCAGTCGTGGATAGCTTATCAGAAGCAAGAAAATACTTCAGTATCGTGTCTATTTTATTTCGTATTTTTAATCTATTAGTCCACGTGGACTAAAGAAAGGATTATCGACCAATAAGGGCTACGCGGCGTGGGCGCAGCGGTCTCTTTGCATGCATTTACTGTGGACGTGTCCGCAGTAAATGCATCATTAAAAAGTGATTCTGTATAAAATATCGTTTTAATAACTCACTTCTTTCATATTGTTTTAATTTCATATTATTTAATTATTTAAATGTGGGGTGATCGTCTAGTTGTAATGGAACTTGATATTCGAAGTGTTGTTGTCTAGAACTTGTACTTTAGGTACTTTAAGAAATTCTCCGTTTAATAAAAAAATAAGGGTGATCCTGTCCCTGTTTTAGTAACAATATGCCCAATGCCAATGTAGCAATGGGTTTTATTTTGACGGTTCAACAATATTCATTGCGTTATGTACGTTGTTGAGTACACACGTTTACAGAGCAATCGACTATTAAATGGACAATATGGTTCAAAATGATTCCAATTACGTATGTTACGTAATTAGAGTGCTGGTACTTACTGGGTGGCGAGCCCGTTGCACATCAAGCTACTTACCACAATTACAATAGGCCTTCGCTTGTACTTGACACCTTAACTTATGCAACGAGTGGGTCTAATCACCCCTCGTCAGAAAATTACAAATATAATAAGTTTTGATTTACCGTATTTAGATTTCAAATTGGTTTAATACTTATTGTTTTTATTTAAGAGTTAAAAATCTTAATTAGTTGCATAGGTGTGTCTGTACATAAGAATATCACTCACTATTGGTTTTTCGGTAAAGGGAACCCCTAAAATGTACGTAGGTTTAGGTAACTACCTGTTCTTGATTTTTATTAATTTTTTGCAAGTCCCGTTTCCCGTAGTCCTGACTAGACTAGTTGCTTACTAATCGTCCCGAGGTGAATTCGCTATTTTGCAATTGCTCTGTTCCACGTTCTACGTGTTGTCAAAAGTTTTCAAAATACTCGTCGTGGTGAAAAATATTCAAATAATGAATGCTATGAGATGATTCTCTGTGTTGGTGCTGCTGGAGGTAGCATCCATGGGGCATTAAATTCGTGTTGCTTCAGCAACATTTGTCTACGGCTGCAAAGTACTGGTTCTTTCCATCGTTCTGCGAGTGAAGGACGGCCTAGTTCTCGTTCTGGCACCGCTTTGGAAACACAGATTATCAAGCACTTTAGCAATGAACCTAGAACTAGTACTCGTCGAGCTGCCGCTGTATTTAATATGAACCATACACTGGTGCCTGGTAAGAAAAACAAGATTGATTTTTAAGGACAACTAAGTAAGTAGGACATATTTACGTAAGTATCTTTGTTGACGCGGACCAGTATGTAATCTATGGCCAGTAGGTATTTAGTAGACGGCGCGAGTCTAGTCAGCCTCAGCAGTAGCGTAGGTTTAGGGTTGTCGACAAAAATTCAATATATATGTCGGAGACAGCGACGGCAGAGCGGTAGGGTCGACAGCATCTTGGTGTGGTGGTACCGGTTCCATTTCGTAGGTGAGTTTGAATTGAAGCACGACGTGTAGATATACCCTCCAATCTTCATAATTACAATTTGAATAGGCAAACCGACAGTTTCGGTTCGGAGATGTGCCTTGGTCCGCGTCTCGATGCAAAGTCCCCGTTCGACGAACCCCACTTTCCAAAGCGACTCTGTCCATGTGACGCCATCACAAAATAACGTCACAAGCGTTCGCCCCTCTACTACGTAAATCAAATCAGCAACTTCTATTAAAATTAATCGACGATCTCCGACACGGCCAGCCTGACTAGTTGCACGTCCTCGTGCATCATCTTCATCATCATCATCATCATCCCAGCGCCAATCCCAGTCGCATCCGAAGCTCCCTCAGCCCCGGAGTCCAGGATCCGGTTCACCAGGCCAACCGCCGATTCCGGCCAAACTTCGATATTTCCCGATGCACGTCCTCGTGCATGTCTGTAACAAATTAAAAAAAGGCACAGAAAACAGACTCTGAAGCATTTTTGAGAGCTCGGCCAACCTGACCGTGACACGTCCCGTTTAGTTACAATGACTATTAGAAAACCAACCAAACTTAATTATTTTAACAACTTGAACACAAAAGCTTCCTTCAAGCTTCATAATGATCAAATTTCAAAGAAAAAATACAAAAGGTTTCTCCAAGCCTCATTATTATCAAATCAAAATCATAATCATCAAAAAGAAAATACATCATCGCCCGCTACCACAGTAGCTAGTGACAACTCATAGTTGACACCCATATCGTCATCACCTCTTGTGATACGACCAACTCGAGTCCACGACTCCCAGGTCAACACATGACCGTACAACTAATAGTCTCCTCTGAGACCCAGGTGCCCGCCACATCACTAGCTGTCCATCGCCCCCTGAACAACTCCTCACTGAGTTGCAGTTACGACTACAGACTAGTGCATGCAGTGCGACCATATCTACCAAAGTCCCCGCCACATCACTAGCTGCCCATCGCCCCCTGAACAACTCCTTACCGAGTTGCAGTTACGACTACAGACTAGTGCATGCAGTGCGACCATACCTACTAGTGTCCCCGCCACACCACTAGCTGCCCATCGCGCTCTGAACAACCCCTCACTGGATTGCAGTTACGACTACAGACTAGTGCGTGCAGCGCGACCACATAGCCATGATACGTGTTCCATTTGCTGGCGGAGGCACCCTCCTCGCCATCTTCTACATTATGAAAATCTAACTCAGCAGACATTACTTGGAAAAATCTTTCGTACCTATGCGATCATGGGGTAATTATAAGTTCTGTTTCCAATCAACGATTTCAATAGGTAACGATCGCCATTATCGCCATCAAACAACTCACCATTATTAAATTTCACTACTTTTGCACACTTCTATCAAATTTAGATTTTTCGTAAATAGCACTCATTTCTATGTTCGTTACTACTTGTTCTCTTGAGAAGATTTAATAGTCTAGCCACACATAGCTCAAGCAAGCTCGTAACTATAGGCCACAGTGAACTTTAGTTTCGAAATAAAGACAAACCAGACATAATTTTAAAACCCTGATTTAAAATTTCTCAGCCCATTATTACAAACAATAGTCGGGTAGTACAAGAAATAAAATTTCCAAAAATAACTCTTATTAGCATGTCGCAATAAAATGGTTCAGTACACAACGCTGGTACTACCCATACCCTGTATACGTACAATCGCGTGTGTACGTATACCAGTGAAATTACAGATTGTTTTACAAGAGAACATTCGGCCACGGAATAAAAATAAAAATAGTACGACTCACCGGATTATGGCAATTTCCCACAAACACCTGCCACTTGGCGGTTATCAACCGTTGCACACCAGACATCTCTGAGCTCTCATAAAACCCCATTACGTTACCACCAACGTTTTGGGCATTTTGAAACCTTCTCATCGCCTGCAGAGTACATGCTGTCCTGAATTCTTCTCATCGCCTGCAGAGTAGAGGCTCAAGTCTTGAAACCTTGGGCGTTCCGTAAAGTGCACGCAGCTCCGGCTGCGCCGCAAGCAGCTCCAGCAGCGCCACACGCCATTGATGAGATTCACCAAGCAGCTAGAAGCGCGCTCCGGAAGCGCACCTTGCATGCTCCGCAAGCTCACCTTGCGCGCTCGGCAAGCTCACCTTGCGCGCTCGGCAAGCTCACCTTGCGCGCTCCGCAAGCTCACCTTGCGCGGAGCGATCAATGCGCCAGCAATTGAGCGCACCTCGTGACATGACGTTCACTTCCAGCCTCACTGCCCGTACATCCAGCATTTACAGAAGCTCATACAAAGACAATGAACAACTACACACATAATGGCAGAAAGTGACTGTTATTCTGTTCCTTAATTTATAACGAGATTGTGAGCAGTGTCGTTCTTTATCCAACTTCTGATATCGCAGACAGCGACGGCAGAGCGGTAGGGTCGACAGCATCTTGGTGTAGTGGTACAGGTTCCGTTTCGTAGGTGAGTTTTGAATTAAAGCACGACGTGTAGATATACCCTCCAATCTTCATAATAACAATTTGAATAGGCAAACCGACAGTTTCGGTTCGGAGATGTGCCTTGGTCCGCGTCTCGATGCAAAGTCCCCGTTCGACGAACCCCACTTTCCAAAGCGACTCTGTCCATGTGACGCCATCACAAAATAACGTCACAAGCGTTCGCCCCTCTACTACGTAAATCAAATCAGCAACTTCTATTAAAATTAATCGACGATCTCCGACATATATTTTTATTTATTTTGTAGGAAAAAAATTCTTAGTATTTAAAATTTATGACTAGGTCAAGTTGAAGTTTATAAGATACACTTCAATATCTGAGAGTATTGTTTCACCTTTCTGAGACACATTGTATATTTTGCACTCTAGTGTAGGGTAACGTGTTTAAAAAAATAGTGGCGATGGAATGTAAATTACTTAAGATTATTAAAACTGCTATATTATGCTAGTCTCCACAGTATCTAATGAAAGACCCTTTTTTTTGATGACCGTTCGCTCTCTGGGCTGAGCGCAAGGGCGTTTCAGACTTTTACTGACAAGAACCCGCCCATGTTCCTTCACTTGCCTGTGTGCCAGGGCCTCGGTTTTACGGTTTCTTTTTTAACCAACCTTGTCTCAGGAGGCGGTCCTCGTGGACCGCCATCACGGTGTACTGACATCTCTTTGAGGCGCGCGTGAAACAAAAAGCGCCGTCGACCCGGTCCTGCAGAGTAATAATTGTGTAACACACTATTAGTAGCAAAGGGTTTCATTTTGACAATGCAGAGCAATTTGCAAGAGCAATGGACAATATAGTTCAAAATGATTCCAATTATGTGTCTCACGTAATTAGAGTGCTGGTACTTACTGCGTGGTGAGCCCATTGCCATCAAGCTACTACAATTTTTCATTATGTATTTATTAGAGCTTCAACTTTATCGCTAAAGCATCAGCGTCAAGCTCGAAACCAAATTAAGACATCACAATTACAAATCTTCTTCAGTGATTTAATATGAGATTTAGAATAATTTATTTATTTATTTTTATTGGTGTTATTATTTTTGTTTTTGCATGATGTGTCTATCGCATCATATTGTGCACTATGTTTGTATCTTGCTTGTATTGTTGTTAAGTTATTGTGCAAAAATTGTAGATAGGCTCATAAATAAAATAAAAATACCCTAAAGTGCCAATGGTGTGCCAGAAATCTTAATGATTTCTTTGCTACTAGAATCTGTCATATGTATGTGTATAAGAGTTTCAACTTTATCGCCAAAGTATCAGGCTCAAGGTTGATCTGGAATATTTGACTGTTTCGGGTAGCTTGACCTACTGTCATCCCTAACAGAAGAAACTATGATGATATTGGTTTGTTTAAATGTTTTAATCACCATTCTGATTGATAATCATGTCTAGATAGCCACAATTTTTTTTAATAACGTTAATAACTTTTGAGGTATCTGTATTTAGTTTTGCCTTTAATTTCCACGTACTTTCAAACGATATTCTGATACATTCATGTTTTCTCGTCTTATTTTAATTCGATACTATAGCTATGAAACCTGACGTGTTCGCAGTAAACATGTTAGGTTTCATAGAGGATGAGGAACCTTGTTTGGCGATATGCTCCTAGGTCAAATAATATTACTTCACTATATTCTAGATTGGGAATATACAATATGTAACAAAAACCCTGTTGTTCCTTCAACCTACGTTTTAAGAATCGGCATACGGACGTAATAAAGCAAGTCATTTATAAAAATTGTTCAACAAAAATAATTAAAATAAATGTTTAATTATTAATATTTATAATCTGTAACTGATTTCTTAGCTCTGCAAGTCTGCATGAAGAAACTAGAGATAAGTAGAACGTTCCCGCCAGTTTATTTAACTTATAAAATCAGATATTATAAAAAAAAAAAAATCGAATTTGTCGAAAAATAAATCGAATAGGTATTTGATTGTGACCCCTCGACTAGACAATGATTACTGTTTTCTAATTATGACTTCATTAATGATGTGCTTGTAGGTAAAATTATATGTCCCTGAAAGGAACAACAGGGTTTTTGTTACATAGTGTATAAGATTAGTATTAGAATGAGTTATAATACTAGTAAAATCAGATGTTCGTCGTCAAGATGTTTATGAAGTGAGATAAATTATTGTTCTTTTTTTTAAACTTTGCCCTTTACCAAGAATTTCTCCTGTGTCGTGGGTGCTTTTACTAACACATAAAGTCACATACACAAACAGCCAGTAGGCAATACAAATTTTTGTGGCGAGCAGGAATCACGCAGCGTAGTAGTCGATTGCTCAGCCACTGCGTCAATCGTGCCGCGTGTGGTTTTTGTAGCGGTGCCTACAACGGCACAAATGCGAACAACGCGTCATACTGACGTCACGGAAATCATACTGACGTCACGGAAATCCTGCATCTCGCAAGCAGAGTTAACTGTGCAACTAGCACGCGTAAAACTTCACGACATCCACTGGTGGGGATGTTCCAGCCAGACAATACCAGTCTGGTCGGAAGACCCTCCCTTTTTCTATGGATGATAAGCTTCACATCCTGTTCCTTATGCTTCTGAAGTTTAATGGAAATAGTTCACTAATCGCATTTATGATTTGCTCAGGATCAACCACTTTTTTCAACCAAACACCGAATTTATTAGAAAGGCTTTGCAGCCATCAGGCACGCGCACACCGTTGACAACTCCCATACACGCCTGCTTAATACATATAAAAGTTTCAACTCATTATAACTACCACGCAAATAAAAACTAGGTTACAAAACATTATTAGATTGTAGTGATGAATTTTCTATAGTAATATTGATAATAATAGAAATTAAAAGGCGAATTTATTAAACAAATTATAATTACCTGCCTTGGGGAGTTCTATTTACAAGTTCAATATGCATCACTTGTTGCTACTGAGATGGCTTCTCTCTCAAAATAAGGTCACGTTTACGATGCCAGAGAGAGTTTCCACAAAATATGCACACGTTCACGTATCCAGACTGAAATGAGGCATCAGGTTCATTAGCTAATCCTGAGTTGACATGCTCCATTGCCAATTTTGAATCATCATCATCATTTCAGCCGAAAGACGTCCACTGCTGGATATAGGCCTCCCCCAAGGTTCTCCACGACGACCGGTCCTGCGCCTCCCGCATCCAGCGGTTTCCCGCGACCTTCACCAGGTCGTCGGTCCACCTTGTCGGGGACCTACCCACGCTACGTCTTCCGGTGCGTGGTCGCCACTCGAGAACCCGCCGGCCCCATCGGGCATCGGTCCTACGGGCAATGTGTCCAGCCCAGTGCCACTTTAGTGTTGCAATTCTTCGACCTATGTCGGTTACTCTCGTTCTTCTGCGGATCTCCTCATTCCTGATTCGATTGCGCAGTGAAACCCCAAGCATAGCCCCCTCCATTGCCCTTTGAGTGACTTTGAGCCTTCTTATTCAATCTATCAGTTCTTATTTTATCTTCAATTTTGTATAGGCATCGCATAATATCCAGGGATGGGCCTTACTGGCGTTGAACAGGGGTGGTTCCAGAATTGGTCCTGTAAGAGGAACCGGGACCATTTATGTGCGGATGGTGTTTAGGGTGGTTTTAGTGAGGTAGAAATCCCACACTTACCGACCTCGGTCCCCAGAAGTCAGGTGCCTTTTGAAGGTTTCCCCCGAAAACAAAAAAAAGGCATTATAATTACAAATCGTCTTCAGTGATCTAAAATGAGATCTAAAGTTTTTTTTTATAAACTAGTGCCTGAACGCAATCCCGCCTGATGGTAAGCAGTGATGCAATCGTTGATGGTATAGGGCGCTAGTTTTTTAAGAGCCTATTCACTTAAGCCTTGAAAACACTTAAATTTTAGCTAGACGGAAACACCGCCGCTGGCAAATAGAAACTATTTAGTCCCTCGACGTACGCTGTATAAAACACGAGACGAAACGCTTCGTCCGGATCGTAGTGGTGTTAACAACGTAAGGGTGGAAAGTCGCCGTACGACGGGTCGTCCGATGATGAAACGGTAATAGCGGAATTAAGTCATGTAATTCCTGCGTTAGTATTCTAGTATAAGTAAGAATGTAGATACTTAGATATTATGTCCATGGAGTTACTTGCACGTTCTTCTCCACAAAGCTTTGGAACGAGCAATTGACTATTCAAAAGCACCAACGGATGGTTAATTTGAAATAAACAATTTTGATTTGATTATAACTGATGAAATTCACTCGCCGATCTTATATTACTCTCGTATCAAGCTAGAAAACGAGATGGCGGCGAAATGTATCTATATGTATTTTACAAATGACACTTAGCAACCGCAGGGTTAGTTGTGCCGTTTATATGTAAAAATTAGAGTAGTTAGAGAGATATTTGTCTCTATATGTGTTTTTATAGACTTTACAAAATAAGGGTATTTTTCATATACAACGTTATTTTTTGTTTATTCGAAACCTGAATATAGTTTGTTCTATAGTTATAATCCGACAAATGAGAGGCAAAGGCAATTCATCCATACAGCTTAATAACATGCGATGTTTAGTCGTGAATCATATGTTGAATTTTTGATGCCATAGCCCTAAAAAAATTTTTAAAAAATCATTGTAGTACGGTTTACCCGTGTGGAAATGGTCATTGTAACACGACTTGGCAGGAATGAGTACTATTGAGATATGACTTATGGTTATGTATTAAGCAAATTACCAAATGGTCGTAGAAAAATACGTTCGTTACGCTCACAGGATGGCTCGACTGTCTTACCAAACGTGGTTGTTGTAATGTTATAATAAAATGTCGCACCTCCGCTCAAATAGTGTCGTAAGTCCAAATATTAAACTTTCGAGTAAAAGGTGTTTGAAATTTTATTCAAACTGTTTTGGGTCTTAAATCGAAAACTAACAAAATTAGCCTAATAATGGTTTTTGTAAGTTCCCATTATTTTGGAAGCTCTACAAAATGGTGTGTGAGTCATATAGAAAATAAGAAAAAGAATAATGAAAAAATGAGTTATGACACTATAGGGAATAAAAAACGCAAAATTTATGCAGTGTTGTTCAAGTAAATTGAATTAACAATAATCAACAATACAACAACTAAACAGAAATGTAGTCCCAGTATTAAATCTTAGAGAAGAACATCTTTTCAATCTTTAGTAATTAAAATTTAACTTCAAAAGAACTCACAAATTGTTAAAACAGTCAGCATGAAAACTGAAAGTTATTGTTTTATAGTAAAGTCATTAAATAAGTCTTTTTACTCTCCTTGATTTTAATTTTAATAGTATATGCTGACTTCATATTATCTAGGAATAATTAAATTATTTATTAATTTCGGGAGAGTAAATTACCTTCTGACTATTCAGTGTCGGTTTACGATGTTTTGTACTTTAAACTATTTGGTCTATCTTTGGCAATAGTCATAATTTTTACACCAGAGAGCTTTACCTTATTTAGTGTCGTACTACCCATATCACAAATCAAACTTTTCAAAAGAAATAAAATCTTTATGTAACAGCTCATTCACTCTCAATGACTCTCCAATTTTCTTAGTCTGTTTGATTATCTACATACAGCAGTATTACTTATTGGCTGGGAACCTAAAGATAAACTTGGTTTTTTCAGGTTTTTTTTTAATGATTTTTATTTTTATTTTATTTTATTTTTTATTTTTTTATTAGACAAATCACACAGATTGAGCTAGCCCCAAAGTAAGTTCGAGACTTGTGTTATGGGGTACTAAGTCAACGATCCTATATTTATAATAGATACATATAAAGATAAACATCCAAGACCCAGGCCAATCAGGAAAAGATCGTTTTCTATCATGACCTGGCCGGGATCGAACCCGGGGCCTCCACGTCGCAGGCATGCGTGTTGACCGCTGCGCCACGGAGGCCGACAATTATAAACTAGCGCTTGACCGCAATCCCGCCTGATGGTAAGCAGTGATGCGATCGTTGGTGGTAAAGCGCGCTAGTTTATTAAGAGCCTATTCACTCAGAAAAAACTGAGCGAATAGGAAGGAAGACGGCAGTTGAGCGAGGTGATGCAATGTTAAACCCAACAACACGACCAACGATGCTGCGCCAAAGGGAGATTGATCTGAAGACCCTCCACGACCAAACTCCCAAAACAACAACATTAGGCGCATCGTGCCCGGCACGCATCGCAACACAACTGCTCAGACCCGTCCTCCGTACGGCTTCACCAGACGTTATGCCGGAACACGACAAATCGCTTGGCGGCAAGGCTTTGTCTGGTGGGTGGTAACTTATGCCGGCGGCCGATGTTATGGCCTACCTCCGAGGAGGGGAGAAGGCGACACAGACTTTATCAGACAGTGGTCTGAAGTTCCTAACGGTGATGAAACTGTAACAACACATCTATCCGGATCAGTGGTATGACCAGCTACATCAGACAACCTAATCGCTTGTCCCACCAGCTGGAAAAGGCCCATTGATACCGCAAAGTTTCGCGTTTCTCCCCCAGCGTGGTCCGTCCTCTGGTATGGGAAAAGCCAGTCTTGGTGGCAGGCACTGAAGTCCCCCAGAGCGACGAACTGTGCGTCAGGGTGTCATTTCACGTCTTATCCACACTCTCTTCTTGTGAAATTGGTTTTCTCTAAATTTATTCTGAATTTATTTATTACTTTATCAACTTAGGTTAGTTCTTCTTGTTTCTTTAAACGACATTTTCGCGCATAATTACACTCACACTTTACACACTGTACACTTTCCTATAATGGATTTTTTGTTTTAGAAAATCATTGAGTGATTTCAAAATCAACACTTGAGTAAGATATGCATGTGATAAGTAAAACCAACCTTCGCAACCTTTTACACAAAGAGCTCTTGAGATCCGTGATAAACCCGCACTTACGGTGTGTATGGGAGCTATTTGCCAAATGACACTCACCTTACTGTATAAAGAATTTTCCCGAACATTATCGCACTCATAAAGGAATGTTTGCGAACTGTTTGATACAGAATGAATTTCAAAAGGAGGTACAATATGTAGGTGGCGAAGCTGTCAGCTTTTTGGGCACTTTAACTCTTGACAGAAGTGTGAACAAATTTTTTGAAGTCCCCCCACCTCCTTTTGCGCTACCATGATGTGTTAAAACCATTATTAAACCGTTGTGGAAAAGGATAGCGCTATTCATTATATATAGCTCCATCTTTGTCTGATACTGGAGCCTTAGTGATTTTAACATGTCATAGTAACTTGTCGTCAACAAGGAACTCTTTTAATTTCGCCATGGCCATATGTCCTTTCGCGGCTCCTCTTAAAGATTCATTGTGCTAGAAGGCTATAATTTGGCATGGATATGGTTCGTGAAGAAGTTCCTCTAGGAAGAGTTCGGGCCGAAAGGTGTTGTGTACCGACGGTTTCGTGGCCAGCTACATGGTATCAGTCAGCGAAAGACTACGCCGACAGTTCGTGTACACGTCTAGGTGTAGTTAATTATATGTTAATATAGTATTATACAGGGTGTATCTGACATCGTAACGCAAACTTCGCAAAAAGGCTAGACCGCATGCCACTAATAAAATTATGATAGTCATTTATGTCGTTAATGAACAGTTTCAGAATTCACAGTGTTTAAAAAAAAGTGTCGGCTCGGCCTTTGATCGTTGCTAGCGTGCCCCTGTACGGGTTTGTAGGTATGACGTTGATCCCTGATGTGAACTCTATTAAATCAGCTGATAAGATAGTTTTCAGAGTTTTGTTTTCATTGCGCTTTTTTGTTTAATTTGCGAATTAATTAATTTTTACTTTAAAATCTTATTGGGTTATAAAATTATAGCAATTATGAACGGTCTAAAGTGAAAAAATTGTATGTATATTTTTTTATCATGAAAAAGCCGACCAAATATTCCACCACTGGGGAGTTCAGAATCATGTACTGGATCATGGTACTCGTTTGTGCGTTGATGTCAGATTCACCCTTTATATGTATCCTGGATGGTAGGCCACAACATCGGCTGCCGGCAGAAGTTAGCACCCATCAGACAAAGTCCTGTCGCCAAGCGATTCGTCGTGTTCCGGCATGATGTACGGAGGACGGGTCTGAGCAGTTGTGTTGCGATATGTGTCGGGTACGATGCATCAAATGTAGTTGTGTCGGGAGTTTGATCGTGGAGGGTCTCCAGATCAATTTCCCTCTGGCGCAGCATAGTTGGTCGTGTTGTTGGGTTTAACATTGCACCACCTCGCTCAGCGCCGTCTTCTTTCCTATTCATTAAGTTTTTTAAGTGAATAGGCTCTTAATAAACTAGCGCGCTTTACCATCAACGATCGCATCACTGCTTACCATCAGGCGGGATTGCGGTCAAGCGCTAGTTTATAATTATTAAAAAAAAAATAGTTTACAATTATTAAAAAAATAACTTATATGGGCCTTGATCCCTGAAATAAATGGATAAATAAATAAATAAAAAAATTGATCAAAATCTATACTAATATATATAGCTGAAGAGTTTGTTTGTTTGTTTGAACCTGCTAATATCAGGAACCACGGGTCCGATTTGAAAAATTCGTTTTGCGTTTGATAACCCAGAAACCCAGGAAGGCTTTAGGATATATAACATCACTCTGCGACCAATAGGAGCATAATAACTAACTACACGCGAACGAAGACGCGGGCGGTCGCAAGTAAATTATAAATCGCCTTGAAATAAAAAAAAAAAAACAAAGTTAAGTTATCTACCTCATGACCTGTCTTCTCTACACGTAACGTGTAGAATTGCAACAATACATACAAACATAATTAGCCCATAATGTTCCCACTGTTGGGACGCAGACCTCCTCTGGGTGAGAGGGAGTTAGGTTGTAATCTACCATGCGGGCCCAGTGCAGGTTTGTAGGTGTAACATGCCTTCGAAGCTTTTGCCTCTGCGGCATGAGGAAACTGACATATCCTATGTCAGTTTCCTCACGATGTTTTCATTCACCGTTTTGTGAGCAGTGCTGATAAAACAATTGACACAAAGTAAAGCGCCTGATGGGGTTGGAAACTATGACATACTATAGCCTGTCTATAAAGTCGTGAAAATGGATATTTCTGAAACTAACAATTTTAAGAGTAACACACATTAAATCTTAGTAAATAAAAGTACATCGAATGTCATCGGCAGTCATCGATTTTTTTTGTGACTTGTTATTTATTGAATTTAATTTTCAATTCTATTTAAACAAGACATCGAGGAAATGTGTTAAATATGAGGAAAACAAACCGAAGTGGAGCTCGGGAAATTATTTTTTGTTTTCATATCATGTTACTGTTTGTTTTTATCTACTTACTAGAAGTTTCAAATTTACTAAGTTAACGATTTTAAGACTAAAATGAGGATGGTTTACATTGCGTATTTATAGGTTAGATTGCAAATATGTTTGTCTACAATTTGCAAATGTTGATACTTTAGATGATTTAAAAAATGACTGATTTTAAAAATGAATTATATCATGTGGTGGTAGGCCATAACATCGGCCGCCGGCAGAAGTTACCACCCACCAGACAAAGCCTTGCCGCCAAGCGATTTGTCGTTTTCCGGCATGATGTCTGGTGAAGCCGTACGGAGGACGGGTCTGAGCAGTTGTGTTGCGATGTGTGCCGGGTACGATGCGCTTAATGTTGTTGTGTTGGGAGTTTGGTCGTGAAGGGTCTTCAGATCAAACTCCCTTTGGCACAGCATCGTTGGTCGTGTTGTTGGGTTTAACATTGCATCACCTACTGCCGTCTTCCTTCCTATTCGCTCAGTTTTTCTGAGTGACCTATTCACTCTTAATATACTAGTGCGCTTTACCACCAACGATCGCATCACAGCTTACCATCAGGCGGGATTGCGGTCAAGCGCTAGTTTATATCTATTAAAAAAAAAAAACATGTTCGGAATTAAAGTTAGTGCTATCCAACTTCTGATAGAAATTACATATTATTATTTTTAAAATTTCAGGAAAAGAAAAGCCTATATTGATGTGATGATATAGATATAGATAAAGATGAATCAGTTATTCGCCTAAGCGAAGGTAGCAGGCTGATGACAGCAGTAACGGAGACGTTGACGTTGCAGCTGACAGTTAAAATACTTTTTAACGAAGAATATTTGGAATCAGATGATGAAAGCAATTATTATGTTTTGGAATACTGTTCATATGTATGATTTTTTGTTTTTTTTTGTTTTACTCATTTAAACACCAGAGACCACAGATTTGTGTTTTCATTAAAACCAGTTTTGCTTCCAGTACAAAATATTGTACTAGTATCAAAATGATTTCAGACAGGTCAACAGGGTTGCTATATGTACGACCGCAGCACCCTCATTTATTTTCACGACTTTATAGACAATCTATACTTGTAAATCGTTCCCGATACCACTAGGCCACCGTTGCTGATTTAATAGTGGATGTTTTTTCTCGCCTCCTACACTACAGTGGGGTATTGATGCCATCATCATCATCGACCTTTAGACCCCACTGCTGGGCACAGGTCTCCTCTCGTACAGAGAAGCATTGAGCGTGATCACCACGCTTGCTCATTGCGTGTTGGCAATTTCAGACTTAAAGCCCAGGTTTCCTCAAGATGTTTTCCTTCACCTTCAGTCATTGGTGTCCAAGATATACTTAGAAAGTACCTATAACTTAGAAACGTTACATTGGTACTTGCCTGACCTGAAATCGAACCCGCACACTCATACTTGAGATGCTGGTGTTTTAACTACTAGGCCACTACATACTTTCACATCGCATAGTAAATGTTTTTACTCGCCTACACCACAGTGAAGTATTTATGACATAGATCCTTTAAAAATATTACCGGTTTATGAAACAATTTTTAGATTCAAGGGTGTGGTTATAAAATTCTAAGCTTTAAGTGCTAAATGAGTGTAGCGGTGGTCTGACGGCTTAGGTTATGTTAAAAATTTTATTAAAAATTAAATTTTACAAAAAAATACCCACCACTTAGGTACTATATTTAACAATTGGTTGAATTTAACTATGGATTAAAAGATCGGCCGTAAAGAAGATAATAGACAGGGTTTAAGCACGAAAGTGGTTTAAGCTTTCGCGTATCTTTATCTGAGAAAATAATGGTCGCGCTTAACCCTTAATAACCAACATAATACATGAGGGTATTAAAGCTGGATGAGGATCGAGCATGAGAACGTTTTCTTAAGTATGCCTAAGTAGTTTCTTTCTCTTTTGGGTGATATTTGGCACATAGATGGCTTATGCCCAGGATTAACATATAGAACATTTTTAACATTAGGATTCTAACTCATGCATGTGAAATCGCGTGGCGCAGCTAGTGTAACAATAAATCTCTAACAAGAGAATAACCGTGGGCTAACCAATTCAATTTATCGTCAGCGACGGTGTTTCCGACACAATACAATTTGAGTGTCTTCAAGGCTAGAGTGAATAGGCTCTTAATAAACTAGCGCGGTTTACCATCAACGATCGCATCACTGCTTACCATCAGGTGGGTTTGCGGTCAAGCGCTGGTTTATAATTTATAAATAAAAAATAAAAAAAGATTCATTTGACATATACAAAGATTAAAAACAAAAATATTTTTAATTTACATGTTACAGGTAACACAGTTTTGTATGGCATGACTGCCTATCTGACTTTTAGGTCAGATAAGTAGTATGGATCAGTGCACACCGCTGGAGGCACGGCGGAGCGCAATCGAAGACAATAATTTAATGTAAACGTTAACTACCTTGACATACGATCTACAAAGGCCTGGAGGCGCGCGTGGGAGCGCATTTCCTTGATTTTTCTTTTGTAGACTGTATATCAACGTAGTTGTGCCTGTCATGAAAAGTAGGCTGATGGAGAGCTGCTCAGGATATACCTTGTTGGCGTGCCATGGAAGAGGTCTATGTCCAGCAGTGGACTATTAGAGGATGATGATGATGATTTCAAGGTAGTTAAGTTTATATTAAATTGTTGACTTCAATAATTGCGCTCCGCCGCGCCTCCAGCGGTGTGCGCTGGGCCTAACTTGACACGATAAGCCTCGACAATACTGGTTGGCAGACTCTTGGGCTTCTGTCTACTCCTTGTTTGTATATTTTTGTTGACTTCCCTTAACGACTGTGTACGAATGAATGGGCTTGCCTAGGACGAGTCTGAAAAGGGATGTTCACTTTTCTCCGAACCGACAGCGGCAAGCGTAGCCCAATCTTCGATCAACCCACGCAGTTATCATTAATAACCACGAGCGTCTCAAAATTCTTTCAAAACAATAACAAATCTCGTCAACGGACGTCACTCGTATAATTATGTTTGCTTTGCGTCACCAATTAACAAACTTTTAATGAGAATTTAATTTATGTTCGTAATATAAATAAAAATATCGTTCAAAACTTTTCACGTGGATGGAAATTAACATAGGTAAAAAGTAGGTGTGTACCTATGTCAATTTCCGTACCTATTAACTTTTTAATTTACGTCTAAGCCACGGGACACAATGAGAGGTAGACAGTTGTATGAACTTAATCTTTGTATGTTTGTGTATTTTCAATAGAAAATGTAACTTAATTTTCCGACCCACTTTTATAATTTCGTCAGTCTCATGAGTATGTATATGTTGCAACCAACTGGCTTTATTACAACAACAATTAAGTCGATTGTACATTGACTACCCTATTTAAAAAGTTACAAAAAAGTTGGACCGTAAATTGTTCTTTATTGTGTAGGAATTAGAGTTATTTTTCATTACTATTTTGGACAAATGTATCGCAATTTTAAAATACTTAAAACAATAACCACACATAAACTTCATAACAGCAACCACAGTACGCCTTCTAAATAAAGATATATGAAACAAAGCAAATCTAATGAAGCGTATCTATTATCATATTTAAATGATAAGAGGCTCTTTGGGAATGTTTACTTAACCGTATTTATCTACTTTAAGATTATAAGTTACGAGTATTAGAAAATTGTTTGGATTTCAATTAGGTAAAGCTCCTCGTGAAGGGGGTGTTACCACGCCAGGTCGAATAAAACTTACCATGGCCTTTTCGACCCGACTACGGATTGCAAGGTTACTGCGTGACACAATAAGAGTAGCAATCGTTGTCATTTTGAAATTTCCACAATATTCATTGCATTTTTTAACTAACGTTGTTGTACGAGTTTTAAGCACATAGCATCTATGTCACACGTGTCATTCTTCTTCTTCTCTATTCTACAGTATGTTAAGAAAACCCTGTCCGACCCGTGAAGGTGTTGTTAGGTATCGATAACTGATTCTACTAATGCATACAAAACCGGGCTAAACTTTAAAAAAAAATCCCCCTAAATAAAAATTATAATAAATATTATTTCGCAAAAAGAGGTAACTTAATAAACGCGCGTTAACCACCCTTCGCCTGACGCCCGCGGGGGCCGGGCGGCAGGGCACGCCGCACGTGGTCGCATCGCTATTCGCTCATAATAATACCGGTGTTGTCACTTTTTAAAAATTACCAAATTTCGGGGAAGTTGGAATTAATTCGCGGGAAAAAAAGATTATTTCATAATTCATTTGTATTGGTACTATGATGATTACGTAAAATTTTATATTATATTTGGTCATGTGTTTACCTAACCTTTATTATCCTTATGGGTCGGACAGGGTTTTCTTAACATACTGTATAGACACTGCTGGAGAATGGCTTCCCCCAAGGCTTTCATTGCTTTGGGTTGGGGTCGCCATAATTCCCACGCTTGGCTGGCGGGTTGGTTATTTGTTAGTCCACAGGAGAAGCGCTGCTGCCCGCTTCCCTGGCGAGAGTTTCCTAAGTCGCCTTTTACAACACCCACGTGAGGGTTGGAGCTATTCTAAGCCCGGTACCATACGGGTACTAATATGCAGTCGTTATTCACAGATGCCTAAATAGTTTTTTTTTTAAATAATTATAAACTAGCGCTTGACCGCAATCCCGCCTGATGTTAAGCAGTGATGCGATCGTTGATGGTAAAGCGTGCTAGTTTATTATGAGCCTATTCACTCAGAAAAACTGAGCGAATAGGAAGGAAGACGGCAGTTGAGCAAGGTGGTGCAATGTTAAACCCAACAACACGATCAACGATGCTGCGCCAGAGGGCGATTGATCTGAAGACCCTCCACGACCAAACTCCCGACACAACAACATTTGGCGCATCGTAAACGGCACACATTGCAACACAACAGCTCAGACCCGACCTCCGTACGGTTGCACCAGACATCATGCCGGAACACGACAAATCGCTTGGAGGCAAGACTTTGTCTGGTGGGTGGTAACTTCTGCCGGTGGCCGATGTTATGGCCTACCACCGAGAATTTACTGAATTTTGTTTACTTTAACACTTATTTTAATCGAATCATGTCAATCTCCGTTCTGTGTGAAATATGCATTTGATCACAAAATATTAATAACTAGTGACCCGCCCCGGTTTCGCACAGGTTCAATGCTGATGCTAAATACACTACAGAAAAACTGTGAACGTTTTACCTATATGAACAGATAGCGGCGCACCGCCCCGGCCGGTCGGTACCACCGCAAACGCTACGTCCCGCAATTTTTACATAATTTTTCATACATTATTTTGATAAATCCATTAGGGTTCAGCCTGCGTTTAATTGCAAACGCTTTCTAAGTATATCTTGGATACCAATGACTGATTAAAAGGTGAAGGAAAACATCTTGATTAAACCTGGACTTTTAAGTCTGATAACGCCAACCCGCATTGAGCAAGCGTGGTGATTAAGCTCAATTCTTCTCTGTATGAGAGGAGGCCTGTGCCCAACAGTGGGACGATAATAGGTTGATGATGATGATGATGATGAAAGCGATTTTGTTTTATACAATGTAGTGATGTAGTATAAATAGCCTTAAGTTTATACGCTTTCGTAGTCTTCACTACAGTGTAATGGATTAGTAATATCTTTCAAAATCATATAAGATGGGGAATCAAAGTGCACGTTACACAATAAAGGTTCTGGTTACACAATATGTAAAGAAAACCCTGTACGATCCGTGAAGGTATTATTAGGTATCGATAACTGATTCTACTAATGCCCACAAAGCCAGGCCAAATTTAAAAAACAAACTCCCTAAAAATAAATATTATTTCGCAAAAAGAGGTAACTTAATACATGTGTGGTAGGCAATCCATGCGCGGGCGACGGGGGCCAGGCCACGCGGAACGTGATCACACAGCTTATAATGATACCATCAAAATGGTGTTGTCACTTTTTTTAAAAATACTAAATTTCGGGGAAGTTGGAATTAATACGCGGGAAAAAAAATATTTCAAAATTCATTAGTATTGTTACTACATATGATGATTACGTAAAGTTTTATATTATATTTGGTCATGTGTTTACCTAAACTTTATTATCCTTATGGGTCGGTTTTATTTACATATTGTATACTTAAAGTGCTAAGTGTCTATTGCTATGTTTATTACTAGGCAAAAAACATACCAATATACACTTAGCACTTTGCTAGCGACTACGTCAAATCTATATTCCGTGGAAATTTCGAAAAATTCCTGTCTTGTTATATATAGTCTGCGTCATCATACAGTTTTTTTTTATTTTTAATTAATTCGCGTGGAGATCGGTTATATCGCGCTTTTAGATTTCCCTCGTGAATATAATTTTTTTCCGGGATAAAAAAGTACCCTATTATTTAATCCGGACTTCTAACTTTACGTCTGCAAAATTTCAAAACAATCGGCTTAGGAGTTACGGCGTGAAAGCGGAACAAACAAACAAACAAACTCACTTTCCGATTTATAATACATATTAGGATATTTGGTGTACACATACAAATATTCCAGTAATCTCCCTTGGGAACTTGATGTTTTTTTAGGACCAAAAGTAGCCTATGTTACTCTCCATCTTTTCAACTAACTGTATGCCAAAAATCAGGTCGATTGATTGCATAGCTACGGCGTGAAGGAAGGACAAACAAAAAAACAAACACATTTTCACATTTATAATATTAGTATGGATTATTAACTAGCGCTTGACCGCAATCCCGCCTGATGTAAGCAGTGATCAGATCGTTGATGGTAAAGCGCGCTAGTTTATTGAGAGCCTATTTACTCAGAAAAACTGAGCGAATAGGAAGGAAGACGGCAGTTGAGCGAGGTGATGCAATGCTAAACCCAACAACACGACCAACGATGCTGCGCCAAAGGGAGATTGATCTGAAGACCCTCCACGACCAAACTCCCAACACAACAACATTAGGCGCATCGTACCCGGCACACATCCCAACACAACTGCTCAGACCCGTCCTCCGTACGGCTTCACCAGACATCATGCCGGAACACGACAAATCGCTTGGCGGCAAGGCTTTGTCTGGTGGGTGGTAACTTCTGCCGGCGGCCGATGTTATGGCCTACCACTTTTACCATGCTAGGTAAAAGCATCTCTCCATGACTTCCAGCCTTTTCGATCCAGGACTAAAGAGTCCATTACCATCTTCTACGGGTCTGCCGCGACGCTTTCTATCTTTATCAGGGCTCTACGTAGTGGTTATATGGGCCATAATTGTTGCATATACGGCAGACATGGCCAGTAAATCCCACTTCAGCTAAGCGGCTTTTTGAACAGCATCAATAATCTTTGTTTTGGTGCATAGTGTGATGTTACGAATACCTACAGTCTGTCAATTTGATTATTTTTTTCCCCTTTTCAAAACGTTGCCCGCACTAAGAATTACTCCTGTATTGTGGGTGCGTTCACAAACAATTAAACTCACTTTTATGTATACAAATAGCCAGACCCGGAACCTTTACCTGTGAGAATTACAAGTATTTGTTCCATACGAGAATCAAACGCGCGACACGCAGCGCAATAGTCGATCGAACAATCACTGCGTCATCTTTGGATGAATTTAGGCAGTAGACTAACGGACCGAAATGATAGTGTTCATCTCAAACTGCAGTACTAGATTGTCCAAGGGAGTATATTAAATAAAATAAAAATAAAATAAAATCTATTTATTTCAGGCAACATATTGTTAGTGTACAACTTAAAAAACATGGTAGTATTAAATAAAAAGAATTAATGAAGGTATTTGCCTCCCTCTGGGGCACCAGACACACGCACTTGTGCTTGAACCCAGTGCCGCAGAAGAGGGCTGTCCAGCTTGTGGTTGAGCACGTTAAGAATGGTGTTGAAGCTCCCACGCGTACGAAACATCAGCGATGCGATGCGGCGCCGCAGCAGTACAGTGTGAAAGCCGTCTGTGTGCGCGTGAGCAAACATCGCAGACACACTACAGTAACGTGGGAGCCCCACCAGCAACCTGAACGCATTATTATACTGTACTCGGAGAGCTGCGTGTAGGCGACCCACAGATTGCAGGTGTAGAGAGATTAGCATAATGCTTTAAACAAAGTTTTACCTCAAGACTACACCTTGTAAATCTGCGTGCCAACATGTTACAGCGGACCGCCATCGCTCTTCTTTCCCTTTCTATATCCCCGTCATATTTTAGTTCCTCGTTAACAACATGGCCGAGGTATTTAATTTTTTTACCCTACCTAACTAGCCTAGAAAAACGTTAGAAAATTTAAATTTTCTATAATAAAAAATAAACGTATAAATTATTCAAATAAGTACATGCAAAAGTTCAGTTTGTTTAATAACAATACTTATCAAAAACAATATGTGTGAATGTGAGTTTCATTAAGGGACGTCATAGAATTAAAAATGTTTGGATAAGCAATCAACTTGGTGACGATTTATTTAAATTGATAATATTTCTTGATACTTGGAATTTATTTTCTTTTGATCTCGCATTATATGTAATTATCAGTAGTAGGGATATATTGAGAGAATCTAGTATGTTTCTGTTAGGTTATTTAATAGTAGCTAATAATGCATAATATGTGAGCTGTCATGCCCTTTATACCCGGAGCTTTTATTTAGATAATAAGTTTTTACTTATTTACATTTTCATTTTAAAGACATTTAATTTTTTGTTTTTCATTTGCTGGTATTTTGGCGTGGCTAGCTGGCATATGGTAAATCATTTCACTGTTGGTGTGGTTTTCCTTTGCTATATTTATAATAGATACATATATAGATAAACATCCAAGACCCAGGCCAATCAGTTTTCCATCATGACCTGGCCGGGGATCGAACCCGGGGCCTCCACGTTGCAGGCAGGCGTGTTGACCGCTGATTAAAAATAAATAAAAAAATAAAATAAAATCTATTTATTTCAGGCAATATGCCCATATATTGTTAGTGTACAACTACGTATAGTTATAGATGCTACCTGTTATGTAACCTGCGCGTGCGCTTCTAAGAGTAGCGCGATTAAACAGTTTGTACCCAATGGTCAAGTCTTATTTAACAGGGGCGACGAGTGACCATTACCCACCCACTCAAGTTCAAAAAATATCATGGCGAATTTTAAGGTATGGTTAGGTGTTAGTTCCTATTTTTGAGCTCGGCCAGGAATGGAACATCTTAAAAGAATGGCTTTCTCATGTTTTATAATTTTTAATTAAAAATTTGATTGGTTTTTAAAATTCAGAGTTTTCGCCTTATATTTTTTTAAATTCTATTTGAATGTGAAATTTGGTTTTTTTTTAGTAAAACAATAAAAAGTCGATAAAAATCCACAGGGCATAAGGGATCTGAAATGCTAGCTGATGACACCTTCAGTAGACCATTTTGACACACGATGCACCAACTACCCTGTATATGTTTGTTTGTTATATGTTCGTATTTTTCTACAGTGAAGAATTGAAGTCAGGTAGAAGCTAGTTACAATAAAAGTGTAAGCGGCCTCAAGTTAGATAACTCAACATCCTGGATTGATCGACCACTTGAGGATAATAAAGGGGTTGGAGCTTAATGGAGGCTAGCAACAGTTACTTCGAGTAATTTATTGGAAAAGATTATGTTTGGTAAGGTTTTATAAATAAACTAAATTTAATGTAATAAGATTGTATGAAATTAATTCTTGGAGATATACCTACAACTTCAAAGACAACCCACTTCATGTATCACAAATGAAATACGAAATTTTACATAATCTAATGAATTTTGAAATATTTCTTTCAGTGAATTAATTCCAATTTCCCCAAAAACAAATGATTTTTTAAAAGTGACAACACTATTTTCGTCAGTATTATTTTGAGCGATGCGACCACGTACCGGTTGCCCCGCTCCTTTCGCTCGCGCATGTTATTACCTACCGCACATGTATTAAGTTACCTTGTTTTGCGTAACAATATTTATGTTTTAAGGGTTTTTTTTTTAGAATCAGTTATCGATACTTAATAATACCTTCACGGATCGGACAGGGTTTTTTTTTAGATATTAAGCGAAACTGCGAAAAAAGCATACGTGATGGGCATCGACATACAACCAGGATACAAATAAAAAATATGTTTCTTTTTTGTGAGTTCATCAATCTGGCATATCCAATAAAAAACAAACTTTTTTTGTGTAAAAAATGTCTTATATAGAGTGTCTATTTCTTCTTTTTTTTCTCCTTCAGCCTATAGAGGTCGACTAAGGCTTTCCACAATGACCGTTCAATAGGGATGTATCCAAGGTATGAAAATCAAAAAAATAATTAGTCCGTCTTATAGATAATAAAAAAAAAAAATAAGACCCGTATTTTTTATTTTGTCGAAATTACCAAAAACTACTGAGATATAGCTTATTAAAGTTACGGAGTGGGGGCTAATTACGTCACGCCGTCGTATATTTTGTACCACGGCGTGACGTCATGCGACATTTCAAATCAATATGTCTTCCTAAGTATTTGAATGAAAGAAAAAATAGAAAATACGTGTTCAATATTTTTTATAAATCTATCTGATGGACATTAAATTATTTTTTAGGAGACAACCCAATTGCTGCCTGCATCCATTGACTTCCCGCGACCTTCACCAGACTGTTTATTTGATCTAAAATAAAATAACATTATCATCTGTGTTTCCTTCTACATTCTCTCGTTTATCATATACATCTCCTCACAACTCGTTTGCAAGCATAAATAAACAGGTATTTTCTGGACACGCTCGTTCTATTATAAGCCTCAACTGTCGCTTTTTCATTGCTTGCATGTTCAACATCAAAGGCCCATTAAAATATCCAAAATAAGGGTTTCCTCATTAATATACTCCGGTACCCAACACAGTCGGTAGCAATTAAAAGTTACTTACAACCGAACAGTCGTTCCACAGAGTTCTATTTGTATTACTTTGTATGAATAAAAATTGTTTAGCACCCCTGTTGTGATGGCAGAACGAGGTTACAAACTACACAGTACAGGTTGAGTCTCAAAAGTCGTGATTCTCAGAAGTCTACCATCGTTAGATGTTTTTAACAAGGCTTCGCAGACGAACGCGATGCTGCTACGCCATTTTGGCAGAACGGTTAATTTTCATATGTATACAACGTATTTTTTTGTATATCGGAAACCCTAAACAAAATTTCAAGAAGCTATAATATAAAATCACAAATTTATGAGCTTGTTATGTTATATGGTTGTACCTACAAAAATATGGTCAACGCGCCATTCGCCCGCTCTTGCCACGAGCAGCGCGGCGCCGCTGTGGCCCTAGGTCACTATGATCCGCTGCGATCTGCGTCATGCGCTCGGTAACCACACCATAATATATTTGGAAAAAAATATAACGTGGTGTAAAAATTATTGGAATCTATTCAATTGCTTATTCTGAACAAACTATATTCAGGTTTCGAATAAAGTAAAAATATCGTTGTATATCAGCGCCTGTTTCTCAAACTAACTAAATTTAAATTCAGTGCACCCTTTTCTTTCTATTTCAATAAGAAAAGGATAAAAATTATTACTATTATTATTATTTTTATAAATTATAAACTAGCGCTTGACTGCAATCCTGCCTGATGGTAAGCAGTGACGCAATCGTTGATGGTAAAGCGCACTAGTTCATTAAGAGCCTATTCACTCTAACATTGAAGACACTTAAATTACTGTCACATTAGTCAGCGCCTGTCGTGAATTGACTTCTTCTGTCCTCTTCTGAATGGAACAGAAAGAGAAAGATGCACTGAACTTAAATTAAGTTTAGTACGTGATCACGAGAAATTAAGTTTAGTATGTGATCACGAGATATAGAGCAATTGTTCTACCAGAGACATGTCAATGTGATTTTGCGTATACAATATGTGAAGAAAACCCTGTCCGATCCGTGAAGGTATTGTTAGGTATCTATAACTGATTTTACTAATGGATATAAAGTCGGGCTAAACTTAAAGAAATCCCCCTATAAAAATAAATATTATTTCGCAAGAAGAGGTAACTTAATATATGTGCGGTAGGCAACCCTTCCACGGGCGACTGGGGGCAGGGCACGTGGTCGCATCGCTTATAATAATACCTTCAAAATGCTGTTGTCACTTTCTTAAAAATTACCAAATTTTTCCAAAGTTGGAATTAATTCGCGGGAAAAAAAGATTATTTAAAAATTCATTAGTATTGTTACTATGATGATTACGTCAAATTCCATATTTTATTTAGTCATGTGTTTACCTAACCTTATGGGTCGTCCAGAGTTTTCTTTACATATTGTATAAAAAGCATTAAGGCGCTTTTTATAAACTTTGAATCCAAACGAAACGCCAGAGACGCTATTGCAATCAACCTGGCGCATATCCAGACTTCTGGCTATTGCGATTCTCGTAATGTATGTATAATAAATTTACTAAAGCCTTGACCAGACCAGAGAGAACCAAACCAAATACCTTACTATACCTACTAGTTATTCGACCAAGAAATGTTTGCTGTGAAGCCCTCGTTATAGGAAAAGTCTACTTTAGCATTCAAGACGACGCCCTCCTCTTTAAATGACGTGCTGTCAAATAACCCTAACAGCGTCACGCAAAGTATCGATATTTTACACAATATTAAATTTAATATTGTATCTTTTTGGCCATTCAATATGGCAATTATTCAATAATGGAGAACCCTACAGTTTAAACATGTCGTGCACGAGTGCGACTCGCTCTTGGCAGGTTTTTCTTACTCATTTATTTTACTATAAGATCTAATTCTTATACTAAATGGAACTTTCAAGAACGTAGCAGTTAAAATGTAGTGAAAACGTGTTTAAGTTACAGTTCTACTGAAAACAGCTGAAGTTTTAATTATGAAGCTCAGTATACGTGACCGAAATGATTGTTAAAGGAAAATAATGTTGTAAAGGCCGACATAGACGAGCGACAATCGTCGTGAGGTTTTAAGCTTATAAATTGATACTTTAACTAGTTGGATGGATCCCGTGGGAATAGAATAGAATAATCTTTATTATATACACCATAGAGATGACAGAAACATAAATATAAAGATTTGAAGAAACATAAAGAATAATAGCGATCTTTTACAGACAACCTTTGGATGGAGTACTAAGGGGAAGGAGAGAGAAATAATATAGTTAGTATACAGTGAACTATTTACATAGATTATTGTGTCACCCTTTGTAAAATCTTTATATTTACGTTTCTGTAATCTATATGGTGTACATAATAAAGAGTATTCTATTCTATTCTATATACATCTAATTAATAAACATCATACAAGAGAAAATAAAACATAATGACATGTTTAAAGAGAGGAAGTGCTTTTTTATCATGGTTTTAAAAGTGGACAGAGTTTGAATATCGAAAGAATATCGAGTTAAAAGGTATACTACATGATATTTCAGGTTATAAATCATCACATCATAACATTGACTGCCGTCAGAAGTTACCACCCTCTAGACAAAGTCTTGCATCCAAGCGAGTCATCGTATTCCAGCATGATGTCTGGTGAAGCCGGAGGACGGGTCTGAACAGTTGTGTTACGATGTGTGTCGGATACTCGGAGTTTGGTCGTGGAGGGTATCCAAATCAATCTCTTTCTGACGCAGCATCGTTGGCCGTGTTGTTGGGTTTAACATTGCATTACCTCACTTAACTATCGTCTTCCTTCCTATTCACTCAGTTTTTTTGAGCGAATAGGCTCCTAATAAACTAGCACGCAAATCGGCAAAAAAGGTCTGCTGCAACTGACGATGTCCGTAGACGCTAGTAGCTAGGAAAATAATGAAAATATTTTAAATGCAATTTCACTGCCTCAATAGTCTGCAAGTAGTTGTTGCATGTGCGACTTCAAACCGTGGGGTCGAACTTTTATTCCTACCTTTTCCAAAGACAATTTTCCTAAAGTTTCGTTACTAAAAATAGGCTCACACAATTTAGTATGAAGTGCTAAAATGATCTATGTGCTACAATCGCTTGAATTAGATACTTCGCGAAATTGGCACGTGTAATTTCTCCGAGAAACCATAAAAAAGAGCTACATACTTCGTTATCTTCAAGCTGCTCCTTTAGATTTGTTTAGTTTTTATATATATTATAAACCAGCGCTTGACCGCAATCCTGCCTGATGGTAAGCAGTGATGCGATCGTTGATGGTAAAGCGCGCTAGTTTATTAAGAGCCTATTCACTCTAGCCTTGAAGACACTCAAATTGTAATGAGACGGAAACACCGACGCCGGCAAATTGTTCCAGTCCCTCGATGTACGCGGTATAAAGGAGGAAGCAAAACGCTTCGTCCGGATCGCAGTGGTGTCAACAACGTAAGGGTGGAAACTCGCCGTACGACGGGTCGTCCGATGATGGAACGGAGATGGGGGAATTAAATCATGCAATTGCAATTAAGTTTTTACATTAGTGGGCAACATTGAAAACATGGATCAGGCACCTTTTCAATTTTACTTCAAAAACAAAACTGATATAATCACTCCTATGCCTCCACCGTTTTGGGAGCACAAGCGTCTAGTATCTGGTCCCTAATTTACTGAGATCCCTAAATGAATCCTGACATTGAGACTTGAAACGATGTCAATTTCTCCATGATCACGATATCTGCTTATAGCTCTCTATGGTATAATGAATGAAACCACGCACAATGAACGGGAAATTAGCATGGTTTGTTTTGTCAAAATACCACGCTTGACAACCATACGTGGTTTTGCACTTAGTAAGATCATGGAATAATAATTGACAGCCTCCGTGGCGTAGCGGTAGTGATCGCGGCCGCTGCGTAATGAGTCGCAAATTCGATCGCTGTGCAGTGCAAATATTTGTATGCCTGAATATGAATATTTCCACTGGTCTGGTCGTGCCTCGGAAAGCACGTTAAGCAGTTAGTCCCGGTTGCCATACAAACATCTAGTGGCAGTCGTTACAGGCTGTTGGAGCTCTCAAAAGTCCAACAATTGGTCTAGTTGTTAGTTCTAGTTGTGGAGGCTAGATAGCAGTCGCTTCACAGAAAATATCGAAGTTTAACCAAAATCGGCATTTAGACTGGTAAAGCGAACCCCAGACTGCAAAGCTGAAAAAGCTTTGGATGCGACTGGGATTAACGCTGAAATAATGATGATCATGATTCGAAGAATAATAATTACCATACATAATTGGAGTCCAGATATTATTCTACTAATATAATAAATACGAAAGTTTGTGAGAATGTATGAATTGATGTTTGTGACTCTTTCACACATTAACTACTGAAAAGATTTAGATATATATTTATAATATAAACTTGTGCTTGACCGCAATCCCGCCTGATGGTAAGAAGTGATGCACTCATGGTAAAGTGCGCTAGTTTATTCAGAGCCAATTCCTCAAAAGAACTGAGTGATGTGATGCAATGTTACATCCAACAGCACGACCAACGATGCTGCGCCAGAGTAAGATTGATCTGGAGATCCTCCAAGACCAAACTCCCGACACAACAACATTTTGCGCATCGTACCCCGCACACATCGCAACACAACTGCTCAGACCCCTTCCCCTGTACGGCTTCACCAGACATCATACCGGAACACGACGAATCGCTTGGCGGCAAGACTTTGTCTTCTTCTTCAGCTTATAGATGTCCACTGCTGGACAAAGACCTCCCCAAGGCTTTCCACGATGACTGGTCTTGTGCTGCCCGCATCCATCGGCTTCCCGCGACCTTCACCAGGTCAACGGTCCACCTTGTTGGGGGCCTCCCTAAGCTGCGTCTTCCAGTACGTGGCCTCCACTCTAGAACCTTACTGCCCCATTGGCCATAGGTTCTACGAGCAAGGTGCCCTGCCCGCTGCCACTTAAGTTTAGGAATCGAAGAGCTATGTCGGTGAGTTTGTCTGGAAACTTCTGCCGGCAGCTGATGTTATGGCCTACCACAGAGAAAAGTCAATTTCTCATATCGGTATTATAAATTCATTAATATTTCTGTCTGTAACCAGGTTGTATATAATATATCTATTTCATTCTATCTATTGTTACAATAACAAAAAATATTATAAAACAGTTTTTTTTTGTATAAATTATAATCACCGGTTTTCTGAACGCTAGTATTCGTTAGTTCGTCTGATAGGGCGTAATGTTTCTCTTTCACATGGGAATATAATAAAAAATTTACATTTATCATAATTCTACGCTGGTCAATGAATATAAGTTTTCTTTATTTAATTTAGCCAGTTACGATCAAATCAGAAATGCGGAGATCCGCAGAAGAACGAGAGTAACCGACATAGCCTGAAGAATTGCAACACTTAAATGGCAAGGGCCAGGCCCGTAGGACCGATGCCCGATGGGGCCGATGGATTCTCGAGTGGCGACCACGCATCGGAAGTAGCAGTGTGGGTAGGCAGTGGACTGACGACCAGGTGAAGGTCGCGGGAAACCGCTCGATGCGGGAGGCGCCGGACCTGTCGTCGTGGAGATCCTTGGGCGAGGCCTATGTCCAACAGTGGACGTCTTTCGGCTGAAATGATGATGATGAGTTAATAAAAATACCACAAACAACCGAAACTAAACTAAATTTAAGTTTTCTTTTTCTTTCCATTTCATAAGAAAAAGACAAAAGATAAATATTTCTATAAAATTAAGATATTCTATAGCCAATATCCGTTAAGCGCTGACTAATTTGACAGGACTACTGGTACAACTAATTTATCTTCTGTCTTTTTCTTAATGAAATAGAAAGAAAAACATACACTGACTTAAATTTAATTTGTTTGTGCACAAAGGAATTGGCGCAGGATTATAATAATCTTATAGTACACGTTTTGATACATTAACGTCAAAAAAAAATACTATAAGATTATTATAGTACCCATTTTGCGATGTGTGCCGTGTACGATACACCAAATGTTGTTGTGACGGGAGTTTGGTCATGGAGGGTCTCCAGATCAATCTCCCTGTGGTGCAGCATCATTGGTCGTGTTGTTAGGATGAACATTGCATCACCTCGCTCAACTGCCGTCTTGCTTCCTATTCACTCAGTCTTTTTGAGTGAACTAGCACGCTTTACTGCTTACCATCAGGCGGGATTGCGATCGAGCACTAGATTCTAACGTTCTGTAATCTGTTGAAAGTAAACCGAAAACTTCGAAAGTATCAATCAGGTTAATCCTACACACGTTTTATCCAAACTGATCCATCATTTTAGAGCTTTAACCCAAACCCATATATATTTCATTTCTTGGTTTACAAACTTTGATGTTTCGGACGTATCTATCATTTTACACGTCGAATACTCATGGGTATGGCCTGTTTTGTATTAACGTAAGTAATTTATAATAAACTACTTAGCGACCCGCCCCAGCTTCGCATGGGTGCAATGCTGATACTAATACACTACAGAAAAACTGAGATCATTGCGAACACCGCGCCGTGTACCGCAGCAAACGCGACATCTCATAATTTTTAAATCATATACTGTAAAGGGCGATACTGTAAATCTATATTAAATCAACAATGTATTTAAGGTATTAAACTGAATAAGGTTTAAATACGCTTCAAAAATTAGCCATTATTTGTCGTAAAAAGTAAATGACAAAGGAATGTTATTGTGGGATATCCATAAGAGATAGACATATACCATTGCGGACTTATTTGTAGACCTTTTCAATGTGTACAATATTTAGTACATTATTTTGATAAATCTCATAGGGTTCACTCTCTCTCCGTTTCACACTCTGCGTTTCACTGCAAATGCGGAAAAAATTTAATTATCACGTCATCACATTAGAAACCTCAGAAATAATAGTATTTCTCCACTATTTAATGGATATTATTATACATATAAACCTTACTCTTTAATCACTCTATCAAATAAAAAACAAACGCATCAAAATCCGTTGCGAAGTTTTAAAGATTTAATCATAGAAGGGGACATAGGGAAAGAGAAATTGACTTGTTTTATAATAAAATCATTTGCAAAAATAAAACGGGCACCTAAGCAATGAACCATTTCAAATGTTAATATTGCTTTGTTTGATAGTTAAGTTTTATCCTCAGAATTTGGTAAATTAGTAAGAAAATAATCGTTTTCATCAGTATTTCATAAAATTCTGATACAATTAATGGGAAATAATGCTAAACCTCGCTAGTACTGTATGTTCGCTAGTAGTGCATATGTTCATGAAGTTAAGAATAACTAACTTTTTTTTTGTTTGTTTTTCTTTAATAAAGTAAAAGCAGATAAATGTTTAGTATCGAGTGTGATCCCCTTTATCTAAAATCACAGCTTGAATTCGTCTGAGTATGCTAGCGAGTATATCCATGATAATTTCTTGCGGAATACATTCCCACTCTGCAGTAATCACATTCTTCTGCTCTCTGATGGTATGCGGAGCCGGTTGTACTGATCTCACACGCCGTTTCAGAATTTTCCCAGACATGCTTAATGAGATCGAGGTCGGGACTTTGAGCTGGCCAATCCAAACGACGAATGCCGTCCTCTTGAACATCGCGCGAATCAACGCTTCAACATCGCGAGATCGGTGGGCGCGAGCATTGTCGTCCATAAAAATCGAGTCTTCACCTAGAGCGACCAATGCGGGTTGTACATGAGAAATAAGAACTTCCGTTATGTATCAATGCCCAGTCAGTGAGCCGTTTTCAATGAAGACCAACTCTGTACGATTCATTGAATTTATTCCTGCCCAAAACATAACAGAGCCCCCACCATAAGGTGTAATTTTTTCGAAACATGCCTCTGCAAAGTGTTCTCCTTGTCTTCTTAAACTCGCCGACGTCGATCTTCACCGAACAAAGATAACAAGTTTCATCAGATAACAAAACCCTATTCCAATCTTCTTGAGTCCATGCCATGATTGACAATTTCTAGCGAAACTAAGCCTGTGAACTCGGTGCTCATTGAGTAATTTAGGGCCTCGAGCCGGGCGGTGCCTGCGTATATTGGCAACGAGAAGCCCCCTCCTGACTGTCCATAGACTAATATGCACATTTCTTACTTATTGGAGGTTGTTCTTAAGATCCACACACGAAGATTTGCGATTTCTCAATGCGCGACTCACAATAAAACAATTATACCTTGGTTGTGTAGGTACCTCTCAGGCCTTCTCTTGACGGAACCAGTCTCCTGATATCGCTGCCAAGTCCTTTTGACCGTTGACCGACTAACATTTAGCCTCCTAGGTACGAAGCCCAATGCTTCGTACCTAGGAGGCAACTCTTGCAACTCTTCAAGCAGCGTGATAATTTTGGTAGCTTTTTCGACTTTATCTACCATTTTTGATACAGCCAAATAGCAATAAATAAGCTTTGACAGTCAAGGATATGAAATGAATCAATAAAAATTGAATAAAAGTTATGAAACTCAATGTTAACTTCTGGAATTTCGCGCCAAAATGTAGGTTAAAAAGGGGTTTTCTGTAAAAATGAGGACAAAATGAAAATTTGAATTTAGAAACTTTTTTAAATACCACGGCATTTTTAAAACCGGCCGGTATCGTGTACCAAACGATTGAAACCTTTTTTGTATTGTATCTTTTTAATGATGAATGAAAATCAAAACCGCCCGTTTTTTTTTTTGCTAATGAGTGTATGATGTATGTAGCGAATAAAAAAAAGGACATCTCATTGTTATCCAGTAACTGGGTTGGTGGGAGCAGAGAGGCAGTCATTCTATTAAAATATTCGTATGTATTCTAGCATTTGGTTACAATGGAAGTCGATTCCAACGTAGTTATAAAAAGATTAGACACATGCTGAGTTGCTTTACCTCCTCAAACCATTTAATTATCAGAGGAAGTACCCCTTTTTCTTTTTGTTCTGTGTGGGAAAACAGAAATGACCCCACCCTGGGCGGAGCGAAAGGGCGTGTTAGATTTTTACTGACTAAAACCCAGAGGCTGTACCTTCGCATTGGAACATTTTCGGCAGACTACGTTTTATTTTTTCATTTAAATAAACGTTGCCTCACTAGGATACACTCCTGTATCGTGGGGGCGATAACAAACAACCAGACCCGGAACAACTACCATCCAATTTAATGCGGGTGAAACCTCGAAGCACATCAATAGTGTTTAAATAAAACCAATCCTAAATTACTATTTTAAAGTTAGCCCGAAATGAAAGTACCAGGAGCCCATAAGAACAAGTTAGTCGTATCGTTAGCGAGCTCATTTCCTTATTCAGGCGTGTAACCGTCCCGCCCGTAAAAACCGGAAAACGAAGAGATGGCCCACACAAGACATGCCTACGTATACAAGTAATTGAAATGTAGGCACGTAGCGTTTTTAACACAGTCAATGTTAATACTTAAAATAGGAGAAGGTTATATATGAATGTTGGTATAACTTATTAAAGTGTCCAGCATTAGGAAATGTAGGAAGGACACTTTTATGGGCACAGAATTCTGTCCCTTTCTGGAGGCGGCGCGGGGGTCGCCGTAGCAGGGCCGAGGCCGACCTACTCCCTCCATGATAATGGCAGACAGCGCAAGTCCCGGGGAGTCCAACAACTGTCATATGGCCGAGTTGACGTTGTGACGCGTTCGCACACGCCACTCGAGATGAGGAGAGCAGCCGCTGAGGGCTGCTCGCGCGCGAAGAAACCCGTTGAACTCGCTTGGGAGGACCCGGTACCCCGGAACGGGAGATGACATATGCATATGTGATTTTTTAGCCGGTAAGAGTCTAGCACACTCCGCGTCCTCGTGCAGAGGATAGTCCAGGAGGATTTTGCCACCTTCGGAAAAAAAAAGAAAAAAAGCGATACTTTTATGAGTTAGTTAGTGAACCTCTAAAAACCTTTTGCATGTCTAATAATGCTAACTTTTTTAAACACAGTTGGAGACTGGAGTTTTGTCACAATCGGTTGCTATACACTGGTACGGTCGTGTGGGTTCACAAAATGAATCGCGATCATATGTAATATTATAGAGTACAATAATATATCTAGGAGCGCAATATACGAATTAAAATCTTTATCAATATCCTCTGATCAAGCCTACTTCATCCCTTTACATTAACTACCCGCATTCTCCATGTCAATATGTCAGAATTGCCTATCATTACACCAAATCAAGATTCATAGAAGAAAATCCATTTGAAAAGCCGTAGTTTTTGGGTATTCAATGTTAGTTAGAGTCAAGTGTTGGACTTTCAATCCATCGTTTAGAAGCACAGGTAATCCATTAACACATGAAAATTTCAATTCCTTCGAGTAGTTCACGGCTGTGATGATTAATACGTGCTGGATGTGACTTCTGGGCGTGCTTATACATACATAGGTATACGATAGAAAAAAGATTAGAATACTCTTTATTAAGTATACCACATAAATTACAGAACATATATATGAAGATTTTAGCGGGGCGGTCTTATCGCTAAGAGCCATCTTTTAAAGACAACCTTAGAATGGAATATCAAGGGAAGGAGAGACAAATGATGTAGGTTGTCTAAGGGTACACCTTAGACAACCTACAGCAGTCTCTTTTTTATATAGCTTATATAATAAATATGTACGTAAAGTGTATCAAACTTATGTAAATAAATACATAAATCTGTGGAGGCATGAGGAACAGGGAGTAAAATTCACTCATACTTCATAGAAAAGGGAGGATTCTCCAACCAGACAGGTGTTATGTCCCGCGGGCACTTGAACTAACGGATGAAATTGGGAAGTTGTATGTATGCTAATTGTACGGTAAACTCTGCTTCTAGAATTCGTGTGACGTCAGTATGACGCGTTGTTTTGTAGGTAACGCTACATCACTCCGCTCCGGAAACCGGAGGTCCATAGTGGGCTGAGATTTCGCAGTAAGTAGGGGTGGTGGCGCTGCGTTATACTCCAATGCGTCGGATGTCGTACGGCACCGGGGGATGAGGTTGGCTGTTGCATCGACCAGGAGAGAAGGCTCTTCTTGTTGACCGGCCGAAAGTGCGGTGTGCTGTGCCGAGGTTGCTGATGAAGCTGAGGGTGATGACCAGGTATGCACGGTCGCTGAATGTTTGTGTCAGGATACCCTTTGAAGCCGTGGGTGCTGGATGGCTGGGTGGAAGCTTGCGGGAGTAATGATGATGACGTCACGTTGAAGTTGTTGCACGAAGGCTGCGCTGACGTCCATGCTCGAGGTCACCGGTATGAAGGCATGATGAACAGGGTGTAAAGTTCACTCATCCTCCTTAGAAAAGGGAGGATCCTCCCGCCAGAAAGGTGTTATCGCGGGTGTATAGCGCCACAATCAGAAATTAACTTTCAATTAAATAGACCGGCGATTCAACCGTATTATAATACCTATATTGAGACAAAAAGTACTAGGTCATAATATTTTAGGTCATGTGCACAAAAAATAACAAATATTTTCCCTTTATTAGGTTATATGTAATGTATTCAAAAATAGTTTTTTTTATATATTTTGCTCGCGTGAACTAAATATTTACATATTACAAAACTGCCTTTTGGGAGGGGCGACTAGAATCATTTCTATTTTCTAGTGTGTACTAGAAAATAGAAATGATTCTGGTCACCCCTTCAAAAATGCCTTTTATGTAATAATATGTTGAAATGCTTTGAGTTTAACCAGATACTGTAGACGTGGTCTTAAGGTACAAAAAGGACCATTTTTCCTGGGGGACTCGTTAAAGGGAGATGGGACCAGGAACTTGTTGGCGCAAGTTTTTAACCTACCCTTTTAATTCCATGTATTTCCCCTCCTTGTCTTCCTCTAGGTACTGTCCCTTGAGTGAGATAATGATTATTATTCACCTGCGATTTAACAACATCGCGCGTGGCCTGGCGCGCGCGCCCGACTGTCAGCGTTGAACAGCTATGTGAGACCCCCAAGAATTTTGGAGTCGTTAAAGAACCGCTTACGGCTTCGCTTACCGTGCGCGACCGCTCAGTAAAGAGTTGGAACTCAACCGCTTACCGCTCTCGCGCGTTTTGTGCCTAAGTGAGAGTATACGTGTTTTCAAGACTCAAGGACTAGATAAGTACAGTGGAAAGACAAGTGCTTCACGCCGCACGTAACTAGTGGTAGCTGGATTTACAGGATACATCACTGAAATCAGGTAATCTCTCTCGCTTATTCTATATCTACTCCTCCCCGCTCATCCATTCCAGAACAAACTTTCGTCTCTGTGATGATCATAGGTCGGAATAGGTAGAGTGATTTTTGGTACTTGTATCATAAATGTTCACAAAAAGAATAACGTGGATAAGCCATTTTCCCGGAATGTATTTCCGGATCCATGTATAGTATATGTAGTATAGTATAGGATGTCTATAAAGTCGTGAAAATAAATGAGGACGGGATACAAATCTATGGTCTCTGGCGTTTAAATAAAACGAGTAAAACAAACAAAAAAATCAAACATATTTATTATTATATTTTTTAACTTTTACCGTTTTTTTACCAATGAAAAGTATTCCAAAACACAATAATTGCTTTCATCATCTGATTCCCAATATTCTTCATTAAAAAGTATTTTCATTGTCAGCTACGACACTAAGGCCGCTGCCTCGAATCTTGCGGGCAGCGGGGCGGCGGCGGTAACGGCGCGGGAGCCGGGCGGGCATTGAAGACCCGTTCTTGAAACTAGCGGGCAGATCGCGCATCACTATAGCCGCGTCGTTCTGTGTTCACGATTGAGTCGACGAGATATTTGTTTTTATGCGAGAAAGAAATGCCTGAACAATGGCGGCAACATCTTTTTGATTCAAATTTATTCCTAACGCTCGATCACCGCTCGCTGCCCGCAAGATTCGAGCGCGAGAAGTACACCGCTCGCTGCCCGCCGCCGCCCTTCTGCCGCGTCGCTGTTTTCGAGAACCGGTCCGTTTGATTTTAAGCATAAGATCCTGCCGTTCACGCGCCGCCGCCGCCGCCGTCCCGCTGCCCGCAAGATTCGAGGCAGCGGCCTAACAACGTCTCCGCTACTGCTGTCATCAGCCTGCTACCTTCGCTTAGGCGAATAACTGACTATCTATATCTTGATATAGGGTTCACTCGCACATTTTCTTGAAATTTTAAAAATAATAATATGTAATTTCTATCGGAAGATCGATAGCACTAATTTTGATTCCATGATATAATTCATTTTTAAAATCAGTGGTAAATTAATACAACTAAAGTACCAAAACTGTGCTAGAAGCACAGCACTATGATCTACTTATATTTACAATCTAACCTATAAATGTGCAATGTAAACAATCCTTATTTTAGTCTTAAAATCGTTTACTTAGTGAATTTGAAACTTCTAGTGGATAAAAACAGCAGCAACACGATTACTTACCTGTTTTAGCAACTGCTCAAGCATAAATATCATCCATATTTGATAAAATTGTTCCAGCTGGGTGTACTAACAAACATTGATGATAAACTTTAAAAATATTTTCCCGAGGTCCACTCCGGTTTGTTTTTCTCATATTTAACACATTTCTTCGATGTTTTGTCTAAATAGAATTGAAAATTAATACAAATTTCAATTAATAACAAGTCTCAAAAAGAATCGACGACTGCCGATGACATTCGATATACCACGATGATGTGTATGTATGTATTTACTAAGATTTAGTGTTGCCCTACTTTTAAAATTTTTTGTTCTAGAAACACTCATTTTCACGACTTTATAGATCAGGTATAAATATTGTTAATGTAGGTAGTGACATTATTACTACTCAATTCATTTAAAGGAAGGTAACAAAACTAAACTAATTTATTATTTACTTGTTGAAAAGGAGGCGCGGGTTCGATCCCCGCGTACTGCAAATATTTGTATATATGAATATGAATATTTGCATTTCTGGTCGTGCCTCGGAAAGCACGTTAAGCCGTTGGTCCCAGTGGCAGTCGTTACGGGTTGTTGGAGCCCTCAAAAGTCCAAGAATTGGTCTAACTACATTGCTTCGATATCGCCTTCGGGTTATGGAGGTCAGACGGCAGTCGCTTCACTTAAAATATCGAAGTTTGGCCAAACCAGCAGTTAGACCGGTATAGCGGACCCCAGACTCCAAAGCTGAAAAGGCTTCGGATGTGACTGGGATGAACGCTGAGATGATGATTTTATTTTTAGCCTAGAGGCTAAAAAAATCGTATTGTTCATTAAAATGAAGGAAATGGCTAAATGAAACGGTTTTACGACTTAATATAATTTACACATTTTTTTTTAATATAATCAACCAATTCCGTAAATCCGGAGGAATGTCCATATTGATATATACGTTTGCGATCAATGACCCCAATTCACTCTACCTATTCTCTAACTTGATTTAATTTGACCGTAATTTTGAAGCGATTCTGAAAAACATAACAGTACATACTTTTATATAGGGATTTATTAATATCGCTTTCAGTCTGTAGATTGATTATAAACTCTTGTCTTATTCCTACAGAATATTTTAAGCTAAGATACTAATTTTATATCTTCGTTGAAATCAAATCGGTTAAATCAAGCACTGGCGTTCTGCAATTCAAATTGTTCGGATGTATCGATAGGATGCGACGCGACAAGTGTTAAACGTCTATCGATGTCGATACCAGAGTGTACCGCACTACACTCGATATTTTATATTTGAGAGATGTGAACTTTCGTATCGACAAAATTTCTAGAAGTAAGCCGAAAACCTTTTCTGAAAAAGGAAAAAAAAAAACTAAAGCAAGCCAGGTACACTGATAGCGAAGAATGCCATAGTTTAAAGAAGCTCTTTATAATAGCGACGTACATAAAGACAAGAAAGAAAGAAAATAAGTTTTTTAGACACATAGATACAGTATTCAACTGCATTCGGTTGGACGGGAAGCTGACCCCAATATAAGAAAAGCCTTTTCCTTTTTTTTCTTTTCTTCTTTATACTCGTATATTAGTATAGATAAAAAACCAACAAAAAAAAGCAAAAATTAAAATCGAAAGTCATTTATTTAAAATACGCTGAGAATCAATACTTTTTCAACGTCAATACTACATAAGACAGTCCCCCCAAAATGGCCCTCGCCATTTCCTAGTGCTTTCGCTAGGAAGAAGTGACATAGACAAACATAGACAAAGAAATCGAAAAAAGTGAAAAGTTCCCAATTTTATTTTTATTATTTTCTCTAAATGCCGATTCGGACTGTTACGAACACAAACAAACATGAAAATGTCCAACAAACAGCATCAAATTTTCATTTAACTATCATCTGTTTAACAAAACATATGTTAAGTGACTTTAAGGCTAGGGTGACAAAATAGCTCGCCACCCGGTAACGACCAGGCCCATGCCGACGGCGCGTTGTGTTTTATGCGCGCCTCAAAGAGGTGTCAGCACATCGTGACGGGATCCACGAAGACTGATGCCTCCTGGGTCAGGGTTTCACCGAAACCGTGGAAGAAATATGGGTGGGTTCTAGTCAGTAAAAGTCTGACACGCCTTTCCACTCCGCTCAAAGTAGGAGAGGTCATTTGATGATTTCCATTCCAGAACAATAAAAAATGCTGGGGTGAATAGGCTCTTAATAATCTAGCGTGCTTTAAAATCAACTATTGCATCACTGCTTAAAAAACATACCAAGTTTCCTGCAATCAATGTCTAATTCAGTTGTAAAGAAAGCACTCGAGAGTTGTTTACCAGCAATTAAATAGTATTCTGGCGACGAACAGCGGCGAACGATGGCAGCGGGAATGTTTTCAACACGCTTTGTTCCCATTTACTTCTTTCTTTCTCCTGTTCGGCTGCCTGCATCTTAATTTTCCTTTGCGGGGAAAGGATAATAGTGAGTATACAGGATTGGAATATGTATTTTCGTGACAATTACGGACGGGATTTTATTATGAGGGATGAAATTTACAAAAAAATCCTTTTATGGTGAACAGTAGAATAAAAAAAGAAGATATATAATTTGAGACATGAACAGCACAAATAAATGATGAAAAAACTCTTAAATCACTGTCCTCTAAAAATCACCGCGAAATCTTACCGTAACTACCAAAGATATTGTCCTGATAACAATGAAAGATAAATGGTGTTCTGTTAAAATATAACACACTATTATTTACGAAAACTAGATTGAAGAGTAATGTTTCTTTGCACTTTTTCCTTTGAAAAGGACATGTATTGCCTTTTTTTATGGAAAATTATTAACTGTCCTTTTCCGCTCTGGGTGGTGCGGAAGGGTGTGTCAGACTTTTACTGATTAAAACCCAACCGTGTTCCTTCAACCGTGTATCAAAGCCCAAAGGCCACGGAAACTCTTTCTAAAAGCCTGCAGCACGTGTATTGGTCCTTAGAGACGTTTATATTTACTATCTGTGCCAAAAGCATTTGATGAAAGTAACCAAATTAATCAGAAAACGTTCCTATAGAGGTAAGTTTTTGGTCAATGCGTCGAGGCTTTGGCGTTGGGATCGGCTTCCTGTTTCACTGGATGCAATCATGATGCAACAGGATGAATACCAGTGTATTACATGAAGCAATTGCCTATCCAACAATTAAGACAAATTTTGCCAACAGATGTAAATAAGAAATCAGGCGTCCACAGAAATTTATTAAATGAAATATAGATGTCTATAGCACAATCTGTTATCGCCTACTGCATCCCAATATGGGGCGACGCAGCAAAATCAAAGTTTATACATGTTGAACGGGGACAACGTGCCGTACCTAATAAAAGTCATGTATTTCAAAAGGATCTCATACCCTACTGAATTACTCTATCGGGATTGTGGATTGCTTTCTGTTAGAAAGATATAGATCATAAAAACACTGTTCTAAAAAAACATAAGAATGTACCATATGATCCTGATAGATTAACAAGAAGGCGTAGAGATCGTATAGCACAAGTTCCACAAACAAGAACTAAATTTGCTGAGATTCAATATCAATCAATTAGATATACACTATCATGCCAACTGTATAATAGGATCATAAAAGTTACGTGACGGTAAAAAAAAAATGTTAACAAATTGGATAAAACACTAAATCACACAGACACTGAGGAGGAACTATTGAACCACACAAAATGATACAAGCAAACACACACACACACACGCACACATATACATACATGCACGTATCGTGTAGAGTAGCAATACGTTTTAAGTAAAATTAATATGTTTTAAGTAAATTATACTATACATTATATTTTACCACTAATGTCAAAAACGTTATCACTAGTTAATACAAACAAACACACAGAAATGATTATTAATAAACGCAAGACGGTGCTGCGTTCACCATATTTTTGTCGGGACAACCAGTTAAGATAACAAGCTCTTTGGTTTTTCATGTAATTTTTTTGAAATTTTGTACATAGATTCTTTGCTTAAAAATACTGGACACGTGTTTCGGGTTTCGCATATATACAAAAAATAACGTAACGTAACGTAACGTAATTGTATGTATCGTGGGTAGGATATAATATAGATTGTATGTATCGTATATCGGATAAGATAATGGCCGCGATTCTCTTGTTCACAAACTAAATTAAATTTAACTTCATTGCATCTTTTTCTATCTATTTCATTTAGAAAAGGACAGAAGATAAAATGTCAGTTTAGACCTGTCAAATTAGTGCGCTCCTGACGTAAACTGGTGTATTTTTAGTCGCCATGTTTTTAATAGCGTCTAAACTGTCTATGGAGTATCTTAATTTGACAGGATTAAATTTAAATGTTATCTTCTATCCTTTTCTTAACGAAATGGAAAGAAAAAGATGCGCTATTAACTGGGATCCAACGTCATAGGTTTGTAACAGAAGTAAAAAATTACAAAAACTCCTTTGAATAATGTATTTATGCCCAAAACTTTGTAATGCTACAATACTGTTCAGTAAAGCGGTTTAAATAATGAATATTTCCTATTTATTTGTTTTGGCTTTAGTGCATCAAAGTCAAGTTAGAAATCAAATTAATTTGCATGTAATCTGATTTTGAGAATAATTAACGAAGTTTGTTTAAGCTCAATAAGTCGTGGTGGCCTAGCGGTTAAAACACTAGCCTCACAAGTATGAGAATGCGGGTTCGATTCCATTCATCATCAACTTTTTTTTATCGTCTCATTGCTGTGCACAGGTCTCCTCTCATACAGAGAAGGATTGAGCGTAATCACCACGCTTGCTCAATGCGAGTTAGCGATTTCAGACATAAAGTCCAAGTTACCTCTAGATGATTTCCTTCATCTTGTAATCAGTCATTGGTGTCCAAGATATATCCTACTTAGAAAGTACATATAACTTTTAGAAAAATTGCAGTGGTACTTGCCTGCCCTGGAATCGAATCCGCACACTCATACTTGAGAGGCTGGTGTTTTAACCACTAGGCCACCACGACTTCATCATCACGAATCCGGAATCAAATTGTAAATATTGGGGTACCAGGTTGTATCTCCTAAACCGACGGTGTTAGTGAGATACAGCCTTTTTCCTCTTCTCAGCTTAAAGGGGTCCAGTGCTGGAAAAAGGCCTTTTTTTTTCCGGGGTGAACATCCTCATAGGATGTCCGCCGCCCTGGGGTGGGCGACGGGGTCTGTCAGACTTTTACTGACTAAAACCACCCCGGTGTCACTTCTATCACGAGCGCGCGTGGGGCCGCTTGAGTCTAAATTCTTCCACGGCCCCACACCCTCGTGCTGGCCCGGTCTGCCCGGGCCTCGTCTCCTGCACGGGGTAGTGGGGTGTTAAACTACCCCATGCATCGCCTCAGAGGCGCGCACGCCGGCGCGCGCCTCCGCCTCGGGGTTCATAGAATAGGGAGCGGGGACTTCCCCATGTCCCTCGCCCCTGGACCCATTCATGGGGGGCGGAAGAGGGCGTTATCCGCCCTTCTTCGGCGCCCGGTGCGTCTTCTGCGACCCGGGAAGGGAGTTGAGATCTTCCTCTCCCGTTCCGCAGCTTCCTTCTGCGACAACACGTCTTCGTAGAAGGACACCACTGCGTCCCACGACTCTGCGCTACCGACCATCCTCCGCACTACTGCCGGCAGCGTCAGGTCGCCTCCTACTTCATTTGTGAGGACACGGCGCTGTTCCTCCCAAGTACACACTCGGCGAGCGTGTGCTGCGTCGTATCCTCCCCGCATTGGACGCAGTGGTGGCACCGAGCGTCCGGCTCCCTGCCTAAGCGACGCAGGTATTTGCCGAAGCAACCGTGCCCAGATAGTACCAGTCGTCGAGTACTGGCCGGATCGCCTCGACGGTAGCGAGGCCGGCGGTAGGGCGCATAAACCTCTGCCACCAGTCCGCCACCAGGACCTGACGGAGCTCCCCTCGACGCAGCTCGATCTGCTGCTGCGCCGGACTGGAGCCCCGTGTTCGCTCTTCCTCGCGCCATCGGTACAATGACGCGAGTACTTTCACCTCTAGGTCGCAGGGCGGGTATCCGGCCAGGACGCAAGCCGCCTCGTAAGAAATCGTGCGATACCCGCGGACGACCCTCTGGACAAAGGCCTACCCCAAGGCTTTCATTCCAATGGGGCGCATTGCCATAATTCCCACGCTTAGCAGGCGGGTTGGGGATCGCAGTAATTTGTTATTCCACAGGAGAAGCGCTGCTGTCCGCTTCTTACGACACCCAAGGGAGATATGGGTTGGTACTATTCTATGCCCGGTACCACACGGCCAGATACAGCCTAGTGGTAGACAATTTTAACTATTAACTCTCGGTGGTAGGCCATAACATCGGCTGCCAACAGAAGTTACCACCCACCAGAAAGTCTTGCCGCCAAGCGATTCGTCGTGTTCCGGCATGATTTCTGGTGAAGCCGTACGGAGGACGGGTTTGAGCAGTTGTATTGCGATGTGTGCCGGGTGCGATGCGCCAAATGTTATTGTGTCGGGAGTTTGGTCGTGGAGGGTCTCCAGAGCAATCTCCCTCTGGCGCAGCATCGTTGGTCGTGTTGATGGGTTTACCATTGCATTACTTCGCTCAACTGTCATCTTCCTTCCTATCCACTCAGAGTTTTGAGTGATTAGGCTCTAAATAAACTAGCGCGCTTTACCATCAACATTTGCATCACCTCGCTCAACTGCCGTCTTCCTTCCTACTCACTAAGATTTTTAAGTGCAGTAGCCAGCCTTTCGGTCTTCTATAGGATGCATTCTGGTGAGTGTGCAAGAGAATTGCATGATTTAATTCCCCCATTTTCGTTCCATCACCGGACGACCGGTACGGCGAGTTTCCATCCTTACGTTGTTAACACTACTACGATCCGGACGAAGCGTTTCGCTTCGTCTTTTATACTGCGTACATCGAGGGACTGGAACAATTTGGCAGCGGCGGCGTTTCCGTCACACTACAATTTAAGTGTCTTCAAGGCTAGAGTGAATAGGCTCTTAATAAACTAGCGCGCTTTATCATCAATGATTGCATCACTGCCCACCATCAGGCGGGATTGCAGTCAAGCACTCGTTTTTAATTATTAAAAAAAAAAAAATCATATAGTTGAAATGCTCACAGATTATATATTTCTGTTGACACTATAACAGTTAATACTAAGACCATAACTTTTTTTATATACAACGTGTAACATAAAGGGTATATACATACGAAGGGCATGGCATCTTTATATGATATCAATCGATATTGGAAGAATTTTTTAATCCTATCTCTTTATGTTAGGAAGTGACGAGAAAAAACACCGTCTGTGATAGGCTACTACCATACTAGGCACACAGAATTTTTGAAGACATTCATCGTGATTTTGCCAAGTAATGTGACGTGTAACGAGTAGTTATTAAGTATGTAGTGTGGTGCACGTTTGTTATGATTTGAATTTAAGAAACAGGAATTGTTTCTCGGTGGTAGGCCTCACCATCGGCCGCCGGCGTAGTTACCACCCACCAGACAAAGTCATGCCGCCAAGCGATTCGTCGTGTTCCGGCATGATGTCTGGTGAAGCCGTTTGGAGGGCGGGTCTGAGCAGTTGTGTTGCGATGTATGCCGGGTACGATGCGCCAATTGTTGTCGTGTCGGGAGTTTGGTCGTGGAGGGTAGCGGGATCCGAAGCACGGTGCTCCGCTGGCCGACCGCAGGTAGTTGGGGGCCCAAGTAGTGTGCCAGCCACATACGAAAGGCTGCCCCGCCAACTGCGAAAAATCCCAGGGTGGCCCCATCGTGCCGGTTGGCGACCGGACGAGAGGACCCGATGGCGATCCCTGGGGGGGTTCGGGCGTCCCCGCAGTCTCCAGATCAATCTCCCTCTGGCCCGGCATCGTTGGTCGCATTGTTGGGATTAACATTGCATCACCTCACTCAACTGCCGTCTTCCTTCCTATTCACTCAATTTTTTTTTTTTTTATGAAAAGGTCTAAAAAGAAAAGTAGGTGTGTACAGCGGGCGCACGTCCTCTCTTTCAAAGTGCACCTCTCTAATATTCGAGGTCTGCACTCCAATCTCATTGCAGTACATCACCACCTTGAGACTGAGAAGCCCCATCTACTTTTCTTGACGGAGACCCAGATCAGATGTCCGTCTGATGCGGCATACCTCAGCTACCCGGGATACGCACTGGAGCTCCATTTCCTGCAGCGTGCTGGGGTCTGTGTGTATGTCCGCAATGACATTTGTTGCCGGCGCCTCCGTCACCTCGAAGACCCTCATTTCTCGTCCCTATGGCTGTTGGTTGACACTGGTGTGGACAAAATTGTTTACACTTGTGTCTACCGATCGCACAGCGGTGATCAGGAGACAACTCGTTTATTTGACCACCTCAGTGAGGCTGCTGACAATGCACTGCAGCGGCACCCTGACGCACACTTCGTCGCTCTGGGGAATTTCAATGCCTGCCATCAGGACTGGCTTTTCCCGTACCAGAAGACCGACCACGCTGGGAGAGAAGCGCGATACTTCGCGCTTTCAATGGGCCTTTCCCAGCTGGTAAAGCAAGCGACTAGGGTGCCTGATGTAGTTGGTCATACTGCCAATTGTCTGGACCTTCTGCTGACCACTGATCCGGACAGGTATGTTGTAACAGTTTCCTCACCGTTGGGAACTTCAGACCACTGTCTGGTGAAGTCTGTGTCGACCTTCTCCCCACCAGATCACGACTCTCGTGGTGAACGGCGAATGTGGCGATACAGGTCAGCAGACTGGGATGAGATGCGCCATTTCTTTGCGTCTTATCCTTGGCAGCAGGTCTGCTTCTCTTCTAGCAATCCGACGAGCTGTGCGGATGCTATAACCGATGTGGTGCGTCAAGCTATGGAATATTTTATTCCCTATAATGACGTGCCCGTCGGTGGCTCGGCTCGCCCATGGTTCAATGCCGATTGTGCCCAAGCTGAACAGCGTAAGCACACGGCATTTCTCACCTGGGTTGACGCTCGTGACCGCGGAGCTCCGGATCTAAGCTCAAAGAAGAGAGCCTTTAACCGTGCTGCCAAGTCCTACAAAAAGGCGCTAAAGAAGGCTCGCTTTGACCGTATTACCCATATTGGCAACAAGTTATCTGCGCAGCCTTCCGGTAGCTGATCTTTTTGGTCCCTTGCCAAATCGGTCGAGGCGAACTTCTGTCGGCCCTCACTGCCTCCGCTGGTTAGGCCTGATGGAACACTGGCTCATACGGCGAGAGAGAAAGCAGGTCTCTTTGCATCTCTCTTTGCCCATAATTCGCGTCTTGATACTGGCAGTGCTACTCCACCTATTTTACCCCACTGCGGTACTTCAATGCCTGAGGTTCGCATTCGGAACAAGGAGGTTCTGAGAGCACTGTGTCGTCTGGACGTGAATAAGGCTAGTGGTCCGGATGGTATACCAGCGATTGTTCTAAAAGCATGTGCGCCCGAGTTGTCTCCTGTATTGACACGCTTGTATCGCCTCTCATTTGGGACTGGTATAGTGCCCAAGTCCTGGAAGCTTGCCAACGTGCAGCCCGTGCGTAAAAAGGGTAGTCGTGCCGATCCTAACAACTCTCGGCCGATTTCGATCACCTCCATACTTTGCAAAATTATGGAGCGTGTGTTGAACTCGCGCCTTTTGGCATACCTGGAAGGTAACAATCTCCTCAGTGACCGACAGTACGGGTTTCGCCGCAATCGGTCAACTGGGGACCTACTAGTGTATGCCACTCACTTGTGGGGCGAGGCACTCGAGAGGAATGGGGAAGCAATTGCTGTCTCCCTTGATGTCTCGAAGGCCTTCGACCGGGTATGGCACGCTGGCCTTTTGAGTAAGCTTCCAGCGTACGGCATTTCCCCTAGCCTGACTGGCTGGGTAAAAGACTTCCTGACTGAACGGTCCCTCCGAGTTGTTGTCGACGGATGCTCATCTGAGCCCATGTCGACTAATGCCGGTGTTCCTCAGGGGTCTGTTCTCTCTGCAACTCTGTTTCTGCTGCATATTAACGATCTGCTGATGCCCGGTATCTATGGGTATGCAGATGACAGCACAGTTGTGGAGAGATACCTGCCGGATGCTCGGGCTAGTAGGGAATCAATCCGGTCCGAAAGAGAGGCTATGGTAGAGCGAACGAGTGTTGCACTTCAGGCAGTCTCCGAATGGGGCAATGCCAATCTTGTAGCATTCAATGCCGCCAAAACGCAGGCGTGTCTTTTCACCGCCAAAAGGAGCCCGTTCACCTTGGCTCCTACTTTTCGGAATGTATCCTTGGAGTGTACCGACCGCCTTCAGCTTTTGGGTATTGAGATTTCCTCGAACCTAAACTTTGGGCGGTTCATTGAGTCCAAGGCCAAGGTGGCTGCCAGAAAACTTGGTGTAATCGCAAAGGTCCGGCAGTACTTCACACCAGGGCAGCTTCTAATGTTGTACAAAGCACAGGTCCGTTCGTGTGTGGAGTACTTGAGCCACATTTGGGCTGGTGCTGCTAAGTGTCACCTGGCCACTTTGGATTCAGTGGAGAGGCGTGCGAAGAGGCTGATTGGTGACCCTGATTTAACTCGAGTTGGTCTCCAAAGCCTAGAGCACAGGCGTAGAGTAGCCAGCCTTTCGGTGTTCTATAGGATACATTCTGGGGAGTGTGCGAGGGAATTGCACGATTTAATTCCCCCATCTCCGTTCCACCATCGGACGACCCGTCGTACGGCGAGTTTCCACCCTTATGTTGTTAACACCTCTACGATCCGGACGAAGCGTTTCGCCTCCTCCTTTATACCGCGTACATCGAGGGACTGGAACAATCTGCCGGCGGCGGTGTTTCCGTCGGACTACAATTTGAGTGTCTTCAAGGCTAGAGTGAATAGGCTCTTAATAAACTAGTGCGCTTTACCATCAACGATTGCGTCACTGCTTACCATCAGGCAGGATTGCGGTCAAGCGCTGGTTTATACTTTAATAATAATAATAATAAACACACGGAACCGAAAATTTTGTACAAATTTTTTGAGTATTTTATTATGAGTTGAAAACCTTCCGATATCATTTGATATCATGTAAAGATGCCATGCCCTTCGTATGTATATACCCTTTATGTTACACGTTGTATACACGTTTCACACATTTATTTGTATATACGGTACCCTTTGTACAGACAACAGCACATCAATCAAATTTCTTTATTAGATTTTCAACTTTATCGCTAAAGCATTAAGGCTAACGGATTGGGAGTGTTTGACAGTTTCTGCTACTTAGCTTGAACTGCTGTCATCCGTGCATGACTTAGCCGACTTCTTTTCTTGTTTGTTTTCTTCCTTTACGTCATGTTTACAACATATAAACGTGTTCTTTTTTGTTGTGTCAATTTATGACACGCCAAGTCAATGAAATTGCCCGGTTTAAATCAGACTTTTACTCTCGGTAATGCGGGTTTTGACGTGAAAGCTAAGATGGGTGTCACGCGCATTTTTCATTGGAGTTTTAAAATTATTTATAGTGTCGTTTACTAAATAAAATCGTGTGATTTTTGTAGTAAAAAGTGCATTCAGTAAATAATTCATAAAGAACATTGAAATATCGCAGCATAGTGGCCACATTATGACTTTGCTTCAAACCTTCATCTTCATCTTCATTGTGAAATAAAGTTTTCAAAGAATTTCTATAATTTGTTACACGTGTCATTGGCAAATTGTGGTGTCTATTTCACAAGAGGCCATTGATCAAGAGTTGAGGTTGAATCTCACCTTCAAAAAAGAAGAAGAAGACTTTATTCACTTAGAATCACATATTCTTAGTTCTTTTGAAATTCAAGCACTTCAGCACAGTCTTTGATTTCGATTTCTTCTACTGTTTTTAGAGCTCGTTCCGCCCGTGAAATTACCTCGTGAATCATTAAAGACACATAAACGGGAATGGCCCTCACGGAACACGGACGTAAGTAGTAAGGAACTGATAATTGATTAATTGGAAAATATCATTAGCGAAGGTGGCTATTAAGCTATGAAACCCCTAATGCGAATTAATACAGTACATAAGGATGATTTGATACAAGTCAGGTTAAAAACTGACATCCACAGTTGTACGTCAATGCACGTACTTTATCAACAAAGAAGGTATGTAATTAACTGCGGTCTTCGGGCATCACCATCATCATTATTATTTCAGCCGAAACACGTAAACTGCTTGACATAGGCCTCCTCCAAGGATTTCCAAGACGACCGGTCCTGCGCCTCCCGCATCCAGTGGTTTCCCACGACTTTTGCGGTCTTCAGGCATGTTTGAAGTTTATTAGGTAGCCTCCTTGGTGTCCCATTGCTGGGCAAAGACCTTCCCATCTTCCTTACAAACCTCCCTGCCTCAGACTATCTCTGGCCATATTGGGCCTTCGAATGTTACCAGATTGTCAGACCACGCCGCGGTCGCCGTGGTCTACCGCGACGACGGTGACCTCTCTCAGACATTCAGTGAATAGCGAACTTTGCCCATCTCTTTGGGTGCATTCGCGAAACGTGTGCAGCAATCTCCCAATTTTACCTTACATCCTTTTGAGTTATGGAGCTCAGCGTAGTGTTTCCAACACTATCCAGACGCTTATGCATGAGCTTACCCAGGGGGTTAGTGCGGGCAGCTATGCAAATCTCGCAGAACATGTATCATTATCATCATCATCAACCTTTTATCGTCCCACTGCTGAACACAGGTCTCCTCTCATACAGAGAACGTCAGAACATTTATTTCAATACGATAGTGGGGCCTTACATACTAATCCTTAATTTAAATCTTATATAAAATTGTACACTTTAACTAAAAACTTAACCTACATTGGATTTATATGTATTGTAACCCTTGCGAATTCACTCAACTTGCACCACAGTACATCAACACTCTCATGAACTTCGTCCACTACGCGCATGGCTCTAATAAGAGGACATTTCGCCAGTAGATTGGTTCTGGCCGCAGGCACAGCAAGCAAGGGCGGACGTCGCCGCCTCCAAACGTACCGATCTGGCACGCAGAGTTCCAGGTGCCGCAGCACTCCCGGGTTATGCGCTACGCCACGCAGTAGCTTCACTACATAAGCTGCAAGCGCAAAATCCCGTCGCACCTTTAACATGTTGTACCTTACCATACCCAGTACAAATACTGTAGGGTACATCAGTGGGTAAAATGGATATACCCCATAGAGATTAAAATACAAGTGTCTTGTGAACATGTGGGAACTCACCTAATTTTACTAATCAAAGTATGTATAAACGGGGACTTACACAGTATTATTTGCGTCTATTTGCCGTACACACTACACTATAAATACCTAATGTATCATGTAGATGTGCTTGTGTAGTTTCTGCAGATATTGAAAGGGAGCGCAGGGCACTTGCGGTCCGGAGTAACATGTTGTCCCGTAGATTTGCAAGTTGTACAGACCAAGTAAAAATAACACTGTTCAAGGCTTATTGTCAAAGTCTGTACACGGGCAGTCTGTGGGTCAATTGTACTAAAAGATCGCTGGACGTCCTGCGTGTCCAATATAATAATGCTTTCAGGATGTTGTTGAGACTACCTCGTTACTGTAGTGCGTCGGAAATGTTTGCGCAAGCCCGTACCAACGGTTTTCAAGCAATCATACGCAAAAAGACCGCGTCGTTGCTGAGAAGAGTGAGGGACAGTCGGAACAGCATCCTGAAAACTGTAGCTGAGGGCTTCGGCTGTCCAATAATTAAAAAATTTGTGCACACCTTAATAATTACTAACACTAGGCATTAAGTTTTTGTTTTCTTTGTATGTTACTAACACTCTTATGGATTTTTTATGTCCGAAATAAAAATGATTTATTATTATTATTATTAATACAGAATACATACACCCTTATGTGTCGTTATTGCTAAATGTAGATTCACTGTTGAGCATAAGCCTCTCTATACTTGCGGCAATCCTCAGTCTATGCCAGCTTCATCTCATCTACGTATAGATTGTAGCCTTCAGTGGTAACAATGTCGCCTGCTCATCTGACTGCCTTATGACCAATATCCCGTTGGCGTCACTCTTTCGCAACCTTACTTCACCTAACCCTTTTTTTTTGCGGCTACCGGCAGAAGTTACCTCCCACCAGACAAAGTCTTGCCGAGCGATTCGTCGTGTTCCGGCATGATGTCTGGTGAAGCCGTACGGAGGACGGGTCTGAGCAGTAGTGTTGCGATGTGTGCCGGGTACGATGCCCCAAATCTTCTTCTGGCGCAGCATCTTTGGGGTGTTGTTGGGTTTAACATTACATCACCTCGCTAAACCACCGTCTTCCTTCCTATTCACTCAGTTTTTTTAAGTGAATAGGCTTAATAAACTGGTGCGCTTTACCATCAACGTTTTCATCACTGCTTACCACCAGACGGGATTGCGATTAAGCACAAGTTTATTATTATTAACAATAAAAACTTTTTTACAAAAAAGAAACAACCGACTTCTAAAAAACACTACAAAATGAAAAATAACTAATTTCGGAAGTCGGTGTCTTTAGTTTTTGTATATTAGTTTTTGACACAGACTTCCGAAATTAGTTATTTTTCACTTTGTAGTGTTTTTTTTACACTTTTTAGTTGTGAAAAGTAGTGTTCAGCTGCATTCAGTTAGACTGGATGCTGACACTAAAATACTTAATGAAAAACTTACAAACGCACTGGTTGCCTTTACGATCTTTGAAAGTTGCCCTTGATTTTTCTGGTCTTCCATCATCAAACCCTAATATCCTTATCATGCGACCACCTTGGGAATGTCTTCTTTCCAACAGAAAAAGAATTATCAAAATCGGTTCATAAACGACGAAGTTATCCGCGAACAAACATAAAAAAAAACATATATACGATCGAATTGAGTAACCTCCTCCTTTTTGAAGTCGGTTAAAAAAGGGAAATCACCAAATGACCTCTTCCGTTCTGGGTGGAGTGAAAGAGTGTGTCAGACTTTTATTAACTAAAACCCAACAGTTTTCCTTCACTTACCTGTGCGTCAGGGGCCGAAGTATCTCATTCGGACAATCCGAGGCCCTGGCAGGACCTGACCCTTCTTATGGACATGATATAAATACATTAGTGTAATGATAGAAATAGTTGCAAGTATGTGGCTTGCAAGTGATGTCCAGCTATCTTCGTTGTTGTAAATAGGTCAGGTTCTACCTTTTCATTGTTTGAATAGTACAAGATAAGAGCGAGAAGCGGGAAGTGCTCAAATTTTATTTATATTTTGAAAGTGATGTTGATTCATGTTAAACGAAAAATCAAGTTTTTTTTATAAATTATAAACTAGCGCTTGGCGGTATTCCCGCCTGATGGTAAGCAGTGATGAGATCGTTGATGGTAAAGCGCGCTAGTTTATTAAGAGCCTATTCTCTCTAGCCTTGAAGACACTCAAATTGTAGTGTGGCGGAAACACCGACGCTAGCAAATTATTCCTCGATGTACGCGGTATAAAAGACGAAGCGAAACCCTTGGTCCGGATCGTAGTAGTGTTAACAACGTAAGGGTGGAAAGTCGCCGTACGACGGGTCGTCCGATGATGGAACGGAGATGGAGGAATTAAATCATGCAATTCCCTCGCTCACTCCCCAAAATGCATCCTATAGAAGACCGAAAGGCTGGCTACTCTACGCCTGTGCTCCAGGCTTTGGAGACCGTTTCGAGTTAAATCTGGTTGGCCAATCAGCTTCTTCGTATGCTTCTCCACTGAATCCAAAGTAGGCAGGTGACATTTCTCAGCACCAGCCCAAATGTGGCAGCAGTACGAGCGGACCTGTGCTTTGTACAACATTAGAAGTTGCCTTGGTGTGAAGTACCTCTGGACCTTTGCGATGACGCTAAGTTTTCTGGTAGCCACCTTGGCCTTAGACTCAATGAACCGTCCAAAGTTTAGGTTCGAGGAAATTTCAACTCCCAAAATCTGAACGCGGTTAGTGCACTCCAAGGATATATTCTGAAAAGTAGGACGCAAGGTGAACGGGCTCCTTTTGACCTTAACTTTATTGTAATGGAAATTAAATTGATTTTAGAGTGACAGGCACTACTGAAAAAGTTATGAAAATTATGGAAGTTGTGGCGTAAATTGAATCTTATTCTGTAGGAATTAAAGTTATTTTTCTTATCGAATATAAACTCATGTTTGTTAAAATTTTTGGTAAATTTATCGCAAATTCTTTTTCATATGTATACATTAATATGTGCTAAGTATGTCAAAGTTTAATAAAATATTTTGATTTTCCTGTACCTTTACTGTTTTAGCTTAGAAGAGCGAGTTGAATCGAAGAAATGAAAAGTAGTATGTAGGAAAAAGAATATGGCGCCGAATCTCTTGTACATAAACTAAACTAATTTTAATACAGGATGAATAGCTCTATCCTCTTTTCGCAACAGTTTAATTATGGTTTTAACATATCACAGTATAATATTGTTCCTGTGTGTGTCCTGTTCAATCTTTTGTTAATATTTTGCTTACAAAACCCTAATTTATACGTTATAGTGTTATTGCCTGCGGTATACCATCATCATCACCAGCAACCTTAAAAGTCCCACTGTTAGGCACAGGTCTCCTCTCACATAGTACATATAACTTAGAAAAGTTACTTTGGTACTTGTCTGACCTGGAATCGAGCCGGCACTCTCATACTTGAGAGGCTGGTGTTTTAACCACTAGGCCACCACGATATGAAATGAAATGAAATCGTTTATTAAGCAAGTAGGATCACCGATCACTTTTACACGTCATATGTTTTTTTTTTTTTAAACTAGATGAAGCCGGCATTTCCTAACTGACTACCTCTGAGAAGAAATAGACGAAAGAAACTCAGGGATCATCGTCTTTTTTCAAGTCCAGACATTAAAAATGAAAATGTTTTTTTTTTTAATATATATAAACTAGCTCTTGACCGCAATCCCGCCTGATGGTAAGCAGTGATGCGATCGTTGATGGTAAAGCGCGCTAGTTTATTAAGAGCCTATTCACTCAAAACTAGCGAATAGGAAGGAAGACGGCAGTTGAGCAAGGTAATGCAATGTTAAACCCAACAACACGACCAACGATGCTGCGCCAAAGGAAGATTGATCTGAACTCCCAACACAACAACATTACGCGCATCGTACCCGGCAAACATCGCAACACAACTGTTCAGTCCCGTCCTCCATACGGCTTCACCAGACATCATGCCGGAACAATAATCCGGAACAATAATGCCGGATAAATAATCGTTTAATGGGTAAGTTTCGAATGTCCTGATATGTATGTAAATCACGTGATATATTATATTCTTGAAAAACTTGATACCATACCCAGCGGCAAAAATTTCACCTTCACTTCTATTTTAATCTTTCACCAACATTGTCGGTTTTAGCATCAAATAATATACCAGTTAAATACGACACCCAAAATTGTATCATTGAGGAGGCATAAAGTTCCAGGACTGTGGGAAATTTGAAAAAGTATCCGTGGCCCTGGCGCACAATTAAGTGAAAGAACACGGATATATTTTAGTCAGCAAAAGTCTGACACGCGTTTCTGCTCTGCCCAGAGCAGGAGACGTCTTATGATGATTTCCCAGCCGGAAAAAAAAGGGGGCATAACGTTCCAGAACTGTGGGATTTTGAAAACGGGTGGATTTTAGTCAGTAAAAGTCTGACTCGCCGCTCAAAGCGTAAGAGGTCATTTGAAGATAATGAAAACGGAGACATAACGTTTATGTTATGTGATGATTCTTACCCGCTTACGCCTACTGCAAGCCGCTTTTGAAAACATTCTAAGTTGATCCCTCCAACCTCTTAAAACCTGTACCTCTTTAGAGCTGGTAAGTAGGCACAATTATACTGTACCTTTATTCCTAAGAGACTGCCCCAACAATGCTTTTAGTGCAAAGTAACATTTGTTCGTCCAAAACTATAAGTATGCTGCTATTGTCATAACGATCTTTTGAATGGGTTGTTATTACTGGATGAACTCTAGTTATAAATTAGTGAGGTAAGATAAGAGTGAGGTAAGAGGCGTGCCTCTCAGCTAGATGGAACGAAGACCTGAAAGGCTCGATGTAGAAGGCGGATAATAGAGTGTGGCGCTGCATGGAATAGACCTTCGACTTAAATACAGCCTATTGAGTTCACTGCTGGAACTCAATAGGCTGTATTTAAGTTAAGTAGTTACATAGTAACGATATGCATTTTGAAATATTTTTTTTTTCCCGCGAATTAATTCCAACTTCCCCGAAATTTGATGGGCTCAGCATTGAGCACCTGAGGCATGCAGGTGTCCATCTGCCGCGAGTCCTGTCTATGTTTTTCACAATGTGCATTAGTCACGCGTACCTTCCTGCTAATCTAATGAAGACCATCGTGGTTCCCATTGTGAAAAACAGAACAGGTGACATCGCTGACAAGGGTAATTATCGTCCCATTTCGCTTGCGACTGTAATAGCAAAGGTGTTGGATGGTGTGCTTGATTCTTATTTAAGTAAATATATATATCTTCACGATGCACAGTTCGGGTTTCGACTCGGACTATCAACTGAAAGTGCTATTTTGAGCCTCAAGCACACCGTTCAATATTATAAAGATCGCGGTACGCCGGTGTACGCCTGTTTCCTTGATCTCTCCAAGGCGTTCGATCTTGTCTCGTACGATGTGCTTTGGAGAAAGATGGGAGACAGGGGTATACCAGCGGAATTATGTGGGCTACTCCAGTATTGGTATGGTAACCAAGTTAATCATGTGAAATGGGACGATACGGTTTATGAGCCGTACAGGTTGGAGTGTGGGGTGAGACAGGGTGGTCTGACGTCTCCCAGACTCTTCAACCTCTACGTGGATGACCTGCTGGTTGCACTCAGCAGAATGCGTGTCGGATGCAGTGTTGATGGGGTTACAATAAACAACATCAGCTATGCAGATGACATGGTGCTGCTGGGTCCGTCAGCGGGAGCAATCGGAGAGCTGCTTAAAACTTGCGAGGCCTACGCTGCCGCACATGGGTTAATTTATAATGTAAAAAAATGTGAGTACATGGTCTTTGAGGTCGGCGGGAAATGCCGTGGAGAAGGACCGGAGTTGCTGCTGAACGGGTCATCAATTAGTAGGGTTACAACTTTTAAATACCTAGGGCATCTTCTTACCGCTGATCTCAAGGACGATGCAGATATTGAAAGGGAGCGCAGGGCACTTGCGGTCCGGAGTAATATGTTGACCCGTAGATTTGCCAGGTGTACAGACCAAGTAAAAATAACACTATTCAAGGCTTATTGTCAAAGTCTGTACACGTGCAGTCTGTGGGTCAACTGTACTAAAAGATCGCTGGACGTCCTGCGTGTCCAATATAATAATGCTTTCAGGATGTTGTTGAGACTACCTCGTCACTGTAGTGCGTCGGAAATGTTTGCGCAAGCCCGTACCGACGGTTTTCATGCAATCATACGCAAAAAGACCGCGTCGTTGCTGAGAAGAGTGAGGGACAGTCGGAACAGCAATTGTGCACACTTTAATAATTATTAACACTAGGCAATAAGTTTTTGTTTTTCTTTGTATGTTACTAACACTCTTATGGATTTTTATATCTGAAATAAAAATGATTTATTTATTTATTTAAAAAGTGACAACACCATTTTGACGGTATTATTATAAACGATGTGACCACATGCCGCGTGTCCTGCCCTCCGTCACCCGCTCATGGATTGCCTATCGCACATTTATTAAGTTACCTCTTTTTGCGAAATAATATTTATTGTTTTAGGGGGAATTTTTTGTTAAGTTTAACCCGGCTTTTGGACATTAGTGAAATGAAATCGTTTATTATGCTAGTAGGATCATTAATCATTTTTACACGTCATATTTTTTTAAACTAGATGTAGCCGGCATTTCCTAACTGACTACCTCTGAGAAGAAAAGCCGAAACAAACTCAGGGATCATCGTCTTTTTTCAAGTCCAGACATTAAAATGAAAACGTTTACAATTCTCTTCCCCTTTTTGCAAAGTTTTGCATCGTTTAATGGGTAAGTTTCGAATGTCCATGGGAAGCTTGTTGTAAAAGTGTAGAGTAGGCAACTCGTTCATGGCTCAATGTATGAGCCATGAACGAGTTGCCTACTCTGTGGAGACGAGTGTGATGTACAGCAAGATTGTGTTTGTTCCTGGTATTTATATTATGAATATCGTGTATTTTCTTAAAATTCGATATATTTTTATACAACGTGTAACATAAAGGGTATATACATACCAAGGGCATGGCATCTTTACATGATATCAATCGATATTGGAAGGGTTTTTTAATCCTATCTCTTTTTGTTAGGAAGTTACGAGAAAAAACACCGCCTGTGATAGGCTACTACCAAACTAGGCGCACAGAATTTTTGAAGACATTTATCGTGATTTTGCCAAGTAATGTGACGTGTAACGAGTAGTTATTAACGTATGTAGTGTGGTGCACGTTTGTTATGATTTGAATTTAAGAAACACACGGAACCGAAAATTTTGTATAAATTTTTTGAGTATTTTATTTTGAGTTGAAAACTTTCCGATATCATTTGATATCATGTAAAGATGCCATGCCCTTGGTATGTATATACCCTTTATGTTACACGTTGTATACATACATAAGATTTTCAAATATATGTTGTAAAGCTACAGACAGAATGTTCACTTCTTTGAATTTTTCTCTAAGAGAATCTCTAGGACCAAAGTTGTAAATGGCTCGAACAGCCCTTTTCTGTAAAACAATGATAGTATTGGTGTCTACACAAGTTCCAAAGAAAACAATCCCATAAGTCAAAAGAATATGAAAATAACTAAAATAAACAAGTCAAACTGATGTAGATATAACATCAGTTATCTGTCTAATTTTCTTTACAGCGAAGGCGGCAGAGCTGAGTCTACCCGACAGCTTCTCAACGTGAGGACCCCATTGCAACTTGGCGTCAATAGTTAATCCAAGAAAATCTGTCGACTCAACAGGGATCAACTCTACTCCATTCAGTTGAACATTGGTGCTGCCTGACATTTGGCGTAGAAAATTTAATGAGTTTAGTTTTTTTTTTTTTCATTTAAAAGAAGGTTATTTACATTAGACCAATGGACAACTTTAGAAAGTGCATTGTTAACTTCGTCAAAATTTGCTAACTGACGCTTGACTTTAAAAATAAGAGAATTGTCATCCGCGAACAATACAATGTTGTGATTATCACTCACGTGATGAGGTAAGTCATTAATATAAATAGAACAGAAAAGTAGAATCAGTTATCAATACCTAACAATACCTTCACGGATCGGGCAGGGTTTTCTTTACATATTCTGTAGTATGATTCTTCGTAGAGCTACACAGGCTTTTAGATGGTTGGTTTTACAAATACGAGGGGTAAACTAGTTGATTTATTAAATTCTTATTTAGTTTGGAGATCCTGCTGAGTGTCGCGGGTTTGATCCCCGGACGGATCAAATATTTGTATGTCACAGTAGTTGTTCCGGGTCTGACTGTTTGTGTAAGTGACTTTATATATCTGTAAACGCACCCACGATACAGGAAAACTTCTTGTGTGAGGCGATGTTTTAAAAAGAAAAAAATGTACTTAATTAGTTGTTGAGCTATAAGTATCATGGCTGCAGCTGTCAAAATAAGCCATTGCTACTTTTAGTATGTTACGCAATTACCCCCGTGTTTATGTTATGAGGATTTAAAAATAAAATAAAATGCCAATCTAGATGAATCTGCCTTATATTTTACAGTTTCATTTTATATAATAACACCAACAATTATGAACATTTGCATCTCTACTATAATATACAAATTATTGGGTATACATAATAAATAGATCTAAGAATTTATGTTTTTCTTCGTATACCCACAAGGTTTTTAATGATATTTCAACAAGTTTTGTACCTTAGGTAATTGAATTTGTAGGTAGGAATAGTAGCGACATCTATTGGTAAAATCATTCATATTAGACAATTGACATTTATAGGTTATAATTTTTATTTGAATGAATTAGTTTAGTGACATCTATTGGTGATCACAGAAAATTAAATACAGTTTCTGCATGGAAAGAATGATACTTAAATCGATAACCTTAACAATTTATATTTTAGATTTTATTAGGTTTAGAATAAACATAATAAATTGATTCCTTCCTTTTACATTTTGCAATGGCAATAAGAAAATTATTAATACAGAATTATTATCAGGTATTACAAAATGACAGTTGGTTATGTAAGATTTTTTTTTTGTGAAGTGTAGATAGCACAGACGGTTTTACTCTGTTTTATTAAATTAAATAATGATAAATAGGTAAGGTGGGTGGACCATGGAAGGCCATGCTCCTTTGAAGGCCAACTATTAAAAAATCGTAGTTGTTGACATTTAAATACATATTCCTGCTACTACACACTAAGATCCTACAAACTACAGGCCACAAACGTGGCGGCGTCTCGATCGTGTCACTATTGTGGCAGTTTTATCCAACGTTTCGCAGGCTTCGGTCGTCGACGTTACAATTGTTATTCGCGCGCACAACAAAGCGTACATTTTTAGTCAATAGCCTATTATTATTTCATGTTTTTTTAATGTGAATTGTCGTATTAGTATACGTTTATGGTACTAAAGAAAAAAGAACATAGCTTTGCCTCAATTTACATTAAAATATTGGTAGTGTTCCTAGGAAAGCCGGTGGTTCCTTATAAGGCCAATCAAAAATTTTACGGTTGGCCTTGCTATGGTGCATGGAACCACAAGGAACATTCACAAATCCTGAACAAATGAACACTTACTTTTTGGTTATAAGTAATGAGAAATTATTATAATTATAATAGTTTGTAGTATCTATTATTTATTATAATTATTAGGACAAAGTTATAGTCATAATTATCAATTTTGGCCCTACAAAGTACGGACCCATAAGAAGGCCATTTTCGATAAAAAAAAAAATTGCAATTTCATAATAAAACCTGATGACAAGTTATTTAAGGCCAATATAATACTCATTACTAATATTTTTAAATAATTTATATTAATATATTCTTAGTTATAGAATGGTGTTCAAGTAATGTTCATAGAGTTTTTTTATAGATGATAAAAATAAATTGAGCATTTAATGCTTCGCTTAAATAATAGAGCTTATTATGTAGTTTTAGTAAAAGCGGATATATTTAATGTTACAACTCTATTTTTAAGTTTAACAACAGATGTATAATGTTGGCCTTGTTTGGAGCCGTGTTCCATGCAAAGCCATTTGGAAGAGCTTTACAAAACTTAAATTTAATCAATGTTGTTTAAAGTTAGGTAAAAAAAAAAGATTTTATACGGTGGACAATAAAACAAAGTATTACTTAATAATTTGTTTCCTTCATTTATCCAATAAATAAACGAATTAAAAGTATTTACTCGTTAGAGTGGCCATCCATGGTCCACCCACCTTAATTCATTCATAATAAACTTTCAGTTTGCTATCTAAGAATAAATATACAATTTGTAATTGTTTACAGTTTTCTATGAATGATGAGAGATCTATTAATATTTCGTAAGTGTGTAGTGTAGATTTTTAAGGATACATAAAAACACATTATAGTTTTATAAATGGCACATTTTATCTTAAAGTCTATTCTATACAACTATTAGCCAATTGCAACCCAACCTTACAATTGACGTTTTTAAATACAATAATTAAAATTAGAGTATTAAATTAAAATATAGGAAACGAATGTACTGAATTACAATAATAATATAAATATAAGAACACAAATTTTGAAATTAATAACGTCAGTCAATCTTTGCTTAATTTGTTTATAGTTTATTTTATTTATTTCTCTTCGGGCGCTGCTCTCTGAAATGAAAAATAAATGTGTTATTAGAATAAATTCTTAAAGATTAAATCTTTACCCCATAAAAATGATAAATATCTGAGTTTTCTTTTTAAACATTAACCCCCTTATCATAAACGATGTTTAATGTTAACTAGTGGTTAGCGATTCTTTAACCATATATTTTAAACGTTTGCACGTCACTTAGCTTTAATCATTGTTTATGAATCACCCCTTAAACACTAATATGTTTAAATAAACGCTGATTAAAATTAAGTGACGTGAAAACGTCTAAAATTAATGGTTAAAGAATCGCTAATCACTAGTTAACTTTAAACATTTTTTTATGAATAAGAGGGAATATGATGAGATTCCAATGGCGGTCTTCTTCTTCAGATGGTGGTCTTCGGCTTCTGCTGGACAAAGGCCTCCCCCAAGGCTTTTCATCAATATTTGGCATTATTGGGGCAAAGAACCTTATTGCCCCAATAATGCCAAATATTGGTGGTCATTTATGATTAAATCTAAAGTAGCAAATTTTAATGAATGTCTTTTTTCGTAACGCAAACTTCGCGAAAAGGCTACACCGCATGCCACTAATATAATTATGATAGTCATTTATGTGGTTAATGAACGGTTACAGAATTCACAGTGTTTAAAAAAAAGTGTCGGCTCGCCCTTCGAACGTGGCAAGCGTGCCGCCGAGCGGGTTTGTGGGTATGATATTGATCCCTGATGTGAACTCTATTAAATCAGCTGATAAGATAGTTTTCCGAGTTTTGTTTTTATTGCGCTTTCTTGTGTAATTAGCGAATCAATTCATTTTAACTTTAAATTCTTATTGGGTAATAAAAGTATAGCAATTAAGAACGGTCTAAAGTGAAAAAAAAAAACGATATACATTTTTTTTAAATCATGAAAAAGCTGACGAGGAATTCCACCTCTGGGGGGTTCAGAATCATGTACTGGATCCATGGTATTCGTTTGTGCGTCCATGTCAGATACACCCTTTATTATATCTCCACAAAGTGTGGTACTTTATATATCTTATGTACGTGGGTCACATGTTTCTAATAACAATAAAAACAGTATAAATCCATACAACTCTAGGTCAGCCTAAAGCCAATTTTATCACCCACATTTGTGCGTTCTATTTGTACCCCAAGGAGTATTTAAATATCGTACCATGATTTGCCAGATCTTCATCTTAGATAACAGGTCTTCGTCCAACATGGGTTTAGCTTCCATATTCCTGCTGAGTGGCAGTTCTACGGATCCCTCATCGTTATCAAGTCTGGAAATGAAAAGATTAAGGTTATCGTAAATAAAAATGGATCGGAAGAATACAAAAAGTACAAAAATGTTTAGGAGCACTAGAATTTAACATAAAAAGAATTGGGTAGTCTTTGGCTCAAAAATGAACTGTAGGTACTTATCCGAAACGGGTTCGTATTTTTTCAAAATGGATCTTCGGAAATACTTAAATAATAAAATGACTAAGATTTTTAAATCTATATCTCTTAACACCAGTAGCCGTACTTTTAAATATTTGTTTATAAAGATTTTGTAAAATTCTATCCATTGATAGAAAGCAACGAGCAAGCGAATTTATATTATTGGATTATATGGAAAGACTTATCTTGAATAATACACTAGGTCTTTAGCCTATCGACATCCTTGGCAATAAAGTAAAAGAAAATCTAGGAATCCTTGTGAGCACGCATCACAAATATTGACTCTATCCCGATATTACCGTACAAAATAGTATTGTTATATAATCTAGAATTAGATCTTATTTAATCTAGAATTGTTATATAAGAGGTAGCAACTAGCTATAACTTTATGATTTTAGGAAGTTTATGAAGAAGGAGTTTGCCGATCAGGTATTGTTTATATTTATATTGCTCAAAATATAATATCAACTAACACGAGAGAACTAATTTTGATTCTCAAAGTAGAATCACTTTTAGATTCAAAAGTATAACAGGCTTTTATAATAAATAACGCGATGACTGTATTTAAATATATTTGCGAAGTGTATTTAAATAATTTTAATCAGGGCTTGCTCATGCAAGCCCTGATTACAAGCAAGGTACAGGTACCGCCATCTATGAAAAGTTACTAAACAATACTCACATCAGTTTGTTAGTCGCGGGTGAGTCGTCTTGCATATTCATCTGGTAGATGGCGTCAATGTCGTAGTTCTTTGTAGTCAGCTGGTTCGCGTGATTCTGGAATTAAAAGATAAATGGTACATTTATGAATTTAACACAAGCATTGAAGTTATCGGCCTAATGTGTTTTTACTTTTCTATCGGTTTCTATCGAACCTCCAAGTAGAGTTTCCATGATGTTACGTTACCATGTGTACGTTATGTATACAGGTGCAATTACAAGCACAAAAGACATATTATTATTGTGTCCCTAGGATGGCTATGCAATCCGCGATAAGTAAGTACCTCTTGCATTCTACAGATGTCGCTGGTGGCAATGGCCATTTAACAACAAGTGGGCTGGGGTCTCAATCTGCTATTAAGTACAATAGCATTAGAATAGTCGATCAGATTGTCACAATGATCGAATTTGACAAGTTTCGTAATCTACTAACAAAATGGGGTCATTGTGACTTTCGAGGGGGCAGTCACTGACAATCCACTCAATATTAATAAAAGTTCAAATGTAGTACTTATTAGTTTTAAGAAAATAATTTCTATCACTATTCTATTATGAGACGACTGAGATAATTGATCGATCATTATGAATTACGAACTTTTAAGCACAATGACAATGAAATGACGATGTGATCCTGTGGAAAGACAAATTTATAAAAATGTTTACCAGCTCTGCATTGGCGGCCATGCGACGGAGCAGCCTGGTCAGGTACCAATCAGGGGCTGACGCTGGAGGCTTGCCGGACCTCTTGCCGTGCGCTGGAATAAGGGAAGAAGTCTTAAGTGGAAAAATAAAGTATAAAGTGTCCACATTGAGGACAGTTAGCGAACATATTCGCTTTCTACGATTAAGATTTCATATAATTAAGTCTCCGTCATATTCAAAATACCTACTGATATCTACTTCAGTTTAGGTTCGAGTACACATTTAGATTAGCTTGAATCCATCATTACTTGAAACATAATTTTATCTCGATCATCTTAAAACGATTGATAGAAACAGAATGGTTTTACAAACAACGATTAGCGTTAAACGCATATTTTTGTTGTTTGTGGTATCTAAAAACCTCGGTATGTGTGGCACTGTGGGTACAAAGTATCTTTTTTTTTATTATTAAAATATAAACCAGCGCTTGACCGCAATCCCGCCTGATGGTAAGCAGTGACGCAATCGTTGATGGTAAAGCGCACTAGTTTATTAAGAGCCTATTTATTCACTCTAGCCTTGAAGACACTCAAATTGTAGTCCGACGGAAACACCGCCGCCGGCAGATTGTTCCAGTCCCACGATGTACGCGGTATAAAGGAGGAGGCGAAACGCTTCGTCCGGATCGTAGAGGTGTTAACAACATAAGGGTGGAAACTCGCCGTACGACGGGTCGTCCGATGGTGGAACGGAGATGGGGGAATTAAATCGTGATACCACAATTTTGCCAATAACACGTGTAACGAATTATAAAAATTCTTTAAAAAATTTATTTCACAATAATGGCGGATATCGCCAATGACAGTTGGAAAAACGGTCGCGTGAGCCGCTCACTAGGAGATTTGATGCAAAGCCACGATGTGGCCACTATGCAGCGATATTTCAATGTTCTTTATGAATTAATCACTGAATGCACTTTTTACTACATAAATCACGCGTTTTTATTTAGTAAACGACACTATAAATAATTTTAAAAGTCCAATGAAAAATGCGCGTGACACTCATATTGGCTTTCCTGTCAAAACTCATTTGAAAATCCTATTTGGTTTTGGAGCAGTACCTACAAACGCCACATGGAACAACGCGTCATACTGATGTCTACAACTCCTCAAAATCAACCGTTGGGCAAGTGCCCGCCAGACATAACACCCGTCTGGTCGTTGGATCCTCCCGTTTATATGGAGGATGAGTGAACTTTACTCTCTGTTATAAATTCATGCCTCCACAGGTTTATTTTCTTTTTATATTTGCCCCACGATACACGAATTTGTGTTCAATGGAAAATAAAAAAAAAATCGTTTACAAACCTTTAGGATTACGATTAGGTAAACTCACATACACAATCAACCTTGGTATGTTACAGAAAACAAGCGTTCAAAATTATAGGAACTACGTCTGGCGTCTGCCTTAATTCTAAATTTAAATTTTAAACCGCTTTTAACATGTTCGACCGGACATGACATGTTTCAATCCTTCAGTTTCCTGTCCATTGTTGAAAGTTATGTTGCCTGCAGTTATGTTCAGTCCTTGTCAGTTTGCTCACGAGTGAAAGAGATAGACTGATAACCCATTTTAGCTTACTGATTTTGACACATCGTTAATTTTAATAGAAGTTATGAGCTGCTAGAAGGCACTTATGTATATAACAAGTACAGATGTAGATATGTTCTTGAGTTTACCTATCAACTTGATACCTACTTAAAAATTTTCAATGTTGTATTTAGTACCTACTAGCTGCGCCACGCGGGTTCACGCGTGTTTTTTTAATATGCCCCGCTCATATTGGTCGCAGCGTGATGTTATGTACCCTTTTTTTTTTTTGATGTCGCTGGGGAAAATTTCAATTACGCATCCCCGCCCGTCGGGGGACGGGAGGGGTATGTGGGACTCCCCGGGAGAGAGCCTCCCGGTATACCCACTAAAAACCCCAGCGACACTCCGGCATCGCCATAGTGGCGGGGGAGTGGGAAACTAGCGGAGCCTGAGCTACCACTCCTCCGCCGGCGAAACCCGCCTAGTAAGGCGGGCCCTCATTTGCCCCTCCTAAGGAGGGGCCGTGGCTCCCACATAGTGAGCGGGCCAGGCGGGCGCGGGCACTCCCGTGCTTCACGCCCGCCGCTCACCTCAGGGAGGGAGAAAGCGGGCGAAGTCCCGCCTTCTCCTACCCCTACGCCACCTGGGGAGCGCCGGAGCGAGGGGATCCTCCTCTCGCTCCCGCTCCGCAGCTTCCTTCTGCGACATCACGACCTCGCAGAAGGAGGCCATCGCCGCCCAGGCCTCCTCGCTCCCCACCATCGCTCTGACGATGGCGGGCAGCGAGAGGTCCCCTCCTACCGCCGCGACAAGATCGCAGCGCGGCACGGCTTACGACGGGCACACCGCGAGGGTGTGTTCCGCCGTGTCCTCCGCCGCGCCGCAACCGTGGCACGACGGTGTCTCCTCTCTTCCTATCCGGTGCAGGTATCTGCCGAAGCAGCCGTGACCAGAGAGTACCTGCACCAGACGGAAGGAGAGGAACCCGTGACGTCTGTCGAGCCAGTCCTTCAGGACCGGCCCGATGGCGTCGAGGGTGCGACGGCCAAACACGGCGGAAGCGAGGTCCCGTGTCCAATGTTGGACGATGGCGTCCCTCGCCTCCCGCCGGACGGCCTCGCTCTCTTCTAGGGCCGGACGCCCGCCCAGCGCCCTGCGCCCCGCCGTCCACTCGTACACTCTGGCGAGCACCCACGCCTCGAGCTCCCAAGGCGGGGTACTCGCCAGAGCGCACGCCGCTGCGAAGCTTACCGTGCGGTAGGCCCGCGCTACCCGCTGGGCGATGGCCCTTTGGGGCGCCCGAAGGGCGGTGAAGTTCTCCCTCCTCTGGAGGGAGTCCTACCAAATTGGGGCCCCATAAAGGGCCATACTCCTCAGTATGCCGGCGTATAACCTCCGGCACCGAGTGCTCGGCCCTTCCATGTTCGGCATGAGCCATGAGAGGGCGTCCGCAGCCTTCAGCAGGCGCGTCGACAGCCCGCTAAAGTGCAGGCCGAAGCGCCACCTGCTGTCCAGCATGAGGCCCAGATACTTCATCTGGGCCTCAACCCCGACGATGTTACATACCCTAACCTAGCCTTCATGGATTAATGGGCTATCCAACGCAAAAAGAATTTTTCAAGAAAGATCAGTAGTTACTAAGATTAGCGCGTTCAAACAAACAAACTCTTCAGCTTTATATATTAGTATAGATTAACTTGTCATAGGGGTATCTCTTACACATTAACTGGTTTTTGGAAGCCAGATAGGCAGCTGGTCGATATAAAATACCGGTATTAAGTCGCTCACGGTTACTCTAGCAGCTGACCCCAACGTAGGTAGTTAAGAAAAGGCAAGGCAGAGGATTTTTTGTTTTATATTATCCATCAACTTCAGACACGAAGCTCCATATAAACCCATAAAATATTATATTAACATAAAAAACATAATAATACTATAACAACGTTATTTTTCTTTATACAGAAGGGTTTTTCTTTAGTTTGTTCAGAATAAGCAACTGAATCGATTCCAAACATTTTTACATCACGTCATATTTTTTCCCAAATACATTTAGAAGTTGTAGCGGTGTGGTTACCGATCGCGCAACACAGTTGACGGTAGATCATAGTACCTACTAGGCGCGTGAGACGGCGAACGGTGCGTTAACCATATTTTTGTTGGGACAACCAGATAAGATAACAAGCCCATAACTTTGTGGTTTGTCATGATATCTTTTTGAAAGTTTGTACATAGATTCTTTACATAAAAATATTGGACACGTTTCGGGTTTTGCATATAAAAAAAAAATAAGTTTGTATATATATATATATATATATATATATATATATATATATATATATATATATATATCACATGAGCAGATTGGTACCTACTGTACTATAACTAACGTGTTCTCTAAAATCCCAACAGAAACCTAAATTCCCACTCTATTTAAAATTCCGTCGATAAACATTCGATTATTTTCATTGTATCCCTCAAATTAATATTCATCCCTAAACGTGTACCTGTCTGTTTTCCTCGAAAACCAACCCCATTAAGCTGTGCCACTTGGCGACAGATGTTATGTAACATATGCAAGTTCATACCTTTTCAAGACAGTATTCTAAAATGAATATTTTTCGATACGTCAAAGCGCCTATACACATGCCCCCTTTTTACCCGAAGAAGGGTTATGTTTTTAGTGCGTATCTTGTATGTATGTATGTAATATAAATAAATAAAATAATAAATATATACGGACAAATCACACAGACTGAGCTAGCCCCAAAGTAAGTTCGAGACTTGTGTTATGGGATACTAACTCAACGATACTATATTTATAATAGATACATATATAGATAAACATCCAAGACCCAGTCCAATCGGGAAAAGATCGTTTTCCATCATGACCTGGCCGGGGATCGAACCCGGGGCCTCCACGTCACAGGCAGGCGTGTTGACCGCTGCGCCATGGAGGACGACAACAATATTCTTTATTACCTTGTATCTTCAGGATCGCAAAACGGATTTTCACATTTGTAATAATAATAATAATAATTGCATTGTACTGGGATCGATCCATCATCACTGACAGGACTATTGTTGCCAATAAGCCTGATATAGTGATGGTGGATCGATCAGAGCGGCGTGCAATGATTGTTGACATAACCATCCCGCATGATGAGAACCTCGTGAAAGCCGAGAAAGATAAACAAATCAAGTATCTTGACTTGGCTCACGAGGTTGTCGACATGTGGGAGGTGGATTCAGCAATCATTGTGCCGATAGTCGTGACAGCCAATGGCTTAATAGCCAAGAGCCTCGACCAACACCTCAAGAGGCTCTCGTTAGGCAGCTGGATCAAAGGCTTGATTCAGAAAGCTGTACTTCTGGACACGGCTCGCATTGTCAGGAAGTTCCTCTCTCTGGAGCCCTGACCGCCGGTAGCTTGGACCCTGTTCCCGATGCCGGTGGGTTACTATTTTTTATATTTTTAAATGTTTTTTTATATATTTTTTATATAGAAATATTTAAAAATATAATTTATAAGTGTATTATAATGAAATAAAGGAGATAATAATAAACCTTTAGATTAGATTTTTGAAAAGAAAAAAAAGTTGAATGCATGAACCCCTCTTCAAGTGAAGGTGAAGGCCTCCTCTAAAGAATGCCACGTGTCTCTGTCTTGAGCTATTTGCGGCCAGCCGGTACCAGCAATTCTTATCAGCTCGTCTGCCCATCTCGTGTAGTGTAGGGTCTGCCTTTGAGGCGTTTGCCGATAGGACCCTTCCACATTGTTACCCTGTTGGGCCATCTCTCGTCCTTTAGCACCTTCCTTCACATTTGTAATATCGTTAGATTTGTCTTAATAGCCCAAGTGTTCTGCATACAATAAAATAAAACTAAAATGGCGGATGTTTCATACCATATTGTGAGGTAAAAAAAGAAAAAAACTACCAAGCATATCAGGTACCATAGTGGGGTACCAAAATGAAGGATTTTAAACACTGATTCTAAATATGTATATGACATATTAATAAATAAGAAAACTAAAAAGATAGAAACAAAATATTTGCAAACAAAAAACCAGCCTGCATAAAAATCTAACTGAAAACGCAGAAACAAGTTGAACAATTTTGCAAAAATAGTCAAATTGAGAACCCCCTTTTTTTTGAAATCTGTTAAAATTAAACAATTTTATATACTTATGCTGTTTTTATCAACTGAGCTTATGCAATTTTCTGTAGCCCTGTCTGGACGAAGCTTTAGAAATAACGGCGTACCTTGATTGTGCTCATTAGGGTCTGATGTCAGATTAAAACGTCGGCAGGTGACTTGTATTAGAGATTAAAACATAACAAAGATTAATGTACCCAAAGTTATTGATATTCAGGGATCTTTCGGGATTCTGGCGTGTCATAAAATTTGCTTGCCCGAAAATTATAAAGTTATGTTAAGCCGATTATTTTAATAGACAAGGTAATCTTAATATCGTGGTCAGTTTCCTTTCAAGGTTAGACAGAAGAAAACATCAGTATTTACACCGAAATTTCTTCTTTTCGAAGGTCCTTGCTCTTCTATAAGATAATTGAGTTCATATATTTCATATATTTTAAAATTTCAATGATTTCAAAGTTTCCTTTCCTAGACAAAGAACGTAGATGTGCAAAGTTTTAGCTTTATTTTTATTTCTTTACAGAGTCATTACATATAACGAATAGATAATATAATATAATACACACTAAACAACCAGCATTCACGATGACTCCTTATTTAAGTATCTATGCTGATTAAAGAGATACCGTTCTAGGTTTGGGTTGAGCAAAATCGTTAATCACATCTTCAAAATCTATGTTTTTGAGAATTCACAATTTATCCACATTAGCGACAAACTGTTTAGTCTGTCTTGAAGCATTGTTTTTTTTTTATAATTTATAAAGTATGCTTGACCGCCATCCCGCCTGATGGTAAGCAGTGATGCAATCGTTGATGGTAAAGCGCGCTGGTTTATTAAGACCCTATTCACTCTAGCCTTGAAGACACTTTAATTGTAGTCCGACGGAAACACCGCCTTGGCAAATTGTTCCAGTCTTTCGATGTACGTGGCATAAAAGACGAGGCGAAACGTTTCGTTTATATCGTTGTACTCACCGTACGACGGGTCGTCCGATGATGGAACGGAAATGGGGGAATTAAATCATGCAATTCCCTCGAACACTCTCCAAAATGCATCCTTGTACTTCTTATTTCATTTTTTATTTCTTTTAATTTGGAGGAAGAGCGTTCCCACTCCAGTTAGCCCATGCACCATCATGCTTAAAAAGATTCTTAGTGCAATTTCGAAATTGGGAAGCGTGTCTTCAATTTTGTTCTTTATGAAAAGATGATATTATATTTCCCGTATATTATTAGCTCAATACTTCTCTGTATGAGAGGAGACCTGTGTCCAGCAGTGGGACGATAAAAAGGTTGTTGATGATGATGTTGATGTCATTATTTTTTTTGTTTGTTCTTGTCTGATGTTTCTTAATTAGATGTAAATATTTATTAGACTAGTATGATACACTCCACGTGCATATTTATTATATAAACTATGTAAATAGTACACTGTAGACTACCTACATTATTTCTCTCTCCTTTCCCCTTACTATTCCATCCAAAGGTTGTCACCCTTTGAAAAATCTTTATACTTATGTTTTTGTAATCTATATGGTGAATATAATAAAGAGTATTCTATTCTATTCTATGATGATACTATTAGTTCCTTCGTTTGCACTTTGATCAATTTTGAAATATTCTGTTCAATGTAGATTCTGTTTCTCGTTTCTCGGTTTGATCCCCTCTCTCGGTTTGGTTCCGAATATGAATATTTGCAGTGGTCTGGTCGTGTCCCAAAAAGTATGTTACATATGAATATATAATGGTATATAATACGCCATACGAACATCTAATGGCAGTCGTTACGGGTTGTTGGAGCCTTCAAAAGTCCAACAATTAGTCTAATTGCAATACTTCGATATCGCCTTCGGGTTGTGGAGGTCAGACGGCAGTCGATTCACAAAAAAACATCGAAGTTTACACAAAATCAGTAGTTAGACTGTAAAGCAGACCCCAGACTCCTAAGATGAAAAAGCTTCGGATGCGACTGGGCTTATAACGTTGAGATGATGATGATGATGATATTAGACGCATTGTTGTAGCTTTGTCTCCTACATATGAATATATCGTAACTCTCTAAAAAATTTAAAACTGTTTCAGCTAAATACTAAGATTTATGCTCTTTGATAGGTATAATTTCAGAAACCCTCCAACAGGATGATGGCCTATAACGAATCTAATTATAAAAGTTGTTGGTCAACATGTGACAAATCGTTTCTACTGTCGACACCATGTTTTGCTAATTGAACTTCATTGACAATTTTGTTTACTACCTGTTTTCCCATTACATCAATAAATTCATCATGAAATGTTGACTTTTAATGGCTTCCCCATTTCTTTTAAAAATCATCTAGAAATGAAATGGATCAAATTCGCTCAGCAACTGAACACATCCCAAATCATTTCCATTATTAGGAGCGGCTAGGATTTCTTCGAAGTCCTGGCTGACCCAGGCCTGGTCCTGGGAGACAACATTGAACTTCCGGCCACCGTAGGCACGGGCTTGCGGCCATCAAGTAATGGGTAAGGACCAGGCCCGCGTCGACGGCGCGTTGTCCACGTAACCCCAAAGAGATGGTTGAAAGAGGAACCATAGCTTTGGCACACAGGCAACTGAAGGAACACGGATGAGTTAACACAATTCCGCTCCGCCCAGAGAGGAAGAAGAAGTTTTGATGATTTTCCATTCACACCAAAAAAAAAACTTAAATGCAAGCCGACTCGGCCCACCGACTTTCTCGGTGGTAGGCCATAACATCGTCCGCCGGCAGAAGTTACCACCCACCAGACAAAGAAAAGTCTTGCCGCCAAACGATTTGTCGTGTTCCGGCATGATGTCTGGTGAAGCCGTACGGAGGACGGGTCTGAGCAGTTGTGTTGCGATGTGTGCCGGGTACGATGCATCAAATGTTGATGTGTTGGGAGTTTGGTCATGGAGGGTCTTCAGATCAATCTCCCTTTGGCGCAGCATCGTTAGTCGTGTTGTTGGGTTTAACATTGCATCACCTCGCTCAACTGCCGTCTTCCTTCCTATTCGCTCAGTTTTTCTGAGTGAATAGGCTCTTAATAAACTAACGCGTTTTACCATCAACGATCGCATCACTGCTTACCATCAGGCGGGATTGCGGTCAAGCGCTAGTTTATAATTAATAAAAAAAAAACCCCTAATGACTATTAATGATCTATAAATGACACCCAGAACCAAGGAGAGATACGTAGGGGTCTTATTATGTAAAAACGGTCCCACCCATCCACTAAACAACCGCGACTAGCGCCACTTAAGTTGCTTGATCGATCCATACGGCTTTTATCACTTAGCCACAATCGACAAAACGGTTCTGAGAAATTCATTTTCTAAATACCTCGATACAGAACCAGATACATGCTCTTTGAAACTACATAAGTGGCAATAAATGGATATAAGTCCATAATATCATCGGTGTACGGGAGTGTCGGGTAATATTACGTGCTATATAAGCTGCGGGATTAAAATGGAACCAATATTCATGATAACAGTGCGCCAGTTAGCGTTATAAAAACAACGGCGCCTATTGTTGGTGATATTCGATCGGGCCTTCAATTGGTTGTTTTATCTTGGTTAAAGGTATCTGTGAAGTTGACCGCCGAATGTTTAAATGCAATTATTTGGAGTCACTGAAGTCTCACGAACGCGGCCGCTGCGCAAGGAGGCGCGGGTTCGATCCCCGCGCAGTGCAAATATTTGTATGCATGAATATGAATATTTGCACTGGTCTGGTCGTGCCTCGGAAAGCACGTTAAGCCGTTGGTCCCGGTTGCCATACGTAGATCTAGTGGCACTTGGCAGTCGTTACGGGTTGTTGGAGCGCTCAAAAGTTCAACAATTGGTCTAATTGCAATGCTTCGATATCCCCTTCGGTTTGTGGAGGTCAGACGGCAGTCGCTTCACGGAAAATACCGAAGTTTAGCCAAAACCAGCAGTTAGACTGGTAAAGCGGACCCCAGACTCCAAAGCTGAAAAAGCTTCGGATGCGACAGGGATTAACGCTGAGTAATCAGAAAGTTAAGTATAGTGCATTTTGAAAAAAGAATCTTGTTTTTTTTTTCTTTGGTAAATGGCTCTTTAAATAAAGAACTTTTTTAAAATAAGAAACTAGTGCTTGACTGCAATCCCGAGAGTTTTGGCGGGAAAGTCAAGCTGAGTGTCACGCTCGTTTTTCATTGGACTTTTAAAATTATTTATAGTGTTGTTTACTAAATAAAAGTGCGTGATTTATGTAGTAAAAAGTGCATTTAGTAAATAGTTTATAAAGAACAGTGAAATATCGCAGCATAGTGGCCACATCATGACTTAGCCCCAAACCTCACACGTAAGACTGGTCACGCTGCAGTCTTTTTCTACATGAATAATTCATAATTACTTGACATTAGCTAAATGCACAGACCGTGCGAAGCCAAAAAATAAAGAAAGAAAGACTGCAATCCCGCCCGATGATAATGCAATCGTTGATGGTAAAGCACGCTAATTTATTAATTTATTAAGCCTATTCACTGAAAAAACTTAGTGGATAGGAAGGAAGACGGCTGTTAAGCGAGACGATACAATGTTAAACCGAACAGCACGACCAACGATGCAGCGCCAGAGGGATATTGATCTGGAGAACCTCCACGACCTAACTCCCGACACAATATTTGGCGCATCGTATCCGGCTCACATCACGACGAATCGCTTGGCGGCAAGACTTTGTCTGGTGGGTGGTAACTTCTGCCGGCAGCCGATATTATGGCCTACAATCAAGCTTATTCATTATTTTTGTTGTATCAAAATTAATTGGTTTATCATTTTTTAAAGTCTGCTTTATTGGAACTAGAAAAATGTAACAAAAAATTTAGCGAACTGATTTCACTCTCATGCTATGAATGGGCCGTTGGTGTTGACACGTTTAATTTATGAGCAAGTCCAGGGTTCCCCTATTCATCAACTAAACTGAAAGCAGTTCAATGCATCTTTATCTACCTGTTTCATTTCAAAATCAAAACCAAAATTGTTTATTTCAAATTAACCATCCGTTGGTGCTTTTGAATACTTAGTCAAAGTCGGTCAGTCCAAGAAAAGTGAAGCTAAATTGCACGTTCCAAAGCGTAGATCTCTATGGAGAAGAACGTGCAAGAAACTCCATGGACACTCTTTTAAAATCATGGTAAGGGTTACATTTCTTCGTTACATATTTCTGTTGCTTCTATTATGTGAGTACAATGTATAGATATAAAAATTAATTAAAAGGTAGAAAATGAATTAAGCCCTCTGACAGCTAAGAGATGACCAGTCTCCACTGACGGCCCCCGTTCACGAGCATGACGTGCGCATCAGCCCCACCTAGCTCAACCATTTTGAAGGAAACCAAATGATCCAACAACACTCGCCACCATCAGCAAGACATTTGAGTGAGCATGATAAACTCTCAACTGCCATGCTCGTAATGTCAAACAAGTTATATATATAAAAAAAACAAACCATAGTCTATGTTGCCTCATATTAACAAACTTGAAAAGTGTTTTTACATTATTCAATACTATATTGCTTGCATTTAGAAAAGGATAGAAGATAAATGATTAGTTTTGGTCCTGTCAAGTTAAGATACTCCATAGATACTTTAGTCGTGGTAGCCTAGTGGCTAAAACACCAGCCTTTCAAGTACGAGTGTGTGGGTTCAATTCCAGGTCAGGCAAATATCAATGTAATTTTTAAATTTATATTTACAGTAAGGGTCAAAAGTGGAGTACCACTTTTGAACTTTATTGCAAAAACATTAAATGTCAAAAGTGGTATTCCACTTTTGACCCTTACTAGGAAAAGATCTTGAGAAAACCTGGAATTTAAGTCTGAAATCGCCAACTCGCATTGAGTAAGCATGGTGATTACAGTCAATCCTTCTCTGTATGAAAGGAGACCTGTGTGATTTGTCCAGCAGTGGGACGATAAGAAGGTTGAAGATGATAGACATTTTTTTTCGATTCGACAGGACTAAACTCGTGCCCTTTGCACGGGTTCGAACCTATGATCCATACGATCAGTAACTCGCAGCCGGTACCACTGGACTACCACTGGTTTTCTGTACGGAAATATTTCACCAATTCTGTATCTATACTAAAATCCTGTTAGGTACTTGATACTACGCTAGTTAAAAAATATGAAAGGTCATTGAACTTACCTCCCCAGCATGAATGCCCGTAGCTGAGGCACGAACCTGAAATGTTAAAACGCAGTAATAAGTAACTCAATCTGTAATATATTTAGTTAATTATATTGATTATTTTTTGATATGCTGCGTGCCGTTGTATGAAAGGTTATCAAAATGAAATTCCAACTTAAATGTGATATTTACATCGCCACAAAACTTATACGAGAATTAAAATTGGCATTTGACAGTTTTTTTCTATTTACCGCCAATTTGCTGTTTATTTCTTTTGTGTTTGTGTTCTTTTGTATGTGTTATAATTGCCCCAAATAAATGTATTTTCTTGTTAGTTTTGTCTTAATTCTATACAGAGGGGCTTTTACGCATAGCGTATGTTCTTTTTTGTATGAAATAACCCCCAATATTAAAAAAAAACAGTTTCAAAAGTCGAACCCACAGACTACCTACATTATACTATAGGTCAAATCTAAATGTAACACTTAGATCCGACCGTATTTTTTATTTTTACATCAGTTAAAACAGTTTTGATTAAATCTGTGTTATTTAATTTAAAAATTAGAATTTAATTTAAAAAAGCTGTTATTCCAAATAATGCTAGGCATTAACACTATCTTGCTATGGCGCCTCCGCCGGGCCGGAATAAGCGAGGGAGGCCAAAGAAGTGCTGGCCTGACGTTGTAAGAGATGACATGCGTGCCAATAATCTCACACCACGGGTTGCCAAAGATCGCGCGAAATCGAGGAGAATGTGCAGGAAAGCGAACCCTGGGCTCCAACGCAAAAGCCGCGGATGCAACCTCACTGACTGAGTGAACGCTGGGATGAGCTTGATGGTTAACACTATTGAAAGCTCACTTCACCTAACATTTTTTTAATAAGGCATCTCGTAGTTGACCATTAGAGGCCGTGACTACTTAACCGGACTTTCTTGTGGATGCCTTAAAAATTAAAGCCTCCAGCCAGGGGGCTTCACCTAACAATTTACGGTGACATTTATATGGAATCGTTTGGCAGGTATTTTGTTGGAAAAAGATAAGACTTGTTATAATAATATGTGCAATTAGTATCAATTAAACATATCGTTTTGCGATGCTTTAGCACCAGTGCGCCAGATAAGAGTTTTTTTAATCTTTGTCATGAGTTGTTGTTGAGCGGCAGTTGAGCGTGTTGATGCAATGTTAAACCCAACAATACGACCAACGATGCAGCGCCAGAGGGAGATTGATCTGGAGACCCTCCACGACCAAACTCCCGACAACAATATTAGGGTATCATAGTCGGCACACATCGCAACACTACTGCTCTGACCCATCCTCCGTAGGACCTCACCAGACATCATGCCGGAACACGACGAATCGCTTGGCGGCAAGACTTTGTCTGGTGGGTGGTAAATTCTGCCGGCAGCCGATGTTATGGCCTACCACAGCTCCAGGTTCTTCTTAAAATACCTATGTAATCCGGGACCCCGTGGAAAACCTGTAAAGCATATCCCTGCGTGTGTCTCATACCCAGTGGCACTTTGATCCTTTGTCTTAACAAACACAGAGATGCATTAGCAGTGAGTGTCTCGATAATACAATCATAGTGGCATCGAGTTATGCTGTAAGTGAATGCCTGACCTCAAATCGATAAATTCACGTCATAGGGTAGATATAATCGAGGTATATACATATATATATGTGAGGTAGGGCCACACAATATCTCCTATACACTGAGGAATGAAAGTATGACGTATGACGAAATAAGAGGTAAATACAGACGAGAGTACATCAAGCTACATACTACATTAGATTTTCAACTTTATAGATAATCATTAAGGCTCAAGATTAAGGATCAAGGATCCTGAATTTAGAAACAATGGCCCTGGTGCTCAGGCAAGTGAAGACACACGGGTGGGTTTTAGTCAGTAAAAGTCTGACACGCCCTTCCACTCCGCCCAGAGCATGGGAGGTCATTTGATGATATCCCATCCCAAACAAAAAAAAGGTATCTTCACATATATCTCGACAGGAAATGCCGAAATACTTACTAATATATTACTTCTTAGGTTAACTTTAAGCAGCTTTTATGAATAAGGCGGATTGTCTCAGCTTAAAAGGGATTGTTTTTACATCTCATCTTAAGGGGTATATTCGTTGTCTGATTTTTTAACTACCCACTACCAACATGTGGACTGTAAATCTTTTTCAAAGTGAAACTTTTATTTCATCGTCTTAAACTTTTTCGTCTGTGTGTCGCGTGACGGTCGGCCGCAGAGTAGGGATAAAGTGAAAGGCGCTTTTCAGTCAATATAAGTTTCACTTTTATCCTGGTTTCATAAAACCACACAATCCTTTTTTTAATAATATTTAATCATGACCTGTTATATAAATAGGATCGTAAATGGATATTTTTTTTTTTTTTGATAATATTTATTCATGACCATAGGTACCTACAAGTCTTTCAGTTGAATACATAAATGGATTTTAACTTCGTAACTTATTCTAACTTATTAATGACATTCGAAAAGGCTGCCATGTGCCATGGGAGATTAAGAGGGGACACTAGTGCCAAGGAATTTGAGAAATAGGTATTTGAAGAAATTATAGCCGTCGCGCCGCTTTCAACCTTTCTCCATAAAGTGCGAAAGGGACAGTTGCAACTCAGGCTGATTTTACATACAAATGCATTGACCAAACAATGTTTCGTATGCCGCTGTTTTCTTATTCAAAACACGACAGATCTCAATTATTTTTATATCAAAATTTAAAGGATGAGTATGCCTCCATTATTTTCTGTTTTGTCAAAAACTTATCACATTTGTGTAATAGTCGTCTGAACATCGCGGTAAAAATGGGTTATTTTTCGGGATTCTGAAACATCATATTTCTTTTATTAATTAAGTTTTCGAAAAAATCAAATAATAGGGGCGCGTATTATGAAGGTATGAAAATGTAGAAAAAAATAATTGCTCTATAAGTGTTATCCACGAAGAAAAAAGCGGAATACGTTTGTATAGAGAAAACGCCACTAGAATCCCCTCATGTTAAACATAGAAGGAGATTATAATTTTTAAACTTTTTCTACATTTAACACTAAATGTTATTATTAAAATATTATAGGTAAAATTACGTCCATATGCTAAGTTAATCATTTTTAAGCTTAACGTATGGATTAGTCCACTGTGACGTTTAGGTGTAAAAAAGTTTTGTAAATATGCGCTAGATACGTAATTAAGAAAATATACAAGAATATTAGATAGCAAAGCGCTAGAAACTAACTACATACAAGAACTAACTACAAGACAAGATTCATTACTACATTACTAGTACATGAAATTAGAAAAAGATCCATCTTTGAGAAATAAAAACCAGACAAAGTCTTGCCGCCAAGCGATTCGTCGTGTTCCGGCATGCATGTCTGGTGAAGCCGTATGGAGGACGCGTCTAAGCAGTTGTGTTGCGATGTGTGCTGGTTATGATGCGCCAAATGTTGTTGTGTCGGGAGGTTGGTCGTGGAGGATCTCCAGATCAATCTCCCTCTGGCGCAGTATCGTTGGTCGTTTTGTTGAGTTTAACATTGCATCACCTCGCTCAACTGCCGTCTCGCTAGTAGCTCGTAGCGCGCTTTACCATCAACGATTGCATCACTGCTTACCATCAGGCGGGATTGAGGTCAAGCACTAGTTTATAATTATTAAAAAAAAAAATACTATAAAATTAAATGAATGTAGCTAGCTGTTGTTAGAGGTTTTCTGTACTGATGATATATATATGTAGTTTCTTTATGAGTGACCAGTCCTCGTTTCATTTCACATTTATTTTACCTCTGACAGGTCATCCTAATAGTAATTATATTCTTGAAGAATACTTGAGACTATTTAACATTACGCTACATGACTTAATAGCATCGGTGAGTACTTACGATATGATGACTGACGTAGCGATTCTCGTGTCACTTGTGTAACACGCCGGCGGAATCGCGAGAGGAAGCTATTTGTAAAATAATTGAAAGGCACATCACTTGTCCAATCCAATCGGTTTGAAACTTATGTAGATATCCTACCTGAATGCAAAAGATTTCCCCGCGGCCCTATAATCAGGGTTCCCTTTGAATAGGAACGCTTCTCCTCACTGGAAACAATTTGTTCATTGGATTTCATAAAGAGGTTTTGATATATTCAAATTGCTGTTTTTCCGTTAGCTTGGATCCCTTTTGAAGTGAAGATGTGTTAAATAAATATATTATATATGTTTTCTATTTCTCTGTTTTTGAAAGGTTGCCTGTCAGAGATTTAGGCCATTATTCAAACTCAAACTTGTCACAGCGATAAGCATTGACTGAGTGATTGTTAGGTAGTGAGTAACGACAGACGTTGAAATGTTAAAAAATATTGTTAACATACATATAAATATTGTGAACATACAACATATATATATATATATATATATATGTTACTACAATGTGTACTGCAATCCCGCCTGATGGTAAGCAGTGATGCAATCGTTGATGATAATGCGCACCAGTTTATTAAGCCTATTCACTTAAAAAACTTAAGAATAGGAAGGATGACGGTAGCTGAGCGAGGTGATGTAATGTTAAACCCAAGACCAACACGACCAACGATGCTGCGACAGAGGGAGATTGATCTGGAGATTCTTCACGACCAAACTCCCGACACAACATATGGCGCATCGTACCCGGCACACATCGCAACACAACTGCTCAGACCCGTCCTCCGTACGGCTTCACCAGGAATCATGCCGGAACACGACGAATCGCTTGTCTGGTGGGTGGTAACTTCCGCCGGCAGCCGATGTTATGGCCTACCTAGATATTTGACGCTTAAACGTTTTTTTAACTATCATCGTCATTTATAAATATATCCCCTTATTGCCAATATTGAGCCTGTTGAGTGATTTCTTATTTATTTATTTCATTAAAGTTCACCAACAGTTCTTACAGATATTTTACACATTACAAATACGACAAATTATTGTGGCTTAAATCTAACTGCACAACCAATTACATTCAAACAGCACATGTTAAGTGCTCTTCGTAATTTTATCAATGTGTCTATGCTTATATTCTGAGTTCTGACAAAAGTCGATATTCAGTCAGCGTGGACGTCAACCGGGTCGCTGCGTTCGTTTACCAGTTTGCACATGCGAGGTATAGGTGAATTAGCAGCAGATACTATATGGCGAAGAGGTGGAGCTAAGGGTGTTATATGTAGAGTGCATGGCAGGCCGTCACCTTCTTCTCGAAACTGTGATGCTGGTAAAGGAGGAGGCGGTGCACGTGAAGCAACGGGAATACCAGCGCCCTCACGCCCTCATGCCCTGGTCGGGAGACGACACCAAACTCCCAGCCATCGTAGGCGGAGGCTTGCGGGCGGTGAGCTGACCACTGCTCGCTGCCCGCAAGGGCCAGGCCCGGGTCGACGACCCATTATCCTCAAAGAGATGTCAGCACATCGTGACCATGAAGACCTGATGCCTCCTGGATCAGGGTTGCGGAATGGTTAAAAAAGAAACCGTGGCCCTGGTGCACAGGCAAATGAAGGAAGACGGGTGGGTTTAAGTCAGTAAAAGTCTGACACACCCTTCTGCTACGCTCTGAGTGGGAGAGGTCATTTGATGATTTCTGTTCCAAAACAAAAAAGGGTGTTATATGTAGAGAAAAAAAAAAATGGGTTAGCGTTACCAATATGCTGATGTTAATATCTCATTTATACATTCATCTATAGTTACCAGTAAATCTGTAGGCCAAATCATTTAATTTTAAACTTCAAAAACCTACCCGCAGTCTCAATTTGGCGACAAATGTGAAACACTCGCCAAAGTGTAGGAAAATTTGATAATTTTTGGAAAGACAGAAAGCAGACTGAAAATGTTATTAAAATTACAAGTACTTCTTCGCTATCTATTTGTTAAAACATCAGCCTCTCAAATATGACTGTGCGGGTTCGATTCCAGGTCAGGCAAGTACCAATGTATCTTTTCTAAGTTATATGTACTTTACTGTACTGCGTGGCCCCGTCACGATATGTTGACATCTCTAAGAGGAGTGCGTGAAACACAACGTGCCGTCGACTCAGGCCCTTTCCGGTGGTCTTTACCGGGCGGCAAGCCCGCGCCTACTGTGGCCGGGAGTTCGATGTTGTCTTCCGACCGAGGCGTCTCCTGCGACGGTTAGTAGCTTGAGGCTAAGGACTCACGAAGCGGTTTTCACGTTTCAATGGAGTTTTATTTTCAAAACTCACGAGATCGGAGTTTTGTGCGGTTACGCAGAAGTCGCGGTAGCGATTATCGCCCGCAAATTTGGCGGTTGATAATCACAAGACGGGCGGTTGCAAGATGGGCGGTTAAACGAAAAGTTGAGTTCCAGACTACGACCAGTTTCTTGTACCAAAGTAATTAGAAGATCGACTTCAATATCTTTATCCATTTTGTTGACAAACAGCGCAGCGGGACCCGCAAACAACCGCGCACACCGCGGGCGTAAAACATGTCGTGAAATGTGCTTTAATTTTTTACATATATATCTGTATTGTACAGAAGCTGCGGGCCCGCAACCGCGGCGGATCCGGGTGAACACCGCTCCGTGAGTTCTTCGCCTGAGGGCGCTGGGATTCCTGCATCCTCACGCGCTCCTCCTCTTCCTTTGCCAGCATCACTGCTTCGCAAAAGGAGGTGACGGCATGCAATGCACTCTTGCTCCAGACCATGGCTTGGACCAGGGTCGGACGCGAGAGATTGTCGCCGATCGCTGCCACGAGGACACGGTGCGTGGCACCCAAGCGTTTCCTCCCGCCTTATCCGGAACAGGAACCTCTCGAAACAGCCGTGTCCGATGACGATTTGCGTCAGGCGGAAGGTGAGGGCGCCGTAGCGCCTCTGTAGCCATTCATCAAAGAGCTTACAACGTCTTTGAAGGCCTTTGTACACACGATTTTCTTGCCGTGAAAATTAACGATTTATTTGCCGTGTGCTACACTATACAACACTATAAAAGCTTGCTAATGGAAACGTTTTTGCTACGGCACTGTTTATTCGCCGTACCTTACAAGTAACCGTGGCGTGTAAAACTTCCTATAAAAGTTTACATTAATAATTTTACAATAAACAATCTTATTTAAAATTACACACTACTACGAAATTACCCTTGACGCAATTCATGAAACTAATTTACTGGGCAAGCGTATCAACAATTAAGTACTAAGAAATTAAAAAAATACTCGATTTCATGGAAAGCATAATGGAAATGAAGGAATCAGTATGCAAACCCATGCCAACAAACATGCCAGTGCTTGGTAACAACGAACCATGGCCCATAAAATGTAAAATTGACAATATACATGTAACTTTTAAACGAGCTCCTAGAATATTATTACGTGGTACAGAGCAGAGAATGAATGTAGAGACAGCTATTTTTAGGGTTCCGTACCTAAAAGATAAAACCCTACTCATGAGACTTCGCTGTCCGTCTGTCACCAGGCTGTATCTCATGAACCATAATAGCTAGACAGTTTAAATTTTCAGAGATTATGTACGTATTTCTGTTGCCGCTATAACAACAAATAATTTAAAAAAATATTTAAGGGGGGCTCTCACACAACAAACGTGTTTTTTGCCGTTTTTTGCTCCATATTAATAACAGAAACAGAATTATTTCCGTTTTTTTCCTTCTTGCGCGAGTCTGACCCGCACTTGCCCGTTTTTTCTTTTCTTCTACTAACTTGATTTTCTTTTATATTGTAATATGGGCCTGCCTGAGCAGCGGTGCCTTAGTGATACCAGCTACGCTCTCAAGACGATGAAGGAAAAAATCGCGAGGAAACCGGTATGTTCCAGAAACAAAAAACTTTCTATCTAATGCTAATTCTTCTGTCAAAGAAGAGTGAACAGAATTCTTTCTGGAACGATCGTTGTATTATAGGCCTCTTCATCTATCGCTTTTTATCAGGCATGGACGAGATCAAAGGCAGGCCCACATGTAATCTATACTAATATATAAAGCTTTTTTTTGAACGCACTAATCTCAGGAACTACTGGTCCGATTTGAAAAATTATTTTTGCGTTGAATAACCCATTAATCCAGGAAGGCTTTAGGCTATAAAACATCACGCTGCGACCAATAGGAGCGGAGCATTAAAAAAAAACGCGGGTGAAACCGTATGGGGCAGCTAGTATAACATAATCAGCCTATAATGTCCCACTATTGGGACACAGGCGTCTTCTCGGTGAGACAGAGTGGGCCGTAATCTACACGCGGGCCCAGTGCGGTTTGGTAGACGCCACATGTCTTCGAAGCTTTGCCTCTAGGACATGCCTCTAGGATGTTTTCCTTTACCGTTTTTTCCCCTCCTCTCTCCTCTTTAGACTCGTACAAATGACACGAAATTTTCTACTAGATAAAACGTTAGTATCGATATTCAACAAGCTGGCTCGTTCTTTGGACGATGAATTAGCTTTGCCATTTAACGCGGCAATGCTAATACCTCGCTCTCGGTGCACATTTTTTTTTTTTTTTTTTCTTTAATAATTATAAACTAGCGCTTGACCGCAATCCCGCCTGATGGTAAGCAGTGATGCGATCGTTGATGGTAAAGCGTGCTAGTTTATTAAGAGCCTATTCACTCAGAAAAACCGAGCGAATACGAAGGAAGACGGCAGTTGAGCGAGTTGATGCAATGTTAAAGCCAACAACACGACCAACGATGCTGCGCCAAAGGGAGATTGATGTGAAGACCCTCCACGACCAAACTCCCAACACAACAACATTAGGCGCATCGTACTCGGCACACATCGCAACACAACTGCTCAGACCCGTCCTCCGTACGGCTTCACCAGACATCATGCCGGATGTTTGGGCACTTAGACGTATAATAATTGTCGTTTTATTTTTGTAATTAATTGTATGAAATAATATTAGGTAGTACCTAATGTATACCTACATATTAACATTAGGTATGTTACTTGGTAACGTACTTAGTTTTGTAAAATATTGTAAAAAGTTAGATATATGTGTACCCAAGATCTGTTAACGGATCCTAGATTAACATAGAGTCTTTATATGTTTTAGAAATATATAACTTTGTCCCCCATTTTTCTACCACTAAAGCGAGAAGCTATTAAAAACCCTTTTAAAATTCATGGTTTCATGAAATCAAATTAGGACAAGGACTTAAAATCTTAAGATTTCAGCACAATGTTACTTTGTTTTACTCTGCTCTATTAAAGTCTATTATTAAAGTTTTGTTAAAACAGAAACAAAGGTGTGATTAATTTTGAAATTGGTTCATTGGTACTTTATTTGTATTCCAACAAAGCGCGCATTTTGGACCTATCATTCGAGTAACAATCAATCATTTGTACTCGTCACACAATACACCGCCTACATTTTAAGCTGCCTAACTCTTCAAAATTCCTAAAAAAAAATAAGAGACAAGGTGCTGATTCCCTAGTTCACAAACTAAATTAAATTTAAGTTGAGCACATCTTTTTCTTTATATTTCATTAAGAATAAAAACAGAAGATAAAATGTCAGTTTAGACCTGTCAAATTATAGTGCGTTTCATCTAAGAGTTCCTTTGCCGTCATCCTTTTCTTAACGAAATGAAAAGAAGAAGATGCACATAATTTAATAATAGTTTAGTGTGTGAATAAGAAAATCGGCGCCATTACATATTAATGTTTACAACAGAGAAAACAATACGTGCACCAAACAACTTCACTCATTTTATCAATCAGCCTGTTCTACGAGTGATGCATTATGTACAGCGAAAGCGCATGCGTTTCGTTCACATCTCATTCATTTAGTTCATTCCTCACATACCTCCTCGTTGACTGCGCCAACCGCCGACCTTCTCTAAAAGGGCCGACGCTTTGCTACCTCTACTGTTAATTCTCTGCTCTGTGGATGAAATATAAGACATTAGTTTAGACTAATAATGAAATATGAACTGTATTGACACCAGGATTCGATGTTATAATTCATTGCAGGGCAAGTTACCATAAAGTACAAAATCGTTTGACACTTCGCATGGTACGTCGCATTAAATTTTCATCTTTTATCGACTTTAGATAGATGGTGATGACATCACAATATTGATGCAACATAAGTATAATCTTTTACTTCATTCCTCAATGAAGAACCCATAAACGCCGCATAAACCCTACAGTTACTTCTAAACCATTTTTAATCAACAGCTAAACAGCGTTCAAAATGAAAAGTGACATTTATGCCTCGTATTGTGGGGCGTTGCGATCGGAAATGAGCAGTCCCCGGCGCGTTAGCTGATGAGACACGCTTTCATGCGGCTATATTGCTTTTAAAACGTTTCACACCAATAACAGATTAAAAATGGTGTCTATGTGTATTGTTTTATTGGAATTTTATTGTTTATGGTCGAATGGAACGGCTAATCAAAGGGTTGGTTGTGTTACTGGGATTATATTTTAAAGAAAGACCTTTTTTATGGTTAGTGGTTTTGTTTTTAAATACTGAATAATTTTTGCGTAATAGTACCAATTTTATATTGAGACCTCTCAATATAAAATTGGTACCTCTGCTGGTAAATTGGTAGCCTCGGCTGGGCTGCTTTCGGGAAGCTACGTTGAATCTTCTCGTCCGAAATACCGCAGTGTCTCAAGACAAAAGTCTTCGACCGGTGTGTGTTGCCAGTGATGACTTATGGAATTGAGACGTGGTCGCTAACAATGGGCCTTATAAGAAGGCTCAAAGTCACTCAAAGGGCAATGGAGAGGGCTATGCTTGGGGTTTCACTGCGCGATCGAATCAAGAATGAGGAGATCCGCAGAAGAACGAGAGTAACCGACCTAGCCCGAAGAATTGCAACATTGAAGTGGCAATGGGCTGGACACATTGCCCGTAGGACCGATGCCCGATGGGGCCGACAGGTTCTCGAGTGGCGACCACGTACCGGAAGACGTAGCCTGGGTATGCTCCCGACAAGGTGGACTGACGACCTGGTGAAGGTCGCGGGAAACCGCTGGATGCGGGAGGCGCAGGACCGGTCGTCGTGGAGAACCTTGGGGGAGGCCTATGTCTAGCAGTGGACGTCTTTCGGCTGATATGATGATGATGAATATAAAATTGGTACTATTACGCCTACCTACTTTAACCAGCAGCGTAATTGCATAACGTACTATCAGTAGCCATGGATTACATTTTGACAGTTCAACAACATTCATGCGTTATTTACGTTGTTGAGCAGACACTTATTCGAACACATGGAGCAATGGATTAGCATTGTGATTTGAAATTATTCCAGTTGATAGTTTCAGTTATCGTCGTGTTTCATGCGCGCCTCAAAGAGATGTCAGCACATCGTGAAGGGGTCCACGAAGACCGATGCCTCCTGGGTCAGGGTTGCGGGTTGATTAAACAAGAAACCCAGGCCCTGGCCGTCGCACAGGCAAGAGAAGGAACACGGGTGGGTTTTAGTCAGTAAAAGTCTGACACGCCCTTCTGCTCCGCCCAGAGCGGGAGAAGTCATTTGATTTCACATCCCAACAAAAAAAAAATAGTTTCAGTTATCAATATCCATCTTGTAATGTAAACTACATAAATATTTTTATAATGTTTATTCTCTTTTTTTTTTTTTTTTGTTCGTTTGTTCCATTTGGAACCGGCTAAGATCAGAGACCATGCTGCCATTTCTTCAGTAATTAATTTTCATTTACTTAGTTTAAGAAAGTTAATTTCTTTAGTTTTATATACCATTTTGTGATACATATATATTAGCGTCTCATTGTTTTAGTTTTTAAACTTATTTATATTATTTATATTTATTTTATATAGCTGAATTTCAAATGTACATTGTTCAGCTGATATCAACAAAACGTAACGTCAAAATCCGAGAAAAACAAAGTAATAGAGTACTTTGATCGATGCATCAAACAAAGCAAGAATTCCAAATAAATTTCGAAGTCCCAAAGCATTTTTACAAATTATAATCACAGACTACCTATTATTCAAAACGACTGAAACCAGATACTGTATTATTTGCGAAAAATACATTTTTATTATTAGATTCGCCCTACTGTGCTAACAACGAATGCGAACAAGGACATATAAGTGGAACGATTTACAAGAAGAGCTTGAATGGAGCGCGGTACGGACTCTGGACTGCCATATATTGTAATTAGCTCATCCATTAGCACAAGGCGCTGAATGCCAAAAGATGAGCATTCGAAAAAGATATGATCCAAGGTTTGGTCTGCCTGGGAGTTACAATGCTCACATTGAGGACTGCTGGCCATTTTCAGACGAAAGAGATGATAATTTAAATAACAATGACCAAAACGAAGCCTTAAAATAGTTGTGTAAAATTTCCTGTTAATGTAGGTATTACTTTTGCAGAACCATGGTATAGTCCCTATTGGAACATTGTATGTAGCATACCATAATCCTTTATTTTCAGTTTGAACTGTAAAATTCCAATGTCTTTTCCAAATGTCTGTTGCTCTTTTCTTTAATAGGGAAACTATATCCATCCATGGGACAAAGATATTAAGGTGACTGCTTGTATCTGGGATAATGTCGGAACAACTTGTAATAACTTTGGCCAAAAAATCAGCCCGTTCGTTACCTACTACACCAACATGTGAGGGGACCCACATAAACTTTACTTTGACATTTTCATTGGATAGACCTAGCCAAACCTGTTTTATAATAGAAATTAAATAATTAATGTTTGCATTGTACCTGTTATTTTTGAGATTTTCAAGTACACTCATGCTATCACTAAGAATTGCCCATTCACGACACTCATCTTTTTTAAGATTAATTTGTTTTAATGCAGCAAGTATAGCCACAGCTTCCGCTGTGAATATACTTGTGTTTGCATTTATTTTATGACCAGTACCTAACTTAGACAAACTATCAAAAATAGCAAATGATACTGCGGACTCAGTTTTAGATCCATCTGTAAATATTAAACGACATCCTGCTAACTCAGAAGTTTTTATTTGAACATCTTCTTTTGAGGATAAATTCTTATCAATAATGATGTTGATTTCAGGGAATTTACTGGCAAAATCTCCTTGATAACATGGAAGAACAGTTGACCTGTGTATTTTCAGAGTTTCAAGAAAAGATATATATTGTGAAAAGTCCTGAATCATATAAATGGATGACCTTCGACTAGGAGATGATGAAGAATGTGTCAAATTTGTTAAAAGGTGATTATTCTTACTATACAACTTTAGTAAAAACCTTTCTTTCAGATAAATGAATCTTATCCTCAATGGAGGAAGTTTACACTCAACTTGCATTACATTAATGGGAGTACTTTTAAATGCTCCAGTAATGAGTCTCAGGTTTTTATTTTGTATTTTTTCCAAAACATCAACAAGCCTACTTTCTCCAGCATAACAGAGAAAACCATATTCAAAATGACTGCGAATCAGGGATTTGTATAGTATCAACAAAATTTTGGGATCAGCACCCCAGGATGTTGTACATAATGATTTCAAAATATTATTAGCCTTATTAGCTCTGGTACTTAATAGTTCTACGTATTTTTTCCATTTGAAATTATGCGTGAATATTACACCCAGAAACTTAACATCATGGGAAACGGGGATAGATACATCATTATAGTAAACAGAAGGAATAAGATTGTTAGTTTTACCAAAGACAACCAATTTAGATTTAAGTGCATTTATATCAAGATTAAGATAAGTAAAGTATGCATGTAAACTTTTCAAAGATTTATTAAGGATGTGGCTAATATTTTTTAAATTTTTTCCAGATACATATACAACCAAATCATCTGCAAATTGAAGATTTTTAACATCAGAGCCCAAAATAAGATTCAGACGACGGATGTACAGAATAAACATTAAAGGAGACAATATCCCTCCTTGACAAACTCCCACAGATGCAAACCTTGGACCATATAATTTACCATTGTGTTTAACACTGACTTCCCTATCATTTAAAAAAGTATAAACCCAGTGCACTATTTTATTGGGAATTCCTATGGAAAGTAATTCAGTACAGAGTATTTGAATATTGACACTATTAAACGCGCCAGCAACATCGAAAAATACAGACATTAAATTTTCTTTATTATTAAGACTATTCTGTATGTCAAGCTGTAATTGACAGATGCTTTCACGTGCTGATGAACCCCTACGAAACCCGAATTGATTACTAGGTAAAATGTTATTTTGTTCAACATAAAATTCCAACCTTTGTTTTAATAATTGCTCAAAAGTTTTGCCTACACAAGATGTTAAGGCAATGGGACGATATGAATCAGGATTAGATCTGGGCTTAGATGGCTTCAAAATGGGAATTAGACAGTCAGTCTTCCAAGAGTGTGGTATGTAGTTGTTCAACCAAAGATTATTCAATATTTGTAGAAAAGACTGTAAACCCTTATCACTGAGCTTTTTCAACATAATATAAGGAACACCATCCAAACCAAAGGCACTATCTCTTCTAGAAAAAAGGGCAGATTTTAATTCTTGCATTGAAAAGGATTTATTTAAATAGTTATTTACAAGATGTGTTTCACTGTCAAAGTGGAAATTTGGTTGATTATTTACATAATCAGGAGTATACTTCTGTAACAAATCTTGAACCCAGACATCATCATTGTCATTATGATTATATGTTCTATTAAATTTTCGCATATATTTCCAGATAACAGAAATCGGAGTGCATCGATTAAAGGAGTTACAGAGTTCAACCCAACTATTTGACCTTTCAGTCTTTAATGTACGTTTTTTAATTGCTTGTAATTTTTTAAATTCTATATAAGTTTCTTCTGAAGGGTTGTTTTTAAAATTTATATATGCAAACTTTGAGTTTTGGACTGCATCTGAGCATTTTTTACTCCACCAAGGAAGAGGAGGTTTTTTACGTAACTTTCTACGACTGGTATGATTAACATGACTATGATTAGCAGAAGAAATGGGTGTATTTCTACGCTGTACAGAATTAACGATAGCAGATTGCAATATTTCACAAAAAGCACTATACGCTAACAATGGGGTATTATGTTGTAAATGAAAATTAGACAACTGTAAATCTACATTTTGTTCATACATTATCCAATCCACCAATTTAAAATTAGGGTAAATGGGTAAATGTATAGCATTATTGTTATATATATCATTATTTACAGAAACATTGATAATTACAGGAAGATGATAGCTGCCAAGTGGATCATTATGCACCGACCAATCACAAGACAAAGCCAGAGATGGTGAAACCAAAGTTAAATCTAAGGCATTCGGACGCCATGTCAAAGAACCAACTGTTGTTACCTCGCCACTATTCAGCAAAACCAAATTTTTTCCTTCAATACACTCTAGAATATCTCGACCTCTGGAATTAACAGAATTACATCCCCAAGATGTATGATGAGCATTAAAATCACCAGCAAAAATCATGGGTTCAGGAACTGAATCAATTAAATTTAGAAATTTATTTTTATCGAAACATGGACTACAATTTGTAGGACAATAAAAACTTACAAGACTTATTTCTTTATTATTTACCACAATTCTTACACATATATTTTGCAGAGAATTATCTGAATAGGTATTTATTTTATTATATCTTATATTGTTACGTATTAAAATAGCAACTCCATTATGTCGGTTACCAATGTCGTTTCTTTCTATTTGATATCCTTTTATATTAAAAACTTTAATTGGCGTTAACCAGGTTTCTGAGATGATTGCAATATGAATGTTGTGTTCGTAAAGAAACTGTGTTAGTAGAAGTTTATTACTAGTAATGCTCTGAGCATTCCACTGCATGATATTAAGCTGATCCATTATTAAAGGAATGAGAAGTATTTCGGAGAGTTTGATATAACATTTCTTTTATTGAAGTAGAATTAATGGGAGTATTTTTTTGATTTGATATCATTTTTGTAATGATTTGTATTAGGATGTTCATAAAAAATTCGGATTTGGAAAGGTTTTGTATCTGTGTTTCAATATTTGTCTTAGTTAGTTGTGGAAAGGTGTTCTCTTTAAATAAGTCAGAGAACATGATGGCCTTGGATTTAATTTTGCTCTCCTCTATTTTAATTTTTTTTTGTGGACATTGATTTGAGATGGCAATATGATTACCACCACAATTACAGCATTTTGCATTTTCATGTTGGACGTTACAGCTCTTGTAGTGATGGTTCTGGGTACAAATTGAGCATACCACAGAATTGCGGCAGAATTTGGCAATGTGCCCGAATTTCATGCATTTTAAACATTGTTTCACCGGAGGAACATATACTTTAACTTCATGCCGCCATGATTCGAGGTATACAAATTGTGGTAGCTCGATAGACGCAAATGTTATAGCGACGGTCTGTGTGGGAAGGTATGAAACCTCACCACCGTCACTTCGGACACGACGCATGAAGCGCCTCACCTGAATGACGTTGCGTGAACTATCGACAAGTGTAAAAATCTGTTTATTTGAGAGATCAGTAGGAACTGAGGTTATAACCCCAGTCACCTCGGTGTCACCTGCTGGTATGGAAGCTTTTAAGCCTAATTCTTCCAAGAGTTTTTTATTCTGTAGAAATACATTGGCGTTGTTGGACAAGTCAAAGGTTATACCTATTTTAAATTTATTTATAGATTTCAAGTGTGAAATACCAGCTATGCTGTATTTCCTTAAAGCATGTGAAAGAGCCAGCCTATCCTTGTCAGTAAAACTCTTTTCGATTACATGTGTCAAAAAAACAATAAATTCCGTTTTTGTTGAGTTCTCAGGGTACTTTCGTGAGTACCCTGGTACCTTATACACCAGATATTTCCTGCTCGTATCATCGTCTGAGTCCGAAGAGTCCGTCGTAATATCTGTATGAGGATCAGGGGGATCAGTCTTTTTCCTTTTCTTCACTCCTTTCATTTTCTATATACAGTTGCACACTATATTAAATTTCTATTTACGCTATACTGTAATTATACGTAATTAAGCAAATTTTTCAGATAATTTAGAAATAAAATCGAATTTAGACGCCTTTCTTGTTCAAGGTTCACCACGTGCTCCCCAATGTTTATTCTCTTTGATTTTCGCTCTGACATCAGGCCAACATTGTTTATAAATTTTCTTGTTTGAGTACGAAGCTTTTGGCTTTATTATATTTTATGTCTTTTTATTATTACTATTTATTTGTAATGTAAAATGCACATTGTTGTTGGTGTGGAATTAAAAGAAAATTCATTTTCTTCTACTGTATGTTTACGCTGCTTCATACGTGAAGTTTTGCGAGATTTTGTTTTTTAAAACATTTTTTTAAGAGCAGTGTTGCGTTAGGTTTTTGCCTATAGTTTGTACCCAAGCGATGATTAAATAGTTATACTAAGTTAAGTGCCTGACTTTACTCAGTGTATGTGTAGTTCATCACCACTGCTCTCAAAATGAAGAAGGAATCCTCCAACCACCACAGGGCCCGCATGGTGAATTATAGTTCACTCTCTCTTACCGAGAAGACAAATGTTCAACAGTAGAAAGACTATAAGCTGATTATAAAATAAATTTTCCTGTACGTTTGTTATAACAACTCCGAATAACTGTCAAAAAAAAAAATATCTAGGCTGAATAAAAATATTTCCACGCACAAAAAAAAAAAACTGCAGTACTTCTGACAATTTTAGTTACTCTGTGTGCAGTATTCGTGCAGACCTACCTCAATGCGCTATGTGCACGTCATACTATGTACTTGGGACTAATTAATGAATAATAAATGTTGTTACATGGAAGTTCACGACCTTTGTCACCTACAATTTACTATGTTATTAGAAATACGAGAAAACAGTTTAAAAAACAAAATATAAACTAGAGCTTGACCGCAATCCCGCCTGATGGTAAGCAGATGGGTGGATTTTCATTTTATGATTAAATATGATCGTTTTTGTGTGACATTACTTTTTTCTTGAATAACTAAAAACTATCAGTAAAATTATGATGTTATTTGAAAAACTAATGTTTTAGTATATTTAAACAATAATTTAAACACCAAATTTAAAAGAAAAATCATAAAATATGATTTTTTTTTTTGATGTTGTGTAGATATAAATGATATCTTCTGTTGAAGTCAATGATAAGATGTAGACGTTAATGATGCAAATGAAACACATAGATTACAATCAGTTCTTTTTGGAAGACATATGAACATAGAAGTACTATTTTTTTAAGACATATAACAACTCAATAAATTTTGATTTATTTACACAAAAAGCAACCAGTCTCAAAAAATAATTAACTTTGGTTTAAATCACAGAAATTTTTGATTCGAAGCAATAAACAACAGACACAAAATGATTATTCAATAAGATATTGTGATTGCTAAACATGTACTTAACAAAATAAAATCACAAAAATCTTTGTGTTTTTTTTTTCTCAAAAGCTACTACACTAGCTAGCCTCTAGAGATAATGCGTAGTTGTAGCCCGCGAATTTATTTTTTTCTTAATATTCCAGGTCAGTGCCAGGTTGTATCTTGATCAAAATTTGATAATACATCTTTCTAAGTTACAAATCTAACTTAAAAAGATGTATTAATGATTGTAAATACGTACATGTTATAGTTGTGAATAAAATTTTGATCAAGATGGAACCTGACACTGAACTGCAAAATGCAAAAAACTTCAGTATAATCACCATAGTGATCCACATTTAATATTTTAACATGTAACTTACAATAAAAATAAAAAAATCTTAGTTCGTTTAAAACAAAAAGTAGCCTCTACAAAATAAAACGGTCAGCCTTCATACGAAATTCACTAACTCACAATATTTTTTTACATGGTTAATCTAAAGAAATGCTGTGTTGATTTAGATATTGATGGTTGCGGATAACATCATTACATTTTCCGGTTCTTTCTGGCCCTCAAAAGGGTAGTAGCACTACGACAATTCTTATTTATACACGTCTTCTCTTTAGTTATCTGTATGTTGCTATCATCATTCTGATTTTTTGATATGTCACTCTTGTTCTTGAGATTTGCTTGTAGTCTTAAAATTTGCATTCTTTGATTTTTATTGAATTTCCGCAGGTTCTTTATAATATTTATCAACTTAATTCTTTTCTTCGATTCGTGATATCTTCTTCCTTTCTGTTTTTTGTAAGTCTTCTTTTGTAAATAAACCAATTGGGTATTTTCTATAATCAGTTCTTCAGAAATTTCATTAGCTTGAACATGAACTATATTTGGAAACTCTGATGACGCTTCTTTTTGTCGCTATCCATCATCATCATCTCAGCGTTAATCCCAGTAGCATCCAAATCTTTCTTCAGCTGTAAGCCTGGGATCCGCTTTACCAGTCTAACTGCTGATTTGGCTAAACTTCGATATTCTCCGTGAAGCGATTGCCGTCTGACATCCACAACCCGACGGCGATATAGAAGCATTGCAGTTAGACCAATTGCTGTCTATATTACTTCGAATTTACCTTGCACTGTTTACGCAGTTTTCTTTGTTGACGTGGACTTTATCTGCGATGGATGTCTGTTTCCTTTCTTCTTTACGTTTTTTTTTTGTATTTTGCTCGTTGTTTTTCTTTTTCTAATGCTTATAGTTCGTGGTTATTTTTTATATCTAAAAACTTGCGTCTTTTGCACAGCCTTTGCTGGGCTAAACGTTCCGCTTTCGTTTTAGTCATAGCTGTACCTGGGTAATGAAATAGGGCAAGAAAGTTAGTTTAAACTATTAATTTACATCTAATAATTTGTTCTATTGTACAGTAATAAAATTTAGAGGCACCTAACTATATTGCTTTTAAAATTTTTAATTTATTACACCTAAATCATTAAACTCTATATAGCGTCATTGTAAACGTAACAAAAATGTCATTTTCCTCAAAAGAAATCATTCACCTCATCTAGAAATTCCCGATGAATGATGTTACGATTAATGACGAAACAAATTAAAACACATCCCTGTCCAAGCAAACGCAAACCTACAATATAACACTATACTTCATATTTAATACAAATTCCATATTGTCCATGCTCGTTTATCAACAAAATAAAGAAAATATACTTACCAACAATATTTTCAATCGTTTAATGAACAAATTCTTTGACAAATTAATATCAGTTCACTTCAAAACGTAATTTTAGTATGTATACGTGCAGACTAGTACGAATCTCCACAACAGCTGAAGTGGGACATGGGGGAAGCTATCCGAAATGCATTTGGTTACTGTTATTAAATATTTTCGTTGAATAAATTTCTTGAAACCACAATCGAGGAAACAAATGACGATATTCTTGTGACGAATTTTTAAATGGTTATATAACAATGTCAGGGGTAAATCTCGATTTAAGAAAAGTAATAAATAATCAGTTAATACTTAAAACATTACAAATGAGATTAAATCAAATAAAATTTAGGCCGACACAATAAGATTTTGAAAAATTAATGAACATGGTATTGAAAGTAACGGAGAGGTAAATGATTTCCGCGATACTATATTTAAGTTTTTAATGTTGCATATAATTGTTTTGTTATTTTATTACCTACTAACCATACATAAGTATATAAAGAATATTCTTAGGTATATTTTACATAAGGCGTAGTGAATTTTTTTGTGAAAAAATAGAATCACACCAATAATATGCTATTTTGAAAATCCACCCAGATATGGAATCGTTGATGGTAAATCGCGTTACTTTATTAAGCCTATTTACTCAAAAATCTGAGTCGAGACGGCAGTTGAGCGAGGTCATGCAATGTTAAACCCAATAACACGACCAACGATACCGCGCCTGAAGGAGATTGATCTGGAGACCCTCCACGATCAAACAAATATACAAATTTTGTTTCAATAAATATATGTCGGGGACAGCGACGGCAGAGCGGTAGGGTCGACAGCCTCTTGGTGTGCTGGTACAGGTTCCGTTTCGTAGGTGAGTTTTGAATTAAAGCACGACGTGTAGATATACCCTCCAATCTTCATAATAACAATTTGAATAGGCAAACCGACAGTTTCGGTTCGGAGATGTGCCTTGGTCCGCGTCTCGATGCAAAGTCACCGTTCGACGAACCCCACTTTCCAAAGCGACTCTGTCCATGTGACGTCATCACAAAATAACGTTACAAGCGTTCGCCCCTCTACTACGTAAATCAAATCAGCAACTTCTATTAAAATTAATCGACGATCTCCGACACGGCCAGCCTGACGAGTTGCACGTCCTCGTGCATCTTCATCATCATCATCCCAGCGCCAATCCCAGTCGCATCCAAAGCTCCCTCAGCCCCGGAGTCCGGGATCCGGTTCACCAGGCAAACCGCCGATTCCGGTCAAACTTCGATATTTCCCGTTGCACATCCCCGTGCATGTCTGTAACAAATTTTAAAAAAAGCACAGAAAACCGACTTTGAAGCATTTTGAGAGCTCGGCCAACCTGACCGTCACGTTTAGTTACATTGACTATTAGAAAACCAAACAAACTTAATTGTTTTAACAACTTAAAAGCTTCCTTCAAGCCTCATAATTATCAACTTTCAAAAAGAAAACAAAAGGTTCCTCCAAGCCTCATAATTATCAAATCAAAATCATAATCATCAAAAAGAAAACACACCATGGTTCGCTACCACAGTAGCTAGTGACAACTCATAGTTGACACCCATATCGTCATCACCTCTTGTGATACGACCAACTCTTAGAGTCCACGACTCCCAGGTCAACACATGACCGTACAACTAATAGTCTCCTCTGAGACCCAGGTCCCCGCCACATCACTAGCTGCCCATCGCCCCCTGAACAACTCCTCACTGAGTTGCAGTTACGACTACAGACTAGTGCATGCAGTGCGACCATATCTACCAGAGTCCCCGCCACATCACTAGCTGCCCATCGCGCCCTGAACAACTCCTCACCGAGTTGCAGTTACGACTACAGACTAGTGCATGCAGTGCGACCATACCTACTAGTGTCCCCGCCACACCACTAGCTGCCCATCGCGCTCTGAACAACCCCTCACTGGGTTGCAGTTACGACTACAGACTAGTGCGTGCAGCGCGACCACATAGCCATGATACGTGTTCTATTTGCTGGCGGAGGCACCCTCCTCACCATCTTCTACATTTTGAAAATCTAACTCAGCAGACTCATTACTTGGAGAAGTCTTTCGTATACGATCGTGGGGGTACTTATAAGTTCTGGTTCAATAGGTAACGATCGCCATTATCGCGATCAAACAACTCACCAATATTAAATTTCATTACTTTAGCTCATTTCTATCAAATTAACATTTTTCGTAAATAGCACTCAATTCTATGTTCGTTACCGCTTGTTCTCTTGAGAAGATTTAATAGTCTAGCCACACATACTATCAGAAGCTTAAGTGAGCTCGTAACTATAGGCCACAGTGAACTTTAGTTTTGAATTAAAGACAAACCAGACATCATAATTTTAAAATCCTGATTTAAAATTTCTCAGCCTATTATTACAAACAATAATCGGGTAGTACAAGAAATAAAATTTGCAAAAATAACTCTTATTATCATGTCGCAAAGAAATGGTTCAGTACATAGCGCTGGTACTACCCATACCCTGTACACGTACTATCGCGTGTGTGCGTTTACCAATGAAATTACAGATAGCTTGACAAGAGAACATTCAGCACCGAAATCAAAATAAAAATAGTACGACTCACCGAATTGTGGCAATTTCCCACAAACACCTGCCACTTGGCAGTTATCAACCGTTGCACACCAGACATCTCTGAGCTCTCATAAAACCCCATTACGTTACCACAAACGTTTTGGGTATTTTGAAACCTTCTCATCGCCTGCAGAGTAGATGCTCAAGTCTTGAAACCTTGGGCGTTCCGCAAGGCGCACGCAGCTCCGGCTGCGCCGCACGCAGCTCCAGCAGCGCCACACGCTATTGATCCGATTCACCACGCAGCTAGAAGCGCGCTCCTCAAGCGCACTTTGCACGCTCCGCAAGCGCACACCGCGCGCTCCGCAAGCGCACCTTGCGCGCTCCGCAAGCGCACCCTGCGCGCTCCGCAAGCGCACCCTGCGCGCTCCGCAAGCGCACCCTGCGCGCTCCGCAAGCGCGCTCCGCGAGCGCATTTGCATCAGCCAGCACTGTTGCGCGCCTAGCAACAGCTAGCACTATCGCGCGCCAAGCAACAGCCAGCACTGTTGCGCACCAAGCATCAGCCAGCACTGTCGGGATAGCACCGCGTCCAGCCGCACTTGCACGCCTGCAGCGGACTCCTGCAGCGGACTCCTGCAGCGCATTCCTGCAGCGCATTCCTGCAGCGCACTATCACGCGGAGCGATCTCTTCTGCGTCAGCAATTGAGCACCTCATGACATGACGTTCACTTCCAGCCTCACTGCCCGTACATCCAGCATTTACAGAAGCTCATACAAAGACAATGAACAACTACACACATAAAGGCAGAAAGTGACTGTTATTCTGTTCCTTGATTTATAACGAGATTGTGAGCAGTGTAGTTCTTTATCCCACTTCTGATGTCGGGGACAGCGACGGCAGAGCGGTAGGGTCGACAGCCTCTTGGTGTGCTGGTACAGGTTCCGTTTCGTAGGTGAGTTTTGAATTAAAGCACGACGTGTAGATATACCCTCCAATCTTCATAATAACAATTTGAATAGGCAAACCGACAGTTTCGGTTCGGAGATGTGCCTTGGTCCGCGTCTCGATGCAAAGTCACCGTTCGACGAACCCCACTTTCCAAAGCGACTCTGTCCATGTGACGTCATCACAAAATAACGTTACAAGCGTTCGCCCCTCTACTACGTAAATCAAATCAGCAACTTCTATTAAAATTAATCGACGATCTCCGACATATATATATGCATATTTACAACAAAATTAAGGGAGAGAGGTGTGGAGAAAATGTGGAAGGTGTGATATTTGTTTTTAAAAATAACCAGTTCGGCTTAACAACTAGCTCATATTAACAGTGAGCTATATGTATGGCGTGTTAGCAGGAATGCCTGTTTTTTGTTTTAAGTTTTCATTTCTGTCGGCAGTTCCATGTGTATTGACTACGTATCTATGTTGTTTGTGGAAAATTTTGCTCATCCGCGAGCTTTTTCATGTTGCTTATATTCAGGAGCTGTTTAGCAGACAATTTCTTTTTTTCAAAATCTTAGAATCACGTAGTGGATTGTGCATTAGTTTAAAGTAGTGTATGCCTAAATTTATAATTTAATGTACTGTAATAATGTGTAATGTTGTTTGTTTTCTCCAATAAAATAAAATTAAACGAAGTATAAATACTATATTTTATTTTTTCTTTTTACGAAACCTGAATATAGTTTGTTCAGAATAAGCAACTGAATCGATTCCAATCATTTTTCACCATGTTATATTTTTTTCCAAATACATTTAGAAATTGTTGCAGTGTGGTTGCCGACCGCACAACTCAGCTGACGTGCCTAGTACTATGTTAGATCATAGTACTAGGCACGCAGTGCGCGCAGACAGACAGCTGAAGGCGCGGCTGTGCGACCGGTGCGTTGACCATATTTTTGTTGGGACAACCAGATAAGATAACAAGCTTATTACTTTGCGGTTTTTCATGATATCTTTTTGAAATTTTGTACATAGGTTCTTTATATAAAAATACTGGACACGTGTTTCGGGTTTCGTATACAGAGTGGTGCTGACAATACGACAATATTTTAAACATCGTGTACCTCAACATATTCTCAGTCTACCCATAAAAATTCATATAAATATGTACATTAGTTTAGTCACAGGAAATTATTTTTCATTTTTTAATAGTTATAAACTAGCACTTGATCGCATTCCCGCCTGATGGTAAGCAGTGATGCGATCGTTGGTGGTAAAGCGCGCTAGTTTATTAAAAGCCTATTCACTCAGAAAAACTGAGCGAATAGGAAGGAAGACGGCAGTTGCGCGAGGTGATGCAATGTTAAACCCAACAACACGACCAATGATGCTGCGCCAAAGGGAGATTGATCTGAAGACCCTCCACGACCAAACTCCCAACACAACAACATTAGGCGCATCGTACCCGGCACACATCGCAACACAACTGCTCAGACCCGTCCTCCGAACGGCTTCACCAGACATCATGCCGGAACACAACAAATCGCTTGGCGGCAAGATTTTGTCTGGTGGGTGGTAACTTTTGCCGGCGGCCGATGTTATGGCCTACCACTGAGTAAATCACATTTCATTTAGTCATTTTTTTCAGTTCATTTTTCACATTTTCAACATGATGTACATGTTGATAAGGAAGCGCTTACAGGTTAATGACCGCTGTATCCTGCGGTACCAAACTTTAATAATAACGGCGCGATAAAAGTAAATCTATACAGGATCGCGCTGTCGCCGATCGGAGGTCAGTGAACCAACATTTTTAAAGGATGTTCTATTCCGTTTGCAATTTTATGCGATTTAGTGTGTTTGCAATTTTCATTTTTTTTTTTTTGATCCTAGGTTTAGGTCGTATTGTCATGTATAGACATCGCTACGCTCCGAGCGAAGCTTTTCGCCTCGTCTTTAATACCGCGTACTTCGAAGGACTGGAACAATTTGCCTGTAGCGATCTTCCTGTCTGATTACAATTTAAGTGTCTTCAAGTTTAGAGTGAACAGGCTCTTAATAAACTAGTGCGTTTTACTATCAACGATTGCATTGCTACTTGTGTAATTGCAATGCTTCGATATTGCTTTCAGGTTGTGAAGGTCAGGCGGCAGTCGCTTCACGGAAAATATCGAAGTTTAGCCAAAATCAGCAATTAGACTGGTAAAGCCGACGCCAGATTACAAAGCTGTAAAAAGCTTCGGATGCGATTGGGATTAACTATGATGATGATGATGATTGCGTTACTGCTTGCCACCAGGCGGGATTGCGGTCAAGGACTAGTTTATAACGTATAAAAAAAAGGATAGGAGAATACAGTAGTTAATATAATGATACCATTACATTGAATCGTTTTAACTTTTAATTGCAAGTAGGTATAGTCATGGCTTGTTTGTACTTTACAAACAAGCCATGACTCCAATGGTATTTTCCGATTCTAAAACTTTCATCCCCTATTTATCTCAATCTAATCTGGAGTATCAAAAATCATTCTTTAATGCTCATGTTCCTTATATAAGGAACCGTAGTGTAAAGCCTGATGCTTCTAGGTCACTGCTAGACTAAAGTCTACCCATGCACCGCCACCACCAGTACTCAGCTTCTGGCATCCAGCGAATTCCTGTAGCCTTCACAAGGAAAGTCATAAACCCTAATGAGGCCTTCTATGATATGTCTTCCGGAACGCGATCGCCATTCCAGAACCTTTCAGCTTCTTCGATCATCTGTTCTGCGAACAATATGCCCTGCCCATTGCCACTTAATTCAGTAAATTTTTCAGGCTATGTTGGTTACCTTGGTGACTTGGTTCTCCTGTGTGATCGAATCAGTAAAGCTGCAACTCTATGTTGGTTACTTTGGTGACTTGGTTCTCCTGTGTGATCGAATCAGTAAAGCTGCAACTCCAATAGGTATCTACGTATGTCCTGTACTATAAATGCTAAATGATTGGTCAAACCCGTAAATCATTTCTACATTTATGACGCCATTAAAAGGAGTGTGATCATTTAATATCTTTGACAAACATTGACGTAATTTACGACCGCCAATACGTATTCCATTAAACTAGCCATTGGTCCAGTGTGGGATAATATCATGAAGCCTGTTTCCCCCGAGGTTGGGCAGAGATGTACAGTACTACAATCTGCCAAATTTCTTTATTAAATTTTCAATTTTATATCTAAAGCTTTAAGGCTTAAGTTTGATTGGGAATACTTAACAGTTTCGGGTAGGTGAAACAGTTTATCAGTTATGTTTAAATCCCATTTAATAGGGGTACTGACAGACTGCGGACAGCTACAGAGAAGTATCTGATAGTACATACCACGGCGAAGGTGGTGTGTCGATCTGGTAATGTTTGCAGGACCAACTTGGCCAGAGATCACACAAGACCTTTTTCCTTCCAAACCTCTCTGGTTTGGAAGGAAAAAAGGGTGGTCTTTACCCAGCAGTGAGACACAATGTGGGCTACCAAAAAGTCCATAAAACACATTTTATGCGAAAGTGTTATCATGAACGCGTGAAGTAAATCTAAAATATACGAACGGTATTAAAATTGTTAATACTCGTTTTTCTTATAATATTTACTTTGAAGACTTTATTCACATCTTTTCGTGGGTCGATGTTATAAGATAGTTAGATAAACTCAAACTAGTTATAGATATTAAATAGGAACTTAATGGGTTCAATTCGAAAATTATGATATAAGTTTCTTACACTTTCATGCAATTATTGAATGGATTTGAATGAAAATTGGCAAACAGATATCGATGGCCCCACAGAATAAACGTTTAAGTCAAAAACTACAACTTTTCAGGAAAAAAAAACGATAGAACTTGAATAACTGTTGTTTGGTAGTATATAGGGTTAAACAAATTATACCAAATTAAAGATAAAAAACATATATTAATACGTTAGATATATAGATATATTTTAGTTCAAACCGTTTTCCGACAATAAAAGAAAAAACCTTTTTATTTTATTAATCTTGTGAATTTCTATGACTAGATCACAGTAAACTTTCAATATACGGTTATTCATGTAAGATAAAAAAACCGATCAAATACCGTAGGAGGTAATGCAATACTTTAATCTATATTAGTATATAAAGCTGAAGAGTTTGTTTGAACGCGATATTCTTAGGAACTACTGGTCCGATTTAAAAAAAATCTTTTTGCGTTGGATAGCCTATTAATCCAGGAAGACTTTAATCTATATAACATCACGCTGCGACCAATAGGAGCGGAGCATAACTAAACCACGCGAACGCTGGTGGTCGCTGGCGGCCGCTAGCTATAAATAAAACATATTTTAAAACTTTCATTGACACATTAAGAATAAACATTATATGCTTTATCAACATAAATAAATTTGTAAAGTGCACAAGTTTTTTTTTTTTAATAATTATAAACTAGCGCTTGACCGCAGTCCCGCCTGATGGTAAGCAGCGATGCGATCGTTGATGGTAAAGCGCGCTAGTTTATTAAGAGCCTATTCACTCAGAAAAACTGAGCGAATAGGAAGGAAGACGGCAGTTGAGCGAGGTGATGCAATGTTAAACCCAACAACACGACCAACGATGCTGTGCCAAAGGGAGATTAATCTGAAGACCCTCCACGACCAAACTTCCAACACAACAGCATTTGGCGCATCGTACCCGGCACACATCGCAACACAACTGCTCAGACCCGTCCTCCGTACGGCTTCACCAGACATCATGGCGGAACACGACAAATCGCTTGGCGGCAAGACTTTCTCTGGTGGGTGGTAACTTCTGCCGGCGGCCGATGTTATGGCCTACCACCGAGAAAAGTCTTCTCAAAGGTTCGCTTGTTTTAATACGTTTATTCGTATGAACTCGGGGAATCATGGAATAAACAATGATATAATAGGCGTATTTTGAGTAAAAAAATAATATAAAAAAAAATTAGAAGGTGCTGCATAGGTCAATGAAACGAAAAATGCAAGAAAAAAAATTGTGTAAGAGCTCTTCTACGTTTAATCTGTGGGGCCATTGACATTTTATAACAAGAATAAACAAGAGACAGTTTTTAATGAGATATTTCCACGGGATTAAAATTCGTGCTATTGAGAGTTGCTGCTAGCTTCAACTACACCAATTATATCTTCATCATCATAATCAGCCACTCCTGAGATACAGGCCTCCTCTCGGTAAGAGCGGAGCGAATATCTCCGAAGATTTTGCCTCTAGGACATGAAGGTTTTCTCACTATGTTTTCCTTCATCGTTTTGAGAGCAGAGGTGATGAAATTATCAACACAAAGAAAACCACCTGACGGATTTGTTTTTTTTTTTTTTAATATAAACTAGCGTTTGACTGCAATCCTGTCTGATGGTAAGCAGTGATGCAATCGTTGATGGTAAAGCGCGCTAGTTTATTAAACCCATTCACTTAAAAAACTTAGTGAATAATGAAGACGGCAGTTGAGCGAGGTAGTGCAATGTTAAACCCAACAACACGACCAACGATGCTGCGCCAGAGGGAGATTGATGTGGAAACCCTACACGATCAAACTCCTGACATAACAACACTTGGCGCATCGTACCCGGCACACATCGCAACACAACTACTCAGACCCGTGCTCCGTACGGCTTCACCAGACATCATGCCGGAACACGACGAATTGCTTGGCGGCAAGACTTTGTCTAGTGGATGATAACTTCTGCCGGCAGCCGATGTGGCCTACCACCGAGGCACCGATTTGGCAGGAGTGGGGCATTCTCATGGATGCTCAGACTGCCCCATTTGCCGTGCCGGACTCATCATCATCTCAGCGTTAATACCAGTCGCATCCGTAGCTTTCCAGCTTTGGAATCTGGGGTCCGCTTTACCAGTCTGCTGATTTTGGCTAAACTTCGATATTTTCCGTGAAGCGACTGCCGTCTGACCTCCGCAACCCGAAGGCGATATCTAAGCATTGCAGTTAAACCAATTGTTAGACTTTTGAGGACTCCAACAACCCGTAACGACTGCCACTAGGTGTTCGTATGGAAACCGGGACTAACGGCTTAACGTACTTTCTGAGGCATGACCAGACCAGTGCAAATATTCATATTCATCCATACAAATATTTGCACTGCGCGGGGATCGAACCCGTGCCACGGAGACCGTGCCGGACTCTTACCAGATAAAACCACACTCCTGCCCTTGCTCAGTGTCCCTCTGACATGATCAGAGCCCTTGTTATACGTGTTCTATTTGTAGTCGGCCTGACGGGGATAGAACCTACTGCCTACAACTTGTGAGTCGCGGCAGATATCACTAAGCCACCATTGCTCCTTTTGACACCTTTATAAGTACTATTATTTATTATTAGTACTATTATTATTAGTCATCATCGTCATCATTATCAACCTTTTTATCGTCCCAGTGCTAGGCACAGGTCCCCTCTCATACAGAGAAGGATTGAGCATAATCACCACGCTTGCTCAGTGCGGGTTGGCGATTTCAGACTTAAAGTCCAGGTTTCCTCAAGATGTTTTCCTTCACCTTCAGTCATTGGTGTCCAAGATATACTTAGAAAGTACATATACTTTTAGAAAAGTTACATTGGTACTTGCCTGACCTGGAATCGAACCCGCGCACTCATACTTGAGAGGCTGGTGTTTTAACCACTAGGCCACCACGACTTTTAGTACTATTATTAATTATAAGTATTATAAGTACTATTGAATTATCAAATTGTACGGTAGTTACAGTTGTATTCTCGTTAGCTTCACTTAACGCCACTTTGAACCCTGAGTACCCTATATAGGTAATAAAATACCATAGGGGTGTGAAATGGGGGATAGAAAGTTTTTATGGGATGGTCAGAAAAACACTGGCCGCTCGTTTTTTCACATTTATTTTTAATGTTTACGTTTTTATTTCTCTTTGTCTGGTGTGCTATAAAATTTTCCATTTATCTATCTAACGCAGTGTTTTTCAATGTGCGGGTCGAGACAGGTCACCAAGCCGTCTTGATGGTTTGGCTTCCAGTCTTACCAGTCTTCCAGCACCTGAGCAACTGCCCACTTGTTCTCTCTATCGCTGGCTGATAATTATTTGGGGGCTCCAAATATTCTGTCTTTAATTACTTTAATTAAAGCTTTGTTTTTTACCCCACCGTTTCTCGGAAAGCACTATTCGCTGTCGGTCTCGGCTGTCATTTTAAATCCGGAAGTCCAATCAGCATAGCTGATCACAATCATCCAACATGCTATCGTATCAAAAATGGCACATTTCCTTAACCTGCTTTGCGTTGCCCTTAACAGCAGATAGCTATCTGAGCAAAGGTCGTCTATTTCATTTAAACTGACAATGTTTCTGAGGTTTTGGATTTGTGAATATCGTTTATAAGGCTCCTATCATAATATTGATTTATTTTCGGTGCAGAACATCAATCAGAGTTATTGTAGCAGTCCTCTGCCAACGGTAGCGTATCTAGTGAGTTGCAGAATCAGTCTTATTACCTGATATTACATTTTTTATGTTATAAACTAGTGTTTGCGCGCTTCCGCCTGATGGTAACAGTGATGCAATCGTTGATGGTAAAGTGCACTATTTCATTAAGAGCCTATTAATTCTAGCCTTGAAAACATTTAAAATGCAATCAGACAGGACGACCGGCTCCGGCTAATTGTTCTAGTCTTTCTATCTACGTTGTATAAAAGACGAGGCGTAACACTTCGTACGGATCGTAGTGGTATTTAAGTTGAGGCATACATTTTATCCAAGATTCGAAATACAAAATTATCCTGAAGGTATAAATGCCAAAAACTTGTATAAATATAGGGAAATTTGAAGAAATGTTTGACAGATTGAAAACGGAGATGAGACTGTGAACGTTCTTAAAATTACAAGAATTACCCCTTTCTTATTCTTCATTCTTCCTCACAGCTATGCTGCTAAATGGCTGAAATAAGTTACCTTTCACGTTTCAAATACTTAACATACTCGTACACAGAGTAGGGTTAATATTAACAAACATTTATTATGGATTTTTACATATTACTACCAGCCAACAAGTGTTGGCGATGCCAGACATACATTGACTATGATCTTTGACTAAAATCCAAACTCAATAACTTCTGGCAAGCAATGGAGTGCAGTATACCTAAGCATTTAATTAACGGATCGTCTACGAAACAGAATACTGCGCTTCAAAACACATACATAGCTGTGGCTCAAAAGCCTTCCCGATTTAAATGGGACTGAACAGGACATGTTTGCGGCATGCTGGATAAACTGTGGCCCAAATAGCACAAAATTGCAGACCACGTAAGAGATGACCTGGATAGGTTTCCTCAAAACTGGAAGAAGGTCGCGTGAGTTAGCGAAAGATGGAAAGACTGTAGGGAGGCCTGGATCTAGGCGTGGAACAGCATAATAAAAGTCCAAGTTTCTCAAGATACCTTTTCCTTCATCGATGTCATCAATATCTAAAATAAACAGCTTAGAAAATTTCAAAATACCGAAATAAAATGGTTAACATTATAAAACAATTTGCAAAATGTAAATCAAAAGTGATTTATTCAAATTAGAATGACAATCAGTAGAGCGCAAGGTGATTTACTACTTTCAAAATAATTACTTGTTTTAATACATTTCCCATTTTGAATCTGAGAAACCGAATGATTAATATATTTGTTTTGAATAATTCACGCAAATTAGTATTGTTTAAATTCGTACACGAAGTGAAGTTATTTCAAGATGTTCATTTGTTTAGATATCGAGGTTATTTTAAGTGTCTATTGTTATATTCTGTGAAATAATTGGTCTTATTAATAATTTGAAGTTTCTTGGTATTTATTTAAAATAATGTTAGTAATAAACAAAAAGGTTTTAAGCCTGAGCTTTACACAAATTGGTGAGTGGTTTTGTTAATTAAATAACTGTTTTAATCCCCCTAGACCCTAAGTGGTGTAACAAAGAAAACTATAATAGAAAGTTTATTATGGTTTGGGTGCCCTCTGCTCCACCCTTCAGGGGTTGTAGGCGTAATGTTATGTTACTACAGAATGGAATTAAAACTAAACATCTGTGAAAATAAATCATTAGAAATCATCATCAACCTTTTAACGTCCCACTGCTGGGCATAGGTCTCCTCTCATACAGAGAAGGATTGAGCGTATCTAATAACTACGCTAGCTCAATGCGGGTTTGCGATTTAAGACTTATAAAGTCTAGGTTTCCTCAAGATGTTTTCCTTCACATTTTAATTAGTCATTGGTGTCCAAGATATACTTAGAGAGTCATTAAAAATATCAGCTTTTAATTTATGTTAGTGTAGTTCAGTGACATTAAAACACCATTACGGTAATTACGAGCTTCGATGTAAAAAAAAAAACAATGTAAAATAAATGCACGCACATGACTTCGAGGAAAGCCTCCAACCGAGGGTAATTCGAAAGAGTTAACATGGCCCCTAGCAGGCAAGTTAAGGAACACGGGTGGGTTTTAGTCAGTAAAAGTCTCACACTGACCACTCCGCCCAGAGCGGTCATTCGTTGATTTCCCGTCCTAAAAAAACCTTCGTTGTTTGCTGAATTACCAACTTTTCTAGTATATTTTCTGTACAAAACATGATAAGCCTCCAAGCAGGCCGTGGTCTATTGCAGTATCAGGTAGATATAGGCATGTGGTGCATGTTTATTAGCATACTGTTCTTTTAGATGAAGGTGACTTCAGGGTAGCTCGCTAAACCGCAATCCTACAACCGCGAGTTATCTTCAGTATATAAATCACCTAACAGTTACAAAAAACATTTCGCTGAAGATATTAAAAACAAAAACAATGTTACTCTTATATAAAAATAAAATAAAAAGAATTTTATTAAATCAAACGAATCGAAACGAAATTGAATCATTCGGTAAGTGTCAAGCGTAAACTCGTAACTTTTCGAAGTAAAATGTCATAGTTAACTTGACAGTTATCAATGTAATAATGTTTTCGAATTCTTTTTGTACGTGATTGGGCAGTCTTTATTGTCAAAACAACAATTCAACACATAAGTTAATTTTGAATCAAATAATTTCTTATTTGATTCAAAATTAACTTATACAGTATGTTAAGAACACCCTGTCCGACCCGTGAAGGTGTTGTTAGGTATCGATAACTGATTCTACTAATAGATACAAAACCGGGCTAAACTTAAAAAAAAATCCCCCTAAAAAAATAAATATTATTTCGCAAAAAGGTAACTTAATAAATGTGCGTTGAGCACCCTTCCGCGGGCGGCGGGCGGCAGGGCACACGGCACGTGGTCGCATCGCTATTCGCTCATAATAATACCGGTGTTGTCACTTTTTTAAAAATTACCAAATTTCGGGGAAGAATTAATTCGCGGGAAAAAAAGATTATTTCAAAATTCATTTGTATTGGTACTATAATGATTACGTAAAATTTTATATTATATTTGGTCATGTGTTTACCTAACCTTTATTATCGTTATGGGTCGGACAGGGTTTTCTTAACATACTGTATAACTGTAGGTACACGTGACCAAAAATGCATAAATCAAAATCAAAATATTTTATTTCATTTAAACCAGCCTACAAGATATACTAGGGTTACTCTTTGCCCAGAGACACATAATAGTCAACATTGCGCTTTAGAAAATAATGCCCCAGTTTCATGCAATTGCTCACTTAATTGCATATATGAAATCAGTTTTAATTAAAACGAACATTTAAAGTTTACGACCTTAAAACTAAAATACCATTTTTTTATTTTCGTACCCGGAGTTCAAATATATATGTCTTCATTTCTGAGGAGAAAAATTAAAATCACAAAACGTGTGATGACGTCACTTATACGGCAGAATGAAGTTGTTACCTTCGCCTATGCATTTAAATGTTTTAAAAGAAAACATCAAGTGTCAAAAGTCACTTATGTCAAAGTGAATGTCTGCTATTAGCTATTAGAAATCTATCTGAAATTTCAATGGTGATTTAATAATAACAGAATGTGGATAAAACACTTGTAAATAACAAAATTTATGAAATTAATTGACTACAAACGTTTATGTGCCAATGAGTTTGACAAGCTGGCTGGTTTTTTTACAGGTCACGAAAAATTGGTCACATTATGTTTGGCAATTACACCTTTTTAAAATATTTCGAATTTCAAACTTGAACTCATTTTTTGAAGGATATAAACTCACATACACATACATCCAGACCCGGAACAAATACTTGCAGGTCATACAAATATTTGTTCCTGTTAAATATGAATGAAAAGTACGTAATAATACGTTAATATAATCACGTAATTATAATACATTCAGGTTAAAAAAGTGAAATTTGTCTAGAAAATTCCTTCCAGCAATTGCTCAAGTGAAAATAAAGACGGTTTTTTTAGAATCATGATGCCAGTGACGCAGAAGAGTTTTTTTATGCCCAATGATCACTTTGCTTTTCGAAAACAACTAATGCGAGTCACTCGCAGAGTAATGAAATTAATTATGGTACCTATGTATAAATGATGTCTTTTAAAAAAGAAATCTGAAAATTTTATTTTTACTTATACTACACTTCTTTCAGTTTAATAGGGATATTTCATGGGTAAAAAAAATGATTCTATTTAGTCCGTCATTCAGATTATAGAAAAATATAGGATACGTATATTTTGTTTTATCAAATCTTATAAAAATTGACAAATATAAAAGGCATCAAAGATCAGGAGTGGTGGCTGGTGACGTCACTGCTCGCTAAAAAGTGTAGCGTGTAGTGACGTCACACGAGTTTTCACGTCTTCATGTTTTGTTTCTATGAAAAAAGAAAAAATACGTGTCTAGTATTTTTTGGAAATCTGGCTGACGGACTAATTAGTTTTTTTAGTCAACTACACTATTTTAGAAGAGTAGCCAGCCTGTCGATGTTCTTTCTATAAGGTGCGTTTAGGAAAACATGCGCGGGAATTATCTCCGTTCCGTCATCGGACGACCCGTCGTATGGCGAATATCCACCCTTAAGTTGTTGATATCACTACCATCCGGACGAAGCGTTTCGCCTCGTCTTTTATACCGTGTACATCCAGGGACTGGAACAGTTTGCCAGCGACGGTGTTTCCGTCTGACTGTCTTCAAGGCTAAAGTCGAAGTCGTGGTCTAGTGGTTAAAACACCAGCCTCTCAAGTATGAGTGTGCGGGTTCGATTCCAGTTGCGGCAAGTACCAATGTAACTTTTTTAAGTTATATGTACTTTCAAAGTATATCTTGGACACCAATGACTGATTACAAGATGAACGAAAACATCTCGAGGAAACCTGGACTTTATTTCTAAATCGCCAACCTGCATTGAGCAAGCGTGGTGATTATGCTCAATCCTTCTCTGTAGGAGAGGAGACCCGTGCCCAGCAATGGGACTATAAAAAGGTTGATGATGATGATGATGAAGGCTAGAGTGAATAGGCTCTTAATAAACTAGCGCGCTTTACCAGTAACAATTGCATCACCACTTATCATCAGGTGGATTGCGGATAAGCACTAGTTCGCACAAAATGGCACAAAGGCAGACTTAATGCCTTAGGCATTCACTACCTGTCAACCAAGGGTGGTGAGAGAAAAAGAAACCGTGACAGCTATACAGTTTCTGTTACCGCTTTAGCTAAAACATCGGCTGCCGGCAGAAGTTACCACCCACCAGACAAAGCCTTGCCGCCAAGCGATTTGTCGTGTTCCGGCATGATGTCTGGTGAAGCCGTACGGAGGACCGGTCTGAGCAGTTGTGTTGCGATGTGTGCCGGGTACGATGCGCCTAATGTTGTTGTGTTGGGAGTTTGGTCGTGGAGGGTCTTCAGATCAGTCTCCCTTTGGCGCAGCATCGTTGGTCGTGTTGTTGGATTTAACATTGCATCACCTCGCTCAACTGCCATCTTCCTTCCTATTCGCTCAGTTTTTCTGACTGAATAGGCTCTTAACAAACTAGAACGCTTACCATCAACGATCGCATCACTGCTTACCATCAGGCGGGATTGCGGTCAAGCGCTAGTTTATAATTATTAAAAAAAAAAAAAATAGGTAATGGTAAACAACTCTTCATACTCCAGTCCGATGCACTGGGCTGATTGTAAGCAGAGATGCAATCGTTAATGATAAAGCGCGCTAGTTTGTTAAGAGCCTACTCACTATAGCCTTGAAAACACTTAAATTGTAGTCCGATGGAAACACCGCCGCTGGCAAATTTTTTCAGTCCCTCTATGTGCGGTTAATGAGATACAGCTTGGTAATAGACGGACGGAGTGAGGAGTGGGTATTCATCAAGTTATTTAATTTCGTAACTAATGCAAACACATTGGGGTTATAAAGGGGTTATATACTTTATAAAATTTGTGTCATTATCATCACTCTTTTGCTCTCATTATTATGGGTGTGCGTCACATGTATTTTTCTTCTACATTTGTTTCATATTTTGTCAAGACATTTTAGCGATGTTTTTGTAAGCCATTTGTAAGCAAAATAAGAGTTTATGAGATTCGGTGAGGATTTCGTGGATAAGCCTTCTTATACTGTACATATGTGCTAACGTGATTTATTTTCTCTTCTATTGGTAGAAAGATTAGCGGGTTCATAAAGGGGATTGCCACGTCTTACGCAAACATGTTACGTGGGTAACAATAATGTCTGTAATGTCTTCCTATGGCGCCTCAGCCGGGCCGGAAAAAGCGGGGTAAACCAAAGAAATGCTCGCTTGACATTTTAAGAGATGACATGCATGCCAACAATCTCTTACTACAGGAGATGCTAAAGAACGCGCGAAATGGAGGAGAATGTACAGGAAAGTGGACCCCGGGACGGTCGGTTGCGGACGCAACGGGGACAAACGCTAAGATGATGATGATGATGACAAAGGGGGTAGATTTTTATATAATGCCTGGTATACTATAGCGCCATTTATAACCGACTTCAAAGAAAATTAAGAGGTTCTCAATTCGACTGTAATTTTTTTTCTTTCTTATCTTTGTTGACTGGTTGAGCGGATTTTGATGATTCTGTTTTTGTTTGAAAGCTGGTGTTTCTCATCTGGTTCAATTTTAATTTGAGTTTAGTAGATGAACGAAATTGGTGGCAAAAAACGAAATTGCAGTGCTTGACCGCAATCCCGCCTGATGGTAAGCAGTGACGCGATCCTTGATGGTAAAGTGCGCTAGTTTATTAAGAGCCTATTCACTCTAGCCTTGAAGACACTCAAATTGTAGTGTGACGGAAACACCGCCGCCGACATATTGTTCTAGTTCAGTAGTTGGTGTGGTGTCAACAACGTAAGGGTGGAAAGTCACCGTATGACGGGTCGTCCGATGGTGGAATCTAGATGGGGGAATTAAATCATGCAATTCCCTTACACACTCACCAGAATGCATCCTATAGAAGACCGAAAGGTTGGCTACTCTACGCCTGTGCTCCAGGCTTAGGAGACCGTTTCGAGTTAAGTCTAGGTCGCCAATCAGCCTCTTCGCACGCCTCTCCACTGAATCCAAAGTGGCAAGGTTACATTTCGCAGCACCAGCCCAAATGTGAAGTCTGTATACATCGATTGCCGACGTCAATTCAATAGAATAATATTATAAGTAGATTCATATCCCAAAAAGCCTCGTTACCATATTTTTGTGAACTGCTACTTTTTTTAAATTACTTACAGAAAAGGAAATTGCATTTCGAAATCAAAATGGCTAGGCAGTAGATGTGTCATGGATCGCTTGTGATACTGCTTTGAAAAAAAAAAAATTCAATAATTTCCTCAATATTTTAACAAATCATAAAACCGTCCGTCTACGCGAACTAAACACGAATGCCTTAAAAGCTTTAGTTTCCTAGAAAAACACATTAAGGTGTTAAAAACGTCTGCCACAGCCGCGGGTATATCAAAAGAGATACCGTAGTCTCCGGCGCACGGACAAGTGTAGAAACACGGTAGGGTTTTAGTTAGCAAACGTCTGACACACCCTTCCGCTCCGCCCAGAGCGGTAGAGATTATTTGATGATTTCCCATCCTCAAAAAAAAAAGGTCTCAAAAACGTTCTGTATATTGAACTGCTGTTATTGCGTCACCATTTACCGGTCTCTTGTACCTTATAAAATAAATAAATATATACGGACAAATCACACAGATTGAGCTAGCCCCAAAGTAAGTTCGAGACTTGTGTTATGGGATACTAACTCAACGATACTATATTTATAATAGATACATATATAGATAAACGTCCAAGACACAGGCCAATCAGGAAAATATCGTCTTCCATCATGACCTGGCCGGGGATTGAACCCGGGGCCTCCACGTCGCAGGCAAGCGTGTTGATTCGCTTGATCACAAACTAAACGTAATTTATGGTCAGTGCATCTTTTTCTTTATTAAAAAAATATAATTATAAACTAGTCATCATCATAAACAACCTTTTTTATCGTCCCACTGCTGGGCACAGGTCTCCTCTCATACAGAGAAGGATTGAGCGTAATCACCACGCTTGCTCAATGCGGGTTGGCGATTTCAGACTTAAAAGTAAAAGTGAAAACTAGTGCTTGACCGCAATCCCGCTTAAAGGTAATCAGTGATGCAATAGTTGATGGTAAAGCGCGCTAGTTTATTAAGAGCCTATTCACCCAAAATTACTGAGTGAAAAGGAAGGAATACGGCAGTTCAAAGAGGTGATGCAATTTCAAACCCAAAAATTTGACCAACGATGGTGCGCCAGAGGGAGATTGATTTGGATACCTTCCATGACCAACACAACAACATTTGGCGCATCGTACCTACCCGGCACACATCGTACCACGGCTCAGATCCGTCCCCCGTACGGCTTCACCAGACATCATGCCGGAACACGATGAATCGCTTGGCGGCAAGACTTTATCTGGTGGGTGTGAGAACCTTTATTTACCTACCTACCCTACTCTATTTACTATTACCTATTCTATTTCATTAAAAAAGGAGAGATGAATGTTAGTGTAATCATGTCGAATTAGTCAGCGTCTGTCGTTAAAGAAATCGATTTACATCAGGCACGGACTGATTGGACAGGATTACATTAATATTTATCTTATGTCCTCAATGAAATAGAAAGAAAAAGATTCATTACCTAAGTTTAGTTATTGATTTTTTATAAATACTAATGCTTGACTGCAATTCCGCCTGATGGTAAGCAGTGATGTAGGTAATCGTGGATGGTAAAACGAGCTCTTTATTAAGAGTCTATTCACTATAGCCGCGAAGACACTTAAATTGTAGTTCGACGGAAACACCGCTGCTGGTAAATTGTTCCAATCCCTTTCTTAATCGAGGCCAATGTAGCTGTAGCATTAGAAAACCAAAGTTTTAATAGGAAGTTGTGGTACAGTATTATTTACTCGGTGGTAGATCATAATATCGGCTGCCGGCCGAAGTAAGCACCTACCAGACAAAACAGAGGACGGGTCTAAGCAGTTGTATTACGATGTGTGCTGGGTACGATGCGTCAAATGTTGTTGTGTCGAGCACAACACAGTTGACGGTAGGTGAGACTGGGCCTCCCCGCGCCGCATCGCTACAGACGCGGGCGGGTGAGTAGTGCATTGACCATGTTTTTGTTAGGATAATACATCATAACTTTGTGGTTTTTCATGTTGTGTTTTTGAAATTTTATACATAGATTGTTTACTTAAAAATACTGGAGACGGTTTCGGGTTTGGCATAAACAAAAATAACGTTATAGATGTGAGTAAGGGGAAGACTAAAAATAGAAAGAATAAAAAAACTGGCCATGTGAATGTCGGACCTGCGTAAGAGAAGGTGGCGTACCATCATTATCAATATAAGAAATATACTGTTTTTGGTATTGGTTATTATCTATAGTGGTAATAGAAATAAATTATATGTGAAAATTTCCTCTGTCAAACTATCACTGTTCATGAGAAACAGCTTGGTGACAAACATACAGTCAGGATAGACAAACAGTATTAGTAATAGAGTCCCGTTTTTACGGAACTCTAATAAGAAATGTTGTGCCGACCCTAACAAATTACAGAATAATTATGATGATGACCGACGCTTTAAAGAAAGTGGCTGTGAGAGACTATATGGAAAACGCGGAGACCAGGGATGCAACGCAGTCTGGCTAAGGCCAGAGTCTAGCAGTGGACTGTGATAGATTATTAAGAAGAAAATTATTAAGGTGAATGATAACGATGATTTAAAAAAAAAATCTCTTTACCTTGCGGTTGCTGGTATTTTAGCGTGGTAGCTGGCATATAGTAAATAATTTAATTGTTGTTGTATTTTATTGTGTTCATCACTATACATACATAGTATTGTATAAAGTCAAGTGTTTTTTTTTTAATGAACTGACAGCTGTGTTGCTGGGGAGTTTGTTCCGCCACTTCTTCTTCCCAGCGAAAGCACTAGAAAGTGTCGATGGGTGGGCGTTTTGGGGGACTTTTTTATGTAATATTGACGTTCAAAAAGTACTGATTCTCAGCCTAATTTGAATAAATAAATAACTTTTGATTATGAGTTGCAAAGCATAGGATTATTTTATTAAACGTACAAACTTTTTTCACTATCCAATCAACCGATTTTGACTTCTATTCCGTATGCATAAGGATGGTATTAACATAAAAGGAAGTGGTTATAATGCCAACTATTTAATGCAACTACAATTTATGATGCCACCAACGGAATAGAAGTCAGAATCGATTGAACGGGCTGAAAAAGGATTTTTTAATACAGTTGCTCAAAAAGTGGTGTATTACAGGGACGTATAGCGTTCGGAAAGTGGGCTATTACACATTCGTGCTTTTTCTTTACCTTTTCCGAACAAGTGCGTTCTCTTTCCCACCTGTCAAAATATTGTCTATTAAAATTAATAAAAACCAACCATGAAGTTTTTACTTTCAAAAAATCATAGAAGTTTTTATGATTCATGCAAATAATTCTAAAAAGAAGCTACTAATTTGTTTCAATATCAGATTTAATGATTTAATTCAATGAGTTAGGTTAGGTTTTATTTAATTTCATCTCATTTCATTTTCATTTCATATCAATAAAAAAATTCTACTGAAGACTTGCTGTATGGGCATAGTTCCCTTTGCCTAATCGAATGGGTGAAGAAAAAAAAATCTCTGCTTATATTCTTTTACGGTTTGCGCCATTTTTCAAAAATTTTCTTTGCGAGTTTAGTTGTTTGTTGCACAAAATGAGTAATTTCGACGATATTTTATTTGAATGAACACCACCGGAACTCAGTATAATTGCACAAAATGCTTCGGAGAACATTTTACCGGAAAAGTCAAAAAGTCACTACATATCTATATACAACGAATTTATTGCTTGGAGAGAAGAGAAAAAGGCAAATAGTTTTTTAGAAAATGTTATGTTGGCATATTTCTCCGAACTGTCAGCAAAATTAAAACCTTCTACATTATGGTCGAGGTTTTCGATGATAAAAAGTATGCTGAAAATAAGAAACAACGTGGATATAAGTCAATACCCAAAACTAAATGCTTTCTTAAAACGACAATCAGACGGTTTTACAACTAAAAAGTCGAAAATATTAACATCGAATGAAGTGGAAAGGTTTTTAAACGAAGCTCCCGATGATCGTTATTTAGCCACAAAGGTAATTAATTAATAAGTACTTATATTTTTCTTTAGTATTCAGTTTACGAAATCGCAAAATAGTCATTAAATTATTTAAAAAAATATTAATCAAATCCCTTTTTTTGTAGGTTGCGCTGATTTTTGGCATTGTTGGTGCTTGCCGCAGAGAGGAGTTATCCAATATTACTTTAAAAGATATTGAAGCCCATGAAAAAATGCTACTAATCAAGATTCCGAATACAAAAAATAAGATACCGAGAAGCTTTGTTGTTGAAGGAGATTTTCTTAGAATAGTGCAAAAATATATGAATCAGCGGTCCCAAAAAGAAAAATCCGACCGTTTTTTCCAAAATTATCAAAAAGGAAAGTGTACATCTCAAGCAATCGGGATAAACAAATTTGGTAATATGCCAAAAGAAATAGCTACTTTTCTTGGTCTGCCGGATGCAGAGTATTATACTGGGCACAGCTTCAGGAGGACCTCTGCTACATTATTGGCAGATTCAGGAGTCAATTTGACGTCCTTAAAGCGACTAGGAGGTTGGAAGTCAGACAAAGTTCCAGAAGGCTATATTGCTGATTCATTACACAACAAACTAGAAACTGGGAAAAAAATCACACAATCCATTAATTTAAAGTCCAGTCCGTCACCTTTGACAATAGTGAAGAGAAAGTTCGTCCATTTACCTTCGTTGCTAATGATAAGTCATTAGATCCAATTCCATCAACTAGCAAACGCCATTGTATAACACCTTTGACAAATATACATGAACAATCATACGAAATTAATAATAGTTTGTCTCAAACAGTAAATATGCAACCTAAAACTTCCCCACTTAGTATAAAAAACTGTACCAATTTCAATGTATATGTGAATTATAACTTTTCTAAGAAATAAATTATTAGTTAGTTGAGTTTATTGTGTTTTTATTATTTTAATAAATTGCTTAATTTTTTCGCAACTCTATTAAAAATAGTTGTTCAGTACACGTGCGGAACCGCCATTGCAACTTGTTCCGACTGTCAACCCTCACCTTCGGCTGCGCCTCGGCTCGGGTCGACATTTGTCGGAACTCGTTGTAATGACAGGCTTTCCGCACTTGTAATGAAATATACTATATTTAAATTTCTAATCCTTAATTTATCTTTAATTTAATTAATTGTGGTTACGGATTTCCCAAAACAGTCTTTACTCTACGAAACTATATACATCGATTGACATAACTAAAATGTGAGAATGACTTTTTCTAGAAGACTGTAGCATTACTCCAATATTTGTAGTTGGCAATTACTTTACGCTGTGTACTTTTCCTTTATTGTACGGGCGACAGCAGATCAAGCTTCCCGAAACTGTCAAATTTAATATTCACAAACTTGAGCTTTAACGCTTTAGCGATAAAGTGGTAAATCTAATAAGGAATTCTGACAGTTTGCAGTAGCTTGATGTGCCGTCGTCTGTACCTTCTATTTAGACGCAATCATATACTCCTGGTGGTATATCATATCGTGGTGGCCTAGTGGTTAAAACACCAGCCTCTCAAGTATGAGTGCGCGGGTTCGATTCCAGGTCAGGCAAGTACCAATGTAACTTTTCTAAAGTTATATGTACTTTCTAAGTATATCTTGGACACCAGTGACTGAAGGTGAAGGAAAACATCTTGAGGAAACCTGGACTTTATAAGTCTGAAATCGCCAACCCACATTGAGCAAGCGTGGTGATTACGCTCAATCCTTCTCTTTATGAGAGGAGACCTGTGCTCAATAGTGGGACGATATAAAGGTTGATCATGATGATGATATACGCCTTTATTCATAAGCGTTGCTTAAAGTTAACTAATGTATAGCGACTGTTTAGCGATACATTTTTGACGTTTCAACATCACTTAACTATAATCAACGTTTATGAACAAACCCCAAATACTTGTAAAAAAATTTGATATCGATTAGTGAAATAGAACAGAAATTTAATTTTCTTACTTCAACAATTTTAAAAGAGTATTTAATTAAAATGGGCGCGGGAAAATTGCTGGTTTGTAGCCTGAACTTAGCGGTATTAAAAAAGAATTGTTCACGCGAGTGGCACCACATTTGGGGTCCTTATTAGTTTGATTATACAACGTTTTAAGTCGTGGTGGCCTAGTGGTTAAAACATCAGCATCTCAAGTATAAGTGTGCGGGTTCGATTTCAGCTCAAGCAAGTACCAATGTAACTATTCTAAGTTATATTGTACTCTCTAAGTATTGGTCTAACTGCATTGCTTCGATATCGTCTTCGGGTTGTGGAAGTTTAGCCAAAACAGCAGTTAGACTGGTAAAGCGGACCCCAGACTCCAAAGCTGAAAAAGCTTCGGATGTGACTGGGATGAACGCTGAGATGATGATGATGTACTCTCTAAGTATATCTTGGAGTGCAATGACTGATTAAAAGGTGATGGAAAACATCTTGAGGAAACCTGGACTTTAAGTCTGAAATCGTCACATTGAGCAAGCTTGGTGATTACGCTCAATCCTTCTCTGTATGAGAGGAGAGCTGTGCCCAGCAGTGGGACGATAAAAAGGTTGATGATGATGATGATGATGACTCTCTTTTATTTTATGGATGGATGAATGACTCTTCAAGTGACAAGATGGCTGACCTTTTATTGGGCGGGATAATCAGCCAACGATAAAAGTATGGTCATTATAATCTGCATTACAATCCAACGTAGTAATGCTGCCAGGTATTGAGACACTTTGTTGGTATTTTTTTTTTTTGTTAATTGTCTGCAATCCCGCCCGATGGTAAGCTGTGATGCAATCCTTGATGGCAAAACGCGCTAGTTTAATAAGACCCTATTCACTCTAGCCTTGAAGACATTTAAATTGTAGTCAGACGGAAACACCGCCGCTGACAAATTGTTCCAATCTCTCGATGTATATCGGATAGGTATAAAAGTGTGGTGTGATCGTAGTGGTTTCAACAACGTAAGGGTGGATATTCGGCGTACTACGGGTCGTCCGATGATGGCACGGTAATGGGACATGAATATTTCCCTATTCATCGATTCGGACGTTTTCTTTTGTTATCCAATAAAAACATAATATCACGAAGAAGGAAATATGCGTTATCCATATTTCCTTCTTCGTGATATGATTAGACAAAATACAAAAAAGAATGTGTTAGCTTATTCTAAATGTAACGGAAAGGAACAATATTGAAAGGGTTTTTTAATCCCATTTCTACATGTTCGGAAGTTATGAGAAATAATAACATATACGTCTGCGACAGGCTACTACTATATTAGGCGCGCAGAATTAAGGAAGAGATTTATTAACAACTACCTGTTGCCCGTGCCCCGTGCCGTGTGTTGATATAAAATAAGCGCCTGTTAAAATAATGGCAGCAATTTGTCCGTTCGCGTTTGCCCCCGTTTCCGCAACATTTTTTATTACTGATCTGCTTCTATTGGTCATAGCGGGATGTTATATAGCCTATGTCCTTTTTCAGGCTCTGGACTATCTGTGTACCAAATTTTATTAGAATCGGTTCAGTAGTTTTGGAGTGAAAGCCGGACAGACAGACAGACAGACAGACAAACAGACAGAGATACTTTCGCATTTATAATATTAGTATGGATTAATTTTATTACAATTTCCTTGTTAAGAAAATAAAATAAATTTAAATTTAGTGCATATTTTTCTTTATATTTCATTATAAAGGACACATCATATTATGTTACTTTATACCTGTCCTGTGTGTTATTGAGAAAAATGGTGTTTCTTTGTTCTATTATTTACATAGTGTAAGTGTAAGTACGTTGGCCTTTATTATGCCATACATAGGTATTTAAAAAAAAAAACAGCAACTCTGTCCCTCAATCTTTGAGAGACAACAACTAAAATTATTTGCATATTTTCGTTTAAATGCAAACATTTAAATGAAAATAAGCAAATAATTTTGGTCTGTATATACTTACTTAATTATATTTATACATAAAAGTTTTTTATACCTATCTGCAGAATTTAATCTTACCTTTTATTAAGAATAATATCTCTCTTATAAACAACATTGCTTGCTTTGTTTTGAGAACATGATTTAAGATCTTTGCTTGGCCGAATTTCACCAATAGAACTGTTATAATCAGCACGTTTTAACAGAGGTCAATAATTTTCAGAGATATTATTTCTACAGAATATTGACGCTGAAAGATATTGAACTCGGTTCAAAATATGTGGTGTTCACGTTCAGTTTCACTGGTGAGAACAGCCCTTAGTAAAAAGTTTATCACTTGATTAAATTGAATATACCTACCATTATTGCAAGCTTATAGAAACACAAGTCCATTAATTTTATTTTTTACACTTTCGCACATGGACTGTACAGAGGCGGACTTAATGCCTTATGCATTCTTTACCAATCAACCTCGGGTGGTGAAGAGACTAGATACCAGGTGCTTCAGTTGAAAAAAATATAAAGAAAAAAAACCTCTTAACATTATTTAAAAATATATTTAAATAAGCTATATACACATACATAGTATTATTAAAACTTGGGATAGAGGTGTTGAAATCACTCTACCCTAATTGTTACGAAAATAACTCTGCAATTTCTGCTTAAATGCAAACCGACTGGAGGCAAAACCTGATATCAACAGGAAGCGCATTCCATTAAAGAATGGATAATTTAACCAATACTGATTATATGTAAATCAAATCAAAGCATTTATTTCAAATAAACCAGTTACAGGCACTTTTGAATTGTCAGAAGGTCGGCCAGTCAGTAAGGTGAAGCTAGTCGCCCATTCCAAAGAGTAGTTACCTATGGAGAAGAACGGGCAAGAAACTCCATAGACACTCTTTTAAATTATCAAGCTATTCATACAAATATTTGATTACGTCATTCATTTTGAAATCAATCGTGTGAGAGGGATGCAGAAATATATTGTACGCTAAGAGCGTCCATTATGGAAAACACAAAAAAAAAAACACAACAACAAAAAAGACTAACCCAACAAATAGATGCTTTACAGCAAGTACATTGTGCTCACACGTTTGCCATGCAATTATACAATATTAAGAAATTGAATCTACACAATGTAAAAATAGTTTTGTCCAAGGTTCAGCAGCTCCAACAGTGTTCCCGAATACTAAGTTTAGCTCCTGTGTAGCTGCACCAGTGCCGTTATTCGTCACTTTTAAAGCGTCAAAAACTGCATAAAACTGTCTCTCTAAAACACCCATCCTTCATCCACTTCCTAGTACTTTAGCTGGGAAGAAGGGTGGCGCAACAAACTCCCCATCAATACAGCTGTACATACAGTTAGAAAGACACCTAATACGTATATGACCAGTTATATACAGTTTAACAAATGTTGCGTTCAACACTAAGCGAGATACTCACCAGCCACTCAGCAAGACATAATAATAGACGTTTTAGTCTCAGTGATACTTGCTGAGCTTTTACACGTTATGCGTTCTACGGTGGTACTTTTTCTGTTAGTTACATATGTCCAACATCTCAAGTTTTGTACCAACGTCAGAATAAGTAATGGGAATAATTAAATTAATACAGCTTAGGTTCTACTGCGGTACTTTAGTGTCAGTTTAGGAAGTCACGTAGTCGCAAATTTAACAACGGAGGTTATGTAAATGGTCTTAGTGAAAGTCATCTTGTTGTTTGAGTCTTGACGGTACTCCAAGTGCTTATTTCAGTACCTTTCATTATACCCATCGGTAGCAGGTGGCGATATGCAGTGCACCAAAGCCGCTCGTCTCACTCATTGTGGGTTCTGTTATGGTACTTGTAACGACAGTTCTTATTATTTATAATGAGACTTTTTAGATTAACATGCCTTAATAGTATTGTAGGCTAGATTTTATGAATTATGAACAAACTGGTTCTTATTAGTTAAAAGTTAACTGCAAACATACCTGTAGCACATTCCACGAGACATATGATGAGGAGCAGCGCGAACACTTTAGTGACAGTTGTGGCGCCCATAGAACTCGTCTTTAGTGATTTGCGATCCATAGTGGTACTTTTTCTGCTGGTTACTGCAACAAAGAGTTCGAATGTATTGGTGGTGTAGTTGATGATGGCGAAATTCATGGGGTAAAAATGAGGTTTTGAAGTTAAAAGCCAATCGGTGGTATGCCATAACATCGCTGCCTTCAGAAGTTACCACCCACCAGACAAAGTCTTGCCGCCAAGCGATTCGTCGTGTTCCGGCATGATGTCTGGTGAAGCCGTACGGAGGACGGGTCTGAGCAGTTGTGTTGCGATGTGTGCCGGGTACAATGTGCCAAATGTTGTTGTGTCAGGAGTTTGGTCGTGGAGGGTCTCCAGATCAATCACCCTCTGGCGCAGCATCATTAGTCGTGTTCTTTGGTTTAAAATTGCATCACCTCGCTCAAATGCCATCTTCTTTCCTATTCACTCAGTTTTTTTTTGAAAGAATACGCTCTTAATAAACTGACGCGTTTTTCCATCAACGATTGCATCACTGCTTACCATCAGGAGGGATTGCAGTCAAGCACTGGTTTATAATTACAAAAAAAAGGTTCACATATTTTCGAAGTTCTGATTCTAGGACATGCTGGTTTCCTCACGACGTTTTCTGTCACCATTTTGATACTAGTGGCGATAAATTAATTTACAGAACTCACAAGTCAAGGCTGTTGCTTCTAGCTCTCCAATGTTATAAAGGCAGGAGTAAGGTACTAACTCACTGACAGAAGATGGATAAGGAATTAATGCATTTCGCTCTGTTTTATTCATACATGTTTCTTATTACCACTTTATTTATTCTGAAAGTAGGAGCGAATGCCTTGCAAATGAAACAACTACATCTGAGTTCATCTCGTTTCACTTCGCCGATGGCAAAATAAACGTCGGAGCAATTTGCAAATGAGTAAACAATGCTTCTACAGACGTTACCAATAATTAAATTGCATTCACTGGCACATGTGTAATAAATAAGCATTGTTTGTGGTATGCGATCTTTTTGTGAATTGTGAAATAATTGCTCAACATACAGCTTATACGGTGAAGGAAAACATGTTGAGGAAACCGGCGTGTCCTAGAGGAAAAATTTCGAAGACGAAGTGACATCTATCAACCTGCACTGAACCCGCGTGGTAGATTATGGCCCACTCCCGATCACCGAGAGGAGGTTTGTGTCCCAACATTGAAAACATTATAGGCTGAATATGTTAATGTATATATTATAAAGGGTGTATCTGACATCGACACACAAACGAGTACCATGGATCCAGTACATGATTCTGAACCCCCCAGTAGAGGAATTTTTCGTCGGCTTTTTCATGACTTAAAAAAAATATATACAGTGTGTTAAGAAAACCCTGTCCGACCCATAAGGATAATAAAGGTTAGGTAAAGACATGACCAAATATAATATAAAATTTTAAGTAATCATCATAGTACCAATACAAATGAATTTTGATATAATCTTTTTTTCCCGCGAATTAATTCCAACTTCCCCGAAATTTGGTAATTTTTAAAAAAGTGACAACACCGGTATTATTATGAGCGAATAGCGATGCGATCACGTGCCGCGTGCCCTGCCGCCCGCCGCCCGCGGAAGGGTGGTAACGCATATTTATTAAGTTACCTCTTTTTGCGAAGTAATATTTATTTTTTTAGGGGGATTTTTTTTTAAAGTTTAGCCCGGTTTTGTATGCATTTGTAGAATCAGTTATCGATACCTAACAACACCTTCACTGGTCGGACAGGGTTTTCTTAACATACTGTATATGTAGTTTTTTCACTTTAGACCGTTCATAATTGCTATACTTTTATAACCCAATAAGATTTTAAAGTAAAAATTAATTAATTCGCTAAAGAGCGCAAAGAAAACAAAACTCGAAAAACTATATTATCAGCTGATTTCATAGAATTCACACCAGGGAACAACGTCATACGTATAAACCCGCAACGGCGGCACGCTTGCAACGTTCAAAGGTCGAGCCGACACATTTTTTTAAACACTGTGAATTCTGTAACCGTTTATTAACGACATAAATGACTATCATAATTTTATTAGTGGCATGCGGTCTAGCCTTTTCGCGAAGTTTGCGTTACGATGTCAGATACACCCTGTATATAATTACTCGACAGCCTCCGTGGCGTAGCGGTAGAGAATGCGATCGTTGCGCAAAGAAGTGTAAATTTTTGTATGCATGAATATGAATATTTACACTGGTCGGTCACTGGTATATCTGGTCGTGCCTCGAAAAGCACTTTAAGCCGTTGGTCCCGGTTGCCATACGAACATCTAATGGCAGTCGTTACGGGTTGTTGAGTCAAAAGTCCAACAATTGGTCTAACTGCAATGCTTCGATATCGCCTTCGGGTTGTGGAGGTTAGACGGCAGTCGCTTCATGAAAAATGTCGAAGTTTAGCCAAAATCAGTAGTTAGACTGGTAAAGCGGAACCCAGACTCCAAAACTGAAAGCTTTGGATGCGACTGGGATTAACGCTGAAATGATGATGATGATATAGGTATATTTACCTATATAATTAAAGCGATAACCTTGAGAAACGACCAAAAAGGCAGAAAGGGTCTAATTTTTTTTGAAGTTGTGTCTTTGGAATTGATAAACTTTTAATAGGATGAGTTTATTGTTTACAATAATAATTAATAACAGTCCACTGCCTGTATACTTATTTATCTCTTTTATATCCGTGCTATTACGACGACTTTCAATGCAAGATAAGCTGCAAACTTAGTTAGTTTGCGGTACATTGCACTAATTAGCTCAATCCTGGACTAACTACTTTACTCTCACCTGGCAAGTTTCGCCATAATATTATCGTAATCTAACTGCGGAAACTTGGTCCGTTCCGACCAATAACAATAACGTAATTATTAAAATTACAAATAAATTTCTTAAGATTGTTTCGTTTTACAGGCCGTCGGATTGCCGGTGGTGTTTTAATTTTTCAGCATAAAGTGTTGGCTTTATTTTAAATGCTTCTTTTGTACGCTGTGCTTTTTTTTTGGGGTAAAAATATTTTGTATATATTTTTTAATTCGTCTGGTTCAATGATTTTTGACAGCGAAATGGCTGCTTTTTACATAATTAAGGTAAATAAGTAGGTAAGGTAATTAAGTAAGTTAGTCATTTTAAATATTTGGGACTATTTTACCGAAGATCTTGATGATCAAATGGACATTGAAAGGGGGCGCAGGGCACTGGCAAATAAAAATAACACGCTGGCACGCAGGTTTGCTCCTTGCAACGAGCATGTTAAAATCCCACTTTTTAAAGCGTACTGCCAATCTTTTTACACGAGCAATCTGTCGTTTTGTTATACAAAAAGATCGCTCGGTGCTCTGCGAGTCCAATACAACAACGGTTGTTGCTGGGGTTGCCCCGTTTCTGTAGTGCATCTGTCATGTTTGCCGAAGCTTGTGTTGATGGCTTTCATGCCATTATACGCAAGAGAACCGCCTCCTTGCTACGTAGAGTACGGGGCAGTACTAACAGCATTTTGAAGGTAGTCGCTGATAAGATCGACACTAAAATAATGCAGTTTCATGCGTGTCCTAGTTAGACAGTGTGGAGTGTCTAACTGAGCTCGCATTTCATAAATATTTTTTTTACTTATTGTTTCTACTAACATAGGATTAAGATTTTTTTTTAGTACTAACCAAATATAGACACCGTCCGAAATAAATTATTATTATATAATTATGTATTTTTAAATATTTCAGCTACTTAGCTAAACCCTTTCATTAAAAATATGTTATATATTTTTTTTTTTTATTAAAATATAAACCAGCGCTTGACCGCAATCCCGCCTGATGGTAAGCAGTGACGCAATCGTTGATGGTAAAGCGCACTAGTTTTTTAAGAGCCTATTCACCCTAGCCTTGAAGACACTCAAATTGTAGTCCGACGGAAACACCGCCACCGGCAGATTGTTCCAGTCCCTCGATGTACGCGGTATAAAGGAGGAGGAGAAACGCTTCGTCCGGATCATAGAGGTGTTGACAATATAAGGGTGGAAACTCGCCGTACGACGGGTCGTCCGATGGTGGAACGGAGATGGGGGGATTAAATCGTCCAATTCCCTCGCACACTCCCCAGAATGTATCCTATAGAACACCGAAAGGCTGGCTACTCTACGCCTGTGCTCTAGGCTTTGGAGACCAACTCGAGTTAAATCAGGGTCACCAATCAGCCTCTTGGCACGCCTCTCCACTGAATCCAAAGTGGCCAGGTGACACTTAGCAGCACCAGCCCAAATGTGGCTGCAGTACTCCACACACGAACGGACCTGTGCTTTGTACAACATTAGAAGCTGCCCTGGTGTGAAATATGGTTAAAATTACTAGTAATTTAACGTAAATTATGTAAAACTCAGCAGAATAAATCTTCATAAGGTAAGCCTTTTAATCGAGGATGTTTTTCTGCAGAAAAGTGCAGGGGATCCTAATCTTTACTAAGCTTACGGTACAATGTATGTGGTGAAGCGATTTATCTTATAAGTGAGTGGGTTCTCGAGTGGCGACCACACACCGGTAGACGGTCGAGGGAAACCGCTGAATGAGGAAGACGCAGGACTGGTCGTCGTGGAGATCCTTGGGGGCGGCCTATGTCCAGCAGTGGACGTCTTTGGGCTGAAATGATGATGACGATGATGATGACGAATGGAAGCGAGCTAAGAGTGGACTGTATGTATTTCACCTGATACCTAGCGATTAACGCTACTGTCAGTTCACCGCAAGTACACTGCACCTAAGTTGACGTTTTTTACAAGATATCATATATCGATTCAACATATTATTAAAAAAATGTTTCCTTCGCCATTTTTTTACTTCTGTGTTCTTCATAGCACGAACACACTTTAAAATGTATACAATAAATATTTGGCACCGCCTTGGATGGGTTTGGAAAAGAAAAAAAAAAACCGGCCAAGTGCGTGTTGGACTCACGCACAAAGGGTTCCTTACCATTGATATATGTGTATGAAATTGTAATAAGCGGTTTACGATTTACGAGGTACTTATTAAAAAAAACTACTGACTAGATCTCGTTCAAAACAATTTTTGTTGATAGTTTTTATAGTAATGTACATCATATGTTTTTTTTTGGACCTCTGTTTGATGAAAAAAAAAAATTGTAAGTATATATGGGAGCCCCCAATATTTATTATGTTTTATTTATTTTTGTAACAAAATCTTAACGCGGTTCACAGAATACATCTACCTACCAAGTTTCAACAGTATAGCTCTTATAGTTTCGGAAAAAATGGCTGTGACATACGGACGGGCAGACGGACAGACAGACATGACGAATCTATAAAGGTTCCGTTTTAAGCTATTTGTCTACGGAACCCTAAAAAACAGATGAGAAATAAAAAAAAAATTGAACATGTGAGAATTAAATAAAAAAATAGATGAGAATGTAGGTTGTGAATGAGGTGTTTATGAATAAATCGTTTTTGTCGATTTCGGTTTACGAATTTTATTTTATTCATAAAACATTTGTTTAATATTGTTAACAATATTTTTGTGTTAATATTAATTGAAGAACTCCTGCCGTCTGTGATATGTTTATCCTAGTAAAAATTATTATTAATTATTTACACTGTATTTAAAGTATTTTTTTTGTTTTAAAATAAACAGTAAAAGTGATATAATATATAATATTTTATTGTATTTTTAATAATTATAAACTAGCGCTTGACCGCAATCCCGCCTGATGGTAAGCAGTGATGCGATCGTTGATGGTAAAGCGCACTAGTTTATTAAGAACCTATTCACTCAGATTGAGCGAATAGGAAAGAAAACGGCAGTTGAGCGAGGTGATCCAACAACACGACCAACGATGCTGCGCCAAAGCGATATTTATCTGAAGACCCTCCACGACCAAACTCCCAACACAACAACATTTGGCGAATCGTACCCGGCACACATCGCAACACAACTGCTCAGACCCGTCCTCCATACGGCTTCACCAGACATCATGCTGGAACACGACAAATCGCTTGGCGGCAAGGCTTTGTCTGGTGGGTGGTAACTTCTGCCGGCGGCCGGTGTTATGGCCTACCACCGAGATAATAAGATATATTTTTTATTTATGTTTAGGGTACGTAGTTTGTATCACCATACTTCGAGCAAGTTTCAAAGTATCCTGCCGCTCCAGTTTACAACTTGGAACAGTTCTAGTAGAAATATAACGTTTATCTAAACAATACATTTGCATGTCGGCCACCGCCGAGACAGCGATATCTTGCAACTGAATGGGTTTTATTTTAATACGTATGTTTTAAAGCAAATATACGACTTCAAAGAGAAGATTGCCTGTGGCAGTTACTGAACTCACGTGGGTTTCTTTATTTAGTTTTTGAATAAACCCGCTAAACAAAAATAACGTGGTTTTTCTATGGTGGCAATGGAGGCTTGTATCCCATATGTGGGAACATGATCGTTTGATTATTATGATTGGAAATTTTTACACTACGTTTTAGAGTGAAAAATGATTCAACGAGGGACCGAACTGCTATTTTAATATTGTTATTTTGCTGTCGATGTTTTGTAATGGTTTGTGGTCAATTTACACAGCAACCTATGTATGATCATCGACCTCCGGCGCAGCGGTCAACACGCCTGCCTGCGGCGTGGCGGCCCCGGGTTCGATCACCGGCCAGTTCATGATGGAAAATTATCTTTTCCTGATTGTCTTGGATGTTTATCTATATATGTATCTTTATAATTATAAATATAGTATCGTTGAGTTAGTATCCCATAACACAAGTCTTGATCTTACTTTGGGGCTAGCTCAATCTGTGTGATTTGTCCGTATATATTTATTTATATATATACCCTTTTCTCAAACATGTTGAGGTCATCGTGCATACCTATTGTCGCAGCAGGTTAGAGGTCAGTTTTTGCTAACTGATGGTTAATGTAACATTACGTACGTCAATAATGATAATCATTACATGATCGTAAGTATTTGACATACGGCAGATTATAATTATTGTAATTTCAAGTCTTTATTTGGTTTGACGGTGGCTAGTGCCATTATTGATGTTCACTCGTGTGTCAAGTGGGTGTGAAAACAATCCACTCTTAGATTGTCTTTTAATCTCGTACAGTCTATCTGTTAATTTTTATTTTAATTTCACATCATTTTGTTTTTAAATTAAAATATCAGTATGTATTTTATTGCGTGAGACAAAAAAAAAAATAGTAGAAAACAGGAAGTGCGAAATAAAAATTAATGTTTTTTTTATAAATTTTAAACTAGCGCCTGACCGTGATCCCGCCGGATGGTAAGCGCTCTAGGCTTGAAGACACTTAAATTATAGTAACATGGAAAGACGTCGCAGGCAAATTATTTTACTCGGTGGTAGGCCTTGACATCGGCCGCCGGCAGAAGTTACCACCCACCAGACAAAGCCTTGCCGCCAAGCGATTTGTCGTGTTCCGGCATGATGTCTTGTGAAGCCGTACGGAGGACGGGTCAGAGCAGTTGTGTTGCGATGTGTGCCGGGTACGATGCGCCTAATGTTGTTGTGTTGGGAGTTTGGTCGTGGAGGGTCTTCAGATCAATCTCCCTTTGGCGCTGAATCGTTGGTCGTGTTGTTGGGTTTAACATTGCATCACCTCGCTCAACTGCCGTCTTCCTTCCTATTCGCTCAGTTTTTCTGAGTGAATAGGCTCTTAATAAACTAGCGCGCTTTGCCATCAACGATCGCATCACTGCTTACCATCAGGTGGGATTGCGGTCAAGCGCTAGTTTATAATTATAAAAAAAAGGTATAAAAGACGATAAATTAAATTAAAGTCACTTTTCGTGTCTGTGTGTGACCGTATCGTTTTTGTAAACTCCGTAACGGATGCGGTTTTCAACATACTTTGAATAATATATTACGGAATGTATATATTTATCTGTCTTTTTTGCCTAGGCTTAACCCATTTCAATTGAGGTCAGCTCTCCCTGTGATTCTTTGCCAGATGTTTCAGTTCTGGATCCTAGAATCCTTTCGTTAATGTGTACAGTAAATAAGTTGATATTAAACTTAGAAGTCGTAGTGGCCTAATGAAGTCGTGGTGGCCTAGGGAAGTCGTGGTGGCCCCTTGTGGTTAAAACATCAGCCTTTCAAATATGAGTACAGGGTTCGATTCCAGGCAAGTATCAATGTAACTTTATAAGTAAGTTATGTGTACTTTCTAAGTACATCTTGGACATGAGGAAAACTGGATTTTAAGTCTGAAATTGCCAACCCGCATTGAGCAAACGTGGTGATTACGCTCAATCCTTCTCTGTATGAGAGAAGACCTGTGCCCAGCAGTGGGACGATAATAAAGGTTGATGATGATGATGATGAAACTTAGATAAATATTTTTTTTTTAAATAAAAACCGTTTCAAGTAGTAGCAGTCTGCTATTACAATAGTGCCAGAATAGTCGATCAGTGATCTCATAATATTAGATTTTGACAAGTTTCGTAATCTACTAACAAAATGGCGTCATTATGAGTTTCCAGTGATCTATCACTGACACTCCACTCCATAATAATAAATGTTCAAATCGAGCACGTTTTTTTAGAAAATCATCTTTATTAACGGACGGATTTTATAATAATGGCAATACTGCAACGCCATCCTATCACGAGATGACTGAGATAATTGATCAATCATTATGAATTCAGCAGATTACGAATTTTTAAGCACAATGATAATGAAATGGCAGTCTTCTTTGTACAACAGGTTCCGAACCTAATTCAGACTCCAGCTCTCACAAAGGTTCGAGCATACGCCAAAATTGTATTGACACACTATTTTAACAATATTCCTTAGTGAGGGAAATAAACCGTATTTAAATAAATAGGTCAAGAAGAACGAGAATAACCGACATAAGAATTACAACACTCAAGTGGCAGTGGGCTGGGTACATTGCCCGTAGGACCGATGCCCGATGCATGCACCGGAAGACGCAGCGTGGGTAGGCCCCCGACAAGGTGGACCGACGACTTGGTGAAGGTCGCGGGAAAGCGCTGGATGCGGGAGGCGCAGGACCGGTCGTCGTGGACATCCAGGGGGGAGGCCTATGTCCAGCAGTGGACGTCTATCGGCTGATGAATGAATGAATGAATGAACGAATTACTATCAGTCGGAATCATTTTGAAGCGTATTGCTAATCCATTGCACCATATGTTCAGATGCATGTCTGCTCAACAAGATAAATAACGCAATGAATCTAGTTGAATTGTAAAAATGAAATCCATTGATTAGTGTGTTACGCAACTACACTGTAGGTCGTGTGATCAAGTCAAGCTACGCTTGCCGTGGTTGGTGTGTGGCTGGGTGACCATATTTACACACATACCGAGACCACTCCATGCCTCCAAAAGGACGTAAAGTTGCTCGTCCCGTCTGTCATCCGTAGATTTTTGACAGTCATTACGGATCATCAGAAGTCCGAAAGTTCAGACTTCCAGACTTTTTTTTATCAATTATAAACTAGTGCTTGACTGCAATCCCGCCTGATGGTAAACAGTGATGCAATCGTTGATGGTAAAGCGCGCTAGTTTATTAAGAGCCTATTCACTCTAGCCTTAAATTGTAGCCCGACGGAAACACCGCGGCGAAAAGACGAGGCGACAGGTTTCGTCCGGATCGTAATGGTGTCAACAACGTGGATACTCACCGTACAACAGGTGGAATGATGGGACGGAGATGGGGGAATCATGTCATGCAATTCCATCGCACACTCTCTAAAATGCATCCTAAAGTACAATAGGAAACCGACAGGCTGGCTACTCTTCATCCGCTACAGACTTTGGAAATCGTTTTAAACCGAAATCTGGGTCACCAATTAGCCTCTTCGCACGCCATCGAATCCAAAGTTGCCAGGTGGCATTTTGTAGCACCAGCCCAAATGTGACTGCAATCCTCCACACACAAACGGTTCTGTGCTTTTATTATATTAAAAGCTGTCTTGGTGTGAAGTACCGCTGGACCTTTGCAATAACGACAAGTTTCCTGGCAGCCAATTATAATAATCTATTGAAGTTCTTTGGATAAGAACAAAGTTTGTTACAATAAATCCTGCCAGCGTTTGCAGTTTTTGTTGGAGCAAACTTGCTTTTATAAATATTGACATTCCTACCTTCGTTCTTTTTAATTAAATTAGTCGTGCCTACTTTACTGGACAGTGCAAGTTAACTATTTCAATTAATTTATTAATGTTTCGATTGCAGGAGATAATGAAATGAAATAAAATTCTTCATTCTATAAATAGGATATCGAAATGTTAATAAGGACCGGCGGCCTAAGCTCTGACCCTAAGCTCACTATAAAAGGCGCTGTCTACCCGCCTCTGGCTCACTTTTACAACGGACACTCAGATTGATAACATCGCGCAAACTTTGTGAGACCTATATTTTCTATATTTATTAAGAGCTGCTGGCTATCGTTTGACAGAATGTTGTGTGCTCAGTGATTATTATTGTGTTCCTATATTATTTAATAAGTTCTGGTTGTAATAGGGATATTTCCTGGGTAAAAAAAAAATATTCTATTTAGTCCGTCATTCGGATTATAGAAAAATATTGGATATGGGTCATTTTTTTGTTTATATGAAAAAAGAAAAAATACGTGTCTAGTATTTTTTGGAAATTGTATTATTCTATTGTAATTCAAATGGATAATACACGAACATTGGAATGTTCTGATTTGTTTCTTTAATAAATACCGCTTCTGATCGCTAACAACTTAAATTAAACTAAATTTAAATTCAAAGTATTTTTCTTTCATTAAGAAAAGGAAGAAAGATAAATCGTAGTTTAGTGCGTACGGAGGACGGGTCTGACCAGCTCCCTAATCGGCGAACACATTTTGTCAAATGATTGCGACTAGTTGGGATCGTTTGGACCGCATTTGATATTATTTTACACTAAAATCTATGCGTGTGTCTAAAATGTGACAAAAATGTGTTCGCCATTTAGGCCTCGTCGTGTTGCGATGTGTACCGGGTACGATGCGCCAAATGTTGTTGTGTCGGGAGTTTGGTCGTGGAGGGTCTCCAGATCAATCTCCACCTGGCGCAGCATCGTTGGTCGTGTTGTAGGGCTTAACATTGCATCACCTCGCTCAACTGCCGTCTTCCTTCTAAGCGCACTACGGCCGGCACGCTACGCGGCTCTAAATAAACTAGCGCGCTTTACCATCACCGACTGCATCACTGCTTACCATCAGGCGGGGTTGCTTGACTGCAAGCACTAGTTTATCACTACATATTATTATAAAACAAAATCACTTTCTTTTTCCCTATGTCCCTTTATATGATTAAATCTTTAAAACTTTGCAACGGATTTTGATGCGGTTTTTTTAATAGATGGAGTGATTAAAAATTAAAGTTTATATTTATGTATGATAACATCCATTAAATTGTGGAGAAATACTGTTATTCTTGAGGTTTCTAATGTGATGTCGTACATAATTACATTTTTTCCGCGTTTACACTTAAACGCAGGCTGAACCATACGAGATTTCTCAAAATAATGTACTAAATATTGTACACATTGAAAAGGTCTACAAAAAAATCCGCGATGGTATATGTCTATATCTTATGGATATCCCATTATAACATTTGTTGTCATTTTCTTTTTACGACAAATACCGGCTAATTTCGAAGCGATTTCAACCAACACAGCATTAATCTTTATCCAAATTAATACCTTAAATAAATTGATGCTTTAATATAGATCTATATTGCCCTTTACAGTATAGTATATGATTTAAATGAATATCATCATTAACAACCCCTTATCGTCCCACTGCTGGGCACAGGTCACCTCTCATACAGAGAAGAATTGAGCGTAATCACCACGCTTGCTCAATGCGGGTTGGCGATTTCAGACTTATAACGTCCAGGTTTCCTCAAGATGTTTTCCTTCACCTTCAGTAGAAAGTACATATAACTTTTTTTTTAGTTATATTGGTACTCGCCTGACCTGGAATCGAACCCGGGCACTCATACTTGAGAGACTGGTGTTTTAACCACTAGGCCACCATAACATTCTTCATTTCGACATTCATTCATTCGATATTCGAAATAAATATTTTCGAAGATATTTTAGATTTAAAAATTGCGGGTAGGAGCGGTAGTCGAGGCGGTAGTAACGGCGGCGGGCCGTTATGTTTTTTATACGTTCAGTTTTTCTGTAGCGTGTTTAGTATCAGCATTGCATCCGTGTGAAGCCGGGGCGGGTGGCTAGTAATATATAAAAAAATATCTTGTCAAATTAGTCCGCACCTGACGAAAAATAATGTATTTTTAGCCGCCATGTTTTTAGTTACCTTTAATTTGCCTATGGCGTACCCATCAGCATTGGGCCCACTTAGTGGATCACGCCCCAGTCCTTGAGATGAGGTTTGTTTCCCAATAGTGGGCATATTTTAGGCTGTCTGTGTAGGTAATGTAAACGTTACTATAAGAACCACTTGTTACGTAAACTAGGTAGTTAGAGTAAATAATAATATTTACTCAAAGTGAACTTAAACCTAACAGATCCTGCATATTACATTTCTAATATTATGATGAATATATTAGATCTGTTCTCAATTCGTGTAGACTTCAAATAAACAAGCCAAAGTACGAACCAACAATGCATAGAAAAATAGTTTAATTATATCAGAATGTAAGTCTTACCTGCTAACAGGTATTCTGACAATTACTGAAAGAATTGCTTGCGATCGTTTACTAAATTGTCATCGATTTAAATATATTTATAAACCATTGTTTAAGGAACTTAGTTTGCTCACACTACCTTTTATGTATGGACGCCAGCAACTCAAGCTAACCGAAACTGTCAGAAATTTCCAATCAACCTTGAGCTTTATGTTTTAACCATAAAGTTCAAGGTGTAGGAGGGAATTGTATAATTTAATTCCCCCATCTCCATTTCATCATCGGACGACCCGATGTACGGCGAGTTTTCACCCTTGCTTTGTTGACCGATCACATACTTTCTTTATGTTGATTTAAACATGTGTCATATTGTTTTGTCACCGCTATATTTGACAAGGGAAGAGCAGATTAAAGCTGTAGGGATGTTGGAAGCTGGCGCTATCTACGCGTGGTTGCTGAAACTGTAAACATCAGGTTATGGTCACATTATTGTACTACAAGCGCTGTTGCTGAACGGTATTCAGGCAGACACCGCATCACCACTCCTAGACAGGACTGATTTCTGCAAAATACCGCTAGGAGACAACCCAATGTTTTTTTTTTTTATTTTACCGCCGTCTTTCGCTTCTTGCATGGCAAGAATTCTTTTTTGCCAATTTTATTATTTTATTAGCTGTCTTTCTTTTTACCGCTATCTTCTTTTGCGGCGTATGCCTTGTCTTTTTTCTTCTGGGTTGCTCTTTTCCCAAGTCATTTCTCTTTTATTTTTCTTTTGTTAACTTTCTGTCTTTGTATCATTTTCATATACATTTCTATGCTAGTCTTATTCTACTTATTACTATCTTACTACTATACATTGGCTATATTTCTTAAACTATTCTTGCCGACGGCGGTCGCGAGGCTGTACCGCCCCTCGTCCTATTTCTCTCGATGGCTATTTTAGCGATTTTGAGGCAGAACCGCTCCAGATACGGCCTGGAGTGCTTATCTGCCATAATTCCTGCGATGGTCGTTTCCGACAAGACAACCCAATATTACGACTATGCAAATGGTTCAAATGCTGACCACCAGTTGTTGGTTAGTGACCAAACAGTAAGAAGCAGATTACATGAAGCTGGTCTTCATTCTTGCATACCACTTTAGGTTCCAGCTTTGCGGCGTGGCAATCGCGGGCGAAGACTATTGTAATGAGATGAGTAATGGTGATGAGTCTCGGTTTGGATTTCATTCGGAATCACGAAGATTAAGGGTTTGGCAAGTTTCTGGTAAATAAAGCCAGGTTTGGTAAGTATTCATGTCAAGGTGAGACTATCGTGGGCTGGTATTCGTATGGGTGCGCGAACCGATCTCATTTGGATAAAAGGGAACATAAATGCATTGAAATACCGCAATAAGGTACTGGAACCTGTGAGTAGGATAATCAGGACACAAATGGATCAGGAGTTCCAACTCATGCACGATAATGCCCGTGACGATACGGCGGAGCTGATATCAATTGTGCTTAGGGAACATAAAGTCAGGGTTATGGACTGGCCTGCTCAGTTACCTGAAATGAATTCCATTGAACGCGCATAGGACATGTTACAACGAAGAGCTATGGTTAATTTTTCTCCAACTCTGGTGACAGACGAACAACTATTCCTGCACTTGAAAAAAATCTGGGACCTGATACCGCAGCTCATTTTGGATAATTTAATTTTGAGCCTGAATAACGGAACTGAACTCTAATTAATGTTAGAAGAGGAAATACTGATTACTAAATTTAATTAAATGCCCTATTTTGTTACTTTTGTCTTTCATTTTTGTAATTCCTTATATAAAATCCATTATATGCAAAGTAAAAATTTTACTCAAAAATAAAATACAAAAAAAAAAGTATGATACATCTTTTCATTTATGTTGCAAGCATAAATCATATTTTGTCTGATCAGTTGTGTTGCGATGTGTGCCGGGTACGATGCGCCTAATGTTGTTGTGTTGGGAGTTTGGTCGTATAGGGTCTTCAGATCAATCTCCCTTTGGCGCAGCATCGTTGGTCGTGTTGTTGGGTTTAACATTGCATCACCTCGCTCAACTGCCATCTTCCTTCCTAATCGCTCAGTTTTTCTGAGTGAGGCTCTTAATAAACTAGCGCACTTTACCATCAACGATCGCATCACTGCTTACCATCAGGCGGGATTGCGGTCAAGCGCTAGTTTATAATTATTAAAAAAGGTACAAATAAATATCCCTAGGCATTGTAGATATATAATTAATAATTATATATACAATATGTAAAGAAAACCCCGTCCGAACCATAAGGATAATAAAGGTTAGGTAAACAAAATAAAATATAAAAATAAAATATAATATAAAATTTTACGTAACCATCATAGTAACAATACTAATGAATTTTGAAATAATCTTTTTTTCCGGGAATTATGTAATTCCAACTTCCCCAAAATTTGGTCATTTGTTAATAAGCGACAACACCAATGTGACGGTATTATTATGAGCGATGCGGCCACGTGCCGCTTGCCCTACCCCCTTCGGCCGCCCATTTATTGCCTACCGCACATGTATTAAGTTACCACCTTTTACGAAATAATATATTTTTAGGGGATTTTTTTTTTAACTTTAGCCCGGCTTTGTATCCATTAGTAGAATCAGTTATCAATACCTAACAATACCTTCACGGATCGGACAGGGTTTTCTTTACATATTGTGAAAAATATATATTTTTTTTAGTTATCGTAACAAGAAATTTTGAAAATTAATTGACTGTTAAATTTCTTGACACAGGTCTTGTTACACACACGTCACCTCTTGACATACATATTTGGTCAAAGCCCCATACATTTTTGGTAAAATGTCCTTTTGAAGTTTCCGGTCCGGGGTAAGGTTAAATTGGCTTCTGGTTCGCACTCCTAGTTCACCCACGTCTATGTATGTTTCATCTATTTATATACTGGGTTAATACCGGTAAGCGGGCATAACGAGACTCCTATCTGGGACCTACAATGCTTCTGTGAGCTATCTTTTACAAAGGTTGTCTGTAAAAGATCGCTTTTAGCGATAAGACCGCCCATTGTCTCACTCTTTGTAAAATCTTGTGCTGTAATTTATATGATGAGGTATCTACGTAATAAAAAGTATTCTATTCTATTCTTCGTTGGACTGTGACAAGTTAACTACACTTCTGGACACATCTATTGGCCCACCTTAGAGTTTAGGTCTCGATGGCTTCTACCGAAATACACTTCTGGACACATCTATTGGCCCACCTTGCATTTTCAGTTTCGTTTGGTCCTAGCAAAAATTTTATATTAGATCGAGCAAAAAGTTTTTATGCAGTTTTGAACTTGGCACATTCACAATTTTATTCAATAGTCTTTTTTTGCATTTCGAACACAGAATCTAAAGAAACAAAAGACAATTTGGAGCCTGTTTGTTGATATCAAACAATCGAATACTAAGAAAACTTGATTTTATTGGTTTACTTGGATTTAATTCTTGAAAAAGTGATTAATATCTTTGGTTTTGCAACAAACATTACTTATTCTTAACATTAAGGTGAGGTTCTATCAATAATCTATGGATACTTCACCTAAAGTCGCCACCCAAGCTGTGGCGCTTATTCAGGCCGGACACAGCCAAAGAAATTTGAGTGCTCAATTTAAGTCGATCTGCGGTCCGAAATGTTTAACGGAGGTACCTAGAGACTGGCGGCTTTGTTCGTCGCCAAGGAAGGCCAAGGCATTCTTTAAATTCTGTGTTCGAAATTCAAAGTGTGTTAGCCGCACAGCACCTTAATTGAGTAAGGTGCTGTGCGGCTGTTAATAATTTAGCGACGATATATGTTATTTAGGTAAAAAAGCAAACTGGAAAAGTTAACTGGAGTATACTAAATAATTAATTTCTCGATCCATGGACTCTAACCCTAAAAGAATACGGTACCTATTTTTTTAAACAAATAAGTTTGACATTTCTAATTCGCAATGCGCATAAAATGCAAAAAATGGTCGCTCACAATGGGCCTCATACGAAGGCTCAGAGTCACACAAAGGGCAATGGAAAGACCTATGCTCGAAGTTTCTCTGCGTGATCGAATCAGAAATGAGGAGATCAGCAGAAGAACCAAAGTCACCGACATAGCTCTTCGAGTCGCTAAACTTAAGTGGCAGTGGGCAGGGCATATTGCTCGTAGAACCGATGGCCGATGGGGCAGTAAGGTTCTGGAGTGGAGGCCATGTACTGAAAGACGCAGCGTAGGGAGGCCCCCAACAAGGTGGACCGATGACCTGGTGAAAGTCGCGGGAAGCCGATGGATGCGGACAGCACAAGACCGGTCAGCGTGGAAAACCTTGGGGGAGGCCTTTGTCCAGAGGTCAATTGTCGGTTTTTATCATAATCATCATCATCAACCTTTGTTTATTGTCCCACTGCTGGGCACAGGCCTCCTCTCATACAGAGAAGGGTTGAGCGTAATCACCACCCTTGCTCAATGCGGGTTGGCGATTTCAGACTTAAAGTCCAGATTTCCTCAAGAAGTTTTCCTTCACCTTTTAATCCGTCATTGGGGTCTTAGATATACTTAGAAAGTACATATAACTTAGAAAAGTTACATTGGTACTTGCCTGAATACTCATACTTGAGAGGCTGGTGTTTTAACCACTAGGCCACCACGATATTGGTTTTGAGAATCGCTATTTGATAATTTATGATATCAAAAACTCTAAGGAAACTCGTACCCACTCCAATAGGAATAAATGATATATCATTAGAAAGACAGACAGCTGTCTGCTGGGGAGTTTGTTGCGCCATTTTTTCGAGCGAAAGCACTAGGAAGTGTTGAAAGGCGGGCGTTTTGGTTGATGGGCTGATTGTTAGACTAATTTGAATAAATGACTTATGATTTTGAAAGGTATTCTTCAAATTAAACACAGAATTCTAAGGGCCTTTGTCCGATTCGAGCAGTATGGGGTGAAATTTGAGACGAAGTACTAAGGGAAGCCTTAACTAATGTATCTATAGCATAACGAAAACTGACAAAGAAACTGGCCTTAACATTAACTGTTTACTTATTTTATTTTAGAAACTGGCCTTAACTTTAACTGTTTATTTTAGTTTTATATTGCATCATGTAAGGTTAATTTAAACTTGTTAATTTTAGTTATTAAGACGATTTGACTACACGGTTGGTGAATTGAGTGATTGACTACTGTGTTGCGTGTCGCTGGTTCGGTCCCCGCACGGAACAAATATTTGTATGACATGACAAACAGCCAGACGCGGAACAACTATAATTATGTAGGTAAATTTTTTTTTAGCTGTAGTGGGAAATTCTTATGGACGCCCAGACTGCCTCACTAGTGAGCCAGTCTGGGTAGTGCCGGACTTTTAAATTCTGCTACTGAACCACACTCCTGCCCCAAGATTCGATTTTCTTCGATGTTGCGGTCGGAGGTATTTTTTTTTAATAGTTAGATGCAACCGCCATCACAGGACATTATTTTGTTTCCACTGGCTTGGTAGACCAGTGCCTTTATTAGAACTTCGGTTTCTTATTGACAAAACTACAGAATTGCATAAGCTCTTACAATTATCTTATCTTATCTTATAATTATCTATGTTATTTTAATCTATTATACAGTACTTTATTTAAATCTATTCCTTTTCTATTTTTTTTTTAAATTTAATTATAAACTAACGCTTGACCGCAATCCCGCCTGATGGTAAGCAGTGACGCATTCATTGATGGTAAAGCGCACTAGTTTATTAAGAGCCTATTCACTCTAGCCTGGAAGACACTCAAATTGTTGTCCGACGGAAACACCACCGCTGGCAAGCTGTTCCAGTCCCTGGATGTACGCGGTATAAAGGAGGAGGCGAAACGCTTCGTCCAGATCGTAGTGATGTTAACAACATAAGGGTGTAAAATTGCCGTACGTCGGGTAGTCCGATGGTGGAACGGAGATGGGGGAATTAAATCATGCAATTCCCTCGCACACTCCCCAAAACGCATCCTATAGAAGACCGAAAGGCTGGCTACTCTACGTCTGTGCTCTAGGCTTTGGAGACCGTCTCGAGTTAAGTCATGGTCACCAATCAGCCTCTTCGCTCGCCTCTCCACCGAATCCAAAGTGGCCAGGTGACACTTAGCAGCACCAGCCCAAATGTGGCTGCAGTACTCCACACACGAACGGACCCGTGCTTTGTACAACATTAGAAGCTGCCCTGGTGTGAGGTACCGCCGGACCTTTGCGATAACGCCAAGTTTCTTGGCAGCCACCTTGGCCTTGAACTCAATGAACCGCCCAAAGTTTAGGTTCGAGGAAATCTCAACTCCTAAAAGCTGAAGGCGGTCGGTACACTTCAAGGATACATTTCGAAAAGTAGGAGCCAAGGTGAACGGGCTCCTTTTGGCTGTGAAAAGACACGCCTGTGTTTTTCTATATAACTTTATATTTCAACCCCATTTTTACCTATATACTTTAAGATTTTTTTGTGCTATACATTGTACAATTTAATACGTCCAAAATACCGCAGTGTCTCAAGACAAAAGTCTTCCACCAGTGTGTGTTGCCAGTGATGACTTATGGAATTGAGACGTGGTCGCTAACAAAGGGCCTTATACGAAGACTCAAAGTCACTCAAAGGGCAATGGAGAGGGCTATGCTTGGGGTTTCACTGCGCGATCGAATCAGGAATGAGGAGATCCGCAGAAGAACGAGAGTAACTGACATAGCCCGAAGAATTGCATCACTAAAGTGGCAGTGGGCTGGACACATTGCCCGTAGGATCAATGCCCGATGGGGCCGACGGGTTCTCGAGTGGCAACCACGCACCGGAAGACGTAGCGTGGGTAGGCCCCCGAGAAAGTGGACTGACGACCTGGTGAAGGTCGCGGGAAACCGCTGGATGCGGGAGGCGCAGGACCGGTCGTCATGGAGAACCTTGGGGGAGGCCTATGTCCAGCAGTGGACGTCTTTCGGCTGAAATGATGATGATGATGATGATAGTTATATATTTCTGTAGGTAATTGTTCCGGGTCTGGCTGTTTGCGGATGTGAGATTAAATGTTTGTAAAGGCACCCATGGTACAGGAGTGATTTTTAGTGTAGCGCAACTCTTTTTTTTTTCGTTTTTTTTTTTTCAATGTGTTATAAATTTATATTTTATGCTATAGCGCTTGTGGCACATCTAATACATACATACGTATATGTATGGGGATGCGGTACTGACATTTTAGAAATTGTTACACTAACCCTAGATTACAGTAGATAGTTAATTTAAAAATTTACAGTGTTGGTTGTACAGACGACAGCACATCAAGATACTGCAATCTATCAGGTTTCTTAATTTGATTTTCAACTTTATCTCTAAAGTGTTAAGGCTCACGGTTGTATGGGAATATTTGGCAGACTTTATTGAGAAAACCAATTACTAAGCAGACACATATACAGTTTATAACATATCACTACATAGTATAAAACAAAATTGCATTCTCTTTCCCTATGTGCCTATATAATATGATTAAATCTTTAAAACTACGCAACGGATTTTGATGCAGTTATTTTAAATAAATAGAGAGAGTGATTAAAGAGGAAGGTTTAAAGCACAAGATGGGTCATCGTGGAAATAAATAAAATAAAAAATAAAAATTGTTTATTGATACCAGATACATTCACAAACTTTACATGATAAAACAGGTAACAATTTAAATGTATAGTACAATACATGCTGATATTGATTCCCAAACTAAGCTTGAGCTTGTATTTTGGGAAAACAATGTTCAGTCATAGTGATGACATACAATATACATTAATTGAATATTTGAGGACAAAGGTGAAGTATTGTGAAAAATTTGTCGCTGGACGGTGCATATGGTTACAAAATGAAATATAATTACGGTTGGTGTATCGTGTAAAGTGCGTGCATGCATGTATTTATCACTAACTATGGGTGAGTGTATGTGGACGGATGAATGCCCGAATGTAAGGGTGAGTGTCCGTGTGTATGTGTGAATGTCCGTGTGTGTGTGGGCGCACGCAGCCCTGCGATGTAAATCTTGGGATCGGTTTCATTGCCACTACGTACTGTGTGCTTAGTGTGTGAGTATGCATCTGTAGTTTTACGCGAGTCTGAAAAAGATTACGTGTTGTATACTAATAAGTCTTCAGTTTTGTGGTAGTCCAGTTGCAGAAGCCAATCCGCCACCAGAGGTTTCATTTTATTTTTGGTCAGTCCTGCAATTTGCAGATCCTTGTTAATTATATTGTACAGCTTACAGCTTATTGCATTATAGTGTCTACTTGCAAAAGACGTCTTACAGGGAACTCCACGGCAAACAAAAGTTTTTTTGCGTCTCCTTGGGTCAGGTAAGGGGACATTACTATGCCTCCTCAGAGTGGATTTGAGCACAAAAAGCTGTCTTACTGTTAACACTTTAAATTCTGAGTAAAGTTTTGTGGTAGGATATCTAAAAGGCTTTTTGCTTATTACTTTTAGGACAGCTCTTTGCGCTCTCTCCAATCCGATTAGAAGAGTTTTGGAAGCCCCTCCCCAAACCGGTATGCAATACTGGATGATGGATTGACAGAGGGCTAAGTAAACCAGTCTTAACTTGTCGAAGGTAGCCGAGTTCCTAAGTGTTTTAAAGAGATGTATCAGCCGTCGTACCCTAGTGGTAACCGCTTCTATATGCCTGTCCCATCTCAGACCACCATCCATATGTACGCCCAAATATTTAACGCTTTCAGTGCGAGCAATTGCCTGGCATGTGCATGTGTCCCTGGATGAACAGTTATGGGCTTTAATGGTAAAGTCAGATGTTGGATGGTCAGATTTTCTGATGGAAAAAGTGACGTATTGCGTCTTTGTCACGTTTAAAGTTAGAAGTTATAAGAAAGCATTGGGGGAGGCCTTTGTTCAGCAGTGGACCTCTATAGGCTAAAGAAGAAACTGTCTATGAAGTATTTTAATTAGACAGAACTCTACTGATATTTTATCTGCTGTCCCTTTCATAATGAAAAAGGAAGAAAGAAATGCACTGAACTTAAATTTTGTTTAGTTTGTGAATAGGAGAATCTACGCTTTTGTCTCGTGAAATGCGTTTAATTTTAATAATAAATTCGTCAAACTTGAACGTTGATTAGTAAATTATAACATCTCGCCAACCCTTGGGGATGCCCGTCACATCTGTCAGAGTTATGTATACTTCTTCCTATTCTACTAACCTTCTTACTAACTTTATAAATGTCTAGTTTGACACTTGTTTGACACTGGCAGATGAAAAAGTCAAGCTGAGTGTCACGCTCATTTTTCATCGGACTTTTAAAATTATTTATAGTGTTGTTTACTAAATAAAAGTGCGTTATTTATGTAGTAAAAAGTACATTTAGTAAATAATTCATAAAGATCAGTGAAATATCGCAGCATAGTGGCCACATCATGATTTGTATCAAACCTCTATCGTAAGACGGGTCACGCGGCCGTCTTTTTCGACATAAACAATTCATTACGTGACATTGGCTAAATGCAGAAACCGTGCGAAGCCATATAAGAAAGAAAGAAAGAAAGAAAGAAAAGAACATTATAAAAGCGTCCATTTTTGACATTGGCAGAATAGTCGACATCGGCGTCACTTGCCATAAAAAATGGAATAGAATAGAATAGAATTTGTTTGATATTTATACATATTTATATGTTCTAGTATTATGTATTTATTTAAGTATACTTATACAATATGTAAAGAAAACCCCGTCCGACCCAAAAGGATAATAATTGTTAGGTATACACATGGCCAAATAAAATATGAAATTTTACGTAATCATCATAATGACAATAGTAATGAATTTTGAAATAATTTTTTTTCCGCGAATTAATTCCAACTTCCCCAAAATTTGGTATTTTTAAAAAAGTGACAACTCCATTTGTGACGGAGCGAACAGCGATGCGAACACGTGCCGCGTGCCCTGCCCCCTACACCCGCGCATGTACCCCAACGTGTTGCCTTCCGCACATGCATTAAGTTACCTCGATTTTTCGAAATAATATTAATTTTTTTAGGGGATTTTTTTTTAAATTTAGCCCGGCTTTGTTGACATTATTAGAATCAGTTATCGATACCTAACATTACCTTCACGGGTCGGACAGGGTTTTCTTTACATATTGTATAATTAATTTGGTTTATATGTTTAGGCATGTCTAAGATTATTACTTTAATAGTTATCATATTCATATTTTAATTCCTCTTTGTTCTTACACACTATTGTCTACTGTTTTACTTCTCCTTTCGCAGGTCTGCTGGTAGAAATTTCTTTAGAAATAAGCAGCAAATTTGTACTCAGATCTTAATTTTGATGTATCTTTATGTATTTTATTGTATGTACATAAATAATAAAATAAATAAATAAAAATTATAAATGCGAAAGTTTGTAAAGAACATGTACCCATGAGCGATTATAGACCGATTTTCGTTACTCTTGCAAGCAGGGCCACCCTTACGTTGTTGACATCGAAGCGTTTCACCTCGTTTTGTCTACAGCGTGCATCAAGGGACTGGAACAATTTACCAGCTGCGGTGTATCCGACTGACTACAATTTAAATGTTTTAATAAACTAGCGCGCTTTACCATCAACGATTGCGTCACTGCTTACTATCAGGCGGGATTGCTGTCAATTACTAGTCTATAGTTATAAAAAAAAACACAGATGGTATATAACCAGGAATAAGACATAAGATACTATTAATCCAGACATTTCCAAGGCCCTCGATATAGTAACTTACTCGGGACGCAGCAAGTTCTTTATAATTTTGATTCATCACCAACCTTTTTTTTATCGTCCCACTGCTGGGCACAGGTCTCCTCTCATACAGAGAAGGATTGATCGTAATCACCACGCTTGCTCAATGCGGGTTGGTGATTTCAGACTTAAAGTCCAGGTTTCCTCAAGATGTTTTCCTTCACCTTCAGTTATTGGTGTCCAAGATATACTTAGAAAGTACAATATAACTTTAGAAAAGTTACATTGGTACTTGCCTGATCTGGAATCGAACCCGCGCACTCATACTTAAGAGGCAGGTATTTTAACCACTATTCCACCACGACTTAATATTAATTATAATTTTGATTGCATTCCAAAAATTTACAGACATGAGACTGATTTCATTGCAGTTTCCTTTTCATATCATTTTAGACTAGTCTTTGTTTTCTAAGTTTTCCTACGATTTGGCAAAACATTGAGATTTCTTTATTAAAGATTAGTTTATTAAGTGCCTATACTTATGAATATTGCAGAATAAATCTTTTAAACAAGGATGAAAATTACGTTAAAATCTGTTGCGGATTTTAATAGTGGTTATACTGACATGAATTTAATAATTTATAATAATATACGAGCGATCATGTTGTTATATCTGGATGAACCCATCCTATGTAAGTGTTAATCCAGCACCCTACTTGCTTAACACACTACTATCTACTGTCAACTGGATTGATTTCTCGGTGGTAGGCCATAACATCGGCTGCCGGCAGAAGTTACCATCAACCAGACAAAGTTTTGCCGCCAAGCGATTTGTCGTATTCCGGCATGATGTCTGGTGAAGCCGTACGGAGGACGGGTTTGAGCAGTTGTGTTGCGGTGTGTACCGGGTATTATGTGCCAAATGTTGTTGTGTCAGGAGTTTGGTCGTGGAGGGTCTCTAGATCAATCTCCCTCTGGCGCAGTATCGTTTGGTTTGTTGTTGAGTTTAACATTGCATCACTTCGTTCAACTGCCGTCTTCCTTCCTATTCACTCAGTTTTTTTGAGTGAATAGGCTCTTAATATACTAGCGCGCTTTACCATCAACGGATGTATCACTGCTTACCATGTATATAACTGTCAAAATAAAACCTACTAATAGTTTATTTCGTAATCATCCTGCTGGTTATAATTGTGCCAAATTTCACCCAAATCTGTTCAGAAGTTTTTGTATGAAAGATTTTAAAAAATACATACAAACTTTCACTTATAGGTATAATATTAGACTGGTGTTTGCCTACATTGTTGTAAAGCCACAAAAACTTTTTTAATGGGTGTCCGAAACAGAGGAACTGCACGATTACAAAAGTTTAACGTAACTACATTTAAAACTTTGCAACTACTAACGTTCCAAAAACTATTATTTCCCTAACTAATACTTCACTTCACAAGGCAATCGATCAGGTTAAGCTCCGCTTGCCGCGGGGGGCTGTGGATGGGAGCGCATCTTACATATAAAAACGATTCCTAGTCGTTCGTGGATATGAGTTCAATATATGAGTGTTAATACATGAGTTCATATAATTGTCACTTTTTTTAGGGTTCCGTAGCCAAATGGCAACAAACGGAACCCTTATAGATTCGTCATAATATCTGTCTGTCCGTCTGTCCGTCTGTTTGCCACAGCCATTTTTTTTCCGAAAGAAGAGCTGTACTGTTGAAACTTGGTAGTTAGATGTATTCTGTGAACCGCATTAAGATTTTGATGCAAAAATAAAAAAAAAAAAAATATTGATATTGGGGGCTCCCCATACTTAGAACTGAAACTCGAAAAATTTTTGTTCATCAAACACATACGTGTGGGGTATCTATGGATAGGTCTTTAAAAATGATATCGAGGTTTTTAAAATATTATTTTTCTAAACCGAATAGTTTGCGTGGCAGACGCTTCCAAAGTGGAATAAAGTTTGTCCCCCCCCCCCCCTCTAACTTCTAAAGTAAGAAAAAGAAAAAACTAAAAATAACATATGATGTACATTACTAAAAAAACTACCAACGAAAATTGTTTTGAACGAGATCTAGTAAGTAGTTTTTTTTAATACCTCGTAAATCCTAAACCGCTTATTACCGTGTAATCTTTCATACAAATAACAATTTCATACACATAAATCAATGGTACGGAACCCTTTGTGGGTGAATCCGACACGCACTTGGCCGGTTTTTCTTCTTCTTGTTCAGGGGTCCACTGCTGAACAAAGGCCTCCCCCGTGGCTTTCCACAATGACCAGTATTGTGCTGCCCGCATCCATCGGCTTCCCGCGCCCTTCACCAGGTCATCGGTCCACCTTGTTGGGGGCCTCCCTGCGCTGCGTCTTCCGGTACGTGGCCGCTACTCCAGAACCTTACTGTCCCATCGGCTATCGTTTCTACGAGCAATGTGTCCCGCCCACTGCCACTTCATTTCAGCTATTTTTTTACAGTGCTTTTATACTGTAAAGCTGTACGCCTTTTTTACCTTGAGGCTTTTATTTAGGTAATGACTTGTTACTTAATATACATTTCCATTTTTATTGTTTTTTTTTGCTTTGCTGATATATTCGTGTGGCTAGCTGGCATATGGTAATAATTAATTTGATTAAATGTCCTCTGTTTTCTTGTTTTGGTTACTATACAAAGTATTGAATAGAGTCACATGTTTGTTTTAAGTTTAAAGACAGTTGTGCTGCTGGAGAGTTTGTTCCACCACTTCTTCTTCCCAGCGAAAGCACTAGAGTGGTGAAGGGTGGGCGTTTTTGGGGGACTGTCTTATGTAATATTGACGTTCAAAAAGTGCTGGCGCAGCGGTCTACACGCCTGCCTGCGACGTGGAGGCCCCGGGTTCGATCCCCGGCCAGGTCATGACGGAAAAACGATCTTTTCCTGATTGGCCTGGGTCTTGGATGTTTATCTAAATATGTATTTAATATAAATGTAGTGTCGTTGAGTTAGTATCCCATAACACAAGTCTCGAACTTACTTTGGGGCTAGCTCAATCTGTGTGATTTGTCCGTATATATTTATTTACATATTTTTTTATTTCTTCGACAATTTTTACTTTTACTTTTGATTTGTGGATTAAGTAGTTTAAGTTTTAACTTCATTTTATTTTGTTGTTCACATATAACTTTTGTATTCTAATTCTGATTTAAATTAGATTTTATTATTAATATAATATTTCTTCTACAATTTTTATGTTCAGTTTAATTTCAGATGCAATGCAATGCTAATTTATTTATATGCTATCTCTACGGACCCGGACGGAAAATACTTTTTTTATTATTATTACGTTAATTTTTCTATAAATACAAATTAATTTACATTTTAAAATATTTATACAAAAAAAAAACATTTAAAATTATTATTATTATATAGCCCCAGGATATCACGGATATTGAGGCGCAATCTGTTACCAGGGGTACATAATTTCGAATCCCTCTGCGTTCAAATTATTCGTCGGTTATTATTCGGGGCTCCTGTCATCCAGTTTAAGTACAGCATATGCTTATACAATATGAATTTATGTTCGTTATAAAGGTAGTTCATCCCGGATGTTATTGGTAGACCTTTGACAAACCCGCCACACTTTTCCCAACCACTGCAACTCCTGAAAGCCAGAATCAACAGTGGCGACCGCCAGAAAAACGCCGAGCAATGAAGCTCGACGAGTCCCGGAGAAACGATTCAACTGTCTTGGGTCCCGCAACGAAATTAATCAGAAAAGAATAGCGGAGGAGTAAGAAAAAAGATATTTTTTCCACTTCCCTCCATAACAAGCAGGAGACAGAACAGAACTAGGCCAAACGGCACAAAGGGATATTATTGCAACTGGGAGAAGCCCAGATTGCCAAACACCACGGATTAAAATTTGATTAAGTTAATGGGTCCTAAGTAGGTATTAGCTGTTACAATTGATTCCAATAATAGGTATGGCAAAAGCGCCTGAACGCACGGAAATTGGTTCTAGTTTCAGTTTAGTTCTAGGTCAGTACTGAAGCCTTACCGGTACTGGCAGGTGTACTTCCAGTCGACCTTGAGGTACAGCGACGTGCTTCAATGTACTACTCCGCGAGGGGGGAGGCCATGGACACTAATTTTGTTACACAACGCGACTTTAATAAAATCTCTAGATTATTTAAACCTCAGACTGAAGTCTGGGAGGACCTCTTATACGAATGGCAAAGTAGGTGGGATAATTCCATCAAGGGCCGGCACCTCCATCTGTTCTTTCCATCCGTTGGCGATCGGCTGGCTAAGACATGGCTGGTGGTTGACCACTGCGTTGCCCAATTTCTCACAGGTCATGGCAACTTTAAAAGTAAACTGTATTCTTTTAAACTTGTTCCTTCCCCTTTGTGTCAGTGTTCTACATCGAACTGTGAATTTGAACAGTCCGCACATCACATCTTGTGGGAGTGTGTTCTTTGGCAGAATGAACGCAATATTATGTTGGATAGTGTACAAGTTACATCCGGAGTCGTTTATTATACGGACCTTGTAGACCTTTGACAGTCGTATTTTCTTCAGCCTATAGAAGTCCACTGCTGGACAAAGGCCTCCCCAAACGCTTTCCACATTGGGGCGTTTGCAATAATCCCCACGCGTGTTGGGGATCGCAGTAATTTATTAGTCCACAGGAGAAGCGCTGCTGCCCGCTTCCCTGATGAGAGTTCCCTTAGTCGCCTCTTACGACACCCACGGGAGGATATGGTTTGATACTATTCTAAGCCCGGTACCACATGGGGTTGCAGTCGTATGATATATATCAATCCTGGTTTTTGGAATTTCATCGAAATTCGTTTAGAAGTTTTTGCCTGAAAGAGTAATAATGTCCATTCATCTATACTTATCTATACTAATAAATAAAGCTGAAGAATTTGTTTGTTTGTTTGAACGCACTAATCTCAGGAACTACTGGTCCGATTAGAAAAAATATTTTTGCGTTGGGTATCCCATTAATTCAGGAAGGCTTTAAGCTATATAACATCACGCTGCGACAAATAGGAGTGGAGCATAACTAAACCACGCAAACGAAGTCGCAGGCGGCCGCTAGTATTTTATACATCCTCCATACAATGTTTCACATTTATAGTAAGATATAGTTGGATATGATTTAATATTACGCTGCAATCTGCAGGATCAGAACAAAAAGAAAAAGTTGAACTGAAAGAGACCATATAAATAATAATGGAAGTAAGCTTTTGGTTGAGGCAATAAATTATTTTCCACCTTCATCATCATCAACATCAACCTTTTTTATCGTCCCACTGCTGGGCATAGGTCTCCTCTCATACAGAATAGGATTGAGCGTAATCACCACGCTTGCTCAATGCGGGTTGGCGATTTCAGATTTACAAGTCCAGGTTTCCTCAAGATGTTTTCCTTCACCTTGTAATCAGTCATTGCTGTCCAAGATATATTTAGAAAGTACATATAACTTTAGAAAAAAAGTTTCATTAGTACATGCCTGACCTGGAATCAAACCTCCACATTTATACTTGAGAGGCTGGTGTTTTAACCACTAGGCCACCACGACTTACTAAACTTACTACGACTTACTTCAAAAATATTGGTGTCTATCTTTCCTCTGGTAGAACTAGACAGAAACTCTGAAAAGAAACATCAAAACAGACCAGAGTCTGTTTCCTACAAAGTGCAGGAATGGCTAAACTTTGAACATTAATTATTACTACAAGAAACCCAACGGTTACAAATTAATAATATAATTATACTCCTCCTTTATTTCAAGTACGTGAACACTGGGGCCTCTTGGTGCATTATGATCTATACAAAAAAAATAGGTCTCTCTTTGAGCATGGGCTTTATTGAGGAGGAGAAGGCATGGGATCAAATCAAATCAAATCATTTATTTCAAATAAACCAGTTACAGGCACTTTTGAATTGTCAGAAGGTCGGTCAGTCAGTAAGGTGAAGCTAGTCGCCCATTCCAAAGAGTAGGCACCTATGGAGAAGAACGGATAAGAAACTCCATGGACACTCTTTTAAATTATCAAGCTATTGATTCAAATATTTGATTACATCATTCATTTTGAAATCAATCGTGTGAGAACGATGCAGAAATATATTGTACGCTAAGAGCGTCCATTATGGAAAACATACAAAAAAAAAAAAAACACAACAACAAAAAAGACTAACCCAACAAATATATGCTTTACAGCAAGTACATTGTGCTCACATGTGTGCCATGCAATTATACAATACTAAGAAATTGAATCTACACAATGCAAGGATAGTTTTGTCCAAGGTTCAGCAGCTCCAACAGTGTTCCCGAATGCTAAGTTTAGCTTCTGTGTAGCTGCACCATCCAACTGTGGGCTGTATGCTAGGGCGGTTATGCTATATAAATAATAATTGTGTTTATAGCGTCCATAGTAATTCTATGTTCCATGGTGAAGGGTTTCTTGTTTAAATTCAATAATAAATGACCAAGTTACTAATAATTAAAATATGTGTGCTGTCACGCCCTTTATGCCTGGGGCTGTTATTTAGGTAATAAGTTTTTACTTATTTACATTTCCATTTTAATTATATTCTTTTTTTCGTGGCTGGTATTTTGGAGTGGCTAACTGGCATATGGTAAATAATTTCATTGTTGTTGTGTTTTCTTGTGTTCATTACTATACATAGTATTGTATAAAGTCATGTATTTTTAATAAAAAGAAAACAGAAGGAGTTTGTTCCGCCATTTCTTCTTCCCAGCGAAGTGGCCAAGGGCGGGCGTTTTGGGGGGACTGTCTTATGTAGTATTGATGTTCAAAAAGTGCTGATTCTCTGCAAAATTTGAATAAATAACTTTTAATTTAATTTCTTATTTATTGTATATAATATATAGAATAATTAAGAAATTTAATCAATCATTTTTGAATCAATGATTCATTTCAATGATTCAATCATTTCAATGATTCAATCATTGAAATGAATTCACATTCATTGATCAATAATTGATTTGACCGTTCATTTAAAAAACGTCCATCGTCGTCATGTAGACTGTGAGTTTGATCTAGAGTTGACAATGTCGATGACATTTTGGTTTTTTCTTTACAATAACTTATTCGGTATGGCTCATAGATATGAATAAAATCTAAAGATTATTCTATCTATTATGTGCGAAAAGAAAATTAAAAACAAAAAAATATCGATAGAACTACATAATTATATATTTCAATCTACTCTATTATCAATCTAACTGAATGAAAGAATAGTATTCGAAAAAAAAAAAAATAAGCGTTCAAATTAAGAACACCCTGCTTCTTTGAAGTCCTTTAAAAATATCCTATAACATGGTAAAAATAAAAAGATTTTATTAAAATCTTAAACAAAGTTTTGGACTGATTGAAAATAGCCCTACAGTTGTTTAATGAACTGTGAAGTTCTAAGTTCAAATTCGTTAAAAAAATGCGTGTGTAAAGGTCATCGTTTCAGTTGTCCGACTGAGTTTGTCTAGTCTTTTCTTTCAGATAAGTGAGATAGGAAACGCTGACTTCATAATCAGACTATAATATTGCCACTCCTGGGACACAGGCCTCCCCCCAGTTTGGGGGCGTTGCTACGCGAACAGCGTGGTAGATGTCACATGTGTTAGAAAGTTTTACTTCTAGACCCCGGTTGTAGATGCCGTTTTTTTTTTGTAATAATTATAAACTAGTGCTTGATCCCGCCTGATGGTAAGCAGAGATGTAATCGTTGATGGTAAAGCGCGCTAGTTTATTAAGCCTATTCACTCAAAAAAAGTTGAGTGAATAGGAAGAAAGACGGCAGTTGAGCGAGGTGATGCAATGTTAAACCCAACAACACGACTTACAATGTTGCGCCAGAGGGAGATTGATCTGGAGACCAACCGAGACCAAACTCCCGACACAACAACATTTGGCGCATCGTACTCGGTACACATCGCAACACAACTCCTCAGATCCGTCCTCCGTACGGCTTCACCAGACACCATACCGGAACACAACGAATCGCTTGGCGGCAAGACTTTGTCTGGTGGGTGGTAAACGACCTAGGCAAAGTGACATTTAAAAACGAATAGAAAGCCTTACATTAAAAATCTTAACACTGTTGAAAGTTGCCGCAGAAATACGCAGAGACGCAATGAAAAAAAAAAAAACAAAAATGTGTACTTTGCACAAAATAAAAAAATAAAACAACTTAATATTAAAACTAATGAAAGAGATTTCATTTTTATAATCGCAATAAAAAAAATCATACATCATGCTCTTACTAAAAAAAATACCGGACTTGAATACCGAAAAGAGAGAGAGAGAGACAGAGACAAAAAATAAACGCCATTTAAAAAAAAAAAAGCAGTGGTGGGACTGACCCACAGATATGAAAACTGAAATCATTAAAAAACATAGAATATAACTACTTACTAAAAGTAAAAAACAGAAAACAATCACTGTGTCGGATCGGTCAGTCACGATCACTTGGATTCAATTCTTTTCCCCAGCCAACAAGTACTCAACTTCGCTAAAGAAGGTTTTGCTTTAAAAATTTCAAACTTCAAGCTGTTCCAAAAAAAGAAAAAAAAATAACCGGATTTGAATATCGAATCCGTAAGTGTGAATATCGAGGCCATGTTGAACATGTTTTCATGGTTGATATGGGATGAGATGAATTCATCCGAAAAACAAACTTTATACCTTCTGTGATACAAATGTCTCCCATAAATCATGACGATAAATGGCCGAATTTTTTTAATACGTTGACTTATAACCGGAATTTTTTAGATCTCCAAAACACTGTAAGCCAACTTATCTATACTAATATATAAATCTGAAGAGTTTGTTTGTTTGAACGCACTAATCTCAGGAACTGCGGGTCAACGGGACAACTTCTTTTTGCGTTGGATAGCCCATTAATTAAGGAAAGCTTTAGGCTATACAGAGTGGTGCTGACAATACGACAATAAATTAAACATCGTGTATCTCAACACATTCTCAGTTTACCCATAAAAAATCATATAAATATATCCATTAGTTTAGTCACAGGAAATTATTTTTCATTTTTCACATTTTCTACATGATGTAGTACATGTTGATAAGGAAGCGCTTACAGGTTAATGATCGCCGCATCCTGCGGTCAGAAACTTTAATAATAATGGCGCAAAAAAGCAAGTCGATACAGGGTCGCGCTGTCGTCGATCGAAGGTCAGTGAACCAATATTTTTAAAGGATGTTCTATTCCGTTTGCAATTTTATGCGATTTAGTTTGTTTGAAATATTATTTTTTTTTATTTTTGATGCCAGCTTTTTTGTGAACCAGCATTGTTCGTGTTTTCATTTATTGTCGTATTGTCAGAACCACTCAGTATAACATCATGCTGCGATCTAGCGGAGCGTAGCACAACAAAAATTTAAAATGTATGCTATATATTATAACTACAAGTATAATAATGTATCTATCTATAGAAATTTACTCTTTTGGGGTTCAAATGACATGACATGTTCAAATAATTAACTCTGACTGAGCTGCTCGCTCTGTTAAGCATTGTTATTAAGCAATATGCGTAATTATAACGTAAATTATTGTAAACATTTTCATTTTTAATGTCTGGACTTGAAAAAAGACGATGCTCCCTGAGTTTGTTTCGGCTATTTCTTCTCAGAGGTAGGCAGTTAGGAAATGCCGGCTTCATCTAGTTAAAAAAAAAAACATATGATGTTTAAAAGTGATCAGTGACCCTACTTGCTTAATAAACGATTTCATTTCCACGCGAACGAGGTCGCGGGCGGCCGCTCGTTTGATAATAATGTCAACATGGTATCTTCACGCATTCTAGTAAAAAATGAGTTTTAATCATACGTATATCTGTGTCTGTAACTTACTAACAATAGAAGTTAAGTAAAGTTGTTACTAACCCAGTTTTTCTAGTCTATTCTTGACAAACACTGATGGAAGCAACGACAGCCTCCGTGGCGTAGCGAAAGCAGGCGCGGACGCTGTGTAAGAAGGCGTGGGCAGTAGTGCAAATATTTGTTTGCATGAATATGAATATATGCACTGGTCTGGTCTTGCCTCGAAAAGCACTTTAAGCCGTTAGACCCGGGTGCCATATGAACAGCTAATGGCAGTCGTTACGGGTTGTTGAAGCCCCCAAAAGTTCAACAATTGGTCTAACTGCAACGCTTCGAATTCGCCTTCGGGTTGTGAAGGTTAGACGGCAGTCGATTGACGGAAAATATCGCAGTTTAGCCAAATCAGCAGTTAGATTGCTAAAGCGGACCCCAGACTCTAAAGCTGAAAAAGCTTCGGATGCGACTGGAATTAACGCTGAGATGATAATGATGATGATGATGCCAGACGGATGCAACGACAAAGGATTTTACACAGGTTTTATATTTTCCTTTTATGGCTATGAAAATTTGACTAAAAACTTGCCACAAGCAGGTGAAAATACGGAGCCACACTTTCACAGAAAGTACATGTTAGTAATATTAAGGATACACCGTTATAATCGAGCACATAAAGTATTTTCAAAGAAGGCATTGAGATGCAAACGAAAATAATGATCGTATTTGTTGAAGATCCTTTGAACCTTAAAATATTGTAACACAGTAGATAGTTTATAATTCTTTTTTTTATATTGTGTCTTTTTAAGTCCATTTTAGTTTTTGTTTTAACATCAAATTTGACTCACATCATCTTCATCTCAGCGTTAATCCCAGCTCCATCCAAAGCTTTTCCAGCTTTGGAATCTGGGGTCCGCTTTATCAGTCTAATTGCTGATTTTGGCTAAACTTCGATATTTTCCATGAAGGGACTGCCGTCTGACCTCTACAACCCGAAGGTGATATCGAAGCATTGCAGTTAGACCAATTGTTGGAATTTTGAGGGCTCCAAAAACCCGTAACGACTGCCATTAGCTGTTCATATGGCACCCGGGTCTAACGGCTTAATGTGCTTTCCGAGGCACGAGCAGACCAGCGCATATATTCATATTCATGCATACAAATATTTGCTCTACTGCCCACGCCTCCTTACGCAGCGTCCGCGCCTGCTTTCGTTACGCCACGGTGGCTGTTAGCAAACTTGACTCACAATTATTATGTTATAACCGTTCGTATTTAACTTTGGTTGTCTGAGTCCCGTTTTATCTTTCGCACTATTCTCGATCCCCGTTGGAATATTGGGTTAAAAAGCATGATGATGGTCTGGTGAAGCCGTACGGAGGACGGGTCTGAGCAGTTGAGTTGCGATGTGTGCCGGGTACGATGCGCCTAATGTTGCTGGCTTGGGAGTTTGGTCGTGGAGGGTCTGCAGATCAATCTCCCTTTGGCGCAGCATCGTTGGTCGTGTTGTTGGGTTTAACATTGCATCACCTCGCTGAACTGCCGTCTCCCTTGCTATTCGCTCAGTTTTTCTGAGTGAATAGGCTCTTAATAAACTAGCGCTCTTCACCATCATCGATCGCATCACTGCTCACCATCACGCGGGATTGCGGTCAAGCGCTACTAAACTAGCGCTTGACCGCAATCCCGATAAAAAAAAAAGATATAGATATATAATAGGAATCTTCGTTCTTCCAATAATTATCTTCTACGATGTACGACTCATCGCTCTGGTTATCTTCATATCTTTGTCCAGGCGGTTTTCCTTTGGAATGATCTTCCTCAGAATATCAGGACGTTGACCAGTCGGTATAAGTACATTTAAAGTTAAAGCTCGGGAATACTTACGCAAGAAATAGGAGATTCATCAAACATGTAATTTTTTTTTCTCTATCTATATTTTTTTTATGTCTCTCTACTGTTTATATTTTGTATATATGTATTCATGTATTTATTATATATTGTTTTTGTTTCTCTTTTAACTTTAATATCTTTTATATCTTTGCACCTACCATGTTTTGTCTCTGCATCACCTTAAGGTAGACTGATTTAAAATGCCTAAGTCCGTCATTGTGCAATATTTTTATTTTGTGTATAAAGTTTTAATAAATAAATATAGTCATTCTATCAAGAAAATGAAGAAGTAAATTAACTTACTTTCGTATAAATTATATTTAGCTAGGATAACGCTGTGGGCGTTAGCGGGGTAAAGGAAGAGTGAGACCAGAGGGCCTAGCCAAAGTAACATTCTATCGGCGTCAACGACAGTAGAAAACGAAAAAAATGAATGAGACTGGAGAAAAACCACGGGACCGAAAACTAATAGAAATGTGCTAGACAACATGCTTATTTTGACAATCGTTGACGCTAGGGAGCGTTTCGTTTCGAACGCTTTCTTTCTATCGGGTGGACCTTGTAGATAACGCTAGAAAATGGCGGTTTGTCGGTCAGCTGTTTGTTTGAGGTGTGTTGCTTGCGAGTTATTTTGTTGGATTTGAATTATTTTATTTGTGATTACATTTTGTTTACTGTGAAATATGCATACATTACAATTATTATGGGCTGCAGACAAGGAAGAAGTATGGCTCCGGCGACAAGATAGATTATTACGGGCGAGGCTTTGAAAGAATTGAGGATATCACGGACACTGATTTCCGAAACCGATATCGGTTTGATAAACGTCCTTTTCGTAAGCTTTGTCGTGATTTTCGCCGCTGGACCAACTTGAAGGGGTCTCGACTGCCCTTTGAGACAAAAGTAAGTGGCATTTCTATTTTTACATATTACCGTAAAACGGGGTGAATAGAACCCCACCCTTTAAAAGAAGGATTTTAAAATTGCTTTTACAAACTAATAAACAAACTTGAAACAAATTTGGTCACTCAAATCCAGCAAATAATGAATATCATTATGATTTTTAAATAACTTTTAGTTCTGTAACATTTAGAAACTTGCAAAGTACTTACATTTTAATATCCTTTACAATTAAACACCGCAAATACTTAAAATATAAACAAATCACAATTGGCTTGTATCCTAAAAAATAATTTAATGTCCGTCAGATAGCTTTATAAAAAATATTGAACACGTATTTTTTATTTTTTCTTTTATTCAAATACTTAGGAAGATATATCGATTTCAAATGTCGCATGACGTCACGCCATGGTGCAAAATATAGAACGGCGTGACGTAATTAGCCCCCACTCTGTAACTTTAATACGCTATATCTCAGTAATTTTTGGTAATTAAGACAAAATGCAAAATACGGGTCTTAATTTTTTTTATTATCTGTAAGACGGACTAATTATTTTTTTGATTTTCATGCCTTGGATACATCCCTATTATCTAAATAAACTCCGCGCGCGCATTTTCAATGTCAAGTGTCTCTTTTTTGCCGTCGAAGAGCGAATGTTTAAGTGAATGATCGCTAACCACTGAGCAAGATTTCTCCGATACGAATAGAATCAGCGATTGGCGTTAACTTGTGACTTTGTCTAGCATTCTATCGACAATAACGCTACTTCGTTATCGATCGTAGATTTAGAAACGCTACGAAGCGTGTTTACTTTGTCTAGGCCCTCAGAAAACCTTAAAATAGTCGCTATACCACCTCCAACCACCGAACTAGTATATCAATCTACTTCGAATCACATCTGCTGGACGATATAACTGCTCAGGAGTCTGAAGTTGACATATTTGTATAAAGCAGCAAATCTATGTTAAATGCCTGTATGAACTTTTTTAGTTAAATGTTATATTGTTAGCTTGTTACATGCTTTTGTGTATACTGTATAAGTGCAGCAAGCTATTGTTATATAAATAGCCCTATACCTATATAGTTACATGGAAATATTTTAACAACCTTTTTATCATCTTGTAAAGGTCATTACGGTGCCTCTAAGCAAATTCTGCCTCAGTTGCTGGAGTGCTCATCCACTTGTAACTTCGGTGACTCCAAACATCTTACTGACGTCATAATCAACGTGGCCATCTACTGAGCTAAAACTTTGTTAAAAATCAAAAAAATATATATGTTAGAAAGAAAGAAAGAAAAAACGTTTATTTGCAATAAACATGACGCAAGAGTTTATAAAAACTTAAAAATAAGAAATATTTGAGGGAAACATGCTCCACATCCACGCAAAACGGCTGTCGCTCAGCATTATGCTGCGACTCTATGCAAAAACAGAGCCCAGCGCTGGTTTTCAGCGATAGGCGGCGTCGACGTAAAGACGTTACCCGATGCAACAAACAATTAAAAGTAGCACCGAACCGGTAATACAGTAAAAATAAAAACGTAATAATAAAAAGATATAAAAAGTAAATCCAATTGTTAATGGTGAGAGCACAATTTCAACAAACACAAACAGAAATATAAAAAATAAAATACGGCATATATAAAAACTACGAGAATATCATCCTCAAAAATGACATACATCTGGTTCCGGTTTGACATTCAGCATTTTCTAACCTAGTCTGTGGTTTGTGGTTTGTCGCACGCGCATCCAATCCAACATGCTTAAAACATTGTTTGATACTTTGTCTGGTGGGTGGTAACTTCTGCCGGCAGCCGATGTTATGGTCTACCACCGAGAAAAACATATTCTCCAACATCCGCTACTTGAGTTATGGAGCGCAGCGTGGTGATTCTAACACGATCTATACACTTAACACCTATTATGGTGCGCTCCTTTGCCAGTTGGCAATTCTTGAGTTTGGACTTCTGTTGTTTATAGTAAGTGACGAACCTTGTTTAGCGTAGATCAAAACGGCCAAATAATAAATAGAAGATAGAGAATATCATTACAAATAATAAATAGATGATTTTTTTCATCACATACATATAATATTGTCGTCCTCCATGGCGCAACGGTCAACACGCCTGCCTGCGACGTGGAGGCCCCGGGTTCGATCCCCGGCCAGGTGATGATGGAAAACGATCTTTTCCTGATTGGCCTGGGTCTTAGATGTTTATCTATATATGTATCTATTACAAATATAGTATCGTTGAGTTAGTATCCCATAACACTAGTCTAGAACTTACTTTGGGGCTAGCTCAACCTGTGTGATTTGTCCGTATATATTTATTTACTAGCGGCCGCACACGACTTCGTTCGCGTGGAGTTAATTATATGAACATTTTATTTTAACCGCTCGTCGTGGAGGACCTTGGGGAAGACCTATGTCCAGCAGTGGACGTCTTTCGGTTGAAATGATGATGATGATGATTTTAACTCCGAAATATACAGCATACATTTTAATTGTTTATTATGTTCCGCTACTACTGATCGTAGCGTAATGTTATATATAGCCTAAAGCCTTCCTGGATTTATAGGCTATCCAACACAAAAAGAATTTTTCAAATCGGACCAGCAGTTCCTGAGATTAGCGCGTTCTAACATACAAACCCAGCCGCTTTATATATTAGTATAGTTTTAAAAAAATATATTAAATAAAAGAGTATTATCATTATATAAATCATGACCTACATAATAATATTATGGTAGTTCTTGTAATTTTAAAAACGTTCACTGTCCGATTTCACTCTTGTTCTATCAAACAAACCTTTAAACGCCCTACATTTTTGATAAGTTTTTGACGTTTATTGTCACTTTGATACGATTGTGAGTGAGTTTCGATGACTTTCAGTGTCGTTTTTTTTTTGACGGGAAAGCTGAGTGTCACGCGCATTTTTCATTAGACTTTTAAAATTATTTATAGTATCGTTTACTAAATAAAAGCGCATGATTTATGTAGTCAAAAGTGCATTCAGTAAATAATTCATAAAGACCATTGAAATATTGCAGCATAGTGGCCACATCATGACTTTGTCTCAAACCTCCCTCGTAGACGGCTCACGCGGCCGTTTTTTCAACTGTCATTGGCGATATCTGCCATTATTGTGAAATAAAATTTTCAAAGAATTTCTATAATAAGTTACACGTGTTATTGGCAAAATTGTGGTATCTATTCCATAGAGGTCAGTGATCAAAGGTTGAGGTTGAATCTCACCTTGAAATAAGAAGAAGAAGAAGACTTTCAGTATCATGTAAGCAAAACTGGTCTTAGTTTATATAAATTCATTCAATTTTATAAAAAGTTAGTTATAGACAATAGACATACTATATTTCTGTTCGTTTCGCTAAAGACATTTAAAAGACGCTAATAATATGTGTTCTCTTATATTGTATGTATTATAACCCTACTATCCGGTATACAGGTTTGATATATAAATACTAGCTTTCCGCCCGCGGCTTTACCCGCGTGGAATTCGGATATATCGCGCTTTTTAGATTCCCCTCGGGAATATCTTATTTTTTTTTTTTCATGATAAAAAGTACTCTATGATTTAATCCGGACTTCTAACTTTACGTTTACAAAATTCCAAAGCAATCGGTTCAGTAGTTACGGCGTGAAAGCGGAACAAACAAACTCACTTTCTGATTTATAATATTATATCATACATCAAAATCATGATCTTCATGATTAGTTAATTAATCAAATGTTGGCTGGAAAGGATAAAAAGACGAGAGATTACTATTGCAGATATCCCTTAGAACTGAAAGACATCAACGATTTACTTTTAATTAACTTTATTATTTTACTAAAAAAAGAGGTTTGTGAACTGATTTTTCATTAAACAGATATTGTTTTATTCGTGGAATAATTTTGACGTCTGACCTTTTTTGTGTCGAAGAATTAATTATTCTTAAAAATTCTAAGTCATTCCTCCAATAAAATTAGAAAGTAGTAGTGCTAGCAAAATCGGCTCTTAGTTTTAAAACGAATTTATGAATTATTAATTTTTCAAATCTATTATGTGCATTTTTTAAATTTATAAATATTTTCCTCGAACGATAAATTATTATATGAAATAAAAATATTTCGATTAGTTTTAGTATACCACATAGACGGCGTAGTTTTTGATCGAAATTAGGTGTAATTTATTTCTGAAAAACACTTTTTTAAAGAAGAATATTCCTATCTAGGATGATAGTAAGCAATGATGCAATCTTTGATAGTTGCCTTGCCTAGCCTAGCCTAGTTAGTATAATAATGTTCTAAGAAAAATAAAACCTCGAATAATTCAACCAGTAGACAATCTACCTAGCCTTTTCCAACCTATTTTCGGTTAAACTAATTTGATGCAAATTAATTCCAGTACCTATTAATTTTACATGAAACGACGCTGACCTCCGAAACTCAGTTACCATGTAGTGTAACATGGAAATATTCTAACAACAATTCACTAACAAAATATCTTCACAAGATGCGAAGGCTGTAAATAAAGATAGAATCGAACGCTAATTAGTAACTGGAATCTTAGTCACTTAAGCTTCTTATTTAAAGTTCGTCAAAGAATATTGGTCCAGCTTCCTAGTATTCAATTTTTAATGCACGGGAGATTTTTCTGAGCTAATAAACCCTTTGAAAAGAAATACTTCAGTAGCTCTTTGAAACAGATTCATATGAGCATTCACGGGAAAATTATAAAAGCACTATTTCCCTAAAAAGTTGAAATAACGTAAAATACTTTCGCTTATGTTTTTTGCGGATCGTTTATCAAGGAATTTTTTTAAAGGGCTTAAAAGTTTTTGTTTTTAGTTGGTAATGACAATAGGAATTAACCACGTTTAAAAATGTTTTTTTGATTTAATTTATTGTGTTATATTTAACTTTTAGTGCATTTTTATGTGTACCTACATATTTACGCCACGAAAAGGAGCTACAATTAAGATTTCATTTAATATAAATCACCCCAATTCCAAATAAACTTTTAGAAATATTTTTAAGATTTAATTTTTTTTTATATATTTCACTTTTAATTTACTTTTTAATACGTCCCGAAAAGGAGCTAAAATTAAGGTTTAATTTGATATAAATCACCTCAATTCCACACAACACGACTATTAAAAAAATAAAACGTAAGAAAAAAAATATTAAATAGTGTTGTACTCACATTCGTCCGTAGGTCGCGTCCGCACAGTCCGCAATGAACAGGTGTCTACTCCTCGGTACTACATCGCCTCGCCTTATATACTACTTGCGACCAGAACTCGTAAACGGCCGACGCCAGATTAAAAAGTATTACATGTTTTATAACAACTTGTGACGTCATATTACATCATATATATCTAACATAATATTTGATGACAATTAAGGGTAACATTGGAAGAAAATAAATTGTATGTCGTGTTTTTAAGAATCAGATGCTGGTTTTTCTAAAAGTTTTGAGACAGTAACATCTCATTATAGCGTTTATTTGAATTGGGCAAAACAATTAATTACAAAAGTAAAATAAAAAGGGTATGCCTTTTGCCTTGTAGTAGGATAGAATATGGGCTGAAAAAATAATAAGCAAAACCACAATTACAGGATACTAATTTCAAGCCACATTAATATACCACCATTTATAAATTGAGGCAACAAATTAAAAAGTTGTCTGAAGAATACTTAGACCTTGCAATATTTATTGCTGCTTCAGCATATTTCCAAGATGCAGGGATAATGTTCATGATAATTCCCGTACGGAATAAATATTTGTATCGTTCGGCTTTTTGTGTATGTGAGTTTATATGTTTGTAAACGCATCCACGATACAGAAGTTTTTTAGTCTAAATTGCTAGTGTACAGAAAAATATCAATAAACCCTATATAATCATTCTATTAATTTATAAGAAGATAATTGCTTATTAGAATAACCAAAGTCACCGACATAGCCAGTGGCATTGCTCGTAGAACCGAATAACCGATGGCCGATGGGGCAGTAAAGTTCTTTAGTGGCGGCCACGTACCAGAAGACAAAGTGTAGGGAGGTCCCCAACAAGGTGGACCGATGACCTGGTGAAGGTCGCGGGAAGCCGATGGATGCGAGCATCACAAGGCCGGTCATCGTGGAAAGCCTTGGGGGAGGCCTTTGTCCAGCAATGGATAATTGCTTTTCTAAATTATAATTACTATTACCACTGACCCCTGCGTCGTTCGGTGCATTTCCTGATGAGGTAATATTGAGGTTTCTGGAAATCTAAGTTAAATAATAATGACTAGCGGCCGCCAGCGGCTTCGTTCGCGTGGAGTTAGTTATGCTCCGCTCCTATTGGTCGCAGCGTAATGTTATATAGCCTAAAACCTTCCTAGATTAATGGGCTATCCAACGCAAATAGAATTTTTCAAATCGGACCAGTAGTTCCTGAGATTAGCGCGTTCAAACAAACAAACAAACTCTTCAGCTTTATTATATTAATATTAGTATAGATTGAAAATCAAAGGTTATTTATTTAAATTAGACTGATATTTAGCATTTTTAGAACGTCAATATTACATAGGCAGTGTCCCTAAATGCCCGCCTTTCGCCAACTCCTAGTGCTTTCGCTGGGAAGACGAAGTGGTGAAACAAACTCCCAAGCAGCACAGCTATCTGTTCAGCTAGAAAAACCTGACTTATAATACTAGGCGTACAATATAGGCAATAACATTACAAGGCATAGAACATTAAATTATATTATCTATACTAATATACAAAGCTGAAGAATTTGTTTGTCTCTATGAACCCGTTAATCTCAGGAACTACGTGTCCAATTAGAAGAATTCTTTTTGCTTGGATAGCCTATGAGTCCAGGAAGTCTTTAGGCCATATAAAACCACGCTGTGACAAATAGGAGCAGAGCATATCAAACATTTTAAATGTAGGTATGCTGTATATTATGATCTAGAAGTATCATAATGTATCTATAGAAATCGACGCTTTGGGTTTAAAATAAAATGTTCCAATAACTAGCTCCACGTGAACGAAGATGCGGGCGGCCGCTAGTTTACCATATGTCAGCTAGCTACGCCAATATCATTAAAATTAGAAATGTAATGACTTTTTTCATTCTGTATGTAGGTTTGTACAAACATTTACAAGTCAAACATATTTTTAATAGCACTGGATCAGTTCGTGTAGTACCAGGCATATAATAGTACCAATCCATATCCTCCCGTGGGTGTCGTAAGAGGCGGCTAAGGGAACTCACCAGGGAAGCGGGCAGCAGTGCTTCTCTTGTGGAATTACAAATTACTGCTATCCCCAACCGTGGGGCCCTGAAGGATGCCATTGTCCAGCAGTGGACCTCTATAGACTGGGAAGAAAAAGATTTTTTTTTTTTTAATATATATAAACTAGCTCTTGACCGCAATCCCGCCTGATGGTAAGCAGTGATGCGATCGTTGATGGTAAAGCGCGCTAGTTTATTAAGAGCCTATTCACTCAAAACTGAGCGAATAGGAAGGAAGACGGCAGTTGAGCGAGGTGATGCAATGTTAAACCCAACAACACGACCAACGATGCTGCGCCAAAGGGAGATTGATCTGAAGACCCTCCACGACCAAACTCCCACCACAACAACATTTGGCGCATCATACCCGGCACACATCGCAACACAACTACTCAGACCCGTCCTCCGTACGGCTTTACCAGTCATCATGCCGGAACACGACAAATCGCTTGGCGGCAAGGCTTTGTCTGGTGGGTGGTAACTTCTGCCGGCAGCGGATGTTATGGCCTACCACCGAGATGAGGATCAGTTCGGCCGTTCCTATCTGACTACTCTAAGAAGGAAGGCTGAAAGAAACTCAGAGTCTACTGTCTCTTTTAAAAGCCAGAAATAATCTTGACCACATAATAATAATCATTATTACACAAAAATTGGTACAAAAAAAAAAATGAAGTCCCTGACTCCTGTGCTAGGTGATATACCTGTGTTACAGGAGCTATTGCCCTCTCCCAATAGGATATTTTACAGAATCCTATGCAAAAAGATTAACAGAAATAAATGAATTTGGTAACAAGAGAAACTAAATTAAAAGCGTTTAAAAGATGCCTGTATTGAGTATTTGTCAGTGGGTGTTTATGTGCGTGTGTGTGTGAGTAACAGCTCGTGTGTGTGTGTGTGTTCGTGTTTGTGTGTGTGCAGCAGTTATTTACCAGACGGGTCGGCAGAAGTTACCACCCACCAGACAAAGTCTTGCCGCCAAGCGATTCTTCGTGTCCCGGTATGATGTCTGGTGAAGCCGTACGGAGGATGGGTCTGAGCAGTTGTGTTGCGATATGACCTGGGTACGATGCGCCAAATGTTGTTGTGTTGGGAGTTTGGTCGTGGAGGGTGTCCAGATCAATCTCCCTCCGGCGCAGCATCATTGGTCGTGTTCTTGGGTTTAACATTGCATAACCTCGCTCAACTGCCGTCTTCCTTTCTATTTACTTAGTTTCTTTTTTTTTTGTGTGAATAGGCTTAATAAACTAGCGCGCTTTACCATCAACGATTGCATCACTGCTTACCATCATCATCATCAATTGCGTAACACGCTACCAGTAGCAATAGTTTCATTTAGAAAGTTCAGACAGACACATTTTTTCTTCTGTTTTTCTAAAACATTGTCCACTCTAGGAATTTCTCCTGTATCGTGGGTGCGTTTACAAACATATAACTCACATTCATAAACATCCAGACCCGGAACAGCTAGTTGTAGGTGATACAAATATTTGTTCCGTGTGGGAATCGAAGCCGCGACACCCAGTATAGCAGTCAATAGCTTAACAATCAAAGATGTCGTATATCTTCGAAATTTTGGCTTTAGGACATTCAGGTTTCCTTATAATGTTTTCCTTCACTGTTTTGAGAGCAGTGGCAATGAAATAATAGGGTAGTTGACTAAAAAAAACTAATTAGTCCGTCAGTCAGATTTCCAAAAAATACTGGACACGTATTTTTTTTTTCATATAAACAAAAAATTAAGACCATACAGTGCGTTGAAAACTCGTGTGACGTCACTGCACGCTACACTTTATTGCGAGCAGTGACGTCACCAGTCACCACTCCTGATCTTTGATACCTTCTACATTAGTCAATTTTTATTGATTTGATAAAACAAAATATATATATCCAATATTTTTCCATAATATGAATGACGGACTAAATTGAATCAATTTTTTTCTACCCAGAAAACATCACTCTTGTGGAAAAGAAAACGTAAGAGAGACATAATGTAGATCAGTGGAGTCATTACGTATCACTATATCGGTAGTGGTTTCATTGTGACAGATTTTCATTGTCAGAAAGACACACTTTTCGCATATATGGGGTAATGGATCCACAATATGCTCCAAAATTATTCCAACTGATGGTAATAGTTTGTTATGCGATTAGGGTGCTGCAGGGTAATAGAGTAGTTGACTAAAAAAAAAACTAATTAGTCCGTCAGTCAGATTTCAAAAAAAAAAAAAAAAAAACTAGACACGTGTTTTTTCTTTTTTCATATAAACAAAAAATGAAGACGATACAGTGAGTTAAAAGTCGTGTGACATCACTCCTTGCTACACTTTTTAGCAACGAGTGACGTCACCAGTCACCAATCCTGATCTTTGATGCCTTTTATATTTGTCAATTTTTATTAATTTGATAAAACAAAATATACATGTCCAATATTTTTCTATAATCTGAATGACGGACTAAATAGAATCAATTTTTTACCCAGGAAACAATAGCAATGGGTTCCATTTTGACAGTACAATAGTATTCATTGCGTTATTTGCGTTGTTGAGCTCATACATTTTCAAACATAGGGATCAATAGTATAGCAATAAGCTTCAAAATGATTCCAACTCAAAGTAATAGTGTATTACGCTATTAGGGTGCGGGTCTGAAGTTAGTGCTAACTTGTCCTCCTTTTGAATGACAAATTCTTCTTATTAAGGTTCCAAACTAAAAGGACAATTTTATTTTATTTCGTCTGTCTCTTGTGGAGATCATTTTAAATATGTTTATTGCCAACTATAAAAATATAAAATATAATATTATTATATTATAAAATATAACAATATTAAGGTTTCTTACTTAACTAACTAGCGAGTAAAGTTCTCATAGTGGGCGGAGTGACGTAGACTTTGCGTAGGCGCGCGCCGGCCTACGAAACTTCGTAGCCAATGCGCGTAATGTTCGTAGCGCGTAGGCCGCCGTAGGCATATATGCTTAGAATTTTAATACCTCCCCCTATTTTTATCACATTTGGGCAATCAAATGGCACAGTGGTAAAGATTAAACTTTTCCTTTCAGAATTTAATTTGGGGTTCAAATATATTGTTCAAATGTTTGATAGTACATATAAGTGTAGATACGAATAGGTACATAGTCATAGTTTTATGTACCTACCATAAAAAAGCTATATAAAGTTGTAGGGTTTGTTTGAATGCGCTAATCTCGGGAACTACTAGTCCAATTTGGAAAATTCTTTTGCGTTAGATCCCAACCAAAACCGAAACCCCACCCAAGAAAATTTTCGACTTGAGAAAATTTTGGAAAAGTTGCCTGAATTAGACTGTAAAACACAACTTCACATATTCATGCATCTCCATTCACCCAATCATGCTATCTCTTATAAGCCATCTCCTTTATTCAGGTAAGGGTGGAGTTCACATGGTAAATGTAATGAAATATACGGAAGTTAAATAGTTATTAAAATTAAATGTTGTTTATAATATACTAGCGGCCGCCAGCGACTTTGTTCGCGTGGTTTAGTTATGCTCCGCTCCTATTGGTCGCAGGGTAATGTTATATAGCCTAAAGCTTTCCTGGATTAATGGGCTATCCAACACAAAAAGAATTTTTCAAATTGGACCAGTAATTCCTGAGATTAGCGCGTTCAAACAAACAAACAAACTCTTCAGCTTTATATATTAGTATAGATTTAAGTAAACTCTAAGTAACTTTTATCTTTCTGCATTTACAGGCACTTTCCCTCATAGAATATTGTAATGAAATATACATAGTCACACATTTTAAACCCCACCAAAGAAAATTTTCGACTTGAGAAAATTTTAGAAAAGCTGCCTGAAAGGGACTGTGGAACATTAGTTCGCAGATTCATGCATCTCCGTTCACCCAATCATACTTTCTATTATAAGCCATCTCCTTTATTCAGATAGGGATGGAGTTCACATCATGGTAAATGTAATGAAATACATATACATACTTACACTGATTTACAGTCATCTCTATAGTTAAGAATAAGCATTTCAATATATCATCCCGATTGATAAAATCAACTATTAGTAACAAGTATAGTAAATAACAAGTATTAATTAAAGGAATTACATACGCAAATCCTTTAACTAGTACTTTTCTACCCGCATATTAAATGCCTATAATTATAATACCACAAATTATTCTCGCCTCCTCTGTGAATGGAGACGTCAGAATACTATTATAGAAGCCTATATTAGAAGTGTTGGCAAAGGCTTGACGACTTTGGACTCCCAAACGAGTCCACTCGGCAAGGATATGATGTACATCTTCAACGACTCCACAGGTAACTATGTAATATAACTTGAAATCCAAAACCTATCTTAAGCAAGCATGTTGATGAATAGAATAGAAAACTTTTATGTCAGACAATAGTCCATAAGGTTATTAACAATTTTACTTAACTTCTAATGAACAGATAGGTCGGTAGGTTACAGACACAAATATCAATATCATCATTTCAGCCGAAAGACGTCCACTGCTGGACATAGGCCTCCTCCAAAGATCTCCACGACGACCGGTCCTGCGCCTCCCGCATCCAGCAGTTTCCCGCGACCTTCACTAGGTCGTCGGTCCACCTTGTCGGGGGCCTACCCACGCTGCGTCTTCCGATACGTGGTCGCCACGACACAAATATACATACATAAGATTAATACATAGCGTGGAGCTGCATCCACCTCCGCATTTATTATGTTGGATAGTGTACAAGTTACATCCGGAGTCGTTTATTATACGGACCTTGTAGAAACTAGAACCAATTTTTGCCATACCTATTATTGGAATCAATTGTAACAGCTAATACCTACTTAGGATCCATTAACTTAATCAAATTTTATTCCGTGGTGTTTGGCAATCTGGGCTTCTCCCAGTTGCAATAATGTCCCTTCGTGCCTAGTTCTGTTCTGTCTCCTGCTTGTTATGGAGGGAAGTGGAAAAAATATCTTTTTTCTTACTCCTCCGCTATTCTCTTCTGATTAATTTCGTTGCGGGACCCAAGACAGTTGAATCGTTTCTCCGGGACTCGTCGAGCTTCATTGCTCGGCGTTTTTCTGGCGGTCTCCACTGTTGATTCTGACTTTCAGGAGTTGCAGTGGGTGGGAAAAGTGTGGCGGGTTTTGTCCCATTAATAATCCACCTCCGCAAGATTAGAGAAAGCAATCGTTCCTTGAACAAGTCCGGACTTCACATCTATTCCTAATAATGGCAGTTAAACCATGTAATGTATATAGTAATTTATTGTAGGTTCGGCCTAGTTTCACCCGCATTAGTCGCTGATATCGCAACAATATTGGGTTAAAAATATTCTATCTCTTAATCCTTGTTACCTATTCACGTTATTGTGTCCAATATTTATAGATAATAAAATAAAATTAATGTTATTATCGCTTATTCAACGCTTTTGCTGACAGCATCTATAGACATATGTATTGTTATGGTTGCCCCACATAATGTTTTGTTTCATTGTCTGTCATTTGTCTCTAATATTTGTTACTCGGTAATACTGTGATCATTAATTTATTTCTGTTTCTCCATTTCATCCATGCCGTTAATTGACACCCACGTTCCACTTTTATTGTGTTTTCACTTTAACTCTGTTTCAATACATAGCAACAATTGGCAACGCGCGTCATCAGGGATGCATCTCACACACTTAAATGCCAGTGGGCCAGGCACATTGCCCAAATGACCGATTTCCGATGGAGCCGACGGGTTCTTGAGTGGCGACCACGCACCGGAAGACGCAGCGTGGGTAGGCCCCCGATTAGGAGGACCGTACCTGGTGAACGTAGCGGGAAACTGATGGATGCGAAAGGCGCAGGATCGATCGTCGTGGAGATCCTTGGGGGAGATCTTTGTCCAGTAGTGGACATTTTTCGGCTGAAATGATGGTGATGTAAATCTCGACGCGTGCGCTCCTTTACTTGTCAGTGACGTCACATAGTGCTTCTGACACTCAGAGATTGAAATGAAGGAAAAGTAATATGTTTACGTTTCGTGCGGATTTAACATGAATTGTGTTTTTTTTTTTTTTGTAAATTATAAACTAACGCTAGACCGCAATCCCGCCTGATGGTAAGCAGTGAGGCAATCGTTGATGGTAAAGCTCACTAGTTTATTAAGAGCCTATTCACTCTAGCCTTGAAGACACTCAAAATGTAGTGTCGGACTACAATTTGAGTGTGTGTGGAAACACCGCCGCTGGTGAATTGTTCCAGTCCCTCGATGTATGCGGTATAAAAGAGGAGGCGAAACGCTTCGTCCGAATTGTAGTGGTGTTAACAACGTAAGGGGGGAAACTCGCCGTGCGACGGGTCGTCCGATGGTGGAACGGAGATGGGGGAATTAAATCATGCAATTCCCTCGCACACTCACCAAAATGAATCCTATAGAACACCGAAAGGCTGGCTACTCTACGCCTGTGTTCTAGGCTTTGGAGACAGTTTTGAGTCAAATCTGGATCGCCAATCAGCCTCTTCGCCCGTCTCTCCACTGAATCCAAGGTGGCCAGGGCACATTTTGCAGCACCAGCCCAAATGTGGTTGCAGTACTCCACGCACGAACGGACCTGTGCTTTGTACAGCATTAGAAGTTGCCCTGGTATGAAGGACAGGACCTTTGCGATAACGCCAAGTTTTTTGGCAGCCACCTTGGCCTTGGAGCCAATGAACCGCCCAAAGTTTAGGTCCGAGGAAACTCAACTCCCAAAAGCTGAAGGCGGTCGGTACACTACATGGATTCATTTCGAAAACTATGAGTCAAGGTGAATGGGCTCCTTTTGGCGGTGAAAAGACACGCTTGTGTTATGTGTGTTTATTTGATAATTATAAGTATTTCTATATTATTCTTATTGCTGCCACATTTTTTTAAATTATCATATCATCATGCTGTGATAGAAGCTTTATGGCTTCATTTATTTTTGTTACATCAAAATTCGTTCAGTAGTTTTTGTGTGAAAAAGTAAAAAAATCGATCCACTCGTATGAGTGGATCGATTTTTGAATAATACGATTGAGTCGGTTGATCATGAAGAATTAAAAATACCCACACTCACAAACTTTTGACGTGATAACGTCTATTAAATCGGTATGCTGGGAGTCATTCGCGAAAACTGCGTAACGGCCGAATCTGACGCTACACGGAGTCCACGCCTACTAAAACTAACCTTAGCCTTGTAGCTTTAGAGTGCAATATTATTTACCTAAAAGCACGGTTGTATACAATTAGTAGCAGTTTTTCGCATACATGATTAAAGCATTGATAGCCGAGTGGTGAAACGCTCGGATTAATATCGACTCACTCAAGAGGTGCCGCGGATCGATTCCTGACGGCAACGGACGTTTTTTATCCTTTTTAATTTTTAAATTTTTCCTTTTTAATTTTTCTTTTTCTTTTTTCTTTTTCTTTTTGCTTTTTTTTTATTTTTTAGAAAATTTAAACAAACTATTAAATAAAAATATAAATGTTATACATTACTTTATTTTAAATAATTTCATTGCACCCAGAAAAAAATACCATGTAATAGACGTTATCACGTTCAAATATCGGCAGTAGACGGAGTTCTATTTATAATGTTATATTTTATGCATATAATGTAATGTCGTGTCTTCTCGTCGTGTATTCTACAGAGCCTAAAGACTAAGGACTTCTACCAGTGCGTTCTTTCATTTATGGTTTACGGAGCCACAACGTGGACAATCACGGTACGGCCGTACCGTACGGCTGGTCCATAAATTGAAGGATCGAAACCGCAACGAGACGCACCGGCAGAGAACCAAAGTTGTCGACATAGCTCGCAGAATAAGCAAACTGAAATGGCAATTAAAGTGACCATTTACGCTGTAAAGCCGATGACCTTTGGGGAAGACCAGCTCTTCAGTAAAGACTCGTATCGTCAAATGTAAGGTAGGTCATTTTCAGACTAGGTTGAGCGACGATGTTTGGATGTATGGGTTCAGAGTAGCTAAAAATCTAATTGAATGGTGTGCTTTAGTAGATACCTATGAAACGAAGTACTGATTGATGATAATGATGATTTTATTATGAAAATCAATTTTATATCATTGTATTTTATACCAAACAGTGCAAGAACGACGAAAGAAAAATACATAAATCAGAGAGCATTGTGGGGATAGCTTTAAGGACATAGTGGAGGTCTGCATAGCTTGGGCGGGCAATCCCGGGTCGACGGCGCGTTGTGTTTGACGCGCGCCTCAAAGAGATGTCAGCACGTCGTGACGGAGTCCACAAAGACCGATGCCTGCCAAGGCTGCAGGTTGGTTGAAAGAGAAACCGTGGCCATGGTGTGCTGGGAATAGGAATGTTTCCGGGGTAAAAAAAAAAGATTCTATTGAGTCCGTCATTCAAATTATAGAAAAATATTGGATACGTATATTTTGTTTTATCAAATCAATAAAAATTGACAAATATAAAAGGCATCAAAGATCAGGAGTGGTGGCTGGTGACGTCACTGCTCGCTAAAAAGTGTAGCGTGCAGTGACGTCACACGAGTTTTCAACGCACTGTGTCGTCTTAATTTTTTGTTTATATGAAAAAAAAAATACGTGTCTAGTATTTTTTGGAAATCTAACTGACGGACTAATTAGTTTCTTTTTAGTCAATTATCCTATTGCAGGAAAATTAATGGGTTTAGTCAGTAAAAGTCTGACACGCCCTGACGTTTCGCCCAGAGCGGAAGAGGTCATTTAATGATTTCCCATCCACACAAAAAAAAAAACATTAAGAAAGTAATGAATATGCACATAAATAGTGTGAGTTGAGAAAGTATGGGGTAAAGTATAATGGAGACGATATCTCTTAAGTACCTATATTGAACTAATAAAAACTTATGTTCATTGAAAACGGTAGCGGATAACTGAGGCGATTAATTGTATTGAATGAAATTTCATTGTTGTAAAATATGAGTGTTATTTATCTTATAATCGTCTGGCTAGTATTGCTTTTTTAAATAAACTAGTGCTTGACCGCAATCCCTCCTGATGGTAAGCAGTGATGCAATCGTTGATGGTAAAGCGCGCTAGTTTATTTAGCCCATTCCCTCAAAAAACAAAGTGAATAGGAAGGAAGATAGATGAGCAAAGTGATGCAATGTTAAACCCAATAACACGACCAACGATGGTGCGCCAGAGGGAGATTGCTCTGGAAACTCTCCACGACCAAGCTCCCGACACAGCAACATTTGGCGCATCGTACCCGGTACACATCGCAACAGAACTGCTTAGACCCGTCCTCCGTACGGTTTCACCAGACATCATGTCGAACACTACAAATCGCTTGGCGGCAAGACTTAGTCTGGTGGGTGGTAACTTCTCCGGGCAGGCGATGTTATGGTTTACCACCAAGTCTTGCTACAGATCATTTGAAGTAGATTGAGATGCAGTTGAATATCAGTATTTAAAATGGAACTTTTGTCTACCAGACTACCCAGTTAAAGGGCGATACGGTAGAATCATCCGTGGTGGTCAAACTTCTGGGCGTCCGACTAGCTAGAACATCTGTCAAAGATACAGATCTTTGACAGCTGAGCTAAGTAAGCACGTTAAGCCATTGGTCCCGGCTGACAGCAGCCGGGACCAATGGCTTAACGTACTTTCCGAGGCACGAGGATTCTTGGGATGTCATGGATGGTCACCCATCCACAGAAAGACCTCTAAGACAAACGTAGGTATCTTAACCTGTGATTTATACTAATATCTTCTTCTACAGCCTATAGATGTCCACTGCTGTACAAAGGCCTCCCCTAAGGCTTTCCACGCTGACTGGTCTTGTGCTGCCCATATCCATGGGCTTCCCGCGACCTTCACCAGGTCATCGGTCCACCTTGTTGGGGGCCTCACTCCACGTGGCCGCCACTCCAGAATCTTACTGCCCCATCGGCCATCGGTTCTACGAGAAATGTGCCCTGCCCACTGCCACTTAAGTTTAGCGACTCTCAGAGCTATGTCGGTGACTTTGGTTCTTCTGCGGATCTCCTCATTTCTGATTCGATCACGCAGAGAAACTCCGAGCATAGCTCTTTCCATTGCCCTTTGTATGTTTCCCTTTGAATTTATATAAATTTCGTCTAGTATGAATAATAATCCTCCTTCTTATCTTAGCATTAATCCCAGTTGCGTCTGAAGCTATTTCAGCTTTGGAGTCTGGGGTCCGCTTTACCAGTTTAACTGCTGATTTTGGCTACACTTCGATATCTTTCGTGAAGCGACTGCCGTCTGACCTCCACAACCCGAAGGCGATATAGAAGCATTGCAGTTAGACCAGTTGTTGGACTTTTGAGGGCTCCAACAACTCGTAACGACTGCCATTCAGTCTAGTATGAATAATAATAAAATAATACATTGACCGTTGACCTCCCTGTTAAGTACTACTTTGGTATGTAAGCCCCAAATTAGAAATTCACAGCATTTTATGTTTAAATAAAATTGTCCGAACACGCGCGGGTTACAGACACAATTCCGATTGTTGTGATTGACCACATCAGCATATTTTGATCAAAATGCCTTCGAGTGTCACGATAGTCACCACATAGGCATTGGTCCCAAATGCCTTGTTCACAAACTAAACCAAATTTAAGTTGAGTACATCTTTTTCTTTATATTTCATTAAGAAAAAGACAGAAGATAAAATGTTAGTTTAAACCTGTCCTATGTGAACAAGAGATCGGTGCCATTGATATGCTACATGACTGTCAGTATGGCACTCAGCTACGTCACATCAATCAATCTATTGAGGCATCCTATCGTAGTCCACTGTTGGGCATAGGCCTCTTCCAGGCTGCACCGCAACAATGCCTTCTATATCAGATAACAAATGTTTTCATTTTATTTTTAAGGAAATTGTCCGTGTCTTTACCTTATATGGAAAAACGGAACACATATAGGATTAGTTCGTTGTTCACCCGTCCGTCTGTCAGTCTGTCAAGACCCCTTTTCTCAGGACGGCGCACGTTATTAATTTAACACAAATATCTGATATGTAAGTATACATACAATTGGTTGTATTAAAAATCTAGCTTCTAAGTCATCGCAATATTTATTTCTTATTCTTCTTCAGCGTAAAGAGATCCTGAGATACTGCTGGATAAAGGCCTCTGCCAAGGCTTTCATTGCATTGGGGAGGTTTGCCATAATCCTCACGCTTGGCAGGGGGGTTGGGCATCGCAGTAATTTGATATTCCAGAATATTTGTTTACTTACTACCTACATATCTATATTTTGACAAATAAATACACAGCCTAGGAACATTTTTATAGATCATAGGCCCAAGCGATTATCACTTTCTTAGTTACTTTTAAATGAAGATCTGAATAATCTCAACATATTATTCTATGGCCGCACAGCTCTAATGAATTAATTAAAAAAGTTACAGCGGTTCCTATACTAAGTACCTAAATACCGTTCAAAATGTTAATATTATGACGTAATGTTGCGCATTACTAATCAATCTACATGCTGCCGTCTGAAACCATTCTGATGAATGAATGGTGTAAAAATATTCTTTATAGCAATAGGTTTATTACAGAAAAATACCTCCGAAAATATAATATTGTTTTCTATAAAACTTTAACATAAATGTCAGGCCAACATTTTTATCGTGTTTGAGTACGAAGCTTACGGCTCTAAGTATTATTTGAATGGTTTTTTTTTTATTATTGTTTACTTATAATTTGCGTTTCGTTTGTGCGAAATAAACAATTTTTCTGTCTTTGCATAAACAGTTGATTATCATCCCACAGCTGCAGAATTTAAAGGTTAACGCGTAAGTTATTATTAAGGAATACTAATGTCATGTGTGCCGGGTATGATGCGCCTAATGTTGTTGTGTTGGGAGTTTGGTCGTGGAGGGTCTTCAGATCAATCTCCCTTTGACGCAGCATTGTTAGTCGTGTTGTTGGGTTTAACATTGCATCACCTCGCTCAACTGCCGTCTTCCTTCCTATTCGCTCAGTTTTTCTGAGTGACCTATTCACCCTTAATAAACTAACGCGCTTTACCATCAACGATCGCATCACTGCTTACCATCAGGCGGGATTGCGGTCAAGCGCTAGTTTATAATTATTTAAAAAAAAATCCTTAGCATCCTGTGGTGTAAGATTGTTGGCACGCATATCATCTCTTACAAAGTCAAGCCAGCACTTCTTTGGTCTACCTCGCTTGTGCCGGCCCGGTGTTCAGACGTAACATGCCGGTTTTCGTAAGAAGTGACCGTACCAACATAGGCGACCCTCCTGCAGTTTGTCCGCTATGTCACGGACATGAAGACTGCCATGGATGCGGAAGTTCCTGATGTGGTCCTTCCGCGTAACTCAATACATCCACAGCAGCATATTCAGCTCCGTGACATGCAACTCCTGCTTGTGTCTTTGGGCCTTTACACAAAGATCCATGACAAGGAGACGGTGTTGTGCAGTGACACTTTCACCGGCTATGACTTTGCATTTGGCTACTTTGCCGATGTGGTGCCTCCTAGTTAGTAGAAAGTCGATCTGGGTAGGACTTCGTCCGTTGCGGTAGGTGACAAGGTGCTCTGGCTTCTTTTTGAAGTAGGTGTTCACAATTGCCAGGTCAGCGGCCGCACACGTTCGGAGAATGTTGTCCCCTTCCGCGTTGCGGCTACCGTACCCAAAGCCACCGTGAACATGCTCAAAACCGTCACATTAACCGTATGTCATATATCATCACCCACATGACCGTTCAAATCACCACCCAGAACGACTCCCTGGGATAACGGGTTCCCGCGAAGCCACGAAGTCCTGGGTCCAGAACAACGTACTTTCGTTGTCACCACACTCGGCCTGCGGAGCGTAGGCACTTATCAAGTGGGTTATAACCCCATTGACAAGCATCCGCAACGACATCAGCCGATCACTGATGCGATTCACCTCCAAGACGTCATCCTGGAGCTCGCCAGACAACACCACAGCGACCCCATTTCTCCCACTAGATGCACCCGTGTAGATCAGCTTGTAGAAATTCCCAATAACCCGGGATCTGCTGTCTTTCCACCGAGTCTCTTGCAGAAACGCCACGGCCACCCTCCGCCTGTGGAGAGTCTCGGCCAGTTCTCTCACGCGTCCAGTTAGCGTGCCAACGTCCAACGACGCAAAACGAATTTTCTTGGTTTGGGCTCGCTTCTTCAGCTGTGTCTGCCTCTGACACGGTAGCCCTAGCCCACAGGTCACAGGAGTCGGGCGCGGCTCCTGCGCGCCGATTTGCGATGGCACCCTAGCTATGATCTCTTATATTCCTCTCCATTGTTGTTGATTGGCCTGTTTGGCTATTACAAGTGCGACTGCCGTCTGACCACTCAACCCCGAAGGGAAATCCGGCGTCAGTGCCCCGTTCGTTAGCAGGTGCACCGTCTGGCAGGTGGCATTGAGTTAAATAAGTATTTTTAAAAATCTACTGCAAATATAAATTTATCAAAAAAATCTAATAATATTATAAGAAAATAGCTACCAATAAATAATATAATTATTTATATTATTGTTATTCTTCTTTCATTCATTCTTTTTATATGCGAATGTATGTTCGATGTTTGCCATAAAAATCCACAAATTGGGGTTTTGTTTTCAGCACTTAGTCCACACAAGAATCCGTTATCAAATTCAAAGAAAGTTTAGTTAGGTGTAATTAGGAAGATAACTAGAGTAACAAACGCGAGTACCATAGAATGTCTTCATTCCTAAACCATCCTTTTTAATAAAATCTGCGTACATCCAGGAATATAACGAACCAACTATAAACAAATGCTAAGGGTACCTCAAAGAGCCTCTGACTAGATTATTTCATTCCGCCCGAAGCGGTTTTTTTAACCACATTCGTTTTATTTGCTTTTTACGAACGAAGTTTCTTGATACATATCGGCTTTGAGTTTATTTTGAGATGAGCCGGAAAAAAGGATTTTTAATTAAGATTTAAGAATTATGGAGTGAATGATTGGAGAGAAAAAGAAAATAGATCACGCGGGAAAAATTATACAAGAATATACTTATAGAAGGCTCGGGCTGACACTGTAAGGCTTCCTATTATAGCGCCCCAAACAAACAACGCGTCATACTGACGTCACTCGAATTCTATATCTCGCAAACAGAGTTTACCGTGCAATTAGCATACATACAACTTCCTAACATCAACCGTTGGGCAAGTGCCCGCCAGAAAATATGCCTGTCTGGTTGGAGGCTCTTCCCTTTTCTATGGAAGATGAGTGAACTTTACTCCCTGTTCCTCATGTCTCCACACTATATTGACAAATCAAAAATCTTAATCTTAATATGTGGCAGAATCAAAAGGGCACTTTTCATAATATAAAACGTTATTTGCACAGATGATCTGTACAAATTTGAATTTTTGTTTCGTATTTCTGTTTCCACTTTAACAACAAATACTAAAAACAGTTTTTTTTGTGTAGATAAAGGTACGGTGTCGTGATAGCCTAGTGGTTAAAACACCAGCCTCTCAAGTATGAGTGTGCGGGTTCGATTTCAGGTCAGGCAAGTATCAATATAACATTTCTAAGTTATATGTACTTTCTAAGTATATGTTGGACACCAAGGACTGATTAAAAGGTGAAGGAAAACATCTTGAGGAAACCTCGACGGTGTGATTACGCTCAATCCTTCTCTGTATGAGAGGAATCCTGTGCCAAGTGGTAGGACTAAAAAAGATTGTTGATGAAAGATACGACACCCTTTGTGCGTGAACTAATTCTAATTAAGTGACACCTTCATTCATGACATATGGAACTGAGACGTGGTCGCTAACAATGGGCCTTATAAGAAAGTTCAAGGTCACTCAAAGCGCAGTAGAGAGACCTATGCTTGGGTTTTTACTGCATGATCAAATTAGATACAAGGAGATCCGCAGAAGAACGGGAATAACCGACATAGCGCGAAGAATCGCAACACTTAAGTTGGTTTGGTTTACTAAAATTCTTTATTATCATAAAACAATTGGTAGGTACTTACAAACATATGTCACAGTACACTAATATTATAAGCAACACTTTTACAGGCTAGAATCACCTTTATAAGTAAATAATACTGATGGCTACAAACTAATTACATCTTGACCATTTAATAATTTAATCTTATAATAACTAATGAAATTATTGTGGTAATTTCATTTCTTAAACAGAAAAGAGAACTAGGGGGGTAGAAACAAAATCACAAGTTCGCAGTGATCACGCGTGGTCACCGGCGGCGCACGAGCTACCGCGCCCCCCGCGTACTCAATTGTATAAGGTGAGCGCGGGGAAGCGCTGGCGCATCGTACGGGCCCAGCTATGACTCTTTATCAGTATTGTGCACAAACAATACGTCGTGATGGGGAAGCTTGTATGTACCGTATCTATCGAAACGTCGCAAGTCTTTTAATTCAATTTGACCAATGTTAGCAATTAATGTATTTGAATGACCTTTATTTTTGTTGTAAAATTTACGAGTCAATTTCAGGATAAATTGAGTTATGCTAGGTAATTGTATAGAAGTGTGTAGTATTCTGAGATTAGTTTTAAACGGAGTATTGTAGGCAATTTTAACAGCTTTATTTTGAATTATTTGTAACGACTTATAATTAGACTGACAGGTGCTGCTCCATACCGGACACGAATAGGTTATGCACGGTCTAATTAGAGTCGTGTATATCCTAAGTTTTGTATTAGGGCTGAGCTTACTTTTACGATTAAATATAGGACTAAGAGAACCAAGTGCTTGGGCACCTTTAATGCGTAATGTATTTACATGTTTTGTCCAGTTAAGCTTTTTGTCCAATACAACACCCAGATAGCGAACTTCAGTGCTCCATGGGATTAGTTGTCCAGTAATTACCAATTTTCTTTTTGGAGTGGCACGTTGGCGTGTAAAGAGTATCGCCTCAGTCTTGGATTCGTTCAGTTTTAACTTCCACTTATAGAAGTATGATTGGAGTAGGTCAAGTGACAACTGAAGTCTGCTAATTATAATGTCAATGTCATCATCGCTTGTGTACGATGCTGTATCGTCGGCAAAACAGGCCAGATGTGTACGAATCTGCACAGGAATATCACTCACAAATAATATAAAGAGGTAGGGACCAAGCACCGAACCTTGAGGAACTCCTGCCGGCACCAACCGGGGCGAAGACGTCTCAGAACTAATGTGAACCATAAACTGCCTGTTATTAAGATAAGATTTAATGAGTTTTACAAGATTTATTGGAATGCCGTAAGTGATGAGTTTGTATAACAGGCCCTCGTGCCAAACGGTGTCGAAGGCTTTTTCGATGTCCAGTAGGAACATACCAGTAGACTGCCTAAGATTGAGATGATAAGAAATATGTTCAGATACTCGAGCCAATTGTTGTACCGTGGAATGAGTAGAACGAAAACCAAATTGTTCCATCATAATCAGCCGATCCGAGCAACGCAGCAAGCGATCATAAATCATAACCTCAAATAGCTTACCTAGAACAGGAAGAAGACTAATGGGCCTATAACTTACCGGTAGAGAGGTGTCTTTTCCAGGTTTTTTAAGTGCGATAACTTTTGCAGTTTTCCACATATTGGGAAAATATGCTAATTTGAAGCAACCGTTGAAAATTTTAGTGAGAAACACCACACATTTCTGGGACAGATTTTTAAGCATAAGGTTGTGTATACCGTCATTCCCTGGAGCCTTCCTGGTCCTGAGTTTACGTAAAACTTTCCAGACTTCGGTTGGCCGCACAGATAGGTGTTTATCATCTATGGCAACATCATTTAAATAAGTAATAGCAGACTGGACGTCCTTCTCGACAGACTCACTCTTCCAGTCACGAGTAAGTTTTATGTTCATCTCGAAAGCATCTGCTAGAGCATCGCATTGTTCAGGGATGTTGGTTGTTAAAGTACCCTCATGTGTTTTGAGTGGAGGTATTGAGTGCGATCTAGGTTTCAATTATTTAACTAGTCGCCAAATATCGTTGCTAGGATTGTCAACTTTTGAAAGTTTAGTGCTCCATATTTTATCTTGATGTTTTGTTATAGCCGATTTAATCAAGTATTGTAATTTATTGATAGCTGACCGTAAAAGTCTTTTTTCCGGAAGGGACACTTTTTGTTCCTTTCGACGAAGTTGATTTTTATATTTGATCATTTTAGCGACGTAATTTGGTAGTTTTGTGTTAGTATTAGCGTGTTCTTTACTAGGAATAAATTTGTCTCTGGCAGCAGTAAGACACTGTTGTAAATAGTTTACGGCGTAGTCGATTTCCGCCTCAGATTTAAACACCTTTGAGTTTAGTGAGATCTTTTGGTTAAGAAAGAACCAGTATTTATCCCAGTCAACGTCACAATAGAGGTAGTGTTTGGATTTAGGTTTGCGAGAGCATTGTCCATTTACTGTAAAAAAATATGGGAAAGTGGTTTGAGGAAAGGGCAGGTATTGCTCGAACATCATGTATGCTATTTACATTAAGAGCCAGAATCAAATCAGGATTAGTAGAGGTAAGATCGGGTCTGTAGTTGACCTGAGTAGGTGAGTCAGGGTAATGTATCACATAATCATGGTTAAGCATGTGACGAAAGAGTATATTACCGCGGGTATTAACATAACTACTATTCCAATACCCGTGATTGGCGTTAAAGTCTCCCATTATTACAACATGAGGCCCCAGGGACAATAAAATATCTAGATCGTATGATTCAAGTTGCAAATTGGGAGATTGGTAAGCTGACACAAAGATGTAGTTTTTCCCGCTAATTTTCAAACCTATAGCATCCGCTTCAATGTGTTTTGTTTTGGGAACAGTAATCGGTTCACACTCGAATCTCTCGTTCACCAGAATGGCTACGCCTTGTCCACGCCCATTATGGTGTTTGTCTTGACGATAGCATTTAAATCCTGGCGTAGTTAAGGAAGTATTACAGGTAAGTTTGGTTTCACAGACCGCTATTATATCAATTGATAGGGTACATACAGCTAAATCAAGTAGTTCATGCATTTTTGAACGAACTCCATCGGAGTTCCAAGATAAAAGTCTTAACTCATTTTGATTATACATAGTGTCCAAGGTGGGTCAAAATTAACATAACTTTATCTAACATAGATTCACAGGCAGAAAATTGTGGTTTAAGGTTTTTAACACAGGTAAGTATTTCCAACATTTCCTTTGTCGAAGGATCGTCCGGTGGCAAATTAAATTGCTCATTATGAGCAGAATTATGACTGGTATGGGTTTTAACAGTAGCGGCATACGAAAGTTTCTTAGATGAAGGTGGTAAAATAGTAGGAGGTGCAGCATCATATTGAACTGCGGCACGCAACGACGCAGACTGGCGCTCACGCCTAGCTTGGGTTCGTTTCAGGTAGGCAAGACGGGTCTCGCAATTGTGATAGTTAGCAGGGTGGTTCTGGTCACAATTGCAGCAACGTGCAGGTTTGAGGCGGTCTTTTTAGGACATTCTCTCGTTGCGTGCGGTTCCGTGCATTTAACACACCTAGCAGGCAGATTGCAATTCCTCGAAGCGTGACCGAATCTTTGACATCTGTAGCATTGCGTCCCAGCAGTCTTTATGGGCGTAAACTTTTCAATCGTGACCACACAGTTAAATAAATATTTAATATTGCGAAACTTTGCCATATCCGCTCCAGCAGGAAGCAACACTTAAGTGGCAGTGGGCTGGACACATTGCCAGTAGGACCGATGCCCAATGGGGCCGACGGGTTCTCGGGGTTGCAAGCGCTACTGCCCGCTTCCCTGATGTGAGTTCTTACGACACCCACCGGAGGATATAGGTTGCTATTATTCAAAGCCCGGTACCACACACCACGTCTAAACATACTCGAGTTAAATGATTAAAAAGGAAAGGAGTTAAAATGGTTAAAACCCCAGAGTCACAAATATAAACTCGGATACCATGTCAATTACCACCTTCTCACTGCAGCCGCAGATCCGAAAACAAGTAATCAGTAGGCGGTGTCATTTAGTACAGTCAAAAATACCAAGTCATAACTTTTGAAATGCGAAAATCGCCCTTTTGTCTTAGAAATAGAGATACTGTCATTGTCAAATTGTTATCATGGGCGTGCGTTTGATTGTACCGCGGTAATTTCATGCACTACCGCTTTTTGCAAATGAAACACTAACTGATGTTGGGTTGGCGCTCAACATTTTGGAACTACGTAAGTAGTGGAGTGTAAATGGGCCAACCAAGCTGTTCATCGTCGTGTTCCGGCATGATGTCTGCTGAAGCTGTACGGAGGACGGGTCTGAACAGTGGTGTTGCGATGTGTACCGTGTACGATGTGCCAAATTTTGTTGTGTCGATCGCAGCATTGTTGGTGGTGTTGTTGGGTTTAACATTCCATCACCTCGCTTAGCTGCCATCTTCCTTCCTATTCACTCAGTTTTTTCGCGGGAATAGGCTCTTAATAAACTAGCATGCCTTACCATCAATGATTGCATCACTGGTTACTATCAGGCGGGATTGCGGTCCAGAGGTAACTGACCGCAATAATGAACAGAGCGCTATAATGTTTCCCTCTTAAGACACAGGTCTCCTCCCGTTGAGAGAAAGAGTGGGCGATAATCTACCACGTCGGCAAAATGCGGGTTGCTAGATGTCGCATGTATTCCAACAATTCTTTAATTCTAGATGTCGTGGTGGCCAAGTGGTTATAACACTAGCCTCTCAAGTAAGAGTGGGCGGGTTCGATACAAGGTCAGGCAAGTACCGATGTAACTTTTCCAAGTTATATGTAATTTCTAAGTATATCTTGGACACCAATTACTGATTAAAAGGTGAAGGATAGCATCTTGAGGAAACCTGGTCTTTAGTTCTAAAATCGCCAACCCATATTGAGCAAGCGTGGCGATTACGTTCAATCCCTCCTCGTGCGAGAGGAGACTTATGCCCAGCAGTGGGACGATAAAATGGTTAGTGATGATGATGATTATGACATGTCTTCTAAGTTTTTGGCCCTAATACATGCCGGCTTCCTCACGATGTTTTCTTTCACCGTTTTGAGACCAGTGGTGGTGAACTAATTTGCACAAAAGAAACTTATGATTTAAGTCTTATGGGTTTCTTGTCCAGTCTTCTCCATACGAAACTACCTCATGAAAGGGCTCTACTAACCACTCGTAGAATCAAATTTATTTTCTTGTAAAAATTAACATTAAAGCGTGTTTAAAATAAATATTTCGATTTTGGCATCTTAATTTATACCATTAAATAATGTACATAATATCTTGTGTGATCTCTGTCAAATTTGCAATTATTTTATTATTATAGTTATTTATAGGTATTTATAATTAATATAAGAGACGATAATTGCCTAGGTGTCTAAGTACCAATTGCCCTACCTAGCACGGATGGCTGGTAGCAACTGGAGTTCAGTTTCGGAAAATCGAGTTGAACGGCGCGCATTAGAACAATGGATGTATGGATAGTGGTTTGGTTAGTGGACTGCTAGAGACGGTGATGAATGTGAAATTTATTAATTTATAGTTAATTAAAACGGTACAACACTAACCACATCAATATTTTAATTAAATTAACAAATGTATAATTTAGCTGTAGGTATAAAAATCATAATGTCGAAAAATTTTCTACTACAATTATTAGAATTTTAATAATAGAACTTACCTATGTCTAATGAAATTAATTAATATGTGTACAAGTTTTCGGCGTTTTTTGAACATAGTCACAGTTTAACTTTTGAGGCTAGAGTGAATAGGCTCTTAATAAACTAGCGCGCTTTACCATCAACGATCGCGTCACTGCTTACCATCAGGCGGGATTGCGGCGGGCGGCGAGCTGCCCACTGCTCACCGCCCGCAGGCCCGCGCCTATGGTGGCTGGGAGTTAGGTGTCGTCTCCCGACCAGGGCGTCTACTGCGGCGGCTAGTGGCGTGAGGGCGCTGGGATGCCCGTTGCCTCACGCGCTCCGCCTCCTCCTTTGCCAGCATCACTGCTTTGCAGAAGGAGGTGACGGCCTGCCATGCACTCTCGCTCCGGACCATGGTCTGGACCAGGGTCGGACGCGAGAGATCGCCGCCGATCGCCGCTACGAGGACACGCCGGTGCTCTACCCAAGCCAGGCAGACCTCCATCGTATGCTCCACCATGTCCTCAGGGCGATCCACACAATGGTGACACCCTGGCGTTTCCTCCCGCCTAATACGGACCAGGAACCCTCCGAAACAACCGTGTCCGGTAAGGACCTGCATCAGGCGGAAGGTGAGGGCGCCGTGGCGCCTCTCTAGCCACTCCTTAAAGAGGGGACTTACCGCCGCTATTGTGGCGTGCCCAGCACTGGGTTGCGACAATCGCACTCTCCATGTCGCCATGAGATCCCGCCGGAGCTCTGTCCGCCGTACCGCGATTTCTCGGCAGCGGAGTTATGCCTCGGCGTTTTGCCTCCTCTCGCCACTCCCACATGTGGGCGAGGGCTTTGGCCTCCAGATCCCATGGCGGCAATCCGGCAAGGAAGCTTGCCGCCTCAGCGGAGACCGTGCGGTATCCGCGGATCAGCCGAACGGCCATGACCCTCTGAGACGCGGTCAGGCATCGGGCTGTTAGCTTCCTTAGCGACCGCGCCCACACCGGTGCCCCGTAAAGGGCCATGGACCGCACGGCCCCCGCAATCGATGGGCCTCAGCTGCAGATTTCTTCAAATTAAAATCTAGTTCCCGCAAATGACGCTCATTCGGTATATAAAACTTGACATTTTTGTACAAAAAGAAATATGTGATACTGATACAGAGTCACTAAAACTTTAAGTGTATCTTTATACCAGATGTCCGAACTTACGATATCACATTTTAAATCTGATAATTACAATCTAACCTCTTAGTGGGATATTTTTTTTAAGCGGCGGAAACTTATTTGTACACCTAATATTTCAATTTAATATTGATAAAAAAAACGAAAATGTCAAAACACAATTTGAACAATAAAATAATGGCGACTGATATTTACATATTCCATATTTTCAGTCTTATTAACTGAAAATATAAAATCCAAAAACAAATGTCTGTCTTCATCATCAACCTTTTTTTATCGTCCCACTGCTGGGCACAGGCCTCCTCTGATACAGAGAAGGATTGAGCGTAATCACCACGCCAGCGCCATGTCAGTCATCATCATCATCATTTCAGCCGAAAGATGTCCATTGCTGGACATAGGCCTCCCCACAGGATCTCCATGACGACCGCTCCTGCGCCTCCCGTATCCAGCGGTTTCCCGCGACCTTCACTAGGTCGTCCGTCCACCTTGTCCCCCGACAAGGTGGACGGACAGCGTGAATAGGCCCCTGCCTATCCACGCTGCGTCTTCCGATGCGTGGTAGCCACTCGAGAACAAATCGGCTCTATCGGGCATCGGTCCAATGTGCCCGGCCCACTGCCACTTTAGTGTTGCAACTTTTCGGGCTTTATCGGTTACTCTTGTTCTTCTGCGGATCTCCTTATTCCTGATTACATCTTGTATTGTCAAATTATATAAACCGCCTGTAACAGTACCCAGTACAAAGGTGCCCAAAACGCTTGCCGCAGTGCCACGCTGGATGATGATGGGTAACCTTTGCACCAAGAACGAGCCGGAGCGGGAGTCACCCGTTTTGTCACTGAGTCTATGCCCTATCTCACTAATAAGCTTCTTGGCCTCAGTACCCCAGCTTCCCAAAGTCTCCACGGCAATAGGTACAAAGTGGTACCGGTCCGCCAACGGCGTAAACTTCACCCTCTTCCTTTCAGCGGCGTCTTCAGCTGCCGTTGACAGTGAAACGACCGTGCGACCAAGATGGCCAGAGGCCACAGTGTAGACTCAAGTTCCGTCCCATATTAGGCACTTGCTTTTTTCCAAGGAACCAGGGTTAGGCCGACCGGCCTCTTGCATTCCGTCCTGCAGATACCCGGGGTCTCCAACCCACAAGGAGTATCTGCCGACGCAAATGCTCAATATTGGAGAGCGCATGGTGTTGCGGGAACGTCCCCGAGCAACGACGAAACTCAAAGCGTGATGGCCATCAGCCTCCACCATGGGACCGCTGGTGCATATATGGGGTTCGTAGAGATGACAGCACATCAAGCTACTACAATCTATCATATTTCTTTATTAGATTTTCAACTTTATTACTAAAGCTATAAAGCTCACAATTGATTGGGAATATTTGGCAGTTTAGGGTATCGTGACCTGCTGTCGTCCGTACATCAATTAACAAAGAGACAACAATATTACTTAAAAAGTAACATTGAACAGTAGACTCCCGCGCATTTTTTCTTTCACAGAACATCAGATAGACCATGCATATCTTATTCCATTAATTCGCAAACACTTCACATTCCGGGTTGGCCGTCTGAAGGGCATTTATCACTTTTAGAGTACATACGAAATGATATAAGCAAATTTCATATGACCCCATTAGAACGTACTTAAATATTATATTTGGAATTAGTTTCGCCGCCATTTTGTTTAAGCGCCGTCGAGTTATCACCGTATAAGCTGGTTTTATTTAACTCATACATGAACGGGATTGATCACTTAATTTCTGCGTTAATAACCCCGCGGTTCCAACCATACCAGTTTCGGTCCCGTGGGAATATTCGGATAAAAACTATCCGGGTTATAAACAATCTTTGTGCCAAACATTCAAATCCCTTTTGTAGTTTTTGTGTGAAAAAGTATTAAACATCCATTTAATCATCCATACATACATACATTTACTCACAAAGTTTCGAATTCATAGTAGTGGGATTCATTTACTTGTCATAAAGCTAGATGGACGATAATTCAGATTTAGGTACTTCATCATAAAAGCGGGAAATTGGTAATGAAAAGTGTTTTGCCCACGCACACATCAAGACATAGCGATTAAAGTCATATCATTAAGTATATTGAATCATATTTACTCTCAGATGCAAACACAGTAGTGGCTAGGTTTACTAGAGAAAGTTCATCAAGTAAAACAGAAATATGTGAACACATCTAATCACATTATGACGTACTCACAGTTAGAATTTCATATGTACTCTTGAAGCTTTTGTTGTTTTGTTTGAAGAATTGTGTTGTTAGTTTTCGCAAATATTCTGCGGATGTCAAAATTTACATGCATTTATAGTATAACAGTATAATATAACAACTTTATTTTTCTTTATACGAAATCTGAATATAGTTTGTTCAGAATAAGCAACTGAATCGATTGCAATCATTTTTACACCATGTTATATTTTTCCCAAATATATTTAGACATTGTTCCAGCGTGGTTATCGAGCGCCACGCAGCTGACGGTAGATCAGAGTACGCGTAACAGTTGACGCCACAGGTCAACGGAACCGCTCGCTCGCCCAAGCGGAGCGTTGACCATATTTTTGTTGAAACAACCAAGTAGGATAACCAGCTCATAACTTTATGGTTTTTCATAATATCCTTTTGAAGTTTTGGGCATAGATTCTTTCCTTAAAAATACTGCACGCGTATTTTGGGTTTCGCATAAACAAAAAATTATGTTGTATTATATAGAATATAATACTCTTTATTATGTACACCATATAGATTACAGAACATAAATATAATGATTTTACAATGGGTGACACAATGGGCGGTCTTATCGCTAAGAGCGATCTTTTACAGACAAAATTTTTTTTGTGTGGATAGGAAATCATCAAATGACGTCTCCAGCTTTGGGCGGAGCGGAAGGGCGTGTCAGACTTTTACTGGCTATAACCCCCCCCCGTTTCCCTTGAATTGCCTGTGCGCCAGAGCGACGGTTTCTCTTTCGACCAACCCGCAGCCCTGGCAGGCATCGAATTCCGTCATGGCGTACTGATATCTCTTTGAGGCACGCGTAAAACACAACGTGCTGTCGACACAGGCCTGATCTTAAGCCAGGCGGCGAGCTGTCCACTGCTCGCTGTAATATCACCATTCCGCCTGTGACTTTGTGGTTAGGTATATCATAACATCATCACTATGTATGTTGATACTTTGGGAAGTCTCAATATTCTCGGGACACAAAAGAATGTTTGAATGTAATGACATTCGAACATTTATTTATTTGTCAGTTAAGATTTAACTTCTTACTGAAAGCATTGTATTGGGTCAATAAGTAATTAGGTGTTTAAATTGGCATTCATTGATGAATTAGTGACAAATTGACTGTGGTTACTGTAAGACAAGATGAATAAGCCTTACATTTAGATGTGTATATACTTCTGGCACCTGCGTTTCTACAAATTAATATGGTTTATTTCTGTTGAGTTCAAAATATAAAAGTTTTTTATAGTCTGCACTAAACGGCCTAGAAGACCCAAGTAGAGAGGAAGTGTTATTAGTTTTTATACTACCTACTATAATTATTGGAATTAAATTTCTTAAAAATTAAAAAAAAACATCACGCTTTAATAACATTCGCACTGAAAAGTAGAAAATATAATTTTGAAAGTTATTTTTTGTTAAAACTAGCACTTGATCGCAATCCAGCCTGATGGTAAGCAGTGATGCGATCGTTGATGGTAAAACGCGCTAGTTTATTAAGACCATATTTACTGTAGCCTTGAAGACACTCAAATTGTAGTTTAACGGAAACATCGTCGCTGGCAAATTGTTCCAGTCCCTCGATGGACGCGGTATAAAAGAGGAAGCGATACGCTTCATCCGGATCGTAGTGGTGTTAACAACGTTGTATTGTCATCGTCCCGTGACCCCTGTGCAAGTTAATCAAACTCTTAAAAGTAGATGACATGAAGTTAAAGATTCCATTTTATAGGTATATAAATAAATAGGTATAGTTTATAAATAATTTAAATGTATTTTCTGTACTTATTTGTTTTTATGAAAACTATGGAAAATTGTCTGATGTAAATAAATTAATAATAATACACAGGTGAAGCTAATAAAAAACGTGTTAAAAAACTAAAAAGATGCACGCTTTAAAAGCAATCGAACTAAAATGAAGAAACATGTTTTTGTTGTTTTTTTTACAGTATTATATTGTCATCGTCCTTTGATCTTTGGGCGGAGTTTCAAGTTAATCAGACCCATACAAATAGGTGAAAATGAAGTTAAAAGATTCCGTTACATACATAAGAAGTGAATAAAAACGTGCTATAAAGGGTTTTTTTTAGAAATGATTATAAAAAGAACAAAATAAGTATATCTCTTCAACTTCAACAACGTCAACTCTTGAGCAATGGCCCTAGTGGAAGAGAAACCACAATTTTGCCAATAACACGTGTAAACTGTTAATAAACCATTAAACGCTGGAAGGTATTTAGCGAGAATTAATAGTAAAAAAATCTTTGTATTTAAATTAAAACTAAAACAATAAAATATTTCTTCGCAGACGCAGACTGACAGTCAAAATAAATCTCTAAATGCATTTGTATTGGTGCATCATTAAGGCCATCTGTCAAAAAATATCATGCGTAATGGACAGAGTATATTAAGTATGTCGCGACTTCAATTTCCGTCGAACAGGCGTGGCAATAGTAGCAATATTCTCGTAACAAACTGACAAACCACCGTAATCAATTATCGTCGAAGTTAACTTATTGACCAGCAAACGGTGATAATGAGCATTTACTCGTATAACAACCTCTCCTTATAATCGACATGAAGAATTTATTTGTTTGCACTAATCTCTAAAACTACTTGAAGAAAAAAAAATAAAGTCATAGATTAAGCCCAGTTTTTAGTGAAGCTGACCAATAAGAAAAATTAAGAGAGAACACTCAGTGAAAACAAAGTTATAGTGTGGGCAGACGATGTGATGTGATGCATTCGGATGGCTCGGGGATACAAGACCGACCCCAATGCATCACATCGCGTCGTATGGGATACAAGAAATTTCACATGAGCGAAAGTTTTAGTGCTTCTAATGATGTATTATAAATCTCTTTTTTTTAAACTTCCATTAAAAAGGCGATTCCTTTTGACACGAATTATTATGTTCGATGGTAAGGATTTCATTTTTTTGTCTCTGTATCGGATTCAATCAAAACTACATGATACTAACTCCTGACTCTGTCTGGCAATAAAGAGCCAGATAAAATGGCATAGCAAACACTCCTATCGTAATGATGTGCCAATTTATTGGGCATACATACGGTTTTACGATCTACGTCTGTGCTCGAGTCTATGGATAAAGGGGTTGCCAGTTCTATCAATTTTAAGTTTTTATACTTTTTTAAAATATTATGAGGAAAATCCCAGCACGAATTTATTGGATTAAGTTTTTCCTTCATGATCATTATTTTAGATGATGTAATTGTAATTGGTATTTGTTCTTGTATTTTATAGATTCTCGATCTATTTATATCTGTATACCTATGCCTGCACGTTACTGGTGAAAACAGTCTTTGTATGACATTTTATCATCTACATATGTTTACCCTTATGAAATCACAGGTCCCCAAGTCACTATACAGGCTATAAACATAGTTTGGGAGCCAGGAGATATAACCAATGCACCTTTTGTTGTACCATACTACTGTACTTGTAATGTTTGTAGCATTTTTTACTGGAAATAAACATTATTAAGAATATTGGCCGCTATGACATCTGAAGGCCCTTGTTAAAAATGTTCAATAAAATATTGTCGCAATCTCATTTTAGGGACCATCAAAAGAAAAAACGTTATAATGAAATGCGATATGGTTGACAAGTTTGCATTATTATCAGATTGCGAACGTTCTTATTTTTTGAATTGGAACTAGTGACGGTAAACAGTGACGCAATCATAGACGGTAAAGCGCGCTAGTTTATTAAGAGCCTATTCACTATAGCCTCGAAGACATATAAATTGTAGTCAGACGGGAACACTGCCGCTGGCAAATGTTTTCAGTCCCTCGTTGTACGCATTATAAATGACGAGGCGAAACGTTTTGTCCGGATCGTAGTGGTGTCAACAACGTAAGGGTGGATACTCGCCATACGACGGGTGATAAGACATAGTTGTAAATTTAATACAAAAGTACTGATAAATTAAGAAAATATTTTTTTAAGCAGGAAAAAATTAAATGTAGAAAAAATACTACTATTTAATATAAGTGTGACATTTCGTTTTATTTTATTTATTGGAATTTTGTTTCATACAATTGTTACATAATAACTTAACAACAATATAAGCAAGACACAAACATAGTACACAATATGATGCGATAGACATAGCCTGCAAAAAAAAAAATATGACACAAATAAAAGTTTAAAAAGTGCAAAAATCATGCAAGATAAAGTAGACAATTTTAGGACAAAGTAAATTATGTATTTTTTTTAAACCATTGAAAGTGGCAACACATAGAAACTTCGTAACTAATTTGCGACTGTTTGCAAGGTACCGGGCGTCCAAAATATTTGTCACTCGTTTTAATGGTCTTAGGTGGGTACTAAAACGACCATGGAAAGGTCACATTCGAACATAGGTAATAATATTTCCTACCGTAAATACTTTTTATGGTTTTAGTTCGACAAGCTTGCGTTTTTTTTATTGTCTATAATAAAAAAATACCTAGTATATATGTATGTAGCCCTTTCTCAACTATGTTGGGGTTGGATTCATACGCAGTTTTTTTTAACTAATAACTATCGCTTGACCGCAATCCCGCCTGAATGTAAGCAGTGATATAAGAGCCAATTTACTCAAAAAAAAACTGAGCGAACGGGAAGGAAGACGGCTGTTGAGCGACGTGATGCAATGTTAAACCTAACAACACGACCAACGATGCTGCGCCACACGGAGATTGATCTCGAGACTCTGCACGATCAAACTCGCGACACAACAACATTTGGCTCATCATATGAAAGAACCAGGTCACAACCAGGTTATTGGGTAACTAAATCTCTTGGTTAGACTGATAGTCAAACTTGTGGGCTTCCAATGACTCGCATCATCTACAACGCCTATTCCAAAGCGTAAGTAAAGAACGGAAGGACGACAAGAAATTATACAGACGCTCTTTTAAATCATATAATTGTTACAAAATATTTGATGTCTTTTTAGATCATTTTTTCAGAGATAAATTCATTCTGAATGTCAAGTTGAATTAAACCCTGTAAAAACGACCTTGAAAGTTGTGCATGTTAAAAGCTTTCATTATAGAGTACATAAAAACCATTCAGAAATTCAAATAAGCCGTGGCAGATAAGGGATGACCAGTCCTCACTGACAGCGTACGATCATTATCATCATCATCATTAACCTCATCAGCCGAAAGACGGCTACTGCTGGACATAGGCCTCCCCCAAGGATCTCCACGACGACCGGTCTTGTGCTGCCAAGATCTATCGGCTTCCCGCGACCTCCACCAGGTCATCGGTTCACCTTGTTGGGGGCCTCCCTACTTCCAGTAAGTGGCCGCTACTCCAGAACCTTACTGCCCCATCGGCCATCGGTTCTACGAGCAATGTGCCCTGCCCAATGCCACTTAAGTTTAGCGACTAGCAGAGCTATGTCGGTGACTTTGGTTCTTCTCTCCTGCAACGGTTTCCCGCGACCTTCGGTCCACCTTGTCGGGGGCCTAGCCACGCTGCGTCTTCCTTTGCGTAGTCGCCACTTGACAACCCGTCGGCCCCATCGGGCATCAATCCTAAGGGCAATGTTCCCGGCCTACTGTCACTTAATTCAAAGAAAGAATTGCAACAAATATTTTATTGGGCCAAAAAACATTTTTAAATTTTTGTAAATGTTAACTGCATTAGAATAAATACAATAGGTTTAACTCTGTCCCCTAAATTAAGCTAGGCCTGTATCTTAGGGGGCTGTGCCCGGCTATAGGGTACGTTATATAATGCAATAGTAGTGGACGTGCCAATGAATGACCTTGCCGTGTAGTTTTTTTTTTATAAATTATAAACCAGCGCTTGACCGCAATCCCGCCTGATGGTAAGCTGTGATGCGATCGTTGATGGTAAAGCGCGCTAGTCTATTAAGAGCCTATTCACGCTAGCCTTGAAGACACTGAAATCGTAGTGTGACGGAAACACCGTCGCTGGCAAATTTTTCCAGTCCCTCGATGTACGCGGTATAAAAGAGGAAGCAAAACGCTTCGTCAACGTAAGGGTTGAAACTCGCCGTATGACGGGTCGACCGATGATGGAACGGAGATGGGGAATTAAATCATGCAATTCCCTTGCACACTCACCAGAATGCATCCTATAGAAGACCGAAAGGCTGGCTACTCTACGCCTGTGCTCTAGGCTTTGGAGACCGTTTCGAGTTAAGTCTGGGTCGCCAATCAGCCTCTTCGCACGCCTCTCCACTGAATCCAAAGTGGCAAGGTGACATTTCGCAGCACCAGCCCAAATGTGGCTGATGAGCATAATTTAGCTCAATCCTTTTGAAAGGAACTTAATGATCCAACGCACACACCACCACCAGAGAGACATTGGACACTACTACTTTTGATGTTATCATGACATACTTTCCAAGACAGATTCTCTGTCACTCTCAGACTCTCACGGAGGCTCTGACAGCCGGAACTAACAGCACGTGCTTTCCAAGGTACTGAGGAGTTTCATTATGTAATAAATGGTCACCTATTCACAAGCCGATCGTGGTAAGAAGCTTAACTTTCAATTAAACCTCGTGGCTGCTAATGATCTCCACTTTTAGGTAAATATGTAGATATGTTTAATAAAGATCATCATCATCATCAACCTTTTTATCGTCCCACTGCTGGGCACCGGTCTCCTCTAATATCTACAGGGATACGGATTGAGCGTAATCACCACGCTTGCTCAATGCGGGTTGCTGATTGCAGGCTTAAAGTCCAGGTTTCCTGAAGATGTTAATGTTAATAACGTTTAATACAGACACTGTTAATTAAAATCTCTAAATAGGAATATTAATAAAAATATTTTATAATAAATATAATAGGGTTTATTTTCAATCTATATAGTCTTCAAATGACCTGATCAAAATTATGTTTTAACTTTAAACCAGAATGTGACATCTGCGTTTGTTTCGCCCTTTCTTCCCAGAGTACTCAAATAAGAAATGCCGAACTCATACCGTCTTATTACAAAACGAAATCTAACTTATATATATAGTATTTCGAACTTTATTTATATTAAGGCAAGGTTTATATTAAAGTGACAACTACCGAACTAAGCTGTCATTTTTATATAAAGACCTGCATTTCTATAATGTTTAGGTTCATAATTCAAAAACTATTTAGGTGGTTTAAATCCGGTCTAAACAAAATACTTGTTAATTTCAAATAAAATATAATAGACGTGTAAAAGTGTTTGTATCCTTCTTACAATAAATAAATTATACATCATTAGTATCTTCAGGTTATCCTAGCTCCATCTATGTTGTTTCGAATGCTGCTACGAGTTCGTCTACTACGCTCTACGCGGCTACGAAATGGCTCTGCGTAGCTCACGTAGCAACTCCTCGATTTTCTTAGTAAAGCGACATCTAGTAAAAGATATATCAACTAATACGATAGCAAATTTTATCAACAAAGAAAGGCACATTTTCCGTCAGGTAAAATAATGTTGTATAAATGGCGCCACTCAACAATGAATTTAATAAACTTTTAGAACGCCTTCATCGCGTCCTTTTTCTTTGACAGAATCGAACGCGCCGCACTAACAGAGGGCGCTTTTCGATCAAAAAAGTGAAAAATAACGTGACGAAAGTTTACTCGGACGAACGACCATTTTGGATAGGATACAGAATACAAGTCTGATCGTGTATATATCACAACCGGAAACGAACGTCGCGCGAATATGCGATTATGCGATCGTTAACATGAATTAAGAAGTCATATTCTTATGGGTATAGTTGGCAGTGTCGCTTCTTCGGCATATAGTTACAATAAGGCTGAGCTTTACTGTAATTAGATTTAGCTGTGGGTAGGCCCCAGGCAGGGTGGACCGACGACCTGGTGAAGGTGGCAGAAAAACCGCTGGATGAGAGAGGCGCAGGACCGGTCGCCGTGGAGATCCTTGTGGGAGGCCTATGTCCAGCAGTGGATGTCTTTCGGCTAAAATAATGTTAATGATGATAAGCTTTACTGAAAATGATCATCATTTGAGATCGCGACTATTATTTTTGCATAAATATTTTCTCTTTTAACATGTCAAAACACTCCAGAAGCGCTACGGAACCTGAAAAACGTCAACAACGCTTTAAAGGCATATAGAATACGCAAAGCATTAATAATACATACAGGGATAATCGTCGGTTGGTACCGCATTTCAATAATATTTCCCCAAGGGTCTTTGTAAGTTAGCTTCGGCTCCTCCGACCTCAGAGACATGACAGTCCCGGGGTATTTGAATACATAAAAATAAATAAACATTTACCAGAATTGGACTTTTGATGACCTTTAATGGAGATGTCTTTAAGAAAGGTCAGGCGCGTAGTACTCGTGACCGGCGTGCATGTATGCCCGAACGAAGCAAAAATAGCGTATTAGAATCGTAGCAGGCGGAGTTTAGTAGTTTCTGCTAACCCCCATTGGAAAAAGGCGTGAGTTGCTACTAAGCACCCTTCTTCTTCTTCGGCTTAAAGTCGTCCACTGCTGGACAATGGGCCCCCCTAAGACTTTCTTGCATTGGCGGGGTTTGCTATAATCTCCACGCTTGGCAAGCGGGTTGGGAATCGCAGTAATTTGATATTGCACAGGAGAAGCGCTGCTGTCCGCTTCCCTGGCGAGAGTTCCCTTAATCGCCTTTTATGATACCCACGAGAGGATATGGGTTTTTTTTTAATGGGACAAAACCCGCCACACTTTTCCCACCCACTGCAACTCATGAAAGCCAGAATCAACAGTGGAGATCGCCAGAAAAACGCCGAGCAATGAAGCTCGACGAGTCCCGGAGAAACGATTCAACTGTCTTGGGTCCCGCAACGAAATTAATCAGAAGAGAATAGCGGAGGAGTAAGAAAAAAGATATTTTTTCCACTTCCCTCCATAACAAGCAGGAGACAGAACAGAACTAGGCCAATCGGCACAAAGGGACATTATTGCAACTGGGAGAAGCCCAGATTGCCAAACACCACGGAATAAATTTGATTAAGTTAATGGGTCCTAAGTAGGTATTAGCTGTTACAATTGATTCCAATAATAGGTATGGCAAAAGCGCCTGAACGCACGGAAATTGGTTCTAGTTTCTACAAGGTCCGTATAATAAACGACTCCGGATGTAACTTGTACACTATCCAACATAATATTGCGTTCATTCTGCCAAAGATCACACTCCCACAAGATACACACGGGGATATGGGTTGGTACTATTCTAAGCCCGATAGCACACGGCACTAAGCACCCATTCTATTTAGCATGTTTCGCTAATTAAAGATACGGAACACTTTTCTACTGTAAGGGGAGGTGTTCACTCACGATTATCTGTGTTGCTTGTGTTCGTGTACCTATAAATAAAAATGCAGTATTCAGATACATCACTTATTATATAATATATTCAGCATATAATATTCACACTGCTGGCAACACAAGCTTCCTCCCTGTGAGCTGGAACGAGCTGAAATTCGCCACGTGGGCGTTGTGTGCGGTAGATAGAAACATTGCATTGTGAGGGAGAGTATAGAATTTAAAAAGAATTTTTTCCAAAAAAAAAAAATAACCGTCTTCCAAAAAACACTACAAAGTGAAAAAAAAACGAGTGTGCTTATGACCACACGACTAAAGTGAAACTTCTTTCGCTCCATCTGTATGTATATATATATATGTTTGTACAATATATACATGTATACACATATACATATATTAATTTTCTATAAATATTTAAATTTATATCATGGTTTCATTGGTAAATTAATATTTTTGCATAGATCTTCTATTTTTATTGAAAAAAAAAAAAAAACTCGTTGTAGACCTTGTAGTACCAAGCTCACGCCACGGGCGCCTCTGTGCTTATATCCCCCACTTAACTTCCGTTCGCCTTGCCCGATCACTTTTCGTAACGCTTACGTCACGCGTTCGCGAGCTTACCCCCCTTCAAGCGTGCGTAAAGAAGTTTCACTTCAATAACTAATTTCGGTAGTCGGTGTCTTTGGTTTTTGTATATTAGTTTTTGACATCGACTTCCAAAGTCGGTTGTTTTTTTTTTGTAAAACAAGTTTTTATTTAACCGACTTCAAAAACCGAAGTTTTTTATGTTAGTTCGCTTATAACTTCGTCGTTTATGAACTGATTTTGATCATTCTTTTTCTGTTGGAATGATGACATTCCCAAGGTGATCCCATGACAAAGACATCAGGGTGTGATAGTGGAAGACCAGAGAAATCAAGGGTAACTTTCAAAAATTGTAGGGACGGCTAGTGCACTTGTAAGTTTTTTCATTAGGTATTTTAAAGCACTATAATTTAATAAGCGTCTGGAGTAAATCTGATGATAGATCATCAGATTTACTCCAGACCCTTCCCGGCTCTAGCCGGGAGACAGGCGAGGGAACTCCTCAACGATTCACACAGCAACTACCTTGTATTTGTGCTTAAATAATTAGTACCTATTGATAAGAACCTTACACCTAGATGGGTGGTGACTGTCATTAGGGAGCTAATGATGAAGACAAAGGTCAGTTCAGGGAACTCCTCAACGATTTACAGTAGGTACCTTGTATTTGGACTCAATTCATTTATATTGATGAGAAGTTTGCATCCATGTGGGTTATAATGAAGGTCTGCAGTAGATCTGATGATGGAGCCGAGAGACAGTCGAGGGAAGTCAACAATTTACAGCATTGACGTTTAACGTAGGCGAATAATGCGACCATTAAAAAATCAAGAGACTGTATTTAAGTCCCGTAATCGTGTCATCTCTAGCAATGCTCATACATTCAGTCCGGTCCCAGAGAAATTTTATAAATTTCGGTTCAGTAGTTTGGTATTTAAAACAAAATTACGGCTAAAAGATCAAGTAAACAAAATGCGTCGTTTCCTTGCTACCCTATTCCCAACTATGTATGTAGGCGGCAGCGTCCAGTCTGACCGGGTGCAGCTGAACAGTAGTTTTTGTAACTAAAAACTGTAAAATACATACTTTTTTATAAACAAAAAACAACCGACTTCCAAAAAAAAAAAAATCACTACACAGTGAAAAATAACTAATTTGGGAATTCGGTGGCAAAAACGAATATACAAAAACCAAAGACACCAAGATCGTGAACATGTGTATCCGTTTTTGCCATCGACTTCCGAAATTAGTTATTTTTCACTTTGTAGTGTTTTTTTTTTGAAAGTCGGTTGTTTTTTTTATAAAAGTTTTTATTTAATTTAATATCAAAAAATTCAAATTTATTGTTTAACGTTATTTTGAATTAGACATAAGAGAATTCTATAAATGTGGTGTCTCTGGTGTTATCAATATTACTATTCAGAAGACGACAAGCCGTTAACCCTGAAAGAATGTCTCTGGATCCAGTCAGCAAAATAAAGTGAGATCTGTTGGTGACTCTTTCAACAGTTCAGCGAGTACTCCAACGTTTCCATGAAACTGGATCCAATCTTTGAATACCAGGTATAGATCGAAGAAGGCACCACTGCGCGGAAAGATCGACATAATTTCACCAATTTTGAGAACTCGCTTTCTTACGACTGTTGAACTACAGGATTAGCCGCGTACACCTAGGGAATGGAACAATTTGCCAACGGCGGGGTTCCGTCTGACTACAATTTAAGTGTCTTCAAGGCTAGAGTGAATAGGCTCTTAATAAACTAGCATACTTTACCATCAACGATTGCATCACTTCTTACCATCAGTCGGAATTGCGGTCAAGAACTACTTTATAGATATAAAAAATAAAACATTTACGAGCTGGAGAAAGTAAATTTAAATACGGATACAATATGGCGATATTTGCAGTTTCAGAAATATTTTAGATATTTTTAATAACTATTTAAATGATACAACTACGATTCAAACTTAAAACTAGCGCTCGTTAAAATTGCATCAGACGTGAAGGCGAGGCTACCACAAACTGGCCCAAATTTAGCTGCATTTACAAAATAATTGTTTTACAATTTAGCTTTGTTATTTTAGTTTTAGTTTAGATGTGTAAACTAGAGTGTGGGCTGTGATGTGTATCATAGTATCAAATACATCGTGACATAACCTTTATCCTTTTTTTGTCTGGGATGGGAAGTCATTAAATGACCTTTCCCACAAGGGCGGAGCGGAAGGGCGTGTCAGACTTTTACTGACTAAAACCCACCCGTGTTCCTCTACTTGTATGTGCGCCAGGGGCAAAGTGTCTCTTCAATTCAAATTCCCGGTCCTCCACCTCCACACATCTACTCCACCGTGACATCAGGGTGATCTACAAAGTGGTGACTCTCGACTTGTATGGAACAGGAATCTCCTGAAATAGCCGTGTCCGATTAAGACAGGCGTCAGTCGGAAGGTGAGGGCGCTGTGGCGCATCTCTAGCCTCTCTTTAAAAAGGGGGCTTACCGCCGCTATTGTGGCGTGCACAATGACCTTTATCCTTTGGGCTGATTTTACCAAGTTACACTGGTTTATTGCGTTTAATAAAATTGAAGTCTGATATTTCACAGTTCACACAAAGAAAGCAGCGGTAGCCTAGTGCCAACGGTCGCACGAGACGCTTTAATTTGTGTAATTTGAACGTGGTAGGCCATAACATCGGCCGCCGGCAGAAGTTACCACCCACCAGACAAAGCCTTGCCGCCAAGCGATTTGTCGTGTTCCGGCATGATGTATGGTAAAGCCGTACGGAGGACGGGTCTGAGCAGTTGTGTTGCGATGTGTGCCGGGTACGATGCGCCTAATGTCGTTGTGTTGGGAGTTTGGTCGTGGAGGGTCTTCAGATCAATCTCCCTTTGGCGCAGCATCGTTGGTTGTGTTGTTGGGTTTAACATTGCATCACCTCGCTCAACTGCCGTCTTCCTTCCTATTCGCTCAGTTTTTCTGAGTGAATAGGCTCTTAATAAACTAGCGCGCTTTACCATCAACGATCGCCTCACTGCTTACCATCAGGCGGGATTGCGGTCAAGCGCTAGTTTATAATTATTAAAAAAAAAATATTTCAGCACCACTGCTCTCACAATAGTGAAAGAAAACAGCTTGAAGAAACCGGCATGTTCTACAGCCAAAACTTCGAAGACATGTACCAATCCGCACTGGGCCCGCTTGGTAGATTACGGCCCACTCAGGAGGCTTGTGTCTCATTACTGGAAACATCATAGGCTGATTATGTTATCAATGTATTTCACGAGTTGGATAATCTGTCAAAAATATTTTTTTCGCACGATTAGACTTACTCTAGGTACATCTGATTTAATTTGCCTATCTCCGGTCCACCATCGGACGACCCATCGTTTGGTGAATATCCACCCTTGTGTTGTTGACACCACTACGATCCGAATGAAGAATTTCACCTCGTTTTTTATACCGCGTACATCGAGGGACTGGGAATAATTTGCCAGCGGCGGTGTTTCCGTTATGAAATCGTGGTGGCCTAGTGGTTAAAACACACGCCTCTCAAGTATGAGTGTGCAGGTTCGATTCTAGGTCAGGCAAGTACCAATGTAACTTTTCTAAAGTTAATATGTACTTTCGAAGTATATCTTGGACACCAATGAGTGCTTGCAAGGTGAAGGAAAACATCTTGAGGAAACCTGGACTTTAAGTCTGAAATCCGCTAACCCGCATTAAGCAAACGTGATGGTTACGCTCAATCCTTCTCTGTATAAGAGGAGACCTGTGCCCAGCAGTGGGACGATATAAGAGGTTGATGATGGTGTTTCCGTCTGACTACAATTTAAGTGTCTTCAAGGCTAGAGTGAATAAGGCTCTTAATAAACTAGAGCGCTTTACCATCAACGATAGCATCATTGCTTACCATCAGGCGGGAATGCGGTCAAGCAATAGTATAAAATTATAAAAAAAAAAACTATTAAATCCAACTGCTGTCCTCTAATCATAAAAAGAAACTAAGCCTTTCTTACCAATAACTTTTAATAGGCTTGCGGGGGTTGCTAAAAGCACCACAGAGGCTATAATGTCTACAGTACATACGTGCAACTACGGGAAGAGGTCCCCGGTGAACACCACGAAATGCCGCTATACAGGTTGTATCTGACATCGTAACGCAAACTTCGCGAAAAGGCTAGACCTCATGCCACTAATAAAATTATGATAGTCATTTATATCGTTATTGAGCGGTTACAGAAATCTCAGTGTTTAAAAAAATGTGTCGGCTCGGCCTTTGCACGTTGCAAGCGTGCCGCCGTGCGTGTTTGTGGGTGTGACGTTGACCCCTGATGTGAACTCTATTAAATTAGCTGATAGGATAGTTTTTCGAGGCTTGTTCACATTGCGCTTTTTTGTGTAATTAGCGAATTAATAATTTTTTTATTTTAAAATCTTATTGAGTTATAAAAGTATAGCAACTATGAACAGTTTAACGTGAAAAAAAAACTGCATATTATTTTTTTTTAATCAGGAAAAAGCTGACGAAAAATTCCACCACTGGGGGGTTCAGAATCATGTACTGGATCCATGGTACTTGTTTGTGGGTCGATGTCAGAGACACCCTTTATTTCTCCAAGCGATTAATACTACATACACATTCTTATTTAAAACTTGCTGTGCCCAACAGGGTCCATAATTGTTTCCAATAAAATATTTACCACCTGTAACTGTACATTATGGATTGCAATAAACGATTTGATTTGATTTGATTTAATTTAGTTCTCTCTACTTTATCGACTGTTTTATTTGCGTGATAATTTTGAAAAGGACAACGAAAGGATAAACTAACAAAATTTCAATTGTTCGTGCGTTTGAAAGTTAATCGATTTCATATTTACTAGCAACGCCCCGCAGTTTCAACCGCATAACTTTATATCCCATGAGATTATAGTATAACTAGCTTTCCGCCCCCGGCTTCGCCCACGTGGAATTCGGTTATATCGCGCTTTTTAGATTTCCCTCGGGAATATCACTTTTTTTATCAATAAAAGGTAGCCTATGTTCTTTCTCAGGGTCTAAAGATTGTCTGTGCCAAATTTAATCAAAATCGGTCTAAAGGTTTAAGCGGACAGACAGACAGACAGAGTTACTTTCGCATTTATAATATTAGTATGGATTTTCATATACAATTTTTTTTATATGAAACCTGAACATAGTTTGTTCAGAATAAGTAACTGAATCGATTCCAATCATTTTTACACCATGTTATATATTTCCCAAATACATTTAAACATTGCTGCAGCGTGGTTATCAAGCGCACAATTCAGTTTACGGCAGTTCATAGTGGGAACGTGCTACTGGGCACGTGCGCACAGCGGGACAGGGCCGCCGCACCTCTGTGCAATGGGTTCTAAATAAAATTAATATATTTATACTACATTTTATTTTATCACTTACGGCTCAATTTACGAGTAAAGTACATAATAATATCTACCTACACTTGGCCGTTACCACAGTCCGAAGCCGGTACCTAATTAAACAAACAGAAACCCAAACAAACAAACAGAAATTATTTAATAAACGCAAGACGAGACGACTCCGTGCCACTGCAGCCGGGGCCGGCGAGAGGGGCGTTGACCATATTTTTATTGGGACAACCAGATGATTCTTATAAAAGTTACAGTCCCAGAGTTTTCCGGAATTAAAAAGTAAATAATGTCCCAATTCCCTTGTTCACAAACTAAATTAAATTTAAGTTCAGTGCATATTTTTATTTATGTTTCATTAAGAAAAGGACAGAAGATAATATGTCAGTTTAGACCTGTCAAATTAGTCCGTGCCTGACATAAATTAATGTATTTTAGTTCGCCATGTTTATAATCGTGTCCGAACTGTCTGTGGAATCTTTTAATTTGACTGAATTAAACTAAATTGTAATCTTCTATCCTTTTCTTAATGAAATAAAAAGAAAAAGACGCACTTAACTTAAAATTAGTTTAGTTTCTGAACAAGAAAATCGGTCCCAGTATGACAAACTGACAAATCCCCTCGGTACTAGCTATCATTTTCTTTTTCCAAAGTTCACTCAGAATGATAAAAACTCCCCTCCTGGCTTGTCTAAGGCATCGGAGCGTGAAGTGACAGCGAAATGGCAGTTGTAGCATAAATGCCAACAATTACCGGCTAGCTACTGGCACATCGCCATGGCTACTGGTGTGCCAAAACCTGGCACAACGCTCTATTAATGCCATTTGAGCGTTTATTTTGTGCTAAATTGTGGTTTACGTAGTATGAATAAGTTTGCCATTCATGGATATGTAAGATAAATAAAGTGATAGTGTATTTACTTGAAAAAAAAATATGGAAAGTTGTCTGAAGCTTCTTTGAGAGCTTATTATTTACAATGTATAGAATTTGAATTCTGGGACTATCACTTTACTGAGAGAGAGAAAGTGCGCGAAGTGAAGAGGAAACCTTTTCTTTTAAAGAGAGGAAGTGCTTTTTTATTATTCAATTTGGGCATGCCTTCGACAGCTTCCGTAGCGTAGCGGCGAACGTGGCCGCTGCGCAAGAAGACACGGGTTCGATCCCCGCGCAGTCCAAATATTTGTATGCATGAATATGAATATTTGCTCTGGTCTGGTCATGCCTCGGAAAGTACGTTAAGCCTTTGGTCCCGGTTGCCATACGAACATCTAATGGCAGTCGTTACGGGTTGTTGGAGTCCTCAAAAGTTCAACAATTGAGATAACTGCAATGCTTCGCCATCGTTTTCAGGAGGTGGAGGTCAGACGGCAGTCGCTTCACGGAAAACATCGAAGCTTAGCCAAAATCAGCTGTTAGACTGGTGAAGCGGACCCCAGACTCCAAAGCTGAAAAAGCTTCGGATGCGACTGGGATTAAGGCTGAGATTATGTTGATTAGTTTGGGCATGCCTTAGGGACAAGTCATTCCATAGCCGAACTGCTTGAACAGTAAAGGTTTTATCATAGAAACTAGTGGAATGCATCGGCCATACCATAATAGTTTCTTTCTATCTAAGAGTAGGTACAAGGCACTGCAACTACGCACTTATACTTCTCTATAATGCCTTCCTTTGTCATACCAGCTTTGTCGTGAAGGGGTTAAGCTGAGGAAAAGTGCTCTAAGTAGCTGCAATTACTTCTGCATGAATGGGCAAATGGGTAAAAATAATATAGCTTAAGAATCTCCTACTTTCCTCGCCTTTTCTGAACATTTTTCGTTTGTATAGTCAGATGCAGCTGACTGTAATGCGTAGAAAACACTACAAACATAGTGGGTAGTGAAGTAGAATATCGATAATAATGTTTATTTTACCTGTATCCGCCTCTAGTTGTGAAAACCTAAAATACGAAAGAATTCGAATTGATTCGTATGCTAGGATTGCCTTGCTAGTAGACTATACCTTCAAGCATTTAGTACGAACAGATTACGTTTAGTACGGACAGATTACATTTAGTACGCACAGATTACATTTAGTACGAACAGATTACATTTAGTACGGACAGATTACATTTAGTACGGACAGATTACATTTAGTATGGACAGATTACATTTAGTACGGACTGATTACATTTAGTACGGACAGATTACATTTAGTATGGACAGATTACATTTAGTACGGACAGATTACATTTAGTACGGACAGATTACATTTAGTATGGACAGATTACATTTTTAGTACGGACAGATTACATTTAGTACGGACAGATTACATAATTAGTCTATAATGTTCCCATTCCTGGGACGCAGGCCTCATCTCGGTGAAAGGGTGTGACTCATCTTAAATCCGGGCCATAAAACGCGGGTCCAGTTTGCGTTGATTGATGTCATGTCTTCGAAGTTTTGTTTCTAGGATACAGGCTTTCTCACAAAGTTTTCCTTTACCGTTTTGAGAGCAGTGGTAATGAAATAATTTACACAAAGTGCCTGATGGGGTTCGAACCTGCGACCTACACTAGTACCTACACTGTTTATAACCTTTAACACGATGCTTTAACAGGGCAGGTTAATAGTTCATTAACTATTTTGAATAATCTTCGTTAAATTACTTCGATTTAATTCTACTAGTAACCCCCTTTTAATCTTCTTACATAATAAATGAACAGCTCTTCACTACTGCTGTGATTGATACCATCATTTAAGAAAAAAAATAAGTACATATTTTTTAAATATTTATCACACCCGTCCTAGGTATGTGCGAAGTTCCGCTAGTTAATTTAATATGACCTTGTATAAGATACAAGGTCAAATTCCGAACACAAAAACTGAAAACTATACGGAACCTATATTACTAAAACACGTTTTCAATTCCCATGAATAGGAAAACGTTAACACAATCGTTCTCTTGTCGCTAATCTTATCGCTGAATCCTGAAACAGGCGGTGCGATTGTTATTGCCCTATAAAAGAAAAATAAAAAGAGTGAGACAGCTATAGAGGGTACAGTGTTACGGGCAGTATACGAGATTGTCCTTGCCTTAGTATTATTGAACATGTATACAATTATACCTACATTTCATGCCATCAGCTTTTCTTTTTTTTTTATTAATAATTATAAACTAGCACTTGACCGCATTCCCGCCTGATGGTAAGCAGTGATGCGATCGTTGATGGTAAAGCGCGCAAGTTTATTAAGAGCCTATTCACTCAGAAAAACTGAGCGAATAGGAAGGAAGACGGCAGTTGAGCGAGGTGATGCAATGTTAAACCCAACAACACGACCAACGATGCTGCGCCAAAGGGAGATTGATCTGAAGACCCTCCACGACCAAACTCCCAACACAACAACATTAGGCGCATCGTACCCGGCACACATCGCAACACAACTGCTCAGACCCGTCCTCCGAACGGCTTCACCAGACATCATGCCGGAATACGACAAATCGCTTGGCGGCAAGGCTTTGTCTGGTGGGTGGTAATTTCTGCCGGCGGCCGATATTATGGCTTCACTATTTTAAGCCGAAAGATGTCCCTTGATAGACTTAGTATGTCGCTCCTCTTTCTCGACCATGCTAAAGGTTCTGGAATAGTGACCGCGTACCTGAAAACGTACTGATGGAAGGCCTCATAAGGTAAGAGGTCGTGGCGCTGGTCAACAAGTTTGACATGCCCTCCGCTCCGCCCGGAGCGGGAGAGCTCATTTGATGATTTCAGAGCAAAAACAAAAAAAAAACAGGCCTCATAAGGTGGATCGGCAAACTTGTGAAAGCCGCAGGAACCCGTTGGATATATGAAGCACATATGTAATAAAATCTTGAATTCACTGACAGAGAACGCACAGTCTTTTCAGTTTTTTTTTTTTTTTTTTTTTTTAAATGTGCCGTCTCTTTTCTTCTTGCGTGGCAAGAATCATTACACTAGTTTACAAAATTTAACTTTTTGTCTGTTGCCGCGAATTTTGTGGTTGATAATGTTCACTTATGACTTGTTTTCGTCAAATCTACCCTCAAAATTTTTTGAGCAGCTCGAGTTACTTTGTTTTTGATTTTAGTCATTTAAGCGTATATATTAAGCGATAATAGGCATATTTTACTGTGTTAAGATTAGTATCCAAAGTTTTTGCGTCATGAGTAGTTCAAGGAGACGTTGTTTAAACAATCCAGATCATTTTTGTTATATATGCGGGGAATATGTGTTCAACGATTGTAGAAAAGTTATATCAGAGTTGGTGAAAAATACCTATTTTGAGTATTTTGGAATGCTCTTGGATAAAAATGAGAAGTCTTGGGCTCCTGTGTGTTTTGTGTTGTGTTGTGTTTGTAAATCGTGTGTGGAATATTTAAGATTGTGGAAAAATGGTAAAAGAAGTGCCTTTAAATTTGGAACACCGACTATTTGGCGAGAACCACGAAATCATCTCGAAGATTGTTATTTTTGTAGCGTAAACGTAAACGGTTTAAATACTAAAAATCGAGCTAAATGGCAGTACCCAAGTACTAGTTGTGTTCAGCGTCCAGTGCAGCGTTCAACTGACTCTTCAGTGCCTAAAAATATATCTGAACCCATGGAACAAGACATCGAAGGACCAAGCTCATCACAAAATGATGCTGATTTTGAAGGTATGTCAAATGAGCCAAAATGCTTTTCCCAAAATGAGTTAGATGATCTTGTAAGAGATTTAAATCTTTCTAAACAAGCTTCAGAATTGTTAGCATCAAGACTGAAAGAAAAAAATTTGCTTTCCTCAGATACTAAAATAAGTTTTTATCGTGAAAGAGATAAAGAATTACGGCGTTATTTTTCCGAAGAAAACGGTATTACCTTTTGTTCAGATATCAAAAACTTGTTGATAAAAATGGGCTTGAAACAATATGAGCCAAACGACTGGCGTTTATTCATTGACAGCTCAAAACGTAGCCTAAAATGTATTCTATTACATAATGGAAATAAATACGCTGGGGTACCTATTGCCCACAGTACACAGTTAAAGGAAGAATATTGTAACATTTCGCTAGTCTTGAACAAAATAAAATACAATGACCATAAGTGGCAAATTTGTGTCGATTTAAAAATGGTGAACATTCTTCTCGGTCAACAAAGTGGTTACACTAAGTTTCCCTGTTTCATATGTCTTTGGGACAGTAGAGCTAAACAAGAGCATTGGATAAGAAGAAACTGGCCCTTGAGAGAAAGTATGAAGCCTGGAAAGCAAAATATAGTCCAGAATTCATTAGTAGCTCGTGACAAAATTATCCTTCCACCATTACATATAAAACTGGGCATCATGAAACAGTTTGTTAAATCACTAGATAAAGACGGGAACTGCTTTTCTTACATTTGCCAAAAATTTCCTCAGCTCACTATGGAAAAAATAAAAGCCGGTATTTTTGACGGCCCCCAAATTAGACAACTTACGAAAGATACTCAATTTAGAAATTCTATGACTGAGTTACAACTAAAGGCTTGGACAGCTTTCGTCTCTGTGATGCAGAATTTTCTCGGAAATAAAAAATCTGAAAATTATATTGAACTTGTAGAAGACCTTCTGCTACAGTTAAAAAATATGGGGTGCAATATGAGCATAAAACTCCATTTCCTCCATAGTCACCTGGACAGGTTTCCAGAAAATTTAGGAGATATGAGCGAAGAGCAGGGAGAGCGTATGCATCAGGACTTACGTGTCATGGAAGAGCGCTATCAGGGTTTCTGGGATACAAATATGATGTCCGACTATTGTTGGTCGCTAATACGTCATTTTCCAAAGTCTACACATCAGAGAAGAGCTTTAAAACGAAGTTTTTTAGAACTCAATGATTAATTATTTTTTTTAATAAAGTTTTTCTTAGTAAATACATGTTTTTTTCTGTTTTATACCTACATAGCTGAAACTCAGAAACTAGAGCTGATAAAAATCTTTTACTTATATTTTTGAAAATAGCATATCATATGTAGTCAGCAACAGCTAAAATTTCTTTGGCAACAGATGTACTGTAAACTAGTGTTATTTACTTTTATATATTTTTTTTTTTTTTTTTTTTTTTTTCGCCAATTCTATTTTTTCGCGCTTACTTATTTTTTAGCGGCATTGGCCTTGTCAATATTTTTTCGGGGTCGCTTTTTTCCCACGTCTTGTCTTTTCTTTCTTAGTTTTCTTTTCTTAGTCTTTTTTAAAAAATCATTTTTACAATTTCTTATACTAGTCTATCTACTTAATTTATCTTATCCTACTTCTATATATTTCAATTTTCAAACAATTCCTGCCGACGGCACAGTGCTTGGCTGTGCTGCCCTTGTCCGGTTTCTTTCTATACTAATTTTAGCCACTTTGAGGCAAAACCGCTCCAGGTACGGCCTGGAGTGTTTGTCCGCCATGAGGTCGGCTATAGATGATTCCGTCAATTTTATACCAGTACTTACTTCCAGGTCGAGTCTTTTCAGTTGTATCTAGCAACGGACGCGCGAGCTCGCGAAAGATGGAAGAAATCAAGGGGTCCTCCCTTCATTCGTTCCATCTTTCGCGAGCTCAGAAGCCCAGGAGCGCAGGCTACTAAAAAGACACAAGTAAAATAATCAAACCTCAGATTTAGCATATTAGTCAGTAAATGATGACTCAATATTACAACCAGTAGTTCAGTTTCTTCTAATTACGGGACATTTTGGCATATATTTAGGAAAGCATCAATTATAACAGAGAGGAAAGTTCATAGAAAAGCGAGGATCCTACGACCAGAAGGGTCGTATATCTGGCGGGCACTTGCCAAACGGTTGATGTTGGGATATTGTATGTATGCTAATTGCACAGTAAACTCTGCTTGCGAGATGTAGAATTCATATGACGTCAGGTATCACTCACCTTCGGCGACCGAAAGTCAATAGTGGGCTGAGTCTTGTATCTTGTGATGCTTGCCAGGACAGCTGAGGTTCTATTGAGTTGGAATCGGTTGCCGCATATTTAACGGTGAGTCGGAACTGTCTACGGAGATTTCCCAGTGAGTTGAGGGGGTGGCTCTGCGTTATACTCTAGTGCGTCGCATATTATACAGCATCTGGTCGAGGCTGACTGCTGCGTTGACCAGTAGAGAGGGTTCTTTTTATTGACTGCTGTGCCGAGGTTGCTGAAGAGACTAAGCGTGATTACCAGATATGCGCGGTCGCTGCATGCTTGTGGTCAGGATACCTGATGAATCCGTGGGTGCCATGTCACGCTAAACAAAGGTATAATATAATGCTCATAATAACACAGCTGGATCCCAGATATAGTATCTGATGAATAATTCCTGAGATATCTTAGCTTTAAGAAGCTCGTTCGCGAAGCTACGCGTACTCAATTTGATATCTAAAATATGAAGGAGCATTCAATCTGAGTACGCCAGATTTCCACAGCACTGCTAACTTTAAATATGCATTAATGGAAGATCAGCTTTCTTAACTTAAGAGAATAGCAGTTTTTCATTAATTTTAATTTACATGACGGCAGCAGCAAAGGCTTCCCTTGGAGGCCACAGGAGGATGGAGACAGCAGCAGCAACGGCTTACCTCGAAGGTCGTAGGAGAGTCCAGACAGAGAGAGACAGAGAGAGAGAGGGAGAACAGTCCAGACTGCCGGAGGAGGCTTGGTGAGACTTGGAGGCAGTATTATTTGTAGACTCCAATATTATTTGCTTCTTTATTGGAAGCCAGACCTCAACTGCCCAAAACTTAGCGAGGATTTCTCAAGAAACCTCGCAGAACGTCTTTAAGGTGAAATTGAAAGTTTTAAAATTATGCCACTGGAAATTATTTTAGATTAGAAGGAGTTTGGATGACAAATCAGTTAAAAATAATTACAAACTGTCAAAAATTTAAATGATAAAGTCGTCATGGTGACATAATCAACAGCGTTGTCAAAAACTGTCATAATATTGTAAATGTTTTTGTAACAATGTAATCGGGGAAAGCTAAGATGAGTGTCATGCGCATTTTTCATTGCAAATTTAAAATTATTTATAGTGTCGTTTACTAAATAAGAGCGCCTGATTTATGTAGTAAAAAGTGCATTCTGTAAATAATTCATAAAAAATATTGAAATATCGCAGCATAGTGGCCACATCATGACTTTGCCTCAAACCTCCCTCATAGACGGTTTACGCGGCCGTCTTTTTCAACTATCATTGGCGATATCCGCCATTATTGTGAAACAAAATTTTCAGAGAATTTCTATAATTTATTCAAAATCTTTTTTTTTTTAATATTTATAAACCAGCGCTTGACCGCAATCCCGCCTGATGGTAAGCAGTGATGCGATCGTTGATGGCAATGCCAAACCCAACAACACGACCAACGATGCCGCGCCAAAGGGAGACTGATCTGAAGACCCTCCACGAGCAAACTCCCAACACAACAACACTAGGCGCATCGCACTCGGCACACATCGCAACACAACTGCTCAGACCCGTCCTCCGTACGGCTTCACCAGACATCATGCCAGAACACAACAAATCGCTTGGCGGCAAGGCTTTGTCTGGTGGGTGGTAACTTCTGCCGGCGGCCGATGTTATGGCAATCAAAGTCAAAAGTCATTTATTCAAATTTTTTAAAGTCAATATTACGTAAGACAGTCTCCCCAAAACTGTTCATTTAAATAACACATGACTTTATACAATACTATGTATAGTGATGAACACAAGAAAATACAACAACAATTAAATTATTTACGATATGCCACCTACCACTACTAAACCACTAGGTACTAAAATAAAATACATATATTACTATATATATTTAAATGAAAATGTAAATAACTAAAAACTTATTACTTAAATAAAAGCCCCAGGCATAAATATTGTGACAGCTCACATATTTATGCATTGTAAAAAAGTAAATTATATGAACTCATATAACGTGTCAGTAAGCTAATTAAGTCGTGGTGGCCTAGTGGTTAGAACACCAGCCTCTCAAGTATGAGTGCGCGGGTTCGATTCCAGATCAGGCAAGTACCTCTCTGTCTGGACCCTCCTACGACCTTCGAGGGAGGCCGTTGCTGCTGCCGTCTCCATCCTCCTGTGGCCTCCAAGGGAAGCCCTTGATGCAGCCGTCTACACCATCCTGGGACCTTACTTTTTTGTTTTCCGGGCTATTGATTGTCACTATTTCGGGTGATTCAGATACGATTCTTTTGTTTCTACATTGTAGTGTGTTTTTATTTTTGTTTGGTAATACAATAAGCTTGTCATATTTTAAGAAAGCTTTGTTGCCCAGCTCTCTTTAAACTTTCAGTTGTATTTGTAGGTCTCTACGTTTGTTTAAGACATCATATTCATTTATTTGCATAAAACATGGTATATAAAGGTGTTAACATTATAAAGGAAAGATCTTACATGTTTTGCTTATATCTACAGCATGCAAAATTGTTAATATTCTAGGTTGGTTTATATTCTAGGTATTCCTTAATACTATAAAAGATGTTGTCATTTAGCCATTTATACTCGTACAGGCGAATTTTAAACAATCTGCTGTTTAGTAATTTAATCTCACATGGTAGTTTAATATATATTCGGACGGTCATAGCTAAGCACCTTTTGCTATACTTAGCTGATCGAGGGATTTCCTCTAAAACAAGCCTAAATTGGTCTCGGCGATTTCTAGTGCTTACATCTGCCGCTGTTTTACAAAGACTTTTGTGTTTCCGGACAAACATACATGTTTCATATAAATATAGTGAGGGTAGTGGTAGCAAACCAAGTTTTTTAAATATTGGTAGTCCTGTTTTATGCAGTATGGAGTGTTTTTCAGGCGATTTTGGTTCTGCACAATTTTTAATTTTAGTCCCATTGTGCTGAAAGTAACAACAACAAGACGTATTTTTTCGCCATTATTGCCGTCTGACCGCTTCTGTACCAATTTTTATATTGTAAATTGAAATAGTTATTTATTAAGTCTATTATTGTCTTTTCTAAATCGTGATATGATTTTTCTCGTTTTTCCATCAAAATTATAATCTAATAATTAATTTAATTTAATAATCGTGCGTATGTGTGTGAAAATTATTTTTTAAATAATTATAAACTTGTGCTTGACCGCAATCCCACCTGATGGTAAGCAGAGATGCAATCGTTGATAGTAAAGCGTGCTAGTTTATTAACCCTATTGCGTAAAAAAAAAACTGATTAAATGGGAAGGAAGACGGCAGTTGAGCGAGGTGTTAAACCCAAAACACGACCAACGATGCTGAGCCAGAGTGAGATTGATCTGGAGACCCTCCACGACCAAACTCCCGACACAACAACATTGGGCGCATCGTAACCTGCACACATCGCAATACAACTGCTCAGACCCGTCCTCCGTACGGCATCACCAAACATCATTTGTGCGTGTGTGAGTGTAGTTTGTTTCTGTAAGTAATGTGTAAGGGTGTTTTACGTGTGTATATACAGTATGTAAAGAAAACCCTGTCCGATCCATTAAGGTATTGTTAGGTATCGATAACTGATTCTACTAATGGATACAAAACCGGGCTAAACTTAAAAAAAGATCCCCCTAAAAAAATAAATATAACTTTATACATTTGCGGTAAGCAACTTGTCCGCGGGCGGCGGGCGGCAGGGCACGCGGCACGTGGTCGCATCGCTATTCGCTCATAATAATACCGGTGTTGTCACTTCTGTAAAAATTACCAAATTTCGGGGAAGTTGGAATTAATTCGCGGGAAAAAAAGATTATTTCAAAATTCATTAGTATTGTTTCTATGATGATTACGTAAAATTTTATATTATATTTGGTCATGTGTTTACCTAACCTTTATTATCCTTATGGGTCGGACAGCGTTTTCTTTACATATTGTATGGGCTTGAGGACGAGATTTGTTTAATATTAGTGAACAAGTGTTATGACGGTCAAAATGTTACACTTTTTTGGATCTATTCCTTATTCGCTAGAGGGGCAGATACGTTCGAGAAGAAATTTGCTTCCGAAAATACTATAATCACCACAACAATGTGTTGCATATTCTTTACCACAACCCCTAATTTTGAGCCGTTCATTAATCAAACGAACTCATCATTAATCAAAATGGGTACACGGTGGGGTGTACCGCATATAAAAGGGACCATTCATATGTACCTGCCGTGTTAAGATTAGAGAGGCGCGTGGTCAAATAATAACAAACAGCACGGAACGATGGAAGATTAAGCTATGTTAAAAGAAGTCGGTTCTTTTTTATAATTATAAACTAGTGCTTGACTGCAATCCCACCTGATGGTAAGCAGTGATGCAATCGTTGATGGTTAAGCGCGCTAGTTTATTAAGAGCCTTTTCACTCAAAAAATCTGAGTGAATAGGATGGAAAACGGCAGTTGAACAAGATGATGTAATATAAACTTCGATCACTTATGAATGACTTATTGAATCTAGTGTAGATTTACAATCAACTTAAAAAAATGGTTGAACTGAACAAGTGCTGCGTTGTGCGCTGCAGCGCTTTAGTACTTACTATATAATTCTAACTTTAATGCATGCGTGGAAGGTTGATTTGGCTTGATGTCAGATTCGGTAGTAAAAATAATGGCTTTTTGTACTGCTGTGATAAGAACTTCATACAGTACACTTAAGGCTGAATTTAAATTAATATATATTAATTTTGACTACTTTAGACTGCTTAATACTTGTCGCCATTTTTAATAAGAGTTTTTTTCGAGACTGTGTATCTTGTGTATAAGTGATTGATGAATGTTGATGTTGTATAAAGGGTCTATCTGACATCGACGCACAAACGAGTACCATGGATCCAGTACATGATTCTGAAACCCCCAGTGGTGGAATTTTTCGTCGGCATTTTCATGATTTAAAAAAAATGTAGTTTTTTCACTTTAGACCGTTTATAATTGCTATACTTTTATAACCCAATAAGATTTTAAAGTAAAAATGAATTAATTCGCTAATTACACAAAAAAGCGCAATGAAAACAAAACTCGAAAAACTATCTTATCAGCTGATTTAATAGAGTTCACATCAGGGATCAACGTCATACCTACACACATGCACGGCGGCACGCTTGCAACGTTCAAAGGCCGAGTCGACACTTTTTTTAAACACTGTGAATTCTGTAACCGTTCATTAACGACATAAATGGCTATCGTAATTTTATTAGTGGCATGCGGTCTAACCTTTTCGCGAAGTTTGCGTTACGATGTCAGATACAACCTATATTTTATTGTGTAGAATGTATTTTAATCAATGTATGTTTTTGGTGGACAGTAAATTGTATATCAATTGTATACATAAATAAAAAAAAACGTTTTGTAACAAGGAGATATGTGGGTGAATTTCATCTCAATCCATTTATTAATTTTCGGGTGAAGAAGTACCAAACATCCCTAAAGCTCGTCAAACATTAGCGTTAATAATATTATTACAATGATATTTTTTTATCATCATTTTTAACAGAAACAATTATAGACACAATTTAAATTGTTTGCCAATAAAAGAAATGAAGTGAAATATTATAGAGAATCAAACGAAAGGGATCTTTTTACATGCTTTTTAATTAGCTTCACTTGTATGATTGCTTGCTTGTTTGTTTGTTTGTCCGTCTCTAACTCTTTGGACTAAGAGTGAGCAGCTCATTACTGTAAAATGTCCTACCGTTTTCAATACGATCGTTGGTCGAGCGGTCTAAGGCGCGCGTCTTCAGTGACGTCAGCGTTCGGATTCAGCAATCGTGGGTTCTACTCCCGGTCACGCCGAAAAAAAAAAATATGCCAGCAAATGCTAAGATTTTATTCGTACATCTAACTGTAAGTGGTTCTGAAAAACCTTACCATTTCTTTGTGACGCTGCAACTCCAAATAGTTATGAGGGGTGGTAACAGATAGCGTCGGTAACTCGTTTCCCTATGATAAGTAGGAATGTTAATTTCTGAGTCGTGCATGGTTTAATGTTTGAGACAAACAGAGCCTCAGATTTTGATATGTTGGAATATCAGTATCAACAACTAGAACGGAATTTATTATTTGAAAGCAAGCCAGGGAATCAAATTTCAATTTTTTTTTTAACCTTACCGTACATTAATTTGTGCAAGCAAAGTATTTAGTTCTTTTTTTTTTATTAATTTATAAACCAGCGCTTGACCGCAATCGCGCCTGATGGTAAGCAGTGACGCAATCGTTGATGGTAAAGCGCACTAGTTTATTAAGAGCCTATTCACTCTAGCCTTGAAGACACTCAAATTGTAGTCCGACGGAAACACCGCCGCCGGCAGATTGTTCCAGTCCCTCGATGTACGCGGTATAAAGGAGGAGGCGAAACGCTTCGTCCGGATCGTAGAGGTGTTAACAACATAAGGGTGGAAACTCGCCGTACGACGGGTCGTCCGATGGTGGAACGGAGATGGGGGAATTAAATCGTGTAATTCCCTCGCACACTCCCCAAAATGTATCCTATAGAACACCGAAAGGCTGGCTACTCTACGCCTGTGCTCTAGGCTTTGGAGACCAACTCGAGTTAAATCAGAGTCACCAATCAGCCTCTTCGCGCGCCTCTCCACTGAATCCAAAGTGGCCAGGTGACACTTAGCAGCACCAGCCCAAATGTGGCTGCAGTACTCCACACACGAACGGACCTGTGCTTTGTACAACATTAGAAGCTGCCCTGGTGTGAAGTACTGCCGGACCTTTGCGATAACGCCAAGTTTTCTGGCAGCCACCTTGGCCTTGGACTCAACGAACCGCCCAAAGTTTAGGTTCGAGGAAATCTCAACACCCAAAAGCTGAAGGCGGTCGGTACACTCCAAGGATACATTCCGAAAAGTAGGAGCCAAGGTGAACGGGCTCCTTTTGGCGGTGAAAATAAATATAGTTTAAAAAACTAAAAAACATCCTTTTAAAGAATATCAAAATAAAAAGTTTAAATAATTATTACATAAATAATTATCTAATATATAAAATTCTCGTGTCACGGTGTTCGGCTTTAAACTCCTCCGAAACGGCTCGACCGATTTTGATGAAATTTTTTGTGCTTAACCGGTATCTATGAGAATCGGCCAACATCTATTTTTCATCCCCCTAAATGTTAGGGGTAGTCCACCCCTAAATTTTATTTTTTATTTTTTAGACAAAATTTTTAATTTCTAATTTTTTATGATACAACATACAAAAATACATACAATCATCAATTTTCACCCTTCTACGATCAACCCTTATTTTTTAATAGCCATTTTAGTAATTTAATCTATTATTTATATGGCAAAACAACGTTTGCCGGTCAGCAAGTTATTAAATAATAATTTTAATGTTTAATGTATGACAATAGTACATAAACAATACTAGTATAATTGAGAAAAAAGCGTGAGGCGCTTAATATACAAAAATTATGGTACAAAGCGCCTCACGATTTTTTCTCACTCCAATTTTATTCATCCACATATCAAATATAATCTACATAAACTGTACTTAGTCATGAAATAATATTTTGATAAAGATTAATAGCATGAGTAAAATATGTATATGCGTTTAAACATAGTCCAAAAAAATTCAAGATTTTTAAATAAAAAAATGGTTGTTTTTCCTCATTCGACATAGAAAGGTATAGTGTGTACTGGACTTTTTTGTAGATATTTATAAGGTGTAACATTTTATTGTTCTATCTTTTATAGTTTAGGCAGCGTACGCAAAATAAGTAACTTTTCTGGTTGATTTTTTACACCTTGTGTTCAAAAACCCAAAATATCATACGGGACCCTATTTTTTCCAAAATAAAATGCCCGTTACTCAGTGATAATGTAGCTTTCTAATAAAAAAAGAATTATTAAAATCGGTCCAGTACTTTTTGAGTTTATTCATTACAAACAAAAATACAAAACTTTCCTCTTTATAATATTAGTGTAGATTGGTTACTATGGAATATAATTATCAATGTTAAATATACATAAAATAGTATTAGTCTCACTAACCTCAAGTTTTGCAATGCCTGAAAAAGGCCGCTAAGTTGTAGGGACTAATTTTTATATATATAAGACCACTACATTGAATTGACTAGTTTGCGTTGTTTTTCTGGTAGTTGTCAGTACTAACAGTATAATTTCTAAATTGTGTATATACTAACCATATGGACGATAATGGGTCTGAAATACAACAAAAATATTTGATTTTAAGGTAAGCGAAGATCCAATTTAAGTTTAGTCCGACTGTCTAACGCGTAGCCACTTATCTAGACCGGAATCCAATCGCCGACATCTCTCTTGGTCCCATGCCAGAACAACTTCTGCCAAACTTACAACCAGCACACTAATATTAGCCATTTGAACATTACGTCTATCAGAATAAAGCTGAAATTTGTATGATCAGGTGGAATAAATTATTTCAAATACTACTTTTTAAACTCTATTGCTTTGCAATAACGCTGAAAAGTTTAAATCCTGTTTTATCAGTTGGTCCGAGGGCCATAAAAGTTTGCTTCCCATTTTGAACTTTATCACTGAGGTATAAAGGTTAAAATTGTAGGTTGTTAGGATGAAGTTCAGTGCAATGCAATCAATTCCTTTATTCTTCGAAGTTTGCGGCCAAAATCAACTTTACACACTCCATCCAATCAGCATAGAATTTTTTAAGAGAATAAATATTTGCATTTACGGATTTGGCATACTAAGAAATATCTTAACTTATTTCTTTTTTCTTTTTAATAATTATAAGCTACCGCTTGACCGCAATCCCGCCTGATGGTAAGCAGTGATGCGATCGTTGATGGTAAAGCGCGCTAGTTTATTAAGAGCCTATTCACTCAGAAAAACTGAGCGAATAGGAAGGAAGACGGTAGTTGAGCGAGGTGATGCAATGTTAAACCCAACAACACGACCAACGATGCTGCGCCAAAGGGAGATTGATCTGAAAACCCTCCACGACCAAACTCCCAACACAACAACATTAGGCGCATCGTACCCGGCACACATCGCAACACAACTGCTCAGATCCGTCCTCCGTACTGCTTCACCAGACATCATGCCGGAACACGACAAATCGCTTGGCGGCAAGGCTTTGTCTGGTGGGTGGTAACTTCTGCCGGCGGCCGATGTTATGGCCTACCACCGAGAAAGTTTGTTTAGAATTTCTTACAAGCTTCTCACCACGGTATCATAATATTCGCCTATAATGTTTCCACTCCTGGGACACAGGCCTCCTCTCGATGAGTGGGCCGTAATCTACCACGCGGGCCCAGCTCGGGTTGTCATATGCCTTCGAACTTTTACCTCTAGGACATGCCGGTTTCCTCACGATGTTTTCCTTCACCGTTTTGAGAGCAGCGGTGTTTTTTTTTTCAATTATGGCATCTCGTAGTTGACCATTAGAGGCCGTGACTACTTAACCGGACTTTCCTGTGGATGCCTTAAAAATTAACGCCTCCAGCCAGGGCACTTAAAACTTATTTAAAATTAGGCGACTACGCACTAAGGGCACCCCCTGTGGGGGACGAACCACGGCTTAGGGTGTTGCTAGAGAGGACAGCAAGGGACGGCTGGATCGATAGGGTACTTAGTGGTTTGATGATCACGGCGTTTCCTAGTACTAGCTCTGAGAAGAAACGCCGAAACAAAGCTACTACTAGCTCAGCTGCGGCGCGGGCTGGCCTTCATAGAGCAGTGGTGATGAAATTATTTACATTTAAGTTAAGCGCCTGACGGGGTTTGAACCTACGACCTACAATTATAGAACGTTATTTTTTGTTTATGAGAAACCTGAATATAGTTTGTTCAGAATAAGCAACTGAATGGATTCCAATATTTTTTACACCATGTTATTTTTATACCAAATACATATTTTAGAAATTGTTACAGAGTGGTTACCGAGCGGTTACGATAGATCATAGTACTTGCGCGCGCGCCACAGCTGAGGCCAGAGGTCAACACACCGCGCTCGCCTACCCGAGCGGAGCTTTGAGCATATTTTTGTTGGGATAGCAAGCTCATAACTTTGTGATTATGTATTATATCTTTTTGAAATTTTGTACATAGAATATTTACTTAAAAATATTGGACACGTGTTTCGGGTCTTCCATAAACAAAAAATAATGTTATATGATTCGCGGCTGATATCACTAGGCATCGAGACATCGACGACATAGTCCACGTAAAATTTCTTGTTCCAGCGATCTATTACGTCGCATCGCATTGTTTACGTGCATTCTTTCTAACTTTTTCTGAGCAGTTGTGTTGCGATGTGTGCCGGGTACGATGCGTCTAATGTTGTTGTGTTGGGAGTTTGACCGTGAGAGGGTCTTAAGATCAATATCCCTTTGACGGAGCATCGTTGGTCGTGTTGTTGGGTTTAACATTGCATCACCTCTCAACTGCCGTCTTCTTCCCTATTCCCTCAGTTTTTGTAAGTGAATAAATAGGCTCTTAATAAACTAGCGCGACCACGTTGCTCACAATGGGCCTCATACGAAGGCTCAGAGTCACACAAAGGGCAATGGAAAGAGCTATGCTCGGAGTTTCTCTGCGTGATCGAATCAAAAATGAGGAGATCCGCAGAAGAACCAAAGTCACCGACATAGCTCTGCAAGTCGCTAAACTGAAGTGGCAGTGGGCAGGGCACATTGCTCGTAGAACCGATGGCCGATGGGGCAGTAAGGTTCTAGAGTGGTGGCCACGTACTGGAAGACGCAGCGTGGGGAGGCCCCCAACAAGGTGGACCGATGCCCTGGTGAAGGTCGCGGGAAGCCGATGGATGCGGGCAGCACAAGACCGGTCGTCGTGGAAAGCCTTTGGGGAGGCCTTTGTCCAGCAGTGGACATCCATAGGCTGAAGAAGAAGAAGAAGAAGAAACTAGCGCGCTTTACCATCAACGATCGCATCACTGCTTACCATCAGGCGGGATTGCGGTCAAGCGCTAGTTTATAATTATTTAAAAAAAAACAACTTCCTATCTCTTTGCTCATCTTCTAAAAGTGCTATCGTGATGAGCTCTTCAGCATTATTGTTAGCATTGACTATTTGATATTGTTTGTTGTGATTATCATTAAGGCTCTGATGATGAAAACAAAAGCCAGTTCAGAGAACTCTTCAACGGTTTACAGTAGTTACCTCGTGTTGCACTTAATTCATTTATATTCATGAGACCTTTGCACCCATGTGGGTTATAATGAAGGTCTGCAGTAGATCTGATGATGGAGCCGGGAGACAATCGAGGGAACTCTTCAACGATTCACAGCAACTACTTTGTGTTTGTTTGATTTGTATTGATAAGAGATTTACACTTAGATGTATTGTGATTGTCATTAGGGGTCTTATGATGAAGACCGAAAAGTCGTGGTGGCCTAGTGTTTAAAACACCAGCCTCTCAAGTATGAGTGCGCAGGTTCGATTCCATGTCAGGCAAGTACCAATGTAACTTTTCTAAAGTTATATGTACTTTCAAAGTATATCATGGACACCAATGTCTGAAGATGAAGGAAAACATCATGAGGAAACCTGGACTTTAAGTCTGACATCGCCAACCCGCATTGAGCAAGCATGGTGATTCCGCTCAATCCTTCTCTGTATGAGAGGAGACCTGTGCCCAGCAGTGGGATGATAAAAAGGTTGATAAGAATGATGATGAAGACCAAGAACATTTAAGGGAACTCCTCAACGGTTTACAATAGTTACTTTATGTTTGGACTTAATTCATATATATTGATGAGTACTTTGCACCTATATGGGTTAAAATGATGGTCTGCAGTAAATCTGATGACCATAGCCAGTTGAAGGAATTCCTCAAAAATTTACAACATTGAAGTTTAACATAAGGCAACCACTACCTACTTGTCACGATTACGCAACAATCGATTCAATTAAAATCAAGAGACTGAATCTAAGTCAAGTCTAGCATTGCTCATGCTTTCATTTTAATCTCATAGGAATTTTATAGAAATCAGTTCAGTGGTTTCGTTTTTAAACCAAAATTACTTCATTTGCTTACAGGCCTTTTCACAACTATATGAGCGTCAGCGTCCAGTCTGACCGAATGCAGGTGAACAGTACTTTTCACAACTTAATATATAGTGTTTTTTAGAGTCGGTTGTTTTTTTTTTTGTATAACAGTTTTTATATTATATTTACTTGTAATGTGTGACAGCCTTCGTGGCGTAGTGGCAGCGAAAGCGGCCGCTGCGGAAGGAGGCATGGGTTCGATCCCCACGCAGTGCAAGTATTTGTACTGTAGTATTTGCAGTGTAAGTATTCATATATTTGCACTGGTCTGGTCGTGCCTCGGAAAGCGCGTTAAGCCGTTGATCCCGGTTGCTATACGAACATCTAATGGCAGTCCTTATGAGTTGTTGGAGCCCTCAAAAGTCCAACAATTTGTCTAACTGCAATGCTTCGATATCGCCTTCGGGTTGTGGAGGTCAGACGGCAGTCGCCTCACGCAAAATGTCGAAGTTTCGCCAAAATCAGCAATCAGATTGATAAAGCGGACCCCTGACACCAAAATCTGAAAAAAAAGCTTCGGATTCGACTGGGATTAACCCTGAGATGATGATGTTGATTTGCTTGTAATGTGCGGAACAAAAAATATTTCTTTCTTTCTTTCTAAGAGTGTCAATCCCTAGCATTAGTTGGAATGGAATCTTACTCCACGCTCGGTTCACAAGGTGAGATTTTACATAATCACAACACAAACACAGCGGGTACTTATGGACTTCTACATTTTTCCTTTAGACCCATATACACCTTACGTCCGTAAAAAGGTCAACTAAAACGTTCTTTAGCTAATAAAATTTGATTTTAGGACCGTCCTTAGACTCTAGGAAAAGAAATCCTGATTTCTGTATAAAAAGCAGATGGCGTTCCTAGTCTATGGATTAGTAATAAAGATTAATTTTATACCTTAATACTAGTCGATCCGTTCTATTGTCTTATCGTCTTATCTCTGGCTTTGCTGCTCTGTCACTTAAGATATCTAAAGAGTCAAAATCTTTTTGACCATCAAGGCGCCAAATAAAAGACTAGGGACTAGTGAATAAAACAGCTACACGGGTAGATCTATCAGGTTAAACGCGCTACTACTACGCTTGCCTTGGTTACATCGTGGATGGTGCCCATCTGTACATGTCAAAATACCTCGTAAAGGTTTACACGAAACCTGAAAATAGTTTTTTCAGAATAAGCAACTGGATCGGTTCTAATCATTTTTATACCATGTTATAAATTTTCCCAAAATACATTTAGAAATTGTTGCAGTATGGTTACAGAGCGCGCCACGCAGCTTACGATAGGTCATAGTACTTACGCCCGCGCAATAACTGATGCCAGAGGTCAATGCACTGCTCGCCCGCCCGGGCAGAGCGTAGACCATAATTTTTGTTGAGACAGCCAAGTAGGATAACAAGCTCATAGTTTTGTGGTTTTTCATGATATCTTTCTGAATTTTTACACATAGATTCTTTACTTAAAAATACTGGACTGGACATGTGTTTCGGGTTTCGCATAAATAAAAAATAATAATGTATTATGATAATCAGCCCTACCGAGGGGTATCTTATTACCTATTACCTGTGTTGTGGAAGTCAGACAGGGTGTGACACCACATAATTATTATAATCCTGGTATTCATCTACGTCCAGTTCGCCTAAAAGTCGACCCCGACATTTGAGTAATTGGAAAAAGGCTAAACAGACGATGAGGTACAGAAATAAATACAAAAACAAAAATAAGTATTTATTGTGACTCATAGGTACAGGAAGATCATAAAAATAAACTGTATTAAACACGATTAAAAATATAAACAAATTATGTCAAAAAAAAAACTAACAAAAAATTAGAAAGTCCTTGACGAGGCCAAAAGGCACATGTCTCGGCATGATGCTTCGACTAAAAAAAAAAATGTCGCAGTGCTGGTATAAATAGGGACTGGTGTGGTTGGTTTTTGACGGGAAAGCTAAGATGAATGTCACGCTCATTTTTCATTGGACGTTTAAATTATTTATAGTGACGTTTACTAAATAAAAGCGCGTGATTTATGTAGTAAAAAGTTCATTCAGTGAATAGTTCATAAAGAACATTGAAATATCGCAGCACAGTGGCCACATCATGGCTTTGCATCAAATCTCCTCGTAGTCGGCTCACGCGGCCGTTTTTTGACTGTCATTGGCGATATCCGTCATTATTGTGGAATATTTTTTTTTTAAGAATTTCTATAATTTGTTACACGTGTTATTGGCAAAATTGTGGTATCAACCACAGAGGCCATTGAAGAGTTGAAGTAGTATTCACTCTAAAGAAAATAAAGAAATGGACTAGTGTGTTGTCACGAGCCATCAGAGCAACACGTAAAATACATATATTATAAAAGTTTTTAGTATAAATGTGAATGGTTATTCATAAAAGTAGAGGACACCACAAAAACAATGAGCGGTCTCTGTAACCATGATATAGCGGGAAAGAGGTTTTCTACCGAGATAACGACTATACTCTATTTGTTTAGGTAATATAATAAAGATAAACAAAGAAATCACGGATCTTAATTAACCGGCTAACTTTTTACTTTTAAAGGATATCAGGCATTCCAGTTCAAAAAAAAGAAATGCGCGGCCTAACCTAGGATTATTTCCAAAAATCAAAATCAAAGCATTTATTTCAAATAAACCAGTTACAGGCACTTTTGAATTGTCAGAAGGTTGGTCAGTCAGTAAGGTGAAGCTAGTCGCCCATTCCAAAGAGTAGGTACCTATGGAGAAGAACGGGCAAGAAACTCCATGGACACTCTTTTAAATTATCAAGCTATTGATACCAATATTTGATTACATCATTCATATTGAAATCAACCGTTTGAGATCGATGCAGAAATATATTGTACGCTAATAGCGTCCATTATGGAAAACACACAAAAAAAAAACAACAACAAAAAAGACTAACTCAGCAAATAGATGCTTTACAGCAAGTACATTGTGCTCAGACGTTTCACTCGTGCCATGCAATTATACAATATTAAGAAATTGTATAAATATCCAATATCTAGACCTTATTAAGACCTTTAAACAAATATAAGACTTAACCCTGTAGCTGCATTTTCTGAGTAGTTATGGCACTTTTCATACATTGTTGGTCCAAAAAAAAAAATTGCGCGGTCAGACTTAGAAATGTTGAAAGACACAATAGGGTATTTGACTAAAAAGAACTAATTAGTCCGTCATTCAAATTATAGAAAAATATTGGATACGTATATTTTGTTTTATCAAATCAATAAAGATTGACAAATATAAAAGGCATCAAATATCAGGAGTGGTGGCTGGCGACGTCATTGCTCTCTAAAAAGTGTGCAGTGACATCACACCACTTTTCATTTTTTGTTTATATGAAAAAATAAAAAATACGTGTCTAGTATTTTTTGGAAAACTGACTGACGGACTAATCAGTTTTTTTTTTAATCAAATACCCTATTACAACAGAAGACGAGCACAATTCAGAGTTATGTCAGTAGATATGCCAGAGTTTGAGGACTTGAGACTTTATATTTTTTTCTTAACTAAATAATTACTCAGAATATGCAGGTACAAGGTTAAGTCATATATATTTTAAAGATCTTAATATGTGCGAGATATTGGAAATAATTCTAGGTCTGGCCGCGCTTTTTCTTTTTTTGTGACCATTTATGTATGAAAAGTGCCTGATGTCCTTTAGCAAAGTTAATAACGTTGCTAAAATGAAGAGTACAACTGTGACGTAGCATAACAATTGAATACAACTGAAGAGTAATTATGTAACACACTCAGTAGCAATGGGTTTAATTTTGGCAGTTCACCATCATTCATTGCGTTATTTACGCTGTTGAGCTGACATTTTTTCGTACGTATGGAGCAATGGATTAACAATATGCTTCAAAAGTGATAATGTGTTTCACAATTAGGGTGCTGATATTGCATACAGGGTGTATCTGAAATCGTAACGCAAACTTCGCGAAAAGGCTAGACCGCATGCCACTAATAAAATTATGATAGTCATTTATGTCGTTAATGAACGGTTACAGAATTCACAGTATTTAAAAATTAGTGTCGGCTCGGCCTTTAAACGTTGCAAGCGTGCCGCTGTGCGGGTTTGTACGTATGACGTTGGTCCCTGATGTGAACTCTATTAAATCAGCTGATAAGATAGTTTTTCGAGTTTTGTTTTCATTGCGCTTTTTTATAATTAGCGAATTAATTAATTTTTACTTTCAAATCTTAATAGGTTATAAAAGTGTAGCAATTATGAACGGTCTAAAGTGAAAAAAAATACAATTATGTTTTTTAAATCATGAAAAAGCCGACGAAAAATTCCACCACTAAGGGGTTCAGAATCATGTACTGGGTCCATGGTACTCGTTTGTGCGTCGATGTCAGATACAGCCTTTATAGTCGGTTAGTTTAGAAAAGTGATTTTGTTGTTTACCTTTAGTTTATTACCGAAGCAAATGAAGTATAATAGAAGATAAAAACATGTTGCGCCGACCCCAAATAATTTGGGATGAGGGTGGGGGAATGAGCGATGATGAGGTGTCAGAAGAATTAACTATGTATTTCGAAAATTACGCATTGTTATTTGTATTACGTGTGTGTGTGTGTAAATGTTCACGGCTGAGTTAATCTGTGCCTCAACTATGGAGTTAATAAACGGCATAGTAGAGGATTGGCTGCATTAATGTAGTTCAGTTTCAAAAGTAACTAGGTAATTAGTTCGTAAAGCACTAGATATGGGACCTGCGATTCTCTTAGAATAGAATCAAAGTAACTGATATACTAACTTTGTCTTCTTTTATTTAGTTACCACCACCAGACCCATTTTTTTTTTAATTTATTTATAAACCAGCGCTTGACCGCAATCCCGCCTGATGGTAAGCAGTGACGCAATCATTGATGGTAAAGCGCACTAGTTTATTAAGAGCCTATTCACTCTAGCCTTGAAGACACTCAAACTGTAGTCCGACGGAAACACCGCCGCTGGCAGATTGTTCCAGTCCCTCGATGTACGCGGTATAAAGGAGGAGGCTAAACGCTTCGTTCGGATCGTAGAGGTGTTAACAACATAAGGGTGGATTCTCGTCGTACGATGGGTCGTCCGATGGTGGAACGGAGATGGGGGAATTAAATCATGCAATTCCCTCGCACACTCCCCAAAATGTATCCTATAGAACACCGAAAGGCTGGCTACTCTACGCCTTCACACTTTCAAAAAGTTAACGTACATGTAACCATCATATTGGCAATAGACATCATGCATTCAGCCCAGTGACAAAAGAGGTCGCTTCACTATTCAGCCTTGTCTTCGTAAGGGTATAATATTCATCAATTTTAAATATCGAACGGCGAAGCTCAATTTCGTTCTTGAAAAAATAAGATGAAAAAAGGCGGGAATACAAAAATTTTACTTTAAAATGTGTTCTTGTAATGCCGTTTTTTTCTACTTACCTCACAATCGAGATGTAAAGCAGAATAGTTAGCTCGGCTGTAAGCATCAATTGCACCCTCAAACTATAGGCGCCCTCGCTGCGCGCTCGTGCAGTAAATATCTCGTCACATGTTTTTGAATTTTTGATCTTAGAACATCGACCAAATTCTAGAGGTTAAAATTCAAAAACATGTGTTCCCTGTCGATGTTTTCTTCCACCATTCAATTTTGTTATGACATCTAATTTCGCCCAGTGTGACCCTGAATTAAAACATTTTTCGGGTAATTCGGCATTTCAAACGAAAACTAATGAATTCGTGGGTTTTACTTAAATAACAGCAGGCTGTTACTATTACCTACTTAATGACTAATACTTGCGTGAAATGACAACCTAATGTATGTTTTGCTTTGACTGCCAACACGGAAAATGAACATTAAGGATAAAGAACTATAGGTACTTTCTGATTTTATGCGAATGTTATTTGTGGTTTTACGGTCGACAAACATTTGAGTTCCATAATCACTCTATAATATGCCCACTTTTGGGATGTAGACCTTCTCTTTGCTGAGACTTAAGTAGTAAGTAATAGTCTTCAAGGCTAGAGTGAATAGGCTCCTAATAAACTAGCGCGCTTTACCATCAACGATTGCATCATTGCTTACCATTAGTCGGGATTGCAGTCAAGCGCTAGTTTATAATAATATAAAAAAAGACTCTACTCCCCCTTCGCGCGATCCCGATCGAGCGCGCGTATGCTGGCTACCACAGCCAGCATACGCGCGCTCGATCAAAGTGCTCTCAGGAGTAGACTTGACATGTATATTGTTCTATTAAACTAATTACTCTTAACAGAACAGCCAGCTGAGCTGCTGAAATTGTTCATCAGCCTATAGAGACTGGTGTTCACTGCTGGACAAACGCCTCCCCTAATGATGATTGGTCTTGTGCTGCCCGCATACATCGGCTTTCTGCGAGCTTCACCAGGTCATCAGCCCACCTTGTTAGGGGCTGCCTTACGCTGCGTCTTCTGGTACGTAGCCGCTACTCCAAAACCTTACTGCCCCATCCGCCATCGGTTCTACGAGCAGTGTGCCCCGCCCACTGCCATTTAATTTTAGCGACTCGGAGAGCTATGTCGGTGACTTTGCTTTTTCTGCGGATCTTCTCATTTCTGATTCGATAGTTCAGAGAAACTCCGAGCATAGCTCTTTCCATAGCCCATTGTGTGACTTTGAGCCTTAGTATGAGGCCCATTGTAATCGACCACGTTTCAGTTCCGTATGTCATCACTGTCAACACATACATTCACAGCCTAATTTGAATAAACGGCTTTGAGTTTTGATTTTGAATTAACAATTTTACTTAGATTCAACGCTTACATTGAAATTTTGTAATGACCCAATTAACTACGCACAGCGATCGGCATCAATATTTCATGTAAAATTAAGTTATTTACATGATTTTCTATCATGCGTAGAAATATGGAGCAATCGATAAAAGACATGTGGTATCGTTCTCACGTTTTAACACATCACTACTTGTACCATGGCGTTGTAATGCCATCATGATGACAGTGCGAGGACGACGCAGCTATACATGACCTATAGCACCGTCCCTTTTAAGGCTCGGCGCAAATGGGCCACCGACCACAGCCACAGGTGTCTCTCGCGCGCTACCGCCACATTTCAAAAACTGTCAGAAGCAAGTGACAGTCACCGGTGTCTGGAAGCCGCCACATTTTATAACCCGCTCGTTGCTGCGCAATCTGAAGATGGATTCTGACACGGAAAGTTTGCTCGCGCTTTGTTAATAAGCAAAAGACGTAGACGACGTTCTCGCCGCCTGTATTGGGTGCATCCAATTTTAACTGATCCTACAGTGAAACAAAATTTGCATTTCGATAATTTACAATGATATCCAAAAAGTTTTCTAAACATTTTCGAATGAGTTTGACTACATTTCAGGAACTGCTGTTGGTGTTACAAGATGGATTAATACGGAAAAATACCAATATTTGCGCAAACGGACGGTTAACCGCGCCGGGAGTGGAGCAATGCGACAGCGGAGGGTTTTGGCGTTTTGTGTGGCATGAGGTGACCAATAGTGGCGAGTCGCGGACACTACTGTAGCGAGTGGCGGCCACTGGATAAACGTGAGCGGCGCCTATAGACGCGCCACGCACAGCGTCGGTACTAATTTAACACCCGCAGTACAAATAGAACTAAAAAGCTCTCGGTCTACACTCTCGAGCTCATGGAGGACAGACGTGAGATGGTTTTGCGTTGATTAAGTGATGCTTGCAAGTACCGTGACTGAAATGTGTTATCTTTGTTGGTGCTTTTGAATAGTCAATGTCGGTCAGTCCAAGAAAAGTGAAGCTAAATTGCACGTTCCAAAGCGTAGATCTCTATGGAGAAGAACGTGCAAGAAACTCCATGGACACTTTTTCAAAATCATAGTAAGGGTTACATTTTCACCGTTACATATTTCTGTTGTTTCTATCATGTGAGCACAATGTATAAATATAAAAATTAATTAAAAGATAGAAAATGAATTAAGCGCACTGGCAGCTAAGAGATGACCAGTCTCCATTGACGGCCCACGTTCACGAGCATGACGCGCGCATCAGCCCCACCTAGCTCAACCATTTTGAAGGAAACCAAATGATCCAACAACACTCGCCACCATCAGCAAGATATTTGAGTGAGCATGACAAACTCTCAACTGCCATGCTCGTAGTGTCAACCAAGTTATATAAAAAAAAAGAAACCATAGTCCATGGTGCCTCACATTCACAAACTTGAAAAGTGCTTTTTCATTTAGACAATACCATATTACTTGCAAAATTATGGTAGCAATATACACACATCAAAAGTGTCTAGGGATCAACATATATTTTTGCAATAACTTTTCTCCTGATTGATATTAATTAAAATTTTCTTTAAGGATTCATCAAATAAAGTGTTTTCGTTTGTCACAGTAACGATAAACCAAGTCACCTTTGCATTAATAAAGAAATTTGCCATTTTCCTAATAAAGGGATATTTGACATTTGAACCACTAACACAAAAGTTCGAAAAAAAGACTGAAATAACAGTTTTCTCTAAAACTTTATTGGGTAACTTAAACAATTAATAATCCGTGTTTCTACCGCGAACACTAACAACACAAGAACATCGGTTTGGCATACTCAAAATGAGTTCATCCAAATAACGCTGTGGAATGGCCGCCCATGTTCGTTGCAACAACAAAAAAAGGTCTTCTTGCGACTGGATACCCTCCATATTCGGCAGAGCTCTTCTCTGTAGCATATCCCATGCATGCTCAATCGGGTTCAAGTCTGGCGACTGAGCAGGCCAGGGCAGGACATTGATGTTAGCTGCGGCGAGAGTCTGTCTTACAACTCTTGCGGTGTGCGGTCGTGCATTATCATGCATTAACTGAAATAAGGGACCGATTTGCACTTGTAGAGGAACGATGACGTCTGATACAATCGTCTCAGCATAAATTTGAGCGTTGAGGTTGCCTCTGATCCAAATCAACTCAGTTCTTTCGCCGATCCAAATACCCGCCCATACCATGATGGTTCCACCACTATAAGGATGGACTTCCTGGCAGGATTTTAATCGCTGTTGGCGTCCAGGGGTTCTCCAGTGTCGTATACGTCTTGTATCCGGTCTCATACCAAAACGAGACTCATCAGAAAAGCACACGAAACGCCATTGTTCTTCTGCCCAATTTCTGTGTTCAAGAGCCCATTGATATCGAATCCTACGATTGTGCATTGCTATAGGTGGTACCCGTAGCGGTCTTCGGGAATGAAGGTTCACTTCATGCAAGCGGTTTCTGACTGTTTGGTCGCTAATTAAGTTCCCTGAAGAGTGATGAAGCCTCACGGCTAACATCATGGCGGTTATTGTTGGAGCTCTTCGAGTTAAGATTTGAATGTATCGGTCTTGTCTCCGTGTGGTGCAGCGATACTGTCCTCCATGGCGCTCAGCCACGGTACCAGTGCTTCGGTAACGTGTCCAAAGTCGACTGATAACACTCTGACTTGTATTCAGAGCTAAAGCCACAGTACGTTGCCGGGAACCAGCTTCTATCATTCCCACGGCTCTGAGCATTTCTTCCCTGCTTAAATGACGTCGCCGCTCCATAATAACGTTGGTTATCAGTAGTAGGGAAACAGTAGGACTAATAATGCCTTCAATGCGTTGTATGTTTTTATAGGGAAAATATTGACAGCTGATTTTCATTTTTTACTCGAATTTGATTCACAGTTCCTGATTCAAATTATGAAATGCACCAAAAAGGATCCATATAAATTTATAAAATCATAAATTTATTACAAAGCCACATCTCAATCTCAAGAAATCCGCATAAAAATGCTTGATCCCTAGACACTTTTGATGTGTGTATAATATAATGTGTCAAATATCGATAGATATCGTGCCCATCCCTAACTCTTGTTACCCACGATATAGACATAAAATGTACTTATGTAAGTGACCATCCAATTATCCGCTCTGACTGGTTCATTTGCTCACATTGTTATCTATTATTCTTATTGCTTTTGTTGGATTAGAACAATTATAAAAGTAGTGTTGCAATTAAGTTCTGATGCTATCTACTCGTGTTCATCGTATATAGGATGAATTTTTAAGTAGATTTGGGTGGAGAAATCCGAAACTGTGATCCAGTGGATCCCGCAGGGTAATTGAGTAAAACACTATCAGCAGCAATGTGCTTAATTTTGACAGTTCTACAAAATTCATTCCTTTATTTACTTTGTAGACTGGACACATTTTCGAACACATGGATCAATGGATTAACACAAGCGTGACTATTCACCGTCAAAGGAAGCCCGTTCACCTTGGCTCGTATTCGGAATGTATCCTTGGAGTGCACCGACCGCCTTCAGATTCTCGAACCTAAACTTTGGACGGTTCGTTGAGTCCAAAGCCAAGGTCCGGTAGTACTTCACACCGAGACAGCATCTAATGTTATACAAAGCCCAGGTCCGTTCCATGTGTGGAGTACAGCAGCCACATTTGGGCTGGTGCTGCAAAATACCACCTGGTTTATTTGGATTCAGTGGAGAGGCATGAAAAGAGGATAATTGGCGACCCAGATATAGCTCAAATTGGTCTTCAAAGCCTGGAGCACAGGCGAAGAGTAGCCAGCCCGGTGTTCTATAGGATTCATTTTGGAGAGTGTGCAGGTTTTAATTTCCCCATCTACGTTCCATCATCTAACGACCTGACCTGGCCTGGAGTTTCCGTCTCAGTTTACCCTTACGTTGTTGACACCGCTACGATCCGGACGAAGCATATTGCCTCCTCTTATATACCGAGTACATCGAAGGACTGGAACAATTTGCCAGTGGCGGTGTTTCCATCGGACTACAATTTAAGTGTCTTCAAGGCTAGAGTGAAAAGGCTCTTAATAAACTAGCGTGCTTTACCATCAACGATTACATCACTGCTTACCATCAGGCGGGATTGCGGTCAAGCACTAGTTTATTTAATATATAAAATTCTCGTGTCGCGGTGTTTGTGGTTAAACTCCTCCGAAACGGCTTTCCCGATTCTCATGAAATTTTGTGTGCATTTTGGGTAGGTCTGAGAATCAGACAACATCTATTTTTATCCCCCTAAATGTTAAGGGTAATCTAGCCATATTTTTTTTAAATATAGATCTATATCGCCCTTTACGGCACATGATTTAAATAAATAGTTTCGAAGATTTACGAATTACGATTACGAATTTCATTTGCGGCGGTACCAGCCGGTTGGGCGGTGGGCCGCTATGTTTTTTATACAATCTTAACAGTTTGTATTGTATTTAGCATCAGCATTGCACCCGTGTGAAGCCGGGGCGAGTCGCTAGTCATTATATAAAAAAAGTGTTTTTTTTTCTTGACGCTGTGGAAATGCCTTTACGCACCATACCCCGAAGGGCGTGTGTGGGACTCGCCCAGCCGAAACCGGGAATACCCACTAAAACCAAACAGCGTCACACCGACATCGCCTTAGTGGCGGGGTCATGGGAAATAGCAAAGCCTGCGCTACCAATCCCCCGCCGGCGATTCCCGCCAAAAGGCAGGAGAAGGGAGAAGACGCAGCAGCCAAGGGTTTTTTAGCGAGGTGTCCTTCCTCTTAGCCCCACTCGTTTGCCCGGAAGCAAACGGGGCCCCCAGCTCCTTTCAGTGAGGTGACCGGGTTGCCCGACGGTGACCCGGAGTTCGGGTCACGTCAGCCACCTGGAGTGGTGGCCGACCCGCCGCACGTGTGACTGCCGAAGCGGTCCCCACTTCTGGTTTTGGTCCGCGCCGGTAAACCGGTAACCCCCATATCTGGGGGCCGTTCCCCTATCCGCCACCTGGGGACGCGTCCGATGGCAGTCCAGAAACTGCACACGGACTTAAAATTTTACCCTACCCTATATACGATTAACACGAGTCAACCACTGTTTATGAACTTTTATGGACTAGACGCGTCACGCGGTTTCATGTGCATATGTTTAGATCCCGTTGGAATATCAGAATAATAATTATCATATATGGTAATAGGGATATTTCCTGGGTTAAAAAAAATGATTCTATTTAGTACGTCATTCAGATTAGAGAAAAATAATGGATATATTTTGTTTTATCAAATCAATAAAAAATTACAAATATAAAAGGCATCAAAGATCAGGAGTGGTGGCTGGTGACGTCACTGCTCTCTAAAAAGTGTAGCTTGCAGTGACGTCACACGAGTTTTCAACGCACAGTGTCGACTTCATTTTTTTACCCGACTACGGCAAAGCCAAAGGAGGGTTATGATTTTGACAGGCTATGTATGTATGTATGTATGTATGTATGTATGTATGTATGTTCATCTGTTCCCTCGTAACTTCTAAACCACTAATCAGAATTCGACAAATGACATATCATTAGAAGCGTCTTAATTGTCCGCTGGTTATAGGCTATATAGATTTTCACCAAATTCAATGTGGCGCCCTCTAGCGGACAAAATATACAGAGTAAAAAAATAAAGTTAAGCTAGATATGCCGTGTTTGGTATCATTTTAAAGCGCTTCACTTGTACATTTCGAATATATATATATTACTAGCATTTGCTTGTGACTTTACTTGCATTTATGGGCTAATTGCATATAATTCACATCTTTTCGTTCTTAATTTCTTTGGTACTTAGTAATCAGAATAAGACCACTGCAGTGCCATTAGAAGGGTCTTGATCTTGATATTCTGTTGGTTGTGAGCTATAAAGTTTGTCACCAAATTTACTATTATGCCCTCTAGCGGACAAAAAGTATAAAATAAAAATATATGTAATGTGTTTGGTATTACTTGAAAGAGCTTCACCAGTATTTATATGCTTATACATAATTACAAGATCTCATGCAGCTACCCCCGGTTGCTGCTACACTTGGGGGCGCGTATTGCTTCAAGCAGCCGGAACATCATGTACATGAACCACACTTGTGGAGGATGTTTGATTTCTGTGAATTGAGCCAAAATATGCGCCAAGCCAACGATAACACTTTCGTTGATCTTTTGAACAATATCAGAGTAGGCAAACTGACCTTAGAACAACTGGCCACGTTAGACACAAGAAAAATAACTAATGAAACAAACGATTATGATGAAATAGTACATATATATCCCACTTTGAAACAGGTAGAGGCATATAACACCAAGATGTCGGAACGTTTAACATTACTTACTAAAATGTACACCATCACAGCAATAGATACATCCACTGAATCGAAGACATACGGACAGACCCCGAAACCTGAGCGTTTACCTAGTGACCCCAATAAGACTGGGGGTATAATAAACAGTATCGAACTGGGAATCGGCTCCCGAGTAATGCTTCGTAGAAATTTGAATGTAAACCAGGGTTTAGTAAACGGAGCGATGGGAGTGGTGAAGGCCTTTGAATGGCCTGCTCTTCGGCGCGATCAGTTGGAACAGGGAGAACAGCCAAGCGCTGTTCTCATACAATTTGACGACGCATCCATAAAAGCCGATATTAACGGACTTGTCAGAATCGAGCCTTGCCTCACTGAATTTGACGGCTTGAGGGGGTCTGGGAAAATTCAGCGTAAAATGCTCCCGCTGATTCTTTCTTGGGGTTGTACTGTACATAAATTACAAGGTTGTACTCTGGATAAAGCAGTTATCGATCTAGGAAAGTCATTGTTTGCTAAAGGACAGGCCTATGTCGCTCTCAGTAGAGTCAAAACCATAGAGGGTTTGTTTATAAGTGCCTTGGATCATAATAAGTTGCTTAAAAATCCACATGACAGTCAATCGTTAGCAGAATTAGATAGATTAAGAAATCTTCCTAGGTCATCTTAATACATGAAACCTTCAATCTACATTACACATTTACACATTACACTAACGACCTCATCCACTAATCGGTCCATTACCCATTTGCTGCCATCGACGTAAATGTGCGTCACTACTACCAAATACTGGAAGCGTCATACGTCAAAAAATAAAGTTAAGATAAATATGCCGTGTTTGGTATCATTCAAAAGCGCTTTACTTGTACATTTTGAATATATCTATATATTACTAGCATTTGCTTGTGACTTTACCTGTATTCATGGGGTACTTTTATACTTTTTCAGCGTCGTTTTTTGTCGTAGTTGGGTTTTAGTTTTTTTACTTTATCTTGTGTTTATATGAAAAAAGAACAAATACGTGTCTAGTATTTTTTGGAAATCTGACTGACGGACTAATTATTTTTTTTTATTCAACTACCCTATTTTAGTCATAAATCATCTGTATACAAATTTTATCCAAATCGGTTCAGTAGTTTTTGCGTGAAAGTAATAATAAGTAACAAACATCCTTTCATCCATCATTTTTTGTTATGGATGGGAAATCATCAAATGACCTCTCCCGCTCTGGGCAGAGCGAAAGGGCGTGTCAGACTTTTACTGACTTAAAGCTACCCGTGTTTCTTCACTTGCCTTGCATGTTTCTCTCCCAACCAACCCGCAACCCTGACCCAGGCTTCGGTCTCGTGGACCCGTGGTCCCGTTACGATGTGCTAACATCTCTTTGAGGCGCGCGTGAAAAACAACGCGCCGTCGATTCCCCCCTGGCCCTTACCGAGTGGCGAGCTGGTTTCCGTCCATTCATCTTTCAAAACATTCACGTTTATCATATTAGTAGGAAGTAGGATAAACCATTAGTATCAACGATTGCATCACTGTTTAACATCAGGCGAGATTGCGGTCAAGTGCTAGTTTATAATTTAAAAAAAAAAGCATCATTGACTTTACCACCAAACGAATTGAAAAGCAGTGACCACATCGTTCGCTTTCAAAGTGACCATATCATTAAACCGCATTCGTGCGTGCGGTTAAAAATGAAGCTATTTTTAAATGCTAATCGGGGATCTCGAATCGTATACAGTATATTTAATCGACCTTCTGGTATTTTCCATTTTGCTCTTCTAAAAATATTACTGAACACTAATAATTAATACGTTGCTCCAATAATTCCTATTTTTTGCCAAAAAGCCCCTTTTTTTTCTCTCGTGGAAAAATCCTCATGGACTATCCTCCGGGGACGCGGAGGGGAGTGCCGGGCTCTTTTTTTTTAATAATTATAAACTAGCGCTTGACCGCAATCCCGCCTGATGGTAAGCAGTGATGCGATCGTTGATGGTAAACCGCGCTAGTTTATTAAGAGCCTATTCACTCAGAAAAACTAAGCGAATAGGAAGAAAGACGGCAGTTGAGCGAGGTGATGCAATGTTAAACCCAACAACACGATCAACGATGCTGCGCCAAAAGGAGATTGATCTGAAGACCCTCCACGACCAAACTCCCAACACAACAATATTTGGCGCATCGTAACCGGCACACATCGCAACACAACTGCTCAGACCCGTCCTCCGTACGGCTTCGCCAGACATTATGCCGGAACACGACAAATCGCTTGACGGCAAGGCTTTGTCTGGTGGGTGGTAACTTCTGCTAGCGGCCTATGTTATGGCCTACTACCGAGGAACCCGCTAAAAGACCACCTAAGCGTTCGTCATCTGCCTTTCTGGATTACCGGTCCTCCCAATTCTAAGGTATCCCCGGCAGGCCTTAACCCGACGTCGCCAGTTCGTCGGGTCCCTTTTCGCGCGAGCAACCCTCAGCGGCTGCTCTCCTCATCTCGAGTGACGTGTCCGAACGCGTCACAACGTGAACTCGGCCATGTGACTTACCTTGGACTGCCAGGGCCCTTCGCCCTGCCAAAAATACCTACTGCCACGAAGTTAGATGAGCAATTTCTATGAAATATATTTATGTACATTTTCCGGGTAGGGAATCATCAAATAACCTCTTTCGCTCTGGGTGGAGCGGAAGCGCGCGTCAGACTTTTACTGACTAAAACCCACCCGTGTTCCTTCACGTGCCAGTGCGCCAGGTTCACGGTATCTCTTTCAAACATCCCGCAGCCCTGGCAGATGTGTTAATGTACTTAGGTTTTCATTTTATTACTAGTCTTCAATGTTCCACTGTTGGGCTACTGTCTCTGTTCTCATTCCATTTCTCTCTGTCCAGAGCTTCCTAGGGCCAATATTTATTAAAGAATTCCAGCTCATTCTGCTGTCAATGTCTGGGCTTGTAGCGATGTCGTTAGTCACTAATCCACACCCTAATTGCGTAACACCCTATGACCATCATCTTTATCTTAGCCACATGAAGTTAACTGCTGGACATAGGCTCCCCCAAGAATTTGCAAAAAGAACGGTTGGACGCGGCCTGCATCCAGCGCTTTCCTGCGATTTTGGTCAGGTCATCCGACCACCTAGTCGGTGGGCGTCCGACGCTGCGCTTGCTGGTACTTGGTCGCCATTCAAGAGCCTTTCTGTCCCATCAGCTATCGGCTCTACGAGCTATGTGCCCCGCCCACTGCCATTATAACTATTACTGTTGCTTACTATTAGGTTCTTACATATGAAATTGGCAGTTTGTCGTACCGGCCACTTTGATCTCAAATATCTCCTCTTTGGTTTAGAATTCCAAATTCAAATTTATACAGCTATTTACTCATTAGTTTGTGTTTCGAAAACCGTATTTCTTTTGGTTTTTGTCTTCGTCATTGGGTTTACAAAATGGAAATTTAATAATTTGAAGCATTTCGCTAATCAATTGGTCCATGTATTCAAAATGACAGAATAGATATCATCTTATATTAATAGATATAGTCTTATATTTGTTCTCTGTTCGATAAACTGTCCGGTCAAGTGTGTCCATCCCAATTTAAAAATAAAAATCAAAATATTGTTTTTCACGCAAACTAACATGAAGACTGAAAAGTTAGAAGCTAGGTGCAAATTATTTTAGTGATGGAAGGAATTGCAATATTCTTAACCAGGTTTACGAGGTAAGTGGGTGAACCTTGAAAGAAGATGTCTGCAGAATTGTCAAAGACCACGTTTGATAACCTAGTATATAAAGGACCAATACGTGACGATGAGAAGAATACAATAGCAATAGTCAACACTAACTAACATTTCTAAGAATATTTTAAAAGCAAAAGTTTGTGAGGATATATGAATGGATATTTGTTACTCATTTATGCAAAAATAAATTAAAAAAAAAATATCACATTGAAAGCATTTTTTGGTTTCCGCACTCAGTCCCTCCAGTGGACCATTGTGCGTGGGCCATGGCGACCTTTAGTGGTTATTCTACCCAGCCCAACTCCTTCCAGAAGCCCATTAAGTTTCCTGGCCTGTTGAGATAGATCTGTGTAAGATCTTGGTGCCTTGGTACATTCGAAGAGCAACTGTCTCATCAGCCTCTGGCACTGCAGGCTTTGCACAGAGGGCTGTCCGTTATGCCTATTGTGTGGAGATTCTTATTCAGCGAGTTGTCGCCCGTGATAATAACCGTCATCAATGGCAGGCCTTTCCTATTCAGGCGCAACAGTCTTTTAGTTAGCCTGTCATCCAGAGATGCATAGCCTCTTTACAGCCCGGTGGCAAAGACCACCAAATCTCCGCTTGTCCGTAGGTATACCTTTTTTTTTTTTTCTTAACGCTGTGGAAATGCCTTTACGCACCATACCCCGACGGGAGTGTGTGGGACTCGCCCAGCCGAAGTCGGGAATACCCACTAAAACCAAACAGCGGCACACCGACATCGCCTTAGTGGCGGGGTCATGGGAAATAGCAGAGCCTGCGCTACCAAGCCCGCCGGCGATTCCCGCCAAAAGGCGGGCCCACAGTGGGCCCTCCATAGGGAGGGGCCCGGCTGGGTACGTCTTCTTGTGCGAGAAGACGCAGCAGTCAAGGGTTTTTTAGCGAGGTGTCCTTCCTCTTAGCCCCACTCGTTTTCCCGGAAGCAAACGGGGCCCCAACTCCTCTCAGTGAGGAGACCGGGTTGCCAGACGGTTACCCGGAGTTCGGGTCACGTCAGCCACCTGGAGTGGTGGCCGACCCGCCGCACGTGTGACTGCCGAAGCGGTCCCCACTTCTGGTTTTGGTCCGCGCCGGTAAACCGGTAACCCCCATATCTGGGGGCCGTTCCCCTATCCGCCACCTGGGGACGCGTCCGATGGCAGGCCAGAAACTGCACACGGAGTCCGTAAGTATACTTGAATTAAGTTAATGAACATTGAATGTATAAAATAGCTCAATTTTTATAGTAATAAAAATTCTTAAGTGTAAAAGTTAACTAAATGTAGACTAAAATATTATCATAGGTGTTGTTTAGTATTGTGTAATTTTCATCGCAAATATCTCCTCTTTGGTAAGGAATTCCATTTACAAATTTATTCAGCTATTTAACCATGAATTTGTGTTTTAAAAATGATGAAATTTGTTTTTTCTTTTGTTGGTTTTGCATTAGTTCACAAAATGAAAAACTTGAAACATCGCATTATTTACGAGTAGGAGTTCCATAGTAGCACTAATGCAGCAGAAACGGCTCGAAGGAATAATGATCTGTATGGCGGCGGTGTTAAGAACACAGTGTGGTTTTGGTTGCAACGTTTTCTTTTTGAAAATTTTGACCTGCAGAACAAGCCCCGTGGACGGCTGGAGACAATAAAGAATTAAAGGTTATTCTGGAAGCAGATCCATCGCTAACCACGTCCGAGTTAGCTGCAGGCATGATAAAACAGTTTTAATGTACTTTAAGCAAATTGGCAAATTGAAAAAACCTCTCTATGGTGTGGTATGGGTGCCTCTGTAACTATGTAGGTATGAATTGAGTGTAGCAAATCAACAAACGCACGTGGACTGCTGTGTTACTTTACTCAACCGACACAATAACGAATGGATTTTAAATCAAATCATTACCTGTGATGAAAAGTGGATCCTGTACAGTAATCGAAAATACTCATCTCAATGGCTAAACCCTAGCGAACCTACAACTTAGAAAAGTACATGTAATTTATTCTTTTTCTCTATCTACATTTTGACGTGACAACGTCTATTAAATTGGTACGGCGTGGAGTCATTCTCGAAAACACCGTAACGGCCGAATCTGACGCCACACGGAGTCCACGCCTACTTTACCCCCACCCCTAGAGCGAATAGACGTTGTCACGTTCAAATATCGGCAGTAGACGGAGTTCTACAGGCAACCAATTTTTGGTTATAAGTTTTTTTATCTCTCTCTATTCTTTATAATTTGTATGTATGTATTTACTATTTTTTTTTGTTTCTCCTGTAACTTTAATATCTTTTATATTTTTGCACCTACAATGTTTTGTCTCTGCATCACCTTAAGGTAGACTGGTAGAAAATGCCTAAGGCATTAAGTCCGCCATTGTGCAATGATTTTCTTTGTGCATAAAGTTATAATAAATAAATAAAAGTTACACTTTGTTAAAACTATAACGCACCGCTTGTTGCAACCCGCTTGTTTAAAATCATGCTTTGTCCGCAATCACCAGAATATAATTTCTTTATAACTTTCTACAATTTCTGTATAAATATGTAGTAGGCACGTGGTACTAGTAGAGGTTATTTTTGTGGGTTCCGGAAATAGATATGCAAGAATATATGACTGAAACTGATTAATAATTTTACTATAAGAATCCAAGTTTTGGCAATTAGTGGTGTTACGGCAAGCGAAAATGAATTTGTTTGAAGTTGTAAGTCTTGTTGACATCCATTTTGTTTTTAAGCTGCTGTACAATCCTGGTGAAGTAACTAAGGGCGCAATAATATGTAAACAAAAGTAAGGAATGTTTGAAAAAATGTTTATAAACACAATCAAAAGTAAAGAAAATAAACTTAAAAAAGTATTGTTTCAAAAAATAGAACTTTTAAAGATCGCTCTTAGCGGAAAGACCGCCCATTGTGTCACCCTTTCTTAAATCTTTATATTTATGTTCTGTAATACATATAGTCTACATAATAGATATTCTATTCTATTTGATTCTATTTATACTAGAACCCTCATGATACTTCGACATTTCAAAAATAAATGTCGCAGCGCTTGTACACCGTTAGGGCCCGATGTGATGTCACGGGCAATTAGAGTAATAAATAAATAATAAAATAGATAAATGTAAAATACTATCAAACTAAATAAATAATTAATTTTTAATCCGCACGAGAAGTACTTGTATAGAATAAATTAATTATGTCCCTGAGTGTCAAAACTTTCAGAAACACTCTGTAGCATTGCATTAAGTCATCATCATCAACGTCATCCTCTCAACCGCATGAAGTCCACTGCTGGATATAGGCCTCCCCCAAGGATTTCCAAAAAAAACGATTGGACGCGGCCTGCATTCAGCGCTTCCCTGTGATTTTGGTCAGATCATCCGACCACCTACTCGGTGGGCGTCCGACGCTGTGCTTGCCGGTACGTGGTTGCCATTCAAGAGCCTTTATTCCCCATCAGGCACCGGCTATGTAACCCGCTCACTGCGTCTTCAGAGAGCTAATCCGCTGGACTATGTCGAAGACTTTGATTCTTCTACGAACCTCCTCATTCCTGATTCGATCAGTGAGCAAGTGATTGTCGTTAATAAAAGCATTTTAAAACAACTGTCGTCAGTTTATATCGTTTGTGCATCAGACACCTATAACATAAAACTGTCTTCTTATTACGTCCTAATAAATAAACAATAAGTATAATTATGAAAATTTACAAATATACTACTAACATTAGCATATAGCTTTACCAAAAATCACCCAACGCGCTTAAACAAATTTCACTTCAAAAATAGGTATTAGCTTGCATATTCTACTTGTTAACAACCTAATTAACTAAAATCTCAAAAGGTAAAAAGCACGAGAGTCACGATATACATCGTGTTACTACAAATTAGCTTTTAAATCGAAATTAATCGAATTTTCAAGTCATTCCGCCTAATCGTGCGGAAACCTCGTTTAAACTTCACACGGAGTCAATTTGTGCGTAAAATCGAAGGTGCAGAGCATCCAGGGCATGCCAGGGCGATCAATCTTCGGCTCTCTGATTCTTTGCAACTGCAGCGCGATACAAGTATAGTAAGAAGGTTTTCCTCGCCGCACGGCACTCGACGTCCGGCCGCCAGCGAAGCCACCCGCTCACCAGGTACGTTCCGTAACACGACTTAGTGCTTGCTTCTACGGACATTGTAAAGTGTATTTGAATACTTAGAGTCCCTAGAATGAAAAAAGAAAATGCGGTAATTTATTAGCAACTAAAAAAAATAGTTGCCTCAAAATTGTAATAATTTTTTTAAACCGTGTCAGTAAATTAAAAAGTGTTCGATTCGTTTTAGTTTTTACTTGAAAAGTGCTGATAAAGTTTTGAAAGTCCAAATGAAATGTCGGGTAGCCCAGCAGCGTATTACTAAGTACCAGATGGGTTTAATTAGAGAATTGCAAAACCTTTCTGTGAGATCTTAATTTCGTATGGTGTGAAATGATGTGCGCGTAGCATTTCGTATTAAATTGGTGTTTGTTACACGCCTTCGTGACGGTATTGTGAGGTATTAGGTGCGAGTTAAATTCGCTTAAACTGAAATAATATTAATAAAATAAAATTGATTTAAATGCTGTTCTATTTTTACTTTAAAATTAATTTTACATAATAAATTTCTCTTTAACTGTTAGCGAAGTTAAGTTTCTTATGTGGTTTCTGATCTAGGTGGCTCCGGTATCTAGCGAATTTGAGAATTATAATTTTCAAGGCTTTTTGAGATGTTAGAAAATGTCTCCCGTATAATTTCAGTGCAGTAGTTACGAGCTAAAAAATAGTTTCCTACCGTTGTAGAACAAGGAGTCAATCGACAAAGAAAAGGCTTGACTGTTCGCTGAAAACATTCTAATTCTGTCAAATGTTTTACTAACTGGCGAATTTTATATTTTGAAATTGAATGCTGTCAGTGAATAAATTGTTCGCTTAAAAAAAATGCAGCGAAGCTCTGTTTAAATAAAACTTTACTAAATTATTAAGTTTCCTTGTCATGGGTCCATAGAATCGCGTGACTGTAAAATTATACTGTTTTAACTGTTTCAAGTCAACATTATAGGTACTCTAGAGAGTACACAGTTTAGTACACATTGCCTTCGTAATATCGTACTGGTATGTAGGGCGGGTTACGCAAGACATTGTAAGGGATTTTGGTTGCGAACAGTTAAGGCTTTCAGAACTTGCTATGGTCTTTAAACCTAAATGTAAAAGATACGATACCAAATCGTCTTCGTCTTTATTTTATTTGATTTTTTTCGAGATATTCGACACATTTTCATTCGCATAATTTTGCTGGTGGTTAGGGACGCGATCGATTTTGTTGGAGCTGATTAAAATATCGAGAAATAATATAAATTTCCTATAGATATATTTTTGTTGTACAAATTAACCGCATAAGAGGATTAGGATTACATAAACTAACACAGGAATATATAAAGAGGCGAAATGGATTTTTTCTGATAAATTCAAAGTATTGTGTGTTTTTTTTTTGTAAATCAGTTTCTTAAATGGGATTACAGATTTCTTGTAAAGGTGGACATTTCAAGTAAGATGTATGACGCATAGCTTGGCCAACAGTGAAAGCATATATAGTAATTTTACAAATTATTATTTTTTTAATACTGTCGTAGGTAGTTACTGCAATTAATGTATAAAAATCATTTATTTATTCATAAGTTTTACGTCTGTCGACCGTCCCCATGCATGCCAATATTTTTTTATTAATCAAATTCCTCCATTAACCCTGTACTAAAATCCTTACTTGAACAATGGTGTTTGGTGTTGTAAAAATAATGAAATTGTTAAGATCGTGGATAAATTGAGCTTGAAGATTGAATCAAGAAGAAATCTTGTTCTCACAAACCACATTGTCGAGTTTGATGGCATCAATACCCAGTTACTGAGTATTAGGTACTATATTTCTTGGTAAAACTGATTGTCAGACTTGCGGGCTTCCGACTATCAAAGATCTGCGAATGATATCCAAATATATACCAATGGCCTCTCGTGCTATCCGACGCATGATGGGATCTTCGTATGTAAAGATGATCACTCATCCGCAGATCTACCGCGGCAATGATAGTTTTAACCTGATCTTCTTGTTCAGCCTATAGAGCTCCACTGCTGCACTAAGGCCTCTCCTAAGGCTCCACAATGACTGGTCTTGTCCCGCATCCATCGGCTTCTCCCTACCTTCACCAGGTCATCGGTCAACCTTATCCTCCCTCCGCTGCGTCTTTTGGTACGTGGCAGTCACTCCAGAATTTTTCTGTCCCATCGGTCATCGGTTCTACGAGCAATGTGCCCCGCCCACTGCCACTTAATTTTAGCGACTCGAAGAGCTATGTCGGTGACTTTGATTCGTCTGCTTGATCTCCTCATTTCGTTTAACCTGATAGATCGTCCTTTTATGGCTGTTATTATTTCAGCACAGAGCCCTCGATGTATTAACAATAAAACTTATTGTGTTTCGTTCAATGTCCGCCAATGGCTCCGATTCTCTTGATTTACAAACTAAATTAAATTTAAGTTCAGTGCAACTCCTTCTTTCTATTTCATTAAGAAAAGGACAGAAGATAAAATGTTAGTTTAGACCTGTTAAATTAGTCCACTCCTGGCGTAAACTGGCGTATTTTAGTCGCCATGTTTATAATCGCGTCTAAACTGTCAATGAAGTATCTTAATTTGACAGGATTAAACTAAAATGTTATCTTCTATCCTTTTCATGCAAGAAAAAAAAGAGGCATTGGTGGCAATGTGTTAAGTACCATAGAATATCTATATCTGGGCTTCTATCGAACGATTCTTAGTTTCTTCAGCCATTTTACTTAAAAATCCAAATAAAATTTGCAAATACCCGACGATCTTGGCTGGACAGCGGCCTCCATAATAACATTTTTATTGGACAGCCGGTGCATACCGTTTTCATCGAAAATTAAATTCGCAAAGTAGGTCGTTTATTATAGAGGTACCTTGCTTTTCGTCCATGTTGTGCTGGGGATAATTGTTTACGTGGGTTAGGAAAGAATAAAGCTTCATCTGCAGTGGCTCAGGGCTAAATAATAGGGGTGTTTTATGGCTAAAAAAAAGATTCGATTTAGTTCGTCATTCAGATTATAGACAAATATTGGATACATATATTTTGTTTTATCAAATCAATACAAATTTACAAATATAGAACGCATCAAATGTAGGTCTGGTGACGTCACTCCTCGCTAAAAAGTGTAGTGAGGAGTGACGTCACATGAGTTTTCAACGCACTGTATCGTCTTCATTTTTTGTTTATATGAAAAAAGAAAACAAAAAGAAAACAAATACATGTCTTGTTTTTTTTTGAGCTACCTTTGCCGCGGTCGGTTTGTGGATGGGTAGTGAAGCTTCTCCGTGCTTCGGAAAACACGTTAACCTATAGGCCGGCTTCAATCAACGGATAAATAATGTAAAAACTATTTTCACGGTTCCTTATTACAAGGCAGTAACGTCGAAGAAAAAACAGTTTTAAATTTTAACGTCTTTTTTATTATTTGATGTTATAATAGAAATACACTATTCGTGAAAATTTCAAGTGTCTGCTATCACGATTTGTGAGATACATCCTGGTGACAGACAAACAGACGACGGAGAGTGGAGTCTGTTTTGGAGGTTTCTTTTTTGTATTTTGGATACAGAACACTAAAACTATTTTAATTTTATTAAAAAATAAGTTCTTTCTGTGATATAGGGTGACCAACTTTCTCAGACTGTTACATATGCGAGAGTGTACATTTTTTACACAATATATTTTATAAACTACATTGCGCACTCTTGCGAATAAGGCTGTATCCAAGGTATGAAAATCAAAAAAACAATTAGTCCATCTTACAGATAATAAAAAAAATTAAGACCCGTATTTTTTATTTTGTCGAAATTACCAAAAACTACAGAGATATAGTGTAATAAACTTACGGACATTTTAAAAGAGAAAAAATAAAGAATACGTGTTCAATATCTTTTATAAATCTATCCGATGGACATTAAATTATTTTTTTAGGATACAACCCAATTATCACACCTAAAAAGGAAAATGAACACACTCCAACCACACCATACCACACTACCACCATCATAATTTATCTGTCTATAGACTTTTAGATGCGATTAAAAACATGACCACTAAAAATACGTTAACTGACGCCAATCGCGGACTATTTTAATAGGACTAAAGTATCCAAGCTCTAATAAGAATCCGCGCATGCAATACAAGATATTGACTTCTTAAATAAAAAAATTGTGTAGACAATTTCAGTTTCTTTTTGTATTTTTCTGTATGTTTAGGGATATATTTTTTTAAAGAACCCTAGCTTTGAGTGTGTCATACTCATATCGTGTAAATACGCTCAAATTAAGCGAAAAACATGCATTACAAGCTATTATTAAAACGACAAACTGGCTTTTTGAGCCCGCGGAGGCAATACAAGATGATGATTCTTAAAAAAAAAAAACACTGTAATTAAATTTTCAAAATCGTGTGGAAACTTATTTTTTTTACATTTTTATCATTTTTTTCTTACGCTCAAATTAAGCGAAAAACATGCATTACTGACTATTGTTTAAAAAACATACTGCCTTTTTTTGTGTTTCCCTAATTGTGCCGGTGTAGTATTAATCTGCTATCCTTTTCTTAGCGAACCGAAAGAAATAAATACATAGAATTTGTTTACAAGGGAATTGGAGTCATTACACAATATGTAACAAAAACCCTGTTGTTCCTTCAACCTACGTTTTAAATAACCAAGTAATTTATAAAAATTGTTCAACAAAAATAATTAAAATAAATGTTTAATTATTAATATTTATAATCTGTTACTGATTTCTTATCTCTGCAATTCTGCATGAAGAAACTAGACAGAAGTAGAACGTTCCCGCCAATTTATTTAACTTATAATATCAGATATTCTAAAAAAAAATCGAATTTGTCGGTTTTAATAGGTATTTGATTGTGACCCCTCGACTAGACAATGATTATTGTTTTCTAATTATGACTTCATTAATGATGTGCTTGTAGGTAAAATTATATGTCCCTGAAAGGAACAATAGGGTTTTTGATACATAGTGTATAAATAGCAACTCTGTTCTACGGGCTATCACCTGAATGCAGAATTTATTTTAAATATGGAAGTAATATTAAAATTGTAGGCACTTTCCTTCAGAATATCATTCGTTCTTTTCGAACTGAAATGAATTTTTCATCTGCATTTCCGATTCATTCCTTTCGAATCGGTTTCATGTTTTTTGTAGCATCGGTAACTTATTGCATTTTTAATCATTACTTTCTGAAATTGAGATGTAGTAATCGTATCGATGAATGCATTGAAATGTAAACAGCATCCGATCAGAGATTTATAGAAATAACGTTTGGGAATAATGGAGAGTTTGTCAAACTTTAAAATAATGTTTACCTTTTTATTTGGAGAGTTCTTGTTTTTTGGGTACTGTTTGGAGGGTTTTTATTTTTTATTTTTTTAGAGTGGCTTGTGGTTCTAGAATCCGCACTGGGCAAAAGATAATATTTATAATGGATACTTATTTCACAAAAAAAAATATAGCACTTTATGAAAGGATAGTTTACAATTACTATACAATAGTAGACGTAACTTTTAAACTATGACTCGCCTGTATCTTGAAAGATAAATTAAATACTAAACTACGATAAACTGCACTTGCCATAGTTGGTCTATTGACGGACCTCCAAAGACGTCCACAACCCAGTAACTGGGTAATATGAAACCCCTTGCTTTGTCAGATTTTCGAGGTCCACGAATGGCAACCGGGACCAAAAACTTAACATGATTTTTGAGGCACGAGAGGGCTATGTGAAGATGATCACATAAGCGTAGCAAAAGTACCTTATCCTGTATTCAACTAAATTCATTGCGATATTTACGAGGGCGGGCAGAGGCCTTTTCGAACACATGTAGCAATGGAATAGCAATATACTTCAAAATTATTCCGACTGATAGTAATAGTGTTACGCGATTAGGGTATTGATTCATCATCATCATCATCATCAACCTTTTCAATCGTCCCACTGCTGGGCACAGGTCTCCTCTCTTGCGAGTGTCGGCGCACGCCTTTGAGGCGATGCACGGGGTAGTTTAACACCCCACTACCCCGTGCAGGAGACGAGGCCCGGACAGACCGGGCCAGCACGAGGGTGTGGGGCCGTGGAAGAATTTAGACTCCCGCGGCCCCACGCGCGCTCGTGATAGAAGACACACCGGGGTGGTTTTAGTCAGCAAAAGTCTGACACACCCCGTCGCCCACCCCAGGGCGGCGGGCATCCTATGAGGATTTCCAACCCGGAAAAAAAAAGGTCTCCTCTCTTGAGATTGGGTATTGATTGCTTGATTTTAATTCGTTAGGCATGTTGTTGTAATGTGCTATACTATGATTTGATAAAATTAGCGATCCGCCTGCCAAGCGTGGGGATTATGGCTAACCCCAGCAATGCAATGACAGCCTTGCGAGATGAGGGTGCATGGCAGGACGTTACCTCCTTCTGCGAAACAGTGATGCTGGCAAAGGAGGAGGCGGTGCGCGTGAGGCAACGGAAATCCTAGCGCCCTCACGCCACTAGCCGGCGCAGGAGATGCCACCTAACTCCCAGCCACAGTAGGCGCGGGCCTGCGGGCTGTGAGCAGTGGGCAGATCGCCGCCCGGTAAGGACCAGGCCCGAGTCGACGGCGCGTCATGTTTCACGCGCGCCTCAAAGTGATGTCAGCACATCGTGACGGGGTCCACGAAGACCAATGCCTCCTGGGTCAGGGTTGCGGATTGGTTAAACAAGAAACCGTGGGTTTTAGTCAGTAAAAGTCTGACACGCCCTTCCGCTCCGCCCAGAGCGGTAGAAGTCATTTGATGGCTGCCCATCCCAAAAAAAAAAAAAATAGAATTGAGAGATGTCTTTGTCCAGCTGTGGAACTATATAGGCTGAAGATGGCATTATGATGTCCTGTTTTATAACAGAACCTAAGACTTAAACAATAAGAGCGCTGTTCTTTAATTAAAACGAACCTTGGTTGCTGTAACATACCTACTAGATGAAAACACGACTTCGCTCGAATGAAATGTGACTCATACATTTTTTTTAAAGCACTGACTCTAGTATGTAACGGAACGTTTATTAACTACTCAAAATGTCATTCGGTGTCAGTGGCGTTTCGCTAGAGTCGCCATAATTTATTTTACATCAGTAGTCTTTTTTATATCAATAAACAGTAAAAACGATACAATTAATTGATAAAAAATTACTGCCTCAATTACATTTAATAATACCTATATCAGAACTATGTAAACCTGAACGTCTTTTATGGCGACTTTCAGAACCGTTGGAATTTGACAAAATACTCGTCCAACTTAGCATATTTTTTTTTAATATACAGACTTTTTTCTCCAATCCACTTTTAACATTGGCAGAATAGTCGACATTGGCTTCACTTGCCATTAATAAAAATAAAATAGAATATTTGACAACCCAAATTATGCGCAGATGTGTTGCCGACTCGAAATCTTTATTCTTTTTTTATGTTTTGATATTCAAGTTAGGTTTCGATCGAGTCTACCGTACCCCTTGACTCAATATTATAAACTAGTTGCCACCAGCGACTTCGTTCGCGTGGAATTAGTTATGCTCCGCTCCTATTGGTCGCAGATTGATATCTGGTGAAGCCATACGGAGGACGGGTCTGAGCAGTTGTGTTGCGATGTGTGCCGGGTACGATGCGCCTAATGTTGTTGTGTTGGGAGTTTGGTCGTGGAGGGTCTTCAGATCAATCTCCCTTTGGCGCAGCATCGTTGGTTGGGTTTAACATTGCATCACCTCGCTCGACGGCCGTCTTCCTTCTTATTCGCTCAGGTTTTCTGAGTGAATAGGCTCTTAATAAACTAGCGCGCTTTACCATCAACGATCGCATCACTGCTTACCATCAGCGGGATTGCGGCCAAGCGCTAGTTTATAATTATTAAAAAAAAAAGATATTATATAGCTTAAAGCCTTCCTGGATTAATAGGCTGTCCAACGCAAAAATATTTTTTCAAATCGGACCAGTGGTTCTTGAGATTAGCGCGTTCAAAAAACTAACAAAATCTTCGGCTTTATATATTAGTATAGAGTAAAGATATATATTTTGCAATTTAGGTGTCTTCAAGGCTAATGAGAATAGGCTCTTAATAAATTAGCGCGTTTTACCATCAACGATTGCATCACTGCTTACCATCAGGCGGTATTGCGGTCAAGCACTAGTTTAGCACTGGAATATAGTCGTGGTGGCCTAGTGGTTAAAACACCAGCCTCTCAAGCACGAGTCTGCGGGGTCAATTCCAGGTCAGGCAAGTACTAATATAACTTTTCTAAGTTAAATGTACTAAGTATATGTTGGACTGCAATGACTGATTAAAAGGTGAAGGAAAACATCTTGAGGAAACCTGGACTTTAAGTCTGAAAATGCCAACCCGCATTGAGCAAGCGTGGTGATTACGCTCAATCCTTCTCTGTATGAGAGGAGACCTGTACCCAGCAGTGGGACAATAAAAAGGTTGATGATGATGGTGACTAGTTTATAATTTATAAAAAAAATGTTATAATCGTCTTCTGTTTCTGATTGTAACTGAACGTGCCCTTTAAGTGCTGCCATTCATAACTAAGACAAACTCAATATTTCTCACGATAACCATTAAAAGAAGGAAGATAATTTATCAGAAAGCGAAAAAGGGGCCATGAAAAATATTGACTGGTTTTGATAAATTAGGGGAACCGTTCTGTTCGGTTAGGTAAAAATACACCACCTTATTCATAAACGTTGCTTAAAGTTAACTAGTGATTAGCTATTTTTCAACCATACATTTTTGACCTTTTAAAGTCACTTAACTAGTTCTACGTGTTGACTTAATATTTTTAACGTTAAACCTCCTTATCAATATTTAGCGATTGTTCATCGTTTATGAATAAACGCCTTAAACACTATGGTGTTTATTCATAAACGATTATTAAAGTTAAGTGACGTGACGTCTAAACTGTATAGTTAACCAATCGCTTATCACTAGTTAACTTTAAGCAACGTTTATGAATAAGGAGGTTTAACGTTAAAAATATTAAATCAACACGTAGAGCATGGGATTTGGCAAGAGATTGCTTAACATAACACATTAGTCTAAGGAAATGTGTGAAAATATGTATGAGTGTAACGAAAATACGAAATAACTCACATATTATAAATCTAGATACGAGTATTTTCGCTCTTAACCAGAACAAATTTAGAAAAATGGCTATTTATTTACTTTCTGGTCATCCTTGACGATGACTGCTTCTTGCTGATGTTATAGTGTGATGTGGTCTATGCCCACGGGCTAAATCTGGATGGGGAGCGATGTCTTGAGTTGATTCGTGTGACTTTTCAGTTTTACTTTTATTATTTATTTTTTTCTTACTGTCCCTTTCTGTATACAGCTATTTTCTTTTTATTTGTGATAGGAAATCATCAACCCGCTCTGGGCGGAGCAGAAGGGCGTGTCAGACTTTTACTGACTAAAACCCACACGTGTTTCTTCACTTACCTGTGCGCCAGGGCCACGGTTTCATGCATCCGTTTCCTTATTTCTTGTAAAACCAGTAGGTATTATCATCATCATCATCAACCTTTTTTTTTCGTCCCACTGCTGGGCACAGGTCTTCTCTCATACAGAGAAGGATTGAGCGTAATCACCACGCTTGCTCAATGCGGGTTGGCGATTTCAGACTTAAAGTGCAGGTTTCCTCAAGATGTTTTCCTTCACCCTCAGTCATTGGTGTCCAAGATATACTGAGAAAGTACATACAACTTTAGAAAAGTTACATTGGTACTTGCCACCGGTTCCAGGTATCATGTCATGGACAATATTTTTGTCCCTAATAAAGTTCTGAAAAAATTCAGAGAGACATCGGGTAGAGGGATCTGAATAAAAAGTTAGAGAGAAAAGAGCAATTAACGTCAACTTAAGTGAAAATGGGATTACTGGGGATGAAGGGATCCTGTTTTTGTGCAAGTATTACTGACTTGTTAGGATTCCGTTTGTCAACTCGCCGCCCGGTAAGGACCAGGCCCGGGCCGAAGGCGCGTTGTGTTCCTCACGCGCCTCATATACGTAGATGTGAGCACATAGTGACTGGGTCAAATACGAACATTGCCTGTCAGGGCTACTGGTTATTCGAAAGAGATTCTGTGGCCCTGGCACAGGCAAATAAGGAATATCTCCTTTTTATTCTTTTCAGCCTATTGAGGTCCACTGCCGGATAAAGGCCTCCCCCAAAGCTTTCCATGCAAACCGGTCCTGTGCTGCCCGCATCCAGGGGCCACCCCTACGCTGCGTCTGCCGGTACGTGGCCGCCACTCCAGAACCTTACTGCCCCATCGGCCATCGGTTCTACGAGCAATGTGCCCTGCCCACTGCCACTTAATTTTAGAGACTCGAACATCTATGTCGGTGACTTTGGTTCTTTTACGGATCTCCTCATTTCTGATAAGGAACATGGGTGGATTTTATTCAGTAAAAGTGTGACGAAGCCTTCCGCTCTGCCCAAAATGGGAGAAGTATGTTGATGATTTTTCACCTAAAAATATTAGAAGATGGTGCCGTTACCTACTAATTGGAATTCTAAGCCGGGTTCCGCGGTCTGTTTGTCCGGCACAGGACATAGTCTTGTGGATACTTAGTATTTGATGGACACATTAATTTTTCGTAAAGTATACTATTAAGGTAGCTATTAATATAAATAATAAAATAGACAGCCTCCGTGGCGTAGTGGTAGCGAACGCGGCCGTTGCACAAGGAGGCGCGGGTTCGATCCCCGCACAATGCAAATATTTGTATGCATGAATATGAATATTTGCACTGGTCTGGTCGTGCCTCGGAATACACGTTAAGCCATTGGTCCCGGTTGCCATACGAACATCTAGTGGCAGTCGTTACGGGTTGTTGGAGCCCTCAAAAGTCTAACAATTGGTCTAACTGTAATGCTTCGATATCGAACAAAATCCTATCCTCGGGTTGTGGAGGGCATACGACAGTCGCTTCACGGAAAATATCGAAGTTTAGCCAAAATCAGCAGTTAGGCTGGTTAAGCGGACCCCAGACTCCAAAGCTGATAAAGCTACGGATGCGACTGGGATTAACGCTGAAATGATGATGATTAACATAAATAATAAAGTAGAAAATTAAACGGGCTCCACCATTTGTTCGGTGTTTCGTATTCTTAATGATTTCTTGAAGTTATCTCATAAATATGTTAAAAATCTCATGATAAGACTAATATTCTAGACTTAAAAGTTTGGTGAAATTGGTGCCCTTAAGTACTTATAAAACATTTTGAAATATTTGGAACTCTAATGGGTAATTTTGAACATTTTTGTTAATGAATATGAGTTTTTTTTTAGCTGCTTTATTATGTGTGTGTGTGTGTGTGTGTGTATTATGTATTTTGTCATCATTATTCATTTCTTTTAAACTTTAAAAGTCTTTATAATTCAACTAAATGCTTTTTTGTGTATAAACACGGTAAAAATAATTCAACTTCAATTCCATTATAATACAGAACACGATACAAAATCACGCACTCCTAATAAAAAAGAAAAAAAAAAACAACCCCAAAATGCGTTTCGTGACTGCCGATATTAATAAATGAACGTAACAAAAGCACACAAAATTTACCTTACTCATGTGTGGAATGAAAGTCGAACCGAGACTCTATCAAACATTTACATAAGAAATTACACGTTCTTTGGAACACGTGAAAATTCCCGCGGCAATGACAGGGTTAGCGAAATGGGTTTGTGGTTTCGCAATTTGAATTTGGAATTGTCGGTTAGCTAGTTTGAAGACAATGGACTTAAAGTTGACGTAAGTAGAATGTTCATGCATTGTGTGCGTTTGTGTGCGTATGTGGGGGTGTAGTGTTTGTATGTGTGTGTGTGTGTGGAAGTGTGTGTATTTATAATTTTGTATAAGCACTCAAGTAAGTGTATGTAAATGAGTAATATCTGTTTAGCCCATCATCTGTTTTTCGAGTGCTGGGCAAAGGCTTGCATTGTAGCTGCCATTTCTAAGTGAGATTAGCACACAATTATCGGCCGCCGGCAGAAGTTACCACCCACCAGACAAAGCCTTGCCGCCAAGCGATTTGTCGTGTTCCGGCATGATGTCTGGTGAAGCCGTACTGAGGACGGGTCTGAGCAGTTGTGTTGCGGTGTGTGCCGGGTACGATGCGCCAAATGTTATTGTGTTGGGAGTTTGGTCGTGGAGGATTTTCAGATCAATCTCCTTTTGGCGTAGCATCGTTGGTCGTGCTGTTGGGTTTAACATTGCATCACCTCGCGCAACTGCCTTCTTCCTTCCTATTCGCTCAGTTTTTCTGAGTGAATAGGCTCTTCATAAACTAGCACGCTTTACCATCAACGACCGCATCACTGCTTACCATCAGGCGGGATTGCGGTCAAACGCTAGTTTATAATTATTAAAAAAAAACTACTTAGTGATTAACCACACATTTTTGATGTGCAAACGTCATTTATTTTTATTCGTTTTTTTATGAATAAACCCCTTGTCGTATTGACGACTGCATATTGTATATATGTAATAATCTTGCTGTTCAACAATTAATTGAATTGTTTGCTTTCAGATTTCATTTGAAGAGTGACCAGACCTAACCGGTGAGTCGATAATGAACATTTATTCATCAATTTTACTTACAGAAATATTAGTTAAGGTGCTTAATACTACATTCTATACTCTAGCCTTAGCGCTGCACAGCCTAAATAAGTGCACAATTGAAGGTGACAAAAAATGCGTCACAAGCTTATTAATGATTTACAATGTGTAACAGAAATCATATTCTTTCCCTTAAGCACTATACCCCTTAAGTACCATATACAATAAGTTTTTATACTCAAATCGTAACAAACGTGTCAAGGCACTACGTAGGTTAATAACTTCCACGTTCAAATCCAATCAAATCATTTTTATTGTGGACTATAGGTATCTAATATTTATAAAAATCAATGCCAGTTTCTTCGTTTTATAACTCAAGAATGGACTCAAAAAAAAAAAAAATCAAAATCAAAAGTCATTTATTCAAATTAGGCTGAGAATCAGCACTTTTTGAACGTCAATATTACATAAGACAGTCCCCCAAAACGCCCACCCATCGACACTTCCTAGTACTTTCGCTGGGAAGAAGAAGTGGCGGAAGAAACTCCCCAGCAGCACAGCTGTCTGTTCATTTAAAAAACACATGACTTTATACAATACTATGTATAGTGATGAAGATAAGAAAATATAACAACAACGAAATTATTGAAAATATGCCAGCTACCACGCCAGAATACCAGCAAAGCAAAACAATATATATATATTTAAATGAAAATGTAAATAACTAAAAAACTCACCTATCCATACCAAATGTTTAGGCTTTGTTTGTACTAATTAGTAGATGATTTATGTGAAGTTTGAACAAAATCGGTCGAGCGGTTCTAGGTAGGTACTAGGGATGTAACGGAGGTAGTTTTTAAATTTGATTTATCGTTGTCGGAACCGGAGTCCGGACTCCGGTTCCGACAACGATAAATCAAATTAAATTCAAATAAAAATTAAATTCAAAATCAAATAAAAGAAAGAAGGGGTGGTAGGAGAGAGATTTTTTATTTAAACACAAAAAACATTATTCAGTAAATTTAATTTTTTATTGTAAAATTAAACACAAACAGTGAAAAGAAAATTGGAATATTTCTAAATGAATAAGAATAAAGTTAATTATAACCTAAAGAAGCATATTATATGACATTAAATGAACAAAAGTTTTGAAACAAATTAAATCAAATGTGTTGACTCCAAAACTAGCGATAGCAAAATGCATGATAGAGTACACGTAGCAGGAGTCAGGGAATTCCCCGCGTGATATGTATGACACTGCACCCCAATCGCGTAACGCACTATTACTATCAATTGAAATCATTTTGAAGCATATTGCTAGTCCATTGCTCCATAATATGTTCGATAAATGTGTTTGCTCAACAACGTAAATAACGCAATTAATGTTGTTCAACTGTCAAAAGGAAACCCATTGCTACTGATAGTGCGTTACGCAATTACTCTGCTTTTCATAACAATCAGCAGGCTGCCACCGCTATGGTATGATTTTATAACCTTCGATTAAAACCTCCGATTTAAAAGTATCGGAACCGAAGTCGGAACCGAAGGTTCAATAAAAAAAAAATATTTATTAGGCTTACATTTTGTTAAAATTACAAGAATTAATAGCATGCAGTTACAACAGCAGAACAGCTTTTCATTTAGTTAGAATTAACAGCGGGTCCCAAACTAGGCGCAGCCTGTATCTTGGTGACCCCAACACAACACATAGTTACTAGGCAAGTTCCGACTTAAGGGCCTTAGTCTCATTTAGTAGCGTAAAATGGTCACTTTAGGAAGCTAATTTCTAATTAACGGCTTGGTTTTGAGATTTGAAAAAAATATATCTTGTCTATTGATTCATGTACAACATTTACTAAAGATGATTTTTTCGTAGGATTTTGCCTTTTGCCTTAAAAAAATAGTTACCAAAACGCTATTTTTGGCTAATATTCGTTATTACTTCTAAACGGCATTGATGTGTGGAAATATTTTTACACTGAAAAATTCGCAGTTAGAAGTGCTACAAATTTGCAAGAGCGTATTTAAATCCATCAACATTTGCCAAGAAAATATCCTTATTTTGAAACATAGGTTTAGAGGTGCTCTGCGCGGGCGCGGGCGGCAGTCGTGCGTTAGCATTCAGACGGGAGGGTTGTGTCGCTTGCTGCTCTGCTCCGGCTATCGCCGACTACGCGTGGTTGTCTGTGTGAGTGCAAATATTTACGAGCGAATCGTGTCAGTGTACGTTCATAGATTAGCTCGCAAATGAGAATTGAAGATGCGTCTGGTGGCGTAAGTATCTATCTACCTATACTCTTGTATTTATACCTACATATTACTGTATTTTTCTTTATAATTACTATTAGCTTTTGTAACCATTTTTCTTTTACAATTGAAGTTAAACAATTACGAATTGTTCCAGGAAATCTAGAAAGAAATCTTTAGACTTGAAAGGCAATAATCCGACTAACTACATCCGCTGATAATATAGAAGACTCTATTCAGGTAAGTAAACACTCGCACTTAGATTATAATTTATAGGTTTGTAAGGAGATTTAAAAATAAAAATCTTATTAGAAATTTACGTAACTTGAAAATGTGATTTTTTGTTTATGGTGATATAAACCAAAAATTAGGACTCAATTAAAGGTTTTGGTGTAAAAACAGTTTTACAAAAAGTTTTGAGTTGATAGGACTTTTAGTTTTTGCGATATTAGCAAAAATGTGTAATAAAAACTCTTACTTGGATTATTTTAAATGATTCTTCCTGTAAATATTTCATTTCTATATGTAATTGTTTAAAGTAGCCGAAGCCGATGGACGCGGGCTGGCGGGCTTGGAATGTCACAGTTATCAGTAAATTTTTTGACGTCCTCCGTGGCGCAGCGGTCAACACGCCTGCCTGCGACGTGGAGGCCGCGGGTTCGATTCCCGGCCAGGTCATGATGGAAAACGATCTTTTCCTGATTGGCCTGGGTCTTGGATGTTTATCTATATATGTATCTATTATAAATATAGTATCGTTGAGTTAGTATCCCATAACACAAGTCTCGAACTTACTTTGGGGCTAGCTCAATCTGTGTGATTTGTCCGTATATATACAGTATGTTAAGAAAACCCTGTCTGACCCGTAAGGATAATAAAGGTTAAGTAAACACATGACCAAATATGATATAAAATTTTACGTAATCATCATAGTACCAATACAAATGAATTTTGAAATAACTTTCCCGAAATTTGCAAATTTTTAAAAAAGTGACAACACCGGTATTATTATGAGCGAATAGCGACAGCGATGCGACCACGTGCCGCGTGCCCTGCCGCCCGCCGCCCGCGGAAGGGTGCTTAACGCATATTTATTAAGTTACCTCTTTTTGCGAAATAATATTTATTTTTTTAGGGTGATTTTTTTTTAAGTTAGCCTGGTTTTGTATGCATTAGTAAAATCAGTTATCGATACCTAACAACACCTTCACGGGTCGGACAGGGTTTTCTTAACATACTGTAGGATATATATATATATATATTCTGTTTTTCACAAATAATATTGTAATAACATTTTTCGACTTACAGAAAAGAAGAGAAAGAAACCAATCGACAGAACTTAAAAGTTTAATTTGCTTTTTAGGTCGAACACTAACGCAGTTGATTCTAGGTCAGACATCCATACAGAATGTCGTCAAGAAAATGATAATATTATATATCTCTATGTGCACAAAAAAACGATGCAAGTTCCATCATCATCATTCAGGTAAAATTATGCCTGCATGTCCTACAACCTATATTTTTAGTTTACAAATACATATATCATATACCTGTAAAATTATTTTTTTGTTAATTCTTAATTAATTTTTCTTGATAAATTCTTAATTCCTTGACATAAATCTCTAACAGTGTTGCAAGGGTTAATTAAAATGTATGTTATATCTTTTTTTAGCTCAAAATATCACCAAAACCTCAACAAATCTCAAGCTTGTTTCATCGAAGGGCGACGCATAATTAATATTGCTTACTTTTATTCAGAACTAAAGAAAATTGCCAAGCACGGAGAATTATAGACTGTGGTTTAGGATCTGTAGATATTGTTGGAGAACGACAAGTGGGACTACATTCCCTATTTATTTTTAAATGCCGTATGTGTATGGAAACATTTTGCACATCCTACAGAAATCAATATCAGCTGTGCAGTTGTAGGAACAATAGAAATAGACTGTGGCCATTCTCAACTGCAAGAAATTTCTGCAGCTTTAGATATGCCTATAATCTCGCATGTTATTTATTGGATCGAAGAATTAAAATTTACAGATTTTAAAATAACTCGTGTTTTATTTGAAACCTCATTACGACGAAGTACATTCAATCCGACGTCACTGACACAGTATAAATAGGGTACTATCTCTTTATGGAAAACGGCCGAAACTACGCGCTTTGTAATCTCAAGGCATCTATATAAAGCACGGTTAGCGCAGCGGTTAAGCTATTGACTGCTGCGCTGCTTGTCGCGGGTTCAATTCCCGCGCGGAACAAATATTCAGAACATGTCCTACAAGTAGTTGTTCCGGGTCTGGCTGTTTGTGTCTGTGAATTTATATGTTTAAAAATGCACCCACGATAAAAGTAATTTCTAGTGTGGTTCAACGTTTTTTTTTTTTTTAATAAAAATATTACAAAGTGCCTAATGCGCGTTTGGTTTACGTTAACGCGATGAACTCGTTTATGTTATTCGCATTAGTAATTAATTCAAGGACACTGCAAAGACATGATACTCATATACTGAAAAGTAGTGAAAAAAAAATTCAAATATGTTGAATCGGTAGATATTACCATCTACCATTATTTTTTATGTGAATGTTATGATATATTATAATGTGTGGGTACTTGTTTTCCAAATGTCTGTCAGTCTGCGATCGGCCATTAAACTGTGTAACGAGCACTCCTTGATTTTATTTAAACATTGATCAAGAATACTAAAAATATATTATAGTACGATATTACCATTTATTAATGCAAAATATACATTTATCGTCTTGCATCCATACCCCCGTCTGAAATCGTAGGCACAAATCGCGACCTACACGCGGCTTGTCTGCATCTCTGGATATTCTTTGATTGTCGTTTTAGTTTAGCGCGCCACCGCGCGCATTTTACGAATTCGGGAGTACGGCGTTTAGCTCCGCCCACATGCACAAGGTCATTGAGGCTACTATAACCGTTAACGGAGTCGGAGTCGAAGCTCCGTAACATCCCTGGTAGGTACTATGTGAGACCCTTATAATTACAATACATGAGATAGCAACAAATATACAAATAGAAAGGCTAAAAATTAATGTAAGAACTTGGTAGAAAATTGTCCACCAAAACTGGGCCTGTTCAGGAAAAATGCCAGACAACTAGTGCCTGACGCTGGTTTTCAACTGAACCTGATGCGTGAGCATTTATGTAAATCATCATTATGTACATCCGTCACGATGTCAATCAGTTTTGAACTGCAACGTGGCGTGTGTAGGTATGAATACTTAAATAAAAATAAATATGTGTCACATAAAAAATAGTAACAAAGTATATAATATGTAAAGAAAACCGTGTCCGATCCGTGAAGGTATTGTTAGGTATCCATAACTGATTCTACTAATGCCCACAAAGGCGGGCTAAACTTAAAAAAGTCCCCCTAAAAAAATATTATTTCGCAAAAAGAGGTAACTTAATACATGTGCGGTAGGCAATCCTTGCGCGGGTGATGGGGGGCAGGGCACGCGGCACGTGGTCGCATCGCTTATAATAATACTGTCAAAATAGTGTTGTCAGTTTTTTAAAAATCACCAAATTTCGGGGAAGTTGGAATTAATTCGCGGGAAAAAAGATTATTTCAAAATTAATTAGTATTGTTACTATGATGATTACGTAAAAAATTATATTATATTTGGTCATGTGTTTCCCTAACTTTTATTATCCTTATGGGTCGTACAGGGTTTTCTTTAGATATTGTATAATTACTTACAAAAAGAAGGAGACTAGAGTAGAGGCCTCGAAGTGGTATCGGCCACGACTTACAAGGTGTAGGATCGTATGTTCGCACTACTTTGTGTAAATTATTTTGTAGCGGTACCTACAAACGCCACAAAAATGAACGACGCGTCATACTGACGATTGACGACGATGCAATTAGCATACATACAACTTGCCAATTTCAACCATCGGGCAAGTGCCCGCCAGACAACCCGTCTGGTCGGAGGATCCTCCCTTTTCTATGGAGGATGAGTGAGCTTTACTCCCTGTTCCTCATACCTCCACATTGGTGACCCCGACGTGATCGTCAGCGCAGCCTTCGTGCAACAACTTGAGCGTGACGTCATCATCATCACTCCCGCAAGCTTCATCGGCGAATCACCCACCCAGCCAGCACCCACTTCTTCAACGGGTATCCTGACCACAAGCATGCAGCGACCGCGCATACCTGGTCATCACCCTCAACCTCATCAGCAAACTCGACGCAGCCTCAACCCGGCGCTGTACGACATCCGACGCACTGGAGTACAACGCAGCGCCCCACCACCCCGACTCACTGGGGAATCTTCAAAGACAGTTTCGACTCACCGTGAACTACGCGGCAACCGGTTCCGACTCACTGGAACCTCAGCTGGCCTAGCAAGAATCATAAGATACAAGACTCAGCCCACTATTGACCTCCGGTCTCCGGAGGGGAGTGATGTAGCGGTACCTACAAACGCCACAAAAATACACACACGAATTCTACATCTCGCAATCAGAGTTTACCTTGCAATTAGCATACATACAACTTGCCAATTTCAACCATCGGGCAAGTGCCCGCCAGACAACCCGTCTGGTTGGAGGATCCTCCCTTTTCTATGGAGGATGAGTGAACTTTACTCCCTGTTCCTCATGCCTCCACCATTTCATTATCACTGCTCTCAAAAACGGTAAGGAAAACATCATGAGGAAACCGGGACGTCTTAGAGTCAAAACTACAAAGACGTGACATCTACCAACATGCACTAGGCCCGCGTGGTAGATTACGGCCCACGGCCCACTCCCTCTCACTGAGGAGAAGCTTGTGTTCTAGGAGTTGGGATATAATAAGCTGATTATATTATCTATAATGAGACTACCGCATTTACTTTCGTTTATACAGGGTGTATCTGACATCGTAACCCAAAGTTCGGGAAAAGGCTAGACCACATGCCACTAATAAAATTATGATAGTCATTTATGACGTTAATGAATGGTAACAGAATTCACAGTGTTTAAAAAAAAGTGTCAGCTCGGCCGTTGAACGTTGCAAGCGTGCCGCCGTGCGGGTTTGTAGGTGTCACGTTGATCCCTGATGTGAACTCTATTAAATCAGCTGATAAGATAGTTTTTCGAGTTTTGTTTTCATTGCGCTTTCTTATGTAGGTAATTAGCGAATGAATTCATTTTTATTTTAAAATCTTATTGGGTTATAAAAGTATAGCAATTATGAACGGTCTAAAGTGAAAAACACGACATATACATTTTTTTAAATCATGAAAAATCCGACGAAAAATTATGCCACTGAGGGGTTCAGAATCATGTACTGGATCCATGGTACTCGTTTGTGCGTCGATGTCAGAGACACCCTTTATGTAAATAAATAAATATAGAACCACGCAGCTGCTATTACTTACATCAAGAGAATAGGGATGTATCCAAGGTATGAAAATCAAAAAAATAATTAGTCCGTCTTATAGATAATAAAAAAAAAATAAGACCCGTATTTTTTATTTTGTCGAAATTACCAAAAACTACTGAGATATAGCGTATTAAAGTTACGGAGTGGGGCTAATTACGTCACGCCGTGGTATATTTTGTACCACAGCATGACGTCATGCGACTTTTTTTATATTTATAAACCGCCATCCCGCCTGATGGTAAGCAGTGATGCGATCGTTGATGGTAAAGCGCACTAGTTTATTAAGAGCCTATTCACTCAGAAAAACTGAGCGAATAGGAAGGAAGACGGAAGTTGTGCGAGGTGATGCAATGTTAAACCCAACAACACGACCAACGATACTGCTGCGCCAAAGGGAGATTGATCTGAAGACCCTCCACGGCCAAACTCCCAAAACAACAACATTAGGCGCATCGTAATATAACATAATAATCGCAAGGCTTTGTCTGGTGGGTGGTGATTTCAAATCAATATATCTTCCTAAGTATTTGAATGAAAGAAAAAATAAAAAATACGTATTCAATATTTTTTATAAATCTACCTGATGGACATTAAATATTTTTTTAGGATAGAACCCAATTATCTGCCTTATTTAAAAGCAAATTTGGTAGGATTCCTCGAAAAAAGCCAAGAATATGCGAAGAATTTCTACCATAACTACGTAACATTGGCGCGGTATCTACGGTGCCCTACTTATGCAAATACCTTCTGAGTTACTACACTTTACATTATCCGACTCCCACTCCTGCTCGCTTCCTGTAAAATATGATATGGCTTTAATAAGTACTATACTACTGGTAGCCGATGCCAACATAGAAAAATTATGATATGGCTTTAATAAGTACTATATTACTGGTAGCCGACGCTAACATAGAAAAATTATGATATGGCTTTAATAAGTACTATACTACTGGTAGCCGACGCCAACATAGAAAAATTATGATATGGCTTTAATAAGTACTATACTACTGGTAGCCGACGCTAACATAGAAAAATTATGATATGGCTTTAATAAGTACCTACTATACTACTGGTAGCCGACGCCAACATAGAAAAAATATGATATAGCTCTAATAAGTACTATACTCGTACTACTGGTAGCCGACGCCAACATAGAAAAACGCTAGGGAGATGATGATGAATATGACCTATTACGACTACTTTGTATTTCCATTACGTACATCGAGGAATTGGAATAATTTGCCAGCAGCGGCGCCTCCGTCAGACTACAATATAAGTGTCTTCAAGGCTAGAATGAGTTATTTGTATTGTATGTCTATAAACTTATATAACACTGACAAAATACAAATAATTATGTACTTAAATATTTGTTTTTACCTTAAAATTTTAAAACTATTTTTAAAACTATAAAACTGTGCGAAAACTCTATGCTCAAGCTCTTATCTAGAATCGTCATACTAAAACTTACAACACTTATGTCAACTTTCCATAAATACTTATGTAAGACCTCAGGTAACATTCGAAACTTATACAAAGCACTTCTATAGTAATGTCACATTCAGTAAATACGCCTTTCTACATTTATATCTTATATCCTCGTAAATCATTCTTGATCGTATAATCTTATAAAAGTGTCTTGTGCCAAAGACCATATTAAAAACTAACAGGCATATGAATAATTTTTCCATTGGCATTTTTTTTATGATAATTCGGCAGTTTTTTTTTTAATAATTATAAACTAGCGCTTGACCGCAATCCTGCCTGATGGTAAGCAGTGATGCGATCGTTGATGGTAAAGCGCGCTAGAGTATTAAGAGCCTATTCACTCAGAAAAACTACGCGAATAAACCCAACAACACAACCAACGATGCTGCGCCAAAGGGAGATTGATCTGAAGACCCTCCACGACCAAACTCTCAACACAACAACATTAGGCACATAGCACCCGGCAGACATTGCAACACAACTGCACAGACCTGTCCTCCGTACGGCTTCACCAGACATCGTGCCGGAACATGACAAATCGCTTGGTGGCAAGGCTTTGTCTGGTCAGTTACTCTGCCTAGTTTCTTACTAGTTGTTTCTTGTTAGTTTGCAGACTATTTTCAGATATATTACATTAATAAATATTACTGTAATGTACAGACAAGAGCACATCAAGCTATTTAGATTTCTTTATTAGATTTTGTCCTCCGTGGCGCAGTAGTCAACACGGCTGCCTGCGACGTGGAGGCCCCGGGCTCGATACCCCTCCAGGTCATGATGGAAAACGATCTTTTCCTGATTGGCCTGGGTCTTGGATGTTTATCTATACATGTGTCTATTATAAAATATAGTATCGTTGAGTTAGTATCCCATAACACAAGTCTTGAACTTACATTGGGGCTAGTTCAATCTGTGTGATTTGTCGGTATATATATAATTTTTATTTCATCTTTATTCCTAATTAAGGTTCAAGGTTGGTTGGGAATATACTTGACAGTTTCAGGTAGCTTGACAGTAGGATAAAATATGATAATTAATTAATTTCTGAAAACGTGAACCTATTAGCGAAATAGCATACTTTTTCTTATCTTTGAGGAGATTTTTTCAAAAATCATTTTATGTGATAGAAGAATAAGTAAAGATTTATTATGAAGTTAGTTTAATAAGGCAAAAAGTTGTAATATTACTGGTTTTTAGGCATATAAGGTGAGATAAGTTATTTTTAAGTTGATACCTGCGCTGGCGCATACGGCTGAGGCCTGTAATTATAGTTGTAAGTTTGATAAATAAATAACAAAAAAAAGGATGAAAAATAAAACGATGTCTCAACATTGTCTTCTTTACTTATGCTTCTTTCATACAAAATTACTTCAGATTTTTATTTATGTAAACCTCAGATATAAGTTTTGTGATACGGGTAATTCAGAATAATACGGGTTCTTTACAGACCACTCCGTGACACTTACTTCATGATACCCGCGCTAAATATTATATTCTCCAACGTAAAAAGTTCTCGTAACCCATTTTTGTAGCGGCAACACAGACCACTTGAATGTTTCCTGTAGGTAGCTGTCCTTTTACGATACCCGTGCTGAATATTAAATCGGCGGTAAAAAAGTTTGGGTAATCTATTTTCTTTGTGGCAACACCGAGTATACCAATATATCCTGTATCGATGTTGCCATATGGAGGGTTAGATAACAAATTCCACCAACACGCATCTCTTATTACTAGTTTCTTTGGCATTTTTGCTTTCGGAGAGGAATGCCAATTTATCTATACGTGATATTACTATTACGTTGATATGATATTGGCTAGCATCATAATGTCATCGTAATTTTTTTCTCTAAAAGAAATTCAACCGTATGTAATTGAATTATTTGAGACTTCAAGGGAGTTTATCCATTTAGTTCAGGTATCAAGGTCTATATAAACATAGACGATCATCATCAACCTTTTTATCGTCCCACTGCTAGGCACAGGTCTCCTCTCATACAATTAAAAATACTATAAATATATTTAATTAACTACAATGTTAATGTACGGACGACAGCAGGGCAAGCTACCCGATACTGTAAAATTTTCCCAAACAACTTTGACCCATAATGCTTTAGATATAAAGTTGAAAATCTAATAAATGACTGACAGATTGTAGTAGCTTGATGTGGTGTAGTCTGTATACGAAGTATCTTGTTATCTTACTTGGTTATCGCAACAAAATATAGTCTACACACCCCTCTCTGATAGCTGTCCAGCGATCTTTCTTTCTTTCTTTTATGGCTTCGCACGGTTTATGCATTTAGCTAATGTCATTTAATGAATTGTTCATGTCGAAAAAGACGGCCGCATGACCCGTATTACGATGGAGGTTTGAGACAAAGTCATGATGTGGGCACTATGCTGCGATATTTCACTGTTCTTTATGAATTATTTACTGAATGCACTTTTTACTACATAAATCACACATTTTTATTTAGTAAACAACACTATAAATAATTTTAAAAAAAAATGAGCGTGACACTCAGCTTGACTTTCCCGCCAAAACCTGTCCTATCTAGAGTATTTTAGTTGTGTTGTGCGCTCGGTAACCACACTGCAACAATTTTTAAATGTATTTGGGAAAAATATAACACTGTGTGAAATTGAATGGAATCGATTCAGTTGCTTATTCTGAAAAAACTATGTTCAAGTTTCGTATAAAGAAAAATTAACATTGTATATGGAGAGTATTTTTAGCGTTTCCACAATTTTCTCTATTTCATTTAAATTGTTTGCTTGAACTACTTATATAATCACGCACTGGATTTTATTGAACTGGCAAAGTTGGAGTCTAAATGGAATGTTAGGGTCGAGGTGTTGGAACCACGCCACAGCACGTACTTCAAGTCGTTCGTGGTACGTGTTCCGACGCATGATCTCGACAAGTTCCTGAAAAAAGAGCGATATCCGAAGGGTGTTTGGTGTTGTGTACCGCCGGTTTCGTGGCCGGCTGCGTGACACCAGTCAGCGAAACACGATGCCGATGATCCGTGTACAGTAGTTTTAGTTGTTATGTTATAAAAAATAATAATACTATACAATAAAAACAAATAATAAAACTTAAAAATACTATACATACATATGTATGTATTGAACTATTGGAATAATAATTGTTCAATTTTTAAGTTTTATTATTTATTAGTATAGTATTTTTTTAGTATAGTATTATTATATTTTACTATGGGTCTTTGTTGCCTGAGCCAAATAAATAAATAAATAGCAAAGAAAGTATTTAAGGAATGTCGGAGGTGGCGTCCTGTAGTTTCTGTCTAAAGCCATATTTAGGAAGAAGGTGTAAGTTTATATATGACTATCTCTGCCCCACGGGTTTACCCGCATCAGTTTCGACTACGTAGGGACATCGGGATGAAAAGTACCCTATGTGTTATTCCTGGTTCTAAACTCTTGTATGTCAAATTTCAACCAAATCCGGTGCTTAGTTTTTGCGTGAAAGAGTAGGAAACAAGCCTTTAACTATCTATCCATCCATCCGTTTATAAAATTAGTAGGAAGTAATTGATATTCTAATTGAAACATATTCTCGGACTTTCGGGCTTCTGAAAGGTCAGTTATGAAAGTTTCAATTTCTAATGTATCGTTTCAATTATTAATGTGTATCATATTCTAATCACTAGGTTTGGAGGTTAGATAAACAGTTGTTTTCGTGTAACAGAATTCAGCTGCTTTCGGTTAGACTGGAAGCTGATCTCAACATATTTGGGAAAAGGCTAAGAAGATGTTAACATTTAAAAACAGTAGGTAGTAACTTAAATTAATATTTATCTTCCTTTGTAAGACAACATAAATCAATTCGGAACACAAAACACTACTCTTATCACCACATATTATAAAAAAAGTTACTTTCTCTTTCCCTAAGTCCATTTGTATGACTAAATCTTTAAAACTTCGCAACGGAATTTGATGCGATTTTTTTTACAGGTAAAGTGATTAAAGAGGAAGGTTTATATGTATAATAACATCCATTAAATTGTGGAGAAACACTATTATTTTTGAGGTTTCTGACGGTGATGTCGAAAATAATTAAATTTATTCCGCGTTTGCAGTAAAACGCAGGCTGACCTCTACGAGAGTTATCAAAATAATGTATTAAATATTGTACACATTGAAATGGTCTACAAAAAAGTCGGCGATGGTATATGTCTATCCCTTATGGATATCTCACAATAATTTTTTTTTGTCATATACTTTTTACGACAAATACCGGCTAATTTTCAAAGCGATTTTACAGATAGTACAGCATTAATCCTTATCCAAGATAATACCTTAAATACATTGCTGATTTAATATAGATTTATATCGCCCTTTATAGCATATGATTTAAATGAATATTTTCGAAGATAATACAGATTTAAAAATTGCGGGGTGTCGTGTTTGCGGCGATACACGACGCGGCGTTCGCGGCGGTTTTTTATACAATTGTTGGGTCGCTAGTTGTTAAATAAAAAACAAAACTCTCATTCTGAATCAAATTCTGAGTTCATGATATAATAGTGAACATCCATCCATCCATACTCACAACTTTCGCATTTATAATATTCCAGTAAGCTCGTCTGCTAACCAGTGATGTGAAGCATGCAACTAAAGTTACTATCTGCCCAACTTTTGTTGCTACAACTTTTTGACAGCTGGTAAATTTATGTATCAGGGATCAAGATATGGTTAATTTATTGGCGGAGTTTGATCACAAATTATAATGCTGTCAGGTATGATAGTAATTTTATCATGTATTACTAAAACTTGCATCAAATCTCTGAATGTGAAACTTTGGAGGAATTAGGAACAAGGTGTAAAGTTCTCTCATTCTCGATAGAAAAGGGCATAGGCACTCGCAGAACGGTTGATGTTGGGAACTTGTATACAATGTTAATTTTTGTATATGCAAAACCCGTAAGACGTTTCCAAAATTTTTATGTAAAGAATTTGTGTACTAAATTTCAAAAACCTATCATGAAATATCACAAAGTTATGATACAGCGGTATCATAACTTTGTGTTATGTTACCTGGTTGTCACAAACAGACTGTGTTGTGCGCTGGGTAACCACATTCATCATCATCATCATTATCAACCTTTTTATCGTCCCACTGCTGGGCACAAGTCTCCTCTCATTCAGAGAAGGATTGAGCGTAATCACCACGCTTGCTCAATGCGGGTTGGCGATTTCCGACTTAAAGTCTAGGTTTCCTCAAGATGTTTTCCTTCGCCTTCAGTCATTGGTGTCCAAGAAATACTTAGAAAGTACATATAACTTTAGAAAAGTTACATTGGTACTTGCCTGACCTGGAATCGAACCCGCGCACTTATACTTGAGAGGCTGGTGTTTTAACCAGTAGGGCACCACGACTTGGGTAACCACACTGAAACAATTTTCAAATTTATTTGGGAAAAATGTAACATGATGTAAAAATTATTGGAATCGAATCAGTTGCTTATTCTGAACAAACTATATTCAGGTTTCGTATAAACAAAATAACGTATACGATAGTTACACCGTAAACTCTGCTTGCGAGATGTAGGATCAGTATGACGTCAGTATGACGCGTTATTCGCATGAGGCGTTTGTAGATACCGCTGCACTACTAATATTATAAAATAAAATGATGATACAATATCTATTTTTTTAAAACTTATATTAATGTCCTACTGCTGGGAAAAGACCTCCCTACTCTCCCTCCATTACTCTATATCCAGAGCTGCCAAAGAACCAATCTTCATTAAAGGAGTCCAGCTCATTCCAAATCTCCTTGTAGGCCTGACGTCGACGTGTGGTCCCCTACGTCGCTTGTCACTAAACGAGACCCAAAGGGTCATGTTTGGCCTATTCTGATATTCGGCAGATATGTTAAGTCCATCAGTTTCTGAGTTGTATGAGTTATTTTAGTGATAGAACGATTTGTGGTATCTTAACATGGTCCTCGAAGTACGTAAATTATAAAGTGAAGTCACTTTTGGTTACTGTATATATGACAGCATTGATCTTCTAAGTTATACAAAAGATTTTGATGTGTATGATGTTTCATAACCATTAATTATTACAATTTAACTAAGTATTTTCAAAGCTAGAGTGAATTAGCTCTTAATAAATTAGCGCGCTTTACCATCAACGATTGCGCCATGGCTTACCATCAGTAGGCTATAACAGTAAACAAATAATAAAAAAAAAATAGTTAGGTACTTACATAGCAGTACTTACTTATTTTAAAATAAATATCAGTAGAATGTTATGTTTTAATCAAAATAACGCACGCAATTATGACGAAGAGGAATTACAAATTCACCCTTATTTTAAAAACCAACAATCACTGGACATGCGGACGAATCCTCTAGCAAAAGCTAAAAAAATAGAAATCAAAACAAATCCGTGCACCACTATTTCCCAATACCCAAAACCAATGAATTGGAAAAAAAAGACAAAAGTCATGGCCGCCAGTCACAGATTAACTATTCGGAAAATAAAAAAAAAGCCAGGCTTTGTCGACTGAGTTATCGCGTCCGGACAAAAGGCGGGAGCTGTATGCGGCCATTTTAAAATGAAAAATTGTCAACTGTCATTCAATATTGTGAATCGGGAAAACGATTTCAGCGTTATGGTGACTTTTGTTTGTGCTGTTTCGACATTTTGAACTAAGCCCCTGTTCGCAACGGCGAGTTTTTTTATGCGTCATTTTTTGGCGCCAAGAGTTGATAATCCAACAGTGTGTGTTTTGACGTCTGCTGTTTTTGGATTTTCAATGCTCGGCCCAAAATCCAGTGCGAAATACGTTCTCATCGCGATACCTTTACGCCCGTGCGTACGAGAACTTAACTATTAGACTTTTTAAAAGGTCTACCTGTTCTTGCTTTAGTTTATTGCAAATAAGGGTTACATTTTGATGTTGTGGTCGTATATCTCATTTGATTGGTGTGATATTTCATGTTCATCATCTGCCTTTTCTCAAATAAGTTGGGGTCGGCTTCAAGTCTAACCTGCACTCTAATTGTGTAACACACTATTACTATGAGTTGGAATAATTTTGAAGCTTATTGCTATTCCATTACTTCGTATGTTCGAACGAGAGTAACCGGCATAGGTCGAAGAATTGCAATACCGGGACCTGGACCGATGCCTGATGGGGCCAACGGGTTCTCGAGTGACGACCGCGCCCCGGAAGACGCAGCGTGGGTAGGCCCCCGACAAGGTGGACCGACGACCTGGTGAAGGTCGCGGGAAACCGCTGGATGCAGGAGGCGTAGGACCGGTCGTGGAGATCCTTGGGGAAGGCCTATGTCCAGCAGTGGACGTCTTTCGGCTACGATGATGATGTATATTCGAAATATTTACTACTACTGATAGTGCTACTGATAGTGTGTTACTCAATTACCCTGCGGATGTAGTAGATGTAAATACTGATAATCACCAGTATTTTGTTTGGAGTGGCTGCCTATCTGACCTCCACAACCCAGTTATGGGTAACAAGATACCCATTGGTAGAACTGGGTTGTCACACTGTCGGGCCTTTGCCTACCCGGACGGCTTAAAGATCCACGAATGTCAGCCAGCAGCTCAACATGCTTTCCAAAGCAACGATGGGTTTCAGTATGTACAGACGATCACCCATTTACAGACCAACAGCAGCAAGGGCAGCTTAATCTGATCTTTGGACATGTGCGACTGTTATTATTTTACCACGGGTGGTACTTTCTCTGTGATATTTTATGATATGCTGAAATAAATTAATCCCCTTTTTTTTTTGTTGTGATTGGAAATCATCAAATGACTTCTCCCGCTCTGGGCGGGGCGGAAGGGTGTGTCAGACTTTTACTGACTAAAACCCACCCGTGTTTCTTCACTTGCCTGTGCGACGGCCAGGGCCGCGGTTTCTTGTTTAACCAACCCGCAACCCTGACCCAGGAGGCATCGGTCTTCGTGGACCCCGTCACGATGTGCTGACATCTCTTTGAGGCGCGCGTGAAACACGACGCGCCGTCGACTCGGGCCTGGTCCTTACCGGGCGGCGAGTTGCCCACTGCTCACCGCCCGCAGGCCTACGGTGGCTGGGAGTTAGGTGTCGTCTCCCGACCAGGGCGTCTACTGCGGCGGCTAGTGGCGTGAGGGCGCTGGGATTCCCGTTGCCTCACGCGCTCCGCCTCCTCCTTTGCCAGTATCACTGCTTCGCAGAAGGAGGTGACGACCTGCCATGCACTCTCGCTTCGGACCATGGCCTGGATCAGGGTCGGACGCGAGAGATCGCCGCCGATTGCCGCTACGAGGACACGGGGGTGCTCTACCCAAGCCGGGCAGACCTTAACCGTATGCTCCACCGTGTCTTCAGGGCGATCCATACAATGGTGACACCCTGGCGTTTCCTCCCGCCTAATACGGAACAGGAACCTCCCAAAACAACCGTGTCCGGTAAGGACATGCGTCAGGCGGAAGGTGAGGGCGCCGTGGCGCCTCTCTAGCCACTCCTCAAAGAGGGGACTTACCGCCGCTATTGTGGCGTGCCTAAAATTAATTCCTTTTTTTTTTTTTTTTTATTAAAATATAAACCAGCGCTTGACCGCAATCCCGCCTAATCCTACTAATATTATAAATGCGAAAGTATCTCAGTCTGTCTGTCTGTCCTGCTTTCACTCCAAAACTACTGAACCGATTGTAATGAAATGTAGTACACAGATTGTCTAGAACTTGAGAAAGGACATAGGCTATATAACATCCCGCTATGACCAATAGGAGCAGAGCAGTAATAGAAAATGCGGGGGGGGGGGGGGGGGGGGGCAAATGCGGAGGGACATATTGCATAAGATATCGCTAAGTCGCCGCAACTTAGGCTTAAAGTTGAGAACTGTGTCTGAAAGCTGAATAATGAGTCCTGGTGTAGTGGAATATTATTAGCGTCTCATAGTATTGGAATGTGTGTTATGATCTGCAGAAATGAATGATATATAAGTATACATAAGAAGTGTAAGTATATGTAGGTATATATCGATGGCCCCACAGAATAAACGTGCAAGAGCTCTTACACAATTTTTTTTTCTGGCATTTTTCGATTATTCGGTTCGTTGACCTATGCAGCATCTTCTAAATTTTTTTTTACACAAAATACGCCTGTCATGGAATTATATCACAAGTATAAAAGTTTATGCTATTGTTAAAAGCTTTTTGGGACCCCGAGTTCATATGAATAAACGTCTTAAAACAAGCAAACATAATTGAGAAGCCTTGTGCACTTCTTCGAGTTTGTATAACAGCAGATTACACGTTTATTCATGTTGATAAAGCATACAATGGCGCTGATTCTGTTGTTCACAAACTAAACTAATTTTAAGTTACGTGTGTCTTTTTCTTTCCATTTCGTTAAGAAAAAGACGGAAGATAAAATGTCAGTTTATTCCTGTCAAATTAAGATACCCCATAGACAGTTTAGACGCGATTAAAAACATGGCGACTAAAAATACGCCAGTTTATGTCAGGAGCGCACTAATTTGACAGGTCTAAACTGACATTTTATCTTCTGTCCTTTTCTTAACGAAATGGAAAGAAAAAGATGCACATAACTTAAAATTAGTTTAGTTTGTGAACAACAGAATCGGCGCCATTGTTTATTTTTAACGTGTCAATGAAAGTTTTAAAATATTTTTTATCTACTACTAGCAAAAAATTAAAAATATAAAACTAAAAAGGAGTTTATATTGACGTACTTTACCCATAGTATATCGAAAGGAAATTAAAAAATTAAATTATAACATTATTTCTCTAACAAAATAATGTTATAATATTTTTTTTTTTCATTACCGTACAGATTACAAACCAAAGATAGCACTATTTCATTTTTTTATCTGTGGCTGCGCGCGCTTTGGCGCGTGCGCTTTGATGCAGGGTGCAGAATTTTGGCGCCAAATACGTTTCTTTGCATTGCGATTCGTTGTTGTGTTTCGCTGGACACATAATTGATTATTATTGTTTCTTAAAATGTATGAGATTAGATAAAGTAGTGTATGAAACTGTACATAATTAGGTATTACACACTCGTGTGATACTATTAAAAAACTCGCTTCGCTCGTTTTTTAAACTCACACTCGTGCATAATATCCCTCATTATGTAACAGTTTCATAAACTACTATTATTTATTACCTAAATAATTTTATTATATACCTAATTAAAGTATTGCATTGCCTCCCATAGATATCGTATCTAATCGGATTGTTTATTTTACATAAATAAAAGTATAATGAAAGTTTACTGTGATCTAGCCATAGAAATCCACAACAACAATTCTTATATTGTCAGAAAACGGTTTAAACTAAAATATATCTACATATATATCTAATGTAATAATACATATATATTTTCTTTAATTTGGTATAATTTGCTTAACCCTATATACTACCAAACAACAGTGATTCTAGTTTTATCGTTTTTCTTTTTTCCTGAAAAGTTGTCGTTTTTGACCATCGAGCACATATCCAATAGAGTCGTAATGCCACTAGTTTTGTTCGAAAACAAATTACGCAAAAACGCTGCACAGGCCGCTGCACTCTGATTGGCCGACTCAAGGTCACGTATTGCACTAGAGTAGGGCAACAGAAATATAATTGTTTATATCGATATCGATAATGTTACAATGTTTCTTTAGCGTATTAAAATACTTTATTTTATCTCTCATAGTACTACATGGTCCATTAGACAAAATTTAAATAAATAGCTAGTTTCTGTACTAGAAGACCTAATAACAGATATTTATATCATATCATAACAGATTTAGATATATATTTTTTTATTAGATATTATATGTGGTCTAGTCAGGTGCTGTCACGTAAGAACATATGGAGCGATGCTCTACCTACTAGGAAAGGCAAGGATTCGTAAATAACAATATTTTCTTTTAATAAGAACATTTATGGTTTTGAATTAAACACACTTGTATTAAGTAAATAATTTTTTTTATCATGATTTCTATTAAAAATAAAGGAAAAATTATAATCTTAGTTATGCTTTACTGTTACTGATTTTTAAAGTGAATTAATTTAGTATAAATTCTTCTCAAAGCTTGTTTCTCATCATATTTTTTCGTTTCATGAGGAATGTTAGTCTCATATCTATATATTTTTTCGCGATTCTTAAAACATATAAAGTAATAATAATAATATAATTAACATATTTAAAATTTGCATTGAAATGTATTCAATTTATTACATTTACTAGGTAATTTGTTGGTTTACCCTTTTTGGTTAGTATCGATACACAATGTGAGTAACACAGTGCAACACTAGTAAAACTAGTAATGGATCGAAAAGGATGACATAATATCGGTTACACTTAGTAAGAGCAAGACGCATAGACAAGTACCTATTGTTTAGTTTTTCTTGACCAGTTCAACTTGAGCCATGATAAATGGACGCAAAGTGAATTAAATCATAGTTTATTGATACTTGGCGATGAAACGAGATTCCATCTGTTCTATAATTCGATGTTCTGCTGTTTTTACCACACCATCGAATAGAACAACACGACATTATGGGGTACAATACCAAACTTTGAATATTTTCAATAGTATCGGGAGACGTACGCACAGGTCACTATTTGGTGCCGTACTGTTTTAGTGCAATCGTGAGTTGTTATTTATAATGGATAAATCACTGACATGTTTCAGAATTTGACCGCTCATATTACTACTCTATTGGATATGTGCTCGATGTTTTTGACTTACACGTTTATTCTGTGGGCCATCGATGTAGGTGTATATATAACACTACAAATTACGTTAACAGCGAAGCTCTGAAATTGAAAATTTATAGTTACCGACCAATAATATAGGGGACCGATTAATAATATAGGGGATAGAATTTTCGTAATTTCACTACGTCATTGTTTATAACTAATACAAATACTTAGTTTACAAGTAAAATGGCTAACGGTCCGACATTCATTTCTCTCATTTTCAAAAAATCTCACATAAGACAGTCCCCCCAAAACGGCCGGCTTTCGCCACTTCCTAGTGCTTTCGCTGGGAAGAAGAAGTGGCGGAACAAACTCCCCAGCAGCACAGCTGTCTGTTTATTAAAAAAAAAACCACTTGAATTAATACAATACTATCTAAAGTTATAGGGTAGTTGACTAAAAAAAAAAAAACTAATTAGTCCGTCAGTCAGATTTCCAAAAATACTAGACACGTATTTTTTCTTTTTTCATCATCATCATCATCATCTCAGTGTTAATCCCAGTCACATCCGTAGCTTTTTTTAGCTTTGGAGTCTGGGGTCCGCTTTACCAATCTAACTGCTGATTTTGGCTAAACTTCGATATTTTCTATGAAGCGACTGCCGTCTGACCTCCACAACCCGAAGGCGATATCGAAGCATTGCAGTTTGACAAATTGTTAGACTTTTGAGGGCTCCGACAACCCGTAACGACTGCCACTAGATGTTCGTATGTCAACCGTCACCAACGTCTTGACGTGCTTTTCGTGCATTTTTTCTTTTTTCATATAAACAAAAATAAAGACGACACAGTGCGTTGAAAACTCGTGCGACGTCACTGCACGCTACACTTTTTAGAGAGTAGTGACGTCACCAGCCACCATTCCTGATCTTTGATGCCTTTTATATTTCTAAATTTTTATTGATTTGATAAAACAAAATATACGTATCCAATATTTTTTTATAATCTGAATGGCGGACTAAATAGAATATTTTTTTTTTTACCCAGGAAATATCCGTATTAACACAATTGGCTACGGGCTCCTAAAATTAATAACATTCTTGTTATATTTCAAAAATTAGACTAGATTTTTTTGTGAAATAGAACATCATCTTATATTAACTGAATATTACGCTTTTTACCTATAGCAGCCTATGGCTGGGTTTGAACTCAAAAAAAAAGTGCTGACCATAATGTGGAGCGTTTTTGTTATTTTTAAAATTTTATTCTAATAGGCTGCTATTTTTGAAACACAAAAGAGACATGTTATTTTTATGCCGGAAAACATTTAAAATGAGATAGTATAATTGTTTACACTGCGATATCAGACCTAAACAAAAAACAGGGCTACCAAAGTAACATTCAGATACTTCCTGTAACGTTTACCATTTATCTTTTCACAAACAATTAACCTTCTCCTTTCATACATAACTAAACCTTCCTAATTCTATTGTTCACTTTATTTTCATTTGCCAGAAATGAAAAAAAAATCACCCGTAGGAAACTAGAAACTTTTAACAATATTTTTTAAGATTTCTACCAACGTGTTATTTTCTTCATTTCTCATACTCGGAATGTAATGTTGTTTTAATCTGATTATTGGGTGGAAAATGCTGCTTCCCTCCCTAGGGAGAAAAAGAATATACAAATAACTTCCTATCTAATAACCGGAATGAACTTTAAAAATAAAACTGCTGTCAGCTGTAAAAAACTATTTAAAAAATTGTTGCGGCCATGTGAGTTTCTAAACAGCCAGTGTGAACTTAGCGCAAACTTCTTTGAGCGGAATAAGCCCCATCAATTACGCCGTGAGTTCCATATTTGAAGTATAAAAAATCGACCTAAATTGGCGGGATACTAATGTGTTATGTATCTGTGACGAAATTCAAAAATATAGTTTAAATCAAGGCTACTCAACCCCAAACCCGCGGCCGCGGCCGGAGTTGCCCGCGCAAGTACCAAAATTATTTGATGTATTAGAAACTGGCCAGTTATAATTTATTTAAAAATATGATTATTTATAACTAACTAGCGGCCGCCAGCGACTTCGTTCGCGTGGAGTTACTTATGCTCCGCTCCTATTGGTCGCAGCGTGATGTTATATAGCCTAAAGCCTGCCTCGATTAATGGGCTATCTAATGCAAAAATAATTTTTCAAATTGGACCAGAGTTCCTGAGATTAGCGCGTTCAAACAAACAAATAAACAAACCAACAAACAAACTCTTCAGCTTTATATATTAGTATAGATAATAGGTACGTTCCAAATTCAAAACTTCCCTTCACATTAATAATTATCGTGTCTCTTTGAAAAATGGATTTGCGACAAAACCATTTTCGCGCTATGATTTTTTACGATTTATAATGTCGCCTGAAACCAGACGAATCGTACGATAGACTTCAAATGGCATTCATGGATGAAGGCCCTTCTAAGGTAACAGTGTATGGGTGGTATAATGAATTTAAGCGCGGTCGACCAAATTGGGGGATGAAGAAAACGTTGTCATTACAGGCGATGAAACTTGGATTTATCAATACAATCCTGAAACGAAGCGCCAGTCGACGGTTTGGGTGTTTCAAAACGAATCAATGCCTACCAAATTGAAGCGATCTAAAAGCGGGGTTAAGATTTTGATCGTGAGCTTTTTCAGTTTGACTGGCTACTTGGTGTCAATTCCTTTACGAAATCAAAGAAGCATTAACGCTGAATGGTATACTACTAAATGCTTGGCAGAAGTTTTCTCTGTTGTGAGCGACAATGCGCCCGCCGACACCGCAATCAAAAATCAAAACGAGGGACTTCCTGGACAGTACACCAGTCAAACTCCTGGGTCATCCTCCTTATAGCCTTTTTTTTTTTTTTTTTTTTTAACGAGTGGAAATGCATTTAGGCACCATACCCGCCGCTAGCTAGGTGACGGACGTGTGTGGGACTCGCCCGGCCGGAGCCGGGAATACCCACTAAAACCACTCGGTTACCCTCGGGCCCTGTGTTAAGAGTGTCACGGGGCCGGCCAGAAGGCCTAGGCGCCGTGCCACTCTCAGGGCTTACCGGAATTTAATAAGGCCGGTTTTCGCGCCAAAGGGGGATTACTCGGTAACGGAGTAATCCCCAGACGTGGTGACCGTTGTGCAATGCACGTGCGGGAGCTACCCACACGCGCTGGTCACACCCTGGGGCTAAAGGAGACGGGGGTTCGTCCCCCGCCTTCTTCGCCCCACCCATCTACGCCGGAGGGGAGCGGCAAGTACGTCCTCTTCCCGCTCCCTCTCCGCAGCCTCCTTCTGCAAGAGGACGGTCTCGCAGAAGGAGGCGGCAGCCTCCCATGCACTCTCGCTTTCAACCATGGCTCGCACCATGGTTGCCAGGGAGAGGCGTCCGCCTCCGAGCGCCGCAACGAGGTCGCGGCGCTCGTTTCGCCAGGCCGGGCACTCCACGAGGGTGTGCTCGGCCGTGTCGTCGGGGGAGTCGCAGTGATGACACCGCGGTGACTCCTCCCGACGGGCGACCCGGTGCAGGTAGTGACCGAAGCAGCCATGTCCGGTCAGTACTCCTTATAGCCCTTACCTAGCACCGTCTGACTTCTTCTTCTTCCCAAAAATAAAAGATCAACTCAAAGGAATACAATTTTCGTCGCCGGATGATGCGCTGTCAGCGTTCGAGCAGGCTGTAAACGAGGCGTCTGCGGCAGACTGGAAAGTGTTTCGAAAACTGGTTCAGATACATAAAACTATGTATAGAGGCTGGTGGAGAGTACTTTGAAAAGATGTAAATGTATAAAGTGACATTAAAAATGGGTTTCATTTTGACATTTCAACGACACTCATTGCGTCATTTACTTTGTTGAGCAGACACATTCTTCGAACATTTGGAGCAATGGCTAATTCATTGCTCCAAATGTTCGATAAAACATGCTATTTTATAGTAGTAGTGTGTTACTGTTGTTAATTAAGGTGTGGGACGAAAACTGAGTAGGTACAGCTGAATACACTGTTTTCGTCACGTGACGACTATCTCATAACTAGTAGTACCTACCTATGATTTACCTACCAAAAAAAAGTAGAAGACTACCAAAGAAAGGAAGTCATCAAAAATCCTCTCAAGCTTTGGGCGGAGCGAAAGGATGTGGGGGAAGTGGGGGATTAGAACGAGACAAAAAGTAGCCTTCATATGTGCAGAACGGTGTGTCCTACTTTTATTGATTAATTTTAGGGAAGTCGAGGATTACAACGAGACAAAAAGTAGCCTATGTCACTCTCTATCCTATCACCACTTAAGAATAGGGTATTTGACAAAAAAAAAAAAAAAACTAATTAGTCCGTCAGTCAGATTTCCAAAAAATACTAGACACATATTTTTTCTTTTTTCATATAAACAAAAAATGAAGACGACACAGTGCGTTGAAAACTCGTGTGACGTCTCTGGACTCTACACTTTTTAGCGACCAGTGACGTCACCAGCCACCAATCCTGATCTTTGATGCCTTTTATATTTGTCAATTTTTATTGTTTTGATAAAACAAAAAAAAACTTGTATAGTATTTAGTATTTTTTGGAAATCTGACTGACGGACTAATTAGTATTTTTTAGTCAAATACCCTATTACGTCAATTCGTCGCCAAGTTTTTCCGTAAAGATGGGCAAACAAACAGTAACACACACTTTCCCATAACACTAATATTAGTATTTAATTATACATATATACCAAACTATCTCGTAACACCCTTATCTCGCTTTATTAAGTAACTTCCGAAGGCAACCGACTCGGTATGAATATTCATAATCCCAACCATTCATGGAAAGCAATGAACGACCTTCTTCTGGCCTCTGACGACCTCTGAGCTGTTTCGCATTAAAACAGACCCCTGTTATAACGATAGATTAAACTAATTATTAAATAACTCAAAGGATATCCGTTGAAATTGTTGAAAAGTCATGAATAAAGGCTTAGTTCCACTATTGCTCAAGCTATGAATTTCCGTAGCCCTAAAAATAATGGCAGCGTGCTCTGAAAGATGAGAAACGGGTTATTTTTCAACTTTGTATATTCTTGAACAATAAATTTACATTACAAAAAGAAAATGTACACAATAAACATGATATATTCATTTCTTTTTTCCGGTGAATGGCTGAATCGAGTGATGGTGAATGTTCATTTTTTGTTTCATTCCACGTTGACATTGAACGTTCATAATTCTATGCTTCGTTTTTTAAATTTTTGATTATTCGATATTGATATTTTAAGTTTGTGTTTTTATTTCTTTTTGTCTAAAATAAATGATTTTATTCATTTTAATAAGTAAGTGAAAATTCGAATGTAAGGCAAAATAAACGGAAAGTGAAGTGTTGGTTGTGATAACGGCTATAGCAGGGCTGTTTCATCTGTTAGTGAGTCATGCAACCATAATAATTACATTAATAGAATTTTTTATATTTTCATCAAGGCGGCCATCTGTTATTAATGGTCGTGGGTAAATTTTAAAGATTTTAGTTTTTTAAATAAGTTTACTCTAACACATTTACCACGCAGGGGAAGACGCAGCCTGGGTAGGCCCTCGACAAGGTGGACCGACGACCTAGTGAAGGTCGCGGGAAACCGCTAGTTACGGGAGGCGCAGGACCGATCGTCGTGGAGATCCTTGGGGGAGGCCTATATCCAGCAGTGGACGTCTTTCGGCTGAAATGATGATGATGATGAAAGACATTTATACGTCAATCATACCTATTTCCAACACTACTTATTATGCGAGGTCGGCGTTTCCTTTCTGCCTAATCTGATAATAAAGTTCAAAACAGACTCAGAAGTCACAATGGATGATCCGGCCGAAATTTTCACATTAAGCGAAGTTCACATAAGACGTGCGTAGGGCAGCAATGGAACAGAGTCTTAACTATTTATAATCTATACTGATTTCCATTGCAAATTAGACCCCTGTTTGTGGTAGCCGAAGATTTGTAACTGCTAAATAATTTTGTGTCTCTTAAGTTAGTTATTCATTTGTATCGTCTTTTAATTTAGTTGACTTATTTATGTATTGAAAGGGTTTAATTAAAAAGGAATTTGTTCATTTTTATTTGTGTATTTTTTTCAACGGATGTTATGAACACACAGATTTTCTTTCTGTGTGTATCATCGTCATCATCATTTCAGCGTTAATTCCAGCGCATCCGAAGCATTTTCAGCTTTGGAGTCTGGGGTCCGCTTTACCAGTCTAATTGATTTTGGCTAAACTTTGATATTTTCCGTGAAGCGACTGCCGTCTGACCTCCACAACCCGAAAGCAATATCGAAGCATTGCAGTTAGACCAATTGTTGGTCTTTTGAGGGCTCCAACAACCCGTAACGACTGTCATTATATGTTCGTATGGCAACCGGGACCAATGGCTTAACGTGCTTTCCGAGGCACGACCAGACCAGTGCAAATATTCATATTCATGCATACAAATATTTTCTCTTATATGTCTCTTCAACTCTTACTGTTCTATCTTCACATCGAGTTCCCCTTTCCCTAGCTATCACGCAACATTACAATAATAGAATACTCTTTATTATGTTCACCACATAAATTACACAACATAAATATTAAGATTTTACAAAGGGTGACACAATGGGCGGTCTTATCGCTAAGAACGATCTTTTACAGACAACCTTTGGTTGGAATACTAAAGGGAAGGAGAGAGAAATAATGTAGGTAGTCTACATTATTCTACACTATAAAGGGTGTATCTGACATCGACGCACAAACGAGTACCATAGATCCAGTACATGATTCTGAATCCCCTAGTGGTGGAATTTTGCGTCGGCTTTTTCTCGAATAAAAAAAAAATATGCTGTTTTTTCACTTTAGACCGTTCATAATTGTTTTACTGCTATAACCCAATAAGATAAAAAAAAATCGTTAATTACACAACAAAGCGTAATGTGAACAATACTAGAAAAACTATCCTATCAGCTGATTTAATAGAGTTCGCATTAGGGATCAACGTCATACCTTTGTAGGTAAAGCGTGCCGCCGTGCGTGTACAAACACGCACGGCGGCACGCTTGCAACGTGCAAAGACTGAGCCGACACTATTTTTTAAACACTTTTATTTCTGTAACCACTCATTAACGACCTAAATGACTATCATAATTTTATTAGTGGCATGTGGTGTAGCCTTTTCGTGTAGTTTGCGTTACGATCTCAGATACAACCTGTATATATTTTATAATACACTCATTATACTACCACCAGTTTTCACCATCTTTATACGTTTCTAATTGTAATTAAAAACGATTAAGGCTAAGATTAGAATGGGAACGTCCGGAATCGATCCTCTTTGATAGCTAATCCGCCGTTCGCGAGTGCCACCATAACTCAATTTCTTTTGTTGTTTGATACAATACCGCAAGCATCGTGGAAATATTATATACAGTAGGCGCCTGAGTTTATCTTCTTTGTGGAAATTTCTTTTTGCGTTCGTAATTTTTTTTTTATAATGATAAACTAGCGCTTGACCGCAATCCCGCCTGATGGTAAGCGGTGATGCGGTCGTTGATGGTAAAGCGCGCTAGCACCAACCCACATTATGCCGGAACACGACAACATGATGTCTGGTGAAGCCGTACGGAGGACGGGTCTGAGCAGTTGTGTTGCGATGTGTGCCGGGTACGTCGCGCTTAATGTTGTTGTGTTGGGAGTTTGGTCGTGGAGGGTATTGAGATCAATCTCCCTTTGGCGCTGCATCGTTGGTCGTGTTATTGGGTTTAACATTGCGTCACCTCGCTCAACTGCCGTCTTCCTTCCTCTCTCTCTTAATAAACTAGCGCGCTTTACCATCAACGATCGCATCACTGCTTACCATCAGGCGGGATTGCGGTCAAGCGCTAGTTTATAATTATTAAAAAAAAAATCGCTTGGCGGCAAGGCTTTGTCTGGTGGGTGGTAACTTCTGCCGGCGGCCGATGTTATGGCTTACCACCGAGAGAGCAGTTTCTTGAGTTCCTTTTTGTTTCATGGCCACCCTTAACTAGGCACTTTGGCACAGTCAGTCTATTGTATGTTGGAGTAAGTACGTATGTATGTCTGTCTGTCATTATCGCTAGGCATATTTTAATTGACAGACTTATTTAAATACTAGTTTTCCACCCGCGGCCTCGTCCGCGTGGAATTCGGTTATAATGCGCTTTGTAGATCCCTCATTTTCGGGGATTAATTATCGTATCATTTAGCTTCCAACTTTACATGTGCATAATTGTTTGCAATATATTATATTGTTTTAAACGACACAGCGCCATCTATCATCGAACTGGTATGAAGCTAACTATATTTTTGTTTTCCCTCGGGAATATCAAATTTTTTGGGGATAAAAAGTACCCTATTATTTAATCCGGACTTTTAACTTTACGTCTGCAAAATTTCTTAGCAATCAGTTCAGTAGTTACCTGAAACTTACCGAGGCGCGCTCGGTAAGTTAGTCAACACTTGTCAAATAGGTAATCAGCTGCATTTGGTTAGACTGAAAGCTGACTGCAACATTATTGGCTGATTATTATTATTAGTTGGGAAGGGGACAGTTGGAAAAAAGGATAGTTTTGAATACGCTAGGTTGATGATGATTTAGCAACTAGGTACCCTTCTAACTCAGATATCTTTCTAGGTTTAAGATTGTCCATTTTGTTAACCGCGCTTTGATATGGTATCAAGCTATATAAATAAATAGTTATTTACGTTTACGTCTCACACATAATCTCGTGAGACGCAGTTTAGGTGAAATCTGATTGATATTGAATTTGGTGGAACGGTTGGCGCAGTGGTTAAGCCATTTGGGAATCGTGCGATCGATGGCCCTGTATGGGGCCCCGGTGTGGGCCTCTGACCTGACGGCCGGCAGCATCGCTGTATTGCGGAAACCGCAGAGAGTGATGGCCGTCAGAGTCATACATGGGTATCGCACGATCTCCTATGAGGCGGCCTGCCTACTGGCTGGATCCCCGCCATGGGACCTGGAGGCGAAGGTCCTCGCGTCACTGTACCGGTGGCGTGAGCAGGCGCGAGAACGGGGCGAACGGCCGATGCAGCGTCAGCTTGAGCAGCGTCGGTCGCAGCTCAGCGAGGTCCTGGTGGCGGAATGGCGGGACAGGCTTTCGCGCCCTACCGCCGGCCTCACCACCATCGAGGCCATCCGGCCGGTACTGGCGGACTGGCTCGGGAGAAGGCATGGCTCCCTGACGTTTCGAGTGACACAGGTGCTCTCAGGGCATGGTTGCTTCGGAAAGTACCTGTGTCGCATAAGCAGGGAGCCGGACGCCCGGTGTCACCACTTCGTCGACTGCCGGGAGGACACAGCGCAGCATACGCTGGCAGAGTGTGCCGCTTGGGAGGAGCTGCGCCGTGCCCTCATCTCTGAAGTAGGCAGTGACTTATCGCTGCCGGTCGTAATCGGGTCGATGGTTGGCAGCGAAGAGTCCTGGGGTGCGGTGGTTTCTTTCTGCGAAACAGTTGTCTCGCAAAAGGAGGCTGCGGAAAGGGAGAGGGAGATCTCGTCCTCTTACCCAGCCCGCAGCAGGCGTACCGGGCGTCGCCGGAGGGCGGATAATGCCGTCTTCCAGCCCCCCTAAATGGGTCCAGGGGCGATAGACTCGGGGAAATCTGTCGCTCCCCAAACATCAGGACCCGAGGTGGCGGCGCTAAGTGTTCCACGCGCGATACTCTTAGACGTCACGGGGGGAGCTCTACACCTCACCCCCCCCCCCTGACCCGAGGAGGCCCCACGGCTGCGGGCCAGCACCAATCGGGGGTTGCGGAAGCAGTATTAGTTCTCGCAGCCCCCGGTGTAGGTATGAGACGGAACACCCGGGTGGTTTTTAGTCAGTAGGAGTCTGACAGACCCCGTCGCCCACCCCAGGGCGGCGGACATCCATGAGGATTTTACACCCGGAAAAAAAAAAAAGTGGTTAAGCCATTGATCCTATCGCGCTGCGTGTCGCAGGTTCGAGCCCTGCACAGAACAAACATTTGTATGCCCTACAATAAACGCACCCACAATAAAGGAACAATTCCTAGCGTGGGGCAACGTTAAAAAGAAAAAAATTGCTGTCATTCTTGACGCTATGGATTGGCACTTTTGACAAGTCACTGCAGGCTCATTTCATCCAAGAGTTCAAGGTGAGATGATCTAAAAATACATCGCCAGTTTGAAGTTGTTAACATTGTTAGTAGAAAATTAAGTTCTGTCATTAAATGTGAAAGAAAATGGGTATCTTGACACAGTTTTATTATAAAATCAACATAAAATGATGACTTTCATAAGCATTTTGTTCGTTTTCCATCCTAAGGCATTCATCAAGCTCGTCTTTGTTATGTTTTTGAAGTGAAAACATCTTATAGCGCACTTTGCGCTCTTTTTGAACAGTGAACAAAATTGCACCGTCACGCTTGGGTCGGGGACGCTGAATCGGGTATCCTCGGCACTGAATCGGGAACTTTCGGCTTTTTTTAAAATAATTATAAACTAGCGCTCGACAATCCCGCCTGATGGTAAGCAGTGATGCGATCATAGCGTAAAGCGCACTAGTTTATTAAGAGCCTATTCACTCAGAAAAACTGAGCCAATAGGAAGGAAGACGGCAGTTGAGCGAGGTGATGCAATGTTAAACCCAACAACACGACCAACGATACTGCGCCAAAGGGAGATTGATCTGAAGACCCTCCACGACCAAACTCCCAACACAAAAACATTTGGCGCATCGTACCCGGCACACATCGCAACACAACTGCTCAGACCCGTCCTCCGTTCGGCTTCACCAGACATGATGCCAGAACACGACAAATTGACAAATTCTGGTGGGTGGTAACTTCTGCCGACGGCCGATGTTATGGCCTACCACCGAGAAAACCCAGCTCCAGACGTAATTTTTCACTTCAATCGTGTGGTCGTAAGCATACATCATTTTTGCGAATCTAGGACATTTCCGGGAACCTTGCTTGCACTTACTCTGTAAAATTTTCATATTTATGTTTTGTAATTTATATGGTGTACAAAAGAGTATATTCTTCCCACATCATCGGGTAGACGAGAAAATTACTTACTTTTTTTTTTGTTTGGAATGGGAAATTATCAAATGACTTCTCCTGCTCTGGGCGGAGCTGTTTATTGACTAAAACCTTACCGTGTTTCTTCACTGACCTATGCGCCAGGGCCACGGTTTCTGAAAATCACATCCTCAGTTTAAGTGTACAGGAGGTAATATGTGTGAGTACGGACGGACATGGCGAACCTTGGATTTCTGGTTGACTACGGAACCCTAAAAAGGGTAAAGATATAAAATTAAATTGTTTTTTTTTTCAACAACAAAGAAAACACTTTTCATACATCGAGCTCTTCGCGGAAATTACCTAATACATTTCTCAAATCACTTTTGTTATTACACCTGTGCGGCTCCAGAGAGTTCGCCTGGATTTAATGACGAGATAATACAACTTTTTGGCTATTGTCTCCATACTTCGATGTTATGCTTTGTTGAGCTGGTTGAGCTCTGGATATAACTCAATAAGAGTTATAATCTCTACTTATTTAAAACTTGCTGTGCCCAACAGGGTCCATAATTGTTTCCAATATTATAATAAAATATTTACCACCTGGACATTACGGATTGCAATAAACGATTTGATTTGATTTGATTTAATGTTAAACACTTTTGAAATTCTTTTTTTGTATTTTATTTTTGGAAACGAATAACTATTTGTGACAACTATTTATCAAGTTCTTTTTTTTTAATTTATCTTTTGTCCTTTTCTTAATAAAATAGAAAGAAAAAGGTGCACTACACTTTTTGTTTGTTGGGATGGGAAATCATCAAATGACTTCTCTCGCTCTGGGCGAAGCAGATGGGCGTGTCAGACTTTTACTGACTAAAACCCACCCGTGTTTCTTGACTTGCCTGTGCAACGGCCAGGGCCACGGTTTCTTTTTTAACCAACCCGTAACTCTGACCCTCTCCATGTCGCCATGAGATCCCGCCTTAGCTCTGTCCGCCGTACTGCGATTTCTCGCGGCAGCGGAGTTATGAGTTGTGAATCGCACATTTGTTTGTTTGTCCACTTGTGTGCTTATTTGTAACTGGAGAACGACTTGTCCGATTTACATGTGCTTGTTACCCATTATACAATATACATTATACAATAAAAAGCTGACAGGCAATCGTGGTCAAGCCACGATTGCCTGTCAGCTTTTTATTGAATGAAGAAACAGGTTATTTTCGATTACCTTTGTCCAGGGTGCTGGAGCACTTGCGTAACTTCGCAAGGGCAGTATTTCGATTTATTTATTTAATTTTTCGCACATGAAATGTACAGAGGCGGACTTAAAGCATTAGGCATTCTCTACCAGTCAACCACAGGTGGTGAAGTGCTCTTAACATTATTTAAAAAATACTTAAATAAGCTATATATACATACATACATATTATTATCAAAATATCTAATATATAAAATTCTCGTGTCACGGTGTTCGAACTTAAACTCCTCCGAAACGGCTCGACCGATTTTGATGAAATTTTTTGTGCTTATCCGGTATCTATGAGAATCGGCCAACATCTATTTTTCATCCCCCTAAATGTTAGGGGTAGTCCATCCCTATTTTCTTTTATTTATATGGCAAAACAACGTTTGCCGGATCAGCTAGTATACTTATAATATATACATACAAAATTAAAATTTTGGAGAGAGGTGTAGCAATAACTGTACCCTAATTGTTGCGAAAATAACTCTGAAATTTCTGCTTAAATGCAAACCGACTGGCGGCCATCCTAAAAATAGTATTTTAATTTTAAGTATATTTAGCGATATAATATAATTGCTAACCAGCCCTTTCCTCTGACCAGCAGGGTAATATTATAACACACTATTGCTAGCAATACAGTTTATTTTGACAATTCAACTATATTCATTGCGTTATTTGCGTTATTCCGTAGAGAAATCTTCGAACATATAAAGTAATGAATTGGCAATATCCTTCAAGCTTGAGATGTGTTTTACTGTGTGTTACACAATCCGGACACATGATCCCAGGGCTATTTATTCTGTGCCGAGGAGCCGGAATCCAGTCGGTCACGGTTGGGTGTTTAACCAGTGTTCGTTTACTTAGGCTTCTCTAATCTGCCTTTTAATCGAAAATCAGATGCAAATCTTTTCATAACATAACAACACTCCTTGTTACTGTGAAGGATTAGGCAAAAGCGTGAGTACCTATCGTCATTTCACCAGTTGCATTTAAACATATGTATTTATTTATTTATATATACTTTACGAAATGTTGGTACATTTAAAAAATCCTTGATTTTCAATCGTAAATTTTCTAAAAAACAACTGATATGTGAGAAAATTGTATATTTTTCCAGTGTAGCGGTCCAGAAAAGCTTTAAAATTATACCTCATTTATGTATATTGATAAAGCGTAAAGGAAATAATGAGGTACTGACAAAAACAACAAAATATACAATGAGTGGCCTTATCGCCAATGTAATCTCTTCCAGGCAACCAAAGAATTGTTAGCGATCATCAGAAGTGTTATTATTAAAGAAACAAATCAGGACGTTTCAATGTTTGTGTATTATCCATTTGAATTACAATTAAGTACAACCAGAACTTATTAAATAAGATAGGAATACAATAATAATCACTGAGCACACAACAATATGTCAAACGATAGCCAGCAGCTCTTAATTAATATGGAAAATATAGGTCTCGAAGAGTTTGCACGATGTTACCAGTCTGAGTGTCCGTTGTGGAAAAGTCAGTCGGCGCTTTTTTTTTATTATGGCATCTCGTAGTTGACCATTAGAGGCCGTGACTATTTAACCGGACTTTCCTGTGGATGCCTTAAATGAATTTAAAACCTCCAGCTAGGGCGACTAAAAACTAAGCGACTACACGCTAAGGGCACCCCCTGTGGGGTACGAACCTCGGCTTAGGGCGTCGCTGGAGAGAATAGCAAGGGACGGCTGGATCGAATTTTTGTTTTAATTCGGTTTGATGACCGCGGCGTTTCCTAGTACTAGCTCTGAGAAGAAACGTCCGAAACAAACTCAGAGGTCATAGTTGGAAAATTATATTTACTGGCTCAGCTGCGGCGCGTGGTAGGCAGCGCCTTTTATAGTGAGCTTAGGGTGGGGCGCCGGTCCTTGCTAACAGAATGGACAGAAATTATCCTGGACATTCATTGGGACTATTGTTAGTGCAAATTTTACGTACAATACACTAAAATATATACACAAATACATACCTGTCCAAAGTTATACATATATCAATAAATACTTCTTCTTCAGAATATAGAATGAAATCCACTGTTGGGCAAAGGCCTCCCTGAATTAAGTTGTTTGGGGCTGCCATATTCCCCACGCTTAGCAGGCGGGTAGGGGATAAAATAAAAAAAATAAAAATAAATAAACGCAGTTACTTGTGTGGTACCGGAGTTGGAATAGTACTAACCCATATGGAACCTGTGGATGTCGTAAGAAGAAATTTTACCAGCGGGCAGTAGCGTCCTTTAGAATAAAAGAAACCGTTTGAAAAGAAACCGTTTATTTGGCGCACACCCTTATAAATACATACAGTATATGTAGTGACAGTAGTGGTAGACTAATAATAGTTTTAAACAAAGAAAACAGAACAAAAAAAAAAAAAGAGAAACAGATAAAAAAAGACAATCAACAAATGTGAGTCCAACGGTGCGCCAAATAGGTCCAGTTCAGCATAAATGTCAGACAACTACGTAGCAGTTGCCTGACGCTGGTTTTTTTTTTTTAATAATTAAATACATATATATTGAATAGTACCCCAGAATAGTGACCCAGTCTCTTCAAACTTCTCAACCCATTTTGCAATGAGACGAGTGCTAGGCGCATCATTTAAGTGACGAATATGTCGAATACTGCAGAATTTTCTACGCGCTACAGTCGCCGAATTACCGTTTTTGTAAAACTCACGTACGCACAACGCACGGTCCGCACCAGAGAAACGCTCCATAGCGACTAAATTCCCAAGAGCCAGACTACCGACTGACATACCCCCCGCGCCCCTCAGAATAGTTTCTTTCGCGTAATAAGATAAGCAAATGTGAACTTACTTTTGAGACACCTGTAATACGGGGCGAGCCTATTGCGTTTTTTATATAACGTTTTGCCCAAAAAACGTTAGGTATATAAGCCGGACAATCTACACTGTAACGTTCTCACAAATGTCACACACAATTCAAAGGTGTACAAGATTAAATAAATGTGTAACAATAAATCACACAGCAAAGACAATACATTATTTAAACACAGTCAAACAAAAACGTGTAATTTTTATACGAGTACAGTGGTGTAGTGGGGTCCCACCACCATCTTTGGGACTCAAGTCAACCCCACCTGCCAGACGGTGCACCTGCTGACATACGGACGGGGCCCTGACGCCGGCTTCCCTTTCGGGGTTGAGTGGTCAGACGGCAGTCGCACTCGTAATAAGCCAAAAAACCGCCAAACATGAAAAGGAATAGAAGAAAGGCACGAGTTACAGTTAGGGCGCCGCCGCAAAACGGCGCGCAGGAGCCCCGCCCGACTCCTGTGACCTGTGGGCTAGGGCTACCGTGTCAGGGGCGGACACGGCTGAAGAAGCGAGCCCAAACCAGTAAACTCCGTTTCGCTTCGTGGAACGTTGGCTCGCTAACTGGACGCGCGAGAGAATTGGCCGAAACTCTCCACAGGCGGAGGGTGGCCGTGGCGTTCCTGTAGGAGACTCGGTGGAAAGGCAGCAGGTCCCGACTTATTGGGAATGGCTACAAGCTGATCTACACGGGTGTACCTAGTGGGAGAAATGGGGTCGCCGTGGTGTTGTCTGACGAGCTCCAGGATGACGTCTTGGAGGTGAATCGCATCAGTGATCGGCTTATGTCGGTGCGGGTGCTTGTCAATGGGGTAATAACCCACTTGATAAGTGCTTACGCTCCGCAGGCCGGGTGCGGTGACGCCGAAAGACGTTGTTCTGGAGCCAGCTCGAAGGATTGCTTCACGGGATCCCGTTATCCCAGGGAATCGTTCTGGGTGGTGATTTGAACGGTCATGTGGGTGAGAAGTGTGACGGGTTTGAGCGTGTTCACGGTGGTTTTGGGTACGGTAGCCGCAACGCGGAAGGGGACAACATTCTCCGAACGTGTGCGGCCGCTGACCTGGCAATTGTGAACACCTACTTCAAAAAGAAACCGGAGCACCTTGTTACCTACCGGAGCGGGCGAAGCGCTACCCAGATCGACTTCCTACTAACTAGGAGACACCACATCGGCAAAGTAGCCAACTGCAAAGTCATAACCAGTGACAGTCTTACTGCACAACACAGTCTCCTTGTCATGGATCTCTGCGTTAAGGCCCAACGTAGACGTGTAGAGCGCTGCCGACGCCAGATCCGGTGGTGGCTGCTTGATGAAAATAAGTACCAGGATTTCGCTTCGGTTATTGGCGATAAGTGCGCTGGTACCGAGGGAGAATCTGTCCAAGATCACTGGGACAGAATCCAGGCAGCTATTACTAGGGCGGCGCGGGTGGTGCTCGGCGTGTCTAAGGGCGGTCGCAAAAGTGACAAGGAGACCTGGTGGTGGAACGACACAGTCCAGAGGGAGACAAGGGTGAAGAAAGCCCTCTTCAAAATGTGGCAGGCGACCGGATCACCTGAAGATCGCGACGCATACAAGGTTGCCAAACGTGCCACTAAAAGAGCTGTAGCCAGAGCCAGACGAGATCACTTAGAACCGCTCTACCAGAAGTTGGAATCGTCTGAGGGGCAGAAGCTCATTTACAAGTTGGCACGTTCTAGGGTGAAGCGGCACAGGATATATCCAAGTGCCGTTGTGTAAAAGACCCTACTGGCAACCTGCTTTGCGAGGATCACGCGGTGAAGGAGAGATGGCGTACGTACTTCCACGAGCTGCTGAATAAGCAGCACCAAGAGGTGCAGACACCGGAACTGCCTCCGAACCATGGATTAGTGCCCCCGATAACGTCTGAGGAAGTCCACAAGGCTCTTCGTCGCATGGCGAATCGGAAAGCTGTCGGTGCTGACGGAGTCCCCGTTGAGGCCTGGAAGGCGATGGGTCCTCGCGGTGTGGGCATGTTAACAAACTTTCTGAACCGCGTGCTCCTGTCCGGCAAAATCCCGATCCAATGGACGCTGAGTATTATCACTCCAGTCTTCAAAGGCAAGGGCTCTGTACAGGAGTGTGGTAACTACCGCGGTATAAAGGTCATGTCCCACACCATGAAGATCTTTGAGAGGATTTTGGACTCCTGGATCCGGCAGGAGTGTGCTGTCTCGACGTGTCAATATGGGTTCCGTCCAGGGTACGGAACCACGGACCCTATCTTCGCCCTAAGGATCACCATGGAGAGATATAGATCGAAGAACACGCCTCTGCATATGCTCTTTTTAGACATGCAGAAGGCCTTCGACTGTGTCCCTCGGGGGGTGATCTGGTGGGCACTGATGTCCAAAGGGGTACCAGAAGCCTATGTTGACATAATTCGAGACATGTACCTCAATTCCGATTCCGTTGTTAAGACCGCTGTTGGCGACACTAAACCCTTCCCCATCACCGTCGGTGTACACCAGGGATCCGTCCTTAGTCCGTTCCTGTTCAGCGTGATATTAGACGTCTTGTCAGACAGCATCAAGAATTCACATGAGCAACCTCCCTGGTTGCTCATGTATGCTGATGATATCGCGCTGGCAGACGTAGACAGGGAACGGTTGGTGCGGCGGGTAAATGCGTGGAAGAACTCGCTTGAGAGCGGAGGTCTTAAACTTAATGTGGCAAAGACGGTGTACATGGCCAGCAACACCACAGACCCTATGCCTGTGTGCATAGGCGGAGACAGGGTTGAGTGCACAGACCAATTTAAATACTTGGGGTCTGTGCTCCACGCATCCGGCGACATTGATTGCGATGTTAAATCACGCATTTCCGCAGCTTGGGCAAAATGGCGTGAGATGACAGGTGTCATTTGTGACCCCAGAATGCCGGTTAAGCTTAAGGGATAGGTCTTTAAGACCATCATTAGACCTGTCCTTCTGTATGGCAGTGAGGCGTGGCCTGTGCTTGAGCGACACAAGCAGGAGCTGCGTGTCACGGAGATGAGTATGCTGCGGTGGATGTGTGGAGTTACGCGGAAAGACCGCATCAGGAACTCCCGCATTCGTGGCAGTCTCCATGTCCGTGACATAGCAGACAAACTGCAAGAGAGTCACGGCCACGTCTTACGTAAATCGGCATGTTACGTGGGTAACAAATGTCTTGCCATAGCGCCTCCGCCGGGCCGGAACAAGCGAGGCAGGCCAAAGAAGTGCTGGCTTGACGTTGTAAGAGATGACATGCGTGCCAACAATCTCACGCCAGAGATCGTGCGAAATGGAGGCGTAATAGTAGGAAAGCGGACCCCGGGCTCCAACGCGAAAGCCGCGGATGCGACCGGGATTATACGCTGAGATGATGATGATGATATTGAATAGTATGTAATGTAATACGGGGCGAGCCTATTGCGTTTTTTATGTAACGTTTTGCCCAAAAAACGTTAGGTATATAAGCCGGACAATCTACACTGTAACGTTCTCACAAATGTCACACACAATTCAAAGATGTACAAGATTAAATAAATGTGTAACAATAAATCACACACCAAAGACAATACATTATTTAAACACAGTCAAACAAAAACGTGTAATTTTTATACGAGTACAGATATAATGTATAAATTTAACATAACAATGGGTTATCGCTACATACGTATGTTTTGTTAAACAGAAAAATGTTATTAGGTTCTGTTGAAGATCCAAAATGTGTCGTTCCTGTTTTCACGACATATAAACTTCTTCTTCCAGGTCCATAAAGGTCCACTGATGGATAAAAGCGTCCCCCAAAGCTTTTCACAATGCCCCGTCTTGTGGTCATCGGTCCACCTTGTTGGAGGCCTCCCTACGCTGCGTCTTCCAGTACGTGGCCGTCACTCCAGAACCTTACTGGCCCATCGGCCATCGGTTCTACGAGCAATGTGCCCGCCTACTGCTTAATTTTAGCAACTCGAAGAGCTATGTCTCATTTCTAATTCGTGCAGAGAAACTCCGAGTATAGCTTTTTCCATTGCCCTTTGTGTGACTCTGAGCCTTCGTATGAGGCCCATTTATTTATGTAACTGGATTTCTCTTTATTTGTAGAATGGGATCTCAAATATTTGCCGGTCCTGTGAGGTTACAGGGGCTGACTCGGAATTCATTAACATCCTTTTAGGGGCTAAAAGTAGTCCTAGATATATGAATACTGATCACAATTGGATCAGCTCTGAAAAACGTTAATAAATATTCCGCTGTTTCTTAAAATAACCAAAAAATTAATTAAATAGATGTTTACTTTTTACTATGCGTCCCCTATTAAAGTTGTTTGTGTATAGGTTAACGGCAGAACGACACATCAAAATTAATTTTCTTGTAGCACACCACACCTCACAGTTTTACAGATCGTAATGTATTTATGATGCTGCAGACACTAAACTACTAATTACTAGTGTTAACATAAAACATGTCGTGGTGGCCTAGTGGTTAAAACATCAGACTTTCAAGTATGAGTGTGTGGGTTCGATTCCAGGTCAGGCAAGTACCAATGTAACTTTTCTAAGTTATATGTACTTTCTATGTATATCTTGGACACCAATGCCTGAATAAAATGTGAAGGAAAACCTCTTGAGGATCCTGGACTTTAAGTCTGAAATCGCCAACCCGCATTGAGCAAGCGTGGTGATTACGCTCAATCCTTTTTTGTATGAGAGGAAACCTGTGCCCAACATTGGAACGATAAAAAGGTTGATGATGATATAAAACATGTTTTCGAAAAGAAAACTTCTTTAGCAACATTGAGCACTTTTGTTGAATGAGGGAAAAGAATTGAATTCGCGTGACATGACCAACCCGACACCGTCATCGCTAAAGCGAGATATAATTTTTATATGATTATAAACTAAATCTTGATCACAATCCCGCCTAATGGTAAGCACTCATGCAATCGTTGATGGTAAAGCGCGCTAGTTTATAAAAGTCTACGTACTCAAAAAAAAATGGGTGAATAGGAAGGAAAACGGTAGTTGAGCGAGGAGATGCAATGTTTAACCCAACAACACGACCTATGATGCAGTGCCAAAGGGACATTGATCTGGAGATCCTCCACGCCCAAACTTCCGACACAACAACATTTGGCACATCGTACACGGCACACATCGCAACACAACTGCTCAGATCCGTCCTCCGTACGGCCATACATTTTTTTTTTTTAAATAATTATATATACGTATTTTGTGTGTGTAGTGTATACAATAGTATAATATATTGGTACCAATGTAATGAATTGTAGCGTTGTACTACGACTAACTTAGCGACTTTTTTTTTGATATGGCATCTCGTAGTTGACCATTAGAGGCCGTGACTACTTAACCGAACTTTCCTGTGGATGCCTTAAAAATTAAAGCCTCCAGCCAGGGGCAAAAATAAAGAAAGCTCATACGTGATTGGTCGTTTGATATTATAATAGTTCTGTAGTTCTTTTTTTTTATTGTGGCACTAGTTATGACTTTGTGCCAATTTCTAGTAAAAACCATCCGTGTAACAAATTATAGAAATTCTTTGAAAATTTTATTTCTCAATAATGCCGGATATCGCAAATGACAGTTGAAAAAGACGGCCGCGTGAACCGTCTACTAGGGAGATTTGAGGCAAAATCATGATGTGGCCACTAAGCTGCGATATTTCAATGTTCTTTATGAATTTTCTGTAGTTTTACTTATACTTGTGAATCCAAAATGTATACAAATACCAGCTCCTAAATACAAGCTTATCAATCAGAATATTCCTTTCATTGAATCCTGGCAACGGTAAAGAATGTATAATAATGATTTCAGTTGTCATTTCAATCTCTCGACTGCAACTTTCTTTTATAGACAATGTTATGGAACCCTTTATGAGCGAATCCGACTCACAATATTTACCGGTAGGCGTTTGAGTAAGTTATTATCTTCCTCCTCCTCAAGTCGTTCTCCTCATTACCTTGGGTCGTGATGTCCTTATGGAGTTATCTTCTCCTTTACAAGAGTTCGCCATCTGTTACGATCCCTGGCCGCGAGTATCCTTAGTAGTAGTGAGTCCACCTTATTGGACTGCGACCATGGATGAGTGGATATCGTCCATTCGTCCATCCATCTTCCCAGTGACCATGAGATGTTCGACGTTTTCTCCATCTTTTCTGACAATATAGCCAAAATATTCTAAAATTCTTCGAAGAGAGACAGAGGAAAGTCTTATTATGACACCCAGCTCCCGAAGGATGATGTTAAGTACTTACGGAAGCCAGGAACCAGGGGATTATTACACCAGGTCACAAACAGTCGTTTTTTCACAATATATACCTACTTCATTCGTTTTGAACTGATTCTTCTTATTACGCAGTGTTGCCAGCCGTGTGTAGGTGTTGTCAGGCTAAGGAGGGAAAAATGGGACTAGGGAAAATATCTTAAAGCCTGTCCAAAGGTTATATAGATTCTCTATTTCTCAAAAAACTGTTTCTGTTATCCGCCGCCATTGTCGGGAATCTAAACCAGATAGATAAATAATACTTTATTAATCAAGGACTTCTAAAAATATTAAATTAATCACCATAACTAATAAGATTACTTTAATTACTGTCTTAAATAAATTAAGTATACCAAGGAACTCGAGTGTCTTCTAATTAATCCTCTTCAGAAATATATTTCAAATTTAAATATCATTTATTATCCTTCTTTGAAGACTTTCCCTCACGTTCGATCAAGAATTTGTTGGCTTATTCAAATTAAGAACAATTTCAACAGATTGGAACACAGACAAAAGATAGCTGATCGCTCAGATTAACTCAGGACAATGTTGGTCGTCTTTTTGAAAAATTTGTTTATTAAAAAAAAGGTAATAAGTTTTTACTGATATAATGGGTCAGCCATTATATCAGTAAAAACTTATTACCTTTTTTTTAACTAGCGCTTGACCGCAATCCCGCTTGATGGTAAGCAGTGATGCGATCGTTGATGGTAAAGCGCGCTAGTTTATTAAGAGCCTATTCACTCAGAAAACCTGAGCGATTAGGAAGGAAGACGGCAGTTGAGCGAGGTGATGCAATGTTAAACCCAACAACACGACCAACGATGCTGCGCCAAAGGGAGATTGACCTGAAGACCTTCCACGACCAAACTCCCAACACAATAACATTTGGCGCATCGTACCCGGCACACATCGCAACACAACTGCTCAGACCCGTCCTCAGTACGGCTTCACCAGACATCATGCCGGAACACGACAAATCGCTTGGCGGCAAGGCTTTGTCTGGTGGGTGGTAACTTCTGCCGGCGGCCGATAATTGTGTGCTAATCTCACTTAGAAATGGCAGCTACAATGCAAGCCTTTGCCCAGCACTGGAAAAACAGATGACGGGCTAAACAGATATTACTCATTTACATACACTTACTTGAGTGCTTATACAAAATTATAAATACACACACTTCCACACACACACACATACAAACACTACACCCCCACATACGCACACAAACGCACACAATGCATGAACATTCTACTTACGTCAACTTTAAGTCCATTGTCTTCAAACTAGCTAACCGACAATTCCAAATTCAAATTGCGAAACCACAAACCCATTTCGCTAACCCTGCCATTGCCGCGGGAATTTTCACGTGTTCCAAAGAACGTGTAATTTCTTATGTAAATGTTTGATACAGTCTCGGTTCGACTTTCATTCCACACATGAGAAAGGTAAATTTTGTGTGCTTTTGTTACGTTCATTTATTAATATCGACAGTCACGAAACGCATTTTGGGGTTGTTTTTTTTTTCTTTTTTATTAGGAGTGCGTGATTTTGTATCGTGTTCTGTATTATAATGGAATTGAAGTTCAATTATTTTGACCGTGTTTATACACAAAAATCATTTATTTAAATTATAAATACTTTTAAAGTTTAAAAGAAATGAATAATGATGACAAAATACATAATACACACACACACACACATAATAAAGCAGCAAAAAAAGACTAATATTCATTAACAAAAATGTTCAAAATTACCCATTAGAGTTCCAATTATTTTAAAATGTTTTATAAGTACTTAATGGGGGCATGATGCCCCATGAGATTTATTTTTTTTGACAGTTTTTCTTACAAGAATTGTCAGATGTTAATTTTATTTCTCGAATAAAAGATTTGAAGACTTCAGTAAAGTCAGTGGCGCTTATTAAAGGTAAATAAGTGGCCTCTCGCGACCGGCCCTGGCCCAGGTTATGGGCCGAAGCGAGAGTGCAAGGCAGGTCGTCACCTTCTTCTACGAAGCAGTGATACTGGCAAAGGAGGAGGCGGAGCGCGTCGGGGAGCGGGAATCCCAGCGCACTTACGCCTCTAGCCGTCGTAAGAGAATCCTTAGTCGGAAGACAACATCGAACTCCCGGCCACCTTAACTCGCCACCTTAACTCCAGTAAGGACCAGTCCCAGGTCGACGGCGCGTTTTGTTCCACGCGCGCCTCAAAGAGATGTCAGCACATCGTGACAGGGTCCTCGAAGACCGATGCCTACCATGGCTGCTGGTTACAAACCGTGGCCCTGGCGCACAGGCAAGTGAAGGAACACGGGTGGGTTTTATTCAGTAAAATTATGACACGCCCTTCCGATCCGCCCAGAGCGAGGTTATTTGATGATTTTCCGTCATCAAAAAGAAAAGATAGCTGGTGTTATAAAGCGATTTTTTTTTTTAAATCATTATAAACTAGTGATTGACTGCAATCCCGCCTGAAGGTACGCGGTGATGCAATCGTTGATGATAAAGTGCGCTAGTTTATTAAGCCTATTCCCTTAAAAACTTAGTGAATAGCTCAACTGCCATATTCCAAGATGGCAGTTGAGCTAGGTAATGCAATCTTAAACCCAACAACATGAACAACGATGCTGTGGTAGAGGGAGATTCAGCTCGAGACCTTCCACCAAACTCACGACGCAACAACATTTGCCACATCATACCCGGCACACATCGCAACACAACTGCTCAGACCCGTCCTCCGAACGGCTTCACCAGACATCATACCGGAACACGACGAATCGCTTGGCGGCAAGTCTTTGTCTGGTGGTTGCTAATTTCTGCCGGCAGCCGATATAATGGCCTACCACCGTTTCTATTTTAAGATAGAATGAAGTGTAGGTCACACCTAGCATCAAAGCATTAGAGGATCTAACACACGGACACAAATTTTCATTACAACGTATTACAGAGAACCGTAAATCAAACATCACCATCGTATAGGGACCCTAGGGATTTGGAAATTGTGAATAATTCATTGTTTAACACAAAGATAAGAGCTTATTACCCTCGCTTCATGTATAATAATAATTGTTGTTGTGATAATAATCTCGAAGATTTTAGTAGCGAGACATGTACTTAGAATTGTGGGGTGTGTGGGTTTATTTATTGTGTGTATCTTTGGATCGTAAAGGGTGTGTGGTCTTATTACCGAGATAATAATGTATGACGTACAAGTATGAACTCCTTTGAATTCATAAACGTTAATTATAACTTTTATGATAAGATAGTAATGACGGAATAATATGAGATAGCAATGACATGTACAAACCCCTTTATGCATGAACATCTAATTAACGTTTATGAATCAAGGGGTATATTTATATACAATATGTAAAGATAACCCTGCCCGATCGGTGAAGGTATTGTTAGGTGTCGTTAACTGATTCTAGTAATGCCTACAAAGCCGGGCTAAACTTAAAAAAATCCCCTAAATAAATAAATATTACTTCGAAAAAGCGAGGTAACTTAATGCATGTGCGGTAGGCAACACGTTAGGCATACATGCGCGGATGAAGGGGGCAGGCCAGGCGGCACGTGGTCGCATCGCTATTCGCCCCGTCACAAATGGTGTTCTCACTTTTTTTTAAATTACCAAATTTTGGGGAAGATGGAATTAATTCGCGGAAAAAAAAAATTCAATATTCATTAGTATTATCACTATGATGTTAACGTAAAATTTCATATTTTATTTGGTCATGTGTATACCTAACATTTATTATCCTTTTGGGTCAGACGGGGTTTTCTTTACATATTGTATGTACCTATACCTCTAAACCTCTCCATTCATAAGATAAATCTTCTTTATTATTTTGCTTTTAGCTGTATTGTATCCTGCTCAACTTTCATACCTAATAGCTACTGAAGTAAAGGAAAATTGAAAAACTCCGAACTGAAATCCGGATGACAGAAAGGAGGAGTTATAGCAGGAGAAGACCTGACCCAAATAAACTTTCTATAGACAGTCTTACATGAGGTTTTTAGCTCCATTTTCTCGGAGAATTTTGTCTTAACTTGTTTTAGATTTATTGGTCTACGCGATTTTTACTTGGCAATGACAGATAGAGTTTTACGTCGTCTATTCTTATTTATTAGATATTGGAAGCGAAATATTTTTTGCTCTTCTATTTTCTTGATGGTTTCTCTCGATATTTGTATTTTTTTTTTTTTTTTGTTATATTAGTGGTTTTAGTAAAATTATCGTTTACCAACTGAGTACTGCTATTCAACTTTTGAAATAATACCCAGTGTATGGCCTCTATATATGTGTGTATGCCTTTACATATGTAAAGGCGAGTACACATACACACACACGCAGCAAAAAAACCACTTCAAAAGTCTAAATACATATATATGTATTTAGACTTTTGAAGTGGTTTTTTTTTTAAATAATCCACTAAAAATGTTTTCTATGAAAGATTTAGTAGCACCTAATGGTGTCATCTGCTAAATTCGTGATTATGATCAATGTTGTAATAGATCGCAATCTAAACTTAGGTATCAATCGATAATAATTATGATGTGTTTTTGAATTCTCTCTAAATAGTCAGAATGTCTTATCCTACTACTTCTTTAGTTTACTTTAGACTTTTACTGACTGAAACCCACCCGTGTTCCTTCACTTGCCTGTGCGCCAGGGCCGCGGTTTCTTTTTCAACCAACCCGCAACCCTGGCCCAAGAGGCATCAGTCTTCGTGGACCTCGTCACGATGTGCTGACAGCTCATTGAGGCGCGCGTGAAACACAAAGCGACGTCAGGCCTGGTCCTTACCGAGCGATGAGCTCCCCACTGCTCGCCACCCGTAAGCCCGCGCCTACGGTGGCCGGGAGTTCGATATTGTCTCTCGACTAGGGAGTCCCCAGCGGCAGATAAAGGCGTGGGATTCCCACTCCCTCAAGCGCTCCGCCGGACTGCCTTACCCGGGGTATTTTATTACCCAGTAATCGGCAATCGCTTCATATTATATAATAGGAATCGCTGCCTCTATATCACATCATCATCATCACCATCAACCTTTTTATCGTTCCACTGCTGGGCACAGGTTTCCTTTCAAACAGAGAAGGATTGAGAATTATCATATAATTGATATATAATAGACTGGAAACCGAATTTCATATTTGGGAAAAGGCTCGCTAGATGTGAGAAATATGTTTATGAACTGATAACTGGGGCCCTAATCTGCTATTACAATAGCGTCAGAATGGTCGATCAGTGATCTCACAATGATCAATTTTAAAAAGCTTCGTAATATACTAACAAAATGGCGTCATTATTTCTTTCCAATGGTTAATCACTGACACACCACTCCATATTGATAAATGTTCAAATAGGGTATTTTTAAAATAAAATAATTAATTTGAGATAATTACGAATGTGTATGTGTGTGATTGTTTAGGTATGCGCGTGCGTGCGTGCGTGTGCGTCTACGTGTGCGTCTATGTGTTCGTACATACGTACATATTACCATACTACGTACTAATGGGTTTTATAAAAATGGCAATACGGTATTGCCATTCTATCACCATTCCATTACGAGATGACTGACCGAATAATTGATCAAACATTCTAAATGTAGCAGTTTACTATTTTTTAGCACGATGACAATGCAGTCGTATTGGTATGATAAATAAATAAAAAATAGCAGACTAGGAAACCTGGTGTTTACCATACCTACACCAATCACTCCTTTGTCCCGTGTTATCGTTACGATCCTTTATACGAAGATCCCGTGACCTTATGTTACAAAACCTCGTACATACAGCGAATCTCAGAAACGTAAGATCATATTTAACGCACACAGACGCACAAGCACATGCGCGCATTCACATAAATACACAATCACACTTATATCAAATTAACTATTTTAATTTAATGATAACAAAACATATCCTAAACTTTTAACTGTCTAATTTTTCGAAAATGTATTATTTCAAAAATGTGTAACATCAGAATTATTATGCAACTTTTACGTCGTTGTACCTTAGAGGGCCGGACTGCTTCTCCTTAACACAGGTTTTCATAGCCTAGCTAGGAGAGCAGTGCTTACCCACACATTTGTTTGCATAGTGCTTCTTTTGTATTTTTAACGTGTCCTACACGTTAAAAATACAAAAGCCTGTGCCTACACCTATACCTACCCTATAGCTATAATCTACAGACTCAGAGTGTGGCAATCTTTCTACCGGTCTTATGACCAACATCGCTACTTTGTAGAAACAAACTCTCATACAAAACTTCACCCAAAGCTAACACACATTTCCGAAACACGCTGTATACGCATGTACACGCAAACGTTATCAATATCCATGTTATTACAGACACCATGTGTCGCCAATCTATCGGTTAAGCCAGCCAATAGGGGGTCCTTAGAAGTTCAGGAAACATTTATTGACAAACTTTTGTTTTAATGGGTTCCTATGCTGTTGTGTAAAACGTCGTTTGGTTCACATAAAATAGTGCTCGTACTTTTCAAGGGGTTAGGTGAATTTATTCTAGCTGGACTGTTTTGAACAAAGTTTAGTTATAAAAAGAGGAGAGATTTCTATTTATTTTGCGTATCTATAGACATTTCTGTCGTAACACAAATAAATTTACGCAATTTAGATCGTGTTTTGTGTAATAAATTAAATTCTCAATAGTTTGTCGCATTTGTCTATGTGATGACTTGGGTGGTAAATTTTGACAAAATATACCCACAATTATGTATGTGTGTTATCCCTGTCGGGCGTAGTAAAAGAAGAGTACTTAAGCGGAGAAGAGAATTATCGTTTATATTTTATACTAGCTTTGCACCTGCGGCTTCGCCCGCGTGGAATTCGGTTATATCGCGCTTTTTAGATATCCCGGGAATATCATATTTTTTTCAATAAAGTAGCCTATTTCGTCAAACTCGGTTGAGAGGTTTAAGCGGGAAAGCGTAACAGACAGACAGACAGATAGACAGAGTTACTTTCACATTTATAATATTAGTATGGATAACGAAAATTAAAAAAAAACGAATTTGAGAATTGAGCGACAGAAGTGAGAACTGAAATCATTAAAAACACAGAATATGCAAAAAGTAAAAACAAAAAACCGAACAAGTCGGGGCGGTCACGCTCATGCGAATTCAGTGCTTTTAGCCCCATCCAACAAAGTATTCAACGTCGCTAACAAAGTTTCACTTAAAAAAAATAGAATAAAAAATATAATTCATTAAAATTTTCTTGGTAATAATAATAATTAGTTCTTAATAGTAACAGATTCGCAACGTAAATTATTTACCACTTATAAATGGCCACTCAGAATTTTATGTGAAAATATAAAACAGTTCATATATAGCAATTTTCCGCACAACCCCAATTGGCACCTAATACTGACAATTTATTTCATAATTAGACAATGTTCTTTATTATGGCTTTTTATCCGCACGCTGTTTTATTATTTTGCTGTTGACAATGATTGTTGAGTTCAATGATTGGTGTACAAATTTAAGACTTCTACTTTTTTTACCAAAAGTCTTATGTTTTTTTTTTTTAATCTGTATTTGTAGCGTAGAAGTAATCTGGATTAATCTTTCAAAAAAGAAATCGTACAACGGCAACACGCGCAATTGCACATCAGCGCCCCCGACCTCAACTACAAGGATGAGCAACTTGAGAGGTACTTCCCCAGCGCCGAGATATCGTCGCATACTATCAGGAACAGTGCGCCCAGCTCTCTACATTTTGAAGTACCAGACTATGCTCAGTAACATTTTACCATCTAAAAAAAACTGCATTTGTCCTGAGGCATGAGAAGTGTAGCTTGTCATTCGAAATCCATGCGCTGCCAATGCACATCGCATGGTGGAGATATTGCTTCGATACACCTGTAGACACTTGTCAGATATGTGGTACCCCTGTGGCTTAGCACGCATATTAAGCGGTTGATCCTGCATCTAATGTGGATCTTCAGTCGTGTCGGATAACCGTCCTTCGGATGAGAGAAGATGGAGAGCACCTGTGTCTTGTGCACTATAATATCTCTTGCTCCAAAAGCAATAGTCTCCATTGAGATGGCCGATATGGTCGAAATACGATCAGGGGCCCTAGTCCGATATTTTTTATAAATTTGCCATTCCAACACAAGTCCATTCTCATTTTTTTAGAAATATTCTAAAAACTACTATTCAATTTAAACATTTACTGATATGAAGTGGAGTGTCAGTGATTGACCACTGGAAAGTCATAATGACGTCATTTTGTTAATAGATTACGAAACTTGTCAAAATCGATCATTATGTGATAACTGACTGACCATACGAACAATATTGTAATAGCAAATTAGGACCCACGAATGTTATTAGGATGTTCATACACAGCGAAGCTATCTGTAGGCTTGATTCTTTGCTTCTCTTCTTGTTCATCATCATCATCATCATCAGCCTCTGCACGTCCACTGCTGGACATAGGCCTCTTCCATAGTACGCCAAAAAGCTCGATCCTGAGCAGTTCTCCGCCAGCCACTACCAGCCACTGCCAGCCACCTTTTTGATGTCGTCGCTCCATCTCGCACAAGGGTCTTCTTGTTAGCGCGTCGTTAAATATATTATGCTCGGTCCAGAATTCGGTTACTTGTTTAGCGCCATCACCAACGTCTATTAGCTCCTACTCCCAATGTCTATGACCTCCTCTCCCCTCCTTGACGTACGGCTAGCAGGAGACTCAGGATACGTTGTTAAGTATCCCATCCTTTGTAGAACAGCACTACAGTTGCAATCTAAGGCGGAGTGTCAATTCTCTAAGTCAGTAGTCTAGTAGATTTATACCGCGTACGTCGAGCGACTGGAATAATTTGGCTGGAGCGGTCTTCCCGGCTGATAACCAATTTTAGTGTCTTCAAGGCTGGAGTGAATAGACTCTTAATAAACTAGTGCACTTTACTATCAACGGTTGCATCACTGCTTACCGCCAGGCGGGATGGCGGTGGTCAGGCACTAATTTATAAAATGTAAAAAACCTCATGTCCAGGTGTGACGTCTTCAGCGAATGGAAAGAAAGGTTTGGGTGAGAAAGCACTGTTTTGTCACACGCCTTAACTTTCCTTGTTCAATAGTGAGTTGGACGACACATTTTAAAAAGTTGTCTGTTTCCCAGGCACTCTCTTCACTCATATTCGTGAAAATAAAGCGACCCCATTAGTGAGATCCATGATCATCGTCATCTAACAATCAATTAGAGTGACCATCAAAAAGTTAATTATCCAAAGCGGTCGTTTCAAGAGTTATCTAAAGATCCATCTCATATTTTAGGGCTCAGCCGCACTAATACTTGGCTTCCATTAGAGCAATTTACGTCCCTATCCTTGTCAAAGGTACCTTGAGAGGATTTTCGTAGCTTACTATCCTATCATTCGTAATTGATGAATCTGTTCAGATATGAATTATTCAGCTATTAGAACAGAACTCCCGTAGATATTGAGTGTATTTATTTAACTTACTCTCGAGTTCGAACAAACGACCCTTCTATCTGTTGCTATATTTATCGATTCTTTGGACTTGAGAGAAAATGCGAATACGTGATCATTGGCGTTTGTTCCATATTACGTATAACCAGAGAGAAGACAAAGGAATATCCTTTATTTCCTTTCCGCACCCTAATAGAGTAACACACTATTACCTACTATCAAATTACCATCAACGATCGCATCACTGCTTACCATCAGGCGAGATTGCGATCAAGCGCTAATTTATAAAAAAAAAAAAACATTTTTCATTTGAATGTTCCTATTTTTTCACGACATCTTGAGGAAACTTGGACTTTAAGTCTGAAATCGCCAACCCGCATTGAGCAAGCGTGGTGATTACGCTCAATCCTTCTCTATATGAGAGGAGACCTGTGCCCAGCAGTGGGACGATAAAAGGTTGATAATGATGATTTTTTCACGGGCCCAAAACATTTACGGGTAAGCTGTGGGGCGCAGTTAGTACAATTATAAGTAAAACGCGGAAGATAATGATATACGCGCTCCGCAAGTGGCACGTCAAAACTTGGCTCATTCATTAGCCAAGTTTTCGTCTTCCTGTCTCGTTTTCGCTTCTGATAATTATGATGACGTGTGGAAGTAGGACAGCACTGTCCTACTTCCATACGTCATCTGATATTGTAGCAATATACCGTTTTTCTTTTTTGTTATAACGAGCAGTGCCCACAATTTTGGCCATACGAAATTTCTTCTCCGATCTTTATTATACTATTTATGATCGCACAGTACAATATTGATGTAGACATACTGAATACAAAGGTACTGATATTTTTTTTTAAATCTTCTGGCAGAGGTCTGATTTCTTGTTCTTTCTATATTTCTTTTTGTTGTTCAGTTCCTACGGCTTGATGTTGAAAAGACTACTTATAGCCTTCCTCAAAAATTAGGCTAACAATTTCAATAAGATTTTTTTAAAAGACGACGTGGCATTGCCGCCTTTCGTCGGAATTTCCGATGCTGCATTTTTTTTTGTTTTTAATAGTTTTATAGTAATAAATATATAGTAATTTTTTTATGAATAGTTAAGATTGAAAAAGCCAATATAAAGTTAAAAAAGAACAAACACAATTAACAAAGTGACAACTCTATTCTCTCATCTGACATTCTCGCACCAAGTTCCGAAAGTCCATCCTATTTCAGTATATCATTCATCACTGTTTTATTGGTGGTATAAAATCTAATCGGGTGTCCTCTCCGTCAGTGATTTTGACGCGGGTAGAACTGTACTTAATTCTACCCTCCCCAAGTTAATTCCGGAATGGAATTTATGGTACTGCGCCAGGTGTAACGTAATCATGCAGCGAGAATCTGCGTGATTTGTTTTTAGGATAACGTTTAATTATGTTTCAAAGAAGGGATGATAAGGAATTTGAAAGTAATCTGTGTTATGTGGCGTAAACATAATCAACCTGTATTAATTCCCCTGCCAGAGCTCAGGGGCTCTAGTCTGATATTTTTATAAATTTGTTATTCTAACACGATTCCAGCGTCATCGTGCTTAAAAGTTTGTAATCTGCTAATTCATAATGATCGATCAACTATCGTTGACTCGTCTCGAAATGGAATGGTCATAGAATAACATTACTGTATTGCCATTATTATAAAACCCGTTAATAAAAATGATTTTCTAAAAACTACTACTAAATTTGAACATTTATTTCTATGGAGTGGAGAGTCAGTGATTGACCACTGGAAAGTCATAATGACGCGATTTTGTTAGTAGCTTACGAAACTTGTCAAAATCGATAATTATGAGATTACTGATCGACAATTCTGACACTATTTTAGTCTACAATAGTGTGAGAATGGTCGATCAATGATCTCATAATGGTCGAGACAAGAGTCCAGGGGAGGGCCCCGTCTCGAAATCAAACCTACATATGTTCTGTAGTTTTTATGGTGTACATAATAAAGAGCATTCTATTCCATTATATTATAGCCTACCTACTCACTCTCATCGAAAGGAGTCCCTGGACTCGTCTTGATCAAATGAAAAATTATGAGATCACTAGTATTGGGACAAAACCCGCCACACATTTTCCCACCCACTGCAACTTCTGAAAGCCAGAATCAACAGTGGAGACCGCCAAAAAAAGGCCAAGCAATAAAGCTCGACGAGTCTCGGAGACACGATTCAACTGTCTTGGGTCCGAAGGAGGAGTAACAAAAAAGATATTTTTTCCACTTCCCTCCATAACAAGCAGGAGACAGAACAGAACTAGGCCAATCGGCATAAAGGGACATTATTGAAACTGGGAGAAGCCCAGATTGCGAAGCACCACGGAATAAAATTTGATTAAGTTAATGGGTCCTAAGTAGGTATGTGCTGTTACAATTGATTCCAATAATAGGTATGGCAAAAGCGCCTGAAAGCACGGAAATTGGTTCTAGTTTCTACAAGGTCCGTATAATAAACGACTCCGGATGTAACTTGTACCCTATTCAACATAATATTGCGTTCATTCTACCAAAGAATCCACTCCCACAAGATGTAATGTGCGGACTGTTCAAATTCACAGTTCGATGTAGAACATTGACACAAAGGCGAAGGAACAAGTTTATGAGATCACTAATCGTCCATTCTGACATTACCTCTACCATATGATGCGTGGGGAGCCCGATGCTTCCCTAGCAAAGAAAATTATAAACGCGCCACACCCGACCACCCACGATTTCCCGTCTGATTACAATTTAACTGTCGTCAAGGCTATAATGAATAGGCTCTTAATAAACTAGAGGGATTAACTATCAACGATTGCGTCACTGCTTACCATCAGGCAGAATCACGGTCGAGAACTAGTTCATAACAGTAAAAATAAATCAAGAACAAAGTTACATAAAGACATACTTCTAAAATAAATATGAAATTGTTAATAAAACATAATTATATCTCAATCAAAATAATGAACACATACGAATACATATAACAAAATCGTGGCCTTTAACATGAACCGCTTATTCCGTTCTAGAAATTTCATACGTCAATTTAATTCCACAAGTATAATAAATATATCTATTTGACTTTGATGAAATGGGTCCTGGTGACTATTTTGTTATTCTATGCTTAGAATTTTTTCTCTGCAAGTATTTCCCATTAGCTACGCTAAAGCTACGTCTTGTCTTCTTACAATATCCCACATCCACAAGAACATGTTGCATTATTCATAGAATTATTTATTTGCTACATTGAACTAAGTATCCTAAAACAACATTCTTGAATAAAATATTCATTCATTGAGTCTGAAAGGGATCTCTTAAGCTTAAGAAAATCGCGACTACTAAAATATATACTTAGTATATACCATATTAAGTATATGTTTTATTCGCATTTGAGGGACTCGTGGCTTAGTGGCTCGTGGCTCGTGGCTTGGTGAAGAAATGGGACGCAATATACAGCCACTTCAAACACTGCGCATTTTTTTCAGATTGTAGTTTCATCCTTCGAGCCGTATACCTACGTTAAATTTACTAGGAGTTCATTTTACGAGGAAAGTGGTGACGAATCAGTGAAGTATCTAGCTCAAAACTGTAATTAAAAACTCGGTCGATATTGGTTTCAGGTTTAGTCTGTTTTTGAAAAAAATCTAAATAAGTGAAAAAGAACGATCGAAGCGAAAGCAAAAGTGAGGCGATGAGGTGGGGTGTAAAAAAAAAGTCAAGTGAACAAAGTCTTTGCCAAAAGCTAGTGTATACATAACATACCGAATATAATTTACAGTAAGGGTCAAAAGTGCATTACCATTTTTAAACCTTTTTGCAAAAATAATAAGTGTCAAATGTAGTACTCAACTTTTGACTCTTACTGAACATTCTTAAGCTATCCTGATAACTAACTGAGGTTAATAGTTAAGGATAATGAATGTATGAAACATGGCCTCCGGTGGGGATTCGCTGTTATTGTGTATTTTATTATAAAATGATTTGTGTATCCGTATCGTTTTAATATTAATGCCTTTTAATTAAACCAGGGTGCTTTTGTGATTATACAAACGAGAATTTAATTGGGATTGTTTATTTTCGGGTTGATAGTAATCAAAATATAGGACGTGATACGTAGGAACGAGGAAAATATCTTGAGAAAAGTTTATGAATGTCGATGGCTATAAGAGTATTAGAAGATCAGAGAAAAATTTAATGGACTGTGTGTATATTAGAAAGATGAGGAGATAACGACTAATAGAAAAGTATGTAAATATAGGTAATAAGTATTTTTTTTTTTTTTTTTTTTTAATAATTATAAACTAGCGCTTGACCGTAATCCCGCCTGATGGTAAGCAGTGATGCGATCGTTGATGGTAAAGCGTGCTAGTTTATTAAGAGCCTATTCACTCAGAAAAACCGAGCGAATACGAAGGAAGACGTCAGTTGAGCGAGGTGATGCAATGTTAAACCCAACAACACAACCAACGATCCTCATCGACTTTCTCTATTATGACGTGACAGCAGAGTATTCCAGCTAAAACCAGCGGCATTGTGTACTTCTACTTATGGTTGGGGGTATGGGATTACACATTCCCCGCAACCCCGACAGGCCTCGGCCGGGAGTTCAAAACCTGACAACAAAAGCTGTCAATGTCAAGCAGTTTTACCAAAAAGTATTTTGTTTACAGCTGAATGATTTTTAGGCGGAGAGTTTTTGACAGGAAAGCCAAGATGAGTGTCACGTGCATTTTTCATTGGACTTTTAAAATTATTTATAGTGTCGTTTATTAAATAAAAACGCGTGATTTATGTAGTAAAAAGTGCATTCAGTGATTAATTCATAAAGAACATTATAATATCGCTGCATAGTGGCCACATCGTGGCTTTGCATGAAATAAATTTTTTAAAGAATTTCTATAATTTGTTACACGTGTTATTGGCAAAACTGTGGTATCTAACCACAGAGGCCATTGAAGAGTTGAAAAATCTCTTTCAACTCTTCAGGTTCACGCGCAGGGAGGCGCGCGTTCGATCCCCGCACAGTGCAAATATTTGTATGCATGAATATGAATATTTGCACTGGTCTGGTCATGCCTCGGAAAGCACGTAAAGCCGTTGGTCCCGGTTGCCATACGAACATATAGTGGCAGTAGTTACGGGTTGTTGGAACCCTCAAAAGTCTAACAATTGATCTAACTGCTTCGATATCGCCTTCGGGTTGTGGAGGTCAGACGGCAGTCGCTTCACGGAAAATATCGAAGTTTAGCCAAAATCAGCAGTTAGACTGGTAAAGCGGACCCCAGACTCCAAACCTGAAAAGCTACGGATGCGACTGGGATTAACGCTGAGATGATGATAGGTGGAAACTTGCTAATGGCCTTAAAATGCATTTATTTTATGAACACTGTTTACATTAGCTGTGAATTTCAATGTGTCGTCAGTTTTGCTGAAAGCGTTCCGTTTCATTAGTGACATTCGCCCTTAGTGTATCGATCACCATAGATTTAAATTATTAGATTTGCCCTTACCGCACTTAGGTCACACGAAAAAGTGCTCATACTAAGTCGTCAAAATATAGTCACGTTCCTACTATATTGACTCGCTTACTCATACTGAAAATCGTAATAACGTTCTTTGCGGGATGTGTGAGTTCATTCTTCCAAGGATCGTATTACAAAACTTGCTATAACTCAACCATTACTTAGAGCTACCTACTTTATTGGTTGAAATGATTCAGTCTTGAGTATGATTTTATAGTGAAATTGTTACTAAACTTTCACGAGGAAGATTCAGTTTAACCACATCGTAAAATTTGACACGCTGTAATACAATAAGAAGACATTTACAACTTGTGCCATGTTGTGGTTTCACCGTTGGATAGCTTCCAAGGGATAGAACGCTCTTCAACGGCCACGGAAGGCCATTATATTGACCAATCGAACCCAAACAACGCAATCAACAAACCATTTTATCTCTAAAACATATCATTATGCCCGTATTTCCACTCCGTTGCACTTCTGTTTTAATTGTTTGAGGATCTACCAAAAGTTGAAAGCAAATATTAGCTTTATAATTTTTAAAACAGCCATTATATTCCGTAAAAATGGCACTGAGCCAATTCACCTTCGTTCCTACTTTGTGGGCTGTATCCATGGAGTGCACCAACCGCCTTCAGTTTTTGAGAGTTGAAATTTCCTCAAACCCAAAACTTTGGGCGGTTCATTGAGTCCAAAGCCAAGATCGTTATTAGGTAACTTGGCGGTCTTGCAAAGGTCCGGCGCTATTTTACACCGGGACATGTTTTAATGTTATACAAAACACAGGACCCATCGCGTGTATATATACTGTAGGTATACTCGTACTGCAGCCACATAGGAGCTGGTGCTGAAAAATGCCGTTCAGCAGCTTCAGATTCTGCTAATTGCTGATCCAGTTTTAGTTAAGAGCAATCTCCAAAGCCACCAGGAATAGGGTAGCTAGCCTTTTGGTATTCTATATGATGTATTTTGGAGAGTATGCGTGGTAATTACATGACTTAATTAAGCCTGATGACTTAATTCTTTATTTTGTATTGAATGATTGAATTTGTATGAATACAAGTAAAACTGCGATTTTAAGAGTCTGTACAAATAACAGGGTTAATATGACAATAATTTCCATAGTTTTAATTATTTTTGGAATAAAAAAATTCCTATAATAAAAATAATATAATCCGATTCAGTACACGATTCTGAACAAACTATTTTCAGGAAGTGCTTTAATTAATTTACATGTGATATAAAAAAGAAATCAGATTTCTAAATAGTGGTTTGCCCGTCGATATCCCTTATACTCTGTCCTATATAATAGGTAGATTTGCCTGCCCTTTGTATTACAGAACCCGTATAAAAACCTAAACTGAATGTTCTCATTGAGCAAAGTTACAAATCCCTAATTATAATTTCTCTAAAAACTGTATTTACCAGAGTCCCTTGTTAATCCTCCTTTTTTTGTTGCAGATAAAGAAACATGTCTATCTCCGAGTTCCGGCGGAAGAAGCTCCTTTACGTGTTCAACGTTTTCTTTGGTAATTTTTTTTATAAGAATATCTCTTTGAGAGTTTTGAAAGGGGGCTTTTTATAGACATTATTAAAACTTTTCCCCTTTTGCAGATGTCAATCAGAGCGGTACGATAGAAAGGAAGGATTTCGAGTTGGCTATTGAGGTCAGTTATTATTTTAATATAATTAATTTTTGATAAATAATATTTCCGTAGGGGCTCATTCGAATAGAGGTTTAGACTTTCGCTGTTCTCTACAGGGTTCAGAATGACTTAGATTCTATGTCAATTTATGAAACCACAAAGCCTCCACTACTACGGCAGAACTAGTAAAAGAAGCTACGTACCCAAGCCTTCACTAGGTTTTGTCAACTTTAGACCTGAGTCTTTGAAGGCAGATTGTCCGCTTGTCGGGGTTCAGTGACTACGATCCTCTGTAATGACTTGTAGATGAGAGTCAGATAACTGTTATAATCCTATATTAAATTTTAATTTAATTATTTCACTTATAAGTTAACTAACTACCTGACTGAGAATTGCTTTCCTAGTTCTCATAAAATATATGTCTAAAATATATTTCTCTACACCAATAGACTACAACATCGATTTGGACATATAACATACATATGTAGAATTGTTTCGACCGCACCAAATGTATTGCGTACTAAACCGCACACGTTTCCGACAGGTTGGTTTATCTGTTAGTGAGGTTGGTAATATAAATGGGAGTAAGAGGTCACGTTGTTAACGGTAGTACGGTACTCATTAATAATGCCCACCCTTAAAACTACATGTGAATTCCAACCCAAGTAGGTTTCATTTAGAGTGTATTATTTCTTTACTTCTGTAGGGTAATTGTGTAACACACTGTCAGTAGCAATGGGTTTCATTTTGACAGTTCAATAACATTTTTTTTTATTTTTAATAATTATAAACTAGCGCTTGACCGCAATCCCGCCTGATGGTAAGCAGTGATGCGATCGTTCATGGTAAAGCGCGCTAGTTTATTAAGAACCTATTCACTCAGATTGAGCGAATAGGAAGCAAGACGGCAGTTGAGCGAGGTGATGCAATGTTAAACCCAACAACACGACCAACGATGCTGCGCCAAAGGGAGATTGATCTGAAGACCCTCCAAGACCAAACTCCCAACACAACAACATTTGGTGCATCGTACCCGGCACACATGGCAACACAACTGCTCAGACCCGTCCTCATCGCTTTATTTACGTTTTTGAGCAAATAATCCTAGCCGATCGCTGACATAAATGAAAATGATAAATCAAATCAAATCACTTTTGAATTGTCAGAAGGTCGGTCAGTCAGTAAGGTGAAGTTAGTCGCCAGACAATGTGTTGAAGATAATTACTGCTCATGCATACATGGCTGCCGAACCGTCGGGAACTGCGTGCATATTGCCAGTATAGTTTATTTTTTATCCTGCACTAGGCGCCAACAATAATTTGATGCTCCTGAGATATTTTTATTAATCACAGTAAATATTGATCTCGTCGAATTAATAATGTAAATATAATTAAGTTTCTTTTTTCAATATTTCCACACCTCACAAGAAAGCGACAATTAGCATGATAAACTAGAGACATTTATCTATCCTCACAATTTCATTTCAGTCCGCCGTGGGTTTTTCTTCCATACTATTTGCCCATTGACCGTTTCGAACATATGAAGCAATGGATTGGCAATTTGCTTCGAAATGATTCCTTCTAATTGTAATGGCGCGTTTCGCAATTAGGGTGGTCTTAAAATGGTATAAGATAGCATTGTAAGAAAAATAATAGGGACCCGGAAGTATTAAGTATCATTATTCAAATTTAACTTAGGTATGTTTCAGATTACCCTTGTGGTACCGGGCATAGTATAGTACCAATCCATATCCTCCCGTGGGTGTCGTAAGAGGCGACTAAGGGAACTCTCACCAGGGAAGTGGAAAGCGGCGCTTCTCCTGTGGAATAACAAATTACTGCGATTTCCAACCCGTCTGGGAAGCGTAGGGATTATGGCAATGCTCCCAACGGAAGAAAGCCTTAGGGGAGGCCTATATCCATTAGTGGACGTCTTTCGGCTGAAATGATGATGATGATGTGGGGGTCTTGCCAAGAGGTGTCGTGTTACCTACACATTCCAGCAGTCTAGTAGTTTGATACAACGTACGTCGAGGGTCTAGAACAATTTGCCCCCGGCGGGCCCCCGTCTTATTATGATCAAAGTCTCTTCAAGGCTTGAGTGAAAAATCTGTGTGATCTGACCTAGAGGTCAGAACTACTAGGCTAACTTGGCAGTCGATCTATACAATTTGTAAAGAAAACCCCGTCCGACCCATAAGGATAATAAAGATTAGGTAAACACATGACCAAATAAAATGTGAAATTTTACATAATCATCATAGTAACAATACTAAAGATTTTTGAAATATTTTTTTTTTCGCGAATTAATTTCAACTTCCCCAAAATATGGTATTTTTTTAAAAAGTGACAACACCTTATTATGAGGGAGGCGACCGCGTGCCGCGCTCCCTGCCCCCCTTTCGTCCGCGTATTCATTGCCTACCACACATGTGTTTAGTTACCTAATTTTGCGAAATAATATTTATTTTCTTAGGGGGATTTTTTTTTTTAAGTTTATCCCAGCTTTGTAGGCATTAGTAGAATTAGTTATCGCTATCTAATAATACCTTTACGAATCGGACAGGGTTTTATTTATATATTGTACAGAAATACTGGTATTGTTGCATGCAGTTAGACTAGTAACCGATCCCAGCATAATTGGGCAAAAGCTTGGTAGATGAATCTAATTCCGGGAAAACATTGATCTCATCCATTTTTAGAAACAGATTTATTTTGTCTCACTTACAATTCTGTCCAAAAACTAGGTCAGTTATTCATATTGCCATATGCACCTGTCCGCTGAACCTGTTACGTCATACCTTTCAGTGTTTGAGTGGGCCACGTTTGATTGATTAGAATCGATACTAATTTTAACATCATCGCTTATTTCGCCTTCCATTACGGAGATCGACATATTGATTGGTAGCCAAATTGAAACGACGCTAATAGCAATCATTTTCACATCATTCATTTCGGTATTTTCGGTCAGAAATAATAAATCGGCATTTGAAGAAACAAATGGAATTGATTTGGACGCGTCAGGAGTAACAATTCATTTTAAATCAGTGTTAAAAGTTAGTTGCTTTTGTGTGAACGGGTTTCACAATAAGATCTATGTCTGCCTTCGAAGAATTATAGAATATTTTAACCATATTGCCAGAAAGAATGGTCCCAATCTCTAACATCTGGTGGTTACTGGGAAGGTAGATGGACAACGTTCTAGAGTCAATCCCAGTTCAATCAGGTGGGTTGACCATATTCGTTCATCTCTGGACACCGGCCTGCATGTTGCTATACTCGCGGCCAGGGTTCGTAAGAGATGACGAAATATCATAAGGGAGAAGATATTTCCACAGGGACATTACGACCCTCAGTAATGAGGAGAACGACTTGAAGAGGAGGAGTGCGAGCATCTTTTTTTTGTTACCGTGAGCTTGTGTGAGGGATCCTTGGATTAATGTTAACATCCGCATATGTCGGTCAATCAGGTTTAGCTAGGCTTACCGAGTGTCTGTGATGGGTGACCATTTTTAACCTACTTCAAAAGGGAGGAGGATACTCAATTCGACTATATATATGCCTTTTTTATGTTTGTTCGCGGATAACATCGTCGTTTATGAACCGATTTTGATAATTCTTTTTCTGTTGGAAAGAAGACATTCCCAAGGTGGTCCCATGATAAGGACATCAGGGTTTGATGGTGGAAGACCAGAGAAATCAAGGGGAACTTTCAAAAATCGTAGGGGCAACCAGTGCGTTTGTAAGTTTTTTCATTAAGTATTTTAGCGTCAGCATCCAATCTAACCGGATGCAGCTGAACAGTAGGTACTTTTTACAACTACAAAGTTTAAAATAAAAACTTTTTTACAAAAAAAAACAACCGACTTTCAAAAAACACTACAAAGTGAAAAATAACTAATTTCGGAAGTCGGTATCTTTGGTTTTTGTATATTAGTTTTGATACCGACTTTCGAAATTAGTTATTTTTCACTTTGTAGTGTTTTTTGGAAATCGGTTGTTTTTTTGTAATTTTTTTTTTAACATATTCAAATCCTCCGTAACTCGGAAAGTTATTATGTCAATTATCCAACAGGGTCTTAGTAAACTAGTGCGCTTTACCATCAACGATTGCGTCACTGTTTACCATCAGGCGGGATTGCGGTCAAGCGCTAGTTTATAATTTTATAAAACAAAAAAAATTTGCTAAACCATTGATCCATATGTTAGGAAAAGTTGTTTGCTCAATAACGTAAATACCGCAATGAATGTTGTTGAACTGTCAAAATGAAACTCATTGTTACTGATAGTATGTTACGCAATTACCCCCCTGGTATAGGCAACTGAAGGAACATGGCTAGATTTAAAACAGTAAAAGTCTGTGACGCCCATCAAATGACTTCTCCCGTTTTGCCCAGAGAGGGCGAAGTTCTATTAAAAAATACGAGTGTGCTTATGACCACACGATTGAAGTGAAACTTCTTTCGCTCCATCTGTATGTATATATATATATATATATATATATATATATATATATATGTGTGTGTGTACAATATATACATGTATACAAATATACATATATTAATTTTCTATAAATATTTAAATTTATTTCATGGTTTCATTGGTAAATTAATATTTTTGCATAGATCTTCTATATTTATTAAAAAAAAAAAAAAAAACTCTTTGTAGACCTTGTAGTACCAAACTCGCGCCACGGGCGCCTCTGTGCTTATATCCCCCACTTAACTTCCGTTCGCCTTGCCCGATCACTTTTCGTAACGCTTACGTCACGCGTTCGCCAGCTTACTCCCTAAGTCAAGCGTGCGTAAAGAAGTTTCACTTCAAAAGGGATACTCCGTAATTTCCGTCAATTTAATTTAAACAGATAATAGTAGAAGAAAATACACAAGACGATTTCATTTTAAGTAGGTAAATCAAATATGTATTCAAACTTTAAGTCTAAAACGTTAAGCCACTCATTGTATTGTGAACTTTTCTTGAAGACTAATCATTGTACTTTCCACACAGAAAATCTGCCACCTCCGAGGCTGGAAGCCAGGTGACCCCAAGAACACGGAGACGCGCGAGATCATGATCAAGATCTGGGATGGACTTCGGAAGAGAGCCGACTCCAATAAAGATGGACAGGTAACTAGATAATATGCATTAGAGGGGTTGTTGTTATCGAGTATAATTTGCGTGGCGCGGTTTCACCCTTGTGAACGTAACGCTAATGACACCACGGCACGCTGCAATACATAGGATAAATATCCGTATAAAAAGTGTACCAAGGCCTCTGCCTCGAAACTTGCGGGCCGCGGGACGGCGGCGGCGGCGGCGAATGAGCGGCAGGATCTTATGCGTAAAATCAAACGGATCGGTTCCCGAAAACAGCGGCGCGGCGGCGAGCAGCGAGCGGTGTACTTCTCGCGCTCGAATCTTGCGGGCAGCGGGCGGTCAGCGAGCGGTGATCGAGCGTTAGGAATAAATTTGAATCAAAAAGAAGTTGCCGCCATGTTCAGACATTTCTTTCGAGGATGAAAACAAATATCTCGTCGACACAATCATGAACACAACACTACGCGGCTATAGTGACGTGTGCTCTGCCCGCTAGTTTCGAGAACGGGTCGTCGATGCCCGCCCGGCTCCCACGCCGCTGCTGCCGCCGCCCTGCTGCCCGCAAGATTCGAGGCAGCGGCCTAAGTGTTAAATCCTGTTTATAACGGATGTAATAAGGCTGGCACAGTGGTTAAGCCATTGACTACTGAGCTGCGTGTCACGGGTTCGATCCCTGCACGGAACAAATATTTGTATGACCTACAAGTAATTGTTCCGGGCCTGGCTCTTTGTGTATGAGTTTATAGGTATGTTTGTAAACGCACCCACGATACAGAAAAAATGCTAGTTTGGGTCATCATATTTAAAAAAAAAAACCGGCCAAGTGCGTGTCGGACTCACGCACAAAGGGTTTCATACCATTGATTTAAGAAATTAAAGGATTTAAGTTATTTGTATGAAAGATTACGCGGTAATAAGCGGTTAACGATTTACGAGGTATTAAAAAAAACTACTTACTAGATCTCGTTCAAAACAATTTTCGTTGGTTGTTTTTATAGTAATGTAAATCATATGTTTTTTTTTTTTAATTTTTCATTTTCTTATTTTAGGAGTTCTAACTCCTAAAATAAGAAAATGAAAATGAAATGAAAATGAATGAAATGGTGGGGGGGGGGGGGGGCAACTTCTTTTTTTTAATTATTATAAACTAGCGCTTGACCGCAATCCCGCCTGATGGTAAGTAGTGATGCGATCGTTGATGGTAAAGCGCGCTAGTTTATTAAGAGCCTATTCACTCAGAAAAACTGAGCGAAAAGACTTTGGAAGCGTCTGTCACGCTAACTGTTCGGTTCAGAAAAAAATATTTTAGACACCTCGATATCATTTGTGAAGACCTATCCATAGATACCCCACACGTATGTGTTTGATGTAAAAAAAAAATTGAGTTTCAGTTCTAACTTATGGGGAGCCCCAATATTTATTATTATTTTTTTATTTTTGCATCAAGACCTTAATGCGGTCCACAAAATACATATACCTACCAAGTTTTAACAGTATAGCTCTTATAGTTTCGGAAAAAAATGGCTGTGAAATACGGACGGACAGACAGACATGACGAATCTATAAAGGTTCCGTTTTTTGCCATTTGGCTACGGAACCCTAAAAACTGTTTACCAAATTTTATCCAATTCTGTTTAGTAGTTTTTAAAAACGAAGAAGAAAGAGTAATAAACATGTATACATCCTCACAAACGTTTTCATTAATAATATTAGTAGGGTTAGTAGAATAGGATTAGTGCCATCAATATTAGTGGGGTTAGTAGAATAGGATTAGTGCTATCAATATTAGTGGGGTTAGTAGAATAGGATTAGTGCCATCAATATTAGTGGGGTTAGTAGAATAGGATTAGTGCCATCAATATTAGTGGGGTTAGTAGAATAGGATTAGTGCTATCAATATTAGTGGGGTTAGTAGAATAGGATTAGTGCCATCAACATTAGTGGGGTTAGTAGAATAGGATTAGTGCCATCAACATTAGTGGGGTTAGTAGAATAGGATTAGTGCCATCAATATTAGTGGGGTTAGTAGAATAGGATTAGTGCCATCAATATTAGTGGGGTTAGTAGAATAGGATTAGTGCCATCAATATTAGTGGGGTTAGTAGAATAGGATTAGTGCCATCAATATTCTGGACCCTAATTGAGTAACATACACTACTATTATCATATTGAATAATTTTGAAGCATATTGATACTCTATTCTATATCTATACTAATATATAAAGCTGAAGAGCTTTTTTGTTTGTTTGTTTGAACGCGCTAATCTCAGGAACTACTGGTCCGATTTGAAAAATTCTTTTTGCGTTGGATAGCCCACTAATCCAGGAAGGCTTTATAACATCACGCCATGACAACTAGGAGTGGAGCATAACTAACTCCACGAGAACGAAGTCGTTGGCGGCCGCTAGTGCTGTATATGTTCGAAAAATATGTTTCCTAAATAACATAAATAAGGCAATGTGTATAAAAGTGAAATAACCGACCATTATATAATGTGGAAATGATAACTCATTTCCATAAAAAAAAATAAAAAAAATACGCTATTTATTTATTTATAAAAAGGATTGTGTGACTTTATGAAAACAAGGTAAAAGTGAAACTTTTTTTCACATTATAGACATTTAACTTAAAATGAGTAATAGTGTATACACTACATGGTCAGCTGCTACAAACTATAGTCGCCGCCATATTGGCCATGGCTGCGGCCGACCGCCACGCGACATGCAACACACAGACGAAAAAGTTTGAGAATCTTTCAGTTTATAAATCAGTTTTTTACTTTTCGAATTTTTTTTAATAATTATTTAATACTAGCTTCCCGCCCGCGGCTTCGCCCGCGTGGTATTTGGTTATATCGCGCTTTTTAGATTTTCCCGTGGGAACATTTTTCTATGATAAAAATTACCCTCATCATCATCTCAGCGATAATCCCAGTCGCATCCGAAGCTTTTTCAGCTTTGGAGTCTGGGGTCCGCTTTACCAGTCTAACTGCTGATTTTCCGTGAAGCATCTGCCGCCTGACCTCCACAACCCGAAGGCGATATCGAAGCATTGCAGTTAGATCGAGTTATGGTAACCGGGACCAACGGCTTAACGCGCTTTCCAAGGCACGACCAGACCAGTGCAAATATTCATATTCATGCATACAAATACTTGCACTGCGCGGGGATCGGAACCGCGTTCGCTACCGCACGCCACGGAGGCTGTCAAAAAAATTACCCTATTATTTAATAAATTTCAAAGCAATCGGTTCAGTAGTTACGGCGTGAAAGCGGAACAAACAAACAAACTCAGTTTCCGATTATTTAAGGATAACCGCTATACTGCGATAAGCTAATCGCCACTATACATGCTCACCATTCTTCAATACCACCCGTCCGTCTTCCACAATCACCTGGAATTATGATGGCATTGAAATGTCATTATCTATACAGGGTGTATCTGACATTGTAACGCAAACTTCGCGAAAAGGCTAGACTGCATGCCACTAATAAAATTATGATAGTAATTTATGTCGTTAATGAACGGTTACAGAATTCACAGTGTTTAAAAAAAGTGTCTGCTCGGCCTTTGAACGTTGCAAGCGTGCCGCCGTGCGGGTCTGTAGGTATGACGTTGTTCCCTGATGTGAACTCTATTAAATCAGCTGATAATATAGTTTTTCGAGTTTTATTTTCTTTACGTTTTTGGTGTAATTAGCGAATTAATTATTTTACTTTAAAATCTTATTGGGTTATAAAAGTATAGCAATTATGAACGGTCTAAAGTGAAAAAACTACATATATATGTCGGAGACAGCAACGGCAGAGCGGTAGGGTCGACAGCATCTTGGTGTGGTGGTACAGGTTCCATTTCGTAGGTGAGTTTTGAATTGAAGCACGACGTGTAGATATACCCTCCAATCTTCATAATAACAATTTGAATAGGCAAACCGACAGTTTCGGTTCGGAGAAGTGCCTTGGTCCGCGTCTCGATGCAAAGTGACCGTTCGACGAACCCCACTTTCCAAAGCGACTCTGTCCATGTGCCGCCATCACAAGCGTTTGCCCCTCTACTACGTAAATCAAATCAGCAACTTCTATTAAAATTATTCCGACGATCTCCGACATATATTTTTTTGAAATCATGAATAAGCCGACGAAAAATTCCTCCACTGAGGGGTTCAGAATCATGTACTAGATCCATGGTACTCGTTTGTGCGTCGATGTCAGATACACTCTTTATAATTATCCTATAATATCCACCGAGAAGAGGCCTATGTCCTAAGAGTACATCTCTTAGGACATAGGCCTCTTCTCGGTGAAAGGGAATGGGTCGTAAGACTTGTAATCTACCAGTGTGGGTTGATAGATGTCACATGCCTTGGAAGTTTTGCCTCTAGAACATGCTGATTCCCTCACGATGTTTTCACCATTTTGAGAGCAGCGGGGATAAAATTATTAACACAAATGCCATAATATGGCACCTCACAATCACAATATTTTGTTCGTAAAATAATGCTCCTAAGAAATGAATGATGTTGAATAGACATGATGAAAGCTATTTTTACTGGTAGTGTGTTATGCAATAACCTCACAGATCGCTTGGTGAAAACTTCACAACGACTGTTTGCCACTTCTCATAATCGTGTTGACCGAACAGCGGCAAATCGGTGATAAGTCATAAGCCGTTTGTCAGCTGTAGGGAATTGTGTACACGAAGATAAGAGAAAAGCAACAGACAGGTCGCTTGATACTTAAAACAGTGAGGCAAGGCTGTACTTGCCTTAATATAAGTCTGTACTTATTCAATCCAGTACTAAACGAGACTATATTCATATATTTTCTCCATCTCTTTTATGTATGCAAACTTTTTGTTACTGTAAGATTTCTTTGGAAATGTTCAATAAAGAATTAATGAAAAAAATGTGTATAAATATCACAAACCAAACTAAATACTGTCAAAAATAGGGAAGCCTTGCCACCAAGCGATTTGTCGTGTTCCGGCATGATGTCTGGTGAAGCCGTACGGAGGACGGGTCTGAGCAGTCGTGTTGCGATGTGTGCCGGGTACGATGCGCCTAATTTTGTTGTGTTGGGAGTTTGGTTGTGGAGGGTCTTCAGATCAATCTCCCTTTGACGCAGCATCGTTGGTCGGGTTGTTGGTTAACAGTGCATCACCTCGCTGAACTGCCGTCTTCCTTCCTATTCGCTCAGTTTTTCTGAGTGGGTAGGCTCTTAATAAACTAGCACGATTTACCACCAACGATGGCGTCACTGCTTACCACTAGGCGGGATTGCGGTCAAGCGCTAGTTTACAATTATAAAAAAAAAACAAACGGTATAAAAAAATTATAAAAATTATAAAATAAAATAGAATCAGATTACAGCCATTATCAAAAATTTGCTGTTGCATTTGAGAAAAAAGACAGAGAGAGAATGAGAAGAGAAAATAATGTTTATTTCAAAACAAAAATACATACATTCTTCATAACATAACCTCTGTCTTCGCTGTATTCTCGATATACACTTGCCCGAGTAAATCTCAAACGCCACAAATGGAACTGGATTGGTCACATCTTTTTATTCAGCCTAGAGATGTCTACTGCTGGAGAAAGGCCTCCCCCAAGGCTTTCCACGATGACCAGTCTTATGCTGCCCGCATCCATCGGCTTCCCGCGACCTTCACCAGGTCATCGGTCCATCTTGTTGGGGGCACATGCTCTGAAGGAATCCTGAAGATATATCAAGGCAAGCCCTGGATTGGAATCCCCAAGGAAAGCGTAAACGTGGCTACCCTAAGCAGACCTGGCGGCTAACAGTCATCGCAAAAGCGAAGAACATAGAGAAGACCTGGAGTGAAATAAAACGCGAGGATCAAGACCGAACGGGATAGCTGCACACTATGGACGCCCTCAGCCCCATCTAGGGGACACAGGAACTTAATTCAAGACACAATCTTTAAGAGCTTATCCTATTTACTGTTTTACTAATATTATTAACGTGGGACTTTGGGTGGATGGTTACTACTTTTTCACGCTAAGCCTACGAATTCGGATAAAATTGGTTCACAAGGGGTTTTATAACCAGATTTAAAATTTATAGGATATTTTATTCCAATATTACCACGTGATCGAAAATTATGGGACTGGAACCGCAAAGCGTACATATATTATAGAAGTACCTATATTGGTATATCTATATATATAAAAGAAAGTCGTGTTAGTTACATCATTTATAACTGAAGAACGGCTATACCAATTTGGTTGAAAATTGGTAAGGAGGTAGCTAAGAACTGGGAGAAGGACATAGGATACTTTCTATGCCGCTCCCCGTCGTTCCTGTGGGAATAAATGAGCTTCTTTGTTTCGACTTCTCCCTCACTTTTATGCTACCCTGGTACCTTGAACGTCAAAAAATATGCACAATAAACCTTCTTTCATGTATTATGATTATTTGATAATGATGAACGAATGAGGTTTATTGTTTCGACTTCTCCTACAGTTTTGTGATACCCTGGTACTTTGCACGTCTACAAACTATGCACAATAAAACCTCTTTCATGTATGGTGATTTGATAATGATGAATGAGCTTTTTTATTGTTTCGATTTCTCCTACACTTTTATGCTACCCTGGTACCTTCCACGTCAAAAAAATATGCACAATAAACCTTCTTTCACGTATTATGATTATTTGATAATGATGAACGAATGAGGTTTATTGTTTCGACTTCTCCTACAGTTTTGTGATACCCTGGTACTTTGCACGTCCACAAACTATGCACAATAAAACCTCTTTCATGTATGGTGATTTGATAATGATGAATGAGCTTTTTTATTGTTTCGATTTCTCCTTCACTTTTATGCTACCCTGGTAACTTCCACGTCAAAAAAATATGCACAATAAACCTTCTTTCACGTATTATGATTATTTGATAATGATGAACGAATGAGGTTTATTGTTTCGACTTCTCCTAAACTTTTGTGATACCCTGGTACTTTGCACGTCCACAAACTATGCACAATAAAACCTCTTTCATGTATGATTATTTGATAATGATGAATGAATGAGGTTTATTGTTTCGACTTCTCCTACACTTTTGTGCTACCCTGGTACCTTCCACGTCAAAAAAATATGCACAATAAAACCTCTTTCATGTATGGTGATTTGATAATGATGAATGAGCTTTTATATTGTTTCGATTTCTCCTACACTTTTATGCTACCCTGGTACCTTGCACGTCAAAAAATATGCACAATAAACCTTCTTTCATGTATTACGATTATTTGATAATGATGAATGAATGAGGTTTATTGTTTCGACTTCTCCTAAACTTTTGTGCTACCCTGGTACCCTGCACCTCCACAAAGTAGGAAACACGTGTCCAGTATTTTTAAGTTAATAATATTATGTACAAAATTTCAAAAAGATATAATGAAAAACCACAAAGTTATAATAAGCTTGCTACGAGTATTCTACTTGGTTGTCCCAACATATATGGTCAAAGATCCGCGCGCGAGCGAGCGCGGTGCGTTGACCTCTAGCGTCAGCTGTTGCGCGCGCACAATACTATGATGGTGTATCGTAAGCTGCGTGACGCACTCGGTAACTACACTAACAATTTCTAAATGTGTTTGGGACAAAATATAACATGGTGTCAAAATTATTGGAATCGATTCAGTTGCTTATTCACTATCTATATATATAAAAGAAAGTCGTGTTAGTTACTCCACTTATAACTCAAGAACGGCTCCATCGATTTGGCTGAAAATTGGTAGGGGGGTAGCTAAAAACTAGGAAAAGGACATAGGATACCTTTTATCCCGTTCCCGTCGATCCCATGAGAATGAATTAGCTTCATTGTTTCGACTTCTCCTACATTTTTATGCTATCCTGGTACCTTGCACCTCCACAAAGTAGGAAATACGTGTCCAGTATTTTTAAGTTAATAATATTATGTACAAAATTTCAAAAAGATATAATGAAAAACCACAAAGTTATAGCTTGCTACGTGTATTCTACTTCGTTGTCCCAACACAAAGACATTAAAATTATTCCCAACATAAATATGGTCAAAGATCCGCGGGTGAGCAAGCGCGGTGCATTGGCCTCTAGCGTCAGCTGTTGCGCGCGCACAATACTATGATGATGTATCGTAAGCTGCGTGACGCACTCGGTAACTACACTGTAACAATTTCTAAATGTATTTGGGACAAAATATAACATGGTTGGTTGGAATCGATTCAGTTGCTTATTCACTATTTATATATAACTCAAGAACGGCTGAACCGATTTAGCTGAATATTGGTGGGAGGTAGTTAAGAACCCGTCCCCGTCGTTCCCGTGTGACGTGACATAAGACATGGTCCAACTCATTCAAAACGTAAGTCAGCAATTCATATACCAAAAATGGTATAACAAAAAGCAAATTACAGCTGAGCATATTTAAAAAAAAAGTCTAACCGGTTGAAGCAATCGTTTAAAGCTAAGAATATAAATACTCTCTGCTGGTTTAAAGTTTCTAATAAAAACCACAAAGCCAACTTCAACTTCAAAATTTCTAATATTGTATTGCTGTGCCATTTATCATCAATAAAAATATCATGCCGTGACCAAGACCATCAAATCTTTCTCGACAAAGCGGTAATGCAAGAGTAAATCGAAACATTCTGAATGAAAGCACTGAAGAAGAGCAAGAAATTGCACGTGCAGAGCGCCGCCTTACTATGCCTCGACTTCGTGCTTCTCACTCACAAGAGCAAAGGGAGGCGGCAGTCCGTGAAACTGTTCCGTTGACAATGCGAAATCCGTGAACAAACCTCAGAGATCATCATCATCATCATCAATCTTTTTATCGTCCCACTACTGGAGACAGGTCTCCTCTCATGCAGAGAAGTATTGTGCGTAATCACCACGCTTGCTCAATGCGGGGTGGCGATTTCAGACTTATAAAGTCCAGGTTTCCTCAAGATTTTTTCCTTCACGTTCAGTCATTGGTGTCCTAGATATTATACTTAGAGAGTACATATCACTTTAGAAAAGTTACATCGCGCAAACATACAAGAGAGGCTGGTGTTTTAACCACTAGGCCACCACGACATCTCAGAGATCAATAGCTAGATAATTTACGAAGCACAAGTAGAAATTCATTTCTTTCACAAGGTGCTACACTAAATAAATGACAAATAAAAAAATCATGGAATATTTTTTTTTTAATTTATTTACAGTGTTCCTAATTTAAAAAGTAAAAAATGTGATCATGTGATATTTATTGCCTTTAAGGCGGAACAAAGTTCGCCGGGTCAGCTAGTTTGGTATAAATCACGGTTTTCATTTTCGATTTGGAACTAATTTGACAGTGAGAACACACTCTAACAATACCTACAGCGTTAATACACACACACACACACCCTCACACACACACACAAATAGACTACAGCAATACTTATAATTGGTTCTCAACTCTCCCCTACCTGTCAGTAGCCGACATTTCCTCAGATTTTATCAAGCACTCTGGGGACGTCATCAGCTCGATTATTTTCTGTAAGTTCTCATTTTACATTTTAAACCCATAAAAATGGAAAACAGCAATACCCAGGAAAATTAACGGAATTGAAAACTTGAAATTATTTTTCTTCTTGTAAAATTTTCGTTTCTGCCACCTTATCCTTAACGATTTCTTAGTATTGCAGGTTTTTGGCAATATTTCGGATAGGTTATTTTTGCCGGTGTATTACCTTTTGTAGTCTCTCATTTTAGGAGTTGCCTAGCCTTGGATATTTCATTTTCGTCCAGTTAACCGTTTCTATAACTTTCAATGTATAGGATTTTTGGCGGAAAGTTAGGTATCAAAAACAGCATGAATGGATTTCACACAAGGTTCTACCACGTTAAATCTTATGAATATTTTCATCTATCTCTTTTTACTGGCACTTTTTCGTTTCATCGACTTTCCAATCATAATGATTCTAAAGAAGTTTTCAGTTCAAAAATGAACCTTTAAGGTCTTCAAACAAAATTTGTGTTCTACGCACGCCTCAAATAGATTTCGTGACAGGGTCCACGTAGACCGATGCCTGTTAGAGCCGTGGGTTGGTTCGAAAGAGATACCGTGGCCTCTGGCGTACTGGCAAGTGAAAGACCACGAGTGGGTTTAAGTCAGTGAACGTCTGACACCTGCTTCAGCTCCATCCTGACGGGGAGGAAAAAAAAAAAAAAAAAGAAATATATATTTCCAAACCAAATAGATACTACCTAAATGGATCTACCTACAAACGGGGGATCATAGGTGTACTAAATGAAATGTTACAGTTGCTAAAAGCAAAAAAAAAAAATTGTAAAGTTGGAAAAAGTGTAAAAAATACTCTACATAAAAAAAAATGTCTACCTTTATTGTTATCATCATATGTCCAGTCTAATCGAATGCATCTGAATACCTACCAATATTTTACATGGAGCTGCTGCCTATCCGACTTCCAGATCCCAGTTACTGGGTAATACGATACCCCATCGTAAGACTGATTGTCAAACGTACATACTTCTAACTACCCGTGACAAATGTTATAGCTACACGAATTACAACCTATCTGACTTCCAGATCCCAGTTACTGGGTAAAACGATACCCTTGGTAAGATTAGTTGTCAAAGATTGACGAAGAACAGCAAAGATCAACAGTTGAACATGCTTTCTGAGGACGAAAATTATTAACACTTTACACCCATCGTAACATATGTTATTCGGGTCTCCCTACGAATTCCTTGCTTATCTCACCCTAAGCTTAATGCATCGTCTTAATAGAACGCAAGCCGAATGAATGACAGGTTGGCGCGATTTATTATCGTACAGACGACAGCACATGAAGCTCGTATAATATGTCAGATTTCTTTATTACATTTTCCACTTTATGTATTTAAGGCTCAAAATTGATTGGGAATTTCTGACAGTTTCGAGTAGGTTGACCTGCTGTCGTCCGTATGTACGTGCAATCACACTGAACTCGAATAAGTGTCCTAAATGACAATCGCAAAATGCGGTCGGGCGACTCAATTGTTAGTATACGAAGTAAAGGAAGTAAGGTAAGTAAAGGAACACGAGTGGGTTTTAGTCAGTAAAAGTCTGAAATACCCTTCCGCTGCACCCAGAGAGGGAGAGGTAATTTGATGATATAACATCCTGAAAAAAAAAATCGCATCGCTTATTCGCGCGTTGGTCGGGCATTCGCGTTATATTAGGACGATGCCTAACAATGTATATCGTGCGAACGGAATTTTACTATCCCTAGGAGAGATTACTTGAAGCAATGTCTAATAAAACTGAAGCGGCCCATCTCACAAAAGGCAGCATTAATTTTCTCAATAACGGGCTCCTTTATTAAACTTTCTGCTGTTATATTTTCCTAAAACCTTGCGTAGATTGATTGTTAGATTAGATGATAATTTTTTTTTATTTTCACCCGACTGCGGAAAAAAGGATAATTTTTTTACGTAATTCCGTTCAATAGTATACGATTATTTATTTCCTGATCAGTTTCCGCTTCTATCACTGTTTACGGGTTTCATTAAAGTTTTCTCTACTTCAGCCGCACAAGTCGGCAATAACATTGGCTGCCGCCAGAAGTTATCATCCACCAGGCAAAATCTGCGATTCGTAGTGTTCTGCTATGATGTCTGATGAAGTCATATGGAGGACGGGTCTCAGCAGTCGTGTTACGATATGTACCGGGTACGATGCGCCAAATGTTGTTGTATCGGGAGTTTGGTCGTGGAGGTTCTCCATATCAATCTCTCTTTGACGCAGCATCGGTGATCTTGTAATTGGGTTTAACAATGCATCACCTCGCTCAACTGCCGTCTTCCTTTCTATTCATTCAGTATTTTTTTTTTTGAGTGAATAGGCTCTTAATAAACTAGTGCGCTTTAACATCAACGAATGCATCACTGTTTATCAGGTGAGATAGCGGTTAAGCACTAGTTTATAATTATTAAAAAAAAAATATTGTCAAACCAAAAAAGGACTGTTTCAATATTACAACTGCAAAATGATTGTCTTGACATACCTCAAATATTAATTTAAGTAATCTTTATTATTTGACGAAGATACCTACGTACGTAATGATACGTTAACTGATTATTTCAATCACACGGGCTTAATTTACCACCCACCAGACAAAGTCTTGCCGCCAAGCGATTTGTCGTGTTCCGGCATGATGTCTGGTGAAGCCGTACGGAAGACGGGTCTGAGCAGTTGTGTTGCGCTGTGTGCCGGGTACGATGCGCCAAATGTTGTTGTGTTGGGAGTTTGGTCGTGGAGGGTATTCAGATCAATCTCCCTTTGGCGCAGCATCGTTGGTCGTGTTGTTGGGTTTAACATTGCTTCACCTCGCTCAACTGCCGTCTTCCTTCCTATTCGATCAGTTTTTCTGAGCGAATAGGCTCTTAATAAACTAGCGCGCTTTACCATCAACGATCGCATCACTGCTTACCATCAGGCGGGATTGCGGTCAAGTGCTAGTTTATAATTATATAATTAAAGTGAAAACCTAAGCATAGCCCTCTCCATTGCCCTTTGAGAGACTTTGAGCCTTCGTATAAGCCCATTGTTAGCGACCACGTCTCGATTCCATAAGTCATCACTGGCAACACACACTGGTTGAAGATTTTTGTCTTGAGACACTGCGAAAATTTCAATAAATTACTAATACTTTTTTTTAAATTATTATTTAATAAAAACGTTGTCCAACTCTAGGAATTACTCTTGAATCGAAGGTGCGTTTACAAATATTTAAACTTAAATACAAAAACAGCAAACCCCAGAACAACTACCTAGAGGCCATATAAATATTTATTCCGTCCTTCAGTTTCGTGATATGCTGAATTGTTTTTCTTTCCCGCGAAGCTCTTTTTAATAATTACCGTAAGTATGTTTATACTTGTTCATAATTCATAATTATTATGTGTACCATTACAATTTGTACCAATATAAACTGTACCATTACAATTACGTCTACTGTGACAAGTATACCCAAATTTTAATCATACCCGATTACATTTATTAACCCGTCAGCGTTGGATGGTACCCAAATGACCCACCACGCTTAATTACTTATTCATTTTTTCAAGCATTGTTACCGTGGCAGGCCTTTATTAGAATTTCGCTCCGTAATTCACTTATTGTTCAAGCTGCTTCCACCGCTTTCTAACAACGTCATGCCTCACGTCAGTTCGATATACATACGTCTGTACGTAGGTATTATATAAACCTTTGTTTGATACATTATGGAGGGCGTAGCCGGATCCATTTACCAATCCGTTATTCACGCATTCTGTATATAAAACTAAGTAAACATTAGGAAAATATATTGCTGGGATATTAGTTTTATTTTTGATACGAAAATTCGCTGTTACCTACGGTAGTGTGAAAAGTAATGCACATGAAACTTGCTCATGGGAGCGTACAGAATCTTATTATTGTTTAACACACTAATCCAATTCTCCATATGTTCCAATTATATGTCTACTCAACAGCATAAATAACGCAATAAGTGTTGTTAAACTGTGAAAATAAGATCCATTGATACCGAAAGAGTGTTATGCAAATACAATACAGAGAATGTGTGTGTTATTTAAAGTTTTATAACATTAAAAGATTGTTTTTTTTTTACTCAAAGCCAGTACACGCTATGTAGCCAAGCATATTATACGTTACGGAATTGCATCGCTGACAGAGGTGGTCGGCACTGGTGTAGCTACACAGGAGCTAAATTTAGTATTCGGGAACACTGTTGGAGCTGCTGAACCTTGGACAAAACTATCTTTGTGTTGTGCAGATTCAATTTCTTAGTATTGTATAATTGCATGGCACACGTGTGAGCACAATGTACTTGCTGTAAAGCATCTATTTGTTGGGTTAGTCTTTTTTTGTTATTTTTTTTTTTTGTGTGTTTTCCATAATGGACGCTCTTAGCGTACAATATATTTCTGCATCGTTCTCACACGGTTGATTTCAACATGAATGATGTAATCAAATATTTGTATCAATAGCTTGATAATTTAAAAGAGTGTCCACTCTTTGGAATGGGCGACTAGCTTCACCTTACTGACTGACCGACCTTCTGACAATTCAAAAGTGCCTGTAACTGGTTTATTTGAAATAAATGCTTTGATTTTGATTTTTTGATTTTAAATATTCGTCAACATTTAAAAAATATGAAAGAAACAAATATTAACTACTCGCAGTACAATTCTTCTCCTTTTTCTTCAGCCTGTAGAGGTCTACTGCTGGATATAGGCCTCCCCAAGGATTTCCACAATGACCGATCTTGTGCTGCTCGCATCCTTCAACTTCCCGCAAACTGCATGGAATATCGGAGCTGCCGGACTGGTAGGGTGGTGTCGTGTGCACAGCATTGGGAGAGTTTGCCATAATCCCCACGCTTGGCAGACGGGTTGGGGATCGCAGTCTTTTGATATTCCACAAAAGAAGCGCTGCTGCTCGCTTCCCTGGTGAAATTTACCTTAGTCGCCTCTTACGAAACCCACGGAAGGATATGGGTTGGTACTATTCTAAGCCCGGTACCACACGGTATACAATACAAAACGGAAAACCATGATCTCAGCTTAATTTTTCAATTATCTGCTACAGTATCTTCAATCTTCATAACCAGAAGGTTCGTAGGTATGATCGGGTGTTTTGTGTGTCCTTTAATATGTACTAAACAGAAGTATTATCTTTTTATTCTTTTGATTGACGATACAAAAAACATATACCTATATATATCTTAAAAATGGGAAAAACAAGTGACTCGCGCTTCGTTAAGGGTGTATTTACTTTGAGAATTAACTGTTCAACAATTTACATACTTTTATATTGGTGGAAATATTTAAAAGTCATCTACCAACAACTCTCAAAGCTAAAGTTATGAACTCATGTCTTATACCGACCCTAACCTATGGAAGCCAGACCTGGAAATTCTCCATACAAGCCATGAATAACATCAAAACATGTCAAAGAGGTTTAGAGCGAATCATGTTAACCATAAAGAAAATGGACAAAATAAGACATTCAAAGATAAGAGACTTCACTAAAGTTACAGACTCCTTGATTTATGCTCTAAAACAAAAATGGCAGTGGGCTGGACATGTGGCGAGAATGACTGACAGAAGGTGGACTTCGCGGGTTACTAACTGGTTAGGACCACCAGGCAAGAGCAAGAGGGGGAGACTTTTAAACCGCTTGGAAGATGATCTGAAAAGATCAACGGGCACAAACTGGTGCACCATAGCACAAGATCGACAAAACTGGGCATCTTTGGAGGAGGCCTTTACCCAAACCGGGGTTCTTGTTGATTAATAACACTACTATCATATTATAAACCTACATATATTACTAACATTACTAATAAATAGAAATATAAATTGTGTTTCCTGTAACATTATTAGTAACTATTGTAAAACAAGAAATAAAAACGCTTATTATTATTATTTATTATTATTATATTACGGATGAGAACAGTGGTGACTCAAAGTTATAGACCGGGGCTTACAACGTGTAGGTTCAAACCCCATCAGGCGTTTTACTTTGTGCAATTTATTTCATCACCATTGCTTTCAAAATGGCGAAAGAAAGCATCGTGATGAATTTTTATATTTATACATTGTGCTCACATGATAGAAGCAACAGAAATATGTAACGGAGAAATGTAACCCATACTTACTATGATTTTAAAAGAGTGTCCATGGAGTTTCTTGCACGTTCTTCTCCATAGAGATCTACGCTTTGGAACGTGCAATTTAGCTTCACTTTTCTTGGACTGACCGACATTGACTATTCAAAAGCACCAACGGATGATTAATTTGAAATAAACAATTTTGATTTTAACCGGCATGTCCTAGAGGCTAAAACTTCGACGTCATATTGTGACATCTAACATCCCGCACTGGGCCTGCGTGGTAGTTTTTTTTTTTTTTAACAATTATAAACTAGCACTTGACCGCAATCCCGCCTGATGGTAAGCAGTGATGCGATCGTTGATGGTGAAGCGCGCTAGTTTATTAAGAGCCTATACACTCAGAAAAACTGAGCGAATAGGAAGGAAGACGACAGTTGAGCGAGGTAATGCAATGTTAAACCCAACAACACGACCAACGATGCTGCGCCAAAGGGAGATTGATCTGAAGACCCTCCACGACCAAACTCCCAACACAACAACACTAGGCGTATCGTACCCGGCACACATCGCAACACAACTGCTCAGACCCGTCCTCCGAACGGCTTCACCAGACATCATGCCGGAACACGACAAATCGCTTGGCGGCAAGGCTTTGTCTGGTGGGTGGTAACTTCTGGCCCGAAGCCTCTCACTGAGTCCTCTCAGTGCCAGTACTCAGTGGGCTAGTGTCCCAATAGTGGCAACATCATTACTATGTACTATTCATTTTTTTTTCATGTATTGTACTATTCATTGATATGTATGTTATGTTCTTTTTATCGGCTTTATTTTTTATGCTAGCTAAATGTAGCTAGCATAAAAAATAAAGATATTTGATTTGCACGTTCTTACTCCAGCGCCGATCTTACCCCATCGCACCTTATATTATGGCTGTTAAATCTCAAATATGAAATATGATAACCCTCGAGCTGGTAATTCTGGGTTTATAGACTAAGCTCGTAATAGTTTAATCTTGTGATTTGCCAGTGCTTATAAATTTTGTGCTTAATTTAGACATAATGTTTAGATGTGATGTACAGAGATATTTGAAAGTAATATACCTACAGATATATTTTGATTAATTTCTAGTTTCAGCTATATATTCCATACTAATATTATAAATGCGAAAGTATCTCTGTCTGTCTGTCCGGCTTTCACTACAAAACTACTGAACCGATTGTAATGAAATTTGGTACACAGATAGTCTAGAGCCCGAGAAAGAACATAGGTTATAATATATAACATCTCGCTATGACCAATAGGAGCAGAGCAGTAATAAAAAATGTTGCGAAAACGGGGGCAAAAGCGGACGGATATATTGCTCTCTTTATTTTAACAGGCGCTATTATATTGAGTAAACTTTGACATTGTTTTTATTTTATTTTAAATTTAGTTTTTAGAATTATCATTGGCTTAGACAAAGGAATAACAAAAAAAAAATAGGTTTATAAGAGTGAAATATTCATATTTACCCTCTTTACTTTAAGTACCAGCATCGCCTTGCATTTCATCCGCATCAGTTTCCACCTCTTGGGAATATCCGGATAAAAACTAATCTATATGATAATCCTGCCCCCTAATCGACTAGTTGGCATCAGTTGGAATCGTTCGGACCGCCCATTTGTCCGTTCGGTCGAAACGATCCCAACTAGTTGCAATTATTTGACAAAAATGTTTTCGCCGATTAGGGAGCTGCCCCCTAATCGGCGAACACATTTTCGTCAAATGATTGCGACTAGTTGGTATCAGTTGGTATCAGTTGGGATCGTTTCGGCCGAACGGACCAATGGGCGGTCCGAACGATCGAACTCATTTCACTCACTCACTCGAACTAGTCGCAATCATTTGACAAAAATGTGTTCGCCGATAAGAGGGCTGGTTATAAACTATCTGTGTGTCTAAATTCATCCAAATTTGTCCAGAAGTTTTAGTATGAGTAACAAATCATACAAAATTTCAATTTATAATATTATTAGGATGTTAACTGTCGAGCTAGTATTTCCTGGGTTTATACACGAACTACGGAACAGTTTAATCATGCGAACTCGCCGTCCTCATAAATCTTAAGATCTTAGCTATAGAAGATTGATGTGATGTTAGAGATATTTTGATTAATTTCTAGTTTCGCCTTAATTATTATTAATGATCTGTCGCTGTGACTTCATTCAAGTGCATGTCGGAAACAAATTGAGTACCATGGGTTATATTTTCTTGCGCGGTAATGTAAATAATTATTTGTCTGTAGGTACCTAGGTAGGTCCAACTTCGAGAAAGAGGTGTCTCGTCGAATCCAGCTCGGCTGGGCAGCGTTCGGGAAGCTACGATACATCTCTCGTCGTCCAAAATACCACAGTGTCACAAGACTAAAGTCTTTGACCAGTGTGTGTTGCCAGTGATGACTTACGGAACTGAAACGTGGTCGCTCACAATGGGCAGAGTCACACAAAGGGCAATGGAAAAAGCTATGCTCGGAGTTTCTCTACGTGATCGAATCAGAAATGAGGAGATCCGCAGAAGAACCAAAGTCACCGACATAGCTCTACGAGTCGCTAAATTGAAGTGGCAGTGGACAGGGCAAATATGATATAAAATTTTACGTAATCATCATAGTAAAATCACTAATCAATTTTGAAATAATCTTTTTTTCCCGCGAATTAATTCCAACTTCCCCGAAATTTAGTATTAAAAAAAGCCATTTTGACGGTTTTATTATAATTTATGATTTTTTTGATTGCCTACCGCACATGTATTAAGTAACCTCTTTTTGCGAAATAATATTTATTTTTTTAGGAGTAGCTTTATTTTTTAAATTTTCGCCCGTCTTTGTGGGCATTAGTAGATTCAGTTATCGATACCTAACAATACCTTCACGGATCGGGCAGGGTTTTAACATCTAAAAACAGCTAATAACAGCTGCTATTCTACTTTTTAATCGTCGCGTCCCTGATGGCGACGACTCTTCGGCCAAATTACCTTATCTGTATCAAACTTGAAAAGACCAAACCACTTGTCTTGTTGTTGAGATGGGGGCCAATCCAGATCGCCTTTTTTACTTTTTAGAATCCTTGTTTTTTAGGGTTCCGTAGCCAAATAGCAAAAAACGGAACCCTTATAGATTCGTCATGTCTGTCTGTCCGTCCGTATGTCTAGCTATACTTGTGGGGTATCTATGGATAGGTCTTCAAAAATGATATCGAGGTTTATAATTTTTTTTTTTTTTCTAAACCGAATAGTTTGCGTGACAGATGCTTCCAAAGTGGGAAAAATATGTCCCCCCCCCCTCTAACTTCTAAAATAAGAAATCGAAAAATCTAATAAATAAACTTATCCTGTAGATTACTATAAAAACTACAAACGAAAATTGTTTTGAACGAGATCTAGTAAGTAGTTTTTTTAATACCTCGTAAATCGTAAACCGCTTATTACCGCGTAATCTTTCATACAAATAACTAAAATCCTTTAATTTCATAAATCAATGGTACGGAACCCTTTGTGCGTGAGTCCAACACGCACTTGATCGGCTTTTTTTTTTAATTTAACTTTTCTTTGTTTCTTTATATTGTAAATAAATAATTCTCAACCAAACTTTTTTCTTCAATCCCACAATAAACTTAAATTCAAGTACAAACAAAAACTTTTGTGCCACAAACCGCCGAAGCTCTTCACATGACTTAACCCTTTCAAGTCTCGAGAGGTTTCTAAAGTTCATATGAACTTATTCCATCAATTGTTGTCACTACAGAGTCTACTTATTGGTTTTTTGGTAACGTGCTAAACATGTTTCGGGAGGGGTTGCGAAACGTGACGTTTTAGTTTCATTTCTCAAGAAATTCTTCTGGCATATTTTGCGTTCTTTTTGAATAGTGAAAGGCAACATCAACTCAACTGCTTACGGGCATAAACATACCCTAATTATGTTACTCATAAAAATTATATCTTATTTAGTGCTATTTCATGTCTGGTGAAGCCGTACGAAGAACGGGTCTGAGCAGGTATGTTGCGATGTGTGCCGGGTACGATGCGCCAAATTTTGTTATGTCGGGAGTTTGGTCGTGGAGGTTCTCCAAATCAATCTCTTTCTGGCGTAGCATCGTTGGTCGTGTTGTTGAGTTTAATATTGCATCTGCTCACTGAACTGCCGTATTCCTTCCTATTCACTAAGCTTTTTATAGTGAATAGGCTAAATAAACTAAACGAAAACATCGCGATAAACTTAAAGGTCTAACAGACTCACAATAGCTCTTTTTTTAAGTTGTCCCTCATTAGGAATAGGGATGTTTCCTGCGTAACAAAAAATTGATTCTATTTAGTCCGTCATTCAGATTATAGAAAATATTGGATACGTTTATTTTGTTTTATCAAATCAATAAAAATTGACAACTATAAAAGGCATCATAGATCAGGAGTGGTGGCTGGTGACGTCACTGTTCGCTAAAAAGTGTAGCGCGCAGTGATGTCACACGAATTTTCAAAGCACTGTGTCGTCTTCATTTTTAGTTTATATAAAAAAAGAAAAAGACGTGTCTAGTATTTTTTGGAAATCTGACTGACGGACTAATTAGTTTTTTTTTAGTCAAATACCCTATTACTCTTGTATTGTGGGTGTGTGTACAAATGTCAAAACTTACACACACAAACAGTCAAACCCGGAACTACTTGTAGGCCATAATGAAATGAAATCGTTTATTAGGCAAGTAGGATCACTGATCACTTTTACACGTCATATGTTTTTTTTTTTTTATCAGATGAAGCCGGCATTTCCTAACTGACTACCTCTGAGCAGAATTAGCCGAAACAAACTCAGGGATCATCGTTTTTTTTCAAGTCCAGACATTAAAAATGAAAATGTTTACAATAATTTACCTTATAATTACGCATATTGCTTAATAACAATGCTTAACAGAGCGAGCAGCTCAGTCCTAAGCTTATAACATACAAATAGTTTTTCCGTAAGAGAGTAAAACCCGTGAAAGACAGCACAGCAGTCTATAGCCCAGCCACTGTACCGGCCGCGTTGTCAAAATTGGAAACATTTTTCTACCCTACGCCAAGCTTTTTTTTGTTGGGATGGGAAATCATCAAATGACCTCTCCTGCTTTGGGCGGAGTGGAAGGCAAACCTTGTAGGTTAACATTTTATTGGAAGCATCTTGACGAGAGCACCTCACAAGTTCACATAAAAACAATTTAACTACACAACTATTCATACCATCTCTTTCATCCACCAGGTCTCCGTGGAAGAATGGACATCCATGTGGAACGACTACGCTCAGAACCCTTCAGCTGCTCTCAAGTGGCAGCAGCTGTACGCCCAGTTCATGTTCCAACTGGAGGATGCCAGCGCTGACGGCACCATTGACAGCGATGAATTCACCACCGTCTGCTCCTCTTACGGCATCGACCCTCAGGAGTGTAAGGTTGCCTTCACTAAGATGGCCAAGGTAAGAGTCGTTGTGATGATTATTTTCCTCTCCTGTCCCATGGAGTCAGAACGACACGTGTTTTTCTTCCGTCATAAATAAATAAATAAATATATACGGACAAATCACACAGATTCAGCTAGCCCCAAAGTAAGTTCGAGACTTGTGTTATGGGATACTAACTCAACGACCCTACATTTATAATAGATACATATATAGATAAACATCCAAGACCCAGGCCAATCAGGAACAGATCGTTTTCCATCATGACTTGGCCGGGGATCGAACCCGGGGCCTCCACGTCGCAGGTAGGCGTGTTGACCGCTGCGCCACGGAGGTCTCTTTCAACTACCACTCTATTCCCTCTTGTTTTTTTTTTTTATGGTAAGCGCACCGCTCGCCCGCCCGCGCCTCAAGTGGCGTGGCTCGGCGGAGTTCCTAGTACTGTGATCTAACGTCAGTTGTGTACGCTCGGTAACCACACTGCAACAATTTCTAAATGAATTTGGAAAAAAACATAACATGGTGTAAAATGTTTGGAATCGATTCAGTTGTTTATTCTGAACAAACTACATATATTTAAGTTTCGTATATAGAATAAATACCATTGTATATTTGTTACTCACACTTGTGTCATCACTCTTTTTGTCACGTATCAATCATCCCTACTTAATCCTACATATATATGGATAATCTATCTCGAAAATAGTTTTCGAGATATCGACATCATGCATCGACGCACAAACGAGTACCATGGATCCATGCAAATGCAGTTTTTTTCACTTTAGACAGTTTATAATTGATATACGTTTATAATCCAATAAGATTTAAAAGTAAAAATTAATTAATTCGCTAATGACACAAAAAAGCGCAATGAAACCAAAACTCGAAAAACTATCTTATCAGCTGATTTCATAGAGTTCACATCAGGGATCAACGTCATACTTACAAACCTGCATGGCGGCACGCTTGCAACGTTCAAAGGCCGATCCGACACTTATTTTAGACACTGTGGATTCTGGAACCGTTCATTAACGACACAAATGACTATCATAATTTTATTAGTGGCATACGGTGTAGCCTTTTCGGGAAGTTTGCGTTACGATGTCAGATACACCCTGTATAATAGGCAACACTTTAAAGAGGCTTTGTCTAAGACTTCGTGGCTAAAATAACAACAGCCACAGAGGCCGCTTGATCAGGTTAAGGTTTGCTTGCCGCTGTTGGTCTAGAGATGGGTGACCATCTTAATATACCCTGACCCAGACCCTGCCATGTCTAGAACTAGGACTAAACTAATATTCATCTGCTGACCGTTTCTTATTGGAATAGAGAGCAAAATATGCACTGAACCTAAGTTAAAAGGAAATAATAATATATTGTTATCTTACCCGTACGGAGGACGGGTCTGAGCAGTTGTGTTGCGATCAAGCACTAGTTTATAATTAATAAAAAAAAAAGTTTTGTTTGTTTATTGGTGCCTAATTAATACTTCGTGACATACTTAGTGTTGGATATACAGACGACAAAAATAGTTAACCATAATTTCTACACACAATATAATGATAACACTACTGTACTAAGGAATTATCTTTGTGGTTACCATGAGTTTTCGCTACGAAGACTCAATCATCGATATTCCACTTCAAGGTTGTAAGAAGTCTAAACCGTGAGAGCGAAAAACGCGGTCGATGTATATGATCCGAGTCTCGTAATGGAAACTCATGGCAGCCACACTAAACTTAAAAGGGAAATAGATAGCGTCTAGAGACTGCTCTCTATTTCCTTTCTAAGACGCGACCACGAGTAAACGGTCATTGTTGTTCCATGTTCTGTATCTCACGCCAAACTCAATTCTAACACAACGTTAAACAAAGACTTATACCTCAATCTAAGTGTAGGTATATCTTCTATCTAATTTCTCGGTGGTAGGCCACAACACGGCGGCAGCGATCGCCGTATGGTCAGAGACACATTGAATCTGAACACAGTGTCCGAAAGATCTCGCCTGATGAAGTCCACGCTCCGGCCAGCACCCATCTAGATCCACAACTCCGAAGGTTTCCAGCTCGAGCTCCAAAATCGCTTCGAACGCCTAAGTGGCGACGTGGATGAATACAATGACGGGTTTGTAGAAGCTGTCCGTACGGGCGGGACTAAGTATTTTAAGACCCGCCGTACAAATAGAACTAAAAAGCTCTCGGACTACACTCTCGAGCTCATGGAGGACAGACGTGAGATGATTTTGCGTTCGTCAAGTAATGCTTGCAGATACCGGCAGCTCAATAAGCAGATCTCAAAGTCTCTGAAGCGCGACCTACGTCGGTATAATACCGAGCGTATAACGGAGGCTATAGAGCGAAACAGAGGCTCTAAAGTTTTCGCTAGAGATCTGACTATTGGGCATAGCCGGCTAAGCAAGCTGAAGACTGACGACGGCAAGATCTTAACGTCCGGGCCCGAGCTTTTGAGGGAAGTCGAGAATTTCTATGGACAGCTCTACACTTCAACGACAAGACCCGCATTAAATCTTGCTGAAGACCCTAGAGCAAGATTAACCCGACACTACACTGAAGATATCCCGGACGTCAGCCTGCAGGAGATTCGATTGGCTCTGAAACAGCTTAAAAACAACAAGGCGCCGGGCGATGACAGAATAACGGCAGAGCTACTGAAGACGGGTGGTGAACCGATCCTTAGGGCCCTTCAGAAGTTATTTAATTCCATCATAGTTAAGGGAAAAACGCCACAGGCATGGCACAGAAGTATGGTGGTACTCTTTTTCAAAAAGGGTGACAACACCCTTTTGAAAAACTACAGACCCATCTCACTTCTGAGTCATGTCTATAAGTTGTTTTCAAGAGTCCTCACAACTCGTCTCGCCTGCAGGTTTGACGACTTCCAGCCGCCCGAACAAGCCGGTTTCCGAAAAGGCTTCAGCACAGTAGACCACATACATACGCTGCGGCAGGTTATACAGAAAGCCGAGGAGTATAACCTACCCCTTTGCTTGGCGTTTGTGGACTACGAAAAAGCCTTTGATTCGATCGAGACCTGGGCTGTACTGCAGTCTCTCCAGCGGTGCCAAGTAGACTATCGGTATATTCAAGCACTGAAGGGTTTGTAAGAAAACGCCAGCATGTCAGTCCGAATACAGGACCAGACCTCGAAACCAATACCTCTGCAGCGTGGTGTCAGACAGGGAGATGTTATCTCTCCGAAACTATTCACCGCTGCATTGGAGGATATCTTCAAGGTTCTGGACTGGAAAGGACTGGGCATCAACATCAATGGCGAGTACATGACACACCTTCGGTTTGCTGATGATATCGTAGTCATGGCTGAGACCGCGGAGGACCTGAGTACAATGCTCGAAGACCTCAGTAAGGCCTCCAAGCGAGTCGGTCTTAAAATGAACATGGGCAAGACGAAAGTGTCTAATGTCAATGTCATGTCTAATGCCCATGTTGTACCGACTCCTATAAAGATTGAAGACTCTGTTCTCGAAGTTGTTGATAGCTACGTGTACCTGGGACAAACTATCCAGTTAGGAAGGTCCAACTTCGAGAAAGAGGTCAATCGTCGAATCCAAGTCGGCTGGGCTGCTTTCGAAAAGCTACGTAGAATCTTCTCGTCCAAAATACCGCAGTGTCTCAAGACAAGAGTCTTCGACCAGTGTGTGTTGCCAGTGATGACTTATGGAATTGAGACGTGGTCGCTAACAATGGGCTTTATAAGAAGGCTCAAAGTCGCTCAAAGGGCAATGGAGAGGGCTATGCTTGGGGTTTCACTACGCGATCGAATCAGAAATGAGGAGATCCGCAGAAGAACGTGAGTAACCGACATAGCCCGAAGAATTGCAACACTGAAGTGGCAATGGGCTGGACACATTGCCCGTAGGACCGATGCTCGATGGGGCCGACGGGTTCTCGAGTGGCGACCAAGCACCGGAAGACGTAGCGTGAGTAGACCCCCGACAAGGTGGACCGACGACCTGGTGAAGGTCGCGGGAAACCGCTGGATGCGGGAGGCGCAGGACCGGTCGTCGTGGAGAACCTTGGGGGGGCCTATGTCCAGCAGTGGACGTCTTTCGGCTGAAATGATGAAATGAATGAATGAGGCCACATCATCGGCTGCCGGCAGAAGTTACCACCGACCAGACAAAGTCTTGCCACCAAGCGATTCGTCGTGTTCCGGCATGATGTCTGGTGAAGTCGTACGGAGGACGGGTCTGAGCAGTTGTGTTGCGATGTGTGCCGGGTACGATGCGCTAAATGATGTTGTGTTGGGAGTTTGGTCGTGGAGGGTCTCCAGATCAATCTCCCTCTGGCGCAGCATCGTTGGTCGTTATAAGTGAAAAAAAAAGAAAAACTCATGAAAGATTCAACGAACATATTGTAGCGGTACCTACAAACGCTACAAACAAACAACGCGTCATACTGACGTCACACGAATTCTACATCTCGCAATCAGAGTTTACCGTACAATTAGCACACATACAACTTCCCAACATCAACCTTTGGGCAAGTGGCCTCTAAACATAAATAACACCTGTCTAATCGGAAGATCCTCCCTTTTCTATGGAAGATGAGTATATTTTACTCCCCGTTCCTCATGCCTCCATAAAATTTGAGCGTAATTTGAAATAGTTGCCTTTTTACTACATGCATATGAATATATTTTATCTTATTTATATATCTTGAGGAGACCCACAGCTAGCATAGATATATAGAAGTAGAACGGAAATACTGAGAGAACGCCAATTAAAAGTTTCGACAGACAATATTAGGTTAGCACAACTGCACAAGAAACACACAGAACAGGAAAGGGAAATCAAGAAGAAGTGAGCACTCAGGGAGAGTTTAGTCCTGAACAGATTTTATTAATTTTCAAAGAACACATTTTCACAGATATTTATTTAAGAACACACACACATACGGTACATAGTCCACCATTTTTTTTTTTCACAAATATCCTTTGTCTGTCTGTTTTTTCCGGCTAATCTATGAAGTAGCTATACCGATTTTGACGGCATTTTTATTGGCAGGTAATGATGATGTAACATATTTTTCCTGATATTCCCACGGGATCCAAACTTAGGCGGACGGGTGCCGCTAGTCTTTAATAAATCCAAGAATATTCCACGTATTCCGAAAACATCAACACGTCATCATCGTCAACATTATCTCAGCGTTAATCCCAGTTGCATCCGAAGCTTTTTCAGCTTTGGAAACTGGGCTCCGCTTTACCAGTCCGACTGCTGATTTTAGCTAAACATCGATATTTTCCGTGAAGGGACTGCCGTCTGACCTCCAAAACCCGAAGGCGATATCGAAACATTGCAGTTAAACCAATTGTTGGACTTTTTGAGGGCTCCAACAACCCGCAACGGCTACCACCATATGTTCGTATGGCAACCGGGATCAATGGCTTAACGTGCTTTCCAGGCGCGACCAGACCAGTGCAAATATTCACATTCATGTATACAAATATTTGCACTGCGCGGGGATCGCACAGTGCAAATATTTGCTTTTTTATTCGCTGTCATAATATATTCAAGAATATTCCACGCATTTCGAAAACACCAAACACATTGGGAAAAATTCATCCACTTCTATTAACATGCTCTCCAATCTAATAGCAATAAAAAATTTTCGTCGCATAATTCATCATTCTTATGCCGTCAGTTCTGTGTGTCGGCACAACATGTCTGTTTTTCGTTCGTTTCTCAGCTTTTGCTACTTACCCTCTTCGAACAGAGTGAAAGCAAAAATTACCTTTCATTAAACGTAACATTTCGATCTTGCTGGTATTACCATTACCATTGGCCATTACATTACCATTGGTAGTTGGTATATAACTATGTTTCAGTCAATAGTAGTTGTAAGTTTCAATTAAAGCAATATTATTAACGTTATTTTGACTGTAATAAGTACGATGGCGTGTTTCTTGTAAATAACTTCTAGTTAATCTTGTTCATGGTACCTTCAGAGAATTATTTTAGTGAGAATCTAGATTATTTAAGTACTTATTTCTGGAGCGTTATTAGACTTGGGCACGAAGAATTTTGTCTTGATTTTGATGATAGGTGTAGTTCGGTTTTATGTATATTCACTTTTTTTATCATAATTTTTTACGAGCTGCGGCTTGTGGTTTCACCCGCGTAACGTTCGATAAAGATATTTCGCATATTCTATGTGTAATTCTTAGTTGTTTTTTTATATAATTATAATCTAGCGCTTGACCGCAATCCCGCCTGATGGTAAGCAATGATGCAATCGTTGATGGTAAAGCGCGCTAGTTTATTAAGCCCATTCACTTAAAAAACTTAGTGAATAGGAAGGAAGGCGGCAGTTGAGCGTGGAGATGCAATGTTAAACCCAACAGCACGGCCAATGATGCTACGCCAGAGGGAGATTGATCTGGAGACCCTCCATGACCAAACTCTTGACACAACAACATTTGATGCATCGTACCATCAAAATCATCGCAATACAACTGCTCAGACCCGTCCTCCGTGCGGCTTCACCAGACATCATGCCGGAACACGACGAATCGCTTGGCGGCAAGACTTTGTCTGGTGGTTGGTAACTTCTGCCGGCAGCCGATGCAATGGCCTACCACCGAGAGAATTGAAGTGGTAATAGTTGTTTGTTAAGTCGTGGTGGACTAGTGGTTAAAACACAAGCCTCTCAAGTATGACTTTGCACGTTCGATTCCAGGTCAGTCATGTACCAATGTAACTTTTCTAAAGTTATATATACTTTCTAAGTATATCTTGGACACCAATGACTGATTACAAGGTGAAGGAAAACATCTTGAGGAAGTGGAGTTTTTGAGTCTGATATCGCCAACCCGCATTGAGCAAGCGTGGTAACTACGCTCAATCTTATTTATATGAGAGGAGACCTGTGCCCAACAGTGGGACGATAATGATGTTGATGATGATTTTTAGTTATGAATAATCTGCATGCCAAGTTTCATCCAGAACCGTTCAGTAGTTTATGCGTGAAAGCGGAATAAACTGACTTTCACATTTATGATATGAATAAGGAAGTAAGGATTAGGGTTTGCTAACCAGAACTGGCTCAAAGTCTTAAGAAATATTGAAAGAAGTCATAGAAATTCTAACTTCGAAATTCAAATCATTTCCATTTTATTCCAATATGAATAATGTAATACTCGATTCAAATCGTTTTTCCGATAACCATTCAAATCCAATAAAATTTTATAATGCGAGATACACACACATGAGACTTACATTTTTAATGGGTCTACATGTGTGATAAATTTTTACATAGTCTCACTTTATATAGCACCTATTTTATTGTCTCTGCCATCGAATAAATTGGGGGCATAAAATCAGTGAAATGTTGTTTCAGTCAATGGAGCGCGGACTTCCGTTAAAGTTGACAACGAAATTTTCATTCGATTGTTTACTGATCATTAACAAACCAACATGTTTGTTGTTTTGTGATCTGAATGTAGATCAGTTGGAATATATTGCACTACTTTTTTGTATATCGACTGAGTGGATACAATCGATCGATTTTGTGAGAATCTCATCTGAAAAGTTTGGTAAATTGAACTGTCAATAGTGTCAATTGTTAGCATTAATTTGAATGCCAGCTCAATCTAGGTATCGGCGGCGATCTCTCGTGTCTGGCCCTGGTCCAGGCCTACCTTTATCTCCTTCTGCGAAGCAGTGATTCTGGCAAAGGAGGAGGCAGAGCGCGTGAGGGAGTAGGAATCCCAGCGCCCTCACGCCCTAGCCGCCGCAGGAGACTCCCTGGTCGGGAGACAACATGCGTGGGCTTGAGGGCGCCGAGCAGTGGGCAGCTTGCCTTGCCCTGGTCGCGCGTTGTGTTTCATATGGTCTCAAACAGATGTGAGCACATCGTGACGGGGTCTGAAACCGTGGCACTGGCTCCCAGGCAAATGAAGGAACACGGGTGGGTTTTAGGCTGTGAAAGTCTGACACACCCTTCCGCTTCGCCCAGAGCAGGAGTGGTAATTTGATGATTTCCCATTGAGAACAAAAAAAATAAGTTTAATCTAGGTTCACTTCACCTAAGAGTTATCACGGTGAGGAAGTTACAGAATCGCACTGTTGTTGACCGTACCACACTGACCTCAAGCTGGCTTTATAGGAAGTGTTAATAGATTGCTTGGCTGATTTGCACACATGGGCGGATCGTCTGTGGCTTTGGCACATTACACAAACATCATGGGTATTGTGTGTACATTGCAGTGTACTTATAGGGCAAACAGCTACAAAAGATCGTGCTATATAGGCAGTTAAATAAATAAAAGTAAATTTCACTATGCATGCAATTGTATAAAATTTTTATGCGCTAAAATTGTATCGCATATTCTGCCACTGTCTACTGCGCGGTTTACTTAGAGCTTAAGGCCCCTTTTATACTTTGATTAGTAATTAGGGGAGTTCATACATGTTCTGGGAGATATATCCCCCCCCCCTTCCCTCCTGGATACCACTATGCTTGTATTGGGAAGTAATTGCGTGACACATTATAAGTAGCAAAAGTTTTTATGGGCGTTCAATCCCCCTTATTTATAAAATCTGCTTAAAGTTAACTAGTGATTAGCGATTCTTTAAAGATACATTTTTGACCTTTCAGCGTTATTTAACTTTAATCATCGTTTATTGGTAAACCCCTTAAACAGTATGGTGTTTATTCATAAAGGATGATTTAAGTTCTTGAACAGATAAAACCTGTCTAAGTAGTGATTTTTTTGAGATTAATGTTACACTCGTTTATAATAAGTATTATTTAGTTGTTTTTATATTTATTTACAGAGCTTTCACAATGACAAAGACAATGTTGCTCTGTAATACCATAACTACATACTAAATCCATTACATACATCCATTACATTACTTTGGTTACTGAGCCTTTGCCCGTCGACGCAAGCCAACCTCAACCATTTTATATAGCTTCCTTGCTTTTCTAGACAAAGGAAGTGCCAAAACACTATTACATGTGTCCAAACTCATTCGAACCTAATCCTTTCAATTCAAGTCTGATGTCCGCGTTTCGGTCACATTCCATCACAATATGAAAGGCGTCCACTATTTCACACTTCAAATATGTATTATGAATGATGATAGGTTTTTGTTGGCACATAGGTATCGCTCACCTACATAAGGGATCAGCTGATTTAATAGAGTTCACATCAGGGTTCAACGTCATACATACAAACCCGCACGGCGGCACGCTTGTAACGTTCAAAGGCCGAGCCGACACTTTTTTTTACACACTGGGAATTCTGTAATCGTTCATTAACGACATAAATGATTATCATAATTTTATTAGTGACATGCGGTCTAGCCTTTTCGCGAAGTTTGCGTTACGATGTCAGATACACCCTGTAAATAAAAGTGAGTTTATTATCCTTAGTATTCATTAGCGTCTAAACTAATACGTCGAGCCCATTAAACACTGTACTCGGTTACTAGTCTAGACATGAGTCTGCAAGAAAATATAAAATTAAGAGGGGACTCTAATGGCGTTTTCTCCATACAGACGTATTCTGCTGTTTTCTACGTGGAAAACGCTTTTAGAGCAATGATTTTTTTTTTCTACAAATTCACACCTTGATTATACGCGCCCCTATGATTTAATCTTATCGAAAACTTCTAATATATAAAATTCTCGTGTCACGGTGTTCGGCTTTAAACTCCTCCGAAACGGCTCGACCGATTTTGATGAAATTTTTTGTGCTTAACCGGTATCTATGAGAATCGGCCAACATCTATTTTTCATCCCCCTAAATGTTAGGGGTAGTCCACCCCTAAATTTTTTTTTAATTTTTTAGACAAAATTTTTAATTTCTATTTTTTTATGATACAACATACAAAAATACATACAATCCCCAATTTTCACCCTTCTACGATCAACCCTTATTTTTTAATAGCCATTTTAGTAATTTAATCTATTATTTATATGGCAAAACAACGTTTGCCGGTCAGCTAGTAATTGATAAAACAAATATGATATTTCAAAATCCCGAAAAAAAAAACCATGTGTACCTCGATGTTCAGACGACTATTACAAAAATGAAGTTTTTGACAGAAAAGAAAATAATAGAGGTATAGGTATACTTACTCATCTTCTAAATTTTGATGTAAAAGTAATTGAGATCTGTCATGTTTTGTCTTTTGGTCAACGTTTTTATAGGTAAAATCAGCCAGAGTTGCAACTGTCCCTTTCGCACTTTACGGGGAAAGGTTGAAAGCGGCACGACGGCAATAGTTTCAAATTCCTCGGCACTAGAGTCCTCAGTCCACTATTAACTCATACATTAATTTCAAACATTTATAAGATCTTTGATCCTTATTTCTATGTGAGCGATATGTAAAGCCTATTTATTCTACTAGACGAACAATATTTTTAGAAAATGTATATTGATCAACGGCTCATTCTTGAATTCTCTTCACCAGGGCAAAAGCAGCGTCTCCTGGGAAGAGTTCCAGGAGCTATGGAAGGAATACTTCTCCACCGAGGACCCTAATGCTCCTGGCAACTTTATATTCGGTAGAACAAGCTTCTAAACACATCAATTCCCAGCATACCTTACACACCACGAGAAGTGTGGAGAGATGAAGATGTCCACCAACCGTCTACATTCCATTGATAAAAATAGATATAATAAAATGTCGAGGTTCGGCTTCTAAGGGTCTTTCACACGGGCGCTTTAGTTATCGCAGCGATGGAGCTAAGCTATTTGAAGCTTCGGAAGCCCGAGTACGTGACCCCTTTATGTGTCCAATATCTTACAGCCTTTGATCCATTCACGAGTCGCAACTGAGACTCTCTCGGATGCTTGTTAAGAAACGCTCAATGGATAACGACCTAGGTTTAGATTCTATGATCAGATTCCTCGAGAACTTTAAACGTTTGAGGTCACTTTGAAAGTAATTGGAGTAATGTTTAAACTAATATTTACTAATACGAGTGCTTGTGGAGTCGCTTGTGGATCAGAGGTTTATTAAATAAATTTTCATTTTACGTGTGTGTTCATAATAGAAGTAATTCTTACATATTTCTCTTTAATAGTGGGACAATTTCAAATTCACGTTATATTACTAAGGCTCAAGTTTACTAGAACTTTTCAATCTTTAGATACTATCTCTATTAACAACGAATGAAATTATTCACTTACTCATTTTATATAGCATATCTCGTAGTCATATCTAATGAATGTTTCAAGTTTCTCTGCCGGTTTAATCCGAATTAAAACACTTATTATGTGGTCTTCTCAAACAATTGGATAGCTTTGTTTTTTATATTAAAATAATAATATTGTTGTTACTAATTTAAAATAAGGGTTACTACAAATAATGTATCACAAAATAAAATCTAATTTTATTTTGTCAAAATCTGAAATTGCTAGCTTGTCTGTAGTAGCCCTTATAGTTTCTAGTCATATTTTTACTGTTGTACTTTATTTAAGTTTCTAAATAAAATGTTTATTCTAAAATATATATTGTACTAATCAGCAACAAAAGTCCATTAACATTTTTATTTTCAAATTCTTAATTACTGTTCAAACTCATGTAAGCCACAGGAAGTCCACAGCTGGACATAGGTCTCCCCCAAGGATTTCCAAAAAGACCGAATGGACGCGGCCTTCATTCAGCGCTTCCCTGTGATTCCCTGTCATCCGACCACCTAGTCGGTGGGTTTCCGGCGCTGCACTTGCCGGTACATGGTCTTTCTGTCTCTATTATACTGATATTTTATTAAAATCAGAACCAAAGTGATGTTTAATTAAAGAACAGCATTCAGATTCTGCCTCAACTCTTAACTTCAATTATAAAAGGCCAAAAAGATAATTATATTATTTAATTATATCATTTTAATAGATTATTGTTGCTCAGCATACTATTTAAATGTTTTGTGCTCCCAGAATCTATGAAGGTTTCATCTTGTTAAGTCGCTATCCTATAGAAATAGGCAATTATTAAATGTATGTAAATAATATAACGAGTTTCATTTAATACAACACAAAATTCCTCAGTTTATATAAAAATCTTAAGAAATATCACTTTAACAAATTTCTTCTATATTTAAAGAAAAAAAACGTTGCCCCATACTAGGAATTACTCCTATATCGTGGGTGCGTTAACAAACATTTAAACTCACACAACCAGGCCCTGATCAAGTACCTGCAGGCCATACAAATATTTGTTGCGTGCGGGAGTCAAATCCACGACACGTGACTCAGCATTCAATCGCTCAACTGTGCCAACCGTGTCGCCTCTCATTCATATATATGTCGGAGATCGTCGATTAATTTTAATAGAAGTTGCTGATTTGATTTACGTAGTAGAGGGGCGAACGCTTGTGACGTTATTTTGTGATGGCGGCACATGGACAGAGTCGCTTTGGAAAGTGGGGTTCATCGAACGGTCACTTTGCATCGAGACGCGGACCAAGGCACTCCTCCGAACCGAAACTGTCGGTTTGCCTATTCAAATTGTTATTATGAAGAATGGAGGGTATATCTACACGTCGTGCTTCAATTCAAAACTCACCTACGGAATGGAACCTGTACCACCACACCAAGATGCTGTCGACCCTACCGCTCTGCCGTCGCTGTCTCCGACATCAGAAGTTGGATAAAGAACTACACTGCTCACAATCTCGTTATAAATCAAGGAACAGAATAACAGTCACTTTCTGCCAATATTTTTATAGTACTTGTGTGGTAGTTGTTCATTGTCTTTGTATGGCCTTCTGTATATACTGGATGTACTGGCAGTGAGGCTGGAAGTGAACGTCACGTTACGAGGTGCGCTCAATTGCTGACGCAGAAGAGATCGCTCCGCGTGATAGTCCGCTGCAGGCGTGCTTGTGCGGCTGGACGCGGCGCTGTCGCGACAGTGTTGGCTGTTGCTTGGCGCGCGACAGTGCTGGCTGTTGTTTGGCGAGCGAGGTGCGCTTGCAGAACATGCAAGGTGTGCTTGCGGAGTGCGGAAGGTGCGCTTGCGGAGTGTGCAAGGTGCGCTTGCGGAGCGTGCAAAGTACGCTTGCGGAGCGCGCTTCTAGCTGCTTGGTGAATCACATCAATGGCGTGTGGCGCTGCTGGAGCTGCTTGCGGCGCAGCCGGAGCTGCGTGCGCTTTGCGGAACTCTCAAGGTTTCAAGACTTGAGCCTCTACTCTGCAGGCGATGAGAAGATGTCAAAATACCCAAAACGTTTGTGGTAACGTAATGGAGTTTTATGAGAGCTCTGAGATGTCTGGTGTGCAACGGTTGACAACTGCCAAGTGGCAGGCGTTTGAGGGAAATTGCCATAATCCTATGAGTCGTACTATTTTTATTTTGATTCCGTGGCCGAATGTTCTCTTGTCAAGCAATCTGTAATATCATTGGTGTATGTACACACGCGCCAGTATATATACAGTGTATAAGGTAGTACCAGCGTTGTGTACTGAACCATTTCTTTGCGACATGCTAATAAGTTATTTTTGCAAATTTTATTTCTTGTACTACCCGATTACTGTTTGTAATAATGGACTGAGAAATTTTAAATCAGAGTTTTAAGATTATGTCTGGTTTGTCTTTATTTCGAAACTAAAGTTCACTGTGGCCTATAGTTACAAGCTCACTTGAGCTTCTGATAGTATGTGTGGCTAGACTATTAAATCTTCTCAAGAGAACAAACGGTAACGAACATAGAAATGAGTGCTATTTACGAAAAATCTAAATTTGATAGAAGTGTGCTAAAGTAATGAAATTTAATAATGGTGAATTGTTAGATGGCGATAATGGCGATCGTTACCTATTGAAATCGTTGATTGGAAACAGAACTTATAAGTACCCCACGATCGCATAAGTACGAAAGATTTTTCCAAGTAATGTCTGCCGAGTTAGATTTTCAAAATGTAGAAGATGGTGAGGAGGGTGCCTCCGCCAGCAAATAGAACACGTATCATGGCTATGTGGTCGCGCTGCACGCACTAGTCAGTAGTCGTAACTGCAACCCAGTGAGTGGTTGTTCAGAGCGCGATGGGCAGCTAGTGGTGTGGCGGGGACACTAGAAGGTATGGTCGCACTGGATGCACTAGTCTGTAGTCGTAACTGCAACCCAGTGAGGGGTTGTTCAGAGCGCGATGGGCAGCTAGTGGTGTGGCGGGGACACTAGTAGGTATGGTCGCACTGCATGCACTAGTCTGTAGTTGTAACTGCAACTCGGTGAGGAGTTGTTCAGTGGGCGATGGGCAGCTAGTGATGTGGCGGGGACTTTGGTAGATATGGTCGCACTGCATGCACTAGTCTGTAGTCGTAACTGCAACTCAGTGTGGAGTTGTTCAGGGGGCGATGGGCAGCTAGTGATGTGGCGGGGACCTGGGTCTCGGAAGAGACTATTAGTTATACGGTCATGTGTTGACCTGGGAGTCGTGGAGTTGGTCGTATCACAAGAGGTGATGACGATATAGGTGTCAAATATGAGTTGTCACTAGCTACTGTGGTAGCGAACCATGGTGTGTTTTCTTATTGAAGATTATGATTTTGATTTGATAATTATGAGGCTTGGAAGAACCTTTTGTGTTTTCTTTTTGAAATTTGATAATTATGAGGCTTGAAGGAAGCTTTTGCGTTTAAGTTGTTAAAATAATTAACTTTGTTTGGTTTTCTAATACCTAGTCATTGTAATTAAACGTGACGTGTGACGGTCAGGTTGGCCGAGTTCTCAAAAATGCTTCAAAGTCGGTTTTCTGTGTTTTTTTTAAATTTGTTACAGACATGCACGAGGATGTGCAACGGGAAATATCGAAGTTTGACCGGAATCGGCGGTTGGCCTGGTGAACCGGATCCCGGACTCCGGGGCTGAGCGAGCTTCGGATACGACTGGGATTGGCGCTGGGATGATAATGATGAAGATGCACGAGGACGTGCAACTCGTCAGGCTGGCCGTGTCGGAGATCGTCGATTAATTTTAATAGAAGTTGCTGATTTGATTTACGTAGTAGAGGGGCGAACGCTTGTGACGTTATTTTGTGATGGCGTTACATGGACAGAGTCGCTTTGGAAAGTGGGGTTCATCGAACGGTCACTTTGCATCGAGACGCGGACCAAGGCACTCCTCCGAACCGAAACTGTCGGTTTGCCTATTCAAATTGTTATTATGAAGATTGGAGGGTATATCTACACGTCGTGCTTCAATTCAAAACTCACCTACGGAATGGAACCTGTACCACCACACCAAGATGCTGTCGACCCTACCGCTCTGCCGTCCCTGTCTCCGACATATACAATATGTAAAGAAAACCCTGTCCGATCCATGAAGGTATTGTTAGGTATCGGTAACTGATTGTACTAATGGATACAAAACCGGGCTAAACTTAAAAAAAAATCCCCCTTATTAATTAAATATTGTTTCGCAAAAAGAGGTAACTTAATACATGTGCGGTAGGCAACCATTCCGCGGGCGACGGAGGGCAAGGCACGCGACACGTGGTCGCATCGCTTATTAATACCGTGAAAATAGTGTTGTTACTTTTTTAAAAACTTCCAAATTTCGGGGAAGTTGGAATTAATTTGCGGGAAAAAAGATTATTTCAAAATCCATTAGCATTGTTTCTATAATGATTACGTAAAATTTTATATTATATTTTGTTATGTGTTTACCTAACCTTTATTATCCTTATGGGTCGGACAGGGTTTTCTTTACATATTGTATAGGCACTGTGTTTGGTTATCGTATCAGAAATGTATATAAAATAATATTAGCTATTGTTACATATTCACCAATCCAAACTGATATTGAGTTTATGTAAAAATGATGTTTATTCCTACACATTACGGTTCTCGATAAGGGGGGTAACTATGATGTGTTAAAACAATCATGATTCCAGCGTCAGACAAAGATGCAGCTATACAGGTTGAATAGCGTTATCCCTTTTTCCCAACGGTTTAATGATGGTATAAGTGGTTTATACAATTTCAAATATTTTTATAACTTCTCCATTTTCAATAGTGTGATAAAATAAAGATGATATTTGTTTAACCTGAAAAAACGTCAATTTGATACATAAATAAAATTTGAATATAAAAAATAAGCGGATTAAGTATTTCTTTTACCTCTCACACATAATTTGTATTTACCGTATTTGATTTTCCTTGGTGAAATACATGCGTACTACATACGACCATATCTAACTGTTTAGAGTTATGAGCAAAACTAAAAAAGGTTTGCACTAAACTAAACCAGTAACAACATAATACCAAGCTCCATTTCCCGGACTTTTTTAAAGAACTATATCTTTATCCCATCACAGTATTGAAAGGGTCCGGTCTGATGGTAAGCAGTGATGCAGCCATTGGTGGTAAGGCGCTTTAGTTATTAAGAGCCTATTCATTCTAGTCTTCAAAACACCTAAATTGTAATTAAATCGGAAGACCGCCGCATTCCAGTCCCTCGATGTACGCGGTATAAAACACGAGACAAACCGCTTCGTCCAGATCGTAGCAGCGTCAACAACGTAAGGGTGGATACTCTCCTAACGACGGGTCGTCCGATGATGCAACGGAGATGGGGAATTAAGTCATGCCGCAAGATATTTTAATAGTGAATTATCACCCAGCCAGAGCTATGTCAAGCAACAACTCATTAACAGTTGCTAGCTATTGTGTAGCAATAGAAGATAAAATATTAGTTTATGTAGTTCTGTCAAATTCTGATACTACATAGACAGTTTAGGCACGGTTAAAAACATGGCATCCATACTTCAACTTATATCAGACGCTGACCAATTTCGTATTTGACGAAAAGGCGACTAAAATCCCACAGTTAAATATTATCGACTATGTAATATACATAACAATAAAAAATCTTTTTAAGACGAGTTTCGTCTGCATGATGTCAATGAGATAAGTGCCCTAAAGGCTGGCAGCAATACCAAGCTGCCAGCCTTTTGGATACTAAATATAAGCTGGTATTAACTAATTGATCAGAATTTGAATCTGAATATACACTTCTGGACACATCTATTGGCCCACCTTAGAGTTTAGATTTCGATAGCCCCTACCGAAATATGATTGCTAGATTGAACAAAAACTATTGATGCAGTTTAAACCTGATACATTTTACCATCTTTTTCGATCGTATTGTTTTAAATTTGAATTCAGAATACCATACGACATGGAGTTACGCCTAACAAGTCGGATATGCGCCTCGTTAAAAGTAATTGATTTTTGAATAAAAAAACATGTTTTATCAAATAAAGGTTTAATTTAATAACGCGTGTTGCCTCCATTGGTATCTACCACAGCTTTCATACGATTAGGCATAGAGTTTATCAACCGCTCTAGGAAATTTTGAGGGATCATCTCCCATTCCTCTTCTATGGCAGTTTTCAACTCCTGCATCGTCTGGGTAACTGGTTGACGAGCCCTAACACGTCTTTTTAGCTCGTCCCACATGTACTCTTCTTTATGGCTTCTGGCTGACCAGTCCAAAACCGTGATGTTCACAGTTATAGACATGTGATGTTCAAATCCCGAATATATTCCCTGAGGATGCCGGGCTCTTGCATTATCATGAATAAAAAGGAAATTTGGGCCCATATAGTCCGCGTATGGTATCACGTGAGGTTCTAAGCACTCACGAATGTACCTTTCAGCATTTAATGTTGGCAGCTGTGGTCCTGTAACAACCTCAAGTTGAGCTTTGCCGCTCGCGGATATACCGCTCCAGACAGTCCATGAGCCACCGCCACAAGCAACCCACTCTTCAAAGCAGCATTGTGCGAAACACTCTCTGTTACGTAGGTAGACCTTCTTCCTTCCATCATTGCCATGTAACACGATTTTAGACTCATCAGAAAAGAGTACACGGCTCCAATCTTGCTGTGTCCAATTTAAATGAGTGCGTACGAAATGAAGGCGCGCTGTTCGGTGGGCTCGCGTTAGTTTGAGCCCATTAGCTGGGTTATGTGGTACCATATCGCGTTCTTTTAACCTTCTCGGAACAGTTCGAGCGCTCACAGATACTCCGTGGAAGTCGCGAAGTTGGTTTTGTATCTCAATGCAGGTAAGGTGACGATTTCTCAAGCTGGTTGTCCCGATGAATGATCCTGCCTTTCAGTTGTGACCCGAGATCGTGGCCTTCCTTGGCGACGAACAAAGCCGCCAGTCTCTAGGTACCTCCGATAAACATTTCGGATTGCAGATCGACTTAAATTAAGCAATTAAGTTGAGCACTCACATTTCTTTGGCTCTGTCTGGCCTGAATAAGTGCCACAGCTTGGGCTGAGACTTTAGGTGAAGTATCCATAGATTATTGATAGAGCCTAAGGTGAGGCTCTAACAATAATCTATGTTAAGAATATGTAATGTTTGTTGCAAAACCAAAGATATCAATCACTTTTTCAAGAATTAAAGCCCAGTAGTAAACCAATAAAATCAAGTTTTCTTCTAATTCAATTGTTTAATACGAGTATCAACAAACAGGCTCCAAATTGTCTTTTGTTTCCTTAAATTCTGGGTTCGAAATTCAAAAAAAGACGATTGAATGAAATTGTGAATGTACCAGGTTCAAAACTGCATAAAAACTTTTTGCTCGACCTAATATAAAATTTTAGCTAGGACCAAACGAAACTGAAAATGCAAGGTGGGCCAATAGATGTGTCCAGAAGTGTATAACCTTATATTAATCCACACTATGTGAATTACTAACAAGATTTATGTAAATGTTGTGTTCGACTAAATGTATATTCCTCCGTACGTAACGTAACGTATATAGAGTTTCATTACGGTAAAGAGGACGCCCTAACGGGACTAAATCTCATATTTTGTGGAATTTACTAAAAAATGGCTTCCAAAGGGATAAATTCCTCATGAGAAAGGTTTTGATTCCATTTTTGCTTTTGCAATAATTAAATCCTACTAATTCTCCAAACCGTAGCTGATAGCTAAAGGAAATAAATAATAATTTATGAAAGTATGTTATGAGACTAAACAGCTGTGCAGGTCCCTATGGGACCAATCCAATGAATGGAAAATGGCCCATCAAAACCCAGATGGCATTACATATGGATGTAATAAAGGGAATTTCTAAGGCAGACGGGAAGATATTGAGATGTTTCCTATGTCACCTAAATTGGATCCCATGAATCCCTTGTTTCTTTGTAGTAAGAGGATGTTCAGACTGTGTCTGAATCTAATATAAAGAGAGTTAGGAAGTGCTCCGCTTTGTCTCTTTGAATTTAAATTTCAATATGAGTGAGTTTGAGTATCAGAAGACTCGAAGGACTGGCCCATTTCAGTGGTGCTTTTTGGGTGCATCGTAATAATTAATTATTTTTCTGCACCTCTGTAGTGAATTCCATCGACTAGACCTTTTGTTAAATGTATTTTATTCTATGACATAAGTGATGTAACAAAATGTGTGTGAGAAACGAATCAATATCCGGACCGCGCCAGGATATTATCATGTCATATCTTTTATTTCACGAACGTATAAAGATTCGATTTTATTTGAAGTACATCTGATTTACTTTCGTTAAAAATCTTCATAACAAAACGTACCTAAAACAAATGTGTAACTATATTAACGAACATCATGAAAGTGGTTTGTTTTGAATCGTTTACTAAATAGATTTCTGCATATATTCTGCCATACTCACTGTATGTGGTTTGAAAACATTTTTCATGTCATCTTACGTTATTTTTATGTTATTTTTTGAAACGACTAATGCGAACCTTGCACCTAGCTTTTGATGTTGCATAACGTCTAAGTTGGTTTACGTGAAATAAAATAGTTTTATTTGTTTTGGTTAATAAAGTGGCCGTTACAAACTGGATGCGGAAGGGCCGAGTGTTGTGGCCCAGCCTGGGAGTGACTTTTCCCTTGAAGTGGATGCCGATGGGCTAAATTGTTTTACTGATTGAGCATTCGGATTTTAAACTCTCAAAGTTTTTCAATTTGGTTGAAAAACTATAGCTCATTTCATTTGAGCATTCCATTTAAAGTAAACCACGTAAACTGATCTATATATCAGTCGTACGTATATACATATACATACATCCAGTATAAGCTGCCTTCTGGTTCTATAAAAAACCTATACAGTACAAAGTCACCTCAAACTGGAATGTATAGGTTAATGAGTTGCTATGTAAAGCACATTTCGGTAATGAAGTTCGTTGACAAATCAGATACGGATGTACAGAATGCGGGCTTCGTCAGACCCGGCTTCAGTTTTCGTTGATAACACCGTAATGTACGATTTGTGATTCGCGGCTGCATTTGATTTCCTGGAGGTGTGAATTTTCTGATGACACATTGAACTTTAGTTCCATATAACCCAGAATATTCAATTTGATAACCTTTTTCCTTTTTAAGTTTTGTTAGGGTCAGCATCAAAGCTAGGCGGATAAAGCATTATAAATATATACATTTTATATGAAACTACTATCTGACCTTGTAATGTATACACATACATATTATACTCACACTTATTTTTCATTCATTTATTCCTACAAATTCCAGTATAATATTGTTGGAACAATATAATAATATGTGATAAGAAAAGAAAGTGTTGTGTTAAGTAGAAAACAGTAATACCATCCAGCGAAGGTACAGCTCCCTATGCAGAGTTGATCTAAAGAAATATGACCGTGTGTCGAGCTGGTGGTGGTGGTGTAATGGAAGCCCATTCGTCAGAGAAGAAATTTGCGCGCCTTGACCACGCTTTTCTCCCTTCTTAAATCACCCACTCCTCCTTCTTATCTTGTGACTCACTTCCAATATTTATGTTCTTCTCACACTAAGAATCTGCGATCTTCTAACAATCTTCTCTTACTCTGTCCTTCACATACGTCTGACTTTGTTCATTCTTCATTTCATATTCAATCCATTCTTCTATGGAATGCGCTTCCTCTTGATATCAGGATGGCCGCCACTCGGCTTGCATTTAAGCGGAAATTGCAGAGTTATTTTCGCAACAAGTAGGGTAGAGTTATTGCTACACCTCTCTCCCAAATTTTAGTTTTGTCTGTATATATTATAAGTATATATTTTGGTAATAGTATGTATCTATATTTAGCTTATTTAAGTAATTTTTTTAATAGTGTTAAGAGGGTTCTTTTTTTCTTTCTTTACAATTTTTTTCTCGAACGAAAGCACTCACCATCTTATCTCTTCACCACCTGTGGTTGTCTGGTAGAGAATGCCTAAGGCATTGAGTCCGCCTCTGTACATTTCATGTGCGAAAGATTAAATAAATAAATCGTCGAAACTTAGGGTTAAAGTTGAGGGCTGTCTCTGTGAGCTAGATAATGGGTCCTGGGGTAGTGGGGAAATGATCAGAACAGCACCTCATAGTACTGGAATGCGTATTATGCTCTGTAGGAATAAATTAAATATAAGTACGGGTTCATGTGTATATGTACATTACATTACAACGTCGAGAAGGACGCCAAGTAATCACTTTATACAAGGGAAGGACTAGTTGTCAGAGTTTTGGACTACAACTCATAACCATCCGTGAAGCCGTTGTAATTCAGGAATGAGACAGGGTTCTCATAGTTGAACAATAATGCCTAAGAGGACCATATATAGATAATAAAGGTCCATTTATTCCATTAAAAGGTTTACTCAATATTCCATAATATATGCAAATATATACAAATATAAATTATGAGAGAAGCAGGCATTTTATTGTTGTTTAGTAAGCCATGTATAATCCAACCTCAAACATACACATCGTATTTTAAACTCATGAACATTAAAATGAAATATATCTACAGACAATCAAATTGCCTGATAAATATTCGGTGACGAAACGTGGATTTTTGTAAACAAAAACGTTCAAGGCGATAAATGGATATAATGGATATTATCCGTGTATAAAAGTAAATTAATTTTAAATCGGCTACCGGCTGAAGTTACCACCCACCAAAGTCATGCCGCCAAGCGATTCTTCGTGTTCCGGCATGATGTCTGGTGAAGCCGTACTATAGGATGTATGCCGGTTATTGTGCCGGTTGTTGTGTCGGGAGTTTGGTTGTGGAGGGTCTCCAGATCAATCTCCCTCTTTTTTTTTGTTCCGGGGTGGAAAATCCTCAATGCATGTCCGCCGCCCTGGGGTGGGCGACGGGGTCTGTCAGACTCCTACTCACTAAAAACCATCCCGGTGTCTCTCCGGTCACGTGCGCACGGAGCCGCGGGAGTCCCTGATGCTGCCGCGGCCCCACACTTGCCGCCAAGCGATTTGTCGTGTTCCGGCATGATGTCTGGTGAAGCCGTACGGAGGACGGGTCTGAGCAGTTGTGTTGCGATGTGTGCCTCGTACGACGCGCCTAATGTTGTTTTGTTGGGAGTTTGGCCGAGGAGGGTCTTCAGATCAATCTCCCTCTGGCGCAGCATCGTTGTTCGTGTTGTTAGTTTTAACATTGCATCACCGCGCTCAACTGCCGTCTCCCTTCCAATTCACAAAGTTTTTATTAGCGAATAGGCTAAATAAACTAGCGCGCTTTATCATCAACGATTGCATCACTGCTTACCATCAGGCGGGATTGGGGCCAAGCAGGGAGATTGATCTGTAGACCTTCCACGACCAAACTCCCGACACAACAACATTCGGCGCATCATAACCGCTTCTTTCTAGTGTTATTGTGTGTGTACGACACGGACTTCGTGGACGTAAGGGAAGACTTCGGTGCAACGTCAGCTACATTTTACTTGTCATCGCCTACTACCGACTGTACCTTCGTTGAAATAAACTTCGTAACCCTTAACCGGCATTTTAATACCCCTAGCCCGTAACAGTATTTAAAAAAAAATCGTCAAAGCAAAAAACGCATTGTTTCAATATTACAACAGCAAAATGATTGTGTTGACATACCTCAAAATATATTAAATAGTACGTAATAATTATTTTTTCTTTATTTTTTTACGAAGATACTTACGTAATGTTACGTTAACTGATAATTTCTATAATCCGGGCCTAATTTTTTTTTACGTTGCCCCACACTAGGCATTTCTCCTGTAACGTAGGTAGGTTTACAAAGATAAAGTCACACACACAAACAGCCAGACCCGGGACAACTAATTGTATGCCATACAAATATTTGTTCCGTGTGGAAATCGAAATGAAATGACATCGTTTATTAAGAAGCAAGTAGGATCACCGATCACTTTACACGTCATATGTTTTTTTTAACGGCTTATTTTGATAAATCTCGTAAGTTTGAGCATGCGTTTGCAATATAAGTGGCAAAAATGTTTTTATTATTTACGACATCACATTAAAAACTTCAAAAATAACAGTATTTATCCACAATTTAATGGATGTTATTATAGATAATTATAAACCTTCCTCTTCAATCACTCTATTTATTAAAAAAAAAAGACGTGTGGCACTCGGGGACTCCCGCGGTAAAGCTATTGCAAAGCATTTTGTATCAATTTATGCAATTATAATTATTTATTTATATTATTTATGCAGTATTTCTTTTTCTTTGATATTAATTCAAGTTACACTTATTGAGCGTGGTGACCGATAAGAAAACAAATTTTTCTTTTATCAAATAAATAAAAAGTTAATATTATTTAAAATATTTTTATTATTTTACAATACATGTGGGTTTTATTACCTTACAGTAGCTGTTGGTTATTCAGGAATATTTATCATTGAAACTATAGGTTTATGATAACTGAAATAAGAAACATAAGTTTGCGACTTAATATCCTCTAAATACCTAGAAAATACCGCGTCAATGGTGGTCCCATATTTTGTTGTGGACTCTTGTGGATCATTATTCATTTTCAAATTCAATGTTTTTGATAGAAAAGTTGTCAACCGCTCTGATTTTTTATCAGCGAAGTTAATGTTGAAATCGCCAGCCAAGATAAGTGGAAATTTATTACCATTTGTATCAAGTATTTTCGAGCCTTCTTCAATGTACTCCAGTAAAGTGCGATGAATAACATGCTCTACCTCGTCCAATTTTGGATTCGGAGAAATGTAAATTGCTACCATAACTATTTGTAGGCCATTTCTAAGTTTGCATAAGCACGCACAAATATCTCCAACAACTGAGCGCCTAACATTAACATCGCTAACGTGTGCAATATTTATTTCAATATTCGGAGTCATAATATTAGTAATATCATTTTTATTTTGGTAAATAGCTACCCCACCTTTTTAAACAGTATCTCGTTTGAACTGAACAATACAATTAAAATTAAGTATTTCAATTGGATCATCATGCGTCATGCAAGTTTCGGTAAGAAGTAACACATTTGTTTGTCTCGTAACTGAATCTTGTAAATCGTATTTATGACTATTTAGACTTTGGCAGTTGAAAGTCATTATTTAAATGCCATTTCTATTACTAATGAAATCTAATACACTTTGAGCAATCGTCTGAACACTATTTAAAGACAGTCTTTTGAATTCTTGCAACAATTGAAACAACGGCCGCGTGAGCACTTTTTACTCTATAAAATCACTCGCTTTTATTTAGTAAACAACACTATAAATAATTTAAAAGTCCAATGAAAAATTAGCGTGACATTCATCTTAGCTTTTCCGTTAAAAAAAAAGCTATTTTATAAAAACACTACAAAATTAATTTGAATAAAACTACTTAATAATTAATTATATGAAACGTTTTTAAGGTAGCCATGACAACGTCGATGACGTCTATGACATATCTCTATAGAAGACCTATTTCAGAGAGAAAATTAATCGCAAGTTAAGCACATCGTGACTATCAGTAACATGGCAAGTGTGTAGAACTGAGTTCGCGCCCTGCAATATGCATGCTCTTTTTGAAAATCTATAAATTGTTTTCAAAAGATGTAGTCGCACGCACACAAACATACCGTGCCGAAGACTGCCGAACTGAAACGACGTTAGACGATGGGGAGCGTGAGGTTTTTTCGTTACGGAATTTCTGGATTTGGTCCCCGCGCTCAAGGCCCGCGATAGAAGCTATGCAATAGCTTAAAAACCGCATCAAAATCCGTTTTGCGCAGTGTACTGACCGCCTTCAGCTTTTGGGAGTTGAGATTTCCTCGAACCTAAACTTTGGGCGGTTCATTGAGTCCAAGGCCAAAGTGGCTGCTAAGAAACTTGGCGTTATCGCAAAGGTCCGGCGGTACTTCACACCAGGGCAGCTTCTAATGCTGTACAAAGCACAGGCCCGTTCGTTTGTGGAGTATTGCAGCCACATTTGGGCTGGAGGTGCTAAGTGTCACCTGGTCACTTTGGATTCGGTGGAGAGGCGGGCGAAGAGGCTAATTGGCTACCCTGACTTAATTTGAGACGGTCTCCAAAGCCTAGAGCACAGGCGTAGAGTAGCCAGCCTTTCGGTCTTCTATAGGATGCATTTTGGGGAGTGTGCGAAGGTATTGCATGATTTAATTCCTCCATCTCCGTTCCACCATCGGACGATCCATCGTACGGCGAGTTGATGAAGCGTTTCGCCTCCTCCTTTATACCGCGTACATCGAGGGACTGGAACAGTTTGCCAGCGGCGGTGTTTCCGCCGGACTACAATTTGAGTGTCTTCAAGGCTGGGGTGAATAGTAAACTAGTGCGCTTTACCATCAACGACTGCGTCACTGCTTAACATCAGGCGGGATTGCGGTCAAGCGCTAGTTTATAAATATAATTTTAAAAAAAGCATACATAGGGATACAGGGACAGAGAAAGCGACTTTGTTTCATTCTATGTAGTGATTTATTTGGGACAAAAACACAAGGAACAGTTTAACATAAAAAAATCCATCTAATCACCTACATTATAACTACGAGTCAACCCCCATACAAATTCTACTGCCAACGTAAATGCAAAACGGTAATAAATCTTTTAAAAACCAGCACATGCCGTACAATTGTCGATGAAATTACCCGTCTATACGGGGTATCAATTTGCGCTAAACACAGCAATAAAAACCCTTTCATAGTTCTGTAACGAAATAGCACCATTTGTCTTGAAGGTACAATACCGTCGCAGTCCTACATATAAGCATGACGGAGTTGATGTGATCGGCGGGGTAATCACCTACAACCATTCGGTGATTGCTTTCCTAGTGAAAACAAGTGATTGTATGACCTTGTTTTCGCTCAGCTGTATTGTTCCTGACACTTTTTTTTTTTTTATTGAACCAAACGATTATCGGTAGGTAGGTACTTGAAACATTTATTTTTTGCAATTTATTTAGAAGTTAGAGTCATCATGATAATTGATATATTGCCTGTCAAAGTGCCTTCAAAAATAAAGTAAACTAATTTATTCAATAAGTTTCCTTGCCAACGTGTTCCCAATAGAATTTGATTCTTCGGCGGCCATGTTTTGCCAAATGATAGGTGTTTAATCTTCCATTCATATATAAATTACATTAAGTGGTAATAACGCAGACGATTTGTTCGTTTCGGCGGTATAATGGCAGTGTAACTAGTTGATATGTGTTTTTAACAATTTATAGACCTAGACTAAACTTCCTCGTTAATTATTTTCTCATGTGCTTGTATTGGTATTTAACTCGTACGTAATCATAACTTTAAGGGCCTGTGCAGACGGCGGAGTTCTCTCCGCGGCGGAGAAGAAAGTACGCTCCGCGAATATAAACTCAAAGCACACGGTGTGCGCTAAAGTGAGAGCACTGAACGCGGACTAAAGTCCGCCATGTGTGTTGCCTCGCCGAGTCTCACGAATTCTATTTTATTCGGGGACTCCCCCGTACTTTTATCCGGTCCGCTCTCTGCATGTCCTCGGTTATTCGGGGGACTTTTTGTAGGCGGTCCTTTTAAAGCGATTAAAAGGACCGCCCACAAAACGTCCCCATTTGTGTTTGCGTTACTCGATACAGTAGGCCTAATAAAAGCCGTGAGTTTTCAATTCGAAACTCGATCGTCGATATCGAGCGCGTTTGGCGCTCTCATTGGTTGAAAGTTCTTACGACCTTGAAGCGGGCCAATCGCTGAAAGTCATAATGAAAACTCATACTAGGCCTACAGTTGTAAGCGATCTATTTTAGCGGACAAAAAAGTCCGCGTCCAGTCCATCGTCTGCGCAGGCTATTAAATAATTTTTTCTATAGGCGACTCATTGGAAGTTAATTTGCTTATGTGCGAGTCGACTCCAGAAATATGGATGTGCACGATATTGAATAATATTTAGGGTTTTTTTATATGCAATGAAAATATACACTTTTTATTATATGTATCTCCTGTCACTGTGAGCTAGTGTAGTGTGTGTTTCTATAGGTAAGTATTCGTACTATGTTAGAATAAAAAAAAAATCATTTACGTTCTGCTTGTTTTGTTCGATTAAATTCATAGGAGTCTTCTAATAAACACAAAAGGGTAAGACGGAATGGTTATAAACAATTATCGATATTATGATACAATCGATATTTACAATATCGATGTTTTGAACTTTGATCTTTTGACTTTTTTCCTGTAGCTATTTTAATGATCTACGTTCAAATATGTATGAACCAAAGACATTAAAATTATATTAAATCTCTTTGGTATGAACCTACCTATGTATAATAACTACCTTTTTATTTTTTTAACGAGTGGAAATGCCTTTACGCACCATACCTGCCGCTAGCTAGGCGACGAACGTGTGTGGGACTCGCCTGGCCAGAACCGGGAATACCCACTAAAACCACTCGGTTACCCTCGGGCCCTGCGTTGAGATTGTCATGGGATCGGCCCGAAGGCCTAATCACCGTGACACTCTCAGGGCTTACCGGCCTTGTCAAGGCCGGTTTCCGCGCTAATGGGGGATTACCCGGGTACCGGAGTAATCCCCAGACGTGGTGACCGTTGTGCAATGCGCGTGCGGGAGCTACCCACACGCGCTGGTCACACTCTGGGGCTAAAGGAGACGGGGGTTCGTCCCCCGCCTTCTTCGCCCCGCCCGTCTACGCCGGAGGATAGCGGCAAGATCATCTTCTTCCCGCTCCCTCTCCGCAGCCTCCCATGCGCTCTCGCTTTCAACCATGGCTCGCACCATGGTTGCCATGGCTGCGTCCGCCTCCGAGCGCCGCAACGAGGGCGCGGCGCTCGGTTCACCAGGCCGGACACTCCACCAGGGTGTGCTCGGCCGTGTCGTCGAGGGAGTCGCAGTGGGACACCGCGGCGACTCCTCCCGACGGGCGACCCTGTGCAGGTAGTGACCAAAGCAGCCATGCCCGGTCAGTACCTGCACCAAGCGGAAGGTAAAGCTGCCATGCCGGCGCCCAACCCATCTCTCCAACACCGGACGAACCGCTCCAATCGTCCGATGGCCGGCAGCTAGTGTGCGGAGTGCCTCGCTCCAGCGAATCAGGGTTTCCCCCTTAGCCGCCATTCGGGCCCCTCGTCTAAGGCGGGTCGCTCCCCCCGTTCCCGGGCCGCGACATGGTTTATAATAACTACCTAGTTCAAGAAGACTATTTATTAATCTTCCTATACTAGGTACTCTTTACTTCCCGACACGGTTAACAATGACATATGTCAACCATAACCCTTGATATACATCTCCTTTCAGTATAAACACGGAATAAGATATTATTAAAGGTACTAACTTTCATTTATCAACATCTGGCCAACTTTGGTTAGAATGAGAGTTTTATTTTATGTAAGTTTGATTTTATTGGATTACGGTTGTTGTCATTCGAACAATGAAATAGGCTACCATGATCACTAATGTACTGCTAGACTGTACAAAGTAATTATTGTAAATGGAACTTTAGAGAAAAACCAACATCTGGATCAGGCACAGAAAATTTTGTGCAATCTAAAAATGCGTTATTAATTTTATGAAAATCTCTTAGTTGAGACATATGAGAATCGGTTCGTGATCGTTTTAAGACAAAACAATATGTTATAAGCATTATGTATGGACGACGGCAGGTCAAGCTACCCGAAACTGACAAATATTATCAATCAATCTTGATCCTTAATGCTTTAGAGATAAAGTTGATAATCTAGTAAAGAAATCTGACACAAAAAATTATGATGCACTTACTAAAATCAAACCATTTAAGGTGGCCAGCTTGTTGTTGCTTGATGGATTACGGCCCACTCAATCCCACTGAAACAGGAAACTTGTGTCGTATCCCAACAGTGACAACATTATAAGCAAATTTTTCAATTCTGTTATAAACGTATATAAAAAAGCGTCATGCTATGAAAAACTCCAACCAAAAACAAAATATTCAGACTAAAGATGATACAAAACCATTTAGAAATCGATACTTTTAACTGACACCGTATGAACTACTTAAGGTATAGGTAGGTAAGGAATACAAAGTTCCTACGAAATAACTCTTCGATAAAAGCTTAGAGCATCAAACCAACTTGATGCTCTAAGGATAAAAGTAAACATCATATCGACACTTAGTTGTATCGGACAGTTTTTCTAGTTAATATTAGAGTTAAATAGGAACAGTTATAGTAAATATTATCAAGATTTCGAAGCATCAGTAAAACATTCAAATCAAATCAAGTCTTTCTTTATTGTGCATCATAGGTTTGTACATAATACAGGTCTTAAATAATTACATGGATCCGCTATGTCCCGCCTTTAGGGCATACAATAGTCATACTACAACAATACAGGGCATACAATAGTCAATAGATAGTCATAGTGGATTACATATTATTTTTACATTTATTGATATTTACTGAACACATCATGACTGAGAGGGGCTATAATGGAGCATCTTCTCGTCGTCCAAGATACCACAGTGTCTCAAGACTAAAGTCTTTGACTTTGAAAGTGTGTGTCTGTGTTGCCAGTGATGACGTACGGAACTGAAACGTGGTCGCTCACAATGGGCCTCATACGAAGGCTCAGAGTCACACAAAGGGCAATGGAAAGAGCTATGCTCGGAGTTTCTCTGCGTGATCGAATCAGAAATGAGGAGATCCGCAGAAGAACCAAAGTCACCGACATAGCCCTGTGAGTCGCTAAACTTAAGTGGCAGTGGGCAGGGCACATTGCTCGTAGAACCGATGGCCGATGGGGCAGTAAGGTTCTGGAGTGGCAGCCACGTACTGGAAGACGCAGCGTAGGGAGGCCCCCAACAAGGTGGACCGATGACCTGGTGAAGATCGCGGGAAGCCGTTGGATGCGGGCAGCACAGGACCGGTCAGCGTGGAAAGCTTTTGTCCAGCAGTGGACATCCACAGGCTGAAGAAGGTAATGGAGCAATGATTTGTCCAATAAGAATTCTTTTGTAGAGTAGTAGCACTTGTCTACCAACAGATCAAAAAGGCACTCTTTAAATTTTTTGATTTCCATAGTTGCTCTAATAGGCTCCGGAATACTATTGTATGTAGATGCGCGTAGCCATACAAAAGATACTTTCATACACAAGGTGAGTTTTACTAGCAACTGTGTGCAATTTGTCCTTACGTCGTATACGCGTTTAGTAATTATACATGTCAATATTATTTTTTACAAACACGGCAGCTTCAAATATGTAAACACATGGCAATGTGAGAACTTTTGTCTTTTTAAAAAATGGCTTACAGGAATTCACCTAGATTAAATATGGCCCTAATGTAACATTTTTTGCAATATAAGCGCGCTCTTTGTTCGTACTGACATTGCTGCATCTCAAACTTCGTATCAGAGCGCTTCGCCCAGAAGGAGATTGTTATTTGATGATTCTCTAAAAAAAAATAAGACTAAACAGAAGAAAAGATACTGTTACGGGCTAGGGGTATTAAAAGACCTGTTAAGGGTTTTGAAGTTTATTGGCAATGAAGGTACAGTCGATCGTAGGCAATGATAAGTAGAACGTAGCTGATATCGCACCGAAGTCTTCCCTTATTTTCACGTAGTCCTCAAAGTTCTCATTGGGTTATCGCTGTAGATCCTCTTAAGTATCGCTTCTTAAATGTCATTTGTTTCACGTCGGTAGTCAAGTGCAGACTGATTGCGGGTTGGCGTCGCGGGGTTTTATATAGATCAGCTGATCGAACATTCCAGACCCGTCCAGAATCAATAGTTATAGCGCATAACTTCGAGTACATTCAGCAGGTACATACGGTAATTCACCGGAGACGAGTTTCTAGAAATTTCGATGTCGACTCTTCCTTGACAATATTGATGAAACCCGTACCATTCGATAGGCCACCTAGCAATGCGTTTTTATATTGTACCTCTATAATGCCTAGGTCTCAAGATTTAGGGCTTAAAAGTTATGTACTACTTGTCACGCGTTATTGGACCTTATGCCATCGATATAAGGTGCATTCGTAACAATACGTTCCGAAACAAAAACTCAAACTGGCCACCCTCTCATTGAGCAAATAATCTCTTGCGTATAAGTGTTTTATGACATGTAATTATTACTATATAACAGTGGCGAAGGGTGAAATTTTGACAAAGGGAAGCCGGTCCAAAAAAATAAACACTTAAACACTTACCTACTGCAGGATATCTTGGAGGAGGTCTTCAGATAAGAATAATATCAAAAGCCCCACCTTCACCATACAAAAAAGGACTGATGATTTGATAACAGTGTCTTTCAAGTATGATAAAAGCGGCTTTGAGAAAAGCCTTTTTCGACGTGCATCTCCATACCACACATGCATGCTTGTTAGTAAGTACTAAGTTAAGTACCTATTGTTAGGGAATAAGAGTCAAGAAAAAATAAAATAAAAAATTACAAAAATAATAAAGTGTTAAAAACCGTACCACACAAACACTGATCCAAAACCAACAAAAATATTAAGCAAAAGTAGTGGCGTGGTTTCTTTGTCTCTTTCTAATAGAGAGGAGAGAACTGCAAGCCGCTTGGCATTAGCCTATATTTATCAAGTTTTACCGACGGTTAGCGAGCATTAGAAAGAGATGGTCTGACACGCTCTGTCTCTTTTCACCTCATAGTAAAACGTTGACCGAGGTAAGCTGTAATTCGTCGAGTTGCCTTCAATGTAATGTACGAAAAATTGAAGCGCTGATTAATTTACGACTATAAAATGAAATGTGATACTTAGGGTATTGCTAAGAATTACTATTTGATTAATAATACTTTGTTAATGAAATAGAATGTAAATACTTTTGTATGAATATGGAACTGATTTTTGAAAGGTAACCCGGTGGGAATCGGCTTGTATGGACTCTTCGCCACTGCTATATAATATTTACTCTTTAGTGGCGGTTAACCGATCGAGTACCAATCAACTAGGTTCTTAATTCACGATACTATACTCACTCTCAGTAGGCCTAGTATGAGTTTTCATTACGAAACTCGATCGTCGATATAGAGTGCGTTTGACTCATCGATTAGCCCGCTTCAAGGTTGTAAGAACTCTCAACCAATGAGAGCGCCATACGCGCTCGATATCGACAATCGAGTCTCGTAATGAAAACTCATACTAGGAATACAGTACAGATGTACACTCAGTATGAATTTACTCAGTTCTAAATAGTATCGAAAACAAAAATACTTGGTATCAAAAGAAAAGTATGGAGTAAATACTTGATTTACCCGGATCATTTCATCCCTAATGGAGGCAAAGAATTTTTCACAAACCTCTGATAAAAAAAAACTCAAAATGATCTGCAAAAAAGAAACCAATAAAAGTTGACAAATTACATTTTTTGTACCTGATTTGTTGAAGAATCCCGTTACGAATAAATCATGTTGCTTGTAAGCAGTTGAATGGATGACTTATGGAATTCAGAGGGATCCAAAAGGAATCCTCTTTGAATTGTAACCTGTGAAAGCTTTCATGTTTGGTACAACTGGATTATTTGTATGGGAGTTGTGTAAAAATGGCTTAAGCATCGTTAGGGGATCTTTTTCATCAGGTTTATAAGTCGAGTAGAATACTATTATATTGACATTGCTTATAAGTGCAAAGGCAATGGAAGGGGTATGCATGCAGTTTCCCAACGTGATTGTATCGAAAAAAAAAAATCTGGTGGTTCCGTAGGAGTACCAAGGTAACATAGCTCAAAGGATGTCAGTACTTAAGTAGGCTCACGCAGGTATTGACGGGGCACGGTGGATTCTCCGAATACTTATATCGTTTTAAGTGTCCATCGTGCGTCTGTGATCCAGGCGTGAGCGAATCCATACCGCACTTGATTGTGGAGTGTCCAGCTTATGCCGCAATGCGGTATGATCTGGAGCAGCAGCTTGACGTGAACCTGAGGAAAAACCACATTGCAGAAGTCATGCGAGGAAAGAATAGACAATTGTTCTTAAACTATTGTATAAAAATAGCCGAAACCGCAATTAATAGAAATAAATTAGTATAATGATACTATGTTTACTAGATATTGTGTATATTTATTTTAAGCATAGGGAAATAGACTACAAATAATTAATTATAAGTGTGTAATAGTTTAGAAAAAAAAAAATATGTTATGTAGTAATAATAGTGTGTTGTAGTGCGTATAATAAGTTAGAGGTAATAAATAAATATTGTAGTTTATAATTATTTTCCCAAACGAAATAAATAAGTAGAAAGTTCGACACTAAAATGGGAGTACCACCCGTTAGACTAAAAGACGATGAATGACAGAAAGATAAGTAGTATGCGGAATAAAAGTGCGAGAGGAATAATAGCGAGAACTGGTATGAAAGGGTATAGTTATAAAAAAGGCTCCAATAACGTTGGAGGTAGCTAGTATAAAAAAAAAAAACGAGTGTGCTTATGACCACACGACTGAAGTGAAACTTCTTTCGCACCATCTGTATGTATATATATATATGTCGGAGATCGCAGATATAATTTTAATAGAAGTTGCTGATTTGATTTACGTAGTAGAGGGGCGAACGCTTGTGACGTTATTTTGTGATGACGTCACATGGACAGAGTCGCTTTGGAAAGTGGGGTTCGTCGAACGGTGACTTTGCATCGAGACGCGGACCAAGGCACATCTCCAAACCGAAACTGTCGGTTTGCCTATTCAAATTGTTATTATGAAGATTGGAGGGTATATCTACACGTCGTGCTTCAATTCAAAACTCACCTGCGAAATGGAACCTGTACCACCACACCAAGATGCTGTCGAGCCTACCGCTTTGCCGTCGCTGTCTCCGACATATATATATATATATATATATATATATATATATATGTGTACAATATATACATGTATACACATATACATATTTTAATTTTCTATAAATATTTAAATTTATTTCATGAAAAAAAAGTGGATTCCCTCGGGGCCAAAAGGTCGGGCTCTTCCTCCTGAATCAGGGGACCCCAAACTCGGGTAGTCCACGACCTCTGGTTCCCGAGATAATCCACGGGGGGGTGAGGTAACTAAAGGGAGCGGGGGGGGGGGGGGGGGGGGTTAGATTTCGTGGCGTTGCGGGGGTTAGGGGGGAGGGGGAGAGGGGGGAAGGGGAGAGGGTGGAGTGGATTCCCTCGGGGCCAAAAGGTCGGGCTCCTCCTGCTGATTCAGGGGACCCCAAACTCGGGTAGTCCACGACCTCTGGTTCCCGAGATAATCCTCGGGGGGGTGAGGTAATCAATGAGGGGGGTCGGGGGGTGTTCGCAGCGTCATGTTCTCGAAGAAATTCATAGTTCATAATCAATCAAGGTACTTAGCTTAATAATTGAGCTTATGAGGCTCGAAAGCAATTTGTACTTTGTGTCCAATTATCGTATTGTGACGATATCTTCTTCTATACTTTCAATTATATCAGAAATGTTCAGCAAAAATATATAAAACAATATAAAAGCCAGAACAGAACGAAATTTATAAATTATTTGTGCTCTTAGGTAATCAATTGTTAACAAATCTTAAAAAGATCCAAAAAATATATATTGCCTTCGGCGAGATGCGAACTCACAACTTCATACTCGACTCAATTGTTAACAAATCTTAAAAAGATCCAAAAAATATATATTGCCTTCGGCGAGATGCGAACTCACAACTTCATACTCGGAATGTCATGCAATATTTACATGAGCCAACTCCTTGGTTGTAGTACAGACGAAATAGGACTATACTTTGCTTCCGTTCGCCTTGCCCGATCATTTTTCGTAATATTTTTCGTAACGCTTTCGCCAGTTTACTCCCCAAGTCAAGCGTGCCTAAAGAAGTTTCACTTCAAAAAGTAGCAATGGACATTGCTCGCAAGCAGATAGCCGTTGGAGCCGAAAGATTATGGAGTGGTGACCTCGTAGCAGAAGTCGTAGCTTTAGAAGGTATGTAGGTGCCATGGAAGCAGTAGAAATGGCGGTTCTTAGGCTCCCGGATGGCGATCGGTGGCATGCTCTCGCGTCCGGCCCTGGTTCAAACCCGGCCATGGTCCGGAGTGAGAGTGCATGGCAAGCCGTCACCTCTTTTTGCGAAACAGTAATGCTACTAAATGAGGAGGCGGAGCGCATGAAGAAGCAGGAATCCCAGCGCCCTCACGCCTCTAGCCACTGCAGGAGGCGCCCTGGTCGGTAGACAACATCGGACTCCCAGTCACCATAGGCGCATGCTTGCGGGCAGCAAGCAGTGGCGGGGCCGCGTCCAGGCCTAGTCCTTACCGGGCGGCGAGCTGCCCACTGCTCATTTCCCGGTAAGGGCCAGACCCAGGTCGACAGATGACGCCATGTGTCACGACGACGACGTGCCACAGCGACGCGTTGTGACATCAAAAAATGTCAGCACATTGTGACTGATGCCTCTTGGGCCAAGGTTGTGGGTTGGTTGGTTGAAAGAGAAACCGTGACCATGGTGCACGGGCAAGTAAAGGAACACGGGTGGGTTTTAGTCAGTAAAAGTCTGACACGCGCTTCCGCTCCGCTCAGAGCGGGAGAGGTCATTTGATGATTTCTCATCCAGAACAAAAAATAGGCGTCCTAAGTATGTAGCTACAGAAGCGTTGAATTGAAGATAAATAGGTATCATTCATTCACTGTATAAATTTTATAAACTGGCTCACTACTACACCAAGACTCTCGTACCTTTTCCCGCCACTCGTATGATTGATAGATGACATTAGTGACAGTAACTACACCACTATCCTCCCACGTACTCCCTTCACACACTTTTACAGTTATTTTGTCTCTGATTTTGCATCACTGTAAGCATCAAAGTGATATCGATAGTTGCAATAACTTTATTGTAACGAAAGTATAGACTTCCGTAACATAAAATTTTGCTGTTATGTTGCTTTACTAGTTTGTCAAACTCATAGTAATCTTTATTCATTCAAGTTACAATAGGGTTTTATTAGAGTGGCTGGTATGTAAAATAAATCTGAAAGGTCTTTTTTACTTTGCGTACTTCTTTGAATGAGACAGTTGAGCGGATTCTCTTGTTGTCTTGAAAACTCAAGTTCAAAACTTCTTATTCTACCTACTAAAAAACCGGGAAAGTTATTTATATGAAAGATTACGCAGTAAAACGCGGTTTACGGTTTACGAGGTATTAAAAAAGAAACTACTTACTAGATCTTGTTCAAAACAATTTTCGTTGGTAGTTTTTCATAGTAATGTACATCATATGTTTTTTTTAGATGTTTTCATTTTCTTAATTTAGAAGTTAGAGGGGGGGACCAACTTTTTTCCACTTTGGAAGCGTGTGTCACGCAAACTATTCAGTTTAGAAAAAAAATATTTTAGAAACTTCGATATCATTTTTGAAGACCTAACCATAGATACCCCCACACGCATGTGTTTGATGAAAAAAAATTTTGAGTTTCAATTCTAAGTATGAGAAGCCCCCAATATTTTTTTTTTAATTTTTGCATCAAAATCTTAATGCGTGCAGTGACGTCACACGAGTTTTCAACGCACGGTGTAGTCTTCATTTTTTGTTTATATGTAAAAAAAATACATGTCTAGTATTTTTTGGAACTGACTGATTGACTAATTAGTTTTTTTTTAGCCAAATACCCTATTGTTCGTAAATTAGCCTACTATTTTTTGAAGTCGATTAATCAATCGGTATTCGGATAAATTATGACTTTTATTAAGAGTCGGTAACCCCAAGAAGCGAATGGTAACACCGACTGGAGTTGCGTTTTGACATAGCGAGTGATCGTTAGCGCGGGCATTCATAATTCTTTGCTCAAGCTTCGATCGAGTGTGTTTGGTCATACCTACTCAAACCCAGTGGCTCTTATTTGTTTTAATCAGAGAGTATCAATGTAATCCCTTTGTATTAAATTGGTCTAAGTGTCTGTACAGTGAAAATAAAAAAAATCGAACATCATACTATAGTTACTATTCAACGTTTTATCGAAATACCGCACACGATGGATGCTCATGCGGATACGAAGAGACCTCAACTATCCGGAACTTCGGCCTCGCCTTCCTGACGTTTCCCCTTATATAAGTTTAGTCCCGTTAAATTAGTCAGCGCCTGATGGATAATGACGTGTTTTTAGTCACCATGTTTTTTTTTTAATTAATTATAAACTAGCGCTTGACCGCAATCCCGCCTGATGGTAAGCAGTGATGCGATCGTTAATGTTAAAGCGCGCTAGTTTATTACGAGCCTATTCACTCAGAAAAACTGAGCGAATAGGAAGGAAGACGGCAGTTGAGCGAGGTGATGCAATGTTAAACCCAACAACACGACCAACGATGCTGCGCCAAAGGGAGTTTAATCTGAAGACCCTGCACGACCAAACTCCCAACACCCGGCACACATCGCAAAATAACTGCTCAGGCCTGTCCTCCGTACGGCTCCACCAGACATGATCCCGGAACACGACAAATCGCTTGGCGGCAAGACTTTGTCTAGTGGGTGGTAACTTCTGACGGCGGCCGATGTTATGGCCTACCACCGAGAAAAAACCATGTTTTTAAATACTTCTAAGCTGTCTTTGAAATTTGACCGGATTAAACTAATATCTTCTATCCTTTTTTTAATGAAATAGAAAGAAAAATATGCACTTTACTTAAAATTATTTTAGTTTGTGAAGACGGGAATTGGGGTCAGTGTAAAAGTTTCTCAATATTAACTAAACTGCAGGTGCTATGGTTGCTAAAACGTGAAAGTAAGCATAAAACTAGAAGTGGCAGCTTAATTTTTGTTTCCTTAACCTAAAAACAGCAAAACAACAGCATCATGATGACCAACTTTTACGACATCGAAACTAACCGCGAAAGATAAACTAACATTTCATACTATATTTCGTTTTTTATGTCGGTGGTAGGCAATAACATCGGCCGCTGGCAGAAGTTACCACCCACCAGACAAAGCCTTGCCGCCAAGCGATTTGTCGTGTTCCGGCATGATGTCTGGTGAAGCCGTACGGAGGACGGGTCTGAGCAGTTGGTCGAGTTTGGTCGTGGAGAGTCTTCAGATCCATCTCCCTTTGGCGCAGCATCGTTGGTCGTATTGTTGGGTTTAACATTGCATCACCTCGCTCAACCGCCGTCATCCTTCCTATTCGCTCAGTTTTTCTGAGTGACCTATTCACTCTTAATAAACTAGCGTGCTTTACCATCAACGATCGCATCACTGCTTACCATCAGGCGGGATTGCGGTCAAGCGCTAGTTTATAATTATTAAAAAAAATGTGAACCAAGTTTCTTATAATCCGTTAAATTTCGTAATAAATACCAAAGTAATACATATCTGAATTGCAAGTAATCTGAAATCTCATATCCATGAGGGAGAGGACAGTAAGAGAGTGCATCTGTGTCTATGTAAGCACACACTTGTGCCTTGTATTACAATGTCTCACTCGCCAAAGGTTAGTCTCTGCTGAGATTGGTCGCCATAGCTAATAAAAAGCGCCAAAGCTAAACACTAATTGTTCATGGAAAAGGAGAAAATCTTCCGATCAACGGAATGTTACGACTAGCCGACAGTTTATCTCGGGGTGTAGTCATCATCAACCTTTTATCGTCCCACTGCTGGGCACAGGTCTCCTGGCATACAGAGAAGGATTGACGTAATTACTACGCTTGATCAATGCGGGTTGGCGATTCCAGACTTAAAGTCCAGGTTTCCTCAAGATGCTTTCCATTAACCTTTTAATCAGTCGTTGGTGTCCAAGATATACTTAGAAAGGACATATAACTTAGAAAAGTTACATTGGTACTTGCCTGTCCTGGAACCGAACCCGCACACTCATACTTGAGAGGCTGGTGTTTTAACCACTAGGCTACTACGACTTACTTCAGGCTGTGTACTATGCTAATTGCACGGTAAATTTCGCTTGCTCGGTGCAGGATTTTACGTGATGTCAGATTGATGCTAGCAGTGGCGATGTTGATGACACAGGAGTTTTATCATTATCTATGGTAGCGAGGTCATTTAATACGCTATTAAAGACTTCATTGACAATAAAATATATGATTGGTGTGATAAACTAATGACGTGTTTATATAAAAGCATCAGGTTTTGACGTCGACGTTTCCAAATGTGAACATGACAGTAGATTATCATCGCATTATGGTTTGTCAGTCAGACGGAAGTATAACACGCACATTTTAGGGTTAGGCTGATACAAATCAAGATCAAGACAACTTTCACACCCTAACAAAACGCAAGTCTGCTGAAAGAAATTTCTTAAGAAATAAGCAGCACTTTTGTACTTAGATCTTAACTTTGTCATATCTTTATATATTTTATTGTCATCATCATCATTTTGCATGATCTCTGGCATTCCGTGGTGTGAGATTGTTGCTCCGCCTATCATCTCTTACAACATCAAGCCAGCACTTTTTTAGTCTACTTCGCTCTTTCCGTCCCGGAGGAGGTGCCATGTCAAGGCATTCGTTACCCACGTTTTATTGTGTGTAATAATAATAAAATAAATAAATAACATGTCTGAGTTCCCTAAAGGCTTAAGCAGAGGTGTAAGGTGAAGTCTGGGTGTTTTGAGGGACTGTCTTTTGTAATTTGGAGCTTCGAAAAGTGCAGGTTCCTAGCCTAATTTGAATAAATGATTATGGATTTGGGCCTATATCGCCTATATCACATGCACGTTTCACTATGTTAAAGACCAATGTGAAACATTTAGCGAGCTTATCGTAGAATCGTTTATGGGGAAGAGAGACTAGTATATGCAGATGATAGCACAGTTGTGGAGAGATACCTGCCGGAAGCGCGGGCTAGTAAGGAAACAATCCGGTCCGAAAGAGAGGCCATGGTAGTGTGTACGAGTGCTGCACTACAGGCAGTCTCCGAATGGGGCAATGCCAATCTTGTAGCATTCAATGCCGCCAAAACACAGGCGTGTCTTCACCGCCAAAAGGAGCCCGTTCACCTTGGCTCCTACTTTTCAGAATGTATCCTTGGAGTGTACCGACCACCTTTAGCTTTTGGGAGTTGAGATTTCCTCGAACCTTAACTTTGGGCAGTTCATTGAGACCAAGGCCAGGGTGGCTGCGAGAAAACAAGGCCTCATCGCGAAGGTCCGGCGGTATTTCACACCAAGGCAGCTTCTAATTTTGTACAAAGCACAGGTCCGCTCGTGTGTGGAGAACTGCAGCCACATTTGGGCTGGTGCTGCAAAATATCACCTTGCCACTTTGAATTCGGTGGAGAGGCGTGCGAAGAGGTTGATTGTCGGCCCAGACTTAACTCGAAACGGTCTGAAAACGGAAACGGAAAAGCCTGGAGCAGCCTTTCGGTCTTCTATAGGATGAATTCTGGTGAGTGTGCAAGGGAATTGCATGATTTAATTCCCCCATCTCCGTTCCGTCATCGGACGACCCGTCGTACGGCGAGTTGGCCTTACGTTGTTGATACCACTGCGATCCGGACGAAACGCTTTGCTTCCTCCTTTATACCGCGTACATCGAGGGACTGGAACAATTTGCCAGCGTCGGTGTTTCCGTCACAATACAATTTGAGTGTCATCAAGGCTAGAGTGAATAGGCTCTTAATAAGCTAGCGCGCTTTACCATCAACGATCGTATCATTGCTTACTATCAGGCGGGATTCCGGTCAAGCGCCGGTTTATAATTTATAAAAAAAAAGGGTGACCGTGGGCTAAACGTTTCAAAAATATGTCATCATGCTAAATCGCAGCTCAGGCTTTGTTGCACTACAACCATTAGCAGTTATGATGGAACTACAGCGGTAAAAGCTTTTATGAAGTAAGCGTGGAATAAGCAGTTTTTGTAACCTATTTGGTGTCCCACTGCTGGCTAAATTTCACCCTTTTTTCTTCGAAACCTCCCTGTCTTGTGCTATCTTTGGTCACGTTAGCCCTGTGAACGTTACCAGATCGTCACACTACCTTCGCCGTGGTCTACCATGATGGCGATGACCTCCCTCAGGTATCCAGTGAGTAATGGTATTTGCCCATCCCTCGGGGTGCTTTCGCGAGACTAGTCCAGCCCACTCCCACTTCAGCCTAGCTGTTTTTTCTCCAACATCCGCTACTGAGCTATGAAGCGCTACGTGGTGATTCTAACTCGATCTATACACTTAACACCTATTATGCTGCGCTCAATTGCCCGTTGGCAAATCTTGAGGTTGGACTTCTGTTGTTCAGCTGGTAGTTATGAGATTATCACTATGTTTATTTCCACGGTGACATTTTTACAGATTCGAGCGGCTGTTCTTTTATCTTACAATTTCACGAATTCCATCCTACATATTATATCCTATTAATATAATATATGTGATTTTGTTACCATTTCACGCAAGACTGGGCACAAAGATAATGGATATTTTCATCCTGATTTTCCCGAGGGATTAAAACTTATGCATGCGGGTGAAACCTCGGGGTGTAGCTATATTGAATAGTATAAAACAAATTCACTTGTGGTTTCTCTGTGTAATCGAGTTAATCTCCGAAAAAAGTAAAGTGCCTACGTAAGTAATGTTTTTCAATGTAGTCTTCATGTAATTTAGATAATTTATTCCAGAAGGATTAAAACGTATATAATCATTAGTAAAACGTAGTCATGAGGTATTTCAATGTTTTGTTAAAACGTCACGATCATGCAATCAGGGGCGGACCGCTAGAATAACATACATCATTTATACATCCAGTTTGTGTAATTATATATAACGGCATAGGGACAAAGCCTTGTTATTTATTTAATACTAGCTACGCCCAGTGGTCTAACCTACTTAAATTCGTAAAAGTAAGGTGCAATATGCGGTAAAGTATCTTTATAGGCCATAACATCGACTGCCGGAAGAAATTACCACCCACCAGACAAAGTCTTGCCGCCAAGCGATTCGTCGTGTTCCGGCGTGATGTCTGCTGAAGCCCTATAAGGGACGGATCTGAGCAGTTGTGATGCGCTGTGTGCCGGGTACGATGCGCCAAATGTTGTTGTGTCGGGAGTTTGGTCGTGGAGGGTCACGAGGTCAATATTCCTCTGGCGCAGCATCGTTGGTCGTGTTGTTGAGTTTAACATTACATTACTTCGCTCAACTGCCGACTTCCTGCCTATCCACTCAGATTTTTGAGTGATTAGGCTCTAAATAAACCAGCGCGCTTTACCATCAACATTAGTATTTTGGTTGTATCACTGCTTACCATCAGGCGTGATTGCGGTCAAACACTAGTTTATATATTTATAAAAAAACAATTCCTCTAAGTAGATTTGTATAAACACTTTACAATCCTATCACTTTTTTTTGTTAACTAGATGAAGTTGTCCGTTACATTCGGAATACTCTTCGAAAAAAAGCCGAAACACATTGAAATCAAATTCTAGTAAAGTCTTTCTTTCTTTCTTTTATGGCTTCGCACGTTTTGTACATTTAGTCAATGTCACGTAATGAATTGTTCATGTCGAAAAAGACGGCGTGATCCGTCTTACGATGGAGGTTTGAGACAAAGTCATGATTTGGCCACTATGCTGCGACATTTCACTGTTCTTTATGAATTATTTACTGAATGCACTTTTTACTACATAAATCATGCACTTTTATGTAGTAAACAACACTATAAATAATTTTAAAAGAAGCAAAAATGAGCGTGACACTCAGCTTGACTTTCCCGCCAAAACCTCTTCTAGTAAAGTCCAGACATAATTTTGTTGAAATCATAGTAAGCACCTACTTTCCTTACTGGCCAGCTATGTCAAATACAAGCGCATCTATTGCGATACAAAAAAGTTCTTTGTATTCATGATATTTTAACCTTTTTTAAGGAACGAAGTGAATTTCCTCCACTTGGTTGAAACTTCCCCAATCAGGACGCTAGTTCATCTGGCCCATTGCCTTATAAATAGATCCTCTGGGACCCCATTACTTTAGATTGAAGATCCTTATCTGTATTTTTTTGTTATGAATTTACCTGGAATATGTAGTTTTTGTAGGGTAATAGGGAAGATGGGCAAAGCCGTTTTATACTCTATAAAAATTACATCGTGGAGGTGAAGTAAGACTGATTGATAGTAGGGTTTCAGCTTTCACCTGCCGTTCGATTCTTTAAAAATGTCATCGTGGAAAGTCAGGTAAAGTGTGCTGTCAATTGTGAAAATTTCTTATCATTAGTTGCACTTGTAATGTAACCTCAGTTCACGCTCATTTCGTCTAAGTTTTCATGGTAGATCATTTTTCATCATATTTTATAGTCTTATATAACATTATTTTTTGTATATACGAAACCCGAAACAATTTCAAAAAGATATCACAAAGAACCACAAAGTTGTGAGCTTATTATCTTACTTGGTTGTCCCAAAAAAAATATGGTCAACTCTCCGCTCGGGCGGGCGAGCCGTGTGCTGGCCTGTGGCGTAAGCTGTTGCGCGCGCTGAGTATATATATATATATATTAGGTACTTGTTACTTCTACTACGTTACTTCGAGAAAGAGGTGTCTCGTCGAATCCAGCTCGGCTGGGCAGCGTTCGGGAAGCTACGCTACATCTTCTTGTCGTCCAAGATACCATTTGTCTCAAAACTAAAGTCTTTGACCAGTTCGTCTTGCTAGTGATGACTTACGGAACTGAAACGTGGTCGCTCACAATGGGCCTCATACGAAGGCTCAGAGTCACACAAAGGGCAATGGAAAGAGTTATGCTCGGAGTTTCTCTGCGTGATCGAATCAGAAATGAGGAGATCCGCAGAAGAACCAAAGTTACCGACATAGCTCTGCGAGTCGCTAAACTTAAGTGGCAGTGGGCAGGGCACATTGCTCGTAGAACCGGGCTCGTAGAAAAGGGGCAGTAAAGTTCTGGAGTGGGGGCCACGTACTGGAAGACGTAGCGACTGTAGGTAGGCCCCCAACAAGGTGGACCGATGACCCGGTGAAAGTCGCGGGAAGCCGATGGATGCGGGCAGCACAAGACCGGTCAGCGTGGAAAGCCTTGGGGGAGGCCTTTGTCCAGCAGTGGACATCTATAGGCTGAAGAAGAGGTACTTGTTTAATATAACCTTTTATTTTTCGATATTATCTACAGATAAATAAACTATATCGTAGCTTCATGCGATACGAGCCTTTTGGGCTCGTACAGAAATTTCTAATGTTTTGTTACTTCTTTTTTTATACTGTTTTTATCTTTGATGCTGCTTTGTTTAGAATCACGATAAATACTTTTTGAAGTGAAACTTCTTTACGCACGCTTGACTTGGGGAGTAAGCTGGCGAACGCGTGACGTAAGCGTTACGAAAAGTGATCGGGCAAGGCGAACGGAAGTTAAGTGGGGGATATAAGCACAGAAGCGCCCGTGGCGCGAGCTTGGTACTACAAGGTCTACGAGTTTATTTTTTTCAATAAAAATAGAAGATCTATGCAAAAATATTAATTTACCAATGAAACCATGAAATAAATTTAAATATTTATATGGAGCGAAAGAAGATGCACTTCAGTCGTGTGGTCATAAGCACACTCGTTTTTTTTTGTTTATTTCTTTACTTATGCTTCATTTTAATTCATTCGAATTGAAAATAGGATATTACCTGAGGTTTATATCAGCGGGGAGTAGCATAGTAAATTAACTTCACACTACAATGTATAAGATTATGTCGTAAAACAATGCATTTATGACCTGCATTAAGCATTCATGACCAATCTACCTACAATGTTTAGCACTCTTGGCTTCCATTTTAGATTGCACACAAATATTAACTGTGCTAGTGTGGATAATAAAATTCAATTTAGGATTACTTTGTCTTGGACATAAAAATCTTATATTCCTTCAGCGTCTTACAAAGCATAGCCAGCACAGTATACCTGATCATCATTATCTGCCCTTATTTTCTCAACAAACTTGAGGTTAGCTTCCAGTCAAACCGAATGTTTATAAGAATGATTTTGAAAAAAACTTAAACAGGGTTTCTGTTAAAACATACCCAACATCCAGCAGGGTAATTGTCCTCGGTGGTAGGTCATAACATCGGCTGCCGGCAGAAGTTACCACCGACCAGACAAAGTCTTGCCGCCAAGCGATTCGTCGTGTTCCTGTGTGGCATGATGTCTGGTGAAGCCGTACGTAGGAATGGTTTGAGTAGTTGTGTTGTTGTGTGACGTATCTTGTCGGGTACGATGCGCTAAATATTGTTGTGTTGGGAGTTTGGTCGTGGAAGGTCTCCAGATCAATCTCCCTCTGGCGCAGCATCGTTGGTGGTGTTGTTGCGTTTAACATTGCAACATCTCGCTCAACTGCCGTCTTCCTTCTTATTCACTCAGTTTTCTTTTTTGTGTATAGGCTCTTAAATTAACTAGCGCGGTTAACTATCAAAGATTGCATCACTGTTTACCATCAGGCGGGATTGTGATCAAGCACTAGATTATAATTATAAAAAAAAACAATTTGACAACAACTACTTCAATTACTTTCAATGCGTTTTTACGCTATTGAGCAGACGCATTTTATAACATACTGTTACGAATGCACCTTATGTCGAGGGCATAAGGTTCAATATCGCGTGACATGCAGTGCGTAAATTTTAGGCCCTATAACTCGAGACCTAGGCATTGTATAGGTGCAATATAAAAACGCATTCCTAGACTTCTGGTGGCCTATCGAATGGTACAGGTTTCATCAATTTTGTCAATTAAGTGACGACATCCAAATTTCTTGAAACCCGTTTCCGGGGATTACCATAGGTACCTACTGAATGTATTCGAAGTTATGCGCTATTATTATTACGTCTAGACGATTCTGGAATGTTCGATCAGCTGGACTATATATAGCGCCGTGACGCCAGCGCGAGTCAGTCTGCATTAGACTAGCGATACGAAAACAAGCGACAGATAAGAAGCGATATTCGAGAATACCTACCGTGACAACTGTAACGAGAACTGTGAGTACTACGTGAAGTAACATCTGTAGTGTTATTGCGTGTTTACAATACGGACTTCGTGGACGGAAGTGAAGACTTCGGTGCAACGCCAGCAACATTCTACTTGTCATTGCCTACAATCGATTGTACCTTCGTTGCCAATAAACTTCGAAACCCTTAACCGGCGTTTTAGTACCCCTAGCCCGTAACAATACTTGTGGAGCAATATGCTTCAATATTTATGAAAATCTTTTGTATGCTCATAAAAATATTAAATTGTTTAAAAAATACAGTAATGTCCATAATATAGAAACAGGCACAAATTTATTGTACCTACAACAAGGCTCAAGAAAATAGGTGGCTCTTTTAGATATTGGTATACATTTCTACAATAGACTCCCAGAGGTGGTTCAAGATCTGAGCCTGAATAACTTCAAATCCTTCATTAAACGGAAGTTGTGTCAGAAAGCATTTTATAGTATTAAGGGTTATATTGAGGACAAAAACGCTTGGGCTTGAGCTGCGTCCGATTTCTATACACTGATTGTTCTTTGGTTTTTCCTCTCGTAGTTTTAATTTGTAATTGTTTGTATTTTTTACTCAAAGCCAGTACACACTATGTAGCCAAGCATATTGTACCTGCGTTACGGAATTGCATCGCTGAAAGGGGTGTTTGGCACTGGTACAGCTACACAGGTGCTAAGCTTAGTATTCGGGAACACTGTTGGAGCTGCTGAACCTTGGACAAAACTATCTTTGCATTGTGTAGATTCAATTTCTTAGTCTTGTATATTTGCATGGCACACTTGTGAGTACAATGTACTTGCTGTAAAGCATCTATTTGTTGGGTTATTTTAATTTCTGAATTGGATTTCCATAATGGACGCTCTTAGCGTGCAATATATTTCTGCATCGTTCTCACACGATTGATTTGAACATGAATGATGTAATCAAATATTTGTATCAATAGCTTGATAATTTAAAAGACTGTCCATGGAGTTTCTTGCCCGTTCTTCTCCATAGGTACCTACTATTTGGAATGGGCGACTAGCTTCATCTTACCGACTGACCGACCTTCCGACAGTTCAAAAGTGACTATAACTGATTTATTTGAAATAAATGCTTTGTTTTGATTTGATTTGAATATTATTTAAGTTGATAGTAATATTGTATTAAGTAATTAGGGTACAGGATTACATAAAAGACATTTTAAACAACAACTTTTGTTATACCATTTTTTTTTTTGTTTAAGAACTTTGCCCCACACTAGGTTTAATTTTGTTTGGGAGTCCATCATTTATGCTAATACCCGATTCCCTTTTTCACTAATTAAATCAAATTTAAGTTCAGTGCACCTTTTTCGTTTTCTTTCTTAATAAGAAAAGGACAGAAGATAAAATGTTAGTTTAGACTTGTCAAATCAACTGGCGTATTTTAGTCGCCATGTTTATAATCGCGTCTAAACTGTCTATGGAGTCTCTTGATTTGACAGGATTAAACTGAAATGAAATGAAATGAAATCGTTTATTAAGCAAGTAGGATCACCGATCACTTTTACACGTCATATGTTTTTTTTTTGTTTTCTTTTTTTTTAAACTAGATGAAGCCGGCCTTTCCTAACTGACTACCTCTGGGAAGAAATAGCCGAAACAAGCTCAGGGATCATCGTCTTTTTTAAAGTCCAGACATTAAAAATGAAAATGTTTACAATAATTTACGTTATAATTACGCATATTGCTTAATAACAATTCTTAACAGAGCGAGCAGTTCAGTCCCAAGCCTCTCTATCCTCTAAATAATCTGAGATTTTATAATACCCCTTTTTGCAAAGTTTGGCCTTTATATCGTTTAATGGGTAAGTTTCGAATGTCCATGGGAAGCTTGTTGTAAAAGTGTATACATACATTGACCCATGAACGAGTTGCCTACTCTCTGGAGACGAGTGTGACTAAAATGTATCTTCTATCCTTTTCTTAATGAATATGAAGGAAATATGCAGTTAACTAAAAATTTGTTTAGTTTGTGGATCGGCGCCTTTATCTGTGAAAATTTCAACTTTTCAACTTCAGCTTAGTTATAATAAAAAAAAAAAATATTTAAGTAATTTGACAACAATGATCCAATGTCTAGGTCTAACAATAACTTTTCAACTAGAGTTACATACTTATATTAAATGTTATCAATTTAAATTACTACGCATTAAAATAAAAATTACAATAATATTAAAGCAAATTAAATTACATTAAATTGTATTAAATTAATCATAATTAACCCTGTCGCATGAAGAACCGTACAGCGTGATTCAGTGGTGCATCGTGTTTCTCGGCTAGGGTTATCAGTATGCTGTTGGTGCTAACGCAATTTTTTTTATTATTCTAAACTAGTGTGTGATCGCAATACCGCCAGATGGTAAGCAGTGATGCAATCGTTGATGGTAAAGCGCGCTAGTTTATTAAGAGCCTATTCACTCTAGACTTGAAGACACTCAAATTGTATTATGACGGAAACACCGACGCTGACGCTCGATGTACGCGGTATCAAGGAGGAAGCAAAACGCTTCGTCCGGATTGCAGTGGTATCAACAACGTGAGGGTGGAAACTCGCCGTACGACGGGTCATCCGATGATGAACGGAGATGGGGGAATAAATCATGCAATTCCCTTGCACACTCACCAGAATGCATCCTATAGAAGACCGAAAGGCTGGCTACTCTACGCCTGTGCTCCAGGCTTTGGAGACCGTTTCGAGTTAAGTTTGGGTCGGAAATTAACCTCTCTCTTCGCACGCCTCTCCACCGAATCCAAAGTGGCAAGGTGACATTTCGCAGCATCAGCCCAAATGTGGCTGCAGTACTCCGCACACGAGCAGACCTGTGCTTTGTACAAAATTAGAAGGCCTAGTTTTCTGGCAAAAATATTGACTGAATAGGAAGGAAAACGGCAGTTGAGCGATTATACATAAAAACGCACTATTACATAAAGGTATTTTATGTGTGACATGATTTATCTATAATAAATTGCCTGATAACATTAATCAGTTACCAATCATAGAGTTTAAAAAGAAACTACCTTCATTGTTAATAGACAAGTGTTATTATGATGTCAGAGATTACTTGTGTGACAAAACTATTGTATTCCAATGACAAGAAAGGAAAAATCAGTATAATGTAAGAATATAATTTGCAATATTGTAATAATGAGTTATGACTAATTGTGTTTTGACTTCTGATTTGTATTTTATTATTGTGTGCCTCAACGGCGGAACAGAGCTAAGCTTATTTTAATTATTTAAGACCTGTATTTATGTTGTATACCTATAGTCCATAATAAAGATGATTTGATTTGATTTTGATGCAATGTTAAACCCTCAACGACCAACGTTGCTGCGCCAGAGGGACATTGATCTGGAGATGTCCCGTTCTTACCCTTTGTGTACGAATCCCTAAAACTGTTTTCACCAAGTCTGTGCACAATCTTAATGTTCTCGTTATAATTTCCTCCAACATTAAGCAAATGAGCTAAATAAATCTTCTGTAACGAGTTAAACCGAAACAACGCACCGTTTTGTGCACAAATAAGAAAATTATAACTCAAACGGGAAGGAAAGTTTTACGGCAATAAGCACACGCACATTTGCATGTGAAAGGTAAAATTGAATAACGTTGGCTAGCACCAGTGTGTCAAGGACCTTATGTTATCGATACATCGACTAAATTAGGAGTAAAAATCGATGTAATATACTCTTTATTATTTTTTTATGCCTCGGAAGATAGGTAGGCTTTTGGTGTGGGATGCAACGTATGTTGACACCCTTACGCCATCTTATCTTTCAAATGCGGTAAACTGTGCACAAATGGCGCATATACTTTCATTGGAACTTATATGTTTGAGCCGTTTGCGGTTGAAACACTAGGGCAATGGAGCCCGAGTGTACATCTACTATTTTAAAACATTTCCAAGAATTTAGGCATATAGTCGTGACCTGTGAGACGTGACCAGAGGCTGGGCTATTTTTGGCCAAAGAATCAGCGTCGCCATACAACGTGGCAATGCTGCCAGCCTTTTCGGCACGTTTCCTGTTGACAGCGATGAGGATGAATTTTCTGATCCAATTATTTCCAATCCTACTTTATAGACTTGTACATAGTATTATTTTTAAAGTCATTATGCACACTATATAAATTACACAACATGAATAGAAGACTTTCCAAAGGGTGAGACAATGGCGGTCTTATTACTAAGAGCGGTCTTTTACAGACATCAGATCTTTGAATGGAATATCAAGGGGAAGGAGAGATAAATAATGTAGATAATATACAGTTTACTATTTACATAAATTATACAATGAATATTTAATATACATAAACTGTATCATAGTAAATTAAATAAATATATATATTTAATTAATAAACATCATCATCATCATCATCAACCCTTTTATCGTCCCACTGCTGGGCACAGTTCTCCTCTCATAGAAGGATTGAGCGTAATCACCACGCTAGCGATTTGCGAGCGCGGATTGGCGATTCTAGACTTACAAGTCCAGGTTTCCTCGAGATGTTTTCCTTCACCTTTTAATCAGTCATTGATAGCAACAGAACAAATATAATGTTTTAAGAGAGAGGTAATACTTTTTAGGGTTCCGTACCTAAAACGTAAAACGGCACCCTATGCATGAAACTTTGCTGTCCTTCTGTCCGTCCGTCTGTCAAACGCAAAACAAATACTAAAAATTAAAAAATATATATTTAAGGGGGCTCCCATACAACAAACGTGATTTTTTGTAGTTTTTTGCTCCATATTAATAACGGAAATAGATAGACGCTTGAAATGTTCACAGTATATTTGGTTATATAATAAAATTCAAAATAAATAATTAAATTCAAATAAAATAAATATTGAAGGGGGGCTCTCATACAACAAACGTGATTTTTTTTGGCCGTTTTTAAAGATAATGGTACGGAACCCTTCGTGCAGGAGTCCGACTCGCACTTGGCCGGTTTTGTATCATAGTTTTATAAATGGACAGAGCTACCGACACGGGAAAGTCATTCCATAGCCATACTGCTTCCATAGTAAAGGATTTATTACAGAAACTAGTGAAATGCAACCGCATCTGTAAATCAATGAGGAGGTGGTACTCTAACCGCGTTACTTATATATAAATAACTAGCTGCCGCCAGCGACTTCGTTCACGTGGAGTTAGTTATGCTCCGCTCCTATTGGTCGCAGCGTGATGTTATATAGCCTAAATCCTTCCTGAATTAATGAGCTATCCAACGCAAAAATAATTTTTCAAGTCGGACCGGTAGTTCCTGAGATTAGCGCGTTCAATCGACGGCGCGAACAAACAAACTCTTCAGCTTTATATACTAGTATAGATAACAATAACAAGTTTTTTTTTATCCAAATTATACACAAACACACAGTTCGAAACAAATAAAAAAGAATTCAGAATACAGTTAGCGTAAAAACATCGCTCGTGTGCAGAAAATTTAAGTCTATATACAAATCTTGAGCAAGCGTGGTGATTACGCTCAATCCTTCTCTGTAGAGGGGACACCTGTGTCCAGCAGTGGGACGATAAAAAGGTTGATGATGATACAAATCTTTGTATATACAAACTATAAATGTAAGATAGCTAATTTGCCAAATTTCTTTAATAGATTTTAAACTTTATCATTAAAACATTAAGCTATAAGGTTCATTAGGAAAATTATCAGTCTCGTGTAGCTTCACCTGAAGTTGCTGCCCGCATGAATTTTCTAGTTCCTCACTCTATCTCACTCTTTCCATTACTCACTCCATTTCATCGCGTAGCTTGTCTGCGCTGTTACTCAGAGGCTCTTCACGTGATATAGCTGGCCTATTTTTTGACCTAAGAATCAACATCGCCATACAACCTGGCAATTCAGCCAGCCTTTTGGGAACTTTCCCGCTAACGTCGCTTCGGACAATTGTTTTGTCTGTATACAATATGTAAAGGAAACCCCGTTCGACCCATAAGGATAATAAAGGTTAGGTAAACACATGACCAAATATAATATATAATCTATATCTATACTAATATATAAAGCTGAAGAGTTTGTTTGTTTGAACGCACTAATCTCAGGAACTTCTGGTTGGGTTAGAAAAAATCTTTTTTATTTATTTATTAAGCATGGAGGACTTACAGCTAAACAAATCAGTTAAGAAACAGTAAGTTGACTGGCAGCCAATAACAAGTCCTCACTTATAAATTACAGATTATTAAAAGCATCCTATGGACACTAGGTAAGTGAGTACGCGTATAACAAACAACCAATAATTGATTAAATTTTTTTTTTTTTTTTTTTTTATAAATTATAAACCAGCGCTTGACCGCAATCCCGCCTGATGGTAAGCAGTGACGCGATCGTTGATGGTAAAGCGCGCTAGTTTATTAAGAGCCTATTCACTCTAGCCTTGAAGACACTCAAATCGTAATGTGACGGAAACACCGACGCCGGCAAATTGTTCCAATCCCTCGATGTACGCGGTATAAAGGAGGAAGCAAAACGCTTCGTCCGGATCGCAGTGGTGTCAACAACGTAAGGGTGGAAACTCGCCGTACGACGGGTCGTCCGATGATGGAACGGAGATGGGGGAATTAAATCATGCAATTCCCTTGCACACTCACCAGAATGCATCCTATAGAAGACCGAAAGGCTGGCTACTCTACGCCTGTGCTCCAGGCTTTGGAGACCGTTTCGAGTTAAGTCTGGGTCGCCAATCAGCCTCTTCGCACGCCTCTCCACCGAATCCAAAGCGGCAAGGTGACACTTCGCAGCACCAGCCCAAATGTGGCTGCAGTACTCCACACACGAGCGGACCTGTGCTTTGTATAAAATTAGAAGCTGCCCTGGTGTGAAGTACCGCCGGACTTTCGCGATGACGCCTAGTTTTCTGGCAGCCACCCCGGCCTTGGACTCAATGAACCGCCCAAAGTTAAGGCTCGAGGAAATCTCAACTCCCAAAAGCTGAAGGCGGTCGGTACACTCCAAGGATACATTCTGAAAAGTAGGAGCCAAGGTAAACGGGCTCCTTTTGGCGGTGAAAAGACACGCCTGTGTTTTGGCGGCATTGAATGCTACAAGATTGGCATTGCCCCATTCGGAGACTGCCTGCAGTGCAGCACTCACACGCTCGACCATGGCCTCTCTTTCGGACCGGATAGTTTCCTTACTAGCCCGAGCTTCCGGCAGGTATCTCTCCACAACTGTGCTGTCATCTGCATACCCATAGATACCGGGCATCAGCAGATCGTTAATATGCAGCAGGAACAGAGTTGCAGAGAGAACAGACCCCTGAGGAACACCGGCATTGGTCGACATGGGCTCAGATGAACATCCGTCGACAACAACTCGGAGGGACCGTTCAGTCAGGAAGTCTTTTACCCAGCCAGTCAGGCCAGCGGAAATGCCGTACGCTGGAAGCTTACTCAAAAGGCTAGCGTGCCATACCCGGTCGAAGGCCTTCGAGACATCAAGGGAGACGGCAATCGCTTCCCCATTTTTCTCGAGGGCCTCGCCCCACAAGTGAGTGGCATACACTAGTAGGTCCCCAGTTGACCGATTGCGTCGAAAACCGTACTGTCGGTCACTGAGGAGATCGTTACCTTCCAGGTATGCCAAGAGGCGCGAGTTCAATACACGCTCCATAATCTTGCAGAGTATGGAGGTTATTGAAATCGGCCGATAGTTGGTAGGATCGGCACGACTACCCTTTTTGGGCACGGGCTGCACGTTGGCAAGCTTCCAGGACTTGGGCACTATACCAGTCCTAAATGAGAGGCGATACAGGCGCGTCAATACAGGAGACAACTCAGGCGCACAAGCCTTAAGAACCATCGCTGGTATACCATCCGGACCACTAGCCTTATTCACGTCCAGACGACACAATACTCTCAGAACCTCCTTGTTTCTAATGCGAACCTCCGGCATTGAAGTTCCGCAATGAGGTAAATTAGGTGGAGTAGCATTGCCAGTGTCAAGACGCGAACTATGGGCAAAGAGAGATGCAAAGAGACCTGCTTTCTCTCTCGCCGTATGGGCCAGTGCTCCATCAGGCCTAACCAGCGGAGGCAGTGTGGGCCGACAGAAGTTCGCCTCGACCGATTTGGCTAGGGACCAGAAAGATCTGCTACCGGAAGGGTACGCAGAGAGCTTGTTACCAATGTTAGTAATGCGGTCGAAGCGAGCCTTCTTAAGCGCCTTTTTGTAGGACTTGGCAGCACGGTTAAAGGCTCTCTTCTTTGAGCTTAGATCCAGAGCTCTGCGGTCACGAGCGTCAACCCAGGCGAGGAATGCCGCGTGCTTACGCTGTTCAGCTTGAACACAGTCGGCGTTAAACCATGGGCGAGCCGAGCCACCGACGGGCACGTCACTGAAGGGGATAAAATACTCCATAGCTTGACGCACCACGTCGGTTATAGCGTCCGCACAGCTCGATGGATTGCTAGAAGAGAAGCAGACCTGCTGCCAAGGATAAGATGCAAAGAAGTGGCGCATCTCATCCCAATCTGCTGACTTGTAACGCCATATTCGCCGCTCACCACGCGAGTCGCAATCAGGTGGGGAGAAGGACGTCACAGACTTCACCAGACAGTGGTCTGAAGTTCCTAACGGAGAGGAAACTGTAACAACACATCTGTCCGGATCAGTGGTCAGCAGAAGGTCCAGACAATTGGCGGTATGACCAGCCACATCAGGCACCCTAGTCGCTTCTTCCACCAGCTGGGAAAGGCCCATTGATAGCGCAAAGTTTCGCGCTTCTCTCCCAGCGTGGTCGGTCCTCTGGTATGGGAAAAGCCAGTCTTGGTGGCAAGCATTAAAGTCCCCCAGAGCGACGAACTGTGCGTCAGGGTGCTGATGCAGCACATTGTCAGCAGCCACACTGGGGTGGTCAAATAGTCGAGTTGTCTCCTGGTCACCGCTGTGCGATCGGTAGACACAGGTGTAGACAATTTTGTCCACACCAGTGTCAACCAACAGCCATAAGGACGATAGATGAGAGTCTTCGAGGTCACGGAGACGCCGGCAACAGATGTCATTGCGGACATACACACAGACCCCGGCACGCTGCAGGAAATGATGCTCCAAAGAGTATCCCGGGTAGTTGAGGTATGCCGCATCAGACGGACATCTGATCTGGGTCTCCGTCAAGAAAAGTAGGTGGGGCTTTTCAGTCTCAAGGTGGTGATGGACTGCATCGATATTGGAGTGCAGACCTCGAATGTTTGAGAGGTGCACTTTAAATGAGAGGACGTGCGCCCGCTGTGCACACCTACTTTTCTTTTTAAAACTTTTCATTTTAATATACTGAGTGAATAGGAAGGAAGACGGCAGTTGAGCGAGGTGATGCAATGATAAACCCAACAACACTACCAACGATGCTGCGCCAGTGGGAGATTGATCTGGAGACTGCGGGGACGCCCGAACCCCCCCAGGGATCGCCATCGGGTCCTCTCGTCCGGTCGCCAACCGGCACGATGGGGCCACCCTGGGATTTTTCGCAGTTGGCGGGGCAGCCTTTCGTGTGTGGCTGGCACACTACTTGGGCCCCCAACTACCTGCGGTCGGCCAGCGGAGCACCGTGCTTCGGATCCCGCTACCCTCCAGGACCAAGCTCCCGACACAACAACATTTGTCGCATCGAGCCCGGCACACATCGCAACACAACTGCTCAGACCCGTCCTCCATACGGCTTCACCAGACATCATGCCGGAACACGACGAATCGCTTGGCGGCATGACTTTGTCTGGTGGGTGGTAACTACACCGGCGGCCGATGTTGTGGCCTACCACCGAGAAATGAAAAATTATATTTATTAATTAATTAAATGAAAAAGTTACGACTTAAGCACCTCCTAACCAAGGACACACTACTCAAAAATGGATCTATATCATGCTGCTTACACAACTTGTTTAAATTTCTGCTTGCACGCACTATATATGAATTCTGACTATTTTTGCGTTGGATAGCCCATTAATCCAGGAAGGCTAACATCACGCTGCGACCAATAGGAGCGGAGCATAACTAACTTCACGCGGACGAAGTCGCTGGTGGCCGCTAGTTTTATATAATCATCATAGTAACCATACCTACTAATGAATTTTGAAATAATCTTTTTACCGCGAATTAACTCCCCAAATTTGTTTGAAAGTGAATACACTATTTTCGGCGGTGTTATTTTGAGCGATACCACCGCGTGCCGCGTGCCCTGCCCCATTTCGCCCGCGCAGGTATTGCCTATCGCACATGTATTAAGTTACTTCCTTTTGCGAAATAATATTTATTTTTAGGGAGTTTTTTTAAGTGTAGCCAGGCTTTGTAGGCATTAGTAGAATCAGTTATCGATATCTAACAATACCCTCACGGATCGGACAGGGTTTTCTTCACATATTGTATACGCCTGTTAACTTAAAGTTAAAGAAACTACGATTTTAAGCAAAAAACCGCGCCTATCTTGAACAAAATGGTTGTAGTACTACCATTAAAGTGCAGATAAGTTCGTCTAGCTTATTTATAACGGTCATTACTAGCGGTACGGCCTTATCAGGTATTTTGTCGTTTTCTCTTAATTTGGTTTTGTATATGTAGGGTTAGGCAGCATAGAAACCTTTGCTCCTCCCTGTGTCAAAAAATTAAAAATAAAAACTACGTTCTTTGTGCTACTGCAATTGACAAATAAGCTAATCAATTTCTTTTTTTGGTCGTTCGTTATCGTATGCAATATTCTATGTAGGTAAGTATACATAACATACAAGTATTGTTAGTTACCCCAGAGCGTTTGGCAAAGGTGTATCAAATTTTCGCTAATTTAATCGCCATCAATCGGGCATAAATTGAGACTATGTTCTATAATACTGGTTGGTTTCGGCACTTAGTCCTTTGAGTGAACCATTGTACATGGACCATGACGGCTGTTGGTGATTATTCCAACCAGCCCACTTCCCTCCAGAATTCTATTTAGTCTCCTGGCTGTTTGAGATCTTGGTGTTCCTAGGGTTTCAGTTCTAATCTGGGTGCCTCTTCAGGCTCCATGCAAGCTCTGCACAGAGGGCTAAATTATTGATTCTTGTTTGTAATTATACCCGATCTGGGAATTCAGGACCTCATAATCAGCAGTAGCAAATAGAAGCAGCAGTAATTATGGTACTTACTAATAACAAGTAGTCATTAATATAAAATTTCGTCTTTAATAACTCATAAGAATAAGAATAAGAAATTTTATTTGCCCAAACATGTGTATACATCAGTGGCGAAGGGTGAAATTTTGACAAAGGGAAGCCGGTCCAAAAAAATAAACACTTAAACACTTACCTACTGCAGGATATCTTGGAGGAGGTCTTCAGATAAGAATAATATCAAAAGCCCCACCTTCACCATACAAAAAAGGACTGATGAGTTGATAATAGTGTCTTTCAAGTAGGTATGATAAAAGCGGCTTTGAGAAAAGCCTTTTTCGACGTGCATCTCCATACCACACATGCATGCTTGTTAATAAGTACTAAGTTAAGTACCTATTGTTAGGGAATAAGAGTCAAGAAAAAATAAAATAAAAAATTACAAAAATAATAAAGTGTTAAAAACTGAACCACACAAACACCGATCCAAAACCAACAAAAATATTAAGCAAAAATAAAGCAAATTATACACAATCACAACGTTATTTATATTCTAATGCAATGCGTCTTGTTTTGAAATTTTCTCGTAGTGGCGTGGTTTCTTTGTCTCTTTCTAATAGAGGAGAGGAGAGAACTGCAAGCCGTTTGACATTAGCCTATATTTATCAAGTTTTACCGACGGTTAGCGAGCATTAGAAAGAGATGGTCTGACACGCTCTGTCTCTTTTCGCCTCATAGTAAAACGTTGACCGAGGTAAGCCGACATTGAGCGAGTTGCCTTCAATGTAAAGTACGAAAAATTGAAGCGCTGATTAATTTACGACTATAAAATGAAATGTGATACTTAGGGTATTGCTAAGAATTACTATTGCTATTGTAAATCGCGCAGGCATTTGAATAATAATACTTTGTTAATGAAATAGAATGTAAATACTTTTGTATGAATATGGAACTGATTTTTGAAAGGTAACCCGATGGGAATCGGCTTGTATGGACTCTTCGCCACTGGTATACATACAGAATAAAAAACTCATGCATGTAGGATCTTGAGAAAGAGTGGCTCACGACATGTCTGCCATTTCTCACGGCGTGCAAATATTTTCAAATATATTATATGAAAATATTTACCTATTTAACACCATTTCTCAACCAAAACTACACCTAACCTTTATGATGACGTCATTTGACGTCTGATCTTCAAGATGGCATCCGCACGAAATAATTACTTCACGTCAAAGGTTCTTTTAAAGACGTGAGGCGACGTAGTTTCCGTTTGATAAATGGTGCCGACTGAGCAAGTGTGTGTGGAAATGTCTTTACTAATGTACTTTATTCTGTGTTCTTACGTGAGGAATATGTCTGGCAGGGCTGCGGGTTCAGACAAATTTGAGTTGACTAGCCGAGAGGAGATTCGCAGAAGACCCAAAGCCATCGACATAGCTCTTCCATTTGCTAAAATTATGTGCGGACGGGGCACATTACTCGTAGAACCGATGGCTGATTTGGCAGTAAGGTTCTGGAGTCCCCCAACAAAGTGGATCAATGACCTGTTGAAAGTCGTGGAGAGGCGATGTATGCGGGCAACACAAGAGCGGTCAAAGTGGAAAGCCTTGTCCAGCAGTGGACCTCTATATGCTGAAGACCAAAAAGAAGAAGAGTTGGGTCAGTATTCGTCATTAATCGAGTAGCTGTACTCAAATCTTGAGAAGCTCGACTCGTCTAACAATAACAAAGAAAGGGCATTTTGGCAGGTTGCATTTTTTTTTAATAATTATAAACTAGCGCTTGACAGTAAGCAGTGATGCGATCGTTGATGGAAAAGCGCGCCAGTTTATTAAGAGCCTATTCACTCAGAAAAACTGAGCGAATAGGAAGGAAGACGGCAGTTGAGCGAGGTGATGCAATGTTAAACCCAACAACACGACCAACGATGCTGCGCCAAAGGGAGATTCATGTATAGACCCTCCACGACCAAACTCCTAACACAACAACATTTGGCGCATCGTACCCGGCACACATCGCAACATAACTACTCAGACCCGTCCTCCGTCCGGCTTCACCAGACATCATGCCGAAACACGACAAATCGCTTGGCGGCAAGACTTTGTCTGGTGGGTGGTAACTTCTGCCGGCGGCCGATGTTATGGCCTACCACCGAGAGCATTAAGTGATCAAAGTTGTCAGACCATCAATAAAACTAACAGAGAAAAAAATAATGACACACACATACTAGACATACATGTCATAAAATTATAGTAAAATAATACTTTACAAAGTAAACATTCATGTCACGTTGTATACAATATTTGTCAATGTCAAAACATATAAAAAATAGTGTACCTAAGTATAACGACGGTTTTGCATGACAGTAAAAATTTGAAGTTTTATGGCTTTATCATAAGGCTTAGTAGAGCAACAATCCATATATATGAAATAACTTTACAGCTGACAGCTGAGTATCCGGCGTTCTACCAAATGCCGGATACTTAGCTGAATGCTCAGCTGGATTTAGATAATCTCTTATTTAATTAAATCTGTTCCGTATGTTGTAATGATATAAATTGGACGTATGGGAAGTATCGCCTTGTTTGACACGATGCGTATATTTAGATGTATATATGATGTATAATCTGCAAATTTCTACTAATACTATAAAGGCGAAAGTTTACTTGGTGGCCTAGTGGTTAAAAGACCAGCTTCTGAAGTATCAGTGTGCGGGTTTAAATCCAAGTCAGGCTACTTGCCTGACCTGGATTTGAACCCCATCATCATCAACAACCTTTTTTATCGTCCCACTACTGGGTACCGGTCTCCTTTCATACAGATACACCACGCTTGCTCAATGCGGGTTGTCGATTTCAGACTTTAAAGTCCAGGTTTCCTCAAGATGTTTTCCATCACCTTATAATCAGTCATTGGTGTCCAAGATATACTTAGACACTACATATAACTTAGAAAAGTATGAAATGTCAAAATGTCATTGATGCCATTGATGCAAAATATACGTATTCAATATTTTTCTATAATCTATCTAAATGACGAATTAAATAGAATCAAATTTTTATACCCCTGAAACATTCCTATTGTGATTGTAAAACGTGTTAGGAAATTCAGGGCGCTGTTTGAATAAAAAGTTGCTGACTTTTGAATTTCAATGTGGCTGAATAATTATGACATTGTCACAATTCTTCAGTGAAATAATTTTGGGAATTGTGAAGTCTGTCTTCGCAAAGTTTAAAGATATTTTGTTTCACTTTTCACAGTCTTGGTAATATATTTAAAGTGAAAAGTAGGTTTCGAAGTTGCTGTAGCCTTCCAGTTGTTGTTACAAGTTTATATTGTTCGAGTTTACGCCTTATTTTTAAACTTAGTGGGAATGTCGACATTTAATTTCTTTTTTTCAGACAGATAACAAATAGGCGGACTGTAACAAGTTGTCTTTATTGCGTCATTAGCTGAATAAATGAACTTACAACAGTCAATTCAGGTCTTTTTTTATTTTACTAATTATAAACTAGTGCTTGACCACAATTCCTCCTGATGGTAAGCAGTGATGCCATCGTTGATGGTAAAGCGTGCTAGTTTATTAAGCCTATTCACTTAAAAAAACTTAGTGAATAGAAAGAAAGACGACAATTGAGCGAGGTGATGCAATGTTATACCCAACAACATGATCAACGATGCTGCGCCAGAGGGAGATGGATCTGGAGACCCTGCACGACCAAACTCCCAACCCAACAACATTTTCACATTTTCACACCGAAGCCGGCACACATCGCAATACAACTGCTCACCAGACATGTTATGTTATCTATCACATGGACTAAATTATGTTAGTGAATGTATTTTGGAGCTACAAATTTTAAGCCCATGAGCCTATTCACCCAAAAAATCTGAGTGAATAGGCTTTTAACACACTAGTGCGCTTTACTATCAACGATTGCATCACTAGCCGGGATGGCGGTCAAACTCTAGGTTATATATTACACGTTATTGTACAATATGTAAAGAAAACCCTGTCCGACCCAAAAGGATAATAAAGGTTAGGTAAACACTTGACCAAATATAATATAAAATTTTACGTAATCATCATAGAAACAATACTAATGAATTTTGAAATAATCTTTTTTTCCCAGGAATTAATTCCAACTTCCCCGAAATTTGGTCATTTTTAAAAAAGTGACAACACCGATATTATTATGAGCGAATAGCTATGTGACCACATGCCGCGTGCCCTGCCGCCCGCCGCCTGTGGAAAGGTTGCTTACCGCATATGTATTAAGTTACCTCTTTTTGCGAAATAATATTAATTTTTTTAGGGGTATTTTTTTTTAAGTTTAGCCCGGTTTTGTATCCATTAGTAGAATCAGTTATTGATACCTAACAATACCTTTACGGATCGGACAGGGTTTTCTTTACACATTGTATATACGAGTACAACGGCGCGTGACTGGTTAATTTTGAATATTGTGATCTGTTGTATTGTATCAGTATCAATTGACCGTAAATTACTCTACTATTTTTTGAAGTCGATTAATCGGTCGGTATTTTGATAAATTGTGATTTTTATTAAGAGCGGGTAACACCGACTGGAGTTGCGTTTGACATAGCGATCGACGGTTGGCGCTTGGCATTCTTTGCACCAGCTTCGATCGAGTGGGTTGGTCATACTCAAACTCAGTGGCTCTTATCTGTTTTAATCTGAAATTATCATTGTAATCCCTTAATATTAAAGTGATAAAAATAATTAGAATCGAACATCACACTATAGTTATTGTTCAACGTTTTATCCAAAAACCGCCCACTATGGATGCTCATGCGGATGAGAAGACAACTCAACTATCCGGAACCTTTGGTCCCGCCTTCCTGACGGTTTTACCCCGTCAGGAAGTATATATACAGTATGTTAAGAAAACCCTGTCCGACCCGTGAAGGTGTTGTTAGGTATCGATAACTGATTCTACTAATGCATACAAAACCGGGCTAAACTTTAAAAAAAATCCCCCTAAAAAAATAAATATTATTTCGCAAAAGGAGGTAACTTAATAAATGCGCGTTGACCACCCTTCGCCTGCCGCCCGCGGGGGGCGGGCGGCAGGACACGCGGCACGTGGTCGCATCGCTATTCGCCCATAATAATACCGGTGTTGTCACTTTTTAAAAATTACCAAATTTCGGGGAAATTGGAATTAATTCGCGGGAAAAAAAGATTATTTCAAAATTCATTTGTATTGGTACTATGATGAATACGTAAAATTTTATATTATATTTGGTCATGTGTTTACCTAACCTTTATTATCCTTATGGGTCGGACAGGGTTTTCTTAACATGCTGTATATAAAGCAGTCTCTTCTCGGCGACATACAATGTAAAAAATGTAGGGATTTTAAAGGTATTTTTCATAGATTGAGACTAAAATCAGGCTAAGAAAGTTCTCAAAGTCATAGAATTTCCCCCTTTGACTTCAACGAGGTTATTTCAGAGGGACTTTAAAAGGGTACTTTTAAGGGGGAGGGTAAAGGGCCTTTATTAATAAGCTCAGCTGCTGCCATAATAATTTTAACTGGCGATTGAATCAGGGCCTTATTCATACAACTTTTAATTAAAACTGATAACAGTGCGTGGTATAAGCACAATGGTTCCAAAAACAATGAGCTGTAGATCAAAATTGGTGATTACTGCGGTATTTTAACTAAAATATTTATCAGTTTGGTGGCTGTTTGGAGTTTTGGGAAAATGAAAATTACCTTAATAAAATAAAACAATTGATGTCTATCATTTTCTATAATATTATATACCATCTACATTCGATAATATGACAGCCTCCGTGGCGTAGCGGCAGCGACCACGGCCGCTGCGCAAGGAGGCGCGGGTTCGATCCCCGCGAAGTGCAAATATTTGTATGCATGAATATGAATACACACAGCTAGTAAGAATAATCACAAATATAGAATCAACAGACAGTTGCAAGCCTTACTTCCAAAAACACAAGATTCTTACCTTAGTTAGCATTTATATTTTAGAATTAAGTAAACTAGTCGGCTAAATATCCAGATTCCTATAAGACACGGGGAGATAAACAAACAAATTATACGTTGCGTCATAAAAACAAATTAAATTTGCCCCCATCCAACCTAAAATTGCACTCATCTAGTCCATATTCTATGTCAATAAAAATATACAATAAATTACCAGAAGACATTAAACAACAGAATAAAACCAGTATATTTGTATCTAAATTAAAGCAATACTTAATTAGGAAAAGATACTATACATTACAAGAATATTTAACAGATAAATTCAATTATTAATTATAATTATTCATTGTAAAGAAAGGTTAAAGGGAAACAAAAAAATAAATAAAATAAGAATTAATATACTAATAAACTCAATTATATATACTACATTTATAATAATGAATAAATTTTAATCGAGTACCAAATAAAAATAATTTCAATATAATTAATGAAATTGTTAACAAATGAATACTTCATAATTAATATAATATGTATATTATAAAGAGATAGCAGGAGAATAAATACTCAATAGCAATACGGTTAATAAAAATAAATGAATAGGAATTAAATAAAACTAAATAAATAATAAATAGATAAATAGAAACATGAGGCGCTCTTCCTCTCACTACTTATTTATAACTTGCTGTGCCCAACAGGGTCCATAGTTGTTTCCAATATTATAATATGATATTTACCACCTGTAACTGTACATTATGGATTTCATTAAACGATTTTGATTTGATTTGATTTCAATATTTGCACTGGTCTGATCGTGCCTCGAAAAGCACGTTAAGCCGTTGGTCCCGGTTGCCATATGAACATCTAATGGCAGTCGTTACGGGTTGTTGGAGCCCTCAAAAGTCCTACAATAGGGATGTATCCAAGGTATGAAAATAAAAAAATAATTAGTCCGTCTTATAGATAATGAAAAAAATTGAGACCCCTATTTTTTATTTTGTCGAAATTATCAAAAACTACTGTGATACAGCGTATTAAAGTTACGGAGTGGGGGCTAATTACGTCACGCCGTGGTATATTTTGTACCACGGCGTGACGTCATGCGACAGTTCAAATCAATATATCTTCCTAAGTATTTGAATGGAAGAAAAAATAAATAATACGTGTTCAATATTTTTTATAAATCTATTTGATGGACATTAAATTATTTTTTAGGATACAACCCCATTGGTCTAACTGCAATGCTTCGATATCGCCTTCGGGTTGTGAAGGTCAGACGGCAGTCGCTTCATGGAAAATATCGATGTTTAGTCAAAATGAGCAGTTAGACTGGTAAAGCGGACCCTAGACTCCAAAGCTGAAAAGCTTCGGATACAATTGGGATTAACGCTGAGATGAAGAAGAAGACATTCTATAACATGCTTCTAGCCTATGTATTTATTTAACTGTTGTTTGACAGCTGTCTTGGAACGGCTGGCTAAGACATGGCTGGAGGTTGACCACTGCGATGCCCAATTTCTCACAGGTCATGGCAACTTTAAAAGTAAACTGTATTCCTTTAAACTTGTTCCTTACCCTTTGTGTCAGTGTTCTACATTGAACTGTGAATTTGAACAGTCCGCACATCACATCTTGTGGGAGTGTGTCCTTTGGCAGAATGAACGCAATATTATGTTGGATAGTGTATAAGTTACATCCGGAGTCGTTTATTATACGGACCTTGTAGAAACTAGAACCAATTTCCGTGCGTTCAGGCGCTTTTGCCATACCTATTATTGGAATCAATTTTAACAGCTAATACCTACTTAGGACCCATTAACTTAATCAAATTTTATTCCGTGGTGTTTGGCAATCTGGGCTTTTCCTAGTTGCAATAGTGTCCCTTTGTGCCGATTGGCCTAGTTCTGTTCTGTCTCCTGCTTGTTATGGAGGGAAGTGGAAAAAATATCTTTTTTCTTACTCCTCCGCTATTCTCTTCTGATTAATTTCGTTGCGGGACCCAAGACAGTTGAATCGTTTCTCCTGGACTCGTCGAGCTTCATTGCTCGGCGTTTTTCTGGCGGTCTCTACTGTTGATTCTGGCTTTCAGGAGTTGCAGTGGGTGGGAAAAGTGTGGCGGGTTTGGTCCCAAAAAAAAGCTGTCTTGGAACGGGAAATACATAGAGATATACTACCTTATCTTATTAAATTATCTTACTCGTGGCTTTTTACACACGTAATAATACCGTATGAGTATCATTCAATGTATTGTGTGTTGCTGCAATCACAGTTTCCATTAAAAGACGGTGAAGTTATTTCCGAATCTATAAATGAAATCTTTCACTATGTCGAGTTCCATAATATATAGTTTACGGTACAGTAGGATCCACGCACGAAGGGCACAAGCTAGGTATTGAAGAAATCCTGGTCATGAAACTGAAGTACAGCAATTTTTTTTGTTATTTGGATTGGAAATAATCAAATGACCTATCCCGCTCCGGGTGGAGCGGAAGGGCGTGTCAGACTTATACTGGTTAAAACCTACACGTATTCCTTCATTTGTCTGATCGTCAAGGGCCACGGTATCTCTTTCGAACTATTTGACGAAAAATTTTAAATTTGATGTCTAAGTTGTTTTGTTTTATGTATGCCGCAAATAAACGTATTTACTGTGATAAGCCATAAATCGATTGCTAGCGGAAGTTACCGTCACCCACCAAACAAAAACCTGCCGCCGAGTGATTTGTCGTGTTCCGGCATGATGTCTAGTGAAGCCGTACGGAGGACCGGTCTGAGCAGTTGTGCTGCGATGTGTGCCGGGTACGATGCGCCAAAATGTTGTTATGTCGGGAGTTTGGTCGTGGAGGGTCCCCAGATCAATCTGTCTCTGGCGCAGCATCGTTGGTCATGTTGTTGGGTTTAACATTGCATCACCTCGCTTAGCTGCCGTCTTCCTTCCTATTCAATTAGTTTTTTTGAATGAATAGGCTCTTAATATACTAGCGCGTTTTACCATCAACGATTGCGTCACTGCGTACTATCAGGTGGGATTGCGGTCAAGCACTAGTATTTAATTATAATAAAAGGATTTTCTTTCTGTATATACAAATTGATAAATAATCAGCATCCATAGTCCTAATGTGGGGCCAAGACCTCTCTTTCCACTTAACCCGGTCCTAGGTGTGTAAAGGTTAGTAGACGTGTCATGTAGTAGGTAATAACTTTCAGCTTAGTGCGGGAACGATATTTTTTACAGAACCCCGAAGTGGCCGTAAAGGGGATGAGTAATAAAATGTAATAGGTACGCTGGGAACCGAACCGTTAGTGATGGTTTTGGAACTTCAGTTTAAAAGGAGAATTTGTTTAAATGTTTATGTGTTTAAAGGTCTGACGTCATGGCATCTTGTCTCTTCCCGACGTCTACATAATGCAATACGAAACAACGTGACATTAAAAGTACAAAAATCACCCTCACTCGCACACTGCTGATCTTATTACTCAATCACATTACTCCAACACTCCACACAAGATCACCACACACACTCATCGTCTCACAACATGACTCCACAACTAATTCTGCAATATTAGCAATATTATAGGCAGGTATTTCTTATATTTATTAGAATTACTAGCTGTTACCCGCGACTTCGTCCGCGTGGAATAGTATCTTTGGGTGTATTTTTGAATCATTAGTAGGTATATTTAAAAAATAAAAAATTATTGTTCTCTTATAAATGTCCAAGAGACACTTACTGGGGCCAGCGTCACGTTGTGTACAAAAATATTTTTAAAAAACCTAATTTAAAACATTTTTATACACAACGTTTGCTGTTTTATTGTTGTTAGATAAAATGTGGAGATTTTTGGGATTTGATACACGTGAGCAGGCCACGTAGAGTTGCCCATGCGAAAAACAGTTCTTTTCTAAATTTACACCCGCCACATGATATAAATGTTTACGCTAATGTTAAGCAGAGGCTTACTTAGTTAAGTTAATATTAGTTAGGTTATTATTTTTATAAATAGGTACATCAGTATCCGCAAAGGGCAACTTTGATTCTCCAAGGTTAAATAGCTGGTGTGATATTTTGCGCACTATTTTTCGCTCATTCAATAATGAAGGTGCCCAGTAATAGTAAGGTATCTACTCGTATTGGGAACGTACAAAGTGGATGGAAGGGGTGAAGAAAACGATCACTGCGCTCATCGCGGCACAAATGTGCAACAAAAAGGGCAAGCTGGGTTTGGGGTTGGAAACTTAATGTGTGTTTTACACACTCGCATGCGTCCGGCAACGACGTCTGCCCTCACGTGTCTGCCCGTTCGGGTAGGCATAGTTAGATTCGTGCCGTGCGCTACCCCACCACACGACCGCCCCCCGCGCTCGCCCCACTTCGGCGAATGTGCGCGACGATGACCGATGACCGACGGCAGGCGGCGGCGATGAATAAGTATTCGTAACTTCAAAAGTCGATTTTTTTATTGATACAAAACAAAAGTGACAATTTCTGGAATTCCTTTGGTACCTACTTATATAAAAACTTTGCACATCCTAAGAGACCTATGTACCAAGTTACATGGTTTTATCTCCAAAAATGAACACCCACATGCAACCCCTATTTCACCCCCACGCTGGTGTAAATTTTAAAATGCTAGAACAAACGATTTTTTGTTTATTATTTAGTGCCTAAATGCCTAAATATAAAATGTAAGGTATCTTCAAGAATGACGAACTTCATACAAACTTTCAACCCCTATTTCATCCCCTCACAGGTCGAAATTTCAAAAACGCTAGAACAAATGTTTTATTATTTTTTATCAAGTGCTTAAATATAAAGTTTCATGGTTTTATCTTTAAAAATTATGAAATCCCATACAACTTTCCCCCCCCCCCCCCCCTTTAACCCCTTACAACCCCTTTTTCGCGATAAAAAGTAGCCTATGTTTTATCTCGGGGTCTAGAATATCTGTATACCAAATTTCATTCAAATCCGTTCAGTAGTTTTGGCGTGAAAGAGTAGCAGACAGACAGACAGACAGACAGACAGAGTTACTTTCGCATTTATAATATTAGTTAGGATTTTTACTATAACATATTTTTTTTTTTTTATCACACAGATTGAGCTAGCCCCAAAGTAAGTTCGAGACTTGTGTTACGGGATACTAACTCAACGATACTATATTTTATAATATATACATATATAGATAAACATCCAACACCCAGGACAATCAGGAAAAGATCGTTTTCCATCATGACCTGGCCGGGGATCGAACCCGGGGCCTCCACGTCGCAGGCAGGTGTTTTGACCAATCTGTTAAGCATATTGTTTACTTATAACTTTTATTTTATTATGCCTATTATTTGTCTGTGACTCTTGCACGGTATCTCCATTAAAGCTAATTCTAGCCATGGAAGGGGCCTGGTGACCTGTAACACAGGTTTTTCTCCAAATACCAATATCAGGCACCAGTCTCATGATAAATTATTATTATTATTGTTACTTTTTTTGGTATGGATGTGAAATCATCAAATGACCTGTCCTGCTCTGGGCGAACTGAAAGGGCGCCTTGCGTCAAACATTGCGATATCGCCTTCCGGTTGTGGAGGTCAGACGGCAGTCGCTTCACGGAAAATATCGAAGTTTAGCCAAAATAAGCAGTTAGACTGGTAAAGTGGACACCAGACTTCAAAATCCGCTGAGATGATGATGAAAATACAATCCTCTTAATTATGTACACCATATTAATCACAGATCATAGACATAAACATTTTTCAAAGGGTGACACAATGGGCGATCTTATCGCTAAGAGCGGTTCTTTCCTATTTTATAAGCGTTAAGTTTTGTTCAGTAAAACCAAATTATATTACTTTGTTTCTTTTCTTTAAGTTGCATAATACAATTAAAATGAATCATGTAAACATTGAAGTGAATCACATCGACTCATAGCTCACTCATTTACAAAAGTTGCTCAAAGTAAAGACGCTTTAAAATTTATGGCTAAGAGTACTTTTGAAATTTTATAATTTTTAGCAACGTTAATAATTAGTAAAGAAGTTTTTGTGAAACGGGTTTAAAATCAATCAATTTGATTGAACCGTACCTAATTACAATAAAAGTACCTGGGCCCCGCGGTTTTAGTTGACTAAAAAAAACTAATTAGTCCGTCAGTCAGATTTAGAAAAAATACTAGACACGTATTTTTCCTTTTTTCATATAAACAAAAAATGAAGACGTCGCTGTGCGTTGAAAACTCGTGTGACGTCACTGCACGCTACACTTTTTAGCGTGCAGTGACGTCACCAGCCACCACTCCTGATCTTTGATGCCTTTTATATTTGTCAATTTTTATTGATTTCATAAAACAAAATATACGTATCCAATATTTTGCTTTAATCTGAATGACGGACTAAATAGATTTTTGACGTGACAACGTCTTAAATTAGGTTGCGGCTGGGAGTCACTTATGAAAAAGTGTAACGCTCGGTAACGTTACGATGAGTCACCGATGTTTTAGTAAACAAAATATATTTCTATAGTTAAAATTTGTGCAATTCTTATTTTCATTCAATTCCTTGTTCCTATTGTGCAATTTAATTATATTCATATCAATAAATATTCTACCGAGAAAAAGACGTTGTCACGTAAAATCTTCGCCCGTAAAACCGACTTTACAGGCAACCATTTTTTTTTTTTTTTACCCAGGAAACATTCCTATTACACCGTGTATTTTGTAAGTGTCTGCTGCGTGGGTTATATAAAAGTCCGAGATAACTTCTCGTTTAAACTTTGAATAGTAATTAGGAGAGTACAGACATGTTCTTCGAGATTTCCAGTCATCATCATCATTATTTATTTATTCATAACAATTTACATTGTGTTGAACATTGCATATAAAATTAAAATAGAAATACCATATGCGGCTATAAAAATGAAAAATGTCGAATAAAAAATAAATGAAACAATCACAGACTAACATAACAAGTCAATCAATTATACATAAGTATTTCAATAGATATATAAACTAATGTCAAATATGATTACAAGAAAATTTAAAAAATAAAAGTAAGTAAATAATGTCAAACGCGTAGTTACAGTCAAAGCATAATGTTACAGTCAAAGATTCAGATTTCCAGTTGCCCCCAACCCTGGATAAGCCCATGTAGTTTACATGCACTTAAATGTGTAGGAATTAGAATTATTTTTCTATCAACTCATTTTTGCTTCTTTTTTGGGGAATATATTTTTCTCGGTGGTAGGCCATAACACCGGCCGCCGGCAGAAGTTACCACCCACCAGACAAAGCCTTGCCGCCAAGCGATTTGTCGTGTTCCGGCATGATGTCTGGTGAAGCCGTACGGAGGACGGGTCTGAGCAATTGTGTTGCGATGTGTGCCGGGTACGATGTGCTAAATGTTGTGTTGGGAGTTTGGTCTTGGAGGGTCTTCAGATCAATCTCCCTTTGGCGGAGCATCGTTGGTCGTGTTGTTGGGTTTAACATTGCATCACCTCGCTCAACTGCCGTCTTCCTTCCTATTCGCTCAATCTGAGTGAATAGGTTCTTAATAAACTAGTGCTCTTTACCATCAACGATCGCATAACTGTTTACCATCAGGCGGGATTGCGGTTAAGTGCTAGTTTATAATTATTAAAAAAAAAAAATGTCGCAATATTATTTCACTTACATTCTCGTCACTCTACGTCACTACTCCAATATTTTTTTTCGGAAGTTTTCCCTGCATTTCCCTTATCTCACCACGTTTGGCAATATGTCCACATTCGAAATGCTATTTCCAAACATCGAGTGGGTACATTCATGCATCGTTATTTGTGGTACACCAGGGAGTAGCCGCCTGGCCGTGTTTGCTCAGTTAACGACCTTGGACGATACGGCTTACGTCCGAGGGGCGGCCATGTTATCGAGTGATTTTTTAAATTATTTTTCATTTAATTATCGTTTACAAGAATTATTTATATTAAAACGCAACCAAAAACAACTAAATTTAGGTTTTTGTGCTATTATAAGTCTACTTCAATAGTGATGCGTCTTGCGTCAGAGGACTTCCGCGCATTTTATTTTAAAGCAATCGTCGCACGTGCGGATTATTATTATTATGCTGTCTATGTTCATTGGCCCCGATTTCTTTAATCACAAAATAAACTAAATTCAAGCTCTGTGCATCTTTGTGTTTATATTTCATTTAGAACAGGACAGAAGACATATATATGTCGGAGACAGGGACGGCACAGAGCGGTAGGGTCGACAGCATCTTGGTGTGGTGGTACAGGTTCCATTTCGTAGGTGAGTTTTGAATTGAAGCACGACGTGTAGATATACCCTCCAATCTTCATAATAACAATTTGAATAGGCAAACCGACAGTTTCGGTTCGAAGAAGTGCCTTGGTCCGCGTCTCGGTGCAAAGTGACCGATCGACGAACCCCACTTTCCAAAGCGACTCTGTCCATGTGACGCCATCACAAAATACGTCACAAGCGTTCGCCCCTCTACTACGTAAGTCAAATCAGCAACCTCTATTAAAATTATATCGACGATCTCCGACATATATTAGTTTCAACCTATCAAATTAGTCCGCGCTTGACGTAAATTGACGTATTTTTGATCGCCATGTCTTTAATCGCGTCTAAACTGTCTATGGAGTATCTTAATATGGCAGCATTAAATTAAAATAAAAATTGGTTTGTGAGTGAATCAGCCCCATTGTCTTTTTGTTTTTTAGACTTGCAGGGCAATTGCGTAACACACTATGAGTCGCAATGGGTTTCATATTGACAGTTCAATAATATTCCTTGTATTGATAACGTTGCTGAACAGACATTTCTCCAGTATATGGATTAGTTATAGTGTTACTTATACTTACAATTGTTAATCATACGCCATGGTTCGACCATACGTTCAGGTTTTTTAAACGTGCGTTTTAAATCATTTCAAAAAAGAACGCGGCCAGTGAGTGATGTGGTTTTTTTTTTTTTATAAATTATAAACAAGTGCTTGACCGCAATCCCGCCTGATGGTAAGCAGTGATGCGATCGTTGATGGTAAAACGCGCTAGTTTATTAAGTCACGTCGAAGTACTGTTGAATTCAATGCTTTCAACTGAAATACCGGTAGGCCTAGTATGAGTTTTTATTACGAAACTCGATCGTCGATATCGAGCGCGCTTGACTCAGCTATTGGCCCGCTTCAAGGTCATAAGAACTTTCAACCAATGGGAGCGCCAAACGCGCTCGTAATCGACGATCGAGTTTCGTAATGAAAACTCGTACCTACTAGGCCTAATGTAGTCATGGCGTGCTCTAAGCAACTTTATCCATGTTTTCTCCGCAGCCGCTGTCAAAAATGACATGTCCCTTAAGCGTGTATTTGTGGCCACGGTACAAAGACCATTTTAGCTTATACGTCCTAAGTTCCTTTCTCAAACGGGTAACTGCTCGTCTCCATTTTTTTCTTGCTTGCAAAGTGGTTGTCCAAGTTTGTTCAGTGTTTATTTTATAAAATCCCTCATAATCGGTCTTCAGAGTTAGTTTGTAAAATGTCTTTGAAGCTTTTAAGACATTTTAAGTAGAAAAAATAAAAAAAATATTCTTTCAGCGCTAAGTTAAGCTGATCAACGTTTTTCAGTTTTCCCAAGAGATTACAGATTTAATATTGTCGGAATGATCCGTTTTGTCGCGTTATTGTCTTTTTTTGAAAATGTATTTTAATCCGCTTATAGTACCTAATGATCTTTTTAACAATTGAAGTAAATAAAATGTGGGTCAATCAAATACAAACGAACATTGCTCTTACATATTACTTGGGTTTGGAGCTGATAAGCAGTCGCTCCATATAAAAAACGAGTGTGCTTATGACCACACAACTGAAGTGAAACTTCTTTCGCTCCATCTGTATGTATAAATATATATGTGTGTACAATATATACATGTATACACATATACATATATTAATTTTCTATATTTAAATTTATTTCATGGTTTCATTGGTAAATTAATATTTTTCCATAGATCTTCTATTTTTATTGAAAAAAAAAAAAACTCGTAGACCTTGTAGTACCAAGCTCCCGCCACGGGCGCCTCTGTGCTTATATCCCCCACTTAACTTCCGTTCGCCTTGCCCGATCACTTTTCGTAACGCTTACGTCACGCGTTCGCCAGCTTACTCCCCAAGTCAAGCGTGCGTAAAGAAGTTTCACTTCAAAAACTGGTAATCACCTGCGCCTGGTTATACTGGAACCCGATGCTAACGTAATTGGGAAATCATTAGGCTAATAATGTGTGGATAGAGAGCTGTTAATGGCCTTGTGAAATTTCTGTAGTAAATATTCAACTGTATCGCTAGAGTATTAAGGTTCAAGGTTAGTTAGAAATTATTTTCAGTTTTGGGTAGCTTGACTCTTAGTAGCGTGAATTACAGAATGTTGCTTCATACCCCTTCAAGTGCTTTCTTCTTCTTCTTCTTCAGCATATAAAGCCTTTGTCCACTGCTGGACAAAGGCTTCCTCCAAGGCTTTTCACAATGACCTGTCTCGTGATGCTCGCATCTATCAGCTTCCTGCGGCCTCCCTACGCTGAGTCTTTTTTTTTTATAATTATAAACTAGCGCCTGACCGCAATCCCGCCTGATGGTAAGCAGTGATGCGCTAGTTTATTAAGAGCTTATTCACTCAGAAAAACTGAGCGAATAGGAAGGAAGACGGCAGTTGAGCGAGGTGATGCAATGTTAAACCGAACAACACGGCCAACGATGCTGCGCCAGAGGGAGATTGATCTGAAGACCCTCCACGACCGAACCCTCAACACAACAATATTAGGCGCATCGTACCCGGCACACATCGTAACACAACTGCTCAGACTCGTCCTCCGTACGGCTTCACCAGACATCATGCCGGAACACGACAAATCGCCTGGCGACAAGGCTTTGTCTGGTGGGTGGTAACTACTGCCGGCGGCCGATGTTACCTTATTGCTCCATTGGCTATCGGTTCTTCGAACAATGTGCCCCGTCCACTGCCACTTATTTCAGCGACTCGAAAGCTAAGTCGGTGACTTTGATTCTTTGTATCAGATACGCTTTACGTTTTGTGAATTATTTCGTCACCACTGTTCTCAAAATGGTGAAGAAAAGCATCGTAAGGACACCAGCATGGACCCGCACTGGGCCAGCCACCACTCCCTGGTCTACTTAACCAAGAAGACGCCTGTGGCCCAGGAGAGGGAACATTATTAGGCTATTATAGGTAGCTTGATATGCTTGTATTTGTAAATTAATATACATAATTACTAGTCATATATTTTGATTAGTCCAGTCTGCGATTTTTTTTTATTTATGATAGTGATGATACTTACTAACCATTCATATCAATTTCAGTTTTTCAGAACTTTACTACTGACCTATTATTTTTATTTTAGAGATTGGACTTTTAACAAATATAAAAAAATAAACAAACCTGTTAAAGTTAAATGACGTGCAAACGTCTACTAATGAAACTAGTTAACTTTGACCAACGTTTATGGATAAGGGCATTGTGTAGTTTCTTGCCACCCCTTCTCAATTGGAAACATGCTCCTAGCTTCAGACGTTCCTTAAAAGATTATGTAAAATAAAATATCTTGATATTGAACTAAAGTACAAGAAAACTTTGAAAGACTTTCTTGGTTCTCGTCAAAAAATATTATAAAACAAAGTACAATATCATTATAATTATTACGATCGATCGTTTGCCTGTATACAATGTTTTCCATAAATATTTTATAAGCAAGAACTGTTGTAAAACATATTTTTATATTATAATGTCTCGGTTGTTAAAACTTGTGGGGATGGTGAGTAAAATACCATAACCCATGGATTGCCTACTTAAAAAAGTTCCATGTGCCAGAAATTTTCATACAGCTTTGACTCAAAGTTATGTAAGAAAATATATACATATACACAGCTTTGTCACAAGTGGTAATCCTAATAGTGTTTCCAAAAATTTAAATATGGCCATGTTAATTGATTATCAACATATTACAATATTTGTATTTTATCGCCATTCATAAATATCAATCAGAATGACGTGTAAAAGTGATCAGTGATCCTATTTGCTTAATAAACGATTTCATTTTATTCATTTCAGACGAACAAAGTCTTTTTTCTTTCTTTCTTTTCTTCAGAGTGAATACTACTTCAACTCTTCAATGGCCTCTGAGGTTAGATACCACAATTTTGCCAATAACATGTGTAACAAATTATAGAAATTCTTTATAAACTTTATTTCACAATAATGGCGAATATCGCCAATGACAGTTGAAAGAAACAGCGGCGTGAGCCGACTACGAGGAGATTTGATGCAAAGCCATGATGTGGCCACTAAGCAGCGATATTTCAATGTTCTTTATGAATTAATCACTGAATGCACTTTTTACTACATAAATCACGCGTTTTTATTTAGTAAACGACACTACAAATAATATTAAAAGTCCAATGAAAAATGCGCGTGACACTCATCTTGGCTTTCCTGTCAAAAACCCCAAAAAGTTTGAACAAAGTCAAATGTCTATGTTTCAATGTTAAAATCGTCACCTTTCAAACATGACATCTCCGTAAGTTGGCTTATTGTCATTACGGTTCGCATCATGGGGGCTCACGGAGAGCAAACTTTCATGTATATTTATCTTTAAAACGCTCGGAAATGGGTGGAATAACAATGTATCGTGAAAATACTCAGTCACAATGAATTACGCTTCAAGTTATCAAGAAGTTTCATTGAAACAACTGTTTGGAACAAACCACGCCACCTTTCATCAAACAGGTCAGGTTCGTGCCAGAACATAACAGTTTATCATGGACGTGGTATGCTCTTGCCCAACATTGTCTGTCCTTGGTCGATGCCCGCCATGCAACCATTGATGCATCTAACTACTAAAGTCTCTGTTACCTGCCAGTCTCTACAAGGCTAGAGTGAATAGGCTCTTAATAAACTAGCGCACTTTACTGTCATTGATTGCATCAATCCTTACCATTAGACGGGCATTAGTACTTGGTTATAACTAAAAAAAAAACAATGTATATTCTAAAAATAGAAATATATCTACAGAGTTCTAAACAAGCAGGTACATTATAACATATATTTTATTTTGCAAATAAGGGTATAATTCATGGTGATACATAGTATTAATAGGAACAGCCATATTTGGTCAATTACAGGCATGCAATATTAAAATGTACCTATACAATTGAAAAATACACAATATAAAATATTTACCTTAAATAACATAATTCTAGTTCATCGTCTGCCTAATTATATAATTCCATCAATAAATGCAATAATTCTATTTCAATTTCATCAGTCAATTATATAATTAATGTCAGTTTACTCGGTGGTAGGCCATAACACCGGCCGCCAGCAGAAGTTACCACCCACCAGACAAAGCCTTGCCGCCAAGCGATTTGTCGTGTTCCGGCATGATGTCTGGTGAAGCCGTACGGAGGACGGGTCTGAGCAGTTGTGTTGCGATATGTGCCGGGTACGATGCGCCTAATGTTGTTGTGTTGGGAGTTTGGTCGTGGAGGGTCTTCAGATCAATCTCCCTTTGGCGCAGCATCGTTAGTCGTGTTGTGGGGTTTAACATTGCATCACCTCGCTCAACTGCCGTCTTCCTTCCTATTCGCTCAATTTTAGTGAATAGGTTCTTAATAAACTAGCGCGCTTTACCATCAACGATCGCATCACTGCTTACCATCAGGCGGGATTGCGGTCAAGCGCTAGTTTATAATTATTTAAAAACTCGTACGCTCTACCATAGCCTCTCTTTCGGATCGGATTGATTCCTTACTAGCCCGAGCTTTCAGCAGGTATCTCTAATCAATTGTGCTGTCATCTGCATACCCGTACATAGCGGGCATCAGCAGATCGTTAATATGCAGCAGGAACAGAGTTGCAGATAGAACAGACCCCTGAGGAACATTGCATTGAACATTGCACGGCATTGGCCGACTTGCTCTCCGATGAGCATCCGTCGACAACAACTCAGAGGAACCGTTCAGTCAGGAAGTCTTTTACCTAGCCAGTCAGGCCAGCGGAAATGCCGTACGCTGGAAGCTTACTCAAAAGGCTAGCGTACCATACCCGGTCGAAGGCCTTCGAGACATCAAGGGAGACGGCAATAGCTTCCCAATTTTTCTCGAGGGCCTCGCCCCACAAGTGAGTGGCATACACTAGTATGTAAGTACTAGTGTATGCCACTCACTTGTGGGGCGAGGTCAACTGGGGATCTCTCCAGTTGACTGATTACCTCGAAACCCGTGCTGTCGCTCACTGAGGAGATTGTTACCTTCCAGGTAAGCCAAGAGGCGCGAGTTCAATACACGCTCCATAATCTTACAGAGTATGGAAGTTATTAAAATCGGCCGATAATTGGTAGGAATCAGCACTACTACCCTTTTTGGGCACGGGCTGCACGTTGGCAACAACTTCCAGGACTTGGGCACTGTACCAGTCCTAAATGAGAGGCGATATAAGCGCGTCAATACAGGAGACAACTCGGGCGCACATGCCTTAAGAACAATCGCTGGTATAACATACGGATCACTAGCCTTATTCATGTCCAGACGACACAATACTCTCAGAACCTCCTTGTTCCTAATGCGAACCTCCGGCATGGAAGTTCCGCAATGAGGTAATTTAGGTGGAGTGGCACTGTTAGTGTCAAGACGCGAATTATTGGCAAAGAGATATGCAAAGAGACCTGCTTTCTCTCTCGCCGTATGAGCCAGTGCTCCATCAGGCCTAACCAGCGGAGGCAGTGTTGGCCGACAGAAGTTTACCGTGACCGATTTGCATAGGGACCAGAAAGATCTGCTACCGGATGGTTGCGCAGAGAGCTGTTGTCAAAATGAGTAATGCGGTCGAAGCGAGCATTCTTAAGCGCCTTTTTGTAGGACTTAGCAGCACGGTTAAAGGCTCTCTTCTTTGAGCTTAGTTCCGGAGCTCTGCGGTCACGAGCGTCAACCCAGGTGTACTCAACTGTACCGTACTTCAATTCAAAATCTAAAAATAACGTACTAAATTACATATCTACATACATAAATTATGGACCAAACGGCGACCACTTTACCGTTCTACTATATATTATTAGAAGCTGTCTAATTAACTGAATACCTGGTTATCTAACTCTGAGTAGTTATAGCGTAGTGCTTTGTCCTGCACAAATCAGCTGAACTAATCGGCTTTGCAACGGGAACTAATAACGGAAGCGCTAAAAGCGGTTGAAAGTTCGCTGTCCATGAAAATGGTATGCGGCAACTGACATATGCAGTGCAAAATACCAACAGCGTGTATGGAGAATTTTTATTAATCTAGCGATCTATCGCTATTTCAATAAAAAAAACTCCATTCTCTTTTTAAACAATCCAATGTTTTTGCTCCTTTTTAAAAAAGTACTGTTCGCAACGTTCCGAAGCCAAAATACAAGGTGTTATTTTTTTTATCGCAAAACTAGGGTATTAATGACCCCTGATATTATTAATGTTAAAAAGTGCTGATTCTCAGCCTAATTTGAATATAAAACTTTTGATTTTGGTTTTTTTGGTGTCACTGGCATATGAATTATGTTTAATTCTTGAGTTACATACAACGTATCTTCGAAACTAAGCATTTTTGGGCCATTTATTCTATGACTAGTTGTATTTTTACTTATAAAATACTAGCTTTCCGCCCGCGGCTTCGCCCGCGTGGAAGTCAGGTATATCGCGTTTTTTAGATTCCTCATTTTCCGGATTAATTATCGTATCATTTAGCTTCTAAGTTTTCATGCGCATATTCGTTTGCAATATATTACCTTTTTTAAACGACATACAGCGCCACCTATTACCGGATTGGTATGAACCTAACAATATTTTTATTTTCCCTCGGGTATATCAATTCTTCCGCGATAAAGTACCCTATTATTTAATCCGGACTTCTAACTTTACGTCTGCAAAATTTCGAAGTAATCAGTTCAGTAGTTATGGCGTGAAAGCGGAACAAACAAACAAACAAACTCACTTTCCGATTTATAATATTGTTACTAATGCACCTTTATATCGATGGCGTAAGGTTCAATATCGCGTGACATGCAGTGCGTAACTTTTAAGCCCTATAACTGGAGACCTAGACATTGTTGAGGTACCGTATAAAAACGCATTGCTAGACCTAGGGTGACCTATCGAATGGTACAGGTCTCAACAATTTTGTCAGCAAAGTGACGACATCGTTTCCAGAAACTCGTTTCCGGTGAATTACCGTAGGTACCTACTGAATGTACTCGAAGTTATGCGCTGTTCTTATTACGTCTAGACAAATCTGGAATGTTCGATCAGCTAATCTATATATAGCGCCGTGAGGCCGGCGCATATTCAGTCTGCATTCGACTAGCGATACGAAAACAAGCGACAGTTAAGAAGCGATCTTTGAGAATACCTACTGCGACAACTGTAACGAGATCTCTGAGTACTACGTGAAGTAACATCTGTAGTGTTATTGTGTGTTTACGACACGAACTTCGTGGACGTAAGAAAAGACTTCGGTGCGACATCAGCTACGTTCTACTTGTCATTGCCTACGATCGACTGTACCTTCGTTGCCAATAAACTTTGTAAACCTTAACCGGTATTTTAGTACCCCTAGCCCGTAACAATATGTATTAGTAAGGATAACCCTTTTTTTATCGAGTGGAAATGCCTTTACGCACCATAACCGCCGCTAGCTAGGCGATGGACGTGTATGGGACTCGCCCGGCCGAAGCCGGGAATACCCACTAAAACCATCCGGTTACCCTCGGGCCCTGTGTTGAGAGTGTCACGGGATCGGCCCGAAAGCCTAGTCGCCGTGCCACTCTCAGGGCTTACCGGCCTTGATAAGGCCGGTTTCCGCGCCAAAGGGGGATTACCCGGGTAACAGAGTAATCCCCAGACGTGGTGACCGGTGCAATGCACGTGCGGGCGCTACCCGCACGCGCTGGTCACACTCTGGGGCTAAAGGAGACGGGGGTTCGGCAAGAGCATCCTCTTCCCGCTCCCTCCCCGCAGCCTCCCATGCACTCTCGCTTTCAACCATGGCTCGCACCATGGTTGCCAGGGAGAGGCGTCCGCCTCCGAGCGCCGCAACGAGGTCGCGGCGCTCGTTTCGCCAGGCCGGGCACTCCACCAGGGTGTGCTCGGCCGTGTCGTCGAGAGAGTCGCAGTGGTGACACCGCGGCGACTCCTCCCGACGGGTGACTCTGTGCAGGTAATGCTCGAAGCTCCCGTGCCCGGTCAGTACCTGCACGAAGCGGAAGGTAAGGCTGCCATGCCGGCGCCCAACCCATCCCTCCAACACCGGACGAATCGCTCCAATCGTCCGGTGGCCGGCAGCTGATGTGCGGAGTGCCTCGCTCCAGCGACTCAGGGCCTCCCCCTGAGCCGCCATTCGGACCCGCCTTACCTCGTCTAAGGCGGGTCGCTCCCCCCGTTCCCAGGCCGCGACACGGTGTTGATGCACCTGGGAGAACACCAGGGTAAGGATAACCCAAGGTTTACGGGATGAAAAAAGAACCTCATAGTTTCAAGAAAACATTGATTTTACTTTTTTGCCACAACCCCATCGAAGTTATGGAGAGAATCCCGGATAGCTATGGCTTAATCATCATTTTTACACCACAGCTGAGTTATAGGCATTTCCTATGGGAGAAACTGAGACACGTAACTTGTAAGAGTGCACATTTCTTTCTTCAAATATTTTCTAGGACATGTATTACATACATATTCAGATTATAATGTTCCCACTCCAGAGACACAGGCCTCTTGGTGAGAGGGAGTGGGCTGTAATCTACCACGCGGACCCAGTGCGGGTTCGTAGAAGTCACATGTCTTCGCAGTGATTGCCTCGCAGACTGTGTGTCGGGCATGTCACCATCCGGGTGAGTCCATCAGACACATTATCTCTGGTTGCTCTCGTTTAGCTAACGGTGAGTATTTGCACAGGCATAAGAAAGTAGCTAGGATTATCCACCAGCAACTTGCTTTGAAATATAAACTTGTGGATTCTGAGGTACCGTATTATAAGTAAATGCCCGACCCAGTTCTAGAAAATGGCCATGTCACGTTATACTGGGATCGGTCTATCATTACTGACAGGACTATTGTTGCAAATAAGCCTGATATAGTAGTGATAGATCAATTAGCGTGCCTCGCAATGATTGTCGATGTTACCATTCCACATGACGGGAATCTCGTGAAAGCTGAGAAAGAGAAACAAATTAAGTATCTCGACTTGGCGCACGAGGTTGTTGACATGTGGAATGTGAACTCGGCTGTCATTGTACCGATTGTCGTATCGGCCAATGGTTTGATAGCCAAGAGCCTCGACCAACATCTATTGAGGCTCTCGTTAGGCAGTTGGATCAATGGCCTGATTCAAAAGGCAGTACTCCTCGATACGGCCCGCATCGTGAGGAGGTTCCTGTCTCTGGAGCCCTAACCACCGGTAGCTTGGACCCTGCTCTCGTCTGTAATTAAAACGACTTGGAAAATTATTAATAGTGAAACGGGAAGGTCCAGTGATAGAAATACTGACTATAGCCTGACTGTTAATGGCAACATAATAAAATCAGACTCGCAAGTCGCTGAGGTGTTTGAAAATTTCTTTTCGGATATTCCTGTTTTAACTACTAAATCCCTAAACTCATCACCTTCTGTTGCTGAGTCTTTGCTTAAAGAAAATGTTAATGTTTGTAATTCGGAATTTCACTTTGAATATGTTACCAGTAAAGATATAATTAAAATCTTTCACACTCTCAATATAAAAAAGACTGCTGACCTATGGGGTCATTCGGTGGAAGTTGCGAAGTCTATTATTGATATTGTGGCACCCACTCTAGCGGTTATCTTTAATACTTGTATTGACTGTGGAGAGTTTCCTGATCTCATGAAAAATAGTAAGATAATACCTTTGTTTAAATCAGGCAGTACATCAGACCCCACAAATTATAGACCTATTTCTGTACTACCTACCTTTAGTAAAATTTTTGAGAAATTAATTTTAAACCAAATGCTAAGTTTTTTTAATAAACATAAATTATTACATAGCAAACAGTTCGGTTTTACAAGGGGTCGTTCAACTACTGATGCCGGTGTTGAACTTCTATGTCATATCTACAATGCATGGGAGGATAAATGCGATGCCTTGGGCATTTTTTGTGATTTGTCCAAGGCATTCGATTGCGTTCTTCACGAGACGTTAATCAGGAAACTCCGCCACTACGGGATCAGGAACTCTGCATTGGATCTTATTACATCCTACTTGAGTGGTAGGATTCAAAGCGTTGACGTTAATGGAAAAAGATCATCCGGATCTTTAGTAACAATGGGAGTCCCACAGGGGTCAATTCTTGGTCCCTTTTTGTTTCTTGTTTACATTAATGACCTGCCGTACCTCATAAAGGATAATCACGATATAGTGTTGTTTGCAGATGACACTTCACTTTTATTTAAACTTAAACGTCAGCAGCAGGTCACTGGTGATGTAAATAGCGCGATCTCCAAAGTAGTCCACTGGTTTAATGTTAATAACTTACTTTTAAACGAGAAAAAAACCAAATGCATTAAGTTTACTCTACCTCACGTTAGGCAGGTGAAAACTAAAGTGTTGATAAGGGGCGAAGAATTGGAATCTGAAGACAGCACAGTGTTCTTGGGTATAACTCTGGATGCTAAGCTTCAATGGGGTCCCCATATAGAAAAATTGACAAAAAAACTAAGTTCTGCTGCATACGCAGTTAGAACAATTCGTAATTTGACTGATATTGAGACGGCCCGTTTAGTGTACTTTGGCTATTTCCATAGCGTAATGTCGTACGGCATTCTGTTGTGGGGAAATGCCACTGATATTCAGACAATATTTGTTTTGCAGAAACGAGCTGTTCGTGCAATTTATAAATTAAGTCCAAGACACTCTCTCAGAGAAAAATTTAAAGAAATTAATGTACTGACCGTGCCGTCTCAATATATTTATGAAAATCTTTTGTATGCTCATAAAAATATAAAATTGTATAAAAAATACAGTGATATCCATAATATAAATACTAGAAACAAGCACAAATTTATTGTACCTACAACAAGGCTCAAGAAAATAGGTGGCTCTTTTAGATGCCAATGTATACATTTTTACAATAGACTTCCAGAGGTGGTTCAAGATCTGAGCCTGAATAAATTCAAATGCTTCATTAAACGTAAGTTGTGTCAGAAAGCATTTTATAGTGTTAAAGATTATATTGACGACAAAAAGGCTTGGGCTTGAGCTGCGTCCGATTTCTATGCTTACACTGATTGTTCTTTGATTTTTCCTCTCGTAGTTTAAATTTGCAATTGTTTGTTTTTTCTTAACTCAAAGCCAGTACACACTATGTAGCCAGGCATATTGTACGTTACGGAATTGCATCGCTGACAGGGGTATTCGGCACTGGTGCAGCTGCACAGGAGCTAAACTTAGCATTCGGGAACACCGTTGGAGCTGCTGAACCTTGGACAAAACTCAATACTCAATACTCAATACTTTTATTGTTTTCCACATGTATTCTTAGATGGTAATACTTAAAATTAGTTCACGTGGACCCTGTCGGGCACAAACAAAATAAGTGAAGTTAGGAGAGAGGAAGCACTTTTTTACAATTTACTACGTTGCTTGCTAACGGGTGCGTTTGTGGGTGTGTGTGTGTGTGTGTGAGGATGCGTGTGCGTATGTGTGTGTGTGCGAATGTATGTATGTATAAACTGTCTTTGCATTGTGTAGATTCAATTTCTTAGTATTGTATAATTGCATGGAACACGTGTAAGCACGATCTATTTGCTGTAAAGCATCTATTTGTTGGGTTAGTCGTTTATTGACTTGATAGTGCTATGGCTGTTGAGAGTATGTCATGCTCACTCAAATGTCTCGCTGGTGGTGGCGTGTGTGTTGGGTCATTAGGTTCCCTTCAATATGGTTGAGCTGAATGATGCTGATCCATACGTCATGTTCGTGAACGGACGCCGTCAGAGGGGACTGGTCATCTCTTAGCTGCTACGGCGTATTTTAATTTCTAAATTGTTGTTTTTTTTTCCATAATGGACGCTCTCAGCGTACAATATGTTTCTGCATCGTTCTCACACGATTGATTTCAAAATGAATGATGTAATCAAATATTTGTATCAATAGCTTGATATTTTAAAAGAGTGTCCATGGAGTTTCTTGCCCGTTCTTCTCCATAGGTACCTACTTTTTGGAATGGGCGACTAGCTTCACCTTACTGACTGACCGAACTTCTGACAATTCAAAAGTGCCTGTAACTGGTTTATTTGAAATAAATGCTTTGATTTGATTTGATTTGAGTGCTTCATCGCAATCCCTCCTGATGGTAAGTAATGATGCAATGGTTGATGGTAAAGCGCGCTAGTTTATTAATAACTTATTCACACTAAGCCTTGGCGACACTTATATTGTAGTCAGACAGAAAACCGCCGCAGGTATATTGTCCCAGTAGGTATTTCGATGTACGCGGTATAAAAGTCGAGGCGAAACTCTTCGTTGGGATCGTAGAGGTGTCAACAACGTAAGAGTGGATCACCGTACGACGGGTAGTCCGATAACGGAACGGTGATGTCAGAATTAATTCATCCAATTTGCGCGTACACTCTCCAAAACGCATTCTACCTGATTCTGACAGGCTGGCTACTCTACACTTCAACGTTATCAAACTTCAACTAGCAATGTACACTTGAACGTTTCTACACTCAGTGTAACGTTAGCCAACCGATCCCATCAATATCGATATCTCCCAACCCGACTCGAGAACTAAAAAGAGAAAAATTGTGCAAACGTGCTGAATGCCAAAAACTAGGAACGATCCGGAAAGTATCGACTACCCGCAACTTCAACTGAGGCGTAGTTGTGACTGAACTGTTGAAAAACTGACCAAGCTTAAGCCAGACCCAGACCCGGTATTGAGTTCCGTATCACACATGATAGATTTATATAAGTACTTTAATATTAGACATTTAGTTGGCCCACACAAAAGACAGCACAACACAAAAATGTAGATTTAGTTGATTACCGATTACATAATATGTACTACAGTATATTAAAACAAGAGCTCTTAGAGCGGCCCATTTTACAAAGAAACTTTTTGCAATTAATGATATTCATGAATATAACTACGTGAGCCAGAATCTTCGATAAATTCTGTGCATTTTGATATCTACTTTGGCAAGTTTGATTGCACATAAGAGGAGAAATAGGGATCTATACTTACAACACAAGTGTCTTCAAGGCTAGAGCGAATAGATTCCTAATTAACTAGTGCTTTTACCATCAATGATTGCATCACTACTTCGGCCTGCGGTCAAGCACTAGTTTATAATATTAAGAAAAAAAAAATACGAAATCCAAAACACATGTTCAATGTTTTTTCTGTAAAGAATTTATTTTTATAATTTATTTTACAAAATTCCAAAAAGGTATCATGAAAAATCACAAAGTTATGAGTTTATTATGTTACTTGGTTAACATTTTCCACCAGTGCCCGCCTAACATAAGACCCATCTGGTCAGAGAATCCTCCCTCTTCTATGAAGGACGAGTGAACTTTACGCCCTGTTCCTCTCTCTGATTTTATAAGGTTAATACACTCCATACGGCTTGGAATTTATACACATGTCATTGCAGTCGCCCTAGTTACGAGTATTTTGTTATAAATGTCAGGTGAAGGTAGCCAATTGAGAATTGTAACAGTTGAACATCCCTGTCTGCGACAGACGTAGGTTTAGTAATTGGGTGGCGTTGTTTCTTTTTGTACGGAACCTTTTTTTTCTGTTTTGGATGAAAAATCTTCAAATGACCTCTCCCGCTCTACACGAAGCGGAAGGGCGTGTCAGACTTTTACTGACTAAAACCCAGCAGTGTTCCTTTACTGTGCGCCAGCGTCACAGTTTCTTTTTTAACCAACCCGCAACCCTGACTCAGGAGGCATCGGTCCTCGGGGACGTCGTCACGGTGTGCTGACATCTCTTAGAGACGCTTAAGAAACACAATGCACCGTCCACAGCCTTCCGAATCAGCCGTGTCCAGTGAGGCGGAAGGTGAGGGCACCGTGGCGCCTCTCTAGCCACTCATCAAAGACCGCTTACCGCCACTATTGTGGCGTGCCCAACACTGGGTTGCAACAATCGCACTCTCCATGTTGCCATGAGATCCCGCCGGAGGTCTATCTGGCGTACCGTGATTTCTCGCGGCAGTGCAGTTATGCCCCGGCGTTTTGCCTTCTCTGTGTACGGAACCCTACAAGTATCGCAGAGCAAGCCCAGTCGATATTTGTGCTCCAAATTAAGGACGTGCTTCTCAACTGGTGTAAACGGGCGAACTTTAACGTTTACTGAATATTTTGTAGATCTAAAATTTTGTAGAGTCTGAAAAAGGAAATGGGTTTGTTTTTTATTTATGCGAAACCCGAAACACGACGAAACACAAAACCGACGAAAGTTGCGGTCAAGCGCTAGTTTATAATTAAAAAAAAACAGAGAAAGTCGTGGCTGCATAACATCAGGGAGTGAACCGGCATTACTTCCGTCGAAAAACTGTTCCGACTCGCTGTTGACAAGACTGAGACAAGAAGCTGACGGCCAACCTTCAGGATTGAAGAGGCACTGGAAGAAGAAGAAGGAGAAGAAAAAATTTCGAGAACTGGCTTGACCAAATTGATTGTAATTTAACAACAAAATGAAAGATTTATTTAAATTGAATCCAACAGAAAACCCATATTATTTATAGCGCATAAGTGTGGGCGTAAACATAGGTGCACTCTGTTGCGAGATCGGGTAACCGATAAGACGCGCGGGCGCATGCGTTTTAAAAATGACACGGAGAAATGTAAAAGTATTTGTGTATGTTTGTTATCCTTTCACGCAAAAACTAAAGATCGGATTTGGATGTAATTTGAGATACTGATAGCTTATAACCAAGGTTTAATCCGGTTAGAGTTCCGGGTTAAGGTTTTATCAAGATATTGCCACAGGTTCGAACCTGTGACAAGATCCGGATAGAACTTTAAATGTTTGGAAACTTCTGCGGATTAAACCGCACGGCGCAGCTAGTTAATTAATAATCATATGCTCGTAATAAAAAAAATACAAATAAAACAACCGATTTCCAGAAAAATAACTAATTTCGGAAGTCGGTGTCTTTGTTTTTTGTATATTAGTTTTTGACATCGACTTTCCTCGTAAAAGTTTTTATTTACACTTTTTAGTTGTGAAAAGTATTAAGTATTCAGTGGCATCCGATCAGACTGGAAGCTGACGTAATTTTGTTTACTTAATTTTTTACTACGTAATTTTGAAGAATTCCTTTGACTGCCTATGGTCTTCATCATCAGATTTACTGCAGACCATTATTTTAACCCAATGGGTGCAAAGTTCTCAACAATATAAATGAAAGTCTAAACAGAAAAATAGCGACTGTAAAACGTTGAGGAGTTCCCGGAACTGGCCTTCGTCTTCATCATCAGAGCTCTTATGACAGTCACAACCCATCTAGGTGTAAAATAAGGCTAGGTGTAAAGTAATCTAGGTATTCTTATCAATACAAATTAATCAAGCCCAAACACAAGGTAACTGCTGTGAATTATTGAGGAGTTCCTTCAACTGTCTCCCGGTTCCATCATCAGATCTACACCTGACCTTTATTAAATTGTAGAGCTTTAAAATACTTATTGAAAATACTAAGAAATGCACTAGTCGCCCCTACGATTTTTGAAATTTCCCCTTGATTTCTCTGGTCTTCCATCATCAGATCCTGATGTCTTTATCATGGAACCATCTTGGAAATATTTTCTTTCCAATAAAAAAAGAATTATCAAAATCGGTTCATAAACGACGAAGTTATTCGCGAACAACATAAAAAAGCATATATACGGTCGAATTGAGCGCCGAAAAAAGCGCCGCGATCGAAAAAAAATATAATTATAATATTTATCTACAGTCGACAGAGAAGCTTAGCGCAGTGGAAGATTTTTTTACTGCCGTGTATTTGTGCTGTAAGGTCGCTTGCAACAAAATAGACTATAATAAAGTAATTACTCGTAATTTCAAAATTTAAATTTAAATAAACAACTCATTACTGTAAGCCTGCGGGGATGACCCCATAATGCGCTCTCCCACAAAATTCAAAATAATTTTTTATTTGGAAAATTATAAGAGCCGCCAAAAAACATGGGTAGAAAGGCCTCGTGAAACCGCTTCAGGCGTGGACCTTAATCAAAACATACATTCGGGAGGCATGGCTCGTAAAAATATGAACTAAGATTTATTTAGTTGAAATATCTTAACCTAAAATGTTAAGAATGCCTTCGGGCCTCTTTGCCGTTAGATTACATTACAGTAATTTATGAACACTAGAATAATAAATTATTTTCTAAATAGGGTATTTGGGGCATGAACCGGGGTAAAGTCCCTATTTACCCCGGTTTATGCTCCAACTATTGCAGGGTTGAATAAAGACGAAACTTTAACATGGATTTGTAATTTAAAATAATATAGGTAGTTTACTGCTTACTAGCCATACTTATTTTGTTAAATCATCTAATGAGATCTCCTGCCTTGGGTAGAGCGGAGGGGCGTGTCAGACTTATAGTGACTAAAACCCACCCCTTTTCCTATTCCAACTGGATTTTGATTTAGCTTTGATTGTGATTTATTTCCTACCTACCAAGGTATGAAATTAGTTCTGGCATGTTCAACCACTGCCAACTATCCATCCACATCTGCTTTAATAGTTTCTGTTTGGTTTTTTATTTCTTTTAGCCCTACGGAGGTCGGGTTTGAGCAGTTGTGTTACGATGTGTGCAAGGTTCATCATCAGCCTCTACTCGTCCTGCTGGACATAGGCCTCTTTTATGGCATGCCAACAAGCTCGATCCTGAGCAGTTCTCCGCCAGCCGCTACCAGCCACCTTTTAGATGTCCTCGCTCCATCTTGCCCAAGGGCGTCCTATGCTACGTTTGCCGAGACGCGGTCTCCACTCGAGGACTCGTTTACCTCAACGGTTGTCGGCCCGGCGGCATATGTGACCAGTCCATAGCCACTGCAGCTTGCTAATCCTCTCAGCTATGTCGATGACTTTGGTCCTCTGTCGGATCACCTCATTTCTGATGCGGTCCTTCAGAGAGACGCACAACATAGCCCGCTCCATAGCTCGCTGAGCGGCTTTAAACTTATGGACTAGTCTGACCGTTAGTGTCCACGTCTCGACTCCGTAAGTCATGTGCAAGGTACGTTGCACCAAATGTTGTACTGCCGTCTTCCTTCCTATTCACTTAGTTTCCTTTAGTAAATAGGGTCTTAATAAACTAGCGCGCTTTACTATCAACGATTGCGTCACTGCTTACTATTATTATACCATACCTATGTGCGGATGGTGATCACCGGAGTGGTTTTAGCGAGGTAAAAATCCCACAACTCCCGACCTCGGTCCCCAGAGGACGGATGCCTTTTAAAGCTTCTCCCCCGAAAAAAATAAATAAAAATGGTGACTAGTCCATATGAAGGTCTAGCAGTCTAGTAGCCCAGTAACTTACTCCAAAAATATATCTATTTTTTGCTGAATAAAGATATGTTTTTTACTTTTTTTAATATATTATTTTACCATTTATGTACTTTTCACATATACAGAGTGCTGATAATACGACAATATATGAAAACACAGACTATGCTGGTTCATAGGAAAAATCTTAAACCATAGCAAAAAACCTAGCATCAAAAATAAAAAAATGAAAATTTCAGACAAATTAAATCGCATAAAATTGCAAACGGAATAGAACATCCTTTAAAATATTGGTTTAATAAATCCGATCAGCGGGTGACAGCGCGGTCCTGTATCGACTTGCTTTTTGGCGCGATTATTATTAAAGTTTAGTACCGCTCGATGCGGTGGTCATTTACCTGTAAGCGCTTCCTTATCAACATGTACATCATGTAGAAAATGGGTAAAATGAAAAATGATTTCCTGTGACTAAACTAATGGATATATTTATATGATTTTTATGGGTAGACTGAGAATATGTTGAGGTACAAGATGTTTAATTTATTGTTGTATTGTCAGCACCTGAAAAACTGACAGAAAAAAGGTTTCGGCCTCTTCGCACGCCTTTCCACCGAATCCAAAGTGGCCAGGTGACATTTTACAACACCAGCCCAAATGTGGCTATAGTACTCCACATACGAACGGACCTGTGCTTTGTTCAGCATTAGAAGCTGCCCTGGTGTGAAGTACCGTCGGAACTTTGCGATAACGCCAAGCTTCCTGGCAGCCTCTTCGGTCTAGGACCCAATGAACCGCTCAAAGTTAAGGTTCGAGGAAATCTTAACTCCCAAAGGCGGTCGGTACACTCCAAGGAATCATTTCGAAAAGTAGGTGCCAAGGTGAACGGGCTCTTTTTGGCGGTGAAAAGACACACCTGTGATTTGACGGCATTGAATGCTACAAGATTGACGTAACCCCATTTGGAGACTGCCTGGTAGTGCAACACTCGTACGCTCCACCATAGCCTCTCTTTCGGACCGGATTTATTCCTTACTAGCCCGAGGTTTCAGCAGGTATCTCTCCACAACTGTGCTGTCATCTGTATACCCATAGATAGCGGGCATCAGCAGATCGTTAATATGCAGCAGGAATAGAGTTGCAGAGAGAACAGACCCCTGAGGAACACCGGCACTGGTCGACTTGCTCTCCGATGAGCATCCGTCGACAACAACTCGGAGGGACCGTTCAGTCAGGAAGTTTTTTACCCAACCAGTCAGGCCAGCGGAATTGCCGTACGCTGGAAGCTTACTGAAAAGGCCAGAGTGCCATACCCGGTCGAAGGCCTTCGAGATATCAAGGAAGACAGCAATCGCTTCCCCATTCTTCTCTAGGGCCTCGCCGCACATGTGAGTGGCATACACTAGTAGGTCCCCAGTTGACCGATTGCGGCGAAACCCGTACTGTCGGTCATAGAGGATATCATTACCTTCAAGGTATATATATGGAGCTTCATAATTTAACAAATTATGAAAAAAAATATGAGGTTATCGAAATCGGCCGATAGTTGGTAAGATCGGCACGACTACCCTTTCTGGGCACGGGCTGGACGTTGGCAAGCTTCCAGCACTTGGGCACTATCCTAGTCCTAAACGAGAGGCGATACAAATGCGTCAATACAGGAGACAACTCGGGGGCACATGCCTTAAGAACAATCGCTGGTATACCATCCGGATCACTAGCCTTATATAGCTACAGAGGATGAGATGATTATTTCATAAGAAAATATCTCTTTCAGCATACCTGAAATAGGGCAGTAAGCACCGAAATGTTGACAGCGTGTAAAAAGTAAACACAAAATATAACACATAAAATAAAAACAATTATTCTCAAAAATAAAACTAAAAAAATACATTCTTAATTCTAATATAAATATCCCAACCAAATACCCAATGTGTAATACAGTTTGACAGGTTCATCTCACCTTCATTTTCAAAGTAGTCTTTCACAATTTATTCTTAAACTGATACCAAAAATTCAACGATATTAGATATTTAAATACCGCGTCAGAGAATTTACTTGCAAATAAGGTAAGGGGTAACAAAATTCGTTTGGGTCGACAGCAAAGTCGCGTCGTAGATTCGACCCATATAAATATTGGCGAGGCATCCGTAAAAAATTCTTGAATTGATTTACTTATAAGACTTTGTTAGACCGCCCTAGGTAACAGTAATAAACTTCGGTTTTGTATGGGTTTAATAAAACACTGTTTTCTTTTGCTTACTATAGATTTTTTCAAATAAGATTACATTTAGATATATTTAGATAAAGGAACTCGAGCTCAAAGCATTTATTTAGTATTTCAACTGAGGGAGCCTGAAAAGTGCCTGTTAAAGTAAGTGTGTAACTGTGTTGGTATATTAACCAATAACTAGTACTGAGTTTTCAAGGACTCAGTCATTATACGGGCAGGGCCCTGGCCCTGGCGCACAGGCAAGTTAAGGAACACGAGTGGGTTTTAGTCAGTAAAAGTCTGACACGCTCTTCCGCTCTGCCCAGAACGGGAGAGGTCATTTCATGATTTCCCATCTGAAAAAAAAAAGAAAACATAAATGTCGCTGTCGCTGATTATGAAGCGTAGTATAGAGTAGAGCGGGCAAGAATTAATTAGAATTTATAAGGGGGTTACCCCCTAATAAAGTCTGGGGTCCGCTTTACCAGTCCAACTGCTGATTTTGGCTAAACTTCGATATTTTCCGTGAAGCGATTGCCGTCTGACCTTCACAACCCAAAGGCGATATCGAAGCATTGCATTTTAGACCAATTGTTGAACTTTTGAGGGCTCCAACAACCCATAACGACAGCCATTAGATATTCATAAGGCAACCGGGACCAACGGCTTAATGTGCTTCCGAGGCACGACCAGACCAGTGCAAATATTCACGTTCATGCATACAAATATTTGTACTGCGCGGGGAGCGAGTCCTCGCCTCTTTGCGTAGCGGTCGCTTTCGCTACCGCTACGCCACGGAGGCTCTCAAAAAAAAAAAAAAATTAGAATTTATTAGGGGGATACCCCCTAGTAAATTATATTAAATGGAAAAGTTTTTGATTATTGGTTGTCGTTGTTTATTTCGTCGTCGTTTTTTTTTGAAGTTTGAAACCTACTATAAGATACTGCGGCACGATTATTTGAAATATAATACTTACAAGTAGGCAGAGTGTAACTATTGATATTTTTTATTTATTTTATTTAAAATATTAAAAGTTATTAAACACAAAGAAGGTACACAATCTGACCTTTGTGGGCTGTCATAGCATTCTATGGTTTGAAATTAGATTAACGCGCTATTCTGATATTAATTATGACATTTTAAACACTGTTTTTTTTTAAGTCACGTAAATGATTGTAAACATTTTCATTTTTAATGTCTGGACTTGAAAAATGACGATGATCCCTGAGTTTGTTTCGGCTATTTCTCCTCAGAGGTAGTCAGTTAGGAAATGCCGGCTCCATCTAGTTAAAAAAAAAAATGACGTGTAAAAGTGATTAGTGATCCTACTTGCTTAATAAACGATTTCATTTATGATCTACGAGCAATAGAATTACTATCTACGAAAAGATCACTTAAACTTACTAAGACTTAGCTCAAAAGATTTTTTTTTGCTTTGCAAGATTCGTTCTACCTATGTACCTATTTAGAAAACTGCCCTATTTTCTTAGTCGCAGGTGAAACGTACACTAAAAGATTGTATCAAAATTGCTCAAGCTACAATTTCTAGGTACTCTAGATAGCCATCACTTATCTACACTCTCTTAGCCAACACATACGAAAATGCAAGCAACTAAGTCTGACCTGATTAGACGTTATTGCTTTAGTTTCACCGCCTGTTACTTGCTATCGACCTCGTAGGGGTTCAAGTTTTAACAGCTCCCTAGTCATTAAGCAATACATGCAGTTTATAGAATAATTTATAACATATAATAGACGATTAACTTCACAGTCCAATAGCAACTTTTCCATTAAGTGAACTGTAAGTAAGACTTCCAAATTCGACATGGTTGGAACGCGTTAAGAAGGAAGAAGAAAAAGAAGAATGTGTTAGTTTAGCGTATTTATTATCATCACCCTTTTTTTTTTTTTGTTGGAATGGGAAATCATCAAATGACTTCTCCCGCTCTGGGCGAAGCGGAAGGGCGTGTTAGACTTTTACTGACTAAAACCCACCCGTGTTTCTCCACTTGCCCAGGTGCGGCGGCCAGGGCCACAGTCAGGCATCGGGCTCCTGGGTCATGATGTGCTGACATCTCTTTGAGGCGCGCGTAAAATACAATGCGCCGTCGACTCGGGCCTGGTCCTTGCCGGGCGGCGAGCTGCCCACGGCTCACCGCCTGCAGGCCCGCGCCTACGGTGGCTGGGAGTGCGATGTCGTCTCCCGACCAGGGCATCCTGCGGCGGCTAGTGGCTTGAGGGCGCTGGGATTCCCGCTGACTCACGCGCTCCGGCTCCTCATTATCATCACCCTGCAGCAGTAATTTGATGGACAGGCCTTTCCAATTGCTCGATTTAGCTCGATTCTCGGCAACTCCAATCCAGTTGCCATGGGCCATTGTGTGCAGATCTTCGCTCCTCGTAAATTAAATCATGCAATTCCCTTGCACACTCACCAGAATGCATCCTATAGAAGACCGAAAGGCTGGCTACTCTACGCCTCTACGCCTGTGCTCCAGGCTTTGGAGACCGTTTCGAGCTCTCTGAAGGGGCAGTGGGCGGGGCACATAGCTCGAAGAGCCGATGGCCGATGGGATAGAAAGGCTCTTGAATGGCGACCATGTACCGGCAAGCACAGCGTCGGACGCCCACCGACTAGGTGGTCGGATGATCTGACCAAAATCACAGGGAAGCGCTGGATGCAGGTCCCGTCCAACCATTCGTTTTGGTAATCTTTGGGGAAGGCCTATGACCAGCGGTGGACTTCATGTGGCTGAGATGATGATGAGAGAACTTTACTTACTCATACCTTTATAATGACTGGGGATGACTACCAAGAGTCTCCAATCTTTATAGGAGTCGGCTAACAATGGGCCTTATAAGAAGGCTCAAAGTCGCTCAAAGGGCAATGGAGAGGGCTATGCTTGGGGTTTCACTGCGCGATCGAATCAGGAATGAGGAGATCCGCAGAAGAACGAGAGTAACCGACATAGCCCGAAGAATTGCAACACTGAAGTGGCAATGGGCTGGACACATTGCCCGTAGGACCGATGCCCGATGGGGCCGACGGGTTCTCGAGTGGCGACTACGCACCGGAAGACGTAGCGTGGGTAGGCCCCCGACAAGGTGGACCGACGACCTGGTGAAGGTCGCGGGAAACCGCTGGATGCGGGAGGCGCAGGACCGGTCGTCGTGGAGAACCTTGGGGGAGGCCTATGTCCAGCAGTGGACGTCTTTCGGCTGAAATGATGATGATGATGATGATGACTACCAAGATGGCGACTAATCAGTATATAGGTAGACGTATGAAATAAAGATACATGTTGATGATACAAATAAATTGGGATATTTATCTTGCAGAATGATGTCCTCTTACAGAGAGGTTACCTGCGACCCAGTAGCGAAAACGCTTACTGGTTACGTGACCTCATTTATAAATAAATAAAACTTATATTATAAAAATAAAGTGCTGAAATAGTTCTTTAACCATAAAATTAAATAAGGATGCAATTTTCTAGACGATAAACTCTAAAATCTCATTTGAACAATTTGAGTGCCTAGATGCTCCGGTGCACTTTTATAGGTTCTTATGCTTAAAAGTGACCGTTATATTCTGAAGCTTTTAAATTTCTTATATTTCTTGAAGAAAAACCAACAAGGAAACAAGCCAAGCACTTACTTATGTCGTGTTCTTTTGATGTTAAACGGTGCTAAATCATAAACTTGAACAAAATGTTCAGTTGTAGAAGAAAAATAAACTTTTTACTTGTTAGTAAAAACAGCGTTATTCTAGATTTTTTAATGCATTGAGATCATCATCATCATTTCAGTTGCATCCGCGGCTTTCGCGTTGGATCCCAAGGTCAGCTTTCCTACAATTACACCTCCATTTTGCACGATCTTTGGCATCCCGTGGTGTGAGATTGTTGGGATGCATGTCATCTCTTACAACGTCAAGCCAGCACTTCTTTGGTCTACCTCGCTTGTTCCGGCCTGGCGGAGGTGCCATGGCAAGACATTTGTTACAATACCCACGTAACATGGTTTTCTTGAGCAATAATACTCATACGAAGTAAACAGAATGCTTTGAATAATATGATGAAGGATAATTACAGTCAGGTAACATGGGCTTCCATCAACTCAGTCTCATCGTTGTCCATCTCCAAAATAATCTCCTCATAATCATTTTTCTCAGTGGTAGGCCATAACATCGGCCACCGGCAGAAGTTACCACCCACCAGACAAAGCCTTGCCGCCAAGTGATTTGTCGTGTTCTGGCATGATGTCTGGTGAAGCCGTACGGAGGACGGATCTGAGCAGTTGTGTTACGATGTGTGCCGGGTACGATGCGCCTAATGTTGTTGTGTTGGGAGTTTGGTCGTGGATGGTCTTCAGATCAATCTCCCTTTGGCGCAGCATCGTTGCTCGTGTTGTTGGGTTTAACATTGCATCACCTCGCTCAACTGCCGTCTTTCTTCCTATTTGCTCAGTTTTTCTGAGTGAATAGGCTCTTAATAAACTAGCGCGTTACCATCAACGATCGCATCACTGCTTACCATCAGGCGGGATTGCGGTCAAGCGCTAGTTTATAATTATAAAAAAAAACACTCAGTTTAGGTTTCTGAATTACATACAACTGAGATGACAATGCTAGGGTGGATATGTGGTGTTACACGAATAGATAGAATAAGAAATGAGTGCATACTCATTTCTGAAAAGTTGTGTGGAAATCGGTTGTCGTGGTATGGGCATTTGTTACGGAGAAATGAGGAATAAGTATATTGAGAGGAGAGTTTTATGAATGTATACTATATAAGTAAGTAAGTAAGTCATTTATTTTGCAAATATGGGTACAGTACATGATGATACAGTGATAATCGGTTGGTTCAGCCACATTTTACCAACAGGCATGCAAAAATTATAATTTGAAGTTAAAAATACTGGAAATTTATACTTGGACTGCATGTACAGTTGAATAATTTGATGTCATAGTTTGATAAAAATTACATAATAATGTTACAATATCCAGAAACCAGTTACAATTATTATTGAAAACCCAATTTAGAGTCATTAACAATAAAAATGTCATATAATACAATTTCAAATATGATGTCAAAGAAGTGTAAAAGAAGAAAATATATGTATATGAGTGTATGTATATATATTTATATCAAGCATTATGTATAAAAAATGTCAAATATAATGTTAAAGGAAAAAAAAATCACAATAAAAAGTAATAATAATAATTAGGATACATTATGATTAGAAAATGTCAGATATAATCAAAAAATGTCAACTGTAATAAAAATGTCAAATAATATGTAAAAGAACAAAAAAAAAATTAAATAAAATAGTAACAACAATAAAAAAACACGCCTTTATATATTCAGATCTCATAATATTATTTCAAAATTTTTCTAAGTAAGGAATTCGCTGACACTGTAGTATCCTTTATACGTTAGAAAATTTCGAAGCCTGTTTTTAAACAATGGAAGTGATAATTCTTTCCATTGCCTAGGTAATTTATTATAGATTGCCGGAGCCATGCAGTAGACACTTTTCCGCATTAGTGCCGTTTTAGCGGGGTGGGAGCACAGTAGGTACACTAATGTCTCATCTGTTACGTGGTACTACATCGGCCAGACGTTTAAAACGATTTGGGTTGGACTTCACAAATACAGCTACCTCCATTATGTACAAACTAGGTAATGTTAATATTTTATGCTGTTTAAGTGTATTGTATGATTGTTCGGTTGGTAAATATTAAAGACTTTAGATAATTAGACTGGTTTATTACACTTGTAGAATTATATTATTGGAAACGACCTCTTCTAGGTCAGATCCTAAGTTACAATGACAAGACAATAGACTATATTCATAGACACTAATACATAGAGATGGTATTAGTTACTCGACTACAGAGTAGTGATGTATGATACAACATCCCCCCTTGTTTAAGTTTAAATTAACCCTTGACAAACAATGTTATAGAAACCTGACTTAGTTACAATTTAGACAATGACTTAAGACTATGGTTAGGTCTTAATCTAGGATACAATGTTCTACTTAATCTATTTCCTCAATTAGCCTTCTGGTTGGCTTTACAACTCTTCCAGAACGAGTTACATGTTGACTGACTGAGGATTGAGATGAGAGCTCTTGAGGTCTAGACTCCTGCCTGTTACCTTCCTCTCTCCCCTGCGACGAATTGGATAGCATAGGAGAATATTTGTGTCTTAAATGAACCCTATTCCTCCTATACCTAACTCCATTGACATCCTCAACGACATATGACCTATTATTAGCCAACCTTAGCTTGACAATGGCTTGTTCCCAATTGCTATCAGGCTTTCTTTTAAAGTATACATGATCATTGGGATACAGTAATGACAATGACTTTGTATTTCTATTATAATATTTAGACTTATTTTTATTATTTTGCTTGACACATTCTTCATAATTTTTGAATGTAACCACTTTAGGTTTTAATTTCTTATAAGACATAGGAATGTTATTTCTTAAATTCCTGGACATTAACAATTGAGCTGGAGATGGTAAATTATTCTTAGGTGTGTTTCTATACTGTAATAAAGCTATGTATGGATCAGATGAGTTTCTTTTACATTTTTTTAACATATTTTTGATAATTTTGACTGAACTCTCTGCTTGACCATTTGACTGTGGATGATATGGGCTAGTTACAATGTGTTCTATGTCCCATTCATGCATAAAATTTTTAAATTCTAATGACTGAAAAGGAGGACCACCATCAGACACTAAAGATAAAGGTATTCCATGACGAGCAAAAATGGACTTTAAATGTGTTATTACATTCTTTGCTGTACTGTTTTTATTTAACAAAGCTATTTCTATAAATTTAGAATAATAATCTGTGACAATTAAATAAGTAAGGTTATCAAAATACATCAAATCAACACCTACTTGTTGCCATGGATATTTATTTATTTCAAAATTTTTTAGTGGTTCCTTTGGATTATTAGGTTTAAATTGTGCACATACATAACATTGTTCTACCAAGTTTTCATCATTGAGATATGACATATGACAAGATGAGTCTTCATGAGATCTCTTAGACATTGACTGCGACTGGCCTATGTGCGACCTGACCGTTGATTGTAACTTAGGATTTGACTGTGTGTATGACAACCTGCTATGTCTGTAATGATTTTGATTGTGATGACTTTGTGACTCTAAATGACAATTACATTGACTAGACTTATGACTATGACTGAAGTTATGACAATTTAAAATTCCAACAAAATTATCTTGACTACCAGTTGAACTAAAAGACTCTAAATGACTGACTTTTTTATTATTGGAGTAACAAAATTTTGCAAAATGACCATAAGAGTTACATGACCTGCATTTAGCTCCCTGCGCTGGACATTTGTAGCGGTGGTGTTGTCCACAGCGGCTACACGTCTTCGAGCGCTTCTCAGTACTGGGACTTGACTTTGACCTCCCTGCGCTGGATCCCTGCTGACTGACTGGTGAAGCTCGCCGTCGCTGACGCTCCGCTCGACCACGGCTCCTCCGACGCAGATGCATGACTTTTTCAGACTCTTGACTAGTGGACCTCTTGACAATTTGGTCTGCATCCTGCTGTGCGACGATGAGTGTCCTAGCTAGCTCTCGCATCCTCTGATATGTCAGATCAGGTTCCTGCAGCAGTCTCTGACGTACATGTGCTAAGTCCAAACTCAAGTTGGCGATAAAAATATCTCTGATAAGAGATTCTCTGAGCGTTCCAAATTCGCAATCTTGGCTCTTATTTTCGAGATCGGTTAAGAAATCCTCGATGCTTTCCGATTTCTGTTGACGTGTGGTAAAAAACATGTAACGATACATGGTAATATTTTTTCTGGGTTGAAAGAATTCGTCGAATTTGGCTTTGACGTCATGTAATGTGCTTTCTCCAATATTTATGTTGAATGTGTTGAAAATATTTAAGCATTTTTCACCAATGTGATGTAATAAAATGGCGATCTTGCGTTTCTCACTGGACTTGTCGAAACCCGTTGCCAACAAGTATAATTCGAACTGTTGCCACCAGCGCTTCCAGGTTTCGTAATTGTTGTTTGTTGCATCTGACGATATTTTAAGCGCCTTCAAGCCACTGTTCATTGCAGCTCCGGTGTCATGGCCGCCACCGACGCCATCCGACTTTTGCATTTTATGAATTTTCTTTCTTCGTATTGGGTTTTTTCACTCTTCTGACACCATGTATGATTGTTCGGTTGGTAAATATTAAAGACTTTAGATAATTAGACTGGTTTATTACACTTGTAGAATTATATTATTGGAAACGACCTCTTCTAGGTCAGATCCTAAGTTACAATGACAAGACAATAGACTATATTCATAGACACTAATACATAGAGATGGTATTAGTTACTCGACTACAGAGTAGTGATGTATGATACAACATGTATAAGGGTAGGAGAAGACAGAAACGACGGATGAAATATGTGAATGATGATATGGTTAGGGGGTTACTACAGAAATGACTTCTAATAGAGAATTGTCTAAGAAAAAGGCATGCCCAACCCAAATAAATTGGAATCATCACCAGCCCGTTTACCTTGGCTCCTACTTTTCGAAATGTATCCTTGGAGTGTATCGACAGCCTTCAGCTTTTGGGAGTTGAGATTTCCCCGAACCTAAACTTTGGACGGTTCATTCAGTACAAAGCCAAGGTGGCTGCCAGGAAACTTTGTCAGCATAGGTCCGTTCGTGTGTGGAGTACTGCAGCCACATTTGGGCTGGTGCTGCTAAGTACCACCTGGCCACTTTGGATTCAGTGGAGAGCCGTACGAAGAGGCTGATTAGTGACCCTGTTTTAACTCGAGATGGTCTCCAAAGCCTAAATAAAGCACAGGCGTAGAGTAGCCAGCCTTTCGGTGTTCTATAGGATGCATTTCGGGGAGTGTGCGCGGGAATTGCATGATTTAATTCCCCCATCTCCGTTCCACCATCGGACAACCCATCGTACAGCGAGTTTCCACCCTTACGTTGTTAACACCTCTACGATCCGGACGAAGCGTTGCGCCTCCTTCTTTATACCGCGTACATCGAGGGACTGGAACAATTTACCAGCAGCGGTGTTTCCGTCACACTACAACTTGAGTGTCTTCAAGGCTAGAGTGAATAGACTCTTAATAAACTAGTGCGCTTTACCATCAACGATTGCGTCACTGCTTACCATCAGGCGGGATTGCGGTCAAGCGCTAGTTTATAATTAATAAAAAAAAAGCAATAAGAACAGGAAAATGCAGCGGGAACCCCAGCGCCCTTACGCTACTAGCCGCCGCAGGAGACGCCCTGGTCAGGAGACGACATCGAACTCCCAGCCACCGTAGGCGCAGACCTGCGGGCGGTGAGCAATGGGCAGCTCGCCGCCCGGTAAGGACCAGGCCCAAGTCGACGGCGCGTTGTGTTTCACGCGCGCCTCAAAGAGATGTCAGCACATCGTGACGGGGTCCACGAAGACCGATGCGGTCAGGGTTGCGGGTTGGTTACAAAAAAAACCGTGGCCCTGACGCATAGGCAAGTGAAGGGTGGGTTTTATTCAGTAATAATCTGACACGCCCTTCCACTCCGCCCAGAGCGGACAAAAAAAGGACAGGAAAATGATAAAATGATTTTAAGAAATTGTATTTATGTAATTTGAATATTACCAGAAAAGATGGAGACAACCTTGAACATCTGATGGTTACGGAAGGTGGATGGACGACATTCTAGAGATCGCAGTCCAGTAAGGTGAACTGATCAAATTCGTTCATCTCTGGATACCGGCCTACATAATGCTATACTCGCGGCCAGGGATCGTAACAAATGGCGAACTATCGTACAGAAGAACATAGTTTCACAGGGACATCATGACCCTCAGTAATGAGGAGAAAGACTTGACGAGGAGGAGGAAGAATTTGAATAAAGTTGATTTTATGAATTTGAATGCAATGAATGAATGAATGTTTGAATGTCACTGAGAAACTATTTATTTAATGTTTTTATGGAATCAAATTACTCGTATATGTTAGTTGGTTCATGTAATCAGAAAAATTTCCGTAAGTTTTTCCTCGAAGTCAACGATTGAACAACCTTTCACTTTTATTACCCTTTCGAGTCCAATTCAGCATTGAAATTGCCAGATTGTCGTTCAAAGTTTCAAGCTTTACGTCTTGCGAAACAAAGAAATCCCCTGCGGTATAACCTTGAAAAAAAAACAGCAATTGGGTTGTATCCTAAAAAAATAATTTAATGTCTGTAGGCGCCCCAGTAAAGCGCATACATCTACCGCGCATTTGTCACGGCTTATCCAACAAACAAGGTCGGCTTATACCACAAGTAAATTAATCTCCGACCACACTCTGGTAAATCTACGGGACCTACCTTGGGACTCAGTGTGTTCCGTCGCGACGTGAAGTCCGGAGAAGTCGACGCGCGCGCCGACTTTACAATGACGTCCGAAGTCTTCAATTCACTGACTGTCCCATACCAGTCGACACACACCAAGTTCCCTTAATAGGGCACCAAAGCTCACCAACGTAAGAAGTTATTTAGCAGTGTCAATCACGCCCGACAAAGATCGCTAATGAAACCACGTTTCCGATTCAAATTCAACTCAATTTACAGACGTCACTGTTACGTTTTAATTCAAGTAAATACTTCAAAGCACGGGCAACAATCGCGACAAACTATACAAAACGCGGCCGGTGGTATGTATTCCCGAAATTCACTCGTCCGAAACACGCCACGCATGCGAGGATTTCGTCAAGAGTTCAAGCAACGGCCCGCGTATGCGGCGGGGTCCCAACACGTTGAGTGTCATAGCGCGGCACCGATCACCACAGATTACAATAATTGCGCTCGCCCCTACCGGTCGCCGTCTATCAAACTCGACTAACTAACAATCGGACTCGACCGATAAAACGAGCGCGAACAATGTCCATCAGATAGATTTATAAAAAACTAGCTGACTGAAACTTCTATATATATAAAAGAAAGTCGTGTTAGTTACATCATTTATAACTGAAGAACGGCTATACCAATTTGGCTAAAAATTAGTAAGGAGGTAGCTAAGAACTGGGAGAAGGACATAGGATACTTTCTATGCCGCTCCCCGTCGTTCCTGTGGGAATAAATGAGCTTCTTTGTTTCGACTTCTCCCACGCTTTTATGCTACCCTGGTACCTTGAACGTCAAAAAAATATGCACAATAAACCTTCTTTCATGTATTATGATTATTTGATAATGATGAATGAATGACGTTTATTGTTTCGACTTCTCCTACAGTTTTGTGATACCCTGGTACCTTCCACGTCAAAAAATATGCACAATAAACCTTCTTTCATGTAATTATGATTATTTGATAATGATGAATGAATGACGTTTATTGTTTCGACTTCTCCTACAGTTTTGTGATACCCTGGTACTTTGCACTTCCACAAACTATGCACAATAAAACCTCTTTCATGTATTATGGTGATTTGATAATGATGAATGAGCTTTTTTATTGTTTCGATTTCTCCTACACTTTTATGCTACCCTGGTACCTTGCACGCCAAAAAATATGCACAAAAAACCTTCTTTCATGTATTACGATTATTTGATAATGATGAATGAATGAGGTTTATTGTTTCGACTTCTCCTACAGTTTTGTGCTACCCTGTTACCTTACACGTCCACAAACCATGCACAATAAAACCTCTTTCATGTATTAATTATGGTGATTTGAATGATGAATGAGTTTTTTTATTGTTTCGATTTCTCCTACACTTTTGTGCTACCCTGGTACCTTACACGTCAAAAAATATGCACAATAAACCTTCTTTCATGTATTACGATTATTTGATAATGATGAAAATGAGGTTTATTGTTTCGACTTCTCCTAAACTTTTGTGCTACCCTGGTACCTTGCACTTCCACAAAGTAGGAAACACGTGTCCAGTATTTTTAAGTTAATAATATTATGTACAAAATTTCAAAAAGATATAATGAAAAACCACAAAGTTATAAGCTTGCTACTCTACTTGGTTGTCCCAACAAAAATATGGTCAAAGATCCGCGGGCGAGCGAGCGCGGTGCGTTGACTTCTAGGGTCAGCTGTTGCGCGCGCGCAATACTATGATGTATCGTACGTAAGCTGCGTGACGCGCTCGGTGACTACACTGCAACAATTTCTAAATGTGTTTGGGACAAAATATAACATGGTGTAAAAATTATTGGAATCGATTCAGTTGCTTATTCACTATTTATATATAACTCAAGAACGGCTGAACCGATTTAGCTGAATATTGGTAGGAGGTAGCTAAGAACCCGTCCCCATCGTTCCCGTGTGACGTGACATAAGACATGGTATAACAAAACGCAACTGACATGGAATAACAATCCAACTCATTCAAAATGTAAGTGAGAAATTCATATATCAAAAATGGTATAACAAAAAGCAAATGACAGCTGAGCATATTTAAAAAAAAGTCTAACCGGTTGAAGCAACGTTTAAAGCAAAGAATATAAATACTCTCTGCTGGTTTAAAGTTTCTAATAAAAAACCACAAAGCCAACTTCAACTTCAAAATTTCTAATATTGTATTGCTGTGCCATTTATCATCAATAAAAATATCATGCCGTGACCAAGACCATCAAATCTTTCTCGACAAAGCGGTAATGCAAAAGTAAATCGAAACATTCTGAATGAAAGCACTGAAGAAGAGCAAGAAATTGCACGTGCAGAGCGCCGTTTTAGTATGACTCGACTTCGTGCTTCTCACTCACAAGAGCAAAGGGAGGCGGCAGTCCGTGAAACTGTTCCGTTGACAATGCGAAATCGGGCAATCGAAAACCTCAGAGATCATCATCATCATAATCAATCTTTTTATCGTCCCACTGCTGGAGACAGGTCTCCTCTCATGCAGAGAAGGATTAAGCGTAATCACCACGCTTGCTCAATGCGGGGTGGCGATTTCAGACTTATAAAGTCCAGGTTTCCTCAAGATGTTTGCCTTCACCTTCAGTCATTGGTGTCCTAGATATACCTAGAGAGTACATATCACTTTAGAAAAGTTACATCGATACTTGCCTGACCTGGAATCGAACCCGCGCACTCATACAAGAGAGGCTGGTGTTTTAACCACTAGGCCACCACGACATCTCAAAGATCAACAGCTAGATAATTTACGAAGCAAAGGTAGAAATTCATAATTTCTTTCACAAGGTGCTACAATAAATAAATGACAAATTAAAAAATCATGGATTTTTTACTTTTTCAATTAGGAACTGATTTCATTTAGAAGTAATAATATTTTTTTTTTATTTACAATGTTCCTAATTGAAAAAGTAAAAATGTGATCATGTGATATTTATTGCCTTTAAGGCCGAACAAAGTTCGCCGGGTCAGCTAGCGGTTATTTAGCAGTGTCAATCACGCCCGACAAAGATCGCTAATGAAACCACGTTTCCGATTCAAATTCAACTCAATTTACAGACGTCACTGTTACGTTTTAATTCAAGTAAATACTTCAAAGCACGGGCAACAATCGCGACAAACTATACAAAACGCGGCCGGTGGTATGTATTCCCGAAATTCACTCGTCCGAAACACGCCACGCATGCGAGGATTTCGTCAAGAGTTCAAGCAACGGCCCGCGTATGCGGCGGGGTCCCAACACGTTGAGTGTCATAGCGCGGCACCGATCACCACAGATTACAATAATTGCGCTCGCCCCTACCGGTCGCCGTCTATCAAACTCGACTAACTAACAATCGGACTCGACCGATAAAACGAGCGCGAACAATGTCCATCAGATAGATTTATAAAAAACTAGCTGACCCGGCGAACTTTGTTCGGCCTTAAAGGCAATAAATATCACATGATCACATTTTTACTTTTTCAATTAGGAACATTGTAAATAAAAAAAAATATTATTACTTCTAAATGAAATCAGTTCCTAATTGAAAAAGTAAAAAATCCATGATTTTTTAATTTGTCATTTATTTATTGTAGCACCTTGTGAAAGAAATTATGAATTTCTACCTTTGCTTCGTAAATTATCTAGCTGTTGATCTTTGAGATGTCGTGGTGGCCTAGTGGTTAAAACACCAGCCTCTCTTGTATGAGTGCGCGGGTTCGATTCCAGGTCAGGCAAGTATCGATGTAACTTTTCTAAAGTGATATGTACTCTCTAGGTATATCTAGGACACCAATGACTGAAGGTGAAGGCAAACATCTTGAGGAAACCTGGACTTTATAAGTCTGAAATCGCCACCCCGCATTGAGCAAGCGTGGTGATTACGCTTAATCCTTCTCTGCATGAGAGGAGACCTGTCTCCAGCAGTGGGACGATAAAAAGATTGATTATGATGATGATGATCTCTGAGGTTTTCGATTGCCCGATTTCGCATTGTCAACGGAACAGTTTCACGGACTGCCGCCTCCCTTTGCTCTTGTGAGTGAGAAGCACGAAGTCGAGTCATACTAAAACGGCGCTCTGCACGTGCAATTTCTTGCTCTTCTTCAGTGCTTTCATTCAGAATGTTTCGATTTACTTTTGCATTACCGCTTTGTCGAGAAAGATTTGATGGTCTTGGTCACGGCATGATATTTTTATTGATGATAAATGGCACAGCAATACAATATTAGAAATTTTGAAGTTGAAGTTGGCTTTGTGGTTTTTTATTAGAAACTTTAAACCAGCAGAGAGTATTTATATTCTTTGCTTTAAACGTTGCTTCAACCGGTTAGACTTTTTTTTAAATATGCTCAGCTGTCATTTGCTTTTTGTTATACCATTTTTGATATATGAATTTCTCACTTACATTTTGAATGAGTTGGATTGTTATTCCATGTCAGTTGCGTTTTGTTATACCATGTCTTATGTCACGTCACACGGGAACGATGGGGACGGGTTCTTAGCTACCTCCTACCAATATTCAGCTAAATCGGTTCAGCCGTTCTTGAGTTATATATAAATAGTGAATAAGCAACTGAATCGATTCCAATAATTTTTACACCATGTTATATTTTGTCCCAAACACATTTAGAAATTGTTGCAGTGTAGTCACCGAGCGCGTCACGCAGCTTACGTACGATACATCATAGTATTGCGCGCGCGCAACAGCTGACCCTAGAAGTCAACGCACCGCGCTCGCTCGCCCGCGGATCTTTGACCATATTTTTGTTGGGACAACCAAGTAGAGTAGCAAGCTTATAACTTTGTGGTTTTTCATTATATCTTTTTGAAATTTTGTACATAATATTATTAACTTAAAAATACTGGACACGTGTTTCCTACTTTGTGGAAGTGCAAGGTACCAGGGTAGCACAAAAGTTTAGGAGAAGTCGAAACAATAAACCTCATTTTCATCATTATCAAATAATCGTAATACATGAAAGAAGGTTTATTGTGCATATTTTTTGACGTGTAAGGTACCAGGGTAGCACAAAAGTGTAGGAGAAATCGAAACAATAAAAAAACTCATTCATCATTCAAATCACCATAATTAATACATGAAAGAGGTTTTATTGTGCATGGTTTGTGGACGTGTAAGGTAACAGGGTAGCACAAAACTGTAGGAGAAGTCGAAACAATAAACCTCATTCATTCATCATTATCAAATAATCGTAATACATGAAAGAAGGTTTTTTGTGCATATTTTTTGGCGTGCAAGGTACCAGGGTAGCATAAAAGTGTAGGAGAAATCGAAACAATAAAAAAGCTCATTCATCATTATCAAATCACCATAATACATGAAAGAGGTTTTATTGTGCATAGTTTGTGGAAGTGCAAAGTACCAGGGTATCACAAAACTGTAGGAGAAGTCGAAACAATAAACGTCATTCATTCATCATTATCAAATAATCATAATTACATGAAAGAAGGTTTATTGTGCATATTTTTTGACGTGGAAGGTACCAGGGTATCACAAAACTGTAGGAGAAGTCGAAACAATAAACGTCATTCATTCATCATTATCAAATAATCATAATACATGAAAGAAGGTTTATTGTGCATATTTTTTTGACGTTCAAGGTACCAGGGTAGCATAAAAGCGTGGGAGAAGTCGAAACAAAGAAGCTCATTTATTCCCACAGGAACGACGGGGAGCGGCATAGAAAGTATCCTATGTCCTTCTCCCAGTTCTTAGCTACCTCCTTACCAATTTTTAGCCAAATTGGTATAGCCGTTCTTCAGTTATAAATGATGTAACTAACACGACTTTCTTTTATATATATAGATATTGAACACGTATTTATTTATGTTTTCTTTCATTCAAATACTTAGGAAGATATATTGATTTGAAATGTCGCATGACGTCACGCCGTGGTACAAAATACACCACGGCGTGACATAATTAGCCCCCACTCCGTAACTTTAATACACTATTTTTTTTTTAATAATTATAAACTAGCGCTTGACCGCAATCCCGCCTGATGGTAAGCAGTGATGCGATCGTTGATGGTAAAGCGCGCTAGTTTATTAAGAACCTATTCACTTAGAACAACTGAGCGAATAGGAAGGAAGACGGCAGTTGAACGAGGTGATGCAATGTTAAACCCAACAACACGACCAACGATGCTGCGCCAAAGGGAGATTGATCTGAAGACCCTCCACGACCAAACTCCCAACACGACAACATTAGGCGCATCGTACCCGGCACACATCGCAACACAACTGCTCAGACCCGTCCTCCGTACGGCTTCACCAGACATCATGCCGGAACACGACAAATCGCTTGGCGGCAAGGCTTTGTCTGGTGGGTGATAGGTTCTGCCGGCGGCCGATGTTATGGCCTACCACCGAAATATCTCAGTAGTTTTTGGTAATTACGACAAAATAAAAAGACGGGTCTTCATTTTTTTTATTATCTATAAAACGGGCTAATTATTTTTTTGTTTTTCATACCTTGGATACATCCCTATTGGTATAATTCCGACCATTCCGTCTACAATGGCAGTGTGACAAGGAATTTGCAAGTCAATGTTCCAATTGGTGCTACAGACCGACTCTTAATGAAAGCTAGATAATATTGTTAGCTGTTCAAATAGCGGTATCACGATGACGATTTGGCATCGTGTTTGCTGCGAGGCATTTTGTGAACGTGAAAAGAAAAAAAAATAAAGACGGCCAAGTACGAGTCGGACTAGAGCACGACGGATTTTGTATCATAAAAAAATAGTACTGTGCAGAAAAAAAACACTGTTTTAGTATTTGTTGTTATAGGAGTAATCAACATCCATCAGCAGTGAAAATTTCACCTTTCCAGTTATCACGGTTTTTAAGGGATTTATTTATAAACGATTATTAAAGTTAAGGGACGTGCAAACGTCAAAAATGTATGGTTAAACAATCGCTAATCACTAGTTGACCTTAAGCAACGTTTATGAATAAAGGGGAATATCTGCATTAAAGACGCGTGTAACTATTACAGTTGTACCAATATTCACATTTCTTTTTTCAAATTAACGTTATTTCAAGTTAAACAATTACCAACTTTATTTTAATTTCCATTAGGTTGATTTTGGAATGATCAGAACTATTGAAAAAGATATTTATTAAAATGTTTGTAACCTGTTGAAAGACAGATATGTAGATGGTCAGAAAGTGGAATCTTATGAAATGGTCCAGTGTACACAGAACCCGCTTCTTCCCCTTCCCCTCTAGAGGCTGAAGAAGAACTTCTTCTAGAGGTCCACTTCTGAACAAAGGCTTCCCCCAAAGCTTTCCACAATTAACACACACCAAAACACCTTTTTTTAGCAGTCACCGTGCCGTCGTCGGTGGCTCGGTCGGTTGCTTTCGCCATTTGGCATTTCCGGCATTTGGGTGCAAAATGCTGAAAGCTACCGACTGAGCGATTATGTGCGGTAACAGGTGGAAAGCTGGCTGTCTGCTAACTGTCGCCGCATGGACTGCTGGGTGCCTGCTAGCACCGCTTGGACTGCGAGCAGTCGTCTAAGCTTAGGGCGGTGTTGGGTGAGAGCGGTGTTGGAGCAAGAGTCGTTTAAGTGTGTGACCTTTAGTATTAGTTTGGGCGAGTCCAAAGCAATTTTCCAACACTTTAGTTTCAAAATGTTCTGTTAGTGTCTAGATTCTATTGCACAAAATTTGCAGTTTCGAATAGCTGTTTTTAATGAGTATACAATGTTGTAGAGATGATGTTAGACCCCCTCCAGGTTATATAGTTAAGGGGATATAAAATAAACTTTATTACGAGGGCTGCAATGTGGTAATCAGGAGCCTCACATGCTTTGACAATGTATGGGGAGATTGTAATATCGCACCTGTTTCAAAGCCCAGACGGCAAACCTATGTTTTTTTTCTAACTAATGTTGATGCGATCCCGCTTGATTGTAAACAGTAAAGCAATCTTTAATGATAAAGCTCAGTAGTCTATTATGAGCCTAATCACTCAAACCTTGATCGCATGAAAATTGTTCCAGTCCCTCGATGTACACGGTATAAATAACGAGGCGAAGCGCTTCAAATGGATCGTAGTGGTAACAACTACGTAAGGGTGGATATTCACTGTACAACATGTTATCTTCGTGGGTTATCCGATGATGGAACGCTAATAGCGGCATTAAGTAAGGAAGTAAGTGCATTAAATGTTAAATCTCATATAAGTTAACTGTATTATGTTCTTTTTGAGAAATAAAGTTTCTTTAAACCTAAGTCATGTAATTCCCGCGCATACTCTCCAAAACGCAACATTCTATTGAATACCGAAATACTGGCTACCCTACGCCTTTGCTCCAGGTATTGAAGATTTGCCTTAAGCAAATCTTTATCATTAATTAGCCTCTTCATTAAGTCCAAAACTGTTAAATTGCTGTTTGGAGACCCTATGTGGCTGCAGTACTCCACACACTATGGAAAGCTGTATTTTGTACAACATTAAGAGCTGTTTCGTTGTGAGGTACCACCGGGCGTTTGCCAAAACTCCAAGTTCTCTAGCAGCCATCTTCTTTTTGAACTCAATTTTCTCTTAGTCATTTCTTCAACCATCATTTTGCCCGAAAGTGACTTACCTAAGGAAGAATTAACAACTAATTTTTTTTTTAATGGCCTTATATTATGACAGCTTTTTGGTCTAGTAGTTACAGCTGAACCTGAAGATCAATGCCCAGGTCGAACAAAGAGTCATTGGGTTTTCCCATCTGGAAATTCTCGGTAGCAGTTCGGAGTTTGTATTTGGGCCTGTTTGGAAAGGAAGAGAGCAATTACGTTTATTTGCGATAAAGGCGACGAAAAGGTGGTTGGTTAATTGGTTCGTTGGTGCTTGATGGAAGTAGGCTCACCCCTTCTACGTAAGTCTTAAACATACCTTTGCCCAATTCTCAGCGAAAACGAAGTAATGTTAGTTATTAAGATCATTATTGCTTGTTTTATGGAAATCAAGATTTTCTTTTATACTAGGTACAGTTGCTATTCGAATTATGTTACTGTCCTAGTAAAACAGTACATGTGAGATCTAAAAATATATTTTTCCTGAAAATTTCTGCAATTTTCAAATGCAAATAGTAAATGGTACAGCGATGAAAATAAAATGTGGAACAAAATTATACTCACAAATTGTCGAGTCCTCTCACTATGTAAATATTTTAATAGCCATTTCAATACTTGAGATTAAATTATTATGAAAATTTCTCTGCTCTGCAAATCGTGTATAGCAATTTTTAATAAAAAAAATGCTTACGATTACCTACAGAGAGTGCTTAGAGTAACTAAGAGATATAACAGATTATATTTTTTTTTTATAAATTTTAAACTATTGCTGGACCGCAATGCCGCCTGATGATAAGCAGATGGTAAAGCACGTTAGTTTATTAAGAGCCTATTCACTCTAGACTTTTTTTTTTGTTGATGTGGGAAATCATCAAATGACTTCTCCCGCTCTGGGCGGAGCCGAAGAGCGTGTCAGACTTTTACTGACTAAAACCCACCCCTGTGTCTTCACTTGCATGCGCGACGGTCAGTGCCACGGTTTCTTTTTTAACCAACCCCAAAGTGGCTTACCTAAGGAAGAATTAAGTTTTTTTTTTTTAAATGGTCTCAGATTATGACAGCTTCGTTGGTCTAGTAGTTGAGCCTGAAGTTCAATCCCCAGGTCGAACAAAGAGTCATTGGGTTTTCTCATCTAGAATTTCTCGGTAGCAGTCCGGAGTTGTTAATTTTTTTAATTCTTTGTTAATTCCCTGAAAGTTACTAGAACAATAATAGTATTTTTCTAGTAACTTTCAGGGAATTTTTAAAATTATTAAATTGTTAAAAGTTACTGGAAAATTACTGTACCTAATTGTAGAATTAGATACAGTAATTTTCCAGTAACTTTAAAAATTTTGGAAACAGTGACAGACAGATAATTATGATGAATAAATATTTCTATTAATTTTATGCAATTTTTTTTTTCTTTTGTGAGAAATCTACTAATTAATCTAATTTACCCTTCCTAAGGGCCCCCAAACAAATTTTTATACGGGGCCCCGCTAAGGCTTGCTACGCTTCTGGTTCGCGTCTAATCTGTCTATTTAATATCTTAATTTGACAGGATTAAACTAAAATGTTATCTTCTATCCTTTTCTTAATGAAATATAAAGAAGAAAATGCGCTTAAATTAGAATTAGTTTAGTTTGTAAACAAGAGAATCTCACGACGCCATTGTGTGGCAAGTCTCTGCCAGTAGTAATATAATTATTTTTTTTTTATGTTCTAATTTATTTAGTCGAATAACACAACTTTTATTTGTGGGTGTGAAGCACTCTGTACTTTTACTATCTATACTGAAGAGCTTGTTTGAAGGCGCTAATCTTAGGAACTACTGATCCGATTTTAGAAATCCTTTTTGCATTCTATAGCCCATTAATCCAGAAAGGCTGTAACCAACAGGAGCGGAGCATAAATAACCCCACGCGAACGAAGTCGCTGGCGGCCGCTAGTATATACATAATAAGTCATTATTGTATGTTTGTTATATTATTTTTTATCGTAAATAACCTGTCAATGAAGCATAATGGAGTGTGTTTTTCTTCACTTAGCAAACTAATATGGTTTACAGTCACGAGCGAAATTATGCTTACACTCAGGTTTATTCAAAACCGATTAACTCCTTTATTTTTAATGTTATTTTATGCTGTTAGATTGCGTTTATGTAATGTGTTGTTTGCAAGGTAACATTCGCAATTTCACGAAAAACCCGCAAATGAAAATGGCCCAGTGTTGACGTTGTGATGCTCATTGGTACCTGAAGAAGTTTCTGCTGTATGATGGATATCCCTGCCAAATTCTGGATATCTCTGCCTACCGAGTTACAGTAAGGGTCAAAAGTGCATTACCACTTTTGAACTTTATTGCACTAACAATAAGTGTCAAAAGTGGTATTCCACTATTAACCCTTACTGTACATATATATGCAGTGGTAACCGCCACGAACAACAAATGGATCGTGGATTCAAACCAAAGCAGAACATTACTTTTTGTATCGGTAGTGATAATGTGATAATTTCAAACATCCACACTGGTGAAGTCGCGTGAACTAAAAGGACTATTCCAAGTGATATGTTAGCATCATTTTGAAATATAGGATTTACCTTAGACTGGGTGTTTAGGCTTGCTAGGTCTAAAAGGCGCTGAGAGTGAAATAGAGAATGATATGAGGACGAATAATGTTATTATCATAACAAGTAGGCAGGTGTAGTACCTGAGTCGGAATGGACTCTGGTTCTATCCCTAAAATAATCAAAAACACTCTGAAACCTGCCACGCTTAAATGGAATTATGCTGGACACATGTGCGGCATATGTAACATGTGTGATATATAAAACATATTTTTTTCTTTATATGACATCTGAATGTATGTAGTTTGTTCAGAATAAGCAACTGAATCGATTTTAATCATTTTTACACCATGTTATATTTCTTCCCAAATACATTTGGAAATTGTTGCAGTGTGGTCTCAACACAGCTGACGGATCACACAGCTGAGATCATAGTACTAGGCGCGTGAGACCTCCTCGCGTCGCGCCGCTGCAGGTGCGGGCAGACAAGCAGTGCGTTGACCATGTTTTTGTTGGGACAATCAGAGAAGATAATAAGCCCATAACTTTGTGGTTTTTCATGATATCTTTTAGAAATGTACATAGATTCTTCACAAAAAATATCGTTGTATATGTATAGTGTGTGTTAGTGTACGATAACTGGGTGCCACTAAATAGCAAGCAAGCGTTTTGATTCTTCGCCTCGTCTTTTACACCGCGTACATCGAAGGACTGGAACAATTTTCATGCGATGTTCTTTCTGTCTGACTACAATTTTTAGTGTCTTCAAGGCTGGATAGAGTGAATAGGCCCTTAATAAACTAGCGCGCTTTACCATCTACGTTTGCATCACTGCTTTCCATCAGGGCCGTAGTCTGCTATTACAATAGTGTCAGAATAGTCGATAAATGATCCCATAGTGATCATTTTGAAAATGTTCGTAGTCTCCTAATAAAATGGCGTTATTATGACTTTCCAGTGGTCAATCATTGACACTCTACTTCATATCTCTCTATCTATCTATCCTCACTCTATTACCGGGTTTTATAATAAAAGCTATGTCACCATTTCATTCAGAATTTATCTGATTACGAACCTTTAAGCACAATGACTATGAAATGACACTGAAATTGTATTGAAATGACAAAATAAAAATGGCAAACTAAAGTAAAGTACTAATTTAGAATAAAAAAAAATACAACAAACAATAATAGGAAACAACAACAGTAGGAAATTAATAGCTAGTACAAATTTGGCTTGTGAAACAGAGGTAGTACCTACACATACATGTAAATTATACACATAACAAAATTAATTAACGCACTTCTTGAAAAGAGTTTGTTCAGAATCGTTTATGCCAATTAACAATTCCTAACAAACTCTGGTTTATCATCATCATTTTTGATATAGGTAATTTTGTAAATTAATGGTAAATTATTGTCATAATAACCCTGTTATTTGTACAGACTTTTAAAATCGCAATTTTACTTGTATTCATACAAATTTAATGATTCAATACAAAATAGAGAAAAAGACCTTATTCCAAGAACGTTAAGGTCTTCGTTCTCCAAGAGTAAAACTAATTTAAAAAATAACAATGCATGAACATTTTAAATTAAAAAAAAACCAGTGTATATATTATAATTAAAACATAATATTCTAATTGGGGTGTTTGAGAGTGTACGTTAATTATGTTACGCGTTGTATTCATAAAGGAGGATTTAAATTCTTTTTGTTATTTTTTTTTTGTACTTCATGAATTTAGCTGGAGTTATGGTTACGGGTATCAGTCGTTATCTAGTTAAACGTTATCATTTGCCTAGTCTTTGTCGAATTATGTTTTGGGTCTGCTTCCAGTCTAAATACTGGAGGTTCAGGTGTATCCAACACCTGAACCTCCAGTATTTAGACTGGACTTTCTCGGTGGTAGGCCATAACACCGGCCGCCGGCAGAAGTTACCTCCCACCAGACAAAGCCTTGCCGCCAAGCGATTTGTCGTGTTCCGGCATGATGTCTGGTGAAGCCGTACAGAGGACGGGTCTGGGCAGTTGTGTTGCGATGTGTGCCGGGTACGATGCGCCTAATGTTGTTGTGTTGGGAGTTTGGTCGTGGAGGGTCTTCAGATCAATCTCCCTTTGGTCGTGTTGTTGGGTTTAACATCGCATCACCTCGCTCAACTGCCGTCTTCCGTCCTATTCGCTCAATCTGAGTGAATAGGTTCTTAATAAACTAGCGCGCTTTACCATCAACGATCGCATCACTGCTTACCATCAGGCGGGATTGTGGTCAAGCACTAGTTTATAATTATTAAAAAAAAAAATATATATGGCCTCTGCCTATCTAACCTTCATACACAATGTTATTTTTTGTTTATACGAAACCTGAATATAGTTTGTTCAGAATAAGCAACTGAATCGATTCCAATCATTTTTAGACCATGTCAGTTTTTCACAAATACATTTAGAAATTATTGCAGTGTGGTTACAGCTGACGCCAGAGGCCAACGCATCGCGCGCACGCCCGCGCGTAGCGTGGACCATATTTTTGATAACAGGCTCATAACTTTGCGGTCTTTCATGATATCTGATTGAATTTTTGTACATAGATTTTTTACTTATAAATACTGGACACGTATTTCGGGTTTCGAATGAACAAAAAATCATCATTATCATTATCAACCTTTTTATCGTCCCACTGCTGGGCACAGGTCTCCTCTCATACAGAGAAGGATTGAGCGTAATCACCATGCTTGCTCAATACGGGTTGGCGATTTCAGACTTAAAGTCCAGATTTCCTCAAGATGTTTTCCTTCACCTTCAGTCATTGGTGTCTAAGATATACTTAGAAAGTATATAATAACTGACTGACTGGAATCGAACCAACCACGACTTTAAAAAACAAAAAATAATGCTTTGGTAAGGCTGGTTATCGGACTTTCGGGCTTCTGGTGACCTGTAACGACTGCCAAAGATCTTTAAATGAGAACCAGGAACAACAGCTGAACGTGGTCTCCGAGGCACGGAAGGGACTTGGTACTTGGTACCTATCGCAAGTCGCCAAACCACTAAACATGTTCAAACTATATTTCGTTCTTTGCAACTATTTACGGCATAAAATGTGCTGGAAAAAGCCGTGTAAGCTGACGTATTTCACCGTTTGTTTGCAAAGGAACATTTTCCTGTTTACTTTACAGTACAATATCCCGACCTTGAGGAGCAGCTGTGTTGCTAACGTTTATAAGGTGTTTTTATTGTCCTATAATTTATTTTTGTATGTGATTGTATTCGTTTATTTTTTGACAGGGAAAGGGTTCTCGCGGGATTTGTAAGTACCAATTTAATTTTTACTCCGAGTATTCATTGTGACATCCGAGTTTGTTTCAGCCTTTCCTCTCAGAGTAGGCAGATAAAAACGTCAAACTCAACTATGTAGTTTTAAAAAATATATTTGACTTGATAAAAGTTTCATTGCGCGATTGAATAAGGAATGAGAAGATTCGCAGAAGAACGAGAGTAACCGACATTGCAACACTAAAGTGGAAGTGGGCTGGACACATTGCCCGTAGGACCGATGCCCAACGGGGCTGATGGTTCTCGAGTGGCGACCACGCACCGGAAGACGCAGTGTGGGTAGGCCCCCGACAAGGTGGACCGACGACCTAGTGAAAGTCGCGGGAAACCGCTGGATGCGGGAGGCGCAGAACCGGTCGTCGTGGAAATCCTTGCGGGAGGCCTATGTCCAGCAGTGGACGTCTTTCGGTTGAAATAATGATGGTGAAAATAAATACTTTTTTTTGACACACTAAACTAAATTTAAGTTCAATGCATCTTATCTTATCCTTTCTATTTAATTAATAAAAGGATAGAAGTTAAAAAATAGTTTATTCCTGTGAAATTAGTCCGCGCCTGACGTAAATAAGCGTGTTCTAGTTGCCATGTTTTTAATCGCGTCTAAACTGTCTAACGAGTATCTTATTTTTCATCACACATTTCATAGATTTTTTTTTTGTATTATGCGTTGTCTGCATCTGGTATATTATGTCTTTTAATCTGAGCTAAATATCATCATCATGTCAGTCACAGGACACGGCCAGCTTCCCTGCGATTTTGGTCAGGTCACGCTGCGCTTGCCGGTACGTGGTCGCCATTCAAGAGCCTTTCTGCCCCATCGACCATCGGCTCTACGAGCTATATGCCCCGGCCACTGCCACTTCAAAGACCTAATCCGCTGGGCTATGAAGGCGACTTTCGTTTTTCTACGAATCTCGTCATTCCTGGTTCGATCACTTAGAGAAACACCTAGCATAGCCCTCTCCATAACTGTGCTAAATAAATGTGAAAGAAAACATCTTGAAGAAACCGGTATGGCCTAGAACTAAAAACTTGAAGACATATGACATCTACAAACCCACATTGGTCCAGCGTGGTAGATTACGGCCCACTCCCTGTCATCGTGAGGAGGTCTGGGTCCCAACAGTGGGAACAATATGACCGATTATATAAATAAATGTATTTTCTTTGATTCTCTCTTTCATTCTTTTTTTTTTTTTTTTTAATAATTATAAACTAGCGCTTGACCGCAATCCCGCCTGATGGTAAGCAGTGATACGATTGTTGATGGTAAAGCGCGCTAGTTTATTAAGAGCCTATTCACTCAGAAAAACTGAGCGAATAGGAAGGAAGATGGCAGTTGAGCGAGGTGATGCAATGTTAAACCCAACAACACGACCAACGATGCTGCGCCAAAGGGAGACTGATCTGAAGACCCTCCTCGAGCAAATTCATATCGTTAATTGTATCTAACCCTACTAAAATCAAATGAAGAAGTTGCCACCGCTGTATCCACAATATATCACGTCGGCAATTTCGCAACTTGACAAATGGGTTCCGCCGCACATCTATGTCACACGTGACACAGGGGACACACCCCTGCACCTTGGGGTGAAGAGTCGAGTCATTCGTTGATCCTTTGTTTGGACAAGGTGATAAGGGATGAAAATGAGTAAACATATGTGAGTTTTTTTTTAAATAACTTTAATTCCTATTGCACCTATTTTTCTATTCTTTATTTCTCGTCAGTTTACACAGCATGTGTCTAATCAAATGATTAATTAAGTAACCACAAATAGAAATAGGAATAAAACTAACCATTTTACCAAAAATTTCAACTAACAAAACTTCGAGGATACAAAATATTTATTTCCTGCACTTTATAGGAATAAAAGCGTAGATCCGGTATTGTATTTCAATTCCTATTCAAGACTAGAGTCAATAGGAACACATCGATTTGTATAATGTGTGTTCCTAACATCGTGCGTGATCCGAATGCCGCGTTGACGATTTTCAAACTTAAAGTTAGATCTGTCTGTTTCGTTTATAAAGTTTCCATTTAGCTAAGACAGGCCAGAAAGTCAGTAAGGACATATGAAAATTTCTTGTTCTTTTTGCGAACAAAAGATCAATTTTCTTAATCAAAAAGCGTTCAAAACCTATACATAATCTCATCTCAGCGAAAACTAATGTCAAAACTTGTATGACTTAATTCCCCTAAGCTCCGTTCCATCATCAGATGACCCGTCGTATGGCGAGTATCCACCCTTACGTTGTTGACACCACTACGACCCGGACGAAGCGTTTCACCTCGTCTTTTATACCACGTACATCGAGGGACTGGAACATTTTGTACGGGCGGTGTTTCCGTCTGACTACAATTTCTCTCCAATAAACTATGGCGCTTTACCATCAAAGATTGCATCACTGCTTACCATCTGGCGGGATTGCGGTAAAGTACTAGTTTAATAATCTATACTAATATATAAAGCTCTTCAGTTTGTTTGAGATTAGGGAACGAAGTCGATGGCGGCCGCTAGTAAAACATAAAAGGTAATACATTTTTTGTTATCAAACAAATCTCAAAAACTTGTCAAGATGTAGGCAAATCAAACGTATGTATATTTGTCAGATTAAGACATGAAATCAGACTGTGGACGTTCGTAAAATTAGTACCTACAATTAGTCCTCTGTCTGTTTAACACAATCTCTAGGTATACTAAAGCTGCAAACCACAATATGTATCGATTGGATTAAAAAAATCTGATTAGCGAGAAATTAGCCCTAAATTACATAATTTTGTCAGAAATACTCTGAAATATTAGAATTAAATTGGGTAATTGCATAAAATATTAGAAGTATTTAATACTGCAGGGTAATTGTGTAAAATATTAGAAGTATTTAATACTGCAGGGTAATTATGTAAAATATTAGAAGTATTTAATACTGCAGGGTAATTGCGTAAAATATTAGAAGTATTTGATAGGGCAGGGAAATTGCGTAAAATATTAGAAGTATTTGATGATGCATGGTAATTGCGTAAAATATTAGAAGGATTTGATACTATCTCCCCGAAACTGTTCACCGCTGCATTGGAGGATGTCTTCAAGGTTCTGGACTGGAAAGGACTGGGCATCAATATCAATGGCGAGTACATGACATACCTTCGGTTTGCTGATGACATCGTAGTCATGGCTGAGACCGCGGAGGACCTGAGTACAATGCTCGAAGACATCAGTAGGGCCTCCAAGCGAGTCGGTCTTAAAATGAACATGGGCAAGACGAAAGTCATGTCTAATGCCCATGTTGTACCGACTCCTATAAAGATTGGAGACTCTGTCCTCGAAGTTGTTGACAGTTAAGTTTACCTGGGACAAACTATCCAGTCAGGAAGGTCCAACTTCGAGAAAGAGGTCAATCGTCGAATCCAACTCGGCTGGGCTGCTTTCGGGAAGCTACGTAGAATCTTCTCGTCCGAAATACCGCAGTGTCTCAAGACAAAAGTCTTCGACCAGTGTGTGTTGCCAGTGATGACTTATGGAATTGAGACGTGGTCGCTAACAATGGGCCTTTAAAGAAGGCTCAAAAAAAAAATGAGGAGATCCGCAGAAGAACGAGATAACCGACATAGCCCGAAGAATTGCAACACTAAAGTGGCAGTGGGCTGGACACATTGCCCGTAGGACCGATGCCCGATGGGGCCGACGGGTTCTCGAGTGGCGACCACTCACCGGAAGACGTAGCGTGGGTAGGCCCCCGACAAGGTGGGCCAACGAGGAAACCGCTGGATGCGGGAGGCGCAGGACCGATCGTCGTGGAGATCCTTGGGGGGGGTCTATGTCCAGCAGTGGACGTCTTTCGGCTGAAATGATGATGATGATGATGATTTGATACTGCAAAGTAATTGCATAACACTAACAATACAGTCAGTTTCATTTTGTCAATTCAACAACATTCATTGCGTTATTTACGTTGGTGAGTTGACAATTTTTCAAAAATACGAAGCAATGGATTAGCAATATGCTTCAAAATTATTCAAATTAGTAGTAATAGTGTGTTAAGCGATTACAGTCCTGGTTTCTTCTACCTTTAGATCAGAGCAAAAGAAACTCATTATCCGATCCAATCACATAGACCAAAAAGGTTTAGCAACGGCTTTGTGTTTTTTCTGCTCCTCTGGTCCACAAACACTCTTAATGAATGAAAGTGTGGAAAATAGAAACTGGAAAAAAATCCATTTGGAAGGCTTCAGAGTGGAACAAAGTAATTTGTAGCTGGTCATCAAAGGGATGGGATGTTTACGGCGCATCGGGACTATGGATTGTATTTTTTGGGAAAATCTTCAATAGAAAAGGTTCAGCCGATCTTTTCTTTAACAACAATGTCGCTAACTCTGAAAGAAAGAAAAATACGTTTTTTTTGTACCATATTATATTTTCTTCTTGGGTAAAAACTATACCTACGCTATAAAACGTAGAAATTTTACAAATATAAGCAATTTGTGGTGTATTAATGTAATCATCATCATATTTCAGCATTAATCCTAGTCACATCCGCAGCTTTTCCAGCTTTGGAGTTTGGGGTCCGCTTTACCAGTCTAACCGCTGATTTTGGCTAAACTTAGATATTTTCCGTGTATTAATTTATTGGTAATAAATAATATTCAATAAACACATAGAACACCATGCACCTAACCAACCTCATTTTTTTACCTACCTCTCCTGAGTCATTATTTGCTTCTTCTTCCCCTTAATATTCTAACCAAAGTTTGTCTCTAAAAGATCACTTTTAGCGATAAGACCGCTCATTGTCTCACCCTTTGTAAAATCATTATATCTATGTTCTGTAATTTATATGATGTAGTACATAATAAAAAGTACTCTATTCTGAACGTTATTCCACAAGTACAAACAATAAAAAGGAATGTGCTGAAAAAAGCCTTAAAAGATCTTTACATGCCTGTTCACGTTAACGGAAATGGACTTACAATTTAACTTAGCTGAGGAAATCAGGAAATTTTGAAAAACATCCTGTTTTAAATTTATAATGGAGTTTTTGTGTTTTACAACTACAGATGTTAATCCACTAAAGGTATGTCAGATATGTGGTGGATATTGATAGCAAAATGAAGATGAAGAAGAATAACAGATGAAAAAAGCCAATTCCTGTAATTAAAAACGTTTAAAAATCTAGTCACAGTCCCATGTCAGCAATAATGTCAAAACTTGTCAAAAATATAAGGAAATTAGATGTGTTTTTGTAAAGTTACGAGAATTGTACACAGGCCAATGAAGGAACACGGATGGGTATTCGTCAGTAAAACTGACGGGCGTGTCACACTTTTATTGACTAAAACTCTTCGAGCGGAGAGATCATGTGATGATTTAACATCCGTAATAAAACAGATTTAAAAAAAGAATCAAGTACTGAATCTTACTGTTGCGCGCCCTTACATCATACATATCAGGTCACTCAGAAAGTATTGCGACAAAAAGTTTTTATGTATGAGAAACTGGCCGGTTATAATTTATTTAAAAAATATTATTATTTATAACTAATAATAGGTACCTACGTTCCAAATTCAAAACATCCCTCCACATTTTTTGAGAGCTAATTAAAATTATCGCGCCTCTTTTAAAAATGGCTTTGCGTCGAGACCATTTTCGGGCTATGATTTTTTACGATTTCAAATGTCGCCTGAAACCAGACGAATCGTACAATAGACGGCAAATGGTAATCAAGGCCCTTTTAAGGCAACCGTGTATCGGCTTTTACTGAAGAAAACATACTAACAGTGAAAAGTTTGATTCAAGACAATTCAAGACAAATTACATACGATGAAATTCAGCAAAAACTGCAGATTGGATCAGGAAGCCTTCACGAGATTCTAAAGGAGAATGTCAACTTTCGGCCTACACAACTTTTATAATTAAACTCACGAATTCACAAAGTTCTTACCTCCTATAATTTAAATATAAAATACAAAATTAAAGAAATATGTTTAGTGTTTTACGAGATCTTATCCAATAAAAAATCATTTTAATAAGTAATTAATTTGAGTTCTTATATTCCTGATTTAAATTAAAAAAAATGTTGCCAATCTTGCCACTTTAATCGATTACGCTAAATAAATAAATTCCTGCCGCTGTAATCGATAATTGTATTTTAAAAATATTTTTTGTTATTTAGATAATTCTAAATAAAAAAAATACTCTACTTTTTATTTACCACCTCATTATTCTCTTTCTTGTTTATATTTTCGTCCTATTTTACAGTTAATAGTTTTATAGATGATTAGAAATCGATTTTTCATCTGCGATCGATTACATAATAATCTTGTAATAGCAACCCTGCACGCGTGTCTAAACTGACAGTCTGACATTGACACATCTTGTGTTGTTGTCGGAGTATACTGTTCGGTTGATTTTTTTTTCGAATTTAATTGTTCATTGTTACGGGAATGGACTTCACTTTCTGAGGTAAAGTACGATTCATATTAACAGAATGTAAACTATTTTAGCCGAGCTAAATGTTGAATTGTAACATAAATGTATTTTGTTTGTTTTAGATTCCAAATGACAGTGTTGTTTGTTATTACGGTTGGTTATTAATTGAACAAGCAGTAATGTCCCAACTGAATCCATTCTGCATCGAAATCTTTGTATTGGTTGCGGTTATCCATTGCGTGTAGGTCTCATTTAGAAAGAGAATACACTATCAGATGCGTGATAGAGCAACAGATTCTACCACTACATGTAAGCAATATCTTTCAATGATTGTATGTGTTGCTGCTGGTTGATATGTATTATTCTGATTGCAATAAGATATTTTTGTTTTTGTTACAGCTCAGATCAACAGATAGTAAAGTAATATGTCACCCATGTTGGCAAAGAAGTTACAGTTTTGTTCAACGGACCTTAAACACCCCATATCACCAAGTATTTATCAACCTTCAACAGCCTCTGTTGTATCAACACCAGTACGCAAAACTCGAGCTGGTACTATCTACAGATGGGGTGATTGAAGTTATGAATGGGATTTTTTAACAGCTGTTTAAAATATTCCGACACAAGCTCAACAACAGAGCTTCACCACATGTCATGATTTACTTTTATAAAGCGCTGCTGCCCTAATCAATAGTTGACCACCACTCACAGACAGGTTTGATGCTGCTCAAAAATCTACCACTACTACACTAGAAATCATCCAACAAAAAATGTTCCAAACTAATACAATCAAACAAAATAATTATACTAGAAGAAGGACACACTTCTCAAATATAAATGTTGATAACAGCAATGTCACTGAGTTTCCTCAGCTTGAGTATCACGATTTGATTTTAATAACTTGTGGTACCTACCAATTCCGTCAGGCTCGATCTTACTATGGTGAGCACATCCGTTTTAGTGGCCAATATAAGATAGAAGTGTGTAGGGAGGCATCAATCAGTAATCTAAGATAACAATTGTCTCTCTCTCAAAGCTCTTGGCTTTTAAGAGTGAAAATTCAAAGTCACCATATAAGAAGAAAAGAATATTTTGTGTACGTTTTGATTGATAACAATTTAAATGGGAGAGAGACAATAAGTCAATATTATTGCAATTGTAAGGTAGGCAAACGAACTGTGGGATGCTGTTCCCACATTATGACCATTTTATGGTATTTAGGGTGGGCTCGACACCAAAAGAATATTGAACCCCCTGCACAGTTTCTTGATGAATTGTTAATCGAATTTGATAATGAAATTGATGATGATGATAATGAATGATTATGGCAAAAAAGAATAAAACTATTCATCAGTTTATTTGTTCTTTAATTTTCTCTGCGTAGAAATGCATAACCTCCAATTTAAAATGTCTGAATAACTTCTCTCTTACAAGTTCAATTTAAAAATGGAAATCACAAACATACTTTTGACATTAAACCACACAAAAAAACGTAAGAATATTCACTGCATTCAACAAATTCATATTGAGCCAAAGTTACTATGGAGACTTGGCATTGTCCTTTGTATCTTCGGTTGCGGAGGATAGTTCCACGCTGGGTGTCGCACAATTTTACCGATGCTCAGAAGCAGGCACGGGTGGAATGGTGTCATGATATGATAGACAAATTTGAAGCAGGCTTGTTTACGACATCATTATAGGTGATGAATCTTGGATTCATCAAAACGATCCAGAAAGGAAGCGTCAGTCGACGGTGTGGGTGTTTCAAAACGAACCAAAGCCTACCAAAATAAAGCGATCTAGAAGCAGGGGTAAGATTTTGATCACAAGCTTGTTCAGTTTGACTGGCTACTTGGTGTCAATTCCTTTACGAAACCAAAGAAGCATTAACGCTGAATAGTATATTACCAAACGCTTGGCAAAAGTTTTCTCTATTGTGAGCAACAAGCGACCAAACATAGGGCTCCGCGGGTTACTGCTTCACCACGACAATGCGCCCGCCCACACCGCAATCAAAACGAGGGACTTCCTGGACAGTACACCGGTCAAACTTCTGGGTCACCCTCCTTACAGCCCTGACCTTGCACAAAAAGAAAAGATCATGTCAAAGGAATGTAATTTTCGTCGCTGTCAGCATTCGAGCAGGCTAGAAACGAGGTGTCTGCGGCTGACTGGAAAAAGTGTTTCGAAAACTGTTTCAGACACATGAAACTTTATGTATATACATAGAACTTGGTGGATAGTACTTTGAAAAGATGTAATAGAAATATATGTACCTATAGAACTTTGTTTTTTATTATAGCAAAACTTTCTGAGTGTCTCACGTATAAAGGGTGTATCTGACATCGACGCACAAACGAGTACCATGGATCCAGTACATGATTCTGAACCCCCAGTGGTGGAATTTTGCGTCGGCTTTATCCCGATTAAAAAAAAAAATAATATGCAGTTTTTCTCACTATAGACCGTTCATAATTGCTATACTTTTATAACACAATAAGATCTTAAAGTAAAAATTAATCAATTTGTTAATTACACAAAAAAATGCAATCTGAACAATACTAGAAAAACTATCTTATCAGCTGATTTAATAGAGTTCGCTTCAGGGGTCAACGTCATACCTACAAACACGTACGGCGGCACGCTTGCAACGTTCAAAAGCCGAGCCGACACTTTTTTTAAACACAGTTATTTATGTAACCACTCATTAAAGACATAAATGACTATCATAATTTTGTTAGTGGCATGCCGTCTAGCCTTTTTGCGAAATTTGCGTTACGATGTCAGATACACCCTATATGTATATTATTTCTCAAGGGATTTTTTGTCGGTACGTCATAATTTCCATTATACTTTATCAACAAACATATAAATGAGGCATTTCATTTTAAAGCTTTATAAGCTTTTAAATACTCAAATTACTCACATTTCAGTAGTTTTTCGAAAACATGCGATTGAAATGTGCGAATACTTCGCACGTGTCACCTAGTCCAAATAAATTATATAATCGAAACGTTAGACTTCATCATTTGAAAGCTGTCCTGTCATTTTCAATTCATGGTTGCCATTCTAATACCAAATTTTATGCTGCAGTGTTTGTGGGGTGTCCATCGAAGATATATATTATTTAGGTACCAATTCTCCACACAATACTAACCACGGACCTATACAGCGCTAATAGCAATATCTACACGGAGTTCAATTAGCGATGCAACATTCAGCACATGACAGAATCGCATCACTAAGAGCTGTTTTCCATAAAGAGCGATACTTTCTTACACTATACAACACTAGCGGCCGCCAGCGACTTCGTTCGCGTGGAGTTAGATATGCTCCGCTCCTATTGGTTACAGCGTGATGTTATAGCCTAAAGTCTTCCTGAATTAATAGGCTATCCAATGCAAAAAGAATTTTTGAAATCGGACCAGTACTTCCTGAGATTAGCGCGTTCAAACAAACAAACAAACTTTAGCTTTATATATTGGTATAGATACACCCCAATCCACCATCCTATAACACCTATACTATGTGTACGTACTACACACATCAAAAGTGTCTAGGGATCAACATATATTTTTGCAATAACTTTTCTCCTGATTGATATTAATTAAAATTTTCTTTAAGGATTCATCAAATAAAGTGTTTTCGTTTGTCACAGTAGCGATAAACCAAGTCACCTTTGCATTAATAAAGAAATTTGCCATTTTCCTAATAAAGGGATATTTGACATTTGAACCACTAACACAAAAGTTCAAAAAAAAGACTGAAATAACAGTTTTCTCTAAAATTTTATTGGGTAACTTAAACAATTAATAATCCGTGTTTCACACACGATTGTAACACAAGAACATCGGTTTGGCATACTCAAAATGAGTTCATCCAAATCACGCTGTGGAATGGCCGCCTATGTTCGTTGCAAAAACAAAAAAAGGTCTTCTTGCGACTGGATACCCTCCATATTCGGCAGAGCTCTTCTCTGTAGCATATCCCATGCATGCTCAATCGGGTTCAAGTCTGGCGACTGAGCAGGCCAGGGCAGGACATTGATGTTAGCTGCGGCGAGAGTCTGTCTTACAACTCTTGCGGTGTGCGGTCGTGCATTATCATGCATTAACTGAAATAAGGGACCGATTTGCACTTGTAGAGGAACGATGACGTCTGATACAATCGTCTCAGCATAAATTTGAGCGTTGAGGTTGCCTCTGATCCAAATCAACTCAGTTCTTCCGCCGATCCAAATACCCGCCCATACCATGATGGTTCCACCACTATAAGGATGGACTTCCTGGCAGGATTTTAATCGCTGTTGGCGTCCAGGGGTTCTCCAGTGTCGTATACGTCTTGTATCCGGTCTCATACCAAAACGAGACTCATCAGAAAAGCACACGAAACCCCATTGTTCTTCTGCCCAATTTCTGTGTTCAAGAGCCCATTGATATCGAATCCTACGATTATGCATTGCTATAGGTGGTACCCGTAGCGGTCTTCGGGAATGAAGGTTCACTTCATGCAAGCGGTTTCTGACTGTTTGGTCGCTAATTAAGTTCCCTGAAGAGTGATGAAGCCTCACGGCTAACATCATGGCGGTTATTGTTGGAGCTCTTCTAGTTAAGATTTGAATGTATCGGTCTTGTCTCCGTGTGGTGCAGCGATACCGTCCTCCATGGCGCTCAGCCACGGTACCAGTGCTTCGGTAACGTGTCCAAAGTCGACTGATAACACTCTGACTTGTATTCAGAGCTAAAGCCACAGTACGTTGCCGGGAACCAGCTTCTATCATTCCCACGGCTCTGAGCATTTCTACCCTGCTTAAATGACGTCGCCGCTCCATAATAACGTTGGTTTTAATCAGTAGTAGGGAAACAGTAGCACTAATAATGTCTTCAATGCGTTGTATGTTTTTATAGGGAAAATATTGACAGCTGATTTTCATCTTTTACTCGAATTTGATTCACAGTTCCTGATTCAAATTATGAAATGCACCAAAAAGGATCCATATAAATTTCTAAAATCATAAATTTATTACAAAGCCACATCTCAATCTCAAGAAATCCGCATAAAAATGCTTGATCCCTAGACACTTTTGATGTGTGTATGTATCTATGTACAGTATGTTACGAAAACCCTGTCCGACCCATAAGGATAATAGAGGTTAGGTAAACACATGACCAAATATAATATAAAATTTTACGTATTCATCATAGTACCAATACAAATGAATTTTGAAATAATCTTTTTTTCCAACGAATTAATTCCAATTTCCCCGAAATTTGGTAATTTTTAAAAAGTGACAACACCGGTATTATTATGAGCGAATAGCGATGCGGCCACGTGCCGCGTGTCCTGCCGCCCGCCCCCCGCGGTCGGCAGGCGAAGGGTGGTCAACGCACATTTAATAAGTTACCTCCTTTTGCGAAATAATATTTATTTTTTTTAGGGGGATTTTTTTTTTAAGTAAAGCCCGGTTTTGTATGCATTAGTAGAATCAGTTATCGATACCTAACAACACCTTCACGGGTCGGACAGGGTTTTCGTAACATACTGTATAGGTACATAGAACGAATTCTTATTACCATGTAAAAAAACCTTGGTTTTTCATTACTATTTTTTTTTTAATAAAATTTATAAACTAGCGCTTGACCGCAATCCCGCCTGATGGTAAGCAGTGACGCAGTCGTTGATGCTAAAGCGCACTAGTTTATTAAGAGCCTATTCACTCTAGCCTTGAAGACACTCAAATTGTAGTCTGACGGAAACACCGCCGCTAGCAAACTGTTCCAGTCCCTCGATGTACGCGGTATAAAAGAGGAGGCGAAACACTTCGTCCGGATCGTGATGGTGTTAACAACGTAAGGGTGGAAACTCGCCGTACGACGGGTCGTCCGATGGTGGAACGGAGATGGGGGAATTAAATCATGCAATTCCTTCGCACACTCCCCAAAATGCATCCTATGGAAGACCGAAAGGCTGGCTACTCTACGCCTGTGCTCTAGGCTATGGAGACCGTCTCGAGTTAAGTCAGGGTTACCAATCGCCTCTTCGCCCGCCTCTCCACCGAATCCAAAGTGGCCAGGTGACACTTACCAGCACCAGCCCAAATATGGCTGCAGTACTCCACAAAAAAAAATTAATGTCCATCAGATAGATTTATAAAAAATATTGAACACGTATTTTTTAATTTTTCTTTCATTCAAATACTTAGGAAGATGTAATGATTTAAAATGTCGCATGACGTCACGCCGTGGTACAAAATATACCACGGCGTGACGTAATTAACCCCCACTCCGTAACTTTAATACGCTATATCTCAGTAGTTTTTGGTAATTTCGACAAAATAAAAAATACGAGTCTTAATGTTTTTATTATCTATAAGGACTAATTATTTTTTTGATTTTCATACCTTGGATACATCCCTATTGTACGTCTATCTGAGCCCGTGGATTTTTTTTACCGCCAACTTCCGAAACTCAAAAAAAAATTGTAATAGAAACCCAAAAAACGAACCCATAACTCCACGCTCAGCAGTCACACTTGCAACCATGGCACCGACGAGGTAGTTACTCTTTTACAACGTTTAACGAAAAGGGTATTTTTTTTAAATAATTATAAACTAGTGCTTGACTGCAATCCCGCCAAATGATAAGCAGTGATGCAATCGTTGATGGTAAAGCGCACTAGTTTATTAAGCCTTTTCACTTAAAAAACTTAGGAATAGGAAGGATGACGGCAGTTGAGCGAGGTGATGCAATGTTAAACCCAAGACCTTCTGGGTGAAAGCTCATGTCGGGATCCCCGGCAATGAGCGCGCCGACGAATTGGCTAGGCAGGCGGCGGCCCAGTCCAGGGTCGCCCCAGCGTATGACAGGTGTCCAGTCTCATATGTCAAACGACGTTTGAGAGAGGGCACAGTAGCTGTCTGGAACGGGAGGTACACCGGCGGGGCCACGGCTGGGGTCACGCGAATGTTCTTCCCCAACGTGGTGCGCGCGCGCAAGGTCCTGAAGTGCCTCGACAGGACGTCTATCTGGGCGCAAATTTTGACGGGTCACGGCGGCTTCGCCGCGTACCTGCATCGTTTTAAACTAAAGGATAGTCCAGCCTGTGTGTGTGACACACAGGCGTCCGAGACCATACAGCATTTGCTCTTTGAATGCCCGAGGCACAACCGCGACAGGTATGACCTGGAAATAAGTACAGGCAAAGTAGTAGATGAAACAACCATAGCCGACCTAATGGCTGACAAGCACTCCAGGCCGTACCTGGAGCGGTTTTGCCTCAAGGTCGCAAAACAGTCAGTGGAGAGAAACCGGACGAGGGCAGCACAGCCAAGCACTGTGCCGTCGGCAGGAATAGGTTGAATGAGTGACGAGTGGTGAGTTGACGAACCTGAAAATTAAATGTATATTGGTTTTAGCTTTTAGTAATTGTAAGGTTTTATATTAGTGATAAGATTTAGTAACTAAGGAAAAATTGTAATAAAAGACGTTAAAAAAAATAAAGGGAAAAGAGCAACCCTAAAAAAGCACCTGCCATATAACAGCTCACTGGAAAGAAAAAAGTAAAAACAAAAATTATTAGTAAAAAACGATTCTTGCCATGCAAGAAGGAGATAAGACGGCTAAAATAAAAAAAAAAAAAATAAAAAAAAAAAGACCAACACGACCAACGATGCTGCGGCAGAGGTAGATTGATCTGGAGACTCACCACGACCAAACTCCCGACAGAACAACATATGGCGCATCGTACCCGGCACACATCGCAACACAACTGCTCAGACCCGTTCTCCTTAAGGTGTTCATATATTTATCAAGTAAATAAAAGTACTTCCTTTCTATGTTTGTCTTCTATTCCTGGCAAGAGACTAAACGGATTGATTGACATAGACACGTAGGTACATACGGTTATCTAAAACAAATGCCGGGGGAGTTTCAGCGAGAAAGTTAAGCTGAGTGTCACGTTCATTTTTCATTGGACTTTTTAATTTGTTTATAGTGTTGTTTACTAAATAAAAGTGCGTGATTTATGTAGTAAAAAGTGCATTCAGTAAATAATTCATAAAGAACATTGAGATATTGCAGCATAGTGGTCTCATCATGACTTTGCTTGAAGCAAAGTCCAGCTTGAACCACACTCGTAGGCGGTTCACGCGGCCGTCTTTTTCGACATGAATAATTCATTACGTGACATTGGCTAAATGCACAAACCGTGCGAAGCCAAAAAAGAAAGAATATTCAATGCCTCATTTACGAAGTTGAGCAGACACATTTTTCTAATATACGGAGCAATGGATTTTTGATACTATGTTGCGCAATTATGGGGCTGTTATCAATCAACTCCACTCTTTATTTCATACACTTATACTCGCAACATTTAATAAACACAGTGCAGACAGCACTTAAATTCCGTTGCTCCATTATCAACCCTTATTTATGACATCTTCCCTCAAGATCATAACATTAGTATTCCGCCCGTTACTCTACAATAATGTTCGTCTGTCTACTTCATTACAAATATTTGAATGGTGTGAAAAAAAATTAATGCCGCTGTGCTTGTATTCTGGCAGGGCGTGCTGTCATACTAATATAAATCTGAAGAGTTTGTTTGTTTGAACGCGCTAATCTCAGGAACTACTGGTCCGATTTGAAAAATTCTTTTTGCTTTGGATAGCCCATTAGTCCAGGAAGAAGGAGGCTTTTAGGCTATATATCATCACGCTGCGACTAATAGGAGCGGAACATATAAAAAAACATATCGAAACCTACGCGGGTGAAACCGCGCGGCGCAGCTAGTAATATATGTTATGTTATAATGTTATCTTCTATCCTTTTCTTAGAGTAGGCGCGCCTGTTTGCAAAATGTCAGTGGGCGCGTGGGGAGTATTTTGCCGCCCATTCTCTTCGACCATTTTAACTAGTAATACAGCAATTTAATTAAAAATAATTCTCGGGATTTGAATAAGCCACTAATAAGTAATGATAAATCAACATATTTATTAAACCTCATTTTAAGAATTTTGGTGTACAAACGATTATAGGAAACTTGGTATTTTCACTGACTTTTATCCCTTGTCCTACATTATACTCTATAAAACTATCAAAATTGGAAAAAAATAACAGAATTATATATTTTCTAAATTGAAAGGATATGTTTTTTTAAAACAGTGTTCACAAAGGTATGTGCAATGTTCGTTGTACAGTAACTTTGGGTATCAAGAACACCCTTTTTGTGCGCCTGTTTTTCTTTGAGGGACATATACTGCAGATCTTGCAGATCAGTTAGGAACTGATAGCAAGGGGTATCGAAGTAAAATGTTATCTAGTGATTTTGCGGCCAGTGTTGAGGATATTTTGGGGTAATCTTTGTACAAAACCTTTGCTGAATTATCAATATTGTACTGCCTTTCATCAGATGCCTCATCATCATCATCATCTCAGCGTTAATGCCAGTCGCATCCGTAGCTTTTCAGCTTTGGAGTCTGGCGTCTGCTTTACCAATCTAACTGCTGATTTTGGCTAAACTTCGATATTTTCCGTGAAGCGACTGCCGTCTGACCTCCACAACCCGAAGGCGATATCGAAGCATTGCAATTAGACCAATTATTGGACTTTTCAGGGCTCCAACAACCCGTAACGACTGCCATTAGATGTTCGTATGGCAAACGGGACCAACGGCTTAACGTGCTTAATTTGTTTTATCACAATTTACTTTATTTTATTATTACTATTTTTTTAACTTTTTAATCTTTGTCTTTATCTGATGTATTGTGTGTCTTTTAATCTGTGCTAAATAAATGTATTTTCTTTCTTTCTTTCTTTCAAATATTTGCACTGTGCGGGGATCGAACTCTCGCCTCCTTGCGCAACGGCTGTGTTCGCTACCCGCTACGCCACAGAGGCTGTTCATCAGATTACAATTACATACTATTCAAATTACAATTTGAGCTTCCATTTTGTCCAGTCTTATCTTTTATTATCAATTAATATTTTAAATGCTAAAACAATCAAGTTTTTTTTAGTTTTAAGCATAAATGCACCACGAAAAATAGTGTATATTTCAAGTTTGCAAAAATACATTACATAATTTTATGTAGGTGAGTGGGCGCGCGGTGAGCTATTTGCCCCCCGGCAACACCTGGTGGTAACAACCTTCTCCTCAAGCGGTCCCCTGCACACTGATGACCTCCAGCGCGCAGCCTCCTGCAGCCTCCTTTCGGCGCGTGTTGCTAACGAGAATAGGGTCAGCTACTAAAAAGCGCAAGCCTAACGAACACTCGTTTTAAAAAAAAAACGAGTGTGTTTATGACCACATGACTGAAGTGAAACTTCTTTTGCTCCATCTGTATGTATATATATATATATATATATATATATATATATGTGTGTGTGTGTGTACAATATATACATGTATACACATATCCTCGCTTAAGTTCTAACACCGCGTAACTCAAAATAATGAACTTTTCAGGAGACTAAAAAAACTGTCTAAGTTTGTAAATACTTAATAATATTTTTTTTTGTTTGTTTTTTTTTCGAAATAACGCGCCATCATTGGTTTAATCGCTTATTTGTGATTGGTCAAATGACGCGTCTTTCGATTCTTTATCCAATGACATGCATAACATATTTTGACCATTTTTTTGAGTTCCGCGGTGTTAGAACTTAAGCGACGATATACATATATTAACTTTCTATAAATATTAAAATTTATTTCATGGTTTCATTGGTAAATTAATATTTTTGCTTAGATCTTCTATTTTTATTGAAAAAATATATATTTTTTTGCATAGATCTTCTATTTTTATTGAAAAAAAAAAAACTCGTTGTAGACCTTGTAGTACCAAGCTCGCGCCACGGCCGCCTCTGTGCTTATATCCCCCACTTAACTTCCGTTTGCCTTGCCCAATCACTTTTCGTAACGCTTACGTCACGCGTTCGCCAGCTTACTCCCCAAGTCAAGCGTGCGTAAAGAAGTTTCACTTCAAAAATTTAACGTTTTTTTCGCGCGGGCGACAAAATGCTCATAGCGCGACCACTCTAAGGTTAATTAAATAAAAAGAAAAAGATGCATTGAACGTAAACTTAATTTAATTTGTGAACAATAAAATCTGCACCATTGTCTCAAATATTACTGCTTACCTTGTGTAGCGCAGTCTTAAAGGTAACCAATTAGGCGCTATTGTCTGATTGTTGTTAACAGAGCCCGCATGTGCCACTCCATGCATTGATTTTATCAATCTTGAGGCTATCTGGTATTATTGTTTGGTAATGACACGAAATATAATGTTAATTCTGCATTGGGGATTCATTAGACAAAAAACTAAACAAATGTCAGTTTATGCATAAAGATCTTTAATTTTTACACAATAAAGGTCAGTTTACAACTACAAAAAACCGGCCAGGGTTTCGTACCATTGACTTATGAAATTAAAACATTTAAGTTATTTGTATGAAAGATTACGCGGTAATAAGCGGTTTACGATTTACGAGGTATTAAAAAGAAAACTACTTACTACATCTCGTTCAAAACAATTTTCTTTGGTAATTTTTATAGATGCAATGTTAAACCCAAGACCAACACGACCAACGATGCTGCGGCAGAGGTAGATTAGATCAATCTACCTCTGCCGCAGCATCGTTATGTCGTTATGTCGTAGTGCATCGTAGACTCTCCACGACCAAACTCCCGACACATCAACATTTGGCGCATCGTACCTGTACACATCGCAACACAACTGCTCAGACCCGTCCTCCGTACGGCTTCACCAGACATCATGCCGGAACAACATGGCTTCTATAGATGGCAATAAACAGTATTTTAAGGGTTTTAAGCAGGGATGTTACGGAGCTTCGACTCCGATTCCGTTAAGTCGGAACTTCCGATTATTATCAGACCTTCGGTTACGACACTTTTCAATCTGAGGTTAAAGCATAACATAGGCGATGGCAGCCTTTCAACTTTTATAAATAGGTTCATAAATGTCGCGGGGGGAATCCTGTGATTCCCGTTACGTGCACTCTGTTATTTCACTTGTTGACTTGTTTGTTTGTTACGTCTTTGTTTGTAACGCACACGACACGTTCATAGGTTATAGACATTTGTTTTATTTCTCATTTGATTTAATTTGTTTGAAAGCATTTGTTCATTTAATGTAATATAATGTGCTACTTTAGGATTTAACTAACTTCATTTAATTCCTTGTTCATTTGGAAACAGGCCAAGTTTGTTTTCATTGTTTGTGTTTAATTTTATTATAAAAAAAATCTCTCTCCTCCCACCACTTCTGACCCTGCATCCGCCTCCGGTTCCGACTCCGGTTCCAATTCCGATAAATCAAATTTAAAAACTCCGACTCCGGTTTCGGTTCCGATATAATACCTTCGTTACATCCCTAGTTTTAAGTCAAAATAAAATCTTTCCAATTATTAGGCTATGGTAGTAGCCTACCGCAGGCGATGGATTATCTCACAACTATCTAACATGTAGAGATAGGATTAAAAACCCTTCCAATATAATTTGACTATACCCATTTCGTTACACTTTGTATATAACACAACTAGCGGCCGCCAGCGACTTCGTTCGCGTGGAGTTAGTTATGCTCCGCTCCTATTGGCTGCAGCGTGATGTTATATAGCCTAAAGCCTTCCTGGATTACTGGACTATCCAACGCAAAAAATTACGTAACACATTATGAGTAGAAATAGGTGTAAAAGACCGGTCCAGGTACTCCCGCATCCGTGGTAGTCTTCGTGTCCGTGACATAGCAGACACACTGCAGGAGGGTCGCCTACGGTCACATTTTACGAAAACTGGTTGTTACGTGGGTAACAAATGTCTTGCCATGGCGCTTCCGCCGACCCGGAACAAGCAGGGTAGACCAAAGAAGTGATGGTTTGACATTGTAAAAGATGACATTCGTGGCAAAAATCTCACACCACAGGATGCTAAAGATCACACGAAATGGAGGAAAATGGGCAAGAAAGCGAACTTCGAGGGATTATAAGCTCAGATGTTGATGACTATGAGTAGAAATAGGTTTCATTTTGACAGTTTAACAATATTCATTGCGAGTTTTGCAACATTTGGCGCATCGTACCCGACACACATCACAACACAACTGCTCAGACCCGTTCTCCTTAAGGTGTTCATATATTTATCAAGTAAATAAAAGTACTTCCTTTCTATGTTTGTCTTCTATTCCTGGCAAGAGACTAAACGGATTGATTGACATAGACACGTAGGTACATACGGTTATCTAAAACAAATGCCGGGGGAGTTTCAGCGAGAAAGTTAAGCTGAGTGTCACGTTCATTTTTCATTGGACTTTTTAATTTGTTTATAGTGTTGTTTACTAAATAAAAGTGCGTGATTTATGTAGTAAAAAGTGCATTCAGTAAATAATTCATAAAGAACATTGAGATATTGCAGCATAGTGGTCTCATCATGACTTTGCTTGAAGCAAAGTCCAGCTTGAACCACACTCGTAGGCGGTTCACGCGGCCGTCTTTTTCGACATGAATAATTCATTACGTGACATTGGCTAAATGCACAAACCGTGCGAAGCCAAAAAAGAAAGAATATTCAATGCCTCATTTACGAAGTTGAGCAGACACATTTTTCTAATATACGGAGCAATGGATTTTTGATACTATGTTGCGCAATTATGGGGCTGTTATCAATCAACTCCACTGTTTATTTCATACACTTATACTCGCAACATTTAATAAACACAGTGCAGACAGCACATAAATTCCGTTGCTCCATTATCAACCCTTATTTATGACATCTTCCCTCAAGATCATAACATTAGTATTCCGCCCGTTACTCTACAATAATGTTCGTCTGTCTACTTCATTACAAATATTTGAATGGTGTGAAAAAAAATTAATGCCGCTGTGCTTGTATTCTGGCAGGGCGTGCTGTCATACTAATATAAATCTGAAGAGTTTGTTTGTTTGAACGCGCTAATCTCAGGAACTACTGGTCCGATTTGAAAAATTCTTTTTGCTTTGGATAGCCCATTAGTCCAGGAAGAAGGAGGCTTTTAGGCTATATATCATCACGCTGCGACTAATAGGAGCGGAACATATAAAAAAACATATCGAAACCTACGCGGGTGAAACCGCGCGGCGCAGCTAGTAATATATGTTATGTTATAATGTTATCTTCTATCCTTTTCTTAGAGTAGGCGCGCCTGTTTGCAAAATGTCAGTGGGCGCGTGGGGAGTATTTTGCCGCCCATTCTCTTCGACCATTTTAACTAGTAATACAGCAATTTAATTAAAAATAATTCTCGGGATTTGAATAAGCCACTAATAAGTAATGATAAATCAACATATTTATTAAACCTCATTTTAAGAATTTTGGTGTACAAACGATTATAGGAAACTTGGTATTTTCACTGACTTTTATCCCTTGTCCTACATTATACTCTATAAAACTATCAAAATTGGAAAAAAATAACAGAATTATATATTTTCTAAATTGAAAGGATATGTTTTTTTAAAACAGTGTTCACAAAGGTATGTGCAATGTTCGTTGTACAGTAACTTTGGGTATCAAGAACACCCTTTTTGTGCGCCTGTTTTTCTTTGAGGGACATATACTGCAGATCTTGCAGATCAGTTAGGAACTGATAGCAAGGGGTATCGAAGTAAAATGTTATCTAGTGATTTTGCGGCCAGTGTTGAGGATATTTTGGGGTAATCTTTGTACAAAACCTTTGCTGAATTATCAATATTGTACTGCCTTTCATCAGATGCCTCATCATCATCATCATCTCAGCGTTAATGCCAGTCGCATCCGTAGCTTTTCAGCTTTGGAGTCTGGCGTCTGCTTTACCAATCTAACTGCTGATTTTGGCTAAACTTCGATATTTTCCGTGAAGCGACTGCCGTCTGACCTCCACAACCCGAAGGCGATATCGAAGCATTGCAATTAGACCAATTATTGGACTTTTCAGGGCTCCAACAACCCGTAACGACTGCCATTAGATGTTCGTATGGCAAACGGGACCAACGGCTTAACGTGCTTAATTTGTTTTATCACAATTTACTTTATTTTATTATTACTATTTTTTTAACTTTTTAATCTTTGTCTTTATCTGATGTATTGTGTGTCTTTTAATCTGTGCTAAATAAATGTATTTTCTTTCTTTCTTTCTTTCAAATATTTGCACTGTGCGGGGATCGAACTCTCGCCTCCTTGCGCAACGGCTGTGTTCGCTACCCGCTACGCCACAGAGGCTGTTCATCAGATTACAATTACATACTATTCAAATTACAATTTGAGCTTCCATTTTGTCCAGTCTTATCTTTTATTATCAATTAATATTTTAAATGCTAAAACAATCAAGTTTTTTTTAGTTTTAAGCATAAATGCACCACGAAAAATAGTGTATATTTCAAGTTTGCAAAAATACATTACATAATTTTATGTAGGTGAGTGGGCGCGCGGTGAGCTATTTGCCCCCCGGCAACACCTGGTGGTAACAACCTTCTCCTCAAGCGGTCCCCTGCACACTGATGACCTCCAGCGCGCAGCCTCCTGCAGCCTCCTTTCGGCGCGTGTTGCTAACGAGAATAGGGTCAGCTACTAAAAAGCGCAAGCCTAACGAACACTCGTTTAAAAAAAAAAACGAGTGTGTTTATGACCACATGACTGAAGTGAAACTTCTTTTGCTCCATCTGTATGTATATATATATATATATATATATATATATATATATGTGTGTGTGTGTGTGTACAATATATACATGTATACACATATCCTCGCTTAAGTTCTAACACCGCGTAACTCAAAATAATGAACTTTTCAGGAGACTAAAAAAACTGTCTAAGTTTGTAAATACTTAATAATATTTTTTTTGTTTGTTTTTTTTTCGAAATAACGCGCCATCATTGGTTTAATCGCTTATTTGTGATTGGTCAAATGACGCGTCTTTCGATTCTTTATCCAATGACATGCATAACATATTTTGACCATTTTTTTGAGTTCCGCGGTGTTAGAACTTAAGCGACGATATACATATATTAACTTTCTATAAATATTAAAATTTATTTCATGGTTTCATTGGTAAATTAATATTTTTGCTTAGATCTTCTATTTTTATTGAAAAAATATATATTTTTTTGCATAGATCTTCTATTTTTATTGAAAAAAAAAAAACTCGTTGTAGACCTTGTAGTACCAAGCTCGCGCCACGGCCGCCTCTGTGCTTATATCCCCCACTTAACTTCCGTTTGCCTTGCCCAATCACTTTTCGTAACGCTTACGTCACGCGTTCGCCAGCTTACTCCCCAAGTCAAGCGTGCGTAAAGAAGTTTCACTTCAAAAATTTAACGTTTTTTTCGCGCGGGCGACAAAATGCTCATAGCGCGACCACTCTAAGGTTAATTAAATAAAAAGAAAAAGATGCATTGAACGTAAACTTAATTTAATTTGTGAACAATAAAATCTGCACCATTGTCTCAAATATTACTGCTTACCTTGTGTAGCGCAGTCTTAAAGGTAACCAATTAGGCGCTATTGTCTGATTGTTGTTAACAGAGCCCGCATGTGCCACTCCATGCATTGATTTTATCAATCTTGAGGCTATCTGGTATTATTGTTTGGTAATGACACGAAATATAATGTTAATTCTGCATTGGGGATTCATTAGACAAAAAACTAAACAAATGTCAGTTTATGCATAAAGATCTTTAATTTTTACACAATAAAGGTCAGTTTACAACTACAAAAAACCGGCCAGGGTTTCGTACCATTGACTTATGAAATTAAAACATTTAAGTTATTTGTATGAAAGATTACGCGGTAATAAGCGGTTTACGATTTACGAGGTATTAAAAAGAAAACTACTTACTACATCTCGTTCAAAACAATTTTCTTTGGTAATTTTTATAGTACTGTACATCATATGTTTTTTTTTAGATTTTTCATTTTCTTATTTTAGAAGTTAGAGGGGGGGGGGGGAGGACCAACGTTTTTCCATTTTGGAAGCGTCTGTCACGGAAACTATTCGGTTTAGAAAAACAATATTTTAGAAACCTCGATATCATTTTTGAAGACCTATCCATAGATATCCCACAGCAGGGAGCCTCCAATATTTCTTATTATTTTTGCTTCAAAATCTTAATGCGGTTCACAGAATACATCTACCTACCAAGTTTCAAGAGTATAGCTCTTACAATTTCGGAAAAAATGGCTATGACATACGGACGGATAGACGGACAGACAGACATGACGAATCTATAAGGGTTCCGTTTTTTGCCATTTGGCTACGAAACCCTAAAAACAACAAACATTATATTAATGACCATTAAGGTCAACGCCGTCGCCGTCGCCGGCTACCCATTGCCGGCCGACTACAAGCACTCAAACCTGACCCACCCAAACCGGGCAGATCTCCACCGTATGGTTCATCATGTGATCATACGGTGCAGGGTGATCCACAGAGTGGTGATACACTGGAGTTTCCTGTAGCCTTATCCGGAAGAAGTACTTGCCGAAACAACCACTTTCGGTGAGGACCTGCGTCAGGCGGAAGGTGAGATTGAAGGTATAGTACTTATCGCAGCTTTTGTGGCGTGCCCAACTCAGTCGTATCTAACGTGTTCTTTTTACGCTTGTATACCCAGTAAAAATGTAATCTCAGCATAAAATGTAATCTCACCTAACAGCCCCAGGAGGGAAGAATGAATCTAAACGAATCTCGTTACATTTTTATACGGAATCCCGATCTCCAATCAAGAAAACCCGAGCAAAGCCGAAAACAAGACATAAACCATAAAAAAAACTTACAATACAGAAGGCTAGCTCATATAAATATATTCTAATCGGAATAAGATTAGATTGAGACGGAATTAGATTTATAAAAACCTTTTTTGCAGTTCGTTCAATCGATTTTGATTTTTATTCCGTTGGTACAACGATGGCATTAAAAGCAAAAAAAGCCCTTTGGTCCAGGCTGTTATGCGTTGACCTTTAACAGTCGCTACGGGTATCAGGAGGGAATTGCATGATTTAATTCCGTCATCTCCGTTCCATCATCGGACGACCCATCGTAGGTCGAGTTTCCACCCTTATGTTGTTGACACCATTACGATCCGGACGAATCCATTCGCCTCGTCTTTTATATCGCGTACATCGAGGAACTGGAACAATTTGCCATCGGCGGTATTTACAATTTCAGTGTCTTCAAGGCTAGAGGGACCGCAATGCGCGCTAATGGTAAGCTGTGATACAATAGTTTATGGTAAAGCGTGCTAGTTTATTAAGAGCTTCTTATTTACTCAAAAAACTGAGTGAATGGGAAGGAACACGGCAGTAGAATGAGGTGATGTAATGCTAATCCCAACAACACGACCAACGATGCTGCGTCAGAGGAAGATTGATCTGGAGACCCTCCACGACCAAACTCCCGACACAACAACATTTGGCGCATCGTATCCGGCACACATCGCAACACAACTGCTCTGCTGCAGTTGTGTTGCGATGAACACCTTAGTGTTCATATATTAATCAAGTAAATAAAAGTATTTCCTTTCTATGTTTGTCTTCTATTCCTGGCAAGAGACAAACAAATTCCGGTGGCGAGTGTGCGTGAAACATTTCTATGTAAAATGCACGCAGCATTCTGGGCTGTTGCCTATAGTTGACCTTCTGTAGGCATCTATTTTGTGTGTCGAGAGTATTTAGTCTTCAATTGTTCAAGATTTGGAAACGTTTGCACTTACACAACAACTTATACAATATTATGTATTTGGAAAGAGAAATCAGAAATCCTACTTGCCCGGGTATTAACTTTGTAACGCCCTGACGATACAAAATTAATACCCGGGCAAGTAGGATTTCTAGTTTTGATTTGAGTTGTAGTTTTCTTTATAATCACTACATATTATAAAACAAAGTCACTTCCTCTTTCAATATGTCCCCTTGTATGATTAAATCTTTAAAACTACGCAATTGATTTTGATAGGGCTTTTTTTAATAGATTGAGTGATTGAAGAGGAAGTTTTATATGTATAATAATATCCATCAAATTGTAGAAAAATACTGTTATTTTTGAGGTTTCTAATATGATGTCGTAAATAATTACATTTTTCCGCGTTTGCAGTGAAACGCAGGCTGAAACCGCACGATATTTATAAAAGTAATGTACACATTGAAACGGTTTACAGAAAAGTCCGCGGCGGTATATGTCTATCTCTTATGGATATCCCACAATAACATTTTTTTGTTATTTATTTTTTACGACAAATTCTGGCTAATGTTCGAAGCGATTTTAACTAACACAGCATTAATCTTTATCCAATTTAATACTTTAAATAAATTGTTGATTTATTATAGATCTATATCGCTCTTTACAGCATATGATTTAGGTATATGAATATTTTCGAAGATATTACAGATTTAAAAATTGGCGTCGCGTTTATAGGGGTACCGGCCGCGGTCGGGAGCGGCAGGCCACTATGTTTTTTATAACATATATACAACGTTCACAGTTTTTCTGTAGTGTATTATAAACTACTGCTTGGCCACAATCTCACCTGATAGTAAGCAGTGATGCAATGTTTGATGTCGCGCTAATTTATTGGGAGCATATTCACTCTAGCCTTGGAGACACTTAAATTGTAGTCAGACGGAAACACCGCCGCTGGCAAATTGACCATGTCCCTCGAAGTACAAGACGAGACGAAATGCTTGGTCCGGATCGTAGTAGTCAACAAAGTAAGAATAGATGCTAGAATGGGTCATCTGATGATACAACGGAGATTGGGGAATTAAGTCATGCAATTCCCTCGCAAACTCTTCATCCTATATCCCGGAAGGAATCATTGGGAAAAAAATCACTTAAATAAAGTCTAAAGAGCTACTATTTTATTATGTGCTATTTCTATATACAACTTTTCACTCTTATATCAAAGTGTAACAGCCTTTTTTTACATTTCCATCATAATTTGCGTAGCCTATTCCCAACCGTGTTGGCTGCCTGCATGGGCGTACCCAGCTTCTGGCCCCAACGGAGGCAAGTCAGGCTCACTCTAGTCAAATTTTTACGCCCATGGCTGCCTGGCTAACTGATACAGCTAAATAGCATCATTTTACATAGAACGACTCCCTATGTCTACAATTTAGTTACTAAATAACACGATACTTTTGATAAGGCTGGTTGTCATTCCAATGACTTCGCTTGCTTTCAGACCCACGAAGGGGTCTCGGTATAACATAGACGGTCAGTTATCATGGATCAATTGCAGCAAGCATAGCTTTACCTGATCAGTTGACCCGTACTTACTCAAAATCGAATCATTTATTTAAAGTGGCGAGCAGCGGGCAGCTCACCGGTAAGGACCAGGGCCCGAGTCGACGGCGTTGTGTTTCACGCGCGGCTCAAAGAGAAGTCAGCACATCGTGACGGGGTCCACGAAAACCAATGCTTCTTGGGTTAGGGTTACGGATTGGTTAAAAAAGAAACCTGGTCTATAGGCAATTAAAGGAACACGGATGGGTTTTAGTCAGTAAAAGTCTGACATGCCCTTACGCTCCGCGTAGAGCGGGAGAGCTCATTTGATGATTTCCCATTCCAAACGAAAAAAAAAGCATTTATTTCATATAAACTAATTACAGGTACTTCAGATTTTCAAAGGATCGGACAGTCAGTGAGATAAAGCTAGTCACCTTTTCCAAAGTGTAGGGCTCTGTGGAGAAGCACGAGCAAGAAACACTATTTTAAAATCTTGAGAAACTGTCCACGAACACTTTTGTTACATGAAATATTAACCATGTGGTAATGACGAAGGACGGGCTTGAGTAGTTGTATTGCGATGTGTGTTTGTGCCGGATACGATGCGCCAAATCTTGTTGTGTCGGGATTTTGGTCGTGGAGGGTCTCCAGATGAATCTCCCTCTGGTGTTTGAGTCTGTTGGGTTTAAACACTTCGCTCTACTGCCGTCTTCCTTCCCATTCACTCATTTTTTTAATGAATAGGCTCTTAATAAACTAGCGCGCTTTACTACCAACGATTGCATCACTGCTTACCTTCAGGCGGGATAGCACGAGCGAGGTCGAGCACTAGCTTATAATAATTTATAAAAAAAAAATGTTCCAATTTTTTTTTTTTATATATTTATAAACTAGCGCTTGACCGCAATCCCGCCTGATGGTAAGCAGTGATGCGATCGTTGTTGGTAAAGCGCGCTAGTTTATTAAGAGCCTAATTCACTCAGTAAAACTGAGCGAATAGGAAGGAAGACGGCAGTTGAGCTGTCCAATTGTTGGGACACAGCCCTCCTCTCAGTGAGAAGGAGTGAATTATTATATTTTCCTCTTAAAAAGAAAATTAACAGCGTATAATTTCTGTTAAAGCCCAAATATGTAAGCCGAAACAGTTACATTCGCAGTAACATTCAATTTCGCTGAACAACTGCAGTTAGACAATCCACTTAAAGCTAATCTCCTGCAGCAGTGCGTACCACCGGCACGCTCAATAATCCATGTTTCCAATTAAATTATTTAACTAAACATTTACGTTTAAAGTGGTCTCTAGATGGTATAAAATGTAAGTGTTACTGTATGAAAAAAAAAACTTTAATTCCCAAAGAGAAAAGTTAAATTTTCATTAACCGATTCAGTTCTCACAATTTCAAAAATTTTATAGCTTATTTTTAATATGCTGAAGTCAATTTAATTGTAATTACAATAAGGTTGATGTTTGTTTCACTTGAAATGGGATGGAAGTATGCAACATTGCGTACTTTTACTTTACCCATATGTAGACTTAATGTACTATAAAACTGAAGAGTTTGTTATCTGGTCTCGCTTATCTCAGGAACTACTGGTCCGATTTGAAAATTTCTTTTTGCGTTGGATAACCCATTATTCCAGGAAAGCTTTAGGCTATATAACATCACGCTGCGACCAATAGGAGCGTAGCGTAACAAAAATTTAAAATGGATGCTGTATCTATATTTTGAAATTAAAATGTTCAAATAACTAACTGCACGCGAACGAAACACGGGCGGCCGCTTGTACACTATATGTAGTAATAGAAATACGTCCATCTATCGTCAGAAAATGTCGCGTTTATAATTATATTTCATTTAAATACTTGTATTTTACATTTTTAAATATATTTCTAATACAAAAAAAATAAAAGCATCATTTAAAAATAAAAAATCAGGATATCGAGTGCAAGGTTGATATCGAGTCAAACGCACTGACTGTTCGTTGAATACTGCCTCTTTATTAACAAGGATTGGTATTTACATAGATGAGTAAAATATATTGTTATATGCAAGCTTAGAACTATAGGTTATATACTACAGCAGTCAAGGCTCCAGAAAGAGAAACCTCCCGATAAAGTAAGCCGTGTCCAGAAGTACCGCTATATGAATCAAGGCCCTGATCCAGCTACCCCATGAAAGTCACCTCAGGTGTTGGTCGAGGCACATGGCTTTTAATCCAATGACTGTCTCGACTATTGGCATATTGGTCGCTCAGTCCACATGGCACATTTTTTTTTTTAATAATTATAATCTTGTGCTTAACTGCAATCCCGCCTGATGGTAAGCAGCAATGCAATCGTTGATGTTAAAGCGCGGTAGTTTATTAAGCCTCATCATCATCATCTTCAACCTTTTTACTGTCCCACTGCTGGGCATAGGTCTCCTCTCATACAGAGAAGGATTGAGCGTAATCACCACGCTTGCTCAATGCCGGTTGGCGATTTCAGACTTAAAAAGTCCAGGTTTCCTCAAGATGTTTTCCTTCACCTTCAGTCATTGGTGTCCAAGATATACTTAGAAAGTTCATATAACTTCAGAAAAGTTACATTTGTACTTGCCTGGCTTGGAATGGAACCCGCGCACTCATACTTGAGAGGCTGGTGTTTTAACCACTAGGCCACCACGACTATACTAGGCCACCACGTCTATGCTATAGTCGTGGTGGCCTAGTACAGTCATTATTAAGCCACTTCACTTAAAAAACTTAGTGAATAGGAAGGACGACGGCAGTTGAGCAAGGTGATGCAATATTAAACCCTCCACGACCAAACTCCCGACCCACCTGATACAACACGTCAGAGGCATCCTCCACAAGAAGGAGATCGCCCTGATAGTCTCTCTTGACATCGAGGGGGCGTTTGATAATGCATGGTGGCCTGCTATAAAGTGCAGAATGATAGAGAAAGGTATTCCCGTTAATCTTAGGCGTCTTGTCGAGGATTACTTCAGGGACCGGAGCGTAGTCGTGCGCTACGCGGGGAAGACGATGTGGAAGCCCCAGACCAAGGGCTGTGTCCAAGGCTCCATCGGTGGGCCTCTCTTCTGGAACATGCTGCTGGACCCTCTGCTGGACAACCTGGATGCGCTGGGCGCGTACGTGCAGGCGTTCGCGGATGATATCGTGTTGATGTTCTCTGGGCACACGGCGCTCGGGATCCAGCGGGATGCCAATTCCGCTTTAGCCTGTGTGCACGAGTGGGGTGTCATAAATAAGCTGCGCTTCTCCGCCGAAAAAACTCAGGCGATGGTTGTCACGCGTAAGCTTAGATATGACACTCCGGTCGTGCAGATGGGTGGCGTTGACATCTCGATGGTGACCGAGATCAAGATCCTCGGAGTCATCGTCGACAGTAAGTTGACCTTCAACAAGCATATTTCATATGCTTGTTGCAAGGCAACTAACCTTTATAGGAAACTGTCGCTTCGTTCGCGTCGTTCATAATTGCTATACTTTTATAACCCAATAATATTAGTTAATTCGCTAATTACACAAAAAAGCGCAATGAAAACAAAACTCGAAAAGCTATCTTATGAGCTGATTTAATAGAGTTCTCATCACATCAGGGATCAACGTCATACCTACAAACTCGCACGGTGGCACGCTTGCAACGTTCAAAGGCCGACCCGACACTTTTTTTAAACACTGTTATTTCGGTAACCGTTTATTACCGAAATAAATGACTATCATAATTTTATTAGTGGCATGCAGACCCTTTTCGCGAAGTTTGCGTTACGATGTCAGATACACTCTGTATACATATGTATAAGAAGGCAAACACATGTTACGCGGAACCCAATCAAATTTGGATGAGGGCAGCAGATTGGTGATGATAACTGGGATAAATCTCTTTTACACAAAAATCTTGTACCAAATCAAAAGAACACAACAAACTGTTGTACTAATTCACTCATCTTAATCGTGGCTGAAACAATACAAACGTTCTATTGTGTGTCTTATTATCGCGAGACAAGTAACGTACTTACGTTATCTCCGTTGCCACACAGTAGAAATTCAACCTTATCTTAAAAAAATAAGGTATATTTTAACGTGATGTGTCATCAAGTGGTTTTAATAAAAACAGAATTACACAGAGCTGTGGTAAAAGGGTGGTATAAGGGTCTCATTATGGCTGAACTTGTTGTAACGTGGTCAAAGGAAACAGTCTTCATGATAAGGAAACTAGAGGATAATTTGCTACGTTTTACTTATTACAACGAGAGGAGGCGGTAAGCAGTGCACGCGCGACTCAAAGAGATGTCAGCATATAGTGACCGGGTCCACGAAGACCGATGCCTCCTGGGCCAGGGTTGCGGGTTGGTTAAACAAGAAACCATGGCCCTGGCCGTCGCACAGGCAAGTGAAGAAACACTGGTGGGTTTTGGTCAGTAAAAGTCTGACACGCCTTTCTGCTCCACCCAGAGCCGAAAGGAATGAGATAAAACTGGGGGCTGTAGGAGAAGTATAAGTATACCGGCCAAACTGGCTAGTGGCTAAACAAAAACATCTGCACGGTCGATCAATCAGGTTAAGTTTCTCATGCAGAGGTATTTCTGTGGATCGCTGACCATAATAACAAAAACATCTGCACTGGTCGATCAATCAGGTTAAGTTTCTCATGCAGAGGTTTTTCTGTGGATGGGTGACCATAATAACAATAACATCTGCACTGGTCGATCAATCAGGTTAAGTTTCTTATGCAGAGGTTTTTCTGTGGATGGGTGACCATAATAACAAAAACATCTGCACTGATCGATCAATCAGGTAAAGTTACTCATGCGGAGGTTTTTCTGTGGATGGGTGACCATAATAACAAAAACATCTGCACTGGTCGATCAATCAGGTTAAGTTTCTCATGCAGAGGTATTTCTGTGGATCGGTGACCATAATAACAAAAACATCTGCACTGGTCGATCAATCAGGTTAAGTTTCTCATGCAGAGGTTTTTCTGTGGATGGGTGACCATAATAACAATAACATCTGCACTGGTCGATCAATCAGGTAAAGTTACTCATGCGGAGGTTTTTCTGTGGATGGGTGACCATAATAACAAAAACATCTGCACTGGTTGATCAATCAGGTTAAGTTTTTCATGCAGAGATTTTTCAGTGGATGGGTGACCATAATAACACGAGACACCCCCGTACCTCGGAAATCACGTTAAGCCATTGGTATCAGCAGTCTTTCGTAGATATTTGGTATTTGTAACGTTCGTACCTGAGTGTAGTACCGGTCTTAGGCCTCCGTGGGTGTCGTAAGAGGCGACTAAGCAGCTTTTCTCCTGTGAATTATCAAATTACTGCGATCCCCAACCTGTCTGCCAAGCGTAGGAAACCACCCAAATGTAATTGAAAACCTTGGGGAAGGCCTTTGTCCAACAGCTCTATGGGCTGAAGAAGAACGAGAACATAAAGAAATGATAATATTTGTGATTGATTATATCCATGATATTAAAGGGCGGTAAGTAGATGGAGGCGCAACCTATTGCCCTTAATCAAGTCCATAATTCTGAATTCCACTGCGTTGAAAGTTAACGACTTTTTAACAAGCTATTACATACATTTTAAGCTTCATAGGTTACCTACGTGATCAAAATGTATGTTGCAGCTGTAAAAAAATCAAAAGCATATTTTTTTATAACTTACAGCTAACACTAGCTGTACGGAGTGTAGCGCGGAGTGTAGTTGTCTGGTGAAGCCGTACGGAGGACGGGTCTGAGCAATTGTGTTGCGATGTGTGCCGGGTTCGATGCGCCTAATGTTGTTGTGTTGGGAGTTTGGTCGTGGAGGGTCTTCAGATCAATCTCCCTTTGGCGCAGCATCGTTGGTCGTGTTGTTGGGTTTAACATTGCATCACCTCGCTCAACTGCCGTCTTCATTCCTATTCGCTCAGTTTTTCTGAGTGAATAGGCTCTTAATAAACTAGCGCGCTTTACCATCAACGATCGCATCACTGCTTACCATCAGGCGGGATTGTGGTCAAGCGTTAGTTTATAATTATTAAAAAAAAAAACCCAGCCACAACAATATCGGAGACAGCTCCTTCTAAGCTAAAAATAACGCAGCAAAGGAATAATTCAACATAAACTTTTTTTTTTAGTAAAAGCTTGTTTTTTTTTTTCTTTAAGTAAACTAGGTACTAGAAATAAATCACGGTAAAATATAAGAGAGAGAAGTCCTAAGGAAAATCTAGTTCTTCCTATTCTGCTACAAACATCTTGAATAAGGCCAGAATTGTAACCTTTTAATTTATGAGAGACATTGACGGCTGTACCTAACTTAACTAGATGGCTCATTAATTAAGGGTTTCATTCTACGTCTTGGGATTATGTAACTTCCTTGCTAGGGTTTGACCTATTTGTTACACGCGACGTTTTAACCCCGATCCCAACCTCATCACTCACACAGTGACAATATCTTTCACCCGCCATTTTGTTCCTACACTTCTTGTTACAGCAAAATGGCGGACGAAAGAAATTCTTCTTAAAACAAAAATTACAGCTAAATAAAGCAGCAGATTTGCTTCGTTAGCCTCATCCCTCAAGCTCGTTCCCAACAAACCTTGCTTTAAATTTGCTTTCTTTAAATTTGATATTAAATTTGCGAGAACGAATACAACTACGCTTTAATATTTCGTTCGAAACTTGTGAAATTAAGTTTCTCGTACTGTTACCACAAAGTAAACACCCACAGAAGGCCGGCTTCATACAACTAGGGAAAACAAGTACACAGAGAACTTACAAACGAAGATCTAAGGGACCTATAGCGATTTTTTGTAGCCTTTCGTTAACGCACGGCTGCATTGCTTATTTTGACCGTTATTCGGAGGACGGCAATAATAGAATAGGGATGTTTTCCTGGGTAAAAAAAATTGATTCTATTTAGTCCGTCATTCAGATTATAGAAAAATACTGTATACGTATATTTTCTTTTATCAAATCAATAAAAAATGACAAATATAAAAGGCATCAAAGATCAGGGGGGTAATCGCGCTAAATAAAACAGTAAAGTTCAACTCTTGTTCGTATCTAATCCAATTAAAGTTATGGTTTAGTTTCGATCATATTTCGTATCGCGATTGATACATTTCGTCAAATGTAATAATTAAAACCAAATAAATTATAAGTAAATTTAATCATTTAGACGTAAGTGTGACAAATGGCACAGTAAATAAAAGTTAGCTTCGTTTCAACTTTTTTATTTGACGGTGGTTATGATCCAATTGCCATCCAGTTATGGTTAAACCATCTGTCAAAAGGTTAGCGCGATACGAAACATAACAAAAGTTATGGTTTGGTTGCGATCCAATTCTGTTATGGTTGAATTATTTTACCGCGATTGCCCCCCAGGAGTGGTGGCTGGTGACGTCACTGCTCGCTAAAAAGTGTAGCGTGCGTCACACGAGTTTTCAACGCACTGTGTCGTCTTCATTTTTTGTTTATATGAAAAAATAAAAAAATACATGTCTAGTATTTTTTGGAAATCTGACTGATGGACTAATTAGTTTTTTTTAGTCAACTACCCTATTGCGTAACACACTCTCAGTAGCTGTACTGTCAATGTTGTACTGTCAATATGACAGTACAACAACATTCATTACAAAATTTACACTGTTGGACACACGCATTTTTAGAACATACGAAGCAATGGATTAGCAATATGCTTCAAAACGATTCCAATTGATAGTAATGGTGTGTTACTCAATCAGGGTGCGGGTGTGAGTACTGGTGTTACTATGTGTGCCGGGCACGATGCGCCAAATCTTGTTGTGTCGGAAGTTTGCTCATGGAGGGTCTCTAGACCAATTTCCCTTTGGCGCAACATCGTTGGTCGTGTTGTTGGGATTAACATTGCATCACCTCACTCAACTGCCGTCTTCCTTCCTATTCACTCAGTTTTTTTTAGTGAATATACTTTTAATAAAGTAGCGCGTTACCATCAACGATTGCTTTAGGTACGACACACAAAAATATCACATGTGTAATTCATGAAAGGAACAATTCCGTACCGTTAAACAAAAATCAATACAAACGAGTGACTGCGTTTATTCAGCATTGCTACTAACACCGTTTCGGGAGACATCTGATAAATTCAGACTCCAGAAGTTACTACGAGATACGACACATCAGGCAAGGACTAGAACCCGGATCGTCAGCGTGTAGTGTTCAGCGCGCAAGAAAGGAAAACATTATTTAAATTTCATCATTTTTGAGTACGGGGCGTTTTAGCGAATTATATATTTTCTTTATTATGTGTTTATTATTATTTTAGTGTATTATTATTGTACTGTGCGCATTGATCACTTAAACATAAAACAAAGTGATCGATGACTGTGCGTTCTGTTTATGCGGAATAAACGATTTGTTTTCTTTCTTTCTTTCTTCAAGTAGATGTCAGCACATCGAGATATCATCAACATCAGCATCACGAAGATCAATCCCTGCCAGGGCTGCAGGTTGTTGGAAAGAGACACCGTGGCTCCTAGCGCGCAGGCAATCGAAGGAATATGGGTGGGGTTTAGTCAGCGAAAGTCTGACACGTCATCTGATCAGCCCCAAAAAAAAACAAAAAAAAGGCAAGGAATAAGGCCAGTAACAGCATCGATCTGCATGACGCTATCACTTTCACTTAGTTAACACTTTTAATAAGTACACCTGTTTAGCCTGCGACCGCTCAAGCTCAAATGCCGTTTCCCAAAAGAGACCAACGATGTTGCCAAAAGTCATTTTAACAACTATTGAAGTAGTGTTTCTTGGGAACACGGTTACAATTTGAAATTAAATAAAACATTACATTGATTTAGTTACATACGTACTCTAATAAATTTAAAAGGCTAACACTACGTGCCGCCATTACGAAATAACGTCACAGCATTTCACCCACTACTACATAAATCGAATGAGCAATTTTTATTGAAATGATGACGTTATCCACGACATATTTATTTTATTGTTTATATACAATAAAATACATAAGGATATCTTGCTACGAACATAAAACTTTCGAACCCGTATATTTTCGTAGGTACCTCGTTTTGCAATGCTGTTTCATTGTTGTTTACATTATTTCACGCACAAAGCGCTATTGAAAATTTCGTTTTCGTACATTGTGTGGATTCGACCCTCTGTTCTTATCTACGATATGCTGGTACCATTGTTTGTCGTGGGCCGAAGACGTAAAGCATTATTTGGGTCCACTTTATTCGCCTTGTAACTACTTTTTGTTCCTGTTACTGGCGATAAATTAGCCCTGAATATGTTTATTTAAGTGTTCTTGTGCCTTTTTCAGCCTATAGAGGTCCACTGCTGGACAAAAGTCTTCCCAGCTCTTCACCAGGTCATCAGTCCTCCTTGTTGGGGGCCTCCCTACGCTGCGTCTTCCGGTACGTGGCTGACACTCCAGAACCTTACTACCCCGTCGGCCATCGGTTCTATAAGCAATGTGCCCCGCCCTCTGCCACTGGAAGAGCTATGTCGGTGACTTTGGTTCTTCTACTGATCTCCTCATTTCAGACTATCGTCGCGCAAAGAAACCCCGAGCATAGCTCTTTCCATCGCCCTTTGGAAATACAGATTATTTTGTTGTTTGTTTATTTATATTTAAAGTTTTGCAACTGGTTTTTTCGGCGACAATAACAGATAAAAAATAATTTTATGTTAATATTATATTGCTCAAAATTGTGGAGGCATGTGGAACAAGGAGTAAAGTTCACTCATCCTCCATATCTATTCTAATATATAAAGCGTACGTAGCGTAGGATGCCCTTTGACGAGATGGAGCGACGACATCAAAAAGGTGGCTGGTAGTGGCTGGCGGCGAACTACTCAGGATCGAGCTTGTTGGCGTGCCATGGAGGAGGCCTATGTCCAGTAGTGGACGAGTAGAGACTGATGATGATGATATAAAGCTGAAGAGTTTGTTTTTTGTTTGATTGTTTGAACGCGCTCATCTCAGGAACTATTGGTCCGATTAGAAAAATTCTTTTTGCGTTGTATAGCCCATTGATCCAGGAAGGCTTTAGGCTGTATATAACATCACGCTGCGACCAAGAGGAGTGGAGCATACAAAAAAAATAAACATATCAAAACCTACGCAGGTGAAACCGCTGGGCGCAGCTAGTGATAGATAAGGGAGGATCCTCCGACCAGACAGTGTTATGTCTGGCGGGCTCTTGCCCAACGTTTGATGTTGGGAAGTTGCATAATTATGTGCTCTCTTCCTCAAGTCGTTCTCCTCATTACTAAGGGTCGTGATGTCCCTGTGGAATGATCCTCTTCTTTACAGTAGTTCGATATCAGTTACGATCCCTGCCCGCGAGTATGCGGACCGTCTAAGCGTCACGCAGGCCGATGTCCAGAGATGACCGAATTTGGTCAGTCCACATAATTGGTCTGCGACCTCTAGAACCACGTCCATCCACCTTCCCAGTAACCATCAGATGTTCAAGGTTGTCTCCATCCTTTCTGGCCATATGGCCAAAATATTCCAAAATTTTTCGAAGGCAGAGAGGAAAGTCTTATTGTGACACCCAGCTCTCGATTCTTAAGATCCTTCATTAAACGTAAGTTGTGTCAGAAAGCATTTTATAGTGTTAAAGATTATATTGACGACAAAAAGGCTTGGGCTTGAGCTGCGTCCGATTTCTATACTTACATACACTGATTGTTCTTTGATTTTTCCTCAGTAGTTTTAATTTTAAATTGTTTGTTTTTTTTTTTTTACTCAAAGCCAGTACACACTATGTAGCCAGGCATATTATGCGTTACGGAATTGCATCTCTGACAGGGGTATTCGGCACTGGTGCAGCTACACAGGAGCTAAACTTAGCATTCGGGAACACTGTTAGAGCTGCTGAACCTTGGACAAAACTGTCTTTGCATTGTGTAGATTCAATTTCTTAGTATTGTATAATTGCATGGCACACGTGTGAGCACAATGTACTTGCTGTAAAGTATCTATTTGTTGGGTTAGTCTTTTTTGTTGTTGTTTTTTTTTTGTGTGTTTTTCCATAATGGATGCTCTTAGCGTACAATATATTTCTGCATCGTTCTCACACGATTGATTTCAAAATGAATGATGTAATCAAATATTTGTATCAATTGATAATTTAAAAGAGTGTTCATGGAGTTTCTTGCCCGTTCTTCTCCATAGGTACCTACTCTTTGGAATGGGCGACTAGCTTCACCTTACTGACTGACCGACCTTCTGACAATTCAAAAGTGCCTGTAACTGGTTTATTTGAAATAAATACTTGGATTTTGATTTTTTTGATTTTGATTGATTGATTGAGTTGTGATTGTTCTGTCCAAGGAATTTGAAGCATCTTTCTCCAGCACCACATCTCGAAAGCGTCAATGCGGTCCCGATTCGCTTTCTTGATTGTCCATATATGCTAGTTGCACGGTAAACTCTGCTTACGGGGTATAGAATCAGTGTGACGTCAGTATGAAGAGTTGTACACATGTGATGTTTGTAGGTACCGCTACAGAATCTTAAATAACCTTAAATAAATTCTAAAAACAATTAATTCTCCTTAATTTACTGCTGGAAAGTACCATTAATTATGGGCTTAACTCCAAACAATAAAGTGCGTTCGAACTTCCATACCTGCAATGATTAATTTAGATCAGATTTACCATTTGATGATATTTTTTCTTCGAGCCGGATAATGTTTTGCATTTATGGTTACAGTATAACTAATACAACACTATAGGAGGGGGCCAAAATTGGTTCCTGACATGAGATTAATAGATTCTATAGACTTGCCTCGCCTGTGCCTCGCTCGTCCTTTTAGCTAGACGGAAGCTGTCAAATGCAAGCGCTGCTCCTCATTATATTAGGTAAGTCATTACGTCAGCTTTGGCCTTATAGAGCGGCAGCTTTTAAAAGAAAATGCTTGCAACTGGAATATGGAAAGTATATTACAGACATAATAGATTTCAATGGCAGAAAAAAAGAACATGTACACACCTCAACAATATCTAGGATATTACCTGAAAGATTTATGAAATTAAAGGATTTATTTCTATGAAAGATTACGCAGTTATAAGCGGTTTACGATTTACGAGGTATTAAAAAAGAACTACTTACTAGATCTCGTTCAAAACAATTTTCGTTGGTAGTTTTTATAGTAATGTACATAATATGTTTTTTTTTAGATTTTTCATTTTCTTGGTTTGGAAGTTAGAGGGGGGTGGGGGCAACTTTTTTCCACATTGGAAGCGTCTGTCACGCAAACTGTTCCGTTTAGAAAAAAATATATTTTAGAAACCACGATATCATTTTTGAAGACCTTTCTATAGATACCCCACACGTACGTGTTTGATGAAAAAAAAAATTTTGAGTTTCAGTTCTAAATCTGGAGGGCCCCCAATATTTATTATCATTTATTTATTTTTGTAACAAAATGTTAATGCGGTTCACAGAGTACATCTACCTACCAAGTTTCAACAGTATAGCTCTTATAGTTTCGGAATAAAATGGCTGTGCCATACGGACGGACAGACGGACAGACAAACATGACGAATCTGTAAGGGTTCTGTTTATTGCCATTTGGCTACGGAACCCTAAAAATACGTGTCTAGTATCTTTTGGAAATCTGACTGACGGACTAATTAGTTTTTTTTAGTCAAATACCCTATTGTTGGTTAGTAAACAAACTGTAAGAAAAAGAATACATGAACCTGATCTTCATTCTCGCAGACCTCTTCATGTTTCAGCATTGTGGGTTGCAGAAAATTTCGCATGGAGTGACGAGCAATGGTCTATGGTGCTTTTTTCTGATGAGTCTCCATTTGGATTTCATTCGAATTCATGAAGATTAGGGGTTTGGCGAGTTCCTGGTAGACGAAGCCGTCTCCAGCATCTATAATAAATCCATTCATATCATGGCGGAACTATCATGGTATGGGCTGGTATTCGTATGGGTGCGCGAACCGATCTCATTTGGGTAAGAGGGAACATGCATTGAAATACCGCAATGAAGCGAATCTATTATTATCTTACACAGGATACAAATGGGTCAGGAGTTCCAACTCATGCACGATGATGGCCGTGCCCAAACGGCTGAGCTGTTACAACTGTACTTGGGGAACATGAAGTCAGGGTTATTATGGATTGGCCTGCTCAGTCCCCGGACATGAATCCCATTGAACGCGCATAGGACATGTTACAACGAAGAGCTATGGTTAATTTTTCTCCAACTCTGATGACAGAAGAACAACTTTTCACTGCTCAATTTGGATAATTTAATTTTAAGCATGAATAACCGACGTCGAACTCTAATTATTAATGTAACGGGAAGAAATACTGTTTACTGAATTTAATTAAATGCCTTTTTTGTATTTTTTTTTTCTTTCTTTTCTTGAATTTAATTTTGATAATTACCTATATAAAATCTATTATGTAGAAAGAGAGCTATTATGTGGATAAATATTAAAAAAGGGAGTGTGTGTTATACATTGAGGAACCCTGGCTCCTAAAACATAAGCTTTTGTCCTAGTTTAGGAGACTTCAGTTCGTTGTATATTTTTAAAGTGTACTAATAAAAAATTATTATTTATTATACAATATGTAAAGAAAACCCTGTCAGATCCGTCAAGGTATTGTTAGGTATCGATAACTAATTCTATTAATGGATACAAAGCCGGGCTAAACTTATGAAAAAATCCCCCTAAAAAAATTATAATAATATTCTTTCGCAAAAAAAGGTAGTATATTTGCTTTAAACAAACCTTACGCGGGCGGCGGGGGACAGGGTACGCGGCACGTGGTCGCATCGCTATTCGCTCATAATAACACCGGTGTTGTCACTTTTTTTAAAATTACCAAATTTCGGGGAAGTTGAAATTAATTCGCGGGAAAAAAAGATTATGTCAAAATTCATTAGTATTGTTTATATGATGATTACGTAAAGTTTTATATTATATTTGGTCAATTGTTTACCTAACGTTTATTATCCTTACGGGTCGGACAGGGTTTTCTTTAAATATTGTATATACAATTATATTTTTTTATTGATTTTATTAAATATATTTTATTAGATTTGTCTTTGCCTCTAATATTAATACACTATTAATATAATTATGAGAAATATTCGCGAGAAAAATTATAATGAACATAATTAATTTTCTACATTTTGTATTTATTGATTCTAAGGAAGTATGTACAGTTTACAAAATTTGCCGAAATTCTTCGACCGAAGGTTTATGACTAAACAAATGTAAGTAACCTTTATTACAGGAGTTATTTTAAGGAATTATGATAACACAAACAAAAACAGAAAATAGCTTTTCCATTTCTTCTCAGACCGTTGAAATGAAAGCCTCCTATTTTCGTAGCTGTCACAACTACTGAAGGACAACTTAATTAAATTTAAATAAAATACGACGCTCATTTTGTAGCAAGATCAATTTCTCTTAGAAGATATTCTTGTAGAACGTTATTTTTGTTTATGCGAAACCAGTATTTTTAAGTAAAGAATCTATGTACAAAATTTTAAAACATATCATGAAAAATAACAAAGTTATGAGCTTGTTAAGTTACTTTGTTGTCCCAACAAAAATATGGCTAATGCACCACTCGGCCGCGCGCCCCTGCAGCGGCGCGGCGCGAGAGTTCCTGTCTCACTGTGCGTCTAGTACTATAATCTACCGTCAGCTGTGTTGCGCGCTCGGTAACCACACTGCAACAATTTCTAAATGTATTTGGGAAAAAAACATAACATGGTATAAAAATGATTGGAATCGACACAGTTGCTTATTCTGAAAAAACTATATTAAGGTTTCGTTTAAAGAAAAAATGGGCGAGATGGAGCGACGACATCAAAAAGGTGGCTGGTAGTGGCTGGCGGAGAACTGCTCAGGATCGAGCATGCTGGCGTGCCATGAAGGAGGCCTATGTCCAGCAGTGGACGAGTAAAGGCTGAGGATTATGACGATATAGAAAAAATAACGTTGTACACTATCTAATAACAGTGTCCTGCAGTTACACCCGTATCAATCCCGTGGAAATATAGAGATTAAAATTTCGAAATATAATCAGGTATAACTCGCTATATTACACTAGTTTTTTATGTGAATAAGCATCCATTCTCACAAACTTTTATAATATTAGATTTTACAGTATGTTAAGAAAACCCTGTCCGACCCGTGAAGGTGTTGTTAGGTATCGATAACTGATTCTACTAATGCATACAAAACCGGGCTAAACTTTAAAAAAAAATCCCGCTTAAAAAATAAATATTATTTCACAAAAAGAGGTAACTTAATAAATGCGCGCTAACCACCCTTCGCCAGCCGCCTGCGGGGGGCGGGCGGCAGGGCACGTGGCACGTGGTCGCATCGCTATTCGCTCATAATAATACCGGTGTTGTCACTTTTTAAAAATTACCAAATTTCGGGAAAATTGGAACTAATTCGGGGGAAAAAAAGATTATTTCAAAATTCATTTGTATTGGTACTATGATGATTACGTAAAATTTTATATTATACTAGCTGACCGGCAAACGTTGTTTTGCCATATAAATAATAGATTAAATTACTAAAATGGCTATTAAAAAATAAGGGTTGATCGTAGAAGGGTGAAAATTGGGGATTGTATGTATTTTTATATGTTGTATCATAAAAAAATAGAAATTAAAAATTTTGTCTAAAAAATAAAAAAAAAAAAATTAGGGGTGGACTACCCCTAACATTTAGGGGGATGAAAAATAGATGTTGGCCGATTCTCATAGATACCGGATAAGCACAAAAAATTTCATCAAAATCGGTCGAGCCGTTTCGGAGGAGTTTAAATCCGAACACCGTGACACGAGAATTTTATATATTATATTTGGTCATGTGTTTACCTAACCTTTATTATCCTTATGGGTCGGACAGGGTTTTCTTAACATACTGTATATCTTTTTCTTCAGACTATAGAGGTCCACTGCTTGACAAAGGCCTCTCCCAAGGCTTTCCACAATGACCGGTCTTGTGCTGCCCGCATCCATCGGCTTCCCGACCTTCACCAGGTCATCAGTCCGCCGTGTTGGGGGTCATTTTTGATTCGATCGCGTAGACAAACTCCAATAGCTCGTTCCATCGCCATTTGTGTGACCTTGAGCCTTCGTATGACCCTCATCTCTGCGACAAACTAATATCAAAAACCAAGCGATTCGTCTTGTTCCGGCATGATGTCTGGTGAAGCCGTACGTAGGACGGGTCTGGGCAGTGTTGCGATGTGTGCCGGGTACGATGCACCAAATGTTGTTGTGTCGGGAGTTTGGTCGTGGAGGGTCTCCAGATCAATCTGCCTCTACCGCAGCATCGTTGGTAGTGTTGTTGGGTTTAACATTGCATCACCTCGGACAACAACCGTCTTCCTTCCAATTCACTAAGATTTTTAATTGAATCATCATCATCAACCTTTTTATCGTCCCACTGCTGGGCACAGGTCTCCTCTCATACAGAGAAGGATTGAGCGTAATTACCACGTTTACTCAATACGGGTTGGCGATATCAGGCTTATAAAGTCCAGGTTTCCTCAAAATGTTTTCCTTCACCTTCAGTCAATGGTGTCCAAGATATACTTAGAAAATACATATAACTTTAGAAAAGTTACATTGGTACTTGCCTGACCTGGAAATCGATCCCACGCACTCATACTTGAGAGGTTGGCGTTTTAACCACACGACTTGAATTAAATAGGCTTAATAAACTAGCGCGCTTTACCATCAACGATTGCATCACTGCTTACCATCAGCATACAAGCAAACGCTCTAGTTTATTAAGAACCTATTCACTAAAAAACTGAGTGGATAGGAAGGAAGACTGCAGTTGAGCGAGGTGATGCAATCTTAAACACAACAGCACGACCAACGCTGCTGCGCCAGAGAGAGATTGATCTGGAGACTATCCACGACCAAACTCCCGACACAACAATATTTAGCACATCGTACCCGTCAAAAATCGCAACACAACTTCTCAGGCCCGTCCTCCGTACGGCTTCACCATACATCATGCCGGAATACGACAAATCGCTTGGCGGACTTTGGCGGGAAGATTTTGCCTGGTGGATGGTAACTTCTGCCGGCAGCCGATGTTATGGCCGAAAAATGAAAATAGTTTTTCATGGTAGTCGAATTTCATCGCAAGTATTTTTGCGGCCCAACGAAGTAGGCAGGGATTAGTTAATTGTTTATAATCTCATGTCAGACGACGAAGTACAGCTGCAAAGCTGACTTCGCGACTTTTTCTATAGAACACTCCCATTCATCAAGCAAATTAAATTTGTACAAGCCTCAAGTACATTTGTAGAGGGAAACTTCTAGAGAAATTTCATTCTGAATCCTCATCATTCTGAAAGCTTAATAGTGATAATAACGGTTAACAAACTCAAAGACAAACGGGAATAGAATTGCGAAGCTTCGCAAAGTACTTAATAATTACCAGGAGACCAGGAGTTAGTGGGAGTTGCTACAAGGCCTCTGTAAGCGTCCTACATACGTGCATATGTTGGTAGTTTTGAGAAGCCGCATACTGTGCATCGGGAAGGAGTTAGTATAGTTGGCTGAAAAGTTGTGTTAGTAACACACAGTGTAACTTTATCTCATCCAATGACTCCTAAACATTAGATTTTTGAAAAAAATATAAATATTTAACGACATCAACGATGGCGGAGCGGTAGGGTTGTCACCATTTTGGTGTGGTGGTAAGGACTCCATTTCGTAGGTGAAGTTTCTATGTGTAAATATCCTCCAATCTTGCCAATAACAATTTAAATAGGCAAACCGACAGTTTCGCCTCAGAGAAGTACCTTGATCCGCGCCTCAAAGCGAAGTGACTGTTCGAGAATCCCCGCTTTCCAAAACGACCCTGGCGACGTGCCGCCATTACAATTTAATGTCACAGCGTTTTCCCCACTGCTATGTAAGTCAAATGCGCAACTATTATTAAAATGATATCTTTATCCAGGACAAATATATTATTTTTTGAGCTACGGTGAATCAGCGACATATTTACCAGAGTAAACATGCCGCCGCCCCGTTCCGTGCGCGCTTGGAATACAATAGTCGGACTGACCTCGCATATAGAGTATTTCAAACTACATCAAGCGTCATAATTGTTGCATGGTATCCGTCGGACTACTATTTGAGTGTCTTCAAGGCTAGAGTGAATAGGCTCTTAATAAACTAGTGCTCTTTACCATCAAAGATTGCGTCACTGCTTACTATCGGGCGGGATTGCGGTCAGGCGCTAGTTTATATTCACAAAAAAAAAAGGCAGTCGAAATTCATTGTTATATTATTTATTTTTTACTAATGCATGGTAGTCACTGGATAGGTAAATCGGTCTGTCTTTGTCAGACAGCTAAAATTCCACTAATTTAAAATAGTTTAGAGAATTTTATTATGAGTAATTAGCCGTAAGTGATTAATATAATATAAATAATTGTAGTTTTAATTAGCAATTGTTTTTTTTTTTTTACTCAAAGCCAGTACACACTATGTAGCCAAGCATATTGTACGTTACGGAATTGCATAACACTGGTGCAGCTACACAGGAGCTAAACTTAGCATTCGGGAACACTGTTGGAGCTGCTGAACCTTGGACAAAACTATCTTTGCATTGTGTAGATTCAATTTCTTAGTATTGTATAATTGCATGGCACACGTGTGAGCACAATGTAGGTACTTGCTGTAAAGCATCTATTTGTTGGGTTAGTCTTTTTTGTTGTTGTTTTTTTTTTTATGTGTTTTCCATAATGAACGCTCTTAGCGTACAATATATTTCTGCATCGTTCTCACACGATTGATTTCAAAATGAATGATGTAATCAAATATTTGTATCAATAGTTTGATAATTTAAAAGAGTGTCCATGGAGTTTCTTGCCCGTTCTTCTCCATATGTACCTACTCTTTGGAATGGGCGACTAGCTTCACCTTACTGACTGACCGACCTTCTGACAATTCAAAAGTGGTAACTAGCTGTAACTGGTTTATTTGAAATAAATGCTTTGATTTGATTTGAATAATAATGTGTAATTAAATGTGTACTTATTCAGACCTTAGTCTTGTTTTAATGTCTCTAGACACCCATTAAGTGTGTCTGTGAATTTTTGACAAATAATTCAATTTATTATGCTTAGCGTGGGCGAAAAGAGAAAAAATTTAAGTGACTACATTTTTAAAATTACTTAGAAATATCAAACAACGTTATGAATTTCGACACTTTCCTTAAACAATTTCATTTTCCTAATGTGCTCAGATCTTATAAAACTTTTAAATATAAAGGTGTCCGAAAAAAGGAAAATGGTAAGCTTAAGAAGAAGATTAAGAAGGTAAGTAGGTAACGTGAACCTATTATTGAAACTTCACTGTCCGTCTGTCTGTCTGTCACCAAGCCGTATGCCATTAACCGTAGTTAGTAGCATCTGAAAACACATAATGTAGTTCTGTTATACAACATAATTTTTTGTTTATGCGAAACCCGAAACACGTAGGTATCTAGTATTTTTAAGTAAAGAATATATGTACAAAATTTCAAAAAGATATCATGAAAACCCACAAATTTTATGGGCTTGTTATCCTACTTGTTTGTCCCAACAAAAATATGGTTAACGCTCCGCTCGGGCCGGCGAGCCAGGTGCGTTGACCTGTGGCGTCAGCTGTTGCGCGGGTGTGCGCAGTACTATGATCTACCATAGGCTGTGTGGCGCGCTCGGTAACCACACAGCAACAATTTCTAAATGTATTTGGAAAAAAATATGACATGTTGTAAAAATGATTGGAATCGTTTCAGTTGCTTATTCTGAACAAACTGTGTTATGGTTTCGTATAAAGAAAAAATGACATTGTATACATTCGTTAAGCATACGCGGGTGAAACCGCCGGACGCTGCTAGTAATGCTATATTAATAGGGTTTATGTAACATTTATAAGAAAATCTTCAGTTGAAACTCACAATAGCGTAGTTGACTAAAAAAAAAAACGAATTAGTCCATCAGTCAGATTTCCAAAAAATACTAGACACGTATTTTTTCTTTTTTCATATAAGCAAAAAATGAAAACTCGTGTGACACTTTTTAGCGAGCAGTGACATTACCAGCCACCACTCCTGATCTCTGATGCCTTTTATATTTGTAATTTTTTATTGATTTGATAAAACAAAATATACGTATCCAATATTTTTCTATAATCTGAATGACGGACTAAATAGAATCTTTTTTGTTTTACCCAGAAAACATCCCTATTGTAAGAACTTTATGCAATTTAAAGTCAACCAAATTGTTCAAAGTATATTATCAAAATAGGCTTAAATCAATAAACAGAGGGCTGCGAAGCCCAGCCCTTAACTTAAAACCAAGTTGAACATACTTACTTAATTATTAATAGATCTATGTAACGCCACGAACCATGACCAACATCAAAGATATTTGCAACTCGGTCTGTTAATAAGTCAAAATGTTAGTTGAGATAGTAATTAGTAATTTCTGTGCTTGAAATATTAATTAACACATTAGTTATTAATGAATGCTTCAAGCACAGAAATGTACTGAGGCGGAATTAATGCCGTAGGCATTTTCTACCAGTCAGCATTTGCGTGAGGTAGAGACTGACTACGGTATGTGAAGAAGATTATACAATACAAAGTTATTTTACTTTAAACGAAACTGGATATAGTTTGTTCAGAATTAGGAATCGATTTCAATATTTTTTACAACATGTTATATTTTTTCCAAAATACATTTAAAAATTGTTGCAGTGTCGTTACCGAGCGCACACAACGTACGGTAGATCATTGTACTAGGAGCACAGTGGGACAGGGCCACCCGCGCCGCGCCGCGTCAGGCGCGGTCAGGCGTATGGTGCGTTAACCATATTTTTGTTGGGATAACCAAGTAAGATAACAATTTATAACTTTTTGTTTTTTCATGATATCGTTTTGAAAATGTGTACATAGATCCTTTACTTAAAATCTGCAATATCGACTTATTGTTAAAAAATTTAAACACATATATGTTTTTAGAAAAATACTTTAACCCCTATGTAATAAAGTTTACACGAAAACTTTGAAAAATGGTGTAATTATCAATAGTGCTAGCCACACTAAGATCAACTTAATTGTGATCAAAATAAAGTTGATAATTGTTTAATTTGAAATAGGGGGTTCGTGAATGGGCAGCGCTGCGTTTTTTTAATATAGGTCATCGAGCATTGGATATATGCTCGATGCTATAGGTACACATAACTGCAGATAATGATAATTATCGCTTCATGTCTTGATGCAATGGATTGGCAATATTGTTTCTAAACTTGCAGATTACTATTGAAAACTCTGTTCGACCCATAAGGATAATAAAGGTTAGGTAAACACATGACCAAATATAATAGAAAATTTTGCGTAATCATCATAGAAACAATACTAATGAATTTTGAAATAATCTTTTTTTCCCACGAATTAATTCCAACTTCCCCGAAATTTGGTAATTTTTAAAAAAGGGACAACACCGGTATTATTATGAGCGAATAGCGATGCGACCACGTGCCGCGTGCCCTGCCGCCCGCCGCCCGCGGAAGAGTTGCTTACCGCACATGTATTAAGTTACCTCTTTTTGGAAATAATATTTATTTTATTAGGGGGATTTTTTTTTTTTTTTTTTTTTATTAATTTATAAACCAGCGCTTGACCGCAATCTCGCCTGATGGTAAACAGTGACGCAATCGTTGAAGGTAAAGCGCACTAGTTTATTAAGAGCCTATTCACTCTAGCCTTGAAGACACTCAAATTGTAGTCCGACGGAAACACCGCCGCCGGCAGATTGTTCCAGTCCCTCGATGTACGCGGTATAAAGGAGGAGGCGAAACGCTTCGTCCGGATCGTAGAGGTGTTAACAACATAAGGGTGGAAACTCGCCGTACGACGGGTCGTCCGATGGTGAAACGGAGATGGGGGAATTAAATTAAGCCCGGTTTTGTATCCATTAGTAGAATCAGTTATCGATACCTAACAATACCTTCACGGATCGAACAGGGTTTTCTTTACATATTGTATAGAAACAAAAAGCTAGTTCGAATAATCTCACTTTAAATTATTCAGGCAAAACACCACAACTAGTTACTTTAGAAAACAACATTCACCTATATAACTTTATAGAATAATTTATGGGCGACAAGTTTGCTGGAAAGTTTAAAATATTCAACATATTACCTTACAAAGTTATGCAGCAGAGAGCTATTTAGATCACCAAATTAGATTTTATTCTTGCTCTAAAATATTCTACACACCTCTCATGTTCAGAGGACAGCAGGTCAAGCTACTCGAAACTGTCAAATATTGCCAGTCAACCTTGAGCCTTAATGCTTCAGTGATAAAATTGAAAATCTAATAAAGAAATCTGACAGATAGTATTAGCTATATGTACTGTCGTCTGTACTTACGTATTGAAACATCAACAGTTGAATTTTAACGTCATTAATTATAAACTTAATGTTTGACCGCAATCCCACCTGATGGTAAGCAGATTTAAAAAAATGGTAAGCAGTAATGCAATCGTTGGTGGTAAAGCGCGCTTGTGTATTAATATTCACTCTATCCTTAAAGAAACTCTGACGAAAACACCGCCGCTGACAAATAGTTCCAGTCCCCTCCATGTACACGGCATAAAAGAAGAGGCGAAACTCTAGGTTAGGGTGGAACTCGCCGGTTCGTCCGATGATGGAACAGGCATGGGAGAATTAAATCATGCAATTCCCTTGCACATTCTCCAAAATGCATCCTATCGAACACCGTAGGCTGGTTACTCTTCGCCTATGCTCCAGGCTTTGGAGACCATTTTGAGCAAGATATTAGACCTTGAATAGGCAAAATGAATATGAAAAATCTATCTCAATTTCACTTTAATAACGAATTGTTAAAACGTATCATGTTTCTAAATAGAATAGTTCTTTATTTGCACAGAAAGTAGATAAAAGTCTCAGATGACTTAACTAGGCCGCTTTACCCGAGGTACCGGGCAAAGCGGTAGTATAGTATATAGCGGTATATAGTCGGTCGTGTTGTTGGGTTTAACATTGCATACCCTTTTTTTTTTTTAACGAGTGGAAATGCATTTAGGCACCATACCCGCCACTAGCTAGGCGACGGACGTGTGTGGGACTCGCCCGGCCGGAGCCGGGAATACCCACTAAAACCACTCGGTTACCCTCGGGCCCTGTGTTGAGAGTGTCACGGGGTCAGCCCGAAGGCCTAGACGCCGTGCCACTCTCAGGGCTTACCGGCCTTGTCAAGGCCGGTTTCCGCGCCAAAGGGGGATTACCCGGTAACGGAGTAATCCCCAGACGTGGTGACCGTTGTGCAATGCGCGTGCGGGGGCTACCCACACGCGTTGGTCACACTCTGGGGCTAAAGGAGACGGGGGTTCGTCCCCCGCCTTCTTCGCCCCACCCGTCTACGCCGGAGGGGAGCGGCAAGAGCATCCTCTTCCCGCTCCCTCTCCGCAGCCTCCTTCTGCAAGAGGACGGTCTCGCAGAAGGAGGCGGCAGCCTCCCATGCACTGCATCACCTAGCTTAACTGCCGTCTTCCTTCCTATTCACCCAGTTTTTTTTAGTGAAAAGGCCTTTAACAAACTATCGCGCTTTACCATCAACGATTGCATCACTGCTTACCATCAGGTGGGATTGCGGTCAAGCACAAGCAAGTAAAAGATGCACTGAACGAACTAAAATTTAGTTTAGCATGTGTACAAGGCAATCCATTTTATGATTTAAAGTAATCTGTTTCAAAAGCTTGAACTATAAATATTTTTTCAAATAAATCAATTAAAGACAATTGATTTATTTGAAAAAATATTAGATTTATCATAACAACTAGGAAAAAAAACTCTCATTATTTTAAATCGTTTGTGGCATCACACATCAGCTGCAATGGATAAATTAGGTACAAGAAAGTTTTGGAGTTTTGAATTGCATTTTCAGTTCACCGACAAACAAAGTCATTTTTAAAAACTTGTCAAAAATCTGACAGAATGAGAGATAAAAATGGAAACATTCTTAGAAATGCATCACTTCGCTCAACTGTCTCCCTTCCTGTTCACTCAGTTTTTTTGAGTGAATAGGCTCTTAATAAATTACGCGCTTTACCATCAGACATTGCATCACTGCTTGCCATCGGGCGATATTACAGTCAAGGTCTAGTTTATAATTATCAAAAAAAAAACAAATCAAAATGGGGCCCTGATTAAAGAAAATCGGCAGATAAGTAACCTGCAAAAGCGCCAAGCAAAACTTTTATGTTAGTAATAAATGCATAAAACATTGTGAATGTTCTAGACGGCTCCATTATACTTAAAACTTATATTTTTACAGCATTTTCCTTTGCTTTGTGAAAATATAATTCTCATTTTGCATATTTCAACATAGCTTAATAAGAAATTCGCTTTGTGAGTTTTCAAAGCCTTTTTGGTTCCGCATCAACTAGCTGCTGTTACAAGTACCTACACTCATGTTAAAAGGTTCTTACAAGTATTTTTAAGTAGTAAAAATATTATAGCGTACTTTTAGTTTGAAGTATATAATAATAATGTTTTTTATATCTTTAATTAAATAAAGGAGATAATAATTATTTATTACGAGAAACAAAATTCATACCCCCCCTTATTATAAAAATATACCTGACTTTAGTTCCAGATTTAAATTATGAGTCAGTATTTATATTCCGAACTTTATTGGGGTTAAAGTCAAAGTTCTTAATACAAAAGTGACAACTTAGTTCCGAACTAAGTTGTCATTGTGTGTGTGTATATGTATTGTATGTTGTGACGTGTGTTGTATTGTAGATCTAAACCGCTGAGTTTAAAAAATTGATAAATATGATGTCTCTGTATTGCTGGATATATTAAATATGTAATTAGTATTTTTGATTTAAGTGTAGTTAATAATTGACCTCGAACTTATCAAATTCATAATGCCATTTTATAAACTTGATTGTACACATACTCGTAGATAATCGACGCAGTATTGTATTTAGTATTTTAAATTATGCACTGATTTTAATCTTTACATGATAAACTTGTATTGATTTGATTAATTGTGTAAAATCCTATAAATATTGTTACGGGCTAGGGGTATTATTAAATATTATATTTTTATTATTTAACGTACCGAACGAATAGGTAGCAAGACTGCAGTTGAGCTAGGTGATACAATGTTAAACCCAACAACCAACCATCCAACACAACCAACGATGCTGCGCCAGAGGGAGATTGATGTGGAGACCCTCTAAGACTAAACTCCCGACACAACAAGATTTGACGCATCGTACCCGGCGCACATCACAACACAACTGCTCAGACCAGTCCTGCGCACGGCTTCACCAGACATCATGGCAGAACACGGCGAATCGCTTGGCGGCAAGACTTTGATCGGTGGTTACTTCTGCCGAGAAAATGATGATAAGATGTTTCATTAATAAAAGGACAGAACATAATATGATAGTTTAAACCTGTCAGATTCTGACAAAATACATCAAGTGCGGACTAATTAGTCCGCACTTGATGTATTTTTGGTCGCCATGTTTATAATCGCGTCTAAACTGTCTATGGAATACCTTAATTTGACAGGATTACACTAAAATGTTATTTTCTATCCTTTTCTTAATGAAATAGAGAGAAGAAGATGCACGAAACTTAAAGTTAGTTTGAAAACAGTCGGCGTCAATATCCTCTAATTTTAATTAACTTTAACTTGCATACTGTTTTTCTACACTAAGTTAAAAGTCTGTAGTGTTTCGTTTAAGCTTTAGTCATTTCACGTTGGGCAGTTCATGCGCTGTTCTGTTTCCTGTGGCAAAACCTATCAAGCTAATGGTTTATAAGTTTCACCACTAGTGCCATTTGGAAAAGGTGTTAATTGTGCGCAAAAATAAGTAGTAGATGCCATTCTATAAATATAACTCTTATGCGAGAATTACCGATGTTTAGTTATGCAACTGATAGTAAAAAATCGAACACAAAACTTACACACTCATTTCCACCTCTTGTTTAAACTTTATTTAGTAATAAAGTTACTAGATAGTTTAGTAACTATGTACCGCAATAGGAAGCGACGTTTCCGCCATTCCCATCATCATCATCAACATCATCATCAGATGCTATGGCAATATACAAGATTATTTTTTGTTTAAGCGAAACCCGAAACACGTGTTTTGATGTAAAGAATCTATGTACAAAAATATATAATGACAAACCACAAAGCTATGAGCTTGCTATTCTACTCGGTTGTCCCAACAAAAATATGGTCAAAACTCCGCTCGGGCTGGCAAGCGCGGTGCGTTGACCTCTGGCGTCAGCTGTTGCATACGCGCAATAGGGATGTTTCCAGGGTAAAAAAAAAAATATTCTATTTAGTCCGTCATTCAGATTCATCGAGCATGGATATGTGCTCGATGTTCAGATTATAGAAAAATATTGGATACGTATATTTTGTTTTATCAAATCAATAAAAATTGACAAATATAAAAGGTATCAAAGATCAGGAGTGGTGGCTGGTGACGTCACGGCTCGCTAAAAAGTGTAGCGTGCAGTGACGTCACACGAATTTTCAACGCGCTGTGTTGTCTTCGTTTTTTGTTTACATGAAAATAGAAAAAATACGTGTCTAGTATTTTTTTGGAAATCTGACAGATGGACTAATTGGTTTTTTTTTAGTCAACTACCCTATTGCTATGATCTATCTATCATAAGCTGCTCGGTAACCACACTGCAACAATTCTTAAATTTATTTGGAAAAAAAAATTAACATGGGATTATAATGATTGGAATCGATTCATTCGGGATTCATAAACAAAAAATAACGCTGATAAGTCTCAACCCTTCCTTCGAAAAATCTCCAAAAGTGTCGATCGGTGGTAGGCCATAACATCGGCTGAGATGTTATGATCATGTTATAATTAACTACTTATGCTGCCGGCAGAAGTAACCACCCACCAGACAAAGTCTTGCCGTCACGCGATTCGTCGTGTTCCGGCATGATGTCTGGTGAAGCCGTGCGCAGGACTGGTCTAAGCAGTTGTATTGCGATGTGCGCCGGGTACGATGCGCCAAATGTTGTTGGGTTGGGAGTTTGGTCGTGGAGGGTCTCTACATCAATCTCCCTATGGTGTAGCATCGTTGGTCATGTTGTTGGGTTTAACATTGCATCACCTCGCTCAACCACCGTCTTCCTTCCTATTCACCATCCATAGTCTATATATGGGCTGAATTTTACAGTTGATAACAAAAACCTCTATATAAATGTATCAGTACCTACAACGCTATATGCGAACAACAACACATACCGATGTCACGCAAATCCTGCATCTCTTTATATATCTCTTTATAAACTAGCGCGCTTTACCATCAACGATCGCATCACTGCTTACCATCAGGCGGGATTGCGGTCAAGCGCTGGTTTATAATTTATAAAAAAAAAAAAAAATCTCGCAAGCAGAGTTTACTGTGCAACTAGCACGCAAACAAGTCCGCGACATCAACCGGGAGACAATTGGCCCACCAAACAAACAGTCTGGTTGGAGGATCCTCCCTTTTCTATGGAGGATGAGTGAGTGAAGTTTATGTGGCCTAATACCTCCACTTAAGTATGGTTTTTTGACATAAAGTAGGTAATTTCTTGGGAATAATAGCAAGACTTGCTAAATGTGGATATAATGAACCTCTGAGTTCACCTTCCGGGTATTAAGGCAGAACGCCTTATGTTTAAGCTATCAATGTCTGTGATTTATTGGTAACCCGAAACGCTTGGGTCACGGGGCCTTGTGAGTCTCGTTTTTAATGAAATCTCCTCGCCGGCTAATCGACACTTCGCGGGAACAGAGTGCTAGATTATTTTTGGCCAAAGAATTAGCATTGTCATTCAACGTGGTAAGGCTGTCAATCTTCTGGGGACGTTTCCAGACGTCAGCTACGCGGCCGCGTACTTCGACGCCTAAAAATTATTTTCTTTTTATATATATTTACATAGTTAGTTTTTCTTTTAATTTAGTACTTAATGTAAATACTTATACTTAGGCTAAAATTACATGTTCAAATTAAATTATTAAGGATTTAAAATATGAATTTAGTTACACAAGTATAAATTCAAAATCGGTTGTCTGTATAGTCGGTTCACTGACGATAATTGAACGTGACAAAGACATAAGAAAATACTGAGGAATGGGCGCATTTTTCACCTTTATCGCCGCAATCATCGATGCTATAAACAATTGACACCACATTCATACTTGACGAAAACATGTAAATGTATTAGTATAGCAGCTTTTCAATTTTCTAGCTGTGTCATGCAAGAAACCGTTTATTATGAGAGACGAATACTGAGAAATCTTGACTATGCTCTTTCTTTTTCTTCTTTAGCCTGTAGATGTCCACTACTGGACAAAGGCCTCCCCAAAGGCTTTCCACGCTGACCGGTCCTGTGCTGCCCGCATCCATCGGCTTCCCGCGACCTTCACCGGGTCATCGGTCCACCTTGTTGAACAATAGACCTGTGCGGCTATTATTATTTTAACCAAAAGCCCCCTCAAAAGAAATAGCCAATAGTCGCGTAAAATATCTTCTATAATACTTATTTTATACCTTTTTAGATAGATCCAGTTATATAAGATCTGAAGTTTTTACAACTAAATCACAAAAGACCTAAAATAATCAAGCTAAATGTGCCGTAAAAAGTTTCCAAATCTTCAGAATATATTGTAGTCAGTAAATACTAGCTCCTTTCATGTAACCACAAACGTTTTTATTATGATTCCTTTGTAACAAATGGCTCGCAAAATAATATTAAAGACGGGGTTCCTTTTTCTTTGACATATGTAGTACGAGGAATTTAATAAAACATGATCTAATCTACACTAATCTATAAAGCTGAAGCGTTTGTTTGTTTGTTTGTTTGAACGTGATAATCTTAGGAGCCGCATATAAAACAAAAAAACAAATATTAATCATTATCTAAATAAATTTATAGTATTTAATTGTAAACAAAATTGTCCTTTTTTGTTCCAGATAGGATATTGGGTGGAGCGGAAGGGGGTGTCAGACTGTTACTGACTAAAACCACTTACGTGTGCGCCAGGGCCACGGTTTCTTATTTAACCAATCTGCAACCCTGACCCAGGAGGCATCGGTCTTCGTGGACCTCGTTACGATGTGCTGAAATCTCTTTGAGGCGCGCGTGAAACACGACGCGCCGTCGCCATCGTCTGACCACTTGGACTTGGACTTTAATTTTATATCTAAGATTAACATGTAGGATAATTTTGACATTCCCACGGGATTACATTTTGTGCGGGTGAATATGCTTGGCCCAGCTAGTCATATACAGTATGATAAGAAAACCCTGTCCGACCCGTGAAGGTGTTGTTAGGTATCGATAACTGATTTTACTAATGGATACAAAACCGAGCTAAACTTAAAAAAAAATCCCCCTAAAAAATAAATATTATTTCGCAAAAAGAGGTAACTTAATAAATGTTCGTTAAACACCCTACCGTGGGCGGCAGGGCACGCGGAATGTGGTCGCATTGCTATTCGCTCATAATAATACCGGTGTTGTCACTTTTTAAAAATTACCAAATTTCGGGGAACTTGGAATTAATTCGCGGGAAAAAAAGATTATTTCAAAATTCATTTGTATTGGTACTATGATGATTACGTAAAATTTTATATTATATTTGGTCATGTGTTTACCTAACCTTTATTCTCCTTATGGGTCGGACAGTGTTTTCTTAACATATGTTAAGAAAACACTGCGTAGCGTATTATTTATACAATATTGTATAAATAATACGCTACGCTACATCTTCTCGTCGTCCAAGACTCTACAGTGTCTCAAGACTAAAGTCTTTGACCAGTGTGAGTTGCCAGAGATGAATTACGAAACTGAAACGTGGTCGCTCACAATGGGCCTCATACGAAAGCTCAGAGTCACACAAAGGGCAATGGAAAGAGCTATGCTCGTAGTTTCTCTGCGTGATCGAATCGGAAATGAGGAGACCCGCAGAAGAACTAAAGTCACCGACATAGCTCTTCGAGTCGCTAAACTTGAGTGTCAGTGGGCAGGGCACATTGCTCGTAGAACCGATGGCCAATGGGGCGGTAAAGTTCTGGAGTAGCGGCCACTTACTGGAAGACGCAGCGTAGGGAGGCCTCCAACAAGGTGGACCGAAGACCTGGTGTAAGTCACGGGAAGCGGATGGATGCGGGCAGCACAAGACCGGTCATCGTGAAAAGCCTTGGGGGAGGTCTTTGTCCTGCAGTGGACATCTTTAGGCTGAAGAAAAAGGAGAATAAAGTCGCTTTTGTATTTGTTTTTGAGTTGCTTTTCTAAACCCCATAATGTACGCTTTTGTAATTTCTAAAGTGAATACATGATCGTGGACGGGATCGTGATAATTCAGGTCAACACATCATTACTATCCCTTGGAATCATTTTAAAGAATATCGCTAATCCATTGCTTTATAAGTTCGAAAAATGTATCTGCTCAACAAAGTAAATTACTTGCATGCATTTTGGTGAGTGTGCGAGGGAATTAATTTAATTCCCCATCTCCGTTCCACCATCGGACGACCCGTCGTACGGCGAGTTTCCACACTTACGTTGTTAACACCACCACGATCCAGATGAAGCGTTTTGCTTCCTCTTTTATACCGATCGAGGGACTGGAACAATTTGGCAGCGGCGGTGTTTCCGAAATACTACAATTTGAGCGTCTTCAAAGCTAGAGTGAATAGGCTCTTAATAAACTAGCGCGCTTTACCATCAACGACTGTATAACAGCTTACCATCAGGCGGGATTGAGGTCAAGCAGTAAATTATTTATAAAAAAAAACCGAAAGGGAAACTTGATTTTACTGTTTTTTCTAGCAATATCTGCCCCCTCGGTGGTAGGCCATAACATCGGCCGCCGGCAGAAGTTACCACCCACCAGACAAAGCCTTGCCGCCAAGCGATTTGTCGTCTTCCGGTATGATGTCTGGTGAAGCCGTACGGAGGACGGATCTGAGCAGTTGTGTTGCGATGTGTGCCGGGTACGATGCGCCTAATATTGTTGTGTTGGGAGTTTGTTCGTGGAGGGTCTTCAGATCAATCTCCCTTTGGCGCTGCATCGTTGGTCGTGTTGTTGGGTTTAACATTGAAAGAAAGAAAGAAAAACTTTTATTTGCAATAAACATGACGGAAGAGTTTACAAAAACATAAAAAATAAGAAATAGTTGAGGGAAACATGCGTCACATTAACGCAAAACGGCTGTCGCTCAGCATTATGCTGCGACTCTATGCAAAAACAGAGCCCAGCGCTGATTTTCAGCGACAGCAGGCGTCGACGTACAGACGTCACCCGATGGAACAAACAATTAAAAGCAGCACCAAACCGGTAATACAGTAAAAATAAAAAACGTAATAATGAAAAGATATAAAAAGTAAATCCAATTGTAAATGGTGAGAGTACAGTTTAAACAAACACAAACAAAAATATAAAAAATAAAATACGGGATATAAAAACTACGAGAATATCATCCTCAAAAATGACATACATCTGGTTCCGATTTGAAATTCAGCATTTCCTAACGTAGTCTGTGGTTTGTCGCACGCGCATCCAAGCCAACATGCATCAATGTTTACATTGTTTGATTACTATTACCATTTATAAATAATTTGTATTAGAATTAATTATTATCACACAAGTGAGTTACAAAATGCTACATACGTATAATGTTACGAACAGTTATGTGTCGGTGTTTCATCTTAGCATCAGTGAGTAGTTTGTGAGAGACGAGTCCCTGGAACTGGACATTGCATCACCTCGCTCAACTGCCGTCTTCCTTCCTATTCGCTCAGTTTTTCTGAGTGACCTATTCACTCTTAATAAACTAGCGCGCTTTACCATCAACGATCGCATCACTGCTTACCATCAGGCGGGATTGCGGTCAAGTACTAGTTTATAATTATTAAAAAAAAGCCTAAAATGTATCGAAAACATTTTGTAACGAAGGTTCTCGTTACAAAACAAGAAAATTTTTCGTTTTGAGTTGCACACTGTTCGTTAGTTACCTTTCCGACAGCAGATAAACAACAATGTTTTGGGTGTTTGTGTTTGTACTTTCAGCGTGTTTTGTAGCATTTGGATTAAAATGTTCGGGGTGACACATGTTTTATTTAACATGTTTACTTTAGTTTAACTTTACAATTTTGTTGCTGCTCGTAAAATCACCCACCTGATTGAGACCAGGCCCGGGTCGATGGCGCATTGTGTGTCATGCACACTTCAAAGAGATGTCAGCACAAAGTCACGGGGTCCGTTAGGAGCGATGTCTGCTAGGGCTGCGGGTTGTTCGAAAGAGAGATGGGAGCACGGGAAACTGATGGAATACCTACTGGTGGATTTTAGTCAGTAAATGTCTGACATGCTCTGGAAGCTTCGTCAAAGAAGTCATTTTATGATTTTAACACCCAAATAAAAGGTAACTGCAGGGTAATTACGTAACACAATATCAGTAGCTACGCGTTTCATTTAGACAGTTTAACAACATTCATTGCGTTATTTATAAACGTTCTTGAAACATTTTTTCGAACATGCGGAGCAATGGATTAGCAATATGATTTAAAATTATTACAATCGATAGTAATTGTATTTTACGAAATTAGGGTGCTGGTTCTAAAATAACTTTAAGGGTGTAAACTAAAATATACTGTGTATAAACTCCTCATACTAATTTATTTAAATAACTATTTTAAATTTTTGCTTACATTTTAATAATAAGATAATAACCTAGCATCCTCACTCTTTCTAAGTATATCTTGGACATCAATAACTGATTACAAAGTGAAGGAAACATCTTGAGCGTGGTGATTAATTACGCTCATTCCTTCTCTGTATGAGAGGAGACCTGTGCCCATGACGATAAAAAGGTTGACGGTGATGATCCTCACTCTGTAATAATATTCCAACTACGATCATCATCATCATCATCATCATCATCATCATCATCATCATCTCAGCGTTAATCCCAGTCGCATCCGAAGTCTTTTTCTAGCTCTGGAGTCTGGGGTCCGCTTTACCAGTGTAACTGCTGATTTTGGGAAAACTTCGATAGTTTCCGTGAAGCGACTGCCGTCTGACCACCACAACCCGAAGGCGATATCGAAGCATTGCAGCTAGACCAATTATAGGACTTTTGAGGGCTCCAACAACCCGTAACGACTGCCATTATATGTTCGTATGGCAACCGAGACCAACGGCTTAACGTGCTTTCCGAGGCACGACAATATTCCAACTACGATGTTTTCTTAAAATCAAAAATGAGTTCGGCTTCAAACCGAAAATTCGAATACGTGTGACATAGATACCAACACGCACGGAGTCGTGTGGTGGATTACGGCCCACTTTCTCTCACAGAGAGGAAGCCTTTATACCAATAGTAGGAACAGTACAGGTGAATTATGTAATATTCGAAATCTGGTCCTTTTTCAGGATTTCGTACTTCAGAAGGAAAAAATTAACGAACATAAAATTTTACTTATAAAAGGGTGAAATACCATCTCGATGGTAGGCCATCACATCAGCTGCCGGCAGAAGTTACCACCCAATAGAAAAGTCTTGCCGCCAAGTGATTCGTCGTGTTCCGGCATGATGTCTGATGAAGCCGTACGGAGGACGGGTCTGAGCAGTTGTGTTGCGATGTGTGCCGGGTACGATGCGCCAAATGTAGTAGTATCGGAAGTTTCGTCGTGGAGGGTCTCCAGATCAATCTCCCTCTAGGCAAGCATCGTTGGTCATGTTGTTGGGTTTAACTTTGCATCACCTCGCTCAACAGCCGTCTTCCTTCTTATTCATTAAGTTTTTTTTCAGTAAATGGGCTCTTAATAAATTAGCGTGCTTTAACCATCAATGATTGCATAACTCCTTACCATTAAGCGGGATTGGAAAAAAACACGGTACAGACAGTCTGTAGGTACATCCGCCATTTTATGATACAACCGGATATAGGTACTATAAAAAGTTACAACCTGACACATTTTATTTTCGTACATAGTTGTTTGGTGCAATGGCTTCGAGAGTAAATTTTATGGCAACACACTTGAACAGCTGGCAACAATTTGTTTTTTTAAAAAACGTTCTGAATTTGAATTTTGTTTGATTACAGTTAGACCTTCATATCCAGTTACAACATTTGTATTTTATACATAAGTGACTGCTCCTCGCTTAATATCAAATACTGGTATTCAACTAAACCCCGATCAGACTAGAAGCCAACCCCAAAGTAGTCGTGAAAAGGCTAGGCGGGTGGTGATGAAATGGCTGCTGTGTGATCTTGAAATGGGGAGGACCCGGTACCCCGGAAAGGTAGATGATGAACGCTTAGGTGGTTTTTTAGCCGGTAAGAGTGCAGCACACCCCTCATCGTCTCCGAGCGGAGGATCGTCCATGAGGATTTTGCCACCTTCAGGAAAAAATAGGTACCTACTTATAGAGAATAACGAGAGTCGAGTTGGAACATATAAAAAATTGAAGTAAATGATACTAAATCAGTTGTAACTTATTGGTAATGCAGAAACCCAACTAGGCGCTTTATTTGGTTACATTATTACATCACTATTGCTCTCAAAACCGTGAAGGGAAACATCGTGAGACAAAAGGTATGTCGTAGAAACAACACTGCGAAGACATGTGCATCTACTAATCCGCATTGGACCCGCGCTGTAGATTAGGTAGGTACTGTATATGCCAACCACTCTTGAAGAGAGGGAGTGCCGAGGGGCCGAAATGGCGCTGGCATTTCGTATCGTCAACCGAATGATTCCGACATATTTAAACTAATAAATCGTGTATTTGATACACAAAAATGCCAGCATAATAAATATATAACTTCATGAGTCGATTATGAAACTATTTACAATTATTTGTCTCCAATTCAAAAGTAGAATACTAGCAGCCCGCCCCGGCTTCGCACGAGTGCAATGCTAATACTAAATACACTTTAGATTACTGTGAACGTTGTATAAAAAACATAGCGGCCCGCCGCTCCGCCGGCCGGTCGGTATCGCTGCAAACGCGACGCCCCGCAAATTTTTAAATCTGTAACGTAATGTTCTTCTTTCTTTCTTTTGTCCTAGCCACTTCCCATTATTTGGGGTCGGCTCTCCTCGTTCTTTTGCGCCAGGATGATCTGTCCTGGGTTGTCGAGTTGTTTAGTTGGGCACGCTCTAAGTCCTTGGCCACTGTGGACTACCAGGTGGTTAGTGGGCGTCCTCTACCTTTAATTTTACCTTCGTTAAATCAATCATTTACTGTAAATGGCGATATAGATCTATATTTAATATACATAGATCTATATCGCCCTCTATTAAATTGGGTATGGATTAATGCTGTATGGGTTAAAATCACTACGAAAATTTGCCAATATTTGTCGTAAAAAGTAAATGACAAAAAAATGTTACTGTGGTCAGTTTCACCGATCCCACGAGAATGCCTTACTCAACCGTTAAAAATGTATATATAATTATACAACCATCGTACTTACTTCAGGAAGATGCAAACTGTACCAGTATATCCGTCGTTTCAAAGACTGCCATTTTGTAACTTCAGTTTTGGCCAAAATGTAACATACGTGGAACGATAAGTCTTGAGATGTAGACAAGTTTTATCTTTAGTTTGGTTACGTGCCGCTGGTTTACTGCCGTACTTGGCTTGAAATACTAGCAATTGTACCGTCCCACCTTATGGGACTGTATTTTGAGGTGAATGCCTTTAAAACGCGACTTTGTCTTGTTTTGAGGGTAAAGAATTAAAATTACAAAATACTTATACTCTATTTTTTTACTCGATATCAAGATTTCCTTATTCATTTATTTTACCATTTACGTACACACATAATATACAACATTATTTTTTGTTAATGTGAAAACCGAAACACGTGTCCAGTATTTTTAGTAAAGAATCTATGTACAAAATTTCAAAAAGATATCATGAGGAACCACAAAGCTTGTTATCCTACTTGGCTGTCCTAACAAAAATATGGTCCACGCTCCGCTAAGGCGCACCGACCGGGTGTGTTACCTCTGGCGTCAGCGCGCTCGGTAACCACACTGCAACAATTTCTAAATGTATTTGGGAAAAATATAACTTGGTGTAAAAATGATTGGAATGGATTCGGTTACTTATTCCGAACAAGCTAAATTCAGGTTTCACATAAACAAAAAATAACGTTATATAAACATGCAAGAAAAAACAAAACAAAAAAGGTACAGAGGTGATGCTTATTTCATAAAATCCCTGCTATGTTGTCTTCTGTTGTCAGAAATAAAGACAGCGTGGGAAAAAGTAAAACACACAAAAAATTATTCATAAAATTAAAACACTTTTCAAAAACAAAACAAAAATTACGAGAATACTCGTATACTGTAGTGGTGCTTATAAAGCAACATGCGAACAACGCGTCATACTGACGTCACGCGAATCCTGTATCTCGCTATCAGAGTTTGCAACTAGCACGCATACTATGTAGTTCGCGCCATCAACCGGCGGGCAAAGTGGCCCGCTAGACAATCCCAGTACGGTCGGAGGATCCTCCCTTTTCCGTGGAGGATGAGTGAACTTTACATCCTGTTCCTCATATCTCTAAAATACTAAAATACATCCTTACTTCTAAAACAAATATCAAACTAAAATAACAACTATGAATTACTTCACTAGATTGGTAATCGTGAAAGTGGTAGCTTAGATATGGGGTCCTATCAATTACATCATCCAGGGGGCAAATCTTTAAATTTTAAACACATTCACATTCTGATCTGTTGTCAATGGATCAAGCATACAAAAAATGTCCCTAAATTTCTGACAAGTTCATGACATTTATGGTCAAAATCAATCAAAATCCAAACGTCATTTATTCAAATTAGGCTAAAAATCAGCACTTTTTGAACATCAGTATTACATAAGACAGTCTCCCAAAACGCCCAACCGTCGGCACTTCCTAGTACTTTCGCTGGGAAGAAGAAGTGGCGCAAGAAACTACCCAGCAGCACGGCTGTCTGTTGATTTAAAACAATAAAAAAAACACGTGACTTTATATTATTTTTTTATACTTTATACAATACTATGATACCTAGGGAGGAAACCTGCTGTCAATTGGTAACATTCATAATATTATACCAATGCTAATATTATGACGTGCATTCATTGTGCTATTTAATAGGCGAGCAGGCTGATTTTCTAAACAAAATATGCAACTGATTATGAATTTCCTTCAAAATCTTTTGATTTTCATGGGATGAGTTTTACGTAGTAGAAGTGCTCCCAATTTTGAGTAATAAACTAAATTCAAGTAACATGGAACAGAATCCTTAAAAGTTCGACGATGAAACAACATCCACCAACTTTAGTATACCGAAGTTCGAAACTTGCTATCGCAAAGCTGAAATTGGGTACGTATATGCATATACATACATCGCAAATTTAGAACCAACCTAAATAAGTAAAATATTTGTTTTAAAACTAAAGAAAGTTTTGCGTTGAAGTTTGTGTTGGAAAGGCGTGATAGAAGCGTGGCGTGGCTAGATAGAATCCGCTTCAAACTAAACTCTGTTTGGTTCTGTTCCTAAAATGAACTAACCAACTGTTTTCTTTTGGTTCATTTATGGAGCAATGATAGATAATTTTCTCATGAATATTTTGTTATTCCTTGTCCATAATGTTGGCCGCTGTTGGGTTCCGGGGCTTTACATAGTATAGATTACGTTAAAGTTGATTTTAAAATGTGTAAACATATAAATTAAATAGAAACTATAATTAAATATAAAAATAAACAAATAAACTACGTAATCTTATTGAATTGTCTTATTTAGAGCTTTTTACGACGTTATAACACCATGTTGGGAGCTCCATCCTTGAAGCTGTAGATCAGTATATAATATATATATATATTTATATATATATATCTGGGACAGCTGGTCCAGATTGATAGTTCCGGCTTCAAGGACGAGGTGTTTCGTCGGATCCGACTCGGCTGGGCAGCGTTCGGGAAGCTCCGTAGTGTATTCTCGTCCAAAATACCTCAGTGCCTAAAGACAAAAACCTTTAACCAATGTGTGTTACCGGTGATGACATATGGATCATACGGTAGATATATGGTGGACTTCATGTGGCTGAAATGATGATGATGATGATGATAACACCAAGCGTGCATCTATCAATGTATTGTGTGTTCCAGATGTAGTTTATTACCAAATGTCAAAAAATGATTTGCCAAATGGACAGGGTGTAAAAGGCCCTGAAAGTACGTAGAAGGAAGGCTGTGGTATATGGATAACGTCATGAGATCTATTCGAGTTAAAAACTAGTGAGAAAAACTCGAAATAAAACGCTTTTGTCATCTATAGTTCTAATAAAAAGCTGGAAGAGTTTATTTGAACGCATTCATATATGAAAATACGCATAGGATAAAAAACTTTTAGTCTTGTATTGCGAATCAGAAATCATCAAAATGACCTCCCCCGCTCTAGCGGAGCGGAATGCCATGTCAGGCTTTTACTGACTAAAACGCATCCGTGTTCCTTCAGTTGCTTGTGTGCCGGGGCCACGGCATCTCTTACGAACAACTCGCGGCCCTAATCCTAAAGAAAGTTTTTATATCACGTTACGGTCCTAAAGAGCCGAAAAAACAAATAAATTCAGAAAGCACACAAAGCAAACACAAAGTAATGGCGTGGGAGGAAGTCAATACGCGACACGGTGGCTTATAGGCCAAAATTTTATAAGGACAAAATTGCAAGCATAAGCTAGTTATTCAATAAAGATATTAAAATAAATGATGTCTCATGTGACACTCAGTGGTAGGCCATAACATCAGTTGCCAGCAGAAGTAACCACCCACAAGACGTTCGGTATGATGTTTGGTGCAGCCATACGGAAGATGGCTTTGAGCAATTGTATTGCGATATGTGCCGGGTATGATGCTCCAAATGTTTTTGTGTCGGGAGTTTTATCGTCTCCAAATAAATCTCCCTCTGGCGCAGCATTATTAGTCGTGTTGTTGGGTGGAACATTTCAGCACCTCGCTCAACTGCAGTCTTCCTTCTTATTCACTCAGTTTTTTTAGAGAAGCTTAATAAACTAGTGCGCTTTACCATCAACGATTGCATCTCTGCTTACCATCAGGCGGGATTGCAGTCAAGCACTAGTTTATAATTACAAAAAAATTGTGTGTATGGATGTTGTGAAATTGTGTTCTTTTACACAAAAACTACTGAACGGATGAGGATGAAATTTTGCACTCAGAGGGTTTGTAACCAGGAATAAACACATAGGATACTTTTTACCTAATTTGTACCAAAGAATGAATGGTTCAATGAAGAAAGGTTCAGCATTTCGGCAGCTAACGCGCGGCCTACTTCAAATATTGTTATAATTGCAGATTACACGCATTGAATACCAAGACGTTTGTACATTTGTGTGTATTGGGAAAAAGTAGTATACAAGCTGTAATAATGTGTAAATAAATCAGATTAGAATTTATTCTTGTCCCATTACCCCTCATTGTGGCCAAGACACCTTTAGCCATCTCTGATCAGTCCTGTGAGTCTGCTGGACTGGCAGTGAGTTTTCCCTTCACTCTTACCTGGAAATCCTACCCACTATCCGTCTGTTACCTTAGGTTTCTTGGTGCAGATATCCCGCACTTATTCATTATTATTTATTACAAACTATATGGTAGGTCAGAGCTGTAGGGCTTATACTACGTACGGTTGTAGGGACTGTTGGGCTTATAAGTCTTAGTTTAGGTTCTGTTAATTTGCCATATAGGCGCATGTACTGCCGCTACGTTTATTAAGGATGGTCGTACAGGAGTGAATTAAAAAAAATTGTTTACCTATGTGTGTTAAAATTTATAATAGATTACATACTACCAAGATTTTCCTTTATTAATATTAAGAAAGTGCTTAAAGAACAATTACTACATAAGATGGTTTACTCTGTTGACGAATAGTTAACGTCAGCTGAAATGATGATGATGATGTTTCCTCATTATGATTTCATCTTTATTTGTATTCACGACTATTAAACATGTACAAACATATGTTACATACTTACATGTACCAAAAATGTACATGTTTTGTCTCAATTTTGGAGCCCGGGAGTGTATACCTATTACTTGTCACGATACAGCACAGAAGCAAAGTTGGATACATTGTGAATTGTGCAGTTTCTAAAATAAAATCCTCAGGAGATACAAAATCCTTGCTGCATTTACGATCCGAGCATAAAAGCAATATAATACCAATTTCTAGACCTCACCCCGCGCTTAGGTAAAATTACACATATAGTAGATTTATATTTTTGAAATGAATTGTACTGGGGAACTATTATTAAAGCAAAATATGTAGGTTACAACTAATATTTTGGAGAGTGTGCGAGGGAATTGCATGACTTAATTCCTTCATCTCCGTTCCATCATTGGACGACCCGTCGTACGGCGAGTATCCACCCTTAGGTTCACACCACTACGATCCGGACGAAGTGTTCAGCCTCGTCTTTTATACCGCGTAGATCGAGGGACTGGATCAATTTGCCAGGCGGCGGTGTTTTCGTCTGACTACAATTTAAGTGTCTTCAAGACTAGAGTGAATAGGCTCTTAATAAACTAGCCTGCTCTTTCTTCAACGAATCACTGCTGACCATCAGTCGGAATTGCGGTCAAGCACCAGTTTTTTCTTCTTCTTCTTTAACCTATAGAGACCCACTACTGGACATAGGCCTCCCCCAAGGCTTTCCATGATGACCGGTCTTGTGATGCCCGCATCCATCGGCTTCCCGTGACCTTCACCAGGTCATCGGTCCACATTGTTGGGGGCCTCTCTACGCTGCATCTTCCGGGACGTGGCCGCCACTCCAGAATCTTACTGTCCATCGGCCATCGGTTTTACGAGCAATGTGCCTCGCCCACTGACACTTAATTTTAGCGACTCGACGAGTTCTTCTGCGGATCTCCTTATTTTTTATTAGATTGCGCAGAGAAACTCCGGGCATAGCTCTTTGCATCGCCCTTTGTGTGACATTGAGCCTTCTTATGGGCCCATTCCGAGCACTAGTTTAAGATTATAAAAAAATTGAGACGGTAACGAATATTTATTCTGAATTCACATAGGTAAGTATAAAAAAAAACAACTCAACATCTATCGTTTTCCCAACTATGTTGGAGTCAGCTACTAGTCTAACTAGATACAACTGAATACCTGTTCACATGAAGCGACTTGCTATCTGGCCTCCACAACCGAGCCACTGGGTAATACGATACTTCTCGATAAGGCTGGATGTCGGATCTTCGGCCTTATGACGATCCGTAATGACTGTCTAAGATTCAGGAGTAGCGTCCGGGACCTACGGCTTAACGTGCCTCCTGAGGCATGGAAAAGTATTTTTATACATATATACGTAATATATGTAAATAGCAACTCATGCATTATTAATTACCTAATTTATTTATTTCATCATCATCATCATTTCAGCCGAAAGACGTCCACTGCTGGACATAAGCCTCCTCCAAGGTTCTCCACGACGACCGGTTCTGAGCTTCCCGCATCCAGCGGTTTCCCGCGACCTTCACTAGGTCGTCGGTCCACCTTGTCGGGGACCTACCTACGCTACGTCTTCCGGTGCGTGGTCGCCACTCGAGAACCCTTCGGCCCCATCGGGCATCGGTCCTACTGGTAATGTCTCCAGCCCACTGCCATTTTAGTGTTGCAATTCTTCGGGCTATGTCTATTTATTTAATGTTAAAAAAAATTCTAAATGCTATCCTTTTCTTCCACGGAGCCGCCCTGTGATGGGGGGAGGGGGGTCTGTCAGACTCTTACTGATTAAACACCACCCCGGTGTTCCATGTCACACCTACGCCGGGGGCTGCGAGAACGACCACTGCTTAACTCAAACTATTCACAAACTAAAATTTATAGCGTCGAAATATTCATCGCTGTTTACTGGTAATTTATCCAAGAGACATTATTTATTAGTATAGATCCAAAATTACAATATCAGAGGAAGACTCTTTCGTGCTCCTTCTGTAACAGAAAACCACAGCATGCACATACTAAGTGTAAACCCGATACAAATAGGGAAAATCAATTATAAAAAATGAGTGCAATAAAAAAAAATAAACTTAAAATAATCAACATTAAGCATTAATTTCACAAATAATAAAGCCAAAAAATAAAAATCAAATTAACATGATGTCAAGATAAGGATTTGTGGTTTAACTACGTTATATGGCAGCTCTTGAGTCACGGGATATGTCAAGCAGGCGTTTCAAGATTTCCTCAAAATAAACCATCTCAACCATCATCATCATCATCTCAGCGTTAATCCCAGTCGCATCCAAAGCTTTTTCAGCTTTGGAGTCCGCTTTACCAGTCTAAGCTGATTTTGGCTAAACTTCGATGTTTTCCGTGAAGCGACTGCCGTCTGACCTCCACAACCCGAAAGCGATATCAAAGCATATCAGCTAAACCAATTGTTGGACTTTTTTGAGGGCTCCAACAACCCGTAACGGCTGCCATTAGATGTTCGTTTGGCAACCGCTTAACGTGCTTTCCGAGGCACGCCTAGACCAGTGCAAATATTCATATTCATTCATGCAAATATTTGCACTGCGCGGAGATCGAACCTGCGCCTCCTTGCGCAGCGGCCGCGTCCGCTACCGCTACGCCACGGAGGCTGTCTGCCCGAGGGTCTCAACGATCTTATCTCAATAGTTACTTTTATTTTTTATGTATATATATAAAGGACTGTAGCGGTACCTACAAACGCCACAAAATGAACGACGCGTCATACTGACGTCACACGAATTCTACATCTCGCAATCAGAGTTTACCGTGCAATTAGCATACATACAACTTGCCAATTTCAACCATTGGGCAAGTGCCCGCCAGACATAACACCCGTCTGTTTGGAGGATCCTCCCCTTTTCTATGGAGGATGAGTGAGCTTTACTCTCTGTTCCTCATGCCTCCACAGGACTAAAAATGTTGACAGCACAAATTCATTAGCTTATATGTATTTAAAGATAATATATATAACGGAGTAGCATGGCCATTGGAATTTGTAGAAACTGTGGAGTCAACAGATGTAGCAAAAATAAACACAAGGAAATAAACCCGAACATCTCAATTAATTACTGAAATCGTACTTACAAGATATTGTAGTGAAAAACAACATATTCATCAAATTCTCGTTGACAATCTGTGCTCACAGCCGCTTGGCAATTCTTTTATGAAAAACGTCATGGCGTCGCTGTTACAAGTCATTACACTCCTTTTATAACAAATTGCAGGGAACAATAATTAGAGTTACAAACTGTAATTTGCTAATTCGTTTTACTATTTCTAACGCTCGATTTTAACATTGAATTAATTATTCATTGCTGTGTGCATGTTTAAACATTTATTTAAAACATGCTTTTTCGTTTTATCAAGAGTCTATTTCTATTAAACAAATATTAATCCAAGTCTATTATAAAACTAACGCTTGTCGTTTATTATTCATGAAATGAAATAACTATAGATAACTATTTTCTTAAACCTCAGTTTGGATAAACCCTCAATTATGTGTTGCTATCAAAGCAACCGGAAATCCTAACCTGGCTTTCTACACTGAAATGGAGCAAACTGACAACAACAAATAAATCTAAACCAATTTACACCTATCCAGTCATATTAACTGTTAAGTCTGAACTTAAGGTTAGTATTTTAAAGGTTTAAGTTAGCCTTGCGCTGACACGGCCATTCTGCGTGACGGTGTGCGTGCACTGCACCAGTTGAGGTTCTATCCAGTCATATTTATTATAGTTTATCAATTTGTAAGTTTTTTATTAATAGCACCTAAGTAGTTTATTTTACCTGTGCATGTTAGATTCACATCTAGTAGGTGTCAATCATATGTATTATGTTATGATTAATTTTTTGTATGCATGATTGTACACCAGTTTTGTGAATTATATTAAAAAAAAAAAAAATTAACTATTAAGTTTGAACTTAAGGTTAAAAAGTTTAAGTTTGCCTTGCGCCGACATATACGTACCTAGCATAATCAACCTGCGCATTCATAGATTTCACAATCATATCTTAAATGTTTTTGTGTTCTAGACCGAACTCCTCACGATAATTTCCTTTTTTATATAATTATTGTAAACTAGTGCTTGACTGCAATCCCGCCTGATGCTAAGCAGCGACGCAATCGTTGATGGTAACGCGCGCTAGTTTAGTAAGAGCCTTATTCACTCAAAAAAACTAAGTGAATAGGAAGGAAGACGGCAGTTGAGCCAGGTTATGCAATTTTAAACCCAACATCACTACCAATGATACTCCGCTAGAGGGAGATTGATGTAGAGACCTTTACGACCAACCCCAGAACAGAACAACATTTGGCGCATCGCACCACAACTGCTCAGACCCGTCCTCCGTACGGCTTCACCAGACATAATGCCGGAACACAACGAATGGCTTGGCGGCAAGACTTTGTCTGGTAGGTGGTAACTTCTGCCGCCTTCTTCTTTATCAATCTTTCCGCATTCAAATTCGATGTTTATTACAGTAACAAGATTGATTTGAAAGAAGTGTCGGTTTAAATTACGAAATAATACTGGACCTTAAAACGATGTCTGTTTTAAGGTCCAGTATTATATTATACTCGACCTTGAAATTCATCTTCGTCTACCACCACTTTTTGAAATCAAAATTCATTTGTTAACAGAATCTTTGACTAACAAACGTACCTAAACCATTTCAAATGAAATAATAACATTCAATCATAACCTTAATTCATAACACAATGCAGTTCGGAGATAAAAAAACAATAGGTATATTATATAGTAAACTATTCTATAACAATGGCCCTACTCACCCAAAAGTACTCTATATTTACCTACTATTAATCTTCTCTTGTAGAAATATCAACAAAAAACAAAACCTAAACTAGAATCACTCTCATAACAATCAAACCGTTTAAATAAGGATCGAGATATTTTAGCTCGCATTTACTGTTCAACAGTGGACTTAGCCAGTCATTATGTGGAAGCATTCCGTGTTACACTATTATTTCTTGATATTTTTACGTATCATAAGTTGCTGTCAGTGTAATTTGAATAATACAGATATCGATAAAAGAAATGTCGAGTTGGAGAATGCCACTACAACTGATTTCACAGAAAATACAGGGACTACAACCGATCCGGAAGAAATTTTCGCTACCACCAATCTCCCTCAAACGAGTATTTTTGAAACAAATGAAAATACTGCGAAATCCAAAGAGAATATGAAAGGGTCATATAAAAGTCAAACTAATAAAAACCATATAACATCCGAAGAACATACAAATTTAGATATTGACGAATTAAATGAAAATAGCTCAGAGGTAGTTGAAGCAATTGTTAACAGTACTGAAAACAATTTTGAATCTTATTTAGGAACAACGAATCCTATTGTAACTATAACAGAAAATCAATCACTCGATAACTTGTGGAAGAAATGCCCACACTTCATGAACGGGGATACTTTTATTATGGAGAAAATGACTGACGTGTGGCAGGTGGTGTACTATCGACTGCCGAATAACTTACAATGTTTCAAACTGCACATCAAAGCAGTGGATATTAAGGCAAGTGTTATGCATAATTGATTTCTAATAATTGAATCTATACTTAAGGTGTTTTGTATATATCAATCACTTATACACTAGATTCAAAATCAGCGTAAAAAAATGGTTGAACTGAACAAGCGCAAAACGCAGCACTTGAGTGCTTCTTTCATTTAGTACTTACTTTATAATTCTGACTTTAATGCATGCGTGTAAGGTTGAATTTGGTTTGATGTCAGGCTCGGTCGTAAAAAATAATGGCTTTTTGTACTGCTTTGTGATAGGAACCTTATACACTCCACTTAAAGCTGATTTTAAATTAATGTATTTTTATTTTGACTACTTTATATAGACTGCTTAATACTTGTCGCCATTTTTGATAAGAGTTTTGTTCCAGACTGTGTATCTAGTATATAACTGATTGATGTTTGTATATATTATATATTGCCCTTCAAATTTATTCATTCTTCACCCTTATTATTACGTAACATAATATAAATCAAAAAATGTTTGTCTGTTTGAGATCGTAAATATCGCAATAAATGTTGTCCAACTTTCAAATCCCAAGCCATTCCTACTGGGGCCCTAGTCGCCCATTTTTTATAAATTTGTCATTCCAACACGACCCCATTGTCATCATACTAAAAGTTCGTAACCTGCTAAATTCATATCGATCAATCTAATATCGGCTATTCATCTCGTAAGGGAATGGTGATAGAATGACATTGCTGTATTTCCATTATTATAAAACCTTAGTCCTGGATAGTCCTGGAGGCCTAGTGTTTAAAACACCAGCCTCTCAAGTAAGAGTGTGCGGGTTCGATTACAGGTCAGGCAAGTATCAATGTAACTTTTCTAAGTTATAAAGGGTGTATCTGACATCGACGCACAAACGAGTACAATGGATCCAGTACATGATTCTGAACGCCCCAGTGGTGGAATTTTGCGTCGGCTTTTTCCCGATTTAAAAAAAAATGTAGTATGCATTTTTTTCACTTTAGACCGTTCATAATTGCTTAATTCGTTAATTACACAAAAAAGTGAACAATACTAGAAAAATTATCCTAACAGCTGATTTAATAGAGTTCGCATCAGGGGTCAACGTCATACCTACAAACACGCACGGCGGCACGCTTGCAAAGTACAAAAGCCGAGCCGACACTTTTTTTTAAACAGTGTTATTTCTGTAACTGCTCATTAACGACATAAATGACTATCATAATTTTGTTAGTGGCACGCGGTGTAGCCTTTTCGCGAAGTTTGCGTTATGATGTCAGATACACCCTGTAGGTATGTACACTGTACATTAAGGGTCAAAAGTGCATTATCACTTGTGAACTTTATTGCACTGACAATAAGTGTGAAAAGTGATACTCCACTTTTGACCCTTACTGTAATTTCTAAGTATATCTTGGACACCAATGACTGATTAAAAGGTGAACGAAAAACATCTTGAGGAAACCTGAACTTTTAAGTCTGAAATCGCCAACCCGCATTGAGCAAGCGTGGTGATTACGCTCAATCCTTCTCTGTAAGAGAGGAGACCTGTGCCCAGCAGTGGGACGATTAAAAAGGTTGATGATGATGATAAAACCTTAAATTATTCTATAAAAACTATTTGAAAATTTATTAACATGGAGTGGAGTGTCAGCTATTGACCACTGGAATGTCATATGGCGCCATTTTGTTAGTAGACTACGAAACTTGTCAAAACCTTCGCGTTTAGAGATCACTGATCGACCATTTGGACACTATTGTAGTAGCAGGCTAGGGCCCCTGTTCATATGTTATGCAATTACTCCCTCGCTTATGGAATTGTGACTCTGGCTTAGCACAATACCATTGATAAGGATACAGAGAAACGTGAATTTAACCTTAGTACACTTCAACCAAGTGTTATAACGTTATTTTCCGATTTTATTAACCGACTTCAAAATAAAGGAGTTTGTAAATTCGACCCGTATGTATGTAAGCCAAATTTCATGTACTAGCATTCCGCTCGCGGCTTCGCCCGCGTGGAGTTCGGTTATATCGCGCTCTTTACATTTCCCTCGGGAATATCAAATTTTTCCGAGATAAAAAGTACCCTATTATTAAATGCGGACTTCTAACTTTACGTCTGCAAAATTTCAAAGCAATCGGTTCAATAGTTACGGCCTGAAAGCAGAACAAACAAACAAACTCACTTTCCGATTTATAATATTAGTAAGGATGTATGTTTTTATGTTTGTGCGCGCATATTTCCGGAACTACAAGTCCGATTTAAGTAATTATTTTATAGTAGTACTACGTATTGTTCACCTTAGGAAATATTATAATTTTCATCAAAATCGATTCAATAATTTTTGAGATAGGTATTTTTTTTTTTCATATTGATGAGAACTTGTTCTAACATGGGTTATGGCTGCCACTATTGTTATGAGGTGAAAAATGTATTTTTCGAAGAGGATCGATTTTCACCGAGCTTACCACCGAATTCTAGAACCATGACAAAAGTAAAATTATTTCTTTAAAGTGGTTTTTGAAGTCGGTGTCTATTTTTTTGTAAAAAGTTTTTATTTCTTTTATAAGCAAGCCATCCAACACAATTAAATTCCTCCATTATGTTGGTAATAAGTGGGAATAACGACGAATCCTCACGGTAGCTTGCGTTTGGTTAACAAAATATTGTCTTCGATTAATTTTTAAAGCCATTTCTCCCACAATACAGGCGACAGCACGTCAAGTTACTACATTACTGTCATATTTTATTATTAAGTTTCAACTTTATCTCTGAAGCATTAAGGCTCAAGATTGATTAAGAATATCGGACAGTTATTAGGGGTTTCACTGCACGATCGAATCAGGAAAGAGGAGATCCGCAGAAGAACGAGAGTAACCGACATAGCCCGAAGAATTGCAACACTAAAGTGGCAGTGGGCTGGACACATTGCCCGTAGGATCGATGCCCGATGGGGCCGGCGGGTTCTCGAGTGGCGACCACGCATCGGAAGACGTAGCGTGGGTAGGCCCCGGATAAGATAGACCGACGACCTGGTGAAGGTCGCGGGTAACCGCTGGATGCGGGGGGCGCAGAACCAGTCGTCGTGGAGAACCTTGGGTGATCTGTCTAGCAGTGAACGTCTATCGGCTGAAATGATGATGATGACGATGATGATTGGACAGTTTAGGGTAGCTTGACTTGCTATTGTTCGTACATACGAAGCTGCAATTATACAAATTACAATAATATAAAAACGTAATATTTGTGAGTTTCATATTTTTATAAACATAACTACAGAAAGCTAATACGTTGCCGAATGTCAAACGATATATTTCATTTTAAAACAAGCAATTTTATGAAGATAATGTTGCCGGCTGAAGCTGACGTGTGTTCAGTGTATTTTGCTATTGAATAATATCAAAGTCACGGGCGTTGTGTCAGACCGAATACATTCAATGGTATCTAAAGCAAGCGGCATCCCAATTGCTTATAACACTATTTCCACCAATTGGATGCATTATGAAGCATATTGCTAATCCATTGCTCCATATGTTCTAAAATTGTGTCTACCCAATAACGTCAATAACGCGATGAATACCTATTGTTGAATTGTCAAAATGAAATCCTTTATTACGCGATTAACCTACCGGACTGTATCGATAGAAATTCATGACAAAATTCCATTTAATAAGTAATACTCGCTGCTTCTTCCAGTACGCGGCCGCCACTCCAGAACCTTACTGCCCCATCGGCCATCGGTTCTACGAGCAATGTGCCCTGTCCACTGCCACTTCATTTTAGCGACTCTAAGAGCTATGTCGGTGACTTTGGTTCTTCTGCGGATCTCCTCATTTCTGATTCGATCACGCAGAGAAACTCCGTAGCGTAGGGAGGCCCCCAACAAGGTGGACCGATGACCTGGTGAAGGTCGCGGGAAGCCGATGGATGCGGGCAGCACAAGACCGATCATCGTGGAAAGCCTTGGGGATGGCCTATGTCCAGCAGTAGACATCTATATCGGCTGCAGAAGAAGTAATACTCGTGAATACTATAACTTTTATTGTGAAACCACGTCTGAAAATAGGCAAAACAGTATTGGTATCAAACATTTGCTTTTAGCTCCTTAGCAAAAAGAGTTGTTTATAAAACGCTGGTTATATAGGCCCACAAAATAGGCGATAATGCTTTGAACTTTGCAGCGGGGCAGGAGAAGGTTCAAAGGATATTATTTATCTCCTATCTTCAGTCGTAAACATAGGCGACTGTATAATAATAGCTTTTCTTGTGGCTTCACTCGCGTTAATTCAGGATAACACAGTTCATGGCTGTAGAAAGATTTCCAAAAAAAAGCTTGTTGCACTCGGGGACTACCCTGGTAGCTTGCGAAGCATAAAGACTGATTTATACGGTGCAATTTAATTGCCTATGGCATACAATAAAATTGATATAACAAATGACTTGCATCGTCTAAATGGTGTTTAGACAACTTTTATTGTTGCTTCAACTTAATTGAAGCCAAAGGCAATTAAATTGCACCGTGCTCCGTGTAAATCAGTCTTTATTATCAACTTATGCAATTATTTCTACCACTTGTGGAGGCGGCCAAAACGCACACTGTCTCACCTAGCATCATTTCTAAAAGAGATAGAATCTGTTATGAGCAGTTAGCAACTAGCCTACACGCATACGTCTAGTCGCACGCACACAAGCACCGTGCTGAAGTCTGCCGAAATGAAACGACGTGCCGGTCGGAGTGGGGGGCGTCAGGTTTTATTTTCGTTACAAAATTTTTTGATTCGCTCGCCGCGCTCTAAACCCGCAATAATAAGCTTAAAAAATAAAACGGGTTGCTTGTGTTTTAGCTTCTTACCTTAAAAACTGCGAAAATGCCCATATATTTCACCCCCTCTTTTAAAGAGTCGGGGACGGATTTCCTTAAAAAAAATGCATGACTTTATTGCAAGTCACAAATAGTCCGCATACCAATTTTTAGCTTTATAACATGGAAATTACGGATTGCAAACATACAAATTTCCTCTCCCCATTTTAGGGAAGTGGGCGGTTAGAAAGAGACAAAAAGTGGCACATTCCTTCAACTATCCCATATATATAAACTTAACATTTTACCGTGAAATACCAATTGACACACACACTATCCCCATTTATAATATATTACGAGTAGGAATCACATGTTAAAATAAAATCGTGTTATTATCTGGATCAAATTTGCGATAGATTGACGCAAAAATGAAAATATGGGACTTTGAAAAAAAAATAGGTCGGCGGGAAAAATAAGGTTAAGAACCTATGAGTTAAAAGATTTTGACGGAATAAAAATCCCAGTAACAAAACAACTAATAATTTTGTTTGCAACAGGAACAAAAACACTATTTGAGAGTGTACGGAAGTTTCAACGACACTGTGCACTGGAATGACTGCTTTTTGGAAATAACATCAAGCGAAAAAGATAGCAGTAGTCGAAGACACTTCCTGCAAGGAACACAGAGCGACCACGGTGTCATGGAGAATGTCATCATCGATGAAGAATATTGTAGTAAGTGTATCTTATTACCTTTATTGATCTTAAGTTTATCCTTATAACCACCAGACAAAGCCTTGCCGCCAAGCGATTTGTCGTGTTCCGGCATGATGTCTGGTGAAGCCGTACGGAGGACGGGTCTGAGCAGTTGTGTTGCGATGTGTGCCGGGTACGATGCGCCTAATGTTGTTGTGTTAGGAGTTTGGTCGTGGAGGGTCTTCAGTTTTTCTGAGTGAATAGGCTCTTAATAAACTAGCGCGCTTTACCATCAACGATCGCATCACTGCTTACCATCAGGCAGGATTGCGGTCAGCGCTAGTTTTAATTATTAAAAAAAATATATAACCCATGTGGCAACGTGCCTGCTATGAAAGATTTTGAACAAATATCAAGTGGACTGTATTTAGGAATATCGATATATTAGAAATTATAAGCAAATGTATGATAGAATGGTGCCTTGGGAAGTACATCTCTCTGATTAAGGTACTAAAGGCGGCAACCACTTACCTCCAACCTACAGATGCGGAGTTCTTAGATCACCAGACCAGATCGCTTAAACTGTCAAAATAAAACTTATTGCTACTGTTAGAGTGTAACACAATTACCCAGCTGTTACTGTAATGTAATACAGGGTAATTAGCCTTCATAGTTACTACCTTACTTTACATAATAACTAGTCCAATCTATTTATTAGCCATGTAATCTTATCACTAATCCAATCTTACTTTGCTGGCGCTCCTAGCGATAGTATCTGATAAAACACGGTGAATACCCACCTACTACAGTAATGCATTTCCTTAAAGACCCATTTCTAAGGTAACTGCCCCTTAACTTAATCGACGGTTAACTTTTTATTGAGCCTTAGTGCGTCTGTCCACCGCAGCAGTCACCAAGAACGAGATGAGGGCGACAAAGTAGCCATACATAGATTTATTTTGACCGTGAATCTACCGCATACCCGTCCCATCGTCACATCGTCATGTGATGTCATGTGGCTCGAATAGGATTTTATGTTTAATTTTTCATTTTGTTATTTTTTATTTAGTAACATTATAATCTTCCTATACAAGTCGCGATAAATAGCGGATTTTTTCTTCTTCTTACACCCAAGCCCCGTCATCCCGGCCGAAGTTTTGAATAGATCTTCGTGACTGCTAGAACTCTGCTCAAGACACAAAATACATTTTACGTACGTAGACAAATGATCGACATCATTAAGACATCACGTTCGGTTTGTATAATCTTATCTACAGGTGATGTTTCAGTGACGACTGCGGTGGACAAACGCCTTAACAATACAAAAAACAATTTTACGAAGATCCAGTTTCGAAAGAGTATGCGGTTATGCATTTTTTATTTAAGGCCAATTAATTTTTATATTCCTTCAGGTCGGACCAAATGGTTTAACCCCCGTTTTCCTAGTACATAAAACTGAAATATGGGACCTTTTCTGTATTTCAGGGCTATTTTAACGTCTTTTTTGTCTTTAAATAAAATATAGTTCATCGTAAACAAAATTAGCAATGCTTTTTTATTTTTTAAGCAATAATATCGACCCATGTCGTAATACGGAAACTACATACATACCCATAATAAGCCAAGAATACCGTATATTGGGTTGATGTACTCGTAGTTCTTAGCATATTTAAGACATACACGAAAGAGTTGACTTTCTTGCAGAATCCATCAACATGTGCTTTCCAATCTAGGCACTAAACCAAAGTGAATCCTATAAATTTTACATTGTTGGATTCGTTATTTTTTGTATCGTCATATGAAATATTGTGGTGGTGGTCCTTGGTACGTCAACAATATTTTTTAATATACAACGTGTATATACATACGAAGGGCATGGCATCTTTACATGATATCAATCGATATTGGAAGGATTTTTTAATCCTATCTGTTTATGTTAGGAAGTTACGAGAGAAAACACCGCCTGTGATAGGCTACTACCATACCAGGTGCACAGAATTTTTGAAGACATTTATCGTGATTTTGCCAAGTAATGTGACGTGTAACGAGTAGATATTAACGTATGTAGTTTGGTGCACGTTTGTTATGATTTGAATTTAAGAAACACACGGAACCGAAAATTTAGACTAAATTTTTTGAGTATTTTATTTTGAGTTGAAAACCTTCCGATATCATTTGATATCATGTAAAGATGCCATGCCCTTGGTATGTATATACCCTTTATGTTACACGTTGTATAAAGCTGAAGAGTTTGTTTGTTTGAACGCGCTAATCTTAGGAACTTTTTGCGTTGGATAGCCCATTAATCCAGGAAGGCTATATAAAATCACGCTGCGACTAATAGGAGCGGAGCATAACAAAAATTTAAATTGTATGCCGTATATTATGATCTAGAAGTGTAATAATGTGTATATGGAAATTGACTCTTTTGGGGTTCAAATAAAATGGTCAAATATCAGACACAGGGTGATGGACAGTTGTTTGTTATTTTCTCACTCTAGTACTACAAAATACAAACGGATTTTGATTATACTTTTTTTTTTTTTTAATAGTTATAAACTAGCACTTGACCGCATTCCCGCCTGATGGTTAGCAGTGATGCGATCGTTGATGGTAAAGCGCGCTAGTTTATTAAGAGCCTATTCACTCAGAAAAACTGAGCGAATAGGAAGGAAGACGACAGTTGAGCGAGGTGATGCAATGTTAAACCCAACAACACGACCAACGATGCTGCGCCAAAGGGACATTGATCTGAAGGCCCTCCACGACCAAACTCCCAACACAACAACATTAGGCGCATCGTACTCGGCACACATCGCAACACAACTGCTCAGACCCGTCCTCCGAACGGCTTCACCAGACATCATGCCGGAACACGACAAATCGCTTGGCGGCAAGGCTTTGTCTGGTGGGTGGTGTTGTATCATACATCACTACTCTGTAGTCGAGTAACTAATACCATCTCTATGTATTAGTGTCTATGAATATTGTCTATAGTCTTGTCATTGTAACTTTGGATCTGACCTGGAAGACGTCGATCCCTATGTGTTAATTCTACAAGTGTAATAAACCAGTCTAATTATCTAAAGTCTTTAACATATACCAACACAATAATCATACATGGTGTCAGAAGTGAAAACGAAGAAAGAAAATTCATAAAATGCAAAAGTCGGATGGCGTCGGTGGCGGCCATGACACCGAAGCTACAATGAACAGTGGCTTGAAGGCGCTTAAAATATCGTCAGATGCAACAAACAACAATTACGAAGCCTGGAAGCGCTGGTGGCAACAGTTCGAATTATACTTGTTGGCAACGGGTTTAGACAAGTCCGGTGAGAAACGCAAGATCGCCATTTTATTACATCACATTGGTGAAAAATGCTTAAATATTTTCAACACATTCAACATAAATATTGGAGAAAGCACATTACATGACGTCAAAGCCAAATTCGACGAATTTTTTCAACCCAGAAAAAACATTACCATGTATCGTCACATGTTTTTTACCACACGTCAACAGAAATCGGAAAGCATCGAGGATTTCTTAACCGATCTCGAAAATAAAAGCCAAGATTGCGAATTTGGAACGCTCAGAGAATCTCTTATCAGAGATATTTTTATCGCCAACTTGAGTTTGGACTTAGCACATGTACGTCAGAGACTGCTGCAGGAACCTGATCTGACATATCAGAGGATGCGAGAGCTAGCTAGGACACTCATCGTCGCACAGCAGGATGCAGACCAAATTGTCAAGAGGTCCACTAGTGAAGAGTCTGAGAAAGTCATGCATCTGCGTCGGAGGAGCCGTGGTCGAGCGGAGCGTCAGCGACGGCGAGCTTCACCAGTCAGTCAGCAGGGATCCAGCGCAGGGAGGTCAAAGTCAAGTCCCAGTCCTGAGAAGCGCTCGAAGACGTGTAGCCGCTGTGGACAACACCACCGCTACAAATGTCCAGCGCAGGGAGCTAAATGCAGGTCATGTAACTCTTATGGTCATTTTGCAAAATTTTGTTACTCAAATAATAAAAAAGTCAGTCATTTAGAGTCTTTTAGTTCAACTGGTAGTCAAGATAATTTTGTTGGAATTTTAAATTGTCATAACTTCAGTCATAGTTATAAGTCTAGTCAATATAATTGTCATTTAAAGTCACAAAGTCATCACAATCAAAATCATTACAGACATAGCAGGTTGTCATACACACAGTCACAGTCACATCCCAAGTTACAATCAACGGTCAGGTCGCACATAGGCCAGTCGCAGTCAAAGTCTAAGAGATCTCATGAAGACTCATCTTGTCATAAAAAATATCCTGTGTCATATTTCTGTGATGAAAGTGGTGATAATGTCATATCTGAGAGGTCTAATAAAAAATGCCTCAGTGATGAAAAAAGTCTGGTGACTGATAAGTCCGAGAGATCTCATGAAGACTCATCTTGTCATATGTCATATCTCAATGATGAAAACACTAAACAGTCTGAGAGATTCACAGTCAAGTCAAAAAAGTCAAAAAGTCTTAGTCGAGATTCATATCTTAATGATGAGTACAGACACAAGTCTGAAGAATCTCACACAACAAACACTTGTAGAAAACACACCACTTGTAGAATTATTACAGCAAAGTCAACACATAGTAAACAGGTCAATACAGTCGAGTCAAAGGAAAATAAATACTATTCTAAACAGTCATGGAACATAAACATTTTAGTTGGTCATACACAAATTAATTGCATTATTGATTCTGGAGCTGATATCAATATTATGTCAAAGAAAACTTTTCAATCTTTGAAATGTCAAAGTCAAATGTCACTTGAGAAATGTCAAATAAACGTTAGTGGGTTTGGTGGTATATCAATACCCATCATGGGCAAAGTCAATGTAAAATGTAGTTTATCTTTAAATAATAGCACTATTAGTGTAAATATAGTGTTTATAGTCGCAGATTTAGTTTGTCCGAATGTTTTAGGTCTACCAACTTGTGAAAAATTAGGTATAATTCAAAGAGTTTTCTCTGTGTCTCAACAAAATTTTAGTGAACAAATTCTTACACAATACAATGATGTATTTCAGGGTCTTGGATGTCTACCTCAAGTCTGTCGCCTGAAACTCAAACCTGAAGCAGTGCCATGCGTGGATGCTCCGAGAAGGGTACCCTTCGCTTTACTGAACAAACTGCACGATGAATTGGATCGCATGGAGAAAATGCAGGTCATTGAAAAGGTTATTAAACCTACAGAATGGGTGAACAGTATAGTCATAACAGTCAAAAGCACGGGTCAGTTACGAATTTGTTTAGATCCTAGAAACTTGAATAAGAATATTGTAAGGGAAATTTATCCACTAAAGTCAATAGATGAGATCAGATCTCAACTAGCAGGAGCTGTTTGTTTTTCTCATTTAGATGCATTTTCAGGATTTTGGATGCTAAAACTAGATGAATATAGTTCTGATTTATGTACATTTCAAACACCTTTCGGTAGATATAAATATTTAAGGTTACCTTTTGGTATTAATGCATCGTCTGAAATTTTTCAAAGAGTCATGATGAATTTGTTCGGTGATTTAGAAGGAGTTCTAATATTCATCGATGATATTTTGGTATATGGACCAAACGAGTCAGTACATAATGAGAGAGTACATAAAGTCATGCAACGAGCACGTGAAGTCAATTTAAAGTTCAATAAGTCTAAATGTAAATTTTTAGTATCAGAAGTCTGTTTTTTAGGGTATGTTTTTAGTAAAGATGGTGCCAGGGTTGATGAAGAGAAAGTAAAAGCAATTGTCAATATGCCCACACCAAAAAATGTCAAAGAATTGCAAAGAATATTAGGTATGATCAATTATTTAGGTCCCTTTATTAGCAATTTGTCACAAAAAACTCAAATTTTAAGAAATCTTTTGAAGAAAGATTCAGTCTGGACTTGGGATGAAAACCATAGTCAATGTCTTAAGAGTTTAATCGATGAAATTACAAATACACCAGTTTTAGCTCATTATAATCCCAATGTACCATTAGTCTTGTCAGTCGATTCGTCAAAGTCAGCATTAGGAGCAGTCATTATGCAGAATAATAAACCTATTGCTTATAGTTCAAAAACATTAACTCAAACTCAGTCAAGGTATGCTCAAATTGAGAAAGAATTGTTAGCCATTCAGTTTGGTTGTGAAAAATTTCACCAGTATGTGTACGGTCATAAAGTAACTGTTCATACTGATCATAAACCTTTAGTCTATCTTTTTAAAAAGCCATTACATGATGTACCAGCAAGATTGCAACGTATGATGTTAACTTTACAAAAATATGATTTGGAAGTTATACATGTTCCAGGTAAAGAAATGTTTATATCTGACACTCTGTCTAGAGCAGCATTGAAAGAACATTATATACCTGAGAATGAGTCAGAAATATCTTGTCATGTCAATTTAATGCATTCTAGTCTAGCAGTCACAAAGGAGTACTGTACAAAATTGTTACAGAACACTAAGAAAGATGATACTTTGCAATTGTTAAAAAAGTATTATTATGAAGGTTGGCCAAAAAATAAAAATAATGTCAGTCAGTCAATAAAACCATTTTGGAATATACAAGCTGAAATTCATGTAGTCAAAGATTTGTTGTTCAAAGGGTCAAAATTAATAGTACCACAGTCAATGTATAAGGAAATGTTAGGTAAAATTCATGAAGGTCACCAAGGTATAAATAAATGCTTAAAACTGGCTAGAGAGTCTTTGTACTGGCCAAGCATGTCAGCTGATATTAAAAACTTGGTAGAACAATGTTATGTATGTGCACAATTTAAACCTAATAATCCAAAGGAACCACTAAAAAATTTTGAAATTAATAAATATCCATGGCAACAAGTAGGTGTTGATTTAATGTATTTTGATAACCTTACTTATTTAATTGTCACAGATTATTATTCTAAATTTATAGAAATAGCTTTGTTACATAAAAACAGTACAGCAAAGAATGTAATAACACATTTAAAGTCCATTTTTGCTCGTCATGGAATACCTTTATCTTTAGTGTCTGATGGTGGTCCTCCTTTTCAGTCATTAGAATTTAAGAATGTTATGCATGAATGGGACATAGAACACATTGTAACTAGCCCATATCATCCACAGTCAAATGGTCAAGCAGAGAGTTCAGTCAAAATTATCAAAAATATGTTAAAAAAATGTAAAAGAAACTCATCTGATCCATACATAGCTTTATTACAGTATAGAAACACACCTAAGAATAATTTACCATCTCCAGCTCAATTGTTAATGTCCAGGAATTTAAGAAATAACATTCCTATGTCTTATAAGAAATTAAAACCTAAAGTGGTTACATTCAAAAATTATGAAGAATGTGTCAAGCAAAATAATAAAAATAAGTCTAAATATTATAATAGAAATACAAAGTCATTGTCATTATTGTATCCCGATGATCATGTATACTTTAAAAGAAAGCCTGATAGCAATTGGGAACAAGCCATTGTCAAGCTAAGGTTGGCTAATAATAGGTCATATGTCGTTGAGGATGTCAATGGAGTCAGGTATAGGAGGAATAGGGTTCATTTAAGACACAAATATTCTCCTATGCTATCCAATTCGTCGCAGGGGAGAGAGGAAGGTAACAGGCAGGAGTCTAGACCTCAAGAGCTCTCATCTCAATCCTCAGTCAGTCAATATTGTTACGGGCTAGGGGTACTAAAATACCGGTTAAGGGTTACGAAGTTTATTTGCAACGAAGGTACAGTCGATTGTAGGCAATGACAAGTAGAATGTTGCTGATGTTGCACCGAAGTCTTCACTTACGTCCACGAAGTCCGTGTCGTAAACACACAATAACACTACAAATGTTACTTCACGTAGTACTCACAGTTCTCGTTACAGTTGTCGCAGTAGGTATTCTCAAAGATCGCTTCTTAAGTGTCGCTGTTTTCGTATCGGTAGTCAAGTTTAGACTGACTCGGCGCCGGCGTCACGGCGCTATATATAGTCCAGCTGATCGAACATTCCAGAGTCGTCTAGACGTAATAATAATAGCGCATAACTTCGAGTACATTCGGTAAGTACCTACGGTAATTCCCGGAAACGGGCTTCTAGAAATTTCGATGTCGTCACTTAGTTGACAAAATTGATGAAACCTGTACCATTCGATAGGCCACCTTAAGTCTAGGAATGCGTTTTTATATTACCCCTAGATAATGTCTAGGTCTCGAGTTATAATGCCTAAAAGTCACGCACTGCATGTCACGCGATATTGAACCTTATGCCCTCGACATAAGGTGCATTCGTAACAAGCAGGGGGCTTAGACATGCTCGTCCCGAGCATGATTTGATCCATAAAAGCGAGCTAGGCGGTCTACGTGTACGATCTTCAGCTTCCCCCTAGGTCCTTTCCTTATCCGGTAGGTGACATCGTTTATCCTGGTTACTATGGTGTACGGACCCTCCCATTTGGCTTGAAATTTCGGACTCTTTCCTTTTCTCCTAATGGGATTATGTAACCATACCAAAGTTCCCTCTTCAAAGCCGGGCACGTTAGCCTTGCGGTCGTATCGGATCTTCATTTTCTCGCTGGTTTTCAGACCGCTCTCTCTCACTAGCTCATGTATTCTATCGAGCTTACGCCGCAGGTCGGCCACATAGTCGACAGCTAGGATAGGGGTATCGGGGGGTGTTCCGGTTAGTGCATCTATGGGTAGTCTAATTTCCCGGCCGAAGTTGACTTTCGCCGGTGTACAATTTGTGCTATCATGTGTTGCAGAGCGGTATGACATTAAGAAGAGTGGAATGTATTGGTCCCAGTCCCTCTGGTGTTCTTCCACTACTTTGGCCAAATGATTCTCTAGCGTCTGGTTGAATCTTTCGACCATTCCATCTGACTGAGGGTGATATGGTGTTGTACGAGTCTTATGTATCCCGAGTAGTTGGCAAACCTCTTGAAATAGCGAAGACTCGAAGTTTCTACCCTGGTCAGAGTGTAACTCCAAGGGAACGCCAAATCGACAGAACACCTCGTGAACTAGCTTTTTGGCGACGGTATGAGCTTCTTGGTTGGGTACTGCAAAAGCTTCTGGCCATTTGCTGAAATAGTCTTGCATGACGATGATATACCTATTCCCTTCTTCAGTGATAGGGAATGGCCCAGCTATATCGACAGCAACTCTTTCCCATGGTGCACCAACATTGTACACTTTCAGCCGACCTCTGGCTCTTGTTTGCGGTCCCTTTACTGAGGAGCAGGCTACACATTTCCTACACCAGTCCTCTACGTCTTCGCGGCAATGCACCCAATAGAATCTTTTTCTCACCTTCTCCAAGGTTTTCTTCACTCCTAGATGTCCTCCGGATACTCCGTCGTGCACCTGCTTTAGCACTGATGCGACTTTATCACAGGGGACAACTATCTGTAAGGCGACCTCCTGTCCACTAGGTGATTCCCATTTTCTCTTCAGAACTCCATTATCAATTATCAGGCTGTCCCATTGAGCCCAGTAACTTTTTGCTGTTGGGCTAAGCGCTGATATTTCACTCCAAGCGGGCCTCTGCCCACGTTTCTTCCATTCGATTACTGTCTTCAAGTCACTATCTTCCTTTTGTGCCTCTTCCAATGATCGATTATCCCAGTCTTCATCCAAAGCGTTCACCTGGATAATCCTTACGTTCTCTTTCTTTTCCTGTTTGGCACAATGTCGGCAAGATTCTTCGCAAGGCCGTCTAGATAAAGCATCAGCATTATTGTGTGACTTGCCTTTTCGATGTTCAGTGACAAAGTCAAATTCTTGCAGCTGCTCTATCCACCTTGCTACTTGTCCTTCTGGGTCTTTGAACTGAAGCAACCACTGTAAGGCAGCGTGATCGGTGCGAAGTGTAAACTGTCTCCCAATCAAATATTTCTTGAAGTGTTGTAAGGTCTTAACAACGGCTAGAAGTTCTCGACGGGTAACACAGTAATTTCTTTCTGGCTTGGAAAGACATTTGCTGAAATAGGCAATAACGACCTGCCGATCTCCTTGTGTTTGAGAGAGAACTCCTCCAATGCCAACATTGCTGGCATCCGTGTCCACCAGAAATCGGCCTTCCCGACTAGGGTAACCTAATACAGGAGCCCCACACAAGTGAGTTTTGAGTAGCGCAAATGCCTGTTCGCAGTCAGGATTCCATTCAAATTGACACTTTTCCTCTGTTAAACGATGCAACGGTTTCGCTAACTCGGAGAAGTTCTTCACAAACCGACGGTAATATGCACACAGACCCAAGAAAGAGCGTACCTCAGTTTTGTTACGAGGGGTAGGCCACTTCGACACGGCTTTTATTTTTTCAGGATCTGTTCGAATTCCTTGCGCCGAAATAATGTGCCCTAAGTATCCAACCTCTTTCTGGAATAGTGTACACTTACTAGGACTGAGTTTTAAATTCGCTTCACGCAGTTTTTGGAACACTTTCTCCAAATTGCGTAGGTGCTCTTCGAAGCTTCGTCCCATAATGATGATGTCATCCAAATAGACCAGGCATGCATCACCTAACAACCCCACCAAAATGCGCTCCATTAAACGCTCGAATGTAGCTGGAGCATTGCACAGTCCAAAAGGCATGACATTGAATTGCCAGAGACCGTTGCCAGGGCCAGTGGAGAAAGCGGTCTTTTCTTTATCCTGCTGACAGATTTCCACCTGCCAGTATCCACTTTTGAGGTCAACTGTGGAGAACCATTTCATGCCACTTAGCAAGTCCAAAGTGTCATCTATACGTGGCAGAGGATAACTGTCCTTTTTCGTGGCATCATTCAACATCCTGTAGTCAACGCAGAACCTTGTACTGCCATCCTTTTTCTTGACTAGGACAACTGGAGATGACCAAGGGCTGGTAGATGCTTCGATAATTCGGTTTTTCTCCATATCTCTTAACATTTCCGTGATTTCCTGTTCTCTTGCAAAGGGTATACGACGTGGTCTCTGTCTTATCGGCTGTGTATCCCCCGTATCTATATGGTGTTTGACTAGCCCGGTCCTTCCCACGTCACCATCGGTCTTCGAGAAGATGTCATGGAAGTTATGCAACAGTTCCTTAACTTTGTGACTTTCGAACTTGTTTAAATTACCCTTACAATTTTCGAGTAGTGTCGATACATGTTCCTGCCACTTCTTATCACGTTCCTTTTCGTGCACCTCTGTTTTTCTCAAAGATGCTACATTATCGCACACACCCACCACGCGATTCTTTTCGAGAATTATTTCTTTGTTACTAACGTTGATTATGCGTATTTTTGGTTTATCGGAAATCATCATCAGTGTCCTCGCCGTTATCCAGTCTGGGTGACCTCCAGAATCTTCTATTATAATGCAACGTTTGCGGCATCCTATTGGTGAAAATCTAACATCTACTAAAGTTTCTGACCTTGGTGGTAATACCGTTTTCCTTAAACAATACGCTGACCCTTGTTTTGCACCTTGAAGAAAGACTTCTTGTTCTGGAAAACTCAATACTCCTTTTGCTACATTAAGGACGCATTGTTGTTTCTTCAAAAAGTCCAGTCCTATAATGCAATCATCTGTAATATTCGCTACTAAAACAGGGTGCGTGAATGTCTTATCACCCATTTTCAAGGTCACATTCGTTTCACCAAGGACGAGCACTGGTTGGCCGGTGGCGGTTTGTAATCGGCATTGTGAAGACCCTCTTTTCCATGCTATGGTCCGAGGAAATAGCTCCGGTCGTGCAATAGTTCTTGATGCACCAGTATCCAATGTGAAACTGCATGACTTACCATTCAGTTCTCCTTCTATAATAAGACTGTTTCCGTCACCCACTTGTGATACTGTTATAATGGGGGCTTCACGTCGACCAGCCAGTACTCGCCCCATAGCCCTGGCTGTTCCTAGTTTAAATCCTCTGCTTCCACCTGTGTCCCAGAAGTACTTCTTCCCTTAGACTTCCTCGGACAATTGATACGAATATGCCCCTTTTCGCCGCACTCATAGCAGGTTGGTCCTTGTCGGCTTTTTATTGGTGCGGTTACCTCACGGATACGATGATGTTGTCGGCCATCTTGACGTACAGCTTCCACCTCTAAAGCGTGTGTCAAGGCTGCCTTCAGAGTCTGGTGGTGACCCAGACGAACTGCAGCCCTGACTTCTGCATCTCGAATCCCATCAGTAAACGCTTGTACCGTAGTAGTATCAATTAGTCCCGGTGTTGATGCATACGCCCTTCGAACGATGCGCTCTATTTCCGTAGCCCATTGTTGCAAACCTTCATTGCTCTTCTGTGTGCGGTCGCGGAGTTGAGCCCTGTAGACATGTTCGAGGTGTTTCTCCCCGTATCTAGACTCTAACGCTTCCAACAAACAGGCTAGGGTATTACAATCGCCGGAAATGTTTTCGAGGATTTGTACCGCATCACCACGCAGAGCAAGCGTAAGAGCGGTTACCGCTTGATCGTCGTCCCAGTTGTTGCCTTTCGCGACCTTTTCGAATTGAAGGCGGAAGGCCACCCATGACGTTGTTCCGTCAAAATGAGGTACTTGGAACGTCGGCAAAGCATTGGGTACAGGTACCACACCTTTAATACCTCCTTTCTGCACAGCTTTATGGAGAAACTGTATTTCTTTCTCACACTCCATGATGGTACTGTCTAGTTTATCAAAACGCACATCATGTTTGTCTATTCGAGCGTCTTGCTGGTCTATGCGCGTATCTTGCTGGTCCATACGTGCATCTTGTTGTGCTGTTTTTACTCGTAAGTTCGTTGACCTCTTCTTTGGTGTTTTCCCATTTTTCGTTTAATTCTAATACCAGCTGCTGAGATTCCTTTATTTGTGCCTGGGTTTGTTTTATTTGTACCTGGGTTTCTGCCTGGGATTCTGCTACTATGCTTTTTATTTGCGCCTGGGTTTCTGCCTGGGATTGTTTTATCTGTGCCTGGGTTTCTGCCTGGGATTCTGCTATACTCAGCCTTATTTGCGCCGTCAAGTGAGCCAGTAATGCCGATAAATCGCATCCGCTGGTTCCGGGAATAGTGGTGGTACTAGGCGCACTCACATTCGTCGGTGTTACGACGGCCGCATCGTCTATGGGTGCAGGGACACTAAGCGATTCTTCCTCTTGACGCGCCAAATCCATCGCTGCTTGTCGTCGCATGCGAACTCTTTCGTCTTCCCTTGGCGTGACCGGCATTCCGCTTCTGACACCAATTGTTACGGGCTAGGGGTACTAAAATACCGGTTAAGGGTTACGAAGTTTATTTGCAACGAAGGTACAGTCGATTGTAGGCAATGACAAGTAGAATGTTGCTGATGTTGCACCGAAGTCCGTGTCGTAAACACACAATAACACTACAAATGTTACTTCACGTAGTACTCACAGTTCTCGTTACAGTTGTCGCAGTAGGTATTCTCAAAGATCGCTTCTTAAGTGTCGCTGTTTTCGTATCGGTAGTCAAGTTTAGACTGACTCGGCGCCGGCGTCACGGCGCTATATATAGTCCAGCTGATCGAACATTCCAGAGTCGTCTAGACGTAATAATAATAGCGCATAACTTCGAGTACATTCGGTAAGTACCTACGGTAATTCCCGGAAACGGGCTTCTAGAAATTTCGATGTCGTCACTTAGTTGACAAAATTGATGAAACCTGTACCATTCGATAGGCCACCTTAAGTCTAGGAATGCGTTTTTATATTACCCCTAGATAATGTCTAGGTCTCGAGTTATAATGCCTAAAAGTCACGCACTGCATGTCACGCGATATTGAACCTTATGCCCTCGACATAAGGTGCATTCGTAACAATATGTAACTCGTTCTGGAAGAGTTGTAAAGCCAACCAGAAGGCTAATTGATGAAATAGATTAAGTAGAACATTGTATCCTAGATTAAGACCTAACCATAGTCTTAAGTCATTGTCTAAATTGTAACTAAGTCAGGTCTCTATAATATTGTTTGTCAAGGGTTAATTTAAACTTAAACAAGGGGGATGTTGTATCATACATCACTACTCTGTAGTCGAGTAACTAATACCATCTCTATGTATTAGTGTCTATGAATATTGTCTATAGTCTTGTCATTGTAACTTTGGATCTGACCTGGAAGACGTCGATCCCTTTGTGTTAATTCTACAAGTGTAATAAACCAGTCTAATTATCTAAAGTCTTTAATATTTACCAACACTAGAATCATACAGGTGGTAACTAAACTAACGTACTAACTTTACAGCTTTTGAATAAAACATGGGATACTTTTTATCCCCATTTTCCTCCAGGATCGCAAATACGTAATTGATGTTGCTAATTTTCCAGAAAATACCACCTACCTAACTCTTCACCGTGAGACTGCAGATCAGTGGCTGGTAATCGAAAACTTATTGCTGATGAGGGACTGCGAAACTGGAGACTTCGTGGTATTTACCCGGTTTCCTGTGCAACCTCGAAAAGTCGAGATTATGGACGCCCTAAAGATGTTTGGCGAAAACGAACCCAATGGCACAATGGCGTGTAATATTGAGAAAACTTGGCTAAAATATAACGAGGATGTTAATTTACAATGATCACAGCTAGATAAATAATATAACTGTAATTTTAAACAGTACCTGGGTAATTCATAGTACTGCTTAAGCAATTGTGCTAATTTGGAAACGTTAATTAAAATTACGTTACGTCTTTAGACGTTAATTACAATGTTAAATGTATGGTGATAAACAACCATGCAATTTAAACGCCATTCGCTTAAAAAACTTAATTGGTGACAAAATTTCGCGAATAGAGTATGAACTAATTTAGTCTAAAGTTAATTTAATTATAACAATTTATTCGACCGCATCTTAATCAAAGACAATCATGGTGCGAGTAGGTATTCATCGCATGCATATGTCACTTTTTGATCACGTGTTCACAACCCTTTAGAGTTAACTTGAAATCTGAGCGGCCACTTCCAACCCACGCGCTGGTACCGCTTTTACGATCCACGCTTTAGTACCGCGCTTACGTCATCCAAGTGAACCACCAAGTTAACCCTTGTGGATCGTACAGTCACCTTCCAATTTCCCCAACAAGAAGTTACATATGAACGTGACATTTGCTTATTGCCGCAATATAATAATAAACGTTTATTTTTTACAGCACATAATGAAACATAAGTTTAACACATCATTAAGTATAAAGAAACTGGAGCCTGTACTAGGACTATCTGTGTTACAGGTCTCCGGCCTCCTGACTATACTTTCATATCACAATTACTAATACACTTAATACAAACATATACTAACAGATGACGAAAATTATGGGATGAAAGAAAATTGAGAAAAAATACCAATAAATAATAAATAAATATGTTATAAGATAATTTATAGGGTGTGAATGTTATCACTCATTTTATAAATGTAATTTTTTTATTTTCTGTCTGTCTGGATCCTAAAAGACTATAATCAAACCTACTACTCTGTAAATAGTTACATGTGATAATAAAAAAAAATCTATAGGCGCCGACTTATACCTACTCCTATTTGTATTCGTCGATTGAAACTAGATTTATTCTGCGCCTTTATATTCCCTGTTTCAATATTAAGTATTGGGACAATATTAAGTATTGAGTAGTATCTTGTTGAGTGTTATTTAAAAAAAGGTCATAATAATAACAAGATACAGTAAGTTTTAGTATGCTTTTTCACGCATGCCTATAAATATTCCCAGACGTGTTAGTTACAAGAGTAGCTACAGAGATTTATATTAAATATCTTGTAATAAACATTTTTACAATACTTTTTCACTAGTTTTGTGTTTTATTTAGCCACACATCAAGTTTTACAATCGATATTCATTCATTAATCAATCTAAAAATCCTCTTCGTCAAGCTTCTAGTAATTCCGATCAAATCAAAAGTCATTTACCTATTCAAATTAGGCTAAGTGGGTATTTTACCAACGTCACCAAAATGCCCACCCTTCACCACTTCTAGTGCTCTCAGCACAGCTATCTGTTCAAACTGTTTTACAAGTAGCTTGGCTGATATACACCAAGTCTAATAAAAATACGCCGAACCGATAGGGGTAGGCAGAGGCACGAATAGTGCGCCCACATTTCCGCACTTATATTCAAGTCCCATAAGGGATTCAAATATTTAGGGGGCTAGCCGGGCAAAAATCTAGACTCCGGCTACTTCTTCCAATTACATAATCAGCTTCTAATATAAACATAATTCACCACGCGAGCCAGATAAGCTTCGTACACGCTGATCCCCGTTTGAGAGCAGTGGTGTAGAAATTAAATACAGCACATAAAATGCCTATCTGGTTTCGGATTCACAACCTACTAAGAAAAAGTAGTGTATGAGTAATATACCGGATACTACCGGATACTACTGCTCTTACAAAAAAGAATGAGATTAAATTATTCGTACTATTCCTGAGATTCCAAATGAACTTCAGTTCGCAAACAATGCAGGCCAATACACTTCGCATTCCCAAGAGGGTATCAAAACAAACCGACATGGTATAAAATAAATAATGACACAGTCAAAAATACATTACAACGGAAACCCGATTAAATACGCTGAACAAAATATAAATAAAGGGATCCCGGGATTGTTTAAAAAGACGAGCTTTCCGTGTTGATTTTCCGAAACATTTTCTCAACACAGGTAAGCAAATGATCCCCAAAGATTGGAAGATGCTAAGGTTGATCTCTCGCTTAGCAACACGTGTTGCGCAATATGGGTGGATAACAACTGTTGTGACAGATAAGCTTGTCTATCTTCTAGCAACATAATACTACAAAACACACACACACACACACACACACACACACATACACTATCATCATCATCATCATCGACTTTTTTAATCGTCTCACTGCTGGGCACAGGTCTCCTCTCATACAGAGAAGGATTGAGCGTAATCACCACGCTTGCTCAATTTACCTTACAATTTAGTATGTCGAACGTTGATCGGATACATTTTTATAAGAAAATATTCAGGTAGATGGGAAATTATTTCTTGTTTCTTGAAATATGAAAGTCCATTGCCCTATATATAAATACGTACAAAGTCTGTTCCCAATCTCATCTCATAGTGTCGAAACTTGAGAAAATAATTTGAAAAGTAGAGGTATTTTTGACAAATTGAGACGGATATTAGAATCATCAGATATGATTCCAATATCCGTCTAAATCTGTTGTTAAATGTGAACAGAATAACATAATGCAGTTAGCGAAGACCGGCAACCCCACCTTCAGTTCACTATAAAAGGAGCGGCCTACCCGCGCACGTCCTCCAAAACCGTTTTCTACGTAAAGCCACAAATGCCCCTTGGTTCGTCCGTAATGAGATCCTCCATCTTGATCTCCCAAATCCCCACCATCCAGCAGTTCATGAAGCGTCTCTCCAAACGCTTCTTTGACACTGCCGCCAAGCACCGCAATCCCCTGATAGTAGCGACTGCTAACTATACCCCCTCCCGACCTGGAAGTAAGTACTGGCAAAAAATTGACCGAGTCATCAATAGCCGACCTTATGGTGGACAAACACTCCGGGCCGTACCTGGAGCGGTTCTGCCTCAAAGTGGCTAAGCAATCGATAGATAGAAACCGGACGAGGGCAGCACAGCCAAGCACTGTGCCGTCGACAAGATTTGTTTAATTTTAAAATTGTAAAAGTAAGATAGTATAAGTAGGAAAGACTAATAAATATTGTATATAATATAAGAAAAGAATGACTAAGAAAAGAAAAGAATATTGACAGGGGAAAAAAGCAACCCCAAAAAAAAAAAAAAGAAATGACAAGGCCAATGCCGCATAAAACAAGGCGCGGAAAAAATAGAATTGGCGGAAATAAAAAAGGCAAATAATGATTCTTGCCATGCAAGAAGAAAAGAGACGGCACATTTAAAAAAAAAAAAAAAAAAAACTATACCCCCTCCACCATCTCCAAGCTTCGCCGCCCAAGGCATGCCCTCACAGACCCCGATGACCCCATAACCCTCCTCCAAGAGACCAATAGGGCCACTAGCACAACAAACAAAAAAGACCAACCTACCGACCTCCGGTCCATCGCGACGCGTTCAACGTAGTAGCCCCCTCCCCCGTCCCTTGTCCGATGAAGGCCAGCCCGCGCTGCAGCTGAGCCAGTAAATATAATTTCCCAACCATGACCTCTGAGTTTGTTACGGACGTTTCTTCTCAGAGCCAGTACTAGGAAACGCCGCGGTCATCAAACCGAACTAAAACAAAAAATCGATCCAGCCGTCCCTTGCTGTTCTCTCCAGCGACGCCCTAAGTCGAGGTTCGTACCCCACAGGGGGTGCCCTTAGCGTGTAGTCGCTTAGTTTTTAGTCGCCCTGGCTGGAGGCTTTAAATTCATTTAAGCCATTTACAGGAAAGTCCGGTTAAGTAGTCACGGCCTCTCAAGGTCAACTACGAGATGCCATAGTCAAAAAAAAAAAAACAAAAAAAGCGCACGTCCTCTTTTAGAATCGTCACTTGAAGCTGTAACATCGCCCAAACTCTGTGAGACCTATATTTTGCTATCGTTTTACATTTTATTGTGTAGTCATTAATTGTTATTCTGTTCCTATGTAAATTCATAAATTCTGGTTGTAATTGTAATTCAAATGGATAATATACGAACATTGGAGCCTCTACCTCCTGATTTGTTTCTTTTAATAAACACCACTTCTGATCGCTAAATATATCTTAAAACATAAAATCATGACACAGCAACATGTTGCAAAAACACCTTTAGTAGCATGTTGCTACTGAGTAAACACAGCTTGATCCTAACAGATTGGCTACCGTAAAATGCAGGACTAGGGCAGGCGGCAAACACGAACGGTAGAAATAAGGATTTACGCTACCAGGGGACACAGTTTGATAAATTGTTTGTAACACACAATGGCGTTGAAAGTATACAATATGTAAAGAAAACCCCGTCCGACCCATAAGGATAATAAAGGTTAGGTAAACATATGACCAAATAAAATATGTAATTTTACGTAATCATCATATAACAATATTAATTAATTTTGATATAATCTTTTTTTTCGCAAATGAATTCCTAATTCCCCAAAATTTGGTCATTTTTTAATAAGTGACAACACCATTTTTGAGGATATTATTTTGGGCGAATAGCGATGCTACCGCGTGCCACGTGGCTTGCCCCCTTCCGCGCGCGCATTATTGCCTACCGCAGATGTATTAATTTACCTCCTTTTGCGAAATAATATTTATTTTTAGGGGGATTTTTTTAAGTTTGGCTGGCTTTGTAGGCATTATTAGAATCAGTTATCGATACCTAACAATATCTTCATGGGTCGAACAGGGTTTTCTTTACCTATCAATATGGGTACATTTGTTTTAAAAGTGTGGGTATATATTTTTATAAGAGATGTTGTTATGAAAATCTTTTAAATATGTTATTGTGAGAATGTAAATATAATAAGGTACTTCGAACTTATTGTCTTCATAACACACGTCCCTTATGTTACTAAGGGTTGGCGTATACTTAATCATACTTATTACAGATCACGGCGAAGCCCAAAAGAAGGGTAATATTTTTTCTCGCGTGTTCCCATTCCATTAGCATTCACGGAAGAAAAACCTTTTTAACTCAGTATACAGCGTAGTAGGGACGTCAAACTAATTTCAACGCAGTTTCAGAAAACACGTACTGAATCGGTTTCTGTATGTCATTTTGAAACTCCTTGAGCAGAAATATTTTATCAGTTATAAAAAAAGAAAAAAACTACATAAAAGGAAAGTTCCCTAGTTTAGAAGAGTACCTACATAGCATACGGAAACCAAAAATGATTTAGAATATGGTTTTATACAAGGGAGTCTAAAAACTCCCTTGTGCCACCAACCATGTGTTGAATTCAAAGTTTTAATTAGCTTCTCTCTTCATTAGGCGATGTCGATATATAATTAGTGTTGCCCAAATTCAGTCTTGGTCTTGCAGTCTTGGTCTTGTTCTTGCGTTTTTGCAAGACCAAGACCAAGAACAAGACCGCGTATTTTTAGCAAGACCAAGACCAAGACTGACCGTGCAAGACTTGAGCAAGAACAAGACATAGCCTGCAAGACTCTTGCGTCTTGCAGCTAGGACTTAGCGCTATTTCACTGAGTAGTTAGGTGTAACAGTTCGGTGTATAGGTAGGTACGCTTAGGAATTCTATGAGACGCAAAAAACTGTATCAAAGAATATGAAAAACTGGACCTATGCGCATTACGACTAATACCATAAACATAGCGAATAAAAAAATATCTATTAAAATCAAACTGAGTGCATGCATAGTTATGTTTTAACCATCGGCACTTTGATAATGCGGCATCAAAGGTTTTGTACATTACTTCTCAAAGAAATTTGCCGCTTTTCGGAAGTAGGTACCTACATGGTTATGATACACGCGCCGGCGGCTTCTTTTGAAATATAAAACAATTGTTGCCGCCACGCCGAAATCATAACATTTGACACTATTTGATTGCCGCCATAGGGCGTAGGTATACTCATGCAAAATAATTTCGAATTTTAAGAGTACCTACAGGTGTTCCAAAGAATAAATAAGTTTCAGAGTGTTTAGAATGAAAATGAATACATTATACTGATCACGCAAATAGTATTATGATAAGGATAGGTAGTAGATGTCATATTAATTCATTCTAGTAAGTATATATTATAATATTGATTACTTATATGGTTTTAAACTAATTACTTAGGTACTATTATCACCCGTTTAATAAATATTGTAGCCACTTTTAAATAAATATACTTGAAACGTGTAAAAAAATTCTACAAAACTAATAAAATAATATAAAAAGCGTAGGTACTTACCTACTAATAAAATAAAAAACCTGCGATAAGAGTTTTGTATTACTTACCAGCCCGAATATCTCTGAGAGAGATGATGAGAGTAAGTCTCAAAGTCTCATTTGTTTTTTTACATGTTTTAGCAAATGTAAGCTTATAAATCATAAATGTTTATTAAGAAACAGTTACTTCCATGGAAAACGACATATAGGTCAGTTGATTTATCAAATCTTCAGTTATTTATTAATCTGCTTGATCTTTACTATGGCTATGTTAATTCAAACTCACAATGTTCCAATTCTAATACGTTTTTCTAAGATTTAAAGTAAACTTTAATAAATAGTAATAGACTAATAGGTAATTGCAAGACTTGCAAGACTCTTGCTGCAAGACCAAGACCAAGACCAAGACTGGAAGCGCAAGACCAAGACCAAGACCAAGACCAAGTGTATTCGCGCAAGACCAAGACCAAGACTGGCTAAGTCTCGTCTTGTTCTTGCATTTGGGCAACACTATATATAATATGTAAAGAAAACCTTGTCCGACCCGTGAAGGTGTTGTTAGGTATCGATAACTGATTCTACTAATGCCTACAAAGCCGGGCTAATTTTAAAAAAAAAAAACCTAAAAAAATAAATATTATTTTGCAAAAGCAGGTAACTCATACATGTGTGGGGACTGGGCACGCGGCACGTGGTCGCATCGCTCATAATAATACGGTAGAAAATGGTGTTGTCACTTTTAAAAAAGATACCAAATTTCGGGAAAGTTCGAATTAATTCGCGAAAAAAACGGTTATTTCAAAATTCATTAGTATTGTTACTGTGCCGAATATGTTAAATTTCATATTTTATTTGGTCATGCGTTTACCTAACCTTTATTATCCTTATGGGTCGGAAGGGGTTTTCTTTTCATTTTGTATATTAAAATGTCACTCAACTACCACGTGAATGTTTATAAAAATACTGTATTTTTCCATTTCAATACCTATGTTAACACCACAGAGTAAAATTATTATTACACAATTCACTACGTAATTCCAGTAGTCACTATGAAACAAGCGAGCGCAAAAATCAATGGAACGCAAAACTCAAACTAAATTCCCATGAAACACTTAAAGTACCTACTTTCGAAGGCTCGTGGAAACGGCGTGCAATTTAATTCGTCGGGTTTACCCTATTTGTAGTGCAGGCAGTGTAATAAACATGGATTTGGGTACCGGGAGTGAAGTGTGCCATTCGTCTGGTTGAGTCGGGGTGATTCGGAGTATTCGATATTTGAGATATACATATATTTGCCTCGGAAAGCACGTTAAGAGGTGACTCCAGTGCCGTAGAATTTCAAAAATAAGGTATTTGAAGAAACTATTGCCGTCGCGCCGCTTTCAACCTCTTTCCGTGAAGTGCGAATGGGACAGTTGCAGCTCAGGCTGATTGATTTTACCAACAAAAACGTTGATCAAAAGAAGTTTCTTATTCCTCTGTTTTATTTTTCAAAACACTACAGATCTTATTTTCATATCGAAATTTAGAGAAAAAGTATACCTATGCTTCTATTATTTTTAATTGTGAAATACTTATCACATTTGTCTAATAAATAATCATCTGAACATCGCGGTAAAAATGGATTATATTTCGGGATGTTGAAATATCCTATTTTTTTTTTTATTAATTTAGTTTTAGATAAAATCAAATGATAGGAGCACGTATAATCAGAGTGTAAAATAGTAGAAAAAAATGCTCTAAAGGCGTTATCCACGAAGAAAACACCGCAATACGTTTGTATAAAGAGGGCGCCACTAGAGTCTTAACGGGTATAGTAGCCTCAATGACCTTGTGCATGTGGGCGGAACTAAACGCCGTACTCCCGAATTCGTAAAATGCGAGCGGTGGCGCGCTAAACTAAAACGACAATCAAAGAATATCCAGAGATGCAGACAAGCCGCGTGTAGGTCACGATTTGTGCCTACGATTTCAGACGGGGGTATGGATGCAAGACGATAAATGTATATTTTGCATTGATAAATGGTAATATCGTACTATAATATATTTTTAGTATTCTTGATCAATGTTTAAATAAAATCAAGGAGTGCTCGTTACACAGTTTAATGGCCGATCGCAGACTGACAGACATTTGTAAAACAAGTACCCACACATTATAATATATCATAACATTAACATAAAAATTAATGGTAGATGGTAATATCTATCGATTCAACATATTTGAATTTTTTTTTTCACTACTTTTCAGTATATGAGTATCATGTCTTTGCAGTGTCCTTGAATTAATTACTAATGCGAATAACATAAACGAGTTCATCGCGTTAACGTAAAACAAACGCGCACTAGGCACTTTGTGATATTTTTATTAAAAAAAAAAACGTTGAACCACACTAGAAATTACTTTTATCGTGGGTACATTTTTAAACATATAAATTCACAGACACAAACAGCCAGACCCGGAACAACTACTTGTAGGACATGTTCTGAATATTTGTTCCGCGCGGGAATCGAACCCGCGACACGCAGCGCAGCAGTCAATAGCTTAACCGCTGCGCTAACCGTGCTTTATATAGATGCCTTGAGATTACAAAGCGCGTAGTTTCGGCCGTTTTCCATAAAGAGATAGTACCCTATTTATACTGTGTCAGTGACGTCGGATTGAATGTACTTCGTCGTAATGAGGTTTCAAATAAAACACGAGTTATTTTAAAATCTGTAAATTTTAATTCTTCGATCCAATAAATAACATGCGAGATTATAGGCATATCTAAAGCTGCAGAAATTTCTTGCAGTTGAGAATGGCCACAGTCTATTTCTATTGTTCCTACAACTGCACAGCTGATATTGATTTCTGTAGGATGTGCAAAATGTTTCCATACACATACGGCATTTAAAAATAAATAGGGAATGTAGTCCCACTTGTCGTTCTCCACCAATATCCACAGATCCTAAACCACAGTCTATAATTCTCCGTGCTTGGCAATTTTCTTTAGTTCTGAATAAAAGTAAGCAATATTAATTATGCGTCGCCCTTCGATGAAACAAGCTTGACATTTGTTGAGGTTTTGGTGATATTTTGAGCTAAAAAAAGATATAACATACATTTTAATTAACCCTGGCAACACTGTTAGAGATTTTTGTCAAGGAATTAAGAATTTATCAAGAAAAATTAATTAAGAATTAACAAAAAATTAATTTTACAGGTATATGATATATTTGTAAACTAAAAATATAGGTTGTAGGACATGCAGGCATAATTTTACCTGAATGATGATGATGGAACTTGCGTCGTTTTTTTGTGCACATAGAGATATACCTATAATATTATCATTTTCTTGACGACATTCTGTATGGATGTCTGACCTAGAATCAACTGCGTTAGTGTTCGACCTAAAAAGCAAATTAAACTTTTAAGTTCTGTCGATTGGTTTCTTTCTCTTCTTTTCTGTAAGTCGAAAAATGTTATTACAATATTATTTGTGAAAAACAGAATATATATTTCCTACAGTATGTTAAGAAAACCCTGTCCAACCCGTGAAGGTGTTGTTAGGTATCGATAATTGATTCTACTAATGCATACAAAACCAGGCTAACTTAAAAAAAAAATCCCCCTAAAAAAATAAATATTATTTCGCAAAAAGAGGTAACTTAATAAATATGCGTTAAGCACCCTTCCGCGGGCGGCGGGCGGCAGGGCACGCGGCACGTGGTCGCATCGCTGTCGCTATTCGCTCATAATAATACCGGTGTTGTCACTTTTTTAAAAATTACCAAATTTCGGGGAAGTTATTTCAAAATTCATTTACATTGGTACTATGATGATTACGTAAAATTTTATATCATATTTGGTCATGTGTTTACTTAACCTTTATTATCCTTACGGGTCGGACAGGGTTTTCTTAACATACTGCATATATACGGACAAATCACACAGATTGAGCTAGCCCCAAAGTAAGTTCGAGACTTGTGTTATGGGATACTAACTCAACGATACTATATTTATAATAGATACATATATAGATAAACATCCAAGACCCAGGCCAATCAGGAAAAGATCGTTTTCCATCATGACCTGGTCGGGAATCGAACCCGCGGCCTCCACGTCGCAGGCAGGCGTGTTGACCGCTGCGCCACGGAGGACGTCAAAAAAATTTACTGATAACTGTGACATTCCAAGCCCGCCAGCCCGCGTCCATCGGCTTCGGCTACTTTAAACAATTACATATAGAAATAAAATATTTACAGGAAGAATCATTTAAAATAATCCAAGTAAGAGTTTTTATTACACATTTTTGCTAATATCGCAAAAACTAAAAGTCCTATCAACTCAAAACTTTTTGTAAAACTGTTTTTACACCAAAACCTTTAATTGAGTCCTAATTTTTGGTTTATATCACCATAAACAAAAAATCACATTTTCAAGTTACGTAAATTTCTAATAAGATTTTTATTTTTAAATCTCCTTACAAACCTATAAATTATAATCTAAGTGCGAGTGTTTACTTACCTGAATAGAGTCTTCTATATTATCAGCGGATGTAGTTAGTCGGATTATTGCCTTTCAAGTCTAAAGATTTCTTTCTAGATTTCCTGGAACAATTCGTAATTGTTTAACTTCAATTGTAAAAGAAAAATGGTTACAAAAGCTAATAGTAATTATAAAGAAAAATACAGTAATATGTAGGTATAAATACAAGAGTATAGGTAGATAGATACTTACGCCACCAGACGCATCTTCAATTCTCATTTGCGAGCTAATCTATGAACGTACACTGACACGATTCGCTCGTAAATATTTGCACTCACACAGACAACCACGCGTAGTCGGCGATAGCCGGAGCAGAGCAGCAAGCGACACAACCCTCCCGTCTGAATGCTAACGCACGACTGCCGCCCGCGCCCGCGCAGAGCACCTCTAAACCTATGTTTCAAAATAAGGATATTTTCTTGGCAAATGTTGATGGATTTAAATACGCTCTGGCATATCTGTAGTACTTCTAACCACGAATTTTTCAGTGTTAAAATATTTCCACACATCAATGCCGTTTAGAAGTAATAACGAATATTAGCCAAAAATAGCGTTTTGGTAAATATTTTTTTAAGGCAAAAGGCAAAATCCTACGAAAAAATCATCTTTAGTAAATGTTGTACATGAATCAATAGACAAGATATATTTTTTTCAAATCTCAAAACCAAGCCGTTAATTAGAAATTAGCTTCCTAAAGTGACCATTTTACGCTACTAAATGAGAGTAAGGCCCTTAAGCCATTGATGCCGGCTGTCAATAGGGATGTATCCAAGGTATGAAAATCAAAAAATAATTAGTCCGCCTTATAGATAATAAAAAAAATTAAGACCCGTATTTTTTATTTTGTCGAAATTAGCAAAAACTATTGAGATATAGCGTATTAAAGTTACGGAGTGGGGGCTAATTACGTCACGCCGTCGGAGATTTTGTACAACGGCGTGACGTCATGCGACATTTCAAATCAATATATTTTCCGAAGTATTTGCATGAACGAAAAAATAAAAAATACGTGTTCAATATTTTTTTATAAATCTATCTGGTGGACATTAAATTATTTTTTAGGATACAACCCAATTGTAGATCTATGACAGTCATTACGGATCGTCAGATGACCAAAAGTCTGACTATCAGTCTTACAAAGAGGTCTCGTATTACCCAGTAACTGGGTTGTGGAGCTCATATAGGCTGTCGCTCCCTGAAAAGTGCTGGTATTCAGTTGAATCTGGTTAGACTGGAAGCGGAGCTTAACATAGCTATATATAACTGAATAATAATAACGATTGTAATTTAAAAATATTTATTTCAGATTAAATCCATATTTGTTAGTACAATTTTGAGCTTATAAAGTGGTGTTAGTGTGTAGTAATGCATAAAATATGAAAAAAATATTTATCAATAAGTGGCGAGTAGAGTTGAGTCCCCGTTGATGCTGGAAAATCGCTATAAGACTGCGTGCAGTCTTATCCAGCATCGGAGAGTCCCATCGGTAAAGCAGCGCATACAGGGTGGTATTAGGATGTAGCGCGTGCGGCATAAGATAGAAGCGCATAGTTTGCGCATGATTTCTGCAAAGCCGTCTGTACCAGCCGCCGCAAATATTGCCGAGGCGCTGCAGAAGCTCGGCAGTCCCATTAGCACCCGGAACGCATTATTATATTGAATGCGTAGAATGCTAAACATATAAAGACATATGTATATGTGAATAGACGTCATCATTACTAACCTGTGAAAATGTTGGTAAAGTGAGTTTAATGTCTTTGAGTCGCTAAAATGAAGTGGTAGTGGACGGGGCGCTCCTAGAACCGATGGCTGATGAGGCAGTAAGGTTCTGGAGTGACGGCTAGATACCAGAAGACGCAGCGTAGGGAGGCCCCAACAAGGTGGACCGATGACCTGGTGAAGGTCGCGGGAAGCCGATGGATGCGGGCAGCACAAGACCGGCCATCGTGGAAAGCCTTGGGGTAGGCCTTAGGAGAGCCTTAGGAGAGGCCTTTGTTCAGCTGCAGTGGACCTCTATAAGCTGCAGAAGAAGAAGAAGATGATGTGGTTCGAGTAAAGAATCATTTAGTGATCAAAAGTCCAGGGCCCTATTTGGTCTACCAGAGCCGTGAATTGTCCGAAAGAGATACGGTGGCCCATGACACACAGGCAAGTGAAGGAAAACGGGTGAGTTTCATTCAGTAATTATATGGCCCTTCCGTTCCGTCCAGAGCCCGAGAGGTAATTTGATTATTTTTTTTTTTTTATAAATACAAACTAGTGCTTGATTGCAATCCCGCCTAAAGGTAAGCAGTGATGCAATCGTTGATGGTAAAGCGCGCTAGTTTATTAAGAGCCTATTTATTCTAGCCTTGAAGACACTTAAATTTTAGTCAGACGGAAACACCGCCGCTGGCAAATCTTTGTCCCTCGATGTACGCGGTACAAAGGACGAGGCGAAACGCTTCGTCTGGATCGTAGTGGTGTTAACTACGTAAGGGTGGATACTCGCCGTACGACAGGTCGTCCGATGATGGAACGAAGATGGGAGAATTAAGTCATGCAAGTCCCTCGCACACTCTCCAAAATGCATCCTATAGAACACCGACATGCTGGCTACTCTTCGCCTGTTTGGTACCTATCCTAATTGATAGAACAGATACAGGAGAATATTTCATGATATATTCTTCATACAAATAATTATTCAACACAAAGATAATGGGCTAAGTTTGTTTTCCAAAAACTTATAGGCAAGTTGATAAACCCATCTTTGTAAATCTCATGCAAAATAGATGTTGAGTTTACACTACATATCTTACAAACCTCCACACTGCAATAGTGACTGGGTAAACTCAGGACTTTTGTTGAAATAATATTATAGTGGCCTATTGGTTAAAACACCAGCCTCACAAGTATGAGTGTGTGGGTTCGATTCAAGGTCAGGGAAGTACCAATCTAACTTTTCTAAGTTATATGTACTTTCTAAGTATATCTTGTACACCAATGACTGAATACAAGGTGAAGGAAACCTGAACATTAAGTCTGAAATCGCCAACCCGTATTGAGCAAGCGTGGTGAATAGGCTCAATCCTTATCTGTATGAGGAAAGTTAAAAAAAAGGTTTATATTGATTACATTTGTACCTGTTTCTAAAAACACGCGATCAACGCGTCATACTGACGTCACAAAAATTCTAAATCTCGCAAGTAGAGATTACCGTACCACTAGCATACCTATACAACCTTATTTTTTCTTCATACGAAACCTGAATATAGTTTGTTCAGAATAAGCAACTGAATCGATTCCAATCATTTTTACACCATGTTAGAATTTTTCCCAAAAATATTTAGAAACTATTGCAGTGTGGTTAGCGAGCGCGCAACACAGCTGAGATCTTAGTACTACGCGTGAGACAGGTCAACGCACCGCCCCCTCGTGCCGCGCCGCTGCAGTCGCGAGCCGGGGGAGGCCTTTACTAAAGAGCGAAGCAATATTGCATTTTTTTTTTTTAAGTTGCTTCACACTATGCATTTCTCCTGTATCGTGGGTGCGTTTACAAACATATAAATTCACGTACACAAACATCCAGACCCGCCACAACTACCTGTAGGTCATACAAATATTTGTTCCGTGCGGGAATCGAATAAGCGACACACAGCGCAGCAGTGAGCCACTGAGCCAATCGTATTGTCAAAATATCGAATGTTGCTATTAAGAGCTATTTGAATTATATTGAATGGCGAAAATTGCTTATTTCTATAGTTTAACCTGTTACACTATAATATTATCAACGCAGGGGTAAAAGGTACGAGCTACCCTTTCACCCAATCATCTCTCAGTCACCTCTAACCCTCGCTAAGAGCTGGCACTATTCTTGGCTTGGTATACAGGCTGTTGTGAATACTCGATAGCTCTCGAGACGAGATGTATTCACGAAGCGCTCGACGGTTCACTCCTATTATCATACAGCTGATATTAAATATGAAGCATGCTCTATATTGGAATTTATTATGAGTTAGGCCTTGGTTTTTAGGGTTCCGTAAGCAAAGGGTTTTAACGTGACCCTATTACTGAGACAACAGTGTCTGTCTGCCTGTTCGTTATCAGGCTGTATTTTATAAACCCTATTGAAAATTTTACATATTAAAAATCTATTTATTGTCGTTGAAATAAGAATAAACATATACTTAAAAACAATAAACAGATTGCTTACAACTATAAACACATTTTCAACAACTATAAACAGATTTTCAACAACTATAAACAGATTTTTAACAACTATAAACAGATTTTAACAACTATAAGCAGATTTTTAACAACAATAAACAAATTTTTAACAACTATAAACATATTTTTTTTTTTTTGTTACAAATAATGGTACCCTTCGTGCGTGAGTTCGACTTGCATTTTCTACTGTCTAACTATATGCGTTCATGAGATACAGTGTGTAACACACAGGCAGACAAGCAAACGAGTCGTAATAGTCCCGTTTTTACCGTTTGGGTACGGAACCCAGTAAATATCACTACATATTATTAAACAAAGTCGCTTTCACTTTCCCTATGTCCCTTTGTATGATTAAATCTTTAAAACTCCGCAACGGATATCGATGCGGTTTTTTAATAGATAGAGTTATTAAAGAGAAAGGAATATATATATAATATAATATAATACATCCATTAAATTGTGGAGAAATACTATTATTTTTGAGGTTTCTAATGCGATGTCATAGATAATTTCATTTTTTCCACGTTTGCAGTGAAACGTAGACTGAACCCTACGAGATTTATCAAAATAATGTACTAAATATTGTACACATTGAAAAGGTCTCCATCAAAAGTCCGCGATGGTATATGTCTCTCTCTTATGGATATCCCACAATAACATGTTTTATCATTTACTTTTTACGACAAATACCGGCTAATTTTCGAAGCGATTTTAACCAATACAGCATTAATCCTTATCCAATTTAATACCTTAAATAAATTGTTGATGTAATATAGATATATATATATATATATTGCCCTTTACAGTATATGATTTAAATAAATATTTCCGAAGATATTACAGACTAAATTTCGATTATATCGCGCTTTTTTGATTTCCCTCGGGAATATTAAAATTTCCGGACTTCTAACTTTACGTCTGCAAAATTTCAAAGTTCAGCAGTTACGGCGTGAAAGCAGAACAAACAAACAAACAAACTCACTTTCCGATTTATAATATTAGTAAGGATTTAAAAATTGCGGGCAGGAGCAGCCAGCCTGGGCAGCAGGAGCGGCGGCGGGCCGCTAAGATTTTTATACGTTCAGTTTTTCTGTAATGTATTTAGTATCAGCAATGCACCCGTGCGAAGCCGGGGCGGGTCGCTAGTCTATACTAATATACAGTATGTTACAAAAACCCTGTCCGACCCGTGAAGGTGTTGTTAGGTATCGTTAGCTGATTCTACTAATGCGTACATAACCTGGCTAAACTAAAAAAAAAAATACCCCCTTAAAAATAAATAACTTAAATAAAATAAATAGGTAATTTCATGGCAACACAGGCACAGGTCATGACCTCAGTTGACCTCATGCATGTAGGTATTGGTAGTCTAACCACGTTTATCGACTCTAGAAAGAAACAATGATACCTACTTAGGCAGCTCGTGAAAAGAACTTTTTTTTAAGTAGAAAGGTCGTCTGACCCTCCGAATGTATCTTCGAATTTCATTCGATGAGCACAATGGCTGTGGCGGAGATGTTGTTCCATATTTCGTTCACTAAGAAGGATACCGGCCTGACACCGTCCCACGAGATTAGCACGGTGTTTCACAACGTTAGTCCACTCCTACCAATCCACTGCTCGCCGAACTGATAGTGGAGGCCGTACGTGAGTACCTCAGGTACTCACGTACAGGTCGGCAAAAATATGGTGGGGCACCGTCATGCTGGAACCACATTGACCAAGAAGTAGTCACATCCGAATCGTACAACACCTGATCACAACACAACACAATAGCAGTTTCACTAGGTACCTTCCATCAGCAGGTTACATTACGTTAGAAAACTATGTGATCACACAATAAACGATACGTCTACACGGATGATTTTTATTTCATAAAAATAGGTACTCTAACTGCACGGCGGTGCCCTTTGACTAGAGGTGTGAAAGTATTCAAAATATTTCTCGTATCGATTTTTGGTATCAATTTTGTATTTCAGAATTTCACGCATCGATTCAACATCGCATGGCATTCTTTAGATTTTAGAACTTTCACATAACTTAAATCAGGTGAACTTAAATGCTTTACATTGTTTATAATATTCTCCTAAAATCGTATTTCATAAGACCTTTCTAGTTCCTATTTACTAATAATAGGTACTTGTGTTACAATATTGTTATGAGTAATTAATCGATAATCAAAAAAAGTACTTTTACCATTAGGTAATCTGTAGGCCTAGTATGAGTTTTCAATACGAAACTCATTCGATCGTATCGAGCGCGTTTGACTCGGCGATTGGCTCGCTTCAAGGTCGTAAGAACTCTCAACCAATGAGAGCGCCAAACGCGCTCGATACGATCGAACGAGTTTCGTATTGAAAACTCATACTAGGCCTACTGTGTTTTTACAACAAATCATTCGGCCAGGTACAGTTTCGAATAGTATCGACAAAAACAAAACGTTATTACGCAAAAATTAGTACAGCTCTAATTATTCCTTTGCCGCCGTCGGCGGCTAGACACACTGACGCCGCTAAAGAACCTAAAAAAATAATCAAAAGAAAGCCGACAATTATAAGGTCTAAAATGGTGTTTACACTTTTTTAAATTTCCCGAATTTTGGGGAAGTTACAGGGTAAAAAAGATTATTTCAAAATTCATTAGTATTGTTACTGTGATGATTATGCAAAATTTTATATTTTATTTGGTCATTTGTTTACCTAACCCTTATTATCCTTGTGGGTCGGACAGGGTTTTCGTAACATACTGTATAAAGCTGAAGAGTTTGTTAGTGTTAAGGAAAATGGACAGACTAAAAAAGTGGCTAGACAGGCTAAGAAAAATGACTAAACAAACTAAGAAACAAGAAAAGACAAACTAAGAAAAATGGCTAGACGAACTAAGAAATATCTAGGCTTGTCAAACTAAAAAAGTGGCTAATCAAACTAAGAAAAATGGCTAAACAATCTAATATTAAAAAAGGCTAGATAAACTAAGAAACAAGGATAGAAAAACTAAAAAAATGGACAGACAGACTAAGAAAAATGACTAAGCAAACTAAGCAATAATGATAGACACACTAACAAAAATGGCTTGACAAAATTAGAAATTTTTTTAGACAAACTAAGAAAAATGGCTTGACAAAATAAGATTTTTTTTTATACAAACTTAGACAAAGGGCTAGACAGACTAAGGAAAATGGATAGACAGACTAAGAAAAATGGCTAAACAGGTTAAGAATAATGACTAAACAAACTAAAAACAAGGATAGACTAACTACGAAAAATTACTAAACAGACTATGAAAAAGCTCTGAAAATTCTTAACAAATTGGCTAAATCTTAGCCTGAACTTTGAAATTTATTCAGTTTCTCATGTACCTACTTAATAATATTTAAAATCTTGCTTACAAGTTGAAGGAGTCCCAAGCGATGAACTATTAAAACTATAATTGCTCGCGCCGAAAGTTTTATTGATTTTCAACTGAACTAAGAAGTTCAAAGAGTAGATTAAATATCGATTATGGATTGATTAGCGAGACTTTCATTAATATTTGGCAATGTTATTGACATGACAGAAATTCAAATTATGCATACCATGGGTAACAGAATCCCTATCAGTATCTCTAAGCAAAATAAATAATAAAAATATTTGATTACCTGTAAAATTTCTAAAAAAATAACAAAATATTATGTACTTACTTTATAAAAACTTAATATTGTTACAAATGCACTTTACGTCAATGACATATGGTTCAATATTGGGTGATATGCCTTACGTGACTTTTAAACCCTATATCTTGAGACCTAGGCAATGTAGAGGTACGATCTAAATGCATTGCTAGGCCAAAGGTAACCTATCTAACAGTGCAGGTGTCGTCAATATTGACAACGAAGGGTCCACATCAAAAATGCTAGAATCATCGTTTAATGTAATAGAATGTACTGGAAATCAAGCATTACTATTATTGTTACTTCGAGAAAGATCTGGAACAATCGATAAGCTTGCATATATAAACCGACGTGACTCAGCGCGTCATTCACCACCCCTGTCACGACTCGAAGTATCAATGTGCCGTCTCGGCATGTCAGGCCACCAACCTATTACCTTAGTGTCGGCCTACCTCCCTCCCAGCTCCTCTGCAGAGAATCATCAACTCTTAGCAGACGACATCGCCCTACTTCTTGGGTTGAGCGACTCTGTCATAATAGCGGGCGACCTCAACGCCAAACACACCGCCTAGAATAGCACCAGGATCAACATCAGAGGCAGACTCCTGTTTGACCTCTCCACTCAAATGAACTTCGATGTCGTGGGCCCTAAGACCCCCACCCATTTCCCCTACGACCCCGACCACACCCCAGACGTCCTCGACGTGGCGCTTCTAAAGAACGTCAACCTACGGTTAGACTCTATAGAAGCGCTACCAGAGCTGTCGTCTGATCATCGCCCAGTCATTATCTTACTCTCTAGCCACTCCTCAAAGAGGGGACTTACCGCCGCTATTGTGGCGTGCCCAGCACTGGGTTGCGACAATCGCACTCTCCATGTCGCCATGAGATCCCGTCGGAGCTCTGTCCGCCGTACCGCGATTTCTCGCGGCAAACCTTAACCAATTTTAGTACCCCCAGCCCGTAACAATATTAAAATTATAATTTATAACAGCCACCAATTTTCATCATTGAATACACTCCAGCACAGCGTCACGCTCCAATGGCCGCCAAAGCGAACGATACAAAATATCGTGAAATAAAATGTTACCGCAACGGAAATACATTCTATAAATAATTCATAGCAGGAAGGAAATGTGCGAAATTTTAAAATGATTTAATGCCTGTAGCTTTACGATCGCGACTTTGTTCACGGAATTTCGGATTTTCCATTTAAAATCGAAATCAAAAGTTATTTATTCAAATCAGCACTTTTCGAAAGCAAAAATTACAAAAGACAGCCTCCCAAACCACCACTTCCAAGTCTTTCACTGGGAAGAAAAAGTGACGGAACAAACATCCCAGCAGCACAGCTGTCTGTTCAGTTAAAAAAATCACCTGACTGTACATAATAATAGGCATGTAAAGTAACTAAAATTACAAGATACAGAAAATTAAATGATTAAATATTAGGTATTTACCATATGTTAGCTAGCCACGCCAATATAACAAAGCCATAAAAAAAGGAAATACTTTGAAATTAAAAATGCAAGTAAAAACTTGTCTTTAATATTTATAAACAATCTGTGGAAATAAAGATTCTGTACATTGAAAATGTTGTTACTAGACCGACACTGAGCCTAAACATGTGATTAAAAAATTGTGTCCGTCTGTTTGTCCAAACATCACGCAAAAACTACCAATCCGATTACGATGAAACTAGGTATTATTTATTTAATTGGAGAAAACAAACAATTAAAAAATTTAGATATACAGTGCTTTAAACAAATGCACATTCCACTACGTTTCCACAGGTTATTTATGTTTTAAAATACAGAGTCGGGAAGGCAATACATGCATACAATAGTAACTTAATGTAAGACTAAATCCAGGTTTTATTTACCAAGCAACTCCATAAGTCACATGACAATTTGTTTTTTAAACTTGTATATTTAGGCCTAAATCCGGCTTGCTCAATTGGTTGATGTGTGTCAATATCTATAGATATTCTCTCAAGTAAGCAGGATGTGAATAGTTTGTAGAGACTAGACAGGAGGCTTATGGGGCGGTAGTTTCCTATGTCGCTTGGGTCACCCTTTTTATATAGCAATATAATTTCAGATTCAGCCCATAGCCGAGGCACAGTCTCTTCAGCAAGTATTTTATTAAATAGGGTCGTGATAGGTAGCAATAAAAGGTCTCTTGCAAACTTGATGCACTCGTTTGTGATGCCGTCTGGTCCTGGACACTTTTCTGGCTTAAGTTTCATAATTTGTTTCAGGATTTCATTTTTTGTAAACTCAGGAACAGATGAGGCACGGCTAAGCTCGCTGATTTTTGTTTGTTCGAGTAAGATTGGTTGGCTGTAGAGTTTTGTGTAGAAATCTGTAGCAATGTTTATGATTTCTGTTCGAGATTTACTTTGTTCAGAGCCAGATTGAAGGGAAGTAATCCATTTCTTGGACTTATTTAGTTCTTTGAATCCTCTTTTTGCTGATCTAGATTTTTCCAGATGCTTTTGTATAGTGTTTATCCTATGAGTATTGTAGCATATTTTTATTTCTTTATTTGTTGCTTTATATAGTTCTTTCAACTTTTCCTTGTCAAGCTTGTTCAAATGGGGTTTGTTTTGTAGTTCTTTTCTCTGTTTCATCAGGCTTAAGGCTTTGTCAGACAGTATACAAGTATGTTGTTTTTTCGGATTCTTGGAACGCTTTAAACTTTCGTTAATAATACTAACTATTTTTAAATAATAATCATTGCTGTTGTAATTTGTCTGTGTCGTTATTAATTCACGTATGAAGTTATTCAAGTTCTCTATGTATTGGTTTACATCGTCTGAGGTTTTTAATGTTCTTGGTGGGTTGGAGAAATTTCGCCTGCTCTTTTTTATTGGTTTTAGGCAGATGGAGGCTCTCAACATTCTGTGGTCCGATCCGAATGGAAGTGATGATAATACTTCGTAGTTAGAAAATATATGTGGTGTTGTGGACATGATGTAATCAATCTCATTTCTTGTGTTTTTGTCAGGAGAGATCCAAGTCCATCGGTTCTTAGATTTATTATTAAAGATTGTATTAATAATTTTTAATTTATATTCTTGTGCATACTGGATGAGTCTTTCACCCCGAATACTTCTCTTACCGTAGCCAAATTTACCGGCAATTAAGTGTTCATATTCGTTGGGTACACCTATTTGTGCGTTAAAGTCCCCCATTGAAATTATGTGTTTCGTGGTGATAGAGTCGTGAGCCGTGGCTAAGTCCCGGTAAAAGTTATCGATATCTTCTTTAGATGAGCTTTCGGTGGGAGCATAAGACTGTATAATTGAAAGATTTATGTTTTCTATTTCAATTTCTAGTATGCAGACTCTTTCTGATACTCCGGTAAATCGTGTGATATTGTTTTTATATTTCTTTTTTATTAAAAATCCAACTCCATAGAGACCTTTGGTCTCCCCTATGTAGTACAATATATATTCAGTATCTTCAATAATTTGCTCTCCCATCCGCCGAACTTCACAGAGGCCTATTATGTCATGTTTGATATTTTGTAACGCTGCCTTTAATTCTATAAGTTTTGTTTCTGATGAAAGTGATTTGACGTTGTAAGTACAGATATTTATATTATTTTTATATGATGTATTTTTCTTCCCTGGAGGGTTTTGGTCGAGCTCTCCCGCGGTGACCAGCCGTACTGGGAGGTAAGCTGTTGGAAGAGAGTCCGCTTGTAATTGCTATGCTTCGTAAGATTTTCTTGTCTCAGTTTCAGATTGATTTTTCGATTGCGGGCTTATTAGTTTGTGTGTTTGTGCCATATATTTTTTTATATTAGTTGTTTTGTATCTCTTCGAAGGTTGGTTGTTGGCATGTAGACGTGGTTGGTTATTAGTGTTAGGTGACTCAGGAGACGCTGACAAAATCCTTTTGTTGTTATCGTTCTGTGCTGCTTGAACGCTTGTGTTGGGTGTTTCTGTACGCGGGTAGGTGGCTCCGTTTTTTCTCTCTTGTATGTAAGAAGAATTCGAGCGAGCGAGGAGCGGATTTAGTACAATCGATCATATCCAAGTAGTCGACCAAGTCATAGAGAAATACACAGAATTCCAAAGACCGCTGTATGTAGCTTTTATCGACTACAAGAAAGCCTTCGATTCTATAACCCATGAAAATATCTGGGAATCACTTAGCTCACAAAATATAGAGGAAAAATATATTAATATTCTCAGAAACATATATAGCATCAGTACCAGTAGAGTCAAGTTGGACAGATTAGGAACGAAATTTGAACTAAAAAGAGGGGTAAGACAAGGTGACCCAATATCACCAAAACTATTCATATCCGTCCTACAAAATATAATCAAGGATTTACCATGGTCAAGAAAAGGTATTAACATGGAGGGGAAGTTTCTCAGCCACCTTCGATTTGCAGACGACATCATTTTATTTTCAGAAAGTCCAAAACAATTAAATTCAATGATAAACGAGCTACACAACGTAAGCATAAAAGTAGGGCTGGAAATGAATCTTGAAAAAACGAAAATCTTGACCAATCACAACAAGCAACCTATCATGGTAAATAGTACCCCACTGGATTACGTAGACAAATATATCTACTTGGGCAAACAAATTTCGTTTAGTAAAAATAGAAATCAAGAAGAAATAGACCGAAGAATCTCAATCGCGTGGGGGAAATACTGGGCCCATAAGGAAGTATTTAAATCGAAGATACCAACTACAATCAAAAAAATTCTTATGGACTCAGAAATTCTACCATGTCTTACATATGGCTGTCAGACTTGGGCGTACAAATTAAAAACAATCAGAAAAATACAAACCACACAAAGAAAAATGGAAAGAAGTTGCCTTAATATAAAACTCAAAGACAGAATTAGGAATGCAGATATCCGTAACAAGACACAAGTAACCGACGCGTCAACCTTTGCTTTACAAAGAAAATGGAAGTGGGCCGGCCATTTAGCAAGATACACAGACGACAGATGGACCTTACGGTCGGTAAGATGGAACGGGCCGCAAGGCACCAGAGCTAGAGGCCGCCCAAGCACCAGATGGGCCGACGATATGGTGGCGATAGCTGGTCAAGGCTGGTTGAATACTGCTTTGGATAGAGAGAGATGGAATACCTTGGAGGAGGCTTTCACCCGAAGGGGGTTCATACAATAAAGTCACAAATTAATCATAGTACCTAAAATATTAGCTCATAAGTAACACTTAACCTTATTGTAAGAAATTTAAAATAAAGCTTTATTATTATTATATTATTATTATTATATTTAGGCCTAGTATATGTACCTACATCCATAAAATGAGTGTTATAGGTCTATCTGCTAAACTTCGAAGCGGCGCTCTCTCACCCGCGTTCGATCCCTAGACCCGCCGGCCGTCTAATCGACGAACACAATATTTTTGTCAAATGTTTGCGACTAGTTGGGATCGTTTGGACCGAACGGACCAATGGGCGGCTTAAACGATCTCAACTGATCCCAACTAGACGCAATCATTTGATAAAAAATTGTTGCCCCGATTAGTGGGTCGATTACTGTACCAACCCCAAATAATAAGCTTGTCGTAGGTTACTTCACCCAGGTGCTGTCGGGGCACGGCTGCTTCGGCAAGTACCTGCGACGTATAGACAGCGCAGCAATGCGGGGAGGACACGGCGCAGCACACGCTCTCGGAGTGTGTGGCTTGGGAGGAGCAGCGCTGTGTCCTCAGAAACGAAGTAGGAGGCGACCTGACGCTGCCGGCAGTAGTGCGGAGGATGGTCGGTAGCGCAGAGTCGTGGGACGCGGTGGTGTCCTTCTGCAAGGACGTGATGTCGCAGAAGGAAGCTGCGGAACGGGGGAGAGAGATCTGAACTCCCTTCCCGGGCCGCAGAAGACGCACTGGGCGCCGAGGAAGGGCGGACAACGCCCTCTTCCAGCCCCCATGAATGGGTCCAGGGGCGAGGGACATGGGGAAGTCCCCGCCCCCTATTCGTTGGACCCAGAGGCGATGCACGGGGTAGTTTAACACCTCACTACCCCGTGCAGGAGGCGAGGCCCGGACAGGCCGGGCCGGCACGAGAGTGTGGGGCCGTGGCAGAATTAGAGACTCCTGCGGCTCCGTGCGCACGTGACCGGAGAGACACCGGGGTGGCTTTTAGTCAGTTGGAGTCTGATAGATCCCATCACCCACCCCAGGGCGGCGGAAATTCATTGAGGATTTTCCACCCCGGCACAAAAAAAAAGGTTACTTCACCCGCAGTGGAGTTAATAATTAATACATAAATGTGAAAGTGACACACAGTTTATAAACAGGAATAATACATAGGATACATTTTATCCCGATATTAACAAGGGATCGAAACTTACTCAAGTGAAACCTCGGGGCGCATCTAGTTACCTAAATAAAAGCCTCCAGGCATAAAGCACATCAACTCGAGAAGTTCCTTAAAGAAGAGTTCTCGCTGAAAGGTGTTGTGTACCACCAGTTTCGTGGCCACCTACGTGACACCAGTCAGTGAAACATGACGCCGACACTTCGTATACATTAGGTGTAGATAATTATGTCATATGTATTTATAGTATTCTAATTTTTATGTCAATTAAGTATTCTATATGTTTATATGGGTCTTGATGCCTGACATATATGGATAAATAAAAAATAAAGGGCTTGACAGCTAACATATATAGATATGTAAGCTGTCATGCCCTTTATTTGTTAGCTGTCATAGGCATTGCTGGGTCCAAAAAGGAAAGCTTTTTAAATCAAACTTTAACATTCTATTTTGCTCTTCGGTGATTAATCAAAGGAAGTAAGAATTCAAAGGCACCAAGTCTCTTGTGAAACTAGTCTAGTTAGTGAAACTAAATTTCAGTGCATCTTTTCTTTGCATTTCATTAAGAAAAAGACAGAAGATGAAATATCAGTTTTTCCTGTCTTTAGTGTCTCAGTATTCGTTTTAGTGTATCCCTGCAGGGGCTAAATATAGGCTTATTATGCGAAATTATAATGAAAACAAAATAAGTTCATTTATTTATTACTAGCTTTCCGCCGCATGGAATTCGGTTACATCGCACTTTTTAGATTTCCCTCGGGAATATCATTTTATTTCAACAAACGGTAGCCTATGTTCTTTCTCGCGGTCTAAAAATTGTCTGTGCCAAATTTCATCAAAATCCGTCGAGAGGTTTAAGCGGGAAAGCGTAACAGACAGACAGAGTTACTTTCGCATTTATAATATTAGTATGGACTAGCGACCCGCCCCGGCTTCGCACGGGTGCAAAGCGCATACTAAATACACTACAGAAAAACTGTTAACGTATAAAAAACATAGCGGCCCGCAGCCGCTTCTGCCGCCCCGGCTGGCCGCTCCTGCCCGCAATTTTAAATCTCTAATATCTTCGAAAATATTCATTTAAATCATATACTGTAGAATATATATATTTATATATAGGTATATAAAGGCCAAACTTTGCAAGAAGGGGTATTATAAAATCTCAGATTATTTAGAAGACAAAAAAGCTTGGGACTGAGCTGCTCGCTCTGTTAAGCATTTTTATTAAGCAATATGCGTAATTATAACGTAAATTATTGTAAACATTTTCATTTTTAATGTCTCGACTTGAAAAAAGACGATGATCCCTGAGTCTGTTTTGGCTATTTCTTCTCAGAGGTAGTCAGTTAGGAAATGCCGGCTTCATCTAGTTTATTCTATTTAATTTCAGAAGGCAATATATAATAAATAAATAAATATAAATATATACGGACAAATCACACAGATTGAGCTAAATTTATTTGGGGTATTAAATTGGATAAGGATTAATGCTGTATTGTTTATAATCGCTTCGAAAATTAGCCGGTATTTGTGGACAAAGGTAAATGACAAAAAAAAAATATTGTGGGATATCCATAACAGATAGACGTATACCATCGCGGACTTTTTCGTAGATCTTTTCATTGCGTACAATATTTAGTACTTTATTTTGATAAATCTCGTAGGGTTCAGCCTGCGTTTCACTGTAAACGCGGAAAGGTTGTAATTATTTACGACCACACATTAAAAACCTTAAAAATAATAGTATTTCTCCACAATTTAATGGATGTTATACATACATACAAACCTTCCTCTTTAATCAATATATCTATTAAAAAATTCCGCATCAAAATCCGTTGCGGAGTTTTAAAGATTTAATCATACAAAAGACATAGTATAAGCTTTAAATATCTTGGGCATGTAATACAGGATAATCTTGATATGGAAAGGCAGAGGAGGTCCATTGCCGCTAAAAGCAATATGTTGGCGCGTCGTTTTGCGCGGTGCAGTAAAACTGTTAAAATCACCCTATTCACGGCGTATTGTCAGTCGTTTTATACCTGCTACCTGTGGGGCAAATACACCCGACGAACGTACCACGCTCTTCGCGTGCAGTACAATAATGCGTTCAGAGCAATACTCAATCTGCCGTGGCGGTGTAGTGCTTCTGGCATGTTCGCCGAGAATAGGGTAGATGACTTCTATGCAGTAATGAGAAAGCGGGCCGCTTCCTTTATGGACAGAATTCGTAACACGAACAATGTCGTTATCCAGGCTGTGTATGATGCATGTAAATTTAATGTAGCTGACATCTAATTAATATATAATATACTTATTACAATATATTTTAAAATTTATTCTGATTATTATTAATATAGTACCTAGTTTATTAGTAAATTGTTTAATGCATTATTAATTTATCTGAAATTTAATTTATTTTTATTTGACATTTTCTACCATAGATTTATTTGTTTTTTTTTTATGATTTATTTATTTAATGCGATGTCAACTACAATTAATTATGTAATTAGAATGATTTAATGAATGTTTCTAGTATATTCTTTATTTATTTTATTTTATTTTTCTTTTGTTTGTATTTCATGTCTGCTGTGTATTTGTATTTACTATGTGAAATTATGGGTATCTTACCTGAAATAAATTATTATTATTATTATTCCGTTTATTTTTATATATATACATATTAATTTACATTTTTAAATATTTATAAAAAAACATAAAAACATTTAAAAATATAAAAAATAGTGTTCCACCGATGGCGGGAGCGGGGTCCAAGCTACCGATGGTTAGAGCTACAGAGACAGAAACCTTCTCACGATGCGGGCCGTATCGAGGAGTACTGCCTTTTGAATCTGGCCCTTGATCCAACTGCCTAACGAGAGCCTCAATAGATGTTGGTCGAGGCTCTTGGCTATCAGACCATTGGCCGATACGACAATCGGTACAATGACAGCCGAGTTCACATTCCACATGTCAACAACCTCGTGCGCCAAGTCGAGATATTTAATTTGTTTCTCTTTCTCAGCTTTCACGAGATTCCCGTCATGTGGAATGGTAACATCGACAATCATTGCGAGGCGCGCTAATCGATCTATCACTACTATATCAGGCTTATTTGCAACAATAGTCCTGTCAGTAATGATAGACCGATCCCAGTATAACGTGACATGGCCATTTTCAAGAACTGGGTCGGGCACATACTTATAATACGGTACCTCAGAATCCACAAGTTTATATTTCAAAGCAAGTTGCTGGTGGATAATCCTAGCTACTTGGTTATGCCTGTGCAAATACTCGCCATTAGCCAAACGAGAACAACCAGAGATAATATGTCTGATGGACTCACCCGGATGGTGACATGCCCGACACACGTCAATCGTCCCGTCCTTCATAATATATCTCCGGTAGTTATTCGTTAAGATAACTTCGTCCATAATTGCACAGACGAAACCTTCAGTTTCCCCGAAAAGGTCACTGAATCGTAGCCAGGATACGGAGGCTAAGAAGTCTACATCGGGCTCATGAAGAGCCCGATAAAATCGCCCGTGAAGTTCCTTGCTTTGCCATATCATCTTGCGGTCATCAGTGGTAAGCATTATAGGCTTGTGCCAGTTCTCTTTCGCCATGGATAGCGGGGTAAGCCCCTTGTCCACCGTGACCACATCATGATGCATACCCACTACGGTTTTTAAAAAATGTTCTCTGAGACTGCATACTTCTCGGTTGTGGAGGATCTTCGCATTTAAAAAGCCTCGACCCCCGCACTTCCGCGGAATATACAGTCTCATCACCGATGATCGTGGATGATGCATCCTGTTTGCTGTCAGCAGTGTACGGACCCTTCTATCCAGGGCGTCGAGTTCGGTCTGAGTCCATTTAAGTATGCCGAAAGAGTACATCAAAACCGGCATGACCCATCCGTTGAAGGCGCGCACCTTATTTCCGCCCGAAAGAAGACTTTTTAATACCTTCTTCAGGCGACCAAAGAAGCGCTCCTTCAACGTTTGCTTCATGTCAGCATCGTTGATACCTAACGCTTCCGACATACCCAAATATTTATAGCTCTCGAATGAGGAGAGGGATCTAAGGTGTATGGAATCTGGGAGTGTAATTCCCTCGGATTCCATAATCTCCCCCCGCTTTACATGCATGACTGCACATTTGTCCACACCAAATTCCATTCTGATGCCACTACTAAAAGTTTCAGTTACATTCAGTAGCTTCATCAGATGCAATTTATTGGGGGCAAAGAGTTTCAAATCATCCATGTAGAGAAGGTGAGATATGACCTGACCGCCTCTCTTCAATCGATAACCCAGACCTGAATCCTCCAGCAGTGTGCTTAGAGGATTCAGAGCTAAGCAGAACCATAGTGGACTCAGACTGTCGCCCTGGAATATTCCCCGCTTAATCCATACAGGTTCATCATTCCCCTGGATCTGTCGACTCCCTGGATAGCGAAGGACTGTCTTCCATTGCCCCATACACGACTTAAGGAAAGTGCGTAGAGTTGCATTTATCTTGTACAACTCCAGCACCCTCAAAAGCCATGTATGTGGCACCGAATCGTAGGCCTTCTTATAATCTATCCAGCAGGTTGAGAGATCCTTGCGGGATCGGCGAACCTGTTGGCTGATGGCCATGTCTATGAGGAGTAGCTCCTTAGTACCACGGGACCCGCTCCTACATCCATTTTGAGAGACAGACATGATGGTATTGCTGTCAAGATGTTTGTTTATTTTAGCTTTCAAAATGGATGTAAGAACCTTATAGACCGTTGGTAAACAAGTGATCGGTCTATAATTTTTGGGTTCCGCGGTGCTACCTGATTTATGGAGCAGGTGGGTGATACCAGTTGTTAAGAACTGGGGTAGCGAACCAGAATCTAAGGATGACTGGAATTGAGATGCCAAACAAGTGTGTGAACTACTTAGCCATTTTAACCAAAAGTTATGCAGCCCGTCCGGTCCCGGTGATTTCCAGTTCGGTAACGAACGGACTGCTGTGGCTACGTCTGATGATGTTATGAAAATATTATCCATTTCTGGTAAGTTTTCACACCCCTGTTTGATATCCTGTATCCAGTCACCCTCAGTGTGACAAACGGATACCGACCATATACCGCGCCAGAATGCACTTGTGGTGGCATCATCTGGGCGGTACACGTCAGCCTCGTTTTGTTCTGGTCGCTCCCAAGTTCTGTATACCCACCTTTCATCGCTCTGGAACATGCGATTCTGCGTATATCGATCCACTCGCCGCTTATACCGCCGAATACGGCTCGTCCATGCACAAACTTTCTGCTTCAGGAAGTCGATGCGCTCTGTGACATTATTTATGTATTCTCGAGGGCTGATACCAGTCCCCGAGAATGCCTGTCTCACAAAGCGCATCACTCGTGGTCGAGTATTGCCCTCCCTGAAGCAGTATAGTTTGCCGATGAGTACCCTGGTCCCATCGATACGACGCTCGATTCTGCGTTGCCAGGCTGGTACGGCTGGTTTTGGTCGAGTAGCTTCGTCATAATTTGGAAACTTGACTTTGGCTAATCGACATGCCGCTACAGCCGCGCAATACAGGATCGAGTGTGTATCAATGAGATCCTCGCTGCTCTCGAAGAAATTCTTGAGCTGCGAGTCCAAAGCACACACCAGCGCCCTATTTTTTTTATGCATAGGTAGCCGTGGTAACCGGGGTCTAAGGTTGGTCGGAGTGGATCTATAGTCGCGGAACGCATCCTCCAGTGCGCTCCTCAGTCGATCGTTATACTGGCTACTTACTGTTTCAACCCTATCGTCCTCTTCTTCGACACGATTGGACCGCGGCGGAACAGCATCAATAATTGACGCCTGTGCCGCGGTCTGGGTCAGAGTCGGGGCGATTTGGTTGCTCAGTACCTCTGAGCGCAGCCTATCAAGTGCGATATCGTCCAACCTGTGATTGCGTTGGATGACACGCACCTGATCCGACAGTCGTTGGGCCGAGACGTTGACAGTTGGTTCAAGTGCCTGAAACAAAGACAGCATCCTTTCACGGTACGCAGTGAGGTTAGTTCCCCCCTCTGTAGCCCCGTAATATGCGCGCATGACGTTCTCATTCATTGTCTGAGTCCATCTCATGCGCTGCACACAACCACCGGCAGCGGGGACCCGGCTCGGGGCCGGATGGCCCCTAAGTCCCAAGCTCTTCGGTGGCCGGCCTCTCCCCTGCCGACGCACAGGTGTTGGCGACGTCGGCGGAGAGAAATACTCGTCGCTCGAGCTCGACGCAACTACCGCGGCCGGTGTCGTCACAGCGTTCACAGTGAGGCTGGAGACCGGCGGCGGCGAGGCGGAGCTGGGCGACGAGTCCGGGGGTGGTGAGCGTGCACGTCGAGCGGCAGATCTTGTCAACATTTCATACTTATTTTTCTATTTTGTATTGTTGTATTGTACATAATTATATATTTTCCGAGGTGACATGACAGATGTCACCTCCAAAGATTCGGTAATTTTATCATTGTAGATATGTTTAAAAACACTTTTTATATAAATTTTAAACTGCTTTCAGTTTGGGTTTCGGTTTTTGTTGAATATTTCACAGAATCGTAATGAAAAACTGATATAAAATATTATTTCTTAAATTGATAAAAAAATATGATGTTGACGTTTGCGGTGTTGCCAGTTTTTTTTAAAAAACTGGCAACACCGCAAACTCTTATTATTATTATTATTATTCCGTTTATTTTTATATATATACATATTAATTTACATTTTTAAATATTTATAAAAAAACATAAAAACATTTAAAAATATAAAAAATAGTGTTCCACCGATGGCGGGAGCGGGGTCCAAGCTACCGATGGTTAGAGCTACAGAGACAGAAACCTTCTCACGATGCGGGCCGTATCGAGGAGTACTGCCTTTTGAATCTGGCCCTTGATCCAACTGCCTAACGAGAGCCTCAATAGATGTTGGTCGAGGCTCTTGGCTATCAGACCATTGGCCGATACGACAATCGGTACAATGACAGCCGAGTTCACATTCCACATGTCAACAACCTCGTGCGCCAAGTCGAGATATTTAATTTGTTTCTCTTTCTCAGCTTTCACGAGATTCCCGTCATGTGGAATGGTAACATCGACAATCATTGCGAGGCGCGCTAATCGATCTATCACTACTATATCAGGCTTATTTGCAACAATAGTCCTGTCAGTAATGATAGACCGATCCCAGTATAACGTGACATGGCCATTTTCAAGAACTGGGTCGGGCACATACTTATAATACGGTACCTCAGAATCCACAAGTTTATATTTCAAAGCAAGTTGCTGGTGGATAATCCTAGCTACTTGGTTATGCCTGTGCAAATACTCGCCATTAGCCAAACGAGAACAACCAGAGATAATATGTCTGATGGACTCACCCGGATGGTGACATGCCCGACACACGTCAATCGTCCCGTCCTTCATAATATATCTCCGGTAGTTATTCGTTAAGATAACTTCGTCCATAATTGCACAGACGAAACCTTCAGTTTCCCCGAAAAGGTCACTGAATCGTAGCCAGGATACGGAGGCTAAGAAGTCTACATCGGGCTCATGAAGAGCCCGATAAAATCGCCCGTGAAGTTCCTTGCTTTGCCATATCATCTTGCGGTCATCAGTGGTAAGCATTATAGGCTTGTGCCAGTTCTCTTTCGCCATGGATAGCGGGGTAAGCCCCTTGTCCACCGTGACCACATCATGATGCATACCCACTACGGTTTTTAAAAAATGTTCTCTGAGACTGCATACTTCTCGGTTGTGGAGGATCTTCGCATTTAAAAAGCCTCGACCCCCGCACTTCCGCGGAATATACAGTCTCATCACCGATGATCGTGGATGATGCATCCTGTTTGCTGTCAGCAGTGTACGGACCCTTCTATCCAGGGCGTCGAGTTCGGTCTGAGTCCATTTAAGTATGCCGAAAGAGTACATCAAAACCGGCATGACCCATCCGTTGAAGGCGCGCACCTTATTTCCGCCCGAAAGAAGACTTTTTAATACCTTCTTCAGGCGACCAAAGAAGCGCTCCTTCAACGTTTGCTTCATGTCAGCATCGTTGATACCTAACGCTTCCGACATACCCAAATATTTATAGCTCTCGAATGAGGAGAGGGATCTAAGGTGTATGGAATCTGGGAGTGTAATTCCCTCGGATTCCATAATCTCCCCCCGCTTTACATGCATGACTGCACATTTGTCCACACCAAATTCCATTCTGATGCCACTACTAAAAGTTTCAGTTACATTCAGTAGCTTCATCAGATGCAATTTATTGGGGGCAAAGAGTTTCAAATCATCCATGTAGAGAAGGTGAGATATGACCTGACCGCCTCTCTTCAATCGATAACCCAGACCTGAATCCTCCAGCAGTGTGCTTAGAGGATTCAGAGCTAAGCAGAACCATAGTGGACTCAGACTGTCGCCCTGGAATATTCCCCGCTTAATCCATACAGGTTCATCATTCCCCTGGATCTGTCGACTCCCTGGATAGCGAAGGACTGTCTTCCATTGCCCCATACACGACTTAAGGAAAGTGCGTAGAGTTGCATTTATCTTGTACAACTCCAGCACCCTCAAAAGCCATGTATGTGGCACCGAATCGTAGGCCTTCTTATAATCTATCCAGCAGGTTGAGAGATCCTTGCGGGATCGGCGAACCTGTTGGCTGATGGCCATGTCTATGAGGAGTAGCTCCTTAGTACCACGGGACCCGCTCCTACATCCATTTTGAGAGACAGACATGATGGTATTGCTGTCAAGATGTTTGTTTATTTTAGCTTTCAAAATGGATGTAAGAACCTTATAGACCGTTGGTAAACAAGTGATCGGTCTATAATTTTTGGGTTCCGCGGTGCTACCTGATTTATGGAGCAGGTGGGTGATACCAGTTGTTAAGAACTGGGGTAGCGAACCAGAATCTAAGGATGACTGGAATTGAGATGCCAAACAAGTGTGTGAACTACTTAGCCATTTTAACCAAAAGTTATGCAGCCCGTCCGGTCCCGGTGATTTCCAGTTCGGTAACGAACGGACTGCTGTGGCTACGTCTGATGATGTTATGAAAATATTATCCATTTCTGGTAAGTTTTCACACCCCTGTTTGATATCCTGTATCCAGTCACCCTCAGTGTGACAAACGGATACCGACCATATACCGCGCCAGAATGCACTTGTGGTGGCATCATCTGGGCGGTACACGTCAGCCTCGTTTTGTTCTGGTCGCTCCCAAGTTCTGTATACCCACCTTTCATCGCTCTGGAACATGCGATTCTGCGTATATCGATCCACTCGCCGCTTATACCGCCGAATACGGCTCGCCCATGCACAAACTTTCTGCTTCAGGAAGTCGATGCGCTCTGTGACATTATTTATGTATTCTCGAGGGCTGATACCAGTCCCCGAGAATGCCTGTCTCACAAAGCGCATCACTCGTGGTCGAGTATTGCCCTCCCTGAAGCAGTATAGTTTGCCGATGAGTACCCTGGTCCCATCGATACGACGCTCGATTCTGCGTTGCCAGGCTGGTACGGCTGGTTTTGGTCGAGTAGCTTCGTCATAATTTGGAAACTTGACTTTGGCTAATCGACATGCCGCTACAGCCGCGCAATACAGGATCGAGTGTGTATCAATGAGATCCTCGCTGCTCTCGAAGAAATTCTTGAGCTGCGAGTCCAAAGCACACACCAGCGCCCTATTTTTTTTATGCATAGGTAGCCGTGGTAACCGGGGTCTAAGGTTGGTCGGAGTGGATCTATAGTCGCGGAACGCATCCTCCAGTGCGCTCCTCAGTCGATCGTTATACTGGCTACTTACTGTTTCAACCCTATCGTCCTCTTCTTCGACACGATTGGACCGCGGCGGAACAGCATCAATAATTGACGCCTGTGCCGCGGTCTGGGTCAGAGTCGGGGCGATTTGGTTGCTCAGTACCTCTGAGCGCAGCCTATCAAGTGCGATATCGTCCAACCTGTGATTGCGTTGGATGACACGCACCTGATCCGACAGTCGTTGGGCCGAGACGTTGACAGTTGGTTCAAGTGCCCGAAACAAAGACAGCATCCTTTCACGGTACGCAGTGAGGTTAGTTCCCCCCTCTGTAGCCCCGTAATATGCGCGCATGACGTTCTCATTCATTGTCTGAGTCCATCTCATGCGCTGCACACAACCACCGGCAGCGGGGACCCGGCTCGGGGCCGGATGGCCCCTAAGTCCCAAGCTCTTCGGTGGCCGGCCTCTCCCCTGCCGACGCACAGGTGTTGGCGACGTCGGCGGAGAGAAATACTCGTCGCTCGAGCTCGACGCAACTACCGCGGCCGGTGTCGTCACAGCGTTCACAGTGAGGCTGGAGACCGGCGGCGGCGAGGCGGAGCTGGGCGACGAGTCCGGGGGTGGTGAGCGTGCACGTCGAGCGGCAGATCTTGTCAACATTTCATACTTATTTTTCTATTTTGTATTGTTGTATTGTACATAATTATATATTTTCCGAGGTGACATGACAGATGTCACCTCCAAAGATTCGGTAATTTTATCATTGTAGATATGTTTAAAAACACTTTTTATATAAATTTTAAACTGCTTTCAGTTTGGGTTTCGGTTTTTGTTGAATATTTCACAGAATCGTAATGAAAAACTGATATAAAATATTATTTCTTAAATTGATAAAAAAATATGATGTTGACGTTTGCGGTGTTGCCAGTTTTTTATTATTATTATTATTATAATCTGTAGTGAATGTACACACAATAAAATATAACAACATTAAGCATAGGCAATTAATGGAGAATAAAACAGAAATGTAGACAATAGTGTGTATGAACAAGGAGAAAAAAATATGAATGTGATAAGTATAAAAGTAATAATTTTAGACATTATGTCTAAACATACAGGGTGTATCTGACATCGTAACGCAAACAAATGATGTTTTTTTTTTTTATTAATAATAAACAAGCGCTTGACCGCAATCCTGTCTGATGGTAAGCAGTAATGCGATCGTTGATGGTAAAGCGCGCTAGTTTATTAAGAGCCTATTCACACAGAAAAACTGAGCGAATAGGAAGGAAGACGGCAGTTGAGTGCTGATGCAATGTTAAACCCAACAACACGACCAACGATGCTGGAGATTGATCTGAAGACCCTCCACGACCAAACTCCCAACATAACAACATTAGGCGCATCGTATCCGGCACACATCGCAACACAACTGCTCAGACCCGTCCTCCGTACGGCTTCAACAGACATTATGCCCGAACACGACAAATCGCTTGGCGGCAAGGCTTTGTCTGGTGGGTGGTAACTTCTGCCGGCGGCCGATGTTATGGCTAAACATACAGGGTGTATCTGACATCGTAACGCAAACTTCGCGAAAAGACTACACCGCATGCTACTAACAAAATTGTGATAGTCATTTATGTCGTTAATGAGCGGTTACAGAAATAACAGTGTTAAAGTGTCGGCTCGGCCTTTGAACGTTGCAAGCGTGCCGCCGTGCGTGTTTGTAGGTATGACGTTGATCCCTGATGCGAACTCTATTAAACCAGCTGATAGGATAGTTTTTCTAGTATTGTTCACATTGCCCTTTTTTGTGTAATTAACGAATTAATTATTTTTTACTTTAAAATCTTATTGGGTTATAAAGGTATGGCAATTATGAACGGTCTAAAGTGAAAAAACTGCATATTATTTTTTTTTAATTGAGAAAAAGCCGACGCAGAATTCCACCACTAGGGGGTTCAGAATAATGTACTGGATCTATTGTACTCGTTTGTGCGTCGATGTCAGATACAACCTTTATAATACAAAAATAATTACATAAGTTTTTTTTTTAATTTTGTGTTTGATTATAAACAAAGTAAATATATTTTATTATTTAATAGCCGTTTGGAAAATGAATGATGATACACGATTACAAGTTGGAACGTTTTCTTTTTTTATGAATTTGTTTCCCTTCCTGTTAATTAACATGATTGCATAAAAGGTAGGGAGGTTGTTTTCTTCTATTTTTAACATTTGAATTATCATATTTTCGTCTATTTTTCTATATATACGTATGTATTCATTTACATTTTTAAATATTTATATGAAAACATTTAATTTATCTTATTTATTATTATCTCCGTCCCGTCGTACGAGTATACCCTTACGTTTTTGATACCACTATGATCCGGACGAAGCGTTTCGCCTCGTCTTTTATACCGCGTACATCGGGGGATTTGAACAAATTGTCAACGGCGGTATTTCCGTCTGATTATAATTTAAATGTCTTCAAGGCTAGAGTGAATAGGCTCTTAATAAACTAGCGCGCTTTACCATCAACGATCGCTTCACTGCTTACCATCAGGCAGGATTGCGCTCAAGCACTAGTTAAAGATTGTATAAACGATATATATGTATAAGCATTAGCATTGTGTTTTTGTAGGCAAAAAGACTACTACTAATTGGCTGCTACTAATTGCCATTTTTTGGCACAGACAAATTTTATAAATCAGATTCATTCAGCGTTATAACTAAGTATTATGTCCAAACAATTGCACACAGTAAGTACTTTTAAAATTACTAGTGAGGCACCCATAGTGTAGTGTGTAGTAGTGGCAGAAAATTTTATCGGTGGTACCACCCATCAGACAAAGTCTTGCCGTCAAGAGATTCGTCGTGTTCCTGCAAGATGTCTGGTGTCGCCGTACGGAGGACGGGTCTGAGCAGTAGTGTTGCGATGTGTGCCGGGTACGAAGCGCCAAATGTTGTTGTGTCGGGAGTTTGATCATGGAGGGTCTCCAGATCAACCTCTCTCTTGCGCATACTTCGTTGGACGTGTTGTTGGGTTTAACATTGCATCACCTCGCTCAACTGCCGTCTTCCTACCTATTCATTCAGTTTTTTTGAGTGGATCAACGATTCCATCTTTGCTTGCTATGAGGCTGGGGATTACGGTCAAGCACTAGTTTTTAAATATATTTAATAAAAAAATTAAATAAAACTCTATGTTAGTAGTTTCACGGCAATACCCACAGAACAAATCAACCCGTTCTACGGGAGCATCAACCGATCCGCATCGGCCTTACCCCATGTTGGCATTGTCTTTGATTTTTGAATGACGTGGGGCTAAAAATTGATACAACCATACAACCACATACTGCACGCTATTTCCACTCTTATTTGCACGAATCATAACAGTGAATCGCACCTTTAGAACAATAGAGATCTAATTCGAAATTTGAAGATTTCAATGTTGACTCATAAAATTACCTAGCAAGACCATCTTCATCGACTGTTAATAAAACGTGACGGTTGTTCAGGAAAAGGACTCGTCAGGAAGGACTGTTTTATTGTTCAACATTGTAACACATTGTTGCAACAAGTTCAACATATCAACATTGAAATCTTCAAATTTCGAATTAGGTCTCTATTGTTCTAAAGGTGCGAAATAAAAAAGAAAGAAATGAAAAAGTATTTATGTAATTCGTACGGGAAAATCATAAAACTGAACTAAGTTCAACACAGTTAAAAATAAAAACAAGTTACATATTTAAAAAAAAAAAAAGTCATAAAAAATCAGAAAGTTCCTTTTTCTAGTTAAAAATAAAAACAAGTTACATATTTACAAAAAAAGTAACAAAAAATCAGAAAGTTCCTTACGAGGCCATAAGGTTCGTGTCTTAGCATAATACTTCGACATTTAAAAAAGTAAATGTTGCGTTGGTATTCTGACAGGGCCTTCTGCCCCCTAATCGGCGAACATATTTTTGTCAAATGATTGCGACTAGTTGGGATCGTTTGGACCGAACGGACCATAGGCGGTCCAAACGATCCCAACTGATCCCAACTAGTCGCAATCATTTGATAAAAACGTTTTCGCCGATTAGGGGGCTGGTCAGCGTGGTGTGATGTCAAGGGCAATCAGAGAAACACATAAACATATGCGCATAATATTATTAAATAAATAGGTATATAAATAAACTTAATTGTCTATGAGTGTCATAATTATGCACTCAGTATATTTTTATACTCTGTGTCACTCAGTGTGTATCAGTCTTTGCTGTGACAAGTGAAAAGACTCACGCACGACGTTTTGAGGAAGTAAATAGGGGTTTTGACAGGAAAGCCAAGATGAGTGTCGCGCGCATTTTTCATTGGACTTTTAAAATTATTTATAGTGTTGTTTACTAAATAAAAACGCGTGATTTATATAGTAAAAAGTGCATTGAATAATTCTTAAAGAACATTGAAATATAGCAGCATAGTGGCCACATCATGGCTTTGCATCAAATCTCCTAGTAGGCGGCTCACGTGTCACTCAACTCAACTGTCATTGGCGATATCCGCCATTATTGTGAAAAATTTTTTTAAAGAATTTATATAATTTGTTACACGTGTTATTGGCAAACTTGTGGTATCTAACCTCAGGGGCCATTGAAGAGTTGAAGTAGTATTCACTCTAAAGAAAAGAAAAAGACAGGAGAAGAGGAAGTAAATAAATAAATACATTGAACAAACGACAGCATATCAAGTTACTACAATCTGTAGATTCCTTTATTAGACTTTCAACTTTATCTTTAAAGCATTTAGTTTCAAGATTGATTGGAAATATTTGACAGTTTCGGGTAGTTTGACCTGTTGTCATCACGGCTGAGTAGTATCCAGTGAATATACATAAAGGTGGAAAATGATAGTAAGTTAACGGCTTGGAATAAGTGGAGAACCAGACATAATCTAATAACGAAAGTATTATTGAATAAGGAATTTTAATAACAAATGGTATACGACATAGCAAAACTATGCGTAGGCCAACAATAACAATAATAAATCTCAAGGACTATTCAGAGAAAGTTTGATCCTTAAAGATTGTTTAGAGCTTTGAAACGGGTCTAAAGGGAATGAATAGTTACGAAGTGTCTACTGTCTAGATTATAAATTAACTTTGTTATAGTGAATGATTAATTATAACTTTGAAATAATAATAACAGTTCTGTGGAGGTATGAGGAGCAGCATGTAGAGCTCCGACCAGACTGGCATTGTCTGACGAGCCACTTTGCCCACCGGTTTATGTCGCGAACTTGCACGCGTGCTAGTTGCACAGAGAACTCTGATTGCGAGATGCAGGATTCGCGTGACGTCAGCATGACGCGTTGTTCGCATGTTGCGTTATAGGCACCGCTACATTACTCCCCTCCGGCTGAGGTTATCGTTTTTTGCGAGATCGGATCGGGACCGGATCGAATTCTGTATGGTTCGTCGATCGGACCGGGATCGGTTTTGGAACTTCGAGTTCAATTAGGGATCGGACCGGGATTGGGTTGGGATCGGTTTGGGAACGTCGGGCATCAATTAGGGATCGGTACGGTTCGTCGGGATTAATTAGGGATCGGTTAGGTTCATGGTGATCAATTAGGAATAACGTCGGGATCAATTAGGGATCGGTTTGGTTCGTAGTGATCAATTAGGGATCACGAATGTGGAGGTATGAGGAACAGGGTGTAAAGCTCACTCATCCTCCATAGAAAAGGTAGGATCCTCCGATCATACTGGGATTGTCTGGCGGGCCACTTTGCCTGTCGATTGATGTCGCGAATTTGTATGCGTGCTAGTTGCACAGAAAACTCTAATTGCGAGATGCAGGATTCGGGTGACGTCAGTATTACGCGTTGTTCGTATGTTACGTTTTAGGCATCGCTACAGTTCTAACAGTTCTAGACTTTCATTAACTGTAGTTCAGTCACTAACTAACAAACGTAATTTATATTGGTACCTATATTGAAATGAAAGTTCAGTCAGGTTAAGCTATGCTAGCCGCGGTTAGCCTGTGAATGGGTTAACAGCTTAACATCGAGGTCAATCATGGCTGTCATTTGTAGACCTTTGGTAGTCAGTCTGACCACTAGGTGAACCCCCAAAGCGCCGTCCGCTGTAGGCGCAGGTTGGAGAACGGTGTGTTGACCACATTTTTGTCGGGACAAGCAAGTACGATATCAAGCTCATAACTTCGCGATTTTTCATGATATCTTTTTGAAATTTTCGTGTTGCACATATACAAAAATAACGATATATACAACTTCCCAACATTGACCATTGGACAAGTGTCCACCAGACACAACACCTGTCTGGTCGGAGGTTCCATTCTTTTCCATGAAGTATGAGTGGCTTTACACCCTATTCCTCATAGAAATCTACACAGTGGTGACGTTCAGTTACTAGTCTTTCAAAAAAAAGATCATCATCATCATCATCATCAACCTTTTTATCGCCCCACTGCTGGGCACATATACAGAGAAGGATTGAGCGTAATCCCCACGCTTGCTCAATGCGGGTTGGCGATTTCAGACTTCAAGTCCAGGTTTCTTGAAGATTTATACCTTCACCTTCAGTCATTGGTATCCAAGATATACTTAGAAAGTACATACAAGATAAAAAAAAGTTACATTGGTAGTTGCCTGACCTGGAATCTAAGCCGTACAGTCATACTTGAGAAGCTGGTGTTTTAACCATAAAAATATTTAGTGTGGAGTGATATAGTATGATAAGTACAATCTTCTGACCACTTCGGCGCACATAGTTTTAGCTGCGTCAGCCTTTTTCTTCCCTCTGTAAAAACAGAAATTAAAAAAAATAACAAATACACACTATATAAAGTTTTCTCCTTTTCTTAATACATTTTTTTTAAAAACCGCTGCTTTTAAAGCCTCGTCTAAATGAGTTCTAACACAAGCAGTTAGTTACTAGATTATACGCCGGTGCCGTTAGGACGTATATCGATGCGCGTTTTCGACGCAAATATTCAGTGTATGGCCACCCCAATTTGCGTTGATTAAATCAGTAACGACCTTAAGCTTAGTAATGTTTTGATTTATACGAGCTATTTGAAGTAAAATTGTGTTAATTTTCAACATTAAATACAAGGAGCGTTTAAGACGTGTGAACTCAGTTAGTGTGTATAGGTACAACTTTCTATACGCTACACTTGTTTTTTCTATAAATTATACACTATGTAACAAAAACCCTGTTGTTCCTTTCAGGGACATATAATTTTACCTACAAGCACATCATTAATGAAGTCATAATATTGGAAAACAGTAATGATTGTCTAGTCGAGGGGTCACAATCAAATACCTATTAAAACCCACAAATTCGATTTTTTTTTTTTGAGAATATCTGATTTTATAAGTAAATTGGCGGGAACGTTCTACTTATGTCTAGTTTCTTCATGCAGAATTGCAGAGCTAAGAAATCAGTTACAGATTATAAATATTAATAATTAAACATTTATTTTAATTATTTTTGTTGAACAATTTTTATAAATTACTTGCTTTATTACGTACGTATGCCGATCCTTAAAACGTAGGTTGAAGGAACAACAGGGTTTTTGTTACATATTGTAAACTGGTGCTTGACCGCAGCCCCGCCTGATGGTAAGCAGTGATACAATCGTTGATGGTAAAGCGCGCTAATTTATCAAGAGCCTATTCACTCTAGCCTTAAGAGTGGACTCTAGTGCCGAGGAATTTGAGAAATAGGTATTTGAAGAAACTATTGTCGTCGCGCCGCTTTCAACCTTTCCCCGTAAAGTGGGAAAGGGACAGTCGCAACTCAAGCTGATTTTACCTACAAATGTTGACCAAAAGATATTTTTTTTTATAATAATTATAAACTAGCGCTTGACCGCAATCCCGCCTGATGGTAAGCAGTGATGCGATCGTTGATGGTAAAGCACGCTAGTTTATTAAGAGCCTATTCACTCAGAAAAACTGAGCGAATAGGAAGAAAGACGGCAGTTGAGCGAGGTGATGCAATGTTAAACCCAACAACACGACCAACGATGCTGCGCCAAAGGGAAATTGATCTGAAGACCCTCTACGACCAAACTCCCAACACAACAACATTAGGCGCATCTTACCCGGCACACATCGCAACACAACTGCTCAGACCCGTCCTCCGTACTGCTTCACCAGACATCATGCCGGAACACGACAAATCGCTTGGCGGCAAGACTTTGTCTGGTGGGTGGTAACTTCTGCCGGCGGCCGATGTTATGGCCTACCACCGAGAAAAATACTGGACACGTGTTTCGGGTTTCGCATAAATAAAAAATTATGTTGTTTATGGTGTACATAATAAAGAGTATTCTATTCGACAATAGCCTGACAGAAAAACACAAGTAAAATTGAATTTCGCTGGTAAAACTCCGCAATATTAAAGAAGATAATTTATACAAAAGTTCCACACATGAAGCAAGTTGTCGAGGCGATGGATCATCTGCCAGTAAGAAGTGCTACTGGCTCCCGTCAGTGTGCCAGATGTGACGCCGATCATAGCTCTCGCAGTTGCTCTGAGTGCTGTTATGAATGGCCGATAAATAAATTTTAAATATGCTGCTGTTGAAAATGGTGGATATTATACAATATGTTGCTGAATAAATTTTGCTGGAATCGCCTATACTAACGTAACATGTGTTTGTAAGTATCGGGTAATCTCGGGAACTACTGGCCACCATGGTTTTGCATTTAAACGGAAATCGCAGCGTTATTTTCGGATCAATTAGGGTAGAATCATCTCAACACCTCTCTACCAAGTTGAAGTTTTGTACATATAGTTTAGTACTTTCTAAGTACAACCTCCGTGGCGTAGCGGTAGCGAACGCGGCCGCTGCGCAAGGAGGCGCGGGTTCGATCCCCACGCAAAGCAAATATTTGTATGCATGAATATGAATATTTGCACTGGTCCGGTCGTGCCTCGGAAAGCACGTTAAGCCGTTGGTCCCGGTTGCCATACGAACATCTAATGGCAGTCGTTACGGGTTGTTGGAGCCCTCAAAAGTCCTACAATTACTCTAACTGCAATGCTTCGATATCGCCTTCGAGTTGTAGAGGTCAGACGGCAGTCGCTTCATGGAAAATATCGAAGTTCAGCCAAAATGAGCAGTTAGACTGGTAAAGCGGACCCTAGACTCCAAAGCTGGAAAGCTTCGGAAACGACTGGGATTAACGCTGAGATGATGAAAAAGAGTTGGGTACTTTCTAAGTATATCTTGAACACCAATGACTGATTACAGGATGAAGGAAAACATCTTGAGGAAACCTGGACTTCCAACCCGAATTGAGCAAGCGTGGTGTATGATTAGAGACCTGTGCCCAGCAGTGGGACGATAAAAAGGTTGATGGTTATCTATTTTGGTAATAGTATGTTTAAGTATACGGAGTGGTGCTGATAATAAGACAATAAATGAAAACACGAACAATGCTGGTTCATAGGAATAATCCTAAACCATAGAAAAAAAAAACCCTAGCATCAAATAATGTTATGAAAATTATTACTGATAATCATAAGAATGTTATTAGGAATGTAAGCTAGGCTAGACTTTATTTATTATTTATTTGTTATTAATGTTTAATTATTTTTATTATTTTCTAATTGCCAAGCAATCAAGTTGGATTTTCTATTTTGCATGATGTTATTAATATTTTTGATTATTTATTTATTTAATGATTATTAATTGTTTTTTATATATATTTTTTATCATTGGTATATTTAATAAGAGAATTAATAAGATACTTATTACCATTCTAGTGGCATTCATGATCATATTTTTTTGTTAATATGTTGTTGTTTTTTTAATATGTATGTGTTGGATAATGTAGTGGGTAACAATATTGCTAATATTAATAATTATCCTTTCTGTGTGTGTATTTATATTGTTGCTGTTTATTGTCCCTAATTAAATAAAATAACAACTTTCAAGAACCAAAAAACAAAAGAAAAAGTAAAATTACAGTTGAAAACATTAATTTCTTTAAGAAAACTCTTAACCAAATAACTTTCAATGCCGTAAACAAAGGAGGAAACATTTTCAAGGTTCCGCGTTTCTCAGTGTGCCATAAATCGGTGCTGTTACCCTAAATTCATAGAAATGCCGGGGGAGCTGCGAAATATATGGACTTAGTGCTTCAAGCCTATTCATTCTTGTTATTCCAAATGAAATGAATATATTAAAAATGTAATTGTACGCGTACTGTGTTGGTGATTTGTTGAAGAATCAAATATACCGCGCGATCCAGACGACGCGTTTCTCCTCGACTTTTATAACACGTACATCGAATGACTGAACAATTTAAGGCGGTCTTCCCATTTGATTACAATTCAAGTGTCTTCAAGGCTAGAGTGAATAGGCTCTTAATAAACTTGCGCGCTCTACCATCAAGAATTGCATCACTGCTTACCATCAGGCGGGTTCGCGGTCAAGCACTAGTTTATAATATGTATAAAAAATAACACACAAAAAAATCCAGTTTGAAACAAAATATCAATTTCAGGACGATACTGTACTGTAGGTATACTTTTTGCTTCATGTTTTCCCAAAACTTATAATGAGTAACAGTAACTTTCTCAAATTGCTGATAAAAAAAAATTATCATGTTTAGGATAACTTCGAAATAAAACCCGTGCTTTCATGATTTAAAAAAAATTTAATCATCTAAGGGATCTTTTTCGCCCCTTTTTAATCGACAAGGCGAGAACTTGTATGAGAATCGTGTACTCAGAACTAATAAAGGTCATTGGGCGTAATCCGACCCATAGCGTAACACTATATCAGTAGCAATGGATTTCATTTTGGCAGTTCAACAAAATTCATTGCGTTATTTACGTTGTTGAGCAGACACACGTTTCGAACACATGAAGCAATGGATTAGCAATATGCTTCGAAATGATTCCAACTGATAGTTACGTTACGTAATTAGGGTGCCCGACACGGACATAAACTAAAATGAAAACGATATAAAATGAAAGAGTATAAATTCACGCAGCATTATAAACGGTTATTTTAGTACGTATGAAGATATTTTATATCAAAATCAAAATCAAAAGTCATTTATTCAAATTAGGCTGAGAATCAGCACTTTTTGAACGTCAATATTACATAAGACAGTCCCCCAAAACGCCCACCCATCGACACTTCCTAGTGCTTTCGCTGGGAAGAAGAAGTGGCGGAACAAACTCCCCAGCAGCACAGCTGTCTGTTCATTTAAAAAAAAAAACACATGTCTTTATACAATACTATGTATAGTGATGAACACGATAAAATAAAACAACAATGAAATTATTTACCATATGCCAGCTACCACGCCAAAATACCAGCAAAGCAAAACAATATATTTATATTCAAATGAAAATGTAATTAACTAAAACTTGTTACTTAACTATACGTCGGACAGTTTATTAACATAATATAAATGAAAGAATGAATAGAGAGAACGGACTGGCGCTATACGTAGTTGAAAATAACATGAATAGACAAAGGCTTGCTTTCATGCCATTAGATGGTTTTCTCGGTGGTAGGCCATAACATCGGCCGCCGTCAGAAGTTACCACCCACCAGACAAAGTCTTGCCGCCAAGCGATTCGTCGTGTTCCGGCATGATGTCTGGTGAAGCCGTACGGAGGGCGGGTCTGAGCAGTTGTGTTGCGATGTGTGCCGGGTACGATGCGCCAAATATTGTTGTGTTGGGAGTTTTGTCGTGGAGGGTCTTCAGATCAATCTCCCTCTGGCGCAGCATCGTTGGTCGTGTTGTAGGGTTTAATATTGCATCACCTCGCTCAACTACCGTCTTCCTTACTAAACTAGCGCGCTTTTCCATCAACGATTGCGTCACTGCTTACCATCAGGCTGGATTGCGGTCGAGCACTAGTTTACAATTATAAAAAAAAAATCTCTAAAATCAGGATTGTTTCCATCTGTTTTTTTTTTTTTTAATTATTATAAACTAGTGCTTGACTTCAATCCCGCCTGATGGTAGGCAGTGACGCAATCGTTGATGGAAAAGCGCGCCAGTTTATTAAGAAGCCTCTTCATTCAAAAAAATAAGAGTGAACAGGAAGGAAGACGGTAGTTGAGCGAGGTGATGCAATGTTAAACCCAACACGACCAACGATACTGCTCCAGAGGGAGATTGATCTGGAGACCCCCCACGACCAATCCCTGACACAACAACATTTGGCATCATATCCAACACACATAGTAACACAACTGCTCAGATCTGTCCTCCGTACGGCTTCACCAGACATCATGCCAGAACACGAGGAATTCCCACAGTTAACTTATGAAGAGCTGATATTGTTCACATTGTGCAGCTATCAGTTAAGACTGGCTAAGTCGTACTGCCATGACCCCATGAGACCAAATAGTGTCTCCTTAATAGAGCTCTATAGGCAGCAAGGTTTAATAAACAACAAAATAGGTAGGTATTGGTAAGAGGACGAATTCAGTGGCGACATGTCAGAGCGTTACAATACTTCAAATATATTTTAACTAATAAACCCAGCAAGACAAGGAAGACAATGTGTTGAAGATTATTACGCTCATGTATACACGGCCGTCGGAAACTGCGCGCATATTGCCAGTATAGTTTATTTTTTACTAGAGACCCCGGCTTCACACGGGCGCCATGCTGATACTAAATTCAGTACAGAAAAACTGTGAACGTTGTATTTTTAAACAAACCGCCGCGAACGCCGCCCGTACATAGCACCCTGCAATTTCTAAATCTGTAATATCTTCGGAAATATTAATTTAAATTATAAGCTGCAAAGGGTGATACAGCTATCTATATTAAATCAACAGTGTAGTTAAGGAATTAAATTGGATAAGGATTAATACTGTATTGGTAAAATTGCTTCGAAAATTAGCCATTATTTGTCTTAAAAAATAAATGACAACAATGTTATTGTGGGATATCCATATGAGATGGACATAATTATACCATCGCGGAGTTTTCTGTACACCTTTTCAATGTGTACTTAGTACATAATTTTGATAAATCTCGTAGGGTTCAGCATACGTTTGCAATGTTAGCGGGAAAAAATGTAATTATTTACTACATCACATTAGACACCTCAAAAATAATCAGTCTTTCTCCACGATTTAATGGATGTTATTATACATATAAACCTCCCCCTTCAAACACTCTATCTATTAAAAAAACTGCATCGAAATCTGTTGCGTAGTTTTAAAGATCCAGCATACATCCCTATAGTCCGAGAGCTGGCACGAATTTTTGGGTAGGTATTTGAGGCAAGCTGAAAACTTGTCCTATACCTCTCCTATTATACCCCAACAGGGAACTGCAGACCTGGCTGATGAGTAGCGGGGCTAAATTAACCCCTAAATTTTTGAAAATATTATTTTTTTATTTTGAAAAATATATTTGAGGCAATATGCAATTTTTATATGTTGTAGTTTAATGTATAAAGAATAAAAAAAAAATAAGCCAGACGATTTGATCGGGATTTTATAATTGCCAGACGCGTGCAAAAATATTTTGCAAAAAAATATAAAAAATATATTTCAGGCAACTTGAAATTTTAATAGAACATTATTTATAACTAAAAAATAAGATCCTCAAAAAGACAGGTCATTTCTGTGGGACTTTCTACCTGCCAGGTGATCCAACAAGTTATGTATAGGTACGAGTGCGTAGCGCTATAGACAAGCTGTAGAGTGAAAGAGAGAGTTTATCGGCAGCTGTCTGCGTTCTTGCTTGCCGCGTTATTATTGGCTCTGGCGAGGTCACGTGACTTACATTAGCCACGAGGTTCCAATTCAAAATTTCGGAGTAAAAAATAATTTTTTTTGTGAATTTCTACTAAAAACGGTTCATATAAAAATGATTGTGTTGATTTGTGCGTGTTAAATGGATATATTTATTTTGTTATATTTTTTTATCATATAAAATTTGTTATCTAGTCAATTTAAATATAAATCTAAATGTAATGGTTTTTTCAACAAATCATAAAAAACATTTTCTTTAGAAAATTAATTTTCCAAAAACTTTTGTTTCAATAATTTTTTAATAGGATTCATATTTTCGCCACGATATCTAAAATTAAAAAAAATACTTTTTTTTTGAGACAGTATTCAAATTTAATTTTTTTTTCGTGTTGAAATTAATAATGGCTAACGTATTAAATAAAAAAGTAACGATTTCAAAAATACAAAATCACAAAATCAGATTTATTGAGATATAATAATTATACAACTGCAGAATTATGAGTACAAAAATATAAATTTAATGCATCCCACGTCACAAATAAATTTTTATTCATCATCTGAGGATGCTCCTTCATCAGAGCTATCAGAATCTTCTTCCGATTCATCTGCATCAGATTCGGCTACCTCTGCATCATCTGCGAAAAGTAATATATTGATTTTTTAAATTAATCACAGAAATTTGAATTTTGAATGCAGCAGTTATTAAAGAAAAACTATTTATAAGCACCTTCAGTAACATTTCCAATATCATTTTCTTTATTTTCTTCATGAACAACAGCGTCGAATACTGATTGCGGTATACAGTCTCCGTCAAACCAGTGAAAATGTAGCGTATCTTCATTAAGTGTCCACCCGTTTCTATCCGGTGTCAAAGAGCTGGGGAATCATAAATATGCATTTCTCCAAATACTCGTTATATATTGTGTTCTTAAAAGATGTTGCAATTCAGCTTTGCACGGTGGTAAAGTAGAGGGATCACAATTTTTAATGCTTTCTTGAAAGGTTCATCTTCAGTGTTGGCTTTGTAAGTTGTACAAAATTTTTGAAGTCGTGCTGCATTTATACTTGATATATTTTTATATCCATAAATTTCGCAAACAAATTCTTCCAAAATTGGCAAAATTAATTTCATCACGCGCACCGATAATATGTGCAACTCCAAGATCCGTTAATGCTGTTTGATAACGTTTATTTTTTATCAATATTTTATATGGTCTTACCTTGCCTTTTTGAAAAAATGATGGATTATAATCGCATCCTGCATTGCAATCGCATGCATTAAGCATGGAAGCCAGGTAAACTCGTGCATAAAGATGGTCTTAATTCCATGTGCATTTTTTACCAGATATTTTAAAATTATTTACCTTATAAAACGTGTAACACCAATATTAAAATTCTACGACTGAGAATAACGACTCCGAAATTCCGACTGAAAACCTCATGGCTATTGTAAGTCACGTGACCTCGCCAGAGCCAATAATAACGCGGCAAGCAAGAACGCAGACAGCTGCCGATAAACTCTCTCTCTCACTCTACAGCGTGTCTATAGCGCTACGCACTCGTACCTATACTTAACTTGTTGGATCACCTGGCAGGTAGAAAGTCCCACAGAAATGACCTGTCTTTTTGAGGATCTTATTTTTTAGTTATAAATAATGTTCTATTAAAATTTCAAGTTGCCTCAAATATATTTTTTATATTTTTTTGCAAAATATTTTTGCACGCGTCTGGCAATTATAAAATCCCGACCAAATCGTCTGGCTTATTTCTTTTTTATTCTTTATACATTAAACTACAACATATAAAAATTGCATATTGCCTCAAATATATTTTTCAAAATAAAAAAATAATATTTTCAAAAATTTAGGGTTTAATTTAGCCCCGCTACTCATCAGCCAGGTCTGCAGTTCCCTGTTGGGGTATAATAGGAGAGGTATAGGACAAGTTTTCAGCTTGCCTCAAATACCTACCCAAAAATTCGTGCCAGCTCTCCTACTACTATGTATGCTTGGATCTTTAAAACTACTCAACGGATTTCGATGCAGTTTTTTTCAAAGTCGCTTTCTCTCTCCCCATATCCCTATATATGGTGAGAGAAAGCGACTTTGTTTTATACTACGAAGAAAAATAAATTTAAACAAAACCGTTCCTGTGCGAGTCTTTTGCATCAAGGGTACAATCTAAACAAAAAAAACTATTTTATTATTTGTTGTATACTTGTAGGTATATTATGTATCTATAGTGTCAACAGAAACACATAATATTTGAAAATTTCAACTAACTAGCTACCACGGTTCACGAGATACCTTGTGACAGAGCGACAGACTGTGAAGTCGCAAAGTTCCGTTTTTACTATTTGAATACGGAACCCTATAAACAGTAAAGTGGGTTCTTTACAGAAAGAATTTCTAAACATGGCGGGTGGACCATAGGCAACAAACGCCTAAAATAATTACACTTATGTACAAAAATGTACCTTGTGTTTATTGCTATAGGTTTAGATGTTCTGCAAGACTCAATTTTCATCATTTACATATGTATTGCCAATCCACATTGAGCAAGCGTGGTGATTACGCTCAATCCTTCTCTGTATGAAAGGAGACCTGTCCAGCAGTGGGACGATAAAAGGTTGATGATGAACATATGTATTTGAGAATGAATCAGATACTACATTTCGTATGAAAAGGTGGTAGACCTACTGCTGTTCCAAAACAAAATTAACGATCTGAAAAGATAACGCAAAGGACACGGTTTTGCTACATTAAAAAAAAAAAAAAACTTTAAAAAATACTATTTGATAAATGAATTTGTTAACGAAAATTTGCTCTAAAAAGTTTTATCATTTCAGAGGTCCGTTTTTATCAAGATTTGACGTTAAAATGTTATATTTAGAGAAAAATTGGCTATTTTTCAGATTTCTTATACCTTTGTAACTCTGTAAAGCAACTTACTGTAACATTTTTCTGAACCTTCCTATTCTAAGTGCCTTCTTTTATGAGAAAAGTACATTTCTGTTTTAACGCGGCCTTGTCTCACTATAGTCGCATAAAATATTGTAAATGGTAGACAAAGTAACTAAAATAAAAAGGTATAAAAAGTGTCATATTTTGTTTTCTTTTACCGTTTTATTTATCCAAGTTGGGGATCTCACTCCGCTATGCTTTTAGTATTTACATAAAATAGAATAGAATACTCTTTAAAATACTCTTTGTGACGTAGCAAAACGTGACAGCGGGCGACATCTCTCGTATCTGGAAGAAACTACATTAGAGTTGAGCCATCGAGCCAAGAGATGGCGTCTCGCGATAATTCGATCAATAATTGAGTAACGGAATTTAAATAAATGAATACCTAGTTAAATAAAATAAAATGGAAAGGAAATAGGTAACATTATCACATACATACACAGACACACAAAGGGTATTTCTATTAAATGCTTTTATATGCTGATGCCTATAATATTCCGTCTCCTGAGATACAGACCTACACGGTGAGAGGGAGTGGGCCGTAATCTACCACGCAGGCCTAATGCGTGGTGGTAGATGTCAAATGTCTTTGGTCATAGGACATGCCAGTTTCCTCAGGATATTTAATTCACCGTTTTGAAAACAGTGATGATGAAATAATTTACACAAAATAAAGCGCCTTATGGAATTTGAACGTACGACCTACCACTTGGAAGTTTTTTTCCTTTTTTTTTTTTTAAATATACCCGCCATCACAGGGCATTATGAGCTATCCTACATGATCTCCCCAGATATAATTTCCAGGATTTTAGTGCAGGAGTGGAGTGGATTTTCTAAACTATTTTTATTTTTTTTTATCGTTGGGGCTAGCCCGTCTTATTATTTATCTTCATTTATTTATTTCATATTTCTTACATCTTATATACTAACAAATTCATATAATCTACTTATTCTACTAGTCTTTAGGTGACAGTTTACTTCTTATTTCTAATAAATTTAACTTCTTTATTATTGTTCCTATTTCTATTTGCTTACATTTTCTAATCTAAGTAGGTCACATTCTTACCACTAATAACCTCTATTTGATTTGTTGCAATTATTTTTAATTTACTACGTTACTGTTTCTTAATCTAACAATTCAAATTTTCTACTACATTATTCTTAATAACTATTATCTTTTCTACACTCTTATATTTCTAGCTCTAGGTACTAGGCCACCGCTACTCTTCTAGGCCACCGTTGCTCACAACACTTATTTATTCACAACAATTATTTATTAGGCTTACAATTGGTTAAAATTACAAGAAATAGCATGCAGTTAAAACAGCAGAACAGCTTTTCATTTAGTTCGAATTAACAGTGGGTCCCAAACTAGGCGCAGCCTGTATCTTGGTGACCCCAATACCTACTACACATAGTTACTAGGTAAGCAAAGGTTTTCATTGCATACATTCATCGATCACTCATTGAATGGATACTTTACTATTATTATTAAATATTAATAGTTTTAATTTGTTATTTGAGATGATTTATTGAATTACAATTCTTCATAAAATTCTTCATTACAAATCTTTATAAAACAGAACGTAATTATAAAGATTTTACAAAGGATGATACAATGAACGGTGTTACCGCTAAGAGCGATCTTTTACAGACAACCTATAAAATATAAATATTCCTCAGTTCCCTTAGTCATATAGTGTACATAATAAAGAGCTACTGCTCTAAAACTATATATTTATTACCTAAGCACCCACGTTATATGTATAGATGTATAGTATACATTGTATACAATATGTAAAGAAAACCCCGTCCGAAACATAAGGATAATAAAGGTTAAGTAAACACATGACTAAATAAAATATGAAATTTTACGTAATCATCATTGTAACTGTAAATTCCCCAAAATTTGGTATTTTTTTAAAAAGTGTCAACACCCTTTTTGACGGTATTATTATTAGCGATGCAACCATGTGCTGCGTGCGCTGCCCCCCTTCGCCCGCGCATGTATTTCCTACCACGCATGTATTAAATGATCGCCTTTTGCGAAATAATATTTTTTAGGGGAATTTTTATTTTTAAAGTTTATCACGGCTTTGTAGGCATTAGTAGAATCAGTTATCGATACCTAACAATACCTTCATGGATCGGACAGGGTTTTCTTTACATACTGTATATTATTTATTTCTTATTCCGGCACGTACATAATGGGACGTCCTTTAATCACACATGGTTGGAACAGCGGGGAGGGTGACAAAAAAAAAAACCAATCAATCACAATACATTATCCCATGCTCTCGGATCTATTCTGTCAATTACATGTCATGTATTTTCCCGTGCATCAAAAAAATAATAAGTTATGTGTGAAATAAATATTTCTATACCAATAATGAATTGTAATAGAAAGAATTTGTGGGTTAAAATTCAGCTGTCGGTAAGCCACTCGCCAATTAAGGTTACTTACAGATCGGGCCAGGGTTGTGGGCTGGTTGAAAGGGAAACCGTGGCTCCTGGCGCACAGACAAGTGAAGGAACACGGGTGGGATTTAGTCAGTAAAAGTCTGACACGCCCTTCCGCTCCGCCCAGAGTGGGACAGGTCACTTGAAGATTTCCCATCCACTCCAAAAACATAACGTTACCTACCTACAGATACATAATTCTAAGGTTCTCGATATACCTACAGCATGACTGCTTTACTAAAATTCACTCCTTTCATTTTTGAAGTAATTTTATGATACTATTTTCGTAAGTTTTTTCCATGTTTTTTTTTTATTAATGAAATAGTCCAGAACTCCCAGGAGTATAATAAACCACTATGCTTGGCGTTTGTGGACTATGAGAAGGCCTTCGATTTGATCGAGACTTGGATGGTGCTACAATCTCTCCAACGATGCCAAATTGCCCATCGATACATTGAGGTGATATACCCCCTATATTATGATATATTATTATATAATATATATAATATACTCGTATATATATTCATAAAAAACTGCTTAAAGTTAACGAGTGATTAGCGATTCTTTAACCATACATTTTTGACCTTTTAACGTCACTTAACTTAAATCATCCTTTATGAATAAACACCACAGTGTTTAAGGGGTTTATTCATAATCGATTTTTAAAGTGAAGTGACCTGCAAGCGTCTTAAATGTATGTTTATGAAAGTGTTTGTACAAAAACGCCACCATATCAGTCCGTCTCCAGGATCAGGACTCGAAACCGATCCAACTCCAGCGTAGAGTGAGACAAGGAGATGTCATATCTTCCAAATTGTTCACTGCTGCGTTGGAAGATGTCTTCAAGCTCCTGGACTGGAAAGGATTTGGCATTAACATCAACAGCGAGTACATCACTAATCTCCGTTTTGCAGATAATATCGTGGTCATGGCAGAGACCCTAGAAGACTTGAACAAAATGCTCAATGACCTCAGCAGAGCTTCCAAACAAGTGGGTCTAAGGATGAAGAGAGAGTTCGACATGATCTTCGTCTTATCCATGTAAGACGAAGATCATGTCGAACTCTCATGTCGCACTCCCTCCAATTCTAGTTGGTTGTTCTTCTCTCGAAGTTGTTGACAGACAAACAGCCCAACTAGGTAGGTCCTACTTCGAGAAATAGGTGTCTCGTCAAATCCAGCTCGGCTGAGCAGCGTTCGGGAAGCTACGCTACCTACATCTTCTCGTCGTCCAAGATACCACAGTGTCTCAAGACTAAAGTCTTTGACCAGTGTGTGTTGCCAGTGATGTCTTACAGAACAGAAACGTGGTCGCTCACAATGGGCCTCATACGAAGGCTCAGAGTCACACAAAGGGCAACGGAAAGAGCTATGCTCGGAGTTTTTCTGCATGATCGAATCAGAAATGAGGAGATCCGCAGAAGAACCAAAGTCACCAACATAGCTCTTCGAGTCGCTAAACTTAGTGGCCGTGGGCAGGGCACATAGCTCGTAGAAACGAATGCCGATGGGGTGGTAAGGTTCTGGAGTGGCGACCGAGTACTGGAAGACGCAGCGTAGGGAGGCTCCCAACAAGGTGGACCGATGCCCTGATGAAGGTCGCGGGAAGCCGATGGATGCGGGCAGCACAAGACTGGTTATCGTGGAAAGCCTTGGGGGAGGTCTTTGTCCAACAGTGGACATCTATAGGCTGAAGAAAAAGAAGAAGTGGTTGACCGTGATCCCACCTGATTGATGGTAAAGCACACTAGCTTATTAAGAGCCTATTCACTCTAGCCTTGAAGACACTTAAATTTTAATCAGACGGGAAGACCGTCGCAGGCAAATTGTACAGTCTTTCGATGTATGTGTTATAAAAGACGAGGCAAAACGCTTCGTCCGGATCGTAGAGCATCAACAACGTAAGTGTGGATACGATAGGTCATCCTACTGAAGGGTGCTAGCGGAATAATTTCATGCTATTTCCGCGCACACTCTCCAAAATTCATCCTAATATATCGAAAGGCTATTTATTCTACGCCTGTGCTCCAGGCTTTGTAGATTGTTCTTTGCCTGGTCTGGATCACCAATTAGCCTTTTTGCTTCTTCGGTTTTTGCAATGTGTCGTATGTCATGGTTGTTTTCATTGTTTTACGGAAATCTTTCTTTCTTTTCTTTAGAGTGAATACTACTTCAACTCTTCCCCTGCCCGCTTGCCGGCCCCTGTGGTTAGATACCACAATTTTGCCAATAACACATGTAACAAATAATTATAGAAATTCTTTAAAAATTTCATTTCACAATAATGGCGGATATCGCCAGTGACAGTTGGAAAAAGGGCCGCGTGAGCCGACTACGAGGAGATTTGATGCTAAGCCATGATGTGACCACTATACTACGATATTTCAGTGTTCTTTATGAATTATTCACTGAATACACTTTTTACTACATAAATCACGTGCTTTTATTTAGTAAACGATACTATAAATAATTTAAAAATCCAATGAATCATGAGCGTGACATTCATCTTAGCTTTCCCGTCAAAAAGCCCTTTTCGGATATCACTATTTAAAGTGTTTCCAAGTGTTGACTTGTTAGTGCTCGTAACTGCACATCAAAGTATCAAAGTACCTAAATACTTAGGCCGGCCATACACGGACTGCTTAAAGCAGTCAGGAGCGACTGTTTTAAACTGGACTTTGCTTTTAACTGGAGCGATTGACCGCACGGTGAAATTTCATCGTGCGGTCAAGCAGTCGCCAGGCATACACTGACTGCTCGAGCTGTCGACTGCTCTTGCGCAGTTACCTCCCTCCACGCTCTTTATTCCACGTCGCGCTCGCTTCGTTTGTTTATTGAGAACAAATGCTCGAGCAGTTCGGCCGGCCATACACGGACTGCTTGAAGCAGTCAGGATCGAATGCTTCAAGCTGTTGAGTACGCCTGCAAGAGCGGTCCGTGTATGTCGATCACTGACTAACTGCTCGAGCGGTCCGTATATGGCTGGCCTTACAGTCCACGCTACAGGTAAATAGGCATAATAAAAATGTGGCCTTTTGGAGCTTAAATAATTTTCATACATTAAGATTTAGGCTGATAATCTTAACGCATCATTAAATTATTAAGCTCCAAAAGTGATTTAAAAAAGTAATAACAAAAATGGCATGTAATTACCCCAGTCATCGCGCCTCTGCCAAGAAATATTAAGTGAATTAATATTCTATCCGACATAATTTTCGCTTCTCCGACATAATTGATGATATATTGTTAAAACAAAAATTCAATACAAAGTTAGACAGTGTTTTTTCACCAGAGAGGCCCATGTAATTGATATTTCCAATGTTTTTATTTCCCAACAGTAGGTAGTGAATTTTCATTCAGTTTGTTCAACATCGATACAATTCAGCTGTCAATTATGTTATACAGTTCGGTGAATTTTAATTATAAGTACACCGTTCAATGCTCGCAGTAATATATTTTCATGTTCTGTTTAAACATATTTGATATGGTGCTTAATTAAAAATCTCAACGACACTTTATTATTGTACTTTCATTATTATCACTTGAGTAAAAATACAAGATATCAAAATTGAAATATTATTGTGTAAAGTTTTAATTAATTCATTACAGCTTTGGGCCTGTGGGGCATCTCCTTTGTAAGGAAATTTCCCGCCAACGCGACTGGTCGGCGGTTCACATGACCAGATCCGAGATGAGAGTTAATCCCAGTCGCATCCGAAGCTTTTTCAGCTTTGGAATCTGGGGTCCGTTTAACCAGTCTAACTAAGCACACAAATATTTGCACTGCACGGGGATCTAACCCGTGCCTCCTTGCGCAGCGGCCGCGTTCACTGCCGTTACGCCACGGAGGCTGTCAGGTTCACGTGACCAGATGGCTACGTGCTTTTTTGCATTGCCATTCAACGTGGCAATGCAGTTAGTCTTATGGGTATGCTTCCAGATCACAGCAAAGCTGATGAGTATTTCAAATAAAATCACAAACTAAACTTTAATGTTCACTGCTTCTCATTATTTCTATTTCATTAACAAAAGGACAGAAGTGATATATGATAAATAAATAATTAATTTCTCCGAAGTAGGTTTCCACAAAAGCTTTTCCTAATAAATCCTTTTTTTATTGTAAACTAGAATAGACCGGCGTTTCCTATCATAGACAGACCGAAACAAACTCAAATGTATAGATGAAATATTCGTTCAGTGCTGTCAAATTAAGATACTCCATAGATATTTTAGACGTTATTAAAAACATGGCGACTAAAAACACATGCGTCAATTTATGACAAGTCTCAACTAATTTGACAGAACTAACCTAATATTTATCTTCTGCCTTTTTCTTAATGAAATAAAAGAAAAAAGAGGGCATTGAACTTAAATTTAGTTGATGAAGGAGGTAATCTGTGAACTATAAAAATAAATAAATATATACGGACAAATCACACAGATTGAGGCGAGCCCCAAGGTAAGTTCGAAACTTGTGTTATGGGATACTGACTCAACGATAAAAAACTATACATATATACAATGTGTTAAGAAAACCCTGTCCGACCCATAAGTATAATAAAGGTTAGGTAAACACATGACCAAATATAATATAAAATTTTATCTACTCTCATGTCAAAAAATTAAAAATATAAAACTAAAAAGGAGTTTATATTGACGTCCTTTACCCATAGTATATCGAAAGGAAATTAAAAAATTAAATTATAACATTATTTCTCTAACAAAATAATGTTATAATAATTTTTTATTTTTTTCATTATCGTACAGATTACATACCATAGACAGCACTATTTCATTTTTTATATGTGGCTGCGCGCGCTTTGGCGCGTGCGCGGTGATGCAGAGTGCAGAATTTTGGCGCCAAATACGTTTCTTTGCATTGCAAGTCGTTGTTGTGTTTCGCTGGACACATAATTGATTATTATTATTTCTTAAAATGTCAAGTGACAATGAAGAAAATTTGACGCCGCCCGATATTTTAGAGGCTGCGACAGCAGTCAGCCTTAATTTACTACCAATTAAATCAAGGAAATTATACGATGAATGTTATCAAGATTTTTTAAAATGGAAAATGAATAAAAGTGCTACTTCATATAAGTATTCAATACAATGTATGAGATTAGATAAAGTAGTGTATGAAACTGTACATAATTAGGTATTACACACTCGTGTGATACCTACTATTAAAAAACTCGCTTTGCTCGTTTTTTAAACTCACACTCGTGCATAATATCCCTCATTATGTAACAGTTTCATAAACTACTATTACGTAATCATCATAGTACCAATACAAATGAATTTTGAAATAATCTTTTTTTCCCGCGAATTAATTCCAACTTCCCCGAAATATGGTAATTTAAAAAAAAAGTGACAACACTGGTATTATTATGAGCGAATAGCGATGCGACCACGTGCCGCGTGCCCTGCCGCCCGCCGCCCGCGGAAGTGTGCTTAACGCACATGTATTAAGTTACCTCTTTTTTGCGAAATAATACTTATTTTTTAGGGGGATTTTTTTTAAGTTTAGCCCGGTTTTGTATCCATTAGTAGAATCAGTTATTGACACCTAACAATACCTTTACGGATCAGACAGGGTTTTCTTTACATAATGTATATACATTGTTTCTTAATCCTAAAATTTAATCATCATTATCATAAATCATATTACAGACACTGATTGATAACATGCCCAATTTCAAACACAGGAAGTTGTCTGGTGAGATGAGATGGGTGGTTTCTGAGTTACAGATCACTTGGCTGTCTTAGTTATGAAATGTTGCACGAATGGACAATTTATTTACATAACTGGTAAAGTTATAATATCTCTCACCTCAATTAGATGTATAAATTTATTTAAACTAATATGATACACTTAACGTGTATATTTATTGTATAATCTATGTAAATAGTCCACTGTAGACTACCTACATTATTTCTTTATCCTTCCCCTTAGAATTCCATCCAAAGGTTCTCTGTAAAAGATCGCTCTTAGCGATAAGACCGCCCATTGTGTCACCCTTTGTAAAATATTTTTATTTATGTTCTGTAATCTATATGGTGTACATAATAAAGAGTATTCTATTCTATTCTGTTTGCAAAAATTCAAAATTGGATTTAGGCGGCATATACAGGGTGTATCTGACATCGTAACGCAAACTTCGCGAAAAGGTTAGACCGCATGCCACTAATAAAATTATGATAGTCATTTATGTCGTTAATGAACGGTTACAGAATTCACAGTGTTTAAAAAAAAGTGTCGGCTCGGCCTTTGAACGTTGCAAGCGTGCCGCCATGCGGGTTTGTTGGTATGACGTTGATCCCTGATGTGAACTCTATTAAATCAGCTGATAAGATAGTTTTTCGAGCTTTGTTTTCATTGCGCTTTTTTGTGTGAATTAATTAATTTTTACTTTAAAATCTTATTGGATTATAAAAGTATAGCTATTATGAACGGTCTAAAATGAAAAAAACTTCATTTTTTTTAATCATAAAAAAGCCGACGAAAAATTCCACCACTGGGGGGTTCAGAATCATGTACTGAATCCATGGTACTCGTTTGTGCGTCGATGTCAGATATATCCTTTATAAAAACGCAAAACCAGTTCATAAATTAATTACAAACATGTACAGACGCCAACACATCAAGCTATTACAATCTATTAAATTTCTTTTAAAAAAAAAGCGTTAAACCACGTGGTTGATTGGGAATTTTTGACAGTTTCAGGTAACTTGACCTGTTGTCGTCCGTACATAAATCTTTGATTATCGTTTCTGTAAAATGTGAAAGACGTAGAAAAAGGTAGATGAGCCATTTTTTTTTTTTTCATAAACGTGGCCCAAATATTTCTTCCGTGCGGGAATCGAACCCGCGACATGTGTCTCATCAGTCGATCGCTCATCAACTGCACCAAATGTATAGTCAATATACAGAGTAGTGCTGACAACACGACAATAAATGAAAACACGAACAGTGCTGGTACATAGGAATAATCCACAAACATAGAAAAAACCTAGCATCAAAAATAAAAAAAATGAAAACTTCAAACAAATTAAATCGCAAAAATATTGGTTCACTGTCCTCCGATCGGCGACAGCGCGATCCTGTATCGGCTTGCTTTTTTCGCGCTATTATTATGTAAGTTTGGTACCGCAGGATGCGTCGGTCATGTAGAAAATGTGAAAAATGAAAAATAATTTCCTGTGACTAAACTAATGGACGTATTTAAATGTTTTTTTTTTTCTAGATAGACGGAGAATGTGTTGAGGTACACGATGTTTAATTTATTGTCGTATTCTTAACACCACTCTGTATATTATATATACCACATTATTTTTTGTTTATTCGAAACTCGAAACACGTGTCCAGTATTTTTATGTAAAGAATCTATGTACAAAATTTCAAAAAGATATCATGAAAAACCACAAAGCTTGCTATTCTACTTGGTTGTCCCAACAAAAATATGGCCAAAGGTCCGCTCGTGCGGGCGAGCGCGGGGCATTGACCACTGCGTCTTCTGTGCGCGGGGCGCAAGTACCTACTATGATCTATCCGCTATCGTAACAACTCGGTAACCAGTCTGCATCAATTTCTAAATGTATTTCTGAAAAAATATAACATGGTATAAAAATGATTGGAATCGTTTCAGTTGCTTATTCTGAACAAACTATATTCACGTATCGTTTAAAGAAATAATAACGTTGTAATATTAGGTACTGTGTCATTATTATGACTGTGTTATACAGTATGTTAAGAAAACCCTGTCCGACCCGTGAAGGTGTTGTTAGGTATCGATAACTGATTCTACTAATGCATACAAAACCGGGCTAAAGTTTAAAAAAAATCCCCCTAAAAAAATAAATATTATTTCGCAAAAAGAGGCAACTTAATAAATGTGCGTTAACCACCCTTCCGCGGGCGGCGGGCGGCAGGACACGCGGCACGTGATCGCATCGCTATTCGCTCATAATAATACCGGTGTTGTCACTTTTTTAAAAATTACCAATTTTCAGGGAAGTTGGAATTAATTCGCGGGAAAAAAAGATTATTTCAAAATTAATTTGATACTATGATGATTACGCAAACCACCACGTGTTGAAATATTACGTGGGTTATTTTCAAAAAAAAAAAAAAGACCCTCTGTCTGGAGGGTCTCCAGGAGTCCGTTATTACAATAGTGTCAGAATGGTCGATCAGTCAAATCAAATCAAATCAAATTTAATAGAGCTCCAAATTATTTGACATTAGTTGGTGATTGGAGTGTGTGTGTGTGTGTGTGTGTGCGTGTGTGTGTGTGTGTGTCTGTGTGCGTGCGTGCGTGCGCGTGTGTGCGTGCGTGCTTGTATCATTTTGTGTGGTTCAATAGTTCCTCAATCTTATAGAGTTGGCATGATAGTGTACCATATTGAATCGCAGCAAATTTAGTTTTTGTTTTTCAACTTGTGCCATAAGATCTCTACGCCTTCTTGTTAATCTATCAGGATCATATGGTACATTCTTATGTTTTTTTAGAACAATGTTTATGATATATATCTTTCTAACAGAAAAAATATAGTGTATATAGCCGTGTAAAATATTGTTAAAGTTATGTTTGCAAATATTTGATCAATTTATAAACTTATTAATTTATAGTGTATTGATAGGTCCAAAGTTTTCAATGTATATTTAACAAGGAGAGGGATTGAATACGTTAAAGTTAGCGGTATGGGTTCCCATACCCTAATCAAAAGTTTTGTGATGTATGTATATTATATAGGGAGTTTAGCACTGAGTCGATCGACCTGGGGCCCTAGTCTGCTATTAAAATAGTGTCAAAATTGTCGATCAGTGATCGATTTTGACAAGTTTCGTAGTCTACTAACAAAATGGTGACATTATGACTATCTATAGATATAGATACTCCACTCTATATTAATAAATATTCAAATAGTTTTAAGTAGAGTTTCAAAAATCATTTCTGATAACGGGTTTTATAACAATGGCAATATGGCAATGTCATTCTATTGCCATTCAATTACGAGACGATTGAGGTAGTTCATCGATCATTATGAATATACGAGATTACGAACTTTTAAGCACAATGACAATGGAATCGTGTTAGAATGACAAAGCGACCGACTGGGTCCCCAGATCAATCTCCCTCTGGCGCAGCATCGTTGGTCGTGTTGTAGGGTTTAACATTGCATCACCTCGCTCAACTACCCTCTTCCTTCCTATTAACTCAGATATTTTTTGAATAAATAGTCTCTTAATAAACTGGCGTGCTTTACCACCAACGATTGCATCGTTGCTTACCATCAAGCAGGATTAAGGTTAAGAACTTGTTTATAATAGTTTACATATAAAAAAAAATGCTTAAGTATTTGTAGCAGTTAATTCGTTTGAACACCTCTTCAAGTGAAGGTAAAAGCATCCTCTAAAGAATTCTATGATTCTATCTTGAGCTACTTTATGGCTATTTATACTATTAAAGTATCTATGTATTTATGTATGTATTTGTGTATCTATTTTAGTAAATTGTAACCATGATATTTGGCATCAACGACAGTCCCATATGTGGTTCAGAAGAATCTGTCCATTCTTTGGTTGCCTGGAAGAAATCGCATTAGCGATAAGGCCGCTAAGTATGTTTTATGTTCCATGTATTTTGTTCGATGTTTGATTGGTGTACAATAAAGAATAAATATATAAATAAATAAATAAATATTTGCGGTCAATTAAGCGTTCGTAAGTAGATAAAGTTCTGACGTTACATTTAGAGCTGCAGGGGAATTGCGTAACACACTATCAGTAGCAATGGGTTTCATTTTGACAGTTCAACAACATTCATTGCGTTATTTACGTTGTTGAGCATACACATTTTCCGAACATATAGAGCAATGGACTAGCAATTGGATTCACAATGGTTCCAATTGATAGTAATAGTATGTTACCCAATTAGGGTGCTGATAATTTTTCTTTTTAGTTAAATATTTCTTGGTTTGGTTTTTCTTTTCTTCTTTGGTCGTCTATACCTATCATCATCATGATCATCATCAACCTTTTTTTATAGTCCACTGCTGGGCACAGGTCTCCTCTCATACAGAGAAGAATTGAGCGTAATCACCACGCTTGCTTAATGCGGGTTGGCGAGTTCAGACTTAAAGTCCATGTTTCCTCCAGATGTTTTCCTTCACCTTCAGTCATTGGTGTCCAAGATATACTTAGAAAGTACGTATAACTTTAAAAAAGTTACATTGGTACTTGCCTGACCTGGCATTGATCCCGCGCACTCATACTGTACCTATGCAATATAATAATATAATCCCGGGTCATGAGACCGGCGAAGTTAATTACATAGTGTGCGATTTAGCTCAGTGCAATCAGTATAATACAATTCACTACAGATAAAACTCCTACCCTAACAAATACAGCTCCCTCGACGATTACTCTGCTGCACTATAGGGGATACTAACCTGATATAGAGCCAGGGACGTAGTTTACAAAATCATAATTTACTTTGTATTTATAGAATCCCAAAATACAATTACGAAGTTTTTTATGATAAACTAGATTATATTTTAAATAAAATCAGTCTATCTTCGAGTAAGAAAATTGTCTTGTGCGGGGATTTTAATATAGACGTTTTGAAAAAGAACAAAACCACATTAGAACTAGAATGTTTTCTTATGAAGTACAATTTAAAATTAGCCCTTAGTATTCCCACTAGGTTAAAAAGTCAAACCTGTATTGATAATTTTGCCCACAACTATCGGAGAGAATGTAAAGCTACAGTTGAAGATCTTATCCTTTCGGATCATACATCTCAAATACTTACAGTACCAATACACAAAACTTGCAAACTAAAATATTGGAAAACAAAAAAACAGGACATATGTATTGAAAATTTAATTACTTTTAAAAAACATCTCAGCTCTCTGTCTTATATGCGAGTATATGAAGCTAAAGACGCGAACGAAGCTTATGACAATTTCATGGATGACTTTATGCTTATATATAGTTTATGTTTTCCGGAGAAAATTATAACAATTAAAACGAGCAAGAAAACAAAATGGTTATCGCGTGGAATAAAGAAATGTAGTATGAAACAAAGGCAGTTACTTTGGACATATCGATTACATTCAAATTCTAAAAATAAACTAGCCCTTAAAAATTACACAAAACGTTATAGGAAAATTATCAAGTTAACACAGAAAGCACAAAATAATCATTTCATACATACTGCTCAAAATAAATCAAAAGCTACATGGAAGATCATAAATAAATCAAAATTTTGTCTGCCACTTGAGCCTATAATGTGTGTGAAAAGAGAAAATATGACATTTACAAACGCTTTGGACATCGCAAACGAGTTTAACGATTATTTTATTGACACAATTGAGAAAAATGTTAAAGTTGACATTACATTAAATAATACAATTGACAATCAAGTTTTGAATTCACTATTTATGCAACCTGTGACAATTGATGATATAATACAAATAATTTGCGATCTTAAAAATACTAATACTGTAGGATATGATGGAGTTTCCACAAAAGTATTAAAGTTTACCAAAGAAATAGTGGCAGCTCCATTAGTTCATATTATTAATTTATGCATAGCTGATGGCATCTTCCCAAACAAGCTCAAAAAAGTAATAATAAAACCTCTGTATAAAAAAGATGACAAAACAAATCTAAAAAACTATAGACCTATAGCAAAAATTCCTATTATCTCAAAAATTTTCGAGAAAGTGATCTATAACTCTTTATATGCCTATTTCGAAAAGTATAATTTATTTTGCACGGAACAAAAGGGTTTTCGTAAGAACACTTCGATTAATATGGCACTTTTTGACTTGCTAGCTAATATAATGCCGTCAGTAGACAGAAGAAATCCAGTCTGTGCAATTTATACAGACATGACTAAAGCTTTTGACTACGTAGATCATAAGATTTTGTTGTGCAAATTAAATAGTTATGGTATAAGAGGAAACATTTTAGAGTTAATAAAATCTTATCTGAGCAATAGGATACAATATACGGAAATTTCTAAGATATGCCCTAAAACTAAATTAGAAACCTTTTATGTATCGAAACCAAGAAATGTAAAGTATGGCGTCCCACAAGGTAGTGTACTGGGACCTCTACTTTTTTTAATATACATTAACGATCTCCCGAAAGCAACGACTAACAAGACGGTTCTATTTGCAGATGATAGTACAGCAATAATAAAATGTACAAATCCAAGTAACTACAGGAATGACATTAATAGTTGCTTAAGTGACATTATAAATTGGTTAGACAATAATAATTTGGTTATAAACCTAAGCAAAACAAAAGTAATGCATTTTTATCAAAGGCAAGGAAACCCTAACGTTAGAATTTCTTATAAAGGCTCTGATATTGAAGAGGCTAACACTGCTAAGTTCTTAGGTATCACTTTAGATAGCCAACTCACCTGGAAGCCGTATGTTGAAGAACTGTGTAAGAAGCTCAGCAAATCCGCATATGCTCTTTTTCAACTTTCAAAGTCCGTTAACAGTCAGGCACTTTTAACTGCATATCATGCATTAGTTGCTTCTGTTTTGCGTTATGGCATTATTTTCTGGGGACAGTCTACTGATGTGGGACTGGTGTTTAGGTTGCAGAAGCGATGCATCAGGTCAATGTGTGGCCTTAAGACGACAGATAGCTGTGTTCCCCATTTTCAGTCATTAAAAATTTTAACTATGCCTTGTTTGTATATATTGGAAACGGCTCTATTTGTGAAGTGTAACCCACATTTGTTTAAAAAAATATCAGAGGTCAAAAGAAATCCAATACGGACTCAATACCTTAATCAACTATGTCAAGTGAAATGTAAAACCGCACTAATGCGGAAAAGTTTTTTTGGTGTTGCCCCACGCATATATAATAGAGTTCCAGATGGAATAAAAAATTTGACAATAGCGAAATTTAAAAAAGCGCTAAATGACATTTTAATTGTGAAGACATATTATACAATTGACGATTTTCTTGATGATGATTCACTTGTTTAATTGACGTACTGTTTACACTTTTTGACATAGTTATTATGACCCTGTTTTGATTTTTTTAATATATTTCTGTTTGGAATTATTAAAATTCTTACTAATGTGATCATATTTTGACATCTTTTAATACAAATATATATAATATTCCTTGTAATTCCAAAGTTCTTTAGCTTAAATTTTGAATTGTGAACATTTGCATGCCCATGTGTCGGTAAAATATGGAGAACTATTTGTAAAAAAAAACACCTGTGTGCTATACCCATGTTTGCAAAGAAATAAATACTTTACTTTCAAACCTTTATCTTAATTTGGAAGCCTTTGGGAATTTGCCCACAACGTTATATAAGTAAACATTATTATTGTCATTATGTCTTTTATTTAATTACAATTTTAATATTTATATTATAAATGTAATAAATACGTATAAAAACATGAAACAATAGTGATCGCGCACAATCGTTACAGGAATTCAAGAGACTTGTGAGGAAACACTATTTGTCGATATGATCTTGTTTAATAAACACTTTATGGCTAATTATACTATTAAAGTATCTATGTATTTATGTATGTTTCTTTTTTTCTAATCTACTTTAGTATATTGTAATAATGATATTTACACCAACTACAGTCCCATTTGTGGTTCAGGAGAATCTGTCCATTCTTTGGTTGCCTGGAAGATATCGCATTAGCGATAAGGCCGCCCATTGTATGTTTTGTGTTCAATGTATTTTGTTCGATGTTTGATTGGTGCCCAATTAAGAATAAATAAATATCTGGGACAGAGTCCAAGCTAGCGGCAATTATGGCTCCTAAAACAGAAATCTCACGATGCGGGCCGTGTTTATAAGGACCGCTTTCGGTATCAAGTCCTTAATCCAGCTGCTTAACGAGAGTCTCCTGAGGTGTTGGTTGAGGCTCTTGGCTATTATATAAATCATTGACAATCACGAGTATCGGTACAATGATTTCTGAATCCACATCTCGCATGTCGACAACCTCGCGAGCTAAGATAAGATACTTAAAAATACTTTTATCGTGGTCATTATTGTCTAAAATAAAATAAGCCCAATCATCGTGGTTGTCGTTGACTTTATCGTTTACCTTTACAGTTACACGATGGAAGCAATAGGTACTCGAGAGAAAAAGAGGTAAGGAGACGTGCTCACTATAATCTGTAAGGGCCGAGACAAAAGCCGGCAGAGGGCGGTGACAACGCTAGAAAGCACCATATTTATACTATTAGTGGCGCCGCAAGCGGCCGCAGATAATTGCGCTTGTGTGCACTTTAGAGTCTTCAAGGGTAGAGTAATAGGCTCTTAATATGTACGTCGCTTTACTATTAACGATTGCATCACTGCTTACCATCAGGCAGTATTGCGGTCAAACACTAGTTTATAATTAGAAAAAAGAGAGAGAAATAAACAAATAATCCCAGTGAGATAGCAACGTTTTTCAAACAGGATCAACATGAGTTCTTCGGTCCGTAATGTCAATCCAATACATTATTGACTTTTCCATCATTGTTATCGTTGATGGGATGTCATTTTATCTAGGATCGCTGATCCACGTTGTTAGGATAGAGACCGAATTACTATTTCTTGTTATGGCCAGAAAACAATGAAAGTAGCTTGCTTTGTAAAGTATTTAATTATTTTAACTATTGTGATTATGACGTGTATGAGCGCCTTTTTTAAATGTTTCATTTTGATTGCCATTGGCACCGAATCTCTTGTTTACAAACTAAATTAAATTGAAGTCCAGTGCATCTTTTTCTTTATATTTCATTTAGAAAAGGACAGAAGATAAAATGTCAGTTTAGACCTGTCAGATTAGTCCGTTCCTGATGTAAATTGGGGTATTTTTGGTCGCCATGTTTATAATCGCGACTAAACTGTCTATGGAGTAAATTCATTTGACAGGATTAAACTGAAATGTTATCTTCTATCCTTTTCTTAATGAATTAGAAAGAAAAAGTTACACTTAACTTAAAATTAGTTTAGTTTGCGAACAAGAAAATCGGCGCCATTGACTAGACAGATCCTCTCAATCTATGTGTTTATTTCGTCAAAAGACCATCGTCATAGAATTAACAGCTGCAGTCTCTATATGATTCAACCGAGATTATGCTGGACTTGCTTCGCCCTTTATTCTTACACTGAAACGACGACTGACCTTATCCAGCTTTTAAAATATGATTGACGTGTAAAAATGTTTATGCAAAGCTACTTACATTATAAAATAATAATAATACGTTTATTATCCAAATAATTGTCTGACAACATAACGATTTAGAGAACAATTATTATAGTAAGCAACAATTCCCCCTTAATCATAAAGTTTGCTTAAAGTTAAATACCGATTAGTGAAACATCGTTAATGAATAAACACAATAGTGTTTAAGGTGTTTAATAATAAACGATGATTAAAGAAAAATGACATGCAAACGTCGAAAATGTATGGTTAAACAGTCGCTAATCACTAGTTATCTTTAAGCAGCGTTTATGAATAAGGGGGAATAGCTTAAGACAGACAAATAAAGTACGGTCAAGAACAATTTCTTTTTTTTTTTTTGCCCTGACTCCTAAACTAGAAAGATCCGGTATCTTAGTAGCCAGTGTCTTCGCATTAATAGTGCATAAACATTCATAAGCGATGCTGCGATGAAGCGACCTGATGAGAATATATTAAAGGCAAAATTTAAACTAAAAGCTAAGAAATTATACAGGGTGACAATTATGCATGTGGTGATGACAACACGCCTGTATGGAAGCGTGGGAGTGTTTGTGTGTGTGTAGGTGTGAATACGTGTATGTGAAAGTGTTTGGTAAGCCTGTGTGGTGAGGTTTGGGGTAACGTGGTGTGGTGTAGTGTGCTTATGTACATAGAATTAATCGGGTGTTGTCCCACACTCCCATTTGATGCCATAGTAACGCAAATCATCATCACCATCGTCATTTCAGCTGAAAAACGTCCACTGCTGGATATAGGCCTCCCCCAAGGATCTCCACGACGACCGCTCCTGGGCCTCCCGTATCCAGCGGTTTCCTGCGACCGTCACCAGATAGTCGGTCCACTTTGTCGGGGGCCTTCCCACATTGCGCCTTCCGGTGCGTGATCGCCATTCGAGAAACCGTTGCCTCCATCGGACATCGGTCCTACGGGCTATGTCGGTTACTCTGGTTCTCCTAATTTCTCATTTGATCACGCAGTCAAATCACAAGCATAGACCTTTTCATTGTCCTTTGAGTGACTTTGAGCTTGCTTATAAGACCCATTTATCGTCCTCCGTGGCGCAGAGGTCAACACAACTGCCTGCGACGTGGAGGCCCCGGGTTCAATCCCCGGCCAGGTCATGATGGATGCATCTTTACCTGATTGGCCTGGGTCTTAGATGTTTATCTAAATATGTATCTATTATAAATGTAGTGTCGTTGAGTTAGTATCCCATAACACAAGTCTCGAACTTACTTTGAGTCTAGCTCAATCTGTGCGATTTGTTCGTACCTATATATTTATTTATTGTTAACGGCCACGTCTCAGTTCCATAAGTTTTGCAATTATTTGATGTTTATTGTTCAGTTAAAATTCGGCTAATTCGTTATGCAGAGTCTGTAAAACAATGAACACAGAAAAACTTTTAATAAGGGCGCGTTTTCACTATTTCGTGACGATATATTATTATATCTATCGTTGGACGTTTTTCGTCTCTAGCTTTTCTCGTTGGTAGGCTATAACACCGACTGCCGGCAGAAGTTACCACCCACCAGACAAAGTCTGGCCGCCAAGCGATTCATCGTGTTCATGATGGCTAGTGAAGCCGTACGAAGGACGGTTCTGAGCATTCGTGTTGCAATGTGTGCTGGGTACGATGCACCAAATGTTGTTGTGTCGAGAGTTTAGTCGTGGAGGGTCTCCAAATCAATCTCCCTCTGGCACAGTATTTTTGGTCGTGTTGTTGGGTTTAACATTGCATCTCTCAACTGCCATCTTCCTTTCCATTCACTCGGTGTTTTTTAATGAATAGACTCTTAATAAACTAGCGCACTTTAACATCAACTATTACATCACTGCTTACCATTAGGTGGAATTGCGGTCAAGCACTAGTTTATAATTAGAAAATAAAAAAAATTCTCATTATATCTACTGTTTATCGTCACTGTTGAATGACCGTCGTATCTGTTATCCAAAGGGTCGTGACAAAATTTTTACTGTTCACTGTAGTTGCCTTGTCGTTTACAACAGTCGTATTTCCGTTCTTTTGGCGGGTACGATAAATAGTCGCGACGACAAATCATGGCATTTTTTTTATTATTTTGACAACCTGTTATCACTGCAGAATAAAGTTGTAGACAAAAGTTCATCGTGTCATTATTATAAACTGTTTAAAGACACAACAATCTATCGTCACGACATAGCGGGAACGGGGCCTTATTTTATCCAGAAGTTCTTTATAAATGGCCCAATTATTCTGACAAATTATTAGGCTTTCGCAACACGTCCTGACTTTTTCTTTGTGAGACATTCTAAGGAACGTGTCGTAGCCAATCTTGAATACGAAAAGTAGCGTATTTGTGCCTTTGTTAGTGGGATACCTTATTAGCTATACGTAAATTTAATGATACAAACTTTTTTTTTATCTAAGGTTTATGTAAAGCTCAGAATATTTGCACTACTACCAGGGACCACAGGGGAGCAATCAGACATAAAACTAAGAAAAGTATTCTATTTTTGACAAATGTTGTGATAGTGGCAACAAAATACATTATCTGCGCTAATTACAACTGTTTAGCTAGCTATCACAGTTCATGAGATACAGCCCTATTTTTGTGCTGGATGGGAAAATATCAAATGACCTCTGCCGCTCTGGGCGAAACGGATGGGCATGTCAGTCTCTTACTGACTAAAACCCACCTCTGTTTCTTCACTTGCCTGTGCGCCAGGGCCACTGTCTCTTTTTTAACCAACCCGCAACCCTGAGCCAGGGGGCATCCGTCTTCGTGGACCCTGTCACGATGTGCTGACATCTCTTTAAGGCCCGGCAGGCAAGCCCGCGCCTGCGGTGGCCGGAAGTTTCATGTTGTTTCCCAACCAGGGCGTCTCCTGCGACGGCTAGAGGCATGAAGGCGCTGGGATTCCCGCTCCCTCACGCGCTCCGCTTCCTCCATCACTGCTTGCCAGCATCACTGCTTCGCAGAAGGAGGTGACGGGCTGCCATGCACTCGCGTTTTATTGTAATCGGAAACACAGTTCTTTCTTCTCGTTAAATATTCGCATCGATAACTTAATAATACAGAATAAATTATTCAAGTTTCATTATCTACCTAGCTTTTCCCCAACTATATTGGGGTTTCCTTCCTGGGAACCTGATGCAGCTGAACTACTTTCACCTGAAGTGACTTAGTCAGTCACTTATCTGGTCTCAACAATCCAATTCCTTAAAATAAATAAATGAATAATAAATAAATAAATTGTTTATTTCTCAGCTTAGTACATAATTTTTATAATAATTTTCATAATTCTAAATGGCACTGATGTATCTCCTTTGTGAGGTTAGTTGTCAGTTTTTTTATAATTAAAAACTAGTGCTTGACCGCAACCCCGCCTGATGGTAAGCAGTGATACAAACGTTGATGGTAAAGCGCGCTAGTTCATCAAGAGCCTGGGCCCTAGTCTGCTATTTTTATAAATTTGTCATTATTATATAAACCATTAGTAGGATGGATTTTCCAAAAACTACTACTCATTTTGAACATTTATTAATATGGAGTGCAGTGGCAGTACTGACTACTGAAAAGAAATAATGACGCCATTTTTTTAGTATATTACGAAACTTGTCAAGATCGATCATTATGAGATCACTGATCGGCCATTTTGACACTATTTTAATAGCAGACTAGAGCGCTAGGTCGATCGACTCGGTGTTAAACTCCCTGTATAATATACATACATCACGAAAACTTTTGATTAGGGTATGGGAACCCATACCGCTAACTTTAACGTATTCAATCCCTCTTCTTGTTAAATATACATTGAAAACTTTGGACCTATCAATACAGTATAAATTAATAAGTTTATAAATTGTTCAAATGTTTGCAAACATAACTTTAACAATATTTTACACGACTATATACACTATATTATTGAAATTAAATTTATTAAAAAGCATAGACACAATGAATGTATAAAAAGGCTTAGTTTGTATTGTAATAAAAAATCTTAATAAGCTAACTTAACGTAGACTAACATAATATAGATTTATAAAGTTACGATCTAAAATTAATATTGCACAGGTTTATACCTACAGGTAGGTATTATATTAAATGACTAAGGAAAGTATTTAGTATATTAAAGCCAATGGATTAGAGCGCCAGTTCTTTAATTCATAATTGTAAATTCGTTCATTTTTTGGTATATTTAATGACATAGTACGTCAAATAATTGACTTGAGAAAAATAATAAAACTGATCAGAAAGCCAAATTGCTAATATGTAATCATTAATCAAAATCAAAAAAATCAAAGCATTTATTTCAAATAAACCAGTTACTTTTGAATTGTCAGAAAGTCGGTCAGTCAGTAAGGTGAAGCTAGTCGCCCATTCCAAAGAGTAGGTACCTATGGAGAAAAACGGGCAAGAAACTCCATGGACACTCTTTTAAATTATCAAGCTATTGATACCAATATTTGATTACATCATTCATTTTGAAACCAACCGTGTGAGAACGATGCAGAAATATATTGTACGCTAAGGGCGTCCATTATGGAAAACAACAAAAAAAGCCTAATCCAACAAATAGATGCTTTACAGCAAGTACGTTGTGCTCACACGTGTGCCATGCAATTATACAATACTAAGAGATTAAATCTACACAATACAAAGATAGTTGTAATTATATAGGTGTAGCAGAATAAAACAAAATCAATAGAAATTCTCAGTACTCGTTCGTATGGATGGCTATCATCCGGAAACGTGATACAAACACTGGGGACCTATTCTGCTCCAATCTGGTCCAGTGGTCAATCACTGACACACCACACTACATTAATAAACTTTCAAATTGAGTAGTACTTTTTAGAAAACCATTTCAAACGGGTTTCATAATAACGGTAACATGGCAATGTCATTCTACCGCCATTCCATTACTAGACGACTGCACGATTGTACAATCATTATGAATTTAGCAAATTATTATTATTATTATTAACTTTTAACACAATGACAACGGAATCGTGTAGGAATAACAAATTTGTGAATAGGTTTTCATTCAGAATCAAAGCATTTATTTGAAGTACTTAAACCAATTAGAGGCACGTCAACAAACGCTTGAATTAATTCCTTCCAATATCTTTGAAGAGAAACACAAATATATACAATTAAATATTTTCTCCGTTCGAGTGCAAAATATAAAATTACTGGAACGACGTCTGCTAGATTACTTATGCAAAAAAAAAAGATTAATATTTTGTTTTGCAGTTTGTTGGCTTTTTGCAACAAAACCACATAGATGGTGATAAAATAATAAAGTTAAATGAGGATACTAAAAATGCAAACTTCCAGATTTTTACTGCAATACATTTTTCAAGGTAGGTACGTAGTTATATGGTTACGGGTTAGGGGTACTAAAATGCCGGTTAAGAGTTAACAACAAAGTTTATTGACAACGCTGGTACAGTCGATAGTAAGGGATGGCAAGTAGAACGTAGCTGATGTCGCATTGAAGTCTTCCTTCTTTCCACGAAGTCCGTGTCGTACACAAATAACAACCCCACAGAAATGACTTCACGTAGTCTTTGAAGTGCTCTTTGCAGTTGTGGCTGTAGAATCTAGTTTATCGCTTCTTACTTATCGCTTGTTCCGCTTCGATAGTCAAATGCAGACTGACTCATCCGCTCAGTCACACCGCTTTATAGCGCAAGCTCACCAAACATTCCAAATCTGTCCAGTAGTAATAATAATAACGCTTGATTTCTAGTAAATTCAGCAGGTGGTTACAGGTACTTCACAGGAGACAAAACTTCTAGTAATTTCGATGTCAACCTTTCGTTAACCATATCGATGAAACCTATACCGTCTTATAGATCACACAATGTATTTTTAGATTGTACCTCTACAATACCTAGGTCCTCAGAAACAGGGTTTAAAAGTTACGTAAGGCAAGTCATGCAATATTGAACCTTTTGCTATTGACATAAGGTGCTTTGAGGTACTTTTTCAACGACCCGTGGATAATCATTAACTGCTGCATGGGTAGAACGATCAGGTTAAGCGACGTTTGGCACGATTAGTCCATGGATGGGTGGGTGACCATCTCTACACACTAAGACCCTTCGTGCCTCGAAAAGCATGATAAGCCGTTGGTCCCGGTAATACGGAAAAAGGTTACACAGGTGACTTTTTCCTGCTTTTTTGTTGACGTCAGTACTACGGAGGATGGTCGGTAGCGCAGAGTCGTGGGACGCGGTGGTGTCACAAAAGGAAGCTGCGGAACGGGAGAGGGACATCTCAACTCCCTTCCCGGGCCGCAGAAGACGCACCAGTCGCCGAGGAAGGGCGGATAACGCCCTCTTCCGCCCCCTATGAATGGGTCCAGGGGCGAGGGACATGGGGAAGTCCCCGCCCCCTACCGATGGACCTCGAGCTGGTGGCGCGCGCGAGTTTCGGTGCGCGCCTCTGAGGCGATGCACGGGGTAGTTTAACACCCCACTACCCCGTGCAGGAGACGAGGCCCGGACAGACCGGGCCAGAACGAGAGTCTGGGGCCGTGGAAGAATTTAGACTCCCGCGGCCCCACGCGCGCTCGTTTTAGAAGAGACACCGGGGTGATTTTAGTCAGTAAAAGTCTGACAGACCCCATCGCCCACCTCAGGGCGGCGGACATCCTATGAGGATTTCCACCCCGGAAAAAAAAATAAAAGGCAGTTCTATCCAACCCTAATTGGTTTCAATTTACTAAAGCTTCGTATTTCACAACATTTACGCACTCAATATACTATCGTCATATATCAACATTTTACTAAAGCAACACTGACAAAGTAACTTTACCGATACCTATAAACATTCTGCAAACACATTTACTCAAACGGGATCGTTTCCGAGTACGTTTTGATATCGATTGCACGACGTATACTTTGTTGACTTCCAAAGGCGATCCAATCTAGTAATGAAAGCCCCGCAACTGAAGATGTTTCGAGTATTCCTATGAAGAACGGTTTGGGAAGTTAATTGGAAGTTTTAGACGTGATTTCTTGTGTAACCATTGAAAGATAGAAAGTATAAACATTTATTTGCGGTAAACATGACCCAAACAAAAATACTGCAGCATTAATAAGTAATGGTTGCGGGACCATCCACATCACATTGGCACATCCACGCAAAACGATTGTCGCTCAGCATTATGCTGCGACCCTATGTAAAACAGAGCCCAGCGCTGGTTTTCAGCGACAGCCGGCTACATATGTGTCGTGGATCGTCGATGTCAGTTTAATAAAAGTAGCTCATTTGAATTACATAGTAGTGAAGCAAACGCAGTGATGTTAATTTGAACGTTATTTTGATAGAGTCGTTTTGGGAAGTACGGATTGTCGAACGGTCAGGTCACTTGGAGGCGCTTACCAAGGCACTTCTCCGGGCGAAGTTGTTGGTTTGCCCGGAGAAGTTCCGTTTGTAGACATATTTACACTTCGTGCTTTAATTCAAAAGTCACCTACGAAATGGAGCCTTTACCTTTACCTTAAAAGAAAAATGAAAACAAAAAAAGGAAATCTACATGATAAAGGAATATTTTACACAAACATTTAGCCGACACGTATCGTCGAGACATTGGAATATGGAATTAAGGAGAAAATTATTCAGCTTGATAATCTGTATCTACACCATTTTTTGTGTGAATAGGAAATCATCAAAATAATGACCTCTCCACCCGTGTTCCTCATTTGCCTGTGCCAGGCGACCATGGACACAGTTTCTGTTTCAACGAACCCGCAGTCTTGACCAAGGCATCGGTCTTTGTGGACGCCGTCACGATGTGCTGACATCTCTTTGAGGCGCGCTCTCGACCCAGACCTGATCCTTAACCGGCAAGCTCGCGCCTACGGTGGCCGGGAGTTCGATGTTATCTCCCGACCAGGGCGTCTCCTGATGCGTGAGGGCGCTGAGATTCCCGCTCCCTCACGCATTCTCCTCCTTTGCTAGCATCACTTCTTCGCAGAAGAATGTAACGGCTTGCCATGCACTCGCTCTAAACCATGGCCTGGATCAGGACCGGACGCGGGAGATGACCGCCGATGGCCATCACGAGGCTTCGGCGGTGCTCCGACCAAGCCAGGAGAGTCTGCTCCAACGTGTCCTCTGGTGATATCCACAGTGGTGACGCTTTGGCGTTTCCTCCCGCTTTGTTCGGAACAGGAACGGAAACACCAGTGTCTGGTGAGGACCTGCGTCAGGCGTGAGGTGAGAACACCGCGGCGCCTCTCTATGTACCCACACCTTTACCTTTGACCAAACCTTTTTGATACATGCTGTATGTATGTCCCAGCCAACTGGTGGCGTTTTAGTAACCCGCCTAACCTTTTGACTAAATGGCAGCCGTTTGTCTGAACCGTTTGTTGGTCTGAATAAAATTCAACCCAAATACCTAGGTTGGTTTAGAATAGTCTTCAACCGCGTGTGACGTCAAATCAATTAGGTGATTAATGCGTGGTGCTCACTTTGCAAAAAAAAAATTAATACACATGTATCCATATTTACGTATACGCAACATAGGTCTTCCCTTATCCCAACCCTCTAAGTAAGAGCAAATGTAAGGGACCGACGGCCATTACTTTTCACCATTTGTACCAGAGTGACGCCATCATAATTTATGACGGTACACGATCACACACTTTGATGTGGCCAAACATTATAAATATAGGCGTAATTTGTCGACATCTGATGAAATATGGCTAACAGCGGGCTATAAACATGACATGCTAGTACATTTTATTATTTCTCTTTTCACACAGGTATAGAAAGCTAATACATACTTATAAGTGCATTCTAGCAAGGTATAAATTGCTCTGACTTATAAAGAACTCATAAAACCGTCGAGCACAGTTAAATATTTTATGAAAGCTATTATTCCAAAAGCCAGGAAAGATAACCGGGATAAGACGCTATTATAAAAGCCTTTAATCCTAAGGATATTAGTCGAATTTAGTCTTGTTTATATCAGTTTTCATTTGTACTCCAGATCAGTTTCAAGTTGTCCTTCTGGTGGACCGTTGTGCCATTTTTGAAGTGAAACTTCTTTAGGCACGCTTGACTTGGGGAGTAAACTAGCGAAAGCGTTACGAAAAATGATAGGAAAAAAAATGATGAAGGCGAACGGAAGCAGAGTATAGTCCTATTTCGTCTGTAATACAAACAAGGAGTTGGCTCATGTAAATATTGCATGACCTGTCGAGTATGAAGTTTTGAGTTCGCATCTCGCCGAAGTCAATATATATTTTTTGGATCTTTTTTACATTTGTTAACAATTGAGTCGAGTATGAAGTTGTGAGTTCGCATCTCGCCGAAGGCAATATATATTTTTTGGATCTTTTTAAGATTTGTTAACAATTGATTACCTAAGTGCACAAATAAATTTATAAATTTCGTTCTGTTCTGGCCTTTATATTGTTTTATATACACACATCAAAAGTGTCTAGGGATCAACATATATTTTTGCAATAACTTTTCTCCTGATTGATATTAATTAAAATTTTCTTTAAGGATTCATCAAATAAAGTGTTTTCGTTTGTCACAGTAACGATAAACCAAGTCACCTTTGCATTAATAAAGAAATTTGCCATTTTCCTAATAAAGGGATATTTGACATTTGAACCACTAACACAAAAGTTCGAAAAAAAGACTGAAATAATAGTTTTCTCTAAAATTTTATTGGGTAACTTAAACAATTAATAATCCGTGTTTCTACCGCGAACACTAACAACACAAGAACATCGGTTTGGCATACTCAAAATGAGTTCATCCAAATCACGCTGTGGAATGGCCGCCCATGTTCGTTGCAACAACAAAAAAAGGTCTTCTTGCGACTGGATACCCTCCATATTCGGCAGAGCTCTTCTCTGTAGCATATCCCATGCATGCTCAATCGGGTTCAAGTCTGGCGACTGAGCAGGCCAGGGCAGGACATTGATGTTAGCTGCGGCGAGAGTCTGTCTTACAACTCTTGCGGTGTGCGGTCGTGCATTATCATGCATTAACTGAAATAAGGGACCGATTTGCACTTGTAGAGGAACGATGACGTCTGATACAATCGTCTCAGCATAAATTTGAGCGTTGAGGTTGCCTCTGATCCAAATCAACTCAGTTCTTCCGCCGATCCAAATACCCGCCCATACCATGATGGTTCCACCACTATAAGGATGGACTTCCTGGCAGGATTTTAATCGCTGTTGGCGTCCAGGGGTTCTCCAGTGTCGTATACGTCTTGTATCCGGTCTCATACCAAAACGAGACTCATCAGAAAAGCACACGAAACGCCATTGTTCTTCTGCCCAATTTCTGTGTTCAAGAGCCCATTGATATCGAATCCTACGATTGTGCATTGCTATAGGTGGTACCCGTAGCGGTCTTCGGGAATGAAGGTTCACTTCATGCAAGCGGTTTCTGACTGTTTGGTCGCTAATTAAGTTCCCTGAAGAGTGATGAAGCCTCACGGCTAACATCATGGCGGTTATTGTTGGAGCTCTTCGAGTTAAGATTTGAATGTATCGGTCTTGTCTCCGTGTGGTGCAGCGATACCGTCCTCCATGGCGCTCAGCCACGGTACCAGTGCTTCGGTAACGTGTCCAAAGTCGACTGATAACACTCTGACTTGTATTCAGAGCTAAAGCCACAGTAAGTTGCCGGGAACCAGCTTCTATCATTCCCACGGCTCTGAGCATTTCTTCCCTGCTTAAATGACGCCGCCGCTCCATAATAACGTTGGTTTTAATCAGTAGTAGGGAAACAGTAGCACTAATAATGTCTTCAATGCGTTGTATGTTTTTATAGGGAAAATATTGACAGCTGATTTTCATCTTTTACTCGAATTTGATTCACAGTTCCTGATTCAAATTATGAAATGCACCAAAAAGGATCCATACAAATTTATAAAATCATAAATTTATTACAAAGCCACATCTCAATCTCAAGAAACCCGCATAAAAATGCTTGATCCCTAGACACTTTTGATGTGTGTATTTTTGCTGAACATTTCTGATATAATTGAAAGTATAGAAGCTTTAAGATATCGTCACAATACGATAATTGGACACAAAGTACAAATTGCTTTCGAGCCTCATAAGCTCAATTATTAAGCTAAGTACCTTGATTGATTAAGAACTATGAATTTCTTCGAGAACATGACGCTGCGAACACCCCCCGACCCCCCTCATTGATTACCTCACCCCCCCGTGGATTATCTCGGGAACCAGAGGTCGTGGACTACCCGAGTTTGGGGTCCCCTGAATCAGGAGGAGGAGCCCGACCTTTTGGCCCCGAGGGAATCCACTCCCCCCTCTCCCCCTCCCCCTACCCCCCGCAACCCCACGAAATCTACCCCCCCCCCTTTAGTTACCTCACCCCCCGTGGATTATCTCGGGAACCAGAGGTCGTGGACTACCCGAGTTTGGGGTCCCCTGAATCAGGAGGAGGAGCCCGACCTTTTGGCCCTGAGGGAATCCACTCCCCTCCTCTCCCCCTCCCCCTCCCCCCCGCAACCCCACGAAACCTATCCCCCTCCCCGACCCCCTTTAGTTACCTCACCCCCCCGTGGATTATCTCGGGAACCAGAGGTCGTGGACTACCCGAGTTCGGGGTCCCCTGATTCAGGAGGAAGAGCCCGACCTTTTGGCCCCGAGGGAATCCACTTTTTTTTTTTTTTTTTTTTTAATTGGAGGTCTATGCAAAAATATTAATTTATAAATGAAAGCATGAAATAAATTTAAATATTTATAGAAAATTAATATATGTATATGTGTATACATGTATATATTGTACACACATATATATATATATATATATACATACAGATGGTGCAAAAGAAGTTTCACTTCAGTCGTGTGGTCATAAGCACACTCGTTTTTTTTTTTTGTTCGGGGTGGAAAATCCTCAATGGATGTTCACCGCCCTGGGGTGGGCGACGGGGTCTAATAGATTCCTACTGACTAAAAACCACCCCGGTGTCTCTCCGGTCACGTGCGCACGGAGCCGAGGGAGTCCTTGATTCTGCCGCGGCCCCACAATCTCGTGCCGGCCCGGTCGTGAGGTGTTAAACTACCCCATGCATCGCCTCTGAGATGCGCGCCGATACTACTGCCGGCAGCGTCAGGTCGCCTCCTACTTCATTTGTGAGGACGCGGCGCTGCTCCTCCCAAGCCACACATTCGGAGAGCGTGTGCTGCGCCGTGTTCTCCCCGCATTAGACGCAGTGGTGGGTCCGAGCGTCCAGGTCCCTGTCTAGGTACTTGCCGAAGCAGCCGTACCCCGACATTGCCTGCGTCACCCTGAATGACAGGGAGCCGTGCCTCCTCCCGAGCCAGTCGTCCAGTACTGGCTTCTAGGTCCCGGGGCGGGGATCCGGCCAGGACGCAAACCGCCTCGTAGGAAATCGTGCAATACTCAGTTTTTCTGAGTGAATAGGCTCTTAATAAACTAGCGCGCTTTACCATCAACGATCGCATCACTGCTTACCATCAGGCGGGATTACGGTCAAGCGCTAGTTTATAATTATCAAAAAACAAAAAAAAAAAGATATCGATCGATTTATATTCGAAATCGAAAACCAACCAGCTATCTGGAATATGAAATGTGATGAATACAGTGACAGAGCGCAGAAGGTGAAACAATGGGAGGAAGTCATAAATAATATAATAATAATACTGATAATAATGCATCGGGTGAAGAAAAAAAAAGAACGGTAAGTTGTTTTAATTTTTTTATTTACTACAAGTTAATGATAGGTAAATTACAATTACGGACGCTGCAGCTAGTTTAAGCATATTTGTTTTGCCACGGCAAAGGGTCAATATAAACAAAAAAATCAGCTATATTATCCCTTGCGTCACTTCCGCGTGTACCTGATACTCTAGCCTCTAGCCCTCGGAATTTCGCACATACCCTCTGTATCACCATTAAATACTATTTCGTTGAAATTAACACCATGCCTTTCTCTTACGAAATTGTGAAGCAAACAGCACGCTTTGATAATTTTTATTGCTAAATTTACGTTGACATCTAATGGTCGTTGAAATATTCGCCATTTGTGAGTTAAAATTCCAAATGCATATTCTATATACCTGCGCGCTCGGCTTACGATAGTTAAATATTATTTTAGTAAAATTCAAGTTGGTCCCCGGATATGGCCTCAATATGTGTTCAGAAATGCTAAAAGCTTTATCGCCTATGAAAAAATATGGCAGATCATTGGGAACTCCCGGAATATTCGATTCTTTTGGTATATTAAGATTAAATTCCCTAAGTTTTTTGTAAAATATTGAATTCCGAAAAACAGTACTATCGCTACATTTACCATACGCACCAACATCGATGAAAACGAATTTATAATTAGAATCACAAATGGCTAAGAACAACATTGAAAAAAAATGTTTGTAATTGTAATACAATGATCCTGTTAAGGATGGTTTGTAAACTCTGACATGTTTTCCATCAATAGCTCCAATCACATGAGGAAAATTTGCCCGCTGTTGGAAATCTTCGGCTATGCTTAATCACGCTTCAGTCGTGAGCTCAGGCAAACATTATTTATTTATTTATTTATTCTTTCGCACAGTTTTTTTTTTATTTTGTTATAGGAACATTACTTCAAAAAAGGTGGAGAACGCTTCGTGATGGTTTTGTTAAACAACGGCGGGAACTAGCTAAAACCAAAAGCGGATCAGCTGCTACGCTTAAAAAATACAAATGTTATAATCAATGTTTCTTTACCAGTAGTATCAATGAATAAAACGCACAACACTATGGCAAATCAAGAAAACAATGACCCAGTTGAAGAGCAACATGGTAGTAACATAATTCCACCGAAACCAAAGAAAATCGAAAACAGTGACCCAACAGATAAAATTGGTAGTGAACTTTTAAACGTTTTAAAATCTACGTTGCAATGAAAGACTGATGAAGAAGATTCTGATCGACAATTTATGTTTTTTTTTTTTTTATTAATTTATAAACCAGCGCTTGACCGCAATCCTGCCTGATGGTAAGCAGTGACGCAATCGTTGATGGTAAAGCGCACTAGTTTATTAAGAGCCTATTCACTCTAGCCTTGAAGACACTCAAATTGTAGTCCGACGGAAACACTGCCGCCGGCAGATTGTTCCAGTCCCTCGATGTACGCGGTATAAAGGAGGAGGCGAAACGCTTCGTCCGGATCGTAGAGGTGTTAACAACATAAGGGTGGAAACTCGTCGTCCGATGGTGGAACGGAGATGGGGGAATTAAATCGTGCAATTCCCTCGCACACTCCCCAAAATGTATCCTATAGAACACCGAAAGGCTGGCTACTCTTTGCCTGTGCTCTAGGCTTTGGAGACCAACTCGAGTTAAATCAGGGTCACCAATCAGCCTCTTCGCACGCCTCTCCACTGAATCCAAAGTGGCCAGGTGACACTTAGCAGCACCAGCCCAAATGTGGCTGCAGTACTCCACACACGAACGGACCTGTGCTTTGTACAACATTAGAAGCTGCCCTGGTGTGAAGTACTGCCGGACCTTTGCGATAACGCCAAGTTTTCTGGCAGCCACCTTGGCCTTGGACTCAATGAACCGCCCAAAGTTTAGGTTCGAGGAAATCTCAACACCCAAAAGCTGAAGGCGGTCGGTACACTCCAAGGATTTGGATTCCGAAAAGTAGGAGCCAAGGTGAACGGGCACCTTTTGGGGGTGAAAATTTTAAACGACGATTTTAAAAGGGTGCCTCAAAGATTAAAGCCAAGGATAAAGGTAAATATAAGAAAATGTATCTTGGAAGCACAAACTGAGGAAGGCAATTTCCAACAAGTACAAGGCGCCGATTATTATGAATACGGCACTTATTCAAATCAATATGGTGGTAACTACACTAAACCACACAGAGAATGTACGGAAAATAAGCTTCCAAATAATCAGCCCTTCTCATCCAGTTTTAATCTACCAGCTGAAGTGAATGAAACATATTGAATGAAGTGAATATATTGAAAGAAACTTTTCCAATAATCAGCAATCACTTGTGAAAAACTCCACATTTATAATGGAAGATCAAATATCTCCAATGTCCGTAAATACTCAATATTCCATGGAATCTGAACTGTTATCATTGTTCGAAAATTAAAACTACCTAATATGCTACAAAAAAAAAACTTAAGATATAAGGTACAAAAAGTTAACAAAATAAATATTACTGGGATCTTAATTATTATAGTAACTGCGATTACTGGCTTACTTAAAGGCTAAGAGAACGGCGAATAAATGAGAGCCGTGCGTGAATCTACAAAACGCACCTACGCGCGTGAGTGCGCAAAAACCCCGCACGATGATGCAGATCTGCACTCCCGTAGGAACGTGCGTAGGTGCGTCGACACGCAATATGCAGCACGATGCGGGGCAGTGTGAAAATCACCTCAGACCCATCTGGTGGGTTCTTCTTCTGCCAGCAGCCGATGTTATGACTTACCACCTAGAAAATTTAAGTTAGTTACTTAAGTTTTCTTGTCGTTATACGACATTCTATTCCATTAAGAAAAGGGCAGAAGATATTTAGTTTACTCGACTGACAAATATCCACTAATAATAGCCGTGACCAACGTTTTAACGTCATTTCACAAGATACAAAGTGGTGTTTGTGTGTAAGTAAATATGGTCACACATTCACAGACTATGATTGATATCATCATCATCATCAACCCCTTTATCGTCCTACTGCTGGGCACAGGTCTTCTCTCATACAGAGAAGGATATCTGATCATACCTGGACTGTAAGTCTGAAATCGCCAACCCGCATTGAGCAACCGTGGTGATTACGCTCAATCCTTCTCTGTATGATTGATATGATTACGCTTAATCCTTCTCTGTATGAGAGGAGACCTGTGCCCAGCAGTGGGACGATAAAAAGGTTGATAATGATGATTCACAGACCAGCCTTGACAAGGGTAACTGATCGATCGACCTGCACGGTAATTGCGTAAGGCACTGTCAGTAGCAATGGATTCTATTTTGGCAGTATAACAACATCCAATGCGTTATATACGCTGTGGATCAGACATGTTTTTCGAACATATGCAGCCATTGACTAGCAATAAGCCTCAAAATGATTCCTATCGTTAGTAACGGTGTGTTACGCAATTAGAGTACTATGCGGCTGTAATTATTTTTACCGCGGGTCCAGACCAATAACGTAATAGAAGCATTGATTCAAGCACCAAATATCTAGAAATCGTATTTACAAAAAATGTTCTTCTTCAGCCTATCCACTTCTTGACAAAGGCCTCCCCCAAGGCTTTCCGCGATGACCGGTCTTGTGCTGCCCGCATCCATCGACTTCCCGCGACCTTCACCAGGTCATCGGTCCACCTTATCCCTACGCTGCGTTTTCCCGTAGGTGGCCGCCAATCCAGAACCTTACTGCCCCATCGGCCATCGGTTCTACGAGCAATGTGCCCTGCCCACTGCCACTTAATTTAAGCGACTCGAAGCGATATGTCGGACTTTGGTTCTTCTGCGGATCTCCTCATTTCTGATATAATGTTCTAGTTCAACTCCCAAATTTTTCTCCTCGTCTGGAAAGTTTTATATTAGGTACATAGAATATACATCCTAGAGTACTTAGTACTGTTCTTTGCCAAAGACTTCGAAATTCGTAGATTTCTATTTGATCAGATATATTTATTGGATGTAAAAGAAAAATAAAAGTAACAACTGCTTATATACTCTGAGTTTTGTAACTCCCGATGTCAATTTACTTGAGGTTTGGATCAAAGGATGACATTGGAAGTTTGCTGTGACATCATGAAACAAGATGGTTTGATCTTCCTTAATCATACAGCTTTTGGAGACTGAATTTGAAATATTAAGGACTGAGTTTTGTGTTTTGACAGCTACATAGTTATGAGGAATTTTTATTAGTAGTAAGCTAAAGTACGCATATTTTTAACGCAGTTGGGTTTAATAACGTAGTTGGTTGTACAACCATTTTTTAAGTATACTTTTTGTTACTGGGAGAAATAAACTTATTTTCTTTGTTTCCTTCAAGAGTTAAACCGAGCTTTGAGAATCCAGCAGAGTAGATTCTAACTCGACAAAAAACACAATGTTGCTGGCTGGATTTTAGAGCTGTTTAGTATAGCCACGAGTTAAAACAAGTATTAAATAATTGGGTAGGTAGTCTATCTACATCAAAATATAAAACACGTTTTTAAATACCCTAACAGAAACTCAGCTTCAAGGAAAATAAATCTAGAAATAACCACCCATCAAATCCCACAAAATATCATAATTTAGAAAACACTAAAACAGTAGTCTCAATTGTCGCAAGACGAAAATAAAGTGTGCGTGATCACAGACTATTTGAATACCTAACATAAAACATCAGGCAACGTCAGTACGACCAAACGAGCATATAAATATTCAATGTTCAGTATTTTTGTGTTCATATCCAGTTTTATCTTCATGAAGACTTGCTCTTATATACCAAATATTACGTTGGTTTGAAGAAATTGAGTATGCTGGCTGAGGTAGCATATAAATACCTAGCTATCAGTTGTGTATTATATCAATAGTTTTTTTTAGAGAACAAGGTAAGGTAATATACAGCTTTTGGTATAATGAATTAAGCCGAGTTAAAACGTCGTCAAAGAATTATATAAAACAGTGAAACACACTTGATATTTAAGGATTAAATACAAAAAATAAAATAATCTATTATATCCTAAGGAGCGTTTGGCAACCTATTGAGTAAGCTTATGAAGGAGCAGCTGGTGACTGCGTCTTCTCCACATTATTGACATTAGTGTGTCATTGTGGTGATACATGGTGTGATACGAATTGATAAAGGAAGTCTAGTGGCGTTGGTATCAGAAAAGTTATTTGGAAATCAATTGTCATGTCTTTTGATACAAAGACATGAGGAAATTTCTTACGAATAAAGTTTCTATCAATGGCTGTATGATGGAAAGGGCCAAAAGAAACGAGATAGTGTTTGTAATGATGATTTTTTCTAAATTATTAAGAATATTTATTTGTATTTTAATGATTAATTTTTGTTTGAATTTAATAATTTTGAAATAGCGAAACCGGAAATCGCGCCACCTCTCTAGTGCCCTCATTTAGTTCATCAGAGTGGTGGCGGGGATGAAATTAGAAATAAGCATTTTTATAGCCAGTACGTTCAGTACTTGGTCGTCATCCGAATCACTCGGACATAATAGCTAAGGAAATATTGGTGTCGGTCAGTTATGCAATCGATTTCAGTATAATATATTGGCTGTTACTTGTTGTAAAGAATAAAACTATTATATTGTTCTTTCCAAGTTGCAGTTTTACTGAAATGTTTTATGAAAGTATTGCTTACTGTCATAATTATAGAAAAACCATGACATAACATACATTGAAGGACTGGCGGAACATCTGACAATTCACCAGTACCTGCAATTTTGAGTCCTGTTTTTTTTTAAATAATTTATTTAGTTTGTTAACCACCACATTCAAAATCAAAAGCAAAGCATTTACCTATTTGAAATAAACTTCAAATAGGTAAATGCTTTGCTTTTGATTTTGAATGTGGTGGTTAACAAACTAAATAAATTATTTAAAAAAAAACAGGACTCATAATTTTTTTTTATAGTATTAACTTATTTTCTTTTATGAAGCGTTATTGTCTGCAACAATTTTTTTATTCATTTAACATACACGAATTATTCGAGCCTATTAACGTAAACTAAGAAAACACCCATACCAAACGTCATCATATCTATAACAATAATTATATTTTTAACGCAAACACGAGACCTTTAAACAACAGCCATGAAGCGATAAAGTTTTATTGACAAAGCCTCTCTGCTGACCGATCGCAATCGTCAGTAATTAGCGAGGAAACAAAGGGGAGCCTGATAAATCGAGACTCATTAAAACGTGAGGCCAGGCCAACTCCCTGCTAATTAACCTGATACGACTCTTTCAGTGTGGACTTGCTCGCTAGTGCTTGGGTGAAGCACACTGATTGTATGCTAAGTGTATTTATTTATTTATTTATATATTCTTTATTGTACACCAATCAAATATTAGACAAAATATATTCAATACAACAAAACATACAGTGGGCAGCCTTATCGCTGATACGATCTTTTCCAGGCAACCAAAGAATGGCCAGATTATCCCGAACCACAAATGGGACTGTCGTTGGTGCAAATATTATTAATACAATATACGAAAATAGGCACATAAAAACATACATATACATAAATAAATACATAGATACTGGACGTAACAGGTAAGCAAATAAAAGCCTTAGTCGAAATAGAGGACAGAGTATTTTAAACGATTCTATAATACGGAGGACGCGTTTGAGCAGTTGTGTTACTATGTATGTTTGCCGGGTACGTTGCGCCAAATGTTGTTTTGTCGAGAGTTTGGTCATGGGGGGTCTCAACCTCCCTCTGGCGCAGCATCGTTGGTCGTGTTGTTGGGCATCACATTGCATCACCTTTATTTTTCCGGGGTGGAAATCCTCATAGGATGTCCGCCGCCCTGGGGTGAGCGACGGGGTCTGTCAGACTTTTACTGACTAAAACCACCCCGGTGTCTCTTCTACACGAGCGCGCGTGGGGCCGCGGGAGTCTAAATTCTTCCACGGCCCCACACTCTTGTGCTGGCCGGGTCTGTCCGGGCTTCGTCTCCTGCACGGGGTAGTGGGGTGTTAAACTACCCCGTGCATCGCCTTTTGCAGGTACTGTTGTATTGTCAGATGTTCCGTCAATCCGTCGTAATTATAACAGTAAGCAATACTTTTATAAAACACTATATCGTTTCTTTCGGCCCTTTCCATCATACAGCCATTGAAAGAAACTTTTCGAAAGAAATTTCCTCACTCCTCTGTATCAAAAGCCAAGACAACTTATTTCTAAATAACTTTTCTGATACCGGCGATACTAGACTTCCTCTATCCATTCGTGTCACACCGTGTAGCACCACAATAACACACTAATGTCACATAAAAACAACGGCAAACAAAAGCTATAATTTTTAAAATAATAACTTGAAATAATACCCCAGCACTAATGTTCGTTAGCCGAGTCGGCGCCGCGTCGATGTAATTCATTATTTGAAAACTGCACTATAGCGGTTTAAATCCCAGATGTTACCGCACAAATGAGTTACACTCACTACGACACACGCTTGCACGTAATAAGATTTCGCGGGGAATAATACAAATTTAAAGAACCAGCACCCTAATTGAGCATTAGGTCCTTTTTTTTTTTGTGGGGATGGGAAATCATCAAATGACTTCTCCCGCTCTGGGCGGAGCGGAAGGGTGTGTCAGACTTTTACTGACTAAAACCCATCCGTGTTTCTTCACTTGCCTGTGCGACGGCCAGGGCCGCGGTTTCTTGTTTAACCAACCCGCAACCCTGACCCAGGAGGCATCGGTCTTCGTGGACCCCGTCACGATGTGCTGACATCTCTTTGAGGCGCGCGTGAAACACGACGCGCCGTCGACTTGGGCCTGGCCCTTACCGGGCACGTTGATAGCCACGGCTGCGGTGTCACAGGTGGTGAACCGCATCCGGCGCCTGGGCCTGGAGGTGGCCCTTGACAAGTCGGAGGCCATGGTTTTCCATGGCCCCCGGCGTGCGCCGGCGCCGGGATCACATATCGTGGTCAGTGGGGCCCGGATAGCTGTCGAGTTCACCATGAAGTACCTGGGATTGGTGCTCGACAGCCGGTGGGATTTCGGACCCCACTTACGGCGGCTGGCGCCCAAGCTGATGGGTGCAGCGGGTGCACTATCAACGTTGCTTCCCAAAATGGGGGGCCCGAGCGCCGCCTGTAGGCGGTTGTACGTGGGAATCGTGCGGTCCATGGCCCTGTATGGGGCCCCTGTGTGGGCGATGGACCTGACGGCCGGAACACTCGCCATTCTGCGCAAGCTGCAGAGGGCGATGGCCGTCAGGGTCGTCCGCGGGTATCGCACGATATCCTACGAGGCGGCTTGCGTGCTGGCCGGATCCCCGCCCTGGGACCTAGAGGCGAAAGTACTCGCGTCATTGTACCGATGGCGCGAGGAAGAGCGGACACGGGGCTCCAGTCAGGTGCAGCGGCAGATCGAGCTGCGCCGAGAGGAGCTCCGTCAGGTCCTGGTGGCGGACTGGCGGCAGAGGCTTATGCGCCCTACCGCCGGCCTCGCTACCGTCGAGGCGATCCGGCCAGTACTCGACGACTGGCTCGGGAGGAGGCACGGCTCCCTGTCGTTCAGGGTGACGCAGGTACTGTCGGGGCATGGCTGCTTCGGCAAGTACCTGCATCGCTTAGGCAGGGAGCCGGACGCTCGGTGCCACCACTGCGTCCAATGCGGGGAGGACACGGCGCAGCACACGCTCTCCGAGTGTGTAGCTTGGGAGGAGCAGCGCCGTGTCCTCACAAATGAAGTAGGAGGCGACCTGACGCTGCCGGCCGTAGTGCGGAGGATGGTCGGCAGCTCAGAGTCGTGGGACGCGGTGGTGTCCTTCTGCGAGGACGTGATGTCGCAGAAGGAAGCTGCGGAACGGGAGAGGGAGATATCAACTCCCTTCGCGGATAACGCCCTCTTCCGCCCCCCATGAATGGGTCCAGGGGCGAGGGACATGGGGAAGTCCCCGCCCCCCATTGATGGACCCCGAGGCGGAGGCGCGAGCGAGTGTCGGCGCGCGCCTTTGAGGCGATGCACGGGGTAGTTTAACACCCCACTACCCCGTGCAGGAGACGAGGCCCGGACAGACCGGGCCAGCACGAGGGTGTGGGGCCGTGGAAGAATTTAGACTCCCGCGGCCCCACGCGCGCTCGTGATAGAAGACACACCGGGGTGGTTTTAGTCAGTAAAAGTCTGACATACCCCGTCACCCACCCCAGGGCGGCGGGCTTCCTATGAGGATTTCCACCCCGGCAAAAAAAAATTTTTTTTTTTTTTGGCCCTTACCGGGCGGCGAGCTGCCCACTGCTCACCGCCCGCAGGCCCGCGCCTACGGTGGCTGGGGGTTAGGTGTCGTCTCCCGACCAGGGCGTCTACTGCGGCGGCTAGTGGCATGAGAGTATTAGGTCCTTACATATGAAATTGGCGTTTTTGTAGGGGAGGAATAAAAGTCGTTATTTTTTTAATATAATATATTTATTTAATCAAAGTATGATCTTTTGTTATCTATTCACTTTTGCCATCTCATAGATAGTTCGTTTATGCCATTAAAAAAAAAACTTTAGGTCGGGAATCAATAAAATCTTTGAAGGCAGTTTGGACTGCATCATCGGAGTTGAATTTTTCCCCTGCAAAAAGTTATCCAAATTTAAAAAAAAAAATGCTGGTCTGTTGGAGCAAGCAAGCAAGCGAGAAAGCTCACTCATTCTCCATAGAAAAGGGAGGATCCTCCGACCAGACTAGGATTGTCTGGCGGGCACTTCGTCGTGTTCCGGTATGATGTCTGGTGAAAACGTTCAGAGGACGGGTCTGAGCAGTGGTGTTGCGATGTGTGCCGGGTACGATGCGCTCATGCACCACATGTTGTTGTGTTCGAAGTTTGATCGTGGATTGACTCGAGATCAATGTCCCTTTGGCGCAGAGTCACACAAAGGCCGATGGAAAGAGCTATGCTCGGAGTTTCTCTGCGCGTTCGAATCCAAACCAACATAAAAATCAAAGTCACTGACATAGCTCTTCGAGTCGCTAAGCTTAAGTGGCAGTGGGCAGGGCACATAGCTCGTAGAACCGATGGCCGATGGGGCAGTAAGGTTCTGGTGTGGCGGATATGTACCGGAAAACGCAATATATGGAGGCCCCCAACAAGGTGGACCGATGACCTGGTGAAGATCGCGGCAAACCGATGGATGCGGGCAGCACAAGACCGGTCATCGTAGAAAGGGGGAGGCCTTTGTCCAGCTGTGGACTTCTATAGGCGGAAGAAGAAAAAGAATACTAGTATATAATTATTAAAAACAAACTTCACTTACTATTAGTCTTCGACTATCATCGATAATCTATAAAATAAACAAGCAACAACACTAAGCTAATCCGACACAAACTAATATCCGCGCAATATTTTCCCATCACTACCGACTGAGCTACGACCAAGTTAGTCATTATTTGAAAACTTTTCTCATTCACCATTTCCATTGGAGAAGCGAAATTTTTATACTACACCTACTTTTGGCCGGGAGAATACCCGTAAACCGAAGGCACAACCTGTCACCATGGATTTAGTAACTGCTGCTTTAGAACCTCTAGTAGTTATGAAGCAACAGTTATATTTTTTTTTTTATAAAGTTATTACCTGTTTGGGTTCTCGAGTGGCGACCACGCACCGGAAGACGCAGCATGGGTAGGCCCCCGACAAGGTGCACCGACGACCTGGTGAAGGTCGTGGTAAACCGCTGGATACGGGCGGCGCAGGACCAGTCGTCGTGGAGATCCTTGGGGAGGCCAATGTCCAGCAGTGAGTGGACGTCTTTCGGCTGAAGTGTTGATGATAATGATTTAACGAAAAAAAAAAAGTTCTTCTATTTTGACCTCGTACGTACTATTACACTGTTTGACTGTCTATCTGCCCCCAGGTCGCATCTCATGAACTGTTCAAGACAGCTAAAATGGTCGGCCGTTTCTTTTCTAATAACGAAACATTTCTTCCCTATGGAGTCTGGAATCGTAGTTTCAGCCAGATTTTTACTGACTAAAACCCACCCGTGTTTCTTACCCACTACATAAGGTTCATAACTTATTTGTTAGGCTTGGCATAACCTTTAAAACTAGATGCACTGACTTCTAAGTCTTCTATGCTAGTCTTTTAATTCGTTTAAAGACTAAAAAATCCAACCTCTGATCAAAGGCATATGTTCTATCAATGACTATTTCAACGATAAGAATAGTTGGTGGTCCTGATTAATTATACAGTCTGGAGTGTTCTAAATGCAAATAAAAGAGAAAGCTGCGCTGCTGGGGAGTTTGCTTCTCCACTTCTTCTTCCCAGCGAAAACATTAAGAAGTGGTGAAGGGCGGGTGTTTTTGGGCACTATTTTTTGGAATTGTGACACTCAAAAAGTGCGATCTCTCAGTCTAAAGATAAATTTGTCTGCTCAAAACGTGTGTGTGCATAAATGCATGCAGGAAAAAATAAAAATGAATAAATGACTAGATTTTTATTATTTAAATTTTGATTCTTTTAGAACTCAAATCGAATGACATGCAAAGAGCACCTAGCTGATTATAATTACGAATTATTTTATGCTGTTATGTTGGGAATGAGACCCAACATGGTCGCGGTATGCACGCGCCAGCGGCGAGAGCAGTCTTCATCGGCAGCGGAAGCGGGACGCGGGCGGGGGGACATGACCGAGTGAGCGGACCGGCTCGGACCTCACCTCACTCGCTTCCACGGACCCGGCCGCCACACACGCCTCTCTTAAATTAAATATACATTGGTCCTTCAAGGATCTCGCCGTTTTTTTTAAAAAAAAATCGAAAAGTAACGGTCTTGGAGAAATTTCAAACTCGAGGCTCTTCGGTAACGGTCTTCAGCAGCGACAGTTCCAGGCAGGAGTCATCAATTTCCCGTCGGATTGGCTTCGCATTGCTACCGTAACCCGCCCAGAGGAAGACGTAATCCAGAGGTGGTCGTACGACGGCCCTTGCAACCGCGGAAAGCTGAGTCATCGTCAAGCAAGGACAAAGAAGATCGAATTTGCACTCTCATCGATACCTTGTGGATGGTATAGTTGTTCTGTGAGTTCGTTCCAATTTTTCCCTTATTTATTTTTTCCTGTTTCCTGTTTAAATAGCAATATTTAAGTGAGTGCTTTCAATTTGCTTCAAAAGACGTTTTTGTCAAATATCATAGTTACAGCCTTAAATTTCTTAAAGTTCAATTATACTGCTTATAAAGCTACAAAACATCACCCATCTGTTAAAAAAAAATCATTCTCTTCTTATCTACAAACAGCTGATCGCTTGATAACAAACCGGTGTGGGTACTTGCGCATCAGGTGTTTCTTTGTTCGCACCGTTGAGTCATACGTAACTCAGTAACAAGCTACTTACTATTTATATTTTTGTCTTGTTTTTTTATAAAGCTTGTTTCATATTTCGCATTTGTTCGCTTGTGAGTTTGCTTTTACGTTTTATCGCTATGTCTGACGAAAAAGTTGAAAAACTTTTTAAAAGACGCAGCTGTATGAAATCTAGGCTCACTATTTTTAGCAACTACCTTAACACAATCAAAAGTTGCAACGAACTTAGTAGCTTACAACTTTTAGATTTAGAAACTAGATTTAATAAGTTCGATAGCTTATATGTGGATTTCGACAAGTTACAGAGTGACATCGAGCTGTTGGTGGAGACCCCTGATGATGAGAGCGAGGAGCGTGAGCAGTTCGAAAACCAATACCATAGGCTGGTGGCCTTGGCACGGAGTTTACTTGGTGCCCGTCCCCAGTCTGTCAAGCTTCTGGATGGTACTGTGACAGGTGACGGGGATGTACAGGCAGGTGGTCTTAAATCCAATTGTGTGAGGTTGCCAAAAATCAATTTACCTGTTTTTCAAGGTCACTATCAGCACTGGCTTGAATTTAGGGACACTTACATATCATTGATACATTCACGGTCGGACATTGACAACATTAATAAGTTGCACTACCTACGAGCTTCACTTAAGGGTAGCGCGTTGCTGGTTATAGACAACTTAGATTTTAAAGCTCAGAATTATGAGTCAGCTTGGAATCTGTTATGTAAAAGATACGATAACAAAAGGTTGCTTGTAAATAATCATATTCAGGCGCTATTCAAGATTGAACACATGCACAGTGAATCGTGTTCTTCTATTCGTCACCTTATAGACGTTACAAATAAAAACCTTCGCGCTTTGTTAACTTTAGGTCAAGACACGGAATTTAGTTTACAAGATACCCTCATAATTTATATCATGTCCGAAAAACTTGACAGTATCACACGTAGGGAATGGGAAGAACATCGAAACACACTTGACAATCCACCCACATTAGAATTATTTATAAATTTTCTTAGTAACAGAGCAGATTTGTTGGAAACTTTACAGGAACATGAAGGAAAAAATTCTAGAGAACAACATACAGACACTAACAAACATAATTCCAATATACTTACAACTAAAAAGTCAAATTCAAACACAAATGATAATAACTATAAAAATAAAAATTACAATAATAATAAGAAAATGTTTACATGTCCTATGTGCAATCAAACTCATTATTTATTCAACTGTGAAGCTTTTAGAGCCCTGACTGTTGAAGCTCGTATACAAAAGGTCAAGGAAGCAAAAGTATGCCTTAATTGCCTTCGACCGGGGCATGTAGAATCAAAATGCAATCTCGTTCCTTGTAAATATTGCAAGAAAAAGCACAGTACGCTACTTCATTTGCATGGAGAAACAACCCCTATTCCAGAACCAGTTATGCCCGTCAATAACTTTGCCGGTTCAACTAATGTTCAACAGTTTACTACTCCTCCGAATGTTTTACTTTCCACAGCGGTCGTGAGAGTGATCGACAGCAAAGGAAACGTGCGGACTGCCCGAGTGCTGCTCGACAACGGTAGCACGGGTAACTTCGTAGCTGAGTCACTTTGTGGTAAGCTGGGTTTGTCGAGACGTAGTGTGAGCGCCACCGTGACAGGTATAAATAACAACTCTTCTCATTGTACACAGTCTTGTAGCCTTACTATTATGTCAAACTATAGTGATGACTATACATTTACTGTAGACTGCCATTTTTTACCTCAGATCACTCAAATGTTGCCGTCTTCATACATCAACATTGAAAACCTTCATATCCCCTTGGGAATAAGTTTAGCTGACCCTTCTTTTAACACACCGTCAGCTATAGATATCTTAGTTGGAGCCGAAATATTTTGGTCCGTATTATGCAATAATTCCATCGATTTAGGTAAAAATCAACCTAAGTTACATGAAACAAAACTGGGTTGGCTAGTGTCAGGGTACGTTGCCCGTCATAAGTCACACTCTTCTTCTCCCATTTGTCATTTTATAAATGAGAGTGCCAATCCAGACTTATCTAGTTTCTGGGAATTAGACACCATCGCAGCCAAACACTCCTTATCTCCGGAGGAGCGTGCCTGTGAGCAGAGTTTCAAGAAACACACTTATCGCAAAGACGACGGACGCTTTGTCGTAACTATGCCGCTGAAGAAAGATCCTTCAGTCTTAGGTGAGTCTTTACAAAAGGAAAAGTGTAGGTTCATGTCACTAGAGCATAAGTTTCTGAGAGACCCTGTCTTCAAAAACCGGTACGTTGAGTTCATGCAAGAGTATGAACGCCTTGGTCACATGACCGGAGAGAAGGAGTCTTCGTTAGGTTGTCTTAATACAAATAGTTATTTTTTACCTCTTCTAAATAACTTGAGAATTCCTCGATGGGTTCTTAGAGATGACTCAAGTATTCATGAAATTCATGTTTTTTCAGATGCTTCAGAACGAGCGTACGGCGCTTGCTTGTACATTCGTTCCGTAGATCAATCTGGTTCGATTAAGGTACATCCTTTAACATCTAAAAGTAGGATAGCACCGATAAAGCCTACGACAATCCCGCGTCTGGAGCTTTGCGGAGCTTTGTTGGCTGCAAGGTTGTGTACAAAGGTGTTATCCTCTCTTACTCTAAGAGTAAGCAATTGTAGATTTTGGTGTGACTCTACTATAGTTTTAGGGTGGTTAACCACACCTCCACTACAACTGAAAAATTTCGTTCGCAACCGTGTCCACGAAATTCAAGAGAACACAGAGGGTCACGCGTGGGGCTACGTGCCGTCGAAAGACAATCCGGCGGATCTTGTTTCCCGCGGGCTGAAGGCTGATTCCATCAGTAGTTCGTCCTTGTGGTGGTCTGGTCCCACTTACTTAACGAAAGATGAACGTGAATGGCCAAGAATGCCCAATCAAACCGAGAAACACGATCTACCAGAGTTAATATCTTGTACCGTCGTAGTAACTAACAGTAATTCAAACGTAGACACTATTACTAGCTTGATTAACAATAGATCTAGTCTAATTCATGTGCAACGGGCAATAGCATATTCCCTAAGGTTCATAAATAATTGTCGAAGCAAAACCAACAGACTTACTGGTCATCTTTCAGTTAGCGAACTCAGAAGCTCTTTATATTTAATATTACGGAAAGCTCAGTTGGAAATGTTTCCAGACGAATATGCTATTCTTAAAACGGGTAAGGCATTACATAAGAAGAATAGACTCATTTCTTTGTCTCCATTTCTAGACCCCAATAATCTATTACGTGTTGGTGGCAGATTGGATAATTCCCCATATACCTTCGATACGAAACATCCTATCGTATTGTGTAGTTAATACAATATTACAAAGATGTTATTCAGACAATTTCATTTAAAGTATTTACATGCTGGTCCCCAGCTCTTACTAGCTAATATTAGGCAAACCTATTGGCCGCTGGGTGGCAGAAACCTTGCAAAGGCCATCGTTAATAAATGTGTTCGGTGTTGTAGGTATAAAGCGGAAACTGTGCAACCAATAATGGGACAGTTACCTACAAATCGAACTCAATTAGAACATCCTTTTCTACACTGTAGTGTTGACTACGCAGGACCGGTGATGATAGCGGACAGGAAAGGCAGGGGTTGCAGGCTTATTAAGTCATTTTTGGCAATCTTCATTTGTAACTCTATAAAGGCCTGTCACATCGAACTCGTTACCGCGCTATCTAGTGAAGCTTATTTAGCCGCTCTCAATCGCTTTGTGTCACGTAGGGGGAAACCACAAAGTATAACGTCCGATAACGGTACAAACTTTGTCGGGACTTACAATGAGTTATCAAAGTTCCTAGTCGAATCGGATCTTGAGAGTCATGTAGCTCAAGAAGGCATAGACTTTAAATTCGTACCAGCCTATAGTCCCCACTTCAACGGCTTAGCTGAAGCAGCTGTTCATTCCACAAAGCAACACCTTAAAAGGTTGTTGCAAACAACGCATCTCACTTATGAGGAAATGGCTACGTGCCTCACTCAAATAGAAGCTGTTTTAAACTCCCGTCCTCTTACTCCGCTTTCCTCAGAACCGCTTGAATTTTCCGCCCTAACACCTTCCCATTTCCTTATTGGACGGCCACTTAATGCAATACCTCATCCACAGGTGTCTGATGCCAACATTAATCGCCTGGAGCGGTACAAAAGAATCGAGCACCTCAAGCAACATTTCTGGCGGCGATTCTCGCAGGAGTATGTTGTCCTTCTCCAGCAGAAGACGAAATGGCGGTCAGGGAAAAGAGAGCTGAGGCTGGGCTCACTCGTCCTCATAAAGGACAGGAGCCTTCCTCCCTTACTCTGGGCCTTGGGAAGGGTCATACAGGTGTACCCTGGCAGCGACGGCATCTCAAGAGTCGCTGAAATAAGAACAAAAAGGGGCACCATAAGAAGGGCCTTTAATAATATCTGCCCCCTTCCAGATCTTTGAAGTCAAGACTTCAACCCGGGCAGCATGTTGGGAATGAGACCCAACATGGTCGCGGTATGCACGCGCCAGCGGCGAGAGCAGTCTTCATCGGCAGCGGAAGCGGGACGCGGGCGGGGGGACATGACCGAGTGAGCGGACCGGCTCGGACCTCACCTCACTCGCTTCCACGGACCCCGCCGCCACACACACCTCCTTTAAATATTAATAATTGTTTTGTCCGGGAATTTGTTATAATATCGAATTTATTATCAACGGCAATATACCAGACCTTTCAAATACAGTCCATTATTTCATCATCCCTTAAACAGTTACCTTTTATATGATTATTGGCTATTAGTGACCTGTGTCAATTTAATGTCGCCAATGTCGGTTCTAATATTATATTCTAAAAAAATATTTATACTACGTGCACCGGCCACGTTGTATGAATAAATTCGAGGAAAATGGCGAATTGGCACGAGCGACAATAACGATAATGTTGGCTCATTGCGTGCTTATTATTACGATCATTCGATTAACGAGATGGGAAGCCTCCATGGCGTAGCGGTAGCGAACGCGGCCGCTGCGCAAGGAGGCGCGGGTTCGATCCCCGCGCAGTGCAAATATTTGTATGCATGACTTTGAATATTTGCACTGGTCTGGTCGTGCGTCGGAAAGCACGTTAAGCTGTTGGTCCCGATTGCTATACGAACATCTAATGGCAGTCGTTACAAGTTGTTGGAGACCTCAAAAGTCCAACAAATGATCTAACTACAATGCTTCGATATCGCCTTTGGGTTGTGGAGGTTAAACGGCAGTCGCTTCACGGAAAATATCGAAGTTTAGCCAAAATCAGCATTTAGACTGGTAAAGCGAGGACCCCAGACTCCAAAGCTGAAAAAAGCTTCAGATGTGACTGGGAATAACGCTGTGATGATGATGATTAGATTAAAGAGATGAACGAGGCTTAGGAAATCAATAGCAAACGTTTACCAACGTTTTTGACATAGCGACGAAATGCAAGGTGCCTTCTATACTCCATCATGAGATCATTTTTACCGACTTTCGAAACTCCATGTAGGTAAGTAGTAGTCGTGGTGGCCTAGTGGTTAAAACACCAGCCTCTCAAGTATGAGTGCGCGGGTTCAATTCCAGGTCAGGCAAGTACCAATGTAACTTTTCTAAAGTTATATGTACTTTCTAAGTATATCTTGGACACCAATGACTGAAGGTGTAGGCAAAAAGTTCTTGAGGAAACCTGGACTTTAAGTCTGAAATCGCCAACCCGCATTGAGCAAGCGTGGTGATTACGCTCAATCCTTCTCTGTATGAGAGGAGACCTGTGCCCAGTAGTGGGACGATAAAAAGGTTGATAATGATGATGTAAGTAAGTAGAGTAATGAAATGGCTACATTGTCGCGACAAAGGGAACTACGAATATTCGAGCGATGTTCTCGCGTGGTTCACCTTATAGACAGAAACGATGTTTTTTTTTTTATTTTTGTTTGTAGACTATGGCCTACCACCGAGAAAGTCTGTATCAAAATTAAAGTTATGACATCGGTTGCCGGCAGAAGTTACCACCCACCAGACTAAGTCTTACCGCCAAGCGATTTGTCGTGTTCGACATGATGTCTGGTGAAGCCGTACGGAGGATGGATCTGAGCAGAACTTGTGTTGCGATGTATGCCTGGTACGATGCGCCAAATTTTGTTGTGTCGGGAGTTTGTTCGTGTAGGGTCTCCAGATCTGCTGCGCTAAAGGGAGATTCCTCTGGCGCAGCATCGTTGGTCGTTTTGTTATTGAGTTTAATATTGCATCACCTCGCTCAACTGCCTTCTTCCTTTCTATTCACTCAGTTTTTTTTTCTTAGTGAATAGGCTCTTAATAAACTAGCGCGCTGTACCATCAACTATGCATCACTGCTTACCATCAGGTGTGATTGCGGTCAAGCGCTAGTTTATAATTATAAAAAAAGCTTAAAGTCTTAGTAAAAATCTAGTTTGACTGAAAATTTAATGTCTGAGTAATCATCTGAGGTACTTACTAAGTCTGAGTAAATATTTTGTATCTACTGTTTTTGTATCTACTATACTTTTGTATGCACCGATTTGTTGCGCTGACAAAATTCTATGAAAATCTGAGTGAAGTTGGTATCCGGAGGACCCACCATTACAAAGAAATACTATTCCTTGATTAGTACGGCTACGTTTTACGTCTGGCACGACACGACGAGGGCACGGAATGTATGTAGTTCGCTTTAGCGCGACAATGTAGCCGTTGGATCCAGGTAGATTGGGTTGGGTCTAAATGTATGTAGTATATTGTAAATGTACAAAAAATATATATTTTTTAACATCCTCGATGTCAAAGAGACATTTTGCCTTTCAACAATGTAGATATCATTATGAAAACTTAGCATAAAATAAATTAAATTCAAATATAAACAGAATACGGCCATCATTACCATCTGTAACGATAAAGGCACAGTTCCACAGCAGTCCACGGGTAAGCTACGCATGAGTTAGCTTAGCTTTGTATTTAAATATAATTTCATAATTAATTATTTTACCTCGGATTTTGCAACACTTTCAACGTTACTATGGTCTTTATTCTCATAGTCAGGTCGCTGTTGAGTTACTACCAGTGTAGGTACAAATCTACATACAGCAAAGCTTCAAACAAATTCGTGCCTGACGCGCAGCTAAGAACACGTTCGCATTAACGAAATAAAGCGGTAAATAAACTCTCGGAGCAGTGAGTTCAAATTCCAGTGTGAGTGAAAACATTTGCCACGGGAAAATCCATTCATGCGTATCTAGGCCCGAGCCTTATTTGCGTACACACATTTTTATAATACAATTTGTACACACACATATTATGTACTATTGTACATACACGTTTTTCTATATTATTTGTAGAAAAACGTTTATATACTAGTTGTACATAAACTGAAGTTATTTCTTTCTTTTTTAAATGAAAGCTTGTTAAACAAACACAGTGGACAACACTATTTGACAAACTTAACATTAAGTACATTACTGGTTCTTTTTTTTTAACAAATTTTATTATTGTGTCGAGATGGAATTTTTTTATCATTGTATATAATATAATTTTGTTGTCATTGTCTAAAAATTTAGTTTAATATAACATTGTTTTAAAATTTAAATAATATGACATTGCTTTAAAATCTAATTTCATATAACATTGTTTTAAAATTTAATTTTTAACGTTGTATCAAACAACGTTAACAGTTTGTATTCATGCTGTTATATTATTATTTACATGCTGTGACTTCTTATAAGTGGAGAAGCACAAGGTCATTTCCTGTTATTTATATTTTCTAGCATTTAAGGTGTTTTCTCTATTAGAAGTCTAAATAAATAAATAAATACGTTAAATTAAAAATTAACTTAAATTAATTGCATTGTATATTTAGAAATGAAACAATGTAGATTACCAATTATGGGCAAACACGATGGACAGCAGTATAATTGACAAACTTAACATTAAGTAAGTTAAGTATAAAGATAGTTAAATTAATAGCATTGTATATTTAGAAATGTAACAATGTAGCTTACTAATTCTGGTCAAACAGACATTGTTGAAATAGTGATTCAAATTGCTTTGACGCAGTAGTCATAGTAATTTGATTCAACTATTCTAATTAATTCTAAGTCGAAACTGCGTGATGAGTTTTGCTCGCCTAAACTTATCAAACATCTTCCTAACTGGATTAAGTTTATTAATTGGATACTAAGTATTTCTCATATTTAGGTAAAATGTGTTTTATGAGATGTGAAACATAGCTTAAGATATAAGAAACAGCTAGGGTGTTGTGTTTACTAATTCTCTGTGGATAGTGGAGGATTCTGCAACCAGACGCATCTTGGGTCTGGCGAGTAACTGCACAGCGATTGATGTAGGGAGAAAAACCGTCCAAGTGCGTGTCGGACTCACGCACAAAGGGTTCCGTACCATTGATTTATGAAATTAAAGGATTTAAGTTATTTGTATGAAAGATTACGCGGTAATAAGCGGTTTACGATTTACGAGGTATTAAAAAAAAAACTATGTACTAGATCTCTTTCAAAACAATTTTCGTTGGAAGTTTTTATAGTAATGTACATCATATTTTTTTTAGATTTTTCATTTTCTTATTTTAGAAGTTAGAGGGAGGGGGGCAGCTTTTTTCCACTTTGGAAGCATTTGTCACGCAAACTACACCTATACACACTACAAACCTATCCATAGATACCCCTCACGTATGTGTTTGATGAAAAAAAAAATAGTTTCAGTTCTAAGTATGGGGAGCCCCCAATATTTATTATTGTTTTTTTTTTATTTTTGCATCAAAATCTTAATGCAGTTCATAGAATAGTAGTAGTTTCAACAGTATAAGCTCTTTATAGTTTTGGAAAAACAGTGGCTGTGACATACAGACGGACAGACGTCTATGACGAATCTATTTCAATATCTAATCTATTTCAAAATGTTGATTTATTTGTAGGTTGAGTAATATTTTTACATTTATTAAAACAAAAGAATCTCGATGTTTTGTCAAGTACAAAAAACAAAAACCATTTCAAAGCTTGTCTCTGCAGATATACAATTCTGTTTAGTTTATGCGAAACCCGAAACACGTGTCCAGTATTTTTAAGTAAAGAATTTCCGTACAAAATTTAAGTAAACAATCTATGTACAAAATTTCAAAAAGATATCATGAAAAACCACAAAGTCATGAGCTTGTTATTTTACTTGCTTGTCCCAACAAAAATATGGTCAATGCACTGCTCGCCTGACCGCGCCTGCGGCGGTGCGGCGCGGGAACGCCTGTCTCACTGTACGTCTAGTACTATGATCTACCGTCAACTGTGTTGTGGGCTCGGTAACCACACTGCAACAATTGCTAAATGTATTTGGGAAAAAAATATAACATGGTTTATAAATGATTGAAATCGATTCAGTTGCTTATTCTGAACAATCTATATTCAAATTTCGAGATAAATACAAACTTAAGAGAAACCCTGATGACTTTCTCAGATAAATCCTAAAATAAAAACGTTGACTCACCTTAAAGCAAAAAATAAGCAAATCCCTGAAAACTTAAAAACTGATTCAACACATTGCCGCACAGTCTCCGTTCAAATATTTTTTTAAACTCTTTCGGCTCACCATCGGAAGCATAAGTTTCTCCAAGAAGCTTCGTGTCCGCCCTCGAACGATGCGAATTGCGACAAGCGATACGCCCGAGCATCAATTTAGTCAGTATTTTTGTCAGCACCTCGCTTCTCAGTTATTGAAGCAGTGGTTTTCTACCTTTTTCATGTCAGGGTCCCCTTTGTATCGAAAAATATTTTGCTACCGAGCGGGTCGCTCTCCACTGGTCTTCTAACTTGGAATTTCAATGTTACCTGAAGTAAACTCTCGGTTGGTATTATACTTTTTTATATAAATTATAAACTAGTGCTTGACCGTAATCCCGCCTGATGGAAAGCAGTGACGCAATCGTTGATGGTAAAAAAAGCGCGCTAGTTTATTAAGAGCCTATTCACTCTAGCCTTGAGGCAAAGCCTGGCAGGCAAATTGTTCCAGTCCCTCGATGTATGCGTTGATTGTTGTGGTGTCAACAACGTAAGGGAGGTAACTTGCCATCGCGCGGTCGTCCCATGATGGAACAGAGATGGGGGAATTAAAAAAAAACATAGAAAATAATACTTTTTTAGTTGATATTTTCCCACAAACTTGTGAAGTGAATAAAAGTTAGAAAAATGTGGAAATTGAAATATGAGAAGTTTTTTTTTTTATATTATTAATACTTTTGTATGTGGTGGGCCACACTTTTCCACACCATCTTCTTTGACTGCTGACACCATCCTGCTTGCGTGTTTATAGGGATGCTGCCAACTACCGTGACTTAATCAGAAGAACGTATAAACTATGTTTTAATTTGATTAGAAGATTTTATAAATTTGAGCTAACTATAATCATCTTTACATTTGTTTTTAGTTTTCATACTTACTAATAAGTTGGGTTAAAATACATACAAAAAAAAATATAATATTGCGGATTCGGTATGCAACAAACTGATCACTGCTTGTACGGACGACAGCAGGTCAAGCTACCCGAAATTGTTAGATATTCCCAATCAACTTTGAGCCTTAATACTTTAGAGGTAAAGTTGAAAATCGGATACAGAAATCTGACAGATTGTAATTACTTGATGTGGTGTGGTCACCTTGTTAAACTTCAACGTACGAGCAAAACGCCGCAGTGACGCACGTATCGAACCAATAGGATGCATTTTGAAGAGTGTGCGAGGGAATTGCATGACTTAATTTCCCCATCTCCGTTCCATCATCGTACGACCCGTCGTACGGCGAGTTTCCACGCTTACGTTGTTAACACCACAACGATCCGGACGAAGCAATTCGCCTCTTCTTTTACACCGCGTACCTCGTGAGACTGAATCAATTTGCCAGCGGCGGAGTTTCCATCGGACTATAATTTGTCATCAAGGCTAGAGTGAATAAGCTCTTAATAAACTAGCGGACTTTACCATCAACGATTGCATCACTGCTTACTATCAGGCGGGATTGCGGTCAAGCACTAGTTTATAATGTATAAAAAGAAACGTATGCACTGCTGCCCCATATTATAGTTATATCTACTATGAAAGATAAAGCTCAAAATTATTTATGTATTTTATTTGATTTTACCGCATTATTTCGGAAAGACGTCGCTTGAGCGTGTATTCAGTAAATATTTATGACTTGCGAATTTACAGGCGGCTAAATAAGGCAAACAAAGCGGGAAATATGTTTAAAACTTGCTTTGCAAACGTTTTCAGTCAGCTCTCGCTTGTTTTGAATTATTTGGTTTATATTTTGCGGATAGACTTGTGAAACTTTAGAAGTATAAAATAAACTTTTCAAGGATTTGTTAATTGAATGAGAAAATTGAGAGTGAAATTTAATACCTTAATAATCATCATAATTATTATTTTATTCATAAATATAAACTAGGGCTTGACCGCAATCCCGCCTGATGGTAAGCAGAAATTCAATTATTGATGGTAAAGCGCACTGGTTTATTAAGCCTATTCACTAAAAAAAATTGTGTGAATGGGAAAGAAGACGGCAGTTGAGCGAGGTGATGCAATGTTAATCCCAACAACACGACTAACGATGTTGCGCCAGAGGCAGATTGACCTGCAGACCCTCCACGACCAAACTCCCGACACAACATTTGGCGCATCGTACCCGGCAAACAAACAAAGAAAAATCTTTATTCATCTCAAATTTTATCAATGATCGAGTTTTTCACGAAACAATCGCCATTTTGTTTTAAACCCTAAAAACACCCCTTCTCAAAATAAATGCTCCTAATTATGTTACTTTATAAAAGTTACCAAAAACAATCAATTCTCGTGGTTCCCTTCCGTCTAATAAGGGAACTTTAGCTTTGAATTTAATTAAACTTAGCTAGAGCCTTTTTTTGTACAGCGATTGAATGGGTCGAACGTATTTGAGAGCTGAGACGGGAGGTCGAATTGTTCTGAATAAGGAAGTTTTATTATTTTTACTTGTGATTGAGTTCTCCGAGGAAGTTTTTTTATGGTGGATCTCTTCTTGAGAAATATTGCCTACATAAAAGCACAAGATTCTAAAAAAAGGATAACATACAAGAACTTTTAAGAGGAAGCGTGTTTGTATATTTAGTTACAAGAAAAGCGGGAGTCGCTTTATAAAATAAAATACTACCTGTGCCCAGCAGTGGGACGATATAAAGATTGATGATGATGACACAACTTGTTTACTCATTATAATTAACGTCAAGCAAACCAACGGGATGGGAAATCATCAAATGACTTCTCCCGCTCTGGGCTAAAACTCACCCTTGTTTCTTCACTTGCCTGTACGAGGACCAGGGCCACGGTTTCTTGTTTAACCAACCCGCAACCCTGACCCAGGAGGCATCGGTATTCGTGGACCACGTCACGATGTGCTGACATCTCTTTGAGGCGCGCGTGAAACACGACGCGCCGTCGACTCGGGCCTGGTCCTTACCGGGCGGCGAGCTGCCCACTGCTTACCGCCCGCAGGCCCGCGCCTACGGTGGCTGGGAGTTAGGTGTCGTCTCCCGACCAGGGCGTCTCCTGCGGCGGCTAGTGGCGTGAGGGCGCTGGATTCCCGTTGCCTCACGCGCTCCGCCTCCTCCTTTGCCAGCATCACTGCTTCGCAGAAGGAGGTGACGGCCTGCCATGCACTCTCGCTCCGGACCATGGCTTGGACCAGGGTCGGACGCGAGAGATCGTCATCGATCGCCGCTACGAGGACACGGCGGTGCTCTACCCAAGCCGGGCAGACCTCCACCGTGTCCTCAGGGATATATTACTGCTTATCAGGCCGGATTGCGGTCAAGCACTAATTTATAATTATAAATAAAAATACTCTTTGTTATGAACACCTTATACTCCGCATATTAGACCATCAAATATCCCGCAATACTACATATATCCCGCATTAATATGCGGGATATATGTCGGCTGATTGTCTAATGACAATCAGCCGACATGGTAGTACACTAGGACAGTTTACATTACCTAGGTACATATTCGCACACAGCGAATGTGTTCACCGAAGTTTGACAAAGCTGGTCGGATTGTGTGCAGTCCAGTTGCGGCCGCATTAATACAGTTGCACCAAATGTTCTCGCACTAAAACCAGAATATTTTGACGTAGCAAATATTGTATAACTAAAATAGATATAATAATCACAATTTCAGTAGTAAGTTTAATAACTTTAGAATTAGTATGTTTTTTTATAGACGTGATTACTTGTATCCTTTTTGAATTAAATAAAGTATCTTAAACCCTAATTTTTAATGTAACACACAACTTGTATACAGAGTGCTGCTGACAATACGACAATAAATTAAACATCGTGTAACTGAACACATTCTCAGTCTACCTATAAAAAATCATATAAATATGTCCATTAGTATAGTCACAGGAAATTATTTTTCATTTTTCACGTTTTCTAAATGATGTATATATGTTGATAAGGAAGCGCTTACAGGTTAATGACCGCGGCTTCCTGCGGCACCAAACTTTAATAATAATGGCGCGAAAAAAGCAAGTCGATACAGGATCGCGCTTTCGCCGACCGGAGGTCAGTGAACCAATATTTTTAAAGGATGTTCTATTCTTTTTGTAATTTTATGCGATTTAGTTTTTTTTAATTTTCTTTTTTTATTTTTGATGCTAGGTTTTTTTTATGGTTTAGGATTATTCCTATGAACCAGCATTGTTCGTGTTTTCATTTATTGTTGTATTGTCAGCACCACTCTGTATATATAGTCGTGGTGACCTAGTATAGTCGTGGTGGCAATGGTTAAAACACCAGCCTCTCAAGTATGAGTGTGCGGGTACGATTCCAGGTCAGACAGGTACCAATGCAACTTTTCTAATGTTATATGTACTTTCTTATGTTGGACACCAATGACTGATTACAAATGAAGGAAAACATCTTGAGAAAACCTGGACTAAGATTTAAGTCTGAAATCGCCATACCACATTGAGCAAGCGTGGTGATTACACTCAATCCTTCTCTATATTAGAGGAGACCTGTGCCCAGCAGTGGGACGATATAAAGATTGATGATGATGATGATGACACAACTTGTATACTCATTATCACTAACGTCAAGCAAACCAGCGTGTATTTAGCTAATTGCGAACGTGAGCATCGAGGTAACTGCTGAACACGTTGTAACAATGGCTTCTATATTAAACACACATTTATTGAAGTTTTTTTTTTTGTAAATCTTTATTTAGAGAGCTTTTCCAGACATGACAATGGCGCCGAATCTGTTGTTCATATACTAAGCTAATTTTAAGTTTTGTGCACCTTTTTCTATCCATTTCTATAAGAAAAGGACAGAAGATAAAATTGTCAGTTTAGACCTGTCAAATTAGTGCGCGCCGTGTTTATTTATAATCGCGTCTAAACTGTCTATGGAGTGTCTTAATTTGACAGGATTAAATTAAAATGTTATCTTCTATCCTTTTCTTATTGAAATGGAAAGAAAAAGATGTACATAACTTAAAATTTGTTTAGTTTTCGTAACTTTTTCCAACATATTATTACACATTTTTTGGGGCCCTAATCTGCTATTACAATAATGTCTTAATGATTGGTCAGTGGTCTCATAATGATCGATTTTAAAAAGTTTCGTAATCTACTAACAAAATTGCGTCATTATGACAAGTGATCAATCACTGACACTCCACTCCATATTAATAAATGTTCAAATTGATTAGTAGTTTTTAGAATATAATTTCTACTAACGGGTTTTATAATAATAGCAATACGGCAATGTAATTGTATCACCATTCCATTACGAGATTACTGACCGATAATTATTTTGATCGATCATTATGAATTTACAGGTTATGAATTTTTAGCACAATGACAATAGAATGTCAATGGAATTGTGTTGGGATGACAAATTTATAAAAATATCAAACTAGGGCCCCAGATACAATGCATTAGATGAGGCCTATAATAGAACGCGCATGCCTAAAAGAAGCCATTCGATCGATTCTGTTAAAATGGCACCGTGATTTCTTGTATTCATATTTTTACCTGATGGTAAGCAGTGATGCAATCGTTGATGGTAACGCGCGCTAGTTTGCTAAGAGCCTATTCACTCAAAAAACTGAGTGAATAGGTAGGAAGAATATGAAGTGAGATGTCAATCGTGTCAATCCTTACAACTGATATTGTTACGGGCTAGGGGTACTAAAATACCGGTTAAGGGTTACGAGGTTTATTGGTAACGAATGTACAGTCTATTGTAGGCAATGACAAGTAGAATGTTGCTGATGTTGCACCGAAGTCTTCCCTTACGTCCACGAAGTGCGTATTGTAAACACACAATAACACTACAAATGTTACTTCACGTAGTACACAACGTTCTCGTTACAGTTGTCGCAGTAGGTATTCTCAAAGATCGCTTCTTAAGTATCGCTTGTTTTCGTATCGCTAGTCGAATGTAGACTGCTCTGCGCTGGCGTCACGGCGCTATATATAGTCCAGCTGATCGAACATTCCAGAATCGTCTAGACGTAATAATAATAGCGTATAACTTCGAGTACATTGAGTAGGTACCTATGGTAATTCCCGGAAACGGGTTTCTAGAAATTTCGATGTCGTCACTTAGTTGACAAAATTGATGAAACCTGTACTATTCGATAGGCCACCTTAAGTCTAGAAATGCGTTTTTATATTGCACCTATACAATGTCTAGGTCTCGAGTTATAGGTCTTAAAAGTTACACACTGCATGTCATGCGATATTGAACCTTATGCCCTCGACATAAGGTGCATTCGTAATAATATCATGATATCACTATCAATTTGAATCATTTTGAAGCATACTGCTAATCCATTGCTCCTTATATTCACAAAATGTTTCTGCTTAACAACGTAAAGAACGCAATGAATGTTGTTGAATTATCAAAATGAAATCCAATCTTACTGACAGAGTTTTATACAATTACCCTGCAGTTCTAAAAACAATGGGTCTATTTTGCATTCAGAAGTTTACTTAAGTTAGAGTACACAGAACGGCCATTATTCTCAGAAATGTTTAAAGGAGTTATCTGCCGACGAGATGTTTTCAGAGCGCAACTTATGTCCAGCACTGTGAATTCAACTCTCAAGTTTAGACACCGTGCTAATGGTTCAGCTATAGTGGAAACACAGGAAACTGTATTTAAAGCGTAGTTAATGACTTTTAGCCGAAAGAAACTTTTAGTAAAAAGATAGAAACTAACTAGATAGATTATTTTATTTATTTTAAAAAAAGAAACGCTGCCCCACTCTAGTAAGCTGTCTCACTATGTGCCTAGTACTATCTACCGTCAACTGGGTTGTGCGTTCAGTAACCAAACTGCAAAAATTTCTAAGTGTATTTGAGAAAAAATATAACGTGACGTAAAAATGATTGGAATCGTTTCAGTTACTTGTTGTGAACAAACTGTATTCAGGTTTCGCATAAACAAACAAACATGAAGTATAATACCACAGACTGTTATAACAAACATCCATGCAGAGCACATAGAATGAAGAATACACTACAAGAGTTTGGTGTTTTTTATGCAATTTTAAATCGGCCGTGTTCTTTCTTTGTCTTTTAAGATTTTCCTTGAAAGAAATTAAATTGCTTGGCCGATCAAAGTCGGACTCTTGAATCGAGGATTCCGTAAACAGTTCAGATGTGATTAAAAACATAGCAACTATACATACGTCAAGATACCCGAAACTGTCACATATTCCCAATCAACCTTGAGCCTTAACGATTTAGAGATAAAGTTGAAAATCTAATAAAGAAGTCTGACAAATGTTAAGATAGATTTATGTGTGTACGTTAGACGCTTTTTTTACTTACTACTTACTTTTTTTACTCGTAGCCGCTCTATTGCCTGCAAAAATAAAAAGCTCTGAACTTGTTCGCGGATGACACTCCTCTTATTTTTAAAGTCAAGCGTCAGCTAGCAAATTTTGACGAAGTATACACTTTTACAACAAGCTTCCCATGGACATTCGAAACTTACCCATTAAACGATATAAAAACTATATAAAGGCCAAACTTTGCAAAAAGGGGTATTATAAAATCTCAGATTATTTAGAAGATAAAAAAGCTTGGGACTGAGCTGCTTGCTCGCTCTGTTAAGCATTGTTATTAAACAATATGCGTAATTATAACGTATATTATTGTAAACATTTTCATTTTTAATGTCTGGACTTGAAAAAAGACGATGATCCCTGAGTTTATTTCGGCTATTTCTTCTCAGAGGTAGTCAGTTAGGAAATGCCGGCTTCACTAGTTAAAAAAAAAAACATATAACGTGTAAAAATGATCAGTGATCCTACTTGCTTCATAACGTGCTGCGACATATGGTAACAAAAACTTAATTTACTACCGACTGGATAGGTTTTATTGTAAAAAAAAATACTGTTTTGTGTAGCCAATGAGTTCTGCATCAAATATTAGTGTTAAGTACAATATTAACATATAAAAATATTTTATGCTATCCTTGCAATGGCAACATTTTTGTTTGTATTTTTTTGGCCATTGGCAACTCTAATCCTTCCATATTTTTTTCCATCGTACATACTTGTCAAGGTGTCTTGTAAAAAAACTAACATAGCTATATAAAGTGCATTTTTATCGACTCTTTGTTTTATTATAAACAAAGAATTAGTCCTTCGAGCCGGATATGAACCAGCGACCTATGGATCATATTAGTCTATTATTTGGTGAGTTCTTAATATAATTATATTTATAAATACAAATAAGCATATTACCTAATTCTAGTAGTTGGTTTGGTAACAAGAGGATCGACGCCGGGGAATTAATTTTGAAAAGTTTTAATATTCTATGTTAGAAGCTTTGGTTTCCACACTTAATCTTTCAAGTAGAACTATTGAGCGTAGACAACCTCCTGAAGGTTCATGGGTATTCAATTTACATGAAATAAAATAAAAATTGTTAATGTTTAATAAGTCTTTGAAGTGGTACAAAGGCCCGGTAGTTAGTAAGTTATAAAGAGAGCTCTCAGAGTCACACAAAGGGCCATTGTAAGAGATATACTCGGAGTTTCTATGCGCGATCGAACCAGAAATGAGGAGATCCGCAGAAGAATCACAGTCACCGACATAGCTCTTCCAGTCGCTAAACTTAAGTGGCAACGGGAGGGGCACATTGCTCGTAGAACCAATGGCCGATGGAACATCAAGTTTCTGGAGTGGCGACCACGCGCCGGAACACTCAGCGTGGGTAGGCCCCCGATGAGGTGGACCGATGACCTAGTGAAGGTCGCGGGAAGTCGATGGATGCGGGCAGCACAAGACCGGTCATCGCGGAAAGCGAAGACCTTTGTTCAGCAGTAGACCACTATAGGCTGAAGAAGAAAGGGGATTCACATAATTTACCATCTGCCTAGCCTTTTCCCAACTACTTTGGGGTCCAGTCTAACCACACACAACAGTCTAAATACCAGTATTTTCATAGAGCCACTACCCATCTGACCTCCACAGTTCAGTTACTGGGTAATACGATACTCCTGGTGGTCAGACTTTCGGACATCTGACGGCCCGCAAGTACTGACAAAGATCTATTAATAACAGCTTGGACTAATGCCTTAACGTGCTTTCTGAAGCACGGAGGGGCCCCAGTATTCAAAGATGGTCACCCATCCAAAAGCCAGCCGCAGCAAGCGCGGCTTAACCTGATCGATCGACTTGTTCTACTGTTATTATAATTATTATAATTCCTCTTAACAAAGTTAGGGAGATCTTTCATTTTGGGCCACCACTAAGTACGTTATATAGATAAAAAGGAAAAAAATAATAGATTTCCATAAAAATACTACTAAATTAATTTGAATAAAAATACAAGTATATATAATTAATTATTTGAAAGGTTTTTAGTGAGACAACCCTTTTTTAAGGTAGCCATGACAGTGGTTATAACGTTTGATTGACGATTTTGACAGTTCTATTCTCCCGTTGTGTTCGTGGCGAGTGTTTATTTCAGGTGATTGTGTATCGAAGCTTTTAGTGATTAGTTTTGTTTTGTGTGCCATATGTTCGGAATAAAAGTTTTGTGTTTGTTTTGCAGTCATCTGGTACCTAAATAATATAGCTACGATAGCCTTAGATACATGACACATCAATCAAATGTCACTCTCAAAATATTATTTCCATACCACCATGTTTATCAGTAGTTATGTTGCACTCCTTGGCCGAGTTAAATTGTATTTGTATAAGAACTAAGCCAAAATATATAAAATTAACATAAAAACAGTGAACTATAATGTATACTGATATTTACATTAAGTGTACCTACATAGTGCTGGCCCATCCTCCATACATTTCTGAAACATCTCCTTTATAATATGGTCTTGTACGGACGACAGCAGGTGAAGCTATCCGAAGTTGTCAGATATTCCCAATCAACCTTGAGCCTTAATGCTTTAGCCATAAAGTTGAAGATGTGTTGTCGTCTGTACAAGTCAGCTTAGTGTGGTGGCGGTAATACTTCCCTAACAGTGAGGAACGCCCTCACCACAGAATAATAAAACTGTATAGACGCGTAACGCGTATGTCAATAAATTAATTATTATTATTCTCAGTCTATAGAGGTTCACAGCTAGACAAAGGCCTCCTCCAAGGCTTTCCATGATGACCGGTCTTGTGCTGCCCACATACATAGGCTTCTCCCGACCTTCACCAGGTGATCGGTCCTCCTTGTTGGAGGTCTCCCTACGCTGCGTCTTCCGGTACATGGCCACCACTCCAGAATCTTTATTATTATTATATTATTATAATCATGTACGTTCCTTAGTGAGGATTCCATAGTAAATTGACTTAACAGGATACGACGTATATATTTTATGATGATCTTTAAGTGATGGCCGTCGAAAGTTCATTTCTAAAATTTTCATTAGTGACTAAAAATGGTGTGGTAAGTGGTGGCCTAGTGGTTAAAACACGAGCCTCTCAAGTATGAGTACGCGGGTTCGATTCCAGGTCATGCAAGTACCAATGTAACTTTTCTAAAGTTATATGTACTTTCTAAGTATATCTTGGACACCAATGACTGAAGGTGAAGGAAGACATCTTGAGGAAACCTGGACTGTATAAGTCTGAAATCGCCAACCCGCATTGAGCAAGCGTGGTGATTACGCTCAATCCTTCTCTGTATGAGAGGAGAGCAGTGCCCAGCAGTGGGACGATAAAAAGGTTGTTGATGATGATGATGAATTGCAAACAATGGCCCCGATTACTCTGTTCATAAACTAAACTAAATTTAAGTTTGGCGCATGTTTTTCTTTATATTTGATTAAGAAAAGGACAAAAAATAAAATGTTAGTTCAGACCTCTCAAATTAGTCCCCATCTGATGTAAATTGACGAATTTTTGGTCGCCATGTTTACAATCGCATTAAGCTGTCTATGGAGTATCTTAATTTGAAAGATTAAACTAATATGTTAACTTCTATTCTTTTCTTAATATAACTTATAATTAGTTTTGTTGGTGAAGAAGAAAATTGGCGCCATTGAACATTGAAAAATTATAAAACAACCAACGATTTATCTATCGAAATCGATCAGTAGTTTTACGGCTGATCAACAAACTCAAGGGCACGGAGGGGTCTTGGTATGGTTATCCACAGACCAACCGCGGCAGCGACCTGTGGGGTTGCTTTTATTTTAGCTACGAACCCCTTAACCCGTACGACGGTTTGAGCCTCGAGCATTCAACCCGTCATACATATGGTCCTAAAGCTACTTCAGACCGTTATTTCTCGGATTAGGATCGGATGCATTGCAGAACCGCTCTCAGTCTTTGTCCTTCCACAACCGTTAGGGAAGGCAACGAGAAAATTGCTTTAAACCGGAAAAAGTTCATATGTAATCATACTTAGTGTGGAGTTTTCTATCGTTACGTTACTTTAAGAAATGTTGGTACCAAGTATTTCAGTGCAAAAAGGATTCAATATGGCTGTTCTAACAACTCGGTAATGACTGTCTCGAAATTGACCGCCTGTGGTGAAATCTTTCTCCGGATACCTATTGTAAAAAAGATAAAACTGCAATGACACTGAACATCTACTTACTTCACTATTGTAGTAAGTTAACACTCTGTATCTAAACTCAACCTCTGTCTCTTCCATTTACACACACACAAACATACCAACACTTCCCCATCCACCAGACAAAGTCTGGCCGCCAAGCGATTAGTCGTGTTCCGGCATGATGTCTGGTGAAGCCGTACGGAGGACGGGTCTGAGTAGTTGTGTTGCGATGTGTGCCGGGTGCGATGCGCCAAATGTTGTTGTGTCGGGATTTTGATCTAGAGACCCTCAGTCTCTAGATCAATCTCCCTATGGCCCAGCATCGTTGGTCGTATTGTTGGGTTTAACATTGCATCACCTTGCTCAACTGCCGTTTTCCTTCCTATTCACTCAGTTTTTTAGAGTTAATATGCTCTTATGGTTGCAAGCGATATCGTTTCCTGCCATTGAACATACGACGTAACATTGCTGACATATGTTTTTTGGCAAGCATAGCAATGGCTCAATTGATTGTCCAGAACTGCACAGTAAAATACTTCTTCGTACCAATCAAAACAACCTACGCAAACGACCTCTGTTGCAGGCACCACGCGCATCAACTAATTACAGACGCAACGCCTTTTTGATTCGTAGTGTACAAGCCTTCAATTGTTTACCATCGCACCTAGATATCGACCTATTTTGCACCAACGCACATAATATTAGACAGGTTCTAAACAAGGAATATTTTGGGGATAGTCATGAATAGGTTGGGCTGTTGAGTGGCTCAGTATACTAATTGAACTACTAAATGGTTTACCTGCTTTGATAGTGCACGATCTTTTATAATGCTCTTTAATCAGATTTTTAATCCTCTTTAATCAGTTTTTTTTTTTTTATTTTATAATTTTTGTTTTTTAAATTTTTCTCTTGGTTTGCAAATCGCTGTTAACGTACGTACATAACGAAATTATGTTCTTGTATCTAGATATATATATATGTGGAAGCTTGTAATTAGCAATTTGTGTTGTAAATAATGAAGTTTATGGTAATATTAGTCTGTAAGCTTTCTGTAATAGTAAAATAAATAAATAAATATTAATAAACTAGCGCGCTTTACCATCATCGATTGCATCACTGCTTATCATGAGGCGGAACTGCGATCAAGCACTAGTTTATAATATAAAAAAAACTAATAGAATTACCCCTCAGACGCTCAATCAAGAAAATTAAGGTAATCCTTTTCTAAAACCTATTCATAACACTGGATGTCCCATCTCTGCACCATATCTCTCATCGTCTGCCCTTTGAACTTCGCTAGCTCCTTATGGGACAAAATTAGGAAATAGGGATGTGATTTCGACCCGTTTTGTGGCTTAGTCCTAAAATCCGGACTTTAGTTAAAAAATTGGACAGTCTTTCGAAAGTTCCAAAGGATTTTTGGTAAAGGTCCCTTATCGCGATTGCCTTTTTCGAAAGGGTGAATAAGGACTATGTAAATGTGATCTACTACGTAAATGTATTTAAATATATAAAAACAAATCTGAAGCGTGACCGTACACGTCATACGGAAATTATTAAGTGAAAATTTCTTTAGGAACGTTGAACCGGAAGACACAGCGTAGGGAGGCCCCCAACAAGGTGGACCGATTAAGTCATCGGTGCAATAACGAACGCAGCCGTTGCCAAAGGAGGCGTGGGTTCCATTCCCGCGCAGTGCAAATATTTGTATGCATGAATATGAATATTTGCACTGGTCTGGTCGTGCCTCAGAAAGCACGTTAAGCCGTTAGTCCCGGTTGCACTACGAACATCTAATGGCAGTCGTTACGGGTTGTTAGAGCCCAAAAAAGTAGAACTATTGCTACTATTGATACTAACTGCAATGCTTCGATATCGCCTTCGGGTTGTGGAGGTCAGACGGCAGTCGCTTCACGAAAAATTACGAAGTTTAGCCATAAACAGCAGTTAGACTGGTAAAGCGGACCCTAGACTCCAAAGCTGAAAAAGCTTCGGATGCGACTGGGATTAACGCTGAGATGAAAATGGTGACCATGGTATGTATATATAGTGGATACAATGATTCCATTGTATACAAATAAAAAAAAATATTTTAAAAAAAGAACAAAAAAGTGATAGCAGCGACACAATCTGAATAGATTGCGTCATTGCTATCACTTTTTTGTTCTTTTTTTAATATTTATTTACTAATAAACAGTTTGCTGAAAAAAATCATTTAAAGCAAGATAATTGGATAAAAATGAGTATTACTGGAAAAAATTAATCTTTAATAATAATATATCTACCTATATTAAATAATAAATAAAATCATGATAATAATAATTTCATGTTTCACTTCTGTCGGTGAGTCGCACGACGGCTATTTCTTTTTTGAATGGAGCTCACAAAATCTTTCAAGAAATAATAATGAAATAGAAATAATAAAATTTCTCGATGGTAGGCCTCACCATCGGCCGCCGGCGTAGTTACCACCCACCAGACAAAGTCATGCCGCCAAGCGATTCGTCGTGTTCCGGCATGATGTCTGGTGAAGCCGTTTGGAGGGCGGGTCTGAGCAGTTGTGTTGCGATGTATGCCGGGTACGATGCGCCAATTGTTGTCGTGTCGGGAGTTTGGTCGTGGAGGGTAGCGGGATCCGAAGCACGGTGCTCCGCTGGCCGACCGCAGGTAGTTGGGGGCCCAAGTAGTGTGCCAGCCACATACGAAAGGCTGCCCCGCCAACTGCGAAAAATCCCAAGGTGGCCCCATCGTGCCGGTTGGCGACCGGACGAGAGGACCCGATGGCGATCCCTGGGGGGTTCGGGCGTCCCCGCAGTCTCCAGATCAATCTCCCTCAGGCCCGGCATCGTTAGTCGCATTGTTGGGATTAACATTGCATCACCTCACTCAACTGCCGTCTTCCTTCCTATTCACTCAATTTTTTTTTTTTTAAATGAAAAGGTCTAAAAAGAAAAGTAGGTGTGTACAGCGGGCGCACGTCCTCTCTTTCAAAGTGCACCTCTCTAATATTCGAGGTCTGCACTCCAATCTCATTGCAGTACATCACCACCTTGAGACTGAGAAGCCCCATCTACTTTTCTTGACGGAGACCCAGATCAGATGTCCGTCTGATGCGGCATACCTCAGCTACCCGGGATACGCATTGGAGTACCATTTCCTGCAGCGTGCTGGGGTCTGTGTGTATGTCCGCAATGACATTTGTTGCCGGCGCCTCCGTCACCTCGAAGACCCTCATTTCTCGTCCCTATGGCTGTTGGTTGACACTGGTGTGGACAAAATTGTTTACACTTGTGTCTACCGATCGCACAGCGGTGATCAGGAGACAACTCGTTTATTTGACCACCTCAGTGAGGCTGCTGACAATGCACTGCAGCGGCACCCTGACGCACACTTCGTCGCTCTGGGGGATTTCAATGCCTGCCATCAGGACTGGCTTTTCCCGTACCAGAAGACCGACCACGCTGGGAGAGAAGCGCGAAACTTCGCGCTTTCAATGGGCCTTTCCCAGCTGGTAAAGCAAGCGACTAGGGTGCCTGATGTAGTTGGTCATACTGCCAATTGTCTGGACCTTCTGCTGACCACTGATCCGGACAGGTGTGTCGTAACAGTTTCCTCACCGTTGGGAACTTCAGACCACTGTCTGGTGAAGTCTGTGTCGACCTTCTCCCCACCAGATCACGACTCTCGTGGTGAACGGCGAATGTGGCGATACAGGTCAGCAGACTGGGATGAGATGCGCCATTTCTTTGCGTCTTATCCTTGGCAGCAGGTCTGCTTCTCTTCTAGCAATCCGTCGAGCTGTGCGGATGCTATAACCGATGTGGTGCGTCAAGCTATGGAATATTTTATTCCCTATAATGACGTGCCCGTCGGTGGCTCGGCTCGCCCATGGTTCAATGCCGATTGTGCCCAAGCTGAACAGCGTAAGCACACGGCATTTCTCACCTGGGTTGACGCTCGTGACCACGGAGCTCCGGATCTAAGCTCAAAGAAGAGAGCCTTTAACCGTGCTGCCAAGTCCTACAAAAAGGCGCTAAAGAAGGCTCGCTTTGACCGTATTACCCATATTGGCAACAAGTTATCTGCGCAGCCTTCCGGTAGCAGATCTTTTTGGTCCCTTGCCAAATCGGTCGAGGTGAACTTCTGTCGGCCCTCACTGCCTCCGCTGGTTAGGCCTGATGGAACACTGGCTCATACGGCGAGAGAGAAAGCAGGTCTCTTTGCATCTCTCTTTGCCCATAATTCGCGTCTTGATACTGGCAGTGCTACTCCACCTATTTTACCCCACTGCGGTACTTCAATGCCTGAGGTTCGCATTCGGAACAAGGAGGTTCTGAGAGCACTGTGTCGTCTGGACGTGAATAAGGCTAGTGGTCCGGATGGTATACCAGCGATTGTTCTAAAAGCATGTGCGCCCGAGTTGTCTCCTGTATTGACACGCTTGTATCGCCTCTCATTTGGGACTGGTATAGTGCCCAAGTCCTGGAAGCTTGCCAACGTGCAGCCCGTGCCCAAAAAGGGTAGTCGTGCCGATCCTAACAACTATCGGCCGATTTCGATCACCTCCATACTTTGCAAAATTATGGAGCGTGTATTGAACTCGCGCCTTTTGGCATACCTGGAAGGTAACGATCTCCTCAGTGACCGACAGTACGGGTTTCGCCGCAATCGGTCAACTGGGGACCTACTAGTGTATGCCACTCACTTGTGGGGCGAGGCACTCGAGAGGAATGGGGAAGCAATTGCTGTCTCCCTTGATGTCTCGAAGGCCTTCGACCGGGTATGGCACGCTGGCCTTTTGAGTAAGCTTCCAGCTTACGGCATTTCCCCTAGCCTGACTGGCTGGGTAAAAGACTTCCTGACTGAACGGTCCCTCCAAGTTGTTGTCGACGGATGCTCATCTGAGCCCATGTCGACTAATGCCGGTGTTCCTCAGGGGTCTGTTCTCTCTGCAACTCTGTTTCTGCTGCATATTAACGATCTGCTGATGCCCGGTATCTATGGGTATGCAGATGACAGCACAGTTGTGGAGAGATACCTGCCGGATGCTCGAGCTAGTAGGGAATCAATCCGGTCCGAAAGAGAGGCCATGGTAGAGCGAACGAGTGTTGCACTTCAGGCAGTCTCCGAATGGGGCAATGCCAATCTTGTAGCATTAAATGCCGCCAAAACGCAGGCGTGTCTTTTCACCGCCAAAAGGAGCCCGTTCACCTTGGCTCCTACTTTTCGGAATGTATCCTTGGAGTGTACCGACCGCCTTCAGCTTTTGGGTATTGAGATTTCCTCGAACCTAAACTTTGGGCGGTTCATTGAGTCCAAGGCCAAGGTGGCTGCCAGAAAACTTGGTGTAATCGCAAAGGTCCGGCAGTACTTCACACCAGGGCAGCTTCTAATGTTGTACAAAGCACAGGTCCGTTCGTGTGTGGAGTACTGCAGCCACATTTGGGCTGGTGCTGCTAAGTGTCACCTGGCCACTTTGGATTCAGTGAAGAGGCGTGCGAAGAGGCTGATTGGTGACCCTGATTTAACTCGAGTTGGTCTCCAAAGCCTAGAGCACAGGCGTAGAGTAGCCAGCCTTTCGGTGTTCTATAGGATACATTCTGGGGAGTGTGCGAGGGAATTGCACGATTTAATTCCCCCATCTCCGTTCCACCATCGGACGACCCGTCGTACGGCGAGTTTCCACCCTTATGTTGTTAACACCTCTACGATCCGGACGAAGCGTTTCGCCTCCTCCTTTATACCGCGTACATCGAGGGACTTTAACAATCTGCCGGCGGCGGTGTTTCCGTCGGACTACAATTTGAGTGTCTTCAAGGCTAGAGTGAATAGGCTCTTAATAAACTAGTGCGCTTTACCATCAACGATTGCGTCACTGCTTACCATCAGGCAGGATTGCGGTCAAGCGCTGGTTTATACTTTAATAAAAAAAATAAAAAAAAAAATCCGATTTTTATTTCCAGAGTAGAAATAAGAATAAAAATAATATTTATCCATACAAAAGGTAAAAAGTGAACTGCATCGGCCGGGAATCGAACCCGGGCCGCCCGCGTGGCAGGCGAGCATTCTACCACTGAACCACCGATGCTCACAAGAAAACCGCAAATATTGCTCTTAGTACGTGAGCCATCAAGAAGACTCGCGCATTAAGCAAGAACGAACCTTTCACTGTGATTAACATGATTGCGCTATAATTACAAAAGTAGCTATATACTTGTCGGTGTTGAGCACCGTCTGATATCGATATAGATTTAAGTTATCCGATTAATCGATTTTCTAATTTCTGAACGAAATGTAATGTAATCGAGTAGTGATTCCTAAACGTAACACCCGACATGGCACAAAAGAAGAGATAACAGGGACTGGTGACAGCTGGTCAACGGGTAACTTGGATGTGCAATTCGTGTGAAGTGGAACGTTATTTCTTAAGAAAAATATTGTAAATTGGAGTGATCAAACTGTGATTTAAAGTTCATCGTTATAATTGATTATCTCCTTGCCCAATAACCTACTCTTACAATGGATCCTTCGCTATACAGTATGTTAAGAAAACCCTGTCCGACCCATAAGGATAATAAAGGTTAGGTAAACACATGACCAAATATAATATCAAATTTTACGTAATCATCATAGTACCAATACAAATGAATTTAGAAATAATCTTTTTTTCCCGCGAATTAATTCCAACTTCCCCGAAATTAAGTAATTTAAAAAAAAAGTGACAACACCGGTATTATTATGAGCGAATAGCGATGCGACCACGTGCCGCTTGCCCTGCCGCCCGCCGCCCGCGGAAGGGTGAACGCACATTTATTAAGTTACCACTTTCTTTTTTTTTAAGTTTAGCCCGGTTTTGTATCCATTAGTAGAATCAGTTATCGATACCTAACAACACCTTCACGGGTCGGACAGGGTTTTCTTAACATACTGTATAACGTTATTTTTATACGAAACCTGAATATAGTTTGATCAGAATAAACAACTGAATCGATTCTAATCATCTTTACACCATGTTATATTTTTTCCCAAATACATTTGGCAATTGCTGCAGTGTGTTTACCGAGCACACAACACAGTTCACGGCAGCTCGTGGTACTAGGCGCGTTCGTACAGCGGGCCAGAAGACTATTTATAACCGTGGGTTGAGTTTAACTCGGCTTAGGCTTGAGCTGCGTCCGCTTTCTATACTTACACTGATTGTTCTTTGATTTTTCCTCTTGTAGTTTTAATTTGTAATTGTTTGTTTTTTTTTTACTCAAAGCCAGTACACACTATGTAGCCAAGCATATTGTACGTTACAGAATTGCATCGCTGACAGGGGCATTCGGCACTGGTGCAGCTACACAGGAGCTAAACTTAGCATTCGGGAACACTGTTGGAGCTGCTGAACCTTGGACAAAACTATCTTTGCATTGTGTAGATTCAATTTCTTAGTATTGTATAATTGCATGGCACACGTATGAGCACAATGTACTTGCTGTAAAGCATCTATTTGTTGGGTTAGTCTTTTTGTTGTTTTTTTTTTTGTGTGTTTTCCATAATGGACGCTCTTAGTGTACAATATATTTCTGCATCGTTCTCACACGGTTGATTTCAACATGAATGATGTAATCACATATTTGTATCAATAGCTTGATAATTGAAAAGAGGGTCCATGGAGTTTCTTGCCCGTTCTTCTCCATAGGTGCCTACTCTTTGGAATGGGCGACTAGTTTCACCTTACTGACTGACCCACCTTCTGACAATTCAAAAGTGCCTGTAACTGGTTTATTTGAATTAAATGATTTGATTTAACTACGGACCAGGAGATTGACCTTAATTGAAAATCTACGTAATAGCCATGGCCAATGCGATGCGATGTGTTGTCTAGAGTGTCGAAATTTCACGAGTATGTACAAAGCCGCAGGTAAAAGCTTGTACGAGTACATGATAAAGCAAAAAAAAATATGATAATTCCATCCACCGTCCCTTGTAATTTAATTAAACATTCTGCAGCAGATTGGATTATATTAAATTTTTCGATGTACAATATAATAAACTTTTTAATAATACTTCTCGCCGTGAGTATGAAATAATGAAAATTAAGAAAACTGAATCCAAACATATTTTTGTTTTTAGTCCACTATGGTTTTTACTTTGAGTTGTGTTGGCTTTTGAGACTCGTTAAATAGGTTTAATGTATCTTCAAGGAAGTATCTTCAAACTTGTGTCGATAGGGGTAGACAGAAACTGCAGAATATCACCTTATAATGCCACCTAATACTATCCTTTTTTGGATGGGAAACCTTCGAATGACCGATTTTAAACTAAAACCTACCCGTGTTCCTCCACTTGCCTGTGCGTTAGGGGCCACGGTCTCTCTTACACACATACAAAGTGGTGCTGATAATACGACAATAAATCAAAACACGAACAATGCTGTTTCATAGGAATAATCCTAAACCATAAAAAAAACCTTGCATCAAAAATTAAAAAATAAAAATTTAAAACAAACTATATCGCATAAAATTGCAAACGGAATAGAACATCCTTTAAAAATATTGGTTGTCTGACCTCCGATTGGCGACAGCGCGATCCTGTATCGACTTGCTTTTTTTGCGCCATTATTATTAAAGTTTGGTACCACAGGATGCGGCGGTCATTAACCTGTAAGCGCTTCCTTATCAACATGTACATCATATAGAAAATTTGAGAAATGAAAAATAATTTCCTGTGACTAAACTAATAGACATATTTATGGGATTTTTTATGGGTAGACTGAGAATGTGTTGAGGTACACGATGTTTAATTTATTGTCGTATTGTCAGCACCAAGTCGTGGTGGCCTAGTTAAGTCGTGGTGGCCTAGTGGTTAAAACACCAGCCTCTCAAGTATGAGTGCGCGGGTTCGATTCCAGGTCAGGCAAGTACCAATGTAACTTTTCTAAAGTTATATGTACTTTCTAAGTATGTCTTGGACACCAATGACTGAAGGTGAAGGAAAACATCTTGAGGAAACCTGGACTTTAAGTCTGAAATCGCCAACCCGCATTGAGCAAGCGTGGTGATTACGCTCAATCCTTCTCTGTGTGAGAGGAGACCTGTGCCCAGCAGTGGGACAATAAAAAGGTTGATAATGATGAATGATGAATGATGATGTCAGCACCACTCTGTATACAACCATATTTTTTGTTTATGCGAAACCTGAATACAGTTTGTTCACAATACGTAACTGAATCGATTCCAGTAAAGTTTTACACCATGTTACATTTTTTCCCAAATACATTTGGAATTTGTTGCAACGTTGTTAGCGAGCGCGCCACGCAGTTTACGGTAGATCATAGTATTGTGCACGCCCGCGCAACAGCTGACGCCTGGCGTCAATGCACCGTTCGCCCGCCTGCGCGAAGCGTGGACCATATTTTTGTTGGGACAGCCAAATAGGATAACAAACAACTTCACGTCAAGTATGTTCGCGGAGGCAAGAGCCGTTGGATTCGCGATCATGCAAAAGTGATGCGCTTCCATGGTAGCGCACCTGCGCTCCTCCTCCAATAGCATCCTGAATGTATTTTCAGACCAATGGACCACACTTACGTACGATAAGAACCGACTTAAGTTCACCATAATATCATGTCAGCCACAGGAAGTCCTCTGCTGAACATAGGCCTCCCCCAAGGATATCCAAAAAGACCGGTTAGATGCGTCTTGCATCCAGCGCTTCCCTGCGATTTTGGTCAGGTCATTCGACCAGCTAGTCGGTAGGTGTCCGATGCTTCGCTTGACGGTTCATGGGCGCCATTCAAGAGCCTTAAGCAGTTAATTGAATACTAACTTTAGACTAAGCTATACTATTACTAACACTATTGGAGAATTTAAGTATATAAAATAATATATTTTAGTAGGAATCAACATTTTTTCTAGTCGCTTTATATTTTATTTTTTTCTAGTAGTAGGGAGTCGTGGTGGCCTAGTGGTTAAAACACCAGCTTCGCAAGTATGAGTGTGTAGGTTCAATTCCAGGTTAGGCAAGTACCAATTTAACTTTTCTATGTACTTTCTAAGTATTTATTTATTTATTTATTTATTTATTTAATCACACACTTTCTACCATTACAGGTTGCTTAACCTAATGCGGCAGAAAGGATACATTAAACATACCTTGTGGAAACTTACACATATAATAAATAAAATTAAATTAAAACAAAACTAATAAAATTTAAACAACAGAATAAAAAACTAAAAAATAATATTAAATCTAAAACAACACTATTCCATACAAGTTTGTTCAGTAAACATATTTCCGAACATTTGGAGGAATAGATTAGCAGCTATTTTCAAAATGATTCTGACTGCAACAGAGTGAAACGCCACTAAGATGCTGGATAGCACAGTGTCATTAAAAGAACTCATGCGAACTCACTAAAGTGACATGTCCATATATCAAGCCTCGTATGGAGAAGGTTTATGGTGGCCATCGCTCTAACGAGAGGCGTCCTGGCAAGTAAATTGGTCCTGGCTGTTGGCGTGGCTAGTAGTGGTGGGCGTCGCCGCCTCCAAATATATTTGTCCGGAACAAATATGCCTATGCGACCTAAAACCCCAGGGTTATCTTCCAGGCCTCGCAGTAACTTGACCAAATACGTTACCAGAGCGAAGTCCCGCCTCACCCTTAACTCATTATATCCTACCATGCCCAGCACGAATAACGTGGGGTACATTAGCGGGTAAAATGGATACACCCCGTATAATTTCAGATATAGATATCGTGTAAATTTATTTTGAATACGCTCTAACATTACCGCGTATTTTGCCTCATGTGGAGCCCATATGACAGCGTTGTGTTCTAAGTGACTCCTAACAAGCGCATCGTAAAGGACCTTAATTGCTGAGATGTTGGTGAACTGCCGAGTCTGTCTCATTATAAATCCTAAATTTCTGAAGGCCTTTTTACAGATCTTTGTAATATGCTCTCGAAATGATAGGTCAGGAGTCAGAGAGACGCCTAAATCACGCACCTGTGTGACTCGCTGTATCAGAACGTCTTCCATCACGTACGCATAAGATAGCGGTGAACGCGAGTGGGTGAAACTCATCACCGAGCACTTCGATACGTTAAAATACAGCTTGTTCATATGGCTCCATTCCACTATCCTATCTATATCATCCTGCAAACGTACGCAGTCCGACTCTTCCTTCACTTCTAATAACAACTTGAGGTCATCAGCAAATAATAAACAGGTACCATGTTTGACGACCTTCGGCAAATCGTTTATCATTACTAGGAACTCGAGAGGCCCCAAATTGCTACCCTGACTTACCCCGGACCAGGTATAATATGTGTCAGACTCACACCCCTTGAAGTCAACATACTGCTGCCGGTCCCGCATGTAGCTAGCAAAGAATTGCAACAGATGTGGTGAGCCTCCAATTTCTGCCAGCCTACATAGAAGCAGGTCATTGTCTACAGTGTCAAATGCCTTTTTAAAGTCGAAATAGGCAACATCCACCTGCATACCGGCATCTACCACTGGCACAACTTTCCCCATAAAGTTCAGCAAATTTGTGGCTGTGCTGTGTCTAGGTCTGAATCCGTGTTGGGCATCCGATAGTTGCACATTGACCTGCCTCAGCATGCAACGCTGAATAGCAGATTCAAACACCTTAGCCGGTGTTGACAGCACTGCCACCGGTCTATAGCCGCTAATGTCAGACCCTGCTTTACTTTTGGGCACAGGAATGACCCGCGTAATTTTCCACTGAGTGGGGAACGTAGCTGTCTTGAGACATATATTAAAGATATAATGTAGTGGTTCTATTAGTACCCTACAACAATCTCTAAACAGGAATGCTGGTATACCATCAGGACCTGCAGAGCGCTTTGGTTTTAAGCGTTCGAGTGCCTCTTTTACGACGTCGATACTAAGCGAGCTAACCTGAACGTGAGCACTACTCCCTGCCCTGATCCTTGCCGCCTGCTGCGGGTCTAGTCGTGGCTGTTCCTGATTGTACACCGAGTGGAAATATGTTGCGAATTGATCAGCACACTCTTGGTCCGAAAGATGCTGACCATCCCGCACAATGGTCTGCTTACCAGTTATATTTCTTTTCGATCGTATATATTGCCAAAATGACTTAGGGTCTTTTGCAAACTGACGCTGGATTGTGTTCTGATGTTGAGCGTGAGCAGTTTGAATGGATTTTTTTAATCGCGCCCTACAATCCGAAAAAGCGTGATAATCCTCCTTATTATTAGTAGTTTTAAATTTTTTATGCAGTCTAGCTTTCATTTTTAAGTCTTTTATTAATTTGGCTGTATACCAGTGTGGAAAAATATTAGGTGGTTGTATACCTTTTCTCTTCCTAGGGACACATTCATTTAAAATATTATTTAATATGGTATAAAAACAGGGTAAAATATTTTCCACATCCTGTATTTCGTATAAACTAGTCCAGTCCGTTGAAGCAAGCATGGAGTACAGTCGCTCGTAATCCGCTTTATAAAAATCCTAACGCGTACTACGTGCGCCTGTACAGCGTGTGCGCGAGCCATCGTCGCCAGCGGCGGGCGCAGCACGGGCCGGGCCGAGCGCCGGCGCGAGGGGCACGCTCACCGCGAGCGGCGGGTGATGCGCATCGACCGGGACTAGGGGCTCGTCCGCTAGTGCCACCGATACCTCTTCTCGAAAACCTGTGTTTAACACCAAGTCAAGCTGCCGACCCAAGCTATTAGAAACATGATTACTTTGAGTGAATTCGCAGTAGGACATAAAACATTCGTAATAATTATTTACATTTATGGAACTTGAATATAAACTAAAATCGCCTAATACTACAATTTCCTTATATCTAGTACAAAAATTTTCTATTATTCTAAATAGTATTAAAAAATCATTTTCTGTACTACTGGGCGGTATATAAACAACACAGCACAAAAATAAAAATTTGTTTTTTAAGTGAACGGTAGCACATACCATTTCAAATACGCAGGTATCTAATGATGCTTCGGTAACGCTTACTCGTCGTAGCTCAAAGCGGTGTGTGGCCACTAAACACGTACCACCTTGCTTCCGACCATCCGCTCGATCACAGCGAAGTATTTGGTATCCAGGAGGGATTATTTCAGCATCATCGATTGATCCATTACAGCCAGTCTCCGTAATTGCATATAAGTCCGAGTTCAAACATTGTATCTTATCTCTGAAATCATCCAACTTTGTTCGAAGACCCCTAACATTCCCCTAACATAAGATAGAATATTTCAATGTTATGAATTTGACGTTTTCATTTGGGTTGATCTCCGAAACCAAATCCACTCATTAAATTCCGTATTTATAGGCCATACGTCCGCCACCTTCAATTTGTCGTACCATTTTTCAGGGACGCCTACAATAAACGAAGAATAATCTCGCTCAGTCTTATGATTAATTTTATTAACTTTAACATATACATCAGGGCCACAAATATTCCTCACATGGTCAGTCACGGCTTCCAAAGTGGTATCCGGGTGCAGTCTCCAAACATGCAGATGTTTATTCCTTTCCAAAGCTTTAATTGCTCTCAATTCTACATTCGTACCAACTCTCACCTCTTTAAGTCGCTGGTTAACTCTTCGATTTTGAACGATCGACCAGTCGCCTTGATTGTCTTCTACGATATCATTACATGGCACATTTGTCTTTAATGGGCTAGTACTATCCGACGATGTTGTTGGTGATACAGCGGATTTTGTGGCCCCACCTTTGTTTACCTTTTGAACTTTTTCAACGGTTTTGATGTTAATATGTTGTCCTTGCTGCGAATTAGTCGACACTTTATTCACCTTTCCCGAACTTCTCTGTTTACTGACTGCTTCCGCAAAGGTAGTAATCGATTGTTTATCGTCAGCAACATGTACCATTTGTCTGGTTTGATTAATTTTAGCATCGACTTTTTGTTCAAGCACCCCCACAATTTTAATAATATTGTCTAAGTCCTGTTTTGTTTGCGAAAATTGGTTTAGCAAGAGTGATATAGCATTTGCCTGGCTATCCATGCGAGCTATCATTTCAGATCGAAATTCCTTCAATTCCTCCAGCACTACAGAGTCATCATCCATCATTGTAGGTGAAAAGTTAGATTGACTTCCACGCTGTAGGTTTATATTATTGCTGGGTGTGGTAACAATATTAAAATCAGTGTTAGTTTTAATTGGTGTCTCTAAGTTTCCTCCTTTAGGATTTGAGCACACGCATTCCGGACAGATCCATGTTTTTTTATATGCTGCAGAAAAAGACTTAAAAGTGTCTATGTTAATGTCAAGACAAGTCAAATGGTACTTCTTGTGACATTTTTCATTTGAACATTCCAAATAGAAGTTGCTTATTGTAGAACAACAAGCTCCACAAACAAAAGGCATTGTTTACAAGTTGTTCTTTTTCGTAATATTCAAATATTAGGAGTAACCGCCACGCTGTTGTGCGACAAGGATGAATTATATATTTATTGAGCAGCCCGTCTCTGTTACTCGGGGTGAGGAAGAGCGTACCTCAGCCTATTAGATAGAGATAAATTATTTCTGTGACAGAGCCCGTCTCTTTTACTCGAGGTGAGGAAGAGCTTACCTCGGTTAGCTCACCATTCGCGATATCAAGCACGCGTAATAAAAACACTTATTACTTCACTTCACTTTAGTATTTATTATACATTATTGTCAATACACATTAGGTTCCATTATTGCATAAATTAATACACCAAAAATTAGGTAAAAACAGCAAGAAACACGTCTGCACTGGAGCAGCGATGAGTGTTCGAATATATATATATATATGGGTATATATCCGTATATCTTGGATGCCAATGACTGATTACAATGTGAAGGAAAACATCTTGAGGAAATCTGGACTTTAATTCTGAAATCGCCAAACCACCGATGTCGACCAACGATGCTGCACCAGAGGGAGATTGATCTGGAGACCCTCCACGACCAAACTCCCGACACAACATTTGGCGCATCGTACCCGGCACACATCGCAACGCAACTGCTCAGACCCCTCCTCCATGCCGCTTCACCAGACATCATGCCGGAACACGACGAATCGCTTGGCAGCAAGACTTTGTCTGGTGGGTGGTAACTTCTGCCGGCTGCCGATGTTATGGCCCACCACCGCGAAAATAACCAAAATAATCAACAAAATTAATATTTATACATAATTTTAGGCCTATATTTTTGACATGGCAATGAATGTGTTAAAGAAAGGAGCCCTTTTCAAAGTCCTTGATTGTCCAGTGTGATCGAACAAGAAGAATATCCACAACATTAGACAGACATCCTCGAAACAGCCTAATCCGAGTCTCAATCTGGCAAAGGCACTTCTGAAGTCCATAGGTTGTATTAAATGTTTGATATTTATGTATCGCCGAGATCAGACAGTGTGTTTACGCTAGTTTTATCGGTCGAGTCCGATTGTTAGTTAGTCGAGTTGTTAGATCCCCGACCGGTACGGGCTAGCGTAATTAGTATTATCTATGGCGACGCGCGGCCGCCATTCTTGAACACACAACGTCTCCGAGACCCCGTCGCGTACGGGGTCCGTTGCTTGAACTTTAAATTAAAAGACAACGTTTTGCGACCTCGCCGCGAAGGGTCCGTTGCTAAACTCTTGACAAATAATCATCGCGTGCGTGGCACGTTCGGTCGAATGAATTTCGGGAATAAATACCACCGGCCGCGGGTTTGGATAGTTTGTCGCGATTGTTGCCCGTGCTTTTGAAGTATTTACTTGAGTTATAAAACGTAACAGTGCCGCCTGTAAATTGAGTTGAATTTGAGTCGGAAACGTGGTTTCATTGGCGATCTTTGTCGGGCGTGATTGACACTGCTGAATAACTTCTTACGTTGGTGAGCTTTGATGCCCTATTAAGGGAACTTGGTGTGTCGACTGGTATGGGACAGTCAGTGAATTGAAGACATCGGATGTCATCGTAATCGACGCGCGCGCGTCGATTCTTCGGACTTCACTTCGCGACGGAGCACACTGGGTCCCAGGTAAGTCCCGTAGATTTACCAGAGTGTGGTCGGAGATTAATTTACTTGTGGTGTAGGCCGACCTTGTTTGTTGAATAAGCCGTGACAAATGCGCGGTAGATGTACGCGCTTTGCTGGGGCGCGTATACACAGTGACTTGATTTTAAACGTTCTATATTAATTTAAAAGAATTGCCCTTTTAAGTCCAACCGCAACAGAAATTAACAAAGAAATTTGCCAGGCAATGCGTAAAAGCCACCCGAAAATAAAACAATAAGTAATTTCCCCATGCCGATAATGAAAAACCGAACTCAGCGGGAATACAAACTGATATCTATATGTAGAGACTCCAGGGGTAATTTATTGCAAAAACTTATGGGGAATAATAAGGCCCCAGGCACCATCTGGTGTGTCTTTATGAGTTCCGAGCTGTTTAGCTAGCATTATAGTTTGGTATAGTAAAATATTAGGGAACGACCATTGGCGACCGTTACCTGTCCGGTAGTTTATGAGCACATTAGTTAACGCAGTTAGTGGCTAGTCGAATAGAAAGGTTAAAACTAGGTAAAATTCATTTAGTGAACGAAATATTTGGTTCCATTTTCAAAAACACAGAAGGAAAATGGAAGTAAATATTTAAGTTGCCCTGGGGTGGGGTGGGGGGGGGGGTTAAGTTGGCGCCGAGGAAGGGCGGATAACGCCCTCTTCCGCCCCCCATGAATGGGTCCAGGGGCGAGGGACATGGGGAAGTCCTCGCCCGGATGGACACCGAGGCGGAGGCGCGCGCGACTGTCGGCGCGCGCCTCTGAGGCGATGCACGGGGTAGTTTAACACCCCACTACCCCGTGCAGGAGAAGAGACTCGACAGACCGGCCAGCACGAGGTTTTGGGGACGTGGAAGAATTTAGACTCCCGCAGCCCCACGCACGCTCGTGATAGAAGAGACACCGGAGTGGTTTTAGTCAGTAAAAGTCTGACAGACCCCATCGCCCACCCCAGGGTGGCGGATATCCTATGAGGATTTCCACCCCGGAAAAAAAAGGGGGGTAAGTTAAATTTTTTGAGTGCGTAATCTTTGTGGGCTATAGTCGGACACGGTATTTTGGCAATTACACCGTGCTTTTTGTCAGTGTCTACTACGTGGTTTATTTAAAAGTTAGAGATAAGTCCTCGTTTATACCTTGTTTAGTAATCAGGGGAGTTATTACATATTCTGCGAGATTACCAGGGCAGGGGGGCTACGCCCGTCGCCCATGCTCTTACTAAATTCACATGCGATAAACGCTCTCTTTTCATAATGCAGTGCTGTAATCACACTTGTCGATTTCGTCTTTCATTAGTTTTTAAAATGTAGTATGATAATATAATTCCCAAATAATACAAAGCTTCTTCTCTCGACGACATCACAATATAATATGAGCACGCTTCACGTGTATCACCGACGTCGAGCCGTGTAAGTTCACGATCTTAAAAACCGCGCAATTAGCACAAGCCTCAGAAAAAAAACTGACTGACATCTGTAAAACGAGTGGCGCTATACTTACACTTCTGTCTATTCCTCCCAGAATCAAAGTCGTGATGTTACGTTTCCTCGTGCACAAATTTGATTTCCAAGGAAAACGGCTCTGTCACATTATAACGACCGCGGTCGCGATGTAAATCTGTCCTTTTCCCCAGTACTATATGAATAATTATCGTCTAAAAGATAGTCCAAATCAACTTTATTCTACATTTCTTTTCTTACATAATAAAAAAACAAACCGTTTATTTCTTGCTTTTACATGTTAAATATTAAAAATTTAAATGCAATATGAAAGTATCTATAACTATATTATATAAATACTTTTCTTCTATGTTATACATACTTTTCTTACATAACAACTAAATAAATAAAAAAGAGAGATTTTTAAAAACTATCCACAATTCCATAGAAAAATATAGCTTAACATTCATACATCACACATCATTACAGAACCCGTCAAAACACTGCATTTTGACAGCCTTTGTTGCCTGAACGATGCCAGACTTAGAAATCACAGCTTAACACAAGACACACAGTTCTTCAGTCTATAAAATCAAAAGTCATTTATTTTGATTATCCCAAGAATCAGCACATTGACGTCATTATTATATAAGACTGTCTCCCAAAACGCTCGTCCTTCACCAAATTTTAGTGCTTTCGTGGAGAAGCAAACTCCCCAGCAGCACAGTTATATGTTCAGTTGAAAAACATCTGACTATAGAATACTAGTAATGTAAACTAAATTTCTAACCACTTTTTCGGTGGTAGGCCGTAACATTGGCGGCCGGCAGAAGTTACCACCCATCAGACAAAGTCTTGCCGCCAAGCGATTCGTCGTGTTCCGGCATGATGTCTGGTGAAGCCATACGGAGAACGGGTCTGAGGAGTTGTGTTGCGATGTGTGCCGGGTACGATGCACCAAATGTTCTTGTGTCGGGAGTTTGGTCGTGGAGGGTCTCCAGATCAATCTCCCTCTGGCGCACCTTCGTCGGTCGTGTTGTTGGGTTTAAAATTGCCTCACCTCGCTCTACTGCCGTCTTCATTCCGTATTCACTCGATGTTTTGAGTCAATAGACTTCATAAAGTAGCGCGCTTTACCATCAACAAAATTGCATCACTACTTACCATCAGGCGGGATTGCGGTCAAGCGTTTGTTTATAATTATTAAAAAAATAACATTACAAAACAGAAAATTAAATTATTTACAATATGTCACCTAGCCACGCTAATATGAAATGAAATGAAATTTATTAAGCAAGTAGGATCACTGTTCACTTTTACACGTATTTTTTTTAACTACATATATGGAGCCGGTATTTCCTGACTACCTCTGAGAAGAAATAGCCGAAACAAACTCAGGGATCATCGTCTTTTTTCAAGTCCAAACATTAAAAATGAAAACGTTTACCAGCAAATCCAAATAAACAGTAACCACTCAGTTGCTTACGCCTGTTCGGGCGCCGATAGTCACGTGCTTTAGTTCGCGCGCTTTTCTAGGAGCTCGCCGCTTGCGATTAAAACACGATTTATGACTCAATGGAGTGGTTCTTTTAAAAAAGATAACTGTGCTGAGAAGCTGATCAAACGACCTATCTATTTAATTTTGAAATGCGTTTCGGTAGGGTTAAAATAATTAACTAACAGTGATCAAAATTGGTATGCGGAATATTAACGTATTGTATATAATTTTTTAAATACATTAAAATCTAAATGGGTAACATGTGTTTTTATACTTTATTTATTTTCTTTATAAGTGTATCTTTACATCTAAAATAAAGTAAATATATGGTTTCTTTAAAAACATTTCATTTTTTTTAAATTTCTCTCTCGTCCATGCTGACCACAAAACACACCACACCTACGAAATGTCACTTTTAACGAATTTTGTTACTTCATTCTCGCTTCTAGTTTTTTTGGTAGTTAGTATTGTCTATGATCCGTTTAATTACACTCAAAAAGGGGAAAATATACCTTCTACTAAAATATTACAGCTCATTTTCCTGGACCACTAGGTACTAATGTAGCTCGAGTCACATGAAGCACGGCGACGAATTTTTTTCGTGTAACTCGAGTGACATGTATCAACTGAGTGGCTAAAGTTGGAAATGTAAGTAAATAATAACTACTACTAATATAACAGCCTCCAGGCATAAAGGACGTGAAAGCTTACAAATTTATGCTTCATCAATCTTTTATCGTCCTACTGCTGGGCACAGGTCTCCTCTCATACAGAGAAGGATTGAGCGTAATCACCACGCTTGCTCAATGCGGGTTGACGATTTCAGACTTTAAGTCCAGGTTTCCTCAAGATTATTTCCTTCACCTTTTATTCAGTCAGTTGTGTCCAGGATATATTTAGAAAGTACATATAACTTAGAAAAGTTACACTGGTACTTGCCTGTGTTGGAATCAAAACCGCACACTCATATTTGAGAAGCTAGACGGAGGACGGGTCTGAGCAGTTGTGTTGCGATGTGTGCCGGGTACGATGCGCCTAATGTTGTTGTCTCGGGAGTTTGGTCGTGGAGGGTCTCCACATCAATCTCCCTCTGGCGCAGCATCGTTGGTCGTGTGGTTGGGTTTAACATTGCACCACCTCGCTCAACTGCCGTCTTCCTTCCTATTCACTAAGTTTTTTAAGTGGTTTTGTGTTTAATAAACTAGCGCGCTTTACCATCAACGATTGCATCACTGCTTACCATCAGGCGAGACTGCAGTCAAGCGCTAGCTTATAATAGTTATAAAAAAATAAAACAGAAGCTGGTGTTTTAATCACTAAGCCACCACGACTTATTTATGCATTACTAGGTTCAAAAAGATAAACAATTCTATTGCGAGATGTAAAATCTGTAAGACGTAACGTCAGTATGACGCGGTGTTCTCTGTGGCGTTGGTAGATACCCCTACAAATTCATACTTTTTTTATATAAATATATACGGACGATAAGTTCGAGACTTGTGTTTTGGGATACTAACTCAACGATAATGTATTTGTAACAGATACTTAATATATACATAGATAAATATCCAAGACCCAGGCCAATCAGGAAAAGATCGTTTCGAACTCGGGGCCTCCAAGCCGCAGGCGTGTTGACCGTTCATTTCTAAGCGATTTAAATCAAAAAATGATCAAGTTGATACCACTACGATCCGGACGAAGCGTTTCGCCTCTTTTTTATACCGCGTACTGACGACTGAAACAATTTGCCAGCGGCGGTATTGCCGTCTGACTACAATTTAAGTGTCTTCCAGGCTAGAATCAATTGTAAAATTCCTCAATAAGATGTCAGCATATCATGACGGGGTCCACGAAGACCGATGCCTCCTAGGCCAGGGTTGCGGGTTGGTTAAAAAAGAAACCGTGGCCCTGGCACACAGGCAAGAGAAGAAACACGGGTGGGTTTTAGTCAGTGAAAGTCTGACGGGCGTGTCAGACACTTCCGCTGCGCCCAGAGCAGGAGAGGTCATTTGATGATTTCCCATCCCAAAGAAAAAAAACTACTTACTAGATCTCGTTCAAAACAATTTTCGTTGGTGGTTTTTACAGTAATGTACATCGTATGTTTGTTTTAGATTTTTATTTTCTTATTTTAGGAGTTAGACGGGGGGACCAACTTTTTTCCACTTTGGAAGCGTCTGTCACGCAAACTATTCAATTTAGAAAAAAAAATATTTTAGAAACCTCGATACCATTTTTGAAGACCTATCCCTAGATACGGGTTCACACGTATGTGATTGATGAAAAAAAAATTTTTGGCCCCCAATATTTTTTTTTTGCATCAAAATCTGAATACGGTTCACAGAATACATCTTCTTACCAAGTTTCAACAGTATAGCTCTTATAGTTCCGGAAAAAAATGACTGTGACACACGGACGGACAGACGGACAAACAGACATGACGAATCTATAAGGGTTCCGTTTTCGCCATTTGGCTACGGAACCCTATAAATTCTAGTATCATTAGACTCTTAATAAAGTAGCGCGCTTTACCATCAAGCTTCATCATCACTGCTTCCATCAGGCGGGATTGCGGTCAAGCGCTATTTTATAATTATAGAAAAAAAGTAAGCGAATTGTGGGTACACATGTGCTCGGAACAGAAGCATCTGCTTCATGCTGCGTCAGGAAATGTCGCAAGAAGTAGTACATCGATAAGTTCTACTTTCTTAAGTTTTTCTCGCGACTTTTCCTGACGCAGCACTCGACGGCCAGATGACGGCAAAAACTTTACTAGAATATCAGCAAAACGAAACTGACCGTATTGAACAAGTTCTATTCTACGAAATAAATTATGCCTGGGGCCCTAGTCTGCAATTTTTGTAAATTTGTCATTCCAACACGATTCCGTTGTTATAATGCTTAAAAGTTCATAATCTACTAAATTCATAATGATCAATCAATTATCTCGTAATGGAATGGTGATAGAGTGACGTTGCCTTATTATCATTATTATAAAACCAGTTAGTAGAAATGATTTTCTAAAAACTACTACTCATTTTGAAAAATTTTTAATGGAGTGGAATGTCAGTGATTGACAACTGGAAAGTCATAATGACGCCATTGTTTAAATCGTCATGAGATCACTGATCGACCATTCTGACACTATTATAATAGTGAAATGTTTGATAGAAGCAGCAGTGGATTCTGAAACCGCCTCAACGGTTGAGCGTGGAGCGGGCTGCCACTCAAACTAAATGACTTTTCTACCTTTTGCTCGTGACTTTGTTCGAATAGAAGAAATGTAAGAAAACCTACAGTCGGCAATACTGTAGCTTCCCATTCTGCTACGGTGACATTGTCGCGATAAAACGAGTTATACTTCACGCGCGCTCTCTCGCACACCGCAACAGAGAGAGCACAAAGAGTAGTTCATAGTAAGCATTACTGAAAGACGAATGACGATCGATTATGTAAAAATGTCAACGTGAAAATTGAGGTGAAGTGAATTTAAAGAAAATAAGTTGTCAATAGAGTCAATCCTTAGTATATTTTAGAATACCAGCTCATTAAATTCTCACTTCACCTAAGTATTCACAGTAATATGATTAGAGAATCACACTACAATACTTCTGAAGATGTGGTCGCTAACAAATGCCTTTATAAGAAAGCTCAAGGTCTCTCAAGGGGCAATGGAGAGGGCTATGCTTGGGGTTTCACTGCGTGATCAAATCAGAAATCAGGAGATTCCCAGAAGAACGCGAATAACCGATATAGCCCGAAGATTTGCAACGCTTAAGTAGCAGTGGCCGGGCACATTGCCCGTAGGACCAATGCCGACGAGTTCTCGAGCGGCGACCACGCACCGGAAGACGCAGCATGGGTAGGCCCCCAGCAAGGCGGACCGACGACCTGGTAAAGCTCCCGAGAAACCTCTGGATGCTGGAGGCGCAGGACCGGTTATCGTGGAGATCCTTGCGGGACGCATAGGCGTCGTTCGGCGGAAAGACGTCCACTGCTGGACATAGGTCCAGCAGTGGACGTCTTTCGGCTGAAATGATGATGATGAGTTCGGAAGATTAATCCCCTAAATTAAACTCATTAACTTTACCTCTTCAAAAATTACTTGTAGCTTAGATAAAATAAACACAACCAACTTGCAACAACACTGCTTCAAAGGAAAATGAAGTCAAACAAAATTCATTACTAGAAATAAAAGTGCTTTTAATTGATATTAAAACCAATAAAGAGATTGGGAATTATTGGTGAACTGCGGACTTTTGAGCAATTCAAAAAGCAATTTACGAACTCTCAGTTCGGAGATGAAAAATCTGAAGATTCATTCGTGCGAATGCTTCACTCGTTTTGTAATTTATATCTTAAGTTAGTGAGTGGATTTGAATATAAAATTGTAAGATATTCTCTATGTAAAAATCCCTGTAATAAGTATTCAATGGTAAGAGAAAATCGAATATTGATACTACTAATTTGAATTGTTTTAAAGAAAAATGTGTTATAGTGTTACTGCTTGCCCGTTATCCCGCCTGATGGTAACCAGTGGTGCAATCATTGATGATAAGACGCACCAGTTTATTAAGAGCCTATTCACTCTAGCCTTGAAGACACTTACATAAATTCACCTAAATTTTCACAGTAATATGATTAGAGAATCACACTACATTACTTTTGAAGATCTGGTCGCTAACAAATGCCCTTATAAGAAAGCTCAAGGCCTCTCAAGGGGCAATGGAGAGGGCTATGCTTGGGGTTTCACTGCGTGATCAAATCAGAAATGAGGAGATCCCCAGAAGAATCGGAGAAGACCGGCACAGGCAACATGTTCCAGTCATTCGATGTACATATGGTATAAAAGACGATGCTGCGAGGCGGTGGTGGCGGAATTAAGTCATGTGGTTCCCGCGCATACTTTCCAAAATGCTTCCTATAGAATACTGTGGAGGCATGAGGAACAGGGAGTAAAGATCACTCATCCTCCATAGAAAAGGGAAGATCCTCCGACCAGATGGGTGTTACGAGTATCTCTGGCGGACACTTCCCCAATGTTTGAAGTTGGGAAGTTGTACTGGTATGTATGCTACTTCCACGGTAAACTCTGCTTGCGAGATGTAGAATTCGTGTTTCATCAGTATGACGGGTGTTTTTTTTTTTTGAAGTGAAACTTCTTTACGTACGCTTGACTTGGGGAGTAAGCTGGCGAAAGCGTTACGAAAAATGATCGCGCAAGGCGAACGGAAGTTAAGTGGGGGATATAAGCACAGAGACGCCCGTGACGCGAGCTTGGTACTACAAGGTCTACAACGAGTTTTTTTTTTCAATAAAAATAGAAGATCTATGCAAAGATATTTTTTTATTTTTTTTTAATTTTGAGACACGGATACAGTTATTTATTTATTTATTTACACTTAACACTATACATTAAATTTTATGTTGATTGACAACCATTAAGGGGGTCAGTTAACATAAAATTTGGTACCGCCTACTTCACAGTCCCTCCTGTATCCCCCCCTCCCTTACCCCCTCCCCCCTCACCCCTTAATATCCCCACGAAACTACGCCCCCCCCGAGAATCGATCGATCGAAGAGATCTCGGGAACCAGAGGTCGTGGACTACCCGAGTTTGGGGTCCCCCGATTCAGGAGGAAGAGCCCGACCTTTTGGCCCCGAGGGAATCCACTCCCCTCCCCGCATCCCCACGAAACCTATCTCCCCCTCCCGACCCCCTTTAGTTACCTCACCCCCCCGTGGATTATCCCGGGAACCAGAGGTCGTGGACTACCCGAGTTTGGGGTCCCCTGAATCATGAGGAAGAGCCCGACCTTTTGGCCCTGATGGAATCCACTTCCCCCCCCCCCTTTTTTTTCAATAAAAATAGAAGATCTATGCAAAAATATTAATTTACCAATGAAACCATGAAATAAATTTAAATATTTATAGAAAATTAATATATGTACATGTGTATACACGTATATATTGTACACATATATATATATATATATATATATATATATATATATATACATACAGATGGAGCGAAAGAAGTTTCACTTCAGTCGTGTGGTCATAAGCACACTCGGTTTTTTTTTTTGTTTGTGGCGTTTGTAGTTAACGCTACAAATACGGAATTTGCACCATCCAGTTACTGTGTATTACGACACCTCTTAACAAAACTGGTGGTTAGACTTTGGGCCTGTGATTACCTGTCACGACTGTCAAAGTTCTACATGTAGAAACCGTTACATCGACCACTTATTGTCCTCCGTTCTTCAGAGGGGAGTGATGTAGCAATATCAAACGCCACATTCGATGTTACACAGATTCTAGATGTCGCAGGTAGAATTTACCGTGCTACTAGCATATGTGAGACACTCAGAAAGTTTAGCGATAATAAAAAAAATACTATAGATACATATATTTTTATTACTGCGCCTCCCGTATCCAGCGGTTTCCCGCGACCGTCACCAGGTCGTCGGTCCACCTTTAAGGAGGCCTACCCACGCTGTGTCTTCCAGTGCGTGGTCGCCACTCAAGAACCCGTCGGCCCCATCGGGCATCGGTCCTACGGGCAATGTACCCAGCCCACTGCCACTTTAGTGTTGAAATACAAATATTTGATAAAAAAAAAAATTTTATCACTTAAATAGAGAATGCATCCAAGCAGGCAGGAGTTATCACCAAACCAACCTAAGAAATGATGCTGTTCCAATCTCTTTTCTAATTGATTGAACGGAGAAGGTACAGGACAAAGAAAAGTGGAAATTGATTTTCCATCTTTATCAATTAGTGGGACAAAATAGGTAAAGAAAAAAATTGTCTTATATACTTAATTACCATAAACTATGACCTCAAGCCACCTGTCATAGAGATTTAACATAGTACAAGCAGGTAGATGGACTAATAATAAGATTTAACTGATAATCTTAATTAAACAAATGAATAAAACGCTTATTTATTATTCACCATTTTGAGCTATTTTTTTTTGACAACCGCGTAAGATTCGCTCGCTTAGGGATTCGGGACACACAAGTATGATATGTGTTAATTCTGGAGAAAAATTGTCTGTGTATAGTTTTTTCGTAAAAAAATAACAAACATCCATACATGCTCAAAATTTTTGCGTTTATAATATTAGTCAAAATCAAATCAGACAGTTCTCCAAGATGTCCGCCCATCAACACTTTGTAGTGCTTTTTAAGAAGTTGCGGAACAAACTCTAAAAAGTACCTATGTAGTAGGAACGGGTCGATTGGATAGTAATAGTAATCTCCCTGTACGAGATATAATTAATACTTATTATTCCATTTTCTTACTTTCTGTGTCTTCTTCTTTTTTCAAGGTAAGATTCAACCTCAACTCTTGATCAATGGCCTCTTTGGAATAGATACCACAATTTTGCCAATAACAGGTGTTACAAATTATAGAAATTTTTTGATCATTTATTTCACAGTAATGGCGGATATCGCCAATGACAGTTGAAATAGATGGCTGCGTGAACCGTCCATGAGGGAGGTTTTAGGAAAAGTCATGATGTGGCCACAATGCTGCGATATTTTAATGTTCTTTATGAATTATTTACTCAGTGCACTTTTTACTACATAAATCAAGCGCTTTTATTTAGTAAACGACACTATAAATAATTATAAAAGTCCAATGAAAAATGCGCGTGATACTCATCTTAGCTTTCCCGTCAAAAAAAAAAACCCACTTTCTTTTTCTTTCTAAGTAGGATTATGCGCGTAACGCATGTCTTTATTCCAAAATCTATTCTAAAATTCAAATCTGCCTTATCCCAATTTCATTCCCATGCAATAAATTCGAAATCCAAAAGCAAAATTTAAATTTGGAACGCTAACTGCGTTCCGACGCGACCTCATTACGTCTGGCGTTTTTTTTTTAAATATTCGCAAACGAAATAACATGGCATGGCTTTATATTTCGTGAACCGTACCTGGATGTAAATGAATGTATTTTTGAGTGAGTGAACGTACCTATGAATATTGAAGAGTACTTTAGGAGGATATGAATAGAGACCTAAGCATCATTATGAGAACAAATCAAATTAAATAAGCCGTCCTTAACTTTATAATAAAAGGATTTATTTATAAACGTTGATTAAACTTGAGCGACGTTTAATTGATCATAAAAGATGTGGTTAAACAGTCGTTGATGAATGAACCTTGAAGCTACATTTATGAATATCTAAAAGAGATGTCTGTCTTTAACCTTTTTGTACCCCCGAAGCCCTTGTCATAATGAAAACCATTTTGACACCCATCTCTGTAATGTTTCCACATTTATTATTTGTTTGTTCTCATTTTTTGTCTCAACATCCCTGCTTATCTAAAGTACAGAAAAAAATATTTCTAATATTATATCTGAATGATGTTTTGTTTTATTCTGCCTTCTTTACCAAAAGGTTTGCGACTCTGTAACCATACCTGAAATTACCGTGAAAACTAGGGATTAACCATAGATTTAGGAAGTCCAAATCCTTAATCTATGATTTCATAAAAATTTTAGGGATTTTTTTTTTTACATAATCGACTGGTTGGCTTACAAGTAGTACCTTCTACTTCCATGACCTAACTCTGTCATTTTAATAGGTACCTACACAAAACATGACTCCCAAAGCAAATAAAAATTCGTGATAGTAAGAATGTCTTTCGTTTCACGTTGACAGCGCGGTGTGACAAGACTGCTTCCGGGATGGGCAGAGTTCCAAGCACCAGGATATATCGTGTTGATTTACTACAAAGAGTTTCTTATATTGTGCTTGTTTTATTATAATGGTATATTGCTTCAATATGAAGATAGCGATGTGTATTTTAGGAACGAAAAGTTTTATGATTTCATGTAAGTTAGTGTAAAGGAACTTCTTGATTATAATTATGTATACATCGTTATTTATTGTATATACGAAACCCGAAACATGTGTCCAATATTTTTAAGTAAAGAATCTGTGGACAAAATTTCAAAAAGATATCATGAAAAACCACAAAGTTAATGAGTTTGTTATCTTGCTTGGTTGTCGACCGCGGCTGAAGCGGCGCGGCGCGGGGATACACCGTCTCACTCTGTTCCTAGCACTACGAACTACCGTAGCTGTGCACTCGGTAACCACACTGCAACAATTTCTAAATGTATTTGGGAAAAAATATAACATGGTGTAAAAATTATTGGAATTGATTCAGTTGCTTATTCTGAACAAACTTTATACAGGTTTCGTATAAAGCAAAAATAACGTTGTATTCATAATTATTTCCTAACTAGCTGTTTCCCGCGACTCCGTGCGCGTGGACTTTAGTTTACAGGAGTTCAGTTGATATGAAATAAGCGCCTATTAAAATAATGAGAGCAATATGTACGCCCGCGTTCACCCCCGTTTTCGCAACATTTTTTGTTACTGCTCTGCTCCTATTGGTCGTAGCAGGATGTTATATAGCCTATGTCCTTTCTCGGGCTCTAGACTATCTGTGTACCAAATTTCATTACAATCGGTTCAGTAGTTTTGGCGTGAAAGCCGGACAGACAGACAGACAGACAGAGACAGTTTCGCATCTATAATATTAGTATGGATTTGCCTGAAAATCTTAACTAATAAATTTTTGGAAAAGGTGGAACTAAGAATTTGTAATTTAATAATGTGTATTAGAAACACACATAAACCACACACACATTACATTCGTACAATCATATTCATGAAGACACTACACATCATGAAGACACAATCTCATAAAAATATACTCCAATTCTCCTTACTAGACTAGACATAATATTTTATGCGACAATTTCCCTAGAGAAAAAATGGTAGCAAACATTAAAGTTTACTAACAAGTGGGTCGATTTATGTATAATGTATAATTCATATTTCGATCGATATTCATGTAAGTGGAGGGGTTTGCATAAAAAGATCAGTATTCGAGATATGATGCGTGGTATGGTAATAGGAGCCCTTTCGTGTGATTTAAGACAGCCGTCACTAAATTTACTTTTCGACTCAGTTTCGTTTCGTTTTCCGGATAATTCTATTCAAAGGTAAAAGTTTTTGCATATAGGTATATTTTATAAGATAATAATCTTAATATATTATGAAATAAACAACGTTATTTTTTGTATATATGGGAAACCCGAAACAAGTATCCAGTATTTTTAAGTAAAGAATCTATGTACAAAATTTCAAAAAGATATCATGAAAAACCACAAAGTTATGACCTTGTTGTCTTAGCTGGTTGTCCCAACAAAAATATGGTCATACCACCGCTCGCCCAGCCGCGCCTACAGCGGCGCGGCGCGGGGTTGCCTTGTCTCACGCTCCTAGTAATATGATCTACCGTCAGCTGAGTTATGCGCTCGGTAACCACACTGCATCAATTTCTAAATGTATTTGGGAAAAAAATATAACATGTTGTAAAAATGATTGGAATCGATTCAGTTGCTTATTCTGAACAAACTGTATTCAGGTTTCGTATAAACAAATAATAACGTTGTATTTGGAATGAAATTTATAAGTGTACTTATTTTAAGTAGCCCGAAAGTTTGCAAACAAGTCTTAATAACAGGCATATGTTAATATTATATACCTACCTTACCGTTTACACACAAAGGACAATGGAAAGAGCTAGAACCTCAGCGTTTCATTACGCGATAAAATCAGAAATGAGGAGATCCGTCGAAGAACCAAAGTCCTCGGCATAACTCTTCAATTCGCTAAAATTAAGTGACAGTGTGCAGGGCACATTGCTCATAGAACCAATGGTCGATGGGGCAGTAAAGTTCTGGAGTGGCGGCCACGTACCGGAAAACGCAGCGTTGGGAGGCCCCCAATAAGGTGGACCGATGACCTGGTAAAGGTCTCGGTAAGCCGGTGGATGCGGGTAGCACAAGACCGGTCATCGTAGAAAACTTTGGTGGAGGTTTTTCTCCAGCAGTGGTCCTCTACAGGCTGAAGAAGAAGAAGAATTGGGTTCTGGAGGTCAAATAAGTAGTCACTCCATGTAAAGTACTGGTATTTAACTGACTCCAAGGTAGTTGGGATAAGGCAGCTGATGGTATACGTACATAAGTTCATGCCTTCTCCTCGTCGGGGTAACTAGGTTGAACATCTTCTGATAATACTCCTAGAACTAGGCTGACCAAAAATTCTGAGTCTGTATTTTTTGCTGCATGTTTTTTTTTTTTTGCCTATCTATATTTGACGTAAATGCTATCTTGCCTAGTATTATTGCTTGCTCCGTGATTATTGCCCATGTTGAATGCGAATCACAAAGACTAAAAATTAAAAATTATTTATTGTACGTGTATATGTAAAATGTTGTAACGATATCATAATATTTTATTAATAAATTACTAGCGACGCCCCGCAATTTTTAAATCTGTAATATCTTCGAAAATATTCATTTAAATCATATGCAGTAAAGAGCGATATAGATCTATTTTTTTTTAATAATTATAAACTAGCGCTTGACCGCAATCCCGCCTGATGGTAAGCAGTGATGCGATCGTTGATGATAAAGCGCGCTAGTTTATTAAGAGCCTATTCACTCAGAAAAACTGAGCGAATAGGAAGGAAGACGGCAGTTGAGCGAGGTGATGCAATGTTAAACCCAACAACACGACCAACGATGCTGCGCCAAAGGGAGATTGATCTGAAGACCCTCCACGACCAAACTCCCAACACAACAACATTAGGCGCATTGTACCCGGCACACATCGCAACACAACTGCTCAGACCCGTCCTCCGTACGGCTTCACCAGACATCATGCCGGAACACGACAAATCGCTTGGCGGCAAGGCTTTGTCTGGTGGGTGGTAACTTCTGCCGGCGGCCGATGTTATGGCCTATCACCGAGAAATATTAAATAAACAATTTATTTAAGGTATTAAATTGGATAAGAATTAATGCTGTATTGGTTAAAATCGCTTCGAAAATTAGATAGTCTTTATCGTAAAAAGTAAATGACAAAAAAATGTAACTGTGGGATATCCATAAGAGATAGACATATACCATCGCCGACTTTTCTGTAGACCTTTTCAATGTGTGCAATATTTAGTATATTATTTTGATAAATCTTGTAAGGTTAAGCCTGCGTTTCATTGCAAACGTGAAAAAAATGTAATTATGTACGACATCACATTAGAAACCTCAAAAATAATAGTATTTCTCCACTATTTAATGAATGTTATTATACATACAAACCTTCATCTTGGATCACTCTATCGATTAAAAAAACCCTATCAAAATCCGTTGCGTGGTTTTAAGGATTGAATCATACAAAGAGACATAGGGAAAGTGAAAGTGACTTTGTTTTATAATATACAGTATGTTAAGAAAACCCTGTCCGACCCGTGAAGGTGTCGTTAGGTATCGATTACTGATTCTACTAATGCATACAAAACCGGGCTAAACTTAAAAAAAAATCCCACAAAAAAAAAAAACATTATTTCGCAAAAGGAGGTAACTTAATAAATGTGCTTTGACCACCCTTCGCCTGCCGCCCGCGGGGGGCGGGCGGCAGGACACGCGACACGTGGTCACATCGCTATTCGCTCATAATAATACCGGTGTTGTCACTTTTTAAAAATTACCAAATTTCGGGGAAATTGGAATTAATTAGCGGGAAAAAAAGAATATTTCAAAATTCATTTGTATTGGTACTATGATGAATATGTAAAATTTTATATTATATTTGGTCATGTGTTTACCTAACCTTTATTATCCTTATGGGTTGGACAGGGTTTTCTTAACATACTGTACAGTATAAACATAAATTATAGTAAATCACTACAAATCTTTAGACATTTCCGTTTTAGACTGCAAAAAGACAATTGCATCGGCCGGGAATCGAACCCGGGCCGCCCGCGTGGCAGGCGAGCATTCTACCACTGAACCACCGATGCCACATGGTAGTTATATTAAACTATCTATTACTAAATATGGTTATACAAAGTAAAAGTAAAGATGTCTGCGCAAGAACACCTTTCACATTGACTTACCTCGCTACATGTAGTTTGAAGATAAAAAATAATATTAGACGGTAGTAATTATTGTTTTACAAGTACTTTGATAGAATCGTCTGTTTAGTAATTTCTAGTTGTACATGGGAATAGCAGGCATCAAAAGTTGATTAATACTTTTGCTATAGTAATCTTAATTTTAAATATTATAAACTAGTGCATGACCCCAATTCGGTCTGTTGGTAAGCAGTGACGCAATCGTTGATGGTGGCGCTAGTTTATTAATGCCTATTCACTCTAGCTTCAAAGCTAGACGTCACCTCCTTCTGCGAAGCAGTGATGCTGGCAAAGGAGGAGGCGGAGCGTGTGAGGCGACGGGAATCTCAGCGCCCTCACGTCCCTAGCCGCCGCAGGAGACGCCCTGGTCGGGAGACGACACCTAACTCCCAGCCACCGTAGGCGCGGGCCTGCGGGCGGTGAGCAGTGGGCAGCTCGCCGCCCGGTAAGGACCAGGCCCGAATCGACGCCGCATCGTGTTTCACCCGCGCCTCAATGAGATCAGCACATCGTGACGGGCTCTACGAAGACCGATGCCTCCTGGGTCAGGGTTGCGGGTTGGTTAAACAAGAAGCCGTCGTAACAGGCAAGTGAAGAAACACGGGTGGGTTTTAGTCAGTAACAGTCTGACACGCCCTTCCGCTCCGCCCAGAGCGGGAGAAGTCATTTGATGATTTCCCATCCCAACGAAAAAAAAAGGTATGGTACCAACTATATTTAATAATTTACCAAATTGTATAAAGGATCAGCCCGTAATAAAATTTGAGAAACTCCTGTCGTTGTTGCTGGCGGGAAAATGCTACGAGTATTACAAACAAAGTAACAGTAGCACAACAGGAGTTTCTGACGGATTTTAAAAATGATAAATTGTAATGTAATTACTCTATTTTATCTCATTGGTTCTAGAAATGATTTTAGACTTAACATGATCTCATTTTTTATTTGACTATATGGATTGTAAATTATCTATAAGTGAACCTTTGTATTTTTGTATGGCAAAAGGCAGAATGTCCTGGGGCTATATATGACAAAAACACCATTGTAACACCTGCATTCTACACAAAGAAAGAAATTATCTACACTAATATTATAAAGAGGAAAGATTTGTATTTTTGTATGTAACGAATAAACTCAAAAAGTACTGGACCGATTTTAATAATTCTTTTTTCTTTAGAAAGCTACATTATCACTGAGTAACATAGGCTATACTTAGTACTAGATTACTATAGAAATCTTTAGAAATTCTTATTAAAACCAACCGAAGGTATAAAAAAAATGCCATAAAATGTCTTTCATCGCATACGCTGCGAAGAGTATTAATGATAGGACAAAAAAATGTTCGACAATATTATAGAATATATCAATATCTACAAAAAACTTCGCGAGACCATAAGTCTAACTATTGTAGTTACGTCACTACCGTGTTATGCATACTATTTACAAATTCTTGTCCAAGTAAATAATTTAATATTCAATACTGTCTCAATACCTGATGATTACTTGAATTATTGAAATCGGACATTCCATTCAAAAAATATCATGAAATTAAAATAAAAATAGATGCCGGCGGCAGCCGGGCTCCTTAGGCAGTGGACGCAAGCGATGAAGCGACTTATACCGGCTAATTTTCGAAGCGATTTTAACAAATACAGCATTAATCCTTATCCAATTTAATACCTTAAATACATTATTGATTTAATATAGATATTAAAAATTGCAGGCTGTCGCGTTTGCGGCGGTACACGGTGTGGCGTTCGCGGCGGTTTTTTATACTACGTTCACAGTGTTTCTGAGGGTATTTAGGTGTATTTAGTATCAGCATTGCACCCATGCGAAGCCGTGGCGGATCGCTAGTTATTAATAATAATTACTCCTAACTACGTTTGCCGCTGTCAGATTGTTCACGAGAGACCCCCGTTGGTACTAGCTATCATTCGAACATCTTTGGCAGTACTTACGGCTAGTCAGAAGCCTAAAAGTCTGACAAACAGTCTTTGAAAGGGGAGTTGTGATACCCAATAACTATGTTTGGGTGGGGTGTGGAGGTCACGCAGGCAAGGCTTACGCGGGACTTACACATAACTATTGACGTAGGCGTACGTTGGGATCCTTTGAGGATTATGGGCGATGATATTCTGTTTATTTTTATTAAAAATCATCTTTTACCTTACTGTAGCGGTACCTACAACGCTACATGATTAGAACCACGCGTCATACTGATGTCACGCAAATGCTGCATCTGGCAAGCAGAGTTTACTGTACAACTAGCACACATACACACAATAAGACTTCCCTCTGTCTGCCTTCAAAGAATTTTTGAATATTTTGGCCATATTGCCAGAAAATATGGAGACAACCTCGAACATCTGATGGTTACTGGAAAGATGGACGACGTTCTAGAGGTCGCCATCCAATAAGGTGGACTGACCAAATTCGTTCATCTCTGGACATCGGCATGATGCTATCGCTCGCGTCCAGGGATCGGAGCAGATGGCGAACTATCGTAAAGGAGAAGATAATTCTACACGTATACAAGTTCAGGACATCAACCGGTAGGCAAGTGCCCGCCAGACAATACCAGTCTGGTCGGAGGATTCTCCCTTTTCTATGGAGGATGAGTGACTTTTACATCCTGTTCCTCATACGTCCACACTACTATTAATGAAATGAAATGAAATGAAATCGTTTATTAAGCAAGTAGGATCACCGATCACTTTTACACGTCATATGTTTTTTTTTAACTAGATGACGCCAGCATTTCCTAACTGACTGGCTCTGAGAAGAAATAACCGAAACAAAATCAGGGACCATCGTCTTTTTACAAGTCCAGACGTTAAAAATGAAAATGTTTACAATAATTTACCTTATAATTACGCATATTGCTTAATAACAATGTTTAACAGAGCGAGCAACTCAGTCCCAAGTAGTAGTAGGTGCAGGAAACATCCAACATGTCCTAAAGCCAAAAACAACCGACATGTCCTAGAGCCAAAGACTTGGAAGACATGTGGCATCTACCAACGCGCACTGGTCCCGCGTGTTAGATTACTGCCCACTGCCTCTCACTGAGAGGAATCCTGTGACCCAGGAGTGGGAAACAGGCCTCCTATATACTGATTATATTCCATACTGTTTTAAAACCCAAGAGAAGGATTCCTTTTAACACGATTAGAACAAGTCATAGTTCTGTTTAGGGTTGTAATGGAGCTCTGCCTCCGCTTCCGTTACTGCGGAAGTACCGCAAGAAATCGTATCTCCGCTTCCGCCTCCGCCTCCGCACATTTTTTGCGGAGGTATAACGGAGGTTTTATTACGTACTAGCTTTCCGCCCGCGGCTTCGCCCGCGTTAACTTCGGTTATATCGCGCTTTTTAGATTTCCCTCGGGAATATCAATTTTTTTCGGGATAAAAGTACCCTATTATTTAATCCAGACTTCTATCTTTACGTCTGAAAAATTTTAAAGCAATCGGTTCAGGAGTTACGGCGTGAAAGTGGTACAAACAAACTAACTTTCCGATGTATAATATTAGTATGGATATATTTGGAGTACACATATAAATATTCCAGTAATCTCCCTTGGGAACTTGATGTTTTTTGAGGACCAAAAGTAGCCTATGTTACTCTCCATCTTTTCAACTAACTGTATGCCAAAAATCAGGTCGATTGATTGCTTAGCTACGGCGTGAGGGAAGGACAAACAAACAAACAAACACACTTTCACATTTATAATATTAGTATGGATTTGCAAAATAAAATAACGCGCAAGCTGCGACGCTCGACAACCGTCCGGCCGCGTTTGAGCGCGAAATGGTCAAGAATCAACTAGTGCGAGACGGGTATACGGCAAACACAATTTGTTTCTCCTTAATTTTCATTACTAGGAGGTAATATTTTTTTACTAAGTGTACTACTATTATTGAACGTATTTAAAATAATTATTTCGTTTTAATTAACCATAAATTTAATTTTTTTCTATGTCTACTTTCACCACCGCCTCCGCCTCCGTTAACCTCCGCGTCCGCGGAGGTGAGACTCGTCGCCTCCGCATTCACCTCCGCCTCCGCTAACAAAGCCTCCATTACAACTCTAGTTCTGTTCATCAGAATAAATAACAGACTTCTAATTACACAATTTCACATGGTTTATGTAGCACACGACAGCACAGAACTAGTCTGTCGCAAGTATGTGTACTCACGGCATCCTGTGATCAAAACTGACTGCGTCGTACTACTGCAAGGCACATAGTAACACATGCAACCTGTGTAATGTAGACTTTGCCTAATTTATGTAAAAGGATATGTTTTCTACGCCGGTAGCTATCTTGTTTGCAAATTTAACGACGACGGTGGAGTTTGGGAACTTGTTTGTGCGACAAACCATTTCTGACTTTCAAACATCTGTTTGTGCTCATTCAAATCTACGTATATCGTATACTAGGTTTAATACCGATTACATACTTAACGTACTGTCTAATCTATTTTGCGAAGATACTGGCGCCGTTGTTCACAAACTAAAGTAATTTTAAGTTGAGTGCTTTTTTCTTTCTATTTCATTAAGAAAAGGACAGAAGCTTTTTAGTCTCCGTGTTAATAATGACGTCTAAGCTACCACAGTGTCTCAAGACTAAAGTCTTTGACCAGTGTGTGTTGCCAGTTATGACTTACGGAACTGAAACGTAGTCGCTCACATTGGGCCTCATACGAAGGCTCAGAGTCACACAAAGGGAGATGGAAAAAACTATGTTCGGAGTTTATCTGCGCGATCGAATCAGAAATCAGGAGATCCGCAGAAGAACTAAAGTCACCGACATAGCACTTCGAGTCGTTAAACTTAAGCGGCAGTGGGCAGGGCACATTGCTCGTAGAACCGATGGCCGATGGGACAGTAAGGTTCTGGAGTGGCGGCCACGTACCGGAAGACGCAGCGTAGGGAGACCCCCAACAAAGTGGATCGATGACCTGGCGAAGGTCGCGAGAAGCCAATGGCTGCGGGCAGCACAATACCGGTCATTGTGGAAAGCCTTGGGGGAGGCCTTTGTCCAGCAGTGGACATCTATAGGCTGAACAAGAAGAAATGAAATGAAATCGTTTATTAAGCAAGCAGGATCACTGATCACTTTTACACGTCATGTTTTTTTTTTTAAACTAGATGAAGCCGGCATTTTCTAACTGACTACCTTTGAGAAGAAATAGTCGAAACAAACTCGGGGATCATCGTCTTTTTTCAAGTCCAGACATTAAAAATGAAAATGTTTAGAATAATTTACGTTATAATTACGCATGTTGCTTAATAACAATGCTTAACAGAGCGAGCAGCTCAGTCCCAAGCTTTTTTGTCTTCTAAATAATCTGTGATTTTATAATACCCCTTGTTGCAAAGTTTGGCCTTTATATAGTTTTTATATCGTTTAATGGGTAAGTTTCGAATGTCCATGGGAAGCTTCTTGTAAAAGTGTATACATTGACCCATGAACGAGTTGCCTACTCTGTGGAGACAAGTGTGATGTACAGCAAGATTGTGTTTGTTCATATTATATCTATATAGAATATATTATAAATATATTATATAGAATAATAATAAATAGAAAATAATAATATAAATAGAAAATATATTATATAGAATATCGCTTATTTTCTTAAAATTCGATATAATTTTACGTATAAGATTTTCAAATATATATTGTGAAGCTACAGTCAGAATGTTCACCTCTCTGAATTTTTCCCTAAGAGAATCTCTAGGACCAAGGTTGTAAATGGCTCGAACAGCCCTTTTCTGCAAAACAAAGATGGTATTGATGTCCGCACAAGTTCCCCAGAGAAGAATCCCATAAGTCATAAGACTATGAAAATAACTAAAATAAACAATTCTGGCTGTATCCACATCAGTTATCGAGAAGAAGAGAAGAAGAGAAGAAAAAGCTGTCAATGGAATGTCATTACTTTAGTCACAGGAAATTGTTTTTCATTTTTCACATTTTCTACATGATGTACATGTTCATAAGGAAGCGCTTACAGGTTAATGACCGCCGCATCCTGCGGTACCAAATTTTAATAACAATGGCGCGAAAAAAGCAAGTCGATACAGGATCGCGCTGTCGCCGATCGGAGGTCAGTGAACCAATATTTTTAAAGGATGTTCTATTCCGTTTGCAATTTTATGCGATTTAGTTTGTTTGAAATTTTCATTTTTTATGCTAGGTTTTAGGATTATTCCTATGAACCACCATTGTTCGTGTTTCCATTTATTGTCGTATTGTCAGCAACTCAGCACCACTATGTATAAGCTTTTTTATGTTTGTTCGTCGTTATGAACCGATTTTGATAATTCTTTTTCTGAAGGAAAGAATGTCTTCTTTCCTTCAGAAAAAGAATTCCCAAAGTGGTCCCATGATAAGGACATCGGGGTTTCGTGGTGGAAGACCAGAGAAATCAAGGGGAACTTTCAAAAATTGTAGGGACGGCTAGTACATTTGTAAGTTTATTCATTAGGTATTTTAAAGCACTACAGTTTAATAAGGGTCTGGGGGAGATCTGATGATGGAGCCGGGAGACAAGCGAAGAAACTCCTCAACGATTCACAGCAGCAATCTGGTGTTTGTGCTTGAATAATTTGTATTGATAAGAACCTTACACCTAGATGGGTGGTGACTGTCATTAGGGATCTGATGATGAAGACAAAGGTCAGTTCAGGGAACTCCTCAACGATTTACAGTAGTTACGTTGTGTTTGGACTCAATTCATTTATATTAATGAGAACTTTGCATCCATATGGGATATAATGAACGTCTGCAGTAAATCTGATGACGGAACCGAGAGACAGTCGAGGGAACTCCTCAACGATTCACCGCAGCTACGTTATGTTCGTACTTGATTAATTAGTATTGATAAGAACCTTACGTCTAGATAGGTTGTGACTGTCATTAGGGAGCTGATGATGAAAACAAGGGTCAGTTCAGGGAACTCCTCAACAATTTACAGTATATAATTAATTACTTACCTTGTGTTTGGACTCAATTTATTTATGTTGATGAGAAGTTTGCATCCATGTGGGTTATAACGAAAGTCTGCAGTAGATCTGACAATAAAGACTATAGACAGTCGAGTCCTCAATAATTTACAGCATTGAAGTTTAACGTAGGACAACCTCTAGCCACTGCTACTCGCCATGCTGATGCGACACTAAAAAAAATATGAGACTGAAATAAAGTCGCGTAATCGTGTCATCTTTAGCAATGCTCACACATTCAGTCCGGTCCCAGAGAATTATTATAAAAATCGGTTCAGTAGTTTGGTTATAGAAAAATATTGGATACGTATATTATAATAGGCATCAAAGATCAGGAGTGGTGGCTGGTGACGTCACTGCTCGCTAAAAAGTGTAGCGTCCAGTGACGTCACACGAGTTTTCAACGCACTGTTTCGTCTTCATTTTGTGTTTATATGACAAAAGAAAAATACGTGTCTAGTATTCTTTAGAAATCTGACTGATGGACTAATTAGTTTTTTTTAGTCAAATACCCTATTACGGGTAAACATTCAAATAAAAAAGGCGTCACTTGCTTGCTAGTGCATTCCCAACTATGTTGGCGGCAGCGTCCAGTCTGACCGGATGCACCTGACCAGTAGTTTTGAAACTAAAAATTGTTAAATAAAATCTTTTTTTTATAAAAAAAACAACCGTTATTTTTATTTTTGTTTTTTTTTTATAAAAAAGTTTTTCCAAGTAATGAATCTCTGTACAAAATTTCAAAAGATATCATGAAAACCCACAAAATTATGGGCTTGTTATCTTACCTGGTTGTCCCAACAAAAATATGGTCAACGCACCGCTCGCCCGCCCACGCCTGCAGCGGCGCGGCGCGGGGGGCAGTATGTTGTTGTTCTATCTCACGCGCCTACTGTGATCTCAGCTGTGTTACGCGCTCACTAACCACACTGCAATAATTTCTAAATGTATTTGGGAAAAAATATAACATGGTGTAAAATTATTGCAATCGATTTAGTTGCTTATTCTGAACAAACTATATTCAGGTTTCGTATAAACAAAAATAATGTTGTATACATATTGAATCCTCTTTTACATATTCTATTTTCATAATTTAAAAATAAAATACCACGGACAGTTAAATTGTTAGTGTTCTCTCTAATTGCCTTAAACAATTTTAATAAAAACATATCTATCGTTAAATAAGAAGAAATTAAGTTTTTTTGTCATACTAATTTTCTAAGACACTTAAAAATAGCATTTTCATAAAAAAAAACATGACATATTTTAGAATTTTCCCTATTGTGAAATATCGCTAGATTCTGTTGATGTGTATATAATAGGGATGTATCCAAGGTATGAATATCAAAAAAATAATTAGTCCGTCTTACAGATAATAAAAAAAATTAAGACCCGTATTTTTTATTTTGTCGTAATTACCAAAAATTACTGAGATATAGCGTATTAAAGTTACAGAGTGGGGGCTAATTACGTCACGCCGTTCTATATTTTGCACCAGGCGTGACGTCATGCGACATTTCAAATCAATATATCTTCCTAAGTATTTGAATAAAATAAAAAATACGTGTTCAATATTTTTTATAAAGCTATCTGACGGACATTAAATTATTTTAAGGATACAAGCCAATTGTATTGTATGTAAAAGGATTGAAATAAACGAAAATCTGTCTCAGTAGCAGCATAATATTGATCAGACCTCTAACTTCCTCGGATAAATCTTTCTATACCATTCCTCCATTCAATCGTTCCGCACGTAAATAAAATATTTCGGAATGCATTTCAACTCCTCGCCCGAGTATCGATTGATCAAGCTCTTGCTTGAAATCTAAAATAAACAGCCTCCCGATAATATCTCGATTTTGAGATACAGTTTCAGTAAACCGCGAGTTGATTACGTAATACATTAACAGTAATAACGGGTTTCATTTTGACAGTTCAACAGTATTCATTGCCTTATTTATATAGCTGACCAGAATCATTTTTCGAACATACAGTATGTTAAGAAAACCCTGTCCGACCCGTGAAGGTGTTGTTAGGTATCGATAACTGATTCTACTAATGGATACAAAACCGGACTAAACTTAAAAAAAAATACCCCTAAAAAAATAAATATTATTTCGCAAAAAGTGGTAACTTAATAAATGTGCGTTCACCCTTCCGCGGGCGACGGGCGGCAGGGCACGCGGCACGTGGTCGCATCGCTATTCGCTCATAATAATACCGGTGTTGTCACTTTTTTAAAAATTACCAAATTTCGGGGAAGTTGGAATTAATTCGCGGGAAAAAAGATTATTTCAAAATTCATTTGTATTGGTACTATGATGATTACGTAAAATTTTATATTATATTTGGTCATGTGTTTACCTAACCTTTATTATCCTTATGGGTCGGACAGGGTTTTCTTAACATACTGTATAGAGCAATGGATTATGGATTAGTAACATGCTTCCAAGTGATAGTAATAGGGTAGCGAAGAATGAAGGAGACCATATAAATACGTTTATACGGTCTTCTTTAACTGTCAATTGATCTTCTTCATCTTAGCGTTAATCCCAGTCGTATCCAAAGCTTTTCAGCTTTGGAGTCTAGGGTCCGCTTTAACAGTCTAATTGCTCATTTTGGCTAAACTTCGATATTTTCCATGAAGCGACTGCCGTCTGACCTCCACAACCCGAAGGCGATAACGAAGCATTGCTATTAGACCAACTGTTGGACTTTTGAGGGCTCCAACAACCCGTAACGACTGCCATTAGATGTTCGTATGGCAACCGGGACCAACGGCTTAACGTGCTTTCCGAGGTGATCATATCAGTGCAAATATTCATATTCATGCATACAAATATTTGCACGGCGCGGGGATCAAACCCGCGCCTCATTGCGCAGTGGCCGCATTCGCTACCGCTACGCCACGGAGGCTGTTTAACTATCAATTGATATCACTTGAATATACAACATGTAAATTAATTGAGGCTCTATCTAAAAATAGTCTGTTCAGAATAGTTCACTGAATCGGTTCATATCATTTTTAATATAGGTAATTTTTTATCCTCAAAATAATTTAAACTACGGAAATGATTGTCACATTAACCCTATTGTTTGTACAGACTTTTAAAATCGCAGTTTTACTTGAATTCTAAAAAATTTAATCATTTAATACAAAATAAAGAAAAAACTGCCGCGATAAAGCTATTGCATAGCATTTTTTTTATCAATTTATGCAATTATAATTAATTATTTATTTATGTTATGCAGTATTTTTTTCTTTTTTTTTTTCTTTGATATTAATTCAAATGATTTTATTTTATGTATTGTTTTACCAGTAACGTTATCGAAAAAGTAAGAAAAATGGTGGCGATTTAGCGACTCCACTATGTAAAATATTCAATGTTTTATGTTCGACTTTGATAAATAAGAAGTTATGCAATAGCTTAAAAACATTATTCCAAGAACATCAAGTTCTATCGTTCTCCGTTATCCGTAATTTAATAAATAAGAATGCATATACATATATACTTGTAAATTATAAATTCAGTATATGTATTGTGATTATAACATAGGTAGGTAATATTCAAATTGGGGTGTTTGATATATTGGATAAAATTCTTAAAGTAATTAACTAACAATGATTAAAACAAAAATATAATAGACTGAATAATAGCAAACTTACAATTCCAACGCATTACGTTGGCCTACTTAGTAGGTACCTATCGTACCCAAGAAAGTAACACATGAATAATTAGTAATATTTCCTTAGATAAAAAAATAATCCTGATTGATTTTGTAATGCAGAACCGAAACTATTGCCGCTGAAAACATAATATTTACAATAGGTATAGGAATCTTTTGCGACGTAAGCATCCATAGAATAAGAAAGGATTTTTGCCTTTGTTTCTACCCCTAAGAGGGTATAACGGTCATCCCTAAACCCTATCCCTTATTTTGATTGAAAATGACTGCTGTTTTTTTTTTGGTTAAAATTTATATTGGGGTGAAAATAAAAACACTTGTGTTTTTTTTTTTTGTTTTGGCATTAGTGGGGAATCCTCATGGACGCCCAGACTGCCACACTAGGCCAGAATGAGCCTAGGCAGTGCCGGACTATTACCAGCTAAAAACCCACTCCATCTAGTGTCCTCAGTGTGCTCAATGTCCCCCTGACATGATCAGAGACCTCTTTTTCCTTACGCTTGTGTTACAAACTCTATGTTCGATAGTGTAATTTTCGGAAGTCATTTACCATTATTTTAGATATTTATGGTGCTTCTTTGCTTTGTTTATGTTCATATAATAGAATAGGATGGAATGGGATGGTATGGCATGGAATGGGATGGAATGGGATGGAAAATATAGATTACAAAACATAAATATAAAGACTTTACAAAGGGTGACACGATGGGGCTCATAAATCTAGTGATAAAAGCACGCCAGCTGCGATTAAATCAAATCAAACTATTTTATTGCACACAAACCTACGTGGGCACATATGTAACATCAGGACACGAAGAAGCGAGGTACCTCGATTACTCGTTTAAAAATAATTGGCTTTCACAATGTTTTCAAACTACAGTAGGTATAGGAGGATAGCGTATACCTATCAACTACAGTTACACTTCGTCGTCTACAGTTCTAAAGTCCACAAAACTTACTAAGTCCTCGCATTTGGAAAATGATCATAATGTCAACAAAACTGATCATAATGTCAACAAAACTTACTAAGTCCTCGCATTTGGAAAATGATCATAATGTCAACAAAACTGATCATAATGTCAACAAAACTTACTAAGTCCTCGTATTTGGAAAATGATCATATAATGTCAACAAAACTGATCATAATGTCAACAAAACTTACTAAGTCCTCGTATTTGGAAAATGATCATATAATGTCAACAAAACTGATCATAATGTCAACAAAACTTACTAAATCCTCGCATTTGGAAAGTGATCATAATGTCAACAAAATAGGTACTCCAGTATTGACGTTAGGCTCCTGAAACAATTACTGCGGCTTAAATAAAGAAATCGGTACTAATAAGTACAATATTCTTCTAGAGGTCTATTTGTAGTAACTTCTGTCCATGACTTCTTCCGCCCTATCACATCAGAAAGAACGTTAAGCGTATTAGAGCGGCCCACCCGCCCTATTACTGCAATAATGCTTTTTTTTTTTGTTCCGGATGGGAGGTCATCACATAACCTATCCCGCTCAGGGAGGAAGGGCGTGTCAGACTTTTACTGACTAAAACCCACCCGTGTTTCTTCACTTACCTGTGTGCCAGGGGCACGGTTTCTTTTTTAACCAACCCGCAACCCTGGCCCTAGAGGCATCAGACTTCGTGGACCCCGTCACGATGTGCTGATATCTTTTGAAACACATGGCGCCGTCGACCCGTGCCCGGTCCTTACCGGGCGGCGAGCTGCCCACTGTTTGCCACCAGCAAGCACTCGCCTACGGTGGCCGGGAGTCCGAGGTTGTCTCCCGATCAGGACGTAATTCAATTATGCTCACCGTCCTTTGTTATTATTGTCGTTCTGCTCGGATTGTAAGGGTCATATCATAATCAGCCACTTCCCACTTCTGGGTCACAGGCCTCTTGTCAGTGAGAGGGAGTAGGCCATAATTTACCACGCAGCTTCATCTCGGGTTGGTAGATGTTGCACGTCTTCGAAGTTTTGTTTTTGTTTTGAGAACACTGATGATTAAATAATTTACACAAAAGTGCCTGATGGGGTTCGAACCTACGAGTTATAAGTTTCAAGTCGTGGGCGTTACCATTAGGCCACCACTGCAGTGGTCATAACTGTACTATTCAACACAATAAGAATTTTTCATATCGAACCCGGAGTTCACCCACCAGACAAAGTCTTGCCGCCAAGCGATTCGTCGTGTTCCGGCATGATGTCTGGTGAAGCCGTACGGAGAACGGGTCTGAGCAGTTGTGTTGCGATGTGTGCCGGGTACGATGCGCCAAGTGTTGTTGTGTTGGGAGTTTAGTCGTGGAGAGTCTCCACATCAATCTCTCTCTGGCGCAGCATCGTTGGTCGTGTTGTTGGGTTTAACATTGCACCACCTGGCTCAACTGCCGGCTTGCTTCCTATTCACCAAGTTTTTTAAGTGAATGGGCTTAATAAACTACTGCGCTTTACCATCAATGATTGCATCACTGCTTACCATCAGGCGGGATTGCAGTCAAGCGCTAGTTTATAATTATTAAAAAAAAATGCTTTAGTTTAGCTTTATCACGAGTAATTTATGTAGATAGTGGAGTAGTAGAGTAATAATAATTAGCCGTTTGGTACCCGGCAGAGTAGAATAGGCCACCCTTACCGAGATGTCATAGAAGGCGACTAAGGTAAATCCGTGCAAAGTCACCAGCATATAGGGAAAGGAAAACTCTGCATTTTATACCAAAACCGTCGCCAACTCCGCCAAGCGTGGTGAGTATGGCATTTAACCCTCATGATATTGATAGAGGCCAGTGCCCTTGCAGTGGGGACATAAATAGACTGATGAAGACGAGCAATAATATTAATGTAGGTATCTGGGCAGTAAGGTTCTGGAGTAGCGGCCACGTACTGGAAGACGCAGCGTAGGGAGGCCCCCGACAAGGTGGACCGATGACCTGGTGAAGGTCGCGGGAAGCCGATGGATGCGGGCAGCACAAGATCGGTCATCGTGGAAAGCCTTGGGGGAGGCCTTTGTCCAGCAGTGGACATCTATAGAGTACAGACGACAGCACATCAAGCTACTACAATCTTTCAGATTTTCTTATTAGATTTTCAACTTTATCTCCAAAGTTAAATTCTCTAAGGTTGATTGGGAGTATTTGACGGTTTAGTAGCTTGAACTGCTGTCGTCCGTTCATCTGTAAAAGGTTAACATCTTATTTGGTCACAATTCTCTTCTATCATTTATCTCGAGAGCAAATAAGAATAGTGTGTCCATTATTTTATGACAAACCAAACAAAAGATAATAAATAGCCTTGTTTTATTAAATATGTTCCTCATTAATTACGTCGCGCAATTTTTCTCCTTAGATAAAGGATCCAATAACGAAATAAACAATGGTTTTATCCCTGTATTGGGAAAGGAGAGAATAAAGGATTTTTTTTTTCTTTTGCCACGTTTTGCCATCTTGACTATACGGTCTTTACACCTTTTAATGATGATAGTTTTGAATTCAACGCAATAAACCTTAATTGTACAACGCTATTTTTTGTTTATGGAAACCTGAATATAGTTTGATCAGAATAAGCAACAGAATCGATTCGAATTATGTTTTACACCATGTTATATTTTTCGCAAATACATTTAGAAATTGTTGCGGTGTGGATACCGAGCGCGCGCTTGCACCTAACGATACATTATACTACTTGCGCGCGCGAACAGCTGACGCCAGAGGTCAACGCCCGCGCTAGCCCGCCTGTACGGATCTTTGGCCATATTTTTGTTGAGACAACCAAGTATAATAACAAGCTCATTTTTCATTATATCTTTTTGTTATTTTGTACATCGATTTTTTACTTAAAAATACCGGACACCTGTTTCGAGTTTCGCAAACAAAAAATAATGTTGTATAAATGATTACTTCATTAATTAAATGATAATGTTAACTTGTAATTTGAACGACCTTTGTGTACTAACGTATAGTTCATGTGTAGCAAGGAAAGTACTGACACAATAATGTCAATTTTGTAAGCGCTTCACCGAACATTGATTCTTCATTCTGACGTCATGTCAAATCCTTCATTGCACAATCAGAGTTTACCGCGCAATTATCATAAACATACGAAAAGAAGAGACGTCAAAAGCTCGTAGTTATGAATATCTCAAAGACTTAACTGTACATTGTTAATCTTACTATCTTACTTCTTATCTTACTACTATTAAAATACAAAAGTTTGTCTGTATAGATGGATGTCTGTTGCTCTATAACGCAAAAACTACTGAACAGATTTGAATGTAACTTTTTATCCCAATATTGCTACAGAAACGAAGCTAATGCGAGTGAAACCACAGGGCCACACCTGGTAATTAATAAACATGCTATATTTCATACTACAGTCGGTAGTTGAAGCTGTAGGAAACATCTTTAAGCTAACCCATAGACAATTTCGAAGATAGATGTAACGTTCACAAAGAGACTTCAAACTTAGTGGATTACTATAGGAAGTCGAGCGAAAGTCGTTCAAATGATATCTATAGAGACTACTCTTGTGGTGCTGTAGTCGCATTTGGGTTTTTCCATTTCTCGATGATAGTCCATAATATCGGCTGCCGGCAGAAGTACAAGTCTTATCGCTAAGCAATTCGTCGTGTTCCGACATGATGTCTGGTGAAGCCGTACGGAGTACGGGTCTGAGCAGTTGTGTTGCGACGTGTGCCGAGTACGATGCGCCAAATGTTGTTGTGTCTGGAGTTCGTTCGTGGAGGTTCTCCAGATCAATCTCCCTCTTGCACAGCATCGTTGGTCGTGTTATTGGGCTTAACATTGCATCACCTCGCTCAACTGCCGTCTTCCTTCGTATGCACTCAATTTTTTTTAGAGTGAATAGGCTTTTAATAAACTAGCGCGCTTTACCATTAACGATTCCATCACTGTTTACCATCAGATAAGTCCACCCATTTTTTTGAACTAATTCAAACTTTATTCAAAGAGTAATAAAGTTTTTAATAATACATTTACAACTTAAGCCTTGGATTTTAAATCAGTTTTGTAATTAGAACTATAACTTTGAGAGAAAAATGTTTGGATTTTTTTCGATGGCTTAATTTTACAGAAGAAATTGATTTAGCATAAGACTTCACGTTGTGCTATTTCATGATACCCAAGTGCTACCAATACCAAATTCAACTCTTCCCATGGCTACTCTAATCCAGTTGCTATAATTACTAGCCACCCATTGAGGCTCAATGCGGATCTAGCCTGACCCCTTGACCACGAGATTCACATTGAAGTGGCATCCATTTTTCGACTGCAACTGCGAAGAAAACAGATGAAAGATGTTGGTTAGAGCATTCCAGGGATCACCGCCACGCATATTTGCGAAGGGACATGATGGTTGGAAATAAATGACGCGCGCACTTTTCTCGTCATGCAATTTGCATCGCCAGTGGAATCGATGATTAAACCACCCCGTTCGGCGAGTCTCCATTGTCCTCCTGCAGCGAGGCCCTGAGCCGAGGTCATCCCTTGTACTAACAAGGGATGACCTCGGCAGACTCGGCTACGAACTAACGTACTAATGTTAGTTAGATCGATCGAAGTGTTGACGATTTGGGAATGCCTATTTCCAAATATCATTGTCTAACAAGGGACGACCTCGGCAGACTCGGCTACAACTAACGTACTAAAGTTAGTTAGATCGATCGAAGTGTTGACGTTTTGGAAAACCTATTTCCAAATATCATTGTCTTAGTGAAGACAGGTGATAAATGACAGCCGAGGCTATGAAGGACGTTTATTCAAATTTTGTCAGTTCTAGAAATAACTACAATGCAATGTTATTAAAATACGCATTGTTTTAAGAACCTCCTTCATTTTCTTCGTCCATTAAAGAACTTACAATTGTCAAGAACGTAGTGATAAAATCCGTTCTCAGATATGAAACGTTCAGCTGCACTTCAACCTGAAACTCAAATTAAATATTTTGTTTCTACATAGTGATTGTATGGATCTCTGCAAATATTGCGCTGGAATGAAATAGCATTTCGTTGTTTTATTTTTCAGGTAAAGTACGCTGCAATTTTTTAACTTAGATGTGTTTGGTGAGTTCTTTTTTATTCGGGCAAAGTCACTTCTCGTGTTTGTCTGTCTGATCAGGTTCTTCTTCTAAACTATATAACAGATTTTAATGCGGGTTTCACCATAATATACATAACATAATTTAGTAATAAACTTCGTACATACTGTCTCAATCAGGGGTGGATAACTAGTCTTAAACGTTTTACTTTATTGCACATTTGTGCATAAATTACGTAATATATTTGCTCGTCATTGCACCTAGCTTTACAGTGCAGAGCATATAAAATACCTCCGTAATCCATTTTAGTTACTTTTAGCTGAGTACACAAAAGTAATCATACTTTATCTCGGACTTCAGTGTAATGCAATGCCGAGCAGAAAACTGTACCCAACTACAAATGTCCAGCTACGTTAGATCTGAGCTGCAAATGCACCGATGCGTGGTACAGTGACTTGTGAAAGGAAGTATCTTTTTACACTAAGAGGAGAAATCTTTGAACAGTTTTGTATGCTCCACCTTTATGATTCACGGAGCGTGATTTGGGCACCTAAGTTTCCTTTAAAGTAAATACAAACAGGTGCACAAAACAACCCATTTTCTTTAATTTTTGCGATCCAAGACCTGACTTGTTCTACTACAAATTATAAATGTGAAAATTTTATGTTTGATATACAGTCACGCATAAAGGACTTTTTTAACTTTATAAACTAGTACGTGACCGCAATCCCGTCTAATGGTATCTAGTGATGCAATCATTGATGGTAAAGTGCGTTAGTTTATTAAAAGTCTATTTACTCTAGCCTCGAAGACATTTCAATTGTAGTGAAACGGAATGACGGCCGCAGGCAAATTCCAGTCCTTTGATGTACGCTATATAAAAGACGTGCCGGATATTTTGCAAAAACAAATATGATTCTTTAAATCCATCGTGGGATATTCTCCAGCTTTCAAGGAAGCAAAAGCTAGTGTATTATAGCATACAAACTATAGGTAGTAGGCCATAACATCGGCCGCCGGCAGAAGTTACCACCCACCAGACTAAGCCTTACCGCCAAGCGATTTGTCGTGTTCCGGCATGATGTCTGGTGAAGCCATACGGAGGACGGGTCTGAGCAGTGGTGTTGCGATGTGTGCCGGGTACGATGCGCCTAATGTTTTTGTGTTGGGAGTTTGGTCGTGGAGGGTCTTCAGATCAATCTCCCTTTGGCGTAGTATCGTTGGTCATGTTGTTGGGTTTAACATTGCATCACCTCGCTCAACTGCTGTCTTCCTTCCTATTCGCTCAGTTTTTCTGAGTGAATAGGCTCTTAATAAACTAGCGCGCTTTACCATCAACGATCGCATCACTGCTTACCATCAGGCGGGATTGCGGTCAAGCGCTAGTTTGTAATTATTAAAAAAAAAAAGAGTAAAAGCGAAGCTCCTCAAAATTTAATTTACTTTTCTGCCCTAAAAACTCCAGCGGTATATTTGATCAAACCAAAATAATATGTTTAGAGAAGCTACATTGTTGCAAATTGGATCAAATCCGCTGTCCGACCTCGCAGCAGTTGTAGTTAGATTATGTTGTCGTGGACCGTCTGTACTAATTATATGTTGTATTACGCTTCTAGGTTTTATTCGTGGGTTTTCGTGATATTTCTCGCTTTATCTAAGACGTGACTTGTGTGACTTAAGATTTATGCTAGACTAGCTGCGCCCCATCGTTTCACTCGCTTAAATTTTGATCCCACAGGAAGGAATAATCCCGGTTGTATCCTCGGCTTTCGCGTTGGAGCCCAGGGTCTGATTTCCTACATATACGCCTCCATTTCGCACGATCTCTGACATCCCGTGGTATGAGACTGTTGGCACGGATGTCATCTCTTACAACGTCAAGCTAGCACTTCTTTGGTCTACCTCGCTTGTTCCGACCCGCCGAAGGCGCCATGGCAAGACATTTGTTACCCACGTAATACGACGTGACCGTACCCGCGTAGGCGACCCTCTTGCAGTTTCTCTGCTATGTCACGGACACGAAGACTGCGACGAATGCGGGAGTTCCTGATGCGGTTTTTCCGCGTAACTCCACAGATCCACCGCAGCATGGTCATCTCCGTGACACGCAGCTCCTGTTCGTATCTAATCCAGTTAAAGCTGTGATTTAGTTTCGATTCCATTTCGTATCGCGCTAAATTTTTAACTTCGATTGAAGTATAACACGTTAAACGCCATGGGGGACAACATATGGGCCTCACTTAAGTAGTCGATAGAGCCAGGCCAAAAATAACAAGTTTATAGAATTTCATGTATAAGTTTTTATTGTACGAGGGGTTATACAATGCGGTAAATCACCTAAAAAACATCGAATAAATTTAATTTGTGGCTTAATTTTTCTAAAACAGTAGTGTCACTCATTAGTTGTCCCCCATGGCGTACGCGGTAAATAATCCGCATGTCCGTTAGCGGGGGCCGCGGGGGTCGAGGTGTCGGGCTTCCCCGCTCGTGTCCAAGCGCCGCGCCGCCTGGTCGTTGCGATTCCCGGGCGCTTATTATGTATTAGTTAACACTGGAAGTAGGTTTTTTTATTCTTTATCTCGCAAGTAATTATTTTATTTTCTTGTTGTTGTAATATTATTAACACATAATGGATTTCTTCGAAGAATTCGAGATAACTCAGGACGATTTATCACAAATAGAAGAATTAGAAATTTGTTAATAATAGTTTCCACATAAGCTCCGATGAAGACGAGATAATCCACCCGGTTCCACGCAAACGTCGTCGTATAATGGTAATCGAAAGTGAAGAAAGTGAGTTAGATGAGCGAGATATCCAGATACCTCAGGACAAATAACACAGTTTATACGTACATGGACACCGCCTAGAGGTAACCAACGTCAAATAATACTTACCATTCACAGAAAACACTGGCTTGTCTACCTACCTTCGCTTAGCAATGACTTACAAAAAACTTGCAGATTTTTACTGAGTTTTGGATCCTGAAGAAGTTTTTGAGAATATAGTTGACGATACGAATCAGTTCGCTATTAACAGAATTGCCATGCGTCAGGCTTCCAAGGCAGCACGAATCCGTAACTGGTCACCTACTAATTTGACGGAGATGAAAAGATTTTTTGCATTAATAATGTTTATGGGATTGGTAAAACTTCCTAAGTTGTCAGATTATTGGTCTAAGGACGAAATAACAGGCTATCGTTCTGCTGCAACGATTACGCCTCGTAATCACTTTGAATTGCTTCTCCAAATGCTTCATTTTTCCCAGCATGACGATGTTCACAAATCTGATAGATTACACCATATTAGATCCTTGCTGGATCTAATGAATATCAATTTTGCAAAGCATTATACTCCTGCCGAAGATCTATGTATCGATGAAAGCGTTGTACCGTTCCGTGGCAGACTCATTTTTCGCCACAAATATGGCATAAAAGAATTAAAATTATACATACTACCCGGATATACATATAAAATCAACGTTTATGCTGGAAAAGAAAACTACCAACTCAACAAAACGCCGGCAAACGTCATCATGTGCCTTTGCAGTGGCTTGTTAAATAAAGGTAACACCTTATACACAGACGATTGGTACACGAGTATTGATTTAGCAAGCGATCTCATAAAAAATTGAACCCATCTCGTAGGAAAGGAAGGAAGAACAGAAGACATATTCCAAAAGTAGTTACAGATGCTAAACTGAAAAGAGGTGAATATATTGCCAGAAAGAGTGAAGATGTAAGTACAGTCATGAAGTGGAAGGATAAGAGAAATGTTCTGGTTCTATCTACAAAACATTCCGACCAATTTTAGACAATCACAAAGCGGGAGAAAACGGGGCGAGTTCTAGCCAAAAACAAGACTAAAAAGGTTGTTACCTTTTGTGAAACCTATCCTAATAAACCATTTTTTTATTTTCAGTGGTTCCATAAAATTCATTGAACAGTTTATTTGCTAAAATACCATTGATCTCAATCTGTAGTCTGATTTATTTGTTTTCTAATTGCTAATAACTCTAAATAAATAGCCACGTTATTTATTTACACATGCGGTTTCACTTAGTAAACTACCCCCGAATGAGTAAAATTACTTATAAATAGATATATTACTGTATTCTACTAATTTATAGTAGAACCTTAATAATTATTTTATAACTATCACATTATTTAAATAAAATTATGAAATAATGATACATGATCTCACATTGAAATTCTTGTCCCATTACATGTTGTGACATTATATGCCATATTTTTCTAAGTCTTATTTTTTTCTAAAAACCAAGTGCAAATAATTTATCTACAGGGCCGTGGGGGTCACGTCTAATACATATTTGCTTCACATTTATGCCCAACGGCTTCAACGACACGCTTAAAGTCGCCCCTAGCTCGCGGACACATGGTGTCCCCCGCGGCCCTAACGGAACAATGGCATGTCGACTACATGGTGTCCCCCATGGCCCAAACAGAAAAACTCAAAAATCAAGGCGGCGTTTAACGTGATAATCAATGTATGAGTGATGGGTTTCGTCAGATATAATAATTAAAACTAAATTAATTATAAGTAAATTCAAACGTTTAGACGTCCGGAGAAAGCGTTTCGCTTCCTCTTTTATACCGCGTACATCGAAGCACTGGAACAATTTGGCAGCGGCGGTGTTTCCGTCAGACTACAATTTGAGTGTCTTCAAGGCTAGAGTGAATAGGCTCTTAATAAACTGGCGCGCTTTACCATCAACATTTGCATCACTGCTTACCATGAGGCGGGATTGCGGTCAAGCACTGGTATATAATTTATTAAAAAAAAAAACGTAAGTTTGACAAATTTTTTTATTTGACAGTGGTTACGTTCCAAGTGTCATCCAGTTATGGTTAAATCATCTGTGAAAAGGTTAGCGCGATACGAAACATAACTAAAGTTTCGGTTTGGTTGAGATGCAGTTCTGTTTTGGTTGAATTATTTTAGCGCGGTTATCCCCCTGCTTATAAATTATCTGTCTGCTTTTCACCTAAATCCGTTGAGTAGTTTTGGCGAGAAAGAGTAACAAGCGTCATTACTTACAAGCTTTCGCATATACAATATGTAAAGAAAACCCTGTCCGACCCATAAGAATAATAAAGGTTAGGTAAACACATGATCAAATATCATATAAAATTTTACGTAATCATCATAGAAACAAGACTAATGAATTTTGAAATAATCTTTTTTCCCACGAATTAATTCCAACTTCCCCGAAATTTGGTAATTTTAAAAAAAGTGACAACACCGGTATTATAATGAGCGAATAGCGATGCGACCACGTGCCGCGTGCTCTACCGCCCGCCGCCCGCGGAAGGGTTGCTTACCGCACATGTATTAAGTTACCTCTTTTTTGCGAAATAATATTTATTTTTGTAGTGGGATTTTTTTTAATTTAGCCCGGTTTTGTATCCACTAGTACAATCAGTTATTGATACCTAACAATACCTTTACGGATCGGACAGGGTTTTCTTTACATATTGTATAGTATCAGTAGTACTAGATTTTGTGTCTATTTTCGCCCACGTTTTATTTATCTTTTTCCACTCAGCTTATAGAAGTCGACCGTTGGACAAGGCCTCCTGCAAGGCTTTTTACAGTTACCGATCTTGTGCTACTCGCATCCATCGGTTTTCCGCGAACTTCACCAGGTTATCGCACACGTGTTAGTTAGATCTTTTCCACGATAAAAAAAAATACCCTTTATCCTAAAAGTATTCTAATCAACGGGGTGCTTGACCAATTTGTCAAGCTAATTTATTTATTTGGATTTCTAACAGAGAACACACCTTAAATGCTATAAAATATAAATAACAGGATATGACCTTGTGCTTCTCCACTTATAAGAAGACACAGCATGCAAGTAATAATATAACAGCATGAATAACAAATTGTTAACGTTGTATCAAATTAAATTTTAAAACAATTTTATATGAAATTAGATTTTAAAGCAATGTCATATTGATTAAATTTTAAAACAATGTTATATTAAAATAAATTTTAAGTCAATAACAACAAAATTATATTAAACATTTTCATTAACAAAGATTTTACAAACGGTAACACAATGGGCAGTCTTATCGCTAAGAGCGATCTTTTCCAGACAACCCTTGTATGGAATACTAAGGGGAAGGAGAGAGAAATAGTGTAGGACTAGGTAGTCTACAGTGTACTATTTACATAGATTATACCATAAATATCTACGTAAAATACAATAGTATCATGCTATGACTATCAATTTCAATCATTTTGTAGGTCGTTTCAAAAATGTACGACCAGGATAAAAGTATACTTGGTCAGCCAGGTTGTGTTCTACTTGTGTGCGAAATTTCATCGAAACCCGTTCACCCCTTTAAAGCGTGTAAGGTACCAAAACAGACAAACTTACTTTTTGATAATATAAGTATTGTTATCTGGATCATCTATTATTTACCAGCCTTTTGGGCACTGATCCCATTGACAGCGATGTGGACGAATTTTCGATGCCCAATGAATTTTATTCTTAATTTCTTTTTTTAACCAACTTCAAAAAGGAGGAGGTTACTCAATTCGACCGGTATATATGTTTTTGTTTATGTTAATTCGCGGATAACTTCGTCGTTTATGAACCGATTTTGATAATTATTTTTCTGTTGGAAAGAAGACATTCCCAAGGTGGTCCCATGATAAGGACATCAGGGTTTGATGGTGGAAGACCAGAGAAATCCAGGGGAACTTTCAAAAATCGTAGGGGCAACCAGTGCGTTTGTAAGTTTTTTCATTACGTGTTTTAGCGTCAGTATCCAGTCTAACCGGATGCAGCTGAACAGTAGTTTTCACAACTAAAAAGTGTAAAATAAAAACTTTTTTTACAAAAAAAACAACCGACTTCCAAAAAACACTAATTTCGGAAGTCGGTGTCAAAAACTAATATACAAAAACCAAAGACCGACTTCCGAAATTAGTTATTTTTCACTTTGTAGTGTTTTTTGGAAGTTGGTTGTTTTTTTTTTTTTTGTAAAAAAAGTTTTTATTTTTCAGCATGATGTCTGGTGAAGCCGTGCGTAGGGCGGATCTGAGCAGTTGTGTTGCGATGTGTGCCGGATACGATGCGCCAAATGTTGTTGTGTCTGGAGTTTGTTCGTGGAGGGTCTCCGGATCAATCTCCCTCTTGCACAGCATCGTTGGTCGTGTTGCTGGGTTTAACATTGCATCACCTCGCTCAACTGACGCCTTCCTTCCTATTCACTTAGTTGTTTTTTAGAGTGTATAAGCTTTTAATAAACTAGCGCGCTTTTTCATCAACGATTGCATCTCCGCTTACCATCAGGCGTTTTGTCGACCTCCGTGGCGCAGCGGTCAACACGCCTGTCTGCGACGTGGAGGCCCCGGGTTCGATCCCCGGCCAGGTCATGATGGAAAACGATCTTTTCCTGATTGGCCTGGGTCTTGATGTTTATCTATATATGTATCTATCATAAATATAGTATCGTTGCGTTAGTATCCCATAACACAAGTTTAGAACTTACTTTGGGGCTAGCTCAATCTGTATGATTTGTCTGTATATATTTATTTATCAGGCAGGATTGCGATCAAGCATTAGTTAATAATTATTAAAAAAAAACCTAAAAATATTTTAGCGTTCACTAATAATAATATTTTCAGACATTTAATGCGAAGGGCGGGCGTTTTAGGGGGATTGTCTTGTGTATTATTGATGTTCAAAAAGTGCTGCAAACATTCTCAGCATAATAAATTAGAATAAATGACTTTTGATTTTTTTATACATAAATATTTTTAAGATAATATATTTTTGTGAAGTATGGATTTGATTTATCGTCTTATAATACTATGTTTCAATTCGCATTCGAATTAATTTAATTCTCGTACTAATCTAGCCGTTTCAAAGAAACTTGTTTCCTAATTTTCAATTACCTCCCTTGAATTCCAGAGAATAGATAGAAAGGGACATATATCAGATATTTTTCGCTCTTTACTGAAGCAAAACTGCACTCTAATTGCGAATCTGAAGAATGTTGAAGGAAATTATTAATTTATTGCTTCATTGGTTTGAAGAAATCGTCTGCTCAACCACATAAAAAACGCAATGGATTTCGTTAAACTGTCAAAATGAAAGTCATTGTTACTATTAATGTTTTACACAAACATCACTCTGGTATACACGACTACACATCAAGTTATACATAATTAGTACCAGCTGACTTCTGAATATACGATAAACTTATACAATGCGAGGTCAGCTAAAACTGGAAGTGTATAGTGTCATGTGAAGCCGTGTGTACATAGGTATACTGACGCCTGCAAGCATGACTCATTATTTTGTCATGTAAATACAGTCAGCAACAAAATCGACAATTTTACTTAATAACTGAACGAAATACTTGTCGGTCTCCGTGGCGCAGCGGTCAACATGCCTGCCTGCAACGTGGAGGCCCCGGGTTCGATCCCCGGCCAGGTCATGATGGAAAACGATCTTTTCCTGATTGGCCTGGGTCTTGGGTGTTTATCTATATATGTATCTATTATAAAATATAGTATCGTTGAGTTAGTATCCCATAACACAAGTCTCGAACTTACTTTGGGGCTAGCTCAATCTGTGTGATTTATATTTAAAAAAAAAAAAAAAAAAAAAAAATTAAAATATATTAAAGAATAGTGTGGCAATTGGTCTAACTGCACTGCTTTGATATCGCCTTCGGGTTGTGGAGGTCAGACGGCAGTCGTTTCACGGAAAATGTCAAAGTTACGCCAAAATCAGCAGTTAGACTGGTAAAGCGGACCCCAGACTCCAGAGCTGGAAAAAGGCTTCGGATGCGACTGGGATTAACGCTGAGATGATGATGATGATTGAGTGTGGCTACCATGGGTTTTCATTACGAAGACTCGATCTTTGATACCGCCAGCGTTTGACTCTTCGATTGGACCGCTTCAAGGTTGTAAGAACTCTCAGCCAATGACAGCGCCAAACGCGGACGATGCGTATGGTCGGGTCTCGTAATGAAAACTCGTGGCAGCCATACAGCACTCTGATTCCTTCTCTCTCTTCTTTATCTATAGCTCCGATTTCTTTGGTCACAAACTAAATTAAAGTTCAACACACCTTTTTCTCTATATTTCATTAAGAAAAGGAAGGAAGATGAAATGCTAGTTTAGACCTGTCAAATGTCAAATTATTCCGCTCCTGACGTAACTTGACGTATTTTGGTCGCCATGTTTATAATCGCGCGCCTAAACTGTCTATGGAGTGTCTTAATTTGACAGGATTAAACTAAAATGTTATGTTCTATCCTTTTCTTAATGAAATTAATATTATTTATAATTTCTAATTAATTTATAAGTGATGACTTATAATTGGCTGTCAGTCTGACATACATTTTTTTTTATTCTGTTTGTTTTAGCTGTAAGTTGTCCATAGTTAATAAATAAATAAATAAACAAGAGAATCGACGCCATTATCGAATCGTGTCATGTTAGAGAAATTTTGTTGTTGACCGTACGAGCTATATGGAAATAAATAGTTCGTGAATGACGCTGTAAAAATGTGGGCCTGTCTACCTTACTGAATAAAGTACTGATATACTTACGTATATATCTATGTACATACTAAAGTGTGATTAATTTACGATGTTGCTCGCTACTAATTACACTACATATACGTCTTATATGTACTCGTATATATTAAATCTGTCAGTTTCTCAGATGGTAAAACATCTCACGTGGATTCTTGGGTGGCAGAGATCATTATATCGCTGAGGCTCGTCTAGCACAGGATTGCGGCATAATGCTGAGCGATAGCGGTTTTGCGTGGAGGTGACGGATGTTAAACATTTCGTATTTTGAAACCGACTTCAAAAAGGAGGAGGTTACTCAATTCGACCGTATATGTGTTTTTGTTTATGTTTGTTCGCAGATAACTTCGTCGTTTATGAACCGATTTTGATAATTCCTATTTTTGTTGGAAAGAAGATTTTTTCACAGTGGTCCTATATAAGGATCTATCGGGGTTTGATGGTGGAACACTAGATTAATCAAGGGTAACTTTCAAAAATTGCGGGGGCGTCAAGTGCATTTGTAGGTTTTTTGTTAGGTATTTTAAAGTACTATAATTTGATAAAGGTCTGGAGTAGATATGATAATGGAGCCGGGAAACAGGCAAGAGAACTCCTTAACGATTCACAACAGCTACCTTGCGTTTGTGCTTGATTAATTTGTGTTGATTTATCGGATACATGATATGATCGGCTTTCGGCTTGCGGCTTTCGGCTTCAAGTTTTCGACTTTCAATTTTCGATTTTCGGTTGTTGGTTCTCGGTTCTCAATTTTCGGTGTTCGGTGTTTGGCTTTGTTTTTACTGACTAATATTTCTATTTTTAAAGTTATTTTTTCTTTGGCTTTGCTAGTATTGGCGTGGCTAGCTGGCCTATGGTGAATAATTTATTTTAATGTTCCGCATTTTGTTATATTAGTACTTACATGTATAGTATTGTATAAAGACAGGTGTTTTTTAAGCTGAACAGACAGCTTTGCTGCTGGAGAGTTTGTTCCGCCACTTCTTCTTCTCATTGAAAGAACTAGGAAGTGGCGAAGGCGTTTTATTTTACTGTTTTATATAACGTCGGTAACGTTAAAAAATATGATTCACAGCCTAATTTGAATTTTTGATTTTCAGTTAAAAATTACTGGCATGAAAACATGTATTTTCCATTAAGTAAACCAAGTTTTTAGAGATATATGTACTAGTGATTATAGCAATACATTGATTGATACATGTCTATAATTTCTGTAAAATGCCGTCAATATCTCCGTTTAAATATTTGTTTCATTACGCATTTCATAGTTAAATTTCACGTAATTTGAAATATAAACGTTCTGAGACAACTGTTAAAAGTGTTACCCTAGGCCTAATAGGTTGGAAGAATGGAATGTAGGGTATTGAACAATACTAGAAAAGCTTAGGTGTCGGTTTTGCCTGACAAACTGAACAAACAATATTGTTACGAATGCACCTTATGTCGATGAAATAAGGTTCAATATCGCGTGACATGCAGTGCGTAACTTTTAAGCCCTATAACTCGAGACCTTCCTTCTTCAGCCTATGGATGTCCACTGCTGGACAAAGGCCTCCCCCAAGGCTTTCCACGCTGACCGGTCTTGTGCTGCCCGCATCCATCGGCTTCCCGCGACCTTCACCAGGTCATCGGTCCACCTTTAAGGTACGGTCACGTACTGGAAGACGCAGCGTAGGGAGGCCCCCAAGGCCTCCCTACGCTGCGTCTTCCAGTACGTGGCCGCCACTCCAGAACCTTACTGCCCCATCGGCCATCAGTTCTACGACCAATGTGCCCTGCCCACTGCCACTTCAGTTTAGTGACTCGCAGAGCTATGTCGGTGACTTTGGTTTTTCTGCGGATCTCCTCATTTCTGATTCGATCACGCAGAGAAACTCCGAGCATAGCTCTTTCCATTGCCCTTTGTGTGACTCTGAGCCTTCGTATGAGGCCCATCAACTCGAGATCTATCCATTGTATAGGTGCAATATAAAAACGCATTGCTAGACCTAGGGTGGCCTATCGAATGGTACAGATTTCATCAATTTTGTCAGCAACGTGTCGACATCGAAATTTCCAGAAACTCGTCTCCGTCTCTCTACTCAATGTACTCAAGTTATGCGCTATTATTATTACGTCTAGACGAATCTGGAATGTTCGATCAGCTGACCTATATATAGCGCCGTGACGGCAGCGCACATTCAGTCTACATTCGACTATCAATACGGAAACATGCGACAGTTAAGAAGCGATAATTGAGAATACCTACTGCGACAACTGTAACGAGAACTTTGAGAACTACGTGAAGTAACATATCTGTAGTGTTATTGTGTGTTTACTACACGGACTTCGTCGACGTAAGGGATGACTTCGGTGCGACATCAGCTACGTTCTACTTGTCATTGCCTACGATCGCCAATAAACTTCGCAACCCTTAACGGGTATTTTAATACTCCTAGCCCGTAGCAATATGTTATAAACCGTGGTTTGATATATTCCTCCCGGTACCCTAAAACTCGTAAAGAGCTTCTAAAGACTCATTATTCGCCTCCATCTCCTAATATATGACATGCAAAACAAACTTAGCTATCATTCCCATCTTAAACAGCTACTATAAAACTTCGAACCATTATCAAAACCAAACTTGTGTCCCTTCAACCATAGTGATGTCCGTACAGTCAACGAAACAGATAAGTCATCTCCATGTGCCTATTGGGGCCAGCATCCAATTCAACCAGAGGCAGTTGAGTACCTGTATGGTACTTTCTAAGTATATCTTGGACACCAATGACTGATTAAAAGGTGAAGGAAAATATCCTTTGTGGGCTGGCAATTTTAGACTTAAAGTCTGGACTATAAGTCTAAAATTGAGCAAGCGTGGTGATTTTGCTCAATCCTTCTCTGTATGAGAGGAGACCTGTGCCCAGCAGTGGGACCATAAAAAGGTTGATGATGATGATGATTTTACATGGAGCAGCGTGATTTCCAAAGCTCGTAGCAGTCTCATGTTAAAGATAAGTTGCCATTCTACGTAACCGTAGTTTAGCCTGGTCGATTGATCCGTGTAGGAATTATTTCATAGACATGAGACTTTCATGTGGAGACGAAACATAAATATCTTTGTACGGTGCTGAAATATTTGATAAACTGCGTAGTAGAGATCGTCACACAAAATTTGGTTCTAAAGGTTTTAATTTGGTTCTTTATCTATATAATCAAAATAAAATGATTTTTCCGGTAAGCACATAACTTGAGAACGACTGAGTAGATTTGGTTTTAGATGTTCGTAATAATCTGAAGTTTATACGAAAAGAAAAAGTTGTAGAGTTTGTTTAAACTCAAAAAATTGTGAAAACTAATATGAAATTCGTTAGAATTATTAAAATTTGGAAAGGATAATGTCGGTCGGAAGTTTAAGAATAGAAATGTATCTAGTAGTTTTTAGCACTATAGTATAAGTTTGTATGCAGGCAGATAACTAGCTGCCAGCATACTTATCTCTTTAGTCGACTGTACAAGCAGCCAAATAATATATATATTATATACTTGCCACCACGGCACGCGGGTAGTTTGAACAAGTTGTTCGCTGCGGCCCGTGTTCCGAACTTCAGTAAAACTAGAATAAGGGGCGTAAATTCAGTAACGCCATTAGCTGGCGTCGCAAACCAAATTAAACTAGTATTTTGTTCCAAACTTGTGAAGCGATTATATCAAATTTTCGATTTTATCGTGGCGTCGTCAATAAGGAGGAGGAAGTAATATTATTTAGGACTATATGCCCAATCAAACATTAAGTTCGTTAAATTTGATGTTAGGCCACAACATCGGCTGCCGGCAGAAGTTACCACCCACCAGACAAAGTCTTACCGCCAAGCCATTCGTTGAGTTCCGGCATGATGTCTGATGAAACCGTGCGGGGGACGGGTCTGAGCAGTTGTGTTGCGATGTGTGACGGGAACGTTGCGCGAAATGTTGTTCTGACGGGAGTTTAGACGTGGAAGGTCTCCATATTAATCTCCCTCTGGCGCAGCATCGTTGGTCGTGTTGCTGGGTTTAACATTGCATCTCCTCGCTTAACTGCCGTCTTCCTTCCTATTCACTCAGTTTTTTGAGTGAATTGACTGCCAGTCCGTTGAGTATATTACCCGTTGACAGCGATGCTGATGGATCTTTCGACGCCATATTTGAGTTCTAAAAAAAAACAAGCTTTTTTTCATATAATTTTGGCTTACATTATGACAACACAGTTGGCGCAGTGGCTGAGTAACTACTGCGCTGCGTGTTGCGGGTTCGATTTCCGCACGGAACAATTACTTGTGTATGACCTACAGTTAGTTGTTCCGGGTCTGGCTGTTTGTGTATGTGAATTTAAGTGTTTCTGTGTGCACCTGTATCGTACAGGAGAAATTCCTAATGTGGGGCAACGTTTTTATAAAAAAACAAAACATTGCATGTCAAGGGGTCTCCATTTAGGCATAGAAATACCTGTAGTTCAACGCTTCGCGCTTCCAGTACATTTTAAATCAACAAAAAGGGACATGAGAGAAAACATAACAAAATGCGATTAATTAGATGTGTGTGTGTGTGTGTGTGTGTGTGTGTGTGTGTGTGCGTGTGCGTGTGTATATGTGTGTGTGTGTGTGAGGGTGTGTGTGTGCGTGTAACGTGCGCATCGATGGATACTGCTGTGTATTCTCTAACATTTCATTGTAAAAAAATAAGTGTGATAACATCACATCGCGTTCGTGTTTGCCTTCAGTATCGATCGGTTGATCGAAAGATTATTTTTAAGTCATATTACTTAAGTTACGACCAATCAATTAAACGAGCTGCCGACCTAATGACCTTTCGCATACATGTTTGTTGAAAGCATAGCATAAAAAAAAAAAAAAAAAAAAGTGTATTCGCAAACGGTTGTATAATAATTTTGTCCCGTTAAAAAAAAAAGTTTACAAGTGTAAATACTTGCGCATGGAAGTGATTCATACAATTTAAAGACAAAACTCTGAACTATGTAACTAAGTGTAGCCCTGGTGATAAACTGCAAATAAAGTGTAAAAGTTAGTGAGTGCAATAGCTATCTACCCACATTCCGAGTTTTCAAACCGGTCACTAATAAAACGCAAGAGTGAACAGCGCCTACAAAATTTTTCATTGCAATCAGTTTCACTTCTCCAAATTGCTGCTAAAGCGACTCTCACGAGTATTCCGAGCTACGCGCCTACGTTCTTGCTGTGAGTTACCCACCGGCTACGTCTCCACTGCTACCACTTCAGTCCAAAACTTACTGCTTGTCCGGTGCTACTGTATTGGTCATTATGGCAAATTTAAATACTTGCGCAGGATGTACCCAAAATATACTTAACAAATTGCATCTCACTTGTACACTATGCCGCAGTAACTACGACCTGGAATGCGCCAACATCTCCATAAACCATTTCAATAAAATTATGACACCTGACCACAAAAAAGTATGGAAATGTCAAGACACATGACAAAAACAGGAAACACAGATACACCCATACGACCGCTAACATCTACACAAAGCCAGTTTGAACGAGTAACCACACCCAACGAAGAAAACAATGTAACGATTCGACGTAAAACCTACCCTAACAGAGATTCGACAACTTTTGAAGATCTGAGCTTATTAGGCGATACATTATACCCGGAGGAAAAAAGCACCTCAAACATCAGCACTGAACTTTCCTTACAAAACCTAAGTGAAATAATTATGATGCGTCTCAAAGAAAATAATCAATCAATAATAGCTGATTCCCGGAGCATCATACGAACTGAAATAAATAAAGCTATTACGAAACTTACGGAAGATTTTGAACAGAAAACCCCTAATTTATCAAGACAAAACGAACAACGAATACAAGATATCGAAACGATTAACACAAAAATAGAAAACTTAATTAAAGAAAACGAACAATTAAAACAAGTAATTTCGGAAATTAAATCGTTATCTACTTCCTAGGGGAAGTAGATAACGATTTAATTTCCGAAATTACTTGTACATGTTTCCGTACAATTACTTGTTTCCGTACATTGAATTTTAGGAAATTCAATGTACGGAAAGCAATTCCAAAAAAATTGTAATCTACGGCTTCACCGAGTACTACAAAGAGCCTGAAGCTAACCTGCATGACCGAATCATAGAATTATTTCGCGATATTCTGCAAGTGGACCTAGTGGGCTATGTAGAAAATATGTATAGAATAGGTAAAAATCACACAAATTGCCGGCCACTAGTGGTAGAATTAATAAGCAAAAGAATGGCTAAATATATTAAGAACAATAGCGTCTACTTTCAAGGAACAGGTTTGTCTCTATCTGAGTTTTTGGATGAAAGTTCACTTAAGGAAAGAAAACAATTACGAGACGAAATGATCAAGGCAAGGAAGAAAGGCTTGCATGCAGTAATAAAAAATAATCAACTATATGTAGAAGGGAAAGCTACCATGTTGAGAGACGAAACACGCAGAAATCAACTGATTGCAACACAGAATGTGAAAATGCTTCATTCGAATCCTCCTCACGACACAAGCCACCGAGATCCAACGTACAGAAGTGAAGACACTGAAAATTATTCCTTTCGAAAACACAGACCAACTATTTAAAATTTTATTTCAAAATTTTCAAAGTCTTTATAATAAACAACACATACTTGAGTCCTTCATTGAAAACAATCCGATGTATAATGCAATATGTATATCTGAAACATGGTTGTCGAAAGAAAAACTAAGCATAGTACACTTTAGTGGATACAGAATAGCAGCGTCATACTGCCGCAGCAAGCGAGGAGGAGGTGGCGTCTGCATCCTCCTACAAGATCATATCGACTTCAAAGAGCGGGACGATATAACCAACATGTCCCTAGAATATATTTTAGAAGTATGTGCAATAGAGCTACCTAAAGAAAACATATTATTAGTATTAATGTATTGGAATAGAAGAGAGGAAGAAATATTTATTAGACAGTTAAAAGATATCGTTAATTATATAAATAAGAAGTATTTTAAATTTAATATAATCATAGGCGGAGACTTTAATATAAATATCTTAGAGAGAAATGTAAAGACTAGACAATTCCTAGATCTCATGCTAGAATACAAACTTACACAACACATAAAAACACCCACGAGAATAACACAAACCACATCTTCATGTCTAGACTTGATTTTCACAAACACTAACTCAAATCAAATACACACAACAGTAGAGGAACTAGGGTTTTCAGACCACAGCGGTACGACTATATACATCACCATACCAACACCACAGTTAGCTACACCAACAACCTGGGTTGTTAAAAAAAGGTTATTTAACAAAACAAATACTCTAAAGTTTAAGTCTAAACTAAATGAAGTCGATTGGAAAAAATCTTACCTGAAGAACAAAATTTAAATCAGAACTATAAAGCATTTCACGATACTTTAACAAATATCCTTAACCATTGTATACCAATATGTAAAGTTAAACTTAAAACTAAATTTAAAAAATATTGGTTAACGAAAGGCATCAAGATTTCGTGTAAAAACAAAAGACTATTAAAAATACTTACACTTAAAACTAAGAACCCTATCATTACAAACTATTATAAAAACTACGAAAAAATACTAAAAAAATTAGTCACTGAATCAAAAAAGGTTCAATATGTAAATAAAATAAAAAAATCTAACAACACGGTAAAAACTATGTGGAGTATCATAAATGAGAGAACAAATAAAAAACTAAAAAAAGAGCATAATAATATTAAATTACATATAAATAGCGAAGTTATATGCGAACCTAAACACATAGCAAACACCTTTAATAATTTCTTTGCGGCCATTGGAGAAAGCAGCACAAGTCTACCTGGTACAAAACTCGGGAATACCTCTGTACTAAATCCCATGGAGAACACGATGTTTCTCGGCCCAATAGACGCTTGGGAGGTAAACAAAATAATTAAAAACCTAAAAAATAAAAGCAGCCATGGGATCGATGATATACCTCCAATGCTCTTAAGACAATGCGCTAACGAACTGACCTTACCGTTTTACCTGCTCCTGAATCAATCGTTTGAGGAAGGTACCTTCCCCGATTTATTAAAAAAATCTATAATCAAACCAATCCACAAAAAAAGATCTAAAACCGACTCAAACAACTATCGCCCAATAGCCCTTTTGCCATCTGCGTCAAAAATCTTCGAATAAGCTATGTGTGACCGCATTTATGCTTTTTGCCAAAAATATAATATTTTTAATGAAAGCCAAAATGGCTTTCGGAAAAACCGTTCCACCACCTTAGCTGTCTATAAATTTATCCAAAAAGCCCTTAACATAATAAATAATAAAGAATACGCAATAGGAATATTACTAGATATGACCAAAGCCTACGACAAGGTACAATTTGGTATATTACTTAAAAAATTATACGGAATAGGTATACGAGGAAAGGCCCACGAATGGCTAAAATCATATTTAAAAGATAGGGAACAGTTAGTTGAAATAGAATTCTTTAAAGACGCAAATAATGAAATTGAAAAAATTCGATCAAGCAGAAAAGCGATTAACTCCTCAATTCCTCAAGGGAGCGTTATAGGTTGCTTATTATTTTTACTTTACGTCAATGACCTACCTACGACCATAGAAAGCCCATGCGTCCTGTTCGCAGACGATATATCCATTCTAGTATCATGCAAAAACAATGAAAATATAGATGAAACTCTCAACTCCATACTTACCAAAACATGCAACTGGATGACCGATCATAATCTTGAAATAAACTATCCTAAAACAAAATTAATAACGTTCTATAGTTCTTGCAATTTACGAGCGCGCGTGACTCTTGCTTGTGGTATGTTGTGTACATGCACAATGCGTTAGTGTGTGTGCCTGACGGAGCGTTCAGTAGCGAGCGGTCGGCCGCTCAGGTCACTTGTGCTTATTGTTTTCACGTCGCTATCCGCCACGAAGTACCGTCAGCATGTCAAATACCGATAAAAAGCGAAAAATTATTCGTAGTGAGGTGAGTTATTTAAATATGCATTTATAGCGTTAATTTAATATTGTATGGTATGGATCAACGATCATGAACATTATATTATCTTTATTATTTGTAGGGTCGTGCAATTATCGCTCGAGTTTTTCATTTTCTTCAAGAAGAATATAATTTCATGAAGGCGAATAATAATGATAATTGTGATTTGAGTCCTTTGGCTAACGTAAGAAAACGAACCGCCGAAGCAACAGGGGTCAGTGAACGTACTGTAACTTCTATTTTGAAAGAAAAAAAAGAGATGCCCTCTACATCTGCCAAGTTTCTATCACTAATGAAAAAACGTCGTAAAAGAAGTAGCAAATTTGATTTTTATAATTTTGACACTAATTTGATTCGAAGTACAATTCAAAATTATCACATCGAACACAAGGAAATTCCAACTTTAAACAAAATTCGGTCAGTTCTCAGAGAAAAGATAGACTTTGACGGATGTCTAAGCACTTTACGTTCATTGCTCATAAAAATTGGTTATAAATGGCGAAAGATTAGCAGTAACCGACGAGTATTACAAGAAAGGCATGATTTACAACTATTGCGTTTAAAATATTTGAAAAAGATTTCTCAGTGCCCTGCAGAAGGACGTCCTATTGTTTACACTGACGAAACATATGTTTTAACGTCACACGTTCGACAAAATACATGGGGCATAAAGGATAAAGATACTCCATTTATGAAGAAATTAGGTACTGGGAGCCGGTTTATTATAGTGCACGCAGGTACTAAAGATGGATTCATTCCAAATGCCTCATTGGTGTATAAAGCATCCTCCACAACTGGAGATTATCACTCAAATATGAGTTTTGAAAATTATAAGAAGTGGCTAGAAGAGAAACTTATGCCAAATTTGCCAGAAAGGGCAGTTATTGTGATGGATAACGCGTCCAATCATAACGCCCGCAGCAGTAAAATTCCTACGTCCAGTTCAAGGAAGAGCGATATGATAAAATGGCTAACTGATAAGGGAATTTTATGTAACGATCGATTAAAAAAAATCGAACTCTATGATTTAATAAAAAATAATAAACATCGTTTCATAACATTCAAAATCGACGAAATAGTTAAAAGCAAGAATTTTGAAATATTACCTTTGCCGCCCTATCACCCTGAGTTGAACTGTATCGAAAATATCTGGGGAATTTAAAAAAATAAAATTGCAACTAAAAATATCGGACAAAATATGACTATTTTACAAAATTTAATAAATGAGTGTATGAACGATATCGACAATGATACCTGGCGTAAAACTTGCAAGTATGTCGAAAAACTTGAAGAAGAATATAGAAAATATTTCGATTTGGACTTCGAGTTAAGGATTAATGTAGAATCAACTGATAGCGACACTGAAGAGTTTGAAGATAGTGACACTTCTGACGATGAATAATAATTAATTTTAATAAAACTTACTATTAAAATATTTGTTTTATTATCATTGTTGGTTTCAAAGAAAAAATAATTTTAACATTGATTATTTGTATGCTAACCGTAGCGCGGCTCACGCACACATTTACACGTATACAGATACGACTTGAACACAACTAAGAGCCACGCGCGTTCGTGAATTGCAAGAACTATACCCTTACCCAAAAACGCCCTTAACATTAGACTTCACCTTCAACAACTCAAAGTTAGAAACTGTTAACGAATTTACCTTACTCGGACTAGTTATAGACACACACATAAACTGGAAACCACACATACAAAAAACGCACTCAAAAATTTCAAAATTCTCTTACGCCCTCCGTGAAATAAAAAAGACTACCAATTTCGAAACAGCGCTCACCACCTACTATGCTTACGCTTATGCATGGCTTAGCTATGGTGTTACCCTTTGGGGTAACAGCACAGATGTACAAACACTTTTCATCCTGCAAAAGAAACTGATAAGAATCCTCGTAAACATTGAGCAAACAGACAGTTGCAAGCCATTCTTTCAGAAACATAATATCTTAACTCTTCCCTGTATTTACATTCTAGAATCATGCAAATTTGTTCTGAAACACCAAGAGCTGTACTCAAAACGAGATGACAACCAGTCACGCTATCAACTCAGGCATCGTTCTAAACTAAACATGCCACGTTCACGGTTAAAAATGCACTCGACAAGTCCCTATGTGATGTCTATTAAACTGTATAATAAACTACCCGCAAAAATAAAAAAAGAAGATAAAATAAATATATTTATAAGAAAACTTAGACAATTTCTTATAAATAAATGCTACTACTCTGTCAACGAATACCTCAATGATAGAAATATAAAGACACAAACTTAAATAGACATACATACATCCGCACACACACACACACACACGCACACGCATCCTCTCACACACACACACCCCCACAAACGCACCCGTTAGCAAGCAACGTAGTAAAGTGTAAAAAAGTGCTTCCTCTCTCCTAACTTCACTTATTTTGTTTGTGCCCGACAGGGTCCACATGAACTAATTTTAAGTACCTATTACCATCTAAGAATACATGTGGAAAACAATAAAAGTATTGAGTATTGAGTATAATCATACACAATCATATGCAATCATGCACAATCAGACATAAAGTCATGGTGGCCTAGTAGTTAAAACACCAGCATCTCAAGTATGAGTGTGCGGGTTCGATTCCAGGTCAGGCAAGTACCAATACAACTTTTCTAAATTATACCTATACATATACTTCCTAAGTATATCTTGGACACCAATGACTGATTATAAGGAGAAGAAAAACGTCTTGAGGAAACCTGGACTTTAGGTCTGAAATCGCCAACCCGCACTGAGCAACCGTGGTGATTGCGCTCAATGCTTTTTTGTATGAAAGGAAAGCTGTACCGAGCAGTGGGACGATAAAAAGGTTGATGATAATGATGATGATGGTGGTACCATAATCGAGTCTATTATACTGTTCCCGATACTGAGACACTTACGTCTTTTATATCAGAGAGGGTGAGATTTCACATCATAATAATAAATTATTAATTTCTGTAAATAGGTTTGTACAAGCACTTTTACCTGGAGCGGTTTTGCCTCAAGGTCGCAAAAGCATCCATTGAAAGAAATAGGACAAGGGCAGCACAGCCAAGCGCTGTGCCGTCGGCAGGAATGTGATAGAAATCATGCCAATAGTAGTAATGTAATGACATATAATAATAGATTTAGCTAGATTATAAGAAATTGTAAAGTGATATAAAAAGACGAAAAGAAAAAATGACATAAGAAAATAGCAAAAGAAATAGACATGGGAAAGAAATAACCCAGAAAAGACAAGGCGAAGCCGCAAAAAAGTATAGCGGTAAAAGAAAAGACAAAAGAAAAATCAAATGGCAAAAAAGAATTCTTGCCAAGCAAGAAGCGATAGACGGCACAAACAAGGAAAAAAAAAAAGCACTATTACCAACAATTGTACCGGCAAGCACAGCATCGGGCGCCCATTGACTATCGGTCGGATGACCTGACCAAAATAGCAAGGAAGCGCAGGAGGCTTATGTCCAGCAGTGAACTTCATGTAGCTGAGATGATGAAGCACTTTCATATTTTTTTGCCATGTCTTCGAATTTCTGGTCCCAGAACAGGCCGGTTTACTCGTGATGTTCAGTCTCAGTTTTTGATAGTAGTGGTGATGAATTGCTTGGTTTTCAATCCTTAACCTACAACTCGTAAGACCACTACTGTGTTCTGATTATTCTAATAAATAATGGCATTCAGCCTTATTACCAGGGATCTACAACGTATTTATCGAAATCCAGCTCAAGACACACCTCTCCCTCCAACAGAGGAGAAAACAAGCTTCATGAAGGTATAAAACTATCCTTTTATAACTTCAATTTAGTTTATAAACGCATACTTACATAGTCGTAAACGTTATTTGCATGTTACCTTACTAAATACATTCCTAAACAGTTCCCGTATATGTACCATCACTACTTTTAGCTAGCTCTTTTCTAACTTTCCGACTCCAGTGGGCCTGGTACGCAGTAACGGAGTGAACGTAATTTCAAAACAATGTTGTCATTGAAAATACTCTTTCCCTACATAATAACGCCATTGATCCCTAAAGATAATCATATGAGACTAGTCTACCAGCGTTAGTGAGACCAGCAAAATTAAGCGGTATGGCACTAGGCAAGTAAATGAATTATTTGGATGTTTAAGTCCATGAGTAACATAAAAAAATGTATCATTAATAAATAGTCACCCATCCACAAATCGAGTTTTCGACCGCAATCCTGCCTGGTAGTAAGTAGTAATGCAATCGTTGATGGTAAAGCGCGCTAGTACAACATTAAGAGCCTATTCACTGTAGCCTGGAAGACACTCAAATTGTAGTCCGACGGAAACACCGTCGCTGGCAAATTGTTCCGCTCCCTCGATGTACGCGGTATAAAAGACGAGGTGAGACACTTCGTCCGGATCGTAGTGGTGTCAACAACGTAAGGGTGGAAACTCGCCGTATGACGGGTCGTCCAATGATGGAACGGAGAAGGGGGAATTAAATCATGCAATTCCCTCGCACACTCTCCAAAAAGCATCCTATAGAACATCGACAGGCTGGCTACTTTTGGCCTGTGCTCCAGGCTTTGGAGACCGGTTTGAGCTAATTCTGGGTCGGGTGGGTAAACCTCGTGCTCCTGTTAGTACAGGATGAGGATTAAATAGTAAATTTTAGATTAAAAATCATTCGAATCTAAATTACGTTGTCGTCGCTCGTTCATACGGGGCCTCTAACTACAGAGTCAACTAGAGCACTTTGTGCAGTCACAAATGAAGTTACTTCGTACTCCGAATGAATAAGTAAACGAGGCAATACTGAGGTGCGTTGAAACTCTCATGCTCAAAAGAAATTGGTTAATTTAAAAAAAAAAATACTGTCAGTTTTCAAAAGCGTTAACTGGCTTGTAACATTCATTAAGTAGAAAATAAATCTGTTCGCAGCGTCAAAAAGTTGCTTTCTATTTTGCTAACTGACGAACGTTTTCATTGAGGTATAAGTACGTCTCATTCAGTACATGATGAATTACTTCCAATTCAAGGACGTTCAGTGTGTTATGAGACGAGAAATGCTCAAAGTTTTCCTTGTGAATATTTTTATTTATTTTATTTAGGAAAAAATTAAGAATGAAGTTATCCGGAAAAGAAGCAGAGTTACCGACATAGCTCGCGGAAGATCCAAGCTGAAGTGGTAACAGCCATGTTTATCGTAGAACTGATAGCCGGCGGGGCAGACGAAACCTAGAGTGGAGACCGCGTATCGGCAAACGGTAGATAGATGGATGACCTAGACCGTACCTAGCTGGAACAGACTGCATGGGGACGGCGGAGGACAGGGAGTAGTGGCTTAGTCTGAGAGAGGCCAATATCCAGCTGAAGACTACTTTAGGCTTAGTTGAATCTGTGTTGTCATAAATAATAAAAACCAAACTACACAAAATACAGGACGTTTAAGGTGTGAGGTGTCTTATATTTTTAAGGGTTTTACTACAAATTCGCGGATCTGTTCTACTAATTTGGATAATTTACTACTAAATATTCTTCTTCTTAGCCTATAGAATATAAATAAAATATTTACTCCCTAGACATTCCAGTTTTCTCACGATATTTCCTATCACCGTCCATTTGATAGTATCTTCGACTAAATACCTCCCGCATCGCCGACTTATCTCGGTTTGAAAGACTGCTATTAACTGACCACAATGTTTCTCTACAACAGTAAATATCTTTACCATATCGTCCACAATGGCTGAAAACTAAACTATGTACAAACGACCTAAAAACGTGTTTATTTTCTGAAAAGAAGGTAGCAAAATAAGCTGTACATAAGTAGAAAACCGGGAAACTGCAATGTATTCACGAGATACGGAGCGCTTAATAAAGATTATAGTGTACCTCGGTGTAGGAGCAATATGTAGATGTTACGGAACAAAGGAGAGATCACGAGTCTTGATACTGGTAACTGTTACCGCTGTGTGGAATCTTTCTTTTTGGTATTAAAACGAATATCGCATTAGCATTGCTGTTGGTATCCTTTATTGGTAATTGTGGTCGTTTGTGAGGTGAGAATTCGCCATTTGAATGCTAAACCTTATAAAGGGTGTATCTGACATCGACACACAAACGAGTACCATGGATCCAGTACATGATTATGAACCCCCCAGTGGTGGAATTTTGCGTCGGCTTTGTCCCGATTTAAAAAAAATAATATGCAGTTTTTTCACTTCAGACCGTTCATAATTGCTATACTTTTATAACCCAATAAGATTTTAAAGTAAAAATTAATTAATTCGTTAATTACACAAAACAGCGCAATGTGAACAATACTAGAAAAACTATCCGATCAGCTGATTTAATAGAATTCGCATCAGGGGTCAACGTCATACCTACATACACGCACGGCGGCACGCTTGCAACGTTCAAAGGCCGAGCCGACACTTCTTTTTAAACACTGATATTTCTCTAACTGCTCATTAACGACATAAATGACTATCATAATTTTGTTGGTGGCATGCGGTGTAGTCTTTTTGCGAAGTTTGCGTTACGATGTCAGATACGTCCTGTATACAATGTTATTGTTTGTTTATGCGAAACCCGAAACACATGTCCAGTATTTTAAGTAAAGAATCTATCTACAAAATTTCAAAACAACAATATCATGAAAAACACAAAGTTATGAGCTTGTTGTTCTACTTGGTTGTCCCAACAAAAGTATAGTCAACGCTTCGTTCGCCCACCCGCGTCTGCAGCGGCGCGGCGCGGGGTGGCCTTTCTCACGGTGATCTACCGCCAGATATTTTGTGCGCTCGGTAACCACGCTGCAACAATTTCTGAATGTATTTAGGTAAAAATATAACATGGTGTAAAATGATTGGAATCGATTCAGTTGCTTATACTAAACAAAGTATATTCAGATTTCGTACAAAGAAAAAATTACGTTCTATAGTTATTATACGTATATATTTAGTCCTACCTTGAAAGCCGGGAGATAGAAATGAGGAGATTTTGAGATTTTTTATCACATTATTGGACAAAGGGCCATTAGTTACTCGTCAGTAACTGGCCCGATGCAAATATATCATGTGCGCACACTAATTTCGTAAACCAAGTCACAGTAAAAATTTGTCTAGCAAGCAAAGCGAGCAGTGCTTTGGCAGCGGTCGGCGAGCTACGTACATCTAAGTTAAAAAAAAAAGTTATTAAGTCATTTAGTATTTTAGGACAACACTAAAACATACAAAGGAGATTTAGGCCACGAAATTAAAAAAAAATAAGCACTACCGTTTACATATACGAAAGCGATAAATTAATTCAGTTTATCACAATTCTCTGTTGGCCAATACAAGCTGCGCCAATACATCTATTCCTTCACCTACATCTAATAAAGTAATATGTACAAGAGATTTTTTGAAATATGGCTTGCCCTAATCTGCCTTTCAAAAACCCAGGTACACAAAGCCATCCAACCAAATCTCAATTAGGTAACACACAGGATTTGAAAACGAGAAAATAAAATTTTGAATCTCTTTTGCCATCCGAATGTAATTCTAAATGAATTTCAGCCAGTTTGCAATTACTTACTAACTTTGTGGAGCACAAACAATATTTTAGCTGCCTCATTATCTGCACGGCTGGATGGATCTCAAGGTCATTAACACAACTTTTGCGAAGAATAAATTGGCATTGGAAAGTTAGTGTAACCCTTCAAGCTAAGTGATTAAAGTTAAAATCAATATCGGTCTAGCAATGACTACAAAATCGTCTATAAAAATAATATAAAAATTTATCCTTCAATATAGAATACACTACTTTTTTTGCGTACACTATCATCGTCAACATTTCAGCAGAAAGACGTCCACTGCTAGACATAGGTCTCCCCCAAGGATCCCCACGATGAACGGTCCTGCGCCTCACACATCCAGCGGTTTCCCGCGACGTTCACCAGGTCGTCGGTCCACCTTGTCGGAGGCCTATCCAAGCTGCGTCTTCCGGTATGTGATCGCCACTCCAGAACCCGTCGGCCCCATTAAGCATCGGTCCTACGGGCAATTTGCACGGCCCACTGCCACTTAAGTGTTGCAATTCTTTCACATAAAAACACTCACCCCACATAAACATACGTAGGTACACACAAATTGCATATGTGGGAGCTTCAAATTCAATAATAGTTTTCATAAAATAATTTATATTAACGGGTATAATAACGCATTCAGGGTGCTCTTGGGGTTGCCGTGGCGCTGTAGTGCCTCAGGGGTGTTCGCAGAAGCGAGTGTCGACGGGTTCGCCGCGATCATGCGAAAACGTTGTTCCATGTCCTTCCATGATGGCGCGCTTGTGCTCCTTCTCCAATGGCATCCTGAGTAACACACTTCAGACCAGTGGGACTCCCCCCTTTTACGTAGGCGGATAAGAGTCCAGACCCACTTTAATAAGTAATTTATTACTAACATTATGCTAAGCTTTATTTGTACTAACATTATATGGATATTTATGTTTTTTAACCTGAAATAAAATGGCAATTTCATTCTATCACCTTTCCATTACGAGTCGACTGAGATAATTGAACAATCATTATGGATTTAGCAGATTACGAAATGTTAAATGCAGTGACAATGGAATCGTGTTAGAACGACAAATTTATAAAAATAGACTGCGGCACCAGGTCTACCTACATAATAAAGAGTGTTCTATTATAATTACAGCTCGGTATAACGCAAAACTCAACACGTATAGAAATAAGAATGCAAATACGTTTATAAGCTGTGAATATGATGCAAAGAAAGACAACAAACAGCTGGGGGAAATATACGTAACATCCTTTCAAAACAGTAAAGTTCGGTAAGTTAACATTCAATACATGGAGCGAGTCAATCTGATCAAAAGAATCGAATTAGATCGACGTCGATCGGTTTTAACGGTTACGTGAACAAACATGAAATGCATTACGACATCTAACACATTTTAAGCACGGCCTAACCGTTGTGTCACCCTTTGTAAAATCTTTATATTTTGTTCTGTAATCTACAACATATTTTTATTGTTTATGCGAAACCCAAAACAAAAGAATCTATGTACAAAATTTCAAAAAGATATCATGAAAAACCACAAAGTTATGAGCTTGTTATGCTACTTGGCTATCTCAACAAAAATATGGTCCACGCTCCGCTCAGGCGGACGAGCGGGGCGTTGACCTCAGGCGTCAACTGTTGCGCTGCAGTGCTCTATACCAGGGGTCGGCAAGTAGTTTTAAGTAGGGTCCGGATATTGCTCGAAAATTTTTAAAAGGTCCAGAAAAAAAAAACAACTGATAATAAGTAAGTACAGCTATTTATTACCTAAAATTAGTGTGAAAAATTGCATCGGCGGTCTTGAGCCAGGTTTTTAAAGTTTGGTTCTCGTGAAGAACAGCTAATTCGAAGAGTGTCTTCTAAGTGAGCGTCTGTTAATCTCGAACGATATTTGTTTTTCAAAAAATTCATTTTTGAAAAAGATGTTTCGCATATGTATGTCGAGCCAAACATAGTGGGCAAATTGATAGCAAGTTTTTTGCAATTTTGATATTTTTCTGGGACATGTTTGACCCAAAATTCTTCAGTTGACACCTTTTTATAAATTTGCAAAGACACATCTTCATGCAGATCGATTATTTCCATTTTAAGTGATGGCTTTGGCAGATTAAATAACTTGGCAGCCACATCTGTCCATTCGGCTGCTGCATCACCTTCAAAGGGTGAAGAAACAGAGATAGCTTGCCCATCTCTGCAAAGTCTTGGAATCTTGTGGCAAATTACGCAGAAATAAAAGATTGGTTCAAAAATATTACGTATTTGTTTATACTTACTCATCAGCCCAGTATGACACATAGCTTACGCACTCGTATATATCAATACGCACGCACTTCTACCCAATCACATTCACACACACACATGCACACACACACGCACACACACACGCGCACACACACACACACACACACACACACACTCACGCGCACACACACACACACACACACACACACACACACACACACACTCACACACTCACTCACTCACTCACTCACTCACTCACTCACTCACTCACTCACTCACTCACCCACTCACTCACCCACTCACTCACTCACACATGCACCTACGTGCTGCTCACTTACCTTTATTGCATTTATTTTTTGTTATTTTATTCTTTTTTGTCCATTTTATTTTTGTAATACCACAATAATTTTGAATTACTTTTCTGATTGTTAATATCTATCTATGGCTCATTATATGTAATTAGGGGTGGAGACCTGGTGTCCTGAAATACAAGCATATAGCTCAGCTTAGGCACCAGTCTCCCACAATACGAAAATTGTATACCTTAAATTTATAATTGGTAGCTGTAAACATGTATTGTGGTGAGAAAATAAATAAATTATTATTATTATTACTTGACATACCTACAATACCTACATTACAATATTTGGCGGTCCGAGGTTCTACCTTTCGCGGTCCGCCTGTTGCTGACCGTTGCTCTATACTATGATATACCGTGCCCACTCGGTAACAACAGTGCAAAAATTTCTAAATGTATTTCGGAAAAAATATAACATAGTGAAAAAATTATTGGAATCGATTCAGTTGCTTATTCTGAACAAACTATAGGAGTATTCAGGTTTCATATAAAAAAAAAACTTTGTAAATGGTGTTCACAATAAAGAGTATTCTATTCTATTCGTTCGTAGATCTTTAACAGTCGTTATAGGTTAATAGAAACTAAAACTCTGACAACCAGTCTCACTGTTGAGTTATTGGGTTACTCAGTAACTGGGTCGTGGAATTCGTGGAAATAAGTAGTCTGTCTATGTAAGAAGCTGCAGGGTAATTGCGTAACATAGTATCAGTAGCAATGGCAGCCTCCGTGTCGTAGCGATAGCAACGCGGCCGCTGCGCAAGGAAACGCGTGTTCGACCCCCGCGCAGTGCAAATATTTGTATGCATGAATATGAATATTTGCACTGGTCTGGTCGTGCCTCGGAAAGCACGTTAAGCGGTAGTCCCGGTTGCCAAACGAACATCTAGTGGCAGTCGTTGCGGGTTGTGGGAGCCCTCAAAAGTCCAACAGTTGATCTAATTGCAATGCTTCGTTATCGCCTTCGGGTTGTGGAAGTCAGACGGCAGGTGCTTCACGGAAAATATCGAAGTTTAGTCAAAATCAGCAGTTAGACTATTAAAGCGGACCCCAGACTCCAAAGCTGAACAGCTTCGGATGCGACTGGGATTAACGCTGGGATGGTGATGATGGTGAGTCTCTCTAAGTAAAGTACTGCGAGGTAATTGTGTAACACATTATCAGTAGTAATGGGTTTTTACTTATACAGTTTAATAGCATTCATTCCGTTATTAACGTTGTTGAGCAGACACATTTTCGAACATAGGGAGCAATGGAATAGCAATAAGCTTCAAAATGATATGGTGTGTTAGGCAATTAGTTTGCTGGTCATCAGCTGCATCTGGTTAGACTGGAACTTCATCATCATCATCATCAGCCTCTGCTCGACCACTGCTGAACATAGGCCTCTTCCATGACCACCTCTACCATGACGACATCAAAAAGGTGGCTGGCCACTACCAGCCACCTTTTTGATGTCGTCACTCCATCTCGCCCAAGGGCGTCCTACGCTACGTTTGCCGAGACGCGGTCTCCACTCGTGGACTCGTTTACCCCAACGGTTGTCGACCCTGTGGCATATGTGAGCAGCCCATTGACACTTCAGCTTGCTAATCCTCTCAGCTATGCTGCGGTCCTTCAGAGAGACGCCCGACATAGCCCGTTCCATAGCTCGCTGAGCGACTTTAAACTTATGGACCAGTCTGACCGTTAGTGTCCACGTCTAGGCTCCGTAAGTCATGACGGGTAGGACGCATTGGTTGAAGATTTTAGTATTCAAACTTTGGGGTATGGGCGACGAAAATACCCGACGAAGTTTACCAAATACTGCCCATCCCAGCTGGATCCTTCTATTTGCCTCCTTCTCGAAGTTGTTTTTCCCTAACTGCAACGTTTGCCCGAGGTATACATATTCTGAAACAACTTCGAGCGGCATTCCGTTTACGGCAACCGGTCCCGGAGTGACCCGTTCATTGAACATAATTTTGGTGTTGTCTAAGTTCATCCGGAGACCGATGCGTTGGGAGGATTCAGCTAAGTTGGTCAGCATTTGTTCCAGCTCTTGCTGCGTTTCCACCATGATGACGATATCGTCCGCAATTCGCCAGTGTGAGATGTCCTGACTTGAACTTCGACTTAACATAAATGGGAACGTGGCAGATTGATTGAAGCGAGCCCTAGCCATATAATCAGTAATGCTACTGGGGAGTTTATTCCGCCACTTCTTCTCACCGCTGATGAGCGGGGTTTTGGAGACTAATTTTGACGTTCAAAAAGTTCTAATTCTCAGCCAAATTATACGAGACTTTATATTTTGAACTATAAAAAGAGAATTGTTAAAACTGGTACACAAATAACAGTTATCAAATACTTCATCATCTCAAAATCACGGATCACAGTGTGCTCACATATCTTTGAGGTACGCGTGAAATACAACCCGCCGTCGAGACCTTTCCTGGTCCTGACCGGGCGGCGAGTAATGGACAGCTCGCCTATTATCGGGCAGCAAGCCCGACGGAGTGACTGCCTGTGTGACTTCCACAGCCCATTTACTAGGTAATACGTGGTTGTCAGGATTCCGGGTTTCTTACGACCGTAACGAGTGTCAAAAATTCACAACTTACTGCCAGGACCAATGGCTTCGAGGCACGGAAGGATCTCGGTATGTAGAGCTGGTCACTCATCCAAGGACCTGCCGCGTCAATCGTAGCTTTTTTTTGTATAAATTATAAACTAGTGCTTCACCGCAATCCCAACTGTGTGTGTGAAGCAGTGATGCAATCGTTAATGGTAAAGCGCGCTAGTTTATTAAGAGCCTGCTGGCTCTAGCCTTGAAGACACTCAAATTGTAGTCCGACAGAAACACCGCGGCTGGCAAATTGTTCCAGTTCCTCGATGTACGCGGCATAAAAGAGGAGGCGAAACGCTTCGTCCGGATCGTAGTGGTATTGACAACGTAAGGGTGGAAACTCGCCGTACGACGGGTCGTCCGATGGTGGAACGGAATTATGGAACAATCATGCAATTCCCTCGCACACTTTCCAAAATGCATCCTATAGAACACCACAAGGATGACAATCGTGCTTTTTGAGTCATGGAGAGATCTTGGTATGTTAAGATGGTCACCCATCCACAGATCAACCGCGGTAAGCGTAGCTTAACCTTGTCGACCTGTGCAGCTGTTATTATTTTGCCACGAGACCCTCTATTATTTAGATTATGTAAATCATAGTTTTAAATATATACAGGACACCACACGTAACAGCATCAAAACTCAATTTTCGTCCGAAATTCTAAATCGAAAATGAAAAATGCAAACGATTCAACATTCTGAGCGTAGCACAAAGCATTTTCATAAGAAAACATGTTCAATTTGCGTCGTACAACCCCGCAGGTAAGTTCACAATGAAAATATTTTCTTAATGTTCCATTTACTAAGAAATCTCTTGCACATATTTTTGTAAAAACTTTATATCTGCTCTGTACCGTATACAGAGATGAATGTAACGAGAGTACAATAAATAGGAGCTTCTTGCAACCTTGACTTGACATATAGGATTAGTTGGTTAAATTCGTAAGATACTAATTACTTAGCATGTGTTAGCGGAAGAACAGTCCCCTTCGTAACTGTGGATAGGTATATGTAATCAAGCAATGAGATCGCAAAGGACTGATTGCTACTGCGTTGAGGGTTACGAGTTTAATTCCAGGTTTATTGTATTATATTTCAATTTTTACTGCAGACTGCTAATAGCAGCGGTGGTCTAGTGGTACACAATTTACAAGTTGTAGATCATATGTAGATTCGAACCTCATCAGGCGCTTTATTTTGTGTTAATTCATACGAAAATTGTAATTAGTGATATATTTGTTGCGCATTCTCATATTTTGTCATGATTCTACAGAATTTTAATATATTTTTTTTTGTCACATTATCTTATTATTTCCAATGATGATGAATTAATTCTCAATTGTTATTGACTAGATTTAAATCTTATTATAATATTTTTTTGATATCTTATGGCTATGGTTAAGCTATTGACTGCTGCGCTGCGTGTCGCGGGTTCGATTCCCGCACGGATCATAAATTTGTACGACCTACAAATAGTTGTTCCGGGTCTGGATGTTTGTGTATGTGAGTTATATGTTTGTAAACGCACCCACGACACAGGAGGAATTCCTTGTGTGGGGCAACGTAAAAAAAATAAAAAAATATTGTTATTGTATGTAATTGTTCATTTCGTAATTTAGAATATTAATTTTCATAACGTAAGTTTATTTTTACGCGAATGTTCTGCATGTCTATTATTGACACTAACACTAGAATAAGACCTTTAAAATATTAAATAACCATGTTTGTGTTTGTGTTGTTGATGTGCCTTAAATTAAATAAATAAATTAATTCATCACCACTGCTCTCAAAACGGCGAAGGAATACATCGTGTATGTAACATGGTTAGGTATGTCTTCTAAAGATAAAACTTCGAAGACACGTGACGACCAAGAGGTTTACCATTTGTTACCAACCCGCATTGGACACGCGTGGTGATTATGGCTCACTCCCTCTCACCTAGAGGTAGCCTGTGACCCAGGAGTGGGAGAATATTATAGGCTGATAATGGCGCCGATTCTGTTTTTCCCAAACTAAACTAATTTTAAGTTATGTGCATCTTTCTCCTTCCATTTCGTTGAGAAAAGGATAGAAAATAACATTTAAATTTAATCCTGTCAAATTAAGATACTCCATGGACAGTTTAGACGCGATTATAAACATGGCGACTAAAAATAGGCCAGTTTACGTCAGGAGCGCACTAATTTCACAGGTCTAAACTGACATTTTATCTTTTGTCCTTTTTTCAACGAAACAGAAAGAAGTTCTCGAAGTTGTTGACAGTTACGTGTACCTGGGACAAACTATCCAGTTAGGAAGGTCCAACTTCGAGAAAGAGGTCAATCGTCGAATCCAACTCGGCTGGGCTGCTTTCGGGAAGCTACGAAGAATCTTCTCGTCCGAAATACCGCAGTGTCTCAAGACAAAAGTCTTCGACCAGTGTGTGTTGCCAGTGATGACTTATGGAATTGAGACGTGGTCACTAACAATGGGCCTTATGAGAAGGCTCAAAGTCACTCAAAGGGCAATGGAGAGGGCTATGCTTGGGGTTTCACTGCGCGATCGAATCAGGAATGAGGAGATCCGCAGAAGAACGAGAGTAACCGACATAGCCCGAAGAATTGCAACACTAAAGTGGCAGTGGGCTGGACACATTGCCCGTAGGACCGATGCCCGATGGGGCCGACGGGTTCTCGAGTGGCGACCACGCACCGGAAGACGTAGCGTGGGTAGGCCCCCGACAAGGTGGACTGACGACCTGGTGAAGGTCGCGGGAAACCGCTGGATGCGGGAGGCGCAGAACCGGTCGTCGTGGAGAACCTTGGGGGAGGCCTATGTCCAGCAGTGGACGTCTTTCGGCTGAAATGATGATGATGATGATCATGAGAAAGAAAAAGATACACATAACTTAAAATTAGTTTAGTTTGTGAATAACATAATCGGCGCCATTGTATTGCAGACATGGGCTTTTTACAGTTTAGTTGATTGCGTGGGAAAACCTAAAGACTTTTCTCCTTTTCTCGGTGGTACGCCATAACATCGGCCGCCGGCAGAAGTTACCACCCACCAGACAAAGCCTTGCCGCCAAGCGATTTGTCGTGTTCCGGCATAATGTCTGATGAAGCCGTACGGTACGGTAGCAGTTGTGTTGCGATGTGTGCCGGGTACGATGCGCCTAATGTTGTTGTGTTGGGAGTTTGGTCGTGGAGGGTCTTCAGATCTCCCTTTGGCGCAGCATCGTTGGTTGTGTTGTTGGGTTTAACATTGCATCACCTCGCTCAACTGCCGTCTTCCTTCCTATTCGCTCAGTTTTTCTGAGTGAATAGACTCTAAATAAAATAGTGCGCTTTACCATCAACGATCGCATCACTGCTTACCGTCAGGCGGGATTGCGGTCAAGCGCTAGTTTATAATTATTAAAAAAAAGACTTTTCTGAAAAAAATATTTTCATTCTTAATAGCCGTCCAGCCCGTCATATCTTCAGGGTAAAGTCCTCTCTACTCCTTTTCCACTTCACTCTTTTTATAACTGTTAAAGAAGCAAAAGAGAAGAGAAGAAGGGAAAACTTTTGTAGAAGGTTCCCAGCTCATCCCGCCACCTTCGTCTGGGCCTACCACGATATCATCATCATCATCAACCTTTTATCGTAACACTGCTGGGCACAGGTCTCCTCTCATACAGAGAAGGATTGAGCGTAACCACGCTTGTTCAATGCGGGTTGGCGATTTCAGACTTAAAGTCCAGATTTCCTCAAGCTGTTTTCCTTTACCTTGTAATCAGTCATTGGTGCCATGATATTGCTTGCTGTTAAAACTAATTAGGTCGTCGCCCATTGGTCGTCTGGTATGCGGTAGATGTGTCCATCTCAATTGAATTTATCGTGACAGCCTTCCAAGTGACATCATTTTTGTTATGAAACGGTTGGTCGTATTCATAACCCTATATTTATTTACTTGAACTATATTGTCCCACTAGTGGGCAAATTCGTACCATCCCTAGATCGTCTCGCCAGCTCATAAGCTACACTCAACTTCGGAAACGGCGGTTATACAATGTTTTTTTTTGTATATGCAAAACCCGAAACACGTGGCCAATATTCTTGAGTAAAAAATCTATTTACAAAATTTCAAAAATAAATCACGAAAAACCACACAGTTATGGGCTTGTTATTGTACCTAGTTGTCCCAACAAAAATATGGTCAACAGACCGCTCACCAACCCGCGCGTGCAGCGGCGCGGCGCGTGGTGGCGTTGACCTGTCTCACGGTCCTTTTACTATGATCTCACCTGTGTGATCGGTCAGCTATGTTGCGTGCTCGCTAACCACACGGCAACGAATTTAAAATGTATTTGGGAAAAAATATAACATGGTGTAAAAATTATTGGAATCGATTCAGTTGTTTCTTCTGAATAAACTATCTATAGGTTTCGTATAAAGAAAAAATAAAGTTGAACATATATCTAAACTTGAACAAAATGCCGACGAAAGAATAATGTGGACGCCTTTTAACTAACAATTGTGTAAAATACTTTAGTATGTGTAAAATATTTTGTATATGGTCTGTAATCTATATGGTATCACTACATAGTATATAACAAAGTACCTTACCTGCCTTAGTATATTGTAGCAATAATATTTCGACGGGTCCCAAGAACAAAGTCCAATCATCAATATTGTCTTGCTGCAGTGCGAAGCAATAAAGTTACACGAATTTATTAAAATGCAAAAAAAAAAGAAAATTAATAGAAAAATATGGTAAAAGGTGTTTTCTTTCATCATATTTTTTTATTAATTTTATTTATTTTTTGGAACTTAATAGATTCGCGTAACTTTATTGCTTCGCACTGTAACGAGACAATTTTGTAGATGGGACTTTGGTCTTGGGACCCGTCGATTTACACCAACGACACTCCCATTTGTGGTTCAGATGGAGAATCTGTCCATTCTTCGGTTGCCTGGAAGAGGTCGCATTAGCGATAAGGCCGCCCATTGTATTTCTTTTGTGTTGAATGTTTTTGTTCGATGTTTGATTGGTGTACAATAAAGAATAAATAAATATTGTACACATTGAAAAGGTCTACAAAAAGTGTAAGTCAACGTATATGTCTATCTCTTATGGATATCCCACAGTAACCTTTTTTTGTCATTTATTTTGCGATAAATACGAATTTTCGAAGCCATTTTAACCAATACAGCATTAATCCTTTTCCAATTTAATATCATAAATACATTATTGATTTAATATAGATTTATATCGCCCATAAGATTTAAATAAATATTTTCGAAGATATTACAGATTTTTTTTAAAAATTGCGGGGAGTCGCGATTACGGCGGTACCGACTGCAGACCGCTATGTTTTTTATACAACGATCACAGTTTTTCTGCTGTGTATTTAGTATCAGCATTGCACCCTTGCGAAGCCGGGGCGAGTCGCTATTACATAATAAAGAGTATTCTATTTCTATTCTACGTGTACCGAACGGCATATCCAGTTCTTTCGTCAAATCAAGTTTAGGTATTAAACCGCCGGAATAACCCATCTCAAACTATTTATGTCCATTGTGTGGAGACTTTTGTCTAGCGGTCTCCGTGTATGAAATAATGCATGAAATGGCTGAAATGGTCCGACTATTTGAGTCTGGCCATTATATTTCTATTATTCCAATTCCACATAAAATTCAGCCAAAGAGACTTATAACAGGCTTAATTCTCCAAATGCTTGGTCAAATCGTGTCCTGGCTCTATTCCAAGTTAAGTGAATGAATTGATAATACTACGCTGACATACTAAAATGTCTGCTTATCTCTTAAAAAAATGTGTTTCTTAAAAACCGTTGCCAAATACGTAATACATCTAATACGTTTTTACCACACAGCTGCATCTTGAATTATTAAATTTAAACTTATGTAAAATGCTTGCTTTTTTAATAGATTTTGAACTCTATCACTAAAGCGTCAAGGTTCAAGGTTGACTGGGTAAATTTGAATGTTTCGGATTGCTTGATGTGTGTACTTGCCAGTACTTGCCGACCCGGATTTTGATTAATTTCTTTGCAAAAGCTTTTTAATTTTTTGTAACGCAATGCCCGCAAATTTTTGAATTGATTTCCGATTATCCTGTGACAACGTCAATAAAGTATGCATACAATCAATTTTTTTTTTTTTTTTAAATTTCATCTAGGTATATCTTACAGATTTAATAACGATGGAAATCGATTTAAATCTTAGATGAAAAAAACAAGAAGTCTTGAATGAGACAATTTGGACTTACAGGTATGTCAGGTAGGTTTTTTTTTATAAAATTATAAACTAGCGCTCCGCCTGATGGTAAGCAGTGACGCAGTCGTTGATGGTAAAGCGCACTAGTTTATTAAGAGCCTATTCACTCTAGCCTTGAAGACACTCAAATTGTAGTCCGACGGAAACACCGCCGCTGGCAAACTGTTCCAGTCCCTCGATGTACGTGGTATAAAGGAGGAGGCGAAATGCTTCGTCCGGATCGTAATAACACCATTACGATCCGGACGAAGCATTTCGCTTCCTAAGGGAGTAAGGGTGGAAACTCGCCGTGCATAAATCATGTGTTTTTTATTTAAATGAACAGACAGCTGTGCTGCTGAGGAGTTCGTTCCGCTACTTCTTCTTCCCAGCGAAAACATTAGGAAGTAGCGAAGGGCAGGCGTTTTGGGGGTACCTACTGTCTTATGTAATATTGACGTTCAAAAAGTGATGATTCTCAGACTAATTTGAATAAATGACTTTTGATTTTGATTTTGTAAGTACTTACCTTCTAGCAAATCCGAAGCCATTAATTAAATCTTTAACTACGGGTCCAAAACATTCTTTCTATACTTAATTCTTGAAATAATGCGCGCTTTTTTATTATTGAACCTCTCTGGAGTTTTGTTGTTGTTTTTCAGCAGCGACCGGCAGCGTGCTCTGCTTCCCAGATACTTCCATGTTATTTGACTACTTAGTACCAAAAAATTACATATTAGAAGCATTAGAAAGTCACCAAAGAGGCACAGTCGCTGTGTTGAGTATTAATCATATTTTTAGGATCGCAAAAGGGTCGATAAAAAAAGAAAGAAAGAAAAACGTTTATTCGCAGTATTTATGAGCCAAAAATTTACAAAACACAAAAAAGAATAAGAAATAGTTGAGGGAAACATGCGTCACATCCACGCAAAATGGCTGTCGCTCAGCATTATGCTGCGACTCTTTGCAAAAACAGAACCCAGCGCTGGTGTTCAGCGACAGCCGGCGCCGACGTAAAGACCTCAGCCGGTGCAACAAACAGTTAAAAGTGGCACCGAAACGGTAGTACAGTAAAAATAAAAACGTTATAATAAAAACATATAAAAAGTAAATCTAATCGTAAATGGTGAGAGAACAGTTTCAAAAAACATGACATTATTAAAAAAAAAAGATTAATAAAACACTTTCTTTAGCACATTTAACAAAACGTAATAAAATTTGAAAAAAGAAAAACAGTATACGTTGAATAGTTTGTGTATTTTTTTTTTTTTATTATGATTTTGCACAAACACGAATTGAATGAACTCAAATCTCCCTAGAATGGCGGAGGATAATAAAAAAGATTTTTCCTACCCAAAAGCCGAGGATTAGGCAAAACAGGGGACACGTTTCAACGAAAAAGTAGAATTTTAATAGGGTTTCATAACACCGCGTGCATTACCATAATATACGTACCGAATGTTATATATGTAAGTCTGTATGCATCAGTACGTAGTACATGTTTTATTTAGGAGTTGGAATCCCGCAGTTGTGAAATTGTGTTACAATTTCCATTCCTTTACGAGATTGAAAATCACTTCGTAATGTTTCCTGAGATGCATATTTGTGGTACCTAGCCAAATTTTCTAGCTTTGTATTTCTGATTCCAGACAATTTTGAACAGTCGAGAGTTGGTTTGGTTTCAAGTAAATGCTTTAAATTTGATTTTTACACACAAATATTTTAATTTCTTATTTTAATTTTAGTGTTTTTGTAATTTTTTGCGTCATGATAACCTCAAATAAACGCTTGTGTCTTTCCTTCTATCATATTTTCCAAATAAAAAAAGGGAATGCGTTCTCTCTCGGGGTAGGCCATAACATCGGCCGCCGGCAGAAGTTACCACCCACCAGACAAAGCCTTGCCGCCAAGCGATTTGTCGTGTTCCGGCATGATGTCTGTTGTGATGTGTGCCGAGTACGATGCGCCTAATGTTATTGTGTTGGGAGTTTGGTCGTGGAGGGTCTTCAGATCAATCTCCCTTTGGCGCAGCATCGTTGGTCGTGTTGTTGGGTTTAACATTGCATCACCTCGCTCAACTGCCGTCTTCCTTCCTATTCGCTCAGTTTTTCTGAGTGAATAGGAATAGGCTCTTAATAAACTAGCGCGTTTTACCATCAACGATCGCATCACTGCTTACCATCAGGCGGGATTGCGATCAAGCGCTAGTTGATAATTATTATAAAAAAAAAATAAAAAACGTCGCTCACCGCTATAAGAAGCGGGATAGGGTCGCAGTTCCTTAAATGAATAATGCCAGGAAAGAAGTTATTTGGAAAAGAACTCAAGTCACCAACATTACTTGCTGAGTAAACTGAAGTGGTAATGAATGGCCATGTTTCTCGAAGGACCCATGGTCGGTGGTGCAAATGAGACGTAGAGTGGAAACAGCGTATCACGAAACGTAGTTGGGGACGCCCCTCAGTTAGATGGACAAACTGACCTTACCGTCCACCACTTACCGTCTTTTCTGTGTTCTGTCCACCTTGCTCATCTCCAGCTCATTCCTTGTATTAATACATATAACAATTATATACATCAATAAGCTAGCATATTCAAATATTTTCGCATTTTTTCCTTTCAACCTCATTGCCTGGCGGAGCATTCAATTAGCATTAAAGAATGGAGACCGAATTAAATTCAAGAAATTATCCCAACCACCAATCTGTATGCTTTTGATTTCTCTCCGCAACCCTGGCTTGTGAACCATCAAGTAACCGAAATCCAAACTGTTACCGGCTAGTAACGAAAACCCTGCCCGATCCGTGAAGGTATTGTTAGGTGTAACTGTTTCTACTAATGCCTACAAAGTCGGGCTAAACTTAAAAATACCCCCTAAATAAATAAATATTATTTCGCAAAAGGAGGTACCTAACTTACATGGCATTGCTCATAATAATACCGTCGAAAATATTGTTGTCACATTTTAAAAATTAACCAAATTTTGGGGAAGTTTGAATTAATTCGCGGAAAGAAATATTATTTCAAAATTCATTAGTAAGTATTGTTACTATGATGACTATGTAAAATTTCATATTTTATTTGGTCATATTTTTACCTAAACTTTATTATCCTTATGGGTCGAACGGGGTTTTCTTTACATATTGTATATGTATAGCGCTAAGTGAACATCTGCTGGAGGCCTACATCCATTCCAGCACACCAGGAGTACATCGCCTGAAGCCCCCTGTAAGTCCAACCTCTTCATTATTTCGAAGTGCTTGTTCGATGTTTCTCTCCGTATTTCAATAGGGATGTATCCAAGGTATGAAAATCAATAAAAATAATTAGTCCGTCTTATAGATAATAAAAAAAATTAAAACCCGTATTTTTTATTTTGTCGAAATTATCAAAAACTACTGAGATATAACGTATTAAAGTTACAGAGTGGGGGCTAATTACGTCACGCCGCCGTGATATATAAAAAATTCGTGTTCAATATTTTTTATTAATCTATCTGATGGACATTAAATTATTTGAAATTGAATATACCTAATGTGTGCCGTGCCTATTTTACAGTCTAGATATCGAGGGAAAATGAAAGCAAAACACCTTGCAAAGCATCCACATACAGTAATCTTTCGTTCTGTAAGTATTGTACCAAGGTGCCGGAGATCGCATCAATTTATTTCCTCTAATACGATCATTAATTAGGTAGATCCCATCTCTAAAACCGTGACAATTGTTTTTGCTGGTTGAAAGTGGATCGTTAACTTTCTTAATGGTCCACCATGCATTTTTTGATGGATTATAGGGATTTTTACGTTCGAATAATTTATTACATTGTTTTACTTCTTGTTTTTCATGATATACTTAGTAAAGTATAATATTTTATAATTAGTTACTTTAATTACAAGATCAAGATATATTTAGATAATATAAGCTAGCATTTTAAATAATAGTTGATAGATATAATTTTAATTATTTAAAAAAAGACCAATAAATTTCTTCACTGTCACTTCTCGTGAAAATGGCGAAAAAATCTATGACTCACTTGTCATAATTAAAAAACAATGTAAATGTGCGTTCGGAAATCCTTATTACATTATTATTGGCTAAAATTTCATTTAAAACACTTAATATGTAATAATAGGACATGAAAAAATTCATCCACATCGCTCACAACAGGCGAAGGCAAAGGCGCTGACCATGAAATAGGCCAGCCCTTTGGTCACGTGAAGAGTCGATCTACTAAAGAATAACACTGGTCAACTTTGGTTTTTTGCATATGGTACATTTTTTTTTTTATAAATTATAAACTAGTGCTTGACAGCAAACCCGCCTGATCTGCTGTGATGCCATCAACAATTGCATGATGGTTACCATGAGGCGGGATTGTGGTCAAGCATTAGTTTATAGTTAAAAATAATTTTATATTATTCTCGGTGGTAGACCATAACATCGGCCGCCGGCAGAAATTACCACCCACCAGACAAAGCCTTGCCGCCAAGCGTTTTGTCGTGTTCCGGCATGATGTCTGGTGAAGCCGTACGGAGGACGAGTCTGAGCAGTTGTGTTGTGATGTGTGCCGGGTACGATGCGCCTAATGTTGTTGAGTTGGGAGTTTGGTCGTGGAGGGTCTTCAGATCAATCTCCCTTTGGCGCAGCATCGTTGGCCGTGTTGCTGGGTTTAACATTGCATCACCTCACTCAACTGCCGTCTTCCTTCCTATTCGCTCAGTTTTTCTGAGTGAATAGGCTCTTAATAAACTAGCGCGCTTTACCATCAACGATCGCATCACTGCTTACCATCAGGCGGGATTGCGGTCAAGCGCTAGTTTATAATTATTAAAAAAAAAAAAAACACCACATTTACATCGTTTTCTGTTTTGCTCCAAGAAAACCATAGAAAATTGCAAAGTTATATTAGTACAGTCAATCTGCAATTTGAGCTCCGAAAAATGACAAACCGGAATTTGACTTGATGAATCGTTAGAGGGGCGAGTAATAAACTTAATGTTAGATTTCCGAAGTCCCTCCTCCTGCTGTTTTTGAGAAAATCCAAAAATATTTTGAAATTGATTTATCTCAGCAACTATAAGGGCTAGCGACCTTTTTTTTTTAAACTGTTAAGGACACTTAGGACTACATTTTCTTTCATTGAAGTGACATCGTCCGACTTAAACTGCAAAAGCTAGATGGCGCTAAAGTTTGAAAAAATTGGTTTTTTGCCATTTTCATTATGAAATAACAATTTTTTTACAATAATGTAAATGAGAAAGTTGTTTGTCACAAAATTAGCTACAACTTTTGTTTAAAACATTTTTTCGTAAAACTCACCGTTTCCGAGCTGAAGCTTGTTGAAGTGTACAAATCGTACATTATGTGCCTTGCTGTAGGGTGTTTGTCACACAATTCATGGATAGATCAATGAATTGAAATGTTTACATAATTTTCAATTTTTAATAATTTTTAATTTTTTTTTTTTTTTTTTTTTTTTTTTTTTTTTTTTTTTTTTTTTTGTACGCTTCTTAGAGCATCTGGCAGATGTTAGAAACCGGTCCATTGTCCAAACTATGCCCACGTATTCGGTGAAAGTGACAAAAGAACCGTTGTTCTGCTCACTGCACTTCTTCACCTATATAGCTCGGAAACGGTAAGTTTTACGAAAAAATGTTTTAAACAAAAGTTGTAGCTAATTTTGTGACAAACAACTTTCTCATTTACATTATTGTAAAAAAATTGTTATTTCATAATGAAAATGGCAAAAAACCAATTTTTTCAAACTTTAGCGCCATCTAGCTTTTGCAGTTTAAGTCGGACGATGTCACTTCAATGAAAGAAAATGTAGTCCTAAGTGTCCTTAACAGTTTAAAAAAAAAAAAAGGTCGCTAGCCCTTATAGTTGCTGAGATAAATCAATTTCAAAATATTTTTGGATTTTCTCAAAAACAGCAGGAGGAGGGACTTCGGAAATCTAACATTAAGTTTATTACTCGCCCCTCTAACGATTCATCAAGTCAAATTCCGGTTTGTCATTTTTCGGAGCTCACGGCTTTTTTTTCGACATATTGACTGTACTATATGGACTAGCCAAAATTTTATCGGAATGCAACCACCAAAACAGGGACGTAAAAGCTCGCCGTGGTCACCGCTATACAACATACATACATTATTCAATAGGTACCCGCGTGTATGGCCATGAAACAAGCGATATGACTTCAATTTTTTAAGGCCAGGCTAACGACGACCGTCGAACCGCATTGCACAAACGTCAAAATCTATGATCGTTCCTTCGGTGTGTAAAAAGACATGTATAGATACAATATAGAGGTCGACAGCAGCAAGCAGCCTTCAAGCAACAAAAGATTCAATGTATCTCGAAAAGAAAATTCTTTTTGTTTTTTTGTTTTTACTTCATAGTATATAGATGTTGGTCTATTTCCCACCCTACCCATCACGTCTACAGATTTTCTCTTGCTAATTTGAATTGGCTTCTAGATCGGTTAATTGATTTTCAGGAAAGCACAGAATAAAGAATTTAATTAAAAAAAATAAGCTCACTGAGTAGCCCCGGGTTCTTTCAAGAGATACTGTGGCCCCTGGCGCACAGGTAAGTGACGGAACAGAACACGGATGGGTTTTAGTCAGTAAAAGTTTGACTCGCACTTCCACTCCTCCCAAGGCGCAAGCCTTTTGATGATTTCCCGTCCGAAAAAATAAAAACTAGTAGAAAACTGTAGAAGGCCGTATCTTCTACAGTTTTGAATGCACATTGTACATTTAGTAGTGTTTAGTATATATTTTTATACGTGTACCATAAAGTGTATATAGATAAATAAATAAACAAAGTCGCATATTTCAAGGCCCCGTTCTTAAAAGGTAGCAGGAAAGCCCCAACTCTTGGCCCAAGCCTGGCCAATAGTACGGTGAATAGGCATTCCAATTTAGCTGAAGCAAGCTAACCCAACAACTTTTCAGTAATGGCTGACTCAGATTTCTATTAACCTTAGAAACACGTACTATTAATGTTTAGGACGTGAGGAACTTTGATTAAGCCATGGGATATGAGGAAGAAGTACATGAGTACTGATGCATAGGAATAAAAATTAGATTGTCGAGATGTACTCAGTTTATGTGAGTAGAAAGATTGAAATGAAAGTATTAGATTTAAGAAAGCTAGTTCTTCTCCTACCCTAAAAATTCGATAAAGGGTAGGGTGTATCTGACATCGTCGCACAAACGAGTACCATGGATCCAGTACATGATTCTGAACCCCCCAGTGGTGGAATTCATCTTCGGCTTCTTCTTATTTTAAAATAAAGATGCTGTTTTTTTTCACTTTAGGTGGTTCATAATTGCTATACTTTTATTACCCAACACAAAATAGCTCGATGTGAACAAAACTCTAAAAAGTATCCTATCAGCTGTTTTAATAGAGTGCACATCAGGGGTCAACGTCATACCAACAAACACGCGCGGCGGCACGCTTGCAACGTTCAAAGGCCGAGCCGACACATTATTTTAAACAGTGAGATTTCTGTAACCGCTCATTAACGACATAAATGACTGTCATAATTTTATTAGTGGCATGCGGTCTAGCCTTTTCGCGAAGTTTGCGTTACGATGTCAGATACAACCTGTATAATAAGTAGTAGTTCAAGATGTCAACGGGAAAGATGTTTTATTACTAACAGTAGTGGTTAAAGTATTGGATATATTTGATTGAATTTTCGTATGCAGACTGGGTATGGCGCCTTGTTTTTATAATTAGGAACACGACGAATCGCTTGGCGGCAAGACTTTGTCTGATGGGTCCTTTAGTCTATATCATGCATGTGACTACCCGATTATAAGTTAGTATGCTCACAATTTGCTCGTTCACTGTTAATGCGAAGACACTGCCTCTAAATAATAAATTATTGGCAACAACTGATAATATAATTTATTACTTAGTAAAATATACAGTACTCGTATGTTAAGAAAACCCTGTCCGACCCATAAGGATAATAAAGGTTAGGTAAACACATGACTAAATATAATATAAAATTTTACGTAATCATCATAGTACAATACAAATGAATTTTGAAATAATCTTTTTTTCCCGCGAATTAATTCCAACTTCCCCGAAATTTGGTAATTTTTAAAAAAAGTGACAACACCGGTATTATTGTGAGAGAATAGCGATGCGACCACGTGCCGCGTGCCCCGCCGCCGGCCGCCCGCGGAAGGATGCTTAACGCACATTTATTAAGTTACCTCCTTTTGCGAAATAATATTTATAGGGGGATTTTTTTTAAGTTTAGCCCAGTTTTGTATCCATTAGTAGAATCAGTTATCGATACCTAACAACAACTTCACGGGTCGGAGAGGGTTTTCTTAACATACTGTATGAGTAAAATGGAGACAGATATGACATATTTGTGCAGTATTGAGTGCAAAGTTAAGTCTGCTTATTTTAAGATGTTTCTTCTAGCATCGCACAGTGGGACAGGCTCGCCAGTCTGTGCAGGGGTGCAATACGTTATTGCACCCCATAAGGTTTGGGTTTTAAGACAATAGGGATGTTTCATGGGTAAAAAAATGACTTTATTTAGTCCGTCATTCAGGCTATAGAAAAATATTGGATACGTATATTTTGTTTTATCAAATCAATAAAAAATTACAAATATAAAAGGCATCAAAGATCAGGAGTGGTGGCTGGTGACGTCACTGCGCGCTAAAAAGTGTAATGTGCAGTGACGTCATATGAGTTTTCAACGCACTGTGTCGTCTTAATTTTTTTTTTTATATGAAAAAATAAAAAATACGTGTCTAGTATTTTTTTGGAAATCTGACTGACGGATTAATTAGTTTTTTTTAGTCAAATACCCTATTAAGTAAAATTAACATATCTTATCCTTCTCTGTATGAGAGGAGACCTGTGCCCAGCAGTGGGACTCTTGATGTGGTCAGGTGAATGGTGTACTTATGTGGTGTGTGTGACTTTTTCATTGTAAGTAATGCATAGCCTTCATACTATTGACACTCACTCATTTGTTTCTTTTGTTCCTATTTGTTGTTCAATAAGGGAAGAACATTTATTCTATGCCGCCTTTAAACTAAAACATTATATATATCTACAAATAATGTAAAAAATAAATAACATACTCTTAAATTAATACTATATACTATGTACTAATAAACATATTAATTCTTACAAATAGTGATGAAAATAAAAGCATACCATATTCCAATATATGCATACAATTATTTAAATGAAACAATAGACTATACTGAAATGCTAAACAGAAGTGACTTACAAAATCTTACAATATTTGCAGAGAAGTATAGAGAGAAAAGTATAAGAAATAGTATGTAGCTTGTTCAATGAGGATGAGATTTAAAGAAAAAAAAAAAGCAAGAATCTCTTCATAATTTAAGCACAATGTGGTAGACATATGTAAGTATTTCAAAAACGAAAGCATTTTATAAACCTGTTATGATTGGAAAGATCACTTACGAATTAGTTCGTCTTCTCTCATATCGATTGTACTACAGAAATAGCTTCGGAGAAGTCTGTGTTGGGGCCTATATTTGAATTTAAACACGACCATCAGCCAGAGTGGCACCCAAACCCAAAATACTTTAGGTCTCGTCAACAATATAAATATCACGGCATATGCCCTTGACACAACCGCCGAAATATACCCCGAAATTATTCAGCTTTCGTCCGAAGTATTCTTCAAGAAGGATTTATGGAAATTCGTACCTTTTGGTTGAAAAGGGATGAGAGTCAGAAACACATTCACAGAGGAGACGTTTTAAAAGAAAACATTTACTTAAAAATATGAAACATTTAGAAGGGTGAAGACAATAGGAAAAATTCACAAAAGGCTCAAACGAAAGGCGACCCATTTTCGAAACGTATTTCAAAGAACCTCCCCCTGTATCTAAATCCACGTTTAGTGCGTGTTCATACGTGACGTGCAGTTTGATAAAGATTTTTTTCGTGAGCAGGTTTCATAAACGGTTTATAAGTGGAAAGAACGCTTCCTCCTATCCTTTTGCTTATGCGAGGGTAATAGATACGAATGCAAAATACGTACGTAAAAACGGGAAGAATCATCAATTTCTACCTGCCGTGCCCACTGAAATCATCAATACAGCACCTGCACCATACGTTTGCGGCAGCTTGACTTCCTTATTTGGATAATGTTGAAGCTTATTATTAACCCATTATAAAAAGTAAAACGCCTGCTGGTGTTCGAACCTTCGATCTACAACCTTTAAGTCGCGACCGACGCCATTAGGTATTTTTTATAATTATAAACTAGTGCTCGACTGCAATCTCGCCTGATGATAAGCAGTGATGCATCGTTGATGGTAAAGCGCGCTAGTTAATAAAGAGTCTATTCACTCAAAAAAAACTAAGTGAATAGGAAGACGGCAGTTGAGCGAGGTGATACAATGTTAAACTCAACAACACGACCGCCAGAGGGAGATTGATGTGGAGACCCTCCACGACCAAGCTCACAATACAACAACATTTGGCACATCGTACCCGGCACACATCGCAACACAAGTGCTCAGACCCGTCTTCCGTACGGCTTCACTAGACATCATGCTGGAACACGATGAATTGCTTGGCAGCAAGTCTGGTGGGCTGCTCTCAAAATGGCGAAACCATCGTGAGAAACCGGCATGTGCTAGAGCAATAAACTTCGAGGACATGTGACATCAGTGCGGCGTGGTGGATTGTGGCCTACTCTCTCTCTCCGAGAGGAGGCCTGTGTCCCAACAGTGGGAACTGTATAGGCTGATTATGTGTGGTTTACGATAAATAAGTAAATAAGTTAATATATTCATATTAATTAATTCAACATATTATCGGATTTCCATAGTTATTATCACACAAAGACACGTAAAAAACACACATATATTCACGCACACATTCACACACACACACTCAAAGGTACATAAGTACATAATTTTTAATACAGCACTAGTTTAAAATATTATGATGACGTAGTGTGCTTGTCCCGCAACTACTGGTGGTGGCGTGTGTGTTGGGTCATTAGGTTCCCTTCAATATGGTTGAGCTGAATGATGCTGATCCATACGTAATGTTCGTGAACGGACGCCGTCAGAGGGGACTGGTCGTCTCTTAGCTGCTACGGCGTATTTTAATTTCTGAATTGTTGTTTTTTCCATAACGGACGCTCTCAGCGTACAATATATTTCTGCATCGTTCTCACACGATTGATTTCAAAATGAATGATGTAATCATATATTTGTATCAATAGCTTGATAATTTAAAAGAGTGTCCATGGAGTTTCTTGCCCGTTCTTCTCCATAGGTACCTCTTTGGAATGGGCGACTAGCTTCACCTTACTGACTGACCGACCTTCTGACAATTCAAAAGTGCCTGTAACTGGTTTATTTGAAATAAATGCTTTGATTTCATTTGATTTACTACGAAAGATATAGGTACAATGATTAGGTGAAGACGCTGACACCCTAAACACAAGTTAAATCTTACAGGGGGTGCCAGAGCTCGACAATAACTCTGTTTCCCTAGTTGCATAGTATTCACATATATGTGATTTCTTTTAGTAAAATTTATTGTGGCAATAAAAATTGTTTGTTTTAATTATGTATTAACTCATTGATCCACATGTTCGAAAAATGTGTTTGATCAACAGCTTAAAAACGCAATGAATGTTGCTGAACTGTCAAATTGAAACCCATTGCTACTGGCAGTGCATTACGCAATTACCCTGCAGGTGTATGTATACAATTATATTCTTTGTACATGCGAAACCCGAAACACGTGTCTAACTGTCTAGTATTTTTATGTAAAGAATCTATGTACAAAATTTCAAAAAGATATCATGAAAAACAACAAAATTACGAGCTTGTTATCTTACCTGATTGTCTCAGCAAAAATATGGTGGCGTCAGCTGTTGCGCGATCATGCGCACATGCCAAGTATTACGATCTACCGTCAACTGAATTTGTGCGCTCAGTAACCACACTGCAACAATTTTTAAAATACATTTGGGAAAAAACATAACATGGTGTAAAAATTATTGGAATTGATTAAGTTGCTTATTCTGACGAAACTATACCAATTCAGATTTCGTATAGGGGGGTTGCCATAATCCCCACACTTGGCAGGCGGGTTGGGGATCGCAGGAATTTGTTATTCCACAGGAGAAGCGCTGCTGCCCGCTTCCCTGGTGAGAGTTACCTTAGTCGCCTCTTACGACACCCACGGGAGGATATGGGTTGGTACTATTCTAAGCCCGATACCACACGGGTAACCTGACACCCTGTCAATGCGAAAATTCTAGTAACTAATAATGATTTTCCAAAAATATGTATTCTTTAATTTGAAACTGACAGGTGTCAAGGACAAATTGGCTCCGATTCTTTAGTTCACAAACTAAACTAATTTTAAATTAAGTGCATCTTTTTCTTTCTATTTAATTAAGAAAAGGATAGAATATAACATTTTAGTTTAATCCTGTCAAATTAAGATATTCCAAAGACAGTTTCGACGCAATTAAAAACATGGCGACCAAAAATACATCAATTTACGTCAAGCGCGAACTATTGACAGGTCTAAACTGACATATTATGTTCTGTCCTTTTCTCAATGAAATATAAAGAAAAAGGTGCGCTGAACTTAAATTTAGTTTATTTTGTAAACAAGGGAATGGGGACCAATATCCCGTTGGTTGCACCAACAATAACCACTACGAGTAAAATGGCTAGGGATCGTCCTGAGGACACGGTGGAGCATACGGTGGAGGTCTGCCCGGCTTGGGTAGAGCACCGCCGTGTCCTCGTAGCGGCTATCGGCTGCAACCTCTCGCGTCCGACCGTGGTCCAGGCCATGATCCGGAGCGAGAGTGCATGGCAGGCCGTCACCTCCTTCTGCGAAGCAGTGATGGTGGCAATGGAGGAGGAGGAGCGCGTGAGGCAACGGGAATCCCACCACCGCAGGGAGACGCCCTGGTCGGGAGACGACACCAAACTCCCACCATAGCCGTGGGCCTGCGGGCGGTGAGGACCGGGCCTGAGTCGACGGCGCGTCGTGTTTCACGCGCGCCTCAAAGAGATGTCAGCACATCGGGGTCATGACGGGGTCCACGAAGACCGATGCCTCCTGGGTCAGGGTTGCGGGTTGATTAAACAAGAAACCGTGGCCCTGGCCATAGCACAGGCAAGTGAGGAAACACTGGTGGGTTTTAGTCAGTAAAAATCTGACACGCCCTTCAGCTCCGCCCAGAGCGGGAGAAGTCATTTGATGATTTGCCATCTCAAAAAAAAAAAGGATAATGACTAGTAACCAACACATAGAATATTTTTCATGTTTGTCTACGAGCTTTCATGCTAATACATTGTTTTATTTGTTCGAAAGTGTTTCAGGTCAACAACGTACATAAAGCAGTGAATGCTGTTGAAATGTCAAAATAACAGGAATTGCTACTGTTAGTGTGTTACGGAATAGTGTAGTTGACTAAAAACCCGAATTAGTCTGTCAGATTACCGTAAAAAACAAGATACATATTTTTTCTTTTATCTTATAATCAAAAAATGAAGACGATACAGTGCGTTGAAAACTCGTGTGACAACACTTGACCCCTTGAATGATGGACTAAATAGAATATTTTTTTTTAACAAAAAAAACCCTATTACCTACGATCGAAATACAGATAGAGTACGGAAAAATGGAGAATCCTTCCGTAACATTATTCCCAAACACATTACATTTGCAGCCTCCTAAAACATTTCTATATGCAAATCGTTTCCTCGTTACCCACTCATCAGAACTCCCCTTTATCTCCAGTGGAGGCGCCGAGATAAGTGTGCGCGAACGTGCTTTACATTACATTAAAGACATTTAGGTGGCGACGAGCCTTCTACAACTTACTAACTGGCATACCTAACAAAACCCTGACTAGCAAACAGACGACAAACTACCAGGTGCCATTCCCAAAAAAAAAACTTGTAATGTAGAATAATCTTGTACCTACTTACTATCTGTTTTTTTTTTTGGCGGGAAAGTCAAGCTGAGTGTCACGCTCATTTTTCATCGGACTTTTAAAATTATTTATAGTATTGTTTACTAAATAAAAGTGCGTGATTTATATAGTAAAAAGTGCATTCAGTAAATAATTCATAAAGAACAGTGAAATATCGCAGCATAGTGGCCACATCATGACTTTGTCTCAAACCTCCAGCGTAAGACGTATCACGCCGTCTTTTTCGACATGAACAATTCATTACGTGACATTAGCTGAATGCACAAACCGTGCGAAGCCATAAAAGAAAGAAAGAAAGAGTACCTACTATCTGTGAAACAGTTTGTACCCAGTTTAATCCGTGTACGCAAATCACAATTGCAAAGATGGGGTAATTATTTATTGGGCTGTTTGTGTATATCAGTTTAAATGTTTTAATCGTACCCACGATACTGGAGGAATCCCTAAGGTGGGGCAATGTCTGTAAAAAAATTGGGTAACACACTTAGAGTCGTCACGATTGGTGCAATGGCTGAGTAATTGACTGATGCATCGTGTCGTGGGTTCGATTCCCGCACGGGTCAGATATTTGTATGGCCTGCAATTAAGTTTAGTTTCGTTTTCGGCTGCATACTTGCCGAAACTACGGCCGAATGTACTATTCGGGAGTTTTCGCGCTGTGATTGGTCATGTTCCGTGCGTTGAATTAATGAATGAATCACATTAGAGCCAGTTGCTATTCATTTTATTTTGTTGTGGTGGTGAATTTTCGAGTGATTGAGAGTCTATCTATCCACTCAAACTACCTATTATGAGTATTTTAGGCGCAACAATTTTTTTTTTTTTTTTTAATAAAGGTTTCTATGTGGATTATTAAGAAATGAAAATCTTGATAACTGTTTGTGATTTAACAAGAAAACAATAAAAACTGACTGATTATAATAACTGTGTTCTTCATGTTTACCCGAAACAAATCCTTGTAAAGAAGTTTCGGTTTTGGTTTCGGCGGAAACAGAGACCGTTGACAAAATTCGGTTTCGGTTTCGTTTTTAAAACTGGTTTCGGTCGGACACTGATAATTTATATCTAAGGTCCTAGTTTATCATTTGTGACTTAAAGTCAGCATTGCACAGTCCTGCCCTTTATCTCTGGTGGCTTTTCTTAACTATTAAGTTTACGTTCCTTTTTATTTTTTACTTGCTGCTTAAGTTTCAGTCCCATGAAAATCAATCCGCAATCCTCGCAATTTTAGGATCGTCACACATCGCATTTTCTTTGGTAAAAATAATTTATAAAACGAAACAGAATACCCGGAAATACCGAAGCAACTCGGCTGTGAATGAGAGGCGGACCACTTGGAAAAATCGGAGAAGTCGTTAAGACATGCACTTAGACTGAGTGTCTCAGAAGTAAGAAGTGGTTAGGCTGCCGCAGTTAAAATAAATGTGAAACGTGGAACATTTTTCTTTTTATGAAACATTGCAGCAAGCGTATCTTCTAAAGTATACTGGAATTCGTACTAATGCTAAGGAATTGATACTTTTGAGCTGTTGATAGGTGAAGTACACCCATCTATTCACTGTGAGATTTTGTCAAAAGTAATCGGCAGGTGAATTAGGCATATTTCCATCTAGGATTTCTCAGAAGCTGCCCACACTCCGGAATTATGCCCGATAGACCCCTGTTTACAATTTTACCCTAATTACTGTTTACGTTATCTGAGAATTAGGTATAACTCACGTAATTAACTACACACTAAATTTAGTGGCAGAAGGCAGGGCACATCGTTCGCAAAACTCCAGGAAACGTAGTACTAGAAGGACCATCCAAAGGTGGGCCGACGACCTTATAAAGGCCACAGGAACCCAATATAAGCAAGAAGCACCATGGCAATACGGTAATATCATTCTATCACCATTCCATTATGAGTTTAGCAGATTACAAACTTGTTAGCACAATGACAATGGAATCGTGTTGGAATGACAAATTTATAAAAATTGCAGACTAGGGCCCCTCAATGCACCCATCGTGAAAACCTAGGCGAAGTGAGCATAGCCCAACAAAAATATTGTAAGGAAATGTTTTGAAATGAAATCGTTTATTTTGAAATGAATCGTTTTGCTCCTCAACTCTGCACTCATGTGTAAAATTCATGGTTACAATTAGCTGTGACTTGCTCTTCCTCCTTTTCTTATGATTTCTAAGGTTAGGGTTGCCAGATCGATAAATCGAAGTTCCAAAGCTAATTCCGGACATCGGATGAAATTTTCGGATTTCTTCGCAATACGAGGCCCCTTTTTACGAGGGCCCCAACGTTGATTCATAAGTTCATAAGGTGCGTAGTCAAAGCACATCACAACACAAGTGTGTGCTCTCTGCTCCGCAGCACCAAATAAGACAAATAAAAATATTAGTATTTTTAAGGTTTTTATTTTACTTTTTCTTAAATTGTAGATTTTCCTGGCGGCTTAGAATTCCCCCTGCATTACGGACAAACCACTATATTACAGGACATATCCGCAACATTCCGGACGTATGGAAACCCTATCTAAGGTAAAGTATATTCCAAGTTTTTAAATTTTATTTTATTTAAAGATAAATAAATATCAAGTGACGAGCAGTTTTGAAAAGTTATTAAAGTGTATGTATATGTAGCGTAAAATGGTCTTTATTATGTTAGTGTTAAAGTTATTTTTAGTTATTTGTATACAGATTTGGAAACTAAATTTCAACTGTAGATTAAGTAATTTCATAGGTAGATAAAATTAGGTCCTGTGATACTGTCAACAACAAAAGTCGACTTACACTTTTGTCATCCAAATCTTAATTACTGAGCAAAATATTTTATTAAAATCGAAATCGAGGTAACCTCTTACTTTTTTTCTCTCTTCATTAACTGTTCGCTTCTGATATAAAATGCAAAAAAAAAAGTGAATTATGGAATCATAGATAATGTTAATCGACTTCTATTATGACCATACAAACGTGCTGATTATAATTTGTTTTATCAAGCCTAAGGCAACGGAATTCTTATCGCGTTTTAAAGAAATATTGTTATTATTTGTTCTTCCTTATCAAACATTGTACCTACAATTATTGTTCTATGTTATCAATAAAATGAATGAATATTACGTAGGCACGTAAGTTTGTATGTAACATTTTTATAACAAATCTGTAATTACATTATAGAACTAGAAGATTCATGGTTAGGGTCAGATTAAGCTAATGCTGTATGAGACGAGACCTGTGCCCAGCAGTGGCACGATAAAAAGGTTGATGATGATGATGATGAAACTACGCTTACCTACCACGGTCGGTCCGCGGATGGGTGACCGTGTACAAACTGAGACTCCCCCTTGCCTTGGAAAGCACGTCTAACCGTAGGTCCTGGCTACCATACTTGACTCTTTGTCGTCAGACGTTACGGCTTACTCACTGGGCACAAATCCAGACTCCAGGTTGCTACAGAGAAATTCCAGATGGAGACTCGATAACATTCGGCCCAATTGCCCATCCCGAGAATCAAATCCAGCGGCAACGCTTGCCACCAACAAGGCTATCGTAACGATTCGGTTGATAAAGTACAATAATAATAAAATTATATTCAAAAAGATTTCATCATAGTTTAAAAACAAAAATGCGTAAAAAACATTTTGTGACGAATGACGTTATTTTGAATTTCGGTCATGTTAAGAAACTTAGAGGATTATTGATAAATACTGTGAACGTAATTTACGATTTGTTTTATGATATAAATCCATTTTTTTGCTATTTTTGTGTTTTAGATGTAGTTAAATACGTGATGCATTATAAAATAAAATCAAAACCGAATTTGACTTTTTGTGAGTTGACACATTATTGCTTATCAGCATCCAAATGTGTAGGAAGTTAGATACACCACGCATAAATATCATATCGTATTTTTTTCAAAAAGTTCCTGCATCGGCCGGGAATCGAACCCGGGCCGCCCGCGTGGCAGGCGAGCATTCTACCACTGAACCACCGATGCTTATACCAGTGTTACTAAAATATCTATTCTAAACAGTACGGTATAAAAGTAAAAGTGAAGATGTGTGCGCAAGAGCACCTTTCACCTTGATTTGACCTCGTTCTAATCCTATGGTGATAAAAATGTGAGATGGTTAATGTGTGTGATCATTTCTTTGGTATGATCAATAGGTAGGTCATTGTCATTCAAAATCAAAAATCATTTAGTCAATTTAGGCTGAGGCCTTGAGAATCAGGACTTTTTGTAAGTCAATATTACATATGACAATATTACATATGACAATTTAGGCTGAGGCCTGAGAATCAGGACTTTTTGTACGTCAATATTGCATATGACAATATTACATATGACAATTTAGGTTGAGGCCTGAGAATCAGGACTTTTTGTACGTCAATATTACATATGACAATATTACATATGACAATTTAGGCTGAGGCCTGAGAATCAGGACTTTTTGTACGTCAATATTACATATGACAAACCCCCAAAACGCCCATTAGCCCATCGACACTTCCTACATTTTTTTAAATCCCGGTAAGATGATGGTAAGCAATGATGGAATCGTTGATGGTAAAGCGCGCTAATTTATTAAGAGCCTATTCACTCAAAAAACTGAGTGAATAGGAAGAAAGATGACAGTTGATCGAGGTGATGCAATGTTAAACTCAACAACAACAACACGACCAACGACGTTGCGCCAGAGGGAGATTGATCTGGAGATCCTCCACGGCCAAACTCCCGACACATCAACATTTGGCGCAACGTATCCGGCACACCACCGTTTCACCAGACATCATGCCGAAACACGACAAATCGCTTGACGGCAAGACTTTATCTATTGGGTGGTAACTTCTGCCGGGAGCCGATGTTATGGCCTACCATCGCGCCTCCTGCCCTTATCCAAATTAATTTGGGGTCGGCCATGGGCCTACTCAGCTTTTAAGCACGGGGGTGCAAGTCTGATTTTAATGGTCCGATCATCCGCGATTATATTGTAATTTACACCACAAAAACACATCTACATAAAAAATAAGATATTCGTAGAGTAGTGTGTAGGCAAACAACAGTAAACTAAATTGATACAAGGACAATGGGCAATTTGGTCCAAAACTCAAAGTCTGCCCCCAAGTTTGAGATACATGTACCTAATACACAAATTTAAATATTCACATTTTTTGGTGATACATTAGCACATAAATGAGTGGAACTTTAAATAAATAAATAATAGTAGTTTATGAAACTGTTACATAATGAGGGATATCATGCACGAGTGTGAGTTTAAAAAACGAGCGAAGCGAGTTTTTTAATAGTATCACACGAGTGTGTAATACCTAATTATGTACAGTTTCATACACTACTTTATCTAATCTCATACATTTTAAGAAACAATAATAATCAATTATGTGTCCAGCGAAACACAACAACGACTCGCAATGCAAAGAAACGTATTTGGCGCCAAAATTCTGCACCCTGCATCAACGCGCACGCGCCAAAGCGCGCGCAGCCACAAATAAAAAAATGAAATAGTGCTATCTATGGTTTGTAATCTGTACGGTAATGAAAAAAAAATGTATTAAAAATATAAAACTAAAAAGGAGTTTATATTGACGTACTTTACCCATAGTATATCGAAAGGAAATTAAAAAAATAAATTATAACATTATTTCTCTAACAAAATAATGTTATAATTTTTTTTTTTCTTTACCGTTGTTTTGATTGTCTTCAATTTAATAGGATCACGTCAAATAAAAGAACTGCTAATCTTTCGAACGCTCGGCTAGATTCGGTAATTTTTGTGCGCTATCATGCGCGCGGATTTGTAGAAATTGCACTGTTCTTTTTGCCAGTGTCTATTGTGCGGTTTATTTGAAAGTTAGAGCATAAGTCCCCATTTATAATTAGACAAGTAAATAGGTGAATTCATACAAGTTCCGCGTGATTTCAGAGGGGGAAGCTGCACTTATTATTGCAAAATGATGACAGAGATGAATAGTGGATATGTTTGCCATGAGTGTGCGAGGCAGATCATAAATAATAAGTTATAAAACTTTATTCAATAATAAGTGACAAACATATAAAGATACAAAAAGTAGTTGTGCAATTGTTCTGGTTGTCTTCCAACTCATTCGCCCTATAGATATTGACGCCACTTTTACCAAAGTCAACAAAAGTAAGTAAAATTAATAAAAAATGTTGACCTAGTTGTTACAAGACAGCAGATAATAAGTAGATTATTGAACTGCTTTCTTGTATAGAACAGAATGTTGGGCCACACAAACAATGAATGAAAGGCAAATAGTTGCATGCAGCAGAGATGGAAATGCTAAGAGTGATGTGTGGTGTTACCCGAATGGTTAAAATAAAAAATGTGTACATAACAGGTAGTCTGAAAATGGCACAAATCAGTGGTCACTGAAAAGTTATGTGGAGCTGTTGTATGGCATGTATTACGGAGAAATGAGGAAAATGTTGTTAGGAAAGATTTGAGTACAAAAGTGGATGGCTATAAGAGTAAGGGAACACCAAAAAAACGATGGATGGAATGTGTCAATGATGATATGGTTACAAAAGGAATAGTATTTTGACATTTTAATAGTACTGCTTCTTCTTCTTTTTTAAAGGTGAGATTTAACCTCAACTATTCATCAATGGCCTCTGTGGAATAAATTCCACAATTTTAACAATAACACGTGTAACGAATTATAGAAATACTTTGAAAATTTTATTGCGATAGTGGCGGATATCGCCAATGACAGTTGAAAAAGACGGCCGCGTGAACCGTCCATGAGGGAGGTTTGAGGCAAAGTCATGAAGTAGCCACTATGCTCCGATATTTCAATGTTCTTTATGAATTATTTACTCAATGCACTTTGTACTTCATAAATCACGCGCTTTTATTTAGTAAACGATACTATAAATAATTTCAAAAGTCCAATGAAAAATACGCGTGACACTCAGCTTTCCCGTCAAAATTCTATTTTAATTGTATTTTGATATTTTAACTGTATTTTGATATTTTAATCATATTTTGACATTTTAATGATATTTTTTCTACCATTATTATTAAATGTATTTTGGCTGAATTATTCTTGATTTTATTGAACTATTATTTTTTTATCCAACAATTGTGATTAATGTGCTTTTTATTAACATAGTATCATATTGTTTCCTTCAAATTTTGCATGTCGAAACTTGTACTGAATGTATGGCTTTATTTGAATTTTTACATTTATTTCATTAAGGTTCAATAACAGTTTTTTTTTTTGTAGATATTTTATATATTACATCATCATCATTATCATCTCAGCGTTAATCCCAGTCGCATCCATAGCTTTTTTAGCTTTGGAGTCTGGGGTCCGCTTTACCAGTTTAATTGCTGATTTTGGCTAAACTTCGATATTTTCCGTGAAGCGACTTCCGTTTGACCTCCGCAACACGAAGGCGATATCTAAGCAATGCAGTCAGACCAATTGTTAGACTTTTGAAGGCTCCAACAACCCGTAACGACTACCACTAGATGCTCGTATGGCAACTGGGATCAACGGCTTAATGTGCTTTCCGAGGCATGACCAGACCAGTGCAAATATTCATATTCATGCATACAAATTTTTGCACTGTGCGGGGATCGAACCCGCGCCTCCTTGCGCAACAGTCGCGTTCGCTACCGCTACGCCACGGAGGCTGTCGATTTTATATATTACTTACATACAAAATATTGTGTCTTGAATTTAACTGCATCAATTACAGGCAAACACTACATGCTAAGAGTTCTTTGTAATTAATCAAAACATGAATTATACTTATATTCTGTCTAGACTAAATTCGAAACAGAATTTATACTAATGACGTCTGACAAATGTCGATATTGAGTCAACGTGGATGTCAACCAGCACGGTAATCGCGTAACACATTACAGTAGTAACGGGTTTCATTTTGCCAGTTCAACAGCATTCTTTGCGTTGTTTACGTAGTTGAGCAGATGCATTTTCGAATATATGGAGCAATGGAATAGCAATAAGCTTCGGAATTATTCCAACTGATAGTAATGGTGTGCTACGTAATTTGGGTGCAGCCCCCTAATCGGCGAACACATTTTTGTCAAATTGCGACTAGTTGGGATCAATTGGGATCGTTCGTGCCGCCCATTGATCCATTCGGGCCAAATGATCCCAACTAGTCGCAATCATTTGACAAAAATGTTTTCGCCGATTAGGGGGCTGGTCGCTGCGTTCGTTTACCAGTTTGCACCTGCAAGGTACAGGTGGACACTGTATGGAGAAGAGGTGGAGCTAAGGGTGTTATAGATCAGAGGTGGTCTACATGGTACTCTAAAGTTGAACCTACATACCAATACCATTATTTGTATACCTGCATTCCATCAAATAAATAATTTGATTTTTTTATTTGACTACCGAAATGATATCTAATCTAGAAATATGGAAGAAAAATATACCTATACCGAAACCAAATAAATAAATTTAGATATCGATGATACCCAAGAAATAATCACACACACTGACCATCTCATAATTATGTTTATTAGTATATAATATTAGAACGAGGTCAAGTCAAGGTGAAAGGTGCTCTTGCGCACATCTTCACTTTTACTTTTATACCACAGTGCTTGGAATAGGTATTTTAGTACTACTAGTGTAAGCATCGGTGGTTCAGTGGTAGAATGCTCGCCTGCCACGCGGGCGGCCCGGGTTCGATTCCCGGCCGATGCAAGAACTTTTTGAAAGACTGCGATATTTTTATGAATAGTTTAAGTATGCATTCATATTTGACAAAAAAAATGTTTAGCGTCGTATTTTCCTAACCTAGCCTTCTCTACAAACTATGATAAAATCTTTTTCGAACATAATTTTTATTACTCCTTTTTTATACAGGGTGTATCTGACATCGTAACTCAAACTTCGCGAAACGGCTACACCGCGTGCCACTAACAAAATTATGATAGTCATTTATGTCGTTAATGAGCGGTTACAGAAATAACAGTGTTTAAAAAAAAGTGCCGCCGTGCGTGTTTGTAGGTATGACGTTGATCCCTGATGCGAATTCTATTAAATCAGCTGATAGGATAGTTTTTTTAGTATTGTTCACATTGCACTTTTTTGTGTAATTAACGAATTAATTAATTTTTACTTTAAAATCTTATTGGGTTATAAAAGTATAGCAATTATGAACGGTTAAAGTTAAAAAACTGCAATTTTTTTTTTAATCGAGAAAAAGCCGACGCAAAGTTCCACCACTAGGGGGTTCAGAATCATGTACTGGATCTATGGTGTTCAGAATCATGTACTGGATATATGGTAGGGAGCCGGACGCCCGGTGCCACCACTGTGTCGACTGCCGAGTGGATACGGCGCAGCATACGCTGGCAGAGTGTGCTGATTGGGAGGAGCCGTGCCGTGCCCTCATCTCTGAAATGGGCAGTGACCTATCGCTGCCAGACGGAATAGAGTCGATGGTCTTCAGCATAGTCTCGGCACGCGATGGTTTCCTTCTGCGAAACGACGTCTCGCAGAATATTTTTTATAAATTTATGTGACGGACATTAAATAAGTTTTTAGGATACAACCCAATTGTTTATTTTTTGAATCCAGTCTCCTTCTTCATCTCAGCGTTAATCCCAGTCGTATCCGAAACTTTTCAGCTTTGGAGTCTAGGGTTCGCTTTACCAGCCTAATTGCTCATTTTGGCTAAACTTCGATATTTTCCATGAAGCAACTGCCGTCTGACCTCCACAACCCAAAGGCGATATCGCAGCATTGCAGTTAGACCAATTGTAGGACTTTTGAGGGCTCCAACAACCTGTAACGGTAGATGTTCGTATGGCAACCGGGACCAACGGCTTAACGTGCTTTTAGAGGCACGACCAGACCAGTGCAAATATTCATATTCATACATTCAATTATTTGCACTGCGAGGGATCGAACCCGCGCCTCCTTGCGCAGCAGCCGCGTTCGCTACCGATACGCCACGGAGGCTGTAAATTTTTTTTGAATCCAGTAATCCATAAATATGTGTGCTCAATGCTGTTATGTCATTCATGCCTGGAGGTTTTTATTTAAGTAGGTAGTAAATTTTTTCTCACATTTTAATTTCAAAGAATTGTTGCAGTTGTGTTGCGATGTGTGCCGGGTACTTTATGCCAAATGTTGTTGTGTCGGGAGTTGTGACGTGGAGGGTCTCCAGATCAATCTCCCTCTGGCGCAACATCGTTGGTCGTGTTGTTGGGTTTAACATTGCATCACCTCGCTCAACTACCGTCTTCCTTCCTATTCCCTCAGTTTTTTTTTTAATGAATACGCTCTTAATAAACTAGCGCGCTTTACCATTAACGATTGCATCACCGCTTACCACAGGCGGGATTGCGGTCAGGCACTTATTTATTTTTTTTTATTTATTTTTTTAATTAATTTATAAACCAGCGCTTGACCGCAATCCCACCTGATGGTAAGCAGTGACGCAATCGTTGATGGTAAAGCGCACTAGTTTATTAAGAGCCTATTCACTCTAGCCTTGAAGACACCCAAATTGTAGTCCGACGGAAACACCGCCGCCGGCAGATTGTTCCAGTCCCTCGATGTACGCGGTATAAAGGAGGAGGCGAAACGCTTCGTCCGGATCGTAGAGGTGTTAACAACATAAGGGTGGAAACTCACCGTACGACGGGTCGAACGGGTCGAGATGGGGGAATTAAATCGTGCAATTCCCTCGCACACTCCCCAAAATGTATCCTATAGAACACCGAAAGGCTGGCCACTCTACGCCTGTGCTCTAGGCTTTGGAGACCAACTCAACTATAATTATATAAAATAAAAACAAATAAAAATTGCAAAGTCTGATGTAATAAATTAGCAAGAAAATGTACCAACTGGTGCCTGACGCTGGTTTTCAACTGAGCCTGATGATGATGGGAGATGTGAATCATTTTTATACTGTAATGTGATGTGTGTACGCATACTTATGTAAATAAGTAAAATTATGTGTCAAATCAAAATAGTAACGGATATTGATCAAAACTATTTTGATTGAATCAGAATTATTTGTTTACCTAACATTACACAAACTACGAACGACAACTGATTTACAGGATAAGCTACCCGAAATTATAATAACACTCAACCTTGAGCTTTAATGATTTAGTCATAAAGTTGAAGATCTAGTAAAGAAAAAAAAAAAATTCAATATCGACTCTTTTTTATACTCATAAACTAGTGCTTGACTGCAATTGCTTGGTCGGTCTCCATGGCGCAGCGGTCAACACGCCTGACTGCGACGTGGAGGCCCCGGGTTCGATCCCCGACCAGGTCATGATAGAAAACGATCTTTTCCTGATTGGCCTGGGTCTTGAATGTTTATCTACATATGTATCTATTATAAAATATAGTATCGTTGAGTTAGTATCCCATGACACAAGTCTCAAACTTACTTTGGGGCTAGCTCAATCTGTGTGATTTGTCCGTATATATATAATTCCACCTGGTAGTCAGCAGTGATTCAATCGTTGATGGTAAAACGCGCTAGTTTATTAAGAGTCTATTCATTCAAAAAATCTGAGTAAATAAATAATAATAACAAAAAACTTTACTGTTCTGAAAAACATTACAATATTTAAATAGCACTAGCCTCCACACTAGGATTCCCTGTGTCGTGGAGACTAGTCTCCTTCGTCTAAAAACATTATTAGATAGGTTCATACATAGTGTCGGTCGGTATTGATTTGGGAAGGAAGACGGCAGTTGAGAGGTGATGCAATGTCAAACCCAACATCATGACCAACGATGCTGCGCCAGAGGGAGATTCATCTGGAGACCCTCCACGACCTAACTCCCGACACAACAACATCTGGCGTACCCGGCACACACCGCAACACAAACGCTTAGACCCGTCCTCCATACGACCTTACCAGACATCATGTCGAAACACGACGAATCGCTTGCCAGCAAGACTTTGTCTGGTGGATGATAAGTTCTGACGGCAGCCGGTGTTATGGCCTATCACAGAGGACGCGATCTATTCCTATTCCTGCTTACAGCGTATATTAAACTGTGTGGTGCTGACAATACGAAAATAAATTAAACATCGTGTACCTCAACACATTCTCAGTCTACCCATTAAAAATCATATAAATATGTCCATTAGTTTAGTCACAGGAAATTATTTTTTCATTTTTCACATTTTCTACATGAAGTATATGTTGATAAGGAAGCGCTTACAGCTTAATGACCGCCGCATCCTGCGATACCAAACTTTAATAATAATGGCACGAAAAAAGCAAGTCGATACAGGATCGCGCTGTCGCCGATCGGAGGTCAATGAACCAATATTTTTAAAGGATGTTCTATTTCGTTTGCGATTTAGTTTGTTTGAAATTTTCATTTTTTTATCTTTATTTTTGATGCTAGGTTTTTTTATATATTTTAGGATTATTCCTATGAACCAGCATTGTTCGTGTTTTCATTTATTGTTGTATTGTCTGCACCACTCTGTATAGTATAGTATAATCTAAAAAGGATCCTCTTTAGTTTTACTTACGAACGCAGCTGTGATCTTCATATGCACAGGACGTTGCTCTCAAAATGGTAGGTGACAGTTTTAGCGATAGGACACCTTAGTCTCAACACTATTTTAATTTCAACGGAGTTCAGAAGTGAACGTGTTCAGCGAAGTACTTGTGTTGTTTCTTTTTTTTTTTATAAATATAAACTAGCGCTTGACCGCAATCCTGCCTGATGGTAAGCAGTGATGCGATCGTTGATGGTAAAGCGCGCTTGTTTATTAAGAGCCTATTCACTCAGAAAAACTGAGCGAATAGGAAGGAAGACGGCAGTTGAGCGAGGTGATGCAATGTTAAACCCAACAACACGACCAACGATGCTGCGCCTAAGGGAGATTGATCTGAAGACCCTCCACGACCAAACTCCCAACACAACAATATTAGGCACATCGTACCACGACCTGCCGGAACACGACAAATCGCTTGGTGGCAAGGCTTTGTCTAGTGGGTGGTAACTTCTGCCGGCGGCCGATGTTATGGCCTACCACCGAGAAAAAGTTGAGTTGAGTTTAACATTGCACCACCTCGCTCAACTGCCGTCTTCCTTCCTATTCACTAAGTTTTTTAAGTGTACGAACGATTGCATCACTGCTTACCATCAGGCGGGATTGCAGTCAAGCGCTAGTTTATAATTATTAAAAAAAAAAAAAAATTTCCTCGGTCAACTTTACTGCCGTCTTTATTCCTATTCACTCAGTATTTTTGAGTGAATAGGCTGGATAAACTAGCGCACTTTACCATCAATGAGCATCACTGCTTACTATCAGGCGGGAAAATCGCTTTTTTTAAATTGTAAACTAGTGCAAGTTTATGATTTAAAAAAAGCGATTTTTGTCTGAAAAAGGGAAAATTACCAAAACATGCAAAAAGACCTGCATCGGCCGGGAATCGAACCCGGGCCGCCCGCGTGGCAGGCGAGCATTCTACCACTGAACCACCGATGCTTGATGCCGTTTTTTCGAAAGTTGGAATCGCTTTGAATGTACAGTCAGCAAAGTCATTATTGTTCAATTTATTATCTTACGTAATGTTCGTACTAAAACGTGATATTTTGTAGCGAGGTCAAATCTAAGTGAAAGGTGTTCGTAACCGCTTCTTCACTTTTACTTTTCATATTAATATTTGAACAGATTTGTTTGTTGGCTATATGATGATAAGCATCGGTGGTTCAGTGGTAGAATGCTCGCCTGCCACGCGGGCGGCCCGGGTTCGATTCCCGGCCGATGCAACCATTTTTTAGTTTTTGTTTTTCTTTGTATTCTTTTTTTATTATTATTTTTTATTTTTGTTTATAATTATAAACTAGTGCCTGACCGCAATCCCGCCTGATGGTAAGCAGTGACGCAATCGTTGATGGTAAAGCGCACTAGTTTATTAAGAGCCTATAGACTCAAAAAGACTAAGTGAATAGTAAGGAAGACGGCAGTTGAGTAAGGTGATGCAATGGTTAACAAAATCAAAATTAAAAAAAACTTAGGTAATAATTGGTAATAAAAAACTTAGGTAATAAAAAACTCGGTGGTAGGCCATAACATCCGCCGCCGGCAGAAGTTACCACCCACCAGACAAAGTCTTGCCGCCAAGCGATTTGTCGTGTTCCGGCATGATGTCTGGTGAAGCCGTACGGAGGACGGGTCTGAGCAGTTGATTTTGCGATGTGTGCCGAGTACGATGCGCCTAATGTTGTTGTGTTGGGAGTTTGGTCGTGGAGGGTCTTCACATCAATCTCCCTGTGGCGCAGCATCGTTGGTCGTGTTGTTGGGTTTAACATTGCATCACCTCGCTCAACTGCCGTCTTCCTTCGTATTCGCTCGGTTTTTCTGAGTGAATAGGCTCTTAATAAACTAGCACGCTTTACCATCAACGAAACATCACTGCTTACCATCAGGCGGGATTGCGGTCAAGCGCTAGTTTATAATTAATAAAAAAAAAAAAAAAAATTAAGGTCTAGAAATAGTTATTGTTAGTTGTAGTATAAGGAGAAGGAAAACATCTCGAGGAAACCTGGACTTTAAGTCTGAAATCGCCAACCCGAATTGAGCAAGCATGATGATTACGCTCAATCCTTCTCTGTATGAGAGGAGACCTGTGCCCTTAATTTTGACAAGGAATAGTTATTCCTTGTCAAAATTGTTTTTACGTGTTGTTGGTTGTTTGTTTGCGACCGCAATTATTCCTGATGGTAAGAAGTGATGTAATCATTGATGGTAAAGCGCACTAGTTTATTAAGAGCCTTTTCAATCTAAATTTACATAGGGATAATATCCTGAAATTACCACGCACCAAATAAGTGTGATGATTGATGCTTGTTCCTCGGGGAAGGCATTTTACCCGACTGCTTCAGAATGAGGGTAATGTTTTTTTTCTACCTTTTCGCCCTATACTGGGATAATTACGGTCGGGTAAGCACAGTGTCTGAACTTAATATTCTACATGAATATGATGAGCTCATTAATCACGTCTTTTAGAAATTGTGCTGATGTGTATAATAATCATAACATCATTAATTTAATAAATATTACGAAAGGTAATTTACAGTTGAGGAAAGAGGTAAAAAAAATTTAGAGGTGGTTTTACTGTCTGTACTTTTTGTTGTAGTTTTCTATTTGCAACCAAAAAGTGTAGCATCGGTGGTTCAGTGGTAGAATGCTCGCCTGCCACGCGGGCGGCCCGGGTTCGATTCCCGGCCGATGCATTTCGTTTTTTATTAGACTAGCTTTGTTTTTTTCTATTCCAGATATGAAAAGTTTAGATTACAGGACCCTTTTTATGCTTTCCATTATAAGTTATAAAGTTATTTATCAATATTTCAAGTATCATCGAGCAAAATGTAATTTGGTCTAGTGAAGTCCTGGATTCAGAGGTCGGTCAATGCCATTTTCTATCTGGAATGTCTAATTAATAGCCCATTTTTTGTTTTGAATGGGAAATCATCAAATGACCTCCCCAGCTCTGGGCGGAGCGGAAGGGTGTGTCAGACTTTTACTGACTAAAACCCACCCGTGTGTCTTCACTTGCCTGTGCACCAGGGCCACGGTTTCTTTTTTAACCAACCTACAGCCCTGATCCAGGAGGCATTGGTCTCCGTGGACCCCGTCACGATGTGCTGACATCTCTTTGAATAGCCCTAAGTCTAGATTCAGCCCAGATGAAGGTAACAGGCTCTCCGAGCGTCACAAGAAACTTCGCGAAATTATCGTAACGCAAACTTCGCGAAAAGGCTAGACCGCATGCTACTAATAAGATTATGATAGTTATTTATGTCGAAAATAAGCGGTTACAAAAATCACAATGTTTAAAATAGTGTCGGCTCGGCCTTCGAACGTTGCAAGCGTGCCGCCGCGCGTGTTTGTAGGTATGACGATGACCCCTGACGTGAATACTATTAATCAGCTGATAGGATAGTTTTTCGAGTTTAGTTTACATTGCGCTTTTGTGTAATTAGCGAAATAATTTATTATTACTTTAAAATCTTATTGGGTTATAAAAGTATAGCAATCATGAACGGTCTAAAGTGAAAAAATCTGCATATTTTTTTAATAAATCAGAAAAAAGCCGACGAAAAATTCCACCACTGGGGGGTTCAGAATCATGTACTAGATCCATGGTATTCGTTTGTGTGTCGATGTGAGATACGCTCTTTATGCAAATTAATACTTACGTACACCTCTGCCTAACCTTTAAAGAAAACAAGGCGTGAAGTAATATTGTTTCAAAAAATCCTTCTAACCCTTAGAGCATCAAGTTGGTTTGATGCTCTAAGTTCTAACCCTACATAATTATAAATACAAAGTTTCGGAGGACATGCATACCTACGTATATTTATAAATGATGATTGTTCCTCTTTCAGACAAAAACTCCTGAACGAATTTGGATAAAATTTAGCACAGAGATAGTTTATAAGCAAGAATAAGACATGTTTTTTACATATTATAAACTAGTGCTTGACCGCAATCCCGCCTGATGGTAAGCAGTGATGCTTCGTTGATGGTAAAGCGCGCTAGTTTATTAAGAGCCTATTCACTCTTTTTTTTTTTTTTTTTATAATTATAAACTAGCGCTTGACCGCAATCCCGCCTGATGGTAAGCAGTGATGCGATCGTTGATGGTAAAGCGCGCTAGTTTATTAAGAGCCTATTCACTCAAAAAAACTGAGCGAATAGGAAGGGAGACGGCAGTTGAGCGAGGTGATGCAATGTTAAACCCAACAACACGACCAACGATGCTGCGCCAGAGGGAGATTGATCTGGAGACCCTCCATGACCAAACTCCCGACACAACAACATTAGGCGCATCGTACCCGGCACACATCGCAACACAACTGCTCAGACCCGTCCTCCGTACGGCTTCACCATACATCATGCCGGAACACGACAAATCGCTTGGCGGCAAGGTTTTGTCTGGTAGTTAGACGGAAACACCGGCAAATTATTCCAGTCCTTCGATGTATGCAGTATAAAAGACGAGGCGATATGAACATACACATCACTACATACTAGGGATGTAACGGAGGTAGTTATATCGGAACCGAAACCGGAGTCGGAGTTTTGGATTTATCGGAGTTGGAACCGGAGACTTTTTATTTAAACACAAAAAACATTATTCAATCACTTAATTTTTTATTATAATATTAAACACAAACAGTGAAAAGAAAATTGGCATGTTTCCAAATGAACAAGAAATTAAATAACTTCATTTAATTTCAGTAATTAAAACCCAAAGTATCATATTATTTTACATTAAATGAACAAAAACTTTGAATCAAATTAAATCAAATGTGTTAACTCCAAAACTAGTGAAAAATCAAAACAAATGTCTATAACCTATGAAACTCTCGTTACAGTTGTCGCAGTATGTATTCTTAAAGATCGCTTCTTAACTATCGCTTGTTTTCGCCTCGGTAGTCGAATGCAGACTGACCCCTGCTGGCGTCACGGTGCTTTATATAGGTAAGCTGATCGAACATTCCAGATTCGTCTAGACGTAATAATAATAGCGCATAATTTCGAGTACGTTCAGCAAGTACCTACAGGTATTTCCCGGAAACGAGTTTCTAGAAATTTCGATGTCGTCACTTCGTTGACATAATTGTTTGAACCTATACCATTCGATAGGCCGCCCTAGGTCTAGTAATGCGTTTTCATATTGTTCCTCTGTAATACCTAGGACTCGAGATATAGTGCTTAGAAGTTATGTGCTGCATGTCACGCAATATTGAACCTTATTCTCTCGACATAAGGTGCATTCGTAACAATATAATTGACGATAGAGTGCACGTAGCAGGAGTCAGGGAATTCCCCGCATGACAGGACGCCGTCGCGCTATGTTATGCTTTTATAACCTCCGATTAAAACCTCAGATTGAAAAGTATCGGAACCGAAGGTAAGATAATAATCGGAAGTTCCGACTTAACGGAGTCGGAGTCGAAGCTCCGTAACATCCCTGCTATATATTATAAAACAAAGTCACTTTCTTTTTCCCTATGGCCCTTTGTATGATTAAATCTTTAAAACTCCGCAACGGATTTTGATGCGGTTTTTAGGGTTCCGTAGCCAAATGGCAAGAAACGGAACCCTTACAGTTTCGTCATGTCTGTCTGTCCGTCTGTATGTCACAGCCATTTTTTTCGGAAACTATAAGAGCTATACTGTTGAAACTTGGTAGGTAGATCTATTCTGTGAACCGCATTAAGATTTTGATGCCACAATAAAAATATATATATATAAATATTGTGGGCTCTCTCCATACTTAGAACTAAAACGCAAAAAAATAAATTTTCATCAAATACATACGTGTGGGGTATCTATGGATAGGTCTTTAAAAATGATATCGAGGTTTCAAAATATGTTTTTTCTAAACCGAATAGTTTGCGTGACAGACGCTTCCAAAGTGGAAAAAAATTGGTCTCCCTCCTAACTTCTAAAATAAGAAAATGAATAATCTAAAAAAAACATATGATGTACATTACTATAAAAACCACCAACGAAAATTGTTTTGAACGAGATCTAGTAAGTAGTTTTTTTTAATACCTCGTAAATCGTAAACCGCTTATTACCGCGTAATCTTTCATACAAATAACTTAAATCCTTTAATTTCATAAATAAATGGTACGGATCCCTTTGTGCGTCAGTCCGACACGCACTTGGCCGGTTTTAATAGATAGAGTGATTAAAGAGGAAGGTTTGTATGTATAATAACATCCATTAAATTGTTGAGAAATATTATTATTTTTGAGGTTTCTAATGTGATGTCGTAAATAATTATTTTTTTTTCCGCGTTGCAGTGAAACGCAGGCTGAACCCTACAAGATGTATCAAAAGAATGTACTTAATATTGTACACATTGATAAGGTCTACAAAAAAGTTCCTCTTATGAATATCCCACAATAACATTTTTTTATCATTTACTTTTTGCGACAAATACCGAATATTTATCGAAGCGATTTTGACCAATACAGCATTAATCCTTATCCAATTAATGACCTTAAATAAATTGTTGATTTAATAAAGATCTATATTGTCCATTACAGTATATGATTTAAATGAATATTTTCAATGATATTACAGATTTAAAAATTGCGGGCAAGAGCAGCCAACCGGGGCGGCAGGACCAGGAGCGGCGGCGGGCCGCTGTTTTTTATACGTTAACAGTTTTTCTGTATCAGCGTTGGTGGCACCCGTGCGAAGCCGGGACGGGTCGCTAGTATAGATATATGTAGGACATACTAGATGACCCGGCCATGCGTTGTTGTGGCTGACGATTTTGCCATATCATGTTGCTGTAAACTATTCAAGGGGAACGGTAAATGAACATCAAACATGTGTACCAAGATACTTTTTTACATAGATGCCATTTGCAAAAAAATGTGGCGACCTTAAATAAATAAATTGTTTATTTCTCAGCTTTGTACATAATTTTTATAACATTTTGCTTAATTCACTGATGTATAATTTGCCTGAACTAGGTAGAACCTGCAGTGCTTCAGGCGGAAAAGTGCTTATTATATTTTTTTATTTTGCAATAAATTAACAATAAAAGTAGTACGTAAAAATTATGGACAAAATGGAAGTGTTATTATTAGTATCGTAATGCTTACATAGTTAGTTAAGTAATTTAATGATTATCTCTAAATTTATTTACATACTGTAAGTAGGTCTTCAGCCTGCTCATATGAAAAATCTTGCAGATAATTAGAAACAACATTCTTACAGGTAAAATAGTTTAAATTATAAATATTTAATACTCTATTTAATCTATTGTATAAAAAGGGACCTAAGAACGTATAAAATTTGTGTGTAAATGCAAAATAAAAGTAATAGTATAAATATAATTTACAGTAAAATAATATTGTGATCATAAATTGATATGTAAGCTATCCTCCTGTCTTTCAAGTTGGATCAAACTCCAAACGGTGCACAAATTTGATTAAAATCGGTTAAGTAGTTGAGGAGTCCATGGCGGACAAACAAGGTGACACGTAATTTGTATATATTAAGAAGATATACATATATCTATACGTTTTACCTGAATATTCTCTTATATAAAGGGTGTTTCAATAGGGACTCTCTAACTTTGACAGCGCATAGCGGCCATCTTGGTAATGTGATAGCTGTCAAATTTGGCATAAATACATATTTAGTCGTGACATTTCACCATGGAACGCTACACGCTTCAACAACGTGTAGAAATTATTAAAATTTATTATTAAAATCAGTGCTCTATTCGCCTAACGTTCCGTGCGTTGTGTCCAATTTATGGCGTTCAAGGCCGTCCTGCAGAGCCACAATCAGTCGTTTGATAAAAAAAATTGAGACAACCGGGTCGGTGATCGGTGAAGCAGTTTCTGTACGTTAAAGAAACGCAAGATCGTTGGAGAATATTGTTGCCGTTCGAGACAGTATGCGAGAAAACCCCAGACAATCCATTCCGCGCCGTGCCCAAGAAGTGCGAATTTTGCGCCGAGATTTTGTTTTTTATCCATATAAAGTTCAATTAACTCAAGAGCTAAAACCCAATGACCACAGGCAGCGCCGTGTATTCGCTGATTGGGCGTTAGAGCATCTGGCAGCTGATCCTGCTTTTGCAAAAAACATCATCTTCACTGATGAGGCTCATTTCTGGTTAAACGGCTTTGTTAATAAACAAAATTGCCGGATTTGGTACGATGAAAACTCACGGGAGATTCATCAGGTGCCTTTATACTCCGAAAAAGTAACTGTTTGGTGTGGATTTTGGTCCGGCGGTATTATCGGCCCTTATTTCTTCGAAGATGCGCAAGGAACCGCGCCCACTGTCAATGGCGACCGATATTGGACGATGATAACAATTTTTTGTGGCCTAGGGTAGGTGGTATGGATCTTACAAACATGTGGTTCCAACAGGATTGCGCCACTTGCCATACAGCACGGGAAACATTAAATTTATTGAAAGAGAAGTTTGAGGGTTTCGTCATTTCGCGTGGTGGCGACATCAACTGGCCCCCGAGATCGTGTAACTTAACACCGCTCGATTATTTTCAGTAGAGCTACGTGAAATATCTAGTGTATGCAGATAAACCACAGTCAATTGCTGCCCTAAAGGCCAACATAACTCGCGTTCTTCGTGAAATCGAGCCCCATTTATGCGAAGACGTCCTTCAAAATTGGTCCACCAGAATACACCATCTACAGCGGAGTCGCGGTGGCCATTTGGCTGATTTTATTTTCCACACATAATGTCATTGAATATTCTTTAAAATGTAATAAAATTGTGGTAATATCACTTAAACAGATTGTTTTATTTCATTTCAATGTTCGAGCGCTCTTAATGAAGAACCCTGTATATCGTACGACACTTATGCAGGTAAACCCGCAGCAACTAGCGATGCAAATAAAACACTCAAAGATATTGAAATACATAAACGACTTAACTGTCTAAACTCATTCTGAATTTCCTTTTGAAACAGAAATATATGGAATTCAATTTGTAATCTCATCCCTGACCTAAATCCGGCCATTATTAAATGCAATGGCTTAACGAAACAAAAGGTAGAGAACAGCTATAAGGGTGTCCCGAGCATCCCTTTCTCCAAGATTTATTGCGACCCTTTAACTTTACAAATAGAGTCTTTGGGGTCACTTAGGTTGATCATGGTTAGAGAGAGAAAATAGTGGTCATGGTTACGTTTGCATCTGGTTTCTTTAATGCTTGGAAAAGTAAATTGGGTATCAGCACCCTTATTACTATTTAATTACTATCAATTGGAATCATTTTAAAGCGTATAACTAAACCATTGCTCCATATGTTCTAAAAATATATGTTCTCAACAATATAATTAACGCAATGAATGTTTTTGAACTGTCAAAATGAAACCCATTGCTAATGATTGTCCGCCTTATTCATAAACGCTGCTTAAAGTTAACTAGTGATTAGCGATTCTTTAAACATACATTTTTGACCTTTAAACGTTATTTAACTTAAATCATCCTTTATGAATAAACACCAGTGTTTAAGGGGTTTATCCATAAGCGATGATTAAAGTTAAATAACGTTTAAAGGTCAAAAATGTATATTTAAAGAATCGCTAATCACTAGTTAACTTTAAGCAGCTTTTATAAATAAGGGGGAGTGTGTTTAGAATGATAAACAATAAAAAATACTTCGAAAAATGAAGAAAGAAACACAATGTAAATTCAAAACTAGTTTTAATAAGTCGGTATCTTTAAATTTGTAAAGATGCAACGGAGGTGGTACCTTTTTTCCGGTCCTAAAAACCACCACGGTGGTGTACCATCTCACACTTACGCCGGGAGTCGCGGGGAAACACGATACTTTCGCAAACCCCGACTTTTGCAAACCCTCGTGCCGAAACTGCAGGCGTCCTCGAGTCAGGGAGGGAGCGAGGTGTTTGACTCTCCCCGCGACATTTAAGGGGGCCACGCATGAAACACTACGAGCCGCCACTTCGGGTCCTGATGTGTAAGTTAGAACTGTGTTCAACTGCGTGCAAGCAAGGAGAGTGAAACAAGAAGAGCACTTCTTCCAAAGGCGGTTTACTCGGTGGTAGGCCATAACATCGGCTGCCGGCAGAAGTTACCACCCACCAGACAAAGTCTTGCTGCCAAGCGATTCGTCGTGTTCTGGCATGATGTCTGGTGATGCCGTACGAAGGACGGGTACTGAGGAGTTGTGTTGCCATGTGTGCCAGGTACGATGCGCTATATGTTATTGTGTCGGGAGTTTGGTCGTGGAGGGTCTCCAGATCAATCTCCCTCTGGCGCAGCATCGTTGACCGTGTTGTTGGGTTTAACATTGCATCACCTCGCTCTACTGCCGTCTTTCTTCCTATTCACTCTGTTTTTTGAGGGAATAGGCTCTTAATAAACTAGCGCGCTTTACCATTATCGATTGCATCACTGCTTACCATCAGGCAGGATTGCGGTAAGCACTAGTTTTAAATTGTAAAAAATAATAATAATGCGGTTTTAACTGTTTTAAGTTCACGATTTTAAGTTTATCGGTCCATCTAGCTGGAGGTTTCCCTCACTACGCTCGCCTATGAGCGGTCGAATAATATAGAATAATACGGACAATAATATAGAACAATACGGACAATAATATAGATCAAGCGGTCGAATAATATAATTCAACACTATTATAAAGAACATAAAAATAAAACCCAATAAGATACTCAACTTGTCCGCAGAGTATTGTTAGCATTTTTTTTTTATTTTATACTTAAATATATTGCTTGACCACAATCACGCTTGATGGTAAACAGTGGTGCAATCGTTGCTGGTGAAGCGCACTAGTTTATTAAAAGCCTATTCAAAGTGGGTTTGGAGACACTTGAATAGGATAGTTGACTACAAAAAACGAATTAGTCCGTCAGTCAAATTTCCAAAAAATACTAGACACGTATTTTTTCTTTTTTCATATAAACAACAAATGAAGACGACATAGTGCAGTGAAAACTCGTGTGACGTCACTACACGCTACACTTTTTAGCGAGCAGTGACGTCACCAGCCACCACTCCTGATTTTTTATGCCTTTTATATTTGTCATTTTTTATTCATTTGATAAAACAAAATATACGTATCCAATATTTGTCTATAATCTGAATGACGCACTAAATAGAATCAATTTTATTTTATCCAGGAAACATCGCAATTGTAAACAGACGGGTCCGCCTCAGGCAAATTGTTCCAATCTTTCGATGTACGCGGTATAAAATACGAGGCGAAACGCTTCATTTGGATCGTAGCGGTGTCAGCAACGTAAGGGTAGATACCTACTCGTCGAACGACTGCTCGTCCGATGAGGGATAATTTAATAAGATCCTCTCAAACATATAACCAATAACTCAATATAACCAATCAACCCTGTGTGAAACGTTTACAAAAACTTAAACACTTCCTCTAAGTGTCTCAGTTTCAGTGTTATGTCAATATTAATATAAGAATGTCGTAGCATAAACAATTGCTCAACAATATTTTGTGGTACTTAACCTTCAGTTACAGTTTTAATACAAATAACACCACATAGACCACAAATCCATAGCTTAATATTATCATGACAGCTGCATGTCGCAGATGACTTGTGGAATCCTGTTGTTTTATAAAACCGCTACATAACTCCGTTACGTAATACGTGTAAAAAATCATTCAATGGTTTTCTATTATTACATAGAGAATTGCATAAACGTTTTGCATTTATCAATGCAGAGCACAGCGGTTCAACGATTAGCTGTTTTACAAAACGGGAGGGTAAATGCGTAACACAATATCAGCAGCATTGAGTTTCATTTTGACAGTTTAATATTATTCATAACGTTATTTACGTTGTTGAGCAGATATATTTTTATGCACAAATGGAGCAATGGATTAGCATTATTCTTCAAATTCTTTTTTTTTTATAAATTATAAACTAGCGCTTGACCGCAATCCCGCCTGATGGTAAGTAGTGACGCAATCGTTGATGGTAAATCGCACTAGTTTATTAAGAGCCTATTCACTCTAGCCTTGATGACACTCAAATTATAGTCCGACGGAAACACCGCCGCTGGCAAGTTGTTCCAGTCCCTCGATGTACGCGGTATAAAGGAGGAGGCGAAACGCGTCCAGATCGTAGTGGTATCAACAATATAAGATGGTGGAACGGAGATAGGGGAAATAAATCATCCAATTCCCTCGCACACTCCCTAAAATGCATCCTATAGAACACCGAAAGGCTGGCCACTCTACGCCTGTGCTCTAGGCTTAGGAAACCCAAATCCAAAAACCACCGAACCGAATCCAATTTATTTTAATAATTGCGAATAATTACGAATATTAGAAATAAAAAAAAATAATAATACAAGTGTAAATTACCTTACCTCATGTGATGACAGTGATGTTCAGGACAATACCTACTTATCAAATATTATTAATTATCAGGGCTAAAATGAAAGAAGCTCATCGCGACTGCAGATAAGTAAGCCATTCTGTCTGAATCAATTATGTAAAACTTATCGCACTGACAATTCAGCTGGACGTTGTTTAGTTGTTTCACATAACGTAGCTGTTTTATAACACCACTAGCGGTTTTGTAAGACAGCGGATTGGACAAAACATCTGTGACATACAAATAAGTTAATAAAAGACAGAATGACGTAACAGTGGACAATATTGAAGCCGTCTCGAACGTGCCCCGGCGGACATTTTTATTTATTAAAGGGATCAATACGTTCGCTATATTTGTAGCTTGGGGCTGCGTTTAAATTTATTTCCACTCAATATTGCCTTTGTCGGTAAATGTAAGTTTAGGATTGGTCAGTTGTTGTTTATGTAAGTACTTACTATGAATTGAACATATCTGAAATGGATAGTTCAGAATACCAAATCTCATATATAATTTAAAACGTTCAAAATAGTCTCATTCTGTTGACAAACAAATGTCAGAAAGTTGTCAAAATTTAGGGAAATTAGAAGAATTTTTTGATAGATTGAGACCTTTTGTTTTGTTTGCCACGGTTTCTTTTTTAATCAACCGGCAACCCTGGCTCAGGAGGATCTGAACATATTTTAAATGCATAGTTCAGAATACCAAATCTCATATATAATTTAAAACGTTCAAAATAGTCTCATTTCGGTGACAAACAAATGTCAGAAAGTTGTCAAAATTTAGGGAAATTAGAAGAATTCTTTGATAGATTGAGACCTTTTGTTTTGTTTGCCACGGTTTCTTTTTTAATCAACCGGCAACCCTGGCTCAGGAGGCATCGGTCTTCGTGGACCCCGTCACGACGTGCTGACACCTGCTTGAGGCGCGCGTGAGATCACACTGTGAACGTTCTTTGAATTAGAATAATAGGGATGTTTTCTAGGTAAAAAAAAATGATTCTATTTAGTCCGTCGTTCAGATTATAGAAAAATATTGGATATTTTATTTTATCAAATCAATAAAAATTGACAAATATAAAAGGCATCAAAGATCAGGAGTGGTGGCTGGTGACGTCACTGCTCTCTAAAAAGTGTAGTGTGCAGTGACGTCACACGAGTTTTCAACGCACTGTATCTCCTTCATTTTTTGTTTATATGAAAAAAGAAAAAATACGTGTCTAGTATTTTTTGGAAATCTGAATGACGGATCAATTAGTTTTGTTTAGTCAATTATTCTATTACCCTTCAGACTATACGGGAAGCATATCGCTAATCCATTGCTCCATGTGTTACAAAAATGTGTCTGATCAACAACGTAAAAAGCGCAATGAATGTTGTTCAACTGTCAAAATGAAACCCATTGCTAATGATAGTACGTTGCTTAATTACAATTATTAAGAGCCTATTTCATCATCATCATCATCATTTCAGCCGAAAGACGTCCACTGCTGGACATAGGCCTCCCAAGGTTCTCCACGACGACCGGTCCTGCACCTCCCGCATCCAGCGGTTTCCCGCGACCTTCACCAGGTCGTCGGTCCACCTTGTCGGGGGCCTGCCCACGCTACGTCTTCCGGTGCGTGGTCGCCACTCGAGAACTCGTCGGCCCCATCGAGCATCGGTCCTACGGGCAATGTGTCCAGCCCACTGCCACTTCAGTGTTGCAATTCTTCGGGCTATGTCGGTTACTCTCGTTCTTCTGCGGATCTTTTCATTCCTGATTCGATCGCGCAGTGAAACCCCAAGCATAGCCCTCTATAGAGCCTATTTACTCTAGCCTTAAAGACAATAAACTTGTAATCTTAAGCGTAATTTAAAATAACATTACAGGTGCAGTACAAGTAGAGTGTAAATGATCTGTGTTTCTTCCCACATTTAGCCCATCTTCCTTCAAAGTAAAATCTTAATCCTTTGGTCAGATCGACGTTATACAATTATAGACCTCAACCATCGCTTTCGATTAGACGTGATTTAGGTCAAGAGCCGGCCCATTATGCAATAAAAAAACCAAAATCCATTATTACTTAATCAGCCCATAATGTTCACACTTTTTCTTAAGATTTGTACAGAATACTCCAGGAGGCTTTCCCCGCGCAATCAACTAAACTACAAAAACTTCGTTTGGAAGTATGCCATACATAATCAGTCTATAATGATCCCACCCTTGGGACACAAGTCTGCTCTGGATGAGAGAGAGTGGGCCGCAATCTAACACGCTGGCCTAGTGCGGGTTTTTTTTTATATACACACATCAAAAGTGTCTAGGGATCAAGCATTTTTATGCGGATTTCTTGAGATTGAGATGTGGCTTTGTAATAAGTTTATGATTTTATAAATTTATATGGATCCTTTTTGGTGCATTTCATAATTTGAATCAGGAACTGTGAATCAAATTCGAGTAAAAGATGAAAATCAGCTGTCAATATTTTCCCTATAAAAACATACAACGCATTGAAGACATTATTAGTGCTACTGTTTCCCTACTACTGATTAAAACCAACGTTATTATGGAGCGGCGACGTCATTTAAGCAGGGAAGAAATGCTCAGAGCCGTGGGAATGATAGAAGCTGGTTCCCGGCAACGTACTGTGGCTTTAGCTCTGAATACAAGTCAGAGTGTTATCAGTCGACTTTGGACACGTTACCGAAGCACTGGTACCGTGGCTGAGCGCCATGGAGGACGGTATCGCTGTACCACACGGAGACAAGACCGATACATTCAAATCTTAACTCGAAGAGCTCCAACAATAACCGCCATGATGTTAGCCGTGAGGCTTCATCACTCTTCAGGGAACATAATTAGCGACCAAACAGTCAGAAACCGCTTGCATGAAGTGAACCTTCATTCCCGAAGACCGCTACGGGTACCACCTATAGCAATGCACAATCGTAGGATTCGATATCAATGGGCTCTTGAACACAGAAATTGGGCAGAAGAACAATGGCGTTTCGTGTGCTTTTCTGATGAGTCTCGTTTTGGTATGAGACCGGATACAAGACGTATACGACACTGGAGAACCCCTGGACGCCAACAGCGATTAAAATCCTGCCAGGAAGTCCATCCTTATAGTGGTGGAACCATCATGGTATGGGCGGGTATTTGGATCGGCAGAAGAACTGAGTTGATTTGGATCAGAGGCAACCTCAACGCTCAAATTTATGCTGAGACGATTGTATCAGACGTCATCGTTCCTCTACAAGTGCAAATCGGTCCCTTATTTCGGTTAATGCATGATAATGCACGACCGCACACCGCAAGAGTTGTAAGACAGACTCTCGCCGCAGCTAACATCAATATCCTGCCCTGGCCTGCTCAGTCGCCAGACTTGAACCCGATTGAGCATGCATGGGATATGCTACATAGAAGAGCTCTGCCGAATATGGAGGGTATCCAGTCGCAAGAAGACCTTTTTTTGTTGTTGCAACGAACATGGGCGGCCATTCCACAGCGTGATTTGGATGAACTCATTTTGAGTATGCCAAACCGATGTTCTTGTGTTGTTAGTGTTCGCGGTAGAAACACGGATTATTAATTGTTTAAGTTACCCAATAAAATTTTAGAGAAAACTGTTATTTCAGTCTTTTTTTCGAACTTTTGTGTTAGTGGTTCAAATGTCAAATATCCCTTTATTAGGAAAATGGCAAATTTCTTTATTAATGCAAAGGTGACTTGGTTTATCGTTACTGTGACAAACGAAAACACTTTATTTGATGAATCCTTAAAGAAAATTTTAATTAATATCAATCAGGAGAAAAGTTATTGCAAAAATATATGTTGATCCCTAGACACTTTTGATGTGTGTATATTGCCGTCTCTTTCTCCTTGCGTGCCAAGAATCATTTTTTACTTTTTTATTTTCGCCCATTTTATTTTTTCCGCGCTTCATTTTTTGCGGCATTGGCGTTGTCATTTCTTTTCTGGGTCGCTCTTTTCCCACGTCTTATGTTAAATTCTTTTCTTTGTTATTCTTTTGTCTTTTATGTCATACTATTTACAATTAGGTAGGCCACATCGGCTGCCGGCAGAAGTTACCACCCACCAGACAAAGTCTTGCCGCCAAGCGATTTGTCGTGTTCCGGCATGATGTCTGGTGAAGCCGTACGGAGGACGGGTCTGAGCAGTTGTGTTGCGATGTGTGCCGGGTACGATGCGCCAAGTGTTGTTGTGTCGGGAGTTTGGTCGTGGAGGGTCTCCACATCAATCTCCCTCTGGTGCAGCATCGTTGGTCGTGTTGTTGGGTTTAACATTGCACCACCTCGCTCAACTGCCGTCTTCCTTCCTATTCACTCAGTTTTTTAAGTGAATGGGTTTAATAAACTAGCGCGCTTTATCATCAACGATCGCATCACTGCTTACCATCAGGCGGGATTGCGGTCAAGCGCTAGTTTATAATTATTAAAAAAAAAATCTATTCCACTTATACAGTTACATATTCTTAAACAATTCCTGCGGACGGCACAGTGCTTGGCTGTGCTGCCCTTGTCCTATTTCTTCCAATAGGGCCTAGTGGGGGTTGGTAGATGACACATGTCTTAGAAGTGTTTAGCTCTAGAACATGCCGTTTCATCAAGATGTTTCCCTTCGCCGTTTTGAGAGTAAAGCGCCTGATGAGGTACAGACCTACAACTTGTAAGTCGCAACCGATACCACTAGGACACCGCAGCTCTCAGCAACATCAACAACAACACCACTCCTCGAGTTAAATCCATTATAAAGTCAATTTAGTTCTTCTTCTTCTTCAGCATATACAATTTTTTTTTTTTACAATTATAAACTAGCGCTTGACCGCAATCCCGCCTGATGGTAAGCAGCGATGTGATCGTTGATGGTAAAGCGCGCTAGTTCATTAAGAGCCTATTCACTCAGAAAAACTGAGCGAATAGGAAGGAAGACGGCAGTTGAGCGAGGTGATGCAATGTTAAACCCAACAACACGACCAACGATGCTGCGCCAAAGGGAGATTGATCTGAAGGCCCTCCACGACCAAACTCCCAATACGACAACATTAGGCGCATCGTACCCGGCACACATCGCAACACAACTGCTCAGGCCCGTCCTCCGTATGGCTTCACCAGACATCATGCCGGAACACGACGAATCGCTTGGCGGCAAGGCTTTGTCTGGCGGGTGGTAACTTCTGCCGGTGGTCGATGTTATGGCCTACCACCGAGAAAATGTAATGTAACAACAACCCTGTTGTTCCTTCAACCTACGTTTTAAGAATCGGCATACGGACGTAATAAAAAAGCAAGTAATTTATAAAAATTGTTCAACAAAATAAATTTTTAATTATTAATATTTATAATCTGTAACTGATTTCTTAGCTCTGAAATTCTATGAAGAAACTAGACATAAGTAGAACGTTCCCGCCAATTTATTTAACTTATAAAATCAGATATTCTAAAAAAAAAAATCGAATTTGTCGCTTTTAATAGGTATTTGATTGTGACCCCTCGACTAGACAATGATTATTGTTTTCTAATTATGACTTCATTAATGATGTGCTTGTAGGTAAAATTATATGTCCCTGAAAGGAACAACAGGGTTTTTGTTATATAGTGTAGAGGTCCATTGCTGGACAAAGGCTGCCCCAAGGCTTTCAATGCGTTGGGGGGGGGGGGGGGGGTTCGCCATAATCCCCACGCTTGGCAGGCGGGTTGGGGATCGCAGTAATTCGATATTCCACAGGAGAAGCACTGCTGCCCGCTTCCCTGGTGAGAGTTCCCTTGATCGCCCCTTACGACACCCACGGGAAGATATGGGTTGGTACTATTCTAAGCCCGGCATCACACGGACCAATATAAAAATTTTACTAACTATTCCTAAGTATGTCAAACGTAGTAACACTACAAAGACTCAGACTCGAGAAAGTGACAAATGGTGACCTTAGCAAAAAGTAATGAGTTTCACTCGGAGACTATTTATAAACGTCTGCCTTTATTTGTCTGAGTTAGAAATAGCTTGGTTATGAACACTATCTACAATCTAGTTGTGCCGGGGAGATTAACAGGTTATTTTGTATCTACAAACTACCCTTAGTCTAAAACTGATTTACATCCGACACCTCACATCGGATACAAAATCAAATCAAAAGTCATTTATACAAATAAAGACTGATTTACATTTCTTCTTTTTCAGCCTATAGAAGTTCACTGCTGGAGAAAGGCCTCCTCCAACGCTTTCCACGATGACTGGTTTTTACTGCCCGCTTCAATCAGCTTCCCGCGACCTTCGCCAGATCATCGGTCCACCTTGTTCGGGGCCTCCCTACGCTGCGTCTTCCGGTACCTTACTGCCCCATCGGTCATCGGCTTTTATTAAGTTGAAGCAACAAAAGTTGCATTGTCTAAACACCATTTAGACGTCAAGTCATTTGTTGCATAACACATTTCTCTAAAGGCTCGCCTTTCGTCATTTTCTAGTGCTTTTGCTGGGAGAAGAAGACCAGTCGAAAAACCAGCGTCAAGCACTAGTTGTCTGCTGCGGGTTGTTGGGAAAAGGTACCGTGGCCCTTAACACAGGCGAGTGAAGAAACACGGGTGGGTTTTAGTCAGTTAAACTCTGACACGCCCTTCCTCTCCGCCCCGAGTGGGAGAGGTCATTTTATGATTTCACATCCCAAACAAAAAAAAAGCACGTTTAACGGGCATTTTTGCTGAAATGGAAGGCACATTTCGGGAAAATTGCCAGTTACCACTGTTGCCGCTGGCGCAGCCTTAAGCTACAAATTACTGCCAATTTCTTTCAATGAAGTTTACGCCATATTTATTTGTTTTTCTTTGATGTTTATTTCTAGTGTTTACGTGTCCTTTTCTCCGCTAAATAACGGTATTTTCTTCCTTTTTATAAATTTTGTAGTAGGAACACAGGTCTAAGTTTACTCGGTGGTAGGCCATAACATCGGCCGCCGGCAGAAGTTACCACCCACCAGACAAAGCCTTGCCGCCAAGCGATTTGTCGTGTTCCGGCATGATGTCTGGTGAAGCCGTTCTGAGGACGGGTCTGAGCAGTTGTGTTGCGATGTGTGCCGGTTACGATGCGCCTAATGTTGTTGTGTTGGGAGTTTGGTCGTGGAGGGTCTTCAGATCAATCTTCCTTTGGCGCAGCATCGTTGGTCGTGTTGTTGGGTTTAACATTGCATCACCTCGCTCAACTGCCGTCTTCCTTCCTATTCGCTCAGTTTTTCTGAGTGGATAGGCTCTTAATAAACTAGCGCGCTTTACCATCAACGATCGCATCAGTGCTTACCATCAGGCGGGAATGCGGTCAAGTGCTAGTTTATAATTATTAAAAAAAAAAAAAAAAAAAAAACGGTACCCCTTTTAAAAATTATTTAGTGCAATTTAAATTTACTTGTGATATAAAATGCGGTTATAATGATACGAAAAGAAACATGAAAATTAGGAAAATATACAAAAAAGAAAACAATTAAAAAGGTCAGAAAGTAAAAAAGACATGCATCGGCCGGGAATCGAACCCGGGCCGCCCGCGTGGCAGGCGAGCATTCTACCACTGAACCACCGATGCTTACTATCAAGAAGCCAACAAACAAATCTGTTCAAATATTGCTATTAAAAGTAAAAGTGAAGATGCGGTCAAGAACATCTTTCACATGGATTTGACGTAGCTATGTAATAATATCACGTTTTGCTACGCACACTATGCAAGATAATGACGTTGCTGACCGTACATTCAAACCGAATCCAACATTCGAAACAATCACCATGAAGCATCGGTGGTTCAATGGTAGAATGCTCGCCTGCCACGCGGGCGGCCCGGGTTCGATTCCCGGCCGATGCAAGTCTTTTTTACTTTCTGACCTTTTTAATTGTTTTCTTTTTTGTTTATATTATTGTGTGAACAGCGGAAATTGTTTTGATAATTCCCATAAAATAATATGGTTATTTTTATTTTTTCCCAATATTCATGTTTCTTTTCGTATTATTATAACCGCATTTTTTTAATCACAAGTAAATATTAATTGCACTAAATAATTTTTAACTAAAACCCACCCGTGTTCCTTCAATCGCCTGTGTTAAGGGCCACGGTACCTTTTCCCAACAACCCGCAGCAGACAACTATTGCTTGACGCTGGTTTTTCGACGGGTCTTCTTCTCCCAGCAAAAGCACTAGTGACTAGGAAATGGCGAAAGGCGAGCGTTTAGGGAAATGTATTATGCAATATTGACGTTCAAGTGTTGATTCTGAGCCTAAAGACCGATTTAAGCGAAGCAATTTAATTGCCTATAATAAAATTGATGCAACAGATGACTTGCATCGTCTAAATGGTGTTTAGACAATGCAACTTCTATTGTTGTTCCAACTTAATTAAAGTCGATATCCGATGGGGCAGTAAGGTTCTGGAGGCCCCCAACGAGGTGGACCGATGACCTGGCGAAGGTCGCGGGAAGCCGATTGAAGCGGGCAGCAAAAACCGGTCATCGTGGAAAGCCTTGGAGGAAGCCTTTGTCCACCAGTGAACTTCTATAGTCTGAAGAAGAAGAAATGTAAATCAGTCTTTATTTGTATAAATGACTTTTGATTTGATTTTGTATCAGATGTGAGGTGTCGGATGTAAATCAGTTTTAGACTAAGGGTAGTTTGTAGATACAAAATAACCTGTTAATCTCCCCGGCACAACTAGATTGTAGATAGTGTTCATAACCAAGCTATTTCTAACTCAGACAAACAAAGGCAGACGTTTATAAATAGTCTCCGAGTGAAACTCATTACTTTTTACTTTTGTCGTGTTCCGGTATGATGTCTGGTGAAGCCGTACGGAGGACGGGTCTGAGCAGTTGTGTTGCGATGTGTGCCGGGTACGATGCGCCAAATGTTGTTGTGTTGGGAGTTTGGTCGTGGAGGGTCTTCAGATCAATCTCCCTTTGGCGCAGCATCGTTGGTCGTGTTGTTGGGTTCAACATTGCATCACCTCGCTCAACTGCCGCCTTCCTTCCTATTTGCTCAGTTTTTCTGAGTGAATAGGTTCTTAATAAACTAGCGCGCTTTACCATCAACGATCGCATCACTGTTTACCATCAGGCGGGATTGCGGTCAAGCGCTAGTTTATAAATATTAAAAAAAAAAAAAAAAAAAAAGATCACCATTTGTACTCCTGACTTTCTCGAGTCTGAGCCTTCATAGTGTTAATACGTTTGACATACTTAGCACTAGTTAGTTCAATTTTTAAATTGGTCCGTGTGATGCTGGGCTTAGAATAGTACCATTCCATATCCTGCCGTGGGTGTCGTAAGAGACGACTAAGGGAACTCTCACCAGGGAAGCGGGCAGCAGCGCTTCTCCTGTGGAATATCGAATTACTGCGATCCCCAACACGCCTGCCAAGCTTGGGGATTATGGCGAACCCGCCCAACGCTTTGAAAGCCTTGGGGCAGCCTTTGTCTGGCTGAAGAAGAAGAAGAATTAAATTGACTTAATAAAGGATTTGACTCGAGGAGTGGTGTTGTTGTTGATGTTGCTGAGAGCTGCGGTGTTCTAGTGGTATCGGCTGCTACTTACAAGTTGTAGGTCTGTACCTCATCAGGCGTTTACATCTTCATCATCATTTTAGCCAAAAGACATCCACTGCTGGACACAGGCCTCCCCCAAGGTTCTCCACGACGACCTGTTCTGCGCCTCCCGCATCCAGCGGTTTCCCGCGACCTTCACCAGGTCGTCGGTCCACCTTGTCGGGGGCCTACCCACGTTACGTCTTCCGGTGCGTGGTCGCCACTCGAGAACCCGTCGGCCCCATCGGAAAGAATTGCAACACTAAAGTGGCAATGGGCTGGACACATTGTTTGTAGGATCAGGCGCTTCACTTTGTGTAAATTATTTCATCACCACTGCTCTCAAAAAGGCGAAGGGATCTTGATGAAACCGGCATGTTCTAGAGCTAAAAACTTCAAAAACATGTGACATCTACCAGCCCGCACTAGGCCAGCGTGGTAGATTACGGCCCACTCCCTCTCATCCAGAGCAGACTTGTGTCCCAAGGGTAGGATCATTATAGACTGATTATGTACGGCATACTTCCAAACGAAGTTTTTGTAGTTTAGTTGCTTGCGCGGGGAAAGCCTTCTGGATTCATCATCATCATCATCTCAGCGTTTATCCCGGTTGCATCCGCGGCCTTCGCGTTGGAGCACGGGGTCCGCTTTCCTGCAAATTTCCTCCATTTCGTACGATCATTAGAATCCTGTGGTAAGAGCATGTTGGCACACATGTCATCTCTTAGGACGTCATGTCAGCACTTCTTTGGTCTACCCCGCTTGTTCCGGCCCGGCGGAGGCGCCATGGCAAGACATTTGTTACCCACGTAACATGCCGGTTTGCGTAAGACGTGGCCGTACCAGCGTAGGCGACCCTCCTGCAGTTTGTCTTTCCGCGTAACTCCACACATCCACCGCAGCATATTCATCTCCGTGACACGCAGCTTCTGCTTGTGTCGCTCAAGCACAGGCCACGCCTAACTGCCATACAGGAGAACAGGTCTAATGATGGTTTTATAGACCTGCCCCTTAAGCTTAACCGGCATTTTGGGGCACAAATGACACCTGTCACCTCACGCCCAAGCTGCGGAAATACGTGCCCTGACGTAGCAATCAATGTCGCCGGACGCGTGGACCACAGACCCCAAGTATTTAAACTGGTCCGTGCACTCGACCATGTCTCCGCCTATGCGCACAGACATGGGGTCTGTCGTGTTGCTGGTCAAGTACACGGTCTTCGTCACATTGAGTTTCAGACCTCCATTCTCAAGCGAGTCCTTGCACGCATTCACACGCCGCCCGTACCAACCGTTCCCTGTTTCCACGCATTCACACGCCGTACCAACCGTTCCCTGTCCGCGTCCGCCAGCGCGATATCGTCAGCATACATGAGTAGTCAGGGAGGTTGCTCATGTGAGTACTTGATGCTGTCCGACAAGACGTCTAATATCACGCTGAACAGAAACGGACTAAGGACGAATCCCTGTTGGACACCGACGGTGATGGGGAAGGGTTTAGTGTCGCCAACAACGGTCCTAACATCGGAATCGGAATTGAGGTACTCGTACATCTCTCGAATTATGTCAACATAGGCTTCTGGTACCCCTTTGGACCTCAGCGCCCACCAGATCACCCCGCGAGAGACACAGTCGAAGGCCTTCTGCATATCTAGAAATAGCATATGCAGAGCCGTGTTCTTCGATCTGTATCTCTTCATGGTGATCCTTAGTGCGAAGATATATGGGGTCCATGGTTCTGTACCCTGGCCGAAACCCATATTGACACTCCGAGACAGCACACTCCTGCCGGATTCGGGAGTCTATAATCCTCTCATAGATCTTCATGGTGTGGGACATGACCTTGATACCGCGATAGTTACCACGATAGTGAACCGAGCCCTTGCCTTTAAAGACTGGAGTAATAATACTCAGCCTCCATTGGCTCGGGATTTTGCCGGTCAGGAGCACGCGGTTGAGAAACTTAGTTAACATGCTTACACCGCGAGGACCCATCGCCTTCCAGGCCTCAATGGGAACTCCATCAGCTCCGACAGCTTTCCAATTCGCCATGCGTCGAATAGCCGTATGGACTTCCTCAGGCGTTATCGGGGGCACTAATCCAAGATTTGGAAGGAGTTCCGGTGTCTGCACCTCTTGGTGCTGCTTGTTCAGTAGCTCGTGAAAGTACGAGCGCCATCTCTCCTTCACCGCGAGGTCCTCGCATAGCAGGTTGCCATTAGGGTCTTTTACACAACGGCACTTGGATATATCCTGTGCCACGTGCCTTGCCACGTTTGAAGAGGGCTTTCTTCACCTTAGTCTCCCTCTGGACTGTGTCGTTCCACCACCAGGTTGCCTTGTCACATTTGCGGCCGCCCTTAGAGACCGAGTACCACCCGCGCCGCCCCCGTAATAGCTGCCTGGATCCTGTCCCAGTGGTCTTGCACAGGTTCTCCGTCGGTACCGACGCACTTGTCGCCAATAACCGACGCAAAATCCTGGGACCTGTTTTCATCAAGCAGCCACCACCGGATCTGGCGCCGGCAGTCCTCTACACGTCTACGTTGGGCCTTTACGCAGAGGTCCATGACAAGGAGACGGTGTTGTGCAGTGAGTGCACCGGGTATGACTTTGCAGTTGGCTACTTTGCCGATGGCCTTCTGGACTATTCTGTAAAAATCTTAAGAAAAAGTGGGAACAGTACAGGCTGATTAAGTAATAATGGATTCTGTTTTTTTTTTTTAAATGCATAATGGCCGGCTCTTGACCAAAATCACGCCTGATGGAAAGCGATGGTTGAGGTCTATAATGGTAAATTACGCTTAAGATTTCGAGTTTACTGTTTTTAAGCCTAGAGTAAATAGGCTCTTAATAATTGTAATTAAGCAACGTACTATCATTAGCAATGGGCTTCATTTTGACAGTTGAACAACATTCATTGCGCTATTTACGTTGTTGACCAGACACATTTTTGTAACACATGGAGCAATGGATGAGCGATATGCTTCCCGTATACTGCATTACCCAATTAGGGCGTAGTCTGAAGGGCAATAGGGTAGTTGACTACAAAAAACGAATTGGTCCGTCATTCAGATTTCCAAAAAATACTAGACATGTATTTTTTCTTTTTTCATATAAACAAAAAATTAAGGAGATATAGTGCGTTGAAAACTCGTGTGACGTCACTGCACGCTACACTTTTTAGAGAGCTGTGACGTCACCAGCCACCACTCCTGCCCCCTAATCGGCGAACACATTTTTGTCAAATGATTGCGACAAGTTGAAATCAGTTGAGATCGTTTAGACCGCCCATTGGTCCTTTCGGTCCAAACGATTCCAACTAATCGCAATCGTTTGACAAAAATTTGGTCGCCGATTAGGGGGCTGGTCTTTGATGCTTTTATATTTGTAAATTTTTATTGATATGAAAAAACATGCATCGGCCGGGAATCGAACCCGGGCCGCCCGCGTGGCAGGCGAGCATTCTACCACTGAACCGCCGATGCTTCATGGTGATTCTTTCGAATGTTGGATTCGGTTTGAATGTACGGTCAGCAACGTCATTATCGTGCATAGTGTGAGTAGTAAAACGTGATATTATTACATAGCTAGGTCAAATCCATGTGAAAGGTATTCTTGACCGCATCTTCACTTTTACTTTTAATAGCAATATTTGAACAGATTTGTTTGTTGGCTTCTTGATAGTAAGCATCGGTGGTTCAGTGGTAGAATGCTCGCCTGCCACGCGGGCGGCCCGGGTTCGATTCCCGGCCGATGCAGAATGCTTTTTGTTGCTTGTAGTCCTTACCTATTTTAATTTTCTTTTTGTAGTTTTTGCATATTATATTAAAATCACAGTTACAAAAAACTGACTGTTAAACATTGTAATCACCAATTAACTTCTTTTATTAAGATTTTTAATGATGATTAAGATAATAGAGCCAATTCCCTTTTTCAGAAACCAAACTAATTTCAGTGCATCTTTTTCCTCATATTTCATTAACAGAAGATACATATTAGTTTCTTCTTCTCAGCCTGTGTGTGCCGACCTTCACCAGGTCATCGGTCCACCTTGTTGGGGGCTTCCCTACGCTGCCTCTTTCGGTACGTGGCCGCCACTCCAAAAAATAGTACACTGTAGACTACCTACATTATTTCTCCCTCTTTCTATATTATTCCATCCAAAGGTTGTCTGTAAAAGATCGCTCTTAGCGATAAGACCGCCCATTGTGTCACCCTTTGTAAAATCTTTATATTTATGTTCTGTAATCTATACAATATGTAAAGAAAACCCCGTCCGATCCGTGAAGGTATTGTTAGGTATCGTTAACTGATTCTAATAATGTCAACAAAGCCGAGCTAAACTTAAAAAAAAATTCCCCCTAAAAAATAAATATTATTTCGAAAAATCGAGGTAACTTAATGCATGTGTGGTCGGCCAAACGTTAGCGGTACATGCGCGGGTGTAGGGGGAAGGGCATGTGGCACGTGGTCGCATTGCTATTCGCTCCGTCACAAATGGTGTTGTCACTTTTTTTAAAAATACCAAATTTTGGAGAAGTTGACGAGAATCTAGCACTGTGACATTTAAACTGTGACTATTTTGCAGCATCATCTATATGCAGGTTTAAAAGTAGAAAATATATTTTTTTTAATGTTTCTTAATTGGCTCCTACTCCTGGATTTTGCTCTTTGGGAGGGCCTAAAACAGCCTTACAAACGACCAATTGGACATCAAAATGGGTCTGTCCTTTAATATTTTCAAGAAACAGTTCCCCACATTGGTTCAAAGCACTTTATACATATATTTGAGTGTTACAGTAAAAAGGGCAATTCATTCAGGGAACTCCATAACTGGCTGCTTTTTTTCTTCGCAAAAAAAAAAAAAGATTATTTCATAATTCATTACTATTGTCACTATGATGATTACGTAAAATTTCATATTTTATTTGATCATATATATATCATCGGACGGGGTTTTCTTTACATATTGTATAAAGAATATTCTATTCTATTCTATCCGTACGTAATTGATGTATTTTGGTCGCCATATTTTTAATCATGATTTGACAGAACTAAATTAATGTTTTATCTTTTATGCTTTTCATAATGAAATAGAAAGAAAAATAATCACTGAACTTAAGTTTAGTTTTATTTGTGAATAGTGGAATCGAAACCATTTACTGTTTTTTGCCAAATAACAAATGTTACTGACCCAATACCAATTTTCAGTCCCAAACTTAATTATGATACATTTAAATTAGCAATTTCAGAACGTCTTTACTTAAAGGTAAGACATTTAAATTAGCAATTTCGAAATGTCTTTCCTAAAAGGTAAGATGCGGAGACAGCCCAAAAATGACTGCGACGGCCATTTTAATTATAATTTTAATTAATTTCTTCCAAACACCGTGTCTTATTGGACAAAAATATGGTAATTAATTAAAGATACTTACAGGGTTCATTAAATAAATTATACTATTTGTGCAGAGGCCTTTAGACTTTGTATGAACGTAAAAGTACCTCCTGCAGGATAAGGTCTATATTTCACCAGGACACCATGGTGGCGCAACCATTCGCCGCTACCAACTAAATGTATTCGGAATGTATATGTTGCTAGTAGACGGGAATGCGGGAGAAGGCAATGTTCGCAGCAGCTCTCGACTCGGTCTCAGGGGTCAGCTGCTTTTAGGGGTAGCTTTCGCTATGCGGCGTCCAAAGTATGGAACAACTTACCACCACCGATTAGGATAGTAAACACAATAGGTGCTTTTAAACGACGGTTGCGGCAGTATCTCATAGAATCGCAGAGGCAGTTAGACATGGTCACACTAAATGTGTCAATTATATGATGAATTCCGGCTCACCTGCTTACAGCATTGTGCGATGATGCCGCAGTTCGCGTGTTGAATTGTTATGGCAGGCATTCGTTTTGAGTCTTTGTGTTTTTTTACGCAGTTAATGTATACATTTTTTTTTTGAGCCGCATTTTTTTGGGTTTTAATTTTTATTTAACGTGCATAAAATTGTCTTCCATTAAATTATATATTTATTACTGGTAAAGTTTTGTTTCTATTTTACTATTCATAATCCCACCAAAAGGAGCCCGTTCACCTTGGCTCCTACTTTTCAGAATGTATACTTGAAGTGTACCGACCGCCTTCAGCTTTTGGGAGTTGAGATTTCCTCGAACCTTAACTTTGGGCGGTTCATTGAGTCCAAGGCCAGGGTGGCTGCCAGAAAACTAGGCGTCATCGCGAAGGTCCGGCGGTACTTCACACCAAGGCAGCTTCTAATTTTGTACAAAGTACAGGTCCGCTCGTGTTTGGAGTACTGCAGCCACATTTGGGCTGGTGCTGCGAAATGTCACCTTGCCACTTTGGATTCGGTGGAGAGGCGTGTGAAGAGGCTGATTGGCGACCCAGACTTAACTCGAAATGGTCTCCAAAGTCTGGAGCACAGGCGTAGAGTAGCCAGCCTTTCGGTCTTCTATAGGATGCATTCTGGTGAGTGTGCAAGGGAATTGCATGATTTAATTCCCCCATCTCCGTTCCATCATCGGACGACCCGTCGTACGGCGAGTTTCCACCCTTACGTTGTTGACACCACTGCGATCCGGACGAAGCGTTTTGCTTCCTCCTTTATACCGCGTACATCGAGGGACTGGAACAATTTGCCAGCGTCGGTGTTTCCGTCACAATACAATTTGCGTGTCTTCAAGGCTAGAGTGAATAGGCTCTTAATAAACTAGCGCGCTTTACCATCAACGATCGCATCACTGCTTACCATCAGGCGGGATTGCGGTCAAGCGCTGGTTTATAATTTATAAAAAAAAAAATACATATACATACGTCATTGTTTTCATATAACATAAATTTATTTTATTAAGTATATTTTATTTATGTTTTTATTTTCTTTATCCTTTTTTTTATTGCGTACACAAGTCACGTTGTACAGCTGTTTTACATCCGTCACTTCACACATCAGGTTCAGTTGAAAACCAGCGTCAGGAACTAGTTGTCTGACATTTTTGCTGAACTGGGCCTTTTTGGCGCAGCCGGAAGGCACACATTCCTGCTAATTTTCTACATTAATTTGTTTTATCACAATTTACTTTATTTTATTATTACTATTTTTTTTTACTTTTTAATGTTTTTCTTTATCTGATGTATAGTGTGTCTTTTAGTCTGTGCTAAATAAATGTATTTTCTTTCTTTCTTTAATTATTTCAGTCTTATTGTAACAACATCAAGGTCATTGTGATGTTGAACTTAAAAAAAATGTAAAAGGACTATACATGGAGCAATGACTATAAGTTTCCTCCCAAGACTTGTATTTTCTTTAGACTCATGGTACTAAATTTATAAAAAAAACATAAAAGAACCTTCATCGGCCGGGAATCGAACCCGGGCCGCCCGCGTGGCAGGCGAGCATTCTACCACTGAACCACCGATGCTCGTTATCTTACAGCCAACATACAAATCTGTTCAAATATAACCATTAAAAGTAAAAGTGAAGATGCGATCAAGAACCCCTTCACCAGTTCACCTAGATTTGACTTGACCGATGTTTATTTCATTGTGAACCGATGGTGTCAATCCGTTAAATTTCTTCGAATGATAAATCACTCCACGCTTTTTTTAATGGTGTAGATCCCATCCACACCATAAAAAATCACCATAATTTTGTTGGGTTGGGAAATCATAAAACGGCCTCTTCCGCTCTGGACTAAATAAAACCCACCCGTGTTCCTTCACTTGCCTGTGCGCCAGGGCCACGGTTTCTCTTTCAACCAACCCGCAACCCTAACCCAGAAGGCATCGGTCTTCGTGGACCCCATCACGATGTGCTGACATCTCTTTGAGGCGCGCTTGAAACACGACGCGCCGTCGACTCGGGCCTGATCCTTACCAGTGAGCTGCCCGCTGCTCGCCACTCGCAAACCCACACCTGTGGTGGCCGTTAGATCGATGTTGTCTCTCGACCAGGGAACTCACCCCACGATCCACAGATTACAGAATCGCACTTCTTGTACGGAAGACAGCAGGTCAAACTTCCCGAAACCGTCAAGTATACCCAATAAACTTTGAATCTTAATGCTTTAGAGATAAAGTTGAAAATCTAATAAAGAAATCCGTCAGATTGTAGTAGCTTAATGTACTGACGTCTATACCTTAGTTGGTCAGTAATGGTATTAATAGGTAACTAAAATTCAATGTTCAATAAAGATTTGCTTATAAGTTGAACGGAGAATTCCAAAAGAAAGTATATGCATAAATAAAGAAAGAAAGAAAATAAAGAAACAAAAGAAAGAAAGAAAAGAAAGAAAGAAAAGAAAGAAACAAAAGAAAGAAAGAAAAGAAAGAAAGAAAAAACGTTTATTTGCGGTAACCATAACGCAAAAATTTACAAAAACACAAAAAATAGTTGCGGCAAATATGCGTTACATCTACGCTAAACGGCTGTCGTTCAGCATTATGCTGCAACCCTATTCAAAACAGAGCCCAGGGGTAGTTTTCAGCGACAACTAGCGCCGACGTAAAGACATCACCCGGTGCAACAAACAATTACAAGTGACACCGAAACAATAGCACAATAAAAATAAAAACGTAACAATAAAAAGTAAATCTAAATGTGAAGAAAGAGTATCCAACTTTACGTTGTTAACACCACTACCATCTTTTATACCACTTACATCGAAAGGCTGAACAAATTTACCAGTGGCGATCTTCCCGTCAGATTACAATAAAAGTGTCTTCTAGGCTAGAGTGAATAAGCTAATAATAAACTAGACCCAATACCATTGCATCCCTGCTTACCATCAAACGAGATAGCGGTCAAGTACTAGTCTATAATGTTTAAAAATTTGCACGGTTCCAATCAGTCGTTTCTTATGGAGAAAAGCCGACATGAAACTCCACAGTTAAGTACACACTTAAAAATAATTGGTTTTTAAAATATTTTCTAGTTGAAGTAAGTGTGGGAAGACCATTTAGTAATTACTTGGGAAGATACCTTTATGTGGCAGCGGACAGTAATAGAAGTTGGTTATAAATGCAGCCCAAGTTGGAGGATGTTCTCCATCCCTCTATGACTACCAAATGTTCGTCACAATGTTTTTTTTTTAAATTACAAACTGGTGCTTGACCGCAATCCCGCCTGATGGTAAGCTGTGATGCAATCGTTGATGGTAAAGCGCGCTAGTTTATTAAAAAGCCTATTCACTCGGAAAAACTGAACGGATAGGAAGGAAGACGGCAGTTGAGCGAGGTGATGCAATGTTAAACCCAACATCATAACCAACGATGCTGCGCCAGAGGGCGATTGACCTGGAAACCCTCAACTACCAAACTCCCGACACAACAACATTTGGCGCATCGTACCCTGCATACATCGCAACACAACTCAGACCCGTCCTCCGCACGGCTTCACCAAACATCATGCCGGAACACGACGAATAGCTTGGCGGCAAGGCTTTGTCTGGTGGGTGGTAACTTCTGCCGGCAGTCGATGTTATGGCCTACTTACCACCTTTGTATACCCATACTGCTATGCTCCCACAACCCAAGCGAACAATCTGCTGCACGCTTTAATTGGTCAGGAGTCTGACGTTAACATACATGTTTATGTGTAGCAGCATATCTACGTTAAATGTTTGTATGAATTTAGAGGCAGTAGTAGCAGAGCAGAGAGTAAAGTTCATTTATCCTCCATGGCAAAATTAGGATCCTCCGACCAGACGCTTGTTTTACGGTGTCAGACGGGCACTTGCCCAACGGTTGATGTTGGGAAGTTGTATATATGCTAGTCGTCACAATGGGCCTCATACGAAAGCTCAGAGTCACACAAAGGCCAATGGAAAGAGCTATGCTCGGAGTTTCTCTGCGTGATCGAATCAGAAATGAGGAGGTCTGCAGAAGAACCAAAGTCACCGACACAGCTCTGCGAGTCGCTAAACTTAAGTGGCAGTGGGCAGGGCACATTGCTCGTAGAACCGATGGCCGATGGGACAGTAAGGTTCTGGAGTGGCGGTCACATACTGGAAGACGCAGCGTAGGGAGGCCCCCCAACAAGGTAGACCTGGTGAAGGTCGCGGGAAGCCGATGGATGCGGGCAGTACAAGACAGGGCAACGTGGAAAGCCTTGGGGGAGGCCTTTGTCCAGCAGTGGGCATCCATAAGCTGAAGAAGAATTCCATCCAAAGGTTGTCTGTAAAAGATCGCTCTTAGCGATAAGACCGCCCATTGTGTCACCCTTTGTAAAATATTTTTATTTATGTTCTGTAATCTATATGGTGTACATAATAAAGAGTATTCTATTCTAAGATGTATTCTAGTTGCATAGTAAAACCTGCTTTCGAGATGTAGAATTCATGTGACGTTAGTATGACGCGTTGTTCGCTTGTGGTGGTTGTAGATACCGCTACAAAGAAGTTTTGTAGTTTAATTTTATGTTGTTGCCTTGTTGCGCGCTTTGGTGTATCATCATCATTTCAGCCGAAAGACTTCCACTGCTGGATATAAGACTACCCCAAGGATCTCCACGGAGACCAGTCCTGCGCCTTCCGCATCCAGCGGCGTATGCTGTAAGTGCATCAAGCAATAGGGATATTTCCTGTGTAAAAAAAAAATGATTCTATTAGTCCGTCATTCAGATTATAGAAAAATATTGGATACGTATATTTTGTTTTATCAAATCAATAAAAATAGATAAATATAAAAGGCAAAGACTGCTCGCTAAAAAGTGTAGCGTGCAGTGACGTCACACGAGTTTTCAACGCACTATGTCGTCTTCATTTTTTGTTTATATGAAAAAAGAAAAAATACGTGTCCAGTATTTTTTGGAAATCTGACTAACGGACTTATTAGTTTTTTTTTAGTCAACTACCCTATTGCAATACAAATAAATAACAAAATCAATATTTAGACCTCTTAATATATCACGTCAAGTATATGTGTGCCTATGAATATTAGAACACAGAAGCGATGATTTCGCAAAAGTGAATGTGCCATGATTTTGTAGAACATCTTCAAAGGAAACGATTAAAAGTACTGTGTTTAGGTACAGTTTGTATAAGCATCGGTGGTTCAGTGGTAGAATGCTCGCCTGCCACGCGGGCGGCCCGGGTTCGATTCCCGGCCGATGCATTCCTTTTTGAAAATTACGCAAGAATTTTTACTATGAATACTAAGTTTCCTAAGTCTTATTGAAAGCGAATTAAGAACAATTCTTTATTCCTTTTGTCTGATGTATTGTGTATCTTTAAGTATAAGCGAAATAAATCTATAATTTCTTTCAACCTTGGTCACTGTAGCTATTAGTCACGAATCATGAACTAAATTCTTGGCAACAATTCCGTACCATTCTAGTACATCTATTAAAGAAATCTGTTTTTTGTATTTATTCATAATTATCACCTATGAATATTCTAACTATGTAGCTAGAACTGTTCTTGAGATACAATGTGACGCATGTCACAAATGTATTTATTATAGGCAATGGTGTAGAACCGTTAGCACGCATGCAAAAATGATTTCCTAAAATCATTATTTTATTTTATTTATTTGGAACAAAAAACAGGCGTTACATTAATAGTTAGCCACGGACCCCACGGTGTAATAGTGAAAAAACAGTAAGCAGCTCATAAATCTAATCTAAACTATTCATCGTCATCATTATCAAACTCAGTGCGTATTGGCGATTTCAGATTTAAAGTAAAGCAGGTTTCCTCAAGACGTTTTACTTCATCTTGTAATCAGTTATTGGCATCCAAGATATACTTAGAAAAGTTATATTGGTACTTGTCTGACCTAGAATCGAATCCGTATATTCATACTTGAGAGGCTGGTGTTTTAACCACTAGGCCACCACGACTATATTATTAAACTATTATTTAACTATAAGTACTAAACTATTTATTTCTCTAAAATATGTACTGTTGTTATTGCTATTAGATACAACCTCGTTTGTCTAGTTGTCGAAGACGCTGTTACTGAGCATGTGAGCCTGGGTTCGAATTCCAGGTCTGTCAAAGAGATGATGAAGAAGTCCAGAGCCTGAATATGTGTGCGTTTGGTTGGTGGCTATATAGCTATTTAAAGTTCATAGCACACTTAAACGACTCGAGCTTTAAATATTGCACTTTAGATATATCTTACATTGGCATCATAAATTAGCAGACAGCTATCAGCGAGCTTACCGCCGTCAGACTGCTCGGTAGTTGCGCCTCGCTGACCGCTCGTTGTAGCCGAGCAGTCAGAGCGGCTTCCGCGCGCAGACTGTTAGCAGTCGCCGCACCGGCGCCCGTGCCGTCGCCGCTGGTCGATCCAAAATCGTCGTCTATTATTTCTTGCGCATCTCTCTTCGTCCTCAAGTGTAATAGCAATAATTGCTAGTTCGCGCATTGTGAATCGGGACATGGTAAAAAAGACGAGTTGCTACAATAGAAATCGATCGCGAACTGTGTCAATCGCGAAAAGCTAAAGCGCTCGACGGGTGGACAGCAGGTCGTCTGCTAGCAGTTGCCGTGTAAACTGCTGGGTGCCTGCTAGCTGTCGCCGCGCAGACAGCGTGCGGTCGTCTTCGTTTAGGGCGGTGTTGGGAGCGAGCGGTGTTCGAGCAGAGTCGTTTAAGTGTGCTTTCTTAATGCAGCACCCTAATTCCGTAACTCACTATCACTAGCAATTTGAATAATTTTAATTTTAAAGCATATTACAAATCCATTACTCAATATGTTTCTAAAAATATGTCTACTCAACAACGTAAGTAACGTAATGAATGTTATTGAACTGTCAAAATTGCTACTGATAGTGTATTACCTGTGGAGTAGGATACAATATTGTCCTGTGGGATAGGATTGCCTTAGTTTGTCATTCATGAAGATTGAAGGCGAGACGTGGGCAAGGACGTGGTCATGATTATTAAACAACAGTGCACCAAGTTCCAGGAAGTAATAAACACGAAAATAGGTATCTACCTTTAACACACAACAACAATATAATGTAAAGTTTACTTTCTTATACAGTATGTTAAGAAAACCCTGTCCGACCCGTGAAGGTGTTGTTAGGTATCGATAACTGATTCTACTAATGCATACAAAACCGGGCTAAACTTAAAAAAAAAATCCCCCTAAAAAAATTATTTCGCAAAAAGAGGTAACTTCCTTAAACCTCCCTTCGCCTGACGCCCGCGGGGGCCGGGCGGCAGGGCACGCGGCACGTGGTCGCAACGCTATTCGCTCATAATAATACCGGTGTTGTCACTTTTTAAAAATTACCAAATTTCGGGGAAATTGGAATTAATTCGCGGGAAAAAAAGATTATTTCAAAATTCATTTGTATTGGTACTATGATGAATACGTAAAATTTTATATTATATTTGGTCATGTGTTTACCTAACCTTTATTATCCTTATGGGTCGGACAGGGTTTTCTTAACATACTGTATAACCATAAACTAGTGCTTCACCGCAGTCCCGCCTGATGGTAAGCATTGATGCAAAGCGCGCTGGTTTATTAAGAGCCTATTCAATCAAAAAACTGAGTGAATAGGAAGGAAGACGGCAGTTGGGCGAGGTGATGCAATGTTAAACCTAGCAACACGACTAACAACGCTGCGCCAGAGGGAGATTGATCTGGAGACCATCCACAACCAAACTCCCGACACAACAACATTTGGCGCATCGTACCCGGCACATATCGCAACACAACTGCTCACTCCTCCTGCCGTCCTCCGTACGGCTTCACCAGACATCATGCCGGGACACGACGAATCGCTTTTTTCTTTTTTACTTACATAGTTCGTCCCATGCATCGAGCATGCTCGATGTTCCCATGGAACATAAACATAATTGGCCAAATGTAAGTGAACTATAGATTGGTACCTACTCCTCTGGAATATAGGACATAGAGTTATAAGTATAGTATATTAAATTATGGTTAAGTAAAAAATACCCAGAAAAGAAAAGTAATTCTATGAAACAAACCAAATCTATCCATTAAATAGTGCTGAAATACCATCATTTTTGAGGTTTCTAATGTGATAAATATAATTACATTTCTTTCCGCTTACATTGCAAACGCAGGCTGAACCCTACGAGATTTATCAAAACAATGTACTAAGTATTGTACATATTGAAAAGGTCTACAGAAAACTCCGCGATGGTATACGTCTATCTCTTATGGATATCCCACAGTAACATTTTTTGCCATTTACTTTTTACGGCAAATAATAACAAATTATTTGAAGCGATTTAAACCAATACAGCATTAATCGTTATCGAATACCTTAAATACATTGTTGATTTAATATAGCACGTTTATAGCACATGATTTAAATGAATATTTTCGAAGATATTACAGATTTCAAAATTGCGGGACGTAGCATTTGTGGCGGTACCGAACGGCCGGGGCGGCGGGCCGCTATATTTTTTTTTTTTATACAACGTTCACAGTTTTTCTGTAGTGTAATTAGTATCAGCATTACACCCTTGCGAAGCCGGGACGGTCATCAGCATCATCTTCGGCTATCCGTGACTAATCAGTCAAGCTAACAACCAAGGTGTGCGCGACTCATTCAGCAGCGCATACAGTCATCCTCGTTAAGCAAGTCTTCCATCTTTATTTGTGGCGAAAAGCGACCGACGTGTGGACGTATTGCGCTATCAATCTCTATTAGCCACAAATCGCCGGTAAATGTGGATTTATTTCCGAAGGTATAAATAATATCGCCTCATTTTGACATTTTTAGAGCAAATTGTCGCACGTGATGTCGAAATTGAAGCCTAGAAAAGGTGACGAGCAAGATGTGACCTTGGTGTCTTTCTTTATAGCTCTTTAGGGACGCGGAGCTATCATCATCAATCAACATTCTCCTGTCAAAACCCTTATTTCTTTGGGACCAGCGTAACATGTCCAGCCCTATCGTGTATCACATCAATTAATCAATTGATAAACCTATATAAATACCGTACAAATGTCTGGTCAAGTCATGAAAGGATAATTTACTAGTTGACCACAATCACGAAATGGGTATCACTGATTTTGTCCATTTTAAAATCGAGTGAGTATAATTTTAGCTGGCTAGGCTATAGCCATCAGAAAAAAAGAAAGAAAAAGTATTTATTGTGACTCAGGAAGGACAGAAGGAAAAATCTAAACTAAACCCAATAAAAAATAAAACAAATGATGTACAGGTGACAGCACATCAAACTACTACAATCTATCAGATTTCTTTATTACATTTTCAACTTCATCTATAAAGCATTAAGGCTTAAGGTTGATTGGGAAATTTTGACAGTTTCGGGTAGGTTGACCTGCTAAAAGTAATTAAAAAATTAATCTGAAGTTCTTATACAAGGCCAAAATGCTCCTACCTCAGCATGATACTTCGACATTTCAAAAAAACAAATGTCGCAGTTATGGTATTCTGAAAGGGCCAGCTACGATGGCACGGGCAATTAGAGTAACAAATAAATAATTAAATAGATATAATTATGTAAAATATTATAAATTAAAATATATAATTCATTTTATGTACAAGTCTATAAAGTAGGGATGGAAATAATTCATCAAAAAAATTCATCCGCAACGCTGTCAATTCATTTTGAATCCGACTGAGACGTACCCTTAATTGCCCCCTGGAGTGTCAAAAGCACTCTGTAACAGTGCTATGTCAAGTAATAGGAAGCACGCGGGCTCCGGCGAACTTTTACCAATTACTACTGCTCAGAGCATCAGTGGCGTAATGGCATTGGCCACGACTTACAAGTTAGGTTCGAACCCCATCAGGCGCTTAACTTTGTCTAAATTTTTCGGTGGTAGGCCATAACATCGGCCGCCGGCAGAAGTTACCACCCACCAGACAAAGCCTTGCCGCCAAGCGATTTGTCGTGTTCCGGCATGATGTCTGGTGAAGCCGTACGAAGGACGGGTCTGAGCAGTTGCGTTGCGATGTGTGCCGGGTACGATGCGCCTAATGTTGTTGTGTTGGGAGTTTGGTCGTGGAGGGTCTTTAGATCAATCTCCCGTTGGCGCAGCATCGTTGGTCGTGTTGTTGGGTTTAACATTGCATTACCTCGCTCAACTGCCGTCTTCGTTCCTATTCGCTCAGTTTTTCAGAGTAAATAGGCTATTAATAAACTAGCGCGCTTTACCATCAGCGATCGCATCACTGCTTACCATCAGGCGGGATTGCGGTCAAGCGCTAGTTTATAATTATTAAAAAAAAATCCTCACCACTGCTCTCAAAACGGTGCAGGAAAAATATCATGAGGAAACCGACATGTCATAGAGACAAAAACTTCAAAGACACGTGACATCTACCAGCCCGCACTAGGCCAGCATGGTAGATTACGGCCCACTTCCCTCTCAGTACAAGGAGGCCTGCGTCCCAACAGAGAGAACGTTATAAGCTGATTATGTATGTAAACTGAAATGAATCGAAATATATACACAAATGGAATTTTCACATAATGTGTATTTCTATTTACGCGTACCCCTGGGGTTAGGCGTACCACTAACGTTATTTATTTATTTAATCTTTCGCACATGAAATGTACAGAGGCGGACTTTAATGCCTTAGGCATTCTTTACCAGTCAACCACAGGTGGTGAAGAGATAAGATGGTAGGTGCTTTCATTAAAAAAAAATTGTAAAGAAAGAAAAAAGAAGAAAACCTCTTAACACTATGAAAAAAATACTTAAATAAGCTAAATATCTTTGCGATAAGACCGCCCATTGTGTCACCCTTTGTAAAATATTTCTATTTATGTTCTGTAATCTATATGGTGTACATAATAAAGAGTATTCTATTCTATTCTATTCCAATCTAAATATACATACATACTATTACCAAAATATATACTTATAATATATATGTCGGAGACAGCGACGGCAGAGCGGTAGGGTCGACAGCATCTTGGTGTGGTGGTACAGGTTCCCTTTCGTAGGTGAGTTTTGAATTGAAGCACGACGTGTAGATATACCCTCCAATCTTCATAATAATAATTTGAATAGGCAAACCGACAGTTTCGGTTCGGAGGAGTGCCTTGGTCCGCGTCTCGATGCAAAGTCACCGTTCGACGAACCCCACTTTCCAAAGCGACTATGTCCATGTGACGCCATCACAAAATAACGTCACAAGCGTTCGCCCCTCTACTACGTAAATCAAATCAGCAACTTCTATTAAAATTAATCGACGATCTCCGACACGGCCAGCCTGACGATTTGCACGTCCTCGTGCATCATCATCATCATCATCCCAGCGCCAATCCAAGTCACATCCGAAGCTCCCTCAGCCCCGGAGTCCGGGATCCGCTTCACCAGGCCAACCGCCGATCCCAGGCAACTTCGATATTTCTCTTTGCACATCCTCGTGCATGTCTGTAACAAAATAAAAAAAGCACAGAACACCGACTTTGAAGCATTTTTGAGAACTCGGCCAACCTGACCGTCACACGTCACGTTTCATTACAATGACTAGGTATTAGAAAACCAAACAAACTTAATTATTTTAACAACTTAAACGCAAAAGCTTCCTTCAAGCCTCATAATTATCAAATTCCAAAAAGAAAACACAAAAAGTTCCTCCAAGCCTCATAATTATCAAATCAAAATCATAATCTTCAATAAGAAAACACACCATGGTTCGCTACCACAGTAGCTAGTGACAACTCATAGTTGACACCCATATCGTCATCACCTCTTGTGATACGACCAACTCTTAGAGTCCACGACTCCCAGGTCAACACATGACCGTACAACTAATAGTCTCCTCTGAGACCCAGGTCCCCGCCACATCACTAGCTGCCCATCGCCCCCTGAACAACTCCTCACTGAGTTGCAGTTACGACTACAGACTAGTGCATGCAGTGCGACCATATCTACCAGAGTCCCCGCCACATCACTAGCTGCCCATCGCCCCCTGAACAACTCCTCACTGAGTTGCAGTTACGACTACAGACTAGTGCATGCAGTGCGACCATACCTACTAGTGTCCCCGCCACACCACTAGCTGCCCATCGCGCTCTGAACAACCCCTCACTGGGTTGCAGTTACGACTACAGACTAGTGCGTGCAGCGCGACGACATAGCCATGATACGTGTTCTATTTGCTGGCTGAGGCACCCTCCTCGCCATCTTCTACATTATGAAAATCTAACTCAGCAGACATTACTTGGAGAAGTCTTTCGTATACGATCGTGGGGGTACTTATAAGTTCTGTTTCCAATCAACGATTTCAATAGGTAACGATCGCCATTATCGCCATCAAACAACTCACCAATATTAAATTTTATTACTTTAGCTCATTTCTATCAAATTTAGATTTTTCGAAAATAGCACTCATTTCTATGTTCATTACCGCATGCTCTCTTGTCTTGTTTTAGTACTTCTGGTTCAGTATCATTCAATGTTAGGAGATTTTATGATCTAACCACACGTCCTATCAGAAGCTCAAGTGAGCTCGTAACTACAGGCCACAGTGAACTTTAGTTTTGAAATAAAAAAAGACAAACCAGACTTGACCATGTAGTTTCTTGCACGTTCTTCTCCATAGAGATCTACGCTTTGAAACATGCAATTTAGCTTCACTTTTCTTGGACTGACCGACATTGACTATTCAAAAGCACCACCGGATGGTTAATTTGAATTAAACAATTTTGTTTTTTTTTATTTTGGACATCATAATTTTAAAACCCTGATTTAAAATTTCTCAGTCCATTATAACAAAGAATACGGGTAGTACAAGAAATAAAATTTGCAAATAACTCTTATTATCATGTCGCAAATGTAAGCTTAATTAGCTAAGATGTGGGTATTTTTGTTAATATCCTATCTAGTATGTAACAATGAACACAATGCAATTGTAATATTATTTAAGAAGCAAATTGAAATAGTAATTATTATTAAAATTATAGTCGATTATTTAATTGTATCGAATCAAAGTTTAGGATGACAACACTGTATGACATTATTCGATGTATTCAAATCGAGGTAAAATGGAGGCATTGGCCATTTGACTGCGGAAACGATCACTTGTTATAAAATAAATCCGCTAATATTATCATAATCTTCGTTTAATTTGGGAGATAAAGAGTAGATCTTTTATCTCAGAAGTGGCATTATTCAGTTACGCCTACAATTTTGAAGCAATATTCTCAAACAACGTGTCCACGTGTTGCCACGCGTTTTCACCTTTTACCTGGTAACAATGGATAGAACTAGAGATAATCGCAAGAGCAATACGCGTAAACGTCGCCGTGACCGGAGCAGAGAAAAACGAACGAGAACTACGCATAAACGGAAGCAACGAAGGCAGCGTTCGAGCAATCGTGATTCTACGTTGGAATCTCTCCGTAGTGAAGATCGCAGTTCCCATGAGCAGAGTATGAGGCGCCGTCACCAACCGAACCGGAGTCGCAGTCGGAGTAGCAGCTACGAGCAGCGTCGGGACCTGGACGGGAGCCGCAGTAGGCGAGGCAGCAGTGAGCGAAGTCGCAGTAGGCGCTTAGAATCCAGCATCAAGCAACACACACCCCCAATTCCCGGGTACGTGAGTAACACCAATGTTCTTAACAATGACACGCAAGCGTTTTTGGCTACTTTAGTGGAAACTTTGACCAAAAGTCGACCTGAGGGCAACAAATTTCCTATGCTAGGCAATGTGATTCCAGATTTTGACCCTATGGTAAAGAGTCAGACTATTGTAATGTGGATCAATAAAGTTGAGGAATGTGCTAGGCTCTATGGTTGGGGCGACGATCAAATAGTACATTACGCTCTGCCTAAACTGTCAGGGATTGCCAAAACGTGGTACGAGGCTCTGCCATCAATGTCGTATTTATGGTCAGAGTGGAAGGACAAATTGAAGCAGTCATTCCCGAGTAGTGAAGACTATGCTGAATTATTAACCGAAATGTTGTCAAAACGTGTGAAGTTTAATGATTCGCTAGAACATTATTATTATGAAAAAATTAATCTACTAAATCGATGCGAAATACAAGGTAAACGTGCGGTAGATTGCTTACTATATGGGATTGAGGATCGGTCATTAAGATTAGGCGCTAAAGCAGCAAAATGTCAGGAGCCCGAGCAAGTTCTGGTATATCTTCAATCTATCAAGCAACATATTCGTGATCCAGATAGGTCGAGGGTAAATTACGATAGACGTAACAACACTACTTTTTTAGTATCTAGTAATAGCTCTAAGCAGATTGGTAATAACAGCGAAGCTAAGACTTCGAAGCCATACAATAATGCGTCAATTGTATGCTTTAACTGCAACGAACATGGGCATTTCAGTTCTAAATGCACAAAAAAGATATTGAAGTGTAACGTTTGTTCTAAATTAGGCCATTTGTCAATTAACTGTCCCAGATTACCCTCTGACTCGGCTAATAAAATAGATAGACCGAAAGAAAAAGATGTGATGCGCATTGAAACCAATAATACTAATGATTTTTAATATCTGATTAATCTGAAACTCAACGGTAGAGTTATTTAAGGCTATGTGGATTTGGGTAGCCAATGCACGCTGATTCGTCATAGTGAGGCTGTTAGGAGGGGAATCACGTGGACTGAAAACAACTTGCCGCCTATAAAATTTATAGGAGGGAGTATAGTAATACCAGTGGGTGTTTCAAGCGTTATTATTGAAATTCAAGGTATTATAGAGAAAGTCAACGCATACATCGTTATTGATAGCGTTATTAAATATTCAGTTTTAATTGGACATAGCTTCACAGAAAAACCAGGTATAGCTATAACGAAAACTACCCACTCGTTAATATTTAGTCGTGAACAACCAGTCAAATTACCACTGAGTTTAAAAACCGATATTGTGATACTCCCTAAGGATACGCTCATTACACGAGTGATCTGTACCAGTAATATTTCTGATATCAATTTATTAGATTTTGAAAATGCTGAGACTAAGTCTGCTTTCAATTATGGCAAACAGCTTAGTCAAAGTGAGATTAATCGATTGAAAGAATTGCTCAAAAGGTATGAAACATGTTTTTCAGACAACTTAAAAGACCTGGGATTAACTAATGTAGTTCAGATGGAAATTGAATTGAGTGATTCGCAGCCAGTAGTTTACCGCCCATATAGACTCTCCTTTCCGGAGCGTAAACAGGTTCAGACTATGGTAAAGGAAATGATCGATGCAGGCATAGTATGCGAGTCAAACTCGCTTTACGCTAGCCCAGTTTTATTGGTAAGGAAAAAGACTGGCGAAAGTAGAATATGTGTTGATTATCGTGTATTAAATAGTAACACAAAAAAGGAACACTATCCATTACCTTTAATTGATGATCAACTTGCCAGGCTAGCTGGCAATTGCTTATTTGTAAGTTTAGACCTTGCATCTGGCTACTATCAGAGGCAAAATCTCAAGACAAGACAGCATTTGTTACTCCTGATGGGCAATATCAGTTTAAACGCATGCCTTTTGATCTAGCAAATGCTCCTTCGATCTTTCAACGAGCAATGAGTAAAATACTGTCGAAAGTCGGTTATACGGTCGTTTATATGGACGACGTATTGATTCCTTCCCCAACATTTGACCAGGGAATGAGACGGCTAGAGGAGGTACTTCAGCTAATAAAAGACGCAGGTCTTACGCTGAAGTTGAAAAAATGTAGTTTTTTTTGTACTGAGCTAGACTTCCTAGGATTCCATGTTAGCGGTGAGGGGATACGTCAAGGGAAACTCAAAACATTATCTATAGAAAATTTCCCAATACCCCGGAACGTTCACGATATCAGGCGATTTATCGGCCTGACTAGCTTTTTCCGGAGGTTTGTTAAAGACTTCGCTTTTATTGCCCGTCCACTAACAGATCTCTTAAAATCTAAATTCAAATGGAAATGGACAGCGGAGGAGGCGGAGTCGTTTAGAGTTTTGAAGGCAAGATTAGTTCAACGTCCTATATTAGCTTTATACAATCCTAATTTAGAAACCGAAATTCATACGGATACGTCGAAGCTAGGTATTGCGGGGATTCTCCTACAGCGAGGTACTGACGGTTTACTTAGGCCAGTGGCGTACTACAGCCGTAAAACTACGGTAGACGAGCAAAAATTTCAGTCCTTTGAGTTGGAAACTCTAGCGGTAGTCGCAACTTTAAAACGATTCAGAGTCTATTTACTAGGGCTAAGATTTAAAATAGTCACCGATTGTAACGCACTTCGTACTACCTTAACTAAGAGAGACCTTGTGCCACTAATTTTGTACAGACAGAGTTCGCGAATGGCTCACGTAGATGCTCTCAGCCGTGCCCTGTGGGTGAACCTACTGATATCCATACCGAGCATGTTTTGATGTTCAACACATAGACGTTCATGATTGGATCGCTACTGTACAGGGTGATGATAGCGAAATAAAACGTATAAAAGACATCTTAGAAGATGACACGACTAAGTTTGTAGCTGACATACGTAAGAATTACATGTTGAAGGGCAGTCATGTATATAAAATCTTAGACGAAGGATTACGATGGGTAGTTCCGAGGGGTTGTAGGTGGCAAGTGCTGCGCATGAACCATGATGAGGTAGGTCATTTTGGCTTCGAAAAAACGTTAAGTCGTATCAGGAGCATATTTTGGTTTCCAAAAATGCGTAGATTCACCATGAAATACGTCTCAGTCTGTTTGGAGTGTGCGCATCATAAAGCACCTGGCGGCCCCAAAGAGGGAGTGATTCATCCAATACCCAAATTGGAGAAACCATTCCATACACTTCATGCTGATCATCTAGGCCCATTCATTCGCTCTAGGAGAGGCAACACGTATTTGCTTGTTATTATAGATGCTTTTACGAAATTTGTCAATATACGAGCTGTTGAAGATACTAAGAAGGCTAGGGCTATTAAGACATTCAAGGAACATTTCAGTTATTTTGGTGTTCCTTCTCGTCTTATAATAGATCGTGGCTCTTGTTTCACGAGCGCAAAATTTAAGTTTTATGGACCAATTAAAAATAAATCATATTTTGAATGCAGTAGCTACTCCAAGAGCTAATGGACAGGTTGAAAGATTTAACAGAACGATAACTGATGCCCTGAGTTTAAATGTCAAGACGTAAATGACAACTTATGGGACGAATAGATTGGTGACGTACAATTAGGTATTAATACCACTATTAATAAATCAACAGGGAAGAGTCCCTCTGACCTGTTGTTTGGTTGCAGATTGATGAACGCATCAGAGAATTTATTGAGTGATGTAATCGCCGAAACAACTGAACGAATCGATGGTGATGCCTTACTAAAACTGAGGTCGAGTGCTAGGAAAAGGATAGAAAAACAACAGAATTATGCTAAAAAAACAATTCGATAAGCGTAGGAAGAGTCGGGCTATATATAATGTAGGTGATTTGGTCAGGGTAGAGAGGACAGTTATAGGCAAAGATAATATAGGAAAATAGCACAAACTCCTCCCCAAATTTCAAGGTCCCTATCGAATCCTCAAAATATTACCTAATGATAGATTTCTTATCGAAGATACCCCTATAACAGGAAAGGGTAACAAGAGGTATGAAAATGTTCTCGCGCTAGATAAAATTCATCCCTAGATGAATTTTAAAGGTTACACCAGTGAGAGCTCTGATAGTGATCATAGTGAAACTACAGAAATAGAAATAGAGAAAGAGTGATGTATTACTCTATGTAGTAGGTAGTAACGATATTATTATTACATTTGGGGCACTATAATAATATACTAAATTACAAGAATTAATCAAGTTGTCTGATGGAAATGAGTAGGAATTGCGTGTCATTATTAAGGTCTATATATATACATATATGAGCAATCAGTGCAGATAATGAATGGCATTAAGAAATTGATGTCGCACGTATGATTGCAAGATAGTGAGTAAGATGTGAGCACAATTTGTCACAGAGGTCAGTGCAGATTATGAATGGTGCCAAGATAACGGTGCCGCACAGTTGACCAAAGATCGTGATAGATTGTGCAAGATAGTGAGTAAGATTATACAATGTGAGCACAATTTGTCATAGAGGTCAGTGCAGATTATGAATGGTACCAAGATAACGGTGCCGCACAGTAGACCAAAGATCGTGACAGACTGTGCAAGACTTGCAGATTTTGATGAAGATTTATGACTTTGTTAAAAACCATAAGTTAAACTCAGATGTAACATAATAATATACGTAGACTTTGAAATTTTGATTGTGATGAGAATTTATAACAGAGTTTGTGAAAAATATATAGTACGCAACTGTAACGAAATTACCTTATCATAAGAATTATTATATAAGAATCAAATTAGCTATAGAAGTATGTCCGATGATAGTCTTTATTTAGTCTTAATTTGTTTTTTTTTTGTGTTTATACTTATCTTTATATTAAATATTTTACACCAAACAAGTGAGAGGACTCACTTACACAGGATGGCCGAGCTGTAAGCTTAATTAGCTAAGATGTGGGTATTTTTGTTAATATCCTATCTAGTATGTAACAATGAACACAATGCAATTGTAATATTATTTAAGAAGCAAATTGAAATAGTAATTATTATTAAAATTATAGTCGATTATTTAATTGTATCGAATCAAAGTTTAGGATGACAACACTGTATGACATTATTCGATGTATTCAAATCGAGGTAAAATGGAGGCATTGGCCATTTGACTGCGGAAACGATCACTTGTTATAAAATAAATCCGCTAATATTATCATAATCTTCGTTTAATTTGGGAGATAAAGAGTAGATCTTTTACAAAGAAATTGATCAGTACACAATACACTGGCACAACCTTGTACACTGTATATATACTGGCGCGTGTGTACGTACACCAATGAGATTACAGATTGTTTGACAAGAGAACATTCAGCACCGAAATCAAAATAAAAATAGTACGACTCACCGGATTATGGCAATTTCCCGCAAACACCTGCCACTTGGCAGTTGTCAACCGTTGCACACCAGACATCTCGGAGCTCTCATAAAACTCCATTACGTTACCACAAACGTTTTGGGTATTTTGACATCTTCTCATCGCCTGCAGAGTAGAGGCTCAAGTCTTGAAACCTTGGGCGTTCTGCAAAGCGCACGCAGCTCTGACTCCGCACCACACGCCATTGATGTGATTCACCAAGCAGCTAGAAGCGCGCTCCTCAAGCGCACCTTGCATGCTCCGCAAGCTCACCTTGCGCGCTCCGCAAGCTCACCTTGCGCGCTCCGCAAGCTCACCTTGCGCGCTCCGCAAGCTCACCTTGCGCGCTCCGCAAGCCCACCTTGCGCGCTCCGCTCGCTGGCTCCGCTGGCCGTTGCTCGCCAAGCAACAGCCAGCACTGTCGCGCGCCAAGCATCAGCCAACACTGTCGCGCGCTAAGCAACAGCCAGCACTGTGGCGACAGCGCCGCGTCCAGCCGCACGTGCACGCCTGCAGCGGACTCCTGCAGCGCACTACGAGTATCACACGGAGCGATCTCTTCTGCGTCAGCAATTGAGCGCACCTCGTAACGTGGCGTTCACTTCCAGCCTCACATTATTCTGTTCCTGGATTTATAACGAGATTGTGAGCAGTATAGTTCTTTATCCAACTTCTGATGTCGGAGACAGCGACGGCAGAGCGGTAGGGTCGACAGCATCTTGGTGTGGTGGTACAGGTTCCCTTTCGTAGGTGAGTTTTGAATTGAAGCACGACGTGTAGATATACCCTCCAATCTTCATAATCACAATTTGAATAGGCAAACCGACAGTTTCGGTTCGGAGGAGTGCCTTGGTCCGCGTCTCGATGCAAAGTCACCGTTCGACGAACCCCACTTTCCAAAGCGACTCTGTCCATGTGACGCCATCACAAAATAACGTCACAAGCGTTCGCCCCTCTACTACGTAAATCAAATCAGCAACTTCTATTAAAATTAATCGACGATCTCCGACATATACATACAAAACTAAAATTTGGGAGAGAGGTGTAGCAATAACTCTGCCCTAATTGTTGCGAAAATAACTCTAACGTTAAGTATTGCTAATCGGTACATTTCGAAAAATCTTCACAAGTACAAAGTCATTATCTCAGCGACTGTGCAGAAACAATATAATTCCTTTTAAAGCCATTTAAAATACAATTTACGGAGAGAACGAAGGTAAAAGGATTCGAAAAGAAATCTCACAACATGAAATAAGCACCGTTCCCAATAAAAGAAAATCCATATTGGATAGCAAGAATTGTACAAAGATTTTAAAATGGCAATAGGGTTGTTTTTTCCTTTTTTACCAAGACTGCAGTATTCCATTAGTTCGTTTGCGTTTTAATAATGCGGAGAAACGTTTCTTATTGAAAAGAATTTTATTTAATCTGTGACCCTCTTTGTAGACGATGCTTCGGTTGCTATTCTACAGGATCATTTTTTAAATTACAATTTTATTTATTTTTTTATGGTTTATTGTACACCAAAAACAAACATTGAGTAATATGTAGTTATTTATGCCGCTTTCAAGCAATGATAGCTATTGTAATATAAGTGATAGTTTGTGCCACTCAGCTGTTACTGACAACTAATAACTGTTTGCGACAGTGGCATACAAAACTTTTTCTACGACCTTGAAATAAATAAATACAAAAAACCTTCAATGTTGAACTTTATTAAGAATTATAGTAATTTACATTCTGGATGGTAAAACTATTAAAGTTTATAACGGGCGTAGAAGTATTTCCTGGAGTATTGGTGGAGTTGCACGGGACATTGAAGTTCACTTCGTTGATGCTTTTGTTTTCTATTGCATTTAGAATTTGATTAGATATTTGAACTTTTCTTTGAACTGAATCGTCAATATATTCCTCGGCCAACTATTTGTGGACCTCCACGCGCCTTGCCGTTTGAAAGCTAGTGATATCGCCACCAGCATCGATTAATTTAGTCGCTGAGGTCCGGCGGAAGCAATGCCCTGTACTTATAAAGTTCTGGACTAGGGAGATTCAGGTAGCTAGCTATTATTTTTCCAAGGTTTCCGAACTTATTTATTCCGACGTTTTGCGAAGTGCATTTTTCAGATGTATAATTTAAGAAAAAAAAAAGGATTGCTGCAGGGGTTTGGACGCACTTTCATATATGACTTAGATAACTCGTAATATTTTCCAGTGATAGTAAAGGAGTGGTCCTGTTTTGTTTTCGTGTTAGATATAGTGACAAAAAGTGAAGATTGTAGATCTCGCATATCACTGAAATTTAGTCCATGTAGTTCCTGTCTTCGGCATGCTCCCATTATACAAAAAATCAATGCGGTCTGTAATAAAATATAAATAGTAATTATTAAGCATACGAAAAAATTTTAGACATTATAAAGCACTCGTCGATTAGAATTCATTAAACCTTACCTTTGTTAGAAGGTATAGTTTATCAGGCGCTTCATCTATACTAATATAGGTATAAAGCTGAAGAGTTTGTTTATTTGAACGCGTTTATCTTAGGAACTACGGGTCCGATTTGGAAAATTATTTTTGTGTTGGATAGATAGCCCATTAATCTAGGAGGGCTTTAGACTATATAACATCACGCTGCGACTTATAGGAGCGGATCATAACCGGTGAAAATATCTTGGATTTTTTTCCTTTAAATCCTTCCGAATTTCTTCTTGAAAATGCAAATAATTTGGAATATTTTGCCAAGTCAATTTGATGGTTTACAATTAAATCAGATCTCAACATAGATCGGTGGTAGGCCATAAGGTCGGCTGCCGGCAGAAGTTACCACCCACCAGATAAAGTCTTGCCGCCACGCGATTCGTCGTGTTCCGGCGTGATGTCTGGTGAAGCCGTACGGAGGACGGGTCTGAGCAGTTGTGTTGTGAAGCTTGCCGGGTACGATGCGCCAAATGATGTTGTGTCGGGAGTTTGATCATGGTCCATCCAGATCAATTTCCCTCTGGCGTTGGCATCATTGGCCGTGTTGTTGGGTTTATAAATTTGCATCACCTCGCTCAACTGCCGTCTTTCTTCCTATTCATTAAGTTTTTTAAGTGAATGGGTTTAATAAACTAGCGCGCTTTACCATCAACGATTACATCACTGCTTACCATCAGACGGGATTGCAGTCAAGCGCTAATATATATATATTTTTTTAAATAATTATCATTATTTAAAAAAAAATAGAGTACGTTTACCATAGTGTCGAAGATTTAAATTTATTTGATAAATCGCTAAAATACACCAACAGTACATTTAGCCACCAACAGTACAATTTTCAGAAAATTAATTTGAATTTTCGGTTGTTTTCCTTTCCATAAAATTTTGGTAACACTTTTCATATTTTTTTCCTTGATTTATGTGGTAGCAATTCTTTTATGATCTCCATAGCTATTTCTCTCATTTCAGGAGTCGTTAAGATATTGTCCATTTCGCTGTTATCACTGATATCACTCATTTTCAAAATAATTTAATTTATAAATGCAAATAAAAGTTAGCAATGGCGCGAAAATAGCACGGCGCGCGCAGTCTTGTTATAATCCCACAAATGAAAGGCAAAGGCATCCATACTGCCTGCGATCATACAACATGTGATGTTTAGTCGTAACGCAAATACGCTCGCTTTTTGGCATAATCATATGTTGATTTTTTTATGCCAAAGCCTTAAAAAAAAGTTTCAATGTAGTGCGGGTTTCCCGCGTGGAAATGGTCATTATAACACGACTTGGCAGGAATGAGTACTATTGAGATATGACTTATGGTTATGTAATAAGCAAATTCCAGGCAACCAAAGAATGAACAGAGATTTTGTAATTGTATTGAGGAGCATTGCTGGCCCTGTACAAGCTTTACGCGAAATACTTTTTGTGGATTATTTCATCACCACTATTTCCAACACTGTTAGTATTGTAAAAACTACGTGGGACATGGTCATGATGGTGGGACAAGCTGGACAGGTTCCGTCAAAACGAGGGTGGACTCACGGGGACATGAAAGATGGCCCCCTCCATCTTTCACGACCCCGGGCGTCCACCCTAAAGGAAGGAGGAGGTCTTTGATCAAGAGTGGAACACTGTCAGCTAGGCACCTATTAGTGTAATTACTGGGCATAAAAAATAACTTGTTTTCTTTGAAATATTTATTAGCCAAGCATAGTGAGATAGGTCATTAAGCACTTTTTAGGAATGAAGAAACAGGGAGTATAGTTTACTCATCCTCCATAGATAAGGGAGGATCCTCAAACCAGGTGGGTATTGTGTCTGGCGGGAACATGCCCAAGGGTTGATGCTCGATCGATAACTGACTCTACTAATGGCTACAAACGCAGGCCAAACTTAAAAAAAAACCCCTAAAAAAATAAATATTATTTCGCAAAAGGAAGTAACTTAATACATGTGCGGTAGTCAGTACATGCGCGGGCGAAGGGGGGCAGTGTACGCGGCACGCGGTCACATCGCTCATAATAATACCGTCGAAAATGGTGTTGAACTTTTAAAAAAAAATACCAAATTTTGGGAAGTTGGAATAAATTCGCGGAAAGAAAAGAATATTTCAAAATTAATTAGTATTGTTACTATGATAATTATGTAAAATTTTATATTTTATTTGGTCATGTGTTTACCAAGAACCTTTATTATTCTTATGAGACGGACGGGGTTTTCTTTAGATATTCTATATGCTAGGTGCACATTAAACTTTGCTTGCGAGATGCAAGATTTGTGTGACGTCAGTATGACGCGTTGTTCGCAAATGACGTTTGTTAATACCGCTACACCATTAAGACAGTTATTGTATAATGTTTTATTGTAAATAAAATTAATACATTCTAATGAGTCGGGCTGTTTATCTCGTGTCGGCACGACACTTACGAAAGTCATGCCGTATTTAAAAGATAATTTAGTTAGTCAGCGACTTGGTGCCGAGGCTTATTGCCTGGCGGGCGTCAGACGGTCTTGCTAATTAGTGAAGGCGCTATTAAACCACTCCAAGATCATTAAGGTCAAATCTAGTGGAAGCAAAAACTTTGGTGTTGTAACATGTGGGCTCAATATGGGTTTCTTCTGGAGTATGTTTGTCTTTTCTTCTTCAGTCTATAAAGGTCCACTGCTAGACCTTTGTCTTGCAAACCTTGGTTTTCTATTACACTGGAGGATTTGACATATTCCCCACGCTTGGCAGGCGGGTTGAGGATCGCAGTAATTTGATAGTCCACAGGAGATACGCTGCTGCCCGCTTCCCTGGTGCGAGTTCCCTCAGTCGCCTCTTAAGACAGCCACGGAAGAATATGGATTGGTACTATTCTGTGTTTTCGGTACCACACGGAGGTGTCTTTTAGTCTATGTTAAATAAATGTATTTTGTTTCTATCACCAAAAGCAACTCTAAATACGCTATCAAAACTTTTTACTGATCCGCGAGATAATTGTGTAACACACAATTCTAAGCAAGAGCTCCCATTTTGTAGAACAATAACATTCATTGGGTTATTTACGTTATTGATCAGACAAATTATTAGAACAAATTAAGGAATGGATTAGCAAAAATTCTGCAACATCCGATTGGGGTACTAAACGTTTGATTGCTCAACAGACGACCCGCCAGCTGTTGGTTGCCGCTTACTGTTATTTTTTTTTCTTTTCACCGCTTATTTACTTCAATTCCAGGTACATCCCGGGTGTATTACTAACATAGAGACAAACTCATACCCCCTTATTAAAAAACATGGATTTTATTTAGATCAGCAGGGTAAATGCGTAACACACTATCAGTATAATTGGATTTTATTTAGATCAGCAGGGTAAATGCGTAACACACTATCAGTAGAATTGGATTTTATTTAGATCAGCAGGGTAAATGCGTAACACACTATCAGTAGAATTGGATTTTATTTAGATCAGCAGGGTAAATGCGTAATACACTATCAGTAGAATTGGATTTTATTTAGATCAGTAGGGTAAATGCGTAACACACTATCAGTAGAATATTTAGATTAACAGGGTAAATGCGTAACACACTATCAGTAGAATTGGATTTTATTTAGATCAGTAGGGTAAATGCGTAACACGCTATCAGTAGAATTGGATTTTATTTAGATCAGTAGGGTAAATGCGTAACACGCTATCAGTAGAATTGGATTTTATTTAGATCAGCAGGGTAAATGCGTAATACACTATCAGTAGAATTGGATTTTATTTAGATCAGTAGGGTAAATGCGTAACACACTATCAGTAGAATTGGATTTTATTTAGATTAGCAGGGTAAATGCGTAACACACTATCAGTAGAATTGGATTTTATTTAGGTCAGCAGGGTAAATGCGTAACACACTATCAGTAGAATTGGATTTTATTTAGATCAGCAGGGTAAATGCGTAACACACTATCAGTAGAATTGGATTTTATTTAGATCAGCAGGGTAAATGCGTAACACACTATCAGTAGAATTGGATTTTATTTAGATCAGCAGGGTAAATGCGTAACACACTATCAGTAGAATTGGATTTTATTTAGGTCAGCAGGGTAAATGCGTAACACACTATCAGTAGAATTGGATTTTATTTAGGTCAGCAGGGTAAATGCGTAACACACTATCAGTAGAATTGGATTTTATTTAGATCAGCAGGGTAAATGCGTAACACACTATCAGTAGAATTGGATTTTATTTAGGTCAGCAGGGTAAATGCGTAACACACTATCAGTAGAATTGGATTTTATTTAGATCAGCAGGGTAAATGCGTAACACACTATCAGTAGAATTGGATTTTATTTAGATCAGCAGGGTAAATGCGTAACACACTATCAGTAGAATTGGATTTTATTTAGGTCAGCAGGGTAAATGCGTAACACACTATCAGTAGAATTGGATTTTATTTAGATCAGCAGGGTAAATGCGTAACACACTATCAGTAGAATTGGATTTTATTTAGATCAGCAGGGTAAATGCGTAACACACTATCAGTAGAATTGGATTTTATTTAGATCAGCAGGGTAAATGCGTAACACACTATCAGTAGAATTGGATTTTATTTAGATCAGCAGGGTAAATGCGTAACACACTATCAGTAGAATTGGATTTTATTTAGGTCAGCAGGGTAAATGCGTAACACACTATCAGTAGAATTGGATTTTATTTAGGTCAGCAGGGTAAATGCGTAACACACTATCAGTAGAATTGGATTTTATTTAGATCAGCAGGGTAAATGCGTAACACACTATCAGTAGAATTGGATTTTATTTAGGTCAGCAGGGTAAATGCGTAACACACTATCAGTAGAATTGGATTTTATTTAGATCAGCAGGGTAAATGCGTAACACACTATCAGTAGAATTGGATTTTATTTAGATCAGCAGGGTAAATGCGTAACACACTATCAGTAGAATTGGATTTTATTTAGGTCAGCAGGGTAAATGCGTAACACACTATCAGTAGAATTGGATTTTATTTAGGTCAGCAGGGTAAATGCGTAACACACTATCAGTAGAATTGGATTTTATTTAGGTCAGCAGGGTAAATGCGTAACACACTATCAGTAGAATTGGATTTCATTTTGACAGTTTAACAACATTCATTGCGTTATTTGCGTTGTTGAGCAGACACAGTTTCGGATACGTCGGGCATTGAATTAGCAATATGTTTTGATATGATTCCAACTGATAGTAATAGTCTGTTATGCAAATAGGGTGCAGGTTTAAACTAAATGGTTATTGAAGCACCCAACCGTTATAGAAATGCAGTTCTTTATACAAAAATGACAGCTATGTTCGGTACTAATTTGTCTCTCTTGTATTCTGAACTTTGACTTAAACTCAATAAAGTCCGAAATAAAAATACTGATTGAAATGTGAAATATGGAGCTAAAGTTAGAATTAATTTTATAATATGGGGGTTTGTGTCTCATTATTATCACAGCTAAATATTCTCTGCTGAAAATGATCTCGTTCATTTGTCAGTAATTAAAGGCATTCGGGAAATTTTCTCTGGGGCTAACTGCCTCTTTACGCTAACGTTTTCTATTTTTTTCTCCTCTCATTAAAGCACAAATTATAAAAAAAAGATATTGACGTAGTCAAAACTATTTTCCAGTCAGCAAGATGGGGGTTAAATGGAGGCTTAAAGCCCGTGTAAGAATAGCCGTTTGTGGAGGCCATTTTAACAATAGATTCTATTAAAAGATAATATGACAGTCTACGAAATATTGCAGTGAATTAATAAACGAAAGCGTCGAGTCAATTAACTACAGAGGACGGTCGGGTTTCCTTCGAGAAGCTCTCGATATAAAGTTATAATCTTATTTGCAATTTCTTATCTCCTGAACAATTTCCCGGGAGTTTTCAGTGTAATTATTATCGTATTTGTGGAATAAATGTGACACTGTCCTCGCTTCCCTTGTTTACTAACTAAACTTAATATAAGTTTAGTACATATTTTTCTTTCTATTTCATTAAAAAAAGGATAGAAGATAGATATTAATTTTGTCATCTCAAATTAGTCCGCGCCTAACATCATCATAATCATTTTAGCCGAAAGACGTCCACTGGTGGACATAGGCCTCCCCCAAGGTTCTCCACGACGACCGGTCCTACGCCTCCCGCATCCAGCGGTTTCCCGCGACCTTCACCAGGTCGTCGGTCCACCTTGTCGGGGGCCTACCCACGGTACGTCTTCCGGTGCGTGATCACCACTCGAGAACCCGTCGGCCCCATCGGGCATTGGTCCTACGGGCAATGTGTCCAGCCCACTGCCACTTTAGTGTTGCAATTCTTCGGGCTATGTCGGCTACTCTCGTTCTTCTGCGGATCTCCTCATTCCTGATTCGATCGAGCAGTGAAACCAGCATAGCCCTCTCCATTGCCCTTTGAGTGACTTTGAGCCTTCTTATGGGGCCCATAAGGCGCCTAACATAAATCCATTTATTGCAATTGAATTGGATACGGTTCAACCATATGACTACCCGAATCGACTGAGACAAATTTGAAAAGAAGACATCTGGCTCGACCTCAACTAACATCCCATTGGCGAAATTTTGGGAGATAGGTGACGGTATGAGGATGTGGGAGTCCTGTCACAACAATCCATGATGATTATCTATAGTAATATATAAAGCTGAAGAGTTTGTTTGTTTAAACGCGCTAATCTCAGGAACAACTGGTCCGATTTAAAAAATTCTTTTTGAATTGGATAATCCAGGAAGACTTTAGGCAATATAACATCACGCTGTGACCAATAGGATCAGATCATAACTAACAAGTTTAATAAGATTACTAAGACGAAGGCATCCACCACATATTAACAAGTCGCCATGTTTTTAATCGCGTCTAAACTCTGTATGGAGTATCTTAATTTGACAGTACTAAATTAATAACAATTTTATACTTTTCTTACGTCGGGTTCTCGAATGGCGACCACGTAATGGAAAACGCAGCATGGGTAGGCCCCTGATAAGGTGGACCGACGCGACGACCTGGTGAAGGTCGCGAAACCGCTGGATGCGGGAGGAAGGTCTTGAGGAAGGTCTATGTCGAGCAGTGGACTTCTTTCGGCTGAAATAATGAAGATTACAAATTTACACATTTGTAGACGCACTCGTATAATGGTTGTGAACGCACCCACGATACAGGAGAAAATCCTTATGTTTTAAATTATATTTAAATTCCTAAAAATAAAGGTTTTTGGGAAATTTTGTGGTATTGCATGCATTTTGGTTTGTTTTGGCTGTGTGTTTGATTTTATTACATTTTAAGTAACTTCAAGGCTAAAATTAGGCTCTTAAGAAACTAGTGCGCTTTACCATCAACGACTGCATCACTGGTTACCATTTTTTTTTATTATAAACTAGTGCTTGACCGCAATCCCGCCTTTTACTAAGGCCTTGTAGACACTTAAATTGTAGTCAGACAGAAACACCACCGCTAGCAAATTGTTCCAATCCCCCGATGTACGCGATATAAAATACGAGGCGAAATGCTTCGTCCGAAACGTAGTGGTGTCAATAACGAATCGTAGTGGTTCGACCATCAGATAGGGTAGGGGTCAAAAAAAGACTACAACGAAAAGTGACGGTAATTTAAACAGTTTTAATTATTTTTGGAATAAAATATGATAATAATATTATTATTACAAATGACAGAAACCGATTCGGTGAACACTTCTGAACACACTGCATTCATGATGTCCATTACTCAGTTGTCTTAGTGTCCCAGTAACCGCAAGCTGTATGTCCTGGGTTTGACAGATTGCGGTGCCTGCGATTGTAGACTTACAAAAACCACCAACCAGTACTAACTTAGTGTAATAGTACGTATCTTTTTTGGAGTGAAATTTTTTTAACTGGCAGTGTGCTCTTTTTCGGGATAGGTAAAAAACAGTAAACTCATGACCTGACCGAAAATTCATAAGACGGAGGGAAAGTATCTGCAGTGCCGGAGAGACGTAAGATACTAAAATCTATAATACTAATACACATCTCATCTGCGAAGTATAGACCGCCAATTAGCCAGAATTGGTTATTTTAGTTATTTTCATAGTCTTATTGGCTTATGGGATTCTTCTTTGGGGAACTTGTGCGAACATCAATACCATCTTTGTTTTACAGAAAAGGGCTGTTCGAGCCATTTACAACCTTGGTCCTAGAGATTCTCTTAGAGAAAAATTCAGAGAGGGGAACATTCTGACTCTAGCTTCACAATATACAGTATGTTAAGAAAACCCTGTCCGACCCATAAGGATAATAAAGGTTAGGTAAACACATGACCAAATATAATATAAAATTTTACGTAATCATCATAGTACCAATACAAATGAATTTTGAAATAATCTTTTTTTCCCGCGAATTAATTCCAAGTTCCCCGAAATTTGGTAATTTTTAAAAAGTGACAACACCGTTATTATTATGAGCGAATAGCGATGCGACCACGTGCTGCATGCCCTGCCGCCCGGCCCCCGCGGTAGTGTGCATAACGCACGTTTATTAAGTTACCTCTTTTTGCGAAATAATATTTATTTTTTAGGGGGATTTTTTTTTTAAAGTTTAGCCCGGTTTTGTATGCATTAATAGAATCAGTTATCGATACCTAACAACACCTTCACGGGTCGGACAGGGTTTTCTTAACATACTGTATATTTGAAAATCTTATGTATGTACATAAAAATATATCGAATTTTAAGAAAATAAGCGATGTTCATAATGTAAATACCAGGAACAAACACAACCTTGCTGTACATCACACTCGTCTCCACAGAGTAGGCAACTCGTTCATGGGTCAATGTATACACTTTTACAACTAGCTTCCCATGGACATTCGAAACTTACCCATTAAACGATATAAAACCTATATAAAGGCCAAACTTTGCAAAAAGGGGTATTATAAAATCTCAGATTATTTAGAGGACAGAGGGGCTTGGGACTGAGCTGCTCGCTCTGTTAAGCATTGTTATTAAGCAATATGCGTAATTATAACGTAAATTATTGTAAACATTTTCATTTTTAATGTCTGGACTTGAAAAAAGACGATGATCCCTGAGTTTGTTTCGGCTATTTCTTCTCAGAGGTAGTCAGTTAGGAAATGCCGGCTTCAAATAGTTAAAAAAAAAAAAACATATGACGTGTAAAAGTGATCGGTGATCCTACTTGCTTTATAAACGATTTCATTTCGTTAAAATGAACCCTATTTAGTAGTTAAAATTGTGTTTAATATTTTAATAAAAAAATAAAAAATGCTTGTCAAAAAGGACGTATGCATCGGCCGGGAATCGAACCCGGGCCGCCCGCGTGGCAGGCGAGCATTCTACCACTGAACCACCGATGCTCATACCGAACATTTCTAAACACAGTAAAAGGTTGAAGAGGCACGTTCTATAAATTGCGGTAGGTACATTCACTTTTGCGAAATCATCGTTTTTGTGTTCATTCATACTTAATGGACGTGATTTCTTAAGAGGTGGAGAATGCCTTTACTCTAACGAAAGGCGAAAGGATTATTTATTAGAAAAAAAACCCTCGGCTTAAAGCCAAGAGTTGAAAATTCAACAGCACGCTTTTATTCAGACATTCAATTAGGCACAATTAGATTGCAGTTACGTAGAATGTTCTCGTCCGAAATACCGCAGTGTCTCAAGACAAAAGTCTTCGACCAGTGTGTGCTGCCAGTAATGACTTATGGAATTGAGACGTGGTCGCTAACAATGGGTCTTATATGAAGGCTCAAAGTCACTCAAAGGGCAATGGAGAGGGCTATGCTTGGGGTTTCACAGCGCGATCGAATCAGGACTGAGGGGATCCGCAGAAGAACGAGAGTAACTGACATAGCCCGAAGAATTGCAACACTAAAGTGACAGTGGGCTGGACACATTGCCCGTAGGACCGATGCCCGATGGGGCCGACGGGTTCTCGAGTGGCGATCACGCACCGGAAGACGTAGCGTGGGTAGGCCCCCGACAAGGTGGACTGACGACCTGGTGAAGGTCGCGGGAAACCGCTGGATGCGGGAGGCGCAGGACCGGTCGTCGTGAAGAACCTTGGGGGAGGCCTATGTCCAGCAGTGGACATCTTTCGGCTGAAATGATGATGATGAGATTGCAGTTCGCTGTGTAGGACCTGCATTGATAATGACGAGACAGCAGCTCATTTACATCTAAACTGCACGGTAGTGGTGGACAAAGTAACCCAGGTAACCCATCCGATAATCTATTGACATATCTGCAATAGTAATGGCCGCGTTTTTGTACCTTCCTCCAATAATGCTTCCAATTCCGTGTCTTTGTACGATTTCGGTCTTCCACAACGTTCTTCGTCTTCGCAGTTTCTAAATTTTGGAAAACACTCACGACCACTTCCTCTTTCTTGAAGCAGCTTCACCATAAGTTTCTACAAGCCATCGATTGGCCTTAGCTGCAGATTTCTTCAAATTAAAGAAGTAACAAAAGTTCCCGCAAATGACGATTATTCGGCACAACAATTGGCATTTTTGTTTTTATACGTAACTCTAAGTCAGTGGTCGCCAACGCGCGGCCCGGGGCTCTCTTCCTTGCGACCCGCGACTGTTTTGTAAAATAAACTACAATTCTAAAAATGATAAAGTGAAAGATATTTAATGCAACTGCAAAATCAGTTCAGTGACAGATTTGACGACTTTGAAAAGGTTTCTAGTGGAATGAAGATTTTTGAAAATCCTTGTTCGTGTGACATTGAGGATGTACCGAGTAATTTACAAATGAACGTGATTGATCTTCAATGTAATGACAGTCTCAAAAGCTTATTTTATTAGATCAATGATCGTGTTAAGTTCTATGGCAGATTGCCAATTGATTTCGACGATTTGAAAAGATTTGCTCAAAAGTTTATCACAATTTTTGGCAGTACTTGTCTATGCGAGCAAACATTTTCTATCCTCAATTATAGAAAAAATAAACATGCTTCCCGACTTACAGATGAGCACTTGAAAGCCATTCTTAGAATTTCAACGACAAATATTAAATTAATCTGATGTACAAAAAATAGCCACTCAAATACAGGCTTTTGTTTGGTTGGGATGTGAAATCATCAAATGACTTCTCCCGCTCTGGGCGGAACGGAAGGGCGTGTCAATACTTTTACTGCCTAAAACCCACCCGTGTTTCTTCACTTGTCTGTGCAACGACCAGGGCTACGGTTTCTTATTTAACCAACCCGCAACCTTGACCCAGGAGGCATCGGTCTTCGTGGACCCCGTCACGATGTGCTAACATCTCTTTGAGGCGCGCGTGAAACACAACGCGCCGTCGACACGGGCTTGGCCCTTACCGGGCGGTGAGCTGCCCACTGTTCACCGCCAGCAGGCCCGCGCCTACGGTGGCTGGGAGTTCGATGTCGTCTCCCGACCAGGGCGTCTCCTGCGGTGGCTAGTGGCGTGAGGGCGCTGGGATTCCCGCTGCCTCACGCGCTCCGCCTCCTCCTTTGCCAGCATCACTGCTTCGCAGAAGGAGGTGACGGCCTGCCATGCACTCTCTTTCCGGACCATGGCATGGACCAGGGTCGGACGCGAGAGGTTGCCGCCGATCGCCGTTACGAGGACAGGACGGTGCTCTACCCAAGCCGGGCAGACTTCCACCGTATGCTCCACCATGTCTTCAGTGCGATCCACACAATGGTGACACACTGGCGTTTCCTCCCGCCTTATACGGAACAGGAACCTCCCGAAACAACCGTGTCCAGTGAGGATCTGCGTCAAGCGGAATATGACGGCGCCGGAGCGCCTCTCTGGCCATTCCTCAAAAAGGGGATATACCGCCGCTATTGTGGCGTGCCCAAGCACTCAAATGCAGCCTCAGATGTCACACTGAAAGTATAAGTACAAGTTCACATTTGTTTTACATGTTTCCTCATTTAATTTCCATTTATTATTGATTTGTCGTTGGCATAATGCAAAAAAATAAAGTTGCAAAACCATTGCATCACCTCGCTCAACTGCCGTCTTCCTTCCTAATCGCTCAGTTTTTCTGAGTGACCTATTCACTCTTAATAAACTAGCGCGCTTTACCATCAACGATCACATCACTGCTTACCATCAGGCGGGATTGCGGTCAAGCGCTAGTTTATAATTATTAAAAAAAAAAAAGGTTGCCGACCGCTGCTCTAAGTGTATGTTGTTACCAGATGTCCAAATTTACGATATCACATTTTACATCTGACAATTTCAGCGAAACCTCTTAGTGAGGACATCTTTTGTTGATCGGCGGAAACTTATTTGCAACCTAATAGCTACTCCACATAAGATTATAAGAGCTGGAATGGTTCGAATAATGCACTTTGCCGCCCGTCCGCAAAATACGGGCTTTTATGTTGAGTTGCGGACACCAATTATTAATCTTATTACCTACCTAGGTGGTGTCTAGTATCAGTGAAAGCCAGTTATTCTGAAACATGTGCCTAGTCTTTAGAACATTTTTTTTAACCGACTTTGAAAAGGAGCTGGTTACTCAATTCGACCGTATTTTTTTTTAATGTTTGTTCGCGGATAACTTTGTCGTTTATGAGCCAATTTTGATAATTCTTCTTTTGCTGGAAAGAAGATATTTCCACGGTGGTCTCATAATAAGGACATCAGGGTTTGATGGCGGAAGACCACAGTAATTAAAGGTTACTTTCTAAAATTGCAGGGGCGATAGTACATTTGTAAGTTTTTTCATTAGGTATTTTAAGGCACTACAGTTTGATAAAGGTCTGGAGTAGATCTGATGACTGAGCCGAGAGACAGGCGAACTCAGAGTCAGCTCAGGGAAATCCTCAACTTTTTACAGTAGTTACCTTGTGTGTGGACTCAATTCATATACATTGATGAGAAGTTTGCATCCATATTGGTTATTATGAAGGTCTGCAGTAGACCTAAGCCAAGAGATAGGTGAGAGAACTCCTCAACGCTTTACAGCAGCTACCTTGTTTTTGTGCTTAATTAATTTGTATTGATAGGAACCAATTTGCGAAGCTGAAGACCGGCCGGACATTGTGGAAAGCCTGGTGGGAGGCCTTTTTTCAGCAGTGAACCTCTATAGGCTGAAGAAGAAGAAGAAGAAGAAGAAGAAGAAGAAAAAGAAGAAGAAGATAAGAACCTTACAGCTAGATGGGTTGTGACTGTCATAAGGAGGCCGATGATGAAGACAAGGGTCAGTTCAGTTTACAGTAGTTACCGTGTGTTTGACCTTAATTCATTTGTTAATGATAAACATTTCTTAATTCATTGATGAGAACTTTCCATCCATAGAATAGAATACTCTTTATTATTTACACCATATAGATTACAGAAACATAAATATAAATATTTTACAAAGGGTGACACAATGGATGGTCTTATCGCTAAGAGCGATCTTTTACTCACAACCTTTGGATGGAGTACTAAGGGGAAGGAGAGAGAAATAATGTAGTTAGTCTACAGTGTACTATTTACATAGATTATATAATAAATATGTACGTTTAGTGTATCGTACTAGTCTAATAAATATATACATCTAATTAATAAACATCATACAAAAGCAAATAAAAAAGACGTGTGGCACTCGGGGACTGCCGCGGTAAAGCTATTGCATAGCATTTTGTATCAATTTATGCAATTATAATTATTTGTTTATTTTATTTATGCAGTATTTCTTTTTCTTTGATATTAATTCAAGTTACACTTTTTGAGCGTGGTGACCGATAAGAAAACAAATTTTTCTTTTATTAAATAAATAAAAAGTTAATATTATTTAAAATATTTTTATTATTTTACAATACATTTGGGTTTTATTACCTTACAGTAGCTGTTGGTTATTCAGGAATATTTATCATTGAAACTATAGGTTTATGATAACTGAAATAAGAAACATAAGTTTGCGACTTAATATCCTCTAAATACCTAGAAAATACCGCGTCAATGGTGGTCCCATATTTTGTTGTGGACTCTTGTGGATCATTATTCATTTTCAAATTCAATGTTTTTGATAGAAAAGTTGTCAACCGCTTTGATTTTTTATCAGCGAAGTTAATGTTGAAATCGCCAGCCAAGATAAGTGGAAATTTATTACCATTTGTACCAAGTATTTTCGAGCCTTCTTCAGTGTACTCCAGTAAAGTGCGATGAATAAAATGCTCTACCTCGTCCAATTTTGGATTCGGAGAAATGTAAATTGCTACCATAACTATTTGTAGGCCATTTCTAAGTTTGCATAAGCACGCACAAATATCTCCAACAACTGAGCGCCTAACATTAACATCGCTAACGTGTGCAATATTTATTTCAATATTCGGAGTCATAATATTAGTAATATCATTTTTATTTTGGTAAATAGCTACCCCACCTTTTGAAACAGTATCTCGTTTGAACTGAACAATACAATTAAAATTAGGTATTTTAATTGGATTATCATGCGTCATGCAAGTTTCGGTAAGAAGTAACACATTTGTTTGTCTCGTAAGTGAATCTTGTAAATCGTATTTATGACTATTTAGACTTTGGCAGTTGAAAGTCATTATTGAAATGCCATTTCTATTACTAATGAAATCTAATACACTTTGAGCAATCGTCTGAACACTATTTAAAGACAGTCTTTTGAATTCTTGCAACAATGGGGTACATGCATTAAACTTATAATTTGATATTATATTGATATTCAAATTCAACAAGATATGATATTGCTAAACTGGAAGGTTTATAAGAAAAAAATGCTATTTTTACTTAATATTTTAAGTATAAATTACGTGAAATGGAACTTAATTTGAAACACCAATCAGGGAGCAGTGACGTCACTACATCTATTTCGGATTGTTTTGGATTGTATTTAGGTGTTAGCGAAAATAATAAATATGGATATAGGCTTTATTAAAGCAGATTCGAGAAATCTTCCGAAGGTAGACATGGATATGGTGAGGTTTTTCTTCATGGAAAATAAAAACTATACGGGTGTGGAGATGAAAGGGCAAAAACTTGCGCGGTGAGTTGAATTGAGGTTATGTTACTTTAGATGTTTGTTTAAAGTAAAAACACAAAATAATCGTCGAAGGGTAATCCATTTTGGGAGTTCTGTATTAATGTTTTATAAGATTAATCACAGATCACATGAGATTAATTTAATATTCAGACTTTTAATAATCTGCTAACCATAACCTTTGATAAAACAAAATCGATGCAGTGACGTCATGTCACGTGACTTGGCGTTATGGAGCGAAATTTGAAAAATCATATTTTGCACGCGGTTATTAAAATAAATATAGCATTTTTCTAAATTTGAGTTTTAAAATTATTTAAGTAAAGCCCAGATCTTTGCTTTGCACCAAAAAAATAATCAAGTGCAAGAAAAAACGGCCGCATGAGCACTTTTTACTCTATAAAATCACGCGCTTTTATTTAGTAAACAACACTATAAATAATTTAAAAGTCCAATGAAAAATTAGCGTGACATTCATCTTAGCTTTTCCGTTAAAAAAAACGCTATTTTATTAAAACACTACTAAATTAATTTGAATAAAAGTACTTAATAATTAATTATATGAAAAGTTTTTAAGGTAGCCATGACAACGTCGATGACGTCTATGACATATCTCTATAGAAGACCTATTTCAGAGAGAAAATTAATCGCAAGTTTAGCACATCGCGACTATCAGTAACATGGCAAGTGTGTAGAACTGAGTTCGCGCCCTGCAATATGCATGCTCTTTTTGAAAATCTATAAATTGTTTTCAAAAGATGTAGTCGCACGCACACAAACATACCGTGCCGAAGACTGCCGAACTGAAACGACGTTAGACGATGGGGAGCGTGAGGTTTTTTCGTTACGGAATTTCTGGATTCGGTCCCCGCGCTCAAGGCCCGCGATAGAAGCTATGCAATAGCTTAAAAATAATGACATGTTTAAAAAGAGAGGAAGTGCTTTTTTATCATGGTTTTATAAGTGGACAGAGTTGAGCACGCCTCACGGATACGGGCAAGTCATTCCATAGCCGAACAGACTGTACAATAAAGGATTTATCGTAGGAACTAGTGGAATGTATCGGCATGTCTAATATCAGGTTTTCCGATGACCTCGGATAAGTATCTATTATGTGTGCCATGATTCCTTCATGGCACACATAATAGATACTTATACTTGAAACGTTCTTTAAGATAAGAGGTGGTGTTAATGAAGTCCATCCATATGGGTTATAATGAAGGTCTGCAGTAGATCTGATGATGGAGCCGGGGAGACAGGCGAGGGAACTCCTTAACGATTCACAGCAGCTACCTTTTGTTTGTGCTTGATTAATTTGTATTGTATGTACTTTCAATGTATATCTTGGACACCAATGACTGATTACAAGGTGAAGGAAAACATCTTGAGGAAACCTGGACTTTAATCTAAAATCGTCAACCTGCATTGAGCAAGCGTGGTGATTACGCTCAAACCTTCTCTGTATGAGAGGAGACCTATGCCCGGGAGTGAGACCATAAAAAAACGCTGATGTTGATGAATTTGTATTGATAAGAACAAGAGGTATCGGCGTTTGGTTTTCGGTTTCAGCATTCGAGTTTCGTTATTCGGTTTTAGGTATTCAGTTTTCAGTATTCGGTTTTCAGTATTAGGCATTCGGCTTACTGCTTTCGGCTTTTGGCTTCCGACTTTTGGATTTTGGCTTTCGGCTTCCGGCTTCCGGCTTACGGCTTTCGGCTTTCAATACCTACCTTGCATTTGTGCTTGCTTGATTAATTTGTATTGATACACCTAGATAGATAATTTTTGTCATTACGGGTCTTATGATTGGGCACGCCACAATAGCAGCGGTAAGTCCCCTTCTTGAGGAGTGGCTAGAGAGGCGCCACGGCGCGCTCACCTTCCGCCTGACGCAGGTCCTCACCGGACACGGTTTCTTTATGAAACCAAAATGAAAATTTTGAAATGTATTATTTAACGAAGTACCATGCTCATTGGAATTTTTAAATGTATTATTTGACGAAGTACCATGCTCATTGGAATTTTGAAAAGTATTATTTGACGAAGTACCATGCTCATTGGAATTTTGAAATGTATTATTAGACGAAGTACCATGCTCATTGGAACTTTGAAATGTATTATTTGACGAAGTACCATGCTCATTGGAATTTTGAAAAGTATTATTTGACGAAGTACCATGCTCATTGGAATTTTGAAATGTATTATTTGACGAAGTACCATGCTCATTGGAATTTTGAAATGTATTATTTGACGAAGTACCATACTCATTGGAATTTTGAAATGTATTATTTGACGAAGTACCATGCTCATTGGAATTTTTAGAAACTGTGGTCAACAGTTTGACGCCATTGGTCCCGATTCCCTTGCACACAAACTAAATTATATTTTAGTTCAGTACATCTTTTTCTCTCTATTTCTTTCAAATGTCAGCTTAGATCTGTCAAATAAGTGCGCTCCTGACGTAAACTGGCGTATTTTAGTCGCCATGTTTATAATCGCGTCTAAACTGTCTATGGAGTATATTAATTTGAAAGGATTAAACTATAATGTTATCTTCTATCCTTTTCTTAATAAAATGGAAAGAAAAAGATACACTTAACTTAAAATTAGTTTAGTTTGTGGACAACGCAATCGGCGCCATTGTCTCCACCGCTAGGCTGAGATGTAGCAAAAATGTACGAGTATACTTAAACCTAATTGTTTTTACGCACAATTTTATTCTTCTCGTTTAACAGAGATCACAAATACAATAAAATAAGCCCTAACTATCACCAATTAATTACAAAAATCGTACTCACAAGATATTCTAGTGAAAAACATTTAAACACATTTCGCCTCCTCCTTTATACCGCGTACATCGAGGGACTGGAACAATTTGCCAGCGGCTGTGTTTCCGTCGGACTACAATTTGAGTGTCTTCAAGGCTAGAGTGAATAGGCTCTTAATAAACTAGTGCACTTTACCATCAACTATTGCGTCACTGCTTACCATCAGGCGGGATTGCGGTCAAGCGCTGGTTTATAAATTAATGAAAAAAAAAACACTTTTTCATCAAATTCTCATTGATGAGAAATGCCAAGCGGTTGAGAAGACAATCTGTCTTTACAACCGCTTGACATTTCGTTTATGAAAAACGTAATGGCGTCGTTGTTACAAGGCGTTACACTCCTTTTATGACAATTTGCAGGTAACAATAATTAGAGTTAAGTACAAACTATAATTTACTAATTCGGTTTACTATTTCTAACACTCGATTTTAATATTGAATTATTCTATTCATCGCTAAGACGTTTAAATATTAATTTAAAACAAGCGCCATGCTTTTGCGTTTGATCAACAGCACGTAAAACAACTATTTCCATTAAACAAATATTAATTCAAATCCATTATTAAACTAATTCAAGTCGCATATTAATCATGAAATGAATTAACCATTTTCTTAAACCATATTTCTAATAATAACTATATTCTGAAGCCTCAGTTTGGACCAATGGACAAGCCCTCAATTATTATTGCTATCAAAGTTACCGGAAATCCTAAACTAGCTTTCTACATTAAAAAGAATCATACTGACAACAACAAATAAAATAAATTAGTTTAGATTTAATCTTAACTAATTTATACCTATCCAGTCATATTAACTGTTAAGTCTGAACTTAAGGTTAATATTTTAAAGGTTTAAGTTAGCTTTGCGCCGACATACTTATATTTATTAGACCAAAAAAACAAACACGTTCAAAAACAACAACGTGTCAACGTTTGTCTATTTATTAACATCTGCTGCCGAACTAGGTTTAAAGCCTGTATTGCACAGCATGCATCGCCTCAAACGTTCCTCCTGTGGGAACCTGGGTTGGCGAACCTAATACAGATTATCATAGCTAGGACGCTAGACTCTTTTTGTTCTACTTCAGCCTATAGAGGTCCAGTGCCGGACAAAGGCCTGCCTCTAGGCTTTCCACGATGACCGGTCTTGTGCTGCTCGCATCCATCGACTTCCCTCGACCTTCACCAGGTCATCGGTCCACCTTGTTGGGGAATTCCCTACGCTGCGTCTTCCGGTACGGCCGCCACTACAGAACTTTACAGCCCCATCGACCATCGGTTCTACTAGCAAAGTGCCACTCAAAGCTAGACTCAACTCGATTTTTTTTTATTTATCCTTAATTTGTAAAACTGTAATTATAGTAACAAGATGATTATGTTTATTTCCGGCAAGTAGGTTTGCTGATTCGCAGTTTGTCATTGGCGTCTTTTCTGGCTTTATTTATTTTTGTTCAGTTTCTACGAGTCCCAGCATAATATTCAATACCCAAGTTTCCTTAAGATTTAGGCTTTTAAATGCAAAACGATTTTTCCAAATCAGTCTAGTAGTTCCAAAGATTAGCTCGTTTAAACAAACACTCTTCAGTTTTACATATTATAAGTAGTTATAAGATTACAGGCGTATGTTGCAAAAGGGGTGGCGCCCTATATAGGCAGGGTACTTTCACAAATCTGTCAGTCAAAGGGACTAATCTCTTCAAACCCTGGCTTTAAAGTAATTCGGTTTTAACGTTCGTACGTGTGTTTATAATCAGTGAGGTTATCAGTTGTTAAGTTTGACCAATTAACTTGAATGTTCCTATGTTCCTTTGCGTGAATTTTATTACCAAGTGAGTGAGCCATGTTACAATGTACCCGGCGCGTGTTACAATGTACCCCGGCAGTCTATCTGTTGTTCGTATCTTTATGATTATAGGATTATGGTGAGGTTCTGGACAGATACAAATAAGTGGATCTAAAAGAAAAGAAATAAAGTGCTCAATTATCCGTTCCATTCGCTTTGTCTATTCTGACTTACGAAGTTAGATTTTTTGTATTATGAAATGTCATTGAACTTGCACATCAAGATACTAAAATCTGTCGAAGTATTTTAATAGATTTTCAACTTTATGGATAAAAATTTAGATGCAAGGCTGATTGGGAAAATTTTACAGTTCGACATACCCGAAACTCATATTTCTCAATGTTTGCTGTTATCTGTGCATGTCAAGTTCAGAATATTTTATCTCACAGGAACCAAAGACTACAATATACTGGCAAACAGAAACCTACATAGGTATCTAAATATATGTGTGCTATACTGTTCCAAATAGTCGTTTACTAGGCTTTTGGAATGGTTTCAAATTATTGTGTTCACACCTACGGGGAGACAGTGACAGCAAGTACCAGGTACTTCATAAAATAGTCAATGCTTTACAGATGTACTGTCTGCTAGACGTTCAAATAAGGTCAATCACTGAAATACTTACCTACTGCTAAAAATCGACCCAAACGTTATTCCATTTGTCAAAGTCTTAGCACAATAACTTGCCTTGCCCTATACATTAACAGAATTGGTTTGGTTATTTCCTATTAAAATATCATAGAACCTTTCGATATAATACAAAATATTCAGGTAAATGCTAATAAAAAGCCAAGTTTCAATTCGAAATCGAGCCAAACAGCCCTTAACGAAATAAACTCAATTCCAAAGCAATTTATGTGTTACAACAGAAGGGAGCGATCGTCGTAAAAACGTTTGACTTACGAATTCGGTCGCGAAAATGGATCGCAGTAAACCGCATGAACTTTGTTATCGCCGAACTTGTTAAAATATGGTATGGTAAGGTTATTATTCTAATTTATAGGTAGGTATGTTTTTTTGTACATACACCTCACATAGACTCACGCATGGCTAGTACCTAGGTAATAACACCGGGTTCCGGAAGAAGTTACCACCCACCAGACAAAGTCTTGCTCCCAAGCGATTTGTCTTGTTCCGGCATGATGTCTGGAGAAGCCGTACGGAAGACGGGTCTGAGCGTGTTGCGATGTGTGCCGGGTACGATGAGCCAAATGTTGATGTGTCGGGAGTTTGGTCGTAAAGGGTCTCCAGATCAATCTTCCTCTGGCGCAGCATCGTTGGTCGTGTTGTTGGGTTTAACATTGCATCACCTCGCTCAACTACTGTCTTCCTTCCTTCACTCAGTTTTTTTTTTCCGGGGTTTTGGTCAAGCACCATTTTATAGTTATAAAAAAATGCTTGCATGAGGGCTGTGCTGGCATATGCTTTTCGAGTATACAGGCGTCACCCAGATTAGAACAGAATCCTTGGAATACCAAGATCTTACATAGATGTTCTCAACAAGCCTTGTAGCACCTTGTGAAAGAAATAATGAATTCTTCGTGTGCTTCGTAAATTATCTAGCTGTTGATCTCTGAGGTTTGCTCGACGATTTGGCATTACCAACTGAGCCGTTTCACGGGCTGCCTCAAATTGCTCTTGTGAGTGAGTTTTATTTTGCCTACTTTTTGGAGGTGCAGGGTACCAGTGTAGCACAAAAGTGTAGAGGAGAAGTCGAAACAACGAAGCTCATTCATCGTTATTATTAAATAATTTTTCCTTATTTGCTCACCGTTTAGCCCTATCCTGGACTACGACTAACATTTTAAAACCAAAATCCGCTCAATCGGCCCAGCCGTTCATGAGTTTTAACCAGACTAACGAACAACAATTTATTTTATTTTTATTTTTTTTTTTACTTAGTAGGCTTTTGGAGGGAGGTGGGCTGGTTGGAATAACCATCAACGGCTGCCATGGCCCACGCACAATGGTCTATTTGAAGGACTAAGTGCGAAAAATATCCAGTAACAGAACATAGATTCATGCCTTCTTGCCATGGGAATAAACAGAAGTTATAGAACTTTACCTGCAAAAATTCAAAGATAATAAATACATAATCTTATAAACAAATATTATATATATATATATATAGTATGTTAAGAAAACCCTGTCCGACCCGAGAAGATGTTGTTAGGTATCGATAACTGATTCTACTAATGCATACAAAACCGGGCTAAATTTAAAAAAAAAATCCACCTAAAAAAATAAATATTATTTCGCAAAAAGAGGTAACTTAATAAATCTGCGCTATCCACCCTTCCGCGCGCGGCGGTGTAGGCAGCGGGCGGCAGGGCACGCGGCACGTGGTCGCATCGCTATTCGCTCATAATAATACCGGTGTTGTCACTTTTTAAAAATTACCAAATTTCGGGGAAGTTAGAATTAATTCGCGGGAAAAAAAGGCTATTTCAAAATTCATTTGTATTGGTACTATGATGATTACGTAAAATTTTATATTATATTTGGTCATGTGTTTACCTAACCTTTATTATCCTTATGGGTCGGACAGGGTTTTCTTAACATACTGTATATATATATATATATATAATGTGCTTCTTAATTATGTTCATAACAATTTAAACCATTTTGAAGAGAGAAATAAATAAATATTTATGAAAAAAAAAATGCGAAAGGAACTCTCTGTCACACTTTTAGGCTAAAACGGCTTAACGGATCGGATTTGGATGTAATTTGGCACACGCATAGACACTGACTCGGGTAAGTATATGGATTACTTTTCATCCCAGATCGCAAGCGAAGTCGCACACAATAGCTAGTCAACATATGTTAAAGATGCCTAGTACTGCGCGCCCAATATTCATTAAGTTGATTTCAGAGTGAATTAAAAAAGTGTAAAAATATTTAAAGTTGTAATGTAAACTGAGCTTTATTGTTTAGGAATAAAAGTATTATTTTTATTCCTAAACAATTATTCCTAACCTTATTATTAATTGGCATTTTTGACGATAATATCGCAATATTATTACTTTACTTCTTTTGTTTCGTTGATGTTCATATATCTTTTCTGGTTCTATAAAAAATGTCACCATGAAAAGTAAGGTGTAATTTTGAAGTGTGGGAGGGGATTGCATAACTTAATTCCCTCTTCTCGGTTCCATCATCGGACGACCCGTCGTACGGCGAGTATCCATCCTTTCGTTGTTGGCACCACTATGAGCGGGACGAAACGTTTCGCCACGTCTTTTATACCGCATAGGTACATAGAGGGACTGTCACAAATTGCCAAGGGCGGTGTTTCCGTCTGGCTACTACTACTAATTTAAGTGTCTTCAAGGCTTGAGTGAATAGTCTCTTAATAAACTAACGCCCTTTACCATCAACGATTGTGTGGGATTGCAGTCAAACACTAGTTTATTATTATTTAAAAAAAATGAGCTTAGAGTGAAGCGTCAATAGCGTCAATCCCTCCCATTACTCCAAACCGAGTAAACATGAGGAACAGCGAGTGAAGTTCAATCAGTACTCCATAGAAAAGGGAAGATCTTTCGGTCAGACTGGTGTTGTGTGCGCAAAAAACGAGAACAGAGGACATCTAATTATATCATCACCACTGCTCTCAATACGGCGAAGGAAAATATCGTGTGGGAACCGGCATCTCCTAGAACCAAAAAGGGAACACGTGAACGGCTTGTATCCTAGCAGTATTTTTTTAAATACATATTAACTAGTGCTTGACCGCAGTCCCTCCAGATTTGATGATGGAGCTGAAAGACAGTCGAGGGAACTCCTCAACGATTCACAGCAGCTACCCCACTTTTTTTTCATAATTTCCTATAAACTAGTGCTTGACCGCAATGCCGCTTGATGGTAAAGCGCGCTAGTTTATTAAGAGCCTATTCACTCCAAAAAACTGAGTGAATAGGAAAGAAAACGGCAGTTGAGCGAGGTGGTGCAAAGTTAAGCCCAACAACACGACCAACGATGTTGCGCCAGATGGAGATAGAGCTATAGGCCCTCCACGACCAAACTCCCGAAACAACAACCGGACACCGGACCGCTTCACCAGACATCATGCCGGAACACGACGAATCGCTTGGCGGCAAGACTTTGTCTGGTGAGTGGTAACTTCTGCCGGCAGCCGATGTTAAGGCCTACCACCGAGAAAATTTAAACATAGTAGATAGATTATTATTGCTTTCTATGTTCGAAAAATATGCCCGATCAGTACAGTAAATAACTGAAAAGAACTGGCAAAATTAAAGCCAACTGTTAGTGGGGTACGCAATTACCCCGCTGGGCAAACACGCCTTTTCTAGAGAATATACCCAATAAAACCGCTATAATTCATCGAAAAAGTAAGTATTCCCCTCATAGCCTCAAGGTTTTCTCTCCATTTCCGTTTGTTTAAATCTTCGTACTGTCCCTTATGCTCGGGGCGAAAAACAAAGCGAAAATCGATCGGCTGTGAAACCCGACAGTTATGAAGATAAATCTTTATCAATACATAAAGGGACTCCCTTGTTCGCAATCTAAAATAAAATTTTAGTTCACTCCATGTTCTTCTTTCTATTTTCTAAAGAAAAGAATAATAATCAATACAGAATTACTTTTGCAATCAATGACCTAATAGAGTGTGATTAAATGAACGAACAACATTGATTCGCTTATTTAGTCTCCTCAAAATGTCTCTCTCTCCTCTCTCTCACACACAAACACACACACAGAGATGAGTTGCATTCAACAACATTCACTGCGTTCAAAATCAAAAATCAAAATCAAAGCATTTATTTCAAATAAACCAGTTACAGGCACTTTTGAATTGTCAGAAGGTCGGTCAGTCAGTAAGATGAAGCTAGTCGCCCATTCCAAAGAGTAGGTACCTATGGAGAAGAACGGGCAAGAAACTCCATGGACACGCTTTTCAATTATCAAGCTATTGATACAAATATGTGATTACATCATTCATGTTTAAATGAACCGTGTGAGAACGATGCAGAAATATATTGTACGCTAAGAGCGTCCATTATGGAAAACACACAAAAAAAATAAAACAACAATTCAGAATCTCTGCCGGCGTCCGTTCACGAACATGACGTATGGGTCAGCATCATTCAGCTCAACCATATTGAAAGGAACCTAATGATCCAACACACCCGCCACCACCAGCGAGACATTTGAATGAGCATGACATACTCTCAACAGCCAGAGCACAATCAAGTCAATAAAAAAAGACTAACCCAACAAATAGATCCTTACAGCAAGTACATTGTGCTCACGCTCTCAAATACAGATTTAAAAGCTTGCGCTGTAGTGTAGCGTAGTGAGTATTCGTAGGTACCTGTATTAAGAAAGAAAAATGGGTAAATATATGCGTAACAAAGCAATACCTAGACTGGCCAGAATATAAATCATGTACTATTCATATATAGAAAAATTTATATTCTATTCAAAAGTAAAAAATAAAAATAAAAGAACGTCTACATGTAGTCAATGTTTTCTCGTTTTATTTCAACTTCTTCACATTTTTTTTTTGTACCAAAATGTCACTCACTACTCGCGCCAATTATGTTAAGGCATTTTCATTCTTGGAACTTAACAAACAAATGTTTTCATTCAATTTAAAAAGCATTATATGTAATGGAAAAACTTCGTTAGAATTTCTTGAAAATAAAAATAGCCGAAGCCGGAGCTCTCGTCGTATTTCACAGACTAATAAAGTTATTTTCATGAAATGACTACAGACAGGAAAGGTAAAAAAAGGTAGCTCGTTATCATATTGGCTTGGCTGTAAGTGCGGAAAATCTAGGCAAAATGCCAGAAATAAGGCTGAAGTTTTAATGTCAAACGTAGACAGTTCTTGTTCATAAAATTTCCTGAGATTGGTGTAGTACCTTATAGGGCCTTGCTTTTTATAGCCAAAACATTTCGGTTTTGTAGGCCAGCCCTGGGGAATGCCAAGATATTTTTTGTTCACTAACCTAAGTTTGACAACGCCTTTGCAAAGCCCGTCTGGTTCGAAGTGCCTCAATAAAGTCCTTTATAAGTTAAGATTAATTAGTTAACTCTTGCTAAATTCGGCACCTCCAGAACTCTGTTGTCATGATCAAGTTTAATGCGTACTGTATTTGCTGTTTGTGTGTTTTTTGTACAATACCGGTGGATTTTATTTGATTTAAACAGTTTTTTTATGATAATCAGCAACCGATATCTTAACACTTGATTGTAAAATTTTTGTACGATTGATTGCCTAAATGAAAATGAAAATAAAATGAAACTACACGTTCGGTGCTAGGTATTCACACGAAACTGACAGCTGCGCGTGTTTACAAGGTTCTCATTTAGTGTCATAGATGTCGCTACGAGTGTCGAATGAACAAATGAGTCCGATCAGAATGTGCGCAGTGAGGTTTTCTTCCCAGAAACGCAATAAAATAAATTTGAGCAAAAATGCATTCCCGAGCTTTTCACTCTACGGTGACGAAACGCACCCAAAAACACAGGAGAAATTCCTGTTGGAGGACGCGTAGACTGGTAAAGCGAACCCCAGACTACAAAGCTAAAAAAAAGCTTCGGATGCGACTGGGATTAACGCTGAGATGACAGCTGGATTAACGTTGGAGTGCCAGCTCACTCCGCGCTCACTTGGCTTCAGTTTTCAGCTTCAGGTTACAGTCAGTAAAACTACGACTCCGAAATCAAAACAAAAAGTAGTATGTGACTCCGTACTCACTTATCTTCAGTTTTCACGGTGAAATAGGATAACAGAATCGCATGGTCTAAAAAAGGTGGCCCTTATCGATAAGACCGTCTGTTACATCTCCCTTAGTAATTTATATACCTACTTACGTCTACAATTTATTATGGTGTACATAATAAAGAGTATTCGTACATTGTGCCACGGAAAGCACGTAAAGCCGTTGGTCCCTGTTGCACTACGACATCTAGTGGCAGTCATTACGCGTTGTTGAAGCCCTCAAAAGTCCAACAACTGGTCTAACTGCGATGCTTCGATATCGCCTTCGGATTGTGGAGGTCAGACGGTAGTCGCTTCACGGAAAATATCGAAAGCAGTTAGAATTAACGCTGAGATGATCATGATGACATATTAAAGAGTAAAGTGAATTATTGGTTTTTAAAGCAGATGGCATGACATATTCGTGTATTCCTCGTGTCGCACTGTGTGGTGAACCCCTGCGAAGGGTGGACAAATTTAAGTATCTGGGCCACTGGGTCACCGAAGATCTAAAAGACAATTGTGACATTGAAAGGGAACGTAGGTCGCTGGCTGTCCGTTGTAACATGTTGGCTCGCAGGTTCGCGCGTTGTACGAAGCCAGTTAAAGTTATGAGTTATAAGTAAAGCTTACTGTCAATCCTTCTACAAGTGCAGCCTGTGGGTTAACTTCACTCAGCGGGCATACAGCGACCTACGTGTTCAATATAATAACGCACTGAGGGTGCTATTCGGGCTGCCGTGGCGTTGTAGTGCGTCAGAGAAGTTTGCGGATAATAATATTAGTGGTTTTACTGCCATTATTAGGAGTAGATGCGCATCCCTGATGACGCGTGTTCGCCGCAGTAACAAAGTATTCTCAGTGTGTTCACGGATCGGTGGGATTCTCCCATGTGGCAGAGGTGGCTGCAGCTCCACGCTAAGTTTTAAGTTAATTTTATGTATGTATATCTGTGTCTGTAACCTAATAACACTAGAAGTAAAAATAAGATTATTACTAACCTTATGGACTCCGGTCTGAAATAAAAGTATTCTATTCTATTGTTAGAATTATAGCCATATCACTTAGGTACATGTCAAACAGGTGATTTAAAGGTCTTGTTATTTTGTTTAGTTTCTACAACTATATCTATAAATCTTCATGTAAGTAGGAATGCCTGAAGACATGTGTAAATGGAGAATTTAGTGCCACTGAGTTCAACTTATTTCTTTCTCTAGTATCAATATGTGTGATGTGGGAATACAAAGTAATTTCTATCTTAGTACAGTTGCCAGCTGCCAGTACAAAACGCTCCCTAACGCTGTAAAATTTCTAGGTTTTTCTAGGTTGAATGGAAGAATTTTAAAGCGATAAATTTGAAAAACTATAAAAGAAATTTGATAGAATGTATTTGCTTGATCTACTGGAATTTGTACAAAGGATGCCTTTGTATTTGCCAGTCGCATTTATTTAAAATTTCGTTAGTTTTGGACTTTGAATTTTGAATTCTGGCCGAATGTCTACAATACAATTCTGGATATTAAAATTATACGTAATAATAGGTACTTACTGAGGCAAGGTATCCATCTTAATGAATAACTAAGCAGATACATATCTTCAGTCTGTGTTGTTTAAGGAAAATTTAATGTGTTTGGCTTTATTTATTAAAGAAGATAATATTATATTCAAAATAACACTAGAAAATTCTTATAGTAGATTGTTGAGAATGTTAATAAGTGAAAAACTACCTACAACGTTATTTTTTGTATATGTTAACGGAAATGTATGTAATGCGTCATTGTATACAATTCCTAGGAAATTTATATAATTCCTAAATTTGCTCGGAAATGTGTGAAATAAATTTTATAACACACATTTCCTAGTAAATCTATACATTTCCTAAATAGCTAACGGAAATGTATTACTTTAAAGATGTCCATTAGTATGCGGGGATTATAACAAAACTAACCTAACCTAACCTAACCTAATTGTTTCAACCGGAGTCTTAATAATAAATCTGTTTCTAAGTTTAACAACGTGTTTTATTAATTTTATTCATTATTTATTATCATTATCGTTTTATACATTTCCTAATACGATATAGGAATTTTATACAATTTCTAGGAAATGTATACATTTCCCAGGATATGTGTGTATTAAATAATGTTTGGAACAATATTTTACACATTTCCTATATAGCTTCGGAATTGTATACATTTCCTAGTAATTGTACTTTATAATTCCTAGGTTTCATACATTTCCGGTAACATATATGCAAAACCCGAATCACGTGTACAGTATTTTTATGTAAAGAATGTATGTATGTAATTTCAAAAAGATACTATGAAAAATCGCAAAGTTATGAGCTTTTTATGTTATCTGGTTGTCCCTACAAAAATATGGCCAACGCTGCAGCGGGCCGGCGCGGTTGGGGCCCTAAGACACTACGATCCGCTGTGAACTGTAATGTGCGCTCGGTAACCACACTGCAACTGTTTCAAATATATTTGGGAGAAAATATAACATGGTGTAGAACTTACTGGAATCGATACAATTACTTATTCTGAACATACTATAATCAGGTTTCGTATAAAGAAAAATGACGTTTATTAAAGTATGATAACTGATAACTTCTTTTTTTTTTTAGGTTAGAAAATTCTCATAGATGTCCCTTGTCCTGGTGCGGGTGACGGGGTCTGTCAGATATTTATTGACTAACAACTACCCACTTCTCCTGTGGAATATCAAATTACTGTGATCCTCAACCCGCCTGCCAGGGGTGGGGATTATGGCAAACCCCCCCAATGGAATGAAAGCCTTGGGGAAGGCCGTGGTCCAGCAGTGGACCTCTATAAGCTGAGAAGAAGAACCACCCCGGGGTTCAATCTCACACCTATACGGGGGGTAGCAGGCCACACCGGTAGGAGGTTGCGTAAGATACTTTTACGACATTTGACTGGGTCTCCACAGTTTTAGGGGGGAGGGGGAGGCTTCCCCCCGCGTAGGCTAAATGCGCGTGGAACACTGCTCGCCGACACTTCGGGTCCTCCATGTCCATGTGTGAGGAACGACAGACGTCCCTGAGTCTATCGCCCTGGAGCGTTCAAACTGAGTCAAATCTAAATATTTGCCATACAATTTCAATACAATGAGACTGTAGACCATAGTTCTAATTAATACATTAATAAAACAAGGGAAAGAAAACTCTGTCAACCCCTTTCCATTTAATTACAAAAACATTCGAAATCATTTTTAAGCCCTTATTTCCACGCTTTCCTCACTGCGAAAACTTCTTTGTTCCATTTTCCGTCTAGGTATGTGATTCCATCACAACAGTACGTAAATGGTTAGTTAAAACAGCGATACGCTTAATCAAAGTCGTCAAATCCCGGGCCGGTCTCAGTACCAGCTACAGCCATATCGACCGCCCAAATACCGGGACTTGCTAATTACAAAGATCAAGACTGCTTGATACTGGATGGAACTCTTTGTTCTAAGAGATTCGAAATTCGCTTCAATGATAAACCGTTACCAATATTAATCACTGGACCCGTGTGGTAGATTAAAGCCCACTCCCTGTCACCGAGAGGAGCCTGTGCCCCAGGAATAGGCTCCTTATGATAGACTGCATCATCTCAGTGTTTTGAGGACTCCAACAACCCATAAGGACTGCCATTAAATGTTTGTATGGCAACCGGGAGAACGGCTTAACGTGTATTCCGAGGCACGACCAAACCAGTGCAAATATTCATGCATACAAATATTTGCACTGCACGGGGATCGAACCCGCGCCCCTTGCGCAGCGGCCGCGTTCGCTACCGCTACGCCGCGGAGGCTGTCTGTGATTATGTTAGACTGCAACCAGCATAATTTTCTGTCAGGCAGCATGATGCCCAGGGATGCGGGGTTTTCGAACTCCCTTCCGCTCCGCCCATAGCGGCAGAAGTCATTTGATATTTTCGTGTCGATTACGGCCTGTATCCCACGAGTGGGAAACTTACAGACATACACACCAGACAGTATATAAATACACACCTCTGCTGACCCTTCACGGAACACAGGAGTGACGTTGACAAGCGTATTTTACACAGACGTTGACGAAGGTACCCTATTTCCAATTTGGCATATTTAAGTAAATTCATGTTTTTTTTTTTGTTTAAACATGGTTACTCGAGCGAAGTAAATATGATTTATTTATTTTAATTTAAAATATTACGTAAAGTATTTACACCTATATCGTTTTTATTCTATTTATATTATCTAGACTGTGAGAGTTGAAAATATTGAATACTGCCGTCCATTTCATTTTCAAGCGATATAATTCGTTCGACTATTTTATTTTATATTTCATTCTAAAAGGAACTAACTGACTGAACGTCGGGAAATATCCCACGAGGATAACAGTGCTGTGTTATAATAATTATAAACTGCCCACATAATTCGTTCAGCAGTTTTTTACTGTAATCCTGAAAATACATACAACACCAGCAGAAATTGAGAAGTAATAAGTGTTTTAGAAAAACCAATGAAAATAAATGCAACTTTGGCTACATAAAGCGTATGTATTTCAATAGAAAAGATTATGTAATATACATTAGATTATCTATATACGTTATTTTTACTTCATACGGAACTTGAATCCATGTGGTTTGTTCAGAATAAGTAATTAAATCGATTCCAGTAATTTTTACACCATGTTGTATGTTTTTTCCCAAATATATTTAGAAAATGATGCAGTGTGGTTACCGAGCGTACGGCACTGTACACAGCGGATCATAGTGTCTGATGGACCCCGCCGCACCGCGCTGCTGTAGCCGCAAGCGGGCGAGCGGCGCGTTCACCATATTTTTGTAGGGAAAACCAGGTATAATAACAATGCTCATAACTTTGTGATTTTTCATGGTAGCTTTTGAAATTTTGTACATAAATTGTTTAGATAAAAATACTGGACACGTGTTTTCAAAATATAACGTTATATGTTGAAATTAAATTAAATATGAAATTGAGAAGTAAAAAAAAGAGCCTTTTATGAAATACTAATGAAACTTCTATTTATAATACAATAACCGTCCTTCAGTAGAAAAATACTATCCAGACTATTGATAGCATTCAATAGTACCGCCGAACATTTTGAAATATCTATACTATACATTTTGAAACTTTGAAACGATATCATGCGGAGATGAAACGCCAAATACAAATCCTATACACGAGATCAAAAATTGAGCTCCGAAAATTGTATTGAATTCCTTTCTGAATACGGAGTACCTACGAGTTCGTTCAACGAGTTTATTATATATTTTATACGTTCGTAGATATTTACGTATTTGGATGAATTTATTGAATTTTCTATTGTTACCTCGAATTCTGAGCTGTAACTTTGCTAGAGAATTGTGTACGTGTGCGACATTTCTAGGCTCGGGTGTGTACCTATAAGCTGCTAGAAAGCTTTATTTTATAATTACATTGATTTGTAACGAAGTTTAAACGGCCTTCGAAAACAATGCACCTATGTAGGTACTATAGTAAAGCCGGCGCCAGACACAGACAAATTATTGTACAAATCTTTGCGCGTGTGTAGCAGGCTACGCAAACATTTGAATACAGACACCTTTGAACGCTCGCAAAGTACAAATGTTTTAACAAAGCTTTGAACAAATACTCAAATACCCGTGCTACACATGTGTCTAAACAAGTGTTCAAAGAAGTGATCAAATGTTTGAACTATGTCTGGGGCCGGCTTTAAAGAATGTCACGAAACGGGCGTCCCGTTAAAAAAGGAGGATGTTCTCAATTCGGCTGTATTTTTTTATATGTTACATCATAACTTTCGATTGGTTGAACGAATGTTGATGGTTTTTTTTTATTATTTGAATGGTGGTGCTTCCCTTGTGATGCCATTTCTCCCAATCTCTCAGTTTGGTCTTGAGCACTTCTTTGGCAACTGCTGTTGGTATGACCCAGAAGTAAAGTCAGGTACACAAAACGAAACAAATTAAGCATATAGCTATCGAAACTAAGCCAACTAGTCTGAATCGTTTGCCGAAAATGTGTTACACAATTAGGCTGCTGGTCAGACAATAAAATCTATAACAAAACCATAGTAAGTAGTTAATTTGCTTTACGTAGGTAAGTATGTATGCGACAAATGATCGAAAACTCAATATGACGCAATTGCATGATTTAATTCCCTCATCTCCGTTCCACCATCGGAAAATCCGTCGTACGGCGAGTTTCCACCCTTACGTTGTTAAGACCTCTACGATCCGGACCAAGCGTTTCGCCTCCTCCTTTATACCGCGTACATAGAGGGGCTGGAACAATTTCCCAGCGGCGGTGTTTCCATCGAACTACAATTTGAGTGTCTTCAAGGTTAGAGTGAATAGGTTCTTAATAAACTAGTGCGCTTTACTATCAACGATTGTGTCACTGCTTACCATCTGGCGGGATTGCGGTCAAGCGCTAGTTTATAATTTATAAAAAAAAGAAACGGTAACCGATTTCGATAATTCTTTTTTTGGCAAAAGGATTTTTTGTTTTTGTGATCTTAAAGTAAGTATTTGAAACATAATAAGTGTACAAAACGAGTAGCATTGGCTCAAACACACACACATACTCTGGCGGTACCAAAAAGTAACACAACATTCCAGCACACACACGTTCAAGTACAATTGAGAGATCAAAACACTAAAAAACACTCCAAGTCAACTCAAATACAATAAGTATTTAAGTTGGCTTGAAGTGTTTCTCTTTATTCCATTTTGTTTTTTTTTTTTTAATAATTATTAACTAGCGCTTGACCGCAATCCGGCCTGATGGTAAGCAGTGATGCGATCGTTGATGGTAAAGCGCGCTAGTTTATTAAGAGCCTATTCACTCAGTAAAACTGAGCGAATAGGAAGGAAGACGGCAGTTGAGCGAGGTGATGCAATGTTAAACCCAACAACACGACCAACGACTCTGCGCCAGAGGCAGATTGATCTGAAGACCCTCCACGACCAAACTCCTAACATAACAACATTTGGCGCATCGTACCCGGCACACATCGCAACACAACTGCTCAGACCCGTCCTCCGTACGGCTTCATCAGACATCATGCCGGAACACGACAAATCGCTTGGCGGCTAGACTTTGTCTGGTAGGTGGTAACTTCTGCCGGCGGCTGATGTTATGGCCTACCACCGAGTCAACTTTTCCGAAAAAGTTTTCCGAAACACCGATTTTTAAAGAATCGATTAACTGATTCTACGTCTTTCTATACTAAACTTTAATGTCAAATTATTATTTGCATTTAAAAAACGAATCTTAAGTATATCCAAATAGATACAAACCCAGGTAGGTAAGTGGAATGGTATTGTTACAATATATCCAATAATAATGAGGAATCTGATTAAATAAATACATGCCTTTAAATTTTGCAAACAGATCCATTTTATTTGTATGCCGTTTTAACACAAACCGGAATAAACGCAATTGCAGTTCAGCGAAATTATTTTGCAGACTTCAATTTATTGCTTTCTGTGTGCAAAGTAAACATTTACATTTTATTCGTCATTACCTATGTATATTCGCTTGATCGGAAATATCTATTGGACGAAACCATTTATCAAATAAAAGCTATATCGGCTATCGGCAATATGTGGTCATATTTAACAATTTGGTACGGACGAGCAGGTCAAGTTACCGGAAACTGTCAAATGCTTATTCCCAGCTCTTGAGCCTTAATCCTTTAGAGATAAAGTTGAAAATTTAATAAAGAAGTCTGACAGATTTTAGTAGCTTCTTGTGTACAACTTTCATCCAAGTGCGAATGCAGTGCTTCTGTTTAGACCATACCCCATTTGCTGGTGTCTCCGTCAAGTCCATTCACCAGCACCTTGGTTTGGATAACGTGAAAAGTCAATCAACGCGGGCATGTGCCCAGACCATATAAAGACCAAAAAAAAAAGTAAAACAATACGGAAGGGTCCTATAAATAATAACACCAATACAACTATTTTTTCCACAAACATCGGAATTGCAGAATAATAATCAGCTGCCCATTTCGTTCGAGTAGATATTAACACTATTTTTTTTTTTTATAAATTTATGTTTTCTTTAGTAAAATGTTGTTGTTTTTTCAGTTAATTTATGTTTTTTTTAATTAAATTAGTTTTCTTTTAAATTAAATTATGTTATTTTTTAATAAAATTATGTTTTTTTACACTATGCTACGTTTTTTTAAATTAAAATTGTGTGTTTTTTAAATAAAATTGTGTTTATTTATCTCCATCAATTACATTCTTATAGATATATTGAGTTGACAGGTAGGTAAGTATTTCAACAAAAAAATATGCAATTACGATGCTGATCATTGAGAGGAGATCTTGGATATGGATATTTGAGACCATGGATACCTACCTATGTGTGGCGTAGCTACCGCCGTATATGCCGTATCAATTATACGGGGCCCCCGGGCCACGGGAGCCCAACTCGCGTAAGCAAAAATTAATGGAGAGATACCTGCCGGAAGCTCGGGCTAGTAAGGAAACAATCCGGTCCGAAAGAGAGGCCATGGTAGAGCGTGTGAGTGCTGCACTGCAGGCAGTCTCCGAATGGGGCAATGCCAATCTTGTAGCATTCAATGCCGCCAAAACACAGGCGTGTCTTTTCACCGCCAAAAGGAGCCCGTTCACCCTGGCTCCTACTTTTCAGAATGTATCCTTGGAGTGTACCGACCGCCTTCAGCTTTTGGGAGTTGAGATTTCCTCGAGCCTTAACTTTGGGCGGTTCATTGAGTCCAAGGCCAGGGTGGCTGCCAGAAAACTAGGCGTCATCGCGAAGGTCCGGCGGTACTTCACACCTGGGCAGCTTCTAATTTTATACAAAGCACAGGTCCGTTCGTGTGTGGAGTACTGCAGCCACATTTGGGCTGGTGCTGCGAAATGTCACCTTGCCACTTTGGATTCGGTGGAGAGGCGTGCGAAGAGGCTGATTGGCGACCCAGACTTAACTCGAAACGGTCTCCAAAGCCTGGAGCACAGGCGTAGAGTGGCCAGCCTTTCGGTCTTCTATAGGATGCATTCTGGTGAGTGTGCAAGGGAATTGCATGATTTAATTCCCCCATCTCCGTTCCATCATCGGACGACCCGTCGTACGGCGAGTTTCCACCCTTACGTTGTTGACACCACTGCGATCCGGACGAAGCGTTTTGCTTCCTCCTTTATACCGCGTACATCGAGGGACTGGAACAATTTGCCGGCGTCGGTGTTTCCGTCACATTACGATTTGAGTGTCTTCAAGGCTAGAGTGAATAGGCTCTTAATAAACTAGCGCGCTTTACCATCAACGATCGCGTCACTGCTTACCATCAGGCGGGATTGCGGTCAAGCGCTGGTTTATAATTTATAAAAAAAAAAAAAAAAAAAAAACTTCCCAACTTTTTTTTTATTTCACAAATGACAAAAGTCAAAAAAGCAAATTCTCTTTTTCCCGCGTAATGGCCTCGATCTGCACACTGCGCGCGACGAGTGACGGGCGACGAGCGATATCCAATGAGAACTCTGATTTTCCGAATGGTTCCGGGGGAAGGGAAGTTCTCAAATTTTGGAAAGTGACAGACATTTTTTTTCTTTTGTGAGAATCCCAAACAAATTTTATACGGGGCCCCGCTAAGGCACGCTACGCTTCTGGACCACATCCTCCGGATAACTGATGTTACATACGTCAGGATAATCGTACATGAGCAAAAAACAAAGCTATTACCTACCTAAACATTGACTACGGAGTTCGTTTGCCAACTTTCACGATTGACTGAATTCCCCATTGTTTTTTTACACAAACGAAATGCTCTAAATCTTGTTCCTTGTTAAGTACCTATTTGAACCTTGTTTTAGTACATAATTAAGTAAAGAAATTCTGTTTGAATTCCTTTTTACCTTGTACTTTTATAAAGATTTCGTTCAACAGTGAGATTTTGTAATGTTCTTCTTTTTCCAAGGTAAGATTCAACCTCAACTCTAGAACAATGGCCTCTGTGCAATCTATAACAAATTATAGAAATTCTTTGAAAATTTTATTTCACAATAATAGCGGATATCGCCAATGACAGTTGAAAAAGACGGCCGCGTGAACCGACTATGAGGCAGGTTTGAAGCAAAGTCGTGATGTGGCCACTACGCTGCGATATTTCAATGTTCTTTATGAATTATTTATTGAATGCACTTTTTACTACGTAAATCACGCGCTTTTTTTTTAGTAAACGACACTATAAATAATTTTAAAATTCCAATGAAAAAAGCTCGTGACACTCATCTTAGCTATCCCGTCAAAAAAAATAACTCGATTTTGTAATCACTCGCCGAGAAAACTTTGATGAATGAACGTGGAATGAGATGTCATTCCAACTAATGCTAGGGATTGACACCATTAATAGCTCATTCTAAGTTCATTGCACCTAACTTTTCACTGTGAGACAAAAAAGTTTAAATATTTCATATCAATTTGGCTTACATTGTATGTCAAGGAATCTTCGTTTAGGTACAGAAATGCCTGTAGTTGATGGCTCCGTTTTTCCCGTACATTTTAAATACGTAAGCAACAAAAAGGGAAAAAAAAAAGAAAATATAATAAATAACAAAATGTGATTAATTGTATGAGTACGTGCGATTTATACAGAATCAATCGGGAGGACCCAAATTAATATAAGTACCTACATACAATACATATAGGAAACAAATAACCTGTCAAGCCAGCAATTGTACACCATTTTTTATTACCTAAGCAAACAATTTTTTTTTTATTATAAACTAATGCTTCACTGCAATCCCGCCTGATTAGCAGTGGTGCAATCGTTGGTAGTAAAGCACCTCAGTTTATTAAGAGCCTGTTCACTCGAAAAAACTGATTGAATAGGAAGGTAGACAACAGTAGAGCTAGGTGATGCAATGTTAAACCCAATGATACCACGAACAAACTTCCTACACAACAACATTTGGCGTTGTACCCGACAAACGTCGCAACACAACTGCTGAGATCCGCAGCCTATTTGCGTAAGACTCTTCTTCTTTCTTTCTTTTTGGCTTCGCACGGTTCGTACATTTAGCCACGTAATGAATTATTCATGTCGAGAAAGACGGCCGCGTTAACCGTCTTACGAGGGAGGTTTGAGACAAAGTCATGATGTGGCCACTATGCTACGATATTTTACTGTTCTTTATGAATTATTTACTGAATGCACTTTTACTACATAAATCACGCAATTTTACTCAGTAAACAACACTATATATAATTTTAAAAGTCCAATGAAAAATGAGCGTGACACTCAGCTTGACTTTCCCCATAAGACTTTCTTACTATCAATTGGAATCATTCTGAAGCCAATTGCTAAACTATTGCTCCATATGTTCGGAAAGTGTGTCTGGTCAACAACGTAAATAACGCAATTAGTGTTGCTGAACTGTCAAAATTAAACCCATTTCTACCTACTGGTCGTATGTTACGCAATTACCCTGCCGTCCTCCGTACTATTTCGTAATGGAATAATTAATGAAGAACTCGGTGGTAAGCCATAACATCGGCCGCCAGCAGAAGTTACCACCCACCAGACAAAGCCTTGCCGCCAAGCGATTTGTCGTGTTCCGGCATGAATTCTGGTGAAGCCGTACGGAGGACGGATCTGAGCAGTTGTGTTGCGATGTGTGCCGGGTACGATGCGCCAAATGTTGTTCTGTTGGGAGTTTGGTCGTGGAGGGTCTTCAGATCAATCTCCCTTTGGCGTAGCATCGTTGGTCGTGTTGTTGGGGGTTTAACATTGCATCACCTCGCTCAACTGCCGTCTTCCTTCCTATTCGCTCAGTTTTTCTGAGTGAATAGGCTCTTAATAAACCAGCGCGCTTTACTATCAACGATCGCATCACTGCTTACCATCAGGTGGGATTGCGGTCAAGCGCTAGTTTATAATTATAAAAAAAAACATCTGAGAAATAAAATAAATTCGAAACTCAAAAAATACCTTATCTAGCACATCACTATTTCCGAAATAGACAAACATGGACGCAATGAATTTGATTGAAGCGGATATTTGACGTTCCGGTGCCGCTCGCCAGAGAAGCGGCAATGCTCTAGTTTACTTTTATTGTTTTATCTTCTTCATCCGTTTAAAATCCAATATCTGCAGTGCGATTTCGCAACCAATCATCATGAAAACTTAGGTGAAATGACCGAGGAATGGATTGCCATTCGTGCCATTCCAACGAATGCTAGAGAGACCACGACAGCCCACTCTATGCACCCTTCATCATCATCATCATCTCAGCGTTAATCCCAGTCGCATCCAAAGCTTTTTTGCAGGTTTGGAGTCTGGGGTCCGCTTTACCAGTCTAACTGCTGATTTTGGCTAAACTTCGCTATTTTCCGTGAAGCGACTGCCCTGGCTGGAGGCTTTAAATTCATTTAAGGCATCGACAGGAAAGTCCGGTTAAGTAGTCACGGGATCTCAAGGTCAACTACGAGATGCCATATCAATTTAAAAGTGAAGCGACTGCCGTCTGACCTCCACAACACGAAGGCGATATCAAAGCATTGTAGTTAGACCAATTGTTGGACTTTTGAGGGCTCCAAAAACCCGTAACGAATGCCATTAGATGTTCGTATGACAACCGGGACCAACGGCTTAACGTGCTTTCCGAGGTACGACCAGACCAGTGCAAATATTCATACATACCTGGCTATTCATGCATACAAATCCTTCTCTGTATGAGAGGAGACCTGTGCCCAGCAGTAGGACGATAAAAAGGTTGTTGATGATGATGATGATGATGCATACAAAAATTTGAACTGCGCGGCGGTCGAACCCGCGTCTCCGTTCGCTACGCCACGGATACTGTCCCCACTCTATGCTCTCTTGTCTATACTATTATATAAAGTTGAAGAGTTTGTTTGTTTGAACGCGCTAATCGCTGGAACTACTGGTCCGGATTCAACAGGAGCGAAGCATAACAAATATTTAAAATGTATGCTGTATATTTTGGGGTTAAAATAAAATATTCAAATAGTTAACTCCACGCCAAATCGATCCTCTGTGCTTGTCGGGCTACCTGGCAATTGTTTCCTATTTTAGTTTTGCGTGACGCATGTTTTCTCCCAACTTATTTTTATGCGTTATGTTCTTAAATAAACGTATTTTTAACCGACTTCGAAAAAAGAAGGAGGTTCTCAATTAGTCGTAACCTTAATGTGTGTTCACTGATTACTCTGAGACGCCTGGACCGATTTACAAAATTCTTTTTTTCTTTCTTTTTATTTTCATACAATATTGCCCTAATGTTTGTAAGCACTTAACATTGTGGATAGAACATTATTATTATGTTATATTTTCTAAGTGGACAGTCACGGACGGTATCATAAAACTATTGTGTCTTATTAATAAAATATCAATAAAACTGTATATAATATAAATAAAACTATTGTGTATTATTGCAAAGTTATAATTTACTTATTACGCCTGGTAATTAAAATTTTACCAAAAGAAATAAACCTAAATAAAAGATAATAACGTCAACATAAACTTTATGCCTAAAAGAATAATGGTATAGTACCTACTTATTATTCTACTAAAACATAAATGACGTAATAGGTAGGTAGCAAAATACATAGTTATGCCAAAATAAAAATAAAAAACAAGAAAAGCGTTGACATTGTGGCGCCATCTATCTATCACGAAGAAAACTAAAGATAATATAATCTTTATTATTCATCCAGTTAATAACATAAACTTTACAAAAAAAAACACAGCTATATAAAAGCAATGATTAAATATTAATTACGCCATTTATATCAGAACAAACGATATTTGATTAAGTGACATCTGTGAATTCTATGCCAAACTAAAACCACAATATTTCCTTAAAGTTTGTCAGTGCCAGGATAGATGGCAGGACCAGTACTAATCAAGAATTAAAAAATTCGCAAATTGCAAGTGTAAGGGAAAGTTCCGTGGAATTTAAGAAACAATTATTGCGTTTTCAATATGCAAAGTTATAATTTTAAAATTAGTCGAAAATAAAGTTTGATTTAAGTTCGTAAAATGAATAGTTAGCTGTTATTTGGTCATACTCTTACCTTACTACTTATATTTTAGAGAATGATCTACTTTTACATGTGACCAGAATTGAGGTGATTATTTTCACCATTTTTGTAGTCACATGCGAAGGCAAAAGGCAAAAAAATAATGGATGAAAAGGGAGACGAAGGCCAAAAAAAGTATGGATTGTGTGAGGAGTGACAGTGTGTCGGTTGACAGGGGAGAATGTAAGACGAAAACCTGTTTCGCCCGGCCAACCCCAAGTAACGTGGGACAAGGGGAGCATAATGATGAATTGTTGTTATAATCATCGTTAGGTACTACAAATACCTACTCTGTGAATGTTTCAATTCTCAAACTATTTTGGTTTGGAGGATACCTAGGTATGTAGGTATGTACGGACGACAGCAGCAGGGTAATTGCATAATATACCTACAACACTATCAGTAGTAATGAGTACCTAACATTTTGACAGTTTAACAACATTCATTGCATTGTTTACGTTGTTGAGCAGACAAAGTTTTCGAACACATGGAGCAATGGATTAGCAATTTACTTCAAAATAATTCAAATTGGAACCTAGTAATAATATATTATACAATTAGGGTACTGGGCCAGCTACCCGAAACTATCAAATATTCCCAAACAACCTTGAGCCTCAACGCTTTAATGATAAAGTTAAAAACTAATAAAGTTTGACAGATTGTAGTAGCTTTGCTGCAGCGTCGTCTGTACACAAAGACATTAAAATTTGTCTGTACATAAGTACATATAAGAGACCGTATGATAAAATAAAAATTAGATAAATAAAAAATAAATTTAGTTAATTTAGTTTAAATAGATTTAGTACATAGTTTCCTACCTCATTTTATTTTATGCGTTAACCTAACAACAACTTTAGAACCTGTATCCAAAAAAATAAGTAGGGTTTAGATGATAAATTAATCCTCAGTGAATGATAAAAATGTTATTTTAAGATATCAGCAAAATAAAACGTAAAGTAAAATAAAATACCATCACCGCTGAGTCTATGTAAGTCCCTTTGCCTAGTATCTATGGATAAAAAACTTGATCGGGTTTTCTTATTTCGAATCTTGTGTTGACTGCAGTGTTTTGTTTCACTCTAACTTGTACATTTTACCTAACATTAAAGAGACAGAACTCAATGATGTCAAGTCGAATAAGCACGCTTCAGATACGGAATAGTAGCGACTGTGACGGAATTTCATAAATAAATGTCAAAATAACTCTCTCGATGCCAAGTGATTATTGTTGTTTTTACAATGTTATTCCGTTTATTTTCTTGAAATGCATCGAGATTGAGAGATCCGCGTTCGCGTTTATATATCTCCGACACGTGAAATAACATGCATCGCGCTTACCATACGCGTTTGTGATAGATAATCCCAACTCTTCAAAATGTCAAATTGTTTTTTAGTGTTTTGTATATATTTTTGTTTCAATAGGCGTCCAAATCTGTTTTATAATAGTGTATATGATTGATGTGTTATTATATAGTTTTTTAGTGGTGTCAAATTTGGTGTTAATTTATAAATATTGCCAAGTGAAGTGTATTAGTGAGGTTAGTTTTTCTTCCCGCTATTATGTGATCCCTGTTCCCAAATCCTGGCTGCGGTTCGGTGAGTAATAGCGAGTAAGTTTTCTATAGAAGGACTTCTAAAGGAATTGAAAGTTAAATTCGAACGCTGGCGTGTTTTATGTCACAAAATTATGTGAAGTTTGTTAGACATACAAAAAAAGAAATGCAGATGTCTATAACTTAGTCTCTAACAGACTTATGTGCTCGGGAATGGCTGCTAAATATACTATAGGCAGTTACTTACGATTTCTATCGGTAATGCTTACTGTTTTAGTAGTTATTCTGTCATTAAAATACCATTTAAAAATCCATGTTTTATAAATCTCTGGTTATTGATAATCAAACAATTTCACATATCTCATTGTTCTTTATTAATGCACAAATACTCAAAAAGATAATTTTAATGTAAAAATGGAGGAAATAACGAAGTTTTAACATAAGTCTAGAACTTTGTAAGGGTTTGGTTGTTTCATTGGTACTTAACGGAAATAAGAAAATAGTTAAGGATTCTTTCACATACGAAATTCTAATAAACAATAATGGCAAGTAAACAAATTGCAAATAAAGGTTTTTGTGAGACGAATTCATACTTTATTTGGCATTCTTTGGTATGAAGAATGCAGTCTGTGCTATAGTACAAAATCGATCAAATTCTGATGATACATACAATTTGGGTTAGATTCCTATAAAAAGTTTTTGCCGATCATATGTATGGGTTCAAGCCCCATCATTAAAACATTTTTAACTATATTTGCCAAAATGTAAGAATTTCATTTGTTAATTACTATTTGTCTCTGGATTTGTGGGTTCGAACCCCACATTATTATGTCAAGGGTTTTGGTGAAGCCAAAACAAAAGTCAATATTTGTTATGAATGTAAATATGTCTGTTAGTGGTAAACATGGCACTTAGAAAGTACAGTGGTTCATGACTTTTGACCTGAAAAGGAAGATACTGCCTATCCTATCCTATTCTGCTATACTTAATTGTGAATAAATGAACATTTTTATTATGTATGAATGTTCGTAAATCTGATTAATGTGGGTTCAAATCCCACAATTGTTATCCGTTATAGCCATGGGGACATTCCTTTAGATTCATGTCTTATTCATGCATTTATGGCAGAGATATTGTATGCTTAAATGTTTGGTATTTAACAATGTTCAATGTGATCTTATGGTCCACAGTGATACACTCAATGGTGGTTTCAAGCCTATGGGTTAGAATCCTATAGATAATTTTGCCAGTAAAACTATATGATCTACTTCCTTCTTATAGAGGAAGAAATTTGCAATTGATATTTGGGTTCGAGTCCCATTGAACATTTGGTAGTGTTATTTAGAATTATATCCATAAATAAATTAGTCTCAGCAATGTCCTATGCCTCAGCAATGTGCATGGGACTAATGAATGGGTAAGATTCCCTCACAATTCTTTTTTTTGGTAATGGCTGTACTGATGGAAGTAAGTTGTTCATTAAGCATGCAGGTTTGTGGGTTCGAATCCCACACCAAACTGACCAGTAGTATGGGTTCGACTCCCATTTTAAAATTCTTTTCAAAGCATTAATGGCCAGCAACCTATAAATTTTGGAATGGGTACAAATCCCATATTTAAAAAAGGAATTTAGTGCTGGCAGCAAACTTTCAAAATCAACAAAAAAGGTTTTTTATTAAGCAAATAATAACAATTTGTTTTTTTAATAACCTGTGGTATGAATGTGTCTTTGCAATTAACCAATTGTGGTCATTTAAGTATGATGAGTTCAAAGTTGACTTGGGTTAAATTCCTATGATACTAAAAGGATTTCACTAATTACCAATAATTATTAAATATTTTACTTGTATGGGTTCGATTCCCAGTAATAACCAGAACAACCTAAACTAAACTTTTTTATAATGTTTTTTTTTTATGTGAAAAAGTCTTTTTGAGTATTAAGTTAAAAATTACAATAAAAGAAACTAGCCATTTCCATGTACATATTGTGTAGTCGTCTGCATTACATTTAGATCTCCTTCTTCTTTAAATTCTACAGACAATTGAATTATTTTAATAACCATGGTGCCATTATATTTAAAGTTTTTAAAACTTTAAATTGATTATTTAACAGAAATTTAATTTTTTTTAAACTGTTTTGTTTAATTTTTATTTACTTTAATTATTTTATTAGTATGTAAGGAAATTATTGTATTTTTTAAGTTATTAAATAAATAAAGGAAAAATAAAGAAATAAATAAAAAAAAAATATAAAGAGGGATCAGAGAGATTACAAATAAACATCTTTGGAAGTGTTGGTCTACTTATTTACCTATCCATACTCCTCCTTCCTGACCTCGTAACTTAGTTTTAGTATCACTACAAGGTTTTACTCCTGTGCATGTTCTCTTGAAATGGAATTTCAAAACTGGTTCCTTGAGAAAGCATGCACATGCAGCAATTATGAATTAAATACTTTTAAAAAATAAAAAAGGTGTTTTATTTATTTCTAAGGTTTTTATAAATAGGTATGGTTTTGCTCACAGTGCCTGCGCAGTTCATTCCTGGGAGGACAGGAGCTGGGCTGCTAATACTCAACGGGTTTACATTTTACATGAAGAATCACCAAGCACACGGGAAGAAGCAATGGTACTGTTCCTCGAGAGACGTCCATGGGTGCCGGGCTGATGTCATCACATACAAAGGCCTAGACGGACGGGATTACATATCTATATTCCGGGGTAGACATATCCACGATCCTCCCCGCTTGCGTCAATGTCACGATGGTAGATTTATAAGAGAAAAACATTTCTTTAATAGGCAATCTCTACAATGAACACTATTTTTATTTTGACAAATATTTGTATTAAATTTTTATTTTTTTAAATTGTGATGTACTTATTGTAATGACGTGTTCTTCTAACGCATGTTTCTAATGTAGGGACCTGCTAGTTATTAGATGAACAGTTGTTTGAGACTATTTTAGGAAATACAGTATTCTGGTAATCATGTGTTGGTTTTATTGACCCGCCTTATATCTGTGTATGTGACTAGCTTAGAAAAAAATATTTACCCGACAACAAAATTGCCAATAAATTATGTAATAGAAAAATTGTATAAGAAGCATCTTTAAGGCCTGATTTTTCAATAGTCGGGTATTTTTTATATGAGAAATAAATATTGCAGGTTGACAACTTTTGTTGAATAGAAATTAGGTCATGTCAAACTGGCAAATTTATTTTTTAGATATAAGTTGAAAAATCAGCCCTTGGTCGAACGTCGATCGATATATGAAATAAAATAATAATAATGAATATATATATACAAAATAGTGATGTCAAGAACCTCAAGCAATCGTTTTTTATTTCATGTTTTAGAATCTGTTGTAGACAATATGTAAATATAGAAATAGTACTAATTTTAGGCATGTTTTCAATCAGTTTTGTACACTCCCCTATATTAGACTACTCACACACAGGCGCACTTTAGCTGTGATATAATATTTATATTTGGTATCTATTCAGTATACTGACAACATACGCACCTATGTGAGAGTAACCATTAAACACTTTTTAATATCCATTGGTAAAAAAAGAATTTTTGAAAACCTTTGCAGCAATGGCCAATATTTTTTTAGCAAAGCATATTAGAGAAATTTATACTTTTGTACTGGTAATAAGACTGAAGGTTATTTCCAGGTATTTACTACCTCCCATCACACAGAACTGGCAGCATGGTGTTGATTTACAACGACAACAAGTATTGGATCAACAACCGTTACCAGAACACGATCAACTGGACGTGTCGGGATCGGAAGCGGCTCGGATGCAATAGTTGCGTACAAACCACCATCGAAGGAAGGTACGTTAAGCATAAAGGCTTCCACAATCACGAGGACAACTACACTAAGTATAATTTTAACGACTGATGTCGACAACTACTTTGGCCAGTCATTACTTCTGTTGAGGGTCATTGGTCGCCTGTTTGAGCATGTTACATGGATGTACGATGAAAATCTCATTTAAACACAAGCATGGGCGTATCCAGCTTCGGAAAGGGGGGAGGCGAGGGGATGGCTAGCGGGGGCAAGTCAGATTTTTAGAGTCTAATCATCCCCGGCTATTTTTCAGCAGCCCCCGCTGTCCCCCCTGGGTACACCCATGAACACAAGTGCCTCATTTGTTCTATAGAAACTTTGGTTTTGTCATATTTTCTCATACTTTTTTGATGTTGAAAGACAGATCTTCAGTGTGAGATTTTCATTGTAAATTACAACTCGCCAATATTAACTGGAGATTTCGCCCGGATGACGCGAACTTGTAGTCCGTGAGGCGTCTATGACGTGAGCAAAAAACGCCGGAGGTCGGAGGGGTTCGCTCGGATCTCAAGTTAATTGTGAGTTGTCCGAAAAGATTCCGATTTGTAGCTGCGCGAATCGAAAGTAAACGCCTAGGGCGATTTCTTCCCGCAACGATTTTTATCGCGCACTGGTTTGTCTCGATCTTGACCATTGCGGCAAGCATTCAGAATCCCTGTTGGATTCTGCACCTCAGCCCGTCAAAAAAATTCACTGTTGCCTCCTCAGCTCTCGGCGCTAAGCAATACGTTGAATACAATGCACGATATAAAATCGCCACGGGAATAAATCGGGGTACGAAGGCTTGTAAATTACTCAAGTTACTTTGGAATCGCAAGGGTACATTATCAAACCGACATGGGTGCAATAGTGCGTGACTCGCTACCAGAATTTTATTAATTGCTTTAGAGGTTTTGCCGCGCAATTGTAACTTGACAGGCGCCATTTTAACTGGCCTCAGTAGTTGCACATGTAATTTTGCATTTATCGTAAATATTTAAATATGTAGAGAATATTTATTAAGGAAATTGTTCATTCATTAGTACTATTGCTAGAATCAAGTTAATATTATTGCTGTTATTTTAGAGAAAGTAACGGGCGAAGTACTTACTACTTAAATGGAATTTCGAGGTATTGTTGTATTTATCTTGTACTGAAATTATATGATAGGATAGTTTGGTGTGAGAACTCATTTTTATAGCAATTAGATAATATTAGAATTTATAAACATTTATATAAAATATTGTTTTTTTTTGTGTAAATATCTCCACCTAGTGGCCAATAGTCGAAATAAAATAGTTCGTCGTTTGATTTTACTCAACAACAGATGGCGTTAGTCTTGCGTGAAAGTTAATTGCTCAACTGAGCTCGGATTTTTTAATTCTATTGTATTTAGAATTTTCATAAACCTATAATAAATATCATAATAACTGTATTAATGTAAAGTTATTGACAAAATAAAAAATTTAGATGATGAAAAATATCCATGTACGTAAAGTAGGACTTGAAAACTATATTCCTTAAACTTAACTAGTCATAAATTATTTTCCCTCTCAATTGTGAACTTGTGTGCCAAATCGTGATTTTTAAAAAAAGTGTTTACTCTTATCGATTGAATTGTGATTGTTATTAATTTTCTTTTTTTTATTATGTTGGTATATACCTTCTAAGCGCTTGCCTGCTTATCAAATATTTTTACAGGATGTTGGTACTTAATTAGGTATTTATTTAGTCGAAAATGTTTAATCAATTATTTATGTAATTTTTGTATGTGTCCTAATTATTATTTTTATTTAATAAATGAACACTGGTAAGGTACTCAAAAGACGTCAATCATTCCAATGTGATCAGACATTTTAATTCTCTAAATCTTATACCTACACTGCTATTTTTAAATCGATCTGTAGTTTTTTACGTGTGTTCCACGTATATGATGTTATTTAATTTAATTTATAAAATAAAAATACATACGCTGATGAACTTATTTGGCTGTCTGTTAATTTTTTTTTCTGCATTTGCAACCCTTGTAGTTTTATAAAAAAATACCAAGATATTTATATTATAGGTTTTACAAGTAGAGTTGTTGAGAAATTCCCATTTCACATTACAACGCACCACGCGCGTAGCACGTGATGGGTAGTTTGTGATCCTCCTAAGTCGGGTAGATCTTCATATGAACAGCAATATTATTATCTACAGGGATTGTCATACATCAATAAAAAACAGCCTGTCGTAGACTGGGGAGGGGTCTTTATCCAACAGTAGACCAATAACGCTGGTCATAAACCCCTCCCAAGTTGCGTCATATGCAGGCGTGTATTTAATCGATTTGTGTTTAAGAATTAACCCTACGTATGCACGGACGTGGATCCACGCGAGACACAATGGCTGTTTAATTGTTTCTGTAAAGGTACAAACGACAACACATCAATCTGGCCGTTTGTTATGTACCTAGTAGAGGTACATAACAATCGGCCAGATTTCGTTATTAGATTTTCTACACTACATTTACTATTGTGTAATACGCACTTTACACAACAATACACAAGCTAACCTTTTTCTTTCTATTGCTTACCTCTTCCAGTTAAGTTTATCACTACGAATTTGGGCTCGAGTTTGCTAATGTATAAAGAGCATACTTTTGCCATTGAACCCTCCAAGACCTCGAAAGGTCAAAGCCGATGGAGGTGCACTAAAAGAAGAGCTGTCAAGTGTCGTGCCTTCGTTATCATGAAGAATGGAGTTATTCTAAGAACTGCGGAAGAACACAACCATGAACCTACGAAGTATTTTATTAGTAAAGGGGTTTTTTATAAGGTTTAGGACGCGATGTTAATTTTTTTTTTTGCGTTTGGTACCCTGACCAGAGTTGTGATTCACAAACTTACGATACGCTTCTGTGCCGAAACAAAATCTAACAATTTGATTCTGATTATTTTCGAGTCCTTGTTGGTAGTTATATTAGGTAATCAATAGTGTATTTTTTGATTCGGAGGCCTGTCTAATACTCTGGTGCATCTTGATGCTGTCATCTTAAAAATACCTAACCAAACACAGAAATATTTTTTTTCATTGAATAATGTTTGAGTGCGGTTCATTTGATTTTTATATCGTAATTATTTTATAGTGCGTATCATGATGATACAATGATTAATAATAATGCTTTTACATTGTAGAAAATAGAAATTGTTATGTTTCAAAATCTAATCGATTATTTCCACATCAATCTGAAGTAGTCGCTCCCAATCATAGCAGACGAGTGTACATGTACCTACAATGTTTTCTGTATGACCCCTATAATTTGCAATAAACATCCAAGTTGTTGGAAGGATCTAAATGTCCGTCTATAAACAAAAATCAGTTAAAAGATATTCCACAACAATTTAATATTATGCAACCATTTGCATCTATGACATAGTCGTAATAATAGGCACCAAAATATCAATGACTAATAATTTAATTGACATATTTTACTTGTAATTTAACCGTTCCCGCCCGGCCAGAGACATTTTTTTTTTTTTGGTTTTCTTCTTTCCGTTCAGAGGAACGGAAAAGGCAAAGGCATAGTACGCCCTACAGCCTAGTCTTAAGTAACTTTTTTTCTTCAGTTTCTATCCTAACTTATCCTAATATGTCCTACCTTATCCTAGCTTATCTTAACTTAACCTATCTCCTTTCGTTTCCCACGTGAGCCGGCCAGAGACAGAGTCCAAGCTTCTAGATTCTAGAAGCTTCGTGAATATATGAAGCGCGTCCTTTTTTTGAATTGAAGATTAGTCTGGCGTCCGTAACAATGCGCCGCGCACCGGTAACTTGTATTATTTTGTGAATGCTAAAAGTTAGGATAGACTTTATTGACTGTATTTTTTTTTTATAATAAATCTGAATGTTAAATGTATTTCTTTTTTTGTGTACTAAATTAACATGTGACTATTTTAATTTATCCAGTTATTATGTTATTAACTGCCATTTAAATATTTGCACGTCACTAAAGCCAAACATAGGTTACATAAGGTTTCCACAAATAAATAATCTGGAATCTTGCTAAATTCAGTGAAGCGTTATATTGTCGATTAATGTTGAAATTACCGAAGAAAAAAAAGATTGATTCTCAAATTCTATGGTTTTTTAACTTTTTGTTACGCCTATAAAGTTACCTAGGTACATAGGTACTTAGTTTATTTTTTCGGGTAGTCTTCAACAGACGAAAGTTTTGAAGGTAATCAAGTTGTCCAGTTTACTTACATCGTATTAAGTACAAACGAAAGCACATCAAGTTACTACAATCTGTCAGATTTCTTTATTAGATTTTCAACTTTATATCTAATGTATTACGGCTCAAAGTTGTTTGGGAATATCTGCCAGTTTCGGGTAGCTTTATCTGCTGTCGTCCGTACCTATTTACTTTATAGGTAATTTTAAGGAATGCAAGAATAAGAAGTACCCATTTTGAAGTTTCACTTTTTTATAATTATAAACTCGTGCTTGACCGCAATCTCGCGTGATGGTAAGCAGTGTTGCCATCGTTGATGGTAAAGCGCGCTAGGTTATTAAGACCATATTCACTCAAAATAAACTGAGTGAATAGGAAAGAAGCAGTTGAGCGAGGTGATGCAATGGTAAACCCAACAACACGACCATGCCGCATGCTGCGCCAGAGGGAGATTGATCTGGAGACCCTCCACGACCAAACTCCCGATACAACAGCCCGTCCTCCGTACGGCTTCACCAGACATTATGAACACGACGAATCGCATGTTGGCAAGACTTTGTCTGGTGGGTAGAACTCTGGAAATGAAGATTTTGTGTCTCTTCAAAATGTACCGGGATCTCAACTTGGGCACCTGCTGAAATTCAGCAAGATTCTTCTGACGACAGCGGAGATGACAACTTGCCTTTAAAACAGCTTTCCAAACGACGGCGTATCGACGCTGGCCCTGAACGCTTTTCCATGGGCTCTCTACAACCACATTCAGAAACAAAGTCATCTACTAGCCCAAGCCGTAGAATCGATTCCGCCTATTTCAAGGAGCGTTCCAAGAATATTTACTTCGAAAAAAATACCTATACATGGAGCTCAAGCGATATTCAACCGATAAACTTTGTGGCAAAACGTGCATGGTCCATTCAATAGTATGAATCCTATTGATTAATTTGAATGCATGTTTGACGTATACTAACCTATACGCTGCTAAAAATAAATAAAGAGTGAGCCACCACCACCAGTGAGATGAAATCCTTTTTCGCTATTTTATTTTATAGCAACTACGTAGTGGTGCCAAGGCGAAGGATGTATTGAGAAAATACTTCGAATTGCGATATTCCTATTATTTTCAACGCCATGTCAAGGGACAAGTTTATTTTTATCATCATGGATGATACATTTTCAAAACTAGAACTACTTTTTAGCGTTTCAGTTGGATCATCTTAAATTCCGGCGAAATGTCGCTTTAAATCTTCTTGAGAAGAACAAGAAAGCTGGGAGTAACAAAGGTGAACGTCCATCACAAAGTGTTTCTGGGGCATTGCGGTATAGACACAATGGGCATTTAGTGAAGTACAGGGAGAGTCAGCTGCGATGCGGTTTTTGCCACAAAAAAGCCAATTTCTATTGCCTAAAATGTAATGTAACGTTACATCCAAAAACATGTTTTGAATCCTTTCATACACCAAATAAGTAGAAGTTCTTAAAAAGGTATTAATAAAAATATTTTTGATATTGTCTTTGAATTTTATTGGGTATTTCTTAATTGAAAATGAAGTCTATTGAAATCTACAAACTAAGTTATCAAAGTAGTAGATTCCCCTGTCATGTCAAATGTCTCACATTAGGTGTATTGTCAAACGAAGCACTTGTAATTATTGTTAGCTAAACCACACAAGAGATGCGAAGTTAGATGCCGGTGCTGTTTGCTAATCATTCATTGAGATTTTATACTCAATGTTTTGTATATTAGTCATGTCAATTTAAAAAAAAAAACGCTGATAACGTCTAGCGCCACGTATACTCACACCATTGCATAGAAGACTTCAGAAATCTATTCCATATATAGCGGGGTGGTCCCGTTTGGCTTGGTGGTATTGGCTAAGATTGCTTACACGCCCGCTGAGACGCAGCCGCTGTGTGCCTGTGCTTATACGAACACAGCTTAATACTTACTGGTTTGGAACCTGTGTAAAAAGTACAGGTTCTGTTTAAGCGGTCCTTCTTGAACTCAACGCATACCACAAATGTAACATTTGTAGAAGTAACTCGTACGGCTGACAACCTTGAAGCTAGTTTTCTAATGCCTATTAAACTGGTACGGAACGCGGATCCTCGCAATCGTGTTATACTGCCGGACGCGGATCCACGATGATTTTTTCATATAACTTTTGTCTTCAGAAATGAATTATATGTATCGAGAATTGCTTAAACAAATGAATAAAGTTAACTTCCAATCGAATTACTTAAACCATTATTTTATGTTCATAACTTGTGTGAATATTATTCAGAAAAAAGTAAGTATAACTTTTTTCCTTTCCTTCCTCCTTTAGCGTATTAAATAAAAATAATAAAGTATGTAACCATTTGATAAATTAATTTTAATTTGGATTCTGTTACCCCCAGTCGTTTGCCGTTAATCCCAATAAATATTATTTAGATTAATGTAAATCCTGGAGTTTTCATAAATGAATGCAGGTTTATATTTATTTGAATTATGATATTTTTTTTTTTTTTAATTAAAATATAAACCGACCGCAATCCCGCCTGATGGTAAGCAGTGACGCAATCGTTGATTTATTCTTAATTTTTATTTCCTTTATTTCAGGCAACTATCGATTTAGCGGCAATCATTTTCCGGCACATTACTCCGTTGATACAGACAGGACTGATAGGCCAAATAAACGTTTGAATCGTTACAAGCGGGGCCGTTGCGTCCACTGTACGTCAAATAAAAAACGTAGAGAGACTGATTTTGTCTGCACTGAGTGTAATGTTTTTCTTTGTATAGGTCAATGCTGGCGTGAATATCACACTCCACCTATTGAGTAGTTAACAGGCTAAATAATCCTGGTGTTCTTTTATCGTTAAAATGTAATAAAAATCTAGCCTACAAAGCATTTTTTCTAAACCCATACTAACATATATATGAATAGGCTAGTCCGTTTCGGAACGCGGATCCGCGTTTAAAAATACTATATTTTTTGTCAATAATCAAATTTCTTTTGTCTCATAATATCTCATCAGAGTAAAAAAATATTATGTAGGTATTCAAATTAATAAAATATACAAGTATAAAATACGACAAAAAAGGGTCAAAGTAAATTTACTACCTTCACATTAACTTGATCATTTTAGAACGATGATCTAACTTATCACGGCAATATTTTTGTGGAATCTAAAGGCTGTACGTTTTGAAATCTTGGAGCTATACGATGGCAAAAGCTGTAGTTGACCGCTGGTATTTCTCGGCAGCCACAACGCTAGCTAGCGTCAGCTAAATTTCCACGAGTTTCGTATACATTTTTAGGTTTACTTGTGACGTAACCAATGTTGAAAATCTATGATTCTTTATTCTTTCTTATCTCTATCATTTTGATCCTTTATATCACAACCATCACCAACAGTACAAAAACCCATCAAGATCCACGAGAGCGTCCACGGAGTTGTATGAATACAACATGATTCTAACCACAAACTGAAAAACTAATTGAGTTCGAGTTAAAAGATATTCCACAACAATTTAATATTATGCAACCATTGTTATAAATGCATCTATGACATAATCGTAATAATACGCAACAAAATATCAATGGCTAATAATTTAATTGACATATTTTACTTGTAATTTAACCTTTCCCGCCCGGCCAGAGGCAGAGTCGAAGCTTCTAGATTCTAGAAGCTTCGTGTTAAAATATTTGAAGCGCGCCCTTTTTTTTTGAGTTGAAGTTCGTCAGTAGGCCTAGTATGAGTTTTCAATACGAAACTCGTTCGATCCTATCGAGCGCGTTTGACTCAGCGATTGGCCCGCTTCAAGGTCGTAAGAACTCTCAACCAATGAGAGCGCCAAACGCGCTCGATACGATCGAACGAGTTTCGTATTGAAAACTCATACTAGGCCTACTGGCGTCCGAAAAAATGGGCCGCGGTGGCAGTAATTTGCATTACTTATTTTGTGAATGCTAAAAGTTTGGATAGATTTTATTGACTGTAATTTTTTTTATAATAAATCTGAATGTTAAATGTATTTCTTTTTTGTGTACTAAATTAATTTGTGACTATTTTAATTTATCCAATTTATGTTATTAACTGCCATTTAAATATTTGCACGCCACTAAAGCCAAACATAGGTTACATAAGGATTCCACAAATAAATAATCTGGAATCTTGCAAAATTCAGTGAAGCGTTATATTGTCGATTAATGTTGAAATTACCGAAGAAAAAAAAATTGATTCTCAAATTCCATGGGGTTTTAACTTTTTGTTACGCCTATAAAGTTACCTAGGTACATAGGTACTTAGTTTATTTTTTCGGGTAGTCTTCAACAGACGAAAGTTTTGAAGGTAATCAAGTTGTCCAGTTTACTTACATCGTATTAAGTACAAACGAAAGCACATCAAGCTACTACAATCTGTCAGATTTCTTTATTAGATTTTCAACTTTATATCTAATGTATTACGGCTCAACGTTGTTTGGGAATATCTGCCAGTTTCGGGTAGCTTTATCTGCTGTCGTCCGTACCTATTTACTTTATAGGTAATTTTAAGGAATGCAAGAATAAAGTACCTATTTTGAAGTTCACTTTTTTATAATTATAAACTCGTGCTTGACCGCAATCTCGCGTGATGGTAAGCAGTGTTGCCATCGTTGATGGTAAAGCGCGCTAGGTTATTCAGACCATATTCACTCAAAAAAAAACTGAGTGAATAGGAAAGAAGCAGTTGAGCGAGGTGATGCAATGGTAAACCCAACAACACGACCAACGATGCTGCGCCAGAGGGAGATTGATCTGGATCCCTCCACGACCAAACTCCCGACACAACAACCCGTCCTCTGTACGGCTTCACCAGACATTATGCCGGAACACGATGAATCGCATGTTGGCAAGACTTTGTCTGGTGGGTAGGACTCTGGAAATGAAGATTTTGTGTCTCTTCAAAATGTACCGGGATCTCAACTTGGGCACCTGCTGAAATTCAGCAAGATTCTTCTGACGACAGCGGAGATGACAACTAGCCTTTAGAAAAGCTTTCCAAACGACGGCGTATCGACGCTGGCCCTGAACGCTTTTCCATGGGCTTTTTATTACCACATTCAGAAACAAAGTCATCTACTCCTGCCCAAGCCGTCGATTCCGTCTATTTCAAGGAGCGTTCCAAGAATATTTACTTTGAAAGAAATACATTACATGGAGCTCAAGCGATATTCGACCGATACATTGTTTGTGGCAAAACGTGCATGGTCCATTCAATAGTATGGATCCTATTGATTAATTTGAATGCATGTTTGACGTATACTAACCTATACGCTGCTAAAAATAAATAAAGAGTGAGCCACCACCACCAGTGAGATGAAATCCTTTTTCGCTATTTTATTTTATAGCAACTACGTAGTGGTGCCAAGGCGAAGGATGTATTGAGAAAATACTTCGAATTGCGATATTCCTATTATTTTCAACGCCATGTCAAGGGACAAGTTTATTTTTATCAACATGGATGATACATTTTCAAAACTGGAACTACTTTTTAGCGTTTCAGTTGGATCATCTTAAATTCCAGCGAAATGTCGCTTTAAATCTTCTTGAGAAGAACAAGAAAGCTGAGAGTAACAAAGGTGAACGTCCATCACAAAGTGTTTCTGGGGCATTGCGGTATAGACACAATGGGCATTTAGTGAAGTACAGGGAGGGTCGGCTGCGATGCGGTTTTTGCCACAAAAGTGCCAATTTCTATTGCCTAAAATGTAATGTAACGTTACATCCAAAAACATGTTTTGAATCCTTTCATACACCAAATAAGTAGATTTCCTTAAAAAGGTACTAATAAAAGTATTTTTGATATTGTCTTTGAATTTTATTGGGTATTTCTTAATTGAAAATGAAGTCTATACGAAGCACTTGTAATTATTATTAGCTAAACCACACAAGAGATGCGATGTTAGATGCCGGTGTTGTTTGCTAATCATTCTTTGAGATTTTATACTCAATGTTTTGTATATTAGTCATGTCAATTTAAAAAAAACGCTGATACCGCCTAGCGCCACGTATACTCACACCATTGCATAGAAGACTTCAGAAATCTATTCCATATACAGGGTGTAAGGAGAACGCTTCCGAAGCCAGAACGTAGATTATATACAACCTAAATGCAAACGGATACCAATAACCTTTCGCTTTAAATTGATTATTTTCAAGACTTCATATTTCGTAAACAAGCATTGGATAGCGTACGAAACGTGAGGTCACTGACACGCAAGGCGACGTCGCACGACCGCGCCCGCGCTTATCAGCCGCCGAAAAGTGCCGATTTATACGCAATTTACAAACATCACTTTCAAAATCGCAATTGTAGTCCATTGTAAAAAGCTGACAGAGGCATTTTACGTACCTGTCTAAATCCTTTGCGACCTTATGAGGTTTGGCTCGAACTGAGTTCCATTCATTTCAATACAAAGCCGGGCCCGTCGCTGTGTCGATCCGTGAACACGAGGCATCAGTATTCCTCAACACATTCTTCACGTAGTTTATTAAAAACACTCACTATTCTGCCCCGCATTTCATCAGCACTGTCACATTCCCGATCAAACACTCTTTCTTTCACATACCCCCATAAAAAGAAGTCCAACGGCGTTAAGTCGGGTGAACGAGCCGGCCAGGCGTGCGACCCCAGCCTTCCGATCCAGCAGTCATTAAAAAGCTCAGTGAGACGCTCGCGGACGGGACGCGTAACGAGCATGGTTCCATCGTGCTGGAACCATGCTCGACGAAATTCAGCCACAGACACATTGTCTAGCACAGGGTTTCCCAACCTTATTTTCGTCGAGCCTCCCCGCATTAAAAATAACATTTTTCATGCCCCCCCATTTTGCAGTAGGTACAATAAAACTCTTAAAGAAAAAAGATCTTATAATTAGAATACTGTGAGAGATTTTTCTTTCGAAAACTCAAACGTCTCGCGCCCCCCTTGACATCCCTCTACGCCCCACCAGGGGGGCACGCCCCCCTGGTTGGGAAGTCCTGGTCTAGCATATCATTTAAATGTCCATTTATAAAATTAAGATATGCTGATCCATTGAGGCGCTGCGGTAGAAACACTGGTCCTAGAATTCTTCTCCTAAACACATCAACATGTTGCCGTATTCACGAGCACTGTACACGTATGCCTCAGGCATTGTTTAAAACAACAAAAAGTTATAACTAAAAAGAATAAAACAGCACTAAAAACGTAACAATACCTAATAACTAAACACAAATTTAAAACTAACAAAACAATAATTAAATAATCGGTTACAAACGTAACGCACAAGCTCACGAACCGAGTCGCAAGGAACACTATTATTAACTAAAGATGTACTATGAAGATCAAACGCTTTGGGGGAGTTCCCGGCGGGCGCGTAGGCAAAAGCGGTGTGTTTACAGAGGCGAAAATGCTAAAAGAATAATTACGAGATCAGAAATCAATTCATTTTAATTGTTAGGAAATTGTACTTATGCTTTATTACAAACTGTTTTCATTTTCTAACTTTTAAATAAGATTTAACTGGTTTCTTAGATTCAATTAATTTAATTATTCACTTTAAATTGATTAGGTTTACTTACTAAATGAAGGATCCAGTTCTTGCAATAAACGAGCACGCATCGTGTGACTTTAATTACATTGTTATAAAGTTCAAATTCAATTGATTCACGGGCGCAACTGTACATGCAATGAAAATTTTTTAGTCAATTACAGCTGATGTCAGCGATCTTTTACTTTATTTCATTTACTATCGATTATCGACATAATACAAAACTGTTATTAAATTCACGACATGTCCATCAATTTAAAACTGTTGACGCCTCTGTAATGTTTATTTTTCTTTATTTTAGCGGCGCTTTACAAAGGATTTTTATGGCCTTACAGCCACGACGCCGGCTGTAGGTATCTAAGTACCTTCGATATGGGCCTCAAGGTTAAGCAAAGTAAACTGGATTTTTCTGATTTGTAAATTTGAACATTCAGATCAAAATAAAATTGTAACCCTGTTAAAGGGGAAAATCATTACGATCCTTGCACGAATGAAACCCGTAAGCAGATATCCCACAACTAGGTAGAAGTGGACTGAAAAGACATTTGCTTCAAGCGATCGAGTGAAGGTTAGTAGTTTAGGAAGATTGGTGTACAATAAAGAATAAATAAATAAAATAGTCAGCCGGCACGTCGCGCGACGCTCGCTACGGTCCCAGTCGTGAAACTGTCGCGATGTCGGTGACCGCACGCGGTCTTTGAACCCGAGTTTATGCGCGCGCGTCAGCTGATATTATTTACGAATACATTGCTTGTTAGAGTTGTAAAGAAAAAAAAAATGTTTAATCGCAAATAATGGTTTCATTTAACTCATTTAACTGTTCCCACAGCTTAGTGTACGAAAAATGCTTAAGTAAAATTGTTAAAAAAAATCCTCATTTTTTTATGGTATCGTATCGAGAATCACTAGCCTTATCACCTGTCTTCGTTTTCGGAAGCGTTTCCCTTACACCCTGTATAGCGGGGTGGTCCCGTTTGGCTTGGTGGTATTGGCTAAGATTGCTTACACGCCCGGTGAGACGCAGCCGCTGTGTGCCTGTGCATATACGAACACAGCTTAATACCTACTGGTTTGGAACCTGTGTAAAAAGTACAGGTTCTGTCTAAGCGGTCCTTCTGGAACTCAACGCATACCACAAATGTAACATTTGTAGAAGTAACTCGTCCGGCTGACAACCTTGAAGCGGATCCTCGCAATCGTGTTATACTGCCGGACGCGGATCCATGATGATTTTTTCATATAACTTTTGTCTTCAGAAATGAATTATGTGCATGGAGAATTGCTTAAACAAATGAATAAAGTTAACTTCCAATCGAATAACTTAAACCATTCTTTTATGTTCATAACTTGTGTGAATATTATTCAGAAAAAAGTACCTAAGTATAACTTTTTCCTTTCCTTCCTCCTTTAGCGTATTAAATAAAAATAATAAAGTACGTAACCATTTGATAAATTAATTTTAATTTGGATTCTGTTGCCCCCAGTCGTTTGCCGTTAATCCCAATAAATATTATTTAGATTAATGTAAATCCAGGAGTTTTCATAAATGAATGCAGGTTTATATTTATTTGAATTATGGTGATTCCGAAGGAATAGTTCTTCAATAGCAAACACGCAAGACGCCCTAAATTTTTGTTGAGAAACAAACGGGTTTTGGCACAAATATGCGTTTAAGTTTTTAGAATATTTTAATACAGGTTAGGTTTGTAAAATGGATTTGGTGCTTCATTGTAGCCGGAACGCGGATCCGCGCATTATTTAAAACAGTTATCACTATAAAATTTTCCAAAGGTATTAAACATAATCATGATCATTTGTCTGAATTAATTTCCTGAAGTAAATGTTGGTCCTCAAATATATCGATTTATTATTAATTTTTATTTCCTTTATTTCAGGCAACAATCGATTTAGCGGCAATCATTTTCCGGCTCATTACTCCGATGATACAGACAGGAGTGATAGGCCAAATAAACGTTTGAATCGTTACAAACGGAGCCGTTGCGTCCACTGTACGTCAAATAAAAAACGTAGAGAGACTAATATTGTCTGCACTGAGTGTAATGTTTTTCTTTGTATAGGTCAATGCTGGCGTGAATATCACACTCCACCTATTGAGTAGTTAACAGGCTAAAAATAATCTTGGTGTTTTTTTATCGTTAAAATGTAATAAAAATGTAGCCTTCAAAGCATTTTTTCTAAACCCATACTAACATATATAATATGAATAGGCTAGTCCGATTCGGAACGCGGCTCCGCGTTTAAAAATACTATATTTTTGTCAATAATCAAATTTCTTTTGTCTCAAAATATCTCACCAGAGTAAAAAAATATTATGTAGGTATTCAAATTAATAAAATATACAAGTATAAAATAAGACAAAAAAGGGTCAAAGTAAACTTACTACCTTCACATTAACTTGATCATTTTAGAACGATGATCTAACTTATCACGGCAATATTTTTGTGGAATCGAAAGGCTGTACGTTTTTTAATCTTGGAGCTATACGATGGCAAAAGCTGTAGTTGACCGCTGGTATTTCTCGGCAGCCACAGCGCTAGCTACCGTCAGCTAAATTTCCACGAGTTTCGTATACATTTTTAGGTTTACCTGTGACGTAACCAATGTTGAAAATCTATGATTCTTTATTCTCTCTTATCTCTATCATTTTAATCCTTTATATCACAACCATTACCAACAGTACAAAAACCCATCAAGATCCACGAGAGCGTCCACGGAGTTGTATGAATACAACATGGTTCTAACCGCAAATTGAAAAACTAATTGAGTTCGAGGTTTTCTATCTGGCTAGTCTGAAAAGAAAAGCCAAAACAAACCCAGAGGTTTTCTCGGTGGTAGGCTATAACGTTAGCTGCCGGCAGAAGTTTCCACCCACCAGACAAAATGTTACCGCCAAGCGATTCGTCCTGTGATGATGTCTGGTGAAGCCGTACAGAGCCCGTTTCTGAGCAGTTGTGTTACGATGTGTGCCGGTTGTTGTGTCTGGAGTTTGGTCGTGAGTTTTGCTATAATCCCAACAGCAGGCAAATTGGCAGGCGGGTTGAGGATCGCACTAATTTGATATTCCACAGGAGAAGCGCTGCTGCCCGCTTCCTTGGTGAGAGTTCCCTTAGTCGTCTCTTACGACATCCACAGGAGGTTTGGTACCGGGCTTAAAATAGTACCACCCATGGGTTGGTACTATTCTAGGACCGGTACCAAACAACTGAAATAATCTTTATCAATTCAATAAGTAGATCTACTTAATCTAGATCTTCAATTCACTGACAGGCCATCCACAACCTAAACCGCTGGATCTGAGCATATTATAAGTGTTCATACCTACATGTACTACACCTATGTACTGTAGGTAACACGTGTCCATTATTATAGTAGGTACAGACAACAGCACATCAATCTGTCAGATTTCTTTATTAGATTTTCAACTTTATCTCTTAAAGCATTAAGGCTGAAGGTTGATTGGGAATATTTGAGCGTTTCGGGTAGCTTTACCTGCTGTCGTCCGTATCTGTGTCGTTCATGCGTGTCCCTGTGTAAGAGCACTTAGAAACTAATATTTGAAATTCATCCCCATTTCCGATGAAAGCTCCCCCATCGGGCCCACGGCTTGCAGATGTTCAACTTCTTCTGTTTCCAGCCACCTGGATGAAACTGGCGCGGGGCAAGTCTCTGCTCAGATACAAGCACTATGTATACTGTACTCACTGCAGATTGAAGCAGGGCGACCGCTGGAGATGCAACCAGTACATCCGAACTGGCTGTACGGCTTTTCTCGTGGTGGATGCATCCTTGAGAGTAATGAAAGCAGTTGATACCCACCATCATGAGCCTCCTCAGTACCTTCGTAGGAAGGATGGGCTGTATGTTAAGGTTTAAGTAAAACAATGTTCGATAAAGTATACAAGTATGTTCCCTTATTGTTTTCAGATAGTATTGTATTCCGTACTATATTACATAACTTGACATAGCGAGGGTTAATAACCTAATTTATTTTTGGACCGGCTCACTGAGGTCCTAAGCTTTACTAAATTAACCTTGTGACGCTAATGAGGCCGACTTCTGGTATAGGCTAAAGGCGGGATAGATGCCCCACCTTTTAAAATATCCTCCTAATTTTTAAAATATTAGACCTATTTTTATACAAATAATGTTTATGAATTTAAGTACTTTAATCCTTTGTGTTTAACTGTGATCTGTTTTTTTTTTTTGACCTATAAATTACAGATTTTGCAGATTTTAGCTTTTTATGGAACTTTGAGAATAGATGCCTACCCATATGGATAGTTGCCCCACCTTGAAAATACTATGAAGGATAGATGCCCGCGGTATGAAGTCCTTTCTTCATACTGTATCTACAAACGAAAAACTCAACCAAAACTTTTATGAGGTTTTGAGGACATATTGGTGTTTTAGCAGTAGAAGGCTACTCCTAAAACAGAAGTTGTTTCCAAGAAACACGAACATAATTATCATATGATATCAAATAAAAAAACCATAATAAAATTCTAAAAGTATTTGGTGAACAAACAGAAATTCTAAGTGTGCTCTTTACCGGCAAACCTTTAATTTTCTTTTCCTTTAGGTATTTCTGTCCCTTTCCTCAAAATCTGACTGCAATTGTTCTGGAGTTCAAGAACAAACTCGAGCTCGCATTAAAAATACAGAACAAAAAATATGTTCAAATATAACACTGAAACCTCGAAAAATCAAGGCAACTATCCTTTTTGATAGGGTTCGATAAAAACAAATGTACAACTATTTTCTTCTAAATGTATATAATAAAAAATATAATTAATAACTGATTATAAAGTTATACAACAGCAAATACTAACCTTTAAAACTTTGACGTGTTCGTAAAGTTCGACGCGGAGTCAAATGCAACACGAGCGAAATGCATCCTCACCTCACAATGACCCGTGGCTACCAGAGGTGAGGGGTGACTGCGGCTCTTAGTTATACTATTGTTTCTTAGTCGCGAGTTTGGGAAGTTAGGTTTTTTGAAAATGAGGCATCTATCCTACTGGGTCATCTATCCCGCCTATCCCCTAATTAGAAGGCCACATTTTCATGAGACTACCAACTTTGTTACTCGGAATAATAAATTAGAATGTATATTTAGAAGCATCAGTTTAAAAGGAATCATTAGTAAATGTTATACCCTATTTAAATAGAACAACTTTTTTGAAAAAAGCAATAATAATAAGACGTAGTAGTACAGTCAATATGTCGAAAAAAAAGCCGTGAGCTCCGAAAAATGACAAACCGGAATTTGACTTGATGAATCGTTAGAGGGGCGAGTAATAAACTTAATGTTAGATTTCCGAAGTCCCTCCTCCTGCTGTTTTTGAGAAAATCCAAAAATATTTTGAAATTGATTTATCTCAGCAACTATAAGGGCTAGCGACCTTTTTTTTTTTTTAAACTGTTAAGGACACTTAGGACTACATTTTCTTTCATTGAAGTGACATCGTCCGACTTAAACTGCAAAAGCTAGATGGCGCTAAAGTTTGAAAAAATTGGTTTTTTGCCATTTTCATTATGAAATAACAATTTTTTTACAATAATGTAAATGAGAAAGTTGTTTGTCACAAAATTAGCTACAACTTTTGTTTAAAACATTTTTTCGTAAAACTCACCGTTTCCGAGCTGAAGCTTGTTGAAGTGTACAAATCGTACATTATGTGCCTTGCTGTAGGGTGTTTGTCACACAATTCATGGATAGATCAATGAATTGAAATGTTTACATAATTTTCAATTTTTAATATTTTTTTTTTTTTTTTTTTTTTTTTTTTTTTTTTTTTTTTTTTTTTTTTTTTTTTTTTTTTTTTTTTTTGTACGCTTCTTAGAGCATCTGGCAGATGTTAGAAACCGGTCCATTGTCCAAACTATGCCCACGTATTCGGTGAAAGTGACAAAAGAACCGTTGTTCTGCTCACTGCACTTCTTCACCTATATAGCTCGGAAATGGTAAGTTTTACGAAAAAATGTTTTAAACAAAAGTTGTAGCTAATTTTGTGACAAACAACTTTCTCATTTACATTATTGTAAAAAAATTGTTATTTCATAATGAAAATGGCAAAAAACCAATTTTTCAAACTTTAGCGCCATCTAGCTTTTGCAGTTTAAGTCGGACGATGTCACTTCAATGAAAGAAAATGTAGTCCTAAGTGTCCTTAACAGTTTAAAAAAAAAAAGGTCGCTAGCCCTTATAGTTGCTGAGATAAATCAATTTCAAAATATTTTTGGATTTTCTCAAAAACAGCAGGAGGAGGGACTTCGGAAATCTAACATTAAGTTTATTACTCGCCCCTCTAACGATTCATCAAGTCAAATTCCGGTTTGTCATTTTTCGGAGCTCAAATTGCAGATTGACTGTACTATAGTCGACGGAGTCCTTTCGCATTTTTGGGTATAAAGGGTTTTACTTTTATTCGTGGGTAGCAACGCATACACTCTTGAAAATAAAACGGCGCGATACATTCAACCTATTCTTAGCTACAGACGACGAAAAATTACTCGAGTCACAACTTTAAGGTATCGAGTGCCAAAAAGGGATTTGTTGACAAGTACAGGAATGTATAATTCTTGCAAGAATTTAATTGTATATGCCAACACGAGAGTGAATGGAATGTTAAGTAAGTATTCTCCCCAGAATTATAGATTGCTATTTTAGTACAGTTTGTTTAAATAGACTTTATATGAAATAGACCTTAAGTAGTTATATAGTAAAGGGGACTCTGATAATTTTTTTCTCTCTGGATATCATCTATAGGAAATTTTGTACCAGTTTGGCCTCCTAGTCAATTTTATTTATTTGTAGTTTTTATTTTATATACGTGTTTAGTACACAGCTTTAATTTGATTAATTTTCGAAACTGCACTGCAGATTTGGACAGTATCAACTAGTTGCATACAAATTCTAGTCAGATTTACGTTTATTTAAAGTAAAAAACATTCCTTGTACTTAGTACATATTTATTTATTTATTTAATCATACACTTACTACCATTACAGGTTGCTTAACCTAATGCGGCAGAAAGGATACATTTAACGACATAGATTTTGGAATTTTACACATACAGAGTCAATACGACAATAAATGAAAACACGAACAATGCTGGGTCATAGGAATAATCCTAAACCATAGAAAAAAACCTAGCATCAAAAATAAAAAAAATTCAAATTTCAAACAAACTAAATCGCATAAAATTGCAAACGGAATAGAACATCCTTTAAAAATATTGGTTCACCGATCTCCGATCGGCGACAGCGCGATCCTGTATCGACTTGATTTTTTTTGCCCCATTATTAATCAGGTTTGCTACTGCAGGATGCGCTTCCTTATCAACATGTACATCATGTAGAAAATGTGAAAAATGAAAAATAATTTCCCGGGACTAAACTAATGGACATATTTATATGATTTTTTATGGGCACACTGAGAATGTGTTGAAGTACACGATATTTAATTTATTGTCGTATTCTCAGCACCACTATGTATAATAAATAAAATTTAATTACTTAAAACAAATCTAATAAAATCTAAACAATAAAATAAAAAACTAAAAAATAAAATTAAAATTTAAAACAACAGTATTCGATACAATGGGTTTCATTTTGACCGTTCAACAACACTGATTACGTTATTTACATTGTTGTGCAAACATATTTCCGAACATATGGAGGAATAGATTAACAATAATCTTCAAAATGATTCCAACTGACTGCAACAGAGCCTAACGCCACTAGGAAGCTGGATAGCACAGTGTCATTAAAAGAACTCTTGCGAACTCACTAAAGTGACATGTCCATAATTATATCAAGCCTCGTATGAAGAAGGTTTATGGTGGCCATCGCTCTGACAAGAGACGTCCTGGCAAGTAAATTGGTCCTGGCTGTTGGCGTGGCTAGTAGTGGTGGGCGTCGCCGCCTCCAAATATATTTGTCCGGAACAAATATGCCTATGCGACCTAAAACCCCAGGGCTATCTTCCAGGCCCCGCAGTAACTTGACCAAATACGTTACCAGAGCGAAGTCCCGCCTCACCCTTAACTCATTATATCCTACCATGCCCAGCACGAATAACGTGGAGTACATTAGCGGGTAAAATGGATACACTCCGAATAATTTTAGATATAGATATCGTGTAAACTTGTTTTGAATACGCTCTAACATTACCGCGTATTTTGCCTCATGTGGAGCCGATATGACAGCGTTGTGTTCTAAGTGACTCCTTACAAGCGCCTTAGACCTTAATTGCTGAGATGTTGGTGAAGTGTCGAGTCTGTCTCATTATGAATCCAAAATTTCTGAAGGCCTTTTTACAGATCTTTGTAATATGCTCTCGAAATGACAGGTCAGGAGTCAGAGAGACACCTAAATCACGCACCTGTGTGACTCGCTGTATCAGAACGTCTTCCATCACGTACGCATAAGATAGCGGTGAAGGCGAGCGGGTGAAACTCATCACCGAGCACTTCGATACGTTAAAATACAGCTTGTTCTTACGGCTCCATTCCACTATCTTATCTATATCCTCCTGCAAACGTACGCAGTCAGACTCATCCTTCACTTCTAATAACAACTTGAGGTCATCAGCAAATAATAAACAGGTACCATGTTTGACGACCTTCGGCAAATTGTACTAGGAACTCGAGAGGCCCCAAATTGCTACCCTGACTTACCGCGGACCAGGTGTCAGACTCACGCCCCTTGAAGTCGACGTACTGCTGCCGGTCCCGCATGTAGCTAGCAAAGAATTGCAACAGATGTGGTGAGCCTCCAATTTCTACCAGCCTACACAGCAGAAGGTCATTGTCTACAATGTCAAATGCTTTTTTAAAGTCGAAATATGCAACATCTACCTGCATCTACCACTGGCTTTCCCCATAAAGTTCAGCGAATTTGTGGCTGTGCTGTGTCTAGGTCTGAAACCTTGTGGGCATCTGATAGCTGCGCATTGAACTGCCTCAGTACGCAACGCTGAAGAGCAGATTCAAACACCTTAACCTGTGTTGACAGCACTGCCACCGGTCTATAGCCGCTAATGTCAGACCCTGCCTTTCCTTTTGGCACAGGATTGACCCGCGTAATTTTCCACTGAGTTGCTGTCTTGAGATATATGTTAAATATATAATATAGAAAAAAAATTTCGGGTAGACATAGGTGTAACATACATTTTTGTGTGCTCCTGATAAAATAATTTTTAAAATAGTTATTATATTATATTTAATGAATTAAAATAGTTCACTTGATATTAAACCTCCCCATACTCACTATATATTGTAATCAAGACTTCAGCACCTGTACCTGGTTGACTATCACTTCACACACATGGACACTAAATTAGCTGCCAGTTTGGAGGATCTCGAGCAGTCGTTCAGCTCCCGAATGGAAGAATATGAAGCTAAATTGCAGCTGGCCACCACTGCTACCGAGACAGCTTCACCTGACATTGTTTCCATTGCACGTGAGTTCTCCGAGTTTAAGTTGTTCATCTGTCAGGCACTCTCCACATTAAAAACTCAATTCGAGCTGCTGGCTGCCGGGCTTGATAGACATGAGACGGCTATGAGGAGAAAAGTTTTGCTGTTCCATGGTGTTCCAGAGAAGGATAATGAAAAGTTAATTGATATAGTCCACAACATCTTATCCAACCAACTTAATCTACCAGAGGTGTGTAAGGAAAGGAATATTATCCATGTTTGTCATCGACTTGGATTCTCAAAGCAGAAGGCCCGACCCATACTGGTGCGATTTTTCAAAATGGAGCACCGACAACTTGTGTGGGATAGCAAGAAAGCTCTTAAGGGTACCGGGATCACTATCTCAGAGTTCTTGACGCAAGTTCGACATCGTGTGTTTGCAGCTGCTCGTAAGCATTTCGGTATGCCTAATTGCTGGTCCATGGAAGGAAGAATTGTTATTATTTGCCCAGACAAATCCCGTCGGAAAATCGAAACAGCAGGGGAACTTAGGGATCTGACAACCAAGTTCCCGACTTGTTCTGTCAACACCGCGGATTCTGCACATGCTGAAGATTCTGTATCTCCTGGTGCCGCAAACTTGGCTACTCCTGCTAAGAGAACGAGGAAGATGCACCTGCGCAAGTAGCATATATATTTGTTGATGTTTTATCACTTCATTTTTCTTCCTATTCTATTTGTATTGGTGCATTGCATGAGTTAGTACAATCTTTGACCGGTAGTTAGTTAAATAAGTAATTTATATTTGTGTCACCGCTTATCACTACACTTTTTATTTTTATTATTGCCGGTATGTAAAATATTTATAACTTTTTTTCCGGAATAATTATTTTGTCAAGGTGACAGATGTATTATTGTCATATGTCATTGTCATGGTTCTGTCCAACTGTCATTGCGTCCCGTTCCATTTAACGTACAGTTCCATGTTTTTGTTTTTGTTACGTTACTATTCCATTTTTGTTCTACCTTTGTAAAATTCCTGCCAATATACCAGCGAGTGGGGGAGGTTTTTCGCAAAGAAAAATCTTACTTTTATTTTATTTTGTGCTTTTGCTTATATTTTAGTAGTAGAGTTATTTTATATAATATTTACTCTTGTTTAGTAATTTAGAATATTTTTATATTTATATTATAGTTTGTTATGCTCGATGATGATATAGCTGTTCTTAATGACAGCTTCTTCTCATGCTCTTCTTCGACTAGCTTTGTTAGTGCGGACAGAGATTCTTCCTTACCACAATGTTTGCATGATAAAATCTCTTCTCTTTTTTCCAATGACCCTAAGAATCTTCACATAGCCCACATTAATGCTCAGAGTATTCCTGGTCACTATACTGAACTTCTGGCATCCTTTAGCAGTGCTAATTTGGACGCACTTTTAATATCGGAATCCTTCCTGAAACCTTCGCTACACTCTAATCAATACTCACTGCCCGGCTTTATCTTGATACGCAACGACAGGACCGGCAAAGGTGGAGGAGGTGTTGCTATGTACCTGCGTGCTGATTTACCCTTTAAGGTTGTCAGTTCGTCTCCTTCTAGGTATTCTGAGTCGGCTGAATACTTGTTTGTTGAAGTTATTGTTCATCACACAAAAGTTTTGCTTGCAGTTCTTTATAGTCCCAATCTTCACATTGATTATTTTAACTCTCTCGATTCCATACTCTGCGATCTTTGCCCTTTGTACGAGCACGTAATTTTGATGGGTGATTTTAATACCTGTCTGATCAAAAATGACTCTCGCTCACTTAAACTCCTTTCACTCTTATCTTCTTTTAATCTTCAAGTATTGCCTCTTTCTGCAACTCACTATTTCCCTAACTGTACACCCTCGTTTCTAGATCTAATGATCGTATCCAGTCCCAGTAATGTTTCATACCATGGTCAACTTACGGCTACCTTCTCTTATCACGATCTCATTTATCTCTCATATCGTATTCGTGTTCCCAAGCGTAAGGCTCAGTTTCTGTATCTCCGCAACTACAAGGGCATAGATATGGAAGCCTTGCGGCGTGATGCAGACGATCTCGACTGGACCCCTATTGTTGAGTTGGATGACATCGACGATAAGGTGAATTGCTTTAATGCAACGGTTCTCAACTTATATGATTAGCATGCTCCTATCCGACGTGTCAAAGTTAGACATAATCCTGCACCTTGGATAACTCTGCAAATTAAAGCTAAGAGCAGATATAAGCGCAGACCTTCAGAGCTGAATCTCTCTTATTACAAATCTTTACGTAATCGCTGCAGTCATCTGTGTCAGGATGCTAAGAGACGCTATTTCCACGACCAACTCATTAACCGCAGTTCCTCCGATGTATGGAAATTTCTAAAATCTGTAGGCATAGGCAAGTCCCCTGCCAACCAGTGCAAAGATGTGAACCTCAATGATCTTAACAAACATTTCTCCCACCTTCCCTTTTCTCTTGATCCTTCTGTCAAGGCTGCGACACTAGAGAGTCTTGCTAGTCTGCCATTACCACAATATTCTCTCTTCAAACTTAACGATGTTTCTGAGGATGATGTTAAGAAGTCTATACATGCAATTACTTCTTCGGCAGTCGGTAATGTTAAGCTGTGCTCAAGAATGATTACTCCTATCCTTTCTTCATTGCTCCCTGTTCTAACTCACATCTTCAATCATTCATTTTCTTCTTGCTCCTTCCCGTCAGTTTGGAAACAGGCTCACATAATACCTTTACCTAAAACTAACAATCCTACTTTATTAACCCACTTTAGGCCTATTTCTATTCTCCCATTCCTCTCTAAAGTTTTTGAGCACGTAGTTCATAGGCAATTATCATATTTCTTGGCGTCAAACTCGATAATATCTGCATTTCAATCCGGTTTTCGCTCGGGTCACAGTACCGTAACCGCGCTTTTGAAGGTGACTGACGACATTCGCTGGGCAATGGAGAATAAATTACTGACTGTCCTTGTATTGCTTGACTTTAGCAGCGCCTTTAACTCAGTGGACTTTGACATTTTACTAGGCATTCTCAATTCTATCAATTTCTCTTCTTCCGCTTTAGTCTGGTTCAGCTCGTATCTCCGGGGACGCTCTCAGTGTGTTCGCCTAGAGGAGTCCTTCTCCGATTGGTGTAATCTCACTGAGGGTGTTCCTCAGGGTAGCGTTCTCTCTCCTCTTCTTTTTTCAATTTTCATTAACTCTGTTACTAGAGTAATCTCCTCCAGTTTCCATCTCTACGCAGATGACCTGCAGCTCTATCGATTATCGATTCTTCTGCTGACAATACGAGCTCTGCAATTGCCGCAATGAATCATGACCTGGCTAGTGTTAGCGCTTGGGCTAAGTCATTTGGCTTACAAATTAACCCAACTAAATCCCAGGCTATGATCATAGGCAGCAGATTCGTTCGCAATGCAGCCAATATTACATCTCTCCTGCCTTTATATCTTGATGGTGTACGAATTGACTTTACTGAAACTGCCAAAGATCTGGGTGTAGTCATAGACTCCAATCTATCGTGGCGTGCTCAGGTCAGTGAGGTCAGTCGAAAGGTACATTTTTCGTTTCATTCACTGAAATGCCTTCAGGGTCTTCTGCCCTTGAAGACTAAAATTTCTTTAGCACAAACCCTTATTCAGCCGATTATAGATTATGCCGATGCCTGTTACCTGGATGCTACTGAGGAGCTGTTAAAGAAACTTGAGCGCTTGCAAAACCTGTGCATTCGCTTTGTTTTCGGTCTTCGTAAGTATGACCATGTTTCTCACCTTCGCAAGGAACTCAAGTGGCTCCCAATTCGCCTTCGCAGGAATACTAGGATTTTATGTCTCCTTTTCAACATCTTACACAACCCGTCTTATCCTTCCTACCTGCGTGAGCGTTTTTCTTACGCGCGCTCTAGCGACGCACCCTGTAGATCACACCTAAGATCCATCCTTAAATCTCATCCTCATAAAACGATTTACTATTCCTATTCCTTCTCTGTACATGCTGTAAGATTGTGGAACTCACTCCCGCCTAACATTCGTGATTTAAACACTATTTCTAATTTTAAGCGTCGATTAAAAGAGCATTACCTTTCCTCTATATTGTGAGAATTTGTTTATTATTTATACATATTTTTATATTTTAGTATTATGTATTTATTTAAGTAGTATATGTACTTATTTTTGGTTTATTGGTTTGGCTTATATATTTATTTTAGGTTTATATGTTTTGGTATATTTAATATTATTACTTTAATAGTTATCATATTTTATTTCCTCCTTGTTCTTACACACTATTGTCTACATTTCTGTTTTACTTCTCCTTTCGCAGGTCTGCTGGAAGAAATTTCTTAAGAAATAAGCAGTACCTTTGTACTCAGATCTTCATTTTGTTGTATCTATATGTATTTTATTGTGTGTACATAAATAATAAAATAAATAAATAAATAAATAAATATAGTGGTTCTATTAGTACCCTACAACAATCTCTAAATAGGAATACTGGTATACCATCAGGACCTGCAGAGCGCTTCGGTTTTAAGCGTTCGAGTGCCTCTTTTACGACGTCCATACTAAGCGAGCTAATCTGAACGTGAGCACTACTCCCAGCCCCGGCCCCTATCGCCTGCTGCGGATCTAGTCGCCGCGGTTCATGATTGTACACCGAGAGGAAATATGTTGCGAATTGATCAGCATACTCTTGGTCCAAAAGATGCTGACCATCCCGTACAACGTCTGCTTACCAGTTATATTTCTTTTCGATCGTATATATTGCCAAAATTACTTATGGTCTTTTGCAAACAAACGCTAGATTGTGTTCTGATGTTGAGCGTGAGCAGTTTGAATGGATTTTTTTAATCGCGCCCTACACTAAGAAAATGCGTGATAATCCTCCTTATTATTAGTAGTTTTAAAATTTTTATACAGTCTAGCTTTCATTTTTAAATCTTTTATTAATTTGGCCGTATACCAGTGTGGGAAAATATTACGTGGTTGTATACCTTTTTTCTTCCTAGGGAAACATTCATTTAAAATATTATTTAATATGGTATGGTAATCCCAACTCAGTGCATGCTCTTGTACCGCGCGTGCGCGAGCCGTCGATGGCGACCCAAGCTATTAGGAACATGATTACTTTGAGTGAATTCGCAGTATGACATGAAACATTCGAAATAATTATTTACATTTATGGAACTTGAATATAAATTAAAATCGCCTAATACTATAATTTCCTTATATCTAGTACAAAAATTTTCTTTAAATAATATTAAAAAATCATTTTCTGCACTATTGGGCGGTATATAAACAACACAAAACCGCAAAAAAAAATAAAAAATTGTTTTTAAGTGAACGGTAGGACATACCGTTTCAAATACAGGTCTCATCATTATCACTTTGGGAGACCTGTATGCAGGTATCTAATGGTGCTTCGGTAACGCTTTCTTGTTGAAGTTCGAAGCGGTGTGTGGCCACTAAACACGTACCTTGCTTCTGACCGTCTGCTCGATCACAGCGAAGTATTGGTATCCAGGGGGGATTATTTCAGCATCATCGATTGATCCATTTCAGCCAGTCTCCGTAATTGCATATAAGTCCGAGTTCAAACATTGTATATTATCTCTAAAATCATCCAACTTTGTTCGAAGACCTCTAACACTCTGATAAAGTATTCCATTTTTCAGGGACGCCAACAATAAACGAAGAATAATCTCGCTCAGTCTTATGATTATTTTTATTAACTTTGATATATACATCAGGGTCACAAATATTCCTCAAATGGTCAGTCACGGCTTCCTGAGTGGTATCCGGGTGCAGTCTCCAAACATGTAGATGTTTATTCCTTTCCATAGCTTTAATTGCTCTCAATTCTACATTCGTACCTTATCTCACCTCTTTAAGTCGTTGGTTAACTCTTCGATTTTGAACAATCGTCCAGTCGCATTGATTGTCTTCTACGATATCATTACATGGCACATCTGTCTTTAATGGGCTAGTACTATCCGTCGATATAGTTGGTGATACAGCGGATTTTGTGGCCCCACCTTTGTTTACATTTTGAACTTTTTCATCGGTTTTGATGTTATGTTGTCAAATCAAATCAAATCAAATCAATTAAATCGTTTATTGCAATTCATAATGTACAGTTACAGGTGGTAAATATTTTATTGGAAACAATTATGGACCCTGTTGGGCACAGCAAGTTTTAAATAACTAGAGAGAGGAAGAGCGCTTCATGTTTCCATTTATCTATTTATTTAGTTTTATGTAATTCCTATTCATTTATTTTTATTATTTGTATTGTTATTGAGTATTTATTCTCTTGCTATCTCTTTATATTATATATATTATATTCATTATAAAGTATTCGTTTATTAACTATTTCTTTAATTATATTGAAATTATATATGTCCTTGTTGTCGACACTTTATTCACCATCCCCGAACTTCTCTGTTTACTGACTGCTTCCGCAAAGGTAGTAATCGATGGTTTATCGTCAGCAACACGTACCATCTGTTTGGTTTGATTAATTTTAGCATCGACTTTTTGTTCAAGCACCCCCACAATTTTAATAATATTGTCCAAGTCCTGTTTTATTTGCGAAAATTGGTTTAGCAAGAGTGATATAGCATTTGCCTGGCTAACCATGCGAGCTATCATTTCAGATCGATTTTTTTTTTCAATTCGTCCAGCACTACAGAAACATCATCCATCATTGTAGGTGAAAAGTTAGATTGACTTCAACGCTGTAGGTTTATATTATTGCTGGATGTGGTAACAATTTTAAAATCAATGTTTTTTAATTAGTGTTTCTAAGTTTTCTCTTTTAGGTTTTGAGCACACGCAGTCCGGACAGATCTATGTTTTTTTTATATGCTGGGGAAAAAGACTCAAAAGTGTGTATGTTAATGTCAAGACAAGTCAAATTGTACTTCTTGTGACATTTTTCATTTGAACAATCCAAATAGAAGTTGCTTATTGTAGAAGAACAAGCTCCACAAAGAAAAGGCATTGTTTACAAGTTGTTCTTTTTTGAAAATTGCGGCCTGGAGCACAGGCGTAGAGTCGCCAGCCTTTCGGTCTTCTATAGGATGCATTATGGCGAGTGTGCGAGGGAATTGCATGATTTAATTCCCCCATATCTGTTCCACCATCGGACGACCCGTCGTACGTCGACTTTCCACCCTTACGTTGTTGAAACCACTACGATCCGGACGAAGCACTAGCGCGCTTTACCATCAACGATTGCGTTACTGCTTACTATCAGGCGGGATTGCGGTCAAGCGCTAGTTAATAATTTAAAAAAAAACTACCTTGTCGGGGGCCTACCCACGCTGCGTCTTCCGGTGCATGGTAGTTACTCGAGAAACAGTCGGCACCATCGGGCATCGGTCCTACGTATGTGGGCCCGGCGCCCACTGCAACTTAAGTGTTGCAATTCTTCCGACCAAATCCATTTAGGAATTTTTGCGTGAAAGCGGAACAAACAAACAAACTCACTTTCACATCCATACTAATATTATAAATGTGAAAGTGTGTTTGTTTGTTTGTTTGTTTGTCCTTCCTTCACGCCGTAGCTAAGCAATCAATCGACCTGATTTTTGGCATACAGTTAGTTGAAAAGATGGAGAGTAACACAGGCTACTTTTGGTCCTAAAAAAACATCAAGTTCCCAAGGGAGATTACTGGAATATTTGTATGTGTACACCGAATATATCCTTACTAATATTATACATCGGAAAGTGAGTTTGTTTGTACCACTTTCACGCCGTAACTCCTGAACCGATTGCAGACGTAAAGTTAGAAGTCCGAATTAAATAATAGGGTACTTTTTATCCCGAAAAAATTTGATATTCCCGAGAGAAATCTAAAAAGCGCGATATAACCGAAGTTAACGCGGGCGGAAAGCTAGTTTATAATATAAGAAAGGATATTTAACTATGTACCACATAACTAACGCTATAGTTCACATAATTTGTACAAGGCAACGGAAAAGTGCTAATCTATGCAATGCGCACGTGCCATGTAAAACTTCTTTCTGCCTGGTACGTTATGAAAAGATTGCAGCATCCGCACAACAGTCCGACAATTACTTTGCTGTTAAATTACAATCATAATAGATGTCTTTAAACTTATCATTTTAACATATACTTATGTTGTGAATAGGTTTTGGAGCAAAGATAGTAAAATACAAATACGCTTCCAGATATTTATTTTAATGTACTTGTCAGACAACACCTTAGCAAAAAAGGAAACTCTCCTATATAAAATAGGTTCGCATTATTTATACGAGGATGGATTGAAAAGTTTGCGGCCTCAGCAAGAAAACTATAAAATATAAACAAAAGTAATTTTATTTTCCATACGGAGGATGGATTGAAAAGTTTGCGGCCTCAGCAAGAAAACTATAAAATATAAACAAAAGTAATTTTATTTTCCACGTAATCTCCACTTAACACAATGCACTTCTTCTATCTAGTTTCCAACGCCTATAAGCCCGTCTTAAAACAGTTAAGGCCTCCAAAAAAACAAACCCACCGCAGCTTAGTCCTTCTTTTTTTTAGGTCTAAATGTGAAATCATCAAATGACTTCTCCCGCTCTGGGCGGAGCGGAAGAGCGTGTCAGACTTTTATTGAACAATACCCACCCGTGATCTACAATTTGAGTGTCTTCAAGGCTAGAGTGAATAGGCTCTTAATAAACTAGCGCACTTTACCATCAACGAACGCATCTCTGCTTACCATCAGGCGGGATTGCGGTCAAGCGCTAGTTTATAATTTATAAAAAAAAAAACTTAAGCTTAGTTTCAGTTAGCCACATCATTCTCGCAACGATATTTTTTCTCGCACTGAGTTAAAAAAAAAAAAAAATTATTTCAGGTTTCCCCCAAAAATAAATAAAATTAATAGAAAATTATGGTGAAAGAAAATAATATAATATAATTTTCTATTAATTTTCTTTTTTTTTTGCATTTTAATGGATTCGCGTAACTTTATTGCTTCGCACTGCAACAAGACAATATTGAAGATAGGACTTTGTTCTTGGGACCGGTCGAAATATTTGTATTACCTACAAGTAATTGTTCCGGGTCAGTTTAGGAAAAGTCAAATAAGCCAAATATTTCAACCAAAATATACGTCTTAAGTTTCAATTAAGTGTAGATCTAGGTGCTTTCACGAATATAATAAATGATATATGTACTACTTTTAAGTGATTTTTTTCCACATTATTGTTCTATAATAATATTAAACATTAAAAAAAAACTCAAACAATATAGAGGGTATTTTAAAACTTTTGTGTATTATTAGTTACGCGAACTTGAAAGGATTCTCCTTTTTTTAAGCGGCGAGGTTGCAAGCATAGCTGCGGTACCATTAACGCTGTTATCGTATATACATACATATGTATAATACCTTTACACATGTACGGTGCATGGATGTGTGATGTTGATAGTAAAATATGAAATAATTAAACAATGAACTCGGAAACTTTGTCTAATATGCAGTATCTTAGAACAGATAAACGTTTGTAGGATCAACTCGAGTAATGCTCTGTGCTAGAGCCTGCCACGCCGAGTCATTCCTTTGTCTTCCATTTGTACGTATGATAGCAAGTCAAGTACCTGAAACTGTCAAACATTCCCAATCAACCGTGAACCTTAATGCCTCGCGATAACGTTGAAAATCTAATAAAGAAATACGACAGAAATACGAAAGAGCTTGGTGTAGGTAGTGTCACGCAACATAATTATAGTTAGATGTTTATTTTCTCAAAACAATTCCTAAGTCTACGTATAGAGAAAACATAAATAATAATAGTAACCTTTATTATGACAAACACACATGATTCATACATAAGAGCAGATGTACAAAATAATATGAAATATCTGCATGAATCTATAAACATCATGTCACTCTGTCTCCTAAACTAGGTACCAGCTAGCGTAGCGTATCTTTGCACTAAGATTATACGAGTAATATAACACTTTGATTTTTTAAAAGAAAACAGAAGAATCGGAAGTCTGTAGAACTACGTAAGGAACAGAAGAATTTTAAGCATTGACGATAGGGTGCATTTCCTCGTAGAGTGTTTAATAAGGCCTACACCACAGTTTAGAAGGAAAACAAAGAACTTCCCAGTGAAGATTTACACTGGACATTTTAGCGATTATGGACTCAAGTCTAGCTGTGCGCGGTGGGCGCGATACAAGAATTACTCCAGAAAATTTGGGGCCTACCTAGTACTGGATGACCGAGGAACTGTTATGGAACTAAACGTGGGATGTATATAAAATTATGACAGATAGGGATACGAAATGAGCTAGAACTTCATAGTTCGAGGGTACGCAGAAAACTGTCAAAAGTTTATAATTTTGACGGTAGTTGGTTTAAAATTCAACGTGTGGTTTTATATTCCAGTCCAGTATGATTTTTTATTCTTTCAATTTGTAATTTAATTTAAGTGATAGTCTGTTCAAACGGTTCAAATAGCTTGAATAGTTGATCAACAAAATTTGAACCTGGTAGCGTGTGAAGCTGGTATTACAATTGATGTGAATGCAAAATATCGCGAACTAAGGACCTGTGAGGGCCTCCTATTAAATAATTTTATAAAGTAGTCTAATACTGAGGCGAATGTATCTTAATGTTCACATGTATAAAAAACATAATATTTCTAAAAGTAGTAGTAAGTATTAAAAGTTGACACCAAGCGGATGAACAGGGTATAGAAAAACCAGGCTTCGTGAAACAATTGATAACGTACTGGATATAAAGAAGCAAATTGCCACGAAAATAATACTGTTTGGTTACTGAAACCAAAAACTATCTTAAGATCAGAGATGTAATGTTAATGTAAAAGGGATAAAAGGGAAATGTGATGTTGATAATGAACAATAAAACTGGCAGCTCTTAAATTTTTAATTTATCTAACTCCCCCATTTATGTGCCAACATGATATGAACAGGTATGTTTTTCTTCTTGCTCTTGCTGTAGAATTATGGTATAATAAGATCGGATTATGGAGGCAAGAAACACAAAGTATTTCCCCATAAAATCATTCATGTACCAAAACAGACAGACTAGGGAAATCTAATCATGCAGGTCCAGAATTAACAACCAGTATTGACAATACGCCAAACCAGTTCCTAAGTATTAGGAAAGGCGAAAAAGTGAATATGTTTTCTTCAATAGCGGTTGACACCTCCTTTATTTTCAGTGCTCCTAGTAAAAGGCCGGAACGGGAAGGACCTGCTGATGCTTGATGGCTACACGTACTACCAGCATAAGATCTTGAGGGACGGCTTCCGTTGGAGCTGCACTCAGATGGGGTCCAGGTCCTGCCGAGGATTTCTGCACGTGACCAATAATATGTTCGTAGTTAGAGCGTTTACGCAACACACTCATTCCCCTTCGACCTACTCTTGGAAAAGTACGAAGAGTCAGAGAAGGAAGATTGACGTAAGTAACTGTATTTTTATGTGCTTTTTTTATACACTTGAGCTCTTTGATTTTCCATAATTATACATTGTGGATGTAATATGGAGGGTGTTTAACAATTGCTTATCGCTTTCAGCTACCGAAATGGTTATGTCACGTGAATCGCCTAACACATTATCAATCTCTATCATTTTGAAGGATATTTCTAATTCATTGCTTTGTATGTTCGATAAATTTATCTGCTCAACAACGTAAATAACACAATGATTGTTGTTGAACTGTCAAAATGAATGCTATTGCTGTCAATGTGTATACGATTATCCCGCAGGATTGTAGCTAAGCTGACCTAAGCTTTTCGATCATGTTAATGCAAAACATTCGAAACATTGCAAAGTGTGACGATATAGTTGATTTCCGTGAAAATTCTTGCATTTGCTACAAAAATACAGAAATTTATAAACATAATATTTATAATTTTTTTTTTTTTTATTGTTTCAGAATAAAAAACATAACTTGGATAAAGAAGCAATAAACCCACTAGCGTTAAAGATAGCTAACATCAAAGGGCGCGTTGGTTTCTGATTTAAGCGAATGTCTTTAAATTATGATCTTTGATATGTAATTTTAATTATATAAAAATATAATATTATTTAACTGAACAAGAGGAGGCCTGTGCCCAGCAGTGGGACGATAAAAAGCTTGACGATAATGAATATTATTTGATACTAAAATGGGCGAAAGCTCTATAGGCAATTATGCGACCTTACGATGTTTTTCGCCTATAAGTAACATTCACTCATTTTAATTAGGCTCGCGAATTTTCAGACCCAGTTCTATAAACGTTATTGACTCGTGCTTTAGTTTAGCGTTGTTCCTGTCACTGTCAAAATTGCAAGACAGAGACTCGAAGATGTCTAAACCAAAGCTTATGCTATACAAACTTTTATAGATTACAGTGAAACATATGCGAAGAGTCTTCGAGCTTTAAGGCTTCGGCAGACAGATAACGCCACGGTGGGAAACGATTCTGGTAGATCAATTTCATTAAGTTTTCTTAGAAATTGTTCTACTGTGGTTACGTTGTTCCTTTCTATGGGAGTCTATATTCGCTCGTATGTCTTTATAGTTACTCCGAATTGTATGTTCTTATGAATATGTCATGGTTTAGTGTAAGGTTATTATCATGTCTATAGGAATATATTAAAAATATATATTATTTTGTATATACATACTGACGAACTATTTGGTGCGCGAATCGTGTCAACCGCAGGATCGTCGTCGACATCTAAAAAACCCTTTTTAATAAGATGACTGTTGTTTATGAAGTTGAAGATACAGACGACAACAAATCAAGCTACTACAAACCATCAGTTTTTTTTTAAATTGGATTTTCAACTCTATCTAAAATATTAAGTCTCAAGGTCGATTGGGAATATTTGACAGTTTCGGGAAGCTTGACCTGCAACGTATGTGACATGAGGCTAGTTTGCGACTGAATCTCAAACGCGTCAGTCGGCTGATCGTACCGCTAACGAATATATGTTTATGACAAATTTTAATTTTTTTTAAATGATATCTTATCTAAAAAGGCATGTGTTTAGAGATGACATTTAAATAACCTTTAGACTATCTTAGGGTCCAGAAGTTAATTTATGAGGTTCTCTACACTTTCACAACAGAAATAGGACGTGTTAAGTCTCGAATGTTGCTATGGTAAAATATACTATAGCTTAGGTATGTTGGTAGCCTATTTAGTTACAACAAATGTCTCATATTAAGCGTATAACTAATAGTGTGTGGCGGCATCTACATCGCCACTTGCGAACGTAAAATCCTGAACCGCACAAGCGTTATTTACCGAAAATACAACAATGTCCTATAGTCCTGACGTCAATCGTAGGGCAGTTACTGACCACAATACCCGTGTAGTCGAAGGATCCTCCTGTTTCTATAGAGGATGATGAATAAACCACTATTCCTCATGCCTCTATACTGGTGACCCCGACGTGTTTTGACCAAACTTTTGATCGAATTGTGACTTTGCGTAGTTCGCATATGGTAATGTATATGTTGGCAACTTTACTGACTAATTTAGGTTATTTATCTTTATTTACATTCTTATTGTATTTTTCTTTATTTGTTTTTCTTGTGCAATACATCAAGATTTTAAAATTTATAACTATTGACTCGATCTCAATACTCCGCTTAGTTATAGTTCCGACAGAAAATGCAAATATTTTTTGGAAGCAATATAAAGTATTACGTTTATTAAGTTCAGTCTATTTCATTTAGGCATATAGGGGTCAAACTAAGCTTTTGTTTTCTAAGAAAGTGGCGGGATTCGGACTGGATTTTCAGCAATCGGTGTTGATCGAAGCATTGAAAATCCAACGAAACGCATTGTAGCAGGGCGTTGAAAATCCACTGCTTGAAAAGTATAAAATACAGAGCATTTTTTTACATCTTAATGTCAAATATTAGCTGTTACGTGTGCGCATACATACGTGCTTATACTATTACGCGACATCTTCACCCGAATAAAGCCGCTTTGTTGGATTTGCTACGCTCGGCTCAGCGTTAGATTTAAAAACATTTACAGTAAGTAGATATTTGTGCATTCATTCAGGCATCGCCTAGTGATATTAATAACATGGCATTAGGGTTATTAATTTGTAGGTATCACTAGTACAACTAAGAACTTCAGACCGTTTTCAGCATCAATGAGATGGGAAGCTTCAATTTCGTTCCGTTTTTGTGTCACTGCACAACTAACTGAATATCTTGCCACAATTCTGTGTATATACCTAAGTATTATCAATCTCCCTTTGGCGCAGCATCGTTGGTTGTGTTGTTGGGTTTAACATTGCATCACCTCGCTCAACAGCCGTCTTTCTTAACATTCATTCAGTTTTTTAGTGAATAGGCGCTTAATAAACTAGCGGGCTTTGCCATCTACGATTGCATCACTGCTTACCGTCAGGCGGGATTGGTCGTGGAGGGTCTCGAGATCAATCTCCCTCTGGCGCAGCATCGTTGGTTGTGTTGTTAGGTTTAACATTTCATCATCCCGCTCAACAGCCGTCTTCCTTCCCATTCATTCAGTTTTTGAGTGAATAGGCTCTTAATAAACTAGCGCGCTTTGCCATTTACGATTGCATCACTGATTACCGTCAGGCGGGATTGCGGTCAAGCACTAGTTAATAATTATTATAAACTATTATATATTATTAAGGGCTATTAACTCAAAAAAAACTGAGTGAATAGGAAGGAAGACGGCAGTTGAGCGAGGTAACGCATTGATAAATCTAGAAGGAGATTGATCTGGAGACTCTCCACGACCAAACTCCTGACACAACAACATTTGGCGCATCGTACTCTACACACATCGCAACACAACTGCTCAGACCCGTCCGATTATAATATAATAAGTACTCTGACTTCTGAGTCGGCCCCAACTCGAACACGGTGCAATGGTTCAAAAGAATACTACTGCAGCTTGATAATAATAAATTAACTTACTTTTGTATTAAGATAGATTTTAGTCTTCAATATTAGCTATAGGTAGATGTGAGTGAATAACTTGGGAGTTGTAGTAAGTGACGTAGTCGTGTTCATTCGCAAGCCGACTTAAAACCGGTTTCCAAAGGATTTTTTTGGTAGTATACACGGTGACGCGTCAAGCTATAATACATCTTTTATATAGTAAGAAAAAACGCTGTTCGTTGGTAAGCTCATGACTTCACTTGCCAATTTTTTGTCTCAAAATATTGCCAAGAAGCAACTATCGTAATTTAAATCATGTTCATGGTCTAAATTCAATGTCATTCTGTCTAAAATGCTACTATTCCTGCACATTTTCGACAAGTTTTTGACATTTATTGTCGCTAAGATGATTGTAATTAGATTTTGTACGTTATTATTAAGGTTCCTTTTACAGAAAGAAAACGGTGAAAACTAGTGGGAATGATCGGATATCAGTTAAAATGAAATTCGGGAAAACTAAAAGTGTTCCATGGTATTAAAATTTGGACTATCGTTTGTCGGATGAGTTAGATTAATTAGATAAATTCATCCTTTGTGTGTCACCGTGTGCATTATAGGTTAATCATAGTATAGAATGCATAACATTTGCCAGATAGTACTAATACCAACTCCTGAAAAAAAAGCTATCATAAACACTGAGTACATTATAATAAAGACAATATGCATGATTTGATTTTCATTAGATGTAGGAAACATTTAATTAAAATCCAATCTTTATTGTTTACCTTAAATTATCAAGTTATTCATTTAATTTAAATTATTTGGATTATGACAAGTAGGTGGTAAAGTAGTGATATTGCAATAACGCGTAGCATTAGAAGAGTCTACGCACGGCTACACGTAACCATTGTAAACTGACTTTGATTGTACGATAATTTCATACAATGCGAGGTCAACTGAAACTGGAAATTTAAAGCTGAAGCCGTGTGTAAGAAATTATGTTTAGAAGTAATATTAAATTAATACATGTTGTGTTAGGGTTAAACTACACTTGCACAGAACGTCGTGAACTTAGAAGACCAATTCTCTTAATTTAAAAGGTTCAAAATGTAGTAGCAGTCTCATCTCAAAGACAAATGTGAACGTTCTTAAAATTACGGGAATTACCATTTTATCGTTTGTGTACGTTCCTCAAGATCAAATTGGTCAAGTACGATCTTTAAAACTCACTACAGAACTTCAAAGGTTCATGGTTCTATTCGTGGAAGTCTAGATCAACCTTAAATGAATGTAAAAACGTGTCGCTAAATATGCCTTTTATGTGATTATACTAATTAGAATATAGAGAAATGTATTGAAATTAATTACTTAGATACTATTTTGTATTTAAAATATCGCTTATTAAAATCAAATCAAAGTTTCTTTTTCGTTGTATCTTTTCGGCTCTTTGCCAAGATCTTTACCTACGTTTATTATATTACTTATGAAAACAAAGTTTGTACATTATTACTTTGAAACATTCCTTTATAATTTAAGCCTTACAAATAAACGGTACTCTGTTAAGAAGCGTCTACTATCTTCTAAGGATCAAAATTACAATTGCTCTATAGTTAAGAATACCTAAAAAAAATCTAACAATGGAGCCATTATTATATCGTGTAATACTATTCTAAATTTCTTGTTACTAACCAAAAATGTTTTTCCAACAGTCGAGTTCTACCTCCGTCCGAGCGGCAGAATTAATCTTCGTTTGAACAACTTTACATTCTACAAGCATCTTAAAGCCAGGACTAACGCCCATCGCTGGAGCTGCACCGCCTACGGTTCTAAATGGAAATGCAAGGCACACCTGATCATCACCGACAGACTTGAAGTTCTGAAAGCCAACATCTTCCACAGTCATCCTCCAAGCCTGAAGAAAGACAATATGAAAATACCTCTGCCCAAACTATTAAAGAAAACTGCTAATCAGGAGACCCCGAATCCAATACACAATAGCAACACAAACATGGATGATCAGTACCGCACTTTAGCCCCGTTTCATAATTATTTGGCAGCCCATAGCGTCTTTGGCAGTTATTAGAATCTTAGTGTCCTACACTTCATTTTAAAAACAGTTGCCAACAAAAATCAAACACTTTAGTTTTCTAGAAATCTTAATTGCTGAACAAAATATATACTTAGATTCTCTGTCTCTCTTTAACTCTTTTTTTTTTTTTTCGTAAATTTTATTTGCTTTAGGGGAAGGTGGGGTAAGATGGGGACTTTAAGGCATTTTGTAAATAAAACTTTTAATTTTTTTTGCACAATGTAGGAACTGTTATTAAGAAAATAATCAGTCTTTCTTTCTTTAATTATAATCAGTCAAAATAAAATATAACAAGTCTTCTCATAGAAATATCAATTTAAACAAAATAACTAAATCTCCCCATCTTGCCCCACCTATAGGGCAAAATGGGGTACCCCCTTGGGTAAGATGGGGTATAGAGATAATAAATATAATAAATAGAGTTTTAAGAGTCTTCGCAAAACGGGCAAGTATGGACAGCTTTGTCATCGTTATCGTCTACACCTGCACAGCCACAATGAGCCCATTTACCGCAAGTCTGGCATGTGGTCCATCCTTCACTAGACTCTGAATATAGGCCTTGACAGTACAGACATTCTGTATCTTCGTTATCTGATGTCTCAGCGCCATCATCAGCTTTCTTCTCTTTTTTAGATCTCTTGGTTGTTTTTTTCATTTTCTTTTTGTTTGTTACCTTTGGTGTCGACTTCTTACTGTTTTGCCTCTCTTCTAATTCTGCTTTATATGGCGAAGCAGTGATAATAGCTGCTTTTCCTCTTCTACGAACTTGTCTAGGTCTTTTTTCGGCCATTCGTGGATAAGGCATTAACTGTTTCGGGCTTACCAGATTGAATGAAGTATCCAAAGAATCATTTGCTGGTGCTTGCTGAACTAAATTTGAGGTTGTAGGAGCCACTAGATCTACATTGTTTGCTGAAGAATTTAAGGCAGTGCCGGTGGCCATTTGAGGATCAGGAGATGACGGTATTATTGCTGAAGGAACTGCCAGTGTTTCTTGTGAGATAACTGCAACAGACGGCGTGGGAGTTATATCAGCTTCGGGTTCCTTTTCAGCGTTCAATTCGATTTCAGTGGCCTCTGCAGCAATGAAGTCGTCTTCGGTAAAAACGTGTGGATTGTAAGGTGAAATCCCACATGTTTTAAAAGCATTTATTGCAGTTGACATTGTCGCAGCCCGAATAAATGCTTGCCCGAAGAGTTCAGCTACTTGAAGTTGGGAAACTACTTTCCCAGGATTTGATCTCAACCATGCTGTTAGAGCCTGATCATAAAAGATACTCAAGGGCCGCATAAAACCAACATCAGCTGGCTGTAGTTTGTGAGTAGTGTGTGGTGGGAAGCATATTATTGTCACGCCATGTTCACGTGCGTTATCAACTAATTGCAAATTTTGGGTGTGAGAGGCATGACCATCTAAAATCAGCATAACTGGGTTTGTTTTAGAAGCATTGGTGAGTTTTACAAACTTCTGAAACCATCGTAAGAAAATATCTGCAGTGATCCACCCAGAATCTGAACATTCTGCCCATGAATTTGGTGGGGCTCCATTTAGTAGTTCGGGCTTCATACGTTTTCTAGGATATATAAACATGGGAGGAAGGTATGTCCCTGCAGCGTTAAAACAAATTTCAATAGTAATAGTTGTACCTCGTTCCGCCGACGTCAAGGCTCCCACTTGCTTTTTACCTGTTGCTGCAATCACTTTGGATCGTGATTTTGGCACCACTGAAATACCTGTCTCGTCACAATTATAAATCCTATCTGGAGTAAAACGGTTATCATCAAGTGCTTTTCCTAGCAGTTCGAAAAATTTACCAAACAGACACTCTATTAAACCCAGCAGCACGAGCCGCAGACGTGTTTTCTGGCTTGCGTAAACTCAAGTCAGGATGACGGTTCAGAAATCCACGCAGCCAGTCTTTACCGGCCTTTCCCTTGAGTTCATTAAATTTATGCTGTTTGTTGTTACGGACTGCTAACTCATAGGCTAACTTCTGTAATTCAGATGTTGACAAACCAAACAATCTTCCTTCCATTTCCTTTAAATAAGTTACGAGAATTTGTTCTTCTTCTTCTGAAAAAACTGTTGTAATCGGACCCAACGGAACTTTGACATTTAGTATATTATTCTCTCTTTTTCTGGCTTGGTTAACTTTACGCTCGAGTGTTGTTTGAGGGACATTATAAGCCTTGCTGGCTGATTTATAACCATTTTTTCCATCTAAAACTGCTTGAATGGCTAATTTCATTTGTTCTTCACTCCACCCTCCTCTATTAGTATGTCTCTTATAATCTCGAACCATACTCTATAAAAAAAAAACAATTAAATTAACTCAACTAAAAATGTTAAAACAGGAACCAGTCAGCGGGTAAGACGGGGTACCAACCCCGTCTTGCCCGCAATTAGGTACCCCATCTTTCCCAAACTGGACATTTAAGTTGTACAAAAAAATTTGAGGTTATAAATCATAACAAACCGGGACGAATTAATGAGTATATAATAGTTAAACAAACACACACCAATAAAAAAATATGTTTCACATCTCACATATCATAAATTATAAACAGTCACGCACTTTATGTGAGTCAATAATTAGATAAAACCACTTAAAATAAAAAAAATGTACTTACCAAGTAGAAACGTGCACTCCTCCGATCGAATTTGTTGTGACACTGACTAGTACTGCTAAACAGAGTTAGATGGCGTTGAAATCAATTTTCTAGGGAGACTGTATTATCTATTTTTTAAGGGTCCCCATCTTACCTCGCTACCCCGTCTTACCCCACCTTCCCCTACAACGTTCCTTTACTAAATACCTTAATCATGCAAAACAGATTATAAATATTGTCGATAATTTACAAAAATAATGTCATTAAAATTACAAAACGTCATCAAAAATGTTATGTCAGGTTAAATAAAATTTCAAAGAAAATAGAAAAAAAAACAAAAATATCAATAGTAATAAAGTTCGGTCAGGATTACATATTCTCATCATTTATGAATTCGTCAATTGAATAGTAACATATTTTATTAAATAAATAAATTCGACAATCCCTTTTTAAAAAGTAGTATGGTCTCATTTTTTTATTTCATCAGACATTTATTATAAATTGTCGGGCCCACACTTACAACACTTTTCTTTAATAGGGCAGTGATATGTCCACCAAGTCGCAACCTATTTTGATACTGGTTTCGTATAGGCCCTTTTTGCTTTCTAACATTGTGTTAAAAAGATGCTAATTCATCTTCACAAAAAGGGCAATTTCAAAAATGTAAAGCGCTGCATAATTTAGCACTTTTAGCGATTTAAATAAAGGAACACAGCTATCAGTTACTTTACATGGAGCCATGGCCCATGTGACCTCCACAACCCAGTTATTGGGTAGAAAGACACTCTTATGGTAAGACTGGTTCTCAGGCCATCGGACGACTAATGACAACCAGGAGGAACAGGTCCTTTACCTGTTCCAGAAAATTAAATCGAGCCAATTTGATTAATCATGAGCAAATTGAAAAAAAAATCCCTGTGTTCAGTATTGAAATGGACATAATGGTTTTTGACCCTCGTTTATAATTTCCCTAGTAAAGGTAATGTGAAGATCAATCCTAGTTTAGTTAAGCTTAGTCTTCGATACTAGCTTTAGTTTTATTTTTAGTACGTGTGCCATTATTGCACTACAGCAGGTTCTGATAACTTCTTCCTCGATAAATGTTCGTTCCGTATGTACTTTTTTTTCAGCGAGAGGAAAAGTGCAGCTATATCATAATTGTGATAAATATAACCACATTAAATGTATTATTAATAACTTAAATCATACGTAGTTTTAGCGTTTCTAACATAATCATGTAGGTATTATACCGAATTAAACGCATGTTATTCTAGCTATCTCAGTAGAAATAAGTACGTAGTTATCATTGATCAATAAGTGCCTTTTACTAAACGTGTCTTTGATATTAAAAGTAAAACCAATGTTTATTTTTTGTAGTAACTCGTGTGATATTTTTGTTTGCCTTTCGATGACGCATTCAGTATTATAATTGTGATCGAATAAGCATTTTATAGTTTGTAGTTTTAAAATAGAATATATTCTTGCATTTAGCACTAAGAATGTAGAATTTAATGATAAAATGTATCAAACATTTGTGTCTATTTTTATAAACATTTCCGTAATTTTGATAAGTCTTGTATCATTGATATAGACAACGTATTTTTCCAATATAAAACAAATGTGTATAGGTAGGTACATGCTTCGTAAACCATTACTTTAATATTGTACTTTTTTATCGACATCTGCATTAAACACTACGTGATCTAAATATTAGAGGCTATTATAAAGGGTGTCTCTGACATCGACGCACAAACGAGTACCATGGATCCAGTACATGATTCTGAACTCCCCACAGGTGGAATTTTTCGTCGGTTTTTTCATGATTTAAAAAAAATAATATCCAGTTTTTTCACTTTAAACCGTTCATAATTGCTATACTTTTATAACCCAATAAGATTTTTTTTAAAGTAAAAATTAATTAATTCGCTAATTACACAAAAAAGCGCATTGAAAACAAAACTCGAAAGACCATCTTATCAGCTGATATAATAGAGTTCACATCAGGGATCAACGTCATACCTACAAACCCGCACGGCGGCACGCTTGCAACGTTCAAAGGCCGAGCCGCCACATTTTTTAAACACTGTTATTTCTGTAACCGCTTATTAACGATATAAATGACTATCATGATTTTATTAGTGGCATGTGGTCTAGTCTTTTCGCGAAGTTTGCGTTACGATGTCAGATACACCCTGTATAAAGTAATTAACTTGAGCTTGTATTTCTATGAACTATGAATAATGTTTCCCATCAAACTTTGTAAATCGAAAAATCATAACCTGTATGAAAATCAAGCGCTTTAAAAAATTTTTAAACTTTTAACTTTAGGCGAAAACTATCATCTGCATGATAGTATTTATTAATATACTAAACATAGCTTACCAACTATCTTTTCTATTCTATGATCGTTTCATCTAAACTAGTGGAGAAAATAAGCATTAATACTTAGGATGTACGCTTGATTTTTTGTGATATTATGGCATTTTAATTGGATCTCATTTTTTATTATTTCGATAAATTCACTGATTTAAGACTGTAACCAAACTATGCACTACTGTATACGAAGTTAGTTGTAGTTGTAATAGGGTAGTTGACTAAAAAAAACTAATTAGTCCGTCAGTCAGATTTCCAAAAAGTACTAGGACACGTATTTTTTTCTTTTTTCTTATAAACAAAACATGAAGACGACACAGTGCGTTGAAAACTCGTCTGACGTCACTGCACACTACACTTTTTAGCGAGCAATGACGTCACCAGCCACCACTCCTGATCTTTGATGCCTTTTATATTCGTCAATTTTTATTGATTTGATAAAACAAAATATACGTATCCAAAAATTTTCTATGATCCGAATGACGGACTAAATAGAATATTGTTTTTTTACCCAATAAACATCCCTATTCTTGTATATGGATTTTTTTATTATTATTCGATACGTACTTTTAGTATATACTTATTTTTTCTTTTGGTAAGGCAAAGAACTGAAACTAATTGCGAATTATTGTGGCTTGTTTTAAACTGTTCCAGAGTTGTAACTGTAACCGACTACATTGAAATTTATACAATATAGCAGCAAATGTATTTATTACCTGTATTCGTAATAAGACTATGTATTTTACAACAATTTACTATTGTAAAAATCTTGAGTGATTTCATTAAATCTTTTAACAATTCATTGCTTTTGGAACCACACGTTACTTGTGTTCATTCCGTCATTTATCTTTTAGGATCATATAAAAAAGAACTATGAGATTGCCATTACTTTTGTGATGCCATGACTTTTGTGATATTTGTTTTTGTCTACTGAAGGGAAATAGAAACTATACTAACAGTAGTATCATCGCTAAAAGTAATATCGTCTTACCATTGGTTGGAAACAATCACCAACGTATAGTATTCAGGGCAGTTCATGGTAAGTGTATATACAATACCTATGTAAAGAAAACCCTGTCCTATCCGTGAAGGTATTGTTAGGTATCGTTAACTGATTCTACTAATGGCTATATTATTGTTTCTCAATGCTTAAATAATAAACAATATTGCCTTTTATCTGGCCTGAATAGTCAATTCAATGATAATAGGTTAATTTAAATGTAATTTTTAGTTTAAAAACAATAAAATATACTCTTCTGGCCTTCCCATTAACGGAGTATAATGCTTTTATGGCAAAATAATGTAAATTCGTATTATAACATTTATTGTTTGTAATTTTATTAATACTGCGACATTTGTTATATTGATACAATAACCGCGAACATACTTATAACATTTGTATGTTTAGACCATAATCGTGAGAGTTAATGTGCTTACGTAAATATAACTAAACGTTAGGCAGCGTGTTACAGTATTCAATTATATTTTATTTTTAAATGATCGTATGCTTTTATAAACAATGCAACATATTTTATCAAAAGAAGTTGTATAAAAAAATATTAATATAAAATAACTTACTTGCATGTAATGTTACAATGACGTCACTTCATCTGGTGAAACTCAATGAAGTAAATTTTGGCTAAAAATGGCCAGAGTATCTTTTGACCGTCAACTACGCGCGTACAACAGTGTGGACTTAAAAGTATAACATAATAAAAATATATAAGTAACTTTTGGAGTATGTTTGTGCTAGTCGTTGAAATATTTTTTTTTTTGTTTTTTTTTGGAAAGTTTTTGTATTTTATCGTTATGAAAATTTATATTTAGTCAATGCAATGTTTATTGTGTGTAGAAGTCATGAATTAAATGAAACTGTGGTGAGTAAAGCGAATAATGTTGTTCCCGTGTATTTTTTGTAAATTTGTCACTTCTCTGGCGTCACTCCACTGGCACATTTCATACCAGAGCAAATACACGATCGCCAGAGAAGTGACGAAAATTCCGTTTCGTTCAATATTTAATGTGTTAAGGCTTAATTTTATTTGTTCTAGATATCCTAAAAGTCATGGTGAATGTTAAAAAAAAGAAAACAAGGGAAGAGAGATTAGAATACAAGCGCCAAGTTGAAAAATTACGCTACCAAAAAATTAAAAACGATCCGATTAAAAATGCGGAATTAAAAGAAAAAGAAAGGCAACGATATATAAAGAAAAAAGAAAACGGACAAATTAAGACCATAAATGATATGACTGAAAGGCAACAAAGGGCTATCAGAAAAATATGGAGAGAAAAGACTAGAAAACGTAGAGCTCGAATGAAGCTGCGATCAACTAGAAACTATCCAGTAACATCACCTGAATCCTACAATAAAGACCAAACTCCACTTCCACAAAACAATATCGCTCGTCTGAGGTGTCTGACTTTTACTGACTAAAATCCGGATGGGTTCCTTCCGTGGCCCTAGCAGGTATGTTTGCAACCCTAGGGTATATTTCATCCGCTCAGATTAGTACTGATGAGTTATCGTGATACCATCGGGACCAAGCCGGTCATAGCAAAGAAGCTTCCGTATCGGAGCGAAATGTAAACGAACCGTTAACAAACTTGCAGCTTTAGGGACTGACATTGCTACGAGGGTTAAACTGAAAGTTCTTAGAAAATCAAAAACTGATAACATTAGCCAGTTATTAGTTTTATTATATATTTTCAAAATATTGTCCATTCACGTCAATACACCGTTGCATGCGATGGAACCACTGGGAACAGCGTTTTGCCCACTCGTCCTTAGGGGTCTCTTCAATGGCATCGCGATACGCAGCCACCGCTTCTTCAGCATTCATAAACCGCTTTCCTTTAAGTTTTTCTTTCATTTTTGGAAATAAATAAAAATCACAAGGCGCGAGGTCGGGACTCTACGGCGGGTGACCCAGTAATTCAACGTTTGATGTCGCCAAATAGTCGATCGTTCGCTTGGCGGTATGCGACGAGGCGTTGTCGTGGTGAAGGAGGATCCTACTGCGAGGTCGTTTCTCTCGAACTTTTTCCAAGACAAGTGGCGAACAATTGGTAGTGTACCATTCTGCAGAAACTGTTTTTTGATCCTCTAACACAATTGTTGCGAAATGACCTATCCTTCCAAAGAACGAGGCCACCATTTTTTTCCCCGCACTTCGATCTCCCTTCACTTTAGTTGGCAACTCCTCGAAAGGAAACACCCACTGAGCAGATTGTCTTTTGGTTTCAGGATCATAACAGTAAATCCAGCTTTCGTCACCTGTTAGTATGTCGAACACAGCATTTGAGTCACTTCCGTTAAATCTTTCAATCATTTTACGGCACCAATCCACACGATGGAGTTTTTGAGCCTCAGTCAAATTATGAGGTATCCACCGGGCGCAAAGCTTCCTGACCGCTAAATGTTCGTGGAGGATTTTGTGCACTTGACTCATACCGATGCCTAAGCTTGTCCGAGTCTGCTGATAGGTCACTCTTTTGTCAGTCTCTATCATACGCCGCACAACACAGATGTTATCTTCAGTCGTCGCCGTAGAAGGCCGTCCCTCACGTAAATCATCAGTGAGATTAGTGCGACCACGTTTAAACTCATTAAACCAGTTGTAAACAGTCGCACGAGATGGGGCTTCATCGTGAAAGGTCAATCGTAGTCTATCATAACTTTCTTGTTGACTTAAATGACATCGAAAGTCATAAAAAATCATTGCACGAAAATTTTCTCGTGTTAAATTCATGTTGACGTGACACAGACAATTTTCAATTTGCCGCCAAATCGTATAACTAATGACAAATGAATGAAATATATACTCAGTAATATTGCCAAAGAGTTCTATTTTCAAACTTTAGAATTATTTTTTTTATTATATTGTTTATAAGTGGCCAGTTCTAAGAACTTTCAGTTTGACCCTCGTACGATTATAATCGACTTTGTTACAGAATTAGCCAAATACTGTCCCGGCATTCAAATGTTTTTGATATACGGAATTAGCCATATGATGTCCCGGCATTCAAATGTTTGTGATACCCGAAAAAGAAATTTATTTTCTAAAGAAGATAATGGTATTATATACAGTATGTTAAGAAAACCCTGTCCGACCCGTGAAGCTGTTGTTAGGTATCGATAACTGATTCTACTAATGCATAGAAAACCGAGCTAAAAAATAAATATTATTTCGCAAAAAGAGGTAACTTAATAAATGTCCGTTAAGCACCCTTTCGCGGGCGGCGGGCGGCAGGGCACGCGGCACGTGGTCGCATCGCTATTCGCTCATAATAATACCGGTGTTGTCACTTTTTTAAAAATTACCAAATATCGGGGAAGTTGGAATTAATTCGCGGGGAAAAAAGATTATTTCAAAATTCATTTGTATTGGTACTATGATGATTACGTAAAATTTTATATTATATTTGGTCACATGTTATCCTTATGGGTCGGACAGGGTTTTCTTAACATACTATATAAGATAATAAACCAAATATCTAAACTTTTTCTGGTACGCTTAAAACTACATGAAGTTTGAGGAAATTATCTGAGCAATATGTTGTACATGAAGAGCTTTAGCTGCTTTTGTAACAATTTTTGTCCTTTTTCCAGTTGACAGATAGGAAGTTTATATTTTTGTTTTATTGAGTAAGTTTATTTAGATTAAAAGTGGTTTTTAAGTTTTTGAATGTTTAATACCTAAAAACTATTAAATGGTATAGTACTATGATTGTAATCTTAGATGAGACTGATAAGCAAAATATATTAATTCGGTTATTTGATACGTGTTATTGAAATAGAGCATAAACAAAGAATTGCATAGTGGTTAAATGGTTGACAACTGAATGTATATTGTATAATAAAAAAATCAAGCAATATAATTTATACATGTTTTATTTAATATATACCCCTTATTTAATTAATAATTAATCAATGTTATGTTACTTCCCTGGTTTAATTTGTCACTTCTCTGCCAGGATTTTTATGTATTGTAATGTATTAATACATTTTCCTCTGGCACTTATCACTTAAAAAAATAGGAATATCGTCTGGTCTCTATCATTACCAATTTGAAAATAGTGTCAAATAAATTTAATTTATATTTACTCATAAAGGAAATACGGACATGATCATCCATTATTTAAGTTCTCTCACGTTAGGTTGAAGAAGACTCAATCAAAATCCGGAAATTAAGCTTAAAAATTTATATTAAGTTAATTAATTAATTTAATTATTTATGTTAAGCTTAAAAAATACTTAATATAGTCTTGATCTCAATGTATTTTGTGTACGAACACTTACCTATTCTTTGTTTGAGAATTACCTAATTAATAACTGCACTGCTAATAAAATAGGTACCAATATAATTGCCTGGATGCAATTCATCCAGTAAGTAAAATTGTCATTCTGTTTTAGGTGTTGTCTTTGGTATAGATAAATATTAAAAGAAAAACTATTTATTGGGATTAGTACATGAAGGATCATAAAACTATACTAAATTAAATACATTGAATAAAATAAACAAATATGATTTTCTCCAATACATTGAATACTTAGTATGTACTTTTACTTCCGTAAGTTTTTTGGTTATTTTTTTGTTTTTTCTTACTTAACGCAGAATCAGTATATAAAAACTTCATCTACGGACCACAACCAATCATAATCTTCATTAGCAAACTTATCCCCACTTCATCCTTCTTTTTTGTCATTGTCCATTGCAATATGGCGAGAAGTTTTGTAAATTAGGTAGATTTTGAAATCAAGCCTCATCAATAATAACGGTAAAATCAGACCTAATTCAGTTTCAAATCCAACAGGTGAATTAGTCAAGCTCGTTGATGGTAAAGAGCTATTCCTTCTCAACGGCTACACATACTACAAAAGATGGGCTGTCAGCCATGGCCAGAACACCAGATGGTCCTGCACCAACTCTTCAAAGTGCAGGTCATACATCCATCTGGATTGTAAAATGGACGTCGTATATGTTTCTCAGCATGAGCATCAGCATCCTACACGGCCTCTTCTTAAAAATCCAATGGGATTATATTTTCGGCTGTGAATTGGTTTTTTATTTTGTTTCTAAAGGCCTGTAATTGCGTCAGGGTGGCGGGTTTATCAAAAGAGAAACCGTGGTCTTGTAAAACTAAAGTATCACACGCGATTCCGCTCCGCTCAGAGCGGGGATATCGTGGTATTGTCAAAATGTAATGAAAATGATCTCCCATTTTTTGATTTTCAACAAAAAAAAAAAAGACCTGTAATTGCGTAACACACTATCATCTCAGCTTTAATCCCAGTCGCATCCGAAGCTTTTTCAGCTTTACCAGTCTAACTGTTGTTGTGGCTAAACTTCGATATTTTCCGTGAAGCGACTTCCGTCTGACTTCCACAACCCGAAGGCGATATCGAAGCATTGCAGTTATGACGACAATCATTATGTTATTTACATAGATAATGACACAAATTTCTCAAGCGAGAAATATAGGAATCTCCTACAAAATTCTTTAAGTTGTGAAAGAGTGTTATGCGATTCGGGTGTTTGATCTCCTCTTAGAAAAAAACCCAAAGAACTTGAGGATTTAATTTAATCAATATAATTAGTACTTAAGTTATAATATTTATTAACTTATTACATAATATTAACTTCTTACTTTTTTAAGAATATTATTGTAAAATAGGAGTACAACGCAGATCTTTTCAATTACTGTGAAACTTAATCAATAAATTAAGCAGTTTTTAGCTCTTCCGAATTTTATTTCTAACACAAATCCATATAGTGTACAATAAAATATAGAAGTAGACATGGCTGCTGTGCTTCTTTTCAAATAATTATATTTACAATGGCGACTAGCAAATGCTAATGTGAAACAATTTCAGTTAACATATTCATGACGACCAGAGGGAAGGAGCGGCTGATATATCACGACTACACTTATTACAAGCAGAGTAGAACGAAGTGTGGCTTCCGCTGGGGCTGTACCAAGAACCGATGGCACAAGTGCAAGGCATACCTTCACTTGGCTGACGATATGACAATAGTAAGAAGTAACATGCTGCACACACATACACCTTTCAGTACTCCAGTGAAGAAAAGACAACGGAAACGGACTGTGGTTGATGAATAAAATAAGGTCCTAGTATTTTAATAAAATAACTATGTTTTTTCATAAGGAATGTAGATGGTCTTTAATTGGACTAAGTACAAGATGTTAGCAAAATCACAGTTTGTCTGCGATTTTTTTCAATTCAACGCACTGACTGTAGTGACACGGGTGTTAAATCGTTCGTTTTACTTATCAACATCGTTGTTATTAACCTCTAGCTATAGCCTCTATCCACCACAGAACATTGATCTTTTCACACACCTTTTATATTGATCCTTGGCTACTTTCCTCCAGCTGCTACTACCAATCCGGCCACGAATCGTCGTTCTTCTTAGGCGCGTTTTCCTGTCTCGTGCTCCTAAATTTCATTATCTTTTAGTCCGAATTCAGACCATTTGCATAAACTGTAAATCTGTGTGTTATTCTCCAAATAGTTCGTTTATCATTTACACAGGAATTTCACAGAAGGTAATGGTGTTTATTTTGTTATACAGAACCGAGGGCCTATTGAAGTGACTTAATTTTAAAGCCTTTTTTGTATTTCTAAAACGTCTCTCGACAGGATTGTCATTTAGCTTTTCGGTAATGTCTAATATACTTTTGACTTTTCCACCATCGGTATTTATTTAAACTTTCACACAAGTGGTACGGACTTATTGCCGCATGCTTAATTTTATCGCTGATATAATGTCACTTAGACTAGGCCTTCTGGACATAGTATTATTGCTTGCATATCTTCCTGATTGTCTTCCACTCCGTTTCCCGAAAAAATAAGTAATATGTTTGAAGCAGATAAGTATGGGTATGCATATCATTAAATTGCATTCCGTTAGCAATGCAAAGGCTGTTCATATCATATCCTAGATATTTTCATACTTGTTTGTTTAAACATCTGAAGTTTAAAAATGTAGAAATGATTAAATTTATAATTTTAAGGTTTTCCTAAAAATGTTAGTCTTCTTTACAATGACGTCCAATTTACCCGCAAGTGAAGTTAGAAAATAAGTGATCTCTAAAATATAAAGGTTTATTGTACCGATAGCTTTACTAAACGCCTAGATTTGAGACAATCGCGCTCATAAAAATGAGCGTAAGGCGGTTTGCCCACCGAAACCATCAACGAGTAATGTTATTTTTCGAACTAAACTTGACGATCCTTTGTCGGCGATGGAGTGTCTACAGCGACCAATAAGTTCGAACGACCGAGCTAAATAACTCGAAAATTTCGTGGCCGGGATTTCGGGGTTCGCGGGCGGTCAAGCGGTGAACACGCGGCTATAACTGTATGCAACGCTACTGCGTCATCTCGTTCTTGGTCCGTCCCGCTGACCTTGCGGCGGATAAGAAGTTTAAGTCTGTTAATGATTATAACGGGTTATTCTGCATTTCGTCTCATCTCTCTCTTTTATGATCGTGTCTGCTACAAACGCTGGCGTTTACTAGTATTCAACGGCATACGTACATAATAGAGCTTATTATTATTAGATAGTAAAGGATTGTTTTTATTTTGTTGTAAGTGTTGTTATTAAGTATCTTGCAATCAAGCTGTTTCATTAAAAGTCCGAAAGTGTTGCACTTTCTTAATTTTAATTAATTAATGTCAAATTAGTCTAGCCTTTCAAGAGATTCGCTCACCAAAAACAACATTTTGTTTTAATTTATAGTTATAGAACATTTTTTTTAAACAACTTGGTTGCAACCGTCTCTTAAATGATCTCAAAATAATTGTAAGTTGTAGAAAATCCCAGTCAACATTCTAGTCAGTTACTTAAAATTAGATAAATGTTCGTAGGTAATAATTTAATTAATAATGTTATTATTTTTGCACCTTAATATATTTCACTATGGCGAATATAATACTTATTATAGTATTAGATTATATACTTTGCAAACACTATTATGTCAATAACACAGTCACGCACAACATAAGCACTGTTCCGTAAGTGTCGTATGTAAGTTCGAAGGAGAGGTCCGAATAATGATATACCTAAAACGACAGAAAGAAAAAACTTTAATATAAAGTAAAAATGACGAAATAATACAGACTAAAAAATATTGAATTGGGGAAAATACGCGTCACATCGAGGTACAAATATGATACAGAGAGATATAAATACCACTTGATAAGAAATCTCGATCTAAGCAAAGAAATCTAAGAAAGCTCGAAGCATTAGGTCATATGTTCGACCAATTGTTTCTAAGATCGAGAAATATAGGATTCTGCTTCGTGTAGGATCTTATCATTATGCTGAGAGCAAAGAGTGATGCATGTTTTCAACTAACTAATTATTATTTTTAGTGTTCTTTTTATGTGTCATGTTTGCCGCATGTGATCGTATTTTCTGACATGTTTAGGTTTATGTCTAATGCACTGAGTTGAGTGATGTTCGCGTGTTTAGAGCATTAAAAATATTTTTATTCCTATAATTTGCTTGAATTTTTACCCCTTTTCGCTAGATTGATGAAGGCATTTCAATTCAAGCTTCTTGGTAATTAAACAGAGGATTGTCTCCTATTACCTGGGACTTAGACAGACCTTCGGGGAAATACAGTCGTGATAATAATATTATTTATGTTAAATATTTGTTGCAGCCAACTGGTTCAACTAACTTGCACTCTAACATTTCATTGATATTGATGCCGCGGTATGCTTAGGCATGCCTAGGCTTCCTTTAGCATCATCATTGAAATTTCAATTTTATTGTCTTATTTTTAAGTAATATTTTCTATTTGTCGCATAAAAATTCCTTACAAGGTCGTGCCTGCAATGGGTGCTGGTGCCTTAATTACGTTATCAATCAATCAAGGATGTTTCTAATCCGTTGCTTTATATGCTCGAAAAATATATCAGCTCAAAAGCGCAAATAAAACAATGAATATGGTTTTACAGTCAAAATAAAAGTCACTGCTACTGATAGTGCGTTACGCGTTACCCAGCAGAATGGTATTCTATAAATTTATAGTTTATCTTGGAACTAATACGCATATATATAAGAAGCCGCATTAGTCACTGTCACTAGGTACAATCCTGGATTTTAAAGTCTGAAATCGCCAACCCGCATTGAGCAAGCGTGGTGATTACGCTCAATCCTTCTCTGTATGAGAGGAGACCTGCCCAGCAGTGGGACGATAAAAGGATGATGATGATGAGGATGATAATGGACAATTAAGTACTAGTCAGGGCATTCCACTAAATGCGTTAGTTTATAAAGTTGATCAACCGCGTATTTCCCAAGAGAGCGAAGCAACGCGAGTACTACTTCCAAAGGCCACGTGGAGGACTAAATGGCCTATTTTACCAGTTGGCTGCGACTAAAGGGGTAATTCTCGTATTTTTATGAACATTCCCAGTCTCAATCTGTCAAAAATACCTCTGGGGCTCTACTCTGCTATTTTTATAAATTTGTCATTCCAACATGTATCCATTGTCATTGTGCTAAAAGTTCGCAATCTGCTAAATTCATAATGATCGTCGTTCAATGGAATGGCGATAGAATGACATTGCCACATTGGCCATTATTATAAAACCTGTTAGTAGAAATGATTTTCTTAAAACTACTATTAATTTGAACATTTATTAATATCGGCAGTGATTGACCACTAGAAAGTCATAATGACGCCATTCTCGGTGGTAGGCCATAACACCGGCCGCCGGCAGAAGTTACCACCCACCAGACAAAGCCTTGCCGCCAAGCGATTTATCGTGTTCCGGCATGATGTCTGGTGAAGCCGTAAGGAGGACGGGTCTGAGCAGTTGTGTTGCGATCTGTGCCGGGTACGATGCGCCAAATGTTGTTGTGTTGGGAGTTTGGTCGTGGAGGGTCTTCAGATCAATCTCCCTTTGGCGCAGCATCGTTGGTCGTGTTGTTGGGTTTAACATTGCATCACCTCGCTCAACTGCCGTCTTCCTTCCTATTCGCTCAATCTGAGTGAATAGGTTCTTAGCGCGCTTTACCATCAACGATCGCATCACTGCTTACCATCAGGCGGGATTACGGTCAAGCGCTAGTTTATAATTATTAAAAAAAAAAAAAAAAATTGTAAATTATGAAACTTGTAAACAATCGATCATTATGAGATCACTGAAAGACCATTCTGACATGTTGTAGTAGCAGACTAGGGCCCCTGATTTCTTTACATATTTTACAAGCTTTTGACATAAATTCTTTGACAAAAATCGCTAAGATAAAAACGTGACTAGATTTTGAACATTTGCAATTACGGGAATTAGCCTTCATTTTTAAATGTCTCAGTATTAAATGTCTCAATATTAAATGTGATAATAAAGCCAATTTAATGTTGATACCTTCACCAATTACTTAAATACAAAAATAAATTTCTTCATGAGTTCAAATTGCTACCAATAGAATAATTATTTGTTATTATAATTAATTATATTATAAATAATTATTATAATTATAATTAATAATAACGTGATCTCATTATTTATTTTGAAATATATACATAGTTGCATTTTTATTGTTTTTGTATTATTACTAAGTAATTTTTATATTTTGTGTACGATTTTGTGCACAAGGACCGATTTCAGTACACTGAGCCACAACACGCTGATACTAAGTATCTTTTATTAAAAACAAATCTAAACTTCATGTAAATAATTGTATCAAATCAGCACATTCTAGCCTATTGTTATGTATACGTCCTTTGAAAAAGACCTACTTAAAAATACTGATAAGAAAACTTATCCTGTGATCCGCAGCAAAATATATCACCCTGGTTCGTGGCTCGAAGCTTCTGCTGTTAAACGGTTTCTCCTTCTTTAGAAGTGGCAGTATCCGTAATGGAGGTGCCCGGTTCAGCTGTTCCTCATCCAGCATATCAAGCAAAAACTGTAAGGCGTTTGCGCATATCTCCGAAAATGACGTAATCATTAAAGCTAATTTGGAACATAATCATCCACCGATAAAATATGTACAGATTGGAGACGGGAGATATCTTAAAGTGTAATGATAGATCTAAGAAACATTCATGTTTTGTATCACAGTTTAATGAAACTAGAATAAGCAGGCTGCTAGCCTCATAGCCCAAATTGGTAGCTGAAAATTATCGCGCACTGGATTTTGAACTGTCGGTGTTGAGCCGAGCATTGGGAATCCAACATATCCACATCTCAGCTCGTCAATATATTCTCTTGGGAGTATTCTATTGAAACTCCTTAGTGAGCTAGGCCAGCTAGAGGCCAAATTTTACGCACAGATTTGACTGTAATAAAACAGCATTGCACAGATTTTTTTAAATAATTATAAACTAGTGCTTGACTGCAATCCCTCCTGATGGTAAGCAGTGATGCAATCGTTGATGGTAATGCGCGCTAGTTTATTAAGAGCCTATTCACTCTAGCCTTGAAGACACTTAAATTGTAGTGTGACAGAAACAGCGCCACTGGCAAATTATTTTGATGTGTTTTGATATGTTTTGTTTTGACAACATTTACAACTACCGGCACTCTAATTACGTAACACACTTTAACCAATTTGAATCACTTTGAAGCAAATTGCTAATCCATTGCTCCAAATGTTTGAAAAATTTGTTTGCTAAACAATGTAAAAGACGCAATGAATATTGTTGAACTATCAAAATGAAATCCATTGCTACTGATGGTGTGTTATGCAATTACCCTGCCGAACGCCACAAAATGAACGCCTAAAGTATGACCTTTAGGCGTTCATTCGCTGACGACCACTACAACTAATTTACTGACCACTGCATGAGCAGAGGTCAGTAAATTAGTTTCATTTTCAATGCGTTTTGTAATTTACACTTTTACAATTACCCTGCCGAACGCCACAAAATGAACGCCTAAAGGATGACTTTTAGGCGTTCATTCGCTGACCACTACAACTAATTTACTGACCACTGCATGAGCAGAGGTCAGTAAATTAGTTTCATTTTCAATGCGTTTTGTAATTTACACTTTTACAATTACCCTGCCGAACGCCACAAAATGAACGCCTAAAGGATGACTTTTAGGCGTTCATTCGCTGACCACTACAACTAATTTACTGACCACTGCATGAGCAGTGGTCAGTAAATTAGTTACATTTTCAATGCGTTTTGTTTTTGTAATTTACACTTTTACATGTATTTGTAAAATAATCTTCAAAATGCGTAATTTTTTTATGTGGAAATGAGCCAGTTCTTGATTTCGATCTCGTTTGATGAAAAGTGATGGAAGCGGGATTTAGGGTTTCTCTACAGTCCGTCGTAAAAAAAAATGTCTTCCATCACTATCCATACAATTGATACACTGATATTTACATAATTATACTGTAATATAAATGTGTGTGTACAAAGGGCCTAATAGTTGTTTGCTAATAGAATATTTTGTTGTACTATTATAAATAATTATTTATTTAAATTGGCAATTTGCAATTTAATTTTAAGGACGAATTATATGCATTAATGTTTAAATAAAAAATATAATTATTTTCTTATTGTTTTATGGAATATCAAGTTAATGTTTTGTTCATTAGAGGTTACTATTATTTGCAGTAGTAGCTGTACCTTTTCTAGCAAGTACGCACTACATACAGTCCTTTCAAAATTATTTTACTTGTGATTTTGCATCACTGTCCAAATCAAATTGATTTTTATTCTCATTATCATAAAGTTGCAGTTGGGTTGCTGAAACTGACAAGTCTGACACTATTTTATACTTCGAAGGAATTAAAAGAATATGAAATAATATTTTTATTCAATTTTCAGCTACATACATAACTTTAGAGCAAGGAAAGTCTCAGCTCTTACTGATCAATGGGTACAGCTTCTCGAAAAACAGTCGGATGTCTAAAGGCGGTAGTAGATACGCCTGTTCCAGCTATCTCTCTGAGAATTGCAGGGCATTCGCCCACGTCAGCGCCGATAACATCATTCTCAGGAAGAACACGGAGCACAACCACGAACCTCCAACATTTTATAAGATGAAGGATGGGAAGTACCTAAGAGTTAAGAAGTAGAACCAGGTCGCCGCGTTGTGTTTCACGCGCGCTTCTAAGAGATGACAGCACAAGTGAGTCCGATGCCTACCACAGTGGCGGGGGTATTTCAAGTTTTTATTTGTGAATCTTATTATTTCATAATTGATAGAGTTGATTGGTAAACGAATAAAGCGTGTAATTTACATTAAACCGCATGTTATTATTAGCAAAACCAATAAGCACTTCGTGGAGAGAGAAACCGAATAGCCAGGCCCGAATTTCCGTTTAGAAAAACACAAAATATTGTAGATTTCTTGTATATAATTGAGATACAATGTTGATAGTTGACGGCGCGTTGTGTTTCACGCGCGCCTAAAGAGATGTTAGCATATCGTGACGAGGGCCATGAAGACCGATGCCTCCTGGGTCAGGGTTGCGGGTTGGTTAAACAAGATACGGTTGCCCTGGCCGTCGCACAGGCAAGTGAAGAAACATGGGTGGGTTTTAGTCAGTAAAAGTGTGGGACGCCCTTCCGCTCCGCCTGGAGCGGGAGATGTCATTTGATGATTTCCCAGACCAACAAAAAAAAGGTCATTTTGGTAATCGATGTGCCCTGCCCACTGTCCACTGCCCACTGAAGAAGAAGAGGAAGGTTTAACTTTAACTTTAGTTATCTTAGTTTTTCTGTATATATGTTACCGGAAATGTATGAAACCTAGGAATTATATACAATTACTAGGAAATGTATACAATTCCGAAGCTATATAGGAAATGTGTAAAATATTGTTCCAAACATTATTTAAAACACACATATCCTGGGAAATGTATACATTTCCTAGAAATTGTATAAAATTCCTATATCGTATGAGGAAATGTATAAAACCATGCTTTCTATGAATAAAATTAATAAAACACGTTAAACTTAGAAACAGATTTATTATTAAGACTCCGGTTGAAACAATTAGGTTAGGTTAGTTTTGATATAATCCCCGCATACTAATGGACATCTTTAAAGTAATACATTTCCGTTAGCTATTTAGGAAATGTATAGATTTACTAGGAAATGTGTGTTATAAAATTTATTTCACACATTTCCGAGCAAATTTAGGAATTATATAAATTTCCTAGGAATTGTATACAATGACGCATTACATACATTTCCGTTAACATATACACTTACCAGCATCGTTCGACAGCTCGTTTTAAAATGCTGTATTTACTCTCTTCTCCTTTATCACCGGGACGGCACGACAGGTACCATAAATTAGCGTCTTACTTCGCTGAATTCTCAAACATGGCTAAGTCAGCTAAGATCAGTGCGCTGTACATGCGGCCGACTGCACGCGTTAAATAGGTTTAGGTAGGTATCACCTGTACATGGGGCCCTACTATGACGTGTCAAAACTATCATTAAACCGTTGTGAAAAAGGGATAACGCTATTCATCTTGTATAGCTCCATCTTTATCTGATACTGGAACCATGATGGCTTGAACTCATCCTATTAAACCCCAAGAATGTTGTTTGATGTTGTCTTATGTTTCAATTTATTAATAAAGTTTTGTATTGAAATAAAAATATGTGTTTTGTCTTTTCGCGTGTCTTTGGCCATAAGGTTCAATTCACACGTACCACAACCACACCACAACTGCGCCACGTGGTCGGGCATATATTTTGTATTGAAAATGAATATTACAATTTACCCCTACCACATTTTGCCGTTGTCGACCATCTGTGTAATCTGACCACATCGCAACCACCGTCGGCGGCACCGCGGCCACATCGCCACCACATGACGTCATCAACAGCGCGCGCCTATAGTCGTATTTTTAATTAGACGAAGTCAACTGATGTTTACTCTATTGTCAGTTTTTGATGAAATAAAAATAATGTTGTGACAATGTGAATGAAAGACTAAGCAACCACATCGACATTTTGCCGGTACCACAACACAACTGTAAAAAGCCGCTGCGACACACCACAGATTGACCACATTTTGTCGATGCGACGTCGTGTGGTTGTGGTACGTTTGAACTGACACTAAGACCACCACTAGTTAAAACGCAAAATAGAATGTCTCGGCCACCTGTTCCGACACGATAGATATGCGCTACTCCAACTGAATATTATGGTGGGCAAGGTAGAAGGGAAGAGGCGCGCTGGACGAAAGAGAAAACGAAACATCAGGGTGTGGACCGGCATTACTTCCATCGAAAAACTGTTCCGACTTGCGTTTAACAAGACCGAGTACAAGAAGCTGACGGCTAACCTTCAGAATTGAAGAGGCACTGGAAGAAGAAGAAGTAAAACTACCAGAATTACTAAATACAGGCAATAATGTCGACGTCAAGTCAAATATATCAACCTATGTGGAGTTAAAATAGCTTGCGCTTAGAACAAATTTAAAATAGCATATACTAAGATGTGTTCTTATTCAATTTATTTCCTAGGACCGAAGAAATGTCTTGACAAATAAGTTGCTATGTTTAACGGCCATACCGTGTGACACACCATCTGAAGTAACATCATTATCAACCTTTTTTTTTATCGTCCTCCTGCTGGGCACAGGTCCCCTCGCATACGGAGAAGGATTGAGCGTAATCACCACGCTTGCTCAATGCGGGTTGGCGATTTCGGACTTATAAAGTCTAGGTTTCCTCAAGATGTTTTCCTTCACCTTCAGTCATTGGTATTCAAGATATACTTAGAAAGTACATATAACTTTAGAAAAGTTACACTCATACTTGAGATGCTGGTGTTTTAACCACTAGGCCTCTACGACTACCTCTGAATTAACGAAACTGAGAAAATATAAAGCTATGTGTCATGCTGTGCTCAGTAAATTATATATTAATTTATATCTTGAGGATCAATTTTACAACTAAATGTGAAAACATTAAAATTAATCTTTAAGGTACGGTATTTTTTTTATGACGAAATGAGCTTTTTTAGGGTTCCGTATCCAAATGGCAAAAACGGAACCCTTATAGATTCGTCATGTCTGTTTGTCCGTCTGTCCGTCCGTATGTAACAGCCATTTTTTTTTTCGAAACTATAAGAGCTATACTGTTGAAACTTGGTAAGTTCGTTCTAAGTAAGTGTATTCTGTGAACCGCATTAAGATTATGAGGCAAAAATAAAAATTAAAAAAAATTATAAATATTGGGATACTTAGAACTGAAACTCAATTTTTTTTTTCATCAAACACACGTGTGGGGTATCTATGGATAGATCTTCAAAAACTATATCGAGGTTTCTAAAAATGTTTGTTTCTAAACCGAATAGTTTGCGTGACAGACGCTTCCAAAGTGGAAAAAAGTTGGTCCCCCGTCCCCCTCTAACTTTTAAAATAAGAAAATGAAAAATCTATAAAAAACACATATGTTTTTTATGGATTTTACATTTTTCTTATTTGTACATTACTATAAAAACTACCAACGAAAATTGTTTTGAACGAGATCTAGTACCTAAGTAGTTTTTTTTTTAATACCTCGTAAATCGAAACCCGCTTATTAGGTACCGCGTAATCTTTAATATAATAACTTAAATACTTTAATTTCACAAATCAATGGTACGGAGCCCTTTGTGCGTGAGTTTTTTTTTTATCTCGATCTCGATTGGTGAAAAGTGATGGAAGCGGGATTTGATGCTTAACGACATCTGTACACCGTAAGGGGTCTCTATAGTTCGTCATAGAAAAAAAGTATCTTTCGGCACCATCCATGCAACTGATACACTGATATGTATTTGCATATACTGTAATATGTACAGTACAAAGGGCCTAATAGTTGATTGGCAATATATTTTTTTTTGTACTATTATAAATAATTATTTAAATTTGCAATTTAATTTTAAGGACGAATTTGTATTTTTGAAATAAATAATATACTTAATTATTTTCTTATTGTTCTATGGAATATCAAGTTAATGTGTTGTTCGTTACAGGTTACTATTATTTGCAGTGGTAGCTATACATTTTCAAGTAAGTACGTATTACATACAGTCCTTTCAAAATTATTTTACCTCTGATTTTCATCACTGTCCAAATCAAATTGATCTTTATTCTCATTATAATAAAGTTGGGTTGCTGAAACTGACATATCTGACACTATTTTATACTTTGAAGAAATTAAAAGAATATGAAATAATATGTTTATTCAATTTTCAGCAACATACATAACTTTAGAGCAAGGAAAGTCTCAGCTCTTACTGATCAATGGATACAGCTTCTCGAAGAACAGTCGGAAATTGTCTAAAGGCGGTACACGATACGCCTGTTCCAGCTATCTCTCCGAGAAATGCAGGGCATTCGCCCACGTCAGCACCGATAACATCATTCTCAGGACGAACACGGAGCACAACCACGAACCTCCAACATTTTATAAGATGAAGGATGGGAGGTACCTAAGAGTTAAGAAGTAGAACCAGGTCGGCGCGTTGTGTTTCACGTGCGCTTCTACGAAATGACAGCAGTAAGTGAGTCCGAAGCCTGCCACGGCCGTGGGTTGTTTCAGGTTTTTATTATTATGTATGTAATTCCTATTATTTCATGATTGTAATCGAATAAAGAGTGAATTACATTAAACCGCAAGTTTTGTTAACAAAACCAATAGGCACGGTAGTGGAGAAAGAAAGCGAACAGCGATGTACGATTTTCTCGCTCAAAAAAACGTACAAAATATTGTAGAATTCTGCTATGTTAAAGAGATATAATGTTAATAGTTGACCTTTTGGACCCAACGGCCATCTATTGCCCTGCCCATTGTCACTAAGTTTGGTTTTTCTGTATATACGGTTGCCAGCGAGTGATCGTTCGTCGCCGTCGCTTACTCGCTGCTCATCGCTCAATTTAATTCGTAGGACCGAAGGAATGCCTGTACAAATAAGTTGCTTATGTTTAACGGCCATACCATGTAACACACCATGTGAAGTAACGAAACTGAGAAAATATAAAGCTATGTTTACATTCAATTCATGTTGAATCGGTCTATTTATACACCGTGGAATTTTAGTCGTTGTCGTTATTATTATGGTGCATTACTAAGTTTGAAACACCCAGTCGGGCTTGCAAAGGCACACAGAATGGAGCGGCGACATCTTAACCAGAGTTTATTCACCCTATCTCAAATAATAATAATTTTTTTTTTCATCCTCATCATCATCATCTTAGCTACATGAAGTTCACTGCTAGACTTTGCCCTCCTCCAAGGATTTCCAAAAAGAACGGTTGGACGCGGCCTGCATCCAGCGCTTCTTTCCGATCTTGGTCAGATCATCCGAGTGTACGTGGTCGCCATTCAAGAGCCTTTCTGCCCCATCGGCCATCGGCTCTTCGAGCTATGTGCCCCGCCCATTGCCACTTCAGAGAGCTAATCCGCTGGGCTATGTGGCGACTTTAGTTCTTCTACGGATCTCCTCATTCCTGATTTTTTTTTTTTTATTAAGGCCGTCTCTTTCCTTCTTGCATGGCAAGAATCCTTGTCTATCTGTTTTTTTGTTATAATTCCAACTTAGTTTTTTACCGCCTCATTCCTGATTAGATCACGTAGAGAAACACCTGGCATAGCCCTTTCCATAGGTCTCTCTTTTTTTTAAGTCGCTTTTATTTAACTAATTTTGAATAGACATTCGATAGACGAAGTGGACTGTTTAAGACGACTAAATTTCCAAAATGTATAATGAAATAAAAAATATTTCAGGGATAACGCGAATGTCAAATGCAGAAAGGCAAAAAAGATATCGTGAGCGTCTAAAAGAAAATCCAATAAAATATGAAGAAGTAAGAAAAAAACAACTAGAAAGAGCCCGAAAAAGGAAAATGAGAAATAAATGGTTTAAGTGATAAAGCTTAAACAAGATATTTCTCCATATTTTTTATATGGAGAAAATATCACGAGAGATGTCCAAAAAATACATTTTGAGTACAAATTAACTTAATGAAGCTGTTTATCTTTTCAACTAAATACCGCTTGTGTTTTTTAACTAAGTTGAATCTATGACCTTGTATTTACTGCAATTACGGACTAGAGAATTGTCTAAAATAAATAAATTATTATTAATAGAGGTTTATTTCGATTATTTTCGGTTTTAAACCACTGATTGTATGATTTAAGTAGATCCAATAAATAACTAAATCTAGCAAATTTTAGTTTTATATTATAGAGAATATATTATTCCGGGAATTAAATATTTATGCTAAATTTATTAGTTCATTAATCTATTCATTGAGGACCTCCAAACAAAAACTGTACACACAACAATTTTAAACATAACTTTTAAACTATTTAAAAAAGATACTTACAAAGCTTTCTTCATAAAGCAGACCATCTTCAGGTAACACACGAAGTCTTTAAACCTGTTATAAATAATGCTTTTCAGTTTTATTTTTTAGTTTGCCCTGACCATATTATCTGATGGCACCTTCATAGTATCGGTTTCGTTATGAATTTTATCAGTTCAGTTATTTCTCAGTATGTAGCAGCATGAGTATATTTTCTACCCGTTTGTAATTAGTATTATATTGATTTTGTAGAAAATTTTATCATCAAACCAACATATGAAATAGGAATATAAAAATCTAAAATCTAAGACTTATGTATTTTTTTTTTATCTTTGCTGGTTATTAACTGGTTTACAGTCTATTGATGCGGAAGCCTAGAAAATCTGATAAGGCTGAATTAGATGTGTATAGTACCATTGGTTAAGTCCATTTGGTGGGCATTATCATCGCGGTTGAAAATCTATGAATCAAATGGCCACGGACCTACGAACCTTACCAATAAGGTAATATGTGTGAAAGTATGATTCTCTAGGGTTGCGGGTTGGTTAAAAAAAATCGTGGCCCTGGCGAAGAGGCAAGTGAAGAAATACTGGTGGGTTTTATTCAGTAATAGCCTGACACGCCCGCTCCACCCAGAGCGGGCGAGCCAGAGAGCATTTGATGTTTTCCCAACCCAAACAAAAAAAAAGGTATGTTTCTCTAGGGCATCTGCCCCAGCGTATCCACTCACATCAGCCTTAGTAAAACGTGTGTTAATAATATTGCAGTCCAATATATAACTTTGGAACGGGGCACAAGGCTGTTGATGTACAACGGCTACAGTTTCTCCAAAGGCATCACAAACCCGCGCGGTGTGACCAGGTACGCATGCTCGTGCGCCTCTACCAAGCGATGCAGGGCATTCCTTCACGTCAATGCAGAAGACCTCATCATCAAGCACGACGCCTATCACGACCATGAACCTCTTAGGTATGTTCAGTTGGCTAATGGTCGCTACTTCAAATTAAAACAGATCAAAGGACTACCTTCCCAAGATTATCATTATGACGGCACCAGCTAACTATCTGGACTTAAGTTCTATTTTAATAATTACAAATAAGTTTTTTAACAGATGTAGGTATCTTGTTATTACAGCATTTGATCTGGTGATAGTGTGTTCTTTGATTGATACATCAATCAATTTAAAATGAAAGAAATGCTGCTAGACTTGATTTATTTTATTAAGTAATCTGGATTTTTACGTGAAAATGGTTAAACTAATGGACAGAGTTTAGTGTTAATAATAAAATTTATATTAATAATTAATTGATGTAGTAGATAATTATAATGGATTTGTACGCTTTTTGCCAAAGCATGGAGAAACCTGTGTCAATATTGTAACATCTCACACATTGTGTAACTCTGTCTTTATAAAATTCTGAATCTGATTCTGAATACTTCATAAATCCAAAAAATCAAAATCAAAAGTCATTTATTCAAATTGGGCTGAGAATCAGCCGTTTTGAACGTCAATATTACATAAGACAGTAGATACCCCTATACGCCCGCCCTTCGCCACTGCCTAGTGCTTTAATTGGGAAGAAGTAGCCGAACAAACTCCCCAGCAGCACAGCTGTCTGTTGCTTTAATAAAAAACACATAGAGAACGTTATCCTGCCAAAGATTATAATAACCGTTAGACCAGCTACACCTCGTAGGATGTGCCACATTTTACTTCTAATTATTTCGTCTTTACGTAATAACAATAGGATTTTAAGTGTAAACCTGTTACTAACAATTTATTGATGTTGTTCAAAATAAAATGATTTTCTAACAACCACTTTTTTTTTGTCTACTATTGTTTTAATTATCTCCTTTTAATTAATTTTAACTTAATATAGTCCATCTGTTCCGTTCCGAAGGTTTAGGTTCCCCGCGACTTTCACCAGGTCGTTGGTTCACCTTTCGGGGGCCTACCCACGCTGCGTCTTCTGGATGCGGGAGGCGCAGGGCCGGTCGTCGTGGAGATCCTTGGAGAGGGCCTGCATCCAGCAGTGGACGTCTTTCGGCTGAGATGATGAATTTTGATATTCTAATGTTAATCCGTCATCATCATCAATTCAATTCAATTCAACTTTTATCAAATCATCAACCTTTTTATTGTCCCACTGCTGGGCACAGGCCTCTTCTGATACAGAGAAGGAATCACCACGCTTGCTCAATGCGGCGATTCTAATTTTAATTGATATCAACAAAATATAAAAAATTATAACAAATGGTTTTTTTAACTGACATTTTATCATTGATTCTTTTTTTGTAATTACTAGCTGCACCTCGTAGTTTCACCCGCGTAAGTTTGGTTTCTTTGGGAATATCGGGACAAAAAGTATCCTATGGTTATTGTTATTCCTAGTTATAAACCAACTATGTGCCAAATTTCATTCAAATCCATTCAATAGTTTAGGCGTGAAAGTGGAACAAAGTACAAAACAACAAACTCACTTTCACTTTTATAATATTAATAAGGATCTTGTACTCTCCTATTTGCGAAATGTAATACTATTTTCTTCTACAACATTTGTTTTCCAACCTTTTGTATTTCAGTTAGATTCGTAACAAATAGTATGGGGACTGAATATCTTCTCGTCGATGGATTCGTCTTCAGCAAGCACTCGAAAATCCGGAATGGTGGCAAAAGATATGCTTGCGGAAACCGACTATCGAAGCGCTGCCCTGCTTACGTACATATAACAAACAACAATGTGATACTCAAGTACTATAATAACCACTCTCATACTCCACCATCTTTAGCCTTCACATCTAGTGGGCACTTTGTTAAAACTGGCTAGTTTTTAGATCAGTGGCCTAATAGGGATGTATCCAAGGTATGAAATTCAAAAAAATAATTAGTCCTGTCTTATAGATAATAAAAAGAATTAAAACCCGAATTTTTATTTTGTCGAAATTACCAAAAACCACTGAGATATAGCCTATTAAAGTTACCAGCATAAGAGACGTAATAAGCCCCCACTAATTACGTCACGCCGTGGTATATTTAGTACCACGGTGTGACGTCATGCGACATTTCAAATCAACATATCTTCCTAAGTATTTGAATGAAAGAAAAAATAAGTGTTCAATATTTTTTATAAATCTATCTGATGGCCTTTAGATTATTTTTTAGGATACAACCCAATTGTGTAATATACTAACAAACTAAATTAAATTTAAGTTCAGTGCATCTTTTTCTAACTATTTCATTAAGAAAGGGACAGAAGATAAAATATAAATTTAGACCTGTCAAATTGGTGCGCTCCTGACGTAAACTGGCGTATTTACAGTCGCCATGTTTATAATCGCATCTAAACTGTCAATGGAGTATCTTAATTTGACAGGATTAAACTAAAATGTTATCTTCTATGCTTTTCTTAACGAAATGGAAAGAAAAAGATGCAATTAACTTAAAATTTGTTTAATATGTGAACAACAGAATCCGCGCCAATGTCAATCTGAATCATTATGAAAGATCGCTAATTCATTTCTGTATGTGTTCGACAAACTTATTTGCACAGCAACTTTATAACGCAATGAGTGTCGCTAAACTGTCAAAATTTAAGCTATTGCTACTGATATAGTGTGTTACGCAGTTACTCCGCTGAAGTACAGTCGACTTGAAAGGAAGCATGGTCACGTGATCAGTTGGCATTCCGTCTTTACGCAAGTAATCTATTCCTCTATGTTTTTGATTGTTTTTACTAAAGCATACTCTGCTACGTGTAGAATTCAGAAGATTTAGAATATATTGTTAATATAATTTCTTAATAAGGGAAAGAGATATTCCATATACTTTCATTGCCACTTATGTCCGATTGTTCAAATTTCGAACGTTCAAAATTTAGCCGAAATCACATCTCAATTGACAATTAGAGGAATTTTTTAGAGATTGAGATTGGGATGTGAATGTTCTTCGAATACGATTGGGAATTTTCCACGTTATATATTAGGTACCTACTTGTGCTATATAAGAATTGAATTAACATTACTTGCAATTACGTTTTTGGACGTAGTTTAATATTTCAGCAACGGCCTGTCGACTGTTATGAACCGTTTTTGGATGAGTGTATCAGATTTAATATTTGGGTTTATTGTAACATTTTACAGTCAATAAACTTTATTAACCCTAGAAAGAGGGGAGCAGTGTACTGCAATTGGAAATTAAATCTATAGTAATATATAAAGCTGAAGAGTTTGTTTGTTTGTTTGAACGCGCTAATCTCAGGAACTACTGGTCCGATTTGAAGAATTCTTTTTGCGTTGCATAGCCCATTAGTCCAGGAAGGTTAAGGGAAATATGTGTTAAGATAGGAGCATTAAGCTCCTATCTTAACACCTATTTCTTAAGTAAATTTACTGCAGCGCAGTCAGAGGTTTTAGAACCGTTGCCGGGTTACAAGATGAATATGCTGCGATGGATGACGATGCGGAAAGACCGCGTCAGGAACTCCCGCATCCGTGGCAGTATTCGTGTCCGTGACATAGCAGAGAAACTGCCTACGCTGGTACCGTCACGCCTTACGGAAACCGGCATGTTACGTGGGTAACAAATGTCTTGCCAGTGCGCCTTCGCCGGCCGAAACAAGCGAGGTAGACCAAAGAAGTGCTGACTTGACGTTGTAAGACATGACATGCAAGCCAATAATCTCAACATGGGATGCCAGAGATCGTGTGGAATGGAGGAGTAAGTGTAGGAAAGCGGACCCTGGGCTCCAACGCGAAAGCCGCGGATGCAACCGGGATTATACGCTGAGATGATGATGATGATCAGTTGTTTGTAGTTAATTAGTCAAAAAAGTCAGTATTGTTTCGACTGCCCGTGAATTTTGTCGAAATTATTGTTAATTTGTGAATGGCTGAATGAAGGAATACTTTCAATCTTGCTAAATATTCGTGAAGATGAATCGAATTGTAGCTCTGAAGCGCAGAACGCGATAGTGACGATGATTGTGCGGTAACACTTTTCAGCTCGAGTTCTACGGAAGAACCTCACCAGGAAGACTTCAGTTCAGGATTCGGTGGCTGAGGAGAAAAAAATAAAGAAACCAGCCACTAAAAGGCCCATAGATGCCATCCGATATGACGCAATAGATCACTGGCCGGAACACACCGAGTATCAGAGGTGCAAATATTGTAAAAAGGGGCAAGCGTCTACTCGTTGTACCAAATGCAATCTCCATCTTTGTTACGTGGCTAAAAGAAATTGTTTTGTAGCTTTTCACAAGCACTGATGTCATTATTTTATTATACTTTGAAAACATATTTTATCGTTGTATTATTCTGATCAAGCTATGTCAAAAGTGTATTTTATATATTATACTATACGCCCATTGCACACACGATTTACTGATGTCAAAAGCAATGTATAATATACGCTAATTACCTCAAGTTATCAGCTAATTATATTTTTTATTCCATTTTTCCTACCCTTGGTTTAAGTCTAATAATCATAATCAGGTATTATTGATATATGAAATATCATGCGACCTTAAGGCTTAATAAAAAAAAGAACATTGAGACATATTCAGAAATTTACTCAAGAAGCTAATAGGCAAAAAGGCCACAACAATTAGATACTAACTTTGGAACAGCTGGAAAATTTTATCGCTATTTGCTATGCTCGAGGTGCCTACGGCGCAAAATATATTCCAAAAAATGAACTATGGAGTAAAACCTGGAAGTTTTTTTTTCAAAAGTAATGCTTCGTGACAGATACAAAAAAAAAATATGAAATTTTTGCGATTTGATCACAGATCTGAAAAAAGTTCACGACTTCAACCAGACAAATTTGCACTAATATCAGACGTTTAGAAGAAATTTACTGAGAACTGCTTAGGTATCTTGCTACAAGCCAGGAGAAAATATTACAGTAGACAAACAAGTCTTTTGTACTAAGGTTAAATACAGGTTTTTTCAATATTTTACTAACAAGCCTGATAAGTTTGGAATAAAATTTTGGCTTTATGCCGATGTGGATTTAAAGTTTGTGCTCAGTGGCTTTCCCTATTTAGTAAAGGATGAACGGCCACAAAACCCAAACCATGGTGAACCCGTTGTTATGCTTCTCGTGGAACCTTTTGCAAATACTGACCGAAATATAAATACTGACAACTTCTTTACATCGGTAAGGTTGTCAGATAACTTGCTCGCAAAACGCACTACGGTTGTAGGAACTATGAACCGGGCACGACGAGAGATTCCACCTTACGTCAAATCACTTCGTATGACTTTCTTTGAAATAATCCTGAAATTTGATAAATACACTCACAATTTATCAAGGAAAACGGAACAAGAACCTGTTATTGGCTGATCAGATAGCAAAAAATATAGTGTCAAAGCAGTATCTCGAAGGTGGCCCGAACAGGTTTTTTTCAATATACTAGACCTAGCAGGGATAAATCCTTTCATTTTGTATAAAAAAATTTCAGGTACCAATATAAAACGAACAAATTTCTTAATGAGTTTAGCAAGTGAACGGTGCGGTAAAGTAGAAATCGAGGAAGGACTTTCTGGAACTGAAGAGTCTACATCTTCTACTCAAGATCCAGAAACTCGGAAAAGGCGAGTTTGTTATGTACAAAAGTGCAAAAATAAAACTTATAAAGTCTGCGACACTTGTAAAAAGTCACTCTGCGGCTCTTGTAATGTAAGCAAAATCTTGAAATGTAAAAAATGTGTATAAATATTATAATTAATCGTACATAAAACCCTGTTTTATTACTATAGTTACCATTTTTAACAGTTAAAATTAAAAAGTAATTAATAATAATAAATTGGAGGAGTCATTTGACCGGTCGCCGTCTTTGTTAAAACTGTTAACATTCGCAAAATGATACACGTTATTGGTGCATAGCCCCGTTGACTGTCATCAAATGACTCCAAAAACAAAAGGGGCGCGCGGCATCTATTTTAAAAGGAAGCTTCTAGAATCTAAAAATAAATGTTATTAAAATGGGTTTTTGCAATAACGCTTATACTAAATCGAATTACTAACAAGTTTTCATGGCTTGGTTGTCATAGCAGAAATGACCCAGTCCCACTCAAGACTAAATTATCAAACTGTTTTTATTCAAATAGTATAGATAGTCTACGGTGTATTATTTGGATCATACAATTAATGTGGAAAGTAAACATTGAAAAAACAAAAACAAAACATTGTTTAGATATCAAAGATTGTGAAAGACTTCTAAATCTGCCAATCCGAATTTTACCATAACTGCGTAACTCGCTTTGTATCACTTTGAGGATATAATAATAAAAAGTATTAATTTTACAAAAACAGCACTTTGCATTGTACCTACATTGTTAGAAAATAATATATTATTATTAAATAATATTGCTATCCATTGCTTCATATGTTCCAAAAAATTGTCTGCTTGATAACCTAAATAAGGAAATGAATGCTGTCTGCCAACTGTCAAAATGAAATACATTACATTAAATTACAGTACAGTTAGTATGGATATTACGCCACTAACCCGCTGGTCCTTTTGACCACACACTTAGCTTAGCTATTAAACATCTCGACTTTTTTCAGACACGGAATGCAGACTCATCACTTTACTATCAGGGAAGGTCCTTCTTAAAGTGGACGGCTATACATTCTATAAGGCGTCCAATGCTAGCGTGGTCCACAACAGATGGAAGTGCTCGGCGTACGGTACGGTAAACTGTCTCGCTTTTGCTGTTCTTAGCGAAGACGAAACTTACATCATCAGGTCCAACCTCATCCACAGTGGACACAATAAACCAAAGTTAAAGTTTCTTATGAATGGTCGATATGCTACAGTTTAAACGTAAACTGATTATGAAATGTAACCCATTGATACAGTAGGTACACTAGGTACTTTATTATTAATATTTCTTAACTAAATATTATAATATCTCTCAACTGAATATTATATCTCTTAACGGATTATTATATTTCTTAACTGAATATTATATCCCATTACTGAATATTACATAGGGTGAATGGTGAAATCTCTGGTAATCATTGACCGATATTTGAACATATAATTTTACTCATTTTAATAACTTTCCTTGAGAAACTATCTGTTAATTTTACCAAGCGCATCCCATCAGCCTCTCACATATGGTCCCATTCATAAAATATAGCCCATATCCTCTCAAAGAGGGCCCCACCAGAATTTATGAGATTAGATAGAGAATTTATAAGAACTTTATGAGTTGATTATTGCTATGCTTATAAACCTGCATCATCATCGACCGCATCTTAGCTTACCATTAGATGAGATTGTGTTCAAACACGAGCCTATTAACCAAAATATGTAATGTATAATTTAACATAATACTCAAACATACCTCATACATTGTAAGACTCCTGAAAGCTATAAATTTAAGCTGACCTTTGCTATATATTTTAGTAGATTTACTTTATAGTAAATTAATTTTAAGTAATTTATTGTTCTAACTTTAAGCACTGTCAATAATACCGAAATAAATAAACAGCATGAAAAAGAAATTATGGTTAATAATTAGGCCACTTTTATTGGAAGGGTATATAATATTAATCGTAACTTAATTACTGTGTACCCATTTTCTGCAGATCTCATATTCATCACATTATTATCTGGTGAGTGTTCTTCTAGTGGTTGACGGCTATACGCTTCACAAAGCTACAGGGCTCAAATGTATAAGACGATATCGTGCCACTGAAAATCAAGCGGCAATAGGCTGGAAGAAGCTCATTTTTACTTATTTAGATAACACTGGCTTTTGTCCTCTCATTTTACCTTACGTGTCGTGGTGAGAATTTAACAGAATAGATCGGCAAATGTCAAATTAATTTATGCCATGCGCCGTGTTTTCAATCGATATGTTTTGAAGTCATCATCATCATCGTCTCAGTGTTAATCCCAGTCCCATTTGAAGCTATTCGGCTTTGGAGTCTGGGGTCCGCTTTATCAGGCTAATTGCGATATATTCTGAAGTATCAACTACATTATGGAAGTTATAGTCCAATAAAATTTTAATTCATTCCTCAGTCGATCCCTCTTCTGTTATATTAGAGCGAAAAATAAGAAATACCTTAAATAATGTTTAGTTGTGAAAAACGGATGCTGGAAGACGTCGAGTTGGAAGGCCACCCACAAGATGGACCGAAGTGATGGTTGGTCGCAGGAATCAGCTGGGTGGGAAAAGCACAGAACTGGTCAAAATGGCAGTGTTTGAAGGAGGCCTATGTCCAACCGTGGAAGATTTTCGCCTGAATTGATAGTGTTTATGTGAACAACTGAGTTCCGGTTTCTACGATGACATAAAACTATGGCAAAAGGCCATCTCAAACAGCGATTCCCTAAGGTTTTCATATTCATATGATCTGACCAAGATTATGTCTGGACTTTAAAAGAGACTGTTATCGAAACAAACTCATCTAACTAAGTTAGGTAGGAACTGCCGATCACATCATCATCATCATGTCAGCCTAAAGACGTCTACTGCTGGACATAGGCCTCCTCCAAGGATCTCCACGACGACCGCTTCTGCGCCTCCCGCATCCAGCGGTTTCCCGCGAACTTCACCAGGTCATCGGTCCACCTTGTCGGGGGCCTACGTTATGTATATGTTAATACAAGTAATAAATGACTAGTAAGAGTGTTGTAGTACAAACCTGCTTGCAGAGAATAAATTGAATACACTTGTGAATAAATATTGTTGTTTACAACATAAAACAACTGTCATTGCCTCAAAACCTTGATTGTCGGTCTTGCTACTACCCTTGAATTCTGGCTATTACCCTTGCTTTCTGGCTCGTGCATTAGTCATATTCATAAAACTTTAGACAACACGAGAGATCACGTGTGAAAGCAAACTTTACCCTAAATTTATTTCCAAAATGGAATTATATTTTCTTCTCCAACATCTAACTGTTTCCGAAACTTTATATTTCAGTTAGATTCGTAAGAATGGATGTATGGGAATTAAATATCTTCTCCTCGATGGATTCGTCTTCGGCAAGAGCAGGAAAATCCGGACTGGTGGCAGAAGACATGCTTGCAGGTGCCGAATATCGAAGCGCTGCCTTGCTTATGTCAATATATCAAACAACAATGAGATACTCATGTACTACAATTACCACACACATACTACACCATCTTTTACCATCACACCTAGTTGATATTTTGTTAAAATTGGTGGTTTTTAGTTCATTACCCTAATTGAGGAACATACTACAATGACAATCTGAATGATTATGAAAGATGTTGCTAAATCGGTTCTGTATATGTTTGACAAATTTATCTGCACAACGATTTGAAAAACGCAATGAATGTTGCTGAACTGTCAAAATTTGCATTGGCATTCCACTTAGACACAATTGGATAAAACAGAAGAATGCGTTTGTATGAAATTAACATCATAATCACGTTTCTTCTTTTAAGGAAGTGCCTTTACAAGTCGTCAGATTATTAATGTAATATTTAAATATTTATCATGAATTGTTGTTAGTACCGATAAAGTGCCTTTTACTTAAAATTCTAGTAACTTCCTGAAATATTGTTACTATTGTGGACTAAGTTCATTACAACAGCAGGGTAATTTCGTAATACATTATCAGTAGCGATGGGTTTCATTTTGATAGTTCTACAACATTCATTGCATTATTTGCGTCATTGAGCAGACATATGATCCGAATATATGGAGCAATGATTAGCAATATGCTTCAAAATTATTCAAATTGATCGTAATAGTTTGTTCCGTAATGGAACAGGGTGTTGGTTGTGTCTTGAATATCCGGAATCTTCGACATTAATGAAATGCTCCTTTAAATATGAAGACATTGAAGCTAAATAAGTGATAATCAGACGGATTTAAGTCTGGTGATAATGCCGCATGATATACAACTTCCCAGCCTAAATTGAAGATACTCATCTTCAATTTAGGTCCTGGGTTAATATTGCTGCATGTGGACGTGCATTATCATTCGGCAACATCACTTTTCGTCTTCATCCTTGTCCCGTATATGGTCTTTTTTCCTGCAGAGCATCACTTAATTTAATCAGCTGGGACTGGTAACGCCCAGCTGTAATAGTTCGGCCAGGTTCAAGAAGCTGGTAGTAAATGATTCCTTTCCACCAGACACAGAATTAAACTTTTTTTTGCAAGAATATTCGGTTTTGCGACTAAAGTGGATTGCTGGCCTGGATCAACCTATGATTTTCTACGTTTAGGAATGTACAAAATCCATTTTTCGTCACCCGTGATGATTTTTTTAATTTTTATTTTTTTTTATTTTGAACCGTTAAAGTGAAAAGCATCTGTTTGTTTTTTGTTTTCCTCTGTCAGTTTGAATGAAGAACTTTCACGTTTAAATTTTTTTCTTTCTTCTTTTCTAGATTAAAATTTCCATCACAAAATTTTGCTTAACACTTTTTCACTGTTGAATGGCTCATAGAATGTTCATCCAATGTCGAATTAATCAATTCCATAGCTTAAGCAGTATTTTTATTCATGTGAAAACAGAACAGAATGAAATGTTGTTTATCGAAATTCATCTCAAAAATCCTCTGACCGAACTTCAATGACCACGATAGTCATATCCAAAATGACGCACGAATTGGATGCATTCAAGTATTCTGTTTCATGTAACCAACTTAAAGCCGCTTTTCTACTCGCACACCTAATAGAAAGAAAAAGATTTTATTATATAATATATATATATATATATATATGAGTATATAAAAATAAAATAAAACGTTGCACCGAACGTATAAATTTTGGTTAGGTACTTTGTAAACAAGGGAATCAGTGCCATTGTTTTTTTTTAGTTTTTATATACAAAAAATACAAAAAAAGGATGCACGGAACGTACCTAAAATTTTTATTTACTAAGTGAACAAGGGGAATCAGTGCCATGTTTTTATAGTTTTAATATATAAAAAATAAAAAAAAGATGCACGCGACGATTAAGTTCACTACCTTATGCCAACCAGCCAGGTTAATACACCAGGAAAGCAAAACAAAATTAAAAATGAAAATGTAAGGAAGTTAAAACTTATTATTCACATAAAGGGCGTAACAACTCATATATGTATTTATTGTAAAAAAACAAATTGTCAATTATATGGAGAAAGAACACAAACATTGTCCTGGCCTGAGTTAATCAGAGGGACCAGCTATTCTTATCATTTAAATAATCGTTGAGAGAATATTATGCCTTTGAACCAAGGTTGGATTTTAATTGTGCTTTGAAGGCATTATAAGGCAAGTCTAGAAAAGCAGATGGTATCTTGTTGTAAGAAGTTATACCAAGCCCAATAAAAGATTTTTGAACCTTTTGAAGGTGAAAAAGGGCTCGCGGTTTGTCCTTATTTCTGGCGTTAACATTGTGAATATGACTGTTTTTAGTGTACCACTATACATGTATGTATAAATTCATTACTACAGTTAGTATATTACGCCACTAACCCGCTGGTCCTTTTGACCACACATTTAGCTTAGCTATTAAACATCTTGACTTTTTTCAGACTCAGAATGCAGACTCATCACTTTACTATCAGGGAAGGTCCTTCTTAAGGTGGACGGCTATACATTCTATAAGGCGTCCAATGCTAGCGTGGTCCACAACAGATGGAAGTGCTCGGCGTACGGTACGGTAAACTGTCTCGCTTATGCTGTTCTTAGCGAAGACGAAACTTACATCATCAGGTCCAACCTCATCCACAGTGGACACAATAAACCAAAATTAAAGTTTCTTATGAATGGTCGATATGCTACAGTTTAAACGTAAACTGATTATGAAATGTAACCCATTGATACTGTAGGTACACTAGGTACTTTATCATTAATATTTCTTAACTAAATATTATAATATCTCTCAACTGAATATTATATCTCTTAACTGAATATTATATCTCTTAAAGGAATATTATATATCATAATTAAATATCATAATTATGGCATACTGGAAAACATTGACCGATGTTTAATTAAACGATTGTACTCATCAAAACAGACAACTTTCCCAAAGAAACAATTTTTGTTTTTTTTTTTTAATTTACCAGGCACGTAAAAGCAGTAACCCAACAGGCCCCAACGAGAACTTCATCAAGCTGATTATGCTATGCTTATAACGTGTCCGATGAAGGCCAGCCCGCGCCGCAGCTGAGCCACTAAATATACTTTCCCAACTATGACCTCTGAGTTTGTTTCGGACGTTTCTTCTCAGAGCTAGTACTAGGAAACGCCGCGGTCATCAAACCAAAATAAAAATAAAAATTCGATCCAGCCATCCCTTGCTGTTCTCTCCAGCGACGCCCTAAGCCGAGGTTCGTACCCCACAGGGGGTGCCCTTAGTGCACAGTCGCTTAGTTTTTAGTAGCCCTGGCTGGAGGCTTTAAATTCATTTAAGGCATCCACAGGAAAGCCCGGTTAAGTAGTCACGGCCTCTCAAGGTCAACTACGAGATGCCATATCAAAAAAAAAATATGCTTATAAGCGGATGAATGGCCTTACTCTTTATCCGCTTATAAGCATAGCATAATCAACTGAGATAGTGTTCAAACACGACCCTATTAAGAAAAATAATGTCTATATAAAACCGTATAATTTAACATAATACTCAATCATACCCACCATTAACGATCCCACCTACATTATAAGACTCCTGAAATGACTACCTTTCCTATAAATTTGTAATAACATAAATTAGTCCTAGCGAACTGATCGTGTAAGTAAATGTTCGGTACCTACATTTACTCTATAGTAAATTAGTTTTAAGTAATTTATTGTTCTAACTTTCAAGTACATTGTCAATGATAACGTAATAAATAAACTGCATGAAAATAAATTCTAGTTTCTAATTATAATTAGATCACTTGTACTAAAATAAGGACATAATATTAGTCGCACCGAATTATTGTGTACCTATTTTCTGTAAATCCTAAATTCATCACCACATCCATTTCAAAGAAGTGACAATAATATCACTTCTTTGAAACGAAGCTATTATATAACATCTCTAAAGATAGAAGATAACCTGAGCTTTGGTAGTAGAAAAGATTTTTTTTTTTGACGATTTGTAACTGACTATGCAAGTATAGCTAATCTACCTACTTCTCGCTTAAAATTGTGTCATTTAAACCGATTCAAACCAAACCATAACCATCAACTAAACCAAAACCATCTTTCATTTAGAAAGTTGGTATGGCTCAGAAAAATAACCAAAATTCTACATGGTCCTTCGAGCCGGATTTTCATTGCTTTTATGTAAGCCTAGCCGTTTTGTCGCGATAAATACGGCCTCGTTCCCGCGTCGATACTCAAAGAGACGTGGAGAGCCGTCCCGATTACGTTTTATTGACGCCTGGTTAACAACCAGCAGCCGATCGATTCTGTAAAAATCTCACCGTAATAAGTTAAATGATATAATACCGTAAATCCCTAGCTTTACTTGGAATAACAACTGACTCCAGGCTTTCTTCACCTATCATTGTGCGTGTGAACTCAGATACTGGGAATTCCTGAAATGATAATCCTACTACTTAAGCCAATTGTAGGACGAATCTGGGAATTTCGAATTTATTGGAAACGCAAAGAAAATATCGTTCTTTTTCTATATAAAGTTTTATGGAATGGGGTAAAAATATTGCAGTATTTTGAAGATATCTATGATTAAAACTGATCCCTTAATCTTCACTTCCACTGACATATTATGTGCGTGTACTAGCTGCTAGATGATAGGAATATTAGAAAGTTTTTTTTTTCAGTTTTGCTTAATTTCTTTTTTACAAAACGTTTTAGGGCTTTTACTAAAAATTTATGTAGAATGATTTATTAATTTTATTTAGTAATAGTAACGAAAATATTTATATTTGGTATGTGGAATGAGGGACCAAGAGTTCAGTCATTATATTTTTTTATCTTTTATGCTTAGTGATCAGTTATTTAGTAAATATCTTTACAAATTATTTGTGTATTTAATGTCTTTGAATGTGAAATGTCTGTATTCACAAACCCTTCTTTTTTAAGATACTTTCCGAGATCTGGCTAATCGTCTGTGAGAACTGAGGGACCCCACTCTATGGGTTGTAGTTGTTAATATATTTGCTTACAAACTCCCACACTAGTTCTACAATTGTTTTAGGTCTATAACTAAATCCTTTTATTTTCATTTCGCGAATTCCTACTGTGGTCTCTCAAGTCAAACGCACATTTGATCCGATTCTAGGTGGATGTGTGCGATGAATTTACGACTCTTATTAGTGTACTTATTTAATCGGTTCCTTCCAGAAATGTACTCATTGTATAAGTATTTACTTAATTTAGGCTTGGTTATATGTAGGTATATATATCATATTTATTCTTTAGGTACAAGTTATCTGCCTATAGAAAAGTCAGCCCTCAGTGATATTTTTACTGATAAGTAGTTCTTTTTTTTTTATTTGATCTCAATGTTTGTAACCTAACCAAAGTTTAATTGCTACACTTCATGTTTACGATGTTTTTGATGTTAGTTTACATGGCATCTTAATGTGTTGTAATTAATAAATGCTGATTCCATTTATAACATATTTATGTATATCTTTAGCATTATAATGCCAAGTTTCTCGCCTTCCTTAAGTATTTTATTACACCCGCCCAATAATGATTACAATATATTTTTGCAGGTAAAAGAGTAGTCGGTGGAATATTTCTGGTGAACCAAAACAAGAGGGTTTTAGTATTTAGGGAGTTTGTCTACGAAGAAGAGAATATCAGTAAAACAGCGAATGTGATTAAGTGGAAGTGTATGAATTCAAAGTGTCCAGCTCACATACTTATGAATAACTTTCAGGAAATTCTAAAAGAGTCTACGTGTCATAACCATAAGAACACTGTGATGTGGTCGGATAATAAAATCAAGTTCAAAATGTCAGGAACCAATTCTTAACACATGCATGCCAGGGCCGTAGAGAGAATGATGTGTTCAAAAGCGAAACTTTACTACCGAACGCCCAAATCTAGCCATCGTGCATTTCCTTGTTATCTTTAATAACGTTGATTTAAAGAAAAAGTTTTACGCATTTTTGACGTCGACTTTGTTGACCGTGCCCGTGGCAGCTCATTGTTCCGTTATTTGATTTCACGGTCATTAAAAATGTACAAATATGTAGTTTCGCTTGATTTTAGAGTCCAGTAGTGTACATTTCTTTTATAAATCCTGATTTATTCTGTAAAAATTAATAATACTCGATGAAAACTCTCATCATTTCAGGCAGGATCAGTCACTATTGGGTATTATACTCCCCTTTCGTCTGCCATTCTTTCCTATTGAGTGCGTCTCTTATTTGGGAAGTGAATATAGTTCTTGGCATCAGGTAGAATGCTCACTTTATTTTAGTTTTCACGATAAAATTTTATAGAGTGAAAATGAGTTTGTTTGGTTTTATTGTTTACTTTCTTTTATTTACTCATTTTTACGTTACTTTTTTTTTTGGTTAGTTTCTTGTTAATTACAACATACAATTTGTTCGTTCTTCATCTGTTGTTTGGTCCTGTGTACCATACCATAGGACATCAGCCTATTTTCGGATTGGTCCTAAGTTGTAGAAGACATATTAGTCTACCATCTGTAATAACCTCACCGTAAAGCTAGGTGAACTGAGTTGTCAAGTTTTAGTTCAAGTTTTAGTATTTTAAAATTAAATATGTGTTAATATTACTGAACACCTCAAAATTATTATATTGTTAGTTATATTTTGTTTGGTTTAAATGTCTAACGTATATTATACCTGTTATTTAAAATTGTCGTGTATTTATTGTAGCTACTTACCAAAGTACCTACAGTTTTTTTTTTTTCTGAACGAAAGCGAATTATACGTATAGCATTTATTTGACATATATTGTCACAAAAATAAATACATAAACGCAGCATGTTTTTCCAAATGATGGGTTAGAGGTTTGCACATATTGTACCAACTTGTCAACAGTTATGTATAAGTGTCAACAAAGTTAGTGTCCACGGCGCCGCCGACAGGTGTTGACGGTCGCAGTTGCCTCTATAGTCAACGGGTGTCCCTTGTGTTCACAGAACAGATAAAAGAGATACTTATCAATTCCGTACTTGCGTGTATCCACACTTTGTTCTCTCTTCTGGTTTACCCAACAAAAAGTGACATATGATTGCGACGATTGCATATTCGGCATATGATCAGCGATCAATGACAGCCTATTAGGACATTAGGTCAGTACCTAAATGAACTGTTAACAACAAGTGAAATGAAAAGACTTTGAAATCCACCCAAGATGCATTTTGGAGAGTATATGCGGGCATCACATGACATAATTCCGTCATCACCTTTATGTTGTTGACACTGCTACGATATGCTACGAAGCGTTTCGCCTCATTTTTTATACCGCTTAGGTTCATCGAAGGACTGGAACAACTTGCCTGTGACGGTCTTGCCTTCAAGGCTAGAGTGAATAGGCTCTTTAATAAACTTGTAGCGGTACCTACAAACGCCAGATGGAACAACGTGTCATACTGACGTCACACAGATTCTACATCTCGCAATCAGAGTTTTCCGTGCAACTAGCGTACATACTACTTCCCAATTTCAAGCATTGGGCAAGTGCCCGCCAGACGTAACACCCGTCTGGTCAGAGGATCCTCCCTTTTCAAAGGAGGATGAGTGAACTTTACTCCCTGTTCCTCATGCCTCCACAAACTAGTGCGCTTTACCATCAAAGATTGCATCACTGCTTACCATCAGGCGGTATCGCGGTCAAGCAGCTTTCAACGTTAAAAAAATCCTGGAACCCGTAAACTAATCCTAATTCAAATTCCAGGTGAAATTATAGAACTGGACAGTGGTGCTCAACTGTTAAAATACAATGGTTTCGCCTACAGCTTCCATTGTGTGTCGAAGAACGGCAAGAGGCGGTACAAAATGTTCTTCGAGAATGAAGCATGACTGTCGGGCATATATTGTAGTGGACGATATCATGACGCTCGTCGGTGGAGACTTGAACTATAAACATCTGGTCCCATGTTTATTTCAAGCATAACTCTGGAAAGTGGAGTCTGGATCTCACGACGAAGTCTAGCAATAAATGTCGTTGGCTAGGGGCTAAAGGTAAGTGCTACTGTCCTCGTGGATTCTCCTTGACGCGTTAGCCCGTGATAATCCATTGGGTGTGCAAGCGCATTACAGTTAGGCAGCCATGTTGAAAAATACTGTCCACTATATCAAATACATTATATTTTTCGTACGATAGATAACTTACACGTTCAAAGTATCGTTTTTGTTCTGAAACTTTGTTTCAGAAATAACATTTTTTTGCTCTTTTCGAGGAAACAATACAAAACACATTATATTTTTTACGTTTATATCACACACATTGTAAAATACATAGATAAATCAGAATAGCACTTAACTATACTAACACTTGTTTTAACGTAGGGCTCGGTGGAGATTTGCTTGCACCAACTACTCGCCAGTTATGTACAAATATTTAATGGGACAAAAAATACATTTTTAATTTTTTTTGTACATTAATACTGCATTACAATAGGTTGTGTGATGTATAAGTACCATGTCGACAGCAACCGCCGACACGAGTCGATAGTCGCAGTTGCATCTGTGGTCAACGGGTGTCGCTCATGTGTGTCCCAAAGTTGGATTCTCTGGTTTTACCAACAAAAAGTGACATGAATGCGACGATCGCATATTCGGCAGAAGATCGTTGTCATCAGCCTTAAAAAATAAACGGTTAACAAATGAAATAAAAGGCTTTCAAATCTAACCCCAATACTGAAACTCGAAACTAATCCTAATTCAAATTCCAGGTGAAATTTTGGAACTGGTCAGTGGTGCTCAATTATTTAAATACAACGGTTTTACCTACAGCTTCCATTGCGTTTCGAAGAACGGCAAGACACGATACAAATGTTCTTCGAGAATGAAGCATGACTGTCGAGCATATATTGTGGCGAACTACATGACAGTGGTCGGTGGAGACTTGAACCATAAGCATCTGCCCCCTGTCTATTTCATGCATAACTCTGGAAGGTGGAGTCTCGATCTCACGACGAAGTCCAACAGTAAAGCTCTTAATTCCAAATATGCACAGAAGTATGTTTAATAATAACATCAGCCTATTATTATCCCACTGTATGACAAAAGACTTTTATTATATTACAAAGTCATTGATGACCACGGTTGCTCAAGACTGGTTGGCGAATTCAGACTTATATGAAATGCTTCTGGGTCGCGGGTGTTCCGAAATAACACCCCCTGATACAGTTAACTGTAGGAACTTGGATGGGTTTTTCAGTTAAAGTTTGCGAAGTTATTTGATGATGTCCCAAACAAAATACACTTATATTTACTATAACCCCTGCCGATGTATAAATAGATTTTTTCTGAATAGCCTGCATCAGGTCTTCTGACGATGTTTTCATTTGCCGATATCAGTAATGGGCAATACTCTCGAAAGTAGGTACATATTTATTGAAAAATTCAATAAAATGAGACAAATTGTTGTAAGTAGCTTGATCTTAATTCTGAAATAATAAAATGTCACCTGTATTTTACTATGAGTTAAGTAAGATTGGATCACTTTTGTAAATAAAGAAAATTAATATTTTTAATTATTATGAAATACTCCAGTTTTCGGTCTCAAATGTTTATTGCAGTTTCTTCGTGTTTCAAAAAGGTAATAATTATAATTAAATAAATATATCCATTCAATTTTTATTAATACCGCCCCTTATTCGCGCGAGCGAATAGCGATGCTACCGCGTGCCCTCACACATGTATTAATTTACCTCCTTTTGCGAAATAATATTTATTTTTTTAGGAGGATTTTTTTTTAAATTTAACCTGACTTTGTAGGCATTAGTAGAATCAATTATCGATACCTAACAATACCTTCGCGGCTAGAAATGGTTTTTGTTTACATATTGAATATAGATATACTTTACTGATATGACCCTGACAGTTGGCTCATGAAGTAGGTTATTTTTATAGGGATATTTTCTTTGACCTCCCATGCGAGCTTAAACATAACATAACCAGCCTATAATATTCCCACTTCTGGGAAACAGACCTCCCCTCCTGAGAGGGAGTGGGACGTAATATACCACGTGGGCCCAGTGCGGGTTAGTAAATGTAACATGTCTTCGGTTTTGGGTCAAGGACATGCCGGTTTTCTCACGGAAGTTTCCCTTCACTGTTTTGAGAGCTTAACCGCATCTGAAATCTGTGTTCTGTCTTTTGTGATTTAAGCGTTCGAAAAATGCTGATACATATAATTATGACTTTTGATTTTGAGTGCAGCCCGATTTCACCCACTACTGAGCACAGCCCACTCCAGTGCTAATCCCCGCGCTCCTGTGCCAGTCCCATGTAAGTTCTACTTTCAATGTTCACTTTTAAGGCGTATAGTAGGCTCAATGACCTTATGCATGTGGGCGGAGCTAAAGGCCGTACTCCCGAATTCATAAAATACGCGCGGTGGAGAGGTAAACTAAAACGACAATCAAAGAATATCCAGAGATGCAGACCGACTTTTTCAAGTATTTCCACAAATGAGTAATCAGGGCCCCAAATCTCGTAATTTAAAAAGTTCAAAATCCAGTCACAGTCTCATCTTGGCGCCAAACAAATGTCGAAATTGTCAAAATACAGGGAATTTAGCAGTATTTTTTGACAGATTGATACTGAGATCAGACTGTCAACGTTCTTAAAATTAATAGAAGTAACCCCTCTGAAATGGTCCACAACATTCTAGATCAAACCTGTTTGTGGAAAGATTACTGTATGTTGTAGGTGCTCTAAAGCATTAGCAGAACAAAAAAATAATTTTACAGGTATATGATATATTTGTAAACTAATAATATAGGTTGTAGGACATGCAGGCATAATTTTACTTGAATGATGATGATGGAACTTGCGTCATTTTTTGTGCACATAGAGATATAATATTATCATTTTCTTGACGACATTCTGTATGGATGTCTGACCTGGAATCATCTGCGTTAGTGTTCGACCTGAAAAGCAAATTAAACTTTTAAGTTCTGTCGATTGGGTGCCAGAGCGTACTTGCAGATTGGTGTAAATCACGGAATAAATAAAATAAGGTTGGAACATGGCAAGCACGCCATAGTTACGATACATTTATGGGAAGCTCAACTCGACCGAAACATTAATTCACCGCGATTAGTATTCATCAAACTACTACGACAGGAGCTATGGTTTAAAATGCCGTATTGTGTAATTATAAAATAAAAGGCAAAAAGTCAGACCTCAAGTATAGAGCGAAGAGGTATATATATCTTTCCATCTTTAAGTCGAAAAATGTTATTACAACATTATTTGTGAAAAACAGAAAATAAATAAATAAATATATACGGACAAATCACACAGATTGAGCTAGCCACTAAGTAAGATCGAGACTTATGTTATGGGATACTAATTCAACGATACTATATTTATAATAGATACATATCTATATATGTATCTATTATAAATATAGTATCGTTGAATTAGTATAAACATCCAAGACCCAGGCCAATCAGGAAAAGATCGTTTTCCATCATGACCTGGCCGGGAATCGAACCCGGGGCCTCCACGTCGCAGGCAGCCGTGTTGACCGCTGCGCTACCGAGGACGTCAAAAAAATTTACTGATAACTGTGACATTCCAAGCCCGCCAGCCCGCGTCCATCGGCTTCGGCTACTTTAAACTATTACTTATAGAAATAAAATATTTACAGGAAGAATCATTTAAAATAATCGAAGTAAGAGTTTTTATTACACATTTTTGCTAATATCTTGAAAACTAAAAGTTCTATCAACTCAAATTTTTTTGTAAAACTGTTTTTACACCAAAACCCTTAACTGAGCCCTAATTTTTGGTTTATATCACCATAAACAAAAAATCACATTTTCAAGTTACGTAAATTTGTAATAAGATTTTTATTTTTAAATCTCCTTACAAACCTATAAATTATAATCTACGTGTGAGTGTTTACTTACCTGAATAGAGTCTTCTATATTATCAGCGGATGTACTTTGTCGGATTATTGCCTTTCAGGTCTAAAGATTTCTTTCTAGATTTCCTGGAACAATTCGTAATTATTTAACTTCAATTGTAAAAGAAAAATAGTTACAAAAGCTAATAGTAATCATAAAGAAAAATACAGTAATATATAGGTATAAATACAAGAGTATAGGTAGATAGACACTTACGCCACCAGACGCATCTTCAATTCTCATTTGCGAGCTAATCTATGAACGTACACTGACACGATTCGCTCGTAAATATTTGCACTCACACAGACAAACACGCGTAGTCGGCGATAGCAGAGCAGCGAGCGACACATAACAACCCTCCCGTCTGAATGCTAACGCACGACTGCAGCCCGCGCCCGCGCAGAGCACCTCTAAACCTGTGTTTCAAAATAAGGATATTTTCTTGGCAAATGTTGATGGATTTAAATACGCTGTGGTATATCTGTAGTACCTCTAACCACGAATTTTTCAGTGTAAAAATATTTCCACACATCAATGCCGTTTAGAAGTAATAACGAATATTAGCCAAAAATAGCGTTTTGGTAAATATTTTTTTAAGGCAAAAGGCACAGTCCTACGAAAAAATCATCTTTAGTAAATGTTTTACATGAATCAATAGACAAGATATATTTTTTTCAAATCTCAAAACCAAGCCGTTAATTAGAAATTAGCTTCCTAAAGTGACCATTTTACGCTACTAAATGAGAGTAAGGCCCTTAACGCGTTCTTCGAGAATGAAACATGAATGTCAAGCATACATGATGACTGACGCCGGGGGAGCCTGCGATGTTCAATATTAAAGCGTAATTTTTAAAACGGGCACTAGATGGAGCTGCATAAGGACATACAAATTTTCATTATGTATCACGAGCACCTTTTGTTATCAGCGGTCGGTTTCAGACTTCGGAAAACCATAAATGCGTAAAAAATATGTGTCTCACCGTCCGCCTAGCTTTCTCCCAACAATGTTGGGTTCAGTAATAGGATGCAGCTGAATATCATTATTTCACCTTATCTGACCTCCACTATCCCGGTACTGGGTAAAACGATACCCTTTGGTTAGACTGCTTGTAAGACTTCCGTGCTTCTGACAACCCGTAAAGGCTCTCAAAAATCGAAGAATGACAGTAGGGACCAGCAACTTAACTTGTGCTTTCAAAGGCACGGAGGGGTCTTTGTATGTCGAGATGTTCACCCATCCAAGGAACAACCACGCCAAGAGCAGCTTAACCTAATCCAGAATATAGAATGACTATTTCACGGGAAAATTCAATCAATTAGAATATATGAATTTTACGCCAGGGTATGAGTAATGATATTGATGATTACAATGACGGTTTAAGAACCTGTGTTTGTTTTAAAAGTATGATAAGTAAAGCATAACATTCATAACTTACGTCTGCATTCATGCTTCACAGTGGAACTAATAACCGTACGAGGTATCAACAAACCACAATTGATGAAAAATGGCTACACTTATTATAAGCATTTGATTCTCAAAGCGGGCGCTAGATGGAGCTGTTCAAGAACATCCAAGTGTCGCGCATACGTCGTATTGTCCGAAAACGGTGATGTCCTCAAGTCTTCAGAAAATCATTGTCATGGACGGTTTCATTATTTTAGACTTCCTGATGGCACTTTTGTCAGGACTTAGGAAATATAACTAGCAGAATTTAACCGTAGTTGCATTGTATACAAATTATTTACCTATAGGAGAAAAACTTGGCATATTTCACGAAACAATACTTATAATAAAAAGAATTACTTATTAAAAACAACCCTTTTTTCTTTTCCTATTTCTAAAAGAGAAATAAGTAACTTTTACACTAAAAATTTCATTTATTTCATTAGTTATGTGCACACAATAAAACAAATATAGTCTGAGTACAAAGCTGCTGCTTATTTCTTAACAAATTTGATCTCCATGGTTGAATTTGGTGTGGATTTTTGAAAGACATTGGAGAACCGTCATTTGTAATTATGATGTTCGAAAAGTGCTGATTTTCAGCCTAATTTGAATTAATTATTTTTTATATTGATTGATTTTATTGATTATACATCAGTTATTTATGATGATGATCTGTTCAGGGCCTTGAGGTAGAGCTGACTTGGTATGGGTGCATTCCAACCAAATGGTGTCGATGCAAAGAGTCTGTTCAGGTTCTTGACCAAATGTAATCTGTAGTGTGTACTCGTATTTAGATTACGATAATACTGTTATACGTATCGTGGTCATAAATATCCCTAAATAAGTAATGAAAAAATAGAAATAATATTAATTAAAATGACATAATTATATCTTCCATCGTCAAACCTGATCAGTATGCCTAGTATGTCAAATCAAATCAAAGCATTTATTTCAAATAAACCAGTTACAGGCAGTTTTGAATTGTCAGAAGGTCGGTCAGTCAGTAAGGTGAAGCTAGTCGCCCATTCCAAAGAGTAGGTACCTATGGAAAAGAACGGGCAAGAAACTCCATGGACACTTTTAAATTATCAAGCTATTGATACAAATATTTGATTACATCATTCATTTTCAAATCAATCTTGAGAGAACGATGCAGAAATATATTGTACGCTAAGAGCGTCCATTATGGAAAACACACAAAAAAAAAAAAACAACAAAAATGACTAACCCAACAAATAGATGCTTTACAACAAGTACATTGTGCTCACACGTGTTCCATGCAATTATACAATACTACGAAATTGAATCTACAAAATGCAAAGATAGTTTTGTCCAAGTTTCAGCAGCTTCAACAGTGTTCCCGAATGCTAAGTTTAGCTCCTGTGTAGCTGCACCAGTGCCGAATACCCCTGTCAGCGATGCAATTCCGTAACGTACAATATGCTTGGCTACATAGTGTGTACTGGCTTTGAGTAAAAAAAAAAAACAAACAATTACAAATTAAAACTACAAGAGGAAAAATCGAAGAACAATCACTGTAAGTATAGAAATCGGACGTAGCTCAAGCCCAAGCCTTTTTGTCCTCAATATAATCCTTAACACTATAAAATGCTTTCTGACACAACTTACGTTTAATGAAGGATTTGAATTTATTCAGGCTCAGATCTTGAACCACCTCTGGAAGTCTATAGTAAAAATGTATACATTGGCATCTAAAAGAGCCACCTATTTTCTTGAGCCTTGTTGTAGGTACAATAAATTTGTGCCTGTTCCTCTTCCTAGTATTTATATTATGGACATCACTGTATTTTCTAAACAATTTTATATTTTTATGAGCATTCAAAAGATTTTCATAAATATATTGAGACGGCACGGTCAGTACATTAATCTCTTTCAATTTTTCTCTGAGAGAGTGTCTCGGACTTAATTTACAAATTGCACGAACAGCTCGTTTCTGCAAAACAAATATTTGCATATCAGTGGCATTTCCCCACAACAGAATACCGTACGACATTACGCTATGGAAATAGCCAAAGTACACTAAACGGGCCGTCTCAATATCAGTCAAATTACGAATTATTCTAACTGCGTATGCAGCAGAACTTAGTTTTTTTGTCAATTTTTCTATATGTGGACCCCATTGAAGCTTAGCATCCAGAGTTATACACAAGAACACTGTGCTGTCTTCAGATTGAGATGAGTTTTCATTGCGAGACTCGATCGTCGGTATCAGGGGCGTTTGGCGTTCTCATTGGTTGCAAGTTCTTACAACCTTGAAGCGGGCCAATCGATGAGTCGAACGCGGTCTATATGTCGATTGTCTCGATCGTCGGATCGAGTCTCGTAATGAAAACTCATACTAGGCATACAGAGGACCAATTCTCGTCATTTAAAACGTTCAAAATCTAGTTGCAGTCTCATTTCGATGGCAAACAAATGTCAAAAACTTGTGAAATTGTAGGGAAATTAGAAGTATTTTTTCACAGATTGAGACTGAGATCAGACTGTAGACATTCTTAAAATTAGTAGAATTAGTCCTCAGATTCAGAGAAAGTTGAACTTTTATTGTTGTTTCAACTCAATGCCACAGACATTACAAGCGGGTTATATCACGTAAAAAATCGTCTATCGTCGTATTATAGTTTCACCACACACTACTCACAAATTTTCACAACTTTAGACATATGTTTAAAACAACTGGCACTAAATTGGCCTTCCATCAGGTTTTACGAAGTAATCACCGGGATCTCTATGTTACAGCGGAACTCATAACAGTACAGGCAACGGGCAAACAATATTTGATGAAGAACGGCTACACGTACTACAAGCAAGTGGTTCTCAAATCAGGCGCTAGATGGAGTTGTTCCAGAACATCCAAATGCCGCGCTTTCCTTTTAGTGTCTGAATACGGTGAAATACTGAAATCTATAGAAGACCATAGTCATGAGCGACCAACGTATTACAAATTGGCAGATGGGACGTATGTAAAACTTTAGGATTTAAAATGAGGCTGTTTTTAAGAATAAATAAATGTATAAATAAGTGGTTGTCTAACTTTCAATAAAAATTTAAATAAAAAGGGTTAGCCCAAAACTAAGTCCCAGTGGGGAGAGCAGGCTGCTCGCAGAACACATGACGGATGGGGACGTCTGGTTCTGGAGTAGCGACTGCGTATCAAACGACCTACCACAAGGTGATTCGATGAACTTATGAAGGCTGCCTGTGAGCCAGCGACGCGTCAACGGCTGTAGTTACCTCTGACGCTTACGCTTGGCGCTCCTGTTGCTGCACTTTTACATGGCTACGGAGGCCTCAATTAATTAAGGCATCTACATGACAGCCCGGTTAAGCAACCGCCAAACTCCTAAGTTGATCTGAATTCACAAATAAAAACACTTAATATGTATGAAGAAACAACCGTAAATCTGTTTGCCTGGCTCTTTAACTAAGTTAGTAACTGAAATAAAAAAATAATGCGTCAGGTTTTTCAAAAATAATTGAAACTTGTTCGGTGTTATTTTTTTTAAAACGAATTTTTCGTTGTGCTAAAACGAAACATTAAGTAGGCATAGCGTTTTGGTTTCATATTTACTATACTGCTTTTCTCTTTCAGCTTGCATTATCGACATGGCTAACGGAAAAACATGGGTCCTATATCGCGGCTACACATTCTTCTACAGGTACAAAATGAAGACAGGACACAAGTGGGTCTGCACCAACTTTCCTCGATGTAAATCGTATCTCTGTTTAGATGACCACAACTATATCATTAAAAGTCTACTGGAGCATGCTCATGAGATGCGACCAATTCATAGGTGTGCTGACGGGAAATACGTCAAGACTTATTGATGTCTACAGAAATTGGTTATTGTTATCTTTGCAATAGCCTCAAATTATAATTATAATTCAAAAACTATATTCACACTTGCGCAGTTTCATCTCTTTTCATAGTTTACATCTTTTTCTTAAGGGTCGCTTAGTGGCAGAACGATTACATAAGACGTCAAAGGAATAAGTTACTGAGAAAATTGCCTACCAACTCTCATTCGAATATTCTATGAAGAACTAAGAACTATGTACATATGTATATACTGTATTCTTAATCGTGTCCAGCTGACAGGAGGCAGGATTGCATTCTCTCGTTGGGCAGAATGTTAGTGAATAATTTAATATCCACCATCTCCTTCATTTGTATGCCTTAAAACCTTCGATCACTTATAATTTATAAAGAAAAACATTGAAGCTCAAACAAATAAAAATATTGAACCGTGTCATGTTTGCTAAGAACATGTTCTAGAAGCAAGACGAATTAGGCTATGATACATTGTGCAGTTTAATTGTCTGTGACATACCATAAGGCGCTAAATACACATGATTGTAACTGGAACAGGACTATGCTAGTAGCTCGCATGCCATTGGGACATTCACCAATCCAAGTCGTCATGGCTGGATACCATGCAAGCTACTCGTCTACTTTCGTTGAAGTTACAGATATATGTATTTCTGTCTTAAAGCAACAACGAACAGGCAAGTCATTTGTTGTATCGCTTTTATTGTACACCATATGAAAATAACTTCCATCATTTAAATGTGGAGAACGGTTAGGCCCCGAACACTCAGCGACGTTTAGAATTGTAAATAGGTACTGTGCAACTTCGAGATCACATGACAGTTCGCCGTTTGAACAGTGGGTTGTCGTCAGAAGCTCAAAAGTCTCACAATCAATCTTGCTAAGAATTATCTCACTTCCATTGATTTGTGGAGTTGTTGTTATCAAAGATGTTAAGTTATTATTGAAAATAATGCAAGGGTAATTTCGCAACATACTGAATCATTGTTTTCAATTTAACTCTTCAAAAACATTAATTATTTTATATGCGTTGTTAAGCAGGCAAAGTATCGACGATATGAAGCAATGGATTAGCGATATAGTTTTTAATTATTTAGATTGTTGGGTTGGGAACCCAAGGATATTCTGAAAACATGGTTAAATCGTTGAGTTTTTATGTATTTATCAAATTCGTGAATATTTTACAATGGAGTTATTCTGGGACTGACCTCAAATATCTATGTGAATTTAATAGGCATGTTGTTATGGTGTGTTATTTTATATTTGATTCACAACTAGACATACATTTGGTTAAAGTACAAAACATTATAGATTTACCTTGTTATCAAATAAAAACTTTTTTACAGTTGTGCATTTTTTTCTAACCCATATGAGTACGTAGATAAGTAATTACAGACCCACGGGTTGATGAGGTATAGGAACATATGCCGCGGTTGATCCTTGGGTGGTCATCTTTATATACCATGATCCTGCGTGCCTCGGAAACCACAAAAAGCCGTTGGTCCCGGATCTCATGCCTGAATCTTTAACAGTTATTGCAGGTCCCTTGAACCCCGAAGGTCTGAAAACCATTTTTACCACGGAATAGATAGTATCTGTTCTGTGAGTTTTACCGAGTGGCAGTCGCTCTATGTTAATGTATAACTGGTATTCAGTTGCATCTGGTCAGACTGGAAGCTGACCTAAAAATAATTGGGGGAAAAGGCTCGGCAGATAAATACTAATTAAACAGCTACGAAATTTCGAAGTTCAAATTTTTTGATACTCAAATATAGTTGTAAAATATATATTTCGTTTATTTTAGCTCAATTCATAACGATGGTGAATGGCAAAACACTCCTCTTATTTGAAGGTTATACTTTCTACAGAAAGAACCCAAGTAACAAAAAGAAATGGTTTTGTACCAACTTTCCTTCTTGCAAGTCTTATGTCAAAATGGTCGATGATATGGTGATAATTGAAATGATCTTGGAACATAATCACCATAAGAAAACATTGTATCAAACACACGATGGGAGATACATTCGAATAAAAACTTCCGATCTTCTTGTTAGTGATATTCGTTTTTAATAGATAAATTTATAATCAATAAGAAATTATAATGTAGAAATAATAAAACAGGACAAGCTTGCTTCGCGAGAGACAATAAATCCTTTACCTATTTTCATTTTACTTTTGTTTTTTTTTTTTGGTAGCCACCTTGCTGTCCCGCTGTTGGACAATGGCCTTCCCTTTTTCCTTCCAAACCTCCCTGTCTTGTGCTATCTCTGGCCATGTTAGCCCTGCAAACGTTACCAGATCATTTTACTGGTCTACTGCGACGGTTATCTCCCTCAGGCGTCCAGTGAGTGACGATCTTTGGCCATCTCTCGGAGTGCATTGAAGAGACGCGTTCAGCCCACTCCCACTTCAGCCTAACTGTTTTTCTCCAACATTCGATGAGCGCAGTTTATTTTCTTCTTTCATGTTATCATCTCATATTTACCTACAATATTATTTTCTCTATATTCTTCTACTCTATTTCGATCTTTGTTCTCTACTCGGCTTGATCAGAAAATTGTCTACAAGGTTGCGCAACACGGATTCAATAACGCTTAATGCAGACATGCGCAACCAAACTTATAACTAACATTACCTAGACATTATATGCTAATTATTGCACAGTCATCATCATTATCATTCTTTTTATCGTCCCACTGCTGGGCACAGGTCTCCTCTCATACAGAGAAGGATTGAGCGTAATCACCACGCTTGCTCAATGCACCCGCATTCAGACTTATAGTCCAAGTTTCCTTAAAATGTTTTCCTTCACCTTTTAATCAGTCATTCGTGTCCAAGATATACTTAGACATTATTGCACAATTCCCACAAATAACCAATGTAGGAGTCCTAAAATTAAAATAAGAAATACAAAAATACATCGTGTGTGGAGTACTGCAACCACATTTGGGCTGGTGCTGCGAAATGTCACTTGGCTACTTTGGATTCAGTAGAGAGGCGTGCGAAGAGGTTGATTGGCGACCCAGACTTAACTCGAAACGGTCTCCAAAGCCTGGAGCACAGGCGTAGAGTAGCCAGCCTTTCGGTCTTCTATAGGATACATTCTGGTGAGTGTGCAAGGGAATTGCATGATTTAATTCCCCCATCTCCGTTCCACCATCAGTCAACCCGTCGTACGGCGAGTTTCCACCCTTACGTTGTTGACACCACTGCGATCCGGACGAAGCGTTTCGCTTCCTCTTTTATACCACGTACATCGAGGTTGTTGTTGTTAATGAATAAATGACTATGACTAATTTACCAGCGACGGTGTTTCCGTCAAACTAGAATTTGAGTGTCCTCAAGGCTAGAGTGAATAGGTTCTTAATAAACTAGCGCGCTTTCCCATCAACGATCGCATCACTGCTTACCACCAGGCGGGATTGCGGTCAAGCGCTAGTTTATAATTTATATTTATATAAGAGTTTATTTTTCCAAAACTTAATCATCATCTGAGATTCATAATAACCTAGAACAGTTACAATTTGCATGCTATGCTGTTAAATTTTTAACCATATTAACATTTGACGTTACATTTTCAGCTGAAATTATCACCATGATAAATGGAAAAACACTTTTGATGTACGAAGGGTATACGTTCTATAAGAGAGAGAATCTGAAGAAATGGTATTGCACGGGCCATCACTGCAAGTCTTACGTTATATTTGACGAAAGATTACATGTTATTCAAAGTTTGATGGAGCACCATCATAAAAAGAAGAAACTTCATAAAACGGAGAGTGGTCTATATGTACGTTTGTAATCTATTTATATACATATATGTATTCTAGCTTATCTACAAGGTAACACAGTAAGGTTAACAGAGTAAACGCTTGACTTGACAAGTAAGAATAGGATTCCACCATTATACATACTCGTACAATGTTATTTTTTGTTTATACGAAACCTGAATATAGTTTGTTCAGAATAAGCAACTGAATCGATTCCAATCATTTTTACACCATGTTATATTTTTTCCCAAATACATTAGAAACTGTTGCAGTATACTTACCGAGCAACCGCTGACGCCAGAGGTCAGTGCACCGTTCGCCCGCTCGACCGGAGTGTGGACCATACTTTTGTTGGGGCAGCCAAGTAGGATAACAAGCTCATAACTTTGTGGTTTTTCATGATATCTTTTTGAAAATTTGTACATAGATTGTTTACTTAAAAATACTGGCTACGTGTTTCGGGTTGCGCATAAATAAAAAATAATGTTGTATACTTACCAGTGGCGAAGGGTGAAATTTTGACAAAGGGAAGCCGGTCCAAAAAAATAAACACTTAAACACTTACCTACTGCAGGATATCTTGGAGGAGGTCTTCAGATAAGAATAATATGAAAAGCCCCACCTTCACCATACAAAAAAGGACTGATGATTTGATAACAATGTCTTTCAAGTATGATAAAAGCGGCTTTGTGAAAAGCCTTTTTCGACGTGCATCTCTATACCACACATGCATGCTTGTTAGTAAGTACAAAGTTAAGTACCTATTGTTAGGGAATAAGAGTAAAGAAAAAATAAAATAAAAAATTACAAAAATAATAAAGTGTTAAAAACCGAACCACACAAACACCGATCCAAAACCAACAAAAATATTAAGCAAAAATAAAGCAAATTATACACAATCACAACGTTATTTATATTCTAATGCAATGCGTCTGTTTTTTTTTAACAAAATGAGCTAAAATGTTGTTATAAAAATTCGGATTACTTTTCATTTTATTAAGCAAATTTTTTTCAATTGACATGATAGCCAAATCGGACAATCTCTGCTCTTTTTGGCAGTTTCGCACATACGTGTGAATGCGTTTTAAAGCAGAAAATGACCGCTCAGCTGAAGCTACTGAAATGGGGAGGGTCAGAATTAAACTGCAAAGAGTCGAAACTTGAGAAAATGCGTCTTTCAAAGACGAATTAACAGTAACAGCACTCTATATGAATTAAAGCCATAATAACAAACAAAATCCACAGTATTTAACCAAATCTGCGATTAAATTACCTTACAGAATCCGTCACAGTTTAAATAACACAAATATTAAAAACAAACGAAAAACTCACGCACCATAGGTATAGAACGCTTTCTCGTGGCGTGGTTTCTGTCTCTTTCTAATAGAGGAGAGGAGAGAAATACAAGCCGCCCGCGAGTAGCCTTATATTTATCAAGTTTTACCGACGGTTAGCGAGAATTAGAAAGAGATGGTCTGACACGCTCTCTCTTTTCGCAGCATAGTAAAACGTTGACATAGGTAAGCTAAAATTTGACGGCTTCCTTCAAGAGAACTACGAAAAGAATTACGAAAAATTGAAGCGCTGATTAATTTACGACTATAAAATGAAATGTGATACTTAGGGTATTGCTAAAAATTGCGATTGCTATTGTAAATCGCGCCGGCATTTGATTAATAATACTTTGTTAATGAAATAGAATGTAAATACTTTTGTATGAATATGGAACTGATTTTTGAAAGGTAACCCGGTGGGAATCGGCTTGTATCGACTCTTCGCCACTGATACTTACCTTATTAACATAAATGTGCTGTTTCTCTAAAAAAATCTCTTAAATAATATTCAATTAGTAATTTAGGGGAATTTAAGCCATAAATCTACAAGCCAAGATCTAGTTTTAAAAAAAATAATACGATTAGATTGAACTAAATTAAATTATAGATATTATTTTAGTCTTATGATTTAACTAGCAATACCTCGCGGTTTTGCCCGCACAAGTGTCCATTCCGCGGGAATATCGCCATCAAAAGTCCTAGGTTTCATCAAAATCGGTTCAGTAGGTTTTGCATGTAAAAGTAACAAATATTCCGCCATGCATTCTTACAATCTCGCGTTTATAATGTTAGTGTTTGTGACCAAAATCCTTCAGAACTCCTTGACCGATTTTTATGAAATTTCTTGTAAATATCCGGTAGGTCGTTACATTAGGGATTAATTGATTTTTACATAATTTATAACAACACTAGGACTTTTGTTGGATAAGTTAACATTACTGTTAAAATTTCATCAACATCTCTTCAGTAGATTCGTTCTTACAAACTTTCGCATTCATATGCTGGGGCTACATTAGCGGGCGAAGATTCTTATCGCGTTGACGCGTAAAATATCCACTGTCGGACATACACGATGCTCTTGTCTACATTGGCGGGCGAAGATTCAAAAAGCAGCCTTTGGCGAATATTCGTTGTTTAGTTGTGCGGCCGAGACGATGGAGGAAGCAGTGGCTTTGCATTATATATCAGTAAATTATTATTTATTGCATCTGTACAAAACAAAAACAACGAAAAAAAATGGAGAAAGAACGTCAGTCCCGCTTCAAAGTCTGTACGACACTGAAGAGACGTAGGTGTGGCCACTCCAGCGAATATTGTCGCGACTAGTCCTTTGAAGTGCGCCACTTTACCGACCACTTTATGCCCGGATGCTACATCGTCTGCGCACGAATGAATACATTGCGTTGCAACGCTGTACATTGCCACATATATCGCCGTAACCCGAGTATTCGCCGTAGCCCGCTGATGTAACTCCAGCAATAATATTAGCAGCAAGTAGAAATAATGTCCTAATTGGAGTGTCCGAGGTCAGGTGTTTACTCTGCTGCTACACATGTATACATGAGTTTTGGGAATATGTGTCTTCTATTGTCTTTTAGATCTAGCTCATTTCTCATTGATACTTCTATGTGTAATTTCAATTTAATGCCTCGTATAGTGTTTGGGCTTTTAAAGTAAATAAATCATGCTTAGTAAATTGAGAGTTTTTGTTGGTTGGTGAATTCCAGGGAAAGTGGAATGTCTTCTTCTTCTTCCATTGTTGGACAAAAGCCTCCCTCAGGGCTTTCCACAATGACCGGTCTAGTGCCGCTCGCATCCATCGGCTTCTCGCGACCTTCACCAAAATCATCGGTCACCTGTGAGTGTGACCTGGCTTTCATTTACCGGACCTGTTGGAGTACCTACTGTTTTAACCCCTGGCATACGTGTCGTGTTATGTAATTTACCTAATATATGTTATATTCATAATTATATATCATTCATTAAGCTATTAGCCGTTTAACCATCTTTCTCTGTATGAGAGGAGACCTGTGACCAGCGGTGGGACGTTAAAAAGTTTGATAATGATGATGAAACGTTTACTGAACTTTGAAATTCTTTTTTTTATTAGTATATTTTGTGGTGGCCTGAAAAAAAGGGTGAAAGGTTGCCGCAGGTTGACTTCTGAAAATCTGTAAGTGTTCTCTATTTTTGTTTAGTTATTATATAAAAAGTTTTGCTTATTAGAATGTTAGATTCTAATATATTTTTGATACTAATATATACCCTGTCCGATCCGTGAAGGTATTGTTAGGTATTGTTAACTGATTCTAATAATGACAAAAAGCTGGTAAACTTAAAAAAAAATCCCTCTGAGAAAATAAATATTATTTCGAAAAATCGAGGTAACTTAATGCATGTGCGGTAGGCAACACATTAGCGGTGTGTGCGCGGGGCAGGGCACGCGCCACGTGGTCGCACCGCTATTCGCTCCGTCGCAAATGGTGTTGTCACTTTTTTAAAAAATACCAAATTTTGGGGAAGTTGGAATTAATTCGCGGAAAAAAAAAGATTATTTCAAAATTAATTATTATTGTCACTGTGATGATTACGTAAAATTTCATATTTTATTTGGTCATGATTATACCTAACATTAATTATCCTTTTGGGTCGGACGGGGTTTTCTTTACATATTGTATAATAACATATAATTCATTGAAACATTGAAACAAACTAATAAGGCGAGATCTATAGCTAATTCAAATACATTTTACGCATGTATATCTTTTGCGTACTATAAAATATAATTATATTTCTAGGGTTAAAAAACAAAGTACATTGTATCATGAAATTAACAAAAGATACCCACGGCAAAACAAAGCGGAGGCGCTGCAATCAATGTTGGCGCACATTAAAAAAAAGGGTACAAACCATATTTACATGCGAGGATTGCCCTGGTCAGCCTGGACTGTGTATTGAGTGTTTTAGACCGTATCATAAATATTAAGAATAATTATAACAGTGTTGCCTAAAAAGTTGCATTAATTGTTTAATTGTTCACCACATAAATGTGTAATAAAAAACGAGTTTAGATTGATTTAATGTTTTATTTGCCTAACGAATTTCCACTTAACAAACATGGTAATCATTATAGATTTATTTTTCATTAACACAGCCCTTAAACTAAATCAGTCTTGTAGATCAAATAATTTAGGTAACTAATCAACATATTACTTAATAATATAAGGTGGGCGGACCATGGTAGGCCATGCTCCTTTAAAGGCCAACTATTAAAAAATCTTTTTTTTTTTATATGGCATCTCGTAGTTGACCTTGAGAGGTCGTGACTACTTAACCGGACTATCCTGTGGCTGCCTTAAGTGAATTTAAAGCCTCCAGCCAGGGCTACTAAAAGCTAAGCGACTGCACGCTAAGGGCACCCCCTGCGGGGTACGAACCTCGGCTCAGGGTGTCGCTTGAGAGAACAGCAAGGGACGGCTGGATCGATTTTTTTTTATTTTTAATTCGGTATCATGACCACGGCGTTTCCTAGTACTAGCTCTGAGAAGAAACAGCCGAAACAAACTCAGAGGTCATAGTCGGGAGTGTATTAAAAAATCGTAGTTATTGACATTTAAATACATATTCCTGCTACTACACACTAAGATTCTACAAACTAAAGGCCACAAACGTGGCGGCGTGTCGATCGTGTCGCTATTGTGGCGGTGCGATCCAACGTTTCGTAGGCTTCGGTCGTCGACGTTACAATTGTTATTCGCGCGCACAAGAAACCGTAAATTTTTCGTCAATAGCCTATTATTATTTCATGTTGTTTTATTGTGTATTGTCATATTAGTAAATGTTTATGGTACTAAAGAAAAAAGAAAACATAGCTTTGCCTCAATTTCCATTAAAATATTGGTCGTGTTCCTAGGAAAGCCGGTGGATTCTTATAAGGCCAATCAAAAATTTGACGGTTGGCCTTGCTCTGGTGCATGGAACCACAAGGAACATTCACAAATCCTGAGCAAATGAACACTTACTTTTTGGTTATAAATAATGAGAAATTGTTATAATTATAGTAGTTTGTAGTTTCTATTGTTTATTATAATATTAGGACGTTATATTCATAATTATCAATGTTGGCCTTACAAAGAACGGACCCATAAGAAGGCCATTTTTTATTAAAAAAAAAAAAAAATTGTAATTTCATAATAAAACGTGATGGCAAATTATTTAAGGCCAATATAATACTCATTACTAATATTTTTAAATAATTTATATTAATAGATTCTTAGTTATAGAATGGTGTTCAAGTAATGTTCGTAGAGTTTTTTATAGAAGATAATGACCTGGTTTGGAGCCATGTTCCATGCAAAGCCATTTGGAAAAGCTTTACAAAACGTAAATTTAATAAATGTTGTTTAAAGTTAGGTAAAAAAAAGATTTTATACGGTGGACAATAAAACAAAGTATTACTTAATAATTTATTTCCTTCATTTATCCAATAAATAAACAAATTAAATTTATTTACTCGTTAGAGTGGCCATCCATAGTCCACCCACCTTATTAAGTAACAATGTTTCATAATTGCGGTTCAGTCATTCTATAATTTTAGTGGCAGTTATAAGACCTTAGATATTTTGTGTATTGTTTTCAATTAGTTTAATTATTTGATACATATAATGAAACGCCTTTTAATATTTTTTACAAAAAAAAATGCAATCAAATTCCAAAAAACACTAGTTACTACAAAAACAAATTCCGTACCTAAAAGGTAAAACGGAACCCTTTACATGAGACTGCGCTGTCCGTCAGTCCGTCCAACCGTCTGTCACCAGGCTGTATCTCATGAACCGTAATAGCTAGATACTTGAAATTTTCAGAGATTATTACTAAAAATAAAATATTTAAGGGGGGCTCGTATACAACAAACGAGTTTTTTTTAACGCCAAAGTGCGCGAGTCCTACTCGCACTTGGCCGGTTTTTGTATGTTCAATTACACAATATACTAGTTAAAAACTTTTTAATTGTGTCACAGCTACAAAAATAACAAAACATTGTTTTTACCCGTACCCAATGCCACTGAACTCGCGTGGCGAGTCGATTTAATTCGTATTGCAGCGCCGGCGACTCGCCTAGCGAGTCCAACATAAAATGTAAGCGGAATCCGAGAAATCCTCGTGACAATCGTAGTGGTAGTAAAAGTGTAAAAAAAGACATAAACTCTAAATATTTATTAACTTTAACATCGATCTCTTGGTTCCAGCTGAACTAATATCTATGACAAATGGTGCTGAAGTACTTCTGCACGACGGTTACACATTCAACAAAATGAATTGTAAAAAAAAAGGTTTCGATAAATGGCATTGCAGCAGCTTTCGATTATGTAAATGTTACCTACTCACTGACGCATTTTATAGGATATATGAAGGTAAAGTCGACCATAATCATGAAAGAAGAAGATTGTATAAAACATCTGATGGTAAATATATACGTTTGTAAATACCGTGTAACTTTAATATGCGTGTAGGGTATCGATGACGGAAACATCATGAAATAAAACTCGTCGTTCGTCGTTATCAACCTTTTTTATCGTCCCACTACTGGGCACAGGTCTCCTCTCATACAGAGAAGGATTGAGCGTAATCACCACGCTTGCTCAATGCGGATTGGCGATTTCAGACTTAAAGTCCAGGTTTCCTCAAGATGTTTTCCTTCACATTCAGTCATTGGTGTCTAAGATATACTTAGAAATTACGTATATCTAAGTACGTATATATAAGTAAATAAAACTCAATTTAATTGTATTATTTTTATTTATTAATAATAATTTTATGAATGTAATTATCTTTTTTATTAATTAATTTCCAAACCTACGTCCGATGTGTATCCTATAGTTTTAATAGTTAAGTGGGGTTCAAACGACCCCGTTTAGTCGCCGTGTCTGTGTTTTAGCCAAGTTACCCGCTTTTTCCAATGAGGTTTCACATCATTGATTATCATTTTAGATTTCCCATCCCGACTCTTTAAATCGAGGTTTCGACGAACTCCCAAAATTGAAGTTTGGTTGCAGGAAGAAAACGCGCTTAGTGATTTTGACAATTCTGTTGAAGCCTATGAATTAGAACACGTGAAAGAAAGAGTAAGCAGTCCAGACGGTGAAGAGAAAGAAAATGAATCAATTGGAAGTGAAAGTAACGACAGTGAAGATGAAAGTGATGAAGACGAGCCGTTGAGCTCATTTGCCACCCAAGAATGTGGTCAAACCACTTCACATTTTGTCGGCAAAAACGGGTTTTTGTGGTCCAAATCCGAGTTTAAAAGATCAAGTAGAAATCCAGCTCATTGCGTAGAACAAGTGTCGAGACCGACTGAACAGCCTACCTTTCGAAACCCTATAGACCTATGGTCAAAACTTTTTGATACTGACATGGTTGAAAAAGTAGTCGCAGACACCAATAAAAAACTGCGTGGACATTTAGCGCTGAATCGGAACTCTAACAAAACTGAGCTCAAAGAAACTGATGAAACAGAAATACGAAGTTTGCTTGGACTACTGTATTACAGCGCAGTATTTAAATGCAATCATACAGACGCTATAAATTTGTTCGCGACTGATGGAACTGCATATGAAATTTTTCGCATTGTTATGTCTAATAAGCGGTTCCTTACGCTACTAAATTGCCTCAGATTTGACAATGGAGTAGATCGCCAAGAGCGGTTAGAGACTGATCCCTTAGCAGCCGTGTCTTTTATTTTTGAAACGTTCTTTACTAATTCTCAAAATAATTATACTTTGGGACCAAATACCTGTGTTGATGAGATGCTCATATTGTTCAGGGGCAAGAGTTTTTTTACTTCGATACCAACAGAGCAAAAGAAAAATGGAATTAAAGTCATGATTCTCAGTGATGCGGAAAAACCTTTTGCATATAATGCGTATATATACCGTGGGAATTCTGATAGCGAAGGTCTGTCGGAGGGAGAAAGAAAACTTGAAGTTCCAGCTCAATCAGTGATAAGGTTGACGAAGCCGATTGCAGACACCAACAGAAATGTAACTGCTAACAAACGGTTTAGTTCAATTCAACTAATGGAGATTTTGTATTCTAATAATTTGACATACCTGGGGTCCCTGAAAAGAAAATATCGCGAGATTCCACTCGTGTTTCAACCTAATAAAAAAAGAGAACTGGGAAGCTCATTATACGGATTTACCAAAAACTATACAATAGTGTCGTATGTGCCCGAAATAAATAAAGCTGAAATTGTGATTTCATCTTCTCATCACGAACCAAGTACAGATGAGGCGACCAATAAGCCGGTCATGATTGTTGATTTCATTAACAGAAGGGCTGGATTCAAAGAACTTGCCAAACAATGTTCAATGTATTCTTGCAGCCGAAGAACAGGGCGCTGGTCGATGGCAATATTTTACAGGATATTGGATCTAGCTGGTATCAATGCGTATGTCTTGTACCAAGGTTGTCTAAGTCCCAGAATAAAACGAAGAGACTTCTTGCTATCTTTGGCGAGAGACCTGATTCTTCCCAGTTTAAAAGAGCGCGTTTATAATTCAAGACTTCCTAGAGAGCTTCGATTAACAATCAGAAGAGTGTTAGGTAAGGATCTGCTCCCTGCTCCTCTACAGCCTCCTGAGCCAGAACCGCAAAGGAAAAGAAGAGTATGCAGCGTATGCCCAAGCAGACTGAATAGGAAGACAAGATATTCCTGTTGTGCTTGTCACAAAGCCATTTGCCTGCAATGTTCAGCTAATATCTGCCATGATTGTAAATAGTAACTCAAAAAATTTGGTAAATCTAAAATATTTATAGTTAAAATTGTGATTTTACAATGTAGAAGATATCGATACTAAAAAACAATGATTGTTTTATTTGACACGTTTATGATTAAGATAAAACTGTGATGAGTTATGATAGTTAGTTTGTTAGTTGATAGCCATGCCGCCTGGTTCACAGCTCCTGGTGTTTAAAAGGTTTAAAGGATATACGTTATACAGTAAACATATAGATCAGAAATGTTGTGCAATAGTATGCAAAATACAGCAACATTGAACAGATAAACATTTCTGAAAGCATGGGAGGATAGTTCTTTTTATGTCGCTAATTGAACGCAGTACCTTCTACGTCTTTGTATCTGACTTTGGTTCCGTGGGAAGCTTTACACTACGTTAGATGTTCATCAACGACTACATTTTATACACTTAGCGATAACTTAATACCTACAGTATAGTATTTAAATACACGTTTTAACCAAAAATCTTTCAAGTAAACACAAAAAATATCTCGCATGTAATTTTTTTATCTACTTACCGTAGTACTTACGAACTACAAAATTTAAGTGCTAATTTTGGTTTCTATTTTTTTTTATCAAATGAACGTAAAGTAAAGACAACTTTATCATGTTCAAGTCGTTCTCTTTTTATACTATCCTACTGCTCTGGCAAAGTTTTCACAATTACTTTTACTTATTTTTTTATTACAGGCAAACTCATAACTATGACAAATGGCAAGAAGCTGGTTTTATATGATGGATACTGCTACTATAAGAAGTACAACAGTAAAAGATTTAGCCGTTGGTACTGCACGAACTCAAACGTATGTCAAGCATACGTTGTGACTGACAACCATTTGATGATAAAGGACAGTAACAGGTCAATACATAGTCATGCCAGAAGAATACTCGTTCAAAATCCTAGCGGCACATATTCACGCATGTAAAGAAATTTGCATATAAAACTAGCAATACACGTTGTAAAAAATATTATATACATAAATAAATTATACTACCAATTACTATGTGTACATAAATAATAATAAATACTTAAGTTTAAGTTAATCATTGATTTTATTTTATAATAAACTCTTTTCAATTTCTTGTGCCTCCGACCCACCCTTTCGTACCCCATCGCCTGTAGTCTTTCTCAAGATTTGAACTACCAAACACAGAATGTTTCGAATCCGTCGGGCAGTTTCAGAGATTAGCGTTCAACTAAACAAACTCAGCCATCCAGCATTATTATTCCAGTATTATGTTTTTGTAATTCTATGTGTTAGTATAGAAAATAAGATTTTCTATACTAGCGCGTACAACTGACTTCGCCTTACTCAATAGGAAATTACAAAAACAACATGCACGATGTACTCGTAAACGTCATTTTGGCAAATAATAATTTCCCAAATCTTCTCTCATTTTAGTAAACTCTTGCAGATAATGTGTTTTCACTTTTTTATGACATTTTCAGCCAAGTTTATAACGATGCTGAATGGCAAGCGCCTCGTTTTGTACCAGGGCTACACGTTCTACAAGCAGTACGATAGAAAGACCTATGACAAGTGGCTTTGCACCAGCCAACCGAAGTGCAGGGCCTTCCTTTTAACCGACAGTAACCTAAACATCCAACACTGCAACGCTGAACATAATCATAAGAAAAAATTACTAATTGAAAATATGTGCGGTAGATACATTCGTATTTAAAACAATATGTATCTACTTTTCTTCGAAATGAAATTAAATGAAATCGTTTATTAAGTAAGTAGGATCACAGATCACTTTTACACCTCAAGTTTTTTTTTTATTAAACTAGTTGAATCCGGCATTTCCTAACTGACTACCTCTGAGAAGAAATAACCGAAACAAACTCAGGAATCATCGTCTTTTTTCAAGTCCAGACATTAAAAATGAAAATGTTTACAATAATTTACATTATAATTACGCATATTGCTTAGTTGTAATGCTTAACAGAGCGAGCAGCTCAGTCCCAAGCTTTTTTGTCTTTCCAAATAATCTGTGATTTTATAAAACCCCTTTTTGCAAAATTTGGCCTTTATATAGTTTTTAAATCGTTTAATGAGTATGTTTCGAATGTGTAATTCGATGTTTTATTTTGTTGCATTTGGTTGGCAGAAGAATCAGCGTTACCATACGAACAAAGCAAAATAGCAAACATGTCTTTTGGGTACATTTTACTTTCATTTTGTACATATTGTTGTTTTAGGAAAATTTTTAGTAAATAAATTCTTCCATATTGTTACAGGAAAGATAATATAAATAAATGTCGCTTTTATTAATAGATTTTATGATTTTTTTTTTCTTCTGATGAAATCTTACTATTAAGAAAATCTTTTAGTTTTTCGGTTTAATATATTATTATAAACTGTCAAAAATATCTTCCAAAATTTGTGAATTTGTGGGGTTATACTTAAATAGGACCACATCACGAACTCACAATGTCATTAGTAAAGTTAGTATTTATAAGTGTTATTAGTATGGATGATAGCTGTTTTGTTCGAAATAAATGTCTCATTATTTTTTATATCAGCTAGCGCATAATGTATGACACTGTTTATTTTATTTAGTTGAGAGAAACAATTGCTACAATGTTTTTTAGAGTAAAATATGCTATGAAATATGTGGAAATATGCAATCTACAACGTTTTCACAGAAAAGTAATATGTGGAAGCGTTGTAGATTGTACATTATTAATTTTTTAGATGAGTACCACTACACTTAAGTACTATCCATCCACCATTACTATACCATCATAACTATTAGTTACTACAACAATAAAAAAGCACGTTTTTTAAACCCAGATGTTAATTTGACTGATGTAATGTCAAATCAAACACAAAACACGTAAATATTGGATGATCGGAAATATTTGGGATTAACAAAACTAACTTTAATAAAAGGTAAATTACAAGAACTCAACCTTAAGTATTGTCAAGCATAGGTTTTTACAGTATACATTACTGACTTGTATTTAAAGATACAAGACAATTAAACGTAGCAAAAGATTACCTGTTAAAAACCCTTTTGGCATCTATTAACATATGTTGTAAGGAAACTATACATTTCACTTCGTCAAAAATTAAAAAGATAGCAATATATTATGCTAACTAATTAATTTGTTTTACTAATAATCTTAGACAGATCTTGGATTTAGTTATTCGTTTCGCTGGCACGACTGTTTTTTTTTATAAAAACTTTGCCCTTTTTTATAAAAAATAAAATTGAATCTTGTTGGTCCTAAACTTTGTCATATCCACGCCCCACGGCGTCGTCAGTAGCAGCACAGAAGTCACACTAACTGGCTGTTTTTGGACAGAGGGCAGGATATGAGGTGGACCATGGTGAATAAGTGCCTCCTCTCACCACCAGCAAGAACCGGTGCTTCCCATCTTATGGATTAAAGATTAACCATTCATTTCGTGCAACATACTTTATGTTTTCGGACATACTTAGGTATACCTATGGTAAATGGCAAGAATCTCGTATTGTACAATACGTATACATTCTACATGAGGTACGAAAGGAAGAAACGTGTTGAAAAATGGCTGTGCACTAGCCTATTCAGGTGCAAGGCTTTCGTTATAATGGACGCCAACTTGAACATCCACGTATGTATGTATGTTATACTATACACAACCCTAAAACTAAACAACACGTTGAAAGTGGTGGCAGATATCTTAGGATTTAAAATAAAATCTTCAACATAAATACTGTTGTTTTAATACTAAGTACTGATTTTTTTATCATTTAATAACTTTATTCGAGGAATAATGTTGACAGTTATTTCATTCCAAAATTTAGTCAAGTCCTAAAGATATATTTATTTTGTGAAACTAATGCTCACTTATTTGTGCAATACTTTTTGCTTCTAGCCAAGCTAATAACGATGATAAACGGCAAAAAGCTTGTTTTGTACCAGGGGTACACATTCTATAAGAGGTACGAAAGGAAGACACTTCAGGATAAATGGCAGTGTACCAACCAGCCGAGATGCAAGTCTTTCCTTATAATGGACACCGACTTAAACATCTTTGACGGTTTTATTGAACATAATCATAAAATGAAGCAGCATTATAAAAGTGGGGGCAGATATGTTCGAATATAAAATATAGTTTTTTTACTTGAATGCTATAGTTTTAATGCGTAATGGCATGAAGCTCATTATGAAAACAACTTATCCGTGTAGGTCTGCATGTATTTAATATTGTAAACTAAGCGTGCTCTTAGCCATGCCTTCCCCTGAGCCATATTTATCCGGTACGTCCTTACAAATTCCGGTTTCGCGGAGACTGTTCCCAAGCCCCGCCTGTCTCCACTTCAGCATCGTGATTGGCATCCCTTAGATGGATTGTGAAAGCTCAATAGGCATGTTTGACTTCGAATCAACCACAATTGTTCGTTTCTTAAATCGTCTAGGTCTCGAAGATGATTTAAAATGGAAAATGCGTTCGTTAATCTTTGTGTTTTAATTTCATGTCTCTCTTGTAAAATTTTTAGGCAGTTACCTGTACGCACGACGATATATCAAGCTATACATTTCCAGTATATATCTGCTAACATCTTACTAGTTTGAGTATATACTCCAGACGATACAATACGAGGTAAGCTAACACTCGAAATGCATAGCTTGGTGCGTTGTCGTCGGTACTTACAGAAGCAAAATCCACCTATAGGTACTTACGCGCTGGTACCTTTACGGTATACCTGTATTGTATGTTGTAGATATTAATATATATTTTAGTATAAGCCAAAATCCTATTATAACCTATAAATTTAATCTTGAACTTTGTAGCGGAGATATTATTCACCGTGAATGGCAGGCGCTTACTCCGGTACAAGGGTTTCTGCTACACGAAGACACCGAGGAGTAGATGGAGTTGGAGGTGCCTTCACACCAGACATTGCTACACCACAATTTCTGTAGACCAGAACTACAGAGTATTTAGAGAACCTAAAGAACACGAGCATCCTCCTAAAGAATTTTACATGAACTCTGCAGGACTCTACAATTGTGATGCACAATTTTCTTGGACGCATAAACGACAACCTTTCGTTGGATTTAACTAAAACTGAGGCCGTATTATGACGTTTCATAACCATGATAGTTCACGCGTTAGAGGGAGATGAAGCTACACAAGATGGACAGTGGCGCCGAGTCTATTGTTCACAAACTAAACTAATTTTAAGTTATATTGCATCTTTTTCTTTCCATTTCGTTAAGAAGAGGACAGAAGATAACATTATAGGTTAATCCTGTCAAATTAAGATACTCCATAGACAGTTTAGACGCGATTAAAAACATGGCGACTAAAAATACGCCAGTTTACGTCAGGAGCGCACTAATTTGACAGGTCTAAACTGCCATTTTATCTTCTGTCCCTTTCTTAATGAAATATAAAGAAAAAGATGCACTAACTTAAATTTAATGTAGTTTTTAATCAAGGGAATCGAGACCAGTGTTTACCATCTCTTTTACGCAAAAATGAAAACAATAAAAAACAGAAAGAAAATACAATTAAGTATTTACTTAACCGCGAACCCGCCTGATGGTAAGCAGTGATGCAATCGTTGATGGTTAAAGGCGCTATTTTATTAAGAGCCTATTCAGTCTAGCCTTGAAGACACTTAAATTGTAGTGAGACGGAAACACCGTCGCGGGCAAATTGTTCCAGTACTCCGATGTACGTGATATAAAAGAAGAAACGCTTCGTCCAAATCATAGTGGTGTCAACAACATAAGGGTGGATACTTACTAATACGCCGTACGGCCGGTCGGGTATTTTGAATAGATCGGAGCCCACGAACGCGTAAAACACGCGAATCGCTTTTGACTTCTGTTCCCAAGGCATAAGGATGATTTAAAAAAAAAAAGTGGTTACAATGTCAACTATTTCCTGCAGCTACATGTGTCTTGACATTAACGCAATAGAAGTCAAAATCGATTGTAAGGGCGTTAAAAAAGGATTTTAGAAATGGCTATTCTTACACCGTATGGAGTTATTTTACTGAATACGTATAAGACGGCTTCGTGAAGGGTTTTTTTTCCACCCTGTTTTTGCGACTTTGTGGGTAGGTTGCTTATTGATCGATGTGTTAAGTACAGTAATTATTAGCTTAAAAAAGAAAAAAACACTTTTAAAATACAATGTAATTAATGTGTACTCACCAAATAATTATTATGTAAATAAATATTAAAGTTATTTTAAAATTTATAGTCCTTTAATTTTCTTAGTATTACAAAAATACTGAAATGTGTAGTGAGTATTGTAATAGCTACAATATCAACCAGATATCTGTTCTATTGATGCATTTTCTGCTTTTCACTATACAAGGTCAAATTAAATTAGCTAGCCAAACTCCGCAAACATGATGGGGATATGTAAGCACGTTACATAAAAAATAGTGTAGTACAGTGGCTTGAAGTATGATTTCAGAATATATATTTAGGTTTCGATACATTTCATATCTGCGTAATTTCGCTAGCTAATTTATTTTGCCCTTGTATAGTGAAAAACAAAAAGTGAGTATTTGACACATGAAAAGTAGGTATAGTATTTTTTTAATAAAAGGAAACGCATGTTAAATGAAACTCTTCTTCAAACAATTTACTAAGTAATCAAATTTTAAACATTTCAGGAGAAATAATAGTAACACTGAAAAACAAAATCCTATTCAGATATAAAGGTTATTGCTATGCGAGGAAAAATGATAAGGAAAATTTCTGGCGCTGCGTAAATACAAATTGCTGTTTCTCAAATCTTGTACTGGATAACAATTTGACTGTACTGAGGGAACCCAAGGCACATTTACATCCTCCGAGACAGTACCGGAGGGTCCTAGGTGGAAAGTACGTCAGTATTCGAAGCCGGTGGACATACAAAAAACCCAAGGAGGAACTATTTTATATATATAATTCAGCAATTTAACGTGTTAACGCTGCCAGTATCCTGACCACGATTCCGGATTACATCGAAGATTTAATAGAAACTATCCCCTTACTCATAAAAGTTGCTTAAAGTTAACTAGTGCTAAGTGACTGTTTAACCAGATATTTTTGACGTTTTAACGCCACTTTACTTTAATCATCGTTTATAAATATCAAAAATCGTCAAAAATGTATGGTTAAACAATCGCTAATTACTTACTAGTTAACTTTAAGCAACGTTTATGAATAAGGGGGTATAGCTTTAAACCGTTTTGGATCGACACGCTCACCCTAATTACGTAACACACTATTTCTATCAGCTGGAACCATTTTGAAGCTTAATGCTATTCCATTGCTCCATATGTTCGAAAGTGTGTCTGTTCAACAAAGAAAACACGCAATGTATATTGTTGAACTGTCAAAATGGAACCCATTGTCACTGATAGCCCTGCGGGTCACGGGGTCCGACAGTGCTTCTCGTTTTTAAGGACATTTCATCGCCGGCTAATCGACACTACTTGACTGGTCACATAGTGGATTGGACTGAGTCGTTTATTGACCAAAGAATCAATACTGTCATTCAATGTAGCATGCTGCCAGTCTCCAGGGGCCCTAGCCAATGTAACATCGCTTCATAACGAAACGAAATCGAATACCAAACCAACCAATAACAAAAACGATTGACCACGTGACGCGATAAATCACGTGGTCAATCGGTTTGGTATTCGATTTCGTTTCGTAAGTGTAAAAGTAACGAAAAAAAGCGTACCCGCATGTATTCGTTACTTTAACAATTAGTACTCGTTACTATCGTATCGTTACGTTACTCACACATTATAACACGTTATGTTATAGCAACGACTGTACATCGCAATACATTACGCATCGATTATACTAATGAAAAAGCAACAAATACTACTAAATAATTTAAAGTAGTAACGATGTTTCGATATACACACGCATCAACGGTATAATGCGCCAAGAAAGTCATGACAACGGATTTTTAGCCAATGAGGCTACAATACTCTATGACGGAAGCGGCAGTGGCGCCATTAATTAATTTCATGACTTTTCTGACGCATTATACTTGCGTGAACTGAAACAGTGTAGGTGCTCATACGAAAAATACGAGTAACGAAATGCATTCGAGTGTAACGTTTCGTTACTTCATACTAGATAGCGCACCCGTTACTCAGTAACGAATACATACGGTTTGTCACAGCTATTTCATTATGAAGCGATGTTGCATTGGCTGCAGGCCCTGGGCACGTTTCAGGACGACAGCGATTCGGACGAGTACTTCAACGCTTTAGTTTCTTTGTTTTTGTACTTAGGTATTAGTATAGTTTTTAGTATCTAGTGCAAATACCTAGATATAAATTAATTTCAAAATTTCTTAAATTTTCAATTTAAAAATTTCTTCCAGCACACCTTCTGCTGGAAGAAATTTCTTAACAAATAAGCAACCTTTGTACTCAGTTTTTCATTTTTCATATCTCTATGTATTTTACTGTGTGTACATTAATAATAATAAAAAAAAAAACAGAATAGTATACGGTGACACCGTTAGCGCAGTGGCTGAGCCACCGACTGCTGCGTTGCGCGTCGCGGTTTCGATTCCCACACAGAACAAATATTTTTGATCTACAAGTAGTTGATTCGTGTGTGGCTGTTTGTCTATGTCTGTTTATGTGATGTGTGTAACCTAAGTAATGAGAAATTCCTAATGTGGGGCAAAGTTTAAAAAGAATGTATTCTGTAGAAACTATAGATAAACAATACAGTCAGCCTACAAAAACTTTACTGAAGACCATACGTGACAACGTTCATCTTCCCGCTGTCACGTTTTTAGCATGGCAACCGCGGTCATTACCCTTTGCCTTTAATCTCTTCGTAGGAACCCAAACTGTGTGGTTTTTTCCTTATCGAAGCATGTAGAAGATGGTGAACTTACAGATTATTTGAAATAAGAAAAGCTACGCTATAGCATTAACGCTGGACGTCACGTGATTTCAATGATTTGTTAAATACCCTCCGATCAATATTTTTGTAAGCTGCTTGTAAAGTAGTTTGTGTAGTGAACATTAACCAAAGGACTTAGGTAGAACTAGTAACTTTTGTGAAGATTTTTACCAGTCTTGCAATATTATATTAAAATATAAGTAAATAAGCTAAAAATACAGAAAAATTAAATTACAAGTAAATAATTCAATTTTATTTTTAATTTAATTTTTATTTTCTTATCTAATAAATAAACATGTTCCTACCGAAAAAACTAAATGGTTATTTTTTATATTCTCAAAACACACTACACTGTACCAAATGTTGTAGCACAAAATAGACAAATAAATAAATATATCTGGTTTGTTTACAATATTTTTTTTCTTGAATTAACTCCCCATGTTTACATATCTAACAACACAGTTATTAATTAAAAAAATACAATCTCATTGAGTGTTTACAGTTTCAATTATGTTTAATTATAAAAAAACCCATTTGTAACTAATACTAAAACACGATAACTTCTTACAGTGCAATTGATAACAACGGTCCATGACAAATTACTGCTAAAATACAAAGGCCACTACTACTCCAAGACTCCTTATTTGAAAAAGAGATGGCGCTGTATTAATACCAATATGTGCTACGTCGGCATCATTGTCAACAACGACTTCTCCATTAAAAAAGAACCAGGCGAACATTGCCATCCCCCCAAAGTGTTCGTAGAAACCGAAGATGGAAGATATAAACTTATGAAAGAAAATCTTAACAAATTATGCGACTATATTGTTTATGAATATTAACGTTAATGATAAAATAGTCTAATGTGTGTTGTGTTTTTTTCTTTTTTTTTTTTAGATAAGTGCCGTCTTTTTATACATTCTATTCCGTTGTTACCAAATGTTGTGCTGAAGTTTGATGCGGTATCGAAGTGTTGCTCTATTTTATACCAGGCATGAAATAGTTAAGCCAGAGTATGAAGGCGTGTCCTAATAAAGCATGATGTCAAACTACGTTCGCAAAATTACACCATTTTTAACACTGTCATTCTAGTGAAAGCCGTCAACTGAGGAAGTTTATATTATTGTGAAACAAAATTTTCAAAGAATTTCTGTAATTTGGTACACGTGTTATAAGCAAAATTATGATATCTATCCCATAGAGGCCATTAATCAACAGTTAAGGTTGAATCTCACCTTAAAAAAAAAAAAAAAAAGAAAAGAGGAAGTTTATAACGTGTATTGACGTCACTGTTTTCTTAAGACAACCAAGCAAAAAAAAGCTAAAGCACAACAATTTTTAGGACCCAAAATCATCTTAATTACAATATACAAACTGTTTTTGTATCCCAAAACTCTAGAGTATGAATGAGACCATATCAAAGAGTAATTATATTTCAAATATATTTGTTTTCATTTTTCATACATAATATTTCCATAATTTCTCGATTATTAATGTAAAACACTCTTATTTGAAATATGACAACATCGCACTTTATTGGTTTTTAATATGTATTTCGTTTGATGATTCTGCATGAAAATGATTTACTCGAATTTATCAATGAAACTAAGATTTACACTAACATCTTATATCATCAAAACTATGCATATTGGACAACTTTTTTACTTATAAAACATAACCCTAGAGTTATTTAATATAAAAATAAACCATGGTTGTATTGATTTGTGGTCACTATTAAAAAACTCTTCCCTTCTTTCCTCCTGTGAATTTTGCCCTAACATTTGAATGGTAGAATTGAGTTTTGACGAAATTATTATTTCAGACCAATGATATGTTTAATTTATAGTTTTTGATAATTTAATTGAATTTGAAATGAATTGAAGATGCATCGAAGAATACAAGTCAATTACGATATATAATTATTGCACTGTTAATGCAGTTTAATTGTGATTCTGTAACTATTTCACCGGGAAAACTTGGTGAAATGACTTTGAAGCGAGTTGTCATTCCAACTAATATTTACAGCTTTCACTGTGACATTTTTACAGCATCGATCAGTAGATATGAGAATAGAAAATAGTAAAAATACTGTATTAGAGCAAACACTGACTTATTGCAGTGACAGATCTTTTACCTATAATCTTTCTTCGTTAGCTTCTTAATTAGATTAAAAATTGGTAATGGGCTGAATTGTTTCGCTTTTTTTTTTCTTTCTTTTGCTAACGCCTGCGTGTTTAGATTAGTGAATTTAGTTATGATACTAACATAGAAATAATTTTAAAACATTACATCAACCAAATCAACCAATATACCACATGTTGATTTGGTTCATGTGTGTTGAATAATGTTTTATAATGTGCTATCATTAGTTAACGTAGTTTTAAGTTTTGCTATCCAAATGACTTTAATTCTTTAGGTTCCTATAGGCTGCCGCAGACAAGCGCAAGTCGAATCTAGTAGATTAATTTCTTTAAAGACTTTGTGGAAATTGTTATACCAGAATCGGGTGGCGCCTGCTTGCGTGAACCTTTACTCACACGATCCCCAAATCGTAATTAATAGCTATTGCAACATTCTTTAATTTTTACATAATGTATAGCTAGTTTCACCTATAGGACCAATATATCTGGGCGTTACATATGTTTATTTATATTTTAATTACATATAATCCTAAGATTATATACCACAAAAAAATTGGGATTATATGTAATTAAAATATAAATAAACATAACCCTGTCCTCCTATAATAATTTGTATAGTAAAAAGACCACAAAATAGTGGTTGGTATACTTATTTAGTTAATTTAGATAATTATGTTTGGGCTTTTGTGTAAAATTCATGTTTATTATTTTGCTAATATGTGTGTGTGTAGGGTTTACTGTAGTTTTGATCATATTAACTAAAACCTATCGATGAATAGTTGTATTTTTTATGTTATTTAACAAAATCACATATGTGCATTTCTTTTTATAAAATCGCGAGAAAATAATAATTTTACTCCAAAAATCTATTATAAGCACGCCAAATAGGCGCAACGCGACTCTAGTAGAACAATAAAAACCCACGGAATTTGTTCTACCAGAATCGCGTCACGCCTGTGTACAGGGGCCCTATGATTCATGAGTCGGTTACGTCAAAAGAATCATATAAAACTTAAATCGTGTCTTACAGTAAAGGTTAACTAAATTGATGTGACTTTGTTAAGTATATAAAAAAATATAACTAAACAATGTAATTTAGAGAAAAATTACAGTAAACCAATTAATGCTTTTTTCACTATTATAGTAATAAAATCCTGAGTAAGTTAGTTTTTAATGATTTGAGACTGCGTTATTTTGTTCGAAGATCATAAAAGAACTTATTATATTGTCTTGAAAAAAAAATTGTTAATGGTATTTGCAATGCAAATTTTTTTTTACTGGTTTTAAATATGTGCTGCTGTTTATGTAAAGTGGAAAAAATAGCTTTCTAGTTGTTTTAATAATAGCTTATTTTAAACTCAGTATTAAAAAAAACAATCACGCAGTTTTAATTTTATCTTTATTGTATTTTTAGTTTTCGCGTAATAAAGTGCTATGCGATCATTACTGTTTCATTTACCTACCCTTATGCCCTTTTTTAAAATAAATTGTAATTACAACTCATCTGGTTAGCCTTTTCCCAAATATATTAAATTGAATTCAGTCTCCAGACTGCATCCAATTCCTCCGATTGCTGCTATTTTCCAAGATTTTATATGGTACAGTTTTTGTCTCCACAACCCAGTTTCCGAATACAATTTTTGCTTGGTATTTTCGATGTCACATTAATTTTTATCACCTTTTTCATAAACTTTAAAATTGAAGACATTTAGGGCACCACGGCGAGTAAACAGTATAAATTAAAAAGGGACAAAAATTGTGGCACACAGAAGAATATCACAAAGCTAAACAAAAACTCTTATAAAGATAAAAAGTTAAGTCAAAAACAGAAATGAAATGAAAATAAGATATGGGAGCCCTGCTGCAAAAGGTACAGCAAGTATTCGGTACAGACTCATGGGTATAATAAATCATAACCATCCCTACAAAAAGAAGACAGAAGTACCATTAGAAGAACCCCGTATCCACTCTTAAATAAATCTAATGTAACTGAGTCAATACAGACAGTATTATCCCACTGCAGGGTAAAGAGCTCCTTCTCCACTTTTCACACAATTCTGTTTTTTGCAAGCCCTACGCTAGTCTAGGCTAGTCCCTACGGTAGGAATCAAGCTCGTCCCGCAATCCCCTTGGCCTGCGACCAGGGCATCATGAGTTTAGTAGGACCCAATCGATAGTTCTTTTAGCCCAGTTGTCTTCTGACATGCGGCAAACATGTCCGAGCCAGTCCCACTTAAGTTTAGCCGCTTTCTGAGTGACGTCCATTATCTTCGTTTATCGTTTAAAATCCTAAATAATGGCCCCGATTCCCTTCTTTACAAACTAAACTCAATTTAATTTCAGTGAATCTTTTTCTTTATATTTTATTAAGAAAAGGACAGAACATAATATGCCAGTTTAGATCTGTAAAATTAGTTCGTGTCTGACGTAAATTGATGTATTTTTGGTTGCCATGTTTATAATCGCGTCTAAACTGTCTATGGAATATCTTAATTTGACAGGATTAAACAAAAATTTTATCTTCTATCCTTTTCTTATTGAAGTAGATAGAAATAGATGGACTCAACTTAAAATTGGTTTAGTTTGTGGACAAGAGAATCGACGCCATTATCCTATACAGTATGTTAAGAAAACCCTGTCCGACCCATAAGGATAATAAAGGTTAGGTAAACACATGACCAAATATAATATAAAATTTTACGTAATCATCATAGTACCAATACAAATGAATTTTGAAATAATCTTTTTTTCCCGCGAATTAATTCCAACTTCCCCGAAATATGGTAATTTAAAAAAAAGTGACAACACCGGTATTATTATGAGCGAATAGCGATGCGACCACGTGTCGCGTGCCCTGCCGCCCGCCGCCCGCGGAAGGGTGCTTAATGCACATCTATTAAGTTACCTCTTTTTGCGAAATAATATTTATTTTTTAGGGGGATTTCTTTTAAGTTTAGCCCGGTTTTGTACCCACTAGTAGAATCAGTTATCGATACCTAACAACACCTTCACGGGTCGGACATGGTTTTCTTAACATACTGTATAAATACTTGCTACCCATCGTTGTTGCCTACAATTTTTTCTCATTTTCCAGCCACATACAAAGAGATGAAACTGGCCAATGGAAAGAAATACTTGATGTATAAAAATTATACTTACACGTTTGGGTTTAAGACTAAAATCGGGTCCAGGTGGCGTTGTACGAGCACTGCTGGCTGTAAGGCATTCATGGTGGTGTTAAACAATGGAGAGTTATTGAAAGCAATCGGGGATCATTCTCATAAGCCTCCGAGGTACCATCTCTATAATGATGGAACTTATGTTCGGATTTAAAGCTACGAAATTATTAATCTTTGTTAATTCAATGGTTTATCTTTAATATTAGAAGCTAAATCAAGCTAAATTGATTCTGCAATCCTGTTCTGCAGTAGGTATAATTTAATTATAAGTCAATCAATCTTCAATTAGATAACTATATCTTTATTTTCATCAAAAATAAACAATTTTTACTTATAGTCATATTAATTGTAACTATGATTTGCATGCGGAATATGTTATAAATGTATATTTTATAAATAGATATGTTTTTCTCATTGAATATAAGTTAATTTCAGCCAATCAGAATATTTTCATTACAACTGACACGATAACAAACCTACACTTCACATCCCATCCTTAGTCTTAAGAAACTAATAAATTTAATTGAACACTTTGTTTCTGCTTCCTACTAGGTACTATTTACTATAAGATAAGTAAATGTACCATTAAATTGTTGCTTCGATAGTGTTTTTTTGTTTGCAGACAGTCACGATCCAGTTCCTATATACATTGCAACTACATGCACTGAACAACCACAACCTCTACAAATTGGAGAACCGATACCCATTTACATTGAATCTACATGCACTGAACAACTACAAACTTTACAAATTGATGAATCAACACCTGTTTACATTGAAGGGTCTATACCAATATACAATGAAGAATCGTTACCTGTAAACATTGAAGAACCGACACCCATACACATTGAAGAACCGACACCTTTAAACATTGAAGAACCGCGGTCTATATACATTATAGAACAGGAACCTATACACATTGCAGAACCAGAACCTATACACCTTGAAGAATCAACCCCTTTAAACATTGAAGAACCGCGTTCTGTATACATTATAGAACAGGAACCTATAAACATTGATGAACCGGAACCTATACACATTGAAGAACCAGAACCTACACATATTGAAGAATTGCAACCTATTCACACTGAAGAACCAAAACCTTCAAGTACTGAAGAACGAGAAACTAAACGAACAACCCCCAAAAAACCGCGAGCCAAGCCAAAGAAAAGCACATACACAGAATCAATGTTACATGATGCTGTAGCGACAGTAAAATCTAAAGCATTAACCGTAGACGAAGCTGCAAAGCTATACCAGATACCCGCAGGCATTATTAGTTTCAGACTCAATCAAAAACTTACCAAACAGAAGCTGCCTTACCTAAGCATGTCGGTAACAATGGAAGAAGAGATAATTTTCAATCACCACTTACTCGCTCTAATTAATATGGGCATTCCGGTTACTTTCCAAGACATCATATATGTTGTAAAAGCTTACCTAGATGCCGCGGACAAAAATACCATGAGATTTCGTGAGAATAAGCCAGGAACACTTTGGTGTAGACAATTTTTGGATAGAAACGAACGTGTAAAAAAAACCGTCATGTTCAATGAGAATCTCACTAAAAGAGCAAAAAATGCTGTAGATACCGATGTAAATGACACGATGGTGAACGACTTTTTTGATCGCCTGCAAATAGACATGGACGGTGTGAGTCCTGACAATATCTACAATGTCGATGAATGTGGCTTCGAACATGACCCGAGGAAGAAAAACCTTTTGTTTAAACGTGCGTCTCGTCATCCAGGACTAGATAAATATTGTACAAAGTCGATGTACACAGTTGTATTCTGTAGTAATGCCATTGGAGAGCTGTTACCTCCCTTCTTCATTTTCAAAGCGAATCCTGTCTCTCCAAGTGATCATTCAAACACGAGTTCATCGACAACTGGTTGGATAGAGATAAATGTGTTTGATCACTGGCTGGGGAAACATTTCCTGCCAAGAATAAAAGACAAACCAGGAAAGAAGATTCTCATTTGTGATAATATGAGCGCACATCTAAGTGTATATGCACTAAATATGTGTCGGGATCATGACATTAAGTTTATATGTCCTGCGGGCAATTCTAGCCGTCTGCGTCCCTTTGATGTGGAATACTATGAGTTCTTACAAACGGTTTGGCGCACTGTGTTAGCAGAATGGCGCCAAACGCCAACGGGCCAGCTGTCTCGCTGGCAGAAAAAATCAGCCAGCAGTAATGCAACTTTAGCACTGCCAAAAGACATATTCTACGACCTTATAAATAAGACTATTGATCTAAATGAAACAACGGAGGAAAATATAATTACTGGCTTTAAAAAATGCGGTATTTATCCTCTGTCGCGCAATGAAGCGCTGCAAAAAAGACCGACGATAATGCCATTGAATGTTTTTGTTGGATTGCCAACATAATTGAATTAATTGTACGTAGTTAACGTAGTAATTACATGTAATAAATTTGAAACTTATTAGTCAATAAGTATTGTATTGGATATAATTCTGTGTATCCTGATTAAATTCTTTCTAGTCAGTGTTGTCTTGAATTATAATCATTAGAATTAGGAATATCTAGAGTTAGAATTTGCATCATATATCATGATTTTATGTAATAGTCATTCGATGGGCTAAATGAAATTAGAGCCTTCTTTATTTTTATAAATAAATATTTTACGGCTTTGAATCATAATTAGTAAATCAGCATACAAGCTAGTAAAATAATTGCGTGAAATTTAAGAAAATTGTAGTTTGTGGGATTTTTTTACATTAATTCTTATGTCTGCATACCAACAAAATAATATCTAGTGTAATGTACTTAAAACCAATTAAATACGCGTATTATACTTCTTACAACAGTAAATTCTCACCAGTAGATACGTTGCCCTTACTTTAGAATCATATAATATATTCTTCATGTTTCTCACCTTCGCAAGGAACTCAAGTGGCTCCCAATCCACCTTCGCAGGAATACTAGGATTTTATGTCTCCTTTTCTACATCTTGCACAACCCATCTTATCCTTCCTACCTGCGTGAGCGTTTTTCTTACGCGCGCTCTAGCGGCGCACCCTGTTGATCACACCTAAGATCCATCCTTAAATCTCATCCTCATAAAACGATTTACTATTCCAATCCTTCTCTGTACATGCTGCCTAAGATTGTGGAACTCACTCCCGCCTAACATTCGTGATTTAAACACTATTTCTAATTTTAAGCGTCGATTAAAAGAGCATGACCTTTCCTCTATATTGTGAGAATTTGTTTATTATTTATACATATTTATATATTTTAATATTATGTATTTATTTAAGTAGTATACTTATTTTTGGTTTTATTGGTTTGGCTTATATAATTATTTTAGGTATATATGTTTAGGTTTAATATTATTACTGTAATAGTTATCATATTCATATTTTATTTCCTCCTTGTTCTTACACACTATTGTCTACATTTCTGTTTTACTTCTCCTTTCGCAGGTCTGCTGGAAGAAATTTCTTAAGAAATAAGCAGCACCTTTGTACACAGATATTAATTTTGTCGTATCTTTATGTATTTTATTGTGTGTACATAAATAATAAAATAAATAAATAAAAATATTTCGCTAATTACACAAAAAAGCGCAATGTGAACAAAATTCGAAAAACTATCCTATCAGCTGATTTAATAGAGTTCACATCAGGTGTCAACTTCATACCCACAAACACGCGCGGCGGCACGCTTGCAACGTTCAAAGGCCGAGTCGATACATTTTTTTAAACACTGTTATTTCTGTAACCGCTCATTAACGATATAAATGACCATCATAATTTTATTAGTGGCATGCGGTGTAGCCTTCTCGCGAAGTTTGCGTTACGATGTCAGATACAGCCTTTATGTACGAACGACACTGTCAAATATTCCCAATTTACCTTGAGCCTTGATTCTTGAGATAAAGTTGAAAATCTAATAAAGAATTTTGACAGATTTTAGTAGTTCGGATGTGCTGTCGTCTGTATAAGAAATTAAAAAATTAAAGAGTATAAAAATATCGATTAAGACGTGATATGAGGCTGATTTAGTAAGAAATGAATTTACTAGTCATTACGATTAATAATCATTATTTATTTTTACGATAACGATGATCCATTGAGTTAATAACAGTACTCTGAACTTATGTTAGTACTTAACTAGTAAAACCGACAAACCGTAAGTGACAAGAACCCTTAGTAATTTAAATCGAGTATGCAATTACCTATTTATGTACCTGATTTTTTAATTTTTTTTAGTCTATTCGTACAAAAAATTAATTTAAGATTCTAGTTTATAAAAAATAATATTTTTGTTGTCGTATCGAGAGGTTGTTGTGAGGCTGGTAGCTTTTTTTTTTCATTTTTGTAAGGGTACCCACGAGCAATTCTTTTTATCTCAGTCGCTGTTTCCTCGAGGAGACTTTTTTCTAATTTTTTCTACCGACTTTTATTTCCTTTTTGATTAAATTCTGGCTAAACAGCAGCTTTTTGGCGACCGTTCGTGCACCGGCGCGGGCGACTTTCGCGTCCAAACCCGCGGAATAAAATGTCACCTAGCTATTGCGTCACACTTTGACACGATGAGAGAGACAAATCAGTAGCAAAGAGAATTCTTGGTCGTCGGCGCCCTTACTAAATGTTCTGTATGTATATCTATTTCTTAAATGAACTAGTCACTGTAATTGCTATAGTACTTATAGCTACTGTGTTTAATATAAGGTGCTTTATTTTAGGCTGTTCTGGTGGAAATCATTAAATGACGGGCAGTTTTAAAAACACTACAATATCATAGATATTTAGTAGATTATAAACTTATTATAGTAAGCGATGAAATTCTTCGTATTTGTAACTATATTCTCGCAAATGTGATGAGCCAAAAACAAATTAATTAACAAAAACCAAAGAAAGCTCCTAAGTTATTTGGAAAAATGCCATATTTACGTAAAGGTTGTATAGTTTTTAATAAATTTTAATTTTTGATAACTTCTTTCATGATTTTAAATCATTTGTTTAATTAATTATATTATAATATGTGTAATTTAAGGTAAGTTATAATTAGAGATGCAATTAGTAGTTTTCTAATCATTAATACAATTTTCCCAATAGAGTTAGCAAGATGACAAGCTCTTTCATGATTTAAAATCATTTCTATATGTATACTTATTATCTTTAGGTCCTTGATAATAATCTATATTTAAACGATGGATTAAACTGATCAGTCAATATGTTAGATTTAAGGTAGTAATAAGAGGATTCTCTTCAAGCATTTCTATAAACCATTAATAGGGTTCCATAGTATAATAATGTGTCCTTTTTCTACATAGCAGTCTAATTTTTCATCATATAATAATACGTAAGTTCAATTTTATAAATACTTAAAAGTGCTTTTTTAATGATTAGATATCATGCGCCACTGCTGACCAAATGCCTCCCAAATTTCAGGCATTCTTTTCTAGAACTATCTCGGAGGATTGGACCCTTGAATTTTGCGTTAAATAAGTATCTATTTCGTCAAAATCTTAAGAATATTTATTGTAAAAAATAGTTTTTTTTTACTTTTTCGTTCACGCTAACGTGGATCCTCGCGAGACACAATGGCTTTTTATCTGTGTGTAATTACGACATTCAACTTTGTCATAGGTAGGTTAAATAGTAATGAAAGAACATATTATGTTGGTGTCTTTCATTAAATAAATAATTTCATTAAATAAATAAAATCAGCATAGATATTTTAACTGGTTTACGGACTGTATGAGTTATGATACTCTGTTATAGCTTGCGCAGACGAGGGATTTTTGTCCGCAGACTTTTTTGTCCGCTAAAATAGATCGCTTACAACTGTATCGAGTAACGAAAACGCGGGATTATAAGTACCGCGTCCAAAAAGTCCCCCGAATAACCGAGGACATGCAGAGAGCGGACCGCAAAACTCCGGGGCAGTCCTTGAATAAAATAGAATTCGTGTGACTCTGCGAAGCAACACACATGCCATACTTTAGTCCGCGTTGTGTGCTCTCACTTCTCTACGTTTCTGGGCAACAAATGACCGCACACCGTGTGCGTTGAGTTCGCGGTAAATCCTTTTGCGGATGCGAAGATGCGGAGCGTACTTTTTCTCCGCCGCGGAGAAAACTCCGTCGTCTGCGCAGGCCTAAGGGCCTGGGTCATTATTTTAATCCAGCGTGGCCAATACTATTTCCATAGATTTACAATATAAGTGTAGCATGTATATCATCTGAATGTGTACAATGTGTTTGTATTCGAATGATTAAAATAAATGTGTGCATTTAGAACCTTATCCGTCCATTTTTTTAAACGTTATAAACTGGTGCTGGACCGCGATCCCGTCTGATGGTAGCAGTGAAGTAATCATTGATGGTAAAGCGCACTAGTCATATAAGAGCTTTACTTTGATGTAGCAAATTATTTCATCACGACTGCTCTCAAAACGGTTCAGGAAAACGAAAGTAAAGCAATCGGCATGCCCCAGGACCCAAAAGAAGACATTCACAAGAGTTCTACCAATCTGCACTGCCAAACACCTGCGTGGTAGATTACGGCCCACTCCTTATCATGTATAGGAGTCCTGTGTCCCCGCAATGAGAACATTATAGACAGGTTATGTAATATACGGACGACAACAGGTCAAGCTACCCGAAACTGTCAAATATTCCCAATGAACCTAGAGGTTTAATGCTGAAGCGATAAAGTTGTAAATCTAATAAAGATATTTGACAGATTGTTGTAGCTTGATGTGCTGTCGTCTGTTCATGTGTGTATCTTAATGATTTTGGTTTAAACATATCAACAACTTTTAATTTTGTACAGCCGATTCTATTAAAATCTCACCTTGAAGTCAGGTGAGGTGAAGTGAGTACAAAATGAGCAGTCAGTAGTATCAATCCTTGGCGAGCGAATCCTTAGTTGGAGCTAATTTCAGCTACTAAAAAGATTAAAACCAGACAAAGAACTAGAGATCGCGTAGAGAGTATTTTGACTTAAACATTACAATAAATACTCTCAATCAAAAAAAAATCTCTGAAAGCAAAATGAAAACAGAGTACAGGGGTGCAGGAATATGCCAAATTTGTCCAAGCGAAGGAGCAGATATTATTATTTTCCCAAAAATATTAATGCAAATTAGCAGTCAACATGATTATTTCACTGCTGTTGTTATTAAAATACCTTTATTGGTACAAATATTGTTTTAATTTCATACTCGTAACAGCCGTTACATTCAGCTTTAACACCCGTTACAGTTTTAAACTTCGATAAAAATCATGTTTGTATTTTTGTTTTAATACAAGTGGACTACGAAGTTAAGAATTTATTTAGCTACGTAGTTCCAATTTTTTTACTAACGTAAAGTAAAGAAATTCGTAGAGTTTTGCTTTCATTTCCGTTAAGCCCGAAAGCTTAGACAAAATCGTGTAACGCCCGTTACGCATATATCTTACCTTTCATTTCTTTACTGCTGTTTGTAAGTCAGTCCTAGATGGAAGATGTTAAGGTCATAAAACTTAATTGTTTTCTTATTGCATCATTAATTAATTGTCAAGTAGAAGTGACAATTTTTAATTTTGTACAGCAGATTCTACTAAAATCTCACCGTGAAGTCAGGTGAAGTGGTGAGTACAAAATGAACTGCCAGTAGTGTCAATCCTTGGCATTAGTTCGAGCTAATTTCACCTAAGTTTTCAGTAGTTTCCTAAGCATCGCAGAGCTACGGCGTAACACTTCGGCGTTGAACTTCGGCCACGCGGTGTAGCCACGCTGCAGCCAATGCGCCGTAACGACCAATGAAATGACGTTCGCTGGCTTTATCGATACTAAATGAAAACTGGAAATGCAAATAAAATCTTCCTCATCAACCTTTTTTTCGTCCCACTGCTGGGCACAGGTCTCTTTTCATACAGAGAAGGATTGAGCGTAATCACCACGCTTGCTCAATGCAGGTTGGCGGTTTCAGACTTAAAGTTCAGGTTTCCTCAAGATGTTTTCATTCCTCTTATAATCAGTCATTGATGTCCAAGATATACTTAGAAAGTACATATAACTTAGAAAAGTTACATAAAATACATATAAAATAGTTATGATAAAATCGTATTCAGTAGAAATGCTGTCTTCTTAGTTAGCTATCTTATATGGAAAATTTTCAAAGCTGATTTATTTTTAACTTTGATAACTCTTATGTTTAAACTTATTATGTTCCAGTTCCCAAGAAAATTCTGTTGGAAAATGGTAGAAAATACTACATGTACAACGAATACACTTATTCGTTTAGATGTAAAACTAGGTTTGGGTTCAAATGGCGCTGTACCAGCACGTCCGGATGCAACGCTTTCATTATGATGAATGAGCAAAACGAGCTTCTGAGGGAATCAGGAGAACATTACCACAACCCGCCGAGGTACTACGCTACAAAAAATGGAAGATATTTAAAAATAAGTAAATAAATAAAGTGATATGTATCATAAACCTACTGTTTATTCCCAATAAGTTCACTTTGCCGTGGCCGCTGGTGAAGTCCAGTCTTTAATTATTTTTTTTGCACCTCCTTCGAATGTATATTAGTCATTAATTAATTTTAATTTGATTTTAAAAGTTTATGTTAAGTTACACGTTATGTTGTCATGTTTTTGTAAAATAAAACATCAAAGAAATTGTAGATAGATACCGTGTGGCTTAATGAGGAAAATTTCTCGTTAAACCACAGGGCTATAGCAACTGTAGGGTGATTATGCTGTCCTTAGATAGATGCATTAGGACAGCATAATTACAGTATAGTGTTCCTACTGCTGGGAGCCTCCTCTTGGGGGAGGGAGGAATAGACAGCAATCTACTATGCGTACCCAATGCGGCTTAATAGATGTCATATGAACAAAATTTTGTATTATTATTGCACATTATTTATCGTTGTGTTAGTATCCCATAACACAAGTCTCGAACTTACTTTGGGGCTAGCTCAATCTGTGTGATTTGTCCATATATATGTATTACATACCACACGAACTCCATATTGTTGAAAATAAAATATGTATCGATGTCTGATTCAGATTTTCATTTTGCAGTCCTCTTAAATTGTTGTGTTTCCTTTCAGACTTATTGTGGTTATATGTGTGCTAAAGAGTAGCCCTGTAGGAATGTCCGAGTACCTAAATATAAAGATGTCAAGAATCCTTGAAAAATCTCAACTAGAAAGTAGACATACAATATTTTTGTTCATTGTTCAATGAATTAACAACCAAATTGTTGATCAAACCTAATAAAATCTCAACCATATCTTACATTTTTACAAACTTACTACCGACACCCGAACCACTATCGATTCCTGCAAATGTACCTACTTATGTCTCTGTATGTAACTATTCAATATCTATTGCTCCTCCCCTGCACACTGAACTATAAGGCCAGAGGGTAGCAATCTGTTTTGACGGTTCGAAATCACCCCGAACATAGCTACCAACTTTCTACTGTCAGTACCAGGTACCGAGATATACAGTAAATATATTGTTGTATAAATGAAAACTGATTGGTTTTATTAGTTTATTTTTAAATCACTACAGCCATTGAGTTCACTCAATTCTTTTATAGAAGCGGTTTAAAATTACAAATACATTTAGAAGTTGTTGCAGTGTGGTTAACGAACGCAACACATTTCACGGTAGATCATAGTACTAGGCGCATAGTGGGACAGGGCGACACCGCGCCGCGTCGCTGCAGGCGCGGGCGGGTGAACGGTGCGTTGGCCATATTTTTATTGGGACAACCAGGTAAGATGCCAAGTCCTTTCCAGTCCAGGAGCTTGAAGACATCTTCCAACGCAGCAGTGAACAGTTTAGGAGATATGACATCTCCTTGTCTCACTCCACGCTGGAGTTGGCTCGGTTTCGAGAAGGATTTGGCATCAACATCAACGGCGAGTACATCACTAATTTCCGTTTTGCAGATGATATCGTGGTCATGGCTGAGACCCTGGAAGACTTGGGCAAAATGCTCAATGACCTCAGCAGAGCTTCGTCTTATCCATGTTCATCTTTAGACCAGTGGGTCTAAAGATGAACATGGATAAGACGAAGATCATGTCGAACTCTCATGTCGCATCCACTCCAATTCTAGTTGGTTGCTCTGCACTCGAAGTTGACGAGTATATATACCTGGGACAAATAGTCCAACTAGGTAGGTCCAACTTCGAGAAAGAGGTGTCTCGTCTAATCCAGTTTGGCTGGGCAGCGTTCGGGAAGCTACAATACATCTTCTCGGCGTGCAAGATACCACAGTGTCTCAAGACTAAAGTCTTTGACCAGTGTGTGTTGCCAGTGATGACTTTCGGAACTGAAACGTGGTCGCTCACAATGGGCCTCATACGAAGGCTCAGAGTCAGACAAAGGGCAATGAAAAGAGCTATGCTCGGAGTTTCTCTGCGTGATCGATTCAGAAATGAGGAGATCCGCAGAAGAATCAAAGTCACCGACATAGCTCTGCGAGTCGCTAAACTTAAGTGGCAGTGGGCAGGGCACATTGCTCGTAGAACCGATGGCCGATGGGGCAGTAAGGTTCAGGAGTGGCAGCCACGTACTGGAAGACGCAGCGTAGGGAAGCCCCCAACAAGGTGGACCGATGACCTAATGAAAGTCGCGGGAAGCCGATGGATGCGGGCAGCACAAGACTGGTTAGTGTGGAAAGCCTTGGGGGAGGCCTTTGTCCAGCAGTGGACATCCATAGGCTGAAGAAGAAGAACCAGGTAAGATAACAAGCTCATAACTTTGTGGTTTTTCATGATATCTTTTTGAAATTTTGTACATAGATTCTTTACTTAAAAAAATACTCATATACAAAAAATAATGTTGTATACATACCTACCTACGCACGTTGCAATACTTCAAGAAACGTATTGTTTATACAAGAACTCCCTGGGATGTCAATAAACTGTAAGAAAGAGAAAACATATTTCCCCATTTTCTTTACCTAGTCAACCCACTAAGTATTATATTATATATTTTTGTTGATTAGCCAAACTATTAAGCAAGAGTTTTTACTACCCATATATTATCTATCTTTTTGCAGTTCCTAAGCAGATGCTGATGGTAAACGGTAGAACATACTACATGTACAAAGATTACACTTATACGTTTAACTACAGAACTAAGTTTGGATTCAAGTGGCGATGTACAAGCACGTCCAAATGCAACGCATTCATCTTGATGAATGAACGAAATGAACTCCTAAGACTAGCTGGAGACCATAACCATCTACCGCGGACTTACGTTGCTAAGGCAGATGGGAGATACGTTAGACTGTGAACACTGATTCAACATCTGAGATAATTATCAAGTTTTCGTAAAACAAACTTAATTTCTTAAGTGATAATGTTCAAATCTAAATGTAATCGAAACTTGGAAAACAACATGAATTCATTAAGTTGATTTTGCATGTATTTATAGTTTAGTAAGCAGATGATTATAAATTTATATGAAATGTTATGAAATGTCGACCACCTATTGTGATGAATTTTTATGTCATAACTCTAAACCTAGTATGCTTTTATGACGAGTTAATTAACAACTGTTTAAATTAGAAATAAAACCATTTTGATGTAATGAAATATCTATAGTTTAACCCGGGATTCCCTTTTTTCTTTTATCTCCTATCCTCGTGTGTTTATTTTAACTTGATTATAATCTATTTTTCTATATACCTACCTAATTAAGGAAAAACCATAGACGAAACACAAAAGTATGGAAAATGACTCGGGTACGAACTACTCGGTACACAATATGTACAAGAGAAATAACGTCTATTGACATGTCGATTATAGTCCCAGAAAAGTTAGATTTATAATATCTTAAATTGACAATAGAATTTTGCATGATGACCTTTGTAATCAAGTCCGGCAGTACTTCACATCAGGGCAGCTTCTAACGTAGTACAAAGCACAGGTCCGTTCGTGTGTGGAGACCTGCAGCCACATTTGGGCTGGTGCTGCTAAGTGTCACCTGGCCACTTTGGATTCAGTGGAGAGGCGTGCGAAAAAGCTGATTGGTGACCCTGATTTAGCTCGAGAGAGTCTCCAAAGCCTAGAGCACAGGCGTAGAATAGCCAGCCGTTCGGTGTTCTTTAGGATGCTTTTTGGGGAGTGTGCGAGGGAATTGCATGATTTAATTCCCCCATCTCCGTTCCACCATCGGACGACCCGTCGTACGGCGAGTTTCCACCCTTACGTTGTTAACACCACTACGATCCGGACGAAGCGTTTCGCCTCCTTCTTTATACCGCGTACATCGAGGGACTGGAACAATTTGCCAGCGTCGGTGTTTCCGTCGAACTACAATTTGAGTGTTCAAGGCTAGACTGAATAGGCTCTTAATAAACTAGTGCACTTTACCATTAACGATTGCGTCACTGCTTACCTTCAGGCGGGATTGCGGTCAAGCGCTAGTTTATAATTTATAAAAAAAAAAAAAACAATTTTAGTTTTTTCGTATAACATTTTAATCATGTCCATGTTATATCTCCACTTTTTAGGCGTAAAGGACATAACAATGATGAACGGGAAAAAGTTCAAGATGTACAAAGGATTCACGTACGGCAGTCCGGTGAAGACCCGCCAAGAGCTGCGGTACAACTGCACCCAGGGCTGTAAAGCGCGGTTATATCTTGATATGGACGGAAAGTTTGTGAGGGTCTTGAACGAAGATAGTCATACTCATAACAAACCAAACTTTTATCTAACTCCTAATGGAACTTATCTAAGAATAACGTAGATTCATTTTGTTCCTGCCTCATGAAAATGATGCCAGAATCAAGTATTTTTCGGTCTTATACTTTTATAAACAGGGGCAAACGATTTGTACGAAGTTTGAGCCGAAAAGGCCTACTTAGAAGTATTAAAATATGCGCAATAATTTAAAACATTGTGAAGAAAATAATTATATAAATTATTAAAATACCAATAATAACCGTAGTTTTATTCCTATCTGACAAAGTGTAAATAAACCAACCATTGAAACGAGGAATTGTAATACAAAAAACAGAAACGGTAATATCCCAATCATTTTCAGTAACGTTTGCCCGTTCCCAAAGAGGAGGCGAACTTCTAGTCTTCAAAGGTTACTCGTACAGCTTGCAAAAATTTCGCAGCGAAACCGCTCAATGGAGGTGTACCATGGTCCAACCAGGGACGGCTAAGCGCTGTACTGCAAAACTGTTTACCAGTAGGCAGTACGATGTCCTAGATTATACCGGAAATCATAATCATACCAAACCAAAGTTTGTTAAGAGAAACAATGTTTTAGTTAGGGTTTATTAAATTTGACTGGACGTTGCTGAAACTGGTGCTTGGTGAAATTGTTTTCATTTTGGGATTTGTTAGCATTGTTTTCTATTTCAGTAACAACTTGTTATGAACGTCATAATTAATTATTATATAATTATTATCTTGCTCGTAGAACATGGGGCTTTACCGGATGATTTAGTTAATAATTGCGCTGTAGTAGGTAATACAAAACTTCTATTTCTTTATACAATATCTTTCAAAGATTAGGTCCTATTCGCAAATGTAAATCTTCAGAGATATAATAATTTGTTATTAGTTTAGTTTTCATTAACATAGGATATAGTGACGAACAGACTGGAATTAACGCTGAGATGATAATGATGGTAGTGACAAACAGACTGAACAGTGCCTTTATGACACGTTACAAAAATATTTGGTGCCTAGTTTAGCAAGATATACACGTATATTCATAAAAATAAGGCCTTTTGGTGTTCTAAAGTATACAAAACTTGAAGAAAACCACAGTTATTTATCTCACAAAAGTTAGATGTCACAGTACTGACTGTTAAAAATCTCAAAGTATAAATATTTTGTTAAATTGTTATATTATTGATTAAGTATATATAATTGTTTGTATCTAAAATTGTTTATTACACGATATATTATACCTCTACCATTTTTCATAATACTTAATAATTCAATCCGTTCTTAAAACATATTCATAATTCTATTACATTAGTACTGAAATATACTGATTCACAATTTTTTCAGCAGGCACATTTCTTTGGACAAAAAGAGGTGGTAAACACCCTCTCCTCGTCCTCTCTGGATACACATACAGCTATCAGAAACAAAACGCAGATGGGAGAATATCCTGGTACTGCTCTCGAAGACTCAAGGGTTGCAGAGCATCTGCTATCAGTTTCGGAACCAGAGCGTTTGCCCACAAACCACACGACCACGCCCCGCCGAAATTACCTGATCATGTATTAGAAAAGAGTAATCATTTTCTTGCAGAAGATGTTAAGAATATAATTTAAGAATTGTTTCTTAAACACACTGAAACATATACACACATCAAAAGTGTCTAGGGATCAACATATATTTTTGCAATAACTTTTCTCCTGATTGATATTAATTAAAATTTTCTTTAAGGATTCATCAAATAAAGTGTTTTCGTTTGTCACAGTAACGATAAACCAAGTCACCTTTGCATTAATAAAGAAATTTGCCATTTTCCTAATAAAGGGATATTTGACATTTGAACCACTAACACAAAAGTTCGAAAAAAAGACTGAAATAACAGTTTTCTCTAAAATTTTATTGGGTAACTTAAACAATTAATAATCCGTGTTTCTACCGCGAACACTAACAACACAAGAACATCGGTTTGGCATACTCAAAATGAGTTCATCCAAATCACGCTGTGGAATGGCCGCCCATGTTCGTTGCAACAACAAAAAAAGGTCTTCTTGCGACTGGATACCCTCCATATTCGGCAGAGCTCTTCTCTGTAGCATATCCCATGCATGCTCAATCGGGTTCAAGTCTGGCGACTGAGCAGGCCAGGGCAGGACATTGATGTTAGCTGCGGCGAGAGTCTGTCTTACAACTCTTGCGGTGTGCGGTCGTGCATTATCATGCATTAACCGAAATAAGGGACCGATTTGCACTTGTAGAGGAACGATGACGTCTGATACAATCGTCTCAGCATAAATTTGAGCGTTGAGGTTGCCTCTGATCCAAATCAACTCAGTTCTTCCGCCGATCCAAATACCCGCCCATACCATGATGGTTCCACCACTATAAGGATGGACTTCCTGGCAGGATTTTAATCGCTGTTGGCGTCCAGGGGTTCTCCAGTGTCGTATACGTCTTGTATCCGGTCTCATACCAAAACGAGACTCATCAGAAAAGCACACGAAACGCCATTGTTCTTCTGCCCAATTTCTGTGTTCAAGAGCCCATTGATATCGAATCCTACGATTGTGCATTGCTATAGGTGGTACCCGTAGCGGTCTTCGGGAATGAAGGTTCACTTCATGCAAGCGGTTTCTGACTGTTTGGTCGCTAATTAAGTTCCCTGAAGAGTGATGAAGCCTCACGGCTAACATCATGTCGGTTATTGTTGGAGCTCTTCGAGTTAAGATTTGAATGTATCGGTCTTGTCTCCGTGTGGTACAGCGATACCGTCCTCCATGGCGCTCAGCCACGGTACCAGTGCTTCGGTAACGTGTCCAAAGTCGACTGATAACACTCTGACTTGTATTCAGAGCTAAAGCCACAGTACGTTGCCGGGAACCAGCTTCTATCATTCCCACATCTCTGAGCATTTCTTCCCTGCTTAAATGACGTCGCCGCTCCATAATAACGTTGGTTTTAATCAGTAGTAGGGAAACAGTAGCACTAATAATGTCTTCAATGCGTTGTATGTTTTTATAGGGAAAATATTGACAGCTGATTTTCATCTTTTACTCGAATTTGATTCATAGTTCCTGATTCAAATTATGAAATGCACCAAAAAGGATCCATATAAATTTATAAAATCATAAATTTATTACAAAGCCACATCTCAATCTCAAGAAATCCGCATAAAAATGCTTGATCCCTAGACACTTTTGATGTGTGTATTTACAATGAACGCCATAAATTGCTCCTGTTGTCACAAAGTTTTGCAATCAACCATTTTTTCAATATGTTTGAATATTGTGACTTAATATTTTTGTATGTATTATCATTATATATCGCAAATGTATGACGATGTAACGGAGGAATATTGTAGTATTTTTGAACGTCGTTCAAAGATACTATTAATGATAATAAACCTAAAGTATGATATTAGTACGCATATTCTTAGTAATGCTTTAATAAACGCATACGAAATAATGCTAGAGGAAATATATTAGCGAGACTAGTTGAGTAGAATAGTTACTTGAATATTATTTTGCAGGTCATAAAACCTGTTGTATTAGAAAAAAAATTGCAATAAAGCAAAGCCTGTTTGGTTTGGTAATCAACTAAGTTATGGAGGAATGAGGAACAGCGTGTAAAGTTCACTCTTCTTCCGTAGATAAGGGAGGATCCTCGGACCAGACGGGAGTTGAGTCCGACGGGCACTTGCCCAACGGTTAATTTTGGGAAGTTGTTAATATGCTAGTTGCACGGTAAACTCTGTTTGCGAGTTGTTGGATCTGTGTGACGTCAGTATGACACGTTCGCATGTGGCGTTTATAGATACCGCTACATCACTCCCTTCCGGAATAAAGTAGAATCGTTAATAATTTCCAAAAGTTGATTAATTTCTAAAAACTGTAATATGTTTGACAAATATTCTGGTAAATAACCTGTGGTTAAACGCCTGTGTAATATTTTTTTACACACAAATCTACGACGAATTACGCTAAAGTTCGATTATAGAAATATTTCTTTGTCTATTGATGACTTTTGCGATGTTTGCCTTGCAGTCATTACAATATTTCAATTCTATTAATAGAAACCTAAAGGTACTGTGATAAAATATTTTTCTTTATAATATCACTCCAACCAAATCATATCTTCCATTCGACATTATGAACGGTCCCTCCGAGTTGTTGTCGACGGATGCTCTTCTGAGCCCATGTAGACTAATGCCGGTATTCCTCAGGGGTCTGTTCTCTCTGCAACTCTGTTTCTGCTGCATATTAACGATCTGCTGATGCCCGGTATCTATGGGTATGCTGATGACAGCACAGTTGTGGAGAGATACCTGCCGGATGCTCGGGCTAGTAGGGAATCAATCCAGTCCGAAAGAGAGGCCATGGTAGAGCGAACGAGTGTTGCACTTCAGGCAGTCTCCGAATGGGGCAATGCCAATCTTGTAGCATTCAATGCCGCCAAAACGCAGGTGTGTCTTTTCACCGCCAAAAGGAGCCCGTTCACCTTGGCTCCTACTTTTCGGAATGTATCCTTGAAGTGTACCGGCCGCCTTCAGCTTTTGGGTGTTGAGATTTCCAAGGCCAAGGTGGCGGCCAGAAAACTTGGCGTTATTGCAAAGGTCCGGCAGTACTTCACACCAGGGCAGCTTCTAATGTTGTACAAAGCACAGGTCCGTTCGTGTGTGGAGTACTGCAGCCACATTTGGGCTGGTGCTGCTAAGTGTCACCTGGCCACTTTGGATTCAGTGGAGAGGCGTGGGAAGAGGCTGATTGGTGACCCTGATTTAACTCGAGTTGGTCTCCAAAGCCTAGAGCACAGGCGTAGAGTAGCCAGCCTTTCGGTGTTCTATAGGATACATTCTGGGGAGTGTGCGAGGGAATTGCACGATTTAATTCCCCCATCTCCGTTCCACCATCGGACGACCCGTCGTACGGCGAGTTTCCACCCTTATGTTGTTAACACCTCTACGATCCGGACGAAGCGTTTCGCCTCCTCCTTTATACCGCGTACATCGAGGGACTGGAACAATCTGCCGGCGGCGGTGTTTCCGTCGGACTACAATTTGAGTGTCTTCAAGGCCATCAACGATTGTGTCACTGCTTACCATCAGGCGGGATTGCGGTCAAGCGCTGGTTTATATTTTAATAAAAAAAAAATAAAAAAACTATTTTCCACAAGGAAGTATTCTGGGTCTCCTGCTTAATGTTTTTGCGATCCTCTCAAGGTCAGTTTATTTATTCGAGCAGTTTTTATCTTTTTTCTTTAATCGTTTTTGATGATTATACTAACGCTTACCATGACGAATATTTTTTAAAATAATATTTTTACTATAAATTATGTGATTTTTCTGGCTTTAATTTTTCCACGTGTGCCGTGCCGCGATTTATAAACGCGCGTTTTATAACAACTGTACTGAATTGAACGTAGCAAAAGAAAGAAAAGTGTTTGTATTTGGTGCTTTGTATTATATTTTTTTTATAATTATTGTTATTATCCTTGCTTTCTTTCCATTAGCGAAGAAATAATACTTTTGCAGCTACAGACAAAATGGAATGATTTAAAGCTAAAACATGTGAACGGTGTGAAAGTTTCTTTTCAATTTGTTCATTGTTATTATATTATTTTTTTTGCGGTAAATCCTCCCTGCGTTTGAAACAGATGGAAAAGGTAAAGCTTTGCTCTTAATGATAAGACTTTAAACGAAATATAAACGTCATGAAATTCCTATTATAGTACTAAACTTCTTAGGTATGAGTAGATATAGATGAGTATCAATAAATTAAATATTAGGTATTCTAGTGGGAATAATTTTACTCTATGGCCTATTTATAATCGTATTTCGCATTTATTGGTGTTAGTTTCAGTAATTTGACTTAATGTATTCGTTCCTAGTACTTTGTATTTACTTCTATTTGTACATTATTTTTATTTTTGTCGATATCAATTGCGTATATGTAATAAATCGATTGTAAAGATATGATTTTTATTTGATTTTATTACAATATTCTTGCCCTGTCCCGGTTTATTTTCAGTCGGCGTAGCATATCATCGAGTTGTGTGGATGTTTTTTTACATCTAGAAGCTTCCATTGATCTATATTATATCTATAGTAATGACTTAATTTACTTAATATTCATCATCTTCTCGATCTTGTCCCCCTTGAGGTTAGTGAAGCACATTCTCCTCTTCCGCTGTCTGCCTTCTCTTTCTTATAATTCATCACACAATTCATCCGCCTTTTCCTATCCATCCTTTATGATATCTACTTAATAGTAGCTGAACATATTTTGGCTCTGGTATCAATGTGTATCTTACTATGTATGCACGCATTGTGTCGTGTATATTTCAAATATTAGGAAATACTTCTCCAAGTTTTCTTGAGTAATCCTCAGGGTTGGTCCTAGGGGTAGAATTGAAAGAATATTGAGTCTGTCTATTTTACAGATGTGGTGATTACAATGTGGAATAGTAGTTAATTTACTGTAAAATCTGTTAGGTGAGTATTATTAGCGCATATTGAGGTACTCTAGCCGGCTGCAGATGAAAACAGCAGGCGACATATCGCCACGACACTACTGGTTTCTATGTACATATTTCTAAAAACACGTGGCAGATTACCAATACGTACTGCCTATAAACTAGTACCTTTAGGGAAATAACCGAGTTTCTTTCGGACTATGTAAGTCATCTTTACGACTGAACTTCCAAAAAACAGTTTTAAGGTAATTGGTTCAAATACATATTACAGACATTTTCTAAAGATTTTAATAATTAGATTCGTCATACTGCTTCAAAACACTTGTCTGTCACGATGACAACGCAATTGAAAAAGTACTGAAAACAAGTACCCACTCGTACTGAAAATAGTATAATATATGGTCCTATGCGAGATGCGTGTTTTCACTCTTCTCAGAAATCTTTGATATTTTTGTTTATAACCTCTAAACAATCAATCAATTTACAGGAAAACTCATCCCATCAGGTAAAGGGAAGCATCCTTTACTGCTATACAACAAACACACATACACATTCAAGGTACTGTCTGGTTCGGGAGTCTTGTGGCACTGTTCACGGAGAACCAGGACTGGATGCAAAGCCTTCGTCAAGACTTCACCAGACAAAATAAATTTTATCGTGGCAGCTGATGATGATCATTGCCACCAGCCAAGAATGGGGGTTGTAATTCCAACTCCGAACGTTAAACGGCGGTATTAGCTGCAAACATACTATCTACTTGTTTATAGACTGGCAATGACAAACACATTGTAAGGACCTTTCTAGTTTATATAAGTGGATTTTGTTCTATTAAATCTAAATCAACAACCCATCCTTGGTCAAGCGTGGTGATCAACTGCCCTGTAGTAGAACAATAATAGGGTTGGTATTGTTGTTAATTGTATTGATCTCATTAGCTTTGTTTCAGAGGATAAAATTCTTGATGACGTCAACTTTTGTAAATCTGCCTGTAAATATCAGTTACAAATTGTTTAACTGTTACTAAATTTCAGGTCCCGTAGTGTAAGATGTAATATATGATTATGTACTTTCAGTCCCTAAAAGGATGTCACTGATTTCGATTTCAAAATGTACCGTGAAGATCACGACGCCATCTTTGATCGGCAAAGCCTAGACTTCAATGGTTCATTTTAAAGACAAAACCGAGGATAGCGTATTGCGTCTAGCTTGGCCTGCGTTATTCTCCCAGCCAGTTACAATACAAATGTTAGACAAATGTCGACAGCCTTTATGTTTAGGGATCAAAAGTAATCATTTCAAAGATGTCCCGTTAAACAAGGAAATTTAAGTAATACATACGAAGGCAGCTGATTTATTAATATAATAATAAAGTTCAGTGTCGTTAAAACACCAGCCTCTCAAATATGAGTGCGCGGGTTCGATTCCAGGTCAAGCAAGTACCAATATAACTTTTCTAAAGTTATATGTACTTTCTAAGTAAATCTTGGACACCAATGACTGAAAGTGAAGGAAAACATCTTGAGGAAACCTTGACTTTCAATTCTGAAATCGCCAACCCGTATTGAGCAAGCGTGGTGATTACGCTCAATCCTTCTCTGTATGAGAGGAGACCTGTGCCCAGCAGTGGGAAGATGAAAGGTTGATGATGATGATGAAAGTTCTGTGGCCCCGTTAAAAGAGAAAGAAGAAACACACGAAGTACAATTTTTTTTACATTGTTTGCAATTTTCTGGATATTGACAGGTTGGTCAGAACAGGACTTTAATAAATTATATTCAAGTCACTGTTGCCCGCGACATTATTTGCGTTAAAGTCGGTAATCGCAGTGAATATTACTATGTTCTTCCTTGAAGTTCAAGCTTACCCTATACTAAATTTGTGTATGGTTATATAATAATATAATATAAGCTCAAAACGATGAAGGAATTGTAAATTCGAAAATACATATGTGACATACGCCGACCCGTACTGGATGCAGTGCAATACAGCCCACTGCCCTCTCACAGAGGCCTGTGCAGGAATACAGGCCTTTGAGTACTATTAGGGTATAGGAAAGCAAAATTTTAATGTGGTTTACTAAATTGTTCGTATTTTTCTATATTGTTTTTTAATCGTTACTTAATTTAGTTAGATACCTAGTTTTTGAAATTATTGTTTTTGTACGTAGCGCGCTACACGAAATGTTGATAAAACAATTGTTTATCTATTTCTTTTAATACAATAACACTTAGCATTTATTTTATAACGAAGATGCGATTATTTTTATGTATTAGTATTGTTCTTTACTAATTAAGTCAAAACTAAGTATAATTCATTTTATAAGAAAGTTTTTTAAGTTCAAAAAAACAATAAAATCAAAAAGTGTAACTGTTTTTTTTTTTTATTGCATTTAAACCTTTTTGTGTATTGATAATCCTAATCGCTACACTCGATCTGAGAAAATAAAAGATTGTGTCGTCGAAGTGTCGTAGTTCTTGTTAACTGCACCCCACGGTGATCCTCCGGCTACCACAGCCGAAATTACGACGAATAGGTACTCCGCTCCTTACCTAAATACATACATTCACAATTTCATTTATTATTTAGAAGATTATAAAACAACTCATCAAATTCTTCAGAAAAAACTGCCAGATATTTCTAATTTTTTCTTTTAGGCATCAAATTTATACCAACAGGCAAAAAGTACCCAGCAATGGTGCTCAACAAGCATGTGTACAAAAGAGTCAAAGAAAATCGTTCAGGGAAGATATTCTACAGATGTGTACTGACGCATAGGGGATGTAAGGCAACTTGCCTCATCAATGAGCACGAGATTGAGCTCAAGGATAATCATAACCACGACCCTCCCAAAACCAAAACGCAGGGAGGAAGGTGGATTCTAGACAATATACCAAAATGCAGGGCGGAGAGTGGATTCTAGACTAGTTTCCAAAGAAATAATTTATTTTATGCTCAAATATGCTAAATTAAACGTTTTACTGTGTTCATGCTGTTTTTACTTTATACCTTTAGCTTTTTGCTAACTTTTACCTGCAAATAATTTGTAACGAGGTTTTTGGAAAATATGAAAATGTAACACATAGTTCTACAGATTAGGGAATTTTACGGGGCTCACCTTGTAGATCCTTAATTAAGCAATGGATGTTTCTCATTTTTACGTATTAATAAAGTTCAAGTTAGCTTGTACGTGGGCATAGAAAATCAACTCGTTTAAATAATGAAATCTCTGACAAAAATAGCTTCAAGTATGAAAAATTTTCACTTCCCTGTGGGGCGACATTCCACAATCTATCATATTGAATCACAATGAAACCTTATAATAAACGAAGTAGTCAAAAATATAATTAAATTTGAGGCAACCATAAATTTAACGTGCATTTAACCTAAATAGTTCATGTCTGAATTCCCTATTTACATTATTTTTGATTGCTAAACAAAGGCGACACGAATTTAATATCACTTCCCTGCCACCTCTAAATACGTTAAAATCTGCAACAAAACAAGTATCAAGCGACGTGGCCGTTCTTACGTTTCAAAGTATGCAGTGAACTTAGCCTAGTGAAGCTCTTGTTTCGGCAAAATCACTATTCAATTAGTCGCGGCTACACTGTCATCGCCGGTTGTCATGTCTGGGCCATTCAAAGTCTCACTCACCTGGTATGTATTTGTACAAAACTGTATTGAATATTACTTCGATTATTGACATAGTGTTGTTAAACTTGCTTAAGCCCATTAACTGGAAACATTAATTTTGATATTAAATTTATTTATTTTCATGATTGTGGCAAAATACATCAAAAACCTCACTTCCCTGTGGTTCACTCTCCTGGATTTACGTAGACAGGGAAGTGATAACTCACCAGGGAAGTGAGTTTTTAACTAATAATTCATTTTTATAATTACATCATGTGGTTAAATTAACTATAAAAACATTGCATAATTTTGAAGTGATTTTAATCTTATAAATTGATGGGGGCGGGATTCATGCATGAAAAATGTTATGTTATTGTCACGTTTATATGGTTACGGAAAGTGCAGTGTTATTATGACGTTCAGAATTGAGTTATCGATAGATATGGTTCACTTGCTTTGTAGTAACGAAAACTTTTCTTATAGAATTCATCATGGCTAAACCAAAGAAAAAGACCCAAAGTAGAGAAGAAATATTAGAAAAAAAGCGTAAAAATGAAAGAGAACGCTATGCCAGAATAAAGAAAGATCCAATAAAGTTAGTCGCTTATAAAGAAAAGGATACACAAAAATATTTAAAGGGGAGAGCTAAGGGGGTAATAAAAACAATCAACGAAATGACAGACCGTGAAAAAGGTCAATGCAGGAAGTCGTGGAAAGCTAGATCTTCTAAATACTACAAGAAAAAATGCGCCATTAAAAAGGCTTCTGAATATTTTATGAGAGCGAATACATCGTCTAGTGTGAAGAAGAATTAATTCGTAATGTACCATCAGCACCCATTAACTCTCCTCACTAATAATCGCTAATAAAATTTACCAAAGAATGTATCATCATCGTCAACCTTTTTATCGTCCCACTGCTGGGCTCGGGGTCTCTTCTCATACAGAGACGGATTGAGCGTAATCACCACGGTTGCTCAATGCGTGTTGGCGATTTCAGACTTAAAGTCCAGGTTTCCTCGAGATGTTTTCATTCACCTTCAGTCATTGGTGTCCAAGATATACTTAGAAAGTACATATAACTTTAGAAAAGTTACATTGGTACTTGCCTGACTTGGAATCGAACCCGCGCACTCATACTTGAGAGGCTGGTAATGAGGAAATGTAAAGATAACTGTTTCATCAAACGTCAAACTTTATTCCAGAAAGCTGGTATTTAAGTGGTGTATTTAAATACAGTGATGATCCTTCGAATCATACAGAATCTACATACGCTGAGCGAAAAAGCAACGACGATAAAGCTAAGAATGATGACTTTCTTGAAATTTTACAATCTCCCATCTCCGTTGGAATTCCCCTATATCCGTTCCATCATCGGACGACCCGTCGTACGGGGAGTATCCTTGCGTTGTTGACACCACTACGATCCGGACCTCCGCGTCTTTTATACCGCGTACTTCGAGGGATTGGAACAATTTGCCATGGGCGGTGTTACCCTCTGGCGGGATTGCGGTCAAGTACTAGTTTAAAATTTTATAAATGCAAAGATTCTTTAATGCAAATTGAAAGCGCATACTGTTTTGTTAACTGTAGCTTCTGCAACAAAGATGGAAACTGAAGCGGTTTAGCAATGGATTCGAGTTGGCATTCCGTAATGTTATAGAGGTGTTTCAATGGCTTAAAGCTAAGATGTAACTATGAACCCTATAGGGAACATAGTATAGGAGTAGTATTTAATGAAAAATAATTTAAGACACAAATTAACAATACCTAAGCATTTTTTTGTAAGTATGGTTTTAACATTAAATTCTAATAGGTAAATTTAACATCCAACTGCGCCCCGCGACTTCACTTGCGTAAATTATAAACTATTTGTGTGCCAAATTTCATCGAAATCTGTTAAGTAGTTTTTATGTGAAAGCGGAATAAACAAACACACCCATTGAAATCACTTTGTTTGTTATAAGTAGCATAATAATTACATCAATTAAACGTAACTCTATTATATTATAATTTAACTATATATTAACCTTAATGTAATAGAATACCGGTGCTGTATCAACAGGGGCAATTACGTAACACGCCATCAGTAGCAATGGTGAAGTCTGTGTCGACCTTCTCCCCACCAGATCACGACTCTCGTGGTGAACGGCGAATGTGGCGATACAGGTCAGCAGACTGGGATGAGATGCGCCATTTCTTTGCGTCTTATCCTTGGCAGCAGGTCTGCTTCTCTTCTAGCAATCCGTCGAGCTGTGCGGATGCTATAACCGATGTGGTGCGTCAAGCTTTGGAATATTTTATTCCCTATAATGACGTGCCCGTCGGTGGCTCGGCTCGCCCATGGTTTAATGCCGATTGTGCCCAAGCTGAACAGCGTAAGCACACGGCATTTCTCACCTGGGTTGACGCTCGTGACCGTGGAGCTCCGGATCTAAGCTCAAAGAAGAGAGCCTTTAACCGTGCTGCCAAGTCCTACAAAAAGGCGCTAAAGAAGGCTCGCTTTGACCGTATTACCCATATTGGCAACAAGTTATCTGCGCAGCCTTCCGGTAGCAGATCTTTTTGGTCCCTTGCCAAATCGGTCGAGGCGAACTTCTGTCGGCCCTCACTGCCTCCGCTGGTTAGGCCTGATGGAACACTGGCTCATACGGCGAGAGAGAAAGCAGGTCTCTTTGCATCTCTCTTTGCCCACAATTCGCGTCTTGATACTGGCAGTGCTACTCCACCTATTTTACCCCACTGCGGTACTTCAATGCCTGAGGTTCGCATTCGGAACAAGGAGGTTCTGAGAGCACTGTGTCGTCTAGACGTGAATAAGGCTAGTGGTCCGGATGGTATACCAGCGATTGTTCTAAAAGCATGTGCGCCCGAGTTGTCTCCTGTATTGACACGCTTGTATCGCCTCTCATTTGGGACTGGTATAGTGCCCAAGTCCTGGAAGCTTGCCAACGTGCAGCCCGTGCCCAAAAAGGGTAGTCGTGCCGATCCTAACAACTATCGGCCGATTTCGATCACCTCCATACTTTGCAAAATTATGGAGCGTGTATTGAACTCGCGCCTTTTGGCATACCTGGAAGGTAACGATCTCCTCAGTGACCGACAGTACGGGTTTCGCCGCAATCGGTCAACTGGGGACCTACTAGTGTATGCCACTCACTTGTGGGCAATTGCTGTCTCCCTTGATGTCTCGAAGGCCTTCGACCGGGTATGGCACGCTGGCCTTTTGAGTAAGCTTCCAGCGTACGGCATTTCCCCTAGCCTGACTGGCTGGGTAAAAGACTTCCTGACTGAACGGTCCCTCCGAGTTGTTGTCGACGGATGCTCATCTGAGCCCATGTCGACTAATGCCGGTGTTCCTCAGGGGTCTGTTCTCTCTGCAACTCTGTTTCTGCTGCATATTAACGATCTGCTGATGCCCGGTATCTATGGGTATGCAGATGACAGCACAGTTGTGGAGAGATACCTGCCGGATGCTCGAGCTAGTAGGGAATCAATCCGGTCCGAAAGAGAGGCCATGGTAGAGCGAACGAGTGTTGCACTTCAGGCAGTCTCCGAATGGGGCAATGCCAATCTTGTAGCATTCAATGCCGCCAAAACGCAGGCGTGTCTTTTCACCGCCAAAAGGAGCCCGTTCACCTTGGCTCCTACTTTTCGGAATGTATCCTTGGAGTATACCGACCGCCTTCAGCTTTTGGGTATTGAGATTCCCTCGAACCTAAACTTTGGGCGGTTCGTTGAGTCCAAGGCCAAGGTGGCTGCCAGAAAACTTGGTGTAATCGCAAAGGTCCGGCAGTACTTCACACCAGGGCAGCTTCTAATGTTGTACAAAGCACAGGTCCGTTCGTGTGTGGAGTACTGCAGCCACATTTGGGCTGGTGCTGCTAAGTGTCACCTGGCCACTTTGGATTCAGTGGAGAGGCGTGCGAAGAGGCTGATTGGTGACCCTGATTTAACTCGAGTTGGTCTCCAAAGCCTAGAGCACAGGCGTAGAGTAGCCAGCCTTTCGGTGTTCTATAGGATACATTCTGGGGAGTGTACGAGGGAATTGCACGATTTAATTCCCCCATCTCCGTTCCACCATCGGACGACCCGTCGTACGGCGAGTTTCCACCCTTATGTTGTTAACACCTCTACGATCCGGACGAAGCGTTTCGCCTCCTCCTTTATACCGCGTACATCGAGGGACTGGAACAATCTGCCGGCGGCGGTGTTTCCGTCGGACTACAATTTGAGTGTCTTCAAGGCTAGAGTGAATAGGCTCTTAATAAACTAGTGCGCTTTACCATCAACGATTGCGTCACTGCTTACCATCAGGCAGGATTGCGGTCAAGCGCTGGTTTATACTTTAATAAAAAAAAATAAAAAAAAAATGGGTTTCATTTTGACAGTTCAACAACATTCATTGAGTTATTTACATGGTTGAGCAGACACATTTATCGACCATATGCAGCAATGGATTAACAATATGCTTCAAAAGAGCCGGTTAGACTGAAAGCCAACATAGTTGGGAAAAGACTGATGACCTTCATGTAATATAGGGTGGTGTGTTTTACTTCTATAATCGTGAATAAAGGGTTGAGATTTTTTTCAATACGTACCTAAGGGTTGTGTGTTGTTTTTTTTTTAAATATACAAATCGTATATAAATTCTGGACCATTTAACTGAGCTGAACGTATTCATACATCCTTTAAGGGATATTTTATGAATGCTTTAGGATGTTCTTGGATAGCCATGTGTTGTTTCTTACAAATCATTACATGACCACTGACTATATAATTGCTTTTATTTCCTTACAGCCCGCTATGTAGCATCGAAAGGCAAACATCGTCTTCTAATGTATAAAAAATATACGTACAACAGGTATTTTGAGTCCAGAGTTACAGGAGCAATTCTTTGGAAGTGCTCCAATAGGGGCAAAGGTTGCAGAGCTACTATGTACACAGGCATACAAGGAGGCTTCAGACCAGGTCGAGGAGAGTATGAGCACAACCATCCACCTCCACTTTATGTAGTTAACAAGAGCGGCGAGTGCATTAGAGTGAAACCAGATCCACCCAAGCCCATCTTCAAGCCCAGTTCCAACCGAAGTTCTATGCCAAATCCCAAGCTAAATCTTCAACCAAGTCAAGAGCCAGATCCCAAACCAAGTGCCACGCTTAGTCGCGCCCCAAGTCTCAAGACAATTTCCAAGTTAAGTCAAAAGCAATGGCTCATGCCAAGTCAAAATCCATGTCCTTCAAGAAGTTCCACGCTAAGTCCCAATCAAAGTCGCACGCCAAGTCCTACGCCAAATCCCAAGCCAAGTCCCATACCAAATCCCACACTCTGTCCCACGCTAAGTCGCCAGGCAAGTCCTGCGATAATTCTGAAGCCAAGTTCCAAGATAAGCCTCAAGCCAGGTCTCAAGGTAATTCTCAAACCAAATCCCCAACTGCTTCACAAACCAAATCCTACACTGACTAAGCCAAATTAGACAAGCCACCTAGAACCATTAATTTCTAGGTTCAAGTAAAAAGCAATGTCCTATGCCAAGTCAAAATCCATGTCCTTATACAAGTTCCACGCCAAGTCCCTAACAAAGTTCCAAGATAATTCTCAAACCAAACCTATGCTGCTTCTCAAGCCAAATCCGAAACTAAGTCCCAAACCAAAAGTCCCAAGTCGAATAAGACAAGCCAACTTAATAACAAATTTTAATATTGATCTCATTAGATTTAGCGATATTAACCGACGAAAAAAAAGGAAGAATGTTGTTATAAAGCGCGCTACACAATTCTTAGAGGCAGCAGGATTCGGCACCGTCAGGTGAAAAACCATCATCTGTTTAGGAAGGCTAACCATGTGATGATTTTCGACGTAGCTGTGTTAAGCTCGACGGCCAGCCTATTCGATGCACATCATGTCGATGCATGACATGGAGCGACTCTTCCGACCTCCAAAACCTAGTTATTGGGTAATAAAATTAAGTTATTCCGGTCTGACTGTTTGTGTGTGTTTAAATGCTTTTAAACGCACCCATGATATAGGAGATATTGCTTGTAGCACATGTGTTCGAAGAGTATTAAATCTAAGTCATTAATTTTTAAGCAAACTGTAACTTCGGCGTCATGTATGCTGTTTTTTTTTTTTATTTCAAAATACAGTGTTAGGAGTTGATAAAAGTTTCTACCATAAATAAAAGTGAACAATGGATTTAGTCGTATGTACATTCTCGTGTTTTGAATGTTTAAAGTACATCAGTCATTGTGAAAATAAAATGAGTACTAGTATCTTTAAATTATTTTATTTTATTAATTAAACTAAAATACATGCCTTTACATCAAAACAAGACATTTTTTAAAGCATAATTATAACCATTTCTTTACAGTTTACTTCACAACTTCAGCAAGAGGGACTCGGCATCTCATGGTCAATGGGTATTCCTTCATCTGTCGGACATATTGTTTGCAACACATTAAAAAGACTTGGAAATGCGCTACACACAGCGGTTGTACAGCAAAAGTACACACGGTGGAAGACAAAATAGTCCATGTACGCAACGATCATAATCATCCAGCAACCTTCAAGACCTGGAACCTACTTGGTCTCCAATCCTACCTACTTCAATCCTAACTAGGCTATATTTTATTTAATAAATATAAATCATTGTTTTATACCAGTGTCTTTTTATTTCGACGAAGTAACGACGGACTACTGAAGACTTACTAGATCCTAGGTTCAATTGTGAAGTCATTTTTTGGAATGATGTCTAGTTAATCCCTGTAATTAGAATGATAGAAAACTATTCATAGACTAAGAAAAGTCTTATAAACTGGTTTTGATGACAATGCCTCGATGTCTCAACGGAGACCAGTTTTCGGCGCAAGAGGTCTTATAATTCTCAAGTGTGTGCCTAAATACCAGGTACACACTCTCGTCCCTCACTGTCATAGTCATATCATGAGTATACATACAATGCTAACCAGCTGCCGAATTTCCAGAGACCCCAATCCAGTTTTCGATATCTCAACGAGGTGGGATTTTAATGCACATGGGAAAATACAGTTACAATAAAAAGACTACATGTGGTGTTAAGAACACTTGGTATTGCACTGGCTACTACAACCATCCTCCTTGCAAAGCTAAGGTGCACACCATAGGCAAGACGGTCGTAGCCATTTATGGAAATCATAGCCATTAAGAATATGTGATCATTGAAACTTATCACTTAGTGCTTAATTGCAAAATAAATTTATATGAATTAATTAGTTACTTGTATATCTGTTAGACTATCATGTCATTGATATTATTTTGGTATATTAATTAAATATATAATATTGTTTCTTATACATTCCGTTACTGTCTATCTGTTATCCTTAAACGCACCTATTGAAAATGTATTAACTGTTATAATATTTATATCAAATAAGCAGGGGCTATGAACAAGCAGATACTAATTATCACTGAGTTTTTTTTTTTGCATCTATTATATGTAAAACAATCAAGAAGAAGAGAGAAGTTAAGATCCTGATGTGTACCACAAGCAGTGCCAGCCCGTCCCTGCAACACTAATACGACAACGCTCAAAAAGAAAGCAAGACAAGTAGCAATCTGTTATGACTCTCTTGTTAGGCAGTGAACTCGGAGGTCGGAGGTGAACCATAGTCACATTACTTTTAACACACTGATTTTTTAAATTTTTATTAAAGACAAATAACAGACAGAATCACACCTGGTTTCCCCAATGTTCTAGCAGAAAATGTATGTTGTTTCAAATGGTACCCGGACTGTCGGAGTGTTGATTTTTTAATCCTCCCTCGTAGCCAACATCTGCCCAAGGCCCTTCTATGTGCAGATGTTGACTACCATAGAGGCACCGTTAATTAGACTGACGCAAAACGCCCCTAGAAATAGTATGGACCCTGAAACCAACTGTGCAAGAGAGGCAGAAAGTACATTCATATAGTCCACCTATATTTTGCAAGTTACATTTAAATAATTACATGTAATTTTTAAACAATATCTATTTCATATACTTACAGGTTTTCATCCCCCTTTTGGTCGAATATACCTCACAGATAAAGGAGGCCAAGTTTTGTTACTTCAGGGCTACAGATTCTACCGGGAGTATGGGAATGAAATGCGGAGTTACTGGCGATGTTCTAAAAGAGCCTCTCTTGGTTGTAAGTGTAAAGTAAGGATTATTAACCAAAGGATTCTGGTCTCCAATGAACATAACCATGTCCATCAGAGGAATGTTTTAATGAGTTAGAAAGACATTTAAATACTTCTTATAGACAATATTTTTAGACAATTTCCTTGGTTTGAGACCTTATTCAATTTGTTAGTCTTTCTATTGCTTTAGTTGTATCAATGCATTCACTTGTTTTCTATCGTACTCTAACCTATATGTAATAGTATTAGATACGTTATGCTATGTGGACATAATACCTTTTTGAAACTCTATAATATTAAGATTTTTAGAAGTACTTACTAGTGGATATGTGGATTTCATTTTAAATATCATAACAATTGCGTCCACTGAACCAATTAAAGTTGTGATTAAAAAAAAAAATGTTTAACCTGATTTCCTCAGGAGAATAACAAGTTTTGGTTTAATAAAACAGTGATATTAAAAAAGACAAAAATAATGTAAATGCAAAAGATGTTCTAGTTATTTATTCTTTTGTCAATAAAATGTATTTTTCATAATAGTGTTGTTATCTTTTACCATTCTTATTTTTAAGCATGACTCGTCAAAGTTTTTATGTTAAGGAATTGACTAGCTGTTGTAAAATGGTTTTTAGACATTGTAATTTAAAATTTGTTTCAGGTTCTTCGGTTATTAAGGGTGTCGAGAATGTTCTTATAAGCAACGTTATGACAAAAGTGCCAGAATATGAATCAGACGATGACGTCATTGAGGTAGTACGAGACGACGCTCCAATAGAAATTCTTTCTGATGGTGAAGAGTTGGAACTTGAAAAGATAAAACAAGCAGAAGATAATAATATTAATGTAACACAAAGCTTCCACTTTACATCTGTCTCTTCTGAAACTAATATAAATGAACCAAGTGTGAATGAAACCAATATTAATGATCACAATTTGAATGAACCCAATATTGATGTATCTAATATTGAAATCGATACAAATCGCTGTGAAGAAGATCACATAATTGATCCACTAACAAATACTGAAACATTCACTAATGATATCCCAAATTATAACAATTTGCTTCCTTTTGAAAATACAACAGTACCACCATTAGACTCAACGACTGATATCGTCAATGAGGACAAATCAAATCATGATGATCACGATGAAGAAAACGTTTACGTTAACGTGACTGATGACGTTAATATGAATGAACCTACGCAATCGGATATGGCAATGGACCTTCACGATCAGAACGATCAAATCGAACAAAATCAAACTCCTGTTGAAAATAGCTGTAACTCTGTTAATAACTCAAATGATGTTCCTGGAGATTTGTCATTCAAAGCTAGTGAGAATGTTACTGAAAACAAATAATGAATGCGTATTCTTAAGTTTTTAGCAATTAATTATTGTATTAACATGAATATCTGATAGTATAATTTGTCTTAGGGCTTTTATAAGCTTTACTTTTTTTTAAAAGATATGCAGACATTGTTTTTAGTATTTATTGAATCATTTTAGTTAATGTGTGGTGATTAATTTGTAAGAATACGTATAACAATATTGTATATGAGAATAAACCCTGACGTATTGGGTGCAATTATTACAAATTTAACTTCAATATAAATGTTTGTTTTTTTAAATAATTTTCTTAGATTATATCGGTGTAGTACAGCTTTTTTTCAATAACAATAATAAACAATGCATTTAAGTCTAATGAACACCAATATAATTTTTGAAGACGGTGGTTAGCGGTCTCCAATACCGGATTTTTGAATACCGATATTAATTTCACTACAAAATAATAAAATTCAGTTTTGCAAATGTATAATTAATTATTAATATAACTACTATATGTATAGGCCAGTCACCGTGGGCGCAAAAATTTACAGTAAGGGCCAAAAGTGCATTACCACTTCTAAACTTTATTGCAATAACAAAAGTGTCAAAAGTGGGACTGCACTTTTGACCCTTACTGTAAGTACTGCACTGATTTTGGGATCTTATTATGATAAATGCTAACTGGTGCTCGAAAAATTTCTAACAATCTTTCAGTTTTTGATTCATAATATAACATTATCCTAAAAAATATTCCGAGGAATCAGTACAGCTCTCATTACTGACCTGCTTACATAAGGCGCCTGGGAGCATCTCTACTTTTTCTCACCATCCTTCTGACCTCAGGAAACTCAGGATAGTACCTTTGTCGTCCTATGAACCTCTTGCCTTGACCGTCCACACAAGTAGTATATAAATGTTGCTAAGTATCTAAATAAACCACGAAACTTGAATACACACAGTTTTTCAAAACTTATCCAGATATTGAATTGGTTAGGAATGTAATATGCAATCATCGAACACTTATACACTAGATACACAGTCTCTAACAAAACTCTTATCAAATATGACTACAAGTATTAAGCAGTCTAAAGCAGTCAAAATAAATATACATTAATTTAAAAACAGCCATAATTGCTGTGTATAAAGTTTGTGATAAGAACTTTAAGAAGCAGTACAAAAAAGCCATTATTTTTTACGACCGAGTCTGTGGTATATCAAACATCAAACCAAATTCAACCTTACGTGCACGCATTAAAGTCAGAATTATAAAGTAAGTACTAAATGAAAGAAGCACCCAAGTGCTGTGTTATGCGCTTGTTCAGTTCAACCATTTTTTACGCTGATTGTGAATCTAGTATATAAGTGATCGATGAATGCAATAGATTGAAATCACTTCAGAACTTTACAAAAAATATTTCAATACCGGTATTGATAAATGTGATAAAAATTCCCGCTATTGGAAGCCTTACATGACCTAGATGAATATGAACCAACCACGAACGCAATTGTGTGCTCACCTAAATTTGAGCTAAAAATTGGGAATTTCTGTTTATCTGAATATATCGTACTTAGTTAATATAATTACTTTCTTTTACTTTCCTTCAGCGGCTATTATTTAATTTCATTTTGTGGTGATTGCATTAATTTTAATTACAGAATGTTCGTTTTTACTAACTAGGAGTAGAAGGGGGGCGATTATTTTGCTTCATGAAGGATATAAATATCGCCAGGACTACTGTCATGGCGAGAGAACGTCCTGGCGATGTATTCGAAGGCACAATGGATGCAGAGGTTGCGCTGTAACTAAAGGGAATAAGCTGATGAAAACGAGTGAGCACACACATGATGAAGAAGAAGAGGATACGGATGTAAAAAGAGAATATGTGGCTAAGTGAAATTTTTGCGATGAGGTCATCATCATCATCATCATTTCAGCCGAAAGACGTCCACTGCTGGACATAGGCCTCCCCCAAGGTTCTCCACGACGACCGGTCCTGCGCGTCCCGCATCCAGCGGTTTCCCGCGACCTTCACCAGATCGTCGGTCCACCTTGTCGGGGGCCTACCCACACTACGTCTTCCGGTGCGTGGTCGCCATTCGAGAACCCGCCGGCCCCATCGGGCATCGGTCCTACGGGCAATGTGTCCAGCCCACCGCCACTTTAGTGTTGCAATTCTTCGGGCTATTATTTGCGACTGAAATATAAAATATTTCAGGACATAGATGACGTCGAAACTTCCCCTAGCCGTCTAAAATGGATGGTAATTTGTTTACCGTCTATTATCTGTTTCCTAGTTGTTATTCAGGAGTATACATTTTTGTTTAGGTATCTTTGGGGTCTTTAACTACAAGTGTTTTATTGTGTTGTGGCTTACTAAGTCAATATTTAATTTATTTTTATTGTTATTTAGAATCGCTAGTTTTATTATGAAATACATGTAACCTGAAGTTACGGATGAACCTGTCCAATATATAAAATTATTACTTGAATTAATGTTTAAGTACATGTGCGTTTACATTATACATAATTATATTTTAGTATTTTTCATAAATACAAAACGAAGATTATTTATTATTATTTATGACACTTAACCACATCTCTGCCTACTCTTTCGGGGAATTCAGCCGTAATGCAAATAAGTACTAACTACAGGACTACGTAATTGAAGAAAAATGCTTCGTGCAGAGTCCACACGCAGTTCCTAATGTCGGTATATTGGTAATTTTATATCACTGAAACACATCGGTTCGTCTCAAGAGTTTTATTCCGAACTATTTTCATATTTGAATACGACAAATATGGTCACTATGTGACAGATTAAATCACCTAACGGCCAGTAGCGCTCTACAGGAGGCAACCTCCAACAGTAATCAACAATTTAGCAACTCCTTTGTTGTTTAAACAAACAAAAACAAAAAACCTACACGAAACTGCAATGTGCGATACTATTTCCAGGTCTTCGTTACCGACTCGCGACCTTCACGGAGCTGAACGGAAGAAATGTATTGATGATAGGCAACAACCGTTTCATGAGGCACTACATCAGCAGACGAGGCAGAACGCGCTGGCGATGCTGCAAGTCCTTCAACAAATGCAGAGCCATAGCTATCACGGATGGAAACTATATCATGAAGCTTAATGATCAACATAACCATGATTAGACCCATAGAGCATGGAATCACGTGGCAGCGTCTAGTGTTTAGTCTAATTAAATGAGTAAAAGGAAAAGTGTGTCTAACGCAAAATTTTTGTCACAGACAGCCTTCAAATCCGTCAGTTTTTGAAAGTAATTTGTGTTAATATGAGCTGTCTTTCCACTTGAATCTTGGGATTGACACTATTGGCAACTCAATTTATCTAAGTTTTCACGGTGCGTTATTTTAATGAAGACGCACCATCTCGATTTAGGGACAGAGTCCGTGAATATAGCGTAGTGGAAAGACTTAACAATATAGCAAATGTTTGACTTTAGTCTAACGCTATCAATAAGAGGTGTTTCTTTTTTGTCCTCAATAGTCCAACAATTGGTCTAACTGCAATGCTTCGATATCGCTTTCGAGTTGTGGAGGTCAGACGGCAGTCACTTCACGGAAAATATCGAAGTATAGCCAAATGCGCAGTCAAACTGGTAAAATAGACCCCAGACTAAAAAGCTGAAAAAACTTCGGATACGACTGGGATTAAAGCTGAAATGATGATGATTGTGTGATATATAGTATAATAACCATGTTTTTTTTAAATTTTGATTTTATATTTCTTTATAACAACAACATCGAAGGTTTAACACTGTTATACAAATTATGTAAATATGAATAGATATAATATATGAATATGTAATAAGAACCTAAATAAGTAGAGCGAGATTAATGAAAAGATTGTATAACCTCATTACGTATAGACGTAGATATAATTGATATGAAAAAATAAAAAGTAGGAGTTAAATCTAAACTAATATTATAAAGAGGTATAATTTGTTTATGAGTTTGTATGTAGTAGAACGTATAATCTCCAATGTATTATAGAATCTCCGGAAAAATTAATTTAATTTAATAGCCATTGTTCTTGAAGAAACCTTCAAACTCCCAGAGAAGTCGAACAAAAAACGCTAAGCGAAAACGAAGTCGGGAAACACGAAATTTAAGTATTCGATACTTTCATTTCCCGATCGTCTATAGTGTGCTGTGTGGATGACAAGGTGTGACTGATCGAGAATATTCGAAATTAACTAATAAAAATACTAATGATTACATGCATAATAAAGTTTAATTTTATTACTTTACAGTTGCGTGCGCGCAATAGGTATTGAAAAATGCAAAAAATGTTGTTGAACGTTAGGTGTAAGTGACTCTTGATGTTCTTGATGTTGTTGTCTTCTTTGCCCTAGGTTAGAATTGATCAAGTAGGTATGTATTATTCTCGAAATATGGCAACTTAAACTTGACAATAGGGTATTTGACTAAAAAAAACTAATTAGTCCGTCAGGCAGATTTCCAAAAAATACTACGAACTACGTATTTTTTGTTCTATCAAAACAATAAAAATTGACAAATAGAAAAGGCATCAAAGATGAGGTGTGAGGAGTGGTGGTTGGTGACGTCACTGGTCGCTAAAAGTGTAACGTCTAGTGACGTCACACGAGTTTTCAACGCACTTTGTCGTCTTAATTTTTTGTTTATATTTGTTTATATGAAAAAAGAAAAAATAAGTGTCTAGTATTTTTTGGAAATCTGACTGACGGACTAATTAGTTTTTTTTTGTCAAATACCCTATTGAAACTAATTTTTTTATTTGCTAGATCATAATGACAGCAGCGGTCATTACGTTTATGTCAAAAGGTCAACCTCAGCAGTCATTTTAGGGCTGATCTTTAAATAATTATAACTTCAAGTAATAATTTAAATTTTTTTACACATATTTCATACAAAAACTATCATTCAACCCTCAATTTTAGTTCTTAGTCTAGCAAATAAAAAAAAATTGCATTTAGAATAAACGATGACACGTCTTGGCTGGGCTTTGGGACAAATCTCGTGCTCACCGAGAAAAAATATGATCGTTCTTTTAAATAGGTAAATATATTCGCGTTATGTGGCAATTTAGAAATAAGTTGTAAATAAGAGTCCGCTTTATAGATTTTAATATTTAACACTCGTTAGTGCATTACAGCAGAGGTAAATAGAATCGTATTAAAATATAAGTAGAAAGTTTTTTTACGTAAATGTTTAGTACTTTTGTTCTGCGTTTAATAAATAACAGCAATACAATGCTTTTTAAAGTTTTATATTTATTTACCTTGTGCAAAAAATTATTTCCTTTTATTAATTTATCTGCTTTCTTGTTAATAAAATTACCAAATACAGAATGTAGTTATCAGCGCCGACGAGAACCAGACTTGAGATAGTTTTTTGCGAGCCAATAAAATACTTAAAAATACTTAAGATCGTATCTACACACTAACCCCCTTATTCATAAACGCTGCTTAAAGTTAACTAGTGATTGGCGATCCTTTAACCATACATTTTAGACCTGTTAACGTCACTTAACTTTAATTATCCTTTATGCAGAAACACCACAGAGTTTAAGGGGTTTATTCATATTGTTTTTAAGGGGTTTTTGCCATACCTATTATTGGAATCAATTGTAACAGCTAATACCTACTTAGGACCCATTAACTTAATCAAATTTTATTCCGTGGTGTTTGGCAATCTGGGCTTCTCCCAGTTGCAATAATGTCCCTTTGTGCCGTTTGGCCTAGTTCTGTTCTGTCTCCTGCTTGTTATGGAGGGAAGTGGAAAAAATATCTTTTTTCTTACTCCTCCGCTATTCTTTTCTGATTAATTTCGTTGCGGGACCCAAGACAGTTGAATCGTTTCTCCGGGACTCGTCGAGCTTCATTGCTCGGCGTTTTTCTGGCGGTCGCCACTGTTGATTCTGGCTTTCAGGAGTTGCAGTGGTTGGGAAAAGTGTGGCGGGTTTGTCCCAAAAAAAAAAAAAAAAAAAAATAACCTTTATTATCCTTATGGGTCGGACAGGATTTTCTTAACATACTGTATATAGTTATTTTCACCCCACACCTGTATAGTAAATAGTACAAGTGTACACTAGATACTTTATTGTGTACCCGGTCCCGGTGCATATAAGCATATAAAGGTTGTCTCTGATATCGACGCACAAACGAATCCCATGGATCCAGTACACGATTCTGAACCCTCAGTGGGGGAATTTTGCGTCGGCTTCATCCCGATAAAAAAAAAATAATATGAAGTTTTTCTCACTCTAGACTGTACATAATTGCTATACTTTTATAACCCAATAAGATTTTAAAGTAAAAATTAATTAATTCGTTAATTACACAAAAATCGCTATGTGAATAATACTACAAAAACTATCCTATCAGCTGATTTAATAGAGTTCGCATCAGGGGTCAACGTCATACCTACAAACACGCACGGCGGCACGCTTGCAACGTTCAAAAGCCGAGCCGACAGTTTTTTTTAAATACTGTTATTTATGTAACCGCTCAATAACGACATAAATGACTATCATAGTTTTATTAGTGGCATGCGGTCTAGCATTTTCGCAAAGTTTGCGTTACGATGTCAGATACACCCTGTACATATTTATATAACATATCTTTCACTATGAGTTCATCTGTGCGTCGTTAGATAAAACGCCCTAACAAACAAAACACATTTGACCGCTTTTATTTCAGCCTTCGATGTGAAGATATCAATTGATGGCAGGCCAATATTGATATTCCAAGAACACCGCTACTTCCGACACCTGATCAACAGCAGCGGCATGACTCGCTGGAGGTGTCATAGAAGCCGGTTCAACTGTAAAGCCGTTATTTGGACAATCGACAATTCTATTATTAGGACCAATAAAAATCACAATCATTAAACTACGTTGTGTTTTATTATGATGTCCTCTACTATATCCTTCTTGTTTTTAGAAAAGATTTTGAGATGTCTTGATACATTTTCGTACATATAATTTTATATAACATGTACAATTTATTATATTACTTAAACCAATCAAATATTGCGAGGAATTCAAGGCTAGTAGGTACCTACAGGGCAGCATTTGAACCTTACGCAGAGAGTTTGGTCCAAATGCTTTTCATCACAATAAGGTAACGACCAGTATGATACTTGCTTATTCTTCTTTAGTTTGCCAAAATTACTTACATTTTGATGCCAATAAAAAATTTAATGTTTTACCATCAGCCCACATGATCAGAAGCATCAATGGACATCCCAAGCTATTCTACCAAGGATATTTCTACAGGCCACACAATGCGTACCGTCAGAACAGGGCACAGCTGTGGTACTGCAGATATAGAAGTGGAAGAAAATGCAAGGCGATGATAAGGACTATTGATGGGATGGTGGTACACTTTCCAAACCCCTCTCAGCACACGTGTCGAATCCCGCATTACACGATGTAGAATAAAGCGCATTGCTCAGCGGGATGATTGCGTAACTCAATGGCTTTTAACAGTTCATTAACTTTCGTTGCGTTATTTGCGTTGTCAAGCGGAGAAACTTTTAAAACACATGATGCAATGGATTAATAATATCCTTTAAAATGATATAAATTGCAATTACGGTGCTGGTGGCAAACATTCCTACTCCTAATAGTAAATCTCATTCAATCAAAATTACTTTCCAATGTACAATCACAAGCAAAAGTATTCTTTAAACTAGGCTTTATTCAAAGGCGATTGACTCCTTTATTTTAAAATGATATTTTATGCTGTTATAAAAATAGCATTTTCGAACCCATAGGTTTATATTATGTGTCATATTATGCCAAGTGTTAGTGACTGTACATACTCGGTAACTAAATTGGATTACTAGGTGTATTAGCTGTTACATAATCATTATAAATTGTCATTTCCCAAACCTATTTGGTCAGTCCCCTAGTCAGCGAACACATTTTTGTCAAATGATTGCGACTAGTTGGTATCAGTTGGGTTTGTTCGGACCGCCCATTGGTCCGTTCGATCCAAACGATCCCAACTAGTCGTAATCATTTGACAAAAATGTGTTCGCCGATTAGGGGGCTGGTCTGGGAACTGGTCACTTCATGGCCACCATAGTCTATTTTTTAACCGACTTCAAAAGGAGGAGGTTACTCAATTCGACCGTATGTTTTTTTTTTATGTTGTTCGCGGATAACTTTGTCGTTTATGAACCGATTTTGATCATTCTTTTTCGTTGGAAAGAAGACATTCCCAAGGTGGTCCCATGATAAGAAAATCAGGGTTTGATGGTTGACGACCAGATAAATCAAGGGTATCTTTCAAAAATTGTGAGGCTGACTAGTGAATTTGTAAGTTTTTTCATTAGGTATTTTAAAGCACTACAATTAAATAAGGGTCTGAAGTAGATCTGATGTTGGAGCCGGGAGACAGGCGAGGGCATTCCTCAATGATTCACAGCAGGTACCTTGTTACAGTAGCTACAACTAAAAAGAGTAAAATAAAAACGTTTTTACAAAAAAAAAAAAAAAAATCAACCGACTTCCAAAAACACTACAAAGTGAAAAACACCGACACCGACTTACGAAATTAATTAAATTTCGGAAGTCGGTGTCAAAAACGAATATGTTAAAACCTAAGATACCGCTTTCCGAAATTAGTTATTTATCACTTTGTAGTGTGTTTTGGAAGTCGGTTGTTTTCTTTTGTAAAAAAGTTTTATAAATTTAATATTTGAATTGTTTTTTAAATGACATGACCCATTGCTAAGTGAGTTACGCAATCACCCGCAGATTTCATATGTATTTATACATAGAATGATTAGAGCAATGTTCTTTGTGGAGATAAAACTGCCACAAAAATATATGGCACTCGTTATAAAGGTAAAATTTTATTAGAGTCATTGTATATATGTGTCGATATTAATATTTGTGGCATTAAAGTTTCTTAGTTAAATATTAGAATATTGTACCAAAATTATTCTAGTCATTGTTTTTTAAGTTTAATTTGTATTTCTGCATTTAATTCCGTTTATTTAATCAAAATTAACAGATTAGTAAATCAATTACAGGCACTTTTGAATTGTTAAAAGGTTGCTTAGACAGAAATATGAAGCTAGTCGCCCATTCCAAAACGTAAATTCTCTATGGAGAAGAACGGAGAAGAAATTCCACGTACAATCTTTTAAATAATAAAATTGTTACTAAACATTTGAATACACCATTTATGTTGAAATTAAACATGTGAGAAAGATGTAAATGTTAAAAGCGTCCAAATGTAAATATATAAAAATTGTAACAAAAAGAAATTGTGATATAATTGGTCTCATTGTTTTTTATTTTATTGTTCTGCATTTCTTTTTATTTTGTTTTGTTTTTCTATATTTTTTGTTTTCATAAATAGCTATTTAGTTTTGTATAATATGGGGAGAGCGGAGCATTCTAACACAAGCAAATTAATTGTTTAAAAGGATGCTCCTAAATGTAAGTTCTAGCATAAGTTATTTAAGTTGCTGAATAAACTTTATTATTATTATTTCCTTTATTTCATTATAATATACATATAAATTATATTTTTAAATATTTCTACATAAAAAATATATAAAAAAACATTTAAAAATATAAAAAATAGTAACCCACCGGCATCGGGAACAGGGTCCAAGCTACCGGCGGTCAGGGCTCCAGAGAGAGGAACTTCCTAACAATGCGAGCCGTGTCCAGAAGTACAGCTTTCTGAATCAAGCCTTTGATCCAGCTGCCTAACGAGAGCCTCTTGAGGTGTTGGTCGAGGCTCTTGGCTATTAAGCCATTGGCTGTCACGACTATCGGCACAATGATTGCTGAATCCACCTCCCACATGTCGACAACCTCGTGAGCCAAGTCAAGATACTTGATTTGTTTATCTTTCTCGGCTTTCACGAGGTTCTCATCATGCGGGATGGTTATGTCAACAATCATTGCACGCCGCTCTGATCGATCCACCATCACTATATCAGGCTTATTGGCAACAATAGTCCTGTCAGTGATGATGGATCGATCCCAGTACAATGTGATATGACCATTTTCGAGAACTGGGTCGGGCACATACCTGTAGTACGGCACCTCCGATTCCACAAGGTTGTACTTGAGAGCAAGTTGTTGATGAATGATCCTGGCTACAAGGTTGTGTCTATGCAAGTACTCTCCGTTAGCTAGACGAGAACACCCGGAGATAATATGCCTTATTGATTCCCCCGGCCGGTGACATGCCCGACAGATGTCAACTGTGCCGTCTTTCACAATAAATCTCCGGTAATTGTTCGTCATCATAACTTCGTCCATAATTGCACATACAAAACCTTCGGTTTCCCCAAAAAGGTCACCGAATCGTAGCCAGGCTACGGACGCTTGTAAATCTACATCAGGCCCGTGTAGGGCTCTGAAAAAGCGTCCGTGAAGCTCTTTGCTCTTCCATACCTCCATGCGGTCATTGGTGTCAAGCACTACTGGTTTGCGCCAGTTCTCTTTAGCCAAGGAGAGCGGAGTGAGGCCCTTGTCAACCGCGACCACATCTCGATGCATCCCCACGTCGGTTTCTAGAAAATATTCCCTGAGACTGCATATCTCGCGATTGTGGAGGGTCTTAGCGTTTAAAAAGCCACGACCTCCACATTTTCGCGGGATATACAGCCTCATAACCGATGATCGTGGGTGATGCAATCGATTTGCAGTCAGCAGCGTACGGACCCTCTGATCCAGGGCGTCAAGTTCGGTTTGAGTCCATTTGAGTATGCCGAAAGAATACATCAATACCGGCATGACCCAACCGTTGAAAGCGCGCACCTTGTTTCCGCCTGATAGAAGACTATTAAGTACTTTTTTCAGGCGGCCCAAGAAGCGTTCCTTCAACGATTGCTTCATGTCAGTAACATTGATACCCAACGCTTCCGACATACCCAAATACTTATAGGTTTCGGATGCGGAGAGGGCTCTAAGGTTTATGGAACTCGTGAGTTGGGTTCCCACGGATTCCACAATCTCTCCTCGCTTTACATGCATGACCGCACATTTGTCCACACCAAATTCCATCCTGATGGCGCTACTGAAAGTTTCTGTAATTTTCAGTAGCTCCTTCAGTTGTGAATTGTTGGGAGCAAAAAGTTTCAGGTCATCCATGTAAAGGAGGTGCGATATAACCTGACCACCTCTCTTCAACCGATAGCCTAAACCTGAATCCTCTAATAATGTGCTTAGAGGATTCAATGCTAAGCAAAACCAAAGTGGACTCAAACTATCGCCCTGAAATATTCCTCGCTCGATCCTTATCGGTTCGCTATTCCTCAGAATATTTCGACATCCTGGATAGCGAAGGACTGTCCTCCATGTCCTCATACATGTCATCAGGAAGGTGCGTAGAGTTGCATCCACTTTGTACAACTCCAGCACCCGCATGAGCCATGTATGTGGCACTGAGTCATAGGCCTTCTTATAATCTATCCAACATGTCGATAGATCCTTTCGGGAACGACGAACTTGTTGGCTAATGGCCATATCAATGAGGAGTAGCTCCTTAGTACCGCGGGACCCGCTCCTACATCCATTTTGAGAGGCAGACATGATAGCGTTGTTGTCAATATGTTTGTTAATTTTAGTTTTCAAAATGGATGTAAGAACTTTATAGACCGTCGGTAAACAGGTGATCGGTCTATAATTTTTGGGTTCCGCGGTGCTACCTGATTTATGGAGCAGGTGGGTTATTCCAGTAGTTAGGAACTGAGGTAACGAACCAGACACTAAAGCAGTCTGGAATTGAGATGCCAAACGAGCGTGCGACCTTGGAAACCATTTTATCCAAAAGTTATGCAGCCCGTCCGGTCCTGGAGATTTCCAGTTAGGTAACGGACGGACTGCACGAGCTACATCTTGGGGGCAGATGGTGATAGCCCCCATTTCAGGTATTGGATCGCAGGCTCGCTCGACATCCCGAGCCCAGTCACCTTCAGTGTGACTGACAGGCACCGACCAGATACTGCGCCAGAATGAACACATGGCATCATCATCTGGTAGGCCCGTGTCAGCCACACTTTGTTCTGGTCGTTCCCAGTCCCTATAAACCCACCTTTGATTGCTCTGGAAGGTGCGATTCTGGGTGTATCGTTCTACTCGTCGTTTATATCGACGAATACGGTTCGCCCATGCATACACTTTCTGCTTCAGGAAGTCGATGCGCTCCGTGACACGGGCCATATAATTCTCAGGGCTGGTATTTGTACCTGAGAATGCCCGCCTCACAAAGCGCATCACTCTAGGACGAGTATTACCCTCCCTGAAGCAGATTAGTTTACCGATGAGTGCTCTGGCCCCACCAATACGACGTTCAATCCTGCGCTGCCAAGCTGGTACTACTGGTTTCGGTCGTGTAGCTCTGGAGTCAGTGTGAAATTTGACATGAGCTACACGACAAGCTGCTACAGCTGCGCAGTACAGGATTGAATGAGTATCAGTGAGGTTCTCGCAGGTATCAAAATAATTTGATAACTGCGCATCCAGAGCAGCCATCAGTGCCCTATTTCTGTTATGCATGGGCAAACGTGGCAGGCGTGGTCTTAATTCTGCCGACACGAAACGATATTCCCGAATCGCAGCCTCCAAAGCATTTCTTAATTCCTCATTGCACTGGGTACTTACATTTGTAGCCCCATCATTGCTCCCCTCGTCAGCATAGCTTGTGGTATCTCTGCGGTGCGGCTGCGATGGTATCTCCGCGATCTGTGACGGGGGAGCGATGACACAGCTACTCTGTATTTCATTTCGCAGGCGATCAAGCACAGTATCATCCAACATATGATTACGCTGGATAACCCGTACCTGATCCGACAGTCGTTGTGCCGAAACGTTGACAGCTGGTTCAAGCACCTGAAACAGAGAGAGCATTCGAACACGGTACGCGGTCAGGTTGTTTCCTCCCTCTGTAGCCCCATAGTATGAGCGCATGACATTTTCGTTGATGGATTGTGTCCATCTCATGCGCTGCACACTTCCGCCGGGAGCTGGGACCCTGTCAGAAGCCGATGGGCCTCGAGGTCCTAAGCGGTCCGGCGGCCGGCGTCCTCCCCGTCGGCGAACAGGTGGTGGCGTCGTCGGCGGAGAGAAGTACTCGTCGCTCGAGCTCGACGCAACTGCCGCGGCCGGGGTCGTCACAGCACTTACAGTGGCGCTGGAGACCGGCGGCGGCGAGGCGGAGCTGAGCAACGAGTCCGGAGATGGTGGGCGTGCACGTCGAGCGGCAGATCTTGTCAACATAGCATAATATTTGTTTCACTTTTATGTTTTCAGATTAATAATTATATATTGTCCGGGGTGACATGACAGATGTCACCAAATGGTCGGTAATGTTTTTCATTGTATATGTGTATATGAATACTTTTTATACATAATTTTAAATTATTTTAAGTTTGGGCCTTGCTTTTGTGTTGAATATTTTACAACAATGGAATAAAAAAACTGATTTAAAATAATATTTCTGAAAATGATAAAGATTATGCTGTTGACGTTTGCTGTGTTGCCAGTTGTTTATTATTATTATTATTATTATTATTATTGTCTCCTTATTTAGTTGAAGTACCTATAAGTATATGTTTTCCTTTTTCAATCAAGTACAAACTTAGCAAGTTTTAAACTATTTTCGCATTCGATTTAACTATTTTTAATGTTAGAAAGTTCATGTCTAGATTTTATTAAATTAGGCATTTTTTTCTTGCGTTCGATATATGTACAATGTGTAATTGAATTAATGCACATTATGAATGTAGTTTGTTAAGAATCGATTACACTAGCTAGACTCTTATAAGTAGGCGACTGTATAAATGTGTAGATTTGTAGTGTGACCACAAACACCACTATAACGAGTTTAATAAAAAGAACATTGTTTTATTAGCTTTAATTTGTATTATTATCATGTTGCGAAATTATGATAATTAACTATGTATATTAATAAAATTCCAATGTACCTAATCTTATGATTATACCATAATATTGTAATTTGATGGGATGTTTGATAGTGTGAGTTAATTTTGGGACATATTGTATATACGTTTGTAAGTATTTTCTACCTTTTTTCCTATGCAGGGTTTAGTCTATAAAAATACGTTTCTACGTACCTATTGTTGCAATATTATTTATAATCCAAATGTTTAACACACTCAGTGCACGGAGAATCCACGTAAACTCTTCGGGCGATTCGGTGGCACTGAATATGTTAATAGGCATTATATAAATCATACTAATGGATATTGTGGCTGTCACATGGCAATAATATTTGACAGCGCTTTTTTTTTTTAGCTATAAGACTAAATAAAGTGACAGTGCATGTCAACAAGTTATACCTACTAGATATTTATTATATAGATTTTCGTTTCAATAAATAATATTATTGAATTAAACAATTGTGTTTTATTACCCCTTGTATTCGTGAAAAAAAGAAGAGAATAAAATAAAAACAGAACTAAATTTAAAAATACTTTTATTAAACAGTGTCAACGTTATATAAAAATAATTATGTACAAGAAATACACTTTCTAGAGTTAAAGACTCATTTTTATAATAACCTGTAATTTTATAATTTAAAGCGTACCTATTAAGCATGCATCAAATGCACGATGCTTTCAAGACACATAATTTGTAAAGGTTTTAAGGCACTAGAGAACGAGGTTTGTTCTTCTTCAGAAACCATAAAAATACACATGAATAAACATTTCATCAATGACACTCCACCATTTTCAGACCATACTTCAGATCAAACAAATATTCGAAATAATTAAAGTCGTAAGTAAAAATACAGGAATGATTGGAAATTTGTAACTAAAAGAGTCTTATGATCGAACTTAATCCTAATCTTAATCTACATTTCAGATTTTCAAATGAATTAAAAATAAATCTATGTATGTTAACTTCACTTCCACGTCGAGAGAATGCACTCCTGATAGTTGTCACACTGACAGCTGTCAGTGTGATAATTCTAGTAACTAATAAAGTTTAATTTTGCAAAACAAAAAGGTTGAATGTGCCAAAAACGCATTCACTCGAAGGTCAAACTTTACACTAAGCTAAATTAAAATACTCTTTAATGCAAGGCTTTAAACAGTTTGACACAAGAAAAGTCAATTCCAAGTGACAGTAATTCAATAAGGCTAATTGTGGTTAAATACCCGGGTGTGGGTATCACGGTGTGTAATAACAGAACAACAGTAAAATCAGAACGACGAAAATAATATGCAAAAACAGTTTCCAAAATACAACAAATTACAAAAATACAAAGATTGCCTTGAAACTTACGTGTAAAAATATTTTTTGACTTACAACTATACTTAAAATTACAATCCGCTATAGATCTAAATGGCGACTTAACGTGGCTAACGTCAAAAGTACTGCATTCAACAGGGTTTTGACTTGACACATTTCTTCACTGGCTGCGCCGAAATCTACTTTTCAGTAATTTCAGTCATTTTACATCTGATTTTTTGCGTTTCTGACAATATTGTTACTGGGTTATTGTCAGTAACAAGTCTGTCAATATCGCAATGTTCTTTAATCTCGTTACATTAAGGTTGCTGGCATCGGTAAATAAAATGTGAAAGGATTGTAATTGAAACCTTGATTGTATCACCATATATCATTTCTGGGCTCCATGATTGTGTACTAAAAACGACCTCACGATAGTGGAGTCGTGTGTCGTAATGCTCGCTCGGCAGCCCAACTGTATCCGCTTACTGCAAGTCCACCTCACCTTCTTCCTATACATCTCGTGTTTGATGAACTTGTGGGCACCGACGTGAACGACAAGATGGCCGCGGTTGGACAGACCGAACCGAACTGTAAAAGGGAAGGCAGTTTAGCAAAGATATGTTAATTAGTCGTAAGTTGGACAAAATATGTTACCTTTTTTGCAACATTTCAGAAGTTTTATTCCAGGTTTACAAACACTAGTATAATCTTAAAAAAATATTTGCTAATAAAACCTTGTTTTGTGACAAAACAATAAAAAATACATTTGTATCTTTTTGACATTTATTCTTTTTTATTTCATTAATGAGGTAACTTTTAGTAGGTAAATAATATGTAAGTATTTATAGAAATATCTAGAGGTAATAATACATTAGTAAAAGGTGTCTAGTACCAGATAATAACATTACAATTTGTTGCAGTTGGTTTGATCGGCACCGGTATTGACTCTTTTGCTTCCTACTGCCTCAGCAAGCAGGGAAAGATGGGCATCAACGTGGGGGGCTACAGGTTCAGGTTCAATGGGTGCGCCAGGAACGGGAAGATCCGCTGGAGATGCTCCCGAGGTCCTTGGTGCAAGGCAGCTCTTCACACTTACAGGGGAAGAATAGTTTACATACAGAGTACACACAACTGTGGCCCTAAACCGCCTGCTTAAAAAATACATTTTATGAAACGTATACAAATAAATATATTTCGTGATGTATAAATTTTACGTTAACATTACAATTTTTTTTTTTGTGACAGATTATTTATAAAAAAAATAAACACATTTTTTTGTTTTATTGTTCACGTTTAAAACTTACCATACCACTATGTAGGAACCTATTAAAATAAAAAAGTTGTAAAATTATACCCACGTGTTTACAGGTAAATAAAAATTTTAAAACTGTATTTTGAAATATATTTTTCACAGATTATTTTTGTAACTAGACCATTGGCAATATTGATTGTACAAAAACCTAAAAAAATATTAAAATATATTTTATTTGTAAATGCAGGAAAATATAGTACAAAATCTAGCACGTATCAGCAAATTTTTAATAAATACAATTCAAAAGATATCAGATTTATGATTAAGAATTACTGTTAATTAATATGTATATTTAGAAAAATCGTAAGGCGTAACATAAGAAAAATCGAAATAGAAGCTCAAATATCAACACATGAAAATTGCATTGTATAAAAAGAAATTCATTAAACGATTTTGTAAATGTTATTTCACTTTAACCTTAGTAACTAATAGTTACCGTCCTTGAAAAAATGGGTTATGTTTTATAAGAAAATACATTTTGTATTAAATAAAAATACTATATAGTTAAGTTACATTAAAGAAAATTTTACCTCATAGTTTATTAGTGTCGAAATATTAAGTAGGGTGAAAAAGCCATGCATTTTATAAACATAAATACAATACAAAAAGTCGCTTATTAACAGTGAATAAAAGGCGCATAAGAATTTCACCCTAATTGTAATGTGCTCAGTTATAAACTCCATTCTACTATCAAAAATAAAAGCTATAAATTTGATATCGGAAACTATTTGTATAATTAAAAATAAGTACAGCAATGCTGTTCTGTAAATATCTCGTCGTGAAAAATTAGGTGAAGTGAGTCCACACAGCTCACTCTTAAACTCATTTCACCTAATTTTTTACAGGATCTATCGGAGAATTTATCTTTAGTACCTACTTAAAATTATCAATAACATTTGCTGTACTGAGCCAAATGATAAATGTGACAAAAAGTTGTAGAAATTTAAGAAAAATGTTAGTATTCTTTACTTTAGTATTTTTGAAAGTGTTAAAAATGTAAGAAAAAAAAACATGACATATTGTAACACATCATAGAAAAGATTAGTTTAATGGGCATGTTACTTGTAGGATCACAATACAGGGTTTGTTGTCTAAGCGATTATCAATATCACAGAAAAATAATATGTAAATATCACAATCCTTACGGATTTTAAAGTTATTTATTAGAAGATATATTTTTGTGCAGCTGTTTGTATATTAGAAACTAAATCACTGTGAATGTCTTGGAGTTTTTCAATTTAATGAGAAAAACGTTTTGCTGAAAATACCAGCAAATTGATGATACATCAAAATTAAGAAATATAATTGTAGAAATAGTGTTTACTGTGTATATCTACATTATTATTAAATGCAGCCCTTAACCGTCATACGTTTTTACTCCAACATCTTAAATTAATGATTGATTACATTAGGTATATGAGGCAAGTTGGCAAAAACTGAAACAGTACTTCAGACCATGGTTTATGATCGGAAGTCGTTGGAAATTTTCCTCAGGAAAATTTTCAATAATGCAATGTAATTTATACTATTTACAAATATGATTTGTTCAGATTCCTTGTTATACCTTGGGGCGGTTAAAGGGTCTGTTCAAATAACTCACTACCCAATTTATTTGGGATCACCACCCTAATTGCGTAACGTTCCATTATTATTAATCGGAATCATTTTGAAGCAAATTTGCCAATCCATTGCTTCATGTTCCAAAATGTATGCAAAAAATTTTGTTGAACTGTCATAATGAAACCTACTGCTACTGATTGTGGGTTACGCAATTACCCTGCGGATATGTCCTTACTAATTTATTAGACGCCTTCTCCTTGTCACTCTCCTCTTAATCATATCATCACTCCATCCATAGTTTCTTTGGTCTTCCCCTCCTTTAGTCCATCACCATCGTCATTATTACCCAAAACTCGTCTGTTCAAATAACTAGGTTTGTAAAATAATAAGTTACAAAAAAAACCATCGCCTATGTAATTGGCTACCTCTTATTACCTATAAGAAGTATATAATATAAAGTCTAAGCGTGGTTGTGTGCGTTTACATACCGGTAGTGAATACTTGCCAAATTTTGTAGATATAACTTGATGTAATTTGATGTTTGAGAATAAAACTAGTCATAACTGTTATTTGCTATTTAATTTACTTTACTAGTCGATTTATTCTGTAAAAATCTCACTAGGTAATCTCAATAATGTCACTCCTTAGTGAATACATCAATAATAACTCACCTCAGACTCACTTTACCTAGGTTTTCACTGTGAGACATTTACAGAATAAGACAGGTTTACCTTTACTCAAAACACACATACCTGAAGTTACCTGTACCAATATACCAACAGAATAATTCAGGCACATACCTCAGAAGCCAGTCAAAATACTTTTTCTGTAGATCCCTGAAACTGTTAAGAAATACCATGATAACAAAAAAAAAAAACAACTCAAACAAAAATAACAAAAACTAAATCTAAAATTACAAGTCTCAAATGTTTCTTTAGCCCAAGTTTATTTTGTAAGCTTTAAATATTTACACAAACTATATATTAAGTAAATAACCTAGAGAAAACTGCTACCTATAGCCCTTAACTAAAAGTAACTATTAATATATGGTTCACAAAACCTTTGAACCTCTTGGTAAAATATTAAATGTTAACTAAGTAAAAAATAAAGCAGCTTTGCATCTATACACAAGAAAGAAAGTATTTTTACTAATTCAATAATATATAAAAAATATATATATATATTCATTATGCATTTTACAATTTAGGAGAAAATTAGAATTACCCATGCAAGGCAGACTGATACGGTAAGATATTCTAGGATCTAAATATAAACGGTTATTTCTAGTACATCATGCTGAGGAAAACAAAATGTTTACATAATATCTGTCATATTTTCATGCTTGCTAGTATTCCTAACACAAACAACAATAGGTCCGTATTTAGGCAAAATGGAATCACTCAACAAATTAACATTTCTTCTTTTTTTAAAGAACACTAATTTAAAAGTGATCTAAATTCTCATACAAAAAAGAAGCACCTTGTTTCCGATGGAAAAATCATGTGGTTCTTTTTTGTATGACAATTCAGACCACTTTTATATTAGTATAGTATTCTTTAAAAAAAAGCAGTTATTTAAATTTGTCGAGTGGTTCCATTTTGCATAAATACGGACAGTGTATGTACAGTTGGTTACTGTAAATTTAAACTACTTCGTTATTAACATACTGTGTACCTTATACAGTGGTGATGACAATATGACAATAAATTAAACATCGTGTACCTCAACACATTTTCAGTCTACCCATAAAAAATAATATAAATATATTGATTAGTTTAGTCACAGGAAATTATTTTTCATTTTTCACATTTTCTACATGATGTACATGTTGATAAGGAAGCGCTTACAAGTTGATGACCGCCGCACCCAGCGGTACTAAACATTAATAATAATGGCGCGTAAAAGCAAGTCGAGACAGGAACGCGCTGTCGCCCGCTGATCGGAGGTCATTGAACCAATATTTTAAAGGATGTTCCATTCCGTTTGGAATTTTATGCGATTTAGTTTGTTTGAAATTTTAATTTTTTTTATTTTTGATGCTAGGTTTTTTTATATGGTTCAGGATTATTCCTACGAATCAGCATGGTCTGTGTTTTCATTTATTGTCGTATTGTCAACACCACTCTATATGAGCGTTATCAAATATTTTTGACGTTTAAACGTCTCCTCGAGCAACGTTTATAAACATGACACGTATAGCTTAATAACATAAATAGTATTTTTATCCTGATACATATAAATGAAAACTACTATACTTTAGAATTCTGTAACTAATCAGAAGATTAGTTAATCTGAATGTATACATATAAAATTCGCAAAACAAGCCAGTGTAGAACAAGATATACTATAGATATATATAATTATTGGATAATACACGAATGATTTCAAACAACGAGAATAATTATTGTATAATACACGAATGATTTCAAACAACGAGAATAATAACCGTACCTATACAATATTTTAAAAACTTTGTACACACTAAAAATCAACAGACATAGTAGAAATCTTAATCAAATAAACACCCATAATTACATTATTAACTCTTAATTAAAACTAAGTCGGTAAAAGGAAAAATTGTGTAGTACAGAAAAGTAAAAAATTCATTTAAGTAAATCTATACTAGTATCTGAACACCCTGTGTCTAAAAGATGAAACGGACATAAAACATCATTTGTCCTTATTTTGTATACTTTGGTTTCCTAGGAAATCGGTTCAATCATGAAAATCTGTAATTTTCACTTGTATTAGTACAATAAGGTGCCACAAAATAAATATTCTGCATTTGGACAGCCCTTTGAACACACACGTAGTTCTTGCCATGAAAAAATTCGATTCATTTGGCATATATAGACATGTATTTCAAGTGTTGTATGTAAAACATCACTGTGAATGCATTTTCATTCACCAAAGCCTATATTTGCAACCGTAATGGCCCGTCTACACGCTCCGTCTTGCCTGCGCGTCCAGACCTGTGCAAAAAGACGGAACACCGTACAGTGGCCACACGTGCAGGTAAGCTCGTGCAAACTGGACTGTGCAATCCTAGTTGTGTTTTGAGAGCTCATGTAAATACACGTGTGAATACCTAATAGAATAATACATAGGTACCTCTTTTAACGTATCAATTTTATTTTCCACAACGCTAGCAACGATTTGTACAATTCTATGAATCGTGTTAAAAAATCCTTAGAATAACTCCTAACATCAGTCATTTTTTTGTAATACCGTACAGGCCAAGTTTGCGCAGTCCAAATCATCAGCATGTCAACGATTTCACAAGCCGCGCTTTCGGGACTGCGCAAGCTACCGTCTTGCCGTCCACACATGCGTTTGCCTGCGCAAACTGGTTTGTACAGGCATGCTCGCATGTAAGACGGAGCGTGTAGACGGGGCGTAGGGGCTATTCCTGCTTATAAATAAAAGAGTCGACTAATTATGTTATTAGTCGACCTAAAACGAATCCTCTGTTATTTTAGACATGGGCACAGCTGTCGATGGTCGTAATCTGCACGGAATTTTGTTTTCAAAACGGTGAGTGTCAGTTCTTGCGATAGTACATAAATTATAGACACGTTTTTACTACACGGTTTAATGCTCAACAATGCCCCGTGTGCTGGTGTTATTGTGTGACTGTTCATATCTTTCTTAGGAAACCAAGTTTAAAAGACCGTCAAAACAACAGTAAATCGTACCAGTTCCTCGGTTTAAGAATTTCAGAAACCAGAGTGGTAATTCTCTTATTTATAACAATCGAACATCGGCTTCAAACCAAAACCACCTCATCGCTTCTTTGAGGAATGAAATAAGAGAATCGGCTTTCAGATATTAGTTTATTATTCTGGTTGTCTTTATCAAGGTCGGCGAATAATATGGTCTTCAATTAATCATGTCTGGACTTTCAAAGAGACTGATTCTCTGAATTTGTTTCGGCCTTTCTTCTGAGAGTAGTAATCATTTACAATCAACGATTTCATCACTGTTCATCATCAAACTATATCGCAATCAAGCACTAGTTTATACCCTTTAAAAAATTGAGATAATTTTCGTTATTTAAGCTAACAATAAAAAATTCTTTTAAATAAGTAAAGTATTTTCTGCCGACCTCGATATAACCCAAAATAAATGCTAGATCTATATTTAAACTTTGGGCATTAAATCGTAATTATTTCGACAGAGAAGGACCAGGAGCATCTTGAAAACTTTTGTAAGATGTTCAAAAAGCAAACATAAGCATTGTATCTTGTTATAGTTTGGGCACAGGTCTCTCATACAGATAAAGGTTGAGCGTAATCACCACGCTTGCTCAATGCGGGTTGACGATTTCAGACTTAAAGTCCTGGTTTCCTCAAGATCTTTTCCTTCACCTTTTAGTCAGTCATTAGTGTCCAAGATATACATAGAAAGATAATAGTTAACACATTCTCTGCAAAAACCACTTGATTTAAACAATTTTTTAAATTAATTATACATATTTTTATGATTATAAACTTGTGCTTGACCGCAATCCCGCCTGATGGTAAGCAGTGACGCAATCGTTGATGGTAAAGCGCGCTAGTTTATTAGACCCTATTCACTCAAGAAAGGAAGGAAGACGGCAGTTGAGCGAGGTGATGCAATGTTAAACCCAACAACAGAAGCAACGATGCTGCGCCAAAGGGAAATTGATCTGGAGACCCTCCACGACCAAACTCTTGACACAACAACATTTGGCGCAACTGCTCAGACCCGTCCTCCATACGGCTTCATCAGACATCGTGCCAGAACATGACGAATCGCTTGGCGGAAAGACTGTCTGGTCGGTGGTAACTTCTGCCGGCAGCCGATGTTATGGCAGTGTAACAACTAGTTCGGGTCTATCAACTACTCAGGAGTTCCAACTACCCGTAATGAATGTCAAAGAGCCACGAGTGACAGGCGGTACCAATGGCTTGACGTGCTTACGTAGGGGTCTCAGTATGTAAGGATGGTCACCCATCCACAGATCAACCGCGGCAAGCGCAGTTTAACCTGACCAACCTGTGGGACTGTTAGTATTTCGCAAAGATGTTTCAGAAATGTATGGAGCCTGGGCCAGCACATTGTATACTTAATGCCAGGTATAGTTACGCTATAGTTAACTGTTTTTAATGTTAATTTCCTATATTTTGGCTTAGTTTATATACAGATTCAATTTAACTCGGCCAAGGAGTGCAACACAACTACTAATAAATATGATGGTCAGCACGAAATAAGATTTTGACAGTGACATTTGATTGACGTGTCATATATCTAAGGCTACCGTATATGACTGCGGAAAAAAAACAAAACATAAATTCCGAACATACTGCCCATTAAATAAACACAATCAACTCAAATCACCACTCGACACGAACACAACGGGAAAATAGAATCGCCAATCAAACGTCATAACCACTGTCATGGCTACCTTAATAAAGGGTTATCTCATTAAAAAACGTTTCAGATAATTAATTAATTATACTTGTATTTTTATTCAAATTAATTTAGTAGTATTTTTATGAAAATCTTTTATTTTTTTTCGTTTTTATCTATATAGCATACATAGTGGTGGCCCAAAATGAAACATCTCCTTTGATTAAGTTTGAATTTTTGAGTTGAAATGGTACGGTACTGTACTTGTATTTGCTTTTAAACCTCGTGGTCGACCTACAGTATCAACTAACAGGTCTCTTCACTCTCTTTAACATCAGTCTCCGTAATGATCTGATCACCGGAGACCACACCATGTTCTAACTTAAGGTGGTTTAGGATAACCTTCATGTCCTTGTTCAAATCACTGCACTTTAGGCACTTGTACTGGCAGATCTTGCAGCAGTAGAAGTCGTTGTCGACCGCTTCGAAGACTTTCCACACCCAACTCGTATTGTCTCCTGGAATTCAGAAAAAGTATGTAAGTTTATTTTTTCAAGCTTTCTGCCAGCAAGCCACGGATTGCAGTATCCCTGGGACTCAAATTTCGAACCGTACGGGGAACACTAAGACTACGGACAAAACTGCTAATCTCAAGTGTGACTCGGCCGGACATGTCTGCGAGATATCAGACGATAAATGGGCTTTTTTTTTCGATGGGAATCAACAAATGACCTCTCCTGCTCTGTGCGGGGCGGAAGGACGTGTCAGACTTTTACTGACTAGAACCTGCTCCAACGTGTCCTCAGGGCGATCCATACAATGGTGACACACTGGCGTTACCTCCCGCCTTATCCGGAACAGGAACCTCCCGAAACAACCGTGTCCGGTGAATACCTGCGTCAGGCGGAAGGTGAAGGCGCCGCGGCGCCTCTCTAGACACTCCTCAAAGAGGGGACTTACCGCCTTTATTGTGGCGTGCCCAATGATAAATGTGCTAAGAGTGCCACCGATTGGGTCTCACTAAATTTATAACACCATCGCGGCAGGACTAACTTGACTACACTGGAAAGGACAGGCCGCCACTAGCAATACACAGAATTGTATGGATAAAGAAGATAGAGCTTTTTGTCTCGCAATTCAGTCTTGTTAATTAGAGAAGTTTTTCAATGCAACAATGTGTTGCATGGTTCTTGAAGCGCCATATTATTAAGACAATTGCCATTCCCTCTTAATCCCAACCGTCATGCAGTAACGGTTGTTCAAACACAGTGCGGTCTTAGAGGTTATTTGACGTAGTAAAAGACAACTACTGGTGATAACTAAGGGATGTAACCACAATCCGATTCAACCGTACATCACATAAATCTAAAATAATATTGCGACATACTCGGCAAAAATGTACAAACGTAGTGGCTGTTTCTGGAGAGTTTAAATGATTGTAAACGCAACCACGATACGGAAATAAATCCTAATGTGGGGTAACGTATCCTTAAAAAAAAATTTATCATATCCTCGCGCCCTCAGCTGGGCACAAATCCTGACTTTTGGCTGCTACTGAGAACTTTCTCTATCATTATGATCAACTATTCCCACTACTAAAGCGCAAGGTACCTCTCTGTAAGTTTTTCCATATCATTATCTGCCTAGCTAACTATGTACGGGTCGGCTTTTTATATTAGACGGCGCGACTGCCTATCTGACTCTATCTGACTTTGTCTATATTAGTCTACGCGACAGCCTATCTGACTATATCTGACTTAACCTACATTACATGGCGCGACTGTCTATCTGACCTTGTCTATATTAGACGTCGCGACTGTCTATCTGACTTTGTCTATATTAGACGACGCGACTGCCTATCTGACTGTCTATATTAGACGGAGCGACTGCCTATCTGACTCTATCTGACTTTGTCTATATTAGACGGCGCGACTGTCTATCTGACTTTGTCTATATTGGACGGCCCGACTGCCTATCTGACTCTATCTGACTTTGTCTATATTAGACGGCGCGACTGTCTATCTGACTTTGTCTATATTAGACGGCGCAACTGTCTATCTGACTTTGTCTATATTAGACGGCGCGACTGTCTATCTGACATTGTCTATACTAGACGGCGCGACAGTCTATCTGATTGTATCTGACTTTACCTACATTAGATGGCGCGACTGCCTATCTGACTTTGTCTATATTAAACGTCGCGACTGTCTATCTGACTTTGTCTACATTAGACGGCGCGACTGCCTATCTGACTGTCTATATTAGACGGAGCGACTGCCTATCTGACTCTATCTGACTTTGTCTATATTAGACGGCGCGACTGTCTATCTGACTTTGTCTATATTAGACGGCTCGACTGTCTATCTGACTTTGTCTATATTAGACGGCTCGACTGTCTATCTGACTTTGTCTATATTGGACGGCCCGACTGCCTATCTGACTCTGTCTATATTAGACGGCGCAACTGTCTATCTGACTTTGTCTATATTAGACGGCGCGACTGTCTATCTGACTTTGTCTATACTAGACGGCGCGACAGTCTATCTGACTGTATCTGACTTTACCTACATTAGATGGCGCGACTGTCTATCTGACCTTGTCTATATTAAACGTCGCGACTGTCTATCTGACTTTGTCTACATTAGACGGCGCGACTGCCTATCTGACTGTCTATATTAGACGGAGCGACTGCCTATCTGACTTTGTCTATATTAGACGGCGCGACTGTCTATCTGACTTTGTCTATATTAATAAATAAATAAATATATACGGACAAATCACACAGATTGTGCTAGCCCCAAAGTAAGTTCGAGACTTGGGTTATGGGATACTAACTCAACGATACTATATTTATAATAGATACATATATAGATTAACATCCAAGACCCAGTCCAATCAGGAAAAGATCGTTTTCCATCACGACCTGGCCGGGGATCGAACCCGGGGCCTCCACGTCGCAGGCAGGCGTGTTGACCGCTACGTCACGGAGACCGAAAAATATATTGGACGACCCGACTGCCTATCTGACTCTATCTGACTTGGTCTATATTAGACGGCGCGGCTGTCTATCTGACACTATCTGACTTTGTCTAGACTAGACGGCGCGACAGCCTATCTGACTGTATCTGAGTGTACAGATACTGTCAGATAGACAGCCGCGCCGTATAATTATTATATTATATCCAACTAACTTAAGCTAATTGATCATACCAGGCATATTAACTGCAGTCTTGTGGTGTATAATCTTGAGGTGTCGGTTCATGTTACCAGTGGCGTTGCCTCCGTGGCAGATGTGGCGCTCACACAGTTTGCACCGCGCCTGCGTGGTGGACACGCGGTCGAAGTACGACCAGATCCAACTGCGACGGAGCTTCTGGGATGGACTGTCTGGAAAAGGTGAGGATTTTTTGAGTTAGAACAAAAGTTTCAACCGCATATGTCGATTTAACGTCGATGTTGGATTCCGTGGGAATATCCGTATAAAAAGTATCCTATATATTAATTCTAATTATAAACCTTCAGTGCCTTTAATCCAGTAGTTTTGCTGGAAAAAGTAACAAATTATACACAAACTTTCACGTTAACACTTGTAGTTGTATGCGGAACAGAGTGTAAAGTTCTCTCATCCTCCATAGAAATGGGAGGCTCCTCCGACCAGACGGTTGGACGGTGTCTGGCTTGCACTTGCCCAACTGTTGATGTTGGGAAGTTGTATGTATGCTAGTGGCACGATAAACTGTGCTTGCGACATGTAGAATCTGTGTGACGTTAGTATGATGCGTTGTCTATTTGTTACTGTTCAAATTCAAATCCAAACACATGAATATCCTTTACATAAAAAAATCTCTCTCTCGGTGGTAGGCCATAACATCAGCCGCCGGCAGAAGTTACCACCCACCAAACAAAGTCTTGCCGCCAAGCGATTTGTCGTGTTCCGGCATGATGTCTAGTGAAGCCGTACGGAGGACGGGTCTGAGCAGTTGTGTTGCGATGTGTGCCGGGTACGATGCGCCTAATGTTGATGTGTTGGGAGTTTGGTCGTGGAGGGTCTTCAGATCAATCTCCCTTTGGCGCAGCATCGTTGGTCGTGTTGTTGGATTTAACATTGCATCACCTCGCTCAACTGCCGTCTTCCTTCCTATTCGCTCAGTTTTTCTGAGTGAATAGGCTCTTAATAAACTAGCGCGCTTTACTAGCGAGCCGTAGACAAGGCACGACAGGGCACTTACATCCAAAATTGACAGGTACAACTCGCTTGGTGTTGATGCCAGTATAGTTCTGTTTTACCATAAATTATGTCATGAATATAGACCGTGCCTAATATGGCAAGTATGCTATGAAGCATAATGAATAAAATATGCATGACACTTTACCAGGAGAACATTTTAAGACCTATTTTCGGGAGAATAGAAATAAGAACAATTAATCCTTACCTATAATCTGTTCAAATTCCCGATCACTTGCGTAAATCTCCTCTGTCTTAATAGCATATGGTGTGTCAGCCTCGCTTGTCAAAACATGTATATTTTGCATAACCTCGCTTTTGTAGACAGTTGGATGTCTCGAGCGAACATGACGGTTCATGTTGTTAGAGTTGCAACCCTTGATTGATAGCACCACATTGCACAACGTACAACGGTAGATAATGTTACTCAGTTTGTCAAAGTACTTCCACACCCAGCTACGTTTGCGTGGCCCTGGAATTAATGAAAAGATGAATGAATTTTAAGGTTTTACAACACATAGAAGTATGATGAGGCAACAGTAACACATACTTTGTTATCCCAAGTAGCCTGAGATGGTCAATAACAGCAAGATGTTGCCAGCCTTCTTTGAGGGCTTGTGGTGGATTGAATAACAGATTTTTTGAACCATATGCCTATTACACGAATTGCTGTGTAGCTGTGACACCAGTACCGTTTTACCTAAACCTAAGCTTGTACAAAAAATCTGCATATGCCAAGTAAAAGTAACTAAGTCATCAACCTGTTAATATTGCACAAATACTATTAGAATAAATGGTAAAGCAGAACTTGAATATGAAACTGGGATTATACAATGTGTTATATGTTTCTTGCAGTTAGAAGACTTTATAGGGCCTGATGTTAGTAACAAATAAATATTGCTCCGACTGTTACAAAGCAGGACAAATTAATAAAACAGGTATTATGTTTAGTTTGTTAACTAAGCCTGGTGGTTTTGTTTACTTTTAGTTAACAACCTTAACTTACAGGGCTAGCCATAGCAATTTGTTTATTAAATAGTAAAAAAAAAAGAGGTAAAATACCAACCAATATTACTCCGCTGACTTTTTTTAGTCATCTTTTCATCTAGGAGTACAAAATGCACATTGGCATCTGCAGGTTTTAAAGTTACTTCCTCTGCTTTCTCCTCGACAGCTTTTGTTGCTTCTTCACAAACTTGACCCAGTATTACAGGCTCCTCCTTCAGGTCATCATCCTTCAATACATTTAAATGCAGAAACTCTATGCGAAACCCAACTGTAGCCTCCGGATTATCTTTGTGAAGATCGTATACATCTTTATGGTCATTTTTCAAGTGATGTAGGAGGTCTAGTGATTTTTCATCTGATTTTAAGATTATATCACAGAGATTGCATTTCATTTCATTGTCAGTAATTTTGACAAAATATATTGTTGCCCATTCTGGAAGCTGGTCACTCTGCTCATCTGCAATCAGTTTTAGAGTTTCTAATTAGTTATAGTAGTGATTTGTTCTTTAAATTAACTCATTAATCAATTAAATCTAATAAACTATTATATTCATAGTACATAAAGAAATTTGGTCAATAAAACAAATAATACATCTTGAATATTTTAATTTTGTGTAAATATAAAAGAAAATATATGTTATTTATAAAAAATAAAAACACAATGTTTTATCATAACTGTCTTATTTATTTGTTTAGTATTCTTTGAATTCACCTACTTTACATCTTCATACTGTTGTTACACAATAAAATATATTTATGGATAAAATATTACTAAAAGATTGATTTAAAGCAAGTAAACATTATCATACTTTCAGTATCACTTAAATGATGATTCAGAGTTTTATTAAACTTTGTTTACGAAACAGTAGTTTAATAAACAATAGGGTAATGAGAAACAAAATAATACTGTTACATTGTTTATAGAAGTACACAAGCCTGCACAAACGAAATGTTAGTTAACTAATCAGAGAACATTGGTTTCTTGTGGTTGTGGAAATCCCTGACCACTTCGACGCCGTACGTTTGCATATTAATGACAGATATGCAACCAGTTTTCTGTCGGGACGAGCAAATCCACTGCTCAGCTCCACACTGCAACCTACTTTTAAAAACGTAAGTGTAACCTTTAAACAAAATTTGGTGTCCCTTTTTCGTGGGCACGCACTGCACTAAGTCGTCACCTGCAATGTTTTAACACTATTAATCATAGTTTCAACAAGTAAGATACTTCTATTTACACAAATATTGATATTAAGAGAGTCAAAACAACTGAAAATTGTCACGATCTTTGTACTTTACAACCTGGTCCTTCAACAAAAGTACAAGGAGGCCAAAGCTTTTGACATTGTGAAAAAGGTAAATATACAAAAAGCGTAAACTATTATGGCAGTTAAGAAAATAATAACTAAAAGATAAACGTGGGAAAACAGTAAAAATAAATGAAATGACGCAACAAAACCGTCAAGTCAAAGTGACGTTTATATTGACAACACAAAGCTTGACGAATACGATTCGTTTTACGTAGTAATGCATAAATCCGATAGTAGAAAAACGCTGTTTTGAAATTAGTCTTCAAGACGGATTTTTAAGATTATTAAAAACCTCTTAGACAAAACTTAAAAAAAAAAAGATGCATATGTACGCAAATCTTATTGAATACATTACAGAGCGAAAAGCTAAAAAATCCGTTTTACTAACTTAACCAAAAGATGGCGCTGTATGTACCATATGTAGTGAATATTATAGTAATTATTACTCAATATGATTTCAAACACTATATAATTTCTGTGATAAAAGATAATTTTGATGACAAATCCAATATTAATTCATTAATTATGCCAAAATATAATACTGAATCCGAACTGGAACAAACATTAATTCTTTTTAGTTCATATTTACTACTAATAGATGGAGGTAGCAGTCTCATAATACCAAATACGTGTGCATTATTTAGATTGATGATTATGAACGATCCTACAAAAAAAACTGTCTTCTTGTATTGTTTGTATAAAAGCACTAATCTGACCATAGGTGCATTATACAGAATGTCCCTTTAAAAGAATACCTAAACATGACATATAAATCTCTAGCTTTTATTCATTTAGTAAACTGAAATATGATAATTAACTTTACTAAATACGAAGTTTTATCTTTATATTCGCTAAATAAAATAAATAACACTTCTGTAAAGCATTTTTGTTAATCTACTTTGTGTCCCACTGCTGGGCAAACCGCTTTCCTAATTCATCCAAACCTCTCTCTGTTTTGTGCCAATTCTGACCATGTTCGATGTGCGAACGTTTCCAGATCGTCACACCATGTTCACCGTGGCCTACCTCGACGGTCCTCCCTCAGGCGTCCAGTATGTGAAAATCTTTGTCAATCTCTCAGGGTGCATCCAGGAAACGTGTATTTAATCACTACTTTTCAAACATAGTGTTAATCCGTAAATTTACGACGTCTAGTCAAGAGATGGCGTTAGTAGTCTCTTAATTACTTATTACGCCGCGCTATAATTCTATTTATGCATCGGATAAGTATGTCTGTGTACATAATATTGATCATAAATTCTACACGTACTGAGCTTATAACGTATTAGAGAGATTTAGCCCGTTTTAAGTATATTATCAGTTGAACGCTGTTAACAATAATAATTTTGTTTAACAGAGCTTTATTAATTTTCTTCACATTTTTATCCGCTTCGCTTTTCTTGAAAGCTTAATCTGGGTATTTTTTTCTTTTCTTTTTGTTCTTAACAATATCTTGAAGATACAAGAATGTATTATTGTTTAGAATGGTCAATAATGATGTTACAAATCGTCGCTTAAGTTATAACACCGCGGAACTCAAAAAAGTGGTCAAAATGTTGTATGCATGTCATTGGATAAAGAATCGAAAGACGCGTCATTTGACCAATCGCATATAAGCTATTAAACCAATGATGGCGCGTTATTTCGAAAAAAAAAAACAAACAAAAAATATTATTATTTACAAACTTAGACAGTTTTTTTAGTCTCCTGAAAAGCTCATTATTTTTTAGTTACGCGGTGTTAGAACTTAAGCGACGAAATGTCAATGTAAAAAGTATCATTCATTGGCATATATTTGAGTACTTAGATAGTTGTAGAAATTCAAGGTGTACAAAATGCATTAGCGAGCGCAATTCATTATTTCTTATCATCGCAGTTCAATATTAGTATCTAATCACAGCCAGATATGAAAAAAGACAATCTCGAGTCTGAATGACACCTTGTTCCAGTATTTTAGGACGTACACACTTGCCTCGTTATCAAGGCAAAGACGTTACAAAAAAAAAACTCTTATTTCCTATAACGAACTTGATTTTCACCTTATGATATGTTTACTACTTTCTAATTATATCTTGGCTTGGAAACCAATGACTGATTATAAGGTGAAGTTAAACATTTTGAGGAACTTTAAGTCTGAAATCGCCAGCCCGCATTGAGCAAGCGTGGTGATTACGCTCTATCCTTCTCTGTATGAGAGGAGACCAGTGCCCAACAGTGGGACGATAAAAAGGTTGATGATGATGATATTTTTGCAGATCGGATATACTTGAGATAAGATACGTTAATAAGTACTCGCTAACATCACAAATCACTAAATGCATTAATCACTCAATTAATATTCGAATTGAACGCAGATGTAAATATTTGGAACCCATGATACAGGAGTAATTCCTAGTAAAGGGGTACTGCCATCAAAAATGGGGTAGCAGCTAATCAAAGTCAGCTCAAGAGGTTTCACTGATTAAGGCTAAAAATATTACCACTCATAATTACTGCTGAGATCGATAGAAAACATATAAAATAAAAAAAAATATTCAAAATTCTTTCACTTAATGATTTATTTGTGATGTCAAGCAATCTCATTAAATTGTTATCACAACAAAATATCACTTTCCGTTTTAATTTTAACTTGAGATCAAAGGCGAAATAAATAAAACGTTCCCATACTAAATCGGCCTCAATCATAAAAAAAAAAAATTGAAAAGTTGTTGACATTAATTGTAGCCGAGATAATATTGAGAATTTAAATATTTTATTGGTAGGTACGAGAATTGACCTGAACTATTAAAAATGTGAAAAAGTCCGTTCAATGATTGATCTGGTCATCATCACCAGGGTAGACCCTTAGTAGGACTAGCACAAACGCGCGTATCTACTAGCGCCACATAAATTTAAACTATTTTAAAAGTATCTTAATACATGTCATGCCCAATTTTATAAAATTTTATTCATATCCATAAGTGACACTAAATGAAACCTATCACAATTATTATTTTTCCCTAAAATACATATTTATAGATAGATAGACACACATAGATGTACAGACGCCAATACATCAAGCTACTACAATCTGTCAGATTTCCTTATTAGATTTTCAACTTTATCTCTGAAGCATTAAGGCTCAAGGTTGATGGGAAACGTTTGACATTTTCGGGTAGCTTGACCTGCTGTCTTCCGTATAACATTTTCAATGAAAAAATCGTTTGAATTTATATTATTTTTTTAGGTCACTCGTTCGTAACTAGGGTCACTGGTGTAATCTCTAGGTCGCGCCCTTGAGAGTGCTAAAATTATTTTTAATATTATTTTCTAAACAAAAATCAAAGGCTTCTTAAGAAGCACACCATTTTGGAAATGGTGGAGTATCTATCTGTTTACGAGATTTTTTCTTATGTTTCATTCAACGTTTTGTATTTACCCAGTCGTTTTACTAAACTCCCTCCCTGTTCGCAAATGATCGCTGATAGTTAGCAGAGGAATCCCATCTGCTGCAGTTTTCTGTGTTATTCCTTCATTCCTAACGGCTGCAATAGCAGCTTTAGTTGTTTTCTGCCCATATAGCTCGTTTCCCACACTTTGAACCTAATTTCGTGGACCCTGTAACGGACCCAGATAACTACGAGCACCGATAGTGCCGACGGGTTCTCCAGTGGCGACTAAGGACCAGAAGACAGCGTGGGTAGGCCTGTCCAGCAGTGGACTAAATGAAGAATAACTAATTTCGAAAGTCGGTGTCTTTGGATTTTGTATATTAGTTTTTGACAACGACCTCCGAAATTAGTTATTTTCTTTTTAGTTATTTTTCACTTTGTAGTGTTTTTGGAAGTCGGTTGTTTTTTTTGTTAAATAAGTTTTTATTTTACACTTTTTAGTTGTGAAAAGTACTGTTCAGCTGCATCCGGTTAGACTGGGTGCTGAAGCTAAAATACTTAATGAAAAAACTTACAAACGCACTGGTTGCCCCTACGATTTTTGAAAGTTCCCCTTGATTTGCCTGGTCTTCCACCATCAAACCCTGATGTCCTTATCATGGGACCACCTTGGGAATGTCTTCATTCCAACAGAAAAATAATTATCAAAATCGGTTCATAAACGACGAAGTTATCCGCGAACAAACATAAAAAAGCATATATCCAATTGAGTACCCCCCGTCTTTTTGAAGTCGGTTAAAAAAATAAACTAACACTTCATATTATATTCGTCTTCATCCGAATTATTCTGTATCAAAGACATTAAAATTATATTTACAATAGACAGGACATCACGAACAAAATTGTAAGCCAATACTTTTGTCGACTTGGTTAAAAGTCGCTCAGTCTAGTGTCCGCGTCAAGACGTAACATGTGTCCACCAAGAATAAACATTTTCTAAGGAAATATGCCCTGTTGCGCTTTGCGTTACTGTACATCTCATTACGGTAAAATGACTGGACCTAACTACGGAATGTTTTTGTATGAATTATTTATATTTAGTCTGTAATTAAAATTTAAAAAAATTCTTAAATAGTTCTAGAAACTTTTTTATTATTGTAATAAGCGCCCTCTATTGTTGAATAGTTTTACTATTTTCATGTAGAGATGTAGTAATGTTGTTTATCGATTTAGTTATCGATAATACTTATTAAGTTGAAAACATATAGCTATATTTTATTGACATTTAAAATATAGCTAAATAAACTTAAAATATTACTATATTTCAAGTTTATTTATTAGTAACTCTATTTGAACATGATCTTAATATTAATGAACAAAATTGAATAGGTTTTATGTTATTTTAGGTTTTCGAATAAAAATTATGTTGTACGGGAAAAGTGTATACGATTTGTCCAGATAGACCGTAGAGAAGAAAATTGGCTTCCGTCTACTTCGTCGAAATTATGCTCAAAGCATTTTAAAAGTGAAGATATCTACTTTTTAAAGAAAGAAGATTTGTCGATCAAATTAAAAAAAAAAAGGATCGGTACCTTGTACTAGTAATGAATTAGTAAGTTTTTAATTTCAGAACTTTTCCACTTAGTCGTAAAAATTGGGATAATATCTATGGTTAAGTGGATAAGTAGGTACATAAATTAGATAACTTATTTATAATGAAATATATTTATAAAATATGTAGGTACGTACATATTTTACACTGATTTTACACTGATACATTCTTACAATGATTGCAAGCTACTTTGTGATTTTTAAGATTCCGTACCTAAAAGGTAAAACGAACCCTATTCATGGGACTTCACTATTCCTCTGTCCCTCTGTCACCAGGCTGTATCTCATGAACCGTAATAGCTAGACAGTTGAAATTTCTAGAAATTATGTTAGTTTTTCTGTTGCCGCTATGACAAGCGCTAAAAATAAAAAAAATAAAATATTATTTATTTTAAATAAAATATTTTCCCATACAACAAACATGATTTTTTGCTCCATATTAATAACAGAAACAGATAGACGCTTAAAAGGTTCACAGAATATTTGGTTATATATTCAAATTAAAAATAAAATAAATATTGAAGGCTCCCATTTTAAAAGATAATTATGAATGGTACGGAACTAGTTCGCCAGATCTTGCTCCAGCAGACTACCATTTTCGTCGTGATTTGGACAATTAATTCACACATTAGACAGTTCTGCTTTCACACAGTTTGTGCAATCTAGATCCTCAGAATTCTATCGCAAAGGTATAAACGACTTTCCTATTAGAAGGCAGCAATGTATACATAATACTGGTAACTATATTGATTAAATGTGTTAATTAAAAATGAAAAAATAAACAATTATTTAGATTTTCAGTATTAATCGGTAAATTTAAACTTTAACGCCCGTTATATTAAAAGATTTATATAAATAGAAACTTGTAAACATTGAACATATCTATAATTTTTCTGCTACGTAATTTTTTGTTTCAAGCTATCATAATACGAATAAACATCGTCGTAGTAACTTCTTTGAATATTATCGATAATTTTATATCGAAATGATACAAGCCCTACCACAGTTTTTTGCATTGCCATTTAAAAATATTTGCAAACAAACGTGTAGAAAAGAATCATTTTGGTAAAAACGAAATGCAAACAAAAATTTCAAAACAAAATGCGCTTTATGGCCTAAAAAGTCTATTATAGTAAAAAATCGCAATAAACTGAGTATTAAAATAATTCGTAAGCATAACACATCTAAAATGCCAATAGACGGTGTCACGGAAAATGAATAGTAGCTAATAAAATTCTAAAACAGTTTTTGATCTCTGTACAAGACAAGTTTCACTTAATTTGTTTACTTTTCCATATTTATTTACCCGATTTGAACTATACTAGGGTATTAAATCGGATCTGGCAACATAGACCACACTGGCCACCTACCGCGCAATAGCTGAATATATTTTATGTAAACTTATTTCAGTTTTACTATTTGATGTCTCCAATGGTCGATCTAATTTTGCTATATTGTACTAGATGGCGGAACTGGGCCATGGGATCACAGTTTTTCTATGCGATTTTGACACATTGCCCACTCTATTTATCTTAAATCTCTTTGTTCTGTATAAATCTCAACGTCAAAACGTAGGTGCAGTTATCTGTCAGGAATGACAGCTTACTGCTTTTATGTTTTTATGGTAAGATTTTTACAGATTATACTTGCTGAAGAAGACGTGGTGGCCAGGCCATTTGGACTGAATAAAAAACGAAACTAGCTTAAATACAATACTTCTTTATTCAATTCTACGGCGTTGTGCAACTGGTATATTTATGTTTCGATTTAAAAACGCGTGATACCAATCAGCTCCAGCAAGGCCCGTATTTAAATTAAAATTATGTCTAATATCGTTTCCTTGGTAAAAATTAAAGGTCTCTTTGCGAATAAACTTCGGGATGAGAGATCACTTTTTGATAGTCTAAGTATTCTTTCGACTAATATTTTTTCTTGTACATCGTTCAGTATTCGGTTCGAAGAAATTTGATTTACAAGCTTCGATCCTGTTCCAAATACTTTGTTCAATATTCCAGGTAGTATGAAAATTACCATCTAATACCAAATTTTTTGCGACACATATTATTGATGCCTAGTTATCAGATTATTTGTAGTAACCAAACCCTCACCCGCGTGTCGCTCGGGTATCTGCGTCGCCGACACGCGTCGACAGTTTCACTACCCTCAGTGGTCGCTGCGTGTCACTCGTGTATTTGTGTTGCCGACATGCGTCGACGGTTGCAGTGCCCTCAGTGGTCGCTGCGTACCGCTCGTGTATTTGTGTCGCCGACACGCGTCGACAGTTTCAGTACCAGTTTCTGCCGGAAGCTCGGGCTAGTAAGGAATCAATCCGATCCGAAAGAGAGGCTATGGTAGACCGTACGAGTGCTACACTACAGGCAGTCTCCGAATGGGGCAAAGCCAATCTTGTAGCATTCAATGCCGCCAAAACACAGGCGTGTCTTTTCACCACCAAAAGGAGCCCGTCTACCTTGGCTCCTACTTTTCAGAATGTATCCTTGGAGTGCACCGACCGCCTTCAGCTTTTGGGAGTTGAGATTTCCTCGAACCTAAACTTTGGGCGGTTCATTGAGTCCAAGGCCAAGGTGGCTGTCAGAAAACTTGGCGTCATCGCAAAGGTCCGGCGGTACTTCACACCAGGGCAGCTTCTAATGTTGTACAAAGCACAGGTCCGCCCGTGTGTGCAGTACTGCGGCCACATTTGGCCTGGTGCTGCGAAATGTCAACTTTGGATTCAGTGGAGAGGCGTGCGAAGAGGCTGACTGGCGACCCAGATTTTACTCGAAACGGTCTTCAAAGCCTGGAGCACAGGCGTAGAGTAGTCAGCCTTTCGGTCTTCTATAGGATGCATTCTGGTGAGTGTGCAAGGGAATTGCATGATTTAATTCCCCCATCTCCGTCCATCGGACGACCCATCGTACGGCGACTTTCCACCCTTACGTTGTTGACACCACTACAATCCGAACAAATCGTTTCGCTTCTTTTATACCGCGTACATCGAGGGACTGGAACAATTTGCCGGCGGCGGTGTTTCCGTCACACTACAATTTGAGTGTCTTCAAGGCTAGAGTGGCTAGAGGCTCTTAATAAACTAACGCGCTTTACCATCAACGATCGCATCACTGCTTACCATCAGGCGGTATTGCGGTCAAGCGCTGGTTTATAATTTATTAAAAAAGAAAAAAAAAATCCAAAAAAAAAAAAAAAAAAAATTTGCGTCGCCAACATGCGTCGACGGTTACAGTGCCCTCAGTGGTCACTGCGTGTTGCTCGTGTGTATATCCTTACTAATATTTTAAATGGAAAAGTGAGTTTGTTTGTTTGTTTGTTACGCTTTCACGCCGTAACTACTGAACCGATTACTTTGAAATTTTGCAAACGTAAAATTAGAAGTCCGAATTAAATAATAGGGTACTTTTTATCCAGGAAAAATTTGAAATATAAAAAGCGCGATTTAACCGAACTCCACGCGGGCGAAGCCGCGGCCGGAAAGCTAGTATTATATATATTTGCAATGACAGTTCAACTTTGTCGTCGTGGACTTTTAATAGGATTACGTTGTGAAAGTATGATATGCTTACGCCACCTATTATACTATATACCTATTATTGGAATCAATTGTACAGCTAATACCTACTTAGGACCCATTAACTTAATCAAATTTTATTCCGTGGTGTTTGGCAATCTGGGCTTCTCCCAGTTGCAATAATGTCCCTTTGTGCCGATTGGCCTAGTTCTGTTCTGTCTCCTGCTTGTTATGGAGGGAAGAGGAAAAAGTATCTTTTTTCTTACTCCTCCGCTATTCTTTTCTGATTAATTTCGTTGCGGGACCCAAGACAGTTGAATCGTTTCTCCGGGACTCGTCGAGCTTCATTGCTCGGCGTTTTTCTGGCGGTCGCCACTGTTGATTCTGGATTTCAGGAGTTGCAGTGGTTGGGAAAAGTGTGGCGGGTTTTGTCCCATAAAAAAGAAAAAAAAAAAAAAAAAAAAATGCTTACGCCACCATAACCATCTATTATAATTATAATTCTCCTGTCACAGTGTTTGTCGTACTCGTACTCCTCCAAAACGGCTGAACCGATTTTAATGAAATTTCTTATATACAGTATGTTAAGAAAACCCTGTCCGACCCGTGAAGGCGTTGTTAGGTATCGATAACTGATTCTACTAATGCATACAAAACCGGGCTAAACTTAAAAAAAAAAATCCCCCTAAAAAAATAAATATTATTTCGCAAAAAGAGGTAACTTAATAAAGGCGCGATAACCACCCTTCGCCTGCCGTCCGCGGGGGGCGGGCGGCAGGGCATGCGGCACGTGGTCGCATCGCTATTCGCTCATAATAATACCGGTGTTGTCACTTTTTAAAAATTACCAAATTTTGGGGAAATTGGAATTAATTCGCGGGAAAAAAAGATTATTTCAAAATTCATTTGTATTGGTACTATGATGATTACGTAAAATTTTATATTATATTTGGTCATGTGTTTACCTAACCTTTATTATCCTTATGGGTCGGACAGGGTTTTCGTAACATACTGTATATTCGTTAGATATGAGAATAGGTTTAATATATTTTTTATATTACCTACTACTACTTACGCGGGTGAAACTGCGGGGCGTGGTTAGTAATTTTATAAATAATGTCAAGGATCGACTGCAAACTGTCAGCATGTTACAGTTTCTTTATTCAACACATGGCTCGTTAGCGTAGGGTATCAACAGAAAATAAAAATCAGGTGTTACGAAAAAAACATTTAATACAAATTTTATTTATACAGCATTTAAAATTAAAATTTTTTTGAACAGAAATTTTATTTTTTAATAACTGACGAATTATTTCAATGATTTTGAACAAGGCAGGTAATCTGTTAACTCTCATATTTTCTTCGATGTAAAACTGGATTCACCTCGGAGTGTCGTTTTATAAACTCTCTGTACCAATCTAAGCCAGCAAGGCCCGTAGTGATATTAAAAACATGTTCAATATTATTTTCTATACAATAATCAAAGGCTTGTTTCCGAATTAACTTCGAGGTGAGTGGCATTCCTTTGTTTAAAAGATTTAGTATCCTTTTTACAAGTTGATTTTCTTGAACACTATTGAATATTGATCTTCGGCCAGTTCGTTTTACTGAGCTTCCCGATCTTAAATGATTCACGAGAGTTGATAGTGGAATTCCATGACGACGTGCGGCAGCTGTCCGAGTCATATGACCGCTTGTAACAGCTACCATAGCAGTTCGTAAGTCTTCTTCTGTCCAAGTAGCTCGTTTTTTACGCTCCAAACCCAATGTAGAACCTGTGACTTAAACCACGTATAACCTTAGCACATTTATTAAAAGCTGACGGAATCAACAAACAAACTGCAAAAACTTAATTTATACAATAATATTGTTTAATATAAAACACAGGTTCGATCATGTGTGAGATACTGCAGCCATATTTGGGCTGGTCCTCCAAAAAGCCACCTGGCAACTTTAGGTTCGGTGGAGAGGCCTGCGAAAGCCTGGAGCACACGCGAAAAAAAACCAGCCTGTTGGTGTTCTATAGGATGCATTTTAGGGAGTGTGCGAGGGAATTGCATGACTTAATTCCCCCATCTCCGTTCCATCATCGGACGACCCGTCGTACGGTGAGTATGCACCCTTATGTTGTTATTACCATTACGAACCGGACGAAGCGTTTCGCCTCGTTTTTTATACCCCGTACATTGAGGGGCTGGAACAATTTGTCAGCGGCGGTATTTCCGTCTGACTACAATTTAAGTATATTCAAGGCTAGAGTGAATAGGCTCTTAATAAACTAGTGTGCTTTACCATCAACGATTGCATCACTGCTTACCATCAGGCGGGATTGCGGTCAAACATTAGTTTATAATTATAAAAAATAATAATAATCTTTATTATGACACACACAAAATTCATGAAACAATCGTCAAAATGAAACTCATTGCTACCGATAACCTGAAACGCTAATTGAAAACCTAATTAATTAGACTCTGCGTGGAATAGCCTACGAGTAGACAAATATGAACTGAATTAAAACATATCACAAGTTTATAAATTATATTTAATAGTCTTTAGATTCAGCCAGTCCAGGTTTCATTTAATAGGATTAAGTTGTGAAAGTATGATATGCTTACGCCACCATCATCTTCATCATCATCATCATCAGCCTCTACTCGTCCACTGCTGGACATAGGCCTCTTCCATGGCACGCCAACAAGCTCGATCCTGAGCAGTTCTCCGCCAGCCACTACCAGCCACCTTTTTGATGTTGTCGCTCCATGTCGCCCAAGGCCGTCCTACGCTGCGTTTGCCGAGACGGAGTCTCCACTCGAGGACTCGTGTACCCCAACGGTTGTCGGCCCTGCGGCATATGTGACCAGCCCATTGCCACTTCAGCTAATCCTCTCAGCTATTTCGGTGACTTCAGTCCTCTGTCTGATCACCTCATTTCTGATGCGGTTCTTCAGAGAGACGTCCAAACTAGCCCGCTCCATAGCTCGCTAAAGTCGTGGTGGCCTAGCAAAAGTCGTAGTGGCCTAGTGGTTAAAACACCAGCCTCTCAAGTATGAGTGCGCAGGTTCGATTCCAGGTCAGGCAAGTACCAATGTAACTTTTCTGAAGTTACATGTACTTTCTAAGTATATCTTGGACACCAATGACCGAAGGTGAAAGAAAACATGTTGAGGAAACCTGGACTTTATAAGTCTGAAATCGCCAACCCGCATTGTGCAAGCGTGGTGATTACACTTAATCCTTCTCTGTATGAGAGGAGACCTGTGCCCAGCATAAGTGAGACGATAAAAAAAGGTTGTTGATAGCTCGCTGAGCGGCTTTAAACTTATGGACTAGTCTGACCGTTAGTGTCCACGTCTCCGCTCCGTAAGTCATGGCGGGTGGGACGCACTGGTTGAAGATTTTAGTCTTCAAACATTGGGGTATGGGCGACGAAAATACCCGACGAAGTTTACCAAATGTTGCGCATCCCAGCTGGATCCTTCTATTTGCTGCCTTCTCGAAGTGGTTTTTCCCTAATTGCAACCTAGCCCGAGGTATACATATTCTGAAACAACTTCGAGCGGCAATCCGTTTATGGCAACCGGTTCCGGAGTGACCCGTTCATTAAACATAATTTTGGCCTTGTCTAAGATCATCCGGAGACCGATGCGTTGGGAGGATTCAGCTAAGTTGGTCAGCTGTTCCAGCTCTTGCTGCGTTTCCGCCATGATGACGATATCGTCTGCAAATCGCAAGTGTGAGATGTACTCGCCATTGATGTTAATGCCCCGACCCTGCCATTCCAGCGTCTCAAACATATCCTCGAGGGCATTGGAGAACAATTTGGGGGAAATAACGTCCCGTTGTCTCACTCCTCGCTTAAGAGGGATATGTTTAGTTCGCTGGTTCTGGACTTGGACGGACATTGTGGCGGCCTCGTAAAGACATCTCATCACTTAACACTTACGCCACCATAACCAACTATTATAATTATACAATATGTAAAGAAAACTCTGTCCGACCCATAAGGATAATAAAGGTTAGGTAAACACATGACCAAATATAATATAAAATTTTACGTAAACATAATGCCTACTAAAAATACCTACTAATGAATTTTGAAATAAACCTTTTTTCCCGCGCATTAATTCCAACTTCCCCGAAATTTCGTAATTTTTAAAAAAAGTGACGACATCATTTTGACGGCAATATTAGAAGCGATGCGACCACGTGCCGCATGCCCTGCCCCCCGTCGCCCGCTCATGTAATGCCTACCGCACATGTATTAAGTTACCTCTTTTTGGAAAATACTTAATATTTATTTTTCAGGGTATTTTTTTTTTTAAGTTTTCGCCCGGCTTTGTGAGTATTAGTAGAATCAGTTATCGATACTTAACAATACCTTCACGGATCGGACAAGGTTTTCTTTACATATTGTATCATATTATAATTCTCCTGTCACAGTGTTTGTCCTCGAACTCCTCCAAAACGGCTGAACCGATTTTAATGAAATTTCTTATACAGGGTGTAAGGAGAACGCTTCCGAAGCCAGAACGTAGATTATATACAACCTAAATGCAAACGGATACCAATAACCTTTCGCTTTAAATTGATTATTTTCAAGACTTCATATTTCGTAAACAAGCATTGGATAGCGTACGAAACATGAGTTCACTGACACGCAAGGCGACGTCGCACTACCGCGCCCGCGCTTAAAAGAGCCGCCGCCGAAAAGAGCCGATTTATACGCAATTTACAAACATCACTTTCAAAATCGCAATTGTAGTCCATTGTAAAAAGCTGACAGAGGCATTTTACGTACCTGTCTAAATCCTTTGCGACCTTATGAGGTTTTTCTCGAACTGAGTTCCATTCATTTCAATACAAAGCCGGGCCCGTCGCTGTGTCGATCCGTGAACACGAGGCATCAGTATTCCTCAACACATTCTTCACGTAGTTTATTAAAAACACTCATTATTCTGCCCCGCATTTCATCAGCACTGTCACATTCCCGATCAAACACTCTTTCTTTCACATACCCCCATAAAAAGAAGTCCAACGGCGTTAAGTCGGGTGAACGGCCAGGCGTGCGGCCCCAGCCTTCCGATCCAGCAGTCATTAAAAAGCTCAGTGAGACGCTCGCGGACGGGACGCGTAACGAGCATGCTTCCATCGTGCTGGAACCATGCTCGACGAAATTCAGCCACAGACACATTCTAGCATATCATTTAAATGTCCATTTATAAAATTAAGATATGCTGATCCATTGAGACGCTGCGGTAGAAACACTGGTCCTAGAATTCTTCTCCTAAACACATCAACATGTTGCCGTATTCACGAGCACTGTACACGTATGCCTCAGGCATTGTCTAAAACAACAAAAAGTTATAACTAAAAAGAATAAAACAGCACTAAAAACGTAACAATACCTAATAACTAAACACAAATTTAAAACTAACAAAACAATAATTAAATAATCGATTAAAAACGTAACCGCTCACGAACCGAGTCGGGAATGAACTGATTAATTATTTACTAAAGAAGTACTATGAAGGTCAAACAAGCCCGCGCGGACGTCGACAAACGCATTGGGACATCCCCGCGAGAACGAAAGAATAATTACGAGATCAGAAATCAATTGATTTTAATTGTTAGGAAATTGTACTTATGCTTTATTACAAACTGTTTTCATTTTCTAACTTTTAAATAAGATTTAACTGGTTTCTTAGATTCAATTAATTTAATTATTCACTTTAAATTGATTAGGTTTACTTACTAAATGAAGGATCCAGTTCTTGCAATAAACGAGCACGCATCGTGTGACTTTAATTACATTATTATAAAGTTCAAATTCAATTGATTCACATGCGATGAAAAAATTTTAGTCAATTACAGCTGATGTCAGCGATCTTTTGCTTTATTTCATTTACTAGCGATTATCGACATAATACAAAACTGTTATTAAATTCACGATCAATCAATTAAAACTGTTGACGCCTCTGTAATGTTTATTTTTCTTTATTTTAGCGGCGCTTTACAAAGGATTTTTATGGCCTTACAGCCACACTGCCGGCTGTAGGTATCTAAGTACCTTCGATATGGGCCTCAAGGTTAAGCAAAGTAAACTGGATTTTTCTGATTTGTAAATTTGAACGTTCAGATCAAAATAAAATTGTAACCCTGTTCAAGGGGAAAATCATTACGATCCTTGCACGAATGGAACCCGTAAGCAGATATCCCACAACTAGGTAGAAGTGAACTGAAAAGACATTTGCTTCAAGCGATCGAGTGAAGGTTAGTAGTTTAGGAAGATAGTCCGATCACATGGCCCCGCCGCACTAAGTTAGCCGGCGCATCGCCCGTCCGGTGACCGCACGCGGTCGTTGAACTCGAGTGTATGCGCGAGCGTTGAAGCTGTCAGCTGATTATTTATTTACGAATACATTACTTGTTAGAGTTGTAAAGAAAAAAAAAATGTTTAATCGCAAATAATGGTTTCATTTAACTCATTTAACTGTTCCCACAGCATAGTGTACGAAAAATGCTTAAGTAAAATTGTAAAAAAAAATCCTCATTTTTTGATGGTATCGTATCGAGAATCACTAGCCTTATCACCTGTCTTCGTTTTCGGAAGCGTTTCCCTGGCACCCTGTATACATTCGTTAGACAGGACAATAGGTTTTATCTATTTTTTATATTACCTACTACTACTTACGCGGGTGAAACTGCGGGGCGTAGCTAGTATTTTAATAAATAATGTCAAGGATCGACTGCTAACTGTCAGCATGTTACAGTTTCTTTATTCAACGCATGGCTCGTAAACGTAGGGTAATTAAAAGAAAATAAAATCAGCTGTTACGAAAAAAACATGTAATACAAATTTTATTTTTACAGCATTTAATTTTTAAATTTTTTTGACCGGCATTTTTATTTTTTAACAACTGACGAAATATTTCAACGATTTTGAACAAGGCAGGTAATCTGTTAACTCTCATATTTTCTTCGATATAAAACTGGATTCACTTCGGAGTGTCGTTTTATAAACTTTTTGTACCAATCTAAGCCAGCAAGGCCCGTAGTGATATTAAAAACATGTTCAATATCATTTTCTAGACAATAATCAAAGGCTTGTTTCCGAATTAACTTCGAGGTGAGTGGCATTCCTTTGTTTAAAAGATTTAGTATCCTTTTTACAAGTTGATTTTCTTGAACACTATTGAATATTGATCTTCGGCCAGTTCGTTTTTCTGAGCTTCCCGATCTCAAATGATCCACGAGAGTTGATAGTGGAATTCCGTGACGACGTGCGGCAGCTCTCCGAGTCATATAACCGCCTGTAACAGCTACCATAGCAGTTCGTAAGTCTTCTTCTGTCCAAGTAGGTCGTTTTTTACGCTCCAAACCCAATGTAGAACCTGCGAGTTGAACCACGTATATCCTTAGCACATTTATTAAGAGCTGACGGAATCAACAAACAAACTTTATTTATACTATAATATTGTTATAATATAAAGCAGCGGTCGGCAACCTTTTGGCAGTTACGGGCCACATGGCGATAAAATGAGGTAGAGGTGGGCCGCGCTTTTACATAATTTTGATAACGGGTCTATCAATTAATATTCTTTATTGCACACACAATACTGTGCGGACATACTACTAAGTGATATGAAAATCCCAAAAAACTTTTTTTTTTTGCATTATGCCAATACTAATCAATAAGCGGAAATTAAATGAGGAAAGATAAAAAACATAAATGTGAACTTGTACTTTTACTTTCAGTATGACGTCTGAGGCTGTACTTGAGTGGCTTTTTCGTACATCAGATTTCATATTTGTAATTGAAATTCTAAGAATGGCTTTGAAGTGCTCATCTGTAAGTCGGGAAGCATGTTTATTTTTTCTATAATTGATAATAGAAAATGTTCGGGCACGCCACAATAGCAGCGGTAAGTCCCCTCTTTGAGGAGTGGCTAGACAGGCGCCACGGCGCCCTCACCTTCCGCCTGACGCAGATCCTCACCGGATACAGTTGTTTCGGGAGGTTCTTGTTCCGAAAAGGCGGGAGGAAACCCCAGGGCTTTCTCTTTCTTGTGAAGAGGACCGAAATGATCCTCTTCACAAAAAAGAGAAAGTTCACACCGCTAAATCTACCAAGATTCTTTGGCACCACCCTAAGCCTATCCGCTGAAACAAAATATCTAGGCTTATACCTGGACAAACAGCTGTATTGGGCAAAACATAACAACTACATCACAACCAAAGCCAGCATATCAATGTGGCAATGCAAGCGGGTGCTTGGTAAAAACTGGGGGATTAGCCCCAAGGTTACTCACTGGCTTTATACCACAGTCAACCGGCCAATTATTACATACGGCTCACTAGTCTGGTGGCCAAAAACTAGTCTGAGCACAGCCCAAAAAGACCTCGTGAAACTACAACGGTTGGCGAGTGTGGCAATCACCAGTTGCATGAGAACCACGCCTACAGCCGCCCTGCAGGCGATGTTGGGACTGCCCCCCTTCACCTTGTTGTGAGGGAGGAAGCGACACTGGCTGCCTTCAGACTCCACCTATCAGGAACACTGAGCAAAGACTCCAGGGTCAAAACATACACGATTAATGCTAGATGCAATTAAAAGGCAACCAATGATGCAAGCACCCAACGTTAGAGTACCAAAACAGTACTGCATTCAAAAGCACTATCAGATAGTACTTGAAGAAGAGCAGTGCGACCACTCAGGTCCGGAGGAGTTGAGAGTATACACAGACGGATCAAAAACCGACCAAAGAACGGGCGTCGGAGTGTTCTCACAAGATATCAACATAAATATATCCAGATCGCTAGGGATGCTCAACGCGGTTTATCAAGCAGAATGTGTGGGCATAACTCTGGCAGCCCTAGCCATCTTCTTCATCTAGCCATAAAAGCCAGGAATACTCACTGATAGTGCTTCTGTCCTCCAATCCCTAAAGCAGGGATGTATCACATCAAGTCTAATACTTGAGTGCCACGACGCACTGGAACGGATAACCGCACCAGACCGCAACACCGTGACACTACAATGGATAAAGGGTCACAGCGGTTCACTGGGTAATGAAGCAGCTGACGAGCTGGCTAGAAGGGCATCCAGCGCTTGGTCAGCGGACCGGAGCCCATTGTGCCTATCCCCTTCATTCAAATACGCAGATGGCTACAAAGGTATATCTACGAACAAGCGGAGATTTGGTGGTCCTCGTCACCGGGCAGTCCAAAGAGGCTATGCCATCCCTGGATGACATGAAATGAAATGAATTACTACTACTTACGCGGGTGAAACTGCGGGGCGTAGCTAGTATTTTTATAAATAATGGCAAGGATCGACTGCAAACTGTCAGCATGTTACAGTTTCTTTATTCAACACATGGCTCGTTAGCGTAGGGTATCAAAAGAAAATAAAAATCAGGTGTTACGAAAGAAACATGTAATACAAATTTTATTTTTACAGAATTAAAATTAAAAAAAAATTGAACAGATATTTTATTTTTTAATAACTGACGAATTATTTCAACGATTTTGAACAAGGCAGGTAATCTGTTAACTCTCATATTTTCTTCGATGTAAAACTGGATTCACTTCGGAGTGTCGTTTTATAAACTCTCTGTACCAATCTAAGCCAGCAAGGCCCGTAGTGACATTAAAAACATGTTCAATATCATTTTCTAGACAATAATCAAAGGCTTGTTTCCGAATTAACTTCGAGGTGAGTGGCATTCCTTTCTTTAAAAGATTTAGTATCCTTTTTACAAGTTGATTTTCCTGAACACTATTGAATATTGTTCTTCGGCCAAATCGCTTTTGTGAGCTTCCCGATCTCAAATGATTCATGAGAGTTGATAGCGGAATTCCATGACGTCGAGCGGCAGCACTCCGAGTCATATGACCGCTTGTAACAGCTACCATAGCAGTTTATAAGTCTTCTTCTGTCCAAGCAGCACGTTTTTCACGCTCCAAACCCAATGTTGTAGAACCTGTGAGTCAAAGCACGTTTAACATTAGCATATTTATTAAGAGCTGATGGAACCAACAAACAAAGTGCAAATACTTAATTATATAATAATATTATAAAAAGCATAGAATCGTTCGTGTGTGGAGTACTGCAGCCACATTTGGACTGGTGCTTCTAAATGCCACCTGGCAACTATAGATTCGGTGGTGAGGGGTGCGAACAGGTTAATTGGCGACCCAGGTTTAGTTCAAAACGGTATCTAAAGCCTGGAGCACTGGCGAAGAGTAGCCAGCCTTTCAGTGTTCTATACTTCTATAGAATGAATTTTGGAGAGTGTGCGAGGGAATTGCATGACTTAATTCCCCCATCTCCGTTCCATCATCGGACCACACGTCCTACGGCAAGTATCCACCCTTATGTTGTTTATACCATTACGATCCGGACGAAGCATTTCGCCTCGTCTTTTAATACCACGTACATCGAGAGACTGGAAACTTTGCCAGCGACAGTGTTTCCGGCTGATTACAATTTAAGTGTCTCCAAGGCTTGAGTGAATAAGCTCTTAATAAACTAGCGCGCTTTACCATCAACGATTGCATCCCAGCTTACCATCAGGCGGGATTGCGTTCAAGCACTAGTTTATAATTATAAAAAATAATAATAATAATAAATCTTTATCATGACACACACACGATTCATGAAACACGAGAGCAGATGTACAGAAAACAAAAACATGGAATTACTACATAAAAGTACTGCAAAGATTATGTAATCCTGTCTCCTACATTAGGTATTCTTAAGTAACAGTAATATCTTAAGATACAGGGCGGCGAGTTGTGAAGGTAAGTAGTTATAGCATCGGTCAAGGAACTTAGAAGGAAGTAGGATGAATGTAGCGCGAGGGAGGTCCTTACGCTAAATTCATCCTATACCAACGCCAAGCTCTATAAAGCATAAAGTAAACAAACCAATTTATAGTTATCACAACTCACGTTTAACAAATCTCCTATAATTTGCATGATTATTGACTTTTACTTGCTAACTAGCTATCTATCAACAATTCCTATTGCAGAGTATTTCAATAGAATCACTAAAACAACATACATACATAATAACTTGATATTTCGAAAAACCCATTAAACAGTCCACATTAATTGTACGTGATAGCCCTACAAAAAAAGAAAGATGGTTGAAATCTAGATATTATACACATTTTGTGGAATTCAACCAATGAATAAAGTTGAAGTATTTGTCAATACAATTTTGCGTATTTTAATTAGATACTTTCAAATCAACTGCATAACACATGCATTGTAATATTTTTATGTATGGATTAAGTATAATATATAAGTATCAAAAAAATTACCTATTAGGAAATTAGCTTACAGGTGTGTCATAATTCATTCAAATCGGTTAAGCGTTCTATGCAAATCATAAATATCTAAACATAAAAAAACTGTTTACATTAGTAGGAACTAGGAAGTAAGATTATTACTTTTATGAAAATCATCTATGTAGAAAAGGTCATAAGCTACTCGTTGATGTATGTGGCAACGGTTTGTTTACCTCTATTTTTTATCGAATTTGGCTATATTATATTTATGTATATTATATGCTAGTATAACTATCAATTTGAACCATTTTGAAGCATATTATTGATCCACTGCTCCATATGTTTTAAAAATGTGTCTGCTTTACAACGTAACTAAGACAATGTTGCTGACTCGTCAAAATGAAACCCAATTCTAGCGATAACGTGATACGCAATTACCCGCCAGATCGGACTCGCTAATTGAAGACCTAATTAATTAGGTTCGGCGTGAAATTGCCTACGAGTAGACAAATATGAACTGATTAAAACATATCACAAGCTTATAAATTATATTTAATAGTCTTTAGATTCAGCCAGTCCAGGTTTCATTTAATAGGATTACGTTGTGAAAGTATGATATGCTTAAGCCACCATAACCATCTATTACAGTTATAATTATTCTGCTGTCACAGTGTTTGTCCTTGAACTCCTCCAAAACGGCTGAACCGATTTTAATGAAATTACATACATTCGATAGACATGAGAATAGGTTTTATCTATTTTTTATATTACCTACTACTACTTCCGCGGGTGAAACTGCGGGGCTTGGTTAGTATTTTTATAAATAATGGCAAGGATCGACTGCAAACTGTCAGCATGTTACACTTTCTTTATTCAACACATGGCTCGTTAGCGTAGGGTATCAAAAGAAAATAAAAATCAGCGGTTATAAAAAAAACAGGTAATACAAATTTTATTTTTTAATAACTGACGAATTATTTCAACGATTTTGAACAAGGCAGGTAATCTGTTAACTCTCATGTTTTCTTCGATGTAAAACTGGATTCACTTCGGAGTGTCGTTTTATGAACTCTTTGTACCAATCAAAGCCAGCAAGGCCCGTAGTGATATTAAAAACATGTTCAATATTATTTTCTAGACAATAATCAAAGGCTTGTTTCCGAATTAACTTCGAGGTGAGTGGCTTTCCTTTCTTTAAAAGATTTAATATCCTTTTTACAAGTTGATTTTCTTGAACACTATTGAATATTGATCTTCGGCCAAACCGTTTTTCTGAGCTTCCCGATCTCAAATGACCTCTGAGAGTTGATAGTGGAATTTTATAAAGTCGTGTGGCAGCTCTCCGAGTCATACGACCGCTTGTAACAGCTACCATAGCAGTTTTTAAGTTTTCTTCTGTCCAAGTAGCTCGTTTTTTACGCTCCAAACCCAATGTGGAACCTGTGAGTTGAACCACGTATAACCTTAGCACATTTATTAAGAGCTGACGGAATCAACAAAGAAACTGCAAAAACCTAGTTTATACAATAATATTGTTATAATATAAAAGCATACGTCCATTTATGTGTGGAGTACTGCAGCCACATTTGGGCTGTCCTCCATGTAACGGTAACGAAACGAGGCGGCTAATGGCTGACTGTTTATTACAATAAAGTAAACTACCCACATCTAAACACAATTATTATAATTAAACCCTACACTCTAAAAAGCCACCTGGCAACTTTAGATTCGGTGGCGACACATGCGTAAAGCCTGGAGCACAAGCGAAGAATAACCAGCCTGATGCATTTTGGAGTGTGCGAGGAAATTGCCTGACTCCGTTCCATCATCGGACGACCCGTCGTACTGCGAGTATCCACCCTTATGTTGTTAACACCAGTAAGGTCCGGACGAAGCGCTTCGCCTCGTTTTTTATACCCCGTACATCGAGGGACTGGAACAATTTGCCAGCGGCGGTATTTCCGTCTGACTACAATTTACAGCCTACGCAGATGAGGGATTTTTGTCCGCGGACTTTTTTGTCCGCGGACTTTTTTGTCCGCTAAAATAGATCGCTTACAACTGTATCAAGTACCGCAAACGAGAGATTAAAGTACCGCGTACAAAGTCCCCCGAATTACCAAAGACATGCAGAGAGCGGACCAGACAAAAGTCCGGGGCAGTCCTTGAATAAAATAGAACTCGTGTGACTCAGCGAAGCAACGCACATGGCGTACTTTAGTCCGGGTTGTGTGCTCTCACTTCTCTACATGTCTGGACAACAAATGACCGCACACCCTGTGTGAGTTGAGTGCGCGGTAAATCCGCGGTGGACTTTCTATTCGCGGAGCTTACTTTTTTGCGCCGTGGAGAAAAATCCGTTGTCTGCGCAGGCCCTAAAATATCTTCAATGCTAGAGTGAATAGGCTCGTAATAAACTAGCGCGATTTACCATCAACGATTACAGCATTGCTTACCATCAGGCGGGATTGCGGTCAAGCACTAGTTTATAATCATAAAAAAGATTAATAATAATCTTTATTATGATACACAAGATTCATGAAACACAAGAGCAGATATACAGAAAAACATAGAATTAAGTACTACTACTACTGATGTCTGGTGAAGCCGTTCGGAGGACGGGTCTGAGCAGTTGTGTTGCGATGTGTGCCGGGTACGATGCGCCAAATGTTGTTGTGTTGGGAGTTTGGTCGTGGAGGGTCTTCAGATCATTCTCCCTTTGGCGCAGCATCGTTGGTCGTGTCGTTGGGTTTAACATTGCATCACCTCGTTCAACTGCCATCTTCCTTCCTATTCGCTCAGTTTTTCTGACTGAATAGGCTCTTAATAAACTAGCGCGCTTTACCATCAACGATCGCATCACTGCTTACCATCAGGCGGGATTGCGGTCAAGCGCTAGTTTATAATAATTAAAAAAAAAACATAAATCTACTACAAAGATGTAATCCTGTCTCCTACATTACGTATTCTAAGGTAGGTTTATCTTAGCAGACAGTGATGGACCATACAGGGCGGCTAGTTGTAAAGGTACGTAGTTATAGTATCGGTCAAGGAAGTTAGAAGGAAGTAGGATGAATTTAGCGCGAGGGAGGTCCTCACGCTAAATTCATCCTAGTTATGTATATTATATGCTAGTATTACTATCAATTTGAATCACTTTGAAGCATATTTTTGATCCACTGCTCCATATGTTTTAGAAATGTGTCTGCTTTACAACGTAAATAAGGCATTACAGCATTTAAAATTTAAACTTTTTTGAACAACAATTTTATTATTTAATAACTGACGAATATTTTAATGATTTTGAACAAGGCAAGTAACCTGTTAACTCTCACATTTTCTTCGATGTAAAACTGGATTCATCTCGGAGTGTCGTTTTATGAACTCTCTGTACCAATCTAAGCCAGCAAGGCCCGTAGTGATATTAAAAACATGTTCAATATTATTTTCAAGACAATAATCAAAGGCTTGTTTCCGAATTAACTTCGAGGTGAGTGGCATTCCTTTCTTTAAAAGATTTATTATCCTTTTTATAAGTTGATTTTCTTGAACACTATTGAATATTGACCTTCGACCAAACCGTTTTTCTGAGCTTCCCGATCTCAAATGATTCATGAGAGTTGATCGCGGAATTCCATGACGACGAGCGGCAGCACTCCGAGTCATATGACCGCTTGTAACAGCTACCATAGCAGTTCGTATGTCTTCTTCTGTCCAAGTGGCACGTTTTCCACGCTCCAAACCCAATGTTGTAGAACCTGTGAGTCAAAGCACGTTTAATCTTAGCATATTTATTAAGAGCTGATGGAATCAACAAAGTGCATAAACATATTTTACACAATAATGTTATACAAAGCATAGGTTCATTCGTGTGTGGAGTACTGCAGCCACATTTGGACTGGTCCTCCAAAAACCAACTCTTTAGATTCGGTGGAGAGGCATGCGAAGAGGCCTGCAAAAGCCTGGAGCATAGGCGCAGAGTAACCAGACTGTTGGTGTTCTATAAGATACATTTTGGATAGTGTGCGAAGGAATTGCATGACTTAATTCCCTCATCTCCGTTTCATCATCAGACGACCCGTCGTACGGCGAGTATCCACCCTTACGTTGTTGACACCACTACGATCCGGAAGAAGCGTTTCGCCTCGTCTTTTATATCCCATACATCGAGGGACTGGAACAATTTGCCAGCTCCGGTGTTTTCCGTCTGACTACAATATAAGTATCTTCAAGGCTATAGTGAATATGCTCTTAATAATCTAGCGCGACTTACCATCAACGATTGCATTACTGCTTACCATCAGGCGGGATTGCGATCAAGCACTAGTTTATAATTATAAAAAATAATAATAATAATACTAAAATAATCTTTATTATGACACACACAAGATTCATGAAACACAAGAGCAGAAAACAAAAACATGGAATTACTACATAAAAGTACTGCAAAGATTATGTAATCCTGTCTTCTACATTAGGTATTCATAGATAGGAAAGTCTGAAGAGACAGTGATGGGCCATACAGGGCGGCTAGTTGTGAAGGTACGTAGTTACCCAGAAAAGTCAAGCGGTACTCCACACAAAGCCGCGACTAAACGTCCCCACCCCACGACCCATCACCATGTCTGGCGAGCTGATCCCCTGGGGGAAGCAAGCCAAATATCTCGGTGTGATCCTCGACCGCAACCTCAACTTCTCAGAGCACATTAAGGCGGTCCGCTCACGTGCCGCCTACGCTCTGGGTCGACTCCACCCCGTCCTCAACCCGCGTAGCAAACTGTCGCTCAAGTGCAAAATGCGCTTGTACACAGCGTGCATACGCCCGATTATGACATACGCTTGTCCTGTCTTCGCACACGCCAAGCCGCGTCATATCCATAGGATGCAAGTAGTCCAAAACCGTTTCTTGCGTAAAGCCACAAACGCCCCTTGGTTCGTCCGTAATGAGATCCTCCACCTAGATCTCAAAATCCCCACCATTCAGCAGTTCATGAAGCGTCTTTCCAAACGCTTCTTCGACACTGCCTCCAAGCACCGCAATCCCCTGATAGTAGCGGCTGCTAATTACACCCCCTCCACCATCTCCAAGCTTCGCCGCCCAAGGCATGCACTCACCGACCCAGATGACCCCATTACCCTCCTCCAAGAGGCCAATAGGGCCACCAGCACACTCACAAAACACAGACCGACCTACCGACCTCGCCGCCGAGGTCCATCGCGACGCGTTCAACGTAGCAGCCCCCTCCCCCGTCCCTCGTCCGATGAAGGCCAGCCCGCGCCGCAGCTGAGCCAGTAAATATAAACTCCCGACTATGACCTCTGAGTTTGTTTCGGCCGTTTCTTCTCAGAGCTAGTACTAGGAAACGCCGTGGTCATCAAACCGAAATAAAAATAAAATAATTCGATCCAGCCGTCCCTTGCTGTTTTCTCCAGCGACGCCCTAAGCCGAGGTTCGTACCCCACAGGGGGTGCCCTTAGTGCGCAGTCGCTTAGTTTTTAATAGCCCTGGCTGGAGGCTTTAAATTCATTTAAGGCATCCACAGGAAAGTCCGGTTAAGTAGTCACGGCCTCTCAAGGTCAACTACGAGATGCCATATCAAAAAAAAAAAAAAAAAAAAAGTACGTAGTTATAGCATCGGTCAAGGAATTTAGAAGGAAGTAGGATGAATTTAGCGCGAGGGAGGTCCTCACGCTAAATCATCATCATCATTATCAACTTTTTTGTCGTCCCACTGCTGGGCTCTCTTACAGAGAAGGATTGAGCGTAATCACCACGCTTACTCAGTGCGAGTTGGTGATAAATATATCCTAGTTATTTATACTATAAATACGAAAGTTTTGTGAGTGCGGATGGATGTATGTTATTCTTTTACGCAAAAACTACTGCTCGGATTTACCTAGATGAATAATTTGGCACGCAAAGAGTATATAACCAGAAATAACATATAGGATACTTTTTATGGCGATATTTCCACGGGATTGAATTTTTTTTTGTTGGTCTGGGAAATCATAAAATGACTTCTCCAGCTCTGGGCGGAGCGGAAGGGCGTGTCAGACTTATACTTGCCTGTGTGACAGCTAGGGCCACGGTTTCTACGGGATTGAACCTTCCGCGCTAGTAAACAATAAATAATTTTAATACATGTGTGTCGGTGTACCTCTACGTCTGTGTGAGTGAGTGAGTACGTAGTAGTAACCCTTTGGAAAAGTGAAAAATTCTGATGACGAGTCCACGTCTAACAATGGTCTAAATTTTACACCAGACAACTTATATAGGTGAAATAAGGGCTGAATTAAAACAAACTAGTTTATTAATATATCTTTATAATCTATGTGACACTGAATTTCTTTAAAAATCGAGAATGCCGGTGCCGGGAGGTAATCACGCTAAATTTATCCTAGTTATGTGTATTATATGTCAGTATTACTATCAATTTGAATCACTTTGAAGCATATTCTTGATTCACTGCTCCATATGTTTTAAAAATGTGTCTACTTATCAAAGTAAATAAGGCAGTGCTGCTGAATCGTCGAAATGAAACCCATTTCTACCGATAACGTGATACGCAATTACCCGCCAGATCGGACTCGCTAATTGAAGACCTAATTAATTAAGCTCGGCGTGGAATTGCCTACGAGTAGACAAACATGAACTGAATTAAAACATATCATAAGCTTACAAATTATATTTAATAGTCTTTAGATTCAGAATTTTTCACATCAGTGACACATTACAATAAAATAACCATAAGCGTAACCTTACTCTGGTGATTCTTCTTTTTTAAGACTGTTGTAGAAGTGAAATCATCTCAGGGTGTCGATGCAAAAACCCACTAAGCCAATCGGTGCCTGCTAGGCCTGTGCTGACATTAAAAACGTGTTCAATATTGTTTTCTATACAAAAATCAAAGGCTTCTTTGCGAATTATTTTCGAAGTCAGAGCCACCCCATAGTTTGAAAGATTTAGTAATTTTTTCACGAGTTCTTTTTCGTGTACCTCGCCGAACATCGAGTTCCGTCCCAGTCTTCTCACTAAGCTTCCTGATTTCAAATGACGGTAGAGGGTTCTTCTTGGAATTCCATACCGTTTTCCAGCATCTCTCCGTGTCATCTGGCCTCTTGTAACAGCTTCCATAGCTGCACGTAAGTCTTCCTCTGTCCACATCGCACGTTTTGCATGGTTCGAACCAAATCCAACAGTACCTGTAAGTAGATCCTTGTTTTAAGATGGCTCATTTAATAACAGCCGATAGAATCAATCAAAAAAATTAAAATTAAATTATTTCCGGATGCTAACATTGATAATCGCCACCAATTTGGCTCATCATATCGAAATCAAGTCATTCATTCAAATTAGGCTGAGAATCAGCACTTTTTGAACGTCAATTTTACATAAAACCGTCCCTCAAAACGCACGCCCTTCGCCATGGTCGACTCATTTCCACTTCAGCTTGCTTATTTTTTGGGTTATGTCAACTAAGTACATACAAACGTTATCTGCTGGATCTCCTCATTCGGGATTCGATCCCTCAGAGATATCCCAAACTCAGTCCGTTCTGCAGTTCGCTGGTCGACCTTCCATTCATGGACCAGCCATACCGTGAGAGTCTACGACTTGACTACGTAATTAGGCTTTGCGTGGAATAGACAACAAGGGGTCACAAAAAGAATTAAATTAAAACATACCACAATAATAATAATCAGAATCTTTTATTCGCCAAAAATATAGGTGTTCTAAAGGTTGGTGATATAGTGTATAGTTCATATTAAGCCAGTTTGGGGCACGCAAATATTTTTTATAGAAATATCTAAAAGTTACTTAATTTTCATTTTTTATTACTATATTTTTTTTTAAATGTTGTCCCACACGAGGAACTATCATGTATCGTGGGTGCGTTCACAAACATCTAAACTCACATACACAAATATGCAGAACCACTATTTGTAGGTCATACAAATATTTGTTCCGTGTCGGGATCGAACCCGCGATACGCAGGGCAGCATTCGATCGCTCAGCCACTACACCAGGATAGAGAGAAGAAGAATATACATACTATTTTTTTTTTAATATAATTATAAACTAGTGTTTGACCGCAAGTCCGCCTGATGGTAAAGCGCGCTAGTTTATTAAAGGATACTAATAACTATTTTCTAATATTTTTTTAAGTGAGACAAATTTTAAACTACAATAAATATATAGGTTACATCAAGGGTGTCGCCAACCGGTAGTGGGTTCCAAGCAGGCGCGTGCGCTCCATAGAGGCATATAAGCACTGCATACCCTAATAATTTTCTAATTCGGTACACCCGAATCGTATTATAATATAATTTTTGTAATACAATACATTCTGTTAAAACACTACACTGGTAATAACGCTCAATCCTTCTCTGTATGTGAGGAGACCTGTGCCCAGCAGTGGGACGATAAAAAGGTTGATAATGAGGATGAGGATGATTATGCATACCCTCAACAAAATCTCTGTGCACGCCCCTGGTTCCAAGTTGATATGACCAATAAGAAAAGTATGAACTGTTAGTAAAGTCGAGAGCAGATGAAGCTTTTCACTTGTAGTACGAGCCTTACATCTTCTTATTGATCGATCAAGCGAGTCAAGTCGAAGAAAGTTGCCAAATTAAAGCAACCAAAGTCCTAAAGACTGGTTGCTTTAGGTACATTTGGCAACTTTTTTAGAATCTTTAGCGGGTAGGTATAGCTGCTCTTCTCTGCAACTTGGCGACGCCCTTGGGTTACAGACGTAACATACAACCTTAATTACTAAAAAACATTTTGTCATTAAACTCGAGATAATATAAGAAGTTAATCAATACAGACCTATGAATAAGATCCATTAAAAATTTTATTCTGAATATATATCTTAAGGAACATTACAATAGAATAACCATAGGTAAGCGTGACCTTACTCTGGTTCAGGATTCTTCTTTTTTAAGATTGCTGTACAAGTGAAATCATTTCAGGGTGTCGATATAAAAAGCCACTATACCAATCGTTGCCTGCAAGGCCCGTATTGACATTAAAAACGTGTTCAATATTATTTTCTATACAAAAATCAAAGGCTTCTTTGCGAATTATTTTCGAAGTCAGAGCCACCCCATAATTTGAAAGATTTAGTAATCTTTTGACGAGTTCTTTTTCGTGTACCTCGCCGAACATCGAGTTTCGCCCTAGTTTTTTCACTATACTTCCCGTTTTCAAATGACTGTAGAGAGTTCTTCTTGGAATTCCATAACGTTTTCCTGCGTCTCTCCGTGTCATTTGTCCGCTTTTAACAGCTTCCATGGCTGCACGTAAGTCTTCCTCTGTCCACATCGCACGTTTTGCATGGTTTGAACCAAATCCAATAGTACCTGTAAGTACAACCACGTTTTAAGTTAGTTCATTTAATAACAGCTGATAGAATCAACTAACAAACTACACTACGTTAATTTTTATTTAAATGTATTTCCAGATGTTAACATTAATCATTGTCATCAATCTGGCCACATATAGTCCACGTAGGCTTGTTCTTTGGGCTAAGCGAACTTTGGTTCTCTGCTGGACCTGCTCAGACCAGATTTGATCCGTCAGTGAGAAGCCAAGCTTAGCCAGTTTCCATAGCTCACTCTTTTCACTCATAGTCGAGCTTCTACGTTTTGATCCTGTAAGTCAGAATAGATCGAACTCACGATAACACCATATAAATATGTAGGTACGATGTACTTGTTGAAGATACAGGGTGTATCTGACATCGTAACGCAAACTTCACAAAAAGTCTAGACCGCATGCCACTAACAAAATTATGATAGTCGTTTATGTCGTTAATGAGTGATTACATAAATAACAGTGTTTAAGAAAAAGTGTCGGCTCGGCTTTTGAACGTAGCAAGCGTGCCGCCGTGCGTGTTTGTAGGTATGACGTTGACCCCTGATGCGAACTCTATGAAATCAGCTGATAGGATAGTTTTTCTAGTATTGTTCACATTGTAATTTTTTCTGTAATTAACGAATTAATTAATTTTTACTTTAATATCTTATTGGGTTATAAAAGTATAGCAATTATGAACGGTCTAAAGTGAGAAAAACTGCATATTTTATTTAAAATCGGGAAAAAGCCGACGCAGAATTCCACCACTGAGTGGTTTAGAATCATGTACTGGATCCATGGTACTCGTTTGTGCGTCGATGTCAAATACACCCTTTATATGTTAGAAGTTGTTGAAGATGTATGTTGTTAGACTCTGTGGAATTGCCAATGAGAAGATAATAAAGGATTGAATCAAAACAAACTTACGATTTTGTAAATTAACGTTTATTAAAATTTTGATTTTGAGTTTGTTCCTTTTGTGAAATATTACAATAACATAATCATATCCTTTTGTTTTTCTGTAATTACTTTTCATTCGGTAGATAAAGCTCGCGCAATGATATTATGTCAATTTTACAATCTTTGATGGAATAGAGAATCTTTATTATGTACACCATAAATATTACAAATATCCTTTTTCTCGGGTGGGAAATCATCAAATGACCTTTCCCGCTCTGGATGGTGCGGAAGAGTGTGTCAGAGTTTTACTGGCTGAAACCCACCCGTGTTCCTTCACTTTCCAGTGCTCTAGGAGCCACGGTATCACTCACAGTTATTTCTTTCGATCAACCCGCGGCCCTGGCAAGCATCGATCTTCGTGGACCCAGCCAAAATTACAGATATACTTAAATGTAGACAATGTATTGACAAACGCCACATGCCTGACGTCCAAAAATCCTGCTCCTCGCAAGAAGACACCGTGCAACATATATACAATTTCACAACATCAACCGTTGGACAAGTGCCCACCAAACAACATCAACTGTTAGTCAAGTGCCCGCCAGACTCAACACTGTTCTGGTCAGAAGATCCACTCATTTTTATGGAGGTTGAGTGAACTTTACACCCTGTTCCAGATACCTCCATAGTAGAAATTTTTTAAATCATCGCCTCTCTTTCAATCCATCTAGATTAAAAGAGACGACAAGAAATAGAGGCGTAGTTTTTGAGTTAGTTTGGTAACACCTACTTAATTCAGTTTTGTTTATTGTGATTTTCGATGATGAATCACACATGACGACGTTATTTAGTGTACATACGCGTATCGGAGAAAGCCGTCAACGCATTTCGGCGACAGCAGGTGACGCGATGGTTGCTGCCGTTAACCTGACGCTCGTGTATTTGCGCCGTACTCATACACGACCGAACGTTGTCGACAGTTGCACTTATATCTATACTTCTGACGTTTAAAAGATCTACTCTTTATCTCCCAAATTAAACGAAGATTATGATAATATTAGCGGATTTATTTTATAACAAGTGATCGTTTCCGCAGTCAAATGGCCAATGCCTCCATTTTACCTCGATTTGAATACATCGAATAATGTCATACAGTGTTGTCATCCTAAACTTTGATTCGATACAATTAAATAATCGACTATAATTTTAATAATAATTACTATTTCAATTTGCTTCTTAAATAATATTACAATTGCATTGTGTTCATTGTTACATACTAGATAGGATATTATCAAAAATACCCACATCTTAGCTAATTAAGCTTACAGCTCGGCCATCCTGTGTAAGTGAGTCCTCTCACTTGTTTGGTGTAAAATATCTAATATAAAGATAAGTATAAACACAAAAAAAAACAAATTAAGACTAAATAAAGACTATCATCGGACATACTTCTATAGCTAATTTGATTCTTATATAATAATTCTTATGATAAGGTAATTTCGTTACAGTTGCGTACTATATATTTTTCACAAACTCTGTTATAAATTCTCATCACAATCAAAATTTCAAAGTCTACGTATATTATTATGTTACATCTGAGTTTAACTTATGGTTTTTAACAAAGTCATAAATCTTCATCAAAATCTGCAAGTCTTGCACAGTCTGTCACGATCTTTGGTCTACTGTGCGGCACCGTTATCTTGGTACCATTCATAATCTGCACTGACCTCTATGACAAATTGTGCTCACATTGTATAATCTTACTCACTATCTTGCAATCATACGTGCGACATCAATTTCTTAATGCCATTCATTATCTGCACTGATTGCTCATATATGTATATATATAGACCTTAATAATGACACGCAATTCCTACTCATTTCCATCAGACAACTTGATTAATTCTTGTAATTTAGTATATTATTATAGTGCCCCAAATGTAATAATAATATCGTTACTACCTACTACATAGAGTAATACATCACTCTTTCTCTATTTCTATTTCTGTAGTTTCACTATGATCACTATCAGAGCTCTCACTGGTGTAACCTTTAAAATTCATCTAGGGATGAATTTTATCTAGCGCGACAACATTTTCATACCTCTTGTTACCCTTTCCTGTTATAGGGGTATCTTCGATAAGAAATCTATCATTAGGTAATATTTTGAGGATTCGATAGGGACCTTGAAATTTGGGGAGGAGTTTGTGCTATTTTCCTATATTATCTTTGCCTATAACTGTCCTCTCTACCCTGACCAAATCACCTACATTATATATAGCCCGACTCTTCCTACGCTTATCGAATTGTTTTTTTAGCATAATTCTGTTGTTTTTCTATCCTTTTCCTAGCATTCGACCTCAGTTTTAGTAAGGCATCACCATCGATTCGTTCAGTTGTTTCGGCGATTACATCACTCAATAAATTCTCTGATGCGTTCATCAATCTGCAACCAAACAACAGGTCAGAGGGACTCTTCCCTGTTGATTTATTAATAGTGGTATTAATACCTAATTGTACGTCACCAATCTATTCGTCCCATAAGTTGTCATTTACGTCTTGACATTTAAACTCAGGGCATCAGTTATCGTTCTGTTAAATCCTTCAACCTGTCCATTAGCTCTTGGAGTAGCTACTGCATTCAAAATATGATTTATTTTTAATTGGTCCATAAAACTTAAATTTTGCGCTCGTGAAACAAGAGCCACGATCTATTATAAGACGAGAAGGAACACCAAAATAACTGAAATGTTCCTTGAATGTCTTAATAGCCCTAGTAAATAGACTCTGAATCGTTTTAAAGTTGCGACTACCGCTAGAGTTTCCAACTCAAAGGAATGAAATTTTTGCTCGTCTACCGTAGTTTTACGGCTGTAGTACGCCACTGGCCTAAGTAAACCGTCAGTACCTCGCTGTAGGAGAATCCCCGCAATACCTAGCTTCGACGCATCCGTATGAATTTCGGTTTCTAAATTAGGATTGTATAAAGCTAATATAGGACGTTGAACTAATCTTGCCTTCAAAACTCTAAACGACTCCGCCTCCTCCGCTGTCCATTTCCATTTGAATTTAGATTTTAAGAGATCTGTTAGTGGACGGGCAATAAAAGCGAAGTCTTTAACAAACCTCCGGAAAAAGCTAGTCAGGCCGATAAATCGCCTGATATCGTGAACGTTCCGGGGTATTGGGAAATTTTCTATAGATAATGTTTTGAGTTTCCCTTGACGTATCCCCTCACCGCTAACATGGAATCCTAGGAAGTCTAGCTCAGTACAAAAAAAACTACATTTTTTTCAACTTCAGCGTAAGACCTGCGTCTTTTATTAGCTGAAGTACCTCCTCTAGCCGTCTCATTCCCTGGTCAAATGTTGGGGAAGGAATCAATACGTCGTCCATATAAACGACCGTATAACCGACTTTCGACAGTATTTTACTCATTGCTCGTTGAAAGATCGAAGGAGCATTTGCTAGATCAAAAGGCATGCGTTTAAACTGATATTGCCCATCAGGAGTAACAAATGCTGTCTTGTCTTGAGATTTTGCCTCTGATAGTAGCCAGATGCAAGGTCTAAACTTACAAATAAGCAATTGCCAGCTAGCCTGGCAAGTTGATCATCAATTAAAGGTAATGGATAGTGTTCCTTTTTTGTGTTACTATTTAATACACGATAATCAACACATATTCTACTTTCGCCAGTCTTTTTCCTTACCAATAAAACTGGGCTAGCGTAAAGCGAGTTTGACTCGCATACTATGCCTGCATCGATCATTTCCTTTACCATAGTCTGAACCTGTTTACGCTCCGGAAAGGAGAGTCTATATGGGCGGTAAACTACTGGCTGCGAATCACTCAATTCAATTTCCATCTGAACTACATTAGTTAATCCCAGGTCTTTTGAGTTGTCTGAAAAACATGTTTCATACCTTTTGAGCAATTCTTTCAATCGATTAATCTCACTTTGACTAAGCTGTTTGCCATAATTGAAAGCAGACTTAGTCTCAGCATTTTCAAAATCTAATAAATTGATATCAGAAATATTACTGGTACAGATCACTCGTGTAATGAGCGTATCCTTAGGGAGTATCACAATATCGGTTTTTAAACTCAGTGGTAATTTGACTGGTTGTTCACGACTAAATATTAACGAGTGGGTAGTTTTCGTTATAGCTATACCTGGTTTTTCTGTGAAGCTATGTCCAATTAAAACTGAATATTTAATAACGCTATCAATAACGATGTATGCGTTGACTTTCTCTATAATACCTTGAATTTCAATAATAACGCTTGAAACACCCACTGGTATTACTATACTCCCTCCTATAAATTTTATAGGCGGCAAGTTGTTTTCAGTCCACGTGATTCCCCTCCTAACAGCCTCACTATGACGAATCAGCGTGCATTGGCTACCCAAATCCACATTACAATAGTCTGACTCTTTACCATAGGGTCAAAATCTGGAATCACATTGCCTAGCATAGGAAATTTGTTGCCCTCAGGTCGACTTTTGGTCAAAGTTTCCACTAAAGTAGCCAAAAACGCTTGCGTGTCATTGTTAAGAACATTGGTGTTACTCACGTACCCGGGAATTGGGGGTGTGTGTTGCTTGATGCTGGATTCTAAGCGCCTACTGCGACTTCGCTCACTGCTGCCTCGCCTACTGCGGCTCCCGTCCAGGTCCCGACGCTGCTCGTAGCTGCTACTCCGACTGCGACTCCGGTTCGGTTGGTGACGGCGCCTCATACTCTGCTCATGGGAACTGCGATCTTCACTACGGAGAGATTCCAACGTAGAATCACGATTGCTCGAACGCTGCCTTCGTTGCTTCCGTTTATGCGTAGTTCTCGTTCGTTTTTCTCTGCTCCGGTCACGGCGACGTTTACGCGTATTGCTCTTGCGATTATCTCTAGTTCTATCCATTGTTACCAGGTAAAAGGTGAAAACGCGTGGCAACACGTGGACACGTTGTTTGAGAATATTGCTTCAAAATTGTAGGCGTAACTGAATAATGCCACTTCTGAGATAAAAGATCTACTCTTTATCTCCCAAATTAAACGAAGATTATGATAATATTAGCGGATTTATTTTATAACAAGTGATCGTTTCCGCAGTCAAATGGCCAATGCCTCCATTTTACCTCGATTTGAATACATCGAATAATGTCATACAGTGTTGTCATCCTAAACTTTGATTCGATACAATTAAATAATCGACTATAATTTTAATAATAATTACTATTTCAATTTGCTTCTTAAATAATATTACAATTGCATTGTGTTCATTGTTACATACTAGATAGGATATTATCAAAAATACCCACATCTTAGCTAATTAAGCTTACACGTTGATGCGTGTCACTCATACGCATCGACGTCAGAAGCAACGCGTTGACGTAGCTTAGTGTGTGGGCTGTGCGTAAGAAACAAAAATAGGTATGCGTATTCTTTGGACCGGCAAACTTAGTTCGAACGCTTTACGGACATAATAGAATAAAAAATAGTGTAACTTTACCGTTTGTCCAGATTTCTTTTTTTAATTATAGGAAAATTCATCTCGGAGTGTCGTTTTATAAACCCTTTGTACCAATCCGCGCTGGCAAGGCCCGTAGTGATATTAAAAAAATGTTCAATATTATTTTCTAGACAAAAATCAAAGGCTTGTTTACGAATTAATTTCGAGGTGAGAGGCATCCCTACGTTTGTAAGATTTTGTATTCTTTCCACGAGTTGTTTTTCTTGTACCTCTGTAAATATTGATTTTCGTCCTAGTCGTTTTGAGAAGGTTCCAGTTTTCCAATAATCGCAGAGAGTTCGTTTTGGAATACCATAACGACGTGCGGCAGCAGCCTGTTTCATATGTCCTTCTGCAACTGCGTTCAAAGCAGCTCGTAAATCCTCTTCTGTCCACCTAACGTACGGTGAACGCTTCGTGCCTTTTCTTTTTTGGGGGCGAGGTATGACACCTTTAAAAAAATTTTGATCAACGGTAAATCATGATATAGATACAGGCCGAAATTAGTTACATTAACACCCTAATTGCGTAACACACTATAAAACACAGTTTCAATAATTTTGGAGGATATTACTATTTTGCTAACCCATTGCTTTATACAGAGTGGTGCTGACAATACGACAATAAATTAAACATCGTGTACCTCAACACATTCTCAATCTACCCATAAAAATTAATACAAAAATGTCCATTATTTTAGTCACAGGAAATTATTTTTAATGATGTACATTTTGGTAAAGAAGCGCTTACAGGTTAATGACCGTCGCATCCTGCGGTACCAAACTTTAATAATAATGGCGCGAAAAAAGCAAGTCGATACAGGATCGCGCTGTCGCCGATCGGAGATCAGTGAACCTGAATATTTTTAAAGGATGTTCTATTCCGCTTGCAATTTTATGCGATTTAGTTTGTTTGAAATTTTCATTTTTTTATTTTTGATGCAAGTTTTTTTCTATGGTTTAGGACTATTCCTATGAACCAGCATTGTTCGTATTTTCATTTATTGTCGTATTGTCAGCATCACTCTGTATGTTCGGAAAATTTGTCTGCTCAGCAGCGAAAAAACGAGATTAAAGTTGATGAACGGTCAAAAACGTTGCTATTGATAGTGTGTTTCCAATTCCAAATTTTATCTGAAGAATAATTATGACAGTAAGACAAATTTTCTATACATAAATTAATATATTTATTCTATATTTAACACTTGTCTATCTATCGAAAAATCAGCTCCCATCGATTGTGCGCGTAACATTTACACCTGGACTGGGCTTGTTTACACTTTCAATAGATATTTTAAAACAGACTATAGATATTTACGCGGTTTATAAGAATAGTATTCGCGCGTCAGTATTTACTGGCAACCGTAATTAGATGGACTTTGGCCTGTAGCTACGTTATCAATGACGCAGTTATCGCCATCGTACGAGATAGGAAAGGGAAGTAGGAACAACGTGAATACCCACGAGCTTTATAACAGTGATAATTCTTTGTTTAATAACTTTTTGCATACCTACTTCTTGATTAAATAATATTTTGTGCTTAAGATATGAGCGTGTCGTGTGGAAAGTTTTGTTTTGAAGACATCAAAGATGACTTGGGGGACACTAATGAGATAAAAGATTTTTGGAAAAAGAAAACGGATTCAGATGTAAGACAGTCCACATTTGGAAATTTTAAATGTAGACTATTTTTTTTTTTGTGAAGGAGTAAACAACGTTGTAATATAAAACAATACGTAAATAAACCTATGGATTCAAAAATGCTATGTTCGTAGAAACATAGTTTCATTCTCGACTTTTGAATGAAGCCGAGGCTTTCACATTTTGATTGTAAACGCATCAGATGGGGAGAAATACCTGATCTGGGATAAGGTTTTTTAATGCAGTAGCACCTACTGCATTAAACTGAAATGCTGCTGCATTAAGCGGAGGCTGACGATTTGGGGGAATCTCTTATAATTTAGACTTTCAAAAATTGCTGATTCTCAGCCTAATTTTAATAAATGATATTGAAGGCGCACATCCAAACAAATGAAGATAAGGGAGGATGATATTAACATGATGCCAAAATTGTGACTAATTGGGTCTCTACCAAATTAAATATTACGAAAATCATTTTACGGATAATTACGAGGTTCCCAACAATTTTATTACATGCATGAGTACTAGGTAGAATAACCATTTAGACACATTTTTTTACCATTTTGGCTTATAAGTAGGTACGACTTCCTACGTAAAAACTGGGTGACGAACATGACAGCTGTGCCAATAGCGTTCGTCCTTTTGCGTCAGTCACGCGTGGGCGCAGCATCCATAGACCTATTTGTACAAAATTAGCATATTAATTGTGTCATACACTCTGTGTAAGTAGGTACTTATTAGTGTTGATAGCATATCGTTGTGTTATACGCGGTAGTTTTTAACACTATTACGTTTGTTGTTATCAAACCTCTGATACTTATATATTCAATCAATGTCATAACAAAAAAAAAAAACAAAACTCAGTTATTTATTTTTGCAACAAAATTCAGCATTGTAAAATCAACCGAGTTAAACAAGTTTGGCTATCCCCATTTCCTTATAGGACACCAAAATCTGATGTTTGGAACTGCGCCAGTTCATCAGCTATCGGCGAAAGTTTGTGTGTGTGTGTGTTTGTTACTTCTTGACGCTCAAACAGCTGCATGTCTTTAATGAAATTGGGCACACAAAAATAGTATCGAAACTTCTGCGGGTGAAGCTACGGGGTACAGCCAGAACGCCATCGATACTGTCCTTACACCATACTTATTCCTACATGCACTTCAGTTACGTGTGAATCTAGATATTGGCGCCGTATCTGTTGTTCACAAACTAAACTAATTTTAAGGTATGTGCATCTTTTTCTTTCCATTTCATTGAGAAAAGGACAGAAGACAAAATGTCAGTTTAGACCTGTCAAATTGTTGTCACACGTTTATAATCGCGTCTAAACTGTCCATGGAGTTTCCTCATTTCTTATTAAAATCAATATGATTCCGTGGACATTGGTGTGTGTTGTTTGTTTACTATTATACCTTAGCAGATTATTAATATTTTAACATATAACAGTTTTTCGTCCCAAATAAATAAAAGGATCACACTATTCCATACTATTAATTTGAATCATTTTCCTAATCCGTTGCTCTATATGATCGAAAAATGTTGAACTGTCAAAATAAAATTCATTATTACTGAAAGCACTTATTTAAATATCTTTATAGGGCGCCCAGTCCCGGTGTTCATTTTCCTCTGTCTCGTGAACACCTAACAAGATTCCTATAATTAATGCGCTATTAGATATTTCAACATACCTACTGACTTCCGCGACAGAGGTAGGGAACACCGGCTAGTTGATATTTAACATAAAAAACATTATCTTACTTGATAAAACTGCGACCTGATAACGATAAAAATACCTAATCTTTCGTCGTAATAATTGAACTTCGGACGACAACAGAAGTCGAAGGACATTTGCATATTGACGTCTAACTACCTTGATCTTTGAACAACTACAAACGCCATTCTTACACGTTAGATAACGATTTGTGTTTTGAAGGTCATTAGCTTTCATTCTTCATACTTACTAATATTAGGCGTGTGTACTTCTAACTGTGAAGACGTTCGCATTTACACCTAATCCCCTCTATTCATAAGCGTTGCTTAAAGTTAACTAGTGATTAGTGACTTTTAACCATATATTTTTGACGTTTTAACGTCACTTAACTTTAATCGTCGTTTATGAATAAACCCTTAAACACTATGGTGTGTAAGGATTTCAAATTAATAATGTCTAAAATTATGATGATATTTAAAAAAAATTGAGTGAGATATGAGAGCTGGAGTGAAGGAATGATCTTGACTAAGAAATCAATAAAATATTACTATTGTTATCAATGAATATTTTTTTTACTTTGTAAAATATTATAACTTTCTAAGAGAACTTTTTCGTAATCATTTACAAATAACGGATTTTGCAGGCCCTGTGCTTGGAGGTGAGGTATTTCACCCAATATTCATGATAGATTTTTTCTTATTCTATATGTTTGACTATTTTTCCTTTTTAGTCTTTTTTCTCCCGGATTCATGATAGCAATAGGTTTTACTTAACCGTTCTCCTTTTTATTCAGATACTTATTTCATTCTTTTTCACGAAGTTTCTCCAAGCTATCAGGATTGGATTTCATTTTCTCTCTTTTTATCATATTCCATTTTTTTCAACTTAGATTCTGATACAGACAACTTCTTTTTTATGTTGGGCTCTAAAATATGAAGACAATAGGAAAAATTACATTCGAAAAGTGAATTTTCAATGGTACCGTCATATCCATTACCCCTGCTGTTAAAGATCTTGGTTTGTATATTGACTTGACACTTAGCTGGCAACGTCAGGTCTCCTACGTTAGCCAGAGTCAACGGTACCCTGCGTTCGCTATATCGCCTGAGGAATTTCTTACCCGCTAAAACGAAAACCATGCTTGTGCAGACTCTGATTTTCCCTATTATTGACTACGGTGATGTGTGCTACTTTGATCTGAATGCGGCTTTGCTGGATAAGCTTTATAGATTGCTCAACAATGGGATCAGGTTCATATTCAATCTCAGGAAATATGACCATGTGTCGAGCTACAGGTCTGAACTCAAATGGATGCCCATTCGCAAGAGAAGAAATTTGCGCGCTTTGACCACGCTTTTTTCCCTTCTTAACTCACCCACTCCTCCTTCTTATCTTGAGACTCACTTCCAATATTTATGTTCTTCACACACTAAGAATCTGCGATCTTCTAACAATCTTCTCTTACTCTGTCCTTCACATACGTCTAACTTTGTTCACTCTTCATTTCATATTCAATCTATTCTTCTGTGGAATGCGCTTCCTGTTGATATCAGGATGGCCGCCAGTCGGTTTGCATTTAAGCGGAAATTGCAGAGTTATTTTCGCAACAGTTAAGGTAGAGTCATTACAACACCTCTCTCCCAAATTTTTAGTTTTGTATGTATATATTATAAGTATAATATATTTTGGTAATAGTATGTATGTTTATATAACTTATTTAAGTATTTTTTTATATAGTGTTAAGAGTATGTTTTCATTTAAAGCACCTGCTACTAATCTCTTCACCACCTATGGTTGACTGGTAGAGAATGCCTAAGGTATTAAGTCCGCCATTGTACAATGTATGTGCGAAAGAATAAATAAATAAATAAATCGTTCCCTCACAAATCGTCATTCCCTTACTACTTATGTAAATAAGGGTGAGGAAATGATGATATAAAATAAACCAAAACCAACCTAAAATTCGTCATACGATATTTTGTAAGTTCAGTACTCCCAAAATTCCACATATACTGTATTATTTAAACTTTGTTAAGAACTTACCTCTTCTTAACCTTCAAAGGGTTAAGTGAAGTCGCCCGAAACTTTTAACTAATATAAATTAAACAATTTTTCAAACACACTCTGAAAAGACCACAAGATGAATTCGCCTTTTAGGAATATTGGCAGTATTGCACACTATCAGAAACTAATGAGAACGTTCAAGAATATTTAAAGGTGCTTTCATAGACTGTTAGTCCCTAAAGGTGTGATGAAATGACTTTTTTTTGTAATGTGTGTGTCAAAATAATACTATTCACCACTTTTCTTTTTATTATAAAGGAAGTAAGTAGAGTTTCGAAGTTTAGTATCCTTCCAATCGTTTAGCCAAACTTTCGTAATCGTTTAGTAAATAGTCCTGCCCACATATTGCAACTAAAGAACATAGTACATAACCGAGCATATTATAAGTAAAGGGAATTACATCGCTGATGCTTATTGGGGCTATACTGTAACATAGTTTATACTAGCACAGACACAGATGTTCACTGTGTCTTAAAATGCATAGCGTTATAAGTAGTACTTCTTTTATTTCTTTTTATCTTTGATGGAGATAGAAAATTGGTTGACTGATGATCTCTTAGCTGTCACAGCTTATTTTAGTTTTTGAATTGTTTTATGTTTTCTATAAATGATACTTTCAGCGCGCTCTAATTTTCAGGATCACTCTCTTATGGATAAATTCAACATGAATTATGTAATCTAAATTTTTTTGAACTTTTAAGAGTTTCAGCGGAGTTTCTTGATCATACTTCTTCATAGAGAACTGCGCTGAAATGGGCGAATAGCTTCATCTTTCTGACTGAACCATATCAACCCATTGAGAATGTCAATTCCTTGGTCCTGCACCTGGTCTTTCCTCGGTTGTATCGGATTGCCATCCCGTCGGCCTAAGAGATAGAGGAATGGGGGAGTGCACCTGTATTTGCATATTTAACGTACTAAGTACTATAGTATCACATTGCGCACGTGGCTATCTTTTTCATCAGTCTATAAGATGTCCACTGCTGCACAAAGGCCTCCCCCAAGGCTTTTCACAATGACCCACATCCATCGGTTTCCCGCGACCTTCGCCAGGTCATCGGTCCATCTTGTTGGGGGCTTGCCTATGCTGCGTCTTCCGGTACGTGGCCGCCACTCCAGATCCTTACTTGGCTATAACCGTGGAAAAAATCTCAGTGAGGTACCTCATTTGTGCGAGTGCCTATTAAATCCATATACTTCTTTTTACAAAAATATTTCTTTGAACCGTAACATAAAGAATGGTACCTCCAAGTTTATATTAATAGCAATGGAAACGTACGTACAGGTATCATATTTTTTGTTTAAATAATTGCTTTCTTGAAACTATAACGGATAGGTACAACAAAAATACCATATTTAACAGAATGTTACGATGATTGAAGACCTAATGCAGTGATAACATGGGGATTTCCCTAAAAATTTAGTCGAACCAAAATTTATGTCATTTCATTGGTTTTCGATGCAACTATTTTGCAGTTTTGCATTATTTGTTATGAGTATTATATTTGTACATATTAACCATTGTAATAAATTCTGCGCTTATGCACAATCACCAAAAGAGATAAGTAAGTACCTAACCACGGTCGTTGAATATAGATCAAGTTTAGTACAAAACAAAAATCAAATTATTTTTCGTTCGTAAAATTTAATTTGATAAACGATATGCTTGTTTTTTATTAATTAATTTATTTCAATTTAAAAATATTCATCAGTTTCTTCATAAACTTTAACTTCATCCGACCTCTAATAGCGTAACACGCTATGAATTTAATTATTTTAGATTCTGCTGAATCATTTTTAAAGAATATTATTAATGTATTTCTTCATAAGTTAAAACACCAGCTCCTCAAGTATGAGTGCGCGGGTTCGATTCCAGGTCAGGCAAGTACCTACCAATGCAACTTTTCTAAAGTTATATGTACTTTCTAAGTATATCTTGGACACCAATGACTGAAGGTGAAGGAAAACATCTTGAGGAAACCTGGACTTGATAAGTCTGAAATCGCCAACCCGCATTGAGCAAGCGTGGTGATTACGCTCAATCCTTCTCTGTATGAGAGGAGACCTATACCCAGCAGTGGGACGATAAAAGGGTTGATGATGATGATTTCTTCATATGCTCTTCAAATTTGTTTGCTTGACAACGTGATTCTTCGCCTTCGTTTCGTTCTTGACAGAACGGTCGTGGTCACTATGACTGAATTCGAGACGTTGATGTCGCACGCCGCAAGATCTCTCTCCAACTATGCCGGTTGGACGACAGTCTGGAGCATTCATTTACAGGTCGCTATTGCATCTTATTCTTTCTATTACATTAAGAAAAGAACAACAGATAAACATAAGTCCTGTCAAATTACGATAGGTACTCCATACAGTTTAGACGCGATTAAAAACTTGGCTACTAAAAATATGTACGTCCATTTGTAGAGACTAAATTAATATTTCATGTTTAGGTATTTTATCTGGTCTTTTCTCAATGAAATAGAAAGAAAAAAGTGTGCTGAGCTTAAATTTAGTTCAGTTTGTGAATGAGGGAGGGAATCGGAGTCTGTATGCTCTCCGGTACGCGCCGATGGCTATTCTCAGGTGAGTTGTGTAAGTGGAAATTCGGTCTGAAAGACTAGTAATTTAATTTTCTTATCCTTTCCATTAATACCCTACACATTGGAGAAGCCTTTAACCATCAGTGGACATCTTTCAGCTGATGGAGATGATGAGGACCTACACAGGAAAAAATTGGCCTTGGACGATGAAGTACCTTGTTATAAACAATTTTAATATAAATTTACATAGGATTAAAGTCCATATAAAACATACACATATGTTTAAACGCGTATATAGTCAACCACAGTAACCATAACAGGTTAACTTTAAAAGAGTATGTACATATTTTGTAGGTAATGAACTAATTAATGTAAAGGTATTACAGATAACCCGGAGGACTATACCTACCTTAACACTTTTGAGCTGACTTTTATATCTGCTAGATACCACCTACGTATTGCAGCCCTACCTAAAACACTTAAAAAACACCCAAAAGCCTACCAAGTGATAGCGTATTACCAAATAACTGGGTTGTGGGAGACCAGATGGGCAGTTGAGCCATGCAAAATACAGATATTCTACATCATCATCATGCATCTGGTTAGACTTCCGATCCTTTTCGGCTACCAGTCTACCCTCCCGGCTAACCTAACCCGGCCTTTTTCGAACACTGTTAGGAAAACCACCAGTTCAGATTGATATATTATCAGTTTTCAAAGTCTCCATAATAGGAAATAGAACTAAGCTTATCTAGTTAGGTTTATGAAGTCACCTCAAAGATATGCTAGTATACAGCGGCGGAGTCCGCTCTTTCCGATGCCTGTCAGGGCTGCAGGGAAGGGGTTTCGGATTGGTCTCTTGAGAGGTAACGGTGCCCCTTCTATGTGCAGATGGTGACGACCGGGGTGATTTCAGTGAGGTAAGAATCCCACACTCCCTGGTCCTATCCCCAAGGATCTTTAGGTTTCCCCACAATAACAAAAAAAAAGGCCGCATAATGTTTGAAAGAGATCCATGGCCCCTGGCGCTGGCAAATCAAGGAGCACGGGCTGTTTTCAATCAGTAAAATCTCACAAGCCCTTCTGTTCCGCCCAGAGCAAGAGAAGTCACTTGATAATATATAAATTTCCCACAGAAAAAAGGCCGGCTCTATTTGAAAGTGACTGGTATTCTCCATTATAAAATCGCTAATCTGTTTTACGACTCGAAAGCGAATGTATGCCAAACTATCACACAGAAAGATAAGAAAACGTCACTGTATGTACGGATGACAGCAGGTCAAGTTACCCCAAACTGTCAAATATTCCCAATCAACCTTGAGCCTTAATGCTTTAAAGATAAAGTTGAAAATCTAATAAAGAAATCTGACAGATTGTAGTACATAGTTTGATGTGCTGTCGTCTGTACCTACTTTGTGGGTAATCTTATCAAATATACGTCGGTAAATGATGTGACGTAGGTAAGTTGTAGCCAGGCAGTGCTATCAAAAAATACTACCTTCCAAAACTTATTAGCTAGACATCTAAGTATGAAAAACTTGGTCGACTGCACCGTACCGATAACTAACTGACTAGTCATCAACTCTTCCAAACCTGCATGAATCACGACCTTATCCTCATTGAATATCGTCCGAAACATGGTCAATAGCTTTGGGCAGCACTTCGTTAAAAATTGAACTTTATTCCTGGGAGTTAGGGCCTAAACTTGATTTTTTATTAAGATTCAACATTCTAATTGCTCCTTTATTTGCGGCAGCGTGACTATATGGTATCAATTGCTATTGATCTCTTTTTATTAATCAATCGTTTGTCCCGTCTGGCTTTATTGAAAGACATTTTAAACCTTTACCAGATTTCTTTCAACAGACAGGCATATTGGATAGTTTGTGGTGCTTAAAAAATATGTTATCATATCAATGTTAATACACACATACACATAACATTGATTACGTGATTATAATAAACTACCTATACCTAAGGCATATAAATCAGTTAAGATATTTGCTCTTTTTATAACTTGAACCAAAACGACTGCCATTTAGATTACTGATATTATGACATATGTACATGGTACCTACTGATCTCATTAAAAAAAAACTGTTGCCACACATTATATTTTTTCTTGTATTGTGAATGCAATATCAATCATTTAAACACATGCAGAAACAGCTAGACTTTGAACGAGTACTTATAGGTGTATTATCTTCTAATTAAATTAATTGCACTGAGCTATCTCTAATCCATTTAGGTTAAGTAAGTAATCAATGAAATTAAGTATTCTTTTATTATCTTTAACCTCCATTCGCTTGTACTCTAATCTGCGGGGAAAAGCGTAACACATTAATAGAAGCAAAGTCTTTAATTTTCACAGTTCAACAACAACTAAAACAACTCATTGCGTTGTTTTAGTTGTTGAATGGACCATATTTTCGAACATATGAAACAATGGATTGTCAATTATAATATTCGGCATCAGACAATGCCAGTCAAGAACAGTTCAGGCACGCATTTTGACCTTCTTCGAACATGTTTATCGTCACGGTAGTGACTCCGTTGCACGTCTCGTGGTGCAAGGGAAGGTTAAGGGCACCAGACCATGTGACTCAATCAACAATTAGATGGACGAACCAGATCAAGGATCCGACTCATTGCTCAGTTTGTAAATGTACCCGGAAGGCTGCAGTCCATGATGAATGACACCGCATAACTAAAATCATCACTCATCAGAATTAGAATCTTTAGGTTAAAGTGTGAGGTGTTACAGATAAATATTATACATCTGCTATGTTTTGCCCAGAGGCGTACAAATTTACATACTAATTGATATTGTAGATACTATGTTAATTTGTCATAAATAAATAACAATATAAAAGACAATATCAGGCACATGCAAAAATATAACCCACTTGCAATAAAATGTCCAATGGATGCTTTAAATTTTATCTGTAGTTTGAAATTTTTATTCAAATGCTTATCTGCCAGACAGAAATTCATGCACTGTGTAATATGGCCTGTCAAATAAGTAGTCATTTAGCTTTTTCTTAAAAAAAAAAAAATATTTTCTATTTCTCTTATTTGCCTAGGAAGCTAATTATAAATTCGTGAAGACATTTCGAAGAAACTGTTAGATAGTAGAGCTGTTTTTGAGGGCAAATTATTTGCTATTTTGTCGGCATGCCGACGGGAGTGCAGGTGGCCACGAACACTGGCAAGAGTGTTCCGGCTAAGAGAATGATTCTGATTGAGATTAACAACGCATAACGCAAGTAGGGTGCTACACGCAAATTGCGTAACACAATATTAATATCAATAGCCTTCATTTTGGCAGTTCAACAGCATTCATTGCTTTATATTACGTTGTTGAACAAACACATTCGAAAATATGGAGCAATATGCTTCAAAATTATTCCAATTGATAGATAGTAATAGTGTGTTATGCCATTAGGGTGCTGGACATGCTAGGTATACCTTCTTCTCAGCTCGTCTCAGTGTTGCCAGGTGTGTTGTAATACAGACAAAATTATTGTGAATCTTCTGACGTATATAATAGAATTACCATAATTTATTATGTACTTGTAACCCTCTCGCAGTAAAGTAGACTAAGCTATTAAGTTTCATCTGGATCCTCTAAGACAGGTAGGGTAGACGAGTGTTATAATTATCAGTAGCGTCCATTGATTCTGGTATTCTCCCGTCAGTCCAGTTTCTGTAGCGAGGAAATTATGAAAACAAAAAAAAATTACATAAAATACGATATATTTTATTTTTGGTTTACATAAAACTCTTGAAAGGCACAATAATTATAATACAGAATGGAACTTTGACCTTTATAAATTAATATCTTAACATTTGATTTTTAATTACATACCTAAGCTTTGTTTTTGAGTGGCATGTGCAGTGTTTTAATTAATTGGCTCAGTATCTGATTACCAGTGCCATGAATTTACTGGTTTTAAAAACATAAAATATGTTGGCACCTACCTATTTGTCCTTTCTACAAATATTGGCGCCGATTCTGTTGTTCACAAACTAAACTAATTTTAATTTATGTGTATCTTTTTCTTTCCATTTCGTTGAGAAAAGGATAGAAGATAACATTTAAGTTTAATCCTGTCAAATTAGGATAGTCCGTAGACAGTTTAGACGCGATTATAAACATGGCGACTAAAAATACGCCACTTTACGTCAGGAGCGCACTTATTTGACAGGTCTAAACTGACATTTTATCTTCTGTCCTTTTCTTAATGAAATAGTTAGAAAAAGATGCACTGAACTTAAATTTAATTTAGTTTGTGAACAACAGAATTGGCGCCACTCCATAGATAATTTAGACGAGATTATAAACATGGCGACTAAAAATACGCCAGTTTACGTCAGGAGTGCACTAATTTGACAGGTCTAAGCTGAAATTTTATGTTCTGTCCATTTCTTAATGAAATATAAATAAAAAGATGCACTGAACTTGAAATTTTATTTAGTTTGTGAATTAGAGAATCGGGCGCATTATATTCTTACCGACGCAAAAAGGGAGATAAAAAAAAATATTTTATTGGATTTCCCTATACAGTCCAAATAAATAAAACATTGCAAATAGATATTTGATGAAAATCAATAACAAATGAATGAAAGAAAGAAAAAGGGTTGATGGTCAACACATTTTTTTTTAACGACAGATAGCTTAATATTGTGGTAAGTAGGAAACAAAAAGTAGAAAAAATCTTCCTAACCTACCTGTAAATATGTTTTTCCCCTAACCAGCAGGGTATTAACGTAACACACTATCAGTAGCGAAGGTATTAAAATTGAAAATTCAACAAAATTAATTGCGTACTTGAGGGGTCACATTTTTCGAATATATCAATCACTAATGTACAGGTCTCCCAAAGTGATAATGCGCATAGAAATCCTCGTCACTGTTCGGCAACGGTCGTATTCCCCGAGCGTTCGGAAGATTTGTATATAGAGTGTATTTTATTTTTTTATATATTTCATCTCGTAGTTAACCTTGAGAGGCCGTGACTACTTAACCGGACTTTCCTGTGGATGCCTTAAATGAATTTAAAGCCTCTAGCCAGGTTATATAGAGTGGTTCATTTAACCACTTTTTATGCACTTAACCATTATATATACACATATCTTCTTCCGAACGCTCGGGGATTACGACCGTTGCCGAATAGTGACGAAGATTTCTATGCGCATTATCACTTTGGGAGACCTGTATTAGTAGTCTCATTGAAAATGATTCAGATTAATAGTGTGTTAAGCAAACAGGGTACAGACTAATTGTTTAAGCATTCATTCTATCAGAAAAATATTTCAGCACAGGTTTTAAGATAATAATCTTATGACTTCATAATAAAGTCCTAATAAGGTGAGGTATAACCCATATTTTTTCAGTGTCATGTTTTATTGATAATTTCGATGAGTGATTAAATATAATTGTGAATTCCTTCGTATTATCTCTACAAATACTCGAAATCTATCTATCAAAACAAAGAAGTCCAATATGGTTAATAATCAATAGATTTTGTTTTAAAACTTTCCCCTACACTTGGAATTTCTCCTGTATCGTGGGTTACAAACATATAAACTCACATATACAAACATCCAGACCCGGAACAACTACGTGTAGGTTATAAAAATATTTGTTCCGTGCGGGAATCGAACCCGTGACACGCAGCGCAGCAGTCAATAACTCGACCACTGCGCTAACCGAGCAGTCAACGATTACTACTTGTTAAAAAACTGTCTACTTATCACGGTGAGCCTGGTGACAGATAAGACTGCGGAGTCTAGGGTAGAAGCTAGTTACTAGGAAAACTGTCTGGTTTTAAAAATGGATTTAAAATATTTCGGTATCGAGGCGGAAGGAAGGCGAGGAAGAAGAGGTGAGTAAATGGAGATAATGTCTCATCAAATATCTAAAATTGCCACAAAGAAAAATAATAAAATAAATGTTGTACGTACGACAGCAGCTCAATCTACCCGAAACTGCCAAACATTCCCAATCAACCTTGAGCATTAATGCTTTAGAAATAAAGTTGAAAATCTAATGAAGAAATCTGACAGATAGTAGTAGCTTGATGTGCTGTCATCTATACATCATAACACAAAAGCAAAATCTCACTTCACCTTAACGTAAAGTCAACGCAAGCGCAACAACATTATATTTATGGGCGGATCTATGTAGGTCATGCTTTCATGAAGAACATACAGACAATACACTAAAAACAGTGTCAGTATTACATTTTAGTAGGTACTTTTAAATATACAATTAAAACATCACTTTGCGGTGACTGAAAATGCATAATAAATGTGCAATAGAGAATGTACCTAAACGATATTTAGCATTCAAATATTGCTTTGACGTGTAATTTATCTTTTGATCAGCGACATAATCCTTTTAATTTTTTTTTTTTATAATTTTGGGTAGGATATCCTCAAATGACTTCTCCTGGTCTGGCAAAACTTTTATTTGAATTGGAATAAAAGCCACCCTCTACATCCAACAACCATATCGGGTGAGGACTTGTGTTGGATGGAAGTAGGGCGATATAGTCTCTAACGACTTTTCAATAAGATTGAAATTTAGGTCGAAACGAGTCTGCATATCAGTTCCGGATATTCAGTGGTAAAATTCGAGGCTGACGGGCTAAAATGATGCTGATCAAAACATAAAGACCTAGACGCCCGTTAAAAAAAAAATATTACGAAACAAATTCGTACATGTAAGTATTAAATATATATGTAGATAATAAGCTCTTAAAGGAGAATATTTGCTTATATATTTCAATAAACTCTCAATTTTTGTACATAGTCTAAAACATTAGTATTCATATTTAAAACTAAATACAAACTAAACTTAACATTCCATAGAATACAAATTAAAATCTCATTTTGTTTGAAATAGAGGCAGTTTGTTCATTTGACAACAAAATAAAGGCAGTACAACAAATTGTTTGCGAATACTTTTATTGTAATCATACATTATTTGGGGTGTTGGGTGGCGTCTTATCTGGTAGAGGAGGGAGACTGTATGATTTACCGTCTGGTGTCATCCAACAGGTTGGAGGATCGTGGTTATGTCTGCCGATGCTTTCAGTCACTTTGCCGTTGTTATTTATTCGTAGCTTTGCTGGACAACACCTGCTGAAGAAGTACCAACAGTACCACAGCTGACTGCCATATGCCTTCTTATACATAAACCGGAACGTGTGATTCTGATATATGAATAGTTTGGAGTTCCCCCTAGTGTTTATGAATATACCTGCAAATGAAAACGGAATTGTAACTCAAATATAGGTTCCGTTACTTACGTTAAGAGGAAGGTAAATGAAACAAATAATATAGTTAATTATTATAATTGCAAAATCTAGTAGATAATATACATTTTTGTAAATTTTCTGAAATGAAAAATTATTACCTCAATGGCTTGCCCTTACAATTAAGCAGGAAACCAACAAGAATACCATAAGTGACTATGAAGTTATAGCTCACAAACTTAAAACCAGACAATTCAATTTTCATGAAAAATTTGGCTATAAATTTTAGTTTTACTTACTATATTAAGCACTGTGTGTCTCGAATAAACTGGACTGACTGATTTAGGACACAATATTTTAGTATAGTTAAGAGGAAATATTGTAAACAATTGTTAAAAGTCGAACTAACATGAGAATTGATGACGCATTGTGTTATACAGAGTGGTGCTGATAATACGACAATAAATGAAAACACGGTCAATCCTGGTTCATAGGAATAATCCTAAAGCATAGAAAAAAAACCTAGCATCAAATAAAAAAAAAAAAAATCACACAAACTAAATCACTTAAAATTGGAAACGAAATAGAACATCCTTTAAAATATTGGTTCACTGACCTCCGATTGGTGGCAGTGCGGTTCTGTATCGACTTGCTTTTTTGGCACCATTATTCTTAAAGTTTAGTACTGCTGGATGCAGCAGTCATCAACCTGTAAGCGCTTCCTTATCAACATGCACATTGTATAGAAAATGTGAAAAATAATTTCCCGTGATTAAACTAATAAATATATTTATATGATTTTTATGGGTAAACTGAGAATGTGTTGAGGTACATGATTTAATTTATTGTCGTATTGTCATCACCACTTTGAACAAGGACAATAATTAGTAAGTTTGTATAACATTAACAAAATTTACACTACAACTTAATATTATATCCTGGACTTCTACATCAAGTCACCATTCTTTGTTTATAAATAGAAGTATACAACTTTTTGGAACTATGCTGGCTAGTATTTTAGTTATAAAGGTGCATAAAAAAAATTCTTGAAAGCATTACTGTTTAGATAAAATGCATGTTGACTTAATTTTGAACTCTGGCACTACATATTTAGTACCCACTTTTCAGGATGTTATGAGTACATTAACACAAACAATATTTCGCCTACCTGTCTATAAAGATGTGTAGCTGTATATGTGAGTGAGCATAAAGATGACAGGATGTGAATATATGCTTACTTAATTGTATTTAAGTATGTTACTCATTAAACTATGTTTTAAGCATACACTACATAGTCCGATTTTCTCCAGCGATCAATTCAACGATCAATAGCATTAGTTATCTAGCCAAATTGCCATTTAGACAGTTGGCCACAGACAAGAGGCTGAATCACAGTGGTTATCAAAATACTTTATCTTGTATGTGGCCACCACATGTCTAATACTTTTTAAGTGGCAATAAATATCAAAAGTGTATAAGTGTAGAATAAACTTCACCAGTCATTTGACAGTGAATGGTCAACAATGATGATAATTTTATGATATATTTAGTTTGTTAAATTTTAGTGGATAAAACATAAAGATAATCTATTGGACATATTAAATTACCTTCCAGTTTGAATATACTGATATACAAAATTTGGTAAGGATCATAGTTTTATTCTAAGGTCTTATTCTTAGGTATTAGACCTTTTTTCCTGAATGCCTCAAATACATTTTTACATTCACGAAAAAAATATCATAAAGAATTAAAATTAAAAAAGGAAAACTTTATGATCCTATTATCTGCTTTCCCTTAAAATGAAAGTCATTTTAAATTATCAACAACAAGAAAATGTATATAAATTTGATGTTTTATATAATTAAGTATCATCTTTTGATCGCAAGTAGTTCTGCAAAATGGAAAAAGATTTGATTTTATCTTCATGTTAGGTATATTTTAGTATTAAATTTCATTGATAGCAAGGTAATATAAGGTAGGTAACAAATGTGATGCTTAGAAAATAGTCCAGGGGATACAAGTCATTACTAAACACATTATTGGCTAAAAGCCAAGGACATATCTAGATAATAAGTAAAAATATTGGGGAATTTTAACCACAAACAGTTCTGAAAAAAATGTGTTTCTAGATATTTTTACTGTTTTATAGGTTAAAAATAGGAAGATATTCAAAACTGTAACACTCAGCATTTATGTCAACTTAGTTTGACTTTTAATTTTATGTACAATAGAGGAAACTAGTAAGATTAAAAAATCTGCATGAGCATTTACATAAACAACTATTTAATTATGTAGGTTTATTAACTTTTTTCACATGCTTACTGCTAAATTAAGTAATATAACTTTTGGGCTACTGCGAGGTGCTTAAATTGAATTTACATAAACTTAGTTTAAACAATCCATACCAAATCCAGGTCACATATCAAAATGTTACACAAAACTTTATAAATTTTGATAAGTATGCCAAGTTTGTATAAAAAATTAAAGTTTTTAATACAAATTTGACAACAACTAAACATCACCTTTTATAATAACACAAAAGCACTATTATTTATTAAATCACTCCACACAAAACTTTGTATAGAAGTTCAAAAACTTTTTTAATGCACTGCGAATGCTCGGACGATGGCATACCGTACAAGGAATCAGACTCAGAGATACATTATGCAAACTAACCATAATTCGATATTCATACTAAATAAAATCTGATAACAAAGTAAGCTAATTCGATGTTTTCTTTGCTTTGCTCTACCAAACGAAACACGTTTGTCATATTGTCAGTATGACAATGACGTTTATTATTTCTTTGCTAGCGTTTATTTACCATTTACAAAGATCGGATACCTAGCTACCTAGCGGTTATGTTATACTTATATCTGTAATCTGAGGGATAAACTTGCCAATAATTTAAGTTATCGTAAATTGTGTAATAACAGGAAAATTTAACGCTAGTACGTCAAAGTTGTATGTTGAATGTTTAAGTTTTTATAAACTGTAATAGTTTTATTTCATTTAATACTAATTTGAAACACCTTTCTTTTACATTGAATAGATGTCTCAAATTATTTGTAAAATCATAGCCTTACACACTACGCGCAACACTTGCGTGTAACGGAATATTTTAAAAACTATGTGTTGCTAGCTGCAGACGCACAAATGATTTTACACCTAAAATCGATATAATTTCTAGGCTGGCTACATTATTAAGAAGTAAAAAAATGACAGAAAGACAGCGTCATGTCATTTTTGTAGCGTTGCATTGCATAGGTACCTATTATAGCGTGCTATGTTTTTGTGTTTTCATTGTACAAAAATGCTTTTTTATGTTTAAACCACATTTTATGTTACAGTATGTTATGGTAACTTAGGGAACCCAAGAAAGTGTATAGTGATTTAGAAGTCAACTAGTTAAATTACAATAGGTTATATGCGCGCCAATAACTTAATAAAGTTTTTTAGGTTTTGTTTATAGTTTTGAAAGTATTGAATAATAAAATTTATACTTTCAGTAATTGCTGTACATTGTGATCAACTTCAGTTTAGTTACCAAACTTAAATTTACTGACAACAAACATAGATTTAGCAAACATAAACATTACTGTCTTAGAGTTAACTACTTGCATTCTTGTTATTACCTGTGTAAAATCATAATTTTTTAAATGTCTGATTAAAACTTGGATATTTTATCGAATAAATAGCTATTTCATATAATTTTTTTTTTTTTTTTCTAGATCATGTTAATATATTTTAAGTTCCTTATTAGTTCTAATATTAATACAACCCATCAACATTAACTAACATAAATTAATAATTTCAGTTGCAAACTTCATTCCAACACGAAAAGGCAGCTTACTTCTAGTTAACAAAGGCTATGCATTCCGTTTGAAGAACAAACTAGCTTATGGAAAGAAGCAATGGTACTGCACATCTCGTACAAAGACCGGATGTAATGTGGATATAACAACAGTGGTGCATCGATTGGGACAGGTCATCAAAAGGGTGCGTAACAATCACAATCACCCACCTCATGGCTTTTACCGTCGTAATGATGGATCATTTAAAGTTGTTTAATATACATGCATATTAATGCTTAAGACTGTTTTGTATAATAATTTATAAGAAACTTGACTGAAAATATGAAGAAACATACCAAGTAAATTTTTTTACATAAGGCCAATGTATTGTTAACCATAATAAAGACTGAAAATTTACCTTTTATGCCTTTTTAAAAAATATTTTTAGCGATGTGCATGCATATGGTTTACTTAGTTCTCTAGTTATCAAAGCAATAAAGTCTGATAATGTATTTTCTACCTCAAATGAATTACCACCTAATCTAAGCTAAATAAAGGATATATTTTTGATTGATAAGTTCTATGAATAAACCTATGGTAGAATTTTTAGGACCAAAACATAATAATTTTACTATCTATAAGTGTAAGTTAATTTTAATTTTGTAATATTTTTTTACAATTTTGTGTGTATGCAACAGGTTTTTCCTAAACTATAGTGTTAAAAGTGAATAAAAAAAAAAATCTTCCTATCTGTCATCTCTTTACTTTTATGTTTTAGGTTATAAATAATTCCTTTATGACTGATCAATGCTAAATTAAGACTGATTGTAATACTCACTACCTCAATGTGTACTGCATGTTTTTTATAATTTAAGTATACCTAAATAAAATCATTTGTAAGTACAAAGATAATTTTATTTAAATACCTAACACTACACTGTAACATAAATACCTAATGCTATCATATTTCATCACAACACAACTCTTAATTTCCCTAAAGGGTTGGGCTTACATGGGGTGGGCAAGTCATGGTATAAGTCCCGTGTAACAGAGGATGAGCCTGATATTATCAACCAGAAAAAAAAATTAGAGATGTAGGTATCTCTGGATCTCATAATCTCAGCGTTAATCCCAGTCGCATCCGAAGCTTCTTCACCTCTGGGAGTCTGGGTTCCGCTTTACCAGTCTACCTGCTGATTATGGGTAAACTTCGACATTTTCCGTGAAGCGAAGGCCGTCTGACCTCCACAACCCGAAGGCGATATCGAAGCAAAAGTCCAAAAATTGGTCTTACTGCAAGACCAATTTTTGGACTTTTGAGGACTCCAACAACCCGTAACGACTGCCATTAGATGTTCCTATTACAATCGGGACCAACAGCTAACGTGGTTTCCGACTTACGACGAGACCAGTGTAAATATTCATATGCATACAAATATTTGCACTGCGCGGGGATCGAACACGCGCCTTCTTGTGTAGCGGCCGCGTTCGCTACCGCTACGCCACGGAAGCTGTCATAGATATCTCTGGATCTATTCCCTATTTATGCTGTAGTAGGCTACTGTAGGAAGAATAACAAACACTGTCTGAATAAGTTATTTAACGCTTAGCAGTAGCACTTTCAACCGCTAGACAAATGAAGGAGTTCAACATTATACAAAGTTAAATTCAATGTACCTACATTTCCAATAGGTCTGCCTGCAACATGGAGACCCCAGGTTCGATCCTCGGCCAGGTCATGATGGAAAATTATCTTTTCCTGATTGATCTGGGTCTTGGATGTTTATCTATATATGTATCTATTATAAATACAGTATCGTTGAGTTAGTATCCCGTAACAAATTACTTTGGGGTTAGCTCAATCTGTGTGATTTATCCGTAAAAAAAAGCATTTCGGCAATGGCCATCTACAATAACAATATTTTCCCTTGAATACATTTTTAAGTTAATAATATATTTATTTGGGAGTTAATTAGGTCCAAAAATCTCGAAAGACTGACTCGCGATATACGCCAATTTAATACAAATTGTATTAAAGAGGCTATCGAGCGGAACAAAGGCTCCAAAGTGTTCGCACGAGATTTGTCTGTTGGACAGAGCCTACTTGCGAAGCTGAAGACTGGGGATGGTAGGATCGTCACTTCCAAACCCGAGCTTTTGGGTGAGATTGAGAAATTCTACTGAGAGTTATACACATCAACACATGCACCTGTTGTAAGCCTGGCTAATGATCCTAGAGCCAGACTAACCCGACACTACACCGACGATATCCCGGATGTCAGCCTGTACGAGATTAGTATGGCCCTGAAACAGCTCAAGAACGATAAGGCGGCTGGAGATGATGAAATTACGGCTGAGCTTCTGAAAGCGGGTATCAAACCGGTTCTTAAAGCGCTTCAGAAGCTATTTAATTCCGTCATTCTTAAAGGCGAAACGCCTAAGGCGTGGCACAGGAGCGGGTGGTGTTGTTTTTCAAAAAAGGTGACAATACTCTCCTGAAAAACTACAGACCGATATCCCTCCTGAGCCATGTCTATAAGCTGTTTTCTAGGGTCATCACGAATCGTCTCGCTCGCAGGTTCGACGACTTCCAGCCCCCCAACAAGCAGACTTCCGAAAAAGCTTTAACACCATCGACCACATAAGAAGTCACATATACAGAAGTCCGAGGAGTATAACAAACCACTGCTTGGCGTTTGTGGACTATGGCCTTCGATTCGATCGAGACTTGGGCGGTGCTACAGTCTTTCCAGCGGTGCCAAATTGACCATCGATATATTGAGGTGATAAAGTGTTTGTACAAAAACGCCACCATGTCAGTCCGTCTCCAGGATCAGGACTCGAAACCGATCCAACTCCAGCGTGGAGTGAGACAAGGAGATGTCATACCTCCTAAATTGTTCATTGCTGCGTTGGAATATGTCTGCAAGCTCCTGGACTGGAAAGGACTTGGCATCAACATCAACGGCGAGTCTAATCTCTGTTTTGCAGATGATATCGTGGTCATGGCTGAGACCCTGGAAGACTTGGGCAAAATGCTCAATGACCTCAGCAGAGCTCCCCAACAAGTGGGACTAAAGATGAACATGGATAAGACGAGGATCATGTTCTAATTAATATAGTTGATTGCTCTGCACTCGAAGTTGTTGACGAGTATATATACCTGGGAAAAACAGTCCAACTAGGTAGGTCCAACTTCGAGTAAGAGGTTTCTCGTCGAATCCAGCTCGGCTGGGCAGCGTTCGGGAAGCTATGATACATCTTCTCGTCGTCCAAGATACCACAGTGTCTCAAGACTAAAGTCAAAGGTCAAAGGACCAGTGTGTGTTGCCAGGGATGACTTACGGAACTGAAACGTGGTCGCTCACAATGGGCCTCATACGAAGGCTCAGAGTCACACAAAGGGCTATGCTCGGAGTTTCTCTGCATGATCGAATCACAAATTAGGAGATCCGCAGAAGAACCAAAGTCACCGACGGCTCTGCGAGTCGCTAAACTTAAGTGGCAGTGGGCAGGGCACATTGCTCGTACGATGGCCGATGGGGCAGTAAGGTTCTGGAGTGGCGGCCACGTACTGGAAGACGCAGCGTAGGGAGGCCCCCAACAAGGTGGTCCTGGTGAAGGCCGCGGGAAGCCGATGGATGCGGGCAGCACAAGACCAATCAGCGTGGAAAGCCTTGCGGGAGGCCTTTGTCCAGCAGTGGACATCCATAGGCTGAAGAAGAAGAAGAAACGTCGGACTACAATTTGAGTGTCTTCAAGGCTAGAGTGAATAGGCTCTTAATAAACTAGTGCGCTTTACCATCAACGATTGCGTCACTGCTTACCATCAGGCGGGATTGCGGTCAAGCGCTGGTTTATAAATTAATAAAAAAAAAAACCCCTAAAATATTTTTTTTATCCGTCATAGTTTTTTAGAGTTTCGTACCCAAAGCGTGAAAACAGGACCCTACTACTAAGGTTCGTATTACAGAAGGGAACTCAAGCACTGATCTCTGTTTAAAGTTAGTGTTGAGTCAAAGGACATCATTCATTTGGTACCCAAAAATGAAAGTACCGGCCAAAAAAAAAAAAAATACTTATTACATTTGTGCCAAGATCGATAAAGAATAGAGGTAAACAAACCAATTTAGTGTTATCACAACTGACGTTTTCCAAATCTCCTGTTATTTACATGATTATCGACTTTTACATGCTAACTATTTATTTTCAATTCCTATTGCGGCATATTTTAGTAGAATCACTAAAATAACAAGCATATTAACTTGCTATTTCGAAAAACCATAAAAAGATCGTCATAAATTTTACGTGATAACCCTACAAAAGAGAAAGATAGATGAAATCCAGGTATTAAATACATTTTGTGGAATTCAGACTGAATAAATTTGAGACATTTGTCAATACAATTTTGCGTATTTTAACTACTTTTCAAATCGACTGCATAACAGATGCATTATAATACTTTCAAGTATGGATTACGTCTAATACATAACTATATGTAGGATGCATGTATCTTGTATGTGTGTCATGCTAAACCTATGCTTACATGTGTGTCATATTTAATTCAAAATCGGTTAAGTGTTCTATGCAAATCATAAATAAAATGTTTACATTTAGAAAGTAGAATTATTCTTCATCTATCTAGAAAATGTTGTTAACATTGTCCCTTTTAGGTGTAAACAAATCGTTGCCTAGCAACGGTTCGATTACTTACCTCTATTTTTATCGAATTTGGCCGATATATCGATGTTCTGTTTCACATGTTGGATTTCCATAGGTACAGAACAGAATACAAAGGTGAATTTAAATTACAAATATAATCTTGTGACATTTTCATACATTTGCTCAAATCATCAAATTATGTCCTGAACATTTTTTACTATTAAAAGAATCGTCTACAACTTATTACAAGTAGCCTTCAACATTTTCAGTTTATATTATTTGCTTCGACTTATCAATTTCAATTAGTGCTAGTTACTAGCAACTGCATCTATCTATTTTAATTGAACAATACATAACTTAGCGTAGTTGTGTACCTACAAAAATCTAAATATGCATTAAAAGCTTTCATAAAATATTTTATTTTTTAAGAAATATTTTAACACATTATGTGCAAAAGATGTTGATACCGACACAATGAACGAACTACCTGCCAGTTACGCTCAGTTCGACCATGACTTGAATATACATTCCGACCTCTCGCTGTCGGCCGTGGTCAGGGTCATGGTCGACAGCGAGGAGTCATGGGACGCGGTCGTCTCCTTCTGCGAGGATGTAATCTCGCAGAAGGAGACGGCCGAAGGGGAGAGGGAGGCACTGAGCACTCTCCCGACCCGCCGACGGCGCGCTGGCCGGAGGAGGAGGGAAGCCGAGGTCGATCCGTTTCCTCCATAACGAGAGGCCGACGGGCCGAGGACCGGGGGGGTCCGACGTCCATCACTAGGGCCGGAGTAGGCGTGTAGAGGCAGTTCCGACACGCCTACCTGAAGGAAGAGGGACCCGCCGAGCTCGCGCCGGCGGGTCAAGCCTGCCAGGGATGCGGTGAATGGCAAACTAGGCCCCGCACCCCCGGCCATAGGCAAGAAGAGGAACGCTCCAGTGGTTTTAGCCGGTGAGAGCCCGGCACACCCTCCGTCGACCCCCCGACGCACACTGGGCCGGATTGCCAATTTACGATGCCAAAAATAAAGGATAAGTTTTTTTACATTTAAAGTTAGTAACAATGTTTCATAATAACTATTGGAAGGCACAGTGAGATAAAGTAAAAAAAAATCAGATCAAAAGCTTTCTTTTAAGTTCTAAACCCCTATATATTATGTCCCTGAATTACGTTATATGCTACACACTAATACTGTGATCGTCCAGATCATCATCGGAGTCTTCGCTGTCTTTTTCTTGAACATCTTCGCTAAATAGAAATGTAGACATGCGTAACATTCCTATAACAACGTCATTAAATTTCTCTGCTTGTCTCTTGGGTTTTTCTCTGTGGCTAGTTACGACAGGATCCGAAGATATAAATATCCAGTGGAGAATATCCGAATTTGTATATATTCTGGACATTTTTCGGGAGTGATATTGTCGCAAACTCTTGTAACTTTTATGAGATGTTTCTATTACATCTTCTGACAATAGACCTACGGGCAAAGTCATAGACTTAATGATTTCAGCACCGTGAATTAATATTTTATGTACACTTGCACTCATTTTGTACCATCCATATAGATTTTCCGCTATTTCAGCTGTGGTGATACAATAAGTCCTAAATTTCTCTTCGTCTAGTAATGTCCAGAAGAAACGACACACAAAATATTTGCAAATCTTTCGATAAATTCTTTATTCACACCTGTGATTCTAGAAACCTGTTTACAGTGTTTTTTACAGAAGACGAGTGAGCCGTTTCCATTTTTTTAAAACTTTTTGGAGATGAAATTGTTGCAAGTGTAAGAACTTGAGCTGCTTTTCTTTTAGCAGATTTTATCAGACTGGTTTCAGTCGCTAAACTAAGTTTTTCAGGCGTATAACGCGAGACAAGAGACTGAAGTTTTCTCAAACAACTTTTTAGGCCTACCTCTCTTTGAAGAAGAAGTCGGTTGTGTTATAGACTGCATTTCGGGGAGTTTGAATTCTTCACTGAGCCAATTGGCGTACTTATCGTTAAAACGATCGAACATATATTTACATTCACGCCATTAACTTAAAAAATTGTCACAAACACTTTTACGACTTCTTTTAATTGTTTTATCAAAGTCTCAGACGGGTCCACTATGCTATACTTGTCCATTATATATTGCAATAATCGTTCATTACAGTTAGATGACGAAAAACCGAAGAAACGTTCATCTCTTAACAATATAAATAACTCATTTCTATACAACTTCCTCTCATGAGATACCGGCACAACGCGACTACCTGCAAATAAATAGCTCGATTTAACTGAGGGGCAGCCACGGGGACGGGATTTTTGGCTGCTTTTAATCTACATAGGTTGTAGATTAAAAGGAAGTATAAAATGTAACGGAACTATGCGGAACTTTTTATAAAAATATGCAAACTCTAGTGAAAATAAAATATTTTAGTTAAAAATTAGTCTTCCACTAAAAATCATATTACTGCTCAATTTATAAAAGAATTGACAAATAAATAATGAGAATTAGAAGTACGTACCTGGTGCTTTACTCTCCATATTAAAAAACTCAAAATTATCAAGCACAGCAGCACAAAACAAACGTGGTTACTTAGCAATTTTTTGGGCGCAACTGGCCCTTATTTATCGTACGAGAAAAAGGGATACAAAGTGCGCTCGCACAGTCTTTTGTGTTGCTTTTGAGGACGCTATTGTTTTGTTATTCTATTGTTCGTTTATCGGAGACACTAAACAAGGTATTTTTGTTAAGTTTCCGGACATCGTAAAATTATATTATTGGCATCGTAAATTGGCAATCCGGCCCAGTGTGCGACGGAGGACGGTCTGGTAGAGATTTCCACTGGATGAAAAAAAAAAATTACTTGAATATAGTATAATAATGTTTGCATTTAGACAGAAATGTTCCCGCAAACAAGCGGTTGGAATGTTATGAAATAATTTTTCATAACATTCGCACATTATGATCATGAAGCAAAATATATGAAACAAAATAAAAGACAAAATCAGTATTTATTGATCATCTAATGTAATCTTACGAATTTGAGAATCAGTTGTGGAAATCACATTGTATTACATAATAATAAAGTGTAACATTTTAATAATTGTGATAAGTATGTCCTAAAGCAATCCAGACATAAGCCAGGAAAATCTTGACAACCTGGGCAACCAAATATAACATCCACTCTCTTTTTATTAGTAATGTAGCATTGCCTACATCTTTTTCTGATTGTTCTACCATTTCTTTTTGGTAAATGTGTTGGCAAATGTATCTTACCACTTGCTGAAGATCTTCTACTACCACCTGTTGAATGAAATATGACGACATAATTTATGCATTTTTCACAACATTTTAACCTTTAAACAGACTCTGGGAACTATTGTCTCACCTCCATACAATTATTTCACCGCTCACTTAAAGGAATTTAATTTCTAAGTCGTACAAATAATTGATGATCTGTAATATTGAATTCAATGTGTTTTTCAAAACATTTAGACTAGGGCACTGTAGTTACCTACAGTAAAATAACTTAGTTTTAACGTATTTTTTAACAATCCTTATATGCCGCGACTGGCGCGTCATCGGCCTCACTGAATCTTTTTACATGACGCGTCGGGCCACGGCCGGGTACAACCGATTCGTGGCCACTGACGAGGCCACGAATCAGTTAAGTGTGGTTGAGACCACGCTTGAGCATAGATTACGTATTATATGTATTGGCATAGATTGATAGGGGACCAACTTCGAGAAAGAGGTGTCTCGTCGAATCCAGCTCGGCTGTGCAGCTTTCGGGACACTACGCTACATCTTCTCGTTGTCCAAGATACCACAGTGTCTCAAGACTAAAGTCTTTGACCAGTGTGTGTTACCAGTGATGACTTACGGAACTGAACTGAACGTGGTCGCTCACAATGGGCCTCATGCGAAGGCTCAGAGTCACATAAAGGGCAATGGAAAGAGCTATGCTCGGAGTTTCTCTACGTGATCGGATCGGAAATGAGGAGATCCGCAGAAGAACCAAAGTCACCGACATAGCTCTTCGAGTCGCTAAACTTAAGTGGCAGTGGGCAGGGCACATTGCTCGTAGAATCGATGACCGATGGGGCAGTAAGGTTCTGGAGTGGCGGCCACGTACGGGAAGACGGAGCGTAAGGAGGCCCCCAACAAGGTGGACTGATGACATGATGAAGGTTGCGGGAAGCCCATGGATGCGGGCACAAGACCGGTCAGCGTGGAAAGCCTTGGGGGAGGCCTTTGTCCAGCAGTGGACATCTATAGGCTGAAGAAGAAGATAGGGGCCTCGATTCCCTTGTTCACAAACTATACTAAATTTCAGTTCAGTGTATTTTTTTTCTGTCTATTTCATTAAGAAAAGGAAAGAAAATAAAATGTTAGTTTAGACCTATCAATTTAGTCCGCGCCTGACGTAAAGAGACGTATTTCTGGTCGCCATGTTTATAATAGTCGTGGTGGCCTAGTGGTTAAAACACCAGCCTCTCAAGTATGAGTGCGCGGGTTCGATTCCAGGTCAGGCAAGTACCAATGTAACTTTTCTAAAGTTATATGTACTTTCTAAGTATATCTTGGACACCAATGACTGAAGGTGAAGGAAAACATCTTGAGGAAGCCTAGACCAGAAGTCTGAAATCGGCAACCCGCACTGAGCAAGCGTGGTGATTACGCTCAATCCTTCTCTGTATGAGAGGAGACCTGTGCCCAGCAGTGGGACGATAAAAAAAAGGTTGATGATGATGATGTTTATAATCGCGTCTTAACTGTCTATGGAATATCTTAATTTGACTGCTTTTTTTTTATTTTGTTTAATGGGAAATCATCAAATGACCTCTGCAGCTCTGGGTGGAGCGGAAAGGCGTATGAGACTTTTACTGACTAAAACCCACCCGTGTTCCTTCACTTGCCTATTCGCCAGGGCCACGGTTTCTTTTTTAACCAACCGGAAACCTTGGGCCGACTGGATTAAACTAATCTGTATCTTCTACCCTTTTCTTAATGAAATAGAGAGAAAAAGATGGACAGGCGCCAGTGTCATGTGATTTTTGTTCTGTTCACGTTTATTTGCATTGTTCAGTTTAAATACTGTTTTTTTTTAAACTAATACCAAAATGGATGTATTTGAAGAAATAGGCCATTACAATAATTTATTTAGCAATAACTCTAATAGGAGATTAAATTTTAGTGTTCCTCTTACATACTTAAGGTATACACAGGACCCTTATAACCGCGAAGTAGGTACAACCTGTACCTAGTTTAAAGTAGTTTAGTTTAGTAGTTAGTAGAAAAGTTTCTCCAAAAAAAAATAATTTTACCTATTACTTACATTTTAAGAAAACCACAATTATAACTTGATTTTTCCCTAAATTGTATTCATTTTTTTTTTAATAATTATAAACTAGCGCTTGACCACAATCCCGCCTGATGGTAAGCAGTGATGCGATCGTTGATGGTAAAGCGCGCTAGTTTATTAAGAACCTATTCACTCAGATTGAGCGAATAGGAAGGAAGACGGCAGTTGAGCGAGGTGATGCTATGTTAAACCCAACAACACGACCAACGATGCTGCGCCAAAGGGAGATTGATCTGAAGACCCTCCACGACCAAACTCCCAACACAACAACATTTGGCGCATCGTACCCGGCACACATTGCAAGACAACTGCTCAGACCCGTCCTCCGTACGGCTTCACCAGACATCATGCCGGAACACGACAAATCGCTTGGCGGCAAGGCTTTGTCTGGTGGGCGGTAACTTCTGCCGGCGGCCGGTGTTATGGCCTACCACCGAGAAAAAGTCTGTCAAAGTCACAACCTATATTGATCTAGTAGGAATGAAATAATACAAAAAGACTTCTAACTGGTTTAACTTCAATAAATGTGGGATTGTACTATTCGGGGTTAAAAAAATAACGTTCATTTTATAAATTTTTGCGTTCTTATGGTACAATTAAATTTAAAATTATTATGTAAATTAAATAAATCGTAAACGAAAACAGACTGACGTATGGACCTCGATTTAGCTGAGTATAGATTGATTACCGTTCTGGAATAAGAACGATGCTCAAGCACTGATTATATACTTAAACAATAATCGAGTGGTTGATCTTTAAACTGGACTTGAGGAATGTTCTGTAATATGGAGCAAAGACTCCACTACCTGTTGGTACCAGAATGTAAGATACATTCTGGTGATGATGTATGAAGCGTTATGTTCTATGTTACGGGTTTGGTATCCTCACTTAGTCCTTTCAGTGGACCATTGTGCCACTGCCTACTATGAACCGTTATAGCTAGTTGAAATTTTCACAGATGATGTACTTTTAAAAGTCGTGATGGCCTAGTGGTTAAAACACCAGCCTCTCAAGTATGAGTGCGCGGTTTCGATTCCAGAACAGGCAAGTACCAATGTAACTTTTCTAAAGTTATATGTACTAAGTATATCTTGGACACCATTGACTGAAGGTGAAGGAAAACATCTTGAGGAAACCTGGACTTGTATAAGTCTGAAATCGGCAACCCGCATTGAGCAAGCGTGGTGATTACGCTCATTCCTTCTCTGTATGAGAGAAGACCAGTGTCCAGCAGTGGGACGATAAAAAGGTTGATGATGATGTACTTTTGTTGCTGCTATAACAATAAATACTAAAACTAGTTTCTTTTTTTACATCTTCAGAGTCTTATCAAATTTATGTGAATTTTCATCTTTAGGTGATCAGAAGTCAGGACTTAATTACCAACTAGGCACAAAATATATGTGTAAAAAATCAATCTACCTTGCCTCTTCCCAAAGATGTTAGAGTCGGTTTCTAATCTAGCCGGATGCGCTGAATACCAAACACATTTTCATTAAGCGACTTAGGATGAGATTTTTCATTCAAGTCAGTTCCACTCTTTCATTCTGTTTACCGGTAGGAAGTTTAATAAAAAAAAACTCTATAATAACCAGATTTTTTAAGTGCAAACCACCTACTATGCTACTCGGAACAAGATTTTAGGGTAGTTGGTCATCATTGCATATTACCCACAGGGCATAGTGACATATTCCTGCGCCTACCGAAAGACAGTCTTATGAAGATATTTATAAAACACTGATAAGTTTTTTTTATGCTGAGGGAATACGTTCTTGACATCTGTGAGTTTCATACAAACGAATACGTGTATTGCAAATTTGAACTCTATTACCTATTAGCTACGTTCTAGATTTGTCCCACTGATAGGTCTCAAGCACGTATTGTCTCGATGATCGAGCTTTAATCATTTAAGACCGTTTACTATGCACTACTGGCAACGTCGCAATTTAATGTCATATTTCGTGGTTTTCAATTTTTATTATTTAATCAGAGCTATATTTTACAAATTGGTTCTACTAACTATTTAGAATTAGCTGAAAAGTGTGTTCAAAGTAAGAAATCATTGCGTTTATAGTTCTATTTATATGCAAATAATGCATTGGAAACTTCCAAGACGTTATTAAGTATCATAGTAAAATAGCTGTATACATTACGGTTACGTACTTTTTATCCACTAATAACCTAATTTTAAAAAGTTAGTACCAAACATTTTTAAATTATAGCTCCAGTTTAATAATAAAAATTATAAACCACGAAATATGACATTAAAATGCGACATAGCCAGTTGCGCAAAGGAAACGCGTATTTGACATTCGACGATTATGGGTTGATGTATAAATTAAATTCAACAATAGTTGGAAAACTCTTTATTTAACTTAAACGAGGTATAATGATGTTAGTCTTATTTAAATAAAATGTTTACATGTTTAGCTATACATAATATAATTAAAATTAATAAATTAATCATAGGTTCTTTCTTAGTTTCTACTAATAAACGATGATATAAAGGCACACATTACAAAGAAGGAAATTAATAAAAAGCTGGCTCAGCTCTTTACTATCTGCGCGTTTTATTTCTTTTTACCAAATTAATACTTCGATAAGCTTTTAACGCATCGGCAGATGGTTATGGTATCCCAAAGCCGTTATTATGACATTGTCGACTGTAGTGAGAATGTAAGCTCTGCAGTTTCTAACTCTCGAGCAATACCACCGCCAGCCATTTCTAAGAGGATACGGATACCGCGAGTAAGTATAATTTCTGTAAAGTATCAGGGGCTTCCCTCGTTTCGATTTAATTTCGTATGCTGAAAGTTATAATACATGTACATTATAAGTAATTAAAAAAAGCTATAATAATAATTAGTTTTAATGAAAAGGTAATTAAATAGAAAAGTACTAAAATCCACAAACCACCAGTACCTAAGCATATTTATTAAATACTTACATATAATAAATTACACGATTATCTACTAACGTTTTATTACTATCATTATATTAGAATTACAAATATGTATAACACACTGAACGATATCAATCGGTTTCAATGATGAGGGGTTCCCGCAAAGCATCAAGTACGTGATCAGGTTTAAGGTAGTACTTTGGCGGATTATGACAGTGCTCCTCGAAGGCAGAGATAATGAAGTTATTAGAGTCAGTAAATACGCAACCGCGGCAGTTCTTGAGGGTGGAGCAAATCCAACGAGACTTGTCTCCTTTGTCGTACTGTTTTCGATACGTATACTTACGAAACAAAAGCATCTCTTTGCCTTTGCGTGATGTGATAACTACGGCTGTATCTGGGAAAATAATAAAATATTTATTTTTTAAATTATCTCACTTGTATGGCTGAGATTGTTCACCACCTTTGAAATGAGACCTACCATTTTGATCCGTATCTACAGTTTCAAGTCTCGTCGGTTGTGGATGATCATGGTCTTCGTGAGACATCAGTATTTCATCTTGATCGCTGAGAAACAGGAAAGCGGCACAGTTCTTGTTAAGGGAGCAGTTCCAGCGGGTTCCGATCTTGGACTTGTAAGTCTTGCGATACCTATGGCCGTTGTATTGGAGAACTACTTTACCCCTACGTGACTCTACGAAAAGACCTACATTACTGGTTTGCTCGGTTATTTCTTCTTCGTATTCCAACTGTTCTGTGTGTTGTTGTTCTTCTTCTAATTCTTGATTCTCATTGGGTGGTGTTACTGTAACACACGATCACATATATTATAAATATTTATCGACTGTGCTGATGCTTTACTCATATTAGACTAGTGAAAAAAATGTATCTTTCGAAAAGAAAACGTTGTATGATTTCTTTCATTCGATTTTTACCAAAGAAATTTCATTGTCTTGCAGATCAGTTGAGGATTTGAAGGAAAACTACAAATTAAAATCAGTATTTTATTAAAATTACAACTGAATGAAATAAACAAAATTGGTACTTTCTTTATTGAGATCTTGTGTGATTTATAAAATCAACAAGTATGGCGACGTTACATAATTTTGTCTAATACGCGACAGAATATTGGCTCATGAGTGTGAGCGTTCGCCATAAGGATAACTTCGTACTTCTCATTGACATGGACGTAAACGTCGCATTTGCTGTTATTAGGCTCGCTGCACACCCATCTTGGCCATCTTGTACTTTCCTTCTCCCCATACTCTTCTTTAAAAGTATATCCATTAATAATGAGCAAGGTTTTACCCGTAGACAATGTGACTACTGAAACTGAATAAAAAAAGAAACTGGCAACTCAAAATAATAAGAAAAGCATAAAGATATTTGAGCATCCAAAAATCTATTATAAAAACAGTTCGACTAGGTACTACCAATACAAATACGACTGCTGACTACAGAGCCAACTTTTTTGCCAATCTAAACAATTTACTCATCTAAAATTCTAAATTGCCGCTTATAAACATCTTTATTCATCATACTAATATAATACACACCAATTAAATCTTTAATAAATAATCAATAAGAGTCAACACGTTCGTGTTGACTCTTCAACTAACCTTTGTAAATAGCTACCTTAAAGTTCTTTAAGGTAGCTATTTCCAAAGGTTAGTTTACACCAAATATGAGATAAACCTCGCTCTACATCTCACGGAAGAAAGAACCAGTAACTAAGAACACAGGCAGGTCCGCAGGTATTTGTCTTTACGGAGAGACCTTTACATATGCTATAACTAACTGAGTCTTTATTTTTTTTAAGTTACTGAATTCGCAAAACTGCGGAATAAGCCTGAAGTTCTCTAGTTCTCTAGAGGTACATTATCGGAAAAACAGGGTAATTTTCTACCATTATTCCCTAACATGGTCTCAATCCCAATCTAAGGTTTTTGAAAGATATTCCTAACCTATTGCTTGGTAGGTTTAAATCAATCGTCTGAATATAATTGTCGTACATAACGCAAGCAACATGATTGACCTATCAGAAATGGAAGACATTGTGAAAAATTTTCGATTTATATGTTGTATGCAATTACCCGCTGAACCTTTAATGAACCAGGCATTAAACTGCAACCAGTGATAACGATGATTATAGTTGTAAGACAGAATTGATTGTCTTTAGTGAATTGGTTACACTTCTGAATTTTCTCAACTCAAAAAAATGCACCATTACTGAAGCTTGAAAAAGGTCAAAATTCAACATACTATATAATGGGAGGACCTGGAGTTCTAAAAATATAGGCGTAGGTTTAGTTTAGATTCCAGATCTCCCACGGATTACAATATTTGTTTATAAAATAAAATACCTGTCCATTAATAACTTTTATCATAATGGTATTTCTGGATATAAAATTAACATTAAAATGATTTCCTATAATTGTAAGGCAACTTCATTAAACTCCCATCGCGCTTCAGAAAATATGGAGGAGGGCTGTGGTTATGATTTCTGACGTAAGATGTGATGTTGTGATAGTTATCAAATTGAACCTTAGCCTTGCAACCTTTTGTGGTCCTTTTGGAGCAGTTCCAGTATCTAGTATCTTTCTTAGCTTGACTAAACGTATGGTTCTCTATCATCAGAAGAGAATTCTTCCCTCGTCCAGATGGTATGAATGTGTAGGTTAATCCTGAAAATATATTCGCTATAGTAATGCATGTGTGGTTAGGTGGGTAGAATATAGAATAGGGTTGGAAGTTGATAGAAACTATCCAATGTTTGTACTTACTTCTTTATAATTTCCGCTTTTAGCAGGTAATGAAAAAAATACCACCCGAAGTAGCCATAGTACCTATCGTTTGTGTAGAGGTTGCGCAATGAATGCGAAATCTATCCACCCAATTGGGATTAAAGTCGGATCGGATGCAGTGCGGAAACAAAAGTTAAGTTAAACAAAAACAAAAGTAAAGCTAACGTAAATCTCATCATAATATTGAGTAACTTATGCACAGTTTACGACATTTATTTTTTCTACTGTAAACATTCAAAAAGTATATTTTATTAATAAATCTAAATTTTGTATTGATCATCCAAATAGTTTCTATAGTTAGATATTCCTTAATTCGAGCGAAATTATTGATGGCAGTTATATCTACTCGAATATATACATAAATGACATAGAAAACTTATATATTTACCTAGCAGTATTTTTATCCCAAGAAGAGTCGCGTACTTTACTTGTGGTAGCCAAGTGTGCAAACACCCATCGAATGTGTGCGTGGAGAAGAGTAGTATCACCACATTTATATATTTTTTCATTTATTTCAGGCGACGCAGGCCCATAAACAAATAGGTACCTTGACATACTTGATATCTCGGCCGTTCCGAGAGCTCAATGACACCATTTTACCGGTAGTCTACTCCCCCCCCTATAAATAATGTGTCTAGTGACCCCAACAATAGTATACTGTGTCAAAAGCCTGGCTTACACACACATTCATAGCTAGGGTTGCCAGGTGTGTCGCGAAAAAATACCGGACAACCTCAAACGGGTAGGGATGTACGCAACAACTGGTCAACTGCATAAACACTGCCGAAACAAAACTCGAAAAATCAAAACAAAACTCAACGGGCGGGTGCGGGTAGAGGAGTGGACGCAGGCAGCGAGTAATAGTGAGTAATACAGGTATACAGTGGTGAAGTGAGAGCCCGCCAACGCAGATACAGACAGCGAACGAGGAGAGCGCGTGAGTTTTGCTTTTGAAGGGTTTCATACGCCTACTCTTGTAGGCGTTTGTGACCAGTAGTACCGGTTTTCCTCAAAATACCGGACTGTACGCTTAAATACCGGACATCTGCCAACCCTAATCACAACGTATTTGTACTCTTGGTAACCAGAAGTAAAGTGCGCGCCGTTTCACTTAATACTAAAACATTATTCAAATATCATTCTGATTAAAAAGAAACACACTAGTGTCGGTGGTGAGACGTTACTTATGTTCTGGGCACCGAGGTTCAGTTCACGCTGTAATTTAGTTTTATTATATAGTTCACACAATGCGTCCCCGTATTTATCAAAACTACATAAGTAGTGAAGACAGAATTATCTAAAGCTATGGTTTTCTAGGACATGATAACGAAACGCCATGAAAATCTGTCAATTTCATCACCAATACTTGCCTTTTAGGTGTCAAAAGACGTCCTGTATTTGATAGTCTTTTTGGCCATTATTTGCTTTCATAGGACACCAAAGCTTTAGTTACCCAACCGTCACACATAAAGAGAAGTTGTGCTACATTTAGGTACACTGGTACTAATCTGATTACCTACTACTTATGGTTTTAAACAATCAGATTTAATATTTTAAACAATTTCATAAATCTATACGAAATATACTTTAATAGTTTGACATTGTTTGTTAAAGTTTAAATAACCAAAATATCTATTTTGTTTATTATAGATACATACATAAACTCATGCAGCTTTCCTATGGGGGTGGATTGAAACTACAGAACCTACTACAGTCCTTTTGTGGTGTGGATGGGACATCATCAAATAACCTCTCCCGGTCTGGGCGGAGTGGAAGGGCGTGTCAGCCTTTTATTAATTAATTAAATTAAAACCCAACCGTCTTCGTACGCTTGCTTGCGTGTACAACGCGCCGTCGACCCTGGCCTGGTCATTACAGGGAGGCAAGCTGCCCAATTCTTGCCGCCCGATGTTGTCTCTCGACCAGGGCTAAAGGCGTGAGGGCGCTGAGATTCCCGCCTTATCCGGAACAGGTACCTCCCGAAGCAGCCGTGTCCGGTGAGGACCGTGACGACCTGCATCAAGCGGAAGGAGAAGACGCCATGGCACCTCCTAGCCACTCCTTGCTACGATCCTTACATAATCAATTGGTCTCGTTTAACGTTCATACATCTCAGCTCAGCATCTTCAGTCACGCTTGCCACTGAGAGTACTAATGTCTCTGAAGAACTTATTATAAATTTACAAGACATATAAGTACCATAAGTTTGACATTACGATATTTTAGTATTATGTGATAATATTAATTACAGTTTACTGACATGGAACACATTAAAATCGCTAAAATTTTTATTCAAGTTTTATTAATAGTTTCTGAAATTAGCCGTATAACAAGAGTGAAAAGCGAATGTGAGTTAAAAACCGAGACGCAGGACGCGCTGTTAAAAGCTTGCCCAGATGAGGCGTTTTACGCGCGAGTCTTCCCACGACATTTTTTTTTTTTGTATAATTTGGACGTTAAACCGTCGACTTTCTTCGACGATGTTTCCATCGACAGTATACAAGCCACAACACAGCCGTTGTTTCAGAGTCCATATTTGTAACTGACTGGATCGCTCCTATACTATTTAACACTCAAATTCATCAGACATAATGGATACAAACTCAAATTTGCTTCTAAATAAACGGAGTACAATACTGAGCAACTACTCCACAAATTTAAAAGTATTGGGAAAGGCAATAAAATTTTGATAGAACTGATTTGCCTAACCGAATAATACAGGATAAATTACTAACACCAATTATTCTATCATAGTAACGTTCCATTTTAGACACAAAAAGGCCTCAAGTACTCTGACCATGACAAACTCAGAGACCGACCCTTGATTTTGTTTCGCCATCTCTTCTTAGCGACGCCCTCTTTATTCACTTTTAATAAGACTTAAAAGCAATTAAGTGATATCCTAATTACAGTAAAAATTATTTCACTTAATTTTAACTACAATCATTTCGGGATTACATCTTACCTGGAAGTATCTTAAACTTAAATCACCAGTAGTATCTACTGGTATAAAAAAGCAGTCTTGGTCTATAATAAGCTCAGGGTAAGCTAACGTCGAATGGTTTAACGACTAGGAAAAATAGAGACACAACTGAATATAGTCAATACAACAATCAGTACAACCTTCGTAGATAAGTACAGACGTCAGCACATCAAGCTATCCGTAACTGCAAAATTTTCCCAATCAACCCTGAACCTAATATTTCAGCGATAAAGTTGAAAATTTATTACAGCTTGACAGATTTTAGTAGCTTGGTGTACGACTGACGCCTGTATAATATTTAATTAGACATTCTTTAGCCTAACAGCACTAATATAATGTTGCTGTAAAAACATTCGTAGCCTAAGCGACCACGAATTTTTTTTTTATTGGGACGAAGTTATTTGAAAGTGCTTAAAACACGAGCGACACAGCCCACAGGTCTAAGATAAAAGCTTCTACACAGTACTGAAATGCACAAGCGACACGTCGACGGCAGCCGTGAGCCGACGCATTGACGACTGTGGCCGACATGCCTTGACAGCTGCAGTTGCCTCTGTCGTCGACGCATTTTATTCGTATGTATGGACACATGGTGAATGAGAGCTAAACCGAAAAACATTTTGTCTAACACGTTATTTGCTATATCTCTCATAGGATGCAAAGACATATGGTGAGATTTTTTGGTTCATGTAGTTTTTCAACAAACAGCGCAAATAACTTCGTTCCAACCAGGTGTCCATCGCAACCTATCGACTGATTTTATCATATTTAAAGACAGTGTTTTGTTCTAAAGCAACCATAACAAAGATATGGCTTCTTTGGGCACTGTTCACAAAACGTGGTGACTCTTGAAACCCTGCGTTTGAAGCGTTCGGAACCCCAGAACAGGGACCAAACCTTTAAACAGCTAACGCAAGGCTGACGTCTACATCCTGATCCGATGAGATTAGTCAGTTTATGTCCTGTACGTTTTCTCCGTCGTCTACCTGTTGGTTAAAAATAAGTTGTAGTACGTACGAGTTGTTGCGAAAAGCTTGATTGATATTAGAATATTTCTAGGCTTTTTAACGAGATCACGGCATTTGGAGAATATCATAATGAATCTCCATTGACTAAAAAGGGGCAGTATAAAAGAAAAATCAAACAGTTTTAGCCCACGCTAGCACGGAGGCGAAAATATCGCGGCGGAATTTTATCGCGCACTGGATAATCCACTCTCGTTGTGAGATCGAGCATTGAAAATCCAACATTTCCGCATTTCCGCACTTCAAACAAAAAGAAAACAGTATTGGATTCCTGAACGCAGTGCGTGTAAATATCGAAGAGAGAAAAATGCACCCGTGCGTACCTGGGTTTATAATTATAAGCAAATCAAAAAAAAAAAAAAAACAATAAACTTACACTGAATTAAGAAATTTAACGTTTAATATCTAAATAGAGTCCAGTGTTGATTTTCTGAATCTGTACACCTTTTTGAAATTTTTCGACACCACAGATAGGTATACAATTACTAAAAAAAAAAAACTAAACTAAATCCAAAACACACAGAGACAGGCTTGTATAATTAATATTTTACAAAACTACAACCTGGCGGAAATATCTTTGGAAACACACTTTCAATCATAACCCAAGAGTTTTGAATAAGTCTCCTAAACCATTGCTGCATACATTGGAAAACTTCATCTGCTCAAAAACGAAAACAATGTAATGGATGTAGTTAAACTGTCAAAATGACAGGAAATGTGATCAATTGTCATTGTATGTCTTTTAAGCAATTATCTCACGTGTCTAGTCGAATACCTACCACTTCCCAACTTTCTAGCACCTACTTACTTAGTTGGCAATTGGTAAAAAGTAGAATCAACTGATAGGTCTAAAATATTTTCGCCAAATAATAGTTTTAAGTCAATAAGTATGTACAAATAGTATAATTTTAACACACAAAAATAGTTTTCATACATGATTAACTAACCTATTTAGACAGAAATACCCTGAACATTACTTTCATACAAAATACTTAGAAAACCAAAATTATTTCTCACACAGATTGGCAAACTTATCTGCAAAAAAAAAAAATGCGAAGTTTGAGAAAACAAAAGCATAACCTATGTCAAAGTTAATAATACTAATTTTCAGCCGAATTTGAACTTTGCCACAGTTAGTCAAGGAATTTTTTCCATATAAAGTCCATCAGAAGTCTTCTCATATACAGGGGGTGTGTGCGTATGTTCGTTGGATATGCAGACGAGTTCGTAGTCATCGTTGACGCAGAGACAAACGTTACATTTCCACCTGGTCCGTCCTGAACAATACCACTGTTCGCCGCCACTCATTGGTGCAGGGTTTGTGAAGGAATATCCATTTAGCATCAGCAATGTTGCGCCATTTACCGCTGTGACAACTGACACTGGAAGGTTATGGGAATATTGAAAATAGGAAAGGATCAATCAAGCGATGTTTTCATCAATCAACATGACAATATTATTCAGTAAACTAATTTTCGATTCTGTACCTAGGAACCTACATTTATCTGACATTTAAAATTTAAACTATAATATTATTTTGAACCGACATAAAAAACCAGCCAATCCTATTTCCTTGATTATGTTTCATCATCAACCTTTTTATGGCCCCACTGCTGGGCACAGGTCTCCTCTCATACAGAGAATTATATTTGGTAAGTACTAAACAATAGTCATAAAGAGAGAAAGTAGTCATGGTAGAGCGTCGAATGTCGCACTTCAGGAAGTCTCCGAATGGGGCAAAGCTAATCTCGTGATATTCAACGCCGCCAAATCACGGGAACTTTTCTATTCACCGCCAAAAGGGTTTACCTTGGCTCCTACTTTTTGGAATGTATCCTTGAAGTGCACTGACAGTCTTCAGCTTTTGGAAATTGAGTTTTCTTCAAATCTAAATTATGGGCGGTTAATTGAGTCCAAAGCCAAAATGGTTGCAAGGAAACTTGGCGTCAGCGTCATTGCAAAGGTCGGCGGTACTTCACACCGGGACAGCTTCTAATGTTATAAAAAGTGCAGGTCCGTTCGTGTGTGTATGTGTACTGAAGCCACATTGGGAAGGTGCAGCAAAATAAAACCTAGCTCCTGGACTCATTGGGGAGGCGTGAGAAAAGCCCAATTGGCGACCCTGATTTTGTTAAGAACAGACTCCAAAGCCTGGAACACAGGCGTAGGGTAGCCAGCCTTTCGGTGTTCTATAGGATGCATTTTGTAGTGTGCGTAGGAATTACATAACATAATTTTGCCATTACCGTTCTATTATCGGACGACTCGCCGTACGGCGAGTATCTACCCTTACGTTGTTGACACCGCTACGATCCGAGCGAAACGTTTCGCCTCGTCTTTTATACCGCGTACATCGAGGGACTGGAACAATTTGTCTGTGGCGGTCTTCCCGTCTGATTACAATTTCAGTGTATTAAAAGCTAGGCTCTTATTAAACTAGTGCCCTCACCGTCAATGATTGCATCACTGCTTACCATCAGACAGGATCGCAGCCAAGTACTAGTTATAACGTTTAAAAACAAAAGAAAGACAAAAAATATTTTGCAGACGGGCGCTACGCGACCTTGTTTCGACGTAGTTCATAGAAAACGTAATAATTAAATGTTTGTGAGTATTTATCTGCAGGAGTTTTAAAATACCTACACAGTACAAAGGGATGAATAAAAATGCAAATATTTAGGCAAAATTATATTTATTCTACTAAAACTATAAAAAAATATTATGTGAAATGACTGATATAAAAATAAAATATTTTATTGACAAGTATAATGTAATTTTCTTATCTGATAATTACAAAGTTATACATATTTTCATTTACAAAAACGTTACGAGTGTGGATGTACAATATGGTACATAATTATTGTACAATATGGTACATATTAGTACATATACATCGATAAGCGTAACGTTTCTCTCACTCTAACGTTATCTCTACCTAAGCTTTCGTAGAGTACATGAGTGATGGTTTGTTACGTATGTTTGAAGTAAACATTGGTAAAAGTTTCTTTTTTAATAAGTTGTAACTCTCTAGGCTATTAAGAAAACTTATTACAAAGTGCACGGTTCAAAAACCAAGTCCTATGGAGAAGAACCGGCAAGAAACTCCATAGGTTCTATCTAAAAATATGATTGAATAAGTACTATATAATGTATTTTTTAGTTATATGAAATAAATATAACACATTTAAAAAAAAACTAACATAATAATTACCGACAAAAAAACTGAAATTTCGTTATTTAATTCTTTTCGGCTAATGATAAGATCGTAATTTTGATAAAAAATATAATATTTACGCATACTATAAACCATATCTGTTATTTTTTTTACTACATAGACCTGGGGGGTGTGTTATGAGGTGGTTACCAAGTAAATAAGTATTTAGTATGAATCACAAAACTGAGATAAAAATCAAATTAGGAAAATAAAAATTAAAAAGATTCATGGTGATCTTTAAAACAAGTTTTACCCTCTCTATAACATAGTGGTACTTTGCATACTTCGCAGCTCCATATGGTGCGCACAGGCATTTTTTTCGTGCTACATACACAGCAACGTCTTGATGTACCCCTTATAGCCAGGTGCTTGGCTAAAGCAGTCCTGATTGAGCGTGGCACTTCAGGTTTGTGCTTTTTTGATGGCAACGCAGACAGGAGAAGCAGGTTTGCTAGAAGTGCGAGACAACAACTTTTTGTTATTCACATAAGAAGGTGCCAACATATCTTGGTAGACATGTCGCCTAAAATCTTTCAGGCACAATTCTTCTAAACAAGAATTTGGATCCTTTTTAAGGTCTCTATAAATGATAAAAGCATTGACCACTGTGCAATCAAGAAAATGAAAGAATATGCGATGCCACCATTTCTTTGATTTCCGATCTATTGCGTAACTCCCTTTCAGTTGATCAAATTTATCCACGAAATTCATATTTTCATTATAATCTTTCAATGCTAAAGGACATGGTACTTCCATCCGTTCTCCAGTTTTTTCAGTCCTAGTTACATGAACCATATTTCGAGGACCGTGAAAGTTGGTCAAGATATGAACACAAAGTTTATCTTTCCATTTCATATAGGACACCATCTGATTGTCGCTAACTCTATAATCAACAACTCCGCGCTTCAACTGCCTGTCAGTTTTTAAAGTAGGAAGATATTTACGATTATAATTAACAGTGCCACAAGCATAAAAGTTTTTTTGTCTCAAATCAACCTGCAATTCCTAACTGTTGAAATAATTGTCGAAATATACCCTATGGTGCCTACCCTCCAATCCCTCGCAGAATCTCTTACCAACTTTTCCCCCCAAGTTAGTCTCCACCTTCTCTCCAATCTTCCCAGTATATATTTCAAAATCTAAACAATAGCCAGTAGAAGCAAGGCATATATTGTTTCAAAGACCTAAGACCTTTAAATTTTATCATAGATTCGTCAATAGCAAATTTTTCTGTATCGTGGTAATTTGTTTTGTAAGCGTTTCGAATAATTTCTATATATGGTCGGATCTTGTACAGTTTATCAAAATAAGGATCGTTTCGTGAAGGCTGCAGATTATTGTAGTGTACGATTGATCCAATGCCAAAATTTAAATATAAATTTACTATGTTACTATGGCCGCGTGGAAATATGTATATCTATATTATCTATCTGTCAAAACTTAATTAATATTTATTAAAAAACTCTTCTAGATAATAAATAAAATGTTTGTCTTGTAATTAAAACTAATCTGAGGTAGTTATGTGAAAATGAGTGTAAAATATTGATATTTACTTGCATACCTGCAACTATTTAGCTACTTTACGGAATTATCCTTTATAAAAAATAACCCTAAAGATGCCTTAAACTAGATAAAAAGCGAACTCTTAAAAATAAAAACACGCAAATACACTCTCCACAATTTACCTGAAAAACAAGCTTAGAACTACTTAAAATAACTTTAAATCCTTTAATTTCCGTCATGTGAAAGGTTTAAGAAAGCACTTATTACTAACCACTTGAACTTCAATTATGAACTTTCGCCTATCTCACGCAAGATGGCTATTTTAATTTAAATAGATTTTTTATTGATAAATTACGACAGGATTAGTGATACATTGGCTGCTCCAACAATAAGTCAAAAGCAATAGAATAATAGAATGGAATTAACTTTAATATGGTCATAGTACTGTAGCGTTTCTTGCTAATTTTAGTCTAAATAATTGCACAAGAAGGTTTCGAGCTACCTTTATGTAGCTGTATCTGACATCGACGCACAATGGATCCATGATGGAATGGAGTACATGATTCTGAACCCCTCAGTGCTGAAATTTTTCGTCGGCTTTTTCATGATTTAAAAAAAAATATATAGTTTTTTTCACTTTAGACCGTTCATAACTGCTATACTTTTATAACCCAATAAGATTTTAAAGTAAAAAATAATTAATTCGCTAATTACGTAAAAAAGCGCAACGAAAACAAAACTCGAAAAACTATCTTATCAATTGATTTAATAGAGTTCACATCAGGGATCAACGTCATACCTACAAACCCGCACGGCGGCACGCTTGCAACGTTCAAAGGCCAAACCGACACTTTTTTTAAAACTGTGAATTCTGTAACCGTTAATTAACGACATGAAGGACTATCATAATATTATTAGTGGCATGCGGTCTAACCTTTACGCGAAGTTTGCGTTACGATGTCAGATACACCCTGTATATGCTCATGTAACCGCTTTAAGGAATTACGGCATACATATTTTTGCCCCTGACGGACACCACGGTCCGTTAATGTCCCACTCGCCGTGAGTGGGACATTAAGGGACCGTGGTGTCCGTTGTTTGATATGGCGAGGAAGCGAATAGATGTCAACGTTTTCCTTTGTCAAGACGTAAGATTATAGTGAGGGGCGGCCGCTGGCTCCCAACTTGTAAATCTCGTAGAACATGTATGGACTCCCCTAATTACTAAAGAAAGCATAAACGGGGACTTATCTCTAACTTTTAAATAAACCACGAAGTTGACACTGACAAAAAGTACGGTGAAAACCGCGTGCATCACTTTGAAAATTTGACTTGCTGATTAGTTTCCGGTGGTGGGACAGATGATATAAACTATCGTGGTGTAGCAAAGTTTAAGTATTAAAATTACATTTTGACTTGTCAAAGCAGTGCCAATATTATCCACTCTCTAAATACATCTTACGTGCTAAAATAAACATGCTTAGGTTTCTCTTCACGTTCAGGTGGTTTGTGGGAGTGTTCGTTCTTAATACTGACTACATTCAGGTAGTCATCTGTGATCATACGCGCTTGACACTCTTCAGTCTTGCTCGAAGTACACTTCCAAACAGTGCCTTTCTTTGACTTTGCACTCCGAGAATAAGTATACGATTTATAAAGGAGAACATACTGTCCTTTTCTTTTTGTTTTTATGAGAACAGGTCCTGAAAGAGAAGAATATTAATATTTAATATTTGTTGAGTAATTAATGTTAGAAGGTCCACTTGATTGTTTTACCGAAAATTATAAGGAAACGGCAAGATCGGTTTATTTTTAATACAGATTCTCGAAAATACACCTTCAAAAATAACATCATGGAAAATATATTTACCCTAAAAACCTCAGGCCGGAGGCCCGCAATGACAGTACACAAACGCCGTGTGGAAGGGGTAAAGGAAGACTTTTGCCCAGTAGTGGGACATTATGGGCTAGATAGATAAGGAAACATTGTTATATAACACATTTGCAATGTTAAAATAATATATAACGATCATTTTTATAGATAAGTAAGTAAACCACGTGTCATATAGCTGTACAATGAAACTTCAAACTAAGAAACATGATTATTTATTCCATAATATTCGCTACGATGAGGGTAGAAATTTTTTTCTCTTACAAACATAGTTATGATCGTTGTTGATGATGTTCATAGCTACCTTTATTTGAAAAAAAAAATACAATTAATATTATTATTTTAAAATTCATAAACAAATCAGCATTATTTTTAAACACCCTTACAAACTAATGACTAATTCTTGAACATTCGACAAAAAACATCAAAAAAATAACATAGTACCTATTGCAACACAATTGCTGATTCATGCAAATCATATTTCTTAGGAATCACTAAAATATTGCGATTTATTAATTTCATAACTATAAAACACTCACTTTTAAAAATATTATAGGTCGTTATTGCTTGATGATTAATTTACCATCGATAAAAAGTTTTGACTTCGTGTAAAGAGGTAAAAATAATTTAGTAAAAATATTGCATATAAATCTATACATATACCTAAATATAAGTCTATGTATCCGCAAATGAATTTGCGAAATAACTGCAAACACGAGAGAATTAATTAAATATGACATAAACACATTAATATGAAAAAGTAGTAGTGTGGAAGAAAAAAAAGACACGTTGTACTGATGTTAAAAAGTTAGGGTACGGATAGAACCAACGGCACCTCTCAAGGCTACCCCATCATGCTGCCAAATAGGCAAATTTTCCCAATCAACTTTGAACCTAAAGCTTTGGCAATAAAGTTGACATATTAGAGTAGTTTGAGGTGCTGGCATTTGTACCTATATTTATCAATTCTATTAAAAGTCACAAGTTACGAACCCCTTTACTCTTTTTTATACAAACGTACTTGTGGTACGTTCGTTAGAAACCGCGGGCGCGAATTTAAAAATAATATTGCCTTACTTCCACATTGTGTTAAACTATGTACTTATATATATAGGCCCTGCCTGTATAAATGTACAGGTTTTTATACCAGACATTAGGGCAAGCTTTGGGCTAATATTACACTTAAACACGATAGCGACGCAACCGTAATACCCTGATTGCTAAACACGCTTTTAAACACAATCCGAAAGGTTTTGAAGGCAATACCTAATTCGATGCTCCTTACGGTTGAAAAAATTGTTTACAACGTAATTAATGCAATGAACGTTGTTGAATTGTTCAATCCCAATTTAACAATTCAGCAAAATGCATTGCGTTTTAAAGTTTGCTACCCAATTATCCCACAGATTCGCAAGCTCTAGGGACTAGGGTACCTCACTATCTAGCTTTCAGCGCTAAGCCCTTGGTTTGTTATTAGGTCTTAGTTGGTAGGTCGAAATAGTTGCGCCACCATGACACCTTGGTATAGTATTTGACTTACATTTCATTTTGCATAAAGCAATGGATTTTCTGGTAAACACTACAGGTTAATCTACAGAAACGGTTATACCTAAAGAGAAAAGAAAGAGAGTTGCACTGGTATTATATACGATTAGGTATATAATACCAGTGCAACTCTCTTTCCGAGAGGACATCTGGATTATATGATGGATTTATGTAGACAACGTACATGAGTACGTTGTCTACATAAATCCATCATAAATCCGCAAATATTTGGAGCCATGATTGTGATCGCCGTATATTTGCAGCACTCTATTATCGAAATCCGTGACAACGTTAACTTTGCACTTCCTCGAATTTCTTGAAGAGCAGTACCACTTTATTTGTGTGTCTTTTTTTGATAAATAACTCTTGTTATAGGTGTAACTCCGGTAAACCAATTTTGGCTCACCACGGGTTGACTTGACCACAAATGCTGGAAAAACAAGTTGTTTTTTTAATTATATTGGCATTTTGAAATGGTTAAATATAGATTTAAAACGTGAGATGAATGTCAAACAACCATTTTGAAAATTTCTCGTTTACAATTTTTTTGAGAGAATATAGACTAAGTAAGATTTTTAGGTTATTATCATGCTTTTGTTCTTTTTTTTACGTTTGTGCTGCATTAAACCTAATATTTTCGTCATTTAACGCTCGCGCGTCTTTTACTGTTTTTTTTCTTCCTTTCGTTACTCTTGAATTTTCTCCACTTTGCTCGATGTTTTAACATTTCTCTCTTAGTCAAATCTGAGACCTATTTGTATCTCGATTTCGTCAATTTGTTGTTTCTTCGTCTCATATTCTCGTAGACTTCAGGGCTTTCTATACTAAACCTTACTCTATATCTGCTTAGTTCTTCCGCCTCTGTCTGTGGCTTTGTTAAGCCTTAAAGTTATTGTATATCCTTCATTATTATTTTATAAAGAATATTGCTAATCCATTGCTCCAGATATTCGAAAAATTTGTCAGCTCAACAACATAAACAACTCAATGAATGTTGTTAAACTGCCAAAATAAAACCGATTGCTACTGACTGTATGTTACGTATTATCGCGCAAGTTAAAAAAATAAAACTTAGTCTTTTTGTAATCAATTATTTTATTATATTTTAACATAAACACAACAGTCTTCTAAAACATTTTAGTCAATTATAATCACAGTTATTCACACCCACATTACAACACCTAAATACACATAAAATAATCTCCTTAGAAAAGTGGCACATATTCTAGTCTTCACATAAAGAAATAGTTAAAAATATAAAATAAAATCACCAAATACATTTTTGAACAAATTGTGGGTCTGACAGACCATTTACCTTCTTACACAAGTTACAAAAAAAAAACAAAAACACATCAAGCATATTCTGTAGGAACACACGACCATATTTATCAAGCTAGCCATTTCCAGTATAAGCTGTTTTCTCATTGTACCTACTTGAAGCGTATACAATGTGAGGTCAGATAAAACTGGAAATGTATAAAAAAGGCATAAGTTTCTTTCATAGAAACGGCCAGAACATTCTGTGATAAAATCATCGTGAAAACAGCTAAAGTTGAAGTTAGCTGAATAAACACTATTAACAGATCTGTCAATCAGTTCACTTCTCACTTTCACTTTAATATATTTATAGAATAGATTGTCTAGTTACAAACAAGCAAGCAACAAAAATAGATTTTTATACATAGTACTTAAAAAAAAAAAATGTGTAGGAATAATAGAATGGAAAAGATTAGTTGTGAAAATAAAATTACTCGAGCAACTCTCTTTAAACATTTATTCACTACCTATTGTCCAGACGCCAGCACATCAAGCTATATGCTAAGGCTGCGGGTTGTTCAAAAAAGATCGAGGTGCAGGTAAGAGAAGGAACACGGTCCGTAAAAGTCTAAATGGCCCTTTTGTTTCGCCCAGACCAGGAAAACACATCAAGCTACCCGATACCGGCAAATTTACTCAAATCAACCTATTGCTTTAGCGATACAATTGAAAATCTAATAAAGTTTGATACATTGTTGTAGTAGCCTGGTGGACTGACGACTAAACGCTTTAACAATTTCTAAAATAACAATATTATGCTGGACATTACATCCACGTTTATAAAAACGTAAGGAATTGTGTTATATGTATATAATAATTGTTTTGTGTGATATGAACATAGTTTATTTTTTAAATTAGATATTGTTTGTAAACCTAGTATAAGGTACAATGGGGTTGACGTATCCGTGTGGATAAAAACCCCTTATAAACAAAGAGAATTAAAAAAAAAAGTAGGGAAATTTATAAGCTTCTTCTCTTTCTGACTGGTGTTTTTTTAAAATAAAATCTCAAATGCCTCTTCATTGCAATACGTAAGCAGTTAAAATACTTTTTAAATTGTTCAGTGCCAAAATTACAGGATTTGGCGTACTTAGTTACAAATAATTTATTGTTAGACTAGTTTCTATAAATTTTCAAAAACAAAACCCTGTTAAGCTATCGTCTCGCTATACTCTGCGTAATCCTCATCTTCGTTAGAATCGGTTGCTACGCTCAACTGTCTTTTCGACCACCTCTGGTATTCACCCCTTTCATTCACGTAGAAGACAGGAGGAGGATGCGTATGCTTACCATTCAGCACTTGAAATTTTCCTGTATTACTAAGTGTTACTTGAGCTTTACATTTCTTAGAACATCGTGAAGAACAAGCCCAAGTAACCCTGTGTTTGCTTTTACAATTCCTCGCAAAAGTATATTTTTCGAATACAAGTAATTCGTTTCCCTTTTTCGACGCTATGAAATGTATTTCTGGAACAACGCAATAAAATTCCATTGCTGAATTCTATTTATTCCTAGATAAAATGAAACGTTCAATAAAAGTCGTACATAAAACATTGTTATACAATTTATTAAATAATTAATATCAATAATCCAACACCATTAGCCTAACTTTGAACGATAGAGTAACATCAAATATAATCTATGTCAGTTGGCAATTTAATTTTTGGGGGAGGATGAGTGTGGTTGTCATTATATTTCGTTACCCTGAAAGGATGCTTATCTTCATTTGTGGAGACGTTTGCCTTACACCCCTTCTTGTGGTGACTTGAACACGTCCAGTAATTACCGTATTTCTTATAATTCCGCCAGGAGTACGTATACCCGCGGAAAAACAGCATACCTTGGCCTCTTCGGTTTCTTGAAGGTATGATCAGAGCATCTACAAAATTAAAAATAAGCTTAACGTGACGGCTAGCTATTTTGAGATACCCTGAACGTATATTATCTTCTGAAGTGTACCGGTATGTGTGAACTCCTAAACAACAATTCTCAAATGATCCTCTGGTCCAAGAACCGTGTACTTTCAGAAAAAAATATTACCTTTTATTACGCCACCTTAGCTGCTTCGCAGCTATCAGGTTTTAGAGGTGTCAAAGTCCTAGTACAGCTAAACGTGTGAATTTGTTTCTGTTTCATCTTTATCACTGGTTAACCAGTGTTTGAAACAAATTTTACACTGAGAGCTATGAGCTATATATGTATATACGAGCAGTATAGAAAGAGACGAACTCAATCTTACCTCATTTTAAAAACAATGATTAAAAAAGAACACTATCTACTTGAACACCACTTTTTTTGGCTCTTGCACTTGACTCATGATTATATTCATCATTATCATCATCATTTCAGCGTTAATCCCAGTCGCAATCATAGCTTTTCAGCTTTGGAGTCTGGTTACCAGTATAATTGCTGATTTTGGCTAAACTTCGAGATTTTCCGTGAAGCGACTGCCGTCTGATCTCCACAACCCGAAGGCGGTATCTAAGCATTGCAGTTAGACCAATTGTTAGACTTTTGAGGGCTCCAACAACCCGTAACGACTGCCACTAGATGTTCGTATGGCAACCGGGACCAACGGCTTAACGTGCTTTCCGAGGCACGACCGGACCAGTGCAAATATTCATATTCATGCATGGAAATATTTGCACTAGGGGGGGGTCGAACCCGTGCCTACCGCTACGCCACGGAGGCTGTCCGATGATTATATTCTCAGTCTCATAATCATGAGACTCTGTATTGTATCTATGTAAATGGTACACCATGGACTTCCTACAGTATTGTATTGCAGTATTGAAGAATGTACCTAAAACAGTTTAAGTAAACCTGTCCCAACAGACAGTATTCATGTATGTGCCATGAATGCCACGAGGTCAGCATTATCTTAGGGAACTGAACGACCGGCCATGTTCTAGAGGGAGTTCTTCTTGTTATCTCTCCTTTTTCCCTTAATCCATCCAAAGGTTGCCTTTAAAATATTGCTTTTGTTAATAAAACCTCCAATTGTGTCATCCATAGTAAAATTTCTACATTCATATGTGTGTTTTATGGTATACATGAACTATACATTAATGAACTACCTACCTACCTACCAACTTTCTACAGGTAGTACCATTTTTCTAAAGTTCTGAGCAATCAGTTAGTGTGGTGGCAATTAGGGAAGACTTATTTTCACTGTAGATCGAAGGACGAGAGCAGTAGACAATGTAGACATTCAAGATATTGAGGCCTATTGTTATGCTTATTAAAAGAAAGCAAGCAGGTAAGCATTTACGTGGTTTGTCCAATGGCACACTAACAATATTCCGTCATACTGTCTTGTAGTATGTGGTGGTGATGCAAAATTTAAGTTTAAATAAAAGATCCAATGAGTTTAAAATCATTTAATGGCACGATCAGCTTCATAAATGTGCTCTCAAAAGTTTAAATCGTAATTCATAAATATTGTAGGTACTTTACATTTAGCATTACATACATACATTGCACAATTTACACATACCATGATGGAAGATCATTTTATAACGACAAACATACTATATTACATACGAATATATTTTTTTCTATGAAAATTTTGTAATTTGCTTAATACATAACCATAAGTCATATCTCAATAGTACTCAATGTATACATACTATATATATATTGTATATATATTACATACGAATATATTTTTTTCTATGAAAATTTTGTAATTTGCTTAATACATAACCATAAGTCATATCTCAATAGTACTCAATGTATTACAATGAAACTTTTTTTTATGGCTATGGCATCAAAAAATCAACATATGATTATGCCAAAAAGCGCGCGTCTTTGCGTCACGACTAAACGTCGCATGTTATTAGGCTGTATGGATAAATCGCCTTTGCCTTTCATTTGTGGGATTATAACAATTGTTATTTTGTTTACTTTTAAGATAAAAGTTTTATCTGCGTATATTTTAAGGTCGTACAAAAAGTTTTGTATGCCACTGTCGCAAACAGCTATTGTAATACTCGTGCTGATCTATTGTGCCACTCAGCTTCACTTCGTGGTACAAACTATCACTCATATTACAATAGCTATCATTGCTTGAGAGAGCAATCATTGCTTGATTTTTTTCTTACAGTTTACTTCGAGACGTTTTACATATGCTTGGTATACATATTTAATATGAACCTACTATTTAAAACTATTTTTATCTGTAATTACACTTTGAAATTAAACGTGAAACAATCATAAATAAAAAACTAACCTGGTCACATATTTAATACCTAACCCTTGGTATGTAAGTATATACATACCTATAATTTGGCTATTAGTTCACCAAAATCCAATACAAACGGATCACGCTACCTTTTATTGGATATAATAAAACAATCACACAGACCCAAAAAAAGATGGCGGGTCAAGCTGGGCTCCTTCTTGAAGGAATAACCCATAGTCGCAGTAAATCGGGAAAACGGGAAGACGAAAGGGAGGCCTTTGCGCGGCAGTGGGACAACACGAACTTATAATAATAATAACATAATATGTAATACAAAACTAAACAAAATAGTCGAGAGCAAATATAAACACGACACGGTAAAGGATAGGAACATTTTGCATAAAACACCACACCACAGATAAATTAATATTTAATAAAATAAATTAGGGCAGAATTGCGTTCCGTGCACTAATCCTAGCCCTGCCTCTTTTCCTGGAGTGCTTATGAATTATACCAGTCGGAGTTTGGATGATCACCGGTTCAGAATGGTTGTGCTTCCCACGGATTTGCGTTATATTGTGCGAGCAGTCAGTCGTGATGATGGAGGGGCACTGGCTTCTTCCGTACATGACACAGTACCAAGTTGTGAAGCCATCCCTGTTAGGTTTGCATTGCTGACGATACAAAAGGCCTTGAAAGTATATCAGTTGAGCGCCACGTGTTGTTCTCACATATTTCGCTGTAAATACTTAAAGAATGAATACCAAAGATATTTCTTACAAAAGCAGTTTCTTCTCAAGAGTAAAAGCTGGGTATCCACTAAACAACAAGTCGATGTTGCACAACAATTGTCATGTCATGAAAGTAAAACTCGGTGGCAAAATCGCACTTTCCTAAACATGTCGGATGTAATGTTGCATTTCAGTTGCTTGTAGCAGATACCCGGCCTGTATTAACAGTTTACTAAAACAAAATACATGATAGTCACCACTTTCATCCGCCTTCTAATATCATCAGTCCCAAATTCGGCGGTTTGAGAGTGATGACTTGATTTTATGTCAAGATCTACTTATTGGAGGAACTACATTAATACTTACTGTATTGTTGTACCCAGATTTTGATTAGTTTTTGCTTGTAAGCTAAGCCAGGAACGATTAAGAAATCAAGAAAGTTCAGACATTGACTGCTACAATGTGTGATGGTATTCTTAACCATTTCTATTTTAGACGGCCATAAAGCCCCATCCAAAAAAAACCAGAAGAGCCAACAAAAGGCCCTCTATGAATGCACGACGACATACCAAGCTATAATTTCGAGTATAATCTAAATTCTCACTGTACGAAATTCCATTACAATGAAATATAAGTTAAAACTGATAGTAAAAAATAGAAAATACCGAAATATATAAACATTTTTTATTTTAAATTATTTATTTCGCAATTCTTAATCATATGCAGGTAGTATTAGGTTAATCAAAGAGTGCATGGAAAATAACAAAATCTTGCCAAAATGAGAAAAAAAACCTATAGGTTGGAATATAATACACAAAATAATTCTTGTATGGCACAGGGAGGTATTGTACCCCCACTATTCCTTCTAGTTCACATCAACAATATTCCTGAGGCTATCGGCAAAGATTGCATACTATTATTCTCTGTGGTACAAAAATGAAATCATCCAAGCTCTTGATAGAAAATAGAGGGCTAGAAAAAAACGAATAAAAAATACATAATACAAGTCGAGCATAAATAAATTAACATTCATTATGAAGATTCTCACATTGTCGATAATTGTGTATTCTCTGTAAAAAGGCAGGTACCAAACAGTAAACTGTAATACTGCAGTGCTGGCTTACCATGGTGTGCCATGATTATGTATCATTCGTATTTAGATACAGCTCTGTAATATGAGAAAAATCGGACAACTGATATAGTAAGAGATTTTAAAACTCAAAAAAGAATCTGGGCAATCTGTGGAGCTCAATTTTCAGGCAGCTGTAAGCCGCTTCCTCAAAAACTTACTACCTACCATGTTTATATATTTTTGAAATATATGTTTTTGTTCAGAGAAATTACAATTAATGTGAGATTAACACAGACAGGCTAAATATCCGAACATGATATAAAGATCGACTTCTGCCAATAAACCAAAAATTTTATTATTCAGATAAATGTATCCTGTAGGCCTAGTATGAGTTTTCAATACGAAACTCGTTCGTCGATATCGAGCGCGTTTGACTCAGCGATTGGCCCGCTTCAAGGTCGTAAGAACTCTCAACCAATGAGAGCGCCAAACGCGCTCGTTATCGACGATCGAGTTTCGTATTGAAAACTCATACTAGGCCTACTGCATGTTGATTGTTGATTGAATATCACAAATATTTAATAATTTAGCAAACAGTTTTTAAGTTACCACTGACAATTTTTAGAAAAATACTTTTCAAAATATTAACATTAATACCTTTCAGCTACTAGGAAACAAATCAATAGTATCTGGAATTTGTGAATTAAATAATTTTATAATTGACATCACTAATTGTGAATACATTTACACATTATGTTAGAATTATGTACCACATTCTATCAAATATTTTGATTTAGTGTTTATTAAAATTTAGAAACAATTGGGTTTTACTCAATACCAAAATTTTTTACTCATCTATTTTTATAAACAAATAAAACCTAAATTTTGAATCAGTGAATTGTGACATAAAAATAAAAAACAAACAAAAAATACTTTGTTTCTGGAATATTTTTAAAAGAACAACCAGACACTGGTAAATGAAGTCCCATAAAACAAAAATGTAATAAAGGACTTACCAATTCTATGCAGATTCGGCTTTATGTAGCATGCAATACTTACTTACCTGCGAACAAATACACATTTTTACTAATATTATCACTCATTTATTATTATCAACCAATGGATGTGATGCGGAAAGGTGGGATTCCCAGAAAGGTAGTAACTATTGAGATGAAATCTACACTATGGAATAGGTGTGGGTTGTAACGCCTTTTTCAAGAAACGTAGTGTAACCAGTCACCTGTCATAAAACAAGTTATTTTTGTAGCTAGTTATTTTAATGCAAATACTGTGATTGTTAAATAGAACCACCAACTATACAGTTACACGTGAAACAAAACTAGACGTGGTAGTTATTTCACATAACTAGTTACAATAACCAGTGACGAGCGCCACCTGGGTGTGATGCACAATACGGCTACAAATGTATGTATGAAATGACGCATTTACAAAAATAACTACTTTTTAATTTGACTCGTAACTAGTTATTCAGTCACACATCGTGTCGCTGGTAATTGTAACTAGTTATGTGAAATAACAACCACGTCATATTATGGAATGAAAAATACATGTTGCACTGAACAAAAATACATGGAATGGGAAAATAATTAAGATGACAGTTTATTTAAAAAAAACTTTCCATGAAAATATCATTGGACACATTAATTTCAAATATAATATTGAAATGATGGTGACAATTTATATTTTTCTTTTGATGGTGCCAAACAAGTAGCTGAATTCTGGGTCTTTAGATTTCTTTCGACATGCAAAGAAAAGAAGATAATAAGCCAACAACTCGTTACTTAACTAGTAAAGTTACAAGTAGACTAAATTTATAAGGTTATCCTTAACAATATGTGCCTATCAGACAGAGCAATTTTTCTATAAAGATAGCACAATCAGCAACCCAAATATAAGTAACATGACAAAACTTGTGCGAAAACTAGTAATATGTTAAAATTTATTTAAACTAAGTATTGTAAGGTTATTTTTGAAAGATGTGCTTATCACCCGAAAGTATTTATGCAATAGCACTTCCTGACATGATTCATAAAATTTTGATGACCTTGTGACAATAATTTGCCATATACTTATCTTCTTCATATCTTATCAGATCTATGAATGAGGGCAAACTTAACAGAAGTCTATTGCCCGGGTATGCGTAATAATAGGGCTTAAGAGTAATGGCTAAAAATAAACGCTGTGTGGTTCTATACTTTTTGGAGGGCTTTTTCATAAAGAAATCTTTTTGTTAGCTATGAAGATTTAATGAATGCATATATAACATATATGAAAAACTCCTTTAAAAGAGAATTACATTACACTGTACAACAACGGTGAAATAAAAAAAATGTACCTGTTATCTATGTTTCGCCGAAAATGTTCAATCACACAACTCACTTAATTCACTTTAAGCAAGTATAATAAGTGCACTGCACACTAACACAAAGTTCTTATTTGTTATGAAATCGCATGAAATGTAATATAAACATTACAATAACAAGAAAATTGAAAAAACGTAATCACCAAATTGGTCCAATTAAGATTTTTATGTAATGGTAATACACAGAAATGTTCACATATAGGCATGCGCCAAACCACTGAATTTGTAACATTTACATACAAGAACATTTTTACTCCGCCAAAAAGCAACAATTTAAAACAATAAAACTAATTATAAAACAAAATAAACAAGGGATCTTATAGGTTATGTCGAAGCGTCGAGGAAATGTCAAACAAGAAACGTCAATGGTTGAGGCATGACGGGCGTCCTAACCACGATACATTATTTAAAAATATTTTGTAGATTTTTTTTAATAAAGGCAAAATAAAATTATGAATATTGACTAATAATAAGAAGACATAAAAACCTAGATTTAGTCCCTGGACCTAGTAAATAATAATGTCCGGCTGACGGTTTTTTAAGCGCCAAGGGGCGGCATCCAGAATTTATAACTAAATACCAAAAACTGTACGTAGGAGCAAAATATGTATAGGTATAAAAACTCATTTGCAAAAACCATTGCAAATGTTAATATTGCTTTGTATGATTATTATAGGTAGTTTTATCCTCACAATTTGGTTAATAAATAATAAGAACATAATCATTTTCATCAGTATTTCATAAAATTTTGATACAATTTTGTTTTGTTTTTTTTTTTTTTTTTTTTAATTTTTTGAGAAATAATGCTAAACCTCGCTAGTAGTGTATGTTCGCTAGTAGTGTAGTCTGAAATAAAGATATTATTATTATTATTCCGTTTATTTTTCTACATAAACATATTCATTTACATTTTTAAATATTTATAAAAAACATATAAACATTTATAAATTTTAAAAATAGTTTTCCACTGATGGCGGGAGCGGGGTTAGAGCTCCAGAGACAGGAACCTCCTCACGATGCGGGCCGTATCGAGGAGTACTGCCTTTTGAATCTGGTCCTTGATCCAACTGCCTAACGAGAGCCTCAATAGATGTTGGTCGAGGCTCTTGGCTATGAAACCATTGGCCGATACGACAATCGGTACAATGACAGCCGAGTTCACATTCCACATGTCAACAATCTCGTGTGCCAAGCCGAGATATTTAATTTGTTTCTCTTTCTCAGCTTTCGCGAGATTCCTGTTATGTGGAATGCGAAAAAACAATCAATGTGAAAACAATCACTACTATATCAGGCTTATTTTTAACAATATTCCTGTCAGTAATGACAGACCTATTCCAGTAAAGCGTGACATGGTCATTTTCAAGAACTGGGTCGGGCACATACGTATAATACGGTACCTCAGAATCTACAAGTTTCTATTTCAAAGCAAGTTGATGGTGGATAATCCTAGTTACTTGGTTATGCCTGTGCAAATACTCGCCGTTAGCTAAACGAGAGCAACCCGAGATAATATGTCTGATGGACTCGTCCGGATGGTCACATGCCCGACACACATCAATCGTCCCGTCCTTTGTGGATTTTGTGGAGGAATACCGGGGAATAACAATGGCCTATACGGAGACGAGAAATAGAAGATATTACCCTCTTTGAGGTTTTTTATACGGGTAAAACCAAGGTTTGGGTGTAACATTAGGCTGTATTGCGTGATAAAAAGCACCTTTCCGCTTACCTACTTGTATTTTGCCACAGCACCTGCCATGTGGATAGCAAGTTCTTTTATGGAAGGCTCAGCAAATCCTAACCCTGGCATTTAAAATATTTAAGATCAGCGTCTTGGGACGTGACAGCGTCCTTAGCAAGAGCATCGACACATTCGTTTCCTCTTATGCCACAGTGGCTTGGAATCCAAACCAAGTGGACTGTTTTAAGGTTCTTGGCACAGGATAAAAGGGACTTTTTGATTTGGAGCAAGATTGGACTGTGCAGTTTGCTCTTGAGAGGCCTTTGCTCCAAAGCTTGCAGGCAACTAAGAAAGTCCGTGAAGATGACACCAAAGTATATGTTATGGGCTTCTATAAATAAACAAGCTTCCAGTTTGGCTACGCACTCTCCCGTAAACACTGATGACTAAACTGACACTGGACATCTAAATTTCAACACGATTTTTGAGTTTAGGTAGTATACCGTAGCACCAGTGCAGCTTGAATCTGAGAACTTAGAGGCGTCCGTGAAAAATAACTCAAAATTTCGACAGCGCTCACCAACCGCCGCATTGAAAATAGAGAAGGCCGAAGGGGACTTTATGCCAATATTATAAAAAATGTCAGGTTTGAAACATATGGTTTCATAGTCAAAATTGTAAGCAGAGAGATTCGGAAACTGAGCGATAGGAGAATCTAAATTTTGGTACCAACGAAAAGAATAATTACAAACAAGGTTTGTTAAAAAAAAATGTTTCCAATAATTGGAACTTCGGCAAACGGTATCCAGGTCTTTCACTCTTTGAACAAGCGGGTGAGAGTATTTAATAGTGACTCTAGCCCAAAATCTTGACGCTAGATACTGTCTTCTCAAGGCCAAAGGCGGTTCAGCGCACTCTACCTGCAATGCGTTAATTGGTGAGGATTTCATACAACCCAAAATGATCCTTAGGTTCCTGTCCGACGAAGCGCTCAAGGTCATGTGGCTCAACCACCTGCCTGCACAAGTTCGCGCAGTACTATCCGTGAACACTGAATCTACACTCGAAGTTCTAGCTGCGATGGCCGACAAAATGATGGAACACTTCGAACCAACAGTCGCCGCAGTCTCCGTAGTTCCCCCGCCAGCATCGGTCAACGAAGTACAACAGAACTCCGTCACAAATCTGCAAATCAGCATGCTTTGCAAACAAATCGAAAAGCTATCTCTCGAAGTCGCCGAATTACGAAGTAATCAGCAAAATGCATCACATCGCCGTTCCCGCTCGCACTTTGCTAGCCGTCAACATAGCCGCTCTCGCACACATTCAAGGCCGCGCGCTAGTAACGCGCGTACACCGAGGGACGCCGACTGGCTATGCCGTTATCACTATCGATACGGCGACGAAGCGCGTAATTGCGAATCGCCGTGTTCCAAGAGCAAGCAGGAAAACTAAAAAGTACATCGACTGTGGCGGGTGTTGATGTAAACCACACATCTCGCCGCCTATGCGTGATCGACATCAACAACAGAGAGAGATTTCTCGTCGACACAGGAGCCGACATATCGGTATTAGCCGTCCGAAATAAGAAAAATAAACCGACCAAGAATAAATACAAATTGTTCGCGGCAAACGGAACAGAGATTCGTACCTACGGAGAGCGCACGCTTGAACTCAACTTAGGTTTACGAAGAAGCTTCAAATGGACATTCGTAGTCGCCGATGTAAAAACCTCAATACTGGGTGCAGACTTCCTAGTATACCACAAACTGCTAGTCGACCTACACCAGAGGAAACTTATCGACCGCGTCACCGATCTCAGCGTGAACGCCATCAAAATAAATAACAACGAAGAAACTATACACATGGTCAACCGAGACCACGTATATCATGACATATTGAAGAAATATCCTGATGTTCTGCGGCCGATGTCACTCAAGACTCCAGTGAAGCATGACGTCACACATCATATTGAGACTACAGGGCCGCCGATATACTCACGGCCGCGCCCTCTACCGCCGGACAAGTACAAAGCGGCAAAACTGGAATTAGAGCGCATGATAGAGATGGGTATATGCAAGCCGTCAAAAAGTCCGTGGGCAAGTCCTCTCCACGTCGTCAAGAAAAAGGATGGGTCACTTCGTGTATGTGGAGACTACCGGAGACTAAATGCAGTCACCGTACCTGACAGATATCCCATTCCACGTATTCAGGATTTTACGTACCAATTACACGGCAAGAAAATATTTTCAAATTTGGACCTGAAAATGGCATACTTTTGGATTCCTATAGCTGCACAAGACGCACAGAAGACCGCAATCATAACACCTTTCGGCCTATTCGAATTCAACTACATGACGTTTGGATTACGCAACTCAGTCCAAACATTTCAACGTTTCATGCATGAAGTTTTACGAGGACTGGACAACATCGTATTCTGTTTCGTCGACGATCTACTTGTCTATTCAAATAACCAGGAAGAACATCGCCAGCACTTACAAATAGTACTCGAACGCCTAAATACCTACGGCGTCAGTCTTAACATCGACAAGTGCGAGTTTGATAAAGAAAACATAGAGTTCCTCGGTTATCAAGTATCAGCAAAAGGTATCAATCCCACGCAAGAACGTATACTAGCAATAGTCAATTACCCGAAGCCACAGACAGTACAAGAACTAAGAAGATTTTTAGGCATGATTAACTTTTATCGCAGCTGTTTACCACATCAAGCCGAAAATCAGCATGAATTAAACAAGTACCTACACAACAGCAAGAAAAATGATAAAACTCCGATACAATGGAACCCAGAAAGCGAGCAAGCTTTTGAGAAATGCCGACAAAGCATACTCAAGGCCACAACACTTACGCACCCGATTCCGAACGCAACGTTACGTTTATATACAGACGTATCGAACACTAGCATCGGCGCTGTATTACAACAAAAGGTCGATGGCGTATGGAAACCACTGGCATTCTATTCAAAATCATTGAGTGAGACGCATCGAAGATATAGCGTATATGATCGCGAATTATTGGCAATGTTCACCTCAATTAAGCACCTACGTCGGCTGATAGAAGGCAACGACGTAACAATATTCACCGACCATAAGCCATTAACGTATGCATTATCAAGACCGCCAAGTACCAGCGATACACCGAAAAGAGAGCGTCAACTACATTACATAAGTCAGTTTTGCTCGAAAATTCAATACGTTCACGGTTTGGAGGAGGAATCTTCTTAGGTAGAATAAAACTGCGTGTCCGATATGATCTGTTTATTCGACTTCAAAACCCCTGCTTATATCTACATTTTTTATGGTACAAGTTGCGGTATGACTAATTATTTACAATTATAAAATACAATATTATTACTGCGATCTTTAACACGCGTCGCGTCTCGGAGAGGGGCGCGGGGCGCCGCTGGCCCGCGCTGTGAATCTATAAATATAGGTAGACGCGCTGAGTCGTTCCTTTTCGCCGAGGGCCGCCCGCCGTGTCAAGATCTCCGCTGCGCTGCGCCAGCTTCGTGTGTCGTCTTCGCGCCAAGATTCCACTGCGATGTATCCTTCGTATGCAGTCTTCGTGTAGATATCTCCGCTGCGATGTAACCTTCGTGTGCAGTCTTCGTGTACAGATCTCCGCTGCGATATATCAACTCCGTGTGTCAAAAACGTACTTACGAGTGATGTCGTTGAAACCACGCAACGCATCACGTATCATATTCCTTTGACAGTAAACGCCTTTTTCAAGGCGGCCTCTTGTTCCTTTCAACAGATGTGTCAAACCAAACGTATAGCGTCTCTCTCGAGACGGCGTTGTTCAATTATTCCTGAATGGATGATGTCAAAACGTATTGGTAATAAGGTGTTGTTGGTATTCCTTGGTAACTGGTAACTGTTTGGAGGTAACTGGTAACTGTTTGGAGGTAACTGGTAACTGTTTGGAGGTAACTGGTAACTGTTTGGAGGTAACTGTTTGGAGGTACGGTAATTCTATGTGTGCTGTATGTGTGTTCCTACAGCATCCCCCTCTTAAGCGAATCGTACATTTTTTTTAACGGTGCGTCCGGTGCGAGTGACGTAGGATTCGCGGGTTGTACTCGAGGTCGGCGGGGTCAGCGGCCGCGGCTCATTATTAGCGCTCGATGTATGTGTGCGGCGAGTGTCACGTGCGTCTGTTGTTCCTCTAGTAGTAGATTCTTCTTGCTTGAGTAAGTGTGCTGGTTTGAGTCTGTCGATTGTGATGACAGATGTTCGTAGCGGCATCTGAATGGTAAATTGTTTGTTGCCGCGATGTAGAACTTTGAATGGGCCTTCGTAAGGTGGAGTCAGTGGGCTTCGTACGGTATCATTACGCACGAAGACATGAGAACACGTAGCCAAGTCTTTGTACACGAAAATCTTTCTGTTGTTGCTATGTGACTTGCTGTTTGGAGATAGTGTCGACATTGTTTCGGTCAGCTGACGGGCGAATTCTGCGTCGTCGTTTTTTGGCTGTGTAGGCGTGAAAAAATCTGACGGTATTCTTAATGTTGACCCGTATGTCATGAGAGCTGGGCTGACTTGCGTATCTTCACGTAAAACTGTTCTTAAACCAAGGAGTACGGTCGCTAGTTCCTCGCTCCAGTGTACGCCGGCGTTTCGCGCCATAAGTGCGGATTTCAAGGTTCGATGCCATCGTTCGACTTGACCGTTTGCTTGAGGGTGAAATGCGGTGGTTCGAATCCGTGTTATGCCAAATTTCTTCATCAGTGCGTTGAATAATGACGACTCGAACTGTCTGCCTTGATCCGTTGTCACACGTAAGGGGCAGCCAAATCGCGCTATCCATCCCTCGTAAATTGCCTTAGCAACAGTGTCGGCGGTGATGTCACGAGTAGGTATTGCTTCGGGCCATTTAGTGCAACGGTCGACCATAGTGACTAGGTATCTATAGTCATTAGACGGCGGAAGTGGTCCGACAATGTCTACGTGAATATGTTCGAAACGCGCTGATTTTTGAAACTCGCCGAGCGGGCTGATAACATGTCGCTGGATTTTCCCGCGCTGGCATCCGATGCATGACCTTGTCCACATACCGACTTCTTTATTCATATTCGGCCAAAAGAATTTAGTGACCATTATCTTTCTTGTCGTACGTACGCCTGGGTGGCTAAGTTCGTGTTGTGCTTTGAACGCTACAAAACGATAAGACGCTGGTAGGTACGGGCGTAAGTTGCCTGTTGATGTTTCGCATATGATAGGTCGTTGACCTCCGGGCAATGTGATTTCTGCAAATTTCAGATTCGGGTTGGTCATGCTGATCTTGAGTTCGTCGTCGTTCTCTTGGTCTTTAGCGAGTTGATTGTAGTCGATCGTAGATTGCGACAAGTCGATTTCTTCTATACGAGATAGGGCGTCGGCCGCTTCGTTATTATTACCGTGAACGTATTGAATTTTCGAGCAAAACTGACTTATGTAATGTAGTTGACGCTCTCTTCTCGGTGTATCGCTGGTACTTGGCGCTCTTGTTAATGCATACGTTAATGGCTTATGGTCGGTGAATATTGTTACGTCGTTGCCTTCTATCAGCCGACGTAGGTGTTTAATTGAGGTGAACATTGCCAATAATTCGCGATCATATACGCTATATTTTCTTTGCGTATCACTCAATGTTTTTGAATAGAATGCCAGTGGTTTCCATACGCCATCGACCTTTTGTTCTAATACAGCGCCAATGCTAGTGTTTGACGCGTCTGTGTATAGACGTAATATTGCGTTGGGAATCGGGTGCGTAAGTGTTGTGGCCTTGAGAATGCTTTGTCGGCATTTCTCAAAAGCTTGCTCGCTTTCTGGTGTCCATTGTATCGGAGTTTTATCATTTTTCTTGCTGTTGTGTAGGTACTTGTTTAATTCATGCTGATGTTCGGCTTGATGTGGTAAACAGCTGCGATAAAAGTTAATCATGCCTAAAAATCTTCTTAGTTCTTGTACTGTCTGTGGTTTCGGGTAATTGACTATTGCTTGTATACGTTCTTGCGTGGGATTGATACCATTTGTTGATACTTGATAACCGAGGAACTCTATGTTTTCTTTATCAAACTCGCACTTGTCGATGTTAAGACTGACGCCGTAGGTATTTAGGCGTTCGAGTACTATTTGTAAGTGCTGGCGATGTTCTTCCTGGTTATTTGAATAGACAAGTAGATCGTCGACGAAACAGAATACGATGTTGTCCAGTCCTCGTAAAACTTCATGCATGAAACGTTGAAATGTTTGGCCTGAGTTGCGTAATCCAAACGTCATGCAGTTGAATTCGAATAGGCCGAAAGGTGTTATGATTGCGGTCTTCTGTGCGTCTTGCGCAGCTATAGGAATCCAAAAGTATGCCATTTTCAGGTCCAATTTTGAAAATATTTTCTTGCCGTGTAATTGGTACGTGAAATCCTGAATACGTGGAATGGGATATCTGTCAGGTACGGTGACTGCATTTAGTCTCCGGTAGTCTCCACATACACGAAGTGACCCATCCTTTTTCTTGACGACGTGGAGAGGACTTGCCCACGGACTTATTGACGGCTTGCATATACCCATCTCTATCATGCGCTCGAATTCCAGTTTTGCCGCTTTGTATTTGTCCGGCGGTAGAGGGCGCGGCCGTGCGTATATCGGCGGTCCTGTAGTCTCAATATGATGTGTGACGTCATGCTTCACTGGAGTCTTGAGTGACATCGGCCGCAGAACATCAGGGTATTTCTTCAATATGTCGTGATATACGTGGTCTCGGTTGACCATGTGTATAGTTTCTTCGTTGTTATTTATTTTGATGGCGTTCACGCTGAGATCGGTAACGCGGTCGATAAGTTTCCTCTGGTGCAGGTCGACTAGCAGTTTGTGGTAAACTAGGAAGTCTGCACCCAGTATTGAGGTTTTTACATCGGCGACTACGAATGTCCATTTGAAGCTTCTTCGTAAACCTAAGTTGAGTTCAAGCGTGCGCTCTCCGTAGGTACGAATCTCTGTTCCGTTTGCCGCGAACAATTTGTAGGTATCCTTGGTCGGTTTATTTTTCTTATTTCGGACGGCTAATACCGATATGTCGGCTCCTGTGTCGACGAGAAATCTCTCTCTGTTGTTGATGTCGGTCACGCATAGGCGGCGAGATGTGTGGTTTACATCGACACCCGCCACAGTCGATGTACTTTTTAGTTTTCCTGCTTGCTCTTGGAACACGGGGATTCGCAATTACGTGCGTCGTCGCCGTATCGATAGTGATAACGGCATAGCCAGTCGGCGTCCCTCGGTGTACGTGCGTTACTAGCGCGCGGCCTTGACCTTGAGTGTGAGCGAGAGCGGCTATGTTGACGGCTGGCAAAGTGCGAGCGGGAACGGCGATGTGATGCATTTTGCTGATTACTTCGTAATTCGGCGACTTCGATAGATAGCTTTTCGATTTGTTTGCAAAGCATGCTGATTTGCAGATTTGTGACGGAGTTCTGTTGTACTTCGTTGACCGATGCTGGCGGGGGAACTACGGAGACTGCGGCGACTGTTGGTTCGAAGTGTTCCATCATTTTGTCGGCCATCGCAGCTAGAACTTCGAGTGTAGATTCTGTGTTCACGGATAATACTGCGCGAACATGGGCGGGCAAGTGATTGAGCCACATGACCTTGAGCGCTTCGTCGGACAGAAGTTTGCCACTTAGGTCGCGCATTTTACGTAGCAGCTGGCTCGGTTTCTGATCACCGAGTTCGAGACCGCTGAGGAGTTTCTGAAGCTGGCGATGGTCTGATTCTTGATAAGTGGAAATCAGTCTCTCTTTCAGCGCGCTGTATTTACCGGTGGCTGGCGGTTCCAGTATGATGTCGGCGATTTGTTCCAGGTCGCTGCAGCCGAGTAGTGGGACGACAAGGTTAAATTTTTGCTCGTCACCTATCTTGCTGGCGGCGACGGCGGCTTCAAACTGCGCGAACCAAAGACGCGGATTTTGGCGCCAAAATGGTGGTAGTCGTGCAGGCAGCGATATCGTAGCTACGTCGTTCTTCATTGTTGTGACGCCTAATGGATCGCTGAATTCTTCGCTCCTCGACATTTTTTTTAATATAATTTCTGCAGGGATTCAGTCTTGATATTTCTTCTTTTCTTCGGGGTCACCAATTTGGAGGAGGAATCTTCTTAGGTAGAATAAAACTGCGTGTCCGATATGATCTGTTTATTCGACTTCAAAACCCCTGCTTATATCTACATTTTTTATGGTACAAGTTGCGGTATGACTAATTATTTACAATTATAAAATACAATATTATTACTGCGATCTTTAACACGCGTCGCGTCTCGGAGAGGGGCGCGGGGCGCCGCTGGCCCGCGCTGTGAATCTATAAATATAGGTAGACGCGCTGAGTCGTTCCTTTTCGCCGAGGGCCGCCCGCCGTGTCAAGATCTCCGCTGCGCTGCGCCAGCTTCGTGTGTCGTCTTCGCGCCAAGATTCCACTGCGATGTATCCTTCGTATGCAGTCTTCGTGTAGATATCTCCGCTGCGATGTAACCTTCGTGTGCAGTCTTCGTGTACAGATCTCCGCTGCGATATATCAACTCCGTGTGTCAAAAACGTACTTACGAGTGATGTCGTTGAAACCACGCAACGCATCACGTATCATATTCCTTTGACAGTAAACGCCTTTTTCAAGGCGGCCTCTTGTTCCTTTCAACAGATGTGTCAAACCAAACGTATAGCGTCTCTCTCGAGACGGCGTTGTTCAATTATTCCTGAATGGATGATGTCAAAACGTATTGGTAATAAGGTGTTGTTGGTATTCCTTGGTAACTGGTAACTGTTTGGAGGTAACTGGTAACTGTTTGGAGGTAACTGGTAACTGTTTGGAGGTAACTGGTAACTGTTTGGAGGTAACTGTTTGGAGGTACGGTAATTCTATGTGTGCTGTATGTGTGTTCCTACAACGGTAATAATAACGAAGCGGCCCACGCCTTATCACGTATAGAAGAAATCGACTTGTCGCAATCTACGATCGACTACAATCAACTCGCTAAAGACCAAGAGAACGACGACGAACTCAAGATCAGCATGACCAACCCAAATCTGAAGTTTGCACAAATAACATTACCCGGAGGTCAACGACCTATCATATGCGAAACATCAACAGGCAACTTACGCCCGTACCTACCAGCGTCTTATCGTTTTGTAGCGTTCGAAGCACAACACGAACTTAGCCACCCAGGTGTCCGTACGACAAAAAAGATAATGGTCACTAAATTCTTTTGGCCGAATATGAATAAAGAAGTCGGTATGTGGACAAGGTCATGCATCGGATGCCAGCGCGGGAAAATCCAGCGACATGTTATCAGCCCGCTCGGCGAGTTTCAAAAATCAGCGCGTTTCGAATATATTCACGTAGACATTGTCGGACCACTTCCGCCGTCTAATGACTATAGATACCTAGTAACTATGATCGACCGTTGCACTAAATGGCCCGAAGCAATACCTACTCGCGACATCACCGCCGACACTGTTGCTAAGGCAATTTACGAGGGATGGATAGCGCGATTTGGCTGCCCCTTACGTGTGACAACGGATCAAGGCAGACAGTTCGAGTCGCCATTATTCAACGCACTGATGAAGAAATTTGGCATAACACGGATTCGAACCACCGCATTTCACCCTCAAGCAAACGGTCAAGTCGAACGATGGCATCGAACCTTGAAATCCGCACTTATGGCGCGAAACGCCGGCGTACACTGGAGCGAGGAACTAGCGACCGTACTCCTCGGTTTAAGAACAGCTTTACGTGAAGATACGCAAGTCAGCCCAGCTCTCATGACATACGGGTCAACATTAAGAATACCGTCAGATTTTTTCACGCCTACACAGCCAAAAAACGATGACGCAGAATTCGCCCGTCAGCTGACCGAAACAATGTCGACACTATCTCCAAACAGCAAGTCACATAGCAACAACAGAAAGATTTTTGTGTACAAAGACTTGGCTACGTGTTCTCATGTCTTCGTGCGTAATGATACCGTACGAAGCCCACTGACTCCACCTTACGAAGGCCCATTCAAAGTTCTACATCGCGGCAACAAACAGTTTACCATTCAGATGCCCCTACGAACATCTGTCATCACAATCGACAGACTCAAACCAGCACACTTACTCAAGCAAGAAGAATCTACTACTAGAGGAACAACAGACGCACGTGACACTCATCGCACACATACATCGAGCGCTAATAATAACGAGCCGCGACCGGTGACCCCGCCGACCTCGAGTACAACCCGCGAATCCTACGTCACTCGCACCGGACGCAACGTTAAAAAAAATATACGATTCGCTTAAGAGGGGGGTGATGTAGGAATATACATACAGCACACATAGAATTACCGTACCTCCAAACAGTTACCTCCAAACAGTTACCAGTTACCTATAAACAGTTACCAGTTACCAAGGAATACCAACAACACCTTATTACCAATACGTTTTGACATCATCCATTCAGGAATAATCGAACAACGCCGCCTCGAGAGAGACGCTATACGTTTGACACATCTGTCGAAAGGAACAAGAGGCCGCCTTGAAAAAGGCGTTTACTGTCAAAGGAATATGATACGTGATGCGTTGCGTGGGTTCAACGACATCACTCGTAAGTACGTTTTTGACACACGGAGTTGGTATATCGCAGCGGAGATCTGTACACGAAGACTGCACTCGAAGGTTACATCGCAGCGGAGATATGTACACGAAGACTGCACACGAAGGATACATCGCAGCGGAATCTTGGCGCGAAGACGACACACGAAGCTGGCGCATCGCAGCGGAGATCTTGACACGGCGGGCGGCCCACGGCGAAAAGGAACGACTCAGTGCGTCGACCTATATTTATAGACTCACAGCACGGGCCTGCGGCGCCCCGCGCCCCTCACCGAGACGCGGCGCGTGTTAAAGATCGTAGTAATAATATTGTATTTTATAATTGTAAATAATTAGTCCGTAGTATACCGCAACTTGTGCCATAAAAAATGTAGATATAAGCAGGGGTTTTGAAGTCGAATTACACAGATCATATCGGACACGCAGTTTTATTCTACCTAAGAAGATTCCTCCTCCAAAGGTTCTTAGCCTGAATACCATCCAACCTTGCCAAAGCACCTTTATCGCAAGGAATTTAGAGGAAAGATCCATAGTCCAGAACCGGACTAGAGCATTGTATACCAGTTTCATGGAGTGATGAGCACCCCACCAGACACCGGCAAGAACTTTAAGATTGGGAATAGTTCTCTCGCACCTATTAGCTAAATAATTTAGATGATGTAAACCAGTCAATTTAGAATCTAAAATAACGAAATAGAAACTAAAATAACCTAAAAATTTAACTTTGCAGAAACCGGTACCTACACAATGCCCTTGGACGCTTACCGAAATTTGAGGTATTAATCTCCTGCGAGAAAATACAACCACAGCACTTTTTGGGGCAGACAGACTCAGGCCGTGGAAATTTAGCCATTGGTTTAGAGAATCCAGGGATATGCATAGAGATGTTGCAACGTCGCCAACAGAGTGATTGGTGATATATAAAGCTAGGTCAGCAGCATACTGAATCTGACAGTCGTTATTCAGGCATGAGTTTACGTCAGCTGACTAAGCACAGATCCCTGTGGTAGGCCCTTCCATGACGTCCTGGCGTCAAATTCTTCCCCTGGGACTCTCAAAACCAAAGACCTAGACATAAGTAAACTGCAGATGCACTGTAACATTATTTCCGGTTTTCTCAGCTGTTGCAGTTTTTGCCTAAGAATGGGAAGACGGACATTATCGTATGCATTGATGACATACATGACATTATATATGAGGAAATGTCTAAGAAGGTGGCGACTACAGATTCATTTTTGGAAAACGATGTGCGAATATCTGATCCCAAAATTCCAACACTATCCATGGTACTCAGTCCCTTTCTAAAACCAAATTGACACCTAGGAAGTAAGTCTCTTGATTCTAATAACAATTCTAATCGGTTTGTCTGAGGAGCGATTGGTCTGAAGCTATTTGGGTCATCAGCCAGTTTGCCTGGTTTCAAGATAGGAATATTTATTTGAGTTTTCCACCCAGCCATTAATGTAACAAAAATTTAAAATATTTAAAAAGAGGGTTTGTGTTCCATGACCCGCATGTGTCAAAAAGGAATAGACAATGCCGTCTATACCAGCGGCAGAGTCGTAGACATGGTTTAATACTAAGTTAAGCTCCAGCATAGAAAATGGCGCATCTAGAAGATCGTCAGAAGGAATTAGAGACGGCTGATTGAGTTCATTTTCCGCTGGTAGATACGGAGGAGCCAGTTTGTCAAAGAACCGCTCAGCAGTTTCATGAGGGATGGGAGAGGAAATTGTAGATGATCCGGACCGAGGAACCGGAGCTAAACCGGTTGATCCTCTTCCATACAACTGATAAAGAGGTGGATGGGGATAAAGAACCACAAAAGATAACCCAACCAGCGCGTTTGTTCCCTCGCAGGAATCTTTTAAATTCAGCGAGGATCCTGTTGTATGTCATTAGGTTATCGCTAGTCATCGCCTCATTGTAGGCCCTTTCAGCATCGTTCTTTTCCTTTATGGCTTTTGTACATTCCTGGTTCCACCATGGAGGAGAAGGAATTTTTCCACGAGCAGAATTTTTAAGGGGAAATCATGAGTCAGCACTGGCTGTTATAGCAGAAATTAGGTTTTTATAATAGTTTGACATTTGTAAGGGACTAAGAGACTTAAAATCCTGTGAAACTAAATTTGGAAGAGAGTTAATTTTGTCCTCCAATAGTGAGGAATACTCCGTCCAATCAGGGTTAGACCTCAAGAGTGGGAGCTCGATTTTTCTAAATATATTTTATCAGCCAAAGATATTAAAATTGGGTAGCGGTTACTTCCATGTGACAAACTGGTACACTCCCAGTGACACAACACTGCGATATCCAGTAAACAAAATGTAAGGTCAACATAACTCGAGTTGGGTAACCATTGTTTAATATACATAAGTTAAGGTCATCTAAGATTTCCATTAAACCTTCCCCAAAAAAGTCGCAACGTTCAGAACCCCACCTCAAATGATGGCAGTTGAAGTTCCCCATAACATGTACAGGGCCTTCTAAGTATTCCAGGGTACGCCCAGGACTGGGAGTAAACTTTGGTGAGGATGAGCAATATAGACTGATAGGAGGGTTATACCCTCCACCCTGCCGGCCAGAATGCTAATATCATCCCCTACAAAAGGCAATGTTGCAGCCACAAGTGGAACACGACTGCTCATGCAGAGAGCCGACCCGCCATAGCCATCAGATCGGTCGCATCTGAGAATATTGAAGGAAGGTAAACGGAAACTAAGACTCGGAACAAGCCAAGTCTCAGCGAGAGAACAAGCTAAGGGTTTGAATTTGTTTAAAAGGAATGTGAGTTCGTGCTTCTTATGCAGCACGCTCCTCACATTCCATTGAAGAAAGTTGAGGCATTGTTGTAAGATTGAAGAAAGTTGATAAGTGGGCAACGTTGGACGGTAATTGAGTTTTATTAGAAGAAGACATTAAAATTAAAAGGATTTTACTGAGAAGTTCAATTATTGAGGACAAATTTTCAGGAGATTGTGTAGGTTGAATATAGGCTATTTGACAGATTTATAATTTCTATTTTGAAATACTTGGTTGCGGTTAAGAAGTTCACAGAAAGTATTTTTTTTTATTTTAAATACGTATTTCGTAAGAAACATGCAAATAAAAATTCAAAATTCAAATAAGCTGCCGAAACGCTTTATTCAGCAAAATGGCGTCGCGCCTTGTGAGTGACGTCACAAGCATATAAATATAAGTAATATATGATATAAACGATTTTCGGTTCCGCAGTGGCGTTTGTATTTATTGTTGTTATTTGTTGTTGTTTATCTAGTAAAATGATTTACAAGTGATGTGCTGTACCGAGTTGTACAATTACATCGATAAAACACCTGAGAACACAGAACAACAAGTGCTGATGCGCGTATGACGTCATTGTGACATTACCAATCCGGATTATATTTTTGTGTTTTTGGATATATTAATTGTTATTATTTTTATTAAAACTCATGTAAATGGCATAAGGAACCCTCATTTTATGCATTTAAAGCAAATAATCACAAATAAATCACACTGTCAAATAGCCTATTGAGAGCACAGCCATTAGGCCGAGAAGATAAAGGAGTGCTAGTAAGCTGCTGATGTACAGATTTACTATAGGAAAGAGAAGCTTGGGTCTTTGGCTTAAGAAACACAGTTTTGCGGTATGACTGGGTTTGTGACTTCGTAATGTCAGCATAGATACGAGAAGAATTGGGGACTGTTTTACTTGCTTCACCGTACGAAATCACTTTCTCAGACATAATGGTTTTGATAGTCCTCTGCCTGCTGTACTCCGGACAGGACTTGCTATTAACAAAGTGACCCCCAGAGCACAACATGCAGAAGGCATCACTTTCAGCAATGCTGCAACCAACACCAGGGTGATTATTGCCGCACTTGCTGCAGCGGGGTTTGGAGAGACAAAGGAATTCTACATGCCCAAATCGGCAACACTTGCGGCATTGGATAGTAGGGTATATATATTGCTCTACGGTAAGGGATGTGTAGAAGCAGAAAATGCGGTTAGGTAGAACTTGGCCAACAAATGTGATGACGCAAGTTTCTGTGGGCCTGTATTCTATTAAACCGTCTTTATTAACTCTTCGATTTATCCTCCTAGCTTTAATTATAGGTCCACAGCCAGCTGGTACTTTTAAATACGCCAGGACTTCATCCTCCGAGAATTCTGTAGGGATACCACTGACAACGCCCATGCGGGTTATGTTAAAAGATGGAATAGTTGCTTCATAGTGATTTGAACCCAAAACATTATTAGACAAGAAGGCGTTGGCGTCCTGAGGCGATTTAAATTCCACGGATACGCGGTTTCGGCCAACCCACTTGACGGCAACAATATTGCTTAACAGTACGCAGTTGCACAAATACAATAGAAAATTACAATAAATCTTTGGAGGTACACTCCTAAATAAAAGTTCGTGGATACGGGAAAAACAGTTTAATCACTATCACATTTATAGGCGTAACATAACGCTAGTTAACAATGGTAGGATAGACTGAGAACACTGAGATAAGTTATGAGAGTTACAAGTCTACTCTTTTATAACCGACCGCTTGTCGTAAGGTTTGTATACGTACTGCGGCAATGCAAGCCGCGAGCCATAAGTGTTTAGGGTTGTAACGTTAACTAGTGTTGTGACACAATACGCCACAAATCAGTAAGGCTCTTTTACGTGTGCGCCTTCAGTTAAAGAAGACCACAGCTTGCACATATAACTAGGTCTAAACACAATCATTAGAGTGGAGATCCGAAAAAAATTGGCTGTCTGTAGAACTCCGTCTACTGCCGATATTTGAACGTGATAACGTCTATTACATGGTAATTTTTTCTGGGTGCAATGAAATTATTTAAAATAAAGTAATGTATAACATTTATATTTTTATTTAATAGTTTGTTTAAATTTTCTAAAAAATAAAAAAAAAAAAGCAAAAGAAAAAGAAAAAAGAAAAAGAAAAATTAAAAAGGAAAAATTTAAAAATTAAAAAGGATAATAAACGTCCGTTACCGTCAGGAATCGATCCGCGGCACCTCTTGAGTGAGTCGATATTAATCCGAGCGTTTCACGACTCGGCTATCAATGCTTTAATCATGTATGCGAAAAACTGCTACTAATTGTTTACAACCGTGCTTTTAGGTAAATAATATTGCACTCTAAAGCTACAAGGCTAAGGTTAGTTTTAGTAGGCGTGGACTCCGTGTAGCGTCAGATTCGGCCGTTACGCAGTTTTCGCGAATGACTCCCAGCATACCGATTTAATAGACGTTATCACGTCAAAAAATAGTAGGTAACAATAGTAATTAAATATTATTTCAGAATCTGTTGTAAGTTAGAATGGGAGTATTTGTAGTTAGTTTCGCAGAAAAGTGCTATAAATATTGAAAAATATAAAATACTACGCGCATTGAAGTGGAATTCGGACATCGAGGGGTTACTATGACGTGTAAAACCATCATGTTTCAGTTTAAAACAAAGATGGGGCAATACAGGTTGAATAGCGCTATCCCTTTTTCCCACAACGATATAACGATGGTTTTAACACGTCATAGTAAGGTCCCATTCTTATTACCTACCATCTTAAGTACATAAAATGTAAAATTAAGAAATTGTATTTTCTAGCATTTACTGGACCTTTAGGTTGATGGTACAAAATTGTATTAATGCTTTTGTACCGACTACAGCTGCTACAGCAGTCGATAATGTTAGCGTAGTGGGTTAAATATTTTAAAATGTGAGGTGTAGAAATGGAACGCGCTCGGCGCCATAGTTGGTTCGTAAACATTTTGCTAATGTCAAATGTCAAAACAAATAATATTAGATTGTTTATTTATTAGGCGATTTTCTTGTTCTACGACACCGTAAAACATATTTTGTACCGCGAATAATCTAAATATGTACAATTTAAAGACTATGTGCAAAAATAAAATATTATGTTTGGCTGTCAGTGATTCTAACCTCGAAATGTTTCTTGTTATTTTATAGTTAATTGTGAATTAAATCAAAAACAAGTGAGTTATGTGATAGTTTCGATATTAAGCGGTGATGATAGTGATATTGTGATATGTTGGTGTTAACCAGATTTTGCGGGAAGCGGTAAGTACGTAGTTATAAGATTTGGAAGTTGTCATAACACTTCTTCCTTTTATTTCCCTTAAAAATTTACAGTTTGATGTATATAAGTATATAGTAGCAATATTTACATTGATTACTAACTACGAAAAGGATTATTTAATGAATAAGTGTTTATTTATTCTAGATACACAGCACATTTCTTTTTGTTTAAACACATTTTAAATTTTCAGTGTTTTTGTTCAAATGCGGAAGTTATTGCCTTTTTCCTTTAGAACGTGTATATATTTTAGAGTTAATACGTTAGTATTTACTTTTAGTATTCATTTCTGCAAGATCTTACAATATTTTTTGCTGCGGTAAGCATATTGTTTTGTTGTATTTTTTTTGCAATTTCTCAACAGGATTTTGTATTAGTAGTGTCTTTCAAGGTAAGTTAAAGAAGTATTCATAATAATAATCGCAAAAAGTAATATAAAGAATAACTTATTTAAGTTTATTTATTTAATGAAGGGAAAGTAGTTGGTGTACTCACACTCCTTACTTACTTAATTGTGAATAAATAATTATGTACCTCATATTTTGCCTGAATATTTCATTTTGTACACTTTTAAATCCCTTTCCGATTCCATAACACAAATACATCGCCAACACTTTAAAAGGTACAGGTACATGCAACTAAATCTTGAATACAACCAATGAAATATTAAAGTATTTTTTAATGAATATATATGGTAAACTTAAATTTATTGCATTACCTATGATAACCTGTTGCACATGAATAGTGTTGAAATAAAAAGCAAAAAAAAGTGCTATCTAAAAGTCACTTGTGCAAGTGATATTGGTTGTAGTTATAGATATACCTATCTATACATCACAACACTCAACTGGATATTTTTCTTTTTATTAAAAAAAAAAGTTGCTCCACACTAGAAATTTCTCCTGTATCATGGGTGCATTTATAAACATATAAACAAACATACACAAACATCCATACCCGGAAAAACTACTTGAGGTCATACAAATATTTGTTCCGTATGGGAATCGAACCCGCAGCATGCAGAGAAGCAGTCAATACCTTAACCACTGCGCTAACCTGCAGTCAAGTCATATTGAAGATTAAAAACAATATCCATTCAATGATGGTATATTGTGTGATGGGTTAAGCAAAGATGTTCCTATAACCAATTATGTTTAAGTTCCGTGTAAAAGAGTAAACCCAAGTAAAGCAGTATGTCCATTGCCATAAACGCTTCTTATTGTTTTCCTTCATAATTTTTTCTTCTATTTATAGCAGGTACATAAACATCTGAGGAGGAACTTGATTAATGCTTCCACAGATAGGCAAAATTTTTATAAACTGGTGTTAAACGTATAAAGGTGTACTTTGTGATCAAATTTAGCAAAGAACGACGAAATACAGAAGAGCTGCATAACTGATGTTTTTAATTATAATTTGCCTCATTTTTTTATTTGTTTTATTTTACTGATACTTCAATCCAAAGTCTTCATTTGCAACAATGTATTTAGAAAGGTAATATAGCAACGAAAGCATCCACCTCTTTTGTGGAGAGTTAGATGCCGTATAACTTTTTTTGAATGTTTTTCATACGTAGGTTATATTTCCTTTCTCTTGCTTAACACCAGCTATACTTAGAGAAATTGATTAAAGATACCTAAACATGACTTTATTTTCCAGTGGTTGTTTACTACCCAAATGAAAAAGGTGCGTATTAATTAAGCAATACCTCTTTTATCTCAATGGACCCATTATGGTTTTAAAACGTCATAGTAGCGCCTTATTACATTACATTAGAATGCAGGACATTTTGCAATTAACTTATTAAAGTTAATTTAATTTGAGAATGTCCTGTAAGCTTGTGGTGGTAACTTTAAATACCTAGTTCAACCAAATTTGACCAATTGGCATTTTATATTAGAAGCGAAGAGTTAAAGAAGTTTCGTCAATTCGGTTTCATTTGTAATAAAATATTTTGCTCAGTTTTTAAGAACTCGAACATTAAAGTGTTAATCATTTTTTTCATTGTGCCATCGTCTTTTTTATTTTGTTTTTCCTTCAGTTCGACCAACATTCGTGAACTACCGTCACGGGATTGTAATGCTACTAGACGGCTACACCTACAGCAAGTCCACGAGATTGAACTGGTACTGTTCCCGAAGAGTGTCCTGTGGCTGCAAAGCGAAGGTTAAACTGACAGCAGACGAGAAGTACATCGAGAGACTGGTCTTTATCCACGACCATGCCAGAGAAAACTATGTAGTATCGAACAGTGGGAATCTAATTAAGCTAAATTAAAGGTTTAGGATGACTGATCATGATAGCTTACAGGCATGTCGCATAACTGAGACAGTGGCGCCGATTCTGTTGTTCACAAACTAAACTAATTTTAAGTTATGTGCATCTTTTTCTTTACATTTCGTTAAGAAAAGGATAGAAGATAAATTTTAGTTTAATCCTGTCAAATTAAGATACTCCGTCTAGACAGTTTAGACGCGATTATAAACATGGCGACTTAAAACATGCCAGTTTACGTCAGGAGCGCACTAATTTGACAGGTCTAATAAACTGACATTTTATCTTCTGTTCCTTTCTTAATGAAATAGAAAGAAAGAGATGCACTGAACTTAAATTTAATTTAGTTTGATAACAAGGGAGTCGGGGCCAGTGTCTGCGATGTCTGAAGGATGCGGGAGTGAGGAGCGGGAGCAGGGCTCTTCTTTTCGTATCGACGGCAAACGTAAAATGCGTTAACCACGCCCAAATGAGCTAGACACATCTGTTGCTTGTCAAACGATTCATAGGCTTTTACGATCCAGTGGGTGCCGCAAACAACATCGGCAGGTCCAGACGAAGATGGCGAGATGAGCTGGATTGAGCTTTACAGAGTGAGGCCTTTGTCCAAGTGTGGGACATAAAAATGAGTTGGGTCCAGTAGGCTGCCACGCCAATCGTGTCAGTGGTAGTTTTTAAGTCCTCAGAAGTTCGGGTGTACACTGTGTACGCAGGACACTGGATTGATATTCCAACATACTAACATGGTCTTGTGGAGTGGAGCATCGCATTCACGTAGGGTGGGAGTAATCCCCCATTTTGCTAGATTGTGATTGGGTCTGCAGGTTTGAATTCATCCAATCGATCTGTATTTTTTTCATGTTTTTGGTCGAATTGACAAATTCTGCGTGTAACGTGTAGATTTTGCCAATATGAAAATTTAAGTTGCATTGTTGTTGTACGTCTGGTCGATTTGACGTTTACTTTCTATATTTTTTACTATACAGTATGTTAAGAAAACCCTGTCCGACCCGTGAAGGTCGTGGTATCGATAACTGATTCTACTAATGCATACAAAACCGGGCTAAAATTAAAAAACAAATCCCCCTAAAAAAATAAATATTATTTCGCAAAAAGAGGTAACTTAATAAATACGCGTTAACCACCCTTCGGCGGGCGGGCGGCAGGGCACGCGGCACGTGATCGCTTCGCTATTCGCTCATAATAATACCGGTGTTGTCACTTTTTAAAAATTACCAAATTTCGGAGAAATTGGATTTAATTCGCGGGAAAAAAAGATTATTTCAAAATTCATTTGTATTGGTACTATGATGAATACGTAAAATTTTATATTATATTTGGTAATGTGTTTACCTAACCTTTATTATCCTTATGGGTCGGACAGGGTTTTCTTAACATACTGTATATTAGAATTTTATTATAGAAAAGAATTTATTATTTATTTCTTTTAGTAGCCATGTTTGGTATTTTCAGTCATATAAACATTATAGTCGCGAAATATGACGAGATGACAATTTATTAATTTGTAGTTATTTAAGTAAATAATACTTTTAACGGCCGGTTTTTCAATTGACAGATCCTTTTTAATCGTAGATGAAAATTGACGAAATTTCAAAATTATTCCTCGGATAAAATTGTGTGGCTGTGAACAAAATTTATAAAAAATATGCAATAACACTCATAATTATTTCAGGCTCGGGGCCTGAGTCTGAAATAATTCTATATAAGAAAGAAAGAAAATTTTTTATTCCACACAAACAAAACGCACTTTACAACTAAATATCATAAAATTAACAACAAACAAAACATTAAATAACAAACAAAATACAGGAAAAATAAATATCACCAAGTCTCGTACTCTAACATGGAAAACTGCCAAATTATAAACAAAGTTGGTTTGATGTCAAAGCCAGGCTTATAGACCATAGACGATGGAAGTAATAAGTACCTACTATGTACAACGTAGTACTTATTACCTCCATGCCATAGGCATTAGACAGTACACATTATACAATTAAAACCTTTATTAAGTACTTAATTAATATTTACAGGATATGAAATTCCTTATTAAATATAAAATTGTTCTAAGTAACTTTAAAGAGATAGTTTATAGATTATTAACTTGTTTTAGCAGATAATAACAATTACGTTTGAAACTGTCAACATTAAAAAAAATATCTTAAATAATGTTGTCACATAATTCAAAGATCAGCCTCAAAGAGAATAAAGAATTTAAAAGAGTTTTGACAGGAAAGCTAAGATGAGTCTCACGCGAATTTTTCATTGGACTTTTAAAATTATTTATAGTGTCGTTTACTAAATAAAAGCGCGTGATTTGTTTAGTAAAAAGTGCATTCAGTTATAAGTCATAAAGGACATTGAAATATCGCAGTATAGTGGCCACATCATGACTTTGCATAAATTCTCCCTCGTAGACGGCTCACGTGGCCGTTTTTTCAACTGTAATTAGCGATATCCCCGATAGCCTCCGTGGCGTAGCGGTAGCGAACGCGGCCGTTGCGGAAGGAGGCGCGGTTCGATCCCCGCACAGTACAAATATTTGTATGCATGAATATGAATATTTGCACTGGTCTGGTCGTGCCTCGGAAAGCACGTTAAGCCGTTGGTCCCGGTTGCCATATGAACATTTAGTGGCAGGCGGTACGGGTTGTTGGAGCCCTCAAAAGTCTAACAATTGGTCTAGCTGCAATGCTTAGATATCGCCTTCGGGTTGTGGAGGACAGACGGCAGTCGCTTCGCGGAAAATATCGAAGTTTAGCCAAAATCAGCAGTTACACCGGTAAAGCGGACCCCGGACTCCAAAGCTGAAAAAGCTACGGATGCGACTGGGATTAACGCTGAGATGATGATGATGATGATTGGCGATATCCGCCATTACTGTGAAATAAAATTTTCAAAGAATTTCTATAATATGTTACACGTGTTATTGGCAAAATTGTGGTAGCTATTCCTTGGCGGCCATTGATCAAGAGTTGAGGTTGAATCTCACCTTGAAAAAAAAAGAAGAAGAATTTAAAATGTATTGAATTTAAGTATTTTAATGGTGATTCTAGTAAAATTTGTATCTGCTATTTAATTACTCGACTTTCATTCTGTACCTACTGCACCACCTTAATTGCGTTACATACCATCAATCTGAATCAGAATCATTTTGAAATAAAGCGATAATTGCAGTGCATAATTATGAAAACCATTGCTAGTGATAGGTAGAGCAGAGCTCCTCTTATTTATGTACAATATAGTCTTTGTTTTCTTCTTATTTTTTCATAGATTTTTTTTATATAAAGATTTCAAAGAATTAATTGTTTAAGACGTGCTCGAAGAGGTCCTTTAGTAGATGTTAGCTCAGCACCTTAATTCTATAAAACTATCAATCTCATTCTGATTAATGCATTACTTCATATGTTCGAAAAATGTCTTCTCATTCTCATCAACTTTACCAACAGAATGAATCTCATTTTTCAGATTTGTGATATTGAATTTATACCATACTAAACATTCTTTATCTGTCAACCGCGACAGCTTTTGTTCGACCCAGTTTGACTGGAGTCATGTATAGAATCCTTGGTAAGTTTTCCTGTCGATATGCCCGCCCCTCTAGCCCCCCCACCCTCTGAATAAAATAATAAAATAAAGTCGTTCTTTCGTTTATGTTACAACAGATTTTATTGCGGTTTGCATCATTACTTACTTATTTAATCGAAAATCTGGAATATAATTTTATCATTATTTTATTTCGGTCATTTTTCAGATTTGCGATACGAATTAATACCAACTAATCGAGGCAAAGGCAACCTTTTATTGCTGCTTAACGGCTACACATACTCCCGGGGTCAACAAAGCAATCGCTACTATTGTTCGAAAAAGCAATCTACTATAAATTGCCGGGCTAAAGTGAAGCTTGGTGCTAATGGCGCTATAGTGAGCGGTGACTACAAGCACACCCACCCTCCTCCTCAGTTTTTTAAGACATCCTCCGGAGAATACGTGAAACTTTCTGATTAAAATACTAAATATTCTTTATATCATCCTCTCCTCAGCCAAAATTCCCACCAACCCGACAGCTTTTGTTCAACTCAATCAAAATCCATCCCAAATCCATGGTAATAGGTACATAGATTACTACTTCGTTTTCGCTTATCGTTCTTACTGACTTCTTTACTCTATGTTCGGTCTCTTTATGGTCGAAGTGTGATGTTATATAGTCTGTAACGTTCTTCAAGAATTGGGCTGTAAAAAACAAAAAGAATTTTCCAAATTAAACTAGTAGTTCCGGAAGATTACCCCTTGTATTGAACAAAGAATTTTTAAACCATTTTATTATTAGGTATATTGTTGTAGAGTAATAAAACAAAGTCGTTTTTCGTGTGTGTATGTTTGACCTTTTATCCCCCCAAAACTTTACAACAGATTTTGTTGTGGTTTGCTCCATTCGAAATTCTTTAACTATATTTTTTCATTATTTTGCAAATGTTTCAGATTTGCCATACGCTTTTATACCAACTAATCGAGGCAAAGGAAATAATTTATTATTGTTGAATGGCTACACATATTCCCGAGATCAACAAAGTAATCGTTACTATTGTTCAAAGAAGCAATCTACTATAAATTGCCGGGCTAAAGTGAAGCTGGGTGCTAATGGCGCTATAGTGAGCGGTGACTACAAACACACGCACCCGCCTCCTCATTTCTTTAAGACTTCCTCTGGAGCATACGTTAAACTTTCAGAATAAATACTAAAAACTTGGTTTCTGAGATCCTTGCATCATCCTTTCCCCGATTCTGACTCCCGACTTCTAACAACTTTTGAAAACAGCCTGTATTTCAATGTACCTATAGTGTTTTAACTATTTATTTGGAAACGACTTTTTATACACTACACAATAAAGATTTTAAATATATAAATTTGTCATTTTATTTTAAAGCCTGGATCGCATGAGGCGAAAACTCCCTGTGAGTACAATCACCGTTCAGAGCAAATTTGCTTATTGTAACAAACTACCCGCTGCGAAAAGAAAACAGTCGCCGCGAATGGAATTTTTGAGTATTTTCATACTAATCGTACAGGAATCTGATTCTTCTACAGCTAATCTTTTTATTTTAAAATTTATAATGTTATAAAATTACTCCGTCTTGTCGAGGTTTAATAATTCAGCCGGTATGTTCAGTAAAAATCTGATCGTGAAAACTTAGGTGCATTAAGCTGTCACTTTATTTGATGGTAAGGATTGCTCACGTCATTTGAGTTTTCTCGTTTAGAATTTTACAGAAAAGGTTGAGTTGAGTTGTATTTAAAGTTATGTTATTTTTTTCTGATGTTCCTCTTTTTCAACGTACCTATACCGGGGTTGTGTTAAAACACATATTTATACCAACGTATTGAGTGAAAGGCAGAGTTTATTACTGCTCTCTGGCTACACATTCTCTTGAGATCAACAAAGCCATGGCTACTGTTGCTCAAATGCTGCTGGATGCTAATAGTGCCATCCAGCACACGCTTCTTCATCCACTATAAGACATCTGGAGAGTAAGTAAACTTCAGCATCACGAATGTGTCAGATGTAACAGAAACACTAATATTTTATTATTTAGTTTTAGTGCAAGAAGAAAGAAAGAAGTGAAGAAGTGAAGATTGTGAATAGAAGTGTTTATCGCACTCGCTAAGGTAGGAGTTTTTGAGAATTCGTCCCTTATAGTAGTGTTTGCGGGTTTATAAATTTATTGAGTTTAGTTTTTATCATAATTCATTATGATATTTTTTTTTACTTTGTTTATTTCTCTCTGAACTAATTCTCAGAGTTTCTGATACCACAAGGTTACACGGGGATCAAAAGTTTGTATAGGACTTTGTCTTTTTAATGATAGGAAATATTAATATGGCTTGTAGCATTTAAAATACAATTGTGCGAACTGATTTTGGTCTTTATATTACAGACAGATTTCTGAATTATCTGGCATTTGGAGTTACTTACGTCTTGTGGTCTCCTCAAATGTGTCCATATGTCCAAATATGTTTCTTTTGATGAGTGTGCGAAGGAACTGCATGATTTAGTTCCCCATCTCCGTTCCACCATCGGACGACCCGTCGCACGACGAGTTTCCACCCTTACGTCGTTAACACCATTACGATTCGGATGAAGCGTTTCGCCTCCTCTTTTGTACCGCGTACATCGAGGGACTGGAACAATTTGCCAGCGGCGGTGTTTCCATCGGGCTACAATTTGAGTGTCTTCAAGGCTAGAGTGAATAGGCTCTTAATAAACTAGAGCGCTTTACCATCATCAATTGCGTCACTGCTTACTATCAGGCGGGATTGCGATCAAAAATATTTGGAAATGGTCGTCGGGTCGTTGAGCTCCTTAAATTGTTGGGTCCAAAATGATTGTTTGACCAAATTTGCCCTGAAAACTCTATAGTGGTGCTTGGACTTGACAATATTAATGTTGCTGTAATTATGGCATTTATGTAAGTACTTAATACTTTTATCTCCGCTTTTTTTTTACAGGACTTGAATATGAATGGATTCCTACTCCAAAGGGTAAAAATTTATTACTCCTGAACAAATATACGTATTCACAACACCATTCCAGTAATAGTTATAACTGTTCAAGAAAAATGAAGGGATGTAGAGCTGCGGTGAAGCTTAATAAGTACGGAGCTATTGAAAAGGTCAAAGGTGTACACTTGCACGAACCGCCACGCTACGTGAAAACGGCTTCTGGAAACTATATTAAAATATAAGATTCAGCTTTGATTAACTCTCAAAAGAATTTTTTAAGCTTTGTAGAATTCTAACAAGAAACTCTTGAAAAATATAGGTATAATATAGATATGGAAACTTAAGTTAAGATAACTTTTACTTTTATAATATTACTTATTGGGATATTCAGTTTTAGCTGACATCACATTTTTGAACCATCAAAAGTTATACTTAGTTATTATAAGTCATAATTTATTATTCAGAAATCTAACTTTGTTTCCAATCTATCCTGAAATGTTAGTACGGACGACAGCAGGTCAAGCTACCCGAAACTGTCAGATTTTCCCAATCAAAGTTTAGCCTTAATGCTTTAGTGATAAAGTTGAAAATCTAATAAAGAAGTCTGTCAGATCGTTGTAGCTTGACGTGCTGTCGTCTGTACATTTGAGGGTAGATTTGAAACAAAATTTATTTAATCACACGAAATGTTTGTTGAAGTTAGTACTTCAACACACACCTCGTGTGACTTATTTCAAATATTCGCTGTCTTTTTTTTACTATCAAAATCTGAAAGAGAGTGCTTGGCCCAACAGGCTTTTGTTGATGAAATTATACCCCATTTTTTCTGTATGGTCGTAATAACACCAATATACGAGTGTCGTGTGTGTGAGAAATGCGTAAATAGAAGGTCTCAGGTGTGACGAGTTACGTTGTGTTCGAGTTTGTTTATTTACATTCATTCCTGTAAGAGTGTTTATAAGGAAAAAGTATTACCAGTGTGGCTACCATGAGCTTTCATTACGAAGACTCGGTCATCGATATCGAGCGCGTTTGACTCGACGATTGGCCGCTTCAAGGTTGTAAGACCTCACCCAATGAGAGCGCCAAACGCAGTCGTTGCTTAGCCACACAACCAGCGTGGGTATAATTCCTCACATATAGGCTGTCTGTGAGCTGATTGTGGATGAGTGTGTAAGTAGTGAAAGATAAGCAGAACAGCGCGTAACAGTAATGAAATGCTTACTGTTACCTGCAGGATTTAATTGAATTAATAATGAGTATGTATGTACATTAAATTACAGACTCCTAAATAATATTCTTAACAATCATAGCCTCATAACAAAAGATAAAGATTATATTATTAAATAGCGAAGTTGTGTAATTTAGGCCTACCCCTATGGGAGTGGAGTTTATGTATGTTTGTGCTAAGTGTTTAAGGTTTAATAAATATTATTTAAGTAATTGGGTATTATGATTTTTGTGTTTATATCGATATAGTATTTGGAACTTTCCTTCGTACCAGAGATTAAAACAACGTGTGCGCGCTTATATTTTACTCGATTACAGCAAAGCTAAAAGAAAGAGGGTTTATGTTATGAGTAGCCTATACCTGCCTGTCTGTATGTATGTTTGTTTTTAAATAACCATCCGCTTGTCAAGTAATTTTTGCGATTAAGTACTAATTGCACGACTTATGATTCCGGTTATATTGATCTTTTTGTCACTGAAACAAACCATTTTTACGGTCCCTTCAATCGATTTTGATTTCTAATTCGTAGGCATATGGATGGCATTGCCTACTATAGTATGGTAATTGCGCAACATACTATCTGTAGTAGGTTTCATGTTTTTTTTTTAATTAAAAAGAAAACCGTCGTAGGTATAACTCAACTCTTATACAAAAACAGTCAAACTCAACATTTTGGAACATATGGTGCAATTATTATTATTAATTATTATTCCAATTGATAAAAATAGTGCAATTAGGGTGCAGGTGCCATTTGTCGTGCTACCAATGGCAATAGAAGTCAAAATTAGTTGAACGGCCTGTAAAAAAAAAGGTTTATTTACTTTAATAGTTTAATGTATATATATTTTCCGAATGGAGTAGATGTAATATCATTGAGTTTTATCGCCTATGGTGTTTACAATTGAAAACTATTCAGAAAACTCGATTGGAGCTTTAACTTCATCATTTTTGCCAAATACATAACAAGTATGTTTGCAATTTATGGTCGTGGTGGCCTTGTGGTTAAAACACCAGTCTCTCAAGTGAGTGCGCGGGTTCAATTCCAGGTCAGGCAAGTACCAATGTAACTTTTATAAAAAAGTTATATGTACTTTCTAAGTATATCTTGGACACCAATGACTGAAGGTGAACGAAAACATCTTGAGGAAACCTGGACTTTAAGTTTGAAATCGCCAACCCGCATTGAGCAAGCGTGGTGATTACGCTCAATCCTTCTCTGTATGGGAGGAGACTTGTGCCCAGCAGTGGAACGATAAAAATGTTGATAATGATGATGTTTGTAATTAGAAATTTAAGTCATTCATTATTTTTATTACTGCACTTTTACAGGATTACAATGCGAGTGGATTCCAACCCCAAAAGGCAACCTTTTACTACTACTGAACAAATATACGTATTCACGGCTCCGTTCCAGTAATACTTATCGTTGTTCACGAAAAGATGCTGGATGTAAAGCTACGGTGAAAGTTGATCAGTTTGGGAATGTTGAGACAGTCAGAGGTGTGCACTCGCACGAACCCCCACGGTATATGAAATCGGTTGCTGGAACCTATGTTAGAATTTAAGAATTAGCCATTATTGTGATATCGTCGAAAAATTGTATCTTTAAGAATTACTGCTGAAGAAAGGCCAAAAAATATTCATCGAGTCGTGACTTATGTATATTCAACTTTAAAAAATATGGGGCCACGATAATACTACCTCTTAAATAATACAAAAACAACTTGTTGTTTTACTTCCTTATTTTTTGAACTCCTTGAAATAATTCAGTATTATTAGAAAAGTTCAATACTTTTTTAACAATATTAATATGTAGAATATAGCAGATAGTACTTAAACAATTATGATAAAAAAAAAGTATTTAGACAATAATTAACTTTAAGACTTGCTGAGATTTCCGCTGACCTTTCGTTACGCCATATGTGGTACAATGTAAAAACGGATGAATTTGTAATTACTTAATGCAGACGAAAACGAGATATTTCCATAAAACCCATTATTCTGAACCTCAACTAAGTCTACTTTTAGAATCTCGTATTGTTTGAGCGACTGTACTATTTACATTTTTAAGTTTTATAATGCTATCTGTCACAGAAACGTTTTTGAGGTAAAGAGAAAAATTTTAGCAGAGAAACATGAACAGCTAGAGGCCTCGACTGAAAAAAATTAAAAGAATGGAATCTAGATTCTATTGTTTTTTGAGTGATGTAAGTTGTACCTTTTTTTATTATTTTCCGGGGTGGAAATCCTCATAGGATGCCCGCCGCCCTGGGGTGGGCGACGGGGTATGTCAGACTTTTACTGACTAAAACCACCCGGTGTGTCTTCTATCAAGAGCGCGCGTGGGGCCGCGGGAGTCTAAATTCTTCCACGGCCCCACACCCTCGTGCTGTCCCGGTCTGTCCGGGCCTCGTTTCCTGCACGGGGTAGTGGGGTGTTAAACTGCCCCGTGCATCGCCTCGAAAGGCGCGCGCCTCCGCCTCGGGGTCCATCAATGGGGGGCGGGGACTTCCCCATGTCCCTCGCCCCTGGACCCATTCATGGGGGGCGGAAGAGGGCGTTATCCGCCCTTCCTCGGCGCATGTAAGTTGTACCTGACACAACTCGATTTTTATTGTTTTGATGACGTTATTGCTTTTTTTGGAAGCTATGTTGGATTAAAATTATTATAAAACTTGAATTACAAACTGTCGGCGACGATCAGCGATTCTGGATATTTGCAAAGATGTTTAATACTACATTACTACCCAAGTATAAAAACTTTCAAAATTGCTTCGGAAATTGAGGAACTTGAGAGGACGCGCTAAAAAATGGACATCTTGCAGTTAATATTACAACTATAAACTTACAACTGAAATTTTTTTTCTGTTTTATTGGCTGGATAGGTGTTTAAAGTTCAACAAAAATATATTATAGGTAATTGGAATTTTCTCGGTGGTAAGCCATACCTAACGTTGACTGCCGGCAGAAGTTACCACCCACCAGATAAATCTTGCTACCAAGTGATTCGTTGTGTTCCGGCACGATGTCTGGTGAAGCCGTATGGAGGACGCGTCTGAGCAGTTGTTTTGCGATGTGCGCCGGGTACGATGCGCCAAATGTTGTTGTGTCGGAAGTTTGTGGCGGGTCTCCAGATCAATCTCCTTCTGGCGCAGAATCATTGGTCGTGTTTTTGGGTTTAACATTACATCACCACGCTCAACTGCCGTCTTCCTTCCTATTCACAAAGTTTTTTGAGTAAATAAGCTCTTAATAAACTAGCGCGCTTTACCATCAACGATTGCAGATTGCGGTCAAGCATAATAAATTATACCACCGATTATTATAGGTAATGAGTATGACCGTTTGTATTTTTATATTACATTAAATTTAAACTAGTATTAATGGCTCTTAAAAGACTGGTGCAGGTCTATAGTATTATTAAGTCTGAAATCGTTAACCCTCATTGAGCAAGCGTGGTGATCGCCAATCCTTCTCTGTATGAGAGGAGACCTGAGCCCAGCAGTGGGACGATAAAAGGTTGATGATGATGATGATGGTGGTGTTCTAAGGAAACATTAATAAATAATTTATTTAAATATTAATTTTGTCCGGAAAACTAGATTGAAATCCTTCACTTTTACGATGCGAATGTAAAGAGTCAAATTAATGAGAGAGAGAGTACAACGTAGACGTGACACAATGGTAATTTGTTTGTAATTGCGGCATTTAAGTTATGTATTATTTATTAAAAGAATAAATAATATTTTATTTTCACATTTTTACAGAACTTCAATATGAGTGGATTCCTACTTCAAAAGGGAAAAGATTGTTGCTGCTGAATAAATACACGTATTCGCAAAATCATTCTAGTAACAATTATCGGTGTTCGCGAAAAGATGCCGGATGTAAAGCTTCTGCGACACTTGATAAGTATGGAAATGTCGAAAAAATCAAAGGGGTACACTCCCATGAACCGCCAGTCTACATAAAAATGGCTTCTGGAAATTATATTAAAGTTTAAGAGTAGCTAATAATGAACTGGATAATACTGCAATGATACTGGTCTCTTTTTTAATTCCCATAAAAGAAATGGCTTGAAATAAACATTGAGGTTGTGATTCAAAAATAATTTATTAACTTCAACTAGCGTCGATAATTATAAATCTTAGCTTTAACGGTTCACATATAAAAGTAATGTGTTTTAGAATTATTTAGCAAGTGTTTAAGATTAAATAAATAATATAATATTTTTGTGGTATTTTACTAATTTATTTGACTTTTCTTTTTACTAGAAACTAGCGACGTGTGCGCTTAATTTTTTTAAATACTAGCGGCCGCCAGTTACTTCGTTCGCGTGGAGTTAGTTATGCTCCGCTCCTATTGGTCACAGCGTGATGTTATATAGCCTAAAGCCTTCCTGGATTAATGGGCTATCCAACACAAAAAGAATTTTTCAAATCGGACCTGTAGTTCCTGAGATTAGCGCGTTCAAACAAACAAACAAACTCTTCAGCTTTATATATTAGTATAGATTACGCTTAAATTCGTTGTCGTATCGATAATGAAAAGGTGGTGGCTATAGTTTCTTTTTCGTGAGGTACATATGTCCAAGGGAGTGTTAGTAACTGTGGCACTGTTTTATGAGTTGTTGTGGTATGACTTCAACGTGAGTGGATTCCTACTTCAATGGAAAAGAAGATTATTACTGCTGAACACACAATTGTATTCTTTTTCATCATTCCGGTACGGAAATATCGAAAAAGTCAAAGGCGTGCACACCCACGAATCACCTCGCTACTTGAAAACGGCTTCTGGAGAGTATATTAAAATTTAAGAGCAATACTTAACTGTAGTAATTAAATCATCGAAACAATCTCTCTTTTAATTCCTACTAAAACAATATCAGAAAACAAACATCGACATCGAAACTCAAAACTGCGGTCCTAAGTCTGACCACAAAACTCAAAATATATAAGATACTTAATGTGTTTTTTTTATAATATTTTTTATATAATTGGCTAAGTGTTTAACGTTAAATATATAATGTAAGATTAATTATGACTACATTTTCTATAAAAATCAATGTTAGCCTTAACCACCTTAGTCTTTTTTTTTTTTTTTGTTGGGTTGGGAAATCATCAAATGACTTCTCCGCTCTGGGCGGAGCGGAAGGGTGTGTCAGATTTTTACTGACTAAAACCCACCCGTGTTTCTTCACTTACCTGTGCGGCAATTGTAAATTTCTTTGTGCGTAAGTATAAATTAAGGTTTACTGACAGCTTTATACAAGTTTTCCAGATTTGGTGATTTTTTGCTGGTTGAATCATATAACTAAAAACTCTTTTTTAATCAAACCTCTTGTTAAAATAGTTTCAATGTTGCTCGGAGTGTCTATGGCTGCCATTTATTTCAATAACCTGTTTCAGTTTCAGCTCAAAGCATGTGGCTTGCTCGAGTTGTTTTCTGATGTCTTTTGAGTGTCATCTACATCTAAATTAGAGCTGCTAGAGAATAATTTATTGGCCTTGGCTACACTAAAACTGTACGTTTTAGTGTAGCCAAGGTCGCTCACAATGGACCTCATACGAAGGCTCAAAGTCACACAAAGGGCAATGGAAAGAGCTATGCTCAGAGTTTCTCTGCGTGATCGAATCATAAATGAGGAGATCTGCAGAAGAACCAAAGTCACCGACATAGCTCTTCGAGTCGCTAAACTTAAGTGGCAGTGGGCAGGGCTCATAGAACCGATGGCCGATGGGGCAGTAAGGTTCTGGAGTGGGGGCCACGTACTAGAAGACGCAGCGTAGGGAGGCCCCCAACAAGGTGGACCGATGACCTGGTGAAGGTCGCGGGAAGCCGATGGATGCGGGCAGCACAAGACCGGTCATCGTGGAAAGCCTTGATGGAGGCCTTTATCCAGCCGTGGACATCTATAGGCTGAAGAAGAAGAAGAAGAAGTGTAGCCAAGATATAAGCTTGCCTAGTTTGAGGCCAATGCAAAATCTCTGTAATGTTTTGAGCATTAAAGTTTATTATATTATAGTTTTGTTCAGTTTTAGAATTTCTCGAATTCTCGATTTCTCGACCACTTTTTTCTCGTCTCGAGTAAGGCAAAATTCTCGATTCGAGAACTCTCGAAGAGAAACCCTACTCAATATAATGGTAATGTGTTTGTGAATTCGATATTTAAGTAATGCATTTTTTTTTCATTATCAACCTTTTTTGCAATTTCAATGCATTATTTTATGAGTATTGTTTTTTACTTACACCCTTTTTCAGGACTACAATGTGAGTGGATTCCTACTACAAAAGGTAAAAAATTGTTACTATTGAACAATTATACGTATTCACAAGGTTATTCTAGTAATAATTATCGCTGTTCGCGAAAAGACGCTGGATGTAAAGCTGTAGTGAAACTTGATGGCGATGGAAATATCGGAATAGTCAAAGGTGTACACACTCACGAACCACCTCGCTACTTGAAAACGGCTTCTGGAGAGTATGTTAAAATTTCATAATAGCAATAACTGTAGTAACTTAATCATGCATGGAATTGTTTAGAACTTTCACAAAACTTACATTAGGTACACAACTGTAAACGAAGATCGTGCTTTGCTGCAAAGCAATAACATGCCAAAGTTTTAATTTCAGTTTCTGTCTCAATGTCGATGACATTGACCGTTAAAAGGTTTTACATTGCTTGACATACTTTATTAAAATCGTATTTCATAACACCTTCTCATTCCTCTTTATTAATACTTGTGTTATAATAATATTATGTGATTAATTGATTGCAACGAAAGTATGTACTTTTGCCATTAGGTAATCCGTGTTACGTTAACAAGAAATCATTTAACCAGATACAAATTTCGATCAATAGCGATAAAAATATTATTGCGCAAAAAAATAATACCCTTCTACTTTGGGGTCGCCAAAACAACGGTTGCCGCACTGATCGGCACATCACTGAAGCCCGCCGACAAAGCCGGCAAACGCAAACCAAATGCCGGCAATAATACCGTCGAAATAGGTGTTGACAATTTTGAAAAATGTACCAAATTTTGGGGAAGTTGGAGTTAATTCGCGAAAAAAAATATTACTTAAACTTTCAAATTTCATTTAGTCATGTGATTACCTAACCTTTATTATCCTGATTACGCTTAATCCTTCTCTGTATGAGAGAAGAGTCCCAGCAGTGGGACGATAAAAGTTTGATGATGATGATTATGCTTATGGGTTGGCCTGAGTTTTCCCTACATATTGTATAAGATAATGTGTTTTTATAATAAATTGGCTAAATGTTTAATGTTTATGTTTAATAAATAATATTTAAGATTAATTTTATGACTACTTTGTGTATAATTCAATGGGAGCCTTAATCGCCTTAGTCTACCTTTATTAATTTCTTTGTGCGAAAGTATATACTATATTTAATAAATAAAATTTTCCCATCCATGCTCAATACAATTGTAACGTGTTTGTGAATTTCATATTTAAGTAAAGCATTGTTTTATGAATTGTGTTTTTACTTACTTTGTGAGGATTCCTGCTATAAAACGTTAAAATTGTTACTTTGAATCAATAAACGTATTCAGAAGGTTATTTTAAGAACAATTATCGCTGTTCGCGTAAAGATGTTGGATGTAAAGCTTCTGCGTCACTTGATAAGTAAGGAAGAAAAATAAACATCGACGTTGAAACTCGAAACTGCGGTCGAAAATATCCTAAGCCTGACCACAAAACTCAAAAATAAGAGCAATAACTGTAGTAATTAAATCATCGAAACAATTTTGTGTTTTTTTTTTTTGTTCGGATGGGAAATCATCAAATGACATCTCCCGCTCTGGGCGGAGCGGAAGGGCGTGTCAGACTTTTACTGACTAAAACCCACCCGTGTTTCTTCACTTGCCTGTGCGACGGCCAGAGCCACGGTTTCTTGTTTAACCAGCCCGCAACCCTAACCCAGGAGGCATCGGTCTTCGTGGACCCCCGCACGTTATGCTGACATCTCTTTGAGGCGCGCGTGAAACACAACGCGCCGGTTGACTCGGGCCTAGTCCGCTCCGCCTCCTCCTTTGCCAGCATCACTGCTTCGCAAAAGAAGGTGACGGCCTGCCATGCACTCTCGCTCCGGACCATGGCCTGGACCAGGGTCGGACGTGAGAGATCCCGCCGATCGCCACTACGAGGACACGGCGGTGGTCTACCCAAGCCGGGCAGACCTCCACCGTATGCTCCACCATGTCCTCAAGGCGATGGTCACACAATGGTGTCACCCTGGCGTTTCCTCCCGCCTAATGTTTTTCTTCTTCATCAGCCTATAGATATCCACTACTGGACAAAGGCCTCCCCCAAGACTTTCCACGATGACCGGTCTTGTGCTGCCCGCATCCATCGGCTTCCCGCGACCTTTACCAGGTCATCCACCTTGTTGGGGGCCTCCCTAATACGGAACAGGAACCTCCCGAAACAACAGTGTCCTGTGAGGACCTGCGTCAGGCGGAAGGTGAGGGCGCCGTGGCGCCTCTCTAGCCACTCCTCAAAGAGGGGACTTACCGCCGCTATTATGGCGTGCCCAAGCCTTAACCGCCTTAGTCTGCCTTTGTACATTTCTTTGTGCGTAAGTATATATTTTTCCATCCATGCTCAATACAATGTTAATGTGTTTGTTGATTCGATATTTAAGTAATGCATTATTTTATGAGTATTGTTTTTTACTTACGCACTTTTTCAGGACTACAATGTGAGTGGATTCCTACTTTAAAAGGCAAAAATTTGTTACTGTTAAACAAATATACGTATTCACAAAGTTATTCTAGTAATAGTTACCGTTGTTCGCAAAAAAATAGTGGATGTAAAGCTGCGGTCAAACTTGACACATACGGAAATGTCGAACAAATCAAAGGTGTACACTCCCACGAACCGCCACGGTACATAAAAACGACTTTTGGAAATTATATTAAATTTTAAGAAGATTATAACAAGGATTTGAAGACAAAACTGCTCTCAAAGACCTGTGCGGCAAGTATAAATCTCAACGCAACAACAAAACCCAAAGATAAAAAAACAAGTGTAGCGCGTAGGTCGTGTCACGTAATTAAAACTCAGATAAATCGAACTTTGTGTATTGCACGAATGTAAAAGAGTACAATGTATTTGACGTGTACAATGACGCGATACAAGAGTGTGAATGGACTGTAATGTAATAATGATGTACAATGATGTTGTATAAATGATGTTGTATAAATGATGTTGTATATGATGTTGTATAATGATGTCGTATAATGATGTTGTATAATGATGTTGTATAATGATATTGTACAATGATGTGTCTTACAAGCTATGCACTCACTTAAATACTACCTATCTCTAACTAATAGTGGGGTAACCAATAGCGAATCAGCTTGCTGTCCTGCGGAAGTCCACGCGGTGTTGCGTGCGTTATTGATGCTGATTCGCTAATCGAGGCAGGCCGCGGCGTATGATTGGTTGATGTAGAAACCGCGCCAGTTCAGTCTTCACGTGCTAGACGACTCGCCATAGTTCCCACGGACGTTGGTCCTGCAGATGTGTTCTGGGGTGAAATTTATGGGAACCCTCGCTGCGGGAGCCAGGGTCGGAACCCTCGCTGCGGGAGTCAGGGTCGCAGGGACGCGCGCCATGACTTCCGCGTTCCTAGTCCTTTGTGTAGCTGTGATCTGGTGTGAGTGATTTATAGTCCTTTGTGCTACACGCTACACAAGTGTTCAAGGTTTAGTAAATAATATTAATTGGGATTACATTTTTGTTGTATTAAACTGATATATTTAGAACTTTTTTTTTCATACAAACGTGTACGCTTAAGTATATTTTTTCTTAATTTGACAAGTGGTAAAGGCAGTCATATATGGCCAATAGTGAGGTTGTAGTTCCAAATTCCCACTATTTTGACTTTTTCAATTTATATTTACTTTTCGAGTTTGTCTTGGACATTACTAATATCGGTGAGAGTGTAGCGGTATCTTCAACTCCATATCCTAATAACGCGCCATACTAACCTATACACAAATCCTGCATACGGCAAGTGTTGACCGAGCATATGTTAGTAGTATAAAATATATAGTTTAGGTTAGAACTGAAATTAATTAAGCGCGAGCCAAATTGATTGTAGTAACTAGGCCAACCAACCCCGACTGGATGAATTAGGTTAGAACTGACGAACCGCATGCGTTGACATAACGACTAATTTAATTAGTTGACTGACTTCACCAGATAATGCATTTAACACTCCAAAATGTTTGATAATCTTCTGGAAACCCAGGCTGTACCTACCAGGGTTTTAATTTACTGCGTTAGACGATTTGCGAGGGGAGGCTGTCCAAACAACTCTTATTCTTTCTTTCGTGGGGATGGGACAGAGTCTAAATGGTTTTTACATTAAATCAGAAAAGAAGCAAAATTTAGGATTTTGCTACTTTTTCTCTATGATATGTTGGTTTGGTTGAGAAGAAGGAGTTTATCCAAACCTTACTTTTTCTGACGTAGGGGGTCAGAAAGTGGTTGGTCAGTGGTTGTATTACGTAATAAATATATACACAATACTTTAGTATCATTTAGCATTCTTAGCTATAGTGTTTTAAGAACATATAAAAATAATTTAGACCAAATAAGTTCAGAAACTCGGTTGGAGGTTGAACTTTTCATTTCACTGCGATACACTGTGATTACATTTGTAGGCGATTGCGGCATGAAAAAGGTTCATTATTCTATGTTTCATATTACAGATTTTCGCATTTAGTCCTTCCAGTGGACCATTGTACGTGGAGGTTCATTATTTTATGATTATGTAATGTTTTGTCTACAGGACTTGAATATGTGAAGATTCCCACTCCAATGGGCAAACATTTATTGATGCTGGATAGATATACATATTCCCAAAACCGTTCAAGCAACACCTATTACTGTTCAAGTAAAATGAAAGGATGTAAAGCCTCAGTGAAACTTGATAATTTTGGAAACATCGAAAAAGTCAAAAGAGAACATAGTCATGAACCGCCATGTTACTTGAAAACGGCTTCTGGAATTTACGTTAAAATAAACAAATAAATTAAGGGTGACCACAGTGATAGAATCGACATGTAATGGGTGTAAAAATAAGTTTCCGCCGTTTTTTGAACATGCAGACGAGCATTATCGTCAATCATTTTGTCATATCTAGAGTAGTTATAGATGCGTTTTTCCTTTTCGTTCTGTTTTCCTACAACAATGGTTCCAATTCCGTGTCTTTGTACGATTTCGGTCTTCTACTACGTTAGTTGTCTTTCTATCCTTTTGAAACCACCCATGACAACTTCTCTCTCTTAAACCAGCTTCACCATAAGCTTCTACAAGCAAACTGCAGATTTCTTCAAATTAAAGAATTAACAAAAGTTCTCGCAAATGACGATTGTTCGGCACAGAACTTGACATATTTGCATAAAAATAAACATGTGATACTGATACAGAATCACTATAGTGTATGTTTTTAATAGATGTCCAAACTTACGATATCACATTTTACATCTGACAATTTCAACGAAACCTCTTACTGAGGGACATATTTTGTTATACGGCGGAAACTTATTTGTAAACCTAATAAAAACCTGAATCCAACAATACAATTCGAAAGATAAATACTGTATTTTTAAAAAGTTTTCTTTTTTTTATATTAATTGGCTCATGTTCGATGGCTCCGGTGCTTGTGTCTCAGTAGTGACATCATTAGGCTAATGGTGAATATTTTTAAGTTTAATCAACAATAATTAGTTGTTGTATTATTTACTGAAATATTTGATCGGTGAGAGCTGCCTACGAGCAATTTTATATTTTCGGGTGTATCGTCGTCACAGTCTAATCTCAAGCATCTTAGATACCTTACTAACTGTACATTTTCTATTCTTAGAAGCAATTAACTTAGCGCTTACAGCACCCTATTTGCGTAACACACCGTTGACCTCGAACTTCATCATTTTGAAGGTTTTTTTTTTTTTATAATTTTAAATTAGTGCTTGACCACAATCCCGCCTGATGATGTTAGAGCGTGCTAGTTTATTAGGAGCCTATTCATTCAAAAAAACTGAGTGAATAGGAGGGAAGACGGCAGTTGAGCGAGGTGATGCAATGTTAAACCCAACAACATGACCAACGATGCTGCCCCAGAGGGAGATTGATTTGGAGACCCTCCACGACTCAACAAGATTTGACGCAACGTACGCGGCACTCATCGCAACACAACTGCTCAGAGCCATCCTCCGTACGGCTTCACGAGACATCAAGCCGGAATCGCTTGGCGGCAAGACTTTGTCTGGTGGGTGGTAACTTCTGCCGGCAGCCAATGGTATGGTTCACCACCGAGAAAAATATTACTAATCCATTGCAATCCATACATTAAAATAATGTTTTTGATTGCTTTATCTGCTCAATGACGCAGACAAAGTAATCAAAATCAAGTTATTATTTAAATTATATTGAGAATCAGCACTTTTTGAAAGGCAAAATTACAAAAAAATAGTCCCTCTAAAAACACTTCACCACTTCTTAGTGTTTTCTCTGGGAAGAAGTGACGCAACTAACTCCCCAGCAGCACAGCTTTCTGTTATTTTTTTTTATAATTATAAACTAGTGTTTCACCGCAATCCCGCCTGATGATAAGCAGTGATGCAATCGTTGATAGCAAAGCGCTCTGGTTTATTAAGAGCCTATTCACTCTAGCCTTGAAGACACTAAAATTGAAGTCAGACTGAAACACTGCCGCTGGGAAACTGTTCCAGTCCTTCGAAGGTCGATGTACATACGTGGTATAAAAGAAGAGGTGAAACTCTGCTTGCGGATCGCAGTGGTGTCAACAACGCAAGGGGGGGGGGGGGGGGAGGAGACTCGACTTGCGACATTAATTTTGAAATCACCTGACTCCCCTTACCCAATAAGTATTATGACTGTGGAAGCAAAACGACTGTTGACATTTTGTTAACGCTTCTGTCCGTGTAACAAAATTGGGCAAATTATTAAAAAGTCACTAATTTTGCGTTCGTCTGTTGTCACCATTTCGATCATCTACAGCACTAAATTATAAATAAATAATATATAGAGATATACGAGTTTCACGGCTGCGTCAAATAGTTCAGTAAAATATACCGCAGGGATCTTATTATTATTGAGAGGATTTTCATCATATTTAGAGAATTTTATTTAACACAGTGTACTGTTAACCCGTATGGTACCGGGCTAACCCGTGTGGTACCAGGCTTAGAATAGTAACAACCCATATTCTCTCATGGGTGTCGTAAGAGGCGACTAAAGGAACTCTCACCAGGTGGACAGCGGCGCTTCTCCTGTGGATTATCAAACTACTACGATCCCCAACCCGCCCACCAAGTGTGGGGATTATGGCAAACCTCCCCAATGCATTTATTTTATTTTTTCGGATGGGAAATCATCAAATGACTTCTCCCGCTCTGGGCGGAGCGGGAGGGCGTGTCAGGCTTTTACTGACTAAAACCCGCCCGTGTTTCTTCTCTTGCCTGTGCGACGGCCAGGGCCACGGCTTCTTATTTAACCAACCTGCAAACCTGACCCAGGAGGTATCGGTCTTAGTGGACCCCGTCACGATGTGCTGACATCTCTTTGAGGCGCGCGTGAAACACGACGCGCCGTCGACTCGGGCCTGGTCCTTACCGGGCGGCGTGCTGCCCACTGCTCATTGTCCGCAGGCCCGCGCCTACGGTTGTTGGGAGTTAGGTGTCGTCTCCCGACCAGGGCGTCTCCTGCGGCGGCTAGTGGCGTGAGGGCGCTGGGATTCCCGTTGCCTCACGCGCTCCGCTTCCTCCTTTGCCAGCATCACTGCTTCGCAGAAGGAAGTGACGGCCTGCCATGCACTCTCGCTCCGGACCATGGCCTGGACCACATCTGCAGCCTCATTGCATATCATACTATTACTATCAATTGGGATCATTTTGAAGCATATTGCTAATCCATTGCTGTAAATGTTCGAAAAATGCAGCTCTGAATAACGTAATAACGCGATGATTTTTGTCGAACTGTCAAATCGAAACCCATTCCTACTGATAGTGTGTTACACAATTACCCTGCTGATAATACAATTTTGTATTGTTTATTTTCAATATTGTTTTATAAGTAATATTTTTATCTCTGCACTTTTTCAGACCTTGAATATGAATGGATTCCTACCCCAAAAGGCAACCGATTGTTAATGTTGAACAAATTTACGTATTCACAACACAATTCAAGCAACACCTATTACTGTTCTAGTAAAAGGAAAGGATGTAATGCTTCGGTGAAACTTGATAAGTTTGAAAATGTTGAAAAAATGAGAGGGGTACACTTGCACGAGCCCCCACGATACTTAAAAGTGGTTTCCGGACACTACATTAAAATTTAAGACAGCCATATGAAGTGAAAATGTTACCCAAAAATGATTTATTTTTATAAGGTTTAATGTATTTCTTGTTTACCCTGTATTTTAGTTTTATGGTAGTTTTAATGTTTTTAAATGTATTTTGTAAATACGGTACCGAGCCAAATAGACTTTTTTGTTTCTTTTTGAGGCAATAATATGCTCACCTGCAACCAACAACGTGTATCATTTCTATAAAGACACTTTACGTGTGCGCCCCTGCAAAGGAAGGAAGGTTTATCTATGAATACGCAATTATTATTTAGCACATAAATTTTTCAATCATGATATTGTACCTGGTAATAAATATGACTATATATATTTTGTTCTCGGTGGTAGGCCATAACATCGGCCGCCGGCAGAAATTACCACCCACCAGACAAAGCCATGCCGCCAAGCGATTTGTCGTGTTCCGGCATGAAATGAAATTAAATGATGTCTGGTGAAGCCGTACGGAGAACGGGTCTGAGCAGTTGTGTTGCGATGTGTGCCGGGTACGATGCGCCTAATGTTGTTGTGTTGGGAGTTTGGTCGTGGAGGGTCTTCAGATCAATCTCCCTTTGGCGCAGCATCGTTCGTCGTGTTGTTGGGTTTAACATTGCATCACCTCGCTTAACTGCCGTCTTCCTTCCAATTCGCTCAGTTTTTCTGAGTGAATAGGCTCTTAATAAACTAGTGCGCTTTACCATCAACGATTGCATCACTGCTTACCATCAGGCGGGATTGCAGGCAAGCACTAGTTTATAATTATTACAAAAAAAATTAGACCACTGACTGTACTACTGACTGTCTATTGTATAATGTTATGTTTTTTTTAAATGAATAGACAGCTGTGCTGCTGGGGAGTTTGTTCCGCTACTTTTTCTTCTTCCAGCGAAAACACTAGGAAGTGTCGAAGGGCGGGCGTTTTGGGGGATTGTCTTATGTAATATTGGCGTTCAAAAAGTGCTGATTCTCAGCCTAATTTGAATGAATGACTATTGATTTTTGTTTTTGTTCCGTTTCTATTTGTAACTTTTTGAAGTGAAACTTCTTTACGCACGCTTGACTTTCGGAGTAAGCTGGCGAAAGCGTTACGGAAATTGCTCGGGCAAGGCGAACGGAAGTTAATTGGGAGATATAAGCACAGAGGCGCCCGTGGCGCGAGCTTGGTACTACAAGGTCTACAACGAGTTTTTTTTTTTTCAATAAAAATAGAAGATCTATGCAAAAATATTTTTTTTTTAATTTTGAGACACGCATAAACTTATTTATTTACACTTAACACTATACATTAAATTTTATGTTGACTGACAACCATTAAGGGGGTCAGTTAACATAAAATTTGGTACCGCCTACTTCACAGTCCCTCCTGTATCCCCCCCCCCTTACCCCCTCCCCGACTCCCCTCATTGATTACCTCACCCCCCCGTGGATTATCTCGGGAACCAGAGGTCGTGGACTATCCGAGTTTGGGGTTCCCTGATTCAGGAGGAAGAGCCCGACCTTTTGGCGCCGAGGGAATCCACTACCCCCATCGCCACGAAACCTTCCCCCCCCGACCCCCTTTAGTTACCTCACCTCCCCGTGGATTATTTCGGGAACCAGAGGTCGTGGACTACCCGAGTTTGGGGTCCCCTGAATCAGGAGGAGGAGCCCGACCTTTTGGCCCCGAGGGAATCCACTCCCCCCCTCTCCCCCTCCCCCTGCAACCCCACGAAACCTATCCCCCCCCGACCCCCTTTAGTTACCTCACCCCCCCGACCCCCTTTAGTTACCTCACCCCCCGTGGATTATCTCGGGAACCAGAGGTCGTGGACTACCCGAGTTTGGGGTCCCCTGATTCAGGAGGAAGAGCCCGACCTTTTGGCCCCGAGGGAATCCACTCCACCCCCCTCCCCCATTCTAGTTGTAAGTCTTTTGACCGCCACCCCTATTGGTGGCGTAGATTTTAATTATTAGTAATTATTTATTCCTTTTACTCTTTAATTTAAGCAATTGTATTTTACTGTATTGACCGTCCCCCTATTGGTGAGTAAGCTGGCGAACGCGTGACGTAGCGTTACGAAAAGTGATCGGGCAAGGCGAACGGAAGTTAAGTGGGGGATATAAGCACAGAGGCGCTCGTGGCGCGAGCTTGGTACTACAAGGTCTACAAAGAGTTTTTTTTTTTTCAATAAAAATAGAAGATCTATGCAAAAATATTAATTTACCAATGAAACCATGAAATAAATTTAAATATTTATAGAAAATTAATATTGTATATGTGTATACATGTATATAGGTATTGTACACATACATATATCTGTATGTATATATATATATATATATATATAGATATCCCTTTGGGCACTTTATAAATAACTTCTTAATATATATATATATATATATATATATATATATACATACAGATGGAGCGAAAGAAGTTTCACTTCAGTCGTGTGGTCATAAGCACACTCGTTTTTTTTTATTAGTAATATTTTATATATGCACTTTTTCAGGCCTTAAATATGAGTGGATTCCTACTCCAAAGGGTAACCGTTTGTTAATGTTGAACAATTATACGTATTCACAACACAATTTGGGCAAAACTTATCTCTGTTCGAGGAAAATGAAGGGATGTAAAGCCTCAGTGAAACTTGATAAGTCTGATAATATCGAAGCAGTCAAAGGTATACACATACACGAACCGCCACACTACGTGAAAACAGTTTCTGGAAACTATATAAAAATGTAAAAGTACATGAAAGGCAGAAAAATATACGTTGTGTTGTTAGTTGAGTGTTAATTATTATATATTTGTACGCCTTTGAACAAAACATGCTAGATATATTTTTCTGTAACACCTAAAACTGTGTTATTATTTGACCTATATTACACAATTATAATAACTCACCACTGCTGCCTCAGAACTCTGCCAAAGAGGCTGAAATCGATGTAAAAAATATATGAAATTGTTGGTTGTTTTTGTCCTCTCCTAAAATTGTTGGTCCAAAATATATTTCCTTAAAATGTATGATTTAAAAAAAATCTAATTTTACATGAAATGAGTCACATTTCCTAAGTATTCTATAATGTAATGTGTGTCATCTTGAATGTACTTTTATAATAAAACATTTTCTAAAATCTGGGTTTTACTAACAGAAACGAATCACTGTAAATCCTACTGCACGCAGTCTTATCAGCCCCCCTATATGCTTATCTGTCTTACTACCCCTAGAGTGTAATATAGAATCGCGTAAGCGCAAAATTTAGGACATATTGTATATAGGGATTTTAATTTTATGACATGTGTTACTATACGACATTAAGAGGGGACTCTAGTGCCGAAGAATTTGGAAAATAGGTCGCGCTGCTTCCAACCTCTCCCGATAAAGTCCGATAAGGACAGTTGCAGCTCAGGCTGATTTTACCTACAAAAACATTGACCAAAAGACGTTTCGTATTCTGCTATTTTGTTTTGCAAAATACGACAGATCTCAATTATTTTTATATCAAAACTAGCTTTCCGCCCGCGGCTTCGCCCGCTTGGAGTTCGGTTATATTGCGTTTCCAAGAGAACTCTTCAAAAGTCCGGATTCAAAATTATCCTATGTTATTTCTCAAGGTCAACCCTATCTTTGTACCAAATTTCAATAAAATCAGTTCAGTGGTTAAGACGTGAAAGCGTAACAGACAGACAGATAGAGTTTCTTTCGCGTTTATAATATTAGTAGTATTTTGTTTCTATTATTTTATTTTTTATCAAAAACTTATTACGTTTGTCTAATAGTCATTTGAACATCACGGTAAAAATAGGTTATTTTTCGCGATTTTGAAGTATTGTATTTCTTTTATTAAGTTTCGGAATAAATCGAATGCTAGGGGCACGTATAATCACGATGTAAAATTGTACAAAAATAATAAGTGCTCTGAAAGCATTATCCACGAAGAAAACAGCGGAAAAAGTTTGTATAGAAAAAGCACCACTAGAGTTCCCTCTTAAGTTTGTGCAAAATATGACGACAAAAACAAATGACATTTAAGGTGTACCTACTAACAAACATTGGTGATAAACATTAAATTAATTTCCCGAGCTCCACTCCGGTTTGTTTTTCTCATATTTAACACATTTCTTCGATGTTTTGTTTAAAAAGAATTGAAAATTAATACAAATTTCAATAAATAACAAGTCGCAAAACAAATCGATGACTGCCTATGACATTCGATGTACTTGTATTTATTAAGATTTAGTGTTGTTCTACTTTTAAAATTGTAAGTTTTAGAAAGATCCATTTTCACGACTTTATACAAGCTATATTCTTTCTTTCTTTTATGGCTTCGCAAGGTTTGTGCATTTAGCCAATGTCTCGTAATGAATTGTTCATGTCAAAAACGAAAAAGACGGCCGCGTGATCCGTCTTACGGTGGAGGTTTGAGACAAAGTCATGATGTGGCCACTACGCTGCGATATTTCACTGTTCTTTATGAATTATTTACTGAATGCACTTTTTACTACGTAAATCACGCACTTTTATTTAGTAAACAACACTATAAATAAGTTTAAAAGTCCGATGAAAAATGAGCGTGACACTCAACTTGACTTTCCCGCCAAAACCTAGATAAGCTATATTTTACTCTTCAGATGCAAGTTGTCTATTGATTTATTATTTTATTTAACTTTGTAAAGCTATTTATGCAACCTATTCGAGGAGAACGAAAGGATACCTTGATAAATCTTAAGTTGCACGAACCGCCTCCGTATTAAAACAAGGCTTCTGGAGAGTATTTTAAAATAAAATAATAGTTTAACTAAATTAATGAAACCAGTACAAAATCCGTACCGTAACCCAATAATTCATACAAAAAAGCAGAAAACTGCATTGATTTGTGACTCAAAAATAATAAACCAACTAGGTACATAATAAGTAAATCTAAGTATAAAATTCAGAAGATATGTATTTTTAAAATTAATTGTGTTATGTAAATAATCATTCCTGTTGTGTTACTGAAAAAGAAATTATAAATAACTTGCCGACCGGTCTGATGTACTTTCATCATCTGCCTAGACTTTTGGGGTCGATCTCCTGTTTAAACGGATGTAGTTAAATTCTATATGGAACAACAGTCAATCTGACCACTTACTGGGTACCCCTTGGTAATACTGGTGTCAGAATTTCAGGCTTCTGAAATTAATTATGACTCCACGGACCGACGCGGCAAGCGTAGCTTAAGTGTCGCGACACATCTGCGGAAAGTACTGCGCTTAAAGTTCGGCTAAATACGCTCGCAGTGTATTTCAAGTACTCTATGACATATCGGCCGAAATTACGCCGCGTTCGGCATAGGGCCTAACTTTCCTTCTGGTAAAAATTTCAGCTAAAACGCATTTAATATATTATTAACAAGCGACACATCACGCGATGCGTTGCGCGACCGAAAGTTCGGCGGGCGTAGCTGAACGTTCGGCATGTATTGTGCATCGCGCGCGTGGCGCTAACGAAGAGCGGCAACGACTTCTAAGCCCTCTATAATAGCTAATATTCTAATTAAATCCATTTTTCTGGGCAATTCAGGTACGTCACAAGAACCGCACACCATCAAGTGCCGACACAGACAGACTGACGATGACGCCACGTAACTTTCCGTCGCGTAACGCGCTGAACAAGACGCCGCGTTTTGATTATTTGGTTTGTCATAACAACTGAATATTGCGACTGACACTTCAGCCGCTGAGCTTTCGGCGCTGTACATTCCGCAGATGTGATATGACCCTAAGAAGGGACTCTAGTGCCGAAGGATTTGAAAAATAGGTATGTGAAGAAACTATTGCCGTGGCGCCGCTTCCAACCTCAACCTGATCTACGGGATGTTGCGGTTGTTAGAGCGTCCATTCATATTTTTAGGTAATCAAAATGGCAATTATTTAAGTTTTGACTAAATATTTCATTAGTAATCTTGTTTGCCTTTTTACAGATCCTGAATATGCTTGGATTTTGACCCCAGAGGGCAATCGTATGTTAATGTTGAACCAATTTACGTATTTATCACACAGTTTGGATAACAATTGCTACTGTTCGAAAAGATTTGCTGGATGTAAAGCCTTGGTAAAACTTGATGAATCTGGTAAAGTTCAGAAAGTAATAGGCATACACACGCACGTGCCTCCACGCGAAACAAAAACGTTTAACGGATAGGTGCTAAGTTAAACTTTTGACTTCCGGGTAGTTGTATTTAATAGGGAATTTATGAGACAATTGCGATCTTTGAAAAATTTTAACGAAATCTTGTTCTGTACGTTGTTAAGATCGTCCTTCTATGTATATCCATCCCTATTATATTTGTAAATAATTTTAACATGTAGGTATAGCCGAATTAAGACTTAATGGCGGCTCTAAAGGGCGCTACTCCCTGCGTAGTACTTCTCACCCCCGCTAATACATGAGTTTGTCAATGCACTGCGACTGGCCCCGTGTTCCAAGCCAGTTGAGTTCGTTGTTTGAGTTGAAACTAAAAATAACACAAGTTCGGGCCCAGTGCGCAAGCCCATATTGGAGCTTCGTAGAACCATAATTTATTAGATTCTGCTCTGATGTAGTGTGCCAACGATCTTAGCCCAATTTAAAGCTCTTAGTATTTTAAATCGTAATCAAAGAGTACGAGTTAGATATTGTGTAACATTCGATTCTATTAAAATAATTCGATGTTGTTCTTCTTGCATTATTTCCTGATCATTCAGATCTTGCTTAACAGAGTGCGTTGTGCACGCTTCATAAAATTATTCGTTCATAACCTAATTGTAAGCCACGGTCACCTATCCAGGAACCAACCCCGGCAAGTGTATCTTATTGTGATCGATCGAACCCTGCGGATCTTAATGTACCTATTCATTGTTTAGGATATCAACATAAGAATGATTTGGGGTTTGATTAGATGCACGCCGTCAGTTTTGAGTAATATTTTTATGTCTGCCTTTTTACAGATCTTGAATATGTTTGGATAACGACCCCAGAGGGCAATCGTTTGTTAATGTTGAACCAATTTACGTATTTACCACACAGTTCGGATAATAATTGCTACTGTTCGAGAAGATTTGCTGGATGTAAAGCCTTGGTTAAACTTGATGAGTCTGGTAAAGTTGAGAAAGTTATAGGCTTACACACGCACGAGCCGCCACGCGACACAGACACGGTTAACGGATAGGTACTAGATTAAGTTTTTAACTTCCGAGTAGTTGTATTTAATAGAGAATTTATGAAATAATCGCGATCTTTGAAAAATTCTAACAAATACTTTTCTGTACATTGTTAAAATCGTCCTTCTACGTATAACACTATAATATTATCTATATCCCTATAATATTTGTATGTAAATAATTTTAACATGTAGCTATATCCAAATTAAGACTTATTGGTGGCTGTAAAGGGCGCTACTCGCTGCGCAGTACTTCTGACCCCCGCGAATACATGAGTTTGTCAATGCATAGCAACTAGCCCCGTGTTCCAAGCTTTGAGTTTAGTTGAAACTAAGAATAACACAAGTCGGGCCTTGTGCGCAAGGCCATAATAATTAATAAGTCAACCAAAAATAATAAGTCAACAAGTATTTTCAGTGGTCAATCACTGACACACCACTCCATATTAATAAATGTTCAAATTTAATAGTAAATAATAAATAAATAAGTAATATAAGTCTTCGTAGAACCATAATTTATGAAACTTCGTAGAACCACAATTTATTAAGGTTCCTAGAACCATTATTTATTAGATTTTGCTCTGATGTAGTGTGCCAACGATCGTAGCCCAATTTAAAGCTCTTAGAAATTTAAATCGTAATCAAATTGTACGTTAGATGTTGTGTGACATTCGATTCAATTAAACAATTCGATGTTGTTCTTCTTGCATTATTTCCTGATCATTCAGGTCTTGCTTAAAGGTGTGCGATGTGCACGCTTCGTAAAATTATTCGTTCATAACCTAATTGTAACCAAACGGTCACCTATCCAGGAACCAACCCCGGCAAGTGTATCTTAATGTGTTCAATCAAACCCTCCGGATCTTAGTGTATCCATTGTTATGTAGTTTTAGGATATCAAAATGGGAATGATTTGGGGTTTGATTAGATGCACGCCATCAGTTTTGAGTAATATTTTTATGTCTGCCTTTTTACATATCTTGAATATGTTTGGATAACGACCCCAGAGGGCAATCGTTTGTTAATGTTGAACCAATTTACGTATTTACCACACAGTTCGGATAACAATTACTACTGTTCGAGAAGATTTGCTGGATGTAAAGCCTTGGTAAAACTTGATGAGTCTGGTAAAGTTCAGAAAGTAATAGGCATACACACGCACGTGCCTCCACGTGAAACAAAAACGTTTAACGAATAGGTGCTAAGTTAAACTTCTGACTTCCGAGTAGTTGTATTTAATAGAGAATTAATAAAACAATTACGATCTTTAAAAATAAAAAAAAATTAAATCTTGTTCTGTACGGTGTTTAATCGTCCTTCTATGTATATCTCTATAATAATAATATGATATACATAAGTATATCCCTATAATATTTTTATGTAAAAATATCACAAGTTCGGGCCTAGTGCGCAAGCCCATAATAATGATCTATTTACAAGTTCGCAATCTACTAACAAAATAGTGTCAACAAGTAATTCCTGTGGTCAGTCACTAACACACCACTCCATGTTAATAAATGTTCAAATTGAATAGTAAATAATAAATAAATAATATAAGCTTCGTAGAACCATAATTTATTAGTTTCTGCTCTGATGTAGTGTGCAAACGATCGTAGCCCACTTTAAATCTCTTAGTATTTTAAATCGTAATCAAATTGTGCGTTAGATGTTGTGTAACATTCGATTCCATTAAAATAATTCGATATACGTTCGTAACCTAATTGTAACCCACTGTCCCCTATCCAGGAACCAATCCCGGCAAGTGTATCTTAATGTCTTCAATCAAACCCTGCGGATCTTAGTGTATCCATTGTTATGTAGTTTTAGGATATGAAAATGGGAATGATTTAGGGTTTGATTATCTAATCAAACCCCACTAAACCCCATTAAACTGATGGCGTATATCTACACGCCATCAGTTTTGAGTAAGTAATAATTTTATGTCTACCTTTTTACAGATCTTGAACATGTATGGATAACGACCCCAGAGGGCAATCGTTTGTTAATGTTGAACCAATTTACGTATTTACCACACAGTTCAGATAACAATTACTACTGTTCGAGAAGATTTGCTGGATGTAAAGCATTGGTAAAACTTGATGAGTCTGGTAAAGTTCAGAAAGTAATAGGCATACACACGCACGAGCCGCCATGCAATACAGAAACGGTTGACGGATAGGTGCTAAGTTAAACTTTTGACTTTCGAGTAGTTGTATTTAATGGAGAATTTATGAAACATTTGCGATTTTGAAAATTTCAAACAAAAATATTGTTCTGTACGTTGTAAAATCGTCCTTCTATGTACACACATCAAAAGTGTCTAGGGATCAAGCATTTTTATGCGGATTTCTTGAGATTGAGATGTGGCTTTGTAATAAATTTATGATTTTATAAATTTATATGGATCCTTTTTGGTGCATTTCATAATTTGAATCAGGAACTGTGAATCAAATTCGAGTAAAAGATGAAAATCAGCTGTCAATATTTTCCCTATAAAAACATACAACGCATTGAAGACATTATTAGTGCTACTGTTTCCCTACTACTGATTAAAACCAACGTTATTATGGAGCGGCGACGTCATTTAAGCAGGGAAGAAATGCTCAGAGCCGTGGGAATGATAGAAGCTGGTTCCCGGCAACGTACTGTGGCTTTAGCTCTGAATACAAGTCAGAGTGTTATCAGTCGACTTTGGACACGTTACCGAAGCACTGGTACCGTGGCTGAGCGCCATGGAGGACGGTATCGCTGCACCACACGGAGACAAGACCGATACATTCAAATCTTAACTCGAAGAGCTCCAACAATAACCGCCATGATGTTAGCCGTGAGGCTTCATCACTCTTCAGGGAACTTAATTAGCGACCAAACAGTCAGAAACCGCTTGAATGAAGTGAACCTTCATTCCCGAAGACCGCTACGGGTACCATCTATAGCAATGCACAATCGTAGGATTCGATATCAATGGGCTCTTGAACACAGAAATTGGGCAGAAGAACAATGGCGTTTCGTGTGCTTTTCTGATGAGTCTCGTTTTGGTATGAGACCGGATACAAGACGTATACGACACTGGAGAACCCCTGGACGCCAACAGCGATTAAAATCCTGCCAGGAAGTCCATCCTTATAGTGGTGGAACCATCATGGTATGGGCGGGTATTTGGATCGGCGGAAGAACTTAGTTGATTTGGATCAGAGGCAACCTCAACGCTCAAATTTATGCTGAGACGATTGTATCAGACGTCATCGTTCCTCTACAAGTGCAAATCGGTCCCTTATTTCAGTTAATGCATGATAATGCACGACCGCACACCGCAAGAGTTGTAAGACAGACTCTCGCCGCAGCTAACATCAATGTCCTGCCCTGGCCTGCTCAGTCGCCAGACTTGAACCCGATTGAGCATGCATGGGATATGCTACAGAGAAGAGCTCTGCCGAATATGGAGGGTATCCTGTCGCAAGAAGACCTTTTTTTGTTGTTGCAACGAACATGGGCGGCCATTCCACAGCGTGATTTGGATGAACTCATTTTGAGTATGCCAAACCGATGTTCTTGTGTTGTTAGTGTTCGCGGTAGAAACACGGATTATTAATTGTTTAAGTTACCCAATAAAGTTTTACAGAAAACTGTTATTTCAGTCTTTTTTTCGAACTTTTGTGTTAGTGGTTCAAATGTCAAATATCTCTTTATTAGGAAAATCTCAAATTTCTTTATTAATGCAAAGGTTGGTTTATTTGTTTATCGGTTATGGTTCTTTATTAATGCAAAGGTTGGTTTATTTGTTTGTTGGTTTATCGTTACTGTGACAAACGAAAACACTTTATTTGATAAATCCTTAAAGAAAATTTTAATTAATATCAATCAGGAGAAAAGTTATTGCAAAAATATATGTTGATCCCTAGACACTTTTGATGTGTGTATAACCCTATAATATTATGTATATCCCTATAATATTTGTATGTAAATAATTTTAACATGTAGCTATAGCCAAATTAAGACTTAATGGTGGCTGTAAAGGGCGCTACTTGCTGCGCAGTACTTCTGACCTACGCTATTACATTTGTTTGTCAATGCATAGCGACTAGCCCCGTCTTCCAAGCTTTGCCCATAATAATGATCGATTTACAAGTTTCGTAGTCTACTAACAAAATGGTGTCAACAAGTATTTCCAGTGGTCAATCACTGACACACCACTCCATATTAATGAATGTTCAAATTTAATAGTCTATAATAAATAAATAAATAATATGGAGCTTCGTAGAACCATAATTTATGAAGCTTCGTAGAATCATAATTTATTAAGGTTCCTAGAACCATTATTTAGTAGATTTTGCTCTTATGTAGTGTGCCAACGATCGTAGCCCAATTTAAAGCTCTTAGAAATTTAAATCGTAATCAAATTGTACGTTAGATGTTGTCTAACATTCGATTCCATTAAACAATTCGATGTTGTTCTTCTTGCATTATTTCCTGATCATTCAGATCTTGCTTAACGGTGTGCGATGTGCACGCTTCATGAAATTATTCGTTCATAACCTAATTGTAACCAAACTGTCACCTATCCAGGAACCAACCCCGGCAAGTGTATCTTAATGTGTTCAATCAAACCCTGCGGATCTTAGTGTATCCATTGTTATGTAGTTTTAGTATATCAAAATAGGAATGATTTGGGGTTTGATAAGATACTCGCCATCAGTTTTGAGTAATATTTTTATGTCTGCCTTTTTACAGATCTTGAACATGTATGGATAACGACCCCAGAGGGCAATCGTTTGTTAATGTTGAACCAATTTACGTATTTACCACACAGTTCGGATAACAATTACTACTGTTCGAGAAGATTTGCTGGATGTAAAGCCTTGGTAAAACTTCATGAGTCTGGTAAAGTTCAGAAAGTAATAGGCATACACACGCACGAGCCGCCATGCGATACAGAAACGGTTGACGGATAGGTGCTAAGTTAAACTTTTGACTTTCGAGTAGTTGTATTTAATGGAGAATTTATGAAACATTTGCGATTTTGAAACTTTCAAACAAAAATATTGTTCTGTACGTTGTAAAATCGTCCTTCTATGTATAACCCTATAATATTATGTATATCCCTATAATATTTGTATGTAAATAATTTTAACATGTAGGTATATCCAAATTAAGACTTAATGGTGGCTGTAAAGGGCGCTACTTGCTGCGCAGTACTTCTGACTTCCGCTATTACATTTGTTTGTCAATGCATAGCGACTAGCTCCGTCTTCCAAGCTTTGCCCATAATAATGATCGATTTACAAGTTTCGTAGTCTACTAACAAAACGGTGTCAACAAGTATTTCCAGTGGTCAATCACTGACACACCACTCCATATTAATAAATGTTCAAATTTAATAGTAAATTATAAATAATATAGAGCTTCGTAGAACCATAATTTATGAAACTTCGTAGAACCACAATTTATTAAGGTTCCTAGAACCATTATTTATTAGATTCTGCTCTGATGTAGTGTGCCAACGATCGTAGCCCAATTTAAAGCTCTTAGAAATTTAAATCGTAATCAAATTGTACGTTAGATGTTGTCTAACATTCGATTTCATTAAGCAATTCGATGTTGTTCTTCTTGCATTATTTCTTGATCATTCAGATCTTGCTTAACGGTGTGCGATGTGCACGCTTCATAAAATTATTCGTTCATAACCTAATTGTAACCAAACTGTCATCTATTCAGGAACCAACCCCGGCAAGTATATCTTAATGTGTTCAATCAAACCCTGCGGATCTTAGTGTATCCATTGTTATGTAGTTTTAGTATATCAAAATTGGAATGATTTGGGGTTTGATTAGATACATGCCATCAGTTTTGAGTAATATTTTTATGTCTGCCTTTTTACAGATCTTGAATATGTTTGGGTAACGACCCCAGAGGGCAATCGTTTGTTAATGTTGAACCAATTTACTTATTTACCACACAGTTTGGATAACAATTGCTACTGTTCGAGAAGATTTGCTGGATGTAAAGCCTTGGTTAAACTTGATGAGTCTAGTAAAGTTCTGAAAGTAATAGGCATACACACGCACGTGCCACCACGTGAAACAAAAACGTTTAACGGATAGGTGCTAAATTAAACTTTTGACTTCCGAGTAGTTGTATTTAATAGAGAATTTATGAGACAATTGCGATCTTTGAAAAATTTTAACGAAATCTTGTTCTGTACGTTGTTAAGATCGTCCTTCTATGTACCTATATGTCTATAATATTATGTATATCCCTATAATATTTGTATGTAAATAATTTTAACATGTAGGTATATCCAAATTAAGACGTAATGGTGGCTGTAGAGGGCGCTACTCGCTGCGCAGTACTTCTTACCCCCGCTAATACATGAGTTTGTCAATGCATAACGACTAGCCCCGTGTTCCAAGCTTTGAGTTTGAGTTGATACTAAAAATAACACAAGTTCGGGCCTAGTGCGCAAGCCTTAATAATGATCGATTTACAAATTTCGTAGTCTACTAACAAAATGGTGTCAACAAGTATTTCCAGTAGTCAATCACTAACGCACCACTCCATATTAATAAATGTTCAAATTTAATAGTAAATAATAAATAAATAACTAATATAGAGCTTCGTAGAACCATAATTTATTAAGGTTCCTAGAACCATGATTTATTAGATTCTGCTCTGATGTAGTGTGCCAACGATCTTAGCCCAATTTAAAGCTCTTAGTATTTTAAATCGTAATCAAAGAATACGTTAGATATTGTGTAACATTCGATTCTATTAAAATAATTCGATGTTATTCATCTTGCATTATTTCCTGATCATTCAGATCTTGCTTAACCGAGTGCGATGTGCACGCTTCATAAAATTATTCGTTCTTAACCTAATTGTAAGCCACGGTCACCTATTCAGGAACCAACCCCGGCAAGTGTATTTTAATGTGTTAAATCGAACCCTGCGGATCTTAGTGTATCCATTATTATGTAGTTTTAGTATATCAAAATAGGAATGATTTGGGGTTTGATAAGATACACGCCATCAGTTTTGAGTAAATTTTTATGTCTGCCTTTTTACAGATCTTGAACATGTATGGATAACGACCCCAGAGGGCAATCGTTTGTTAATGTTGAACCAATTTACGTATTTACCACACAGTTCGGATAACAATTGCTACTGTTCGAGAAGATTTGCTGGATGTAAAGCATTGGTTAAACTTGATGAGTCTGGTAAAGTTGAGAAAGTTATAGGCTTACACACGCACGAGCCGCCACGCGACACAGACACGGTTAACGGATAGGTACTAGATTAAGTTTTTAACTTCCGAGTAGTAGTATTTAATAGAAAATTTATGAAACAATCGCGATCTTTGAAAAATTCTAACAAATACTTTTTCTGTACGTTGTTAAAATCGTCCTTATATGTATAACCCTATAATATTGTGTTTTTGCCTATAATATTTCTATGTAAATAATTGTAACATGTAGATATATTCAAATTAAGACTTAATGGAGGCTGTAAAGGGCGGTACTCGCTGCGCAGTACTTCTCACCCCCGCTAATACATGAGTTTGTCAATGCATAGCGACTAGCCCCGCGTGCTAAGCCTTGAGTTTGAGTTGAAACTAAAAATAACACAAGTTCGGGCCTAATGCGCACTCCCATAATAATGATCGATTTACAAGTTTCGTAGTCTACTAATAAAATGGTATCAACAAGTATTTCCAGTAGTCAGTCACTGACACACCACTCCATATTAATAAATATTCAAATTCAATAGTAAATAATAAATAAATAAATAATATAGAGCTTCATATAACCATAATTTATAAAGCTTCGTAGAACCATAATTTATTAAGGTTCCTAGAACCATTATTTATTAGATTCTGCTCTGATGTAGTGTGCCAACGATCGTAGCCCAATTTAAAGCTCTTAGAAATTTAAGTCGTAATCAAATTGTACGTTAGACGTTGTCTAACATTCGATTCCATCAAACAATTCGATGTTGTTCTTCTTGCATTATTTCTTGATCATTCAGATCTTGCTTAACGGTGTGCGATGTGCACGCTTCATAAAATTATTCGTTCATAACCTAATTGTAACCAAACTGTCACCTATTCAGGTACCAACCCCGGCAAGTGTATCTTAATGTGTTCAATCAAACCCTGCGGATCTTAGTGTATCCATTGTTATGTAGTTTTAGGATATCAAAATTGGAATGATTTGGGGTTTGATTAGATACATGCCATCAGTTTTGAGTAATATTATTATGTCTGCCTTTTTACAGATCTTGAATATGTTTGGTTAACGACCCCAGAGGGCAATCGTTTGTTAATGTTGAACCAATTTACTTATTTACCACACAGTTCGGATAACAATTGCTACTGTTCGAGAAGATTTGCTGGATGTAAAGCCTTGGTTAAACTTGATGAGTCTAGTAAAGTTCAGAAAGTAATAGGCATACACACGCACGTGCCACCACGCGAAACAAAAACTTTTAACGGATAGGTGCTAAATTAAACTTTTGACTTGCGAGTAGTTGTATTTAATAGAGAATTTATGAGACAATTGCGATCTTTGAAAAATTTTAACGAAATCTTGTTCTGTACGTTGTTAAGATCGTCCTTCTATGTATATGTCTATAATATTATGTATATCCCCAGGGGCGTGCACAAAGATTTTATTGGGGGTATGCATAAATATACCTACTATCCAAATCTCTGTGCTTATATATGGTAAAACTTAAAAAACGTAACTTAGACGTAGTTTCAATGTAACATAGTCGCGTACCTACTTTTTCGCATGTCAACATTGAATTGATGTTTGTGCGTGGCTACAATGAACATCTAAGTATGTGATTGATGATAAGAACAAGTCAAATAAATGATATACGTGGGGTATTAGGTATTTTTTATTTGCCCAAATGAATACAATGAAATCATCATCATCTCAGGGTTAATACCAGTCGCATCCAAAGCTTTGGAATCTGGGGTCCGCTTTTCCAGTCTAATTGCTGATTTTGGCGAAATTTCGACAATTTCCGTGAAGCGACTGCCGTCTGACCTCCACAACGCGAAGGCAATATCGAAGCATTGAAGTTAGACCAATTGTTGGACTTTTGTGGGCTCCAACAACCCGTAACGACTGCCATTAGATGTTCGCATGGCAACCGAAACCAACGGCTTAACGTGCTTTCCGAGATACGACCAGACCAGTGCAAATATTCATATTCATGCATACAAATACTTACACTGCGCGAGGATCGAACCCGCGCCTCCTTACGCAACAGCCGCGTTCGCTACCGCTACGCCATGTAGGCTGTCAAAATACAATGAAATGGTATTACTAACTCAACTGTAAATAAGTAATAATTTATTTCTCAAAAAACTAAAAAAAAATATTTCACTATCTATAAATTAAATCAACGCGCCTATCTATTTTTAAATAACTCTGTAAAAATCAAATATATATAAGATCGTTTTGAAATCGCTAAAAGTTCTTTTAAAATGGACAGATAGACAAATCTATGAGTCTGCTTTGGCTTTTCATAAATATGCGTAATGCACTACTCATTGGAATCATAACTATTAAATTTTGCTAATTTGTAAACTTCAGGAAAATTATTACAACATAAAGTATAGTATTGAAATTCAAAAGCAAGTAGGTTGAAAAACTTAAGGTCTTTTAAGTTTTTATAACGTCGAACTGTCAAAGCCGTGTTTTAAAATAATATACCTATACGAGAAACAAAACAATTTATTTGTACACACTACACAACCTGCTAACCACATATAATTATCATAATACTTTTTATAAAGACAACCTTTCTTTTGTGTTAAACCAAAAACTCTAAAATAAATGAATATTCAATTCCGCTTAAAACAATCAATACATATTTAACCCAAAAACACCAATAATGAAACAACATAAGCTGCTAAAATAAAAAGGTATTTGAACGAACAACAATCATGCTATATTTCTGAACTTCTTAAATTCGTCGCATTATTAGAAGCTGTGCTTATCATGGGCTTTAAACCCAAAGAAATTTCACGCACACGTACACAACAGTTTAGGCACACAAGCAAATAATTTTATACACAGACAGATACGGAAGAGGCACATTTTGTTTATGCTTACGCCGTAAGAGGCGTGGGTGTCGCGCCTAAGGCAACTAATGTGTCTCGTTAGCACTAGCCACTAGGCCCAATAGATGGCAGTGTTATCAATAACTGATTAACAAAGTCTTTTAGTTTTAACTTTGTAGTATATAAATTATTTTACAGTATATTATAATTTTAGAAGACTATTAGGGTATGCAGAGCTTTTCTGCTTGTAAGGAGCGCACGCGCCTGTATATCCCTATAATATTTGTATGTAAATAATTTTAATATGTAGGTATATCCAAATTAAGACTTAATGGTGGCTGTAGAGGGCGCTACTCGCTGCGCAGTACTTCTCACCCCCGCTAATACATGAGTTTGTCAATGCATAACGACTAGCCCCGTGTTCCAAGCTTTGAGTTTGAGTTGATACTAAAAATAACACAAGTTCGGGCCTAGTGCGCAAGCCTTAATAATGATCGATTTACAAGTTTCGTAGTCTACTAACAAAATGGTGTCAACAAGTATTTCCAGTAGTCAATCACTAACGAACCACTCCATATTAATAAATGTTCAAATATAATAGTAAATAATAAATAAATAACTAATATAGAGCTTCGTAGAACCATAATTTATTAAGGTTCCTAGAACCATGATTTATTAGATTCTGCTCTGATGTAGTGTGCCAACGATCTTAGCCCAATTTAAAGCTCTTAGTATTTTAAATCGTAATCAAAGAATACGTTAGATATTGTGTAACATTCGATTCTATTAAAATAATTCGATGTTATTCATCTTGCATTATTTCCTGATCATTCAGATCTTGCTTAACCGAGTGCGATGTGCACGCTTCATAAAATTATTCGTTCTTAACCTAATTGTAAGCCACGGTCACCTATTCAGGAACCAACCCCGGCAAGTGTATTTTAATGTGTTCAATCGAACCCTGCGGATCTTAGTGTATCCATTATTATGTAGTTTTAGTATATCAAAATAGGAATGATTTGGGGTTTGATAAGATACTCGCCATCAGTTTTGAGTAAATTTTTATGTCTGCCTTTTTACAGATCTTGAACATGTATGGATAACGACCCCAGAGGGCAATCGTTTGTTAATGTTGAACCAATTTACGTATTTACCACACAGTTCGGATAACAATTGCTACTGTTCGAGAAGATTTGCTGGATGTAAAGCATTGGTTAAACTTGATGAGTCTGGTAAAGTTGAGAAAGTTATAGGCTTACACACGCACGAGCCGCCACGCGACACAGACACGGTTAACGGATAGGTACTAGATTAAGTTTTTAACTTCCGAGTAGTAGTATTTAATAGAAAATTTATGAAACAATCGCGATCTTTGAAAAATTCTAAGAAATACTTTTTCTGTACGTTGTTAAAATCATCCTTATATGTATAACCCTATAATATTGTGTTTTTGCCTATAATATTTCTATGTAAATAATTTTAACATGTAGGTATATCCAAATTAAAACTTAATGGTGGTTGTAAAGGGCGCTACTCGCTGCGCAGTACTTCTGACCCCCGCGAATACATGAGTTTGTCAATGCATAGCGACTAGCCCCGTGTTCCAAGCTTTGAGTTTGGGTTGAAACTAAAAATAACACAAGTTAGGGCCTAGTGTGCAAGCCCATAATAATGATCGATTTACAAGTTTCGTAGTCTACTAACAAAATGGTGTCAACAAGTATTTCCAGTAGTCAATCACTGATACACCACTCCATATTAATAAATATTCAAATTTAATAGTAAATAATAAAGAAATAAATAATATAGAGCTTCATATAACCATAATTTATGAAGCTTCGTAGAACCATAATTTATTAAGGTTCCTAGAACCATTATTTATTAGATTCTGCTCTGATGTAGTGTGCCAACGATCGTAGCCCAATTTAAAGCTCTTAGTATTTTAAATCGTAATCAAAGAATACGTTAGATATTGTGTAACATTCGATTCTATTAAAATAATTCAATGTTATTCATCTTGCATTATTTCCTGATCATTCAGATCTTGCTTAACCGAGTGAGATGTGCACGCTTCATAAAATTATTCGTTCTTAACCTAATTGTAAGCCACGGTCACCTATCCAGGAACCAACCCCGGCAAGTGTATTTTAATGTGTTCAATCGAACCCTGCGGATCTTAGTGTATCCATTATTATGTAGTTTTAGTATATCAAAATAGGAATGATTTGGGGTTTGATAAGATACTCGCCATCAGTTTTGAGTAATATTTTTATGTCTGCCTTTTTACAGATCTTGAATATGTTTGGATAACGACCCCAGAGGGCAATCGTTTGTTAATGTTGAACCAATTTACGTATTTACCACACAGTTCGGATAACAATTACTACTGTTCGAGAAGATTTGCTGGATGTAAAGCCTTGGTAAAACTTGATGAGTCTGGTAAAGTTCAGAAAGTAATAGGCATACACACGCACGTGCCTCCACGCGAAACAAAAACGTTTAACGGATAGGTGCTAAGTTAAACTTTTGACTTTCGAGTAGTTGTATTTAATAGAGTATTTATGAAACATTTGCGATTTTGAAAATTTCAAAAAAAATCTTGTTCTGTACGTTGTTAAATCGTCCTTCTATGTATAATCCTATAATATTATGTATATCCCTATAATATTTGTATGTAAATAATTTTAACATGTAGGTATATCCAAATTAAAACTTAATGGTGGTTGTAAAGGGCGCTACTCGCTGCGCAGTACTTCTGACCCCCGCGAATACATGAGTTTGTCAATGCCTAGCGACTAGCCCCGTGTTCCAAGCTTTGAGTTTGGGTTGAAACTAAAAATAACACAAGTTAGGGCCTAGTGTGCAAGCCCATAATAATGATCGATTTACAAGTTTCGTAGTCTACTAACAAAATGGTGTCAACAAGTATTTCCAGTGATCAATCGCTGACACACCACTCCATATTAATAAATGTTCAAATTTAATAGTAAATAATAAATAAATAAATAATATAGAGCTTCGTAGAACCATAATCTATGAAACTTCGTAGAACTATAATTTAATAAGGTTCCTAGAACCATTATTTTTTAGATTCTGCTATGATGTAGTGTGCCAACGATCGTAGCCCAATTTAAAGCTCTTAGAAATTTAAATCGTAATCAAATTGTACGTTAGATGTTGTCTAATATTCGATTCCATTAAACAATTCGATGTTGTTCTTTTTGCATTATTTCCTGATCATTCAGATCTTGCCTAACGGAGTGCGATGTGCACGCTTCATAAAATTATTCGTTCATAACCTAATTGTAAGCCACGGTCCCCTATCCAGGAACCAACCCCGGCAAGTGTATTTTAATGTGTTCAATTTATGTAGTTTTAGGATGTCAAAGTGAGAATGATTTGGAGTTTGATTAGATACACGCCATCAGTTTTGAGTAATATTGTAATGTCTGCCTTTTTACAGATCTTGAATATGTTTGGATAACGACCCCAGAGGGCAATCGTTTGTTAATGTTGAACCAATTTACGTATTTACCACACAGTTCGGATAATAATTGCTACTGTTCGAGAAGATTTGCTGGATGTAAAGCATTGCTTAAACTTAATGAGTCTGGTAAAGTTGAGAAAGTTATAGGCTTACACACGCACGAGCCGCCACGCGACACAGACACGTTTAACGGATAGGTGCTAAGTAAAACTTTTGACTTCCGAGTAGTAGTATTTAATAGAGTATTTATGAAACATTTGCGATTTTGAAAATTTCAAAAAAAATCTTGGTCTGTACGTTGTTAAATAGTCCTTCTATGTGTAGTCCTATAATATTATGTATATCCCTATAATATTTGTATGTAAATAATTTTAACATGTAGGTGTATCCAAATTAAAACTTAATGGTGGTTGTAAAGGGCGCTACTCGCTGCGCAGTACTTCTGACCCCCGCTAAGACATGAGTTTGTCAATGCCTAGCGACTAGCCCCGTGTTCCAAGCTTTGAGTTTGAGTTGAAACTAAAAATAGCACAAGTTCGGGCCTAGTGCGCTTTACAAGTTTCGTAGTCTACTAACAAAATGGTGTCAACAATAATTTCCAGTGGTCAATCACTGACACACCACTCCATATTAATAAATGTTCAAATTTAATAGTAAATAATAAATTAATAAATAATATAGAGCTTCGTAGAACCATAATTTATGCAACTTCGTAGAACCATAATTTATTAAGGTTCCTAGAACCATTATTTATTAGATTCTGCTCTAATGTAGTGTGCCAACGATCGTAGCCCAATTTAAAGCTCTTAGAAATTTAAATCGTAATCAAATTGGTACGTTAGATGTTGTCTAACATTCGATTCAATTAAACAATTCGATGTTGTTCTTCTTGCATTATTTTCTGATCATTCAGATCTTGCTTAACGGAGTGCTATGTGCACGCTTCATAAAATTATTCGTTCATAACCTAATTGTAAGCCACGGTCCCCTATCCAGGAACCAACCTCGGCAAGTGTATTTTAATGTGTTCAATCGAACCTAATGTCTGCCTTTTTACAGATCTTGAATATGTTTGGATAACGACCCCAGAGGAAAATCGTTTGTTAATGTTGAACCAATTTACGTATTTACCACACAGCTCGGGTAACAATTACTACTGTTCGAGAAGATTTGCTGGACGTAAAGCCTTGGTAAAACTTGATGAGTCTGGTAAAGTTCAGAAAGTAATAGGCATACACACGCACGGGCCGCCACGCGACACAGACACGGTTAACGGATAGGTACTAGATTAAGTGTTTAACTTCCGAGTAGTTGTATTTAATAGAAAATTTATGAAATAATCGCGATTTTTGAAAAATTCTAGCAAATACTTTTTCTGTACGTTGTTAAAATCGTCCTTCTATGTATAACCCTATACTATTATGTATATCCCTATAATATTTTTATGTAAATAATTTTAACATAGTATAGGTATAGCCGAATTAAGACCTGATGGCAGCTCTACAGGGCTCTACTCGTTGCGCAGTACCCCGCTAGTATATGAGTTTGTTAATGCACAGCGACTGGCCTCAAGTTTCAAGCCGCTATTAAGTTTGGTTGCAGCTCCATAATTTTAATATGATGTAATTATTCTTTCGTAACTATAATCTGAGCTTTAAAAGTGTGTCTATGTAGTTCTTTTCACGTTCTTCTGCATAGGTATCTAGTATCCATTGTAATGGTCAACTAGCTTCATACCTCTGACGGACCCATTCTTTGGCAATAGGGTATTTGACTAAAAGAAACTAATTAGTCCGCCAGTCAGATTTCCAGAAAGTACTAGACACGTATTTTTTCTTTTCCATATAAACAAAAAATGAAGACGACACAGTGCGTTGAAAACTTGTGTGACCAGCCACCACTTCTGATCTTTGGTGCCTTTTATATTTGTCATTTTTTATTGATTTGATAAAACAAAATATATTTATCGAATATTTTTCTATAATCTGAATGACGGACTAAATATAATAATTTTTTTTTTACCCAGTAAACATTCCTATTCAAAAATAACAGTGATTGTTTAAATCGAAATAAAAGCCTTAATTGGAGTTGAAAATAAAAATGACGTTATAGTTCGGGCCTAGTGCGCAAGCTCATAACAGAGCTTCGTAGAACCATCATTTATTAGATTCTGCTCGCGTGTGGTGTGCCAACGATCGTAGCCCAATTCAATGTTCTTAGTAATTTAAATCGTAATTCAATTGTACGTTAGACGCTGTGTCACATTTGATTCTGATTAATAATTCGATGTTGTTCTTCTTGCATTATTTCCTGATTGTTAAGGTCTTGATTACAGGGTGCGATGTGTACGATTCATAAAATTATTAAATCACAACCTAATTCTAAACTTAACCATACTATGACTTTGAATAACTGAATTACATAAAATTACTTACTTTGTTAGTTAAAAAGTATTTATTTGTATTCTAAAAATGTATGCTATAATTTTTGAGAAATATTTTTATGTCTGCTCTTTTACAGATCTTGAATACTTTTGGATTCCGACCCCAGAGGGCAATCGTATGTTAATGTTGAACCAATTTACTTATTTACCACAAAGTTCTGATAACAATTGCTATTGTTCAAGAAGATTTGCCGGATGTAAAGCCACGGTGAAACTTGATCAGTCTGGTAATGTCGAGACAGTCATAGGTATACACACGCACGAGCCGCCACGCGTCCCTAAAACGATTAACGGATAAGTACTATGTTAAACTTTTAAATAGAATCTTGGAATAATGCGATCCTTGAAAAATTGTAACCAAAAATTTCTCTAGTCTGTTGACATCGTCCACCTATATTCGTATTATATTTGTAAATAATTTTAAGATCTTCGTTAAGTGAATCATCATAATTCTTCTTTTAAGTTTTGTCTGGTCTAAAGTGCGCTACTCGCTGCGCACACGCAGTACCTACCCTCTCACCTCCACCAATACATGAGTTTGTTAGTGCACAGCGACAGGCCCCGTGTTCTAAACCGTTATGCTATAAAGTTTGAATGCAATTTAATATAATGTAATCAGTTTTTCATAAAGAGTGTCCATGGAATTTCTTCCACGTTATTTTCCATAGGTATCTACTATGCTCTCTTTAGATTGGGCGACTGCTTTGTAACGGACCCAGATCTTGACAGTATAAAATTAAGAGAGATCCTTTTAATGGAAATAAATGCATTAAGTTTTTCTCGCAAGTTGAAATGATAAAAATAACAGAAGGTCGGTGAAGTGCACAACCTTTAATTACGGCTTCTTTGAACAATATTTTGTCGGATTCTGCTTGGAAGTTGTGTGCAAACGATCTTATTTATTCATAATTTGATTTCACCCAACAAGTCTCATAGTCATCTTAGCCTATCAAAACGTCTTTTAATATTTTAAATTATAATCAAATTGTACGTTAGATATTGAATAACTTTCGATTCCAGTAAATAAGTCGGTGTCCTTCTTCTTGCGTTATTTCCTGATCATTGAAATCTTGCTCACCGGACTGCAATCTGTATGCCTAGTATGAGTTTTCATTACGAGGCTCGATCGTCGATATCGAGCGCGTTTGGCGCTCTCATTGGTTGAGAGTTCTTACAACCTTTAAACGAGCCAATCGATGAGTCATACGCGATCGATATCGACGATCGAGTTTCTGAATGAAAACTCATACTAGGTCTACTGTACACTTCTTAACATTATTCGTTAACTACGTAACTATACCTAAGCTTAATCTTCCTAATGTATAAGAAGATTTGACTTTAAATAATGTGGCCAAATAAAAGTATTTATATTGTTCGTTAAAACAATAATGTTTGCATATATAAGAAGGTTTGACTTCGAATAATGTGGATAACTAAAAGTATTTATATAGTTAGTTAAAAAAAAAAAATTATATATGCAGTTTAAAAATGTTATTTAACAAATTTATTGTTCATTATTAATGTGATAATGTGTAAAGTAACATCGGAATTTTACTTCTCTCTCTTGTTCAAGCTTAATTTTCCTAATATACAAGGTTTGACTTTGAATTATGTGGCTAATTAAAAGTATTTATATAGTTAAAAAATATATATGCAGTTTAAAAATGTTATTTAACAAATTTATTGTTCATTATTAATGTGATAATGTGTAAAGTAACATCGGAATTATACTTCTCTCTTGTTTAAGCTTAATTTTCCTAATATATAAGAAGGTTTCAAATTGAATAATATAGCTAAATAAAAGTATTTATATATTTTTAGATAAAAAAATTATATTTGCTGTTTAGAAATGTTATTTAACGAATTTAATGTTCATTATTAATGTGATAATGAGTAAAGTAACTTCGGAGTTTTACTTCTCTCTTGTGTAAGCTTAATCGTCCTAATATATGAGAAGGTTTGGCTTTGAATAATGTGAGCAAATAAAAGTACTTATATTGTTAGTTAAAAAATAATATTTGCAGTCTAAAAAGTTATTTAACAAATTTAATGTTCATTTTTAATGTGTAAAGTAACTTCGTAGTTTTACATCTTTCTTGCCGGGCCCAGGTCGAGTGTTGACCAAAGTTATCGTCGCCTGAACACGCGTCTTTGTCCCTTTCTCAACTTTTGATATCTCGTAACAAATGTCAAAGATTCACAATTGACAGCCGAAACCAATCAGTGCCGTGCTTTTGGAGGTACGAAGGGATCTTGTATGAAAAGTTGATGATCCTGGGACCCGCGGCCCCTTCCTCGCGTCATATTCCTCATTGCTGAGGATAGTGTATTCCCAATGAAAAAAGCTTTTCCCTGATAGTGTCCCTCTATTTGTGACTATTTCTTGGTGCCTTGTACCGCGACATGTAGAGGGGTATCTAGTGTGCAGCGAATCTGGTCAGTCCGTCTTGTTGGGCTGCGTCCTCTAGATTGTTTCCCGTCAACCTTGCCAATAACGATTAGATAAAGTTATGTCCCTCTTTCTAGAGGGACTTTCTTTCGTAGAACCATAATTTATTAGATTCTGCTCGCATGTGGTGTGCCAACGATCGTAGCCCAATTTAATGTTCTTAGTAATTTAAATCGTAATTCAATTGTACGTGAGACGCTGTGTCACATTTGATTCCGATTAATAATTCGATGTTGTTCTTCTTGCATTATTTCCTGATTGTTAAGATCTTGATTACAGGAGTGCGATGTGTACGCTTCATAAAATTATTAAATCACAACCTAATTCTAAACTTAACCATACTATGACTTTGAACAACTTATCCATATAAAATTATTTACTTTGTTAGTTAAAAGCTATTTATTTGCATTCTAAAAATGTATGCTATAATTTTTGAGTAATATTTTTATGTCTGCTCTTTTACAGATTTTGAATATGTTTGGATTCCGACCCCAGAGGGCAATCGTATGTTAATGTTGAACCAATTTACGTATTTACCACAAAGCTCAGATAACAATTGCTACTGTTCCAGAAGATTTGCCGGGTGTAAAGCCACGGTGAAACTTGATCAGTCTGGTAATATCGAGACAGTCATAGGTATACACACGCACGAGCCGCCACGCGTCCCTAAAACGATTAACGGATAAGTACTATGTTAAACTTTCAAATAGAATTTTGGAAAAATGCGATCTTTGAAAATTTTTAACTAAAAATTTCTCTAGTCTCTAGTAGTAGTATATTCGTATTATATTTGTAAATATTTTTAACATCTTCGTTAAGTGAATCATCATAATACATCTTCATAATTCTTCTTTTAAGTTTTGTCTGGTCTAAAGTGCGCTACTCTCTGCGCAGTACCTACCCTCTCACCTCCACTAACACATGAGTTTGTTCGTGCTCAGCGACTGGCCCCGTGTTCTAAACCGTTATGCTATAAAGTTTGAATGCAATTTAATATAATGTAATCAGTTTTTGTAAAGAGTGTCCTTGGAATTTTTTCCACGTTATTTTCCATAGGTATCTGCTATGCTTTGGAATGGGCAGTATAAAATTAACAGAGATCCTTTAATGGAAATAAATGCATTAAGTTTTGCACGCTAGTTGAAATGATAAAAATAACAGAAGGTCGGTCAAGTGCGCAACCTTTTATTACGGCTTCTTTGAAGAATATTTTGTTGGATTCTGCTCGGAAGTTGCGTGCAAACGATCTTATTTATTCATCATTTGATTTCGCCCAACAAGTCTCATAGTCATCTTAGCCTATCAAAAAGTCTTTTAATATTTTAAATTATAATCAAATTGTACGTTAGATATTGAATAACTTTCGATTCCAATAAATAATTCGGTGTCCTTCTTCTTGCGTTATTTCCTGATCATTGAAATCTTGCTCACCGGACTGCGATCTGTAACACTTCTTAACATTATTCGTTAACTACGTAACTATACCTAAGATTAATCTTCCTAATGTATAAGAAGATTTGGCTTTAAATAATGTGGCCAAATAAAAGTATTTATATTGTTCGTTAAAACAATAATGTTTGCAGTTTAAAAATCTTATATAACAAATTTAATGTTCGTTATTAATGTGTATAGTATCTTCGGAATTTTCTTCTCTCTTGTGTAAGCTTAATCTTCCTAATATATAAGAAGGTTTGACTTTGAATAATGTGGCTAATTAAAAGTATTTATAATGTTAGTAAAAGAAAAAAAAAATGCAGTTTAAAATATTATTTAACAAATTTAATGTTCATTATTAATGTGATAATGTGTAAAGTAACTTCAGAATTTTACTTATCTCTTGTGTAAGTTTAATCTTCCTAATATATAAGAAAGTTTGACTTTGAATTATGTGGCTAATTAAAGGTATTTATATAGTTAGTTAAAAAAAATTATATATGCAGTTTAAAACTGTTATTTAACAAATTTATTTTTCATTATTAATGTGATAATGTGTAAAGTAACTTCGGAATTATACTTCTCTCTTGTGTAAGCTCAATTTTCCTAATATAGAAGATTTGACTTTGAATAATGTGGCCAAATAAAAGTATTTAAATATAGTTAGTAAGAAAAAAGTATATGCAGTTTAAAAATGTTATTTAACAAATTTATTGTTCATTATTAATGTGATAATGTGTAAAGTAACTTCAGAATTTTACTTATCTCTTTTGTAAGTTTAATCTTCCTAATATATAAGAAAGTTTGACTTTGAATTATGTGGCTAATTAAAGGTATTTACATAGTTAGTTAAAAAAAATTATATATGCAGTTTAAAACTGTTATTTAACAAATTTATTTTTCATTATTAATGTGATAATGTCTAAAGTAACTTCGGAATTATACTTCTCTCTTGTGTAAGCTTAATTTTCCTAATATAGAAGATTTGACTTTGAATAATGTGGCCAAATAAAAGTATTTATATAGTTAGTAAAAAAAAAGTATATGCAGTTTAAAAATGTTATTTAACAAATTTATTGTTCATTATTAATGTGATAATGTGTAAAGTAATTTCGGAATTTTACTTCTCTCTTGTGTAAGCTTAATTTTCCTAATATGTATATAAGAAGGTTTGACTTTGAATAGTGTGGCTAAATAAAAGTATTTATATATTTTTAGATAAAAAAAAATATTTGCTGTTTAGAAATGTTATTTAACAAATTTAATGTTCATTATTAATGTGATAATGTGTAAAGTAACTTCGGAATTTTACTTCTCTCTTGTGTAAGTTTAATTTTCCTAATATAAGAAGATTTGACTTTGAATAATGTGGCCAAATAAAAGTACTTATATTGTTAGTTAAAAAATAATATTTGCAGTCTAAAAAAATTATATAACAAATTTAATGTTCATTATTAATGTGTAAAGTAACTTCGTAGTTTTACTTCTCTCTTACCGGGTCTAGGTCGAGTATTAAAAAAAAGTTATCGTCGCCTGAACACGCGTCTTTGTCTCTTTCTTAATTTTGATGTCTAGTAACAAATGTTAATGATTCACAATTGACATCCGAAACCAACCACTGCCGTTCTTTTGGAGGTACGAAGGGATCTTGTATGAAAAATTGTATCATATTCCTCATTGCTGAGGGTCGTGTAGTCCCCATGAAAAAAGCTTTTCCCTGATAGTGTCTCTTCTATTTGTGTCTGTTTCTTGGCGCTATGTAGTGCGACATGTAGAGGGGTATCTAGTGGGCAGCGAATCTGGTCAGTCCTCTAGATCGTTTCCCGTCAACCTTGCCAATAACGATTAAATAAAGTTATGTCCCTCTTTCTGGCTATGTGACCGGAAACTCAAGTATAGGGTAGTTGACTAAAAAAAACTAATTAGTCCGTCAGTCAGATTTCCATAAAATACTAGACACGTATATTTTCTTTTTTCATATTAACAAAAAATGAAGACGACACAGTGCGTTGAAAACTCGTGTAGCAAAAAAGTGTAGCATGCAGGGGCATGCTACACTTTTTTAGCGAGCAGTGACTTCCCCAGCCACCACTCCTGATCTTTGGTGCCTTTTATATTTGTCAATTTTTATTGATTTGATAAAACAAAATATATCTATCCAATATTTTTCTATAATCTGAATGACGGACTAAATAGAATCATTTTTTTACCCAGGAAACTTCCCTAGTTGACAGTCTGACCTCGATATTTAACCAACCGCGGCATAGTCGATGGAATCTTGCGGCTGCTAGGGCCCTTCATATTTTTAGGAAATCAAAATGGAAATTGTTTGCTGTGTCATTGAATATATGCCATAATGTTTTGAGTAATATTTTTGTCAATCCTTTTACAGATCTTGAATATGTTTGGATTCCGACTCCTGAGGGTAGTCGTATGTTAATGTTGAACCAATTTACGTATTTACCAAACAGTTCGGATAACAATTGCTACTGTTCTAGAAGATTTTCTGGATGTAAAGCGACGGTGAAACTTGATGAGTCTGGAAATGTCGAGACAGTCATAGGTATACACACGCACGAGCCGCCGCGCGTCCCTAAAATGATTAACGGATAAGTACTATGTTAAACATTTGACTTACAAGTAGTTGTAATAGTAGTAATTGTAGAAATTGCGATCTTTTAAAAATTCCAACTAAAAATTACACTGGACGCCATTGACATTGTCCTTTTACATCCCTATCGTATTTGTAAATAATGTAAACATTTAGGAATAGCCGCATTAACTTAATGGCGGCTTTTAAATGCGCTATTCGCTGCGCAGTATCTCAACTCTTACCGCAGCTAACACATGCGTTAATGCACAGCGACTGGCCCCGTATTCTATGTCGCTACAAAGTGTAAATGCAGCCCCATATATTTAATATGATGTCCATAAACTTTCGTAAGTATATTCCGAGCTTTAGATGAGTATCCACGGAGTTTCTTATACGTTATTCAGCATGTGTCTCCTACGCTTTTGACTGGACAGCTAATAGATAAGAAAGTTTGACTTTGAATAAAGTAGCCAAATATAAATGTATATGGTTAGTTAAAAAATAAATATTTTCAATCTTAAATGTTATTTAACATAATTAAATGTTTATTTCACTATTAATGCTAGAGTTCTTATTCTTACTCTTGACGGCCCTAGGTCGAGTCGTAACAACGCCAGGATGTCACCACCGTGTGGATCGCCCTGAGGACACGGTGGAGGTCTGCCCGGCTTGGGCGGAGCATCGCCGTGTATTCGTGGCAGCTATCGGCGGCGGTCTCTCGTATCCGACTCAGCTCCAGCCATGGTTAGGAGCGAGAGTGCATGGCATGCCATCACCTCTTTCTGCGAAGCAATAATGCTCGCAAAGAAGGAGGCGGAGCGAGTAAGGGAACGTCAAATTCTTCGCTTTCACGCCTATAGTCACCGCAGGAGACGCCTTGGACTTTGGGAGACGGCAGCAAGCTCCCGGCTATATGCAATGCGTAGCTCATCGCCCGATAATAATTACTAACATACATTAAAAACATTTTAGCAGATGCTGACTTGATAATATTTGCTGACGATACTAGTGCAGTTATAGCTGCTGATGATATGAAGTCCTTACAACGTAAATTAAATTTATTAATAGCCGCTTGTGAAACCTGGTTTTCTATGAATAATCTTAAATTAAACGTTAATAAGACGAAGTGTATGATGTTTAGATCAACAGTTAGAAACGAGGCTCATGTAAACGTAGGATTTTTGGGTAGGCCAATTGTTGTAGTAGAGACTGTAAAATTTTTGGGGATACAAATTGATTCCTTACTTAATTGGAAGCCAGAACTTAATTCAATTACGGGCACAATAAGTAGTGCCTGTTATGCTATCAGATCTCTGAGGGATACGCTATCTATTTCCCAACTTCGCGCTGTCTATTTTGCTCTGGTTGAATCTAAACTTAGATATAGTATTAAATTTTGGGGAAACAGCTATAGGTACAATGTTAAGGCAGCCTTTACTATACAAAAGCGAGCATTACGAACCATGCTTCGTTTAAACCAGACAGAATCATGTAGGGAGTTGTTTATTAGGTTTAGAATTTTGACAGTACCATGTCTTTATGTTTTGGTTCTTCTTACTCATTTAATCAAAAACTTAAACGAGTTTGAAACAGATTATGAAAGAAAAAATAGAGTTGTCACTCGTAGAAAAGATCTTACTACTTTTGTGCAGGCAAAGCTTAATGTTGTTGATCATTCGTCACTTGTGCAGTCGGTCAATCTGTTTATCAAATTACCAACAGAATTGAAGAATATTCAGAATGTGAACATATTCAAAAATAAACTCAGAGATTTGTTAATCAACAAAGCCTATTACAGTGTTGACGAATTTTGTACTTGACAAAAGCTTAGATTAATATTATGTTGACATGAAACTATATTTGTGTGTACTCTTTGTTTGACATTGTTGTGTATTTTTGTTTTTTTTTTTTGTTTTTACATTAATATATACGGACAAATCACACAGTAATAAATTGCTATTATAGAATGACTTTGTTTGCTATGTATAAATACTGCACTTTGAGATTGCTTATATTCTAATATTTATGTTGCTTTTTTATTTGTATTCCTAATGTAAACATTTCAACACAAATGTATTTTTTTGTTATGAAATAAAGAACTTGAACTTGAACTTGAATGGCCACGCCTGGGTCACGCGCGCCTTAAAGAGATGTCAGCACATAGTGACGGAGTCCACTAGGACCGATGCTTGATGGCGCAAATCCAAATGAAGGAACTAGGATAGGTTATACTCAGTAAAAGTGTGACACGCTTTACTCAGTCCAGAGTGAGAGAGGTCATTTAATAATTTCCCACTCAGAAAAAAAAATTATCGTCGCCTGAATACGCGTCTCTAGCTTTTTCCCAACTTTTGAAATAACGAATGTCAAAAATCCGCGGATGATAACCAGAACCAACGGGCACCGAGCCATGGAGGGGTCTTGTGTGAAAACATGGTCATCCATCTACTGACCAAACGGGGCAAGTGTATCTTAGCCTGACCTTATCCTGATCGTGAGTAGTTCAGTAGCAATGGGTTTCATTGTGACAATATGTTCATTGCCTTATTTAAATTGTTGAGCAGACACATTTATCCAACATATGGAGCAATGGATTAGAAATATGCTTTAAAATGATTCCAATTGATAGTAATAGTTTGTTACACAATTAGGGTGCTGATCGTAAGTATCTTAACCTGATCGCTCAAACTTGCGGATGTTGGTGTACATTTATATTAATTAGAATTATTTAGTGTTTGCATAAATACATACTATATTTTTTTTAGTAATATTTAAATCTATCTCTTTACAGATCTTGAATATGTTTGGATTTCGACCCCAGAGGGCAATCGTTTGTTAATGTTGAACCAATTTACGTATTTACCACACAGTTCGGATAACAATTACTACTGTTCGAGAAGATTTGCTGGATGTAAAGCCTTGGTAAAACTTGATGAGTCTGGTAAAGTTCAGAAAGTAATAGGGATACACACGCACCAGCCGCCACGCGATACAGAAACGGTTAAAGAATAATTACTAAATTAAACTTTTGACTCCCGAGTAATTGTATTTAATAGAGAATTTATGAAACATTTGCGATCTTTGAAAAATTCAAACAAAAGTTTTCTTGTACGTTTTTAAAATCGTCCTTCTATGTGTATCTCTATCATATTTGAACTAAATAATTTTAACATGTAGGTACCTGTAATTAAAACTTAATGGCGGCTCTAAAGTGCACTACTCGCTGCGCAGTACCTTCCCTCCCATCTCGCTGCAATGCATAGTGACTGGCCCGTGTTCCAAGCCGCTATAAAGTTTGAATACAGCTTAATACATTTAATATGATGTAATTCACCTTTCATAACTCTAATCTGTGCTTTAGAAGAATGTCTATGTAGTGTCTTTCATGTTGTTCTCCATAGGTATCTTCTACGACTAACTAAAAGATTTTAGTAGTTTAAATTGTAATCAAATTGTACGTTCGATGTTGTGAAACTTTCGATTCCAATAAATAATTTGATGTCGTTCTTGTTGTATTATTTCCTGATTATTGAGATCTTGTTCACGGAACTGCAATGTGTACGCTTCATAAAATTTTTCGTTCACAACCTAACTAAGTAAGCTGCCTACGTTTCCCAAAGTCGTAGGTAGGTTATACTACGACTTTGAGAAACATAGGCAAAATAAATGTATCTACATATATGGTGAGTTAGAACATAATTATATGCATTATAAAAATGGTGTGTTACAAAATTAAATGTTTGTTTAATGAAAATGCATTAAATTACTACGGAGTCCTTATTTTGTCCTTAAGTTGTGCCCTAACCAAATTAATTGTTGCCCGTTTACGCGACTGGCGCTTTCATTTTGTATGCTGTAACTGAACGCGTTGTAGCGTCGACAAAGGGCGCTTTCCGGATTTTTCAACACATGAGTAACATATGAATGCGACAGACGCGTATCGTTTAGTCCTAACTTCCTGCAACCACATTACTTACTACAAAATTTTAATTTTTTTCTTACTTTCACTTTACTTTCAGTCATGCAGTATAAGTTCATTCCCACTCAAAAGGGCAAGAATCTACTAATGTTGCACGACTATACATTTTCACAAGACCACTATAGCACTACCTACTACTGTTCGAAGAAGAGCACAGGATGCAAAGCTACCGTCAAACTGAACAAATGTGGGACCATCAGAGAAGCAAATACTGCCCATACTCATGAACCGCCTAGATACATGCAATTGGCGACCGGAGAGTATGTCAGAGTAGCTTAGAATTAGAAAAAATGTGTATACGATATATATGGGTTAAGTGGTTAGTGGTAGGTAGGGGACATAGAGATATGTAACCTAACCCTGCGTCCCAACTAAAATGACCATCGTGCGAACACGTGAACACTTTGATTAGGACGCGGGGCAAGTGCATCTGCTCACGAATCAGTTTCAACCTTAAGCTGTCAATTATATGAATTAAATTACATTATGAATTGTATTACCTTTTTAGAGATGATTTAGTTGAAATCATTCTTTTTCTCAATTGTAGATTTACCTTTTAGTATTTACCTAGATAATATTTACCTATTGTTTAAATGTAGTTTACTTACATTACAACCCGGCTGTCGAGGGAATGACTCCTTGACGTTTCATACACGTATACGTGTTTTGGGATTTTGATCTTCATTAGTTACTAGAATTGTTGCAGTGACAGGTGTTAGTCAGGAACGAATTCTGTCGAGGGCCGGACTGTATTTCTTTTTATTCTAGAAATATTTCTACTTGGATGTCGGTACTAATTTGCGTATTTTGGTAAGATTTTATGATTGGCTTCTTAGGATCATAGTACGCACCAGGGAACTCGCGGAGGGGGCGGTGCGCGGGAAAATACAGTGACTGCGGGCTGATGGCCGCCTGCGCCTTCTGTCTCCAGCACATAATTTTTGTCCAACATTGTATTTTGAGAATCATATAAGAATTTTTTTGACGTGACAACGTCTATTAAATTGGTACGGCGTGGAGTCATTCTCGAAAACACCGTAACGACCGAATCTGACGCCACACGGAGTCCACGCCTACTTTACCCCCACCCCTAGACCGTGTGTCACACTCGTGCGCGAGGTCTATTACCATGTAATAGACGAAGTTACGTTCAAATATCGGCAGTAGACGGAGTTCTACAGACAACCAATTTTTTCTCTGATTTTTTTGTTATTGGGAGCAGCGTTGGCCTAGGATATCGGCCGCGACTTATAACTTGTAGGAGTTTGGTCTAACCCCATCAGGCGCTTTGTGTAAATTATTTCATCACCACTGCTATAAAAAATCGTGATGAAGCCGACATGTCTCAGAGGAAAAAGTTTGCTTACATGTGACATACTTCCACCAATCCACGCTGGGCCCGCGTGGTAGATAATTTCCCACTCCCTCTCCAAGAGGAGGCCTGTCTCCCAAGAGTTGGAATGTTTTAGGCAGATTATGCATGTTTATGATTATTATTTTCAAACTTTAAGTTAGGTCCTTAAGAGTAAGGCAATCAGGATTTGTAGGAACTAGCTAATCGAAAGTAAAATCTTAAATGAAAGAATGATTGCGTATCATGTGCTATTAAAATCTACGATTCAGTATTTAAAGTTATATTCTAGCATAATAGTCCATGGGGCGATTTTCACGAAAATTTAATCAACAAGTCTTATCTTAAATATTGGATTGCTGGCAGTTTTCTTCACACTAGAACTGTCAGAGCTGTCACAGATAAATCTGATCATGGTAAAATCAGCTCTAAATCCAGTAATTAGAATAGATTTTAGATTACATAGATAAATAATAGATTAAGTATGATAGTATTAAGTATGATAGTATAATAGCTACGTTAAAACCGATTAGTGGTTTCTACTGACCAATTCTATTGTTATCTACCTCATATTTCTCTGGATTGGTGTTATATTAATTAAAGAAATTATTTACACACAATCACAAATTAAGGACAATCGATTTTGTTATCGTAATAATACAGTGTCTAATGAAACTAACTACTTGGATGAATGACACTAATTCATCCCCTCTCTCACTCATTGGAACATTGGAATTTGCCTATTAACTATGTACAGTAAGGGTCAAACGTGGACGGTTTGAGCAGTTTTGTTGCGATGTGTGCCGGGTATGATTCGCCAAATATTGTTGTGTTGGGAGTTTGGTCGCGGAGGGTCTTCAGATCAATCTCCCTCTGGCGCAGCATCGTTGGGTCGTGTTGTTGGGTTTAACATTGCATCACCTCGCTCAACTGCCGTCTTCCTTCCTATTCGCTCAGTTTTTCCGAGTGAATAGGTTCTTTAATAAACTAGCGCGCTTTACCGTCAACGATTGCATCACTGCTTACCATCAGGTGGGATTGCAGTCAAGCACTAGTTTATAATCATTAACAAAAAAAGGAGTACCACTTTTGATACTTATGGTTAGTGCAATAAAGTTCAAAAGTTGAAATGCACTTTCGACCCTTACTGTAAATCAATAATCTAAATATTAAATCTGAATGATATGCCTCTACATTAATTCCACAATTTCTCTACAATTGTGTAAGCGTAAAATAGGTAAGTAATTCATCATAATAACGAAATGAGATGTTTGCAAAACAGCTTTAATTTTTTTGCTTTTTTTTTAAATGTCTACTAAATTATTTTGAGATTTTGTTTTTTTAAAGTCGTCATCTTCTTTTATGAAAATAAACACATATAATAGATAATAAAATTCTAAAAAATAAATTTGTGTTTTCAATTATTAAGATATCTAATCAAATTAATTGTGTAGGCGGTCGTGGTTTAAATTTTGATGCAACACAATTGACCGTGTTCGCCAAAGAGTGGAAAGAGAAAGAGAGAAGAAAGAGAGGTGAACATTTGATACACCTCTGTCCAACAATTGTTTGTGTTTGTTTTGATGTATTTTGTTTCAATGAATCTAATTATCTTTTACATTTCAGCTCATGTAAAATTCATAGAAACTATGACAGGGGCCAAGCTATTGATGATGAACGGTTACACGTTTTCGCGAAATAACAGATTTAGAAATTGCTTCTATTGCTCAAAAAAAGCAAGCAGCTGTAAAAGTAAAGTACGATTTAGTAATGAAGGAGTAATCGTTGAAATATTTGAGAAGCATAATCACCCACCCCCTGTATATCAGCTCGTTGAAGGTGGTCGATATGTTAAAGTATCAAAGTAAATTCATTCCATTCTCCTGTACTTCATCATCATCATCTCCAGTCTGGGGTCCGCTTTACCAATCTAACTGCTGTTTTTGGCTAAACTTCGATCCTTTCCGTGAAGCGACTGCCGTCTGACCTACACAACCCGAAGGCGATATCGAAGCAATGCAGTAAGACCAATTGTTGAACTTTTGAGGGCTCCAACAACGACTGCCATCAGATGTTCGTATGGCAACCGGAACCAACGGCGTAACGTGCTTTCCGAGGCACGACCAGACCAGTGCAAATATTCATATATATATACAAATACTAACTGACACGAGAATTTTATATATTAGATAAAAAAAAATTAGGGGTGGACTACCCCTAACATTTAGGGGGATGAAAAATAGATGTTTGGCGATTCTCATAGATACCGGATAAGCACAAAAAATTTCATCAAAATCGGTCGAGCCGTTTCGGAGGAGTTTAAGTTCGAACACCGTGACACGAGAATTTTATATATTAGATTTGCACTGCGCGGGGATCGAACCTCCTTGCGCAGCGGCCGCGTTCGCTACCGCTACGCCACTAGGCTGTCTGCATTCATTCTCCTGTCCTTATTCCAATATAAATTGGGTCGACGCAACATGTCTTTTTATTCCAAATTTCCTATTACTCGTCATGTTGGTAGTCATCCCTTTTCTTACCATATCATCCATTCACACATTTCAACCATTGTTTCTTTGGTCTTCCCCTACTAATAATAAAAATGCAGTTTCCAATACCCATAACCAACAAAAAAAAAAGAAAAGACACAGAAACAATAGCAAATACTCTGAGATTAGAGAAGAAGTTGAAATATAGTTTAAAAAACTAAAAAATAACTTAACTTTTTAGTTTGATATTTTTTAAAAGCATGTTTTTTTTAGTTTTTTAAACTATATTTATTTTCAACTTTTTACTTCGATATTCTTTTTTTAAATAATATACGGATAACACGAACGCTTAAATGGTGCTTATTTGTTTTTACCAAACTTTTCTTGATCTCCAACAGACAGAATAGCAAGTACTAAAATGATGCGTTACCCAAGTAACTAAATCTAAATTAAAAATTCATTGCCTGCACAAATTAATGTAAGGTAAGGTTGAAAACAAACAAGCAAACATACAAGTGAAGCTAATAAAAAGCATGTAAAAAGAATCTGGAGACAAGAAAAAGTTTATATGTTGTTCGTATTGTCCTCTCCACAACAGGTGTTATCCCCAATCATCTCCTGCGTAGCCTAAAACTTATATACCTTGAAGAATCCACTTATATCAATCTGCAGAAAGCCGCCAACAACAAAAGTTCATGCAATTAGAAGAAAATACAATATCATATTCAAAATAATAATAAATTATTTTATTTTCTCTCACAATGGTCTTTTAGCCACCGGACATTCAATACTCAAAACTCTCTTCACGACATTTTCTTAATTTCTCAGTACCACCAGAATTCCCCTGTCCTCATTTTTTATTCCTCCTATTCATGTAACACCACACCTCTCTTAGCTTTCTTATCTCCGCTGAATTCAATTATAAATTAACATATTATTTTCCGATAATAAAGTAGGTAATGAAACTTACCTATGTACATTGTATTATTAAAATGATTCTTTGATCTACAACTTGTCACCATTACAATTATCTAATAAAATTAATTCATCTTACAAATGTCTTTTTTTTTTTGGCTACGTTTGAACTTTTGCAGTAATAACTGTACTAGATGTATGCCACTAAGAAATGGTGCAGTTCACACTACAACAAAAGGATTAAAAAAAATTGCTGATTTTTTTAAAAACTTTTACGGAATTCATAGTTACGACTCGAAGTAAGCCAAATCGTCGCTTATTTTGGACGGACATAAAACTCTTTCTCCGAATTACGTAACACACTGTCAATCTCAATCATTTTGAAGGACATTGTTAATCCATTGCTTTATATCTACGAAAAAATCCTGCTCCACAACGTATACAACGCTATGAATGTTGTTGAACTGTCAAATGAATGTCATTGCTACTATGTGTTACGTAATTATCTTGCGGATCAAGCCGATTCCGTGTCAACTTTCCCTTATGGCGATGACCAGCCTTCAATAAATGTTTTTTTTTATTTTATTACAGTTTGCGTCAATTACAAATTTATAGAAACAAACAAGGGGAACAGGTTGTTGATGGTCAATGGGTTTACGTTTTGGCAAAACAACAGGTCTAAGTTTAGTTTCTATTGTTCAAAAAAGTCATATAATTTTTGTAAAAGTAGCGTCCGCCTGAATGCTGCCGGAGAAATAGTTTGTTTGAGAGAAGAACACAATCATCAACCACCTTTGTTTAAGAAACTGTTAAACGGGAAATACATTAAAATAAAGGGATAACATTGTATCTATATAAAAATATGTTTTTAGACAAAGGACATATTGAAAGGCGGTATTCACTACAAAGGCGTAAGTATTCTTAGGCACCCAAAAGTTAACTGGTAGATATTCTGCCGTTCAATATTTGTTTGATGCACAAGCATTTATACCGACGTGTATTGTATATAATCGAATTATTTTTAATTCTGGTCGAATCTGCCTATCAGTATCAGAATCTTAATATCATGTCCTTATTGTAGACCTATATTGTTTAGTTATAAATCGGTAACAACAATAACTAACATAAAATAGAAATATTGTTAATTTTAAAATTTTTGATTTTTTTTTATTTCAATAAACAAAGTTTTAATAACTGACATCTATTAGTTTATTTGTATTTAAGCAAGTAATAATGGTACTCGGTTCAACCGAACTGATATATTGTAATTGAATGACCAGCAACACAATCTGGATAGATTGTTAAGTTCTATACATTCCCCAACATAATTGGGATCGGCTTCCACCATAACGCACGAAGCAGTTGTGTTCCAGTATTTTATATGGACGAATCGCCTACCTGACCTCCATAACCAAAGGGATGAAACCCCTTGGATAGACTACATAGTTGTCAGACTTCTAAGCTTCTGTACCTGCACGTAACAACTGTTAAAGGTCTGCGTCTGATGTCGGGCCCATCACTATAACCTGCTTTTCTAGGTTCGGAGATGTCTCGAATTCTCAAAGTTTGTTGGCGTTAAGGTGGTATCTGTTGTACATATAAATTCATACAAATAAGTGACTGTAAATTAAAAATGTTAATTAATATATAAGATTTTGGAATAGAATATTTTTATTTTTCTTTATTATGTACACCATAAATATTACAAAAACATAAAAATAAAGATTTTACAAAGGGTGACTCAATGGGCGGTCTTATCGCTAAAAGCGATCTTTTACAGACAACCTTTATCCCCCTTTTTTAACCTTTATTTTGATTTTCTAGGTGACTTGGAACCAAGATCCAGCTTGAGCGGAGCACAGGAAAAGCAGACTAAATCTTGTGAAGATAAAGAAAATACTATAGACTCCGTTGTAACAGAATACAATGCACTTCCTAATGACGGTCATCCACCCGGTCATTCGAGGATTACTAAGCATTTGCCTCGAATAATTCAGACTAAATCTGGGGAAGCTACAAGTAGCTTGTGCCAGGTTTGCGATGACTTTAATAAGACAGCTATAAGCACTATTTTTATTTGCATCGAATGCCCTGGTTCACCCGCTATATGCCTTAGTTGTTTTCGTAGACGACATTGGATGTAATCTAGTAATTTATCTTCTTTAAGATAAATACCCAAAATCAGTTTGCATTTGCAAAGCGGAAATGCATAGTTATTTTCGTAACAATTAAGCTAGAACCATTTCAACACCCGTGTCCCAAGTTTTAGTTTTGTATATAAGTATATTTTTGGGTATAGTGTGTATAGCTTATTTAAATATTTGTTTAAATAATGTATTGTTTGTTGTAGTTTTTGTTCTTTTATTTATAATTATATCAACTAAAGCACCTGCCTTTAAATTCTTCACTACACGAGGTTGACTGGTTGAGAATGCCTAAGGCATTAAGTCCGCCTCTGTACTTTTTTGTGCGAAAATGTAAATAAATATAATTAATTTCTCGGTGGTAGGCCATAAGATCGGCTGCCGGCAGAAGTTACCACCCACCAGACAAAGTCTTGCCAAGCGATTCGTCGTGTTCCGGCATGATGTCTGGTGAAGCCGTACGGTGGACGGGTCTGAGCAGTTGTATTGCGATGTGTGCCGGGTACGATGCGTCAAATGTTGTTGTGTCGGGAGTTTGGTCATAGGGGTCTCCACATCAATCTCCCTCTGGTGCAGAATCGTTGGTCGTGTTGTTGGGTTTAACATTGCACCAACTACCGTCTTCCTTCCTATTCACTAAGTTTTTTTTTAAGTAAATGGACTTAATAAACTAGCGGGCCTTACCATCCACGATTGCATCACTGCTTACCATCAGGCGGGATTGCAGTCAAGCGCTAGTTTATAATGATTAAAAAAAAAATGAAATAATAAATCTATTAAAAAATCCGTCATGTTTTTTATTGGATACCTATTGCTGAAATACATCCTTCTTTCTCATAGGAAACTGCAGTGCTTCGTCGGTGAAGAAAATATCGAAACTCCAAAAAGGTCTATTTTCCTAAAATATTTAGTAGAAAGTTGGAAATTATTTTAACACAAAAAACTTTGAGAGCGCAACACTAATTGATATGTTACTTCTTTCAGCTATTTCAAACTATAAGTTTATACAGACAATACGCGGGAATACCTTGTTGATGGTCAACGGATACACGTACACAGAAAACAACCGAGCCAAGAACACGTACTACTGTTCTAGAAAGTATAAAAGCTGCAAGTCTAGTGTAAAATTAGATGAAAACGGCAGGTTGACAAGTATCAGAATGGAACACAATCACTGTCCGCCGATCTACCGTTCAACCCAGAATGGACTCTATGTCAAATTCAGCACAGATCAAAATCCTTCGTTGTATAGTTACAGTCGAACACCTTACCGCTTTTGAAAACAGCTAAAAATTACGATTTCTCCTATGAATGGACGCCATAAGCAAAAGTGGACCCCTGTCAATAAAAGTTTTGTATTATATTCTCTAAAGAGCGTTCAGGGACAACAATTACACTGCCAGCGCTTGATGGAACGCGATTTAGAAGCGCTGATTGCGTTTAGTTTCTTTATAGAAATCCGCACTAAGATGTAATCGAGTACGGTCCTTAGGGTGGTAAGGCAAATTTATGACTATAAATTCCTACCAGATTAAGATTATTCTTGAGTCGTGATTGACATGGCCACCACAAATACTTACAAGAATTTAGGCCAGGCGCTGACTTATTTCACAGGACTATACTGATGTGTATCTTCTGTTCTTTTCTTAAAGGAATAAAAAAGGAAAAAGAGCCACTGCACTTAAACTTTGTTTAGTTTGTTATAAAGGGCTCTATTATCGTATTTTAGAAAGAGACTGTTACTCAAGTATTACAGACAGAAATAATGATCTAAAAAGGTGAATTTCCTAGATTTATAAATAGCCTGCTGTAGGTACCTACCCTACCTACTTTCTTCTTTTGTATTCCATCGGTTTAAGTAGTTAACTACAGATAAACAGAAAAACCACGTGACTTGGTCAACCGACTAACCGTAATATCTGTCACTTCAGCTGTCGTCGTAGATGTAAGTACATTTCAATATACGTACGTTACGTAAGTTTGTAGCAACGTTACAATTCGAATTATGAAGTTGCCAAAAGTAAAACTGTTATTTACTTATTTATTTATTACTTATTAAATAAGGCTCACCGATGCCCGATGGGACCGACGGGTTATTGAGTAGCGACCACGCACCGGAAGATGCAGCGTGGGTACCCGAAACTGGTAAAGATCGCGGGAAACCGCTTGTCAAGAAGATCCTGGGGGAGGCTTATGTCTAGCAGTGGACGTCTTTCGGCTGAAATTATGATGAAGGCTCACCAACGATTTATTTACAAGGAGAATAACCGTCTTCAGTTCTGTGTAAATAGGTCATTTATAGGAATGTCAGTGCACTAACACAATACAACGCTAAAAGATCATAATAGAATAAAATAATTCCACATTAGGTAATGATACTGGTATATAAAGGAAGGACAAAACAAAATTAGAAATGACGTAAGCAAAATTAAAACAGGAAAATAAAAACAAATATGACTGTTATTAAGTTTAGTCGGTTAACTAAGTTACGTGGTTTTTGTTAACCTTTAGTTTAATTACCTAAAGCGACGGAGCGATGTAGTACATTGCATAACCTGACATAAAATCTATTGTAGAAAATTATGAGCTATGTTTAATTATGTAGCTAAAAGCATTTTATAATTATTTTAGTGTTAGTGAAAATATATTGGATATTAATATTTTGTTGTCTTTTTTTCAATAATTTTCGTTTGTAGAAATAAGTGATAGGGACTCGTATACGAGTACCTATTACTTAGCCTATGCGAGTTCACATCACGAATAAAAAATGGTAATTTTTTTGCAAAATGCCACCTATCACTGGCTACTTTGGATTCTGTGGAGAGGCGCGCGAAGAGGCGACCCAGATTTAGCTCAAAACTATCTCCAAAGCCTGGAGCACAGGTGAAGAGCTTGTCGGTGTTTTTTGGAGAGCACGCGAGGGAATTGCATAATATTTAATTCCCCTATCTCCATTCCATCATCGGACGACCCAACGTACGTCGAGTTTCTACGCTTACGTTGTTGACACCACAACGATCCGGACGAAGCATTTCGCCTCTTCTTTTATACCGCGTATCTCGAGGAACTGGAACAATTTCCCAGCGGCGGTGTTTCCGTCGGACTACAATTAAAGTGTCTTCAAGGCTAGAGTGAACGGGATTGTGGTCAAGCACTAGTTATAAAAAAAGTAGATTTATACGGTTGTGTTGTAGTCACGAGCAAAAGTAGATATATACAGACATTATTAAAATTGGATTTAGGTACATCTTTATTTAAGAATGAAATTTTACGTTGATACGAATATAACATTTTCGAACCCATAGGATTATGTAATGCGTCGTATTTTAAAGTGTATCGTTATTTTACGAAATCTCTTGGCAAATTTCATTGCCATATTATTGCTCGTGACTGTATAAGCACTTGAATCATCTGCAGCCTGACTTCACCACGCACTCCAGCGAACACATTTTGTCAATTCACAAAATGTGTCCGCCGATTAGGTAGCTGGGCATAGTACGAGTTCACATGCCTCTTCAATCGCACGCCATTTTAGTCTTCTAATATCCTCAGCTCTTCTCACTTAGCTTCTAGCAGACAACAAAAACATAATTATATCGATTACAGAATTTTAGTTTTAGCGAAATATGTTTTTGTTTTTTTTTTTTTTCAAGAAACAGCGCGTGCTTTATCTATGGTAACCAAGTGCAGAAACAATTTGTGAATGTGTGAGTAAATGCAGGAGCTCTCAGTATCGTCTGAGACAATGGCGACACCTCTTTTAATTCTACTCAAATAACTTTTCCAGAGACATACAAAATGATTCCAACGAACAGGGGCAAGTATTTGCTGATGTATCGAGGATATACTTTCTCGCAACAACATCGGACCTTAAACTACTACTGTTCCAAGAAAGATGCTGGATGTAAGGCTAGAATCAAACTAGATATCCATGGGAAGATACTCCCAACTTCGTCTCCAGTACACGGCCATGTACCACCAAAGTACGCTATCTTGTCGAAAGGAGAATATGTTAAATTGTCTTAGATATGTTATTGTGTCTGTTTTCCTGGCATTTCCTTAGTTTGTACACGCAGTTCATCACGAGTTTTCTCATTGATAAGTCATGGTTGATGACTTGGGTAAAGTTACAATTTTCTAGAAGACCGGTGGCCGCCGTATGTGTCCAATTTATCAATGAATGGAATTACTGAAACAAAAATGTAAATTTATGATATTAGGTTTGTGTTTTCCCAGAGTTTGTTTTTGATACAATGAAGTCAAACCCCGCTTTCATAATTTTCATGGCAGCTGTCATCCCGCGAATCATGTGGCGCCCACCAGTTTTCTCAGTCATATTGACATTTACGTTTCTAATATATAAGTTTTAAGTTAAGTTTTCTAAAGTTGATTTCCGAGTGAATAGTACTCTTGAAAAGTTATAAATATGTCAGAACTAATAGCGTAAACTGTATTATATAATTATATAAACAATTATGAACTTTAAAATTAATTATGTACTTTTATTATTGATTATGTACTTTATAGTTTTATTTTCCCGGTAATTCATATTTGTTTACATGTTTGACAAGTTACTCGCGAACGTAGATTCAAGAAACCCTAGCCTTAGAGAATTAGTATGCCTTTGCAGAAAATATGCTGCGATTAACATCAAAATCAGCATTATATATTTTTTTAACGTTTCAAAAGTATCCGTATATAGGTTTATGTAAAATAAAGTATTTTGATTTTGACCTTGTTGTTTTATGAAATTATAGCAAAACACTGTGAGAATACTCGCATGTTCTAGAACCAGAAATTCAGATATGTGTTCAACCAAGCGGCCACAGCTTGTGTGGTGAATACCAGCCCACTCCCTCTTGAAGATCGACAGTATTTACCGTCTCAAAAATATCAGATTCCTTAACTTTGCTTCTTCTTATTTTCGCGTGTAATTATCTATAAGATTGGGGAAGAAACGGGGTGAATAGGAACGTAGGGGTAAATAGAAACAAGGCTGTGAAGGGATTTTTCACGTTATTAAGATTTTGGCACTTAAGTATTGCTATTATTTCTTGCATTGTAATACAAAAATAGGTAGTGAAAACTTTGTTAGAAACCAACATTTGTAGAAATTTATAATTGGCTTTATCAAAATTGTGTTTCTATTTAGCCCTGCATTCCTATACATCCGTTTGACGATATATGAAGCAGTACCAAATCCCGGACGGATTGTAGATCGTCTCGTATTTGTACTTTAAGAAACAAGAAGATGTTGTTCTAGGTTTGGTGATTATGAACAAAAAAACATCGACGGCCAATCTATCAGCCTACAAGCGTAAAAGGTGTGCAGGAAATGAAATGTACGAAAGGCAAAAAGAAAAGGAAAGACTACGGTATATCAAGAAGAAAGAAAAGGGGCAAGTTGTCCCTATTGATGAAAAATCACCAAGAGATCAGAGGCAACAAAGGAAAAAATGGCGTGAAGCATCAAAGAGGTACCGGGAAATTAAAAAGTTAAGGAAAGTAACTAAATTACCAGAAGTAGTATTACTTAAACATCACGACTAGGAAGACATATTAGCTAAAAAGACAACAAAACCGACTACAGTTATAGAAGATCCTTTAAATTCACCAGCTACTAAATTAAGACGTATAAGGTACAAAGAACAAAATAGACGTAAAATATTAACTACTGTTATACGAAATTTAAGGAAAGAAAATGAGACTCTAAATAAGAAGCCAAGAAAGATGTCAGTGGAAAAATCACAGTTGAATTCAAAAAAGGTTTAGAAATAGGGTAAAAAGGAACACTTCAAAAAATGCGAACAAAGGATAGATTACTAATACTTATTAAAAAGTTTTTTGAACAAGATTCAAACAGCGTAATTATTCCTTTAAAAAGCAGTACATCACACGCATGACAAAAAAGGTTCAAAAACAAAAACGACAGTTAACATTGCTGCTGAAATAATTACATACTTATGGAATTACATGGAATTCCTGTTAGATGTGCTTTATTCTGTAGACATCGCCCATTTTGGGTGGTTTTTCCTAGCAAAGCATTTAGGGAAACTTGAGGTCTTAGCACACCTAAATGACGCTGCTCCCACCCGGCAAAAAGAATATTATTCAAATATGGATTTTAAATATTGTACCGCCGTCAGACTGCTCGGTAGTTGACGCCTCGCTCGTTGTAGCCGAGCGGTCGCTCGGGCGTTCGCGAGCAGACTGCGAGCAGTCGCCGCACCGGCGCCCAGTCCAAGTACTCTATGTGTCTCGTTTTTTCGCGCGTTGTTAATCGGGACAATGTTAAAAAGACGAGTTGCTTCAGTAGAAACCGATCGCGAACTTGTCAATCGCTAAGAGCTAGAGCAGGCGACGGGTGGACAGCTGGGCGTCTGCTAGTAGTCTCCGCGTGGACTGCTGGCTGCCTTCTAGCTGTCGCCGCGTGGACTGCCAGCATTCGCCTTTTTTAGTTAGGTGTTGGAACAGAGTCGTTTATGTGTGACCTTTGTGCCTGCATAATTCACAGTAATATTGATTTGGCAGTTCTATGTCTGCATAAAGCAAATATAATAAAGGAGACTAATTTTGAACAGATTTTGCAGTCCTTGTGTTGTTTTCAGTACAATGATCAGTGTTTGAAAAGAAACTGCCTTAAATGTTAAGATAATGTTTTAGCATATAACGAATATTCAAGCGATTAAACCTTAACACTGTACCTTTTTTTGTTCTGGATGGGAGATCAAATAACCTCTCCTGCTCTAGGCTGAGCGGAAGGGCGTGTCAGCCTCTTACTGACTATAACCCACCCGTGTTTCTTCACTTACCTGTCACCACCACGTACAAGTTTGTTCACTAACACTCGATGAAACATGCTTATGTATGAAAGTCTAAGTAAATACCTATGTAGGTATATTTTGAAAAAACAAGTCAACTTTCTTCTTTTGTTCCAAATGTATGACCCGTTGCCGAGCCCGCGTGCGTTTCAAGATCCCTGAAAATCGTTGAAGATTGTCATGGATATGCCCTCCGAAGTACTTGTGCAAGGCTAGTTGCCAAGTAAAATATGAATATTTTACGGTAGTTTGGTTCTGTCACATTAGTCAACGCCAGACGTAAGTTTACATAGATAATCTATTTGGGCGCCATGTTTTCAATCACATCTAACCTGTTTATGGATTAACTTAATTTGATAGGACGAAATTAATATTTCTTTTCTGCCTTTTTATTAATGAATTTACTAGTGTAAATATAAACCGTGAATTAGAAATGGAAATTATTACTGTAATTCAGTGTATGTGCATATCATTTGGCACTGCTTCATTATTCTCCATCCAAATTGGATGCCAAATGCAATCCTTTATATCAACACAACTCATCAAAACTACTGTATGTTACATTCAAAGCATTTGCCATTTTATAATACAAAAAAAAAAAAAAAAATCTCTTCCAGCACTTTCAAAAAGATGGACGATACTATTTTTAATTTATTTTGAATTCTAACATCATTTTATTGCCACAGATTACAAATATGAATTCCTCAAGTCACAAAAGGGTAATGTTTTGATTCTTATCGATGGTTACACCTTTACAAAGTCCTCTCGAGATAGTAGAACTTGGGTTTGCTCCACGAAGAGACCGGGCTGCAAAGCGCGACTCAAATTGGATCATACACAAAATATCATCAAGCTTAATAACGAACATTGTCATCGATATAGAAAGGCTAAATTTTAAGCTTTATTCAACATTATTATTTAATATTCTTTATGCGAAACCCGAAACACGGTTTCAGTAGTTTTAAGTAAAGAATCTATGTACAAAATTTCCAAAAGATATCATGAAAAACCACAAAGTTATGAGCTTATTATCCTACTTGGCTGTCCCAACGAAACTATTCGCTCCGCTCTGGCGGACGAGCGGAACGTTGACCTCTGGCGTCAGCTCATGCATATTTAATCTAAAACGATAAGAGAAATTTATTTTATTTTTATGAATTGCTTTTTTTTTCGTTTGTTTGATGTTGTAGATAAAAAGATACAGTCGAACCTATAGAACTCGAATATCATGGGAGACGCCAACAAATTCGAGATATAGAGTTTTCGACTTATGGAGAATTTCGACTAAGGCGGATTTTTATTCGACATAAAGAGATTGAGATACAATACTGTAATACAAATTGATGTGTACTGCAGTAGAACCAAACTACTTCTGACAATATTTCAGTCGAGACCAAATGAATTGCTTCGCTAAAATTCAAATGAAATTAAAACTAATAAAATTAAATACCTGACACCAAGCAAGTAAACACGTGATAACGTAAGTCATAAATTCTTGGTAATTCTAATCATTGTATACTCTTAAATTGCTATCTACGAAACAATGGTTTTTGGATTGTTTCTTTTTTTTTAGGTTCGCTGTCGGCGAATTCTTAAAGTCGGTAACTAATTTTTATTCGAACTACAGAGGTAATGAGTCTCAAATAATCGATTTGTAAAGGTGGTAAAATAAAACATTGTTATTATCTTTGAGTTACAGAGGTAACATTAAATTTTTCGAGTTATGGAGGGTAAATATGTACCAAAATGGCTTGGAGGGACACTATTATTTCGACTTATAGAGGGCTGAGATTTCGAGTAATGGGGGTTTTGGTGTTTTTAGGGAATGGAACAAAACATTTTTTCGAGATTTGGAGGTTTTTGACTTATCGAGGATCGACTTTACGAGGTTATTCTGTATATGATATCTAATTGCAACCTTAATATTCATAAGGAATTTATAAAAAATATACGCAGATATAATAAAGTTTTATTTTTACAAGCTTTTGTTTAATTTATTACCTCTTTATTCATAAATGTCATTTGACGTTAAAAATGTATCGTTACTCAGTGTATACTTACATAGGTGCTAATTGATAGTAGTAATTAATTACATCTGTCGGGTTCACAATATTTTAGGAACTGAATCCAATAATAGACCATTTTGAATTATAAGTGACCACAGGTACTAATCCCAGCGTTTATTTGTATCCACAGATTTCAGCTATAAATTCACGATTTCACAAAAGGGCAAGCCGTTGATTCTCATTGGAGGGTACACGTTCTCAAAAATCAAAGGTCGTATGTGGTATTGTTCTACGGGGGCTTCAAACTGCAAAGCGAAACTAAAGTTGGGTGATGATCAAAAAATTATCAGCATTAGAAATGAGCATACACATCCACCTAAAACATATTATTATGTGAATGGAGAATACGTTGTTGGCTAAAAGTAGGTAATACTTATTTTTTAATACACTGCGGTTTCAAACCTTATGTAGGTAAAATCGTGGGGTACAAGTATTTATTAATACTTATTGACATATTAGATACTATTAATCAATGTGAATGTTAGTTTTTATATTAATCTTTCACGCGAATATTACTGAACCGATCATTATGAAACTTTGTACACAGATTCTTGTAGGTATTATAAGTAATATACTACTAAGTAATATAGGACACTTTGAATAAATTAGTAGACAGAAATCTTATGCGACTGAATCCGGGGTGCGCAGCTAATTTTTATATAATTTGTCTCAGATTTTTATTTATTTATTTTATTATCTATGTATACACAATAAAATACATAAGTATAGGTCAAACTTAAGATAAACTAAGAATATTCTTCCAGCAGACCATAGGTAGTATATATAGAAAGTATGAACAAGGAGAAAAAATATGAATGTGATAAGTGTAAATAAAACCAAACATGTCAACCAAAATAATTAAATTAAATTTTAATTTAAATTAAATTACATTATTATTTATTAAATTAAATTACATTTTAATTATTTATTTTTTTATTGTTTTTGATTTTTGTTTTTAAACTTTGTTTTCTTTTTTTAAAACATTATGAAATAGTGCTTGAACGTGATCCCGCCGGATGGTTAAGCAATGATGCAATCGTTGATGGTAAAGCGTGCTAGTTTATTAAGAGCCTATTCACTCTAGCCTTGAAGACCAGTCCCAGTCCTTCGATGTACGTGTTATAAAATTACTACTCTAAACTTCTTTTTGTTTCATAGGATATAATTATGAAATCGTTACATCAAGAAGGGGCAAAGAGTTGGTTCTCATCGGAGGGTATACCTATGCAAGAAGCCGGACAGGACGTACTTGGCACTGTTCATTGAGATATCCAGGTTGCAAAGGGAGGATTATGATGGATGCCGACCAAAACATAATAAGCCTTTATAATGAACATCCACATCCACCAGTAAAATACTGCGTTGTAAACGGAAAACCTTTTCTTGTGTAAATAAAATGTAATTTTATTACTTACTAGCTGACCCGGCAAACGTTGTTTTGCCATATAAATAATAAAAAAAATTTAGGGGTGGACTACCCCTAACATTTAGGGGGATGAAAAATAGATGTTGGCCGATTCTCATAGATACCGGATAAGCACAAAAAATTTCATCAAAATCGATCGAGCCGTTTCGGAGGAGTTTAAGTTCGAACACCGTGACACGAGAATTTTATATATTACTTATATGTTGTTAATTAAAATGATTTGCATGGTAAAATTATTATGTACAATGAAAAATAAATAATTAAAAACAGTCACAGCTAACTTCGTTTAATTGAAATGTGCACTATGCAAATGAAAACCTTATTCTCAAGGCTATGTTCTGTATCCTCGGTGAAGGTACTAAACATCGTTAATTTTCCGCACAGATGGCACATATGAGATCGTAACCTCACAAAAAGGTAAACAGTTGATTCTCGTTGGAGGGTACACCTTCTCACAGGTCAGTCTAGCATCATACTCGTCCACTTGGGTCTGCTCTACGAAGAATCCGAAGTGCAAGGCGAAACTTAAGATGGATCTAGATCAAAATATCATCAGTATTTATAACGAACACCCTCACCCACCAAGGTATTGCAAGATCGGTGGGAAGAATGTTCTTATATAATTTTTATTGTATAGATGCCAGCACGCCAAGACACTACAATATTTAACATTTCTTTAAAATACGCTTCTCATTAGAAAAATCGAAACACTTCCCTTTTTTATGGTTTCTATACAAATTTTACACAAGAGTATTTATTCCATGAAAAAAAAAAACACATTATGTATAGCTGACAGGTTGGCTATTAAAAAGGTAAGCGAAATTTTAAATTCAACATTAGAATTTCATTTGTTTATCTACAAACGAAATGTATCAATCACTGTTTTGAAACAAATTTGTGTTTGAGTTCATTTCACCTTTGTAAACTAAAATTTTGCGTTTATCTTGAAAGTTTTTGTTCTTTTTTTGTATGCTGCGGCTTCGGCACGATTGAACTGTTGATTGGAACAGTTTGATAGTTTCGGCAAATTTGACCTGCTGACATCTATGAAAAGTAAGTAATGTAATATAGACTGTATGCCTGAAATAAAGTGATTTTTCCAATTTGTGTGTTACTTTTAAACTACACAATGGATATAAACTAAACTATACCTACTATACACGTCTAAAATGAATTGTATAAGAGTATTGGAATAGTTTTTTTATATATATATATATAAATAAATATAAATATATACGGACAAATTACACAGATTGACCTAGCCCCAAAGTAAGTTCGAGACTTGTTTGATAAACATCAAAGACCCAGGCCAATCAGGAAAAGATAATTTTTCATCATCACCTGGCCGGGGATCGAACCTGGGGCTTTGCAAGCAGGCGTGTCGACCACTGCGCCACGGAGGACGACGAGTTTATTTTGAGCCCACTATAAAAGCTATCGTTGACAAAAGTTGCCCTAACTTTGGCGTTAATATTTTTACTGTCTCAATAAAAAATACCCCGTTATTTATTTGTACAGATTATGAATATGAGATCGTAAGGTCACAAAAAGGCAAGCAGCTGATTCTCGTCGGTGGATACACCTTTTCTAGAAAATGTCAAGGTTCGTTTACTTGGGATTGTTCTACGAGGAACCCGAAGTGCAAAGCAAAACTCAAAGTGGATCGAGATCACAATATCATCAGCCTTTATAACGAACATCCTCACCCGTCAAGATATTATAAGATTGATGGAATGAATTATCGTGTGTAAAATCAAATAAGTAAGGAAAAAGTAATAAATTATTAAAATTAAAATAACGAAAATTAGTAAATATATAGGAAATATATAGTATATTTAACACAAAGTGGCTTTTTATGATTGATTGTGTGTTTCCCTTGTTCTTGTAAAGTATAAAATCAATTTGGAAGCCGTTTTAGCCGTCACTTAGAAAATGAATTGTGTAAATTACACTGGCACTTTTACACTTTTAGAAATATGTATATGTGTCTTGAAAGTGTATTTTAAGATCTGCGAAATTTTTTTTTAAACTCTTGATAATACTTGTTATTAATTCACACAGGCTACGAATATGAGTTTGTTAACTCGCAAAAAGGTAAGCAGTTGATTCTCGTCGGAGGACACACCTTCTCAAAGAAAGGTCCAGCTTCGTCTACTTGGGTATGTTCTACGAGGAACCCAAAGTGCAAGGCGAAGCTCAAAGTGGATCGAGATCATAACATCATCAGCTTGTATAACGAACATCCTCACCCGTCAAGATATTGTAAGATTAATGGAAAGAATTATCGTATGTAAAATCAAATAAATAAGCAAAAATTTATGAATTATTATAATTATAATAACGAAAATTAGCAAATATTGAAAAATAAATAGTATACTTAAACGGCTTTTTGTGATTGTGTGTTTCCCTAGTTCTTGTAAAGTATAAAAACAATTTTGAAGCGGTTTTAGCTGTCACTTTGAAAATGAATCCTGTTAATGGATTTAACTTTTTTACATGCTTTTTATTAGCTTCACTTGTATGTTTGCTTGTCCGTCTCTAACTCAAGTTTTTTTTCAACCTTACCTTACATTAATTTGTGCAGGCAAAGTATTTTTAGTTTAGATTTAGTTACTTGGGGTAACGCATCATTACGAATTTTAGCACTTGCTATTCTGTCTGTTGGAGATCAAGAAAAGTTTGGTAAAAACAAATGAGCACCATTTAAGCGTTCGTGTTATCCGTATATTATTTAAAAAAAGAATCTCTTCTTCTTCAGCCTATAGATGTCCACTGGTGGACAAAGGCCTCCCCGAAGGCTTTCCACGCTGACCGTTCTTGTACTACCCGTATCCATCGGCTTTCCGCGACATTCACTAGGTCATCGGTCCACCTTGTTGGAAGACGCAGCGTAGGGAGGTCCCCTACGCTGCGTCTTCCAGTACGTGGCCGCCACTCTAGAACCTCACTGCCCCATCGGGCGTCGGTTCTACGAGCAATGTGCCCAGCCCACTGCCACTTAAGTTTAACGACTCGCAGAGCTATGTCGGTGACTTTGGTTCTTCTGCGGATCTCCTCATTTCTGATTCGATCACGCAGAGAAACTCCGAGCATAGCCCTTTCCATTGTCTTTTGTGTGACTCTGAGCCTTCGTATGAGGTCCATTGTGAGCGAAGAAAAGAATACCGAACTAAAAATAATTTTAAAATTTGATTTATGACAATAGTATATAAATAATACTAGTAAAATGAGAAAAATATACAAAAATTATGGCAAAAGCGCCTCACGCTTTCTTAACTTATTTTTTACTTTTTAAAAATTATTTTTAATGTTTTAGTTTCATATTTTTTAAAAACATGTTATTTTAGTTTTTTAAACTATATTTTTTTATATTATTTTATTTATATTTATTTTATCACTGGCACTTTTACGCTTTTGGGAATATGTACACTGTCTTAATAGTGTATTTTGAAAATAAATTCCGTAAAACATTACACTGGAATTTTCACATTTATCTTGAAAGTGTATTTAAAGACTGGGATTTTTTTTGTAAACAATCTTCATAAAATCTGTTATTAATTCACACAGGCTACGAATATGAGTTTGTTAACTCACAAAAAGGTAAGCAGTTGATTCTCGTCGGAGGACACACCTTCTCAAAGAAAGGTCAAGCTTCGTCTACTTGGGTATGTTCTACGAAGAATCCGATGTGTAAGGCGAAACTCAAGTTGGATCGAGATTACAATATAATTAGTCTACACAACGAACATCCTCACCCGTCAAGATATCGTAAAATACATGGAATGAATTATCGTGTGTAGATAAAACAAGCAAGGAATTTGAAAAAAAGTAAAGCTTGAAAAACTATAATTAAGGTTGTCAAAGACTGGCTGAAAAAGTTGGCTGTTAAAAATTGCTCTTAGCGATAAGACCGCCCATTGTTCTTTTTCTTTCTTTCTTTCTTTCATTGTCCCTTCGTAAAATCTTCATATTTATGTTCTGTACTTTAAATGGTGTAGGTACATAATAAAGCATCTATATTCTATTTTATTCTAGCAAGGAATTGCGGACGCCAGGAGAAAATTGCTCAGTCAATTTTTTCTCGGAATCGGATCCGATTCGTTACCATATAGCTTTTCTATAGAACTTCATCACCAAAAACATGTATATGGTACCTACTCGCACAGATTATGCATATACAATAAGTAAAGAAAACCCTGTCCGACCCGTAAGGATAATAAAGGTTAGGTAAACAATTGACCAAATATAATATAAAATTTAACGTAATTATCATAGAAACAATACTAATGAATTTTGAAATAATCTCTTTTTCCCGCGAATTAATTTCATACTTCCCCGAAATTTGGTAATATTTTAAAAAGTGACAACACCGGTATTATTGTGAGCGAATAGCGATGCGACCATGTGCCGCGTGTCCTGTCCCCCGCCGCCCGCGAAAGGGTTCTTTACCGCAAATGTATTAAGTTACCTCGTTTTGCGAAATAATATTTATTTTTTTAGGGGATCTTTTTTTAAGTTTAGCCCGGCTTTGTTTCCATTAGTAGAATCAGTTATCGATACCTAACAATACCTTCACGGATCGGGCAGGGTTTTCTTTAGATATTGTATATGGAATCGTAATGTCTAGCTGTTATACGTCTACTGGGGCCAGTAGACATATAATAGCCTTTACGAGTGTTGTCTTGCACTTCGGATACTTTGTAGAACTAATCCCTGTTCTACAAAGAATCCGAAGTGCAAGACGATACTCAAGATGGATCTAGAATAAAATATCGCCAGCCTTTACAACGAACACCCTCATCTACCAAGATATTGTATAATAGGTGGGAAAGTGTTATTTAAATCGTGTGTACCTTGTTATTAAATGATGTAATTAATATATGTACAGTATATTTAAAACTAAGTGGCTTTTGTATTAGTGTGTCCCCGTGTTCTTCAAAACTTTAAAGTAAATTTTGAAGATGTTTCGCCTTCACAAAGTAAATGAATTTTGTTAGAGGATATTACACTACATATTATACAAAATACTGTTGTTTTGATGGGTAATCATCAAATGACCTCCCCCGTTCTGGACAAAGCAGAAGGCATGTCAGACTTTTACTGACTTAAACCCGCCCCTGTTCCTTCACTTACCTGAAGCGCGAGGCGTTACAGTATCTCTTCCGAACAAACCGCGGCCCTGACAGACCTACACTTTGCCTGGTTTGACAGTGTATTTTAGAGCCCGAAAAAAAAAATCTCGCGGAAAAATGAGAACCTAATTCTGTTCGTATCGACCTAAAATTCATACACAGAATATAGAAATAAGTTTGTACCGTATTATCGCAGCTTAAAAAATCCCTTGTTTATTCGCACAGGTTACAAATATGAGTTTGTAAAATCTCAAATGGGCAAGCAGTTGATTCTTGTCGGCGGATACACTTTCTCAAAGAATACTTCGCTCACTTGGATCTGCTCTACGAGGAATCCGATGTGCAAGGCAAAACTTAGACTAGATCGGGATCATAATATCGTCAACTTGTATAACGAACATCCTCATCCTCCAAGATATTGTAAGATAGGTGGAAAGAATTTTCGTATGTAGTTAAATTAAATGAAGAAGAAATTTGAATATTACTATAATTTTTATGCTATAGTAAAAATTCTTGATCATGAACTCATGAACAGTTCTGACGTGACAACGTCTTATAATTCGATGGACCCGCTGCACGCATGAAAAAACATGACTCATGCGGCGTTACCCCGTTCTATTTAAGGCTTGAAGTGCAAGCGAGAGCGCGGAACGAACGACAAAGAGGCACAATCGGCCTCCGCGCTAGGCAGCGTTCGACATCTGTCTCTCTTCTACTTGAGTGAGCGATGCGTCCGCGTGGATAGCTGCTATACAATAATACTTTTACATGTTTTCGTCAAATATGAAGTGCAGTAAAAAGTGAATGTGGTGTCAATTGTTTATAGCAACTATAATTGCGGCGATAAAGGTTTCAGTTCTTTCTTATGACGTTGTCACGTTCAACAATCAGTGAACCGACTTTACAGACAACCGATGTTTTTCGGTAACGAAACTGATTTGTACCGCTACAATTTAAAGATCACTTTCCATTTCAATCCGTATCATTTTGAGTTATAGCCTATCAATTATTAATGAATGAATTTTGTTGAACTCTGTTGAATAGTAGTTAAAAAGTAGTACATACCTACATCTGTTTATTATAATTCGCACAGATATCGAATATGAGTTTGTACAGTCACAAAAGGGCAAACAGTTGCTTCTCATCGGAGGATATATCTTCAGAAAAGCGGTACAAAAGTGTTCACCCTCTTGGGTCTGCTCTACGAAGAATTCGAAATGCAAGGCAAAACTCAAGATGGATCTAGAACTAAATATTGTTAGCATTGATAACCAGGATGTTCGTTATCAATGCTAACAATATACCCTCCAAGATATTGTAAAATGGGGGGAATTAATGTTCGTATATAAATAGAAAGACACAATGTTAGGAGACTAAATGCAGAATTTCATATAATTTAAAAGATATTTGATTTTTGTGTGGAGATGTACCGTCACGCCATTTTGAATATGACGGCTATGTATGAGAACTACTCGAGTATTGATGATTAATTGATCACGTGACTTAATAATCAACTTGAAACTTTTAATATCTCGGAAAAGTAACACTTTTAGGGATCTATTGATGACACGGTGGTGCATACGGAGGTCTGGGCAGAGCAAGTCATGTTCTCATGGCGGCGGCGATCTGTCGCGCCCCGCCCTGGACCAGGCCCTGGTCCGGAGTGAGAATGCATAGAAGGCCGTGACCTCCTGTGAAGCAGTAATAATTGCAAAGGATGTACGCATGAGCACGACGGACGTGGACTCACGTGGACACGTGAGGGAGAGACGGTCTCCGTGTCCTAAAAATTTGTCTTACTAGGTTTTTAGTTTACATTGATGTCAGCTGTCCATTTTTATAGGCCTTATGCGTGGCATATCGAAATGGAGTGACAGGAGGTATGCCTTGGATGATCAAAGCCCTGTACAAAGAAATGATTCTAGTCGCCCCTTCCAAAGGGTAGTTTCGTATGGAGAAGACAGGGCAAGAAACTTCACCGTTAGTGTCCCCTAGATACATATTAATGTGATATTTAATATGTTTAATTTATGCATGTTTATGAAATGTTATGTTTATGGTTGCATACGAGGTAAAGTTATGTAATGTACCTAGTGGTGAAGAATTGAGATAAAAGCTGTTTGATACAGAATTATCTGTGTTTTTTTTGTGTTATATAATTTTGTTGTGTAATATTTAGCTATGCAGCTTATAAACTATGCTAAATTTCGTCCAAATCGTTCATCATACACGTTCCCATATTTTTGATAGAAAATTCCAATAACAACGGGCCCCTTGGGAAGCAGTAGCCACCACTAGACCAAAGAAATTTGGTAATAATATATCACAGTTTTTAAAAATAAATACATATATATTTTCACAGATTACAAATATGAGTTTATAAAGTCACAAATGGGCAAACAATTGATTCTCGTTGGAGGACATACTTTCTCTAAAGTCGGCCAAGGATTTACCACCTCCGCTTGGGTCTGCTCTAAGAAGGACCCGAAGTGCAAGGCGAAACTCAAGATGGATCTAGACCAAAATATCATCAGCATTTGCAACGAACACCCTCACCCACCAAGGTATTGTAAGATCGATGGGAAGAACGTTCGCTTGTAAATACAAAACTAGGTCAAAATATGACCTTATTACTATTTTGGTTCAGTTATTTATTAACGCTGCATTCAATATGGTGAAGGAAAACAGCGTGAGTTAACCGGAATTTCATTGAACCAAAAATTCGAAAACATGACATCTACGCACCAGCACTGGGCCCGAGTGGTTGATTATCTACGTGCAGCGGTACGGCCCTCTCACGGAGACGGGGCCTGTGTCCCAGCATTGGGAACATTATAGAAAAACGCCAGCACATCAAGCTACTACATTCTGTAAATTTTATTTAGTAGATTTTTAACTGCATCACCAATGTTTTGAGGTTCAAGGTTGTATAAAAAAAAATGACACTTACAGGTAGATTGACCTGCTGGCGTCCGTATAAAGGAGATGTTTCATTTTGGGCCACCACTATGTACGCTATACAGTATGTTAAGAAAACCCTGTCCGACCCGTGAAGGTGTTGTTAGGTATCGATAATTGATTTTACTAATGCATACAAAACCGGGCTAAGCTTAAAAAAAAATCCCCCTAAAAAAATAAATATTATTTCGCAAAAAGAGGTAACTTAATAAATGCGCGATAACCACCCTCCGGCTGCGGCCCGCGGGAGGCGGGCGGCAGGGCATGCGGCACGTGGTCGCGTCGCTATTCGCTCATAATAATACCGGTGTTGTCACTTTTTTAAAAATTACCAAATTTCGGGGAAGTTGGAATTAATTCGCGGGAAAAAAAGATTATTTCAAAATTCATTTGTATTGGTACTATGATAATTACGTAAAATTTTATATTATATATGGTCACGTGTTTACCTAACCTGTAATATCCTTATGGGTCGAACAGGGTTTTCTTAACATACTGTATAGATAAAAAGGAAAAACATAAAAGATTTTCATAAAAATACTACTAAATTAATTTGAATAAAAATACCAAGTATATATAATTGATGATTTGAAAAGTTTTTTAGTGAGATAACCCTTTATTAAGGTAGCCATGACAGTGGTTATGACGTTTGATTGACGACTTTGACAGTTCTATTTTCCCGTTGTGTTCGTGACGAGTGCTGATTTGAGTTGTTTGTGTTTATTTAATGTTCGGAATTCATGTTTTGTTTTTTCGCAGTCATATGGTAAATAATATAGATATGATAGCCTTAGATACATGACACGTCAATCAAATGTTGCTGTCAAAATCTTATTTAGCTTATTGCTGACCATCATATTTATTTACACCGTAGTTGTGTTGCACCCTTTGGCCGAGTTAAATTGAATCTGTAAAAACTAAGCCACAATATAGGAAATTAACATTAAAAATAGTTAACTTTACCTAGCATTAAGAGTACAATGTGCTGGCCCAGGCTCCATACATTTCTGAAAAAGAAAGGAGATCCTTTGTTTCTTGCATATTAAGTTTACTAAGACAACAGGAATATGTTTCATAATTAAAGTATGTTTATAGATTAGACACAGAGATTATATATGATTAAGACTAAAATTTATGTTTAATATTTGAAATATAGTTACAGAATTATCTGTTTTTTTTTAATTACCTTATTTTACTGTGTTTTATTTTTATTCCGTGGATTAGTTGGCTGCGGCTGGTGACTTCAAAATAGTCCTATATGTTCAAGTTAGTAGGTACATTTATTTGTTTTTATTATAACATAAAATAGAAAAAAAAAATAACATTGAAGCTTCAGAATGGCTCTGTTCTCTACTGGATTGCTGTCTCTACTTAGAAACTTACTTTTAAACTGTCAACAATCTTTTTACATTTATTATGTAAAATCGGTGACCTGATGAAGTGCGGCGCCGGCTTCTCACTGCGTAAAGAAAGACCTAAGACCTTGTACAATAGGGTTTCCTTCGTAAAAAAAAACTATTTAATCTCTCATTCAGATTATAGAAAAGTATTGGATACATATATTTTGTTTTATCACATCAATAAAAATTGACAAATATGAAAGACATCAAAGATCTGGAGTGAGGGCTGGTGACGTCACTCGTTGCTAAAAAGTATAGCGAGAAGTGATGTCACACGAGTTTTCAACGCACTGTATCGTCTTAATTTTTTGTTTACATCCATACTAATATTATAAATGCAAAAGTATGTTTGTCTGTTACGCTTTCCCACTTAAACCTCTCGACCGATTTTGATGAAATTTGGCACAGACAATCTTTAAACCCTGAGAAAGAACATAGGCTACCTTTTATTGAAAAAAAAAGAAACGATATTCCCGAGGGAAATCTAAAAAGCGCGATTTAACCGAATTCCACAGGGGCGAAGCGAAAAAAATAAAAATACGTATCAACTACCTTTAATTCCGGCAGCCAACTCTATTGCATTAGTACCTACTTATGGTACTACTGGTAATTAAAAAAAACGTTCAAAATATAGTCTTGATCTTATCTCGCCGAAAATGAGACCGACAGATTGAGACTGATATAAGATTGTCCACGTTCTTAAATTTACGAGAATACCTCCTCAGGTATTTGGAACAACAACAGGGTTGCGGGTTGGTCAAAAGAGAAACATGTGGCCCTGGCGCACAGATACTTAAGTGAAGAACACGGGTGTGTCTTAGTCAGTAAAAGTCTGACACGCCCTTCCGCTCCGCCCAGAGCAGTTGTGGATGAGAAATCATCAAATGACCTCTCATTTTATGATTTCCCATCCACACCAAAAGGTATTTGATTTGAAAAATTCTTTTAATGAAATTTTTAATAATATCAAGGATAAAATATCAGAAGATAAAAGGTCATCGAAATCTTTTCGATAACCGATTTTAATTTTAGTTTGGGCTTCGGCCTTTATAGGTATTTTGCCTTCATCTTGGATGCCTGCAAACCTTTGCAGTCATACAAAATTGAAGCTCGGATTAGGTAAGTACTCTTAATTTACTGGTAGAAATTAAAATAAACGTTTATTTTACAGAGTATCAGATAGTGAAATCGCAACGTGGACGAGATTTGATACTTTTTCAAGGATACACATTTGCCAGAGCCACTCCGTCCCGGTGGACCTGTTCAACGCATTATCCGGATTGCAAAGCTACCATGAGGCTGCATAAGGACGGCAGAATCCGTGATGTCACGGATCATACACATCCAGTCCGGAAATATATTATAACAAGCCAAGGACAATATGTTAGGCTTTAAAACAATTTATTTTACAGACGCTAGCATATCAAGATACTTTAATCTGTCAAATTTCTTACATATGTCTGGTGAAGCCGTACGGAGGACGGGTCGGAGCAGTTGTGTTGCGATGTGTGCCGGGTATGATGCGCCAAATGTTGTTGTGTCGGGAGTTTGGTCGTAGAAGGTCTCTAGATCAATTTCCCTCTGGCGCAACATCGTTAGTGATGGTTTTTAGTTTAACATTGCATCACCTCGCTCAACTGCAGTCTTCCTTCCTATTCACTCAGTTTTTTTTTTTGTGAATAGGCTCTTAATGAACTAGCGCGCTTTACTATCAACGATTGCATCACAGCTTACTAATAATTATTAAAAAAATATATATATTGTCAACTTTATCGCTAAAGCATTAACGTTCAAGGTTGATTTGTTTCGGGTAGCTTGATCTGCTGGCGTCTGTATTTTGTTGGAACTTTGTTGTGTTGCTTACGAAATGTAAATAAAGAAAAATAGATTTATTTGACTCAGAAATATGTGCAATCGTGTCGAGTCGAACGAAAATATCAGCAACTCGAAAAAGAGCGAGAAGGTATGTCATGGCGCACTGATTTAATTAGCCGTTTAGTAAATCGCCTAGCCTCTTAATTAAACAGCGGTCATTCAACTAAAGTTGAAATTATGGTTAAGGTTGGAATTGTCACCAATCTCAAGAGCGCCGAATTGGTCGCCAACGGAGCCAAGGCACCCTGACCGAGTGGGTTAGGTTAGAACTGTGATCAACCGCGTGAAAGCCGAGATAGCAACGCGAGACAAACACTACTTCTAACGGTCGGGCGGTTAACTAAATGGCTAATTTAACCAGTTTAATGCGACATATATACAACGTTATTTTTGTATGTGTGAAACCCGGAACATGTGTCTAGTAATTTTAAGTAATAAAGAATCTATGTACAAATTTTCAAAAAGATATAATGAAAAATCACAAAGTTATCCGTTTATTATCTTGCCTGGTTGTCCCAACAAAAATATGCTCAACGTCCCGCTCGCCCGCCCGCGCCTGCAGCGGCGCGGCGTCGTCTTGCATTTATTGATAATGATTTCTGTTCGTTTCTTTGTATTTAACTTGTGATAACACTTTTCATCACACTTGCAGTCTTTGGACTGTCGTAACGGTCAAGTGTAGGTGGATATTATTATGTACTTGTAAATTCATCCGTAAGTGGTAAAATAAAATGTAGTATAATTTACTTAAAACATGTTAAATTTACTTAGAACGTATTGCACTCCTGTATAATGAATAGCGGAGCCGCGGAGGTCCCTGTCTCCCTGTTTGCTCGCGCCTGGTACTATGATTACTGTGAACTGTGTTGTGCGTTTGGCAACCACACTGCAACAATTTCTAAATGTATTTGGGAGAAATATATAACATGGTGTAAAAATAATTGGAATCTACATGACTCTCTATCCGACTACAGGCCAAGCTTCAACCAAAATTTTTTTAAAGTCATGTCTCCATCGATCATAGACTTCTTTACTTTTCACAATATTAAATTACAACACCAATCATATATAAAAAAACCCATTTCAACCATTTAAATTTAATTTATGCATCCATAATTAATCCGTAAAAGATCGCTCTTAATGATAAGACCGCCCATTGTGTCACTCTTAGTAAAATATTTTTATTTATGTTCTGTAATCTATATGGTGTGCATAATAAAGAGTATTCTATTCTATTCATCTAATTTAAAATATTATTCTTTTAAAAGAAATCGATTAGCAAGCAACGCCAACTATTTGAAACTACCTGTAAATTCATTCTACCATTTGTCGCTAGATGTCGCTACTTACCTCGTTTACGAGCATTTTGATTTTTAAACGTTACAAGATGTACATAAATTATTTAAAACAATGAATACTTTATGCTTATTCATAGTTCTTTTGATAGTTAATGTTTAGTATACATTAGTTAAATTAGAACATTGGTGCAAGTTTACTTTTTTCCATCACTATTCACAAAATAATTATTTTTTTCTTCAATAATTTGTAAGACTGGTGCTAGTCACTCTGAAATCAACTTATTTTTAATTGAAATAAAGTTGATATTTGCTTAACCTGGAATCGGGTGGGGGTGAGCGGCACTACGCATTTTTACAATAGTTACAATACAGACTGATAAGGGGTACCTATGTACCTCCAAGTACAAGTCTTTTCTAATGTAAAATCTGTACTTATTAGGGATATTTAATTTGTAATATAATTCATGCAGAGTGTTAACTAAATACACTCTAAAACACCTCAATATGTTTTATTCAGTTGATTATGAACTGGCTCTACACACAACTCTAACTAAAAAAGCATTTTCTCCATAACATTGGTCGCCGGCAGAAGTTACCACCCAGCAGACAAAGCCTTGTCGCCAAGCCATTTGTCGTATTCCGGCATGATGTCTGGTGAAGCCGTACGGAGGACGGGTCTGAGCAGTTGTGTTGCGATGTATGACGGGTACGGGTTTTTGTGTTGGGAGTTTGGTCGTGGAGGGTCTTCAGATCTGTCTCCCTTTGGCGCAGCATCGTTGGCGCAGTATGTTGGGTTTAACATTGCATCACTTCGCTCAACTACCATCTTCCTTCCTATTCGCTCAGTTTTTCTGAGTGAATAGGCTCTTAATAAATAAGCGCGCTTTTTTGCCATCAACGATCGCATCACTGCTTACCATCAGGCGGGTGGTGGCGTATCATCATCGTAGTGGTGTCATCAACGTAAGGGTGGATACTCGCTGTACGACGACGGGTCGTCCGATAAATGGAACGGAGATGGCGGAATTAAGTAATGCATTGCATGGTTTCATTACAGGTTCACAAAAAACTGACAAAGTTACATTGAAATGTTGATTTTTGGTCATTTGAGTAGTTGCTAGCCACTCGGCGGCTTTTGGCCGAGTGCTTAATGAACATTTTTTCACTTTGTGTAATTTTCAACCGTGAAGTTTTTTGCTCTTAAACTCCACATTTGAAATAGGTACATACATACGTTTCACAAAAACTAAAAGTGAAGCATCTTATTTCGCCTCAATTTTCAGATGAGGTATTAAATTAAAAAATAAAAACAGCTAAAAACTTTCTGTCTTAGATTATTTGGATTACGAACTAGTAACGTCACGTCGGGGGAAATGCCAAATTCGCGTCGGAGGATACACGTTCTCCAAGAAGCAAAGGAACCACTGGGCTTGTTCTACGAGAAGACCCGATTGTAAGGCTACACTGAAGCTCAACATCCAAGGACAAATCACTAGAATTTACAATTATCACACTCATCCCTGACAAAGTGATAAATGGCCTTAGTCGATGCCATTCTCTGGAAAGAGGTAATTTTTGTGTTTCTACAAGGTGGACATACACCTACCATTTTATTTCTAGAACATTCAATTAATCTAGTCAAGTTAGTACCTACCTGGTACAACGGAACCTCAGAACGAGATCTCGCTGAGGAATATTATTTGAAAAAGACTATCGAACAATTTTTTTGTGTTATAAATTAGTGCTTGAGCGCGTTTTCGCCTGATGGTAAGCAGTGATGTAATCTATAATGGGCGTGAGAAACCGCTGGATGCTGGAGGCGCAGGTCGTCGTGGAGATCCTTGAGGGAGGCCTATGTCCAGCAGTGGACGTCTTTCGGATGAAATGATGGTGATGATGATGAATGCGCACTAGTTTATTATAAGCCTATTCACTTTTATAAAAACGTTGTAATCCATGTTGATAGGGATATAGACGCACAACCTGTGAGTAACCGGTTCAGATTTTTTTTATAAGTTCCTAGAAGTTACTCTAAATGGCGCTAAGAATCATGATCATGGTGTCACTTATCGCATCAATGTCCATGCCAACCTGTATTAACCTTTTGTACGCCACTGTCGTGATAATATTCCTTACTTTGTTACCTTCGTGATAATATTGTTGTCTATTTTTTTTTTATGATTTGTGTATATCCTTTGTTGGAGATATACTCGACAAGCGCAAGCGTGTCCTGTGCGCCTCTTGTTTTCTGTCTATACTCGACAGAAAACAAGTTAAAAGTCGTGAAACGTTTAATATTATAAAGTTAATTTTAACATATTAATTTGTGCTAGAAGTGTTGACAAAAAAATTAATAATAATGGTTATCGATATAAAATTGAAATCCCTACATTTTACGTCGGTATTTATGTTGATTTTCGGGCTTAGCGTACAGGGCACGGAGATGCAGTTTTGGGGCGGAGGACAAAAGGTTAAAAAATACCTGTGTGACTTACAAGACAGTGTTTAGAAAATCAAAACAATGTTCTAGTTCTGAAGTTATTTGCTTACTTAATTACACTACTAGTACTACATACTAGCCTTCTATTTTTTTCTCTTGCAGGTGTTCAGTATAAGCGGCTTCTATCTCAAAATGGAATGAATCTCGTTCTTATTAAGGAATCTTCTTCTTCATCTCAGCGTTAATCCCAGTCGTATCCGAAGCTTTTAGCTTTGGAGTCTAGGGTCCGCTTTACCAGTCTAACTGCTCATTTTGGCTAAACTTCGATATTTTCCATGAAGCGACTGCCGTCTGACCTCCACAACCCAAAAGCGATCTCGAAGCATTGCAGTTAGACCAATTATAGGACTTTTGAGGGCTCCAACAATCCGTAACGACTGCCATTAGATGTTCGTATGGCAACCGGGACCAACGGCTTAACGTGCTTTCCGAGACACGACCAGACCAGTGCAAATATAGATATTATTCATGCATACAAATATGTGCACTGCGCGGATTGAGCCTCCTTGTGCAGCGGCCGCGTTCGCTACCGCTACGCCACGGAGGCTGTGTTCTTATTAAGGGATATATTATGTGTAAAATAATTTGCGCATATGCTCATATGTTGTTCTGAAACCCATACTGCAAAGCGAAATTAAGTTTTAGTCTGTTAATTGGCGGTATGATTGAAACTGTCAGTAAAAACCGTTGTATACCTAGTTAAATTAAATTGTTGATGTTGAAATGTTTTATAGCGTAATAAAGTATTAAGTTGAAAACTGGCCTATAATTTACTCACGACAACAACATAATAAGTATAATAAAAAAACTATCGAAAAGATTAACTAAATAGTGCACAATACATTTTATATAATAAACAGATGCACTTGATAGAGTTTATCCGAATCTACTGCATCTTTGTGTCTATAACTAGTTGCCTACATATAAAATTTACATGTACTTATTTGTTCTTGTTTGTATATAAGGAATATTCCCGGTATACCTACAAGGAAAATCCTTTAATAAATTGTGTCATCGTCAGCGGGTACTGACTCACTGAGTCTCACCTATATGAACATTACGTCTCTCCGTAGGGCAAAAGCCTTCTTTCTATTCTTCCACATATCCCTATGTTCTGCTCTTTGCGACCAATTCTTCAAAAAAAAGTTTATTCGGCCTGCTTTGCGTTTGCTGTTGTTTGACACCTACTATGTGGTTATTTTAGTGGGTAATTGTATGAACATATTATTCCCTTCTGCCTCTTAGCGAGTCGATCGATACCATCTGCAAGTCAGTCAAAAACGGAGCTGCGTAATCAGGAGCGTCTAGTAGTTTCTGTAAGACGCAATTGTCAGAGCACTGAAGTCATCTATGTACCTCCACCTGAGCAGGATCTCCTTGCTTCGACCAACCTGGGTTCAGAGTCTGTTTAGGACTTCCAAGTTACCTAAGGTACATATCTGACTTTCAGTTTTTTGCAGGTCAGACAAATTATAGACTGATACGTATATGTGACTGATACGTGAGTACTTTGAATTAGCCTTTGGGCATAGATTTGAATTGAAAATAAATATGAAAAATATCTCCACATACTTTGTTTATTAATTTTATTTCACACTAGCTGTTGCCCGCGACTCCGTCCGCGTGTTGATAGAAAATAAGTGCCTGTTAAAACAACGGGAGCAATATATACGTCCGCGTTTGCCCCGTTTTCGCAACACTTTTTGTTACTGCTCTGCTCCTATTATATTAGTCATAGCGGGATGTTACATAGCCTATGTCCTTTCTCAGGCTCTAGACTATCTGTGTACCAAATTTCATTACAATCGGTTCAGTAGTTTTGGCGTGAAAGCCGGACAGACAGACAGACAGACAGAGATACTTTAGCATTTATAATATTAGTATGGATATAAATTTTAGTGTTAATTTAATCGGTTGTTTCAGGTCCTCAGTATGAATTGGTGAGATCACGAAAACACAAGGATCTCATTCTAGTGGAGGGTTACACGTTTAGTAGAACAAGTGTATACTCTTGGACCTGTTCCATTAGACATCCTAATTGTAAAGCTAAACTGACTCTAAACCAAAATGGTGAAATTATTAAAATAAACAATAAACATTGCCATCCGCCTAGGAAGTACGTTAAAATTGCAGATGGGCAACATGTATTTTTGTAATTAATACTGGTACTAGTTGTTAAATATAAATAAAAATATATAGCTGAACAGTTCGTTTATTTGCTTGAACGAGCTAATTTCTGAAACTCCCAGCCGATTTTACAAATTTTTTTTTCTCTTGATAGCCCAATTCTTAAGAAAAGTTGTAGGTAACTACGCGCTAGGATCTTGAAGAGTTGAGCAAATAAAGTCAGAGAGAACGCAATGCGATGATATGACAGCAGTAGCGGCATGCGTGTTACTGACGGGTCTGAGCAGTTGTGTTGCGATGTGTGCCGGGTACGATGCGCCTAATGTTGATGTGTTGGGAGTTTGGTCGTGGAGGGTCTTCAGATCGATCTCCCTTTGGCGCAGCATCGTTGGTCGTGTTGTTGGGTTTAACATTGCATCACCTCGCTCAATTGCTGTCTTCCTATTTGCTCAGTTTTTCTGAGTGAATAGGCTCTTAATAAACTAGCGCGCTTTACCATCAACGATCTCATCACTGCTTACCATCAGGCGGGATTGCGGTCAAGCGCTAGTTTATAATTATTAAAAAAAAAGTAGTACTAAAGCGGGAAGACGATGCGGAGCGACGAGATACACCCATCAAAAGTGTCTAGGGATCAACATATATTTTTGCAATAACTTTTCTCCTGATTGATATTAATTAAAATTTTCTTTAAGGATTCATCAAATAAAGTGTTTTCGTTTGTCACAGTAACGATAAACCAAGTCACCTTTGCATTAATAAAGAAATTTGCCATTTTCCTAATAAAGGGATATTTGACATTTGAACCACTAACACAAAAGTTCGAAAAAAAGACTGAAATAACAGTTTTCTCTAAAATTTTATTGGGTAACTTAAACAATTAATAATCCGTGTTTCTACCGCGAACACTAACAACACAAGAACATCGGTTTGGCATACTCAAAATGAGTTCATCCAAATCACGCTGTGGAATGGCCGCCCATGTTCGTTGCAACAACAAAAAAAGGTCTTCTTGCGACTGGATACCCTCCATATTCGGCAGAGCTCTTCTCTGTAGCATATCCCATGCATGCTCAATCGGGTTCAAGTCTGGCGACTGAGCAGGCCAGGGCAGGACATTGATGTTAGCTGCGGCGAGAGTCTGTCTTACAACTCTTGCGGTGTGCGGTCGTGCATTATCATGCATTAACTGAAATAAGGGACCGATTTGCACTTGTAGAGGAACGATGACGTCTGATACAATCGTCTCAGCATAAATTTGAGCGTTGAGGTTGCCTCTGATCCAAATCAACTCAGTTCTTCCGCCGATCCAAATACCCGCCCATACCATGATGGTTCCACCACTATAAGGATGGACTTCCTGGCAGGATTTTAATCGCTGTTGGCGTCCAGGGGTTCTCCAGTGTCGTATACGTCTTGTATCCGGTCTCATACCAAAACGAGACTCATCAGAAAAGCACACGAAACGCCATTGTTCTTCTGCCCAATTTCTGTGTTCAAGAGCCCATTGATATCGAATCCTACGATTGTGCATTGCTATAGGTGGTACCCGTAGCGGTCTTCGGGAATGAAGGTTCACTTCATGCAAGCGGTTTCTGACTGTTTGGTCGCTAATTAAGTTCCCTGAAGAGTGATGAAGCCTCACGGCTAACATCATGGCGGTTATTGTTGGAGCTCTTCGAGTTAAGATTTGAATGTATCGGTCTTGTCTCCGTGTGGTGCAGCGATACCGTCCTCCATGGCGCTCAGCCACGGTACCAGTGCTTCGGGAACGTGTCCAAAGTCGACTGATAACACTCTGACTTGTATTCAGAGCTAAAGCCACAGTACGTTGCCGGGAACCAGCTTCTATCATTCCCACGGTTCTGAGCATTTCTTCCCTGCTTAAATGACGTCGCCGCTCCATAATAACGTTGGTTTTAATCAGTAGTAGGGAAACAGTAGCACTAATAATGTCTTCAATGCGTTGTATGTTTTTATAGGGAAAATATTGACAGCTGATTTTCATCTTTTACTCGAATTTGATTCACAGTTCCTGATTCAAATTATGAAATGCACCAAAAAGGATCCATATAAATTTATAAAATCATAAATTTATTACAAAGCCACATCTCAATCTCAAGAAATCCGCATAAAAATGCTTGATCCCTAGACACTTTTGATGTGTGTATGTATGTAGCAAGATCCCTTAATCACTTAACGCATAACAGACCAAGGGCGAAATTCACTAGGACCGGTTGTTGGAAAGAGATGACCTTGACCCCTGGCGCACAGGCAAGTGAAGGAACACGAGTGGAGTCAGTAAGTTAAAGTCTGACACGTTCTTCCGCTCCAGCCAGAGCGGGAGAGGTCATTTGATAATTTTCCATCCAAGAAATTTTTTTTTTTTTTTTTTTTTTGATATGGCATCTCGTAGTTGACCTTGAGAGGCCGTGACTACTTAACCGGACTTTCCTGTGGATGCCTTAAATGAATTTAAAGCCTCCAGCCAGGGCTACTAAAAGCTAAGCGACTACACGCTAAGGGCACCCCCTGTGGGGTACGAACCTCGGCTTAGGGTGTCGCTGGAGAAAACAGCAAGGGACGGCTGGATCGAATTATTTTATTTTTATTTCGGTTTGATGACCACGGCGTTTCCTAGTACTAGCTCTGAGAAGAAACGGCCGAAACAAACTCAGAGGTCATAGTCGGGAGTTTATATTTACTGGCTCAGCTGCGGCGCGGGCTGGCCTTCGTCGGACAAGGGACGGGGAGGGCGATTACTACGTTGAACGCGTCGCGATGGACCTCGGCGACGAGGTCGGTAGGTCGGTTTTTTGTGTTTTGTGCTTGTGGCCCTATTGGCCTCTTGGAGGAGGGTAATGGGGTCATCTGGGTCGGTGAGAGCATGCCTTGGGCGGCGAAGCTTGGAGATGGTGGAGGGGGTGTAATTAGCAGCCGCTACTATCAGGGGATTGCGGTGCTTGGAGGCAGTGTCGAAGAAGCGTTTGGTAAGACGCTTCATGTACTGCTGAATGGTGGGGATTTTGAGATCTAGGTGGAGGATCTCATTACGGACGAACCAAGGGGCGTTTGTGGCTTTACGCAAGAAACGGTTTTGGACTACTTGCATCCTATGGATATGACGCGGCTTGGCGTGTGCGAAGACAGGACAAGCGTATGTCATAATCGGGCGTATGCACGCTGTGTACAAGCGCATTTTGCACTTGAGCGACAGTTTGCTACGCGGGTTGAGGACGGGGTGGAGTCGACCCAGAGCGTAGGCGGCACGTGAGCGGACCGCCTTAATGTGCTCTGAGAAGTTGAGGTTGCGGTCGAGGATCACACCGAGATATTTGGCTTGCTTCCCCCAGGGGATCAGCTCGCCAGACATGGTGATGGGTCGTGGGGTGGGGACGTTTAGTCGCGGCTTTGTGTGGAGTACCGCTTGACTTTTTTGGGGGTTAACTTCGATCCTCCATTTCTTGAACCAGTCAGCCAGTTTGTTGACTGCGGTTTGGAGATGGTGTCGAATTCGGTCAGGGCTGAGTCCCGAGCAGTAGATGGCGGTGTCGTCTGCGAACAGAGCGACTTGGGCCTTACCACCTTTCGGGATATCGCTTGTGTACAGCGTGAAAATAAGGGGGGCTAGCACGGAGCCCTGGGGAACACCTGCACGGATGGGGCGGGGGGAGGAGTGTGCTCCTTCGATTTTGTAGCGGAAGGTGCGGTTTGACAGGAAGTCCCGTAAGATGAGAACGAGACGGTCGGGCACTCCGAGTTTGTACAGCTTATAGATTAAGCCGTTGTGCCAGACTTTGTCAAACGCTTTCGCTATATCGAAGTAGACTACGCCTGTGTACATACCACGCATGAACCCTGCGTGTATATGTTCAGTGATGCGTAGGACTTGTTGTGGACAAGAGTGTTGGGATCGGAACCCGAACTGCTCATTGGGAATGAGGCCCTTGTTCTCGGCATAAGCTCTGAGACGCTTATAAATAAGCCTCTCGTAGATCTTGCCGAGATCTTTCAGCAAGCTGATGGGACGATAACTGTTGGGATTGGCTTTGGGCTTGCCGGGCTTGGGAATGCCAATCACTGTGGCTTCTTTCCACGTTTGTGGGAAAATGTTGTTCCCCATTGCACCATTGAAGATGGTGGTCAAGAGGAGGACTAGGTGGGCTGGGAAGAGACGGACCACTCTATTGGTGATGCCGTCTGATCCGGGCGCTTTTTTGGGTTGAAGGCCTTTGATGATGTCCTGCACTTCATCTGGAGTGATGGGGGGCAGGGGATCATCCGGGTCGTCAACGGGCGGGAGGGAGGTCCTACGTTCAACTTCAGCGTCGACCTCTAGGAGGTGGGCTTGGTCTACTGGTAGGAGGCTGGAGGAGCACTGGGCTTCGAGGCTGGAGGCAAGGCATTCAGCCTTTTCATCGTCATCGAAGGCGATGGTATTGTCGGGGCGAACCAGAGGAGGCATGGTGACAACTTCTTTGGATTTTAACTTCCTCTGAAGTTCCCAGAAGGCTAGGTGGGTGGGCTCTAACTCGTCCAGCATCTTATCCCAGCCGGCTTCACGCCACTCCGAAATGCGTCTTTTTACAGTTCTCTGTAAATAGCGCATATGGGCTTTGTTGGCCGCGCAGGGGAAGCTGCTGTAGGCACGGACAGCCGCGTTCTTCTCGGTCAGGAGTTCACGCAAGTCAGTGGGAAGTTTCCAGCGACAGTCTTCTGTCGCTGTTACCTCCCTTGAACATTCGTTCAGGACTGACTGTACGTGATCCGTGAACGAGTCGATCGCGGTCGTCGTGTCCGCGATAGAGTCCAGGCGTGCAGGTATGGAGTCCAGGTGGGGGGATGTACGCCTATTTAAGTTAACGCGTTCAGCACTGCATCAGATTCAAACCACATTCAAGAGCTATCGAAATTTTCACTAAAACCCCATTAAGGGCGTATTTTACCAATAAAACCAAATGTGTAGACTTTTTTGTATATTTTTTCACAATTTCCACTGAAGCACATTTAAACCGCTTTTAAGAGCAGCCCATGAGAACATTTTTTAGGTCTATTAGGATATATAAAGAAAACCATCTCCGATCCGTGAAGTTATTGTTAGGTATCGATAACTGATTCTACTAATGCCTACAAAGCCGGGCTAATCATACAACTATAATCCCCCTAAAGAAAATAAATATTATCTCGCAAAAAGAGGCAACTTAATACAAGTGCTTTTTGCTACCATGATTTTGCAAGTAATATTACTATATTACACTTGATACAATACTTTGTATAATGTAAATACACTTTTCAAGTTTGTGAATGTGAGGCACCATGGACTATGGTTTGTTTTTTTTTATATATAACTTGTTTGACATTGCGAGCATGGCAGTTGAGAGTTTGTCATGCTCACTCATATGTCTTGCTGATGGGGGCGCGTGTTGTTGGGTCATTTGGTTCCCTTCAAAATGGTTGAGCTAGGTGGGGCTAATGCGCGTCATGCTCGTGAACGGGTGCCGTCAGTGGAGACTGGTCATGATAGAAGCAACAGAAATATGTAACGAAGAAATGTAACCTATACTATGATTTTAAAAGAGTGTTCATGGCGTTTCTTGCACGTTCTTCTCCATAGAGATCTACGCTTTGGGACGTGCAATTTAGCTTCACTTTTCTTGGACTGACCGACATTGACTATACCAACCATATGACCAACGGATGGTTAATTTGAAATAAACAATTTTGATTTTGATGTGCGGTAGGCAATGCATGTGCGGGCGAAGGGGGGCAGGGCACGCGGCACGTGGTCGCATCACCGTTCGCTCATAATAATACGGCCAAAAATGGTGTTGTCACTTTAAAAAAAAAAACAAGTTTTGGGAAAGTTGGAATTAATTCACGGGAAAAAAGATTATTTCAAAATTCATTTGTATTGGTACTATGATGACTATGTAAAATTTCATATTTTATTTGGACATCTGTTTACCTAACCTTTATTATCCTTATACTTATGTTCGGACGCGGTTTTTTTTACATATTGTAATACCAGCAGTTTTGTTATCAAGTAATACATACTTTAGTGGAGTTAAAATTCGTTCAAGTGGAAATATCAATCGGTAACAACGATTTGAATATATTCCGTAGTCGTCACGAATGATGCTTAGTTTTGGCTATGATACTAACGTGAACTCTCTCTCTTCTCTCTCTCTCTCTCTCTCTTCATTTATTATTTCATAAGCATTAATATTACAAGATTCTATGAATCGAGTTTATCATCTTTCGCTTAATACCTGAACTTTGCTTTCAGGTATAAGGTATGAAATAACAAAATCCCAAAGAGGAAAGGACCTACTTCTAGTCAACGGGTTTACGTATACAAAGATGAGTTTGAACTGTTGGGGGTGTTCGTCTAACAAGTCAGTTTGCAGAGCGAAAATCAAGAGAAGCTCCTCTGGTGTCTTTGAATTTGTCAACAACATACATTGCCATCCACCGCGACAGTTTTTCAAAAATGATAATGGCCACATTGTATTACAAAAGCGAAGTAAATTTAGACATTAGCCGTTCCTCGGTCTATTTGTATTTTTCAGATTTTCACTACTGCCGATATGTTCTGTGAAAATCCCATCTAGCAAACCACGACTCAAACTTAGTTTAGCTTCAATTGGGCTGTAATTTCTACCATATGACAGCGCAGCCTACATACCTATATTTGAAAAAAACCTCTCTCGTGATAACTTAGTTAAAGTGTAAGACGACTAAGTTTAAACGATGGGACTTATAAAGAATCGTTAAGTTGATATTGGTAAATTAGGTCAGTTGTAACGACTTTGGCTATCTTTACCATCATAGTTCTGCATGTAATACCTGGCGGGGTAATTGGCTTGTATCCTACAAAATAATTTAATGTCCGTCAGATAGCTGTATTAAAATATTGAACACGTATTTTTTATTTTTTCTTTTATTCAAATACTTAGGAAGATATATTGATTTGAAATGTCGCATGACGTCACGCAATGGTGCAAAATATAGAACGGCGTGACGTAATTAGCCCCCTCTCTGTAACTTTAATACGCAATATCTCAGTAATTTTTGGTAATTTCGACAAAATAAAAAATACGGGTCTTAATTTTTTTTATTATCTGTAAGACGGACTAATTTTTTTTTTTTTTTGATTTTCATACCTTGGATACATCCCTATTGTCCAATATGGGTTTCATTTTGACAGTTCAACATGAAATGCCTTGCGTTATTGAGCATATACATTTTCGAAATAATGGATTAGCATTATGCTTCAACATTATTCAAATTGATTGTAATCGTTTGTTAAGCAATTAGAGTGCGGGCCTCGGCATGACATAAAGGGTAGACTAAAATACAATACAGATGAATTTTAGAGAACTATTTACTATCTAATCAAAAGAAGCAATCCTTATATAAATATTTATTTATTATAATAAAATTACATCTAGTTATTTATGTTTTTAAATTATATGTAGGAAGCGTTGTATTAAAACCGCTGTGGTATTAAAATATTTTTTGTAATAGATTTTGATCTCAATAAAAAAGTTTCTCCAAATAATCTAGTCAAATAGAAATCGTTGTGTAATTTTAAATATCTTCCAAGTATTTTCTCATATTCTCTCTTTCCATATTTACAGTAAACGCTATTCCTCTAATTTGTGAAATAAACCTGTTAAATTTATCTCTTTTTTTTTTCAATTTATTTGTACCTGGACCTGGTTAGAGGTAGATCAGGTATAAAGTAGGTGCTCTCCGGCTCACTGTACTGCCTACCCTTCTCTTTCTATGTTGGGATCGTATTCCAGTTTTATCGGATGTAGCAACATCCACTCATTACTTTACACGGATGGACTACCACCACCTAGTTACTGGATAACATGATAGTCATTGGCAACTGGTTATCAGACTTCCTAGTGTCGGATGACTTGTAACTACCGCCATAATTCCAAAAATGACAGCCAACAGCGTAAGGAATCGTACCGAGAACATTTCAGACTCGCTGAGAACTTTCTGGCTCCCTTGATAATACCAGTTCTACTTTCAGGTAGAACCTATGAATTTATAAAATCACAGAGAGGGAAGAACCTGATTCTCATTAATGGATATACTTATGCCCAAATGAGTTCTCACGGTTGGGGCTGCTCAACCCACAAGCCACGATGCAAAGCTAAGCTGAGGGTCGATCCTAATGCTGGCCATCTCGCATACGTCATCAACGAACACTGCCATCCACCCAGGCAGTTTACAATAAATAATACTGGGGAAGTCATTATTAATAGAAGAAAAGAGAGTTATTGGTAAGAGACCGCTCACTTAAGATTATGTATTTGAATACTCTTGTTATTTATTATGTTTTAAAGATTTGTTTAAATGAACTGTATGTTTGTTTGTAAACCAGTGTTTTCTGCTAGTATTCGATAGATCATATAAGTTTTTTTTTATTAAGTCTAAGCTGGTCCTTCTTCACAAACTAAGTTTAGTTTGTATTCATTAGTTAAGATAAGCAAGTTATATTAATTAGTTATTTTTTTTAAGTCAAGATGAAGTTAGTATTTACGAGAATGCTAAGCTGTGTGGAACCCAAACTCGTCAGTCGATAATACATATATAATAAATCTGCACATATGTGTTTTTTTTTCTCCGCAACTAAAAGATGAATAAAATGTGGATAAAGGTAACGTAGCTTACACATGATACAGATTATATTTACACTATTAATAGGTTTTGCGTCATTTTATAAAATATTTATTTCTCAATTTATAACAATAGCGTAGGTGCTATTGCTATAAATTTACTGAGGAATAAATATTGTCTATATATTCACTAATATATTTAATTTACTATCTCTGCATAAAAATCCAGTGGCAGTAACTCCGCCTCTGTACTTTTTTGTATTAAAATAATTAGGTAAATAAAGTGCGAATTAACGAAAGTGTTTTATTTTAAAATACTCATGAAAATTATAAGAAAATCGTACAAATAAAATGATAAAGCTACAGATATTTTTTGAAGAGTAATTAATGTAGAGATTAACTTGAAAATCCATTCATCATTTACAGGATTTAATTATGAAGTGATAACATCACAAAGAGGAAAGGACCTTATTTTAATAGACGGTTACACATTCACAAAACTGCGGCTGAAGTACTGGATATGCTCTTCGAGAGCCCATGACTGCAAGGCGAAACTCCGGCTCAACTCTGAAGGATACATCTTAGAGTGTTACAACGTCCACAGTCATCCACCTAGAAAATTCAAGCGAAGGATGGAACATATATTCGAGCACCGCTAAGAGGAAATATATATAATTTGTATTAAAAATATAGGAAGATATAAGAAATAACAGATGCATTGTGTAATAGATAATGTGTGCACAATAGATAATAGCACAGCGGGGGAAGTATTTTATGATTTCCACCCAAAAAAGGGATGGTTGATCCAGATTTATGGAAAAGGAAGCCAAATAAATAGGCTGCGCCTTACGAGTTGTATTTTGTGGGCTTTAACCAATGCATGCACATCAGGAGGAAATCACCGGTTCTGGCTCGTGACCCATTCCCTTTTGCCGACAAGAGGGTTCTGTGCTAACATTACCTTACATTCCTTACCCAAAAGAATTCGGGGCAAGAAGTTGATGGTGACAAACTCGACTTTGCATGTCGTTTTAAAAATATTTGTAAACATCAAAGTATCTCTCGATATTCGAGAGAGCTGCTAAGTAATACAAGTTTTTTATTTATTTTTCTTTTGGATAGGTTATCTTTCAACTATTATCAAGGAAAAGTGATTGATGCAGTGGTTTGATTTTGCAGAGAATAACAATGACGAAACTTCCTTTCAATTAATGTCATCTAGTGCTGAGATAACATTATTAGATAGTACATATGAATTAAATTATGATGATATTGAACTATTATAATGTTATTTTTTATTTATTTTTGTTTGTATTACATGCCTTTGCCGGATGCTCGGGCTAGTAGGGAATCAATCCGGTCCGAAAGAGAGCCTATGGTAGAGCGAACGAGTGTTGCACTACAGGCAGTCTCCGAATGGGGCAATGCCAATCTTGTAGCATTCAATGCCGCCAAAACACAGGCGTGTCTTTTCACCGCCAAAAGGAGCCCGTTCAATTCCCGTACAATTTGAGTGACTTCAAGGCTACAGTGAATAGGCTCTTAATAAACTAGTGCGCTTTACCATCAACGATTGCGTCACTGCTTACCATCAGGCGGGATTGTGGTAAAGCGCTAGTTTATAATTTATAAAAAAATAAATAAAAAAAACCGTCATACGAAATCATGCAATCCTTCATGAAGTTGATGTCCGCAGAGTTATAGAAAAGAGATCACATAGACGTAGCAGAATAGCACGCCGTTTTGTGTGGATGTGACGCATGTTTCCCTCAACTTTTTTTTTTTGCTTTTTTGTAAACTTTTGCGTCATGTGTTACTGCAAATAAACGTTTTTTCTTTCTTCTTTCTTTCAAATCAAAAATATTTTACTTATATAAAACTAACAAAACGAAGAAAACGTTATAGGCAGAGTGACATGTAAAAAGTTACTAATAAATTTTATAATTAAAAATAATAGTGCCTTATTTAATCTTGTATTAATTTGACAGACCCCGTCGAGCACCCAGACTCTTATAAAATCGTAAGATCACAAAGAGGTAAAGATCTCATCGTTTATGGTGATTATACATTTGCCAAGACATCGTCAAGTAAATTTTCTTGGGCCTGCTCTACCCGGGCACGGGATTGCAAAGCAAGGATGAAATTGGATCTATGTGGGAATATTATCAGCGTCAATAATGAACATACTCATCCTCCAAACATGATATTTAAAGAAGGAGAATACACGAGAGTGCTTAGATTAAATATTTAGTATCCTAATTTTTTTGAAGACATCCTCATCGTCCAGTCAACACAATCTGTGGTCATCTTCGATTTCGTTTTCTTTCCATCCATATAATTATCATGGTTTGTTGATTTTCTTCTTTTCAAATACCCTAGCCTTAGTTTTCATTCTGTAGTTATGTTTATTTAAGCGTAAATTTGTTATAACAAAATGTAAACATGTATTTTCAATAAAAAGACTTTGCAAATATATGAGGCTCCAGTATCATTTTTTCTGTTTTTTTTTTAGTACTAATGGCTTTGGATTTTCTTCACATCAAGTCTTACAAATTCTGAGCATATGAGATAATTTCAAACAATATCTTCGCCCTACGCCGCTTTCAGTTCCGTTGGAATATCATCCAATCTTGTACAAAAAATACACGCATGCAAATACTACAGGAAATGATTCGCGGGTCTTTTCAGTTAGAATGCCCAGCGTAGTTAATTTTGGACGATTATGGACTCGTTCAAATCTCGAAAACATGTCAACTGATTTGTAGACAACTTATTGCTTTTAGTAATTTATTTATATTTCAATCTTCTACACAAATACAGTTATATTTTATTTATTTTTAGTATTGTTTAGTACAGAGACATACATGATTCATACGAATATCTCGAATATTCCCAATATTAAAAAAAAAACATACACAATTCACGAGTGCCGGCTGAGACTCGTAGTAAGCAACGGGTTGGTTAGATTTATACAATTTAGATATACGCATACCTACTGTAAGCTACAGCTCACAAATGAAAAAGGGTTTACAATAAAACTGAACTCGTTACTAATATAAAAACATATTTATTATCCTTTCTACATTACTCGAATGACAGTATATTACGTAAACATACTTACTTGCTAAGACTTAACCTCCAAAAATAACAGTAATCAATATGCTTGTCACCGGTCCGCGTCTCGAGCAAGAAAGCCCGTCTGTCAGTTGTCTACCATAGATAATGACAAGCCATGTAGTGTGGCCAGAACGAATAATTTAGTGTAGGGTTACAAGATGCTAGCTAACACTACGTACCACCGCGCCAGCGCATTCACCAACGTCTCTAAATGTTCCGAGAGAGACCTACCGCCACTCGTAATTTGTACACCTCTACGACGCTCGCCCTGATATAATTATTAAAGTGGATAGCTTATTTACCAACTATCTACAGATTTTTGATTTTAGATGATATTAGGTACGTATCTTAATTGTATAGTCCGAATTATACCTTCAAAAGAAATATTATTCTAAATTATAGAACTTGTTCCGAATTATAAAACATTCTCAATAATTAAAGCTACATTGTGAAGTGACTATTGACGCATTATTTTAGATTGATATTATAGAATCATGATGGCCGTGGTTGACCAAACTTAATTAAGGTCAAACTGTTCAATAACTATAAATTGCACCGCACCTCTAACTTTCAAAATATTTGTTTATAAATACCATTATACAATAAGTAATCTACTGTTTTCTTTCCAATATTCTCTGGTTGTTTTTTTTTGGAGGAGGAATCATGATGGTCGTGGTTGACCAAACTTTCTTAAGGTCAAACTGTTCAATTACTATAAATTGCACCGGTACCTCTGACTTTCAAAATATTTGTTTATAAGTACCATAATAGAATAAGTAATCTACTGTTTTCTTTTCAATATATTAACTTTTGGAATCTCGGCTTAATGATTATTTTCTTTTAGCAGAACATCCCACCCAGTATTCGAAACTCCCATATTCTATGGTGAAATCCCAAAGAGGAAGAGATCTTATTCTGGTTGACAATTACACGTACGGAAAAATGGGGCCTCTCATCTGGGTGTGTTCATCAAGACTTCGAGGTTGTAAAGCAAGGCTCAAACTAGACGAATCTGGGAATATTACCGAAATTATTAACAACCACTCTCATCCGCCTAGACAGTACATGCAATTGAAAAATGGAGAATATATTAGGGTATAATTTGTGTATGTCATAGTAAGTATGTAAGAATATATTATGTATGGACCACAGCGGATCAAGCTACCCGAAACTGTATGAAACGTCATAATATTAGGACATTTTATTCATGACGTTTTGCAATTAAATTGATAGATATGGACTGACATAATATGTTGTGCAACCAACAGGCTTCACTAATGCGTCAAAAATGTAAAAAACAAAAACAGCTTAATAAAAAAAAAAACTTAACATAGTAAAAACTCCACAGAAATAGTAATAACAACAGGGAATTTAAACTGTATAATTAGACATTAGTAACAAAGATGCTAACGCTACTCATCGCTTACGGCGAATGGGGGGCGCCGCGCGGGAAAGCGGGAGAGTGGTCGCATTCCAGCGAGGTGCACAGTTAATTCGCGCGAGTTATACATGTACCGATGACCTTAAGAAGGCGACTGGAATGGATTGAACGCCGAAGGCAGAGGGCAGCTGTCTCGTAGCATGGGAGAGATGTATATCCAGTATTGAACTGCGGTAGGCTAAGTTGATGAAATATAAATTTATGTCAGGTTTTATTCTTCTTCTTGGCTTTGTCCCTCTTGGACATTAGCCACAACAAAATTAAAAGGTAGGCAAACTAAAGTTTATAAAGAAACCGTGAAAGAATTTAAGGAATTTGGAATGAATATGATTGTGGGATGGCTAGGACATATAGACTATTAGCAGGATATACCTACTTTTATATGGATATTATATATCAGGATTTTGTTTTAGATTAACTAATGGTTGGTTAAAAAATGAAGCATGGCTTTCGCAGACAGTCGCGATTTGATGCACGTTGTATGCGCGACTTTCCATTTATATCGCACAATTGTGTCTCTGTGTTGTGTTATGCCTGTCTGCGGAGCCTTAAACCATAAGAGGACGTTTTCGTTCTCTATCTTTATTTTCTACATAAGTTTTTAATTGTATTTCAATATTGTTTTATACTTCTATTGACTGTACGGTCAGGCACATTAAAATTCATAAATCGGTAAGACTGCCTCTTGTAAAAGCTCATCTAGACAGGCGCCACACAGCTACAGTAGAACAATCTTTATTATATAACTTCATAGAACTTATGTAGACTATAAGAAACGCGTCGCACAGTGGCATTGCGCCTGTCTGCAGAGCCTTTAAATTTCTTTTCATTTGTGTATTCAATCTGGATAATTTACCCAATATATATATGGGGTATGTCTTATGCAAGAAACCATAAGAGTAGATTTACTTATAGTATTGTGTACATTTATATGTTTTAGATAGAAATTAATAAAACTAACAATTAGTTTAAGATAATCTAACCAATCAATACACCTATTAGGATTAAATTTATTACTGTGCAATCCATAAAATTAAAGGCTTTTTATTTTATTTTGATTTTTTTTTTTTTTTTTGAGGGGATTTATCTAAGTTAATAGCAGCAGCAAGAGTCTATTGATTAGGTTAAGAGCTATTACGCACTGTCGACCAAGTGCATAAGCACCTATTTAACTCGTACAATGCTACCGACTCGCCCGGAGAGTTTACATGGACTCTTCCGGCGAGTCGGTGCACTGTGTGTTAAACTATAGTAAGTCACAGTCGCCATCGAAACGTGAAGCGGTTGGTCGCGCGTTTAACATTTATTTTCATTGAAAATAATAGTAGATTTTAAATTTTATCTGTTGTTTTATTTTACAGTCGACGTGAGGTTCATAAACTTGAGCGAGAATAAAAGGCTGCTGATGGCCGCAAATTACACATTCGCCCAGGCTACTCCGAAGCACTGGTACTACTCCAAAAAGCAAAAAGGCTGCAAAGCAAGAATCTTCGTGACTCCTGAAAACAATCAAGTAGTTTTTATAGATAACGAACACAATCATGATCCGCCGGTTTATAAGAAGATAAACGGATACTATATTAAACTTTGTGGTTAAATGTATGCTTTAGTTTTATGAACGGCACGCGGCTATGGCGAAGTTACCTACATTCGTAGGCATCTTCGTTCACACGCGAAAAATGTGTCAATTGCTGCAGTCGACTCGTCGCTGAGTGTCGTCGACGACGTGCCGCTTGGGTGATTGAGATAGTCTTAGATGTGTTTTGATTTAATATTTAATAATAGAATATTTTATGGTTCGACTTGCGTATATTATTAATATATTAATCTTGCAAGTTTCTTACTCGTCCGAGAGATGGATATGAAAGCACTAATTGTATTTTTGTAATTGTTTTCTTTATTGTCTTTTTTTGAATTTTTTGTGTATTGTGTTTACTAACACTATTGTTTATTAACCTTAATTTTGTTTCAAATATATGCCTGAACCCAAAGATTAATGAAATTATTTTTTTCCTCGGTCGTAGGTCATAACATCGGCCGCCGTAGAAATTACCACCCACCAGACAAAGCCTTGCCGCCAAGCGATTTGTCGTGTTTCGGCATGATGTCTGGTGAAGCCGTACGGAGGACGGGCCTGAGCAGTTGTGTTGCGATGTGTGCCGGGTACGATGCGCCTAATGTTGTTGTATTGAGAGTTTGGTCGTGGAGGGTCTTCAGATCAATCTCACTTTGGCGCAGCAACGTTGGTCGTGTTGTTGGGTTTAACATTGCATCACCTCGCTCAACTGCCGTCTTCCTTCCTATTCGCTCAGTTTTTCTGAGTGAATAGGCTCTTAATAAACTAGCGCGCTTTACCATCAACGATCGCATCACTGCTTACCATCAGGCGGGCTTGCGGTCAAGCGCTAGTTTATAATTATTAAATAAAAAAAAACAAGCTGCGCTTCCTAGTTTCACCCGCATATATTTTGGTCTTGTAGGAATATCGAAAATTATTCCATATGTTCAGCCTGGTTATACTCTATATGTGTGCAAACATTTGTCCAAATCTTTTCACTTTCATTGCGTGAAAAAGTAACAAAGATCCATCATTTATACAAATTTAGGGGTGGTGAAGATTAATGTTAAATTAAACTAGTCTTGCCCTTAAACTGTAGTTTACTTTCACTTAACCTTAATAGTATATTATCAGAAGGATTACGAGTGTGCGTCCATACTGTCTCCGAAAGGTACGGTACGGTCTCCGGGATCGATTGGCGTGCTTCGATGGTGACAAGGTTACCGGACTTTCGCGTTGTGGAGTACTCCAGCGAGGCGCTCCACGGCTGTGCCGCAAACGTTTTCTTCTTGCATCTCGTCCGGTTCACGATGGCCCTCAATGTACCACATGAATTAGTAGAATTGAAGAAACAAATATTTTAAAGAGACATTTGATTTTTGTATATTTGTTCGTTACGCTTTCATACTAATACAACTCTTCAAAAGATGAAATTTGGCACATGAGTAGTCAGTGATGGATTAAACAAAGGGTACTTTTCATTTCGATGAAAATGAAAAGTCTCGGTCTTCTCTCTGAGAAGGAGTTGGTCTTCCAACAAGCGAGCCCAATGCGGGTTGATGTCTAAGGGGAAATTTTCGTGATTTTGAATACTTTCACATTCTAATCTCAGTCTCAAATACCTCTGATTTTCATACATTTTGACAACTTTTTGACATGTGTTTTTTTTTTTGTACTGGATGGGAAATCATCAATTATCTCTCCCGCTCTGGGCAGAGTGGAAGGCCGTACCAGAATTTAACTGACCAAAACCCACCCGTGTTCCTTCACTTGCCTGTGCGCCAGGGCCACGGTTACTTTTTTTTTCTAATAATTATAAACTAGCGCTTGACCGCAATCTCGCCTGATGGTAAGCAGTGATGCGATCGTTGATGGTAAAGCGCGCTAGTTTATTAAGAGCCTATTCACTCAGAAAAACTGAGCGAATAGGAAGGAAGACGCAGTTGAGCGAGGTGATGCAATGTTAAACCCAACAACATAACCAACGATGCTGCGCCAAAGAGAGATTGATCTGAAGACCCTCCACGATTAAACTCCCAACACAACAACATTAGGCGCTTCGTATCCGGCACACATCGCAACACAACTGCTCAGACCCGTCCTACGTACTTTTTTAACAAACCCGCAACCCTGACCCAAGAGGCATCAGTTTTCGTGGATTCCGCCACGATGTGCTGACATCTCTTTGAGGCGCGCGTGAAACACAACGCGCCGTCGACCCGGGTCTGCTCCTTACCCGGCGGCGACTAGTGAACAGCTAGCCGCCCGTAAGCCCACGCCTGCGGTGACCGGAAGTTCGATGTTGCCTCCCGACCAGGTCATTTCCTGCGGGCGGCTAGAGGCGTGAGGGCGTTGAGATTACCGCTTCCTCACGCGATCCGCCTCCTCCTTAGGACTATGGCCTAGATCAGATACCCAAACCTCATCACACTGATTTTCAGCTCCTACCAATAAGTGACATACGCGAAAATAATTAACATACAGGAAAATAAGTTTGTCCATTTTAATAATGTGGGTGACCACATAATAAAAAACATTGTCCCATAATAGGAATTTCTCCTGTATCGTGTGCATATCATGTGTTGCCATGCAACTCTCGCTTCGGACCATGGCCTAGACCAGGGCCGAGAGGCCAGGGCGAGAGACCGCCGCCACGAGAACACTTCAGTGCTCTACCCAAGCCGGGCAGACCTTTACCGTATGCTATGCTATGACACCCTGCCGTTTCCTCCCGCTTTATCCGGACAGGAACATCCCGTAACAGCCGTGTCTGGTGATGACCTGCGTTAGGCGGAAGGTGAGGGCGCCGTGGCGCCTTTCTAGCGACTACTCAAAGAGGGGACTCACCGTCGCTATTGTGGCGTGCCCACGAAAATTGGCCTTTTGTTGTCTTCGAAGGTTTGCTTCTAGGAAATGGTTTCCTTGCGATGTGTTCGCAGTGGTAATTAAATAAATTACGCAAAGGGCTTAAATAAATTACACAAAATTAAATAAATGCAAATAAACTCTTATTAACTCTAGGCCACTACCGTTTATTATTTTATTAAGTTTTATTATTAAACTTTATTTGAACTAAGAGCATAATTACTTAACATTTACAGGTAAACCGACGTTCATAAATCTTCAAGGCAATAAGAGATTGCTGATGGTCCACGGTTACACCTTCGGTCAATACTCACCACGGTACTATTATTGTTCGAAAAAATCCAAGGGATGCAAAGCCAGCGTTATCCTGAACCGCGATGAATCTCAGATTGTGACTGTCAAGAATGAACATAACCACGAACCGCCTGTGTATGGACAAGTGGAAAACGGTATTTATATTAAATTTAGTGGATGAAGCAAACCCTCGAAAATAATACTAACCTTAACCACTTGAACATCCCGATGTGACAGCTGGGAATGCGTTGTACGTCCGAGCGCGCGATCGGTATCAAGCCGCGCCGAGCGCTCGTAAAATCCTCGTTATTTTCTTCTTATTTTTTAGCAGAAGTCTATTTTATTACTAAATATGAACTATTTTTCCTGCAGGGATTATTTTAATCGCTGAACTCACTGCCACTGTACAAAATTACACTCACCGTTTATAAACAAACTTTTTTTCCGATCTTAATCAAAACCATCGAAATTAATACTATTTCAAGATTTTTTAAAGGGGAAATGATTGGTTCTAAGACCAAGTTGGTCGCGGTAATAGGAATCGTTGTATTTTTAATGTTCAATAATATTTTTAGTAATTTCGATTTTTATATTTATTCGATTAGAGAGGTTCGATTAAAAACATTTTATTTTAAGTAATGTGTGACAGTAAGTAAATTTAATTAAGTATGACCGTTATATAATTTATCTTTATTATTTAACTCGTTAATGGGATTATATACCTACACCGTACAATTTTAGTCTTCTTTCAAATACAACCTACTTCATCTATCCCATGACTATTAAACCTTTGGAAAAAAGAACAAACGATTTTAGGATAATTAAAAAAATAAGTAAACATTATTAATTTTTGAGCCTGAGAGAGATGTCACGCTGCACGATTCCGTGTTTGTAACGCAAGACTCGTACTGCGCTCGCACATAGGATGTTTCAAAATAAATCATGTGTTTTCCGCCGGAATTCTCATATACTATTTCAGCTCTACAACATTTTGTTTAATCCTAAAACCCCCTCTTATCTTAAAGAACGTTTCAAGTTCCTTCATGACACACATAATAGATATCTGAGGTCATCGGAAAACCTGATATTAGACATGCCGATGCATTCCACTAGTTTCTATGATAAATCCTTTACTGTACAAGCAGTTCGGCTATGGAATGACTTGCCCGTGTCCATAAGGCGTGCTCAAACACTGTTTACTTTTAAATCTATGATAAAAAAGCACTTCCTCCCTCTTTAAACATATTATTATATTTAATGTGCTCTTGTATGATATTTATTAATTAGATGTATAAATTTATTTAAACTAGTATGATGCACTTAACGTATATATTTATTGTATAATCTATGTAAATAGTACACTGTAGACTACCTACACTATTTCTTTATCCTACCTCTTAGAATTCCATCCAAAGGTTGTCTGTAAAAGATCGCTCTTAGCGATAAGACCGCCCATTGTGTCACCCTTTGTAAAATATTTTTATTTATGTTCTGTAATCTATATGGTGTACATAATAAAGAGTATTCTATTCTATTCTATTCTATTTTTATTTTTTAAATTATTCAAAAGTTGCCCCCAATGGAATGAAAGCCTTGGGGGAGGCCTTTATCCAGCAGTGGACCTCTATAGGCTAATAAGAAAAAAAAAAAAAAATTCTATACCATAGCGCTGTAAAATATTAATTAATTATAATAAATGTAATTTATTTAAAATGTAGTTTTTTATTGTATAGCTACTTTAATACCCATGCAATTTCCGTGTATTTTGAACCTTATAAAGTAGCGCCTGACGGCGATTTCGCCGGATGGTAAGCAGTGATGCAATCGTTGATGGTAAAGCGCATTGGTTTTGGTATTAAGAGCCTATTCACTCTAGTCATGGAAACACTTACCGCTTTATTCATAAACGCTGCTTAAAGTTAACTAGTGATTAGCGATTCTTTCATCATACATTTTTGACCTTTTAACGTCACTTAACTTAAATCATTCTTTATGAAAAAACAGCATAGTGTTTAAGGGGTTTATCCATAAGCGATGATTAAAGTTAAATAACGTTAAAAGGTCAAAAATGTATGTTTAAAGAATCGCTAATCACTAGTTAACTTTAAGCAGCTTTTATGAATAAGGGGGCTTAATTGTAGTCAGACAGAAACATCGCCGCTGGCAAATTGTTCCAGTCTTTCGATGTACGCGGTATAAAAGAGGAGGCGAAACGCTTCGTCCATATCGTAGTGGTGTCAACAAGGTAAGGATAGTAAATAAACGGTCCGTTGTCCGTCTTTATCTTTTTCTACGTATCAGTAAAAAAACGGACATGTACGGTTTCAAGAGATGTCGAGTCCTCAACTAGGCGAAATAGGGATGTATCCAAGGTATGAAAATCAATAAAATAATTAGTCCGTTTTATAGATAATAAAAAAATTAAGACCCGTATTTTTTATTTTGTCGACATTACTAAAAACTACTGAGATATAGTGTTTTAAAGTTAGGGAGTGGGGGCTAATTACGTCACGCCGTATTATATTTTGTACCACGTCGTGACGTCATGCGACATTTGAAATCAATATATCTTCCTAAGTATTTGAATGAAAGAAAAAATAACAAATACTTGTGCAATATTTTTTATAAATCTATCTGACGGACATTACATTAATTTTTAGGATACAACCCAATTGATCAAGCCGGGCAGCAAATAGTTATTAAAGTACAAGTTCACTTTAGGTTAGTCCAAAGACGGTCCCCTAAAACGCTGGGTCTACACCACTGTTAAAGAATCTTACTCTGGTAAAATATTGTTTGTTTCTGCGAAACCCGAAACACGTTTCCAAAACCACAAAGTTATGAGCTTGTTATCCTACTTGGCTGACCCAACAAAAATATGGTCTACGCTCCGCTCGGGCGGCAAGCGGTGCATTGACTTCTGGCATCAGCTGTTGCGGGCGACGATCTGCCGTAAGCTGCAGGGCGCGCTCGGTAACCACACTGCAACAATTTCTAAATGTATTTGGGAAAAAATATACCATGGCGTAAAAATGATTAGAATCGGTCCAGTTGCTTATTCTGAACAAACTGTACTCAGGATTCGCATAAACAAAGAATAACATTGTATACCTAATGTAAATGAAAAGCAATGACCAAGTACTTTTTTTTCATTTCAGTTCATGCGAAATTTATAAACGTTGGAGGCAACAGGCAGTTATTAATGGTGAACAATTTTACGTTTTCTCAGTACAAACCACGCTACTATTATTGTTCGAAAAAATTAAAGGGGTGTAAAGCCAAAGTTGTGTTGAGCCAAGATAGATCTGAAATTATGACGATTGAGAATGAGCATGAACATGACCCTCCAGTGTATAGACGTACGGAAAGCGGACTTTACGTTAAACTCCTCCCACGCACGAAGTTGTGAGCCCAAACGACTCTACTCACGTTTCATACAAGGCTGGGCCAAAGCCCAAAGACCGGACAGCGTGAAAAGTCCCAGTAATCCCAGTCGCATCCGAAGCTTTTTTCAGCTTTGTAGTCTACGGTCCGCTTTACCAGTCTAACTGTTGATTTTGGCTAAACTTCGATATTTTTCGTGAAGCGACTGCCGTCTGATCTCCACAACCCGAAGGCGATATCGAAGCATTGCAGTTATACCAATTGTTGGACTTTTCAGGGCTCCAACAACTCGTAATGACGGCCGCTAGATGTTCGTATGGCAACCGGGATCAACGGCTTACGTGCTTTCAGATCTCAATTTTGTCCTATCCTTATGTGTTTTATTGCTTGTACATAAATAATAAAATAAATAATGAAATATGAGTATTAATATGAATTATTAAAATTTACACAAGAGAACCTTAACCGGGGCAGGTAGTTAATATAGTAAGTCTGAAATCACCAACTCGTTTTGAGTAAGCGTATTGAGAGAACTATGAGAAAAGACGTACTCTTCTCATAGTTTATAGTGGGACAATAATGAGTTCGTATTATTATATAAAATAATTAGGTACTACCTGAGGATGTTTCAATGTGCTAGGATATACATCTTCATGTACAGGTCAAGCGAAATTTATTATATATCTATCTTTATTTACAGGTCAAGCGAAGTTTATTACTTTATTAAACAACACAACGTTATTAATGCTCAATAAGTACACGTTTGCCCAAAAAGTTCCACGGTACTATTACTGTTCGCGAATTGCAAAAGGATGTAAAGCAAAAATTGTTCTCAAAAATCAATATAGCACTGAAATGATGACAGTTGAAAATGCACACAACCACGCTCCGCCAGTGTATAAACTGTTAGAAAATGGACGTTACATTAAAATTTAAGTAATTAGTTTGTAATTTTATTTAAGAATGTGATGTTAGGTGCTTTAGAAAATGTAAATGAAACAATAAAAAAATATCTGTGTTTTCAATGATGGATACGCAGCCAACTGCATTTTTTGTTTTATCAAAACAATAAAAATTGACAAATATAAAAGGCATCAAAGATCAGGAGTGATGGCTTGTGACGTCACTGGTTGCTAAAACGTGTAGCGTCCAGTGACGTCACACGAGTTTTCAACGCACTGTGTCGTCTTCATTTTTTGTTTATATGAAAAAAGAAAAAATACGTGTCTAGTATTTTTTAGAAATCTGACTGACGGACTAATTAGTTTTTTTTAGTCAAATACCCTATTGCGTAACACACTATTACTATCAGTTGGAATAGTTTTGAAGCATATTGCTAGTCCATTGCTTCAAATGTGGTAGGCCATAATATCGGCTGCCGGCAGAAGTTACCACCCACCAGACAAAGTCTTGCCGCCAAGCGATTCGTCGTGATCCGGCATGATGTCTGGTGAAGCCGTACAGAGGACGGGTCTGAGCAGTTGTGTTCGATGTGTTCCGAGTACGATGCGCCTAATGTTGTTGTGTTGGGAGTTTGGTCGTGGAGGGTCTTCACATCAATCTCCCTTTGGCGCAGCATCGTTGGTCGTGTTGTTGGGTTTAACATTGCATCACCTCGCTCAACTGCCGTCTTCCTTCCTATTCGCTCGGTTTTTCTGAGTGAATAGGCTCTTAATAAACTAGCGCGCTTTACTATCAACGATCGCATCACTGCTTACCATCAGGCGGGCTTGCGGTCAAGCGCTAGTTTATAATTATAAAAAAAAAAAAAAATTAAAGCTAAGGTTAGAATTGTCAATTCAACATCGCGTGTCATCACGTGTGCAATTGCTCCCAGTAACTAACCCATGGCAATTGTTAATTGTGTTGGATATTATATTTTTTTCATATTCAGATATCATATTTATTTCAGTGGATGCGTTTACAAACTTTAACCCCCTTATTCATAAAAACTGCTTAAAGTTGACGAGTGATTAGCGATTCTTTAACCATACATTTTTGACCTTTTAACGTCACTTAATTTAAATCATCCTTTATGAATAAACACCACAGAGAATAAGGGGTTTATCCATAATCGATTTTTAAAGTTAAGTGACCTGCATCGTCTAAAATGTCTGTTTAAAAAATCGCTAATCACTAGTTAACTTTAAGCAGCGTTTATTAATAAGGGGGATAAACTCCCATACACAAACATCACCACAACATACAACTCCGCCCAGGCCGAAACAGCTACCTGATTCATTGAACCGTCCATGAATTCTCATAAATCTTTCCTTTTTTTTTTGTTTGGGATGGGATATCAACAAATGACCTTTCCCGCTTTGGGCGGAGCGAAAAGGCGTGTTAGACTTTTACTGAGTAAAACCCACCCGTGTTTCTTCACTTGAACGTGCGCCAGGGCCTCGGTTTCTTTTTTTACCAACCCGCAACCCTGACCCAGGAGGCTTCGGTCTTCGTGGGCCCCGTCACTGTGAGCTGACTTCTCTTTGAGGCGCGTGAAATACAACGTGCCGTTGACTCGGACCTGGTTCTTACCGGGTGGCGCTGCTGCCCACTGCTCACCGCCCGCAAGCCCGCGCCTTTGGTGGCCGGGAGTTCCATGTTGTCTTCCGATCAGGGCGTCCCTTTCGGCGGCTAGTGGCATGAGGGCGTTGGGATTCCTGCTCCCACACGCGCTCCGGCTTCTCCTTTGCCAGTATCACTGCTTCACAGAAGGAAGTGACGGCCTGCCATGCACTCTCGCTCCGGACCATTGCCTGGACCAGGGTCGGACGCAAGAGATCGCCGCCTCGAGCACACGGCGGTGCTCTACCCATGCCGCGCAGACCTCCACCGTAAGCTCCATCGTGTCTTCAGGGCGATCCACCGGAACCACCATATCTGGAACAGGAACCTGCCGAAACAACCGTGTCCATTGAGGACCTGTGTCAGGCGGAAGGTGAGGGCGCCGTGGTGCCTCTCTAGTCACTCCTCAAAGCGGGGATTTACCGCCGCTATTGTGGCGTGCCCATCATAAATCCTTTCTTAATGCTCACTTCTAGTAATATGTGTATCATAGACGAAATATTTCAAGAGGAACATCTATCTATAGTTGGTAAATCAGCTATATAACTTTTTTTCCAGCAGAGTAGAATGATAATATACAAAGAGATGACAACACGAGCTTGCCAGCAAATCATTTAATCATTAATAAAGTCCTATTTTTTGAACTGTGTTCCATAAAATCAATCTACCTAGCTTTTCTTATCTGCGTCTGTTCCTACAACTACGGTCAGAGATCACCATTATTATTTAGACAGGCTGTTTAGAGATCAGTATTTTTACCATATTATAAAATCTTATATATGTGTTTCTTTATTTACAGGTCAAGCGAAGTTTATTACTTTATTCAACAACAAAACGTTATTAATGCTCAATAAGTACACGTTTTCCCAAAAAGTTCCACGGTACTATTACTGTTCGAGAATTTTAAAGGGATGTAAAGCAAAAATTGTGCTGAAAAATCAATACAGCACTGAAATGATGACAGTTGAAAATGAACACAACCACGCTCCTCCTGTGTATAAACAATTAGAAAATGGACGTTACATTAAATTTTAAGTAGGTATGTATGTAAATAATGGTTTATTTAAGAATGTGATGTTAGTAACTTTGGAAGAAGGAATTAAAATAACAATAAAAAAAATCTGTGTTTTACCCAGCGGGCATACAGCGACCTGTGCGTACAGTATAATAACGCATTCAGGGTGCTCTTGGGGTCGCCGTGGCGCTGTAGTGCGTCAGGGATGTTCGCGGAGGCGAGGGTCGACGGGTTTGCCGCGATAATGCTGAAACGTGCTTCCATGATGGTGCGCTTGCGCTCCTCCTCCAATGGCATCCTGAACGTGTTTTCGGATCGGTGGGACTCGCCTCTCTTACGTAGGTGGACAGGAGTCCAGACCCACTTTAGTTAATTTATTACTAACATTAGGCTAAGCTTTACTTGTACTAACACTATATGGATAATTATGTTTTTAATACAAAATATATTTAAAAAAAAATTGAATTTGTATTAACCGCCTAGCCTTTTAACTAAACGAAGGCCGTTCAATTACAGCCTGAATGGTATTTAATAAATTATAGCTAAGGTTGGAATTGTAACCAATCACGTGTAGGTGGAATTGCTTGCAGTAACTATGCCATGGCAGCCTTACAAATGGGTTAGATTAGAACTGTGATCAACCTTTGACCCTTTGGCCATGTGAGGATCTTGAATGGTGCCCACGTACCGGCAAGTGCAGCGTCGGACACTCACCGACTAGTTGGTCGGATAACCTGACCAAAATCGAAGGGAAGCGCTGGATGCAGGCCGGGTCCAACCGTTCCTTTTGGAAGTTCTTGGAGGAGGTCTATGTCCAACAGTAGAGTTTGGAGCCGATGTGTACCGTCTTTCAGGCGGAGCTGCTCGATAGCCAGGGCTACGGACTTGGTTATCCTGAGAGGCTTCGACTGGGCGGCGGTGCTCAGCGACTCTCAATCCTCGCTCGACTTGATTCGAAACCTGGACACGCACCATCCCCTTGCTACCCATATTCATAAGAATATAAGGGAGCAAGAGGAGAGAGGTAAAGTCCTCCGGTTCAAGAGGCAAGCACCTTTTAAAGGGCAAGAGGCGTTATTTAATCAGTTGGCTGTGACATTATACATTGTTTGACATTGTAAGATTTTACATTATATGTACATTGTATTTCTGAGAAGTCGTGACGTGCGGCCGTTTGTATGTGTATGCTTAATGTTAATAGTGACTTTACAAGATCTAAATAAAATATCTCTAAAAATGTGCATTTTTTTTTACCACAATCCCGCCTGGTGGTAAGCAGTGATCCAATTGTTGATGGTGAAGCGCGGTAGTTTATTAAGAGCCTATTCACTCTAGCCTTGAAGACACTTAAATTGTAGTCCGACGGAAACATCGCCACTGGCAAATTGTTCCAGTCCCTCGATGTACGCGGTATAAAAGACGAGACGAAACGCTTCGTTCGGATCGTTGTGGTGTGCATATTTTCAATGTTAAATATTGTTTGTTGCATGTAATGCAAGCCATGAGCGTTTTAGGTTTCTTTTATATTAAATATTTGCAATAAATATGTGTAATATATAATAATAATAATATCTATAATAAATCTAAACAAAATAATGTTTATTTATGTCCTAAGTGGATATAATTAAACATTATTTTATTAGGTTAACAAGTCGACAAATTTTTGTAATTTGTACAGTAAGAGAAAATGAAACGTGATGTGCAGCGGTTTGTATGCTTACACCTCTTCTCTCTCACTCTTGTGGTCTGACGGGATGGCAATGCAATACGATCAGAGAGAGGCTAGGCGTCTCTACATGTGCATGTTTGCGCACACTCTTTTGCACTATGATGTGTCTGGCGCCAAAAGGCTCGCTCCGATTAATCGCCATGGTTGAAATTTGCTCAAAAGACTGATAATAATATTGTATGGACAAACTGCTAGCCCCTTTTCACCGACTTCAAAAGGTTTATAAATCTTTTGTTGAGCTTGGTATAACTTTTTGTAACAAGATACCTTACAATGTATTTAAAGCATAAATCAAATCCAAGCTTTTTTCAAAGGCATATTATATTATTCTGTAAATGTCTATTTAAATGGTAAGAATAGCTGGTCGCTCTGATTAACTCAAGACAATGTTTGTGTTCCTTCTCCAGAATTAGCTTACTGACACATTATACGAGTTCATATAATTTACTTTTTACAATGCATAAATAGGTGAGCTGTCATGCCCTTTATACCTGGGCTTTTATTTAGGAAATAAGTATTTACTTAATTACATTTCCATGTTAATGATAGTTTATTTTTTGTTTTGCTTTGTTGGTATTTTGGCGTGGCTAGCTAGCTTATGATAAATAAATTCATTATTGTTGTTTTTTCTTGTGTTCATTACTGTATCTACATTACTATTTTTATGAATGTATAAAGTAGTGTGTTTTTTTAAAATATAGTATTTAATATTGTATAAAGTAATATGGTTATTTAGTATTGTTTAAAGCCAACACATGTGTGCTGCTGGTGAGTTTGTTCCGCCACTTCTTCTTCCCAGCGAAAGCACTAGGAAGTGTCGAAGGGTGGGCGTTTTGGGGACTGTCTTATGTAATATTGACGTTCAAAAAGTGGCGTAAGAGGTGACTAAGCGAACTCTCACCAGAGAAACGGGCAGCAGCGCTTCTCCTATGGAATATCAAATTACTGCGATCTCAACCCGCCTGCCAAACTTAGGTATTATGGCAAAACCTCCCAAAGCAATGAAAGTCTTAGGGGGAGGCCTTTCACCAACAGTGGATCTCTATAAAAGAAGAATTATAAAAGATTAATAATGGTGTAATATTTTATTATTAAGTCGTGGTGGCCTAGTGGTTAAAACACCAGCCTCTTAAGTATCAATAGTCAGGTCAGGCAAGTACCAATGTAACTTTTCTAAAGTTATATGTACTTTCTAAGTATATCTTGGACACCTGGGTTGATAATGATGATGATTTTATTATTGCAGGTGAAGCGACGTTTATAACCTTAAACAACAACAAAAAGTTATTAATAGTCAACGGTTTCGCGTTCTCGTGGTACAAGCATCGTTAATATTATTGTTCAAAGAAATCAAAAGGATGTTAAGCAAAAATTGTGTTAAATCGAAATGGATCTGGAATTCTGTCCATTGTGGATAAACACATCATGATCCTCCAATGTTTAAAAAAATGCTCGATGGACGCTATGTTAAACTTTAAGCGAGTTTAATATCTACTGTAAAGGCCTTAGAAATGCCCTTTGTTGAAAGCCAACATCGAAATTTAGAGCAAAACGGGTTTTAAATAATGTTACTAAATAAGCTATAAGTACTCCCTGTAACTTTGGATGAACCAATAAGCACCATGTTTTGCGTGTGTATGACTATCTACCTGAAAAGTGAATTAATTCTAATTCATTTGTGCTTAAAGATACAAGATATTTTGATTGATGTACGGACAGCAGGTGAAACTACCCGACACTTTCAAATATTTCCAATCAACCTTGAGCCTTAATGTTTTAGAAATAAAGTCGAAAATCTAATAAAGAAATCTGGCAGATTGTAGTAGCTTGAGGTACTTTCGTGGTGATTAGTTGCCTGTTAGCTCAATGAAGGAATGAACGGTAAATTATTAATGCCGTAGAGTATTTTGTTGTATTTAAGTGGTTGTATTTAATGACGTCAACCAAATATGAAATTTTACATAATCATCATAGTAACAATAGTTATGAATTTTGAAATAATCATTCTTTTTCCGCGAATGAGTTCCTACATCCCCAAAATTTGGTAATTTAAAAAAAAGTAACAACACCATTGTCTACAGTATTATTATGAGCGAAGCGACCACGTGCCGCGTGCCCTGCCTACCTTCGCCCGCGCATGATTTGCCTACCGCACATGTATTAAGTTACCTGCTTTTGCGAAATAATATTAATTTTTTAGGGAGTAATTATTGTATAAGTTTAGTAAGGTCTTGTAGTCATTAGCAGAATCAGTTATCGATACCTAACAATACCTTCACGGATCGGACAGGGATTTCTTTACATATTATGTAATATGGATTTTCCACCTTGGAAAAAAACTTATAGGTAGTAACGTACTCAGCTTCAGTCAGTCGATGACGCTGAACCACGTCTATTCGGCGTTTCTTCTTGACAGTTCCCAGGCGATCACTTTGTAGGCGGGCTGTCTTGACTAGCTAAAATCCATGTCAGCTTGGCAGCCCTTTTGCATTATACACACATCAAAAGTGTCTAGGGATCAAGCATTTTTATGCGGATTTCTTGAGATTGAGATGTGGCTTTGTAATAAATTTATGATTTTATAAATTTATATGGATCCTTTTTGGTGCATTTCATAATTTGAATCAGGAACTGTGAATCAAATTCGAGTAAAAGATGAAAATCAGCTGTCAATATTTTCCCTATAAAAACATACAACGCATTGAAGACATTATTAGTGCTACTGTTTCCCTACTACTGATTAAAACCAACGTTATTATGGAGCGGCGACGTCATTTAAGCAGGGAAGAAATGCTCAGAGCCGTGGGAATGATAGAAGCTGGTTCCCGGCAACGTACTGTGGCTTTAGCTCTGAATACAAGTCAGAGTGTTATCAGTCGACTTTGGACACGTTACCGAAGCACTGGTACCGTGGCTGAGCGCCATGGAGGACGGTATCGCTGCACCACACGGAGACAAGACCGATACATTCAAATCTTAACTCGAAGAGCTCCAACAATAACCGCCATGATGTTAGCCGTGAGGCTTCATCACTCTTCAGAGAACTTAATTAGCGACCAAACAGTCAGAAACCGCTTGCATGAAGTGAACCTTCATTCCCGAAGACCGCTACGGGTACCACCTATAGCAATGCACAATCGTAGGATTCGATATCAATGGGCTCTTGAACACAGAAATTGGGCAGAAGAACAATGGCGTTTCGTGTGCTTTTCTGATGAGTCACGTTTTGGTATGAGACCGGATACAAGACGTATACGACACTGGAGAACCCCTGGACGCCAACAGCGATTAAAATCCTGCCAGGAAGTCCATCCTTATAGTGGTGGAACCATCATGGTATGGGCGGGTATTTGGATCGGCGGAAGAACTGAGTTGATTTGGATCAGAGGCAACCTCAACGCTCAAATTTATGCTGAGACGATTGTATCAGACGTCATCGTTCCTCTACAAGTGCAAATCGGTCCCTTATTTCAGTTAATGCATGATAATGCACGACCGCACACCGCAAGAGTTGTAAGACAGACTCTCGCCGCAGCTAACATCAATGTCCTGCCCTGGCCTGCTCAGTCGCCAGACTTGAACCCGATTGAGCATGCATGGGATATGCTACAGAGAAGAGCTCTGCCGAATATGGAGGGTATCCAGTCGCAAGAAGACCTTTTTTTGTTGTTGCAACGAACATGGGCGGCCATTCCACAGCGTGATTTGGATGAACTCATTTTGAGTATGCCAAACCGATGTTCTTGTGTTGTTAGTGTTCGCGGTAGAAACACGGATTATTAATTGTTTAAGTTACCCAATAAAATTTTAGAGAAAACTGTTATTTCAGTCTTTTTTTCGAACGTTTGTGTTAGTGGTTCAAATGTCAAATATCCCTTTATTAGGAAAATGGCAAATTTCTTTATTAATGCAAAGGTGACTTGGTTTATCGTTACTGTGACAAACGAAAACACTTTATTTGATGAATCCTTAAAGAAAATTTTAATTAATATCAATCAGGAGAAAAGTTATTGCAAAAGTATATGTTGATCCCTAGACACTTTTGATGTGTGTATATTCACATTTTGGAGTGCATTTATTAAACTGTTTCTTCTCCACAGGCAATGTGAAGTTTATAAAACTATCAGAAAACAAGAGATTGTTGATGGCAGAAGGATTTACCTTCGCTCAGACCACACCACGACATTGGTACTGCTCCAAGAAAAGCAAGGGGTGTAAGGCAAGGATCTTCTTGAATAAGGATGAAACAAAAGTCGTTTTCTTCAACAACAACCATGAACATGAACCACCGGTGTATAGAAAATTTAAGAATGGATATTATGTCAAAATTCAGGGATAGTAAAATCGTTACTGATTGGAATTATGGTGATTGAGCCTTTTGGCATCGCACAAATCTTTTTTATTGTTTAAAACTAAGTTGTGATTTTAAGGGCAATGAAATGAAAAAGCTACAGAAAAAGAGACAAGCATATACATTCATAAGATTTAACGTGAGAGAAAATGAGAAGGAAGCATTATATAGTGTTCCTTATCCACTTACTCGTATTTTATTTTTTAAGTTTTTAGGGTTCCGTACCCAAATGGCAAAAAACGGAACCCTTATAGATTCGTCATGTCTGTCTGTCCGTCTGTCCGTCCGTATATCACAGCCATTTTTTTCCACAACTATAAGAGCTATACTGTTGAAACTTGGTAGGTAGGTGTATTCTATGAACCGCAATAAGATTTTCATGTAAAAATTAAAAAACAATAATAAACATTGAGGGCTCCCCATACTTAGAACTGAAACTCAATTTTTTTTTTTCATCAAACACATTCGTGTGGGGTATCTATGGTCTTCAAAAATGATATTGAGGTTTCTAAAATATTTTTTTTTCTAAACCGAATAGTTTGCGTGACAGACGCTTCCAAAGTGGAAAAAAGTTGGTCCCCCCCCCCCTCTAACTTCTAAAATAAGAAAATGAAAAATCTGAAAAAAAAAAACATGATGTACATTACTATATAAACTACCAACGAAAATTGTTTTGAACGAGTTCTAGTATGTAGTTTTTTTTAATACCTCGTAAATCGTAAACCGCTTATTACCGCGTAATCTTTCATACAAATAACTTAAATCCTTTAATTTTTTTAAATCATGGTACGGAACCCTTTGTGCGTGAGTCCGACACGCACTTGGCCGGTTTTTTTCTACCACATGTGAATTGCACACATTCTTTTTCTTATTTTGGTACCTATGCGGCTTGTTATAAAACGGTGCATTTTTAAAACACTGATAACGGCTCTGAATGATTGTATTTGTTTAAAACGTAAATATAACAGATAGAAGAGTGTGTGTTTCACTTTTTGGAGTATCTTGTTCTATTTTGTGTAGTGCCAGCTACAGGGAATGAACGGTTATTTGAAAATTAGAAGACAATAATTTAAATATTACTTACTGTTTTTAATGAATAAATATAACTATTTAAATAAAAAGACAGACGTCGAAGTAGTTACTCGTCACCATGTCATCACATCATCACTGTCATTCGGAAATGCGTCCGGCTGGCAGCATTGCCATGTTGAATGGCAGTGTTCGACCAAATACGTGCCTACCTTCCGGGCTGGTAAATAAAATAATTGTATTATTTAAAATAGACGCGTAAGTGTAGTAAGCGCAATTACAGATCACGGTAAAATTTTACTTTAGATGTAAATTCTAGGTAATATTTTAATATTAAACTTTTATATTACAAGTCTGCTATTTTTATTTCTTTACATTTAATACCAAGGTTCATGTTTTTATTAACTTCTCAAAAAAGAAAAAAGTTTATTCACATTTAAAGCATCAAACTGGACAACTTTTACCATAAGACCAACATCCTAATCATAAAAAAATGACTTTATTTAAGTTTTGTATAAAACACTTTATAAGTTTGAATCGTACCCTTAAAACTAACCACGTCATTCTAATATACGCTGTTACATAACATCGTGTCATAGACATGGTTAGGAAGACCATTGTGGTCTAAAGTCATTATATAAGTACACATAAGTAGCCTAAATTGTTCTCACTGTTGGTCCCATCAGCCCCGTGTGCACAGGGCTCCACTCGAGGAGAGGATCTAAAGTCGAAATCCTAAAAACCACTTTTTTATTTCAGATTTCAAGTTCATACCAAACGGCTTGAAAAACGATTTGTTAATGGTAGGAGGATACACGTTTTCGCAAATGAATGGCGGAAGAAATTGGTACTGCTCACAGAAGAAAACAGGCTGTAAGGCTCGAATGAAGATGGACCTTAGCGGTTCCATACAGATTGAGTGCAATAAACACAACCATACGCCGCGAAAGTACCACGTTACACCAGAAGGGAAATACATATTTTTTAAATAAGATAAAAGTTTATTGTTTAGAAATTGTACCGATGACAGCACTTGAGCTGTATCAGCAATCTGTCAGATTTTCAACTTTGTCGCTAAAGCACTAAGGCTTAAGCTGAGTGGGAATATTTGACATTTTGGGTTAGCTTGACCAGCACCCTAATATTGCGAATCACATTATTACTATCAGTTGGAAACATTTCGAAGCATATTGCTAATCCATTGCTCCATGTGTTCGAAAATGTGTCTGCTCAACAACGTAAATAGCGCAATGAATGTTGTTCAACTGTCTAAATGATACCCATTGCTACTGACAGTATGTTACGTAATCACTCTACTGCTGTCGTCCGTATCATCACACTAATTTTACAAAGGCGAAAGTTTGTGGGTTTGTGTCTTTGTCAACTCTTTACGTTCAAACGGCTGAGCGGATTTAGACGATAATTTGCCACATGATGGTTTATAATCAGGATTGGCATGTCGAATGCTTTTTATCCCGATATTTCCATGGTATTGAAACTCTATGCTCCAACACTGTCTCCTAAGATACAGGAATACCTAGTTTAGGAGACAGGGTGAAATGATGTTTATGGTTTCGTCTAGACATTTCTTCATATAAATAATATTGTACATCTGCTCTTATATGTATATGAATCATGCATGTTGTCATAATAAAGATTATTATTATGCTGGTGAAACTGCGGGACGCATCTAGCATATTATATGTACATATATACGAGTACACCTGCTCTTCATTATAGTATAAATCCATCACAAATAAATATAGTTACTAGGTAATAAAATGAAATGAAATCGTTTATTATGCAAGTAGGATCACTGATCACTTGCAAGCCCGTAATTTGTTTAAATGGGAAACCACTAAATAGGGTTACCCAATCTAAGTACTTGGGTGGGCCATTATTTGACTGCGGATCTCAAAGATCAAGTAGATATTGAACGCGAACACAGGGCGCTAGCAGTTAGATGCAACATGTTGGCTCACAGATGTGCACGTTGTCAGCACAAAGCTTTTTGTCAGTCATTCTACACGGGCGGTCTGTGGGTTAACTGGACACGGAAGGCTCTAGACGCCCTGCGGGTGCAATATAATAATGGTTTTAGGGTGCTGTTGGGGTTACCTAGGTACTGTAGTGCGTCGGGCATGTTCGCTTTGGCAGGGGTTGATGACTTTCATGCCACCATGAGGAAAAGGTGGCCTCGTTGCTAGGTAGAATTAGGACCAGCGTTAACAGCATCCTACAAGCCATGGCCGACAAGTACGATGCGCCGGTGCTTAGGTAGGTACTGGTTAGCATTGCTTGTGCGGCAGTCATGATTAGTTTTTAAGTATTACTAACGCTTAGTAGATAAATTACTAACCATTGTTGTCTTTAAATAAATAAATTATTATTATTTCCTAACTGACTACTTCTGAGAAGAAAAGCCGAAAGAAACTCAGGATCACCGTCTTTTTTCAAGTCCAGACATTAAAAATGAACATGTTTACAATAACAATACACATACAGAAAACCTTGCTTTGCCGTGATCATGTCTTTTTGGTGCAACCACGGAATGCTTACGTCCCTCAGTGCGCACGAGCATTTTCAGCGAAGATTGGCTATATAAGACACTTTCGCGCACACATGATGGACCCATCATGACATACGCATGTGTAGTCTTCGCACACACCAAGCCCAGTCATATCCATAGGATGCAGACACTCCAAAACCGCTTTCTTCGTAGAGCAACAAACGCCCCTTGGTTCGTCCGAAATGAGATCCTCCATCTAGATCTCAAAATCCCCACTATCCAGCAGTACATGAAACGCCTTTCCAAGCGTTTCTTTGACACAGCCGCTGAACATCACAACCCTCTGGTTGTCGCGGCAGCAAAGTACACCCCCTCCAAAATAAGTAAGCTTCGCCGACCTAGGCACGCTCTCACAGACCCTGATGATCCCATAACCCTCCTCCAAGAGGCCAATAGGGCCACTAGCATAAAATACAAAAAAACGACCTACCGACCTCGCCGCCGAGGTCCATCGTGACGCGTTCAACGTAGTAATCGCCCTCCCCGTCCCTTGTCCGATAAAGGCCAGCCCGCGCCGCAGCTGAGCCACTAAATATAAACTTTACCATCAACGATTGCGTCACTGCTTACCATCAGGCAGGATTGCGGTCAAGCGCTGGTTTATAAATAAATAAATATAAAAAAAAACTCCCGACTATGACCTCTGAGTTTGTTTCGGCCGTTTCTTCTCAGAGCTAGTACTAGGAAACGCCGTGGTCATCAAACCGAAATAAAAATTAAAAAAAAAAAAAACGATCCAGCCGTCCCTTGCTGTTCTCTCTAGCGACACCCTAAGCCGAGGTTCGTACCCCGCAGGGGGTGCCCTTAGCGTGTAGTCGCTTAGCTTTTAGTAGCCCTGGCTGGAGACTTTAAATTCACTTAAGGCAGCCACAGGATAGTCCGGTTAAGTAGTCACGACCTCTCAAGGTCAACTACGAGATGCCATATCAAAACTACAATACAACACACATGATTGAGAAGAAGACTAGGAGTTTAAGTAGTCGCTATGACCGAAATCGGTCAGAAATCATCAAAATCATCATTCTCCATCGCAAATAAGTATAGTTACTAGGTACTTATACAGCATACATTGTTTTGATGTCATGTCTTTTTGATGAACCACGAGCCACACTTTCTTGCTATTTTCTTACATCGATGTTTAAAGTTTCCATTTGATTTTTATTTGTTTCTATGTGATGTAAATATCTAGTGTATTGTGTCTCTTCTAGTCTGTGCTTAATAAATCTATTTTGTTTATTTCTACTTGACGGGTTTCAATGAAATATGTATCAGTTTAAAAAATAATAATATAGTTGCATGAAGTAAAATGCTGAATATTATTTTGCCCTACCATTGTCACGTGTTCTACACACGTTTTGCTACTATCGAATTCAGAAACAAAAGTTAATTGTATAACTTAATATAATATAAATAGTTTTTATCACAGACTTTGAGCGCGGCGACCACATCCAGAAATTCCGTAACGAAAATAAAACCTAACATTCAACTCTAGCTAGCTCAAGATAACAAATTTTAATTTCTAAAAATGATAGTAAGATGAAGTATAGATGCGTACCATATTTTCACGCCGTAACACATCGCGCTGTTGTAAATATATTAAGAGTGGATTCTAGTGCCGAGGAATTTGAGAAATAGGTATTTGAAGAAACTATTGCCGTCGCGCAGCTTTCAACCTTTCTCCGTAAAGTGCGAAAAGGACAGTTGCAACTCAGGCTGATTTTACCTACAAAAACGTTGACCATAAGATTTTTCGTATTACGCTGTTTTCTTTTTTAAAACACAACAGATTTCAAGTATTTTCATATCAAATTTTAGAGGATGAGTATACCTATGCCTCTATTATTTTCTTTTTTTGTCAAAAACTTATTACATTCGTGTAATAGTCGTCTGAACATCGCGGTAAAAATGGTTTATTTTTCGGGATTTTGAAACATCATATTTCTTTTATTAATTATGTTTTCGAAAAAATCAAATGATAGAGACGTGTATAATCAAGGTGTGAAATAGGGATGTATCCAAGGTATGAAAATGAAAAAAATAATTAGTCCGTCTTATAGATAATAAAAAAAATTAAGACCCGTATTTTTTATTTTGTCGTAATTACCAAAAACTACTGAGATATAGCGTATTAAAGTTACGGAGTGGGGTTAATTACGTCACGCCGTGCTATATTTTGTACCATGGCGTGACGTCATGCGACATTTCAAATCAATATGTCTTCCTAAGTATTTGAATGAAAGAAAAAATAAAAAATACGTGTTCAATATTTTTTATGAATCTATCTGATGGACATTAAATTATTCTTTAGGATACAAGCCAATTGTAGAAAATAAATATTGCTCTAAAAGCGTTATCCACGAAGAAAACAGCGGAATACGTTTGTATGGAGAAAACGCCACTAGAGTCCCCTCTTAAGATCTGTACCCATTTACATGCGTTAATAAATAAAAATGATTTCATTTCATTTGATTTTCATTTGCTTATTATTTTCAGAATTCATATTTGTACCAAATACAAATAAAAAGAAGAACATGTTGCTCATGCTGGATGGGTACACTTTCTCACAAAAGGGCAGTCTTCGTATTTGGTACTGCTCCCAAACGAAGAACGGATGCAAAGCCAAGATTCACATAGATGCTGAGGGGAAGACCATTGTGAGAGGATACAGAGTTCATACGCATGCTCCGCCTCTGTACCATATCACTCCTAGTGGACAGTATGTGTTTATTAGGAACCGAAATAATTTAACTTCTGACTAAGCTCATACTATAAAGAAAGTGTGTGTTGCTATCACAAGTTACAGTCTGGTATAAATATATATCGCTTGTACTACACACGTGTACGAGCTTGTCTTTACGCATTTAATTGATTAATGAGGTAGTTACTTAAAATTTTGGTGGGATACGGTTTCTTTACGATACAAAATGTAACAAAAACCCTGTTGTTCCTTCAACCTACGTTTTAAGAATCGGCATACGGACATAATAAAGCAAGTAATTTATTAAAATTGTTCAATAAAAATAATTAAAATAAATGTGTAATTATTAATATTTATAATCTGTAACTGATTTCTTAGCTCTGCAATTCTGCATGAAGAAACTAGACATAAGAAGAACGTTCCCGCCAATTTATTTAACTTATAAAATCAGATATTCTAAAAAAAAATCGAATTTGTCGGTTTTAATAGGTATTTGATTGTGACCCCTCGACTAGACAATGATTACTGTTTTCTAATTATGACTTCATTAATGATGTGCTTGTAGGTAAAATTATATGTCCCTGAAAGGAACAACAGGGTTTTTGTTGCATATTGTATAAGAAAAAAAATTAAGAAAATAAATTGCGCCGCTGATATGCGCAATACGTCTGCACAACCTCATGGCGAGTTAAACTAATTTGTTCTATTGTTCTCTGAGTGAATCTACGGGTCATGCGTAGTTTGTAATTTGTTACAGGTAATTTTAAATTGGGATGTGTGAATTTATCGTATTGCGGTAACACGTCCGTCAAAAAACCTGATAATATGTTACGCGATTAGGAAAAAAATATATAAATATTTGTTAAAATCTGTTGTTTTTATTATATGAAATAAATAAACTACACTAAACTTGTTTTATTATTATTCAACGTTTATTATGAAATAAGGACTCATGGCCCAAATTGTTCATATCAACATGTAACTCCGGTACCTATACCTTCCAGATTATACTCTCATTCCATCTGGGCACAAGAACCAGCTGCTAATGCTCGATGGCTTCACATTCGCTCAAATGCATAGCAAACGTCACTGGTACTGCTCGAGGAAGAAGTCTGGTTGCAAGGCCAGAATCAAGATGCACACGGACTTGGCAACCATTATCGAAGCTGACAGGACCCACACCCACGACCCACCCGAATATTATAGAACTGTATCTGGAGAGTACGTGTTGTTTAGAAAGAAATGTAATAAATATTAACATATTTAATATATGTAATAGTGTTTTGTCGTTGTAAATAAAATGAAATTATTTATTTTTAAAAATATTGAGGGGTGTCGCCCTTAACATCCTTTTTGAAGTTTATTATAGAGTTGATCTCCCCATAACTTATTTTTGCCTAGTTTATTCTTACACTAAACAGGTGACAAGCTCAACGAGATGAATGTTTCCGTCTTTGATCTTCTGTTGTCTGTATCTACGTAAACACGCTGCTTGTTATCAAGTACCGTGTTCTCGTCTTCGTTCTGTATTGCTACTGACCTACCTATCTTGCATTTCATCCTTTTAAACGTCTTTTACTTTTCTTGTATGTTAAAGTTCCTATAAAAATTCTGACTAAAAGTAGCAAGAGTGTATAAAATAAATTTAAATAAAAAAAAAAAACCGATTTCAATAATTTCTGTTACAGTTTCTGTACTTTTATTACTGTCGCTTTCCCATCCCATATAAAAACAAAATCCTTATGTGCTGTCAAATTAGTGGATTATCTGAGTGCACGGGATAATTCAATATCGAATATCGAGGCACGATACAAATATTGTACAATATTATTATAGGTTCAAGACCTGTGTCTTAGTTTTTGCAGATGGGAGACCATCAAATGATCTCACCTGCTGTGGGCGGAGCGGAAGGGCGTGTCAGACTTTTACTGAGTAAAACCCATCCGTATTCCTTCACTTGCCTGCGCGCCAGAAGCCATGGTATCTCTTTCAGACAACCTGTGACCCTGGCAGGCATACCTCATCGTGGACCTCGTCACGATTTTCTGACATCAGATTCATAGTCTGTCTTAACTTCAACATTGCTATGCTATTGTTTATAACAATGTAACAAATTACTCTTTCAGGTTACACCCTAATACCTACTGGTCTTAAGAATAAGATCCTCATGCTGGGAGGGTACACGTTTGCACAGGTTCACAGCAAGAGACGCTGGTACTGTTCTAGAAAGAAAATCGGCTGCAAGGCTAAGATCAAAATGGATGTAGATGAAGTTACGATAGTCGAAGTTGATAACGTGCATACACATGATCCTCCCCAATATCATGTAACAGAAAGTGGCAAATATGTGTTTTTTAGATCACGTGGGAAAAATTAAGTCACATTTGCACAATTAATAGTCATTCCATGGGATTATAGTAAATAATTATTCTATGAGATAATAATATGTCAAGAATATTGTGGGTTATTTTATTTTACCCTGTTCTATTAGTTGTTGTCTAGGCCTGGCAGTTTGAGTAATTTCTCGAATTTCTCCCGTTACCAGTGTACCTAATTTAATTAATAAATGATTAAAACATAATATTCCAATTGGGGTATTTGGTGGTGGGCGTTAACTCCTGTTGTATAATGATGGTTTTAAAAGAATCATATAAATGTTACTATTTCAGATTACATTCTAATATCAAGTGTTCAAAATGTAAGCTGTTAATGTGTAATATGGACCGCCGGGATCTCATGGCGACATGGAGAGTGCGATTGTCGCAACCCAATACTGGGCTCGCCACAATAGCGGCGGTAAGTCCCCTCTTTGAGGAGTACCTAGAGAAGCGCTACGGCGCCCTCACTTTCCGCCTGACGCAGGTCCTCACCGAACACGGTTGTTTCGGGAGGTTCCTGTTCCGGTTAAGGCGGGAGGAAACGCCAGGGTATCAGCATTGTATGGATCGCTCTGAGGGCACGTTGGAGCATACGGTGGAGGTCTGCCCGGCTTAAGTAGGACACCGCCGTGTCCTCGTCGCGGCGATCGGCGCCGATCTCTTGCGTCCGACCCTGGTCCAGCCCATGGTCCGGAGCGAGAGTGCATGGCAGGCCGTCACCTCCTTCTGCGAAGCTGTGATGCTGGCAAAGGAAGAGGCGGAGCGCGTGACGAGGCGGGAATCCCAGCGCCCTCACGCCACTAGCTGCCGCTGGAAACGCCCTGGTCGGGAGGCAACATTGAGCTCCCGGCCACCGTAGGCGCGGGCCTGTGGATGGTGAGCAGTGGCAGCTTGTTGCCCAGTAAGGACCAGGCCCGAGTCGACGCCGCGTTGTGTTTCACATGCGCCTCAGAGAGATGTCAGCACATCGTGACGAGATCCACGAAGATTGTTGCCTCCTGGGTCAGGGTTGCGGGTTGGTTAGAAAAGAAACCGTGGCCCTGGCCGTCGCGCAGGCAAGTTAAGAAACATGGGTGAGTTTAGTCAGCAAAAGTCTGACATACCCTTCCGCTCCACCCAGAGCGGGAGTCGAAGAGAAATTATTTAATGATTTCTCATCCAAACAAACAGAAAAGAAAGGTACGTATTCGTGCAGATAAATAGCAAACGCCACTGGTGCTGTTCTAAGAAGAAATTTGTCAGCGAAAATGCGCAGCGGTAACCGGAATGGACGTCGATCAACTTATAATACTGGAAGCTTTTACCGTGCTCACTCATGAGCTTACATGATATCATGTGATGAAATATGGCAAATATTTGTTTCTACACGAACACGTAGAAAGCGTTCTTAATAAGTGGATTCAGTAGCTGATTTTATACATGTCGGAACCAACTGGTTTAATTAGCCGTTTAGCCAATCATCTAGCTTTTGTACTAAAAGGCGGCCATTGAAATGACTGTTTGAATGTTATTCAATAGATTCAAGGTTTAAGTTGGAACTGCAATCAATCACGTGTAGCTATACCGGTCATTCTGACTAAATGGGGGTTATGTTAGAACTGTGATCAACCGCGTGCATGTCGAGGGAACGACTAAATGCATGTGGCTATACACTAAATTGCAAAAAAGCGAATAAAATACAACAGTAGATAATTGCGGACAAACTGCAGGGGGGTTGGTACGGTCACGTCTTACGAAAACCGACATGTTACGTGGGCTACAAATGTCTTGCCATGGCGCCTCCGCCGGGCCGGAACAAACGAGGTAGACCAAAGAAGTGCTGGCTTGACGTTGTAAGAGATGACATGCGTGCCAACAATCTCACACCACACAAGAAAGCGGAACCTGGGCTCCATCGCAAAAGCCGCGGATGCAACCGGGATAAACGCTGAGATGATGATGATGATGACAACAGTAGATAATTGTAATCGTTCAATGTCAAAATAAGCCGTGGTGGCCTAGTGGTTAAAACGCCAGCCTCTCAAGTATAAGTGTGCGGGTTCGATTAAAAGTCAGGCAAGTACCAAAGTAACTTTTAGACGTTGTATGTACTTTCTAAGTACATAAAACGTCGTCGTATTTTGGACACCAATGACTGAGTACAAGGTGAAGGAAAACATCTCTAGAAAACCTAAACTTTAAGTCTGAAATCGCCAATTCGCATTGACTAAGCGTGGTGATTACGCACAATCCTTCTCTGTATGATTGGAGGCCTGTGCCCAGCAGTAGGACGATAAAAAGGTTGATGATGATAAATATCGAATCGCTATCTTATCTCATCTACGACCAATGTCAAATACATGTCAGAAATGTATGAAAAAAACAGGAAATATAATTTAAAATTATTTGGTGTTGGAAAAAAGTCAGCCAAAGTGAAATAATTGCTAAAAGATAATGTGTCAAACTCGTATAAATGTAAAAAACAAGAAAGCGGCAAACCGCGTTTCGTTCTACAAATTCAAATCAAATATGGAATGGGCTGCTTAAGGTATGGTAGCACAGTATTCTGTTTGTTTTTTTTAACTTAATTCTAATATTGTGTGGATCAACAAAAACTTATTTTCTTTTCTTTCTTCCATTTATGTATCTACATAATAATTAACTTCCTTCTTATATAAACTATATTTTGTGTTTTAGAGATACAATATATACAATTGCATGACAACAAGTCGGTGGCCATGTACAAAAACTATACATATTCGTTTAAGGACAAAACGAAACGCTTATTAAGGTGCTCTAGGCGGCAGTCAGCGAAGTGTGGAGCGAGACTGATGCTGGATAAAGATGGGAGGGTGGTGCCAGATGAGATCAATCACAACCACCCAGCGCCAAGATATCACACGACTAGTGATGGACATTATATTAAAATTTAAAAGATATACTTTCAATAACAAATATCTCAAACTGGAGTTTTTTTCGCTTTCGTAGGCCATTCAGGACAAACCACTTCATGTAAGAAACAAATTGTGAAACATAAATCCACCATTTTCGAACTTCGTTAAACCCCTGGAAAGTTAGTTATTTTGTTTGCTTATTAGTTATCATTGCTTAGGTACTCAAGAAGGCTGCAGACAAAATTTTATGAATTAATGCGGATAACTTATTGTATGCCATTGATATCGCAATCAACGTGAACCCAAACATTATTAAATATCGAAGAAGGGACTAAGTAAAAGAATGTGTAGTGAAATATATGTACCTACTTAAATATTTTCTTTCTTGTCGCTTTATGAAGTGCAATAATGATGACCACTATGGTAACCTCCTGCCAGAGGCTCTACGTGGGCGCGTACCCTAAGAAAGCGACCAGCCCGATGCCTGACCGCATGCCAGAGAGTCATGGCCGTTCGGCTGGTCCGGGAATACCGCACGGTCTCCGCAGAGGCAGCGAGCCTCCTTGCTGGGTTGCCGCCTTGGGATCTGAAGGCCAAAACCCTCCCCTACATGTGGGAGTGGCGAGAGGAGGCAAAACGTCGGAGCATAACTCTGCTGCCGTGAGAAATCGCGTTACGGCGGGATTTCGTGGTGACATGGAGAGTGCGATTGCCGCAACCCAGAAGTGCCACAACAGGTAAGTTAAGGGGTGGGTTTTGGTCAGTAAATGTCTGACACGCCCTTCCGCTCCGCCCAGAGCGGGAAACGTCATTTGATGATTTACCATCAAAAACAAAAAAGGCCCATTTAGGGTTTTAAATTAAGACATTTGAATTCAAAATAAGTATGTGGCAACTCCACAGCGATATAGTGGCAGCAAACCAAAATTAAATTAAGTAGTACCACCTATGTAGTAATATTTTAGATTATTTGTTAGGTATGCGAATAAATCAATAAATCATGATCATCTCGTACTGTGTGTTTTCACTACTACAAATATCCCAGGTTGACGTATGCAAATTCAGATGAGTTCAATTCTAACCCAAAAAGTGTTATTTATATGAAAAGGTTCAGTAGAATCCGATTATTAACCAACCCACAAAAACTTACAGAAAGAAGTTTGGTTTTCATACAAAATGCGCTGTTACAAAATCAGATATAAAGAGTTTGCTTACAGTGACATGGGGCTTATTATGACAATTTAAACGTTTATTATAATGACCGACATAATTCTGTACCCCTTCGGACATGTTTGTTAATTCCCGGCGATGTACAGCACGTGGTTGCTTTTTATTTTGAATTTTGAGTAATTGACATCTCGCAATGTTTTAGTCCTATCCTGTTTTAATTTAAAACCGAAGAGGCAAAATGGTGATAAAGCGTTATTTCGCTGGTTTGAAATAATGATAAATAAAGGCATACCCGTCAGCGGCCATATGCTACAGGAAAAGGCATATACACTTCTCATAAAAAAAAACCGAAACACTTCCCTTTTTATGGTTTTTATCCTAATTTTACACATAAGAGTATTTATTCCATGAAAAAAGTACACCATGTATATAGCTGGTAGTTTGGCCACTAAAAAGGTAAGCGAAAATTTTAATTCATAATTAGGATTTCATTTGTTTATCTACAAACGAAATGTATCACTGTTTTGAAACAAATGTGTGTTTAGAGTTACAGTATTTAACCTTTGTTAACTAAAATTTTGCGTTTATCTTGAAAGTTTTTGTTCTTTTTTGTTGACGGCAGCTTCGGCAGGTCTGAAAGTTTTTACTTTTTGTAAAACATGGTCACGTCACTGGCAGAGGCCGCCGAAGTGTTGGCATTACTGAATTCTGGACTTAGTCAGCGTGTTGTCGCTGAAAGATTAGGTACATCTAAGCCTATCATCTGTATCATAGAGTCTACAAACGCTTTCGGGAGACTGGTTTGTTCATGCGCCGTTCAGGATCTGGCAGGAATCGCGATACTTCGGAGCGAGATGATCGATTTATTGTAACAACTTCTTTACGAAATCGACGCCTTAAAACGTTTTTCAACTACAGCAGCAGCTTCATGTTGTACGTGGTGTGGCTGTAAGTGACTCTACAATTAGAAGAAGGTTGAAGTAACGTAGATTGGTACCGCACAAGCCAGCAATCGGGCCGAAATTAACTGCAGACCATCGGAGAGCACGGCTTAGCTTTGCATGTGAGCACCTAAATTAGTCATACGTCCAATGGAGCAAAGTCCTCTTTTCTGATGAGTGTAAAATTATGCTATATGGTAAGGACGGTATAAACAAGGTCTATAGAAGAGATGAAGAACGCTTTGCGCAATCCTGTATTGAAGAAAAGGTCAGCTACGGTGGCGGTTCGTGGACGGTTTGGGGAGGGATCAGCGCCGCAAGTAAGATAGAGCTAGTGTTCGTGTCTGGGCCACGTCTGCCTACAGTAAACTGCCATCGGTACATCGAACAGTGTTTTGAGCCTCACGTGATGCCCTATGCACATTTTATTGGCAACGGCTTCATATTCATGGACGACAATTTTTGGGGCGGACACCGCGCGCATCGTACGAGATTATCTTGCCGAAGTCGGTATGGACCCATTATGGAATGGCCAGCAAGTAGCCCGGAATGAATCCCATCGAACATTTATGGGATGAGTTAAAGAGACGTGTTCGTTCTAGAAATCCGGCCTCGGAATCACTCGGCCAGCTGCATCATGCGATCCAAGAAGAATGGAATGAAATGCCTCAACATTTGATTGTCACTCTCACCCGATCCATGAAGAACCGCACGGAAGCAGTCATAGGAGCTCGGGGAGGGAATACCAGTTACTAAATATTTCCTAGTTTCTTTTCTTTTTTTTTTTTTTCATTTACATGTATTGTTTAAGTCTTTATATCCTTCATACTCCATACAGGGCGAACATTACCTACTCGTTACCAAATACGAATCCTGTGAAAATTTAATTTGAATTTAGAACATTAACATCAGGATTTTAAAACCTCTTCTTATTCACTATTCAACGATTATTACATACATTTCTAAATATGTGTATCTTTCTGATAATCCTTACATAACATAAACTCTAAAGTAAGCTGTTTCTTTTTTTTTGATGATAATTGTTTATTTTCGCCGCGCATTTTGTTATTCTAGACTTCAATTGTTCTGCAAGCTTGATCAGCCGTTTTAAGAATAGACATTTGTGGCGCAAAAAATCGACAGTGAATCTTCGTCTGATTACTGAAAAAAAAAATATATATATACAGCATGACATTTTAGTCGTCTTACAAAGATGGTGCACTGACTGTATCCGACATAATATACCCCTAGCCGCGATTATTTGTTTTTTCCTTTAATTAAGATAATAGGTATAGCGAAAAATAAATAATACATCAGAAATACGAAACATCCTGTTAATAATGTTTACGTATCAAACGGACAAAATACCCAAATCTATTGGTCAATTCATTTCATTCATCATTTTCTGAGACAAAATAACGTAAGCCAATCAACGTAAGTCAATAAGAATGTCGGGCGTTATCCTTTAGCAAGTGCGGCGCGCGCGACTGTTGGTGTCACTTTCACTTAAAAAATAAATAGGTGGGCTCAGCTCAGTTTGCGTTCTAACCCCGGAAGCGAAACATTGTGCGCGGGCGACCGGGAATCACGTGTTATTCGCGATCGCTAGTACGAGAGTAGAGTACCTAGTGCAGTCAGCTGTTTAAGATTATCGTTCAGTGCGAGAGTACCTAAAACCGCGAGTTTGGTGACAGGTGGATCGGGCGAGGTGGTCCCGTGGCGTGGCCACCTCGCAGCCCGGATTTGACACAATTAGACTTTTCTTTTTGTGGTCTGAAGTAAAAAGACTAGTGTACACCGAAGAAGCACACAGTGTAAAACAATTAAAACAGCAAATAATTGCTGTTTTTGATACAGTGAAACAAGACAGAGTGACTTTAAATAAATTAAAAGACAATATTCAAAAACGTGCCTCTTTGTGCATCGAACAAAACGGTAGGCAATTTGAACAGTTGCTGCAATACAGGTAAAGACTGCTTATCCATGTAAATAAAAAGTGATCATTTGTAAATACCAAATTAGTAATTAGTGTAAATAATTCAGTTAATTCCCATTCTTTAAATACGCCAGAAACACAGGTGCCCGGCAATGTACTCGTTCTAGTAAACAGTGCGAAGTTACGAACATTTCTAAAATGTTTGTGAAAATTGATACCTGCCTTTGTGCGTGAACACAAGTCATAGCTGTAGACTCGCGTCGACGTGTAGGTACACAATTGCGAACAAAATGTGCGTGAACAATTTTGGTGGAATTTCGTCTAAATTACAACGACAAATTGATTGAAGTTATTGAAATCGGCCGTATGATTCTTACCTAAAGCTACCTTGTAAACATACACACTACCTTGGAAACATAAGTATATCTGGTCAATCATAGTCCCATTTCGGGCACGCAAACAAGTACAAACAGGTTTGCGACCGAGAGGCCGGCTCGCGTTGATAGGTACACCCTTCACCCCGCCCGCGCCTCTCAACTATCAGTCGCTTGATACTTAGTTTGCAAACAAATATTTCACTTGCACGTCATAGTAGATAAATAACTGAAAAAGTTTGTTAATTAACGATGAATTTTGTGTAGTACCGTTTCAATCACTTTGATTCGGTTTTAATACGAAAAGTGTTTTTGACGGTCCTAAGCCCTATGAATGGAGAATTGGAATTAAGTGGATTTTAATTTACAACTGACCTACGCACTGACAGTAAGAAACCTATCTTGCGCTAGTTGAATGAACTCTGACAAAGACACCGCGCCCCGCGCCTCGCCCGCGAGCCACTTCATTGATACCTGCGCTCGCGACAGGATGTTTTTATTATTTTTAACCACGTGATAATAATGAACATAATTTTTGTTTTTAAATTAATGAAATTTCATAAATATCTATTTTTATTTTATGAACGTTAACTAGTCATTGGATACATGATGTGGACTGCTTTTGTAAGACGAATAAAAAGTCATGGTGTATACTTAAGCAGAACATACATATATTACGACTAATTTTAAATTGTATTTAATATGCTATGTTTCTCTATTGACCTAAAAAAAAGGTTGTTTTTTTTCACAAAAATGCTTAGTATGACGTGTTTCTCATTTCCCGTCTAATTCATTATAAATTGATTCTACTGTAGATTAAATTAGTATGTTTTAATTACAGATTATATTCTAATACCAAGTGGTATAAAAAATAAGATGCTAATGCTTGGAGGGTTCACATTCTGCGAGATGCATAGCAAACGTCGCTGGTACTGTTCTAAGAGGAAGTACGGCTGCAAAGCGAAAATCAAGATGGCCGTCGATGAAGTTACAATAGTCGAAGCTAATAACGTCCATAATCATCAGCCTCCACAATATTACGTAACAAAAAATGGCCAATATGTGTTTCTTAGATCACGTGGAAAAGCCTCTTAAATTAATTCACGAAAGCAAATTTGATCATTGTCTTGAATCTTTATTCGTGTAAAAAATTACTTTTTTAATTTATGTAAGTATATGGAAAATACAGATAAAGTTTTTAACTGATTTAGACTTGCAAAAGTTAGCCAGAGTGAAAAGGAGTTGAAGGCACGAAATGTTTTTTTTTTATAAATTTATAAACTAGCGCTTGACCGCAATCCCGCCTGATGGTAAGCAGCTTTTTTTGTATCTGCTTTATTTATATGTAATAAAAAGATAGCACTAGTGTAAGTGTTTTATTGATCCAATAGAATAGAGTTTATTTGTTTATACTTTATTGTACACTAAAAATATACATCACCTATAAAATACATTCAACACTACAAAATATACAATGGGTGACCTTGTCGCTATTGTAATTTCTTCCACGTATTCTGAGAATGGAACTATAAAGATTCAAAATCAAAATCAAAAGTCATTTATTCAAATTAGGCTGAGAATCAGCACTTTTTGAATGTCAATATTACGTAAGACAGTCCTCCAAAACGCCCACCCATCAGTGGCGAAAGTCCATACAAGCCGATTCCCACCGGGTTACCTTTCAAAAATGAGTTCCATATTCATACAAAAGTATTTACATTCTATTTCATTAACAAAGTATTATTAATCAAATGCCTGCGCGATTTACAATAGCAATAGTAATTCGTAGCAATACCCTAAGTATCACATTTCATTTTATAGTCGTAAATTAATCAGCGCTTCAATTTTTCGTACATTACATTGAAGGCAACTCGACGAATGTCGGCTTACCTCGGTCAACGTTTTACTATGAGGCGAAAAGAGACAGAGCGTGTCAGACCATCTCTTTCTAATGCTCGCTAACCGTCGGTAAAACTTGATAAATATAGGCTAATGTCAAACGGCTTGCAGTTCTCTCCTCTCCTCTATTAGAAAGAGACAAAGAAACCACGCCACTACGAGAAAGGAAACACGACAAAATTTCAAAACAAGACGCATTGCATTAGAATATAAATAACGTTTTGATTGTGTATAATTTGCTTTATTTTTGCTTAATATTTTTGTTGGTTTTGGATCGGTGTTTGTGTGGGGTCGGTTTTAACACTTTATTATTTTTGTAATTTTTTATTTTATTTTTTCTTGACTCTTGTTCCCTAACAATAGGTACTTAACTTAGTACTTACTAACAAGCATGCATGTGTGGTATGGAGATGCACGTCGAAAAAGGCTTTTCTCAAAGCCGCTTTTATCATACTTGAAAGACACTGTTATCAAATCATCAGTCCTTTTTTGTATGGTGAAGGTGGGGCTTTTGATATTATTCTTATCTGAAGACCTCCTCCAAGATATCCTGCAGTAGGTAAGTGTTTAAGTGTTTATTTTTTTGGACCGGCTTCCCTTTGTCAAAATTTCACCCTTCGCCACTGCCACCCATCGACACTTTCTAGTGCTTTCGCTGGGAAGAAGAAGTGACGGAAGATACTCCCCAGTAGCACAGCTGGCTGTTCATTAAAAAAAAAACACATGACTTTATACAATACTATGTATAGTGATGAACATAAGAAAATACAACAACAATGAAATTATTGAAAATATGCCAGCTAGCGCGCCAAAATACCAGCAAAGCAAAACTACATATATTTAAATGAAAATGTAAATAACTAAAACTTATTACTTCAATAAAAGCCCCAGGCATAAAGCGAGATTATACATACAATACACTAAAATAGATACTCATATACATACATATTCAAAATTATACATATGTCGGAGACAGCGACGGCAGAGCGGTAGGGTTGACATCTTGGTGTGGTGGTACAGGTTCCGTTTCGTAGGTGAGTTTTGAATTAAAGCACGACGTGTAGATATACCCTCCAATCTTCATAATAACAATTTGAATAGGCAAACCGACAGTTTCGGTTCGGAGATGTGCCTTGGTCCGCGTCTCGATGCAAAGTGCCCGTTCGACGAACCCCACTTTCCAAAGCGACTCTGTCCATGTGACGCCATCACAAAATAACGTCACAAGCGTTCGCCCCTCTACTACGTAAATCAAATCAGCAACTTCTATTAAAATTATTCGACGATCTCCGACACATACATAAGTAAGTACATCGACCCCTGTGGTATCGGGCATAGAATAGTATCAGCCCATATCCTCCGTGGGTGTCGTAAGAAGCGACTAAGGGAACTGTCACCAGGGTTGCGGCCAACGGCGCTTCTCCTATGGAATAACAAATTACTGCGATCCCCAGCCCGCCTGCCAAGCGTGGGGATTATAGCAATGCCTCCCAATGGAATGAAAGCCTTGGCGGAGGTCTTTGTCAAGCAGTAGACCTCTATATGCTAAAATGAAATAAATGTATACATACTATAAAAAATGGTTGCCTGTAAAGTCGGTTTTACGGGCGAAGATTTTACGTGACAACGTCTTTTTCTCGGTAGAATATTTATTGATATGAATATAATTAAATTGCACAATAGGAACAAGGAATTGAATGAAAATAAGAATTGCACAAATTTTAACTATAGAAATATATTTTTTAGTTCGGTGACTCATCGTAACGTTACCGAGCGTTACACTTTTTCATAAGTGACTCCCAGCCGCAACCTAATTTAAGACGTTGTCACGTCAAAAGGTTTAGGCAAAAAGTAGTTGAACAAGATCACAACGACGAGTAGTGTTCCTTTACGAGTCTTTTGTAAACCTTCGTCTTTTGACTTTTGGTAACCACTTGAGCTTCCCACGAAATTAGGAAACAGTGAATGGTCATATCTACACAGACCGAATATGAAACTTATACAAAAATTTTGGAAAAAAAATACTAATCACTGCTTACATCGATAGACATAAATATTTACCTTATATAATTAAAAAAAAAATGTGGTAAGAATTCTGCAAAACCTAATCTTAGAAAAAAACCCTTGAAGTAACCAGTCCTGCCGACTGCGTTATTAATTTTATAGAAGTAAAACCTACTTAAAGATCGTTTTCCATCATGACCTGCCGGGGGATCGAACTCGGGGCCTCCACGTCGCAGGCAGGCGTGTTGACCGCTGCACCAAATAAAGGCATACCTGTCAGCGGCCATATGCTACAGGAAAGGCAAATGTTTTTGCTGCGCGTTTCGGTATTCTAGACTTCAATTATTCTGCAAGCTGGATCAGCCGTTTTAAGGTTCGACATAATATTCTGGCGCGAAAAATTGACAGTGAATGTAGATAAGCAGTACATACATACATATATTAAGAAAAAAAAAAATTATGTGATATGCTATGTTTCTCTATTGAACTAAGTATTTACCTAAAAAAATAAAGGTTGTTTTTTTTCACAAAAATGCTTAGTATGACGTGTTTTTCAATTCCCGTCTAAGTCATTATAAATGGATTTCACTGTAGATTAAATTGGTATGTTTTAATTACAGATTATATTCTAATACCAAGTGGTATAAAAAATAAACTGCTAATGCTTGGAGGGTTCACATTCTGCGAGATGAATAGCAAACGTCACTGGTACTGTTCTAAGAGGAAGTACGGCTGCAAAGCGAAAATCAAGATGGCCGTCGATGAAGTTACAATAGTCGAAGCTAATAACGTGCATACTCATGAGCCTCCACAATATTACGTAACACGAAATGGCCAATATGTGTTTCTTAGATCACGTGGAAAACCTTAAATTAGAATAGAATAGAACACTCTTTAATAATAAAGAGTGTTCTATTCTATTCTAATTTAAGGTTTTTAATATTTTTAATTATGTTCTGTAATTTATATGATGTACATAAGTACATCATATAAATTACAGAACATAATTAAAAATATTTTTATTCTGTAATAGACTATTTAAATGACGATGACATTTGAATTGTGCAATTCAAATGCATACCAAATTACTCAATTTTAGTTTTTATCATATTTGTCATACCTAATGATTTCATTTTTTCTTTGACATAACCATATGATTAAATTGTTTTCTTTGACAGAGTTGTAATGACGTATTTAATTTTATTTCTTTTTTCCTGGATTCATTGATTATTATAATTATTTTTATTTTCGTTGCTGTTTGTTGTTATGCTTTTAATTTAATGTTTTTGTATCAATTATTTATAGTAAATTTTAATACTTTTGTAAGATAATTCTAACCATGAACTATTTATTTTTTAATTTATTATTCTCCTTGTTGTTTGCATGCCTAATATCAGGTAGATTGTACAAGGCTCGCTCTATTTAATGTACCGTAACATCCTATTTAATGTACCTATAATCTTAGTAAATATTTTTTTTACTTTGCTTACTTACTTAAGATTTTACAAAGGGTGACACAATGGGCGGTCTTATCGCTAAGAGCGATCTTTTACAGACAATCTTTGGATGGAATACTACGGTGAAGGAGAGAGAAATAATGCTGGTAGTCTACAGTGTACTATTTACATAGATTATACAATAAATATATACGTTAAGTGTATCATACTAGTTTAAATAAATGTATACATCTAAATAATAAATATCATACAAGAGCAAATAAAATATAATAATATGTTTAAATAGAGAGGAAGTGATTCTTTATAATAGTTTTAAAAGTTGACAGTCTTTGAGCACGCCTTACGGACCTCAGATATCTGTGTGTCATAAAGGAAATTGAAACGTTCTTTAAGATAAGAGTGGATTTTAGGATTAAACAAAATGCTGTAGAGCTGAAATAGGGTATGAGAATTCCGGCAAAGACGTATGGTAAGCCACTTAAGCTAATAGTTCACCAAAAGCAAATTTCTTCTTATCCTGAAATTCTACAAAACCTAACTATTACAAAAATAACTCTTGAAGTAACCAGTAATGCCGAATGCGTTATAGAAGTAAAACCTACTTACGCAGTCCGCGCAACAAAACAGATATAGAAGTTCGAAGAGAAAACATGTATAAAACATTATGAGAAAAATAATAACGGTACAAACAAAATTAAAATTACTTCTTTCAGTCACAGATTGCCATTGCCCTGCGTGGAAAAACGGAACGCACCGTATGCACATGATATTAATTGACACTGACAGTGACAGCATTGTGATTTCTGTGTGACATTAATTTCAAATTGTTATTTAAGCATTTCTACCTCATAGAAATTAATTTAAGAAATAATCTTGTCCCATCAATCTTGTCCAACACAGGGACGGTCTTAATCTGATACACGCAGCCTGACTTAGTCCAGACCTTGTTGTCCAGTGCTTTTTATTTTGAATTTTGAGTAATTGACATCTCGCATTGTTTTTAGAGCTATCCTATGTTAAGAAAATTTCACCTATACGTCGTAAAGCATTTACCATTGAGCAGAAAGGTGCCATAATACGCAGATTAGAAAATGGAGAATCAAACTCATCTGTCGCAAAGGAATTTGGCGTCGGTCATTCGACAATTTCAACGATTTTTAAAAACAGGAACCGGATTAAGCAATCGATCAATTCAAATGTTTTAAAACCGAAGAGGCTTCGAAAATCGCGACAAGAAAATGTTGATAAAGCTTTAATTCGCTGGTATAAAATAATGACAAATAAAGGCATCCCCGTCAGCGGCCGTATGCTACAGGAAAAGGCAAATATTTTTGCCACGCGTTTTGGTATTCTAGACTTCAATTGTTCTGCAAGCTGGATCAGCCGTTTTAAGATTCGACATAATATTGTGACGCGAAAAATTTACAGTGAATCTACATAAGCAGTACATATACATATATCACGTCCAATTTCAAATATTATTTGATATGCTATGTTTTTCTATTGAAATAAGTATTTACCTAAAAAAATAAAGGTTTTTTTTTCACAAAAATGCTTAGTATGACGTTTTTTCAATTTCCGTCTAGGTCATTATAAATGGATTCCACTGTATATTAAATTGGTATGTTTTAATTACAGATTATATTCTAATACGAAGTGGTATAAAAAAGAAGCTGCTAATGCTTGGAGGGTTCACATTCTGCGAGATGAATAGCAAACGTCACTGGTACTGTTCTAAGAGGAAGTATGGCTGCGAAGCGAAAATCAAAATGGCCGTCGATGAAGTTACAATAGTCGAAGCTAATAACGTCCATAATCATCAGCCTCCACAATATTACGTAACAGAAAATGGCCAATATGTGTTTCTTAGATCGCGTGGAAAAAGCCTCTTAAATTAATTCACGAAAGCATATTTGATCATTGTCTTGAATCTTTATTCGTGGAAAAAATACTTTTTTTAATTGATATGTAATAAACAAATAAAGTTTTAAACTGATTTAGCCTTGGAAAAGTTTGCTACTGTGAAAAGGAGTTGAAGAAACGAAATGTAAAAATTAAAATTACCTGCTGGTAGGTCTTATTGGCCATCTCTTTCTTTTTTCATGTCATAAGAATATAGCACTAGTTTAAGTGTTTATTGGTGCAATTCAATAGAGTTTATTTATTGATACCTACTTTATTAAACACCGAAAATATACTAATGTATATTTTCATCAATATAAAATGTACAATAAGCGGCCTTATCGCTAATGCAATTTCTTCCACGCAACCTTAAAATGGACAGAGATTTTCCAGGACATTAAATGGGACTATCGTTCGTGTAAAGATTATATGTACAATACACTGAAAAAGATACATAGATACGTGCATATCCAAAATTATAGATACATAAATAAATACATCGACCCCTGTGGTACCGGGCATAGAATAGTACCAACCCGTATCCTCCGTGGGTGTCGTAAGAGGTGACTAAGGGGATTCTCACCAGGGAAGCGGGCAGCGCGAGGGGATCTCTAACCCGCTTGCCAAGCCACAACTATTACAAAGTTTCAGCCATGACTCGGGAAAAAGTATACCTTTTACAGTCAAAGCTGGTCAGCATATAGTGGAAATGAGCCTCTGAGCGTTAATATAGGTATGTGACGTTAAAATTTTTAGGAACATTAGAAAATTGCGCTGTGAAACTGCTTGCAAGAGTAGGTAGACTCGAAAAACTTTTTGCTTGTTAGAGAAAAACAAAACAATTTATCTAATATAATAAAAAAATGCAGCAAGAATTCTACAAAACCTAACTATTAGAAAGAAAAAAAACCCGTGAAGTAACCAGTCCTGCCGATTGCGTTAATAATTTTATACAAGTAAAACTACTTACGCAGTCCGCGCAACAAAATGATAGAAAATTTGAAAAAAAAAAATATCATGAGCCATCATGAGATAACAAAATAAATAAAATAAAATTACAATCTACCAGTCACAGATTGCCATTGCAACGCGCGGAAAAACGGAACACACCGGATGTACCGCAACTCACATGGTATTAATTGACACTGACACTTGACAACCTACATCAAATGAACATTATTTCATCCTCACTTAGTACCGATTCTTCACTGAATCAAGACCAGACGCTACCAACCTCCAAAGACTTTTATTAATAGACAAGCTTCGGGAAATATATTAGACAATCCCGCCATCAATCCGATTCAAGATTTATTAAGCTTTAATTCAACCTTCATACCGGTTTATGACTACATCATCTCCACAGTCGGAGACTTATAAAACTAAAGACCCTATCCTCGGGAATGACTTTTCCCGGATTTGACAAATTGTATTGTGATGTGTGCCGGGTATGATGCGCCAAATGTTTGTCGGGAGTTTGGTCGTGAAGGATTTTCAGATCAATCTCCCTGTGGCGCAGCATCGTTGGTCGTTTTGTTGAGTTTTACATTGCATCACCTCGCTCAACTGCCGTTTTCCTTCCTATTCATTAAGTTCTTTTAGTGAATAGGCTAAATAAACTAGCGCGCTTTGCCATCAACGATTGCATCACTGTTTACCATCAGGCGGGATTGCCGTCAAGCACTAGTTTATAATTATTAAAAAAAAAAAGATATGACAGAAATGGTTGTTAAACAGAAAAATCTACAAAATAACGCAAGACTTGGCAGAAATACCTTATAAAAACGAAGAATCGACGTATTTGTTTATAGAAGACTTGGCCAAAACATTGCTTACAGATTAAACTAAAGATCAGGTTGTATGGCTCTGTACCGTTGCCTTTCCTTATAGGAATAGAAGAATACTACTGACACTTGACAGTGACAGCATTGTGATTTGTATTTTGTGTGTGACATTAATTTCAAATTATTATTTAAGTATTTCTAACCTGGTTTAATTTTGAAGTTGAATCTCACCTTGAAAAAAGAAGAAGAGTATTTCTACTACATAGAAATTAATTTAAGGTATAATCTTGTCTCATCAATCTTGTCCAACACAGTAGACGGTCAAGTAATCTGATACATGCAGCCTGCCTTAGTCCAGTACTTTCTGACACCGCATTTTCCCTCGCAGCCAAAAACACATACGCGCCCTTAGGGATTTTGGCCTGACGCCTTTAATATGGCTCTGTAAAACCACATCATATAGCGCACTGCAAGACTGCCAAGCTTGACCGGGATAGGCTTGATTTTATTAGCTGCGGCCGCAACAGTGTAGCCCCTCGGCTGCAACTAATGACAAATTACCTGAACAATTACCTTGGGAGTGTCCTCCTGCGCCTCATTAATACCATGCAGCAGTAAGATCTTTCTCTGTCCTTGCATCTCCACCTGGTCAACGGTACCTACAAGCAAGTAGGTATCTCCACATGCTGCTTGATTCCGCTGAGAGTGTGTTTGATGAATGATCAGGAAATTGTAAACTCTGCTGCCAGGCTAGAAGTTGTGACGTATGATGAGGCCTTCTGCAGTTCATCTTCAAATGACTACCTCCTTTTGTGATAAACACCATTAATTTAATTAAGAGTTCTTGTCAACAAATCCATTGTCATGAAGTTCAGTGATAGTAGATAGTGAGAAAAATTGAAGGGATAATGCCACACCACCAGGTAACTATGTACTTTTAAAATATAGCATAAATAATAATTACTACTGTTTTTATAAATTTATATTGAAATTACAATTAGTAGCAAAATTTCTTAATGTAACTATTACAACTACCCACACTAATCTTAAATTATAAAAGGTTATGTTATAAAATTATAAAGGGTTGCCCGAAGCTGGTTGTTTTTTTTTATCTATAATTTATTTTTTCTGCTGTATAACCAAGTATCTAAATAAAGGTAAAATCATTATTTATCAACAATATCGGGCAAAAGTTATGTCATAATGTGCCATTAGCTCCTGATAAAAATTTTGAAAATTCCATGGAACATTTATGTAGAGGTCTAAAATACAAATAAAATAAAAGTATAAATGATGTCTTAAGACATTACTTTTGTCCCACCTTGTATAATGTTATTGTTCCTAATTGAGTTCAGTGTTAATTGTTTTTAAATTAAAGGTTCCTTTTTCTTACTGAATTTGTACATAACTATTACTCATAAAACAATTAATTCTTGTTTGGGCGTAATTGTATTTTAGTTTGATAATAAGAAAACTAACTAACTAATGCGGACAATCGTTACAGGAATTCAAGAGACTTGTGAGGGAACACTACTTGTCGTTATGATCTTGTCAAATAAACACTTTATGGCTATTTATACTATTAAAGTATCTATGTATTTATGTATGTATTTGTGTATCTAATATAGTATATTGTAACAATGATATTTGCACCAACGACAGTCCCATTTGTGGTTCAGGAGAATCTGTCCATTCTTTGGTTGCCTGGAAGAAATCGCATTAGCGATAAGGCCGCCCATTGTATGTTTTATGTTCAATGTATTTTGTTCGATGTTTGATTGGTATACATTAAGAATAAATAAATAAACTAACATCTTGGTTATTGTTCCACAGATTACATTCTAATACCAACTGGTCTAAAAAATAAGCTGCTCATGCTTGGAGGTTTCACATTTGCTCAGGTGAATAGCAAACGCCACTGGTACTGCTCTAAGCGAAAAATGGGCTGCAAAGCGAAGATTAGAATGGATGTTGATGAAGTAACAATTTTGGAAGCTGATAACTTACATAATCATGAACCGCCACAATACCATGTGACAAGAAATGGTGAATATGTGCTGCTTAGGAAACGTGGGAATGAGAGTCTTTATTATACTACTCCAAGTTAGATATTCTTTAGCCGTAGATTAAATTTAGTTTTGACAGATTTTGTATGTAAGAACTTCAAATTCCTTAGACAGGCCAAGAATGATGACTTTTAAGAAGTTCTCTTGCATAAGAGATGTCAGAAGTTAATTTTATTCTATGGCTAAAAGATATCTGGCATTGGTCTCCTCATTAACGGCATAACTACCTAAATGTCTATGAACTGCCCTCAAATTACAATGTTTATTTTAGACATAGGTACTTATTTGACATTATATGTATACAAACAATTAAAACTTAATTTCTTTATTATTGCATGTAATCGCAATTATTTCACAAAATTTTAATAGTGTTTTTGTATTTTTTCTATCCTTTTGGTAGATATTTTCTATAGTTTGTTAATGTGCGGACCTTGTAGACCATTTCGAATTTTATCAAGTACCAGTAGGCCTAGTATGAGTTTTCAATACGAAACTCGATCCAACGATATCGAGCGCGTTTGGCGCTCTCATTGGTTGAGAGTTCTTACGACCTTGAAGCGGGCCAATCGCTGAGTCAAACGCGCTCGATATCGACGAACGAGTTTCGTAATGAAAACTCATACTAGGCCTACAGGTAGTTGCTGACAGTCCTATGCTGTCATCTCATACCCACGGTTATGTTCTATTTTTTGTTTTTTTTTTAAATTATCTGTGATCAGTCTTCAGGACTATAATGAGATGTGTTGCAGTAATTTGAAATTTTGGTGAGTTAAGGCCACTGCCTTAACTCTCCTTAGTCATACAGCACATGTGCTCTTTTCAGGCGATTGATTCTATTTCGCATTAGAAGCATGCTTGTCAATGGATTGGGATGGAGCTTTAATCGTTCAGCATAAATAAAATATTTTAATTTGATTTAAGTGCAGCGATAGGCCCCAGACAAGGTGGACCGATGACCTGTTGAAGGTTGCGGGAAACCGCTGGATGCGGGAGGCGTAGGACCGGTCGTTGTGGAGATCCTTGGGAGATGCTTATATCCGGAAATATTTTTCAGTTTGCAATTGTCTCTGACGTTGGCAACGTGCACCGTCTATATGAGCGCTTAGGCGATGGGCCAGATATCAACCTACTTCGGGGGTTGCGGCATGATCGTACGTTCGGGGTGCATGTTGAGGAGCCTCCTTGTGGCGCACCCCTGGCAACGTCAGTCCCAATTGCCCATCAGGTTTTAGTGGACACTTGAGGCTGATGGCTAAATTCAACACATGGGAAAGGTCATGGTTCCAATCACCGATCATCCTTGGTGGATGTTGAAAGGAATCTGGCCATAGCGGGTAAATACGTCTACTTCCCCTCCACTTACAGAGGTGACTAGGAGGGAGGCACTAATGAGAGTGTGGGTGTTGGAAAGTGTCAATGTGTCCAGCCGTCGGCCACCCGTAATCCTAAGTTCAGGACCGGGAGTCCGGGCCACTGAGGCTTAGGCCACGAGGTAGATAACCTCTTTAAATAATTACCCTAATTTCAAGGTCTAGCGAGCGAACGACCGGATCCCCATCCGGTCGTTAGCGTGGCAAAAAGAGGCCTCACTAACGATGTGCCGAGTACGGTTTGACTCGAGTCAGACTCGATTCCTGATTCGGACTCGCCTAGTCGAATACCGATTCGTACTTGCTAACTCGATTCTATTCCGAGAAGATCTCTGTGCAAAGAACCTTTGCTACCGTCCAAAGGGGCTTTGCACAGAAGATCGCCAAGTCGTATCGTACGGTGTCGCTCAATGCAGCACTCACGCTGTCGGGTCTCCTCCCGCTCGATCTTCGAGTGTTGGAGGTCGCCCGGCTGTTTGAGTGCAAACGGGGACGTCCGATTGAAGAGCTGGAATCCCGCGAACTGAAGGAGCGTAGGGCCTTTACGGAGGCCCCTCACCCCGCCAGTGAGCCAGATGTTGATTATCAGTGTCTGGAGAATATGCTCCCCGAAACTGTGGCTCAGCTACAGCTCCCTGCTCATCTGATTTACACAGACGGTAGTAAATCGGATGAAGGGGTCGGGGCGGCATATTCATACTGGCGGGATCGGTCCGAGATTCGGACCAAGCGAATGAGGTTGGAGCCGATGTGTACCGTCTTTCAGGCGGAGCTGCTCGTGATAGCCAGGGCTTTAGACCTGGTTGTCCTGAGAGGCTTCGACTGCGCGGCGGTGCTCAGCGACTCTCGATCCTCGCTCGACTTGATCCGAAACCCGGAAACGCACCATCCCCTTGCTACCCATATTCGTAAGAATATCAGGGAGCAAGAGGGGAGTGATAAAATCCTCCGGTTCTTTTGGGTGAAAGCGCGTGTCGGGATCCCCAGCAATGAGCGCGACGACGAACTGGCTAAGCAGGCGGCGGCCCAGTCCAGGGTCGCCCCAGCGTATGACAGGTGTCCAGTCTCTTACGTCAAGAGACGTTTGAGAGAGGGCACAGTAGCTGTCTGGAACGGGAGGTACACCGGCGGGGCCACGGCTGGGGTCACGCGGATGTTCTTCCCCGATGTGGTGCGCGCGCGTAAGGTCCTGAAGTGCCTCGACAGGACGTCTATCTGGGCGCAAATCTTGACTGGTCACGGCGGCTTCGCCGCGTACCTGCACAAGTTTAAATTGAAGAGTAGTCCAGCCTGTGTGTGTGACACACAGGCATCAGAAACGATCCAGCACCTATTACTGGAATGCCCGAGGCACGACCGCGACACGTACGACCTGGAAGTAAGTACTGGCAGAACTTTGACAGAGAGAACTATAGCCGACCTTATGGCGGACAAACACTCCAGGCCGTACCTGGAGCGGTTTTGCCTCAAGGTTGCAAAAGGGTCAATTGAAAGGAATAGGACAAGGGCAGCACAGCCTACTGCATGCACAGCATACTGTGCCGTCGGCAGGAATAGGATAAGGAACGCCAATGTATAGTATAGTGAGATAGAGATAAGTAGTATATAAGAAATGTTGTAAAAATGATATGAAATGAAAAGAAAGATGACAAAAGAAATAACAAAAGAAAATAGACTTGGGAAAGGAATACCCCAAAAAGAAAAGGCAAGGCAGAAGCCGCAAAAAATATAGCGGAATAAGACAAAAGAAGGACATATACACTGGCAAAAAAGAATTCTTGCCAAGCAAGAAGAGAAAGACGGCAAAAAAAAAAAAACCGATTCTATTAATGCCAGTCCAACTGACTCGAGTCTAGTATACGAGTTTTGTTCACTCGCTCGTACTGGCAAAGTGTTTACTTAAGCTATGAAGTGGCGCGGGTCTAACAATACAAACAAGTTTGAACCTGCAACATTTTATTTGTTTGTTTTGTGTCAGTTAGCAGTTTGTTGTTTTTTTTTTTTTGTTAATTTCTATAGAACTCTTACGCTCTTTAATTATCTTTCATTAAAAGGTAATTTAAACTAAATTTAACGGACTTGTAACGAAATAACTGAAAAAAGCTAAAGAATAATTAATGATATATAAATATTTAAAATCATGAAGCGTGGGTTTCTTCATAATCGGATATGAGCAATATTTCTTTTGAGGTCGATGCCGACCGCAACATTAGGAAGAAAGGACTCTGTAGTGAGGATTGATTCGAGTCTAGCCGGAATTCAAATACGACTCTAGTCCAGCTGGACTCGAGTCAGTATTTGAATACCAAACATAAAATTCGAGTAGATGGAATCGAGTCATAATTCGAATACCGTATAAAGTGACTCGAGTCGACTCGATCCACCAAAACGGCGACAAGGCACGTCACTAGACCTCACCTTTAAAAGGAACAAAATGGAATCACAGGTTACTGGAAATATTCCCCAGGCGGGCACCCTCCTACTAAGGTAGGACAATCTCGCCCTTCTACGGAAGTGAGTCCCACCGTATCTGGGGGGGCAAAACTAGTCTCGTTGCCCGGCAAACCAGCGCCGACCCGAGTCAACCAAATCCTGCGCCGCAACAGAAGCTCTTAGTTAACCCGGAGTACCTTTGCGAAGCAGAGGAACTGCTTACTATCGTTGATGGCAGCAAGGGCCAAAGAAAGTCATATCCTGAAATGGCCTCAGCTTTGGCCCGATCTTCGGCTCCGTCGTCGACGCTTGCACTTACAGAGGCGGAGGTCGAAAGGATCACGCGCGTCTGCAGAATGGAGTGGGAGAACAAGCTTAAAGCCCGGTGGAGTCCTTAGAGGCCAGACTTCTCCCGGCTTAAATCTTTCGCCAACGTCTGGCTGCAGACAGTAAAGAGATTGCAGCAAACCGGAGACAATAAAAGTGGCGATTGAGCCAAGCTGCGAGCAAGTGGACATCCTTGCCAAGAAGCTGACGGGGTAACACAACGCGGAAGACGTTCGAACGTCGATGCCTATGCAGACCGCTGAACTGTACGCCAAACACTTAGACGATACGGCGAATGCGACAATTGAGGTTGGTGTTGACTTCGGGCTCCCCGCGGTCAGGATGCAGCTCGCAACTGCAGGTCTCGAGCGTGGTGACTGAGCCAAGCAGCGCGCAAGTGGACATCTTGGCCGATAATCTGACGGCGGTCCACAACGTTCGAACTGCCATGCCTATGCATACCGCTGAAGTGTACGTCGACCGCCTGGACGACGCGGCGAGGTCGTGGCGGTCGTCGCCCAAGTCGGTGAATGTCCGCCATAGGACGTGCGGTCGGTTGAGATTATTGTCGATTCTTCCGGGCTCCCCGCGATCACGGGGCGGGACCTTTTAACGTCACTTAACTTTAATCATTATTTATAAATAAACCCCTTAAACACTGTGGTGTTTATTCATAAAGGATTATTTAAGTTAAGTTACGTTAAAAGATCAAAAATGTATAGTTAAAGAATCGCTAATCACTAGTTAACTTTAAACAGTGTTTATGAATAAGGGGGAAAATGTTTAGTTTTAGTAGTTTTTTTTAACACGTATTTCTTTTCTTTTATGCCGTAATCAATAGATTCCTTGCTGTGTATTTTTTTATATGTATTTTTTTGGTATATGGATTTTGAGTTTTGACAAACTTGGCTGCTCATATCCTTCCCACGTCCGTAACGAAGGTAATAGAGCAATTTCTCGCATCACTTGTATAATTATCCATATGTGTTCTAAACATTTTAGATACAGACAACTTTGTTATTGTAATATTGAAATATAATGAAATACACAAAAACTATAGTGAGTTTTCTTTTTTTCCATATCTTCTTTATCCGTAGTCTCTTTCGACTATATTTAAATACCATTTATTTTAGTCTAATTAGTTTAACATGTTAGTCTATTTAGTGTAAATATCACAATCATTTTTTTTTTAAATAATTATAAACTAGCGCTTGACGGCAAACCCGCCTTACGGTAAACAGTGATGCAATCGTTGATGGTAAAGCGCGCTAGTTTATTAAACCCATTCACTTAAAAAACTTAGTGAATAGGAAGGAATACAGCAGTTGAGCGAGGTGGTGCAATGTTAAACCCAACAACACGACCAACGATGCTGCGCCAGAGGGAGATTGATCTGGAGACCTTCTACGACCAAAGTCCCAAAACAATAACACTTGGCGCATCGTACCCGGCACACATCGCAACACAACTGCTCAGACCCGTCCTCCGTACGGCTTCACTAGACATCATGCCGGAACACGACGAATCGCTTGGCGGCAAGACTGTCTGGTGGGTGGTAACTTCTGCCGGCGGCCGATGTTATGGCCTACCACCGAGGAAAAAATCCTCATGAAATCATCACCATTAACAGTTATGTCCCACCCATTGCTGCTCCCCTTTGTACAGTTTTGGCTTTCATTTTGACTGTTCAGCAACATTCATAGGCGTTTTCACGTTGTTGGTTTGATTAATTTTGCAATCATTTGAAGCAATGCTAACCCTTTGCTTGAAATGGGATAGTAATATCCTTACAGGTCAGGTCAGGTACAGGTCTTCCCCGCGATCTTGTGTAGATCGTCTGCCCATCTGGTCATTGATTAGCAATACCTAGCAGTGATTTACATTTAGAGTCTACGTTATTTATCCTTAATACGAAACCTGAATATAGTTTGTTCAGTATAAGCAACTGGATCGATTCCATTCATTTTTATACAATGGTTATATTTTTACTTTGTTACTGAGCGTATAACACAACTGGCGGTAGATCATAGTAACACAGTTCCCCCCGCGCCGCGCCGCTGCAAGCGAGCGAACGCCGTGTTGACCATATTTTTGTTGAGATAATCATATTAACAAGCTCATAAAATTGTGGTTTTTCATGATATCTTTTTGTAATTTTGTACATAGATTCTCCACTTAAAAATACTGGACACGTGTTTCAGGTTTCGCATATACAGAAAATAATGTGGTGTACTTAAATATCGGGATAAAAAGCCGCCTATCCTGGTTATACACTATATGTGTGCCAAATTTTATTTTAATCTAATCAGTAGTTTTTCCGGGAATGAGTATAACACTGGGGCATTGATAAGCGTTACGCAATTAGGGTTTTGGGCTAAGATAAAATTTAATAATACAATATATTTATAATTTTATAATTTTCTCGGTGGTGGGCCATAACATCGGCCGCCGGCAGAAGTTACCACCCACCAGACAAAGCCTTGCCGTCAAGCGATTTGTCATATTCCGGCATGATGTCTGGTGAAGCCGTACGGTGGACGGGCCTGAGCAGTTGTGTTGCGATGTGTGCTGGGTACGATGCGCCTAATGTTGTGTTGGGAGTTTGGTCGTGGAGGGTCTTCAGATCAATCTCCCTTTGGAGCAGCATCGTTGGTCGTGTTGTTGGGTTTAACATTGCATCACCTCGCTCAACTGCTGTCTTCCTTCCTATTCGCTCAGTTTTCCTGAGTGAATCGGTTCTTAATAAACTAGCGCGCTTTTCCATCAACGATCGCATCACTGCTTACCATCAGGCGGGATTGCGGTCAAGCACTAATTTATAATAAATAAAAAAAAAAAAAACGTTTATTTTACTTAGTACGGACGACAGCAGTTCAAGCAAATCTAAATTGCCAACCATTCCCAATCAATATTGAGCCTTTAGGTTTTATTCATAAAGTTGAAAATATAATAAATAAATTTGACAAATTGTAATAGTTTGATGTGCTGTCGTGAAACGATTTTTTTTTAGCAAAAATGGGGCGCACCAAATATTTTTTAAGGAATCTTCTAAAATCGAAAAACTTCGACTCTGCCTTTTCGGTCGGGCATGAATGGTTCGTTTTAACTTAAAAAACATATTTTATTCGGTGCTGTATGATACATATGTATCTGGTGTATAGTTTGTCTTTTAGTCTATGCTAATTAAAATTACCTATTTTCATCCTTTCTTTCATACATATAAACTTTCGCAATTATGATATTAGTAGGATTTTCATTTACAATTAATATGCTTATTTTTTATTCTCTTTCTTCTAGGTTTAAAATTGATGTCACTGGCCAGCGGCAAAAGTTCAGTCGGTTAGTGCAGCAAAAAAGTACCTCACCAAGTACCTAAAAGAAACAAAATGGAATCACAGAGTACTGGAAATATTCCCCAGGCGGGTACCCTTCTACCCAAGGAAGGACAATCTCGTCCTTGTACGGAAGTGAGCCCCGCTGTATCTGGGGGGGGCACCGCTAGTCTCGTGGGCCAGCAGACCAGCGCCGACCCGAGTCAACCAAATCCTGCGTCGCAACAGAAGCTCTTAGTTAACCCGGAGTACCTTTGCGAAGCAGAGGAACTGCTTACCATCGTTGACGGCAGCAAGAGCCCAGGAGGGTCATATCCTGAGAAGGCCCCAGCTTTGGCCCAATCTTTGGCTCCGTCGTCGATGCTCGCATTTACATATCCGGAGGTCGAAAGGATCACGCGTGTCTTCGTGATGCAATGCGAGAACATGATAAATGCCCAGTTTGATGCCTTAGAGGCCAGACTTTTCCAGGCTGAAAACCTTCGCCCACCGCTAGCTGCAGGCAGGAAAAAGAAGCAAACAAAAACGAAGCCTATAAATGTGGCGTCCGAGCCAATCAGCAAGCAGGTGGAAATCCTTACCGACAACCTGACAGGGGTCCACATCGCGGAAGACGCTCGGCCGTCCTTTTCTATGCAGACCGCTGAACTGTACGTCGACCGCTTGGACGACTCGGCGACTGCGGCCGAGGTCGTGGCGGCCGTTGTCAAAGCCAGTGGTTGTCCGCCAGAGTACGTGCGGTCGGTTGAGATTGGTGTCGGCTCTTCCGGACTCCCTGCAATCACGGTGCAATGCCCAGTGGCGGCGGCGAAAAAAGTCGCCAAAGCTAGACGTCTGTTGGTAGGGTGGGTCTCAGCAAGGGTGAAACTGCTGAAACCTAGGCCCGACACCTACATGCCCGGGGATAACGCAGAGTCCGCAAGGCGCCAACCAGACAGGTGGACTGAAGATATCGCGCAACTGCAGGTAACGAGCGTGGCGGCTGAACCAAGCAGCGAGCATGTGGAAATCCTTCCCGACAAGCTGACGGTGGTCCACAATGCAGAAGACGTTCGAACGTCCATGACTACGCAGACCGCTGAACTGTACGTCGACAACGTGTTTGGCGCGGCGACTGAGGCCGAGGTCGTGGCGGCCGTTGCCCAAGCCGGTGGATGTTCGCCGGAGGACGTGCGGATAGTTGAGATGGACTCCGGGCTCACCGCCACCAGGGTGCATTGCCCAGTGGCGGTGGCGAAAAAAGTTGCCAAAGCTAGACGTCTTGTGGTAGGAGGGTGGTTTTCATTAGGGATAAAACTGCTGAAACCTAGGCTCGACGCGTCCATGCCCCGAGTCCACGGAGACTTCCCAAGGCGCCTAACGGACTGGTGGACTGATGAGATCGCGCAACTGCGCGTCGCGAAAATTGCGGCTAGGCGCCGCTACACCCGATACCGGAGAAGAAGTCATAGGGTTGCTGACGAAGAAGCCGCTCTAAAAAAAGTGTATACCGCGGCGACGAAGACTATGAAGCTGGCCATTAGCGAGGCGAAGACGCGCGCCAGGGAAGACATTTAGAGACTCTAGACGCAAATCTGAAGGGGTCCATGGCGCCATTATCGCGCTAGGAAAAGTTTGAGCCGGGACGCTCTCACTAACAGAAGTAATTGCAGCCCTCTACTTGACAATACCAAATATACGCCTCGCCGCTTCCGATGGTTTTGTTCACAGGCACAGAATCACAAACAGATTTATTTTATAGTCATACACGTGTGCTGCTTGTATGCTTTATAATATAATGGAACTCTTAAATCTAGTTTACACTGTATTACATTCTACACCAAGGTTAACATGACGTGTGTGTGTATCTGTGGCTGACCATTTGTGAGGTTTGCACAATTAGCAATAAGCAGTAATCTAATGGTTTTGGTCATCATAAGTTTTATTGTAATTAATAATATAATTTGTCTCATGATCTTAACGGCTACTTGGTACTGTTAGCTGGGATGGTGTAATCTTAGGCTACAAATACAGTACGTACCAGTCCGTGACTGATCATCTCTCGTCTCGTCGTTATCATTGTCGACCGAACGACATTGTGTTTAGTTTTAGTCGTTTTTTGAATGTGTGTTTCTTCTCTTTTGCACTGTAATCAATAGATTGCTTGCTATGTATTTTTGTATATGTAAGTTTAGGTATATGGATTTTGAGTTCTGACCCACTTGATTGCTCATATCCTACCGACGTCTGTAACCGAGATAATAGAACAATTTATGGATTACCTACTTGTATAATTATAATCACTATGTGTGCTTAACATTTTGGATACAGACAACTTCATTGTTGTAATACTTAATTATAATTAAATACACAAAAACTGTAATTATTTTTCTTTTATTCCATATCTCCTTTATTCGTAGTCTCTTTCGACTATGTTTAGAATACAATTTTTTTTAGTCTAATTACCTAACCGTTTGCGTGTATCATTCATCATCATTAACATGGGAGCAAGGGGCAGCGATCTGCAGGGGAGGCCGGAGGGAGAGGTCTATATGAGACAGTCTTGTCCCACCTATTGCTGAATATAGACCTCCCCCCTTTGTACAGTTTTGGCTTTCATTTTACAGTTCAGCTACATTCGTAACGGTTTTAACGCTGTTAGACAGACCAATTAATCAATAATTTTAAGCATTGGGTTAGTAATATCCTTCAAACTTGCGTAACACACTCACTATCTGAATTATTTTGCACTAGCAGCGCCCCGCGGCTTTACCCGCGTAGGTTTCTATATGTTTTTTTTTATATGGTCGCAGCGTGATGTTATATAGACTAAAACTTCCTGAATTAATGGGCTATGCAATGCAAAAAGAAATTTTCAAATCGGACCAGTAGTTCCTGAGATTATCGCGTTTAAACAAACAAACTCTTCAATTTTATATATTAGTATGTATAGATTCTAATTGGGTACAGGACTTCCCCGCGATTCCGCGAGTGTGGATCGTCTGCCCACCTGGCTGGCTATTGATTAGCAGTACCGTGCACTAATTTACATTTAGAGTCTACTAGCTGCACCGCTTTTGGATCCCGAGGAAATTTATACGTAAATATCGGGATAAAAAGTGGCTATCCTGGTTATCTTTACTAATGTATAAAGCTGAAGAGTTTGTTTGTTTGAACGCGCTAATCCCAGGACCAGTAGGGTCCGATTTCAAAAATCTATTAGGCAACCAACAGGAGCGGAGCATAATAAAAAAATAAAATGTATGCTGTATATCTGATCTAGAACTTATCTATAGAAGTTGACTATATAAACAATTAGGGTTTTGAGCGAAGATAAAATTGAATACATTTATTTTGGTACGTCGGTGCGTAGCCCCGTTGACAGACGTCAGGCGACTTTTTTTTTCATATATTTTAGAAGATTATGATGAAGAGAAACCGAACTTATGCGTCTTAAAAAGTATCAGTAATCCGGTTAAGGAGTAAAAGTTGTTCCGCCCACCACTAACCGAACTACAGCTATAGGCTCAACAGTTCGGTTTGACGTCATAACCATACTAATGAGATTTTTTTTGTATCAGAAATTCGGGGCCGGACATAAAAAACCGTACTAACGAGATTAGAGGGAAACTTCGACTCGGCTTCTTTGGTCGGGCATGAATGGTTCGTTATAATACATATTTTATTCAGAAATAAAATAAATAAGACAGCCTCTGTGGGATAGCAGTAGCGAATGCGGCCGCTGCGCAAGGAGGAGCTGTGTAGATATTTGTGTTCATAAATATGAATATTTGTCCCTTCGCGGAAAAAATCGAAATTTAGCCGAAATCAGCAGTTAGACTGGTAAAAGCGGACCCCCGACTCCAAAGCTGAAAAAGCTTCGGATACTACTGGGATTAACGCTGAGATGATGATGGTAATACCTACATATGTTATTCGAAACTGTGTGATACATACCTACATATGTATCTGCTGTATGGTTTGTCTTTTAGTCTCTGCTAAATAAATGTACCTATTTTCTTTCTTTCATACATAAAAACTTTCGCACTTATAATATTAGTAGGATTTTAATTTAATATGTTTATTTTTATTCTTTTTCTTCTAGGTTTAAAACTGATGTCACTGGCCAATGGTAAAACATTGGTTATGTATCAAAACTACACGTTTTCCTTCTGTGATAGAACTAGACGATATCTGCGGTGTTCTGGGCGGCTCTCAGGATGCCGAGCTAGGCTGAAACTTGACAAAGAAGGAGATGTGGTTGAAAGTGATACCAACCATTGCCATCCACCACCACAGTACGTTCAAATGGGAGGTGGAGAATATGTTAAAATCTAAGAAGACTTAAGACATGAAGAGGATGATGATTATTGTAACAACGCCTACAAACTGTCGCACGTTAACGCTTTGCTACTGTATTTAGGTACTTCTACTGGAGAGCTGGCGGTGTTGACCTAGCGGTCATTATAGTGACGTACGGGTACGAGTTGTAGCTCATACAGGTGTATCTGACATCGTAACGCAAACTTCGGGAAAAGGCTAGACCACATGACACTAACAAAATTATGATAGTCATTTATGTCGTTAATGAGCGGTTACAGAAATAACAAGTGTTTAAAAGAAGTTTCGGCTCGACTTTTGAACGTTGCAAGCGTGCCGCCGTACGGATTTTTTGGTATGACGTTGATCCCTGATGTGAACTCTATTAAATCAGCTGATAAGATAGTTTTTCGAGTTTTGTTCACATTGCGCTTTTTTGTGAAATTAGCAAATTAATTAATTTTTACTTTAAAATCTTATTGGGTCATAAAAGTATAGCAATTGTGAACGGTCTAAAGTATAAAAAAAACTACATATATATTTTTTTTAATCATGAAAAGGCCGACGAAAAATTCCACCCGTGGGGGGTTCAGAATCATGTACTGTATCCATGGTACTCGTTTGTTCGTCGATGTCAGAGACATCCTTTATATTCGAATCCAGGCAGACGCCTTACTTTGTTCAAATAATTACTTCACCACTGTTATTAATGAGAGAAACCAACATGTCCTAGATCCAAAAATTCGAAGATATGTGATATCTACCAATCCGCACTGGTATTACTATTGGGCATGCGTGGTGGTTTACGGCCCATTCCTTCTCCTGTATGTAGGAGGCCAACTTTAGTAGTTTAAGAGGGAACTAGCGATGAGGAATTTGACAAATAGGTATTTGAAGAAACTATTGTCGTCCTGCCGCTTCCAACTTCTCCCAGAAAAGTGCGAAAGGGACAGTTGCAGCTCAAGCTGATTTTACCTTCAAAAAGGTTAACTAAATCGTATTCCGCTGTTTTCTTTCGAGCTCTGCTTGATATCAATAATTTTCTTATCAACATTTTGAGGAAAAGTGTACCTATGCTTGAATTATTTTCTTTTTTGTCAAAAACTTATCACATTTGTCTAATTGTCGTCTGAATATCGCTGTAAAAATGGATTATTTTTCGGGATTTTGAAATATAATATTTCTTTTATTATTTAAGTTTTGGAAGAAATCAAATAATAGGGGCACGTATCAAGGTCTAAAATTGTAGAAAAAGAAAAAAAATGGTCTAAAAACGTTATCCATGAAGAAAACGGCGGACTACGTTTGTATTAGGGAGAGAGCGCCACTTCAGTCCCCTTGCAGATAGCGTTCGCAATTTACCTGAGAATGCTGCGAATGTATAAAGCGTTCATTTTATGACAGTTGCTTTCCAAAAGATTTTTGACAGTGTGACGTCAAAGCCAGGTGCCAAAACATACTGTTTGTATATTTTTGACTTAATATTATTCTATGCTCTATATAAGGAATAACCTTTGATAATTTCCTTCCATTGTATATACTTGTATTTCATTATTTTAAAACTGTTTTAAATTGTGTAATTAATGTATTTTTATGTATGTAAAATTTTATGAAATGATAATTAATTCCTATTGTTATTATAAATGATCAGTAAAGTTGGATTGCATAAGTATAGTTTTTGTTTCAATGGTAATATTAACAACCGAGTACACACATAGCTGTACACCAATGACTGATTAAAAGGTGAAGGAAAAAATCTTGAGGAAACCTAGACTTTAAGTCTGAAATCACCAACCCGCATTGAGCAAGCGTGGTAATTACGCTCAACCCTTCTCTGTATGAGAGGATACCTGTGCCCAGCAGTCGGACGCCTTTATAGCTTAGTACCACTACGCTATATTTTGGTAGCCGCAACAAGTCTTCTATAAGCAAACATCTCTACCGTCGTCTCAATGTTCACTGCTATTGCAACGACGACGCCGACGCCAGCACGTAAAATTATTCTAAACTGTCATTTTTTTCCAATAAACCTTGAACCTAATCCTTTAGCGATAATTAAAGAAATTTCCAAAAAAAGACAGCCTCCGTGGCATAGCAGAAGCGAACGCGGCCGCTTCGCATGGAGGCGCGGATACGGTCCCCGCGCAGTGTAAATATTTGCATGCATAAATAAGAATATTTGCACTGGTCTGGGCGTGCCTCGAAAAGCACGTTAAGCCGCTGGTCCCGGTTGCCATACGAACATCTAGTGGCAGTCGTTACGGGTTGTTGGAGCCCTCAAAAGTCCAACAATTGGTCTAACTGCAATACATCGATATCGCCTTCGGGTTGTGGAGGTCAGCCGACAGTCGCTTCACGGAAAATATCGAAGTTTAGCCAAATCAGCAGTTAGCCTGGTAAAGCGGACCCCGGATTCCAAAGCTGCAAAGCTTAGGGTGCGAGTGGGATTAAGGCTGAGAATATTATGCATGAAATTTCAAAAAAAAAAAAATTGTAGTTGTTCGAAGCATCGATCGTCAACAATAACTTTACTTTTCCAGGTTACAAATTCGTATTGACAGGTCAGAAAAAATATTTGATTCTGTATAAAAAATCTGCGTTTACTGAAGTGAATAAGTAGGTTTCTTTTTTTTTCTTATTAATTTATAAACCAGCGCTTGACCGCAATCCCGCCTGATGGTAAGCAGTGACGCAATCGTTGATGGTAAAGCGCACTAGTTTATTAAGAGCCTATTCACTCCAGCCTTGAAGACACTCAAATTGTAGTCCGTCGGAAACACCGCCGCCGGCAGATTGTTTCAATCCCTCGATGTACGCGGTGTAAAGGAGGAGGCGAAACGCTTCGTCCGGATCGTAGAGGTGTTAACAACATAAGGGTTGGAAACTCGCCGTACGACGGGTCGTCCGATGGTGGAACGGAGATGGGGGAATGGAGCAAATGAGCATGGAGTGTAAGGCTCTAGTTAGTTTGGATATCTACAACATTATTTTTTGTTTAATGCGAAACCCGAAACACGTGTCAAGTATTTTTAAGTAAAGAATCTAGGTACAAAATGTCAAAAAGATATATTGATAAACCACTAAGTAATGAGCTTGCTATTCTACTTGGTTGTCCCAACAAAAATATGGTCATAGCTCAGCACCGGCGGGCGAGCGCGGTGCGTTGACCTCTGGCGTCAGCTGTGGCGCGCGGCGTAAGTACTATGATTCATCATAACCGCTCGGTAACCAATCTGCAACAATTTCTAAATGTATTTGGGAAAAAATATAACATGGTATAAAAATGATTGGAATCGCTTCTGTTGCTTATTCTGAACAAACTATACTCAGGTTTCGCATAAACAAAAAATAACATTCTAAGTTTACCTTGTCATCCTCTACCTAAGTGCTTTGTTATAGGGCTGGCAAGTATGTGTTTTAGAGGACGTTGTATTCTACAATTAATTTATTTAGGTTTTAACAAAATACCTGTCCTATCTCTCAGTATTATATTTAAAGCTACCATTATTGGCAGTTGGCCCAGTGGTAAAGCGATTGACTGTTGCGTTACATGTCGCGGGTTCGATTCCCGCACGAAACAAATAATTGTATGACTTACAAGTAGTTGTTCCGGGTCTGGCTTTTGTGTATGTGTGTTTATATGTTTTAAACACACTCACGATACAGGACAAATTCCTGGAAAGGGACAACGTTTAAAAAAACAGTTATGTAAGAAAAGACGGAAATTGTGCTGGGCTAAACGTGTCAGTCAGTCTATAAGTTCTTTGTGAGCTGACTCACTCAGGATAGGCACTGTAAATATGACTGCATATTATATCGATTTGATACTTGGTAAGAAAAATAAAACGTGACTCTAAACAAAAACCCGTAAGTATCACAAGAAATGGTAAAATTGTTTGCGTTTTAAACTCTATTTGATATCCAGACAGAGATCGTGAGGTCACAACACTGGAACTACGTACATAGTAAGTTTTCATTACGAAACTCGAACGTCGATATCGAGCACGTCTGACTCGTCGATTGGCCCGCTTCAAGGTTGTCGGAACTCTCAACCAATGAGAGCCCAAACGCATTCGATATCGACCATCGAGTCTCGTAATGAAAACTCATACTGGGCATACTGAACCCTGTCAGTTTTGCGTCAAAAGGATAGAGTACACGCTTTTCCGATTTTCAATTGTTTTTTTATTTCGACACAAGATGACGCCATTATTCTCAGAAGGGTTAATCAGAGGTGGTGGTGTGTAGTACACCCACACATCACCACCTTTTTTATAAATTATAAACTAGTGCTTGACCGAAATCCCTGATGGTAAGCAGTGATGCAATCATTGATGGTAAAGCGCGCTAGTTTATAAAGAGCCTATTTACTCTAGCCTTGAAGACACTTAAATTGTAGTCAGGCGGAAACACCGCCGCAGGCAAGTTGTTCCAGTGCCTCGACATTCTGGTTAAAATGTTAACAAATCCTTCTTGCTTCAGGATACAAACTAGTGGACATAGGGATGGAAAGGAAATGGCTTTTGTATAAAAATTACGCGTTCCACCCATTAAATACTTTCCAACGTTGGTGCTGTAATCAGCGAGACAAGGGTTGTACTGCCAAAGTTCTCATCAATAATTCTAACCGCCTGATAGATCTGTCAGCCATCCATAATCACGAACCGCCTCGATATTGGATTACTGACACTGGAAAATATGTTTTTATAAAGGCCAAGTCTCGATACAATTAATATTCTTGTGGAATAGAATATTAGGTTATATTTATTTGTAATTTATGTTAGAACAAAGGTCAGCTGCAAATTATGTTTCTTCTGAAAACATTGCTATTGTTTTCAGTACCCCCAAAAAGTTATAGTTATTTCTGCGCCAGGAAGAAGAAAGATTTTGAAGTGGTGGAGTTGAATACGTAACCAATAAAATTATGGGTCTCCCAAAGTGATAATGCGCATAGAAATATTCGTCACTGTTCGGCAACGATCGTATTCCCCGTGCGTTCGGAAGAAGATATGTATATAGAGTGGTTAAGTGCATAAAAAGTGGTTAAGTGCATAAAAAGTGGTTAAGTGCACCACTCTATATACATATCTTCTTCCGAACGCTCGGGGAATACGACCGTTGCCGAACAGTGACGAAGATTTCTATGCGCATTATCACTTTGGGAGACCTGTAAATAGGTACACCATTGTGCCATAATTCGACTGTCTCCATCATCGTTTTCCTGCGGTACCTCGTCCTTTTTCCGGTAAGTACAGACGACAGCATATCAAGCTACTACAATCTGTTAGCTTTCTTTATTAGATTTCAACTTTATCCCTAAAGCATTAAGGCTCAAGGTTGATAGGGGGGATATTTCACAGTTGCGGGTGCCTTGACAAACTGCCGTCGGTACTTCTTGTGTCTTGCGTAGAAAAAGTTCAACACCATTAATAGAAGTTATACGGGTCGTATATTTTTATAATTCATTGTTAGCACTTTGAACATTAACTGTGGCACCAATTTTGCGCTTAGAATTTTATTAAGCACATATGGATTTCATAGATATTGTTAAAAGTACGATAATTATAGTTAACACCTTTTAAGGCTTCATATACACTAGCCTATCTGTTATGTAAACATTTCACACTGAAACCTAAGTTTTCAGTGTGAAATGTTTTGAATGAGCTGTGTATAGTGTCAGTTCTTAGCATTCGGAAGAATGACAGCTGACTTGAAGCTCATTTCACATTAGTTTTCTTGGTGAGATTTTGACACTATATGCTAATAACTAGTATCATGTGTCTGGATCTATTTAGATTTTCTTTATTGAAATCGTATATAATGTGAAATAAAATGCTGTGAAATGTGTTGGTTTTATTTGTGAACTCATGAAAATTTAGATGTCATACCTTTAAGTGGACTGTTAATCATTTATTTTTCTTCCCCTCTAATGTTCACTAAACCACAACCTCTACCTTAGGTACCACAACCTCAACCATTAAACCACTTCTCGAAACCAAAACCCTCTTAGGGTTATTAGGAGGGCAAATAAAAGCTTATCACTGTTGAACTGTTTAAAGATAAGTTTCGTACACGTAGGTCCTTAACAAAATTAAGATCTATTGTAATATCAAGATTATGTTCCAGATTACTGTGTTCCCTCGCTACGCAGACGACATAAGTGTCTCTATTGCTTGCATCAATCTGATAAATCTGCTCCATCGACCTCGAGACGAGAGACTCAACATAAAGATCTACTCAAAAGATTAACACCCATAAATACTAAACCTGAAAACAGACGTGTACTGGACAGAATTGAGGCAAAACGGTAAGTATTTTGTGTTATAGAAAATGTAGCAAAAATATACGCTCGGTAGTGGAATGGTATCAACTCGTCTCATACTCAATTAGGCGTTAAAGCAACTCACGTAATCGAGTACCTGTAGTAATCAGCTCGAATTCAGGTAATGCCGATCAGCAATTTTCCTCTATTATACAATTACACTGGACTAAATGTGCTATAATAAATGCGATGTTTTGGGCCTATTTAAACCACTCTCCTCTTGATCTTCTCAGGAACTATCATCGGCACATTATAAATGTACCCTTTTTGTTGATTTGGCACGACTGATGATTTAGGTCTAAATCGTGAAATAAGACATGTGTGTGTTTCAAAAATGTTGGAGTGGAAGTGATCTGTGTGCTTTGCCCTATGTGCTCCTACAAGCTGTAATACTAACTGTATACTATATACAGTGGAGCGTCGATTATCCGAACGTCGCTTAACCGAACGACCGCTTATCCGAACGTCAACGGCGCGGGTCAATGCCCACCCCCACCTCCGACCGCGCGGCGCGGGTTTCGCGCGCGCCGCCCGCGCTTTAGTTTTAGCTCGCTTGTCGCAATTCGTGCACTTGTTATTGTACCTACTCGCGTGTTTTGTGTTTCGTTTTTAATTCATTCGTGCACTTGTTAATTTTGCCGCGTGAAAGTAAACTTTTTCTTTAAAATGCCTAAACGTCGATTGCCACGAATGTGATGAACAACAGGTTCAAGAATGGATGGATATTGACGATGAAGATCCCGGGTACCAAATTATGCAGGATAGCGAAATTTTAGACCTCACGACTAATAAGGCTGACGCCACCACTAGCACCACATCAGCGGCAAGTTCAGATAATGAAGATGAAAACATAATTTGTGCTTCTGAAGCGTTTACTTGCTTAGATATTGCCTTGCGCTGGTTTGAAACACAGGCCGAGAGCGACCAGTATCAAATATCTGTTCTTAAAAAAATACGTGATCTAGCCGCTCGTAAGCGGGTAGGCTTGCTTCGGCAGACGAAAATTCAAAATTTTTTTAAGTGTTAATTGTAATTACATAGTAAAGATTAGTTTTACTACAAATTGTCTGCACTTTTTTTTGTTTATTTCCTATTTGTCATTAAAGATATTCATAAATGTAAATAATATGGTTTTCATTTACCTGAACGTAAATTCGTATGGGCCCTGAATCAATATACATACATACATAATTACATTAGTTCGATTATCCGAAAATACCGGTTTTCCGAACACCCATGTCCCCCAATTAGTTCGGATAATCGACGCTCTACTGTATTTATTTTCAGAGCAGAGTTTGAAAGAGAAAAGAAGACAAACTATGTGGATGAAAGTTTCTTTCTATTTCTTTATGTTGTGGTTATTTATTTTCTCTATTTAGTTATTGTTTGGTTCATTAAATTGTAATATTGGAGGCTAAGCAGGTAAATTGTAAGTTTCGCCTTAAGATAAAGTCTGAGATTAAATCACCGTAAGAACCCGATGTTGGAAGGCTTCCGAGGTGACCCGACGACCTTGTGAAGAACCCGTTGGATGTAAGACGCACAGGACCGATCCAAGTGGAAGTTCTTGGAAGAGGCTTGCGTCCAGCAGCGAACAGACGGAAAACATGATAATGATGATGATGATAATGAGAAACCCATCCTTTTATGTAGATATTGTAGAAGTTGATGGATTAAACTCTTAAGTGAATTGAACTTGTTATTTTACTTAAGGCAAAAGTGTCAGGGTAACCTGTGAAAATTAAATTTATTTTCAGGTCAGTATATGGTTGTATTAAGTAAGTAGTAACTTAAGTATGATTTTCGGCTGTAATACATTTAAATATATAGAATTATTAGAGGAACTGCAGCATATTTGGAATACTGCAGGTAACTTGGAATACTTCGATATCTAAATTCATATAAACGTCATCTATGTTTTTTTTCGTAAACATAACATCATACGACATACTATGTTCTCCAAGGGACCGCGACGCCTGCTTTGAAAACTTTATTGGTAAGAATGTAATCAGTGATAATCATTTACTGTAATACTTTAAATCTATATCGTAATTATTTAAACTGCTGAGTGACCTTGTTAGTTTAAGATAATACTATGATTTTTGGAATATTTCTAGAATTAAAAATATGACATGGAGTTTTAGATTAGGATGGCAAATTAACAGAACCTAAACCCAAAACTTTTTTTTTAGAAATGGCAACATCTCAAAAATACAAGAAGAGAAAGAGGGGAAAATACGGAAATGGACGCTGCTATTGCCGCTGTTAGAGAAAAGAGAATGGGATACTTAAAGGCAGCTAAACAGTTCAACGTCCCCAGGTCAACACTTTTTCGATTTGTAAATAATAAAGACACTCCGATTGAATCGATAACAAATAAAGTTATTGGTCGAAAGCCAGTGTTTAGTCAAAATATTGAAAACCTGCTGGTGGAGTATGTATTGACTATGGAGAACAAGTTTTATGGACTGACCAGAATGGATTTGCGCCGTTTAGCATATCAACTTGCTTTAAAAAATAATATAAAAAATCCTTTTAGGGGTGGGTTTGTTTGAAAATACTGGCTAAAAGGGTTTTAAAAATGACATCAAGAATTTTTGTCCATAAGACAGCCAACTGGAACTTCTCAAGCACGACCTAATGGATTTACTAAAGAAAGAATGGACGAATTTCATGATAATCTTGAAAAAGTCCAGGCTGGTAAGTCTTTCCCTGCTGCGCGCATATTTAACGTTAGTTTAAGTAAAATAGCAAAAATTATAGCTCAAAAAGGGAAGAAACAAATTGGAGCAATGACGTCAGCCGAAAGAGGGTCCTTTATAACTATTGTGGTTTGTATGAGCCCTGCAAGAATATTTGTCCCTCCCATGATAATTTTCCCAAGTAAAAATATGTCTGATGCTTTAATGAGAGGAGCTCCAGCAGGTTCTATAGACACATCAAATCAAAGCACATCCATCGGGATGGATTCAGACCTACTTATTTACGCAATGGTTTCAACACTTTGTAGAATACGTGAAACCAACAGAGGCATCCCCAGTGCTCTTGATTCTCGATGGCCACTACAGTCACACCAAGAACATAGAGTTGATACATCTAGCAAGACAACATTATGTGACGATCCTGTCACTACCACCTCATTGTACGCATAAAGTTCAACCGTAGACCGCACTTTCATAGGACCCTTAAAATCCTACTATAGTGAGGAAATTCGCGTGTTTCTCAGAGAAAGTAATAGATCCTTAACACCAAATGATATTGTTGAGCTATTCGGAAAAGCCTACATCAAGTGCCAAACGGGAGAAATTGCTGCTAATGGTTTCAGAGCTGAAGGCATATATCCGTTTAATCCAAATATATTTACTCAAGCTGATTACATGGCTGCTGCTGCAGATTTTGATGAGAATCTTTTTTTTTTATAATGTTTATAAACTAGCGCTTGACCGCAATCCCGCCTGATGGTAAGCAGTGATGCGATCGTTGATGATAAAGCGCGCTAGTTTATTAAGAGCCTATCCACTCAGAAAAACTGAGCGAATAGGAAGGAAGGCGGCCGTTGAGCGAGGTGATGCAATGTTAAACCCAACAACACGAACAACGATGCTGCGCCAAAGGGAGATTGATCTGAAGACCCTTCACGACCAAACTACCAACACAACAACATTAGGCGAATCGTATCCGGCACACATCGCAACACAACTGCTCAGACCCGTCCTCCGTACGGCTTCGCCAGACATCATGCCGGAACACGACAAATCGCTTGGCGGCAAGGCTTTGTCTGGTGGGTGGTAACTTCTGCCGGCGGCCGATGTTATGGCCTACCACCGAGGGATCAAAACTGTCGAGCTACTACGCTCGCCTCCCCTATGGCTACTTGTTTGCGATAGGAAAATTTTGATGACAGAGCCAGAGCCGCCAGGTAGTAGAACAGAAATGCACTCCCTTGTTACTCCCTCTCATATTTCTCTCATGCCCAACAAAATAAAAAAGAAAACTAGCAATAGAGGCCTTAAGCCAGCAAGATCGACAATAATCTCAAGTTCTCCTTATAAAAAAGACCTTGAGAATGCACCATTTAAAAAGTTTGATAAAGGAAACAAAACACAGAAAGAAAATGTTAAAGGAAAAGCAAAGAAAAAAAATGACAAAAAAAAAACAAAGAAACAAAACTACCGGGCGGCGTGCTGCCCACTGCTCACCGCCCGCAGGCTCGCGCCTTCGGTGGCTGGGAGTTAGGTGTCGTCTCCCGACTAGGGCGTCTACTGCGGCGGCATATTACCCTTACCTTGATTCGTATTTTAATGAACACGACGTAACACTAAATTGTAAAGTACAGACGACAGCACAACAAGCTGCTACAATCTGTCAGATTTCTTTATTACATTTTCAACTTTATCTATAAAGCACAACTTTTGACAGTTTCGGGTAGGTTAACCTGCTGCCGTCCGTATAAAAGAACGCAAGTAAATTTAAATTTTCTTTCTTCTTTAAAGCTTACAATTTTTCTTTTTTTTTGTGATATTCACGCCTTCTACCCAAAGTGCATTCACTACCTCTTACAGAAAATGCTTACTTCTTTACAACGGTCCAAGGTACGACACTCCTCATGCACCAGGGCTACACATTTTCTTTCTTAAAGGCAAATGGGCGTACACTCAGATGCTCGAAACGGTTTAGAGGCACATGTGACGCTCTAATAAATATGGATGAGGATGGAAAAATAATAGTTGTGAGACCAGACCATAACCATCCTCCACCAATTTATAAGAAATTGCAAAACGGAATGTACACGAAATTGTAATTTCTTTTCATATGTAAAAAATAGTGCCTATATAAAAGCCAAATTCGATAAAGAGTAGCGGTAAACAAAAAAAATTGTATTAACAAATGCCTCAACTTTATACATTAATTGAATTCCATAAAATGTGTTTAATACCTGGTGTAATAATGTGTTTATCTTTCTTTTTTTTTGTAGGGCTGCCACGTAAAATTAATGTCGCCATTAATTGGTTTTTCGAAATACCAAATTGAAACATGCTGCAATAAGAATTGTTAATAAATAGTTAGCATGTAAAGGCAATAATCATGTAAATACTAGAATATTTGTAAAACGCGAGTTGTAATATACCCTAAATTGGTTTGTTTACCTCTATTCTTTATCGAGCTTGGCGTTGGTTTACATATTTCGTATACAATTATTTTACCTCTAATTTTGCATTATTGTTCACTGTTATTGAATTGTTGTCACAAATCTTTCAAATTGTAGTTTTTATTCGTTACAATAATTGTTTTTAGATTGCTGCAGATGTATAATGTGGACATACTATGGCTTTTCGTCTCTGTTTGGCCACGGATTTGAACGCGGTTAACCATTATTGCGAGAGGTTTATTTATTTCTCAAATAAACATAAAATGTCTTGAGAACAATAAAATGTTAATTTATATTTATGAAAAAATCAACATCACTGGTTATACACTAACCAACATATTATCTGAAACCAGCACGGTAATTGGGTAACACTATCAGTAGCAATGGGTTCCATTTTGACTGTTCAACAGCACTCATTGCGTTATTTACGCTGTTGAACCAGATACATTTTCGAACATAGAGAGCAATGGAATAGCAATAAGCTTCAAAATGATTCCAATTTATAGTAATAGTGCGTTACGCAATTAGGGTGCTGATCCAAATAAAATAAATAAATAAATTGTTTATTTCTCAGCTTTGTACATAATTTTTTTCTTAATTCTAAATAGCACTGATGTAGGTATAATTTGCCTGAATTAGGTAGAACCTGTGCTTCAGGCGTAAAAGTAGTACGTAAAAATCTAGGACACAACGGAAGTATACAGTGTTATTATTAGTATCCTAATGCTTACATAGTATTATTAGTCTGTTAATGTAATGGTTATTGCTAAATTTATTTACATACTGTAAGTAGGTCTTCAGTCTGGTTCAAAATTTAACATCTGGCTTAGCGAAATTTTAAATGCATTGAATGAGTGTACATTTCTTATTCGTGAGGCTATTTTAATACGAAATAGCTTATTTACATTCGCAACGTGATGCACGTATCATAGGGGTAAAACTTTTGGGCACACCACAATAGCGGCGGTCAGTCCCCTCTTTGAGGAGTGCCTAGAGAGGCGCCACGGCACCCTCACCTTCCGCCTGACGCAGGTCCTCACCGGACACGGTTGTTTTGGTAGGTTCCTGTTTCGTATAAGGCGGGAGGAAACACCAGGGTGTCATCATCGTGTGGATCGCCCTGAGGACACGGTGGAGCATACGGTGGAGGTCTGCCCGGCTTGGGTAGAGCACCGCCGTGTCCTCGTAGCGACGATCGGCGGCGATCTCTCGTGCCCGACCCTGGTCCAGGCCATGGTCCGGAGCGAGAGTGTATGGCAGGTCGTCACCTCCTTCTGCGAAAGCAGTGATGCTGGCTAAGGAGGAGGCGGAGCGCGTGAGGCAGCGGGAATCCCAGCGCCCTCACGCCACTAGCCGCCGCAGGAGACGCCCTGGTCGGGAGTCGACATCGAACTCCCAGCCACCGTAGGCGCGGGCCTGCAGGCGGTGAGCAGTGGGCAGCTCGTCGTCCGGTAAGGTCCAGGCCCAAGTCGACGGCGCGTTGTGTTTTACGCGCGCCTCAAACAGCTGTCAGCACATCGTGACATGGTCCACGAAGACCGATGCCTCCTAGGTCAGGGTTGCAGGTTGGTTAAAAAAAGAAACCGTGGCCCTGGCCGTCCCACAGGCAAGGGAAGAAACACGGGTGGGTTTTAGTCAGTAAAAGTCTGACACACCCTTCCGCTCCGCTCAGAGCAGGCGTGGTCCTTACCGGGCGGCGAGCTGCCCACTGCTCACCGCCCGCAAGCCCAGCATATTACGCTCTCCTTGACTCGTATTTTAATGAACACAACGTAACACTTAATTCTAAATGTACAAAAGAACGTAAGTAAATTTAAATTTTCTTTATTCCTTAAAGCATCCTCCTTACATTTTTATTTTTCTGAATTTCACGCCTTCTATCCAAAGTGCACATAAAAACTCACCCTTTTCTCTGCTTACAGAAAATGCTTACTTCTTTACAACGGACCAAGGGACGACATTGCTCATGCACCAGGGCTACACATTTTCTTTCTTAAGGGCAAATGGGCGTACACTCAGATGCTCGAAACGGATTAGAGGCAAATGTGACGCTCTTATAAATAATATAATAATAATATATTTAATATATTTATTTATTTCATAACTTATACATACAGGCTTATAGTTAAGATTGTTTTTTAAATAGCTATTACATTATAGGTTCCTTTTATAATATGTTAATCCAGATTCTGTACACAGGAAATAAAACTCTGTCTCTTAAACTAGGATGTCCTGTATCTTAAGAGACAGTGTTCGGCTAAGGAGTTTTACATAAATCAGTGATACAATGATGGAACTGTGTTACTCTGGCTATCTAGTGATATTTAAATTATATCCTTATTATTACTCGCATGTGTGTGTGTGTGTGTGTGTGTGTGTGTGTGTGTGTGTGAGTGTGTGTGAGTGTGTGTGTGTGTGTGTGTGTGTGTGTGTGTGTGTGTGAGTGTGTGTGTGTGTGTGTGTGTGTGTGTGTGTGTGTGTGTGCTTGCTGGTTGAGGGTTGTGATCCTAGACGGGTTCCTATCATTATTTTATGCAACAAATGTAAGCAGTGATTCGGTTTTGTCATAGTCCTGCAGAAGAAGCCATGAAGTTATTTTTGATTTTAATTCGTATTTATTTCGCTCCATTAAGTTGAGTTCTTTGTGTAATTTTGTATATATGTGGGTACATAAAACATGATACTGGTTTCGCGCAAAGGTTGTTTTATGGGGAATGCTCGGTGGATTATTTACTCGTTTATTAGGATTTGGGAGTGGAATACTAGGGTGTTTCTTGAGAGTAGCCCGTAGAATATATAGTTGACGTACAGTCAGAGTTTTGCAATCTGCGTATAGCTGTGTTGTGGGATAAAGAAATGGTTTCCTAAACATGACTTTGAGTATTGCTCTCTGTGCACGTTCTAACCTTAGTAAATGAGTTTTCGCTGCACCACCCCATACCGGTATACAATATCCTATTATTGATTGGCACAGGCCATAATACACCAGCTTAAGGGTATCTGGGTCAGCGGAATCTCTTAGAGTCTTGAAGATATGAATAAGTCGCATAGTTCTGGTGGTTAAAGCATTGATCTGTATGTCCCATCGTAATGCAGCATCAATTTGTACTCCCAAATATTTAACATTTTCAGCTCTAGTGAGTAATGGACAGAGGCATGTTGTTGATGTCTCTGGACACCTGTGTGCATTAATCGTATAAGATGCATGCGGTGATGAATTTTGTCTCATAGAGAAAGGGATGAAGCAAGATTTATTGGCGTTTAATGTAAGGAGATTTGTGTTGAGCCATGATGTTACGCGCCTTAGCACCATTTCGGCATTCTTTTTAACAGAATCCCAGTCTGATCCATGTACAATGATGGCTGTATCGTCAGCGTATGAAAATATTCTAGCATTGGGGAGTGTCATATTACACATATCGTTGACATATATTTGGAATAATATTGGAGCAAGGATGCTTCCCTGGGGGAGACCGTTGAGTATTGGTTCCTCGTCGCTTAGGTATTGGTCAATTTTCACCTGTTGGGTACGATTATGTAGGTAGTCTTTGAAAATAGCTAGCGGAGTGCCTCTAATGCCGACGTGTTCCAGCTTGGCTACAAGATGAGGGACAGAAACCGTGTCAAATGCTTTTGATAGATCTAGGAAGATCCCTAGGCATTTTGTGCCATTGTCAAGATCATGAACAACCGCCTGGGTCAGCTGTAAAACTGCATCCTCGGTAGAAACTCCTGTGCGGAAGCCATATTGGTTATTAGCAATAATTTTATGAGTGTCTAAGAAGCTCTTCAGGCGATTGCAGAGAACCCTCTCAAAGATTTTAGAGAGTGCAGTCAAGACTGATATTGGCCTGTAATTGTTGACACAACTTCTGTCTCCTCCCTTATGAATGGGATATATTATCGCCTTTTTTAAGACATCAGGAAAAATACCTTGTTTGAAGCTATGATTTATAATGTATGTTAGAGGAGGTACCAAGGCATTACGGCACTGTTTTAGAACTACAGGGGAGATACAGTCATGACCAGTAGCACTGTCAGTCCGTATTTGCATGATGAGGGATTCAACCTCTGTTTCATCTACATCTAATAGTGCAATAGAGTTTGGGGATATTATACTTGTAAAATTTTGAGATAGTGATGTAGAGACACGAGGGATAGTAGCGATGTTGGCTGACTGGATATTATCTGCAAGATTCTTGCCGATGTTTGTAAAGTAGTTGCACACTACATTTATCGATGACTTCGGATTATTCTCAATTATTTTAAGTAACTCAGTAGAGCCAGATTTTATTTTATGTGTATTTGTTATTTGTTTTATAATATTCCAGAGAGCTTTAGGTTTGTTCTTGGCTTTTTCGAGTTCGCGTTTTTCATAGGCTAGTTTTAGCTTCCGTAGTAAGGAGTTACAGAAATTACGGTAACGTTTATAGGTGACTTCCAGAACTAGATTATTTGGATCTTTTTTGGACTGAATGTGCAATTTATCGCGGTTTTTAATGCATCTTAAGAGACCAGAGGTTATCCAGGGCTTAATTATTTTTTGTTTTCTGGGTATTTTACGCTGTATTGTATGTTTATTAATCGCAGATGTCAGTATTGTTATAAAAGAGTTCATCAGTATGTTGGGATCGTTGATATTTAAAAGGTGTGTGAAGTTCGTGTCCTCTAATTCTTTCTTTATCAATTCGTAATTTAGTCGGAAAGATAAGGGAGTAGTTTTTTGCGTGACCTTAATGTTGGCAATTGCCAGTAATAGCGGCTTATGATCTGTTATATGTGATTCTAAAATTAGCGTTGTGATAGGCAATTTAGATTTAACGAAGCTGTGGTCAATGCATCTATCTACACGTGTAGGAAATAAGTGAGTAGGTAGGAGCCCATGAGAGATGTTTAGAGTTAGATAATTAACGCTAGAATCGTTACGATTATCAGGTGTTATATTAATGTTTATATCCCCTAGAAGGACTAAGTTTTGCCAAGAGGAAAGTTGTATATACAGGTCATTTAAGCTCGCAAAAAAATCAGCTAGGCGCTCTTTTGTATTGTACGATGGGGATCGGTAGACTGCTACAATGGCAATTTTTTTATCGGGTATTTGACAGACAAGTGAATTGCCACTTTTGAAGTTAGGTTCCTCGACGGCGACGTTAAGCGTAGATTTCGTATAGATGATTATGCCATCGTTCTGGTTACTATTTATTAAAGAACAATGAACATTGAAACCCTGTATATTAGGAAGATTTTTTACTTTGCTTAGCCAACATTCCGTCAATATAACAACATCAAGATCTACTTTCATCGATTGCATCAAGACAAGGAGTTCATTGAAGTTCTGATTCACACTACGAATATTTATATGTAATGCAGTAATATTATTTTCAGTTGCTTTTATAAATGTGGGACAGTCCTCTGGGAAGCACGTGTTGGGATGACCTAAGATTAGCGAATCAAGTTCATTATTAATGTCATTTATGGTGGCCATTGGAGAAGTAATATATCAATAATGAAAGTATAAAAATTTGCCTTAAAGACTTGTTTGTGGTTATGTGGGTGTACAGGTAATTTATGTAGTGTAAAGTATTTATGAGTATTTTGTGTGAGCAGTATGAAGTGTGTGTATATGTGAGGTTTATAAATGCAAGTGTGCTTAATTATATTATAATTATATGGATGTGTGTTTGAACGAGTCGAAAATGAAGTCAGTTTGTTAAAATTAATAAGTATTTGATGCCTTACGTCTAGTCACTTATCACTATTTTTCATATCTTGCAGACTTGTTTCAGAGCTTATTATTATTTGTTTATCACCCTCTATTTTACGGAGAAAAATATTCCCGTTGGAGATCCAACAGTATTTATAGCCATTGTTTTTTGCAAACTCACGAGCTTGATAAAATAGTTTCTTTGTATACGAGGGCAGGCGTTCAGCAATGAAAATCGGTTGGCGGGGTCCAGATATTCCGACTGTGGTGGTGTTAAATTTATCGTCTTTGGCCTTGTCCTTATTATATGATCTGACAGCAGATATTATTGACTGTTTCTTCGATACATTGGTAAATTCTACAATAACGGGACGAGGAGAAGAAATTGCTTGTGATTTACCTGGTAGACGGTAGACGTCTCTAAGCTCAGATTCCGAAATTTGAACACCAATAGCCTCGCCGACATTACATACTGCCTTAGTGAGGCTATTAATTGTTTCGCTGCTTGGTAGTGGTAAGTTTCTTATTTCTATGCCGGATGATCTTGACATGTACTGCATATCCTGTACCTTTCTCTCTAGGGATGCTATATATTGTTTCAATTCTGATCGCTCCTTCCTCAAGTCTTCTACCTCCCTTCTTAAGTCTTCGAATTGATTATTTATGAAACCCATAGCAGTCACAATCTCGTCATTTGCCTTGCGTATTTCAGCGTTTGACTGTTGAATCTGCGAATTTTGGATTTTAATTTCCTTAATATCCGTCGATAATTTATTTAAAACAGTAGTCTGATCCATCAACATCTTTGCAATGGAGCTTTCTTGTTCCTCTTGATCGCTGTGTATTACAGGGCCCTGCGGAGATTCATCCTGACGAGGACGCTTTTGACGGACCGTATTGACGTAGTCGCTCATTGATATTGCTGAGTTAATATCAGGCTCAGATTGGGTTTGAAGGATATTATCTGTTGGAGTTCTTGAATTTTTTGGAGGAGTTCTCTTTACACCACCCATTATTTTTTAATATTTTTAAATAATAATTGTAAAAGCGTGGCGAGTCAGGTAATGTTATGTTCGACGTTAGTGGAGATAATCTATCTCGTAGCCGATAGAATGTTGTCGCGTTCGGACGTAGCACCGGTACCGTTTAGCGCTCTGTGTAGCACTCGTAGCGTTCAACTCTCCGCGTAGCAATGACGTCAGCCACACGTAGCGGACCAGTATTTCGAGGACAGCGTTCACTTGCTCCGTGGCTCGTTGGCGTGTCGCGCGATCCCGCTCTCCACAGAAGCAAAGACGGGGAGGTCGCCGGCTCGAACCCACACAAATCACAGGCAGTTTTTTGAAGTCAAATTAGGATTTCTTGACGGAAATAATACTATCTCACTCTAAGACAGCCCACTGGGTGGTAACTTTGGGTAAAACACATGTAAGTAAGACAAGGAGTTTAAAATATTTTAAAGAACCAATCATAAAAAACTATAGATAAAAGCACAGACGATGAGCAACACGCGTCCACACTGTTCAACGTTTGACAGCCGAATGAAATATGGGTGAGGATGGAAAAATAATAGTTGTGAGATCAGACCATAACCATCCTCCACCAGTTTATAAGAAATTGCAAAACGGAATGTACACGAAATTACATACCTAGATATTTCGTTTACAATTATTTTACCTCTGATTTTGCATTATAGTCCACTTCACTGTAATCTTTATTACCATTCTTGTAAGGTTATTATTGAGTTGTCGCCACTGACTAATCTTTCAAATTGTGTCATCAATCATTAATTGAGTGTACATTTCTTAATCGTGAGAATATTTTTATATGAAATAGCTTTTTAACATTCGCAATATGATGCACGATGAGATACGTTACCTACGTATATTTTTTTTTTATTTATTAACTAGTGCTTGGCCGCAATCCCACCTGCTGGTAAGGAATGATGCAATCGTTGATGGTAAAACGCGCTAGTTCTTTAAGAGCCTATTCAAAGTTAAACATAACGGAACACGACGAATCGCTTGGCGGCTAGACTTTGTCTGGAGGGTAGTAACTTCTGCCGGCAGCCGATGTTATGCTAAATAAGGGATATTAGCTTTTTTTTTCTGTGGATGGGAAATCATCAAATGATCTCTACCGCTCTGGGCTTAAAAGTCTGACACGCCCTTCCGCTCTGTCAGAGTTTTACTGACTAAAACCCGCCCGTGTTCCTTCACTTGAGTCCGCCAGGACCACGGTTTCTCCTTTGACCAACCCGCAAGCTTGACCCTTTGACAGACGACAGACGACTCTTGTCAAAATCAAAAGGGCACGTGAAATCTAGAAACTTCGACACTGCCTTTTTAGCCGGGTAGGAATGGTGCCAAAAAGGTTCGCGTTATAGATTAAGTATAGAGGAGTCAAGAGGATTTTTTTTTCTCTTTCTTTACAATTTCTTTTCAAACGAAAGCACCTACCCCCTTATCTCTTCACCACCTGTGGTTGACTGGTAGAGAATGCCTAAGGCATTATGTCCGCCTCTGTACATTTCATGTGCGAAAGATTAAATATATAATAAAAGACATGAATTTGTATGTTATGAGATGTCAACATTAAACTCTAGTGAAGCAGGGACGAATCTCTAGTATATAACTAATATCTTCTTTTAGGTTGATTCTGAATTATTTTATTATGATAATATTAAATTAAATTATATAATGTGTATCTAGTATTTATTTTTTCCTTTATCAATTTCCTTCGTTGTCTTTAATTTTTCTGCCAATTTTGTTGCTTTACCCAAACTGAAGGACTAAAGTTAACTGCGTAAGAAACAGCCTTCATTAAAATATTGACGACGAAACTATTAGTTATATTTAGACATGTCACATTAATTTATTGTTTACAACATTGACTAACAGTTTTGCTAAGGGTTATAGTGTTATCCAGTATGTGGGTTGCGGAGCCCAGATAGCCAGTCGTTCCATGTAAAATACTTAGTATCCAGCTGCATCCGGTTAGTCTGAATGCTGACCTCAACATAGTTGGGAAAAGCCTAAGCAGATTTCGGTATATTATGAGTACACATCCATCCACGAACCGGCCTCGGCAAACATGTCTGATATAATTTAAGTTTTAAATTACATTCAGACGTTTCTATAGGACCAAGAAAATATTTACTTTTTAATAACATATTTTGTTATATTTATCAATGTCTATTAATTTGCAGGGAAGCCACGGGTGTCGAATGCGTTCAGGCAAAAATTGTACCGAGAGCGCTTAAAATTGAACCCAATCAAATATGAATGTGCGAGAAAAAAGAACCTAGAACGAGCTTTAGCCAATAAAAAGAGAAAAAAGGATTTAAGAAAAGAACAATTAAGAAAAATATGGGTCGCTGATCCTATTCGTGTGTATTGTAATAAAAAGACGAAAACACTACAGCAGGATAATAATAAATAATAAGAGACAATTATATAAAGATACTTAGCAGGGTGGTAGGGACTTCGACCCTGCATTTGTTTTGGATTCAGCTTGTTCATGTTTCCAAGTCTCATTAGTACGGTTATGACGTCAACCCGAACTGAGCTTATAGCTGTAGTTCGGTTAGTGGTGGGCGGAACAACTTTTACTTTAGCACCGGACTACTGATATTTTTTAAGTCACATAAGTTCGGTTTGACGTCATAACCGTACTAATGAGACTTTTTTAGTATCAGTAGTTCGGGGCCGGACAACCGTACTACTGAGACTAGAGGATCTTTCTAGACTAGCCTGCGTTGAAGGTTTTCTTTTTTTTTTCTGTTGGCCTATATTATAGTACCGGGCGGCATGTCTCTATTTTACCATCAGATCTTCAGTGTGGGACTCAACGTGTGTCGACACTCTTGTAGCATGCAAGAGTTTCCCATCATTCAATATTTTAGTTTGTTAATGATCAAAATCATTTTAGGATATTATGTTTTTATTTTAACAGTTAAAGTTAGTGTAAGACGTATATACAGTGTATATATTTTAATCCCTTTTAACAAATATGATTGTAATTATGACCTCAATAAGTTTAATGGACGATTGGTTAACGCAATACTAATAATTTTTTACTCATTATTGTTTGACGTAATTTTGTAATTGTATTTGTAAATAATGTTTTATTTGTTTTGACTATAGCTAGCGCTATTTTTTATGCATACGAGTGTCTCAATTATATGCGAAACAGCTCGCCATAAATGATTGTACATACTATAAATTAGATACAAAGATGGACTTAACAAAAAGAGGTCACTTGGTAAGCGTATATTTTGTCCTCTGTTTAGAGTGAATTTAAAGGAAAAATAGATATTTAAGACGGGACTATAGTGCCGAGGAATTGAAAAATATGTATTTGAAGAAAGTATTGCCGTCGCGCCGCTTCCAACCAGTCTCCGTAAAGTGCGAAAGGGACAGTTACAGCTCAAGCTGATTTTACCTACAAAAACGTTGACCAAACGACGCTTCGTATTGCGCTGTTTTCTTTTTCGAAGCACGACAGATTTCAGTAATTTTAAAATCAATTAATTTTAATATCAAAATTTAGAGAAATAGTAGACCTATGCTTTTATTATTTTCTCTTTTGACAAAAACTTATCACATTTGTTTAATAGTCGTCTGACCATCGCGATGAAAATAGATTATTTTTCGGGATTTTGAAATATCACATTTCTTTTAATAATTAAGTTTTGGAAAAATCAAATGATAGAGGCACAATAATCAAGGTGTAAAATTGTAGAAAAACAGAATGGCTCCAAAAGCACTATCCACGAGGAAAACAGCGGAATACGTTTGTATTGGTAGATAAAGTGCCACTAGAGTCCCCTCTTAATTTATACAGGACAGCAGGGAAATCGATGCAGAAACATGAAATCAGTACATGATGCTACATAGAAGCATTGATTCAGGAGAATTAGATGTTTCATAGACAAGTGAAATACGCTGTCAAAATGTAAATAACCCTCACAATTAAGAAAGTAATACTCAACTCCTTCGTATCATGTATTGAATACGTGTCTGTGTATTTTAAACATGTAAATAAAATTATAGTAATTAAATTTTAAAATTTTAATGTATCAATAATTTGTTCATTTTACTCTATATTTTTATTTACAGAAAATATTTGTTTAGTTGTAATTGTACCTTAATAATCTTGTAATGACGTGGAATGAAAATAAATATATTATTTATTAAAATATAACAACAAATCTTTAATTGTTGGTGTCAAAAGTAAAGTGGATAGTTCTAACTTCAGAGTAAAACCTACTTAGATATGGTACACCAACGACATATTTACGATGATAATGACAGAAAACAATCACAGGTCTTAAATTCTGTGTTGGTATATACATCACTTATAGACATGCACAACATTCACAATAAGAGATTAACAATTTTTTAAATTATTGGAATACAAGTAGAACCTCGATAACACAACCCTCGATAAATTAAAATCTTTTATGTTTCCCTTAGACTTTAACTTGTAGAGGTTCGTCTGTATTACAAAAATACAGGTATTTGCGATACTGTCTCCGTGCTTTGATGAGTCAATCTGTTAATCTCAACTTGTTTCTATTTGAAAGATATTGCTAATCCATTATTTCATATAAAAAAAGAAATATTTATTAGCCTTACACTTGGTTTAAAAAGGCACAAGGAAATAGCATGTCATTATATACAGCAGATGAACTTTTAATTTTGATCGAATAAACAGTGGGTCTCAAACTAGGCACGGCTTGTATGTTGGTGGCCTGTAAGTTGTGTTACTCCATGGTTATTGCTTATCTGTAAAAGGTCGCTCTTAACGATTGTGCCCATTGTGTCACCCTTTGTAAAATGTTTTTATTTATGTTCTGTAATCTATATGGTGTACATAATAAAGAGTATTCTATTCTATTCTCTACCCAGCTCGATGTCTATATGTATAATTAGTTAACACGCTCTTCTATTTTCAGATTACAAGCTAATCACAATAGCTTCAGGCAAGCAGGTGATAATGTACCAGCAACACACTTTCTCGTTTAGAGGAAATTTGAAGACCCGGGCATGCTGTTCTAAGTATTTCCAGAAGAAATGCCCAGCGCGACTCGTACTAGATCGAACTGGTGCACTCATTGCTCTCGTTAATAATCACAATCATCCCCCACCAATTTATAAACAAATGCCAGACGGGACGTATATGAAATTTATGTTAAATGTTTCCAAATAATTTACAAAATGAAACTATTTTATTTTATTCATTTTATCATGTTTATGTATCGATACCATATACAATATATAAAGAAAACCATGTCCGATCCCTGAAGGTATTGTTAGGTATCGATAACTGATTCTACTAATGGATACAAAGACGGGCTAAACTTAAAAAAGATCCCCTTAAAAAAATAAATATTTTTTCGCAAAAAGAGGTAACTTAATACATTTGCGGTAAGCAACCCTTCCGCGGGCGGCGGGGGCAGGGCACGCGGCACGTGGTCGCATAGCTATTCGCTCATACTAATACCGGTGTTGTCAGTTTTTTAAAAATTACCAAATTTCGGGGAAGTTGGAATTAATTCGCGGGAAAAAAAGGTTATTTCAAAATTCATTACTATTCTTACTATGATGATTACGTAAAATTTTATATTATATTTGGTCAAGTGTTTACCTAACCTTTATTATCCTTATGAGTCGGACAGGATTTTCTTTACATACTGTATACGTATCAAATTATAACTTGACATTTAAATGTAATAACTATGATTTATGTTCTAATTTTATTAATTCATTTATATAATTCACTAGCTTTCCGCCCGCGGCTTTGCCCGCGTTAACTTCGGTTTTATCACGCTTTTTAGATTTCTCTCGGGAACATAAATTTTATTTGGGGTAAAAAGTACCCTATTATTTAATCCGGATTTCTAACTTTACGTCTGCAAAATTTCAAAGCAATCGGTTCAGGAGTTACGGCGTGAAAGTGGTACAAACAAACTCACTTTCCGATGTATAATATTAGTAAGGATATATTTGGTATATACATACAAATATTCCAGTAATCTCCCTTGGGAACTTGATGTTTTTTTAGGACCAAAAGTAGCCTATGTTACTCTCCATCTTTTCAACTAACTGTATGCCAAAAATCAGGTCGATTAATTGCTTAGCTACGGCGTGAAGGAAGGACAAACAAACAAACAAACACACTTTCACATTTATAATATTAGTATGGATGGATGTAATCAATAATTTAGCATGATAGTTTTAATGATTATTTTAGAAAAATCACAATTCTTGCAAATAAATTTATTTTAATTTCAAACATTTTAATTCATTTCATAAAATTTTAATCTATTACAAAACTTGGTAAGCATTAATATCACATTCTAAAACCCACCCGTGCTTTGGAAAGCACATTAAGCTGTTGCTCGATTGACTGTTTGTCAGAAGCACGATAGTTTGAAGTTGTCAAATCCAAGCTTTGTTCAAAGGCTTATTTTTCCGGAAATGACTATTTAAATGGTAAGAATAGCTGGTCGCTCTGATTAACTCAAGTCAATGTTTGTGTTCTTTCTTCGGAATTAGCTTACTGACACGTTACATGAGTTCATATAATTTACTTTTTTACACCGCATACATATGTGAGATATCACGCCCTTTATACCTGGGGCTTTTATTTAGGTAATAAGTTTTTAGTTATTTACATTTTAATAATTTTTTTTTGTTGTGCTTTGCTGGTATTTTGGCTTGGTAGCCGGCATATTTTCGTATTTTTTTTTTTTTTTTTTTTTTAATAAAATTATAAACTAGCGCGGAATCCCGCCTGATGGTAAGCAGTGACGCAGTCGTTGATGGTAAAGCGCACTAGTTTATTAAGAGCCTATTCACTCTAGCCTTGAAGACACTCAAATTGTAGTCTGACGGAAACACCGCCGCTGGCAAACTGTTCCAGTCCCTCGATGTACGCGGTATAAAGGAGGAGGCGAAACGCTGCATCTGGATCGTAATGGTGTTAACAACGTAAGGGTGGAAACTCCGATGGTGGAACGGAGATGGGGGAATTAAATCGTGCAATTCCCTCGCACACTCCCCAGAATGTATCCTATAGAACACCGAAAGGCTGGCTACTCTACGCCTGTGCTCTAGGCTTTGGAGACCAACTCGAGTTAAATCAGGGTCACCAATCAGCCTCTTCGCACGCGCCTTTATACCGCGTACATCGAGGGACTGGAACAATCTGCCGGCGGCGGTGTTTCCGTCGGACTACAATTTGAGTGTCTTCAAGGCTAGAGTGAATAAGCTCTTAATAAACTAGTGCCCTTTACCATCAACGATTGCGTCACTGCTTACCATCAGGCGGGATTGCGGTCAAGCGCTGGTTTATATTTTAATAAAAAAAAAAAGGTAGAAATTTAAAATAGGTTGTTTTTAGCACACACTTTGTGATAGTGCATATGCATATGTGTATTTTTTTGCTTTGTTTTATATGTATGTAGTTAAAATTGATGTTAAATTTATTATAATCAACTTATTATATACCAAATGTTTAAATCAATTCATTTGAACTATCTATCTTTTAAATTTGTGAGGCTTTTAATTAATAAAATGATTTAGTTTTTACGTAAGATACTAGTCTCAATCGTCAAAAACTAAAAGAATCACACGTGGTCAGTACCTGGAATGCTTTACGTTTTATTAAAAATCTACCAAAACTGAAATGTTTCTAAATAAGGTCATACGTTGTGGCAGTTGAGTGTTTCTTTAAATTTTATTGGTTTCTGCCATAACACTCAACTGTGTTTGATTGTTATTTACTTGTCGATATTAGTGATTGCTTGATATTTTTAAAATTGTTTAAATTTATCTCAAAAATTAGACGTTTTACACCTCTGCTTCTATGAATCTCTTTTGTCTAAAGTTAATGCGAACGGAGTGTATTGCAGTAATAGATTATAGATATGGGTACTACTTTTGCTAACATTTCTTAGATTATTTTTAAGAAATATCGACGTTAAGATATAAAAAAAGATATTTATTTTTTAGATTGTTCGCCACCGAATATATTTGCCGAAGCACAGACTGCAGATGACAAGCTTTTACCAAGATCGAAGGAAAAATATGAATTAGCCTACGAAAATTTCATCCAATGGAAGAAAAATGATTCCTCGTTCACTGAAAATGTATTTTTAAATTACTTCAATGAAATGGCACAGAAATACAAGCCTACGTCACTATGGTGTATATATTCCATGTTAAAAAACACTGTTTGGACTAAACATGGTATTGACCTCAAAAAATATTCCACCCTGATTGAATTTCTCAAGAGACGCTCTGAAGGTTACATAAAAAAAAAGTCCAAAATATTAACGCCGAATAACGTTGAAAGGTTTTTAAAAGAAGCTCCGGATGTTCAGTATCTGGCAACAAAGGTTAGTTGAACTTCTTATCTTTCCCTACTAGGTAACGTGTATAGTGCTGTAAACCCCCACCCTATATAAAGTTAACAAATATCATCATCATCAACCTTTTTATCGTCCCACTGTTGGGCACAGGTCTCCTTTCCTACAGAGAAAGATTGAGCGTAATCACCACGCTTGCTCAATTCGGGTTGGTGATTTCAGACTTAAAGTCCAGGTCTCCTCAAGATGTTTTCCTTCAGGTGAAGGAAAACATGACATCCAAGATATGGTGTCCAAGATATACGTAGAATGTATATATAACTTAGAAAAGTTACATTGGTGCTCGCCTGACCTGGAAACGAATCCGCACACTCATACTTGAGAGTCTGGTGCTTTAATCACTAAGCCACCACGACTTAACACACGCAAATATCAACTTTATGTAAATGAAGTATGAAGCCCATTTCAAATTGACCAACACTATTGAAAATGTAGTAACTTATAGCATAAAGTAAACTTCCTTTTGTAGTAATTAAGGCTACTCAAAATTGTTTAAAATTTCATCTCTTTTCAGGTTGCGTTAATATTCGCAATTACTGGTGAAATTGGACGTGGGGAACTAATTAATATTACTACAGAAGACTTAGAAAATCACGGTAAAACACTTCTAGTCAGAGTCACAGATCATAAAAACAATATGGCGCGCTCATTTACTATTCAAGGTCCGTTCTTAGAAATAGTAAAGAAATACGAAGCTCTACGTTCGAAAAAAGCAACGAATTCCCGCTTCTTTCAAAATTTTCAAAAGGGTAAATGTACGACTCAACCTATCGGTAAGAACAAATTTAGCGCCATGCCAAAGGAAATCGCAAAGTTTTTGAAATTACCAGATGCTGACTTGTACACCGGACATAGCTTTAAGAGTACTTCAGCTACGATGCTGGTTGATTCCAGGGCAGATGTAGTGACCCTTAAGGGTCCACGCTCAAGGCGGTCTAAGAGACCTACTGATTCTTTTATCGAGCAGTCTAAAACAAGTTTAAGTGCCCAGTTAGCAGAGGCGATCAATTCGGAGCCCGGATTTAAGAAGATATGTCTTCCACCGCGAACTTCTAATTCCTATGTCAATAATTTATTGGTGCCCCCTAGTACTGCAGAGGAATTGGAAGACGCTTGTGCCCCCTATGAAAATACTTCGTCATCTTCATCTTTCTCGGCAACTGGAAACAATGGAGCTTTCTCCTAAATAATCATCGCTAAACCAAATCAGCTTCGGGTAGAAGTTAAGTTCTAAAGTACAATAGAATGCAGTACTAAGAGTTATACATTAATAAAAAGTACCCCCAGAAAGCTCTTACGTTTTTTCCAAGAAACAATCATCCGGCTCGGTTAATTTGGAACTCGATATTTTTTTTTTTTTTTAAGTGGGAGTCGAGTGCTCAAGTTATTTTTTATTTTAGATTAAGAAATGATAGAAATGGCCTGAACGATTTTCAAAATTACGAGGTGAATTGGTAGGATACGGCTTACACTGAAAAGTGAACTTTAAATTGTAAATTTGGAATTTTGTAGGTATACTTAACTAAGTAAATTTTTGCAAAGTTCGTCTTAAATAGTCGGTCTAGTTAAGTTAGTTTTTTATATTTTAAAATGTAAGATTTATAAATCTGTACAATAATTGTAAATAGGTATAATTCATAGATGAATTTCGCACAGTGTTTAGAATCCGCTGCATTTGAATTTCGATCTTTTCAAATCATTGTTTTTTTCATAATTTCACTGTTTATTCTTTTAGTTTGAAAAGTTTACTTCACCGTGAAGTATTATTTATTGTTAGATTAATTTATCTGAATCTGATCTGGTGGGCACTGAGGTCCAAAGGGGTACCAGAAGCTTATGCTGACATAATTCGAGACATGTACCTCAATTCCGATTCCGTTGTTAGGACAGCTGTTGGTGACACTAAACCCTTCCCCGTCACCGTCGGAGTCCACCAGGGTTCCGTTCTTAGTCCGTTTCTGTTCAGCGTGATATTAGACGCCTTGTCGGATAGCATCAGGGATTCACATGAGCAACCTCCTTGGTTGTTTATGTATGCTGACGATATCGTGCGGCGTGTGAATGTGTGGAAGGACTCGCTCGAGAACGGAGGTCAGAAACTCAATGTGGCGAAGACCTTGTATATGGCTAGCAACACGACAGACCCCATGTCTGTGCGAATAGGCGGTGACATGGTCGAGTGCACAGACCAGTTTAAATACTTGAGGTCTGTACTCCACGCGTCCGGCGGCATTGATTGCGACGTCAGGGCACGCATTTCCGCAGCTTGGGCAAAATGGCGTGAGGTGTCAGGTGTCATTTGTGACACCAAAATGCCGGTTAAGCTTAAGGGGCAGGTCTATAAGACTATCAATAGACCTGTTCTCCTGTATGGCAGCGAGGCGTGGCCTGTGCTTGAGCGACACAAGCAGGAGCTGCGTGTCACGGAGATGAACATGCTGCGGTGGATGTGTGGAGTTACGCGGAAGGACCGCATCAGGAACTTCCGTATCCGTGGCAGTCTTCATGTCCGTGACATAGCGGAAAAACTGCAGGAGGGTCGCCTACGTTGGTACGGTCACGTCTTACGAAAACCGACATGTTACGTGGGTCACAAATGTCTTGCCATGGCGCCTCCGCCGGGCCGGAACAAGCGGGGTAGACCAAAGAGATGCTGACATGCGTGCCAACAATCTCACACCACAGGATGCTAAAGATCGCGCGAAATGGAGGAAATTAAGCAGGAAAGCGGACCCCGGGCTCCAACGCGAAAGCCGCGTATGCAACCGGGATAAACGCTGAGATGATGATGATGATGATGAGATTATCTGAATATTATAAAACATTATACGCTATTAAATATTTCTTATGCTACGACTCCTACTACTCAGTTCACCTAAATTATACTCTATTTTTGTCAACACGGTAAAAATTACATACCTTTTATTACTTATTTAATCCACTTTGTGAAAGTTCAAAATTATTTATTTAAAAAGTGAGTTTCTTTTTTTTTCATGTGTATATGTACACTAAATAATTATATGTACTGATATGTAAATAAAATAATAGTAATAATTTTTTAAAGAAATGTATCAATAATCTGTTTATTTTACTCCATATTTTTATTTCATATTTGCTTAGTTGTCATAATTGTACATTAATAATCTTGTAACATTTGAATAACGTGGAATGAAAATAAATATATTATTTATACAGAGTGGTGCTGACAATACGACAATAAATGAAAACACGAACAATGCTGGTTCACAGGAATAATCCTAAACAATAGAAAACACCTAGCATCAAAAATTAAAAATAGAAATTTCAAACAAACTAAATCGCATAAAATTGTAAACGGAATAGAACATCCTTTAAAAATATTGGTTCACTGACCTCCGATCGGCGACAGCGCGATCCTGTATTGACTTGCATTTTTCGCGCCATTATTATTATATTTTGGTACCGCAGGATGCGGCGGTCATTAACCTGTAAGCGTTTCCTTATCAACATTTGTACATCATGCAGATGTGAAAAATGAAAAATAATTTCCTGTGACTAAACTAATGGACATATTTATATGGTTTTTTATGGGTCGACTGAGAATGTGTTGAGGTACACGATGTTTAATTTATTGTCGTATTGTCAGCACCACTTTGTTTAAATATAACAAAGAAATCTTTTGTCGTAATAATGACAGTAAATCCCGCCATTTCATTTTGTGACACAAGATTGTGTCACAAAGTAAAGTGGGTAGTTCAAACTTCGAAGTGAAACGGACTCTATATTAATTACCTTTTCTTGACGAGAAAACACATAAGGACAATAAGGACAGCTGTAATGCCATAGTTTAAGCTTATTCAGATAAAAGCGATGTCGTTTTATTATTTATTTATTAAATATTGCACATCAAAGACATATTTACAATCCGGTCTTCAGTTCTGTGTAAATACATCACTTATAGGCATGCGCAACATTCACAATAAGAGATTGACAATTCTTTAAATTATTATAATATTTGCAAAATACTGGTTTTTGCGATGTTATCTCCGTCCTTTGATCAGTTACTTCCGAGCAACCCACTAATTGCGTATCATACTGTTAATCTCAACTTTATTCTATTTGATTAATTCATGCATATAAAAAAAAATGAACTTGCACTTGATTTAAAAAGACACAATGACATGCAATTATATGCAGCAGAAGAACTTTTAATTTTGATCGAATAAACAGCGGGTCTTAAACTAGGCACGGCTTGTATCTTGGTGGCCCCAATATCTGCTAAATGTCTTTTCCTTGAATCTTGTTGAATTATGTTACTACCTGGTTATTTCTTATACTCTACCCTTCAGGGTAATTGCATAACACATTATCAGTAGCAATGGGTTTTATTTTAACAGTTCAACAACATTTACTTTGTTAAGCCGACACATTTTCGAACAAAGTGAGCAATGGAATAGGAATTACATTCAAAATGATTCCAACTGATAGTAATGGTATGTTACGCATTTAGGGTGCTGCTCGACGTATGTGTAATTAGTCAACATGCTCTTCTTTTTTCAGAATACAAGCTAATCACAATAGCTTCAGGCAAGCAGGTGATAATGTACCAGCAACACACTTTCTCGTTTAGAGGAAATTTGAAGACCCGGGCAAGCTGTTCTAGGTATTTCCAGAAGAAATGCCCAGCGCGACTCGTACTAGATCGAACTGGTGCACTGATTGCTGTCATTAATAAACACAATCATCCCCCACCAATTTATAAACAAATGCCAGACGGGACGTATATGAAATTTATGTTAAATGTTACCAAATAATTAACAAAATGAAACTATTTTATTTTATTCATTTTCTCATGTTTATGTATCGATACCATATACAATATGTAAAGAAAACCCTGTCCGATCCCTGAAGGTATTGTTAGGTATCGATAACTGATTCTACTAATGGATACAAAGCCTAGCCCGGCTTTAGCTTAAAAAAAAGATCCCCTTAAAAAATAAATATTATTATTATTATTCCTTTATTTCCTTATATACACTTATAAATTATATTTTTAAATATTTCTACATAAAATATATATATAAAAAACATTTAAAAATATAAAAAATAGTAGCCCACCGGTATCGGGAACAGGGTCCAAGCTACCGGCGGTCAGGGCTCCAGAGAGAGGAACTTCCTGACAATGCGAGCCGTGTCCAGAAGTACAGCTTTCTGAATCAAGCCCTTGATCCAGCTGCCTAACGAGAGCCTCTTGAGGTGTTGGTCGAGGCTCTTGGCTATTAAGCCATTGGCTGTCACGACTATCGGTACAATGATTGCTGAATCCACCTCCCACATGTCGACAACCTCGTGAGCCAAGTCAAGATACTTGATTTGTTTATCTTTCTCGGCTTTCACGAGGTTCTCATCATGCGGGATGGTTATGTCAACAATCATTGCACGCCGCTCTGATCGATCCACCATCACTATATCAGGCTTATTGGCAACAATAGTCCTGTCAGTGATGATGGATCGATCCCAGTACAATGTGATATGGCCATTTTCGAGAACTGGGTCGGGCACATACCTATAGTACGGTACCTCCGATTCCACAAGGTTGTATTTGAGAGCAAGTTGCTGATGAATTATCCTGGCTACAAGGTTGTGTCTATGCAAGTACTCTCCGTTAGCTAGACGAGAACACCCGGAGATAATATGCCTTATTGATTCCCCCGGCCGGTGACATGCCCGACAGATGTCAACTGTGCCGTCTTTCACAATAAATCTCCGGTAATTGTTCGTCATCATAACTTCGTCCATAATTGCACATACAAAACCTTCGGTTTCCCCAAAGAGGTCACCGAATCGTAGCCAGGCCACGGACGCTTGTAAATCTACATCAGGCCCGTGTAGGGCTCTGAAAAAGCGTCCGTGAAGCTCCTTGTTCTTCCATACCTCCATGCGATCATTGGTGTCAAGCACTGCTGGTTTATGCCAGTTCTCTTTAGCCAAGGAGAGCGGAGTGAGGCCCTTGTCAACCGCGACCACATCTCGATGCATCCCCACGTCGGTTTCTAAAAAATATTCCCTGAGACTGCATATCTCGCGATTGTGGAGGGTCTTAGCGTTTAAAAAGCCACGACCTCCACATTTTCGCGGGATATACAGCCTCATAACCGATGATCGTGGGTGATGCAATCGATATGCAGTCAGCAGCTTACGGACCCTCTGATCCAGGGCGTCAAGTTCGGTTTGAGTCCATTTGAGTATGCCGAAAGAGTACATCAATACCGGCATGACCCAACCGTTGAAAGCGCGCACCTTGTTTCCGCCTGATAGAAGACTATTAAGTACTTTTTTCAGGCGGCCAAAGAAGCGCTCCTTCAACGATTGCTTCATGTCAGTAACATTGATACCCAACGCTTCCGACATACCCAAATACTTATAGGTTTCGGATGCGGAGAGGGCTCTAAGGTTTATGGAACCAGTGAGTTGGGTTCCCACGGATTCCATAATCTCTCCTCGCTGTACATGCATGACCGCACATTTGTCCACACCGAATTCCATCCTGACGGCGCTACTGAAAGTTTCAGTAATTTTCAGTAGCTCCCTCAGTTGCAAATCGTTGGGAGCAAATAGTTTTAGGTCATCCATGTAGAGGAGGTGCGATATAACCTGACCACCTCTCCTCAGCCTATAGCCGAGACCTGAATCCTCCAGCAATGTGCTTAGAGGATTCAAGGCTAAGCAAAACCAAAGTGGACTCAAACTATCGCCCTGAAATATACCTCGCTCGATCCTTATCGGTTCGCTATTCCTCTGAATATTTCGACATCCTGGATAGTGAAGGACAGTTCTCCATTGCGCCATACATGTCATCAGGAAGGTGCGCAGAGTTGCATCTACTTTATACAACTCTAGCACCCGCATGAGCCATGTATGTGGCACCGAGTCAAAGGCCTTCTTATAATCTATCCAACATGTCGACAGATCCTTTCGGGAACGACGAACCTGTTGGCTAATGGCCATATCAATAAGGAGTAGCTCCTTAGTACCGCGGGACCCGTTCCCACATCCATTTTGAGAGGCAGACATGATGGAGTTGCTGTCAACATGCGTGTTAATTTTAGCTTTCAAAATGGATGTAAGAACTTTATAGACCGTCGGTAAACACGTGATCGGCCTATAATTTTTGGGTTCCGCGGTGCTACCTGATTTATGGAGCAGGTGGGTTATTCCTGTTGTTAGGAACTCGGGTAGCGAACCAGACTCTAAAGCAGTCTGGAACTGAGATGCCAAGCGAGCGTGCGACCTGGAAAACCATTTTATCCAAAAGTTATGCAGCCCATCCGGCCCTGGAGACTTCCAATTAGGCAACGGACGGACTGCACGAGCTACATCTTGGGGGCAGATGGTAATAGCCCCCATTTCTGGTATTGGATCGCAGGCTCGCTCAACATCCCGAGTCCAATCACCTTCGGTGTGACTGACAGGTACCGACCAGATTTTGCGCCAGAATGAAGACGTGGCGTCAACATCCGGTAGGCACGTGTCAGTGACACCTTGGTCTGATCGCTCCCAAGCTCTATAGACCCGCCTTTCATCGCTTTGGAATATGCGATTCTGAAAATACCGCTCCACTCTTCGCTTGTACCGACGAATACGGTTTGCCCATGCATATATCTTCTGTTTAAGAAAGTCGATGCGCTCTGTGACGCGGAACAAATAGTCTCGGGTACTAATATCAGTCACCGAGAACGCCCGCCTCACAAAGCGCATCACTCTAGGGCGTGTATTGCCCTCCCTAAAACTAATTAGCTTGCCAATGAGTGCTCTAGTCTCCCCGATACGACGTTCAATCCTGCACTGCCAAGCTGGTACAGCTAATTTTGGTCGTGTGGCTCTGTCACTGTCTGAGAATTTGACATGAGCCACACGACATATCGCAACAGCTCCACAGTACAAGATTGAATGTGTATCAGTCAGATCTTTGCTGTCTTTTAAATAATTAGACAGCTGAGAGTCTAGAGCACACACCAGCGCCTTGTTTTTTTTATGCATGGGCAATCGAGGTAAACGTGGTCTAAGTTCAGGCGGAGTAGAGCGGTACTCACGGAAAGCATCCTCCAAAGCGCTCCTCAATTTTTCATTGCACTGGGGACTCACGGATATAGCCCTATCATCATCCTCTTCATCAACGTGGTTGGGTCGCGGTGAAACACTGTTAAGTTGTACCGCGACCAATGACGAAGCAGGTGTAACATGACTATTCCGTGACTCGAGGCGTAGGCGATCAAGCACCGCATCATCCAGCATATGGTTACGCTGGATGACCCGCACCTGATCCGACAGTCGTTGCGCCGACACGTTGACAGCTGGCTCAAGCACCTGAAACAGAGAGAGCATTCGAACACGGTACGCGGTCAGGTTGTTTCCTCCCTCTGTAGCCCCATAGTATGAGCGCATGACGTTCTCGTTGATTGATTGTGTCCATTTCATGCGCTGCACACTTCCGCCGGGAGCTGGGACCCTGTCAGAAGCCGATGGGCCTCGAGGTCCTAAGCGGTCCGGCGGCCGGCGTCCTCCCCGTCGGCGAACAGGTGGTGGCGTCGTCGGCGGAGAGAAGTACTCGTCGCTCGAGCTCGACGCAACTGCCGCGGCCGGGGTCGTCACAGCACTTACAGTGGCGCTGGAGACCGGCGGCGGCGAGGCGGAGCTGAGCAACGAGTCCGGAGGTGGTGGGCGTGCAAGTTGTCTCGCGGCAGATCTTGTCAACATTATTTCGATTATATCATTATTTTATTTTCATTCCTGTAGTTTTATTTACGGTGACACCTGTCATGTCACTTGCGGTAGATTTTCTTCATTGAATTATTTATTGTTTATATCCGTTAGTTAAAAAAGTATGAATATTCTATTGATTCCTTTGATTTTTCTTTCCTTTGAATATCTTGTGTATAATAACTATGGTAAAATATAATGAAATCGAAAAATATTAGTTGAATTAGTTGACGTACGTGTTGCCGTTTTTTTTTTTTTTTTTTTTTTTTTTTTTTTTTTTTTTTATTATTATTATTATTATTTTAATAATTATAAACTAGCGCTTGACCGTAATCCCGCCTGATGGTAAGCAGTGATGCGATCGTTGATGATAAAGCGCGCTAGTTTATTAAGAGCCTATTCACTCAGAAAAACTGAGCGAATAGGAAGGAAGACGGCAGTTGAGCGAGGTGATGCAATGTTAAACCCAACAACACGACCAACGATGCTGCGCCAAAGGGAGATTAATCTGAAGACCCTCCACGACCAAACTCCCAACACAACAACATTAGGCGCATCGTACCTGGCACACATCGCAACACAACTGCTCAGACCCGTCCTCTGTACGGCTTCACCAGACATCTTGCCGAAACACAACCAATCGCTTGGCGGCAAGGCTTTGTCTGGTGGGTGGTAACTTCTGCCGGCGGCCGATGTTATGGCCTACCACCGAGATATTATTTCGCAACTTAATCCATTTGCGGTAAGCAACCCTTCCGCGGGCGGCGGGGGGCAGGGCACGCGGCACGTGGTCGCATCGCTATTCGCTCATACTAATACCGGTGTTGTCAGTTTTTTAAAAATTACCAATATTCGGGGAAGTTGGAATTAATTCGCGGGAAAAAAGATTATTTCAAAATTCATTAGTATTCTTACTATGATGATTACGTAAAATTTTATATTATATTTGGTCAAGTGTTTACCTAACCTTTATTATCCTTATGGGTCGGACAGGATTTTCTTTACATATTGTATACGTATGAAAATTATAACTTGACATTTAAATGTAGTAATAACTATGATTTATGTTCTAATTTTATAAATTCATTTATATAATTCATGTAATCAATAATTTAGCATGATAGTTTTAATGATTATTTTAGAAAAATTACAATTCCTGCAAATACATTTATTTTAATTTCAAACATTTCATTTCATTTCATAAAATTTTAATCTATTAAAAAACTTGGTAAGCATTAATATCACATTCTAAAACCCATCCGTGCTTTGGAAAGCACATTAAGCTGTTGCTCGATTGACTGGTTGTCAGAAGCACGATAGTTTGAAATTGTCAAATCCGAGCTTTGTTCAAAGGCTTATTATTCCGGAAATAACTGTTTAAATGGTAAGAATAGCTGGTCGCTCTGATTAACTCAAGTCAATGTTTGTCAATGTCAGTGACGCAGTCGTTGATGGTAAAGCGCACTAGTTTATTAAGAGCCTATTCACTCTAGCCTTGAAGACACTCAAATTGTAGTCTGATGGAAACACCGCCGCTGGCAAACTGTTCCAGTCCCTCGATGTACGCGGTATAAAGGAGGAGGCGAAACGCTTCGTCCGGATCGTAATTGTGTTAACAACGTAAGGGTGGAAACTCGCCGTACGACGCGTATTTATAATATTTCATTGTTGTTGTATTTTCTTGTGTTCATCACAATATTATAGTATTGTATAAAGTAATGTTTTTTTTTTTTAAATTCAGACAGCTCTGCTGCTGGGGAGTTTGTTTCGCCACTTCTTCATCCCAGTGAAAGCACTAGGAAGTGTCGATGGGTGGGCGTTTTGGGGGAGTGTATGTAATATATATTGACGTTCAAAAAGTGATGATTCTCAGCCTAATTTGAATAAATGAGTTTTGGTTTTGATTTTGTGGAGGTCAGATAGGCAGTCTGCATCTCGCAAGCAGAGTTTACCGAGCAGCTAGCACGTATAATAACTTCACGACATCAACCCGTGGGCAAGTGCCCACCAGACAATACCAGTGTGGTCGGAAGATCCTCCCTTTTCTATGAAGGATGAGTGAACTTAAAATGCCTCCCTGTTCCTCATACCTCTTAAAAAGTAATACGATGAAATAGATTAGTACTTATTATGTTTGTCACATAAATTCGTACTAGTAATTGTTTTCTTTCATTTATACTCCTCTCGCGATAGCATTAGATAGAAATTTTTAAAATAGGTTGTTTTTAGCACACACTTTGTGATAGTGCATATGCATATATGTATTTTTTTGCTTTGTTTTATATGTATGTAGTTAAAATTGATTTTAAATTTATTATAATCAACTTATTATATACCAAATGTTTAAATCAATTCATTTGAACTATCTATCTTTTAAATTTGTGAGGCTTTTAATTAATAAAATGATTTAGTTTTTACATAAGATACTAGTGTCAATCGTCAAAAACTAAAAGAATCACACGTGGTCAGTACCTGGAATGCTTTACGTTTTATTAAAAATCTACCAAAACTGAAATGTTTCTTAATAAGGTCATCCGTTGTGGCAGTTGAGTATTTTTTTTTTTTATTTTATTGGCTTCTGCCATAATACTCAACTGTGTTTGATTGTTATTTACTTGTCGATATTAGTGATTGCTTGATATTTTTAAAATTGTTTAAATTTATCTCAAAAATTAGATAATTTACATCGCTGCTTCTATGAATCTCTTTTGTCTAAAGTTAATGCGAACGGAGTGTATTGCAGTAATAGATTATAGATATAGGTACTACTTTTGCTAACATTTCTTAGATTATTTTTAAGAAATATCGACGTTAAGATATAAAAAAAGAATATTAATTTTTTAGATTGTTCGCCACCGAACATATTTGCCGAAGCACAGACTGCAGATGACAAGCTTTTACCAAGATCGAAGGAAAAATATGAATTAACCTACGAAAATTTCATCCAATGGAAGAAAAATGATTCCTCGTTCACTGAGAATGTATTTTTAAATTACTTCAATGAAATGGCACAGAAATACAAGCCTACGACACTATGGTGTATATATTCCATGTTAAAAAACACTGTTTGGACTAAACATGGTATTGACCTCAAAAAGTATTCCACCCTGATTGAATTTCTCAAGAGACGCTCAGAAGGGTACATAAAAAAAAAGTCCAAAATACTAACGCCGAATAACGTTGAAAGGTTTTTAAAAGAAGCTCCGGATGTTCAGTATCTGGCAACAAAGGTTAGTTGAACTTCTTATCTTTCCCTACTAGTTAACGTAAAAGTGTATAGTGCTGTAAACCCCCACCCTATATAAAGTTAACAAATATCATCATCATCAACCTTTTTATCGTCCCACTGCTGGGAACAGGTCTCCTCTCCTACAGAGAAAGATTGAGCGTAATCACCACGCTTGCTCAATTCGGGTAGGTGATTTCAGACTTAAAGTCCAGGTCTCCTCAAGATGTTTTCCTTCAGGTGAAGGAAAACATGACTGATTACAAGGTTGTAATCAGTCATTGGTGTCCAAGATATACGTAGAATGTATATATAACTTAGAAAAGTTACATTGGTGCTCGCCTGACCTGAAATCGAATCCGCACACTCATACTTGAGAGTCTGGTGCTTTAACCTCTAAGCCACCACGACTTAACACACGCAAATATCAACTTTATGTAAATGTATTATTAAGCCCATTTCAAATTGACCAACAATATTGAAAATGTAGTAATTTGTAGCATAAAGTAAACTTCCTTTTGTAGTAATTAAGGCTACTCAAAATTGTTTAAAATTTCATCTCTTTTCAGGTTGCGTTAATATTCGCAATTACTGGTGAAATTGGACGTGGGGAACTAATTAATATTACTACAGAAGACTTAGAATATCACGGTAAAACACTTCTAGTCCGAGTCACAGATCATAAAAACAATATGGCGCGCTCATTTACTATTCAAGGTCCGTTCTTAGAAATAGTAAAGAAATACGAAGCTCTACGTTCGAAAAAAGCAACGAATTCCCGCTTCTTTCAAAATTTTCAAAAGGGTAAATGTACGACTCAACCTATCGGTCAGAACAAATTTGGCGCCATGCCAAAGGAAATCGCAAAGTTTTTGAAATTACCAGATGCTCACTTGTACACCGGACATAGCTTTAAAAGTACTTCAGCTAAGATGCTGGTTGATTCCAGGGCAGATGTAGTGACCCTTAAGGGTCCACGCTCAAGGCGGTCTAAGGGACCCCCTGAATCTTTTATCGAGCAGTCTAAAACAAGTTTATGTGCCCAGTTAGCAGAGGTGATCAATTCGGAGCCCGGATTTAAGAAGATATGTCTTCCACCGCGAACTTCTAATTCCTATGTCACTAATTTATTGGTGCCCCCTAGTACTGCAGAGGAATTGGAAGATGCTTGTGCCTCCTATGAAAATACTTCGTCATCTTCATCTTTCTAGGCAACTGGAAACAATGGAGCTTTCTCCTAAATAATCATCGCTAAACCAAATCAGCTTCGGGTAGAAGTTAACTTCTAAAGTACAATAGAATGCAGTACTAAGAGTTATACATTAATTAAAACTACCCCCAGAAAGCTCTTATGTTTTTTCCAAGAAACAATCATCCGGCTTGGTTAATTTGGAACTCGATATAATTTTTTTTTTTTTAAAGTAGGAGTCGAGTGTTCAAGTTACTTTTTATTTTAGATTAAGAAATGATAGAAATGGCCTGAACGATTTTCAAAATTACGAGGTGAATTGGTAGGATACGGCTTACACTGAAAAATGAACTTTAAATTGTAATTTGTAAAATTGGAATTTTGTAGGTATACTTAACTAAGTAAATTTTTGCAAAGTTCGTCTTAACTAGTCGGTCTAGTTAAGTTAATTTTTTATATTTTAAAATGTAAGATTTATAAATCTGTACAATAATTGTAAATAAGTATAATTCATAGATGAATTTCGCACATAGTGTTTAGAATCCGCTGCATTTGAATTTCGATCTTTTCAAGTCATTGTTTTTTTTCATAATTTCGCTGTTTATTCTTTAAGTTTCGAAAGTTTGCTCCACCGTGAAGTATTATTTATTGTTAGATTAACTTGCGACGTTGCGAAACGAAATTGCGACGTCAGGGCACGCATTTCCGCAGCTTGGGCAAAATGGCGTGAGGTGTCAGGTGTCATTTGTGACACCAAAATGCCGGTTAAGCTTAAGGGGCAGGTCTATAAGACTATCATTAGACCTGTTCTCCTGTATGGCAGCGAGGCGTGGCCTGTGCTTGAGCGACACAAGCAAGAGCTGCGTGTCACGGAGATGAACATGCTGCGGTGGATGTGTGGAGTTACGCGGAAGGACCGCATCAGGAACTCCCACATCCGTGGCAGTCTTCATGTCCGTGACATAGCGGAAAAACTGCAGGAGGGTCGTCTACGTTGGTACGGTCACGTCTTACGAAAACCGGCATGTTACGTGGGTCACAAATGTCTTGCCATGGCGCCTCCCCGGGCTGGAACAAGCGGGGTAGACCAAACAGGTGCTGGCTTGACGTGGTAAGAGATGACATGCGTGCCAACAATCTCACACCACAGGATGCTAAAGATCGCGCGAAATGGAGGAAATTAAGCAGGAAAGCGGACCCCGGGCTCCAACGCGAAAGCCGCGGATGCAACCGGGATAACCGCTGAGATGATGATGATGATGATGATGAGATTATCTGAATATTATAAAACATTATACGCTATTAAATATTTCTTATGCTACGACTCCTACTACTCAGTTCACCTAAATTATACTCTATTTTTGTCAACACGGTAAAAATTACATACCTTTTAATACTTATTTAATCCACTTTGTGAAAGTTCAAAATTATTTATTTAAAAAGTGAGTTTCTTTTTTTTCATATGTGTATAATGTACACTAAATAATTATATGTACTGATATGTAACTAAAATAATAATAATAAATTTTTAAAGAAATGTTTGAATAATTTGTTTATTTTACTCCATATTTTTATTTCATATTTGCTTAGTTGTCATAATTATACCTTAATAATCTTGTAACATTTGAATAACGTGGAATGAAAATAAATATATTATTTATACAGAGTGGTGCTGACAATACGACAATAAATGAAAACACGAACAAAGCTGGTTCATAGGAATAATCCTAAACACCTAGCATCAAAAATAAAAAAATAAAAATTTCAAACAAACTAAATCGCATAAAATTGTAAACGGAATAGAACATCCTTTAAAAATATTGGTTCACTGACCTCCGATCGGCGACAGCGTGATCCTGTATCGACTTGCATTTTTCGCGCCATTATTATTATATTTTGGTACCGCAGGATGCGGCGGTCATTAACCTGTAAGCGTTTCCTTATCAACATTTGTACATCATGTAGATGTGAAAAATGAAAAATAATTTCCTGTGACTAAACTAATGGACATATTTATGTGGTTTTTTATGGGTCGACTGAGAATGTGTTGAAGTACACGATGTTTAATTAATTGTCGTATTGTCAGCACCACTCTGTATAAATATAACAAAGAAATCTTTTGTCGTCATAATGACAGTAAATCCCGCCATTTCATTTTGTGACACAAGATTGTGTCACAAAGTAAAGTGGATAGTTCAAACTTCGAAGTGAAACGGACACTATATTAATTACCTTTTCTTGACGAGAAAACACATATGGACAGGGGCGTGCACAAAGATTTTATTGGGGGTATGCATAAATATACCTACTATCCAAATCTCTGTGCTTATATATGGTAAAACTTAAAAAACGTAACTTAGACGTAGTTTCAATTTAACATAGTCGCGTACCTACTTTTTCGCATGTCAACATTGAATTGATGTTTGTGCGTGGCTACAATGAACATCTAAGTATGTGATTGATGATAAGAACAAGTCAAATAAATGATATACGTGGGGTATTAGGTATTTTTTATTTGCCCAAATGAATACAATGAAATTATCATCATCTCAGGGTTAATACCAGTCGCATCCAAAGCTTTGGAATCTGGGGTCCGCTTTTCCAGTCTAATTGCTGATTTTGGCGAAATTTCGACAATTTCCGTGAAGCGACTGCCGTCTGACCTCCACAACGCGAAGGCAATATCGAAGCATTGAAGTTAGACCAATTGTTGGACTTTTGTGGGCTCCAACAACCCGTAACGACTGCCACTAGATGTTCGCATGGCAACCGAAACCAACGGCTTAACGTGCTTTCCGAGATACGACCAGACCAGTGCAAATATTCATATTCATGCATACAAATACTTACACTGCGCGAGGATCGAACCCGCGCCTCCTTACGCAACGGCCGCGTTCGCTACCGCTACGCCATGTAGGCTGTCAAAATACAATGAAATGGTATTACTAACTCAACTGTAAATAAGTAATAATTTATTTCTCAAAAAACTAAAAAAAAATATTTCACTATCTATAAATTAAATCAACGCGCCTATCTATTTTTAAATAACTCTGTAAAAATCAAATATATATAAGATCGTTTTGAAATCGCTAAAAGTTCTTTTAAAATGGACAGATAGACAAATCTATGAGTCTGCTTTGGCTTTTCATAAATATGCGTAATGCACTACTCATTGGAATCATAACTATTAAATTTTGCTAATTTGTAAACTTCAGGAAAATTATTACAACATAAAGTATAGTATTGAAATTCAAAAGCAAGTAGGTTGAAAAACTTAAGGTCTTTTAAGTTTTTATAACGCCGAACTGTCAAAGCCGTGTTTTAAAATAATATACCTATACGAGAAACAAAACAATTTATTTGTACACACTACACAACCTGCTAACCACATATAATTATCATAATACTTTTTATAAAGACAACCTTTCTTTTGTGTTAAACCAAAAACTCTAAAATAAATGAATATTCAATTCCGCTTAAAACAATCAATACATATTTAACCCAAAAACACCAATAATGAAACAACATAAGCTGCTAAAATAAAAAGGTATTTGAACGAACAACAATCATGCTATATTTCTGAACTTCTTAAATTCGTCGCATTATTAGAAGCTGTGCTTATCATGGGCTTTAAACCCAAAGAAATTTCACGCACACGTACACAACAGTTTAGGCACACAAGCAAATAATTTTATACACAGACAGATACGGAAGAGGCACATTTTGTTTATGCTTACGCCGTAAGAGGCGTGGGTGTCGCGCCTAAGGCAACTAATGTGTCTCGTTAGCACTAGCCACTAGGCCCAATAGATGGCAGTGTTATCAATAACTGATTAACAAAGTCTTTTAGTTTTAACTTTGTAGTATATAAATTATTTTACAGTATATTATAATTTTAGAAGACTATTAGGGTATGCAGAGCTTTTCTGCTTGTAAGGAGCGCACGCGCCTGCATATGGACAATAAGGACAGCTGTAATGCCATAGTTTAAGCTTATTCAGATAAAAGCGATGTCGTTTTATTATTTATTTATTAAATATTGCACACCAACGACATATTTACAATCCGGTCTTCAGTTCTGTGTAAATACATCACTTATAGGCATGCGCAACATTCACAAAAAGAAATTGACAATTCTTTAAATTATTATAATATTTGCAAAATACTGGTTTTTGCGATGTTATCTCCGTCCTTTGATCAGTTACTTCCGAGCAACCCACTAATTGCGTATCATACTGTTAATCTTAACTTGATTCTATTTGATTAATTCATGCATATAAAAAAAAAAATGAACTTGCAATTATATGCAGCAGAAGAACTTTTAATTTTGATCGAATAAACAGCGGGTCTTAAACTAGGCACGGCTTGTATCTTGGTGGCCCCAATATCTGCTAAATATCTTTTCCTTGAATCTTGTTGAATTATGTTACTACCTGGTTATTTCTTATACTCTACCCTGCAGGGTAATTGCATAAAACATTATCAGTAGCAATGAGTTTTATTTTCATATTTCAACAACATTTACTTTGTTAAGCCGACACATTTTCGAACAAAGGGAGCAATGGAGTAGGAATTATATTCAAAATTATTCCAACTGATAGTAATGGTATGTTACGCATTTAGGGTGCTGCTCGACGTATGTGTAATTAGTCAACATGCTCTTCTTTTTTCAGAATACAAGCTAATCACAATAGCTTCAGGCAAGCAGGTGATAATGTACCAGCAACACACTTTCTCGTTTAGAGGAAATTTGAAGACCCGGGCAAGCTGTTCTAGGTATTTCCAGAAGAAATGCCCAGCGCGACTCGTACTAGATCGAACTGGTGCACTCATTGCTCTCGTTAATAAACACAATCATCCTCCACCAATTTATAAACAAATGCCAGACGGGACGTATGTGAAAATTATGTTAAATGTTTAAATGAAAAATGTTTGTCTAAATGAAACTATAAAAGAAACAATGGTGTTAAATTTTTCAAAATCTTTTACAAACTGAAACTATTTCATTTTATTTATTTTCTCATGTTTAGGTATCGATACTATATATACCTATCAAATTAAAATTTTACAAATACTGACATTTAAATGTAATAACTATGATTTATGTTCTAATTTTATAAATTCATTTATATAATTCATGTAATCAAGAATTTAGCATGATGGTTTTAATGATTATTGTAGAAATTACAATTCTTGCAAATAAATTTATTTTAATTTTAAATATTTAATTCCATTTCATAAAATTTTAATCTATTACAAAACTTGGTAAGCATTAATGTCGCATTCTAAAACCCATCCGTGCTTTGGAAAGCACGTTAAGCCGTTGCTCGATAGACTAGTTGTCAGAAGCCCGATAGTCTCAAGTTGTGGCTGTCAAATAGTCTGCATCTCGCAAGCACATATCTTTACAACAAGTGTGTTGGCAAGTGCCCGCCAGACAATACCAGTCTGGTCGGAGGATCCTCCCTTTTCTATAGAGGATGAGTGACCTTTACACCCTGTCCCTCATACCTCTCAAAAGTTATACGCTGTAATAGATTAGCACTGATGTTGAATTTATTATAATCAACTTGTCGGAGATCGTCGATTAATTTTAATAGAAGTTGCTGATTTGATTTACGTAGTAGAGGGGCGAACGCTTGTGACGTTATTTTGTGATGACGTCACATGGACAGAGTCGCTTTGGAAAGTGGGATTCGTCGAACGGGCACTTTGCATCGAGACGCGGACTAAGGCACTTCTCCGAACCGAAACTGTCGGTTTGCCTATTCAAATTGTAATTATGAAGATTGGAGGGTATATCTACACGTCGTGCTTTAATTCAAAACTCACCTACGAAACGGAACCTGTACCACCACACCAAGATGATGTCGACCCTACCGCTCTGCCGTCGCTGTCTCCGACATCAGAAGTGGGATGAAGAACTACACTGCTCACAATCTCGTTATAAATCATTATCAGAATAACAGTCACTTTCTGCCAATATTTTTATAGTACTGGTGTGATTACTTGTGTGGTAGTTGTTCATTGCCTTTGTATGAGCTGGATGCTGGATGTCCTGGCAGCGAGGCTGGAAGTGAACGTCACGTTACGAGGTGCGCTCAATTGCTGACACAGAAGAGATCGCTCCGCGTGATAGTGCGCTGCAGGCGTGCAAGTGCCGGCTGGACGCGGCGCTATCGCGACAGTGCTGGCTGTTGCTTGGCGCGCGACAGTGCTGGCTGTTGCTTGGCGCGCGACAGTGCTGGCTGTTGCTTGGCGCGCGACAGTGCTGGCTGTTGCTTGGCGCGCGACAGTGCTGGCTGTTGCTTGGCGCGCGACAGTGCTGGCTGTTGCTTGGCGAGCAAGGTGCGCCTGCGGAGCGGGCAAGGTGCGCTTGCGGAGCGCACTTCTAGCTGCTTGGTGAATCGCATCAATGGCGTGTGGCGCTGCTGGAGCTGCGCGTGCGGCGCAGCCGGAGCTGCGTGCGTTTTGCTGAACGCCCAAGGTTTCAAGACTTGAGCATCTACTCTGCAGGCGATGAGAAGGTTTCAAAATACCCAAAACGTTTGTGGTAACGTAATGGGATTTTATGAGAGCTCCGAGATGTCTGGTGTGCAACGGTTGATAACTGCCAAGTGGCAGGGGTTTGCCAGAAATTGCCATAATCCGGTGAGTCGTACTATTTTTATTTTGATTCCGTGGCCGAATGTTCTCTTGTCAAGGAATCTGTAATTTCATTGGTGTATGTACACACGTGCCAGTATATATACAGTGTACAAGGTTGTGCCAGTGTGTTGTGTACTGCACCATTTCTTTGCGACATGATCATAAGAGTTATTTGCAAATTTTATTTTTTGTACTACCCGTATTCTTTGTTATAATGGGCAGATAAATTTTAAATCAGAATTTTAAAATTATGTTTGGTTTGTCTTTATTTCGAAACTAAAGTTCACTGTGGCCTATAGTTACGAGCTCACTTGAGTTTCTGATAGTATGTGTGACTAGACTATTAAATCTTCTCAAGAGAACAAGCGGTAACGAACATAGAAATGAGTGCTATTTACGAAAAATCTAAATTTGATAGAAATGAGCTAAAGTAATGAAATGTAATATTGGTGAGTTGTTTGATGGCGATAATGGCGATCGTTACCTATTGAAATCGTTGATTGGAAACAGAACTTATAAGTACCCCACGATCGCATAGGTACGAAAGATTTTTCCAAGTAATGTCTGCTGAGTTAGATTTTCATAATGTAGAAGATGGCGAGGAGGGTGCCTCCGCCAGCAAATAGAACACGTATCATGGCTATGTGGTCGCGCTGCTCGCACTAGTCTGTAGTCGTAACTGCAACCCAGTGAGGGGTTGTTCAGGGCGCGATGGGCAGCTAGTGGTGTGGCGGGGACACTAGTAGGTATGGTCGCACTGCATGCACTAGTCTGTAGTCGTAACTGCAACTCAGTGACGAGTTGTTCAGGGGGCGATGGGCAGCTAGTGGTGTGGCGGGGACCTAGGTAGATATGGTCGCACTGCATGCACTAGTCTGCTGTCGTGACTGAAACTCAGTGAGGAGTTGGTCAGGGCACGATGGGCAGATGGTGGTGTGGTGGGGACCAGGGTCTCGGAGGAGACTATTAGATGTACGGTCATGTGTTGACCTGGGAGTCGTGGACTCTAAGAGTTGGTCGTATCACAAGAGGTGATGACGATATGGGTGTCAACTAGGAGTTGTCACTAGCTACTGTGGTAGCGAACCATGGTGTGTTTTCTTATTGAAGATTATGATTTTGATTTGATAATTATGAGGCTTGGAGGAACCTTTTGTGTTTTCTTTTTGAAATTTGATAATTATGAGGCTTGAAGGAAGCTTTTGTGTTTAAGTTGTTAAAATGATTAAGTTGGTTTGGTTTTCTAATAGTCATAGTAATTAAACGTGACGTGTGACTGTCAGGTTGGCCGAGTCGGTTTTCTGTGCCTTTTTTAAATTTGTTACAGACATGCACGAGGACGTGCAACGGGAAATATCGAAGTTTGGCCGGAATCGGCGGTTGGCCTGGTGAACTGGATCCCGGACTCCGAGGCTGAGGGAGCTTCGGATGCGACTGGGATTGGCGCTGGGATGATGATGATGAAGATGCACGAGGACGTGCAACTCGTCAGGCTGGCCGTGTCGGAGATCGTCGATTAATTTTAATAGAAGTTGCTGATTTGATTTACGTAGTAGAGGGGCGAACGCTTGTGACGTTATTTTGTGATGACGTCACATGGACAGAGTCGCTTTGGAAAGTGGGATTCGTCGAACGGGCACTTTGCATCGAGACGCGGACTAAGGCACTTCTCCGAACCGAAACTGTCGGTTTGCCTATTCAAATTGTAATTATGAAGATTGGAGGGTATATCTACACGTCGTGCTTTAATTCAAAACTCTCCTACGAAACGGAACCTGTACCACCACACCAAGATGATGTCGACCCTACCGCTCTGCCGTCGCTGTCTCCGACAAACTTATATTTAGTCTGTCTATAAAGTTGTGAAAATAAATGAGGGTGCTGCAGTCGTGCATATAGTAACCCTGTTGACTTGTCTGAAATCATTTTGATACTAGCACATTATTTTGTAGTAGAAGCAAAACTGGTTTTAATGAAAACACAACTCTGTGGCCTCTGGCCTTTACATAAAATGAGTAAAACAAAAGAAAATATCATACATATTTATTATTATATTTTTAACGTGTTTTTACCAATGAAAAGTATTCCACACACAATAACTGCTTTCATCATCTGATTCCAAATATTCTTCGTTAAAAAGTATTTTCATTGTCAGCTGCGTCACTAACAACGTCTCCCCTACTACTGTCATAAACCTGCTACCTACACTTAGGCGAATAACTAACTCTTCTATATCTTGATATATATATATATATATATATATATATATATATATATATCTATATCATCAATATAGGGTTCACTCTCACATTTTCTTGAAATTTAAAATATATATATGTAATTTAATAATACGTAATATTATAATAATAATTATTAATTTGTAATTTCTATCAGAAGATGGATAGCACTAATTTTAATTCCCAACATGATTAATTCATTTTTAAAATCAGTGGTACATGAAATCACCTAAAGTATCAACATTTGCAAATTATACACAAACATATTTGCAATCTAACCTATAAATGCGCAAACAATCCTCATTTTAGACTTTAAATCGTGTACATAGTAAATTTGGAACTTCTAGTAGATAAAACAAACAGTAACACGATTACACACCTGTTTTAGCAACTGTTCAAGTATAAATATCATCCATATTTGATAAAATTTGTTCAGCTTGGTGTACTAACAAACATTGATGATAAACTTTAAAAATAATTTCGCGAGCTCCACTCCGGTTTGTTTTTCTCATATTTAACATATTTCTTCGATGTTTTGATTAAATACAATTGAAAATTAATACAAATTTCAATAAATAACAAGTCACAAAACAAATCGATGACATTCGATGTGCTTGTGTATTTACTAAGATTTAGTGTTGTCCTACTTTTAAAATTGTTAGTTTCAGAAAGATCCATTTTCACGACTTTATCGACAAACTATACCAAATGTTTAACTTAAATCAATTCATATGAACTATCTCTCGTTTCTGAGGCTTTTAAATAATTAAATGATTTAGTTTTTACGTAAGCTACTAGTGTCAATGGTCAAAAACTAAAAGAATCACAGGTGGTCAGTACCTGGAACGCTTTAAGTTTTATTAAAGTCTACCAAAACTATTTTTTTTTTTCTTAATAAGGCCAAACGTTCTGATATTCTCCTCTGTACTACAGGTTTTCCTGAAACCTACTTCAGATAAAAGCTCTCACAAAGGACTTTTAACATTTAAACTGTTAGCTTTTAGTATAATTGTAACTACCTTTGTGGAGAAATAAATAAATTTATTATTATTATTATTATTTATTATTATTCTTAACCGTGACAAAATAATTAACAGTGTTTGGTTGTTATTTACTTGTCGATATTTGTGAATGCTTGATATTTTTAAAATGGTTTTAATTGATCTCAAAATTAGATGTTGCTATGTACCCAGGTGGGGGCAGGGGGAGGCAGCTGCCCCCACGGAAATCTCACAGAACATGTATAAACTCCCCTATATACAGGTAACCGAGTACAAATATAGCGCACAAAGATTACCCTCTCTAAAAATTTAACTTGCCCCCCCTAGGTCTGCCTTGCCTATGGGCCAGAATCTGGGTACGCCCATGTCTATGAATCTCTTTTGCTTAAAGTTGATGCGAACGGAGTGTATTGCAGTAATAGATTAAAGATATGTGTACTACTTTTGCTAACATTTCTTACATTATTTTTAAGAAATATCAACGTTAAGGTATAAAAAAAGAAAATTTTTTTTTTTTAGATTGTTCGCCACCGAATATATTTGCCGAAGCACAAACTGCTAACGACAAGCTTTTACCAAGATCGAAGGAAAAGTATGAAGTAGCCTACGAAAATTTCATCCAATGGAAGAAAAATGATTCCTCGTTCACTGAGAATGCATTTTTAAATTACTTCAATGAAATGGCACATAAATACAAGCCTACGACACTGTGGTGTATATACTCCATGTTAAAAAAAACGGTTTGGACTAAACATGGTGTTGACCTCAAAAAGTATTCTACCCTAATTGAGTTTCTGAAGGTACGCTCAGAAGGTTACATAAAACACAAGCCCAAAATATTAACGCCGAATAACGTTGAAAGATTTTTAAAAGAAGCTCCGGATTTTCAGTATCTGGCAACAAAGGTTAGTTGAACTTCTTATCTTTTCCTTCTACGTAACGTAAAAGTATTTAGTTCTGTTCCCTACTACATAACGTAAAAGCGTATAGCAAATACACTTTATTAATAATACTTTATTTTGGTGTCAATGAATTATAAAGCTGATTTCAGATTGACCAACACCATTGAAAATGTGGGAACTTGTGGCGTAAACTTGTGTAGGAATTAAGGCTATTTACTCAAAATTGTTTAAAATTTCATCTATTTTCAGGTTGCGTTAATATTCGCAATTACTGGTGAAATTGGAAGTGGGGAACTAATTAATATTACTACAGAAGACTTAGAAAATCACGGTAAAACACTTCTAGTCCGAGTCACAGATCATAAAAACAATATGGCGCGCTCATTTACTATTCAAGGTCCGTTCTTAGAAATAGTAAAGAAATACGAAGCTCTACGTTCGAAAAAAGCAACGAATTCCCGCTTCTTTCAAAATTTTCAAAAGGGTAAATGTACGTCTCAATTTATCGGTAAGAACAAATTTAGCGCCATGCCAAAGGAAATCGCAAAGTTTTTGAAATTACCAGATGCTGACTTGTACACCGGACATAGCTTTAAGAGTACTTCAGCTACGATGCTGGTTGATTCCAGGGCAGATGTAGTGACCCAAAAGGGTCCACGCTCAAGGCGGTCTAAGAGACCCACTGAATCTTTTATCGAACAGTCTATTAAAACAAGTTTAAGTGCCCAGTTAGCAGAGGCGATCAATTCGGAGCCCGGATTTAAGAAGACATGTCTTCCACCGCGAACTTAGAATTCCTATGTCAGTAATTTATTGGTGCCCCCTACTACTGCAGAGAAATTGGGAGACGCTGGTGCCTCCTATGAAAATACTTCGTCATCTTTTCAGGAACTGGAAACAATGGAACTGCGTGGCTTTCTCCTAAATAATCATCGCTAAATCAAGTCAGTTTCGGATAGAAGTTACCTTCTACAGTACAATAGTAGGCAGTATCCAAAATAAATTTAAATAAATGTAAATTAATTTAAACAGGGCGTTGCTACTATGCTTTAGTAATATACTAAGAAGAGTGTATAATATATCTTTTAAAAATCTGATTTCTAGCATGTGCACTGCGTATATAAATTTGGTGTATCAGTAATTTGTGAAAGTTATATATAAATTAAAACTACCCTCCAGAAAGCTCTTTATGTTTTTGGTTTTTCCCAGAAACAACCGCCCGGCTCGATTAAATTGGGACTCGATATTACTTAATAATTTTCTTTTTTTTTTAATAGGAGTATCTTGTTTCTTTTTTTTTTCTAAATTCAACCCCTACTGCTTTATTACGTGTGTTCAAGATATTTGCTTGCTTCGATTAACAAATAATTTAAATTTCGATTAAAAAACGATTTAGAAATGTCCTCAACGATTTTCAAAATCACGAGATGTATTGGTATCCGTTCACACTGTAACATTAACTTTAAATTGTAAAAGACAGCTCCTTTACAATTTAAAGTTAATTTTTCAGACAATTCCAAAGGAGGTGGGTTGATAAGAACCATTTTTCGCCCATCATGCACTCGAAAAAAGAAGTTTCGAACTGCGGCAATTTTTAAATGTAATTGTAAACTTGAAGATATGTATTTTCTTATATTATAAGATTGACATGATAAATGAAATGGTAAGTCAAAGAAATGATTGCCCAAAAAGATAATGTTTTGGATTTTTTTATACTCTTTAGTCGTTATTTTAGTTTTCGAATTATTATTGTATTAAGAAGCGTTTCATGCACCAAAGTAAAATAGTACTTATAAAACTCATGAAGGGTAGAATCACAAGCAGTCAAAATTAATATGGTTCATGGCGAAAAATGGCTCGTTAACAACCCACCTCCTTTGGAATTTTCTAGGTATTATACTTAGGTAACTAAGTCAATTTTTGCAAAGCTCGTCTTAACTATTCAGTCAAAAGTACAATATTTTAAAGAGATTTTTGTGTATTTAGTACTATATTATACTAATTTATAGTATTATAAAATTTATAAAAATGCCCACTAAAACTTTTTTGATTCGACGATTTTTATATTTACAGAAGCCAGCACATCAAGCTTACAATCTGTCAAATTACTTTTTATATTTTCAAATGTAGGATCTAAGGGCATACATGTAAATTATTGTAATATAAGTACCTATAATTCATACATTCAGTACCTATAATTTTTCAATTAAATAAATTTAATTGAAAAGTTTACTTCAAACTTGAAATATTATTTATTACTAGATTAATTCCTCTGAATGTTACAATATACAACATTAGTTTTTGTGTATACGAAACCCGAAACATGTCCAGTATTTTTAAGCAAAAAATCTATGTAAACCACAAAGTTATGAGCTTGTTGTCCTACTTGGTTGTCCCAACAAAAATATGGTCCACGCTCCGTTTGAACGGGCGAGCCGGGGGCATTGACCTGTGGCGTCATTGAGCACGGGCATACGCACGCGTAAGCTGCGTAGCACGCTCTGTTACCATAGTGTAATAATTTCTAAGTGTATTTGTGATAAAATATAATATGGTGTAAAAATTATTGCAATCGATTGAGTTGCTTATTCTGAACAAACTATATTCAGGTTTCGTATTAACAAAAAAATACGTTGTAAATGCTATTAAGTATTTCCTATGTTATAAGCTTCTACTCCGTTCACCTATATTGTACTCTATTTTTTCGACATGGTAAAAATGACATACTTTTTAATATAAAATAATATTTCTTTTAATCCACAGTGGATTAAAAAAATATCATATATGTTCAAAATTATTTATTTATAAAGCAAGTTTCTTTTTTATTCATATTTGTAATGTAATGTTATGTCACTATTTATTGATACTTATAGTAAGTTGATAGACAGTTGTGGGGTAGGCACCACAACTCGATAATTTCAGTTTCTTAAACTGTTTCATGAATTAAATGTTCTATGAACGAATTAAGTGTGTCTTGATAATGTCCCATATTTATGCTCTTGATTGACCGAAGAGTCGGCGCGGATCCACTCCGCTCAGGCCATAGACGTGCTCAGTCACTGATTTTTTGATTCCTCTACGTTAATAATTTGTGAATTATGGTAACATTATTTTAAAACCGTTCACTACCCATTTTAATATAAAGTCTCAGTTGAGGCCATTCAATTAGCTTCCAATTGTATTGAAAAATTTTGTGTGCAAAAGCTATGTTTTTTTTTATTAACTTTCGGCTCCATTACGGCCTCACCTTGGCTTGGGCTGCAATCCAGCACAGTAATGACAATTTTTACAACTCTTTTTGAATGTCGCTATTAATTCAATCTCTCGTCTTTACGTTACGTTTTTATATTATTTATCGATTTATTCGTTGGTTTTGAGAAAGGCCTAAATGGCCTTTTTTGGCCTTCTATGTATACAGTTCACCTTTTATACCCTGTTTTTGTTCGAATGGTAACTTAATACATGTGCGGTAGGCAACACGGTAGGTATACATGCGCGGGTAACGGAGGGCAGGGCACGCGGCACGTGGTCGCGTCACTCATAATTTCAGTTTTTAAAAAATACCAAATTTTAGGGAAGATGGAATTAATTCGCAGAAAAAAAATATTATTTCAAAATTCATTAGTATTGTTACTATGATGATTATGTAAAATTTCATATTTTATTTTTGGTCATGTGTATACCTGACCTTTATTATCTTTTTCGGTCGGACAGGGTTTACTTTACAAATTGTATAGGTATATAGATACATACTATTACTGACATATATAATTATAGATACTATTTATGTAGATGTATACAAAATCAAAAGGGAAAGGTGCTGATGATGGTGGTTGAGTAGTGGTGTTTTTAGAAGGCGGTGTGGGCGTTTCAAGTTTAAATTACATCAGCTATTTCATATATTCAACCTTATAACTTACAGAGTACAAGATACTAACCCTCTCTACGGGAAAGACAACGATTATGTATCAAAACTACACATACTCTTTCAAGGGTCGTAAGAAGACCTACGCGTACTGTTCAAGGTATGTCCACAAGAAATGCCCAGCGCGGCTCAAGTTCAACCAGCAGAGTAAAATCATCATGGCTCATACTGAACATAATCACCCAAAGCCAGCGTTTTACCAGAATCGTATGGGACATTATGTTAAGCTATAAGGCATATAGAAAAACAAGAAAATGCAAGTGGAAAAAACAAAAAGTGCGATAAAAATAAGCACGCTTAGACTTTTGTTCAGTCATTGTGCAATTAACTCCTAACGGTCATAACCATTTATTGAGAACGTGATAAAGCCCTACATGATAGGGCCCGCTGAAGGACAAAATTAGGCTGTGAAACATTGAAAGCGTGTACCTACAATCCTTGTAAGTACAATACTTTTATGTCAATGGCTTATAACAACTCTAAAAATGTCGACAACGAAGCCGAACGTCAAATATTCATTCCATTGATTCTATTTTTTTTTGTACTGGAATTTACCTGGAACCTTCTTGTTACGGGGAAATATTGAAGGTCAAAGTTTCAACTTTTGTAAATGGTTCAAACTTAACTTTTCACAGCATGTGTGCAATTTCATTGCAATTTAAAAGTTGGTTCTATTTTATATTGTAATTATAGTTGAGTTCTATTGTTGAGCCTTTCTTATTGTATAATGCTTTACTTATTAAAAATGTTTAAAACATATACATTGTTGAAAATATAACATTTGTTTTTATTTATTGAATATCGTCAACTGTCATTCATTTCTGTTGTATACAAATACATTTATAGGGTGTATACATCGTGTTCCGGACGACATACAAAAATTTCGACCAATTGTACAGACCGTGGAAGTGAGCTTTTTTTTATTATAGACATAATTTTTGACGTGAAAACGTCTTATAATTAAATGGAGCCGGCTGCACGCACGAAAAAACATGACTCATGCGGCGTTACCACGCTCTGTCACGTTCCATTTAACGGTTATAGTAGCCTCAATGACCTTGTGCATGTGGGCGGAGCTAAACGCCGTACTCCCGAATTCGTAAAATGCGCGCGGTGGCGCGCTAAACTAAAACGACAATCAAAGAATATCCAGAGATGCAGACAAGCCGCGTGTAGGTCGCGATTTGTGCCTACGATTTCAGACGGGGGTATGGATGCAAGACGATAAATGTATATTTTGCATTAATAAATGGTAATATCGTACTATAATATATTTTTAGTATTCTTGATCAATGTTTAAATAAAATCAAGGAGTGCTCGTTACACAGTTTAATGGCCGATCGCAGACTGACAGACATTTGGAAAACAAGTACCCACACATTATAATATATCATAACATTCACATAAAAAATAATGGTAGATGGTAATATCTACCGATTCAACATATTTGAATTTTTTTTTCACTACTTTTCAGTATATGAGTATCATGTCTTTGCAGTGTCCTTGAATTAATTACTAATGCGAATAACATAAACGAGTTCATCGCGTTAACGTAAACCAAACGCGCATTAGGCACTTTGTAATATTTTTATTAAAAAAAAAAAAAAACGTTGAACCACACTAGAAATTACTTTTATCGTGGGTGCATTTTTAAACATATAAATTCACAGACACAAACAGCCAGACCCGGAACAACTACTTGTAGGACATGTTCTGAATATTTGTTCCGCGCGGGAATTGAACCCACGACAAGCAGCGCAGCAGTCAATAGCTTAACCGCTGCGCTAACCGTGCTTTATATAGATGCCTTGAGATTACAAAGCGCGTAGTTTCGGCCGTTTTACATAAAGAGATAGTACCCTATTTATACTGTGTCAGTGACGTCGGATTGAATGTACTTCGTCGTAATGAGGTTTCAAATAAAACACGAGTTATTTTAAAATCTGTAAATTTTAATTCTTCGATCCAATAAATAACATGCGAGATTATAGGCATATCTAAAGCTGCAGAAATTTCTTGCAGTTGAGAATGGCCACAGTCTATTTCTATTGTTCCTACAACTGCACAGCTGATATTGATTTCTGTAGGATGTGCAAAATGTTTCCATACACATACGGCATTTAAAAATAAATAGGGAATGTAGTCCCACTTGTCGTTCTCCAACAATATCTACAGATCCTAAACCACAGTCTATAATTCTCCGTGCTTGGCAATTTTCTTTAGTTCTGAATAAAAGTAAGCAATATTAATTATGCGTCGCCCTTCGATGAAACAAGCTTGAGATTTGTTGAGGTTTTGGTGATATTTTGAGCTAAAAAAAGATATAACATACATTTTAATTAACCCTTGCAACACTGTTAGAGATTTATGTCAAGGAATTAAGAATTTATCAAGAAAAATTAATTAAGAATTAACAAAAAAATAATTTTACAGGTATATGATATATGTATTTGTAAACTAAAAATATAGGTTGTAGGACATGCAGGCATAATTTTACCTGAATGATGATGATGGAACTTGCATCGTTTTTTTGTGCACATAGAGATATATAATATTATCATTTTCTTGACGACATTCTGTATGGATGTCTGACCTAGAATCAACTGCGTTAGTGTTCGACCTAAAAAGCAAATTAAACTTTTAAGTTCTGTCGATTGGTTTCTTTCTCTTCTTTTCTGTAAGTCGAAAAATGTTATTACAATATTATTTGTGAAAAACAGAATATATATATATATATATATATATATATCCTACAGTATGTTAAGAAAACCCTGTCCGACCCGTGAAGGTGTTGTTAGGTATCGATAACTGATTCTACTAATGCATACAAAACCAGGCTAACTTAAAAAAAAATCACCCTAAAAAAATAAATATTATTTCGCAAAAAGAGGTAACTTAATAAATATGCGTTAAGCACCCTTCCGCGGGCGGCGGGCGGCAGGGCACGCGGCACGTGGTCGCATCGCTGTCGCTATTCGCTCATAATAATACCGGTGTTGTCACTTTTTTAAAAATTTGCAAATTTCGGGGAAGTTATTTCAAAATTCATTTGTATTGGTACTATGATGATTACGTAAAATTTTATATCATATTTGGTCATGTGTTTACTTAACCTTTATTATCCTTACGGGTCGGACAGGGTTTTCTTAACATACTGTATATATACGGACAAATCACACAGATTGAGCTAGCCCCAAAGTAAGTTCGAGACTTGTGTTATGGGATACTAACTCAACGATACTATATTTATAATAGATACATATATAGATAAACATCCAAGACCCAGGCCAATCAGGAAAAGATCGTTTTCCATCATGACCTGGCCGGGAATCGAACCCGCGGCCTCCACGTCGCAGGCAGGCGTGTTGACCGCTGCGCCACGGAGGACGTCAAAAAATTTACTGATAACTGTGACATTCCAAGCCCGCCAGCCCGCGTCCATCGACTTCGGCTACTTTAAACAATTACATATAGAAATGAAATATTTACAGGAAGAATCATTTAAAATAATCCAAGTAAGAGTTTTTATTACACATTTTTGCTAATATCGCAAAAACTAAAAGTCCTATCAACTCAAAACTTTTTGTAAAACTGTTTTTACACCAAAACCTTTAATTGAGTCCTAATTTTTGGTTTATATCACCATAAACAAAAAATCACATTTTCAAGTTACGTAAATTTCTAATAAGATTTTTATTTTTAAATCTCCTTACAAACCTATAAATTATAATCTAAGTGCGAGTGTTTACTCACCTGAATAGAGTCTTCTATATTATCAGCGGATGTAGTTAGTCTGATTATTGCCTTTCAAGTCTAAAGATTTCTTTCTAGATTTCCTGGAACAATTCGTAATTGTTTAACTTCAATTGTAAAAGAAAAATGGTTACAAAAGCTAATAGTAATTATAAAGAAAAATACAGTAATATGTAGGTATAAATACAAGAGTATAGGTAGATAGATACTTACGCCACCAGACGCATCTTCAATTCTCATTTGCGAGCTAATCTATGAACGTACACTGACACGATTCGCTCGTAAATATTTGCACTCACACAGACAACCACGCGTAGTCGGCGATAGCCGGAGCAGAGCAGCAAGCGACACAACCCTCCCGTCTGAATGCTAACGCACGACTGCCGCCCGCGCCCGCGCAGAGCACCTCTAAACCTATGTTTCAAAATAAGGATATTTTCTTGGCAAATGTTGATGGATTTAAATACGCTCTTGCAAATTTGTAGCTTTTCTAACCGAATTTTTCAGTGTAAAAATATTTCCACACATCAATGCCGTTTAGAAGTAATAACGAATATTAGCCAAAAATAGCGTTTTGGTAACTATTTTTTTAAGGCAAAAGGCAAAATCCTACGAAAAAATCATCTTTAGTAAATGTTGTACATGAATCAATAGACAAGATATATTTTTTTCAAATCTCAAAACCAAGCCGTTAATTAGAAATTAGCTTCCTAAAGTGACCATTTTACGCTACTAAATGAGACTAAGGCCCTTAAGGCTTGAAGTGCAAGCGAGAGCGCGGAACGAACGACAAAGTCGGCCTCCGCGTTCGGCAGCATTCAACATTCATAATTATGTCTCTCTCCTACTTGAATGAGCGATACATTCACATGGATAGCTTTTATACAATAATACATTTACGTGTTTTGGTCAAGAATGAAATGCAGTGAAAACTGAATGTGGTGTCAATTGTTTATAGCAACGATAATTGCGGCGATAAAGGTTTCGGCGATTCTTTCAATATTGAATATATGTTCAGTGATATATTGTCGAATATTCCTACTTTCATCATTAAAATAAATAGCATCGGTCCGCTAGTGTAGCGATTGTAAGTTATGCTATAATTGAAAAATGTAATTCCATCTATCAGTATTTTCTTATGACGTTGTCACGTTCAACTATCGTCAGTGAATTGACTTTTCAGACAGTTTTTTTTATCAATTGTCATATAAATACCTTGATGTAAATCGGCCAATATACATGCATCTCTTTGTCCCAAGTATAAAAAAAGTTGTATAAGATTGTTCGAGCAAAACGCCTGCTCGATTTGAGTGAGCAAATCACAACTTGCACTCGTTAGAATGTAGGTACTTAGATTTATTAGATGTAAGTTTTAAATGTACTCTCTTTTTTTTGTTTGCCATATTTGTTCGACAAGTTACTAGCAGCATTTTGAAGTTTCTTTATCCAGTATTAAAATGCCCCAACATTTTGGTCTCTTACCGAGCCGGATTGGTAATCCTATGAAGATTTGCTAAAAATCAGTGGATTTGGATATTATTATCGTGGAGTTTTGCCGAATAGATATTCGCCGGAAATGTGACTGTGAACAAAGGACATCAAGCTAATTTACGGTGTTAAGAATTTTAGAGTTAAAATATCGCCACCCAACACTCGGTCAGGTAGTATTTAACCCTGTGATTTAATCATTAAAAAGGTTAGTGTTTCATTTGACTAAAAATATTATGTGTTCCTTCAGTGAAAAGCTCAGTGGATATTTTGATACATTTATAATACAAGATACAATTATAATTGTATCTTAGCAGTATTTTAGTTAACTAATCATTTTGTTTAATGAGTTATGTGCCTAGGTTGGTGTTAGTTAGATATTAGTTGTCTTTCATTAGTTAATTAACCCGTATCAATCAATTGTAAGTATTGCATTAAAGTCGACGTTAGGTAATTAAGTGTTCAAGTATTGAGGAATTTGTGTAGCTTAAATAAAAGTTTAAAGTTAAAATCTCATTTTGTATGCACTTATACATATTTATAACAGGTAGGTACTCGTAGTAGTGAGATTTCATATTTTGTTAATTTGTTATAACAAACCTGCTAGGTACTTATTACTACTTAAGTATTGTGTAGAAATACCTAAGTTGTTATTATATACATTTCAGGTTGACTACATACATCCAGCACTGATTCGAGTAAGTCGTGCCCGCACTGTAAAGCTGATCACATTTTAAGTAGTTGTTCACAATTCCTTTCACTCAGCATAGACGCCCGACTCAAATTAATACCTAATTATAAAGTGTGCTATGACTGTTTTCGTCCAGATCACTTCGCTAACCGATGCAAAATACCAGGAAGCAAGATATGTAAGCGCCGACATAACACTTTGATTCATTCTTCGGGGAACAAAGGTACGGCGAATTCTTGCAATAATGATAACAAATCACGTGGTAGCTCGTCCCATTCCGTATCAACGTCATCACCCACTGACGGCGTCGCTAGCACTACTGTTGCGACTGCGAATGTAAATAATTTAATTTTGTCTGCGAACTTCAGTTCGCTAAGTAGTGAACGTAAACAATGTGCTGTGTTATTATCCACTGCTCTAATCAAGTTATGTGATCACAATGATCGCAAGCACATAGTGCGAGCCATGCTTGATAGCGGTAACACATCGTGTCTTATGACGGAACGATTATGTTCAAGGCTTAACTTAAATACTAGTCAGATAAATGGTTCGGTCCATGGCATTAATAACGTAAGTTCTCGTGTAGGCAAAACATGTCATGTGACGATGACGTCATTAGACAATAGTTATGCTACTAAGTTTTATTGTTTTGTTTTGCCGTCACTGACAACTGTGGTGCCCAGTCGTAATATCGACATTTTAGATCTGAATATTCCCGATAATATCTGCTTGGCTGATCCCACCTTTTATAAGCCATCAGAAGTAGATGTCTTAATAGGAGCGGACCTCTTCTGGGACTTGGTTGGCTCGCAGAGAATTCGACTTGGTATAGGTAAGCCAGCATTGTGTGAAACGTTGTTTGGCTGGATAGTTTCTGGTCCTGTTACCTATGATAATGGAAAATTAACCTTTAACAATATTTCATGCAATTTAACTCAAACTGATTCCTCTAGTGACGACGAATTAATTAAAATTCGTACTGATTTAGAAAACTTCTGGAACCCAAAAGAGATTAATTCACCATTCTCACATTATTTACCAGAGGAGAAGTTGTGTGAGGAACATTTTGTTAACCTTTAACTAGTGACGTGACAAATTGAGAACAGTATAAGGGACATGTAGTCTCACAGGCTACAACTTTAAAATTTAAACTTTGTCATAAAATTGCATTATAATGATTTAAAATTCGTTGATATTTATTTGTTGGAATGTAATAAAACAAATATAAATTAATTCAATCAGTTTTTATAATTACTTAAAACACAAATGATAATTAACACTTACTTGTACTTTTCAGCCTTAATTGACATGAGATCCTTATTTTAACATTTTAATAGACCTTACAAAAATGATATGACAAATGTAACTCTTTTTATAAAAAATTAAACAATACAAAGATAAAAAAAACATAAAAGCTACTTCTGAAAACAAAACATAAAAATTCTGACACATACTCTATTTGGCATAAATCATTGGCAATTTTTACACAAGGGTCGAGAACATTGCAAACATACGGGATTGCAACACCCGACACGTGTGTACACAGTCATTCTGTGAAGTTTAGGCGGACAAATACTGCATGCCCTTCGTTTGCCTTGACTAGTTTCAGGAGTTTGGATATCTTCTTCAACCATATCTTCAGCCAGAACTCGTTTCATCACTAGGCGTAACTCCCTTGGTAATTGCCTGCATACAACACGTCTTTGCAAGTGGGGTAGCACTAGTGAACGGGCTAATGACTTAAGAAAATCTCCTCTATCTGTATTTTTGGGCTGATGCATATTATATAATATATAAGCATTCATGCCGCTCAAGTCCACTATGCGGTAGAATACCACCATTGGCCACCTTCTCGTTCGGCGGCTGCTGGAATAAATGGAGCATTTTTAATCTGCTTCATCTACGCCTCCTTTTGTCATGTTGTAATATAGTATAATTTCAGGCTTTTTAGTATCTTCGTCAACTACAACATCGTGATGCATTGAGGATACAAGTATCACCGCTCTATTCTTCTTAGGGACATATGAGCACATAGTATTTTGTTTTGTAAAACCAAAGTTGACTGGCCATCTCGATCTTTTTGCGGCTGAAATTGGCTTGGTATTTCACGTTTGTTTTTTTTCATTGTACCCACGTAAGTAAGCTTACGTTTTGCTAACTCATCAATTAGTTCAATAGAGGAGTACCAGTTGTCAGCAGTCACATTTCGATTACTTCCTTCAATTAGTTGTATCAACCGTAGAACACACTGAGTGGGCACGAGATGTTTTTGATCTTGTGTGGTCAAACCGACACCGTGAGAGCCTTTTCCAGTATAAACATATCCGTTATAGAAATAAGCATTTTTTGCATCACATAAGGATTGTATGACTAGTCCGTATTTCCCTGGTTTCTTCGGCATATATGAAATCAAGTGACTTCTTCCTCGAAACTTCACTAACATCTCATCTATGGTTACGCATTCACTCAATTCGTAATGTTGTTGGGAATTGTTGACAAACTTGTTGAAAATAAAAGATATTGCTGCCAACTTATCATCGTTCTGCCTTTCTGTGCGATCATCTGGATTATCGAATCGCAAACACAGTAACAATATAACAAATCTATTTTCTGACATGCCGCATTTAAATATTTCACAGCCTGTACCATCTCTTGCAAATAAATAACCTGTACGTTCGTGGTTAGATTTCAAAACAGCTGAATAAAGTAAAAGCCCCACAAAAGCTTTCAGTTCAGTCACATCTATGTCTTTCAGTTCAGGTTTATTCTGCCGAGCGAACTTCATCCTGTAACTGGCAATTTTTTTGTTAGTCCAAGTCAAAACTTGTTGGAGCATTTCTTCGTCAAACAATTTATGCCAAACGCTCAAAGGGTCTTTCGCATCTTCACCTGTCAATTTCGACCCACAAGCACGCGTAATTATATTATGTTGCAGTGTCCGAACCCTAGCATTAGGAGGCGTTTTCGACCATTTATAACGATTTTTACCGTAGTAAAAATTCGATTTCCGTAATTCCGAAAGAGGCAAGGCATCATTAGAACTATCGGTGTTATCTCCTTCTCTAGTGATCTCGCTCCCCACATTGCTGCTATCCACTTCTAAAATGTTCTCCTCTAGATCTTCATCTTGGTCACTTTCACGTAACTGCAGAAGTTCACGGTCGGAAACCAAAAACTCTTCAATATCACCTTCACTGTCTGATTGGTCTGAAGCTAGCAAGAGGGCATTGAATTCCTCTTCAAATGATGGACTATCCACTCGTAATATTTTTCATTTTGATGAAGTCGTCGGCTGAAGTTCACGTTTCCTAGCGTTTTCTGCCATTTTGCACTAGAAACAAAAAATATTCGAAATAATATTTATTTGACAACTAGGGACATGTAGCCTCACAGGCTACAATCAAATTTCAAATTAAAATTACGAACCTGTTATATATCCGGCGCCACGTCTGCTTCCTTCTATGGTCGTTTTGGCACTAAAACAAAAGCTACTGAGACGCGGGGTCGCGGCAAGCGGGGGGAAACCATCAATTCTAAGAATTCACCAATCTCACGACGCCTGTGAGACTACACGTCACTAGTTAAAGGTTAAGAATACGACACGTTTAGAGACCGGTTATTTTTGTGTTCGTATTCCTATAATCGTGACTTCATGTCTGAATATGAAAGTTTAGGACATATGACCGAGAATAATAATATAGTCAGTCCCGGTGGATATTACATACCACACCACGGGGTGTCCCGAGAATGTAGCACGACTACCAAGCGCCGCGTAGTTTTTAATGCAAGCTGTGCTACTTCTTCAGGAGTGTCTTTTAATGACTTGCAAATGGTGGGTCCTACAGTACAGGACAATCTTATGTCTATACTCCTTCGGTTTCGACAACATAAGTTCGTGTTGTCAGCTGATGTCGCGAAGATGTACAGATGTATATACGTCCACCCATCTGATAGGTACCAGCAACAGGTTCTGTGGCGTGATGATGTATGCGATCCTGTCAAGGTTTATAAATTGAATACCGTCACATATGGCACGGCCAGTGCACCATTTCTGATATTTACTCCGACAATGGTACCTCTTTTGTCGCTGCCTGTAACGAGCTTTCAAAATTCTTTAAATCTAATTGCAATTCCTTGGGCGAGCAATTGGCTAATGACGGGATTAGATTTCATTTCATACCGGCGTATACTCCTCATTTTGGCGGACTCTGGGAAGCTGGTGTTAAGTCAACGAAATACCATCTCAGAAGAGTGTTGGGTAATTGTAAACTAACCTTCGAAGAACACCACTTTAGTGCAAATTGAGGCGATATTAAATTCCCGTCCATTGACGCCGTTATGACCCGATCCAGCGGACAGCACTCCACTGAATCCAGGCCATTTTCTTGTTGGCCCGCCACTGACATCACTTCCGCAGCAAAATCTACAGGACCAATCCACTCCTTCCTTGTCTCGTTTCCAATGGCTAGAACAGCTACGACAGCATTTTAGGGCTCGTTGGAGCAAAGAGTTTGAGCAAAGGACCAAGTAGCATACCTGCAGAGACGCGCTAAAGTTAGATTCGTTGGTCATCGTAAAGGAGGACCACCTTCCTCCCCTTAAATGGAGATTGGGAAGAGTCGTCGCCGTGCATCCAGGGTCCGATGGAATTGTTCGGGTGGCAGACGTGTAAACATCCGCTGGAATCATCAGAAGGGCCTTTAGCAAGATTTGCCCACTCATTGATTGATTCTACTTCCGGTTGAAAGCGGTTCTGCTGCTTCCAACGTCTGGGGTCATGTTCGAGCAAAACGCCTGCTGGATTTGAGTGAGCTCGTTAGAATGTATGTACTTAGATTTATTAGATGTAAGATTTAAATGTACTCTCTTTTTTTTGTCTACCATATTTGTTCGGCAACTTAATACATGGTTCAGTTACTAGCAGCATTTTGAAGTTTCTTTATCCAGCCATTAAAATTCCCCAACAAGATAGATTATATCTTTGGACTATATTTTATTAGTTTAGATTTATCATTCCAATTTGTCTAAGTAGCCACCTAGCCCAAATTAACCTTGTTCTCATTGCATAGCTCAATTAAATTTCATTAAATGTTGATACAAATATCTTTTTAATGAAGCCTTAACTAATTCTTGCTTTGTTAAATTTGTTTTGTTAAAAGCTATAGAAGCGTTTACCAAAGTTTATGGATAACGTGAAAAAGACGGTCTATATATATTATGGGCCAAATGATTAATGGGGGCAGTATTTATAATGCCCGGGCAGTATTAATAATGCCCAGCCATATCAGGTCATGTGATATATGTTATGGGCCAAGTGATTAATGGGGGCAGTATTAATAATGCCCAGCCATTTCAGGCCATGTGATTAATTACAATCTAAACTCACCTATATATGACATTGCCTGGGCATTGTGAACACGATGATCGGGCAATGTAATTAATAGGTAACTTTTTACGTGGTGCGCTGCGGTGCGGGGCCGGAAACTAACACGTGACACACGCTAACCAATCAGAGGCCGAAACGGCGCACATAACGGTGTATTCACAATTGCAATAAAGGTTGATTGTCTCGATCGTAGATTACCCTGTGCAATTTCTAATACGAACATATCACTTACAGGCTACAAGATAGTAACTCTCTCTTCAGGGAAGAACGTGATCATGTACCAAAAATATACGTACTCATTCAAGGATTTTAAGAAGACGAACGCGTACTGTTCCAAATACGTTCACCAGAAATGCCCGGCGCGGCTGAAGTTCGACCAGCAACGTAACATCATCATGGCTTTCACTGAGCATAATCATCCAATTCCAGAGTTTTATCAGAATCGTTTGGGCCAATATGTCAAGCTGTAAGGCATAAAGTATCAAACCAATATACTGCCTGACTTTTTTTCACCGTTTGAGATATACACAGAGTTTAAACGGTAAACGAAGTAGAAGTCTAAAAATATTATTGCTTTCTACTATATAAGTAAACTTTTTTAAAAATAAAATTTAAAAAAGTATATATAAAAATGGATGTGGCTATTAAGTTAAATTATATTATAATGAATTTATTATATGTTATTTATTTATATTGGGGGCGAAAATTATTAATGGATTCTATTCGCTCGCTTACATCATAAATGAGATTACTCTGTTTCTGTACCATATTCCCCTCCTCTGTTCACTTATTATGCGCTGTTTTTGACTCTAGAAATGACTGTAAAAAAGTCAGACAATGTAATATTATGTTATTTTATATTATAGATGTTTTATCCATTTATTTAAAACTAGCTTTCCGCCCGCGGCTTCGCCCGCGTGGAGGTCGGTTATAACGCGTTTCCAAGAGAACTCTTCAAAAGTCCACAATCAAAACTATCCTATGTTATTTCTCAAGGTCAACTCTATCTTTGTACCAAATGTCAATAAAATCAGTTTAGTGGTTTAGACGTGAAAGTGTAACATAAAGACAGACAGAGTTACTTTCGCATTTATAATATTAATAGGGATAATATTTCGTTGCATTTTGTTCTGTTATTTTACGTAATTTATATTAATCGGACACCTGTGTATTGTTACATTGGTTTTGTAAATCATAATTATTGTTATGTTCTAAACAATATTTGTAGTTATTTCAAGTTTTGAGATGGGCAGCAAAATGATATATAATGTTCCTCCCGGACATAGCCCTTTTCTTTGGGATTGGAAATCTTCAAATGACTTTTACTGACATAAAACCCACCCGTGTTTCTTCACTTTTCTGCGCGACGGCCAGGGCCACGGTTTCTTTTTTAAGCAATCCGCAACCCTGACCCAGGAGGCATCGGCCTTCGTGGACCGCATCACGATGTGCTGACATCTCTTTGAGGCGCGCGTGAAACACGACGCGCCGTCGACTCGGGCCTGATCCTTACCGGGTGGCGAGCTTCCTGGACATAGCCCTAATGCACGGTCATTAATTAAATTTTTGAAAATTCTCATCCATCTGCTAACAACCGTTTACCGACTCGAAGTAAACGGATAAAAGGGCGCCGCAGAACAGTCCCTTCGGCTCGTAATGGAAATCTGTTATCTCTCAGAGAATTTTTTTCTTTGAAATATTTCAGATATTCCCAGTCTCCATTCGAGACCACGTCCATCCCAACGGTTATCGGTTCTACGGCAGGGAACCGATAACCTTTTTTCCTGGGTAACAAAAAAAAATATTCTATTTAGTCCGTCATTCAGATTATAGAAAAATATTGGATACGTATTAATAGTATTTTTTGGATATCTGACTGATGGACTAATTAGTTTTTTTTTAGTTGTATATTCTATTGTACCTTCAGCTGGTTTATTCTGTGAGCTATTTACAACAATACTATACACCTTTGGTTTTTGGTTGTTTTTACATTTTTATTGCCTATCGCAACACTGCATAATATTATCACAATTATTAATCGTGTTTGTACAGACGACAGCACTACAGCTTGATGCTACTATATATGACAGTTTCGGGTAACTTGACCTGCTCCATATATGTGAGCAAATAAATAATAATTTTTGTTACCCGGCTTTTATTTATCTTCATCTACAGCGAGAACTTTCCAAGTTGGCGTGGATGGCTAAATTCGAAACGAGAAGTGAAGAAAAGTCGTGGTGGCCCTGTGGTTAAAACACTAGCCTCTCAAGTATGAGTGTGCGGGTTCGATTCCAGGTCAGGCAAGTACCAATGTAACTTTTCTAAGTTACATGTACTTTCTAAGTATATCTTGGACACCAATGACTGATTACAAGGTGAAGAAAAACATCTTGAGGAAACCAGGACTTTAAATCTGAAATTGCCAATCCACATTGAGCAAGCGGGGTGATTACGCTCAATACTTCTCTGTATGAGAGGAGACCTGTGCCCAGCAGTGGGATGATAAAAGATTGATATGATGAATGGTGAAAAATGCTCAATTCATGAGTCTTGGGATCAATTTTGATTAAAACTAAAACTAATACATATTTATATTAAATATGTATGCTAGAAAGCATAGAAATATTTCTAGCCAGGAATCGAAGTGTGACGGAGTGTGCGAAGGAATTGCATGATTTAATTCCCCCATCTCCGTTCCACCATCGGACGACCCGTCGTACGGCGAGTTTCCACCCTTACGTTGTTAACACCATTACGATCCGGACGAAGCGTTTCGCCTCCTCCTTTATACCGCGTACATCGAGGGACTGGAACAGTTTGCCAGCGGCGGTGTTTCCGTCGGACTACAATTTGAGTGTCTTCAAGGCTAGAGTGAATAGGCTCTTAATAAACTAGTGCGCTTTACCATTAACGAAAAAGATGTATATAAGGCCGCTGCTACACCTATCTACAATATATTGCATAAGTTTGAATCTGCCCTTACATTCAATGTTTTCATGTATGAAGACCTGTGCAATGCTTATCCTCATGGTGATGGTGCGATATCAATTAAACTCGCTCAAACTTGTTTAAAAATGTTTTCTGAGCCTGGCTGGAAGTTTTGTCACTGTTACGGCACACTAAAACTGTAATGCTCACGCTAACTATTGATGCTTATGAGCCGACACTGACTTCAATATAATCGCTCCTTTGAATGCAAGGGGTGATTCAATAATTTTGGCACAGTGTGATGTGTATCTTAAGTGCTAAACAGTGCTGGTTAGCCATCGAAAGTGTATCCCAATGCTATGTGGTTGAAGCAAAAGATGTAAACGGTGTATCTGACATCGACGCACAAACGAGTACCATGGATCCAGTACATGATTCTGAACCCTCCCAGTGGTGGAATTTTTCGTCGGCTTTTCCATGATTTAAGAACAAATATACATGTAGTTTTTATTTCACTTTAGACCGTTCATAGTAGCTATACTTTCATAACCCAATAAGATTTTAAATTAAAAATTTATTAATTCGTTAATTACACAAAAAACTGCAATGGAAACAAAACTCGAAAAACTATCTTATCAGCTGATTTAATACAGTTCATAGCAGGGTTCAGCGTCATACCTGCAAACCCGTACGGCGGCATGCTTCCAACGTTCAAAGGCCGAGCCGACACTTTTTTAAACAGTGTGAATTCTGTAACCGTTCATTAACGACATAAATGACTATTATAATTTTATTAGTGGCATGCGGTCTAGCATTTTCGCGAAGTTTGCGTTACGATGTCAGTTACACCCTGCATAATTATCATAGGTGGGCATTAACTCGTTAATCCGTTAATTAACGAAGTTAACAATTAACGGATTAACTTTTATGTTAACTTCAAAAATTGTTAAATTCAACTTCCGATACATTTATCGTTTGTTGACATGCTGACGTCATTTTATATGTTTGATTTACGCGCCATGGCACGCTCGTATGTTCGGCGACTGTCGACAAGTCGAATGGTGAACAATATAATAATGAGAAGAACGTGTGCGAGTATGATGCATAAATGTATAATTAATACTCAAAATCAAAATCAAAAGTCATTTATTCCAATTAGGATGAGAATCAGTACTTTTTGATCGTCAATATTACACAAGACGGTCCCCCAAAACGCCCACCCATCGACACTTCCTAGTGCTTTCGCTACTAGGCACGGCGTTAGGGAAAGTAAGCAAGTCTGCTTAGTCAGTGCCAATAAATACAATAGTGATGTGATAAAATTAGACATGGCCTAAAGAGCGTACAACTCAGACCAATAAAACACCTAAAAAAAAGAACTGCCAGTGAATACGACAAATTGTAAATTAACTTTTTTGTAAGCTACTTAACTAGGTAAAATACTAATTGTGTATTTTTTAGTTTTGTTTTTTCATTTGTGTTGATTGCATGATTAGTGGTGTCATCAAATTCTCAACAGTCAGGAAGCTTATGCAAAACTTGAAGAAGGTCTGATCAAAGAATAAACTATTAGCAACAGCGCGATTTTTACAGCATTGTTCCTCACTCTGAAGAACAAACATATATCTCTGAAAAACAAAGTCAAACGAATCTATTATGGATGCTGCCTTTTTGGGTGAACCATTGTTAGCAAATATTTCATCTAATCTATTTATAAATTTTATCTCATCTAATGCTGCAGTGGAACGTCTTTTTTCTACTGGAAAAGATCTTTTAAGGGCTAAACGCTCATCGTTGTCAGATGTCAATTTTAATATGCTATTTCCATGAAGGGAAACATGCATCTAAATTACTTCATTACCAAAATAAATAAATCAAGTATTTTATTCTTCTTTCTACTAGTTTTTGTTTTATTTACCTATTTCTTTCTGCTCAAAAGCAGTATAAGTTTTAAATGGATAACTTTTAACGGTTAACTTTAACTGCGCTACTTTTTCTGAAATGCAACGCTTTCACGTTTAATGAAGCAAAATTTTTTAGTAGCGGATTAACGAAGTTATTTAATTAACGGTGCCCAGCTATGATAATTACTTTACGTAAAAATGTAATCACATTTAGGTGTAATTATTGTTATGTTCTAAACATCTCATCTATATGCGAGGATTATTTACTTGTGTTTTGTTTGTTTCGAAGTTTTTTTTATTAATATTTTTGTTTGTTTTTTTATAGTGTTTAAAAAACTGTTTGTTGTTTTTCTTAAAATTTTGGTTATTGTTATCGTAAAATTTGTTTATAGTTTTTGTTTGTATGTGAGCAAATGAATATATAGAATGCAATGTACATCTCTTTAAACACCCTTTTTTATGTCCCTATAGTTATATGGAGAACCTATGTAGGGCCAAACCGTATAGAGGATGCAGTTCTCGTGCTGTCCTCGCTCTAGAAGTTTAGATCGTTGATCAACTCGCTAACGCGCGTTGCGTTAGTGAATGGCGGATACAGAAGAATCTCGACAAATAATTATCAATTTCCTTACTTACAGATTACGAGATAATCACACTCTGCACTGGAAAAAGTGTGATCATGTACCAGAACTATACATATTCCTTTAAAGATGTGAAAAAGACTAACGCGTATTGTTCCAAGTACATAAACATGAAGTGCCCGGCAAGGATCAAAATTAGTACTGAGGGTTCTATCATATCTGCTTTAACGGAACATAATCATCCCCCTCCCATGTATTACAAACATCCAAATGGACAATATATGAAGCTGAGTTAACAGCAGTGTACAGTATATGCAAGAAAAGTATGTGATTCGGGAATCATAGTACTATACGGCGTTATTTTTTGTTTATGCGAAACCAGAATAAGATTAAGAAAATTTATTTGCCCAAACATGTACATACAGAATTAAAAAACCCATGCATGTAGGATCTTGAGTAATAGAGGATAGTTTATTCAAATTAAGCAGTGTTGTTACCGAGCGCGCCCCGCAGCTTACGATAGATCATAGTACTGCACACGCCCGCGCAGCCACCGACGCCAGAGGTCAATGCACCGCTAGCCCGCACGAGCGTAGCGTGGTCTATTTTTGTTGGGACAGCCAAGTAGGATAACAACCTCATAATTTTGTGGTTTTTCATGATATCTTTTTGAAATTTTGTACATAGATTCTTTACTTAAAAATAATGGTCATGCATTTCGGGTTTCGTATATACAATAAACAATGTTGTATGTCTCCGGCAATATGAAAGTGCGATGTTGAAATCTAATATACAAACGAAACTTTGACAATGGCGCCGATTCTGTTGATCCCGCCAAAAGAGCCCGTTCACCTTGGCTCCTACTTTTCGGAATGTATCCTTGGAGTGTACTAACCGCCTTCAGCTTTTGGGTGTTGAGATTTCCTCGAACCTAAACTTTGGGCGGTTCATTGAGTCCAAAGCCAAGGTGGCTGCCAGAAAACTTGGCGTTATCGCAAAGGTCCGGCAGCTTCTAATGTTGTACAAAGCACAGGTCCGTTCGTGTGTGGAGTACTGCAGCCACATTTGGGCTGGTGCTGCTAAGTGTCACCTGGCCACTTTGGATTCAGTGGAAAGGCGTGCGAAGAGGCTGATTGGTGACCCTGATTTAACTCGAGTTGGTCTCCAAAGCCTAGAGCACAGGCGTAGAGTAGCCAGCCTTTCGGTGTTCTATAGGATAGATTTTGGGGAGTGTGCGAGGGAATTGCATGATTTAATTCCCCCATCTCCGTTCCACCATCGGACGACCCGTCGTACGGCGAGTTTCCACCCTTATGTTGTTAACACCTTTACGATCCGGACGATGCGTTTCGCCTCCTCCTTTATACCGCGTACATCGAGGGACTGGAACAATCTGCCAGCAGCGGTGTTTCCGTCGGACTACAATTTGAGTGTCTTCAAGGCTAGAGTGAATAGGCTCTTAATAAACAAGTGCGCTTTACCATCAACAATTGCGTCACTGCTTACCATCAGGCGGGATTGCGGTCAAGCGCTGGTTTATAAATTAATAAAAAAAAAAAAACCTAAACTAATTTTAAGTTATGTGCATATTTTTCTTTCCATTTCTTTAAGAAAAGGATAGAAGATAACTTTTTAATTTAAACCTGTCAAATTCAGATATTCCATAGACAGCTTTGACGCGATTATAAACATGACGAATAAAAATACGCCAGTTTACGTCAGGAGCGCACTGATTTGACAGGTCTAAACTGACATTTTATCTTCTGTTCTTTTCTTAACGAAATGAAAAGAAAAAGAAGCACATAACTTAAAATTAGTTTAGTTTGTGGACAACGGAATCGGCGCCATTGTGATATTAAGTTATCCCTTGAAGTTATTAGTTTAGTTAGTTTGTATGTTGAAAACTCAGAACATAAATTCTGGTAACTTTAAAACAATATTTTTGTCAAAAGTATACACACCATTACAGAGGAAAGTTTATTTAGACGTTAGGTAGATAATCAATAATATTCATTTGAATATCTGTAGTTTTATTCGTTTTCTAAACATTATGAACTTTTATTTTTGCTAATTAAAGTAAAATGTAGATAATTATATTTATTTTAAAAGTAATACCAATTAGTTTTACCTCTTGCTTTTTCTTTTTGTTGTATTTTAAAAATAATATTATGTACAAGTCTATGAAGTAGGAATGGAAATAATTAGAGGGCATCAAAAAATTCATCCTAATCGCTATCAACAGCAAATGTGCCCAAAGGGCTGGCAGTATTGCCACGTTGTATGGCGATGCTGATTCTTTGGCCAAAAAATTGCCCAGCCAATTTTACAATATTTGTAGAACATAAGTAATAATTCTGGTATTGTGACCGTTGGCCATAAGCAAATAATATTAATTTAAAACAGTCTCAGAAATATGACCGGACGGGTTGACCCTAATCAGTAACAAAATATCCTTATTTCTTTTGAATAGTGAAACAATATAGCACGTCTTCGTAACCCATTATGTTTTATGGGCATTTATCCCAACCATCAGTCGAAAGCATTATTTTGCGTCATTTAAATTGGAGTGCTTTCTACAAATTCTAAACAATCAATGGTATGGACTGGACGCAGCGGACATTATTGTGCAAACATCTAGTTAACAGAAAAGGTACATAAATAGATACAAGACAATTAAGGACGAACGCAAAAACCTTAGGTAACATGTTGATTTTGGGGATGTGGAAAGTTAGAAGGAATACTGGGGACGGTTTCAAGCCGCGCTGGTTTTGGATGGCCGCCTAAGCTAGACAGTGGCCTAGCTTGGCGGCCATCCAAAACCAGCGCGGCTTAGGCTAGTGAGCCTAAGTAAATAGATTTAGGGTCACCAGGACAAGATGTCCAAGCGGGTTGTCGCAAGAAAACGAATATTAATTGTATAATAAAAAGTACATCATTAGAGTATAATGAGTGGGAGACAGGAGATGTTATAAGAAAAGTCTGCCAGAGTAAGGACTTAACATTATTGAAGCAGTGTGTTGGTTGAGAGATCGCGATGTTGAGTATGTAATTTAATGTGTTAATTATATTGTAAGTGTTGCTTTAGTAGTCTATAGCAACACTTATTATATGTTTATAGCCTAGTGTCTATATCGGTCTACCAACGATGTAAGTAGCGTGTAAGACTAAAGAATCTAAGGAAGTGTGTTCGTGAAAGACTGGATGAGTTTTGACTATTTTATCTTTCTTTGTTATTTACTCTGACGTGGTCAAGGTAATCTACATATCGTCACAGTATATTGAAAACTCGGGAATGCATTTTTGCTCAAATTTAATTTATTGCGTTTCTGGGAAGAAAACCTCACTACGCACATCCTTATCTGACTCATTTGTTCATTCGATACTCGTAGCGAAATCTATGACACTAAATGAGAACCTCGTAAATACGCGCAGCTGTCAGTTTCGAATGAATACCTAGCAACGAACGTGTAGTTTCATTTTATTTTTATTTTCATTTGGGCAATCTTATAGAACTGAACCGATTTGGGTATGAAAGCGGGTTAAATCTCCATATTAATTAATAAAAAAAAATATAAAAGTCGCCGTACAAAAATTTTACAGCACGCAGTTTTTTCTTCCTCCTGAAAAGTTACTATTTTTGCACTTACGAGGTTTTCACTCTACGGCGACGATATGCGTTTGGCCTAGGGACTTCAGGAAAGCCCGCTATGAGATATGACACTTGCCATTAGACATATTCTCTAACAACAGACTATAGACTATCACGACCAGGATATGACTTTGTTTTTCAAATATCTATACGTATGTGTACAGCTTTATATTGAAGATGGAATCGGAGGAGCAGAAACTGTAAGAAACCGTGGCCCTGGCCTACAGGTAAGGGAAGGAACAAGGGTAGGTTTTAGTCAGTAAAAGTCTGACACGCCCTTCTCCTCCCCCCAGAGCGGGAGAGATCATTTGATGATTTCCCATCTCAAACAAAAGAAGGTGCAGAAACTGTTACGTAATAATGATAAATAAATGCGCCTGGCGAAATGAGTCAAGAGCGCTTACTGGACACTTGATGGAGGACTACGCCTTTGATATAGATCACCGCCAAGGTGGTGTGATGATCTAATATCATTTGCAGGTCCAACATGACCAGAGATCGCAAAAGATAGATAGTATTGGAATAAAAAGGGGAGGCCTATGCCCAACATTAGGCCACAAAAGAAGTTAAAGAAAAAACAAGTTAGTGGATGACGACCGTCCGTGTATTTGTCAGTAGGCTTTATCTCATGCAGAGTAATAGGTAGACAATTGATATTTTTCACCGAGTATGTATTTATCACTACCTTAAGTACTTTGACAGCCTCCGTGGCATAGCGGTCGCTGCACAAGGAGGCGCGGGTTCGATCCCTGCACAGTGCAAATATTTGTATGCATGAAAATAAATATTTTCGCTGGTCTAGTCATGCCTCGGATAGCACGTTAAGCCGTTAGTCCCGGTTGCCATACAAACATCTAGTGGCAGTCGTTACGGGTTGTTGGAGTCCTCAAAAGTCCAACAATTGGGTTGTGGAGGTCAGACGGCAGTAGATTTACGGAAAATATCGAAGTTTAGCCAAAAATCAGCAGTAAGACTGGTATAGCGGACTCCAGACTCAAAAGCTGAAAAAGCTTCGGATACGACTGGGATTAACGCTAAGATGATGACTACCTACTATAAATGTACAAGCACGAGGTGTTTCGACGGATCCGACTCGGCTGGGCAGCATTCGGGTAGCTTCGTAGTGTCTTCTCGTCCAAAATATCTCAATGCCTACAGACAAAAGTCTTTAACCAATGTGTGTTACCGGTGATGTCATATGGATCAGAAACGTGGTCACTCGCTATGAGCCTCATAAGAAAGCTTTAGGTCGCACGAAGTGCTATGGAGAGGGCTACGCTGGGTGTTTCTCAACGTAATCTAATTAGGAATGAGGAGATCCGTAGAAGAACTAAAGTCGCCGACATAGCCCAGCGGATTAGCTCTCTGAAGTGGCAGTGGGCGGGGCACAAAGCTCGTAGAGCATCGGCTCTACGAGCTATGTGCCTTTCTGAAGGAAGACAGGCTCTTGAATGGCGACCTCGTACCGGAAAGCGCAGCGTCGGATGCCCACTGACTAGGTGGTCGGATGATCTGACCAAAATCGCAGGGAAGCGCTGAATGCAACCGTTATTTTTGGAAATCCTTGGGGGAGGCCTATGTCCAGCAGTGGACTTAATGTGGCTGAGATGATGATGATGATAAATGTACACTACAGTAAATAAAAATGAGATTGGAAGAAACGTCACTTTTTTTTTTCTTCTCTTACCCAACATTAGTTGTTGGTACGCAAACTTGCGTGTGCGAGGCTGACGCGCTCTTGACCGCTTTTTCGCACACATTTTAACTTACGTAACTTAACAGGAATTCTGTTTTTAACATTAAAATATTGTAATTTACTGTAATTAAAGATAGTTAAATATCATTTTGGTTTTGTTTGGTTCATCCGACTATTAAACAATTCCTGCACAAGTCTTAAAAAAGTTCCTCTTAATTTACTTCCAAACACAGCTGCGGTCTCCATGTACACGGGATGTGGTTTCAAAATTGATACCTATACATTTTGGCGAGAGTGCTTGATTATAATATAAATATACAAATAATAAAATATAAGTGTATAATGATTGACTTACCATTGTTTTTTAGGGTTTTTTTTTTTTTGTTGAAACTGCAACAAACCCAATCCTTGAACGTTCAAGTATTATGTACACAATTAACAGAGATATCGTGTCTCACGTGGATCCCCGTCTTAAAGAAGGCTTAATATTAAAAAAATCTTAGATATGACACTAGAACTGAGTATTCATCACCATTTGTTTTGCATCACAGGGCACGGGCTTCTACAATACTTACCAAGCAAACGAGGAAAAGGCATCATACTTCTGTACAAGAGCTTTACTTACTTCCATATGCATACGCAGACCAGATGGTACTGCTCCAAGAAACTGGCTGGTTGCAACGCCCGAGTCATTACAAATCGAAGGGGAGAGCTGGTGCTAGAGTTGGGATACCACCATCATGAACCGCCCGATCTAGATACATATTTTAACCAATGGAAAAAATTAAATATTTCGTTGTAGGCATTATTACATTCGGCATTTGTAATGTTCTATTTACAAATTAAAATGACCAGGTGGACTGTCAAATCCGCTGTTTTCAGCTCAGCGTCATGTAAAACAATGACGCTAACCGGTTTCTTACAGTTATGTAAAACAGTTAGCTATGATGTAAAACAGCGGATTCGACAATCGAGCGGCCTTAGAATAAGATAAGAGAATAATTATCTGCCTTGCCTTTCCCATGTATTTTAAACTAACCTAACAGTTTTAAGAGATGTAAATGGCCTTCATGCAATATGTAGCATAATTAACGCAAGACCTTATACTCACATCACAGTTAAACTATTGGTTTAGCATATTATAATGAGCAAATTTTGTTTACTCTCCCTATTGTTTAATAGAACCTGGTGTTAACCCTAGCATTATTTATTTATTTAATGTTTCGCACATGAAATGTACAGAGGCGGACTTAATGCCTTAGGCATTCTCTACCAGTCAACCAGAGGAGGTGAAGAGATAAGATGGTAGTTGCTTTAGTTGGAAAAAAAAAAATTAAAAAAAAAGCTCTTAACACTATTTAAAAAATACTTAAATAAGCTAAATTTACAGTAAAGGTCAAAAGTGGAGTACCACTTTTGACACTTATTTTTATTGCAATAAAGTTCAAAAGTGGTAATAATGTACTTTTGACCCTTACTGTACAGGCATAGCATTACTTTATGCATTTAAAATATTTGAGTATTGCCTTAAAATGTGATTTACTTTTCATTAACTCATAATTTGGAATAATGAAAACCTTCGAATACATTAAACGTTACTAAAATTAGTAAGTCATAATCAGCCTATAATATTCCCACTGTTGGGACACAGGCTCCCTCTTGGTGAGAGGGAGTGGGCTATAATCTACCACGCGGGCCCAGTAAGGAGATGTCGATGTTTTTTGCTTCTAGAACATGCCGGTTTCCTCATGATGTTTTTTTTACCGTTGTGAGAGCAGTAGTGATGAAATAATTTACACAAACAAAGTAATCGCCAACCCGCATTGAGCAAGCGTGGTGATTACGCTCATTCATTCTCTGTGTGAGAGGAGGCCTCTGCCCAGCAGTGGGACGATAAAAGCGCCTGGCGGGGGTCGAACCTACGACCTACATCTTGTAAGTCGCGGCCGATAGATACCATTAGGCCAAATCTCGTAAGTGTTCGTAGGTTTTTAATTATGACCAAAATATTTTCAGGACCTGCGCTAATTATGTTACACCTTGTGTATGTTTTGTATGTAAATTTAATAAAATCAATGTCTCGCTTTTTATGAATAAAATTATTTTTGTCTCGATTGAAATGTTAATAATGAAATGTCAAATATACTTGAGAATACTTGCATAGACACAACCTTGTAGCCAAGATAATTCACCAGCAACTTGCTTTTAAATACAACCTTGTGGAATCGGAGGTGCCGTACTATAGGTACTGGGATCGATCCACCATCACTGATAGGACTATTGTTGCCAATAAGCCTGAAATAGTGCTGGTGGATCGATCAGAGCGGCGTGCAATGATTGTTGATATAACCATCCCGTATGATGAGAACCTCGTGAAAGCCGAGAAAGATAAACAAATCAAGTATCTTGACTTGGCTCACGAGGTTGTCGACATGTGGGAGGTGGATTCAGCAATCATTGTACCGATAGTCGTGACACGAAATGGTTTAATAGCCAAAAGCCTCGACCAACACCTCAGGAGGCTCACGTTAGGCAGCTGGATCAAGGGCTTGATTCAGAAAGCGGTACTGCTGGACACGGCTCGCATTGTCAGAAAGTTCCTCTCTCTGGAGCCCTGACTACCGGTAGCTTGGACCCTGTTCCCGATACCGGTGGGCTAATATTTAAAAATGTAAAATAATATGTACATATAGAAAAATAAAGGAAATAACTTAATATAACCAGTAGATATAATTTACGTCATCTATGTATTTAAAAATCACCCGTGCTCGACTAGACCAATGTTTCGAAATCTTTTGTTTGTTTTTGTCACTCATCATCATCATCATCGGCTGTGCTGCTTTCGGGAAGCTACGTAGAATCTTCCCGTCCGAAATACCGCAGTGTCTCAAGACAAAAGTTTGTTGTTTATTGAGACGTAGTCGCTAACAATGGGCCTTATAAGAAGGCTCAAAGTCACTCAAATGGCAATGGAGAGGGCTATGCTTGGGGTTTCACTGCGCGATCGAATCAGGAATGAGGAGATCCGCAGAAGAACGAGAGTAACCGACATAGCCCGAAGAATTGCAACACTAAAGTGGCAGTGGGCTGGACACATTGCCCGTAGGACCGATGCCCGATGGGGCCGACGGGTTCTCGAGTGGCGACCACGCACCGGAAGACGTTGCGTGGGTAGGCCCCCCGACAAGGTGGACCGACGTTCTAGTGAAGGTCGCGGGAAACCGCTGGATGCGGGAGGCGCAGGACCGGTCATCGTGGAGAACCCGGGGGAGGCCTATGTCCAGCACTGGACGTCTATCGGCTGAAATGATGATGATGATGATGATGATTTACATTTCCATTTTAATATTTTTTTTTGTTTTGCTTTGCTGGTATTATGGCTTCGTTAGCTGGCATATGGTAAATAATTTCATTGTTGTTGTATTTTCTTGTATTAATTACTAGACATAGTATTGTATAAAGTCATGTGTTTTTTTTTAATGAACAGACAGTTGTGATGCTGGGGAGTTTCTTCCGCCACTTCTTCTTCCCAGCGAGAGCACTAAGAAGTGTCGAAGGGTGGGCGTTTTGGGGGACGTCTTATGTAATATTGACTTTCAAAAAGTGCTGATTCTCAGCCTAATTTGAATTAATGATTTTGTTTTTGATTTAGCAAATATTGTGATTTTGACTTGAAGATTGGTTGTCATTGTAAACATTATTTTTTATGGTTGGGTTCTGTTGCGATATTTGGGAGTAAATTAAGTGCATTCTTTTGCGAGTATTATTTACCAAACACCTATACGTACACGCCTATTACAAGAATCTACAGATAATGGATGTAGAGAGTGGAATCTGAGCCGCTAAAACATCCGTCATGTATAAGAAGAAACCTAGAAATTATACAGTATGTTAAGAAAACCCTGTCCGACCCATAAGGATAATAAAGGTTAGGTAAACACATGACCAAATATAATATAAAATTTTACGTAATCATCATAGTACCAATACAAATGAATTTTGAAATAATCTTTTTTTCCCGCGAATTAATTCCAACTTCCCCGAAATTTGGTAATTTTTAAAAAAGTGACAACACCGGTATTATTATGAGCGAATAGCGATACGACCACGTGCCGCGTGCCCTGCCGCCCGCCGCCCGCGGAAGGGTGAACGCACATTTATTAAGTTATCACTTTTTGCGAAATAATATTTATTTTTTTAGGGGTTTTTTTTTAAGTTTAGCCCGGTTTTGTATCCATTAGTAGAATCAGTTATCGATACCTAACAACACCTTCACGGGTCGGACAGGGTTTTCTTAACATACTGTATACTTTATAAATATATGTACCTACATATGTTAAAATATGGTCAGTCAAAAGTTACCCCATAATGATTGAAGTACGTCATATTTTATTTAGAGTTACAAATTCTGAGGTTTTCAAGCAGCCAGTAGTTTTATTTTATTGACCTCCTCATATATATATATTTATTGTATACCAAAAATATACATTACTTAAAATATACATTCAACACTATAAGATATACAATGCGCGGCCTCATCGCTCCGCTTCCACAAAGACATCCAAACAAATCCTAAGGGCAATACTAGTAATGGTACCGCGCCAATATTGGTCAAAACTACAGATCGTAGGTATAACCCACGATCTGCAGTTTTGACCACTATTGACGAGAACTTACGGAAGACGAGGAGTTGTCAACGAACCTGTAGATACCATCAATCTGACACTGACCTGGTAATTGCAAGAAATCTAAGAAATTTTGTATTTCGCAGGAGGAGAATGTCCCTTAGGAATTTAGTACTGGAGGATATTTATATGTTCATTTTTATTGTCTTTTTTTTTTAATTGTATTAAGTGTTTTTGAGGTTTCGAATCAGAATATAGGAGTTGTAAATTAATACTAAATTAATAGATGACACCTTACATACTTCCTTTTGATCAGAATAAGCTGGTGACAAGGGCCATGTGCGAGATGGGCTCACGCACGAAGTGTTTCGTACCATTATGTAAAAAAAAAACTGTTTTTGTTAGTTTTATTTTTATTTTTGAGATACAATCTGGCAACAGAGACAAAAACTAAAAAATGAGTTGGTAATGCTGATCCAGTGTTGTGCTTATACACACAGGACTTTGGAGCTATAGAAAAGAAAGTGAAGAAGAAAGTAGAAAATACCTCCAGACACTATGATAGACCTACCATACCTAATTGTAACTTGTTTATTGTTATTTAGAGGCGCCAGTGTTGCAGTTCCTACGCAGTCAGCGTGGAGGTACGATCCTATCTTACAAAAATCAGAGGTACGTCAGGATGTCAAGCAAGACAAGTTGGTATTGCTCCAAGAACTCTCTGGGCTGCAAATCAAGGGTGATACTCACGGAGAACGGGGACTTTGTCGACGAGATTGGAGAACATAACCATGAACCACCGAAAGTATTGCACAGGGTAATAACTGTACTCAGTGATCGTATAGTTAAAACGAACAGATAAGTGGGTAGTTGTATAATTGTTCAAATAATTAATAATTGTGAACAGTATTTTAAGAGGTTATGGTTTATTTTTTGTTTTGATTGAGTAAATTCCGAATTGGGATAAAATATAGTTGCATGGATTTAGATGCAGTTGTCACCATCGTTTAGAGAATTTATTTGGAAAATTTCATTAGTGCAATATAGATATCAACATTGGACCCGTGCGAGGAAAATCCCCTGTTTCGCACGGCACGGTGTTGATAGCTTAGGGAACTATTAAGCATTTTATTTATTATGGTTCAAAATGTATAACTTTGGATTGTCGCTAAAATTAAGTACGAGTAATTATTGGCGTTTGTTTCAACTTCCTTTGACTGTAACCAAATCTTATAAATATATCCCATTATGTCTTTTTTCTGTGTGAGAATTATTGTTAGTTTATAAAAATTTAATAAACGATGCTAAGCTGTGTTACCTGAATATTATTGGCGTTGGCTAAGACCGTCTCCAGTCCCTTCCAGTCCATTTCAAATTTTATGGTGGCTCGGAAAATGAGGCAAGTTACCGCGCAATTACAAATTCATGTGTAAGCGGGGGTGAGAAGTGAGGTCACACTACTTTAAATTGAAATCATTTTGAAGTATATTGCTAATCCGTTGATCTATAATATATATAAAAAAAAAATATCTGCTCAACAACCTGAATAACGCAATGAATGCTGTTGAAATATCAAAATGAAATCCATTGCAACTGATACTCTGTTACGCAATTACCCTGCTGTGTAGTGCTTATACACACATGTTTTTGAAGCTATACCTGCAACTACCATTGAAATTACGTCCAGACACTGTGATGGACCTATCATACCCAATTGTAACTTGTTTATTGTTATTTAGAGGTGCCAGTGTTGCAGTTCCTACCCAGTCAGCGTGGAGGTACGATCTTATCCTACAAAAATCATAGGTACGTCAAGAGGTCAAACAACACAAGATGGTATTGCTCCAAGAACGCTATGGGCTGCAAATCAAGGGTGATACTCACGGAGAACGGAGACTTTATCGATGAAATTGGAGAACATAACCATGAACCCCGGAAAATATTGCACAGGTGTTAGCATTTCTGGTATAATAGGGATGTTTTCTGGGTAAAAAAAATGATTCTATATATGTATATTTTGTTTTATCAAATCAATAAAAAAGTAAAAAATTTTGAACAGTCTTTTAAGTGGCTATGGTTTTTTTTTTCTTTTGTTTGAATAAATTCCGGATTGGGATAAAATGTAGGTACATGGATTTAGATTTTGCTGTCATTATCGTTTAGAGAATCTATTTCGAAAATTTCACTAGTGCAATATTGGTCCCGTGCGAGGCAAACCCCCTGCTTCGCACGGGTCGCGTTGATGCCTTAGGGACCTGTTAACTTTGTTTATTTATTAAGGTCATTTATGTATTATTACTTTGGATTGTCCCTAAAATGAAGTAATTATTGGCGATTGTTTCAACGTCCTTTAACTGTAACCAAATCTTATAAATATATTCCAGTATGTCTTTTTTTTTGGAATGAGAATTATTGTAAGTTTATAAAGAAACTAATAAACGATGCAAAGCTGTGTTACCTGAATATTATTTGGCCTAGGCCAAGACCGTCTCCAGTCCCTTCCAGTTCGTTACAAATTTTATGGCGGCTCGGAACATGAGGCAAGTCGCTGCTAAATTACATTGGAATCATTCTGAAGCATATTGCTAATCCATTGATCTATAATATTCAAAAAAATATCTGCTCAACAACGTGAATAACGAATGTTGTTGAAATATCAAAATGAAATCCATTGCTACTAATACCTTCTGCTAACCATTCCACTGTTACGCAATTGTCGACAGATAGAAAAACTAAAAATAAGTTGGTAATGCTGATCCAGCACCCTAATTTGCGTAACACACTGTTGCTATTTGCTATCAATTGGAATAATGTTAAAGCATATTGCGAATCCATTGCTCCATATGTTGGAAAAATGTATTTGTTCAACAACGTGAATAACGCAATGAATGTTGTTGAAATATCAAAATGAAATTCATTGCAACTGATACTCTGTTACGCAATTACCCTGCAGTGTAGTGCTTATACACGCATGATTTTGGAGCTATACATACTAACACTGAAAATACGTCTAGACACTGTGATGGACCTGTCATATCTAATTGTAACTTGTTTGTCATTGTTTAGAGGTGCCAGTGTTGCAGTTCATACGCAGTCAGCGTGGAGGTACTGTCCTATCCTACAAAAATCACAGGTACGCCAGGATGTCTAGCAAAACAAGATGGTATTGCTCCAAGAAAGCTCGGGGCTGCAAATCAAGGCTGATACTCACGGAGGACGGAGACTTTGTCGACGAAATTGGAGAACATAACCATGAAGCCCCGAAAGTATTGCACAGGGTAATAACTGTACTCAGTGATCGTATAGTTAAAATGAACAGATAAGTGGGTAGTTGTTTAATTGTTCAAATAATTAATAATTGTGAACAGTCTTTTAAGAGGTTATGGTTTTTTTGTTTTGATTGAGTAAATTTCGGATTGGTATAAAATGTGGTTGCATGGATTTAGAGAATTTAATTCGAAAATTTCATGAGTACAATATAAATATCAACATTGGACCCGTGTGAGGTAAAACCCATGTTTCGCACGGGTCCGCACGGCAGGGCACGGTTTTCATGGCTTAAGGATCTATTCACGTTTTTCATTTATTAAGTTTCATTTTTTTTTTTTAATTACTTCATTTCAGGGATAATCTAAAGTCTCTAGACTCGAAAGACTCGAAAGATCTGGACTCCGGTCTGAAATAAAGTATTCTATTGTATTCTATTCTAAAGTGATACATTCACTTTGGATTGTCAATAAAATGAAGCAATTATTGGCGATTGTTTCAACGTCGTTTACTGTAACCAAATTTTATAAATATATCCCATTATGTCTTTTTTCGGTATGAGAATTAATTTTATTTTATAAATAAACTAATAAACGATGACAAGCTGAGTTACCTGAATATTATTGGCCTAGGCCAAGACCGTCTCCAACTCTCCAGTTCCTTCCGGTCCGTTTCAAATTTTATGGCGACTCGGAAAATGAGGCAAGTCGCTGCGCAATTACAAATTCAGGTGTCAGCAGGGGTAAGAGGTGAGGTACTGCTTTTTGGGTAGTGCAGTTCAGAAAATCATTAATTTTGATTCGGGCTGTACTACTTATTAATATCTTGTATAGATTTTCCTCCCATTTTAAAATTGAAAAGTGTTAACATCAATCTGTTTTTTATATTTTAAGTACCGATCCTGGAATTTGTGCCCAGCAAACGCGGTGGCACGATCCTCGTCTACAAGAATAACACCTACGTGCAGATGGTCAGTAAGACTCGATGGTACTGCTCCAAGAAGTTCCGAGGCTGCAAGTCCCGTGTGGTTGTAACGGAAGATAGAGAGTTTGTCTCAGAATTAGGGGAGCACAATCACGAACCTGCGGCGATCCACTAATAGCTATGTGATGAAAGTGGTTTGGAGCGAAATTCCTTACCACATTGTACTCTGGACACTTGGCGAATAAAAGCTGTAGCCGAAAGAAATCATACGTATTTTCTTTTCAAGTGTAAGGCTATGCAAGGACAGGTGGCTTGATTAACACCTAGAGACTAGCGAGTCCCCTTACGAGTAGCAAATTAACAAATACTCTAGAACTTTCCGCAAGCAACCGCAATGCGCGTTTGTCGCCTTAGCTAGTCTCTAGGCGCTAAGCAAGCGACCAGAAGTGTAAGGAACTTCGCTGCAATATGGTGTCCTATGACCTCTTAACTTTTTGTTATTTTTAAATTCAGTGGTTTATATGCAGCGCGTCAGTGGGAATAGTTGGACCGTGAACCAATTTAGCGAAGTCGGACAGCTCCACCTTCCGAATCAAATCTCTCACACCTACCTTTTTAGGTCGTCGGTATATCCAACTGGTTGGAGTTCCACTTTATGCTTGCATATACGTGGTCCTCCACTCCAAATCTCGTCTGCTTCACTGGACATTCTTCTTCGATAATGCCGTTTCTTTTACAATTGTGGCCGGTCCACTAGCATGCTTAAACTGTAACTTATTTCGGTAAATATTTTTTTTTTAATAACTATAAACTAGTGCTTGACTGCAATCCCGCCTGATGGTAAGCAGTGATGCAATCATTGATGGTAAAGCGCACTAGTTTATTAAGCCTATTCACTTAAAAAACTTAGGAATATGAAGGATGACGGCAGTTGAGCGAGGTGATACTATGTTAAACCCAAGACCAACACGACCAACGATGCTGCGCCAGAGGAAGATTGATCTGGAGACTCTCAACGACCAAACACCCGACATAACAACATTTGGCGCCTCGTACCCGGCACACATCGCAACACTACTGCTCAGACCTGTCCTCCATACGGCTTCACCAGACATCATGCCGGAACACGGCGAATCGCTTGGCGACAAGACCTTGTCTGGTGGGTGGTAATTTCTGCCAGCAGCCGATGTTATGGCCTACCACCGAGAAACCTTTTTTTTATAAAATTATAAACTAGCGCTTGTCCGTAATACCGCCTGATGGTAAGCAGTGACGCAATCGTTGATGGTAAAGCGCACTAGTTTATTAAGAGCCTATTTACTCTAGCCTTGAAGACACTCAAATTGTAGTATGTCGGAAACACCGCCGCTGGCAAATTGTTCCAGTCCCTTGATGTACGCGGTATAAAGGAGGAGGCGAAACGCTTCGTCCGGATCGTAGTGGTGTTAACAACCTCGTTTCTGCTTTATCTTCAAGGAAACTCTGATTACCTGCTCTATAGCGCGCTGAGTATCCTTAAATACTACTCCGATTCTCAGTGTCCACGTTTCTGCACCTAGCTTAGTACTGAGTTTCAATAGATTATGGCCAGCTTTTATTGATTTTTCACCACTGAAGCGTGACCTACTGTAACTTCGTTTATTTGGGTTTTATTTAAAATTTTGAAATTTATTTGTATTTTATTTGTCTTTTAGTTTTAAGTTTTTATTATTTTATATATTAAATAATTTGACTAAATATTTTTTGATTATTTTGGGTTTATCTATGTTGAAATTTTTTATTTTAATTTTTATTAAAATTTAATTTGAATTTTAATGTGTTATTTATTTCAATGAAGAATTGAATTGGATATAGTTTTTGAATAGTAAGCTTTCCGTGGATTAATTCTTCTTCGTATTTCTTGATCGATATCTTGTGATTTATTTAAATCTGGTATTTTATTAAAAAGGTGGTAATTTATTTAATTGCATACATGGGTAAGAAAAACACAGATATTTTTGCTTAAGATACAGTCATTAAGTTCACAGTATTATTTTTCAGATGAAAAGGATGAATTTTTCCCATGTCATCAACCTCATCGACGTGGTAATCCTGCTGGCAGAGTTAGCGATATTCTGAAATCCATTATTAATAAAAATATTCGCTTAGAATAGATCCAGGACATGGGTTGAAAAATACATCACGTTAAAGAAAAAAATATCTATAAATTTAGCCTATCACTCACTGCATTACACAAGCTTCTATACTTCCCCTGATCTCTGCGTTCCATTCAGTATGCTCGATCTGCTTACTTAGCTTTTTGAGGTCGCTGGTTCGTTTAGCTGGGGACGACCGGAACCACGCTTGCGTATCCGTATACGGCCTCAGCAGGACTCGCTACTCCAGCCAGTCCTATAAACTTAAGCTTGCCTACTCTGTAAGCTATGTCGATTACTCCGATTCTTTTCAGGATTACTATTTTTCTCGGTGGTAGGCCATAACATCGGTTGCCGGCAGAAGTTACCACCCACCAGACAAAGTCTTGCCGCCAAGCGATTTGTCGTGTTCCGGCTTGATGTCTGGTGAAGCCGTACGGAGGACAGGTCTGAGCGGTTGTGTTACGATGTGTGCCGGGTACGATGCGTCAAATGTTGTTGTGTCGGGAGTTTAGTCTTGGAGGGTCTCCACATCAATCTCCCTCTGGCGCAGCATCGTTGGTCGTGTTGTTGGGTTAAACATTGCATCACCTCGCTCAACTGCCGTCTTCCTTCTTATTCACCAAGTTTTTTTTTTGTGAAAAGGCCCTGACTAGCGCGCTTTACCATCACCGCTTACCATCAGTGGGATTGCAGCCAAGCACTAGTTTATAATCATTAACAAAAAAAAAAAACTTACAATTGGATGTGCCTTTTAAACGGCCATGTCCCTTATGGTGTACAAAGAACAGAGTATACAATCCTAGTTCTCCAGAGGATAGAGAGGATCCTCTGGTCAGATAGGTCAATACAATCCGTAATCGTGGTAAGGACATAAACAACTTACAAAATTAGTGTTAGTACTCAATATATCTCTGACAATTTATTAATTGTATCTGACACATTTCAAATAAGATAATAATTACACTTTAGAAACACACACGCGGTGTCTTCGACAACTTATTCTTTTGCAGCGTTTTTTGTATTCTATAATTAAATTCTAAATTATATGTCGATCGCGCGGATAACTTAGCTTGCGCGATGTAGGATTTTGCGTGACGTCAGACGTTCACACGTTGTAGAGCATCTACATTTTACACCGAGGGCTTGACCGCTATTCCATCTGATACATACCTACTGGACTCTATGATTATTCTCTGTATTATTTTCACTAGAAACGCCACATAGTGTGCGCAATCAATAGTGAGAACAGCTTAGACATGTACTTAAATATTATTATACCTATTATTTTTCTATTACATTTTACCTAATTGTCCAAACTTTTTTATTTCACTGTCAATCAATTGGTATTGGACCTACCTGTCTCCCTGTTTGTATTCAAAATTGCGGTCACGTATTAAACCTATATAAATCGATAGCTGACGTCAATTAATACAGAAAACATAATACTATACTCAAAACAAAATGATAAATAACAATGATAACATTAAAAAAAAAACAGTATCACAGACAGGTATGCCACGAACCTTCAAAACTTTTGATGAATTCTCACTACTCATTTTGTATGTTTTTACGAGTATAACCTTTCTACGATATACCGTGTTTCTACCTACTGTACAAAATGTGCTATTTTTTTCAGACCAAAACCAAGGATACGAAATAATACATCTCGTGTCCGGAAAATCCCTTATAATGTACCAAGACTTCACATTCTCATACCAAGGACCTAAGAACGTGAAGCTGTATCCTTACTGCTCCCGGAGATCTTCAACAAAGTGCACTGCAAGACTGAAACTGGATAAAGACGGGAATTTAGTGCAAGCGTATACAGATCATAATCATCCACCACCGAAATATACCAAGTTAAACGATGGACGGTATTTGAAAATTGATTAAGGGTTGATTTAACAAACTTAGAAAATATCTTTTATCCACGGTAAAAAAACTGACGTCTAACAGTTCTGGAACTAATATGGAAAAACTTATTAAAATTTTAATTGTCAATATAAATGGTGAAACACGCTATCCATTATAGCGAGTTTTACCAAACATTAAAGAGCGTAAATTGCAAAAAAAAAGTTGTGATCACGTGCTTACTTTTTGTGCTAAACAGTATAAAGCATGTAGTCAAGGTGACGGAAACCTAACAGGGTAGTTGACTAAAAAAAACTAATTAGTCCGTCAGTCAGATTTCCAAAAAATACTAGACATGTATTTTTTCTTTTTTCATATAAACATAAAGACGACACAGTGCGTTGAAAACTCGTGTGACGTCACTGCACGCTACACTTTTATCGGGCAGTGACGTCACCAGCCACCACTCCTGATCTTTGATGCCTTTTATATTTGTAAATTTTTATTGATTTAATAAAACAAAATATACGTATCCAAATTTTTTCTAAAATCTGAATGACGGACTAAATAGAATCATTTTTTTTACCCAGGAAACATCCCTATTCTCCTCTTTGTAAATACCTAATTTAAGTGGTATTATTTGTATATACTTTATTGCACACCACAAAATTTCATAACATGAATAAATAAACACCACAAAATATAAAATGGGCGACCTTATATCTATTCCTTACGATCTGTTAAACAAAAAAAAAAATTGTCCCTCACTAGAAATTGCTTCTGTATCGTGGGTACGTTAACTGAACGAACCGTGGGATCCTTGGATGGGAATTGATTTTAGGTAATACACTAAAATATGTAGGTACCTACATGAATTTATGAATGAACGGTGGGGACCGACTTGCTGGATTGCCGCCATGGGATTTGGAAGCCATAGCTCTCGCCCCCGGTTGGGGAGTGGCGAGAGGAGGCAAAACGTCGGGGCATTACTCCGCCGCCATGAGGAATCGTGGTACCAGTGTCAGGGCTGCGGGTTGTTTGAAAGAGATAACTTGGCCCCGGTGCATAGGCAAATGAAGGCACCATCGGGAGAATCTTTTTTAGTATAAGGCAATCTGTACCCTTGTCTCCCTTTCTGAAGTCTAGCTGTTGGACGGTCAGTTATTCGTTTTAAGTTTAGGTCCTGATAATAGTATTTTAAGTGCGAATTTGTTACTAACAATTTATCGAACTTTTACGTTGTAGTTTTATAAATAAAAAACCCAACGAAAACGCTGAAATAACACAATTTTATTTATTTTTAGGAACCATACCACTTTGAACTTAGTTACAAAAGTTCGTTTACTTTGCATCCCAAAGAGTCTTTTTTTCTTACAGGTAGCTTTCAACATCTACCGACTGTTAACGGTAATGTCATCATGTACAAAAACTATACATTCTCATATCGCAACGGCAAGAGTGTTCTTTATTGTTCCAAGTATGCGCGAGGAAAATGTCAAGCGAAAGTGAAAGTTGATAAATGTGGGAAAATCTTGCACGAGAACGCTGACCACAATCATCCTCCTCCAAAGTATCAAAAAGCTAAAGGATTTTATTTTCGTGTAAGTAAGTGAAGCATCCCATCATAAGACGATCAGTCGTACGGCAAGTGTCCACCATTACGTTCTTGACACCGCTAGGATCCGGACGAAGTACAGGTCTCCCAAAGTGATAATGCGCATAGAAATCTTCGTCACTGTTCGGCAACGGTCATATTCCCCGAGCGTTCGGAAGAAGATACGTGATCGTGGTTAAGTGCATAAAAAGTGGTTAAGTGCACCACTCTATATACATATCTTCTTCCGAACGCTCGGGGAATACGACCGTTGCCGAACGGTGACGAAAATTTCTATGCGCATTATCACTTTGGGAGACCTGTATGTATTTCGCTTCGTCTTTTATACCGCGTAGGTACATCGAGGGACTGAAACAATTTGCCTGCGGTGGTCTTCCCGTTTGATTACAATTTAAGTGACTCTTAATAAACTAGTGCACCTTACTTACCATCGATGATTGCAGCACTGTTTACCATTAGACGGGATCGCGGTAAAGTACTATATTATAACTTTAAAAAAGGCGAGATCGGTACGTTAATATTTGGCTAATTTTGGTAACATAAGGTATGATGTGAGTGAAGTCGACAGTGAACCAGAAGACGATTAATTATCAATTTTTTTTTTTTCTACTAATCGTTAAACTGGCCGATATGCATGACATTTTATCTTGGCATATTGTAATATTAAATTAACAATACGGAGTTTTAATTGGTAGAAATATTTTACTTGAAAGTGTCTCCCACAAGTGGTTTTTTGTTTTTTAAATTAAATATGACACACAGCACGTAGTCTTTTAATCTTTGTTTTAATGTTATGATTTTTAAAACTTCAATGAGATCTACTGAAGTCTGATTGTTTGATGGACCAGCTAAGTTAATTTGCTCATGATATAAATTGGCACATTTAATATTAAAAGTATTTATAATTAAATAATGTTTTTCAACTATGACATCTCCCTACTTATAATGAGGAGTTCAGGAACAAGTAGAGTTTTTCAATAACCACGTTTATTAGTTCTAACAACATTGATTGCGTTATTTACGTAAGGATTAATTGGATAAGGATTTATGCTGTATTGGTTAAAATCGCTTCGAAAATTAGCCATTATTTGTCGTAAAAAGTAAATGACAAAAAAAATTATTGTGGGATATCCATAAGAAATTCACTTCTCTTCGCGCCCCCGCGCCGTGTGGTGTGAAGTTAATACGCTCCGTTTATATTTACGAATATCGTGTTCCGATTAGTTCCGGCTGGTGTGTTTCTTTCTAGGATTGTTCAATTTGTGTCTAGTTTTGGTATCGTAAGTTTATTTTTAGTGTTTGTTTTGTAATTACTGTAAATCAATCAATCTCGGTGAGTACATTTATTTTCTTTTTTGTGAGGGTAACGTAATCGTACGTACATCGTTATCGTAAATCGTAAACGTAAACGTAAATCGTTTACACGCCGCGCAAACCGGGGTAAAATTCGAATCGCCCTTATGCGGGCAAACATTGGTTTCGTGAGCCTCGGAACAGACAGCGCAGGTTGGTGATTTATTAGCGCAATGCTTTTTAACATGACCGAATTGTTGACAATACGCGCAACGAACTACCTCGATATCATCAACAAAACGGCAAGTGGCCCAGTCAATAAATAATTTATCCTTGGTAGTCACAAGATGTTTACGTACCGCAGGTTCAATTTCTATGCCTATCCATTTCCGACCGGTATCGGTAGAACGCCTACGGACTATTTTTGTGGATTTAATAAAATCGTCTTCTTTTATTGGCAACTCATTTTTAATGTTTTGGCGGTATATAGCTTGCAAAAAATTTTTGTCTTCCATTGAGGCGGGAATGTCCTTAACTAATAGACGGGGGCGGCGACCCTTTGGTTTTTCTAAGCGGAGACCGGCAGACTTTATAGCGTCTACCGATTCTAATCTTTTTAATTGGTTTTGATTAGCCACCCGTAGTACAACTCCCGATTTGGCGGTTTTTTTAATACCGACTATTTGAAACCCATCGTCACTCGGTCTAATCGCTTTCATAAGAGCTTGTTTAGTGGCGGACGATGACGCATAGTCAGCTGATCGCTCCTGGGTCGGATAGGCGACGACACAAGGCAGAGGCACTCTAGATTCAATAGCCGGGGCCACTTTAGGCAACCGCAGTTTCAAAGAATCTGCGTACGACACTTTATTGTCCTCATTAACGGTTTTAACGCCGGATTTTAATTTGATTATTTCTAATTCGCGCTCGGTATTAGCAAGCTTTGTTTCGTTACACGAAGATTTTAAAGCTAACAAAGACACGATACTTGTAACTCGTTGAGTCATATCCATAATAGATGATTTATTAGCGACATTTATACGAGAACCGTTATCGTTAACCAGTTCGTTTATTTTGGACAGGTACACAGACGCCTCCGAAACCAAATCGTAATAACTATCACTGTTACTATTGGACATATTTAATGTAGGCGAGGACTGTTCTGGAGAATTAGGAGCTATTTGTAAGCGCTTCGACCTATCATCTACTAATTTGTCGGTCGGAGACATTTCACAAAATAGACGCTTAGCCGTCTGCGTTGGCGGGGACCTAAGTGTTTTATTATTTCTACGAAAAATATCTCCACCACGATCAGGCGGGTCATCATTGTAAGTCGACATAAGTAATTAATAAACAAGAAAACAAATCTAACTTAACGAAAAGAAAATAAAACTAGTGAGAAGAGAAGAAAAAAAAAAAAAAAAAAAAAAAAAAAAAAAAAAAAAAAAAAAAAAAAAAAAAGTCTCTGTGGTATGGCAAGGTTCGGGCCACCGATACCGAACGACGCTGCGCTGTTGAGGATTTCATTGCTGAGATGAACCTATCGATTCATAATACCCCTGATGCACCACCTACTTTCTGCAGCCAAATGGGCGAATCTTGTATTGACGTCACACTTTCAAGTGCCGACGTACGTTTGGATAGGTGGCGTGTCCTACCGGACGCGTCTTGTAGTGATCATCGCCTGATCGTGTACGAATTTGTTCCTGGTTATATTCAGGGTCCGTCTCATATTCCCGGTAATTTCAGATATAGATGTAAAGGCGCGAACTGGGAATTTTTCGGCTCGCTTTTTGCGTGTCACGCCAAAGAATTCACTCGGGACGGGCTGTCAGCCGAAGAAAGTGCTGACATTATGTCAGAAACCTTTACCTACTGTGCTGACATTGCCATTGGTCGCGGATCTATGACCAATATTCGTAGATGTGACTGGTGGAGTGATTACTTAGTTGAACAGCGTAAAAGATATCGCAGAGCGCGTAAACAGTTAAATAAACTCAAGAGCCGAAAGATTACTGGAGATCTTCTTACGTTCGCTTTGAATGCTTTTAGAGTTGCCAAGTCACGCTACAAAGCATCGGTGGAAAAATCTAAGGGTAATTTGTTGCGAAAAATTGTTGATAAGCTTGACAGGGAGGGTCCGTGGTCTCCCTTATATCACGAATTTAAAGCTAACAGATCGGTCGACCTTGCATACGTTCAAAACATTAAAGTCAATGATAGGCATACCACGGGCATAGAGGAAACAACAGAAGTGCTAATAAATACACTTATCCCTGATGATTCACCGGCTAACGATAGCGACTACCACCAACAGATTCGAGCGTGGGCTCCTGTGCCACCTGAATCACCAATGTCAGACGTACCATCTAATGACGAATTTATAAATATTGTTAGAAAACTACCGGTCAACAAATCATCAGGTGAAGATAAAATATCTAATAGGATGATTAAAGAAGCGTGTAAAACAGCGGGTGATGCCATCTTAACTGTATATAACCAATGCATTGCTGAAGGCGTTTTTCCTCGTAAATGGCGACGCGGTTTCTTACGAATAATACCAAAGTGTGGTGACAAACCACCGGATGATCCGAAGTCATATCGTCCTATCACTCTTCTACCATCTTTGGGTAAACTTCTTGAGCGCCTCATCGTTCCACGTTTACTACCGAACGGTCCAAAATTCCATAATAATCAATATGGCTTCACCATAGGTAAATCTACAGTCGACGCGGCGCTTTCTGTCAGAAGAACCGTTAACCAATCTGAAAACAAGTACGTAATTGGGATCTTCCTGGATATTTCTGGGGCTTTTGATAACGCCTGGTGGCCTATGCTGTTGTTAAAATTAAAAACCCGCGGTTGCTATAGAAACATATATAATCTCGTTTACTCTTACTTTATAAACGGTTCCGCGGTACTTAAGCTCGGTCATTTTTCTAGTACTAAAACACTAACCATGGGATGTCCTCAGGGTTCAGTTGTCGGTCCTTATTTATGGAATTTGGGTTTTGATGACTTCCTCGCGATCCCGCTTCCTTGCGGCTGTTCACTTACTGGTTACGCGGACGATGGCCTACTGCTCATTCAGTCAAGTACCCGAGCTGGACTTGAGAACTTGGCCAATACTTGCCTAAATTTAATATCTCAGTGGGGTGATCGTAACCGCCTAGCATTTGCGCCACATAAAACCTATCAACTTCTACTAAAAGGTAATCTTAAATCATTGCCTACTATTAAATTTAACAACGTTCCCATTAAAAAACAGCAATCCGTATGCTACCTTGGTATGATCTTAGAAAGGAATTTTTCATTTATCGAACATATAAAAATAGTTGGTGAAAAAGCTAAAAAGAACTTTTATGCCCTGACTAGAATATCCAAAGCAACTTGGGGTCTATCATTCCTAACTTTAAAAACTATATATAGAGCTACCTACTTAGGATGTATGTGCTACGGTGCACCTGTTTGGGCCGATAGGGCCAGCATAGGAGCGGCAAGACGTAAACTGCTTCAAAGCCAACGTTTGGCATTGATATTTTTATGCAAGGCGTATAGAACGGTCAGTACTGAAGCCTTACCGGTACTGGCAGGTGTACTTCCAGTCGACCTTGAGGTACAGCGACGTGCTTCAATGTACTACTCCGCGAGGGGGGAGGCCATGGACACTAATTTTGTTACACAACGCGACTTTAATAAAATCTCTAGATTATTTAAACCTCAGACTGAAGTCTGGGAGGACCTCTTATCCGAATGGCAAAGTAGGTGGGATAATTCCATCAAGGGCCGGCACCTCCATCTGTTCTTTCCATCCGTTGGTGATCGGCTGGCTAAGACATGGCTGGTGGTTGACCACTGCGTTGCCCAATTTCTCACAGGTCATGGCAACTTTAAAAGTAAACTGTATTCTTTTAAACTTGTTCCTTCCCCTTTGTGTCAGTGTTCTACATCGAACTGTGAATTTGAACAGTCCGCACATCACATCTTGTGGGAGTGTGTTCTTTGGCAGAATGAACGCAATATTATGTTGGATAGTGTACAAGTTACATCCGGAGTCGTTTATTATACGGACCTTGTAGAAACTAGAACCAATTTCCGTGCGTTCAGGCGCTTTTGCCATACCTATTATTGGAATCAATTGTAACAGCTAATACCTACTTAGGACCCATTAACTTAATCAAATTTTATTCCGTGGTGTTTGGCAATCTGGGCTTCTCCCAGTTGCAATAATGTCCCTTTGTGCCGTTTGGCCTAGTTCTGTTCTGTCTCCTGCTTGTTATGGAGGGAAGTGGAAAAAATATCTTTTTTCTTACTCCTCCGCTATTCTTTTCTGATTAATTTCGTTGCGGGACCCAAGACAGTTGAATCGTTTCTCCGGGACTCGTCGAGCTTCATTGCTCGGCGTTTTTCTGGCGGTCGCCACTGTTGATTCTGGCTTTCAGGAGTTGCAGTGGTTGGGAAAAGTGTGGCGGGTTTGTCCCAACAAAAAAAAAAAAAATCCATAAGAAATATACCTACTATCGCGGAATTTTCTGTAGATCTTTTCAATATTGTTGTACAATACTTAGTACATTATTTTGATAAATCTGGTAGGGTTCAGCCTGCGTTTGTAATGTAAGCAGTAAAAATGTAATTATTCAGACATCATATTAGAAACCTCAAAAAAAAAAACAGTTTTTCTCCACTATTTCCCACCAGACAAAGTCTTGCCGTCAAGCGATTTGTGGTGTTCCGGCATGATGTCTGGTGAAGGCGTACGGAGGACGGGTCTGAGCAGTTGTGTTGCGATGTGTGCCGGGTACGATGCGCCAAATGTTGTTGTGTTGGGAGTTTAGTCGTGGAGGGTCTTCAGATCTCTCTCTCTCTCGCGTAGTTTTAAAGATACATATTGCGTAGTTAGAAAGCATACATAGGGATCTATTTCCCTATGTAAAGTCTTTTTTTATACTATGTAGTGATTTTATTTCTCATTCTCATTGTTTTTCTTTGGCTACCTACTTATCACAAGAAAGCAGTGATTTAGCTTCTAACTTGTTGTTTACACCATTTTATTTTTCTAATACTGGAATAATATTACACATGTCTTATAATTATGGTTTTCATGTAATTACAATTATATTTATGGCAATAAAAGTTTAAATAAATTAGGGTACTGAAATTTGATTTTGTTTGCTTTACTGTGTTTAGATCCCAAAAACCCAAAAAAACTCTAAAGCGAAATAGCAACAACGTAAATTGCAAAAAAAAAAAATGTGATCACGTGCTTACTTTTTGTGCTAAACAGTATAAAGCACGTAGTCAAGGTGACGGAAACCTAACAGGGTAGTTGACTAAAACTAATTAGTCCGTCAGTCAGATTTACAAAAAATACTAGACATGTATTTTTTCTTTTTTCATATAAACATAAAATAAAGACGACACAGTGCGTTGAAAACTCGTGTGACGTCACTGCACGCTACACTTTTATCGGGCAGTGACGTCACCAGCCACCACTCCTGATCTTTGATGCCTTTTATATTTGTAAATTTTTATTGATTTAATAAAACAAAATATACGTATCCAAATTTTTTCTAAAATCTGAATGACGGACTAAATAGAATCATTTTTTTTTACCCAGGAAACATCCCTATTCTCCTCTTTGTAAATACCTAATTTAAGTGGTATTATTTGTATATAATTTATTGCACACCACAAAATTTCATAACATGAATAAATAAACACCACAAAATATAAAATGGGCGACCTTATATCTATTCCTTACGATCTGTTAAACAAAAAAAAAAAATTGTCCCTCACTAGAAATTGCTTCTGTATCGTGGGTACGTTAACTGAACGAACCGTGGGATCCTTGGGATGGGAATTGATTTTAGGTAATACACTAAATATGTAGCTACCTACATGAATTTTTAAATGAACGGTGGGGACCGACTTGCTGGATTGCCGCCATGGGATTTGGAAGCCATAGCTCTCGCCCCCGGTTGGGGAGTGGCGAGAGGAGGCAAAACGTCGGGGCATTACTCCGCCGCCGTCAGGAATCGTGGTACCAGTGTCAGGGCTGCGGGTTGTTTGAAAGAGATAACTTGGCCCCGGTGCATAGGCAAATGAAGGCACCAGCGGGAGATTCTTTTTTAGTATAAGGCAATCTGTACCCTTGTCTCCCTTTCTGGAGTCTAGCTGTTGGACGGTCAGTTATTCGTTTTAAGTTTAGGTCCTGATAATAGTATTTTAAGTGCGAATTTGTTACTAACAATTTATGGAACTTTTAGGTTGTAGTTTTATAAATAAAAAGCCCAACGAAAACGCTGAAATAACACAATTTTATTTATTTTTAGGAACCATACCACTTTGAACTTAGTTACAAAAGTTCGTTTACTTTTGATCCCAAAGAATCTTTTTTTCTTACAGGTAGCATTCAACATCTACCGACTGTTAACGGTAATGTCATCATGTACAAAAACTATACATTCTCATATCGCAACGGCAAGAGTGTTCTTTATTGTTCCAAGTATGTGCGAGGAAAATGTCAAGCGAAAGTGAAAGTTGATAAATGTGGGAAAATCTTGCACGAGAACGCTGACCACAATCATCCTCCTCCAAAGTATCAAAAAGCACAAGGAATGTATTTTTGTGTAAGTAAGTGAAGCGTCCCATCGTCAGACGATCAGTCGTACGGCAAGTGTCCACCCTTACGTTCTTGACACCGCTAGGATCCGGACGAAGTACAGGTCTCCCAAAGTCATAATGCGCATAGAAATCTTCGTCACTGTTCGGCAACGGTCGTATTCCCCGAGCGTTCGGAAGAAGATATGTATATAGAGTGGTTAAGTGCATAAAAAGTGGTTAAGTGCACCACTCTATATACATATCTTTACTTTTCTTTACTTAGTACATTATTTTGATAAATCTGGTAGGGTTCAGCCTGCGTTTGTAATGTAAGCGGTAAAAATGTAATTATTCAGACATCATATTAGAAACCTCAAAAAAAACCAGTTTTTCTCCACTATTTCCCACCAGACAAAGTCTTGCCGCCAAGCGATTTGTGGTGTTCCGGCATGATGTCTGGTGAAGCCGTACGGAGGACGGGTCTGAGCAATTGTGTTGCGATGTGTGCCGGGTACGATGCGCCAAATGTTGTTGTGTTGGGAGTTTAGTCGTGGAGGGTCTTCAGATCAATCTCCCTTTGGCGCAACATCGTTGGTCGTGTTGTTGGGTTTAACATTGCATCACCTCGCTCAACTGCCGTCTTCCTTCCTATTCGCTCAGTTTTTCTGAGTGAATAGGCTCTTAATAAACTAGCGCGCTTTACCATCAACGATCGCATCACTGCTTACTATCAGGCGGGATTGCAATCAAGTGCTAGTTTATAATTATAAAAAAAAAAATGTTCGTTATTATACATATAAACATTCCTAAAGAAAGTTTATATGTATACTTCAATCACTCTATCTATCAAAAAAAACGCGTCATAATCCGTTGCGTAGTTTTAAAGATACATATTGCGTAGTTAGAAAGCATACATAGGGATCTATTTCCCTATGTAAAGTCTTTTTTTATACTATGTAGTGATTTTATTTCTCATTCTCATTGTTTTTCTTTGGCTACCTACTTATCACAAGAAAGCAGTGATTTAGCTTCTAACTTGTTGTTTACACCATTTTATTTTTCTAATACTGGAATAATATTACACATGTCTTATAATTATGGTTTTCATGTAATTACAATTATATTTATGGCAATAAAAGTTTAAATAAATTAGGGTACTGAAATTTGATTTTGTTTGCTTTACTGTGTTTAGATCCCAAAAACCCAAAAAATCTCTAAAGCGAAATAGCAACTTTTTGAGTCTTGTATTCCATTCACCGATGTATGTGGATCTGTGACCACTGTTATCTATAAAGAAGGTGTTAATATCGAAATGAGATTTCAACAAAATTCTGGACATTGTTAAATACGAGAGTTAATATTCTGCTCTGCTATGTATTGTATTTCTTATTTAATTTAAGGGTGGTTTTGCAATTGATGTAAAATTATTATATTCATGGAACAAAATTTACTTCTCACACTTTTTGAGGGGAAGAACTAATTGGAAGGTAATTGGAGAAGAACGAAAGAAACAATATTCTAAGTTATACTGCGACACCAATTTTTGGGTGTGAACAAAGAACCTTCTAGTTTTAAAATGTGTGTTGCATAGTTGAGTGTTGGTGCTTTTTTTTTGTTTTTCTATCTATTTTTTAATAAAAATAACATCTCTATTTACTTAATATATCAATATTTACAGGATATGAACCGCTGATTTACATCGAAACTACACAAAACAATGGCTTAGTTATGTATCAAAACTATACTTTTTCGTTCATCGACAAAACTAAGAAATATTTACGCTGTTCTAAGAGGACTCGGGGGAAGTGCGAAGCGAGGATACAACTGGATGAGGCTGGAGCTATCATATCAGCTGATACAACCCACAATCATACACCTCCGAAGTATATGAGGACAAAAAATGGAAAGTACATAAAAATTTATTGATACTACAGGAAATTGTTTTCAAACCTTTGTGAAATGTGGGGATGCGATACATTAGCCCGTAAGATTCAAATTTACTTCCGTATTTTGGAATTTGCAGGTGTATGTTGATTAAAACATGTTTTAGTTAAATTCACATAATAAAAAAAAAATACATAAAAAAAGGTTAATTTGAAGCCCTGACTCTTGCGCTAGCTGTTGCCTGGGTTACAGGAGTCAAACAATTAGGGCTTTACAAAATTATAATCATGAAACAGTAATACAACTCCTTATGTCAAAATTGATCTCAAATGTCATGATTTCAATAAGGTAACTTAAAAGAGTTTATTGCTTTTATGATTTTATTAAAAAGAATTATACTTTATATGGCCGCAAATCATGTTGTAATCAACATACAATCAGAGGGCTAATTCTAATTTTAGGAACGTTCAATTTGATCTGTCTCAATCTGTCAAAAAATACGTCTAATTTCCCTTTATATTGACAAATGTTTGTCCCCGAGATGAAACTGTGAATAGATTTTGAACGATCGATTTTTTTTTTGTTTTAGAATGGGAAATTATAAAATAACCTCTCCCGCTCTGACCGGAGAGGAAGGGCGTGTCAGACTTTTACTGACTAAAACCCATCCGTGTTGCTTCACTTGCCTGTGCGCCTGTGGTTGGTGAAGAGACAAACCCTTCAACTTCCCATCCACACAAAAAAAAAAGTGACTGGCCCTCTGATATCTAGACAAAAATCAAAGTAAATTTGAACTTCGTGAATTACCCTGACGCTTTAGCTTTCATTAAGAATTCATGAGCGAATTTTTAGTAGAATAGTCATTTTGAACACGAGTCATGTCATTTTTAGGTGTATAGATGTATTTTTAAAATCGGCAAAAACATTTATCGGCTTAAACATTTGTAAATGAAGGCCCACACAAGCGAATCATTTCGTGACGCGATTCTGAAACACCACATCAGAATCGCATAAGTCGCCTGCGAAATCACAGATAATGTAGCTACTAAAGATAGTGATGTCACGGATCACCAGTAGGATGTACATAATTACCAAACGTAGCACTGAAGAGTGTGTGTGTTATATTTACCATCGGACACAATGGATCTAGATTCCGATTTGTTGTTGGATATATTTTGTCAGATTTTGCCCGGGAAAGGACACTTTACTTTTTGGCCTGAGAATGCAACTACTACTTACGGCAAGTATATACGGCGGTGGTAGGCCATAACATTGGCTGCGGGAAGAAGTTACCCACCAGATAAAGCCTTGCCGCCAAGCGATTCGTCGTGTTCCGGCATGATGTCTGGTGAAGCCGTACCGAGGACGGGGCTGAGCAGTTGTGTTGCGATGTGTGCCAGTTATGATGCGCCAAATATTGTTTTGTCGGGAGTTTGATCGTGGAAGTTCTCCAGATCAATCTCCCTGTGGCGCAGCATCGTTGGTCGTGTTGTTGAGTTTAACATTGCATCACCTCACTCAACTGCCATCTCTTTTCCTATTCACAACGTTTTTTTTAGTGAATGGGCTAAATAAACTAGCGCGCTTTACCATCAACGATTGCATCACTGCTTACCACCAGGAGGAATTGCAGTCAAGCACTAGTTTATAATTAATTATAAACTATATATATATATACTCCATTCAAAACAAGATGAGTCACATAAGCAAACCTTTTTCAGCTCATTGGACCGATTTTGACTTCTGTTCCGTGGCAAAAGAGATGGCATTAAGAGCAAAAATGTGGTTACAATATCAAATATTTAGGTACTACAATTGCCTTTTGTCATCGCCAAAGTAATAGAAGTTCAAATCGATTAAACTGGCTGTAAAAAAGCTTTGCTTAGTGTTCCCCCCGCGTTACCGGGCTTAGAAAAGTACCTAACTAAGCGACTAAGGGAATTCTCACCAGGGAAGCGGGCAGCAGCGCTTCTCCTATGAAATATCAAATTTCAGCGATTCCCAACGCGCCTGCCAAGCGTGGGGATAATGGCAAACCCCACCAAAGCAATGAAAGCCTTGGGGGAGGCTTTTTTCCAGCAGTGGACCCCTATAGGCTGGAGAAGTGTTCCCAATGGAATTTAGACAGCTAGGGGGATATTCACTCCCATTTAGGAAATGCTTAAAATATAAAATAATATATAATGTTACATACTATTATTTAGTAGCGTTACCAATTAATATATTACGTAATTCTCTTCTATATTATTAAGTAATAGTTATTGTAATTCTGTTGTATAAACAACTATAATATATAAATAAATTTTGATGAACAACGGCCTATTTTTTCTTTCACGTCACTTAACTAAATTAATTATGTTGAGGTCGACTTGTACTTTAGCTGGATGCAATGCAAAACTATTATTTTATATGGATTGACCTATCTGACCTTCCCAACTTAGATACTACACGATATCTCTTCATAAGACTGGTTGCCAACCTTTCTTGACTTCAAACTATCTACAACGACTGTCAAAAACTAAATCTAGTGACAGCCGGGGACAGGACTAGGCGGGTTTTTGAGCCGCCAAGGCGTCTTCCGTTACAGCCACATGTATTTAAATCTTCTAGCTACCTTCTTTCAAGCTTTCCAATGCTGCTGTCTTAAGTACTTGAGTGTTTGTAAAGACGAAGAAGAGGTTGCCAAGAATTGGTAGAAGGTACATTGGCAGCCAGGTGGGCGATCAACGTAAAGAAGAAAACCGTGGGGAAGACTTTGATGAGATTCGTACAGATCAGAGAAGCATGACAGGTCAAACCTATAATTTTTTACCGTAGGTGAAACAAGACGGCCAATGATGATGAAGAAGTAGAACAAGTTGGTGTTTTCTGCAATGAGCCATTGAAAGATCTTTTGCGGTGATATATGTACAGATTAATTGAGTCATCACCCCCATCGTCCTATTTTAGTCCACTCCTGGACATAGGTCTTTGTTACACGCTATTGTTACCTGTACTTTCAAAGGTTGATTGGAAGATATTGCAAAAAGCGATAAGCTCGTCCATTGCATGTTTTATAGTGATAAATGCATTTCTTTGTTATTAAATGTATTTTTGATGTACAATAAAGTATACCTAAATGAATAAAGATATTGTCTTATTTTGCATGATTTCTTTTTAATTTATTTCAATCGATGACAATCTAATCAGATATTATTCATATTTTTAGGCGATCTGCGTCCTCAGAAAATACCACTGTTGGGTTCAAAATCAGTTATTATGTATAAGAACTATACGTTCTCTGCTACACCTGGAAAGGGCAACCTGGCTTGTTCAAAGAAACGGAGAGGGAAATGCCCGGCTCGGATCAAGTTAAATGAAGATGGAAGCGTGTTATTCGAAGATGGTGAACATAATCACGCACCTCCAGTGTACCATCAAACCGCTACTGGCGAATATATTAGAGTAGAATAGGATTAGAAGTAGGTGATTATAAACAAGAGGGACAAAACGGAGGCAATAGCAGTCGACGGCAGTCGTCAACGGCTCGCAGTAGATGCTTCAGCGGCTGTCGTCGGCAATGTGTCGCTTGTGTATTTTAGTACGGTGTTCAAATGAAGGCTGCAGTTGCTTCCGTTGTCAACGCATCTCACTCCTGTTAATGCACATCTGTAGTCGACATCCAAACGTTTGGACTTATAATAAATGTACGATTAATAAAAAAGATATCATACGATTCTTGTAAAATTACAAAGCTACAGGAAACCTGAGTTTTGTTTATTGACGTTCAAAAAATTTTGATTCTCAGACTGAGAATCAAGTATTGTGTTGTGGCATGTTAAAATTTATTCATTTCAGAGGTGGTTGTTTCAATTTGGCCGATGCTCAAAATATATATGTAGGTATATAACTGAGGTCTTTCTTTCTAATACGTGCATACCCTACCTATTAAATACTATTACGAGTCTACAGATGTCTTAATTTTTGGGTGGTATATTAATAAAATTCAATGTGTTTTCTATAAACATTGTTTTATTTAGAAATCCTTGCTTTTGTTATTCCTGTCAGTTATATGGAAAAGCATTATAGTAGCAAAAATGCTATTATCGTCTTTGCTTTGTAAGTTATACAGGAAGGCAGAGACACCGACGGAAAAACTATAATCATGGATCCAAAACCTGATTCTAAATCAGATACAGATCAAATTAATAAAATTATTTTTTTTTATAGATAAATGCAATAGTACAAAGTTCTTAACAAAAATTTTGATTCAAAAACCGACGAAAAATTTCAAAGCCAGGTGTGCTAGACATAAGCCTAACACAGCCGGCCCTGAAATTTTTCATTTCGTTGAAGTAAAGTTTGAAAACAATTCCCTGTAGTAGTAACAATATTTTTTAAATTACTTTCCAATTTTGTCGTCCTATACTTCGGAGGTATATGATTGTTGGTAGTATCAGCTGATATGATAGCTCCCGCCTCATCCAGTTGTGTCCTCGTTTCGCACTTCCTCCGAATCCTCTTAGTTAACAGGTTTTGCATCCTTGTCACTTTGTATTTAAATTATTAGTAGAAACACAATTAACACGGTGGTTGATTACAGCTAATATTAAATTTTATGAAGAGAATATGGATAAATGTAGTATGGCTTACTTACACCACAAAGATAGCTACGTTAAAAGAAAAAAAGAACATAAAATGTCTTCTGAACAGAAAGAAATTCAAAGGGCTAAAGACAAGGAATACCAAGATAGAAAGAGAATAGATAAAAAGTGAAAAGCCTTTAAAGGTTGTGAAGTGAAGAAGAAATTGGCTACGAATTCATCAGCATTTTCTTCATTACAGAAGTTACAAATACTCAAAAAAAAAAATATCAAGGAGCCAACGGCGGTGTTTCCGTCTGACTACAATTTAAAGGACATAGCACACTTAAACGACTCTGCTCCCATCCGGCCATAAAGAATATTATTCAAATATGGGCTTTAAATATTGCACTTTATATATATTTTAAAGCGAGCTTACCGCCGTCAGACTGCTCGATAGTTGACGCCTCGATGGCCGCTCGATGTAGCAGAGCGATAGCCGCGGCGACTGCGAGAAGACTGCTAGCAGTCGCCGCTCCGGCACCAGCGGTGTTGCAGCTGGTCGCCGCTTAGCGCTCAGTCCAAGTACTCTATGGCTCAATCAGTCAATATCTACCGAGTAATCCACTTCCTCGATCTTTCGCGCGTTGTGAATCGGGACATTGTAAAAAAGACGAGTTGCTTCAATAGAAACAGATCGCACACTGTGTCAATCGCGAAAAGCTAGAGCGGGCGACGGATGGACAGCTGGGAGTCTGCTAGCAGTCTCCGCGTGGATTGCTGGGTGCCTGCTGGCTGTCGCCGTCCGGACTGTGAGCAGTCGCCTTATTTTAGGGCAGTGTTGGGTAGGAGCGGTGATGGAGCAGATACGTTTAAGTCTGCTATGACCTTATGTGTCTTCAACGCAAGAGTGAATAGGCTCTTAACAAACTAGCGCGCTTTACCATCAATGATTGCTTCACTGCTTACCATCAGGAGGGATTGCGGAAAAGTTTATAATTTAAAAAAAAACTGGAATGGAATGAAAAAAAATATCGCCGACCGCTTGTTATGCCTCGAACGTTCAAACACCAAAGATTACAATACGTTTGATGAATCATGCTCGGCGCGAATTATATGCAGTAGGCTAAGCAATAGCACTTTTTTAGGAAACAAACTTGGGTCGAGTGTGAGTGAGAAAAATTGCACGACAGTTAGGAAACTACATATGTTCAGACCGGTCATGAGTCAACGGCCGTGTTGGAGATGTCTTTTATTATAGTGTGCTTCTATCTAGTCCTTAAATGTTTATTAAGTAGAAAACTTGTTATATATGAATTTTTATTTTAAAAAAGTTATTAAGATATAAACCAGTCTTATTAATAGAATATCAAAAGTCATCATCATCATCTCAGCTTTAATCACAGTCGCATCCGAAGCCTTTTCAACTGTTCTTTTGGCCAAACTTCGATATTTTCCGTGAAGCGACTGCGTCTTACTTCTACAACCCGAAGGCGAAGAATTTGCAGTAAGACCAATTATTGGACTTTTGGTTTTGACAATTATTGGTTCGTATGGCAACCGGGACCAACGGCTTAACATGCTTTTCGAGTATTTATCATAACAGTATATATATTCAACGTAATGTTCATTAACAATTTGATTCTAGTCTATGTTACCAAAGATTTCACTACTACATTACGTGTATTTTTGTGCAGTTTAAGTTGTATAAGTAGTGCTTTTTTGGCTCATTTTCACTTTACCTCGAATTGGGGTAAGTTAATTGTTTTACTACTATAGTATCGTATTTTTTTTTTAATAGACGCCTTGTACTTCTAGTAATTTATCCTGTATCGTGGGTGCGTATACAAACAAAACACGCCTAAACACACATACAGAAAACAAAATCTTGTTACTACTATGCTATTTAATTTTATATCTACATATTTGATGTTAAAATTTTAATTCCTGCTATTTTTGTAATCTTATTGTGTAATACGAAACTTTCATGTTCCGATTGTCATTATCAACCCTTTTATTGTCCCCCGGCTGGGCACAGGTCTCCTCTCATACAGAGAAGAATTGAGCGTAATCACCACGCTTGCTAAATGCGTGTTGGCGTTTTCAGACTTAACGTCCGACTTAAAGTCCATCCTCAAGATGTTTTCCTTCACCTTCAGTCATTGGTGTCTGTTCACATTCCGATTGTAAAAGTATACAAATATTGCGTTAGATAATAACAAACCACACTGTGTTGATGAAGAATGCGAAAATGTAATCGATTGTCATTAAATGTTGAAGCAGAAAAAATATTGGGTAGAATGTATTATAATACACAGACGACAGCAGGTCAAGCTACCAGAAACTGTCAAATATTCCCAATCAACTTTGAGCCTTAACTCTTTAGAAACAGAGTTGAAAATCTAATAAAGAAATCTGACAGATTGTAGTAGCTTGATGTGCTGTCGTCTGTACAATATCCATTTTATCGTTTTGTTTAAACCGACCTCCAAGCAATTTATATTTATTGTATTAGAAACTGTAAAATAATACACTATCTAAATATTTATAAATATATAGGTACGGACAAATCACACATATTGAGCTAGCCCGAAAGTAAGTTCGAGACTTGTGTTATGGGATACTAACTCAACGATACTATATTTTATAATAGATACATATATAGATAAACATCCACGACCCAGGCCAATCAGGAAAAGATCGTTTCCCATCATGACCTGGCCGGGGATCGAACTTTTACTTACAAGATATTCTTATTTATAGCCATTTCCTTTATTTACACAGTATATTCTATATAATATATAAAATCCTTGTATGCCCCGCAGAATACGTTACATCAGTTTACGGAAAAGATCGGAAGAAAACCGTTTGGTACAAAGAAAATTTGAAAATTGCTGTGGAAAAAATATTTTTCAAAGAAATCAGCTTAAGACAGGCATCAATTTTATACGATATACCAAAGAGTACTTTGTACGATAAGCTTAAAGCTTTACGAAGTACAATACGACTAAAGAACAAATAGCTTTTAATTTAATTATTTAGTTTTCTTAGCGTGGCATCATCTTTCTGCCCCTAAACCAATTTATGTTTTTTTTTTTACATAGATTACACTTCATCATTTTCCTTATGTCTTTATCTGCTCTTAACTCCATATTCAAGCTCTTTCTCGATTTAGTATTGGCATATTTATTGCGGAACTACAAAAGCCTAGCTATTTTAGTCTGTGTAAATAAAAATTAAATGTGGTTAGTTGGTAATCACTTACAAACGGCTGGACTAATTTGCCTATTTTTTGTATACATAGTCTGATTAAGGTTTTTAAAGGATAAGGAACATTTTAAAAACCTTTCACTCTTTTTTGTTTGAATTTAAGATGCTCGTGAACGATGTTCTTGCGGCCACGTTATTGAAATTAGCACGGGACAACGCCTGTTAGGTTAGCTAGTAGTGTATAAAAGATTGGTTGGTGTAAAAGATGGTATGACTACAAAGAAGTTGAAACTAATGTCTTTTTAAAACAGATTAAGTTAAAAATACTACGTTTTTATTGTCTACCCAATTTTATTCATAACTATTTGTTTTGGTTGTGAGTGACTAAAATTTTAGGTACACGGAATATATTATATTGTTGATCAAGGTTTGCTTATCATTATTCCAAGTAAACTCTCTGATGGCATGGGTAATATTCCTAATATTATCCCCCTTATTCATAAACGTTGATTAAAGTTAACTAGTGATCATCGATTCTTTAACCATACATTTTTGACCTTATAACGCTTTTTTTTATTAATTATAAACTAGTGCTTGACTGCAATCCCGTCTGATAATAAGCAGTGATGCAATCGTTGATGGTAAAGCGCACTAGTTTATTAAGCCTATTCACTTAAAAAACTTAGGAATAGGAAGGATGACGGCAGTTGACCGAGGTGATGGAATGTTAAACCCAAGACCAACACGACCAACTGCTGCGCCACAGGGAGATTAATCTGGAGACTGTCCACGACCAAACTCCCGACACAACATTTGGCGCATCGTACTCGGCACACATCGCAACACAACTGCTCAGACCCGTCCTCCTTTAATCATCGTTTATGAAGAAACGATGATTAAAGCAACGTATATGAATAAGGGGGTATATGTATGAGCGACAGCAGATCAAGCTACCCGAAACTGTCAAATATTCACAATCAACTTTGAGCCTTCATGCTTAAGAGATAAAGTTGAAAATCTAATAAAGAAATCTTACAGATTGTAGTAGCTTGATGTGCTGTGCTCTGTACATTTCTATCACAATCCACTTATACTTTTATCCCCTTATTCATAAACGATTCTTTAACCTTACATTTTTGACCTTTTAGCGACGCTGATATGACCATGTATCCGAATTTCGTGTGAAGCTCAAGTGGTTACCAATTCGCCTTCGTCGGAATGCTCATAATCTTTCCATTCTATATAATGTGCTTTTTCTCCTTTCACCCCTCTTTTTCCCAAGAATCGCTTTCAATTTCTGTGCAACTCACATACTAAATCGTTGACATCATCAGATAACTTAAAGCTCAAAATGCCTATGCATTCCACAACGTTCCTTGATAAATCTTTCACTGTTCAGGCTCCTCGTTTGTGGAATGCACGGCTCTTCTGCCTGCAGAGATTTTGTTTGTGCAGTGTGTTGGTTATTAAAAATAAACTGAGATTTTACGGCAAACGTAGCGTAGGACGCCCTTGGGCGAGATGGAAAAGGTGGCTGGTAGTGGTTGGCTGAGAACTGCTCAGGATCGAGCTTGTTGGTGTGCCATGGAGGAGGCCTATGTCTAGCAATGGACGCGTAGAGGCTGATGATGAAACTGAGATTTTGTTTGTGCAGTGTGTTTTTTTTAATAATCCTTTTGTTTTTTTTTTTTGTAAATTAATGAAATTTTTATTTAATGGAACTTGCCAAATCTCAATATTAAACTTCACTTCCGTCATGATATTCAAAATGTGTACGTCATCATGCCTTCATTATATACCAGTCGATTGATTATGTAAAAAAGAATCTATGTACAAAATTTCAAAAAATTATCATGAAAAACCACAAAGTTATTCCACTCGGGCAAGAGAGCCCGATGCGTTGACCTCTGGCGTCAGCTGTTACGCGTGCAAACTACTATAATCTATCGTAAGCTGCGTGCGCGCGCTTGGTATCCACACTGTAACAATTTCAAAATATATTTGGGAAAAAATATAATACGGTAAAAAATGATTGGAATCGATTCAGTTGCTTATTCTGCCTAACTATATTTAGGTTTCGCATAAACAAAAATAACGTTGTATACGGAGTGGTGTTGATAATACGACAATAAATGAAAACACGGACAATGCTGGTTCATAGGAATAATGATAAACCATAGAAAAAAACCTAGCATCGAAAATTATAAAATGAAAATTTCGAACAAACTAAATCGTACAAAATTGTAAACGGAATACAACATCCTTTAAAATATTGGTTCACTGACCTCCGATTGGCGGCAGCGCAATCCTGTATCGACTTTCTTTTTTCGCGCCATTATTATTAGAGCTTAGTACCTACCCCTGGATGCGGCTGTCATCAACCTGTAAGCGCTTCCTTATCGACATGTAGGTACATCGTGTAGAAAATGTGAAAAATGAAAAATAATTTCCTGTGACTAAACTAATGGATATATTTATATGATTTTTTATGGCTAGACTGAGAATGTGTTGAGGTACAAGCTGCTTAATTTATTGTCGTATTGTCATCACCACTTTGTAAATTAGTTGAACAGTTTACTCCACACGTTTAACGGTAAAATGTTTACAGAATCGCACTGCAGTTTTTTTTTTTTTTTTTGGGCAAAGCCCTCTACACTTTTTCCCACACACTGCAACTCCTGAAAGCCAGAATCAACAGTGGAGACCGCCAGAAAAACGTTGAGCAATGAAGCTCGACGAGTCCCGGAGAAACGATTCAACTGTCTTGGGGTCCCGCAACGAAATTAATCAGAAAAGAATAGCGGAGGAGTAAGAAAAAACATATTTTTTCCACTGCAGAGTTATGTTTTGTTATTTTTTATTACCCGTCAAATAATCCTTCTTGCTAACAATACTGTTGTTTCTTTCAGCAAGCTACCATATTCTTCCCCTAGGAAAAGGCAAGTCAGTGATACGATACCATAATTATACGTATTCTTTCCACGTGCGGAACAAATCCTTGCTCCGATGTTCGCAGAAGACCAGCGATAAGTGCCGGGCGTTCATAAAGCTGGGAAAATGTGGCAAAATCGTGACAGCTGTGACAAATCACACGCATTTTCCTCCAAGATGTGAGAGGACGTCTCATGGCACATACAAGTTTACTAGGCTGAAAATGTATAAGATGCTGTGAAGGAAGTCTCTTTTCAATATTAATTAATTATTGACCTAGTTAGGAGAGCAGTGCTCACCCACACGCTTGCTTTAAGGGTGGACTCTAGTGCCAAGGAATTTTAGAAATAGGTATTTGAAAAGACTATTGCCGTCGCGCCGCTTTCTACCTTTTTCCGTAAAGTGCGAAAGGAACAGTTGCAACTCAGGCTGATTTTACCTACAGAAATGTTGACCAAAAGATGTTTCGTATTCCGCTGTTTTCTTTTTCAAAACGCGACAGATCTCAATTATTTGTTAATATCTAATTTTAGAGGATGAGTATATGCCATGTTAGGCGAAGTGTTGTTAGTACTGTCAATTCCATTATGTGCAACACTATTTTGTGTAGATATCTTTTATAATTTATTTTTAATAATAATTTTATGAATGACATTATACGTAGTATCGTTCGAAACTGACCCTTTTATTTCAATTGACAGTTGGTGGATGAACACCCAGCACATTTAACATCTAATGCTTTTTTTTCTTTTCATATTCAATTAGTCTTTATTAAAAAAGTATTTACTACTTTACAATACGTGTTGTACAACCGTTCGTAGATGGTACACGAAACTATAATTTTTTTATTAACGGTAAAGTAAAAAATCTATATATGTAAACTTGTACAAATTCATAATACTGACCCAAATCCGTACTATAGTCACTCTTTCTTGTGACAAGTTGTCCATTTTTGTATAGAAAAAGGTGCTGCATCCTAGGTTAGGTCACACGAGCAATAAAATAATAAACGATACATTAAATGCAGTTTTGGTTTTGACTTTATTTTTTTCAGTTTCAAGATTTGACAACAAAATGTTAATCGAATTTTCCCACCAACTGTTACTATGGTTTAAGACATTTGTTTCTCAAAAACATAATAATGAAAAACACTAGTTACAAACATAAACATTCCTTGAAACGAGAATCGGAACGGCAATTTTAAAGTTAGGCAAGTATATACGTATATATGTATAAGGTCCAGATAATTTTACACCTACTCTCATTAAACAAATAAAAAGCGAAATCATAATCCCGTTAACACATATTATCAATCTTAGCTTAGAATGAGGTATATTTCCTGACAAATGGAAAGAGGCACACGTCACTCCTGTACATAAGAGTGGTGCAAAACTAAATCCAACTAATTACAGACCCATTTCCCTGTTAGCAATTTTCTCAAAAATTCTCGAAAAAATAGTCAGTAAGCGGCTCACCTCTTACCTAAATTCAAACAACATATTATCTAACAAGCAGTTTGGCTTCAGACAGGGAAAATCCACAGAAGATGCAGTAAGTCTCTTAACCAATCTTGTAACATCATATTTAGATAAAAATCAAAAGTGTATAGGAATATTTCTAGATCTTGCGAAAGCCTTCGACACCGTTGCCATTCCTATACTCCTAAAAAAACTAGAGTCGATCGGTATAAGAGGACTACCTCTCAAATGGTTTGAGTCTTACCTCTTGAACAGAAGGCCTCAAGGTAGTGTCCTGGGCCCGACATTATTTATCATCTATATTAATGATATTCACCACGCTATCATCGAAAACGCTGAAGTCATCAGCTACGCAGATGACACTGCTATTATTTTTCATAGCAATTCCTGGGAAAAAGTCCTCGAAAAAGCTCAAAACAGCTTAACTAATATAAAAAAATGGCTCGATCTGAACCTTCTGTCATTCAACATTAAAAAAACGAGCTACATGTGTTTCCATAAAACCTTTTCATCTGCACCAAAACTTCCTATACAAATTAAAATTCACTCTTCAACTTGCACAACTGCCTCTTGCACTTGCGAGGAAATTAAAATGGTCGAGTCTCTAAAATACTTAGGAGTCCTGATAGATCATCGTCTCTCTTTCAGACCTCATATCGACCTGGTAGCTAAGCGAATCAGAAAGCTGACTCATGTAATGAAACTATTACGTAACTCCGCTAACAAATATACCTTGCACCTGGTATATGTGGCATTATGTGAGTCAGTCCTCAACTACTGCATTACAGTATGGGGCGGAGTCGGCATAACCTTAATGCTCCAGTTGGAAAGAGCCCAAAGATCAGTGCTAAAAGTGATGTATAAAAAACACTTTCGCTATCCTACAGATCATCTGTATAAAGAAGCATCATTATTAAATGTCCGTCAGTTGTACATCCTTAACCCTTTAACCGCCAACGCCATAATATTACGTGTTGTAAGAACATTACATCAGGCGCCACGTCAGAATATTGTGTAGAAAGTCCTGTCATTTAAAAAATGTACAATAAATGTTGAATTTGCTTACTGAATCTTAATATATTTCGTGTAATTACTTTATTTTTAACAGTATTAAATACATATTTTAGCTAATTGATTGAAATAATTACATGTTCTCAGTTCGTGATACGTCTAAATATCAACCTACTTCGCCGAACCCATAATTTCATGTAGACTAGTGTTGTACCGCATATGAAACTCCTGATAGTAAATTAATAAAAAACATCCTATTTTTTACAAAACTATCAAGTAAACATTAATCAAAATTTCATAGTTTATTAAACATTTATTTATTTATTCAAAATTCAATAAGCTTTAGTGAAGTAATATGTAGAAATCAACAAATAAGTATAGGTAAATATTAAGTACAAACTAACTCCAGAACGTCACTAGTACAGGCTATCCGCGAACGCCGTCGCCGTAATTTTATGTTCGGCTCAAGGTCAACTAGTCATATTTTGAATAAACGTCAGCGCCATCGCCATGATAACATGTGCTTACATTATTATTACATCTAAGCTAGTGTCGAGAAGTTATCGATGATGTTATACGACGACGAAGAACTATTAAATATGTTGCAGCAAGCAAACAATGATATTTATAGTAGTAGCAGTTCAACGGATAGTGATAATAATTCGGTAAATAACTCTTGTTTTCAAGTCTGTTTATTTATCCTCAGTCAAAAGGACAGCTAAATAATAATATGTGTACTTATTTACCCATTTATTTTGTTTTAAAGAAAATACAGTTTATTTAGTTATTTTATTTGTTGTTATTTATTATTATTTGTATCCTAATATTTTAAACGCGTATAATTTTTTTTACATAAATGTCATACCGTCTTTTTGTCCGCGGGATAGTAAACGGACTAAATAAGTTTACTGTTTTTTTAATTTGTTATCTATGTTTCATATAATACTAATCTCATTTTAAATTGCTACAGGAGAAGCTTTATCGCTCAGTGCAACTAGTGTTGTAGGCCTTTTTCGTGTTTCGTGAAGACGAAGAGTTATTAAATATTTTGTAATCATGAATTGCGAAGCGACGACAGTTCTCAACATAGAAGTGATGTTGATTTGATAAGTTTAATTTATTTTTTAAATCGATATTTTAATTTGACAAGTAATTGTGTTTGTTTGTAACTTACCTACTAAGGTTCATCATGGATACTAACCAAAATTTAAATGATACATTCATAGGCTGGAATTATTTAATATTAAGAAGGTACATCGGTAGGTAGGGTAAGAACAGATTTTGTAGTGTTATTAAGTTTAGGTATATGCTTACCTATATTTTTATAATAATGCCTCTATATACAGTATGTTAAGAAAACCCTGTCCGACCCGTGAAGGTGTTGTTAGGTATCGATAACTGATTCTACTAATGCATACAAAACCGGGCTAAACTAAAAAAAAAAAATCCCTCTAAAAAAAATAAATATTATTTCGCAAAAGGAGGTAACTTAATAAATGTGCGCTGACCACCCTTCGCCTGCCGCTCGCGGGGGCGGGCGGCAGGGCACGCGGCACGTGGTCGCATCGCTATTCGCTCATAACAAAACCGGTGTTGTCACTTTTTAAAAATTACCAAATTTCGGGGAAATTGGAATTAATTCGCGGAAAAAAAAGATTATTTCAAAATTCATTTGTATTGGTACTATGATGAATACGTAAAATTTTATATTATATGTGTTTACCTAACCTTTATTATCCTTATGGGTCGGACAGGGTTTTCTTAACATACTGTATGTATGAGCAGTATAAAAGTAAATATTCTCGAAAGGTTAATATTGTGAATAAATAAATGCATCGATATTGAGTATTCGCAACACTGTTCCAACTTATACCTAAAGTGTCGTGGCGCTGGAGGTTCGTCAAAGGGATCAGTGCCGTGGCGGTTAAAGGGTTAAATTAGTACTAAAACAACACAAAATGACAGTCCAATCCACAGAATATCAAGAACTACTTAAACAACGCATTTATAAGTGTCCACTTACTGTTGTAAAAACCGCTTTTGCTCAGCATATGCAAGAATTCATGCTCAGTTTTATTTATAATAAAATTGCAAAGATCAACGATATTAAAAATTGTAGGTTAAATCAAGTTAAAAAGATGACTAAACAATGTCTGCAAGCCAAATCCTACGCAGAAACCGAAGCCTTCGTTAGAGTAATGGTATAACACATTTTACCGTAACCACTAGATTGCACTCACTACCATACACCCCAACCACTTCATGCACAAAAACTTTTATATCATCATTCTCCTGGACACATTGTACTTTTTAGGATTAATTAATTTTACTTTTTAGTCTACATTTTTGATTTTGTTTAGGTTAATTAATTTTACTTTATGCTTACTTTATTAAAATAAAAAGCCACAGGATTCATATTACAGTACCTAACTTGATATGTATTTCTAATTGTTAACAATTCTCAAGGACTCCACGAGACAGGCTCGACCTAGTGTGGAGTCCACAAGTTAAAATATAGGATTACGTTTCCACCGAAACATTAATTTTAGAAATAGCTTGTACTTATTTATAAGGAAATGTAAAAACATTATTTGGGTAATAAACGATTTATTTATTTATGTATTTATTTATTTATTTATATCTCAGACCTTTTCCTACTTTTCGATCATGAGCTTTCTTCGTCCATGTTGAAATTGTTGTCGATCCTAATATTTTTATACTTACCTCATTTATTCTACAATTCACAGGTAAACAATACGAAATACTGAATCTGAACGGGAAAACAGTTATTCTCTACCAGAAATATACCTTTTCGAAGAACGGCACTTCATTTCGTAATCAGTCTTGTTCCAAGAAAATGAAGAATTGTCGCGCCAAGCTCACTCTGAACGTGGATGGGACGATCAAAAGTGCAATGACAGAACATAATCACCCCCCTCCGAACATCGTTAAAACTCGCGATGGAAAGTGCTATCGAGTATAGCAATCTCTATGTTCAACTTGTTTTCCGGTTCCGGCGTTGCAAACAACAGACTATCCAATTATCGCTATAAAAATTCATAAAAAGTGTTTCAACTAGTTAAAACAGTATCTGAAATAGTTATAAATGAACATTTAGTGGTTATAAATAACATATAGTATAAACCATGGATAATACCTACTATTAAGTGTCAATGTAGCCAACATTCAGGTTGCACTAAATTTAACAGATAAAGTGTTGCCATATGAAGAAAAAAATATTCTTCCATTAAACTATTACTATTACCATATATTTATTACGCGTCAGTTTCTAGTTTAGTGTTTCTAATAACACAAATAAGATATAGAACGCCAGACGCAATATTCTATTAATATATAGGAAAAAAATCAAGAACAAATAGATAAGCAAACAATATCAATTACGTAAGCTGTTACTCAAAATGTTATACAGCAAATGGGTGAAAAGTTAAAAATGCTAGAGGAACATAACCAACATTTCCAAGTAGAATTTTCCGAACTAAAAGAAAAATTGAAAGGATTAATGACACAGAAGAAAAAGAATAAATTTTTATTATTTTTTAAAATAAAATGCCTAATATAGTGAAGTTTATTAAAGAAAAAACCAACAAACAACACCCATTGGATATCCAGGAATATAAAATCGATAAAGATCATAGGATCGGACATAAAACAAGCAGCGAACTACTATACAGAGAAACTAAAACCGTATACAGAGAAAACTGGCATATCGCCTATATCTCAAATAAGTGAAAATATTTACATAGTGTAATAACCAGTCAGGATTTAGATATACCAATAATAGACGATATGGAAAGTATTAAAAATACGAGTATCAATAAGATGAAAAATTATAAAAGCCCTGGACCAGATGCTATACATAACGAAGCTTCAAACACAGGTTTTCTGCTTTTAGCCCGTCCTCTCACCTAGGTCAAGCGCCAGGTCAATGGAGGAGATCCGATATATACCGATCCGATATTCTTATTGTACAAAAAAGGAGACTCCAAACACGCAGGTAATTACAGAATACGGACTTATAATTCTTCTTTCAAGCGTATACAAACTATTTACGTCAATTCTTCAAAACAGATTGTCGCCAATAATTTATGAATACCAATCGTTAGAACAAGCCGACTTCCGTTCGGGTTTTTTTTACAACAGACTATATACACATTATTTAACAAGTTATAGAAAAACACAAACCCTCTTATTCATAAACGTTGTTTAAAAATGACTAGTGATTCTTTAATCATACATTTTTGACCTTTCAATTTACCTTAATCATCGTTTATGGATAAACCCCACAGTGTTTAAGGGGTTCGGATGCGACTGGGATTAATTCTGAGATGAAGATATATATCCCAAACATGGACGTATAACACAAAAATAATAACAAAACTAATAAACTGTCAGAAAGCGACGGAAAGAAGTTTATTGAAAATAAGAAAAAATCAAAAGATCAAAATCAAAGAAACAAGAGGAAAAACAACTTAATAGATGTACTTCATCATGCTCGCACGCAAAAATAGCGATGGGCTGGGCATATAGCGAGATACACAGACAATAGATGACCATTAGAAACTACAACATGGAAAGGTCCCGCGGGACGCTCATTTTTCATCGGAATTTTAAAATTATTTATAGTGTTGTTTACTAAATAAAAGTGCGTGATTTATGTAGTAAATAGTGCATTCAGTAAATAATTCACAAAGAACAGTGAAATATCGCAGCATAGTGGCCACATCATGACTTTGTCTCAAACCTCCATCGTAAGATGGATCACGTGGTCATCTTTTTCGACATGAAAAATTCATTACGTGACATTGGCTAAATGCACAAACCGTGCGGAGCCATAAAAGAAAGAAAGAAAGAAAAAAAGGACCTGCGGGGAAACGAAAAAGAGGTCATCCAAGAAACAGGTGGATCGACGAAATAATTTTAGAGCAGGAAAAAATTGAAGAGGAAAAAAAGCTAGGAATAGAAAATTGTGGAGTAAGCTAGAGGAGGCCTTCACCTATCGTCTGTCACGATATTGCAGTGCATTTGCAATGTTTGCGCATGCCAGAGTAGCTAACTTCTCAGCTGTGGTGCGCAAAGAGAATGCGTCTTTTTTCGCCAGATTGCGGCCCAGTGGCAACAGCTTCTTGATATTTATTGCTGATAACAAAACCGCCACACTTTTTCCCACCCACTGCAACTCCTGAAAGCCAGAATCAACACTGGAGACCGCCAGAAAAACGCAGAGCAATGAAGCTCGACGAGTTCCGGAGAAACGATGCAACTGTCTTGGGTCCCGCAACGAAATTAATCAGAAAAGAATAGCGGAGGAGTAAGAAAAAAGCTGCTAAGCTGCTGATATTGCTGATAAGCATGATCAAAGCCGTATCATGAGGCATCTATAAAACAATATGGTCTGAAGTAGAGTCAACATCATCATCATCACAGCGTTAACCCCAAACGCATCCGAAGCTTTTTCATCTTTAGAATCTGGGGTACGCTGTCTGATGTGGTTGAAGTATTTATAAGTTAAAGTGTCTACTGACATCGATGTGTTTTATTTTACTTTCATCATCATCATCATCAACCTTTTTTATCGTCCCACTGCTGGGCACAGGTCTCCTCTCATACAGAGAAGGATTGAGCGTAATCACCACGCTTGCTCAATGCGGGTTGGCGATTTCAGACTTGAAAGTCCAGGTTTCCTGAAGATGTTTTCCTTCATCTTCAGTCATTGGTGTTCAATGTAGACTTAGAAAGTACGTACAACTTCAGCAAAGTTACATTGGTACTTGCCTGGCCTGGAATCGAACCCGCGCACTCATAAGTACTTGAGAGGATGGTGTTTAGATCACTAGGCCATCACGACTTCTTATTTTACTTTAGTTATATATTATTATTATGTGTACGCTAAATAAACGTTTCATTATTATCATAATTATTGTTTTTTTACATATATTCTATTTTTATTCACATTCAAACAACCTTTATGAAAAAGTATTTACCATTTTACAAACAATAAATTTAATACAGCTATGGGTAAGTACATATATAAAATTGTTTAGCTGTTTAGCATAGACCCTCACATCTCCTAGATTTCGATCGTCAGCTTTTCTTGTCTATGTCGCACCTGATTTCAATGCGATCTGATGTCTGGTGAAGCCGTACGGAGGACGGGTCTGAGCAGTTGTGTTGCGATGTGTGCCGGGTACGATGCGCCTAATGTTGTTGTGTTGGGAGTTTGGTCGTGGAGGGTCTTCAGATCAATCTCCCTTTGGCGCAGCATCGTTGGTCGTGTTGTTGGGTTAAACATTGCATCACCTCGCTCAACTGCCGTTTTCCTTCCTATTCGCTCAATTTTTCTGAGTGAATAGGCACTTAATAAACTAGCGCGCTTTACCATCAACGATCGCATCACTGCTTACCATCAGGCGGAATTGCGGTCAGGCGCTTGTTTTTAATAATTAAATAAAAAAAAATAAAAAAACTATTTTATAGATACTTAATTCATTCTTCCATTTACAGATAGACCATACGAAGTAGTGACTCTAAACGGGAAAACAGTAGTTCTGTACCATGGTTATACCTTTTCAATATGCGGTCCTTCGCCTCGTTATCAGGCTTGTTCCTCAAGGAAAAAGGGTCGTTGCCGCGCGAAGCTCATTCTGAACAAGGATGGGACGATAAAGAGTAAAATGACCGAACATAATCACCCTCCTCCGAAAATCATGCAGATTTTTAATGGAAAGTACGTTAGATTATAGGTGTAGAGAGGTTGCTACTACTTTTGTATTTGATAACTGTACTGTAAGCCTCCCAATAACTAAAAAAATAATAGAAAAATTTGACAGTTGATAATTTTAGAAGGCTTATATGATAAAAAGCTGGTAATAAAATAAGACGCAGCGTGGGCCCCCGACAAGGTGGACCCACGACCTGGTGTAGTACGCGGGAAACCGCTGGATGCGGAAGGCGCTGGACCGGTCGTCGTGGAGATCCTTGCGGGAGGCCTATGTCCAGCAGTGGACCGCTTTCGGCCGAAATGATGATGGTGAATAATAAACCGTAATAATCATTATCCACAGTTCAACTTCACCTACTGCTGACCTTAGATCTCTCTCTTTTTCTCTCCAGGCTCCTACGAAAATCGCCAGCCCCGTCTGTTTTGCCTGTGATCACAACAATGTCGTAAAAACATACCTAATTTATCTTATCCGTCTTTTTGTTACTAAGAGTTTAAAAGATATAGTTTTTAAGTTCATAAATATTAAATATGTATTATATTTTATTTTACTAACAATTTTATGAATGAAGAAAAATGATATTTCCTTCACTTGTAATGCACTGTATTATTAAATAGCTATTGTATTTACCTAAAAACTGATTGTTTTACTTCACTTTAGTTGGTGAATTATATACCACAGATTATGATTAATTTTGGATGGTTTTGTTTATCTTATCTTAGTTAGGTATATGTTATGTACATTGTACATACATGTTTTTTATTTCCAGGTATTCCATATGAAGCTGTGACACTGAACGGGAAAAGTGTAATTTTGTACCAGAACTATTCCTTTTCAATATGTGGGCCTTCGTTTCGTTACCAGGCCTGTTCGTCAAAGAGAACGAAGAATTGTCCCGCCAGGCTCATACTGAACGGGGATGGAACGATAAAGAGTGAGGTGACAAACCATAATCATCCCCCTCCGAAAATCTATCGAGATTCTTATGGAAAGTGTTTTAGAATTTAGAAAAATAGTTAAGAGGATTCTTGGAAATATAAAACTATGTGTTTCTGCATGATTACCTTGTTATTTTTTTTTCTCTCAAACTCTTTATATTTACGTTCCCATTATTTACACCAAAATTCATAGTAAAATTACATAACTAATTTATAATAAATTATGTACTACTCACAATTGTAATCGACAACCGTCTCCTAAATATATAATTTTCATATAACCTATACTAATATATAAAGCTGAAGAGTTTGTTTGTTTGTTTGAACGCGCTAATCTCTGGAATTATTGGTCCGATTTGAAAAATTCTTTTTGCGTGGGATAACCTATAAATCCAGGAAGGCTTTAGGCTATATAACATCACGCTGGGACCAATAGGAGCGGAGCATAACTAACTCCACGTGAAGGAAGTCGCTGGCGGCCGCTAGTATATTATATATGTAAGAAAAATTCGAAATGAAAGTGTGTAAAATAGAAGGAGTGAGGGGGTCTATGGAAAAACGATGCTTTTGTAGGCTTCGCCACTCATTCGATGTCCACCGCACTTAGGATGGATGCACATGAAGTTTTTGCTCCATTGGTGTCTATGCTATATGTCGTTCCAATGTGAGAATTTTGTATGTATTAATTGGTTTCATTTTGACAGTTCAACAACATACATTGCGTGATTTACGTTGTTGAAAGGACTATTTTTTCATACTTAATTTAAAATGAAAAATAAATAAAAACGATTATTGAAAAAGTTAGGGCAAATAAAATTTGGTAAAGATATCGCCACTGTATTCTACGTGCCTTTGGAACGCAAGACTTGGACTGCTCTCGTATATATGGTGTTTCAAAATACATCATGCGTAATACAGAGTGGTGCTGACAATACGACAATACATGAAAACACGAACAATGCTGGTTCATAGGAATAATCCTAAACCATAGAAAAAAACTTAGCATCAAAAATAAAAGAATGAAAATTTCAAACAAACTAAATCGCATAAAATTGTAAACGGAGTAGAACATTCTTTAAAAACATTGGTTCACTGACCTCCTATCGGCCACAGCGCGATCCTGTATCGACTTTTTCGCGCCATTATTATTAGAGCTTAGTATCTACCGCTGGATGCGGCGGTCATTAACCTGTAAGCGATTCCTCATCAACATGTACATCGTGTAGAAAATGTGAAAAATGAAAAATTTCCTGTGACTAAACTAATGGACATATTTATATGGTTTTTTATGGGTAGACTAAGAATGTGTATACGATGTTTAATTTGCTGTCGTATTGTCAGCACCATTCGGTATAATTATAATTTTTAAATAAAAACAATTATATGAATTCCACGGTGTCTGTCTTTTGTTTTCATACTTATTGTTAAATAAAAAAATAATTTCAGCCTATTATTGTCTCACTGCTAGATAAAGGCCACATCTTTAATAGATGAGGCCTTGAAGGCGCAAGCATCGTTCACAAGCTTCCTCAAGGTGGGTTCCACCAACCCATATTAAGCAAGCGTCATCATTCCGACTAATATGAACAATAAGTTCTAGTGTAGTTCTAGTTCTAGGATAATGTTATAACCTACCTTTTTTTTGCAGTACCATTCAAACCCTATGAGTTGATAGTTCTCAATGGCAGAAGTGTGGTTCTGTACAAGCAGCATACATATTCCAAACGAGGGCCACCGTATCGTCTTCACTTTTGTTCTAAGAAAGTTACCAACAAGTGCAAAGCTAAGTTAGTACTTGATGTGGATGGAGAGATTGAATATGCTAGCTCCGATCATAATCATCCCCCGCCTAGACTTTTGCGTACGGCTGATGGTACATATTGCAGAGTATAAAATGCTATTATTTTTAAGCTGTTGACAAAATTCGAAATCACCCCAGATTTTATAGAAAATGGTCCAAATAATGTATGCTTTATTTTTTTTTTCAAAAATAGAATACATTTTTTTTACTAAGAATGAAAAACAGTGGTTGTTGGTAGTTGTAACTGTGTATTTGCGCTGAAGTAGCCCGAAAAATTCAAAGGACTTGTCACGTTTCATACAAAGTTGGGACCAAAAAACAACAAAAAAGAATGTAGGTATTTCCTGGTCGGGGATTTTTTCCATAATATGTATTTTTTTCGATAGCGTAGAATCTGTATAGTCATACCTTCAGTTTTTCTGTTTTAAGTTGAGAATTCTAGTGTCCAAAGAGGTTTTTGGCTGCTTAGGTCACCAATCAAGGCATAAAACATCTTGTTAATATACAATGTGTAAAAAAACCCTGTCTGATCCGTGAAGGTATTGTTAGGTATCGATAACTGATTTTACTAATGGATACAAAGCCATCCACATCCCTCTAAAAAATTAATATTATTTCGCAAAAAGAGGTAACTTAATACATGTGCGGTAAGCAACCCTTCCGCGGGCGGCGGGGGGCAGGGCACGCGGCACGTGGTCGCATCGCATCATATTAATACCGGTGTTGTCACTTTTTTAAAAATTACCAAATTTCGGGGAAGTTGGAATTAATTCGCGGGAAAAAAGATTATTTCAAAATTCATTTGTATTGGTACTATGATGATTACGTAAAATTTTATATTATATTTGGTCATGTGTTTACCTAACCTTTATTATCCTTATGGGTCGGATAGGGTTTTCTTTACATATTGTATAGTGCCGTAATGAAAAATACTGAAGTAGATAAATAAACAATATAGTGATACAGGTGACCGACACACTTTTTTCGTTGTCGCTTTTGGACTTATTTCCTTTTCTCACTTTTTTGTAATTTTCAGGTCAGTGTCAGTTATTTAAAAGTCAATCAACACACAGTTGATGTAGAACAAATTGAAATTTGACATCAAATATCATGTAATATGAATTTAGAAACCTGAATTGGTAAATTAGATTATTATATAAATAAAAATTTGTTATGGTCGCGAATCAGACTATTGATCGGAATCTCTATCATTTTGAAGTTAAACCATTGCTTCATAAGTTCGAAAAATTTGTCTGCACAACACGTAAGTAACGCAATGAATGTTAAACTGTCAAAATTAAACCGATTCCGATTGATAATGTTTGAGGTAATTAAAAAACCTGAAAATTGCAAAAAAAGGTGCTTAAGCAACCTAATTTCGGGCGATATCTTTTAATGTATTATCATATATGTACGCTTTTGTTTCTCCAATCCACTTTTAACACTGGCAGAATAGTCGACATCGGCTCCACTTGCCATTAATAAAAATATAATAGAAAAGAACTTTTTGGATAGTTTTAGACTGAGCTCCATTAATAGGTACCTATTTAATCTACTTTGTTATACGGAATTGTTTGGGCCTGGTACTACAGCTAAAAAGTAAAAACAAAATTCTTTTTTTACAAATGAAAAATAATCAAACGTTTAAATTACGCTAAATTACGCTTTTTAGCTGTCAGCAACCTACCCCACACAATTTTTTTGATAAAAGAAAGTATAATATAAAATCGTTTTATGTAATAAGGAGACTTACCAAAAATCTTTTGACCGACATGCAAGGGACATGGCATAAAAGTACTCAACTGCCTGAAAATTATGTTCATAACAATTTTGGTAACAAGCTTAATCTTTTATTACTCTTCAAGCATTCGTTCGCGATATTAGCATTGTCACACTTGTAGTTCCACATTCAAGCCCACTATTTTGCACATTCTTTTGGAGGTAGGAGCAACTATTAAAAATAAAAAAAATTAAGGAATATGAGGGTATCCAAATATACCCCACCACTTGTAATTCCCGCTTGTCCTAGCCGACCATTCACATTTTTGTGCTTCGCTGTTTTGCACGTTCGTCGTATTTAAATTTATTCTTGTTAAAATTCGTATTTTAAAATTGTTTCTGATAATCAACAATGCCTAAAAGGCAACGTGAGTGCAGGGATGATGATTACGAGTTTTTGTCTAAACAAGTTAAAAAATACGACGTCAACTTAAACACCGGCGACGTCGTCGAAGGAGTATATCAGCGAGTGATTACGATAGTTACTCATCTCGTAAGGAATCAGGTGAGTCTTTGTTTAATATTTTGTGTTCTGTGGAATAAATACGGGCACTTAAGTAAACGGTTTCAAACGAGAATTTTTATTACGATGTTTGCGCTAAAGTGTTTTTATACATGTTACATTTTAAAAACGATGTGAATTTAGGGCTAGTATTCTACATAAATATGTTAGTTAAATACAAATATGGATAAACAAATATTTTCTTTTATTTCACTTGCTATAATTACCGTGCAAATTAAGAATAATCTAGGACAATTATACCGATACAAAAGAGTGCTACGGGTTTACGTGTTTCTCAAAAGGAGACTCACGTACAATTCCTACATATTATTCATTAATTTTTATATATACAATGAATTGGGCCCGCGTGTTGTCCAATAGGAGCTTCACATACTGCCCTATATTATGACATATCATAAAGGGCTGACGTGTTCCTCAGCAGAAGTCTTTCCACCCTGCGTCATGCGCATTGTATGGCTACCCTGTCGTGTGAAGCGGTACTCGCTTGTTTGCACTGTTTTTAGTTCTGGGAATGCGTGTTTGTCATCAGGAGTCTCACTATCCGTAACATACGAGTGAAAAATATTATTTTCGCTTACAGACAGCGTATCAATAGCTGAAATTTACGCAGACTCAGACTTATGCCAGCCAAGCTGCTCATATTGGGGTACCGGCATCGCAACGCCAGTAGTAGTAGAAAAACCAGTCGATGATCGATTACCGAGCACTAACCAAATAGGTTCAACCCAGGTTGAACCTTGTGAAGATTTTTTTTTTGGGGTGGAAATCCTCATAGGATCTCCGCCGCCCTGAGATGGACGACGGGGTCTGTCAGACTTTTACTGACTAAAACCACCCCGGTGTCCCTTCTATCACGAGCGCGCGTGGGGCCGCGGGAGTCTAAATTCTTCCACGGCCCACACTCTCGTGCTGGCTCGGTCTATCCAGGCCTCGTCTCCTGCACGGGGTAGTGGGGTGTTAAACTACCCCGTGACCCCGCGCGCCTCAGCCTCGGAGTCCATCGATAGGGGGCAGGGACTTCCCCATGCCCCTCGCTCCTGGACCCATTCATGGGGGGCGGAAGAGGGCGTTATCCGCTCTTCCTCGGCGCCTGGTGCGTATTCTGCGGCCCGGGAAGGGAGTTGAGATCTCCCTCTCCCGTTCCGCAGTGTCCTTCTGCGAGGATGAGATGTCGCAGAAGGACACCACCGCGTCCCACGACTCTGCGCTACCGACCGTCCTCTGCACTACTGCCGGCAGCGTCAGGTCGCCTCCTACTTCATTTGTGAGGACACGGCGCTGCTCCTCCCAAGCTACACACTCTGAGAGCGTGTGCTGCGCCGTGTCCTCCCCGCATTGAACGCAGTACTGGCACCGAGCGTTCGGCTCCCTGCCTAAGCGACGCAGGTACTTGCCGAAGCAGCCGTGCCCCGACAGTACCTGCGTCGCCCTGAACGACAGGGAGCCGTGCCTCCTCCCGAGCCAGTCGTAGAGTACTGGCCGGATCGCCTCGACGATAGCGAGGCCGGTAGGGCGCATAAGCCTCTACCGCCAGTCCGCCACCAGGACCTGACGGAGCTCCTCTCGGCGCAGCTCGATCTGCCGCTGCACCGGACTGGAGCCCCGTGTCTACTCTTCCTCGCGCCATCGGTACAATGACGCGAATACTTTCGCCTTGTGAAGATACCCCAACTATTGAACAAGTATTGCCAGCTGAGAGCGTATCTGCAGCCTCGACGAAACAAGCCAGTGAGTAGAATAATACTCCCATGACTCAAGAACAGAGTCTCGAGTTGGACTCGGACTTATTAAATATTCTTGGAGAAGATCCTACTTCATTTAAGGAGTATGGCAAAGAAGTACAAAAGGACTTGGCTATTCGACTAAACCATATTGCTACATCAGGCTTGCCTAAAGAAACGCGAAAAGAACTAAAGGAGAAGTATCTCACTCCAGTAAATTGTAAATTTATAAAGGCACCTACCCTCAATCCCGAAATACGAGCTTCTCTTCAGGAAAGCCAGGCCAAGAGAGATAAAGGTATTGAGTATAATCAAATGCTTACTTCCTGCGCCTTATCATCTCTGGCAGAAGCCATAACCTTGCTTCTCTCGTCTGACCAAAGAAACCCTAATCTTCTTAAGTTACTTATGGACACAGCTCGGACATTAAGCGACATCCAACACACAGACTCAATGTCACGACGATATTTTATTCTATTGACAGTGAACGATATATATATATATATATATATATATATATATATATATATATATATCCTTCCTTATTTCGCTCACAGCACCAGACACGCGTCCTCCTCAAAGGCTTACATGTCTGGTGTAAGCCTGAACGTCATAAAAAGCACCGCTGGCTGGAGTGCTAATTCTCGTGTATTCGCTAAGCATTACAATAAGGTGATTGTTGAGTTAGACAAAATGAGATTGCTATTAACATATTAACATCATAAAGATAATAACTATTTAAAAGATGTAATTTTCAGTTACTTATTATGTACAAGGGGATATCTCCTATAAATGAGCTAAAATGTTATTTATAACATAAGTATATACAGTTCTTTTTTGTTACAAAATATTATACAATTTGAAACATTGTGATGGATTATACTTTTAATAATATCTACATATTTACATAATATTACCCTTATTTCACGACTGCTTCTCTCAACATCTACGAGTGTGACAATGCTAATATCGAGAACGAATGCTGGAAGAGTAATTTATGATTAAACAAGATATTAGCATCCCTCCCCTAGCTGGCTCCCATGGTCGTGAAATAATGATCAGCTCAGTATCAACCTCCAAACTTAATGATTGGCTAGGACAGGCGGGAATTACAAGTGGAGGGGTATATTCGGATACCCTCATATTCCTTAACATTTTTTATTTTTAATAGTTGCTCCTACCTCCAAAAGAATGTACAAAATAGTGGGCTTAAATGTGGAACTACAAGTGTGACAATGCTAATATCTTGGAACGAAGCTTTTCGAGTAATTATTATGATTGAACTTCACAACAGGTAAGTTCGTTTAATCATAAATTAATAATCAATTTACTTGTCCAATGTATTTACTAAAAAAGTGTTTCTTTCCTCACGGAAGGATTGCACTGAGCTTTTATCAGTGTCTTCCTATATAAGAAAATTAGTAGGTATAATTAAAATAAATAAATAATAGTAGTAAAAATGATTATTATTCTAATGTGTTATATCGATATATAAATTGTACAATTATGTAATTGTATAATTGTGTTGTAATTTTATTGTTGTGAAAGAAAATTCGAAAAATAAATTAATTTTGATTGACAATTCAGTCAATTTTTATTTTAACTTTTAATTAATTATAATGTTTGCTTTTATTCCTTTTTCCGGCTGACATTTGGGGCCAATTCTAACTTGCCATGTTATGTCAATGATTATTTATAATTTTGTAACGCAATATTTTTTACGATGGCCAAGTTGCGAGTTTTATAATCAACGTAAAATCTGACACAGACCTGCAAATTAATTGGAAAAACGTACCTCTAAAAATTGGATTTAGGGAGGCGCATTAGTATATCCCCTTAAAGTAAATATTTTTTTTTATATCTAATTATAAACTAGCGCTTGACCGCAATCCCGCCTGATGGTAAGCAGTGATGCGATCGTTGATGGTAAAGCGCGCTAGTTTATTAAGAGCCTATTCACTCAGAAAAACTGAGCGAATAGGAAGGAAGACGGCAGTTGAGTGAGGTTAAGCAATGTTAAACCCAACAACACGACCAACGATGCTGCGCCAAAGGGAGATTGATCTGAAGACCCTCCACGACCAAACTCTCAACAGAACAACATTTGACGCATCGTACCCGGCACACATCGCAACACAACTGCTGGTGTCCAAGATATACTTAGAAAGTACGTATAATTTTAGAAAAGTTACATTGGTACTTGCCTGACCTGGAATCGAACCCGCGTACTCATACTTGAGAGGCTGGAGTTTTAACCACTAGACCACCACGACCAAATACGAAATAGATATTCTGAGAATAATAATCGACATAGCTTAAGTTTATCGCGTATGTAGCCTCTATACGTACATTGTTATGATTTTCTCGGTGGTAGACCATAATATCGGCTGCCGGCAGAAGTTATCACCCACCAGACAGTCTTGCCGCCAAGCGATTCGTCGTGTTCCGGCGTGATGTCTGGTGAAGCCGTACGGAGGACGGGTCTGAGCAGTTGTGTTGCGATATGTGCCGGGTACGATGCGCCAAGTGTTGTTGTGTCGGGAGTTTGGTCGTGAAGGGTCTCCACATCAATCTCCCTCTGGTGCAGCATCGTTGGTCGTGTTGTTGGCTTTAACATTGCACCACCTCGCTCAACTGCCGTCTTCCTTCCTATTCACTCAATTTTTTAAGTGAATTGGTTTAATAAACCAGCGCGCTTTACCATCAACGATCGCATCACTGCTTACCATCAGGCGGGATTGCGGTCAAGCGCTAGTTTATAATTTTAAGATAGATGGATACCAGAGAGAGACTTTGATAATGAGATACACAAATATTATGTCAGAATTAAACACAATTATGATGCAAATATTGTTTTTTTTCAGATAAATATGAAACCCTAAAATATCGAAACAAGGATCTTATACTTTACCAAATGCACACATATTCGAAATCTGGCGCAAACATCAGATATCGGTATTGCTCTAAGAAGTCCTCTACAGGATGTAAAGCAAAGCTCACTTTTGATGAAGAAGGCAACATTCTCCAAGCTTTCACCGACCACAATCATCCGCCGCCAAGACTTTACAGATGTGGTGATGGAAATTATTGCAGACTGTGAAGCATCTATTTCTAATCCGCGGAACAACACACTATTGATAGCTTTATCTATGCACCCGACAAGCAGGCTGATACCTCAACATTGTATAATGTTATTATAAAACTGATTCACATTAACGGATTATTCTAAAACGGATGTTTTATAATACTTAATGAATTTACTTTGAAAAATAAATGAGTTTCATAATATTATTCATGCGCAATGAATGTGCGCAAGATGAATGGAAAGCAGCACATGAATTTAACGCCATTGTTGAAAATGCTATATTGATGTTCTAATGTGAGAATATAAAAATAAACAAATCTAAATATAAATTGGTTTAATTTTGACAGTTCCACGACATTAATTAAGTCGTGGTGGCCTAGTGGTTAAAACACCAGCCTCTCAAGTATGAGTGCACGGGTTCGATTCCAGGTCAGGCAAGTACCAATGTAACTTTTCTAAAGTTATATGTACTTTCTAAGTATATCTTGGACACCATTGACTGAAGGTGAAGGAAAACATCTTGAGGAAACCTGGACTTTATAAGTCTGAAATCGCCAACCCGCATTGAGCAAGCGTGGTGATTACGCTCAATCCTTCTCTGTATGAGAGGAGACCTGTGCCCAACAGTGGGACTATAAAAAGGTTGATGACGAACGACATTAATTGCGTGATCTACGTTATTTAACGTACTATTTTTTCAAACCAATTTAAATGTAAAAACTAAACAATAAAGATTTTTTCAGTTGAAAAACGAACGAAAATTTAAAATGTAATTATTATTAAATTTTGACCGAGGGTGGATGAACTCTGGTAAAGACTGACTGCGCTCACATAGAGGGTGTTTCCAACTAAATCATGCGTCATAATAATGTAAGATGTTTTAATTTTATATACTTATTATTCAAAATAATTTTTTTATTAATGTAGTCATTAGATACATGGAGTGAACTGCCTTTAAAAGACTGCTAAAATTCCATGGTATATAAAATGCAGCACCAAAGAAAACTTTCCAGAAAAATATTGCGTAGATTTCGCCGTACTGGCATCTCGTGAAAGTACAGTATATGACAATGTTTAAGTAAATACTTAATTTCTAATAAGTGATCAAATTATTTGTTATATAGCATCATCATCAGCATCTCAGCATGTAATCCTTCATATACGCCTTCATTTCGCACGATCTCTGGCATCCCGTGGTGTGAGATTGTTGGCACGTATCTCTTACGACGTCCAGCCGGCACTTCTTTGGTCTACCTCGCTTGGTCCCGCCCGGCGGAGGCACCATCGCACGTAACATTTTTTTCTTTTCGTAAGACGTGACGGTACCAACTGTAAGCTTAATTAGCTAAGATGTGGGTATTTTTGATAATATCCTATCTAGTATGTAACAATGAACACAATGCAATTGTAATATTATTTAAGAAGAAAATTGAAATAGTAATTATTATTAAAATTATAGTCGATTATTTAATTGTATCGAATCAAAGTTTAGGATGACAACACTGTATGACATTATTCGATGTATTCAAATCGAGGTAAAATGGAGGCATTGGCCATTTGACTGCGGAAACGATCACTTGTTATAAAATAAATCCGCTAATATTATCATAATCTTCGTTTAATTTGGGAGATAAAGAGTAGATCTTTTATCTCAGAAGTGGGATTATTCAGTTACGCCTACAATTTTGAAGCAATATTCTCAAACAACGTGTCCACGTGTTGCCACGCGTTTTCACCTTTTACCTGGTAACAATGGATAGAACTAGAGATAATCGCAAGAGCAATACGCGTAAACGTCGCCGTGACCGGAGCAGAGAAAAACGAACGAGAACTACGCATAAACGGAAGCAACGAAGGCAGCGTTCGAGCAATCGTGATTCTACGTTGGAATCTCTCCGTAGTGAAGATCGCAGTTCCCATGAGCAGAGTATGAGGCGCCGTCACCAACCGAACCGGAGTCGCAGTCGGAGTAGCAGCTACGAGCAGCGTCGGGACCTGGACGGGAGCCGCAGTAGGCGAGGCAGCAGTGAGCGAAGTCGCAGTAGGCGCTTAGAATCCAGCATCAAGCAACACACACCCCCAATTCCCGGGTACGTGAGTAACACCAATGTTCTTAACAATGACACGCAAGCGTTTTTGGCTACTTTAGTGGAAACTTTGACCAAAAGTCGACCTGAGGGCAACAAATTTCCTATGCTAGGCAATGTGATTCCAGATTTTGACCCTATGGTAAAGAGTCAGACTATTGTAATGTGGATCAATAAAGTTGAGGAATGTGCTAGGCTCTATGGTTGGGGCGACGATCAAATAGTACATTACGCTCTGCCTAAACTGTCAGGGATTGCCAAAACGTGGTACGAGGCTCTGCCATCAATGTCGTATTTATGGTCAGAGTGGAAGGACAAATTGAAGCAGTCATTCCCGAGTAGTGAAGACTATGCTGAATTATTAACCGAAATGTTGTCAAAACGTGTGAAGTTTAATGATTCGCTAGAACATTATTATTATGAAAAAATTAATCTACTAAATCGATGCGAAATACAAGGTAAACGTGCGGTAGATTGCTTACTATATGGGATTGAGGATCGGTCATTAAGATTAGGCGCTAAAGCAGCAAAATGTCAGGAGCCCGAGCAAGTTCTGGTATATCTTCAATCTATCAAGCAACATATTCGTGATCCAGATAGGTCGAGGGTAAATTACGATAGACGTAACAACACTACTTTTTTAGTATCTAGTAATAGCTCTAAGCAGATTGGTAATAACAGCGAAGCTAAGACTTCGAAGCCATACAATAATGCGTCAATTGTATGCTTTAACTGCAACGAACATGGGCATTTCAGTTCTAAATGCACAAAAAAGATATTGAAGTGTAACGTTTGTTCTAAATTAGGCCATTTGTCAATTAACTGTCCCAGATTACCCTCTGACTCGGCTAATAAAATAGATAGACCGAAAGAAAAAGATGTGATGCGCATTGAAACCAATAATACTAATGATTTTTAATATCTGATTAATCTGAAACTCAACGGTAGAGTTATTTAAGGCTATGTGGATTTGGGTAGCCAATGCACGCTGATTCGTCATAGTGAGGCTGTTAGGAGGGGAATCACGTGGACTGAAAACAACTTGCCGCCTATAAAATTTATAGGAGGGAGTATAGTAATACCAGTGGGTGTTTCAAGCGTTATTATTGAAATTCAAGGTATTATAGAGAAAGTCAACGCATACATCGTTATTGATAGCGTTATTAAATATTCAGTTTTAATTGGACATAGCTTCACAGAAAAACCAGGTATAGCTATAACGAAAACTACCCACTCGTTAATATTTAGTCGTGAACAACCAGTCAAATTACCACTGAGTTTAAAAACCGATATTGTGATACTCCCTAAGGATACGCTCATTACACGAGTGATCTGTACCAGTAATATTTCTGATATCAATTTATTAGATTTTGAAAATGCTGAGACTAAGTCGGCTTTCAATTATGGCAAACAGCTTAGTCAAAGTGAGATTAATCGATTGAAAGAATTGCTCAAAAGGTATGAAACATGTTTTTCAGACAACTTAAAAGACCTGGGATTAACTAATGTAGTTCAGATGGAAATTGAATTGAGTGATTCGCAGCCAGTAGTTTACCGCCCATATAGACTCTCCTTTCCGGAGCGTAAACAGGTTCAGACTATGGTAAAGGAAATGATCGATGCAGGCATAGTATGCGAGTCAAACTCGCTTTACGCTAGCCCAGTTTTATTGGTAAGGAAAAAGACTGGCGAAAGTAGAATATGTGTTGATTATCGTGTATTAAATAGTAACACAAAAAAGGAACACTATCCATTACCTTTAATTGATGATCAACTTGCCAGGCTAGCTGGCAATTGCTTATTTGTAAGTTTAGACCTTGCATCTGGCTACTATCAGAGGCAAAATCTCAAGACAAGACAGCATTTGTTACTCCTGATGGGCAATATCAGTTTAAACGCATGCCTTTTGATCTAGCAAATGCTCCTTCGATCTTTCAACGAGCAATGAGTAAAATACTGTCGAAAGTCGGTTATACGGTCGTTTATATGGACGACGTATTGATTCCTTCCCCAACATTTGACCAGGGAATGAGACGGCTAGAGGAGGTACTTCAGCTAATAAAAGACGCAGGTCTTACGCCGAAGTTGAAAAAAATGTAGTTTTTTTTGTACTGAGCTAGACTTCCTAGGATTCCATGTTAGCGGTGAGGGGATACGTCAAGGGAAACTCAAAACATTATCTATAGAAAATTTCCCAATACCCCGGAACGTTCACGATATCAGGCGATTTATCGGCCTGACTAGCTTTTTCCGGAGGTTTGTTAAAGACTTCGCTTTTATTGCCCGTCCACTAACAGATCTCTTAAAATCTAAATTCAAATGGAAATGGACAGCGGAGGAGGCGGAGTCGTTTAGAGTTTTGAAGGCAAGATTAGTTCAACGTCCTATATTAGCTTTATACAATCCTAATTTAGAAACCGAAATTCATACGGATGCGTCGAAGCTAGGTATTGCGGGGATTCTCCTACAGCGAGGTACTGAAGGTTTACTTAGGCCAGTGGCGTACTACAGCCGTAAAACTACGGTAGACGAGCAAAAATTTCATTCCTTTGAGTTGGAAACTCTAGCGGTAGTCGCAACTTTAAAACGATTCAGAGTCTATTTACTAGGGCTAAGATTTAAAATAGTCACCGATTGTAACGCACTTCGTACTACCTTAACTAAGAGAGACCTTGTGCCACTAATTTTGTACAGACAGAGTTCGCGAATGGCTCACGTAGATGCTCTCAGCCGTGCCCTGTGGGTGAACCTACTGATATCGATACCGAGCATGTTTTGATGTTCAACACATAGACGTTCATGATTGGATCGCTACTGTACAGGGTGATGATAGCGAAATAAAACGTATAAAAGACATCTTAGAAGATGACACGACTAAGTTTGTAGCTGACATACGTAAGAATTACATGTTGAAGGGCAGTCATGTATATAAAATCTTAGACGAAGGATTACGATGGGTAGTTCCGAGGGGTTGTAGGTGGCAAGTGCTGCGCATGAACCATGATGAGGTAGGTCATTTTGGCTTCGAAAAAACGTTAAGTCGTATCAGGAGCATATTTTGGTTTCCAAAAATGCGTAGATTCACCATGAAATACGTCTCAGTCTGTTTGGAGTGTGCGCATCATAAAGCACCTGGCGGCCCCAAAGAGGGAGTGATTCATCCAATACCCAAATTGGAGAAACCATTCCATACACTTCATGCTGATCATCTAGGCCCATTCATTCGCTCTAGGAGAGGCAACACGTATTTGCTTGTTATTATAGATGCTTTTACGAAATTTGTCAATATACGAGCTGTTGAAGATACTAAGAAGGCTAGGGCTATTAAGACATTCAAGGAACATTTCAGTTATTTTGGTGTTCCTTCTCGTCTTATAATAGATCGTGGCTCTTGTTTCACGAGCGCAAAATTTAAGTTTTATGGACCAATTAAAAATAAATCATATTTTGAATGCAGTAGCTACTCCAAGAGCTAATGGACAGGTTGAAAGATTTAACAGAACGATAACTGATGCCCTGAGTTTAAATGTCAAGACGTAAATGACAACTTATGGGACGAATAGATTGGTGACGTACAATTAGGTATTAATACCACTATTAATAAATCAACAGGGAAGAGTCCCTCTGACCTGTTGTTTGGTTGCAGATTGATGAACGCATCAGAGAATTTATTGAGTGATGTAATCGCCGAAACAACTGAACGAATCGATGGTGATGCCTTACTAAAACTGAGGTCGAATGCTAGGAAAAGGATAGAAAAACAACAGAATTATGCTAAAAAAACAATTCGATAAGCGTAGGAAGAGTCGGGCTATATATAATGTAGGTGATTTGGTCAGGGTAGAGAGGACAGTTATAGGCAAAGATAATATAGGAAAATAGCACAAACTCCTCCCCAAATTTCAAGGTCCCTATCGAATCCTCAAAATATTACCTAATGATAGATTTCTTATCGAAGATACCCCTATAACAGGAAAGGGTAACAAGAGGTATGAAAATGTTGTCGCGCTAGATAAAATTCATCCCTAGATGAATTTTAAAGGTTACACCAGTGAGAGCTCTGATAGTGATCATAGTGAAACTACAGAAATAGAAATAGAGAAAGAGTGATGTATTACTCTATGTAGTAGGTAGTAACGATATTATTATTACATTTGGGGCACTATAATAATATACTAAATTACAAGAATTAATCAAGTTGTCTGATGGAAATGAGTAGGAATTGCGTGTCATTATTAAGGTCTATATATATACATATATGAGCAATCAGTGCAGATAATGAATGGCATTAAGAAATTGATGTCGCACGTATGATTGCAAGATAGTGAGTAAGATGTGAGCACAATTTGTCACAGAGGTCAGTGCAGATTATGAATGGTGCCAAGATAACGGTGCCGCACAGTTGACCAAAGATCGTGATAGATTGTGCAAGATAGTGAGTAAGATTATACAATGTGAGCACAATTTGTCATAGAGGTCAGTGCAGATTATGAATGGTACCAAGATAACGGTGCCGCACAGTAGACCAAAGATCGTGACAGACTGTGCAAGACTTGCAGATTTTGATGAAGATTTATGACTTTGTTAAAAACCATAAGTTAAACTCAGATGTAACATAATAATATACGTAGACTTTGAAATTTTGATTGTGATGAGAATTTATAACAGAGTTTGTGAAAAATATATAGTACGCAACTGTAACGAAATTACCTTATCATAAGAATTATTATATAAGAATCAAATTAGCTATAGAAGTATGTCCGATGATAGTCTTTATTTAGTCTTAATTTGTTTTTTTTTGTGTTTATACTTATCTTTATATTAAATATTTTACACCAAACAAGTGAGAGGACTCACTTACACAGGATGGCCGAGCTGTAAGCTTAATTAGCTAAGATGTGGGTATTTTTGATAATATCCTATCTAGTATGTAACAATGAACACAATGCAATTGTAATATTATTTAAGAAGAAAATTGAAATAGTAATTATTATTAAAATTATAGTCGATTATTTAATTGTATCGAATCAAAGTTTAGGATGACAACACTGTATGACATTATTCGATGTATTCAAATCGAGGTAAAATGGAGGCATTGGCCATTTGACTGCGGAAACGATCACTTGTTATAAAATAAATCCGCTAATATTATCATAATCTTCGTTTAATTTGGGAGATAAAGAGTAGATCTTTTACAACTTAGGCGACCCTCTTGCAGTTTGTCTGCTATGTCACTGACTGCCACGGATGCGGGAGTCCCTGATGCGGTCTTTCCGCGTAAATCCACACTTCCACCGCAGCATATTCATCTCCGTGACACGCAGCTCCTGTGTCGCTCAAACATATGTTATACTAGCGGCCGCCAGCGACTTCGTTCGCGTGGAATTAGTTGTGCTCCGCTCCTGTTGATTGCAGCGTGATGTTATATAGCCTAAAGGCTTCCTGGATTAATGGCTTATCCAACGCTAAAAGAATTTTTCAAATCGGACCAGTAGTTCCTGAGATTAGCGCGTTCAAACAAACAAACAAACAAACTCTTCAGCTTTAATATTAAAAAGTATAGATTGCGTGGTAACCCAAAAACTCGCTCCCGCTAGAGGCGCTGAGAGACGGAATTTGATGGATGGCGGTGAAAACGTTCGCGCACGAGCGACTCGCGCTCAGGTAGAGAGAGAGAGTGAGATTGTTTTGTGTTAAGGCTGTTTTCCAGAACAATCAACCGTTATTGTGATATCCGAGTCTTATCGCTCCCCACCGACGCTATAGTTATCTTTTTGAAGTAAGCTACTAAGGCAACTGGCGAATATTATATACAGTATGTTAAGAAAACCCTGTCCGACCCATAAGGATAATAAAGGTTAGGTAAACACATGACCAAATATAATATAAAATTTTACGTAATCATCATAGTACCAATATAAATGAATTTTGAAATAATCTTTTATTCCCGTGAATTAATTCCAACTTCCCCGAAATTTGGTAATTTTTAAAAAAGTGACAACACCCGTATTATTATGAGCGAATAGCGATGCCACTACGTGCCGCGTGCCCTGCCGCCCGCGCCCCGCGGAAGGGTGGTTAACGCAGATTTATTAAGTTACCACTTTTTGCAAAATAATATTTATTTTTTTAGGGGGATTTTTTTTAAGTTTAGCCCGGTTTTGTATCCATTAGTAGAATCAGTTATCGATACCTAACAACGCCTTCACGGGTCGGACAGGGTTTTCTTAACATACTGTATATATAATATTATATTTGTATAGTCATACAAAAATACGTAACTTAGTATAAACGGTAAACTATTACCTAAAGATCAGTTTCAACCGCCTCCTGGAAAATAGGCAAAAACTTAATAATTATTGTATTATTTTTTGATACCCAACAATATTTTTCTTATTAGCTTACATGTCAATGTATTATTAATTAAGACGATTAGTTTTATGTAATTTAAATATGATAAAATAGTAACTTATTTCATTCATAAATAAATGATATTTTTTCAAAAATATTTCCCTAACTTAGAGATTACTTTCTTTTGACAGCTGGACGGACACTTATGCTTATTGATTTATCATTTATGTAAACACATGTTTAATAAGAAAAAAGTACAGAAAAATAGGTGATCCTTATATTATAAGAAATCTCTTCCAGCGTACCCGCGATAGAACTTTAGATAAAGAGATTTTGTATACAGCATATGAAAGAGTAAAGAAGACGAAAATACATAAAATAATAAACAATTCACTGATTAAAACTAAACAAATGTTATGTAATAATTTAGCACAATTATGATGCACAAATTGTTTTTTTCCAGATAACTATGAAATAATAAAATTTCGCAACAAGAATCTTATACTTTACAAAATGCATACGTACTCGAAAAAGGGCGCAAATATGAGGTATCGGTATTGCTCTAAGAAATCCTCTACAGGATGTAAAGCAAGGCTCACTATTGATGATGATGGCAGCATTCTCCGAGCTGTCACCGACCACAATCATCCGCCGCCAGAAATATATAGAGATTTTGAGGGAAACTATTGCAGAGTGTGAAGCAACTATTTACAATCTGCCACTCACCCCTACGATCCGGACGAAGTGTTTGTGCTTGTTCACGTAGAAACGCGCGGGCGCGGGGGCGGGTTCGGGCGCGGAGACGTTGCGAGTTCGTGTTCACATTAGCCGCCAGGCGTTTGCGCGATTGCGATTCAAGCGACAAGTTCAAACTGGTTGATCTTACCTGACGTGGCGGGGTAATCGCGCGCTTTGCGGCTAGTTTAACGTGAACACACACAAACATCTCTCGCGTTTGTAATTGCAGCGAGCGCGCCGCGCGCGCCGGTCGCCTGCTAGCCCGCTACTTACACCGCACGTGCGTTTCATACGTGAACACTTTGATATTTCGTGACCGAGCCCGCCACCGCGCCCGCGAGTCTACGTGATCAAGCACTTTCGCCTCCTTTGTACAACGTACATCGAGGGACTGGAAAAATTTGCCAGCGGTGGTGTTTCCGTTGGACTATAAATTGAGTGTCTTCAAGGCTAGAGTGAATAGGCTCTTAATAAACTTGTGCGGTTTACCATCAACGATTGCGTCACTGCTTACCATCAGGCGGGATTGCGGTCAAGCGCTAGCTTATAGTTTAAAAAAAAATCGCAGAAAAGTCACAGACTATCAATAGATATTCTGTGACGCTTTTTTTTATAAATTAAGGCCAAGGGATTATTTTTTACAGTTCAACAGCATTCATAGCATGATTTGCGTTCTTGAACGGACCAATGTTTTAACTGTTCAAACAATGAATTAGCTATGTACTTCTTAAGTCATTTGTCATACTGCAATCCGCCTGATGGTAAACAGTGATGCAATCGTTGATGGTAAAGCGCGCTACAATATTAAGAGTTGCTACTTGATGTACTTTTATTTTTTATTGTGTATTTTATGTTGATTGTATATTTATTTTTGGTGTATTATGTGTCTTTAAACCTGTGCTAAATAAATGTATTTTCCTTCTTTCTGATTTGAATGATTCAAATTGAATTTTATAGTGTTTCATCAGAGTGCTGTTTTTTAGAGTTTTCGTCTAGTTTTCATCAGAGTGCATAAATGTGGTTTTATCACCAAAATTCAATTCATGTCTAAGCAGCTATCAGACGCTTCACTCAAGGAAATGTTCAATTGTTTAATTTCATGTTCACTCGACATTGGAATTTTGTACAACAAAGTATTAAAAAAGATTATCTTGGCAATTTTGTGTTTAATTTTTTTTTTAAATATGACCTTTTTTCTTAATTTCATTGCATAAAATCAAATAAAACAGCGCTCTTATAGGAAAAGCGATACAAAATCTAGGACGATATAAATTCCTAGAATTATTGACTGGAATTAAATTGATTGAATTTTGACTACTTTCTGTATTGACTGTTTTATATTAATATTGAATTGAATAGAAAGTAAATGTACCCGTTTTCCTATTTCATAAACTATTTATTTAATACCCGTAAATGAAGGGGATCAATTTAATGTAAACTTTTATGCATTTTCTTAATATAACTGTACATTTTCAGGCAAAGTCATTGAAATGGATGGAAAACCATTATTTTTATATGAAAATTACACATTTTCGAGGCAAAGTTCATCTGCTCGACACAGATACTGTTCGGAAAGAGCGCTCCAGAAATGTGGAGCCAGGTTGGTTCTGAACGAAGACGGAACTGTTGCAGTGCCCTCACCTCCTCATAATCACCCTCCTCCGAAACTAATAGAATGTAATGGAAAATATTATAGAATAGGCTAGATGCTGAAAAGTAAATAGTACACTATAGAAGTAATGTAGGTACATTACTTCTCTTTCGTTCCCCTTAGTATTCCATCCAAAGGTTGTCTGTAAAAAAGCGAAAAGGCCGCGCATTATTTCACCCTTTGTAACATCTTCATATATGTGTTCTGTAATTTATATGATGTACATAATAAAACTTATTTTATTTTGTTCTGTTCTATTCTATTCTGAAAATGCATGAAAAAAAAGTAATAGTCATGCGACAATTTAAAATTAGTCCATGTTACACAGTATGTTAAGAAAACCCTGTCCGACCCATAAGGATAATAAAGTTTAGGTAAACACATGACCAAATATAATATAAAACGAATTTTGAAATAATCTTTTTTTCCCGCGAATTAATTCCAACTTCCCCGAAATTTGGAAATTTTTAAAAAAGTGACAACACCGGTATTATTATGAGCGAATAGCAATGCGACCACGTGCCGCGTGCCCTGCTGCCCGCCACCCGCGGAAGGGTGCTCAACGCACATTTATTAAGTTACCTCTTTTTGCGAAATAATATTTACTTTTTAGGGGGATTTTTTTTTAAGTTTAGCCCGGTTTTGTTTTGTATCCATTAGTAGAATCAGTTATCGATACCTAACAACACCTTCACGGGTCGGACAGGGTTTTCTTAACATACTGACCAAACGCGTATTTTGATAACTACAGAATATTGCGAAAATAAGCTTATTGATTTATGTGACCTGTCAAGTAATGTTACGTTTACATTGCCTGTATTACAAAATTCCTTTTTCCTGTGTCTTTATAATTAATAAACAAGATATACCTGCCATTACCCGTGGTTTCACTTGAATCTTAAAGGAACTAAGTACAACGAAAATAGTATAAATCTAACGATGTCACGCGCGCTTTACTTGCGATAACCAAGTATACAAACAGATTAGGTACGGGTGATGTAATGTTTCATCAGCTCAAGCCATTCATCTACACTGAACAATACACAAAAGAAGATTTTGTTAATTCGTATGGGGACGTTTTATGTTCCGTAAAGTGTTCAATAAATTCAGAATGATTATAAAATAAGATTATTATCTAACATTTTGAAAAGAAAATCCTCTGCATTATGCTATCACAGCTACGCAACTGTGGTCATACAACTGTGGTCATGGTGCGGCCTCTTGTAAGTGAAACCGAAGAGGATTATTTTTAGGTCGACTTATGATGATGATGATGATGATGATTCTTTTCAAGTTTCCATATGATGAGACAATGTTTGTGTTCATTCTCCAGAATTAGCCTACTGACACGTTATATGAGCTCATATAATTTGCTTTTTTACAATGCATAAATATGTGAACAGTTACGCCCTTTATACCTGGGAATTTTATTTAGGTTCACCTTCTACTTATTTACATTTCTATTTTAATGATATTTTATTATTTTTCATTACTATACATAGTGTTGTATAAAGTCATGTGTTTTTTTTTAATGAACAGACAGCTGTGCTGCTGGGGAGTTTGTTCCGCCACTTCTTCATCCCAGCGAAAACACTAGGAAATGGCGAAGGGCGAGAGTTTTGGGTGGCTGTCTTATGTAATATCGACGTTCAAAAAGTGCTGATTCTAGCCTAGTTTGAATAAATGACATTTGATTTGATTGATTTGATATACGCTAAGCTGTCCTATTTAACGAACTTCAGGTGATATTGATTTTGGCGATAGTAACTAACCTGTAAAGTTTCAATCCCGTTCAGCCAAATTAGCAACTGTGCCCTATTTTATGTCTCTAGTTACTTATTGTAAAAGATTATTCATCTTTTCTTTTTAATTATACTTTCAGATGAATATAAGGCCATTACTTTAAATAAGAGGAGGTCGGTCCTGTACAAACAATTTACGTTTTCACGTCAAGGAGAGTCGTATTTTAAGCAGTTCTGCTCACAGAAGTTAAGCAAGGATTGCAAAGCTAAACTCAAGTTTAACAAAGATGGAACTCTTGCATATGCTTATAACATTCACACTCACCCGCCACCGAAACTATTTGAGGCGGCTCGTGGGCAATATTTTACGTTATAAGTAGATTTAAATAAGGATGCGCTGTAGCAGAACATCTTTATTGTTTTAGACGATAAGTTAAAGTCCAGAAATAGGAAAGGAGATAGTCATTCAGAATTAGATTTTAGATTAGTGGATTTTGTTTTTAGAATTTTCGGATTAGTTTTCAAAAATGATGCATTTTCGTTTACCTTAGTTGTATAGTACCCAAACAACCCACCTACCTACACGCACTATCTATCAATGACAATTTGAATCATTTTGAAGGATATTGCTAATTCATTGCTTTATCTGTTCAATAAATTGTCCGCGTAACAACGTAACTGACGCAATGAATGTTGTTGAACTGTCAAAATGAAAGCAATTACTAGATACTGATAGTGTGTTACGTAATTACCTCGCTGAATAGACGTCGGAATAACGGCGGTCGTCTATGTGCATTAACTTTTAAAAATTTTGCGTTGTAGGTTTGTGAACAGCTTTTAAGAACTAGAGTGCCAGCAACGTAACGGTCACCATTTGGATAACATCATCTTTTCCAAATAATTCTCCAATTCATATGCTAATAATAAACAATAAACGTTTTTATTACTTACAATTAATTTTTGTTTTATTGAACTTACAAATACCCGATACCCTTTCTGGACACCTTGTACAATATGAATGCGCTAGCTTAGACAACATGGATACGAAAACGATCATAGAAAAGCTATCTGTGGTATCTGTAATTGGGTGTATCTTATAAGACTAAACTAGCAACATTATACTTTGTAGTTTGCTAATGAATTCGAATGGCAACACTGTAGGTACTCGGCAGTATAATCAAATCAAATCAAATCAAATCAAATCAAATCAAATCAAATCAAATCTTACTTTATTGTGGATCATAGGTTTGTACATAACATAGGTCTTAAATAATTACATGGATCAACTATGTCCCGCCCTTAGGGCATACAATAGTCATAGTATAGCTCCTTTAGTCTGTCAATATACGGCCTATATCTAAGTTGTAGCTGTCGTTTGATTTTTTTTATCCAAGTACTCCTCAGTGGCGACGAAAAAATAAATAAAGAAGTAGTGTTGCTTGCAAAATGTCAATCGGGAAGATTACAGAATTTAAAGTGAATAATGACGATTGGAAATTGTATGTAGAACGCTTAGAACAATACTTCCTGGTGAACAAAATACCGGTGGATTTACAAGTACCTACATTGATCACTGTGATGGGAGCAGAATCTTACGAACTTTTGGTCAATTTATGTACTCCCGACAAACCTAAAAACAAAACATTCACGCAGATTACAGATATTATGGAAAAACATCTGCAACTCAAATCTAGTGAATTGGCCGAACGTTACAAATTTAGACACTGGAAACTAAAGTAGGGTGAAACTATTTCGGAGTATACCGCAGTTTTGAAGAAAATGTCCAAGACCTGTGAATTTGCAGGTTAGTTAGTAGAAAGTTTAAGAGACCAGCAGTCTAATCGGCGAACACAATTTTCTCAAATGAATGCGACTAGTTGGGATCAGTTGGTATCGGTCGGGCCGCCCATTGGTCCGTTCGGTCCAAGCGATCCCAACTAGTCGCAATCATTTGACAAAAATGTGTTCGCCGATTAGGGGGCAGTTAGTTTGTGGCATAACTAATGAAACAATCAGACAATGATTATTCGCCGAAAGTAAGTTGGATTTCGGAAAGGCGTGTAAGTTAGCAGTTAGTATGGAGGCGGCAGAAAAAGACGCTGCAGAAGTGGTCAGACAGAGAGGGTCGGCGAGCGAAACAGTGGCAGCAGCGGCGGTGACGTGCCAGGCGATGTCGGCTACGAAGGCATCTCGGTGGCGGCACGGGGCGGCGGCGGCGGCGGCGACACGTGAAGCGCGCGACGTTAGCGGAGTGGCGCGGGAAGATACCGCGCACGCCGCGGGGAGGCGAGGCCCGCGCGCGTCGACAGCGCCCGCGCCTGCTCGGCTGGGTGAGCGTGCGCAGCAGCAATGTCAAGTAAGCGGAGCGGGTCATGACGCAGCCACGTGCAAGTTTGCACGTTACGTTTGCCGAGTATGTAACCGAGTAGGACATCCGCGACGCGTGTGCCCGAATTTAGCGAGACACTTCAATGTCGACGTTGATCAATTGAAGGAAGAAAAATCCAGTGAAAGTATGTGAATTGACGAGGTAATTTTTATCGATGTGTGTAAGTTATCCGCTATAGAATGTAAACCTGTGTATCTAGAATTAAATGTTAATGGTAAAAATATTAAAATGAAATGTGACACATGTAGTGCTATCTCATGCATAAGTTGGGAATGTTACAAAAGATTATTTAAAAATTTAACTCTAAAGAATAGTCAGTTAACACTTAGATATTATACGGGGGAGTTAGTTAAACCCCTTGGAGTGATATTACTTACTGTTAAGTACAGAGATATGTGCAAGATATTAGAGTTATTTATTGTGGAAATTGGGAAAACTATTCTTTTAGGACGGCAATAGATGGCATAATTAAAAATACAAAAGACGTGTTCGATTTTCATGCCTTTAGTTCCAAATACTCTGAGGTGTTTGCGGACGGTCTGGGCCGATTCACCGGTGGCAGGGTGAGCGTGCATGTGCGCGATGGCGCGCTGCTGGTGTTCATGCGCGTGCGCCCGGTGGCCTTCGCGTTGCGCGAGCCTGTCGAGTGAGCGCTGGCCCAGCTGCAGCTCGACGGCATTCTCTCATCGGTGGAGCGTTCGGACTGGGCGACCCCAATCGTACCGGTTGACTACCGGACGGTAACATTAGAATTTGTGCACATTATAAATTGACACTGAATAAAGTTATAGAAGTTGACCAATATCCGCTGCCTAGTGTGGAGGAGCTGCTGCTTCGGTTACGGGGAGGTGAATACTTTAGTAAAATTGATTTGTCCCAGGCATACGCTGTTTGAGCTAGATGACACTAGGAAATATACAGTGATTAATACCCACAAAGGTTTATTTTTGTATAATCGGCTAGTTTATGGGCTTTCGTCAAGTCCAGGTATTTTTCAAAGACGTTTAGAGCATTTGTTTGTGGATATACCACAAGTAGGTATTTTCTTGGATGATATTATTATCAGGATCTACTACGCAGTCTCACATACAAAATTGATGTAAGGTGTTTGATCGTTTAAAAAAAATATGGCCTGAGGGTAAAGAAAGAAAAATGTGTATTCTTTGCTGAGTTAGTTGATTATTTAGGGCATGTAATTAGTAAAGACGGCGTTCACACGAGTCCAGATAAGGTTAAGGCTATAGTTAATACCCCAGCGCCTACGAACATCTCTGAGTTGAGAGCTTTCATCGGTATGGTCAAGTAGTAAGTTTCCTTAAGAATGTTAGTGCAGTTTTAGCACCACTTTATAACCTACTCAGAGCGGGTGTTCAGTACAATATGGAGTAAGGAGTGTCAAGATGCATTCAGCAAAGTAAATGATCTATTAACTAGTAGTGAAGTTCTAATGCATTATACACTAGAATTACCAATAATATTGACGACGGATGCGAGCAGCGTAGGTATAGATGCAGTGATATCGCACACGTCATCGCGCGGCGAGCGGCCAGTGGCGTACGCGTCGCGCTCGCTGACGCAGGCCGAACGCGCCTACTCACAGATGGATAGAGAGGCACACGCTATTGTTTTCGGAATTCGGAAATTTCACCAGTATCTATATGGGCGCAAGTTTATATTGAGAACTGATCATAAACCTTTGACTTTCATTTTTGGAAATAAGGCAGGGATTCCGATAATGGCCGCGTCTAGATTACAACGTTGGGTGGTCCTATTAGCTGGCTATAACTATGGCAAATAAGAACTGTGCGGACGCGTTGTCTCGGTCGCCATGTACAGATGTTAATAATGTCTCCTACATTAGTAAATGAAAACACTTACGTTAATTTTGTAGATTTTTTTTTTACCAATTACTAGTAAAGATGTTAATGAAGCAACAGATAAGTTCCTTAGTAGAATATTTTGGTATACTGAATCCGGGTGGCCACTAACTTGTTCGGGTGAATTGATTCAACCCTATTTTAAAACACGTAATGAATTATACACGGAATGTGGATGCTTAATGTGGAGTTACCGTATAGTTATACCCCTTTCATTACAAAATAGTGTATTAAAACAATTCCAAAGTAGTCACATGGACATAGTCAAGACAAAGAGCCTAGTTCGTAGTTACGTGTGGTGGCCTAACATAGACGGGGCAGTGGAAACGATGTGCAAGCAGTGCGAGGCTTGCGTGGCGGATGCGGACGCCCCACGGCGGGTTCCGATACAACCGTGTCCATATCACACGCGGCCCTGGAGCAGGCTTCACATTGATATCCTAGGTCCATACAAGGGTTTAACATTTTTCGTAATAATTGATTCTACCTCCAAGTGGATAGAAGTATTTGAGATGAAACGTACTAATGCTTTTAATGTTATAAAAGTATTAAGATCTACATTCGCGAGGTTTGGTTTACCGGAAGAATTAGATTCCGATCAGGGCCCACCATTTACCAGTACAGAATTTAAAAATTTCCTAAGAAATAACGGTATTAAACAAAATTTTTCACCTGTCTACCACCCGTTCTCAAACGATGCAGCAGAAAACGCAGTAAAGTTATGCAAACTATCAAGAAGGCATATAGGGATCAGGTAGATATTGATACGGCTTTACAAAGTTTCCTATTAGCATACCGCAATACGGTGCATAGTACAACCGGTGAAACTCCAGCCATGCTTTTGCAAAGGCGGACATTAAGCTCAGGGCTAGATTTGTTGCGTACTGATGGTGTTGTCAAAGACAGAGTACACGAAGCCCAGAGACGTCAAATAGAATACGCTGGTGGTACTCCACGGGATTTCAAAGAGGGGATTCAGTTTGGGCTCGAGAGTATGGCTCTGGAGATAAGTGGGTAAAGGGCACCATACGAGGTGTGGACAGTTTGCGCAGGTATTCAGTAGTGGCGGATAGCGGTCAATCTTATAAAAGACACACCTAGATCAAATGCGTCGTAGGCCTCGATTTTCTGATGTTACCTGTCCGGACGGAGATGATGAGAGGCAGCAGGCTGATGAGAGTCAGCGGGGTGAAGAGAATGTTTTCGAGCCGCTAAATAAGGGGTTTGAAAAGGTAAAGATGCCAGACACTAATGAAGAGGCAGGAAATATTAACTAGAGCGATGAAGGCAGTGTTCCTTCAGAACAGTCCTCGCTTAAATTTTATCGCCATCTGTGTCGCCCGTGAGTCGTCCCAGATGGATACGGAAACCAGTGAAGAGATTTATCCCATAACAATAGAATAGCCATAACTAGAATAACTGCCACAAGTGCCACCTGTTTAGACAACATCTTTACTAACTTAAGACCTTCTGACCATTTAATTATAAATGAGTTAGACTCTGATCACTGATGCCAGTTAGTTACTTTTCCTCAGAAGAGTGAAGTCAGTGCTCAAAGAAAACTTGTGAGTTTTGTTCCTGAAAATGAAAATCGCTTAGGACAATTTAAAAATAATTTAATTGAAAGCTACCGGGCTTGCCTCATCACATCTACCCGGATCATGCATGTGTACTATTTAACCTGATTAATTGTGAATTTATGAAAGTTTTCACAAAAAAAACATTGCCTGTTAGCGACCGCATTATATTTAGTGACTGGGCAACCCCAAGGTATTTATAAAAGCAGGGAAAAAATGTATGAATTGTATCAGGAAAAAACATATAACCATAATGAAACTTTTCATGAATTTGTTAAAAATTATTCAAAAACTTTTAAAAGAGCCTGTTCCTCAGCAAAAGCCATACACATTAAAATAAAATAAAATCTTCTGGAAATAAAATCAAAACAACTTGGCAAATTATAAATTCTGAAACTGGAAGAACCAAAGTACAAAATCGCAATTTCCATCTTAAAATTAACGATGAAGATATAAAGGCGGACTTGGAGGTAGCAACTGAATTTGAGAATTTTTTTACTAATATTCCAACAAAAACTTTGTCGTCTTCCTCCACTTCTGCTTACGCCATACTAAAAGAATGTGTTCCAGAATGTGACAAATACTTTGAATTTACGTTTGCAACTGCTAAAGACATTAAAGAATCTTTTAAGGATCTTGATGTAAAAAAAAACTGCCGATCATTGGGGTTTGTCAGTATATACTGTAGCTTCAATAATAGATGTTATCGCACCTTTCTTAGCAATTGTTTTTAATTCTTGTGTCACATCTGGTATATTTCCTGATTTGATGAAACTTAGCAAAGTAATTCCACTGTTCAAATCTGGTAGTACAACTTATCCCACGAATTTTCGGCCAATTTCGATATTACCAACTTTGAGCAAAATTTTTGAAAAATTAATTTTGAAACAGTTGTTGAGACACTTCAACTTATATAATTTATTGCACGTGAAGCAATTTGCTTTTACAAAGGGTCGTTCAGCTACAGATGCGGGCGTGGCATTGCTAAAGAACATATTTGGGGCCTGGGAGAAATCGCAAGATGCTCTTGGTATTTTTTGTGATTTGTCCAAGGCCTTTGATTGCGTACATCATGATACTCTTATTAGGAAATTGTACCATTATGGTTTGAGGAACAGAGCTCTCGACCTTCTGACTTCTTATCTGAATAATCAAATTCAGAGGGTTGATGTTAATGGCAACAAATCTGCAGGATCTGTGGTCACCATGGGCGTTCCGCAGGGCTCAATTCTAGGTCCTTTCTTCTTTTTAATTTATATTAATGACTTACCTCATCACGTGAGGGATAATCACAACATAGTATTGTTCGCGGATGACACTTCTCTTATTTTTAAAGTCAAGCGTCAGCTAGCAAATTTTGACGAAGTTAACAATGCACTTTCGAAAGTTGTCCATTGGTTTAATGTAAATAACCTTCTTTTGAATGAAAAAAAAAAATAAAGTCATTAAATTTTCTACGCCAAATGTCAGGCAGCTAAGTACCAATGTTCAACTGAATGGAGTAGAGTTGATCCCTGTCGTTTCAACAGTTTTTCTTGGATTAACTATTGACTCCAAGTTACAATGGGGTCCTCACATTGAGAAGCTGTCGGGTAGACTCAGTTCTGCCGCTTTTGCTGTTAAGAAAATTAGACAGATAACTGATGTGGATACAGCCAGAATTGTTTATTCTAGTTATTTTCACAGTCTTATGACTTATGGGATTCTTCTCTGAGGAACTTGTGCGGACATCAATACCATCTTTGTTTTACAGAAAAGGGCTGTTGGAGCCATTTACAACCTTGGTCCTAGAGATTCTCTTAGAGAAAAATTCAGAGAGGTGAACATTCTGACTGTAGCTTCACAATATATAAAAGTATAGCAATTATGAACGGTTAAAATTGAAAAAAACTGCATATTATTTTTTTTAAATCATTAAAAAGTCGACGAAAAATTCCACCACTGGCGGGTTCAGAATCATGTACTGGATCCATGGTACTCGTTTGTGCGTCGATGTCAGATACACCCTTTATGTTTACAGTATTCCTTGAAATAAATATTATTACCTTAAGAGGTACCGAGAAATTTTAAAAATAGCTATTTGAAGAAACTATTGCCGTCGCGCCGCTTCCAACCTCTCTCCGTAAAGTGCGAAAGAGACAGTTGCAACTCTGGCTGATTTTACCTACAAAAACGTTGAGCAAAAGACATTTCGTATTCCGCTGTTTTCTTTTTCAAAGCACGACAGATATCAATTATTTTTATATCAAAATTTGGAGGAAAAGTATACCAATGCTTCTATTATTTATTTTTTTTTCAAAAACATAACACATTTGTTTAATAGTCGCCTTAAATAGCGGTAAAAATGGGTTATTTTTCGGGACTTTCAAATATTATATTTATATTTTATTAATTAAGTTTTGGAAAATCAAATGACAGGGGCACGTATAATCAAAATGTTATAAGTTAAGATTGTAGAAAAGAAAGAATTGCTCTAAAAGCGTTATCCCCAAAGAAAACAGCGTAATACGTTTGTATAGAAAAAGCGACATTAGAGGGAACTCTAGTGGCGCTTAAGACAGGTTCACACCTCTGCCGCGAAAACATTACAGAGACTACGCAGTAGTTCCACGATGATTGAAGGTTGGACAAAAATCGAAAAAGAAATGAAAATCTAACTTACATATCTGATTTCATCTCTTTCCCGCGTGATTTCGCAAATATGCCTGGACGCCACTTTATTGTGAAGTCGCCTTTGTTTTGCCCTATCTATCGCTTTCGACAAGTTTATAAATCTTAGGATCACCTTTACGGAAAGGATAATCCGAGAAATCCAAAGTTGACTTCTACTGTATAAAGTCGAAGGCGTCGACATTTTGCACTGTATACTACAAATTGATATGTTGTTCGATGATAACGTGCCACACGAACTACGACAAAATGTAGTTACATTTCACATAGAATTTATTTTGGGGTTTTGCATCACATTTTTGCGACGTAAAAGAGTGATAAGGCCACTCATATTCCACCAACATAGACCTAAATTATCACATATTTCAGGTGTCGATGACCAACGCTTTGTTTGGGCCATGAACGGGACAAAACTAATTGAAAATAACAGTGACGATGAAAACAGTAATGATGAGCAGAAACCAAACCTTACCGCTGCAGTAGATCCTCAAGAAATGGATAACCATTCTGCAAGTGTCTTATCTGAGGAACAACTTAATGATGTTGTCGTAAATGACATAGCGCCACAATACTGTTTGGATTTCACTTGGAATCAGGACCAAGGCATATTTCCAGGGCAACATGAACCATTTCCCGGAACACCAGGACAGACATTCCCAGTAACTGAACCGATACAAATTATTGATATCTTTATACCAACACCGGCGCCAACATTTTTGACCTATTAATTGGATAGACTAATCGATATGCCAAGAAATTGTTCCCACATAAGAAAATTGTTATCGATTCAATTATATTGGATACCGACGACTCGCGATACGATCATTAGTTTTTTGCCAATATCAATTCTCTATACTTTGCCTAATGAAGAATCATATCTCGGTTTCATTTAACGGTCTCGATATTATGACCAATCTTATTATGTCTCTCGTTAAAAATTCTTCATCTGCAAAATTGACGAAAACAATGCAAAATACAGAATATTATACAGGATGTATCTAACATCGTAACGTAAACTTCGCGAAAATGCTAGATCGCATGCTAATAATAAAATTATGATAGTCATTTATGTCGTCAATGAACGGTTACAGAAACAACAATGATTAAAAAAAGTGTCTGCTCGGCCTTTGACGTTGATCCCTGATGTGAACTCTATTAAATCAGCTGATAAGATGGTTTTTTGAGTTTTGTTTTCATTGCGCTTTTTTGTGTAATTAGCGAATTAATTAATTTTTCTCGACACTCGACAATGACAAAATGTTTATTAGTCCATTCATACGCATTTACTCGCCTGGAGTGGGCGAACCAGCAGGACTTAAATGATTTGTGGGCCAATCACGACTACAGAAATACGTATTAATCAATCGGCACATTTGGAATTTTGTGCCATAAAGTATAAAAAAAGATTAACTTGTCAATTTTTTGTATAAAAAAAATATTTAAATACCTATGTGGCCTTTTTTCTTAATTTCATTGCATAAAATCAAATAAAACAACTTCCTGCAAGCGCTTATAGGAAAAGCGATACAAAATCTAGGACGATATAAATTCCTTGAATTATTGACTGGAATCAAATTGAATAGAATTTTTACTGTTTTATATTAACTATTATTGAATTGAATAGCAAGTAAATGTACCCGTCTTCCTATTTAATAAACTATTTATTTAATACCCTTAAATGAAGGGGACAAATTTAATGTAAACTTTTAAGCATTTTCTTAATATAACTGTATATTTTCAGGCAAAGTCATTGAAATGAATGGAAAAACATTATTTTTATATGAAAATTACACATTTTCGAGACAAAGTTCATCTGCTCGGCACAGATATTGTTCGCAAAGAGCGCGCCAGAAATGTGGAGCCAGGTTGGTTCTGAACGAAGACGGAACTGTTGCAGTGCCCTCCACTCCTCATAATCACCCTCCTCCGAAACTAATAGAATGTAATGGAAAATATTATAGAATAGGCTAGATGCTGAAAAGTAAATAGTACACTATAGACTACCTACATTATTTCTCTCCCTCTCGTTCCCCTCCCTCATCTAAAGGTTGTTTGTAAAAAAGCGAAAAGATTGCGCATTATTTCACCCTTTGTAACATCTTCATATTTATGTTCTGTAATTTATATGATGTACATAATAAAACTTATTCTATTTTGTTCTGTTCTATTCTATTCTGAAAATGCATTAAACAAAAATGATGATGACCAAACGCGTATATTGATAACTACAGAATATTGTGAAAATAAGCTTATTGACTTATGTGACGTGTCAAGTAATGTTAGGTTTACATTTCCTGTATTACAAAATTCCTTTTCCCTGTGTCTTTATAATTAATAAACAAGATATACCTGCCATTACCCGTGGTTTCGCTTGAATCGTAAAGGAACTAAGTACAACGAAAATAGTATAAATCTAACGATGTCACACACGTTTTACTTGCGATAACCAATTATACAAACAGATTAGGAACGGATGATGTAATGTTTCATCAGCTCAAGCCATTCATCTACACCGAACAATACACAAAAGAAAATTTTGTTAATTCGTATGGGGACGTTTTGTGTTCCGTAAAGTGTTCAATAAATTCAGGATTATACGAGTAAGATTATTATGTAACATTTTGAAAAAAAAATCTCCTGTATAAGATGATCACAGCTACGCAACTGTGGTCATACGGCTGTGATCATGGTGCGGCCTCTTGTAAGTGAAACCGAAGAGGATTCTTTTTAGGTCGACTAATGATGATTCTTTTCAGGTTTCCATATGATGAGACAATGTTTCTGTTCATTCTGCAGAATTAACATACTGACACGTTATATGAGTTCATATAATTTGCTTTTTTTACAATGCACCCCCAGTGAATGTGAACAGTCACTCCATTTATACCTGGGAATTTTATCTACCAGACAAAGCCTTGCCGCCAAGCGATTTGTCGTGTTCCGGCATGATGTCTGGTGAAGCCGCACGGAGGACGGGTCTGAGCAGTTGTGTTGCGATGTGTGCCGGGAACGATGCGCCTAATGTTGTTGTGTTGGGGGTTTGGTCGTGGAGGGTCTTCAGATCAATCTCCCTTTGGCGCAGCATCGTTGGTCGTGTTGTTGGGTTAACATTGCATCACCTCGCTCAACTGCCGTCTTCCTTCCTATTCGCTCAGTTTTTCTGAGTGAATAGGCTCTTAATAAACTAGCGCGCTTTACCATCAACGATCGCATCACTGCTTACCATCAGGCGGGATTGCGGTCAAGTGCTAGTTTATAATTATTAAAAAAAAATATGTTGTGTTCATTACTATACATAGTGTTGTATAAAGTCATGTTTTTTTAATGAACAGACAGCTGTGCTGCTGGTGTGTGCTGATTCTCAGCCTAGTTTGAATAAATGACATTTGATTTGATTGATTTGATATACGCTGAGTTGTCGTTCCAGCTAATACTAGGGACCGAAACTATTGGGAACTCACTTCACCTAACTTTTAACCGCGACCTTTTTAACGAACTTCAGGTGATATAGATTTTGGCGATAGTAACTAACCTGTAAAGTTTCAATCCCGTTCAGCCAAATTAGCAACTGTGCCCTATTTTATTTCTCTTTTAGTTACTTATTGTAAAAGATTATTTATCTTTTCTTTTTAATTATACTTTCAGATGAATATAAGGCCATTACTTTAAATAAGAAGAGGACGGTCCTGTATAAACAATTTACGTTTTCACGTCAAGGAGCGTCGTATTGTAACCAGTACTGCTCACAGAAGTTAAGCAAGGATTGCAAAGCTAAACTCAAGTTTAACAAAGATGGAACTCTTGCATATGCTTATAATATTCACACTCACCCGCCACCGAAACTATTTGAGGCGGCTCGTGGGCAATATTTTAGGTTATAAGTAGATTTAAATAAGGATGCGCTGTAGCAGAACATCTTTATTGTTTTAGACGATAAGTTAAAGTCTAGAAATAGGAAAGCAGATAGTCATTCAAAATTAGATTTTAGATTAGTGGATTTTTTTAGAATTTTCGGATTAGTTTTCAAAAATGATGCATTTTCGTTTACCTGAGTTGTATAGTCCACAAACAACCCACCTACCTACACGCACTATCTATCAATCACAATTTGAATCATTTTGAAGGATATTGCTAATTCATTGCTTTATCTGTTCAATAAATTGTCCGCGTAACAACGTAACTGACGCAATGAATGTTGTCGAACTGTCAAAATGAAAGCAATTACTAGATACTGATAATGTGTTACGTAATTGCCTCGCTGAATAGGCGTCGGAATAACGGCGGTCGTCTATGTGCATTTACTTTTTAAAATTTTGGGTTGTTGGTTTGTGAACAGCTTTTAAGAACTTCTTTGGTAACAATGTATCGAATTGTTGTACAATATGAATGCGCTAATGCAGAAGGCTTAGACAATATGAATACGAAAACGATTATACAGTATGTTAAGAAAACCCTGTCCGACCCATAAGGATAATAAAGGTTAGGTAAACACATGACCAAATATAATATAAAATTTTACGTAATCATCATAGTACCAATACAAATGAATTTTGAAATAATCTTTTTTTCCCGCGAATTAATTCCAACGTCCCCGAAATTTGCTAATTTTTAAAAAGTGACAACACCGGTATTATTATGAGCGAATAGGGATGCGACCACGTGCCGCGTGCCCTGCCGCCCGCCGCCTCCGCCGCCTCCGCCGCCGCGCGCGGTTGGGTGGATAACGCAGATTTAATAAGTTACCTCTTTTTGCGAAATAATATTTATTTTTTTAGGTGGATTTTTTTTTAATTTAGCCCGGTTTTGTATTCATTAGTAGAATCAGTTATCGATACCTAACAACACCTTCACGGGTCGGACAGGGTTTTCTTAACATACTGTAGAAAAGCCATTAATACAGGTTTTTTCGTGGATGATGTAGAAAGTCTATTTTTGTTATTATTGTGACTAAGGTTCGGGACGTTAGATAATTTTGAAACAGTCAGAACTTTTAATGAATTGACGAAAAATCTAATTTAAACATGACTTACTTTCTGTAAGCCATCTTTAAATCCGATTAACGTAAAATGTTTTTAGTGTTTTGACGTGGAAGCGCTCATAATATTAGGACTATTATACTATAACTAACATTTTGATCTATAAGTACTGAGTTTATTTAAAATTAATTTTATTCATAGTGCACTTATTAGTAAAGTGCACGAGAATGAACGGTGCTCAAATACACGAGCGGCACATTGTATACCGCTGCTGCCAAGACACGTACACAAAGGCACGTTCACAGCTGTCGAAGAGTGTTGACAGCAATCGTGACCGCGTGTTGGCGGCAGCCGGAGACAGCATGCAACATGCGCACGAGTGGCACGCTAGCCACAGTTGCAGTTGTTTCTGCCGCGTGTGCATAAACACAATCGTGTGTGAAAATAAAAAAGTACTTATCTTTACTAATCTATACTAATATATAAAGCTGAATAGTTTGTTTGTTTGTTTTAAAGCGCTAATATCAGAAACTGTTGGTTCGATTAGAAAAATTCTATTTGCGTTGGTTAGCCCATTTATTCAGGAAGGCTTTAAGCTACATATATAACTTTACGCTGTGACCAATACGAGCGGAGCATAACAAAAATTTAAAATGTATGCTGTATATTTCGGGGAAAAATAAAATGTTCAAATAACTAACTCCACGCAAACGAAGTCGCCTGCGTCTAGTATCTTAGTAAGATCTGTGTCTCCGGTTGTACTAACGGCCTATGACTTTGTTGGAAGGCCCCATGAAAAATGGAAACATTTAAATGTAAACCTTAGGTACTTAGTTGTAATATTAAAAGAGTTGATTAATATACCAGGCTGTTTTTCTTTTTTTTTTATATAATAATAAATGAATAAATAACAATAATATTTATTTTCACGTCAAGACATGAACATCAATGCTCAGCTACTACAATCAGTCAAATTTATTAGATTTTCAACTTTGTCTGAAGTTTGTGTAATGTAGTATGTTGTAAGTAGGTAGTGTTACAAAATGTTTCAACATTGTACCCTCAACATTATGTGTGTATCGATCGCTGTCCTCTTAATAAACGGTTCGCCAGTCGACCATATACTGCATTCAAGGAAGTCGTATTATTTCTCCAAAACCCCTATATACAATATTTGGCGACGAGTTGGACCATAGCGTGTTATACTGCGGTTAATACAAGATGTCTTTGGGAAAATTGGAAGTTTTTGACGTCGAAACTGATAATTGGACTTTGTACATTGAGCGGTTGGAGCAGTACTTTTTAGTGAATGATGTGAAAGTGAATTTAAAAGTACCAACATTGATAACGGTCATGGGAAGTGCGTGTTACGAATTATTAGTCACATTATGTACGCCGAAGAAGCCTTCTACATTAAAATTTGATGAGATTGTTACGATACTGCAAAGTCATCTTCAACCGAAACCAAATGTACTGGCCGAGAGATTTAAATTCAGACAAAGGAAACAGTTGAAAGGGGAGAATATCGCAACTTATGTAGCTGAACTGAAAAAGTTGACGAAGTTCTGTGATTTTGGGGAAGCTCTGGATAATAATCTCAGGGATCAATTTGTTTGCGGTATTGAAAATGACGTCATTCGGCAACGCTTGTTCGAGGGAGAGGTACCGACGTTCAGTAAGGCGCTCCAGTTGGCAGTGGCGATGGAGGCGGCGGAGTCTGACGCGGCGATGGTAGAACCTCGGGCTCGGGACCGCGGTCAGTGCAGTGACGTCAGAGACGCGGCGCAAGGGGCAGCGACGCACTATGTTGGCGCGGCCGGGCGAGGCAGCGGGCGGTCGGGGGCTCGCGGCCGTCGGTCAGCGGAACATAACCCGCAGCAAGACACAAAGTGCGCGCCAGCGGTGAGTCAGCGTGGGGGCCGCGGTGCACGAGCGGCGCCGGCCGAGTCGAGGCAAACGCAACTAGCGGCAAGTCCGTGTGCCGCTTGCGGAGCATACCACGAGAAGAGTATGTGCCGTTTTAGAAGATATACGTGCCGTGTATGTAATCTGGAAGGTCATTTAAAGAAGATGTGTCCTAGACTGAAAAAGGACAGAGATCTTATGTGGACACAAGTGAGGGACGAAGGGGAGGAGTCAGCCAGTAATAATGATTATTTCGATAACCTAGAACAGGTAAATTTAAATGTACTTCAATTAGATAACTCGGTGAAATATAAACCTTATTATATTGGCGTCTCAATAGATGAAAAAAATGTTTGTATGGAGGTAGATACAGGTAGTAGAATTTCGTGTGTAAGTTACGAGTTTTATAAAAAAAAATTAAGTACCCTGCCTTTAATAACATGCAATTTAGTACTTAACTATTATACTGGCGAAAAGGTGTATCCACGGGGCAGAATTAAACCCTATGTACGGTTTGGTAATACTTGCAAAGAGTTAGATTTATTTGTAATAGACCACGGTAAAGAGCCGTTATTGGGTCGAGAATGGTTATACGAATTGAAAATTAAGTTAGAAGTTATTGATAAACTCAATCAACAATGTATAAATAATATGACTAGTACTAAAGTTTTTAATATTAATGAATTGCGTTACAGATACTCTGAGGTGTTTTCTGACGGTCTCGGCTGTTTTACTGGTGGTGAAGTGAGTTTGCGTGTACGACCCGATGCGAGACCGATATATTTGCGAGCGCGACCACTAGCATACGCGCTGCGGGAGCGTGTGGAGCAAGCGCTGGATCAGCTGGAGAGGGACGGTATCATCACACCTGTCGAGACGTCAGACTGGGCGACCCCGGTCGTACCAGTCATTAAGAAAGACGGCTCGCTACGATTGTGCGGTGACTATAAACTTACCTTAAATAAGTGTTTAGAGGTTGACCGTTTTCCCCTACCTAGAATAGATGATTTATTAAGTAAATTACATTCGGGGCATAAATTTACAAAGATTGATTTATCTCAAGCATACGCACAATTTTGTCTGGATGAACCATCGAAATTATATACTGTAATCAATACACACCGGGGGTTATATAAATACAATCGTTTGATATATGGTTTGTCATCAAGTCCAGGGATATTTCAAAGAAAAATTGAACAAATTTTTGAAGGTATGCCTAGGGTAGGAGTTTTTCTTGATGATGTCATTTTGACAGGCCGGGACGAGGCAGAACATATGGATACTTTATTTAAAGTTTTCGATAGATTACAGCGGTACGGGTTAAAGGTCAAGAAAGAGAAATGTACGTTTTTTGCGGATGAGGTATCTTATTTAGGGTTCATAATTAGTAAAGATGGAGTAAAGACATGCCCAAGTAAAGTAGAAGCTATAAAAAAGGTACCTATACCGTCCAATGTATCCGAACTTAGATCGTTCTTGGGTATGGTTATGTACTATGCCAAGTTTGTTAGGAATATTAGTATGAGGCTAACCCCCCTTTACGAGTTACTAAGGAAGGATAATAAGTTTGTTTGGACAAAAGATTGTACGGAAGTTTTCAACAGCATTAAAAATCTGTTGTCTTCTAGTGAGGTACTCGCGCATTATGATCCGCGTATGCCGGTAACACTGACGACGGATGCGAGTGCGCAGGGGGTGGGAGCGGTCATAGCTCATGTGTGGCCCGATGGAACCGAGCGTCCGATCGCTTACGCGTCGCGGGTTTTAAACGCATCGGAAGCAAATTACTCGCAGATTCAAAGGGAGGCGCTTGCTATTATTTTTGGAGTAAGGAAGTTCCATCAGTACTTATACGGGCGAGAGTTTGTTCTCAAAACGGACCACAAACCACTAGTTTCTATTTTTGGGGATAAAACGGGCATTCCAACGATGGCAGCAAGTAGGCTACAAAGGTGGGCGGTAGTCCTCTCTGGTTATCAGTATCGAATTCAATACGTACCTACCGATAAGAATGGTGCAGATGCGTTGTCTAGGTTGCCAGTGGGTACAAGGAACAAAGAACAGAACGAAATCACATATATAAATTTCGTACAGGATTTTTTACCGATAACCAGTCAAGATGTCAGTAAACTGGGGAATATGGATAGTGTTTTGAGAAAAGTCATGATATATATAAGGTCAGGTTGGCCTCCTTCATGTCCCGATGCGGAGCTACAAGCTTATTTTGTTAGAAGGAATGAGTTGTATGTCGAGTCGGGATGTGTAATGTGGGGCTATAGAGTTGTGATACCAACGGAATTGCGAAGTATTATTTTAAAAGAGTTGCATATCAGTCACATGGGCATTGTTAAAATGAAATCAATGGCTCGTAGTTACGTTTGGTGGCCTGGTATCGATGCAGACATTGAACGCGTTTGCCAGGAATGCAATACATGTCGGTTGGAAGCTCCAGCTCCACCGAAAGCACCCCCTCAACCCTGGCCCTATATCTCAGAGCCGTGGAGTAGGTTACACGTTGATTTCCTAGGCCCTTTTCAGGGTAAGACGTTTTTTGTCATAGTGGATTCGTCGTCTAAATGGATCGAAGCTTTTGAAATGAAAAGAACGACCGGAAAGGAAGTTCTTAAGGTATTAAGGGATGTTTTAGCTCGGTTTGGGTTACCAAAAGAGATAGTATCGGACAACGGACCTCCTTTTACAGGTGTTGAAATAGCAGAATTTATGCGTGTTAACGGTATTAAACATATTTTTACGCCAGTTTATCACCCTGCATCGAATGGAGCTGCAGAGAATGCCGTTAAAATTTGTAAAAATGCGTTAAAAAAGGCTTTTAGGGACGGTATAGAGGTTGATACGGCATTGAAGTCGTACCTATTTATGTATAGGAATACCGTGCATAGCACGACGGGAGAGTCACCGGCGAGGTTACTGCAGCATAGAACGTTAAGGTCTCGCCTAGATCTGTTGAATATGGGCAATAAGGTTCAAGGCGTTAAACAAAGAGTGGAAGAGGCTCAACAGAAACAGGTCAAAAGTGCGGGTGGTATAACGCGTACCTTAGAGATAGGGGATGACGTGTGGGCTCGAGGTTTTGGAAGGGAGGATAAGTGGATTAGAGGTAAAATTGACGGGAACTTAGGATCTCGTTATTACTTAGTTAGTAGGGAAAATGGTCCACCTTTAAAAAGACATATAGATCAAATTTGGAGAAAGTCTCCACGGTCTATGTTAACTTGTCCACTCCCAACTGACGTTGGCGAACCTGATAGTGGAGTAAGTTCACTGACACCACCACCACCACCAGCAACAGCATCCGAGACCCGAAGTAAACGTGTAAGGAAACCGGTCATAAGGTACCAACCATGAATAATGTACTTAATTGTAAATTAGTTGTATAAGAGCAGTTTAGAATAAGTGGTAGGGTGTAATGTATGTTGTAAGTAGGTAGTGTTACAAAATGTTTCAACATTGTACCCTCAACATTATGTGTGTATCGATCGCTGTCCTCTTAATAAACGGTTCGCCAGTCGACCATATACTGCATTCAAGGAAGTCGTATTATTTCTCCAAAACCCCTATATACAATAGTTTGAAGGCTCAAAGTTGAATGGGAATACTTGACAGCTTGACCTGCTATCGTCCGTACCACAAGACCTCTCAATGTAGAGGGAATACCGCAGTCGTGAGGATCCTAAAAAATAATTTAATGTCCATCAGATAGATTTATAAAAAATATTGGACATGTATTTTTTATTTTTTCTTTCATTCAAATACTTAGGAAGATATATTGATTTGGAATGTCGCATGACGTCAGCCTCCGTAACTTTAATACGCTATTTTATTATTATTAGTTTTTGGTAATTTTGACAAAATAAAAAATACGGGTTTTAATTTTTCTTATTTATACTAATATATAAAACTGAAGAGTTTGTTTGTTTGAACGCGCTAATGTCAAGAACTACTGATCCGATTTGAAAATGAAGATAGCCCATTAATCCAGGAAGGCTTTAGGCTATATAACATCACGCTACGACCAATAGGAGAGGAGAATAATAAATAGAAACGCGCGTGACGCCGCGTGGTGCAGCTAGTTACCTATAAGACGGACTAATTATATTTTTGATTTTCATGCCTTGGAAACATCCCTATTATTTTTTGTTTTGTTTGCATATTGTGTAATAAACCAATTTTTTTTTCTTAGCTAACACGAAGCGTTTATTGATTTTAGGTATTAATATTTACTGCGATGTACTAATTTTATTCTGAAGAAGTCGCCTTTGTTTTGCCCTATCTATCGCTTTCGACAAGTTTATAAATCGTAGGATCACCTTTACGGAAAGGATAATCCGAGAAATCCAAAGTTGACTTATGCTGCATAAAGTCGAAGGCCTCGACATTTTGCACCGTATACTTCAAATAGATATGTTGTTCGATGATAATGTGCCACTCGAACCACGACATAATGTAGTTACGTTTCACAGAGAATTTATTTTGGGGTTTTGCATCACATTTTCGTGACGGAAGAGTGATAAAGCCACTCATATTTCACCAACATAGACCTAAATTATCACATTTTTCAGGTGTCAATGACCAAGGCTTTGTTTGGGCCATGAACGGGACAAAACTAATTGATAATAACAATGACGTTGAAAACAGTAATGATGAGCAGAAACCAAATCTTATCGTTGCAGTAGACCCTCAAGAAATGGAAAACCATTCTGCGAGTGTCTTATCTGAGGAACAACTTAATGATGTTGTCGTAAATGACGTAGCGCCACAATACTGTTTGGATTTCACTTGGAATCAGGACCAAGGCATATTTCCAGGGTAACATGAACCATTTCCCGGAACACCAGGACAGACATTCCCAGTAACTGAACCGATACAAATTATTGATATATTTATACCAACACCGGCGCCAACATTTTTGACCTATTAGTTGGATAGACTAATCGATGTGCCAAGAAATTGCTCCCACATAAGAAAATTGTTATCGATTCAATTATATTGGATACCGACGACTCGCGATGCGATCATTAGTTGTCTGCCAATAACAATTCTCTATACTTTGCCTATATTTACTTCTCTATAATTTACTTAATGTTACTTATTAATTTATTAAGAATTTCTTCTAATTTATATTTATTTCACTCAATTCTAGTTATGTTATAAATTAAAAAACCACAATTTTTTGCTTTTTTAATGTTTATTCGGAATTTTATACCAATGTAATAAATTTGTCAATATTAGCGCTTATTGTTAAGTAATTTAGCTTATCTCCACAATTATTTTTTTTATGCATGTTGTGTTTACCTATAAGTAATTGATGCACTGTTACTTTACCTTTTGAATGTATTATTTGATTGTTGTTGTGTAATCAATTGTTGGTGAACCTAATAAAATAAAATAAAAAATAAAATTTGAAATAAATGCTTTGATTTGATTTGATTTGTTGTAGTTGCTCTATGGATACTTTGACAGGTAGGTACTGAAATTATTTGCTTCTTCAATTTAGGTCATTCATTTATAGGGCTAGGCAGATGATTGTAACGGTTATTACCATCAGCCTTTTCCCAACTATGTTAGAGTCGGTAACCAGTCCAATCGGCACCCCAATTGCGTAACAAACTGTAAAAAAAAATTGGAATCATTTTGAAGCATTTTACTAATCCATTGCCCTAAATGTTCGAAATTGTGTCTGTTCAACAAAGTGAATAACGCAATGGATAATGGAAACCCATTGCTATTTATCGTCTGTTACGCCCTGCTGATATAACCTTTTTAAGATTTATTGTTCTTTATTCACTGTTTTATAAAACCTATTGTTAATCCATTTAGGATCTCTGTAGGGACCATTTGACTTAGTTGGAAACCTAAGAAAAAGATGTAAACAATTTGAATCCCAAGTTATAAGGACAAACTTAAAACAGATTGTTTTCGTCATGTATTGGCGAAGCAAAGATTATCCGCACGCCTCTGGCGGCGAAATTTAGAAACTGTCTAAGAACGACACTTTGTTTGTTTATTTGTTGAGGTTATATTAGATTATTCAGATGGATCACGATTATTTAAAGAAACCTGTTGCTAATAAAAGCAGAAATACGAAATATTGTTGCGTTCCTCAATGTAGTACTTACGGAGATACGGGAATAAGTTTTCATTTATTCCCAAAAGACAAAATAATAAAGAAAAAATGGAAGACTGCTTTAAGAATAGGCAAGCCAATTTCACCATCAATGAGAGTTTGTTCTCATCATTTTCAAACTTCAAACTTTTTTCCGGGCAGTAAGTATATTTATGTTTTCTTTATTTCATTTTACATAAATTATATTTATAAGTATTTCATAAGTTATTCATTTAGTTTACGCCAAGGCGAGTTTCTCGTCAGATAACGAGATTATGTTTATTGTTCCAGATTCTAAAAGGCAGAAGTTGTTTCCTTATGCCGTACCGTCTCAGAATATTCCTAAAATAAGCTCTGATAAAGAAGTACCATTAGTGCAAATAAAAAAAACAATTGCTCGAGAAAATAGGGCTGTTATTAGACACAGGAAAATAGTGGAATCAAATAAAGAGCTTGGACTTGCTATTGAGAATGAAAAAACTAAATTTGAGGACAATAATATAACTGATAACAACAGTCATTATCATGTCAAGACTTCATCGACAGAAATTATCGTCCCCGAGAAGATTGGAGTTTAGCTGACATTCTTTGTGACAAAGAACCTTTGGAAAAGTGCACTCAAATAAATTTTTCGAAAAAAATTGTACATGAATTACATTATTATTTTTCTCTTTTTTTCCAACCGAAATCACCATTCCACTCCGTAATAATTCTTCACCAGAACGCATTGGTTTTGTGTATCCTGCAGACGCATTAATTACATCGACTATTGACAACATAATTATTGTCTTAAACAGCAAAATGCCACGTAAATCTTATTTGTATTTATTATTTATGTTTTTCCCTGACGTTAATTGTAACGAAAACTGTCAAAGTGTCGTTCTTAGACAGCTTCACAATTTTGACACTAGAGGCGCTAGTTAGAATCTTTGCATCGCCAATATTTTTCTCAAGGGATGTTTTGTTTGTACGTCATAACTTCCTTCATACTTTATCAACATACATAAATGAAATGTAGCTTTTCTGGACCCCTACACCGGAAAAATAAATAAAGTACTCACATTTCAGTGGTATCTTTTATTCCAACAGTGAATGAACGAATACTTCGCATGGATTATCTAGTATTATACTAATTGATATATATAATCACTTTATGTGTACTCATTATAATAAGTATATCAATGGTATTCCACAATGTTGCAGTAGCGGTGGGTTTTGTGAAAACTTAGGTGTTATAGTGTTGAGGATTTTGATTAAAACGATGTGTTGGGTTTTGACGTTTCTAAATTATGTATTCGCTATCTTATATACAATGTTCGAGAGTAGGGGAAAGGGAACAATATTTTTAGTATAACCAATCACGGTGAAGATTTGCTATTACGTAGCGAGTCGATTTGTGTGAACTTTGTAGTGTAAGTTCTCAACACACAACTTCATTTTCTGTGTACTCATTATAATATATCAATGTTATTCCATGATTTCATTTTCGTTTATTATGTACTAGCGGCCACTCGCGACTTCATTCGCATGGAGTTCATAACATTTCATTTTAACCCCAAAATGACAGCACACATTTTAAATTTATGTTATGCTCCGCTTCTATTGGTCGCAGCGTGATGTAAAATAGCCTAAAGCCTTCGTGAATTAATGGGCTATCCAACGCAAAAAGAATTTTTCAAATCGGACTAGTAGTTCCTGAGATTACACTTTAGTTTTATATATTAGTATAGATTAGCATAGAAGTATAGATTAAATGATTGCAATTTCAATGAAAAAGTTGCTTATAATATGATCAAATCCAGGTCTCAAGCTATAGATGTAAACAACATTATTACACGGTAGGTGCAGCCATCAACTGCTAAGCTGCGTGTTGCGGGTTCGTTTACTGCACGGAATAAATATATATATATATATTTTTTAATAGTTATAAACTAGCGCTTGTCCGCAATCCCGCCTGATGGTAAGCAGTGATGCGATCGTTGATGGTAAAGCGCGCTAGTTTATTAAGAGCCTATTCACTCAGAAAAACTGAGCGAATAGGAAGGACTATTTGCATTGCCTACAGGTAGTTGCTCTGGATGTTTGTGTATTCAACTACACAAGCAGCCAGTACTGGAGCAACTAAAAAAAGAAATTGTTAAGCACCTCCACGACACAAGAGTAATTTCTGGTGTGGTGCAACCTTTATATAACAAAAAGAATAATTATGGTTAAGGTGACTGGTAAATGGATTCTTGAAACGCAATACTTACCCAAATTACGCTTCCAGGTCCGAGTATCACTGACCAAGAACACAGCGCTGACAGCGATTCAAGCAGGTATTCGAGCTCTGGATCAGAAGAGACTATTCAACGGAAGAAAGGTGAGGCCGTAAGAAGAAAACTTATCGCATTTATGTGGGCAAACCGGCCAAAGGAAGAGTGATTTAAACTAGCAACACGGGTGTACAGGCGACAGCACATCAAGCTCCTACATTCTGTCAGATTACTTTATTAGATTTTCAACTTTATGATAAAGTATTTGAGCTCAAAGTTAATTGGGAATATCTGACAGTTTCGGGTAGATTGAACTGCAGTCGTCCGTACAACGCGGGCAACTGTCCCCAAAACCACTTTGATTTCTGGAGATTCATGATCATTCTATATGAGTCACTTTTTTACTTTTTTCTTTCTTTTATTTTTAGTTCTTTAGTGATTTAAGTTTCATTGTGTTAGTGCCTAGTTACAGGGCCACTGATCTTAAAAGTGTACCATTGAACCGATGTGCGCACGCGCTTGTTGTATATTATCTCCTGCACCGCTCCTTGACTGCACGGCTAGTGCAGTGGTCAAGCTATTGACTGCTGCGTTGCGTGTTACGGGTTCGATTCCCGCACGGAACAAATATTTGTATGACAAACAAGTAGTTGTTCCGGGTCTGGATGTTTGTGTATGTGATTTTTATATGATTGTAACCCACGATACAGGAGAAAGTCCTAATGTGGGGTAGCGTTTAAAAAAAAACGCTCTTGCTAATATCGGTTGAGATTGTTTTATAATTTTTTTTTTCATAAATTTTTTACATAAGTATGTGTGCTAAGGAAAATAAGTTTTTCTTTATAATTGATAAAGAAAATGTTATTTGTAACATGAAGCATAAGTTGCGCGACATTACTGCAACAATGTGATCTGTGTGTGAAAGAAGTTGCACACGCAAAAATATTTTGTGCATGCTATGTTGCTAGCAATACGATTACAGCTGCATAAAATAATGTTACTGCAACTAAACAATGTTTCGTAACTTATGATGACCATAAATGCTTAGTTTAGCCATGTAGCTTCTTCCAAATTGATAAGGCGATAATCTATATCGTCAATCGTCATACTTTGAGGCGCCAATATAAAAGGTGTACCTAATTGTAATAATTGAAAACCTGAAAGAAGGTCATTGTCCTGACGACAGCACATTAAGCTGCCTGTCAGATTTTTTAAATTAGATTTTCAACTTTATTAGTAAAGCATTAAGCCTCAAGGTTGAAAGGGAATATTAATTGTCAGTTTCGGGCAGGTTGACCTACTGTCGTCCGTACCAAACTTACTCAACGAACCCCCTTATTCATAAAAGTTAAATAGTGATTTAGTGACTGTTTAACCATACATTTTTGACGTTTACACATCATTATAAACGATGATTGAAATTAAGAAAATTGTATTTGGTTTTAAACCAAATACAATTTTTTTCCATCTCAATCAGACATAAAAAAAGAAATAAAACAATTAAGTACCACGCTATGCATTTTGAGACTGAGTGACCGTCTGTTTCCGTGCTAGTATAAACTGTGGTACAATTATTCATTTACAATTTGCTGCACTTGGTAGGAGTTTTGGTAGGGTATAAGACTTAGTTTAACATTACCACTTATTAAAAATATAAGCAAGGAGTGGGTGTTTGCGATGTAGATGTAAGTGTGGGTGAGTATAATGTGGGGGAATAGGTGTGTGCGTGCGTGCGTGCGTGCGTGTGTGTGTGTGTGTGTGTGTGTGTGTGTGTGTGTGTGTGTGTGTGCGCGCGTGTGTGTGTGTGTGTGTGCGCGCGCGTGTGTGTGTGTGTGTGTGTGTGTGCGTGTGTGTGTGTGTGTGAGTAAATATTGCAGGAGCAATTTAAAATAAACTCCATAAGGGGTTTCTAATAAACTAATCACTAGTTAACTTTAAGCAACGCTTATGTCGTCCTCCGTGGCGCAGCGGTCAACACGCCTACATGCGACGTGGAGGCCCCGGGTTCGATCCCCGGCCAGGTCATGATGGAAAACGATATTTTCCTGATTGACTTGGGTCTTGGATGTTTATCTATATATGTATCTATTATAAATATTATTATTATTATTATATAGTATCGTTGAGTTAGTATCCCATAACACAAGTCTCGAACTTACTTTGGGGCTAGCTCAATCTGTGTGATTTGTCTGTATATATTTATTTATTTATGAATAAGGGGGATTATGAACAACTAGCTATGGGACCAATCATTAAAATATTGTTTAAGAAATTACTCTTAATTAAAAAAATAAAACATTTTCTGGAATTAAGAAATATGATTTAGTGGTGTTAGTTATAGGTGATTTTATAATAAACATGTGTACAAAAAAGCCGTTTTTATGATTTCTAAATTCCTTGATCTTTCCGTTTGAACTTTTTGACGCTTTCATGTTTGTGGAGATTCTCATTATTTTGCCATTTATGTATATTTAAAAAAATATATGCTTATATTAAACAACATTACTTTTTGTTTATGCGAATCCCGAAACACGTGTCCATTATTTTTAAATAAAGAATCTATGTACAAAATTTCAAATAGATATCATGAAAAACTACAATGTTATGAGTTTATGATAAAAAAAAAAGAAAAAAAAGGTAACAAGATTTTTCTTTCTTTTTAAATAATTATAAACTAGCGCTTGACCGCAATCCCGCCTGATGGTAAGCAGTGATGCGATCGTTGATGGTAAAGCGCGCTAGTTTATTAAGAGCCTATTCACTCAGAAAAACTGAGCGAATAGGAAGGAAGACGGCAGTTGAGCGAGGTGATGCAATGTTAAACCCAACAACACGACCAACGATGCTGCGCCAGAGGGAGATTGATCTGAAGACCCTCCACGACCAAACTCCCAACACAACAACATTAGGCGCATCGTACCCGGCACACATCGCAACACAACTGCTCAGACCCGTCCTCCGTATGGCTTCACCAGAAATCATGCCGGAACACGACAAATCGCTTGGCCATCTACCACGCGGACCCAGTGGCTTGGTAGCCGTCATATATTTGCGATTGAGTAGTTCTAGTAAATACTGGTTTCCTTTTTATTATGCTCCAGGGCCACGGTTTCTTTTTTAAGCAACCCGCAACCCTGAGTCAGGAGGCATCGGTCTTTGTGGATCCCGTCACGATGTACCGCATCTCTTTGAGGCGCGCGTTAAACACGACGCACCGTCAACTCGGGCATGGTCCTCACCGGGCGGCGAGCTGACCACTGCCCACCGCCCGCAAGCCCACTGTTTGAGACCTAAGAATCAAAATGAGTTAATACCACACATGATAAGCAACCCGCAACTCTGACTCAGGAGGCATCGGTCTTCGTGGATCCCGTCACGATGTACTGACATCTCTTTGAGGCGCGCGTTAAACACGACGCGCCGTCAAATCGGGCGTGGTACTTACCGAGCGGCGAGCTGCCCACTGCCCACCGCCCGCAGGCTCACTGTTGGAGACCTAAGAATCAAAATGAGTTGATGTACACAAATCGTAATGTACACAAATTGGCTTAAAACTTCAAGAAATGTTATTTTTTCAGGTGAATATGAAATCATAAACGTGAAGGGGAAGCCGATACTTTATTACCAAAGTTTTACATACTCTAGAAAGGGTAGGTCTAACCGCAATCAGTATTGTTCGAAGAAGGGCTCTATGGATTGCCGAGCGAAGGTGACTTTAAGGGAAGATGGTACCATCGAAAGTTATCGGGATTGTCACAACCATCCGGCGCCGAAGGTTTTCAGGGCTCCTAATGGAATTTGTTACATTTATTAGCTTGGCAGAAAAGTGATTTTTTTACTAATAACTCTCGACTAAGGGCTGAAATTTGATTGGAAATATTTTTTTAAAATTATTAACTAGCGCTTGATCGCAATCCCGCCTGATGGTAAGCAGTGATGCGATCGTTGATGGTAAAGCGCGCTAGTTTATTAAGAGCCTATTCACTCTAGCCTTGAAGACACTCAAATTGTAGTGTGACGGAAACACCGTTGTTCCAGTCCCTCGATGTACGCGGTATTAAAGAAGAAGCAAAAGGCTTCGTCCGGATCGCAGTGGTGTCAACAACGTAAGGGTGGAAACTCGCCGTACGACGGGTCGTCCGATGATGGAACGGAGATGGGGGAATTAAATCATGCAATTCCCTTGCACACTCACCGGTTCGGTGTCACTAATAAATAATTGTTTGCTGCACCTGGTGACGTCATTACGTCGGCGCTGCCCAGCCGGTGTCAACTTTTTATGGAAGCCCTGAGAATACAAGGGTTGAATTTTGGGCGATATTGCTATATAAATTAATATCTCAATTTATTTGTATGGCAACAGTCTTGAATCACGTGATCGATCACGGCGTCCGCTTAATTAATATGGCGTTCCGATTGTATGTCGTTTGTTACCCGAAGTAAACAATGTAAACACAATTCCATATTTCATCGATTTGCTTGTAATTAAGTGCTATAACAAATTAGGCCGAGCTCTGCTCCTCCGTTTTAAGTGTTACTGTGGAGGCATGAGGAACAGGGAATAAAGCTCACTCATCCTCCATAGAAAAGGGAGGATCCTCCGACCAGACGGGTGTTATGTCTGGTAGGCCACTTGCCCGATGGTTGAAATTGGCAAGTTGTATGTATGCTAATTGCACGGTAAACTCTGATTGCGAGATGTAGAATTCGTGTGACGTCAGTATGACGCGTCGTTCATTTTGTGGCGTTTGTAGGTACCACTACATTACAAAGTTCCGCGAATCGTGGTTCGCATTGTGAGATAGTGACTCTAACATTACTTTGTTGTTTTTCGTGAGACATTGACTCTGAACTTATTTATTTTGCGGCTGTTGTGACGTTATAGGATGTTAGGTCTCAAAGATACAGTAGTACTATACTGTAAAAATCTCACAGTGATAAAAAACGTGAAGTCAGCTGGTAAAGCTCCCCAAATATACGGTGCTATCACAGCTCTCTTCGCCAAAGTTCTCACAGTAAGGATTTTACAGTTTGGGGACCATGATGTCTGGTGAAGCCGTACAGAGGACGGGTCTGAGTATTTGTGTTGCGATATGTGCCGCGTACGATGCGCCAAATGTTGTTGTGTCGCGAGTTTGGTCGTGGAGGATCTCCAGACCAATCTCCCTCTGGCGCAACGTATTTGATCGTGTTGTTGGGTTTAACATTGTATCACCTCGCTCAACTGCCGTCTTCCTTCTTATTTACTTACTTTTTTTGAGTGATTAGGCTCTTAATAAACTAGCGCGCTTTATGCCATCAACGATTGCATCTCTGCTTGCCATCAGGCGAGATTGTGGTGGTTTATAATCTATTCAAAAAAACATCATTGATACAACCTGAAATAAATTTAAAAAATACAAATGTAAATGCAACGCAATTATTTACAAAAATGTCAAAAGTGTTAGGTTAAACAGTCATTGGTCAAACATTACTTCTCTTTTTGGGTAATTAATTATACGTTTCAGTTGGTTATAAGAACAACATTGTAACAATGAACAAATAAAGTATGTTTATTCTTATTAAATTTTATCAATCTGCCTTGCAGTTTCCTAATTACGTAGGGGTTAACTTCTAGGCTAACCAGATTCATCATAATATTATTTTTAAGGCGCCACTGCCTTGGATCCAATGGTCAATCACCTTGTTGGAGGCCTCCCTACGCTGCGTCTTCCCGTGCGTGGTCGCCACTCGAGATCCCATCGGCCCCATCGGGCATCGGTCCTACGGGCGTTCTTCTGCAGATATACTTATTCCTAATTTGATCACGCAGTGAAACCCCAAGCATAGCCTTCTCCATTGCCCTTTGATTGACCTGGAGCTTTCTTATAAGGCCCATTGTTAGCGAGCACGTCACAATTTCGTAAGGCATCACTGGCAACACACTAGTCGAAGATTTTTGTCTTGAGACACTGCGGTATTTCGGACAAGAAGATTCTACGTAACTTCCCGAAAGCAGCCCTGCCGAGGTGGATTCGACGATCGACCTCTTTCTCAAAGTTTGACCTTCCTAACTGGATAGTTTGTCCCAGGTAAACATAACTGTCAACAACTATATTTATGGAAATGTTATCATTCTATAATTATATAATTACGTATGTATACAAGTAGGTACCTGTTTTATAAATGTTATCTTCGAAGAGATTCAAGAATACAGAGGTTCTAATAGAGAATATTTAGTTTCAGCTCCAAATATGCGTGCGCCCGTCCGTCCTGTACGTCCCGTGCGTCCACTGGCAGTAGAAAATATAAGAATAATCCAAGTCGACGAATTCAGATTTACAGCAGAGACCGGAGACTCATCAACGTACTACTGTTCTGGGAGGACTAGGTGCAGGTGTAAAGCAACTCTTTGTCTAAACCAAGAAAATTATGTCGTGTCTGTAGACCTAACCCACAATCACCCACCACCGCCCCCTCTGCCAATGTTTCCAGATGTTTCAAAGAGGATGTTGAAGACTAACAGTGTTAGTCTGCTAGCGGCTTCACTGGCCAATCCGAATAACAAAATGCAATAAAAACTATTTTTTATTAAAACCCTGTTTTAAAAAGTAAAAGTTTTACAACAGCCCATCGTGTCTGTAAAAAAAATATTGTGAAGGGTTGGGGAAAGTGACCGTATTGGTTTTTTTTTTGGCGGGAAAGCTAAGATGAGTGTCACGACGTGTTGGACTTTTAAAATTATTTATAGTGTCGTTTACTAAATAAAAGTGCGTGATTTATGTAGGTAAAAAGTACATTCAGTAAATAATTCATAAAGAACATTAAAATATCGCAGCATAGTGGCCACATCATGACTTTGCCTCAAACCTCCCTCATAGACGGCGGCAGGCTTTTTCAACTGTCATAGGCGATATCCGAATATTGAAGCGCTGAAGGGTTTGTACGAAAACGCCACCATGTCAGTCCGAATACAGGACCTCGAAACCAATACCTCTGGGCTCTGCAGCGTGGTGTCAGACAGGGAGATGTTATCTCCCCGAAACTGTTCACCGCTACATTGGAGGATGTCTTCAAGGTTCTGGACTGGAAAGGACTGGGCATCAACATCAATGGCGAGTACATGACACAACTTCGGTTTGCTGATGATACCGTAGTCATGGCTAAGACCGCGGAGGACCTGAGTACAATGCTCGAAGACCTCAGTAGAGCCTCCGAGCGAGTCGGTCTTAAAATGAACATGGACAAGACGAAAGTCACGTCTAATGCCCATGTTATACCGACTCCTATAAAGATTGGAGACTGTTCTCGAAGTTGTTGACAGCTACGTGTACCTGAGACAAACTATCCAGTTAGGAAGGTCCAACTTCGAGAAAGAGGTCACTCGTTGAATTCAACTCGGCTGGGCTACTTTCGGGAAGCTACGTAAAATCTTCTCGTCCGAAATACCGCAGTGTCTCAAGACAAAAGTCTTCGACCAGTGTGTGTTGCCAGTGATGACTTATGGATGACTTATGATAATTGAGACGTGGTCGCTAACAATGGGCCTTATAAGAAGGCTCAAGGTCACTCAAAGGGCAATGGGGAGGGCTATGCTTGGGGTTTCACTGCGCGATCGAATCTGGAATGAGGAGATCCGCAGAAGAACGAGAGTAGCCATCATAGCCCGAAGAATTGCAACACTAAAGTGGCAGTGGGCTGGACACATTGCCCGTAGGACCGATGCCCGATGGGGCCGACGGGTTCTCGAGTGGCGACCACGCACCGGAAGACGTAGCGTAGGTAGGCCCCCGACAAGGTGGACCGACGACTTGGTGAAGGTCGCGGGAAACCGCTGGATGCAGGAGGCGCAGGACCAGTCGTCGTGGAGAACCTTGGGGGAGGCCTATGTCCAGCAGTGGACGTCATTCGGCTGAATGACGATGGTGATGATGATGATGAGACGATATCCGCCATTATTGTGAAATAAAATTTTTAAAGAATTTCTATAATTTGTTGAAAAAAATGTGGTATCTATTCCACAGAGGCCATTGATCAAGAGTTGAGGTTGAATCTCACCTTGAAAAAAGAAGAAGTGATCTTATTGTGAACTATCAATAGCCTCAATTCTGTTGGCATTAGTTGGAATACCAAATAACACCACACTTCACTCTCACTTTACCTAAGGTTTTACGGCAAGATGGTGCAGAATCGTACTGCAGTGCTTTTAACGGACATATTGGAACTTTATGGTGCTGGACACACAGAAAAGACGTAAGACGCAGAGGGGGTGCAGATATTTATCTCTAGAGACCTGGCGCCCCGTCTCTTCTGTATGGTTTGGTCACGGTTCTATACATTTTCTATGAAAAGGACGAATATCCGCGCCCCGTCTGCGTCTTACGTCTTTTCTGTGTGTCCAGCGCCATAAAATTCCAATGTGGTATACGTTAAAAGCACTGCAGTACGATTCTGGACCATATTATATTGTTTATTGTGGTTATATTAGGATAGCCAGCAAAATTTGCAAAACTAAACATTCTCAAGGATTGCTAATCCGTCGCTTCATTTATTCAACAAATATGTGAAGCTTCAAAATGATTCGAAATGGCAGTAATTAGCTGAGGCATGTACGTACTGTACTCTTGTTTCGGAAGTGTACTGATTTCCAAGATATAGTTTTTATCTAGTTTGGAATTTTGGAGTTCATATACTAATTTTAGCTGTCTATATACACACTTACATTATTTGTATCCTTATTCTTAGTAGCAATTTTTTATGAATTCTTAATAAACATTGTCATTATTAGGTGCCTACATTTCTATGGTTAAGAACCTACAATTGAATAATGCAATATTACACGGTTCAACCAAAACTGATTAAAACAATCTAATTCATTTTTGTCGTGATTGGTCACTGATATTGATTGATTCACTTCTTGTTTATTTCAGTCTATTTTATTGATTTATACTTTAAAGACACGTGTTACATAGCTATTATTTAATAAATAGGTTCTTTTAATGTCGAATCTTCGTAGGTAATGTATGGGATATTAATAATCTTAATACAGGATCTCAATTTATGTATGTATTTTGTGGAAATTCAATCATGCAACGTGTGTCAAAACAGGAATAGTTTTATTTCCACAAATCAATTAATAATTCCGATGTGATTCGAACAAACCAGAACTTAATTAAGTATATGTCATATATGTCTACCTATACTGTAAATAAGAAATATTTTTATTTTTAATTCATTGATTGAAAATTATTGATTCACTTACATATTTATTTTAGTCATTTTGATTGCTTCATACAAATTGAAAGTAAAATGCTGACGATAAATTAGGTACTTACTTTATTTGTGGAAGTAGTGTTTGTACCTAAAATGAAACTCTATAACGTTGTATCGATCAATCTCAACGGAAACTAGTTTTCTATATCCTTTCCCTCGTTCTCACAGTCCAATGGGCCGGTGATATAAAAAAATAAATTATATTTTACAACTGGATTAGTTCGGTGTTTCTTATCTGACTGCTCTGAGATAAATTTCATAATTTTAGTTAAAATTTCATAATCGTGCTCAGACTATGTAGTTTAAGGTTTGAAACCTTCAGTCAATTTGATTACTTCATCCAAATCGAAAATTGCCAAATTGAACACGCGCGGCGGCACGCTAGCAACGTTCAAAGGCCGAGCCGACACATTTTTTTAAACACTGTGATTTCTGTAACCGTTCATTAATGATATAAATGACTATCATAATTATTTTATTAGTAGCATGCGGTGTAGCGCGAAGTTTGCGTATTATTACAATTTACCTAAACAATTATATAATCACTTATGTAATAACAATATACCTAAACAATTATATGTTTAACACTTATATAATGTAAACATTTTAATTAAGAACGTAAAGATAATTTTATTTTGCAACAACATATAACCTTTTTTATAACATTAGGTTCATCAGTATTTATTAAATGGTTGTATGATGAAACGGTGTTTTTATAATATCCCAACTTATCTGGCGTGAGTATGTTATCAAGTTAACATGTTAATGATTAACAGTTAATCAATTCGAAGACTAGATGCCTTAACGATGGACCTCGATCCCGCACGGATCAAATACATATCTGTAAAGCCTACAAGTAGTTGTACCGGGTCTGGCTGTTTGTGTATGTCAGTTTCAATGTTTGTAAACGCACTCACGATACAGGATTAATTAGAGGCTTTAGTGGTTGACGACACAGGCTTAATCTGCTGCAACGTTTATATAAAAAACCTACTGCTAAAGATAAGCTAGACCGCGACCTCAACACCCTGTACCTCGACGATTTTCGCATCCAACAGTGGATCCTACGTTTTTTTTACACCGTTCCTTTTCAAAGACAAGCCTAATTTAAGGATTTGGTCCAGACCATTAGACTGAACAATTTTCTCTATGGGACCAACATCGTAATAGCGAACAGTAATTCAAGCATTCAACGTTTAGGTCGAAAAGTATTGAAGTTTCTTGACAGATGATACAATGTTCTTTGCTGGTATAAGTAAAAAGATGCTGGCCATAAATATCACTCCTTCTTTACCTATTTTTCAGCAAGAATAGTACAATCTACCCGAGGAGCTCAGCTGCTGCTTTTCCACAATCACACGTTCTCAAGATCCAACAAGGCCTCATATGTCTGGAACTGTTCAAGTCGAGTATCCAGGAGGTGTCCAGCCAAAGTGACTTATAAGTTGGGCATGATATTTACTCATGGTTTTGAACACAATCATCCTCCGCCATTGACATGATTGACTCAGGTACACTCCCGCCGGGTAATTGCGTTACACATTATCAGTAGCATTTTGACAGTTCAGCAACATCCATTACGTTACTTACGGTGTTGAGCAAACACATTTTTCGAACATATGGAGCAATGGACTAGCAATATGATACAATTGATAGTAATAGTCTGTTACGCAATTTGGGTGCAAGCCTCCTAAATCTAGCCACTGTGGATTCTAATTTTAAGTATTTAAAGGGGTATGCTCTAACTTGATCTGCGAAATTCTAATTTTCTTAGCTTTATCCAATTGGGTTGTATGCTAAAAAATAATTTAATGTCCATCAGATAGATTTATAAAAAATATTGAACACGTATTTTTTTATTTTTTTCTTCATTCGAATACTTAGGAAGATATATTGATTTGAAATGTCTCATGGCGTCACGTACAAAATATACCACGGCATTAGCCTCCACTCCGTAACTTTAATACGCTGTATCTCAGAAGTTTTTGGTAATTTCGACAAAATAAAAAATACGGGTCTTAATTTATTTTATTATTTATAAGACGGTCTAATATTTTTTTTTTTTGATTTTCATACCTTGGATACATCCTTATTAGCAGGTATACAGAGTAGTACTGACAATACGACAATAAATTAAACATCGTGTACCACAACACATTCTCAGTCAACCCATAAAAAACCATATAAATATGTCCATTAGTTTAGTCACAGGAAATTATTTTTCATTTTTCACATTTTCTACATGATGTACATGTTGATAAGGAAGCGCTTACAGGTAAATGACCGCCGCATCCTGCGGTACCAAACTTTAATAATAATGGCGCGAAAAAAGCAAGTCGATACAGGATCGCGCTGCCGCCGATCGGAGGTCAGTAAACCAATATTTTAGAGGATGTTCTATTCCGTTTGCAACTATATGCGATTTAGTTTATTTGTTTTTTTATTATTTTAGTTTCTATGTTTTTTTTTATGGTTTAGGATTATTCCTATGAACCAGTATTGTTCGTGTTTTCATTTATTGTCGTATTGTCAACACCACTCTGTATATGTTCACCATAAAAATATAAAATAAAAAATTTAAAGAGAAAGTTATAACGCATGGCCATCAGTTTGGAGTATGATTATTCCATCGTGTAAAACAATGGTGTTTATTAATTGAACTGAATACCGTAAAATGCTACAACATTGCCTGTATTTTGAAGTTTTTATTCCATAAATTATTTACTTTAGAGAAAGTCATATATGTTTTCAATCACTATTCGAAATTGTACGTTAAGCTACCGGGATAGAGTTCATATTAGTCAAAAAACCTCCTATTAATCACGATAAAATGCATTTAAAAACGTAGGCAAAGTTACGTTAAAAACTGCAACATTGGCTAGCTAGAAATATCATAGACTATTATGGATGCAAACGGGACGATTAGGCGCCTACTTTGCTTATAATTTGTTTTCTATTGTTACGGGCTGGGGGTACTAAAATACCGGTTAAGGGTTACGAAGTTTATTGGCAACGAAGGTACAGTCGATTGTAGGCAATGACAAGTAGAATGTTGCTGACGTTGCACCGAAGTCTTCACTTACGTCCACGAAGTCCGTATTGTAAACACACAATAACACTACAGATGTTACTTCACGTAGTACTCAATGTTTTCGTTACAGTTGTCGCAGTAGGTATTCTCAAAGATCGCTTCTTAGCTGTCGCTGTTTTCGTCTCGGTAGTCGAATGCAGACCGACTCGCGCTGGCGTCACGGCGCTATATATAGTCCAGCTGATCGAACATTCCAGAATCGTCTAGACGTAATAATAATAGCGCATACCTTCGAGTACATTCAGTAAGTACCTACGGTAATTCCCGGAAACGGGCTTCTAGAAATTTCGATGTCGTCACTTAGTTGACAAAATTGATGAAACCTGTACCATTCGATAGGTCACCTTAAGTCTAGGAATGCGTTTTTATATTACACCTAGACAATATCTAGGTCTCGAGTTACAGGGCTTAAAAGTTACGCACTGCATGTCACGCGATATTGAACCTTATGCCCTCGACATAAGGTGCATTCGTAACACTATTTTAGACTTTATTGAGTCTGTTATTGCAATACATATATATTTTTAACTGTGGTAGGCAAAGTTGAACACTTAATTGTAAAACTGTCATACAACAGTGAATAGGTCTGTAGGGTTGCTACTCAAGGTAGATGAATAAAAAACTAAAAATATAATATTAATATATATTTCAGAAATAAAGAAATTAAATCAAAAGTCATTTTTTTTTTTTTTTTTTTAAATGGGACAAACCCGCCACACTTTTCCCAACCACTGCAACTCCTGAAAGCCAGAATCAACAGTGGCGACCGCCAGAAAAACGCCGAGCAATGAAGCTCGACGAGTCCCGGAGAGACGATTCAACTGTCTTGGGTCCCGCAACGAAATTAATCAGAAAAGAATAGCGGAGGAGTAAGAAAAAAGATATTTTTTCCACTTCCCTCCATAACAAGCAGGAGACAGAACAGAACTAGGCCAAACGGCACAAAGGGACATTATTGCAACTGGGAGAAGCCCAGATTGCCAAACACCACGGAATAAAATTTGATTAAGTTAATGGGTCCTAAGTAGGTATTAGCTGTTACAATTGATTCCAATAATAGGTATGGCAAAAGCGCCTGAACGCACGGAAATTGGTTCTAGTTTCTACAAGGTCCGTATAATAAACGACTCCGGATGTAACTTGTACACTATCCAACATAATATTGCGTTCATTCTGCCAAAGAACACACTCCCACAAGATGTGATGTGCGGACTGTTCAAATTCACAGTTCGATGTAGAACACTGACACAAAGGGGAAGGAACAAGTTTAAAAGAATACAGTTTACTTTTAAAGTTGCCATGACCTGTGAGAAATTGGGCAACGCAATGGTCAACCACCAGCCATGTCTTAGCCAGCCGATCGCCAACGGATGGAAAGAACAGATGGAGGTGCCGGCCCTTGATGGAATTATCCCACCTACTTTGCCATTCGGATAAGAGGTCCTCCCAGACTTCAGTCTGAGGTTTCAATAATCTAGAGATTTTATTAAAGTCGCGTTGTGTAACAAAATTAGTGTCCATGGCCTCCCCCCTCGCGGAGTAGTACATTGAAGCACGTCGCTGTACCTCAAGGTCGACTGGAAGTACACCTGCCAGTACCGGTAAGGCTTCAGTACTGAGTAAATCAAAAGTCAACGTAAAACCTTTCAAAACATTATATTACTACCTACCTACCAATCCTACTAATAAAAGCTGTTTCCCGCGTTTTCACCCGCATCCCCGGCGAACTACTTCCCGTACCCGGATAAAAAGTAGCCTATGTGTTGATTCAAGTTACTCCTCTATGTGTGTACAAATTTCATCAAAATCCGTGCAGCTGTTTGGGCGTGACAAGGTAAAAATCAAACAAACAAATTTTCAAAAAAGAACGGAGTCTAGAATTGTGCTTTTTGTGTAGCAATAGCAACTGTTACACGAGACTCATAAATAATAAATAAATAAATCAGACTCAAAAATAACAAACTATGCGAGTGACGCTACGAGCTAAGTTAAAAAAAGTTGGAGTGCCAGCCCTAACCCTAGGCAAAGTTGAGTATTTTTTTTCCGAAACCTGCTACAACTTTGCCGGCCATGATTTGACCCTTCAAAATAACATTTATAGCAGAAAAACGAGGTAAAAAACAAAAAAAGAGTATATTTTCTTTGCTATTCAACTTACTCCAATTGTAAATAAAGGGTAAAAATTCATCAAATGAAATTATTCTACCTAACCGGTAAAACACGACTACGACCACTGACATAACAATTGAAATTACAATTTTCTGACGGGTTATTTGAATGAATGATGCGTAAATGTTATCATATAAATTACCGACTTGCTCTTAGTAGTACGACAGATTATAAAATCGTTTCTATACGAGAATTATTTAACATTTTAAGGTTTTAGGCAATGTTGTAGCATTTTACGGTATTAAAATATGAGAATTGCCGTGTCTTATTAGGTTATGGTTTGAACCAACGGGTCCTCTTTGTCGATCAACAAAGATACTGGCCGGTCAGAAAGTTTCAGACTTTGAAATACAGTACATTATAGTGTGATTAACGAATAGAAGTTAACTTTTTCGGACAAAACATATCGGGAGTACTAAAGAAAGCAACTGTCAAATCATGTTGTCTTCATTCTTAGTACGGCACCCTGATTGCGTAATTACACTATTACTATTAATTGGAATCATTTTGAAGCATATTGCATTGCATAATCCATTGCTCCATATGTTCAAAAAATAAGTGCTCAAAAACGTAAATAACGCACTGTCAAAATAAAACACATTGCTACTGATGGTATGTCACGTAATTACCCTGCTAATCACGAATTAGTCTTTCATCCATAGGCAATAAGTGTTGGGTAACAACTGTAACTTTGGACGAAACTGCGGGTTTCCTGCGCAGACAGTAGACCTGCAGACAGGCATCCACTTTGCATTGTGCAATTGGCTTTTATCCTAAAAAATAATTTAATGTCCATCAGATAGATTTCTAAAAAATATTGAACACGTATTTTTTATTTTTTCTTTTATTCAAATACTTAGGAAGATATAGTGATTTGAAATATCGCATGACGTCACGCCGTCGTACAAAATATACCATGGCGTGACGTAATTAACCCCCACTCCGTAACTTTAATACGCTATATCTCAGTAATTTTTGGTAATTTCGACAAAATAAAAAATACCGGTAATTTTTTTTATTATCTGTAAGACGGACTATTTATTTTTTTGATTTTTATACCTTGGATACATCCCTATTTATTTTATTACCACTGAGAGAGTTGGCCAGACGTTTTGAAGTTTTATACAGGACGTCCGTTCGCCATGCTACTTGTAGTCAAAATAAATACGAATTTATTCCCTCTTTTGGCATGGAAATGGGATGGCCTTTATACTGCTAGAAACAATAACGAGGCTATTTGTTTCCTGTTTCTGACAGCTTCAGATAGGACCTAAATTAATTGAAATTGTAAACTCAACCAAAAATTTATTAGTAGGTAGTCAGTAGCTAGGAAGGTACAATTATCTAATATTACGAACAATATCATAATTAATATTCGCTAAAGTTTTGTTATAGTTTATAGGCATGTGTTGTAAATAAACGAAAGATACCTACCTATTTGTTTAATTCTAATAAAATAGTTATATATAAAACTTTATGTTTCCATTATATGATATTTTAAAAGCGAGATATGTACGGCAAACATCATTTTAAAAGAAATCTTACCATAGACATCAATAGGGTAGGTGACTAAAAAAAATTAATTACTCCGTCAATCAGATTTCCAAAAATTACCAGACACGCATTTTTTCTTTTTTCATATAAACAAAAAATGAAGACGACACAGTGCATTGAAAACTAGTGTGTCGTCATTGCACGCTACACTTTTTAGCGAGCAGTGACGTCACCAGCCACTGCTCCTAGTCTTTGATGCCTTTTATATTTGTCAATTTTTATTGATTTGATAAAACAAAATATACGTATCCAATATTTTTCTACAATCTGAATGACGGACTAAAACAATCAATTTTTTTTTAACATTCCTATTATTGTAAATCAACGAAAAAGATTTATGTTTTATATTTGGAGTAAAAAAAAAGTTCTAAGCAAACCTATATGATTTTCAGGATTACACATCCAAAGGATCCAAGTGGGTAAACGAAAGAAGACGTTGTTAATGATCCAAGACTATACCTTTGCCCAAACGACGAGTGACCATAGATATTGGAACTGCAGCAGTAAGTACTCGGCAAAGTGTCTAGCGAAACTGCGGTTCAACGACGCTGGAAAGTTGATTTACCATGAACTGGTGCATAACCATGAAGCGCCATCTTTTTTCAGGACTAAAGATGGAAGCTATGTGAAGTTGTAGAGGTTAAAAAGAGTAGATTTGTAAGCTCACTTTCTTTAATACATTTTATTTGTATTTTGTGTTAACAGCGCCTTAATATTATAGACTTGTTCAGTTTATAAACAGTGAAATGACACAATTATATGAAACGAAATTTTTGTTCTGAAAATCAGAAGTCTCCCTCTTTCGGCACGACCACGCGTTTCGAATGTGTGGTCGCGCCCACAGAGGGCGTTTTTGCCGAACTCCTATACCTATGACCGCTTTTGGGTAGGAGGCGACCTAATAGTTATTGTTTTCCCCACTTTACTTTAGTAGGTCAGGCAAAGTCAGAGACATATTTTAAAAGCTGATCCGGCTAATATTGTTTTGCCTTAAACATTATTTCTAGAAGATAATTCGTCATTAAAAAATGTGGTTGGTGATAGAAGGGTGAAAATTTAGGGTCGTATTTATGTTTAATGCCACATTATAAAAAAAAAAATCGCAGCGCAGCGAGCCCGCCAACACGCCGCATGGCGGCTGATATCACAAAACTTTTTGAAACTACCTCCTTACTTTGTAATAGGTATTCTTATCAAAATGTTAACATTGTAAGCTCTTGCTACTCCAAACTCACTCCTGGACTAAAAAAATGTACCTAATTTAGTCATATTAAATATTTATTTCTGTAAAGTGATTTGTAATCTTTAGAAATAAATGAATTCAAACCGTAAAAGCAATATTGTCCAAAACCTAAAAAATAAAATGTTAGGAATGGACTACCTTTATAATTTAGGGGTATGAGAAATAGATAGTAGCCAATTCTTAGACCTACTGAATATGCATACAAAATTCCATAAAATCGGTCAAGCCGTTTAAGGCTAATATTGTGACACGAAAATTTTATATATAAATAGTAATTCATGCACACTACGTCAATTTAACATTATTTCCTACAAGTCGAACGTTAATTACTCTAAATCTCCCTTCAATTCTGTAGAGATTCAAATGGACGGACCATTTGAATCTCTACAGACTTGAAGTTAAAACTTAAATTTAAAATGATAGTTAATTTACAATAAATTTAATTTCTTTGACATTACCTACTCTGTGTATAATATACAGATAATAGTTTTTTTTAGAGCTTAGTCGTAAGTATAGATAATACTTACTTATTTACAATATACAATGGATTTTTTTTTATTTTGTTTTCGTGTTTTTTGTTCACAAATGTAATATAAGAAAATTATCATTTTAATAGTGGGTTACCTTTAAATCCACCTATAGATAGATATATTTTAATATTTACAGGAGTTTGATTTTAGTAAATATTCCTATTAGTAATAAAAGAAACGCTAAAATGTATTATTTTTTGTTTATCGTTAAGGTACTTAATTTGATATTTTTTTGTCCGAAGTTACTTAAAAATATTTAAAAAAAATATGTTATCCCTAATAATTTTGATTGGAATTTATTGGCTATGTAAGGTCTTCAATGGTTTGTTGCTAACTTTAACTTTATTTTGAACTTTGATAAGACACCGATGGATGTTTTTGAATACAATTTAATAGAAGCAATCAGCTGATTTTTTTTTTAAATTTAAATAGTTTTAATTGTACACCAAAAACATTAATTGAAAAATATATTAAACACTACAAACTTACCTGTTGACGGCGATGCGGATGAATTTTTTGATGCCTTCTAATTTGTATTCCTACTTTATAGACTTGTACATAATATTCTTTATAAACTTTATTAAATTGTGTTTGCTTTATCGCAAAGGTCCGGCGGTACTTCACACCAAGGCAGCTTCTAATGTTGTATAAAGCACAGGTCTGCTTGTGTTTAGAGTGCTGCAGCCACATTTGGGCTGGTGCTGCGAAATGTCACCTGGCTACTTTGAATTCAGTGGAGAGGCGTACGAAGAGGCTGATTGGCGACCCAGATTTAACTCGAAACGGTCTCCAAAGCCTGGAGCACATCCGTAAAGTAGCCAGCCTTTCGGTTTTCTATATGAGGTATTCTGGTGAGTGTGCAAGGGAATTGCATGTTTTAATTTCTCCATCTCCGTTCCATTATCGGACGACCTGTCGTAAGGCGACTTTTCACCCTTGTGTTGTTAACACCACTACGATCCGGACGCAGCGTTTCGCTTCCTCTTTTATACCGCGTACATCGAGGGATTGGAACAATTTGCCAGCGGCGGTGTTTCCGTCACTCTACAATTTGAGTATCTTCAAGGGTAGAGTGAATAGGCTCTTAATAAACTTGCGCGCTTTACTACCAACGATCGCATTACTGCTTACCATCAGGCGGGATTGCGGTCAGGCGCTAGTTTATTATTTATGAAAAAAAAAAATAGCCAATAATTAATAATAAATAAAACAATTATATTGATGACTTGATGAGTAAAAAACAGAAAAAGAAAAAAATACAATAAGATTTTGATCGCGAGCTCTTTCAATTTGACTGGCCACTTGGTGTCAATTCCTTTACGAAACCAAAGAAGCATTAACGCTGTATGGTATACTACCAAATGCTTGACAGAAGTTTTCTTTGTTGTGAGCATCAAGCGCCAAAACACAGGGCGCCGCGGCTTCACCACGACAATGCGCTCGCCCATACCGCAATCAAAACGAGGGACTTCCTGGACAGTACACCGATCACACTTCTGGGTCACCCTCCTTACAGCCCTGACCTAGCACCGTGCGACTTCTTCTTATTCCCAAAAATAAAAGATCAACTCACAGGGGTACAATTTTCGTCGCCGGATGATGTGCTGTCAGCGTCCGAGCAGACTGTAAACGAGGTGTCTGGGGGCGGATTGGAAAAATTGTTTTGAAAACTGGTTCAGACTCATGAAACTTTTTATAGAGGCTGGTAGAGAGTACTTTGAAAAGATGTAATAACAATATATGTAGGTACCTATAGAACATTTTTTTATCATCGCAAAATATTCTGATTGTCCCACATATTTCCAAAATCTCTGGTTACTTATTTCTTTTAGTGATTATACATACAATGACAGAAATTAAAGAACTACATCTATTTTCCTTGTTATAAACTTTTCATACAGCTGTTAAGGAATGACAGCTGTAATTTAATTTTATAGTTAATTTGCTAAACTGTTAATTTCCCTGTCTTTATCTAAAATTTGTTGACTGTGTTGACACTTTTGAATATTTTAAATGTTCTTTTTCTTTAAATTAAAAATGGGTATCCTTTTCCACAGAACCAGGTCTCATTTTCCTCTTTGTATTTCATATCAACAACTCATATTTCAAGCACGTACCTGTGTAAGTATCTACTTTATCATCCTCATCAACATTTCAGCTGAAAGACTTGAAAATTTTGGTATTGATAAATAGTATCTAGATATTGCGAGGTGACCTCGGTGGTAGGCCATAATATCGGCGGCCGGCAGAATTTACAACCCACCAAACAAAGTCTTGCTGCCAAGCGTGTTCTAGCATGATGTCTGATGAAGCCGTACGGAGGACGGGTCTGAGCAGTTGTGTTGTGTGCCGGGTACGATTCACCAAATGTTGTTGTGTCGCGAGTTTGGTCGTGGAGGGTCTCCAGATCAATCTCCCTCCGCAGCATCGTTGGTCGTGTTGTTGGGTTTTCATTGAATCACCTCGCTCAACTGCCGTCTTTCTTCCTATTCACTAAGTTTTTTTAAAGTGAATAAACTAGCGCGCTTTACCATCAACGATTGCATCACTGCTTACCATCTGGCGGGAATTATTAAAAAAATATCTTTCTAGTCTTGTGTAACAGACGCATTTGACGTGTTAGAAACAGTAGTTTGACAAGATTCGACTTAGTCGCACAGTCAATGAGGCACTGTCTTGGAGCGGACTTTTGGGATCATCTAATTTTACTAAAAGAATTCTAGGCCCCATCGCTCTGCGGTAACCAAATTCTGAGTCATGGTCAAAGTTCAAAAAGTTTAAGAAAAACTATATAGAAAAAAAGTAACGTAAGTACGTTTTTCTTTCAGATTTACAGTACGAGATTCTGCACACGCCTGGTGGCAGAACCGTTATGGTCTTCAAAGATTACACCTTCTCAAACAGCTGGAAGTCCAGGTGCTGGTATTGCTCTAAAAGGAGGACGCTCAAGTGTCCGGCAAGAGTCTTTATTGACATTTACGGCAAAATCACAAAATATAACGATGATCATAACCATTAGAGGAAGTCATGTCAGTCAGACAATTTTTTTTCACTACACTTAAGACGATAGAAAAATAATCTACCAAATTGGCTTGTATATTTTAGCCCATTTCAACAAAATATAAATAGCCCATCACATAGACTGACAACCTCACGGTAATTGACGTCTGTGGGTACGTCGGTGGTTCTATTGTTTTTTGTGTAAGTACGAGGGTTAAACTGAAAGTTCTTAGAAAATCAAAAACTGATAACATTAGCCAGTTATTAGTTTTATTATATCTTTTCAAAATATTGTCCATTCACGTCAATACACCGTTGCATGCGATGGAACCACTGGGAAAAGCACTTTGCCCACTCGTCCTTAGGGGTCTCTTCAATGGCGTCGCGATACGCAGCCACCGCTTCTTCAGCATACATAAACCGCTTTCCTTTAAGTTTTTCTTTAATTTTTGGAAATAAATATAAATCACAAGGCGCGAGGTCGGGACTATACGGCGAGTGACCCAGTAATTCAACGTTTAATGTCGCCAAATAGTCGATCGTTCGCTTGGCGGTGTGCGACGAGGCGTTGTCGTGGTGAAGGAGGATCCTACTGCGAGGTCGTTTCTCTCGAACTTTTTCCAAGACAAGTGGCAAACAATTGGTAGTGTACCATTCTGCAGAAACTGTTTTTTGATCCTCTAACACAATTTTTGCGAAATGACCTATCCTTCCAAAGAACGAGGCCACCATTTTTTTCCCGCACTTCGATCTCTCTTCACTTTAGTTGGCAACTCCTCGAAAGGAAACACCCACTGAGCAGATTGTCTTTTGGTTTCAGGATCATAACAGTAAATCCAGCTTTCGTCACCTGTTAGTATGTCGAACACAGCATTTGAGTCACCTCCGTTAAATCTTTCAATCATTTTACGGCACCAATCCACACGATGGAGTTTTTGAGCCTCAGTCAAATTATGAGGTATCCACCGGGCGCAAAGCTTCCTGACCGCTAAATGTTCGTGGAGGATTTTGTGCACTTGACTCATACCGATGCCAAAGCTTGTCTGAATCTGCTGATAGGTCACTCTTTTGTCAGTCTCTATCATACGCCGCACAACACAGATGTCATCTTCAGTCGTCGCCGTAGAAGGCCCTCCCTCACGTAAATCATCAGTGAGATTAGTGCGACCACATTTAAACTCATTAAACCAGTTGTAAACAGTCGCACGAGATGGAGCTTCATCGTGATAGGCCAACCGTAGTCTATCATTACTTTCTTGTTGACTTAAATGACATCGAAAGTCATAAAAAATCATTGCACGAAAATTTTCTCGTGTTGAATTCATGTTGACGTTACACAGACAATTTTCAATTTGCCGCCAAATCGTATAACTAATGACAAATGAATGAAATATATACTCAGTAATATTGCCAAAGAGTTGTATTTTCAAATTTTAGAATTATTTTTTTATTATATTGTTTATAAGTGGCCAGTTCTAAGAACTTTCAGTTTGACCCTCGTAGTGTAAATAAATGAGATTTGCATTTCGATACATATGTGTTATTTCATATTTTAAAGCAGGTACTTTGAAGGTCGGTAGGTATAATTCTAAAAATCTTTACCGTTAGTAACGACTGACGGTAGATAAAAATCAACCTATTGCTCAATGCCAACTAAGGTTAAGGTAAACTTAAGTATATTTTTTATCACTTGATTCCTTTACACTTTAGCAGTCTGACAATATTTTATTTTATACGTTCAGAGTTAGATACGTTTTTATATTCTCGAGATTTTTAGTCAAATAACTTTCACCATGTTTATATGTTTTTGTTATTTCGTTTATTTGGGGCGGAGCCACCATCGTCGCGCTGAAGAAAGTATCAAATTATTCCGTGAATTGGCGTTGACGTGAATCGAAACGCAATGAAATGACAGTCGTGTCAGATTGACGGATGAAGGGTAAAATAACAAAAATAAACACCGGGATTTAATAGAATTCCCCCAAATCGATCTTATTCTAATGCTAATTGTATAATAATGTGAAAATCAAAGCCAAATGCATAAGCAGGAACAAAATAAGGTGTCAGTGTATTTTAACATAACCTAAAATTGTGCGCGGAGTTTTATTTTTTTTTATTTAGTGTTTCACCGTCCTATTTAATCACAAAACTGGTAATTTGTTACAATTTAAGTGTACATGTGTATATGCTCTTTACTTGATTTCCTCTTTGTTTTGCGGGATATCGCCGTATCCACATGTTTTGGTGAGTGAATTAGTTATAATTTCTTTATTATTCCTACATATTCTTAGTTTTCATGATCATTTAAAATGAATTTAAACAACGTATCATGCCTTATTAAATCCTTATATTCCTATAAGAACAATTGTTCATTTTAATCAAGTGTTTTATTTAGGAATGGTTAAGTAGGGCAGCAATGACCTACTTTCTTATTTTCACTAGGTATTTTGTTTGTTCTTGCAAAAATTTATACAAAATATCTAAATATATATTGGAAAATATTGAAGATTCAGGTAGTTCATTGTAGTGTAGCTAATATCCTTATTTTGTTGATAGGTGGGTAGCATCTTGCATTCCCAATGTCAAAGAAAGTTAAACTTTTGTACATAATAAGTTAGTTAAAGTTATATAAGGAATATTTGTTTGTAGCAATAAGGGTGACATAGTTTATGAATTCAGATTAATCACAAAAATTGTATATTAAAAAAGGAATTGTACAAATATTGATTGATTGAACAAGTAAAGTATTTTTAATTAGATTATTTAATCAAAGAATAATACTTTATTGAAAGATGTTTTTCAAACATCAGACAGGTATATCAAGAGTGCAATAGATAATAATAATACCAGCAACAGGGATATTTCCTGGGTAAAAAAAAATTGATTCTATCTAGTCCGTCATTCAGATTATAGAAAAATATTGGACATGTATATTTTGTTTTATCAAATCAATAAAAATTGACAAATATAAAAGGCATCAAAGATCAGGAGTGGTGGCTGGTGACGTCACTGTTCGCTAAAAAGTGTAGCATGCAGTGATGTCACACGAATTTTCAATGCACTGTGTCGTCTTCATTTTTTGTTTATTCATATAAACAAAAAAAGAAAAAATACGGGCCTAGTATTTTTTGGAAATTTGACTGACGGACTAATTAGTTTTTTTTTGTCAACTACCCTATTCTATGTGCCTTCAAAAAAAAAAAACTTTGTATATTTGGAGTTAAACTTAGTTGAAGAAACAAATGATGATATTACATTGTTAAAGATTAAAAAAAAAAATATTCTTCAAATCATTAACTTAATCCATTTTATATGTTGTGTATTGTGTTGTTTAAATAAAATATACTTTGGAGGTTTACTGTTTTTATTTATGCTGATTGCCCTTTTTATATTTTCTGTCTGCCTGAGCAAATGTATTGCAAAAAAATAATCTAAATCATCATTTCATAATTGCAGTTTTACGGCAATTTTCTGTAAACCATGTCATCCCCATGAAAAAAGAATTCAACAATAAACTACAAAATGTAATTGGTCGTAAGAAGAGTAACAGCATGTACTACATCGACACGTTAAGGTACCAAGACTTCATAGATAATATAAAGGAAATTAAAAACAGACAGAATAAAAACTTTGAAGATTACAAATTGCTTGCAAGCTATGACATATTAAATGTGATTGGTAGGGAGCGGTTAATACAGCGTAAGACTGAAGACAGTTGTTGTACTAAGTTCTATGTGCATATGGAAGACTTATTCGGTGTTTTACATACCATCCATTTACTATTTAAACATGCAGATAAAGATGTAATGGAAGCCCAAATAAAAACTAAATATTGTAATGTTTCCAAAGAAGCAATAAAAATATATTTGACTTGTTGTAAAACTTGTAAGGAGCGTAAATAAAGTCTTAGTTTTCACAGTAATGTAACAAAAATCTGTGAACCTATAATTATTTTAGATAATCAATTGCTTTCCATCTATTTCTTTGTTTTCTTTCTTGCTCGTAGCGATAAGACCACTCATTATATCACCTTTTGTAAAATCTTCATACCTATGTTCTGTAATTTATATGGCATACAAAATAAAGATTATTCTATTTCTTTATGAAATATATAAATTTACAATTTATATGGACACAACTGAGTTTTATTTTGCTTGCTTTTATACACTATGCACATGTATACCTTTTTTTTGTTGGGATGGGAAATCATCAAATGACTTCTCCCGCTCTAAATATACCCTCAATCTTTTTATTATACTGACATCCTTATTTATATTATATATACTGTTTTGCTACAAGATAAGTAATTATTATGCTATAAGTTTTAAGGAGGAGTCTAGGAGACACCGGTCTTTCGAAATAGGCATTGTTTGCCCTTTTTGTAAAGTGAAGTATAAATTTAAGCTTTATTATTTTTCTGTAATAAATATTGTGTTATGGTTCTAAATGTCAGATAAATCTTAGCTTAATAAATTCTATTAAGTACCTACACTGTTTATAGTTTATCATTTTTTCAATTAAACAAATATCAGTTTTATATTGGTGTAAATTAAGTTGATTGCAGAGTGACCATCTTAATTGCATAATGCATTCATCATCTCAGCGTTAATCCCAGTTTCATTCTAAGCTTTTCAGTTTTGGGGTCTGGGGTCTGCTTTACCAGTCTTAACTGCTGATTTTGGTTAAACTACGATATTTGCCGTGAAGCGACTGCCGTCTGACCTCCACAACCCGAAGCCGATATCGACGCATTACAGCTAGACCAATTGTTGGCCTTTTTGAGGGCTCCAATAACCCGGCCGTAACGACTGACAACCGGCACCAACGTATGGCAACCGGCATCAACGCCTTAAAGAGCTTGCCGTAGCACGACCAGACCAGTGCAAATATTCATATTTATGCACACATACATATTTGTACTGCGCGGAGATTGAACCCGCGGCTCCTTGCGTAGCGGCTGCGTTCGCTTCCGCTACACCACGGAGGCTGTCAATTGCATAACGCATTATTACTTTAAATTAGAATTATTTTGATTGCTAATCCATTGCTCCATGTGTTAGAAAAATGTGTCTGCTTGACAATGTATGAATGTAATTAATGTAATGAATGACGTTTGAACTGTCAAAATTACCCTATTGTGTGTTTTATCATTACCCTGCTGTACTATTTAAAAAGTCATAAAAATGATTGAATTGTAGTACGGAAAACAGCATGTCCCAAACTTTCAAATATTCCACATCAACCTTGAGCTTTAATAATTTAGAGATTAAGTTGAAAATCTAATAAAGATATCTGACAGATTGTAGTAGCTTGTTGTGCTGTCGTCTGTACGAACTGAACATTATTTGTGGATATTAGAGTTGCTTTGGAGAATGTGAAAGGAGAAAATATTTACCAATAGACAGAAGGCGATTACCTAGGGTACGCAGGATATACCTGACTGAAACCTGCTAGAAATGTGCCTAAAATGTGACGGAGCATAGACAACGAGTCTAGACTCCGTCAGTTTTGGTAGTTAACTAAAGGTAAACAAACCACGAGAGTTCGTTAACCCACTGAACCAGCTCTCTTCAGTTGTCATGCTAGGTCGCAGTTGTACAAACGACAGCACATCAAGTTACTACAATCTGTCAGATTTCTTTATTAGATCTTCAACTTTTTTTCTAAAGCATTAAAGCTCAAGTTTGATTGGAAATATATAACAGTTTCGGGTAGCTTGACCTGCTGTTGTGCGTACTTCAATTATTTGTACTCTATTTGCGATAACATTAGACAGAAAATAAAACAAGTTTTTAGTGTAATAAAACTACAATAGTATATTGTTCTTGGAAGTTGATATAGTACTTAAATTCAGTACCTATCAATCTTAACTGTAACCACAGTTAAGATTGATAGGTACTGAATTTACTACAACTTACCTTATAGGTATTAACTCATTTGAACTATCTAACTCCTGAATTTATGAGGCTTTTAATTAATAAATTATTTAGTTTTAACGCAGTTCTAGCGTCCATGTAAAACCTTTTAGAATTAGTTTAGGTCAGTACCTACCTGGAAAGATTTAGACCTGGTAGAGTTGTTTTTTTGTATAGGTACTTGTGAATGCTATGATCTTCATCAGGTTCAGTTAAAAACCAGCATCCGGCACTAGGTGTCTGGCATTTTTGCTGGGCCTTTTTTGCACAACCGGAAGCCACACATTCCCGCTAGTTTTTCAAATTTGTTTTGTCACATTGTACTTTATTTTATCATTAATTAATTTGTTTTTTTTTCTAATGATTATCCTTATCTGATGTATTGGTGTGTCTTTTAGGCTGTGCTAAATAAGTGTATTTTCTTTCTTCTTCTTTCTATCATAATTACGTGTTTTCACCAATTTTCTTTATTTAGTTGTTACTTGTTATTGTTTTTATTACGTTATCTATATTAACATTATCCTTCGAGTTGTTAAAATTTTATAATATAATCATTATTAATTGAAAAAAAATGTATAGCTCGAAAATTAAATGTTTTTCAATTCTGCTTCTATGAACCGCTTTTGTCTAAAACTAACCCAAATGCAGTGTAGAGTATATATGTACATATTAACAGTCCATATGCATATGCTTGGAACCACGACTCAATGCTTTTTTGCTAAGTCAAAACGAACCTGCGTTGCTCTAAGTAGATATTGCATTGCCGATCGGCTTCGGTAACCATCAACCATTACGTTGCCTGCTTGTCTTCCATATCATGGCTTAAACGCTTATATAACAAGTCGTGGTTTCTACATTTGGCTACGAGCTGTGCTGTGGAGCAGCAAGGCAAAATTAAGTTGTTGATAAAATATCCACATACTACGTTTGTTTTCCAGTATCGTTTATGACCTCAAGATCAGGGGAGAGTCTGATGAAGCTAGGAGACTTCACGTTCACCAGGGAGCAGTACCAAGGAGACCAATGCTATTGGGGATGTTACACCCACAATACTCACGGTTGTCCTGCCAAAGTGTATACTGTAGGAAATAGAGTGATAGAGGCGAGAAATATTCATAACCATCCACCTACGGAGTTTTTTGTTTGACATCGTTTTCGTTTTTTGCTACGGCTACACTGTCGCGATTAGACGAACTACATTTAGCACGCTCTCTCTTGCACATTACTCGACGTCTCGCTGGAAACAGAGAGCTCGCGAAGTATAATTCGATTTATAGCGACAATGAAGCCATAGCATTAGGCCCTTTGTACACAAACGTTTGTTTCCGTGAAAAACTACAGTTTATTTGGCGTGTTACGGCGTGCACGATTATCAGAGCAGTATAATTACTATGGAAGCTTGTTAACGACACGGCAGCACATCGCCACGTCACAGCATTAACAAGGTCACACGATTTTTTAAAACGCCGTACCGTAAATAAACCGTGCCGTGTACAAAGGGCATTAGGATCAGCATAATATATGGTGTTGCCATCTTTTTTGCCTTATTACAAAACGAAATTTAACTATACTTTGACCGAGTGCTATAACTGGTCCTGGTTTAAACCTGAGGGCTAATTATCGTAATTAAAAGCCGTTCAAATTCAAGTCACGATCTAATCACAGCAACAGTAAATGTCAAAAATGTATGAATACTATAGGTATTTTTGACAGTTTTGACAGATCAAACTGTAAACTTTCTTGAAATTACGAAAATTGCCCGTCTGAACTTCGGTTCAGTCGAAAAACCATGTTTTGTAACGAGAGTGTTGGTGTTTGATGCGATAAAACCAGTAATTTAAGACAATACAGTAGTCTTCCCCATTTTCCTAGTGTCATATTATGTGATTTATATTATATCGTTTTAATTTTCTGTATTATTGTGTATTAGTTTAAATTCCCTCGTGTATTGGGGTAATTCATATATGTGGAAGCTTGCAGTTAGTAAATCTTACTGCCAACGAATTTTTTAAAGTGTAATATTAGTCTGTAAGCTTTATGTAAGAATAAAATAAGTAAATGTATATGACTGAATATGCCACTGAATGAATGGCTAATACTGTGAAGGAATATTTCGATAGCTATGTCATATTTTCAGTCAGGCATTAGCCAAAGAGAACAAATCTAGCCATAGCTATTCTTTTGTGTAGTTTTATTGAGGCTTTGGACAGATTTAGGTGGACTAGACAAGGTGCTCAAATACAGGGTGGCAAGGATATGAAGCAATTTGTCAACTGAACTCATGAAATTCCAATTTATGATTCTCAACGACCTTACTCGGTGGTAGGCCATAACATCGGCCGCCGGCAGAAGTTACCACCCACCAGACAAAGCCTTGCCGCCAAGCGATTTGTCGTGTTCCGGCATGATGTGATGAAGCCGTACGGAGGACGGGTCTGAGCAGTTGTGTTGCGATGTGTGCCGGGTACGATGCGCCTATGTTGTTGTGTTGGGAGTTTGGTCTTGGAGGGTCTTCAGATCAATCTCCCTTTGGCGCAGCATCGTTGGTCGTGTTGTTAGGTTTAACATTGCATCACCTTGCTCAACTGCCGTCTTCCTTCCTATTCGCTCAGTTTTGAGTGAATAGGCTCTTAATAAACTAGCGCGCTTTACCATCGACGATCGCATCACTGCTTACCATCAGGCGGGATTGCGGTCAAGAGTTAGTTTATATATATTAAAAAAAAAGACCTTATAAATTTTTATTCGGTTTCGGTTAGCTTGCCACGTCATCTTCTACGATGTCTAGCACGGCCCATAGCAGCTTTTGACCACTGACAGTAAACAGAGTTTTAGAGCGTAGGGTCGGTTATTAAAATAAACTGGCCATGTTTACAAGAACTAAAACGGGTTTTTACTACTTATTAATTGTTATAGCGGCAACATCATCTGTGAAACAATCACTTGTAGGCTGGACAGGTATTACTACTTATAGGCCATATGGATTGAGAGCATATCTCAATTGTCTAGCTAGCTAAGTTTTTACGCTAGGATGTCTTGACTCCATTACAATATACGATTAGATAGTTGTTTACAATACTTTCAACCAATTTTGACTTCTGTTGCGTCAGTGATATGACAAATGGTAGGTAGCTTAGCAAATAGTTGGCATTGTACTCACTTGTTGTCTTATAAAGACCTCCTTATGCCTGCGTAATAGAACTCGAAAGTCGGTTGAATGGACGCGTAAAAAAAGGTTTGTTTAAGTGTTTTATCTGCCTGGTTTCATGATTGCAATTTGCGCATCGATGTCCTGCCACCTTGTATAAATGTAGTCTTTAAGTAAGAGTATGGACTCTGGAGTATGGAGTCCTTTAATATGGATTAATGGACTGACATGACATGGTTCATTAAATTAGCGGACTGACGTGACATAATTAATTATGTGTTTAATTTTGATTGACATGAATTTGTATTCGTTTTCTTATTATATTGTTTTTAAAATAAAACTATCTTATATTATAAGGTGCTAATTTGTGATAGTAACTCAACTTTGTGATCTCTGCGTGTTATTATAAATTCTTGCCTATTTCACTGGATGCTGTAGTAGTGAATATTCGATGTATTTTCAGTATTAATGCAATTGTGTTCGATTGTTCTCTATTTTTGTATAAATATTTGAAAGTATTACTTGAGTTTTGCTGTTTTTTTTTTTTATTCAGGTTTATAACAAAAATAAGTTATTCTAGCAGCTTAAAAACCGCTATAGAGCTAGTTCTTATAGTGAAGGAATTTTGGTGAATCATGGCTCCGTAGTTTTTAAATATTACTGATTTATTTTAAATCTGGAGTAAGAAACTTATTGGATATGGAGATGGAAAATATCTTATGGAGAAAAATGCCTAAACATGAGCAAACTTGTCACTTTCCTGTTGGTGATTTTAGAAAACGCAAGTTTCTACCGACATAATACGTAAAGTAAGTACATAAATCTAAAAGATTATATCTAATTACAGTAACAATCAATAAAACTTTGCTATTACCTCATTTTAGCCGGGGCGACTCGAACTGTGTAGGTATCCGTAGGTACCGTAAAAGTAAAAAACTTGACCTCTGGCCCCTTTGCATGCTAAATAATATAAATAAAATATGGGACTAAAAACTAAAAAGACCTACATAGTTTAATTATGTACTAACACTTTGTCTGAGCCACCAATTTTTAGCTTATTTAAGTAAAAAAGTTGACCACTGCTTACTAAATGTATTCCTTCCTTCATAATAAGAATTAGCCAAAGAAAGACTTGCTTAGAAATATACATATATGTAAAAGAACTCCAAAAAATCGCATTAGATCAACCTCATCCACAATACTGAGCTCTCTCTCAAAGGAGATGTTTCATTTTGGGCCACCACTATGTACGCTATATAGATAAAAAGGAAAAAAAATAAAAGATTTTCATAAAAATACTACTATTTTCACATAAATACAAGTATATATAATTAATTATTTAAAACATTTTTTAGTGAGATAACCCTTTATTAAGGTAGCCATAACAGTGGTTATGACGTTTGATTGGTGACTTTGACAGTTCTATTTTAACGTTGTGTTCGTGTTGAGTGTTGATTTGAGTTGATTGTGTTTATTTAATGGGCCGTATGTTCGGAATTCATGTTTTGTTTTCTTCGCAGTCATATGGTAGATAATATAGATACGATAGCCTTAGATACATGACACGTAAATCAAATGTCACTGTCAAAATCTTATTTCGTTTATTGCTGACCACCATATTTATTAGTAGTTGTGTTGCACTCCTTGGCCGAGAAATTAACATTAAAAACAGTTAACTATAGCATAAGTATAGCATTAACTGTACAATGTGCTGGTCCAGGCTCCATACATTTCTGAAACACCTCCTTTAATTGATAGCCTGCCCACTCCAAAATACTTCTACTTATAGCTTCATTTAATATAAAATAGTTAAGACTGCAAGTAATCTTGTAAATAAACTTCGATTCTTAATCTACCAAGTATCAAAAAAACTGCGTATTTACTATTATATTTTAACTCAAATAATTTATAAAATTACAGAAAAAGTCCTCAACGGTCACGAAGCAGCATACATCATTACATCTCTAAGAGGAAAACCACTAATAGCGTATCAAAATTACACATACTGCCGGCACTCAGTTCGAAATGGTGTGGTCAGATGGACTTGCTCGACCCATTCCTATAGATGCTGCAAAGGTGTTCTGAAGACCCGAGGGAAGCGCATCATCGAAGTCAAGGGTGTCCACAACCACGATGCAGCTGAACTTCTCATCAATCGGTCTAAACCTTTCATGGGATTCCCGTAATCATAAAAAGTAGCTAACTTTAATTTCAAAGTTCCCAGGTTTAATCGCCTATGAGATGTGTGAGGGAGTGGTTGATCCGTGGAAGAATTTAGACTCCCGCGGCCCCACTTGCGCTCGTAATAGAAGAGTAATCGGGGTGGTTTTAGTCAGTAAAAGTCTGACAGACCCCGTTGCTCATCCCAGGGCGGCGGACATCCTATGAGGATTTCCACCCCGGAAAAAAAAGGGAGTGGTTGATAGCAACTGTTTTTTAGTTCAAATAAAAGCCTTCCTTCAACTAAAAAATATTATTTCAAGGGATTGAAAACCTAATCAGTAAAGTGAACGAGAAAGCTGGAAGAAATAATTTATCATGTTCTAAGAATTTATGTGTCACTAGTCAAATTATAAAATATTATTGGCCAAGGGATTCAATTAGTAAATTATGCAATATAGAAGTAAAATAGATATAGACGATATTTTGGTTGTGAAATTGTATTGTTTTTGAATTTTTTAAAACATAGGAACTCTTAGTTGTTGTAATTTCTGATCTTGATAATAGGGACTTACTATCACCGTTCTATTGAAAAAACGAGACGGAGGTAAACAGGGCGAATAGCGCCATCCTTATTTCACAACGGCACAATGGTGGTTTTGAGACGATTTCAATAAAGGCCCCAGTTCACTGCAAATATAATAACCTGGTAGTAGCGATGTAACGGAGGTAGTTATATCGGAACCGGAACCGGAGTCGGCGTCGGAGTTTTTAAATTTGATTTATCGGAGTCGGAACCGGAGGCGGAGGCAGGGTCAGAAGTGGTGGTGGGAGAGAGATTTTTTATTTAAAGACAAAAAAAAAAAAACATTATTCAGTCAGCTTTTTCATTTAAATTTTTAATTGTAAAATTAAACACAAATCAAAGAAAAAAAAAATTGGAATATTTCTAAATGAACAAGAAATTAATTAAAACCCAAAGTAGCAGATTATATTAAATTAAACGAACAAAAGCTTTGAAACAAAATTCTGGCAATCCGTCGAGCTGTGCGGACGCTATAACCGATGTGGTGCGTCAAGCTATGCAGTATTTTATCCCCTTCAATGACGTGCCCGTCGGTAGCTCGGCTCGCCCATGGTTCAATGCCGATTGTGTCCAAGCTGAACAGCGTAAGCACACGGTTTTTCTCACCTGGGTTGACGCTCGTGACCGCGGAGCTCCGGATCAAAGCTCAAAGAAGAGAGCCTTTAACCGTGCTGCCAAGTCCTACAAAAAGGCGCTTAAGAAGGCTCGCTTCGACCGCATTTCCCATATTGGCAACAAGTTATCTGCGCAGCCTTCCGGTAGCTGATCTTTTTGGTCCCTTGCCAATTCGGTCGAGGCGAACTTCTGTCGGCCCACACTGCCTTCGCTGGTTAGGCCTGATGGAGCACTGGCTCACACGGCAAGAGAGAAAGCAGGTCTCTTTGCATCTCTCTTTGCCCATAATTCGCGTCTTGATACTGGCAGTGCTACTCCACCTATTTTACCCCATTGCGGTTCTTCAATGCCTGAGGTTCGCATTCGGAACAAGGAGGTTCTGAGAGCACTGTGTCGTCTGGACGTGAATAAGACTAGTGGTCCGGATGGTATACCACCGATTGTTCTTAAAGCATGTGCGCCCGAATTGTCTCCTGTATTGACACGCTTGTATCGCCTCTCATTTAGAACTGGAGTGCCCAAGTCCTGGAAGCTTGCCAACGTACAGCCCGTGCCCAAAAAGGGTAGTCGTGCCGATCCTACCAACTATCGACCGATTTCGATCACCTCCATACTTTGCAAAATTATGGAGCGTGTATTGAACTCGCGCCTCTTGTCATACCTGGAAGGTAACGATCTCCTCAGTGACCGACAGTACGGGTTTCGCCGCAATCGGTCAACTGGGGACCTACTAGTGTATGCCACTCACTTGTGGGGCGAGGCCCTCGAGAGAAATGGGGAAGCGATTGCTGTCTCCCTTGATGTCTCGAAGGATGCTCGGGCTAGTAGGGAATCAATCCGGTCCGAAAGAGAGGCTATGGTAGAACGAACGAGTGATGCACTACAGACAGTCTCCGAATGGGGCAATGCCAATCTTGTAGCATCCATGCCGCCAAAACACTGGCGTGTGTTTTCACCGCCAAAAGGAGCCCGTTCAGCTTGGCTCCTACTTTGCGAAATGTATCCTTGGAGTGTACCGACCGCCTTCAGCTTTTGAGAGTTGAGATTTCCTCGAACCTAAACTTTGGGCGGTACTTTGAGTCCAAGGCCAAGGTGGCTGCCAAGAAACTTGGCGTTATCGCAAAGGTCCGATTGGAGACCCTGACTTAACTCGACACGGTCCCCAAAGCCTAGAACACAGACGGAGAGTAGCCAGCCTTTCGGTCTTCTATAGGATGCATTTTGGGGAGTGTGCGAGGGAATTGCATGATTTAATTCCCCCATTTCCGTTCCACCATCGGACGACCCGCCGTACGGCAAGTTTCCACCCTTATGTTGTTAACACCACTACGACCCGGACGAAGCGTTTCGCCTCCTCCTTTATACCGCGTACATCGAGGGTCTGGAACAGTTTGTCAGCAATTCCGACGGAAGTGTTTCCGACGGAAACACTTCCGTCGGACTACAATTTGAGTGTCTTCAAGGCTAGAGTGAATAGGCTCTTAATAAACTAGTGCGCTTTACCATCAACGACTGCGTCACTGCTTACCATCAGGCGGGATTGCGGTCAAGCGCTAGTTTATAATTAACTTAAATTAAATTTTTTAAAACTAGCGCAAAATCAAAACAAATAACCAGTGAAAAAATAATTGACGATAGAGTGAATCCCCCGCGTGATTATGTATGAACCAGTAGGGTAATTACGTAACATACTATCAGTAGTAATGGCTTTCATTTTGACAGTTGAAAGACATTCATTGCGTTATTTACATTATTAAGTACACACATTTAACGAACATATGGAGCAATGGACTAGCAATATGCTTCAAAATTGTGCAAACGCAATTACCCTTTTATTCATAACAGTCGGCAGAACACCGCCGCTATGTTATGCTTTAATAACCTCCGATTAAAAAGTATCGGAGCCGAAGTCGGCACCGAAGGTATGATAGTAATCCGAAGTGTATAATACTTATTTCTCGGTGGTAGGCCATAACATCGGCCGCCGGCAGAAGTTACCACCCACCAGACAAAGCCTTGCCGCCAAGCGATTTGTCGTGTTCCGGCATGAAATGAAATGATGTCTGGTGAAGCCGTACGGAGGACGGGTCTGAGCAGTTGTGTTGCGATGTGTGCCGGGTACGATGCGCCAAATGTTGTTGTGTTGGGAGTTTGGTCGTGGAGTGTCTTCAGATCAATCTCCATTTGGCGCAGCATCGTTGGTCATGTTGTTGGGTTTAACATTGCATCACCTCGCTCAACTGCCGTCTTCCTTCGCATTCGCTCAGTTTTTCTGAGTGAATAGGCTCTTAATAAACTAGCGCGCTTTACTTTCAACCATCGCATCACTGGCGGGATTGCGGTCAAGCGTTAGTTTATTATTATTTAAAAAAAAAAAAAGTTCCGCCATAACGGAGTCTGCGTCAAAGCTCCGTAACATCCCTGCCTGGTAGCATTTCTTTCCGTAAACGTTTTTTACAGACGAAAGGTCAACATGCTACTACAAGCTGTCAGATTTATTTATTAGATTTTCAACTTTATCTCGAAAGGATTAAGACTATTTTTGTTCTGGATGGGAAATCATCAAATGACCTCTGCCGCTCTGAGCGTCAGGTCGTGTCAGACTTAAACTGACTAAAACCCACCCGTGTTTCTTCATTTGCCGGTGCGGTGCCAGGGCCCGGTTTCTTTTTTAACCAACCCGCAACCCTCACCTAGGAGGTATCGGTCTTCGTGGACCCCGTCACGATGTACTGTCATCTCTTTATGGCGCGCGTGAAACAACGCGTCGTCGACCCAGGCCTAGTTCTTACTGGGGGGCGAGCTGCCCACTGCTCGCTGCCGGCAAGCCCGCGTCCTCGCTGGCCGGGAGTTCGATATTGTCTCCCGACCAGGGCTTCTCCTGTGCCAGCTAGAGGCATGAGGGCGCTGGGATTCCCGTTACCTCACGGGCTCCGCCGCCTTCTTTGCCAGCAACACTGCTTCACTTGCGGCGACACTTGCGGCCTGCCATGCACTCTCGCTCCGGCCCATGGTTTGGACTAGGACCGGACGTGAGAGTTCGCAGCCGATCGCCGCCACGAGGACACGGCAGTGCTCTACCAAAGCAGGGCAGACTTCCAGCGAATGCTCCATCGTGTCCTCAGGGCAATCCAAAGATTAAGGTTCAAGGTTGATTGATAATATTTGACAGTTTCGGATTGCTTGATCTGGCTGCTAGCGACTGTTAAAAATTGCTTTATATCAATAATAAAGCTTTTAGGAAAGGCTTGTGGCTAAAACATAACCAACCTTAATCAGTTTATCGATAAAGTTAAAAATCTGTTAAGTAAAGAAATTTGTCAGATCGTGGAGTTGATTTCCTGGCGCCTATACCTACAATATAGTCGTGGTGGCCTTGTGGTTAAAACATCAGCCTCTCAAGTATGAGTGTGCGGGTTCGATTCCAGGTCAGGCAAGTACCAATGTGACTTTTCTAAGTAGATCTTGGACACCAATGACTGAAGGTGAAGGAAAATATATTGAGGAAACCTGGACTTGTAAGTCTTAAATCGCCAACCCGCATTGAGCAAGCGTGGTGGTTACGCTCAATCCTTCTCTGTATGAGAAGAGACCTGTGCCCAGCAGTGGGACGATAAAAAGTTGATGATGATGATGATACGTACAATCTAGGTACTTAATGATCTTGAAATATGCTGTATTACAAGCCTATTCAACAGTGTTATGTCCGAAATGTTTACCTTTTAGTAGCGAGATAAATAATATCGCTATTTTTACTAAGTACTTATTATGAGACTGTTTTTGACTATTAGTTGTAATGTTTTTCTAATTAAAATGAAAAGGCAGCAAGTTAATAGCATTTATGAAGTCTAAAAACTCACCACCGAACCTGCATAACTCAGTTACTGGGTAAAAAGATGCTCCATGGTAATACTGGTTGCCAGATTGCTGATAGCAATTAAAAAAAAAAAAGAATAGGTACCCGGTTGACTCAAATAATGGAACGGTGCTGTTGCACAAGATTAGTGACGTAATAATCAAGATGGCGGACACTTTTCCCACACTTTCGCGCCATATTGTTAGTAGACTCTCCTGATGACATCAAATCGACGACCATATCAAAATCTTGGAGTCCCTATCAACACAGATGAGGATCTGATTAAGAATCATGTACTACGTCTGTATTAACAGGTTTTATATTGTATGCGCTGCTGAATGGTTCGCACACACCTTTGTGATTAACTTCAATAATAGTCATGGATAGCCAAATATGATGCTTTTTTTTTTTAATAGTTATAAACTAGCACTTGACCGCATTCCCGCCTGAAGGTAAGCAGTGATGCGATCGTTGATGGTTAAGCGTGCTAGTTTATTAAGAGCCTATTCATTCAGAAAAACTGAGCGAATAGGAAGGAAGACGGCAGTTGAGCGAGGTGATGCAATGTTAAACCCAACAACACGACCAACGATGCTGCGCCAAAGGGAGATTGATCTGAAGACCCTCCACGACCAAACTTCCAACACAACAACATTAGGCGCATCGTACCCGGCACACATCGCAACACAATTGCTCAGACCCGTCCTCCGAACGGCTTCACCAGACATCATGCCGGAACACGACAAATCGCTTGGCGGCAAGGCTTTGTCTGGTGGGTGGTAACTTCTGCCGGCGGCCGATGTTATGGCCGCTTTATTGATTATTTAACTAACTCGTAACTAACAATATATGAATGTGTAAATGAGTACAGTCTTTGAAGGCTGATCGTGTACTGTCGCCTTACACTATAATTTGTGCAAGGCGACGGAATAGTGCTGATCTGTGTAGGTAATGTGCGCATGTCATGTACGATGGCTGACTCGTACACTTATCCCTGACAACAAGCACCCTAATTGCGGAACACACAATTACTATCAGTTGGAATCATTTCGAAGCATATTGCTAATCCATTGCTCACTGTGTTCGAAAATGTGACTGCTCAACAAAGTGCATAACGCAATGAATGTTGTTGAATTGTCAAAATAAAGCCCATTGCTACTGATAGTACATTTACCCTGCTGTATACTACGAACTTTTAGGAGTATATTTTATATCCGCCAATTTTCTTCAATTATTTACAAGTCTGAAACATAGACTGTAACTCTAGATCTCATTATATTTTTTCCTGGATAATTATGTAAATACGTTTCAATTCCTATTTATTTATACATTTTAATGCATCCTTAAATACAGATTTAGTGGTATTTAATCGAAGTTTCATTTACCTAAGTATCCTTTTCCTACCTAATCAATCGATATGTTGTAAATGATTATTTACAACTGGTCGATATATGATTAATCAAATCGATTTTAAATAAGCAAACTAACCATAACTCGGTCGAATAAGAGTAACTTACTCCCAATGCACTATTAAGCTGGATTCAGACCTGTGTAAAGTGTAATGGTTATGAATCGTGAATTCTGTGTACGGGGCACTGCGAGCATTAGGTACATGGGTAGGCGCTCCGGTAGGTAAATCTGTCTGTAGGTACATGTATCTGGCTGTCGAATTTTAACGCGAAACACAACACATACAGGATACGCGTTAAGATTGTATTCTGTTCACACTATTCGTATTATACATTACATACGTCTGGACCCGGCTTAACGAGTTTAATCAATAAATCCATGCCGATGAAGCCGTACGGAGGACGGGTCTGAGCAGTTGTGTTGCGATGTGTACCGGGTACGCTGCGCCAAATGTTGTTGTGTCGGGAGATTGGTTGTGGAGGGTCTCCAGATCAATCTCCTTCAGGCGCAGCATCGTTAGTCATGTTGTTGGGTTTAACATTGCATCACCTCGCTCAACTGCAGTCTTGTTTCCTATTCACTAAGTTTTTTAAGTGAGGCTTAATAAACTAGCGCGCTTTACCATCAAGCGGGATTGCAGTCAAGCACTAGTTTATAATTATTAAAAGAAAAGCCAAGTAAGTATAATTATAATTTATATACATTTTAAAATTAATAACCAAACTGCACCAAGGTATACAAATCAGTTACATCTCATTTTGTTTTTCCAGTCTCTTACAAATGGTCGAAAAACAACAGGGTGGTAATGGTAGTCGACGGATACAACTTCTCGCTACATTACTCCAGGAACTGCAAGGAACGATGGCAGTGCAGCAGAAGAAGTTATTTTGGCTGCAAAGCAGTCTTGCATAAGGTGGAAGGGATTGTTACTTATCAGAATACATTACACAATCATGAGCCATGATAATTATAGAAAGAAGCCTTAGCTAATACTTGCCATTATCACACTGTGATTTTGAAGGTTTTGGGAAAGATTGAATATCTCGTTTTATGTACAGACCAGGGATGTTACGGAGCTTTGACTCCGACCCCGTTATATCGGCCGCCGGCAGAAGTTACCACCCACCAGACAAAGCCTTGCCGCCAAGCGATTTATCGTGTTCCGCCATGATGTCTGGTGAAGCTGTACGGAGGACTGGTCTGAGCAGTTGTGTTACGATGTGTGCCGGTTACGATGCGCCAAATGTTGTTGTGTCGGGAGTTTGGTCGTGGAGGGTCTTCAGATCAATCTCCCTTTGGCGCAGCATCGTTGGTCGTGTTGTTGGGTTTAACATTGCATCACCTCGCTCAACTGCCGTCTTCCTTCCTATTCGCTCAGTTTTTTCTGAGTGAATAGGCTCTTAATAAACTAGCACGCATTCTATCAGACGGGATTGCGGCCAAGCACTAGTTTATAATTATTAAAAAAAAAAAAAATCATACCTTCGATTCCGACTTCGGTTCCGATACTTTTATATCGGAGGTTATTAAAGCATAACATAGCGGCGGCGGGCTGCCGACTGTTATGAACAGCAGGTAATTACGTAACAAACTACCAGTAGCAATGGGTTTCATTTTAACAGATCAACAACATCCATTGCGTTACTTTGACAGATCAACAACATCCATTGCGTTATTTACTTTATTGAGTACACACACTTTTTGAACATATGGACTGATGAAATGAGAGTGATTCCAACTGATAGTAATAGCGCGTTACGCAATTAGGGTGCTGCACCCTAATTGCGTAACGCACTATTACTATAAGTTGGAATCATTTGAAGTTTATTGCTAGTCCATTGGTCCACTCTACCTAAAAAAAAATATCTCTGCTTACTGTCTAGTCGGCTATGTAGGTATCTATAGTAAGACCGCTTTAAAGAGTCTTCGCCCACGGGGTACAGGGACGCGGGGGTATGACGAAAACGGGGGCCGAGGGAGGTACGGGCGGTAGGCCCACTTAGTGAAGTGATATTCCAGTAACCTCTGCTACAGTTTTGTTTAAATTTATATTTGATATTCAGCACAATTTGGATCCAGTTTCCTTTTTCTAAAATATTCGTATACATTAAAACCACTTGCTTACACTGACTATTAATTTTATGTCCGAAGATAATTCGACTCATCTTGAGAATGTAATCTCGTGTATAACTTGCACAGACTGTCCGCAACTGTCAACACATGCACTCGTTAACTGCGTAGCGAACGAAATGAACGAACACGGGAAAGCGCATGCCGCCCGTACCTCCCTCGGCCCCCGTTTTCGTCGTACCCCCGCGTCCCTGTATTCCGCAGGCGAAGACTCATTTAAACGGTCTTACTATAGGTAAACAACACAATGAATGTTGTTAAACTGTCAAAATGAAACCCATTGCTGCGGATACTGTGTTACGTAATTATCCTACTGGTTCATACATATCACGTGGGGAATTCCCCGATTCCTGCTACGTGCACCCAAATTTTTTTCATTTCTTGTTAGTTTGTTACGCACACGACACGTTCATAGGTTATAGACATTTGTTTTGATTTATCGCTTGTTTTGGAGTCAACACATTTGTTTCAAAGCTTTTGTTCAATTAATGTAATATAATATGCTACTTTGGGTTTTAATTAACTTCATTTAACTTCTTGTTCATTTGGAAACATGCCAATTTTCTTTTCGGGGCCGTTCAAATATTACGTAAGCAGATTTATTACAATTATTTACCCCCCCCCCCCCCCCATCCCACATGTCAGCAAAAGTAGGCAAAACTCTTACCCCATTCCCCTATGCTTACGTAAACATTTTTCAATTATAAATTTATCTTTTTATACAATTATAACAAAACATTTTCAAGCATAAATAATGTGAGAATTGCACTTCTTGTAAAAAAGTAAATAACTACGGATGGCGTAATCATCATCTAGTCTCCCATACCCCCATGTCATCCAAAATAAACAAAACAAAGACCCCTCCGCCCCCCAATAGTGCTTACGTAATACTTGAACGACCCCTTCACTGTTTGTGTTTAATTTTACAATAAAACAAATTTAATGAAAAAATTAACGGAATAATGTTTTTGTGTTTAAATAAAAAATAGCTCTCCTACCACGACTTCTGACTCTGCCTCTGCCTCCGGTTCGGACTCTGATAAATCAAATTTAAAAACTCCGACTCCGGTTCCGATTTCGATATAACTATCTCCGTCACATCCCTAGTACAGACGACAGCAAGTCAAGCTATCCGAAACTGTAAAATATTCCCAATCAACCTTAAGGCTTAATGCTATAGCGATAAAGCTGAAAACATATTAAAGAAATTTGACAGATTTTAGTAACTTGATGTGCTGTAGTGTGTATTTTCACAACATTATTTTTTGCTAATGCGAAACCCGAAACACGTGTCCATTAATAAAGAATCTATGTACAAAATTTCAAAAAGATATGTTGCTAGCTAGCTATGTCATGCTTGTTAGCTCATAACTTTGTGGTTTCAAGCCAACCAAGCAAGCCAAGTAGGATAACAATCCTACTTGGCTGTCCCAACAAAAATATGGACCACGCTCCACTCAGTCGGGCGAGCGGGGCGTTGACCTCTGGCGTCAGGTGTTGCGCCGGCGTACGTATGATCTGCTGTGCGCGCTCCGTAACCACAGTCCAATAATTTCTAAATGTATTTGGGGAAAAATATAACATGATGTAAAAATGATTGAACAAAATATATTCAGGTTTTGGAAACAAAAAATTACGTTATATATTATGACAATGATAAAAAAATAGATAGATGATCTTAACTACTAGTTTACTGCAAATTTGGTGCAAAAGTGCACGCTATCTTGTTTATGACGTCACTAATCTCAAGTGCACCTTTCCAATATTTAATAACAGTACTTAAAAGAAACTATACCTACTGTATGTAATATTATTTTATATTATAATGTTGTGGTTTTGGATGATCTTCCTATGTAGATATATTGATATTTATTGTGCCCGTCTGTTACATGGGACTTAAACATAATTGGTGAAATTAAGGTGAACTACTTGTAAGTATAGTCAGCAACAAAAAGTAGATTAACACTTACAAAAAAAATATTGAATAAAATATTTCATTCGAAATAGAAATGGCGTTTAATTAAATAACAGCACCTTAATTTTCTTTCTCTTAAATTTTCGCTTCGATTCTAAAATACCAAAAAGTAGATTATCAAATAATTTCGTGTTAATCGATTTTCTTATAAGGCCCTTTGTTAGCGTCCACGTCTCAGTTTCCATAAGTCATCACTGGCAACACACACTGGTCGAAGACTTGTGTCTTAAGACACTGCGGTATTTCGGACGATGCCTGATGGGGCCGACGGATTCTCGAGTAGCGACCACGCACCGGAAAACGCAGCGTTGGTAGGCCCCCGACAAGATGGATCGACGACCTTGTGAAGGTCGCGGGAATCCACTGGATGCAGGAGGCGCAGGACCGGTCGTCGTGGAGACCCTTGGGGGCTATGTCCAGCAGTGGACGTCTTTCGACTGAAATAATGATGAATGGACTTTTGTTGCTGATTTTGATGAAATAAATTTGCAGTCTTTGAATTGTTTTTTTATTGATTGTAATCAATTTTGTTTTTTTACTTCAAATCGTTTTCATCAACTAAGGTTCCAGCCTGTTCGTACTCTTAACTTAAACATTATGCAATATTAAAATTAATAATGAAAATCTAGTTTTGGTTTTTCATTTTCCTAAAATCTTGACGAAAACGGAACCAAGTAAACAATTTCTTACCTAAAATTTAGTTTTATTTATTTTGTTTTATAAAATTTAATCTTCTATACAAAAACTGAAGAAACTACACATTTTTTTTTTGCTTTAAATAATTCAACCATTCACAAAAAAACTACGAATAATGTTTTTTTTTTTTTGCTTTTTTAGTAGGCAATGCCGGAAAAAAAATGATGTGTCCAGTTTGTGGTGACTTAGTGAGCGGTATACATTATGGAGTCCATACCTGCGAATCGTGCAAGTCCTTTTTCAAGAGAGCTATTAGTTTGGACAAATCCCTTACATTTGACTGTGAAAAGATGACCGGTGGTTGCAATTTAACACCTTATAAAAGATCCTGCAAGTTTTGCAGGTATCACAAATGTATTGAAGTAGGCATGTTGCCTACGTTGGTAAGACTGAAGAAGGAACGTGGGGGAAGATCCTCAATTTATTTAAAAAAATAACTTTTGAATGAAGTTCGTTTTGAGTTCACGTTGGCACGGACGTATAAATATCCCCCTTATTGATAAACATTGCTAAAAGTTAACTAGTGATTGGCGGTTGTTTTACAATACATTTTAGACGTTTGCACGTCACTTAACTTATTCATTGTTTATGAATAAACCCCTTAAACACTGTGGAATTTATTCATAAACGATGATTAAAGTTAAGTGACGTTAAAAAGTCTGTATGTGAATGTATGGTTAAAGAATCGCTAATTACTAGTTAACTTTAAGCAACGTTTATGGGTATAAAAAGGGCGATCGTGTCGGGATTTTATCTCGGTATCATTACGTTTTGCGTTCTGTTCCCCGCAGGTGAAAAAAATAAAATAAACTATAGGATGTACAAGTCAAGGCGATATTTTGCGCACTGGACTTTCAACACACTGCACAGCAGCAGTGCATTTAAAATATATCTCGTCACAAGGAACGTGTCCGACTCTGAAACTTGGTGCAAAAAGCTGTGCAACAACATTATTTAGGAACCAGATGATTATAAAATGTGAAACCGGTCAAGATTCTGCGGTATTATTGTACTAAAGATTCACTGCCAGTAGTCTTAATTTAAAAATAAATAATAATAAAAAAGTAATTAAAATTAATTTAACTTAATTAATAAATAAATTAATAGCTTTAAGATAGAATACTGTTCGTTTACTTTTTAAGTTGTTATACAAAGTGACCAAAAAATTTTGTTAAACCAATTTAGAAATATAAAAGAGAAAAGTAGGGTCGTGTAAGCAAGGCTTTGTAAGTCTTGAGAATAAAAAAGTGCCTGTGTAATACATAATATGGAAGTGCCTTCAGGGTGGATTTTGTCCTCCACCGGTCAGAGATGACATTGGCCGCACGTTGCTATATCAATGAATACTAATATAAACAACTAGCAGAGTCCCGCGGTTTGACCTGCATAACTTCTGACTCTGTTCTCAATAAAATGTATATATTTATTGTAAAGTTTCATCAAAATTCGTTCGGTAGTTTTTGTGTGAAATAGTAATAAAAATTCATCCCTACAAATGTATATCCATACAAATTTTTGCATTTATATTAGGTATTAGACTAAACCTTATTATAAATGCAAAAGTTTGTGAGGCACAGCAATTCTACTTTTTACTAATAGTTTTATGAGTATTTACTATAAGTAGGCCTAATAGTATTAGTTAGTTAGAAGATTGCCGTGCCAACACCCTACACCCGTACAGTTGCGTCGCGATATTACAGGTATAACTCACGCGAATTAACTATGAACTTCGCTGGAATGCAGTCCATATCTATCAATTTAATTGCAAGACGTCATGAGTAAAATGACCTAGTATTACCTAACCTATGTACCTAACTTTATCATCAAAACGACCTTTTCTTAACATAAAAAAAATGTAATTTATATTTTTTTAATATGATTCTCATTTTTTACAAACGGTACCGTCTGTGTGACGTCACAGAGCGAGGTGCACAATTAACTCGCGCGAGTTATAAGTAAGTATGTATACTCAGTGCGACGCTGACCGACATACATTATCAGCCTATATTGTTCCCAGTTCCCACTCCTGGAACATACATTATCAGCCTATATTGTTCCCAGTTCCCACTCCTGGAACATACATTATCAGCCTATAATGTTCCCAGTTCCCACTCCTGGAACATACATTATCAGCCTATATTGTTCCCAGTTCCCACTCCTGGAACATACATTATCAGCCTATAATGTTCCCAGTTCCCACTCCTGGAACATACATTATCAGCCTATAATGTTCCCAGTTCCCACTCCTGGAACATACATTATCAGCCTATAATGTTCCCAGTTCCCATTTCTGGAACATACATTATCAGCCTATAATGTTCCCAGTTCCCACTCCTGGAACATACATTATCAGCCTATAATGTTCCCAGTTCCCATTTCTAGAACATACATTATCAGCCTATAATGTTCCCAGTTCCCACTCCTGGAACATACATTATCAGCCTATAATGTTCCCAGTTCCCACTCCTGGAACATACATTATCAGCCTATAATGTTCCCAGTTCCCACTCCTGGAACATACATTATCAGCCTATAATGTTCCCAGTTCCCATTTCTGGAACATACATTATCAGCCTATAATGTTCCCAGTTCCCACTCCTGGAACATACATTATCAGCCTATAATGTTCCCAGTTCCCATTTCTGGAACATACATTATCAGCCTATAATGTTCCCAGTTCCCATTTCTGGAACATACATTATCAGCCTATATTGTTCCCAGTTCCCACTCCTGGAACATACATTATCAGCCTTTAATGTTCCCAGTTCCCATTCCTGGAACATAGGACTTCTCTCGGTGAGAGGGAGTGGACCGTAAACTCCAACGCGGGTCCAGTGCGGGTTGGTAGATGTCTTAGAACTTTTTGCCTCTAGGGTTTCCTCACGATGTTTTCCTTCACCGTTTTTGATAGAAGTGGTGATGAAAGAATTTACACAAAGCAAAGCGCCTGACGGGGTTTGAACCTATGACCTACAACTTGTATTTCGCATACGATACCACTAGTCCATCGGTGCTCTCATCATAAAATACTGTTGTCATAAAATGTATGTGCGACCCCGTCATGATGTACTGACATCTCTTTGAGGCGCGCGTGAAACACGACGCGCTGTCGACTCGTAAATCCTAATTTTGATTAAGGAGCTCCTTCAATTGAAATGAACTCATGGACTTTGTAAAATGCGCTTTCTAAAAAAATCAATAACGCACTTAGTTTTTTCCATCATTTTTATTTTTGAAACCAAAGGTTCCTTAGAGAAATTTTATCCTAAATAATAATCCTATCGATTAGTAATATACATAAAAATAACGAGTGTTTTGTACTTTTATAAAATTCAGTTGTTTTGACTCCCAGGCGAGGCAAGCGATTTTTCGAAAATCATTGAATGTAGGGACATAGTTTTGTTTGTTGTTAAAATAAAGGAGCTCCTTTAATTAAAATTACAATTTGAGGTAGTTTACTTCCCGGCCCTGACTTATTTACACACTATAGAGTGAGTAAATATTCAATTTATATTTTTTTACAGTAAATTAATTTATGAGCTATTGTAAGTTTTATTTTTTATTAAATGATCTGTTATATAAATGTGTTTGATTTGATATCATGATAAACCACAAAGTTATTAGCTTGTTATCTTATGTGGTTGTCCCAAAAAAATATGGTGAACGCTCCGCTCGGGCGGACGAGCGGTGGGTTGACCTGTGGCGTCAGCTGTTGCGCGGGCATGCGTACGCGCCAAGTACTATGATCTACCGAGTAGAGTAATTCTTATTGTGGGGCAAAGTTAAAAAAATACAAACAACTGAATCATTGGCGTCGTGTTGCAATTTACATATGTATTTATGGTCTGTAATTGTATGGTGTACATAATAATTTTCCTTTGTATTATAACATAATCCTGTAATGGCCTTCTGGTCACTTACCACCGGCCAACCTCAGATTTCCTACGTCATGTCCAACCATAGACTTCTTTTCTTCACAATATTAAATTACAACATCAATTACATATCAGGAAAATTTATTTTATTTTTTTAATTTTAAAAGAAATCGATTTGTAAGTAACGCCATCTATTGGAACCTACATGGCACTAATCATAATTTATTCTTGTTTGCCGCTAGATGTCGCTACTTACCTCGTTTATGAGTAGAAAGATTTTTTTAAACGTTACAATCCTTAGGATTATGTACGCAAGTTTGACACTCCCTTCCGCTCCGCTCAGACATGGGAGAAGTAATTTGATGGTTTTCAATACTCAGATTGTATTTTGATTACAACATGATTCGTGATTATAACAAATATGGCTTTTATTGGTCTCCAATGTCATGATTTCCTTAAATAGTCACTCAATAGGGTAAAATGATATGATTTTAAGATTATATAAATAAATACTAGTCATGGATATATATGGCCGCGCATCATATTTACTTAACCAAATCAACAAACAAATTTTAATACATGAATTTCAGAGATGAAAAAAAAAACAATGCGGAGCAGGGGCGAATCGCTAGCACAAAATAAAATCAAAAAATTATAACGCATTTTCAATTTTCAGTTCGCTACTATTGTCCTGTATGCAGCGATGTGACCTCGGGCCTACACTACGGTGTCAGGACTTGCGAATCATGCAAACTGTTCTTCAAGAGGACCATCCAGCTTCAAAGAGAGAACAGTTACCTCTGTACGGGGCGTATGCAGTGCGTGATCAACGTCCAGACCAGGGCGTGGTGTAAATGGTGCAGGTTCAATAAATGCTTAAGTTCAGGCATGAAAGTCAATATGGTTCATAAAATAAGAAACAGTTTACCGCACTTTAATACTTCTTAATTTGCCCGGGCAAAGTTTTTGTGTACACTTAGCTAGAAAAGTCGATAAATACTTTCGTTTCCTTAATAATTATTTGTTGCCTCCTGAGCGAGATATTTTATGAAAATCGAAGCCGAATTAACATCATTTAACGACTCTCTTTCGCACTCTCTCTTTTAACTCTTAGGTTCTATAATAAAATGCCAATCGAATAATTGCATGTTAATCGAAACTTGGAGACTTTTTTAAAGACTGTATCCAAACGGTGTCAATTAATCACCTTCACCGTAGCAATTAAAAGTACAATTCAATTTAATTGCTTTAAGGACTATACATGTTGTTTTAGAAAAAAATAAAACAAAAATGCATTTTAGGTTTTATATATTTTTAATGTAGGTAATTAATATTTTAGATTTTATAACTGACAATTATCTTATTTTCTTAGCGTAGAAATATTGTCAGATTATAATTATGTTTGGTTTTGATTATGTATTTTCTTTATGCACTTGTGCAATAAATTATATATTGTAGGTTACGACTACATTGGGTACTCGTAATAATTATTATTACCTGGCTGGCCTAATTAACTAAATGTTCCCGTAGATAGACGCGATGCATCCCTGGTGAAATATTTGTGTTTTATGGAAACTTTATCGATATTGTTATCGTTTTACATAATTGATACCAGAGTCGCGTCGGGACAGTCCGCTGGAGCTTTAATATGTAGGTAGGTATTAAATCACAAAGGATTTTGGAAAAGTTATCGCTGAAGGCATCCTGATGTCTAATTTTTATATTTAGATACTGCTTTATATTAAGCTAAACACGTATATTTCTATGTTAAATCAATTGTGGTAACGTTAAGTTTCACTAGACTTTTAGTACTTTTAGGATTATAAAAATGCTTTATTGCTTACAATAGAAACAAGTTTATGTATTAAGAGACAGAACATCGTAATAGATCTGAAATATCAGTAATGATCACTATTTTAGTGATAGTTAGGAGTTGGTGAGCAGCAGTGCGGAGTCGGGATTGGTACTCTTGTTTATAGTAAACTGGTCACTGGTGGACTGGTTAAAGGAGGCTGCATCTCTGTCCAACTCTTTCGGGAATAACGCCATGAATGATGTTTACGTTTGTTCGTGTGTGGTTGATATTGATGTTAACTTTGGAAACAAACGTTTCTTTTAATTTTTATGCAACATAGAACGCTGTACCTACTGTGTAATTTGAATACTGTGTTTTCGTTCTGTATTAATGTTCTTGCTCACAGGCGCGACGTGCCGCATTAGTGCAATTTCCATAGTAAACATGAGGCGGTTCGAGCCTGTCAGCGGGAGCCTTAAGTTGACTTTGTTTTTTTTTTATGAATTACGAACATAATTTTAAATTAGCCTTATTTTGTCAGCGTTGCAAACAATAAAATATTTGACTAAAATAATACTTAGCTGTACTTTGTTAAGGTTGACAACACAATCTTATTTACTTCATTTAAATGGGAACATAATCATAATAAATACTTACCTACTAATGGTATCCATGTTTAGATTATTTTAATGTAATTTGGTGGTAGCTCTTATTTAAGACATAAACGCAATTGATTCAGTGCAATCGACACATTTAAAAACTATTTTATTTACAAAAAAGACGCATGTGAAGTGAATTGTACACGTACTGTGTGTATAATTGTTACAATATTTAGATTTATTAAAATTTTATACATGAAAATAATTATTTTATTAAGGCCATCTCATCTTCCTAGCAAGGTGGGCTGTGCAGGTGTCTAAGGCTCAATTCGCACGTACCACAACCACACCACAGCCACAACTTCACTACAACGACGCCACGTGGTCGGGCGTATATTTTGTATTGAAAATGAATATTGCAATTTACACGTACCTCATTTTGCCGTTGTTATCGACCACCTGTGTAATACGACCACATCGCAACCACATCGGCACCGCTGCCACATCGCCACGAAATGACGTCATCAACAGCGCGTGCCTAAACTCAAATAACGTTTACTGTGTTGTCAGTTTTTGATGAAATAAAAATAGTGTTGTGACAAAGTGAACGAAAGACAATGCAACCACATCGCCATTTTGTCGGTACCACGACGCAACTGCAAAAAGCCGCTGCAACACTATTCACACGTAACCACAGCTTGACCACATTTTGTCGCTGCGACGTGGTGTGGTTGTGGTACGCGTTGAACCTAAAACCTCTATTCGCAGATGGTGATTACCGGGGTAGTTTTAATGAGTTAAAAATCCCACACTACCCGACCTCATTCCTTGGAGGTCGGGTGCCTTTTGAAGGTTTCCCCCCGAAAACAAACAGGTGTCTAAAACCTGAAATGGTGAAAACATTTCAACTTTTATTGTTCGAGCCATTTTGGGTTGAAATACTAGGGTCTGAGCGCCCACCTGATTTTTAGAGACATCGTTAAGCGGTTGATCGACTTTTAGCGTGATGAAAGGATTTAGCATCGTCATTTAACGTGGTTATCAGATTTTGGGCTCTTTTCCAGCTGACAGCGATACCAACGAATTCTTTATTGCCCTACGATTCTTTACTCTTATACACATTCCCCTTTATTCATAAACGTTGCTTAAAGTTGACTAGTGATTAGCGACTGTTTAAAAATACATTTGTGACGTTTGCACGTCACCTAACTTTAATCCTCGTTTATGAATAAATACCACAGTGTTTAAGGGTTTTTTTCATAAACGATGATTAAAGTTATGTGACGTACAAAAGTCAAAAATGTAAGCTTAAACAGTCGCTAATCACTAATTAATTTTAAGCAACATTTATGAATAAAGGGGATAGTTTTAAGTTTGTCAGCTTACATGTTTTTTTTTATGAATTATAAACCAGCGCTTGACCGCAATCCCGCCTGATGGTAAGCAGTGATGCGATCGTTGATGGTAAAGCGCGCTAGTTTATTAAGAGCCTATTCACTCTAGCCTTGAAGACACTCAAATTTAAATGTTGGTTTATTTTACTTAAATAAAGATCCTTAAAGATGATATTTAAATTAAATTTCGAATACATGTGTTAGGCATAGTATTCATGTCAATAGATATTAATATTTTTTTTAGTTAATGTTTTAGGAATGACGTTGAATCCCAGCCAAATGAAATAAAGTGTGCTCAGGAAATCACTGAAATAATAATACTTTGTACTCAGATCTTAATTTTGTCGTATCTTTATGTATTTTATTGTGTGTACATAAATAATAAAATAAATAAATACATATTTTTAAACTACTATTATAATAATATATAAATTGAAAGAAGTTGAAGGTCCAAAATCGAATCATGTACCTATGATTCAAAAGTAGGTATATTGTATTAATGTATTCCTAATTCAATAAATTACATACTTTCTAGTACAATTCAATGTTTTGTTTCCAGAAGGAATTACTCCACGATACAGCTGGTCGAGGCAAGGAAACGCGATCATAATACTAGGAGAACATAGATTTAAGAAGCGTTCAAAACATATAAACCAGAAGCATGAGACGCATTGGGTCTGCAACAAATGTGATAAAGGATGCAAGGCGAAACTGACCACTTTAAAAGACGCTATCATTAAAATGTACAATATACATGACCACAGAGGCTTCAGAAAAGCTAAATGATATTTACTTAGCTTTTTTTGTCAATGCTTAGAAAAGTTTTTATGCTACTAAAGTTCTTTGGGGTATGTGTACTTCAAAATAAATATCGAGTTGTACTCCAAAAACCTTTATTACCTACGAAGAACTCGCAAGTCTTAAGGCCAGTTTCTCGAACGAATATTACCGCAAAATTAGTTTTATAAAATGTCAAGCGTGTAAACATCTGCGATTGGCTGTTAATCAACCAATCGCAGATGTCAATCAATCACAATAATAACACACACAATCTCATTGATTTTGAGATAAGTTTCGTTCTAGAAACTGACCCTAAATCTCTGCATTTGGATGCACCACGAATGGTGCAAATTGTTTTAGGCAATTTATATTTGGATTATGTGGCCTTGACACAGTGCCTTAAAAATGTTGATCACCAGGCCTTGTAAAAATATTGTCCAAGTTGTTATTTGTTGTAAGTTAGAATATTGTCTAAAGTTATTTATGAATGATTCTTCAGTTATACTTTTCAACTCATCTGCGGCACTAAATCATTCTCGATCATACGGCTAGTCGCCCAGTGTGATTTCTTGCAGCGGTACAATTGTAAGAAGACTGAGGTACAACCATAATTCTGTGGCTGGATGTATGTATATCTTCTGGAATTGTTAATCTAAGTATATACAAGGTCTCCGGTATAATTAATGCATAACCTCTTAAAGGATTGTACTTATCATTATGTATTAACTTTTACTGCGGGAACAATAATGAAATCGCAAAAAATAATCAGTTGTTCCCTACATTTATGTTTACATAACTCATCAAAATACATAAAAAAAGACTTTTTTTTCGAAATTTAGGGTTTGGTCCCATTGTAATAGTTTTTACCCATTAATTATTTACCCGACACCTGTAGAGTATCTATGTATATAATGTGTAAGTAGCGCACTTCTCGGTGGTAGGCCATAAGATCGGCTGCCGGCAGAAGTTACCACCCACCAGACAAAGTCTTGCCGCCAAGCGATTCGTCGTGTTCCGGCGTGATGTCTGGTGAAGCCGTACGGAGGACGGGTCTGAGCAGTTGTGTTGTAAAGCTTGCCGGGTATGATGCGCCAAATGATGTTGTGTCGGGAGTTTGATCATGGTCCATCCAGATCAAATTCCCTCTGGCGTGGCATCATTGGCCGTGTTGTTGGGTTTATAAATTTGCATCACCTCGCTCAACTGCAGTCTTTCTTCCTATTCACTAAGTTTTTTAAGTGAATGGGTTTAATAAACTAGCTCGTTTTATCATCAACGATTGCATGACTGCTTACCATCAGATGGGATTGCAGTCAAGCGCTAGTTTATATTATAAAAAAAAAAAAAAAAAAACTAGAATAGGTTCGAACCGATTATGCGTTTGGTCTTCAAATCATAAGCAAATCGTAGACGGTGCGGTACGTAAGTTGGCCAGAGATTTTGTTGTGAGGGAAGTTCGAGATTGTAAAAATGTATGAAATTATGCGTGCGCAAACTTCCCTCATCACAATTTCTCTTACCAAGTTACGTGCCACACCGTCTACGTATGATCTACATAATTGTAGACATTATACATTCTACCAATATTGTCTATTTTATTTATTTATAATAGAAGTTAGTTACAAGTTAGTAAAGTAGTTTTTAATTTATTATGTAGGTACCTAATGACCAAATATAAAGATATAAAATCATGATATTTTAAAATTTGTTGAGCGTTTTAATTTTTAGACGTACTTACGACGTTTTTGTTTTTATACCTAGATATTTTAAATATGATATTAATCATTTTAATTTTCTATTTGTAAGAGGTGCTCTTGGTTAGTAATAAACTATTTGACAGTATGATTTTTTTGTGATTATTTGCATTAAATGTATAAAATGGGGGTTCTTTATGTCATTTACAGGAGTTTTAATAAAAATAATAACAAGTAATATATCCAAAAACACAAAAATATATTTGACTTTTTGTATCTCGCGCCACATATTGTGAAACGATCCGGATTGGCTAATTTCACGATGACGTCATACGCGCATCAGCACTTGTTGTTATTTTATGTGTTCTCAGGTGTTTTATCGATGTATTAGTACAATCCGGTACATCACACCACTTGTAAACCATTTTATTAATTAAATAATAGATAAATACAAACACCACTGCGGAACCGAAAATCGTTTATATGCTTGTGACGTCACTTACAAGGCGCGACGCCATATTGCTGATTAAAGCGTTTCGGCGACTTATTTGAATTTTGAGTTTTTATTTGCATGTTTCTTACGAAATGCGTATATAAAATAAAAATAAAAAATACTTTCGGTGAACTTCTTAACCGCAACCGAGTAATTCAAGATAGAAATCATAAATCTGTCAAATAGCCTATTACTGCCATAGAGGTCGATCGAGGGTTACCTTCAATGGATGGTCAGCAACGATGTCTTGGGTACACAAGTTTACATACAGAGTCGTGCTGACAACACGACAATAAATTAAACATTGTGTACCTCAACACATTCTCAGTCTATAAAAAATATATAAATATGTCGATTAGTTTAGTCATAGGAAATTATTTATCATTTATACGGAGAACAGGTCTGAGCAGTTGTGCTGCGATGTGTGCCGGGTACAATGCGCCTAATGTTGTTGTGTTGGGAGTTTGGTCGTGGAGGGTCTTCAGATCAATCTCCCTTTGACGCAGCATCGTTGGTCGTGTTGTTGGGTTTAACATTGCATCACCTCTCTCAACTGCCGTCTTCCTTCCTATTCGCTCAGTTTTTCTGAGTGAATAGGCTCTTAATAAACTAGCGCGCTTTACCATCAACGATCGCATCACTGCTTACCATCAGGCGGGAATGCGGTCAAGTTATAATTATTAAAAAAAAAAAAACACATTTTCTACATGATGTCCATGTTGATAAGGAAGCGCTTACAGGTTAATGACCGCTGCATCCTGCGGTACCAAACATTAATAATAATGGCGCGAAAAAAGCAAGTCGATATAGGATCGCGCTGTCGCCGAGCGGAGGTCAGTGAACCAATATTTCTAAAGGATGTTCTATTCTGTTTGCAATTTTATGCGATTTAGTTTGTTTGAAATTTTCATTTTTTTATTTTTCTATGGTTTACGATTATTTCTATGAACCAGCATTGTTCGTGTTTTCATTTATTGTCGTATTATCAGTACCACTCTGTATATAATGGTAAACTTTAGACTCCATGCCTCGGAAGGCACGCTATGCCGTTGGGGCTGGGCTGATTCTTATTCCTGTATCGTAGATAGGCGTTACGGGTAGTCGAAAACCCAAAAGTGTTACTTACCAAGGAAACTAATTATGTTACCAAGTTCCTGTGTTGTAGAAGGCTCCAAGTAAAATACTTTATATATAAATTGAGCTGCAAAAGCTTTGGAAGTCTATACCAGCCTAACCAGTTTGACAAAGCCTAGGCTAGGATGATGATAAATACACACATCAAAAGTGTCTAGGGATCAACATATATTTTTGCAGTAACTTTTCTCCTGATTGATATTAATTAAAATTTTCTTTAAGGATTCATCAAATAAAGTGTTTTCGTTTGTCACAGTAACGATTAACCAAGTCACCTTTGCATTAATAAAGAAATTTGCCATTTTCCTAATAAAGGGATATTTGACATTTGAACCACTAACACAAAAGTTCGAAAAAAAGACTGAAATAACAGTTTTCTCTAAAATTTTATTGGGTAACTTAAACAATTAATAATCCGTGTTTCTACCGCGAACACTAACAACACAAGAACATCGGTTTGGCATACTCAAAATGAGTTCATCCAAATCACGCTGTGGAATGGCCGCCCATGTTCGTTGCAACAACAAAAAAAGGTCTTCTTGCGACTGGATACCCTCCATATTCGGCAGAGCTCTTCTCTGTAGCATATCCCATGCATGCTCAATCGGGTTCAAGTCTGGCGACTGAGCAGGCCAGGGCAGGACATTGATGTTAGCTGCGGCGAGAGTCTGTCTTACAACTCTTGCGGTGTGCGGTCGTGCATTATCATGCATTAACTGAAATAAGGGACCCATTTGCACTTGTAGAGGAACGATGACGTCTGATACAATCGTCTCAGCATAAATTTGAGCGTTGAGGTTGCCTCTGATCCAAATCAACTCAGTTCTTCCGCCGATCCAAATACCCGCCCATACCATGATGGTTCCACCACTATAAGGATGGACTTCCTGGCAGGATTTTAATCGCTGTTGGCGTCCAGGGGTTCTCCAGTGTCGTATACGTCTTGTATCCGGTCTCATACCAAAACGAGACTCATCAGAAAAGCACACGAAACGCCATTGTTCTTTTGCCCAATTTCTGTGTTCAAGAGCCCATTGATATCGAATCCTACGATTGTGCATTGCTATAGGTGGTACCCGTAGCGGTCTTCGGGAATGAAGGTTCACTTCATGCAAGCGGTTTCTGACTGTTTGGTCGCTAATTAAGTTCCCTGAAGAGTGATGAAGCCTCACGGCTAACATCATGGCGGTTATTGTTGGAGCTCTTCGAGTTAAGATTTGAATGTATCGGTCTTGTCTCCGTGTGGTGCAGCGATACCGTCCTCCATGGCGCTCAGCCACGGTACCAGTGCTTCGGTAACGTGTCCAAAGTCGACTGATAACACTCTGACTTGTATTCAGAGCTAAAGCCACAGTACGTTGCCGGGAACCAGCTTCTATCATTCCCACGGCTCTGAGCATTTCTTCCCTGCTTAAATGACGTCGCCGCTCCATAATAACGTTGGTTTTAATCAGTAGTAGGGAAACAGTAGCACTAATAATGTCTTCAATGCGTTGTATGTTTTTATAGGGAAAATATTGACAGCTGATTTTCATCTTTTACTCGAATTTGATTCACAGTTCCTGATTCAAATTATGAAATGCACCAAAAAGGATCCATATAAATTTATAAAATCATAAATTTATTACAAAGCCACATCTCAATCTCAAGAAATCCGCATAAAAATGCTTGATCCCTAGACACTTTTGATGTGTGTAGTTTCTTAATCGTAAATGTGTATATTTGGAGTCTTAAATCGAAGCAATAAATTCATTAATTCATTTTAAACTTGGATGCATGATGACAAATTTTAGGTCAGCATGTCACCTTCAAATCTACATCAAAACTTTTTCGTTGACTTTAACCCTTTTAGGACTGACTTTTTCGAATCACATTATAAATTTATTTAAGTAATAATTTTGAATTTTTTACAGTTGTTCCATATAAAAACTGTAGACCTAATGTTGTTCCACGAATATAAATTATCTTTCGATTGAAAAAGTAGTCTTTATTGTTGTATACCTATAAAGGATGTATCTGACATCGACGCACAAACGAGTACCATGAATCCAGTACATGATTCTGAACCCCTCAGTGGTGGAATTTTTCGTCGGCTTTTTCATGATTTAAAAATATACATATGTAGTTTTTTTCACTTTAGACCGTTCATAATTGCTATACTTTTATAACCCAATAAGATGTTAAAGTAAAAATTAATTAATTCGCTAATTACATAAAAAGCGCAATGAAAACAAAACTTCAAAACTATCTTATCAGCTGATTTAGTAGAGTTCACATCAGGGATCAACGTCATACCTACAAAACCCGCACGGCGGCACACTTGCAACCTTCAACGGCCGAGCCGACACTTTTATATAAATGACTATCATAATTTTATTAGTGGCATGTGGTCTAGCCTTTTCGCGAAGTTTGCGTTACGATATCAGATACACCCTGTATACATGGAGGCTCGATTTAGTAGTCCGGGGTGTATAAGGCTCTCCAAACGTACACCAATTTTAGTAATGTGTGACAACACGTCATAGATTCTTAGAAAATAATTGTTTTTCACCCTTATTTATTTTATAACCATAATTTGGACCGTTAAGGTTAAGATTTCGTTGGTTGTGTACATACGGCACCACATAAAGCTACTACAATCTGTCAGATTTTGTTTTAGATTTGCAACTTTGTTTCTAATGCTTTAAGCCTCAAGGTTGATTCGAAATATTTGACAGTTTCGGGTAGCTTGACCTGCTGGCGTCCGTACCTACAGTACATAGTTATTGCTAATTACATTCCTGATTGTTACATGTTGTAATAACCAACTCAATTAACAATTAAGTTACATATAAGTAAAACGGGCTGGCGTCCGCATCTTCACCACAATACGCGTATTTTGCATACATACATAAGTTACACCACCTAATGGTTAAAGCACCAGCCTCTCAAGTATGAGTGCGTGGGTCCGATTCCAGGTCAAGCAAGTACCAATGTAACTTTTCTAAAGTTATACGTACTTTCTAAGTAGGTATATCTTGGACACCAACGACTGAAGGTGAAGGAAAACATCTTGAGGAAACCTGGACTTGTAAGTCTGAAATCGCCAACCCGCATTGAGCAAGCGTGGTGATTACGCTCAATCCTTCTCTGTATGAGAGGAGACCTGTGCTCAGCAGTCGGACGATAAAAAGGTTGATGATGACATAAGTTACAAAATTATATCAATATTACTGGTATACCCTAGATGTAATTTATTGCTCAACAATGTAAATAATGCAGGTAATTTTTGAAATATGGAATCCAATGTTACTGTTATGTGTTACGCAAATTTTCGGTTTTTGTGCGTATTTGCATGCGTTTTTCTGGTGTAACAAATTATAGCAAAACGGTGTTCGTGACTGTACCCAACAAATTTAATTAGTTTGTTTTTTTTTAATTAGTTTGTGTTGCGAGTTCATATGTTTGTAAAAGCACCCACAATACAGGAGAAATTCCTAGTGTGGGGCGTTTTTTTTTTTTAAATCCTCCATTAGATTAGTATTTATACTACTTATTGTGTATATTAATTTTTATGATTGTACATTTTAACAATATTATTTATAGTGAAACCAGCCCCCTAATCGGCGAACACATTTTTGTCAACTGATCCCAACTAGTCGCAATCATTTGACAATAATGCGTTCGCCGATTAGGGGGCTGGTTCAAAGAGACATCAATGACCTGTAATATTGTTTCACTTATATTCCACTTACCCAGTATATCAGATATCCAGGTAAAAATAAATATCTGCCTCATTTACAGAGGGTTCCACTAATGGAGGTTAGAATACAGGTTATTTTAGTTATAAATGAAATGAAATCGTTTATTAAGCAATTTAAAAGCAAGCGAAAAAATGACGTGTGAATGAATGAATGTGCAAGTCACACGTCATTTTTTTTTAACTAGATTGAGCCGACATTTCCCCACTGACTACCTCTGAGAAGAAATAGCCGAAACAAACTCAGGGATCATCGTCCTTTTTCAAGCCCAGACATTAAAAATGAAACCGTTTACAATCATTTACATGACTTAAAAAAAACCGTGTTTAAAATGACATAATTACGCATATTATAGAAGTGTATATGTGGAATAGTTATAGAAGTGAGATCATTAAATAAACTAACGTGTTATGTAAGTACTATAAATGAGGTTTAATTAAACAAAATACTTAATAATACCAGCCAATGACCCCAATTCCTTTGTTGTTTCAAACTAAATTAAATTTAAGTTCAGTGCATTTTTTTTTCTTTCTGTTTCATTAAGGAAAGGACAAAAGATAAAATGTTAATTTAGGCCTGTCAAATTAGTCCGCTCCTGACGTATTTTTGGTCGCCATGTTTACAATCGCGTCTAAACTGTCTATGGAATATATTAATTTGACAGGTCTAAACTAATCTTTTCTCTTCTGTCTTTTTCTTATTGAAATATAAAGAAAAAGATGCACCGAACCTAAATTTAGTTTAGTTTGTCAACAACAGAATCGGGGCCAATAAACTAAAATATTCAAGCACGTTTACACGTAGTACAAATGTGGAAATAGAATATATTAATAAAAACTTAAACTAAAATGACAGTAAAAATTTGTCATTTTAGTTTAGTTTTGTCCTCCATCAGGCGTAATTCAGTGTCAAAGTGTTGGGATCACGCCATGAGTTCCAATTACGGAGGTTTCTCACTTATCCAGGTCCCACGAAACCAAGTTTCACTGTATTCTATTTACTTACTTATTAATGTTGAGCTAATTCATCATTCGCATACCAATTTATTTGGGGCCTGTGTAACATCTATTTTTCTTCAAATAAATTAATTCCATTACCGGTTAGCCCCACACAGTACAGACATGGTATTTTTTAAATATTATGCTAATTAAGAATTAAAATTACCTTTGAGTATAGTATACCTACATACCGATAAATGTCTAAAGGAGATGTTTCATTTTGGGCCACTACTATTACACTAGATGGATAAAAAGGAAAAAAAATAAAAGATTTTCATAAAAATACTCCTAAATTAATTTGAATAAAAATACAAGTATATATAAATTAATTTATATATATATAACCCTTTTTAAGGTGGCCATGACAGTGGTTATGACGTTTGTTTGACGACTTTGACAGTTCTATTTTTCCCGTTGTGTTCGTAGCGAGTGTTGATTTGAGTTGATTGTGTTTATTTATTGGGCCGTATGTTCAGAATTCATGTTTTGTTTTTTTCGCAGTCATATGGTAGATAATAGAGATACGATAGCCTTAGATAAGTACATGACACGTCAATTAAATGTCACTGTCAAAATCTTATTTCGCTTATTGCTAACCACCATATTATTTGTAGTTGTGTTGCACTCCTTGGCATAGTTAAATTGAATCTATATAAAAACTAACCCAAAATATAGGAAATTAACATTAAAAACAGTTAAGTATAGCGTAACTATAGTTAGCATTAGGTGTATAATGTGCTGGCCCAGGCTCCAAACATTTCTGAAACATCTTTAGTTGATTACTTACCCCATTATTCATAAAAACTGCTTAAAGTTAACGAGTGATTAGCGATTCTTTAACCATACATTTTTGACCTTTTAACGTCACTTAACTTAAATAATATTTTATGAATAAACACCACAGTATTTAACAGTGGCGAAGGGTGAAATTTTGACAAAGGGAAGCCGGTCCAAAAAAATAAACACTTAAACACTTACCTACTGCAGGATATCTTGGAGGAGGTCTTCAGATAAGAATAATATGAAAAGCCCCACCTTCACCTTACAAAAAAGGACTGATGATTTGATAACAATGTCTTTCAAGTATGATAAAAGCGGCTTTGTGAAAAGCCTTTTTCGACGTGCATCTCTATACCACACATGCATGCTTGTTAGTAAGTACTAAGTTAAGTACCTATTGTTAGGGAATAAGAGTCAAGAAAAAATAAAATAAAAAATTATAAAAATAATAAAGTGTTAAAAACCGAACCACACAGACACCGATCCAAAACCAACAAAAATATTAAGCAAAAATAAAGCAAATTATACACAATCACAACGTTATTTATATTCTAATGCAATGCGTCTGTTTTTTTTTAACAAAATGAGCTAAAATGTTGTTATAAAAATTCGGATTACTTTTAATTTTATTAAGCAAATTTTTTTCAATTGACATGATAGCCAAATCGGACAATCTCTGCTCTTTTTGGCAGTTTCGCACATACGTGTGAATGCGTTTTAAAGCAGAAAATGACCGCTCAGCTGAAGCTACTGAAATGGGGAGGGTCAGAATTAAACTGCAAAGAGTCGAAACTTGAGAAAATGCGTCTTTCAAAGACGAATTAACAGTAACAGCACTCTATATGAATTAAAGCCATAATAACAAACAAAATTAACAGTATTTAACCAAATCTGCGATTAAATTACCTTACAGAATCCGTCACAGTTTAAATAACACAAATATTAAAAACAAACGAAAAACTCACGCACCATAGGTATAGAACGCTATCTCGTAGTAGCGTGGTTTCTGTCTCTTTCTAATAGAGGAGAGGAGAGAAATACAAGCCGCTCGCGGGCGGCTTATATTTATCAAGTTTTACCGCGACGGTTAGCGAGAATTAGAAAGAGATGGTCTGACACGCTCTCTCTTTTCGCGGCATAGTAAACCGTTGACATAGGTAAGCTGAAATTCGACGGCTTCCTTCAAGAGAACTACGAAAAGAATTACGAAAAATTGAAGCGCTGATTAATTTACGACTATAAAATGAAATGTGATACTTAGGGTATTGCTAAAAATTGCGATTGCTATTGTAAATCGCGCCGGCATTTGATTAATAATACTTTGTTAATGAAATAGAATGTAAATACTTTTGTATGAATATGGAACTGATTTTTGAAAGGTAACCCGGTGGGAATCGGCTTGTATGGACTCTTCGCCACTGGTATTTAAGGGGTTTATTCATAATCGATTTTTAAAGTTTAGTGACCTGCAAGCGTCTAAAATGTATGTTTAAAAAATCACTAGTTAACTTTAAGCACCATTTATGAATAAGAGGGTTAATTTGTTGTGTATACTTGGTAGAGGTCCTAGAAAAGTTAGTTTAAGATTGAAGTGTTGTTATTGATTGTATGAAGTGTTTCCAATATTGTAAAAAGAGATAAAAAAGTACAGAATATGTTTTTCCTCAATATTAATAAAGAAATAAAACAATTTTTTTCTATTCAAAGTATTTTTATTTTTATCGACAATGTTATTCGTACAAACCAAAGGTGTAGAAAAGGATTACAATCTGCCATAGTCAGCTTGACACGAGAATACCTTAGTATGTCTCCCGCTCGGGGCGGAGCGGAAGGGCGTGTCAGACTTTTACTGCATTCCTTCACTTGCTTGTGCTCCAGGGCCACGGTTTGTGTCAGGAACGCATTCTATCGACGCCGATGGTCGGATTGCGCATGCCATTTACCTATGCCATTCGATACTACTGGCAGAATATTTGGTTTGCATTAAGTATGCTTCTGCCAAGAATTGTTCGAGTGGACACATATACCTACCAACATGGCAGTCAGAATTCAGGGTTAATTCCCCATTTCCTAAAATGTAAACATATACATTTTCTCTACGCGGAATTAAGTAAACCTTTTAAAAGGATATGCTTAAAAGACTGTTTTTACAATATTTAATTAGACTAAGATAATACACTAAGATAGCATATTTGTTTACTGGAAGGAGATTAGGTTAGGACTGAAAATATCAGGGTCAACCATGACCCTGATATTTTCAGTGTCGACAAAAAAAACCGATGTCGCCCTTATCAAAGGGCGACATCGGTTTTTTTTAATAATAGCTGAACTTTAAGTGGCAGTTTAGAGGCATGAGGAACAGGGTGTAAAGTTCACTCATCCTCCATAGAAAAGGGAGGATCCTCCGAGCAGACGGCTGTTATGTCTGGCGGGCACATCCTCTGTTGAGGTATGTGTATTGTATGCTAGTTGCACGGTAAACTCTGCTGTTAGATGTAGAATTTTTCGCATGTGGCGGTTGTAGCGTTACAGGCAGAAATCCAGCTGACCGTTGCTTACATAATTAAGCTGTTCTGTGAAACAGTGGATTGGACAATCCATCTGCAAGCTCTTATATTCGACCTCTCTTTGAAGCTCAGTAGGCCTAGTATAAGTTTTCATTACGAAACTCGTTCGTCGATATCGAGCGCGTTTGACTCAGCGATTGGCCCGCTTCAAGGTCGTAAGAACTCTCAACCAATGAGAGCGCCAAATGCGCTCGTTATCAACGATCGAGTTTCGTATTGAAAACTCATACTAGGCCTACTGATTGAGCGTACCCGAACGTTGAGCCCTGAATGCCCATTAACAATTTAGTCGCAATATCAACGCTTGTTAAATTTGCAAGGAATTTGAGTAATTTTTGACAGATAACATTGAAATTAGATTTTTCTCAAATATACAGAAATCGGAGCTTAGATGGGCTTGGTTAAAACTCGAGTAACAATTTATAAACTGTTCAGGTATCACTGGTTCACTTCCTACCTACCTACTAATGGTTATGACTATTCTTAACGTTTACAATGGTGTTTTCAAATGTAATAAATAAGTATGGCTTTCCACCCCTTCCTCTGTTTGCATTGCCATCTACCACGACCTTTCTTCATGGGTAGGAGGCTGTACTTTGTCCCATTCAGGATCATCTGCTTAGTTCTTTCAATGACTGGAAATAAAACAGATTTAATTAGGAATTTATAGGAAACAGACAAAAAACAAGGATTTTGCGAATAAATACTATGTAATAGCTTGCTAACTAACAAATCATGCATCAAATTGTTGGTTCAAAAATTGGCGACGATTTCTTTGTTCTAATTTTGAATTCAGGCCATCTTTCTCTTTTCACTTAATTAAGAAAAGGACAGTAGATAAATATTAGTTTAGTCCTGTGAAATTAAGATGTTTTTCGTACTAAAAATTTAGTTTAGTTTGTGAACAAGGAAATGTCTACTCTAGTATTCAGTTAAAATAAATTAAATTTTAATTAAAATCAGGTAACATTTTTGGAACTCAAAAAACAGTCAGAAAAATTTAAATGAAATTTATTGAATTGTATACAAACATTTAAATACAGTTTACATACGGTTATAGTTAGTATTTATTACACATAAAACATATCGCAAAAATGGTATTAAAAATCTAGTCAATTCAATTCAATTTCGATGTAAATACTGATTAACATGAACATTGACAAGTAGGTAGGTAGGTACAAATATACACTAATACATGCAATTCTAATGTTAATTATTTATTTTATTGCCTTTGGGTGGCTTCCTGCTATCAAATACAAAAGTAGTAATGAAGTAATTGACAACAATATATTAATAAGCCTTCACAATTTGCGATAGAGTATTGATGTACACATTTTACCGAACAAAAAACACTAACACTATACAACTAATACCGAACACAAAAAAAAAGAAACATTTTTCGATAAATAGGTATTAGAATAGAATACAGTACAATCTATTAAATAAAAGTCAAAACTTCGAGAGAGCCACTTGCATAAACCGAAACAATAGTCAGCTGTTTTTCTTTTCCGAGTGGATTTATTGAACTAGACTTGACACATTTTAGTGTATTCGATGGTATTCGCATAAATTGGTGACTGCTCACAATTGCGATATCTGTTTTTTTTTTCTATTAGTAACTGAACTCATGGTATCTGTTCTGGGTTCAAATGAAGCCGACGTAAGGCAATCACTCAAACTAATACTTCAAAAACAGTAGTGTAATGGCCATATCAATGAATTGTGCAAAAAGACTGATTATAGTCGGAAAATATTCAAATATTGCTTATGAATTCGAATATTTAACATTCTCTCCTTTTCCTAAGGACATACAAAAGTTTCCCTGAATTTAAATTTAATTTCATTTCTAAACAATGGAATCGCCAGCAATATTTATATTAAAAACATATATTATATGAAACCGCCACGTAATCCCAAAAAAATAAGTAAAATATCGTACAGCATCACGTCACATCATCATCGTAGGCATACGAGGCCTATTGGTTAGGTAAAGAAACACACCGAAGTAAGTTTATTAAGTAACATGAACATTGACAAGTAAGTAGGTAGGTACAAATATACACTAATACATGCAAATCAAATGATGTTAATTATTTATTTTATTGCCTTTAGGTGGCTTACTGATATCAAATACAAAAGTAGTAATGAAGTACTTGCCAACAATATATTAATAAGCCTTCACAATTTGCGATAGAGTATTGATGTACACATTTTCATAATAACTAACTATACGTGAACTATAAACTGCGAATAACATTAAACTACTTAACTAATATCGAACACAAAAAAATAATGTATAAAAACCATTTGTCGCCGATAAATACGTATTAGAATACAACACAGTACAATCTAATAAATGAAGAGCCACTTCATTCGACTGAAACAATAGTCCGCTGTTTTTGCTTTATGAGTGGCCTTATTTAACTAGCTTTTGAAACATTTAGTGTGATTGATTGTATTCGCATAAATTGGTGACTGCTCACAATTACGAAATCCATTTTGTTTTTGGTCTAATTGTTTGAGATCTTTTTCTAACAAGGGACTTAAACGGGAATTTTGTTTCCATATCCTTTGTAGAGGCCTAAATATGCTACATCCATAGAATGGCGAATATAAGTAGTATCTTGGTAGTTGTGGTGGCCTAGTGGTTAAAACACCAGCCTTTTAAGTATGAATGTGCGGGTTCGATTCCAGGTCAGGCAAGTACCAATGTAACTTTTCTAAAGTTATTATGTACTTTCTAAGTATATCTTGGACAGCAATGACTGAAGGTGAAGGAACACATCTTGAGGAAACCCTGGACTTTATAAGTCTGAAATCGCCAACCCGCATTGAACAAGCTTTGTGATTACGCTCAATCCTTCTCCGTATGAGAGGAGACCTGTGCCCAGCGGTGGGACGATAAAAAAGGTTGATAATGATAACTCAGAGACCGTCCAAGGAAAATAGTATTGGTAACAAGCTATTTCCATTTCAAACATTCGATATATAATCGCAAAAGGTTTCGCCTCTGGCTGGTTTTTGTTAGGCCACACAAAAGAGAGATGGATAAAAGGCGAAACCTTTTACCCTTTTTCCCAAAATTTGGGAGCTAATTCTGAAATTTCGTGCGTTTCATGCGACTTTAGTTTAAAAAGAACCACCGGCAGCGCCAACTCACCCAGCGCACTAGCAGTTATGAGAAATGTTCAGCCCTTTTCTTCACCAGATACGATTTTGTAAACATTTTTGAAGCAAGAAGTAGGTGCTCTACGTTGGTCTTCAGAAGCTGCTTGTAGTACGGCACAACTAAAGCAAAACTAGTCTTGGGCATGTTTGAACAGCCGACCAGCCAGTGTCTTAATTTCACTAAGTCTTACTTTAGTCATCCATGCGTTGCAATTCCTTTTTCTTCTCGGTGTCAGTGTTGGGACTTGTTTTATCACGCTATTAAATTAGTTTATTTTATTTTTTTCTATCTGCGTGCCGCGGTTTGGGCTATCCAACGAAAAAAGAATTTTTCGTTGGATAGCCCATTAATCCAGGAAGGCTTTAGATATAACACCACGCTTCAACCGGCGCGGTTATGCGGCATATGCGGCGCGGAGCGGAGCATATAAAAAACAACATATTGAAACCTACGCGGATCAAACCGCGGCACGCAGATAGAAAAAAATAAAAAAACGGGGCCTTTTTATTAAGACTCCACTGACTGTTTGTTTGTCACCAGAGTTTATCTCATGAACCGTAATAGCTAGACAAATGATTTTTTTACAGATGATGTATTTCTGCCGCCAATATAACAACAATATTTATTTTTTATGCATTCTTTTATGCATTTTTTATGAATTCTTATCAAATAAAATATTTTATGCAACGCTATTTTTACTTTATATCAAACCTGAATATAGATTATTCAGAATAATAGATTCCATTCATTATTTGCATCTGAATAGATTCCAATCGATTGCAAAAAAAAAAAACATTTTTACACCATGTTTTATTTTTATTGGAACAGCCAAGTAAGATAAGAAGCTCATAACTTTTTGGTTTTTCATGATATCTTTTTGAAATTTTGTACATAGATTCTTTACTTAAAAATACTGGACACGTGTTTCGGGTTTCGCATAAACACAAAATAACGTTGTATAAATATATACAATATGTAAAGAAAACCCTGTTCCAGGATAATAAAGGTCAGGTAAACACATGACCAAATAAAATATAAAATTTTACGTAATCATCAGAGTAACAATATTAATGAATTTTGAAATAATCTTTTTTTCTCGCGAATTAATTCCAACTTCCTCGAAATTTGGTAATTTTTAGAAAACTGACAACCTCATTTTGACGGTATTATTATTAGCGATGCGACCACGTGCCACCTGCCCTGCCCCCCGTCGCCCGCGGTAGGGTTGCCTACCGCACATGTATTAAGTTACCTCTTTTTTGAGAAATAATATTATTTTTTTAGGGTGATTTTGTTTTAAAGTTTAGCCCGGCTTTGTATCCATTAGTAGAATCAGTTATCGATACCTAACAATACCTTCACGGATCGGACAGGGTTTTCTTTACATATTGTATAATTTGAAGTCAATAATACGACAATAAATGAATACAATGAATGAATAAATTAATTATCAATGATTTCAGGATATTTAAATTTTTTTAATTTTGATGCTAGAATCTCTCTTACAATAGTCGGGCAAGATCCTCTTCGCCTATCATCAGTAGGTAATTGGGCATGTGAAGTCAGTGTAATTAATGTATTATGAAATTATCACATAAAATATAGCATTAAAATAAAAAAATAAATACTTTCCTTTTCGGTATGAAATCGAAAGACAAATATGCACTGAATTTAAATTTAATTTAGATGATGAACAAGAAATCGGTGCCAGACCCGTCTGTGGGTTTTGCCAATCTTTGACTTGATATAGTGACAAGACTACTAAATATATTTGATAAACTTTTTGCAAATTTCCTTTCGACTGTTAACTGCATTAGATGTATCTTAATAATTTACTGTCGTAAAATGCCGTCCCCACGTTGTATATTTAGTAGTTAGCAGTTTCATAATTTCTTATAACCGTTCCCGCAGGAGGATGGTTGTGAGAATGTGTAAAACCAATTATCTCATTGTCAACTGTAAACACAGTCGCGTTACAGTTCCTATAACTTTGTTTTGAACATCGCCATCTTTTTTTATACATCGCAGTTCGACCCTTATTACGGACAAGAATGTATTTATATCCGTTTAGAATAAGGTTCTCTTTTCCTTGCACTGTCTTCAAGAATATTGGCCCATCTGCAAAATTAACGTAATTGTGAGGGTAGGTAAATATAGTAGCGGTAGAGGTCACAAACAAAAGCGTATTTTTTTATTCTTTCTTCCGTGAACTCCACACAGATTTCTGCGTAGACAATGTTAGTTGATCAATAACAAAAAAAATAAATAAATAAATAGGTTTCTTTATAAATCAAATCAAACCAAAGCATTTATTTCAAATAAACCAGTTTAGTACTTTTGAATTGTCAGAAGGTCGGTCAGTCAGTAAAGTGAAGCAAGTCGCCCATTCCAAAGAGTAGGTACCTAAGGAGAAGAACTGGCAAGAAATCATTCATGTTGAAATCAACCGTGTGAGAGCGATGCAGAAATATACTGTACGCTAAGAGCGTCCATTATGGAAAACACACAAAATAAAAAAATAACAACAATTCAGAAATCAATAAAAAAAAAAGACTAACATAACAAATAGATGCTTTACAGCAAGTACATTGTGCTCACACGTTTGCCATGCAATTATACAATATTAAGAAATTAATCTACACAATGCAAATATAGTTTTGTCCAAGGTTTAGCAGCTCCAACAATGTTCCCGAATACTAATTTTAGCTCCTGTGTAGCTGTACCAGTGCCGAACACCCCTGTCAGCGATGCAATTCCGTAACGTAGGTAGGTACAATATGCTTGGCTACATAGTGTATACTGGATTTGAGTAAAAAAAAAAAAAACATAAACAATTACAAATTAAAACTACAAGAGGAAAATCAAAGAACAAACAGTGTATAGAAATCGGACGCAGCTCAAGCCCAAGCCTTTTTGTCCTCAATATAATCCTTAACACTATAAAATGCTTTCTGACACAACTTACGTTTAATGAAGGATTTGAATTTATTCAGGCTCAGATCTTGAACCACCTCTGGAAGTCTATTGTAAAAATGTAAACATTGGCATCTAAATATAGAAAACTGTGTGTGTGTTCTATGATTTTCATAGTCTATTTGGTATGAGCAGTTGTGTTGCGATGTGTGCCGGGTACGATGCGCCTAATGTTGTTGTGTTGGGAGTTTGGTCGTGGAGGGTCTTCAGATCAATCTCCCTTTGGCGCAGCATCGTTGGTCGTGTTGTTGGGTTTAACATTGCATCACCTCGCTCAACTGCCGTCTTCCTTCCTATTCGCTCAGTTTTTCTGAGTGAATAGACTCTTAATAAACTAGCGCGCTTTACCATCAACGATCGCATCACTGCTTACCATCAGGTGGGAATGCGGTCAAGGGCTAGTTTATAATTATTAAAAAAAAAAAAAAATTTAACTAGTGCATTTTATTATTATTTTAAACTATTAATTTTGTTTGCTTAGTTGTAATTTCATTTATGCATGCTGTGATCTCCTGTAAGTAAAGGAGTACAAATTCGTGATAATATTGTCGTCCATTTTTACATTTTCATGATTTGTGTATATCCTTTGTTGGAGATCTTAAATAAATAAATAAATAATGCTCATAAAATGATAGTAATGTATATTTGCACTTAATAAAACAGTTTTATTAAGGTCATGTCTCTGATCTGCCTTCATTAAATCAGGGATCGCTTTTTTAACTTAAATGTTTAATTAAAAAGCAATAATTTCAGAAACAAGCGCAAAATTAAAGGCAAAATTAAAATTAAATGGACTTTATTTGATTTTCGTAAGCATTTACAATTTACATACATTTACATACAAATTAACATTAAAGTGAGATCTTAATAGTTATTCGTATAATCACTAGCCAAACATTGAACCTTTAACATTACGTAGTTAGGATATTTTAAACATTTGGACCTGAATTTCCACAACCATTTAACTACATAATTTCAAAGAGAGTATATTTTTTGAACAAGTAAGCCTGATACATTTAGTCGTGACGTCACTGTCAAAAGATCATTGTAACATTTTATAGATTAGATGACGGTGTTAACATCGGATATATTTGGAGCTGTGGCGGCATATGTGAACTATGCACATGAATATCGACATTACGCAAAATCCTACATCAAGCAAGCCAAGTTTACCACGCAACTAATATATAAGTACCACCACTAACATAATACCACTAACAGATATCATATATTTTGTTGAAGACTTGAGGAAGTGATGTTGATGACACTGCTGACGAAGTTTCATGAAGGCTGCTAACTTTTATGTTTCGGGGTCAGGTATGGGGAACCGGGGGTGTAAAGTCATCTTCTATAGAAATGGATATGGATCCTGCAACAGATGGGTGTTGTATCTGATGGGCAACGCAACTGCCTCACGAATGATGTCGGGACGTTGCATGCTAATTACGTAGTTAACTCTGCTTGCGTGATGCGAACAATGCCGTCCATAGACGTGCATAATTTAACCACGGTTTAAAAACAGTTAAGTTATTCTCAAGCTTACAAGTTCCTTTGAATAAACACCCTGTACATTTACATTTATACATATAATATACATGATAACATTTATGTTGTGTAACCTAATTCACTATAATTATTATAGTCACTATAATTAGTGTAGCCGCCTGTCAGTGCGACAATTGTAATAGCTAATTCGTATGTATGAAACTTATAATTGATTGATTACGATTGAGACAGCATAAAAACTCACATAAGATTCAAGTTTCAACATTTTAACCAACTGTGCGTTGATAAAGGAATGAAAAGGACACAAATTCGAATACAGCGAAATCATTTCTCAACATTGATTCCGGAGGGTATTTAAAAATAAGTAGTTAGTAGACGCAATTTTTGGCCAATGTATGGTTAAAAGGTTTCTATGTATGTTGTTAGGTAGGTGCTTTTATAATTATGAATTCTATAGATCGATGTATCCATTTTCATACCATACATATATTTCGAAATGAGATTTCACATCATAGGAACGTAGTTACTTATCATCGAAGAACAAAATGTTGAAGAAATTAATGAAAGATCTCGGATCGTAGAAAAAAGGAAAAACATATAAGTGCCAATTCGCCTAATAAAACATTAATTTAACCCAATAAAAAAATTTCAAATAGCAAAAGAAGTTGTTTTTTTTATTCCTTTTAAGTACAATAGGCCGCACATTAGTGTTAATAAAACCAGTATAGGCTGATCTGTCATTCTATTGAAGAACACGTACGTACATGTACGTTTAATTAACTCAAAGTGGCACATCGAGGCGCGGTCTACTGTACAAACAATTTATCAAAACGTATATGAACTTTGTCACGTTTATTGTAAAAGTCACGTCATAGACGTCACCATTTATTTCGTATATCTAAATAGCAAGGTTTTAAGTATAGTAACTGCTTTGGTCTCAAACCTCGGCTGAATGCACGGTATTAAAAGGTACTTAACAAGTCCTATAAATCATGGATGATTTCAGGATTACCTTCTCATGGAAAGGTAGATAAGAATAAGAAAGGAGGCGAAGATAAGGAAGAGAGACGAAACGAGGAAGAGAGAAGAAATGAGAAAGCGAGGGAGAGTAAAGAACAAGCACAGAAGAAGGAGAACGAAGAACAGACAAAGGAAAGGGGGAATAAAGAAAGGGACCAAAATGAGAAGAAGGGCCGAAACGAGGAAATGAGGGCAAATGAGCAGAGCGGGGAAAACAGTGAGAATCACCCAGATGAGGAAAGAGCGGCGGAAGGAGAACAGGACGAGGAGTCATCTGAAATGCATTCTAACCCCGTAAACAATAGAAGTCTATTGCCACAATTATATAATTACTTACCTAAGTTCAATTATTTTCATGACAATCTATTAGAATCTTTATTCGCGTTTGATTACGTACACCGGCCTAATTATGATAATCGGAGCATCCGTCGTCTACCCTTCACCGGTCGACCTCCAGTCCCCATAAATTACGCACGTGACTGCAGCCCTATTGACCTTCGTACTCATATTTACTCTAGTTCCATTCCCGGAACAAATAGACCATTTACATCAAATATGCCTTCTGTACCCGTAAACAATGTACCTACTTACAGACCTAATGCTCAACCTTTAAAAGACACTCGGAATATGTCTCCTATCTCTGTAAACAGTGGATCTAGTTGCAGTCCTATTAACCAACCTGTAACCGAACGTCGGAATGTCTCCTCAACCAACCAACCTGATAACAGACTCGTAAATGTAAATTGGGGTATGCCTCCTCTTCCCTTAATGGATCGACCTACTTACCAACCTATGAATGAACGTCGGAATATGTCTCCTGTCCCCTCAACCAATCAACCTGATAACAGACTAATAAATGAAAATCGGGGTATGCCTCCTCTTCCCTTAATGGATCGACCTACTTTCCAACCTATGATTGAACGTCGGAATATGTCTCCTGTCCCCTCAACCAATCAACCTGATAACAGACTCGTAAATGAAAATCGGGGTATGCCTCCTCTCCCCTTAATGGATCGACCTACTTACCAACCTATGATTGAACGTAGGAATATGTCTCCTGTCCCCTCAACCAATCAACCGGACAACAGACTCGTAAATGTAAATCGAGGTATGCCTCCTCTTCCCTTAATGGATCGACCTACTTACCAATCTATGATTGAACGTCGGAATATGTCTCCTGTCCCCTCAACCAATCAGCCTGATAACAGACTCGTAACTGAAAATCGGGGTATGCCTCCTCTTCCCTTAATGGATCGACCTACTTACCAATCTATGATTGAACGTCGGAATATGTCTTCTGTCCCCTCAACCAATCAGCCTGATAACAGATTCGTAACTGAAAATCAGGGTATGCCTCCTCTTCCCTTAATGGATCGACCTACTTACCAACCTATGATTGAACGTAGGAATATGTCTCCTGTCCCCTCAACCAATCAACCTGATAACAGACTCGTAAATGAAAATCGGGGTATGCCTCCTCTTCCCTTAATGGATCGACCTACTTACCAACCTATGATTGAACGTAGAAATATGTCTCCTGTCCCCTCAACCAATCAACCTGATAACAGATTCGTAAATGAAAATCGGGGTATGCCTCCTCTTCCCTTAATGGATCGACCTACTTACCAACCTTTGATTGAACGTCGGAATATGTCTCCTGTCTCCTCAACCAATCAACCTAATAACGGAGCTGTAAATGAAAATAGTGGTATGCCTCCTCGACCCTTAATCGACCAACCTATGATTGAACCTCGGAATATGGCTCCTGGCCCCTCAACCAATCAACCTAATAACATACCTGTGATTGATAATTGGAATATACCTCTACCCCCAACCGAACGACCTGCTTACCAACCTGTAACTGTACTTCGGGATGCATCTCCTCAACCGTTAACCACTTGATCCATGTCACATGACAGACCTATCGGCCTGTTTACCGACCCGTTCACCAATCGGTTAGTTCACCGACCTGTTGGTGAAAACCAAAATATGACTCCTGTACCGTTAACCAATCAATATATTGATGAAATTCGGGATATATTTCCTTCCACCTTGACATCTCGACCAGATAACATACGTCCATTTACATATTTTTCTGATTGAGTACGACTACAAAGAGCTTACAGATATAGATTTAAAACTGAATTAAATAAGATATATCTGACGCAAAAAAAAAAACTGCGAAAGGTAAAACTGTCCAGCAACAACACAAATACACCGAGCATGATAATTATGTATAAAAATAAAAATTACATCAAAAATGGCTGCTAATTAAGGTTATAAATAGAATTGATTTGCTAATGTAAAAAGATATGTAATAATGAGGACGGATTTTTTTCCACCTGATGATTGACAATATCATCAGTCGTTCGTTGGCAGTAACATTAAATTATAGGTTTAGAATATAGTTTTCTCTTCTAATTTTTAATAAATGTTTGATCTTGAAAATATTGTGTAGCCACAGATGTTAGTAGTACCTAGTAACTTGATTCTGTGTATATAAATGCATAATAATTATCTAACAAATATACATATATTATAATAAGTCCTTATCCCGTATATCAATTTTAAAATTATATCTCAACTATGTGATACTGTTTTAATAATAGTGTTTGTCTTATTAAAATATGTAATATTATAGTAGTTTAACTGTCCCGGCAAACATTGTTTAATCATATAAAGGTTGCCAGATTTTTTCATCATTATATTATATTAATCATATAAATCAAAAAAAAAAAAAGACACCATCTCTAATTTACTACCTAACCTTTAATATCTGTAGTTACCATATATTGAATACTTTGGATATTGTTTTAATAATAGTGTCGTACTAAAATATGTAATAATGTTGTAGTTTAGCTGTCCCGGTAAACATTGTTTAAAAAAAAACTGTTCCAATCTGTAATTTACTACCTACCCTTTTTACAATTATATCTGTAGGTACCATATATTGTATACTTTGGATATTGTTTTAATAATAGTGTCGTACTAAAATATGTAATAATGTTGTAGTTTAGCTGTCTCGGTAAACATTGTTTAAAAAAAAACTGTTCCAATCTGTAATTTACTACCTACCCTTTTTACAATTATATCTGTAGGTACCATATATTGTATACTTTGGATATTGTTTTAATAATAGTGTCGTACTAAAATATGTAATAATGTTGTAGTTTAGCTGTCTCGGTAAACATTGTTTAAAAAAAAACTGTTCCAATCTGTAATTTACTACCTACCCTTTTTACAATTATATCTGTACCATATCTTCCATACTTTGGATATTGTTTTAATAATAGTGTCGTACTAATATATGTAATATTGTTGTAGTTTAGCTGTCCCGGCAAACATTGTTTCGTTATTCTAACCTCTAATTTACGACCTACTGTAATTCTTACCAAATGTAAGTAATTAAAAAAAAAAATCTAGTTAAGCTGTTTTGGAGAAGTTTGTTTATAAACACAATGACATAATAATGTTATTGTGTGTGTCATATTAATAATAATAATCTAATAGATTACAAATTGCATATGTGTAATCTAGCCGTAAGTACTCGTATTATTTAGTAAGAGTTTAACATTTTAAAAATATAAAATACTACACTTTTGTCCTAGTTAAGGAACTATATTGGTGTATGAATTATTAATTTTATTAATCGAGGCTGAATTATGTTGAAAAACGTAAAATTCTAGTTATTTAAGAATTCGAAGATATGAAATTTTTTATAATATTTTTTTAAAGAAGGGTGTAATGATTATAGCAGGTCTTCTGCACGGGAAGAAAAGGCGTGTGTTTATATATGTAATAAATTACGAAAAATTGGCAGTTCAGCAAACATAATATGCTATGTATTCCATTTTTCTATGATCTCCGATGTGTAGATACATAAGTACAATTAATTATTAATTTAATTAATTCAGATACATTCATACTTAAAAGTAAATAGACATCCATTTAACAGAGTCAAGGAACGTATAGTAAAGAATACTTGCTTATACCCGTATTCAAACAAATAGTTGTTTTGTATTTAAAAATTATAAGTCAGAGTATTTCAGAATGTAAAAGAGAGCAAAAAGCGACACCACGTAAGGAGATATAATAAGTTTTATTCACAATAAATATAAATACATAATAAATAGCCTAATGCCATTAATATAAAAATATTCCAGTATGGCGTCACTATGACAGCAGTCTAATTTTTATTAATATTTGATCTTGAAAATATTATGTAGACACAGATGTTAGTAGTAGTAACTTGATTCTGTTTTTATAAATCCTTAAACTAATGTTATAAATGGGAAAGTGAGTTTGTTTTTTTCTGTTCCGCTTTCAAATTGATATTCCCGAGGGAAATATAAAAAGCGCGATATAACCAAACTCCACGCGGGAGAAGCCGCGGGCGGAAAGCTAGTGCATTATATATAATTATCTAACAAATATATATAACTAGCTTTCCGCCCGCGTGGAATTCGGTATTTTTGTTTTCCCTCGGGAATATCAAATTTTTCCAAGATAAAAAGTACCTACCCTATTATTTAATCCGAACTTCTAACTTTACGTCTGCAGAATTTCAAAGCAATCGGTTCAGTAGTTACGGAGTGATAGCGGAACAAACAAACAAATTCACTTTATAATATTAGTAAGAATAATAAATCCTTAATCCCTTCGTCTTTTCCTTTTAGTAGTAAATTTTAAAGTAAGTGTAAATGTTTGAATACGGGTTTTATATAGGAACAATTTAGCTAGGAGGATGTGTGTGCTTATTTTGCTTGTCCACCATTGTGTGTCCAATGGTCACCACGATGGCATGGCAGTCACGTGACCTGCTGTCGGCACACAACCACCGCACTCGAGATGAGCAGACTGAGTGTCGCGTGTATCTGTATCCGCGAATTTTCATAATTTTTGCGCCAATCTCCGATGTGTAGAAAATTGGGCGATCCGCTGAAAATAGAAATAGTATTTTAATTCATATGATTAGATTATTTATACACGCTACTGACCTGATCCACATTCTCCAATAAAACTTGGAACAGAAATTGTAAGACATTAAGATTCAAACTTATCAGGAGATGGGAAAACAGGCAGAAAGCAAGTGATTTAACTTCTAGTCTTAACTTTATAACCGCAAAATATAAAGGGTGTCTCTGATATCGACGCACAAACGAGTTCCATGGATTCAATACATGATTTTGAACTCCCCAGTAGTGGAATTTCTCGTCGGTTTTTTCACTTTAAACCGTTCATAATTGCTATACTTTTATAAACCAATAAGATTTTAAAGGAAAAATTAATTAATTCGCTAATTAATTATAAAACTGGAAAAACTATCCTATCAGCTGATTTAATAGAGTTCAAATCAGGGGTCAACATCATACCCACAAACACGCGCGGCGGCACGCTTGCAACGTTCAAAGGCTGAACCGACACATTTTTTTAAACACTGTGATTTCTGTAACCGCTCATTGACGGTATAAATGACTCATAATTTTATTAGTGGCATGCGGTCTAGCCTTTTCGCGAAGTTTGCGTTACGATGTCAGATACACCCTGTATAATTAATTAACCACCTCGATGTTTTTAACGCCATTTTGTAAATTGGCAATTTCTGTGTTATTTATCTTAAAATATTGCATAATCACTAGTCAGAACTAAGTTCAGTGACCTTGTCGCTATTGTATACCATGACATTATATAGAAATAAAATCATGTATTCGGAATAAATGTTTTTTATTTTAGCTCATAGGAATTTAAAAAAAAATTAAGACATGATACATCTGCCAAACCACACTCCTTTTCCCGTGCCATTAAAACGCAAGACTGACTGCTCTCGCATACAGGTTGTTTCAAACTAAGTACATCATGCATGACACAGTTTAAAACACCCCTTCATTTTTTTAATTATTCAACCCTTTTTTTGTGGGAGTGAGTACAAAACATGATTAACGAACAAAAATGTTTGAATAATTTAAAAAAAGTATCTATGGAATGGCTTGTTGTTCTAAGACGATTAAAATTCCACGGTGTATATGGTCTAGTCATACTATTGCCTATATTAGCACATTATTAGTACATGGTTCAAGCAAACTAAATTACTTTTACAAGGGCTGTTACAATGTTACGTTGCAAAGTTTACAGTTTCAAGTCTATTACAATAACTTTCATTAACAATTTTATAAATTCACATAGTTACTATAACACTATTAGGTACGTACTACTCCATAAGTGATGTAAGTGCAAGCGAGAAGTCAGATGAAAATTATTTATCACTTATTACATGCCATTTATATTTTTTATTTATGTAAATTGCTAAGATAGAAATCCGTGGCATAAATATTAATTAAAACAATAATATAATTATTTAGAATATAACAAATCAGCGATTTCTGCGACTGCTTACCGTCACGCGGGATCGCGGTTAAGCACTTGGTTATTTAAAAATAAATATTTACATAAAATTCTTGAGATTGTTAATGAAAAAGGCATAAATTCTATCGATTTACGTCTTTCGACAAATATAAAATTTAAACTCGATCTAAAAGCGTGAAGAGACCGCTATATCTTCTGTCAAGTAAGTAACTGCAATACCCGTAGCAACTCTCACGGTCTCCTCAGAACATCTCACCAAAGTATACAATCTGATCTATGGTTTCGGAACGCATAGTGGAGAAACATACAATCATTGATCTTATCTATAATATAGACAGAAAATAACAACAATACAATTAGAGAGTATACAATATTCCAGAAAAAGTCTATATCGATTTGATATACAATGCTTATTACCAAATTATCAGTTACTGTGAATATTACTCTAATATGCATTAAATAAAATAGTACATATTGTTATGAATATGGGAGTGTTAAATCTTACTGTGTTTTATACAAATAAAACTAATAATCTTACTGGTTGTGATTCTTAACACATACTACAAAATACGAGCTACATACCTAAAAATGTACCTGTTTATGTATTAGGTGAGTAATAAGATTTGAGGGAGAAGGAGGTTTTGTAAGCCAGTTTTGCTACATTTGCTTAACTATAATGGTATATACTGATCTTAAATAAGATTAACAAGGGCAGAAGGGTTCAGACAAGTGAGTGTTAGGCTGAGGCTACAGTAGGGAGCGATTCGCGATGCGACTGGAAGAGCGAAACGAGAAAAACATGTTATGGCTACAGTACACAGGCTCAACAACTTTCTTAGAATACGATCAAATCATCCATCGCGGTTTACTATACGCATAATGTAGCCACACGCATATTTAGCAGCACTTTTGAACTAGTCGTTCAAGTGAACAATTTTCTAATAAATTCGCTTCAATTTTGCTCATATGTTGATGTAGCCGATGCCGTGATTTCAGTAATGTTGTTCCTATCGCATAAAGAAATCAAAGATCGCTAGTAATATTTGACGTACGGTGTAGCCATATACGTGAGCATTCATTTACTTGTTTTAATCGCTCATGTGTCGCAGGTTGCGTCGCGGCCTAATGTAGCCTCAGCCTTAGAAGCTAGTGTCAGGGGCGGGTGTTAGAAACTAAAATATTAGGTGAGTACTATGATTTGAGGGGAAAAGAGGTATTGTAAGCCATTTTCGCTACATTTGCTTAACTACAATACAAGATAACAGGAGCGGAGGGGGTTCAGACAAGTAAGTGTTAGAAGCTAGCATCAGAGGTGGGTGTCAGAGGCGGGTGTTAGAAACAAGTCCAAATTGCCTTACGTATTAAATGGACAGAGACTAACCTACCCATTAAAAAATGCTACAGTTTTAAAAAGAAACTCCTCATCTTCGCCTTTTTTATACATATTAGCGTCGACTTCCAGTCTAACCGGAAAAGCTGACTCCAAGAATTTAACATGGATCGTCTGCCAATGTAAGTTTTTTTTAAGAATTATTGTCAAACATTCGGGCTTCTGACGACTCGTAACAGTGGCGTTGATTCTCTTGTTTACAAACTAAACTAAATATAAGTTAAGTGCAACTTTTTCTTTAAGAAAAGGATACAAGGTAACATTTTACGTTGACTCTGTCAAATTAAGATATTCCATAGACAGTTTAAACGCGATTGTAAACATGGCAACCTGGCACGTTCTAGGGTCAAAGCGGCACAGGATATATCCAAGTGCCGCTGCGTAAAAGACCCTGTTGGCAACCTACTATGCGAAGACCTCGCGGTGAAGGAGAGATGGCGCTCGTACTTCCACGAGCTGCTGAATAAGCAGCACCAAGAGGTGCAGACACCGGAACTCCCTCCAAATCTTGGATTAGTGCCCCCGATAACGCCTGAGGAAGTCCATACGGCTCTTCGTCGCATGGCAAATCGGAAAGCTGTCGGAGCTGATGGAGTTCCCATTGAGGCCTGGAAGGCGATGGGTACCCGTGGTGTGGGCGTGTTAACTAGCTTTTTGAACCGCGTGCTCCTGACCGGCAAAATCCCATGCCAATGGAGACTGAGCATTATTACTCCAGTCTTCAAAGGCAAGGGCTCGGTACAGGAGTGTGGCAACTATCGTGGTATAAAGGTCATGTCCCACACCATGAAGATCCTTGAGAGGATTATAGACTCCCGGATCCGGCAGGAGTGTGCTGTCTCGGAGTGTCAATATGGGTTTCGTCCAGGGTACGGAACCATGGATCCTATCTTCGCACTAAGGATCGCCATGGAGAGATACAGATCGAAGAACACGCCTCTGCATTTGCTGTTTCTTGATATGCAGAAGGCCTTCGACTGTGTCCCTCGGGGGGTGATCTGGTGGGCACTGAGGTCTAAAGGGGTACCAGAGGCCTATGTTGACATAATTCGAGACATGTACCTCAATTCCGATTCCATTGTTAGGACCGCTGTTGGTGACACTAAACCCTTCCCCGTCACCGTCGGAGTCCACCAGGGTTCCGTTCTTAGTCCGTTTCTGTTCAGCGTGATATTAGACGCCTTGTCGGATAGCATCAGGGATTCACACGAGCAACCTCCTTGGTTGCTTATGTATGCTGACGATATCGCGCTGGCGGACGCGGACAGGGATCGGTTGGTGCGGCGTGTGAATGTGTGGAAGGACTCGCTCGAGAACGGAGGTCTGAAACTCAATGTGGCGAAGACCGTGTATATGGCTAGCAACACGACAGACCCCATGTCCGTGCGCATAGGCGGTGACATGGTCGAGTGCACAGACCAGTTTAAATACTTGGGGTCTGTACTCCACGCGTCCGGCGACATTGATTGCGACGTCAGGGCACGCATTTCCGCAGCTTGGGCAAAATGGCGTGAGGTGTCAGGTGTCATTTGTGACACCAAAATGCCGGTTAAGCTTAAGGGGCAGGTCTATAAGACCATCATTAGACCTGTTCTCCTGTATGGCAGCGAGGCGTGGCCTGTGCTTGAGCGACACAAGCAGGAGCTGCGTGTCACGGAGATGAACATGCTGCGGTGGATGTGTGGAGTTACGCGGAAGGACCGCATCAGGAACTCCCGCATCCGTGGCAGTCTTCATGTCCGTGACATAGCGGAAAAGCTGCAGGAGGGTCGCCTACGTTGATACGGTCACGTCTTACGAAAACCGGCATGTTACGTGGGTCACAAATGTCTTGCCATGGCGCCTCCGCCGGGCCGGAACAAGCGGGGTAGACCAAAGAGGTTCTGGCTTGACGTTGTGAGAGATGACATGCGTGCCAACAATCTCACACCACAGGATGCTAAAGATCGCGCGAAATTAAGTAGGAAAGCGGACCCCGGACTCCAACGCGAAAGCCACGGATGCAACCGGGATAAACGCTGAGATGATGATGATGTAAACATGGCAACCAAAAATACATAAATTGATGGCAGGTGCGGATTAATTTGACCCTAAAGGAAAAGATGTGTAGACTAGAGTAGAGTAGCTAGCCTTTCGGTCTTCTATAGGATGCATTTTGGGGAGTGTGCGAAGGAATTGCATGATTTAATTCCCCCATCTCTGTTCCACCATCGGGCGACCCGTCGTACGGCAAGTTTCCACCCTTACGTTGTTAACACCACTACGATCCGGACGAAGCATTTCGCCTCCTCCTTTATACCGCGTACATCGAGGGACTAGAACAGTTTGCCAGCGACGGTGTTTCCGTCGGACTACAATTTGAGTGTCTTCAAGGCTAGAGTGAATAGGCTCTTAATGAACTAGTGCGCTTTACCATCAACGACTGCGTCACTGCTTACCATCGGGCGGGATTGCGGTCAAGCGCTAGTTTATAATTTTAATAAAAAAAAAAAGATGTACGGAACATAAATTTAGTTTAGTTTGTGACAAGGGAATCTGGGCCATTGTCAAATGTCTACAAAAAAAAAAACAGCCGGGTCTGGCTTAATGCGCTTTCAAAGGCAAAGATGAGGAAAAATAAAAACTTCATCATCAATCTTTTCATGGTACTTTTAGGTTGGGTTGATTAAGTGTCCGTTTCTCTATCTTGCCTTGTACATTATAGAAGACTGCTGGAGATGGGGGATGGTTGTGATGGTTATTGCTTTTAACCACAGTGCCGTCGATGGTGAAGGTGACTGCGGAACAACCAGGCTTCCAGCAGCGCCATCTAGTTTTACTACTCAGCGTTCTATGTTTAACCAACCTATAACCACCCACAAATATGGCTGGCCCTCCTTTGCATGACGATGTGTATACAGGTGCTGAAATAAAAACGGAAAATTTAGTTATTTGCTCGAATTATTTTCGAAGTTTATTATTGCACTGTCAACGAAAAGCGAGTGTTAGCAAACGACAAAGGAGATGTTTCAGAAATGTATGGAGCCTGGGCCAGCATTGTACACTTAATGCCAGGTATAGTTACGCTATAGTCAACTGTTTTTAATGTTTATGTCCTATATTTTGGCTTAGTTTTTATACAAATTCAATTTAACTCGGCCAAGGAGTGCAACACAACCACTAATAAATATGATGGTTAGCAATAAGCGAAATAAGATTTTGACAGTGACATTTGATTGACGTGTCATGTATCTAAGGCTATCGTATTTATATTATCTACCATATGACTGCGAAAAAAACAAAACATGAATTCCGAACATACAGCCCATTAAATAAACATAATCAACTCAAATCAGCACTCGACACGGACACAACGGGAAAATAGAACTGTCAAAGTCGCCAATCAAACGTCATAACCACTGTCATGGCTACCTTACTAAAGGGTTATCTCACTAGAAAACGTTTCAAATAATTAATTATATATACTTGTATTTTTATTCAAATTTATTTAGTAGTATTTTTATGAAAATATTTTATTTTTTTCCTTTTTTATCTATATAGCGTACATAGTGGCCCAAAATGAAACGTCTCATCATCAACCTTTTTATCGCGCCACTGCTGGGCACAGGTTTCCTCTCATACAGAGAAGGATTGAACGTAATCACCACGCTTGCTCAATGCGGGTTGGCGATTTCAGACTTAAAGTCCAGGTTTCCTCAAGATGTTTTCCTTCACCTTCAGTCATTGGTGTCCAATATATACTTAGAAAGTACATATAACTTTAGAAAAGTTGCATTGGTACTTGCCTGACCTGGAATCGAACCCGCGCACTCATACTTGAGAGGCAGGTGTTTTAACCACTAGGCCACCACGACTTAAAATGTAAATGAAACGTCTGCTTTTCGTGAAATAATGAATTCAACATTGTATTGCGATACATTTATACATCTGGTTTTGCAAATGCTGTTTTTAACAACTAAATTTCATTCAAAAATAAAGGAGTAAAAAATAGCTTTTGAATAAAGCCAAATGTGCATATACATACCTACTTTTCCTCGTGACTATACATACTACACTACGATACTACACTATATACCTAAATAAAATAAACCTTAAAAATAGAATTCACACCTATTATTAAAATCAACAAATAATGCTCTGAGCATTAAAGTGAGTGTTGATTTGCTCACTTTCTGACAAGCGTACTTATTGAGTTAAAAAGTAAGTATACCAGTCATAAAAACTATTTCTTTAATTCATAGTCAAAATTAATTAAATACATTGTGAAACTTGAATAAGATTTTATTTATTTATTCTATTATTTATGTACATACAATAAAATACACATTGATAAGACAAACTTAAGATCTGAGTATAAAGGTGCTGCCTATTTCTTAAGAAATTTCTTCCAGCAGACCTGCGAAAGGAGAAGTAAAACAGAAATGTAGACAATAGTGTGTAAGAACAAGGAGAAAATGAAATATGGATTTATTCAACAAATAAATCCAATATTAGGATGTGGTGAGTCCTGGAACTGAATTATTATTTATTTATCTTCTTACACCATTACAGGTTACCTTAATGCGATAAAATGTGCTTATAGTAACCAAAAATTATTTATAACAAATTATAAACAATACATTTCTTGTAAATTCACTACAACTACAGAATAAGTTCATGTCACTCGCTATGAGGTTGACCACGCAGAGAATATTGAGATAAAGTCAAATATTTATGAACTACACATTAAACAAATAAAAATATAATAACTGAAACCAATTATAATGATTTAGTAGATATAAAATCATTTTAATTTGAGTATTACTGACTCGTAATAGAAATAACACACTCATGCGCTCACTTAGTCACTTCACACTCAAATCATTACGAACACAATATTGAATCCTTAGAATAATAACACTGAATCTTTTATTCAAAACAATTTACGTAATGAAAATAGTTTTTGTTAGATTTTATGTATTTATACTTAATTAAATTTAAGAGTTAATTGTATATCTGCTCTAATATATCATACAATAAGTATGTCATAAAAGATAAATATAATGTCCTCGACTTACGTAGTCTCAAGTTACGTCGAATAATTTTGATACAAATCCTCAAATATACGCCAATTGTTTCTATTTAAGGCATAGGAGAATTCACTTGTTGCGAGGTCAATGTCCTTAGGACCAGCTAATAAGCACATACTTTTGATAATAAAGGATGTATGTCTTTTGTTTTAAATGCAGTTTTTTTTTATTATTTCATGTGGATCCTAACCCTTGATGTTTACATAAAAAAAAACATGTCTCGACTTAAGTCGTTTCGATTTACGTCGCGTATTTCGAAAACCTAACATGCCTTAAGTACGAAGACTGTTGTCTGCATATGTCATTGATAATTCTTAAAATGAATAAATTAGGAAACCGGCTGGTCTTAAAACCCGTCCTTCGAAGACATATGACGTCATTCAAAGTGCACTGCGCTCCGCTTTACAGCCTGCTTCCTTTCACCAAAAGTATGATTATGCCTTATAAGTGGACACATTAACTAGGGTCGGCAGACTAAAGCACATAAGTCAAAATTTCGGATATTTTTTTTATTACGCTGTTGATAGGTATACATTTTATTCAATACGCGAGCTGGCTAAAGCACATAGGTCACACTCAATTATTTCGTAGCGTATTAGAGTTGCGTACTTTATCAACCAGTAACAATTCAAATACACTCTGACCAACAAAAGCACATAAGTTGACATAAGTTAAAAGAAACACTTCAGGTGTCCACTGGTTTGACTCAAACACTTTAAGTTATGTGATTAGGAACTTCAAGTGTAGCACTATGTCATGAGAATGAAGGTACTTAAAAATAATTTGTTGTCTGAACAGAAATTGAGAAGTGGGTCTAATCTTATGCATACAATATTATTAGTTGTGTACTAACAACTGCTTTGTGAGTTTATTGTGAGTGCAATATTTATTAACATGGAAGTCCAAAGGGGAAAGAAATTAGTAGACATGGCGTTAGTTAGCGAGACAACCAGAAACCGACGAAGGTAACAATTTTTTTTATTATTTATTATAGAACAGAAGCTACGAAAACTTATATATTTAATACGTTTTATTAGATTTTTACGTAGTTTTTTTTTCTTTTTTAGAAAATCGAGGTCAAACGGCCGCTGCAGATGCAATTAGCTTAATAGGCAAACCTATGCCGTCAACATCGCCAGGACATGCTGGCAATTTGATGTTTCAGCCAGAATTTGACTTCTCGAGTGATGATTCTGTGCAGGACTCACGTTGTCAATTACCCAGAATTTCATCCTCCAGTTCAAGTACTGGTGATAGAAATCCCATTCCATCAAATGTTGAGCCGAAAAAAGTTTGCGTGTTATTAAAAGGGAGAAAATGTATAAACGGAACTTAGGGCAGGCCTACAAAACTATAAAGGGAAAGGATATACCAGATCGGAAGATGAAGGAATTGCCTGTGTGCAGGATGAAATGTAAAGAGTGTATAACATATGCCGATAGATATGCCATTTTTACAGAATATTGGAAAATGGGTTCATACGTAAAAAGATCAGCATACATGACATTTTTAATGGAAATCCAAGATAAATCAACACAGAGGGTACGTGCATTTGATCCTGAAAAACAAAAATACAGAATGAAAACTTACAAATATTTTTTCACCATTAACGGTAAACGTGAACCTATATGCCGAGGGTGTTTCATAAAAACTTTAGACGAAACCGATAATTTCATAAAAACAGTTGCTTTAAAAAAGAGATTTTCGATACTGAAACAGACGACAATCGCGGAAAACTATTCCAAAGCATATAATATCAGACGAAAAACGACCTGAAATGAAGTGTCACGTCTTGTCATTTCCATCTTATGAAAGCCACTATACAAGAAGTAGTACACCATAGAAGTATTTGCCATCCCACTTAACAATACAGAAAATGTATGAGCTATTTTGTCATGATTGTAATAATCCACCATCAATCAAAATCTATAGACTAAATTTCAAAAAGCCTCGTGTTGACACTTGTTATACCTACATGAAACAAGTTTCGGATGCAGATACAGTTATGTCAAGATGAACAGGATAAAATCAATCTCATATGTCAATACGAAAATCATAAAGCCCAAGCTTATATATTTAATTCGTTTCACTGCTTTATAAAAATGTGTCGAGTATCATAAATTTTATAAATGATTGAACTATTTCACATAACTTATGTATTACAGTGTTCTTTATAACAAAAGTCATCTAAATATTAAACTATAATGTTTTCATTTAAATACCAAATCTTAACTGAGAGTTATTATTATTTACGTACATAATAAATTAGAATATATTTCTTAATTTTTAAATAGTTTTTTTTTTCTGAAAAGTTCAAAGTTTTGACTTAAGTGCATTAGTTTGCTGACCCTATTACATATAACCACGACACGAACTTCAAGTTGCTTGTGGAGCCCAACCCTTTCGGCCAGAACTTTTCTTTAAGTAAATTCTCGAGATGATGTTCTACACCTTTCGGCCAGAACTCTTCTTTTAGTAAATTCTGGCCGAATGGTATTGCGTGCCGATTTCGTGGCCAGCCAGTCACCGAAACACGACGCCGACACTTTGTGTACATTATCTTTGTAGTTAATTATGTAATATATATTTACAGTATTTTAAGTTATGTATATGTTTAAATGATCCTTGGTGTCTGAAATAAATGGATAAATATATGAAATTAAATATAGCCAAATTATGCTATGTAAACGGTAGATGGTTATGCTCGTTTTTGTATCTAACGACACAATCCTCGATGGTGACGGCGACAGCTGTGCATCCTGGTCTTCGGCAAACCCATCGCGTTTTTCCCTTGTTCTCACTTTGTTTTAACAATCTGTAGCCGCCAATAGTTATCGCCGGACGACCCCGAGAGGTAACCGTTGTTGAGTATTGCACTGAAACTGAAAAATTAGACAAAAGGTTGAGATTTGCTTGATCCATATTTGATTTTTGTTATCGATCAATCAGTTTGGGTTAGAAAAACTACTTAATATTTAGTCCAATCTGTTCGTTTTTTTTATTACTTTTTCGAAAAGAATATTTTTTTTTATAATGATTATAAACTAGCGCTTGACCGAAATCCCGCCTGATGGTAAGCAGTGATGCGATCGTTGATGGTAAAGCGCGCTAGTTTGTTAAGAGCCTATTCACTCAGAAAAACTGAGCGAATAGGAAGGAAGACGGCAGTTGAGTGAGGTGATGCAATGTTAAACCCAACAACACGACCAACGATACTGCGCCAAAGGGAGATTGATCTGAAGACCCTCAACGACCAAACTCCCAACACAACAACATTTGGTATCTCGTACCCGGCACACATCGCAACACAACTGCTCAGACCCGTCCTCTGTACGCGCAACATCGCGCAACACGTGTCGCCAACTACATTTACTACTACTTTGCTACGGACATAAGTCGCGCGATGTCGCCACATATGTCAGGCAAAGTTGCACATCTTCATCTGCCGTCGCTGCAGACATAAGTTGCGCGTTGTCGCCATATTTGTCAGGCGAAATCGGTTTCGCTTGACATGTCGCCGATACTTGTCGTGACACATTTGTCCCCTAGTGTATCTGTGGCTTTATAAGTGACGCATTAGGGGTCAGTATATGAATTGAAAAACTAATATTTTAAAGTAATTTATTACACGAACAGAAAAGAGAATAAATAATAACATGTTTATAAAACACAGAGAATAAATACCACAAAATAACAAAAAATCTGTTTTTTTTTTTAGTATAATAAATACAATGTATGTTTTGTAATATATAAAAATACAATTAGGTACCTATTTTTTTGTAGTATAAAAATACAATGAAAGGCAATCATTGATGTTTTAAAGTTACAAGATGTTAAAAGTTTGGATGATTATGATTGTTATTACATTTCACAATAATATCATCAATGGTATAAGCAGCGGCGGTGCAGCCCGGTCTCCTACAGCGCCATCTTGTTTTACCATTCCTTAACCTATGTCTACCCAAATAATACCCATCAATAGCTATCGCTGGGGCTCCTCGGGGCGAAGTTACAAACACCGGCTCTGTAAAAGCAAACTTCTACATAAGTATAATACAGCGGTTAAGTTCGAGGGATACCATCGTACAATATTCAGTAAATACTTACGAGTAAATACTATAAAAAATTGAAATCATAATTGAAGAATTAGGAAGTATGTATAGCTCAACGTTAGAAGCATTTTCTCGGTGGTAGGCCACATCGGCTGCCGGCAGAAGTTACCACCCACCAGACAAAGTCTTGCCGCCAAGCGATTCCTCGTGTTCCGGCATGATGTCTGGTGAAGCCGTACGGAGGACGGGTTGTGTTGCGATGTGTGTCGGGTACGATGCGCCAAGTGTTGTTGTGTCGGGAGTTTGGTCGTGGAGGGTCTCCACATCAATCTCCCTTTGGCGCAGCATCGTTGGTCGTGTTGTTGGGTTTAATATTGCACCACCTCGCTCAACTGCCGGCTTGCTTCCTATTCACCAAGTTTTTTAAGTGAATGGGTTTAATAAACTAGCGCGGTTTACCATCAACGATTGCATCACTGCTTACCATCAGGCGGGATTGCAGTCAAGCGCTAGTTTATAATAATTAGAAAAAAAACCAGTAGATCGTATGTGTAGGTCGTCGGAGCTATACATTCGTCCTAATGCGTTGCGCGTCAACTACCCTTGACTAAAAAAAACTAATTAGTCCGTCAGTCAGATTTCCAAAAAATACTAGACACGTATTTTTTCTTTTTTCATATAAACAAAAAATGAAGACGACACAGTGCGTTGAAAACTCGTGTGACGTCACTGGTCACTGTACGCTACACTTTTTAGCGAGCAGTGACGTCACCAGTCACCACTTTGATGCCTTTTATATTTGTCAATTTTTATTGATTTGATATAACAAAATATACGTATCAAATATGTTTCTATAATCTGAATGACGGACTAAATAAAATATTTTTTTTCAGGAAAAATCCCTATTGCGTCGTATCGTCGCGTATATACATATGACGCAATGCTTTTAAGGTCAAACTATACATGCGACCTAATGCTTTGTTAATGATTGTTACAGTACTCTGTCACCCTTTTAAAATTTAATTCATTATTAATTTAGATAATTGTATGTATGTACATAATTAAATTATTTGGAAAAGTATGAAAATCTATTTAGAACTTAATCGTTTTAGATATGTACATATTTTTCTTTGATTTGTCGTGAATAGTCGTTCCATTTCGGTAAATTAAACACTGAATTCATAAAGTAAATGTTTTATTTATAAGAAAATAAAGAAAATTATAGTCATTTCAAATTATAGACAAGGTTGCGACCGAAAAAAACATTAATTATAGGTATCAGTAACTCCTCTGAGTTACAACACTTACTGACCATAGCATTATAATTAGTGTTCTCTTAACAAGCATCAAGACCAAGACCATTAAGTCAATTATTGTTTATTTATTTGGGAAAGAACCAATTATATTTAATAATCATTACAAAATTATTGTACTTAACATAACAACAACATAAATTATACTTATAACGTACCTACTAAAAATATGGGACAATTTCTCAGAGGAGCGTAACAAAATAATAAGATGACGTCAATAATAATACCACCTTCCTATTTTATTTTATTACGTCAGAATACGAAATTGACCAGTTTTATAATTTTTTGCTTGATTTTTTTATATTCATAAACTACAGTTTGACCGCAATCCCACCGATGGTAAGCAGTGATGCGATCGTTGATTGTATAGCACGCTGGTTTAGCTTACTTACTTAAAAAAACTAAGTGAATAGGAAGGAAGATGGCAGTTGAGCAAGGTGATGCAATGTTAAATCCAAAAACACGACCAACGATGCTGCGCCAGAGGGAGACCTGGAGAGCCTCCACGACCAAACCTCCGACACAACAACATTTGGCGCATCGTACCCGGCACACATCGCAACACAACTGCTCAGACCCAACCTCCGTACAGCCATTTCTGCGTCTGTCCACTTACTTTATATGTAGATTTAAATAAAGAGATAAAAAAGCTTCCCTCCTGCCTGGACTGTATTTTTTGATCTCTTTCTTAATTTAGAACTCTTCTGATCTCTCCATATTTTTCGTTGGTTCTCTTTTTCTTTCTCTGTTAGCTCTTTAGTTGTTTTTCTTTTAGATTTTACGTATTCAGCATGTTTTTTTTTTTATTATTTTCAGTTTTTCTGGATTTTGTTTTAGTCGCTCGCGATATCTTTTCGCTCGTTCCGCTGGCGTCAAAGCCTTTTTTGTATTGTTTGTTATTTTTTTATCTGGAACAGCATGATTAATTAGGGATAATATTTTATAATTAGTAGTAGGTTAGACCCAACAAGACGACGACTTAGCGAAATAAAATAAAAAAAATTAATGCTAAAATTTATTGTAACTCAGTAGGAGTTTCCACTGAGTTGTGTTTTTGTCCTTTTAAGAAATAAATTATTTTGTTTTTAAATAAGTTCATGTTAAGAAACTGAATCATTAAAATATTTTAAAAATAAATGTTTTCATTTGTCATTCGAATCCCATCCTATTTTATACGTGATTTAAATAATAAAATATATATTCAGGCTTATAGTTTAAACAAATTCCTGAAGCTCCTGAATACCTTTTTCAATGATAAAAATATCTGTAATCGAAAACTATCAACATTCAGAGCAATAATGTATGAACTTGGTGGGACATACCCCAAAAACCATACTGACAACGAAATAAAAATTTGCCCAGTAATAGGTGAACTCCCCATGCATACTTCAATTTTATTATTTGTATAGATATGAACATGTAATTATATACAGTATGTTAAGAAAACCCTGTCCGACCCGTGAAGGTGTTGTTAGGTATCGATAACTGATTCTATAAATATTATTTCGCAAAAAGAGGTAACTTAATAAATGTGCGTTATGCACACTACCGCGGGGGCCGGGCGGCAGGGCACGCAGCACGTGGTCGCATCGCTATTCGCTCATAATAATAACGGTGTTGTCACTTTTTAAAAATTACCAAATTTCGGGGAAGTTGGAATTAATTCGCGGGAAAAAAAGATTATTTCAAAATTCATTTGTATTGGTACCATGATGATTACGTAAAATTTTATATTATATTTGGTCATGTGTTTACCTAACCTTTATAATCTTTATGGGTCGGACAGGGTTTTCTTAACATACTGTATACTCATTAACTGTTTGTAATAATACTAAATTCTACACATAGTATAGTCTGGTGCAGCGGTCAACACTGCCTGCGACGTGGAGGCCCCGGGTTCGATCCCCGGCCAGGTCATGATGGAAAATGATCTTTTCCTGATTGGCCTGGGTCTTGGATGTTTATCTATATATGTATCTATTATAAAATATAGTATCGTAGAGTTAGTGTCCCATAACACAAGTCTCGAACTTACTTTGGGGCTAGCTCAATCTGTGTGATTTGTCCGTAGGTATTTATATATTTATATACTTTAGTAAAAAAAAAAAAATAAGCAAACGAACTTCGTAAAAAATTAGACCCAGAGTGGAAAGTCATATTTGGCCTGTTATTTTATATTTTATTTCAGATTAAGACATGCAACAAATCATTTGAACTTTAACGAGAACAAAACATACAAAATCTTCTTGATCTGCAGCAATTTTCGTAATTGTAATAGTACAACCTACAAATAAGTCTCCGCTGTTTTTTGAACACGCGGACGAGCATTATCACATCATCATCATCATCATCAACCTTTTTAACGTCCCACTGCTGGGCACAGGTCTCCTCTCTTACAAAGAAGGATTGAGTGTTGACCACGCTTGCTCAATGCGGGTTGGCGATTTCAGACTTTAAGTCCAGGTTTCCTCAAGATGTTTTCCTTCACCTTCAGTCATTGGTGTCCATGATATACTTAGAAAGTGCATAATAACTTTAGAAAAGTTACATTGGTACTTGCCTGACGTGGAATCCAACCCGCACACTCATACTTAAGAGGCTGGTGTTTTACCACTAGGCCACCACGACTACCAAGATACTCTTATATTTGCCATTCTATGGATGTAGCATTTTTAGGCCTATGCAAAGGATATGGAAACAAAATTCCCGTTTACGTCTGGAATCGAACCCGCGCACTCATACTTGAGAGGCTGGAGTTTTAACTACAAGGCCACTACGACATTATTACGACAGCATTATCTCGCCGGAGAATAATTATGTCATACCTGGAGTAGTAATGAGCGCGTTTTGCCTCTTCCTTCTATCTTCCTCCAATTATGCTTCCAATTCCGTGTCTTCGTACGATTTCGGTCTTCCACTACCTACTTTCTTCGTCTTCACAGTTCCAAAATTTTTTAACCCACTCACGACAACTTCTCTCTCTTAAAGCAGCTTCACCATAAGCTTCTACGAACCATAAGTTTACAATATCACATTTTACATAACGTAAAACGTAACGTAACGTAACTTCAATTTCACCGTAACCTCTTCGTCAGGAAAAAAAAAAGAAAAGAAAAGAAACCGTTTATTTGGCGCACACCCTTATAAATACATACAGTATAGGTATGTAGTGACAGTAGTGGTAGACTAATAATAGTTTTAAATAAAGAAAACAAAACAAAAAAAAAAAGAGTAACAGATAAAAAAAGACAACACATGTGAGTCCAACGGACAACTACGTAGTTGTTGCCTGATGCTGGTTTTCAACTGAACCTTGTTATGAGTGTATAATTATTTAATTATTGTGTTTGTGTGATAAATCATAAATCGTAAATAAATATGTGTTCAGTGTATAAAATAGGTAAGTATCTGTCTATGCATGGCATACCCACAATTGGTAAATTGGTTGCAGACACGCGGCGGTATCGCAGGCGCGCGGACATATTTTGTTCTACGGCGGAAACTTATTGGGACACCTAATATAAACTTGTTCTTTTAACAAAACAATCCTTTGGCGTTCATGTTTACTAAGATATGTGCATTAAAAAGCATTATGGATCGACAAATTTTCTTGAATATTGCAATAATATCGAAAAGGTATTATACGTAATTACTATAATCTGTTTTATGAGAACACGGTACTGATAAACTCTGTTCAACTAATAAATATTAATTGAAGGCAAGTAAAAAATATTAATTTTTCATCTACTTTCAATTATCTGTTTATTCACTTCCAAACATACCGTGACGTAGTACTTATATATTTGTGTTCTATATTTTAAGTACATGCGAAGAGTAGCCAGCCTGTAGATGTTCTATGGGATGCATTTTGGTGAGTGTGCGGGGGAATTGCATGATTTAATTCCCCCATCGCCTTTCAATCATCGGAAGACCCGACGTACAGCCAGTTTCCACCCTTACGTTGTTGACACCACAACGATCCGGACGAAGCGTTTTGCCTCTTCTTTCATATCGCGTACATCGAGGGACTGGAACAGTTTGTCATCGGCAGTGTTTCCGTCGGATTACAATTTAAGTGGCTGCAAGGCTAGTGTGAATAGGCTCTTAATAAACTAGCGCGCTTTACCATCAACGATTGCATCACTGCTTACCAGGCGGGATGATCAAGCACTAGTTTAAAATTTATAAAAAAATGTGTAGTGTCATTATTGATATTTATTTACAAAAAAAAACTTTTTTATTCGAGAGTGCAATAGGGTATTTGACTAAAAAAACACTAATTATCTCAGCACAGAAGAGCCTGGAGGATAGTTTTATCCGGAAGATGGATGAACTGGAAGCACAAATCCAGAGTGCAGGACCAGCGAAGGATACTGTAGCTAGAGTTGCTGAAGAGTTCCGCACATTTAGAGAACTGATCTTCAGCATGTTAAGCCTTCTTAGAAGACAGATCAGCGAGTGTGCTCGGCAAGTCGACAGTTTGGAGTCCAGGCAACGTAGAAAAGCTCTGATTTTCCAGGGAGTTGCCGAGGTTGATGGGGAGGTTAGCAGCGCAGTAATTCTAGAGGTTTTACGAAAAAAGCTAGCTCTCAATACTGTTACTGCATCTTCCATCAAGGTCTGCCACAGACTAGGTGTAGTTAATAAAGATCACCACAGACCCATCCTCGTTAAGTTCTCCAGCTATGATGACAGGGCTGCAGTTTGGAGAGCGAAGACTGGACTTAAGGGTTCTTCCATCTCCGTCAAGGAATTTCTAACAAAGACCCGTCAATCTGTATTTAGGAAGGCGCGGCTCCATTTTTCGATGCGGTCGTGTTGGACTCAGGATGGCGTGATTGTTGTTAAGGCCCCTGATGGTAGCAAGCACAAAGTTACAACATTGGAAGAACTGAGTCCTCTGCTAGAGAAGTATCCAAAAGTTCAGACGTCTGGAGGTAACCTGAAAGACAAAGCACGTTAATTTTGCTAATATTATATTATGGGTAATAGTTTTTCACAACATGCCAATTCCTACATTCTGTAGGTTATTTACTTACCTTATTCATCTATCTATTACGCTATTGATACGTCACAATCTTTGCTATCCCTTAATTTCTTGTCTTTTATGTCTACATTTTACAATTTTAGATCTGAATAGTCTGTTTACCCTCATTAAGTTTTCTTTTTTTCTCATTTAGATAAATATTATATTATAACATAACCCTCATTTTATTTTACAATGCTTATGTATGTCATGTCAAATGTTTTTGTGTTCGGATATTTTCACGATGTCAATATTATTGTTTAATGAAGGGTGCGTTCCGAACACCTTAATTAAGTTGTTATCGTATTGTGATTGTTAGCTGGCGGGTGATGCAGTGATGCAAACACTGCTTTTTTTTTGTGGTATATATATTTTGTTCAGTTTTATTTTTATATATTTTTAATTATATATATTTATATATTTTATGTCAGTACCCTTTGAGAATGAGTCTTTTTTCTCTGCCAATGAATCTATTGCCACTTCCGATGATAATAGTTTTTGCTCTGTCACAGACACTCTTGGTGATTTTTTGCGTCAGACGTTTAATCAAAACCTTGACCGTCAACTTAACATCTGTCACATCAATGCCCAGAGTATTCCGAGCCATTATAATGAACTATACGACACGTTTGCGAACAACTACGTACATGCCGTCCTGATATCTGAGACCTGGTTAAAACCAGAACTTCTTTCCTCCTCTTACTCTCTTCCGGGATTCATTCTTCTACGGAATGATAGAGTCGGTAGGAGGGGGGGTGGTGTAGCAATTTACCTTCGAGCTGATCTTCCTTTTAAAATTCTTGCTACTTCTCCCTCAAATAGTTCGGCTGAGTTTCTTTTTCTTGAGGTTTGTGTTAAAGGAACTAAAACCATTATTGGAGTTGTATATTGCCCCCCCTCCCTTGATTACTTCATCGAATTCGAATCGATCCTGGAATCTTTGGGTTCGGAGTACGCACATCACATAATAATGGGAGATTTCAACACCAACCTCCTCGCCCTTAACTCCACTCGGTCCTGCAAACTCCTACAACTGGTTGAGTCAGCTAGTTTGCACGTGTTGCCACTGGAAGCAACGCATCACAACACTGTCGGTGATGATACCTGGCTCGACCTGATCCTCATTTCTAATCCTTCCCTAGTTTCCTCACATGGTCAACATACCGCTGCTGGCTTTTCTCATCACGACCTTATTTTCCTGTCCTATGTCCTTAAGCCCCCAAAACCAAAACCTAAATTCCAGTACAGGCGTGCCTTTGCGCGGATGAACACTGAAAAACTAATACATGATGCTGCAAATATTGACTGGACGCCCTTGGAGGAAGCTACTACAGTTGATGACAAGATAAATATTTTTGACTTAGCTGTTGTCAAATTGTACGACACTCACGCTCCCATCAGGAAAGTAAAGCTGAAGCGGCCGCCTGCTCCATGGATGCATCAGGGTATTCGGATGGCTATGCGGCGTAGGGACCGCGCGTTCCGGAAATTTAAGAAGGATAAGTCGGAGAATAACTGGACTCTCTTCAAAACTGCTCGCAACTGTTGTAACAAGATGATACGCAACGCTAAACGCCGCCACATTCTTGATAATATCACTTCTTCTTCTCCTGCCGATATTTGGAAGTTCCTTAGAACTCTAGGTATTGGCAAAACGCGGCATTCAGACCTTCCTAATACGTTTAGTTTGGACGAACTAAACCGTCATTTCACCACTGCGCCTACTCTTGATAGCCATACCAAATGTCAAACTATTAGCTACCTTACTGGTCTGACGCGCCCCAATATTACCCCCTTTGTCTTCACCCCCGTTGACCTGGAAGAGATTAAGAAGATTATCCTATCCATTAAATCTAAAGCCGTGGGCTGCGACAACATCAGCCGCTATATGATAGTGACGGCTCTCGACCCGCTCCTTCCTACAATTTCCCATGTTATTAACTTCTCCCTATTTACTGGTGACTTCCCTTCGGTATGGAGGAAAGCTCATGTTTGTCCTCTACCTAAAGTTCCCAATCCCACCCTTCTTAGCCACTTCCGTCCTATCTCTATCCTCCCCTTTTTATCTAAAGTGCTTGAGGCCTGTGTCCACAAGCAATTCTCCCACTTCATTCAGCTAAACTCCCTCATTAGTCCTTTCCAATCTGGGTTCAGGCCCGGTCACAGCACAGTTTCTGCTTTGCTTAAAGTGACTGACGGTATAAGGCGGGGAATGGAAGACACCAAAGTCTCCGTTTTGGTTTTGATCGATTTTTCGAACGCTTTCAATACCGTCAATCACGAAGTCCTTTTATCCATCCTTTCCCATGTTATGGTCTCTTCCGAGGTTCTGGATTGGTTCTCCTCGTATCTTCGGGGCGTCAGCAAGCAGTTCTGGCCGGAGATTCATCTTCTAACTGGTGTGAGCTTGTTTCTGGCGTCCCTCAAGGCGGTATATTATCCCCACTTTTGTTCTCAATCTTTATTGATCTCATTACTACTGAACTTCAGTGTGCGTATCATCTTTACGCTGATGACCTCCAGCTCTACACTCAGGCAAGTGTTGACAACTTATCGCATGCGATTGGGGAGCTGAACCGGAATTTGGAAGTGGTGAGGGATTGGTCTAGTCGTTTCGGGGTAGCGGTTAACCCTACTAAATGCCAGGCCATTATTATAGGGAGTTCCTTTAATCAACGTAGGCTGAGTGGCTTAGTGGTGCCACCGGTTATCTTTGATGACAAAGTCATTCCGTTCAGCTCCGACGTCAAGGATTTGGGTCTGCATGTTGACACTTGCCTGGACTGGCGTAAGCAGGTTGCAAGTGTGTGCAAAAAAGTCACCGGGACGTTGCGGTCGCTTTATAGGCTCAAAAATGTTCTTCCGTCACACACAAAGGCAATGCTTGTCCAATCCCTTATCTTCCCCATTATTGACTATGGTGATGTGTGTTATTACGACCTGAATGCAGATCTACTCAATAAACTTGACCGACTTCTAAATAACTGCATTCGATTCGTATTTAATCTTCGTAAGTACGATCATGTATCTTCTCACCGGTCCATCTTGAAATGGCTACCCATCAGGCAACGCAGAGCTCTAAGAGCCTTGACGACCTTGTTTTCACTCCTACACAAACCCTGTTCCCCTTCTTATCTTACTTCACATTTCCAATATTTATTCTCTGCGCATAATAAGAATCTGCGCTCATCCAATAATTGTCTTTTACGATGTCCTTCTCACCGCACTGGTTTTCTTAATTCTTCATTTCTGGTTCAGGCGGTTTTCCTTTGGAATGATCTTCCTCAGACTATCAGGACGTTGACAAGTCGGTACACATTTAAAGTGAAAGCTCGGGAATACCTACGCAAGAAATTGGCAGATTCATCACATATATAATTTTTTTTTTCTTTTCTCTATGTTTTTTTTTTTAACTCTCTCTTCTGTTTATATTTTGTATGTATGTATTTATGTATTTATTATAATTTTTATATTTTTTTCTCTCTTTTAACTTTAATTTGTTTGCACCTACCATGTTTTGTCTCTGCATCACCTCAAGGTAGACTGGTAGAAAATGCCTAAGGCATTAAGTCCGCCATTGTGCAATGTTTGTGCATAAAGTTTAAATAAATAAATAAATAAATAATTAGTCCCTCAGTCAGGTTTCCAAAAAATCCTAGACACGTATTTTTTCTTTTTTCATATAAACAAAAAATGAAGACTACACAGTGCGTTGAAAACTCGTGTGACGTCACTGCACGCTACAATTTTTAGCGAGGAGTGACGTCACCAGCCACCACTCCTGATCTTTGATGCCTTTTATATTTGATTTGATAAAACAAAATGTACGTATCCAATATTCTTCTATAATCTGAATGACGAAAAATAAAATTGATTCTATTCATTCAGATTATAGAAAAATATTGGATAGAATTATTGGTTGAAGTTTGGAATCGCCAAACCGCATTGAGCAAACGTGGTGATTACGCATAAATCCTTCTTTGTATGAGAGGAGGCCTGTGCCCAGCAGTGGGACGAAAGGTTGATGATGATGAAGATGAATGTATATCAATTAATAACTTAACTACGTTCAGGGACTTTTGTAGTACAATTATCACAAGTTGTTTTGTAAGTTATTTAGTCAATAACTTATGTTGAAGAATATTGATTAGGAAATATTTCAAGCAAATGTTATTATCAACGACTTCTAGCGCTGACTGTTTCAACAGGATGATAGAATGGCAATACAATAACAAAATAGCCTTCTGCTAAGGATTCTAGTAAATGTACAACTTCAAAGTCACTCCCTGGCCATGGTCTGGAGCGAGAGTGCATGGCAGGTCGTTACCTCGTTCTGCAAAGCAGCAATGCTCGCAAAGCTTGAGAGAGAGGCAATCTCTGCGCCACCACGTTCTAGCCGCCGCGGGAGACGCCCTGGTTGTCTGGTGACAGCAACAAATTCTCGGCCACCGTAGACACGGGCTTGCGGGCAGCAAATAATGGGTAGCTCGCCACTCGGTAAGAACCAGGCCTGGAGTAATGGCGTGTTGTAGTTCACTCGCGCCTCAAAGAGATGTCAGCAGACCGTGATATCCTTGATGATATCACGCCTGCCAGGGTCGCGGGTAATATTCGAAAGAGATACCTTGGCTCCTGGCGCTCAGATAATTGGAGGAACACGGGTGGGTTTTAGTCAGTAAAAGTCTGACACGCCCTTCCGCTTCGCCCAGCGCATTTCCCATAAAAAAAAAATACGAGTGTGCTCGTAGTGTGACCACACGACTGAAGTGAAACTTCTTTCGCTCCATCTGTATGCATATATATGTATATGTGTGTGTACAATATATACATGTATACACATATACATATATTAATTATCTATAAATATTTAAATTTATTTCATGGTTTCATTGGTAAATTAATATTTTTGCATAGATCTTCTATTTTTATTGAAAAAAAAAAAAAAACTCGTAGACCTTGTAGTACCAAGCTCGCGCCACGGGCGCCTGTGTTTTTATATCCCCCACTTAACTTTCGTTCGCCTTGCCCAATCAGTTTTCGTAACGCTTACGTCACGCGTTCGCCAGCTTACTCCCCAAGTCAAGCGTGCGTAAAGAAGTTTCACTTCAAAAAAGATTAAACATTTTAACAGTAACACCACTGAATGCGATCACCACATCTGAGTCCTATAACGCTGTCAGTGCTAACATGGTTCTGAAATATTTATACAATAATCTCTTGAACGTGGTTCCTTAATGCTGAAAGGGTTGATATTATGACTTTTCAGTACCTAGTGAAATCCCCATTCGTTATCATTTTGTACCGTGCTTTCACCACGCCTAAACTGTGCAATTTCGATGCAAATTCAAAGACAGTTATGCGAGACTCATTTATTAATCGTGTACCCACATCCCAAAATAAAACATAAACTAACAAATAATTTTCAGCGCAAATACATTTCTTATAGGTAATCTAATTTAGTTAATATGTATATTTAAATGGATAACGGCCCATATACCTGAGTCTCAGCTGTGGGAAAATAACTTTGCAGAAAATCTGGTTAAAGACATTTAATTCTCATCAAGAAACTTTGAAATCACTTACACGAGACCTTATTTTTTAATAAAAAAAAAAAAAACCAATCATTATCCTTCGGCTTTCAGCTTAAAATCTACTACGTATTACTACATTAATACTTATTATTTTTCTTTTTAGCTTTGAGGGTACTTCAAAAAATCCAACACTGCCATTATGCGTAACTACCCTCCCCTGTTAAAGAGTGCGATGCCGCTGTCATGATATATTACATTGGTCAGTAGTAAAAGTTTTGTATAGAGATGATATTTTTAACTTTGAATTTTATTTATATTAGAGTAATAAAATAATAAATAATAAAATTTATTTATAAAGACAAATTTTTCACACGGTGATTTCAACATGAACGATGTAATCAAATATTTATATCAATAGCTTGATAATTTAAAAGAGTGTCCATGGAGTTTTTTGCCCGTTCTTCTCCATAGGTACCTACTCTTTGGAATGGGCGACTAACTTCACCTTACTGACTGACCGACCTTCTGACAATTCAAAAGTGCCTGTAACTGGTTTATTTGAAATAAATACTTTGATTTTGATTTTGATGATAACATAAGCACAACAGACAAAAGACAGGAAAACTGTACCACCCAGCAGCGGGACAATAAAAAAGGTTGATGATGATGATGTCGTGCAATGTAGTAGCGCTGGACCCCACACTAGGATACCCTGTGTCGTGGGATCTAAAGAATAAATACTCTTTATCGTGTACAGTAAGGGTCAAAAGTGGAGTACCACTTTTGACACTTATTGTTAAAGTTCAAAAGTGGTAATGCAGTTTTGACTCCTGACTGTAAATTATATAAAATACAGAAATGAAGATTTTTCAAAAAGAAAAATCATGTTTAGGGAAGATGGTTGTGAACATTATCGCACTTTACAATCATGTTTTGAACTGTTAACGCGTAGGCAGTACATCCAGGTTTCCAGCACCACCATCTCGTTTTACCGTTGTTATTTAACCGCTTTCTATACAGGTGATAACCACCAATAGCAATCTTTGGGCCTCCTCGGGATGACGTCATCAATATTGGCACTGAAACAAAAAACAAAAATACCAAGTTATTTTTTGCTTGTGCTGAACTCGAAAGTTATAGATAAAACAGTAAAAAAATTAAAGTTTACCCTTATTTTATAATACCTTATAGAGGCTATAAAAAGGGGTTTGAAGATTTTTATAATATTTAGACTGGCAAAGCGACTGTCTCGCCATTTTGGAATTGGCAGTCACCTGTGACTGAAAGCTATATATATCGGCAGCTTAAGTCAATGTAAAAATATAACTAAACTTCTTACCCTTTATAACAAAAATGGATTTTATTTAAATCAGGTTTAAGTAACCTAAACGGTTATTGAATTATGCACTTAACCATCATAGAAATACAGTTCTTTATATAAAAATGACAGCTTTCGGTGCTAAGTTGTCACTTTTGTATTAACAACTTTGACTTAACCTCAATAAAGTTCGAAATAGAAATACTGACACTTAAATCTGGAACTAAAGTTAGATTTCGTTTTGTCCCTACACTTGAGCATTCGTTCCCTCTTTGCCGCACCTCACCTCTATAAAAAATCGTAAAAATTATTAGCGCCATCTGGCGAACACCTTATTAACTATGAAACTACGACTAGATAAATCATAGTCCTTAGAATACATCGAGACGGCATAGAATATCATCATAATTATCTCAGCGTTAATGAGAACCAAAAAAAACACCATGACAGCCTCCATGGCATAGCATTCATGCATATAATATGCATGAATATGAATATTTGCACTGGTCTGGTCGTGCCTCGGAAAGCACGTTAAGCTGTTGGTCCGCGTTGTCATACGAATATATAATGGCAGTCGTTACGGGTTGTTGGGGCCCTCAAATATCAAACAATTGATCTAACTGCAATGCTTCGATATCGCCTTCGGGTTGTGGAGGTCAGACGGCAGTCGTTTAACGGAAAATATCGAAGTTTAGCCAAAATCGGCAGTTGAATGTTGTTGATTTCATCAGCAACCTTTTTATGTAGGTTGGCGATTTCAGGCTTAAAGTCCAGGTTTCTTCAAGATGTTTTTCTTCACCTTGTTATCAGTCATTGGTGTTCAAGATATACTTAGAAAGTAGGTACATATAACTTAGAAAAGTTACATTGATACTTGCCTGACCTGGAATCGACCCGCGCACTCATACTTGTGAGGCTGGTGTTTTAACCACTAAGCCACCACAACTTTTGACCGTGACCGTTGATTTGGTTTCGGGTTAAAAAAAACTTCTCAAGTCAACAAGTTTTAATATGATTTACAAATTTTTGTAACACGTGCCAAGAAGATGACAAGCAACAGGCAAAACAATAGCAAGACAGATTTAATCTCACAATTACAATTTATTAAGTTCAAGGTCAAGGTCATTCAATACCTATCAGTGTCAAAACACAGCTAAAGAACGCGGTTTAGAAGTGCTGAACTCGTTTAATAGAGCCCCCAAGATACAGGTCTAGCCTAGTTTAGGGAACAGAGTTGAACCATAAATGCAAAATTAAGTATATGTTCTTTTGTATACAATGCAAAGTACTTAAATCTTTGTTGTAATAAAAAATATTATTATTATTAATTTCTCTAGTGACATGCGCACTTACTGGAGCCGTGTTTTGTTCACTAACTGAACTAACTAAGTACAGTGGATCTCTTTCTATCTATTTCATTATAAAAAGGACAAAAAATAAAATATTAGTTTGTTCCTGTTAAATTAAGATACACCACACAGTTCAGAGGTCATTAAAAACGCGGTGTCTAAAAATACCTACATATTTTTCCCATGTCCTAAATGCACTTCTCCTTTCATGATATCATTCCTCCTCATATTCCTCGCCCACCCTCGGTCAAATGTCTTCCTTCTTTTTTTTTTTTTTTTGAATGTGGCATCTCGTAGTTGACCATTACAGGCCGTGACTACTTAACCGGACTTTCCTGTGGATGCCTTAAATGAATTTAAAGCCTCCAGCTAGGGCGACTAAAAACTAAGCGACTACAGGCTAGGGCACCCCCTGTGGGGTACGAACCTCGGCTTAGGGCGTCGCTGGAGAGAACAGCAAGTCTTCTTTCTTTTGTGTTTACACGTTTTTTATTCAAACTATGCAAATTCAATGAAATTAGTAAAATTGAGTTGTAACTATTTTTCTTTTAACTATCTATCTGTCTGTGTCATATCACAGAGTTCCTTTTTATCCTACTGTCCAAATCCTTATGTCACTGTCAGTTTGCGACTGCGAAGAATTTTTTTATTGTTTTAGTTTTAATTTAAATACAAAGATATATTTTTTACTATTAATTCTCGCTAAATACCCTCCAGCCTTTGATGGTCTTTTAACAGTTCGCACGTGTTATTGGCAAAATTGTGGTGTCACTTTCACAAGGGCCATTGATCAAGAGTTGAAGTTGAAGTTGAATGATACGTCAATTTACATGGGGCGCGGATTAATTTGAAAGGACTGAATTAATATTATTTTATCTTCTGTGCTCTTCATAATGCAATAGAAAGAAAGAGATGCACTGAACTAAAATTTAGTTTAGTTTGCGAACGAGGGCATCGCGGTCACAGCCTTCATTTTGTATCGTGCGGTCAGCACAGCAAAAATATAACTTTGTCAATTTTCAAATTACAGTAAGGGTCCAAAAGTGGAGTACCACTTTTGACACTTATTGTCAGAGCAATAAAGTTCAAAAGTGGTAATGCACTTTTGACCCTTACTGTATATTTCGAAGTCAATGGTGCGTGGTTTACGGCCCATTAACCACAGTCCCAGGAGTGGAGACGACTGTTAGAGGTGGATGGTTATGATTATTTTCGCACTTCACAATCGTATTTTGGATGGTGAAGGCAAAGGCAGTGCAACCTGGTTTCCAGCACCACCAGCGCGTTTTACCACTATTATTTGAACGTTGTCTATACAAGTAATGACCACCTATGGCCATTACTGGGGCTCCTCGGCGTGAAGATACGATTACTGGCTCTGAAATAAGATATAACATAACGAGTTAATTATATACAAAACAATGAATAAACATCCCGTCGTATGGCGACGTTCCACCTTTAGTGTAGCGACACATCTGCGGAACGTACGGCGCCGAAAGTTCGGCTAAATACGCTCGCAGTGTATTTCAAGTATTCTATGACACATCCGCCACAATTACGCCGCGTTCGGCGTAGGGACTAACCTTCCTTCGGGCGGAGCGATGCGTTGCGCGACCGATAGTTCGGCGGGCGTAGCTAAACGTTCGGCGTGTGTTGTGCATCGCCCGCGTGGCGGTAACGAAGAGCGGCAACGTCTTTTAAGCCCACTATAGTAGCTAATATTCTAACAACATCCATTTTTCTGGGACAATAGGGATGTATCCAAGGTATGAAAATCAAAAAAATATATAATTAGTCCGTCTTATAGATATTAAAAAAAATTAAGACCCGTATTTTTTATTTTGTCGTAATTACCAGAAACTACTGAGATATAGCGTAATAAAGTTACAGAGTGGGAGCTAATTACGTCACGCCGTGCTATATTTTGCACCACGGTGTGACGTCATGCGACATTTCAAATCAATATATCTTCGTAAGTATTTGAATGAAAGAAAAAATAAAAAATATGTGTTCAATATTTTTTATAAATCTATCTGATGGACACTAAATTATTTTTTAGGATACAAGCCAATTCAGGTACGTCACTAAAACCGCACACTATAAAGTGTCGACACAGACAGACTGACGATGACGCTACGTAACTTTCCGTCACGTAGCGCGCTGAACAAGACGCCGCGTTTTGACCGTTTGGTTTGTCATAACAACTGAATATTGGGACTGACACTTCAGCCACCGAGTTTTCGGCGCCGTACGTTCCGCCGATGTGTCACTACACTTACGTTGTTAACACTACTACGATCCGGACGAAGCGAGGGACTGGAACAATTTGCTAGCGGCGGTGTTTCCTTCACACTACAATTTGTCTTCAAGGCTGGAGTGAATAGGCTCTTAATAAACTAGCGCGCTTTTCCGTCAACGATCGCATCACTGCTTACCATCGGGCGGGATTGCGGTCAAGCGCTAGTTTACAATTTATAAAAAAAAAAACGAACCCGTTGATTTTTTTAAATGAAACACACACTGTATTGTTACATTATGACCTCACTATCCACGACGTCGTACCATAAGTTTATTTTCCTTCCTTTTCATTTCCTTTGAGTGACTTCTTTTCGCTATTCCTCAGTTTCGGATTTGGCTAACCACACCCACTTGAAAAATTCACCCGATGTCTGATGGTGCAACGGAGATGGGGGAATCAAATCATGCAATTCCCCTGCACACTCTCCTTGAGTGTTTCTCACTATTCTTCATATGTTGTGTAGATAAGTAAGGACACAAGTAAAACTTCTGATGGCTATAAGTAGACTGGTTTATTCGTAGGTTAGTGTCACCGACATATACCTACTAATAGGCATGCCTTACGCGTATGATCTGCAGTATTTTTTGTTTCGAAAAGAGTGAGAGAGATGGCCTATGTTTTCGGTCTAGCACTATCTCTTTCCTCATAGATGATTTTGAGAGAGATAAGATAGATCGAAACTTCGTTTCCTCTCTTTCTTTCGGAATGCCACAATTCTGATAATTTACCAACAAAAAAAAAAAAAAAAACGGCCAATTTGATAAATTCACCCCGTATACATATGGTTTGGCCGCCGCTTGTTGAAAAAAAAACGTAAAATATAATATAAATATACAAAGTGGTGATGACAATACGACAACAAATTAAACACCGTGTACCTCAAGATATCTCAGTCTACCCATAAAAAACCATATAAATATATCCATTAGATTAGTCGCAGGAAATTATTTTTCATTTTTCACATTTTCTACATGATGTACATGTTGTTATATGGCGCGGTCCTGTATCGAATTGCTTAATTCGATAGAGGAACGCGCTGTCGCCGATCGGAGGTCAGTGAACCAATATTTTAAAGGACGTTCTATTCCGCTGCCAATTTTATGTGATTTAGTTTGTTTGAAATTTTGTTTTCATTATATTTTTAATGCTAGGTTTTTTTTCTATGGTTTAGGGTTATTTCAATGAACCAGCATTGTCCGTGTTTTCATTTATTGTCGTATTATCAGCAGCACTCTGTATACTGAGATTAGCGACTACTGAAGCTGGTTTTATGTAAATTTTGTACTTAGCGGTAGTTGATTGACGTTTAGTCTAAAAGCAGCCTTCCTAAAAGAAACTTACTTCTAACTTACAAAAATACATCATATCGCTGTCTACATTTCTGTAAGTATTTATTGTCCTACTGCACCTGCAGCAGGACTATAAATACAAAAAATAAATTTCTTCCAACATGGGCATGTTGGAAGAAATTTCTTATAAAATAAACATCACCTGATACCTTTGTATCGTTTTCTGTTCTATTTTATCTTGTCTGTTAATATATATGTGTACATAAATTGAAAAAAAAACCATAAAATCATCATTTTGAATTAAAAATAAGCCAATTCAACAGAATTTTTTACAAGCAATCAGTATCTTATTACTCTTATTATTCCTATGTAAATAATACATACCACACACTTACATATACTTAAAATTTAAAGATAGGCAATATCCTGTCAAATTATATAACTCACCCGGAACAGTTCTCGATGTAAAGGTGCCCGCAACGCTTACGGCATCTACGCTGGATGGCTAGACTTTTCACCGAGAACGGGCCGGAGTGGGAGTCACCTATTTTGACACAGAGGTTGTCCATACATAATTAATGGCGCAGATTCTCTTGTTTACAAACTAAACTTAAGTTCAGAACATATTTTTATTTCTTTTTTATTAAGAAAAGGACAAAACTATTGGTCGTAGCGTAATGTTATATAGCCTAAAGCGTTCCTGTAGGCTTAGTATGAGTTTTCAATAGCGCGTTTGGCGCTCTCATTGGTTGAGAGTTCTTACGACCTTGAAGCGGGCCAATCGATGAGTCAAACACGCTCGATATCGACGATCGAGTTTCGTAATGAAAACTCATACTAGGCCTACTGAATTAATGGGCTAACCAATGCCAAAAGAATTTTTGAAATCGGTCCAGTAATTCCTGAGATTAGCACGTTCAAACAAACAAACTCCTAAGCTTTATATATTAGTATAGATAGATAGAAAAAGATGCACTTAAATTGACAGCCTCCGTGGCGTAACGGTAGCGAACGCGGCCGTTGCGCAAGGAGGCGCGGGTTCGATCCCCGCACAGTGCAAATATGAATATTTGCACTGGTCTGGTCGTGCCTCGGAAAGCACGTTAAGCCGTTGGTCCCGGTTGCCACACGAACATCTAGTGGCAATCGTTACGGGTTGTTGGAGCCTTCAAAAATCTAACAATTGGTCTAACTGCAATGCTTAGATATCTCCTTCGAGTTATGAAGGTCAGACGGCAGTCGCTTCACGGAAAATATCGAAGTTTAGCCAAAATCAGCAGTTAGACTGATAAAGCGGACCCCAGACTCCAAAGCTGAAAAGCTACGGATGCGACTGGGATTAACGCTGAGATGATGATGATGAGATAGAAAAAGATGCCCTTAAATTAAAATTAGTTGAGTTTGAGAAGAAGATAATGGCCGCCAATATACGCCTAGTTTGTTGGGGGTGGATGCGTATGATTGTTATTACATTTTATGATAGTATTCTCAATCGTATAGATAACGGCGGAACAGCCTGGTTTCACACACCGCCACCGCGTTTTTCCATTAGCTGATTTCAAATGTTGAAACAATGTATAACCTCCAATTAACATGCCCAGAGTGCCTCGTGCAGAAGTTACGTAGACAGGAGCTAAAACAAAAAAGAAAAAAATAAAGACTTGCTTGATTCATATCACATAACACACATAATTAGCTTAAACAGGCTGTATCTAACATCGTAACGCAAACTTCGCGAAAAGGCTAGACCGCATGCCACTAATAAAGTTATGATAGTCATTTATATCGTTAATGAGCGGTTACAGAAATCACAGTGTTTAAAAAATCTTTCGGCTCGGCCTTTGAACGTTGCAAGCGTGCCGCTGCGCGTGTTTGTGGGTATGACGTTGACTTCTGATGTGAACTCTATTAAATCAGCTGATAGGATAGTTTTTCGAGTTTTGTTCATATTGCGCTTTTTTGTGTAATTAGCGAATTAATTAATTTTTGCTTTAAAATCTTATTGGTTTCTAAAAGTATAGCAATTACGAACGGTTTAAAGTGAAAAAAACTGCATATATCTTTCAGATCAGGTTCAGAATCATGTACACCTTGAGACACCTTTTATTGTTTCCCACTGTTGGGACCAGTCTTGGCCATGTCTTCTAAGTTTTTGGTTCTATGACATGCTGGTTTCCTTCGTCGTTTTGCGAGCACTGGTGACGAAATAATTTATACAAAGTGAAGAACACCTGATGGGGTTCGAAGCTACGACCTACCACTTGTAAGTCGCGGTCGATATCACTAGGCCACCGCTGTTCTCGATAAGTTACCCTGATTGTACAGTAATCAGTGGGAAATATTTTGAAGCGTATTGCTATTCCATTGCTCCGTATGTTCGAAAGATGTGTCTGCTCAATAACGTAAATAAAGCAATGAATGTGGTGAAATTGTCAAAACGAAATCCATTACTACAAATAATGTGTTGTTTTTATTTCTTTAACTATAAATTAGTGTTATAATTACCCGGCAGATCAAAATATATCAAAATCGTATTAAAATAACACACCATTTAATCATTTCATAAAAACCACTGCAAAATAAAAAGAAAAAGGAATATTTTTCTATTAATTTATTAGTAAGCATTACACATTAGAAGCTTAATTTAAGTATTGAACTTCATAAGTAAATAATTTTATATGACCTTAATAAATTGACGCTGTCAATATTCTGACCTTGACCTTGACATTAATTTTACAAACGAAACAGTAACAGCAGCTGGAGTTTCTGAAGATACAATTAATTTATTCTAAAATTATTATGACTGAATACTTATTTTGACTTAATCTTTTATCACTAACCTCTACGTTCCGGATCTGTTTGTGAGTTTAAATATTTGTAAACGTACCCAAGATACGGGAAAAATTACTGGAATGGGGCAAAGAATAAAAAATAATATCGCCTAAAGCCTATTTCAGGAATAAGGCTATCCGATATACTCTTCTTTTCTTTCCATCTTTTTTTTTACTCCTGTATCGTGGGTGCATTTACAAATATTTAAACTGACATACACAAACAGCCAGACTCGGAACATCTACCTATACGTCGTACAAATATTTGTTTCGTGCGGGGATCGAACCCGCGACATGCAGCGCAGCAGTCAATAGCTCAGCCACTACACTAAGCGTTTCGTCAACCAGAGATTAGCGTGTACAAACTACTCATTATAGAATAGAACCCAAGAAGTTTGGCCACCAGCCTGAATAAGGGATATCGTATTACCCAGTAACTGGGTTGTGGAGGTCAGATATACAGTCGCTCCATGTAAAATAAGGGTACAGCTGCAACTGGGTAGACTGGAAACTGACCTAAATATATATTTATATACCTGTACAACGTTATTTTTTGTTTATAAGAAACCCGAAGCACGTGTCCAGTATTTTTAAGTAAAAAATCTACGTACAAAATTTCAAAAAGATATCATGAAAAACTACAAAGTTATGAGCTAGTTATACTACTTGGTTGTCCCAACAAAAATATGGTCAACGCCCGCACGCCGGGGCCACGCCTGCATCGGCGCGGCGCGGTGTGGCTCCTAGTACTGTGATCTACCGTCAGCTGTGTTCTGCGCTCGGTAACAACATTGCAACTATTTCTAAATGTATTTGAGAAAATATAATTATAACATGGTGTAAAAATGATTGGAATCGATTCAGGTTTCGTATGAAGTAAAAACAACGTTATATATGCATATAAAATAGAATAGAAAAGTACCGACGTACAGCAGATTTCCAACTTTATCGCTTAAGTATTAAGGCTCAATGTTGATGGGGAATTTATGACAGTTTCGGTTAGGTTGAACTGCTGTCATCCGTAAAATACTACATATATATTACTTGAATAGATTATCAACTATACAATTTGTAAAGAAAACCCAGTCCGATCCGTGAAGGTGTTGTTAGGTATCGATAATTACTGATTCTACTAATGCCTACAAAGCCAGGCTAAACTTAAAAGATAAAACCCCCTAAAAAAATAAATTATGTTACCTGATTTCGAAAAATGAGGTAACTTAATACATGTGCGGTAGGTAATACTTGCGCGGGCAAAGGAGGGCAAGGCACGCGACACGTGATCGCATCGCTCATAATAATACCGTCGAAATGATGTTGTAACTTTGAAAAAAAAATACCAAATTTTAGGGGAAGTGGGAATTAATTCGCGAAAAAAAAGATTAGGTATTTCAAAATTCATTAGTATTGTTCCTATAATGATTATGTAAAATTTAATATTTTATTTGGTCATGTGTTTACCTAATCTTTATTATCCTTATGGGTCGGACGGGGTTTTATTTATACAGTATGTTAAGAAAACCCTGTCCGACCCATAAGGATAATAAAGGTTAGGTAAACACATTACCAAATATAATATAAAATTTTACGTATACTTCATAGTACAAATACAAATGAATTTTGAAATAATCTTTTTTTCCCGCGAATTAATTTCAACTTCCCCGAAATTTGGTAATTTTTACAAAAGTGACAACACCGGTATTATTATGAGCGAATAGCGATGCGACCACGTGCCGCGTGCCCTGCCGCCCGCCGCCCGCGGAAGGGTGAACGCACATTTATTAAGTTACCACTTTTTGCTAAATAATATTTATTTTTTTAGGGGGATTTCTTTTTTAAGTTTAGCCCGGTTTTTTATCCATTAGTAGAATCAGTTATCGATACCTAACAACTCCTTCACGGGTCGGACAGGGTTTTCTTAACATACTGTATATTTTATAATTATTAAGGTTCATGGTTGATTGGGAAAAAAATAGTTTCTAGTAGTTTGAGCTGCTGGCATCTGTACTATACATTCATTATCAGCCATATAAATTAGTGTTAAGGTGGATGGTTATGGCTGTTATTGCACTTAACTATGGCATCTCCTATGGTGAACACGACAGCTGTGCAGCCACGGTGGACGTTCCGGCACCACCAACGCGATTTACCACCAAACGTCCTCTGTTTGTAGAATGTATAACCGCTTATCAAGATAACCGTTGCTCCTCTAGATGTTTTTGTGAATACTGGAACTGTAAAATACATTCATAAACTTTAGTATGTGAATGAACTAATCTTTTGCGGTAAGTAAAGTAAATAGGTACGAGGTAGATTTACTATTTTGTTTTTTAATGAAATATATTGTTACGCATAGAATTTTCAAACTCATCATTAACAGACTCCAAAAAGGAAGAGGTTACTCAATTCGACCGGTATATATGCTTTTTTATGTTTGTTCGCGGATAACTTCGTCGTTTATGAACCGATTTTGGTAAGTCTTTTGCTGTTATAAAGAAGACATTCAAGGTGGTCCCATGATATGGACATCAGGGTTTGATGGTGGAAAACCAGAGAAATCAAGGGGAACTTTCAAAAATCGTAGGGGCAACCAGTGCGTTTGTAAGTTTTTTCATTAAGTATTTTAGCGTCAGCATTCAATCTAATCGGATGCAGCTGAACAGTACTTTTCACAACTAAAAAGTGTAAAATAAAAACGTTTTTTTTTACAAAAAACAACCGACTTCCAAAAACACTACAAAGTGAAAATCAACCTTTTTACCGTCCCACTGCTGGGCACAGGTCTCCTCTCATACAGAGAAGGATTGAGCGTAATCACCACGCTTGCTCAATGCGGGTTGGCGAGTTCAGACTTATAAAGTCCAGGTTTCCTAAAGATGTTTATCTTCACGTCTTTATCAGTCATTGGTGTCCAAGATATACTTAGAAAGTACATATAACTTAGAAAAGTTACATTGGCTTTTTTTTTATTAATTTTTTAACCAGCGCTTGACCGCAATCCCGCCTGATGGTAAGCAGTGACGCAATCGTTGATGGTAAAGCGCACTAGTTTATTAAGAGCCTATTCACTCTAGCCTTGAAGACACTCACAACTGCATACCCATACTTGAGAGGCTGGTCTTTTAATCACTAGGCCACCACGAACTTGCACAGAATTTTCGAATTCATAGGTTTATGTAAAGTGTCGAGAAAAAGCTATGGAAAGTTGCTGAATGTTTTTATGCTGGTTGTGACTTTATAAGTAATATCTGATAATGACATCCAGCTTGCGAGCCCATAGAGGGTTGGTAGAAATCTTTTTTTTTTTTAATGTAAATCATAAACTAGCGCTTGACCGCAATCCCGCCTGATGGTAAGCAGTGATGCAATCGTTGATGGTAAAGCGCACTAGTCTATTAAGAGCCTATTCACTCTAGCCTTGAAGTCACTCAAATTGTAGTCCGGCGGGAATACCACCGCTGGCAAATTGTTCCAGGCGAAACGCTTCGTCCGGATTTTAGTGGTTACATTCTTTCGAATTTATGGCTTTACGAGATGGCAATTTTCTCATGATGTTTTACGTGTTGAAAAAAGTGCTTGGTCACCACTGCTGTCAAAACGGTAAAGCAAACTTTCACAAAGTGAAGCCGGGAAGTAAAGATGGGAAATCATCAAATGACCCGCTCTGGGTGAAGCGGAAGGGCGTGTCAGACTTTTACTAACTAAACCCCACCCGTGGTCCTTCACTCGCTTGCACAACCCGCAGCCCAGCACCCTGATTGCGTAACACACTATTACTATTAGTTGGAATCATTTTGAAGCTTATTGCTATTCCATTGCTCCATATGATTGAAACTGTATTGGCTCAAGAACGTAAAAGACGCAATGAATGTTGTTGAACTGTCAAAATGAAACCCATTGCTACTGATAGTGTGTTACGTAATAACCTTGCTGCTAGGTATAAAGTAAAGCCCCTAGTGTTCGTTACTACCACTAGCACTATTAGGCCGCTGCCTCGAATCTTGCGGGCAGCGGGGCGGGCATCGAAGACCCGTTCTCGAAACTAGCGGGCAAATCGCGCGTTACTATAGCCGCGTAGTGTTGTGTTCATGATTGTATCGACGAGATATTTGTTTATATTCGCGAAAGAAATGTCTGAACAATGGCGGCAACTTCTTTTTGATTCAAATTTATTCCTAACGCTTGATCACCGCTCGCTGCTCGCCCGCTGCCCTCAAGATTCGAGCGCGAGAAGTACACCGCTCGCTACCCGCTACCGCCCCGCTGCCGAGAACCGGTCCGTTTGATTTTACGCATAAGAGCCTGCCGCTCATTCGCCGCCGCCGCCGCGGCCCCGCTGCCCGCAGCATTCGAGGCAGGGGCCTTAGGTGTATCGTGCGGCAAGGAACTTCGCTCTAAAAAAACAGGTTTAAGCAAAATTTTTTTATTAAATTTCTAGTCTACATCAGCATCCCAAACAGGAGGATCGTGGTCATGTACATTTTTGGCTTTCGTGATCCTGTCCTCGTAAGTATAGACCACGGCGTTGCAGCCCTCGTTCCTATGCCTCTCACAGAACCATCGTATCTTTTTTCCAACTAAGCTGTGTTTTAAGAACTTGTAACCATTCAGGATAATCATCCGACCTCCCCTTTGCGTTGCAAGTATTGCCGCTGAAAACATACACAATTTATTACGGCACATTTTATGTATTATTTTATTATGTACACACAATAAAATACATAAAGATACGACAAAATTAAGATCTGAGTACAAAGATGCTGCTTATTTCTTGAGAAATTTCTTCCAGCAGACCTGCGAAAGGAGAAGTAAAACAGAAATGTAGACAATAGTGTGTAAGAACAAGGAGGAAATGAAATGTGAATATGATAACTATTAAAGTAATAATATTAAATATACCAAAACAGATAAACCAAAAATAATTATATAAGTATACTTAAATAAATACATAATACTAAAATATATAAATATGTATAAATAATAAACAAATTATCACAATATAGAGGAAAGGTAAGTGTTTAAATCACGAATGTTAGGCGGAAGTGAGTTCCATAATCTTACAGCATGTACAGAGAAGGAATAGGAATAGTAAATCGTTTTATGAGGATGAGATTTAAGGATAGATCTTAGGTGTGATCTACAGGGGGCGCCGCTAGAGCGCGCGTAAGAAAAACGCTCACGCAGGTAGAAAGGATAAGACTATAATGCATATTGAGGTATGAGGAATGGGATGTATACTTATTCATATGAAAGAAATCCTCCGTACAGAGTTGTTGTGTCTGGCGGATAACTGCCCGATGCCTCAGGTCGGGCCGTTGTATATATGCTACTTGCGCGGTAAACTCTGCTTGATATAAGATGCATGATTTTGCGTATTTTTGTACCATGTAATAGGGGCAAGGCTATTGTCATCAATTGGGTATAAATCCAGATTCCGTGGGCGCTAGACCAACGAGGCAGTTACCCAAATACTCTGTGCTTTTGCGATTACCTGATAATAAAACGGTTTTTTTTTAAAATAATGGTTCGTTATTTTACAGTATTTTTTACAAATATTTGCCATAGTTATAAAAATTGTTGTTACACCTGTTACAGTACGTATTTTAATCTGCATTCTGCCTCAAAATCTTTTTAAAAACTATATCTTGCTCGTGCTACTAAAATCTGTCTGGAATCAGATGTTGACAGCTTGGGTTTTAAAACTAAAATATTAAAACAAATAATGGGTAATAAATAAAAAACACGAAATTAATCTCATTTCTGATAAATAGACATTGATTTTTAACATCATAAGTTATCAACAAACATTTGTCAGTTAGTAAAAAACATATTGATAAAAATCTTAAAATAACACAGAGGGAAAATCTCAACTGTAATGTAAATTTAATAAATAAATATATAAATAAATGCGGGATGCCGGCACGAAGAGACCTAAGGTAACAAACGGATAGTGGGTAGGATTTCCAGGTAAGGGTGAAGGGTAAACTCACTGCCAGTCCAGATTCACAGGACTGATCAGAGATGGCTAAAGTTGTCTTAGCCACAGTGAGGGGTAATGAGACAAGAATAAATTCTAATCTGATTTATTTACACAATATACAGCTTATATACCTACTACTTTTCCCAACACACACAAATGTACAAACTTAGTATTCTATACGTGTAATCTGCAATTATAACAATATTTGAAGTAGGCCGCGCGTCAGCTGCCCAAATGCTGAATAAGTATAAAGGTAGTATTAGAATAGGCGGAAACTTATTTCTACATATATTGCAAAAGAATCTTGATTGGCTTGAACTGTGTCACGACACAACACAACACATTAATATGAATGGGGTCTTTATTGTATAAAAGTAAGAAAAAACAGAAGTGTTTTCCGAGGATTTTTATACTTATTTCATATGTGAACAACCCGTTCACCACATACTGAGACTGCTGCAGCAACTGCCGTCGTAACTAGCGTGATGTTATTATAGTGACATCAATAAAACAATGAGATTACTTGAAACGTTGTATATTGAGACTACATTCGCTTGACACATTCGAGACCCTAGTTAACATCGGCGAATCTTAACACCGCGATGCAAAATTCAACACGAATGCTACAACGCCATCTATTAGCGCATCTGTGAACTAATAATTCAAACAATATGTATATGTCGCAGTCGGATTGTATAATACGCCGTATTACATTACATCTAACTGTTATTAAACACAGGGCCGTTTTGAAATGCGGCGGTTCAACTACACACATCAAAAGTGTCTAGGGATCAACATATATTTTTGCAATAACTTTTCTCCTGATTGATATTAATTAAAATTTTCTTTAAGGATTCATCAAATAAAGTGTTTTCGTTTGTCATAGTAACGATAAACCAAGTCACCTTTGCATTAATAAAGAAATTTGCCATTTTCCTAATAAAGGGATATTTGACATTTGAACCACTAACACAAAAGTTCGAAAAAAAGACTGAAATAACAGTTTTCTCTAAAATTTTATTGGGTAACTTAAACAATTAATAATCCGTGTTTCTACCGCGAACACTAACAACACAAGAACATCGGTTTGGCATACTCAAAATGAGTTCATCCAAATCACGCTGTGGAATGGCCGCCCATGTTCGTTGCAACAACAAAAAAAGGTCTTCTTGCGACTGGATACCCTCCATATTCAGCAGAGCTCTTCTCTGTAGCATATCCCATGCATGCTCAATCGGGTTCAAGTCTGGCGACTGAGCAGGCCAGGGCAGGACATTGATGTTAGCTGCGGCGAGAGTCTATCTTACAACTCTTGCGGTGTGCGGTCGTGCATTATCATGCATTAACTGAAATAAGGGACCGATTTGCACTTGTAGAGGAACGATGACGTCTGATACAATCGTCTCAGCATAAATTTGAGCGTTGAGGTTGCCTCTGATCCAAATCAACTCAGTTCTTCCGCCGATCCAAATACCCGCCCATACCATGATGGTTCCACCACTATAAGGATGGACTTCCTGGCAGGATTTTAATCGCTGTTGGCGTCCAGGGGTTCTCCAGTGTCGTATACGTCTTGTATCCGGTCTCTTTGTAGACATAGAAAGAGATATAGATAGAAATAAATCTAATAGATATAGATAGAAATCCGCATAAAAATGCTTGATCCCTAGACACTTTTGATGTGTGTATTAGCCGGATAGTCATTGCGAAAATTTTAGTCGCATTGTGCTACTACTTACTTAAATTGTAGTGTCACCATACACATTTTGTTTTTCTGGCGCTGTTTTGGTCACAGTTCTAACCTAACCTAACCTATGGGTGGTGTCAAAGAGGCGGCTAATCTCTCGCTTTATTACATTATGGCTAGCCGTGTTGAATGTCGTATGGCGCCGAATACAAACTGGCCGTTTTTATTCAGCCGCATTCAATCCGGCTAATAGTTAAACCGCCGTATTTCAACACAAACCCAGTTTTTGATAATAGCTAGCCGTAATGTAATACGGCGTATTATGCAATCAATTAAATAAAAATAAAAACATATCAATTAAATACATAATTAAGAAACGGCAAAAAAACCCCTAAATAGTGAAAAATCATTTACAAACTTAACACCGGTCTCGGATGACAATGCTCGTTGAAACAGCTGATGATCTCATGGGTCCCGACAATGGTGTAGACGAACGCTCTGCATCCTTTCGTCCCATGGGTTCCGCAGTACCACCGCACCTTGAGCCCCGTGGTTCTATGGCGAAGGAACTTGTACCCCCCTATCAAAATCGTCTGAGCCCCGCGAGTTGTGGTAATGAACTGGGCCGCTAGAAAATTACAAAGATTAGTGAATTGAGAAGCGTTAAATTAATTACGATATTTAAATCTATAAAAAAAGTATGGTGTGATTGCTGCGGTTGGTTCATGAATAGACCATCAGTTACATATCCAGACTCCTTCCACGCCTCAAGCCACGCCGTTGGTCCGAACTGCCCACAGCTTGCCGCCCGGTAAGGACCAGGCCCGGATCGACGCCTGCGTGACGCGCGCCTCAAAGAGAAGTCAGCACATCGTGACGGGGTCCAAAAGGACCGGTGTCTGTCAGGACTGCGTGGTGGTTCGAAAGAGATACCGTCGCCTGTGATGCATAATGCAGAAATACGGGTGGGTTTTAGTCAGTAAAAGTCATACACACTTCCGCTCCGACCAGAGCGGGAGAAGTCATTTGAAGATTTCTCGTCCAAAAATGAAGCCGTTAGTCTCAAATAACTTTGAAAGATATCGCAAATCTTTTACTATCTAAGTACCTACATTATACTTTTGGTGTCCTTCTCCAGGATAGCTTGATTCTTATAAATTGCACAATTAATTTAAATTATATTACAGAACGTTCAGTGTGCCTACCATGAGTTCTCATTACAACAACTCGATTACCGATATGGACCGCGTTTGAGGCATCGATTGGCCCTCTTCAAGGTTATAAGAACTCTCAACTAATGAGAGCGCCAAACGTGGTCGATGCGTATGATCATGTATCGTAATGACAACTCCTGGTAGCCACACGGGTGTGTAACATATTTAATTTAGAAATCTCGCTTTTGACATACCACTTTAGTAGATTGCACCCGTGCCAAGCAAGGATGGATCAGTAATGTAAATAAATGCAGATTTAAATTAATTTATTAGGAAAAAAATCTGTATCATAGTAATAAAATTCAGAATAGAGATTTAAAGCCTAATTTATTGCAAGATATGGGTTTATAAGGGAAAAAATAAATTTGTATTCTTCTTCTTCAGCGTATACAGGTCCACTACAAAGGCCTCCCCAAAGTTTTTCTATTACATTGGAGGAGTTTGCCATAATCACCACGCTTGGCGGACGGGTTGGGAATCGCAGTCATTTGATATTCCACAGGAGAAGCGCTGCTGCTGGGTCGTAGGCGTAGATATCTTGTGCTCGTATCGTTATAAAGCTACACTTACGAGACGCGGAATGTTCTACAAACGAAGCGTCGCGTAGACGTATCGTTTTTTTAATGAAGGAGTTGGTTACAATATCAATCTATCTGAAGATCCTAACCACGCTGCTGGTAGTCAACAAATAATTATTCCAGACTATAATGAACATCTTCATATTGACAGAAACTCGCCACCTAGGCCAGCTGAGTGATTATTTAACTAATTATTTTTTTAAACCTAATAATTCTCTTCCGTGGCATTGGCAGCATTGTATATAACGCATTTCTACTAAATAAAAATATTGTTTATATACCTGTCCAGTTCATTGTTGACGATATTTCAGCCTAAGCTTTCTCCGTAGCATTTTTCCTAGAGTAGTCGCTTAAAGAATGATTATATAAATAGGTAGGCAAGGAAATGTTTCGATTAGGTTGACAAATTCAATAACTTTTGCAGTATTTATTATAAAATACGCTTATTTTTTTACGCCAGCACGCTACAACTATTGTAAAATGTAATGACACTGAGCACCTCATACGATACGCTGCAACACCGTCTCGTGTGCGGACTTCTTCGAACATGTACGGGCTCGTATTGCTCTCGTACTACGCGCGTTCCACGATACGATTACGATACGACGCCATGTGCCTTTGGCCTTACTACACCCAAGGGAGGATATGGGTTGGTACTATTTTAAGCCCGGTACCACACGGAGGAAAATTTGTATTATAACAATAAAAATCCAGAATAGAGATTTTAATACCAATTTATTACAAGATATAGTCAAAACGACTTACATGAGCACGTTACAATGTTGAATTTGTAGCAATTTTAGCGTTCACAAACTGCCACTCACTGTACTGCATTGATTAATACGTGAATTGTATTTGGGCCTAGTATGTGGCCTCACTTATTGCGGCGTCAAAAGTATGAATTAGACCTTTAAGAGCGCAATTAGAATTTTTTAGAGTGAATTTGTCTTCACTAGAGTGATGTCTTTCGCCAGTAAATTGCGGAAATTATGTGTAACTTTAACTTTATTGATCTTTTGGTGTAACATGTGATGAAGAGCCTGGTAGGTCACACAGAGAGCCAACTTTGATTATAGTAATGTTTTGTTTTTTTAATGTAGTCTCTCGATATTTTTTGGGAGACTGCTTTCCGCTGCTGACAGGGAAGTAAATACTTTCTTACTTATCAATTTCTTCATTATATTTATGTCGTGGGGGTGATTATGTCTTTCTAACCTGTCGGTGATTTTGTCCTGATCAGTATCAATAAATCCTGGACATTGCAGTCTTCTATAATCTATGCATCTCCAGCGCCGTTTTCGACCCCAATATGATTCATGATGACAATTATAGATGTAATTGTTCAACAATAATTGCAATGTACCATGTATAGAAACTGCGTATTGTTGTGCATTTACTGTAAAAATAAACGTTAAATATATAATCATATTATGTCATACCGGGATCATCATCATCTCAGCGTATAATCCCGGTTGCATCCGCGGCTTTAGCGTTGGAGCCCGGAGTCCGCTTTCCTACGTATATGCCTCCATTTCGCACGATCTTTGGCATTTCGTAGTCTAGAGATTGTTGGGACGCATGTTATCTCTTACAAAAGCACTTCTTTGGTCTACTTTGCTTGTTCTGGCCCGGCGGAGGCGCAAGGCAAATGGCAAGACATTTGTTACCCACGTAACGTGGCGGTTATTGTAAGACGTGACCGTACCAGCGTAAGCGCTTTATTGAAGTGAAACTTCTTTAGGCACGCTTGACTTGGGGAGTAAGCTGGCGAAAGCGTTACGAAAAATGATCGGGCAAGGCGAACGGAAGTTAGGTGGGGGATATAAGCACAGAGGCGCCCGTGGCGCGAGCTTGGTACTACAAGGTCTACAACGAGTTTTTTTTCTTTTTTTTTCAATAAAAATAGAAGATCTATGCAAAAATATTAATTTACCAATGAAACCATGAAATAAATTTAAATATTTATAGAAAATTAATATATGTATATGTGTATACATGTATATATTGTACACACATATATACATATATATATACATACATATATATATATATATATATATATATATATATATATATATATATATATATATATATATATATATATATATATATATACATACAGATGGAGCGAAAGAAGTTTCACTTCAGTCGTGTGGTCATAAGCACACTCGTTTTTTTTATACACCTTGCATACAATTAGGAGATGTTAAAACGGCAAAAATGTATGCTAACTTTATGCCAAAGTTAGTAAATTAACCCCTTAATGGCGCAGGTCCTCTTGTTTACAAACTAAACTAAATTTAAGTAGAGTTCATCTATTTCTTTCTATTTTATTAAGAAAAGGACAGAACATAATTATAATCGCGTCTAAACTGTCTATGGAGTATCTTAATTTGACAGGTTTAAACTAAAATGTAAAAAGTCGTGGTGGTCTAGTGGTTAAAACACCAGCCTCTCAAGTATGAGTGCGCCGGTTCGATTCCAGGTCAGGCAAGTACCAATGTAACTTTTCTAAAGTTATATGTACTTTCTAAGTATATCTTGGACACCAATGACTGAAGGTGAAGGAAAACATCTTGAGGAAACCTGGACTTTAAGTCTGAAATCGCCAACCTGCATTGAGCAAGCGTGGTGATTACGCTCAATCCTTCTCTGTATGAGAGGAGACCTGTGCCCAGCAGTGGGACGATAAAAAGGTTGATGATGATGAAACTAAAATGTTATCTGCTATCCTTTTCTTAATGAAATAGAAAGAAAAAGATAACTTAACTTAAAATTAGTTTAGTATCTTACTTTCTATTTTCTTTTGTAATTTGCATCGCAATACCAGGAAAACACGAGACAACAAAAATGCATTGTCTAACAAAAAATATAACATTTTATTTGACTTTCTTATTACTATTATTAAATTATTATTAAAAATAAAAATCTAGATTTTGTGGGGTTTCTATTCTACTTATTACAAGACGTAAGTAGTAACAAAAATTATAGCTCTTTCACACAATCTTGCTGTACATCACACTCGTCTCCACAGAGTAGGCAACTCGTTCATGGGTCAATGTATACACTTTTACAACAAGTTTCCCATAGACATTTGAAACTTATCCATTAAACGATTTAAAAGCTATATAAAACTGCTTAAAAGCTATGTTTTAAAGCTACTGCTTAAAAGCTATGTTTTTTTAAAGCTTTGACATAGCTTTGCAAAAAGGGATATTATAAAATCACAGATTATTAGAAGACAATAAAGCTTGGAACTGAGCTGCTCGCTCTGCTAAGCATTGTTATTAAGCAATATGCGTAATTATGCTACAATTATGACATTTTAAACACTGTTTTTTTTTTAAATCACGTAAATTATTATAAACATTTTAATTTTTGATGACTGGACTTCAAAAAAGACGATGATCCCTGAGTTTGTTTCGGCATTTTTCTTCTCAGAGGTTGTCAATTAGAAAAAAACCGACTACATCTAATTTAAAAAAAATATGACGTGTAAGAGTGATCAGTGATCCTACTTCCGAATAAAAAGATTCCATTTCATTTCAACTCTTATTAGTTTGCTCTAAAATGATGCCCGAGGGGCTCGAGGTACAACGACTCCTTTAAAATCTTAACAATTCCCGTTTCTTTCTCTTATAATATCTTTCTCTTCCTTTTCTTCTTGCTTCTTCTAGAGCTGCAGGATCTTGTTTAAGCCTGTCTCGGCTTCGTTGCTGATAACGTTTATTTCTTTCCCTTTTCCAAGCTAACTTTTCTTCTTCTTTTGAAGTGAAACGTGTGCCTGTAGAAAAATGTGCCTAATTTTAATGTCTTTTGCTTCTAAGGATTTCTGTTTTGTATGCATGTAAGTAATGTTATCTTCCATGCAATATATATTCAAGATTAAAAGCATGAAGTCATGTTGTATGATAACTTGCTTGCAAGATAAATACATAGCAAATAAATATCCAACTTACATAACTTTAAAAGAAACTATTAAAAAATATGTAGGCCCTATTCTTTCTTACTGTGAACCTATGAATAAATCTAGACATTATCGCAGTTACTAAGAATTTTAAAATAGCAAACCCAATAACACTTTGGGCATCCTGGGAGTCGAACTAGCACCCTAATTACGCAACACACATTACTATCAATTGGCATCATTTTGAAGCATATTGCTAGTCCATTGCTTCATAAGTTCGAAAAATTTGTTTGCTTCACAACATAGACAACGCAATGAATATTGTTGGACTGTAAGTAGTTATAATTGTAAGTCTTAAAATATAATTCACTAGATGTAATAACGTAACAGAACCATTAGGTGTTAATAAGTCGTGTTGTTAGTTTCTCTGCGTGATCGAATCAGAAATGAGGAGATCCGCAGAAGAACCAAAGTCACCGACATAGCTCTGCGAGTCGCTAAACTTAAGTGGCAGTGGGCAGGGCACATTGCTCGTAGAACCGATGGCCGATGGGGCAGTAAGGTTCTGGAGGGGCGGCCACGTACTGGAAGACGCAGCGTAGGGATGCTCCCAACAAGGTGGACCTATGACCTGGTGAAGGTCGCGGGAAGCCGATGGATGCGGGCAGCACAAGACCGGTCATCGTGGAAAGCCTTGGGGGAGGCCGTTGTCCAGCAGTGGACATCCATAGGCTGAAGAAGAAGAAGAAGTCGTGTTGGCCAAATGGTTAAAACACCAGCCTCTCAGGTATGAGTGTGCGGGTTCGATTCCAGGTCAGGCAAATTCCAATGTAACTTTTCTAAGTTTTATGCACTTTCTAAGTCTATCATGGACACCAATGACTGATTACAAGTTGAAGGAAAACATCTTGAGTAAACCTGGACTTCAAGTCTGAAATCGCCAAAACGCACTGAGCAAGCGTGGCGATTACCACTCACTTCACTATATGAGAGGATTCCTGTGCCCAACAGTGGGACGATAAAAAAGGTTGATAATGATGAAGGACCATACCAGGGGCCGCGCGTTGTTCGAAAGAGATATTGTGGCCCTGGCGCACAGGCAAGTGAAGGAACACAGGTCGGTTTTAGTCAGTAAAAGTCTGACACGCTTTTCCGCTCTGTCAGTATTTTCTAACTACCCGCATAAGAAGAAAGCGTGTGTTTATGTAAGCATGCATATAATTCAAACCCGTACGAAAATCTCCAGTCTCGTTGAAGTACCTGAAAAACAAACCTCCTTTATAATTTACATTTTTTTTAAATAAAGTATTGAATTGATATATTGCTGTTCACTGATGCTTTCATTAGCAAGATAACCTTTTTACAAAAAGAATTTCAGAAGAATCAAAGATCGTCTGTGCATTGAAAACGCCAGATAAAAATAGTGTGTTAAATATAAATAAAACCATGGTGCCATTATGGTGTTTAAACTAAAGTAAGTATTTACTAATGTTATATACGCTACAATAACAAAATAGTTTTAATGAGCCATCTGACGACGAAAATGCATACTCAGAATAAGAAAATCATAATTTCGTAACAAACTATTACTTTCGATTTGAATCATTTTATTAATCCATTGCTCCATATGTTCGAAAAATTTGTTTACTCTACAATGTAACTCACGCAACGGATGTTGTTGAACTGTCAAAATGAAACGCTTTGCTTCTGATAGTGTGTTACGCCATTACCGTGTATATCAACAATCTTATCATAATTTTAAATGCTAAAATGTAATCTATGCTAATTTTACTAAATAAGCTAATCTATCATCATCAACCTTTTTATCGTCCCACTGCTGGGCACAGCTCTCCTCTCATACAGAGAAGGATTGAGCGTAAACACGCTTGCTCAATGCGGGTTGGCGATTTCAGACTTATAAAGTCCAGGTTTCACCTTCAGTCAATGGTGTCCAAGATATACTTAGAAAATACATATAACTTTAGAAAAGTTACATTGGTACTTGCCTGACCTGGAATCGAACCCGCGCACTCATACTTGAGTGGTTGGTGTTTTAACCACTAAGCCACCACGACTTTTCACTAGGCCACCACGACTTTTCAGCTAATCTATACTAATATATAAAGCTGAAGAGTTTGTTTCTTTGTTTGAACGTGCTAATCTCAGGAACTACTGATCTGATTTGAAAAATTCTTTTTGCGTTGGATAGCACATTAAACCAGGAAGGCTTTAAGCTATATAACATAACGCTGCGACCAATAGGAGCGGAGCATAACTAACTCCACGCGAACGAAGTCACTGGTAGCCGCTAGTAACTAATATTTCTTTAGTGCAGTCGTTCATTTTCTTCTTCTTCAGTCTGATGTAATGGAAAACATTGGGGAGGCCTTCGTCCAGCAGTGGACCTCTATCCACTGCTGGACGAAGGCCTCTCCAATGTTTACATTACACATGGATTGCAGATGGTTTGGGGATCGCAGTAATTTCCACAATATTCCACAAGAGAAACGCGACATCCACGGGAGGATATGGGTTGGTACTATTCTAAGCCCGGTACCACACGGAGCAGTCGTTACGGGTAGTAAAAATCCAAAAATCTGACAACAAATATTATCACGGGATATCTGTATAACTGGGTTGTGAAAAAATACTGATATTTATGTGCATCTGGTTACTAGTTAGATCGGAAGCCGATTGTAAAATAGTGTTAAGTCAAGGCAGATTCATGGGACTAGTCCCAGTTGCATCTGCGGATTTCGCGTTGGACCCCGGGGTCCGCTTTCTTGATTATTCTCCTCTATTTCGCACGATCTTTAGAATCCTGTGGCGTGAGATTGTTGGCCCGCATGTCATCTCTTACAACGTCAAGCCAGCGTTCTTTGGTCTACCCCGCTTGTTCCGGCCCGGGGGAGCGCCATAGCAAGACATTTGTTACCCACGTAACGCCGGTTTTCGTAAGACGTGACCGTACCAGCGTAAGCGACCCTCTTGCAGTTTGTCTGCTATATCACGGACACGAAGACTGCCACAGATTCGGGAGTTCCTGATGCGGTCTTTCCGCGTAACTCCACAAATCCACCGCAGCATATTCATCTCCGTGACATGCAGCTTCTGCTTGTGCCGCTCAAGCAGAGGCCACGCCTCACTGCCATACAGAAGAACAGGTCTAATGATGGCTGCCCCTTAAGCTTAACATCTTGAGGTCACAGATGACACCTGTTACCTCACTCCATTTTTCAATCTATTATAAACCTCTCAAAGATCTCCATGGTGTGGGACATGACCTTTATACCGTGATACTTACCACACTCCTGTACCCTTGCCTTTGAAGACTGGAGTAATAATACTCAGTCTCCATTGACTCAGGATTTTGCCGGTCAGGAGCATGGAGTTCAGAAGGTTAGTTAACATGCCACACCGCGAGGACCCATCGCTATCCAGGCCTCAATGGGGACTCCGTCAGCTCCGACAGCTTTTCGATTCGCCATGCGACGAAGAGCCGCTGGGGACTTCCTGAGGCGTCGATGTCTGCTTCTCTTGGTGCTGCTTATTCAGCAGCTTGTGGAAGTACGAGCTCTATCTCTCCGTCACAGTGAGGGTATAGCAGGTTACCAGTAGACTAGTTCTAAGGCAAGGTACAGATAGGCACATCGGCGCCGAATCTCTTTCTCTCAATCTAAGTAGTTTATGAAATGAAAGTTCAGTGCATTTTTTTCTTTCTATTTAATTATGACTTCTATTTAGTCCTGTCAAATTAGTCAACGCCTGAAGGCAATTGACGTATTTTTAGTCTCCATGTTTTTAATCACGTCTAAAAGTAGTTTATACGTAATTTAATGAGGGTCATTCTTTCACATTAGTTCTGTCAAATTGAGATATTACATAAGCATATAGAATATCTTAATTTAACATAACATAAGTAATATACATATATGTTCTGTCCTTTTCTTAATGAAATAGAAAAAAAATGGATTGAACTTACATTTAAATGAGAGCAAGGACATTGGAGCTAGTGCCAGCTAAGTTCTATCGTTCTAGATCGTCGCCGTTACGTTAAAAAGTAATCTTGAATTAAGCGATAAGACTAGCCATTGAGTCACTCTTTGTAAAATCTTTATATTTCTTCTATCTTCGTGTTCTGTAATCGATATGGTGTACATAATAAAGAGTAATCTATTCTATTCTATTCTATTCTAGCGTCAAGTGGAATAACAGCTCCTCATGTATACCTACTTAACGCTAGTTCACAATTTCAGCATGATTGTGATTATTTTTATACAAATAAACTTTATCTAAATAAGTGTAAACAGCAGCGATGCACTTGTTTGAGTAATGGCGACTACAGCGCCATCTGACTTTCGGGCCTTTCTCTATGTGTTTGGTAAACTTGAAACCATCTAGGAAGACAGCCTTGGATCCTTTGTTGGTTCTGGTGAACACTACATCTGGAACAAAAACCTTAAGTAAGTATATATCTTCGTAAATTCCCGTGTGCAAAAATGTTATTAAATAAATCTAGGAAGGCCCCCAACAAGGTGGACCGATGACCTGGTGAAGGTCGCGGGAAGCCGATGGATGAGGACAGCACAAGATCGGTCATTGTGGAAAGCCTTGGGGAGGCCTTTGTCCAGCAGTGGACTTCTATAGGCTGAAGGTCTCCAAAGCCTGTAGCACAGGCGTAGAGTAGCCAGCCTTTCGGTCTTCTATAGGATGCATTCTGGTGAGTGTGCAAGGGAATTGCATGATTTAATTCCCCCATCTCCGTTCCACCATCGTGCATCGGACGACTCGTCGTACGGCGAGTTTCCACCCTTACTTTGTTGACACCACTGCGATCCGGACGAAGCGTTTTGCTTCCTCCTTTATAGCGCGTACATAGAGGGACTGGAACAATTTGCCAGCGTCGGTGTTTCCGTCACACTACAATTTGAGTGTCTTCAAGGCTAGTGTGAATAGGCTCTTAATAAACTAGCGCGCTTTACTATTAATGATCGCATTACTGCTTACCATCAGGCGGGATTGCGGTCAATCGCTGGTTAATTATTAAAAAAAAAAAAGAAATGAAGGTAAATAAATCAAAGATCTTTATAGAAACTTCACAGTTATGAAGTGTTTAATTGTGAGTTGGTTTGTTTTTAAAAGGCTAATTATAAGCAAAAAGTTACTCTGAGATTGACCCCAAATGGTAGGCAATAAGTACAACAAGTTAGCCAAGACAACCAACTTAGACATTTGTGAACCTCTGGAAAAGTATAAATAGTGTCTCAAAGTTATTTCTTTGAGACACTTTTTATACAACTAGTTATTAGAAGTTAGTTTTTGATCTTAATTATGGTTTTGATGTCGTTCATGTATTTGGTTTGTTTTATATGCAGTATGTTAAGAAAACCCTGTCCGACCCGTGAAGGTGTTGTTAGGTATCGATAACTGATTCTACTGATGCATACAAAACCGGGCTAAACTTAAAAAAAAATCCCCCTAAAAAAATAAATATTATTTAGCAAAAAGAGGTAACTTAATAAATGTGCGTTAATCACCCTTCCGCGGGCGGCGGGCGCTCATAATAATACCGGTGTTGTCACTTTTTTAAAAATTACCAAATTTCGGGGAAGTTGGAATTAATTCGCGAGAAAAAAAGATTATTTCAAAATTCATTTGTATTGGTGGGTACTATGATGATTACGTAAAATTTTATATTATATTTGGTCATGTGTTTACCTAACCTTTATTATCTTTATGGGTCGGACAGGGTTTTCTTAACATACTGTATGTTACCGAATATGTTTTATTTTAAGGTTATTATTATTATTTTAAACTTTTAATTTGGTTCGTTGCTAGGTGACGGTAGCTGTCACGTTAATATCAGGTCCGTGTTATTTTTCTGTAAAAAAATATTTAAAGTGATAATATTAGTGTTTCTACTATTTAAAACTACAAAAGAACGTCTAATACATCTGTGACATTATTATTCAGTGAATAAAATAAGATGGAAAATATTACATATAGAAATAAACTAGCCAGGTCTCAGTCACAAACTAACTTATCGCATTCAAGTCAAGACATATTGAACTCCACTATGTTAGATTCTAGTATGATGAGCATGCAAAGTGCTACACAAATGATTAATCAATCATTTGTGGAGGACTTCAGACAGGAATTGAAAGAAATTAAAGAAAAGCTAAAAATTGCTGACAAAGAAATAGATAATCTTAGTTATGAGAATACCAAATTAAAACAAGAGATACAGGATCAGAAACGGCAAATAGAATTATTAAAAGAAGTCACCAACTCTCCTCCACAACTCAAAAAAGGCAACGTGACACCAATCTCAAGAAGACTTTTGAATATAAGAGTAAATACTTCTCGTCATTCCCCTCTACATCTAACCGGAGGTATTCTGCAAAAAAGCTCATCGGACCAATCCAGCAAACATGTAATACAGAAATATCAATCGAAGAGCGATGCTCAGATCAAAATGGACACCCCGTCGCATTGTGGTCAGGAAGTAAATGGTAAGCGGATTCAGCATCGATCATTGGAAGGTGATCCGGTTGAACATCAGAGCAGCTGCCACAGAGTAGTTATTCTGGGAGATGGTCAGGGACGCGGTTTGCGAGACGTACTGCAGAATCTTCTAGGGCCTGAGTATGCTGTCGTCTCCTATCTAAAACCAGGTGCAGCCTTGAGTGACATTCTAGAAGGCCATAAAACCAAAATCAGCAGCATGACAAAAAATGATTACGTCATTGTCTTAGGCGGGTGCAGTGACAAAAATCCCTATGATATAGATATACATCTACACCGTTGGCTAGCATTAACTTCGAATACCAATGTTATCATCTCTGAAGTACCCAATAACAGGTTTTTACAAGAATCTAAGCTGAACTACTTACTAAGGTTTATTTGTAATAAGTATAAAAATGTACTTTATATGGATATGAATTACACTAGACAATTAATAAGTGGAAAAAAATTTGTAATAAACCTTGCAAGATCACTTTTAAAAGAAATATTATCTATAAATTATCATTTGCAATTATTTCAGTATGAACAAACCATTCAAAATAAATGTGAGAAGTTCTTTGTAAACAAATATGTCCAGGTTAACTTAGACTCTGACAATCAGGTAGTCTATAAACTAGATGGTAAGGATCAAACAAATGAAATCAAGACACCTACGAATACTCTTTTTCGTTAGTAAAAATTTATATATTATGCACCAAAATATTGCAGGCCTCCTAGCAAAGTCTGAGTTACTCACAGTTTGTCTGTATGGATTAATTGAAAAAAATATCTTAGTGGACATATTATGTATTACGGAGCATTTTATGATGGAAGGCTATGAAGTCCATCTCGAGATACCTAACTACTGTTTAGCTGCATGTTATAGTCGCAAAGAAAATAAAAGAGGTGGGGCTTGTATACTTATAAAAAACGGTCATCAGTGGAGGGAATTACCGAGAATCGCAAAATTGTCCATAACAGGTATTTTTGAATGTTGCGCCGTAGAACTCATAAACAATAGAATTGTAGTTGTATGCATATATCGGGTACCAAATCCAAGGAATTTTGATGAATTTATGAATAGACTAGAGGCATTATTACGCGCTCTGGTAAAAAAATCGTTTAAAAATGTTGTTCTGGCAGGTGATTTTAATATAGATATTCTGAAGAAAAACAAACAGACACTAGAATTCGAAAATTTATTATTAAACTTTAATTTAAAATTATCTGTTAGTCAACCTACTCGTTTAAAGAGCAAGACGTGCATCGATAATTTAGCGCACAATTTTAATAAGTGTTGTAAGGCTATGGTTTTGGAACTAGCTTTATCTGACCATACAGCACAACTAATCAATTGCCCCATTAGCACCGCAACGACTGCAAATCGTTGGCGAACCACTAGACGAGACTATAGTCAAGACAATATAGATAAATTTAAATCCTACCTCAAAAGCCTTAAGTTTGTAAAAGTTTATGAAGCTAAGGACCCAAACATTGCTTACAATGCCTTTATAGAGATGTTTTCTTTTCTATATAAACAGTGCTTTCCTGAAACACTCATCTCTGTACAGGTAAAAAGGAGGCCTAGTTGGGTCTCCCGTGGTATTAAAATATGTAGCAAAAATAAGCGAAAATTGTTATGGCAATATAGAAAAAATCCTACAATAAATAATAAAAATAAATTTAAGTGCTATTCAAAATTGCTCAAAAAAATTATCTATTTAACTCAACGCGCACAAAATATATATAAAATTAAAAGATCAAATAATAAATCTAAGACTACTTGGGAAATAATAAACCAATCAAAGTTAAATATTCCAAAAAACACAATAGACAAAATAAGATATAATAATGAAACTGTGACTGACCCAAAAATTATTGCAAATATATTTAACAATTACTTTATAGATAAAATTGAATCTATAACTAGCTCAGAAACCACAGTCACTAAACATATTTTAGTCAGAAAAGACTCAATGTAAAGACTTAATTATGCACTTTAGCCAACGATCATCATTATTCTCTAGTCTTGACATCAAATATAATAATAATAAAATACTGACAGCTAATAGTACAAAATTTTTAGGCCTAACAATTGACAGGAACTTAAATTGGAAAGCGCACATTGAGACTCTAGCAAAAAGAATATGCAGTAGTGCATACGCGTTATATAAATTATCACGTACTCTAAATATAGAAGCTATATTAACGGCGTACTATGGTTTAGTTGAATCTGTCATTAGATATGGTGTGATCTTCTGGGGTAACTCAACCGATAAAGATATTATCTTTAAAAGACAAAAGTTCTGCTTGAGATCCATGTTTAATCTCAAAACTACTGATAGCTGTAAAAAATATTTCATTGAATATCATATTTTAACATTACCTTCACTTTACATAATAGAAATAGTAATGTTTGTAAAACTAAATCCACATTTGTTTCCTCGCATGGCAGAAAAAAATCCTAGAAATAGACGTGATGACAGCAAAATATGTTTACACGCCTCAAAGACTGCACTTATGCACAAGAGTGTCTTTTGTATGGCACCAATAATCTACAACAAATTACCCAAAAGTTGGAAAGAGCAAACAGTGTCTAAACTCAAAGCAACAATGAAAAAGTTTTTAGCACAAAAAGCATATTATAGCATTAATGATTTTTTAAATGATTCAGTAATTATTATAAATTAAAAAGTATAACTAATATTGTAGTAATTGTGGTCCTGTAGTAGTGGGGAACTTAAAATGCTCATATTATAAATTTTACTAAAATTTGAATTGTTTTAATATTGTTGTAAATCTTAATTGTGATAATTATAATATGAAATATTGACATGGTATTGTATATATTTAGCATGTGCTAAATAAATAATATTTTTTGTTAATTATTCTAGTAATTGTGTGATTAATGTAAATATTTGAATTTCATTTTATTAATTTGTTTGAGTTGCGATCGATATCTATTATATAAATATAAAATTTAATATAAGTCATCCATTCTATTGTAATAATTATGTATGTACCTAAAATATTTGCACGCCATGAGAAGTGGCAGACATGTCGTGAGCCACTCTTTCTCAAGATCCTACATGCATGAGTTTTGTATTCTGTATGTATACACATGTTTGGGCAAATAAAATTTCTTATTCTTATTCTTATTCTTATTCGCTTAGTTACCATTTCTTTTCTGCTGCTGTGGTCTCCTGTAAGTGAAGGATAATACTGTCGTCCATTTTTACTTTTTTCATGATTTGTGTTATTCTTTGTTGAAGATCCTAAATAAATAAATAAATGCAACTCAACAAAATCTTTGCAATTACATATTTTTCTGACTTGGAAAAATGCTAGTAACAAGGCTTGGCATTGTAAAAGAGCCTCCTACAAACTATGTTTTACGGAGTTGGATCATCGACACATACATGCCGTACGCGTATAATCTGCAGTAATTTTTTGGTTTGAAAAGAGTTAGAGAAATAACTTATGCTTTAGGTCTAGCACTGTCTCTTTCCTCGTAGATGATTGAGGATTTTGAAAGAGATAAAGATATACGAAACTTCGTTTCCTCTCTTTCTTTCGGAGTGCCACAATTCTCATCACTAAGGCATGTCCATTAGCGTCATCTAGTGTTGGAATACGGTACCTGTCATTGTAACAGGAAGAGAGTATGAGATACTCGAGAAGGTGTACAACATAAAATCATAGATGGCGGTAGTAATTTCATCCAAACACCTAGTCCTGAAAAAATAAGTTCTTCCGCTTTATGAGGTTATACGGCGGTATATTTCTTTTGAATTAACTAAGTGGATAACTGTTTTATTTGCCTGTAGTACTGATTCCAATTCGTTTGCTAATAGAAAGCTACACTGTTGCCTAATGCCAATGTCATAGGGTTCTTTTTTTGTAATTCGGACCCAGTAAGGATAAAAAATAAAATAAATAAATAAAATCTGTTTAATTAAACCAAAACCCATATTACATACCTAATATAAAATAAAATTTTACAATACTGCAACATAACTGATTAAAATAAAATATAAATGCGATTATTAACATAAACAAATGTGTTAGGTAGTAGATATTAGACAGGGCACAGAATTAAAATGACATGAAATGCAGAATGAACGAATGAGTCAATATACTTAATAAAAAATAATATTTAATATAAACTTATAAGGAACACAGAATTATAAGTAAAACAAAATGTGAATTTTTAACGGTACCTAATAGTAAAAATATTTTAACATTATAAACGTATTTAATAAAATTTTATATCTAATATTAAAATATATTTTTTTTAATATCATAAACTTTTTATATCAAAATATTTTAATATCATATTTAATAAAAAAAATATGTTCTAGTTATTCCACTTAAACTACAAATAATGTAAACTTTACCATAATATAATGAAATTGAAATACTAAATATGAACTATATTTATTTATAAGCCTTTATTGCTGAAACTACACAATATTATGAAAAGTTCTTATTCTAAATTTACACTTAACACATCAGTTAACCTTATTTTGTGATCAGCGTGTCCTGTGACACATAGGCCTCTTCCAGCTTTTTCCACTCATCTCTTTCCCTAGCTTTTCTTGGCCAAGTAGCCTCTCCAACCTATATTTAGGTGCATATTGAGTACAGCTATTCTTTCTGTTACACCCTTAAACTCTTCTATGTTTTTTTTTTTTTTTCTAGGTGTTTTTTAACCATGAAGCCAACTCCGTATCTTCCTTTTGTTTCACCTTTATAGTATAAAATGTATTCTTTGTGTTCTTCGATGCTCTCTCCTAGCCTTCTAACTTCACTCAAACCTAGAATATGCCACTTAATACTTGAGAGTGCTAGTTCTAACTCTGTTAGTCTTTCTTGAGTTCTCAGCGTAAGGCAGTTTAGAGTGGCAATATATAGCTTTCTTTTTTCGTTTCTTTTTATTTTTGGTTTTGCAGTAACATCCTTGATATTTTTTGGTATTTCAGCTGGAAGGTAATGGTCGCTATCCCCCACGGGGACCAGCCGGCTTGGGGGAGTTGTATTGATTTTTGTTTTCTCATTGTATATTTCTCTTTTATTTGTTCTGATCTTCCGGTTACCGATGTGTGTTAATGGCTATTCTTTATTTAATTCCGACGTCGAATGAGATCTAATTCTGTACATTTTTTCGAAAGCATTTATTTTATTAATTTTCGGTCGGCTATTTCCGTTACTTTTGTTTGGTGAGTTAGATTGTTCTCTCTTCCGCTTGTCCCGTATATCTCCTTCTTTGTCTTTTATAACTAACTTATCATACTTGATGTATGCTACACGCCCCTTTTTCCTCTCTTCTTTTAGCTGCGGTATAAGTTCCCTACGTTTTTCTAAAACTTCTTTACCAAAATCTTCGTTAACAAATATATTTTTAGGTAGTTTACTTTTGTTTTTCAAAATTTCGTTTCTTTTCCATATGTTCAATATGTTAACTAAAATCGGGCGCGCTTTACCATTTGCTTTTCCAATTCTGTACGCTTTGTTGATGTCACGAATGTTCAAATCAATACCAGAATCGTTAAGAGTGTTTACTATCATTTCTATTATGTTAGTATTATATTTTTTTGATTCCTCAAAACCATAGAAAATCAAATTATTCTCTCTTTTCCCCGATTCCAGATGCTTTAACTTCTCATTTAATTTCTCCACTTCGTTCTTTAAATACAGATTTTCTTCCACTAAAGGTTTCAATTTCTCGTCTATTTCTTCTCTGATAGAATTTTTTAGTATTGTTGTTTGTTTTTCCATCTCGAGTTTAAGATTTGAAAATAAAAGTTGCATTTGGTCGTCCATCATATATAATTTTAAGTTTCAGTATTGGCAGCACTGGTTTGATTTGGTACGAAATAATTTATGATAGTGGCAACACTTGATCTATGACCAGCGTGGAACGGAACGCACTTTTTCGTTTTCTGTTGTTGGTAGCCTTGTCTGTTAATGTCAAATATGTTTATAGGTTAAAATTATCTATCACCATAAAACTTGCAGTTATTTTATTCTTCACTAAGCACAAACAAACTTCGTATATCTTGACTTGTATATTTAGTCTTTAATGTTAATTTCACTTGCACATCGTGTAGTTTGAGTACGTTTTTATGCACTTTTGTGTTTATCTTCGCGGATCGTTCTTCTTGACGTCTGTACAGTTGAACGGTCGCACCGGAAGTCCAATATTTTAACATTATAAACGTATTTAATAAAATTTTATATCTAATATTAAAATATATTTTTTTTAATATCATAAACTTTTTATATCAAAATATTTTAATATCATATTTAATAAAAAAAATATGTTCTAGTTATTCCACTTAAACTACAAATAATGTAAACTTTACCATAATATAATGAAATTGAAATACTAAATATGAACTATAACTGCATTATAAATCGTATAGATTATGGTCATACGAAAATAGTTAGTTTGTAACAATGTCTTAAGTACACCTACTTAGAAAGGTAACTGAGAAACATACCAACAATAATAAATCTTTTTAATAAGTTTAATAATTACCAACGTTCGGCAATAAAATGCCGTTAAAATATAAGACTTAGTAATTTTATGCAAACAATATTTAAATATGTAATAGGTATGTAATTAACAACTAATAATTATTAATCTAGGTAAATAACAAATTTATATTCTAACTCAACTACATAAAACTATTGTAAAAACTAAAGTATTGTGACGAAAAATTTACCCGCAACGCTGTCGACTGATATTGTATGGGCGACAACAGGTCAAGCTACCCAAATTGTCGAATATTCCCAATCAACCTTGAGCCTTAAGCCTTTAGAAATAAAGTTGAAAATCTAATAAAGAAATCTGACAGAATGTAGTAGCTTAATGTACTGTCGTCTGAACGTCATTACACCACGTTACACAAAACTATGAATAATTATATGCTGGCGTCTGTACCCAAGAGACTTCCAGTATTATCACGTTTTATGACAATGCTTGTTTATTATTTCAGCCGAAAGACGTCCACTGCTGGACATAGGCCTCCCCCAAGGATCTTCACGATGAACGGTCCTGCGCGTCCCGCATCTAGCGGTTTCCGGCGACCTTAACCAGGTCGCACTCGCAGGTCCTCCTTGTCGGCAGCCTACCTACGCTGCGTCTTCCGGTGCGTGGTCGCACTGCAGAACCCATAGGGCATAAGTCCTCGGGCAATGAGCCCGGCCCACTGCCACTTAAGTGTTGCAATTCTTGAATCGAATGACGAATGAAATTCCCTCCCCCCTCTCTCCATTGCCCTTTAAGTGACTTTTAGCTTTCTTATAACGCCCATTGTGAGCGACCACGTCTTAGTTCCTGCCTCTAGCCAAGGCAATATCACTAAGTGACAAGTATTTACAAAGTAATAATCAAAGTAATAAAGTAGTATCAGCCTACGATTTTCCCGCTACTGAAGCACAGACCTCTCTTCTGTAAGACGGAGTAGTACGTAAGCCTCCCCGAGGGCCCAGTGCGTATTATATAAATCACAAGTCGTTAAATTTCTGGGTCTAGCACTAAGATACCTCACGAAATTTTCCTTCGCTTTTTAAGAGCAGTGAAGCCGTACGGAGGATAGGTCTGAGCAGTTGTGTTGCGATGTGTTCCGGGTATAATGCGCCAAATGTTATTGTGTCGGGAATTTGGTCGTGGAGTGTCTCTAGTCCAATCTTCCTCTGGCGCTGCATGGTTGGTCATATTGTGGGGTTTAACATTGCATCAACTCGCTCAACTGCCGTCTTCCTTCCTACGCAGTCAGTTTTTTTTTTTTGAGTGAAGTAGCTCTTAATAATCTAGCGCGCGTTGCCGTCAACGATTGCATCACTGCTTACCATCAGCACTAGTTTATAATAATTAAAAAATAAAATATAAAAATGATGATGTAATTATTCACGCAAAGTAAATCGCCTGTCTAATTTCGAATGTACGACCTTCTACTACGTAGAGTCAAGTCATTACCACTGTGCCACCACAAGCTCATCTAGGGAGAGTTATTGTAGTTATTCCTTATTTCTACAAGCAAGGCAGATATAAGAAGTGGGTGCGTGTGTACGGCAGGTCCATTTTAAACATATTTCACACATTTTTCGTGTTTTCTTATCTCGAGCTCTCCCGCACAAATGACAGCGGCCGTTGACTGCTTTATTTTTCTGTTCTAAGAGTACCGGGGTCCATTGTCCTAGAATTAAAAAGAATTGATAATATTTATAGATTATATATAGGTATACACCTCCAACCCAAGCTAAGTGGCGGCGAGCAGTGGGCAGATCGCCGCTCGGTATGGTCCAGGCCCAGGTCGACGACGGCGCGTTGTGTGAGATGTCAGCACATCGTGACGGGGTCCACGAAGACCGGTGCCTCCTGGGTCAGGGTTGCGGGTTGGTTAAAAAAGAAACCGTGGCCGTGGTGACCAAGCAAGTGAAGAAATACGGATGGGTTTTAGTTAGAAAAATTATCATTATCAGACATCATTTGATGATTTCCCATTCAGAACAAGCTAAGTACCTAAAAAAAAGATATGATGGGATGGCGATTTGATACCACAGGGGACAGCAAGTTCAGGAATAACTATTTTACATGCTTTTTGAGGCATCGGGAGTGTTACACCAGAAACCGTACTCCGAGCAGCTTGGGAACATTCTAATGGAAAATTCCACTAACTCTTGAAAGCTTCATTTTGACAATTCATTGCGTTAATTACGTTATTGAACAGACACAATTTCGAACATATTGAGCAATGGATTAGCAATTTGCTTCGAAATGATTCCAACTGATAGTAATAAGTAGTGTGTTTCAATTAGGGCGCTGGACTCCACAATCAGCAGTTTGGATTCCGATCACGAGACCTCCGGGGAAGACAGAAGATAAGTGATAACAGCTTGATTCATTCATGTTTAGGAAAGCACTTTAAACCCTTGATTCTTCTTTTGTGGATGGGAAATCACCAAAGCCTAGAGCACAGGCGTAGGATAGCCAGCCTTTCGGTGTTCTATAGGATGCATTAATTCCTCCATCTCCGTTCCACCATCGGAAAACGCGTCGTACTGTTAATTTCCACCCTTACGTTGTTAACACCTCTACGATCCAGACGAAGCGTTTCGCCTCCTCCTTTATACCGCGTACATCGACTGGAACAATTTGCCAGCGGCGGTGTTTCGGTCAAACTACAATTTGAGTTTGAAGACACTCAAATTGTAGTTTGTTGTGTCGGGAGTTTGGTCGTGGAGAGTCTCCAGATCAATCTCCCTTTGGCGCAGCATCGTTGGTCGTGTTGTTGGGTTTAACATTGCATCACCTCGCTCAACTGCCGTCTTCCTTTCTATGCACTCATTTCTTTTTTGAGTGAATAGGCTCTTAATAAACTAGCGCTCTTTACCATCAACGATCACATCACTGCTTACCATCAGGCGGGATTGCGGTCAAGCTCTAGTTTATAATTTATATTAAAAAAAAATACCTCCCCCGCTCTGGGTGAAGGGGTAGAGCGTGTCAGACTTTCAGTGACTAAAACCCACCCGAGTTCCTTCAGTTCGCGTGCGTCCTGACGCACAGGCAACTGAAGGAACTCGGGTGGGTGGAACCCCTGGGTCATGATATCTCTATTCAACAACCTGAGACCCTGGCAGAAACCGTTGATCCTGACCGCCATTTGATATCTTTGATAATCGTTATGGGTAGTTAGAAGCCTAAAACCAGTCAAAATACTGGTATTCAGGGGCACCCATCAGACTGGAACTAGCAGGGTAATTGCGTAACAGACTATCAGTAGCAATGGATTTCATTTTCACAACAGTTCAACAACATTCATTGCGTTATTTATATTCTTGAGCAGACACATTTTTCGAACATATGAAGCAATGGATTAGCAATACGAGTATGCTTCAAAATGACTCCAATTGAAAGTAATACTTAGTGTTTTAATTAGGGTGCCGATCCCAACAGCGATTTGAGAAAACCTAGTAGTTGGTTGATATTTTTGAGATATGTTAATAGAAAACTGGTCATCATAATATCTAATTAATCTATCTTTATTTAAACCCATACAGTAGGGTAATTGCATATTTCACTATCAGTACTGTAAGATATAATAATAGTATCTATGTATAAATAATATGGTAATAAACAAACAAACATTTTCAAATCACAATATGATTCTGTAGAGAATGAGGTTATGTGAATGTGGGTTATGTGTTCTTCTTCTTCAGCCTATGGATGTCCACTGCTGGACAAAGGCCTCCCCGAAGGCCTTCCACGCTGACCGGTCTTGTGCTGCCCGCATCCATTGGCTTCCCGCGACCTTCACTAGGTCATCGGTCCACCTTGTTGGGGGCCTCCCTACGCTGCGTCTTCCAGTACGTGGCCGCCACTCCAAAACCTTACTGCCCCATCGGCCATCGGTTCTACGAGCAATATGCCCTGCCCACTGCCACTTAAGTTTAGCGACTCGCAGAGCTATGTCGGTGACTTTGGTTCTTCTGCGGATCTCTTTATTTCTGATTCTATCACGCAGAGAGACTCCGAGCATAGCTCTTTCTATTGTCCTTTGTGTGACTCTGAGCCTTCGTATGAGGCCCATTGTGAGCGACCACGTTTCAGTGGGTTATGTATTTATTTATTAATTAATGTTGTAACCCATGACTGTTTTTGTGCCAAATAAATATTTTTTTAATGCTTATGATATCTCTGCAGCCACAGATATTTTATCTCATGAATGTGGGTAGGGTAACCTATCTATACTATACGCACACAAGAGTGTGTGTATATACACATTACAACTACAAGTACGTCTCACCCGCGCTCATGAGATGAAACAACTATAGGACCCATAATCGTCTGTTAATACATTATCGGTAATAAAAAAAAATGTGTGTTTCACTTCTTAGAAAAAGATGGCGAAAAAGTTTCACTTCAATAAAATAACATTAATAAAGATTAAAACTTAGCGTCCCCAATAGGGGGACGGCCCACGACTAAATACAACACCAAATTTAAAACTAAACTAACCTAAAGATACAACTTGTATGTCCCAACAATTGCACGCGCCAGCACCAGGTGAGTCAGTGTGGAATGCGAAATGCGGGATGCGGGATGCGGAATCCCGGAAACCCCCGGGGCCAGAATGTTGGGCTCTTCCTCCCGATTCCGAAGAGCCCAAACTCGGCTAGTCTAGGACCTCCGGATCCCGAGATAGGCCGCGGGGGGGTGAGGTGGCCTGAGGAGCAAGGGGGAGGAGGGGAGGGGGGGTAAGGGAGTGTAGAGGAGAGGGGTGGGGAGGCTAGGTTGAGTCTAGGGGGAGGGGGAGGGGTAGGTGAGGAGGGGTTGTCTAAGTGTTGGGAGGATCCTGTCCACCTGGGGTCACAACATGAGGGGAGAGTGGGAGGGGACAGGACACTGGAATCTCGGAATGTATGTGCTATATGGGTATTGGGGGGTCAGGTACTATGGGGTCAAAATGGGGGTCTAGGGGTCCTATCTGAATATAGGTTCCGGCTGGGAGGGGGTCAGAAGGGGGGGGGGGGGGAATTTTGTCAGAATTTTGAAATTCCCAGCCGTTTCCGAGATATCCAGGATTTTAGGTAGGAATATGGGGAAGGACTTCGAGGTGGGTAAATATAGTAAAAAATTTAATAAAAAGATGGCATGTGACGGTAAATTTTTTCCAACGCCGATAAAGAATTTTCACTTCAAAAAGAAATTTATTTTAAAACACTAAATACTTTAACTATACATATAAAGGGTGTCTCCGACATCGACGTACAAACGAGTACCATCGATCCAGTACATGACTCTGAACTGCCCACAGGTGGAATTTTTCGTCGGTTTTTTCCTGATTTTTAAAAAGTAATATACAATTTTTTTCACATTTTTTTAAACACTGTTATTTCTGTAACCGCTCATTTACGATATAAATGACTGTCATAATTTTATTAGTGGCATGCGATCTAGCCTTCTCGCGAAGTTTGCGTTACGATGTCAGATACACCATGTACATACAGTGGGCTTCAGAAGTTAGCTGACATTTTTCCATTTGCGATGTCACAATATGTATAATTTTTAAAGAACCAAGTGAAGTCTTCATAAACATAAATATCAGCGCCGAATCCCTTCGCGCCGAATTTTAATTTAGTGTAGCTTTGTCTTTCTACATTATTTCATTAAGAAAAGGATAGAATAAAGGATATATCGGACATCGACGCACAAACGAGTACCATGGATCCAGTACATGATTCTGAACACCCCAGTGGTGTAATTTTTCGTCGGCTTTGTCATGATTTAAAAAAAATATATATGTAGTTTTTTTCACTTTAGACCGTTCATAATTGCTATACTTTTATAACCCAATAAGATTTTAAAGTAAAAATTTATTAATTCGCTAATTACACAAAAAAGCGCAATGAAAACAAAACTCGAAAAACCATCTTATCAGCTGATTTAATAGAGTTCACATCGGGGTTCAACGTCATACCAACAAACCGGCACGGCGGCACGCTTGCAACGTTCAAAAGTCGAGCCGACACTTTTTTTTAAGCACCGTGTATTCTGTAACCCTTTATTAACGACATAAATGACCATCATAATTTTATTAGTGGGATGCGGTCTAGCCTTTTCGCGAAGTTTGCGTTAAGATGTCAAATACATCCTGTATAAGCTGTATATGTAAAAGTTAGTTTCGCCTTGTCATATTAAGATACTCCCAAAGACATGACTAGAATGATTAAAAATTTGCTACTAAAAATAGGTACGTCCATTTACAACTCTTATTTATCTTCTGTCCATTTCTTAATGAAATATAAAGACAAAGATGTACCTACTTTACTCTCTCTCTCTAATCACTTTCTCTCGGTGGTAGGCCATAACATCGGCTGCCGGCAGAAGTTACCATCCACCAGACAGACAGTCTTGCCGCCAAGCAATTCGTCGTGTTCCGGCATGATGTCTGATGAAGCCGTACGGGGGACGGGTATGAGCAGTTGTGTTGCAATGTGTGCCGGGTACGATGCACTAAATGTTGTTGTGTCGGGAGTTTGGTCGTGGAGAGTCTCCAGATCAATCTCCCTTTGGCGCAGCAGCGCTAAGGATCAGCAGATTGATCTGGAGACTCTCCTTGGTCGTGTTGTTGGGTTTAACATTGCATCACCTCGCTCAACTGCCGTCTTCCTTTCTATGCACTCATTTCTTTTTTGAGTGAATAGGCTCTTAATAAACTAACGCTCTTTACCATCAACGATTGCATCACTGCTTACCATCAGATGGGACTGAGGTCAAGCACTAGTTTATAGTAATAGAAAAAAAACATGAATTTAATTTATTTTGTCAATTATTTATTTATTTACGGACAAATCACACAGATTGAGCTAGCCCCAAAGTAAGTTCGAGACTTGGGTTATGGGATACTAACTCAACGATACTATATTTTATAATAGATACATATATAGATAAACATCCAAGACCCAGGCCAATCAGGAAATGATCGTTTTCTATCATGACCCGGCCGGGGATCGAACCCGGGGCCTCCATGTCGCAGGCAGGCGTGTTGACCGCTGCGCCACGGAGACCGCGTCGATACCATTACCGACGAGATCTGTGATACAACATTTCCATTAGTTTTTCAACTTAAAGCAACTAGGCTTAGCTTAGATGGGCTTCAGGATTAATTGTTAATAATTATTGTTAATGAGATCTTAAGAAAATGAGCGTTCGGGTCAATTCACACGTACCACAACCACACCACAGCCACAACCACACTACAACACGCCACGTGTTCGGGCGTATATTTTGTATTGAAAATGAATATTACAATTTACACGTACCACATTTTGCCGTTGTTATCGACCACCTGTGTAATACGACCTCATCGCAACCACATCGCGACGGCAAAGCTACCACCGGCGGTGGCACCGCGGCCACATCGCCACGACTTGACGTCATCTGCAGCGCGCGCCTATTGTCGTATTTTTAATTAGATAAAGTCAACTGACGTTTACTGTGTTGTCAGTTTTTGATGAAATAAAAATAGTGTTGTGACAAAGCGAATGAAAGACTACGCAACCACATCCACATTTTGTCGGTACCACAACGCAACAGCAAAAAGCCGCTGCGACACTATTCACACGTAACCACAGCCTGACCACATTTTGTCGGTGCGACGTGGTGTGGTTGTGGTACGTGTCGGTTGTAGGCCATAACATCGGCTGCCGGCAGAGGTTACCACCCACCAGACAAAGTCTTGCCGTCAAGCGATTCGTCATGTTCCGGTATGATGTCTGGTAAAGCCATACGCAGGACGGGTCTCAGGTTGTTTTGCGATGTGTGCCGGGTACGATGCGACAAATGTTGTTGTGTCGGGAGTTCGGTCGTGATGGCTCTCCAGATCAGTCTCCCTATGGGTTGCATCACCTCGCTCAATTGCCGTCTTCCTTCCTATTCACTTAGTTTTTTGAGTAAATGGGCTTATTCAACTAGCGCGCTTTACCATCAACGATTGCATCACTGCTTACCATCAGGTGGGATTGCGATGAAGCACTAGTTTATAATTATTAAAAAAAAAACGTGTGAATTGACCCTTATTTAGATCTCGTTAACAATATCTATTAACGATAATCCCACACGGCTCCTTAGGTGCGTGGTTATGTATATCATTTATCTTAATAATATCGTTGTAATATGTATGTATATTTGCTCTACAGCCCTTATTGTGATGAGTAGAGCAGTACCAGCGGCATCTGTCACCGTTTTTCATTTGCAAACAGTATTTATACCCACCACGGGATATCAATCTTCTTCCTTGATTCGATATAGTGTACTCGAAGCCTGCAAAGTAAATATTATATAGTAAGTGTCCATTGAAGCTTGAGAATAGAAAAGAGAAGGATTTTGGATGATAAATTAATTTAATAAAATCCAGGAAAATTAAAACAATTTCTCAAAATAATAACATTTAATATACTTTTGTGTCGTGGTGGCCGAGTGGTTAAAACACCAGCCAGTATGAGTGCGCGGGGTCGATTCCAAGTCAGGCAAGTACCAATGTAACTTTTCTAAAGTTATATGTACTTTCTGAGTATATCTTGGACACCAATGACTGAAGGTGAAGGAAAACATCTTGAGGAAACCTGGACTTTGGGTCTGAAATCGTCAGCCCGCATTGAGCATACGTGGTGATTACGCTCAATTCTTCTCCGTATGAAAGGAGACCTGTGCCCAGCAGTGGGACGATAAAAAGGTTAATAATTTATTTATTTATTTATTTAGGTTAACCAACAATTGTTTACACTGTACATTATTATGACTTAATGACTAAAGCAACACACTTGCAAGTGCAACAATTAATTACAGGTTAACTCCACATGGACAAAAAAAAGGTTTACATTACATACTTAATTAAAACTTAATTGATATTAAAATTGAAAATCATACATACAAAAAATAATTAAATAACGATTGGCGGGAAGTAGAACAATAAATAACAAATTTAAATTCTGATAAAATATTAATTACTAATACTAAATATTAAATACTATTATTATTAATATTATTATAATATTATTATAATATTATAATATTATTATTATTATTATTATTATTATTAATTAATTAACAATTATATTAATTATTGAGATTAATTATCGAATTATGGTTTACGAGGATTAAAATTAAATAGACATTGAATTGTTGATAAATGCTCGCAGGAATTTCTTTACGGTGTCGTGGTGTATATCTACCGTGTCACTACGGCCATTGAGAATGTTGCACAATCTAGGAATCGGGGAATTTGCACCAAGCACAGACTTTCGAAGCGACGGACACAGGGGCGTAATCTTATTCCTAGGATATCTAGAGGGCGCGTGGAACCTAATAAGCCTCAATAAAGTGGGGCAGTCGATCTTATTACGCAACAATTTGTAAAGAAACAAAGCATCAGCTATATCTCTACGCATGGATAACGTTTGCATTTTGTAATGAGACAGGCGAGCTTTGTAAGAGAGCAGGCGCTTGGATTTGCCTTCACTAAAGGCTAAATGCCATACAAAACGCTTCTGGACCCTTTCCAGACGCAACATGTGAGTGGCATAGTGAGGCCTCCATACAACACTGCAATATTCCATTACACTACGTACGAGACTGTTATATAATATTATCTTAGTGCTACTTTTGCGAAAGCCTTTGGTGTTACGAAATAGGAACCCTAACATTTTTGATGACTTTTTAATAATAAATTCAATATGGGGCACAAAAGTAACTTTTTTGTCGAAAAGTACTCCTAGATCCCTTATTGTTTCGACTACTTGAACTCGCTCTTGGTCTATGAAGTACTCTGTGTCAATACAGCAAATTTTCCGCGTATACTTTACATGGTAACATTTCTTTGGATTTAGTTGCATTTTATTATTGTGGCACCATTTTATAATTTGGTTAAGATCGTGCTGCAGAAGTTCGCAGTCTCTTTTTGATTCGATTACTCGAGAAAATTTTAAGTCATCAGCATACAGAAATGGTTCAGAAAAACGAAAACATTCAGGAAGGTCATTTATGAATATAACAAATAGTAAAGGTGCTAAGTGAGATCCTTGGGGGGCGCCCGATGTTATTTTGTGTGCAGCCGATCGAAAACCGTTTACAACTACAAAAAATTCGCGTTCAGTAAGATACGACTTGAACCAACTCAAAAGAGGCCCTTTTATAGCATATGCTGTAAGTTTATTAATCAGTATAGAATGAGACATTTTGTCAAATGCTTTACTGAAGTCGGTATATACCACGTCAAATTGTTTGCCTGCATCTACAGCCTTTATTAGGGACTCCGTAAATGACACTATAATGATAATGAATATACTTTTAACTGTTCGAAGACGACCGACCACTGGTCATGTGCACTACTTCCCACCACATGTAAATTTTTTACCGGATACCGCCTTGATCGACATTTATAATAAAGTATAAAATGCCACTGGAAATAGTGAGTGCTATAACACTTAAGTTACTTATTACATAATCTAAACAGTATATAAATATGCTATTAAATTGAAATACAGCTAATAAATTATAAAGTAACAACGTTTTCATCATTTTAATTCTACCAATCAGAAGCGAAGACATAAAGATTCTTCGAAAAAAATAACTGGCATAATTTATTTAACAACGTTGGGTATGCTTATAATTGATAGATTTTTGTTACAAATTATATAAAATGATACATTAAAATGTCAAAAAAATATAATTAAAATACGGACGGCAGCAAGTCAAGCTACCCGAAACTGTCAAATATTCCCAATCAATCTTGAGCCTTATTGCTTTAGAGATAAAGTTAGAAATCTAATTAAGAAATTTGATGGATCGTTCATTTGATAAATATATACAGGGTGTATCTGACATCGTAACACAAACTTCGCAAAAAAGCTACACCGCATGCCGCTAACACTAAATTATGATAGTCATTTATGTCGTTAATGAGCGTTTACAGAAATAACAGTGTTTTTAAAAAAAGTGTCGGCTCGGCCTCTGAACGTTGCAAGCGTGCCGCCGTGCGTGTTTGTAGGTATGACGTTGATCCCTGATGCGTCATCATCATCATCTCAGCGTTTATCCCGGTTGCATCCGTGGCTATCGCGTTTTTCTAGTATTGTTCACATTGCGCTTTTTTGTGTAATTAACGAATTAATAAGTTTTACTTTAAAATCTTTAAAATGGGTTATAAAAGTATAGCAATTATGAACGGTCTAAAGTGAAAAAAACTGCATATTATTTTTTTTAAATCGGGATTTAAACCGCCGCAAAATTCCACCACTGGGAGGTTCAGAATCATGTACTGGATCCATGGTACTCGTTTGTGCGTCGATGTCAGATACAACCTTTATACTTTAGTTAATGACACAGAATACTGTGCTTGTAGTGTAGCATTTTGTGCGAATGTAAGAACTGGTCCAACTTATTTTACAGCAGCAAGATGATTATGCTTATTACTTACCCTAATAATTTCGTTGTCAACGGTAAAAATTACCGCCTTGCACCCTTTATGTCGATGTGTCGAACAGTACCAACGAGTCTTGAATCCCGTGTCTCGGTGACGAGAGAATCGGAAGCCTTCATATATTATAATACGGGTCGCTCTCCGAGACAAAGTGAACATTGGTCCTGAAAAAAAACTCAGGTACTGAATCTCATTGAAACTTTTAATAGAAAATAATTGTGAATAATTTTGTTTAAAACATCTCTTTGTTTCATTCAACCGTTTAATAAATAAATAAATAAATAAAAACTTTATTGTTCAGAAAAAACATTACCTACAATATTTGAATAACACTATCCTCCGTACTAGAATTCCCTGTGTCGTGAAGACTAGTCTTCTTCGTCTAACAAGATAATTAGGTAGGTAGGTTCATACATAGCATCGGTCGGTATTGATTTTTGATTTGACAAAAAATAGGTTATTCGTCCAAACAAATCATTTTATTAAAATATAGTGTGGTGTACAGGTCTCCCAAAGTGATAATGCGCATAGAAATCTTCGTCACTGTTCGGCAACGGTCGTATTCCCCGAGCGTTCGGAAGAAGATATGTATATATATAGAGTGGTTAAGTGCATAAAAAGTGGTTAAGTGCATAAAAAGTGGTTAAGTGCACCACTCTATATACATATCTTCTTTATGCGCATTATCACTTTGGGAGACCTGTACCGTGTATTGTGTGGATGTGTGATGAGTGAGTCAGTTGTGTCAGGTGGGTTTGGAACAATCGAAGTCCTCATAGCACTCCCCCTGCCATCCATATTATTTCTGTAATACAGTCCACTAGAAGAAAAACTCTCCCACACCGTTCGAATTGTGGAGATCTGAGAAAGTGGGGACGGAGAGTACTAATACGATTGATCCAAATCGATCTTAATGTATTTGTGTGATGAATATATGTGTTGTTTGATGGTAACAGAGACAGAGAGAGAGAGAGAGAGATAAATCCTCGTTTGCAACGTAACAGAGATAGATATAAATCCTTGTTTGCAACAAAGAATACTTTTGCCTCGCATAGATCTACATTCTAGGAATTAATGAAAAACCACGCTATGGTTTCGCTGAAGGCTTTGTTTTGTACAACTCCAAACTGTTTTCAACACCCCACAGGTAATGATCCACCTACCATCCTGTGCCGTGTACTATTTGATGATCTTGTGACTGCGTCAGTGAGCAGAGTTTGCGCAGCTGAGTATAGCCATTGATGTACTAAGAGGAAGAAGAAGAAATAGCGTACATAGGGTACAGAATAGCAAACATCTACACATCGTTTTGTCCATTAAAATCACCAAGTTTGTCTAAGAAAAATATATTTCCCAAATGAATTAAAAATGTTACCTGTGATTTACTACACTAAGAATTAAGCCAAGTTTTATTCACCAACAGTATTATGGTTATGCTCATTATTTATGCGAATAATTTCATTGTCCACAGTAAATATAAATGCCTTGCAGCCTTTATGGTGGTTTGTTGAGCAATACCAACGCGTCTTGCATCCAGTGTCACGGTGCCGGCAGAATCGATAGCCAGCATACAGCATAATACGGGTCCCTTTCTGAGACAGAGTGAACACTGGTCCTGAAAAACAATCGTAGATAGTCAAGCTGATTTGAAGCTAGACCTAGAACTAAAGCTGTGTTGTTGTTCAGCTAAATAATTTTGTCGAGAAGAGACGATATTGGGTTTTATTTACATATAATTTTTTTTTTTTTTTTTAGTTATTAACTGCTTACAATCCCGTCTGATGGTAAGCAGAGATACAATCATTGATGTTAAAGCGCGCTAGTTTATTAAGAGCTTATTTACTCAACAAAACTGAATGCTTAGGAAGCAAGACGGCAGTTGAGCACGGTGATGCAATGTTAAACCCGACAACACTACCAACGATGCTGCGCCACAGGGAGATTGATTTAGAGATCCTCCACCACAAAACCTCCGACACAACAACATTAGGCGCATCATACCCGGCACACATCGCAACACAACTGCTCAGACACATCCTAAGCACGGCTTCACCAGATATCATGGCGGAACACGATGTAGCAGTATAAAGAACGAATAAAGAACCTAATCAATTTATTATAATCAATAAATATTTAAATAATACATATAATTATAAAATTGACGTTAATAACAATATTGACAAAGATAAAAAAAAATACGTACCTACATGAAATTTACTAAATGTATGGTATTAAGGTATTTGACATATATGTGTATTTTAAAAAACATAACAATTAAACTGAATTATTTTGACAAAATAATTATATTACATACTCCGTACAGCTAAACATAGGACATTTTATAAATATGATTGTATCATCATAATACCATGTCTGAGGTAAATAAATGGTTTATTATATTATCTTATCTTAAATAACAAATTCTTTTAATTTATTTTTTGAAGAAAACATCTTCGTAATAATTAATTTCTTAAACCAGCTGATATTTTTAATGACATAAATAACGTAATCTCTGGTGTATAAATCTCTTTATTATTTTTCACTGTAAAAATAAAATTTAAAATCTCTTTTTGCGTGCAATGTCGTGAATCTCGCTACGGATTCATTAATGATTTCTACGCGTTCATTTTTATACGTGGTAAAAGAAGTTGCATGTATTTTGTCAATGTTTTTGAATCAATTAGTGAACCTACAGATTCAAATAATAAACAGAAGGGTACCAAAATCAGTGATTGTGTTCATTATTAATTTTAACAATCTCGTCATCGATGGTGAAGAGAGCTGCTCTGCAGAACTTGTGGTGCATGTTGCAATACCACCTTGTCTTGGCTCCATTACTGCGGTGTCGGATGAAAGTATAGCCAGCAACTATGATCATTCGGCCTCCGTTCCTGGTCCATTTGTACACTGGTTCTGAAGAGAACAACAACAGTATTTTAGCATTTCCTTTATCTGGTAAAGCAAGGATGCTATACAAAATGGTTAAGGTTGGCTTGCGCCGTCGGCCGGAGGCTCGGTGACGAAAGTGTATTTGATGTTTTTTGTAATTTGCACTTAGTATGTAGCTGTATTACAGAGCGACATTGTCATGTCTACCACGTCTTTCTCGGTGGTAGGCCATAACATCGGCCGCCGGCAGAATTTACCATTACCACCCACCAGACAAAGTCTTGCCGCCAAGCGGTTTGTCGTGTTCCGGCATGATGTCTGGTGAAGCCGAACGGAGGACGGGTCTGAACAGTTGTGTTGCGATGTGTGCCGGGTACGATGCGCTAAATGTTGTGTTGGGAGTTTGGTCGGGGAGGGTCTTCAGATCAATCTCCCTTTGGCGTAGCATCATTGGTCGTGTTGTTGGGTTTAACATTGCATCACCTCGCTCAACAGCCGTCTTCCTTCCTATTCACTCAGTTTTTCTGAGTGACGATCGCATTACTGCTTACCATCAGGCGGGATTGCGGTCAAGCGCTAGTTTATTATTATTAAAAAAAAGCTCTCTAAATAAAGATTAAAAAAAAACAAGGAATTTTTTGACAACCTTATAGCAAGTGAACATAGAAGTAGTGTGTTAGGAAGAAAGAAAAAATATTTATTGAGATTTGTACCGGAAAAATACAAACTAAACATTTAAAAAAAAATTAAGAAATAAATTCCTTTATTCATAAACGTTGCTTAAAGTTAACTAGTGATTAGCGATTTGACGTTTGCACGTTACTTAATTTTAATCATCGTTTATAAATAAACCCCTTAAATACTATGGTGTTTATTCAAAAACGATGATTACAGTTAAGTGATGTTAAAACGTTAAAAATGTATGGTTAAAAATGACTGATCACTAGTTAACTTCAAGCAACATTTATGAATAGAGGGGAAAAAGTCTTATATTAGGCCAAAAGGCACCTATCTCAGCATGATGTTGTGACATTTAAAAAACAAATAGCGCAGCGCTGGTATACTCGTATATTGGTAGGTTGTTGATAAATGATAAGTACGCAACTTCTTTTTTCGAGAAAACTATTTAGCGCGTAGGTCGTGTTACGTAATTAAAACTCAGATGAATCGAACGTTGTGTATTGCACGTAAGTAAAAGGGTACAATGTATATGACGTGTACAATAACGTGATGTAAGATAATTATATACAAGAGTGTGAACTGGAATAGACTGTAAATATGATTGTGTATAATGGAATGTCTCTTACAAGCTATGCCCTCACTTAAATACTAGCTATCTCTAAATAATAGTGGGGTAACCAATAGGAAAACAGCTTGCTGTCCTGCGGATCTCCACGCGGTGTCGCGTGCGTTCTCGATGTTGTTTCTTTGATCGAGGGAGGCCGCGGCGTGTGATTGGTCGGTGTAGAGAGGCGATCCTAGTGTGATTTATAGCCAACCCTTCACAGCGAGATAGAATATGTTTAGCAGCTATTGTGTAGCGGCTGGCTGGGCTGCTACAACTATATATTATTCTTGAAACACACATAAATTCACAATCACACAACCTATTTTTAAGTTTTGGAGTAAATGACTAGACCACATTAACGCTCCTGCAGAAAATCGCGACGCGACGCGATTCTAGCAGAAATCTTCATCCTGTTTCACGTAAAAACTAAAGTTATTAGCGAAATGACATACTAATTCACAACTGGATGGTTATGAGTGTTATCTATTTTGACTAATTCGTCACGAAACGTTAATATCTTCGCTCGACAGCCCTTATTATGATGAGTGCCACAATGCCAACGTATTTTTACACCTGAGAGGCAATGCCGGGAGAATCTGTATCCTTCTAGAACGATCATACGGCCGCCTCTCTTAGTATATGTAAATACAGCTCCTGGAAAACCCGTAGCAACTGAAATGAAATTGTTTAAACTGTAAACATATCACATATGCTACCAGAATATATCACAAATATATCGGAATCTTTTTATTATATAATTTATGTTAAGGTAAAAAACTGTTTGTCATTTCATTTATGGTTTATTAGAAATGAACAAGTTCTTACAACTATATCACAATAACTTTGAGCTAAACTAATGTATATACATCGTACATTCTAGAACATGGTAACATAGAAACGACTTCTATTACACAAAGTAAAAAAAATATTTTCCTAATCACTTATCGCAAAATACAAACATAAAAGTAGGAAGTAAATATCCATAAGACAGGTGTATACCATAACCTAGCAAGGAGAGCAATATTCACCCAAACGTTTGCAGAAATATTTCTTATGGAAAACGAGACCTCTATTTTGAGTACCTACAATAAAAAAAACTTTTTAAAATTCCAAAGGTCTACTGTTACCCTTGCAATTTAAAAAAAAAAACCTAAAATAACAACATTCTGGGAGGAAAATATGCTTCCAGGCTAGAACCCAATGCGTTATTGTAGCATATGGAAAACGGTTCCTCTATTTTGATTACAACAAAATAAAACTTTTTAATATTGCAAAGGTACTGGTACCATTGAAATTTTAAAAAGGTAATTTAAAAAACTTAATAGCAACATTCTGAGGGGGTAATATGCTTCCAGGCTAGAACCCAATGCGTAATTGCACACTTTACATTTCTACAGTGTTAAGAATAGCAAATTCTATATGCCGGAGATCTTCGGCATTATTTTAATGGAGGTTGCTCATTTCATTCGTATAGTAGCGGGGTAAACGCCGTGACGTTATTTTTGTAATGGCGGCACGAGGAAAGAGTCGTTTTGGAAAGTGGAGATGGTCGAACGGTCACTTCGGATTGAGACGCGGACCAAGGCACTTCTCCGGACCGAAACTCTCGGTTTGCCTCTTTAAATTGTTATTGTCAAGATTGAAGGGTGTATATAGACTTTGTGCTTTATTTCCAAACTTCACCTACGAAATGGAGCCCTTACTTACCACCACGCCAAGATGCTGACGACCCTATCGCTCCGTCGTCGCTGACTCCGACATATATAATTGGCAAATTATAGTCCCTGTTGCTGTGACAGAGGAGTCCCTGAGGGTGAAAGTGGGCCATGATCAACCGCGCCGGCGCAGGATTTCTTGTTCACCTTCTTATTAATGGTTATGGTTATTATTAACTTTTATTATTATATTCTCCAATGTAAAAACCACAGCCTTGCAGCCTCTAGAATGATGAGTGGCACAGAACCACCGCGTCTTCATCCCACTGGCAAGATGGCGTGAGAAATGGTGTCCATCCAATACGATAACTAAAGCCCCTCTCTTACTTCGTCCAAATACAGCTTTTCTGCCTATGGAAAAAACAATAATATGTACATAGGGGTACCAATATGAAATTACCGTTTTTTAAGGAAAATAAAACGCTTATTTTAAAGAAAACAGACAAAAAAAGTTTATTCAAAGTATTTGCCATTGCTAGCTACACATTTTTCCCATCTTTTTATTAAGTTGTGGATGCCCTGCCAAAAAAACTGCTCTTGTTTTGATAAAAACCATTCAGAGACCCAATTTTCCAGTTCTTCAGATGTTTTGAAGTGCTGCTTAGCCAGTGCGTGTCCCATCGATGAAAACAAATGGTAGTCGGAAGGTGCCAAGTCTGGTGAATACGGCGGGTGGGGTAACACTTCCCTTCCCTTCCTTATGTGATGGAGCATTGTCGTGAAGCAAAATTACCTTTCCGTGTCTTGTGGCCCATTCTGGTCGTTTTTCGGTCAATGCATGGTTCAAATTGATCATTTGTTGTCGGTAGCGATCAGTATTGACAGTTTCACCAGGTTTTAATAGCTCATGATACACCACACCCTTCTGGTCCCACCAAACACAGAGCATTCTCTTCTTTCCGAAGCGATTTGGTTTTGCGGTCGATGTTGATGGTTCATGTTTTTTCTGAAAGAGCATGATCACCATAAGCTTCGATAAGCATTCTGTGAGCATCAGCTGCATTTTTCCTTAAAAAAAAATTATGCAATAAAACTTCCCGCATATGATGATTTTCTGGTACAAAATTTTCCATTTTTAACTAAAAAAAAATACAATCTTGGTTCCACTATGACTTGCAGTATACTAAATATATTCCACAGATGTCATACCAACAAAATAAAAAAAAAAAAGGCTCGTTCACAATAATCATTAGCTACACAGCTAAATCTGTGTTACCGGTAATTTCATATTGGTAGACCTGGTATGTATGATCAAAATGAATATGAAGAGTGCGTAGACGCGAAAACTGTATAATCCTTTGTTGTGATAACAGTGGCACAGTTCATTTTTCCATATAATTAATGAAAGATTCTGAAATTTTCTATTTTTTTTTTTATTGGTTTCTCGACGCAACATGTAGATTACAATGTAATTACTTATAAAGAGTGGTGCTGACAAGACGAAAATAAATTAAAGATCGTGTACCTCAACACATTCTCAGTCTACCCATAAAAAATCATATAAATATGTCGATTAGTTTAGTCATAGGAAATTATTTTTCATTTTTCACATTTTCAACATGAAATGCGCTTAGGTTAATGACCGCCGTATCCGGAGGTACCAAACTTTAATAATAATGGCGCGAAAAAAGCAAGTCGATACAGGATCGCGCTGTCGCCGATCGGAGGTCAGTTAACCAATTTTTTTTAAAGAATGTTCTATTCCGTTTGCAATTTGCAACGGTCAGTAGCCTGTGAGCGCTTCCTTATCAACATGTACATCATGTAGAAAATGTAAAAAATGAAAAATAATTTCCTGTGACTGAACTAATCGACATATTTATAGATTTTTTTTATGGGTAGACTGAGAATGTGTTGAGGTACACGATGTTTAATTTATTGTCGTATTGTCAGCATCACTCTGTATAAACATTTAAAATTTTCATGTTTGTAACCAAACATATAGGCATATTATTTACGTTGTTGCAAGTGAAAATCTGAAAAACAGTTTCTATTAACATTAAAACATAAAGATATTTTACAGGTGGAACATTTGACGAACGTCTTCTGTCTGCATCCCGTCATTCTACATTTAGATCGAAAAGTTTTATTGCCTTTGGTACACATAGGTAAATGGTTTGCTTCCCTTGTGACGTAGGAGGCATTGCTTCGACGAATCTCTAAGCTCTTTTCGGCTTCCGCAGTACTTGTTCTTCTTCCACTGCTAACGCAGGCCGTACCTAGGCTTGATATCAATCTTCCTGTGGAAACTATGTAACATAAATAAAATAATAGATGTAAAGACTTAATTAACAATGATAGTTTGACGTGGTTCAGGTTAAGCTCACCAGCGGGACAGTCGCTTAGCAGCAATGGGTTTAACTTTGTCAGTCCAACAAATATTTATTGCGTTATGAGCTAGTTCAGACATTTTTTTTTTTTTTATAAATTATAAACCAGCGCTTGACCGCAATCCCACCTGATGGTAAGCAGTGATGCGATCGTTGATGGTAAAGCGCGCTAGTTTATTAAGAGCCTATTCACTCTAGCCTTGAAGACATGGCGGATTCCGCGCGGATCTTTTTTACATTAGCGCTTGTTCATTCGTTCATACCTGTCCGCGCGGATAGGGGTCGTTTAAGTATTACGTAAGCACTATTGGGGGGCGGAGGGGTTGGAGGGATGACATGGGGGGGTAGGGCAGTCTAGATGATGATTACGTCATCCGTAGTTACTTTTTTAAACGAAGTGCAACCCTCACATTATCAATGCCTGAAAAAGTTTTCGTTACAAAATGAATTCGCGCGGTCGCCGCTCGGATCTACTTACTTGAAGGACTCGGCCATGCCTGAACTAGCTCTATATGTATACGTTGTTGAGCAAAATTTTTTCCATACCTTTCAAAATGATTCATATTGTGATTGACAGTATGTTAAGCATTTCGGGTGTTGGCTAGAGCTGGCAGGTTATGAAATATAAAAGTTTTTAATAAAAGCAAGCTTGACATGCATATCATTTTAATTAATGTTTTACAACTATACTTTGATTCAAGTACAGTTTGAGATCATTTCTTTATTTTGAGAACATTATTTTTTATATTAAATATTAGGAATTAGTTAGGTCACATATTGGACCCGAAATCTTAACCTATAAATAGCATAAGCTCCATATTAATCGTCATTTAAATGACGTCGTTACAAAAAGTACAACTATAGTACTTAAGACCATATTTTAGCCATGACGACCATTATCAATTATAAACTAGTGCTTGACCGCAATCCCGCCTGATGGTAAGTAGTGATGCAATATGATGGTAAGGCGCGCTAGTTTATTAAGACCCTAATTACTCAAAAAAACTAAGTGAATAGGAAGGAAGACGGCAGTTGAGCGAGGTGATGCAATGTTAAACCCAACAACACGACCAACGATGCTGCGCCAGAGGGAGATTGATCTGGAGACCCTCCACGACCAAACTCCCGACACAACAATATTTGGCGCATCGTACCCGGCACAATTCGCAACACAACTGCTCAGACCCGTCCTCCGAACGGTATCACCAGATATCATGCCGGAACACGACGAATAGCTTGGCGGCAAGATAATGTCTAGTTACTAGTAGGTAGAACTTCTGCATTGGAGCCATTAGCAGTCGTTTCGCGCTATTAGGGTAAGTGCACAAGTGTGTGCATAAACACAGGTACACTCCCTTTTCCATCACATCAGGTACCTGTATAAATTAATATTCGACCCCAAATATGGCAACGTGTAGTTTTTTCCCACTCTTTGTGGCAGAAATTAGGTCACCGATTAGACTAAGAAATAGCATAGACACAATATAAAGCGTTATTCGATAACGCTATAACATTAACATTATATTTTATACAAAGACGGCGTCTGAAGACGTATGACACATAATCATATCACTTAATATATCAATTTGTCACTAAAAGGAGACAATTCATTTCTTAAAAACTTTTTTCTTAGTTTAGTGTGACTAGTCGAAAATTGCACGAAGGATACTTATATTTTAATTGCGTATACAGGATAACTAATGATTAGTGATCGTTACTTAACAAATCATTCTACTCATCATATTAAAAAAGTTTTACCCTAATCACCCTAAGGCGATTAAAAGAGGTAATTTAATACATGTGCGGTAGGTAATTCATGCACGGGCGAAGAGGAGCAGGGCACGCGGCACGCGGTCGCATCGCTCATAATAATACCGTCGAGAATGGTGTTGTCACTTTTTTTAAAAATACCAAATTTTGGGGAATTCGGAATTAATTCGCGGAAAAAAGAAGATTATTTCAAAATTCATTAGTATTGTTACTACATGATGATTATGTAAAATTTCATATTTTATTTGGTCATGTGTTTACCTAACCTTTATTATCTTTATGGGTTGGACGAGTTGCCTTTACATATTGTATACCTACGCCACAGACTTTTTCACATTTTGCACCATATCGTCCATCACAGAGCGTCATTGTCATAAGTGACAAAGTTCTATAAATAAAGATTGAAAAAAAAAAGAAGGCTACCATGATATTTAATCAGCTGTGGCAAAATATAGGAGTACAGAATTTTCTTCGAAAATTATGTTCTTCTATAATATCATCGAAATATAGTGTTTTAATCAATTTTACAAGCTTCAAAAACAAGTTAGGTTTTTCGAAGGACAAAATACTTACACCGAAAAAGATCGTCATTCAATGACGTCACAAATCGTTAGAACTTGTTATATTATTTTAGCACACATGGTACCTGTATTTCAATTATTTTTAAAGAAATTTAATATGTATTTTTGTTTTCATAATATTCTTTTTTTATAGTAGGTAACCTTACTGATCTCCTTACTAACTGGTACCTTAAGGTACATATATATTTTTTATAAGTTAAATACAACTTACAGTCTATGAGATTACGTCATAAATTACGTTACACGTTAAAGGGGCAGGAAAGGGTCACCAGAGTATGGCATCGTGTTATAAGACGAGCCAAAGATTCGTGACGTCACGCATAAAAATTTCAAGTTTAGGTAAAACTGTATACTTCAAGTCTTTGACAATATTACCATACTCCCTATAATTATTATTTTAAAGTTTCTATATAATTATAAATCACGTAAAGTGTGAACCTTAAGGGCCTGCGCAGACGACGGAGTTTTCTCCGCGGCGGAGAAAAAAGTTCGCTCTACGAATAAAAAGTCCACCGCGGATTTACCGCGAACTCAACGCATACGGTGTGCGGTCATTTGTTGTCCAGAAAAGTAGAGAAGTGAGAGCACACAATGCGGACTAAAGTACGCCATGTGCGTTGCTTCGCCGAGTCACACGAGTTCTATTTTATTCTGTTTTTTTTTTTTGATATGGCATCTTGTAGTTGACCTTGAGAGGCCGTGACTACTTAACCGGACTTTCCTGTGGATGCCTTAAATGAATTTAAAGCCTCCAGCCAGGGCAACTAAAAAACTAAGCGACTACACGCTAAGGGCACCTCCTGTGGGGTACGAACCTCGGCTTAGAGCGTTGCTGGAGAAAACAGCAAGGGACGGCTGGATCGAATACTTTTTTAATTCGATTTGATGACCGCGGCGTTTCCTAGTACTAGCTCTGAGAAGAAACGTCCGAAACAAACTCAGAGGTCATGGTTGGGAAATTATATTTGCTGGCTCAGCTGCGGCGCGGGCTGGCCTTCGTCGGACAAGATTTTATTCTGGGATTCCCCCGTACTTTTGTCTGGTCCGCTCTCTGCATGTCCTCGGTTATTCGGTGGACTTTTTGTACGCGGTACTTTTATTCCCTCGTTTGCGTTACTCGATACGGTTGTAAGCTATCTATTTTAGCGGACAAAAATCCTTCATCTACGCAAGCTATAATGGGTTAGGAGAGGCCAAGTATTACCGTGGCAAGGACGGGCTTCATAAAGCATCAAATTTTTAAGAAATATTTCATGCATAGCCCCTAGTTATATCATATATGTAATAAAAAAAACTTACTAATTATAAATATTAGGTAATTATCACAAAGACATTTTTCGTGAGCATTGCTGACTAGATTATTTAATACTGTAGGTAGAACAGGTAACAGGTAATTCTTGATAACTACCTACATTCTTGGTAAAACAGTCCTTAAGCCGGGAATGTACTTTAAACCTGTACCATCGGAAACTATTCTTGTATATTTGTAATAAAATGTATGTATATGACATAAATAGTCCTTTATGGACTGAATCAGCTAGTATTAATGGCTAATTTAACCAATTAGCCATTAATACTAGCTGATTCAGTAACTAATTGAAAAAAATTAAACTGATTAAGGGACTAAAATTTCGTTTAAATTATATAAAAAAAAAAAAAAAATGTACACTTATAACCCATTCGTTCTAAATTTGCCGCTGAGCGTAAGCAATACGAGAAAACTAAAGAATATCAAGGTGGCGATTAAGTTATACTCTCTTACGGCATTATGAGGACGATTCAGTGGTGTGGTAAGTGGTTGAGGGACCACGGGAACTTAAGACCACCAGCAGGGTAATTTAGTAACACATTATCAGTAGCAGTGGGTTTCAATTTGACATTTCAACTTTCAACAACATTCATTGCATTATTTATGTTGTTGAGCAGACACGTTTACAAACATATAGAGCAATGGTTTAGCAATATGCTTCGAAATGATTACAACTGATAGCAATTAGGGTGCAGTATACACCTACAAAGGGGTCTACAATTATTTGTCGATCACATCGATTTTATCTTAATATCTACCTATTACTTAGGACTAGTAAATGTTTATGTTTAACACCTGTATATTTCCTAAAACAAAGGTACGCACGACGGCAGGCCAAGCTACCCGAAAGTGTCAAATATTCCCAATAGACCTTGTGTTTTCATGCCTTAGAGATAATGTTAAAAATCTAATAAATAAATCGGACAGATGGTAGTAGCTTGGTGTGTTGTCTTCTGTACAATCACATGGTTTATAACTACAATATAATCGGATTAACCATATTATTATCTCCAAAAAGAGTTCCAAGCAGTCAAAATCAGTAACAACGTTTACTTTTTTTAACTATTCTTACTAAATTCTATTCTTGATAAATCAGTTCTTAAGCTGAAATGTACTTTTAACCTGTACAATCGGAGACCTCTAGAAGTTATAGACTTCAAGTTCTTGACGCTGGTAGCGCAAATCAAACGCCTCCTGTTCAGAAAGGTCATCATAATTGGAGGACTCGAGACTCTTTAAAAGGTGGACTGCTGCCTTTTGCCTCTGTAACAAATATAAAAAAAATGTTCAAAAGAATAACCATAACGGTTTTGGGTTTAGAAGAAGCGTGCTAGTTAATTAAACCTGTTTACTTAAAAAACTTAGTGAATAGGAAGGAAGACGGCAGTTGAGCGAGGTGATGCAATGTTAAACCCAACAACATGACCAACGATGCTGCGCCAAAGGGAGATTTATCTGGAGACCCCCCACGACTAAACTCCGGATACAACAACATTTAGTGCAACGTATCCGACTCGAACTGCTCAGACCCGTCCTCCGTACGGCTTCAGTAGACATTATGCCGGAACACGAAGAATTGTCTGGCGGGTGGTAACTTCTGCCGGCAGCCAATAATATGGCCTCCTAGCTTCAAAGCCTTATTGTTCCTTTAATTTAGGAGCTAAATCTATCACTTTAAGATAATGTAAGTACAAAAATGTATCATCAACTCACCGATTTTTTATTTTCTACATTAATCCTTAGGTAAATAAGCTCGATACAGTTCATTTAATTCTCCAAAAGTCGGATCCGAAAACGCGATTTCGGAAGCAGGTGCTGTCGTAATTTCCATCTTTCCTAAATAAAAAACAACTTAATTTAGTATACCTGACATTAATGGTGGTAAGAGAAAGACTATCTTCATGTTTTAGTCATGAATATACCAATATAATATATACGGTAAGGGTCAAAAGTGGAGTACCACTTTTGACACTTAAACTTTGACGTACACTTTTGACGTATAATAAAGTTCAAAAATGGTAATCCACTTATGACCCTTACTGTACACAGCTTAATTTAAACGCTTTATAATAAACCAAACTAACGCAAGCATTACAAATAATACCTTTATTATTTTGTTTTCGAGATGACCTTCAAAATATACCCGATTTCGAAGCCTTGGAGATATTTACTTCACTAAAACCATCCCTGGCGTTTAAAGGTACAGATATGTTTGAATTAAAATATACTTAACTAGTACTAAATAGACCACATTTTGTAATTAAATCCTATTACACATTGATAAAAATATGTCATATTTTCGATACAAAAGCTGTCAAACCGTAATATTTCTTCTTCACACATAGGTAGTTGCTTGATATTGAAAGTACAACGATTTGAACAGAAATAGAATAAATTTTGAAACACATTTCATTGACTATGGTTAAATTTTGAAATATATTTCATTAACTATGGTTAAATTTTAAAATATAATTCATTAACTATGTATGGTTTATTTTAAGTTTTAGTTTTATCATTCGTTACTTTCTCACTGTCCCCTTCTGTATACGTCCGTTTCCTTATGTCTTGTACAATCAATATGATTCCGTGGACATTGGTGTGGGTTATGTTTGTTTACTGTGTATTATACCTTAGCCGACTGTTAATATTGTAACATGTAACTGTTTTTGTCCCAAATGAATAAAAATAAAATAATTATAATAACATCGCAACAGCCATCACTGTGTATAAAACTTTCGCTGAAACATATTCGAAACATAATTATACTTCGCAGAGGCTTCATAACAATAATTATACAAGTAAACGAAAATATAATAATTAATCAAAGTTTCACAAACGGCTTTTGGTGTAACTACATTTACTACAACAGTGCCTTTTACTGTAGTGCGCCAAATATTTGCCGATGCGCCCAAAGACCTTCTATCAAAATCAATTTATAAATAATGTGAAAGAGGAATACTTCAGTAATATCTCGAGTGAGGGGAAACCGCAACAGCATCCTGAAGGTGTATGAAATGAGGCTGGACGGGACTACAATGTAGGTTTACAAGGCTAGATGTTAGCAACAAAGCGTGTTAAATCTTCCAATGAATAGGATTTTCTTTTTAGTTTCTGCATCTGCAGTAATACTGACACCATATGGATGGGTTAAATGTTATAAACTAGTGCTTGACCGCGATCCCGCCTGATGATAAGCAATGATGCAACCATTGATGGTAAAGCGCACTAGATTATTAAAAGCTTATTCACTTTAGCTTTGAAGGCACTTAAGTCAGATGGGAAGACCGATGCAAATTGAGCCCAGTACGTATTATTATTAGTTACAATTATATACATATTTTCAGGGTCTTGGTGATCTCAATATTGTGCGCAAAGATGGATGCAAAATACTTGGTTCTCTTCTTACTGACGCGCTTTTCTGCACCATTGGTTTTCTGTCATTGGCGCCTCTGGTGGTATCTTTTACAGGCGCCAGACTCCCTCGGAAAAAAATTTCTACAATTAAAAAAAAAAGAACTTTAAATACCCGTGAAACAATACTAACACAATTTTGAGGACTTTATTGACATCATCTCTGTAGTGGACTGTGATTATTTTCGGGGTTCCTTAATAAAACGCGTGATGTACTCTTCGATATTTCTTGTTTTATTCCGGTCATCCATAGGTGGCTTGCTCGCTGGTTATTCCTGATTTCTTGTCTTCTGTTCACTTTAGGCGACTATTGAGGACTGCTTCGACGACTACGATTTTAGCGTTTTTTTTTTTGATATGGCATCTTGTAGTTGACCTTGAGAGGCCGTGACTACTTAACCGGACTTTTCTGTGGATGCCTTAAATGAATTTAAAGCCTCCAGCAAGGGCTACTAAAAACTAAGCGATTACGCACTAAGGGCACCCCCTGTGGGGTACGAACCTCGGCTTAGGGCGTCGCTGGAGAGAACAGCAAAGGATGGCTGGATCGAATTTTTATTTTTATTTCGGTTTGATGACCGCGGCGTTTCCTAGTACTAGCTCTGAGAAGAAACGTCCGAAACAAACTCAGAGGTCATGGTTGGGAAGTTATGGTTACTGGCTCAGCTGCGGCGCGGGCTGGCCTTCATCGGACGAGGACGATTTTAGCGAGCAAACCACCTTCTTATGTCTAATCTTACCTAGGTACAAGTAATGATAGGAGCGCGATAAGGAGCTTTCTGAGTAGCCAATCACGAGTCAGTATCGATCACGTGATGTTTCCATCTCGCTCTACTCCTTATCGCACCTCTTTACAACCAATCAGACACCGTTTTATTGTCCAATCATATTATACATTACATTACGATTCTTATTCTATATTTCTTAACTTCTATATTTATAATCAATGTAACGTCGTTCACGACACTATGTACAATTAATTTGACGTCCAACGCTGCGTTTACCGCTACTTGGTTGCCTTTCTGCCCTATCAGCCATCAGCTCTACGAGCTATGTGCCCCGCCCACTGCCACTTCAAAGATCTATTCACTGCATGAATTAAGGCGTTGAACACATAATTTTTTCGAATATACAAACCAATGCATTCGTAATATCATTCAAAATCGTTCAAATTGTCGGAAATGCAATTAGATTTTACGGCTTACTACTTGTTTTCAAGTTCAATTGGGTAGTTGCCTATCATCATTCATCATCATCATTTCAGCCGAAAGACGTCCACTGCTGGACATAGGCCTCCCCCAAGGTTCTCCACGACGACCGGTCCTGCGCCTCCCGCATCCAGCGGTTTCCCGCGACCTTCACCAGGTCGTCGGTCCACCTTGTCGGGGGCCTACCCACGCTACGTCTTCCGGTGCGTGGTCGCCACTCGAGAACCCGTCGGCCCCATCGGGCATCGGCCCTACGGGCAATGTGTCCAGCCCATTGCCACTTCAGTGTTGCAATTCTTCGGGCTATGTCGGTTACTCTCGTTCTTCTGCGGATCTCCTCATTCCTGATTCGATCGCGCAGTGAAACCCCAAGCATAGCCCTCTCCATTGCCCTTTGAGCGACTTTGAGCCTTCTTATAAGGCCCATTGTTAGCGACCACGTCTCAATTCCATAAGTCATCACTGGCAACACACACTGGTCGAAGACTTTTGTCTTGAGACACTGCGGTATTTCGGACGAGAAGATTCTACATAGCTTCCCGAAAGCAGCCCAGCCGAGTTGGATTCGACGATTGACCTCTTTCTCGAAGTTGGACCTTCCTAACTGGATAGTTTGTCCCAGGTACACGTAGCTGTCAACAACTTCGAGAACAGAGTCTCCAATCTTTATAGGAGTCGGTACAACATGGGCATTAGACATGACTTTCGTCTTGCCCATGTTCATTTTAAGACCGACTCGCTTGGAGGCCCTACTGAGGTCTTCGAGCATTGTACTCAGGTCCTCCGCGGTCTCAGCCATGACTACGATATCATCAGCAAACCGAAGGTGTGTCATGTACTCGCCATTGATGTTGATGCCCAGTCCTTTCCAGTCCAGAACCTTGAAGACATCCTCCAATGCAGCGGTGAACAGTTTCGGAGAGATAACATCTCCCTGTCTGACACCACGCTGCAGAGGTATTGGTTTCGAGGTCTGGTCCTGTATTCGGACTGACATGGTGGCGTTTTCGTACAAACCCTTCAGCGCTTCAATATATCGATAGTCTACTTGGCACCGCTGGAGAGACTGCAGTACAGCCCAGGTCTCGATCGAATCAAAGGCTTTTTCGTAGTCCACAAACGCCAAGCAAAGGGGTAGGTTATACTCCTCGGCCTTCTGTATAACCTGCCGCAGCGTATGTATGTGGTCTACTGTGCTGTAGCCTTTTCGGAAACCGGCTTGTTCGGGCGGCTGGAAGTCGTCAAACCTGCAGGCGAGACGATTTGTGAGGACTCTTGAAAACAACTTATAGACATGACTCAGAAGTGAGATGGGTCTGTAGTTTTTCAAAAGGGTGTTGTCACCCTTTTTGAAAAAGAGTACCACCAAACTTCTGTGCCATGCCTGTGGCGTTTTTCCCTTATCTATGACGGAATTAAATAACTTCTGAAGGGCCCTAAGGATCGGTTCACCACCCGCCTTCAGTAGCTCTGCCGTTATTCCGTCATCGCCTGGCGCCTTGTTGTTTTTAAGCTGTTTCAGAGCCAATCGAATCTCCTGCAGGCTGACGTCCGGGATATCTTCAGTGTAATGTCGGGTTAATCTTGCTCTAGGGTCTTCAGCAAGATTTAATGCGGGTCTTGTCGTTGAAGTGTAGAGCTGTCCATAGAAATTCTCGACTTCCCTCAAAAGCTCGGGCCCGGACGTTAAGATCTTGCCGTCGTCAGTCTTCAGCTTGCTTAGCCGGCTATGCCCAATAGTCAGATCTCTAGCGAAAACTTTAGAGCCTCTGTTTCGCTCTATAGCCTCCGTTACACGCTCGGTATTATACCGACGTAGGTCGCGCTTCAGAGACTTTGAGATCTGCTTATTGAGCTGCCGGTATCTGCAAGCATCACTTGACGAACGCAAAATCATCTCACGTCTGTCCTCCATGAGCTCGAGAGTGTAGTCCGAGAGCTTTTTAGTTCTATTTGTACGGCGGGTCCTAAAATACTTAGTCCCGACCGTACGGACAGCTTCTACAAACCCGTCATTATATTCGTCCACGTCGCCACTTAGGCATTCGAAGCGATTTTGGAGCTCGAGCTGGAAACCCTCGGAGTCGTGGATCTGAATGGGTGCTGGCCGGAGCGTGGACTTCATCAGGCGAGATCTTTCGGACACTATGTTCAGATTCAATGTGCCTCTGACCATACGGTGATCGCTACCGCATTTGAGCGAGTTGATCACTGAGACATCATTGAATATGTGCCTTTTTGTCGTCAAAATGAAGTCTATCTCATTCTTAGTGACCCCGTCGGGACTGATCCAAGTCCACTTTCGCTGTTCACGCTTTTTGAAGAAGGAGTTCATCATAAAGAGTCCCTCCTTCTCCATGAAGCCAGCTAACATGTGGCCTCGGTGGTTCCGACGCCCAAATCCAAAATTTCCCAGTCCGAGCTCTTCACCACTCCGTTTACCAAGTTTAGCGTTGAAGTCCCCCATGATAACGCCGTAGTGAGTTTTAGAGCTATGTATGGCTTTAGAGATGTCCTCATACATAGTCTCTACTTCATCGTCGGAGTGTGTCGAGGTCGGGGCGTATACCTGAATGACCTTCAGCGAATACCGTTTGGTTATTCTGAGTATCAGGAACGCCACCCTGGTCGACACACTCTCGATCTTCACTACATTGTCGACAAGGGACCTGTGGACGAGGAACCCGACCCGTTGCCTATAGTCAAAATAAATTATATTTACTCAATTATTAAAAGCGTTTACCAAAAATAAGCTGGTTAAATCCAGTTGCATTTCATTTTAATCATTTGGTGAATTAATATTAATCTAAAATCAATAAAAAGTAACGTTGAAATAGTGACGTCATAATTCGCGTTTTTGTACAATCTTCATACTAATTTATCGTTTTGACATTTCATAAAGAGTTGCTGATTTGACTAGTAGGCAACTAGCCTATTGAGAGCTTTACAGTAGTAAATTATAATAAGTCTGCTATGTAATGTTTCCTCAAATAATCCCAAGGCTACTCGTTCGTAGATATTAGCAACCAATACTTCCTGTTCATTTTCAGTAGACCTCTGTAGTAGCGGTAGAATAATATCTGTTTAGTGTCGTTTTAGATCTGAGCAGAGATAAATTACATATTTACGGCAAACTAGAGTATCAGGCATTCGTGGACCTCGTCACGATGTGCTGACATCTCTTTAAGGCGCACGTGAAACTCAACGCGCTGTTGACTTGGGCCTGCAGTTCCTGCAGTTTTCTCAAATGATGGCGACTAGTTCATTTGGACCGAACGAACCAATGGGCGGTCCAAACGATCCCAACTAGTCGCAACCATTTGACAAAAATGTATTCGCCGATTAGGCTCCTGGTCCTTACCAGGTCGCGGGCTGCCCACTGCTCACCGCCCGCAAGCCCGCGCCTACGCTGGCCAGGAGTTCGATGATGTCTTTCAACCAGGGCGTCTCCTGCGGAGACTAGTGGCGTAAGGGCACTGGGATTACCACTGCTTGGAGACAGGTTCATGTTGTAGTCCTACTTGCCCGGTTTATACGATTATATTTATAATTCGAGTATCCACTTGAACGTCCCGATGTGAGAGCTGGCAATGCGTTGTACCTACATACATACGTCCGAGTGCGCGATCGGTATCAAGCCGCGCCGAGCACTCCATGCCTGATGATTTTCTAAGAAACTACTGCAGTTATATCCCAATAAAATATAACCGTATATAGCTGGTATTGTATGGTAAAGAATTACAGTATACTAAATCTAAAGTACATATATTAATCTAATATTAAAAAAATGTTGAATTTGACAAAGTGACATAAATTCAAGTAAAATATTTTTTAGAACAAGATTTTACCAAATATTTTACAACATTATGTTAATGTTACTTATTTATTATTAAACGAGATCAAATAACCTTTTTTAATAGCAATATATCAGTACTTAGAATGTGCAGAGCTGCACAATAAACCAAAACAAACCACTCATAGCTGTACCTAATCTGTTATCGACTACGATGACGCAATGCTGCCAAGATGGCCGAACTTAAGGACTTTTACATACGAGATTTTAGATTTTATTTTATAAACTGTACTGAACAGTTTTATTTCTTTTATGTATTTAATATTAATGAATAAATGATAGGTATACTACGTATTTAATATTTAAATTATATGCAATTATTTTACATACATACTATGCATTTAATATTTAATAAAATCACAACAAAAATCGGAAAAATAAAGTTACAACATAAAATTATATTATTCTAATTCTTGTGATAGGCCTTGAAACATCCGTCGATGCAAAGGTTAACATCACATTCTTCGCACTTCCAAATTGTCCTGGTCTTTTTGGGGCACATCCTGCAACAGGTGTACTTCGATCCGGTTCGTATCGGGAAATGGTTGCTTTCAACTGTCGGTTTCGCCTGCGTTTCGTGTTGCACGTTAGGTCTTACTAAAGTCGTTGTCTCTTGTCCAGTAATGTTAGATCTAACAGTCAAACGCCGACATTCAGCTGTTAAGTCTATTTGTCTGTGTCTATTAAGTAAATCTTCCGCCAAAATAGTACGGAACTGTCGATGTGATATGTTCCGATTAAAACTGGAAAATATTACAAAACAGTTAAAAATTGCCACATTGTACAATCGGCGAAAGAGTTTCTTATACCATATTTTGTTCTTCAGTCTTTCCATAGGTTGAGCTGACAAAAAATGGTCTTTCCTATCAACTCCTCCCATGCTCTTGTTATAGTCGAGTACTATGTTTGGTTTGTATGTCATTCTATTGTATTTATCTGGATTTCCGATTTGGAGATTATGGTATGTTGAGATCATACTAACTATGTTAGAGTCTCGCCATACCAGAATAGCTAAATCGGAACAGTACGTCCCCACCACTTCACCTTGACGAAGGTCTGTTTTTGTCAAGGTCTTAACCGAATCAGGAACAAATTCTCGGTTCAGTCGTAGTGGTCCATAGCAGTCTGTCTTTTGTCTTTTTAAACTTCTTAATAACAACGGACTGTTATAAAAATTGTCCATTATTACGGTATGCCCTCTGTGAAGCAGCGGCTCGATCAAGTCGTACACAATTTTTGCAGTAGCGCTCGCAGGTTTATTGATCTGAGATTTGTCAGTCGATGAATCTTTCCCAGCGTCTACAAAAAACTTCCAGAGATAGCCACTGGAAGACTCGCATAGCTCGTAGGTCTTGACACCAATTTTTGCGGCCTTTGATTTAATCTTTTGAGCGAAATTTAATCGTCCATGCCACTTTAAAAGGGATTCATCAATGGCTATCTCTTGTGAAGGCATGTATAGGCTGGAAAATTTATCATTGAAATAGTCAATCACAGGTCGTATTTTACAAAGTCCAGTCGTATCCTGGCAATTCTGATTGTCAACGAAATGAAGAAAGGTTTTTAGCAATAAAAAACGATTGTATGACATAATTTTCGCAAAATATGGCATAGTACCAAAACCGTTAAATCCAAAATACCCCTCTTCCTTCGGTAAGGGGAAAATGCCTTGCAAAATAATTATCGCTAAAAAACTTACCATTTCGTCCCGGTCGGTAGGAACCCAACGGTTAAATCGGGAATGCGCGCTAAGTTTATTTTGCTCTCGAAGCGAAACAATCTTTTGCTCTGCATATCTATTAGTCTCGGTACACAGAAGGTCGATAAAATCATAGTCAATCATTTTATAAAATACATCGATGGCTTGAATCTGGTCAGTCAATTCAAATGTCGGTCCCGATTTATAAGTAAATGTTTCACGTCGTCCAAGAAACGTTTTCCTGTCTTTACTCCAAGCGAAAGTGCAGCAGTCGTCGGGCGCAATATCTCGTATAGCTCGGTCATTAGCTTCATCCTCTTGCTGTAACACTCCCGCTTGAAATTGTGATAAGTCAGTGCTACATGCAGGTTCATCCGCAGCGTTTAAGTCCCGTATAGTGGAGGCAGGCCAATCGAGATGGTGAATATCTGATTCACCATCACTGTCACAATTCGCAGTCAGTTGTAACCATTCGTTGACAATGTCATCAAATTTATTGTCGTTAACACCTGAAAAAAAAAGTCGCTCAAATATTTTGTTGTTAATTACTGTGTTGCAGTATCCTATAATTGCGTTTTATATATATAATAAATAATAAAATATTTTCATATTTACAAACTTATACATTTATTTAATTATTTATACAATTATTATTTTACTATACATATAGGTACTACGGTCAGCAGCAAAATTTGATTAACGCAAAATTATTAGACAATTTTATTTATTTAGCATTTTATAATACTCGTTGAAGCTGCTAAGAAAGATCAGAGTATTGTTCTTGAGTTAAAAGTCACTTCGGTTTTGTTTTTAATAAAAATTTTCGCTCAATAATTAAGATTTCGAAAATTAAATGTAATATCGAGCGCGTTTGGCGCTCTCATTGGTTGAGAGTTTTTACGGCCTTGAAGCGGACCAATCGCCGAGTCAAACGCGCTCGATATCGACGATCGAGTTTCGTAATGAAAACTCATACTAGGCCTACAGGGCTCGCAGCACGCGGTCGCATCGCTTGTAATAATACTGTCGAAAATGGTTTCGTCACTTTTTTAACAATACCAAATTTAGGGGAAGTTGGAATTAATTCGCAGAAAAAAAAGATTATTTTAAAATTCATTAGTATTGTCACTATGATGATTATGTAAAATTTCATATTTTATTTGGTCATGTTAACCGGTCATACTTAACCTTTATTATCCTTGTGGGTCGGACGGGGTTTCCTTTACATATTGTATAACTCATATCTACTTATGTATAACATAAGTTTACAATATAAAGTAACTCCACTACAGCATTACTAGGTCAATTAAGATGGCGGTGGCAAAAACGCAGACCTGGAGCCCTAGTCTGCTATTACAAAGTCTGAATCAATAATGTCAATGATCTTATAATGATCGATTTTGACAAGTTTCGTAAACTACTAACAAAATGGCGTCATTATTACTTTCCAGTGGTCAATCATTGCCACCACACGTCATATTAATAAATGTACGAATTGATTATTACTTTTTTTTAAATCATTTGTTCATCACTAACGGGTTTTAGGGTCATTCTATCACCATTCCATTACGACACGACTGGCCGATCCTTATGAATTTAGAGATTGCAAACTTTTAGCACAATGACAATGGTATCGTGTGGAATGACAAATTTATAAAAATAAATTATTTAAGTTATAAATAAAGGTATATATAGGCAATTATATATAATATATATCCTTCTCTATATGAGAGGAGACCTGTGCCCAGCAGTGGGACGATAAAAGGTTAATGATGATAATGATGATGATGATAGGTAAATATATATATAACATGATATAAATATTTATATAAATTTATAGACTAGGGCCCCGGTTCCCATAATTTCAGTACTTTATTCTGAACTCTCTGGTTATTGAAAAATAAGTTTATAATTCCTTTTTTTATTTCAAAGGGATTAGCACTATGGGAAAAGTAATAAAGTATTTGAAATTGTACCGTAAATTGATTTAGTGCGTAGGAATTAAAGTTATTTTTCAATAAATTCGAATTTGTTTACAGTTTTAGCGAATATTGTTCAATATTATTTTAGTTGGTTTTAGTGAAATATATTAAATTTGTATACAATCTCAAGGACACTTTAAAGCGAACATCATCACGCTATACACCCGTAGAAGGATGGTAATGTACATTATTGGCTTTGATGATTTCGTCGCACACTGTAAAGATGGCTGCTTTACAACCCTTGTTATGATGGGTGGCACAGAACCAACGAGCCTTCAAGCCCTTCGTACGATGGTGGTAGAAAGAGTACCCTTCTAGTATGATGAGTCGAGCCCCCCTTTTAGATCTGGCGTACACTGCACCTGTAAAAGTGACGTATGTCTTTACAGTTAAAATTACAATCATTACAAAAAAACTTGTATCAGCATTCTGGAGTTTTTTCAATCGACAGATAATTTTTATTAGTAAAATAAAATTGTCATCTGACAGATGATTGCATGGAATACCTGTCAAAAATTCAAAATTATTTCTCGGATAAAATTATCTGATGTTGGAAAAATTCGCCTAGAGATCCGGTTACAAGTGCTATAAGGGAATAGCACCTAAACTATTCCACTTATGGCACCAGAACGGAGTATTAAAAAAATAAATATTATCACAAAAGTAACTTTATTTTCTCAAAACACACTCTTTCACTTTTTTTCATTTACAACATCATGACTATGAACACTGTTGACTTTAACGATGACAAATCCTACTGTCATTATAACAGCTTTGCAACCTTTATTGTGATGCGTGGTGCAGTACCAACGCGTCTTTTCACCCAAGACGCAATGGCGGCTGAATCTGTACCCCTTTAGAATTACTATCGGAGCGCCTCTCGCTGATTTCGTAAATACCGCTGAAACAAAAACATTTCATTATTATTAACTTTATGGCCAAGTATTTAAAAAAGTAGTGTCGTGGTGGCCTAGTGGTTAAAACACTCATACTTGAGAGGCTGGTGGTATATCTTGGACACCAATGACTGAAGGTGAAGGAAAACATCTTGAGGAAACCTGGACTTTATAAGTCTGAAATCGCCAACCCGCATTGAGCAAGCGTGGTGATTACGCTCAATCTTTCTCTGTATGAGAGGAGACCTGTGCCCAGCAGTGGGACGATAAAAAAGTTTGATGATGATGATTTAAAAAAGGCGAAGAGGGGGCCAAAGAATACAACAATAAACATCACTGTCAAAAAGAAAAGGGCAAGAATTTTAATTGATTGCAACATTTTTCCTCGTCATTGAAATCGTTTAACTACAACATACGTACTGACGACAGCACATCAAGCTACTGCTAAATTCAGTCTAGTTTTTGAGAGACTACCATTCATTTCGTATTACACTTTTGAAGATACATACTAACAGGCGTAGACAGTCTGGTAAGAGTTTTATTTAGTTATAAGGAATGAAAAGAAAGATAAATGCAATAAATATATTTATTTATATATACGTTGTTGTGCATGATATATCCGAACAATGGCTTTTGATTCCCGTGACCGTATGGCTTGTGAATTTATTTCCCTACAATAACATTCTAGACGTTTCTTACCGACCTTTCTAAGTAGATGTGAAGAAAAAATAATTTAAAATATATGTAGCAATGTATGTTTTTTACTTTATGCTTCACGTGTCTCCCATCCAATAGACTGGCAACCAGGAGGAAGGCTTTTGCCGAATGTAGGCTACTAGTAGGATCATGTTTTTGGAGTTTCATCAATTAAATGACAAGTGCCCTGGATTTAGAAATAATACTACAGATAAAATGTAAATACTGATTTATTTGAATACTGCATACGCATAATAAAACATATTTGATATAATAGAGACAAAACATCTAGATTTCTATGCTATATTAGTATAATATAAACCTTCATAAAAAAAAATGACTCACGCTTTATTTTTAGCTATTGTGTTTACATAGTTCCAAAAAGCGACATCCATAATTGTCCCCTGGAAGGATACAGTGTGGAAACCAAACCCGTAACATAAAAAATAGCGCCTTAAAAATAAATAAATAGCGTCTTCGGTTAATACATTAAAACGCAATACAAATCAGTGAAAAATCATTTTAATAAGTGACATGCATGATCGTTTATGTACGTTTTAGAAGTCGACAATTCAATTTAATCATTCAATTCTATAACCCGCAAGAGTTGACTTCGCACGGATGATGTAAGCAGTGGCGAGAGCGCTAAAAGCGCGGGCGTCAAAAGGGACTGCTCGGGTCTCGAGTTAAGGGTAGGCGTATACTGAGATGCTGGTAGTGCAGGTCTATATAGCACAGAACAGACTTAATAATGCATGAACAGACTCAGATCTGCGTACGTTACGGTGGAGGCAAGTGCGATGCATACGTGTGTCCAACTTGCTTTGCGGCTTGTTCTAGTGCCTAGTCTGCTATTTTAATAAATTTGTCATTCAACAAGATTCCATTGTCATTGTGCTTAAAAGTTCGTAATTTGTTAAATTCATAATGATCGATCAATTATCTCAGTCGTCTCGTAATGGAATGGTGATAGAATGACGGTGGTGTTGCCATTATTATAAAACTCGTTAATAGAAATGATTTTCATTTCATTTATTAATATGGAGTAGTGTCAGTGATTGACCACTGGAAAGTCATAATGACGCCATTTCGTTAGTAGATAACGAAACTTGTCAAAATCGATCATTATGTGATCACTGATCGACGATTCTGACTATAGAGTCAGAATGTTCGATAATAGCAGACTAGGACCCCAGATCGACATGTGTTTTTTTTTACCACGAATTCATAATTTTAAAGCATGGGTTTTTCAGGTATTGTCTGCAAAAACGCTATTAAAAAACACTGTTAATTTCAAAATGGGAATTTGACCCTGAACTAATTTTGCTCGTCATAAGAGTTGATCATCATCTAATTTTTTTCTATAACTACTACGCTAGTTTAAAAGTGTAAATACAGGGTTTTTCATTAAGAGCGCTCGAACATTGAAATGAAATAAAACTATCTATTCAAGTGATATTACCACAATTTTTATTACATTTAAAAAAATATTCAATGACATTATATGTGGAAAATAATATCAGACAAATGACCACCGCGACTCCGCTGTAGATGGTGTGTTCTGGTGGACCAATTTTGAAGGACGTCGATAAATGGGGCTCAATTTTCATGAAGAACGCGAGTTATGTTGGCCTTTAGGGCAGCAATTGACTGTGGTTTATCTGCATACACAAGAGATTTCACGTAGCCCCACAGAAAATAATCGAGCGGTGTTAAGTCACACGATATCGGGGGCCAGTTGATGTCGCCACCACGCGAGATGACGAAGCCCTCGAACTTCTCTTTCAATAAATTTAATGTTTCCCGTGCTGTATGGCAAGTGGCGCCGTCCTGTTGAAGCCACATGTTTGTAAGATCCATACCACCTACCCTAGGCCACAAAAAAAATGTTATCATCGTCCGATATTGGTCGCTATCGCAACACACGGAACGTTAGGCGAATAGAGCACTGATTTTGATAATAAATTTTAATAATTTCTACGCGTTGTTGAAGCGTGTAGCGTTCAATGTTACGACTAAATATGTATTCATGTCAAATTTGACAGCTATCGCATTACCAAGATGGCCGCTATGCGCTGTCAAAGTTCGAGCGTCCCTATTGAAAAACCCTTTAGTTTACACTTTGCAATGATGCATCACCTGCAACTCAACATACACTTTGCCTAGCGTGTGTGGGTTGTATTATTCATATTTAGGACCATGATTATGTTCATTGCTGACTTTGATGATCGTATTTTCAACAGTGAAAATGGCTGCTTTGCACGGGAACTTGCTTTGATAATTTGAGCAATGCCAACGAGTTTTAATCCCCGAGTCTAAGTGGCGTGTGAATTTATGCCCATGCAAAATTATTAACCGCGCCCCTCTCTTTGATTTCGTGAAGATCGCATTCGCTGAAAAAAAGGTTAGAAATATTTTAAATACCGCAACAGTGTAAGTGCAGATTCGTTAATTAAATAAAAAAAGCGAATTTAGGAAGAAAACTACTGGCAAGCATGTTTTCAGTTGGGAGATTACATCGCTGACGAAAATACTTGTCTCAATATTGGTCTTGCTTCGCAGCCACAAAGGAGCACAAACCAATTGATAATCATCTGAAAATAGTGTTAAATTTGCTTCTTGACAGTTCAAAAGTCCCTGTAATTGATGTTTGCCTGGTTTAATCAAAATAAATGGTTTAAGTTTGAATTTACTCGTTCTTTATTTATGTTCAACATTTAAAAATAAATGTCGTAGCGCTGGTATTCTGATAGGGCTAGCTGTGATGATCACATAAGCATTTATTAATTTGTATCATGATTATGATGATTGATGATGGTCATTACTATTGACTTTGATAATCTTGTTTTCAACTGTGAATATCACTGTTCGGCGCTTGTTTTTATAAATTGTGCAATTCCAACGAGTTTTAATCCATGAGTTCAAACAAAATGGATCCCGGATGAGGCCAACAGTTTCTTATCTCAGCATAAAGCTGCGATATAAAAAAAATATTTAGTCAACTTTTCAAAAATAAATGTTGTCGTGGTGGTATTCTAGTAGGGCCAAGGAAATGATATCTAAACTGGAATGTGAACTTGCATAAGTCTCTCTCTAAAAGAGGACTCTATCGCAAGAGCAATAAGGTCGATCGGACATAAAACTTTATTTGAAGAGGACACGGTCCGAGGGAGAAAGCGTCCCAGTAGCCCTCTGTCTCTTTCTAAATGTTACACGTATTTATTTTTTGGAATTTTGTTTGAAACCAATAATTTCGATTAGAAAAAAGATGGCAAAAAAGAGTGTCATTAATGGCTGCAATAGTGAGTCATATTCTGAATGCGGAATATCATTCTTTAAGTAATTTTTTTTTGTGGTAATCATATATAAGTTATTTTGTTTTTATGTAGGGTGACCATAAATTTCGGCTTAATTAATAAATGTGCACTTAGTCATTGTGTGCATAATAAGTGAGTGACTTTTATTAGGTATTTACAATGACATTTAATTCTGTTTTCTTGCAGATATTTTATGTATCTAAAGGTACAGTTTCGGGTAGATTGACCTGCTGTCATCCGTACATCACCAATGTATACATCTATTTTTAAAATTCAATAATAAAATTTAAAAGTTTGCATCCATACCTAAATATTCATTAAAACCCAGGTAATTTAGATGAAAAAAAAACGTACATTCCTTATAAATTCCATTATAATAGTCACCCTACACAACAAGGACAGAGGGCTACTGTGAAGCTAACTCCCTCGGACCGCGTTTTGATCGATAGTTCACATTCCAGTTTAGATGTAAGTTCCTTGGGTAGGGCCCACTGAGATGTGACATTTATTTATATCATACATACCTATATAGGGTCATGATTATGTTGACTATTGACTTTGACAATCTCGTTTTCAACTGTGAATATTACTGCTCGGCATCTGCTTTTATAATTTGTGCAATGCCAACGAGTTTTAATCCCTGAGTCCAAGTGCCGAGTGAATTTATATCCATGAAAAATTATTAACCGGGCCCCTCTTTTTGATACGGTGAAGACCGCATTAGCTGAAAGAATAATTAAAAAGCTTTAAATACCGTTACCCAATGTGTAAATGCAGATTCGTCAATTAAATAAAAAAGTGAATTTATTAAGAAAACTATAGACAAAATAAATTCGCAAATTCACACCTTGCAGGCAAGCGTATTCTCAGTTGGGAGATTACATCGCAGTCAAAAATACTTGTCTCAATTCTGGTCTTGTTGCTTGCATGTTTTAATCATGTTACTAGTTTCGCCAATTTAATACAAAAGGTTCAGTTTTGAGGCAAAAAGTGAAGACTAAATTAATTTACTTATTTATTTTGACAAAAGAATAAAACACAAAAAGACTGGTGCGAGCGTCGATGAAGTCTACCTCACTCTTTTCCCTTGCGTTCACACATACAGTCACGACTATAAGTGTGTATACACTTGGCTATATCCAAAAGTGATTCAGCATTTTTGTATATAAAATTTGATGTTGTACGGATATAGTATTTTCGAACCCATAACCCACGGTGTCCGTTAGTTCACGCAAAGTGTGTTATGGAAATTTTCCAAGCATTGACCAAATAATTGTGACTATACAATACAAAAGTTTCGATGCAAAAATGTTATGTACCTAAACATATTATATGTCTAACCCGTCTTTCAGAGTTTTGGCGGGAAAGTCAAGCTGAGTGTCACGCTCATTTTTCACCGGACTTTTAAAATTATTTATAGCTTTGTTTACTAAATAAAAGTGCGTGATTTATGTAGTAAAAAGTGCATTCAGTAAATAATTCATAAAGAACAGTGAAATATCGCAGCATAGTGGCCACATCATGACTTTGTTTCAAACCTCTATCGTAAGACGGATCACGCCGTCTTTTTCGACATGAACAATTCATTACGTAACATTGGCTAAATGCACAAACCGTGCGAAGCCATAAAAGAAAAAAAAAACCCGTCTTTCCTTATATGGAGTTTTCTATTATTTTAACAATTATATAACATTGTCGGCACTGAATACAAATAGAAATATTTATTGGCACAAAAAATACATATTTTCAATTTATGTGTACATTAAATACTGGATTACAATAGATAGGTATAGGTCTATTGTAAGAAACCAATTGTCTTTATAAGTTATTGTTTGTATATGACTGTTTCATGCCAAAATAAAAAAAAACCACTATCACATACCTATCACTTATCACTGCAAACAGTCGTAAGTTAGTATACGGTATAACTTTATATTACTATTTAGTCTTAATCTCAGTCTCAATTTAAATTTTAGCTGTGAGTAGTGAACATAGTAAGCCGCCATTTGCAATTCTGCTAATTAACACACTCTTTATAGTTGATCCTTAATTTGTAAGATTATATTTATTGAACCAGTCCCCTAATCGGCGAACACATTTTTGTCAAATGATTGCGACTAGTTGGGATCGTTTGGACCGAACGGACCAATCGGCTGTCCGAACGAACCCAACTGATACCAACTAGTCGCAATCATTTGACAAAAATGTGATCGCCGATTAGGGGGCAGGTTGTACCGCAATAATGAAATAAATAAAGCATTAAAAAACTAGCCTTTTTTAATTTAGAAAGAAAGAAAATGCATTTATTGTAACTCGTACAAGAATATACACAAATTAAAGATGAATGTGTTTAGTTTAATTCGGTGTTTCCGTCGGACTACTATAGGGATGTTGCCTGGTAAAAAAATTGATTCTATTTTTCCGTCATTTAAATTATAGAAAAATATTGGATACATATATTTTGTTTTATCAAATCTATAAAAATTGACAAATATAAAAGGCATCAAAGATCAGGAGTGGTGGCGGGTGACGTCACTGCTCGCTAAAAAGTGTAGCGTACAGTGACGTCATACGAGTTTTCAACGCACTGTATCTCCTTCATTTTTTGTTTATATGAAAAAAGAAAAAATACGCGTCTAGTATTTTTTGGAAATCTGACTGACGGGCTAATTAGTTATTTTTAGTCAACTACCGCATTTGAGTGTCTTCAAGGGTAGAGTGAATAAATAGGCTCTTAATAAACTACTGCGCTTTACCATCAACGATTGCGTCACTGCTTACCATCGCGGATTGCGGACAAGCGCTAGTTTACGATTTTATATTAAAAAAAAATTTGTTTAAACAAAACCAAATTAATAGGGGGACAAATACGTTTCTGTCGTTTAACAAAAGATGTCCACACTAAGAGGTTACGTTGAAATTTTCAGATGTAAAATGAGTTAATGTAAATTCTGGTAGGGCCCACTGAGATACCGCTTGGTGCAGGTACTGACCGGGCATGGGTGCTTTGGTCACTACCTGCACCGGATCGCCCGTCAGGAGGCCCTTCTCGACGACACGGCCGAGCACACCGTGGTGGAGTACCCGGCCTGGCGAAACGAGCGCCGCGACCTCGTTGCGGCGCTCGGAGGTGAACGCCTCTCCCTGGCAACCATGGTGCGAGCCATGGTTGAAAGCGAGAGTGCATGGGAGGCTGCCGCCTCCTTTTGCGAGACCGTCCTCTTGCAGAAGGAGGCTGCGGAGAGGATGAGGATGCTCTTGCCGCTCCCCTCCGGCGTAGACGGGCAAGGCGAAGAAGGCGGGGGACGAACCCCCATCTTCTTTATCCCCGGAGTGTGACTAGCGTGTGTGGGTGGCTCCCGCACGCGCATTGCACAGGTCACCACGTCTGGGGATTACTCCGGTACCCGGGTATTCCTCCTTTGGCGCGGAAACCGGCCGGTAAGCCCTGAGAGTGGCACGGTGATTAGGCCTTCGGGTCGATCCCGTGACACTCTCAACGCAGGGCCCGAGGGTAACCGAGTGGTTTTAGTGGGTATTCCCGACTTCGGCCGGGCGAGTCCCACACACTCCAGTCGCCTAGCTAGCGGCGGGTACGGTGCGTAAAGGCATTTCCACTCGTAAAAAAAAAGCCCAGTGAGATGTCATATTTATTCTATCATACATATATAGGGCCATGATTATGTTCACTATTGACTTTGACGATCTTGTTTTCAACTGTGAATATTACTGCTCGGCATCTGCTTTTACTATTTGAACAATACCAACGAGTCTTGATCCCCGAGTCCAAATGGCGTGTGAATTTATATCCATGCAAAATTATTAACCGGGCCCCTCTTTTTGATACGGTGAAGACCGCATTGGCTGAAAGAATAATTAAAAAGATTTACAATACTGCTAGCCATTGTGTAAATGCAGATTCGTTAATTAAATAAGAAAGCGAATTTATTATAGACAAAATAAATTTGAGAATTCACTTTGCAGGCAGGAGATTACATCGCTATCAAAAATACTTGTCTCAATGCTGGTCTTGTTGGATTGTTTCGCCAATCTAATTCAAAAGGTTCAGTTTTGGGGAAAAAAAGTGAAGACTAAATTAATTTACTTATTTATTTATACTGTGAACACATCAAAATATATTTTGAAAAAATAATAATACACAAAAAGACTGGTGCGAGCGTCGATGAAGTCTACTCCACTGTTTTCTCTTGCGTTCACACATACAGTCACGAGTATAAGTGTGTATACACTTGGTTATATCCAAAAGTACGGATTTAGTATTTTTGAACCCATAACCCACGGTTTTCGTTGGTTCACGCAAAAAATGTTAAGGAAATTTTCAAAACGTTGACCTTATAAATGTGAGACATCATCATCATCTCAGCGTTAATCCTGTCAGTAAGAAAACCCTGTCCGATCCGTGAAGGTATTGTTAGGTATCGATAACTGATTCTACTAATGTCCACAAAGCCGGGCTAAACTTAAAAAAAATATCCTCCTAAAAAAATAAGAATTATTTCGCAAAATGAGGTAACTTAATACATTTGCGGTAAGCAACCCTTCCGCGAGCGGCGGGGGGCAGGGCACGCGGCACGTGGTCGCATCGCTATTCGCTCATAATAATACCGGTGTTGTCACTTTTTTAAACATTACCAAATTTCGGGGAAGTTGGAATTCATTCGCCGGAAAAAAAGATTATTTCAAAATTCATTAGTATTGTTTCTATGACGATTACGTAAAATTTTATTATCCTTATGGGTCGGACAGCGTTTTCTTTACATATTGTATATGTTGCAGTCAGAACTCTTAACCAGTCAAAAGTAGTTTTGACTAACAAAATGAGTCAAAAGTACTTTTGACTGAACAGGTTGGTCAATAATACTTTTGACAGTTAAAAGTCCTTTTGCCCAATACAGCTGGTCAAAAGTACTTTTGACTGGTTAAGAGTTTAATAAAGTAAATAAAAATAGATAAATAATAATAAAATAAATCAATAAAGTAGTTTTAACTGCAAATCAAAACAAACCTAACCTAACCTAACCTAATTACAGTACAGAAGATTAGAACGCTTTAACATCATTGAAATAAAGTAGTTTTAACTGCAAATCAAAACAAACCTAACCTAATTACAGTACAGAAGATTAAAACGCTTTAACATCATTGAAATAAAGTAGTTTTAACTGCAAATCAAAACAAAACAAACCTAACCTAACCTAATTACAGTACAGAAGATTAAAACGCTTTAACATCATTGAAATAAAGTAGTTTTAACTGCAAATTTGCAGTTAAAACTACTTTTGTCGAAGAGCGTCAGTCAAAAGTACTTTTAACTGCAAATTTGCAGTCATAATTACTAATAACCAATAATTTTCAGTCAAAACAACTTTTGACCAACCTGTTCAGTCAAAAGTACTTTTGACTAATTTTGCTAGTCAAAAGTACTTTTGACTGGTTAAGAGTTTTGACTGCAACATATATAGGGTCATGATTATGTTCACTATTGACTTTGATGATCTTGTTTTCAACTGTGAATATTACTGCTCGGCATTTGTTTTTAACATTTGAACAATACCAACGAGTCTTGACCCCCAAGTTCAAATGGCGTGTGAATTTATGCCCATACAAAATAATTAGAGGAGCCCCTCTATTCGACGTTGTGAAGATCGCATTTGCTGAAAGAATAACCAAAAATCTTTAAAGTGTCCGTCAATACCTCTGGAAATTACATTGGATGGAAATAATATCGTCAAAATATAACGAATTTATTTTGGAAATCTAATTTCGAGAGCTAATTGATTATTATGAAATTACATATAAATTTTCAGAGGCTACCTGCAACAAATGGGAAATTATGTGCAATACTTAGATACCGGGACCGCGTCAAAAATTTATTATTAACAAAAAGAATTCGATTTAGTTTTTACAATATTTAAAAACAGTTAATTTTGAAACATTATATTAAAAGTTTTAAATACTAAGTTTGTATTGTATAATAGGATCACTTTTTTCGGTCTTTACTAATAAACTGTCATTTCGGTCCAAATATTTGTTGAACATATCATAAGCATGTATGGACTTAGTAGCGCTCGGGCCGTTTCATATTTGTAAGGTTAAATAATGAAACATAAATTAAATGATGTCACGTTTTTATTTTCTCTTCAAGCATTACAATTTAACAATGACCAAATATAATAACTTTTTTTTTTAATATGTATTTATGTAGTTTCTTCGGAGAACTAATCCATACGGTTCGGAATATAAGTTCATATTTATTACAATTCAACTGTTGTTTGATGATATTACGCTATACATGACATAGTGTAGTAAAGTTTTGCTGCGGAATCTATTTAGCAAGTTAACATCATTATATTCGCTTCAGAAGTGTACTAAAGCACAGGAACGTGGGCGTAATTGCACTGTTTTAGTTGAGGTGGCAAAACTTTCCCTGGGGTTTAGAATATTTCCCATGGGAAACGAGGGTCTGGGAGCCCGCTACCGGGAAATTTTGTGCAAAAAAATCGGTCAAAATTGTGGTTTTGAAGCTATTTCCAAAGTGTTTTTCACAATATTTCCACTAATATTATTATATTTATTTAGATGAAGGCATTCGGTGAATTAACAGTTCGCTATGAACAAAAAACCTTGTTTTAGCTTGACCTGGCGTGGTATTTTCACTTATCAGCATCGTATATGATTAGTTCTCTCCTCGTTTACAGGGCAAATTCAGAACGGACACCTATTTCTACAGGATCAATTACCTATGTTTTTTTTATTATTTTTAAATAGGCACCTGTCATCAGAGGACGTTGCCGTCCCTACGCTACTTGCGCGGCAAGAAATCTTGTTAGTAATTATTTTATACCAATTTTCTTTTTTCCGATCATTGCTTTTTTACGGCATTGGCTATACTTTTGGGTCGCTCTTTTCCCACGTCATTTGTCATCTTATTTTTATTGATGTTATAATCATTGTCATCTTAGTTCTACTTATATTATTATTTATTAATACTTATTTTCATATTTATCTATTACTACATTTCTTAATATTTACATTTTGCTATTCATTATTTGTATTTCCATATTTCTTACCGACGGTAGCGCTGGCGTAAATGATTTAGTGTGTCCAGAAAAACTTATATTTTACTTATTGTACAACAGGACCATGATTATGCACATTATGAGTCTTAACGATATCGTCTAGGATGGTGAATATCTTAGCTTTACACCCTTGTCTGTAGTGCGTTGCGCAGTACCAACGTGTCTTCTCTCCCGTGTCTCGATGTCGATAGAACATGTACCCACTTATGAGTAAAACTCGAGCCCCTCTCTTCGTTTCACAGAATACTCCTGCAAAGAACAAACATTTCTGGTACAAATATTTTTCTAAAACTAATATGTTGAATTCGTAAACTAATTCCGAAAAACACTTGCTTTTTTTGTATGACGGCCAAATCTTTTACTTCATTTCATAAAATTCAGTATGAAAAACTTAGGTGAAGGGAGCTATCAAGAGTGTCAAACCCTAACGTTCGTATGGAATGACAATTGATTTCACCGAAGTTTTCACGGTATTTTTTTTACTAATTTAAAAGGCTGGTATAAACGACAATGTTATTGATATTATCCTAGACGTAATGAGTAAAAGAAATAAAGCTTTAAAATAATTCTCCACATGTTTTATTTGTTGAATGTATTTTATCTTATACATCCACATCTATACAATAAACTTATACTATAACACATTTATATAAAATTAAACAAAGGGTCACCTGTCCCACCGTAGACAAAGTAACGAATAGGTATCAACAATCTTTTCTCTCAAGCACCGAATTAAAAAAAAAATACGAGCAATACTTGATCGCTGACTATTAATACTGCCGGTGAGTAATCGTTTGTCGCAGCGACGAGAGGTATCTTAGGCCGCGTTTCCACTGACGCGGAGCCGGGCGGAGAGGAGTTTAGCGGTGCACGAATTAACCAATCACTATGCTCGAAATCTCCGCTTCGCTTCAATGGAAACAGCACAGGCGGGGTGGAGCAGAGCTGAGCAGATATTCATAATAAAAATACAGCCAGCGGTGCTATACGGAGGACAGCGGGGCAGTACGGAGCCGGGCGGTGCGTGACTCGCGCGCAATATCTCTGTGAACATTGTTATAGAATATAGATAGTGCAATCCACGAAGACGCGCCCCACTATTTCTCCTAACCGGTATTAATATTATTGATAACAATGGGCCTTATAAGAAGGCTCAAAGTCACTCAAAGGGCAATGGAGAGGGCTATGCTTGGGGTTTCACTGCGCGATCGAATCAGGAATGAGGAGATCCGCAGAAGAACGAGAGTAACGGACATAGCCCGAAAATTGCAACACTAAAGTGGCAGTGGGCTGGACACATTGCCCGTAGGACCGATGCCTGATGGGTCCGACGGGTTCTCGAGTGGCAACTACCCACCGGAAGACGTAACGTGGGTAGGCCCCTGACAAGGTGGACCGACGATCTGGTGAAGGTCGCGGGAAGCCACTGGATGCAGGAGGCGCAGGACCGGTCGTCGTGGAGAACCTTGGGGAGGCCTATGTCCAGCAGTGGACGTCTTTCAGCTGAAATGATGATGATGTTATTAATATTATATGTGCAAGCTTTTGTTAATGTTTGAGTGTTATTGGTAAACATTAATTACCTATGAGTGCACACCCACACTACAATAAATAGACTAATCAGGAGAGAGTGTCGTGGTCAAAGTAAACCCTCAACCAAAAGTTCGAGGGGCGCGTCTTCGTGGACTGCATTATCTGGATGTCATTGGGTGCATACGTATCAAAACTCCCACGATTCCACTCGACTTCAGTGAAAACACTAACCACTTTTCACAGCTCTTCAGCGCTCATCTCCGTGCAGCTCCGCGTCAGTGGAAAGACGTCAACGATCGGTCGGATTGCGACCATATCAGCGCCGTGTCATTAATGTCTTACCTGACTATGATATCATCGTGTGGAGACACGTTATGAGAGAATGCATAGAAATAAATGGCTTGATGATAATTTCACCACGATTCTTTAGCTTGTAGAGACGAGCCCACAGATAGTAAGTCCAAGTAGAGTCAGTGACGTACAATCGCAGGTCCATCTACTAAACAGTCAAATATTCCCAGGTGTTAACGCTTTAGCGATAAAGTTGAAAATTTTATAAATAATTATGACAGATTTTAGTAGCTTAATCACAATAATAAATTCATTGATTTTCTCTCACAACGGTTTTGTAGTATTTAACAGTTTTGAACAATATCATAAATTCACATTGTGAGAGCTGGTGCCTGAAGTAGATTTTACGAAAACCTGTAGTACAAGTCACCAGACTCCACTTGTGGTATTATGCTAACAATCAGGCAGGTATCATGTTTTCCTACTACACATTTAAACAAAAAGAATATGAGAAGAATGAGCAGTGAGAACGAAGAACAAACGAAAAAAAAAACAGCAATATAATTTAAATATAAAAATAGAAGCAGTCAAAAAGTAGATGGTGAGTGAGTAGGTGAACGGTGGTGAGTGGTGGCTAGTGTGTATGTTAACGGTGAACGATAGCTACTATTTGAAGACAAAAATATTATTTAAGTAAGTGAATGGAGCAATCTCTCAGTGTTCTCATAGGAAAGAGTTTTCAGAAATTCTGCTTGGTACCTGCCGCTTACAACTCAGTTCATGTAGTGGGTAGACGCGCGTGGGTAGTAGTTTGAGGTGCTGTCATCTGTACCTACTTATGTGCTCGTATGCCAGCAAATAATAGCCTTCACGCTTCTCTTATGCTTCCTATCATTACTAGCTTCTCATTAATGGCATGCACTAGGACAGGTGCCTAACTGCCTTCAGACTAGATTTAACTTCTTTATAATTTTTGCCGTACTTTTTAATGATCTGAGCATTTAATAAGTAATACAGTATAAGACGTGTACTACTTATATTACTTATTATATATATAAAATAGAACGTGCCCAGGAGCCGACTAATCTCTAATTCCAGCTAATCTCCAAAACGGTTGGACTGAATGGGTTTTCTACTCATGCATAGTTGATGTTATAAGAAGTCACTAAGACTAGCCTTAATTAAAACTAAAATTAATAGTTTTGTAATCATCTGTATAAATAAAACGAACATTTTTTTTTTTTAATTATTATAAACTAGCGCTTGACCGCAATCCCGCCTGATGGTAAGCAGTGATGCGATCGTTGATGGTAAAGCGCGCTAGTTTATTAAGAGCCTATTTACTCAGAAAAACTGAGCGAATAGGATGGAAGACAGCAGTTGAGCGAGGTGATGCAATGTTAAACCCAACAACACGAACAACGATGCTGCGCCAAAGGGAGATTGATCTGAAGACCCTCCACGACCAAACTCCCAACACACCAACATTTGGCGCATCGTACCCGGCACACATCGCAACACAACTGCTCAGACCCGTCCTCCGTACGGCTTCACCAGACATCATGCCGGAACACGACAAATCGCTTGGCGGCAAGGCTTTGTCTGGTGGGTGGTAACTTCTGCCGGCGGCCGATGTTATGCACACCAACAGTACCAAGAGCGTATGTACAATTTCTATAAGTGTGACTTACATAATCAAATACATAATCAGAATATATTGGTCCTACTGTTCAGACACAGGCCTTCTCTCGATTAGAGGAAGTGGGCCATAATATACCACGCTGGCCCAGTGCGGGGTGGTAGATGTCACATGTCTTCGAAGTTTTTAGCTCTAGGACGTGTCGGTTTCCTCAAGATGTTTTCCTTCACCATTTTGAGAGCAGTGGTGATGAAATAATTTACACAAAGTAAGGCACCTGATGGGGTTCCAACCTACGCCTACAACTTGTAAGTCGTTGTCGATACCACTAGGCCACCACTGCTCTCACTGTGACAACTGTGACTTAGAATAATACAATTCCCGGCGATGAATCTGTAACACTGCCAACATCCCGTCTACTGCAACAAACAATTTCATGACAACTCAACTTACTACAACTCTAGTGCGCTCTTTTTTCTTTTTGTTGGGATGGGAAATCATCAAACGACTTCTCCCGCTCTGGGCGGAGCGGAAGGGGGTGTCGGACTTTTACTGACTAAAACCCACCCGTATCACACGGTCTTCGTGGACCCCGTCACGATGTGCTGACATCTCTTTGAGGAGCGTGTGTAACACTGCCACAGCTGCCCACTGCTCACCGCCCGCAGACTCGCGTCTACGGTGGCTGGAAGTTCGATGTCGACTCTCGATCAGGACGTCTCCTGCGGTGCCTAGTGGCGAGGGCGCTGGGATTCCCGCTACCAACTCTACTGGGCCCTTAGTCTGCTATTACAATAGTGTCAGAATGGTCGATCAGTGATCTCATAATGATCGAATTTGACAGGTTTCGTATTCTACTAACAAAATGGCGTCTTTATGACTTTTCAAAGGTCAATGACTGACACTATACTTCATATTAATAAAATTTCAAATAGAGAGAATTGCTTCAATCAAATCAATCAAATCAAAATCAAAGCATTTATTTCAAATAAACCAGTTACAGGCACTTTTAAATTGTCAGAAGGTCGGTCAGTCAGTAAGGTGGAGCTAGTCGCCCATTCCAAAGAGTAGGTACCTATGGAGAAGACCGGGCAAGAAACTCCATGGACACTCTTTTAAATTATCAAGCTATTGATACAAATATTTGATTACATCATTCATTTTGAAATCAATCGTGTGAGAACGATGCAGAAATATATTGTACGCTGAGCGCGTCCATTATGAAAAAAAAAAAAACAACAATTCAGAAATTAAAATACGCCGTAGCAGCTAAGAGATGACCAGTCCCCTCTGACGGCGTCCGTTCACGAACTAGACGTATGGATCAGCATCATTCAGCTCAACCATATTGAAGGGAACCTAATGACCCAACACACACCTCATCACCAGCGAGACATTTGAGTGAGCATGACATACTCTCAACAGCCATAGCACAATCAAGTCAATAAAAGACTAACCCAACAAATAGATGCTTTACAGCAAGTAGATAGTGATCACACGTATTCCATGCAATTATACAATACTAAGAAATTGAATCTACACAATGCAAAGACAGTTTTGTCCAAGGTTTAGCAGCTCCAAAGGTGTTCCCGAATGCTAAGTTTAGCTCCTGTGTAGCTGCACCAGTGCCGAATACCCCTGTCAGCGATGCAATTCCGTAACGTATAATATGCCTGGCTACATAGTGTGTACGGGCATTGAGTTAAAAAAAAAAAACAAACAATTACAAATTTAAACTACAAGAGGAAAAAAAATTGATCGATCATTATTAATTTAGCAGATCTTTTAGCACAATGACAATGGAATGATAATGGAATCGTGTTGGGAGGACACATTTATAAAATTGCAGACTGGGGCCCCTGTACGAACTAGCGGCTCGTACACCCTGTTCATTAGATAAACCGTTTTTACCTGATAGAAATAGTGATGACAGCAATATGTGATATATTGCTGCTTCACTGACGACACGATGACGCAGTGCCTGAGCGATCGACTGCTCTGCATAGCGTGTCGCGGATTCGATTCTCGCACGGAACAAATATTTATACGGCCTGCAGCTAGTTGTTTCGGTCCTGGTTGTTAAGTTAAAATTCCTTGTGAGGCGATTTTTCATTGTTTTGTAAATTTTAGAAAATCTTTTCTTGGCTATCCTGATTTCTTTACAGTTTGATCATTCTAAACCGCAAATTTTACGCGGCGATTTTTATCGAGCTCTGGATATTAAACTCTCGGTTTTGAATCGAACAGAATGTATCATAGGGCATAAAGAAATAGAGTGTTGGATTTACTGGGAGCTAAAATCAGCGTCAAAAATGCGGACGCGATAAAAAAACAAAGTTTTCACCCATAGTTACGAGTAACCACCGATGAAAACAAGTAAATTATGTTTGACCAGCATAATTTACGCAACTAAAAATTAGTAGCCGAAACAACGTTGCCTACTATGAATATTGCATAAGGCATTAAATCTGCTGGGCACGCCACAATAGCGGCGGTAAGTCCCCTCTTTGAGGTGTGGCTAGAGAGGCGCCACGGTGCCCTCACCTTCCACCTGATGCAGGTCCGAGCCGGACACGGTTGTTTTGGGAGATTCCTGTTCCGGATAAGGCGGGAGAAAAAGCTAGGTTGTCACCATTGTGTGAATCGCCCCGAGGACAGGGTGGGGGTCTGCCCGGGTTGGGTAGAGCGCCGCCGTTTCCTCGCGGCATGTGCCTCGTTGTACATATTCTGTTAGACCTAAAGTATACCTAATGTCTTCCTCCACCCTAAGATGGAGTTCTGCGAAGTCCAATGTTGTCGAGAAAGACAAGTTCTGAGCTTATGACTAGTACATACTTATGTGATTGACACCCTTGGCGAACCGTCCCAATTCTAAGGTATTACACAAGCGTACCGTAGACTCAGTCTCTAGCAAAACTCATTGCGATCATACATGTAACAACGGAAAAAACGTTTGTTTATAAAAGGTGAGTGCAGTTTTGTACAGCGGCAGTGAGTTCTGCGATTAAAATCAGGGTAATTTATTATTGGACTCATATTAGTGTTACATATTAAAATAATTGTTGAGATTTATTCTTTCTGAATATGTATAAATACTTGGTATCCAATGTCTAATAAGTTGTCTTTACGACTGTTAAATTGAACGATGAAATGATTGCTCATTGCTCATTTTGTGCCGGATTTTCGTCAAGTTTTTGTTTGATATAATATCCCTGCAGGAAAAATAGTTCACATTTAGTCATTAAATAGACTTCTGCTAAAAAATAAGCAGAAAATAACGAAGATTTTACAAGCGCTCGGCGCGGCTTGATACCGATCGCGCGCTCGGACGTCCAACGCATTCCCAGCTGTCACATCGGGACGTTCAAGTGGCTATACACCGAAGTGGAATCTTCAAATATCCTTAATCTGCCCAGTTCGAAAGACGCATTGCATCTTGCAGTATCTGTGTTTCGATAAATAGTCACGATTCAGAAATATATCCTTTCAAGAGCGGACGGGTTGGATTTTATCGAAATAGGTTCCCTAGTGTCTTTTTGACTCCTACTGATTCAATTAGTGGTACTTGGTGAAGCCTATCCTTCTCCCTGGAAATGTGTGTGCATCAGATCCTCACGCAAGTGTTCTGTGGCGAGACGTTTTTAAAAGCGGAAATTATCAATAACGTTTGGATGGTAATCTGATTCTAGATAGGGTTTAGAGCCTAGTTTGATTGGAATGAACTGCGAGTATTACAGTTATGCCTTCCATATGTGATAGTGAGAAGTATAGAGCATCAGAGCTCATGGTCAAGTTAGACAGAAGGCGTTCTTCGCACGGTCCCTGCAGCCAACCGAAACTGACCAACGTCCGGCAAGGTAAGGATTCTTATGATCGAATACAATCATATAAATGGTTTATCTGGAATCAGTCTGAAATCTATTATCATTATTACCTTCTCTGCTGTATCGCCCGCACTGAGTCCATACTATAAAGGGATTTATAATAATAAATAGGTCTATGTATCTGTCTGCTTAATTACAGGAACTATAGTACCTTTATCAGCCTAGGATAATCATGAATGACTCACCCAATCACGCCAACACTCCCGAAATCTCTTAATTAACTTAAAATTCTCGTCCTATTGCAGTTCGAGACGGTCAACCGTCGTCTTCGACGTTCCGACACTAACTGTCTTGCTGTTTTTTACATCTCTAATTCCCACATTTTACTAAAGTCTCAACATTGAAGCGCGTCCCTTTTTTGTTGCCATCATCAATCGTTCGCTCTCACTGCGTTCAAGTACTTGCATAAGGTCCGCAAAGTAAAGGACTGTTATCGCTAGCATGAGCGGGCGGTGTCCAAAATCTTGTAGCTAAAAAATGCGTTCTTCTGAGGGTTTGGAGTTCGGGATGCCCATAAAATATAAATAAATATTTTTTTTTTATATATTATAAACTAGCGCTTGACCGCAATACCGCCTGATGGTAAGCAGTGACGCAATCGTTGATGGTAAAACGGATAAAGGAGGAGGCGAAACGCTTCGTCCGGATCGTAGAGGTGTTAACTACGTAAGGGTGGAAACTCTGCGTACGACGGGTTGTCCGATGGTGGAACGGAGATGGGGGAATTAAATCATGCAATTTCCTCGCAAATAGCTTTCCAAGACGTTTTGTTTTTACTAACTTAAAGTATTACAACACAGAGTACTGCTCAGGTCTCTGAGCTACGTCCATCACACGCTGGCACGGTTTATGTCTCATTTTGCTTGACAATTAGTGGAAGCCAAATCGATGATGAAAACATTCGCCCAGAAAAAAGCACTTCATAATCTACTGCACAGAATAGACTTATTAAATGCTTACTCATACTGTGGAATCTGTTGTGTTTTTAACTTCTTATTGACAAGCAAGTTTCTTTGAGTTTTTCAATTGCAGCAGTTTTCTTTATAACTTCCCTACTTTTTAACATCTCCACCTGACTCCCTATTAATTACAACTAATTTTAATAACTATTTGTTAACATTTCATTATTTATTAATATTCATACCTTTTTTTATATCTTACTTTGTTCTTCTCTCTTTTTTAATTTTTTTTTTTCATCTACCTCCTCATACTGAATCATCTTCTCTCACACAGTTATTTAGCTGCTTAACTCCGCACTTTCCAGGTGACTGACAAAATGATGACCCGCAGTGCTACTGTCAAAGAGATGGAAGCAAAATTAAGAGCCACTTTGGCAAAGCTCGAGGTATCTGAATCTACCTGTAAACAACTGCTCCGAGAAAGGGATGACAGCGAGGTGGAAATAAAGTTAATAAATGACAGGAACACTGACCTTAAGAACCAGTTGGCTGAACTACATGTGCAGCATATTGACATACTTGGCCAGCATCAGCAGCTCCATCAACTTGTGTCGAATTTCAAAGAATGTAGTGACACCCACGAACTGGCTTTAAGACGCATTTCTGAACTAGAATGGGAACTAATTAAGGCCCACATCACAATTAGTAGTTTGGCATCTCTCAAGGCCCGTGAAGACTCTGCAATCACCTGCAGTATTTATGAAGAGTTGGTTGGTAGCGGCTCGGGTTCCACATGTATTGAACCAGTTGTTGTAATAGACTTAACCAATGATAAAATGAAAATGGGTACAGGTCTAACTCTGTATTTAAAATAGTACTAGAGGTTGACTCTATTATTATTTCAAATTCGTGATTTACGTCTGGCCGTTATTTACATGATATACATATGACTTTATTAAAGCCAAAGCTGTAAGGGTTAATTTCAATAAATGAATAAATATTTTATGTTAACTTAATCTAAAAGTCCTCCGCCTTTCGCATCCTATTTGTTTCAGGCAACTTCTTTTGGAGGTCGGTAGTCCATTAAACGGGGGTGCATCATAGGCTATGTTTTCTGATATGCGGTTTCCACTACAGGACTGGCGCTGGTGAGTTTTGTCACGAGGTTCATAAGAGGCATATGTCCACTATTGAACTGAAAAGTCTAAGTTGATTGACTAATTGCAGTAGTAATAGTCGTTCATATGTTCGACCGGCGAATGGTTATGAAAATTCTTGCTTTTCACGATCGTGTCATCATCAAGAGTAAAGAGGATGGCCCTGCATCCTTTATTGACGTGTGTAGAACATTGCCATCTCGTTTTTCCATTCTTTGAGTAATGCTGACTAAATCGATTGCCTGACAATCGAAGAATTCGCCCCCCTCGGCGAGACTTCGTGAACATTGCAGGCCCTGAAAATATTACGAAGTTAGTTTTTTTTTATATATATACATTATAAACTAGTACTTGACCGCAATCCCGCCTGACAGTAAGCAGTAATGCAATCGTTGATGGTAAAGCGCGCTAGTTTATTTAGCCTATTCACTAAAAAAAAACTTGGTGAATAGGAAAGAAGACGGCAATTGAGCGAGGTGATGCAATATTAAACTCAACAACACGACCAACGATGCTGCGCCACAGGGAGATTGAACTGGAGACCCTCCAAGACCAAACTCCCGACACAACAACATTTGGCGCATCATACACACACATCGCAACACAACTGCTCAGATCCGTCTTCCGTACGGCTTCACCAAGCGGCAAGACTTTGTCTGGTGGGTGGTAACTTCTGCCGGCAGCTGATGTTGTGGCCTACCACCGAGAAAAGTGGCACCTACTAAAACTAGTTGTTAAGTAAAATTGTTTCTAACCTTATGGACTCCTATCTGAATTAAAAGTTTTACATTCTATTCTATTATCAAATCTTTTCTCTTTATTAGTTTAGATAAGTAATTGTAAATGTATTAAAACGAATTTTGTGTTTTAAACATATTTATTGATTTCTTAACGAACATTAAGTTCTTTAAATTTGCGAATTGTTATGCGATTCCTTGTTTTTGATGTTTTTGGGTTTCATTTTGACAGTTCAACAACATTCATTGCGTTCTTTACGTTGTTGAGCACATCTTTTTCGAACCATTGAAGCAATGGATTAACAATATGCTTCAAAATTATTCCAATTGATAATAATGTGATTATTGACTGATTGAGTACTGTCATCTAGTTTTGTTTTGACCGAATCGGTGACCGGACAAGCTAAGAATTCGTCCGCATTTGTTGGCCGTCGTGAATATTTATATGAAAATGTGAGAGATTACTTTTTGTTTTTTGGTTATACAGTTTGTCACTTTAAATAAATTTTACAATTTAGGAAAAAAATCACAAAGAGTTAGGTACAAGCAAATTGAATCTGGCGTCCTAGCTAGGTCACATGGTCAACTTTAATAAGGTTCGCTAGCCCATGTTCCTATATCAATAGACTGCTGATATTACAACGAATCCAATAAACAGCTTAGACTATAAATAAAGTATAAATTTATATAAATGTAAAGTTATACTTTTGTAAAGTGTTAGTATGTGTTTGTGCTTTGAGTTGAGGTGTGGTGTGAATGCAAGTGTAGTGTTAATGCACATAATAATAAAATACATCAATAAGAAAGCAAATTCAAATATTCCCGCAATTTCTTCCCTTCAATCTCATTGCCTGGCGGAGCACCCAATCAGCATTAAGGAATGGAGGACGAACAAACAACGCAAGAAGTGTTTTCAATTCACCAGTCAGTATAACGTGGTTCTCTCTCCGTAACCCTGGTTTGAACAACATTTTCTTCTTCAACCTATAGATGTCCACGGCTAGACAAAGGCCTCCCCCATGGCTTTCTATAATGACCGGTCTTGTGCTGCCCGCGTCCACCGGCTTCCCGCGACCTTCACCAGGTCATCGGTCCACCTTGTTGGGGGCCTCCCTACGCTGCGTCTTCCGGCACGTGGCCGCCACTCCAGAAACTTACTGCCCCATCGGCCATCGGTTCTACGAGCTATGTGCCCTGCCCACTGCCACTTAATTTTAGTGAGTCGAAGAGCTATGTCGGTGACTTTGGTTCTTCTGCAGATCTCCTCATTTCTGATTCGATCACGCAGAGAAACTCCCAAAATAGCTCTTTCCATCGTCCTTTGTGTGACTCTGAGCCTTCGTATGAGGCCCATTGTGAGCGACCACGTTTCAGTTCCGTAAGTCATCATTGGCAAAACACACTGGTCAAAGACTTTAATCTCGAGACACTGTGGTATCTTGGACGACGAGAAGATGTAGCGTAGCTTCCCGAACGCTACCTAGCCGAGCTAGATTCGACGAGACCCCTCTTTCTCCAAGTTGGACCTACCTAGTTGGACTGTTTATCCCAGGTATAGATACTCGTCAACAACTTCGAGTGCAGAGCAACCAACTAGAATTGGAGTGGGTGCGACATGAGAGTTCGACATGATCTTCGTCTTATGCATGTTCATCCTTGGACCCACTTGTTGGGAAGCTCTGCTGAGGTCATTGAGCATTTTGCTCAAGTCTTCCAGGGTCTCCGCCATAACCACGATATCATCTGCAAAACGGAGATTACTGGTGTACTCGCCGTTGATGATAATGCCATGTCCTTTCCAGGATAACATCAAGTAACCGAAATCCAAACCGCCACCGGCCGATGAGCTTATGGAAGCCTCCAACCGCTCCAGCACACCAGTACTACATCGCCTGAAGCCCTCTGTAAGTCCAACCTCTTCATTATTTGGAAGTGCTTTTTCGCCGTTTCTCTCCGTATTTCAATTTCAATATACGTACTGTGTGCCTATTTTACACTATATATATCCAGGGAGTATGAAACCAAAACATGCAGTGCGTGTGTGTGTGTGCGTAAACGGAAGGGAAAGAGGTTGAGTTTAGATAGTCACTACGATTGTGAAGTAAGCACAAAACGACGCAAACCTAAGTCAGGGGTTTCGCTACTTGTAAATATAATACATTACTTTAGAATTTACGATAGTGGGAAGTTTTTACAGGCAAATGGTTATGCCAATTATGGTTATGGATAATCGTATCGTCGTCAAGTGTGAAGACGATGGCCTTACATCCTTTGTTCATGTGGGTCGAGCACTGCCATCTAGTTTTACCGTTTCTTGAGTAGTGTTGCCTGAGTCTATGGCCCGACAATCGAAGAATTCTTCTCCCTCGGGAGGACACTGTGAATATTGGTCCTGAAAATGACACAAAACGAGCGATCTCAATGTCCAGTCTTAAGTTTCTCTGAATTTCAGCTACCAAAATTACGCTGCGTTTTACTCATCTGATCTTTACTCAACGTGCTGTAAAGAATAAATTAGACTAAATGTGTGAGTTTACCATATAAATAAACAACAAAATGTTTATACTAGACCACATGACCCTTTTTGCTTTACTAATGCTTGCTCATGCGAGCACTAGCGTACAAACACGGCCAAATACGCACCTCAACTTTGACGGCGTACATTTTATTCAAATGACGTGAAAAGTAAAAGGTATTGTACTTACCTATAAGATAGAGGTTTCATCAATGATGTGAGCACACTACTTTGATTTTTACAAAATATTTTATTAAACTAATTTAGAATTTACAATATATGCGTTACTTCAAAAATAGTTCATGCTTTCGACAGGTGAATGGTTATGCAAGTGCTTGCCATGGACGATCATATCGTCGTCAAGGGTGAAGACGGTGGCCTTGCATCCTTTATTCATATGGGTCGAGCACTGCCATCTAGTTTTACCAAGGTTTATGGAGTGCTGTCTATATCTGTGACCCGATAATAGAAGAATTCTTGTCCCACGGGAGGACATTGTGAATTTTGCTGGTCCTGAAAATGACACAAAATGAGCTAATAAAATCATAGTGTATTTTCTAGACTCAATTTCAGTGTGCTGCGTCTTCTGGTCTACTCGACGTCATATATAATATGTACTGTAAATTTAATATTCAAATTAAAGCATGGACCTTTATTTGGTGCAGTAATTCTCGCAGCATGCAAGAACTTTCGTAACAATTAGGGGCATGTATGTTCCTTGAGCTCGCTCTACGCAAGCACCATCGTACTAATTGTGGGCGTATATATACCTGAACTCGCCCCACGCAAGCACTATCATACTTATTAGGTGCGCTTACGTACCTGGGGTCTCCCCGCGCATGCACTATCGTACTAAAGAGGGGCGCGTACGTACCTGAGCTATAACGTTGTTTATCTCAGCCAAGTGATGTGATAAGTAAAATAAATTATAATTACTTATAAGAAAGAGGCTTCACATCACTAAATTTAAAGCAATGAGTTAGCACACAATTTTTTAAAATAATATTTTATTAAAATATTAAATCATTTAGAATTTAAAATAATGAAATATTTACATATCTTGAAAATCGTTTATGCTGTCGACAGGTAAATGGTTATGCAAATGCTTACTAAGGACAATCCTATCGTCGTCAAGTGTAAAGACGAGGGCCTTGCATTTTTTGTTCATGTGGGTCGAGCACTGCCATCGAGTTTTACCGTTTCTTGAATAATTTTGTCTATATCTGTGACCCGACAATCGAAGAATTCTTCTCCCGCGGGAGGACATTGAGAATATTGGTCCTGAAAATAGTACAAAATGAGCTAACACTAATTACAATGTCTTCTCTAGATGCAATTCAGTGTCACTTGTCTTCTGGTATACTCAATGTGATTTATAATAGTACAAATTAAATTTAATAAATAAATTAGAGCATGGATCTTTATTTGCTACCTACAGTAATACTTGTCCCACGCAAGTACTGTCGTACCAATTAGGGGCGTGTACGTACCCGAGCTCGCCCCAAGCAAGCATTATCATTATAATTGTGTAGTTTTTTAAAATTTATTAGTCTTAGCTATCGCATTAGGTTTCTAAACCTGTAATGGTAGTTGTAAGTTTTTAAAGATAAATAAATAAATAAATTAGGTGCGCCTATGTACCTGAGCTCGCCCCACACAAGCACTATCGTACTAATTAGGGGCGCGTACGTACCTGATCTCGCCCCAAGCTAGCAGTATCATATTAATTAGGAGTGCGTACGTATCTGAGCTATAACGATGTTTATCGCAGCCAAATGATGTGATAAGTAAAATAAATTATAATTATCTATAGGAAAGAGGTTTTATATTAATGAAATTAAAGAAATGAGTTAACACACAACTTTTTAAAACAATATTTTATTGACTAATTTAGAATTATAAATAATGAGATGTTTAGATATCTTAAAAATCTTTCTTGCTTTCGACAGGTGAATGGTTATGCGAATGCTTGTTATGGACAATCGTATTGTCGTCAAATGTGAAGACCATGGCTTTGCATCTTTTGTTCATGTGGGTCGAGCACTGCCATGTAGTTTTACCGTATCTTGAATAATGTTGTCTGTATCTATGACCTGACCAGCGAAGAATTTTTCCCCCCCGGGCTGACGTTGTGAATATTGGTCCTGAAAAGTCACGAAATAGGCAATTTCAATTTAAGTGTTTCGTTTGTTCCGTTTCTTGACTGAATTTTAGCGATGCAAATTGAGCTGGAACGTTTGTAGTCTGACCTCATTCCCGATCTGCAAAATCTCACTCTAATTTTCCTCACATTTTTTACACAGATTATCACTGAGATGAGATCGGGACTAGATTTTGAACCTTTTTTACCTTTTTGGACCTCTGATCTGCACCTAACGTCATTGATACAAATCTATACTAATCTATACTAATATATAAAGCTGAAAAGTTTGTTTGTTTGTTTGAACGCGTTAATCTCAGGAACTACTGCTCCGGTTTGAAAAAATGCAGAGTGCTGACAGAGTGATGTTATATAGTAGGCTATATAACATCACTCTGTCAGCCTTCCTGGATTAATGGGCTATCCAACGCAAAAAGAATTTTTTCAAACCGGAGCAGTAGTTCCTGAGATTAACGCGTTCAAACAAACAAACAAACTTTTCAGCTTTATATATTAGTATAGATTAGTATAGATTTGTATCAATGACGTTAGGTGCAGTAGGAGCGGAGCATAACTAACTTCACGTGAACGAAGTCGCTGGCGGATGCTAGTATGCCATAAAGTTGAAATTAATCAGCTGGTTTTTTTGACAGGTCAAGGTTATGCCCATAACGCAATCAAATGGTCAATACGAAATTAAGTCAATTAATATAAAGTGTGTATGTATGTAGGTATTCAACAAAACACATGTGTATTTTTATAAGATATTTAAATGTAGCCATACGAATTTACTCCTAACAGACATGACCGAGGATTTTATAATATCTAGACTCGAATTCGTCTCTTTCTGCCATTTGGGTCTCGTAATCTGAAATACATTCGAGCCTCGTTTGTGTCTCGTCATAGTTAGCATACAATGATTCTAGCTTACCTATACGCATTTCAATTTCGCTGATATCTTTTGATGTTATAGATGACATATCTAGTGACTTTAAAAATTCAGAAAATTTGGTGATACGACCTTTGTAGCTACTGCGTTTTTTAATAAGGTCTGCTATTTCCTTGGCAACTTCCACATCGGCCCTTTCACCTTTTGTGGACATCATGGATGACGGTTGATAAACCAGGGTTTTTAAAAATTCCAGGGAATTTTTAGCAATAAAATCAATGACTAGATTAAGTTCACCTAGACTTTGAGCGTGTCAGTTTTGGAAATATTAAAAATAAATCACAGCAATAATAAACATTCCTACTCGTAATTGCAATAAGAAGGTTTATAATATAATATAATGACTACACACAATATAATAAAAATATACTGGTACCTACTTAAGCCTACCCGTCGATACATAAAAAAAAACTTTTTTTTTACAAAAAAAAAAAAAACAAACGACTTCCAAAAAACACTACAAAGTGAAAAATAACTAATTTCGCAAGTCAATGTCTTTGGTTTTTGTATATTACTTTCTGACAATACTCTTTGTAGTGTTTTTTGGAAGTCGGTTGTTTTTTTTTGTAAAAAAAGTTTTTATTTTACACTTTTTAGTTGTGAAAAGTACTGTTCAGCTGCATCCGGTTAGACTGGATGCTGACGCTAAAATACTTAATGAAAAAACTTACAAACGCACTGGTTGCCCCTACGATTTTTGAAAGTTCCCCTTGATTTCTCTGGTCTTCAACCATCAAACCCTGATGTCCTTATCATGGGACCACCTTGGGAATGTCTTCTTTCCAATAGAAAAATAATTATCAAAATCGATTCATAAACGACGAATTTATCCGCGAACAAACATAAAAAAAAGCATATATACGGTCGAATTGAGTAACCTCCTCCTTTTTTAAGTCGGTTAATGAGACAGTACGAAAAAACTTCATAATAGTTAAAATTAAATGTTAATTTAAACAATTAATTACAAACAAATTACATTTAACACAATTAGACCATAAAATTGACAGCCTCCGTGGCGTAGCGGTAGCGAACGCGGCCGCTGCGCAAGGAGGCGCGGGTTCAATCCCCGCGCAGTGCAAATATGTTGTATGCATGAATATGAATATTTGCAATGGTCTGGTCGTGCCTCGAAAAGCACGTTAAGCCGTTGGTCCCGATTGCCATACGGACATCTAGTGGCAGTCGTTACGGGTTGTAGAACCCTCAAAAGTCCAACAATTGGTCTGACTACAACGCTTCGATATCGCCTTCGGGTTGTGGAGGTCAGAAGGCAGTCGCTTCACGGAAAATGTCGAAGTTTCGCCAAAATCAGCATTTAGACTGGTAAAGCGGACCCCAGACCTGGAAACTGGGACTAACGCTGGCCTGCGACTGGGATTAACGCTGAGATGATTAAAATTAACCGTAACTAGCTCAATGACAGCAGATTTCGGCACAGTAAAATAACAATTTGTGCAAGTACTAACCTTTTATAATTTTAAATTACAATTATACACTACCTTGAGGAGTGTGGGGATATAATAACAACATAAACAGTAGATTTTAATGTCCAAGCCACTTTTAAAAGCACCACTAGAACTCGTTCACGTTGTCGTTACTCGTCTAAAACTTTTCAATAATTATATAATTTCTTCAAATTATTGTTGATTATTGCTGATATTCATATAATTTTATTTAACCGGTTTGACAGGACTATGGAGCCTTCTCCATGGTCCTATCGAACCGGTTTCTCCTAGGTGTATAAAATAATTTGAGTGTCTTCAAGGCTAGAGTGAATAGGCTCTTAATAAACTAGCGCGCTTTACCATCAACGATCGCATCACTGCTTACCATCAGGCGGGATTGCGGTCAAGCGCTGGTTTATAATTCATAAAAAAAAAAAAAATATTAAAACAGTCGAGTAGGTAAATGAGTGTAATTCGTACCAAAACCAATGGAAGACAGAGAATTATCAAGAAAAACCACGATATTTGAATAAACTTAACAACTAAAAGTTATACAGTATGTTAAGAAAACCCTGTCCGACCCGTGAAGGTGTTGTTAGGTATCGATAACTGATTCTACTAATGGATACAAAACCGGGCTAAAGTTAAAAAAAATCCCCCTAAAAACATAAATATTATTTCGCAAAAAGAGGTAACTTAATAAATGTGCGTTACGCACCCTTCAACGGGCGGCGGGCGGCAGGGCACGCGGCACGTGGTCGCATCGCTATTCGCTCATAATAATACCGGTGTTGTCACTTTTTTAAAAATTACCAAATTTCGGGGAAGTTGGAATTAATTCGCGGGAAAAAAAGATTATTTCTAAATTCATTTGTATTGGTACTATGATGATTACGTAAAATGTTATATTATATTTGGTCATGTGTTTACCTAACTTTTATTATCCTTATGGGTCAGACAGGGTTTTCTTAACATACTGTATATTATGGAATCTAACAACGATTAACGTTGCTGCTGCGATGATGCCATCAGGAGCTTTGACACATAAGAATTATTTTTTAGATATACATATATTAGGTGTATCAAATCACACACGAAATATTTTAAGAATCAAGTATAAAAGACGTAGAAACGATTCTTGTTCTTGTTTTTTTAATATCCTCATTAAAACACACACATCTATATAAATAAAAATGAATCGCCGTTCGTTAGTCTGGCTAAAACTCGAGAACTGCTGGGCCGATTGAGCTGATTTTGGTTTTAAAATGTTTGTCGTAGTCCAGGGTAGGTCTAAAAGGTGAGCCATTAAGGAAAAATTGCGAAGAAGATAGAGTATAACAACAATTCGATTTTCCCATATAAGTTGCCTTACCTACTTTCTGTCAAACATTTGACTGTATTTGTACTCTCGGTTCCACTCGAATTGAAGAACGCATTAAAATAAGAGTTTTGAGTCGACAACATAATATCCACTTTGCTCTGATCATCGAATATTTGAATATAAAAAATTCACAATAATGAGTTGACATGTTTGATGGTTGTATTTTGGTTGTCATTGTTTGTGCGTTCAGAAAACATAATATCAACTTTTATCATAGTCTATATAAATAAAAATGAATCGCCGTTCGTTAGTCTGGCTAAAACTCGAGAACTGCTGGGCCGATTGAGCTGATTTTGGTTTTAAAATGTTTGTCGTAGTCCAGGGTAGGTCTAAAAGGTGAGCCATTAAGGAAAAATTGCGAAGAAGATAGAGTATAACAACAATTCGATTTTCCCATATAAGTTGCCTTACCTACTTTCTGTCAAACATTTGACTGTATTTGTACTCTCGGTTCCACTCGAATTGAAGAACGCATTAAAATAAGAGTTTTGAGTCGACAACATAATATCCACTTTGCTCTGATCATCGAATATTTGAATATAAAAAATTCACAATAATGAGTTGACATGTTTGATGGTTGTATTTTGGTTGTCATTGTTTGTGCGTTCAGAAAACATAATATCAACTTTTATCATAGTAATCTTTGGTTGGTTTAATGAACATTTACTACATCAAAAACACTATAGAAGATATTTAAAGGGAAAGAAGAAAGAAGAAAAATTGAAAAGGATAAATACACTAAAGTCCAGGCTGTATGGCGTATCATGCCTTTGCCTTTTCCGTTCGGAAGTACGGAAAGAAGAACACAAAAAAAAAAAAATCTTAAAAGGGAAAGAAGAAAGAAGAAAAATTGAAAAGGATAAATATACTAAAGTCCAGGCTGTATGGCGTATCATGCCTTTGCCTTTTCCGTTCGGAAGTACGGAAAGAAGAACACCAAAAAAAAAATCTTTGCTTGTCATTGTTTGTGCATTCAAAATTTCGTGACTAAAATTGTATTGGGACTTTGCCTACTGAACTTTTATCTACTTTTCTGATTTAAATTATTTATTTTTCTGATTTAAATTATTTATTTATAAGCCAAACTCGAGTTGACGCGAGTTAGGTACTCGAGTTGACCATCACTATTCTGAGTGTAGTATAGCTACCTACTTTTGCGGCGTAGTTTTGCGGCATAGTATCTTTGTTTTGACTTTTGCGGGTGCCATACATATAAACGAAAGAAAGAAGAAAACATTATTATCTGATGCCGCTTTACAATGCCAAGGAGAAAACGACCTGACATAGGTTGTCGAAGTCGTTCAAATCTGCAACGAGCTACCTTACGCTCTGACCGCACCGATGACCAGCGAGAGGCTGATAATGATAACAGTCGTGTCTATATAAATAAAAATGAATCGCCGTTCGTTAGTCTGGCTAAAACTCGAGAACTGCTGGGCCGATTGAGCTGATTTTGGTTTTAAAATGTTTTTCATCATCGAAGCTAAAATAATCAAAGGGAAATACAAAGGAGAGGATGTCTTAATCCCACGTATACCTATGATTCCAACGGATTTGCCATTCGATTTTAAAAGGTTGCAATTTCCCGTACGGCTAGCTTTTGCGATGACCATAAATAAATCGCAAGGTCAATCATTGCAAGTTTGCGGTATTAACTTGGAGTTTCCCTGTTTCTCGCATGGGCAATTATATGTTGCATGTTCGCGCGTCGGAAAACCTACATCTTTATTTATATACGCACCACAAAAGCAAACTAAAAATATTGTCTATCAGAAAGCATTACCATAATTAACGCCCATATTCACTAAAATATTTTAAGCATTTGTTTATCTAAACTATGTTTTGAGCCTTTCTATGGAATTAAATCTTTTCAGTAACAGACAAAAGACTAAACAATTGTTTAAAACATTTTATTTATTTATTTTTATTTTACTTTATTTTGGCATCAAACAGTCATATACAAACAATATGTTATAATTACAGTTGGTTTCTTATAATAGACCTATAGTGCCGACAATGTTACATAAGTAATTGTTAAAATAATGCAAAACTTCTTATAAGGAAAGACAACGGTTGGACGTAAATATGTTTAGGTACATAATATTTTTGCATCAATGCATAATGTTTTATGAATAACTGTATATATGTACAGCAGTTGTCATTTATTGGCCGATATCGTGATGATGATAACTGTGTTGTATTTAATTTAAGCAAAGATTTGTTTATCACTCTCATAGTCCAGAAACAAGCACATCCAAGAAAGTTTAAAAATTGTGTAGGTTATTAGTGTAAATACATATATAATAAAACCAATTTCATATAACTCTAATTTTTTAATTTCAAAATATACTAATCAGTCTTTAGCAACCACTTAAATGTAAATGTATCAGGAGGGATGACCCCAAGTAGAGAAAAAGCTCGATTGATTGATTCTTTAGGAACCACTTGGCTCGCCCTGACTTGGTAACATAGCAGAAGTAGGTACTAGGCGACTCGCACAAGTGTTGTTCAACCAGAACATTGTTGGTGTTGAGCTGCTGGCTGTCTTCAATGATATCAATATCTTTTATGTCTAACAGAACATTTTTGATGTTGCGCTGCTGTTGCGGTTCTATATCGTAAATATCTTTCATCATAAATAAATTTGGTTTGGCTAAATAGATAAGTGATACGAAGTTCACCGGGTCATCTAGTGATAAATATTTTCCTTCATATTTTTCACATCATCTACCAAATACTGTCAAGATTTTATTCAAAACGTTTCAAGTGATTTTAAAAAGAATATTATTTTAAAACACCAGCCTCTCAAGTACGAGTGTGCGGGTTCGATTCCAGGTCAGGCAAGTAGCAATGTAACTTTTCTAAGTTATATGTACTTTTTAAGTATATCTTGGACACCAATGACTGATTACAAGGTGAAGAAGAACATCTTGAGGAAACCTGGACTTAAGTCTAAAATCGCCAACCCGCATTGAGCAAGCGTGGTGATTACGCTCAATTCTTTTCTGCATGAGAGGAAACCTGTGTCCAGCAGTGGGACGATAAAGAAGGTTGATGATGATGATTAACTCTCATGAAAAAATGTTGCCATGGTTACCACTTATACATACACTTAGGTATTTATCTTAAAACAGTTCTTGTATATACAATATGTAAAGAAAACCCTGTCCGACCCGACGTCCGATAAGGATAATAAAGGTTAGGTAAACACTTGACCAAATATGATATAAAAGTTTACGTAATCATCATAGAAACAATAGTAATGAATTTTGAAATAATCTTTTTTTCCCGCGAATTAATTTCAACTTCCCCGAAATAAGGTAATTTTAAAAAAAGTGACAACACCTGTATTATTATGAGCGAATAGTGATGCGACCACGTGCCGCGTGCCCTGTTCCCCGCCGCCCGCGGAAGGGTGCTTAACGCACATTTATTAAGTTACCTCTTTTTGCGAAATAATATTTATGTTTTTAGGAGGATTTTTTTTTTTAAGTTTAGCCCGGTTTTGTATCCATTAGTAGAATCAGTTATCGATACCTAACAACACCTTCACGGGTCGGACAGGGTTTTCTTAAGATACTGTATATATAGACACACTTATTGTACAGACGACAGCACATCAGGCTACTACCACCTGTCACATTTCTTTATCCGATTTTCAACTTTATCTCTAATGCGTTCAGGCCCAAGCTTGATTGGGAATATCTGACAGGTTCGGGTAGCTTGACCTACTGTCGTCCGTACATATCATATTTAATAAATCACCGAAAACGTTTTTTTATTCTTTCATTTGTGCCAAATAGAGGACCATTTGGCAGGTACAAATTATATAAAAATAGGTTTATTTTAAGAAAAGAGAAAAAGAGCCATATTACACATGTATTATATAAAGAATTTTTAGTAAATTATCGAACGAAAACGTTTCCTGGAATTTTGCAATTTATGGAATCATAATTAAGAGTATTAATTATATATATCATCATTTAACTGAAAAGATAACATTCTTTAAATCAATTATATTTGTTTATTCTTAACGATTTCCTTTTTTAAATGTCTACTTATGATCAAAGCTATTATTTCGTAGGTACACAATGTCATTCCTTTTATTGTGATCGTAAAATTAAGTTTTATATCTATACTAATATATAAAGCTGAAGAGTTTGTTTGAACGCGCTAATCTCAGTAACAACTATTTGAAAAATTATTTTTGCTTTGGATAGCCTATTAATCCAGGAAGGCTATATAGGTTAGGCTATATAACATCACGCCAATAGGAGCGGAGCATAACTAACTCCACGCGAACGAACTCGCTGGCGGCCGCTAGTTTTTAATAAAATACAATTTTATGCATCGTGTAACTAAATGGGTATTATACATTTCAAGGGTACGGCTTATTTGTATGGTGTCAAATTATAATCATGTTAGGAATATAATTTGACAATAGCATTTCGATTAATCCGGGCCCGAAGTACCAAATATGTTTCGGCTCGGTAGGAACAAATTATGTTTTTTCGTCCAACCCGAGAACAAGCAACGGGATAAGATGGGATTTTAGGTACTTACTTACGGAAGCCAGGAATCAGGTGATGATCACATCAGGTCACAGTCATGTTTTCACAATATAATTGAGTTTTTACATCGCGCGCGGATATTGCTGCTGGCAGCCGCCATGCTTCGGTTTCGAACTCGTTTCTTCTTTGTTGCGCGCCAGGTGGCGCCAGCGCACCCTGGGCCGGATTGCCAATTTACGATGCCAAAAATAAAGGATAAGTTCTTTTACATTAAAACTTAGTAACAATGTTTCATAATAACTATTAGAAGGCACAGTGAGATAAAGTAAAAAAAAAAATCAGATCAAAAGCTTTATTTTAAGTTCTAAACCCACATAAATGTCCCTCAATTACGTTATATGCTACATACTAATATTGTGATCGTCCACATCATCATCGGAGTCTTCACTGTCTTTCTCTTGAACATCTTCGCGGTTTTTCTCTGTGGCTAGTTACGACAGTATCTGAAGATATAAGCATCCAGTGGAGAATATCCGAATTTGTATATGTTCTAGACATTTTTTTGGGAGTGATATTGTTGCAAACTCTTGTAACTTTTATGAGATGTTTCTATTACATCTTCTGAAAATAGAACTACGGACAAAGTCATAGATTTAGAGAGCTCAGCATCGTGAATTAATATTTTATGTACACTTGCAGTCATTTTGTACCATCCATATAGGTATACCGCCATTTCAGATGTGGTGATACAATAAGTCCTAAATTTCTCTTCGTCTATGTAATGTCCAGAAGAAACGACACACAAAATATTTGCAAATCTTTCGATAAATTCTTTATTCAAACCTGTGATCCTAGAAACCTGTTCCGGGTTTTTGAAAAATTTTCGTGCTGTGTTCCCATCATTACTGTTACCCCCTCCTTGTTTTGGTTGGTCAACAAGGAGTCCCATTTCTTTATAAAAATCCTTGCAGATTTGATTTTTTCGCTGTTTAAATTTTTCCTGTGCTTCTTTGTGTCTAGCTTGCAATTGCTAGACTGCATTTCGGGGAGGTTGAATTCTTCACTGAGCCACAATTGGCTCAGTGAATACCAAGACCAATTGGACCAGTGTGACCGTTTTAACGATAAGTACGCCAATGCGTACTTATCGTTAAAACGGTCGTACATATATTTACATTCACACCATTTACTTAAAAGTTTTGTCACAAACACTTTTACGACTTCTTTTAACCTTTTTATCAAAGTCTCAGACGGATTCACTATGCTACATTTGTCCATTATGTATTGTAAAAATCGTTCATTACACTTAGATGACGAAAAACCGAAAAAACGTTCATCTTTTATTAATATAAATAACTCATTTCTATACAACTTCCTCTGCTGTGAAACCGGCTCAACGCGACTACCTGCAAATAAACAGCTCGATTTAACTAAGGGGCAGCCACGGGGACGGGATTTTTGCCTGCTTTTAATCTACATAGGTTGTAGATTAAAAGGAAGTATAAAATGTAGCGGAACTATGCGGAACTTTTTATAAACATACTCGTATGTAAAATCAAGTGAATATAAAACATTTTAGTTAAAAATTAGTCTTCCACTAAAAATCATATTACTGCTCGATTTATATAAGAATTCACAAATAAACAATGAGAATTAGAAGTACGTACCTGGTGCTTCACTATCCATATTAAAAAACTCAAAATTAACAAGCACAGCAGCACAAAACAAACGTGGTTACTTAGCAATTGTTTGGACACAACTGGCTCTTATTTATCGTACGAGAAAAAGGGATACAAAGTGCGCTCGTACAGTCTTTTCTGTTGCTTTTGAGGGCGCTATTTTTTTGTGATTCTATTGTTCGTTTATCGGAGACACTAAACAAGGTATTTTTTTTAAGTTTCCGGACATCATAAAATTATATTATTGCCATCGTAAATTGGCAATCCGGCCCAGTGTGCGGCGGTGCGTAGTTTCTTCTTCTTCAGCCTATGGATGTCCACTGCTGGACAAAGGCCTCCCCCAAGGCTTTCCACGCTGACCGATCTTGTGCTGCCCGTATCCATCGGCTTCCCGCGACCTTCACTAGGTCATCGATCCACCTTGTTGGGGGCCTCCCTACGCTGCGTCTTCAAGTACGTGGCCGCCACTCCAGTGTAGCTACCATGAGTTTTTATTACGAGACTCCATCGTCGATATCGAGCGCATTTCGTGCTCTCATTGGTTGAGAGTTCTTACAACCTTGAAACGGGCCAATCGATGAGTCAAACGCGCTCGATATCGACGATCGAGTCTCGTAATGTAAACTCATGGTAGATACACAGAACCTTACTGCCCCATCGGCCATCGATTACCTGCCCACTGCCACTTAAGTTTAGCGACTCGCAGAGCTAAATCGATGACTTTGGTTCTTCTGCGGATCTCCTCATTTCTGATTCGATCACGCAGAGAAACTCCGAGCACAGTGCGTAGTTTAGTGTTGACCATTATGGAGGAATAGAATGGGAGGGAAAATATCACAAAATCTGTCCAACTGGCAAGATTTTATTTTGAGTTAAAACCCTTCCAATACTGTTTATTGCCATCTACAGAAGCCATGCCCTTGGAATGTATATACCCCTTTCGTTCGTTATTCTTTTTAGTTTTAAAAGACTGATATTAACTTTGTAATTTAAACCGCTGTATTATATTTAATCTGATAATCTAATCGCCAGTGTGTTTAAACGTCTTCTTGACATGTTGACAAACAGACAACAAACCTGACTTAAAATTTCTAGCGAACACGAAGGCGGTGCAGTTATTGACTTGACTTGGTCATTGTTAATACTTATTGGTCCATAAGTTGAATGGTGGTCGATGATTGTGCTCTACAAAACCTTTGATAATGACATCTTCTTTGTTAGTGAAGACGGCTGCACGGCAACCTCCTTTGCTTTGTTTTGAACATTGCCATCTAGTGCTAGCAGTTGTCACTCTATGGCGGGTAAACTTGTAGCCTTGATAGGCGAGGAATCGTCGGCCTTTGAAATTGATGATACAGCCTGAAACAGGGTAAAAATTATTAGTGACTAGCGGCTGCCAGCGACTTACGAGTTAGTTATGGTCCGCTCCTATTGGTCGCAGAATGATGTTATATAGCCTAAAGCCTTCCTGTATTAATGGACTATCCAACGCAAAAAGAATTCTTCTAATCGGACCAGTAGTTTCTGAGATTAGCGGGTTCAAACAAATAAACTCTTTAGCTTTATATATTAGTATAGATAGATGAGATTGAATTTAAATCGATTGAAAATAGCAAAGTATTCTTTATTTGAAGGTTACCTTAAATCTTTCTATAAAAGTGGAAACGTTGGCCTAGGGTTTTTTAGGATTTCGGGGGCCATCAATAGGGAATTTGACTAAAAAAATTTATTACTCCGTCAGTCAGATTTCCAAAAAATACTGGACACGTATTTTTTCTTTTTTCATATAAACAAAAAATGAAGACGACATTGTGCGTTGAAAACTCGTATGACGTCACTGTATGCTACACTTTTTAGAGAGCAATGACGTCACCAGCCACCACTCCTGATCTTTGATGCCTTTTATATTTGTCAATCTTTATTGATTTCATAAACAAAATATACGTATCCAATATTTTCTATAATCTGAATGACAGACTAATTAGTTTTTTTTTTAGTTAAATACCCTATTGCTGCGTACATCATCCTCATCATTAGTCTGCAGTAGTGATCTGGTGGACATAGGCCTCTCCGGATTCACGCCATTCAACTCGATTCTCGGTAACTCTCATCCAGTTCCTACCAGCCATCATTCGAAGATCGTCGCTTCAACTAACTTGAGGGCATCTCACCTGACGTTTAATAATTCGCGGTCTCCACTCAAGAACACGTCTACTTCAACGGTTATCGGTAGTGAAAATAGATAATAGAAATACATATATTATAATAGAAAATCAAGGATAATAATAACAGTGATGCAATCGTTGATGGTAAAGCGTACTAGTTTATTAAGAGTCTACTCTAGCATTGAAGACATTTAAATTGTAATTAGACGGGAAGGCCGCCTGAAGGAAATTGTTCCTGTCGCTCGATGTACGCGGTATTAAAGACGAGGCGAAAAGCTTCGATCGGATGGATCGATATCAATAACGTAAGGGTGGATACTCTCCGTACGACGGATCGTCTGATGATGGAACGGAGATTTTTGAATTAATTCATGTAATTCTCGCGTACACTCTACAAAATGCATCCTATTGCGTCGCCGTAGAGTGAAAAACCTCGTAAGTGCAAAAATAGTAACTTTTCAGGACGAAGAAAAAACTGCGTGTTGTAAAATTTTTGTAGGGTGACTTTTTTATTTTTTTATTAATTAATATGGAGATTTAACCCGGTTTCATACCCAAATCGGTTCAGTACTATAAGATTGCCCAAATGAAAATGAAAATAAAATGAAACTACACGTTCTTTGCTAGGTATTCACACGAAACTGACAGCTGCGCGTGTTTATGAGGTTCTCATTTAGTGTTATAGATGTCGCTACGAGTATCGAATGAACAAATGAGTCAGATTAGGATGTGCGTAGTGAGGTTTTCTTCCCAGAAACGCAATAAAATACATTTGAGCAAAAATGCATTCCCGAGCTTTTCACTCTACGGTGACCATAGAATACCGAAAGGCTGGCTAGTCAGCACATAGGTACGTGAAGTATTGATGTCTAATTACAGTGCAATAAAAAATAGTATTGTTTGTTATTTTGGGTCAATGACCGCTAGTGGTTGTGTTACTTAAAGTGTAAAAGAAGAAACTAAAATATTGCAAATGAGGAAACTAAAAAAGTGTGAATGAGGAAACTAAAAACGTGTGGATGAAGAAATTAAAAAAGTGTGGATAAAGATTTTTTTTTTGTGTTTTTAAGATTTCGATACATAAAACACACAGACAGTCACGGGTTACAAGCGACTGCTCCCAGTAAGTGTCAATTAGGTACGGGAAAAGGTGAACTTGTGACTAATCAAAATCAAATTAAAAGTAATTTATTTCAATTAGGGCGAGAGTCAGCAATTTTTGAACGTCATTTTGAAGAAGAAGTGGTTGGGTGTAATGGTTTAGAGGAAGGTAGATGGGAGATGGGTGATGGAAGATGGAACATGGAATGTGGTAGGTGGTAGGTGGAACATAGTAGGATGAACTGGTAGGTGGTAGATGGTAGATAGGTAGTTTTACATCAGTAAAAGTTTTTTTTAGACACGTTTTTTTTATTTCATTATAGGTATACTTATAAAAAAATATTTAAAAAAGTAGTGTACTGTAGTAGTATGAAGTAGTTAACTAATTAACTATATACACCGTGTTCTTTACGTTATCCATACATTTTGACAAATGTAATTTTATTTGTAAGATTTATTCAATTCAAATTTTACAAATAAAGTACTAAACTTAAGAAGGCCTCGTTACAAAGATAATTGCAATATGTTTTAAATTAAATGAGTCTCAGTATGGCCTATGTTGCCGTTTAGTGATAATGACAAGTCTATAAAAAGCTCAGGATAAAGAGATATGACGTGATTTACGTCGTAGTTTGTATGGTCATATTTATATTTTATATCGTAGTTTCCATGGTCTGGACATGTGGTTGAAATGAAAATGTCCGGAATACGGTTTATTTTCATTTCAAAAATAACTAAGCAGTAACTTATTTAATTAATTACGTGTTTAAAAAAACAAATTTATGGATACCTTAAAATGAATATGCATCTTCTTAATGCGCAAAAAAAGAAAACTAAATATAAGAAGTAAGTACTATTCATGTCATCATCATCAACCTTTTTATCGTACCACTGCTGGGCACAGGTCTTCTCTCATACAGAGAAGTACTATTCGTGAGAATTAATTATAAACATTAAAAAAATACAGCCAAGAGGTGGCGTGGGGCACCTCTCGACTTTGTTCGAACCAACAATGTTTCCATCGCTTTTGCATACTTAACGAATCTTGGTGACGATCAAAATGTGACACTGTTTATGTGTAGTTATCGCAAAGTATGTAAAACACAAGATACAAAAAAAAAAAACACAATTAATTTGAAAATGTTTTCCAGAAACATTAGGATCTCCAAATTGGTGGAAACATTAGATGTCACAAGTGTGACATACAGAATGGCATTCCTATAAGTAAATAAATCTTTGTTTTATTTATATATTGTCCGTATATATAACCTATATTCTCGCCAAACTCCATAAAGAATAGAGATAAACAAACCAATTTAGGGTTTCTCACAAACTCACGTTTTACAAATCTCCTGTTATTTACATGATTATCGACTTTTACATACTAACTATTTATTAACAATTCCTATTCCATTAAAAAGTCGACATTAATTTTATGTGATAGCCCTACAAAAAAAGAAAGATGGATGAAATCCAGGTATTAAACACATTTTATGGAATTCTACCAATGAATAAAGTTTAGGCGTTTGTCAATACGATTTTGGGTATTGTAATTACTTTCAAATCAACTGCATAACACGTGCATTGTAATACTTTCAAGTATGGACTAAGTATAATATATATCTACCAAAAAAACATTAACCTATTAGGAAATTAGCTTACATGTGTGTCATATTTCATTCAAATCGGTTAAGGGTTCTATGCAAATCATAAATATCTTAACAAATAAACTGTTTACATTAGTAGGAAGTAGAATTATTACTTTTATGAAAATCATCAATCAAGAAAAGGTTGTTAACATCTGCCTTTTAGGCGTAAACTACTCGTTGCCTAGCAATGGTTTGTTTACCTCTATTCTTTATCGAATTAGGCCAACATATAGTTATCTATTATTAGTTAACATCATAAGCTACTTTTGTCCAAAAATTTGACATCTATAATTACAGTCGTATATTCAAGTTTAACTGTATATTTTGTAAAAAAAAAATGGACAAGAGTTTCTAGTGTTAGCGATGATCTTCGATAAGTAGTTCTCCATTCTTCACCATTTAGTTGGTGGAGGATGATTATGTTCAGTGTTCCCTTTAATGATAATTTGGCCCACAGTGTATACCGACGCGCTGCAACGAGCATGCCTCTGCCTGGAACATTGCCATCTGATCTTGTGACCCTTTACTTTATGACGCGTGAACTTATATCCCCTGTAAGACAGAAACCTGCCGTCTTCATATATTACAGAATAACCTGAAAATTGAGAAGAAATTAGGTTATGCAAAGAAAAGTATATTAAGGTTAGTTTTAGCTCTCCATACGAATGTTCTAAGATTCGTAGACAAAGAGTTATTTGTTTTATTGCGTCTTTCTCACCTGCTGGAAAGTGATGGATGAGGTCTATGATGAAACAAGTAAGCTCAGCCGCATATGGCGTCCTGCAAGGGCTGTGGATTATTCGAAATAGGCAGTAGACACCAAGGCCCCTGGCGCACAGGCAAATGAAAGAACACTGGTGGGTTTTAGTCAGTAAAAGGCTGACACGCCTTTCCGCTCTATCACTATATTTTTTCTAATATACTCTGTGGAATTTTAGCCGTTTTATAATGAGAGCCTACTTCATTTATCACTGCTAAACATTAGTAAAAGAAGAATATTACACACACACACGCACATAGTTAGTACTTACTTTAATATTCTTTGTTTTATATTATTTTGTTTATTTTTTCCCTATTATTGTATTACTAGTCTGTGAACAAATGTATCATATTGTGGAGATGGGCGTTGATAGCTGCGCCACAGTTTTGACTTGTGTAGCTATCTTCGTTTCCTTTTGTAAACTTGTGTCCTAAAAGTTGTTCCACATAAATAAATAAATAAAAATAATAAACATATAAATATAACATTTTGAGCTAGAGTATTCGGTCAAGCACTAGTTTATAATTTACTAGCGGCCGCTAGCGACTTCGTTCGCGTGGAGTTAGTTATGCTCCGCTCCTATTGGTCGCAGCGTGATGTTATATAGCCTAAAGCCTTCCTGGATTAATGGGCTATCCAATGCAAAAGTTATATATATAATATAAAAAAAAGTTATATAGTAATTTTTCAAATCGGACCAGTAGTTCCTGAGATTAGCGTGTTCAAACAAACAAACAAACTCATCAGCTTTACATATTAGTATAGATTAAAAAAAAGATTTATTCAAATTAGGTTGAGAATCGGTACTTTCAGTATGTCAAAATTACAAAAAGTTCCCCAAAACGCCCAACTCTCACTACAATCTAGTGCTTTCGCCTTTCCAGTAAATAGGTTATGGAAGTCAGATAGAGATAGTATTCTAATATTCAGCTGCGCCCGGTCAGATTGGAATCCGACCTTAACATCGTTGAAGAACGGCTAAGATGATTTGAAAGACGTTTCATCATCATTACCATTTCAGCCGAAAGACGTCCACTGCTGGACATAGGCCTCCCTCAAGGATTTCCACGACAATCGGTCCTGCACCTCCCGCATCAAGCGGTTTCCCGCGACCTTCACCAGGTCGTCGGTCCACGTTGTCGGGGACCTAGCCAAGGTGCGTCTTACGGTTCGTGGTCGCAAATCGAGAACCCATTTAAATAAATACAATTTAAAAAAAATATATCATTTATTTCATAAATAAGAGGCACTTTTATATAATTATGTATTCATATATTACTCTAGATTCTCGACGGTCACCGTAAAATCTTATATTTACAAACTATAACAACAAAAATAATAGTTTTAAGTGATTTTTAAACATTCAGAATTATTTTTTAAGTTAATTGATCCCGGCATGGATCACTTCGCTTGCTCAGCACGAGCGAGTTGGTCACAGTTCTAAACAGAACTAAGTGACTCATTATAATAAATAAATTTAATTTAATTTTGTATTTTTGATAAAAATATTTAAATTAGTAACCTCAAAAAAGCTACTACTATATGTATTTTTATAAATACGTATGTCCTGCAAAGACAAATAAGGACTTGTGAAGGATTCAAATAATTCTGACATTTAACCACTATCCCTCAGAAGTTCATTTTCAAGGCCAATTTAAGGCAAAAGTAATTTATTTTAAGGCATTTATGATACTAAAGTAATTGTGTTTGACACAATATTTTAACTTAGTTAAATTAATATACAACTATATAATAGATAATAGCGCTAATGTATTCAACGAAATAATTAACAATTACCCAACACATTATTTTATGCATAGGCCCACTTGTACGGGAAATCACTAAGCACGTTTAAACTTCGGTTAAGATCTAAATTTTAAAGTTATTAACAGTTAAGTAAGATTCAACCGAGATCTCGGTCCCGGAATTCTCAGTTAAATCTCCAACCGAGAAATTTGTCTCGGTTCTCGGCTAATTATACCGCCTTATTCATAAACGCTGCTTAATAAACACCACAGTGTTTAAAGGGTTTATTCATAAAAAATTATTAAAGTTAAGTGACGTTAAACGGCCAAAAATGTATGGTCAAAGAATCGCTAATCATAAGTTAACTTTAAGCAGCGTTTATGGATAAGGCGGATAGTCGAGATTCTCGATCATGATCGCGACTCTAAGAAGTTTTCTTAGAGAGCCAAAACTGCAAAGAAATGCTAATATTTTTGAGTATTGATTTCATCATCACTGCTCTCAAAACGATGAAAGAAACCATCGTGAGGAAGCCGGCATGTTCTAGAGCCAAAAACTTCGAAGACACGTGACATCAAACAACTCGCGCTAGGCCAGCGTGATAGATTACAGCTCACTCCCTCTCATAGCCTCTTCCAAGGAGCCTGCTTCCAAAGAGTGGGAACAATATTGGCTGATTATGGAAAGAAATTAGGCGCAATAGCAACGCCTTAACATTCTTTGTAAGGCACGGGCTATCACATTGTCAAAACTCCGAGTTGTTACTAAGAAATTCTTAATAATAACAATTGAATTTAATAAGAACAATTTGCCAGCGACGGTGTTTCCGTCACGGTGTCTCCAAGGCTAGAGTGAATAGGCTCTTAATAAACTAGCGCGCTTTACCATCAACGATCGCATCACTGCTTACCACCAGGCGGGATTGCGGTCAGGCGCTGGTTTATAATTTCTCAATAAAACTTTTTCCGACAAGGAAATCGGGCGACTGCTGAGCTTGGGCTGAAACTTACGCTCAGCAGACGCCCTCGCAACTATGAGATAAACGGGCAGTAGCGCTAAATGTATTTAGTAATTCGTGGTGCAAACGGGCCTTAGTACTTAAACTATATAAAGTTTCGAATGCTCTGATAAGAACATTATAACATATTAAACTGAAATTTTGATACATTAACAAATTAAGTAAGTTTTTGTGACACCGTAATGAGAAAACCCACCTCTTCTGGAGTCTAGACTAAAACGCCATTATGAGTATATAAGATTACAAATTTTAAGCACAGTGATGATGGCGTTCTGTTGGTATGGATGTCAGAATGACCAGAATGAAAAATAGTGGAATTACTAATAGAATAGAAATATGAAAAATAGTAGGACTAAGAATAGAAATACGAAAAATAGTAGGACTACTGTGCGTGCAACCTCTGGGGTTAAGTCTGCTATTTTAAATAGCCAACAGTCAAGCTTTAGAGCTTTAAGCGCTCTACCGACACAGTCCGCTGACGCAACCCGGCGGCTTATGTTAAAAAGAAGCATTTCGGCAACCTAGCGCGCGCGTGTTGCCTGCCGACACATCGGCGGCTTGCCGTCGGCTAGCGTATGCAAGCGCTCACGACGAGTTAATATACGAGTATAGAAATTTCTGATGTCGAGCTGCCGCCATACCGCCGGCAGGGCTTTACGACTTGCAATGACTGAAGCCGCGAACTTATGCCAACGTTGCCGGCTTTGGTGTGTAGAGCGCTTTACTGTCACTTGTCTGTTCACCTTATTTAACGGGTAGGCTTGTGTTAAGGCTTTCCGATTGTAAGAACCTCTAAAAGTTAGCGCTTGGATGATGATTATGCTCGTTTTTTGACTTGTAAACTCTATTGTCTATAGTGGTCAGAGTTGCTCGACAATGGAATGAGCAATGTCTTGAACACCTCCAAGTTCTCTTCGTGTTTCTTGTATACTTCAGGTGGTATGTGTAGCCAAGGTAAGTAAGCATCACATTACCTTTCTTTGACATCGTGAACATTGGCCCATAGTCTGAAAGGAAAACAAAGGATTGGTTAAAATAATATTTATTTGAGAAAAGATTATTACACAAAAAATAACTAATAACTATGAATGCTAAGCTACAAAGATAATTTTTGCCTTTGATAAAGTTGCCAGAAGGCACAGTTGGTAAATATCTGTGCAAATAAGTAAACAAAAAAAAAACCTATTTGATAATTTTGGGAGTTAAAAACGCTAGTGCTTATGTTATGTTACTTGAAGTTTGAGTTAAGACAAAATCTGTTTCATATTGTTGACTTCGGAAATCCGTGATGGGTATTACCTACGTATTTTCTGTGAAGATTATGGAAAATACTGTAATTTCTAGTGATTACTTACTGCGGTCGTTGGCCCCACAAAAATCATCAAATTAATTCGTTACCCATCGCATGTGCAGAGTTTTGCTAATTTAATTTGATCTTGCATATCTTGCTTAAGCGAAGTGGTTAGGTGTACCTACATATTATAAAAGAAAACAGCCAAGTAAAATCAATAAAAACCATTTATTTACTTTTAGTGTGGTACATCAACATTTTAGTAAGTAATGAATTAATATTAAATGAAGTATATTAAGAATGATTATTGAATTAATATAATAATATTCCATAGTAATTAATAATTTACAACAAACCTCGGCGTTACCTTTTGAGGATTACAGGTGTGATGCTAAGTTAATAATTCAACACATCTCGTTTAGTTTCATGATCGTTATTCTAATCCGTTCGCTTGCCGCGCAGTGAAAATATTTGTATGCATAAATATGAATGTTTGCACTTATCCGGTCGTGCCTCGGAAAGCACGTTAAGCCGTTGGTCCCGGTTGCTATAGGAACATCTAGTGGCAGTCATTACAGGTTGTTGGAGCCCCCAAAAGTTCAACAATTGGTCTAACTGCAATGCTTCGATATCGTCCTCGGATTGTGGAGGTCAGACGGCAGTCGCTTCACGGAAAATGTCGAAGTTTAGCCAAAAATCAGCAGATAGACTGGTAAAGCGGACCCAAGACTCCAAAGCTGAATAAGCTTTGGATGTGACTGGGATTAACGCTGCGATGATGTTTTGAGTTTTTTCAATCCCACAAGATTTCTAACTGTCGATCTTAAAATGCCTAAGAGTTTAGAAGCTTTATGCTGTTATCTGACAGCCTCGTAAAGTAAAAAGCCAATTGGCCTAGTTCTGTTCTGTCTCCTGCTTGTTATAGAGGGAAGTGGAAAAATATCTTTTTTCTTACTCCTCCGCTATTCTTTTCTGATTAATTTCGTTGCGGGGCCCAAGACAGTTGAATCGTTTCTCCGGGACTCGTCGAGCTTCATTGCTCGGCGTTTTTCTGGCGGTCTCCACTGTTGATTCTGGCTTTCAGGAGTTGCAGTGGGTGGGAAAAGTGTGGCGGGTTTTTGTAAAAAGCCTCGTAAAGTCTCACTAGACCACGACTTTGTAATAAATAATACCACTTTACAACCAAAAGTGTGTCCTTTTGGTTGTAAAGTAAAACTAAAAATGCAGCGACATCTGCATTGCACACGAACTGATTAATATCACACTGACATGTCTCGTGATGATGATGCGCTTCTATCACCTCTCATTTAGAACTGGTATAGTGCCCATGTCCTTGAAGCATGCCAACTTGCAGCCCGTGCCCAAAAAGGATAGTCGTGCCGATCCTACTATCGGTTGATTTCAATAACCTCCATACTCTGCAAGATTATGGAGCGTGTATTGAACTCGCGCCAGCTCCTAATGTCATACAAAGCACAGGTCAGTTAGTGTGTGGAGTATTGCTGCCACATTTGGGCCGGTGCTGCAAAATGCCACCTCCACTTTGGATTCAGTGGAGAGGCATGAGAAGAGGCTAAATGGCGACCCAGATTTAGCTCAAAACGGTATCCATAAGAAGGAGAAGGTCTCAGGCTAAGAGTAGCCAACCTGTCGGTGTTCTATGGAATGCATTTTGGAGTGTGTACGAGGGAATTGCATGATATAAGACCCCAATCCCCGTTCCATCATCGGACGACACTACAACGCTCCAAACAAAGCGTTACGCCTCTTCTTTTATACGGCGTACCTAGTTTTACCTTCCCACGACATCAACCTTTTTTATCGTCCCACTGCTGGGCACAGGTCTCCTCTCATACAGAGAAGGATTGAGCGTAATAACCACGCTTACTCAATGCGGGTTGGCGATTTCAGACTTATAAAGTCCAGGTTTCCTCAAGATGTTTTCCTTCACCTTTAGTCAATGGCGTCCAAGATATACTTAGAAAGTACATATAACTTTAGAAAAGTTACATTGGTACTTGCATGACCTGGAATCGAACCCGCGCACTCATACTTGAGAGGCTGGTGTTTTAACCACTAGGCCACCACGACTTGCAGCCTTCACACACCTTTCATAATTTCTGGTTATTTTTGTACAATGTCAAATAATAACTCAATTGAATGTTTTTTAAACATATTAAAATTTATTTATTTACACATAGTATTTATTACATAAACGTTTAACAGCATTGTTGAAAATCCTTATAAGTTATTTTAAAATTAGAAAAAAGCCCTGCCAGTTAGTATGAACGGTCTCATCTGACGGCGGCAGCATGGCCCAACCATTTTGAAGGGAACTGAATGATCTAACACACGCACCACCATCGGTGAGCAATTAAAGTAAATATGACATATTCGCAACTGCCATGTAATTTCAAATCAACATCAATATATCATAACAGCACCCTAATTACGTAACACACTATTTCTAACAGTTGGAATCATTTTGCAGGATATTGCTAATCCATTGCTCCGTGAGTTCGAAAACGTGTTTGCTTAATAACGTAAATAACGCGCAATGAATGTTGTTGATTTGTAAAAATTACGCCTATTGCTATCGATAGTATGTTGCGCAATTACCCTGCTGAACAATGGTTCTTACATTTACTATATTTAAAAAAGAGTGCATTTAAATAATATGTACAAAACTATAGTTTACAGTTAAGAACTATATTGAATAAAAATATTAAACGTATACTTTTATTATTATGAACAAACATTGAAATGTAATTTTTAAATCTGAACAACTAAAATGCGGCCCGTAAGAATTCTATCAAAGCTGCTGCAACACGCCCAGCTTACGCATAAGCTCTACTTACACTCAATATTTTTGTTTTAAATAATTATAAACTAGTGCTTAGGTAACTGCAAACCCGATGATAAGCAGTGATGCAATCGTTGATAGTAAAGCGCGCTAGTTTATTAAGCCTATTCACTTAAAAAAAACTTAGTGAATAGGAAGGAAGACGGCAGTTGAGCGAGGTGATGCAATGTTAAACCCACGATGGAACATGACCAACGATGCTGCGCCAGAGGGAGATTGATCTGGAGACCCTCCACGACCAAACTCCCGACACAACAACATTTGGTGCATCGTACCCGGTACACATCGCAACACAACTGCTCAGACCCGTTCTCCGTACGGCTTCACCAGATATCGTGCCTGAACACGACGACTCGCTTGGCGGCAAGACTTGGTCTGGTGGGTAGTAACTTCTGCCGGCAGCTGATATTATTGCTGATATAGTCACAACAATTGTAATCAGATCAATTCCCATAGGTAATTATTAATTTGTTCAAAATCTAGTCGAAGTGTCATCTCTTCGACTTCTTCTTCTGCCTATAGATATCCACTGCTGGAGAAAGGCCTCCCCCAAGGCTTTCAGCGATGATCGGTCTTGTGCTGTCCGCCTCCATCGGCTTCCTGCGACCTTCACCAGGTCATCGGTCCACCTTGTTGGGGGCCTCCCTACACTGCGTCTTCCAGTACGTGGCCGCCACTTCAGAACCTTACTGCTCCATCGGCCATCGGTTCTACGAGCAATATGGCCCGCCCACTGTCACTTAGTTTTAGCGACTCGAATAGCTATGTCGGTGACTTTGGTTCTTCTGCGGATCTCCTCATTTCTGATTCGTCAGAGCATAGCTCTTTCCATCGCTCTTTGTGTGACTTTGAGCCTTCTTATGAGGTTCATTTTGAGCGACCACGTTTCAGTATGTTTCGTAGGTACTTATGTCATCAATGGCAACACACACTGCTCAAAGACTAGTCTTGAGGCACTGTGACACAAAATTACTTATTAATTGAGATCTGTGAACTTTCTTGAAATCACGAAATTCTTCCCTTGTTGTGACGTCATATTGAGCGAGTGGACCTGGTTACACATCATACTGTTTCACCATTTCTGGATCTACTTAAGCACTTTTGAATAGTAAAGAAATTTAACAAATTAGTTCTGATTTTCGATATGTTAATTAGAATTCTAAGTCATGTTTCGCTGTCAAATGTCTCCGCAATCCCGTAGTGGAACCATTCTCGCATTTTAACAATTTCTGACAAATTTTACATTTTGCTCGGCTTCTGTCTTTGTTCCTAAGATAATATTTCCAGACTGGAGAAAGTTCTATCTCCGGGTTTCTCTGACGCACCACTTCTGAATACTCCTCGTCCTCTTCAACTTCGCCACCTAAAAGAGAAAGGTGTAACCAATATTTTACAGTAGGTAAAATGCTACAACATTACATATTTCGACGTTTTTATTTGATAAATCGGCACTGCAGTACCATTGGGCAGTAAAACACACAAAAGAAGGAATAGGGTATTTAACTAAAAAAAACTAATTAGTCCGTCAGTCAGATTTCCATAAAATACTAGACACGTATTTTTTGTTTGTCAAATACCCTATTCCCCTTAATGAAATAGAAAGAAAACTTTGGACTGAACTTAAATTAAGTTTGAACATGGGAATCAGGGCCCGTGTCAGTTAATTAGCGGATAACCTCTTAAAGGGTTGGCATTAGTCTCGTCATTATAAATAACTATTACTCTGGAACAGAACCAAAAAACACACAAAAAGGATCAGCTGTTTCTTAGAAATAACATAACAGAATCAGCCAAATAATGTTCCCACTCCTGGGACGCAGGTCTCCACTCGTTGAGAGGACTGGTCCGTAATCTACCACGCGGGCGCAGTGCAAATTGGAAGGTGTCATGTGTCTTTGAAGTTTTAATTCTAAGACATGCCGGTTTCCTCATGATGTCCACAACGGTGAGCATCATGAGGAAACCGGTAACGACTGATATTCACCGTTTTGAAAGCAGTGGTGATGAAATTATTTACACAAAATAAAGCTCCTAACGGGGTTCGAACCCATGACCAACATCTTGTAAGTTCCGGCTGATACCATTAGGCCACCGCTCTATGTCTAGCTAAGTATTAGCTATTTACTAAAAAATATAATATTACCTTCCTTTACTTTTTTGAGCTGTTTTATGGATACCACTCTGATAGTAGGAGATTTTTTCACAAATTTATTCTTAAGATGGAGTTGTAAATGGCTGAGTAATCCTGAGGTGGTCCCTTGGACGCATTTTATAACTTTGCGACAAATTTGACATTTTGCCCGCTTTTTGTCTTTACTTCTGAGAAAATGTTTCCAAACTGGAGAGGGCTCCGAATGCACATGATTGAGTTTCGGTTCAGAAAATTCATCTTCGTCTGAAAATAAAATTGAATAGAGTGAGATATTGAGTAATAAATATTTTATCATTGATAAAATCGCTAGAAAATACTGACATTTTATCTTAAAAATATTAGTTGGGAAATAAAAAAAAAACTATTATATTGTTACGGGCTAGGGGTACTAAAATACCGGTTAAGGGTTACGAAGTTTATTGGCAACGAAGGTACAGTCGATTGTAGGCAATGACAAGTAGAATGTTGCTGACGTTGCACCGAATTCTTCACTTACGTCCACGAAGTCCGTGTTGGAAACACACAACAACACTACAGATGTTTCTTCACGTAGTACTCAATGTTCTCGTTACAGTTGTCGCAGTAGGTATTCTCAAAGATCGCTTCTTAAATGTCGCTGTTTCGTCTCGGTAGTCAAGTGTAGACTGACTCGACGCCGGCGTCACGGCGCTATATATAGGCCAGCTGATCGAACATTCCAGAATCGTCTAGACGTAATAATAATAGCGCATAACTTCGAGTACATTCAGTAGGTACCTACGGTAATTCCCGGAAACGGGTTTCTAGAAATTTCGATGTCGTCACTTTGTTGACAAAATTGATAAAACCTGTACCATTCAATAGGCCACCTTAAGTCTAGGAATGCGTTTTTATATTACACCAAGACAATGTCTAGATCTCGAGTAATAATGCTTAAAAGTCACGCACTGCATGTCACGCGATATTGAACCTTATGCCCTCGACATAAGGTGCATTCGTAACATTGCCCCCTTCTTAGTCATGCTCGTCCCGAGCATGATTTGATCCATAATAGCGAGCTAGGCGGTCTACGTGTACGATCTTCAGCTTCCCTCTAGGTCCTTTCTTTATCCGGTAGGTGACATCGTTTATCCTCGTTACTATCGTGTACGGACCCTCCCATTTGGCTTGAAATTTCGGACTCTTTCCTTTTCTCCTAATGGGATTATGTAACCATACCAAAGTCCCCTCTTCAAATCCAGGCACGTTAGCTTTGCGGTCGTATCGGATCTTCATTTTCTCGCTGGTTTTCAGACCGCTCTCTCTCACTAGCTCATGTATTCTATCGAGTTTACGCCGCAGGTCGGCCACATAGTCGACGGCGAGGATAGGGGTATCGGGGGGTGTTCCGGTAAGGGCATCTATGGGTAATCTAATTTCTCGGCCGAAGTTGACTTTCGCCGGTGTACAATTTGTGCTATCATGTGTTGCAGAGCGGTATGACATTAAGAAGAGTGGAATGTATTGGTCCCAGTCCCTCTGGTGTTCTTCCACTACTTTGGCCAAATGATTCTCTAGCGTCTGGTTGAATCTTTCGACCATTCCATCTGACTGAGGGTGATATGGTGTTGTACGAGTCTTATGTATCCCGAGTAGTTGGCAAACCTCTTGAAATAGCGAAGACTCGAAGTTTCTACCCTGGTCAGAGTGTAACTCCAAGGGAACGCCAAATCGACAGAACACCTCGTGAACTAGCTTTTTGGCGACGGTATGAGCTTCTTGGTTGGGTACTGCAAAAGCTTCTGGCCATTTGCTAAAATAGTCTTGCATGACGATGATATACCTATTCCCTTCTTCAGTGATAGGGAATGGCCCAGCTATATCGACAGCAACTCTTTCCCATGGTGCACCAACATTGTACACTTTCAGCCGACCTCTGGCTCTTGTTTGCGGTCCCTTTACTGAGGAGCAGGCTACACATTTCCTACACCAGTCCTCTACGTCTTCGCGGCAATGCACCCAATAGAATCTTTTTCTCACCTTCTCCAAGGTTTTCTTCACTCCTAGATGTCCTCCGGATACTCCGTCGTGCACCTGCTTTAGCACTGATGCGACTTTATCACAGGGGACAACTATCTGTAAGGCGACCTCCTGTCCACTAGGTGATTCCCATTTTCTCTTCAGAACTCCATTATCAATTATCAGGCTGTCCCATTGAGCCCAGTAACTTTTTGCTGTTGGGCTAAGCGCTGATATTTCACTCCAAGCGGGCCTCTGCCCACGTTTCTTCCATTCGATTACTGTCTTCAAGTCACTATCTTCCTTTTGTGCCTCTTCCAATGATCGGTTATCCCAGTCTTCATCCAAAGTGTTCACCTGGATAATCCTTACGTTCTCTTTCTTTTCCTGTTTGGCACAATGTCGGCAAGATTCTTCGCAAGGCCGTCTAGATAAAGCATCAGCATTATTGTGTGACTTGCCTTTTCGATGTTCAGTGACAAAGTCAAATTCTTGCAGCTGCTCTATCCACCTTGCTACTTGTCCTTCTGGGTCTTTGAACTGAAGCAACCACTGTAAGGCAGCGTGATCGGTGCGAAGTGTAAACTGTCTCCCAATCAAATATTTCTTGAAGTGTTGTAAGGTCTTAACAACGGCTAGAAGTTCTCGGCGGGTAACACAGTAATTTCTTTCTGGCTTGGAAAGACATTTGCTGAAATATGCAATAACGACCTGCCGATCTCCTTGTGTTTGAGAGAGAACTCCTCCAATACCAACATTGCTGGCATCTGTGTCTATCAAAAATCGGCCTTCCCTACTAGGGTAACCTAATACAGGAGCCTCACACAAGTGAGTTTTCAGTACCGCAAATGCCTGTTCGCAGTCAGAGTTCCATTGAAATTGACACTTTTCCTCTGTTAAACGATGCAATGGTTTCGCTAACTCGGAGAAATTTTTCACAAACCGACGGTAATATGCACACAGACCCAAGAAAGAGCGTACCTCAGTTTTGTTACGAGGGGTAGGCCACTTCGACACGGCTTTTATTTTTTCAGGGTCTGTTCGAATTCCTTGCGCCGAAATAATGTGTCCTAAGTATCCAACCTCTTTCTGGAATAGAGTACACTTACTAGGACTGAGTTTTAAATTTGCTTCACGCAGTTTTTGGAATACTTTCTCCAAATTCCGTAGGTGCTCTTCGAAGCTTCGTCCCATAATGATGATGTCATCCAAATAGACCAGGCATGCATCACCAAGCAACCCCACCAAAATGCGCTCCATTAGGCGCTCGAATGTAGCTGGAGCATTGCACAGTCCAAAAGGCATAACATTGAATTGCCAGAGACCGTTCCCAGGACCAGTGGAGAAAGCGGTCTTTTCTTTATCCTGCTGACAGATTTCCACCTGCCAGTATCCACTTTTGAGGTCAACTGTGGAGAACCATTTCATGCCACTTAGCAAGTCCAAAGTGTCATCTATACGTGGCAGAGGATAACTGTCCTTTTTCGTGGCATCGTTCAACATCCTGTAGTCAACGCAAAACCTTGTACTGCCATCCTTTTTCTTGACTAGGACAACTGGAGATGACCAAGGGCTGGTAGATGCTTCGATAATCCGATTTTTCTCCATATCTTTTAACATTTCCGTGACTTCCTGTTCTCTTGCAAAGGGAATACGACGTGGTCTCTGTCTTATCGGCTGTGTATCACCCGTATCTATATGGTGTTTAACTAGCCCGGTTCTTCCCACGTCACCGTCGGTCTTCGCAAAGATGTCATGGAAGTTATGCAACAGTTGCTTAACTTTGTGACTTTCGAACTTGTTTAAATTGCCCTTACAACTTTCGAGTAGTGTCGATACATGTTCCTGCCACTTCTTATCACGTTCCTTTTCGTGCACCTCTGTTTTTCTCAAAGATGCTACATTATCGCACACACCCACCATGTGATTCTTTTCGAGAATTATTTCTTTGTTACTAACGTTGATTATGCGTATTTTTGGCTTATCGGAAATCATCATCAGTGTCCTTGCCGTTATCCAGTCTGGGTGATCTCCAGAATCCTCTATTATAATGCAACGTTTGCGGCATCCTATTGGTGAAAATCTAATATCTACTAAAGTTTCTGATCTTGGTGGCAGTACAGTTTTCCTTAAACAGTACACTGACCCTTGTTTTGCACCTTGAAGAAATACTTCTTGTTCTGGAAAACTCAATACTCCTTTTGCTACATTAAGGACGCATTGTTGTTTCTTCAAAAAGTCCAGTCCTATAATGCAATCATCTGTAATATTCGCTACTAAAACAGGGTGCGTGAATGTCTTATCACCCATTTTCAAGGTCACATTCGTTTCACCAAGGACGAGCACTGGTTGGCCGGTGGCGGTTTGTAATCGGCATTGTGAAGACCCTCTTTTCCATGCTATGGTCCGAGGAAATAGCTCCGGTCGTGCAATAGTTCTTGATGCACCAGTATCCAATGTGAAACTGCATGACTTACCATTCAGTTCTCCTTCTATAATAAGACTGTTTCCGTCACCCACTTGTGATACTGTTATAATGGGGGCTTCACGTCGACCAGCCAGTACTCGCCCCATAGCCCTGGCTGTTCCTAGTTTAAATCCTCTGATTCCACCTGTGTCCCAGAAGTACTTCTTCCCTTAGACTTCCTCGGACAATTGATACGAATATGCCCCTTTTCGCCGCACTCATAGCAGGTTGGTCCTTGTCGGCTTTTTATTGGTGCGATTACCTCACGGATACGATGATGTTGTCGGCCATCTTGACGTACAGCTTCCACCTCTAAAGCGTGTGTCAAGGCTGCCTTCAGAGTCTGGTGGTGACCCAGACGAACTGCAGCCCTGACTTCTGCATCTCGAATCCCATCAGTAAACGCTTGTACCGTAGTAGTATCAATTAGTCCCGGTGTTGATGCATACGCCCTTCGAACGATGCGCTCTATTTCCGTAGCCCATTGTTGCAAACCTTCATTGCTCTTCTGTGTGCGGTCGCGGAGTTGAGCCCTGTAAACATGTTCGAGGTGTTTCTCCCCGTATCTAGACTCTAACGCTTCCAACAAACAGGCTAGGGTATTACAATCGCCGGAAATGTTTTCGAGGATTTGTACCGCATCACCACGCAAAGCAAGCGTAAGAGCGGTTACCGCTTGATTGTCGTCCCAGTTGTTGGCTGATGCGACCTTTTCGAATTGCAGACGGAAGGCCACCCATGACGTTGTTCCGTCAAAATGTGGTACTTTGAAAGTCGGCAAAGCACTGGGTACAGGTACACCTTTAATACCTCCTCTTTGTACCTTCTCATGCAAAAATTCTATTTCTTTCCCAAACTCCATGATGGTATTGTCCAGTTTCTCGAAACGCGCATCATGTTTGTCTATACGCGTATCTTGATGGTCCATACGCGCTTCTTGCTTGTCTATGCGCATATCTTGCTGGTCCATACGTGCATCTTGTTGTGCTGTTTTTACTCTAAGCTCGTTGACCTCTTCTTTGGTGTTTTCCCATTTTTCGTTTAATTCTAAGACCAGCTGCTGGGATTCCTTTATTTGTGCCTGGGTTTCTGCCTGGGATTTATCTATTTTTGCCTGGGTTTGTTTTATTTGTACCTGGGTTTCTGCCTGGGATTCTGCTATGCCTTTTATTTGAGCCTGGGTTTCTGCCTGGGATTCTGCTATGCTCAGCCTTATTTGCGCCGTCAAGTGAGCCAGTAATGCCGATAAATCGCAACCGCTGGTTCCGGGATTAGTGGTGGTACTAGGCGCACTCACATTCGTCGGTGTTACGACGGCCGCATCTTCTATGGGTGCAGGGACACTAAGCGATTCTTCCTCTTGACGCGCCAAATCCATCGCTGCTTGTCGTCGCGTGCGAACTCTTTCGTCTTCCCTTGGCGTGACCGGCATCCCACTTCTGACACCAATTGTTACGGGCTAGGGGTACTAAAATACCGGTTAAGGGTTACGAAGTTTATTGGCAACGAAGGTACAGTCGATTGTAGGCAATGACAAGTAGAATGTTGCTGACGTTGCACCGAATTCTTCACTTACGTCCACGAAGTCCGTGTTGGAAACACACAACAACACTACAGATGTTTCTTCACGTAGTACTCAATGTTCTCGTTACAGTTGTCGCAGTAGGTATTCTCAAAGATCGCTTCTTAAATGTCGCTGTTTCGTCTCGGTAGTCAAGTGTAGACTGACTCGACGCCGGCGTCACGGCGCTATATATAGGCCAGCTGATCGAACATTCCAGAATCGTCTAGACGTAATAATAATAGCGCATAACTTCGAGTACATTCAGTAGGTACCTACGGTAATTCCCGGAAACGGGTTTCTAGAAATTTCGATGTCGTCACTTTGTTGACAAAATTGATAAAACCTGTACCATTCAATAGGCCACCTTAAGTCTAGGAATGCGTTTTTATATTACACCAAGACAATGTCTAGATCTCGAGTAATAATGCTTAAAAGTCACGCACTGCATGTCACGCGATATTGAACCTTATGCCCTCGACATAAGGTGCATTCGTAACAATATTATTAAATTTAAAGTTGCTTCTCGTTGGATCTTGAAACGCATTTACCTGAAGTTAAGTTGTAATAATTACGTAATTATGTTGCCTGTTATTTGTGTTTCATCCAAAATATACAGTTAAAAAAAATGTTCTAAATTGATCCTTTCTTGAAGTTAGTTAAAATGACAAACGCAATTTTATTGATTTCTACTAATTTTCGGAGTGTTTAATTTAATTCTGTTCTCTATTTCTTTGAAAAGGAAAATACATTATTTTTTGATAAAACACGATGAAAAAAAACAAACACCTATTTTATTTTTTAATTCAAATTACGTCAAAAATGTACGAAATTTTGGTATGAAAAATAAAGTAACTATTCCAGAAAAATCTACCCCTGTATCCAAAAACGTTGCTTAAACTTAGTAGTGATTAACGAACAAACATTTTGAACGTTTGAACGACACACATTTTAAATCGTAGTTAATATAAAATAAATAAAGCGGGCGCTGTGTTTCGGAATGGTACCACAAGAAAGGAAGTGCTCATTCATCTTTTAATCTGTGCTAAATAAATGTATTTTCTTTCTTTCTTTCATTTGGTACCAAAAATTCTTCTGCGTTTTGGTAAAAATTAACTATGAATTTATCACAATGAGTTATTCATATTTTTCATAATTTTGCTCGAGTGGAGACCACGGACTAGCAAGCGTAGCGTAGGACGTCTGCCCACAAGGTGGACGAACGACCTTATAAAGGTCGCTGGAAGATGCTGGATGCAGGTCGCTTTCAACCGGTATACATGGAGGTCTAAAGGAGAGGCCTATGTTCAGCAGTGAACGATGATTGATGGTTGCCTTTATGGCGAAACAGAGTTCACCGGGCCAGCTAGTCGAAAATTAAACAGAACTATAGTAAAAAAAATGAAAAATAGTTTATTTTTATTTATTAATGCCTGTCTTTAAAACATTTCGCACAAAGATTTTGTTTGCACATTCTGCAGTATTTTTTAATTTTTTTTACTTTCTTTTTTGCTTCGGAACTCCCCATACTTTTCCGCAGTTTCTGATAGCACCCTGCACAATTTCGCCGTTTAGTGCTCATCTCAAGACAATGATAGGCCGTAGGTGTTACTTGATTTCCTGAAACGTTTTAGAAGCTTAATCACAAAATTTGAAAAATCATTTTTAAATTCTGTGATTTATTACCGCATGAGTTTGACTATAGGGCTCACTGTGTATTAAATAGATTCTAAAAAAATAAGAAAAGTTAATAGAGTGTTACGCAATTAAAGTGCAGGTGTTCCTTCGCTGTTTTGAGAGCAAGGGTGTTTAAAGTATTTACACAAAGTAAAGCTCCTAACGAGGTTCGAACCCATGAACAACAATTTGTAAGTTGCGGCCACCGCTGCTCTTTGTTTAGCTAAGTATTAGCTATTTACTAAAAAATAATATATTACCTTCCTTTACTACTTTGAGCTTTTTTGAGCATACCACTCTGATAGCAGCAGATTTTTTCACAGATTTATTCTTAAGATGTAGTTGTAAATGGCTGAGTAATCCTAAGGTGGTCCCTTGGACGCATTTTATAATTTTGCGACAAATTTGACATTTTGCCTGCTTTTTGTCTTTACTTCTGAGAAAATGTTTCCAAACTGAAGAGGGCTCCGAATACACATGATTCAGTTTCGCTTCAGAAAATTCCTCTTCGTCTGAAAATAATATTGAATAGAGTTATTGAAATTGAGAGAATAGGAAGGAAGACGGTAGTTGAGAGGTGATGCAATGTTAAACCCAACAGGACCAACGATGTTGCGCCAGGGGAGATTGATCTGGAGACCCTCCGCGACCAAACTCCCGATACAACAACATTTGGAGCATCGTACCCAGCACACATCGCAACACAACTGCTCAGACCAGTCCTCCGTAAGGCTTCACCAGACATCATACCGGAACACGACTAATCGCTTGGCGGCAAGACTTTGTCTGGTTAAACTAAAGTCAGGTTGTAATAATTGAGTGCATGTTAACTGGTATTTGTGTTTCATCCAAAATATACTATGAATAAAGTTCTAAATTGATCAGTAGCTATAATATGGGGGTTCTGGCTCACCGGAAGTCCAGCGTAACTAGACCCCTGTGTGTATGTATTTTGGTAGAGGCATGCGGCCAGGTTAGGCTGGTTTATATGTGATTTGGCTTGATTCTGTTGTTAGTCGATGTGACGTAGGATTCTGGACCACGTCCTGTCCAGCGTAACTAGACCCGTGCGTGTATGTATTTTGGTAGAGATATGCGATCAGGTTAGACTGGTTATGGTCGTTTTGTGGGGAAACACCGGATGTAAAAATGAGATAAGGAATGTAGGGCGTGGTGTGATAAGGGCCGATCTGTCGAATTTTCAACTTTATAACTAAAGTGTATAAGGTTCAAAATGGGTTGGTTTTGGTCATGTTTTTTCTTGTTCGCTGTGACGTATGTGAGATAAGGAATGTAGGGCGTGGTGTGATAAGGAAGCAGACCGATCTGTCGTGTTTTCAACTTTATAACTAAAGTGTATAAGGTTCAAAGTGGGTTCGGGTTGGTTTTGGTCATGTTTTTTCTTGTTCGCTGAGGGGGCAGGCTACTACGATCTGTTAAATTTTCAACTTTATCACTAATAAGTATAAGGTTCAAAGTGGTTGTTCGCTGTGACGTATGATGTTAATAATACATTATAATGATTGTAATCCAACCATCACAGAAAAAGATTTTATTATTATGACGTGTCATTTGAGAGCGTATTAGACGAGACATATTTTTTATCCAACAATAATGGACTTTACCGCTATGTTTAACATCTTCATAAAATAAGAGATTAACGTGGCGATCGTTGGTTTTTTTAGCCTTAGATATATACATGGGCGCGATATTTTTGGATTTAATACCATACACATTGATATTGATATGATTCAACACTTCGAAACGCTTGATTCCTTGAATCGATACTGGTAAACTAATTCCTGCTGTTTTAAAGACTGTCTCGTAGTGTGGGTATGATGTTATACGATCCCGGTTCGAGTCAGCCGGATAAAGAGCGCTTGCTACAGCCCAGAAAAAGCAGGCATTATCCGTGTTCTTTACATTCACACATGCATGTTTACGTTGTATCCAGTCCGGAAGTGGTATGTAAGAGCCGCCCTTTAACGGAGTATACTTGTTGATGTTGATTTCTAAAAATTCAATCTTCTCTAATGCCCATCCGCTGTCTCTTTCTTGAAACTCTTCACATTTCTTCAGAATTTTAATGCAGCACTCGTTATAGTAATTAGCTAAATCTGATGATTGTTGTAAGTGTATGTTTTTAGTGTTGAATGATTTCAAGTCTCGAATCACTTCATTCTCTCCTTTTGTTATGATATACGTGCAGAAGAGTTCTATATTTACCTTAATATGTTTGTTTGATTTCACTTCCATTCTAAGCAGTTTTTGAACATTAGATGCGGCTCCGGCTAAGTAGATTTCTGGGTTTAATGTAGTTGATGCTCCATTGATACGGTAAGTTATGATTCTACACTTGAACGCTGAATTCACAACATACGTAAAATAATCTCCTCCATATTGTTTACATAGTAACTTGTGACGCTTCGTTCTCGAATGGGTAATTAATTGATTACTATCAACTTTCGTATTACAAAACGGACACTCGTACATTCTCATGATACACTATAATCATCACAGAACAAGTAGTTATGTCGACTAAGACTAGCACCTAACTGAATTTATACTATAACTATTTCCTTTTTGGTGGTTAGCGAGGCGATAAGATAAATAAAGCGAGGTGATAAGAGAAATAAAAAAAGCATGAATAGAATAAATAATCTATTACAAAACATTCTATTTCCTTTTTGGTGGTTAATGAGGTGATAAGAGAAAAAAAATATGCAGTCAATCACATTTATTATTTTTTTATAAAAAGCTTGAATAGAATAAATAATCTATTACAAAACATTTGATTTCTTGATCCACAACTGACATCTCATCGTATACATTATTTACAATTGCATAGGCTTCAGACAATGATTTCACTTGAGCAAGCTTGAATCGTTTTCTGAAGAAATTCATACGGTTCTCATAGTAACCCTTTACCCTTACTAAGTGTTGTAGACGTGAATCAAGACAATTCAGCAAATGATTCAGACACCACCACTCTTCACCACCGATGGTCATCGATTTCGAACCTAGATTAATTATGATGAAATTTTTTCTCTCTTCGGCATGTTCAGACAGGTTTATATAATTGATCACTTGCTGTTCTTGTTCCTGCTTCTTTGATGATGAAGAAATTATACCAGATGTGAAGAATTCTGATATTTCAGAGACGTTTTCCATAAATGTCATGTTCCATTCGTCTTTAGTCAATGTTATCTGATCAGCAATATTAATACATACTTCCAGTAATCCATTAATTTGATTCGTTGGCTTCAAAAATGTTTTAATATATGGAATCTTGGAGTTGCGTACTTCATACATATTCTTGCAAAGTTCAAAATACATGAGTGGAATCGATGGAGTATATGATAATGACTGCATAAATGGATACATGTTTCTACTTCAAGCACTAACGATTAACTACTTCCTCAACGTCTCTGATAGAGTTTATGAGGTTATTTTTCGAACAGTTTTTGTAAGAATACTGTACTCGAAGAGAGAGTCATTTATAATTAGACAATAAGCGGTGGTATCACTCGCTACAGCTTTTTTAAACTCTAGCTCTACTTTGATATCTATAGCACCACCAACACCCGAATGAAGTGTATCAGATTGTCTGGAACAATCGATAACAATCAAAGGAGCTTTCGTTTTGAAATGATTTGGATTTATTTGTACGTTGGAGCTCTTCAAACTGTAGTATGATTTTTTAAAATTGATGAATGCTTCATATAAAAGTGAAAATACTCCCTTTTCAAAGTCATTAGAGAATGAGTCATACGGATAGTATTGAGAATTGAGATATAAACGAGCATTATACAAGTTGGAGTGATCAAAGATACTCTTATCTTTGAGTGCATCATTATTGCGTGAATGTTGGAATCCAATAATGACGTAGCGAGGTTTCTCCAATTGTGTAGTCGTTTTCACGGTCCAAATATGTTTCTGGGATGTTGGTAACACTGGATACTCATAAAGATCCCACGAGCGGAATGCAATGGGGATAGAGATATTATTCTCCACATACTTCAACAAGCGTAGTTTTTCTTTATCAGATACCTTAACAATAGGCATGCGCCATGCTATACGAGTTATGACAATGTCAATCTTTTTTGTTGTGTCTTTGAGAATTGCACAGTTTAAATTTGACGAGCTTCGGTTCAATATCAGTTCATGTTTCGCATTAACTATTACTTTATTATAATCCTCAGCGAAGCCCAACAAGTGTCGAAGTGGAATAGTGAAACAGAAGACACCATCGAACTCTTTAAAACCACCAACATTCCAACCGCTATTTTCCAAACTTTTAGACTCCTCTTCTCCATAGGATAGCACTCCCTTCATTGCGGTGGTAATACCGCAATTCTTTGTTCTATCAATCTCTACACCATTCAATTCATAGCGGATGTCATGAAACAGGTGAGCGGGGGCATTGTTAATGAAAGCAGAAGATTTTGTAGTAGTTCCCTCAATTACCAACTGACTCTCACATGGTAGTACTATTGCATCTTGATCGTTGATACGGATCCGAATCTCATCATTGGTTTTATATGATTCACTGTAGGGTAGATATGAGTGATATTCAATACCCTCTATACTATCATCAAATAACACGCTCTCTCCTATATTCAGAACCGATGATGATACCATTGTTATTATTAGGAGTTTACTCGTAATCCGAGAGATTGAAGAAATAATACGTTATCTTTCGTTATCTTTGTTCTTGCTTCCACTTTTGGTTGTTGCTTTTGGTGAGATGTTCCCTCCAATTGAGAGTTGGAAAGACTGTGGTATTGTATTACCTCACCGTTCGTTTTATAGATAATCATGAGGCTATTTTCCTTATATGCAGGCGAAGTGAAATGTCCTCGTTTCTAAAGTTCACAAGATTCCCTTCTTCGTTAACAATACACACTTGTAGATTTTGAATAGTATTCGTCTTTAACGGTAGATATATAAGATTTGGAGGACACTCTATTATTTGGTATCCAGGAGGTACAGACGGTGCAAACTCGTGTAGCACGTGGGATGATTTATTATTTATGAATGAACCTCGAATTATATTACACTCTACTCTTATAGTGTTTGTGATTAGTATGTTTATCGGTTGATTAGAGTTATGCACTTGATTTTTGGGGAGAATTTTCCGAGAGAAACCAAAAATGCTTCCAATGCTGTTCTCTTTCTCAAAGTGTATATCATAATATGGAGAATAAAACATGCATTTCATAGTATTCGTATTAGCTAGTATATCAATTGTTTTATTGGGATCACCGCCTGCTTTACTATTTATCTCTTGCTCCAGGTAGTGAATAATGTTATCCAACTCATAGGAGCCTTCAGGAATCGTAATAATATTATCCCCATAGTGAAATAGGTTGTTGCTCTTATCCACATTAGGAATAGAATTGAAAGATTTAAAATAAATCAAAGCACACTCGTATTCACCTTCACCCAGTTCGATAGGTGGTAAAAAGTCAGCACTCAATAAGGAATGCATACCATTAAGCGTTAAAGTAAGAGACATTGTTACAATCTAACAGAAGGATGTGAAATGAAAGATGTTTTTTTTTTCTGATTGCTTATATATTTTACTTCACTCTAAAGTTATGATTAGAAGCATTTACCAAAAAACGTAAACATAAATGACCACAATTATATGTCTTATCTTTTTGTATATTGTTATAATTATAACTGATTTTGATGACATCATCACCATTTGTCATGTATTTGAGAAACTCCCGTGGTGGTCTCAAATTTCCATAACTGTCAAAGTATTCACAATTTTGATCTTTCTTCACATATGCCACCCAGTGTGTTCCTGGCCCCTGTGAATCGTCCAAATTAACGATCCCCGTTTCATACCTCCATGGTCTTGATTTTCGCTTGTTTAGAGCATCTCGCATGACTATACCCCGGAAATGAGGAATGTTCAGCTGCTTAACATATTTTACGAGTTCATAGTCGAGGAGGGCACGATTCGGTAGGACTATGTTTAGTTTTTTTGGTACGGTGTCAGATATAGGCCCATACCTTTTTTGTAAGGCGCCATATACATGCCCCTTCCTACAGCTACGGGTACTGTATTTTTCTTTTTAACCATTTCATAAATATTTCTAGCAGCAGTTGTGACGCCACCAGCTAAAGATCCGGCAGCCGCCAACGCTCCCAGTATCGGTATCAATGGTAGAAAACCACCACTTTTTGGTAGAGGAATAACCCTAGGCTTTTTCACAATCCTTTTGTTATCCTTGATGCTTCTTTTAGCAGCTTTGATAGCCGTGCTCATCAATTTACTGATGGGTATTTTTTTTAGATTTACACCATGTTGTCGGTGTTTTTTCATCGCTTTACGTGCAGCTGTTATAACCTTTGTGAGAGGATACATTCCTAAACCTCTTTTCACTTTCTGTTTCATTATTTTATTTACACCAAGCGCTACTAATTGTTCAGGTAAACTATTTGATTCTAGCCAACGTTTCTTCGCCGCTAACGCTAATTCCAAATCAGCTTTATGTCGACTGTCTAAGGATGAGTTTTGACTGTATGCAATGTCATGTAATTTACAGGCTTCGTCTAAAGGATTAATACCAACATCACCTCTCTTTAAGCGTTTTTCCAATTTTGTTCCGGGTCCGCAATAATTGTAGCCGGGTACGTGTAACTCGAAAGGTAGGTTATTGATAAGTGTGTTAACTAAACCACAACCACCTTTTATAAGTGGTTCATGAAGACTAACCTTATTTTTCCTTGGGATAATCATTTTTTTTAATTAAAAGAAGACTAGCTGCTACCTCTGCTGATGTCACTACTAAATTAAGATATATAAAGCATGAGCATACAATTAAATGACTTATCAAAATGAAGTTTCAGAAGCAACCCACGTGTTTATCAGTTAAAGGTTGGGATATAAATTCAAAATACAATAGCGATAATATACACTACAGACATGGTGTACTCCTACCCAATAGTATCAGATGTCTAGTATGCGGTCCATCTGGTTGTGGTAAAACTAATCTTTTACTCACCTTACTGCTTGAACGAAATGGTCTGATATTTGAAAATGTCTACTTATACTCCAAATCACTAAACCAATCGAAATACATATTTTTAAGCAAAGTACTTAGTCAGGTGCCGGAGGTGAATTTCTACACTTTCTCAGATAAAAGTGAGGTAGTCTCACCGGAAGAGACTCAGAGTAATAGCATCATAATTTTTGATGATGTATCGATGGAAGATCAAGAACCTATACGTTTACACTTCTCAATGGGTAGACACAAGGGGCTAGATTGTTTTTATCTATGTCAAACATACAGCAAAATACCTAAACAGTTGGTACGGGATAATGCAAACTTCATTATACTCTTTAAGCAAGATGAAATGAATCTAAAACATGCGTATGATGATCATGTGAATACAGACATGTCGTGGGATACTTTCCTAGAAATGTGCAGAGCTTGTTGGAAGAACAAGTATGGATTTTTAGTGATTAATAAAGATGTTGAGATGAATAAGGGTCGATATCGGAGAGGTTTTGATGACTTTATCGCATTATAGTAGTATAAGAATATATGTTACAATGAAGCTGTTTACATTTCGCTATGGGCTCTTCAACGGCACAGTTATTCGGGGATAAGGAGCTTAAACGTAAACTTCTTCAGTCGGTGAGTTCAGTAAAAAAGAAAATCAAAGCTTTAAATGAGGGTAAAGCTGAATTGACGTCGACCTTACAAGAGACATTTCAACCAATCACACAGCCTCTAAACACTTTATTACATCACATCAATTCGAATGATGATGATGACAAAGGGTTACTAACAGCTGTGAAACATGAAACTGATGAAAAGTCATTCCAAAATAAAATTAAAACTGCTGCTAGTGAAGTAACGCATGGGAAACAAGAAGAGTACAGCAATGTTGATAAAGAAGAGTACGAAGATGCTGATGAATCATTTGATTCTCTAAATAAAACAATTCAATCAGAAATGGAGGAAGATTCTACGTTACATCCATTAGCACGAAGCTATTTGGATAATCTTGTTATTAATAAAATTAAAAAGGTGCCTTATGGTATTTACGTAACACCGGAAGGGTATTACATAGGTGACAGTGCTGTTGAATTCGATACAAATCATTTAATAATAAACAATCAGAAGTTTAACTATACACCAGGGCTAATGGAATTGTTATTCAAACGGGAGCCTAATACTTCTTTGATTCAACCTACAGATAGTGACGTCTACTTTAAAATAATAACGTTAACAAATGCACATAGACGTAATTTTTCTGCAGAAGGTCAGATACAGGGTGACAAGAGTCTTAAATATACTCAATATATAAAGGAGGGAAAACATCTGTCTTCTTCTTCTACCCCTATTCAAAAATCAAAAACTGGTGGGTGTTTTAACAGATCAGGTGGAACAGATAACAGATCAGGTGGAACAGATAACAGATCAGGTGGAACAGATAACAGATCAGGTCTGTTACATGAAGCTGATAACAGAACAGATGACCTATTGAATGCAGGAGATCAGTTAATAACCGGTAGAGGCTTGTCATCATCGTCTACTAATAATAATAACAATTCCAATACAGAGACAACTCTATTAATGAAGAAATACTACCCTAATACGGATATTATGTATTGGGACAACCCTAATGAACTAATAGATCGATTACGACTGCTTATCGCTTCGCGAAATGCTGGTAACAACGGTCATGATAATGAAATTATTGCGATATTGGAGGAATTGATGGAAGCTAACATAATTGAATCACCCCGTCGACTTTCCAATATACTTAAACGTATACTCAAGTAAACATACTTTCATTGTAATTATGACTATCGATAAGTTTGGACGTCACCTGCACAGAAACCATCAACAAACACCACAGCTGTCGCTCAAAGTACTGAAACATACGGTGGACTGTGAAAATCGTTTGTTGAGAAATGTTAGAAAAGGTATTCTAAAAAATGATGTAGTTATAAAAGCACAACTGGATGAAGTTATGAATATGTGTTTACAGAAAATAAAAAACAACTCTCGTAGTCTACAAGAGATCTCAGAAAAATATTCCACTACCACCTCCAGCACGTCTACCATTCCCACCACCACCACCACCACCACCACCACACCGGCGGGTGGTATTGTCGAAACCTCCACAGGAAAAGTAAAAGCCCAAAGTAAAAAACCTAAAATATGAGCAAATGGACAGTCGTTCAGGAACTTCACAAGAATGCTCGTAAAAACTTCCCCCGAAGACGTTTCATACAAAAAGGACTCGATGACACCTGGCAAATAGATTTGATTGACATGCAAAAATATTCTAAATACAACAGGGGGTTTAAGTATATTTTAGCCTGCATTGACACATTTTCAAAGTACGCCTGGCTGCAGCCATTAAAAAGCAAATCAGGTGATAATGTGACACAAGCCATGCTCAACCTTTTAAACAACAACCGACGTAGACCAAAAAATATTCAATCCGATGATGGACGAGAGTTTTTCAATGAAAAGTTCCAAGCTCTGATGAGAAAGTTTAATATAAACCATTACTCAACATACAGTATAATGAAAGCTTCTATTGTAGAGAGATTTATTAGAACTATCAAAAATTGGCTTTGGCAACGATTCGCATTCAATGGCTCTTACAAATGGAACGGAAAAGAGCTTTGTGATGTAATAAATAGATATAATAATAAAATACATCGTACTATCAGGATTGCCCCAGCGAGCGTGAATCATACTAACGCTAATGAACTTTTATCTACTGTTTACAACCATATCAAAGTACGAGCTAAATCAAAATATATGTGTGGTGACTATGTACGTATCAGTAAATATAAATCCGCTTTTTCCAAGGGATACACCGGAAATTGGAGTGCGGAAATATTTCAAGTGGTGAAAGTAAATAATACCAATCCTGTGACCTATCAGCTGCAGGATGAAAGGCAACAACCAATCTTAGGTGCTTTTTATGAACAGGAACTACAAAAAGTTAAATATCCTGATGTGTATCTGGTGGAGAAAGTGTTGAAGAGAAAGGGTGACAAAGTTCTAGTGAAATGGTTCGGTATAGATTCAACAAGTTGGATAAATAAAGAAAACAAGATTAATTAAAGTATAATATGTTTTATTTTCACTGACCTACCTGAAGCTTGCTAACATTTTTTCTTAAACGCTTATTATTATTATTACATAAAAAAGACTTAATAATAACAGATAATTATGTATAGACAAAAGTTAAATGTTTATTATTATTAGATATACATATGAAACACATAATAGGTATCAACAGGCTACCAATTTATACTAAATAATTTTCTAGTCAATATAAATGAACTAGATACAAATTATGAAAAAAAAACAAAAACAACTAGATACACAAAAAAAATTAAATCTACTTAATCGATAAGTGTACTTATCGATTAAGTAGATAATGTTCTAACCATATTGAGAATGCTCGCACCTCCACACCGCTACAGTGACAGGTGCGAGGTGGTTTTCCTTTATATGCCGTATGTCTCATACAATTTTTTAAACGGTGTAATTTAAAATTTTCTATAACTACTTCTACCTTCGGGCAATTTATTAATTCTAAATTATATGATATAAACCCTAAACTTGTTAAAAAATCTCTTTCAATTATCCCCCCTTTGTAAGCCCATGTGAACTGTTTGTTTGGGTCAAAACTCTTTATTCGTTCTACAAACTCTGAATAACTAATATCGTTGTTAAAATTTTTTAAATGCATACCATGAATATACCTCGTAACAAACATAATTGTTTTATCATGTTTATAATCTAATAACCATGTTGGGAGTTTTATATAAAACAAATAAAGAATCTTATCCTGAACATTGTAAATTGCCACTTCTTTAAAGTACATATTCTTTAACATCTGAAACCCATCTATATCAATAATATACTTTATATTTTCTAGATTCATAATGAAGTACACAAAAAAAGTATACAAACAAAGTACACAAAAAAAGAAAACACTTTCGCAGATATACAAACAAAAAAATCGCAAGTGAAAACTTTAAAATAGCTCTATACCACACTCGCTTACAGCATAAATTAAACAGTTCATTAAATCATTACCTATTTGTTCGGTGAATAGTTCGTGAGCGAAACACTCTGACGGTGTGTCACTTAATAACTGAAACCACTCTTTCACTTCCACATTAATATCACCTGCAGTATCCTCCAAATGAGATGTGATATCGCCCCAGATCTCAATCAGGGAACAGGTGTTTGCATCACTGAAATCACTTTTCTCATAAACATTTTTTAGTAGAGCACTCACGTCTCCATTCAGCTTCGCAAGGGGTATAGGTCTTGTCCACAGTCGTAGCAATCTGTTTGAAGATATATGTTTTAACCAATTCTTCTTACATTCGAAATACATTGTTTCAACTAGTGACATCATAATCATCATAAATGTGAATATACTAAGTCGTCTAAAATTACTTATATCAGTAGGTAGCGTCAGTCACTGTAATATAAAAGATTAATTAATTCCTCAACAGATCTATTCTAAAGAAAAGTTGATGATCCATGTATTCCCGCTTGCCCCTTTATTTATGAGATGAATACCACTATTAAGCTCAGTCAGTAGGTCTTCATTTATATCGTTAAATCTTGATGGTAGTGTGACTGTATACCCATTCTCTAGATGTACCACAGTCTGCATTGTGTTTGGTGTATACTTTGAAGACATCCTACTAGCTTCTATGATCTTATAAGGCTTATTTATCTCCAAATCACTTATTTTTCTCCAAGTTTTATTCCCCCAACTATTTAATTCTGCGAGAGCATTATTACTCTTTCCTTGATTTGACGACATAATTTTTATTAAAAAAATTAACACTTACAGTGATTAGAGATGTAAGCGTACAAGTAACTGCCTTATACTGATAAGACTGCTGCTGATTGTATAAAACTTCTGGTATATATATAAGACTTGTCACTGTTATTTAAAAACGATATTAAATACTTGTTAGATGGTAACTGAATGTATGTTCCTTTGAAATGTATGGGTTTATATATTAATGCCTTATCTAAAATTATGCTGTTATTTCACTATTTAATTAATTATCGTAACAAATGAACACCCACCACAATACAACACAGTTTCATGATAATTTTTAACCGATATAGATTCACATAAACGGCATACTACTCGAACATTCGGCATCGGTTATTTCACCTTTCTCCATTTTCGTCAAGCGTGCATATGTCCAAAATTGAACACTTTCAAGTACACTCTTAAATCGCTGACACGTTCCACTTAAAGGATAAGGCATGCTTGGATAAGAAGGTTTGCTAGTGGTTTTCATTATAGATGGCTCCGAAGTAAGCAATTCCTCTCTATCTCCCTTATGACTTTCAGCAATCGCTATTCCATCACCCCTAGGTACTTTCACTGTAATCTCCAAACCCTTTTCATCTTTATATGTTTGCTCGAATGCTTCTGACGACCAATTTTGTTGTAAACTATTGGGCTGCTTGCTGCTTCGTCTTGAACGAGAACTAATGAATCTCGTGATTTCCAGCTTATGCAATAATAATGTTTTGCTATCACTGCACAAACGTAAATTTAATGTATTTTGATCGCTGTTAATGCTCACCAATTCATAAAGATTCTTTTCTCCACTTCCACCGCTATTGACATCTTCAAAATAGAAGTTCATCAACCATCTTCTCATTAAATCACCTTCCTTGTTATAAAGTTCCACCTTCTTAATATACCATATTTTATTGCTAGCACACGATTCTCTCAAATCTTCATCTAAAGATTGTGTAATATTCTTCAACACCACTTCTGTATCATTGTCTTTTTGCTGTAAGTACAACACTACCACCCAAGGTAATAAGCTTGTAAAAAGCATTATGAATGTTTATCAACAGAACAGGCGAGAAATGAACTGTAAAATTATTGTTAAAATCGATCTTATATAAACGCAAACGCCCACACAATTATGAAAGTACTCACTCCCTTTGTTCTAGTAATTATCAAGCATATCAACATCCTGTTTTATATTCCTTTGTTCTATTACTCATCAAACATATCATACATCCTCTTCTATATTTTAATATGCAAATAAATAATTTTTTAACACTAATTAATTAAATAGGAAGATAACACGCACCACGATAGCAACACCAAAATCGGCACACCTTATCAGCGTCTAACATTGTTTTTTAACACTAATTAATTAAATAGGAAGATAACACGCACCACGATAGCAACACCAAAATCGGCAGACCTTATCAGCGTCTAACATTGTTTTTTAACACTAATTAATTAAATAGGAAGATAACACGCACCACGATAGCAACACCAAAATCGGCCTTAATGAGAATAAAGTCCTTTCATCGTTTTATATTTAAATTTTCTTTATCATTTCTACGCTCGCACATAGCAACACGGCCCCAGTACAGCTATCATTCGCAGCCACCGCCCATTTTTTCCCAATCAAATTTGAAGCTTATACTTATTAGTTATAAAGTTGAAAATTAATTAAACAAATTTAACAGATCGTAGTAGCTTAATCTGCTGCCGTCCGTACCATTATACCACATCACCCGCTCGCCCAACGGCATGCTTATCAGTGCGCACATCCGCAGAAATATGTCTTATCAGCGCATAACAATGTTTCTAACCTGTTCTATATTGTAATATTTATCAACTTAATGAGAATAAAGTCCTTTCATCGTTTTTTATATTTAAATTTTCTTTATCATTTCTACGCTCGCACAACAGCGCGCCCCGCCCCGCCAATCAATCGCAGCCGAACTTTGAACCTTATATACTTTAGTGATAAAGTTGAAAACAAACAGATCGGCCCCAATAACGATTACAATCATTATAATGTATTATTAACATCATACGTCACAGCGAACCCCACACCTGAAAATTTAACAGATCGGCCTGACCCTCCCCACTTTGAACCTTAGTTATCAAGTTGAAACAGATCGTAGTGCTGCCGCCCACGCGCTACCATCCCCACAGATGGCGCTGTTCCTTATCTCATTTGATGTAGCCTGCCATCACCAACCCACTTTGAACCTTATACACTTTAGTTATAAAGTTGAAAATTAAACAGATCGTAGTGCTGCCGCCCACGCGCTACCCCAGCGCTGTGCCCCCAACAGATGGCGCTGTTCATTGTAGTACCCCCACCAACAGATGGCGCTGTACCCCCACAGATGGCGCTGTTCCTTATCTCATTTCCGGTGTTTCCCCGCCAGATGGCGCTGTTCCTTATCTCATTTTTACATCCGGTGTTTCCCCGCAAAACGACCATAACCAGTCTAACCTGAACGCATATCTCTACCAAAATACATACACGCACGGGTCTAGTTACGCTGGACAGGAAGTGGTCCAGAACCCCCATATTATAGCTACTTTGATCCTTTCTTGAAGTCTGTTAAAAAGACAGAGGAAAATTTTTGATGTCTACCAATTTTCGAAATGTTTAATGAATAAAAGGAAAATACATTTATTTTAAATAAAACACGATAAAAAGGCAAAACACAATCACAAAAATAAATTTAAAAAATAAAACAAAAATCATAAATCAATTTTAATTTTTTTATTTAAATTACGTCAAAAATATATGAAATTTAGGCATGAAAAGTAAAGTAACTATTCCAGAAAAATCTACCCCTGTATCCATAAACGTTGCTTAAAGTGATAAGTTATTAGCAAACAAAAATGTTGAATGTTCGAACGTCACTTACATTTTTAATCGTAATTAATATAAAATAAATAAAAACCGTTCTGTTTTGGAATGGTACCACAAGAAAGGTAGTGCTAATGTGGTACCAAAAATTCTTCTGCATTTCGGTTAATATTAACTACGAATTTATCACAATGAGGTATTCATATTTTTCATAATTCGTTAATTTTGTCAGTCATTGAAAAATGCCGTGTATTCGTGATAAATGACTTTTTAGTGCCGAAGTGGAACCACCATTGCATTTCATCACTTTGCCACATAATTTACATTTTGCGTTAGACTTCAATATATCTTCGCTCCTAAGAAAATACAGCCAGACTGTGGAATATCCCATCCATTCTGAAAATGTGTTTGCTGTGAAACAAAGTAAATTAATTAGACATTTTTAATATTAGGCATCCAGGGGTGTAGCTACCGCCGTATCTGCCACGAGCGCCCCCCGCTCGAGTAAGCAAAAATTAATAAAAACTTCCAATTTTTTTTTTATTTCGCAAATGGCAAAAGTCAAAAAAGCAATTTCTCTTTTTCCCACGTAATAGCCTCTGTACATTGCGCGCGACGCTTGACGGGCGACGAGCGATATCCAATGAGAGCTTTAATTTTCCGAACGGTTCCGGGGGAAGCGAAGTTCTCAAATTTTTTAAAACGTGACAGACTGATAATTATGATGAATAAAGATTTCTATTAATTTTATGCAATTTTTTATTCTTCTGTGAGAATTCTTTACCCTTCCTAAGGGACCCCAAACAAATTTTTATACGGGGCCCCGCTAAGGCACGCTACGCTTCTGTAGACATCTTTACAAATAAAAAGCAGCACATCATAAATCAATCAAAAACAAAAGTAATTTATCCAAATCAGTACTTTTCGAACGTCAACATTACAGAAAGCAATCCCCTCAAAACACCCGTTTTTCATTGCTTTATAATGCTTTCGCTGGGAGTAGAAGTCATAATCATCATCATCATCATCTCAGCGTTAATACCAGTTATATCCGAAGCTTTTTTTGGAGTCTGAGGCTCGCTTTTTACCAGTCTAACTGCTGATTGTTGGCTAAACTTTGATATTTTCCGTGAAGCGACTGCCGTCTGACCTCCACAATCCAAAGGCGATATAGGAGCATTGCAGTTAGACCAATTGTTGGAGAGGGCTCCAACAACCCGTAACGACTGCCATTAGATGTTCGTATGGCCGATGATATGTTCCGAGGTACGACCAGACTTTCGCTGGGAAGAAGTGACGCAACAAATTTCCCAGCAGCACAGCTTTCTTTTAAATTAAAAATAATCTGATTGTATACAATACTAGTAAGTAAAGACATAGAACATTAAATTAAATTTATTACCATATGTCAGCTAGCCATGCCAATATAACAACAAAGCCAAGTCGTAAAAGGAAGGGCCATTTGGTGAATATCACCCGAATATTGACACTTTGAATAATTGTGACGAATATTGCTAATTCATTGTGCATGATTAAACATTTGTTAGTACAATTACCACAATGAATATTGTTGAACTGTTAAATGAAATTCATCGCTCATGATAATGTATTACGTTATCACCTCACTGCTTTCTTATGTTCTTCTTGCTCTGATCTTAGTTACTTGGGGTCAGAGGAACGTGGTTTTTCTTCTAATCTGTTCTGTCCAGGCTATCATTTATTCCTTTTTCCTTCACACAATCCATCCTTCTTTTCTATAGCCTTCTTGCATTTCATCATATTGAAAAGTCAAAAATATATATACCTCAATCAACCTATCGCAAAACTTATGTCGTTGTAGAAATACAAAATGGTTTGGAAGCGATAGTTGCTTGTTTTGACCTTCGGGACAGATAATTCCCTTTTAACTTCTCTGTCATTGTCGGTAATCATTTTTCTTACCAAATATTTTGCTCTTTCGGTTGACTCGCAACAGCAAATACTTTTATAAAAGAGATATTTGATTGAATTAACTTGTAGCGGTGCCTACAACGCAAAATGCGAACAACGCGTCATACTGACGTCACGCGAATCCTGCATCTCGCAATCAGAGTTTTCTGTGCAACTAGCACGCATACAAGTTCACCACATAAACCAGCGGGCAAAGTGGCCCGCCAGACAACCAGTCTGGTCGGAGGATCCTCCCTTTTCTATGGAGGATGAGTGACCTTTACTCCCTGTTCCTCATTCTTCCACAAACTCATCCAATATAAACTAACAATTATGACGAACTTTGCGCGTAAACGTCTATTGCCCCCTTATCTACAAACGATTTTCTTTTTATAAATATGGATAATGATTACCATCTCATCACTCATCGTCAACATCTCAGTGTTAATCCCAGTCGCATCCGAAGCTTCTTCAGTTTTGGAGTCTGGGGTCCGCGTTACCAGTCTACTCAGCATCTCATCACTATCTGCCATTATCACATTGTCTATATCTTCGTTATTATTCTTGAAAATATACACTGTATTGTAAGTTTCTTCTCCTTGATTGTGTTTCGCTCCATAGTGAGGTTTTAATGCCGATGTAGCATTGTATTTTAACACCTTGCAACACAGTTCACACTTCGCATGTCTTCTGAGAAAGTTCTTCCAGAGTGCGGAGACGTTTTATCCTTTGTGTTTTATAACGTCGCTCAAATCTATTTTTGCAAAAATGAAAACTAAAGAATTTTAAAATTTGCTGGTTAGGCTATCTACGTATAGATATACCGGCGATCTTAAAAAGGTGGCTGGCAGAGGACTGCAGACATGGAAATTAGAGAACACGGTGGTGTGATAGTATACTGTAGCGTGAGGGAGGCCTACGACTATGTCCAACATATTAATTATTAGATCTGGAAAATACAACCCCTGCCCAAAACTTAAGTGAACTTTACTTCCTACTTTAGCAGCGAGTCATCCAGTCAGCCAGCACCCACGGATTCAACGGGTATCCTGACCACAAGCATGCAGCCATCGCTCATACCTGGTCATCGTCCTCAGTCGGATCAACAATCTCGGCACAGCACACAGCACCTTCGGTCGATCAATAAGAAGAGCCCTCTCTTCTGGCCGACGTAGCAGGCAGCCTCAACCCGGGGCGCTGTGCTACATCCGACGCACTGGAGTAAAATGCAACGCTACCACCCCAACACACTGGGGAATCTCCGTAGAGATTTCTGGCAACCGATTCCGACTCACTGGAACCTCAGCGGGCCTTGGAAGCATCGCAAGAAAGAATACTCAGCCCACTATCGACCTCCGGTCTCCGAAAGGAAGTGATGTAGCGGTACCTACAAACGCCACAAATAAAACGAAGCGTCATACTGACGTCACACCAATTTTACACCTCGCAAGCAGAATTTACCGTGCAATTAGCACACATAAAACTTCCCAACTTCACCCGTTAGGCAAGTGCCCGCCAAACATAACACCCAGACGGGTGTCGGAGGATCCTCCCTTTTCTATGGAGGGTGAGGGAACGTTACACGGGTTACACCCTGTTCCTCATGCCTCCACAACATGAAGGTTAGTTAAATAAAACCGTTTTATAGCTTCTATAATAACAAGGAAAATTGTTTAGTTTTTTTATTTAATAAAATTTATTTATTTGGTTTTTATTTTATTCTTACAACTATCATTACAATAAAAAACCATTCCTTAATACATAGATATAAATATAGAAAAGGGTTATAAATACAGCGTACTGCTTCATTGAAAACATTTGTTTTAACACAAGTATAAGGCTTCAAGTTTACATGTGTACGATATTTATTAATTATTTTCAGTATTCTAAGATAAACGTAGCGTAGGACGCCCTTGGGTGACATGGAGCAACGACATCAAAACGGTGGCTGGTGGAGAACTGCTCAGGATCGAGCTTGTTGGTGTGCCATGGAGGCCTATGTCCAGCAGTAGACGAGTAGAGGCTGATGATGATGATTCTAAGATAGCATTTAGGAGCAACCTAAAGAACAGCGCAGTAGTTCTTTCGCGATCTCGGATAATAAACATAGGTTAAAAGAAAATGAAACGAATAACGTTTAGATAGAGTTCTATTTAGGCGAGCGGCGCACACGTTTACAAATTACGTTTTTCTTTTTTGATAATTTTTTTTTATGATTACTGACAACTAGCCCTATCCATGTGTTAAATGAATGTCTCCATTTTAGTGGCACGTTGTATTAAGTATTAATGATAACCCATTATGATTTCATAATCCTGTAGCGTTCGACACATTGTGGCAATTATATTTGGCATAAGATTTGACTTTTGCCGTTAACAGAATTCTGCCAGATTACTGAAATCCCCCATAAAAGCTTGTTTGAAGTCTTAAAAACATCATTTCTGTGAAATAGTAATAACAATGTAAGCAAAACCGTATTCCAAGCACATTTGATAAAAACGTAAACGATCCTTAAAACGACCTATTGTATTTTGACAGTTTTGACGTGATTGATTTGGATAATAATAATTTTATTTAGGGTCTAATCGACGACTCCAGAAATAATGAAATTAAATGAAAAGAAACATGCACTTTTTTAATTTCATTGAAATGAAATGAAATCGTTTATTAAGGAAGTAGGATCGCTGACCACTTTTTTTTGGCGGTTCCTAACTGACTACCTCTGAGAAGAAAAAGCCGAAACAAACTCAGGGATTGTCGTCTTTTTTCAAGTCCAGACATTAAATTTAAAAAAAAATCAAGAATAAATACATATGTACATGACTTTTAATTATTTCGGATATAGAGACCTCCGGATATAGCGACGGCATTAAATAGGTTCTCCGCCGTCGTTATAACCGCTGAATTCGTGCGAATCAACTTACAAGAATGGTCATCACCAAATGCAATTAAAGAGACTTACAATAAACACAAAATTCACAATGATATAATTAATCATTTCGGGATGCCTTAAACAAACTTGTTTTCAATCAACCAATATTTGTTTATTTATAGCATGTAGGCAGAATTTATTAGTAAAATTGTTCTTAAAAACTATTATTAGTAAACAAACACAGAGACAAAAGCAAAAAGAAAAACTGTAAAGTAACCTGTGGGTGTACCACACTGCTTACTTTACAGTTTTATTTTAACCATTGCCTCCACAGCAAGTGCCAAAAAAGGTGCGTCGAACTTTATCTATCAACACACTTAGGAAGCTGTTAGAACTACACGACGCTCTTGATAAGATGTAATTTGTTTTTTTCGATTTATGTAAGCAAACGCGAACATACTGGACGCAGTAGCTTTGCAATAGTTTTGCAAGCACAAACGAAATTCATCGGACTTCAAAACAAAGAGGACAGTACCTACATACAAAATAGTCTTATGAGGAAGTGACCCATAATTTGTTAGGTATTATTTATACACAATTTGTGTATCAACCGTAAATGTGCATTTAATGATGAAGTAGAACCTTTTTCACATTTTAACACTTTGGTACATAATTGACATTTAGCATGGCACATATCTTCTTTGACAAAATAATTCCAGACTTTAGAAGCGTTTTTCCGGATAGTAGATTCTTCGAGTTTTAACTTCTTTCTGTGTTCCATTTTCCCTCCATCGTCTGTAAATAAAGGACATACGAAGTACTTGTTCGGTTACTCGATCAATACTTATTAGATCTTAAAAATGTATTTTATCACTATTGCATGCGGCTGTGGTGTCTAATCCAACGTTATTTTTTGTTAATACGAAACCTGAATACAGTTTGTTCAGAATAAGCAACTGAATCGATACCAATCATTTTTACACCATGTTATATTTTTTCACAAACACATTTAGAAATGATTACAGTATGGTTACTGATCGCGCTACGCAGCTTACGCGTGCGCATGCCCGCGCTCAGCTGACGCCGGCTCGCCCGTACAAACGGAGCGTGGACCATATTTTTGTTGGGACAACCAACTAGTATAACAAGCTCATAACTTTGTGGTTTTTTATAATATCTTTTTGATATTTTGTACATAGATTCTTTACTTAAAAATACTGGACACTAGTTTCGGGTTTCGCATAAAAAAAAATATGTTGTATAAGTAACTTATTCAACTTATGTGTAGGAAAACAACCTGTCGTTTTAGGCTTTCGTGATAATCATACTCGTGGCCTATCTGAATGAGAAGAGGCCTTTGCAATGTCGTGGGATAAAAATAGGCTGGTATTACATAATAATACCTGGATAACATATAGAATTTTGTAAGCACTAATTTTATATGGTATTTTGTTGTCAGATGCTCCTTCAGTTCAGATGCAGTGTCAGTGTATTTAAGTTGTTCATGACATGATTTACATTCTGTATTCAATTTAAATATTTCGTTTCTAAGATAATACTCCATAACTCACTTCCTTTTCTCTTTAAATCATATACGAAGTCTGATATCTTCTTTTCTGTGAAAATAACACAACCAGTTAGCTAGTAACTATAATTATTCTCTGTTTTAAATTATTGTTTAAGGTCCAAAACATTATTTTTTTTTTTATATATTATAAACCAGTGCTTGACCGCAATCCTGCCTGATGGTAAGCAGGGATGCAATCGTTGATGGTAAAGCGCGCAAGTTTATTAAGAGCCTATTCACTCTAGTCTTGAAGACACTTAAATTGTAGTCAGACGGAAACACCGCCGCTGGCATATTGTTCCAGTCCCTCGAGGTATAAAAAACGCTTCGTCCGGATCGCAATGGTGTCAACAACGTAAGGCTCGATACTCGCCGTACGATGGGTCGTCTGGTGATAGAACGGAGATGGAAGTTATAAATGTTCCCTTTTTTTAAGTTATTTACTTATTGTATCCTTGATATCAGATAGAAAACGACGACTCGACGACACGACTCCACGACGACCGGTCCTGCGCCTCCCGCATCCAGCGGTTTCCCGCGTTCACCTTCAGCAGGTCGTCGGTCCACCTTGTCGGGGGCCTACCCACGCTGCGTCTTCCGGTGCGTGGTCGCCACTTAAGAACCCGTCGGCCCCATAAACGCACAATTTAATGTTAGATACTAAGTAACAAAAAATCATATATTTTAAATAAAATTTAGAATTTTTGTTTTTTAAAAAAAGGCTATGGTTCTTTTACTTTTTATTATTTTCGTCACTAATGGTTTTTAACTTTTACCAGTTGATAATAATTCTGTACCGTAAAATTTGTTGAGATCAATAAGAGCCGTTCGATCGGGCACACATATGTAGTGAAGAAGAGAGAAGAGAGAAGAAGTTACATGACTAGAACTACAGAAAAGGACATAGTATTAGTTGTTAATATTATGATGCCGCATTAGATGGGATGATAATCCTGAAGTGGAACTTTTGTGGCATGGTATCACTTTGGCACATATATTACATTTAGCGTAACTTTTGTCTTCACTCCTGAGAAAATATTTCCAGACTGCAGAAGTGTGCCTCCGGGTATTTGTTAGTTCACCATCTGCTAAGTCTTCGCCGTCTGCAAATAAAATTAATATTAGTTGCTTTATCATTTTTGTTCTATGGTAGATTTTTTTTTAAGCATGAGTTACTTTGAGCATTATAATTATTAATATCAGTGAAAGATTTTATAGTCGCAAAATTCATTGAAAAATGGTTTGAACACGTCCGGTACTTAATGGATAACGTCATCGGGGTCATAGTACTTATCATTAAGAACAACTTTTACTGCAGTAACAAAATAAAATATGTGAAAAAAAAACAGCTCTCCCATAAATTTATGTTCACATTTGTCAATATAGGAAACAAATGATCCTTTATTCGCATTTTCTGGTTTTGTCCGAGAGTAATAGTTATGACGAGTACATTGACCCCATTTTTGTTCTGTAGGAGGTTATCCACTAATTAATTGACACGGGACTTGATTTCCATGTTCAAACTAAATTTAAATTCAATCCAACGTTTTCTTTCTATTTCATTAAAATAAAGGATAAAAGATATTTTTTAGTTTGTTGTTTTTTTTTTTTAAATAAACATGCCCGGCCACTAGGAATTTCTCTTGTATCGTAGGTGCGTTTACAAACATATAAACTCACATACACAAAACAACCAGACCCAAAACAACTACTTGTAAGTCAAACAAATACTTGTTCCGTACGGGAATCGAACCCGCGACACGCTACGCAGCAGGCAAACACTTAACAACTAGGCTAACGATGCCGACAAATTAATATTAGCTTAGTCATGTTAAATTAGTCCGCACCTGACGTAAATTGACGTATGTTTAGTCGCGATGTTTTTAGTCGCATCTAAATTATTTATGGAGTATCTTAATTAGATAGGACTAAATTACTAAATGAAATAGAAAGAAAAATAAGCACGGATCTTAAAATTAGTTTAATTTGTTAACAAGAGATTTTAAAAATGACCTTTGAATATTAACTCGACGGGTCGCTTCTTTTTGGGAATTCCTTCTTTTGTGTGTTTTGCTGCCCAATGGTTCTGCAGTGCCGATGTAGAACCTGCGTAGCGTTTAAGAACTTTCAGGCATAATTTACATTTTGCGTAAATTTTGTCATCGCTCACGTAAAAATGCTCCCACACTGCTGAAAATGATTTTCTATCGGGCTTAAATTCTGAAAACTCCATTTCTTTCGTTATTTCTTTTATTTCAGCTTCTTCTGCGTCTTCTGTAAATAAAAACAATGCGTTACTTTGGAATCAAACACCAGTATTGTACTGACACGAGCGTAATAATTTTCTAAGGGTTTTAAAAATTTCCCGTACGAAAAATGCGAAAAAAAATTATTTGAACAAGCACCAATGGTAGTTTCTTCTTCTTCTGCAGCCATGTCCATTAAATTAATTGGGTTGGCATATATTCCACAGAAGAAGCGCTGCAGCCCGCTTCACTGGTGAGAATTACCTTAGTCGCCTCTTACGACATCCACAAAACCATGGGAGGATATTGGTTGGTACTATTACAAGCCCGGTACCACATGGTAATTTAAGAAAATGAGCTGGATACATCTGGGTAATTGCATAACTTACTATCGGTAAGAATAGGTTTCATTTTAACAGTTCAATAAAATTCATTGCATTGTTGACGTTGTGGAGTAAATACATTTTTTGAACATATGGAGCAATGGATATGCATCGAAATGATTCCAATTAATAGTATGCAATTATGGCGTTACAAGGAGACTGCCTAGCTGACCTCTAAAGTTATGGCGTTACAAGGAAATTGCCTATCTGACCTCTAAAATTATGGCGTTACAAGGAGACTGCCTATCTGACCTCTAAAATGTAGTAATTGGGTAAAATAAGTTGTACTTATTTTAACTTTCTACGAAACCTGAATATAGTTTGTTCAGAAAAAGCAATTGAATTGACTCCAATAATTTTTTACACCATGTTATATTTTTTCCTAAATACATTTGGAAAATCGGAAATTCTTGCAGTGTGGTTACCGAGTACTAGTGTATAGCGTATAGTCACCCCCGCCCCTCCGCGCCGCGCCGCTACAGGCGGGGCCTGGCGAGCGATGTGTTGACCATAGTTTTGTTGGGACAATCACGTTAGATAACAAGCTCATAACTTTGTGGTTTTTCATGATATCTTTTTGAAATTTTGTACATAGATTCTTTACTTAAAAATACTGTACACGTGTTTCGGGTTTTGCATAAACAAAACATAACGTTGTTTAGTTGTATATTAAGACTTTCGGGCTTCTTCCGACTACCTACCTACCCTTAACGAATGTTAAAGATCTATGATAACAGCCCTGACTCTTAAATTGCTTTTTGAGGCATAGTGAGATCTCGGTATTTAAAAGATGGTCACCCATCCATGGACTGACCTTGGCAAGTGTAGCTTAACTTTTAAATGGAAAAATAAATAGACACAAAAACAATTTAACAAAATATTTGAAATCTGTGCTAACCTTCCACTTTTACTTCAACAGTATAATCATTTTTTAATTGCATTTCGTGTTTAGTGGCCCAATGGTTCTCCAACTCTGACGTGGAAGCAGCGTCGTAATGAAACTCTTCATGACATAGTTTACATTCAAAATTTGTATTATCTTCATGTCTAAGGAAATGCTCTGTTGAAGTTTCTTTGTTGTTTGAATCAATTATAACGCATTCTGAGATCCTCTTTTCTGTGAAAATAAAGAATAAAGTATTTAGTTATTTAAGTACCATTCAGATTATTAAAAAGTATTTAAATATATGTATTATGTATGTATATGAATTATCCCTTTGAATCCAAAACATAGTTTGTAAAAAAAAGGAAATGGTTATATTTCCTTTCTATTTTCTAATTATATCTTAATTATCTATAAATAATTAATGACCGGGGTTTGAAGTAACTGAACATAGAAAGAAAAACAGACAGAATTAATAATTTTACTTAACTAAAATTAAGGGAATTGAATGATTTAATTCCCTGATCTCCGTTCCATCATCGGACGACCCGTCGTACGGCGAGTTTCCACCCTTACTTTGTTGACCTTTGTTACCGCAACGATCCGAACGAAGCGTTTCGTCTCGTCTTTTATACCGCGTACATCGAGGAACTGGAACAATTTTCCAGCGGCGGTGTTTCCGTCGGACTACAATTTAAGTGTCTTCAAGGGTAGAGTGAATAAGCTCTTAATAAACCTGCGCGCTTTACCATTAACGATTGCACCACTACTTACACTCAGATTGGATAGCAACAAAAAAAAAATAACGGCTTTAAATTTCTTTACAATGTAAATACTAACACCTTATCAATTTAGCAACTGAAAAAGAACTGAAGCAAATAAAAATAAATATTAAAAAACAAAATAAAACAAAATGAAAGTCCTCAGGTTATGGTCGATCCCAATGACAAATATTTTTATGCATCCAGCATCTTACATTCTCTCCCTCCCTCTCCTTCCTCGAGACCAATTGTCTTCTTGCATGCGGTACCGGGGCGAATACATATGTAATAGACATTCGAAACTTACCCATTAAACGATATAAAAACTATACCTATAAAGGCCAAACTTTGCAAAAAGGGGTATTATAAAATCACAGATTATTTAGAAGATAGAAAGGCTTGGGACTGAGCTGCACGCTCAGCATTGTTATTAAGCAATATGCGTAATTATAACGTAAATTATTGTAAACATTTTCATTTTTAATGTCTGGACTTGAAAAAAGACGATGATCCCTGAGTTTGTTTCGGCTATTTCTTCTCAGAGGTAGTCAGTTAGGAAATGCCGGCTTCAACTAGTTAAAAAAAAAAAAATCATATGACGTGTAAAAGTGATCAGTCATCCTAATTGCTTAATAAACGATTTCATTTCATTTCATTTTTTAGAAGCTCGGCCTATCCGCAATAATTATGAATAAGGGATAAGGACCTTTTTGCAAGCTCAGGACAAAATGAGAACTGTCAGCCTTGCTATAATTGCCATTGCAATAATTATCCAACCAGAAACACTTAGTCGTTGCTTCTATAATTCGCACACATATTCACATCTTAGCACCAACGACCACGCGTTTATTAACTCCGTGGTAGTTAATTTCCGAATATGGCTGATGGTATTAATTTACAGAGTGCATGCAAATAATCATAAAAAATCAAAGACATCTATCAATCTAGAAACAGTACTGGGTCTGCGTGGTACAATACGGCTCACTCCCTCTCAGCGATAAGAAACCTAGCTTCCTGAAGTGGAAACATTATGGGCTGAAGCTATGTTATGCAAATATTCACAGAGCATCCGTTAGTTTTGTGTCTTTCTTCGATTGGCATCACTCCGGTTGTGTTATAGTATTGTTAGCGATCAGAAGTGGTATTTATTAAAACAAATCACGACATTCCAATGTTCGTGTATTATCCATTTAAATTACAATTACAACCAAAACTTATTAATTAAGATAGGAACAGAATAACATTCACTGAATACACAATAAAATGTAAAACGATAGCAATCAGCTATTAATTAATACGGAAAATACATATATGTAGGTTTGCTTTTTTTTTAATAATGGCATCTCGTAGTTGACCTTGACAGGTCGTGACTACTTAACCGGACTATCCTGTGGCTGCCTTAAGTGAATTTAAAGCCTCCAGCCAGGGCGACTAAAAGCTAAGCGACTACACGCTAAGGGCACCCCCTGTGGGGTAAGAACCTCGGCTTAGGGTGTCGCTAGAAAAAACAGCAAGGGACGGCTGGATTGAATTTTTATTTTTATTTCGGTTTGATGATCTCGGCGTTTCCTAGTACTAGGTATGAGAAGAAACGGCCGAAACAAAGTCAGAGGTCATAGTCCGGAGTTTATTATTTACTGGCAATACCGGTACCAATACCAGGTAAAAATGGTACCGGTCTTCGCTAACAGTATATTCACGCTACCATCACTTGCCCGTTGTCTATTCATAAGATCCTAATTAAAACTACCGAAGGGAAAAGACGAGGCGAAACGCTTCATCGGGATCATAGTAGTGTTAACAACGTATGATGGAATGGAGATGGAGGAATTAAGACTTGCAATTCCCGCGCACACTCTCCAAATTCCATGCTATTCTTTGCCTGTGCTCCAGGCTTTTTTGCTAAGTAGTATGGCAATACATTTATTGGTACTGCCCATTAGGAAGATGATTGTGTTCGTTCTTCGATAATACAATGATATCGTCTACAGTATGGACCACAGCCTTGCATCCTTTTTTATGGTTCGTAGAACACAACCATCTTGTCTTCTGATTACCAGAAGTTTGTTGCCGGTAAAAAGTGTATCCCGATAATAGAATCAGCGTAGTCCCACGCGATGAGTACACGTAATTTGCAATGCGTGCAAAATAAATTTACATTAGGATAACTGTCAAGTATAGAAAGAAATAAAAATTATTGACATGTACAGACGACATCACATCAAGCTACTACAATCTGCCTTTTTTTATTAGATTTTCAACTTTATCGCTAAAGCATTAAGGCTCACGGTTAAATGGGAATATTTGACAGTTTGGGGTATCTTGACCTGCTGTCGTTCGTATATAAAGGGTGTATCTGACATCGACGCACAAACGAGTACCATGGATCCAGTACATGATTCTGAACTCTCCAGTGGTGGAATTTTACGTCGCCTTTTTCATGATTTAAAAAATATATATGTAGTTTTTTCACTTTAGACCGTTCATAATTGCTATACTTTTATAACCCAATAAGATTTTAAAGTAAAAATTTAATAATTCGCTAATTACACAAAAAAGCGCAATGAAAACAAAACTCGAAAAACTATCTTATCAGCTAAATTAATAGAGTTCACATCAGGAATCAACGTCATACCTACAAACCCGCACGGCGGCACGCTTGCAACGTTCAAAGGTCGAGCGGACACTTTTTTTAAACATTGTTATTTCTGTAACCGTTCATTAACGACATAAATGACTATCATAATTTTATTAGTGGCATGCGTTCTAGCCTATTCGCGAAGTTTGCGTTACGCTGTCAGATACACCCTGTATGTCAATAAAACTATTATTTTTTTTTTTTGTTCAATGAAAATTAAGTAGTTTCGAAAAGTATTGTTTTAAAGTTTTAATGCCAAAAGGGTGCCAGCTCAGTTTAATGTCAAATTACACACAAGATCATCTGACGCTGATTTTCAGCTGCAGTTCACGGGTGCCATACGCTGGAATTATTAATACACTTATAGGGAAGTGCATGCATCTTCTCTAGATCAAAAGGGAAACATATGTCTTGCGTTATTGATTTTATTGTGTGAAATTTCTCTGATTCAAACAATTTTATAAATGTTTTTATTTACAATAGCATATAAAAAAATCTCTTAATAATGTTGTGTTATTTATTCGATTTTGTTATAGAAACAGAAATGATTTAAAAAATAGGTTGCATGTAATTATTACCGTGGATTTTTCTTTTCTGAATATCAAATTGTTTGTTAAGACGATTTTTGGCTGACACTATTTCATACCATGTACTAAGGTGCTACTTAGTCCGGCCGACGAGAACGCAATTTGCGTTCTTTTCAATTTTATATAATTGAAACGAATACCTACGTGTATTACGAATTTGATTTTTATTATAATACACACTATAGTTTAATTATTATAATTATATAACAATAGCGACCGCCCGCGACTTCGTTTGCGAGGAGTTAGTCCGGCTGACGAGAACGCAATTTGCCATATTTTCAATTTTATATAAATGAAACGAATACCTACGTGTATTACGAATTTGATTTTTATTATAATACACACTATAGTTTAATTATTATAATTATATAACAATAGCGACCGCCCGCGACTTCGTTTGCGAGGAGTTAGTTATTTGAACATTTTATTTTAACCGCAAAAGAGTGAATTTCTATAGATACATTATTACACTTCTAGATTATAATATACATCATACATTTTAAATGTTTGTTATGCTCCGCTCCTATTGGTCGCAGCGTGATGCCTATAGCCTAAAGCCTTCGTGGATTAATGGGCTATCTAACGCCAAAAGATTTTTTTTAAATCGGACCAGTAGTTCATGAGATAAGCGCGTCTAAACAAATAAACTCTTCAGCTTTATACAACATTATTTTTGATTATCATTACCCGAAACACGTGTCCAGTATTTTTAAGTAAAGAATCTATGTACAAAACTTCAAAAATATATCATGCAAAACCATCAAGTTATGAGCTTGCTATTCGACTTGGTTGTTCCAACAAAAATACGGTCAAAGATCTGTACGGGAGGGCTAGCGCGAGCGTTGACCTCTGGCGTCACCTGTGTTCTATCGTAACCGCTCGGTAACCACTCTGCGGTTTCGCTCTAAATGTATTTGGGAAAAAATATAACATGGTGTAAAACTGATTGGAATCGATTTAGTTGCTTATTCTAAACAAACTATATACAGGTTTCGAATTAACAAAAAATAACGTTCTATATTAGACATCTAGTATAGATTGTTATTTAAAAATAAGTACCACTCAAGCGTCCGGACCAACAAAGTTGCCTAAAACATTTTGGCGTTAAGCGTTCAGGCAACCATGGTGGCCTCACCGACATGTACACTTTAAACGAGTTTTTATTTATGATATGTATCAAAGAGCTTCATGAACTTCTCACTAGATGATTCTGTATTAAACAACAATTCTCGGATGGATAAAACAGTGCTCTACTTGACAGATAACATCGGAAAAAAGTTTGTTTAAAAACAGTGAGTGCAGTTTTGTACAGTGGCAGTGAGTTCAGCGATTAAAATGAGAGTAATAAATTATTTTTTATTATCGGACTCTTATTAGTGTTACATATTAAAATAATTATCGAGATTTATTCTTTCTATAAATACTTTTATCCAATGTCTGATAAGTTGTCTTTACGAGTGATAAAGTGGACGATGAAATGATTGCTCACTGCTCATTGTCTGCCGGATTTTAGTCAAGTTTTTGTTTGATATTATATCTTAAAATATGACTAAACAATCCCTGTAGGAAAAATAGTTCATATTTAGTCATTAAATAGACTTCTGCTAAAAAATAAAAAGAAAATAACGAGGATTTTACGAGCGCTCGGCGCGGCTTGATATCGAATATCCTAAGCTTGGTAATTCATTCTTTTCATTTTAGAACTATCGATAGGAGGGTGATTGTGTATTTCCTTCATGAAGACAAACCGATTGTTTATTGTATGGACCACAGCCTTGCATCCCTTCCACCGGTGCGACGAACACATCCACAACTTCTTTTCGCACCTGGTTGTCTTGATCCTATTATAGGTGTATCCGGATAATAGGATTAGCGGCTTACCCTGCCTTGATTCGACGAAATGAATTGCAATATCTGAAAATGATGCAATACAATTACTTTACGATAATACCATCTCAAACGATTTTTTTTTCTAACTAGCTGTACCCTTGTTTTTTGTTTTGGATGGGAAATCAGTGACACCTTGATGTTTCCTTCCGCAGTGTCCGATGAGGACCTACGTCAGGCGGAAGGTGAGGGCGCAATTCTGATACTAAATACACTACAGAAAAACTATGAATGTTGTATATAATATAAAAACCTACCGCCGCAAACGCTACGTCCCACAATTTTTAAATTTGTAATATCTTCGAAAATATTCAATTGATATCATATTATGTAATGGACTATATAGATTTATATTAAATGAACAATGTACCTATTTAAGAATAAGGATGAAAGTTAAATCGCTTCGCAAATTAGGCATTATTTGTCGTAAAAACTAAATGAAAAAACATGTTATTCTGGAATATCCTAAGAGATAAACATATACTATCGTGGAGTTTTCTGTAGGCCTTTCAATATGTACAATAATTAGAACATTATTTTGATAAATCTGCCTGCGTTTGCAATATAAGCGCAAAAAATTTAATTATTTAGGTACTACATCACATTAGAAACCTCAAAAGTAACAGTATTTGTCCACTATTTAATGGATGTTATTATACATATACAGTATGTTAAGAAAACCCTGTCCGACCCATAAGGATAATAAAGGTTAGGTAAACACATGACCAAATATAATATAAAATTTTACGTAATCATCATAGTACCAATACAAATGAATTTTGAAATAATCTTTTTTCCCGCGAATTAATTCCAATTTCCGCGAAATTTGGTAATTTTTATAAAAGTGACAACACCGGTATTATTATGAGCGAATAGCGATGCGACCACGTGCCGCGTTCCCTGCCGCCCGCCGCCCGCGGGTGGGTGCTTATCGCAAATTTATTAAGTTACCTCTTTTTGCGAAATGATATTTATTTTTTTAGGGGGATTTTTTTTTTAAGTTTAGCCCGGTTTTGTATCCATTAGTAGAATCAGTTATCGATACCTAACAACACCTTCACGGGTCGGACAGGGTTTTCTTAACATACTGTATAAACCTTCCTATTCAATCACTTCATCCGTTTAAAGAACACCGCAACAAAATCCGTTGCTTAGTTTTAATGATTTTATCATCCATAGGGACATAGGGAAAGAGAAAGCGACTTGGTTTTATACCATGTAATAATTAGTAGAATAGAATGTCAGAATAACTTTAACACATCATATTATAAAACAAAAATAGGTTAGATACTGTCCGTGCTTACCATGTGATATTGGTCAGATCATCTGAAGACCATGTAGATTTATGTTTTTTTGAGGAACCATCAGAGGCTGAGTGTATCAGTTGAAGCAATTTTTTTTTGTAATTGTAAACTAGTGATTGACCGCAATCCCGCCTGATGGTAAGCAGTGATGCAATCGTTGGTGGTAAAGCGCGTAGTTTATTAATTGGAACATTTTTTTCATGCAAGTGGTAACTCTGAAATTTAATAGCTGTCATCTCTGTTTATTCCGATTATTAAAAATGGAGCGCTTTTTGAAAGAACAACATAATTTTTAAAACTCAATACAAAAATGGGGAAAGTTCCACTGAAGTCAGTTATACGCCGACTTGTTGTGGCCTCAACTGGACGGCATGAATCTGGATAACATGCGATGTCAACAGGTGCGGTGGCGGCGCAAGCTTTCGCATCGCGCATAAAACAATCGACTTATTGCAGCGACGATTTCTAGAACACATTATCTCACGAAATTCTGATCTCAACTGGCCACCAAGATTGTGAAATTTAACACCGTGTGATGTTTTTCTTCGGTCTTTTGTGAAATCTCAGATTAATGCGAACAAACCCCTGTGGTACAGCATCGTTGGTCGTGTTGTTGGGTTTAACATTGCATCACCTCACTCAACGGCCGTCTTCCTTCCTATTCATTAAGTTTTTTTAGTGAATAGACTAAATAAACTTGCGCGCTTTACCATCAACGATTGCATCACTGCTTACCATAAGGCGGGATTGCGGTCAAGCACTATTTATAATTATTAAAAAAAAAAAAACAATTCCTGAGTTCAAATCGGAAATCGAACCCGTCACCGGTGAGATACAGCCACATTTCTATGCCAAATTCATTGAAAATTTCATGAAAAGAGTGATGGCCTGTCTTCGGAGCCGTGGGGGTCAATTGCCGGATATTTTATTCCGTACTAAATCAGAACATGTCTTCTTTACTATATAATAAAAATATCACAACTCTGTCATAAAAAACTATTTTTTATTTTAAAATGAAAAACTGTACTCTTCATTTATATTGATTGTAGGATAAAATGCAAAATTGAAAATGACCAATAAATTGCAAAATTTTGTCAAAAAAATATCGATTATCTTAGGGATCAAATCAATCTGCAATACAAAACGCAAAAAGAAAATACTGCAGCAATCGTTCTATTTATAACAAAAAATTAGGGGTAGTAGCTGCCCTAACCGCTATGATTTTGATCGTCTGCCACGATTACGATGTCTACGAAACAAGCCGATGCGAAAGCGGATCGTACCCGTTACGGTCTAAAAATAAGTAAATAATGTAAATAACTTTCCAAAGATTTTCAACAATTTCATTTAAATATGTTTCTTTACAAATTTTAAACTTTCTATTGTAATATTGTGGTCAGTATCAGACGAAGATGAATCGTCAAAAGATTTCGACCTAGTTACAAATTAAAATTAAAATCAACAACAACTTACAATGAAAGCAAAAATTCACAAGAAAAACTAACAATAACGGATAACAATAAATAAATAAACAAATAGGGAAACAAAAAATTCGTAACAGTGCGGTCAAAACCGCGGGAGGTCCACTAGGCCCTAGGACCACTTTCCTGTACCATGGCATCAGACAATGACGGCATTATATCGAGAGATAAGAACAGAGACAATAATTTCCCGTAATCGTAATGTAACTTAGTAAAGGGTCAGGTTGTTGACCTATGTTATTTTATCTCGCTTGCAGCAGTTTAGGAAATATACTGCGCTATCATTTTTTGATTTCTTATTCCATGAATTCATAATACAGTCTGTGCATACTGTTAGAGTCAACAGGGGGATGATTGTGCTCTCTTTTCAAGGAGACGATGTGATCATATACTGTGTGTACAACAGCCTTGCATCCTTTCCCACGATGCGTTGAACACATCCACAACGTCTTTTGATTCCCGGAGACCTTGTGCTTATAATAGGTATATCCTGATATTAGAATCAGCTTCTTTTGACTTTGCCTTGATCTCACGAAATTTGCAATAACTGTAAATAATAACAAAAAATAAATCAGACATAACCTTGTAGCTAGGATAATGCATCAGCAACTTGCTCCTAAATACAACCTTGTGGAATCTAAGGTGCCGTACTACAGGTATATGCCCGACCCGGTTCTCGAAAATGGCAATATCACATTCCACTGGGATCGATCCATTGTCACTGACAGGGCTATTGTTGCCAATAAGCCAGATATAGTGATGGTGGATCGATCAGAGCGGCGTGCAATGATTGTTGACATAACCATCCCAAATGATAAGAACCTCATGAATGCCGAGAAAGATAAACAAACTAAGTATCTGGACTTGGCTCACGAGATTGTCGACATGTGGAATATGGATTCAGCAACCATTGTACCCATAGCCTTGACAGTCAATGGCATAATAGCCAAGAGCCCCGACCAATACCTCAGGAGGCTCTTGTTAGGCAGCTGGATCAAGAGCTTGATTCAGAAAGCATTACTTCTAGACACAGCTCGCATTGTCAGGAGGTTCCTCTCTCTGGAGCCCTGACCAGCTTGGACCCTGTTCCCGATACCGGTGGGCTACTATTTTTTATAGTTTTAAATGTTTTTTTTATGTATTTTTTATATGGAAATATTTATAATTATAGAATTTTAAAAATGTAAATATGTACATATGTAGTGCGTCCGTACATATGTTCGCTTTGGCGCGGGTTGATGATTTTCATGCCATCCTGAGGAAAAAGGCGGCCTCGTTGCTGGGTAGAACTAGGACCAGCGCTAACAGCATCCTACAAGCCATGGCCGATAAGTACGATGCGCCGGTGCTTAGGCGCTGGTTAGCATTGCTTGTGCGGCAAGCAAGATTAGTTTTTAAGTGTTACTAACCCTTAGTAGATAAGTTACTAACCATTGTTGTCTTTAAATGAATAAATTATTATTATTATTCCCTTTATTTCTTTATACATACATATTATTCTACATTTTTAAATATTTATATAAAAACATACACAAACATTTAAAAATATAAAAAATATTATTATTATTATATGGTGTATTTAACAGTTTTGGACTATGTATATAAATAAATTCACATTGTGAGATCAGGTGCCTGAAGTAGGTTTAATGAAAACCGCACGGTACAGGTCACCAGGATAATATAAAATAAATAACTTTACGATCATTTCACCAAATTCTTAATGACTATTTCTTTGATTTAGTGACTCAAATAATTGAAGTGAAACTAAACGCAGTAAAGTTTTAGAAATTTATTAACATGTTAATTATTTGATATTAAGCCTACGCAACATTTTAAAGATGACAAAATTCTCTAAAATATTGTCCATATTTATATAACAGTCGGTTAACATACATATGATGTTAATTAATAATGAGATGACATTAGTTAAATAAAAACTTAAGAAGCGGTACCTCCCGTGCCCGCTAAGATTTTTATTATGTCATCGTGGAAGTGCCAGGTAGCTACGATGTCTACCACTCGTGCCTGCGTGCACTCAGCTCGAGCCCGCCGTTGTCTAGGAAAGACCGTCTGTAGTACATATTTCTTTATGGATTTCTTATTCCATAACTTGTTAATTCCTTCATTTCATATTGAGATTGTCATTAGGGGGATGATTGTGTTTTCCTTTCAAGGAGACAATGTAATCGTTAATTGTATGTACAACAGCTTTACATCCCTTCCCACGGTGCGTGGAGCACATCCACAATGTATTATTTTTGCTGGATGTTTTAATCTTAAAAAACGTGTACCCCGATAATAGGATTAGCTGTCCACCTCTTTTTGATGTGATGAAATTTGCAACGGCTGTAAATAATACCTTCATTTTATCTAAAGTACCAAAATCTGTTTTAGTACTTTTTAATAATGAAATAGTACTTTATTTTATTCCACATTAACTAACAACCATTATTAGTAAACATTTTAATTAAAAAAAAAACGTGTTAATTATTTGAAATTATACGCAGCATTATTAGTAAACATTTTAATTAAACAAAAACATGTTAATTATTTGAAATTATACGCAGTCCGTGGCGTAGCGGTAGCGAACGCGGCCGCTGCGCAAGGAGGCGCGGGTTCGATCCCCGCACAGTGCAAATTTTTGTATGCATGAATATGAATATTTGCACTGGTCTGATCGTGCCTCGGAAAGCACGTTAAGCCGTTGGTTCTGGTTGCCATACGAACATCTAGTAATCAAAAGTCCAACAATTGGTCTAACTGCAATGCTTCAATATCGCCTTCGGGTTGTGGAGGTCAGACGGCAGTCGCTTCACGGAAAATGTCGAAGTTTCGTCAAAATCAGTAGTTAGACTGGTAAAGCAGACCCCAGACTCCAAAGCTGAAAAAAAAAACTTCGGATGCGACTGGTATTAAAGCGGAGATGATGATGATTCTAAGATGGCACAATGCTCTAATTATTTATGCCTAATAATATAAATCGGTTAAAATAAGTATGACGGTAGATTTGAAAGGTCAAGAAAAAATGCTGAAGGTAGCTAATTTTACAGTTTATTGTCGAGAATGCTCTACGGCTTGGTAATACACTGTACTAATATATTTAGTATTATCAATAGGAGGATGATTATGTACTTTCTTCAAGGAGATAATGCGGTCGTTTACTGTATGTACAACAGCCTTACATCCCTTCCCACGATGCGTGGAGCACATCCATATCGTGCTTTGTTTTTTGGATGTCTTGAACTTATAAAAGGTGTATCCAGATAATAGGATCAGCTGGTGTCCTCTCCTCGATGTGATGAAATTTGCAATGACTGAAAACAGTACAAACAATTTTACGGTGCCTTTTTCTCAGTAAAATATCATATATTAATTAATGTTAATCAGAAACTCGACTCAACAAATAACGGCGGATTTCGCCGCGGCCTCTCTACGACTAACCATATTCACTCCATCAACCAGACTGACGAAAAACATTCAGAATTCCATTAGCCACTTTATATCGCCTTAGGCCTATTCAAAACTTTAGAAAATTTTAACGTCTTGCAGAATAAAGAGTATAAACATAGACACTACTTACATTAATCTTCATCAAAGTTCTTTTAAAACAAAACAAAACAATGAAGTTGCTCGCAATATATTCGTTCCATCACAAAGATAACTGAAGTCACTTGAAAAGCCACCACGCTAAAATGGAATTGGGCTGAACGCATCTGCAGTATCTCAGACGCGGCATCGCAGCATGCGCAGACGGATATGATGGGTCGAGCTGGTCTTTTTACCGTTCAGTGGGATATAATAGGTTTTTAATAAGAAGAAACTACGACTTTTTTATCTTTCAGTTATTTATTAAAAATAATACGTACGCGAAACATGCAAAAATTACAATATTTCCTAAAATATTAATCAATATTTTGGCATTAATTGGCGATATACAAAATAGAATATTGTACTTATTTGCAATGAAATTTTTTTTATTAAGGATCGCGTATCTATGTTTTGGTTATCTTTTTATTAATCTTGGCTTCGTCAATTGGAGGATGATTGTGTACCTCCTTTGAGGAGACAATGCGATCGTTTACCGTGTGCACAACAGCATTGCATCCCTTCTTACGGTGCGTGGAACACATCCACATCGTGTTTTGTTTTTTGGATGTTTTGAATTTGTAATAGGTGTACCCAGATAGAAGGATCAGCTGGTTTCCTCGCCTTGATGTGATGAAATTTGGGATGACTGTGAATAATGTAAGCAAATTTTACAATCGTTTTACTTCAAGTACCACCGAGAAATTTTATTTATTTATTTAATCTTTCGCACATGAAATATACAGAGGCGGACTTAATGCCTTAGGCAATTTTCTGTTCCGGCTGTGAGAAATGTTATGTGATATCAAATAACATTTTCACTTTCAACATTGTTTATTGGTTGATTTTCTTGCCTAAAGTTTTTATTGTTTGACAACACACAATATTGAATTTATTAGAATAGAAATATTAATTTACAGCGAATTTATGTTATAGGTAAATTAAGATGCTAGAGTTTGTGAAGAATCTATGAACACTTTACCGAAGAAATACCGCGTAAATAAAAAACATTGTAAGTTTTGTATTAAAATTGTATTTTTATTTTATTATCATGCATATTCTAGTGTACAATTAGTAGATATACGATGTAAGTTAAAGAAATAAGGTGGCAAATGTGAGTCACATCCACGCTCAGCATAATGCTATGACCCTATTCGAAGCAGAGCCATATCCCTGGTTTCCAATGACAACAACAGCAGCTTGTAATAATTTTATATGGTTTCAACAATGTCACACAGTTAAAAAATCCTGTGATGAGTGACACATCCATCTCGTTTTTCGCATCTTGGATGATCTTTTTATAGGTGTATCCGGTCAATAAAATTACCTGCTTAGCTGCTTACCTAGCTCTGAAAGGACAAAATTGCAGTGTTGCCACTGGCTGTAAGTAAAATAAACAACAATTATTATCACACACACATACAGCAGGGTAATTCCGTAACACACTATCAGTAGCAGTCGTTTTCTTTTTGACACTTCCACGGTATTCATTGCGTTATTCACGTTGTTGAGCAGAGCATTTATCGAACATATGGAGCAATGGATAAGAAATATAATTCAAAATGATTTAGATGATGGATGCAGATTTAAAATGGTGACGCTGTTCACTTTTACGGTTTGACTACCTTTTTTTTTTTGTTGGGATGGGAAATCATCAAATGACTTCTCCCGCCCTGGGCGGAGGGCGTGTCAGACTTTTACTGGCTACAACCCACCCGTGTTTCTTCACTTGCCTGTGCGACGGCCAGGGCCACGGTTTCTTGTTTAACCAACCCGCAACCCTGACCCAGGAGGCATCGGTCTTCGTGGAGCCCGTCACGATGTGCTGACATCTCTTTGAGGCGCGCGTGAAACACGACGCGCCGTCGACTCGGGCCTGGTCCTTACCGGGCGGCGAGCTGCCCACTGCTCACTGCCCGCAGGCCCGCGCCTACGGTGGCTGGGAGTTAGGTGTCGTCTCCCGACCAGGACGTCTACTGCGGCGGCTAGTGGCGTGAGGGCGCTGGGATTCCCGTTGCCTCACGCGCTCCGCCTCCTCCTTTGCCAGCATCACTGCTTCGCAGAAGGAGATGACGGCCTGCCATGCACTCTCGCTCCGGACCATGGCCTGGACCAGGGTCAGACGCGAGAGATCGCCGCCGATCGCCAAGCCGGGCAGACCTCCACCACATGCTCCACCGTGTCCTCAGGGTGATCCACACAATGGTGACACCCTGGCGTTTCCTCCCGCCTATTACGGAACAGGAACCTCCCGAAACAACCGTATCCGGTGAGGACCTGCGTCAGGCGGAAGGTGAGGGCGCCGTGGCGCCTCTCTAGCCAGTCCTCAAAGACGGGACTTACCGCCGCTATTGTGGCGTGCCCAACGGTTTGAATACCTTAGTTTGAGTTATTTGTATTGTTTAGTAGTTGATTTTTCAAATTTTAAAATCCTTCGGATTGTTACTGAAAGTGTGGTCATACCTATAATAGAGTTAACTCACGTTTCAGGGCTGTGCGCTATTCGAAAGATATCGTGTCTCCTGACACAGATAACTGAAGAAATACCGGTGAGTTTTCGTCAGTTAAAATCTGACGCGACCTGTCGCTCCGCTCAAAGCGGGAGAAGTAATAAGTAAAGCATTTTTCTGATATTGTGAATTTTTCAGAGGAATGAAATATGAAAGGATTTTTTATTCTTATTAATCAGAAGTACTGTACTATTCCGGTCAGAAGTCGAGTTACAATCTTACAAAACTATGGCCAAGCAATACTATATTCTCGCCAAGCTCCATATATAATAGAGGAAAACAAATCAAATTAGGGACATAATAACTCACATTTTACAAATCTCTTGTTATTTACATGATTATAGACTTCTACATGCTAACTATTTATTATCAATTCCTATTGCAGCATATTTCAATAGAATCACTTAAATAACATGGTATTTCGAAAAACCATTAAAAAGTCGACATTAATTTTACGTGAGATCCCTGCAAAAAAGAAAGATGGATGAAATCCAGCTATTAAACACATTTTGTGGAATTCAGCCAAAGAATAAAGTTGAGGTATTTGTCAATACAATTTTGCGAATTTTAATTACATTCAAATCAACTGCATGACACACGCATTGTAATACTTTCAAATATGGACTAAGTATAATATATATGTATAAAAAATGTAACCTATTAGGAAATAAGCTTACATGTGTCATATTTCATTCAAATCGGTTAAGCGTTCTATGCAAATCATAAATATCTAAACAAATAAACTGTTGACATTACTAAGAAGTAGAATTATTACTTTATGAAAATCATCTACCTAGAAAAGGTTGATGTAAGCAACGAGTTGTTTATGCCTAACAGACCATATGTCTTTCATTTGTAGCATCGGTTTGTTTACCTCTATTCTTTACCGAATTTGTCCGACATATACTTGTAGTTACGAACTTCTTCTATAATAAAGTTTGGTACTTTACATTCTACTATACATTCAATAAAGGTATTGACGCGTGAGTAGGGATTTAAGCGGTACCTTCAAAACACGTTCAGGATGCTCAAGAAGCGTCTCCTGCTTTTTACGAATAGCTACGTTGTTAGTGCTAGTGACTTTTGTTAACTGTTAATGTGTATTACGGCAATGAGAAAAGTAAATCTGGTAATGCCTCCATTAGGTCAATAATAACGCTTCAGGTAATGTTTTTGCATATTTATTAAAATTAAACACAAAAAACTACAAGAAATAAAAACCCAGTCCGGCCCGAGTCGGGCCATGGAACAGGCATAGAACAGCATGCCTTTACAGCAAGGCTCGCCTTACATACTATAATAAAACACTTAACTACAAAGCAAAGGGCTGACATTTTAACTAACCGATAACTTATATTCGAGACATAAAATTCACTTTTGACAGTTATGTATGGAACAAATGTCAAAATTTCAAATTTATATCACTGTTATAATTATGTTATATTAGAAAAATCAGCCCTAACTATAAAATAATTACTTACGAAACTAAGTACTAGTACTAAAAACATAATTCTAGTGATATTATATAGCTTATATAGTCAGCTCATTGTTATGACCTTGAATTTGCATCGAGGTTGGGAAGGGGTGGCGGGGAAGGGACACTGCGCAAAAAGTCTGAAGTCGGCGCTCTCGCTCCTTTCTATTCCGAGTCGAGTTCGCTTAAGTGTTTAAAATATCACGGCAAGATTTTACCGCGCACTATAGTGTGATTTTGTAAAAATCTAATTGTTAAATGTGGTCAGAGTGGCGTGGAGTGAGTTATCATTTCAGCTAATTTTAGGGTTTACACTTACGACAGCTCATTCTAGTCTCACTTCAGCTTTTCACGATAAGATTTTTACAAAACCGATCAGCTGGATTTTTAACTGTCGGTGTTGAGCTGAACTTTGAGAATCTAATAGAAATCACAAGAAAATACTTAACTACAACGCTAAGGGCTGATATTTTAAATGACAGATAATATATATTCGTGATGAAAAAATGGCTTTTGACAATTTTTTGTACGGAAGAAATGTCAAAATTATTTCACTGATGAAATTACGTTACGTTTTATTGTTACGTTAGAAAAATCAGCCCTACCTATAAAATAATTACTTACGAAACTAAGTACTAGTACTAAATACATAAGTCTAGTGATATTATATAGCTAATATAATCACTGTTATTAGTAGTAGTTATATAATCGCTGTTTGTAGATTTAGTACCATAGACCACATACAGACAGTGAGGCAGATTATACAGAAGACCGAAGAGTTTAATCAGCCCCTGTGTCTAGCATTTGTGGACAATAAGAAGGCCTTTGACTCCATCGAGACCTGCTCTGTTCTGGAATCTGTGCAGCGATGCCAAGTCGATTAGCGATATATCCAAGTGATGAGATGTATTTACGATGCCGCGACAATGTCTGTCCAAGCCCAGGACCAGCCGACTAAACATATCACTCTTGAGCGAGAAGTGAGACAAGGGGACGTTATTCCCCCAAATTGTTCTCCAATGCCCTCGAGGATATGTTTAAGACGCTGGATTGGCAGGGTCGGGGCATTAACACCAATGGCGAGTACATCTCACACTTGCGATTTGCGGATGATATCGTCATCATGGCGGAAACGCAGCGAGCGCTGGAACAAATGCTGACCAACTTAGCTGAATCCTCCCAACGCATCGGTCTCCGGATGAACTTAGACAACACCAAAATTATGTTCAATGAGCGGGTCACTCCGGTACCGGTTGCCGTAAAGGGAATGCCGCTCGAAGTTGTTTCAGAATATGTATACCTCGGGCAAACGTTGCAATTAGGGTAAAACAACTTCGAGAAGGAAGCAAATAGAAGGAATGGGATGGGCAGCATTTGGTAAACTTCGTCGAGTATTTTCGTTGCCCATACCCGAATTTTTTGAAGACTTATAATCTTAAACCAGTGCGTCTCACCCGTCATGACTTAAGGAGCCGAGACGTGGACACTAACAGTCAGAGTAGTCCATAAGTTTAAAGCCGCGCAGCGAGCTACGGAGCGGGCGATGTTGGGCGTCTCTCTGAAGGACCGTATCAGGAATGAGGTGATCCGACAGAGGACCAAGGTCACCACATAGCTTAGAGGATTAGCGAGCTAAAGAGGCAATGGGCTGGTCACATATGCCGCAAGGCCGACAACAGTTGGGGTAAATGAGTCCTCGAGTGGAGACCGCGTTTCGGCAAACGTAGCGTAGGACGCCCTTGGGCGAGATGGAGCAACGACATCAAAAGGGTGGCTGGTAGTGGCTGGCGCAGAACTGTTCAGGATTGAGCTTGTTGGCGTGCCATGGAAGAGGCCTATATCTAGCAGTGGACGAGTAGAGACTGATGATGATGATGATGGTGAATCACTGTTGTGACCTTCAGTTTGCTTCGAGATTGGGCGGCGTGGCGCGTGGGGGACACCGCGCATTTTTAAGATTTTACAAAAATAACACTGCGAAAGCGATAGCAAAGTGACGTGGAGTGAGTCACTTCACCTTTTCGCGATAAGTTTTTACAGAAACGATCGGCTAGATTTTCAATTGTGGGCATTAAGCCGAACATTGAGAACCTAAAATAACGCGTAAAAAATTTAATATAATATATAAAATTTAATCAGATTTAATAAAATACTTAACTACAAAACTAAGGGGTAATATTTTAATTAACCGATAACTTATATTCGTGGCATAAAATTCACGTTCGACAGTTTTTGTATGGAAGAAATGAAAAAATTCTAAATTATTTCACTGATTTACATCCGTCACCTCACATATGTTCAGTTGCAAATCAGTGTCAGGCATGGACAGGCAACAGACACACAGTTGTTTGTCATTTTTGCTGAACTGGACCTGTTTGGTGCAGCCGCGAGGCACACTATACTGATATTTTCTTACATCGGGTTTTTACTTTCTATTTGTTTTTTTTTTTTTTTGTTGCTACATGATGTACATTTATGCTAGATATTTTGTGTGTCTTTAACTTTGTGCTGAATAAATGTATTTTCTTTCTTTCTTTCTTGATGATAAAGTTATCTGAGGTTAGAAAAATCAGCCCGAAATATAGACTAATTAAACTTACGAAACTAAGCACTAGTATAAAAAACATGGATCTAGTGTTATTATATAGCTTATAATTATAATCAGGCCACTGTTATGACCTTGAGTTTGAGTCGAGGTTGGGGAGGGATGGCGGGGTAGGGACACTGCGCTGAATGACTAAAGTCGGCGCTCTCGTTTCTTTCCATTTCGTGTAAGTTTCGTTCCGCTTGAGTGTAAAAATATCACAGCAAGATTTTACCGTGTACTGTAGTGTGATTCTGTAAAAATCTCAATCTCTCAACGGCAAAGCGGGCGTGGAGTGAGCTGTCATTACAGCTAATAGCCCCGATTCCCTCATTGACAAACTAAAGTAGATTTAAGTTCAGTGAACTCAGACGTATCAAATTAGTCCGCACCTGACGTATATTGACGTATTTTTGATTAATCCTAAAATGTTATTTTGTATCCTATTCTTAATGAAATAGAAAGAAAATGATGCACATAACTGGAAATTAGTTTATGAACAGGAAAATCGGAGCTAATGTTAGGGTCACCACTATTGACTGTTCATCCTAATCTCCCTTCACCTCTTTACTATAAGATTTTTATAGAATCGATCAGCTGGATTTTGAACTGTCGACGTCAAGCCAAACATTGACATTTCAATAGATGCCGTCCAAAAATCTGTTTAGCGCCGGCGCCGTTTTCGATCGCCGAGAGGTGAAAACTTCTCGGCGCTATGGACTGTGTTGAAAATTCAGTGTGCAAAAAAATTGCCCGAAAAAACCTCTGTGCGATTTATTCAAGACTTCCCCGTTGATTATAATTCGAGTTTCGAGGGACTCAGCTAGGGTCTAGGAAAGAACATGAGTTTTAACGGATTTCTTATTCTATTGGCTAACGATACTGGTGAATTGTTTTTGGAATCGGTAGCGCCCATCATTAGGAGGATGAGTGTGGGTTGTCTTCGCCATGATTATGCGATTGGCATGCGTATAGACAACACCCTTACACCCCTTCCTATGATGAGTGGAACACATCCATCTCGACTTTTGACTGACGGATCGGTGCAAACAATAGGTGTAGCCGGACAAAATGAGCAGCCAGCTTCCTCGCTTCGTGGTAACGTAGTGTGCCAAATCTGTAAAAAAAAAAACAATTTTATGAGTATAGCGTTCAAATATGTGTTTAAATTATAAATAACCTTCACCAAATTTCTAAATATATACTGCACTAACTAAACTTAAACGGGATAATAAAAGAAGTGGACTGTATTAGAATAGGTGTAATTCCATAATTTAAACGATAAAGAAAAGAAAGAAAAAATATTTATTGTGACTCGTACAGCAAAATCTTAAAACTAAACTGAACTAAAATTGACATGCATACTTTTATTTCCGAAATATAGATACCTATATTGTATATAGATTTCATACGTTGTAACCTAAAATGTATCTAGATGTTTTGGAGCGAACTTCCTCAGTTATCGGTATCTACGAGTATATTCCATATTAATGACGCTGAAAGCTCTAAAACATGGGTTGTGTAGATAGCGTTTACTTTTATTGCTTAACACTTAATTTTGTATCTTCGCAGCCTTATTCTTTGTCAAAGAAAATTTAAAGCTATTTGAGAAAATGCCAATACATTTAAGTGAAATTTTATTTCTTACTTCAATATGTGTCAATCTAAACATTTGGACATTATAGGAATCGATATATATGATATAATCGATATATACGGAAGTCAAGATATTTATAAAAAGATCTCGATGGCGGTTCGCCTGCAGTCCAATTTTTGGTGGGTTGCTGTTGCTGTTGGTTTGGTAGGTTGCTGGATGTCTGGCCTTCCACCTTGTAGTGAGTAGATCAAGCCCATAGTCAGCTACAAGAAAATATTACTCTCCTTGTCCCGTAGACGTTTTGTATAGCGACAGCTCTATCCGTACCTAAAAAATGTAAGAACATTAGTAAAGAAATGTACAACATTTTTATTATTGATTAAATCCTATAGATAATATACCTTACCGACTGGGCTGGTTTTTTTATTAGCAATTTCTTAGACAGCGCGGAGTTTGGAAGGATGATATCTGATGTGATACCATCGAGCTTCGGAAAACACTATTAGTTATTGTTCCGGAGTCTGATGACTATGAGAGTCATAGACGAAAGATTGCACCTGACTCTGAATGTACACTTGTTCACTAAAACATCTCCGATGTTGAAGGCTAGGCACCATTGAGATTGGCCGCAGTAACCGCTGTAAAAGTATGTTTTCAAAAACACTTTTACACGACAATCATTTTAAAAACTAGATGAGCTCCCACATACCACCACGTGACTACTTTGAGAAGATAGGGTAATTGGATACACTTAAAAAAAAACTCAACGTCACCATAACTTTATCTTAAAAAAAATCACAAACATTTTAGAAAAAAATATATACTTCTCGGTCCTGATCGCCACTTTAACTTACTCACATTGATTCATGGATATGTTGTTGAAGTCATAGATATTGCCGATAATTTCGAAATTGTGTTCTATTCAGATGAAAAATTAAATGTTACTTTAACCTGTGTTAAAAATAACTGAAAAAAGTTAAGTATCAATGCTATGTTATTTACGATAAGGTAATGACTCCATTTTTAAAAGGTAAACAATAATGCTGCATGTAATGTTTTTACATATTTATTAAAATTAAACATAAAAAGCCAGAAGAAATAAAAAGCCAATCGGTCCACAGCTGTGCCACGGAACAGGCATGGAAAAACATGACCTTACAGGCAAGGCACATCTTAAAAATACTACAAAACTAAGGGCTGACTTATTAATTGACAGATTATAATTTGTATGCGTAGCACAAAATTGGCGTATGACAGTTTTTGCATGGAAGAACTGTCAAAAATTCAAAATTATTTCAAAGATATCAATCAAACTAGAAAAATCAGCCTTAAATATAAAATAATTACTTAAGAAACTAAGTATTAGTAATAAAACATAAATCCAGTGTTGTTATGTAGCTTATATAGCCATCTTACTGTTATAAACTTAAGTTTGGGTAGAGGGCGAGCGGGGTAGCGGAGTGGGACATCAGAATGACCGAAATGCTCTAACATTTTTCCATCCAAGTCGACGTTCGCCAGGATGTAATAATATGGAAAAATGCGTGCTTGACTGCAATCCCGCCTGGTGATAAGCAGTGATGCAATCGTTGATGGTAAAGTTTATTAAGAGCCTATTCACTCTAGCCTTGAATACACTTAAATTGTAGTCAGAACGAAATACCGCCGCTGGCACAGGACACAGGTACTTCGTACGCGAGAGAACCTGCCACCCGAAACGTCATAGGAAGCCGTACCTTCTCCCGTGCCATTCTACCAGTACCAGCTGGATCGCCTCGAAAGCCTGTCCCGCCATGACCTCGTGGAGCTGCGATTGACGCTGCCCGAACTGGCACTGTATTGGGAATCCAACAGAGTGCGTCGAAAAATCACATTGTTGTATTTTCAACTCTTGGCGTTGTTGAAAAATCAGTACGCAAATAAAAGTACACGTTGACTACAATCCGAGCCTCAAGCGACACGAACACGGAGCCAGTTTAGGAAAGAACGTGTTCTTATTCTATTGGTTGGCGATACCGGTGAATTGCTCATGGAATCGGTAGTGACCATTAGAAGGATGAGTGTGGGCTGTCTTCGCGTAAACTATGCGATCAGCTTGTGTATGGACAACACCCTTACACCCCTTTCTATGGTGCGTGGAACACATCCATCTCGACTTTTGACTGATAGACGTTTTGTGTAAACAATAGGTGTATCCCGACAAAAGTATTAGCCTGCTTCCTCGCTTCGAGTAGACGTAGTGTGCCATTTCTGTAAACAAAACAATTATATGAGTATTGTGTTCATATATGTTTTAATTATAATTAACCTTGACCAACGTTACTTAAAATAAAAACTTAAAATAAAATATGGCGTCTGGAAACTTCGGATGCGGCTGGAATTAACGCTGAAATGATGATGTTGATGGCGTCGGGAAACTCCTCCGCGTCGTTGAGAACCATGAGACGAGTAGTATTGCGGCGCAGTACGGTAATGCTGAAAGGCTCTGATGTCAGATTTAGTAAAACGATCAGAATATTTATGTTAATTTATTTATTAAAATTATACACAAAGTTCCTGAAAAATGGTGAATGGATAAGGAAGATGATCATGGTATGAAAGTTCTGACGAGTTCTGATACAAAATGAAATAAAATACAATTAGATAGCTAATTGTTTTATTCACGTCTACCAAAACGGAAATAGAGAACAATAAGCAATCGTTGTTGCTCCCGCACTGATTTGAATATTTTATAAAGGTATGTGGCTATCATGAGTTTCATTACGAAGACTCGATCATCGGTTATCGACCACGTTTCACTTATAGATAGGTCCGCTTCGAGGTTGTAAGAACTCTCAACCAATGAAAGCGACAAACGCGGTCGATGCGTATTGTAGCGGTTGCTACAACCGCCACATGCGAAAAACGCAGCATACTGACGTCACCCGAATTCTACATCTCGCAATCAGAGTTTACCGTGCAACTAGCATACATACAACTTGCCAATTTCAAGCATTGGGCAAGTACCCGCCAGACATAACACCCGTCTAGTCGGGGGATCCTTCCTTTTCAATGGAGGATAAGTGAACTTTACTCAATGTTCCTCATGCCTCCACACTGGTGACCCCGAGCATGAACATCAGCGCAGCCTTCGTGCAGCAACATTAGCGTGACGTCATCATCACCACTCTAGCAAGCTTTAACGGCGCGTCATCCAGCCAGCCAGCACCCACGGCTTCAGCGGGTATCCTGACCACAAGCATGCAGCGCCCGTGCATGCCTGGTCATAAAACTCAGCCTCATCAGCAACCTCGGCAGAGGACACTGCACTTTCAGCCGGTCAACAAACAAAGCCCTCTCTCCTGGTCGACGCAGCAGCCAGGCACGACATCCGACGCACTGGAGTATAACGCAGCGCCACCACCCCGACTTACTGGGGAATCTCCGAAGACAGTTTGGATTCACCGTGAACTACGCGGCAATCGGTTCCGACTCACTGGAACCTGAGCTGGCCTGGCAAGCATCGCAAGATTCAAGACTCAGCCCACTATCGACCTCCAGTCTCCGGAGGGGAGTGATGTAGCGGTTGCTACAACTGCCACACGTATGAGCGAGTCTCGTAATGAAAACGCATGGTAACCACACAGGGCGTAAAATTTATTCTACTTCTAATCGTGTCTGGTGGGCAACAACCTTACGATGGCTATAGGTGAATATAATCGTGAGTTACAAAGTTGAGTATGTTTTGAGCCGTATGATAAAACTCGAAATATACTCAACAGCCGATAGATTATGTGCAGTGCATCTTAGAGTCAATTGTATCTACTACTACTGGAATTAGCCTCATGACATTCATTTCGTGCTCTTTTGACCATAGTTGAGATTGAATTGTATTTACGGTGAGATAATTACAGAATTTTGTTTAGCAAGTACAATAGGGTATTTGACTAAAAAAAACTAATTAGTCCGTCATTCAGATTTCCAAAAAATACTAGACACGCATTTTTTCTTTTTGCATATAAACAAAAAATGAAGACGACACAGTACGTTGAAAACTCGTGTGACGTCACGACGCTACACTTTTTTGCGAGCAGTGACGTCACCAGCCACCACTCCTGATCTCTGATGCCTTTTATATCTGTCAATCTTTATTGTTTTGATAAAACAAAATAGACGTATCCAATATTTTTCTATAATCTGAATGACGGACTAATTCGTTTTTTTAGTCAAATACCCTATTGTGGTGGCCTAGTGGTTAAAACATCAGCCTCACAAGTATGAGCGTGCGGATTTGATTCTAGGTCAGGCAAGTAGGTACCAATGTATTTTTCTAAGTTATATGTATTTTCTAAGTATATCTTGGACACCAATAACTGATTACTATTACAATGGTGTAGGAAAACATCTTGAGGAAACCTAGACTTGTAAGTCCGAAATCCCACCCCGCATTGAGCAAGCGTGGTGATTACGTACAATCCTTCTCTGTATGAGAGGAAACCTGTGCCCAGCAGTGGGACGATAAAAAAGGTTGATGATGATGATATGAGTAAGATTATTATCTAACATGAAGATCAAAGCTACGCAACTGTGGTTTTTTTTTGTTTTGTTTTGCCGTCTCTCTCTTCTTGCGTAGCAATAATTATTTTTTACTTTTTCATTTCTGCCAATTCTGTTTTTTTCCGCGCATTGGCCTTGTCATTTCTTTTCTGGGTCGCTTTTTTCCCACGTCACATTCTGTTCTTTTCTTAATTATTCTTTTGTCTTTTATATCATATTATTTACAATTCCTTATATTACTCTTCTTTCTACTTATAATCTATCTTACTTATACAATTCTTGCTGACGGTACAGTGCTCGGCTGTGCTGCCCTTGTCCGATTCCTCTCGATCGACTGCTTAGCCACTTTGAGGCAAAACCGCTCCAGATACGGCCTGGAGTGCTTGTCTGCCACAATTCCGGCAATCATACAACTGTGGTTATGGTACGGCCTCTTGTGAGTGAAACCGAAGAGGATTCTTTTAAGGTTGACTAATGATGATGATGATTCTTTTTAGGCTGGTGATAATGAAGCCCAATTGGGCTGCTTGTCACAAGTTGTGGGTCGTAGCGTGGCAGCTATAAACCAATCGTGAAAATGCTCAGCTATAGGCCCGCCGCATGAAGATTGTGAGGTGCGGTTTGATCAAGTGCCGTTGAAATTAAGTGCTCTGAGTGGAACACCTCGTCAATTTCATGCAATAGACTAGCGGCCGCCAGCGACTTCGATCGCGTGGAGTTAGTTGTGCTCCGTTCCTATTGGTCGCAGCGTGCTGTTATATAGCCTAAAGCCTTCCTGGATTAATGGGCTATCCAACGCAAAAAGAATTTTTAAATCGGACCAGTAGTTCCTGAGATTAGCGCATCCAAACAAACAAACTCTTCAGCTTTATATATTAGTATAGATTAGTGTAAATCCTCAATAAGCGCTACCCAGAACGAATGTCTCTGGAGCAAATTAATACCTATGATATTAACTTCTAGAGTTGACCACTATGTCTAAAACATGTCATGCAGTCGGTTTGAGGGATGTGTGTGATCTAGCCTCGTGTAGATTATCTGATCATCTACAGTATAGGCAGTTGCTCTGCATCCCTTCCCGTGGTGCGTGGAACATAACCATCTTATCTTTTTATTAGATTTTGAGCAGTTGCGGTAGAACGCGTAGCCCGCTATCAGGAGTTGCTTGCTGCCTCGCGTTGAGTAAACGTATTTTGCAACGTCTGTAAGCAATTAGACAAAAAAGAGGAATTGAGTTCCAGTGACCATTATATTAATTTGTTGATTAGATTGTAAGAGTCCCAAGTGTTTACCAGATATGTTGGCCTATAATATTTTTTATTGTTATTAATGTTGCCCATCGAGCATAATATATCCAATGTGCTCGATGACGTTACCTCACACTTGAATTTTTCGCTGCATCGTTAGTGCAATTACAAAAATATAATTCACATATACAAACAGCAAGTAATTGAACTATATAAAATGTTCCTGGGTTCAAAAACGGATGCTGCTTTTCATCAGTTCTTTTTTTTTTATATTATATTATTTATGAACTAGTGCTTGACCGCAATACCAGTTACATGGCAGTTAAGATTACAGTTAAGCTAATAAAAAATAACAAATATTTTTAATTGATTTATTTATTTAACCATTTATTATACTTACATATCAATTTAGCTAACCTCGTATTAGGCTTTTCGTACAAAAAGAAAGTCAGCTTATACTAGAAATGCGCAGCTTGAGACATATCAAGCTGTACAGACGAAGCTACTTCCATCCGTCAGCTTTCTTTATTAGATTTTCAACTTTATCTCTAAAGCTTTAAGGCTCAAGGTTGATTGGGAATATTTGGCAGTATCGGTTAGCTTAACCTGCTGTGGTCCGTACATTTCTAGTATAAAGTAACTGCCGTACACATATTACAAATAAATAGACACGAAAACAATTCCAGAATAATAATATGTAATAGTCAAAGACGGCACTGGCAAACGCTATGCGTAAAAGCAAAAAAAAAAAAAACAATAAAGAAAAAAAATAGTCCTTTATTAGTATTACATAACTGGCAGAGGGCTGCACGGAAAAGAGCATTATATCATAGTTATTATTCATTACATTATCAGCCTCCGAGTTGACTCAGATGATAGATTATTTTATCACTGTAAGCCTAGAGGTCGGACTTCAGATGAATATCTCAAGATCAAGTTGATGAGGATCAGAGTGCATCACTGTAGTCGTTGGTAGAGGTTGAATACGTTTATGAATATATCTATAGGTCAAATAGCCTATTTCTAGGAAAGTCAAAATAACAAAGTTGCAAGACGCACCGAAAATGCCTGAAACAGCCTTGGGAAATGAAAGGCGCCCTTCATTTGTTCCTTCAGAGAAGACTCATAGATGTCTGCACAGTTCCCATCCTCATATATGTCGGATAAACATGATCTTTGACAAAGCAGCTAGGGTCCGCCCTGGAGGTTAGCCAAAGGTCTATGGAATGGAGTATTCTGGCTATGAAATTAACAGACCAGGATAGGAACACGACCATGCGTTCCATCACAAAGACAACCGACGACACTCGGCAAGCTGTCACACTAAAATAATGTTCACTCATCCTCCATTGAAAAGGTAGGATCCTCAGACCAGACTGGTTGTTCGGCGGGTCACGTTGCCCGCCGGTTGATGTCGCGAACTAGTATGCGTGCTAGTTGCACAGAAAATTCTGATAGCGAGATGCAGCATTCGCGTGACGTCAGTATGACGCGTTGTTCGCATGTTGCGTTATAAGTACTGCCATAGGCTGGACATATTTGCTGCATGTCAGTTCAACGGGCCAAACTTACGACCTTCTCAATCGTAAACAAGCTGCAATCCTTTAACAAGAACTGTTGCTCAGAGACTTTATACAGAGAGCAGTGGAAGGAAAGTAGAGGACTTCGTCTGGCTGTGTCATATCAAGGGCTTTGAATAATAATACTAATTATTATGGTACAGGTGGCGCCCATGTGGTACTGGGCTTAGAATAGTACCATTCCATATCCTACCGAGAGTGTTGTAAGAGGCGACTAAGGGAACTCTCACCAGGGAAGCTGGCAGAAGCGCTTCTTCTGTGGAATATCAAATTACTGCGATCCCCAACCCGCCTGCCAAGTGTGGGGATTATGGAAAACCACTCAATTCATTTCGAAAAAAACCCATTTCATTAAATTACGAAAAGTCTTGCACATATTGTTGAGGTTTCTCATCTACCCAATTGACTTTAGGAGAATGATTATGTTCTAAGTTTACGGATACAATTGTATCATACACTGTATAAACAACTGCTTTACACCCGTACCGTTGGTGCGTAGAACACAACCATCTTGTTTTTTTACTAAAGGAAGTCCGGTGGCGATAAAAAGAGTACCCTGCTAATAGAATTAGCTTATTGCCTCGCTTTGAGTAGACGTACTCTGCAATGCCTGTAATAAAATAATAAATATTAAAAACTTTTTTCTACGTCGATTGTCCATGCCACGCCGTTGGATTCAGCCAAAATTTTTTGAAACATAAAAATTTCTACCCAGATGAAGAATGAAATAAAAAATACATTTCATAAAATAAAAATTACTTAAATGGTATTTTAATAATAATTTAAATTATTTTATTTATTAAATTATTATTATATTAATTGCTCTCAAGTGGTAAAAAGTTAAAACATTAACTAACAGTTTAGAAAAAATATAGCACTGTGTGACTAAAACCTGTACTTAAGTCACGCTGTTTTGTAACTAAAGTAGTGCATTTTTATACAGATAAGCGTGACTTAAACACTTAAGTCATACCATCCGCCACGTCGTCCTAAACCGTATGATTTATGCCACACGAGCTATTAAATAAGAATAATACTAGATACGAGTGCCTTAAATATTCTATCAATACATGGCATCTTACGCTGTGATGCATTCGATTTGCAGTCAGCAGCGTACGCTCCCTCTGATGCAGGGCCGCGATTTCGGTCTGAGTCCATTTAAGTAAGCCGAAAGAGTACATCAAAACTGGCATGACCCACCCGTTGAAGGTGCCCACCTTGTTTTCACCTAGTAGAAGAATGTTAAGCACTGTTTTCAGGCGGCCAAAAAAGCGTTCCTTCAACGATTCTTAACATGCCCAAATACTTATAGGTTTTGGATGCGGGGAGGACTCTAAGCTATATATAGAGCCCGAGAGCTGGTTTCTCACAGATTCCACAATCTCCCCCCGCTGAACATGCATGACCACACATTTGTCCACATCAAATTCCATCACGAAGGCGCTAATGAAAGTTCCTGTGATTTTTAGTGACTCCTTCAGTTCAAAATGTTGGGAGCAAAAAGTTTTAGGTCATCCATGTAGAGGAGGTGCGATATGACCCAACCACCTCTCCTCAACCAATGGCCTAGACCTGAATTGTTCAGCAGTGTGCTTAGAGGATCCAAGGTTAAGCACAACCAAAGTGGGCCCTAAATCCCTGAAATAAACCTCGCTTGATCCTTATAGGTTCGCTATTCCTCTGAACATTTCGACATCCTGGATAGCGCAGGACCGTCGTCCATTGTCCCATACAAGTTACCTGGAATTGCGCTGAGTTGCATCAACTTTATATGACTCCAGCACCCGTATGGGCCATGTATGTATCCAACATGTCGATATATGCTTTCCGTAAAGACGAACCTGTTAGCTAATAGCCATATCAATGAGGAGTAGCTCTTTAGCAGGACCCGCTCCTACATCGGCAAGCAAGTGATCATCTATAATTTTTGTGTTCCGCGGTGGTACCTGATTTATGGAGCAGGTGGGTTACTTCAGTTGTTAGGGACTGGGGTAGCAAACCAGACTCTAAAGCAGAGTGGATCTGAGACGCTAAGCTAGCATGCGACTTTGAAAACCATTTCATTATCTCCAGGTGTGCAACCCTTGCAATCCTTGTAGCCATGATAATTCATCAGAAACTTGCTCCCAAATACAACCTTGTGGAATCGGAGGTGCCGTACTACAGGTATATGTGGACATATACTTGTAGTTTGGCACCTCCTCAATGCAATATCACTGGGATCGATCCATCATCATTGACAGGACTATTTTTTTTATTGCTGCCAATAAGCCTGATATAGTAATGGTGGACTGATCAGACCAGTGTTCAATGATTGTTGACAAAACCATCCCGCATGATAAGAACCTCATGAAAGCCGAGAGAGTATCTTGACATGACTCGCGAGATTGTCGACATGTGGATTCAAGCATTGTACCAATAGTCGTAGCAGTCAATAGTTTAATAGCCAAGAGCCTCAACCAATACATCAGGAGGCTCTCGGGCCGAATTCAGAAAGTGGTACTTCTGGACACGGCCCACATTGACAAGAGCTTCCTCTCTCTGCAGTTCTGACCTGTTCCCGATATCTGTGGGCTACTATTTTTAAATGTTTTATATGCAAATACTTAAAAATGCAATTTATATGTAAATATTTGGAATTAAAAGAAATAATTATTAACGTATGGATGAAAAAATATTCAATTACGAAAAATCTTGCACATACTGTTGGGGTTTCTCATCTACCCAATTGACTTTAGGAGAATGATTATGTTCTAAGTGTACGGATACAATTGTATCATACACTGTATAAACAACTGCTTTACACCCGTACCGTTGGTGTGTAGAACACACCCATCTTGTTTTTTTACTAAAGGAAGTCCGGTGGCGGTAAAAAGAGTACCCTGCTAATAGAATAAGCTTATTGCCTCGTTTTGAGTAGACGTACTCTGCAGTGCCTGTAATAAAATAATAATATTAAAATACTTTTAACAGGTATTACACCAACATTTTGTGAAACATAAAATATTTCTACCCATATGAAGAATGAAGTAAAAATAAATTTCATAAAATAAAAATAATAAACATTAAGACACTTTCAACAGGTTGTGCGTCGATTCTCCTTGCTACTCCATATACGTAAAAAAATAAACATTTTTATCCCCACGAATAACGAAGCTAAAAAATCGATTTTATGAAATAAAAATCACTTAAATGATTCATCATTTATTAATTAAAATATTTATTGCTCTCAAGTGGTAAAAGTTAAAAAAATAACTAACAGTTTAAAAAATATTATATCACTGTGTGAGTAAAACCTGAACTTACGTCATGCTGTTTTGTGACTTAAGTAAGTAGTACATTTTTATACAGAAAAGCGTGACTTAAGTCACATGTCACTCCAACCGCCGCGTCGTCCTCAACCTTATTTATGGTTTAGGTCACCTGATCTATTAAATACTAGTGCCTTAATACTCTATCAATGCATAGCGTCTTACGCCATGCAGAAGTGGACTGCTTCAGTCACATGTATCGTATTGTACAGACGACAGCACACCAAGCTACTAAACAAGTTACAATCTGTCAGATTTCCTTATTAGATTTTCAACTTTATCTCTAAAGTGTTAAGGCTCAAGGTTGATTGGGAAGCTTGGGTAGCTTGACCTGCTGTCATCCGTACTACTTATCACTCGTTATTCTGCTTCGCGAAGTCGGTTGGTGATGAAACGAGTAGTCAGATATTATGATAAGCTTATTGCCTCGTTTTGAGTAGACGTAATCTGCAATACCTGTATGTAGAAACGAATAAATTTTAAGATTTATATTTTGCAAAACTCCTTCACAGAAGATTATATTGAAAACTTTTGTGAACAAATTACTACATTTACGTAAATAATGTACAAGGCAATATGTAAAGAACCTTTGTGCCCCACTTCCGTACCCTACCTACAAAGACGAGTGAAAGAAAAACATGAAACTTGGTGGTAATTATGCGATGCTAAAACGGCAAGATGTACAAACAAATAGGCCACGACAGTCACACAGTGTGTGCCTGACGACCGGCATCGTTACCGAGACAGGCTTAGAAACGCTGGATGGCGTGACAATTGGGACTCGTTCCCAACCGATTGCTCGGGAAGGCATAGTAGAGGGAAAATTGGAAAAGTATGGGGAAACCTTTGATCAAACGACAAAAAAACAAAAAAAAAAACTAACACGACAAAATTATTACTAGCGGCTTAAGCCGTATACGTACCGTACCGTACCGTAAATTGTAAAGATCTCACGCATAATATTCGGTTTTGTTTCATTCAATAAAGGGAACTATTTATTACCTCCGGGACTTGTGCGGCGCGACAACTTTCGCTATCGGCAATGCACGTGAGAACACATTAGCGTTATGATTTACATTTGTTTAGGGGATATTAGAAATAAGTTTTTAACATTTTTGTAATAGAATTAACTCAGTTTGTGTTAAACGTCCATCGGTTAAACAATTCGTCGTTTTTATTTATTAAAATCCTTCAGCCGATCTGCCATGAAATTTAACTAAATAGCTTCATATTCCTTATTTATACGGAGGCGGCCCTTAACGATTCAAAAGCGCCTATAGTTATTTTCATGCAAACAAATGCTTTGAGCATTTATTTGAAGTAAAACAATTTAGCTAAAGATTGTTTAATAAAAATAAATTTTCACACACATTGTTCTGGTTTCTCATTCACCCAATTGACTTTGGGTTCATGATTATGATCTAAATTGCAGGATACTATTTCGTCATATACTGTGTACACTACAGCTTTGCATCCGTGTCTTTGATGCGTGGAACACAGCCATCTTGATTTTTGAGAAACGGAAGTTCTTTGGCGGTAGAAAGAGTAACCTGACAACCGAATCAGTTTATTTCCTCTCTTTGAGTAGACATAATCTGCAATACCTGTAAAAATTTAATGAGTATTTAGAATATTCTTCTGCAAAAAATCCTTTAAAGATCCGTTTGTATGTTATTTTTTCTCGGTGGTAACCAGACAAAGTTTTGCCGCCAAGCGATTCGTCGTTTTCGGCATGATGTCTGGTGAAGCCGTATGGATGACGGGTCTGAGCAGTTGTGTTGCGATGTGTGCCGGGTTCAATGCGCCAAATGATGTTGTGTCGGGAGTTTGGTTCTGGAGGGTCTCCAGATCAATCTCCCTCTGGCGCAGCATCGTTGGTCGTGTTGTTGGGTTTAACATTGCATCATCTCGTTCAACTTCAGTCTTCCTTCCTATTCACTCAGTTTTTGTTTTTTTGAGTGAGGCGGCTCATAACAAAATAGCGCACTTTACCATCAACGATTGCATCACTGCTTACCATCAGGTGGGATTGCGATGAAGCACTAGTTTATAATTATAAAAAAAAAACTTTTAGCTTGTTAAACATATAATCTATAAAACCAGTAAAGACAATATTAGAATTTTTTATTAATTCATCTTTACACCAAGGTATAAGTATACCTTGGCGTAAAGATGAATTAATAAAAAAAGGGAAAGTTACGTTAAATTAAAAAACACCCTGTATTATTATTTATTTATTAAAATAGCTGTTTGAATATATATTATTATATATCTGCTAATTACTGGATTCGTCTTTGTTTAACTCGAGTGTGCTCTGGCACTTTTGAGTATGTCAAGCGTACTCAAATGCCTCATTAATGGTGACGTATGTGTTGAACCATTCGGACAAAATGGTTAAGTTAAATGGTGCTGGTCTTTTATTTACGGATAGGAAATCATCATCAAATGACCTCTCCTGTTCAGGAGCAGAAAGGCGTGTCAGACTTTTACTGACTTAAACCCACCCGTGTTCCTTCATTTGCCTGTGCGCCAAGGGTCACGGTATGTATTATTTTTTTCAGATAATCCGTGGCCCTTTGCAGAAGGTGTTGGTACCTACTTGTATCGTACTCATAAAGGAGTGCGAGGCGCCTGTCAGTTGGAACTGACTGGTCATCTCTTAGCTGCATTTCATCATTATCGACCTTTTTATCGTCCCACTGCTGGGCACAGGTCTCCTCTCATACAGAGAAGGATTGAACGTAATCACCACGCTTGTTCAATGCGGGTTGGCGATTTCAGACTTAAAGTCCAGGTTTCCTCAAGATATTTTCCTGAGCGACCAATAGAAGCGGAACATATAAATAAAACAAATATTATCCAAACAAATTAACAGTATTTAATTTTTGAACAAAATTTTGCTTGAGATCACTTAATTTCGATTAACATCTTATAAGATGCTACAATTTTAATATAACTCTTTTGGGGTTAAAATAAAATGTTCAAATGACTAACTCCATGTGAACGAACTCGTGCGGCCGCTAGTTATTAAATATGGACGCTTGTAACGTACACGTCGTTCAGGACCATACTGACGCGGATTATTTTAACTTGAAAGTTCACTTTGAAACATTATTTACATTCATTACATTGTTGAGATTCTTGACCGTTCTTCGACACAAAACCAACTACAGTAAAGTAAAATAATTTTGCTTAAAAATGTTTAGGTGGTAAATAGTATGACAAATAATTGACGGGTTTCACATTCACCCAATTGACTTTAGGCAAATGACTATGATCTAAATTGCAGGTAATTATTTCATCATTGATTGTGTAGACAACGGCTTTGCATCCGTGTTGCTGATGTGTAGAACATGCCCATCTTATTTTATTGCCTATAGAAGTTCGTTGACGGTAGAACGTGTAGCCTGCTACGAGGATTAGCTTGTTGCCTCGCTTTGAGTAGACGTAATTAACAAGGCCTGTAAAAAAATGTATATTAAAACTTTTCTTCCCTAAAAAGCTTGTGTTATAACTACTTATTGCCTGTGATATCTTTCAATATTCCTCTACAGTTCTTTTATAGTTATTTTGCTGCTAATTTTGCATTACTGTTAAAGTTACAGTGTTCTTTATTCAACTTCTTGGCATCTTTGCATTGCTATTTTAACGTAAAAAAATGAATACAACGTTGAATATGGCACATCATCTAACCCATGGGTCTAAAAGAGCTATGTTAGTAAGAACATGAAATGTTATGCAAAACTATAATTACATAATTTTTCTCATGATTGTAATAATAATACGAGTATACTACAAGAAGTAAGAAGCAGAGGGAGTATCAAACTATAGAAACTTAAAATAAAAATCAAAAATTATTGTCAATCTAATCTTTATTTAAAACTTAAAACTTTATCAATGAGCTAAGTACATATGATTCATGATTTTGTTCTTTAAGCCTAAAATCAATATGGAAATATCAACGAGAGCTGTCAAGTCTGATCCAGCATACGTAGGATGATTACTTGTTTCTCTACTCAACATACGGAGGACGGGTCTGAGCAGTTGTGATGCGATGTGTGCCGGGTACGATGCGCTAAATGTTGTTGTGTTGGGAGTTTGGTCGTGGAGGGTCTTCAGATCAATCTCCCTTTGGCGCAGCATCGTTGATCGTGTTGTTGGGTTTAACATTGCATCACCTCGCTCAACTGCCGTCTTCCTTCCTATTCGCTCAGTTTTTCTGAGTGAATAGGCTCTTAATAAACTAGCGCGCTTTACCATCAACGATCGCATCACTGCTTACCATCAGGCGGGACTACGGTCAAGCGCTAGTTTATAATTATTAAAAAATAAAAACACAATGTGACGTTAAATGTCACACCGCGTGTCCAGGACAGCCTCTAATGTTATTACAAAGCACGGGTCCATTCGTGTGTGGAGTACTGCAGCCACATTTGGGCTGGTGCTGCAAAATGCCACCTTTGCTACTTTGGATTCGGCGGAGAGGCGTGCTAAGAGGCTAATTGGCGAACCTGATCTGGTTCAAAACGGTCTACAAAGCCTGGATTAAGCACAAGTGAAGAATAGCCAGCCTGTCGGTATTCTATAGGATACATTTTGAAGAGTGTGCGCAGAAATTGCATGACTTAATTCCCCCTTCTGCGTTCTATCATCAGACGTCCCGTCGTACGGCGAGTATCTATCCTTACTTTGTTGACACCAGTAAGATCCCGACGAAGCGTTTCGCCTCGTCTTTTATACCGCGTACATCGAGGGAACATATAATTTGCTAGCGGCGGTGTTTCCATCTGACTATAATTTAAGTGTCTTTAAGGCTAGAATGAATAGGGATAATCAACGATTGCATCATTGCTTAACATCAGGCGGGATTGCGGTCAAGCAATATTTTATAATAGTTTAAAAAAACACAAAACAAATTTCGTTTTCTTTATTTTTGTCATAGTCTCTTAGTATATTTTGTAATCTATCTTATTGTCTTATATTTCTTCCGTTTCTACGGTGGTAATATGGACGGGCGGGCAGTCGAATCTGATCTAGCAAACGCAGAATCTTTTTTATTATTTTTTTATCAATCTTTCAACTAACTTTATGAAAACAATTGACATTAAATGTTACACAAAATGATGAAAATGCATTTTATTTTACTTATTTTAACGCTTAGAAAAAAATATCATTCTTCAGAGTATATATATAAAATTTTGCAATTTTTAATTTTCTTTTTATTTCTTCTGTTTTTACGGTTATTGTTCGCTTGAGCAGACTTGGGCGAGATGGAGCGACGACATCAAAAAGGTGGCTGGTAGTGGCTGACGGAGAACTGCTCAGGATCGAGCTTGTTGGTGTGCCATGGAAGAGGCCTATCCAGCAGTGGACGAATAGAGGCTGAGGATCATGGAACAGACTCGTGCACGCAGAAAAACGGTCTAATGAGATAATCTGCCTCAAAAAGTTATTGTGGCCGATGACGTAACTATGATAGCTTAATGATTATAATCTATATTCATTGACGTCCTCTCCTTTGATGTGTAGAACACAGCCATCTTGATTTTTTGCTAACAAAAGTCCGAAGACCTTAGAAAAAGTTCCCCGAAACCAGTATAACACCTCACATGACACCTGTTGACAAAATTGCTGTAACCTCGTTTAAGAAGAGTAAATCTAATAATCTATCGTAAACCTTTGTTGTAATAAGAGATAAATGTTAAAGCGCATGCGCTTACTTACATGGAACCCTGTCACAGTAAACATGGTCATGATTTGGTCCTCTAGAATCAATGGATCACTGTACTGAAGGCGACGGCAGAGTGCAGACGAGTGGATAAGCTCTTTACCTCTTTTTGAAAATGCGTATATTACAGTGCTTGTGACCTAACATCTTCAGTCTATAGAGGTCCACTGCCAGACAAAAGCCTCCCCCAAGGCTTTCATTGCTTTTGGGGGGGTTGGCATAATCCCCACGCTTGGCAGGCGGATTGGTGATATTCCACAGGAGAAGCGCTGCTGCCCGCTTCCCTGGTGAGAGTTCCCTTGATCGCCTCTTACGACACCCACGGGAGGTTATGGGTTGGTACTATTCTAAGCTACACGGGTGACTACCCTTAACAAATTTTAAAAGTCTACCATGTTAACTGAAATCACGGGCTTAACGTACTTTTTGAGGTAAAGAGGGTTCACGGTATGTAATGGATGGCCAATCATCTACAAATCGACCTCGGCAAACTTTGGTTAACCTTGAACATCGATCCTTACGGTTGTCACTATCTAAAAACGAGCCCCTTAAAAATCCATATTCTTAATTTTATTTTAGAAATATAAATCTATAGCAAAGATTTCATATATTGCCTGTTCTTAGATATTTTTGGGCGAATTCCAAAATCACTTTTAGATTTCGCCCAAAAATATCTAAGTTTGTGCTACTGTTTTATCGATGTCTATTTCAATACTCAATATTATTTTGCATTCCATAATATGTACCTACAAAACAGTTGATGTATTAAAGTATAGAATCAATTATGGACCCTGTCGGGAACATCAAAGCATTTCGTTTTTTAATAGGAGAGAGGATGAAGGCGCTCTTGTTAAGGAAACAATTATAAATATATAAATAATAATTTTAAAAGTATCATTAGAGAACAGTATTTTCACATAAATGACAGTGACAGCTCTAGAATGGGTTTTGTTTATCGTGTTTAATTTTATTGGAGAACTTATCCCTTTTATATTTACGGCTTTAATCTTTATTGTTGACACCTTACAGCTATTTGAGAATTTTCAAAACACACACATGACACATGAAAATTCTTTTTTATGTGTCAATCCAAAATTTTTGAGATTACAGGACAGGAGTCAGTTATGAGACATTTATTAAAACATCTTGATAGCGGTTTTTCTGTAGTACAATTGTTTGTAGGCTGTTGTTGGCGGTCGAACTTCATAAACAATAAGCAGTCCTGGATGTATGGATTCTGGCTTTGTATCTTCTGAAGTGAGTGCAACAGGCCCAAGAATGACCCTTGTGTTAAACGTTCCCAAACGTTTGAAAGATTAGCTAGCTACAAGAACATATTGCTTTCCTTGTCCCGAGTAGAGGTATTCAAAAGCAGCGGCTGCATCCGTACCTAAAAATTGTAAAGGCATTAGTAAATAATAGTACAAAAATATATGTATTATTATTCATTAAATCCTATAGATAACGTACTCACCGGTAGGGTTGGTTATTTCTTTTAGGAATTTTTTAGTAACAGCTCGGAGTATGGAAGTATATCCGCTGTGATGTCCTCTGGCCTCGGAAACCACTATTAGAGGTTGGTCCTCCGCCTGATGACTATGAGAGTGATGGACGAGAGTAAACCTGTCTCAGCATGCACAGTTGTACACTAAAATATCTGCGATGTCGAAGAATAGTCTCCATTGAGATTGGGCGCCATGACCGATGTCTGGAGAACTACTTACTACCCTACCGGCTAAACCAGATTTCAATTCGTGTTTATTTTTTATATGCTTGTTGCGATCTTTTTATTCCAAAACCTGTTAACGAAACCGGTTTAGCTGAGAATAAAATCGATCTGATCTTCAAGCTCCCGTTACTAAGCTAAATTTGGAAACTGTTTATTGTGGTCAATTGTATAGAAGAAATGTGAAGCAAATCTGATTATTCTATTTTTCATAAAATATCCGCTGAACGCGAAACACGCGAAACCGTTCAAAGTAGCGGTGCTTGGGGTAGGCGTCATCGACATAATTATTTTTTGGTTTAAAAAGAGTGAGAGATATGGCCTATGCTTTCGGTCAAGCGCTATCTCTTTCATAGATGATTGATGATTTTGAGAGAGATAAAGATAGACCCGAACCTCGTTTCCTCTCTTTCTTTCGGAGTGCCACAATTCTCATCTCTAAGGCATGCCCATTAGTATATGTCCATAGTAGGAATAAGTCTGATTAGTAATCCAAGATTTACCATATCATGGTTACCGGTTCTCAACAGTATCCGGTTAACCTGGACGCCGACACCAATATAGTTAAAGAAACACTATGATGATTGAATAAAACACCGTTTCAATTAATACTTTTATTGAAGGAAAAGAATTTTTAAATGCATCTTTTTTTAAATTGGATATGGTCCACCCACGTGTCTTACAAAGTAATTTCTATTAAAACTAAAAGAAACTCACTTGACACAGATACTATTAGATGGTTTTTACTTCTTCTCCGGCTTATTAATTCTTTCTCCACTTACACACTGGCTATTTCATACTTTCTAATAAACACAACACTGTACTGCTTTCTATTTTATCATCATAAAAATAACGGGATTTCAACACTATATTTTTTAACAAAATTAAATAATTTCAAAGGTACAAATAATTTAGGTAATTTCTCGGTGGTAGGCCATAACATCGGCCGCCGGCAGAAGTTACCACCCGCCAGACAAAGCCTTGCCGCCAAGCGATTTGTCGTGTTCCGGCATGATGTCTGGTGAAGCCGTACGTAGGACGGGTCTGAGCAGTTGTGTTACGATGTGTGCCGGGTACGATGCGCCTAATGTTGTTGTGTTTGGTCGTGGAGGGTCTTCAGATCAATCTCCCTTTGGCGCAGCATCGTTGGTCGTGTTGTTGGGTTTAACATTGCATCACTTCGCTCAACTGCCGTCTTCCTTCCTATTCGCTCAGTTTTTATGAGTGAACAGGCTCTTAATAAACTAGCGCGCTTTACCATCAACGATCGCATCACTGCTTAGCATCAGGCGGGATTGCGGTCAAGCGCTAGTTTATAATTATTAAAAAAAAATAATTCAAAAGTACGGACGACAGCAGGTCAAGCTAAGCAAGCAAGCTACTTTAGCTTTGCTTATCTTGTAAAATACGCCTAGAAATGACTAAAATTGATAATAAGGTATACTAAACAAGCTTTAAGAAGGTGATTGAGCCTTGGCGAAAACACTGTAAGTCGACTTATATTGTATTTATTGCTTTATTAATTTGTATTTTAGCAACGTCATTAAGGAATTATCACATTAAAGTTTTTGTTGACGTTTCGTTAGCTAGTACTGACATCAAGCTACTACGAACTGTCAGATTTCTTTATCCGATTTTCAACTTTATCTCTAAAGCATTAAGGTTGCAGAGACCGCGCGAAGTGCAATGCGAATGCACCGATTACCCTATTCATAAACTAAATATAAGTTAAGTGCATCTCTTTATTACTTTTTCAATATGAAAAGGACAAAAGATAAAATATTAGTTTAGTCCTGTCACATTAACTTACTTCTTAGACGGTTTAGACGCGATTAAAACACAGCTACTAAAAATACGTTAATTTACGTCAGGCGCGAATTAATTTGGTAGGATTAAACTGATTTAATAATTGTATTCTGTCCCATTCTTAAAGAAATCGAAAGAAAAAGATGTACTAAATTTAAATTTAGTTTAGTTTGTGAACAAAGGAATCTGGGTCAGTGTAGTATAGCATCATAAAAACACTTCATTTTAGTATCACTACAACCGTTCCAAATAATTTGAAATTATACTTAAGAAAACTGTGTATTAAACGGATTGTAGGAAAACCAGTAGGTACGACACCTGTTTTGCAGGTTAAAACTGGTTTTGCAATGAGGTTAGGTCTCTTTGTAAACTAATAAAATTTAAGTATATCTGGATAGTTAACTTATGTGTATTCTATTTCACCATTTAGAAAAAAACACAGTCAAAGGGCTTTTAATTAAATTTAGCAACGTAATTAAGTAATTATCACATTAAAGTTTTTGTTGACGTTTCGTTAGCTAGTACAGACATCAAGCTACTACGAACTGGCAGATTTCTTTATCCGATTTTCAACTTTATCTCTAAAGCATTAAGGCTCAAGGTTGATTGGGAACATCTGACAGATTCGGGTAGCTTGACCTGCTGTCATCCGTACCTTAAACCGATGGAGTGTAGAATGATGAGAAAAAAAGGAGCCTGATGCCTTTCAAAACGCAGTCTACGAATGATTTTTGCTCCCTATTTTTTTTTTTTTTTTGAGATGGTAAGCAGTGATGCAGTGGTTGATGGTAAAGCGCGATAGTTTATTTAGCCTATTTACTAAAAAAAAAAACTTTGTGAATACAAAGGAGACGGCAGTTGAGCGGGGTGATGCAATGTTAAACTCAACAACACGACCAACAATGCTGCGCCACAGGGACATTGATCTGGAGACCCTCCACGACCAAACTCCCGACACAACAACATTTGGCGCATCATAACCGGCACACATCGCAACACAACTGCTCAGATCCGTCCTCCGTACGGCTTCACCAGACATTATGCCGGAACACGACGAATCGCTTGGCGGCAAGACTTTATCTGGTGGTAACTTCAACACCACCAAGAAATACCTGTTTATTTAGGTAACATAGGAAAAGTTACAAGTAGATATACAAAAAAAAAAATGTACCGTCATTATACATATTTAGTGTAGAAAGAAATAAAAATACTTTATTTTGAAAAAACATATAGGTATTTGATTATGATTTCAATCCTACCTTCCACAGGACGATAAGCACGTGATCCGCGATCTTTTAAAACAATTTTTATTTGAGATTTGAGAAACAATGATTTGGTTACGAATATTCTACAAAGAACTGAGTTAACCGTCGTTACCTATCTTTTTTCTACCACCTTTGGGACCCTTGTACATTGGCCACTCTATTTTACGCCACTGCAAAGCACAAATCTTCTATTAACTTAAGACGACCCTGACCGCTTAATTCTCCTTACTTTCATTCCTTGATATTCTTCAACCAATTATGCTTTAATTAAATTAAGAATTAAAAAAAAATCTTATCGTGTAGGATATTTTGTTAACAATTTTTGAAACACAAAATTATCACCCTAAAATACTTAATAGGTACTTAAATACCATCATTTTATATAGGTTCCATATTATACCCACATGTTATCCAGTAAACTTATTGATGAAACCCACATAAATAGCAATTTTTACAGTTTTGTATACTGGTGGAGCAACTAGATCACACAACACGTGTTTTATCGGCGAGAGATTGCCAAAGACTGGTAAAATGACGGTCATTTTTTGTCACCTGTCGCATGGGACCCTTTGCCGCGCAACAAAAGTCAAGCCACATCTGGCGCTATTTTGATTTTTTTTGTAAGTATATAAATTCGATCTGTACAAATAGCGTTACCGCCTTTCAAGTTTTCAAATATATCACTGAATATGTTCGTTAGAATATTTAAAAAAAGTATCCCTAAGAATTTTTTTTTCTTAATTTAGTGGTACCGGGCTTAGAATAGTTCGGACGACAGCAGGTCAAGCTACCCGAACTGTCAGATATTCCCAATCAACCTTGAGCTTTAATTCCTTAGAGATAAAGTTTAAAATCGGATAAAGAAATCTGAGAGATTGTAGTTGCAGATGTGCTGTCGTCTGTACCATTCCATTCCCTTGGGTGTCGTAAGATGGGACTAAGGGAACTCTCACTAGGAAAGCGGGCAGCAATGCTTCTCCTGTTGAATTTCAAACTACTGCGATCCTCAACCCTCCTGCCAAGCGAGGGGTTATGCCAAACCCCCCCAATGTAATGAAAGCCTTGGGGGAAGCCTTTGTCCAATGTTAAATAGCGCATGACCGCGATCTCACCTCATGGTTAGCAGTGATGCAATCGTTGATGGTAATATGTACTACTTTATTAAGAGCCTATTCCCTCTAGCCTTGAAGACATTTCAATTGTAAACTGACGGGACACCATCTCAGGTAAATTATTCGGTATAAACGACGACGCAAAGCGGTTCGTCAGGATCGTAGCAGTGTCAGCAACGTAAGGGTGGATACTCGCCATACGACGAGTCTTCCAATGATGGAACTCCCTCTCCATCATCTAGTAAGAGCATGTATGTATGTCCAAATTTCCTGACTTAAACCCAGCCGAGTTTCTTCAGTTGCTTCTGTTAGGGGCCACGGTAAATCGAACAAACTGTGACCCTGGCAGAGCATACTAAGCCAAAAACACTAGTCAAGTCATTACTTGCCTTGGGTTTGGTATTCAAATCTATGCAATGTTCGAGTTCGCCATTAATACCGACAGTTTTAGCCGTGTAGCCAGCGAGCTCGTCGTGATGCTGATGAGTTTATAATCTACTGTCATCTCTTCTACTTCATCACCCTTGTATAATTTTATCGTTCATTTTTATTAATTGACCATCATCGCCCTTTTTATCGACCCACTACTGGGCACAGGTCTCCTCTCGGGGAGATTTCAGACTTAAAAGTCCAGTCATTTATGTCTAAGATATACTTAGAAAGTACATATAACTTAGAAAAGTTACATTGGTACTTGCCTGACCTGGAATCGAACCCGCACACTCATACTTGAGAGACTGGTGTTTTAACCACGAGGCCACCACGACTTATTAATTGATATGAGTGTAAAACAATAAATCAATATGTTTAATTATTTCGCCCGTATCTTTTACTTTCTACACAAAAAGTGCTAATTATTAATAATAAATAATGAATTAATAATAAATTGTTTATTTTCCAGCATTGTACATATTTTTTTATAATATTATGCTTAATTCTAAAAAGCATTGATGTGAAATTTCCCTGAACTAGGTAGAACCTGTGCTTCAGACGTAAAAGTGAATATTATGATTTTTATTTTTTTTATTAAATCATTTATTTTAATTGTTTACATTGGGTATTGTAGCTAAAGTAATATGTCATTTTAAAAGGTGACAGAGTAGTACGAGTATACCAATCACTTATAGGTAAACTCCGCATGCATACAGAAATGGAGTTGTACAAGAATTTAACTTAAAACTAAAACTTAAAGCTTAATTTTTTTTTTTACTTTTTTCTCAAATTTTTTAGTTTTTTTGTTTTTAATATCTAAGTATAATTATTTTTTAAACGTTGCTCCGCACTAGGAATTTGTCCTGTATCGTGGGTTCGTTAACAATGTATAAACTTACATATTCTAACAACCAGACCCAGAACAACTACATGTAGGTCCCACAAATATTTGTTCCGAGCGGAAATTGAACCTGCGATACACAGCGCAGCAGTCAAACATTTCACCATTACGTCAACGATGCCATCTATTTTTTTTAAATTATTAGAGAATACATTATTACCAGAAAGTGAGTGCTAATTTAAATCGGGAAGATACATAAATTAACAATAAAAGTAGTACGTAAAAATCTAGGAGACAACGGAACTATGCAGTGTTATTATTAGTATAGAGTATATGATTATTACCTAAGTTTATTTAATTACTCTAAGTAGATCTTTAATCCGCAAGGTAATTACATAACACACCAGTTGTACAGGTCTCCCAAAGTGATATGTATATAGAGTGGTGCACTTAACCACTTTATATGCACTTAACCACTCTATATACATATCTTCTTCCGAACGCCCGGAAAATACGACCGTTGCCGAACAGTGGCGAAGATTTCTATGCGCATTATCACTTTGGGAGACCTGTAATGGGTTTCATTATGACAGTTTAACAACATTCATTGCATTATTTACGTTATTAAACAGACACATTTTCAAACACATGGAGCAATGGAATAGCAATAAGCTTCAAAATTATTCCAACTGACAGTAATGGTTATGTTACGCAATCAGGGTGCTGGTCATATGACAAACTTTTAAGATAATTAGAAAAACATTCTTACAGCTAAAATAAATCAAATTATAATTATTTAATACTCTACAGCTACACTACAGGATGTCTCAAAACGATCTAACTATTTCAAGAGTCAGCGAGAAGCAAACAAGGCGCGGAGGAGGGGTGGTGCGGGCGTCGTTTACTAGAGCATTCCTTAAAATTAATCTGGAAAATTATCAAATGACCTCAGGGCCACAGTTTCTCTTTCTACAAACCAGTAACCCTGAACCAGGCATCGGTCTTCGTGAACTCCGTCACGGTGTGCTGACATCTCTTTGAGACGCGCGTGAAACACAACGCGCCGACGACCCGGGTCTAGTCTTTATCGGGCGACTCCAGTGGTGGCTTGAGGCGTGAGGGCGCTGAGATTGCCGCTCCCTCACATATGCCGCCGATCACCGGTCTACCCAAGCCGGGCAGACCTCCACTGTGTCCTCAAGGCGAGCCCCACAGTGTTGACACCGTGGCGTTTCCTCTCGCCTTATCCAGAACAGGAACCTTCCGAAACAGCCGTGTCAGGTGAGGACCTACGCCGGGCGGAAGGTGACGACGCCGTGGTGCCTCTCTATCCACTCCTCAAAGAGGGGACTTACCGCCGCTATTGTGGCGTGCCCAGCACTGGGTTGCGACAATCGCAGTCTCCATTTCGCCATGAGATCCCGTCGGAGCTCTATCCGCTATACCGCGATTTCTCTTTAGCGGAGTTATGCCCCGGCGTTTTGCCTCCTCTAGCCTCTCCCACAGTTGGGCGAGGGCTATGGTCTCCAGATCCCAATCCGGCAAGGAAACTGGTTGCTTTAGCGGAAACAGTGCGCTATAGCTGAACGGCCGAGACCCTCTGGGATGCTGTCAGGCATCGTGCTGGTCACCGCCTCAAGAACCGCGCCCACACCAGTGCCCCTTAAAGGGCCATGGACCGCACGACGCCCCGCGTACAGCCTACGGTAAGAGGCGTTTGGTGCCAGATTGGGGAGGAGCCGCCTCAGTGCAGCCCCGGTCTGTTCCAATCTGGGAGCCAAACGTTGGAAGTGCCCCTCGAAGTTCCACCGGCTTTCGAGGACGAGTCCCAGGTACTTTAGTTACTTCGTCGACCCGACGCCAATGAGAACCCCTCCTACCGTTATGGGGGAACCCTGAAGAATTCAACTTACATCTAAAACTTAAACTTACAACTAAAACTTAAACAAGTAAGTTATTGTAAAAGACATGTGTCATTTACATATTACCAGAAAGTGAGTGCTTATTTTAATTCGGAAGAAAAATAAATTAACAATAAAAGTACCTAGTACGTAAAAAACTGGGATACAACGAAAGTATAAAATGTTATCATTACAATCGTATTGCTTATATGGTAATATTAGTTCATTTATTTAAAGTAGTATGTAAAAATCTAAGATACAACAGAAGTATATTGTGTTAATAGTAGCATCATATTGCTTACATAGTAATATTAGTTAATTTAATGATTATATTCTGACATAGTGTAAATAGGTCTTCAGTTTGGCCATATGACAAACCTTGCAATAAAAAAAATTACATTCTTACAGCTAAAATAATAAAAATTATTTAATACTCTAATTATTAATCTATTGTATAAAAAGCTCCCTTAGAATGCTCCCTTAGAATGCTCCCGTAGAATGTAAAGAATTGTGTGAAAATGCATATTTAGAGGTAGAGGTTGAGGTGCACACTATATCATTCCTGCTTTTTTAAACAATATCAGCGTTATATGCGTAGACTGTTCTTTTTGTGTTATGTGCAGTATATAAATTTGCCGAACTGACAAAACTTTGCAGGATTTAAACAACTGGTAGGTACGGAAAAGGCAAGGCAGAGAATTTGCTACTTTCAGAACAGCTCTTTGTGCAGATTCGAGGGAGACAAGGATAGATTTTGATGTAGATGTGTATATTGTCACATCTATTTCAAGGACCTATCTAGTGGAAGGTCCTGAAACCCGCTGTAACTTTTTTCAGCTCCGTATTTCTTTTTCCCACCAGGACCTTGAGAACAAGGATTTCTTGCATACCAGTTTCTTTTCGGTGGATGACAGTGGTCCAACTTTCGAAATGTTATCTTGTCATCAACGGTATGAATAAGAGCTTTGCATCCTTTTTTATGGTCAGTTGAACATAACCATCTTGATTTATTACCGGAATACGTTTGTTGGCGGTAGTAAGTATATCCTTCTAATAACACCAGCAATGCGCCTCGCTTAGAGTAGACGTATCCAAGTGGGTCTGAAAAGAAGAACGGTTTTTAGTAAAGGTTCACTCAATAATAATATAATAACTAATTGCAAATAGAAATGGGCTAAGCATGCTGCCCAGAGGTACCCCAAACTTAATTTTAATTACACGAAATATCACTAGTTTTTAGTTTTATAACAAATTAATAATACTTTAAGAAAATAACCTAAACGGTTTACAATAATGTAAACCATATAGGTTAAATTCTTAAAGTACTTAAGTAGGTCTTAAAATAACGTATATGGTTTATATGACTGTAAATCACATATATTATTTTCTGAAAATAAGTTAACAAGGTAATTTCATCCAGTTTATTTATTTATTAAACAGTTAAAGCAGGAAAAAATCATTGCAGAGGACTTAATTCCATATGCATTTTCCACCAGACAATATTTTGGAAGAGACGGAACAATAAATATTGAATTTATCAATATAATCAAACGCCTTCGACATAACATTCACAGGGTGGAATATCAATGCGCAACCTACACATAGTTAGAAGTTACAAAAATTTAGCTGCAAACCTTAAATTACAAAAATATTACTTTTCACAAGTTGACAAAGTAATTCATATATGTTGTAGTTTATTTATTTAACGCTACAAGCACAAAAAACTCCGGGAGAGCTGGCAGAAGACAAAATTTGAAAATTATCGTTGTGCATTTTTAAATATTTTGGTAACGAAGCGTGGGTATAGGCCCCCGACAAGGTAAACCGACAACCTAGTCGGAAGGTCGCGGGAAACCGCTGGATGCGGGAGGCGCTGGAGCGGTCGTCGAGGAGATCCTTGGGGGAGGCTTATGTCCAGCAGTGGACGTCTTTCGGCTGAAATGATGATGATGAAAGTATTATCATTTATGTCGTAAAATACAAAATGCATTTGCATGCGCTGTCGTATACAAATATGACAATTTAAAAACGATGTGCGTAGCAGTTTGTAGTACAAACACACTCGCGCAAGCGGCCTGGGGGACAATCGCACTAAAATAATTCAACCAAAACAAAATAGCATCGCAACCAAACCAAAACTGTAGTTATGTTTCGTATCGCGCTAACCTTTTGACACATGGTTTAACCATAACTAGACCACAATTGGAAAGTAACAGCTGTCAAATTAAAAAGTTGAAACAAAGCTACCTTTTTCTGTGGCATTTGTCAAACTGATGTCGAAAAGATTGAATTTACTTATAATTTATTTAGTTTTAATTATTACTGACGAAATACATCACTCATAAATTGATTTTACTTCAATCGAAGTTAAAACTTTAGCGCGATACGAAATGGGATCGAAACTAAACCACAAGTTTAACTGGATTAGATACAAACTAGAGTTTAATTTCTAGTGTTTTATTTAGCGCGATTGCCCCTCTATGCTGCATAAACAAAACAACAGGAACAGGGAGACATACACTTCCGCTACATAATATTTCTACATTATAAGTCACTTGTCGGGGGCTTACCCACACTGCATCTTCCGGTCCGTGGTCGCCACTCGAGAACGGCCGTCGGCCCCATCGGGCATCGATCCTACGGGCAATGTGCCCAGCCCACTGCCACTTTAGTGTTGCAATTCTTCGAGCTATGTCGGTTACTCTCGTTCTTCTGCGGATCTCCTCATTCCTCATCCCCGATAAGATGGGACGACGACCTGGTGAAGGTCGCGGGAAACCGCTGGATGCGGGAGACGCTGGACCAGTCGTCGAGGAGATCCTTGGGCTCCCCCAAGGATCTCCTCCTAAACCAAGACCTATGTCCAGCAGTGGACGTCTTTCGGCTGAAATGATGATGATAAGTCACTAACTGCACCCCGCAAGGTCAGAGTTTCGCTTCCGTGGGATTGTCGGGATCAAAAGTAGCTTGTGTTATTCGTGATTATAAACTAGCTATCTGCGTCCAAATTTAATCCAAACCCGCCCAGTAGTTTTGGCGTGAAAGAGTAACAGGTATCAGGTATATCCATCCATCCGCACAAACTATCGTAGTAGGCTATTTCCCCCTGAGGGTCTCAAACGCCCGTCAGGCTAGTTATGTAGTAGCCTGTATACGTCAGTTATCCTACTAGTAGTAGGATAACTGACGTATACAGGCTACTACATAACTAGCCTGACGGGCGTTTGAGACCCTCAGGGGGAAATAGAAGAGTCAAGGAAAATTTTATATTACGACTATATAATATTACACGTACAAATATAATGCTTCTTCTACTCCTTCTCCAGCCTATAGAGGTCTAAGGACCAAGGCTTTCATTGCATTAGGGTTTGATAATCCCCCACGCTTGGCAGGCGGTTTGGGGATCGCAGTAATTTTATATTCCGCAGGAGAAGCGCTGCTGTCCGATTGCCTGATGAGAGTTCCCTTAGTCGCCTCTTACGACACCCACGGGAGGATATGGGGTGGTAGTATTCTAAGCCCGGTACCACACGGGGCAATATAATCCTAGCAATAGATAATAAGTAAAAACAAATGGGAGGGTCTAGTAAAAATATATTTTCACAGTCAAGATCTAATGCTCATGAGGATTGAAGGACTGAACATTGTAAATGTCATTAAGTTTCTCTAGGCAAATGATTATGTTCGTTGTTTGCTTTGATTAAGTACTCCTTATAAGTATGTACTGTAGCCTTGCATCCCTTTCTCCTATGTGTAGCACAGTACCATCTAGCTTTGTGATTAGCACGCGAGTTTAGCCGGTGAAAATAATATCCAGACATCACAATCATTTTCTGTCCACGTCGACTTTCAACGAAGCTAAGTGATTCTGCAAAGGCATGCAAATATTTTAATTCATTATTCTAATTATTTTTGAGCGCTATTACGTCTGCATATTTGTTATTCCGCAGCCGATCTTGTTGCATCGCATTGCTCGTGCTTTTAGAAACGTAGGTCAAACTATGTGTCAAAATTTCCCCATCAACGTAGAACTTTCATGCGTTATTAAAAAAGTTGAAAATATATTTAATAAATTTGACATATTGGAAGGTAGCTCGATGTCCTGGCGATCGTAATGTACAAAAACGTAATGTTTTTGTTTAGCGTTATTTCCTACTTTTTTTTTCCTTTTACTCGGCTCTTATGGGTCCTAGCGTAATATCTGCCCATGTGTGACCTATAATCACAGAACAGATGAAAAAGGGGGATTTCGGATTCGTATTAGAGAGCGTATCGCCGCTCCCCTCTTTAACTTCATTGAAAGCAAGAAACCAATACGGAAGCGCAAAACGTACACAAATAAATACTCTTACTTAGATTATAAGTTTGTAATTAAATAAATCGTTTATTAACCAAATAGTGTTTTTACATTTCAATACGACTAAGTACAAACTATCTCTAAAATTTACGTTATAGGGGAAACGTAATTCTATATTTTAACTTGTAGACTCCACACTAGGTCGAGCCTGTATCGTGGAGTCCTTGAGAACTGGTGGTCACACTAACGTAAGCAGTGCATTTGACGTATAATCCTATATTCATATATTTCTCATACACGCTATGGCGACCAAAACGTCGTTGTATCGATTGTTTATATCGATAAAATTGACAGGAAAGGATTTATTGTGTTCTAATTAGTGTCTTGTTGAAGTTTGTTAACATTAACTTCTTCAACACCCATAAATTTATTTTTATATTATTACAGAGCGGTCGGGGCTTTGTACCTATTGCCGTGGAGATCTTGGGAAGTTGAGGTACTGAGGCCAAGACGCTCATTAGTGAGAGAGGGCATAAACTCCGTGACAAAACGGATGACTCCCGCTCCGGCTCGTTCTTGGTGCAAAGGTTAGCCATCGCCATCCAGCGTGGCAATGTGGCAAGCGTTGCGGGGGCACCTTTGGACCGGGAATTGTTAGGGGCGGTTTGTATAATTTGACAGGACTTGACTGACATTTGTTTGTTTGTTTTGGACTTTATTTTCAGTTAATAAGACTGAAAGCATGAAATATGGAGGCAAACGTCAGTCATCATCATTTTCGTGTTTAATTTATATTTTGTAATTTTTTCTTTAATGATGATTTTGAATATATTTCAATGTAGTTTTATTGTATTATGTTTATAGCATTTACATATTCACAATGTATGTACACTTATATAGAATAAATAAGAAAAAAAAACAAATGAAAAACAAGAGATATCAAGTAAGCGAATGTAATCTTTGGGAAACCTCCGGCCGAAAGAAATACAATTAAAGATTATATTTTATAGAAATAAAAGACACAATTTACGGCAACCATAATGTGAAATACAGTGTGAAGGTTAGATTAACACAGTAATTCAAAATACGTAATTCATATTATGAATTTTAAGCGGTTTAACATACAGAATTAAAAAATGCAGTAAACATTCTAGACATGGATCATTTAACAACACAAAAGTTAATTTGTTATTATAATATATTGTTTCATAACATTTGTATTGTATATAAGATGCCAACACTCCCCGTTTGCCTGATGTCTTACCAAGTCCTTTTTAAAATATAATTATAAACTAGTGCTAGACTGCAAACCCGCCTGATGGTAAGCAGGTTTGCAATCGTTAAACGTTAAACGCTAGTTTATTAAGAGCCTGTTCACTCAAACTGAGTGAATAGGAAGGAAGATAGTAGTTGAGCGAGATGATGCAATGTTAAACCCAACAACACGACCAACGATGCTGCGTCAAAGGGAGATTGATCTGGAGACCCTCCACAACCAAACTCCCGATACAACAACATTCGGTGCACCTATCCTCCGTATGGCTTCACTCGACATCATGCCGGAATACGACGAATCCTATTAAGCACGTATATACGTATCCAATTTAGGTTCCGTACGCAAAGGGTAATAACGGAAACCAATAACTAATACTCCACGGTCCGAATGCCTGATCACCAGGCTATATTTTATCAACTGTGATAGCTAGGCAGTTGAATTTCAAATTTCAAATAATGTATTTCTGTTGCTGATATAACAACAATTACATTTTTTTCCTAGCATGGTTTAATGTTTTTAAAAGAAAAATAAATTTAATAACCGCTGTATTTAAAGTCAGACAGCCTAATTATCACCCCATAAGTTTTCGATGAAGACAAATACATGTAACAAAAAATATTAGGTGTACACCTAATATTTATTGTTCCATGTATTTGTCTTAAAAAATGGCGGCTTTGTTGTAAAAAACGGCGGAGACTTATTAGTCTCCGCCGTTTTTTGATCATGCGGACGAGCATTATCATGTAAGGGAATAATATGTCTGTTTGCTAAAATTATTAACAATACATAAATAACCTAACTACTATACTAGTATAGACGAGAAATGTTATGACACTTAAGCGTTTCATTTTTTATTAGTTAACAATAATATTCGTAAATACACATATCAATTAATATCCTTGGCTGTATGATCATTTTGTATTTTTTTTAAGCTATACATTCACTGTTGCTCTTACTTCTACTTATTAACTATTATAATTAATTTAGAAATTTTGGTATTATACATTAAAAAAAAAATTAAAGATAATTTGATATACCTACTGTAGAGCTATTCTAAAAAAATTCACCGTGGTAACTTGGGTGAAGCGAGTTTGCAATGAGCTTTCAATACCGACTCCCTAATGACAGTTAGAATAACAATTGACCTGAAGAAATGAAATCGTTTATTATGCAAGACAGATCACTGATCACTATAGTCATATCTGATCACTGTAGGTCGGAATAGGTAGAGTGAATTGGGGTCATTGATCGGAAACGTATATATGTATATGGACATTCCTCCGGATTTACGGAAAATTATCTATATTATTAAATTATATTAAATCGTAAAATCGCTTGATTTGGCCCTTTATTAGAGGCTAAAAATAAAATATTGAAATGTATTAATGCTTCGATCGGAATTTGATTGTTTTTATTTTTCAACAAGTAAATAATAAATTAGTTTAGTTTTGTTACCTTCCTATAAATGAATTTAGTAGTAATAATGTCACTACCAACATTGACAATTATTTACTTGGATCCGAAATAACATTCCGGGAAAATGGCGTATCCACGTTATTCTTTCCGTGAACATTTATGATACAAGTACTAATCACTCTACCTATTCCGATCTATGCTGATCACTTTACACGTCATATTTTATTTCACTTGACCACCCAAGTTTTGACGGTGTTACAGAATACTTATTATCTGTTGTCTTGCTTATTCCTAGCTTTACACTTCTATTAGTTTTAATCAGTAATGACCACAAATTATCTATTTATTTATTTATACTATATGGGCCTGCCTTTGGCCGAGGTCAAGACTGTGGCTGTGGCTGAGGAGTGACCTCAATCACGCCTAATGAAAAGCGATCATGGGATCTATGATGAAACATGCGTATCCATAAGATGCCAGTTCCAGGCTGGAGAACTCTGGAGCAAAGTTTTTTAGGACTCTTGAGGGTATTTCAACAGGTCCGCTGTCTACATTCACGTGTAGACTGCTAAGAGATTTTAATATTTTCAACTTAACACATAAACTTATGTGCATGCATTCGAGACTTGCGAATATATTTCGGAGGATGCGTGTGGGTCGCGTTCACGCTGATGACGTGGTCCTCGAAAGTATGTACAGTAGCTTTACATCCATTCTGACTCGAACAACGCCAACGAATTTTCGGTCCATTAGAAGTAGCATAATATGTGTAGTGGTTGAATTTTAACATACGTTTTCCTTTCATTGATATGACGAACACAGGTCCAATTTCGTCATCTGTACCTGAGAAAAAATTAGCGGTTTATTTTCGAAGTTTGAAGTTGAATCTACGTTGGTAGGTTCAGACGGCAGTAGACAACTTTTGATAAGGAGGTTAAAAAGTGGTTTACTGCCAGTATCTGTGACGGTATATCTACATATTAATTACATGTTACAAAACTCGAAAATGGACATAGCAAAGGATCTAATTCCGTAAAAAAATTCTGTGAAAACTTAAGTGAAATGACCTGTCATTTCACCTAATGCCAGACATTGACACTGAGAATATTACAGAATAGACCTGCTTGAATCGAAACCTATTTCATTCGTAATAAACAGTGAATATTTTCCTAGAGGGAAGAATCATTCCCTGGAGAAAATGATTCTAATAAGCTACAATTATATACTTTTAGATTTTAAAGTAAATCGTTTATGTCAAGAATTGGGCTTAGAAAACAAATAACAAAAAAAAAAAAGAAAAGAAAACTGCGTAATTTAATAATGCTGCTAATATAATGTATTTTTTTTTTATAATTATAGACTAGTGCTTGGCTGCAATCCGGCCTGATGATAAGCAGTGATGTAATCGTTGATGGTAAAGCACGCTAGACTAAGAGCCGATTCACTCATAAAAATAAAACAGAGTGAATAGGAAGGATGACGGCAGTTGAGTGAGGTGAAGCAATGTCAAACCCAACAACACGACCAATGATGCTGCGCCAAAGGGAGATTGATCTGGAGACCCTCCACGACCAAACTCCTGACACAACTACATTTGGCGCATCGTACCCGGTACACATCGCAACACAAATGCTCAGGCCCGTCCTCCGTCTGGTATATAGGTAGGTAATATTATATATTACAACAATCTTAAAAAATAAAGTGGATATTACAAATAACATTGATATTTTCTTCCAAGCGAACTTAATATTAACATCTTCAATGGCAAGCGATTTTACCACATACATGGAAAAACCGATGGACTCCTAAAACCTCACCGTAAAAAATTAGGTGGTCACTCAATGCTCTTTTTACATAAATTTTGACTATGAATTTTTCACAGAATATACAGGCAAGACCTTTAAATGACTAGGTTGTAGGTATGTGAGTCTGGATACAATTATAAGGCTCTTCATGTAGAACTATACTTCGGACATAGGATACTAAAATACGAGGCACTTATTTTAATTACACAAAAAATTATGACTTACGTAGAGATATAATTATATATAACGAGTGTTCCCCGCCTAAATTCGTATATAATACTACAGATTATTATATGCAATAAATTAATGTCTACTTAGGCTGGATGCCTGTGTTCCCCTTTTCCACAGTACACTTTATTTCCCAGAGTGTAAACCACGGCTTTGCAATTACTTTGAGTGGAACATTTCCAACAAATTTTGTATGAATGACTCAGGGGTGTATGATATGTATATCCTTTGAACTGCATCACTTTCTTGCCTCTCACCGACAGTATATAATCCGGTTCTGTAAAAAAACCAAAATTACTTTAGAAATGCTATTTCTTTATATAAAAACTAGCTTTCCGCCCGCGGCTTCGCCCGCGTTAACTTCGGTTATATCGCGCGTTTTAGATTTCTCTCGGGAATATCAATTTTTATCGGGATAAAAAGTACCCTATTATTTAATCCGGTCTTCTAACTATACGTCTGCAAAATTTCAAAGCAATCGGTTCAGGAGTTACGGCGTGAAAGTGGTACCAAACAAACTCACTTTCCGATGTATAATATATATATATATATATATAATATTTGGTGTACACATACAAATATTCCAGTAATCTCCCTTGGGAACTTGGTGTTTTTTTAGGACCAAAAGTAGCCTATGTTACTCTCCATCTTTTCAACTAACTGTATGCCAAAAATCAGGTCGATTGATTGCTTAGCTACGGCGTGAAGGAAGGACAAACAAACAAACAAACACACTTTCACATTTATAATATTAGTATGGATTACTTACTTGCTGTTGTCGTTGGTCCCAACATTGGAAACAATAAATTCTTGATGTAGTCAATTTCGGTTGGAGTATTGGCGTATCTGACTGACTGACACAGTAAAATACATAGCTATAGATATATATCGTTTTTTTTTTGGGAATCATCAAATGACTTCTCTCGCTCTGGGCGGAGCGGAAGGGTGTGTCAGACTTTTACTGACTAAAACTCACCCGTGTTTCTTCACTTGCCTGTGCGACGGCCAGGGTCACGGTTTCTTGTTTAACCAACCCGCATCCCTGATCCAGGAGGCATCGGTCTTCGTGGACCCCGTCACGATGTGCTGACATATCTTTGAGGAGCGCGTTAAACACGACGCCCCGTCGACTCGGGCCTGGACCTTACCGGGCGGCGAGATGCCTACTGCTCACCGCCCGCAGGCCCGCGTCTGCGGTGGCTGAGAGTTAGGTGTCGCCTTGAAAGATATAGATTCATATTACTAACGGTGATTCCCGAGATTCTTGTAACGGTCAGAAACGGGGTTACGAAAAATGTAAATTAAAAGTTTTAAGGGCCCAGTTCAGCAAAAATGCCTGACAACTAGTGAAATGTCTGGAGGTAGTCTTCAACTGAACCTGAATCAATATAAATATATTTAATTGTATACCATCATATGATAAAAAATAAAACATACTCGGTGGGAGGCCATAACATCGGCCGCCGGCAGAAGTTACCACCCACCAGACAAAGCCTTGCCGCCAAGCGATTCGTCGTGTTCCGGCATGATGTCTGGTGAAGCCGTACGGAGGACGGGTTGAGCAGTTGTGTTGCGATGTGTGCCGGGTACGATGCGCCTCATGTTGTTGTGTTGGGAGTTTGGTCGTGGAGGGTCTTCAGATCAATCTCCCGCAGGCGCGGCATCGTTGGTCGTGTTGTTGGGTTTAACATTGCATCACCTAGTTCAACTGCCGTCTTCCTTCCTATTCGCTTAGTTTTTCTGAGTGAATAGGGTCTTAATAAACCAGCGCGCTTTACCATCAATGATCGCATCACTGCTTACCATCAGGCGGGATTGCGGTCAAGAGATAGTTTTTAATTAATAAAAAAAAAACACTTCAAAATATACAATGGTTGGCCTTTTGGCGTTCTGGGATCGCTTCCAAGAAACCTTGGAATGGACAATAATTTACCTGGTCATAAAATGAGGACACAAAATATATTATAATAAATATATACATACGTATACCATAATAGATAATTTATTAACTATGGACAACTCACAGCTAAAACAAACAGAATTAAAAAAAAACATTATGTCAGACTGACAGCCAAAAAGTTTCTCGTGCTTTTTGAGACACGTGCTTTTTGTAATATACTGAAACCTCAGTATATTACAAATGGTCAATCATCCACGAACCGACCTCGAAAAGCGTTGGTTAACCTCGAAGATTGATTCGGCTGTTGTTTTTATCCAATCACGAGTCCAAAGAGACAATATGTTGAATAAAACAACCCAGATTGGAAACAGTATTGCTATTAATAAGTTTTTATTACAAGTTTTTACGAGAAAAATACGACGTTTATAAATAACAAAATGTTTAGAATTTTTCCCTATTCATGGCATTCAAACTTGGTGGGTGAGTATGTTCTTCGCGAACTTTTATAATTACTTCATCGACTGTGATGATGTTCGCTCGACATCCTCGCGACAAATGTGTAGAACATCTCCATTGTCGTTTGGTACTTTTAGAGGGCTGTTCTGAATACGTAAACCCTCTAAGACGTATAAGTCGATTCCCTCTCTGTGATTTAATAAATACCGCTGTAAATATAAATCCAGTATTTAGATTCAAGTTGGTACTGTATTATCTCTAAGGGAACTAAAGTAAAGCATTTAACTCTGGAGACAAAGCTAAATAGAATAGAAACATTTTATTTTAGACAGGAGTCCATAAGGTTAGTAACGATTTTACTTAACTTCTAGTGTTAGTATGTTACAGACAGATATAAGACACAGATGTAGATACATAATACTTAGCGTGGGGCTGCAACCACCTTCGGAACATTGGGAAATTCCATAATACGTGCACATACCTACTGAGAATACGGTTGGTTCTGCCGCGAACACGCGTCGATTCGATCAGGGATACGCATCTATTTCTACTTCATCAATTCATACTTTATCAATAAACTCGTACATAGATGAGGCATTATTTTAAAGCTTTTCTGGGCCGCTACACGGGAAAAAGTATACAAATTACTCACATCCCAGTGGTTTTTCGAAAATTTACGATTGAAAATCGATGTTCTAATACTTCACACCTAGAGTCACCTAATATTGGTAAATGTCTGATGTGTCTGTAAATGTACCTACGTACTTTATGATATAGGTTTTGTTAGACACCGCATAGTTGATCTTGATTACTAAACTGAAACGAAAATTTTCTTGAATATCGTATGTTTTTATTCAAAAATTTTAATCGAATATAAATATCGAGTATTCTTGCAATATTCTCGAAACTGGATCACAGTAAGGTTGCTGAAATGCATAGGAAACTAAATATAGCAGTAAAGCTTAAATATGACAGGAGAAGTAATTCAAAGTTTGGAAAATTAAACATGTAGGCTAATGTTGAAAGTTTTTAAATGGCAACAATAGATTATTTCTAACTACAAGTAACGACTGTTAAAGATCTACGAATAAAAGCTTACAGTGCTTTTGACGTGACAACAACGCCTTGACGTGAGCCGGCTGCACGTACGAAAAAACATGACTCGTGCGGCGTTACCTCGCTCTGAGGCGTACCATTTGAGGCTAGAAGCGAACAAAAAGGCACAATCGGCCTCCGCGTTCGGCAGCGTTCAACATCTGTCTCTCTCCTACTTTGAGTGCGCGATGCGTCAGCGTGGACAACTGCTATACAATAGTACATTTACATGTTTACGTCAAGTATGAAGTGCAGTGAAAAGTGAATGTGGTGTCAATTGTTTATAGCAACGATAAATACGGAGATAAAGGTTTGAAAAATTATCCATTCCATCAGTATTTTGTTATGACATAGTCAGGTTCAACTATCGTCAGTGACCCGACTTTACATACAACCGATTTTTTTGAGAGACGGATGAGTTTCAGTATTTTGCGGATGATGACTGGTCCACGGATCAACCTTGCTGTTTTAAGTTATTTAGTTTTTTTAAGGGGCCTGTGGCTAAATAATAAAAGCCTTACAGGTCGACCGAGCAGGTAAAGTTATGCTTGCCGCGGTTGGTCGGTGGATGGGTCACCATCTTTACATACCGAGATCCCTTAGTGCTTCGGAAAGCACGTTAAACCTTTGGTCCCGGCTGTCATTTGTAGAAATGAAATTAAATCGTTTATCAAGCAAGTAGAATCACTGATCACTTGTACAGTAAGGGTCAAAAGTGCATTACCACTTTTGAACTTTATTGTGAACAATAAGTGTCAAAAGTGGTAATCCACTTTTGACCCTTACAGTAGATGTATTTTTTTTACAGTAGGCAGTCAGAAGCCCGAAAGTTTGACAACCAGTCTTACGAAAAGATATCATACTACCCAATAACTGGGTTGTGGAGGTCAGATTGGCAGTCGCTCCATGTAAAATCCTGATATTCAGATGAATCCGGAATCAGACTGGAAGCCGATCCCAACGTAGTTTGAAGAAGCTAGGCGGATGATGATTGTTGAAAGTTTTTACGAGAAAAATGTTCAAATAAAAGTTAAAATGTTTCCTTATTCATGGCACTTGGTGGGTGATTATGCCCTTCGCGGACTCTCATAATGACGTCATCGATTGTAACGATGTCCGCCCTGCATCTTCGTGATAAGTGTGCAGCACATTTCCATTGCAGCTTGGTAGGTTTAGAAGGCTGTTCAGAGTACAGGTATCCTCTAAATCGTATCAAACGATTCCCTTTCTGTGATTTAAGAAATATCGCTGTAATAAGTAATCCGGTATTTAAATTCAGTAGTAAATTTAAATTAGTATCTATTTTACAATTCAATTTACTATTTCTCTCTTAAACAATACTAAAAAGAATTTAATTAATGGGACATAGTTGAAATATCTCATGTTTCTGTAATTCTTTTTTTATGTTGCCCAACACTGGGTATTACTTAGTTATGTATCGTGGGTGCATTTACAAACATTTAACCTCACATACCAGACCCGGAACAACTACTTTAAGGCCATACAATTATTTGTTCCGTAATAGAATCCGCAATTTAATTGAATTGATCTGCTAGCCGCCGCCTGTGTCTTCGCTCGCGTGGAGTTAGTTATTTGATCATTTTATTTTAACCCCAAAATATACAGCATACATTTCATATTTTTGGTATGTTCCGCTCCTATTAGTCGCAGCGTGATGTTAAAAGCCTAAAGCATTCCTGGATTAATAGGTTATTCAATGCCAAAAGAATTTTTCAAATCGGACCAGTAGTTCCTGAGATTAGCGACATTATTCAAATAAACTCTTCAGCTTTATATATTAGTATAGAATAGCAAATAAGGCAGTTTTATTGAAGGCCTTAAGTTTTTATTGAAATGCTATTAAACATTGCTAAATGGGCCTATCCTTGACCTCGAACACCCCTGGATAGCAACGTACACCATTTTTCTTACTTCTTTATCATATTGTACCTTGTCTATTGGTATCCAAGAACATAAAAAGAGAGACTGCAGGACGAGGTCAAACTTACAGGGAGCAACTAGAGGAAAGATCCTCAAGATTGAAATAGAAACAAGAGTTGAGGAATTTGCCAAGAATGCCTCTCGGTAAATACCTCCTCCAGGTCTTTTCTTGCTGAATTGAGAGCCATATAAAAGAGTGAAAATAATTCAGAATAAAGAGGATTATAAATAAATAAAATTACGTAGTCATATAACCGAAAGTAATATGGGTGGAGAATATATCGCACCTTTTTATTGTTCAACATTGTTGCAACAAGTTCAACATATCAACATTGAAATCTTCAAAATTCGAATTAGGTCTCTATTAGTACGATATATTACGCCGACACTTTTTTTGACGATGGTTATCATCAGATGACCTCTCCCGCTCTGGATGGAGCGGAAGAGACTGTCAGACTTTTACTGACTAAAATCCACCCATGTTCTTTCACTTACCCGTGCTGCAAGAGCCAGGGTATCTCTGTCGAACAATCCGCGGGCCTGGCAGATGTAGCGTCGACCTCAAATTTGTACAACACTGAGTTGACTCATTATAACACAACAAAAACATCTTGAGGAAACCTGGACTTTAAGTCTGAAACCAACCCGCATTGAGCAAGCGTGGTGATTACGCTCAATGCTTCCCTGTACTGATACAGACATCCATCAGATTATTATTATTATTTCAGACATCATCAACCTTTTAGCGTCTCACTGCTGGGCATAGGTGGAGAGGAGTCTCAAAGAGACCTGTGCCCAGTAAATGTCAAATGTTAATGCTTTTTTATTTGGTATTTAACATGAATAACATTATATTGCTTTTTTTTATATTAATTTATAAACCAGCGCTTGACCGCAATCCCGCCTGATGGTAAGCAGTGACGCAATCGTTGATGGTGAAGCGCACTAGTTTATTAAGAGCCTTTTCACTCTAGCCTTGAAGACATTCAAATTGTAGTCCGACGGAAACACCGCCGCAGGCAAATTGTTCCAGTCCCTCGATGTACGCGGTATAAAGGAGGACCCGAAACACTTCGTCCGGATCGTAGAGGTGTTAACAACATAAGGGAGGAAACTCGCCGTACAACGGGTCGTCCGATGGTGGAACGGAGATGGGGGAATTAAATCGTGCAATTCCCTCGCACACTCCCCAGAATGTATCCTATAGAACACCGAAAGGCTGGCTACTCTACGCCTGTGCTCTAGGCTTTGGAGATCAACTCTAGTTAAAATTCCTTGGTATAATATAACATTAGCGGTGAAAGGGAGTGGACGTGTGGGCGCGTGGTACTTAGATTACGCTACCAAGCGGGCCCAGTGCGGTTTGGTAGATGTCCCATGTGTCCGAAGTTTGGCCTCTAGGACATGCAGGTTTCCTCACAATATTTTTCTTCAGTTTTGAGAACAGTGGTGATGATAATTTACACAAAGCAAAGCGCTTAACGGATTCTCGAGTGGCGACCACGCCCCGGAAGACGCAGCGTGGGTAGGCCCCCGATAAGGTCCACCGTAGGTCTTGTAAAAGTCGCGGGAAAACTCTGGATGCGGGAGGCGCACGACGGATCATCGTGGAGATCTATAGGGGAGGACCATGTCCGGCAATGGACGTCTTTCGGCAGGAATGATGAAGATGATGATGAAAGCGCCTAACGGGGTTCGAACCTACGACCTACAACTTCTAAATCGTGGCTGATAGCACTAGGCCACTACTGCTGCACATTTGTATAAATAAAATCGTCATGACAAACGCCTTATAAAAAAAAACAAGATAATAAATTATGAAGTTACTAGCTTTCCGCCCGCGACTTAGCCCGCGTGGAGTTCGGTTATATCACGTTTCCAAGAGAACTCCTCAAAAGTCCGGAATCAAAACTACCCTATGTTATTTCTCAAGGTCAACTCTACCTTTGTACCAAATTTCAATAAAATCAGTTCAGTGGTTTAGACGTGAAAGCGTAACAGACAGACAGACAGAGTTACTTTCACATTTATAATATTAGTAGGGATTAGTTTTACTTCTTCGTTGCATTCGAAGGAGGAGCATGATTGTGTTGATCTCGTATTCTTATAATTAATTCACTTTCTGTAATGATGTCTGCCCGGCACCCTCGCGCTAGATGGGTAGAACATCGCCATTGTCGCCTGGATGTTTTGGAAGGCTTTTCAAAGTACGTGTATCCCTTAAACCGTATGAGACGCTTCCCTTTCCTTGATTGTATGAATTCCGCTGCAATAATAGATTATATTTTATTAGTAAGTTATTTGAATCATCGTAATTAAATTATCCTTTATCCTATGGATAAGTGAGTCCTGCAAAATCCTTACACTTAGGACCGGAGATGCATTTGTCCTGCATGCTTTGCGATGATAATAATTTTTAACATTCGTTAGTGCTGGGTAATCATAACCATCATCATTTCAGCTGAAAGACGTCCAGTGCTGGACATAGGTTCCCCCAAAGATCTTCACGACGACCGGTCTTTCGCCTCCCGCATCCAGCAGTGCTGGATCATACAGAAGTTTAAAAAATATAATCAATTACTAATTAAATAATTATAATCTATTTCATGGCACATTATTTTTACGAACAAACAGAGGAGGTAGATCGTATGGTACAGGTAAATATAATTTTTCTCTTCAAAAAGATGCAATTCACACATCCAAATTTTTTTTTTTATTTCTAAACAAAAGTAACTGTTATAGATCTACATATTGACTAAAAAAATAACACAAAAATAAATTCGTTAAACAAAAAAACACTCACTGTATTTTTTTTATAGTTTGATTTGTTCATGATTATGAGAAAAAATTGCACGATTTATCGGTCAAAACATTACCGAGTATTGGCGCTTAACGACTCCTTGTAATATATATTACCGGACAACCTTGGAGTTATCAAAGAAATGTATTTTAACTTTCTTCATATCCTGAGGAGGATGCCTGTGTTCTCCATTCACAGCGATCACAAGGTCGTCCAGAGTGAAGACATGAGCGTGGCATCCCAATGGTGAATGAGTAGAGCACCGCCATCTCTTTTTCCTCGATTTTGAGGGCAGTGATGAGTACGTGAATCCATTTACTTGGATCATTTTCCTGCCCCTTTGGGAAAGTACGAATCGGACTGAAATTATTGTAAGAATATGTTAGAAAAATAATAGGTAAAAAATCATCAACAAAATGTTGTCATTCTGATATTAAACTAAAGCTTTAGATTTTGTATTGTGTATTAATTTTATACAGAATGGTGCTGACAATACGACAATAAATGAAAACACGAACAATGCTGATTCATAGGAATAATCCTAAACCATAGAAAAAAAAACCTAGCATCAAAAATAAAAAAAAATCAAACAAACTAAATCGCATAAAAATGCAACGGGACAGAACATCCTTTAAAAATATCGGTTTACTGACCTCCAATCGGCAACAGCGCGATCCTGTATCGACTTGCTTTTTTCGCGCCATTATTATTAAAGTTTGATACCGCAGGATGCGGTGGCCATTAACCTGTAAGCGCTTCCTTATCAACATGTAGAAAATGTGAAAAATGAAAAATAATTTCCTGTGACTATACTAATGGACATATTTATATGATTTTTTATGGGTAGACTGAGAATGTGTAGAGGTACACGATGTTTAATTTATTGTCATATTGTCAGCATCACTCTGTATATTGCGTTTTTTGTATCTCACTTTTTGGTGTACCGACTGACGTCATACCATCAATGCTGGCAGTCGCCGAAAACTATGGCTCACACTCGCATTGGTTTACAGTATTATGCTAAGCAATGGATGTTTTCCCCCAATTTGTTCTTTTTTGTTTTCTTTCTTTGCTTCGTGTTCTATCGCAAATAAACTTTAAACCGCAAATACACACGTCATGTCTATATCATGCGCAAAATTATGATGGTAGCTTGACAGGTAAAATAGGTCATTGTGAAAGTGTATGCAACGATCTACGATACAGTAAATAATAATTAAAATTAAAATAACTCGCTCGTGGTACTTAAGACTTTTGTATATTATTTTAAATATAAATTAACAGAATAAACAAAAAGGAACTACTAAAAATACACAATAAATAAAACGGTAATAAAGTAATTTATAAAATTATTACATACATCTGGTCTGCATTAGTCGAAAGTAAGACATATAAATGAATAAACGAATGATGTAATCTGACCGATTTCAGTCACGGCAACCATCTTCAATTTAGATTTTAACGTTAATTTGCTCGCGTGTTTCTTATGTAGCCAATTTTGTTTAAGACATATAAAGGACTAATTAAAAGAAGCCCAAGATACGATAGTGAAAGTGGCAGGACCACATAAATGGAAGCTCACGTATGTTGAGCAGGTAGACGCTTAGATCTCTTCTTCCCCTTACCTTCAATGGTACCGTTATACCCATTAGCCCTGCTGTCAAAGATCTCGGTTTGCATCTTGACTCGACACTTATGTAGCTGGCAACATCAGGTATCTTGTGTTAGTCAAAGGGTCTACCGTACTCTGCGTTCCCTGTATCGTCTGAGGAACTTTTTATCCCATAAAACGAAAACTATACTTGTGCAATCTTTGATTTTCCTTATAGTCGACTATGGTAACGTGCTACTTTGACTTGATTGTGGTTTTGCTGGTTAAGCTAGACAGATAACTCAACAATAATATAAATCATTTTCAATGTAATGAAATTAACCAAATAAATAGGGTACACACATTTATTCTTTTCAGCATTTGCCGATAAAAACAACAATTTTTTATGCAGGTGCGAATGCAAAATCGTTGTTTTTTTATGGACAAAAGATCGGGAACAAAGCTGAATAAGTATAGTAAGTTCATAATCAGTTAGTTGATTAAAAGTTCTTTATAAACCATGTTATGTATTATAGAATTGATCTCACAGTCAAAAATACATTCTCAATATTACACTCGTTAATAAAACTTACGCACGACGACAACAACAATATCAGTCCACTATTATCCCACTACAGGGTAAAGGCCTATCCCCATACATAAAAGGCACGAGTATTAATCACCATGATTGCTCAAGACGCGTTGGTGATTTCAGATGTTCAGTTATCATATGAGCGATGTCCAAGGTAAATTCGGAAACCTCTCATAGTACCTATAGAAATTTAAAAAGCGAGTATAAAATGCGAGATCTACTCATACTTTTTTTCTTAAGATAATTATTATTAATGGCGAATTATTCAAAAATCTGGTTCAAAATTAAACTTCATGAACTGGGGCCCTGCAACCGTCTGTGGAAATTATCTTTACTCCGGAAGAGTAGAGCTTGATGAATCTAGTTTAACATCCTTCAGTAAGTCATGTTGATGATGATCATTAACAGAAAATATGACATCATCAATGGTTCTGATAGCAGCTCTGCAGCCATGCCGATGGTGAGTGGAACAGGCCCATCGGATTTTGGTGCCTTGGGCCCGGACTTGGTAGAAATTGTGTCCATTCAGCCTTATCATTCTCTTTCCACGACGCGAGGTGATGAATGTTGCTAGAAATAGAGGGATATATTATTTTTTTTTTAACTTCTGCACAAGTAATAAATAGGCTTTTGATTTATAAAGGCGAATTATTGCCTCAATCATTTGACTAACAGAAAACCTTACATAAATGAATCAATGATTTTGAAACGCGTTTCGAGGAATCAAAAGATTTTGAAACGCGTTTCGGGGAATCAAAGAGTAAACGATATTTTACCGTTTACATTTAATCAGATAATTTGAATATGTTTCACCAGCTACAAATTTTTAATAACGTTTTTACTTGATTAAACCAAGAAAAGAGAGAAGTTATTATATTCTCTCAAAGTTTGATTGAAACCCGTTGATTGATTTCACTCACACAATAAGTTCATAAAATACATAATAAACACCAAAAAATTTAAAAACCCATTTTAATTATCATTGACAATTAACACAAAGATAACATAAATTAAGTAGTGACTTAGCAAAAACATTATCACCCGGAACTGTTGTTACTTTTCGTACATTTCCATCAATTTTAAAATTAATAACAATAGAAAAACATAACGAAATTTCACGCAAGTTTAAAATAAAAGTATAAAGTACAATAAAAAAAAAAGAAATCATATATCTGAACACTTCACACCACACCAATGAATTCATCACGACGGATATTTCTTACGATGTATGGGCCGGGCCACAGCAGGTCAAGCTACCCAAGACTAAAAAATATTCCTAATCAACATTCAGCCTTAATGCTTTAGGCATAAAGTTAAAAATCTAATAATGGACTCTGACAGATTGTAGTAGGTTGAAGTATGCTGTCATCTGTACAATAATGTAAAAACATTTGTGCAAATAATAGGGAATCTATTATGTAATTTTAAGAAGGTCAACGTCTGATCCCAATCTCAAAATACCTTTCAATCTACTACATTTTTGACAAGTATTTTATTATTTCATTCATTATGTCATTAAATCACTGTAATGAATGAGATTTATGTTCTTATAATTATAAACTAGCGCCTGACCGCTATCCCGCCTGATGGTAAGCAATGACGCAATCGTCGATGGTAAAGCGCGCCAGTTTATTAAGAGCCTATTTACTCAAAAAAAAACTGAGTGTACCTATAGGAAGGAAGACGGCAGTTGAGCGAGGTGATGCAATGTTAAAACCAACTACACGACCAACGATGCTGCGCCAAAGGGAGATTGATCTAGAGACCCTCCACGACCAAACTCCCAACACAACAACATTTGGCGCATCGTACCCTGCACACATCGCAACACAACTGCTTAAACCTGTCGTCAGTGCGGCTTCACCAGACATTATGCCAGAACACGATGAATCGCTTGGCGGCAAGACTTTGTCTGGTGGGTGATAACTTCTGCCGGGAGCCGTTGTTATGGCTTACTACCGAGATTAACACCAGATTAACATTTATATCTCATTTAGATAAAAACTTTCAAAATCTAGCCGCATACTAGATAAGGATAATGTTTTAAAATTTGTTACTATTACTTCTATTTGCTGAATGCTTGGCATTCACAAATTCAATTAGTTAAAAAAGTTGACGTTTTACGCCTCACACCTATTTATCTTATTCGATAATAATTCTTACATCACCATTCATTATATTAATATTTAAAAGAATCACAATTTGGTGTCGTTACAGAACATAAATAATATTGCACTATAATCCTATTCTTATTAAAATATAAGCGTGAAAACTTTTATGTAAGTATGTCTGTTATTCTTTCATGCAAAATTGACCCTTATTTGTTTTAAGTTTACTTCAAAATTGTCATATATTATTAACCTTATGTATTGTTATTATTACACATGGAAACCTAAAATTGGCGATAAAAAATGCTCATCAAAATACTTATATTTCGTAAAATATATTATGCATCGCTGTTAGTTGCCTAAATAGATGAATAAAAACTACTGACCTTGCCAACACTACTGAATCGAATAATGAGTGAAAGAGTCAAAAATATCCAAACATCCTCACAATTTTCACATTTATAATGTTTTTAGTGGGATAGTAAGTTTAGTGGGATAGTAGGAGGTAGAATAGTATGAAATAGGATAGTAGAAATAATGATAGGAAATAGGATTATAGCAGCAAGGATGATAGCCTCGTATTTTTTAAATTATGCTTAAGAGCGTATTACGCACGACTGGCAAAGTTGCATTTTGGTGTCATATTTCGTAGTTTTCGGAGCTATATTTTAAAAATATTTTCTACTAACTATTTACAATTAGGTGAAAAGTGTGTAAAAGGTAAGAAATCATTGCGTTGATAGTTCTATTTATATGCAAATAATGCATTGAAAACTTGCAAGGCGTTATTTTCATAGTAAAATAACTGTAAAAATTACGGTAAACTTACTTTTTATCCACTATTCACCTAATTATATGTTTTTTTAAATAATTATAAACCAGAGCTTGACCGCAATCCCGCCTGATGGTAAGCAAAGATGCAATCGTTGATGGTAAAGCGCGCTAGTTTATGAAGCCTATTCACACAAAAAAGACGGCAGTTGAGCGAGGTGATGCAATGTTAAACCCAACAACACGACCAACGGTGCTGCACCAGAGGCAGAACATATTTTTAAAATATAGCTCCAGTTTAATAATAAAAAAAAATACGAGTGTGCTTATGACCACACGACTGAAGTGAAACTTCTTTCGCTCCATCTGTATGTATATATATACGTGTGTGTACAATATATACATGTATACACATATACATATATTAATTTTCTATAAATATTTAAATTTATTTCATGGTTTCATTGGTAAATTAATATTTTTGCATAGATCTTCTATTTTTTTTTTACCAAGCTCGCGCCACGGGCGCCTCTGTGCTTATATCCCCCACTTAACTTCCGTTCGCCTTGACCGATCACTTTTCGTAACGCTTACGTCACGCGTTCGCCAGCTTACTCCCCAAGTCAAGCGTGCGTAAAGAAGTTTCACTTCAAAAATTGAAATCCACGAAATATGACATTAAAATGCGACGTTGCCAGTTGTGCGTAGTAAACTCTCTTAATATTAATAATTGATTGCTTTGCACATCCTGCAATGTGAACATCGCTTGATTTTATTTAATCTGTAAAATCAGCCTTAAATGGTACTAATCACAATACAGTATCACCAATCCATTGTGAAGTAGGTTCGTGGTTGTGTATTTCTGACAGACTAACTATTTTATATTCTATCGTCCTCACAGATGCTCTGCAGCCTTTGGAGTGGTGGGACGAGCAGTACCAACGGACGTCCGATTTTCCTTCGTATCGATTACGACAGGAATATTTGAAGCCATTGTAAAACAGTTGGCGCTTGCCGCGAGGAGTTGTGAAGATCATTGGTCCTGGAAAAAACGAGTTATTAGCAAATATTGACGGTGTATGAAGTATTAAAGCTCAAGGTCCCACAGAGAGTTATGAAGAGGGCTATGCTAGGTATTTATCTACTTGATCGAATCAGGAATAAGGAGATTCGTAGAAGAACTATAGTCGCTGACATAGCATAGCGGATTAGCTCTCTGAAGTAGCAGTGGGCGATGCACAAAGCTCGTAGAGCCGATGGCCGATGGGGCAGAAAGGCTCTTGAATGGCGACCACGTACCGGCAAGCGCAGCGTCGGACGCCCACCGACTGGATGGTCGGATGACCTGACAAAAATCGCAGGGAAGCGCTGGATGCAGGCCGCGTCCTATGGTTCTTTTTGGAAATCCTTGGGGGAGGCCTATGTCCAGCAGTGGACTTCGTTTGGCTGAGATGACCATGATGATGAACTATTAAAAACAAAATAATAGATCTATTTTGTTTTTCTTTTTATAAGAGTTAATTATCTAACTGCACGTATTTCAGTGACTAATAATTCTAAATTTATTTCCATCGTTGCTTCGTTGTTTTATATTCAAAAGAGTTAAACATAGAAATCTTTCTGTTACATTAAAACAATTTCATAAAGATCTCAATTGGAGTAAGGGTAAGCTTATTTGCTTATCATGGGTAAGTAAATTAAATAAGTTTATTACATAAATCTAATGCAATAATTTTAATACAATATCAATACAATTGTGTTTTCTTATAATACCTTTATATAAATAAAAGTTAAATTTTGAGATTATTGCATGTAACAATTCTAAATAAATAATTTATAATATATACCCTATCATTTATTTATTTAATCTTCCGCACGTGAAATGTACAGAGGCGGTCTTAGTGCCTTAGGCATTCTCTACCAGTCAGAGGCGTCAGAGGGAGATTGATCGGGAGACCCTCCACGACCAAACTCCCGACATTTGGTGCATCGTACCTGGCTCACATCGCAATAAAACTGCTCAGACCCGTGCTCCGTACGTCTCAAAAACTTGTCTGCTTACCAACCTGAATTGGTAATTGAATCTTCTTCATCTCATCGTTAATCCTAGTCGTCTTAGAAGTTCAATCCAACTGCTAACTGCTCATTTTGGCTAAACCTCGATTTTTTTCAAGAAGCGACTGCCGTCTTACCTCTACAACCCGATGGCGATATCGAAGCATTGCAGTTAGACCAATTGTAGGATTTTGAGGGCTCCAACAACCCGTAACGACTGCCATTAGATGTTCGTATGGCAACCGGGACTAACGGCTTAACGTGGCCTCCGAGGCACGACCAGACCAGTGAAAATATTCATATTCATGCATACAAATATTTGCACTCCGCGGGGATCGAACCCGCGCCTCCTTGCGCAGCGGCCGCGTTCGTTACCGCTACGCTACGAAGGCTATCAATTGGTAATTGAATATTGTTGAAAATTTGAAACGAAAGCCATCGCTGCTGCAAGTGTGTTACGAAATTATTGCGGTAGCAGTTCATTCTTCCACAATCACAATAATTTTTAAAGTTTTACTTCCCAAATATCATTCAGCCTTATATTCAAGTACCGCACAACAGAAGGCACAGGTGTTTCTGTTCCAGAGAAACATGCACAGGATATTACGTAATCCACAACAATCATTTCTTCAGTGGTGCTAAAAAATGGCCGTCAAAAACCGAACTGCTCTAAGTGACCTTTAGGCCCTTTACCATTCAAAATTGCAATGAGTTTTACTGCAGTGAGATTGCTGATTTCACTGCAGCAACTATTTATCGCATCATTGGCAGCCATTTTAATATTTGTGCTGGCACGAGCCGTTTTCACGCAAAAGACGTCAATTTCATCTTTTATCACTTCCTCTGATGGTTGCATGACGTCACTAAGTTTGTTATCTTCGTCGATTGATTCTTCTGCTGAGACTACACATAACCCATCTTCTATTACTGTCGATCCTGCAAAATAATGCTTTTTTATATATATTTTTGTCCTATCAGATGCGTTTAGTTGTGCTATGTAGATGGTAATAGAAAAAAACCAAGATATTGACTGTAACTGTGAAGTGTTAAAATGTAGCACCATTAAAATTATTTTATTTATTTATTTATAGTTATTTAAAACGGGGCCAGTGCTCAACCGAATATTTCGACAGTTAAACGTCTCTTAATTTTAACCAACTTTTTACGTACATAAGGGGAAACTGTGGGTGTTGTAGACTGCAATAAGGATTATTAAATTTACAAACACTGTAAAATACTTGGCTGTGTTTATACAAAATACAGTCAGGAAAATCGATATACTGTATTCGATGTTTAAAACAGTGTTGATGGCATTAAAATGCACAAGAGAACTTTTACGCACTGTCAACTGTTCGCCAGCGACAATAGGGTATTTGACTAAAAAAAACTAATTCCGTCAGTCAGATTTCCAAAAAATACTACGTATTTTTTGTTTTATCTAAACAATAAAAATTGACAAATATAAAAGGTATCAAAGATCAGGAGTGGTGACTGGTGACGTCACTGGTCGCTAAAAAGTGTAGCGTCTAGTGACGTCACACGAGTTTTCAACGCACTGTGTCGTCTTCATTTTTTGTTTATATTTGTTTATATGAAAAAATAAAATATACTAATAATATTTTTGGAAATCTGACTGACAGACTAATTAGTTTTTTTTAGTCAAATACCCTATGGCGGCAGCGTCCCTTAGCAACCAAAACATAGTAAAATCACCCGGGCGAACATCGACTTTTTTGATATTATGGCATCAAGTAGTCCCGTACCGTAGTGTGGTACCGGGCTTACAAAAGTACCACCCCATATCCTCCCGTGGGTTGTCCTGCAGTGAACCTCTATAGGTTTAGAAGAAGAAGATCCCGTAGTTGACCTTAAGAGGTCGTGACTACTTAACCGGACTGTAGATCGACTAAGTGCGTAAGCACCTCTTTGAACCATGTATAGTAAGCCACAGTCGACGTCGACCGAGTCACCGGCGATTAGTCGACAGTGCGTAATGGCTATAATTAATATAAAACAAAGTGCATTAAACACATTGTTTTGTGAATTTGCTCATGTATCATAACATTTAATTTCAGTTAGTAGGTATCATCAAAAGAAATAAATACAGTATTCATGTATTAAATTCTTATGAATGCTTCTTGTGAAAAGGAACTTGTTACTCTAGTTTTGATTTTAAAAATAATCGCTATGTACTTTATACTGTTTGTATGGTAAATACCTGTCTTTGTCATATCTACCTGTCTTCTCGCCCGCAATCATTCTGCGATACTTGTGTGCGAAGGGGATTCTGAACCTGCAATAAAAACTACAATCAGCCTTTACCTATGAAGATAGAACATATATTATTATTTTAATAACCATTTGCCATAAGAACGATTTAACTTGCAAAAATTCAGGAACGTACGAAAAACACTTAATTTATTAACACAATTATTTTTAAAACAACTATAAAATTTGTAACATGTTTTTGAGAATATTAAACAATAATTTGTAACATGTTTTTGAGAACATTAAACAATAATTTTAAATTTAAGATTATTACAACAAAACAACATTCGTATCATAACAATAAAGCCCATTGTATGTTTTGTCTTGAATGTATTTTGTTCGATGTTTGATTGCTGTACAATATAGAATATAAAGGAATAGAATGTCTCTGACATCGACGCACAAACGAGTACCATGAATCCAGTACATGATTCTGAACCCCCCACAGGTGAAATTTTTCGTCGGATTTTTTCTGATTAAAAAAAAATTATATGCTGTTTGTTTTTCACTTTAAACCGTTCATAATTGCTATACTTTTATAATCCTATAAGATTTTAAAGTAAAAAATAACTATTTCGCTAATTACACAAAAAAGCGCAATGTGAACAAAACTCGAAAAACTATCCTATCAGCTGATTTAATAAAGTTCACATCAGGGGTCAACGTCATACCCACAAACACGCGCGGCGGCACGCTTGCAACGTTCAAAGGCCCAGCCGACACATTTTTTTAAACACTGTTATTTCTGTAACCGCTTATTAACGATATAAATGACTATCATAATTTTGTTAGTGGCATGCGGTGTAGCCTTCTCGCGAAGTTTGCGTTACGATGTCAGATACACCCTGGATAATTAAATAAATGTTCCAAAGGCATAATTTTTTCGTCAGAATTTTATCACCAACCATGGTAGAGAGATTTAATACCTGGGTTACAACGTTTTTAAAAATTACGAGAAAGTTTTTATATGTGGGAATAGGCCTTTTGTTGATCGGTTCAAGGACAGTGAACGAGACATTATAGAAGTTTTATTGTTATACATTCTGAGGAGCTTTAGTGGCTACAAAGCGACAACTTGTCCGAAAAGATGGAGACAACCTCAAACATCTAATGGTTACAGGGAAGGTGGATGGACGAAGTTCAGGAGGTCGCAGTCCAATAAGGTGGACTGACCAAATTCGTTCAACTTTGGACACCGGCCTGCATGATACTATACTCGCGGCCAGGGATCGTAACAAATGGCGAACTATCGTAAAGGAGAAGACAATGCCACAGGGACAGTAGGTACGATCCTCAGTAATGAGGGGAACGACTTGAGGAGGAGCAGGAGGAGGAGAAAGCGATAACTTATTCTTCATGTTCAGGATGATGATTGTGAGTTGGCAATGGGCTGCACACCTCACCATCAACCATGTAAACAACGCTATTGCAGCCTTTCTTATGTTTAATACAGCGCCATCTTGTTTTTTCCATTCCATAATCAATGTGAGTCCTCACATGAACGTTGTACGAGAAGCCAGCCAGTATCATTTGTGGTTTTCCTCTTCTATTTGCTTTGTATCTGGGTATTCCAATATTGGATATGTTCTCTGTAATAAAGAAATAAGCGTCAATTTTGCATGGTTTAAGAAGGTGCTGAAAGTGATCGGTGACTGATTAATAACAACCAAATAGGTCGATGGAATAGCGCGCGTGGGGCCGCGGGTGTCTAAATTCTTCCACGGCCCTACACCCTCATGTTTTCCCATTCTGTCTCGTCTCCTGCACGGGGTAGTGAGGTGTTAAACTACCCCGTGCATCGCCTCAGAGGTGCGCGCCAGCACACGTGCGCGCCTCCACCTCGGGTCCACCAAATAGGGGGCGGGGACTTCCCCATGTCGCTCGCCCCTGGCCCCATTCATGGGGGGCGGAAGAGGGCGTTATCCGCCCTTCCTCGGCGCCCGGTGCGTCTTCTGCAGCCCGGGAAGGGAGTTAAGATCTCCCTCTCCCGTTGCGCAGTTTCCTTCTGCGACATCACGTCCTCGCAGAACGACACCACCATGTCCCACGACTCTGCGCTACCGACCATCTCATTCTCCGCACTACTGCCGGCAGCATCAGGTCGCCTCTTACTACATTTGTGAGGACACGGCGCTGCTCCTTCCAAGCTGCACACTCGGAGAGCGTGTGCCGCGCCGTGTCCACCCGCATTGGACGAAGTGATGGCACCGAGCGTCCAGCTCCCTGCCTAAAAGGTTGATGGACTAGGTTAACCTATACTTACCGCGGTTGTTCCGTGGATAGGTGATGATAGATCTTTAAATACCGAGAGCCCTCTGTGTCTTGGGAAGCAAGTTAAGCTGTTGGCGTCAGCGGTTATTCGTGGATTCTACATTTATAATGGTTCTAAAGTCTGACAATCAGTCTTACTAAGGGTATTATATTACCTAGTGTCTAGCTAAACTCAATTTTTTTTTAATAATATGGAATAGAATATTATGTACACCATATAGATTACAGAATATAAATATAAAGATTTTACAAAGGGTGACACAATGGGCGGTCTTATCGCTAAGAGCGATCTTTTACAGACAACCTTTGGATGGAATACTAAGGGGAAGGAGAGAGAAATAGGTAGGTACAGTGGATGGTAAACAGTAATGCAGTCGTTGATGGTAAAGCGCACTAGTTAATTAAGAGCCTATTCATTCAAAAAAACTGAGTGAATACGAAGGAAGACGGCAGTTGAGCGAGGTGATGCAATGTTAAACCCAACAACACGACCAACGATGTTGCGCCAGAGGGAGATTGATCTGGAGACCGTCCACGACCTGATACAACAACATTTGGCGCATCATACCCGGCACACATCGCAACATAACTGCTCAGACCCGTCCTCTATACAGCTTCATCAGACGTCATGCCGGAACACGACGAATCGGTTGGTGGCACGAGTTTGTCTGGTGGGTGGTAACTTCTGCCGACAGCCGACCTACCACCGAGTTACTGATTACCATTGTTTTACATGTAAAATAATCAGTAATTTCTATAAAGAGGCTAAGCAGCAGATGAATAAGAAGGTGTGTAATGCAATGAACATATACACATACATATGTAGGAATGAATCGGAATGAAGTGTGAGTACAAAATAATAATAAGTGTGAGTAGGTATTTGTGTATATGTACACTACATTGCAAACATCTTGATATTTTTGTTTTTTTTTTTTGTTTATATTTTCTATTCGTGAAAACTTCGAAAGCAACTCTTATCTTTAATGAGACAAAGTTCAACTCCACATTTTTCGCACGATAGATATGTTTTGCCTTTACAGCCAGGATATTTACACCGCTGTCGTTTTTCGTTCCAAAGGGGAATATGTTCAAATCCGTCACTTCTGACATCCTCAGGTGGTAGGACCACCTTATTCTTTCTCTTAATTCCAAATTTATCCGGGAAATATGGTCTTTTTATTTTCTTTTCTATACATAGTGGGTCATTTAGCTTTTGTGGGAATGAATCGGAATGAAGTGTGAGTACAAAATAATAATAAGTCTGAGTAGGTATTGGTGTATATGTACACTACGTTGCAAACATCTTGATATTTTTGTTTTTTTTTTTTTTGTTTATACTTTCTATTCGTGAAAACTTCGAAAGCAACTCTTATCTTTATTGAGACAAAGTTCAACTCCACATTTTTCGCACGATAGATATGTTTTGCCTTTACAGCCAGGATATTTACACCGCTGTCGTTTTTCGTTCCAAAGGGGAATATGTTCAAATCCGTCACTTCTGATATCCTCAGGTGGTAGGACCACCTTATTCTTTCTCTTAATTCCAAATTTATCCGGGTAATATGGTCTTTTTATTTTCTTTTCTATACATAGTGGGTCATTTAGCTTTTGTGGGATTGGCGTTTGCGGCTCTTCCCTCGTCTGTTCTGTAAGCAGACACGCAAAAAATCAGACAAACACGTAAACCTTTTTAACTACACTGTATTTTTAAATAGTTCCAAGGTTTTATGGAAATTGCTCATAAAAATAAAAGGCTCAAATGATAGTTCCTATTGACTCGATAGATGGCGTTGTTCATTTCGCACTCGTTGAATGGCGGTAAAAGATTAGGCAGCTAAAATATCAAAGATTTTATTAATTCTTTTTTTATATATAAAACATTCAAGGTTAAACTATAAAAGTATACAAAGGTTTATAATTTGAAGAAAGCAAAGACAATTTAGTACAAAATGCATGACGCTCATATAAAGGGTAGGAGACCGCTGGATGATATGATAAGTGGTGTCTGTAATTGCAATCTGAAAGATTTATTTTGAATTAAGAACCATACATTTTTACAAGAAGGAAAAAGAAATGAAATAAAAATCGCTTACATTTAATATAATATTTCAATTTAGACAAGCGAAAATTAGATTGATACAAGCGAAAATGACACTCAAGTGAGAAATTGAAAGATTCAGGACACTTATCAAATCTATGAGTGAAATTTATATGCAATAATTTAACATGAATGACTAGATACATTGATTACTTAATAAAATAACTAAAACCGTTGGGTATCAACAACTTTACCCCCTTATCCAAAAACGCTGCTTAAAGTTAACTAGTGATTAGCGATTCTTTAACCATTCAATTTTGACCTTTTAACGTCACTCAACTTAAATCATCCTTTATGAATATACACCACAGTGTTTAAGGGGTTTATTCATAAACGAAGATTAAAGTTAAGTGACGTGCAAACGTCTAAAATGTATGGTTAAAGAATCGCTAATCACTAGTTATAGTTAACTTTAAACATCTTTTATGAATAAGGGGGTTAGTGTTTTATACTACTTTCAAGTTTTCAACTCACACTTTAAGGAACTTAAAAACACAAAGTAGGTAGGTATGTGTAAAATGTTTACAGACTACGATAATGACAATGACGCATTGTAGACTATCAATTGCACATCACATTGCTAAGTTAATGGTCATAAACAAGTTATAGAATACTAAATGTCAGTAACTGTTTTATTACACCACTACTGACACACTATTAAGAAGTTATGTATTTTACAGAATTAGGGCCAAGTTTTTAACGACACAAATATTAATGTGCACTTTTATGAAATGAAATTATTTATTAAGCAAGTAGGATCACTTTCACTTTTTTATACTAGATGGAGCCTGCATTTCCTAACTGATTACCTCTGAGAAGAAATAGCCGAAACAAACTCAGGGGTCAACGTCTTTTTTCAAGTCCAGACATTAAAAATGAAAACGATTATAATCATTTACGTGACTTAAAAAAAAAACTGGGTTTAAAATGTCATAATTACGCATATTGCTTAATAACAATGCTTAGCAGAGCGAGCGGCTCACATGAACATCGAAAACTTGAAATAAACTGACACTCAATCCGTGCGGTACTTTCTGCAAAAGGCCATCTCAGATATCGAATGATCATTTCGTTTCTCAGCAAATTTTTTTTTAAGATATGAAGCAATGGATTAGCCTTCAAAATTATGTATTCTATATTATTAATTTTTATTTTGATCGTGAATGGTGGTATGTTATGCAATTAGAGTTAGGTTTAAATTTACATCGACAAATATAGATAAACATGAATATTAAATATATGTAGATTATTTTTTTAAGACATTATGATGGTGGATGATTATGTTTATTCAAACCGCATTCTATAACCTTCCCATTGACGATGTAAAATGCACTCTTGCATCCAAAGTCATGTTTACTGCAGCGCCATCTTGTTTCCATGTCTTCATTTACAATGTTTGGTCGGGAAAAGTGGACATCATACTGGTAGCCTTCGACAATCATGCGATCTTGAGCCACTACTGAAAAATAAGTTATTGAAAATTATCGCTTTACTTATAGCAATGATAACTTGCTAGTTTTTCTAAATATTCATTTCATTTCTAAATACGTACAGTGGTCTCCTAAAGTGAGTTGACAGTTTTCCACTTTAGCGTTGATGCCACATTATGATTCAAAATTTAAAAAAAATATCAAGTACCTACTCCTAAGGAATGATTTGATAATTTTTTTTTATGATAAATATATTACTTGAATCAAATAGTCGCAGGTTACATGGGAAAATATCATCTACATAACTTTTGGGGGCCACTGTATGTGAGTTTTTACAAATCCAAAGAGAGTTTACTCTGTTCGCCTAATTGGTGACAATCTCTCGCTGGAAGAGACGGCGGCACAGCTCGCAACTGCTACTGGTACATCGAGAACTAACCATGTTTGTGTGTGAGTTTAAATATTTATAAACGCACCCACGATACAAGAAAAAAGCCTAGTGTAGGGCAACTTTAAAAAAAAAAGACCTTCAAACTCAATCGTTAGTAGTATTTACATGCTGTTTGAGAGAAATCTTAGGGGATACTATAAGGTTTACCATTAGGAAGTTCTTAACTGCCGCATTAGGGTAAATCGAGTAATCAGCATAGTCTAATCTATTATATACAAAAAAAAAACCTTAATATACCCATTTGATTTTAAGTAAGTGTATATAGATTTATAAAACAATGGTTTACAGAAGTCCTCAGGAAAATAATGCCCATTGCCCATCTGATTGTTTGTGTAGATGAGTAATATATGTAAACATACCTTCGATAAAGGAGATATTTTTAGTGTGGGGCACCATTTTTTAAGCAAACAAACAACTGCTACACTAGCGTTGTATCAATCGATAGTCGTATAAAAAAGCAGTTCCAAATGGCTTTGCCTTAGAATCAACATTCTAAGGCAAAGCCATTTGGAACCTTGTGCTGAATTCATTGTTTCAGTTTTCGTGTCAATATTCCAGAACCCTGTACATAATTTATGCAATACAGAAATAAAAAATCAGAAAATATCGGTCATATAATATGTTCCAAAATACAATATTATATTAAAAACACTTCGTAAATCAAAACTGAATATTAAATAGACAAGCAAAAATTATTTTGACGACATTTACCTGCTAATGAAGATAAAATTGATTTTTTTACGATACTTATCAAAGAAATCTTTTAACACTAAAGACTAGATACACTGATTAACTACTTAAAATACAAAATAAGCTGAGGCAAGGCTCATCGATCCAATAATTAATGTTTCTTATTATTTGATAAGATTGACATTGAAAACTCGAACAAATAATACTAAAGTATTGCACACAAATAAGAGTTGTTTATGACTTTTGAGTACGTTAATAATATTAAATATAACATCGTCACGTCGTAGTATTTCCTCACGATGTATGTACATATATGTCTTGGATAACGAAATCATTTTAATAAAAGCTGCTTATTTGTCTTATGTAGTAGTGGGAAAACGCTGTGACGCTATTTTGTAATGGCGGCACGTGGACAGAGTCGTTTAGGAAAGTGGGGATTGTCGAACACGGACTTCGCATCGAGACGCGGACCAGGGCGCTTCTCCGTAGCGAAACTGTCGGTTTGCCTATTATTGTCAAAATCGGAAGGTATATTTACACTTTGTTGACGACCCTATCACACCGCCCTCGCTGATGTCGTCATATATATAATCATACATCGTGAAGAAACCTAAACGTTCTAGAATCGAAAATTCGAGGACGTTTGTAACATCTACCAACCCGCATTGGACCCTTGCGGTACTCCATCACACCGACAGGAGACCTGTGTTCCAGCAGTGGAAACTAGACTAATTTTTGGCAAATTATGATAACAATACTTTAGTTACATACGAAACCCATTTAGTTTTGCGACACCTATCATACCTTCGATTGACATCGACATCAATAAATTATCTTATATCACTGACTAGATACATTAGGTATACACCTACTTATTAAATCACTAAAGATACGTTTACAGCAGCCTATTTGGCTCACTGGTAAAGACACAATCATTTCACGCTTCGACTGTTCGTCAACACCACATTTTCTACCTAGATTAATCTGCAGCATGTCTACGGCGCAAATAGACGTTTTGGCTTGCTAGAACGTATAAACATTTCATCCAAGATTACCATGTAATAGAGTTGACGTCGATATATATATATATTTGCAATTGATATAAAACCGCTATCTCGCCTAAGTAAACAGTGATGCGATCCTTGATAGTAAAGCGCACTAGTTAAGTAGGCGCCTATTCCTACCCTAGCCTTTTTTCTCTGGATGGGGAACCACTAAATGACCTCTTCTGCTGTGGGTGGAGGGGAAGGTCGTGCCAGATTTTTACTGGCTATAACCCATCAGTGTTTCTTCACTTGCCCTAGCCATGAAAACACTTAAATTATAATCGGACGGGAAAACCGCCTCAGTCAAATTATTCCAGTCCTTCAATGTACGTAGTGTAAAAGATTAAAAATTCCAAATAAAATGACAAAAAACACGTACGAGTCACTTAATGTACATGGTATCACGAACAATATCTTTTTATACTACACTTGACATTTAATAAAAAGGATGACATTAAAATTTTTAAACAAAGTTCTTCAAATATTAAACACAAACATTTTTACACTTTTTGTGGCACCCTCTTTATGATGGCGCATGGTTATGTTTATCTAAACCGCATTCTTTAACTTTTCCCTTGATCATGTAAAATGCACTCTTGCACCCGAGGACATGCTTGCTGCAGCGCCATCTTGTTTCCAAGATGCCATTTTTGTTTGCTCGTGAAAAGTGGACACCAAACGTGTAGCCGGAGAAAACCATGCTGACATTACTGTATAGTTTCTCGTACGTAGGCATTGCTGAAAAACAGAAAGTTTTAAAAAATCAATAAATTTCAGTAAAACTGTAAAAGAATTTACGGTCCACCGGTGTTGTGTGCTGCCGCTAGTGATGATATGCTCTAGCCTGCTGTGACGTCTAGCTACCGTTTTATGAGTTACAATTGTACCCATGTCCCAGCAGAGGCATAATAACAGGCTGATTTGGTATTTAATTATTTATTCATCATTTCACAAAAGAAAATGGAAATCATGTGTCATAAAACTTAACTAAAATAATTGATTCCTATAATCACAAAGAACATGCATTATAAAGAAGAGAATGTCTAAATCAAATCAAATCAAAAAAGTCATTTATTCAAATTAGGCTGAGAATCAGCACTTTTTGAACGTCAATATTACATAAGACAGTCCCCCAAAACGCCCACCCATCGACACTTTCTAGTGCTTTCGCTGGGAAGAAGAAGTGGCGGAAGAAACTCCCCAGCAGTTCCACTTCCCTCCATAACAAGCAGGAGACAGAACAGAACTAGGCCAATCGGCACAAAGGGACATTATTGCAACTGGGAGAAGCCCAGATTGCCAAGCACCACGAAATAAAATTTGATTAAGTTAATGGGTACTAAGGCGGCAAGGCGGTCTGATGGGTGGTAACTTCTGCCAGTAGCCGATATTATGATCGCCGCCGATCGCCGCTACGAGGACACGGCGGTGCTCGAACAACCCGCAATACCTATAAGTTCCCTTCGTCGTACACAATGTTCCAATTCCTCTCTGGTGGTTCATGGGTATGTTCACCCCTAATTAATATTATGTATTCATACTCAATAGTATATAAAGTAGCTCTGCATTTTTTTGAACAATGTCTTGTACAGCGCCATATAATTCTTGATCCATTCCGAGATTTATAGGAATAAGTGTGATTTTGATGAAGTAAGAGCCGGTTCCCCAATTGCGACTTAACGAACTGCAAACCTGTAACATGTAAATCTATTACTATTACTGTTGCAATATGCCTAATGCTCATACTTTTAGCAGTTACAAAAAAAAGTTTAACCGAATCTATCTATCTACATATTTTTGTGATTCTGCAACATACTTTCATTCAGGTAAAAAAAAACAACACAATAAAAAAAATAAAAAAAATGATTTACAATCATTCCAACACCTCCTAGCAATTACTTATTCAAATTATTTCAATGTGCAGCTTCATTATATTTTTATTGTATTTTTAAAGGATGACAGGGTAATGCAAACTATACGAATGTAAATCATGATTCTAGCACAGTTAATATTGGTCACAATTAAGTTGTATTGAATCCGTGGTAACAGGTTTTATATCAATGTGTTTACCACTCTGCATTTACAGAAATACAGTGAAACTTGGTTAAGTGGGACCTGGATAAGTGAGAAACCTCCATAACTGGAACTCATGCTGAGGTCCCCAACACTTTGGCACTGAATTACCTCTGTTAGTGGGACGAGCTAAGCCTCTACATCGGGGATTTGTTCTTTCGATTTATCATCATAGTTACCTCTATAACTGAGACAGTAAATTTTATATGCATTAACGTCTGTAACTGAGATAACATTGTTTGTTTACTCATTCTTATTCTACCCACAAATTCCACACGTAATTCCAAGTACGTAAGTACAAATTTTGAGCTTCAATTACTTTCAGTTTTAGTTTCGCTTTACTATCATTCAGATGTTTATTTGAAAAATGCCAATACGAAAGCTACAATCGTTATCATTATGTGAAAAACTGAAGTTAATATCCGTTTATGAAAGTGGGAAGGATTAATAGAATTATGGCTATTAATGGAACCCTCTGTAAATGAGACAGACATTTATTTATACCTGTATATCTGAGACACTGGGTAAGTGGAATACCTCTATAAGTGAAACAACATTGCAGGTCCCTTGATGTCTCACTTAACCAGGTTTCATTGTAGATTTAATTTTTCATTGCAAAAGCAGATAGAATAGCACCGTTGAGTTTTGCAGGCAAAGGTAATGCCTCAGATCTACGAAATAAAAAAATAGAATAATCTTTATAAAAACATTTTATAAAAATAACTAAACCCGCACTCTCCAAGAAAAAAATAATACAAATTAGTGATTTAACTCTTTACGTTTAGATGCACATTACTTAATATTTAATTGTAAGGTTTCGTACATTGCAATTTACAAACTAAGTAAGGTTAGTTTATAATAAAATAAAAACAAAATTAACAAAGAAAATAACTGGTACTTCTTCAATAAACTTAAATAAACAAAATTCTTTTAAGAGAAAAAGAAATTAAGAAATAAAAATACCTAAGTGTTTTACTACACAAATGATCAATTGTGATTATGTTCATTTTTTTCACTTAATACATAGTCATCAACAGTCATAACAGAAGAATTACACCTTAAAGCACTATGTTTAGAGCATCTCCATGTTTTTTTATAACCCAGATCTGATTTTAAGCTAAACGTGTGTCCTTTAAAACTCAATACTTTGGAACCGCGTCGTGTTGTGAAAGTTAATCCACGGCGCACTGAAATAAACGAGAAAAAAACAGAAATTACCAAAAATATAATAAACAAAAGAAACAATAAAATAATGCTATACATAATCAGCATATAATGTTGAAAAAATTATCTATTCAACATATCATGCTCAAAACGCACAAGGAGATACCATACGATCCTAAGATACTGGAAGAAAGAAATAAACACTGCATAGTAAACGTTCCCAAAACTAAAACGGAATTTGCCAGCAGATAATCCAAAGTACGCTCATCCTTTTTATATAATAAAATTAATAAAGTCACATATGTTTACGATAAAAAATTAAAACAATGGATAAAAGAATTAATAATCAGGCTACATAATTTAAATTATATTGATACAGAGGGACTTTTGCAACGAGTGACCTAATAGAGTGTCATTTAATTGAACAAATAATAATAATTATTTATTATTTATTTAGAAACATACAATTATAGGTCTATTACAGAGCATTTCAATTTAGTGCTATAAGTAAGAGTAAATTATACAAAAAAATAAAAACATTTCATACATAAAGTCAGAATAATTAGTAAAGAAAAATTTATAATATATTTTCATTAGATACTTATAATAAACAGGAACAATACTTACATCATTAATTATTATTTCCTATAAGTCCATATCTTGTTCTATTAGGTTCTGTGCTGCTTGTAAGAACTTAGGAAGTTTTTGGCCATCTGTACGCCCAAGTCTTGCACCTGAGTGACGCGCGGCAGGACTTCGGCGTCTATCATATATTATGTTGGAACATTAAAATGTAAGTTATTGGCTTTACTCCAAATCACAACGCTACTAATATCAGACTGTAGCTGATCGCAGTCTGTGGCATCTTTAATTGATAGAAATAATTTTAGATCATCCGCGAACAGCAGACATTTCGCATTCGTCTCTACTGTAGGGAGATCAGTAATCATTAAAATACATTCTAATGGACCGATATTACTTCCCTGGCTCACTCCAGGTAATGGGTAATACGGGCTTGACTCGTGTCCTGCATACTCCACGTACTGTCGGCGCTCCCCAAGGTAGCTAGCAAAAAACTTTAACAGGTGTGGTGTAAATCCTAAAGCCGATAGTTAGCGTAAAAGTATATCATTATCAAAGGTATCAAAAGCTTTCCGTAAGTCAAAGTAGGCGACGTCTACTTGTCCTCTGGCATCGATGATGGGCGACAAGTAGTTCACAAAAGACAGCAAGTTACCACCCGTACTCCGGCCAGGCCGGAATCCGTTGAACATCTGTCAATTGTGAACTCACTTGCGTATAAATGGTCTTATGTAAAACTGATTCAAATACCTTAGCGAACGCAGACAGCACCGCGATGGGGCGGTATCCACTCAGGTCTGCACCTGCACCTCCTTTGGGGACGGGGTTACACGAGTTATTTTCCAGGCGTCCGGATAATGACCTTCCCGCAAACACAAGTTAAAGATATGCAGCAAAGGCTCTTCAAAAACCATACAATAATACTTGACAATGTAAGGTGGTATGCAGTCGGGGCCTGCTGAGCGCTTGGGCTTGAGGGCCAGTAGGTCTCCAGCACCAAGACGGCCGACATGCACGTGCGCAGCGCTCGCCGCGCCGCCCGCGCTCTCCGCCGCCGCCGGGTCCAGCGCTGGCCGCGTCTCGCTATAGACGGAATGGAAGTATGAAGAGAAACAATCAGCACATTCGTCATCTTTCAGTCATCATCATCATCTCAGCGGTTATCCTAGTCACATTCGTAGCTTTTCAGCTTTGGAGTCTGGGGTCCGCTTTATAACTGCTGATTTTGGCTAAACTTCGATATTTTCCGTGAAGCGACTGCCGTCTGACCTCCACAACCCGAAGGCGATATCTAAGCATTGCAGTTAAAACAGTTGTTAGACTTTTGAGGGCTCCAACAACCCGTGACGACTGCCACTAGATGTTCGTATGGCAACCGGGACCAATGGCTTAACGTGATTTCCGAGGCACGACTAGACCATTGCAAATATTCATATTCATGCATACAAATATTTGCAATCCTTGCGCAGCGGCCGCGTTCGCTACCGCTACGCCACGGAGGCTGTCGGATTCGTCATATTACAGTACTGTGCACCATTATTAGTCATCATAGGTTTATTTCGACTAGATTGTTTCAATCTAACATAACTCGAAAACGATTTCGGGTCTTTCTTCAGGTATCTTTTTTTTTTTTTAATGATTATAAACTAGCGCTTGACCGCAATCCCGCCTGATGGTAAGCAGTGATGCGATCGTTGATGGTAAAGCGCGCTAGTTTATTAAGAGCCTATTCACTTTGAAAAACTGAGCGAATAGGAAGGAAGACGGCAGTTGAGCGAGGCGATGCAATGTTAAACCCAACAACACGACCAACGATGCTGCGCCAAAGGGAGATTGATCTGAAGACCCTCCACGACCAAACTCTCAACACAACAACATTAGGCGCATCGTACCCGGCACACATCGCAACACAACTGCTCAGACCCGTCCTCCGAACGGCTTCACCAGACATCATGCCGGAACACGACAAATCGCTTGGCGGCAAGGCTTTGTCTGCTATCTTTGTTTTACTTGAGCGCGATAGCCGACAAAACGAATCATAATCAGTCTGGGAGCCTGTCATTTTATATAGCTTATGAAATTGCCATTTTTTCTTAATGTCACTTATTAAAAGTCAGCCGTATACCATTCCGGATAAATAAATTTAGATTTCCGTGTATTTATTGCCTTTTTTACAGGAACATAATCATCTAATACCCCATTTACAACAGTATAAAAATAATTCAAAGCCTCCTCTGACTTTTCAATTGAATATACATCGAGGGACTGAAACAATTAGCCAGCGGCGGTGTTTCCGTCGGACTAAAATTTGATTGTCTTCAAGGCTATTTATTTAAAAAAAAGTATTGTAACATCACAAACATTAAACAGTATAAATAATTGAAACTATTCAATTTATGGCCTGATGCATGCGACAATAATGGCGTTCATCGGCTCGAAGATATAATACAATAAAAAAAAACTCTCCAATAATGATTGAACTGAGCTAAAAGCTAAAATGAATGGTTTTTGGCTTTCAATAATTTACTTTAATATAAGTGTATTACAATATAGTTCCTCCTAGTGCCAGACAACTGTTGCATATTTTTGTACTTAACGACTTCAATAATTATTAGAATTAGTTTATTTTTGCACGTTTGTGTATAAAAAAAAACTATATCCAAATAATAACAACAAATAAAATATTACAATAATATAACAAAACATGACTCAGCCCTGATTCCTACCGACTCTTTCTCGTCGAAAATACAATGCTAAGTTGAAGATTAAAAATCAAACAACACCCCGTAGAAACTATGTGGCGTTAAATAAGTGAACGAAGTTTTGCGTTTGTGAGTGTGTGCGCACATATTTAACATGCGCTGAAAAAGCAACCGTACTTCATGTGATGGCTATGTTTATGTTATGTAATATACTTAAACAAGTCTTAACTCGTCGACATATCGTCCACAATTAACCAGCGAATGACGTCACCGCAACGTTATTTATGTGCCTCAGTTATTGTTTACCTAATTTTAATTGTATAACACTATTATTGTTGTATTTTAATTGCAACAAAATTAAAAAAAAGAACAGTAATAACTTTACATATGTTTAAAATATTTATGTGCTGTAATGGCAAAATATGGCGATCTATACAACATTATTTTTCTTAATACGAAACCTGAATATAGTTTGTTCAGAATAAGCAACTGAATCGATTCTAATCATTCTTACACCATGTTATATTTTTCCATCATTCTTACACCATGTTATATTTTTCCCAAATACATTTAAAAATTGTTGCAGTGTCGTTACCGAGCGCATAACTCAGGTAACGTAAGATCATAGTACGAGGCGCAAGCAACAGCCTCCCCTACCCGCGCCTCTGCATTCACGGCCGTGCGAGCGTTGCGTTGACCATATTTTTGTTGGGACAACCAGGTAAAATAACAAGCTCATAACATTGTGGTTTTACATGACATCTTTTTGTAATTTTTATACATAGATTCTTTACTTAAAAATACTGGACACGTGTTCCGGTTTCGCATTTATATTAGTTTTTGACACCGACTTCCGAAATTAGTTATTTTTCAGTTTGAAGTGTTCTTGGAAGTCAGTTGTTTTTAAAAAAAAAATAAAAAATAGTTTACACTTTTTAGTTGTGAAAAGTACTGTTCAGCTGCATCCGGTTAGACAGGATGCTGACGCTAAAATACTTAATGAAAAAACTTACAAACGCACTGGCTGCCCCCACGATTTTTGAAAGTTCCCCTTAATTTCTCTGGTCTTCCACCATCAAACCCTGATGTCCTTATCATTCCAACAGAAAAAGAATTATCAAAATCGGTTCATAAACGACGAAGTTATCCGTGAAACATAAAAAAAAGCATATATACGGTCGAGTTGAGTAACCTCCTCCTTTTTGAAGTCGGTTAAAAAAATAACGTTGCATAAGTCATGGAATGCAATAACCCTTTGTACACAATGTTTAATAAATAATGAGTTCTCTTATTCTGAATTTCTAACGAGTGTTTTTTGACTAATATCGTCAAACCTGGCAGCTGTCATTCTTATAATAGCTCTCAATGCAGACGTCATGTAGCCGCCACAGTGACTGCTCTTAACTTCGGAGATAGTTTCTCTTCAACAACTCAATGATTATGGTCATTTTTCAAGGCGACAACACTCTCTTCAACCGTATACAGCACTGCTTTACATCCATGATTGTGATGGGTTGAACACCGCCACCGCTTCCTCAACATCTCTGGCCTGTTGTCTCTTATCTTGCAATATCGGTAACCGTTATATATTATCAATGGTTTGCCTCTGAGCGTCGTGCCGAATGAAAACTGCGAGTTTTCTGTTACTTCTAAAAACAAAAAAAGAATTAGTCACTTAGAATAAATAATTATACCTATACGGACAAATCACACAGATTGAGCTAGCCCCAAAGTAAGTTCGAGACTTGTGTTATGGATACTAACTCAACGATACTATATTTATAATAGATATATATAGTATAGATAAACATCCAAAACCCAGGCCAATCAGGAAAAGATCGTTTTCCATCATGACCTGGGATCGATCTAGGGGCCTCCACGTCGCAGGCAGGCGTGTTGACCACTACGCCACGGAGGACGTCGAAGAATATGAAGAACTACAAGACGATTATGGCAGACAGTGGTTTCGAAAAATCAGTATATATTTGTCTACAACAGCTGCCGTAATACAACACGTTATGATTAAAAATTCTAGTGATCCAAATGTTGAAAACTGTTCTAACGATATTATAGACTACTCATTTTACACAACATACCTTTAACTACTTGCGACTTATCATTTATACTCCATCATTATCATCAAACTTTAATCGTCCCACTGCTGGGCACAGGTCTCCTCTCATACAGAGAAGGATTGAGCGTAATCACCACGCTTGCTCAATGCGGGTTGGCGATTTCAGACTTAAAGTCAAGGTTTCCTCAAGATGTTTACCGTCACCTTCAGTCATTGGTGTCCAAGATATACTTAGAAAGTACATATAACTTTAGAAAAGTTACATTGGTACTTGTCTGACCTGGAATCGAACCCGCGGTGAGTCCGCGGGTTACTTGAGAGGCTGGTGTTTTAACCACTAGGCCACCACGACATGCTATAGGTACTCCATACTGAACACTTTACTATCCAGCTGAAGAGTTTGTTTGTTTGAACGCGCTAATCTCAGGAACTACAGGTCCGATTTGAAAAATTCTTTTTGCGTTGGAAGGCCTATTAATCCAGGAAGGCTTTAGGCTATATAACATCACGCTGGGACTAATTGGAGCGGAGCATATCAAAAATAATCAAACTCCACGCGTACGAAGTTGCGGCCGGCCGCTAGTAAAACATAATCAAGGTATTCCTGGGGTAGGAGCGCCTGATTTTTTTTCTATTTTAAATAACAAACTGGCATCAGAGCCACTGTAGGCACCTTGTGACACTGGTTTTAAGACTGTTTGATTTTGTAATCTGTTGACCTCCTCCTCTGAGTTTATTTTGACACTTCTTCCGAGATGAGCTAAGAAATGCCCGCCTCTTTTAAAATACTGACTACTTTCTTTCTTTATTTTTGGCTTCGCTCGGTTTGTGCATTTAGCTTAAATGTCACATAATTATGAATTATTTATGTCGAAAAAGACGGCCGCGTGACCCGTCTTACGAGTGAGGTTTGGGGCAAAGTCATGATGTGGCCATTATGCTGCGATATTTCACTGTTCTTTATGAACTATTTACTAAATGCACTTTTTACTACATAAATCACGCACTTTTCTTTAGTAAACAACACTATAAATAATTTTGAAAGTCCAATGAAAAACGAGCGTGACACTCGGCTTGACTTTCCTAGAGTTTTTTTTTTTTTATGAATTATAAACCAGCGCTTGGCCGCAATCCCGCCTGATGGTAAGCAGTGATGCGATCGTTGATGGTAAAGCGCGCTAGTTTATTAAGAGCCTATTCACTCTAGCCTTGAAGACACTCAAATTGTAATGTGACGGAAACACCGACGCCGGCAAATTGTTCCAGTCCCTCGATGTACGCGGTATAAAGGAGGAAGCAAAACGCTTCGTTCGGATCGCAGTAGTGTCAACAACGTAAGGGTGGAAACTCGCCGTACGACGGGTCGTCCGATGATGGAATGGAGATGGGGGAATTAAATCATGCAATTCCCTTGCACACTCACCAGAATGCATCCTATAGAAGACCGAAAGGCTGGCTACTCTACGCCTGTGCTCCAGGCTTTGGAGACCGTTTCGAGTTAAGTCTGGGTCGCCAATCAGCCTCTTCGCACGCCTCTCCACCGAATCCAAAGTGGCAAGGTGACATTTCCCAGCACCAGCCCAAATGTGACTGCAGTACTCCACACACGAGCGGACCTGTGCTTTGTATAAAATTAGAAGCTGCCCTGGTGTGAAGTACCGCCGGACCTTCGCGATGACGCCTAGTTTTCTGGCAGCCACCCTGGCCTTGGACTCAATGAACCGCCCAAAGTTAAGGCTCGAGGAAATCTCAACTCCCAAAATAATAATGTAAAATAATATGAAATAATGTAAAATTGGCAATTCCATCTTCACACTCATAATTTACAAGTACGGACTTCGTGGAGGGTGCTACGAAGTACTACGAGGTGCTACGAAGTAGCTTACGAAACCGTAGATGCCCACAAATTTATTACTACGAATAGTGCAAAGAGTGGTAAAAACAAGTCAACTCTTTAATTTTGTAAGAAAAGAAATAAATATTGTTCACATAATAATCAGTAGGTATGAAATAAGGTAAATATATTACGGAATATTCAAGCAATTGAACTGCAAAGTTTAAACAAGCCGCAAGAATAAAAAAAGCAGCATTTTTTTATATACGAAGGAAATTAAAAACAGAATGCAACTGTAACAACTTTATTAATTATAAAAGTAAGTATCTATTTATGTAAGTAACATATTGTAAATCTCAATCACAATGTCTATTAAGTTATTGGAACGAAGTATCCGAAATTGCGGCTTGCGGTAGGAACAACCACACAACATATTTTTAATCAATAAAAAGGTTAAGGAGGTTCTCAAATCGTCAAGTCTTTTTTTTTTTATTTCTGATCAGCATCCGAATCAACACACTATTACGATCAGTTGGAATCATTTCGAAGCATACTGTTAATCCATTGCTCCATATGTTTAAAAATGTGTCTGCCTAGCAACATAAATAACGCAATGAATGTTGTTGAACTGTCAAAATGAAAGCGATTGCTACTGATAGTGTGTTACGCAATTACCCTACAGGATAACACATTACTTTTTATAAAGTAATCCGATTTGGTAATTCCTTTCTTCAGTAATTGATTCTCAAAGGCTAGATGACAATAATACGGACGTATCCAAGGTATGAAAACCAAAAAAATAATTAGTCCGTCTTATAGATAATAAAAAAAAAAAATAAGACCAAAAACTGCTGAGATATAGCGTATTAAAGTTACGAAGTGGGGGCTAATTACGTCACGCTGTTGTATATTTTGTACCACGGCATGACGTCATGCGACATTTCAAATCAATATATCTTCCTAAGTATTTGAATGAAAGAAAATATAAAAAATACGTGTTCAATATATCTGATGGACATTAAATTATTTTTTATTTATGTTATGTATGCGTCGTGCGCGTGTAAAACCGGCGCCAGACACAGACAAAAATTGTACAAATATTTGCGCGTTTGTAGCAGTCTACGCAAACATTTGAACATTTTGAACGTGCGCTCGAAACCGACAACGAATGGCAAAGTACAAATGTTTTAACAAAGCTTTGAACAAATACTCAAATACACATGCTACACATGTGTTCAAATAAGTGATCAAATATTTGAACTATGTCTGACGCCGGTTCTTTCGCAAGATTCAAAACCGATTTTCTACTAAGTTTTGTAAGTTTACCAAACAACGATTTTATTATGTATTAGATCGGTTCAGACGTACTTAATACATAATAAAATGGTATAATAGACAGGTCTAAACTACCATAATGGCGCCGATTCAGTTGTTCACAAACTAAACTAATTTTAAGCTATGTGCATCTTTTTCTTTCCATTTCGTTGAGAAAAGGACAGAAGTCTCCGTGGCGCAGCGGTCAATACGCCTGCCTGCGACGTGGAGGCCCCGGGTTCGATCCCCGGCCAGGTCATGTTGGAAAACGATCTTTTCCTGATTGGCCTGGGTCTTGGATGTTTATCTATATATGTATCTATTATAAACTATAGTATCGTTGAGTTAGTATCCCGTAACACAAGTCTCGAACTTACTTTGGGGCTAGCTCAATCTGTGAGATTTATCCGTAAAAAAAAAGATAACATTTTAATTAATCCTGTCAAATTAAGTTACTAGATTATAAACATGGCGACTAAAACTACGCCAGTTTACGTCAGGAGCGCACTAATTTGACAGGTCTAAACTGACATTTTATCTTTAGTCCTTTTCTCAACTAAATGGAAAGAAAAAGACGCACTTAACTTAAAATTAGTTTAGTTTGTGAACAACAGAATCTTCGCCATTATCTTCTGTCCTTTTCTTAATGAAATATAAAGAAAAAGATGGATTGAACTTAAATTTAGTTCAGTTAGTGGACTTGGGAATCGGGGCCACTGTATCCATTTACTTTGTGTTGTGGTTGTGCTGTCCAGAATGAAGAATGAGCGTACCTTCAATGGTCACAGCACATGCCTTGCAGCCTCGACCCTGGTTGCTACATCTCCACCGCTTCTTTGGCACATGTTCACTGGACTTCCGCAAACAGAACCGGTAATTATTAACTACTAGCATAGTATTACCAAAAGCTGATTGTTCAAAATAGTATTTTAATTCTGAAATTCAAAAAACTTAATTAAAAATCAATTATTTCTTATTTATGTGTATCGTGTCATCTTGAAAGAAAAAAGGAAATACACATTTAAAAAAAAACAAAAAAAAAAACATTAAAATAAAGAACTATTTTAACTGTGACACGCAGAGGTAAAACAAATAATTAAAAAGAATTGAAAACTAAGATAATCTTGAAAACAATAAAAAACAGCATTAAATGTTTTATTTATTTATTTTCTTTGGCAATTTTTTTGTTATTCTTTGACTAACCACAGCAATGTGGACTTAAAACGCTTCGTTATTTAATTATTATTAATTGTTATTTATTTCAAAATGCTGTTTAAAATTAAATTTAAACCAACAAGTTTTAAATTTATTACAAATGAAATCAGAAAATTAAACCCAAACGTTTACTATTACTACATTGGTACCAAGATTTTTTATTCTTGAAGAATGTTTTTTATTGGTTTTGCATAGTTGTTGTTTTACTATAGTCAACCTTGAAAATAAAAAAGTACTATGCGAGGCCAAAATGCTTCTATCTTAGCATAATGCTGTGATATTAAAAATAAATACCACAGTGCTGATTTTCTGATAGGAAACGCATTTATTAAAAATACACCTCTGGCTTTGTAAATATTGTAACAAGAAAAAAATAATTTTCCTATATTATCTACTATAAAAAACAAGTAAACCAGAGATTATTTTATGAGATTTTTTATTATAATACACTAAAAAACTATATTATTAAAAAAAAGGTTATAATATCCGTATCACACAAAATATGGCGTCAAAATATTAATTATAAATGAATTCACTCAAAACACAAAAAAAAATCTAAGCATTAGATTTTTATTTATTTATCACTCATTATTTCACTTTTAAATAAACATTAATTTTAATGATGAAATAATCTTAACAATTATACATTTCTGAACAAACCTACCTAAGTATAACTGAAAAGCAGTGAATCTGTCGGCTTACTGCTGTTCAGTTATATATATGCATTTCCATGTTTCGAATACATATTTATATGGGTGTGTGTTAAAAAACAATCAACCACTTCACCTTCGACGGTGATAGCGTATGCCTTGCAGCCTCGACTGTGGTGGCTACATCTCCAACGTTTCCTAAAAGACTGAACAGAGGGTTTCTGGCAACAGTACCTATAGCCATCTATCTCTAACAATGTGTTACCCACATGGGATTCCGTATATCGTACGAATGGTAATCCTGAAAAATAGTAAAACTTTTATTAAAATGCAAAAAGCAGTATTTTCTTTATTTTTAAATAGGATAAACACTTGCCTATGGCTTACTATAATAGGTTACTGATATGGCGTAGAAAGCAATATATACTATTTAATATCAGAAATTTCATTTATCACTTCTTAAATTCACAGAAAGATATTTTTCGCAACACGTGTTGCTAAAGTAGTCGGTCGAAGTAAAAACGATACGTTTAAACGATATTAATAAAGCAATGATTACGATGACAAATATAATAATTATATCATAATAGATTTTTTGAAAGAATTACATAATACAGGTTACTAAAAATAAATATTTACATGTTTTAATACCTATTTTTGTACACGTTCGTACAATACTTTATCTAAACTAAAGTCATTTCATTAAAAATACAATAGTTCAATAATTTCGTAAATATGGCATCCAAATTAAAGAGTAGGGGGAGACTAAGTTTTTTTTTTTTAATAAGCTTTTCCCTAAAAACATAATCTATAAACATATCGTGGATAACGATATCATTTTTAAAAAAAGTTGATCATATGATTTATACAGTAGTGGGGCAAACGCTGTGACGTTATTTTGTAAAGGCGGCACGTGCACTGGCGCCGTCGATGACGTCGTCAAACATATAGACTTATACAGAATTATGGAAGAAAAAGACATGTTGCTCCGACCTCAAATAAATTGAGATTAAGGCGGGAAAATGGTGATAATGATGCGCATATTAAATAGTCTTCTATTTTTTTATAATTCTATTTAATATTCTTCTATTTCATTTGGTAAAATATTTAAATCGTACAATCCGCATCAAAAGATGGTTGTGTTTCTATTTCGTTTTAACACTTCTGATACACACGAGGTTACCCAGTCAAGGCAGATCCACCCCGACTACTTACTTCTTTACTGCCTAAAACGGACTCCGGACGGTACAGCATGGTTGTGTATTCCTAAAATGAGTTATGAGTTCTTCATCAACGGTCACAGATAGGTATTGCCTTGCCTAGCAGACTCGACATGTGTAGGTGCATCTCCAATCTTTCCTCCTACATATTATGACTACGGGATTTTTGTTTACACTAACAGTAAGCATTAATAAGTAGCAATGTGTTACTCATATAGGATAAAACAAAATTTAAGAATCACAATTAGTTACTTATTACTATATCGTTAACTAGCGGCCGCCAGCGACTTCGTTCGCGTGTAGTTAGTTATTATGCTCCGCTCCTATTGGTCGCAGCGTGATTTTTGAGCCTATAGCCTTCCTGGGTTAATGGGCTATCAAACGCAAAAAGAATTTTTCAAATCGGACAGTGGTTCCTGAGATTAGTGCGTTCAAACAAACAAACTCTTCAGCTTTATTATAACAGTGTAGATAATAATTATTAATGAAATATTTTTGAAAACTTTTGTTATAAACATTTAAGTACCTACATTACAACAAAAGACAAATAGTCCACAAATAAATGCATTTATTGATTAAAATGTAAATGACACACAAATGACTAGAACATTAAGTGATTAAGTGCACACAATAACACACACAGACACGGACACACACACACACATGAAATCGTACAGCGATTATGGTTTTATGTTTTATAACAGAACCTAAGTTTAATTTAATAAATAGCCAGATAAATAAGATTACAACAAAATCAACATTGCTGTTTCAATTATTATCATTAGGTGGGTACAAGTTTATTTGAATTATATTTTATCTATAACCTATTTAATCATAATGATGTATATTACTTTAATAAAATTATACATTTAATTTTTGTAAAAACTTTTCAATATGAGAGATCAATAAATAAATTAGTTCAGGTACAACGCAGTAGGTATGAGGTAGATAATAATCAGACTAGAGAAGGGACTAGAGCATAATGTTCTTAATTTATAAATTATAATAATAAGGAATGTCTTATAATTTGTGAAAACAAAATGTTTTATTTCGCATTCTAATAATTTAGTTAAATAATACTTAATATAATTTTGTAACTGTTATAAAATATACCTACTATACCTTTAGGAGTTTTATATTAATTATGTTTCTTATTAATTAGTTAATGAGTGACTAACGCCGCACCAAATTCGCGACAAAACGTCAATACAACTAGAACGCAAGTGCGATTCTGTTTGCGAGACAATTTAATATGAGTTCAACTGTACGTCGAAAATCGATCTAGTGGAAATCCCTCATTATAATTCAAGCAAAAATGATTGATTATACACACTACTTACACATATAAATGGGTGCAATTACTAAATATAAACTGTGTAGCCACGGTGGCCTTAAAATCAAGATAGTTACTAGTACTAACACTGACTTAGTCCTACGTATATATCTATAGAAAGATTTTTTCTGTGACAGATTGTGTGAAAATGTTTAGTAACAGGCGATCACCCGCCTAGCATCTAGTAAACTGTTATATTTAGCGACTTGTGTAAATTATAAAACGATTCGGTTTGTTAGGCAATAGGGATGTATCTAAGGTATGAAAATCAAAAAAATAATTAGTCCGCCTTATAGATAATAAAAATTAAGACGCGTATTTTTTATTTTGTCGAAATTACCAAAAACTACTGATATATAGCGTATTAACGTTACGGAGTGGGGGATAATTACGTAGTTTATTTTGTACCACGGCGTAACGTCATGCGATATTTCAAATCAATATATCTTCCTAAGTATTTGAATGAAAGCAAAAATAAAAAATACGTATTTAATATTTTTTATAAATCCATCTGATGGACATTAATTTTTTTTTAGGATACAACCCAATTTAATAAGCGTTCACTAACTGTTTCAGCCACGGTGATCTTAAAATCAAGATAGTTACTAGTACTACACTGACTTAATCCTCATATAGATAGATGGCTTAATTGTGTTTCGACTTCCATTACAACAAATGGTGCCAATCAGCTGGTTGTCCACCACAAGGGTGGACAACCAGCTGATAACTTCTGTACTAACTTCTGAACTGTAATAACTTCTACTCCTTTTTTGGCGATAATCGCAAAGTATTTTATGTAGCTTTTGCTGCAGGCTTTTGCCTGTAACTTTGTCTGCGTATGTCTCAATACTATAGCTTCACAATGGTAAAATAATTATCAGAATTAGTATCAGTGGATCATATTCCTTTTAAACAAAGTTAGAAATTTATTTGCCCTTTTTCTAATATCAATAAGTAAATTTAGTTAAATGATGTATCTATCATACTGCCACCTATGGCCGCTTACCTGTATCATCAAAATTCTTTTCTGTTACTATTTTTCAATAAAAAATTTCTACTTCTACGCAAAAACACACACAAACTAACACATCCTAAAATTAAATTGATGACACCAAGTTACATTTTACGACCTAATCTAATAAATATAATTACGAATAATATGTTTACCTCTTTTGACAATCCAAAATTCATTAACGTAAGTAACCTTAGGTATAAATAATTTTTGAATTGCCAAAATAATGGATTAATCTTGACAAAATGCAGTAAATAGGATGTAATGACAAAATAGGGATGTTTTCTGGTTAAAAAAAATGATTCTATTTAGTCAGTCATTTAGATTATAGAAAAATATTGGATAGGTATGTTTTGTTTTATCAAATCAGCAAAAATTGACAAATATAAAAGCAAAGCGAGCAGTGACGTCACACGAGTTTTCAACGCATTGTGTCGTCTTAATTTTTTTGTTTATATGAAAAAAGAAAAAATACGTTTCTAGTATTTTTTTGAAATCTGACTGACGGATAATTAGTTTTTTTAGTCAACTACCTTATTATGCCACTTTGGCGCGGCATGCATTTTTTTAATCATTTATTTTCCGTACACTAGATATTTATTTCTGTTAATAATGTGCTACTGATACGTAGTTTTTTATGGTTCGAATGTCTACAGCCTTTCCGACTGTGTCCTTTCTTAGCGCAATGTCATTACAAGCTAGTACTTACGATCATTACATCACAGACAGTCCTTATTAGTCTGTAGTGTAATGGAATTTTTGATGGACAAAATAACACATTTTAATGATTGTGGTCTCCAAGACGAGTGAGCAATGTCTCGTCAACTGTGATAGCAGTAGCCTTGCAGCGTATATGCTGACTACTGCAGCGCCATCTTTGTTTCCGAGCGTCACTTCGAGACTTCTGCAAACAGTAGCGATACTTGCCAATCTGCAATATCGGATTCCCCACATTCGATTTCACGATACTCCAGGTATTTTCTGAAACAAACAAAAGAGTTTTGTTAATACCGTTCTGGTAGAAAAGTGATTTTTTCTATAATAATAATTAGGTTAAAACATGCATAATATTCAAGAGATTAAGTGTTAGATAGAAAATAATGAATAAGGTATGACGCTAGCATATCAAGCTACCCGAAACTGCAAAATTTTACCAATCAACCTTGGACTAAATGTTTAGCTAAGGAATACAGTACGTTATTAGTGATTTAAATAAGGTCTATTATAGAAAGACAGATTCTAGTAGCGTGCTTGCTGCTTACGGGCTGAAATGATGTTAGTGGTAAAAATAAAAAGTTTCCAAGAGACTTTTTTTATTCAAAAGAATACATACTTTTTTAAATAATTATTATAAATTAGTGCTTGACCGCAATCCCGCCTGATGATAAGCAGTGATGCTATCATTGATGGTAAAGCGCGCTAGTTTATTAAGCCTATTCACATAAAAAACTTACTGAATAAGAGGGAAGACGGCAGTTGAGCGAGGTGATGCAATGTTAAACCCAACAACACGATCATCGATGCTGCGCCAGAGGGAGATTAATCTGGAGACCCTCCACGACCAACCTCCCGACACAACAACATTAGGCGCCTCGCATACATCGCAACACGAATCGCTTGGCGGTAAGACTTTGTCTGGTGGGTGGTCTTCTTTCGACGTTGAGCACTTTAATAGACACCCTGATCTTTTCTGCTTTTTACTTTTTGTGTATTCTGTGTTTTTTCATGATTTAAGTTTTCGCTTCTGTCGGCCAGTAGGTATCATGACTGTTTTTTTTACCTTTAACGATTACGGTTATGTTATCCATAGTATGTAGGATAACGGTTACTGTTCTGTACTGCATGTCTAACTTTTTGAAGCTATCTCTGTGCGTTTTAGCGAGAAGTACCTAATGTAGGTAACTATCTTTATCACCAAATATTTGCTTTCCTGCTTTACACATTTCGAAATAAAAATATTGATAATTATCCAAATATGATCAAATAAATAATAATAATTTAGAAAATAATGCAGAGAAAATAAAATTTCACGATAATTTAAAAATAAAAACGTAAATATTGGATATTTCGTTATTACCTACTCCTAACTTTTATAAACTATTTTAAATACACGTAATCTATCAGTAACACAAAAAGAAAAATGCATAAATTATACATAAAACATTTTATTCACTGACTAGATAATAACATGACTAATATTCTTGTGAATTAAGTAACTAATATAAGTTCAGTTATTAGGTACACAACAGGCAAAATATATCAATAAGGTGTAATTCAAATTATTAAAGAATGATTAACATTTGAAGTATTGATTAGCATGTTCACTAATTATAATCATAAAAGTCAACTTTAAATCTCATAAATAATTTATTATAATATTTATAAAATATTATCTCGAATCCAACACAATAATATTTTTGTGTATTATCACTACACACACTTGCACACACACACTCACACACACACCCATACACCTATACCATAACTCACCTATACACACCCGCATGTTTAGTTAGACCTTTTTTTTAAGACGTGCTTTGTAGCGGGCCCAGCTCCGTTGCTGGAACTTATTTAAGCTAATAACACCTATATACAATGGTATACTATTCTACAACTTTTTTTTAATTTGAGGACCAAATCTCGTAATTTCAAACGTTCAAAATCTAATCGCAGTCTCATCTGACAAATGTCAAAAACTTGTCAAAATCGCGATAGTTTTTGACAATTCTGTCAAAAATCCTCGAATCTATTTAAACTTATCCTCCGATTGTTAATGAATTCTATAATCACCACATCGGGACTGTACTTGTCTGACACACTGATTAAAGGAACGGACTTGATTTCGAAGTAAATAATCGTGGTCATAGTAAACTAGGGCCTAGCTGGTACTGAAATATCGCAAGATTCAGAATATGACAATCAATTACTATCATTAAATATAATATTGTTGCTATAACTTTATAATCAAGAACAGTTTAAAATCTTTGGTAACATTATTTATAACTATAGACAATGGCAAAACAGACTACTGCGAACAATCAGATAATTGGACATTTAACATTTTCTATGAATAAGCATAATGTGACGTATTGATAACAGTATTTTTAATAAAGCAGGCGCTAATTAGTTAATCTACAGACGCATTGATTGTATCTACTATTTCAAAAACTCAAAACTTATTCCACTTCAGAGAATGCATAACATTAACGATAATAATATTTTAAACCAAATATCAAAACTGTATTTTTTTATTTGTTACCTCCACTTCAGCATTATGCTTAGCTTATCTATAAAGTGTATATCACGAATATTATGGAATGTTTTCACACCAATAAATAGAATTAAATTATTATTAACATCAATGACTAGATACTGTTAAAATTCTTAACAAGAAGTAAAAATAGTTTTATTTTAAATACATTATGTCGTTTGTATATGGGTCATGTGACAAGAGCGGGTAAAGATGCAAGCTATATGAAGGGCCTCTATTACCTGAACCACCCGATGAACACGTCGAAACGAACGAATGTTATGAAAGCCACATACTCTAGACGCTACTGTATAGTTTACCAGTGTGAATGCCAAAGCGTGTCTGAAACTGTTCGATATGCCAGAGAGCTTTTCACCCGAAACGATTGTAATTCTCCTCGATCACCCTGTGTAGCTTCACATTTTTCTATTGCGGCAAAGTATTCGTTGGAACACGTGCATCATACGAAAACCTCCCCGGACTGTAACGCGTGTGGCAGCCATAACATGCATCGTTTACAAGTAATACTATCACATTTCTTAATGATTGTGCGTTCCTCCTTGAGCCACTACTCTGTCGTTGATAGTAACAGCAGTGGCTTTGCAACGCAAATGTTGGCTGCTGCATCTCCAACGTTGTTTGGTCAAATCACTCCGTTTCTTCTGAAGGTTGTACCGGTATCCATTTATCACTAACATTGGGTTCCCCACGTTGGAATGAGCATATTGGCATTGAGGATATTCTGAAATAAAAACTTCTTACTTTTAGTGCCTGTCAGAAAATAGCAACTTAGATATACAATCTTGTGAATGCCAGTACGAATCTATTCTATTTATAAACACATCAATCATAAACGCAACATCTCTTACAACGTCAAGCCAGTTCATGCCAGCGTGCCAGCAATCTCACACTACAGGATGCTAACGATCGCGCGAAATGGAGGAAATTGAGCAAGAAAGCGGACCCCGGGCTCCAACGCGAAAGCCGCGGATGCAACCGGGACTAAGCGCGGAGATGATGTTTATTATCTAGACCTTAGAAGCAATAGGTCGAATGTATAGTTCGACCTTAGAAGTAGTAGGTCGTATGTATAGCTTCGGCGACCTGTATGTATAGAACATAGGTCTCCAAATACTTATACTACTGCTTTTAAAGTCGAGCTATAGATGCGACCTAATGCTTTTAAGGTCTAGGTTCAGCATTTCAATTTAGTTGAAAATAGCAAAGAAAAATCTGTGACACCACAAATAATTTATTCACGACTAGATTGGTCTCAATTAAAATTTACAACTTTAGAGAAGACGTTATTTAAATATTAAGGAAGTGACTAGAATATTTAATTTATTAACAATACTGTTGTTAATAAAACGATGCATTAAATGCAAACACTTTGTGACTTAAATTTTAACTAGTTATGATTATAGAACAATAAGTACATTAATATAATGATTAAAACACCCTGAAATTTTAGAGAAAATGAACACTGTTCTGCATAAATGTCCCCATATAAATGTACACAAGCACATCCAGACTAACATAGTTAGTAAAGGTGTCTATGGCTATTACATCGCTCACCTAGTACTATATATATGCGGGTATACAGCGACCGGCGTGTCCAATATAATAATGCACTCGGGGTATTGTTGGGGCTGCCATGGCGTTGCAGTGCATCAGGGATGTTTGCTGAGGCGCGGGTGGATGGCTTTGTCGCTATTATTAGAAAAAGATGCGCCTCTGTACTTGCTCGCGTTCGTGGCAGTTCCAACACTATACTGGGTGTTTTAATGTTTTTACTGATCGATGGAAGTTTCCCATGCTGCAAAGGTGGGTGCGGCTTCATGTATATATTTTTTTTCTTTGATAATACTAACACTAATTTTTAAGTTCATTATTACTTACATGTTATGGACATGGTCTGAAACAATGTTTATAATAAATAATAATATCGGTAACTCTACATTTTTCATATTTTCCAGACACAAGGGTCAAAGATCTTATAAATGTTTGAAATTAATTTATGAGTTAATTTCATGTTTACGTACAGACGACAGGACATCAAGCTACTGCAATGTGCCAATATCTTTATTAGATTTTCAATTATATCTCTAAAGCATTAAGGCTCAAATTTGATTGGGAATAACAGTTTCGGGTAGCTTCACCTGCTGTCGTCCTTACAGATTCTTGTCTACACAAGTAACCAAACGCAGTGATCAACAGGTTCGAGGTACTAGTATTATTAGACGTTAATAAATGTTAAAGATAGGTAATAAATTCATTTTCACATTTTTTGCAGATGTGTCAATATATCTAAATGAGCTATATATATATATTGTTATATACATTCTTATTAGGGTAGTAGCCCAGTATTCAAAAAAGCTGCTTAAAATTTCTTAATTACAATAGGGTATTTGACTAAAAAAACTAATTAGTCCGTCAGTCAATTTTCCAAAAAATACTAGACACGTATTTTTTCTTTTTTCATATAAACAAAAAATGAAGACGACACAGTGCGTTGAAAACTCGTGTGACGTCACTGCACTCTACACTTTTTAGCGACCAGTGACGTCACCCGCCACCACTCCTAATCTTTGATGCCTTTTATATTTGTTAATTTTTATTGTTTTGATAAAACAAAAAATACGTGTCTAGTATTTTTTGGAAATCTGACTGACGGACTAATTAGTTTTTTTTCGTCAAATACCCTATTAAATCTAGTGACTATACTTTTGAAAAGACACGTTTATAATCTGATATCTTTTCTTCATACACATAACTTTTACGACTTATTCGATACAATATAACACATCGACGCGCAATCCGTTACTATATTCAGTACATGATTCTGGATAGTCCTTCGATGAGATTTCTCATCGGTTATTAAGAAAACAAAATCGTTAGGGAGTTTAGAATTTAGTGGATTAGGGTGTCCATCGTTTGAATAAACAGGTCCGAGTTGGTTCCACAGTGTTTCACGCACACAATTCGAGACTACCACAATGACAGGACGGGGAGATGGTACCTGCTGAAGCACAGCAGGTCGAGGCCTGTCAGGGGAACGGTGAATGTTAATGCGCATCCCGCACCGCCGGCCATAGGTAGAGGTTAGATTAGGTTGTTTCAACACTTCCGTGTGCAGTTTCTGGCCTGCCATCGGACGCGTCCCCAAGTGGCGGATAGGGGAACGGCCCCCAGATATGGGGGTTACCGGTTTACCGGCGCGGACCAAAACCAGAAGTGAGGACCTCTTCGGCGGTCACACGTGCGGCGGATCGGCTACCACTCCAAGTGGCTGACGTGACCCGAACTCCGGGTCACCGTCGGACAACCCGGTCTCCTCATTGAGAGGAGCTGGGGGCCCCGTTTGCTTCCGGGCAAACGAGTGGGGCTAAGAGGAAGGACACCTCGCTAAAAAACCCTTGGCTGCTGCGTTTTCTCGCACAAGAAGACGTACCCAGCCGGGCCCCTCCCTATGGAGGGCTCACTGTGGGCCCGCCTTCTGGCGGGAATCGCCGGCGGGGGATTGGTAGGCAGGCTCTGCTATTTCCCATGACCCCGCCACTAAGGCGATGTCGGTGTGCCGCTGTTCGGGTTTAGTGGGTATTCCCGGCTTCGGCTGGGCGAGTCCCACACACGCCCTTCGGGGTATGGTGCGTAACGACATTCCCACAGCGTCAAAGAAAAAAAAAAAAGGTTGTTTCAACACTGCGGTAGTTTTAGTCGGTACGAGACCGGCTGTCACCCCCACGATGGAGCCCATGAGAGTGTTCACCGCAAAAACAAAAGGAAGGTTAAAAATTATTTGCTGAATGTAATGGTTTGCGAGTCAATCCCTGAGTCTCTGTCAAAGTATGATAGTATATAAATATCTTTGCCTTCAGGAATGTTTTGAGAATGTAAATAGTTATATAAATAGCAGCTTATGACTAAATAATCTATTAATGCTATATGTAAACGGTAATATGGCTAAAAAAGAGGTTATTAGCGAGATAATGGTTCTTAAGGAATGTATAAAATATGGAAGAAAAAGACATCTAGCGCCTATCCCAAAAAATGGGTTGAGGACAGGAGAATAATGACTAACTAATAACTAATATAAATACAGTGATTTGGAATGTTTACAATGTAGTTTTGTCATATGAAGGCAGATGCAGTTTTCGTGAGATATAATAATTATATCTTAAATACGTTTTAAGCCTTAATATCCGAGTGACTAGACTGAATATTGCAAAACTTAATATAGTGTTTACCTACTGGCACATTTTGAATAGTGCATTAGGTAAACCAAACTGTTTTGTTAAATGTCTATCTTTATATTACGACAGACGATTCTCTTCAATTGTTTTTTTTTTTATCAAGGGTTAAAATACTATGTAGACAGTAATATTTTTAAAGCGAATTTGTCAAACATAGCTTATTTTTAGGCTCTTGTAGACATCTCACGTGTAACGTGTAGCGTTGAATGAATTTTAAACACGCCTTATGTGGGTTTCCACGAGGTCAACCTTCGTCGTGCGACTCGGTCAGGCTGCGGTCGCTCACAGAAATTGCCTCACCAGCCAAATGGACATCAAATTTACACAAGTCAATAAAAATCACAGTTTTGCATCGAACTGTTCAACTTCACGTGAAGGGTGATTACCTGGGACAGCATTTTTAATGTAATTGCGATCTATCGCCGCACAGCAAAAGTCGACACCTACTCTACTTTAAAATTGAATTTTAGTCACCTGCGGCCTAGCTAATTCCATTAGATTTCCATTTAGACAGTCAATTTCTGCCGTACGGCGAACATTGTGTGCGGCTATAGTCCTGTATACAACCTGCATTAAAGTACTGTCTGAGAATTCAAATATGAGTTAATGTACCACAACCACACCACGTCGCAGCGTCAAAATGTGCTCAAGCTGTGGTTGCAGTTGCGTTGTGGTGCCGATAAAATGTCGATGTGGTTGCGTTGTCGCTGTCGCCAGCAAGGCGCGTTGATGACGTCATGTCGTGGCGACGGTGCCGCCGCCGGTGGTGGCGTTGCCGTCACGATGTGGTTGCGATGTGGTCGTATTAAACAGGTGGTCGATAACAACAGCAAAATTTGGTACGTGTAAATTGTAATATTCATTTTCAATACAAAATACACGCCTGACCACATCGCGTCGTTGTGGTGTGGTTGCGGTACGTGTGAATTGAGCCTTAATGATTATGATTCGCACCCATTATGACAACAGTATCATTCACAGTCATGGCAGTTGCCTTGCAGCGTGCATGTTGGCTGCTGCACCTCCACCGCTTCTTAATTGCATCACTGCGTTTCTTTTGCAAACAGAATCTGTATCCATCTATCACCAACATTGGGTTACCCAGATTTGATCTCTCGTAACGGCATCGCATGGTTGCTGAAAAGAAAACAATGTTACTAACTAGGTAACGTAAATGTGCGGTACACACTGCATCGTATATTAATAGAACGAGTTGGAGAGAGAAAGTAGCATGGAGAGGATAACAAGGCCTTTTTGTACCAAAGTGTCGATTTCTTTCAGTAAATTTCTACTACAAGCCATGTTAGTCTGTATAGTAATGAACGTAAGTCATTTTTTTTTAAACGAAGTCTCATAAGTACTCGCGTGTCGCCTGTGTGTATGCAACACAAGAAAGAGAAGATAGTACGGAGAGAATAACAAGGCCTTTTTGTACCTAAGTGTCCATTTCTTTCATTAAATATCTACTACAAGTCGCTTTAGTCTGTATAGTAAAGAAATTAGGTCATTTTTTTTTTTTTTTGGAACGAAGTCTCATAAGGTCTCGAGTGTTGCATACACACACATGTAATGACGTATGCACTTAATATCTTAAAGACAAACAATATAAAATAAATTAAATAAAAATACAACGTTACAAAGATTCTTTGGTTTTATTCATGACATTATATTTTTACAGAGAGATATTAAGGAATACAAGGTAAGCATATTGAGTTAGAAAAGGTATATTTAAGTATTAAGAAGTATAAATAGTTATGTTATGTATGGTTATACAATAATTATTCACCACGTTAACGTATATTACTGATCACTGAGCATACTCAGTGATCAGTAATTAACGTTTAGACACATACACATTAAATCAAAAGCCCAAAGAATAATCGCCAAGTAAAAAAGTAGCTATTTATTTGATAATGGCCTCGAATTTGTTGTTCATAAACTAAACTAATTTTAAGAAAAGGATAGAAGACAAAATGTCAGTTTAGACCTGTCAAATTAGTGCGCTCCTGACGTAAACTGGCGTATTTTTAGTCGCCATGTTTATAATCGCGTCTAAACTGTCTATGGAGTATCTTAATTTGACAGGATTGAATTAAAATGTTATCTTCTATCCTTTTCTTAACGAAATGGAAAGAAAAAGATGCAGATAAATTAAAATTAATTTAGTTTGTAAACAACAGAATCGGCGCCAATATTTGGTAAACATTGCTACCCTATTAGAAAAACGGTCAAAATATAGTCGCAATCTTATCTCAGTGACAATAAATGTCAAAATTGTGTGAAAACAAGACGTATTTTTGATAGATTGCGGCACTTACGTTATCGAGCAGATCAATGTTTACAAAACATGAATCAATGAATTAGCAATTTCCTTCGAAGTTCTTCGGCTTATGTTTCTAAGTGCGTTATGTGGTTGCGATAGCTGAACATCTTTGCAGTTTGCTTTGTACATAGGTCCATAAAATACTGGGTGGGTTGTCTTTCACGGCAGGTGAAAAGGCGTTCTGTGACGAGGCTCCATACTGTTGGCTTATGTGGCGATTTCACCCCATTTACTAAGATTGTATCCGCAGCGGTCAATACTCAACCCAGTTTAAAGATTCTCATATTGGTCACTGTTATTTAGGGGGTCCTAGATATTCTGCTGTAGGGATGGTTTGAATATCATATAAGATCATTTCGTATGGATCTGTATAGGATGTGGGTGGTTTATCGTTGTTTACGTGTTTATTTTTAATTTACTATTATAGTACAATATCCTGTTATGTGGGGTATGCATGTTATATTATGGGTATGTTTTGTTTATTCCCGGTCGACCCTACTCGTAGTCCTGGGGATGAATGAGAATAAAGTTTCGATCGACCGCAGTGGTGACTAGCTTTTTGTTTCCCACTCATTCCGCTATAGAATTTCAAATTGCAGTTAAGGTGCATTTTGACTCTCGAACCTAATGTCATATTTATGTATCACAGATAATCAAATTATTTACATAAATTCCATCATAATTCCTTAAACTGCACTATCGGTCTATAGCGGAACGAGTGGGAAACAAAAAGTTCCAATCGGGAACACTGGGGCCGAAAGAAAGTTTTTGTGCCATTCGTCCCCAGTGGGGTCGACGAGAAATAAACGGTACATTTTGTTTCTATAATTACTTTTTAATACTTTGCTTCCGGATATTTTTAATGACTAAATTATAAAATGAGTTTAAAACTCAGTAGATAATACATATATTACTATACTATATAAAGTACGTTATAATTAACCTATTGGCAACACTTCTAAGAATAAATAGTTCTTCTACGAGTTTTTCGAATAAGTTATAACATTGCAAATGTTGTGATTAAATGTTAATACATAATTATATAACCATTATTATAATAAAAGTATAAGTAATTTACTCTTGTAAAAACTGTATTAAAATCAGACATTCGACTTTCGCTGCAATCCCATTGTATACTCGTACATTAAAAGCCCTTTAACAAGTGACGGTTCAGTCCATCCACGCTGGGCTTAAAACTTAGACCTGCTACCCTGACTGCCTATATTTCCATCTCAACATGAGCTATCTCAGTACTGTTTAAGAAAATTTTATGAGGAACACAAGTCAAATAATGAGCTTATATCATTCCGTATTTTACCCCTCCAGGGATTTTTTTCAAAAATCCTTTTTTTTTGCTCACTTTTCCTTTATAAATAATTCTGGTTTAGACTGTGCCTTGTCCGTCATTGAATGTAGAATGAAATCAAACGGTTAATACGTAGCAAAAATTTCGTTCAAAAACTATTTAGCAAAACTTAATAATCTTGCCCTTGTTTTGTAGAGGATGATCATGCCACCGATATATAGCTGCCAATTTTTGATTGACAGTAACTGCAGTGGCCTTGCAACCAAGACTGTGGCGACCACACCGCCAACGTCTTCTGTAACCAGTACTGTTATTTGTACGTATGAGGGAGTATCGGTATCCATCTATCACCAACATTTGGTTCCCCATATTACTCTTCTCGAAATAAAAGTGGTGTGTAACTGGAACAGAACACAAAATACATATTTTAGTAATTTTTTTAGTGATATTTTAACTAGAATCTCGTGTCGCATCAAAAACTGGCGAATTTTGAACGAACATACTACCTCACTGCTTCTTTTTTTTCGAAGAGGTATAGTGAATATAGGTAGGTACGTACGGCTACACATAAGCAGTATAAGTCAACTTGTGATTACAGGAAAACCTAATGCAATTCGAGGTCAGATGAAACTGGAGAAATGTACCTATAGCTTGATGTATGACCGTGCGTACCTCAATAGGAAGTTAAAGAAGTGATGTTACGCTTTGCAAATAAGGTAACAAGCTTTTTATAGTAGAACAAAATAATTAAGGTTTCTACATGTAATTAATGAAATTCAGTTGCAGCGAGGGAACCGCCGTGTCGTAAAGGCAAAACCTCAAACACATGTGACGTCTACCAACCCGCACTGGACCCGCGTGGTAGATTATGGCCCACTCTGTCTCATTGAGAGGAGGCCTGAGTCCCCGGAATGGGAACATTATAGGCTCATAATGTTATCTTACATTAAAAAAAAAAAGTTGTAAAAAGATAGAAAAAAAAGTTATAACACCTTTGTGGGGGGTTTTGGCGGGAAAGTCAAGCTGAGTGTCACGCTCGTTTTTCATTGGATTTTTAAAATATTTATAGTGTTGTTTACTAAATAAAAGTGCGTGATTTATGTAGTAAAAAGTGCATTTAGTAAATAGTTCATAAAGAACAGTGAAATATCGCAGCATAGTGGCCACATCATGACTTTACCCCAATCCTCACTCGTAAAACGGGTCACGCTGCCGTCTTTTTCGACATGAATAATTCATAATTACGTGACATTGGCTAAATGCACAAACCGTGCGAAGCCAAAAAATAAATAAATAAATAACACCTTTGTGGACAGTCGGGTACTATTTATTTATTCATTCATTTATATATATATATATATACTTTAGTGTATACCAAAAACATACAATGATTAAAAATACAATAAAATATACAATGGGCGGCAAATGCAATCTCTGCCATACAACCAATAAATGGACAGAGATTCTCCTGAACTATAATTGGGACTGTTGTTGGAGCAAATGTTATAAATACAATACACTTTAATAAATACACAGATACATACATATCCAAAATTGTACATACATAAATAAACACATACATACTGAACATAATAGGTAAAAATTGCTGTAATTTGTATAAAATATCGGTGTAAGAAAAGTACTTTATCTGACTGAAATATTTTATTTAACAGTGAATTCACAATAAAATTTAAAAAGGAGCAAAGGTTCACCCAATATTAGAAATTAATAGTGAATGAACAGACAACAGTAATAAAGATGGCGTGAGATTTTCTATCAGACATAAATTCCAATTCTTAATTATCAGCAACAATAACGTACCCAAACGTTATAACAATTCAACTTTTACTGCATCTCATTCAGTGTCTTTCGGCTATTTTCACGACAGTCAAAATTATAACGACTCGGATGAACCTAATCCGTGGACACACCTTCAGCCGACATCATCCAAAACTAACTTTACGCATTCACTTTCTTTTACATAATTTTTGGTTTGATCAGTAAATGCCAGTCGACGTCTTATGAGCACATACTCGTAATGTTTAATAATACCAGCCTACTATTGTCTCACTGTAGAGCAAAGGCCGATTCTCTTACAGAGAAGACGCGAATATGCGCAAGGGTACATACTCGTCCCTCACGACTGGGGATGCTGTGCCTCGAGAGTGCCTGGCAGGCCGTCACCTCCTTCTGCGAATCAGTGATACTGGCTAAGGAAGAAGCGGAGCGAGTGAGGGAGCGAGAATCCCAGCGCTTTCACGCCTCTAGCCGCCGCAGGTCGGGAGACATCATCGATCTCCCAGCCACCGCCTTTGCACCGTTTTTGCTTTTTCTTTGTCGTCACGGTTGCTTGTCGCTGTCAAAACAGCTTGGCGATTTCAGGTCTATAATGGGCCACAACTAGGAGCAGGACAGTCAGAAGATTTGTTGTTTTCTGTTTTTGTTCAATTTATAAATATCTATTTCCGTCATTTGTTCTTCTTATATCACACTCACTTAGCACTTCAATATGACTGAACGTAGCGCTTGACGTATGGTCGATGCAGTTCTTAGTTGTAACGCATAGTATTTAGCATAAATCAGTTACATAGCTTGGTTGATATGACATGGAATGTTCTAGTATTGTCGGTATTTTGATGCTTGATTAACATTGACAGGAGGGCTTTGTTATGTGAAATTGTATGTGACAACACAAGAAGTCGATTATAGTTCTGATTTTAGTTAAGCGCCACAATATCTTAATAGCATTGTAGTTCGATTGATGATCGATTAGGTGCAAGGTATGCCTCATGTGGAGTGGGTACTGCAAAACTCAGTCATGGTTATGAAAATCGTAACTGGAAATGATTCGACTGTCAAGAGTGCGTAACTTAGCTTTACAGCGATACCGCATCCTTTTGGAACAGGTCCACCTCACCACCTTACATTTACTTCGTTTGTCCTTCATTTCAGTAAAAGTGAATCCGTTATGTAGAACCATGTGATGACCCCTGTTTGATACCACAAAAGTAACTGAAAAAAAAAAATAAAGAATTTGAAACAAGAGAAATAAAAATTTACTTACAGAGAAATCGGATTGCATTTGTCTGTCTTTTTGTTTTCGTAAACTGAGGTTTCCATATCCTCAATTTTTATTGGTTAATTTATTTCTTTTCTTTTAGGAATATCATAAGGACAAGTATTGCAGACATGGTCTGGCCGACGACAACAACCACACGACTATGGTGACTAGAAAGTAGTCGTCAGAGTCGTGGTATAGTCTTCTTCTTACTTCCTCTCCACCTTCGCTCCACTTTACTTTCCTTCTTCCTCTGCATTATCTCTCTCTGTCTCTACAAATAAAAAATATAATTCACACACAGATGACACGTTTGTTATTCCTGATCGCCTTTTCCGACAATGCATTGCTATTATTTTACTTATGAATTTTTCTGTACCAAATTATTTTCAGTCTTACAATTCCTGAACTAGTTGTTGAAAATACGACGAGGAAAGTATCAAAAAGAAGAGAAAGTGCATCGTGCAGTGTCTGAAGAGAGATTGCATTCCACCATTCTTGCTGTGTTACTTGCTTTCCTCCTACAATTTTTGTTTATATGCATATATAAAATTAGCATTAGCAAAACGACACACATTTAACAAGTCTATAGTCACATTTTATTTACTAAATATTTTATATTACAAGACTCTTATAAATACTATTTCCTTTTCCACGTTAATCATTTCATCATTCAGACCTCAAACTAACATGATCTGACCAAAATTATATCGCGAATTAAAAAGTCGAAACAAACTCAGACATCACAATGTCTGAGTTTGTTTCGACTTTTTTTTCAGATAGGCAACACTGCCGACCTTGTAATCTGGTTTATGAAAATATTATCGATTTTTAAAAGTATTTGTTTGGATGACAGCAGATCAAGCTACCCGAAACTGTCAAATATTCCCAATTAACCTTAAGCCTTAATGCTCTAGAGTCTAGAGATAAAGATGAAAATTTAATAAGAAATCTGATAGAATGTAGTAGCTTGATATTGTGTCACCTGTACAAAGAAACTCGTAAAAAATATTTATCATCTAATTGTTACAAATTTATTATGTTAATAGGTAACTTGCTTTAACTTGTTAGCTCATAGAGATAAAAAGACATGTAACGTAATAAAAGAAATATTTTGATTAATATGGAGGTACTATTAAAAGTTTTGTCATGTATAGCGTATCATTAAATAAGGACAGAAGACAAATATTACATAGTTAAGTCCTGTCAAATTAAAATACTCCGTTGACAGTTTAGACCTTCTCCAATCCACTATTGTTTTTGGCAGAATAGTCGACATCGGCTTCACTTGCCATAAATAAAAATAGAATGGAATTGAGTAGAGAGTTTATACGTGAACAAAAATGGTGTCTAAAAATACATCCATTGAGTACTAATTGGACAAAGTTAAACTAATATTTTTCAAGCGTCCTTTTCTTAATTAAATAGATTCACTGAACTAAAATTTAGTTTAGTTTCTGAAGAAAGGGATGCGGGCTAAAAAACCGTAGCCCTGGCGCACACGCAAGTGAAGAAACTCGAGTGGGTTTTAATCTTTACATAGGGTACATTTTGACCGTGTAGGTTTGGCAGTTAACGAAACGGGTCTGAAATCATATGCTGAATTAATATAATATCCCTGGTACTTGTATTTGAAGGTTGGGTTAGTGTCTTGAAATTGTTGGTTCAAAATGTAAGATATCTCTCACAGTCATATTGCTGAAAGGACGCTGCATAGACTAATGATTATGATCATTTCTTGTCGAAACGATGACGTCATCTACCGTATAGATGACAGCCTTGCATCCTCTACAGAAATGGGTTGAACAAACCCACCGCTTTTTGACGCAGGATCCGTCACCAGTCTTCTTGTAATAGAAGTTGTAACCATTCAGTCTGATCATAGTTTTACCTCTTTGTGATGTAACGAATATGGCTGGGGAAAAAAACAAAAGCTTTTAATAATATTTTTAGGAATGATTCACTTTGTTTCGATTTTTTATAATTTGTATCCCTTTACTTCATTCGCTCTTAGTCGATTCCCTGAACAATTGGCTGGTGAATCTTGACCTGTCTGAACATAGTCTCTCTAAACTGTCGGGCATATTCTCTCGCTAGTATCTCGTCACTATTTGGTTACTAAAATATGTTGCTGCGCAGCTTTTTGCGCAAAGTTCAAAGCAGCCATGATTCGTTGGCCGTACTGGGTATCCAAAGGGCCAATTCTCGTAACTCAAAACCTTCAAAATCTAATTCCAGTCTCATATCGGCTACAAATGTCAAAAAATTGTCATGATGTTGAAATTAGAAGTACTTTTTGACAGACTGAGACTGTGAGCAGAGGGATAATTCTACTAATTTCTAAGAACGTTCAGTCTGATGTCAGTCTGCCAGATTGTGAATGTTTTTAAAATTAGTAGAATTATCTCCTCTCCCTTTAATATATTAAATTCACAATACCGGAATATCATCCTTTTTTTTCTGAGAAGGGGCATAAGATTGTTGAATAACTTAGTCGTTAACTGTCAAAAGTAGAGTCGGAATTGAAACTGAAGGAGGTAAGGCTAAATAAGGCATTTATAGTTTGGTTATTTGAAGTGTTCATCTGGGATGGCATTCATATATTTCTAATAACAACACAGTAATAGTATATACGCTCGTTAGAAGCCCGTCTGGTTTTCAAAAAACGATCTCTGTCAGGTTTATGGGGTTATTATTTTCTTCTAAATATTAACCATTAAATATTTGACCATCGCATCTTTATTGAGTTCATTTAAATAGGTACAAAAGATACAGCGGTTTTCATAAAATATTACAAACCGGGTAAGATTACATGGTTCAATGAAATTGAAAGATATGGCAGATATAATTATGTATGATAAACTTAAGCTATTAAATTATTTAAAAAGGTATACATAGTGAGTAAAAAAATGAGACGTTTTCCAAATTATAATTTCAACATAAAACACTGATACTAATGTTCGTAACATTTTAAAACAAAAAATAGCCATGGCGGTGTAGCCGTTCTAGAGTGAAGAGGTGAACTTCTCGAGGTCTCGGTAAAGAAGCATATGGCAACTCTATTAAATGTAATTTTAATAACTTTTGATATACACATACTCCACAAAAATTTCACAAAATCAATAAATACATGCTGTATTGTTTAGAATAACTACGCGGCCATACATACAGGCACGAAAAGTGAAGTTAAAACCTATAATGAATGTTCTTTATTGAAACATGGGAAGCAATAGTGAGGTTGTTTCGGACAATCGGGACAATAAGTAGGCACTTTTTTCGAACAATTCTTAGCCAATTTATATCCGAATTTAGCCCTTTTATTTTTGTAGCATCCTCGGCAAGTTCTTCTTATCTTATGTAACTTTCCGTCTTTTCTAGCGATAATGTGCGTCGACTTCATTGATGATTTTAGTTTTTTGTCAGTCGTGTCAATAGAAAGTTCCAGATTCAGGAAGCCACTTGGAAACTCGAATGCTGAAATTAATTGTTAGTTTTCATTATTTTTTTTGTAAATCATGTCATCACCGGTGCTCTCAAAACAGATGAAAAAAAAAAAACATTCTGAGGAAACCGACATGTCTTAGAACCGAAAAAATCCAATCGTGGTGGAATACCGCCCTCTTTTTTTCATCGAGAGGAGGAATTATATTGGGAACGTTATAGGCAGAACATCCTTATACTGGTATATTTTCTTAAATTCCATACTCACCAGAGCTCCTAGTGAAAAATACTAGACTTTTATGAATCAAAATAACAAAAACACAATAATAGCATATTTATTTTTCAGAAATACGAAATAATAGTTATACTTACATAAACACAGTTCAGCCACAACTTTCTAATCTTTAACGTCTTACAGCTAAATAAGTAAGTACTTCCTTGAGATCAACTTCTATCAAATTTAAACGTTTTTAACAAAAATAAAAGCGTCTTGTGTCTACACGAGACTTAAATTTTAGCTAAGCTTAGCTTAGACAGAATTCCTTAATAAGTATACATACCCGTAAAACATTTTGTTAGCCTAACCTCCATACAAATAACTACTCGAAACTTGGGTCAATAAGTGACCTATTTAGAGGGAATTGTTGATTACTAGCTGCACCCATCGAATTATTCGCATACGCCTTTATACCTGGATAAAAATCCTATTAATGAACCCATGTCATATGACACTGCCACCAGTGAAGTGAAACATGCCTATATGTACCCAAATGAAAATAGCAGACACTAAAATGCCATAATTACAGAAACAATTGAAAAACTAAAATTATCGCAGATCCACGTGCGAAGCATACAAAGGGTTAAGGCTCATGGCAATGAATGTTATTACAAGCAACAATGGTATCGTCATTGAGAAGCACCAACTTCGCTCTACATCCCATATGTATCCCTTTGGTACAGACCCATCTGCTCTTCTCAATATTCTGAGATTTCTTTCGATTATCTTTCTTCTTGTAAAATCTATATTCATCGACGACTATGTTCAAGTTTCCCTTTTTCGATACAACGAATTGTGCTTTCGTACCTGAAAATTGATATGTTATAATTAAGGTTATTTTTAATTATTCAATTTATAGGTTACAAATGTTGTAACTTGAGAAATGGACTATCTTGAAAGAGGAATAAATGATAATGAGAATGTAAAATTACATAATGTTTCACATATTTTCTAAAATAATGTAACTAAAATATATAGTAAGAAATTGAATAGTCAGCCTAATTGTGGAGTGCTTACACACGAGTGAGATATGCATCGCCTATAAAAGCAGTTGCCATGTTGGCGACAGCGGCCGAAGCATTTGTGGCTTCAGTTGATAAAATATATTTCAATAAAATCATCGGGACAAAGTATTTTGTTATAAATTTCAAAACCTTGGTCAACTTTCATTTAAAAGAAAGAAAATCAAGAAAATAAGGAAAGTGTATATTTGGCATGTTTTATAAGTAATGGGACAAACTTATGGTAAATAAATAAAAAATACACAACTAGATAAGCTTGAGGGCCTTTTGTATAAGATTTATATTTGGTCTGCGCAAATATGATCACATATCTGAATAGTACAAAGCTCAATCATAGGCTTCCCATACGTATTCGCAGGAATGCAAATATTTTAATTTCAGTTCTATTGTATTCAATCCTACAACCCCCTCTTATCTAAAAGAGCATATCAAAATCCATCATGACCATGACACACATAATGTGTAATGTCTGAGGTCATCGAAAAACCTGAAACTAGATATGCATTCGACCAGTTTCTGTGATAACTTTTTTACTTTGCACTCTATGGAATGACTTGCCCGTATTCTCTTTAAACATTATCCATAATTATATTTTCTATACTGTTGCTTCTTGTTATTGCTTAAGTGTAGTCTTATCTTATAGTAGTTTTATAAGATTTGTCATATTCACAGATGATGGTCGAGCAAAAATTTTGGTCACAGATTCAGATGCAATTTCATCAAAAATGAGTATGTACATCATATACATACATAATGGTGTCATCTATCGTAGTTAGTCTAGCTCTGCACCGGTGAGACATACGCTTCGAACAAGCCCATCTCGTTTTATGAGAACTTTCTTGCTGTTTCTTATTGCTGATCATTATAAAATTATTGTGTCTATACAGTATCATTTTCTTTCCAGTACGTGTTTTTCCGAAAACTGCGGGTTCTGAAATTAAAATGAAAAAAATGTCATAGAAACTTTATAACTTTAGAAAGTTCGCCCGAATTGTGATAGGCTTCTGGCTAAGTAAAACAGCCGTATGCTCTGTTTGAAGATTAAGCTATGGTTGCCGCGGTCATATCACGGATGGGTTTCATTTCGTTTCATTTTGATATACAGAGTGGTGCTGACAATACGACAATAAATGAAAACACGGACAATACTAGTTCATAGGAATAATCCAAAACCATAGAAAAATCCCTAGCATCCAAAAATATAAAAATAAAAATTCAAACTAAATCGCTTAAAATTGAACACGAAATACAACATCCTTAAAATATTGGTTTACTGACCTCCGATCGACGACGGCGCGGTCTTGTGGCGACTTGCTTTTTTTGGTCGGACAAACTCTGGTGTTGTCATACCTCTGCCGGTCTTTCCATAAAGTCAAAGCGGCATTACATTGACACTCGCTATAAATTAAAATCATAATCGCAGGGCCGTTTTTGTTGGCCAAGTACCTAAACTAGCTGCTCTTCAATTTTGCCTACTTATTAATGAATTTCTTTTGAAAGAATAGGTTGATAATTAGTACAATTAATTTAATATTTCGCGTTCGCTTCTCTCGCGCCTTCTATTTCTTTAACCATAATCTTTTGCCTGTTCACTAAAAGCAAGAGCATCAGAAAATAGAGCGCGATTAAACGATGCGACCATGCATCACAAGAACGAGCGATAGCAAAAACTAGGATCATCAAGGGGACATTAAGAGTCAAGGCCGAAATGTGTTTGTGGCCCCATAAAAAGAACGGTTGGTCACCGCTGGATGCGGCGGTCATCAATCTGTAAGCGCTACCTTACGAGCATGTACATCATGTAGAAAATGTGAATAATAAAAAATAATTTCCTGTGACCAAACTAATGGACATATTTATATGGTGTTTTATGGGTAGACTGAGAATGTGTTGAGGTACACGATGTTTAATTTATTGTCGTATTGTCGTCACCACTTTGTATAATTATATTATAAGAATATTGTTTTTTGGATATTGGCATCTGTCGCATTTGCGAAACTAGAAGTACCTACTTCTAGTTTCGCAAATGTGAAACACCCGGCACACATCGCAACACAACTGCTCAGACCCGTCCTCCGTACGGCTTCACTAGACATCATGCCGGAACACGACAAATCGCTTGGCGGCAAGGCTTTATCTGGTGGGTGGTAACTTCTGCCGGCGGCCGGTGTCATGGCCTACCACCGAAAGTTATTTAGAATAAATCCTACAGATGTCACGTAAGTTAAGTTATTGATAACATCTTATTGTCTACTATATTGTTGTCTAAGTTATAATATTATCGTCAATATCCACTACTTGTGTTTTTTCTTTTTTTTTTTTTATTACAGGAAATGTTGCCCTCGCTCTAGGTCTTACTCTTGGAACGTGGATGTGTTTACAAAAAATCACATACACAAACAGCCAGACCCGGAACAAATACCTGTAGACCATACAAATATTTGTTCCCTTATTAAGTAAGCTTATTTAGCACACGGGAAACCGCTGGATGCGGGAGGCACACGTCGTCGTGGAGATCCTTGGAGTAGGCCTGTGTCCAGCAGTGAACGTCTTTCCGCTATAATGAAGATGATGATGATGATGATTTAGTACACCAAACAATATCCACAAAAGAGAAGGAAGTAAACAAGAAAGAAACAATTGAAATGTTTATTTCTTTTCATGATTATGTTCGTTATATATGGCCGTGATTTTGTCATCCACGATGTGAATGCAAGCCCTGCAATATTTATTTTGTGTACAACACCACCTCTCCTTATTGTTCTTGTGGTTGCCAGGCTTCAAGTAAAATGTGTTGTCACCAACTTTTATATTTGTCTTTCCTTTCTTCGTTCTGATTAGGGTAACTGCAAACAAAATGTTAGGTAAGTAACTGAAGAAGCAACACCAAAAAGAATGAAAAAGTTCAAGGTCTCTATATATCTCATAGAGTAATTATATTTTCACCAATAATATACTGCGATCAGCAATTAGCTTCATTATTGCTGCAGGAGTATAAAATCCTGGCAGCGCCTGAACGAGGAGTAGATGAACTTATACCCCCTTATTCATAAAAGATGTTTAAAGTTAATAAACCCCTTAAACACTGTGGTGTATATTCATAAAGGATGATTTAAGTTAAGTGGCGTTAAAAGGTCAAAATTGAATGGTTAAAGAATCGCTAATCACTAGTAACTAAGCAGCGTTTATGAATAAGGGGAATAGTGTTCCGAATACTTAAAATATTTAAAAATTAATCTCTGTAATCTAAGATTTACATGTCCGAAAAATTCGTCTGCACAAAAACGGAAATATTGCAATGTATGTTATTGAACTGCCAAAAGAAAGCAAGGTGACTATTGTTACATGACATGGATTTAATTTATATCAGATTTAAACAACCTAAATGGTTATTGAATTATGCACCTAACAATTATAGCAATGCAGTTCTTTATTTAAAAATACTTAGTTCGGTACCTACTAAGTTGTCACTTTTGTATTAAGAACTTTGAGTTAACCTCAATAAAGTTCGAAATAAAAATACTGATTTAAAGGTTAAGTCCGTAAACGAAAGTTAGATCTCGTTTTGTAATAAGGAGGAATGAGTTTCATTTCAATGTTATCTCTTTTTCTTATGTCGCACAATACCGATATATTGTGCGACTTACCTACTATTTGCGAACCTGGGAAATAAACTTCCTTTATTTTATTTTTTACCAAACTCTCTTGTAATTAATTAATAATAAATCACATTTAAATATTGCTTTCAAATTTGCTACAAAATGTTCATAATTGGGTTGTATCCTAAAAAATAATTTAATGTCTACCAGATAGATTTATAAAAAACATTGAACACGTATTTTTTATTTTTTCTTTCATGGAAATACTTCGGAAGATATATTGATTTGAAAAGTCGCATGATGTCACGCCGTTGTACAAAATCTACGACGGCGTGACGTAATTGGCCCCCACTCCGTGACTTTAATACGCTATATCTCAATAGTTTTTGATAATTTCGACAAAATAAAAAATACGGGTCTTAATTTTTGTTATTATCTATAAGACGGACTAATTATTTTGTTGATTTTCATACCTTGGATACATCCCTATAGTACCAACCCATATGTTCCCGTGGGTGTCGTAAGAGGCGATCAAGGGAACTCACCAGGGAAGCGGGCAGCAGCGCTTCTTCTGTGGAATATCAAATTACTGCGATCCCTAACTCAATCGATTATGTCAATGCCCCGCAATTTAATGAAAGCCTTGGGGGACGACTCTATAGGCGAAGAAGAAGAGGAAGAACATGTGTTAGTGTAAAAGAAAACATTATATTGGTTATAAATTGCTCTTTATGTTTCATAATAATTATAAGTCTAGGTACCACAATAACATGATCACGTTTTACAAGCTAAACAACAGAATTAAAGATAATAATTCTCAGGTCATATATATTCCTTATATACAATACAAACATATTTATCTAGTATAATACCATCGTTTTATGTCCCAAAAATCATTCATAAAAGAGAGAATCAGATCTAATCAATTAAATTTAAATAAGTAACATAGAAAAAAAAAGTCTAAAAAATATTTTCTGGTGACCATTAAATCTTTTTTTTTTTTCTTTCTTTCTTTTATGGCTTCGCACGGTTTGTGCATTGAGCCAATGTCACGTAATGAATTGTTCATGTCGAAAAGGACGGCGTGATACGTCTTACGATGGAGGTTTGAAACAAAGTCATGATGTGGCCAATATGCTGCGATATTTCACTGTTCTTTATGAATTATTTACTGAATGCAATTTTTACTACATAAATCACGCACTTTTATTTAGTAAACAACACTATAAATAATTTTAAAAGTCCGATGAAAAATGAGCGTGACACTCAGCTTGACTTTCCCGCCAAAACCTCCGACCATTAAATCTATCCATGTAAAGTGGGTCACAATCGAGTCCAAAAGAATAGGTTACAAACAATCATGCATACAGACAGGTGAAGCTGCATAAAAGTGTAAAAAAATGGACGATGTAAGAAGCCAAAACATTGTCTTTTCCATATCTATATAAAAATATATAAATCTAGCTGATTCGGTAGACGTTGTCCTGTCCGACCCGGTCAAATTGTTATTGAAACTATTCAGGAATCCAATGAAATATACACACGATAATTACATCCACATCGGTACAGTCGTTTAGGAGTTACATGACAAACACACACATACACACGCACACACACCTACAAAGACGAGATTTATATTGTATATTATGATTAACAATTTTGTACTATCTGTGAAGCATTGCAATACTTGCTGCACGATTTATATATTAACTACTAATTAATAGTTGTGACTTTTATTTTAATTTTAATAATAACTATCAATTTTCTAGCGACTACAACTGCCCTACTTTCCATATCCATTCAGTATTGTGAAAAATACGGCCTTATTCGTTTCCTACACTATAAAGGTAACCTCCGTCAAGAATTTCAGGTTTCCAAGGGTTTGGGCTGAAGGTTGATTAGTTGGCGGACCAATCAAAACCCTAAATTGCATAACACATTCAATTACAGTCATTTTGACAGTTATTGCATCCATTGCCTAATATGTTCGGAAAAATATTTTGCTAGGCAACTTAAAAAGTGCAATGAATCTTGTTGAACTGTCAAAATAAAAGGCATCGCTATTGTCAACGTATTATTTAGTACTTAGGTGTTTTATTTTAGGTAGGTATCTACATATATATGGCAGATTAATAACTTACTGTACTAATAAATATAATAAATTACAGTACGTGTGAATAAGCCTTAATAATATAATAGTAATCTATTGTTGCACGCATGGGCGTACTTAGAGGGGGCAGGGTAGGCAGCGCCCCCCGGGAATCTCGCAGAACATATACGAATTCCCCTAATTACTAATCTTAGTATAAACGGGGCCTTATACAAGGTCTGCACTACAAATACCTACCTAATGTTTTATGTAGATGTGCTTGTGTTGTTTGTAAGATAAAGTAGCCAGGGATGATTCGACCCCAAAAATTTGACTTGGACTCCACCTAGGCCAGAAGCTGAGTACGTCCATACTTGCACGGTTCATATAATACTTTAGTCACACGCATCGTATACTATTTAATAACTCTTGTTACTTATGTAAGCCTGCACTTGGTCACGCTTTTCTGTGTAAAATGGATGCAAGTCACAGAAAAGCATGACAAAGCTGCGGGTTTAGGTCACACATGCAAAAAGACAATAAATTGAATATTCACAATATTTATAAAGTCATGTCTTTTTTTATTTAAATAAACAGACAGCCGTGCTGCAGGGAAGTTTCTTCTTCCCAGCGAAAGCCAAAGCACTAGGAAGTGGCGACGGGCGATTTGGGGGACCGTCTTATGTAATATTGAGGTTCAAAAAGTGCTGATTCTCAGCCTAATTTGAATAAATGGCTTGTGATTTTGTTTTTTTTTTTTGATTCCTTAAAACATAAGCGACGATACTTAAAATATCATACAATGGACTAACTAATGTTACCAATAGAGAAAATGCGAGAGATAAATTCATTTCTACTATCAGGTGCTCTCCCTCCTATACAATTAATTAACTTTTACTTATATAATATAATACTAAAAACACAGTTGAATTCTAACGCTCGATCACAAAACAGCTAAACAGCGACTAGAAATTATTATATATTAGGTAGGTATGTATCTCTGTATTTATGGAATCAGTTATTATTTTACTTTTAACATTTTTCTTTTAAACATCATAAACTTTTTATAAATTCGCAAATCGGCTAACTCTTTGACTTTGACTTTATATATGGAATTGGTTTTTGTTTTAATTTTAACATTTTTTTAAACATTATAAACTCTTTATAAGTTCGCAAATCGGCTAACTCCACATTTAGTAAAAAAATATTTTTTTACTAATTGTACTGTATTTGTATTACTAGGTATAATGGAGTCTACATCATCAAAAATACTAGTTTAAGATATTATCTACCAATGGTATTTTAGATTTTTCCTTAAGTAATGTATAAAAATATATACTGTTTTAAGCATCTCTTGAGAAATATGTTTATATGGAGTTAGCGGGTTTGCGAATTAAGGCATCGATATGGAAAATGTAATCAACATCATACCATATCATATGGTATGAGAAATAAACTGTATTGCAATAACAGATTTGCGTCCAGAAGAAAAGAAAATCGTGTACATATAAATATTATATCTGCAGCATGAAGCAGCACTTATTCTAGGTATACCACAACCACATACACTAGACCTGAATACGATTAAAAATATATATTGCAGATCACAAAAAAACAATTCAAATATGGTGTCACATGTCGATAGCGTGATTAGATTAGGGCCCAAACTAAGAATGGAGGACATTTTGACAGCTGTCCTAATTCCTGACACACATTTGGCCATTTGCCGTGTGTTACCGGGCATGTAGTATTATATATTATAGGATATTATCCTCCCGTGGCTGTCGTAAGAGGCGACTAAGTGAACTCTCATCAGGGAAGAGGGCAGCAGCGCTTCTCTTGTGGAATAACAAATGACTGCGTTCCCCACCCGCCTGCCAAGCGTGGGGGTTATGGCAATGCTCCCCAATGGAATGAAAGCCTTGAGGCACGGCTTTGCCCGGCAGTGGACTTCTAGCGACTGAGAAGAAGAAGAAGATTTGGCCATTTGGAAACTTTTATTTGACATTAACTTTGAAGGATCAACTAAATTGGACAGGCTCGTTGCTTTTGGACATAGAGAGTTATGCCTTGAGTGTTAGCGATTAGTATATAAGGCCTTTGCTATTGGCTATCTTCAGTTCAATAAATATGCAATACTCTATGTAACTCTTTTACTTTAAAATCAGTGGGATGATATTTAATAACTTGTATCTACTCGTATTTATGTATTTTTTTTTATATCATAATAATATAACTTATATCTATGTGTCTATTATTTTCGAATAAGTTAATGTTTAAGGCATAGTTCCGATTCCCTTGTTCAGAAACTAAATTTAATTTAAACTAATATAAATAATTAGTTTAGTCCTGTCAAATGATCTTAATCTTTTATTTGATGAAATAGAAGGAAAAAGATGCCCCGGACTTAAATTTAATTTAGTTTGTAAGCAACAGAACCGAGCTCAGGTATGTAATGTAGGTACATATGAATGTAATTTATTGCATTTTTAAAGAATTTGAAAAATAATAGTTTTATGTTAACTATAGGGTTTTGACAAAAAAAAAAATCGAATTAGTCCGTTAGTCAGATTTCCAAAAAAATAGTAGACACGTATTTTTTGTTTTATCAAAACAATAAAAATTGACAAATATAAAAGGCATCAAAGATCAGGAGTGATGGCTGGTGACGTCACTGGTTGCTAAAAAGTGTAGCGTGCAGTGACGTCACACGAGTTTTCAACGCACTGTGTCGTCTTCATGTTTTGTCTATATGAAAAATAAAAAATAAATGTCTAGTATTTTTTTGGAAAACTGACTGACGGACTAATTAGTTTTTTTTTTAGTCAAATACCCTATTGCAAATACATATTTTAATTAATCATCTGTGTATTCAATTTTTGAAGATTGTTCCCAAAGTTCTCTCATATATAATTCTAAGTACTTTAAAACAGACTTCCTATCAACATATGATTTAGCTAAGTAGGTATATTTTTTTTACTTAAATTTAATTCACTAACAAAAATAAAGACCGAGGCAAGTTATGTTTGTACTACATATCATTAAATACGTTTAGCGCTAAACATATCAATCTTCTAACTTTAAAAATAAAATACTTACTGTGTGTTGGTAACTTGACATGGCTTATTTTTGTTTCAAAATGTTTGAAATATAAGTAAAAATTAAAAAATGTATAAGAATTTTAAAGAAAAATCGTAAAAGTTGGGTATAAATTTTTCAAACCCGGGAATAACTAAAGGTCATTTTTCCCGAGTTATATGTAAAAACTGTTGAAATTTGATCAGGACAACATCTGCCAGTTTAGCTGGTTGAAAATACATATAAGTCTGTCTTTGTCATCATACTGAAACGATTGATAGAGACAGGACGATGTTATAAATTCTTTTAGCGCTAAACGTATTTAATTTTAATGCTTTTGGTTGTTACAAATGGACCTTAACAGGTCTTCTTATGAAATAAGAATATTAAATTTAGCTACAAAATTCTAAAACAAAGGTTTCTTTTTCGGATGATTATGAAAGTTATTCAATTTGATAATATTATTCTCCACTGTGTAGATTTGAGCTTTACATCCTCGAAAGCAATGACTGGAGCAGACCCAACGGACCTTCAATCCTCGTGAAGATTTTTGGGTGAACAGGTAATCACCAACTCTTAACATCGTCCTTCCAGTAGTGCTTGATTCCGTGAATTCGCAAAAAGCTTAAAAAAAAGACAAATAATGCTTAGTTGGTACAATACCAGTTATTAATTTAAAAAAATCTATTTAGAGTAATCAATTAAAAATATATATTTTTTTTATTATTATTATCTAAGCTAAAGAAAAAAAAATTCGTTTATTTGCGCTAAATATGAAGAAATAAAAGAACACAGACATAAAAAAGAATAAATTGGGAAAATAATACATTAGATTCACGCAAGAAGGCTATCGCTCAGAATAATGCTATAGCTCTGTATGAAGCAGAGCCCCAGCGCTGATCGTCAGCAAGAGCCGACGTTGACGCGAAAACGTCAACCGGTGCAGCTCACAATAAGATAAACTGGATATAGGAAGGAAGATAAAGGTAAACTGTCTTGTTATGAAGAAAGTGTAACCTATCTAATGAAATGTGTACATTGAGCCAATGAAGCACAAACAAGTTGTGATATCAATAATATATTTAATGAATGAGTTCAATACAATAATTATAAATTGAGAGCCAATAAACATGAATGTACGAGTAATTATAGAATAAAAATTTATATATTTTACTTTTATTTAACAGGTCTAAAATTTTAGTATTATTGTTATAATAATACTAAGATTTTAGAGCTGTTTTTAATTTTGTAATAACTGTTTTTACCAAACTGTTTTCACTGATGCCAGTTACAGAATTATAGGTCGACGGTCGGGCGACGTAGTATGTAAATGATAGCCCCATTATTATACAATATTTTAATGCAGATAAATATATTTTACTAAAGAATGCTCAATCCTTCTCTTTATGAGAAGAGACGTGTGCCCAGCAGTGACGATAAAAAGGTTGATGATGAAAGAATGTTCAGTAGTTGTCATCATACTATGTATTTTTACCCATTATAGAAATTTTCCTAGGATGCGAATAAAACCGTAGGTAAGTTGATCTACTCACAGACACAAACGCTTGTGATTTTGATATTTTGGAAATTATTATGTTACAGAGAAAAATACAATCTACTCCCAGACTTCGTTGGTGTGGAGTTAGTTATGCTCCGCTCCTATTGCTCGCAGCGAGATGTTATATAGCCTTCCTGGATTAATGGGCTATCCAACACAAAAAGATTTTTTCTAATCGGACCAGCAGTTCCTGAGATTAGTGTGTTCAAAGAAATAAATAAATAATCTCAGCTTTAACTTCAGCTTTAATATTAGTATAAATAAGTTGTTTAGTTTTGCTACGATCCGAACGAAGCGTTGTCTTTTATACCGCATACATCGAAGGATTCGAATAATTTGCCTGCGGCGGTGTTTCCATCTGACTACAATTTAAGTGTCTTCGAAGCTACAGTAAATAAGCTCTTAGTGCGATTTACCATCAACGATTGCATCACTTCTTACCATCAGGCGGGATTGCAGTTAAGCATAACTTGTCACAGATAAAAATACCTAAAGATTTTCACCGTTTTGATATCACTTAAAATGGGGTCATGACTGTTCTAGCGTGGTTATGTATATCTTTCACAGTCATGATGTTGTCACAGATGGACATGATACTTGCAGTACACTTCTTGCTGTGGTGGGTGGAGCACTTCCATAAGTCTTTGATTCCATTGCTGCGCTTCCTGAAAAATTTGTAGCCTTTGTAGTTCAGAATACGGTTCCCTCTTATTGATTTTGTGAAAGTAACTGAAAAGGAAAAGAGGAAATTTAGCAGAATTTCATAAATTTTAGTTAGCAAAAACCTTTTTTTTTACAAAAAAGAACAACTCTTTGGTTTTTGTATATTAGTTTTTGACACCGACTTCCGAAATTAGTTATTTTTCACTTTGTAGTGTTTTTTGGAAGTCGATTGTTTTTTTTTTTTTGTAAAAAAAAGTTTTTATTTGCACTTTTTGTTGTGGAAAGTACTGTTCAGCTATATCCGGTTAGACTGGATGCTGACGCTAAAATACTTAATGAAAAAACCACGATTATATATAACCTACGATTTTTGAAAGTTCCCCTTGATTTCTCTGTTCTTCCACCATCAAACCCTGATGTCCTTATGGGACCACCTTGGGAATGTCTTCTTTCCAACAGAAAAAAAGTTATGAAAATCGGTTCACAAACGACGAAGTTTTCCGCGAACAAACATAAAAAGCATATATACCGGTCGAATTGAGTAACCTCCTCCTTTTTGAAGTCGGTTAAAAACAAAAGTCTTGTAAAAATATTGATATTCAGTATTGAGCTGGTTAGGCTGGTGACTCCCAGCCTAACCAGCTACATAAACCCCAACATAGTTTGCAAAAAATATTATTTAGGTACAAACAAAAAACCCTCCTGCATAAAAATCTAACAAATTGAAAAGGCAGCAAACTGAATAGTCAGACACAAGTTGAACAATCTCATTTGGGGGACTGTTCTATGGAACATTTGTTTATCTAGCTAAGACGTACGAGTCAACTGCGATTGTTCAACTTGTGTCTGACTATTCAGTTTGCTGCCTGTTCAGTTCTTTAGATGTGTAAAGAATATTTTTTTATGTCTATCTTTTTAGTTTTTTATTTATTAATCTATACTAAATATATAAAGCTGAAGAGTTTGTGTGTTTATTAGTTTGTTTGAACGTGCTAATCTCAGGAACTGCTGGTTGAATTTGAAAAAATATTTTTGCGTTGGATAGCCTATTAATCCAGGCAGGCTTAAGGCTATATAACATCACGCAATAAGAGCGGAGCATATAAAAAAAAACCGCCGCGCGCCTAATATGATATAAACATATTTAGAATAAGTATTTTAAAAACCTTCGTTTTGATACCACACTCGACATGTTTTGTAGATTTTTTTCTTTTTTTACATCACAATATGGCGTCAAACAGCCGCCATTTTTTAAATCTCAACTATCTGAGAATACTTGGGCTATTAAGGCAAGTCTAACGATACCACAAATGTGAAAATGCGTTTAGCGGTTCTGGAGATAAAAGGTAATAAAGAATATTACATACATACAAGATACACTTTAAACAAACATAATCCTTCCTGGCAGTCGGATAAATAGCTAGCAACTAATGTAGGCAAACTGATTGATTAGTAAAAGACTATGTTTAGAGTTATATTTGGTCTGAAGAAATACGGTCTTAAACGTATTTTCAACAAGTGTCTGATGTCACCATTGCATCAATGATCATATAAATATATCAAATTCAAGCGTGTTCAGCAAAAAGAACTCAAAGATACTGTTTTTTTTTTTAGTTAAAATATCTTCTTATATAAATATAATATTGACGCCCTGTATTTAGAAAAAATAAGGATCTTTAACTTGCATCTATGTATGTCTTGGAATCATGTCTGTGTATTTGTATTATTCAGCAAGCGATCAGCTACTAAGGCTTTCGATCCATGATACTGACAAGTTATAAACCCAAGATGAATCACACAAAGGCAGCAATTTGATATCACCCAATAACAGTTTTAATAAAATTCCGTATACTTACAATAAAAATTCTACTATGTATATTCTTTTCTTTAGTTAGCGTAATTTAACAGAGATTATTTTAAATACTTTTATGGTATACTTGATTGCTTATAAGTACTTAAATTAAGTTGAAGTATACATTAAGTATACATTCAAGCAATCATTATTCAAGTTACTAATTAATGTCTTATAATAACATGTAGTTAAATATGTACAATTTGCCTGCCGATATTAAAGGTATAATAAGAGATCAATGTCTTCAGATCAAATTGTACTTCAGACGCTTCTTTACCTTATTTAAACAAATACAAATTATTTTCACTTTCATGGTTATGCTGACCCTGGACATATAAAGGCTCTAACTGCCCATTCCTATAAAAAATACCAGCTTTGCATTTTTTATTGTGATGTGTGGAACACATCCACCAGTCTCCAAGCTTCCGTCGATACTTTTTGAAGTACGAATACCCATCGTAGACCAATAAACAGTTCCCTTTTTGGGACGTCGCAAAACAAACTGAAAAAAGTTTTGGAGACAATTAATATACCACAATCACAAAACAATATAATTTAAAAAAAAAATACGAGTGTGCTTATGACCACACGACTGAAGTGAAACTTCTTTCGCTCCATCTGTTTGTATATATATATATATATATATATGTTTGTACAATATTGTTACGGGCTAGGGGTACTAAAACGCCGGTTAAGGGTTGCGATGTTTATTGGCAACGAAGATACAGTCGATTGTAGGCAATGACAAGTAGAATGTTGCTGACGTTGCACCGAAGTCTTCACTTACGTCCACGAAGTCCGTGTTGTAAACACACAATAACACTACAGATGTTTCTTCACGTAATACTCAATGTTCTCGTTACAGTTGTCGCAGTAGGTATTCTCAAAGATCGCTTCTTAATTGTCGCTGTTTTCGTCTCGGTAGTCGAATGCAGACTGACTCGGCGCCGACGTCACGGCGCTATATATAGGCCAGCTGATCGAACATTCCAGAATCGTCTAGACGTAATAATAATAGCGCATAACTTCGAGTACATTCAGTAGGTACCTACGGTAATTCCCGGAAACGGGCTTCTAGAAATTTCGATGTCGTCACTTAGTTGACAAAATTGATGAAACCTGTACCATTCGATAGGCCACCTTAAGTCTAGGAATGCGTTTTTATATTACACCTAGACAATGTCTAGGTCTCGAGTTATAATGCTTAAAAGTCACGCACTGCATGTCACGCGATATTGAACCTTATGCCCTCAACATAAGGTGCATTCGTAACAATATATACATGTATACACATATACATATATTAATTTTCTATAAATATTTAAATTTATTTCATGGTTTCATTGGTAAATATTTTTGCATAGATTTTCTATTTTTATTGAAAAAAAAAAAAAAAAAACTCGTTGTAGATCTTGTAGTACCAAGCTCGCGCCACGGGCGCCTCTGTGCTTATATCCCCCACTTAACTTCCGTTCGCCTTGCCCGATCACTTTTCGTAACGCTTACGTCACGCGTTCGCCAGCTTACTCCCCAAGTCAAACGTGCGTAAAGAAGTTTCACTTCAAAAAAAACTGTATTGTCAATGGCCGGTTAATGCAGTTCTTCTTCTTCAGTCTATAGACGTCCATTGCAGGACAAAGGCCTCCCCAAGGCTTTCTACGATGACCGATCTTGTGCTGCCCCTGTAACTGCGGTTACTTACAGACATTTAACGTAGGTGTTGTTCGTGGAATGAAAATAATATTAATATGTGCGGTTAGTGGTACACTTTAGACTTTCTTTTCTATTTAATTGGTGGTCGGTATAAAAAAAAGACGAACTGTATAATTATTTTAATTGATTATTAAAACAACAAAAAATAAAATTAACAACTACAAAACAAAGTCACATTCACATACATGTAATTATTTTGCCCAGGACTTATTCGGGGTTTCTTAATGGGCTATAAATAACGTACTTGGGCCGCATTATGTATTTATGCCATAAATTCTGAGATGTCTTATTTATCATGAACAGGTCCGCTTTTCTCTCGCACTATAGAAAATAAGGGAATTGACACTTCTTGTTGATTGTACTGAGAGGATGAATGAAAAGCGATAAAGGCGGTGCCTTTTTAAAAAACAGATGTGGAAACGCCGGGATTCTAAGAATGAAAGAATGCATGAAATGCACAGATCTCAGTAAGGTTATCACAGACTTGATTAATCGAATAGATCCTATGATTCGCACTAGCCACTGTACCCTAATGTTTCATGGCGCTACAAAAGCTACAAAGATGCTCAAGGATGCACATCAAGAAATTGATTGGAGGCTGCGATATAGGGAAGCAGCACTAGTGCAAAAAAGTGTAATATTTGATCATGGACTGTGGGAGAGGTCCATCCATCCATCTGACTATGGGTGATGCTCTTCCGGCGTGCATGTATGAACAGTTCGAATTCAAACGAAGGCAAAGGAGTATAGAAGATTCGCAGTAGATGGGGATTGGTGTCATGCAGTTGCTGCCTACCTCAATGGGAAGACACGAGTGTATGTATGTATTGTACGTAATCATTTATAATACGGTCCCTGATCACTAGAAGCTTCTCAATGATTATGATCATGGATGCTATACACAATTTCTTGGTCTACTGTATGAATTCTCGCCTTGCATCCTTTATTGCAGTGTGTTGAACATCGCCATAACCGTTTCCTAGACCCTGTGGAGTTCTTCTTCAAACAGTAACTATACTGCCCGACCCACAGGAGATGGTTTCCGCGTCTTGACTCTGTGAAGAAACAATCTGAAACAAACAAAACACGATTTTGAATATGTACTTAGATGTAATCGTGAAAGCGCTAAACTATCTTCAAAAAGAAAGTCATTAAAAGTATATTTCTACATTTGTAAAAAAAAAATTGAATAAATATAATTTATTTTGTGGGTATGGGTAATTTACGGTAAAATTAATGTAATACCGACATATTGAGTGAGGCGAATGCTAACGATCGCGACATAAGGTAAAAACTAGCTTCAAGCATTAGTTTTTTCACAGATATGCTGACCTGAGCCTATTTGGCGCAGTCGTGAGGAACACAAGATTAGTTTAAGTTATTTTTCAGTTTTTTTATTTTTAATGAGAATGTTGTGTGCCTTACTTAACCTAGGTCAAATAAACTTGGGGTGCAAGTCGAAGAGCCTCCTCGTGGCGCACCCTGGGCAACGCCAGCCCCAACTGCCCACCGCGTTCTGGTGGACTCTTGGGCCTGGCGGCTAATCTTCACACGGGGAAGGGTCAGGTTTCAATCACCGATCATCTTTGATGGTCGTTGATGGGAACCTGGCCTATGGGGATCAGCATGCGGCCACTTCCACTCTGTTTGCAGAGTGCGGTAAGTGGTCGCATGCTGGGGGGCATACCGTAATCCCTTCGGGGACCGGGGGCTGTCGGGGCATTTGTCCGGGCCGCGAGGGGACACCTCTATAAAACGGCCGAACCACGGGCGGCATATCCCGTTTAAGGTTACCGCGAACCTGACGGACTAAAAACCGTCGAAAGTGTGATCTATTAGGTCCGGCTTCAATCACCGATCATCTTTGATGGTCGTTGATGGAAACCTGGCCTATGGGGATCAGCATGCGACCACTTCCCAGTCTGTTTACAGAGTTTGGTAGGTGGTCGCATGCCGGGGTCATACCGTAATCCCTTAGGGGACCGGGGGCTGTCGGGGCATTTGTCCGGGCCGCGAGGCGACACCTCTATAAAACGGCCGAACCACGGGCGGCATATCCCGTTTAAGGTTACCGCGAACCTGACGGACTAATAACCGTCGAAAGTGTGATCTATTAAGTCAGGTTTCAATCACCGATCATCTTTGATGGTCGTTGATGGGAGCCTGGCCTAAGGGGATCAGCATGCGACCGCTTCCCAGTCTGCTTGCAGAGTATGGTAAGTGGTCGCATGCCGGAGTCATACCGTAATCCCTTCGGGGACCGGGGGCTGTCGGGGCATTTGTCCGGGCCGCGAGGGGACACCTCTATAAAACGGCCGAACCACGGGCGGCATATCCCGTCTCAAGGTTATCGCGAACCTGACGGACTAATAACCGTCGAAAGTGCGATCTAATCCTAAGTTTTGGGGGCTCGGCGAGAGGATGAATGGCTGGGGGATGTCCAGTCGTTAGAGCTCCCCACTGTGGATACCCTGCCGCCCTCCACAGTATGTAGGCTTCCCTGGGATACGACGCTCTGTCCTTGTGGTGACGACCCCTTACGCTAAGACTCGTGGGACTTGATATGGAAAAACTGATTTGCTTAACGACAAAAAACGGACATGAAACAAAAAAGAACAACGAAAACAGGCGCGCTTTAATTGACACCGAAAGCACAACGATTGGCAATGAGACCGTTAGGAGAATGGAGGAGCTTGACGCCACCGGTGCCACTGGACGATTGTCAGTGGTAACGTTGGAGTCAAGTGGAGGGTCTCGCGACACACCATCTGCCCAAAGTGGCTCCGTGGGGGGAAGCAGGAAGGCCTCACGGGAGCACTGGTCAGACAGTGCGTCGGAGGGTGAGGGAGCTGGATCCGGATCACCGGAGAGACCAGCTTCCAAGATCCTGAGGACGGGAGCTGGCAGGGGCGGGTTACACCATTCGGTGGGGCTCTCCCAGGCCAGGAGGTTTTTGCGGGATGGTCCGTCGGACTCGGAGTCACAGTCCACATTGACTGACTCCGAGACGGTGTCCCCCAAAAACACCAGGCGGGGCAAGGGGACTGCTCCCTCGGTGGCTGCACCTCAGGACCTTCGGGCGAAGGCTGAGGAAGGGGCGGCGGCCATCGAGGGGGTATTGAAGAAGTCCCGGAACCTCAAGGGTACCTGCATCCGGGAGATCAGGGAGGCGTCGACCAAAATGCTCGATGCGGTCAAATCCCTGGCCTCCCGGCAGGAGGACGAGGAGGTAGCAAGGCTGCGGGCGGACAATAAGCGCCTGCAAGGGCAGCTCGCAGCCTTGCAGAAGGAAGTGGCGGCTCTGCGCAGGGCTTTCTCAGAGAGAGGAAGCCCTCGCTCAAAAAAGAAGCGGCCCGAACAGCCGGGCCCGAGGACGGTCCCGCAGCCCCCCCCTACCGGGGGGGCGATGATTACGCGGGACGATTTTGCCCGGGCAATGGAGGCCCTCCAGCGCGAGGTGATGAACCACTGCAGTGGTGCCATCAACGCGCGCTTTGAGGGCCTCGACAAGGATGGTCGGCTTCTGCCGGCCAAGTCCCATCGCCCCGCGCTGGCGGCCGACAGGCGAGCGAGCCAGCCCCAGGCGAGGGAGAGGCAGGAGACGGAGCCGGCGACATTGATGCCGCCGGCCAACATGCCCAAAAAGGCTAGGCCGGCTCCAAAGAAGAAGCCGAAGGGGCCGAGCGGGCGTGGAGGGGCAGAGGCCCCTGCCCCTGAGCCAAAGCGCGCGAAGGAGCAGGTCGCCGGAGGCTCCAGGGACGTGCAGCCCCTGGTGCTGGAGGGTCGGGAGGAGGGGGAGTCGTGGGCCACGGTGGTCAAAAAGAAGAAGAAGAAGGCCACCGTGACTCCCGCTCCCGCTCCAGCACAGAAGCCTAAGGGGCCCAAAGCGGCGGCCCCAAAGAAGGCCCCCCAAAAGGCGCCCCGGGCGCCGAAGAGGCCCGCTGTGCTGGTGGCCCTCAAGCCCGCGGCCGTGAAGGAGGGCGCCACGTACGTGGACGTCCTCCGGAAGGCGCGGGCGGCCATCAGCCTCGCGGAGATCGGGGTTGGGCCGGGTAAGGCGAGGAGGTCCATGACGGGAGCTTGGATTATGGAGCTCCCAAAGGAGACCTCCCCCTCCCAGGCCGACGCCTTGGCCAAGAAATTGGCTGAGGTGGTCGGGGAGGTAGCCGACGTTACCCGGCCCACGAAAATTGCCGAGATCCGCGTGGCGGGCCTCGAGGAGTCCCTCACTCAGGAGGAGGTGAGGGGGGCCCTGGCGGAGGCGGTCAAGTGCCCGCCCGACAAACTTCGGGTGGGCACCATAGCCCTGGGGGCGCGAGGCACGGGCTCGGTCCGGGTCTCGTGCCCCATAGAGGCCGCGAAGGGGCTGGCGGAGCGGGGCAAGGTGGTGGTGGGCTGGAGTGTGGCCACCATCCACCTGCTGGAGCAGCGGCCCATGCGCTGCCGCAGGTGCCTTGCGAGGGGGCACACTGCGGCGCTCTGCCCCCCCTCCGCCAAGGACCGGAGCCGGCTCTGCTTCCGGTGCGGCAAGGAGGGCCATCTGGCTGCGGCCTGTAAGGCCCCTGTCAAATGCGCGCTATGCGCAGACAGGGGCCTGCCCAGCGGCCACAGAATGGCCGGCGCCGCATGCGGAGCCCCTCCGGTCCGAGGCCGCCCCGTAGTGGGACCGCCAACGGGACCACCAGCGGCCGGCTCTGCGACCACCGCAACGGAAGGGACACCGATGGACACTGCTAATGCCCAGTAGGTCCATCGGTGCCATTCTACAGGTTAATGTCAACCACTCCGCCACGTCACAGGACCTCTTGTGTCAGGACATGGCGGAGTGGGGAGCAGACCTGGCGGTGGTGGCAGAGCCATACTTTGTTCCGAACTCGGTCAATTGGTTAGGGTCGTCGGACGGCCTGGCTGCGATCACGCGACCCGCCGCGAGCACCGGCCCCCCTCTCGTTCTTAGGGAGAGGGGTCCGGGGTTCGTCGCGGTCCAGTGGGGGGGAGTGGTGGTCATTTCGACCTACTTCTCCCCCAATCGCAGCCGGGCCGAATTCGAGCGCCTCCTGGCAGCCGTCGAGGGGACGGTCAGGAGGGCGGCTCCACGCCCCGTGTTGGTGGCGGGAGACTTCAACGCCAAGCATGGCGCGTGGGGGTCTCCCGTCACGAACGTCTTCGGCGAGGACCTGGTGGAGTGGGCCCACTGCTTGGGTCTCCAGGTCCTCAACCGGGGCAACACCCCGACGTGTGTGAGGTGGCAGGGTGAATCAATAGTGGATGTCACCCTGGCCACCTCGACCCTAGCCGACCGAGTTCGGAACTGGCGGGTAGAGACGGCGGTGGAGATCTCGGACCACAGGTACGTCCGCTTCGAGATCTCCACTGCGGGGCCAGCGGCCCCGCTCCACCTGGGCCCAGCGGCAGGCGCCTCCTCGTTCCCGAGGTGGGCGCTTGCACATCTCCGGAGGGACGTTGCCGAGGAGGCGGCGACGTTCCGAGCGTGGGCCGAACCACCGGCCCACCTCATTGGAGACGCGGACGGCATGGCGGACCTACTCGCTGAGGACCTGGAAGTGGTCTGCAGCGCCGCCATGCCGAGGGCCCAGGGACCCCGCCGGAAAAAGCAGACATACTGGTGGACGCAGGAAGTCGCTCACCTGCGTGCCGCCAGTATGGCTGCACGGCGCGCCTACCAGAGGTGCAGGAGGCGCGCCGTAAGGGCGCCCGGCGAAGAGGACGGTCTTCGCCGGGCATACAGGGAGGCTCATCGAGCCCTGCGTACCGCCATATGCAGGGCAAAGGTCGCTGCCGCTGAGGAGTTCCTCGCACTCCTCGACAGCGACCCCTGGGGAAGGCCCTACAGGGTGGTGAGGGGGAAGCTGCAGGGAGCGGCACCCCCCACATCCTGTATGGAGCCGGGCCTACTTAGAAGGGTCCTGGAAACTCTGTTTCCGAACCCGGGACCCTTCACGCCCCCCAGGATGCCCGCCTCCAGTTCATCCACTCTGGAGGTGTGGACTGATGGGCCTCCCGTATCCGACGGTGAGTTGGACTCCGTCAGGGAGAGGCTCCGAGCCAAAAACAAGGCTCCGGGCCCGGACGGCGTCCCTGCGAAGGTGATGGCAATTGCCATGGAGCCCCTGGGGGACCGGTTCCGCGCGGTCATGGACACATGCATCGCGACGGGCCGCTTCCCCAGGAGGTGGAGGGTGGGCAGGCTCTGCCTCCTTCGCAAGGACGGACGTCCTGCCGACTCACCGTCGGGTTATAGGCCGGTCGTGCTCCTGGATGAAAGCGGAAAGTGCTTTGAGAGGATCATCGCCTCTCGCATCCAGGAGCACCTAGAGAGCCGTGGACCGCAGTTGGCGGACTGCCAGTACGGCTTTCGGACCGGCCGGTCCACGATGGACGCGGTGGCTCGCCTCAAGAGGTGGACTGAGGCGGCCACAGCGCGGGGTGAGGGTGTCGTCGCGGTGTCGTTAGACATCGCGAACGCGTTCAACGCCCTCCCCCACGAATGCATAGAGGCGGCACTGAAGTACCATGAAGTGCCCCTCTACCTCTGCGCCCTCGTGCGGGACTACCTCCGTGAGAGGAAGGTGCTGTACGAGGACGCAGAGGGTCGCGTCCAGTCGTGGACCGTAACAGTAGGAGTACCCCAGGGATCAGTGCTTGGTCCCCTGCTCTGGAACCTGGGGTACAATTGGGTTCTGCGGGGCGCGCTCTTGCCGCGGATGGACGTCGTCTGTTTCGCAGACGACACTCTAGTCGCGGCCAGGGCGCGCGAGTGGGAGGAGGCGGTCCACCTCGCGTCGGTCGGCACCTCCATGGTCGTCCGGCGCATCCGCCTCCTGGGGCTGGAAGTGGCTCTCGAAAAGACGAGGGCCATGACCTTCCACGCCCCGCGACGCAGAACCCCACCGGGTCTCCGTATCCGAGTGGAAGGGGTCCGGGTTCCCGTCGAGGTGCACATCAAGTACCTCGGCCTGATCCTGGATCCCCGCTGGAGTTTCGAGGAGCATTTCAGGCTCCTCGCCCCACGGCTGTGCTCGTTCGCAGCCGCACTCGGACGGCTCCTCCCCAATTTGGGGGGGCCGAATTCGGCGTGCCGTCGGCTGTACCAGGGAGTGGTGCGGTCGATGGCACTCTACGGAGCCCCGGTGTGGGCGGAGCGCCTTTCCCGGGCAACAGTGGCCCTGCTGCGGAGGCCGCAGAGGGTCATCGCGACACGGACCGTGCGGGCATACCGCACGGTCAGTCATGGGGCGGCCTGCGTGCTCGCGGGCACGCCCCCGTGGGAGGTCGATGCCCTGGTTCTGTCCCAGGTGCATCGACACCGTGTCGCGGCCCGGGAACGGGGGGAACGACCCGCCTTCGAGGAAGTAAGGCGGGTCAGATTAGCGGCTCAGGGGGAGGCCCTGAGCCGGTGGAGGGAGGCGCTCCGCTCCCCAGCTGCCGGCCACCGGACGATTGGAGCGATTCGTCCGGTGTTGGAGGGATGGGTTGGGCGCCGGCATGGCAGCCTTACCTTCCGCCTAGTGCAGGTACTGACCGGACATGGGTGCTTCGGCCACTACCTGCACCGAGTCGCCCGTCGGGAGGAGTCACCGCGGTGTCATCACTGCGACTCCCCCGACGACACGGCCGAGCACACTCTCGTGGAGTGCCCGGCCTGGCGGAACGAGCGCCGCGATCTCGTTGCGGCGCTCGGAGGCGGACGCCTCTCACTGGCAACCATGGTACGAGCCATGGTTGAAAGTGAGACGGCATGGGAGGCTGCCGCCTCCTTCTGCGAGACCGTCCTCTTGCAGAAGGAGGCTGCGGAGAGGGAGCGGGAAGAGGACGTACTTGCCGCTCCCCTCCGGCGTAGACGGGTGGGGCGAAGAAGGCGGGGGACGAACCCCCGTCTCCTTTAGCCCCAGGGTGTGACCAGCGCGTGCGGGTAGCTCCCGCACGTGCATTGCACAGCGGTCACCACGTCTGGGGATTATTCCGTTACCGGGTAATCCCCCTTTGGCGCGGAAACCGGCCCTACAGGGGAGGGCCGGCAAGCCCTGAGGGTGTCACGGAGTACTTGGCCTTCGGGTCGGCCCCGTGACACTCTCAATGCAGGGCCCGACGGTAACCGGGTGGTTTTAGTGGGTATTCCCGGCTTTGGCCGGGCGAGTCCCACACACGCTCGTCGCCTAGCTAGCGACGGGTATGGTGCGTAAACTGTCATTTCCACTCGAGAAAAAAAAAAAAAAAAAAAAAAAAAAAGGTCAAATAAACTTAAATTATTTCTATCTTTCGCAGTGAACTCTTAGTTTAACAGTAAAAAAATCTGAACCTTACAAACGTGAGGTCTTATTTATAGGTCAGCGGACAAACGACGGTCAACGGACGAAAGTAGCACGGGAAATTCGATTACCACAAAATTATTTGTTAATTAACTATTTGGTATTTCATAATAGACGCTAACAGTTAAAGAGAGAGATAGGAATCAGAGTGATGTTCTTTAATTAGATAAATGTCATTCGGTTTAGAATATTTTGCTAAACAATTAAGATTTCGAAAAGTAAAGTAGTAATCAAATTTTGTTGCCGACCGTAGGTACAGACGGCAGCACATCAAGCTACTACAATTTGTGAAATGTCTTTATTAGATTTTGGTTCTATATGTCGGCCAAAATCGATAAAGAATAGACGTAAACAAACAGTTGCTAGGCAATGAGTAGTTTACGTCTAAAAGACAGATGTTAACAATCTTTTACAGATAGATTATTTTCATAAAAGTAACAATTCTACTTCCTACTAATATAAACAGTTTATTTGTTTAGATATTTATGATTTGCAAAGAGCACTTAACCGATTTGAATGAAATATGACACACATATAAGCTAATTTCCTAATTGGTTACATTTTTTGATACATATACATTATATTTAGTCCACACTTGAAAGTATTACAATGCATGTGTTCTGCAGTTGATTTGAAAGTAATTAAAATATGCAAAATTGTATTGACAAATGCCTCAACTTTATTCATTGGTTGAATTCCATAAAATGTGTTTAATACCTGGATTTCATCCATCTTTCTTTTTTTGTAGGGCTATCACGTAAAATAAATGTCGACTTTTTAATGGTTTTTCGAAATACCAAGTTATTATGTATGTTATTTTAGTGATTCTAATGAAATATGATGCAATAGGAATGGTTAATAAATAGTTAGCATGTAAAAGTCGATAATCATTTGAATAACAGGAGATTTGTAAAACGTTCGTTGTGATAACCCTAAATTGGTTTGTTTACCTCTATTCTTTATGTAGCTTGGCGAGAATATAGGTTGACGGGGAAGATTTGACAGTTTCGGGTAGCTTGACCTGCTGTAGTCTGAACATTCAAACTCACAAATAACGCATTTGTGGGTTCTTTATAATATTAGTCTCTATAGATTCAGAGAGAGATTCCTATTAATTCGTATTATTTTTGGTCCTCAAGTCTCCGTCAAGTTTCCTGCCATCTCTTTTGATCTCTTTTGTGCAAACAAGCCCGGATCTCCCATCAGTGGTTATGTTCGGCTGTCACATGAACAATGGTACCGGCGACAGCCAGGATGGTAGCCTTGCACCCTTTTGTATGATGTGTGGAACACTTCCAGTAGTTCTTGACACCATAACTGTACTTCCTGAAGAACGTGTACCCATTATGATTTAATATAGGTTTCCCTTTTTGAGAGGTCGACATGGTCACTGAAAAATAATTATTTGAATATTTAGATACCACTAGCGGCCGCCAGCGACTTCGTTTGCATCGAGTTAGTTATGCACCGCTCCTATTAGTCACAGCGTGATGTTATATAGCTTAAAGTCTTCCTGGATTAATGGGTTATCCGACGCAAAAATAATTTTTCAAATCGGACCCGTAGTTCCTGAGATTAGCGCGATCAAACAAACAAACTCTTCAGCTTTATATATTAGTATGGATTAATTATATTATTTAAAGTTCCCCAAGCCGTCTGCCAAGAGTGGGGATTAAGGCAAATCTCCCCAATTTAATAGAAAACTTTGTGAGAAGCCTTTGCCCAGCAGTGGATGTTTATAGACTGAAGAAGAAAAACGATTATTTAAAGATTACACCACTCTTACATTCTGAACTGCGTAGTGTTTTCTCAGCTATACGAGTATTACGGTATTCATCCAATGCAGCTGACAGGTGAAGAGTAGCCAGCCTATCGGTATTCTATAAGATGCATTTTGGAGAGAGTGCGTGGGAGTTGCTTGTATGATCCCCCCATCACCGTTCCATCAACGGACATCTCGTTGTACGGCGAGTATCCATCCACCCTTACGTTGTTCACACCACTAAAATCCGGACGAAGTGTTTCGCCTCGTCTTTTATACCGGGTATATCGTGGGACTGGGACAATTTGCCAGCGGTGGTGTTTCCGTCTGACTACAATTTAAGTGCCTTCAAGGCTAGTGAATAGGCTGTTAATAAACTAGCCAGCATTATTTACTATCAACGATTGCATCACTGCTTACCATCAGGCGGGAAAGCGGTCAAGTTTATAATTAAAAAAAAAATGTGTGAATGCAGATTACACTACAGATACCATATTCCGTCCGGTGAGCCATCAGAACTGACTGATGAGGTCGGCTAAAGCCCATGCTTGCCAGGGCCGAGGATCATTCGAAAGAGATCCCGTGACCCCTTTTTTGGTGTGGATGGGAAGTTATCAAATGTCCTCTTCCGTTTTTGGCAGAACAGAAGGGCCTATCAGACTTTTACTGACTAAAATCCATTCGTGTTCCTTCACTTGCATGTGCGCGAGGACCGCAGTTTCTCTTTCAACCAAACCGCAGCCCTGGCCCAGGCATCGATTTTTGTGGACCCAGGCATCGGTCTTGGGCGGTGCACCGCCCAAGCCGGGCAGATCTCCGCCGTATGCTCCACCATGTCCTCAGGGCGATCGCTACAGTAGTGACACTCTGTCGTTTCCTCCTAACTTATCTAGAACAGAAACCTGCGTAAGGCGGAAAGTGAGAGCGCCGTGGCATCTCCCTAATCACTCTATCCGCTATTGTGGCATGCCCAACACTAGGTTGTGACAATAGGGATATATCCAAGGTACGAAAATCAAAAAAATAATTAGTCCGTCATCCGCATAGATAATAAAATAAAATTAAGACCCGTATTATTTATTTTGTCGAAATTACCAAAAACTACTGAGATATAGCGTATTAAAGTCATGGAGTGGGGGCTAATTATGTCACGCCGTGGTATATTTTGTACCACGGCAGGACGTCATGCGACATTTCAAATCAATATATCTTCCTAAGTATTTGAATTAAAGAAGAAATAAAAAATACGTGTTAAATATTTTTTATGTCCATCAGATAGGTTTTATCTGATGGATATTAAATTATTTTATAGGATACTACCCAATTGCAGTCTTTATGTCATGCCGTGGCTCCTGGGACAAGCAACTAAAAGATCATGGGTGGTTTAAGCCAGAAAAACTTGTCAATTTGCTCCACCCAGAGCGGAAGAAGTTATTTGAAGACTTCCCAACCAAAAAACAGAGCACATTATCGAATACAAGTGTTCTGAATACATAATTTTATTAATTTAGATAATAATATAATAAAATAAACTCGAAATCCAGTGATAGTATTTTATTTAATTATACCAATCTATATTTTTCTAATATAATTATTTAAATAATTTGAAAATGTGAAGATTTTCTTTTTATTGCAATTATTAGACGTGTTATTTAAAAAAAAAAAAAAAACTAAATTAACTAAACACTTACATAATATCACGCCTTGTAGTATAAGTCGTTAAGACTAAGTTAAATATAAGTTTGTAATATCATAGTTATAGGGACAAAATACCTGCACTATTATTGGGTAACACACTTCTCTATCACGATGTGAATAATTTCGGATATTGCAAATCCATTGCTTCATATATTAAAAAAAATTGTCTGCTTTGCAATGTAAATAACGCAATGAATGTTGTTGAACTGTCAAAATGAAAACTATTGCTGCTGATAGTGTGTTACGTAATTACCCAGCGGTAGTGAGAAATTTTAACTAGCTATCCTAAGTACAAGTGTAGTCGTGGTGGCCTAGTGTGTAGTCGTGGTGGCCTAGTGTGTAGTCGTGGTGGCCTAGTGTGTAGTCGTGGTGGCCTAGTGTATAGTCGTGGTGGCCTAGTGTGTAGTCGTGGTGGCCTAGTGTGTAGTCGTGGTGGCCTAGTGGTTAAAACACCAGCCTCTCAAGTATGAGTGTATGGGTTCGATTCCAGGTCAGGCAAGTACCAATGTAACTTTTCTAAAGTTATATGTACTTTCTAAGTATATCTTGGACACCAATGACTGAAGGTGTAGGAAAACATCTTGAAACCTGGACTTTAAGTCTGAAATCGCTAACCCACATTGAGCAAACGTGGTGATTACGCTCAATCCTTCTCTGTATGAGGAGACCTGTGCCCAGCAGTGGGACGATAAAAGGTTGATAATGATGATGATGATCCTAAATACAGGCGACAATACATCAAGCTGTTTTTTTTTAAATGAACAGACAGCTGTGCTGCTGGGGAGTTTCTTCCGCCACTTCTTCTTCCCAACGAAAGCACTAGGAAATGTCGATGGGTGGGCGTTTTGGGGGACTGTCTTATGTAATATTGACGTTCAAAAAGTGCTGATTTCTCAGCCTAATTTGAATAAATGACTTTTGATTTTGATTTGCTACTAAAATCTGTCAGATTTATTTAAAATAGATAGGATACCCTTTATTATGCACACAATAAAGATTACAGAAACATAAATATAAAGATATTACAAAGGGTGACACAATGGGCGGTCTTATCCCTAAGAGCGATCTTTTACAGACAACCTTTGGATGGAATACTAAGGGGAAGGAGAGAGAAATAATGTAGGTAGTCTACAGTGTACTATTTGTATAGATTATATAATAAATATGTACGTTAAGTGTATCACACTAGTCTAATTAATATATATATTTAATTAATAAACATCATATAAGGGCAAATAAAATATAATGCCATGTTTAAAGTGAGAGGAAGTGTTTTTTTTTTTGTCTTTGTTTTTAAAGTGGATAGAGTTTGAGAACGCCTCACAGACACGGGCAGATCATTCCATAGCCGAACTGCTTGTACAGTAAAGGATTTATCGTAAAAACTAGTGGCATGCATGTTTAATATCAGGTTTTCCGATGACCTCAGATATCTATCATGTGTGTCATGAAGGAACATGAAACGTTCTTTAAGATTTTAAGAGAAGAGGTGGTTTTAGAAAAGCATTAAGACTCAATTTTGATTGGGATTATTTCACCGTTACGGGAAGCTTGATCTGCTGTCATGCAAGCCTTATATAATTTAGAAATGCATATGATTATTATTAACTCTAACAACTTCATTATAAACGGTGTGAACAGTGGCTCGGCAACGTTTGTGGTTGTGAGTTGAGCACACCCATCTGGCTTTTGGCCCAGACACGTGTTGCTTGCAGAATGTGAAACCTTCGATGCGTAGAAGCGTTCTGCCACGTCGCGACATCACAAATGTCGCTAAAAATAATAAAAACCAGACATTATTATTTGTAAAGAACAAAAATTGTCTATGTCAACGATAACTTGAAACAAGTAGAATAGGAAAGAAAGACACAAATAGAAAAAGAAGATGTTAGCGTATTATAACGAAGAAAGAAATAATTGAGGAATGGGAGTCAATGAGTTTAATAAATAAAACTACGGTACCAATTGTTTTTTCAAAGTGTTTATTATATTTTTAGCAAATGCCTAAGTGTATTCTTGTTACCAATAATGTATGTTTTCTTATATAACCCGCGCAGAAAGAAAATAGATCTGTAAATGGCGTCCGCTCGCATGCGTTCTCGCACACTCTCTATAGCTGTCTATACTCACAGAGTGAAGTAAGCGCTGCAAAAAAAATATCAAAACAATCAATCAGTCAGGAGTTCGGAATTTTCTAAGCTACTTTGACGCGCGCCGAGTTCTCGATAATTTCATTCCGCTAAAGTCTGTTATTTTGTTGTTTTTGTTGAGTTTGATGGTTATTTATTTTCGTTAAGTATTTAATATTAACGTTGACATTTTATTATTTATTAATTATCATTGTATTAACTACTTAGGACATGTGTTGTATTGTAATTTTTACGGGTAGGTATGGATCCCTTCATCTTTCCAAATGGAAGAAAGAAAATACATGTTTTGTCAACCGTACCATAAGTATCTGCCGCCATTTCCAAATCTTTTCTTTATCTGTGCGGGTTATACAAAAATGAACAGCCAAGTGAAGTGTACTAGACTGTAAGTATCATATTGCAATATGGGTAGTAATTTTATTAATGCTTTTAAAGGTATGGAGGTATACATTTTATTATTGCTTTTAATGAACTTTGAGATTCTATAACATCGAATAGCGTAATAAGAAGCTAATCAGTGGTTCGTTGTTATAATAAAGTTAACAATTTTGTTATATACATCGTGTTCCGCACCCTAATTGTATAACAAACTATTACTAGAATTTGAAATCATGTCGAAGCACATTGCTAATCCATTGCTGCATGTGTTCGAAAATGTGTCTGCTCAGCAACGTAAATAACGCAATGAATATTGTTGAACTGTCAAAATAAAGCCCATTGCTCCTGATAGTGTGTTGGGTCGATTTCAAACAGAGCTAAAAATGTTGTCATCTCTAATAACTTTGATTTTGTTTGCGATTGTTTTTGTTTAATTTTTTAATATCATAGTCTTCATTTACCTTTTTACGTTCCAAAACAAAACAATACCTAAAATTGTACCATTTGCGAGAAAACTAAAACTTTAAAATTTAGTCCCTTAAGAAGATAGCGCTCATTTTCCGTTTACGTTGAAATAAAGTCGTATAAAAACGAAATTACTCGTAGAAATTCTATATATTTAATATTTTATATCATGATAATGTGTAAGCCTTCAAACGTAGAATACATTTTTTATTTGAGGATAATAGAATACTCTTATCCTAGTGTTTTAAACATGAATCAAGGTTTAACTATCATTAGTGTAGCTTAAGTTAATACAGTCATAATATTAAATCCATGGAGGTCCTGGAACCGCGCCTCATCTCATACGCCAAAACATCGTCATTGGCCTTGCAGCGTGTCTTCGGAGTGGTGGTGCGTTACATATTTTTTGCGAGATATTCATATTTCTACCGATTTCCGTGCTTTGGAGAAAACTCTACTCATTCATGTCTAAAGTGTAATTGCAAAAGGTATTGTAATCAAATATTTATAACCCAGTAATTCTAAGAGCTAACAGGAACGTGCATATTTTAAATGTATTCGATTGCCGCCTAGAAAGGTCTACAAGCTTAAAAATTTTAAGTTTGTCCCAAATATCATTTGTGTTACTGTCATTTATGTCAATTTCTCAAGTAACACTAATGATAGTGAATGTAACACTAATGAAATATTATAATAATGATTTAAATAAAAGAGCTTTTCCGCCTATAATTCTCCTTTTTTTTTTGTTTAATATGATGAAAATCCACAGTTATACTCATATTTACATGATTATCTACGAAATTTGTTAAATTATTATAGGTGTTTATATTTTGAGATTGAATGTGACTTAGTATAATTAAGTTAGGACTTAATGGCTGTTATTTACCTACACGTCTAACTGCTGTTTGTCAAAATCAGCAGTTAGACTGGTAAAACTGGAAAGCGGACCCCAGACTCCAAAAGCTGGAAAAGCAGCGGGTGCGACTGGGATTAACGCTGAGATGATGATGGTTAATGGCTGTTATTTACGAAAATATTTTTTTAGGGCATTATGACGAATAAGATAAGGATGAGTGAAGATGAATTACAAAGAAGAAGAATACTCGTAGCAAGGAGGGAAAAATATAAACAAATTAAAAACGAAAAATATGCCACTGAAAGAGCTAAAAAAAGAGAAGCTTATAGAAAAGAGAGTAAAAAAGTGAAAAATGTTAACCAAATGTTTCAAAGAGAGCAAAGATTACAATGGAAAAAGTGGGGTAAAATTCCAAACGTCATCACGAGAATAAATTAAAAGAGAAAATATACAAGAAGTGATTGTGCCACAAACTGAAATAGATTCTACAGCTGATGATAAAATTAGCGACCCTTTGGATGCATCTGATACAGATCTACAAAATAAGTTAAAAACATAATCTTGTTGAACAAAATTAAAGCTTTAAAACGAAAGCATCTCTTGGAAAAGAAAGAAATGTCACAATTACGAAAAACGAGACGATTAATTACGAAAAATTATACTATGAAAAATAATCGAAACAAAAAAATCGGAAAACTGAAAAAACAGGCCAAAAAGAACAGCTTATAGACATGGCTCAGGAGGGATTTTTTAGGTAGTTTTTTAGGAGGGTATTGTCACCTTTTTTGAAAAACAACACCACCACGCTCCTGTGCCACGCTTTAGGCGTTTCGCCTTTAATAATAACGGAATTAAATAGCTTCTGAAGCGCTTTAAGAACCAGTTTACCACCCGCTTTCAGAAGCTCAGCCGTAATTCCATCATCACCAGCCGCCTTATCGTTCTTGAGCTGTTTCAGGGCCATACTAATCTCGTAGAGTCGGTGTAGTGTCGGGTTAGTCTGGCTCTAGGATCATTAGCCAGGCTTACAACAAGTGCGTGTGTTGATGTGTATAACTCTCCGTAGAATTTCTCAATCTCACCCAAAATCTCGGGCTTGGAAGTGACGATCCTACCATCCCCAGTCTTCAGCTTTGCAAGTAGGCTCTGTCCAACAGACAAATCTCGTGCGAACACTTTGGAGCCTTTGTTCCGCTCGATAGCCTCTTTAATACAATTTGTATTAAATTTGCGTATATCGCGAGTCAGAGACTTTGAGATTTGTCTGTTAAGGCATCTGACACGTGAAGCGTCAATAGGGGATTTTAAGACCACCTCCCGTCTTTCTTCCATTAGCCGACGGGTGGGACCGGAGATTTTCTTTAGTCCTTTTGAACGGAGGGTTTTGTAAAACTTGGACCCTTCCGTTTGGAGAGTTTCCACAAACCGTTATAGTCGTCCACATCTACGCATTCACCGAGGCATTCGAAGTGATTTTGCAGTTCGATCTGAAAGCTTTCGGGGTTTTGGAGTTGGGTTGACGCTGGACGGAGCGTAGACTTCATAAGTCGAGAGCGTTCGAGCCTAATGTTGAGGTTCAAGATGCCTCTAACAATACGGTGATCTAAATAAATAATTATTAACACCAAAGGAAATCAAAGCCAAAATCAGCAAAATTATGGATAGATAAATACAAAATATTGATTGAAATATGGAAAACATAACAAAAATGTTTAAAGATTGTTCTTAAACGAATATATTACATTATATTCCTAAGGTTCCTTCTAAGAAGACTGAAAAATTATGTGCGTCCAAATAATATTTTTATGATTGTGTAGCGCGTAGGTCGTGTCGCGTAATTAAAACTCAGATAAATCGAACTTTATGTATTGCACGAATGTAAAAGAGTACAATGTATTTGACGTGTAAAATGACGCGATACAAGAGTGTGATCAAGGAATGGATATAATAATGATGTTGTACAATGATGCAGAATATGATAATAATGTGTCTTACAAGCTATGCACTCACTTAAATACTAACTATCTCTAAATGATAGTGGGGTAACCAATAACGAATCAGCTTCCGTCCTGCGATGTCCACGCGGTGTTGAGTGCGTTCTTGATGCTGATTCGTTGATCGAGGCAGGCCACGGCGTATGATTGGTTAACGTAGAACGCGCGCCAATTCCGTCACGTGCTAGATGACTCGCTATAGTTTCCCACGGACGTTGGTCCTGCAGATGTGTTCTGGGGTGAAATTTATGAGAACCCTCGCTGCGGGAGTGGGACGCGCGCCATGACTTCCGCGATCCTCGTGTGATTAATAGTCGACCTTTTTGGTGTAATTTGTAAGAGGACATGTGTAGCCTTTGTACATCGCCACAATAGCGAACACGTGTGGCATTTGTACAATGCTACAGTACTCCCCCCTTTTTAGCAAAGCGTACGTAGCGTGCAGGCGTCTTGATGATCCTGCCTGATCTGGTACGTTGTTCCCTCGTATGCGGGTCTGGATGTAGGCTGGGTTGCTCATCTGTGGTAGCTGCAGGTGCTTGATTGGTCTCGCTGTTCGTATGCCTGGGATCATCTTCTGTGTTGATTGTGCACGCGGTGTTGAGTGCGTTCTTGATGCTGATTCGTTGATCGAGGCAGGCCACGGCGTATGATTGGTTAACGTAGAACGCGCGCCAATTCCGTCACGTGCTAGATGACTCGCTATAGTTTCCCACGGACGTTGGTCCTGCAGATGTGTTCTGGGGTGAAATTTATGAGAACCCTCGCTGCGGGAGTGGGACGCGCGCCATGACTTCCGCGATCCTCGTGTGATTAATAGTCGACCTTTTTGGTGTAATTTGTAAGAGGACATGTGTAGCCTTTGTACATCGCCACAATAGCGAACACGTGTGGCATTTGTACAATGCTACAATTGTTATGAGACTATAAACTGATTTAATCTATTTGGGTTGGTTTTATTTTTTTAGTTTTAGTCATATAGAGTTCATCGCAAAATTATTACAATGACGGATTACACTTGTTTTATTTTTAATTATATTTTCATTAGTAGGCATCTAATCTCATTAGTGTTTTAGATAATTTCATTAGTGTAACAACATCACTCATTCGTGTCACCCTGATTTCAATTTTTCAATAGTTCTATTTAAAAAATCATTAATATTTTATTTAACTTGTGTTAATATAACCCCATAGAATGAGCTTATACCATTAATTACCCAAAAAACGGGTATTTAAGAAATCATTCAAAAAAGTATAAATTTAATTCGAAATTTGAAATCGACCCTGTTACGCAATTACCCTACTGAACGATAATACCTGACTTTCGACCAGATATCCAGACCATGCACATACGATATTTTTATTATGGACACATTAATGAATTCTAATTATTTGTACATTTTTATACAAACTAAATACTTTGACGTACATCAACCGATATACAACGTATTTTTTTGTTAATACGAAACCTGAATATAGTTTGTTCAGAATAAGCAACTGAATTGATTCCAATCATTCTACACCATGTTATATTTTTTCCCCAATGCATTTAGAAATTGTTGCAGTGTGGTTACCTAGCGCACAATGTTGACGGTAGATCATAGTACTAGGTGCACAATGAGACAGGCCGCCCCCGCGCCCCGGGCGAGTCGTGCGTTGTCTGTTGGGCCAACCAGGTAAGATAACAAGCTCATAACTTTGTGATTTTTCATGATACCTTTTGAAATTTTGTACACTGAGATTCTTTATTTAAAAATATTAAAAACGTGTTTTGGGGTTTCGCATACATATACAAAAAATAACGTTGTAAGTATATTAATAAATGCCTCTTAAAACATTTGATACATTAATTTTTTAATTGCATTAAGCGGCACCATACCTAAGCCAATTTTAAACCCTTTCTTGCTACTTAGCTTAATAAAATGTAATTCAACGAAATTACAAATATCTTTATAAAGAAGCCTTTTGAAGTACTACTTCTTTTGTCAGATTTTACTACTAAAAGTAATAGAAGTGTCTGGTAAAGTTTATGGATAACATGAACAACACGGCATATACAGGATGTATCTGACATCGTAACGCAAACTTTGCGAAAAGGCTACACCGCATGCCACTAATAAAATTATGATAGTCATTTATATCGTTAATGAGCGGTTACAGAAATCTCAGCGTTTAAAAAATATGTTGGCTCGTCTTTGAACGTTGCAAGCGTGCCGCCGCGCGTGTTTGTGGGTATGACGTTGACCCCTGATGTAAACTCTATTAAATCAGCTGATAGAATAGTTTTTCGAGTTTTGTTCACATTGCGCTTTTTTGGGTAATTAGCGATTGATTAATTTTTATTTTAAAATTATTTTATTATTGGGTTATAAAAGTATAGCAAATGTGAACGGTTGAAAGTGAAAAAAACTGCATATTATTTTTTTTTATCAGGAAAAAACTAACGAAAAATTCCACCACTGGGGAGTTCAGAATCATGTACTGGATCCATGATACTCATTTGTGCGTCGATGTCAGAGACACCCTTTATGTTACGGCTATTAGCCGATGTGCGGCTATACCTACATGCAGCCGGCCACATGTAGTTAAACTTAGATGTATCCTACTGATCTTCGGTTAGAACTAGGTTTCACTCAGTTAAGCATTTTCGTCTGTTTACAGATTTTAATTTCAGTGCTTATTTATATCTTGTTCCGTACTGATGTACCCATTGTACTTGTTTCCTCTCAATTATAAATCGAATTATAATTGGGAAACGCAGAATGTGAATCTCAAAACTAAAATCCTCAACTAAAGTAAAAATCTCATTGTATCCGATGTTAAATAGGCTATACCTAGGTTTACCAACCGTTGTGTGGCTACATTTAGTTCTAGCCGCTATGATAAAGGCTAAACCTAGTTCTAACCGAATATTAGTAGGATACGTCTAAGTTTAATCGCATGTGGCCGGCTATATCGAGTTGAATACGACCAAAACAAGGTGTAGCCGTACTTCGGCTATTAGACATAGCACATATTTTGTTTTTCATCAAGTTTTACAAAAAACATCAGGTTTATCAGCTCAGAACATCTTCATTTATTTAATACCCAGTCATAAGGTGCATGTAAATCAGAGTAATGTACTATAACATCGTCGATAGTATGCACTATAGCTTTACATTTTAATCTCTCATGAGAAGAACAGCGCCATCTTGTTTTATTTCCCGCGATGCCATTGTATCTGAACTTTACGTCGTTTAACACCAGGACTCTGTTGCCTCGAGCGGTGTATTCAAAATGGGCGACAAGATCTGTAGAAAAAAGCGTACTGTTAGACATTAATTTATTAATATGACGGTTGTTTTGTTAGTACATATCAAGCACAATGTTAAACCAGCACCCTAATTACACCATTACTATCAGTTGGAATCATTTTGAAGCTTATTGCTATTCCATTGCCCCGTATCCTCGAAAATGTATCTGTTCGACAACGTAAATAACGCAATGGATGTTGTTAAACTGTCAAAATGACGCTGACGTGTTACGCAATTACACTACATCATCCTCTTTGCGTACTTCTTTCTTTCTTTTCTTAAGAGTGAATACTACTTCAACTCTTCAATGGCCTCTGTGGTTAGACACCACAATTTTGCCAATAACACGTGTAACAAATTATAGAAATTCTTTAAAAAAAATATTTCACAATAATGGCGCATATCGCCAATGACAGTTGAAAAAACGGCCGCGTTTGCCGACTACTAGGAGATTTGAGGCAAAGCCATGATGTGGCCACTATGCTACGATATTTCAATGTTCTTTATGAATTATTCACTGAATGCACTTTTACTACACAAATCTCGCGCTTTTATTTAATAAACGACACTATAAATAATTTTAAAAGTCCAATGAAAAATGCGCATGACACTCATCTTAGCTTTCCCGTCAAAACCCCCTTTGCGTACTTTCAATCTAAATTTGAATCACTTTGAAGTACACAGCTAGTCCATTGAGCTACTTATGTTTGAAAAATCTGTTCAACAACGGAACTAACGTAATGTATGTTGCTGAACAGTCTTAATGAAAGCTATTGCTACTATTTTGTGTATTACGCAGTTACACTATAGGAATTCACATGATATCTTGAACAAAAGAATGCATGTTGCTTGCATCTTCTTCCTCTTCAGCCTATAGAGGCCCACTGCTGGACAAAGGCCTCCCCTAAGCTTTTCCATTACATTGAGGGGGCTTGCCATAATCCCCACCCTTGGTTGGGTTAGGTTAGGTTAGGTTTCCCCCCCCCCCCCCCACGTCCGTGCGCAGTTTCTGGACCTGCCATCGGACGCGTCCCCAGGTGGCGGATAGGGGAACGGCCCCCAGATATGGGGGTTACCGGTTTACCGGCGCGGACCAAAACCAGAAGTGGGGACCGCTTCGGCGGTCACGCGCGGCGGGTCGGCCACCACTCCAGGTGGCTGACGTGACCCGAACTCCGGGTCACCGTCGGGCAACCCGGTCTCCTCACTGAGAGGAGCTGGGGGCCCCGTTTGCTTCCGGGCAAACGAGTGGGGCTAAGAGGAAGGACACCTCCCTAAAAAACCCGTGGCTGCTGCGTCTTCTCGCACACGGAGACGTGACCAGCCGGGCCCCTCCCTATGGAGGGCCCACTGTGGGCCTGCCTTCGGGCAGGAATCGCCGGCGGGGTTTTGGACGGCAGGCTTGCTACATCCCATGACCCCGCCACTAAGGCGATGTCGGTGTGCCGCTGTTGGGTTTAGTGGGTATTCCTGGCTACAGAGCTGGGCGAGTCCCACACACGCCCTTCGGGGTATGGTGCGTAAATGCATTCCCACAGCGTCAAAAAAAAAAAAAAAAAAAGGTTAGGTTCCCACGCGCGCTCGTGATAGAAGACACACCGGGGTGGTTTTAGTCAGTAAAAGTCTGACATACCCCGTCGCCCACCCCAGGGCGGCGGGCATCCTATGAGGATTTCCACCCCGGCAAAAAAAAAAAAAAAAAAAAGGTTAGGTTAGGTTAGGGTTGGGGATCGCTTTAATTGGTTATTCGACAGAAGAAGCGCTGCTGTCCGCTTCCCTGGTGAGAATTCCCTTAGTCGCCTCTTACGACCCACGGGAGGATATGGTGTGGTGGTATTCTAAGCCCGGTACCATCATCATCTACCTAGCCGAGAGTCGGCTTCTAGTCTGACTGGACGCAGCTAAATACCGGTAACGGTATTTTTTCTTGATATGACACCTGAATATAATTTGTTAAACAAAAAATAATGTTGTAGGTATATGGAGGTATTTAAAGACGATTACCCTTTCGAAAACACACCACACACTAATCGCATCGTTTAGCCATGAGTTAAACTTAGATGCTATAATTAATTCAAGGTTGTTATGGTACAATAACTTTCAAACTAATTGTAACATTCTTTCGTGCTTGTTGTCGTGCGAATTCCTGTAGGATACTTATGCACTCTGGTACAAGCAAGTTGTTTGGGCACGGTATTAGATCATGCAGCTGATATTGGTGTTCAATCTAGAGGCCCTAGTCTGCTATTACAATAGGTCCATCAATGATCTCATAATGATCAATTTTCACTAGTTTGGTAATATACTAACAAAATGGCGTCAATATGACTTTCCAGTGTTCAATCACTGAAACTCCATTCCATATTAAAAAATGATTAAATTGGGTCGTAATTTTTAGAAAATCATTTCTTCTAACGCGTTTTATAATCATGGCAATGTTGCAATGTCATCCTATCAACATTCCATTATGAGACGGCTGACCGGCAATTGATCTATCATTATGAATTTAGCAGATTACGAACTTTTAGCACAATGACAATGGAATCGTGTTGTAATGACATATTTATAAAAATAGCTGACTAGGGCCCCAGTAGACAATGTACATATGTATATATATATATATATATATATATATATATATATTTATGAGCTTACTTGTGATGTTATTGGCTATTATAAAATTAGATAACACAATTGGGTTGTATCATAAAAAAAATTATTTAATATCCATCAGATAGTTTTATAAAAAATATTGAACACGTATTTTTTATTTTTTCTTTCATTCAAATACTTAGGAAGACATATTGATTTGAAATGTCGCATGATGTCACGCTTTGCTACAAAATATACCACGGCGTGACGTAATTAACCCCCAATCCGTAACTTTATATCTCAGTAGTTTTTGGTAATTTCGACAAACCAAAAAATACGGGTCTTAATTTATTTTATTATCTATAAGACGGATTAATTTTTTATTTTTTTATTTTCATACCTTAGATACATCCATATTAAATCTTTTAAATAATATATTGAATAGAAATTGCATTAGTGATGAGGCCGTTCATTGTATAAGTATGTAATGTATATTTTAAGTAATGTTCTTTTTTGGTGTACAATAAGGTATAAATAAAATAAATATTTGTTTAAGTTTTTATTTAAAAAGTTAATACATATATGTATAAAACAATAAGTCCTCTTTCTTTACCCTTGACTTCATTTTAGATTCCTCGCAAAACATCGTTTTTAAATTTTTAGGTTATCTAATTGTCACTAATAGTATTCTTTTAAAACTAGTAATTATTTTTTTCCTACCAGCAATGCTATATTAAATAAACTAAAAATGGATCAAAAAACATATTCCGCAAAAATTTAAGCATTCGTTACTATTACTAATTGGTGGAGTTTATACACGAATCAAAAGATCGATTTAGTTAAAGTAATGAAAAATCTAATATTAGTAAAATGGAAGAAATTTGTATTTTTTATATCAATATCCACAGTAGGATTCTCGTACCGTAGGTGCTAACAGAGTAGATGATGCAGAAATATTTTTACATCATACAACATTTTTGATCCGACGGACTAGAACAAATATTTGCCGAACCAACGAATATTCGTCAAGCTGTAAGGAACGATAACTGATCTAAAATATGTAATTATCTCTAGAATCTAAAGATCCATATACCTACCGTATTTCTTCCAGAATTAAATATGATATAATTATTTGTTATAAACAACAAAGTAATTACACTGGGGCTTGAAATTGTTTGCAGTAAGTATCTGTTTAGTCTTCTCAACAATTTTTGGGACCAGCTTCTAGTTTAACCGGATGCAAATAAATACCCGAATTAATCTAACTCTCGCAGTCCAGTAACTGGATAATACAATACACTTTAGTAATACTGGTTGACAGATTTTGGGTTTGTGTGAAAATGACACAATCGTCTCGCAGAAGGAAGCTGCAGAAAGGAAGAGAAAGATATCTTCCACTCACTCGGCCCGCAGTAAGTGCACTGGGCGGCAGCAAAGGACGGACAACGGCCTCTTTAAGCCCCCTCAATAAGTTTACAGCCAAATCAGTACTCAAGGTGGTGCTTAGTGTTGCACGCGTGCTTGTCTTAGACATCGAAACGAGAGTCAAACACTTCACTGGCCCCCTTGATCCGAGGAGGTCCATAGAACGGAACGATCCCGCAACACAAGGAAAGTAAAATTATAACTTAACCAGAGTCCCTCTCTGCTTGATATTGTTAAATCAAAATCTATATTATCAAGAGAACAAGTAAACTTGTATCCATAACGAAATTTTTTTGGCATCCCATGCTTTAATTCATGATAATCTTTACTAAACTCATAAGTATTTTAAATCAAGTCAGTCTATAGCCAATTTTTAAGTTATATTTCAGACTTTTGCCAATAGGATTAATAATATAATTAAATATTAATATTAACGTCAAAAAATAAACTTAAAATCTTAGTAGTTACTTAGACCTTATAAAAAAGTCATTACCATCTTAGCGTTTAGTCCCGGTTGCATACGCGGCTTTCGCGTTGGAGCTTGGGGTCCGCTTTCCTGCTTTTCTTCCATTTCGCGCGATCTTTAGCATCCCGTGCTGTGAGATTGTTGGCACGCATGTCATCTCTTACAACGTCAAACTAGCATTTTTTTGCCCTACCCCGGTTGTTCCGGCCCGGCGGAGGCGCCATGGCAAGACCACGTAATTTATAAAAAGTATATATTTATTAATAACAACTAATTTTCAAATAATTTAGATTAAGAGTTAATTAACCAATTGAAAATGTAAGGAAACATAACTATGACTTAGAAAATATTAGTAACTATCCGAGTAATAAACGTATGACGTTTAACGATACAATCAGTTTTTTGTTACAATTGGGTTGTGTCCGAAAAATAATTTAATGTCCATCAGATAGATTTATAAAAAATATTGTTTACGTCGTATTTTTTTATTTTTTGTTTTATTCAAATACTTAGGAAGATACATTGATTTGAAATGTCGCATGACGTCACGCCTTGGTACAAACTATACCACGGCGTGACGTAATTAGCCCCCACTCCGTAACTTTAATACGTTACCTATATCTTAGTAGGTTTTGGTAATTTCGACAAAATTAAAAACACGAGTCTTATTTTTTTTTATTATCTATGAGACGGACTAATTATTTTTTTGATTTTCATACCTTGGACACATCCCTATTACATAATTTGTACAAAATCGTCATATAAAATAACAAACTGTTGCCCTTATTACTGCATAAAATTTTACATAAAATAAATATTTTTATTTTATGGCGATAATACAACAATCATTAACACATACGGCTTTCAAGCTATTATGCGCAACAAAAAATCTGCTTCGCTACTGTTCAGAGTGCGACGTATTTTCCTGTCACATTTATACAATCATAAACTAATTTTCAATCAAATTCTTGAATATAACTTGCGTATGTGTAATACTAACAAAATATAGATCAGTGTTGTCGGAAACAAATACATTTCAATTTAATAATACAATTCTTGAAAAAACTTCATCGAAGGACGATGAAAGTGTCTTGATATGAATGTTTTATTGGTTCATATATTTTTAAGAATTCTCCAAAGTTCCGTTTATTAACAGTCATGTAGAAAACAGGTACTTAAGATATTATGATACAATAATGGATGAAAAACAAGTGAGTTTAAGTTTCTAATTAATGAATATGTTCGTTGATCATTTTAACAATTGTTCCGTGCACAGTGTAGATGGAAGCCCCACAGCCTCTGTTATGGTGTGTAGAACAAACCCATCTGATTTTATCCTTGTAGGATGCTTTCATATAATAAGTATATGGGCCCATCCCGAGTAACGGTTTTCCTTTCTGAGATCGCAAGAGTAGAACGCCTGTAAAAATTAAAACTTGTTAAAGTCTGTTAAGTAAGAGGAAAAAAAGGCAATGGGCGTGCCCGCAGAAGTGAAAACTTGAACATTAATGTAGTGTATTTTTGAATTATTTTTTATAACTTATAAACTAGCGCTGCTAGCGCACTAGTTTATTAAGAGCCTACTCACTCTAGCCTTGAAGACACTCAAATTCTAGTCCGACGGAAACACCGCCGCTGGCAAATCGTTCCAGTCCCTCGATGTACGCAGTATAAAAGAGGAGGCGAAACGCTTCGTCCAGATCGTAGCGGTGTTAATCGTAAGGGTGGAAACTCGCCGTACGACGCGTCGTCCGGTGATGGAACGGAGACGGGGGAATTAAATCATGCGATTCCTTTGCACACTCACCAAAATATTGCTGTATTACTTTATATACACAAATTTCAGAAGTATACAGACGGTCAAGTCATTAGCAGTCACCATCATCCATGGATGCTCGAGCAGGCTCGTTGCTGACCCCGGGCTGAAGTCATTGATGACCACGGGTTACTATTGAGAATTTCTAGATATAAAAAAACCAATAAGTAACACTTTTCCCGACCTGGGAATTAAACCCAGGACTTCATAGTCAGTGGCCTATACTTATTTTAACAAAAAAAGAAATTGTATAAATACCTAATATTTCCTATCACTAAGGGTTGAATTATTAATCATCCGATAACTTCAAGGAATAATTTTGAATTTTTGGCATACAAAATCTTTTAGACGTCAATTATGTTCCTGGAAAAAAAATCTATAGGTCGATTGAAAAATAGCCTATTATGCTTTTATACGGAAATAATTTTACATAATAATTTAGCCGATTTAACAGCGGTCAACACGCCTGCCTGCGACGTGGTGGCCCCGGGTTCGATCCCCGGCCAGGTCATGATGGAAAACGATCTTTTCCTGATTGGCCTGGGTCTTGGATGTTAATATATGTATCTATTATAAAATATAGTATTGTTGAGTTAGTATCCCATCTAGCTCAATCTGTGTGATTTGACCGTATATATTTATTTATTTATTTTATTTATTTAACTGGTAATCAGCTGCATATGGTAAGTCAGGAAACACACCCTAATATAGTTGGGAAAAAGGCTTAGCAAATGAAGAAGACTATATACATAATCAACCTATACTCCAGGGACATAATCAAAGGTGGTAATCAAATCTCGGTGGTAGGCCATAACACCGGCCGCCGGCAGAAGTTACCACCCACCAGACAAAGCCTTGCCGCCAAGCGATTTGTCGTGTTCCGGCATGATGTCTGGTAAAGCCGTACAGAGGACGGGTCTGAGCAGTTGAGTTCTGATGTGTGCCGGGTACGATGCGCCTAATGTTGTTGTGTTCGGAGTTTGGTCGTGGAGGGTCTTCAGATCAATCTCCATTTGGCGCAGCATCGTTGGTCGTGTTGTTGGGTTTAACATTGCATCACCTCGCTCAGCTGCTGTCTTCCTTAATAAAATAGCGCGCTTTACCATCAACGATCGCATCACTGCTTACCATCAGGCGGGATTGCGGTCAAGCGCTAGTTTACAATTATTAAAAAAATAATAATAATACAAAATGAAATACTGATAAGTTTCAAAAACACAGACGAGAAGAGAAGGGAGGTTCTTATTTAAGAAGAGACTTATTTTTAGCCGTATATATGACTTCTGCAGCAGATCAAGGCTACCTAAACTGTAAATTTTTCCCAACCAACTTGGAATCTTAATACATTACAGATAAAGGTGTAAGTCTATTAAAGAAATTTGTCAGATTGGAGTAGTTTAGCTTAGACGTGCTCGCGTCATTTTATCAATATTAAAAAAATACCTAAGTTCATCTCGGACAATATCACTATTCATCTTTGCAAATATTTTAAACGGCAAACCGTTTCTTTCTTGATAAGACATAATCTCGGTTATATTTATTATTAATAATTAGTCGGTCTCCGTGGCGCAGCGGTCACCACGCCTGACTGCGACGTGGAGGCCCCGGGTTCGATCCCCGGCCAGGTCATGATGGGAAACGATCTTTTCCTGATTGGCCTGGGTCTTGGATGTTTATCTATATATGTATCTATTATAAAATATAGTATCGTTGAGTTAGTATCCCATAACACAAGTCTCGAACTTACTTTGGGGCTAGCTCAATCTGTGTGATTTGTCCGTATATATTTATTTATTATTATTTATTATTAATCTCTGGAAGCACTGATCTAATTACAAAATCCTTAAATTGATACTAAGCTGCACTATTGTGAATACCGTGGAATATATTTCTATTGTATAGGTAGGGTGAGGTGTCCAACAGTGTAACCATGAAAAAGTTGGATATACAGCTCAGCTGTTTCTAAAGATAATGAAGATGTTTTTACTAGAGGACTTCACATATATTTGGCTATAATTTTGGATATTAATTTTAGAACCAAACGTAATAAGATAGAATATATTTATATTTTTTTAAAAGACGGCAAATGGTTAACTGAGTCCACCACAAGGGACATTCTGAACCGGGACCAGGTCAACAGTGAACCAATATGTACACAGTGATGCTTCCTATTTAATTTACAGTAAATTATGACTATTTATGCTATAGAATAGATTAGAATACGTTTTATTATGTAGACCATATAGATTACAAAAGCATAAATAAGATTTTACAAAAGGTGACACAATGGACGGTCTTATCGCTACAACTAGACAACCTTTGGATGGAATAGTAAGGGGAAGGAGAGAGAAATAATGTAGGTAGTCTACAGTGTACTATTTACATAGTTTATATAATAAATATGCACGTTGAGTGTATCATACTAGTATAAAAATAAAGGTAAAGCAACAAAACGCCTTTCAAATGTTACTAAGTAATTAACTTTATTAATTAAATGTTTTTGACAATGTTTTTTAATTTTAAATATGAAAAGTCCATTTTTAGTGTAAAAGCCTTAGTAAGGCCTCCAATTTTGCGCCCTAGGCTGAGACAAGAACCATTTTAGTCAAGTATAAAATTAACCGGCTTATTGTTCCAACTGTGTTTGTGGTTCACTGTGCACTACAATCACCATTCAACGTTTAAGGTGATGTTAAAAACAAATGAAAAGAGTTACTGTAGTAATTTTGTTGTATATAGATAGTTCAATCCACGAAGACGCGCCCCACCAATTTTAGGTTGAGGGGATCGCGGGGCGCGGGGAGTTTTCTCCGAGCGTCAGTCACGGACCGTCAGTGGTTCGATGCACACAAGTAGTACAACCTGTATTTCAAAAATCCAGACTCGACACGAAAGTTGCTCTACTTTATATTTTTTTAAAATGTCGAAAAAATCTCAGCGTGTTGTACTTAAAAGCCAGGTATGTAAATTATTGTTACGAAACACATAAAATAATAAAAGAAAAGTAGTTTAATTCAAAATTAAATTTTACTAACTAGACTTCATTTTATATTTAAAAGTAAGACTAATGTTATTTCTTTTTATTTTTTTTTTAATTGTAGGCAAGAGAAATTATTTCTAAAGTTTACGATTTCATGAAAAAAGAAGCAAGTCAAAATTTTGCAGAAAAACTCACTGATGCTCGATGGAGAACCGCACAGGCTGTTGGAATATCTGAAAGCACAGTGACTAAATTCTACGCGAAAGAAAGGCTTATACTGAGACAATAAAGCAAACTACAGTATCTACTATGGAGTCTAATATAACTATGGAGACGGATGCGATAGTTTCTGTAGTCCAAAGTGAAGAGCGTACAACAGAGCCGACTACGGAAATGGATATTGATTCTAAAAATGAAGCGAGTACGTCGCATTCGAATTTAGCAGGCAGAAGTGCTTCTATTTTTACATCACCTATGAAGAAGAGAAGGGTAAGACCACGAAAAATTAATTTAGACAAATTTGATATTGGTGTAGTCCGAAGAACTATCCAAAACTGCCATAAAGAACATCATCAATTTCCAACATTATCACGACTTAATACTATTTTGAAAGACCGTATACAATTTAATGGATGTAGAACCACCCTAAGAACATTGTTACTTAAGCTTGGTTATAAATGGAGAAAAACTGAGAATAATAGGAAGGTCCTAACCGAGAAACATGATATTCAAATGTTAAGATTGAAATATTTAAAACAGGTAAAATCTTTTCGTAATGCAGGTAGACCTATAGTGTACACAGATGAATCAAATATTCATACCAACCACGTGCAAAAAAAATCTTGGGCCGACAAAGGCTCTAAAACAGCAATGAAACAAAATTTAACAAAGGGTGTGCGCATAATTATAGTACATGCCGGAAGTGCTGAGGGTTTCGTACCAAATGCGTTGTTAACGTACAGAGCAGAGATCAAATCCGGAGACTACCACGATAATATGAACTCGGATAATTACTTAAAGTGGCTTAAGGAGAAACTAATACCAAATCTCCCAAATGATGCCGTGGTAGTCTTGGATAATGCAGCCTATCACAATACTAGTTCGGAAAAAATACCCACATCCAACTCCAACAAATTAGACATGCAGACTTGGCTCAATGCAAAAAATATCCATTTTGTACCAACCTACAAAAAGCCTGAACTTTATGACCTTATATTAAAAAACAAAGAAAACTTCCGCAAGTACAGAGTTGACGAATTATTAAAGGAATATGGATTCACAGTGCTTCGGCTGCCTCCTTATCACCCAGAGTTAAATTCAATCGAAAACATTTGGGGTATTGTAAAAAACGACGTTGCTAGCCGCAATATCAATCAAAACTACACTTCGATTATGCCCATTTTAAATGAAGCATTTGATCGAGTAAATAAAGATGTCTGGTTCAATACTTGTCAGCACGTGGAAAAAATAGAAGACGAATACATGAGACACTGTGATCTTGATTTCAATTTTATTATAAATGTCAGTGATACTTCAGAATCTGAATCAGACAGTCTGAAACTAGTGATTGACGATTTTTATTTCAATAAAAAAAGTTCCATAAAACTTTTTCACGTATTTCATTTATGTCTCTAATTACCTCCTATTATTATATAAAAATGGTATTATAATCGTATATTAACTAATAATCACATAAAATATCCACACCTCAATTTTCCTTGCAGTCGGGTAAAGAGTATAAAATTGAAGTAGAGCATCTTTCACTTTGACCATGACGCTCTCTCCTGATTAGTCAATTTATTGTAGTGTGGGTGTGCACTCATAGATAATTATTGTGTACGGATAACACTCAAACATTGACGGAAGCTTGCACACATATACTATAAACGGTTAGGAGAAATAGTGGGGCGCGTCTTCGTGGATTGAACTATCTATACGATAGCCAAATAAACTCTATATTAGGTATAATAAATGTCACATAATAAAAATACACATAACAGAAGTAAAACGAAAAGGTAATACTTAAGTTTTATTGCGTTTTATCGCCGAAAATCGATATGGGATCCGCCACACGGAAGTCTTTGATGCCAGATAGTTCCCGACTGACCAGCAGGCGGCGCAGTAAAAACTGAGTATATTCGTGTCCAAGCACGATTTGGAAACGTAGCGTTTACTGAGTAAGAAGGGTGGCTCAATATGTACCACTGGTTCACACTGTTGGATATCTCACCATACTTAATTGACTTTCACTGGAATGGAAGTTGTAGGCACAAGCGTCTTTACTATGCAAGTATATTTGAACCACAATTTTGTTCACATATCAACTACATAACCAATTGTGTGGATATCTAAAAAATAAACTATTTCATCGTTGACTGTGTGCACAACTGCTTTGCATCCGTATTTGGCATGAGTAGTACATCTCCATCGGATCTTGAGGGAGTCTCCTGCGCCGTTTCGTCTGTACCTATTTCCACCAAGCAAGAGAATTCTCGATCCATTACCATTGGTGAGAAATACTGGGTGATACTCTGAAATAAGGTGATAATGTTATTGTTTTATACGACATTGATAAAATAGTAGGAATATAGGAATAATTTAAATTTCATCCAAACAATTGAATTTGTCATCTGCAACCCTTTTTAACGTCCCACTGCTAGGCACAGGTCTCCTCTCATACAGAGAAGGATTGAGCGTAATCACCACGCTTGCTCAATGCGGGTTGACGATTTCAGACTTAAGAGGGGACTCTAGTGCCGAGGAAATTGGAAAATAGGTATTTGAAGAAACTATTGCCGTCACGCTGCTTCCAACCTCTCCCGGTAAAGTGCGAAAAGGACAGTTGCAGCTCAGGCTGATTTTACCTACAAAAACGTTGACCAAAAGACGTTTCGTATTCCGCTCTTTTCTTTTATAAAACACGGCAGATCTCAATTATTTATTTATCAAAATTTAGAGGAAAAGTATACCTATGCTTCTATTATTTTCTTTTTTGTGAAAAACTTATCACGTTTGTGTAAAAGTCACCTGAACATCACGGTAAAAATGGGTTATTTTTCGCGATTTTGAAGTATCATATTTCTTTTATTAATTAAGTTTCGGAAAAAATCAAATGATAGGGTCATGTATAATCACGGTATAAAATTTTAGAAAAAAAAAATGCTCTAAAAGCAATATCCACGAAGAAAACAGGGGAATACGTTTGCATGGAGAAAGCACCACAAGAGTTCCCTCTTAAAGTCCAGGTTTTCTCAAGATGTTTTCCTTCACCTTTTAATCAAACATTGGTGTCTACGAATTTGAATTATATATATTATTGAAATTGTAATTATATGTTATCCCAAAATAGAAACTTAATTCATTTGTTACTATGACAGATAGAGGCTGATTCCCGTAATTAAAATGTTCAAACTGCAATCTCATCAGTGCCAAAACTGTCAGGAAATTAGAATTATTTTTCAGATGAAACTGAGATCAGTACCCTCATTGCATAACACATTATAACTATCAATTGGAATCATTCTGAAGCATATTGCATTTGTCTATGTTTTAATATATTTAACCATAATCCCATTATTCATAAAAACTGCTTCAAGTTAACTAGTGATTAGCGATTCTTTAACCATACATTTTTGACCTTTTAACGTCACTTAACTTAAATCATCCTTTATGAATAAACACCACAGTGTTTAAGGGGTTTATTCATAATCGATTTTTAAAGTTAAGTGACCTGCAAGCGTCTAAAATGTATGTTTAAAAAATCGCTAATCACTAGTTAACTTTTTTTTTTTGTTTGTTGCAGTGTACTTACTAACCTTTGTCTACAAGTTTAACATTAAACACAGTATCTTTTATTATTATTATTTATTTAGTTGCCTTAGCACGTTTTCTCTTGTCACATTAGATATTGTCAGAATTGTCGACATCGGCACTATTGCCATAATAAAAATAGATTAGAGAATCGCCTGTGATAAGATTTTGGGTAATTAATTTATAACAATTGTTTCTTATAGTAAATATTCTTAGTAGAGTATTTTTGGCAAACGTAATTAAAGCTTACCTAAAGATAACTTAAACGGCTTTACAGCTGTAAATAAAGACACAAATAAAACAATAAAATTATTTTCGTGTTTTATTTAAACAATTGTCTTAATAAATGTCAAAATATTCTAATAATTACACATGGATATATAATATACATGTCGGAGATCGTCGATTAATTTTAATAGAAGTTGCTGATTTGATTTACGTAGTAGAGGGGCGAACGCTTGTGACGTTATTTTGTGATGGCGTCACATGGACAGAGTCGCTTTGGAAAGTGGGGTTCGTCGAACGGTGACTTTGCATCGAGACGCGGCCCAAGGCACATCTCCGAACCGAAACTGTCGGTTTGCCTATTCAAATTGTTATTATGAAGATTGGAGGGTATATCTACACGTCGTGCTTCAATTCAAGACTCACCTACGAAATGTAACCTGTACCACCACAACAAGATGCTGTCGACCCTACCGCTCTGCCGTCGCTGTCTCCGACATCAGAAGTGGGATAAAGAACTACACTGCTCACAATCTCGTTATAAATCCAGGAACAGAATAATGTGAGGTTGGAAGTGCTGACCGATTCTTGGAGCGCGACAGTGCTGGCTGATGCTTGGCGCGCGACAGTGCTGGCTGATGCTTGGCGCGCGACAGTGCTTCCCTGATGCTTGGCGTGCGACAGTGCTGGCTGATCCTTGGTGCGCGACAGTGCCGGCTGATCCTTGGCGTGCGACAGTGCTGGCTGATCCTTGGCGTGCGACAGTGCTGGCTGATCCTTGGCGTGCGACAGTGCTGGCTGTTGCTTGGTGAGCGAGGTGCGCTTGCGGAGCGCGCAAGGTGCGCTTGCGGAGCGCGCTTCTAGCTGCTTGGTGAATCGCATCAATGGCGTATGGCGCTGCTGGAGCTGCGTGCGGCGCAGCTGAAGCTGCGTGACTTTGTGGAACGCCCATGGTTTCAAGACTTGAGCATCTACTCTGCAGGCGATGAGAAGGTTTCAAAATACCCAAAACGTTTGTGGTAACGTAATGGGGTTTTATGAGAGCTCAGAGATGTCTGGTGTGCAACGGTTGACAACTGCCAAGTGGCAGGTGCTTGTGAGAAGTTGCCACAATCCGGTGAGTCGTACTATTTTTATTTTGATTCCGTGGCCGAATGTTCTCTTGTCAAGCAATCTGTAATTTCAATGGTGTACGTACACACGTGCCAGTATATATACAGTGTACAAGGTTGTGCCAGTGTGTTGTGTACTGAACCATTTCTTTGCGACATGATAATAAAAGTTATTTTTGCAAATTTTATTTCTTGTACTACCCGATTATTGTTTGTTATAATGAACTGAGAAATTATAAATCGGGCTTTTAAAATTATGATGTCTGGTTTGTCTTTAATTCAAAACTAAAGTTCACTGTGCCTATAGTTACGAGCTCACTTGAGTTTCTGATAGTATGTGTGGCTAGACTATTAAATCTTCTCAAGAGAACATGCGGTAACGAACATAGAAATGAGTGCTATTTACGAAAAATCTAAATTTGATAGAAGTGAGCTAAAGTAATGAAATTTAATATTGGTGAGTTGTTTGATGGCGATAATGGCGATCGTTACCTATTGAAATCGTTGATTGGAAACAGAACTTATAAGTACCCCCACGATCGTATATGAAAGACTTCTCCAAGTAATGTCTGCTGAGTTAGATTTTCAAAATGTAGAAGATGGTGAGGAGGGTGCCTCCGCCAGCAAATAGAACACGTATCATGGCTGAGTGGTCGCGCTGCACGCACTAGTCTGTAGTCGTAACTGCAACCCAGTGAGAGGTTGTTCAGAGCGCGATGGGCAGCTAGTGGTGTGGCGGGGACACTAGTAGGTGTGGTCGCGCTGCACGCACTAGTCTGTAGTCGTAACTGCAACCCAATTAGGGGTTGTTCAGAGCGCGATGGGCAGCTAGTGGTGTGGCGGGGACACTAGTAGGTATGGTCGCACTGCATGCACTAGGCTGTAGTCGTAACTGCAACTCAGTGAGGAGTTGTTCAGGGCGCGATGGGCAGCTAGTGATGTGGCGGGGACTTTGGTAGATATGGTCGCACTGCATGCACTAGTCTGTAGTCGTAACTGCAACTCAGTGAGGAGTTGTTCAGGGGGCGATGGGCAGCTAGTGATGTGGCGGGGACTCTGGTAGATATGGTCGCACTGCATGCACTAGTCTGTAGTCGTAACTGCAACTCAGTGAAGAGTTGTTCAGGGGGCGATGGGCAGCTAGTGATGTGGCGGGGACCTGGGTCTCGGAGGAGACTATTAGTTGTACGGTCATATTGTGTTGACCTGGGAGTCGTGGACTCTAGAGTTGGTCGTATCACAAGAGGTGATGACGATATGGGTGTCAACTATGAGTTGTCACTAGCTACTGTGGTAGCGAACCATGGTGTGTTTTCTTTTTGATGATTATGATTTTGATTTGATAATTATGAGGCTTGGAGGAACCTTTTGTGTTTTCTTTTTGGAATTTGATAATTATGAGGCTTGAAGGAAGCTTTTGCGTTTATGTTGTTAAAATAATTAAGTTTGGTTTTCTAATAGTCAATGTAACTAAACGTGACGTGTGACGGTCAGGTTGGCCGAGTTCTCAAAAATGCTTCAAAGTCGGTGTTCTGTGTTTTTTTTTATTTTGTTACAGACATGCACGAGGATGTGCAAAGGGAAAAATCGAAGTTTGCCTGGGATCGGCGGTTGGCCTGGTGAAGCGGATCCTGGACTCCGGGGCTGAAGGAGCTTCGGATGCGACTGGGATTGGCGCTGAGATGATGATGATGATGATGATGATGAAGATGATGATGCACGAGGACGTGCAAATCGTCAGGCTGGCCGTGTCGGAGATCGTCGATTAATTTTAATAGAAGTTGCTGATTTCATTTACGTAGTAGAGGGGCGAACGCTTGTGACGTTATTTTGTGATGGCGTCACATGGACAGAGTCGCTTTGGAAAGTGGGGTTCGTCGAACGGTGACTTTGCATCGAGACGCGGCCCAAGGCACATCTCCGAACCGAAACTGTCGGTTTGCCTATTCAAATTGTTATTATGAAGATTGGAGGGTATATCTACACGTCGTGCTTCAATTCAAGACTCACCTACGAAATGTAACCTGTACCACCACAACAAGATGCTGTCGACCCTACCGCTCTGCCGTCGCTGTCTCCGACATACATATATACCATGCATAGATCTTGATCAGCCTCACCTAGTAATTGGACGTCATCGGAAAATGTCGGTCGTTGAAGTATAAGTGTATGCGTAACCGCTTAATTACCTGCGACCTGGAAGCCCCGGGTTCGATCCCCGGCCAGGTCATGATGGAAAACGATCTTTTCCTGATTGGCCTGGGTCTTGGATGTTTATCTATATATGTATCTATTATAAATATAGTATCGTTGAGTTAGTATCCCATAACACCAGTCTCGAACTTACTTTGGGGTTAGCTCTACATTTATTTTATTTATTTATTTAAGTAATTGGCCGAGATCAGCCGATGATATACGAACATATATCTGCCGATAATAGATTGGATAGCTGTATTCGAGTTAATAGTACAGTTTTCTAGAACAGCCGTGGCCACATAACTGCTGCAATGAGAGCTATAATGAAAATGATGGCAATGGGATTTGATATTACGATGTCCAAAATAATCTCCAGAAAGTCTATTTCTTCCAACTTTCGTAAATAACGTTTCAGTGACATCATTCGGCAAAATGCAGATGCAAGATGGCGACCATAGCTCTTCCAGAAAATCGTAGCTTTACAATGTAAACTGACACAAATAATAGAAAAATGTTTGGGTTATGAAATAAAAAGCGACATTTTTATTCTCAGATCAATTTATAGAAAACGTTTATCCAATTTCGTGGGCACTTTCATCACATTTTGGACACAATGTTGCCGATGCCCTTGTTAACACATATACAGAGTGGTGCTGGCAATACGACAATAAATGAAAACACGAACAATGCTGGTTCATAGGAATAATCCTAAACCATAGAAAAAAACCTAGCTTCAAAAATAAAAAAAATGAAAATTTCAAACAAACTAAATCGCATAAATTTGCAAACTGAATAGAACATCCTTTAAAATATTGGTTCACTGACCTCCGATCGGCGACAGCGCGATCCTGTATCGACTTGCTTTTTTGGCGCTATTATTATTAAGGTTTGGTACCGCAGGATCAGGCGCGTGCGCTCCATACAAGCAGAAAAGCTCTGCATACCCTAATAGTCTTCTAAAAAAATATACAATAATTTATAATATACTGTAAAATAATTTATATACTACAAAGTTAAAACTAAAAGACTTTGTTAATCAGTTATTGATAACACTGCCATCTATTGGGCCTAGTGCTAACGAGACACATTAGTTGCCTTAGGCGCGACACCCGCGCCTCTTACGGCGTAAGCATAAACAAAATGTGCCTCTTCCGTATCTGTCTGTGTATAAAATTATTTGCTTGTGTGCCTAAACTGTTGTGTACGTGTGCGTGAAATTTCTTTGGGTTTAAAGCCCATGATAAGCACAGCTTCTAATAATGCGACGAATTTAAGAAGTTCAGAAATATAGCATGATTGTTGTTCGTTCAAATACCTTTTTATTTTAGCAGCTTATGTTGTTTCATTATTGGTGTATTTGGGTTAAATATGTATTGATTATTTTAAGTGGAATTGAATATTCATTTATTTTAGAGTTTTTGGTTTAACACAAAAGAAAGGTTGTCTTTATAAAAAGTATTATGATAATTATATGTGGTTAGCAGGTTGTGTAGTGTGTACACACAAATAAATTGTTTTGTTTCTCGTATAAGTATATTATTTTAAAACACGGCTTTGACAGTTCGACGTTATAAAAACTTAAAAGACCTTAAGTTTTTCAACCTACTTGCTTTTGAATTTCAATACTATACTTTATGTTGTAATAATTTTCCTGAAGTTTACAAATTAGCAAAATTTAATAGTTATGATTCCAATGAGTAGTGCATTACGCATATTTATGAAAAGCCAAAGCAGACTCATAGATTTGTCTATCTGTCCATTTTAAAAGAACTTTTAGCGATTTCAAAACGATCTTATATATATTTGATTTTTACAGAGTTATTTAAAAATAGATAGGCGCGTTGATTTAATTTATAGATAGTGAAATTTTTTTTTTTAGTTTTTTGAGAAATAAATTATTACTTATTTACAGTTGAGTTAGTAATACCATTTCATTTTATTTTGACAGCCTACATGGCGTAGCGGTAGTGAACGCGGCCGCTGCGTAAGGAGGCGCGGGTTCGATCCTCGTGCAGTGTAAGTATTTGTATGCATGAATATGAATATTTGCACTGGTCTGGTCGTACCTCGGAAAGCACGTTAAGCCGTTGGTTTCGGTTGCCATGCGAACATCTAGTGGCAGTCGTTACGGGTTGTTGGAGCCCACAAAAGTCCAACAATTGGTCTAACTTCAATGCTTCGATATTGCCTTCGCGTTGTGGAGGTCAGACGGCAGTCGCTTCACGGAAATTGTCGAAATTTCGCCAAAATCAGCAATTAGACTGGAAAAGCGGACCCCAGATTCCAAAGCTTTGGATGCGACTGGTATTAACCCTGAGATGATGATGATTTCATTGTATTCATTTGGGCAAAAAAAAAAAAATACCTAATACCCCACGTATATCATTTATTTGACTTGTTCTTATCATCAATCACATACTTAGATGTTCATTGTAGCCACGCACAAACATCAATTCAATGTTGACATGCGAAAAAGTACGCGACTATGTTAAATTGTAACTACGTCTAAGTTACGTTTTTTAAGTTTTACCATATATAAGCACAGAGATTTGGATAGTAGGTATATTTATGCATACCCTCAATAAAATCTTTGTGCACGCCCCTGCGCAGGATGCGGCGGTCATTAACCTGTAAGCGCTTCCTTACCAATATGTACATCATGTAGAAAATGTGAATAAAAAATAATTTCCTGTGACTAAACTAATCGATATATTTATATGATTTTTTATGGGTAGACTGAGAATGTGTTGAGGTACACGATGTTTAATTTACTGTCGTATTGTCAGCACCACGCTGTATATCCTCTTTATTTCATTTCGGTGCATCTTTTTTTTTAATTTCATTAAAAAAGGTCTGAAGAAAAATACATGTATTAGATTAGTCTTGACAAACTAGTTCCCGCCCGACGTAAATTGGCGTTTACTTAGTAGCTATGCTTTTAATAGCATTTAAACAGTCTATGGAGCATCTTGATTAGACAGTTCTATATTAATATTTTATCTTCTGGTCTCTTCTTAATGAAGTTGAATAAAAAAAATGCACTGAAGTATAGTTTAGTTTGTAAATAAAGGAATCGGCGCTAATTACTAATTTACAATATCAGGACGACGAAGCGGCACGAATTACCATGCGTTTTTGACGTTTGAACGTCAGTTAACTTTAATCGTCATTTATACATAAAGCTCGCAATGTCAAAAACAAAACAATTAAATAAAAGTAGATACATACAGTATCTAATGAATACTAATTATAAACTATCTATTAGTAATCCTCTAGACCGAATTTCGGACATGGCGACCAATCTCAGCGGACACCACAATTGGATTCGTGAGATGCATGAATTATTATGCAAGTGCATTATTATGCTCGCAGATGATATTATAGGACGCAATTGTGCGTAGATAGGTGACTTTTACACTTATAATGATTTTTTCTTTCGAAACTATAAGGAATTGCGAAAAGTACTGAAAGGAACCTCAGATCAAGGAAATCAACATGCATACCATTATATAAAAGAATCACACTTCTTCATCTCAGCGTTAATCCCAGTCGTATCCGAAGCTTTTCAGCTTTGGAGACTAGGGTCCGCTTTACCAGTCTAACTGTTCATTTTGGCTAAACTTCGATATTTTCCACGAAGCGACTGCCGTCTGACCTCCACAACCCGTAGGCGATATCGAAGCATTGCAGTTAGACCAATTGTAAGACTTTTGAGGGCTCTAACAACCCGTAACGACTGCCATTAGATGTTCGTATGGCAACCGGGACGAACGGCTTAACGTGCTTTCCGAGGCACGGCCAGACCAGTGCAAATATTCATATTCATGCATACAAATATTTGCACTGCGCGGGGATCGAACCCGCGCCACCTTGCGCAGCGGCCACGTTCGCTACCGCTACGCCACGGAGGCTGAGTGTGTGTATAAAAGAATCACACTGATTCTGATAATTCGCGTATTTTTTTTTTATTATTTATAGACTAGTTTGACTGCAATTCCGCCTGAATGTAAGCAGTGATGCAAGCGTTTATGGCAAAGCGCGCCAATATTGTTAATAAGCATCGGATCGCAAACTAGTCCCACGGGACGGCAATATGACGCAATTGGAGAAAAATCAGGTGCTAATCCAACGGTTTAACGTACTCTTCACGCTCAATGCACAACGCACTCTCGCATTTTTTGTAACAAATGAATTCAATAAATGATGGATCATCATCTCATCTGTATATATATAAATCAATACCACTTTCTTTGTAATTTTATAACTCAAGAACGGACTCACCTCTCCAAACCAAATATCTAGACTGTTTTGATTAATTAGTAGATGGTTTATGTGAAGTCAAATCAAGAACTTTATTCTAGTAAGCTCTTGATTTATCACATTTTTTGTAACAAATGAATTCAATGAACTGTGGATCATCATCTTATCTTTAAAAATCAATGCCACTTTCTTTGTAATTTTATAATCCACCAAAACTGTGTAATGGCAGTGAAAAACTTATTGTCATATTTAATTTTGTTTGTTTGTTTGATACCGCGTATCCCTATCATCCCAACTTTTTTTTTAATAATTATAAACTAGTGCTTGACTGCAATCCTGCCTGATGGTAAGCAGTCTCAGACCCGTCCTCCGTACACCATTATATGAACTGATATGTCATTTGAGTTCAAACGATTACAATATCCTGTGCGTTCATCATTTGCTATGTCCATCAACAAAGCCCAAGAGTAAACATTTCACGTTTGTGGTCTGAATTTAGAGGAATCACGTTTTTCAAATGGCCAACTTTATGTTGCCTGTTCGAGAGTCGGTACCCCCAGTCGTTTGTTTAATAATCTAAATGTTTTGGATTAAGTTTGAATAAATAATTTTGATGATCCAATAAATTTGTTTTCATTATTTCACTTTATACGTAGCGAAGCACGTATCGAGCCGTTAGTAATATTATAATTATGGGTATAAGGTTGACGGTAGGTTAGTTATATATAAAGTAACTTATATGTAAGTATTTGTATACAATCATCGGGTTGACACATTCTTTGCAGAAAAAACTCGGTAAAAAATAAAGAAAAAAAGGCCTCATTACCTGACTCGGTAATGCTTCACTTGCCGTAAGTGAACACGGGCCTAAGCAGCCTAAGCAGGCTAAGTAGCTTTAATATACAAAAAAACATATTGAAATACCTAACTACAAAATAATATATGTATGTATAAAACATACGGCCGATGAATCATAGCTGGTCTGAACATAGGATCTCTTAACTGTCGAGTATGTTTTCTTACTTATAAGAAACAGGATGTATAAAGTTCACTCATACTATTTAGAGAAGGGAGGAGCCTCCGACCAGGTTTTATGTCCGGCGGGCAACGGACCGACAACTGATGTTGGAAAGATGTATTTATTATACTAGTTGCTCAGTAAATCTACTTTTGCGATGCTGTATATGGCCAATGTAGATGTATACTACCACCGAGAACATAACATCGGCTGCCGGCAGAAGTTATCACCCACCAGACAAAGTCTTGTCGCCAAGCGATTTGTCGTGTTCCTTCATGATGTCTGGTGAAGCCGCACGGAGGACGGGTCTGAGCAGTTGTGTTGCGATGTGTGCCGGGTACGATGCCCCAAATGTTGTTGCGTTGGGAGTTTGGTCGTGGAGGGTCTTCAGATCAATATCCGTGTTGTTGGGTTTAACATTGCATCACCTCGCTCAACTGCCGTCTTCCTTCCTATTCGCTCAGTTTTTCTGAGTGAATAGGCTTTTAATAAACTTGCGCGCTTTACCATCAAAGATCGCATCATTGCTTACCATCAGGCGGGATTGCGGTCAAGTGCTAGTTTATAATTATTAAACAATAAACTTAAACTTGTCTCACATCACCGTTTGGTTCCTAAAAAAAAATTATAAGTTCCGACCAGTCATGATTTATCGACCGTATTGTAATTTAACTTAATTTGTGCTTATTCATAAAATAAACAACATCGTTTTCGACAGTATGTAGCCTTGCTGGGCATCCGTATCGCTCGTGTGTCGCACATCGCCATCTTATTTTATCCGAACAGATTCTGTTGATTCTGTACTTTATGTCATCAATCATAAGCATGCTTTTACCTCGGCTGCTTGTAAAAAAATACGGAGTTAGCTTAAGGCCTGAAATAAAGAAAATATTTATTAATAACTAATCAATTTGTATTTATAAAAAAATAATAAATTTTAATTTCTTTATGAAATTCACATAAAATACAGATGACTAAAACCTTCCATGAGCTGGGGACCATAGGGGTGATTTTAGTGGTCTAATTTCTAAAGCCTTTCAAAGGCTTCCCTCCGACCATAAAAAGGTACCTCATATAGGAACTTAAAATGATATAAGAATACCATTATTGTGTTATTTATTTATTAAAGAGAAACAAAAATCTTAAAATAAAAATATATATGTCATGTGCTCGCAATCATTATAGTTTATGTACCAATACATTTTATGATATATTATATTACCTATTATTAAGATATTAATTTAGATACTTATCCACGTATCTGTAAAAAATATCCCAATATGTACGGTTAAGTGGATAAGTTACATATCTTATTTAAAATTAAATATATTCATAATATGTTGGTACATGTACAGACGACAGCACATCAAGCTACTATAATCTGTCTGATTTCTTTATTCAATTTTCAACATTATCTCTAAAGCATTAAGGCTCAAGGTTGATTGGGAAAATCTGACATTTTGGGGTAACTTGTACGTCCGTACTACAACTCTTGCAAGCTATTTGGTGCAATTTTGTTTTTAAATAAGAGAAATTGTTCAAAATCTCATGAAGACGTTAGTTTAGTCGAGTCGGTCGGCGCAGTCTGAAGCAGGGTATTGAAAATCCAACAGAGTTAAATCCCAGCTCGTCGAAAAGACACTTGGATTTTCATCCCTCGGCGCTAGGTATACCGTTGAAAGTCTAACGTTCAAATAAAAGAAGTTTGTTAACCTTTCTCGGTGGATGTCCGTGGTCTTCAAAAGCATTGACTATGACATCATCAATAGTTACGACTTTAGCATAACACGACCGGTTGGAACATCTCCACCTGATCTTGTGTTCAGAGCGAAAATGTTGAGTATACGTGTATCCGTTCAGGAGAAGCAACTTACGTCCTTTTGCCGATGTAATAAAATGAACTGAAAATCAACACTTTATCTTTAAATAATATAAAAATTGTAGTTCAGTAAGTACTCAATCAATTAAAATACTGTTACGGGCTAGAGGTACTAAAATACCGGTTAAGGGTTACGAAGTTTATTGGCAACGAAGGTACAGTCGATTGTAGGCAATGACAAGTAGAATGTTGCTGACGTTGCACCGAAGTCTTCACTTACGTCCACGAAGTCCGTGTTGTAAACACACAATAACACTACAAATGTTACTTCACGTAGTACTCAGCGTTTTCGTTACAGTTGTCGCAGTAGGTATTCTCAAAGATCGTTTCTTAAGTATCGCTTGTTTTCGTGTCGGTAGTCAAGTGCAGACTGACTCGGCGCCGGCGTCACGGCGCTATATATAGGCCAGCTGATCGAACATTCCAGAATCGTCTAGACGTAATAATAATAGCGCATAACTTCGAGTACATTCAGTAGGTACCTACGGTAATTCCCAGATACGGGTTTCTAGAAATTTCGATGTCGTCACTTAGTTGACAAAATTGATAAAACCTGTACCATTCGATAGGCCACCTTAAGTCTAGGAATGCGTTTTTATATTACACCTATACAATGTCTAGGTCTCGAGTTATAGGGCTTAAAAGTTACGCACTGCATGTCACGCGATATTGAACCTTATGCCATCGACATAAGGTGCATTCGTAACAATACCAAACAGGTAAGTAAATTGCTTGGAACCATCATACTAATATTTGTTTATTGAGCCAAATGATGATGGATGGATTGTGTAAAGAAAAAGACATGTTGAGACGACCCCAAATAGATTAAGTTAAAGGCAATAGTATAATAATTCTCTCAAAATCTTGGTGGATGATTGTGGTCTTCAAAAGCGTACACGATGACGTCATCAATGGTATGTATCCTGGCTGAACATGTTCTGATTGAACATCGCCATCTGATTTTGTATTCAGTGTCATGACGTCGGTTATACGTGTACCCATTCCGGAGTAGCATCTTACGTCCTCTTGATGATATAATAAAATCCACTGGAAAACAGAATATATTATACATACCACATCTAGGAATAAATGATAAATTACCACATCTAGGAGTCTGACAATCTGCCGGCGGCGGTGTTTCCGTTGTACTACAATTTGAGTATCTTCAAGGCTAGAGTGAATCGGCTCTTAATAAACAAGTGCGCTTTACCATCAACGATTGCGTCATTGTTACCATCAGGCAGGATTGCGATCAAGCACTAGTTTATAATTTATATTAAAAAAAAAAACAACCAGTCTTACCAACTAATCATCATCAACCTTTTTGTTTATCGTCCCACTGCTGGGCATAGGTCTCCTCTAATACAGAAAAAGATTGAGCGTAATCACCACGCTTGCTCAATGCGGGTTGGCGATTTCAGACTTAAAGTCTAGGTTTCCTCAAGATGTTTTCCTTCATCTTCAGTCATTGGTGCCCAAGATATACTAAGAAAGTACATATAACTTTAGAAATACCAACTAATAATAATAAATAATTAATTATTAATTTAATATACTCAAAAGTGTACAGTGCTCTCCGAGTTCAATCCAATAACGCGTTTAGGGTGGGGCTGCCTCGCTTCTGTACCGCATCGGGGATGTTTGCTGACGCACACGTAGATTACTTTTATGCAACCATGCGAAAGAGGTATACGAGTACTTCTCTGGTGCGCAAGGTGCGGGCCAGCTCCAACAGTGTCCTGAGTATGATCGCTTGGCGACTGGATTGCTCATACGTAAATTATTATTGTGCCATATCTCATGGGGTGAAGCAGCGGTGACTGGATTGTGTATTGTAGTGTAAATTAAATTGTGAAATGTTACAAAAATAGTTTTAAGTATTACTAACATTATTGAGTCATAAAGAATGTATTATTATTATTATAATGGATATAATGTTACCCCATAACTGTGTTGTAGAGGTCAGATTAGCGGTTGCTATGTAAAATACTGATATTAAGTTGCATCTTGTTCGATTGAAAACCGACCTCAACCTAGATCAGAAAGGCCATGTGAAGGTATGAGGAACAGCGTGTAAAGTTCACTCATCCTCCATAGAAAAGAGAGGATCCTCTGACTGGTATTGCCTGGTGGGTATTTGCCTACCGGTTGATGTCGCGAATTTATTGCGGTGTGTGCCGGGTACGATGCGCCAAATGTTGTTGTGTCGGGAGTATGATCGTGGAGGGTCTCCAGATCAATCTCACTCTGACGCAGCGTCGTTGGTCATTGCATCACCTCGCTCAACTGCCGTCTTACTTCCTATTCAATAAGTTTTCTCGGTGGTAGGCCATAACATCGGCCGCCGGCAGAAGTTACCACCCACCAGACAAAGTCTTGCCGCCAAGCGATTTGCCGTGTTCCGGCATGATGTCTGGTGAAGCCGTATGGAGGACGGGTCTGAGCAGTTGTGTTGCGATGTGTGCCGGGTACGATTTGCCAAATGTTGTTGTGTTGGGAGTTTGGTCGTGGAAGGTCTTCGGATCAATCTCCCTTTGGCGCAGCATCGTTGATCGTATTGTTGGGTTTAACATTGCATTACCTCGGTCAACTGCCGTCTTCCTCCCTATTCGCTCAGTTTTTCTGAGTGTATAGGCTTAATAAACTAGCGCGCTTTACCATCAACGATTGCATCACTGCTTACCATCAGGCGGGATTGCAGTCAAGCACTAATTTATAATTATTAGAAAAAAAATTTGCGTGACGTCAGAATGACGCGTAATTCGTATGTAGCGTTGTAGATACCGCTATAGCCATATCAACGTTAGCAAAAATTTAAAGTAAATAAAATGCATTGAAGAAAAAACGATATCATATATTTTTATGCAAAATGTCAACCACAAAATAAAAAGTATCAAAAATACCTATATTTACCTACTAAAAACTAACATACATTATGAACTAAACGAGATTTCATGAAAAACGAGTTTGTTGACGTCTCTTGGTGGATGTTTGTGCTCTTCAAGAGCGTACACGATGACGTCATCAATGGTATGTATCCTAGCTGAACATGACCGGATTGAACATCGCCATCTTATCTTGTGTTCAGACACACAATTTCGACTATACGTGTATCCATTCAGAAGTAGCAATTTCCCTCTTTTCGTGAAAATGATCTGCCCTGGAATGTAAAAACCATAAGCTTGAAATTTATAGACTGGAAAAATGGAAATAAATAGACGAGTCGAACATAATGAAAATCTGACATACTCTATTATACTACACACATCAAAAGTGTCTAGGGATCAAGCATTTTTATGCGGATTTCTTGAGATTGAGATGTGGCTTTGTAATAAATTTATGATTTTATAAATTTATATGGATCCTTTTTGGTGCATTTCATAATTTGAATCAGGAACTGTGAATCAAATTCGAGTAAAAGATGAAAATCAGCTGTCAATATTTTCCCTATAAAAACATACAACGCATTGAAGACATTATTAGTGCTACTGTTTCCCTACTACTGATTAAAACCAACGTTATTATGGAGCGGCGACGTCATTTAAGCAGGGAAGAAATGCTCAGAGCCGTGGGAATGATAGAAGCTGGTTCCCGGCAACGTACTGTGGCTTTAGCTCTGAATACAAGTCAGAGTGTTATCAGTCGACTTTGGACACGTTACCGAAGCACTGGTACCGTGGCTGAGCGCTATGGAGGACGGTATCGCTGCACCACACGGAGACAAGACCGATACATTCAAATCTTAACTCGAAGAGCTCCAACAATAACCGCCATGACGTTAGCCGTGAGGCTTCATCACTCTTCAGGGAACCTAATTAGCGACCAAACAGTCAGAAACCGCTTGCATGAAGTGAACCTTCATTCCCGAAGACCGCTACGGGTACCACCTATAGGAATGCACAATCGTAGGATTCGATATCAATGGGCTCTTGAACACAGAAATCGGGCAGAAGAACAATGGCGTTTCGTGTGCTTTTCTGATGAGTCTCGTTTTGGTATGAGACCGGATACAAGACGTATACGACACTGGAGAACCCCTGGACGCCAACAGCGATTAAAATCCTGCCAGGAAGTCCATCCTTATAGTGGTGGAACCATCATGGTATGGGCGGGTATTTGGATCGGCGGAAGAACTGAGTTGATTTGGATCAGAGGCAACCTCAACGCTCAAATTTATGCTGGGACGATTGTATCAGACGTCATCGTTCCTCTACAAGTGCAAATCGGTCCCTTATTTCAGTTAATGCATGATAATGCACGACCGCACACCGCAAGAGTTGTAAGACAGACTCTCGCCGCAGCTAACATCAATGTCCTGCCCTGGCCTGCTCAGTCGCCAGACTTGAACCCGATTGAGCATGCATGGGATATGCTACAGAGAAGAGCTCTGCCGAATATGGAGGGTATCCAGTCGCAAGAAGACCTTTTTTTGTTGTTGCAACGAACATGGGCGGCCATTCCACAGCGTGATTTGGATGAACTCATTTTGAGTATGCCAAACCGATGTTCTTGTGTTGTTAGTGTTCGCGGTAGAAACACGGATTATTAATTGTTTAAGTTACCCAATAAAATTTTAGAGAAAACTGTTATTTCAGTCTTTTTTTCGAATTTTTGTGTTAGTGGTTCAAATGTCAAATATCCCTTTATTAGGAAAATGGCAAATTTCTTTATTAATGCAAAGGTGACTTGGTTTATCGTTACTGTGACAAACGAAAACACTTTATTTGATGAATCCTTAAAGAAAATTTTAATTAATATCAATCAGGAGAAAAGTTATTGCAAAAATATATGTTGATCCCTAGACACTTTTGATGTGTGTATTACATTTTATGTGTGGTCATACACTAATATCAGTGAGTGAAGATTCAACCGTCCTCTATTTTCCTACTTTTAGGATTGGATTTTTTTTTTTAAATTTTATTTTATAAGGGACTAATAACAGGGTCGGTTTTATCCTCCGTTTTTTTTTCGCCGGTTGTTATCAATTTTGAAGAAGTCCACTGAACCACCAGAGGGGCAATTCTCGTATTTTTATAAGCGTCCACATTCAGATCGCAGTCCTAATTTGTCAAAAAAATATATCTAATTACGTTACATTATTTTAGATAAGTATTTGACCTTTGTTAGTCCCCAAGATAAGACTGCAACTAGATTTTGAACGTATTAAATTATGAAAATTGGTCGTCTGATGTCTTCTGAGTTTCGCATATCACATCCTTTGAGAATGGACTCCTTAAGATAAAAAGAAAACACGGGAAAACTTGTTAATAAAGCTAATTTATTTCAGTTAAACAATGCTATATAGTAGGCAATAACACTATAGCAAAACTAGTATAAATAAATAATAATGTATATATTTTTTGAACTATCACTGAGCACACAACAATATGTAAAACGTTAACAAACAGTTCTTGATTAATATGGAGAAATAGGTCTTACAAAGTTTGCACAATGTTACCGGTCTGAGTGACGGTTGTCGAAAGAGGACAAGCGCTTTTATTTCATTTTTTTTTTTTTTTTTTGATTTTCATCTCGTAGTTGACCATTAGAGGCCTTGACTACTTAACCGGACTTACCTGTGGATGCCTTAAGTAAAATTAAAGCCTCCAGCCAGGGGCACTTAAAAACTAAAATTAAGGCGACTTCGCACTAAGGGCACCTGTAGGTTATGAACCTCGGCTAAGGGCGTCGCTAGAGAGGATAGCAAGGGACGGCTGGATCGAAAGGATTCTTAGTGGTTTGATGACCACGGCATTTCCTAGTACTAGCTTTGAGATGAAACGCCGAAACACACTCAGAGGTCATTGTTGGGAAATAATAATAAATTACTGGCTCAGCTGCGGCGCGGGCTGGCCTTCATCGGGCGAGGGACGGGGAGGGAAATAAGTCTGTGGGGCGCGTCGCGGAGGACCTCGACGGCGAGGTCGGTATTTCGATTTGTTGTGTTTGTCTAGGGTGCTGGTGGCCCTATTGGCATCCTGGAGGAGGGTTATGGGGTCATCGGGGATTGTGAGGGCGTGCCTAGGGCGGCGAAGCTGGGAGATGGTGGAGGGGGTGAGTTGGCAGCGGCTGCTATAAGGGGATTGCGGTGCTTGGCAGCAGTGTCAAAGAAACCAGCGATTGTTCTTAAGGCTTGTGCGCCTGAGTTGTCTCCTGTATTGACGCGCCTGTATCGCCTCTCATTTAGGACTGGTATAGTGCCCAAGTCCTGGAAGCTTGCCAACGTGCAGCCCGTGCCCAAAAAGGGTAGTCGTGCCGATCCTACCAACTATCGGCCGATTTCAATAACCTCCATACTCTGCAAGATTATGGAGCGTGTGTTGAACTCGCGCCTCTTGGCATACCTGGAAGGTAACGATCTCCTCAGTGACCGACAGTACGGTTTTCGACGCAATCGGTCAACTGGGGACCTACTAGTGTATGCCACTCACTTGTGGGGCGAGGCCCTCGAGAAAAATGGGGAAGCGATTGCCGTCTCCCTTGATGTCTCGAAGGCCTTCGACCGGGTATGGCACGCTGGCCTTTTGAGTAAGCTTCCAGCGTACGGCATTTCCGCTGCCCTGACTGGCTGGGTAAAAGACTTCCTGACTGAGCGGTCCCTCCGAGTTGTTGTCGATGGATGTTCATCTGAGCCTATGTCGACCAATGCCGGTGTTCCTCAGGGGTCTGTTCTCTCTGCAACTCTGTTCCTGCTGCATATTAACGATCTGCTGATGCCCGGTATCTATGGGTATGCAGATGACAGCACAGTTGTGGAGAGATACCTGCCGGAAGCTCGGGCTAGTAAGGAAACTATCCGGTCCGAAAGAGAGGCCATGGTAGAGTGTGTGAGTGCTGCACTGCAGGCAGTCTCCGAATGGGGCAATGCCAATCTTGTAGCATTCAATGCCGCCAAAACACAGGCGTGTCTTTTCACCGCCAAAAGGAGCCCGTTTACCTTGGCTCCTACTTTTCAGAATGTATCCTTGGAGTGTACCGACCGCCTTCGGCTTTTGGGAGTTGAGATTTCCTCGAGCCTTAACTTTGGGCGGTTCATTGAGTCCAAGGCCGGGGTGGCTGCCAGAAGACTAGGCGTCATCGCGAAAGTCCGGCGGTACTTCACACCAGGGCAGCTTCTAATTTTATACAAAGCACAGGTCCGCTCGTGTGTGGAGTACTGCAGCCACATTTGGGCTGGTGCTGCGAAGTGTCACCTTGCAGCTTTGGATTCGGTGGAGAGGCGTGCGAAGAGGCTGATTGGCGACCCAGACTTAACTCGAAACGGTCTCCAAAGCCTGGAGCACAGGCGTAGAGTAGCCAGCCTTTCGGTCTTCTATAGGATGCATTCTGGTGAGTGTGCAAGGGAATTGCATGATTTAATTCCCCCATCTCCGTTCCATCATCGGACGACCCGTCGTACGGCGAGTTTCCACCCTTACGTTGTTGACACCACTGCGATCCGGACGAAGCGTTTTGCTTCCTCCTTTATACCGCGTACATCGAGGGATTGGAACAATTTGCCGGCGTCGGTGTTTCCGTCACATTACGATTTGAGTGTCTTCAAGGCTAGAGTGAATAGGCTCTTAATAAACTAGCGCGCTTTACCATCAACGATCGCGTCACTGCTTACCATCGGGCGGGATTGCGGTCAAGCGCTGGTTTATAATTTATAAAAAAAAAAAAAAAAAAGAAACGCTTGGAAAGGCGTTTCATGAACTGCTGGATGGCGGGGATTTTGAGATCAAGATGGAGGATCTCATTTCGAACGAACCAAGCGGCCTATGGATATGACGTGGCTTGGCGTGTGCGAAGACAGGACAAGCGTAAGTCATAATCGGGCATATGAGGACAGGCGCGCCTTTTATAGTGAGCTTGGGGTGGGGTGCAGGTCCCCGCTAACAGTATTGAGTATAGTCCGTTGTCACAAGTGTGATATAGTTAAAAATAATACGGTCTATGACGTTCCATAGTCACCTAATGAATGGGAGTGTTCCTCGTGCATTCTCGTTAAAACTCCATCTGTTTCGAAGTAGAAGGCATTACATCCTCTCTTGGTACACCTCCATCTTATGCCGAAACTTTCTACCTGTTGATAGTACTTCGCATTTTTATATAACATCCCGTGTTTCCCTCTTGCGGTTAAGAAAAATACTGAAAGAATAAAATAAATGTTTTTATTTTCTACAACATTGGCTATCATATTAAATATTTTTTACATGATCATTCAATAAAAATATCAGTCCATTATAGAAAGATAACATTTAATTAACAAACTGTAATCATAGAAGTAAAATTGTTCAACTTGAAACTTGAATTATTTTTTCTTTTGTTATACTACAAAAAATTGGCCTGAAAAAAGGTTTTTTTTATACTTTTTAATTTATTCATAACACTGGTGAAATTTCCTTATTTTACGACTTATTTTCTGTTGTCTCGATGCGTGTGAGTCTTAGAAACTCCAACAAGAATTTTCCCGTAACACCTGGTCATTTCCAAATTTCACCCCGGTGTCCTTCCGGTCACTTGCGCGCAGAGCCGCGGGTGTCCTTGATTCTGCAGCGGCCACATTGCATCACCTGGCTTAGCTGCAGTCTCCCTTTCTATTCACTCAGTTTTTTTTTTTGAGTGTTTAAGTAGGCTCTTAATAAACTAGCGCGCTTTACCATCAATCACTGCGTACCATCAGGCGTTATTGCGGCCAAGCGCCTGTTTATAATTATAAAAAAAAACTATTTATGTACTAGGTATTAACAATTAAATATAATTCAAAATATATATGAAGTATATAAAACAAATTTATTATAAAGTTTGTACAATATTAGGCTTGTAATAAACATCACATCAATTTTGACAAGAAATTCTTTTTGGCACATAAATTGAAGGGCGTAAAAATACCCTTAAGATTTGGTTTTTTATTGAACGAACCATGGATTTAATATTATCTACAAACAACATTCTCGTGTACAATGTTTGCAACCAAACTCCCTCGAAATGGTTTTTTAAGACATATTTTGCGGCAGGTCTGGAAATATGTAGCTACCTGGAGATTGACAATGTTTTCTTTAATAGACTATACATACCTATGGCAAAACCTTTTCCCGCGTCAGCTCATAAACTTGACTTGACAGGTTGACATTTAAAATATAAAAAACTTGTAGACGTGGTAAGTAGCGAAATCTAGCGGCAAGTAGTGGAATGAATTTATGTTCGGTCCCAAGTAGAAACTAGAAACTGATGAACTGATGGCGTTGCTTACTAATCAATTTCTTTTAAAATAATAATTTAAAAAAAGAAGCATAATAGATGCATAAATTAAAATTAAATAACTAAAATAAGTTTTTTCTTATCAAGAAAAAACTTATTTAAGTAATTGGTGTTGAAATTGAATATTTTAATTATAGAAGTCTGTGGTGAATAGCGATGATGTTTAAATGAAGCTGAGGCTGTAGTCTATTTTAGAAGCGGAGTTCTTTTTTATAACCTCTGATCTTGAGAAATCGAATTAAAAGTTAAAATAAATTGTATGTCGCGTGTGAGACGAGGAACCTGCGCGAAGATGAAAACCAGTATTTAATATTGAACCACGATGTGTATGTAGAAGATTGATTTAACTCTTAACATCATGCGGTTTGAAACTTGTACATTGAGGAACTCATATGGTCTTTTCTTTTTGTCAGGGTCCAATAGTTCATTTTATTAACTTAAGAATTTTAACATACTAAAAATAGTCTCCTCAAGAATGGCATACAGCTGCGTACAGGCCCGTTGATAGCATGCAACATTGAAGCAAACCATATGGTTGTGAACACAAGTGCATGTAAAATTTATAAGGATCACAAAAGCTGGAGATGCTGGCTGCGACGGCGAGTCCGTAGATTGATCTAATTTAGGCTAATGAGACATACTCAATGTAAGTGTTCACCTATATCATCTTAGCAACTGCTGCATCATAGTATCAGACGCGTGTGCGCGAAGTATCTAATTAAAATTCTTGAGAAGACTGAATCACATTTGTTTTATTCCAATCAAAACTTCATGCACAACATACCCTAGTCTCATCACTAAGCACCACAGAGCCAGGCCGGAGGTAAGTGACCCGAAGGTCATTACAAGATTTAGTATTATATTGCTGATTTCTGAAATCTTTAGATTCCAGACATTTTGTTACTACGTTTTTATTTAATGTTTACAATAACTAAATATTTTTACAAATTTTCTGACCTTGCAAGTCACTCACTCAATTCTTAAGTACCTTCAGTCTTTCCAGCGTAATTCCCATGCAAATTTTGTAACAATAAATTTCATAAAAAACAAACTTATTAAACTAAATCAAGAATTATCTGCACATATGTCATTTGAAATGCCAAAAGAAGTATTATTAATTTACATAACGTCTTAATGTTAACTGTCAAATAACAAACAAAGAAATCAAGTTCCAAATGCTTAAAATAAAAAGGTCAAAATAAATTTTCATGTCATGGAATATATTTGCTGAAATAACTGCAATATAGTAAGACGTGACAACTCTAGATTTTCGTCTCCTGTCATCTTAAGTATTTTGTATGTTCCTGTATCTTAAAGTACGTTAACCATAGAGTATATTTTGGCTCCGTCTTCCACTCCACTCTCTTCTCATCTACATCTAGTGATTGTGTTTACCATAGATTGCAACTACTCTAGCTTTAACTGTCTTTACGCTAGCTTTACACTGCTCTACCTTCCTTTTAGAGCAGTACCACATTCTGACGGCCTTGTCGTGTGCATTACACCAATAGCTGTAGGATCCAAAGTGCAAAGTAAAATTCCCTTTCTTGGTTGGTCTGAGAACGGCATCTGCAAAAATTATTTAATTTTGAATTTTAAAGACATGTAAATGAAAGACAGATGATTGTTTAGACTTTTTATTGTGATCATAACGGTAGATTAAATAAATAGTTTGTGTTTTTTTATTTATTTATTTAAAACCTTACAAGACTAAATAAACTACAAATTACTAAATAAAACTATTTTCCTAATTAAAACTATTAATAAATACAGCATCAAAAAATTCTTCGGCATCGCTGTCGACTGGCAATGTAACCAAGGGACTGGCCGCATTGCCGCGTTGAATGGCAATGCTTAGCCCCTGGCCAAGGTTAAAGCCAGCCCTTAGGTCACTGGAAGTGTCAACAAGTCGCTTAGATAGTTCATTAAACAGGCAATGAGCACTCGGACCCCGCGGCCCGAGGGTTTCAACCCCAAACGGTTCGAAAATATAATTTCCTATAAGGTTGTTATATTTTCGCCGTTTGAGATTTTCTGCAGCCGAAGCAGCAGCGCCAGCACAGCACGCCTATCCAGGAAGATAGGATGGCGTAAGAGTATCGACGCAAGTTGCGTCCCACACTAAAGGCCTACCCATCTTCCAAGGAAATAAGGACATGCCTTCTGGTCTCTTGCCATCTTCACGCATCAAGCCATTAGGTTCTAATACAGCCGGAACGCTGATAATGGTTGATTATATATGTCACATACAAACTACGGATCATAGTGACGTCGCGCAGAAACTTGGATCGCGCAAGCAGAATTCCAAAATCCATCATCCAACCATTACAACAATCATTTGGTAGTGCTTACTAGATAATACCGTCTGATCGAAGAATTCTCCCTTTGTATAGAGACTTTAAAACGAAACACCGGTTTTAGTCTAGTTCGGCTACAGATGTCTTACTCGTTTGTAACAAGATATTATAGTGTGTAACATTGTAGACAATAATTATTGAATAAACTTTATTATTATTTATATTTTTTTTTTTCGTCAATAACTGTTTAACAGAAAAACCTACCTAAACCTATACCATTGCATTTTATTATTTTAGCTGTAAGTTAATATATTTACTTCAGTAATGAGGTATATTTTTTGTCATTTATCTACTCGTATAGTTAATCAAAACGGTAGGTAGGTACAACACCAATTACATTAATTCACATGAAGATAAACATATAAGTTCGGTTTCGTTTTCAGCCAAATTCGGCCTAAAAAGAGGTTTTTTAACAAGAAATTATAGCGTGTAACATTGTAAACAATAATTATTAAATAAACATTATTATTATTATCTCCTTTATTTTATTTTAAACACACATCAATTACAATTCTAAATATTAACATATTAAAATACAAAAACATTTTAAAATATAAAAAAATAGTAGCCCACCGGTATCGGGAACAGGCCAAGCTACCAGTGGTCAGGGCTCCAGAGAGAGGAATCTCCTGACAATCCGTGTCCAGAAGTACCGCTTTCTGAATCAAGCCCTTGATCCAGCTGCCTGACGAGAGCCTTCTAAGGTGTTGGTCGAGGCTCTTGGCTATTAAGCCATTGGCTGTTACGACTATCGGTACACATCCCACATTTCGACAACCTCGCGAGCCAAGTCAAGATACTTGGTTTGTTTATCTTTCTCGGCTTTCACGAGGTTCCTATCTCTGTCATTATTTAAGGTTATCATTATTATTATTACACCGTATACCTCCACTTTTATACGACTATACATAATATTACTAAGAAAGAGTACAATGAAAATTACATATCAGCTTACTTTTATTGAAAGTTAGCATTAAAAAATATACAACACTTAACTTTCAGAAACGTCATATTTATGATTGTAGTATGGTCCATCAAACTAAATCACTTTTTAGTTGGGATTTTTTTTTATTATTTTAGCTGCAGGTTAATTTATTTACTTTAGTATCTGACGTCGAGAGCTATCTGTTTTGGTAGAATAAGAATGCCGGACAGATAGACAGATTAAGGAATCGCTGGTCCAGATTTCGCCATATTTATACAAAAAAAAATGGAATTTACCTCATAATTTTAAGTTATTTTGTTTTTTAAAAGATATGTTGTGAAAACCATCAGCGAGAAACGATTTAGTAAAATAAAGATATTTTATGTCACATAAACCAATAAGAGTTTTTTGTTCTACGGAAGATGAGATGGATGTAAGTAATCAAGAAATGGAACAGAAGAGAAAAGAAGAAGGTGAAAAGAAGAAGTTTAGGAAATTCAGATTTAAAGAGGTGTTTTCAAAAATTAAAGAAATAATTGGTTCGGAGAAAGGATTTGCAGAAATAATTATGTCGGCGTTGAAAGTAGTTTAGTAAGGATGTAAGGTATTTGTTATAGATTTTTTTATTGGAGGAAATTTATGTCAGTTGTTAAAATCATCTAATCGATAATTCAATAATGTTATTTATTCATTTATTATATTCTGTTAAAATTAATTAGATTAGGGTATGATTAGGCTGGCGTACCTTTGTAAGGTAAAAGGCTCTAAATAAATATAGAAAAAAAAAAACATGAGTTCTTATGAAACATGGCATGATTCCAATAGCTTCAAAAAGTGTTCAAACTATAGTGAATATGGGAGAAGAATATAGGCCTGTCAACAAGTACCAGATCCTTGATAAAATAAGAATGTCAATTTATAGAAAATTGTTACAAAGTCTAAGGAGCTCGGGTAATAAATATATCTAAGCATCACACGGTTCAACGATTACATTGGCGTTACAATTAGATACTTGAACAAATTTTTAGTTAACTTGCAAATTTTTGGTTTCGGCCGAAGTCGGCCGTATTAAAACGGTTTCGGGTTCGGTCGGGCATTAACACGAATAAATACTCCATTACGCACAATAAACTGTGGAGGCTCATGAGTGTGACATCCCTTAACTATAACTTCATTGGTTTTATTGTTGATAGTTAAACGTACTTTACAATTCTTGTTTTCAAATGACGAACAACGCCAATAAACCAAGCTCTTTGCTTCACACGTTCTCTTGCACGAATAAGTGAAGTGTTCGTATAAAACTTGCTCTTTACCAGCTCTTGATTTGATGTATTGTATATCTGGAACAATCAGAAAAAAAAATTATACAAACTTATTCAAAAGATGTCCATTAATTCTAGGATTTATTATCTAAATAAAAGAAGTTTACTGATATACGTGATGTATTAAATAACAAAATAAGCAAACAAGAACGTATTGTGAACTAGAATATGGAGGATTTAAAGTAAATAAGTCAATCAGAGTGAGTTCGCTATATTTTAGCGTAATATCCTAATCAAATTCGACAAAATATAATTGAAACTATAGTACTACAAATCATAAAACCTTTTAATACAAGCATTTTGTATATTGATGTAGACTATAATTGTTTTATGCTACCCTGACAGGTAAATACAACAAACACTGAACTGTCACTTTGTCACCATGACGGTCTGTTATGTGACTATTTTCCATTGCTATAGTCTCGACGAACATAGACTCAGTTTACTTCAAACGAATATACTCCCCGTTACTAACAAAAAATTGTGGAGCCTCATGAGAATGATTACCCCTAATTCCAACCTCTTTGGTTTTAATGTTAATAGCTAAACGGGCTTTACAGTTCCTGTGAACACTTGATGAGCAACGCCAATGAACAAGGTCTTTTTTCTCACAGGTCCTCACGAATGAATACGTGAAATTGTTGAATAAAACTTGTTTTTTACCGCATCTTGATTTTATATATTGTACTGCTGAAATTAGAAAAAATTACACACAGTGTATCGGATTTCAAAATAATTGTTTATTTACATACTTTTAAATAACGTATATTATGTAAAATATTTCCGTTAAACATACTTTCATATGTGTAATTGAAACAAGATTATAGGATTGGTTCTGTTTAAAACAGACATTTTATGTACGAGTATGCGCTTGCAATATACAGAATACAATGGGAAGGAAAAAGATAGAAAAATATGTACATATTCTCCAGAACACTATTAATACGAAACTACACTATAACTTATCCTTAACTCTCGACTAGGTTGAATATTTTTAAAGGTTAATAATTAATTTTACAATTACTTACCTATTACTTACTTATTAAATGCATTCTAGTTTTTTTTTTACATTTTCTCAACACTATAGCATTACATACGGCTTTTGATAGATGTTCAATGCTACCTTTGAACTTTGATTCAGCATTTCGGCAGCTGACGCGCGGCCTACTTCCAATATTGTTAAAATTGCAGATTTCATGTATAGAATACCAAGACGTTTGTACATTTTTGTGTATTGGGAAAAAGTAGTATATAAGCTGTAATATTGTGTAAATAAATCAGATTAGAATTTATTCTTGTCTCATTACCCCTCACTGTGGCCAAGACACCCTTAGCCATCTCTGATCAGTCCTGTGAGTCTGCTGGACTGGCAGTGAGTTTACCCTTCACCCTTACCTGGAAATCCTACCCACTATCCGTCTGTTACCTTAGGTCTCTTGGTGCAGACATTCCGCACTTATTTATGTATTTATTTATTACTAACTATATGGTAAGTCAGGGCTGTAGGGCTTAAAGGACTTAGGGTCGTAGGACTGTAGGGCTGATAGGTCTTAGATTAGGTTCTGTTAACTTGCCATATAGGCGCATGTACTACAGCTACCTTTAATAAGGGTGGTCGTACAATAGAAGTAAAAAGATTATTATACGAGTATATGTCGGAGATCGTCGATATAATTTTAATAGGAGTTGCTGATTTGATTTACGTAGTAGAGGGGCGAACGCTTGTGACGTCATTTTGTGATGGCGTCACATGGACAGAGTCGCTTTGGAAAGTGGGGTTCGTCGAACGGTCACATTGCATCGAGACGCGGACCAAGGCACCGAAACTGTCGGTTTGCCTATTCAAATTGTTATTATGAAGATTGGAGGGTATATCTACACGTCGTGCTTCAATTCAAAACTCACTTATGAAATGGAACCTGTACCACCAGACCAAGATGCTGTCAACCCTACCGCTCTGCCGTCGCTGTCTCCGACATATAATTACATTTCATTTCACCAATCAAGAAACAGAAATTATATTTGTAATCACACTATTTGTCTTTTATTTTTACACAAATGTCTTTTTCGTGTATTATTCAGTATCTATTATTATTTATAAAATAGACATGAAATGCTGTTCTTTGGTAGATTCATCGCTTGGGAACAGCTAGACTGATCCGGCTGTTTTATTGAATGTTCTAATAATCTGAATGTTTCTTCAAATATTTCTTAACCGGGACAACCGGACCTAAGTACAAGATTGACTATACATAGCACGAATTAACTCTACAAATGTACTTCTTGAAGCACTTTACGACAAACAGGAAGAGACGCCCTATTTGTCGATGACATAAAGATGGATCTAAGATCCATAGCAGAGTGGATAAATTGCAGCAAAAACTGGAGAATGTTAGCTTAAAAATCAGCAGAACAAAAACTGAAATATGTTCTGCAATTTTGACAATCTCTCCACTTCTAGAGCCATATTTTCTGGTTAGCGCTCTTCTCCCATTCGTGCAAAATGGCACCGACAATAGAAAAATTTTATGGAAATTGGTTATCATGATATGGGTATGTGTTTATATTATGAATGTTGATGGCTATACGACTAGAAAAATCTATATTAATATATAAAGCTGAACAGTTTGTTTGTTTGAACGCGCTAATCACAGGAACTACTGGTCCAATTTGAAAAATTATTTTTGTGTTGGCTAGACCATTAATCCAGGAAGGGCGAGTGTCGGACTTTTACTGACTAAAACCCACCCGTTTTCCTTGCCCGTGCTCTGGGGAAAACGGTATTTCTACTGAACAATACGCTGCCCTTGTTAGGCATTGCTCTTCGTGGAGTCCGTTACGATGTGCTGACATCTCTTCAAGGCGCGTGTACACACAACGCGCCGTCTTCTGAGGCCACATCCTTCCCGGGCGGCGAGCTGTTCAATGCTCGCAGCCCACGCCTACGGTGGCCGGGAGTTCGATGTTGTCTCCCCACCAGGGCGTCTTCCGCTGCGGCTAGAGGCATGAGGGGGCTAAGATTCTCGCTTCCTCAAAGGCTCCGCCTCCTTCTTTGCCATTATCACTGCTTCGCAGAAGGAGGTGATGGCCTGCTATGCACTCTCGCTTTGGAGCATGGCTTGGACCAGGGTCGGATGCGAAAAATCAACGTCGATCGACGCCACGAAGACACGGCGGTGCTCCGTCCAAGCCGGGCATAATTCCACCGTGTCTTCAGGGCGAAGACATGTTGCCCTGACTCCAATGAAATTGCAATAAGGGCAGAGGGAAGATGTAAGTTATTCTCTGAAATAGGTTTTAATGAGGAAAAAAAATCTGGAAAATTTCCAATTCCAAAACTTTCCACAAATGTTACAGATACGAAGAAAATTGAACGTTCTCCGTCTACGGTGGTTTTCTATTGAATTATGGACAGGACTAAGTCTGTCGGATTAGCTAGTAGAATTTACTAATGTAAATCCTAAATCGATTTCTTTACAGCGTTTACTAAATGTTGGCAGTTATAAGGAAGGATTTCTACTTTTCCTATTATTTTTTGTTGCCAATCTGTAGGCTCATGAGTATGTTCTCCTGTGCAGCCCACAACCTCCTTATTGATCATCTTTACTCGAACTTGGCACTTTTTGCTGATTCTTTTAGAGCAGTACCAGGTACAATGACCGGAGAAGTTGACTCGGTTTGTAGAGTACGTGTGAAGACCCATTTTGAGTAAATAGCTTCCAGTGGGTAATGGGATCAACTTATATTCTGAAAAAAAACAAAGATTAAATTTAGTACGCTTAGAATATTTACAGTTTTTTGTATGTATGTATAAAATTTTACTAACATAAGCGTCAATCTACTAAAATAATATACAGTATGTTAAGAAAACCCTGTCCGACCCAGGATTTTTTTTAAAAGTTTAGCCCGGTTTTGTATCCATTAGTAGAATCAGTTATTGATACCTAACAATACCTTCACGGGTCGGACAAGGTTTTCTTTACATATAATTGTATCAATTACCCTGTGCTCGGTTTGAAATAAATATTTTCAATTTCAATCAATGTTTTATTCTTGTTTTAAGAAAAATACAAGTATATATAAAAAGAAACCACTTAATTTAACAATATATTACTTTCTTCAGTATTTATAAACAGTGGTCATTGATCATTAACCTATAATGTAATCCTCCAAACTAAATAAATAAAAAATAAATAAGTTCGTGATTATATTTAAGTATCAATGTATTATAGTAGGTAAAAGATACCTTCCCACGAGATTCAATATTTAATACGCATTTCACTGCTGAATACAAAATATCAGTATCAAAAACATAATTGTTTTCATTTCAATTATTATATGTAATCCATAGCGTCAAATTACTTTAGCCTGATTTCCAATAAAACTGACCGCTATCAGCATATCTAAACTGCGTTCAAGAGCTGTCAGTGACGCAAATTCTCTTATACACAAACTAAACTAAACTAAATTAAAATTCAGTGTATATTTTTCTTTCTATCGATATAAGGACATAAAATAAATAATCCAGTCAAATTAGTCAGCGCCGTCTCCAATACTGATGATGCTTTGTTGTTTTTTTATTGTGGGTGGGAAATCATCAAATGACTTCTCCCGCTCTGGGCGAAGCGGAAGCGCGTGTCAGACTTTTACTGAATAAAACCCACCCGTATTTCTACACCGTGGCTCCAGGGCCACGGTTTCTTTTTTAACCAACCCGCAACCCTGACCCAGGAGGCATCAGTCTTCGTGGACCCCGCCACGTAGTGATCATGCTGACAGCTCTTAAATGCTCTAAATATGTTAATCTATTGGTCAATTCGTCCTTACTTACTGAGCAGACGAATTCTATAAACATTTTAATGCAATGCATTTTTTGTAAGTACTTCAAAATAAATATAAACAAACACTATGCAATAATGCTGTGTCCATTATACTACTTGATAGTAATATTTACAAATAAATAAAAATATTAAAAGGTGAAAGTGACTCAGGGTCAGTTTACCCATTCCTGGGCGCGTTATCTTACAATAGAAGAGAATTTTGTGCATTATGTGGAGCGTGTGTTCGTTATGATTTGTATACACCATTTTCTGTTCAAAGATCTTGCCACAGTTGAAATATACAACATAATTTTTTGTTTATGCGGAACCCGAAACACGTGTCCAGTATTTTCAATTCTATGTACAAAATTTCAAAAACATATCATGAAAAACCACAAAGTATGAGCTTGCAAAAATAAGGTCATTGACCGGCGGTGCGTTGACTTCTGGCATTAGCTGTTGCACGCACGCAAGCACTATGATCTACCGTAAGCTGTGTGCACACTGCAATAATTTCTAAATGTATTTGAGAAAAACCTTAACATAATATAAAAATAATTGGAATCGATTCAGTTGCTTATTCTGAACAAATTGTATTCAGGTTACGTATAAAACAAAATAACGTTGTACTATTTTATTCTTTTATGTCACATGAACCCATATTTGAGCCTGCATGTCTCTAGCTTTTTTTTTTTTTTATAAATTATAAACCAGCCCTTGACCGCAATCCCGCCTCATGGTAAGCAGTGATGCGATCGTTGATGGTAAAGCGCGCTAGTTTATTAAGAGCCTATTCACTCTAGCCTTGAAGACACCCAAATTGTAATGTGACGGAAACACCGACGCTGGCAAATTGTTCCAGTCCCTCGATGTACGCGGTATAAAGGAGGAACCATGCTTTTTAATGATTGTGATGACCATTTAAAAGCACGGTTACGTAATTATATGTGACGAGGGAGACTTCACAACCAGTGTGCTTCCTGTGCTTGCAATACCAGCGCACGCGCGGTCCTTTGTTTCTTTTGCAGTAATACACGAACCCATCCCTTTCTAGAATCCATTTGCTTTCTGAAAAAAAGACAAAATAAAGTGAGTTTATGTTGGTTGAACTCTGCGATTGATGCTGTCATGGAATTAAGAACAACAATTAATAATATTATCATGTATTATTCCACTACAGGGCAACGGCGTCCCTTTCCTTTTCTTCCTTTCAATTTGATCCTTAGCCAATATGGACTCCTGCAAGCATCAAATTCGTTCCGCCATCTACGCCTGGGTCTTCATGAAGTTATTTTTTAAATAAAATATGCGTTAACATCTTATTAGCGAATTTTATTTACAACACTTTTCATCTATAATTTACTGAGCCATGGTTGAGACAGCTGTTAGACAATGCTCAGCCTTAACGATAGAAGTTATATCAGAAACTTGGCATAAAGAGAGAAAGCGAGATAGAAAGAGAGAGTGTTAGTGTAAAATGACACTCAAATAATTATTTGAGCCTATCTAAGTACTAATTAAGCAGATTCTTTTTTTTTTTTTTAAAGACAATAATAACACGCCTATGCATAACTTTGTTAGGTTATGTCACGAACATTATGTTATGGACACACCTGTAATTTTTTGTGGATTACAGGCGTGTTCGTTTATGAATACAAACACCTTAAACTCGTTTGTGTTTATTCATAAAGGATTATTTAAGTTAAGTGACGTTAAAATGTCAAAAATTTATGGTTAAAGAATAATAATATAATATCATATATACGGACAAATCCCACAGATTGAGCTAGCCCCAAAGTAAGTTCGAGACTTGTGTTATGGGATACTAACTCAACGATACTATATTTATAATAGATACATATATAGATAAACATCCAAGACCCAGGTCAATCAGGAAAAGATCGTTTTCCATCATGACCTGTCCGGGGATCGAACCCGGGGCTTCCACGTCGCAGGCAGGCGTGTTGACCGCTGCGCCACGGAGGACGTCGGCTCGCTAATCACTAGTTAACTTTAAGCAGCGTTTATGAATAAGGGGGAAATTTTCAGTCCATAAGTATCTATTTAATTACAAAATGTCATGAGTAAAATGAGCCAGTATTATGAATAACGCTTTATCATAAAAACGACGTTCTATTCACATAAAAAAATGTATTTATTTTTTTTACATTTGGCAAGTGGTACCGTCCGAATGACGTCACAGAGCGAGGTGCACAGTTGACTCGCGCGAGTTATACATACGTAACATCACGCCTGTGATCCTTACAGGGTTAACAGACGTGTAACTTTAACAACGCCTACATTACAATTATATTTAATTATCATGTAATAGGAAACAAGCCTATTTCTCTCAACCAACACCAAAGTTACGTAACACATTATCCAATTCTAAATTTGAATCAGTTTGAAGGATATTGCTAATCCAATGCTTTTAATATTCGAAAATTTGTCTGCAAAACAACGGAAATAACGCAATGAATGTTATTGAAATGTCAAAATAAAATCGATTCCTACTGATAGTGTATTACGTAATTATCCTGCGAGCTGGAATCCAACCTCACTCTAAGACTTTAAAAATACATATGTACTTTGAAAACCCAGAATCTTAGGCTTCACAGCAGCACATACAATGGTTACCATCGTAAGTATGTGCTATGTGATTTTTACGCAACTACTAATTATAGCAATATTATGCTTATTCATTTAGATAAAACATCTGTTAGGTTGCTAAGGAACTACTGAACCGATTTAAAAAATTATTTTTGCGTTGGATAGCCCATTAATCCAGGAAGGCTTTAGGCTAACAACATCACGCTGCGATCAATAGGAGCGGATCATAACTAACTCCACGCGAACGAAGTCGCTGGCGGCCGCTAGTTTTTTATAAAATAAAACAACGCTTCATACAGACGACATAAAAAAATCACACAAGCAGAATTTATCGCGGAATATAAAATATTTACAAAGTCCCGACATAAATCATCAGGCAGTTGCCCGCCAGATATGATACCCGTCTAGTAGGAGGATTCTCCCTTTTCAATGGAGGATTACTGAAATTGACTGTTCCTTATACTTCTACAATAATAACACATATTACACATACAGGCGGATCGAATTGTCAAATGATGTGTGCTGTCTAATGTCTATGGCATGGAGGTAGTAAGTACTACGTTGTACGTAGTACTTACTACTTCCATCGTCTATGGTCTATGACCCTGGCTTTGACATCAAATCAACTTTGTATATAGTTTGGCAGTTTTGCATGTTAGAGTACAAGACTTTGGGTGGTATTATTATAATTTTTTTTTCTGTATTTTGTTGATATTATAATTTATGGTATTAAGTTGTAAAGTGCGTTTTGTTTGTGCGGGATAAAAAAAAATCTTTCTTTCTATATTAGTTTCATTTCTAAGTCGGACTGATTTCATTGGCAATCTTCTCAATCTTGCAGCTTTTAACTTTATAAATCCATCTCAATAAAAATCATCTAATATACACATCCACCTATAATATCCATATATAATATAATATCGCTAAGTGATTATAATTTACTATTCTACTTTCACAAATTTGTTTTGATAAATATAGTATTTATAAGGAGGATGTGTGTGTTCTAAATTGCCTAATTCTAGTCTGTTTGCGCTGTTTAATATTAATCTGGATCTGCAACCCTTGCTATGGTGCGTGGAACATCGCCAATGGCTGGTACCTTTTGTCATAAATCGCTTGATATAGCTGTAAGTGTAGTCATTGTAAAGAGCTAGCACCTTTCCATATCGTGAATGTATGAATTTCACTGAAAAATAAATGTTTTTAATGTTCTCCGTAACCCATGCACGTTTTGCTTTACAGGGGCTTTGAACACGCGGCGAGTAGTTGCGCAGTAACAAATTCATGTGACCATGTAATGTTATGGTACATACTCACATATATTTGCATTCACTCATTCATTTCTGTAGGAGTGTATGTGAGTGTGTAACTGTATGACCAGACGACAGCACATTAAGCTACTATAATCTGTCATATTTTACCGAATTTTCATCTTTATTACTAAACCATTAAGGCTCAAGGTTCATTGGAAATATTTCTTTCGGGTAGCTTGACTTCCTGTCGTCACTGCATAACATTACAACCACGAGGTTGAGGGATAGAGTAATGCGCAGCGTGCGGTGCGCCGAAAGTTGAAAGCACAATGTCTAAATGTTACCATAGGAAGATACTTACTTATCGACATATTTTATGTGATTGTATGAAAACTTCTAAAAGAGCAATAGAAAAGAGCGTAATTTCTTGTGTATATTTTTATTTTCGTAACTGAACAATAAAGTACTTTTTCAAACCAAATCCGTCAAAAGAAAAAAGTCACTACATAAGGGCTGCCGTGTGCATATACAATCATTTTATGCTGGACAAATTGTTGCAACACTTCTTTTTCCTAGCTCAGGGTATTACAATTCGAAGGTAACTCACTACAAAATCTCACAATAGCGGTTTATCTCGTTACCTCGATGTAAAACAAATTATAGACACACACGCATATTGCAGACAGAGAAAGTTAACCCCCAAACAGCCCGCGATATATCAGAGTGGGGTACTTATCACGTGCATGCGGGTAATTACCCTAAAGCACTAGAAAATGGGTTAAATGGCGACTCTTTGGGAAACAGTCATATTACATTCAAAAGATATTGTTTCTCAGTCAAGTTTCAATAGATAAGTTTTGATTCATGTGGATTGTTTCACGTAAAAATTCGATTTCGTGTTTGTCGTTGTCCTTTGGGAGGGTGGTTGTGTAAATAGTTTCCATAAATAACATTGCCTTCGCGGTCGAGTATCACTCTTGCATTACATCCTTTGCCATTATGAGAGGAGCAGCGCCAATGGTTAAGGCCAGTCTTCAAGGATTGCTTCAGATAGCTATATGTAAATTGATCGATTTCAATCAAGTCCTTGCCTGACCGTGACTTAATAATAGTATAACCTTAAACAAAAATAGATATACGTAAGCGGTATTACAGGTGAGAGTGGAAACCAATATGAAACTGAAGAAACGGCAGACAGACTAATATTTTTTGGATAGTATTATGTTAAGTAAAATTAGTACTCGTACATGTTGCACTTATTTCCAATAAAGTACTGGAAACAAGTTCAAATGTTACAACTCCTAGTAAAGCTAATCGTCACCTGTCCAGCCTTTGCCCAGCTATGTAGTTTGGGGCCCTTTCGTGCTTCTAAAAATCCGTATATCGATCTTGCTTTGCAGCCGTTGCTATTGCATGAGCAGGAGGCATCTGTTTTCGTGGACCCCGTCACGATGTGCTGACATCTCTTTGAGGCGCGCGTAAAACACGACACGCCGTCGAGTTGAGCCTAGTACTTACTGGATGGCGAGCTACCCACTGCTCACTGCTCGAAGCGGATCTTCGGTGGCCGGGAGGTCGATGTTGTCTCCCGACCAGGGCGTCTCCTACGGCGGCTAGGGGCATGAGGACGCTGGGATTCCCGTTGCCTCACGCGCTCCGCCTCCTCCTTTGCCAGCATCACTGCTTCGCAGAAGGAGGTGACGGCCTGCCATGCAGTCTCGCTCCGGATCATGGCCTGGACCCGGGTCGGACGCGAAAGATCGCTGCCGATCGCCGCCACTAGGACATGGCGGTACTCTACTCAAGCCGGGCAGACCTCCACCGTGTCCTCGGGGTGATCCACACAATGGTGACACCCTGGCGTTTCTTGCCGCCTTGTCCGGTACAGGAACCTCCCGAAACAACCGTGTCCGGTAAGGACCTGCGTCAGGCGGAAGGTGAGGGCGCCGTGGCGCCTCTCTAGCCACTCCTCCAAGAGTGGACTTACCGCCGCTATTCTGGCGCGGCCAAAGTTGTTCGAAAGTCAATTGAGCAAGGCGTGAACCCACTTTCAAGTATGATCATCATCAACCTTTTATCGTCCCACTGCTGGGCACAGGTCTCCTCACATACAGAGATGAAGTGTAGCTGTACCGACGAAGAAGGCTGGAATAGACCGGATGATTAAAACGGAAGTCGGAGTATTGTGGCGCTGTCTGAAATATGCTTGTGATCAAAATTGAACTGCGATAGACTGAGATGAACACAAACGACTGATGAGAAGTAGTCATCATGTTTATAATTGGGTTAATAAGCTAAATTGTTGTATGTATCTGCAACTATGGAGATTAAAAAACTAAAATAATAATCAACTCGATATATTTTATTCGAATAATTGTCAATTTTTTTTATAACTATATAATAAAACGTTAACATTTTATTTCAATTTAACATAGTACCCGTTGAGAATGAAATGCTCTGGTGGTGGATGACTATGATGACCATTGACGGAAACCAATTTTTTAGAACTGTCTAGAACTAGTCTTGATTTGCATTTCTTTCTATTGTGAGCCGGACATCTCCAATTTTGAGTTCCTCTCTTTCCTGAATGATATAGACTAAAATTATAACCCTTGTATAACAAAAACTCCTTGCCAGATTGGGTTTTTACCAACCTGTATTCTGAAAACAAAAGTAAATGAAACCGGTTAAAAATAAATTATACTCGTAGTTTAAAAAACACGCTTTAATAACAATGGAACAACCTGTATTCTGAAACCAAAGGTAGAAGAATGAAAGAAGTCGATTAAAAATAAATTATAGTTTAAAAAAACCTAAAAAAAAAAACAAGCTTTAATAACAAACGAACAAATTTTTAAAATCCGTTCGCAGCGACAGGTCACTGCCTACTTCTGACCTGGGCCAAGGTCGGACGCGAGACATAGTCGTCGACCGCCGCCACAAGGACACGGCGGTGCTCTACCCAAGCCGGGCAGACCTCAACCGTATGCTCCACCATATACTCGGGGCGATACGTCACTCGGGCATTTCCTCCCCCCTTATAACGAACAATATAAATATGGAATAATAGATACGGAACCTCCCAAAACAGCCGCGTCCGGTGAGGACCTGCGAAGTTGAGGGCGCCGTAGCGCCTCCCTATCCACTTACCGCCGCTATTGTGGCCTGCCCAGCACTGGATTGCGACAATCGCACTCTCCGTATCGCCATGAGATCCCGCTGGAGCTCTGTCCGCCGTACCGCGATTTCTCGAGGCAGCGGAGTTATACCCCAGTGTTTTGCCTCCTCTCGCCACTCCCGCATGTGGGTGAGGGCTTTGGCATTCAGATCCCGTGGCGGTAATCCGACAAGGAAGCTCGCCGCCTCAGCGGAATTTCGAGTGCCTTTCTGGGTTTTTTGGGGCGCCGACATGATCGACGGACTAATATTTAATAGTAAAAAACTTACTTTGTTCTCTCAAAGATTCTAAATAAAATAACCATTTATAATGCTGCGTAAATTTATACTCTTCCATTTTATACCATTTTCATTTATGTCCGCCACCGGGTCGGATTTCGCTCACCTTTAATTACGTATTTTCCGTTGTCCTTTGGGAGGGTGGTTGTGTAAATAGTTTCCATAAATAACATTGCCTTCGCGGTCGAGTATCACTCTTGCATTACATCCTTTGCCATTATGAGAGGAGCAACGCCAATGGTTAACGCCAGTCTTCAAGGATTTCTTCAGATAGCTATATGTAAATTGATCGATTTCAATCATGTTCTTGCCAGTCCGTGATTTAGTAATAGTATAACCTTAAACAAAAAAAAAATATATATATATAAGTTGTATTACAATAATTGAGAATGGAAGCCAATATGAAATTGGGGTAACGTTAGACAGACTAATTTAAATTTTTTTTAATAGTATTATGTTAAGTAAGTTTCTCGGTGGTAGGCCACATCAGCTGCCGGTAGAAGTTACCACCCACCAGACAAAGTCTTGCCGTCAAGAGATTCGTCGTGTTCCGCCATGATATCTGGTGAAGCCGTACGGAGGACGGGTCTGAGCAGTTGTGTTGCGATGTGTGCCGGGTACGATGCGCCAAGTGTTGTTGTGTCGGGAGTTTGGTCGTGGAGGGTCTCCAGATCAGATCAGAGAAATCTCCCTCTGGCGCAGCATCGTTAGTCGTGTTGTTGGGTTTAACATGCACCACCTCGGTGGGTCATGTTTGTCGAAGGATAGGTGGCAGGTGGAGCAGACAAGCTCTAGAATGGAGATCGCGTAAAGACAAGCATAGTGTAGCCGCCACAAATAAACAACGCATCATACTGACGTCACACGAATTATACATCTCGCAAGCAGAATTTACCGTGCAATTGGCATACATAAAACTTCCCAACTTCAACCGTTGGGCAAGTGCTCGCCAAAAATAACACCCGTCTGGTCAGAGGACCCTCCCTTTTCATTGAAGGATGAGTGAACTGTACTCCCCGTTTCTCATGCCTCCTCTCAAAGTGTGGGACCCTCAGCCATATGAACCGACGAAGAAGACTGGGACAGACTGGATGATTAGAACACAGGTCGGAGTATTGTGGCGCTGTCTGAGAGATGCCTATGATTAAAATTGTACTGCGATAGACTGAGATGAACACAAACGACTGATGAGAAGTAGTCATCATGTTTATAATTGGGTTAATAAGCTAAATTGTTGTATGTATCTGCAACTATGGAGATTAAAAAACTAAAATAATAATCAACTCGATATATTTTATTCGAATAATTGATATTTTTTTTTTATCTAATATATAAAATTCTCGTGTCACAGTTTTCGTTGCCATACTCCCCCGAAACGGCTTGACCGATTTCGATGAAATTTTTTGTGCTTATCCGGTATCTATGAGAATCGGCCAACATCTATTTTTCATCCTCCTACATGTTAGGGGTAGTCCACCCCTAATTATTTTTATTGAACTAAAAAAATATACATAGCAAAACAACGTTTGCTGGGTCAGCTAGTAACTATATAATAAAACGTTAACATTTTATTTCAATTTAACATAGTACCCGTTGAGAATGAAATGCTCTGGTGGTGGATGACTATGATGACCATTGACGGAAATCATTTTTTTAGAACTGTCTAGAACTAGTCTTGATTTGCATTTCTTTCTATTGTGAGCCGGACATCTCCAATTTTGAGTTCCTCTCTTTCCGGTACGATATAGACTAAAATTATAACCCTTGTATAACAAAAACTCCTTGCCAGATTGGGTTTTTGCCAACCTGTATTCTGAAACCAAAAGTAAATGAAACCGGTTAAATATAAATTATAGTATAAAAAAAGACGCTTTAATAACAATGGAACAACATTTTTATTGTAATTATTTATAGTATTGTATTGTCATTGTGCCTTGACATTGCACAGTTTCATGATAATCAGACTTATTGGAGAGAAATTAATCCTTTGCGTGCCAGCTACAAGATAACTCGTAGTACGGGATTTCGGCATGATGCCGACCACGAGTACATATATTCGTAGATTTAGAGAAAAAGAAACACATACAACAACAGTTGCTCAACAGCAGAGCGAGATCATAGGAGACTATGTAGGAGATGTTGGGACGAGCTAGAGAGATTCCTTCAAAACTGGAATGACGCGCAGATTCAAGTAACTTGAAAAGAGTGGAGGAAAGCCTTTGATCAGGGTCAGATAACCACTCGCTCGCAAAAACATTGACCTTATTTTGTGATGTTCTTCAGAAAAGTGAAGTGCGTAGTACCTGCAACCGACGTGTGTAGATGTATGAGCGGAAACAAAGCAAATGAATATAATATAAGGAGAGTAGTAGCGTTTGACGTTCTGTAGAGTCTGTCTATTTCCATGGGAAGACAGTTTAAATTTTTATGGTGTCTACAGAATGTATGTATCCCAATTTTCACACGGGGAAGGATACTTACTTATAGGCTAGGTCTTTTCAAACTAGTGTTTCAAATTTATGTTATATGAAGTGACACAAATATCTAAGTACTTTATTTAATGGATATTATGTTGATTTGAAACTGTGTAATACCATTGAAACAAGGCATATAAAATTTATTCTGTAGGAATTAAGTATTTCTCCATAAATCCATTGGACTTATTTACATTTACGGCAAATAAATCCGGAATGCAGTAGGTAAGTAAAATAACAATTAACATGACATTATTATGGAAGTTTTAATATTTTTATATTATTATTTATTAATAACATATTCTTAAATAAACATTATATTTATTCTGTACTAACATATATTTAAATAACACATTCATCTAGGTAACTTATTAAAATATATTCTACACTTGATGGTTAGAAAAATTGATAGCACAAAACGAAACTAATTGCGCTAAGTTATTTATAGATTAGAATAGATTTACATGCAAATATTTTTATCTAGCAGAGGACGTCTTTCGGCCAAAATGGTGATGGTCTAAAACACTTGTTTATATCACAGAGAAATTATAATGCTATTATATCAATCCAGCCAAAAGCGGGCGTTCTTTTATCGACCATCAAGTGACCACTCCCGTTCTGCGTGGAACGAAAGGGTATATCAGACTAAATCCACACTTGCAAGAGACACGGGTAGGTTTTAGTCAGTAAAAGTCGGACGCCCTAAGACTTGGTGAAGCAGTCTGGTAGTAGAGGTATGGGACTTGTCGGGAACCGAATACATGACTACAGTAGACTATATGATAATGACATGTGTTCAGTGGTTCTACTCCCTTGCTTCGTACGGAGTCCGTTATTTTAAGAGGAAGTTACGGGTGGTTACAAAAAAACTAGACAAATGTACCTGCACCCGATGTACTGTTCCCTAAAGGTTCATTAGAAAAACAGCGACAGGCAGCAACTGTTTACTCAAATGCGCCATTTTGGCGCACCCGTGAAGAACAAAGTAATGTTGTCTGAAATAATATTGTGCACAATGATAAAATTTTCTCGGTGGTAGGCCATAACATCGGCCGCCGGCAGAAGTTACCACCGACCAGACAAAGCCTTGCCGCCAAGCGATTTGTCGTGTTCCGGCATGATGTCTGGTGAAGCCGTACGGAGGACAGGTCTGAGCAGTTGTGTTGCGATGTGTGCCGGGTACTATGCGCCTAATGTTGTTGTGTTGGGAGTTTGGTCGTGGAGGGTCTTCAGATCAATCTCCCATTGGCGCAGTATCGTTGGTCGTGTTGTTGGGTTGAACATTGCATCACCTCGCTCAACTGCCGTCTTCCTTCCTATTCGCTCAATTTTTCTGAGTGAATAGGCTCTTAATAAACTAGCGCGCTTTACCATCAACGATCGTATCACTGCTTACCATCAGGCAGGATTGCGGTCAAGCGCTAGTTTATAATTATAAAAAAATATGGTTTTATGATACGTTTACCTGGTATACCCGTTAAGGCCTTAAATTTTAACTTGACAATTTTCTAGACAACTACTTTCGCATGAGCTCGAGTCTTCGTTGACGGACTAAGAAAGAAGACCCCTGTACCATTGTTTTGTAAGCTTGGATGAAATACATCGCCAGTAGTCATGCCGTAAGGTACACCACGGTTTCCCAAATAGGTACAACTGTTTAAATAGTGTAAGGTGGTGGATGACTATGATCACAGCTCAAAGATACTACATTTTTGTATTTGTCCAGGACCAGCAACGCCTTGCAATTTTTGCTCTTGTTAGACGTACATCGCCAGGTGTCATGTCCTGCTTTCATAGTCTGACGGAGATGGTAAAATTTGTAATTTTGAAACAGCACTATGATCCGGCCCTTAGTTGTTTGTAGAAACTCCAATTCTGAAAAGCAATAATCACAAAAACTATAAGAACAATATATACTTTTACACTATAACCTGTGGGCTAAATGTATAATGAATAAATTTAGGTATATATAAGTTATAGGATCTGGTTTTCATAATATGTAGCTTTAGGCTCTTTGTATAGTCACGAGAACTAATATTTATACACTTGGCTTCAAATGCGATTTTTTTCCTTTAATTTTGGAATTATTTGTCATTTCGAACATATTATGTAGTATTTTGACATTTGGGTTTTATGTCATGTGTCGTATTTTGATGTTCCATTCGTTATTTAACGCAAAAATCAATATTGCTAGTTTCCAAGTGTTGACATATCAGTGCTCGTAAGTTTACACAAACGTTTTGTTGCCGTGCATAGTTACAACTGCTAGTGTTGTATTGAACACTATGCAAAGGCTTGGTTTATAAGTACACCGTACAGCAAAGTAGGTCCCAACTACAACAGGCCTTAGGATCAATCAGTATGATTGTTGGTTTTTGGAAATGTATAGGACCACTTCCAGTTCAATCAGCACTGGACCTGAGCGGATTAAGGCCCACTTATTCTAACAGAGAGGCCTGTGTCCTAGAAGTATTATTGTTGTAAAATGCAGAGAAAAAAGCCGTGTTAAAAATAATGAACATCTTTAATTTAATTAAGGATTTTATTAAAATTAATCACTTCATGTTTATCAAAACATGTAATTCAAAATTATTATACTTTTTCTCTTCTTATACATAACCAAACTTAACAAACAAGGTATCAAAATGCACAGAAATTATCCTAGATTCCGCGTTGCTTAGTTTATATTCATGAATATCATTTTGTTTTTAAATAGTTACTTTAAAAAATGCAGGCCGCTCGTTAGTAAAAAATTACATGGTTTTAGAAAGATTTTTCTAAAGTATTACTAATGCCCGCTTGCACCACAAATCAATTTGTGACAGCAATCTGTTTCTGCCAATGGGCATTGTACAATTTATTCGACCCTCATTTTTTATTTCAGATTTCGATAATTAAAGCAATTAGAGACTCTGATTTGAATATTTTTGAAATTTAGTTTTTCATTATATTTCTTTTAATTATTTAAAATTAGGCCATACCAATGACTGAAGGTGAAGGAAAACATCTTGAGGAAACCTGGACTTTATAAGTCTGAAATCGCCAAACCGCATTGAGCAAGCGTGGTGATTACGCTCAATCCTTCTCTGTATGACAGGAGACCTGTGCCCAGTAGTGGGACGATATAAAGGTTGATGATGATGATGATGATTTAAAATTAGGAGTAACTTCATTACGTTTACGTTATCATTGGCATAATATTTACGTGCCTTTACCCTTTTACCTAAAATAATTTCTTTGACGTTAGACAACAATGTCAAGTCAGTAACTGTCATTAGTGTCATACGGTACACAACAAACATCTTCTTTTAAAAATACTATTTTTTGAGAATACTATGTTTCTATAGGTTGGAACGAGGCACTTCCTATATTCCATCTTTATTTGTTGGTGATTTTGCTAGACGCTAAGTATAATAATCGAATGTTTGGAGATTTTGAGGTTATATTTATTATTTATATATTATCTTGTCACTTTTGACAGTTGCAAAAAAGTGTGTGTGAGCGTACTTATTTATATTTGATGGCAAAGAAATTGTCGCTCTAGATCCAAAGAAGCCATAATTAGAAGTTAAATGTAGGTTATTAACTTTTAGCGATAAATAACAATAATCCGTGAATATTTTACTTTTTAAACAATCAAAAGTCACGAGTAACCCTATTCCATGAGATGGATTTCATGTGAACTCATTTAAAGAAAAAATAACAATCCCTATGGTTTGAAGATTACAGAGACAGGAATAATGTAAGCTAAAACATATTTCAATATCAATTAAGTATAAATAGTATTATACATACATATACAATATATATATAATTTGTCGTCCTCCGTAGCGCAGCGGTCAGCACGCCTGCCTGCGACGTGGAGGCCCCAGGTTCGATACCTGGCCAGGTTATGATGGAAAACGATCTTTTCCTGATTGGCCTGTGTCTATATCTATTATACAATATAGTAACGTTGAGTAAATATCTCATAACACAAGTATCGAACTTACTTTGGGGCTAACTGAATCTGTGCGATTTGTCCGTATATACATATTAATTTATTTATTTATTTATTTTATTATTTATGTACACACAATAAAATACATATAGATACAACAAAATGAAGATCTGAGTACAAAGGTACTGCTTATTTCTTAAGAAATTTCTTCCAGCAGACCTGCGAAAGGAGAAGTAAAACAGAAATGTAGACAATAGTGTGTAAGAACAAGGAGGAAATAAAATATGATAACTATTAAAGTAATAATATTAAATATACCTAAACATATAAACCTAAAATAAATATATAAGCCAAACCAATAAACCAAAAATAAGTACATATACTACTTAAATAAATACATAATACTAAAATATAAAAATATGTATAAATAATAAACAAATTCTCACAATATAGAGGAAAGGTAATGCTCTTTTAATCGACGCTTAAAATTAGAAATAGTGTTTATATCACGAATGTTAGGCGGGAGTGAGTTCCACAATCTTACAGCATGTACAGAGAAGGAATAGGAATAGTAAATCGTTTTATGAGAATGAGATTTAAGGATGGATCTTAGGTGTGATCTACAGGGTGCGTCGCTAGAGCGCGCGTAAGAAAAACGCTCACGTAGGTAGGAAGGATAAGACGGGTTGTGTAAGATGTTGAAAAGGAGACATAAAATCCTAGTATTCCTGCGAAGGCGAATTGGGAGCCACTTGAGTTCCTTGCGAAGGTGAGAAACATGGTCATACTTACGAAGACCGAAAACAAAGCGAATGCACAGGTTTTGCAAGCGCTCAAGCTTGTTTAACAGCTCCTCAGTAGCATCCAGGTAACAGGCATCGGCATAATCTATAATCGGCTGAATAAGGGTTTGTGCTAAAGAAATTTTAGTCTTCAAGGGCAGAAGACCCTGAAGGCATTTCAGTGAATGAAACGAAAAATGTACCTTTCGACTGACCTCACTGACCTGAGCACGCCACGATAGATTGGAGTCTATGACTACACCCAGATCTTTGGCAGTTTCAGTAAAGTCAATTCGAACACCATCAAGATATAAAGGCAGGAGAGATGTAATATTGGCTGCATTGCGAACGAATCTGCTGCCTATGATCATAGCCTGGGATTTAGTTGGGTTAATTTGTAAGCCAAATGACTTAGCCCAAGCGCTAACACTAGCCAGGTCATGATTCATTGCGGCAATTGCAGAGCTCGTGTTGTCAGCAGAAGAATGTCGATAGAGCTGCAGGTCATCTGCGTAGAGATGGAAACTGGAGGAGATTACTCTAGTAACAGAGTTAATGAAAATTGAAAAAAGAAGAGGAGAGAGAACGCTACCCTGAGGAACACCCTCAGTGAGATTACACCAATCGGAGAAGGACTCCTCTAGGCGAACACACTGAGAGCGTCCCCGGAGATACGAGCTGAACCAGGCTAAAGCGGAAGAAGAGAAATTGATAGAATTGAGAATGCCTAGTAAAATGTCAAAGTCCACTGAGTTAAAGGCGCTGCTAAAGTCAAGCAATACAAGGACAGTCAGTAATTTATTCTCCATTGCCCAGCGAATGTCGTCAGTCACCTTCAAAAGCGCGGTTACGGTACTGTGACCCGAGCGAAAACCGGATTGAAATGGAGATATTATCGAGTTTGACGCCAAGAAATATGATAATTGCCTATGAACTACGTGCTCAAAAACTTTAGAGAGGAATGGGAGAATAGAAATAGGCCTAAAGTGGGTTAATAAAGTAGGATTGTTAGTTTTAGGTAAAGGTATTATGTGAGCCTGTTTCCAAACTGACGGGAAGGAGCAAGAAGAAAATGAATGATTGAAGATGTGAGTTAGAACAGGGAGCAATGAAGAAAGGATAGGAGTAATCATTCTTGAGCACAGCTTATCATTACCGACTGCCGAAGAAGTAATTGCATGTATAGACTTCTTAACATCATCCTCAGAAACATCGTTAAGTTTGAAGAGAGAATATTGTGGTAATGGCAGACTAGCAAGACTCTCTAGTGTCGCAGCCTTGACAGAAGGATCAAGAGAAAAGGGAAGGTGGGAGAAATGTTTGTTAAGATCATTGAGGTTCACATCTTTGCACTGGTTGGCAGGGGACTTGCCTATGCCTACAGATTTTAGAAATTTCCATACATCGGAGGAACTGCGGTTAATGAGTTGGTCGTGGAAATAGCGTCTCTTAGCATCCTGACACAGATGACTGCAGCGATTACGTAAAGATTTGTAATAAGAGAGATTCAGCTCTGAAGGAATTATGAATTTATTTTATTTATATATCTTATTTACTTAATCCTTACATATATACCATTGACCGACGCATACTTTGGCGGTAGATGTTTATGTTCATGATATGCTGAGATAATTTCTTGTTCCTGATTCATCGATAGTCTTGCTAGGCAGTGTTTACGACTATGGCCAGTGCAGCGCCAATGACTGATGCCTTTGGTCTTCGCGCGTCGGAAGTGACAGAATGTAAAACCCTTATACAAGACCAACGTTCTTCCTTGTTGCGACTTGATCAGCTTAAAATCTGGAAAATAATATTTTAGTTAAACAATAGCTAGAGTAAGTAGTAATTGTTTTGTCATATCAAATCAAGTACTTTTTCATCCTAGGCTAAGAATCAGCACTTTTAGAATCTCTAAATTACAAAAGACAGCCCCCAAAACACCCGATCTTCACCACTTTCTAATGCTTTTGTTGGAGAGAAGAAGTGGCCCAGCAAATTTTCCAGAAGGCCCACGCCCTAGCTGCCGTGTTGTCCGTTCTTTCAAAGTGCAATCCTGCCTGATGGTAAGCACTGATGCAATCGTTGATGGAAAAGCGCGCTAGTTTATTCAGAGCCTCTTCACTAAAATAACTGAGTGAATAGGAAGGAAGACGGCAGTTGAGCGAGGTGATGTAACGTTAAACCCAACAGAACGACCTACGATGCTGCGCCAGAGGGAGATTGATCTGGAGACCCTCCACGACCAAACCCCCGACACAACAACATTTGGCACATCGTTCCCGGCACACATCGCAATATAACTGCTTAGACTCTCTGATTATGCATTTCTATCACAATCACAGTATTCTTTGCTTTCGATACGAGTATGTAATGAGAAACATAATGAATCACAATAAGAGTGTTTCATGGGTAAAAAAAAAAATTCTATTTAGTCCGTCATTCAGATTTTAGAAAAATGTTGGATACGTACTTATATTTTATTATATCAAATCAATAAAAAATTACAAATATAAAACGCATCAGTGATCAGGAGGCCTTTGTCGAGAAGTGGACCTCACCTATAGGCTGAAAAATAAGAAGAATTGGGGGCTGATGACGTCACTACTCGCTAAAAAGTGTAGCGAGGAGTGAAGTCACATGAGTTTTCAACGCACTGTATCGTCTTAATTCTGGAAATCTGACTGATGGACTAATTAAGGTTTTTTTAATCAACTACCCTATTATTAGAGTGAGCAGAAGAGAAAACAACACAGCCGGTAGTAGTCCACTACTGGACCTAGACCTCTTCCAGGCGGCGACATAACATTCTGTTCCCCGCCTTCCACATACAGTCAACCCCAGTCACCTGACTAAAGTTTTTTTTTTATGTTATGTATTATTGTGAATATGTGGTTTTAAATCATGAGAGAACTAGCAATTTTATTACGTAAATACTCACCTGCATTCGGTTAGACCAAGCATACAGTTTCGGGTTCGATGCCAACCTAATTGAGAAAATAGCATTAAGCAGGCAATGACATGAAAAGTACGCGCGGCTTCACATCAAGTAAAAAATAACCAGTTTAAGCTGACTTCTGATTGTACGAAAAACTTGTACAACGCGAGGTCAGCTAAAACTGACATGACATAGCTTCATGTATAGCCGTGTGTACTTACTATAAAGAACGTGTTAAGAAGGAGATATGGGTATACGTTCCTTGCGTATTAAATAAAATTTACTTACGAATATTTTTTCTTTCGATATTGATTTTTTTTAATGCTGCCTGTATACAGGCAGTATTAAAAAAAATTAAACATGTGTCATGTATATGAAATGAAATGAAATCGTTTATTAAGCAAGTAGGATCACTGATCACTTTTACACGTCATATTTTTTTTAAACTAGATGGAGCCAGCATTTCCTAACAGACTACCTCTGAGATGAAAAAGCCGAAACAAACTCAGGGATCATCGTCTTTTTTCAAGTCCAGACATTAAAAATGAAAATGTTTACAATAATATACATGATTTTAAACAAAAAAAGTGTTTAAAATATCATAATTGTAGCATATATACGCCTATTGCATAATAACAACGCTTAGCAGAGCGAGCAGTTCAGTCCCAAGCTTTGTTGTCTGCTAAATAATCTGTGATTTTATAATACCCCTTTTTGCAAAGTTGGGTTTTTACATAGCTTTTAAATCGTTTAATGGGTAAGTTTCAAATATCATATACTTTTTACGTCATGACCTGCTTAAACCTTTTCTATCCGCATGAGACTTCCTTTTCCTCCAACCCACCCATCTGTCTAGCCATCCACAACCCAATTTGTATTGTCAGACTTTTGACTATCTGTAACATCAAAGATCAACTTAAGAGGGAACTCTAGTGGTGCTTTCTCTATTCAAACGTATTCCGCTGTTTTCTTCGTGGATAATGCTTTTAGAGCAATAATTTGATGTGATTGTACGTGCCCCTATCATTTGATTTCTTCCGAAACTTAATTAATAAAAGAAATACGATGTTTCAAAATTGCGAAAAATAACCCATTTTTACCGTGACGTTCAGATGACTATTAGACAAACGTGATAAGTTTTTGACAAAAAAAGAAAATAATAGAAGCATAGATATACTTTACCTCTAAATTTTGATATAAAAATAATTGAGATCTGTCGTGTTTTGAAAAAGAAAACAGCGGAATACGAAACGTATTTTGGTCAACGTTTTTGTAGGTAAAATCAGCCTGAGCTGCTAACTGTCCTTTTCGCACTTTACCATGAGAGGTTGGAAGCAGCGTGACGGCAATAGTTTCTTCAAATACCTATTTCCCAAATTTCTCAGGACTAGAGTCCCCTCTTAAGACAGCCGTGTTTTCTAAGGCACGGAAGAAGTATTCACACCTGGCTACTCTATTAGGTACTTAATTTTAGCAGTTCTTTTTGGATTGTTTTTTTTTTTTTTTTCGTTTTGCAAAGCCGCCTTGGTTCGTAGCGTAATTTTAAACAGCCTATAACTTTCCTTAAAAATGAGAACGGTGATATGCATCAAAAGAAAAAAACAAATCCGACCGCTATCAAAGATTACCGCATCCAAACAAACAAACAAAAATTTTTGTATTTTGTTTTAAATAATCACATTTATTTACCTCTCTCATTTATATCGAATCTACCAGTTCTAAATAGATTAACATGCCATTATACTAAAATTCTAGTCAATATTTTTAATACAAAGACACTTTTTATTAACAATTTTAAACTTTAATAGTCTCAACTCCAATACTAGACAATAAGATTTTAGATAAAATGTGCAAAATACTACCACCCCCACCATATTACAAATATCTACTTTAAGATTAATTATTTCAGAGTGACTAGCATTATTAAAAATATTATAAAAATGTGAATGATATTTTAGGGTAAACTAAACCTTTATTGTGTAGAAATTAAAAGCATTTTTCGTTTAATTCACTTTTCTTTAGATCTTTGGCAATAAAACCACGAACGCCGGATGCATACGTTCATTCGTTAAACCCGCAGAAACCTAATGGGTACTAATGATACTTCTGGAGGCATGAGTAGGAAAATGGTTCTCCTGATCGGGAGACAAGATTGAACTCCCTGCCACCGTAGGCGCGGGCTTGCGGGCGGTGTGCAATGCGAGAGCTACCCGGTAAGGCCCAGGCCAGAGTCGACGGCGCGTTACGTCTCACGCGCTCCTCAAGAGATGAAAAAGAGATCGCGACTCGCGCGCCCACGAAGTCCGATGCCTGGGTCTGAGTTGAGGGTTTGTTAAAAGAGAAACCGTGACCCTGGTGAACAGGCAAGTGAAGAAACACAGGTGGGTTTTAGTCAGTAAAAGTCTAACACCGCTCTTCCGCTCCGTCCAGAGCGAGAGAGGTCATTTGATGATTTCTCACCTACACCAAAAAAAGGTATCATCATATATTTTCCTCCTCATAGTGCAAGTCATTTTTTATGTCATCGTTGTTTCTGCGTTTCACATCAGTATGTGCGCCCATAACGAAGACTTTTATTCCATTCTTGTTTGTGCACTTGATAACCACAAATAAAGCGAGCCTTGCTTCGGTAGAACAAAATACATGTAGGAACCTGTTTGTCAATATATGGTAGGCAGGTGATATTGCCTAGCTGGAATGTAGGATTTAAATGACTTACTTAAAAAAGGTTTACATGGCATAATAATATATTAATTTTACATAAACGAGCAGGCGGTTTTCACAAATTGATAGGTACTATATAATGTCTTATATCTACGAGTCTTAATTATAATATGACAATCTGGTTTCAGTTATTTATTTTAAATTCACCAATCAACAACATAATTATTTATAATTATTATAAGTCAACAGGTATAACTTCTTATGTATATAATATTCATTCAATCATTGTCTAGGTACTAATTACATGACATTTATATATAATACTTTCAGGCTATCGATGTTGTAAAAAAACTCAATCGCCTGATGTGATGCAATCGTTGATGGTAAAGCGCGCTAGTTTATTATGAGCCTATATAATCAAATAAACTGAGTGAATAAGAAGGAGGACGACATTTGAGCGAGGTGATGCAATGTTAAATCCAGTGACACCAACGATGCTGATCCTGGGGGAGATTTATCCGGAGACCCTCCACGACCTAACTTCCGACACAACAACATTTGGCGTATCGTACCCGGCACACATCGCAACACAACTGCTCAGACCCGTCCTCCGTACGCCTTCACCGGACATTATGCCGGAAAACGACGAATCGCTTGGCGGCAAGACTTTGTCTGGTGGATGGTAACTTCTGCCGGCAGCCGATGTTATGGCCTACCACCGAGAAGCTGTTAATATTATAAATTTTTACCATGAGATTTATATAAACGTTGCCTGATGATGTAAAGGTTTAAGTCTGTGAAAAGCTGGAGGATACACTGTCTTCGTAGATGTAACAATACTTATTTCCTTACTTGTACAACTATCTTCCTTTGGCCGTAATTAATATGCATAGGTGGTGAGTGTGTATGTTCATAATTCCCGTCTAAGATGTTTGTAAAGTCACCATCCAGCAATAGTGACGCTTTACAGAATTTGCTTTTCATGGAGGAACATCTCCAGCGGCTGAACCCAAGCTTCGACTGACGGGTATTGTAATATGTGTACCCATTGTGTAATATCAAAGAAGTCCCTTTTTGTGATCTGATGAACTTGAAACCTGAAATAGGACAAAATATTTTTATTAATATTATCACTTTCTTTAATTTGGTTCCGCTAATGTTATGCCGATGAAAAGATCCTGGTTCGGGACCTTGCAAACATTTCAAATTCAAATTCACTTTAATATGTAGGTAATCAAGTTTTATTTAACCATTAATTAAACCAGTCTATAAATTTAAGCAATAAATGGTAAATCTGTATATTATTGCTTAGAATATACTCGCATATTAATCAACTTTTAAACATAAACAAACATATATATACACACATAATTTGTCTATAATGTACCAACTGTTGAATAGAAGTGTGTTCTCACTGCAAAGAAATCCAATTTCTGCCCATATTTTATGATGTCCAATTAAACAGACCACATTCATGTAGATAGTTATTGCACATATGTTTTTGACATTTAAAAAAATTAAAGACACAAAAACAAATATTGTCTTTGATTTTTGGACATATGTGGCATATTTTGTATGGAGGCGCTCTGCCAGGTTTGTAAGAAAATTGTTGGCTTCTACATCGATGTCCCGTTTCGGATGCTTTTGCAAAAGCCTTCGCAGTGAAGCCGTAAAGAAGCTATTCATGTACAAAATAAAAAGTCAAACAAAACACCAGTTTTATTAAGACTCAACTTAAATATACAAGAGATAAAGGATGTTTTTGATAGGAAACACCTTTTTATTGGGACTCAAAACAAAAAACGAATCAAATAAAAAAATAACAATGATAATAACAAAGTACTTATACACAAAACAACCAAAGATATAGCCTCTTCATAATGGAAACATAAACAGAAGAAAATACTAGGTACTATGAGTATACTCATATGCAAATAAAAGAAGAATGTCATCTATAAGGCAACAAAAGAAGTTTGCTTGACAGAAAAAAAAAACATGACATATCAGAATACAGATGATGGCCCCAATTCCTCGGTTCACAAACTACACTAAATTTGAGTTTAATACATCTTTTTCTTCTTATTTCATTAAGGAAAGGACAAGCCGTAATACGACCCTGTTATGACAAAACAATGCAACCCGGGTTACATCGTTTTATGGTAACACATCGTTAAATAATCTACGCGATGTTAACTTGCTACAAGTTTGATTTACAGTTCAGTAATGGCTTCCAGTAACAAGGTAAATTGCTATCTATATTGGATTAAATTTGTTAGCGAGTTCTCGAGATCTAATAAAGTACCGCTGGCGTGCTCTAGATAACGAAAAGTATGCACGACGATGTAAATTTTCACATTTTCAGTATAAACTGGATTCTTACTGTAGGAAAGCAATGCAAGCTCAACTAAACTAAAAATCTATCGCTTGACACTGGTTGCGGCTTGTTTGTCGTCATGATTACAATATCAAAATCATGGCTGGTCTGAACATAGGTTTTCCGAACGGCGGTGCATATCCTCTCGATCAATAGTTTTTTGACAGCAGACCTGCGCGTACAGATTACTGAAGACAGAGTTGCTGCCGGTACCATTTTATACAGAGCGTTACTCATTAAGCATTACTTAAAATTAGTTTTAACCAATCAATTAGCTTCAAACGAGATTTAAGTAATGCTTGAATTTTGAGTGAGGTTCTTTAATACGGACCTTAGAATTAGTTATTTCTTATTACTATTGTATACTTTAAGCGATTCTAAAGTGTTTCCCATTATTCATAAAATAACGTGGTGGTGTATGAGTATGATTCATATCAGCCTGAACAATCTGTTTAAAAGAATTGAGTTCTAGTTTAGCTTTACATTTTTTACTGTTGTGGGAAGAACATCTCCAACGACCTATCTTTTTCTTCCTAGCTTGGTTAGCATGCCAGTACGTGTAGTCATTTAACAGAATTAATTGCTTGCCTTTTTGAGACATTATGAACTTAAAGTCTGAAACAATTCTTTGTCACAGTTCATTGGTATTTAGTTGATCTTTAGCTACTTCTTCACCAGTTAGTTCTTTGTCTAGCTATGGGATAACACTACCTAATATTATGGACGTCACAATATACATGATTAATTCCAACACCGCAACATTTAACTACTTTACAAATCTACGGATACTTGAACCAACTCACTTTTTAAAACGTAACGTATAGCCTCAATTTGTAACATAGTTGTTTCTTTGTATCTACTCTTCCAAAGACAAACGTCTATGGTATGTCTGGCCGTCGAGAAAATACATTTCTGACACATGTCAAAGCGACACTTCTAATAGTTAATTAAGGTCAAATTCACAAAGTATTTTTTTTATAAAACTTTAAGGCGTCATGAACATATTCTCTTGGCGGCCAGTCTGTATCCTGTTGTGTGTGTAAAAAAAGTTTAGTCTACATCAACAATAATTGAAATATTATATTCGAAGAATTTCGTACATAACAATGTTGTAAAGCGATTCTGATATAACAATTTCCATAGAGTTTCCATAAATATTGTTCTACTAGAGTCGCGTCGATACGGAAGCTTAGAATTCGTAACAGCACTTTATCTGTCTTCTGTATTCAATTGCGTTAGTTTACTCTTCTTGCCTCAAGATCTTGCATATATCTTCTTACATGTAATGGTTTAAGAGCGTAGTAGACTTCGTGTGTCAATTTTATCGAAGTTTGTACTTCGGCAGCAATGTTCCTTCTCCCTCTTTTATGAATGGCAATAGATTCTTAACATACAGAGGATATTATATATGTATTAGGCTGAAATTGCTACTGAAGTACTATACCGTCGAAAGAGGGAGAGCAAATTATCGACATAGTCCACAGAATAAACAAGCCGAAATGACACTGTTGCGGCAATATTAGTAGTAAAATTGATGACCGCGGATTTGGGTAGACGTGTTCTATATTCGTACGCCCTTACTCTCGATGGATCGATGATCTTCAGAAGGCGGCTGATAGAAGTGCAATAGGAGGTCTATGACCAGCAGTGAAGATGGAAATTGAGTATTGATCATAATAAAATAAACTAATACCTGTTGAGTGAGATAACGCTTTTAATCAAAATGATTTCTGTTTGAGTGTTCGTTTATTTATTTTTTTCAAGTGCAGTGATTAACTTCGATACTTAAATTTAATACATTAAATACATACATAATCAGCCTATTATGTTCCGAATGTTGGGACATAGATCTCCTCGGTGAGAGGGAGTCGGTCCAGTGCTGGTTGGAAGATGTCTTCGAAGATTTTGCCTCTAGGACATGCCGTTTTCCTTACGATGTTTTCCTTCACCGTTTTGAGAGCAGTGGTGATGAAATATTTTAGACAAAATAAAGCTCCTGATGGGGTTCGAACCTACGACCTAGAACTTGTAAGTCGCAGCAGATACCACTAGGCCACCGCTGCCCTCGTAATTTTTTTTTTTTTTGGAAATTATTGCTAAAATATCTAAATTGCAGTACAGATTATTAAGTTACTGTCGACTAACTGAGCCACTTGATAGCTATCAAGATTTTCTGTCATAACATAAGTCAAGAACATCACACTGTTTTTTTTATACATCAGCACCCTAATTGCATAAAACACTATTACTATCAATTTGAATAATTTTGAAACATATCCATCGCTGCTTATGTTCGTAAAATGTATCTGCTCAACAAAGTATATAACGCAATGAAAGTTGGTAACCTATCAAAATGAAACCTATTGATTCTGAAAGTGCGGTACGCAATTACCTTGCTGATATAACATCACTGTCAAAATCAAAGTTATCTTTATTCTAGTTACAATGCTGTTAGCTAGTAGCTGTGAGAGGTAAAATAACTGTGAACAAACTTTAGTTATCATGAATTTCGATTACAAGCGATTATTATACACTATTGCAATATTTTACAAGCATGTTGTAATATTTTTAAATACACTCCTGTCTTAAATTGTAGTTAAAACATTTTTTTAATATATTTTATTATAATTTAACACAATTATAAATCTTATACTGCTAAATTAATAAATTAGAATACCATTAACTCTTATATTAATAAATTAATAAAAAATGGATAATGTTTAAAATATATTTGTCTAAAACCGGTACAAAAATCGAAGGCACTACAATACCTAGATTAAGTATCGCTTCTAATAAATAGTAGTGCATATTGATATACATATAGTTAAAATATGTAAGGCCAGCCATGTCATTATGGCAGCATTCTTATTTCAAAATTTTAACAAATCCTTTAAAATTAATGGCCGTCTAACAATAGACACTTTTTAAAAAGTGTTTTCAATACACATGACGCATACTTTTAAAAAAAAATGAGTATATTTTTAAAATTCAGGCCTTTTTGGTCGCAGTAACTAATCTAGGGCGCCCCGTATAAATGGGTTAGGTTAAAACTATAACTACCTGCTACATCTAAGTTGTTCTTAGTTTATTTGGCTATTCAATATTTGTATGAATTATTTGAGGTTAAGAAAAAGAGGTGCAATCATTGTATTAGAACATAGGCTCTCAACGCGGACGATAATGCCCCTTGTGAGCGTTTGAGACTTGTGGTCACAGTAAAAGACCTAGAGAAAATTATACACTCACAGATATTATAAATCGTAGCAATAGCTGTTTCAGATTACCGATGGCAAGTAAATATAATTGGGGACTCTAAAATAAATATACTCTCAAATTAATTTCAAGGGCCTATGTTTTAGAATGTGTAAACATTTTTGCAGCGAAAAGAAGGAATTACTGATAATTCCTTTTTTGCGCTCATTGAACTTTTAAAGGTTCAATTAAATACATGCCTTATTTCAATCCCCATACGTGATACACAAATGATCAGTGGGTATTGAAATCGGTTGATAATGCAACGGGTTCAGTTTGGGTGGGGGATGCGTGTGCTCAATGTCCGGATACACAATTTGATTCCTATAATCCAGTTCCAAAGTAGCCTTGCATTTTTTACTATTATGAGAAGAGCATTTCCAAGAAGTAGTTCTCCTTTTAATGTTTCTTCGTACATACCAATACGTGTAATCTTTATGAAGAATCAATTTGCTACTCTGCTGTGATTTTATGAAAGTGTAGCCTGAAAAAACAATCTTGTTTTAAAATTGTTCTAAGTTTTTTAGTATTTAGGTGGCGTTTAGCTTTACTATAAAGGTTATCAAGACTGTTGCCATAATGTTCAAAAGTTTTGTTAGATCATTTGTTATCTATTGAACATGCATTTATTAAAACATTGCTTTAAAGATGGATTTGGTGGGGGTTTTAAAAATGAAAGTCTTTATTTTCTTGTATATAATTCATATTCAGTGTCCTTAATTAGTCTACTTATACAATATGTAAAGAAAACCATGTCCGATTCGTGAAGGTATTGTTAGGTTATCGATAACTGATTCTACTGATGCCCACAAATCCGGGCTAAACATTAAAAAAAAATACTACCCCCTAAAGAAATAAATACTATTTCGCAAAAAGAGGTTACTTAATACATGAAGTTGGAAATAATTTGCAGGAAAAAAAAGATTATTTCAAAATTCATTAGTATTCTTACTATGTTACGTATTAAAATTTTATATTATATTTGGTCATGTGTTTACCTAACCTTTATTATCCCTATGGGTCGGACAGGGTTTTCTTTACATATTGTATACAAATACCATAGTAATTAAACAACCGTAACGCAGAAGATCTATTATTAAAATTAGTTAAAAATAAAAGCATTTTTCTTGTGTAATAAAAACATTTTTATATTGTTGTAATATAACAGTTTAAAGAATTTCTCTTATCTCAGTGTGCCACTTGCTACATAATGAATAGTCAAGTTAGTTGTACTAAAATAACTGGTTTTAGGTCTATTCGGTTAAACTAAGTCACGTGGTATTCTTGGTTAGCTTTAGTTAACTATCTTAACCAATGGAGTATAACAATTTAAACTGAGTCCTAGCTCTCGCTACTTATCTCCAATTATCACTTCCTGTGTGTTTTAGTACTTCCTAGCTGTAACTACATGTGAATTTAGCACAGTTATAGAAAAAAGTAACCTGTTACACAGAAAAGTTCAAAAGGTAGCGCGGTCAAAATGTGAAACCAAATAATTTTATAATTTTAATAATTTACTGATGGTACTAGGTGGCGCGTCTTTTACTTCCACCTCCACCCCTCCCTGGTACCCTGTATTAGTTTTCCCCTGTTCCTTATGCTATTTCTAGTGTAGTATTTTGTCACATTTTTATAGGTCTCCCAAAGTGATAATGCGCATAGAAACCTTCGTCACTGTTCGGCAACGGTCGTATTCCCCGAGCATTTGGAAGAAGATATGTATATAGAGTGGTTAAGTGCATAAAAAGTGGTTAAGTGCACCACTTAACCACTTTTTATGTACTTAACCACTCCTCAAAAGCCTCTAAGCAAAGATATCCACATTTGACATCAATTTCACAAAAAAAAAATGTTATAACTAATAAGAATAATTTTCATATTCTATTTCTAAAAATATAATATTAAAGAATTGTTCAATTTTTTTCTAAGCACTTATGTGTTTTTACAAATTCTTAAGTCATATTCTAATTCTAATATCATATCATAAATCAGCAAAATTGGCTGATTGAATTGAATTAAATTTTAATGTAAGTCCCTTGAGAAATCAAATATTTTCGAGCAGGGTGATTATGATTATCATCTGCGGAAACGAGTTGATTATTTAAGTCAATCACTAGTTTGGCTCTGCAGCTCTTGTGAGAACATAACGTGCATCTCCAGTGGTGAGCATCCTTGCTTAAACGAGCATAGCAGTAGGTATGTCCTTGGTATAGTATCATCTTCTTGCCTCGTGTCGACTTGATGTACTCAAACTCTGTAAGTAAATACAAATTTCATTGTACATTTATATTATTAATACGAGGGTTTAAAAATGTCCATATTATGAAACAGATTTCTTTAAGAATCTTGCTGATTGTAAAGGTAACACAATTGCAAAAACAAAAAAAAAAAACACGACATTTTACGTATGTTTATTTTATTTTATTAGAAGCTTGTTGGCAACATTAATACCAACCTAATAAGAACATAATTAATGCTCTGTTTTCGTATGTTTTATTGTAGTCTTTCCTATTTCTTTAATTATAATGTGAATTATTGTTATTATTATTTCACTTATTATGTTTAAGTCCCATGTGATTGGGGCGAGCCATTGGACACTATGTGCAATATCCAGAATCGAGGCTATGCCTGATAGAAAAACCCAACACTTTGCCCGACCGAATAATTGAACGTGCTTAGCATTAGGGCTTGCATCTGCTAGAACAACAATCCAAACTAATTAGGATAGGTATAAAAAAGATCACTTGGATATTTTCGTTTCTTTTTTGCTGAAATACTTCCCAGGAGTGGGACAGACTCACTCTTAGGAAAAGGCATCCCTCCAATCCTTTCATCTTCATTCTATCAAGCTACTCTTACCATCACCTCGTGATCTGCTGCAACCTCGCTTCTTTGTCTCAGTGCATAAACTTTTAGATGTTTACATTTTTCATTATCATTATATATTTATTTATTTTATTTTAAATATTTCTAAATAAAAAATATTTAGAAATATAAAAATAGTAGGTCACCGGTATGAGGAACAGGGTCCAAGCTACCGGCTCAAGTCATGGCTCCAGGGAGAGGAACTTCCTGACAATACGAGCCGTGTCCAGAAGTACAGCTTTCTGAATCAAGCAATTGATCCAGCTGCATAACGAGAGCCTCCGGAGGCTCGAGGCTCTTGGCTATTAGGCCATTGGCTGTCACGTCTATCGGCACAATGATTGCTGAATCCACTTCCCACATGTCGAAAACCTCGTGAGCCTTGTCAAGATGCTTGATTTTTTTTTCTTTCTCGGTTTTCACGAGGTTCTCATCATGCAGGATGGTTATGTCAACATATCATAGCACACCGCTCTAATCGATCCACCATCACTATATCAGGCTTATTGGCAACAATAATCCTGACAGTGATGATAGATCGATCTCGATATACTTATTCTTATTACATTTTTTATTATTATTACATTTTTTATTATATTTGTTTACCTATATATTAATAACTAACTTGACTTAAATTTATGACAAATTCCGTCAACTATACTATATACTACAGGTGGATGGCTGTGCTCAAGACTAGAAGACAGCATTTTATTATTTAAATTTAAAACAAAATTCGCTTTGCAGTTTTTGTACGTTCTAGAAGTACAGCGCCATCTTTGGACTCGGCTTTTCGGATTTCTTACATTACTCTGGTAGTATGTGAAGTTCTTGTATGCAACTATAGATCGTCCTTTTTCAGAATTTGCGTAGATAAAATCTGAAATGAAAAATTGTAAGTGCATTTTTTATAAACGACCTGTTGTTACAGAAGTTAATTGAATCGTTATTTTCCTACTGTACTGTGATGTTTGATAAAATTTTGTACGTACTCACATATTTAAAACATTTCTCGGTGGTAAGCCACAACATCGGCCGCCGGCAGAAGTTACCACCCACCAGACAAAGCCTTGCCGCCAAGCGATTTGTCGTGTTCCGGCATGATGTCTGGTGAAGCCGTACGGAGGACGGGTCTGAGCAGTTGCGTTGCGATGTGTGCCGGGTACGATGCGCCTAATGTTGTTTTGTTGAGAGTTTGGTCGTGGAGGGTCTTCAGATCAATCTCCCTTTGGCGCAGCATCGTTGGTCGTGTTGTTGGGTTTAACATTGCATCACCTCGCTCAACTGCCGTTTTCCTTCCTATTCGCTCAGTTGTTCTGAGTGAATAGGCTCTTAATAAACTAGCGCGCTTTACCATCAACGATCGCATCACTGCTTACCATCAGGCGGGATTGCGGTCAAGCGCTAGCTTATAATTATTAAAAAAAAAGACTACGGGTGATATTACATTCTGGCTGAGCTTTGAAGAATTTTTACTTTACTCGGCGTTGGAGCCAAATCTCTGCCATTCATGTAGTTTCCATCAGACTTATATTTGACGAAGGAGTTCCAAAGCAAAGTATTATTTGCTTAAACAGTTTCTCAAATATCCACACCAATCCATTAAACTAGATCAACCCATTTTTTAATATTTTTAGCATGAATAGCTTGTTAAAAATATACTTCCATTCTAAATTCTAAGTTTAGTTTTTGAACAGGGAAATCAATAGCAATACCGGTAGATAGAGCTTATGGTTTATTTGTGATATTAAGAGGGGACTATAGTGCCGAAGAATTAGGAAAATAGGTATTTGAAGAAACTTTTGCCGTCGCGCTGCTTCCAACCTCTCCCGGTAAAGTGCGAAGAGGACAGTTGCAGCTCAGACTAATTTCACCTACAAAAACGTTGACCAAAAGACGTTTCCTATCCCGCTGTTTTCTTTTTCAAAACAAGACAGATCTCAATTGTTTTTATATCAAAATTTAGAAGAAAAGTATATATGCTTCTATTATTTTATTTTTTGTCAAAAACTTATCGCGTTTGTTTAGACAAACGCGATAAGTTTTTGACAAAAAATAAAATAATAGAAGCATCATAATCATTTGAAAATCACGGTAAAAAATTGGGATATTTTTCGCGATTTTCAAGTATCGTATTTCTTTTATTAATTAAGTTCCGAAAAAAATCAACTGATAGGGGCACACACACATAATCTCGGCGTAAAATTGTAGAAAAAAAATTATTGCTCTAAAAGCATTATCCATGAAGAAATCAGCGGAATACGTACGTATAGAGATATCAAGGTTCAGCTGAAAACCAGCGTCAGGCAACTGCTACGTAGTTGTCTAACATTTACGCTGAACTGGACCTATTTGGCGCAACTGTTGGACTCACATTTGTTGATTGTCTTTTTTATCTGTTTCTTTATTTTTGTTCTGTTTTCTTTGTTTAAAACTATTATTACTACCACTACTGTCACTACAAATACTGTATGTATTTATAAGGGTGTGCGCCAAATAAATGGTTTCTTTTCTTTTTTCTTTAGAGAAAGCACCATCAGAGCTGATTTTTAATCAACAGATACTTGTTGCTTGTGGAATTTACAGCTGTTATATGAGTGGATAACCTGTCAGAAATTCAAAATTATTCCTACGATAAAATTTCCTAGCATTGGAAAAATTTGCTCTTAGATATATTTCTCATATGGTAAAAAAAAACCGTTCACAACGATTGATGAACTTTATTTCTTTAATATAGAATAAATCTGAAATTGAAAAAGATGATCTATCGACATAGCAGTTGTCCGTACTGGTGCAATCTACTTATGCGGTGGTTTACCAAAAATCTTGATTTATGTACAGACAGCACATCAAGCTACTACAATCTGTCAGATTTCTTTATTAGATTTTCAACTTTATCGCTAAAGCATTAAGGCTCAGGGTTGATTGGGAATATTTGACAGTTTCGAGTAGCTTGACCTGATGTCGTGCGTACTATGTTCGTATTATATATATACTATGTAGTATCTATAATATTAAAACATTATACATTTAAACCAGATTCAATGTTTTAAATGGTGGTTAAAACCAGAAAATGTATTAATGCCAAAACATCGTGATTTATGTGCTGTATTCAATGAACTATTAACTACAATATTACCTTATTATCATAGATTTGTACATTTATTTCTACCAGATAATATTTTCGAAATGATGGTCAAAATTTATTGCGTAGTGGGAAACTACCAAGCGTTAACAAACAGACGCGAAAGTGGACTTTATTGTGTACTATTTACATATGTCAAATACATAATTATGGCACTAACAATCTTTTAATAAGAGTTGAAAAAGCTTTCAAAAAGTGACTTACTTTACGTATTCCGTTGAGATTACTACTAGAATATATAATATTATTTGAAGTCGGACCTTCCCGAAGAACCACGTCGATATCGGAAAAGGAAGCGGAGAGCACTAGCTAAAAGAGCAAGTAGGTTTGCAAGCTGTAGAAATCAAGTTAAAGTAACGGTATTTAAGATCTAAAAGGCTTTAAATCACTTAAAAGACGTGCAATCTCTGGGTTTCCTACACACCAGTCACTAGTGCCCTCCGTATCTAATACAGTAACGCGTTCAGAGCAATATTGGGGCTGGAAGCGCGCGCCGGCTTTTTTACAACACTATGCAAAAGCTGTGCGCTTCCTTGGTAAGCAAGGTGTGGGGCAGCTCCAATACGGCTCTGGCGATGATTGCCGGGAGGTTTGACTGCCCGCTATGGCCGGTAACATTTGTCTCATATGTTGTGTATGTGTATTTATGTATTTATGTATTTATGTATTTATGTATTTATGTATTTATGTATTTATGTATTTATGTATTTATGTATTTATGTATTTATGTATTTATGTATTTATGTATTTATGTATTTATGTATTTATGTATTTATGTATTTATGTATTTATGTATTTATGTATTTATGTATTTATGTATTTATGTATTTATGTATTTATGTATTTATGTATTTATGTATTTATGTATTTATGTATTTATGTATTTATGTATTTATGTATTTATGTATTTATGTATTTATGTATTTATGTATTTATGTATTTATGTATTTATGTATTTATGTATTTATGTATTTATGTATTTATGTATTTATGTATTTATGTATTTATGTACTTATGTACTTATGTACTTATGTATTTATGTATTCATGTATTTATGAATTTATGTATTTATAGACCGTCTTTCCTTTCGTGTTCGACAAAGGTCATATGATGCATGGTTATGATTGTAGCTAACAGCTATGATCTTATCATCGGTGGCGCTTATACAAAGTTTAGCTTTGCAACCTTTGGTAATGCGGGCGGTACACTGCCATCTGTCTGAAGCCCGTTGATCTCGAACAAAAGTGTATTTATTGAAGACGATCGTCGTTAAGCCTGATGTCGTCTTCACATATTGGAATCCTGAAAACACACACAACATCACGCCTGATTTCTTTGGTGGACTTAGCAGGGGTGACCTGTCTACGTATTTAACCTTGTAATAGGGGACGAACATATTTCCACTATCCAGGCGCGAATCTAGACTCTGAAGCGCAAAGTATTTTTTTGTGTATGGTTGTTTTTAAAGTATGGTATTAACAAACCAAAGTTGACTCCGAGCACAGTTCGTGCTACGCCGTAGCAAACTTCTGAGTGCTACGCGCTAATTAAGTATTCTACACGTGCACTTACAATATGGCCGACCTGAGGTATTGACAGAGTCATCTCTTGTAGCCTCGCAGCCTTCTACACGGGTAGAATAGTAAATACAAAAGTACACAGGTGGAATAATTGAAACCAAATTCAAAATTAGTGTGCTACAAGAGTGCTACGGCGTAGCATGCACTCTGCTCGGAGTCTACGAGAGTTTGCTTTTACTTCTTTCTATTCATCAAAACACAAAAACCGATGTAGATCGCCATGCCATGCCATGTTTTATTTCAGTCATACTTAAATATCGGAAAATCCAAAGTGTGACGAATAAAATTTGACTTTTGCCCGATAGAATGCATTTAAATTAGATCATAAAAATTCATCTAAACCAAATTTTGGCTATAGCGACCAATCTCAGCAAAAACCAATCTTCGGCGTGGTAGACATTATACTATACAAGTGTTTGGCACACTGGGTATACTGGTGCAGTATCTCTTCTCTCACTCTAAATTGTCCAATGAGATGGCAATATGACCATGGTGTGAACAGGCGTAGGGCCAACGGCTTAACTTCCTAACTTCGGGCCGCAACTAAGAAATTTTCAGTGACCAAATCTCAATAATATTAAAGCCCGGGGATCGTGAAGTCGTGGTGGCCTAGTGGTTAAAACACCAGCCTTTCAAGTATGAGTGCGCGGGTTTGATTCCAGGTCAGGCAAGTACCAATGTAACTTTTCTAAAAGTTATATGTACTTTCTAAGTATATCTTGGACACCAATGACTGAAGGTGAAGGAAAACATCTTGAGGAAACCTTTACTTTCAAGTCTGAAATCGCCAACCCGCATTGAGCAAGCGTGGTGATTACGCTCAATCCTTCTCTGTATGAGAGAAACCTGTGCTCAACAGTGGGACGATAAAAGGTTGATAATGAAGCCCGGGAATCGAACCCAAGACTCCACTCTCAACAGTCGCGCTTGCTACAATGAGACTAACGAGTCGGCTTAAGTAATAACAGCAGGGTAAATGCGTAACGCATTACCAGTAGCAATGGGCTTTATTTTAATAGTTTAACTTTTATTACGTTGTGTACCTTATTGAGCAGACACATTTTCAAACATAACAAACTACGGATAAGCAATATGATTCAAAATAATGCAAATTGACAGTAATAAGTGTTACGTAATTAGGGTGATTAAAATTTGGATGTATTAAATATATCCTCTCTTATAACAATATGTAAAGAAAAGGTTAGGTAAACACATGACCAAATAAAATATGAAATTTTACATAACCATATATCATAGTAACAATAGGGTATTTGACTAAAAATAACTATTTAGTCTGTCATTCCTATTATAGAAAAATATTGGTTACGTATATTTTGTTTTATCAAATCAATAAAGATTGAAAAATATAAAAGGCATCAAAGTGGTGGCTGGTGACGTCACTGCTCGCTAAAAAGTGTAGCGTCCAGTGACGTTACACGAGTTTTCAACGCACTGTGTCGTCTTCATTTTTTCTTTAAAATGAAAAAAGAAAAAATACGCGTCTAATATTTTTTGGAAATCTGACTGACGGACTAATTAGTTTTTTTCAGTCAAATACCCTATACTAAAGAATTTTGAAATAATCTTTTTTTCCGCCAATTAATTCCTACTTCCCCAAAATATGATACTTATTTTTAACTGACAACACCATTTTGGTCGGTATTATTATGAGCGAATAGTGATGCGATCCCGTGCCGCGAGCCCTGCCCCCCTTCGCCCGCGCATGTATTGCCTACCGCACGTGTATTAATTTACCTTTTGTGAAATAATATTTTTTTTTAGGGGGATTTTTGCTTTTCAGTTTAGCCCGGCTTTGTAGGCGCATTCCCTTATAGCGTCGGTTCTATTTTATCCATCAAACTTCGGCTTTTCCGAAGAAGGCCGAATGAATCTTTAACCGTGGTCATCATTTTAAAAGTAACAAAGAACTTAAGATCTGGTATATTTACCTCGATTAAACTCAACCTTCGGGGGGTGTGTGTGGTCATTCGTGTAGGAGATCACTTGATTATTGGTGTCTACTAATATCTTTGCATTGCATTTTTGAATGCTGCGAGCAGTACATCGCCAAAGACGGGCCTGCTGGTCCACTTTACTAGTACGAAAATATGAGTAGGAATATCCCTCATACAATATTGTGTACGAACCATGTGTTGACTTTAGAAATTGAAACTCTGAAACAAAAACATAGTAAATTTAAATAGGTTTAGTCTAGGAATCCAGCTATGTTCTGTATGAAGACGCCTATTACGGAATCTGGCGAAATTTTCAGCAGTATCTAATAAAAAAAACTACTTTGGCCCGGCTAGAAATAAAAAAAGGTGGAATCAAAATTTAAAGTCTTTTATTTAAATTACCTTAAGAACTACGTCAAAAATTAAGAACAAACATAGTTTTTTCACGAATGACTATCTGGTTTCCAAGTTTTCAGAAAAGTGTCGTCAAATAGGTGTCTATGAAAACTCAATGTAAGAGACTGTAGGATATTTTTTTATGAAACATATTATGTTACACACAAATTATGGTAAAAAAAAAACTTGGTAGTCTTCCTTGAGTAGTAACGATGCAGATTTATAGTAATTGAAGCGGATTCTGTTGTAACCTAATGTTGAAACTGTTATTTATAACTCAGAACGGTCTCCAAAGCTTGTTTCACAGGCGTAGAGTAGCCAGCCTTTCGGTGTTCTATAGGATGAATTTTGGTGAGTGTGTAAGGGAATTGCTTGATTTAATTTTCCCATATCCGTTCCACCACCGGACGAAACGTTTCACTTCCTCTTTTATACCGCGTACATCGAGGGACTGGAACAATTTGCCAGCGACAGTGTTCCCGTCGGACTACAATTTGAGTGTCTTCAAGGCTAGAGTGAATAAGCTTTTAATAAACTAGTGCGCTTTAACATCAACGATTGCATTACTGCTTACCATCAGGCGGAAATGCAGTCAAGCACTATATAAAAAAAAATGCTAATCTGAGCATGTATGGGAAGAATATAAACTGTCCGTTAAGTAAACCATTGTATGGCGCAAATAATATGCGTCATATCTTCGCAAAACGGCTGTCGCTCAGCATTATGCTGTGGCCCTTTACAAAACAGAGCCCAGCGCTGGTTTTCAGCGTCAGCCAGCGACGACGTAATGGTGCCACCCAGTGAAGCAAACAATTACCAGTAACACCGAATCGGTACAATAAAAATAGAAATATAATAATAAAACCAAACAAAAAAGTAACTGTTAATGGTGAGAGAACACTTTAAACAAACATAAACAGGAATATAAAAAAGAATAATAGGATATATAAAAACTACGAGAATATCATCCACAAAACGTCCTATGTTTTATATAGTGGAAACATTAAACATTAAGGAGCGTCCGCAAAACGGCCCAGTATTAACACGCGCCCCTAAGTGAATACAGTTTTTCTGCGACCATTTGGCCATTTGCTTAATACATAACCATCATCAAAAAATCAACATATGATTATGCCAATAAGCGCACGTATTTGCGTCACGACTAAACATCGCATGTTATTAGGCTGTATGAATAAGTTGCCTTTGCCTTTCATTTGTGGGATTATAACAACATTGCGCGCGCCGCGCTATTTTTGCGCCATTGTTAACTTTTATTTGCATTTATTTCAAGGTCGTAGAAAAAGTTTTGTATGCCACTATCGCAAACAGCTATTGTAATTCTTATGCTGATTTATTCTGACACTCAGCTTCGCTTCGTGGCACAAACTCGCAAACCATTGGGCCACTTAGCTTCGCTTGGTGGCACAAACTATCTTGCTCATAATACAATAGCTATCATTGCTTGCCAGTGGCATAAATAACTATTATATATTTATTTTAATACTCATTTTAAAGTTACCTTTTACGGAATCTGGAATATGAACGTTTTAAAATAATTCTTAAAAAAAAAAATCAGTCATGAGACTGGCTGACAGAAGTAAAAACTGAAATCATTATAAAGCACAGAATATAAAAAAAAAACACAAAAAACGATGACGGTGTCGGGTCGGTCCCGCTCACGTGAATTCAGTGTTTTTCCCCATCCAACAAATGCGCTCATCATTGCTGTGGAAATTTTCATTAAAACACGGTTAACTTAATAAATAGGTAGCCTTTATTCATTATTTAGTATTTTTTGCTATTTCTTAAAGGGGAGAGAAAGTGTTGAATATCTCCTCTGACTTTGGTATTATATATATTCGGCGACCACAGTTAATTTAAGTTATCGGCATAACTTACGGTGAAATGGAACGCAACCACACTACCGTGCACCGGTGAAGGTTGGAGTCTGTCGAACTGTCAAACCACAAGTCATGGCCGCGATTATCTAGCGGTCTGGAATATGTAATTAGTTATAAGTATTTAAAATAACCTCCGGGGGGATTTAATCCTCAAATAATAAAGTCAGTGAGTCTGCCAGTGAAGTGTATCGTCATGCGTCTTCTCGTGATCTGGTCTGGTGGTATAGGAACCCCACATCTGAAGGTCTTTGGAACTTTTGCCAGAGAGATATTTCCGAAGGCATCATCGTATCATATATTCGCTTATGAATAGTATTATATCGATATCCTAAAATACAGTCCACTTGAATCTTATTTGAAATCTTTCGTGGCAGGCCCGTTGCCGCCACAGAGAGGATGAGTGAATTTTACACTCTGCTCCTCATACCTCTAAAAAGGTCAACGGATACATTTTAGCGGATCCTTATATAATTCCCTTCATTAGTGACTATATAGTTCCGAGGAGGATGGCTGTGTTCACAGCTACCAGCTATACGTTGAATTTTACCTCCGTCAAGAACTAACGTGACATTGCAGCGCGTGCGTTTGTTTTCCGTGCAAAGCCAATAACTGATGCCTTTTCCTCTGACGTGTCGGAGGTGGAAGAAAGTGTAATTCTTGTATAGTATTAACTGAGTCCCGCGTTGTGAAGTGATGTATTTGATATCTGAAAAATATATTCATTGTTATTGTACTTTCGATGAAGATGCAAATCCAAGAGGCATAGTAGGTATTACCTGGTAACTGATGTGAAGGTAAGATAGATATTATTTATTTGAACTTTCCGCACAAAAATAGCAACTAAGGCAAAGTTAATGCATTAGGCATTATCTACCAGTTAAAACCAAGGATGGTGAAGAAAGAGATTAAATGTCAGAAGCTTTCTTTTTCTTCGGCCAATAGAAGTCCACTGCTGGACAAAGGCCTCCCCCTAGAAAAATGTTAGAGGTAGCCATCTCTGATCAGTCCTGTTACCTTACCTTAGGTCTCTTGGTGTAGGCATCCCGCACTTTTTTATATATTTATTACAAACTACATGATAGGTCAGGACTGTAGGGCTTATATGACCTAGGGTCGTAGGGACTGTAGGGCTTATAGGTTAAGACCTATACCTTACCTTACCTTGACCTTAGTTTAGGTTCTTGATATTTACCAAATAGGCGCATGGCGCATAAATAGGTTAAACATCCATACGCAATATATACTTAAGAAATACATATCTGTATCTGGTTATAGCGGCAGCTGGCCCCAACATACTTGGCATAAGGCTAGGCAGATAGATTTTAAGAAGAAAATTTTTAATAAAAGTATACTTATATTATTGAATACAAGAATTTATTCAGAAATAAATCATGAAAGGATTAATTTACTAGTTAGATACATAGATGTCATGTCCTTTATCATGTACCTATAACACAAAAAAAAAACCATTGTAATATAATGGACGGTCATATGACTAAAACCGTTCTTTTAAAGGCATCTTTTGGATGAGTTAACTGAGGAGAGAGACATTATTGAAGGTAGTCTGTGGCGTACCCTTTATATAGAATTATTAGAAATATTTACTATGAAATATATCAAAGCAAGGAAATAAGCAAAGTGGCACTTTACATGTTGCGCACTGCATTCTCGATCTTTTATCGTGAATTCTTGTGCTGCAAACGCGACACCGCCTGTATGAGCTTAGTTTCTCGTATAGATGAGGCACGTCGGACAAACGAATCTCATCACTAACTCCAATTACCTTCTGAAAATTGGCTGACCGATGTCGCACGACAAATTCTGCAAGAAGTGATATTTTATTTTTTAAATCAACTTGGAAAAAGTTCTTTTTTTTAAATTTTGCTCAAAATGTGCTGACATCAACATACAAAAATAATGCCTGACCTACTTAGTCATTATTTTCTCAGGCAATCATTTTTATTTGGAGTCATCGCATATTACTGTAATTCCATAGAAAATAATATACAGGAATTTACATAAAAATTACGTATATGTCATTAAAGTTATACGGTCTCTATGTAATCTAAACTAATAATAAAAAAAGAAAATAAAATTTGGTACAGACGACAGCACATCAAGCTACTACAGTCAGATTTCTTCTTTCTATTTTGAACTTTATCAATGAAGCATTAAGGATCAAAATTGATTGGGAATTTTTGACAGTTTTGAGTACCTTGACTTTTTTTTGTATGGGAAATCATGAAATGACTTCTCCCGCACTGGGCGGAGCGGAAGGCGTGTCAAACTTTTACTGACTAACACCCACCCGTGTTTGTTCACTTGCCTGTGCGATGGCCAGGGCCACGGTTTCTTGTTTAACCAACCCGCAACCCTGACCAAGGAGGCATCGGTCTTCGTGGAATCCATCACGACATCTCTTTGAGGCGCGCGTGAGACGCAAGGCGCCGTCGACCCGGGCCTGGTCCTTACCGGGGTAGCTTGACCTGCTGTCGACCGTAAGAAGGTAGACCATAACCTAGGTTTAGGGCACAGGATAGGTACTTTTTGTTCCAAAATTACTACAACTAAATATATGTAGACTGATTTTTTTTCGCTTTTACTGCTTAAGATCCATGGCGCGTTGTGGCTATCAGTCAATTTTGGTATCAAGTCAATTATCACTCGATCGATTTTTTAAATACTTATTTAATTAATATCATTTGTTGAATAGGAAAGTATTTATATAACAGTTACTTAAGTGTAGGTACGCACTTAAAGAATAATATTAAAACATTTTTTTTATGGGATAAAACCCGCCACACTTTTTCCCACCCACTACAACTCCTGAAAGCCAGAATCAACAATGGAGACCGCCAGAAAAACACAGAGCAATGAAGCTCGACGAGTCCCGGAGAAACGATTCAACTGTCTTGGGCCACGCAACGAAATTAATCAGAAAAGAATAGCGGAGGAGTAAGAAAACAAAAACATGTTTATTTAACAGAAATATTTTTGTTATGATATTGAAGATACCGAATATACAGAACATTTAAATACAATCGTAAAATCACATTGAATCACCCATTATTTTGTTTACAAAAAAATACTTTTAATAAATAACATCGCTTTGAAAAATTCACTTCGTTTTAAAATATTCACCATTATGATAATAATATTTCGGAGGTGCATGATTGTGGTAATCGTGTACGAATAAAATCTTTCCGTCTAAATCTAATACTAGTTTTGCTTTGCAGTTCCTATGAGCACATGCTGAGCATCTCCAGTGATGAATCCCTTTGTTCTTGACCAAACGAGCGTGACAAAATGTATACTCGTTGAACATAATAAGCTTCATGGTGCCTTCTGTCGATTTTATCACTTGGTAATCTGCAAAAGACATAATTAAGAGGTTGTTACTTTTAAAATTAATTAGATCAATGCCTATTATTATTGACACCTTTAGTTAGCTGAAGCCTCTCGAAATTCTTAATTTTTTTTTTTTCAATAAAAAAATAATAATATCATAAATGTGTACTCACGTTAACACAATAGGTAGGACACGTATTTTTTACATAAAAGGCATCAAAGATCAGGAGTTGTGGCTGGTGACGTCACACGAGTTTTCAACGCACTGTGTCGTCTTCATTTTCTGTTTATATGAAAAAATATGTGTCTAGTATTTTTTGGAAATCTGACTGACGGACTAATTAGTTTTTTTTTAGTCAATTACAATTACCCTACTCTCTGGGGGAAAATGAGGAAGGAAAGCATTGTAATAAAACCGGGATGTCCTACAAACGTAATCGAAAACATGTGGCTACTACCCGCACTGTGCACGCGCGGTGGATTATATATCCCATTCCCTGTCGAAGTGTAGGCAAGTTCCACCTATCAATTGCCAGAGGATGCTAGAGGCCAACTACGTAATACAACGTAGCATGTTCTTGCCATTTAAATGGGTGTTTGTGCTATTAGGCTTCCTGGAAAGGACGGTTTTAGGATCGTTGGCATCTCAAATAAGACATGACATGAAAAAAAAGTAACTTTATTATTTTAAAACTTTTTAAATCACAAAATTTCTAAGGCACTTTAGGGCAAAAAAGGACAGTTTTATAATGATATATAAATTTAGTTTTATAACTAATACTAACTAAACTGAGATCGTTAATCACATCAAAATATAATCAAAATTTTCTAAAAACAACAATATAATTTTTTTTATAACATTATGCAAAACGAGGATCAGTGTGGTAAGTGTAGAAACAGTTGACAACACACAAGGCAGGCTTTTCCGGGCAAGTGGCACATACGAAAGATGACTCCTTTCGTTTTTTATTTTTGGTGCAGACACGACAAGGCTTCGCTGGAACAGCCTTTTTGGCAGTAGGTGGGAGTTTTTCTAAATAATGAAAATTTCTCAACGGGCTACGACTATTATGAACAGCTGGCGATGCAGGTGGTACAGATGGCCCAGGCGGTAACAGCAATGGGTCTGACTGATCTTGTTCAGGCTGTACTTGCGGTATTTGTGGTCCAGGTGCTTCTGCAGCTGTGGGAGTAATATCACCACAGGTTAGTCCCAATAGATATTTCACAAAATCTTCTCGAAATTTCAAGAGCCGTATTTTAGATGTGCGGTCTTTCAAACGTAGCAATCTATGCGCGTTTTGAACATAAACCTCAAAGATGTGCAGTGCTAATTTTTTGTGCCATCTAAGTGTCTTTCTCAGACAAGAGTAATAAGAGACCATCTGGTCTCCTCTGTCAATGCCCGACATACCTAGATTATAGTCTGCAACAATGTTAGGTTTCAATGAGACTTTTCCATGACTTTGACATGTGGTGCCAATCTACGTAATATTGCGTATACGTTATATTGCGTAGTAGGCACCATACATGCGATTTTTAAACGGGGTGCCGAGTACGTAGTATTACGTACAAGACCATTTGTATGGTGGGAACCAATAATGATCTGACCATTTATTTGGCATTCAATGTGTTAATGAAAATCATTACGTGACATTGGCTAAATGCACAAACCATGCGAAGCCAAAGAAGAAAGGAATAAATAAAATAAATAAAAAATAAATATTCAAATTTTAACACTTGAACCTTTTACGCAAATAAACATATACACTCACACGTAGTATTTTAATGATTCGATTTAAATGCAACAAATAGGTACGCACGTAGAAAAATTACTTTTGTATTAATGTCATGTTATATTATTAATTTTTGGTCGTCCTCCGTGGCGCAGCGGTCAACACGCCTGACTGCGACGTGGAGGCCGGCCAGGTCATGATGGAAAACGATCTTTTCCGGGGTCTTGGATGTTTATCTACATATATATGTATCTATTATAAATATAGTATCGTTTAGTTAGTATCCCATAACACAAGTCTCGAACTTACTTCGGGGCTAGCTCAATCTGTGTGATTTGTGCGTATATATTTATATTTATTTATTTTATTACAAATACTGTAACGCAATTTCATTTAAAAGAGTTTTTGTTATGTATTTTTTCATTATTTAAATGTAACAAGTAAAATGATGATGAAGTTTAAAAATACCTATATAATTATTAATATCATCATTTTAGCCGAAAGACGTCCACGGCTGGACTTAGGCCTCTCCTAGAAGAATGAGAGTTTTACATATGTTAGCAATTAATTTTGAACATTTAATAAATAATTTTATTTAAATTTATATTAAAACTACGCGATTAAGAAAAACATCTAAAAACAAACAAGCGTTTTAATCATTAATTTGAAACTATACATCGCTTTTTTTAATATGTAGATATTATAGTTTTAATTCATATGTAATATGAATTATGTATGTCTAATACTGTATTAATGTCTAATAAAGGATTTAGTTGTGCATACACGAGACCGGCACGCGTCAACGACGGAGGCGACGCACGCGTTGATTATACTGCAGTTGTCTCTTTTTTTATTATTATTTATTATAAACTAGTGCTTGATAGCAATCCCACCTGATGGTAAGCAGCGATGCAATCGTTGATGGTAAAGCGCGCTAGTTTATTAAGCCTATTCACTCAAAAAAAAACTGAGTGAATAGGAAGGAAGATGGCAGTTGAGCGAGGTGATGCAATGTTAAATCCAACAACACGACCAGAGACGGTGGTAGGCCACATCGACTGCCGGCAGAAGTTACCACCCACCAGACAAAGTCTTGCCACCAAGCGATTCGTCGTGTTCCGGCATGATGTCTGGTGAAGCCGTACGGAGGACGGGTCTGAGCAGTTGTGTTGCGATGTGTGCCAGGTACGATGCGCCAAGTGTTGTTGTGTCGGGAGTTTGGTCGTGGAGGGTCTCCACATCAATCTCCCTCTGGCGCAGCATCGTTGGTCGTGTTGTTGGGTTTAACATTGCACCACCTCGCTCAACTGCCGTCATCCTTCCTATTCACTAAGCTTTTTAAGTGAATGGGCTTAATAAACTAGCGCGCTTTACCATCAACGATTGCATCACTGCTTAACATCAGGCGGGATTGCAGTCAACCGCTAGTTTATAATTATTAAAAAAAAAACAAAAAATTTGCGCCAGCAACAACATTTGACTCATCGTATCCGGCACACATCGCAATACAACTGTTCAGACTCGTCCTCCGTACGGCTTCACCAGACATCATGCCGAACACGACGAATCGCTTGGCGGCAAGACTTTGTCTGGTGGGTGGTAACTTCTGCCGGCTGCCATAAACGCGTGACGCTCATATGCAAAACGACTTAAACTAAGTAAATTCACATGGAAGCGCATTCATTGCATATTGAAAAGTCATTAGCTTATGGTTAATCTGGCCGCGAGTAAGTGCTGGATGGCTATGATTAAGCTGAGAATAGACCACTCGATTGCTAGCATCAAACACTATTCTTGCTCGGCATTTCTTGTTGTTATGAGAGGAGCACCGCCAGTGGTCTGTGCCTTTCCTTTGCATCCTTACATGGTGGCAGTACGAGAAACCATTGTACAGGATTAAATCATTTCCACTTGCCGATTTTACGATCTTGAATTCTGAAACATATTATATCCAACCCATGAGTAACTTAAACCACTTTTATTTTGGAACAATTAGAGGGTATCTTGGTAGGAAGGAACATGGAAGGTACAGACTGCTCCACAGAGACCTCACACGATGTTTACGCGCGCCATCTCTGATTCATAAATAAAACTAAAAATTCTAACTAGAAACAAAATACTGACGGCGCGCACTCGCGCCCATGCAAGCCACCGCTAGGTAATATCCATCGCATCTTGGTATTTACTTCGTGCATCCTACCTATAGATATTTTTAAACTTCCAAACTTGTTTCACAAACATTATATTTTTTTAGACAATTCTAAAAACTTACAATAGTTTTTTTTTTGACGTGACAACGTCTTAAATTAGGTTGCGGCTGGGAGTCACTTATGAAAAAGTGTAACGCTCGGTAAAATTATAAACCTACCCTCAATGTTCTTCATTATCTATTTTATATATAATCGTCACCGACATGAATGGTAACTTCATAGATGTCACAGAGATGGCGCACGCATAACATCGTCGTATACGGTATACCTAATAACACTTGTCAAAAGATGTCGCTTTTAGGGGGTGAGGTTTCTCTGGAGCTCACTGTACCTTGAAGTAAAAATGCAGTTTTGTTTGCAAATGTTTTGATTTTGCAAATGACAGACTACTTTCGTAGATCAATGAAACAATTCTTGTCTCTTAAACATTTATTTGTTTCACAACTGTTCTTATATACATATAGAGAATATGATCAGTTTATAATGTTCCCACTGTTGGGACACAGGCCTCCTTTCGGTGAGAGGGAGTTCTTATACTAATACAAAAAAAAAAAAAGTTGCTTGATTTCATTTCCACCACCATAGTTATCAACCATAAACGTAAATATTATCAACAATCAATGTACAGTCAAGGCACTTGGATTAAAAAACTTTTCAAAGCTAGGTTTTCATAAAAAACATTTAAAACACACACTTATTAACTTCACTTGTAACTAACCACCAATGTTTTCACTATCTATTTTTTTTATCTCTCTCTACTGTTTGTATTTTGTATGTATGTATTTATGTATTTATTATAATATTTTTTTTTGTGTTTCTCTTTTAACTTCTCTTTCATATCGTTGCACCTACCATATTTTGTCTGCATCACCTTAAGAAGACCGTAGACTGGTAGAAAATGCCTAAGGCATTAAGTCCGCCATTGTACAATGTTTTTCCTTGTGCATAAAGTTTTAATTAATAAATAAATAAATAATATAATCTTAGATGTCAATTTGACGACACGATTGGTGCAGTGGCTGAGCCATCGACTGCTCCGCTGGGCGTCGCGAGTTTGAATCCCGCACGGAATTGTTCCGGGTCTGGCTAATTTGTGTATGTGAGTTTAAATGTTTGTTAACGCACCCACGACACAGGAGTAATTCCAAGCGTGCCGCCATGTTTAAAAAAAAAACCAATAACTTTTTTTACCATTATAAACTATGTGCTTGACTGCAATCCCGCCTGATGGTAAGCAGTAATGCAATCGTTGATGGTAAAGCGCGCTAGTTTATTGAGCCTATTCACTTAAAAATACTTAGTGAATAGGAAGGAAGACGGCAGTTGAGCGAGGTGATGCAATGTTAAACCCAATAGCACGACCAACGATGCTGCGCGAGAGGGAGATTGATCTGGAGACCCTCCAGTACCAAACTCCCGACACAACAACATTTGGTGCATCGTACCCGGCACACATCGTAACACAATCGCTAAGACCTGTCCTCCGTACGGCTTCACCAGACATCATGCCGGAATACGACGAATCGCTCGGCGGTAAGACTTTGTCTGGTGGGGTGGTAGGTAACTTCTGCCGGCGGCCGATATTATGGCCTGCCATCTACTTCTTGCTATAGTATCGAAATGAAACTTAGTAAGTATACCTACATATTATGAGAACTGTCAAATAAAATAAATGCTAGTCGCTCACAACCTCAGCTCGCAACTCCCTACCGAAGATTTTTTTTTTTTAATAATTATACAGTATGTTAAGAAAACCCTGTGCGACCCGTGAAGGTGTTGTTAGGTATCGATAACTGATTCTACTGATAGATACAAAACCGGGCTAAACGTAAAAAAACCCCTCAAAAAATAAATATTATTTCGCAAAAAGAGGTAACTTAATAAATGTGCGTTAATCACCCTTTCGCGGGCGGCGGGCGGCAGGGCACGCGGCACGTGGTCACATCGCTATTCGCTCATAATAACACCGGTGTTGTTACTTTTTTAAAAATTACCAAATTTCGGGGATGTTGGAATTAATTCGCGGGAAAACGATCAACGATCGCATCACTGCTTACCATCAGGCGGGATTGCGGTCAAGCGCTAGTTTATAATTATTAAAAAAAAAAAAAAATTCAAAATTCATTTGTATTGGTACTATGATGATTACGTAAAATTTTATATTATATTTGGTCATGTGTTTACCTAACTTTTATTATCCTTATGGGTCGGACAGGGTTTTCTTAACATACTGTATACATATTAGTGCTTGACCGCAATCCCGCCTGATGGTAAGCAGTGATGAGTACCGATTACAGCTCAGCACAAGCGTTAAAACGCTCGGCTAGATTCGGTATTCTTTGTGCGCTATCACACGGTTTTCTGGCAATTACACCGACAACAAATCAACTTTGTATTGTATATAGTTTGGCAGTTTTGCATGTTAGAGTGATATAATTTATTTTTTCCTGTATTATCCTGTATTATTATGGTATTTAGTTGTCAAGTGCGTTTTGTTTGTGCGGAATAAAAACAATTTCTTTCTTTCTTTCTTTCTACATTTTGTTAGTGTCTACTGCGTGGTTTGTTTAAAAGTTAGAGATAACTCCTCGTTTATACCTTGATTAGTAATTAGTTCATACATGATCTGCGAGTTTTCCATGGGCAGCTGCCCCACCTGCCCACCCCCTCTGGCTACGCCCAAGACACTATTTAATCTATACTAATATAAAAGCTGAAGTTTGTTTGTTTGAACGCGCTAATCTCAAGAACTACTGGTCTGATTCGAAAAATTCTTTTTGCGTTGGATAGCCCATTAATCCAGGATGGGTTTAGGCTATATAACATCACGCTGCGACTACTAAGAATGGAGCATAACCAACTTTACGCGAACGAAGTCGCTGGCGGCCGCTAGTATATTATAAAGCTGAAGAGTTTGTTTGTTTGTTTGAACTCGCTAATCTCAGGAACTACTGGTCCGATTTGAAAAATTCTTTTTGCGTTGGATAGCCCATTAATCCAGGAAGGCTTCAGGTTATATGACATCACGCTGCGGTGAATTAGAGCAGAGCATATAAAAAAACGCGGGCGAAGTCGCGTGCGGCCTCTATTATAACATAAGGACTATTTTCCAATTAAGTTAGACAAAAGAGCACTTACTTATAGTGATCCACGTTGCGCCCGCTGAAAGGCCTAAGTAGTAGGGAACAAGCCTATGACTATTTTTGTTAAAACTAGAACAAATGATCGCGTACGAAAAATCTCATTGTAAAAAATTGGGTTAAGTAAGCTTAGAATGAGTTCCTATAATATTAAACCCTTACCATCAGTTGAAATGGCGGTTCGCTACACGTTCACTTCGCATTTTTTTTTAATACGGGTAAAATCCTCCTGGATCCTCTCCTCTCCATCTAGGAATAAAGGAAGATTAAGTCGGACTCCTACTGACTAAAACCCCACTATTCCTATCAGTCGTAGTGGGCTAGTGGTTAAAAAACCAGCCTCTCAAGTATGAGTGTGCGGGTTCAATTCCCGGTCAGGCAAGTACCTACCAATGTAACTTTTCTAAAGTTATATATATTTTCTAAGTATATCTTGGACACCCATAACTGATTAAATTACAAGGCGAAGGAAAACATCTTGAGGAAACCTGGACTTAAAGTCTGACATCGCCAACCCGCATTGAGCCATCGTGGTTATTACGCTCAATCCTTCTCTGTATGAGAGAGACCTGTGCCCAGCAGTGGGACGATAAATAGGTTGTTGATGATGATGATTTCTTTCAGTAACATGAGTCGGGGTGCCGAGAGATACTTGTAGATTTGCCGCACCAGACGCTCTTTTTTTGTTTCACGAGGCAGTCGAATTAGCTCAACTATTTAACTCTAAAATATTTTCCGTTGCGAATAATAAACTCGGGTGCTGGATGATTGTGTTCAAGATTCTCATGCTTGATTGTGTTGTCATCAAATAATACAATTGTTGCCCTACATTTCTTGCTCTGCTTCGATGAGCATCTCCAGTGCTTGGTACATGCTCTTGAGAATGTTCGCTGATGACAGAAAGTGTAGCCATGAGCCAAAAGTAACCGCGAGCCGTGACTTGTATTTATATACTGGAAGGTTCCTAGAACAACAAAATTCGTTATGGAATAACAGTTGAAAGCTATTTACGCACATAAAAACAAAACTTAATAAAAAAAAAAAAAAACAAATCAATGGCGCCGATTCTATTGTTCAGAAACTAAACTAATTTTAAGTTATGTGCGTCTTTTTCTTTCCATTTCGTTAAGAAAAGGATAGAAGATAACATTTTAGTTTAAACCTGTCAGATTAAGTTATTCCATAAACAGTTTAGACGCGATTAAAGCATGGGACGACCCGTCGTACGGCGAGTTTCCACCCTGAAGTTGTTAACACCTCTACGATCCGGACGAAGCGTTTCGCCTTGTCCTTTATACCGCGTACATCGAGGGACTGGAACAATCTGCCGGCGGCGGTGTTTCCGTCGGACTACAATTTGAGTGTCTTCAAGGCTAGAGTGAATAGGCTCTTAATAAACTAGTGCGATTTACCATCAACGATTGCGTCACTGCTTACCATCAGGCGGGATTGCGGTCAAGCGCTGGTTTATATTTTAATAAAAAAAAAATAAAGAAACGGGCGACCAAAAATACTTCAATTTACGTCAACCCCGGACTAATTGGAAAGGTTTAAACTGACATGTTATCCGTTCCGTCCTTTTCTTAAAGAAATAAAAAGAAAAAGTTGCACTTGACTTAAATTTAGTTTAATTTGTGAAGAAGGAAATCGAGGCTTATGTTAATTAACGAGCAGTTAGGTACTCCACAATGATTACGATTTAATATGGTTACTATCTTACCTTTATGCTATCCAATAGGGATGTATCCAAGGTATGAAAATCAAAAAAATAATTAGTCCGTATTATAGATAATATAAAAAATTAAGACCCGTATTATTTATTTTGTCGAAATTACCAAAAACGACTGAGATATGACGTCATGCGACATTTCAAATCAATATATCTTCCTAAGTAAATGAATGAAAGAAAAAATAAAAAATACGTGTTCAATTTTCATATAGTTTATAAATCCATCTGATGGACATTAAATTATTTTTTAGCAAACAACCCAATTAAATTACAACAATAATGTTCAGTAGGTAGTGCGAGAATATCTATAAAAAAGAGAGAAAATATATAAAGGTTGTATCTGACATCGACGCACAAACGAGTGCCATGGATTCAGTACATGATTCTGAACCCCCCAGTGGTGAAATTTTTCGTCGGCTTTTTCCTGATTTAAAAAAAAAAAATATATTATTTTTTTTTCACTTTAGACCGTTCATAATTGCTATACTTTTATAATCCAATAACATTTAAAAGTAAAAATTAATTAATTCGCTAATTACACAAAAAGCGCATTGTTAACAAAACTCGAAAAACTATCCAATCAGCTGATTTAATAGAGTTCACATTAGGGGTCAACGTCATACGTACAAACATGCGCGGCGGCACGCTTGCGTCGTTCAAAGGCCGGGATAACACTTTTTTTTAAACACCGTGATTTCTGTAACCACTCATTAACGAAATAAAGGACTATCATGATTTTATTAGTGGCATGCGGTCTAGCCTTTTCGCGAAGTTTGCATTACGATGTCAGATACACCCTGTATAAAGTATCAAAAAAATTACGTCCATTTAGATGTTAATTTGGCACATGAAAGTTTAATAACTAGATGAACAAAAAAGGCGCTTTTTAACTCGGTATTAAATATATCACCAAAAAGCCAGTCTAAGTATCAAAATCAAATACCTCACCATCATATTACCTATTTAGTGTATTGGACGATAAGACGTCCATAATTAAAATGAGTATAAAATATTCAAAATAAACTTCAAATTAAATTTGTGTGCAATTTGAAACTGTTCAAATTAACCACAGTTCAATGAAATCTTAAAGTATTACATAATAAAAACAAGAACTCAATTCTAAAAGTAAATCAAAATTAAAAACTGAAACTGACTTTCTAAATATACCTTGGACACTAATGACTGATTAAAAGGAGAAGGAAAACATCTTGAGGAAACCTGGACTTTAAATCGCCAACCCGCAGTGAGCAAGCGTGGTGTTTACGCTCAATCCTTCTCTGTATGAGAGGAGACCTGTGCCCAGCAGTGGGACGATAAAAAGATTGATGATGAATCACTAAAACATTTTCAATAAACAAAAAAAACTTTCCTAAGCTCGATTTATTCACCTACCATATTTTATTCCATTGTAGCTCTCGAACAGTTAGTATGTCTTCTAAAAGGCCGAAAATTGAATGCAAAAAGCGACCCTTGCATTTAGTATGCTGATGACAAAATTACTAAGCTTCTTCTTAGCGTGTCCATGGCAATATAAATGTACTCGGCCCAGAATTTGGCTACATTTTTAACACCCAACACTAGAGAGTAGCTCTGCTAGAGTAGCCAGCCTTTCGGTGTTCTACAGGATGCATTTTGGTGAATGTTTTTTTTTTTTTTTTTTAATAATTATAAACTAGAGCTTGACCGCAATCCCGCCTGATGGTAAGCAGTGATGCGATCGTTGATGGTTAAGCGCGCTAGTTTATTAAGAGCCTATTCACTCAGAAAAACTAAGCGAATAGGAAGGAAGACGGCAGTTGAGCGAGATGATGCAATGTTAAACCCAACAACACGACCAAAGATGCTGCGCCAAAGGGAGATTGATCTGAACACCGTCCACGACCAAACTCCCAACACAACAACAAACAACATTAGGCGCATCGTACGCGGCACACATCGCAACACAACTGCTCAGACCCGTCCTCCGTACGGCTTCACTAGACATCATGAGAGGGAATTGCATGATTTAATTCCCCAACACCGTTCTACCATCGGACGACCCGTCGCATCGTACGGCGAGTTTCCACTCTTACGTTGTTAACACCACTACGATCCGGACGAAGCGTTTCGCCTACTCTTTTATACCGCCTACAAGTACTGGAACAATTTGCCAGCGGCGGTGTTCCCATCGGACTACAATTTGAGTATCTTCAAGGCCTAGAGTGAACAGGCTCTTAATAAACTATTGCGCTTTGCTATCAACGATTGCGTCACTGCTTACCATCAGGCGGGATTGCATCAAGCGCTAGTTTATTAATTATAAAAAAAAAACTAGCGTCTATTAGTTCCTGTAACGTGCCGCTAACAGGTCTAGTTTTCCTTTTATGTATACATATTTATAATACATGTAATCTTATGATTGTAAGTATTCTGATTTTAGATTGTGTAATATTAGCTCTCATGTCGTATGATGATTCGTGGCGGCGGCTGTTTATCACGATGGTCCATTGGCGGTGGATGATTATGATCCAAGATACCTGACACAATTTTATCATGATTATCCACAATTATAAATGCCTTGCAGTTTTGTCTGGAGTGTCCCGTACATAGCCACCTGACTTTGTTGGAAAAGCGGAGATCGAAACGATATATGTACTTTCTATGCAGAATCATGTACCGTTTACCTTTTTTCGAATTGATGTACTTCAAATCTGAAATAAAGCTATGATTATAAAGTTGAAAGGTTCTTAGTACGGAACTACAAAACTTAGTCAATTCAACTAAGCATTAAAAGTCGTGAGAAGTTTTAATGATTTTATTGGATTATAAAATAAACTCGTGTAAATAAAATGTGGAATCACATATACATACATCCCTACTAATATTATAAATGTGAAAGTAACTCTGTCTGTCTGTCTATTCCGCTTTCACGTCTAAACCACTGAACTGATTCTATTGAAATTTGGTACAAAGATAGAGTTGACCTTGAGAAATAACATAGGATAGTTTTGATTCCGGACTTTTAAAGAATTCTCTTGGAAACGCGATATAATCGAACTCCACGCGGACGAAACCGCGGGCGGAAATCTAGTGTACAATATGTAAAGAAACCCCCATCCAACCCATAAGGATAATAAAGGTTAGGTAAATACATGACCAAATAAAATATGAAATTTTGTATAATAATCAAAGTAATAAATGTTTTTTTTATGTATTTATATAAATATTTAAAAAGGTAAATTATATGTAAAATAAATGAACGAAATAGTAACAAGTTGTAATTATTTCGCGGACGAATTAATTCCAACTTCCCCAAAATTTGACAATTTTGTAAGAAGCGACAACACAATTTCGACGGTATTATTATGAGCGACGGGACCGCGTGCCGCGTGCACTGCCTCCTTCGCCCGCGCATGTATTGCCTACCGCACATGTATTAAGTTACCACCTTTTGCGAAATAATATTTATTTTCTTAGGGCGATTTTAAGTTTAGCCCGGCTTTGTGGGCATTAGTAGAATCAGTTATCGATACTTACTTAACAATACCTTCACGGAACGGACAGGGTTTTCTTTACATATACATGTAGTATAAACAAATATTATAAAATTAGCTTCAAGAACTCCATAAAATGAATACCAAATAAAGTTTTAAAACTAGCAACAGCAACATTTATATCATATAAATATATATTTTTAATTAATCTTAGATCTTAGACGTACGCAAATAGGCTGCCAAGTTGTAATAGAATTGAACGGATCGCGTTGCTACATACACAGTGATGGCAACCAATCCACACTATGGGTGTCTGAGGAAGCGACTGCCGAGGTAGGACCAGGAAGAGATGGCCTGAACACGTACAGCAAGTCAACACTTGTAAATGCTTACAAAGGCTTTAAATCATCAAGCAACTTCGAGCCAACGATCGAAGTGGCTTGATGATTTAAAGCCTTTGTCATCGCATTAGGTCAATGTAGGAAAATTACCTCCTAATATCCCACCGCTGGGCAAAGACCTGCCCAGTACTTTGTATCTTTATTTAACATAACCATTGATAGATTGACACATTTTTAGCCGCGCCTTTCATTAGATCCTGATATATTCTCCATTACTGATACAAAATTTAGGCGGGAGATGGCAGTGGTCTTGATTGCTAGATACAATATTTTCATGATCATCTGCAATTACTTTTGCCTTGCACGTTCTTACGGTACATTGCCAGTATGTAGTCCTTCTGGTGAAAGAACGGTGATGGAAGCAGTATGTGTGCCCTTTGTACAGAATCAACTGTTTTCCCATCCTCGAATTAATGTACTTGAAATCTAAAAAACACCAAAAAATTATAATCTGTAACAGTGTTCATTATCTAAGTAGTTTACATTGCATTGCTCCGTATCAATTATTTACTTTACTGAAATGTATTCTAAATAAATTTCTGCTTGACAATTTGTACCAAAAGGTTCTAAAAGGTATAAGTTTATGATTGTAATGGAATTTGAACTTTGTTACATATGACACATGTTTAGTTGTTCTATACCTTGAAAATTATCACAAATTCTTGGCCTAAGTTTGCGTATAAATTTTCATTTTCAAACGTTAGTAAGAGTCAAAACAATATACCTACATAACTCGATCAAAAGAACACATAGTAAAACAAATGACAAGCGATATAAACTCATCTAAAAATGTATTTTATTTCTTTCTTTCTTTCTTTTATAATCTGCCCAGCCTTATCTTAAGTACTTACGTTTGTGTCAGCTTCTAGTCAAACCGAAGGCAGCTGTTTATCAGGACTTTACATGGAGCGATTACCTGTCTGTAATATTTTCAAACCCAATCACTGGGCAATGCGATACCCCTTGGCAAGTTTGGTTACTGATAACCTTTTTTAACTCTGGGAGGGAAATCATCAAATGACGTCTCCCGCTCTGGGCGAAGCAGAAACCCACCCGTGTTCCTTCACTTGCCTGTGCGCCAGGGCCACGGTTTCTTTTTTAACCAACCCGCAACCCTGACCCAGCAGGGATACGACCTTGTGGACCCCGTCACGATGTGCTGACATCTCTTTGAGGCGCGCGTGAAACACAACGCGCCGTCGACCCGGGCCTGGTCCTTACCGAGCGCAAGGTGCTGATAACTGTGGGTATTCTTCTTCGGTAGGTTTCCGGCGACCCGTAACAACGAACGGCTTAACGTAATTTCCGAAGCACGATGGGATCTAGGTATGTATTCTATTCTATTCTATGTAAACAAGATTTCCCATCCATGCTTCTACCGCAGCAAGCACAGCTTATCACCATCAAGAGATGTAAAATTAAAATAATAAACTAAACAATAACAGTAAGGTATATAACTCTGTACATAATAAGAAAGAAATTATTACCTTGAAAAAATTTTGCCAGCCACGTAATAAAAGAAGATAACGTTGTAAAGGACTTTATTGGATGAAATTAGAATTCTTAAGGATTAGTCAAAGAAGACACGAAATTAATTGTGTACGACGTACAATATTCACCCACCAACACACACATGCACAAAATTTCACCTTTATAATATTAGTGTATATTATAAAATAATATAGTAACCTTCAACCATAGGTATTCCACACGTCAAAATTACGCCAATAGAGTTTACGGCGTAATTATCATATAATCATCCCGATATGATTCATCGGCCAGTTGCCCGCCCGACACGACACCCTTCTGTTTGGAGGATCCGCCCTTTTATTTGGAGTATGGGAGAACTTTACGAACTTCACTTTTAGAAGTATGAGGTACGGGTCCTCATACTTCTAGACATTTCTTAACTTTAAGCAATGTGTGAAAAACGACCTCATGATCTAAATCTTGATATATCGGCCTTTAGGATCAATAAAAAGACGTGGTGGCGAATGGTTATGGTCTATGTTACCAGATACAACTTTACCGGCATCATTTACTAAAATTTTTGCCTTGCAGTTTTTTCTGGTTCTTCCTGAACACAGCCACTGGACTGTCCGTTTGGTAGAAGACTTATGATTGAAACAATATGTGTACCCTCTATATAGAATTAACTGCTTGCCCTGCATTGTACTTATGTATTTGACTTCATCTGGAATAAAGTCGTAAGTGTAAGTGTGTCAAATAGAAAATAACAGGAGTGATACTTCTCACATACCAATTTAAACAAGTTTTACGTTAAATTTGACTTATACTACCTTTTAATTTCAAGAAAATATACACATACATCATTGTCTTCAACAAGTGATTGTAGTTCATAGTTTCAGCATTATGATATGATATTAGTCAAGATGATATAGAGGTTGGGCGCGTGCAATTAATACGTGTATCAGTAAGACGTTAGTTTAAATTTCACGCAGTACCTATGTACTGCTATGTGTTTTTTTAATAACATATATACGTTATTAAAAAGAACAAGGTGTATTGTGTAAATAGTTTTTAATGAAATTAATAAATAAAAATTAATAATCACTGTTTTTAATGAAACTTAATTGTTTTTTGTTTTCTTCTTAAGCTGTATATTTAATATATAAGGTGTACATAATAAAGAGTATTTCTATTCTAGTCTAATGAGTGCAACTGATAGGCTTAATTAAAATTAATTTAAAGTAAGGGTCAAAAGTGCATTACCACTTTTGAACTTTATTACATTAACAATAAGTATCAAAAGTGGTACTCCGCTTTTGACCCTTACTGTACCTACATTTACACAAATAGTAGTGTTATTTTCATCACAAATATCATGCTTTCCCTACACATCACAGTACCTAATAGGACTTTTATAATACCACAAAAAACAAATTGTATTCTACTATAACTATTAATTTCTAACGTTATAACATACAATATCTTTCTAAATTCTAGTAATAAATACAGTTATTACTTTTAACTAGAAATACTTAATATTAAGTTGATAACGCAAATCAATTTCTAAGCACTGCCAAAATCCACATACTTTTTGATGGTAACGGCTCACATCCCCGCTCAGCCAATCAGAACCAGTGGAACACGACACGCGCCTCTTTTTGCCAAGAATCATATGTCAAGTGTACGTTATGTTAGCTGTAGGCCCTTATCTTTGCTCCAAACCCTCTTCTTCTTCTTCAGCCTATGGATGTCCACTGCTGGACAATGGCCTCCCCCAAATCTTTCCACGATGACCGGTATTGTGCTGCTCGCATCGGATCTGAGCAGTTGTATTGCGATGTGTGGCAGAAACAATTCGCCAAATGTTGTTGTGTCGGGAGTTTCGTCTTGGAGGGTCTTCAGATCAATCTCCCTCTGGCGCAGCATCGTTGGTCATGTTGTTGGGTTTAACAGAGCATAACCTCGCTCAACTGTCGTCTTCCTTTCTATTCACTCAGTTTTGTTTTGGGAGTAGAGGCTCTTAAGAAAACTCAGGCGGGATTGTAGTATAGCTCTAGTTTTCAATTATTAATAAAATCAGTTAGACTAGAAGCCAACTGCGATATAGTTGGCAAAACACTAGTGAAAATTCTCCAAAATACTATTTTACAACATTCTTATTGTATAACGCTATGCTGGGTGACTAAATGAAACTAGTCACATCCATCGGCTTCCCGCGACCTTCACCAAGACTTTGTTGGAAGGCCCCCAACAAGGTGGACCGATGACCTATCGGTCCACCTTGTTGGGGGCCTTCCAACGCTGCGTCTTCCAGTACGTGGCCGCCACTCCAGAACCTTACTGCCCCATCGGCCATCGGTTCTACGAGCAACGTTTGTAACTGATCATAATCATTGTCATTTATATTCTAATATATTGTCCGTGACTAATGAAAAATGTTGGAGGCGCGTGTGTATGCTGGTTGTTCTTTCCAGGTACAATTTTACCATCATCGTCCACAACCAGTTTCACCTTGCATTTATTCGTGGTAAGTCTTGTGCATTGCCAGTAGGAAGTTCCTTTGGTAGAAGAATAATTATTAAAGCTGTACGTATGATCTTTGTAAAGAATTAACCTTTTGCCTCTCCTGGAGTTTATGTACTTGAAATCTGAAATTAAGCAAATTTTTTAATCAGGCTAAAAACTACCAGATTTTGTTACATTGGAGTTGTTGAGACATGTGACTACTGCTAAACCGTACTTGGCCCGCATGGATCAACCATGCGGGCCAAGTACGGGTTACACACACACGGGGTAGGTACACTTTCGTAGGAGTAGTCTCAGTCACTCTCTCAATAGGGGCTGAATACGCTATGAGATTATTCAACCACTTAAAGAAGACGATTAATTTTTAAAACATTTTATTATAATAAAACAGCCCTTAATATTATAATATGATTTGAAGAACTCATAGAATTAACTTCAACAGATAGTTAATTCATGAGTGAAAAATTATTTGGAGTTGGCAAACTAGTAGTCGGTAGTCCTTTTCTAACCATAACATCATTTACACATTCCACCCTTCGTTTCTTTGGTCTTTCCCCAATCTTCTTTCCTTTCATCTTTTCTAGTCAAAACATACTTAATTTCGCGACATCTTCCTCATTTCTCCGGCACACATGTCAATACTATAACAACCGATATCCATACAATTTTTCAATTACCGATACCACTTTCGGACTTCCCCTTATGTAAGTACAACATGCGAACAACGCGTCATACTGACGTCACGCGAATCCTGCATCTCGCAATCAGAGTTTTCTGTGCAACTAGCACGCATACAAGTTCACTACATAAACCGGCGGGCAAAGTGGCCCGCCAGACAACCAGTCTGGTCGGAGGATCCTCCCTTTTCTATGGAGGATGAGTGAACGTTACTCCCTGTTCCTCATTCCTTCAATTTATTTCTTATTCTACACATTCGTGTATCACCACACATCCTTTTTAGCATATTCATCTTAGTTGCATGCATTTATTTCGTCGTCCTCCGTGGCGCAGCGGTTCACACCTGCCTGCGACGTGGAGGCCCCGAATTCGATCCCCGGCTAGGTCATGATGGAATACGATCTTTACCTGATTGGTCTGGGTCTTGGATGTTTATTTATTATAAATATAGTATCGTTGAGTTAGTATCCCATAACACAAGTCACGAACTTACTTTGGGGCTAGCTCAATCTGTGTGATATATCCGTATATATTTATTATTATTATTAATTGCTCTGGATTCGTCGCTTGTGTAGAATAAAATGTAAAGTAAAAAAGATCTAAAGCTTTATTTTACGAATAAAAAAAATAAAAAGTACATAGATTAGTTTTGAAATCACATTGGAAAATTTTGAAATGGCTTATTTATTTTTGTTGGTGGATGACTATGCTGTAAGCGACCAAACACAATTTGATTATGATCATTCACAAACATTGCAGCCCTACATTTCTTTGTGATGCGACTTGTACTGCATCGCCAAAAAGTAGTTTTTTTGGTAGCAGAGTAATTATTAAAACTATACGTGTAACCTTTGTGCATAATTAACTTCTTCCCTCTCTTCGAAAGTATATACTTGATATCTGGAATTCAATAAAGTTTGATCTAAGTGGCATTGCGAATATTTTAATATGAAAAGTAATACCTATAAATAATTAGCATTGTTCATACAATTGATATATGAATGGATCATCCACAAGCAGAGAAATCCTAAAAGGTTTTCTTTGTATATATTAAAACTCTATGTGAATTAGGTTAAGTGATTAGGAAAACAGAAATATAACATCGGATCTATTCAATCGCTTATTTAAAAACACAAAAAAGAACTTGTGCCGTTATAATTTTTTTCATATACTTAAATAAAAATATTAGCACAGCTTCAACAGTCTTCTGTTTGTAAGTAGGTAAACAAAGTGATTTAAGTAAAACAAAACTTTACTGAGCCTTCAAACTGACAAAAATAAATTACATAGATTTATTCTGAAACCAAAAAAAGAAAATCAAGTCGTTTTTGTTTTGTTGGTACTAGTGCATGACTACGGTCTAGGGGAGCTCGTCTTTGCGTCTCGTTCTGTGCGTAAATAGTAGCTAATTCGCTCTTTTTTTAAAACGTCAAACGATAGTCATTAAAAACGAGTACAATATTCAGGTATTTATTAATATAAAAATTCTAAATATAAAAGATCGATATAAATAAAAAACCTATAAAATAAACCATAACCGAATACATATTAAAAGAGCAAAATGGTTAATACATTTTTGTTTGAAGCACTTAACATTAATGAATACACATTGTTAAACTAGTGATATCCAAAAATTTTGCTAGAAATAATTACTTAATTTAACTAGTAGATTCAACATTTTCATACATTTCATTCATGCTATGAGGCTGTCTACTAAAATATTTTCTTCTTCGACAGAAATCTTAAAGCAGTTGATGGATTATGAAAATCGAGGATGAAAATGGATATGACTAAATGAAGTGTTACATTTCTCTTCATTTCTTATGGATAATACTCTTCTTCGATGCCCAATAGCCACGTTGAATGCGTGTATTACGTCATGCAAGATACAGTTAAACGGGCATATAGGACACTCCAGCAAATGGGGCAATAGTCTAATTAGAGATAGATTAGCCATTAATTCTCCGTTTTCACAAGGTATATCCTAAGCATCCTATTGCCCTTCTCGGCCTCTGTAAATAACTGCTGAGAAGCAAATGTTGCTGGGGCTTAACGAACTTGGGAGGCGCTTTGCTTTTTCCTTTAGTTATGAGGTTTGTTCTGGATGGCTCATGTATATTGAACAAAGATATTACGTCTTTTTAGCCTCTCCGAGGTCGTTGTGTACTCATAGAGGGGATGTCGGAAGCAAGACTGAACTACTTTTAGTTTTTGTAGTTATACAATAATGTCCCATTTCTGGACAAAGGCCTAACTCAATAATAATGTCATCTCTTACATCGTCAAGCTAGCATTTTTTTGGCCTACCTCGCTTGTTCCGGTCGGCGGAGGCGCCATGGCAAGACATTTGTTGTGCCGGTTTTCGTACCAGCACCAGTACCGTACCAGCGTAGGCAACCCTCTTGCAGTTTGTCTGCTATGTCAGGGACATGAAGACTGCCGCAGATGCGAGAGTATTATTAAGGCCTAATAAGAAATAATAACTTGTTCATGCTTTTTATGGATAGATTCTGAAATATTGTCCGTTTTTAATGTAGAAGTTGGGTGGGAGATGTGTATGGTAATGGTTACCAGATATAATTTTACCAAAATCATCTACATAAATTGTCGCCTTGCAGTTGTTTGTGGTCCGGCTTGAGCAGCGCCAGTATGCCGTTCCTTTGACAGAAGAGTATTTGCTGAAGAAGTACGGATACATTTTGTATAGAATTAACTTTTTGCCTCTCTTTGAGTTTATGTACGTGACACCTGAAATAAAGCATTATTGAAAGATTAGGTTTTGATATCAAAAATTTCGATTTAAATTCAATATTGAAAGATGATTGTAACTTATAAAATATAAAATGTAAAATCTAGCCAATATAACCAGTTAATTAAAGATGTGACAAGTTCATATGATTTATTAGGATAAAAGCAATACATAAAATTGAATCTGAAGAAGTTATAAAATATGTATATTATTTTTTTATAGCAATAAGGAAATATAAAAGTCAGTAACTTATAACAACGTATAATAAGTGTATAACGCAACGTATAACAAGTGATCAAAGTTTAGGTATTTTTTTATTTTAATATTCCAACATTGTGTTCATTACCTTGATAAATGTACGTAGTACGTAGTTATTATTTAAAATTACATTTGTTGACATATTTTTATACAAATCAATTTTTGAAATAAACATTTGACATGAACTCTCGCGATCATATATTTTGTTTTTTAATTGTTTCTGTATGTGCTATTTTATTAACATTTTATTTGGTATCTTTTCCCCAATGGTTACTGTTTATGGAAGGAGAAAATTTACACATGTTGTGTAAAATGTATTTTTATACAAAATTAATTTCATTTTTTTTACCGTATTGATGTACTGGAATTCTGGAACAAAACAATGTCATTATTAAATTGAAAAGTGGTATCTGAATAAAAACTTTAGATCAAGCCATACTAACCAATCCTGTGAAGATTTTAACTCTAATCTGTATACCTGTAAACATTATGAATTGTAAAATGAAGATAATTTAAAAAGATATATCTTCTTCTTCATCTTCAGCCTCTAGATGTCCACTGCTGGACAAAGACCTCCCCCAAGGCTTTCCACGATGACCGGTCATGTACTGTCCGCATCCATCGACTTCCCGCGACCTTCACCAGGTCATCGGTCCACCGACATCGGACATCGACATCGACGGAGATATACGAGTATAACATCTTGATATTGTTTGTGCCTTTAATACCGCAAGCCTGGCCAATGAAGAAAAGGAACAGGCTAAAAAAAAGACTTTTTAAGGTCCAAACCCTAGATTAAAAACAGGACCCTGTTAATGTAACTACACTATCTGTCTGCCTGTCACCATGTTGTATCTTATGAATGGTGGTAGCTAAACAGTTGATATTTTCACAGATGATTTCTGCTACTGCTGCAATAACGAACTATTTTTTTTTTTGTATTTATTATGGTAGGTACGAAAGTTTTGGTGGGCAAGTCCGTTTTGCAGTTTGTCAGTTTTCTATCTTGGATCTTGTTGAGCATTGCTTTCTTTGATAAAAGAATAATAATTAAAGCTGTACGTGTACTTTGTACAAAATCAACTGTTTGCCTTTCGTAAATGAAGTGTAAAATCATGCAAATCGATGGTCCCTAGTTAGAGTATAGAAAGTGAAAAGTGCTACTTTACAGAAGAGCGATATTAAGATTATTTTTTGGGTAATTTTGCCATGAGTGATTAAATCTTTCTAAAAATTTGAGTAAACAGTCACGTTGGCCTTAAAAATATTACGTGAAAGCGAAAATATAAAACTATGAATAGTTTTCGAGAAAATTAGCTACGAAAAAGAAGCCAGTTTCGATACATAAAGCAAGTCGAAACTAGCACTTTCGAATTTTTATATGGAACCACATATACAAACATTTTTCGGATCTGCCTATTTCGATATTCTACTTAGGATTATGTTAGAAATATATTAATGAATATGTCACTTTCGATTAATTACTGCGTGGATTGCTTATACTTACCATTATTTTGTATAAAATAACAACAACAGAATTTACATTAAACATCTTTATTAAAATATGTAAGTATATATTATGGTATTGAAATTGCAAGAAAAAAAATGAAATCTAAATTCTATTTCTGTCGGAGGCGTATTATTAGCACTATGACATTAATCACAGATATCATTTTAGGAATAAAAACCCAATGTTCATGATATCATTAATAATGTCTCTGTACTGACGAAGGAATAACTCGATTGCTATAATTTGAAAGTTGGTTCCGTTCTTTGTATAGAGAAAACATCTTGTTCATATTTAAATTATTGTCCAAGTACAGCTTAGAGGTATCTCTACATGTGTCATGTGATTTTACTGGTTGGAAGCAAGTTACATGATCAAAAACACTTTTAACCATTGCAGTATTAATAGTCTATTTATAGCTAGTCTATTACTTTTGGATGATTGGAGTGTTTACCCCTATTATCCATTAACGTAATCCCTTCTTTACTCAATTTACTACGAGCAGTGCGAACAAATTGATCAGTAATACATAAGGTATTTATAAATGTTTTAAGACAAACCTGTTGTCTAGTAATTAATGTATTATCTGCAGGAACTGGTAAAAAATATTTGGTCGTGAATTGTCTTCTAGATGGTCCTTCTGTCGTGATCCGCTTTTTATTTATTTTTTCTGTGAAGTTATTGATGAACTCCCACTGCCTGGTATGATCCGCAAGTTCCCAAAACTTGTTAAAAATGTTTTGTCGAATGTCTGTATTAAATTTTTCAGAACATTTCATTTTGCATGAAGATAAACAAACAGGGCGCAGTTCTTTTTTATTTTTAATCTTTCCATTTCGACTAACGTATTGTTGGCCAGAGTTTAATAAATACTTTCTTTTGTTATCATTCCACTTTTTGGGGCAACTTGATCTTTTTTTCCCGGGATTAATTTTAAAAGTCCGTTTCCTTTTGTTTCCTACACTGCTACATCGAGAATCACATTCCGATACGGTTGATGAATCTACACTTGGTGTCGGCTCAACATAATTCTCACCTAAAGGATCTTGTTCATCAGTTAGACTGGAGGTAATGAAACTAGTTGTAATGTTTTGTATGGGGGGACAACCAAAGTTTAACTTTGGAGAAGGTACTGGAGTTGTTTCCCTGCTGTTTGTGATAATAGATGAACTTTTCTTTGGACTTCCTTCGATGCTAAACGAGTTTTCCTCTTGCCCAAAATTTTTATCAGAAGATTCATCATCCATCAGCTCCTTTAAATTATTCCAATCGGAGTTATTAAAGGCACAGCTCGCGGGTAGCGGTGATTCTAGAAAAATAGTGCATAGGTAAGTAAACACAGAATATGCATTAAAAATAAATAAAATATCGTTACAAATAATAATCACATACATTGAGGGACTGGAACAATTTGCCAGCGGCGGTGTTTCCGTCGAACTAAATTAGAGTGGCTTCAAGGCTAGAGTGAATAGCGCTATTTACCATCAACGATTGCCTCACTGCTTAAGATCAGGCCGGATTGCGATCAAGTACTAGTTCATTATTAATCATAAAAAAACAACTCTTTGAGGAGTAAGTGGAACACAACGCGCTGCTCATCTGGACCTATCTCTACAGAGCGAAGAGCAATGCGTAGCTGGCCGTCCCGAAGTATACAGATTATATATAGGGTATAGTATACGGCCCAGTAGCCCACGCTTACTGTGGCCGACGTTCAGGGCGACTCCTGCGGTGACTACAGGTAAGAGGACGCAGCGATTGCCTCTCCCACAAGTTCTTCGCCTCTTGCTTTACAAGCATCTCTCCTTCACAGCATGAGGTGACGGCCTCCCATGCACTCTCGCTCAGAACCATGGCCTGTTTTTTCCGGGGTGGAAAATACTCATGGAAATATCCATGAGTATTTTCCTCTCTTACTGATTAAAAACCACCCCGTGTTCTATCTCACACCTACACTAGGGGTTGTGAGAGTGAACTCCGCTTCCGCAGCCCCCGATTGGTGCCGATCCTCCGGGAGAACCATGGCCTGAACCAAGGTCGGACGTGAGATATCTCCGCCACAAGGACACGGCGTAGTGTGTATACCAGTTATTTTATATTGAAATTCGCAAAAAGTGTAAAAGATTTAATTAGAATAAAAAACCAAAACTTAGAACTAGGTCTACATACCTATATGGATTGAACTTCCTCAGGTGAAATAATAATAACCAAAAGTAATTTTAAGTACCCTTAAATTACAATTAGTAATCTATTATTAGATTTTTATTGTAAAACTTATAATATATTATTCATTAGAGAGTTTTTGGACTGTCGAATGTAATGAAGGATTCTAGGGTTCCCTGGTGAGGGAGCTGAAATGAAGGAGTTATGCCTAAAATCTTAAGCGGAGCGAAGTATTCAAGCTAATCCGAAACGACATAGGTACCTTTATCAAAAAGAAAACTCCATAAAAGACATTTATCTGCGACTAGAATGGTCCTCCGCACCACCTGTGAGGCACTAAAAACCAATTGGATTCGATTTGTTATAACTAGTGTTTAAATTTTAAAGGCCAATGTTGATTTTGAATAAAAAACAAATTATTTAGTAAATTATTATAATTACTTTTTATTATGATAACAAGGTATCTTTCAATTGTGTATGGAATAAAATATCGACCGCTGCGACCTCGGCGGCATATTTCCATCACGATGGTCCAAATTTTCAATGACGCTGAGGCATAATTGAGGTTCTATGCCGTTAATGTGACGAATTATCGCATCTTTTAGCTATTGAATTGTTGCTGGCTTATCGACGTATACCGTGTAACTAGAAAGAAAGAAATCAAATGGTGCCAAATCACATGATCTGGCGGCCAATAGACATCGCTACCACGTAAGATAACATGGCCATTGAATTTGTAGGGCAAAAGAACCATTGTTTCGTTAGCTGTGTGGCAAGTGGCACCATCCTCCATCCATTTCGTCGGCCTCCGTGGCGCAGCGGTCAACACGCCTGCCTGCGACGTGGAGGCCCCGGGTTCGATCCCCGGCCAGGTCATGATGGAAAACGATCTTTTCCTGATTGGCCTGGGTCTTGGATGTTTATCTATATATGTATCTATTATAAATATAGTATCGTTGAGTTAGTATCCCGTAACACAAGTCTCGAACTTACTTTGGGGCTAGCCCAATCTGTGTGATTTGTCCGTATATATTTATTTATATTTATTTATTTATTATTATTCTTTACTATCCTGTTGAAACCACATATCGTGCACATCTATAACTTCCAATTTGGGCCATAAAAAGTTCGTTATCATCTCACTATAGCGAACACCATTTCACCCTTGATGTGGACGGCTCTTCAGCTACACTTTCGCGATCAGCAGCAATATTTTCTGCAGTACGAGCTGTACCAGCATGTACTGGTGTTTTCAAATCTCCTACAGACCCGGTTTGCTCAAATTTTTCCACGATTTTTCCAACTGTACGCACATTTGGACGATTTAATTGACCGAAAAAATCACGAAGTGCACGAAATGCATTTTTATTTGAACGTCCATTTTCATAATAAGCCTCAATAATTTGAACGCGTTACTCCATTGTGTATCTTACCATGGTTCAGATTGAGTTGAGAAATTTCAAATGAAATGTAGAAAAAATCTTGAGATTTAGGTGGGGTCCACATTCAACATCGGCCCTTAAAATTTAACCACCCTATACAACCGACGCAATCCATACTAATATTATAAATGTGAAAGTATGTTTGTTTGTTTGTTTGTCCTTCCTTCACGCCGTAGCTAAGCAATCAATCAACCTGATTTTTGGCATACAGTTAGTTGAAAAGATGGAGAGTAAGAGTAGGCTACTTTTGGTCCTAAAAAAACATCAAGTTCCCAAGGGAGATTAGTGGAATATTTGTATGTGTACACCAAATATATCCTTACTAATATTATACATCGGAAAGTGAGTTTGTTTGTACCACTTTCACGCCGTAACTCCTGAACCGATTGCTTTGAAATTTTGCAGACGTAAAGTTAGAAGTCCGGATTAAATAATAGGGTACTTTTTATCCCGAACATATATGATATTCCCGAGAGAAATTTAAAAAGCGCGATATAACCGAAGTTAACGCGGGCGAAGCCGCGGGCGGAAAGCTAGTTAATAATATAGCAAATATGTGCCCGACTCCTCGCGATATTGTATCGCGGCACAGCATCCTATCAGGTGTTGTAACGTTCCAAAGTAAAGTCCAACTGTTGTTTTAACATTAATACTCACAATTAATGTTAAAACAACAGTTGGACTAGACAATTCTCAATTATTTGGGTCTTTGCCATAACAGAACACATTTTTTAATGCTATCTATCGGTCGTGGGTGCGTTTATAAATAATTAGACACTCAAAAATTTCTACTCATATACTTACATAGGTACACAAACGGCCAGACCCGAAATAACCTGTATACAAATATTTGTTCTCGAAACTCACCGAAGCAGTCGGTTGTTCAGCCACTGCAGCATGCGTGTCATATTTAATTAATTTACATTATTGTAGCAGTCGTGGTGCCCTAGTGGTTAAAACACCAGCCTCTCAAGTATGAGTGTGCGGGTTCGATTTAAGGTCAGGCAAGTACCAATGTAACTTTTCTACGTTATATGTTCCTACTTTACGAGGTGAAGGAAAACATCTTGAGGAAACCGGACTTGAATGATGACCGGGCTTGATTTCTGGTGAAGCCGTACGGAGGACGGGTCTGAGCAGTTGTGTTGCGATGTGTGCCGGGTACGATGCGCCAAATTTTTTTGTGTTGGAAGTTTGGTCGCGGAGGGTCTTCAGATCAATCTCCCTTTGGCGAAGCATAGTTGGTCGTGTTGTTGGCTTTAACATTTGCATCACCTCGCTCAACTGCCGTCTTCCTTCCTATTCGCTCAATCTGAGTGAATAGGTTTTTAATAAACTAGCGCGCTTTACCATCAACGCATCACTGCTTACCATCAGGCGGGATTGCCGTCAAGCGCTAGTTTATGATTATTAAAAAAAAAAAAAAACTGAAATCGCCAACCAGTATTGAGCAAGCGTGCTGATTACGCTCAATCCCTCTCTGTAGAAGAGGAGACCTGTGCTCAGCAGTGGCGCGATAAAAAGGTTGGTGATGATTGTTGCTGTTTATGATCTTTTTCTAGAGTCACATTATTGGCCGAAATTTAAATCCACTATAATATTATTGCCCGGCTAGAGCCTAGGACAATTATGACATACGGTTTGCATGACTTTGAATTTGCAATTTGAAGGTTTGAAATATAGCTAACGTTAACTTTACACACACTTTTACAGTAAGGGTCAAAGTGGTTAACCACTATAGACCTATGCTGTAAAAAGGTTTTAAGTGGTACTCCACTTTAGACCCCTACTTTAAAAATATAAATGAAAAATAAAAAAAAAACGTATATTTTATTGAATTAAAGACAGTAACATCTGAAGATATGTTGCGCCGAACCCATATACATAAATTGGAAATTAAAAGAAACAAAATACACTTATTTACCACAGACTAAAATAATGGGAGGATGATAAAAACCAGCGACATCTTGAAGATATCAATTTTATATCCTGATGTATTCACCATTGCTGATGACGAATTTCGGTGGTGGATGAGTGTGGTCTTGGTTACCTGATATAATTTTACCAAGATCATTCAGGAATATCGTCGCCTTGCACTGCTTTGCGGAGCGGCTTGTGCACACCCAGTAAGTTGTTTTTTTAGTAGCAGAATATTTATTAAAACAGTGTAAATAATCTTTAAATAAAATTAACTGCTTCCCTTTCTTTGATTTGATGTACTGAAAATCTGTAAAAAGCAACGGCATTATTAAATTGAAAAGTAAATAATAAATTATAAATATCTAAATCAAAAATATTATTTTAAGCTGTTATACCTATGTATATGCTTTTGGTGAATTTTTTGAATAAATAAAAAATAATTAAAAAATAAACTAATTATTTAAAACACGCACATGTTTTAAAAGATTTTATTTGATTAAAAAAAAACACGCCTTGCGATCTAAATATCTAATAATAATGATCATCAATATAATACAGACGCTGTGACATTTCAAGTACTTACTAATTATTTATTTAGGTATCTTCACATTGGAACGCCATATATCAATAACACCAAGCAAAAATCACTTCATCGGCTGCTTTTCATCCATCCTGTTCTCCCAGGACATCGAAGAAGTGGCGAGATGGTATTTATATGATGGTATTTAAATTTTTATATACTTTCATAAGTGAAGTCGTGGTGGCCTATTGGTTAAAACACCAGCCTCTCAAGTATGAGTGCGCGGGTTCGATTCCAGGTCAAGCAAGTACCAATGTAACTTTTCTAAAGTTATATGTACTTTCTAAGTATATCTTGGACACCAATGACTGAAGGTGAAGGAAAACATCTTGAGGAAACCTGGACTTTAAGTCTGAAATCGCCAACCAGTATTGAGCAAGCGTGCTGATTACGCTCAATCCCTCTCTGTAGGAGAGGATACCTGTGCTCAGCAGTGGCGCGATAAAAAGGTTGATGATGATTGTTGCTGTTTATGATCTTTTTCTAGAGTCACATTATTGGCCGGAATTTAAATCCACTATAATATTATTGCCCGGCTAGAGCCTAGGACCATTATGACATGCGGTTTGCATGACTTTGAATTTGCAATTTGAAGGTTTGAAATATAGCTAACGTTAACTTTACACACACTTCTACAGTAAGGGTCAAAGTGGTTAACCACTATAGACCTTTGCTGTAAAAGGGTTTTATTTGGTACTCCACTTTAAACCCTTACTTTAAAAATATAAATGAAAAAAAAAAAAAGACGTATATTTTATTGAATTAAAGACAGTAACATCTGAAGATATGTTGCGCCGAACCCATATACATAAATTGGGAATTAAAAGAAACAAAATACACTTATTTACCACAGACTAAAATAATAGGAGACTGATAAAAACCAGCGACATCTTGAACATATCAATTTTATATCCTGATGTATTCACCATTGCTGATGATGAATTTCGGTGGTGGATGAGTGTGGTCTTGGTTACCTGATATAATTTTACCAAGATCATTCAGGAATATTGTCGCCTTGCACTGCTTTGCGGAGCGGCTTGTGCACACCCAGTAAGTTGTTTTTTTAGTAGCAGAATATTTATTAAAGGAGTATAAATAATCTTTAAATAAAATTATCTGCTTCCCTTTCTGTGATTTGATGTACTGAAAATCTGAAAAAAGCAACGGCATTCTTAAATTGAAAAGTAAATAATAAATATCTAAATCAAAAATATTATTTTAAGCTGTTATACCTATGTATATGCTATAGTGAATTTATTAAATAAATAAAAATAAATGAATAAATAAACTAATTAATTAAAACACGCACATGTTTTAAACGATTTTATTTGATTCAAAAAAAAAAAACACGCCTTGCGATCTAAATATCTAATAATAATGATCTTCAATATAATACAGACGCTGTGACATTTCAAGTACTTACTAATTATTTATTTAGGTACCTTCACATTGGAACGCCATATATCAATAAAACCAAGCAAAAATCACTTCATCAGCAGCTTCTCATCCATCCTGTTCTCCCAGGACATCGAAGAAGTGGCGAGATGGTATTTATATAATGGTATTAAAATTTTTATATACTTTCATAAAAAAAAAAAAAAAAAAAACATGTGCTGGTGTTTTGGACAAAGGCACAAAATGACGTGTTGTTGCTGGCGCGTGTCGCTAGTGACATGCGGAAATTATCTACACCTCTATTCATAAACGTTGCTTAAAGTTAACTAGTGGTAACGGGTTTATTTATAAATGATCATTAAAGTTAAGTGACGTGCAAACGTCAAAAATGTATGGTTAAACAGTCACTAATCAGTAGTTACCTTTAAGCAACGGTTATGAATAAAGGGGATTATCTTTAACAATTACAAACAATGCATTCGGGAGTTTTGGCGGGAAAGTCAAGCTGAGTGTCACGCTCGTTTTTCATTGGACTTTTAAAATTATTTATAGTGTTGTTTACTAAATAAAATGCGTGATTTATGTAGTAAAAAGTGCATTTAGTAAATAGTTTATAAAGAACAGTGAAATATCGCAGCATAGTGGCCACATCATGACTTTGCCCCTAACCTCACACGTAAGACTGGTCACGCTGCAGTCTTTTTCTTCATTCATAATTAGGGGAGAGCGGGGCTGAAAGTGCCGATTTTGACAAATCCTTTCAAGATTCGGATAAAACAAGTACTATGTCTGAGAGTAGTGGTTCATCCTAAGCCAAATTTAATCTATTATACGAATTTAACTACAGATTTTACACATTTTTAATAGTTTTTAAGAAAAAGTGATTTTTTTATACATAGGCGGCAAGGCACTACCAACCCCACTTTGGGGCAAGTTGTGCCGTAGCTGAGGTCGGTTGTGCCGTTGATAATGCTAGGAGTTTTACATGAAAGAAAATTAATTTAGAATTTAAAACACATCAATTTTATAATAATATATTTATTCGTTATACTTTTTACTATGAATCAACAGTTTTTAAAGTTTTATTGTATATAATACTAAGTATTATAATAAAAAAAACAAATAACCTTCACTTATGTAATTATTTCTAACTTAAAAGCATATTTTTTATCAATAGTTTGTACTTATTTTTATGCAAATGAGATCAATTATTAAAAATATCAGTCTCTAAGGACTATATTGCAAAAACAATAAAGATTTCTCATAAATTACAATTTTTCAAAATTATTATCTTATTGATCAGTCTCGAGTCTTTTTAAGAAATAAAAAAATATATCAAGACTAGTTATTCTCCAGATGATTGATCAGAATAGCAATTAGGACATACAAATGCTTGGTTTTCTTCATCTTCAATAGATTGCAAATGGGCCCAATTCTTACATTCTCTGCATTCAATCCATTTTTCTCCAGGGGCAGAGTTAGAATAGGCATCAGAACATATGATACAGTACCATTCTTGTTCGTCATCAGAACTGTCGTCATCTTGCAAAACTCTTCTCTTTGCGGGCTTTTTAGTCGGTTTTTTTAGTTTGTTTACCCTTTTCCTTGCCTTTTCCCTTCCCTTTTCCCTTAACCTTCATTCTTTTGTAGTTTCACTTTCTTTCTTCTTCTTTTTATTAGCCTGTTCTTCTGCTAAAGCATTTTTCTCTAAAGTGTCCGTAAGAACAGCTGTCTTTCTTTTACGTGCTTTATTATGTCCATTTAATCGGGGAGGTGCTTTAGGCAGTGGTCTTATTAGCTCTGGTGAGAAAACTGCTGTATTTTTATTTCCTGTGTTGTTATCAGCTGATTGAGGAAAAATCTGACGTGTCTCTTGTTCTTGATTACCTGATGGTGCTCTTGTACAGTCAGCGCTGCAATTGCTTTGCCCAGGAATATGCTGTAGTATTGATGGACTAGTCTCAATCTCAACATTGCTGCCCACATAATTTAACTCATCAAGATATTTTACTCATCAATTTGTATAATGACATAATTTGACTCATCAATTTGTAATTCACGTGCAACAGTTTTTAATTTACGTCCATCCTTGATGACTGCATCAGCAGCCCTTTGTAAAAGATCCTGAGATGTAGTTCCCCTTTCAGTTTTTCGCTTGTATGTCCTCATTCTGCCAAAGAAAATAATGCAGTATAAAGTATCATGCCCAAAAGTACCTACTTTATTTTTTTCATAAGTGCTCGCGTAAATATAAATAATTTTGAAACAATATAGGTTGCTTAGGGGTTGGTTGTGCCGCGGCACAAGCAGCCCCACATGAACGGCACATTTTACCCCGTTTATGATAGTGTGATATTTTGTCTCACATATAAAAATCTCTTTGCTCAAAGCATTAAAATTACACTGCATAACAAACTAGGATAAATAACAAACATTTTACAAAACTCTCATATTAAAAGCACGAAAAATGCTAGCTTGAGACCAAAAAGTATCGAAACGAAAATATTTACTTACGTGGCGTTGGAGGACCCTCACATGCACTGCCACTCGATCCACGTCGCTGACGCAACTAAAATGGCAGCCGCGTGTGTCCGACTGTTAGGCATTACGCGACAGAATACGATCGTATATCTATCTGTTTCTGTTTTCGAGATATTCGCGTCGGCACAATTTACCCCCGGCAGGCGCGTGCGCTCCATACAAGCAGAAAAGCTCTGCATACCCTAATAGTTTTCTAAAAAAATATATAATAATTTATATACTACAAACTTAAAACTGAAAGACTTTGTTAATCAGTTAGTGAGAACACTGCCATCTATTGGGCCTAGTGCTAACTACGAAATATCACTGGCCTTCGTCGCGACGGCCGCGCCACTTCTCGTAGCGGCGTAGGCACAAACAAAATGTACCTTTTCCATATCTGTCTGTGTATAAAATTATTTGCTTGTGTGCCTAAATTGTTGTGTACGTGTGCGTGAAATTTCATTGGCTTTTAAGGGCACGATAAGCACAGCTTCTAATAATGCGACGAATTTAAGAAGTTCAGAAATATAGCATGATTGTTGTTCGTTCAAATACCTTTTTATTTTAGCAGCTTATGTTGTTTCAATATTGGTTGTTTTAAGCGGAATTAAATATTCATTTATTTTAAAATTTTTTTTTTTGGTTTTACACAAAAGAAAGGTTGTCTTTATAAAAAGTATTATGATAATTATATGTGGTTAGCAGGCTGTGTAGTGTGTACACACAAATAAATTGTTTTGTTTCTCGTGTAGGTATTTTATTTTTGACAGTTCGTCGTTATAAAAACTTAAAAGACCTTGAGTTTTTCAACCTACTTGCTTTTGGATTTCAATACTATACTTTATATTGTAATAATTTTCCTGAAGTTTACAAATTAGCAAAATTTAATAGTTATGATTCCAATGAGTAGTGCATTACGCATATTTATGAAAGATTTGTCTATATTTCCATTTTAAAAGAACTTTTAGCGATTTCACAACGATCTTATATATATTTAATTTTTACAGAGTTATTTAAAAATAGATAGGCGCGTTGATTTAATTTATATATAGTAAAATATATTTTTTTAGTTTTTTGAGAAATATATTATTACTTATTTACAGTTCAGTTAGTAATACCATTTCATTGTATTTTGACAGCCTCCATGGCGTAGCGGTAGCGAACGCGGCCGCTGCGTAAGGAGGCGCGGGTTCGATCCTCGCGCAGTGTAAATATTTTTATGCATGAATATGAATATTTGCACTGGTCTGGTCGTGCCTCGGAAAGCCCGTTAAGCCGTTGGTTTCGGTTGCCATACGAACATCTAGTGGCAGTCGTTACGGGTTGTTGGAGCCCACAAGTCAGACGGCAGTCGCTTCACGGAAAATGTCGAAATTTTGCCAAAATCAGCAATTAGACTGGAAAAGCGGACCCCAGATTCCAAAGCTTTGGATGCGACTGGTATTAACCCTGAGATGATGATTTCATTGTATTCATTTGGACAAAAAAAAATACCTAACACCCCACGTATATCATTTATTTGCCTTGTTCTTATCATCAATCACATACTTAGATGTTCATTGTAGCCACGCACAAACATCAATTCAATGATGACATGCGAAAAAGTACGCGACTATGTTAAATTGAAACTACGTCTACGTTACGTTTTTTAAGTTTTACCATATATAAGCACAGAGATTTGGGTAGTAGGTATATCTATGCATACCTTCAAGAAAATCTCTGTGCACGCCCCTGACCCCCGGCACTTTCAGCCCCGCTCTCCCCTACTTGACATTGGCTAAATGCACAAACCGTGCGAAGCCAAAAAAATAAAGAAAGAAGAACAATGCATTCCTTCAGAATTCACCCAGAGAACCACAGAATAAGTCTTTCTCCGTCGCTATGATTGAGTATGACATGAATTTGAATATAATTATGTAAATAAATGTATTATACAATACGAATAGAAAACCCTGTCCGATCCGTGAAGGTATTGTTAGGTATCGATAACTGAACTAAACTAAACTAAAAAAAATCTCCAAAATTAAATAAATATTATTCCGCAAAAGGAGGTAAATTAATACATGTGCGGTAGGCGATACATGTGCGGGCGAAGGGGGGAAGGGCACGCGGCACGCGGTCGCATCGCTAATCGCTCATAACATAATAATACCGGTGTTGTCACTTATTAAAAAAAATGCCAATTTTTGCGGAAGTTGGAATTAATTTGCGGAAAAAAAAGATTATTACAAAATTCATTAGTATTGTTACTATGATGATTATGTAAAATTTCATATCGAATTTGGTCATGTGTTTACCTAACCTTTATTATCCTTATGGGTCGGACGGGGTTTTCTTTACATATTGTATATTTTAAATGAATTTATATATTAAAGCCTGTAATACTTTCCATCTTTTATAACATAGCGTCGCGGTGGATGAGTATGGTCCAAATGACCAGATATAATTGTACCATGATCATTTACTACTATTTTTGCTTTGCACTTGCTTTTTGTTCGCCCTGTGCATTGCCAGTAGGTAGTTTTTTTAGTAGAAGTGGAATTGGTGAAGCCGTAGGTGTACTCTTTGTGCAAAACTAACTGCTTGCCTTGTTGTGACACGATATACTTTAAATCTGGAATTAAAAAGAATTTCTTACTTGCCAGTATAGATAGCCACATCAAACCAACCCAATAACGTGTTATGAGACGATTAATTTTGTTCAAAAATGTATAAAAATGCGGCACTTAACTTTAAACATCGTCTATGAATAAAGACATTAGTGTTTAAGGGGTTTATTCATGAACAATGATTAAAGTTAAGTACCGTGCAAACGTCAAAAATGTATGGTTAAACAGACGCTAATCACTAGTTCACTTTAAGTAGATTTTATAACCACTCACCTCTCTTCAATTTTATGTAGTTACAATCTCAAGTAAAGCAAAGTAATAGAGTGATAATGCTCCCAGAGTGATAATGCTCATAGATATCTTCGTCAATGTTCGGCAACGGTCGTATTCCCCGAGAGTGATAAAGTGCATAAAAAGTGGTTAAGTGCACCACTCTATATACATATCTTCTTCCGAACGCTCGGGGAATACGACCGTTGCCGAACAGTGACGAAGATTTCTATGCGCATTATCACTTTGGGAGACCTGTATCTAATTATCACGCAGAGCATTAGTTGAACGATTTCTTGAAAGAGAAAATGAAAAATCAGTGAAATAAAAAGGGATAAAAACACACTTTAAGTTTAAAGGTTTTATTAGAATATGAAACATAAATGGTTTCCATAGTTTTAACTACTTTCATTTGGGACGGTCTAAAATACAGACACACGAGGACTTAACTTCTCTATTGGATCTAAATTATAAACAATAGCATACTAAATTCATGGATTAGATTTATTTTAAACACACACAATAAAAAATAACATTAATATTAATTAAAACTAAATTATGAATAATTGTAAGGTTTGATTAAAATAAATAGAAAATTAGAAGGAAAAGGTTGGCTACACTGACGATACGGATGACGTAGCAAAGTTTGGTGTTCGAGGATCTAAGTTAAAAAATTAATAAGATAAGTTACAAAGATACACAATAAGTTTAGTTTTAAAGGCAACAATAAGTTTTGTTATTGGAAGATTATCTTCTCAATAAGGTTGCTTGTTAATAGTATTGATGCTCATGATAATTACAAGTTACAATAAACTGATTTTGGATACAATTGGTTGTGCTTTATTTCTGAGGCTGTTTTAAATAATTTAATTAAATTCTACTATATTGTCCATTATTGCTGACAAGCCGTGGTGGTGGATGGCTATGGTTTAGGTAACCACATACAATTTTATCATTATCGTCTACCACTATTCTTCCTTTGCAATTTTTTGAGGTTCGCCCTGTACATCTCCAGTAGGTAGATTTTTTTGTGGAAAAGTATTTTGTGAAGCAGTATGTGTACTCTTTGTATAGAATTAACTGCCTGCCCCTCTTCGAGTTTATGATCCTGATCTCTGAAAAAAGTTGCATATTTAATATCGTTTTTATCTATAAATGTAAAGGTGGCAAAAGAAGCATTGTAAGGGTCAGTGAACATCTTTTCATATCGAGATTTCAAGATTCATTGGATGGCAAAAGTAACAGAACATTGATTGAATGACTTCTTGAAAATGAGAATATACACACATCAAAAGTGTCTAGGGATCAACATATATTTTTGCAATAACTTTTCTCCTGATTGATATTAATTAAAATTTTCTTTAAGGATTCATCAAATAAAGTGTTTTCGTTTGTCACAGTAACGATAAACCAAGTCACCTTTGCATTAATAAAGAAATTTGCCATTTTCCTAATAAAGGGATATTTGACATTTGAACCACTAACACAAAAGTTCGAAAAAAAGACTGAAATAACAGTTTTCTCTAAAATTTTATTGGGTAACTTAAACAATTAATAATCCGTGTTTCTACCGCGAACACTAACAACACAAGAACATCGGTTTGGCATACTCAAAATGAGTTCATCCAAATCACGCTGTGGAATGGCCGCCCATGTTCGTTGGCCGTTGCAACAACAAAAAAAGGTCTTCTTGCGCCTGGATACCCTCCATATTCGGCAGAGCTCTTCTCTGTAGCATATCCCATGCATGCTCAATCGGGTTCAAGTCTGGCGACTGAGCAGGCCAGGGCAGAACATTGATGTTAGCTGCGGCGAGAGTCTGTCTTACAACTCTTGCGGTGTGCGGTCGTGCATTATCATGCATTAACTGAAATAAGGGACCGATTTGCACTTATAGAGGAACGATGACGTCTGACACAATCGTCTCAGCATAAATTTGAGCGTTGAGGTTGCCTCTGATCCAAATCAACTCAGTTCTTCCGCCGATCCAAATACCCGCCCATACCATGATGGTTCCACCACTATAAGGATGGACTTCCTGGCAGGATTTTAATCGCTGTTGGCGTCCAGGGGTTCTCCAGTGTCGTATACGTCTTGTATCCGGTCTCATACCAAAACGAGACTCATCAGAAAAGCACACGAAACGCCATTGTTCTTCTGCCCAATATCTGTGTTCAAGAGCCCATTGATATCGAATCCTACGATTGTGCATTGCTATAGGTGGTACCCGTAGCGGTCTTCGGGAATGAAGGTTCACTTCATGCAAGCGGTTTCTGACTGTTTGGTCGCTAATTAAGTTCCCTGAAGAGTGATGAAGTCTCACGGCTAACATCATGGCGGTTATTGTTGGAGCTCTTCGAGTTAAGATTTGAATGTATCGGTCTTGTCTCCGTGTGGTGCAGCGATACCGTCCTCCTTGGCGCTCAGCCACGGTACCAGTGCTTCGGTAACGTGTCCAAAGTCGACTGATAACACTCTGACTTGTATTCAGAGCTAAAGCCACAGTACGTTGCCGGGAACCAGCTTCTATCATTCCCACGGCTCTGAGCATTTCTTCCCTGCTTAAATGACGTCGCCGCTCCATAATAACGTTGGTTTTAATCAGTAGTAGGGAAACAGTAGCACTAATAATGTCTTCAATGCGTTGTATGTTTTTATAGGGAAAATATTGACAGCTGATTTTCATCTTTTACTCGAATTTGATTCACAGTTCCTGATTCAAATTATGAAATGCACCAAAAAGGATCCATATAAATTTATAAAATCATAAATTTATTACAAAGCCACATCTCAATCTCAAGAAATCCGCATAAAAATGCTTGATCCCTAGACACTTTTGATGTGTGTAGTATCAATGAAATAGAGCCTAATAAAACACCGTTTGAGTTTAAAGGTTTTATTAGATTATGCATTTAACTAAAACTACCTACAAACTAGCTTTGGAATGAGCAAGTAGTTTTCATCTTTCTGTCTGACTGGCCCTTTGACAATTCAAAAGTGCCTGTAATTAGTTTCATCATCATCATTTCAGCCGAAAAACGTCCACTGCTGGACATAGGCCTCCCCCAAGGATCTTCACGACGAACGGTCCTGCGCCTCCCGCATACAGCGGTTTCCCGCGACCTTCACCAGGTCGTCCGTCCACCTTGTCGGGGGGCTAACCACGCTGCGTCTTCTGATGCGTGGTCGCCACTCGAGTACCCGTCGGCCCCATCGGGCATCGGCCCTACAGGCAATATGCCCAGCCCACTGCCACTTGAGTAATTTGGGGTTTATTTGAAATAAATGCTATGATTTCGTTTTTTTTGAAGTGAAACTTCTTTAGGCACGCTTGACTTGGGGAGTAAGCTGGCGAAAGCGTTACGAAAATTGATCGGGCAAGGCGAACGGAAGTTAAGTGGGGGATATAAGCACAGAGGCGCCCGTGGCGCGAGCTTGGTACTACAAGGTCTACAACGAGTTTTTTTTTTTGAATAAAAATAGAAGATCTATACAAATTTTTTTTTTTTTTTTTTTTAATTTTGAGACACGGATATTCGGATACACTTATTTATTTATTTATTTACACTTAATACTATACATTAAATTTTATGTTGTCTGACAACCATTAAGGAGGTCAGTTAACATAAAATTTGGTACCGCCTACTTCACAGTCCCTCCTGTATCCCCCCCCCCTACCTTACTCCCCCCCTCACCGCTTAATATCCCCACGAAACTACCCCCCCCCCCCCGACCCCCCTCATTGATTACCTCACCCTCCCGTGGATTATCTCGGGAACCAGAGGTCGTGGACTATCCGAGTTTGGGGTCCCCTGATTCAGGAGGAAGAGCCCGACCTTTTGGCCCCGAGGGAATCCACTACCCCCCTCCCATCCCACGAAACCTCCCCCCCCCCCCCCCGACCCCCTTTAGTTTACTCACCCCCCCCCGTGGATTATCTCGGGAACCAGAGGTCGTGGACTACCCGAGTTTGGGGTCCCCTGAATCAGGAGGAAGAGCCCGACCTTTTCGCCCCGAGGGAATCCACCCCAAAGTGATCGGGCAAGGCGAACGGAAGTTAAGGGCCTTAGTCTCATTTAGTAGCGTAAAATGGTCACTTTAGGAAGCTAATTTCTAATTAACGGCTTGGTTTTGAGATTTGAAAAAAATATATCTTGTCTATTGATTCATGTACAACATTTACTAAAGATGATTTTTTCGTAGGATTTTGCCTTTTGCCTTAAAAAAATAGTTACCAAAACGCTATTTTTGGCTAATATTCGTTATTACTTCTAAACGGCATTGATGTGTGGAAATATTTTTACACTGAAAAATTCGCGGTTAGAAGTGCTACAAATTTGCAAGAGCGTATTTAAATCCATCAACATTTGCCAAGAAAATATCCTTATTTTGAAACATAGGTTTAGAGGTGCTCTGCGCGGGCGCGGGCGGCAGTCGTGCGTTAGCATTCAGACGGGAGGGTTGTGTCGCTTGCTGCTCTGCTCCGGCTATCGCCGACTACGCGTGGTTGTCTGTGTGAGTGCAAATATTTACGAGCGAATCGTGTCAGTGTACGTTCATAGATTAGCTCGCAAATGAGAATTGAAGATGCGTCTGGTGGCGTAAGTATCTATCTACCTATACTCTTGTATTTATACCTACATATTACTGTATTTTTCTTTATAATTACTATTAGCTTTTGTAACCATTTTTCTTTTACAATTGAAGTTAAACAATTACGAATTGTTCCAGGAAATCTAGAAAGAAATCTTTAGACTTGAAAGGCAATAATCCGACTAACTACATCCGCTGATAATATATGTAGAAGACTCTATTCAGGTGAGTAAACACTCGCACTTAGATTATAATTTATAGGTTTGTAAGGAGATTTAAAAATAAAAATCTTATTAGAAATTTACGTAACTTGAAAATGTGATTTTTTGTTTATGGTGATATAAACCAAAAATTAGGACTCAATTAAAGGTTTTGGTGTAAAAACAGTTTTACAAAAAGTTTTGAGTTGATAGGACTTTTAGTTTTTGCGATATTAGCAAAAATGTGTAATAAAAACTCTTACTTGGATTATTTTAAATGATTCTTCCTGTAAATATTTCATTTCTATATGTAATTGTTTAAAGTAGCCGAAGCCGATGGACGCGGGCTGGCGGGCTTGGAATGTCACAGTTATCAGTAAATTTTTTGACGTCCTCCGTGGCGCAGCGGTCAACACGCCTGCCTGCGACGTGGAGGCCGCGGGTTCGATTCCCGGCCAGGTCATGATGGAAAACGATCTTTTCCTGATTGGCCTGGGTCTTGGATGTTTATCTATATATGTATCTATTATAAATATAGTATCGTTGAGTTAGTATCCCATAACACAAGTCTCGAACTTACTTTGGGGCTAGCTCAATCTGTGTGATTTGTCCGTATATATACAGTATGTTAAGAAAACCCTGTCCGACCCGTAAGGATAATAAAGGTTAAGTAAACACATGACCAAATATGATATAAAATTTTACGTAATCATCATAGTACCAATACAAATGAATTTTGAAATAACTTCCCCGAAATTTGCAAATTTTTAAAAAAGTGACAACACCGGTATTATTATGAGCGAATAGCGACAGCGATGCGACCACGTGCCGCGTGCCCTGCCGCCCGCCGCCCGCGGAAGGGTGCTTAACGCATATTTATTAAGTTACCTCTTTTTGCGAAATAATATTTATTTTTTTAGGGTGATTTTTTTTTAAGTTAGCCTGGTTTTGTATGCATTAGTAGAATCAGTTATCGATACCTAACAACACCTTCACGGGTCGGACAGGGTTTTCTTAACATACTGTAGGATATATATATATATAATAATAATAATAATAATAATAATAATAATAATTTCTTTATTTGTCTAGAATGCAGGTGTTACAATAATGGTGTTTTCGTCAGATATAGTCCCAGTACATTCTGCCTTTTGGCATACAAAAATATAGAGGTTCAATTGGACATAAAATACAAACTAGTTAGTCAAATTAAAAATGAGATCATGCCAAAGTCTAAAATCATTTACATAGTCATAATATTAATAATAATTTACATAGTCATAATAATAATAATAATTTACATAGTCATAAATAAAGGATAATAATAATAATCATTTACATTTATTAATTAGAATAAAATAAAGCAAACATTACAAGTCATCATTTATAAAGTCAGTAACAGTGTAATAGCATTTTTCTGTCAGCAACAATGACAGGAGTTTCTTAAATTTTATTACGGGCTGATCCTTTAGACAATTTGGTAATTTATTAAATATAACTGGTGCCATACCAATAATGTTTTTTTTAAGCAAAGCAGTGTTAAATCTCCCAGTACATAATATATTCTGATATTTTGATCTCATGGCAGTTGTCCGTATCCTCGTATCATTCAATGCAGGAAATAGGTGCATATTAGTTTTTACAAATACAGCCATTTCAAGAATGTATATACTTGGAAAAGTTAAAATTTTGTATTTCTTGAAAAAAGGAATGCAACTATCTGTAACCTTGAGACCAAAAATGGCTCTTATGCACCGTTTTTGAGCTTTAAACACAGAATCCCTTTCAGAACAGTTACCCCAAAACACTACACCAAACCTTAAAACAGAGACCACCAAACCGTGATACGCAACCATTAATGTATCAACGTTAACTTTCTTGGACAGACTGTAGAGAGTATACGCAGACGTGTTTAATCTTTTGCAAACTTCTTCAGCCTGCTGTTTCCAGGTCAATTGATTGTCAATAAATATACCCAAAAATTTAGTCACATTAACGCTATCAATTGTTTGGCTTTTATAATTAATTTTTAGGTTTAACGGTAGAATTTTTTGATAGAAATGCATTATGTTTGTTTTATTTAGGTTTATTATAAGATTATTATCGTTAAGCCAGTTTATTATTAATTTAAGACATTTATTTATTTCGTCTTCATAAAACTCTTTGTTAAGACAGTCTACTAATATAGTACTGTCATCGGCAAATAAAACACAAGGGTATGGGATATGTTGGGGCAAATCATTTATGTACAGCAAGAATAATAATGGTCCTAAAACGCTGCCCTGTGGAACGCCAAATTTAATTTCTCTAGGGCCAGATAAATATTTAACCTCACGTTTTGATATACCGCAAACTTTAGAGATTTCCGTATATTGAAAACGTCCACTTAGATACGACTTTATTAAACGTAGAGCATTCCCTCGTATACCGTAAGTGTTAAGTTTGGCCAGCAATGTTTCATGATTCACGTAATCAAATGCTTTGGTCATATCGGTCAAAATGGCACAAATTGGTATTTTTTTATCCACATTCAGCATTACCCTATTTATCAGATCGTATATGGCCATATTTATATTTTTATTTTTACGAAAACCTTTTTGTTCCTCACATAATATATTATATTTCGACAGAAAAGAATAAAAAGACTCATATATGACTTTTTCAAAGATTTTCGAAAATATAGGTATTAAAGCTATTGGCCTATAGTTAGACATATCTTCTTTATTGTTTTTCTTATGGAGTGGTTTAATAATTGTAATTTTAAGACTATCGGGGAATGTTCCAGCGGATATGCTTGCGTTAATGATATGACTTAGAGGGTTAGCTATAGTAGAACAGACAAATTTTATTACACTTGTCGAAATACCGTCATATCCATAACTCTTCCTGTTCTTCAGAGTTCTGATCACCCTTGTGATGTCTTGAGGGACAACAGGGGCCATGAAGATAGAGTTAGGGTTATATGTCATCTTTACAGCATTTTTAGTTGAGTTCAGGGGTGGAACTGAGATCTGGTCAATAAAGAAATCGTTGAATGCTTGAGCTATTTCGTTAACCTCAGTTAATATTAAACCATCTTTTTTTATTCTTGTTATGGGTTCATTTGTAGATTTTATATTATTTATTATTTGCCACGACGTTTTTGTTTTATTTTTGGAATTCCTAATTAAATAGTTGTTCTGTGCTTTCTGAGTCAATTTGATGATTTTTTTAAATTTTTTGGAGTAATCCTTGAATATCTTTTTATTTTCACAAGTAGGATTAAATCTTTGTTTCCAGAGTAATTGGCGTTGTTTTTTGCTGCAGATTCTAATACCTCTAGATACCCACTTTATCTTTTTTTCAGATCTTAAAATGACTGATTTAAAAGGGAAGCACAGACTATACAGGAGTTGAAATATTTCTAAAAACTCATCATAGGCTACATTTGGATCCTCTGTGCTATATACATTAGAAAACGATATGTTTTGAAGATGATTTCTAAAGATATTTAAGTTTTCTTCAGATATATTTCGTCTTGATGTTTTCCAGGTTCTAATTCGTCTTAACTTCCTGACTTTCATTTTAAATATTTGAGCCGTGTGGTCGGATAATCCGAAGTCTATTATTTCACTTTGGCAGTTTTGTTTTGAATTGTGCGCAAAATTATCTAAGCAAGTTTTACTATGGAATCTAGTAGGTTTATTTATTTCTAGCTTTAAATCGTAGTTCATTAGAAAATATTCAAAATCCAGGCTCATTCTATTCTTTTTCAAAATGTCTATATTAAAATCCCCGCATACAATAATTGTTTTGTTTGGTTTGGAAATCTTTTTGAGTACAATGTCCAGGTTCTCGTAAAATTGGTGTAGATTAGTAAGTTTTGGTGGTCTATACACACATATAATTGTAAGGTTTTGTGTAAGTAATTCAATTGCGCAACATTCTATAATTCCAGTTACCGAGTACCTCGCAATGTCAGGCAGTTCCTTATATTCAATGCCTTTCTTAACCAAGATACAGGCTCCACCGCGCTTAATGTTTCGTCTAGCATAACATGCCGCTAGCTTAAAGTTTTGTATGTGTAAAATATTTTCTTGGCCAGACATTATGAAATGTTCGGTTATACATATAACATCTAGATTGATTTGTTTACCTAACAATTCTTGTATGCAAACAACCAGCAAGTCGGACTTGCTTAAGAGACCCGCAATGTTCTGGTGCATGATGGTTATAAAATTAAAATGTGTGCTTTTATACAAGAAAAAAGTCACTATTTTTGTCATCAGGAATGTAACTAGTCTGAGTGGATCTGTCACAGGCATAAATAACAACGTCATCATTTGTCTTGTGATAAGTTTGAGTTGATTTGTCAGCGTTTAGGTTGAGAGTTCGATTTTGTTCAATATATGTCAAAAATTTAGTTCTGAATCCAATATGTAATATTTCTTTTAGTATATATCTACAAATATTAACAGTGAGGTGGCGTTGGCGTCGTGGTACAGAGTGACTATACCCCATGTCGACAAATAGAGCGTTATATTTGTTACAGATGTGACGAAGCAAACTATTCAAGCTCCGTTCATTCAAGTGATTGTTGTAAGGGACTTCCGATACAATAATGTTGGCATGTTTAATATTTTTAAACCAAACACCGAGGTCGATTTGAAAATCTAGAGGATTAGTATCATTAGTGCCTGTCAATACAATAACATAGTCATTCTTTGTTAAGGACTCGAAGTTGTAAGAATTGGTCAAGACGTCAGATGTTTTTGCACCAGGTTTCCAAAAGGACAATACTTCAAATTCTTTGCCCAACAGGGCTTGCAATGTATAACGAACATTTAGACCCTGGTCATCCCCCAGAACAATTACGCGTACCCTCTGTTGCGCAGGTATGGTTTTGTTGGCAGAAGTCATATTTAAGGTCGATATACTTTCCCGTGAAAAATTACTAGTGTCTTGGTTAAATACTAGTCACAAGTGCTGGAGTCACGATAGCTGGCGATATTGTAGTACCTTTTGTCACCATATTAGTGACATCAGGGGTCTCATTGTCAGAAGTATGCAAATCACACTTGTCAGTTCCTGGGGATACTACAACATTTTGTGATGGGGACGAAGTTATTAGGGTTGCTCTGTTCTTGTCATGCATGGATAGCCTTTTCTTCTTTCTATTTGATAGAGTGTTGGATACATTAGAGCAATCTATTTTTTTATAAACTTCTATGACTTTCGAACACTTAGCTAGTTCACTTTTTAGGTTGCTTATTTCGTCATGTAGATTGTCTATTTCATTAGTCGCAGTTGCAAGATTTTCTGTTAGTGTCTCAACCCTATATCTTAAGTCTTCACAGCACGATTTGTGCGTATTAGTGGAGGTATCTGGTAAACTTAACATTGTTGAGTCAAATATAGTTGTGTTGGATATTTCATGACATGATAAAGATCGCCTCTTGCGACGGAACGTTATATTTTGCTGCTCAAAGTTATCCATTATGAATAAATTGATAAATGAAATCCTTATAAAACACAAAAAGTGATTGTCACAAGTCAGGACGGAACTCGGGGAATCATGCACGACGGGTCGCCGTCGTACCTACCACACCAACCTGTACTTAAGTATAACTGTCAAAATAGATTGTCTGTTTCTAATCGTAGTAATAAATCAAACGGTCGTTAGTTGTTTAAATATTTATGTAGACAATTTTACCGCAACCTACAGTTTTTTTTTTTTTTAATTCTGACAAATACACTTTATCTTGTAATTAAATTACAGTGTTATTGTTTCACTTAAATTTAATGTTGTGTTCACTGCACTTATATTATTAAGTAATTTGTTCGTAGATTTAGTTATAAATACCGGTTGTGGCACTTTAGTTTTGTTTTTTTTGTTTTGTTCACTATACATCCACGTAACACTGAGATAACAATAGTACATAACATTTACACTATAATATTTACGTTACGAATGATATTTTTGGTTTTAATGACATGTAAATAATTTTTGCGATAAAAAATACTCAGATGAAGTGTGTGTGGCAGTAGCGCAATCTACCCTATATGATATATTCTGTTTTTCACAAATAATATTGTAATAACATTTTTCGACTTACAGAAAAGAAGAGAAAGAAACCAATCGACAGAACTTAAAAGTTTAATTTGCTTTTTAGGTCGAACACTAACGCAGTTGATTCTAGGTCAGACATCCATACAGAATGTCGTCAAGAAAATGATAATATTATATATCTCTATGTGCACAAAAAAACGATGCAAGTTCCATCATCATCATTCAGGTAAAATTATGCCTGCATGTCCTACAACCTATATTTTTAGTTTACAAATACATATATCATATACCTGTAAAATTATTTTTTTGTTAATTCTTAATTAATTTTTCTTGATAAATTCTTAATTCCTTGACATAAATCTCTAACAGTGTTGCAAGGGTTAATTAAAATGTATGTTATATCTTTTTTTAGCTCAAAATATCACCAAAACCTCAACAAATCTCAAGCTTGTTTCATCGAAGGGCGACGCATAATTAATATTGCTTACTTTTATTCAGAACTAAAGAAAATTGCCAAGCACGGAGAATTATAGACTGTGGTTTAGGATCTGTAGATATTGTTGGAGAACGACAAGTGGGACTACATTCCCTATTTATTTTTAAATGCCGTATGTGTATGGAAACATTTTGCACATCCTACAGAAATCAATATCAGCTGTGCAGTTGTAGGAACAATAGAAATAGACTGTGGCCATTCTCAACTGCAAGAAATTTCTGCAGCTTTAGATATGCCTATAATCTCGCATGTTATTTATTGGATCGAAGAATTAAAATTTACAGATTTTAAAATAACTCGTGTTTTATTTGAAACCTCATTACGACGAAGTACATTCAATCCGACGTCACTGACACAGTATAAATAGGGTACTATCTCTTTATGGAAAACGGCCGAAACTACGCGCTTTGTAATCTCAAGGCATCTATATAAAGCACGGTTAGCGCAGCGGTTAAGCTATTGACTGCTGCGCTGCTTGTCGCGGGTTCAATTCCCGCGCGGAACAAATATTCAGAACATGTCCTACAAGTAGTTGTTCCGGGTCTGGCTGTTTGTGTCTGTGAATTTATATGTTTAAAAATGCACCCACGATAAAAGTAATTTCTAGTGTGGTTCAACGTTTTTTTTTTTTTTTAATAAAAATATTACAAAGTGCCTAATGCGCGTTTGGTTTACGTTAACGCGATGAACTCGTTTATGTTATTCGCATTAGTAATTAATTCAAGGACACTGCAAAGACATGATACTCATATACTGAAAAGTAGTGAAAAAAAAATTCAAATATGTTGAATCGGTAGATATTACCATCTACCATTATTTTTTATGTGAATGTTATGATATATTATAATGTGTGGGTACTTGTTTTCCAAATGTCTGTCAGTCTGCGATCGGCCATTAAACTGTGTAACGAGCACTCCTTGATTTTATTTAAACATTGATCAAGAATACTAAAAATATATTATAGTACGATATTACCATTTATTAATGCAAAATATACATTTATCGTCTTGCATCCATACCCCCGTCTGAAATCGTAGGCACAAATCGCGACCTACACGCGGCTTGTCTGCATCTCTGGATATTCTTTGATTGTCGTTTTAGTTTAGCGCGCCACCGCGCGCATTTTACGAATTCGGGAGTACGGCGTTTAGCTCCGCCCACATGCACAAGGTCATTGAGGCTACTATAACCGTTAAGTGGGGGATATAAGCACAGAGGCGCCCGTGGCGCGAGCTTGGTATTACAAGGTCTACAACGAGTTTTTTTTTTTTTTTCAATAAAAATAGAAGATTATGCAAAAAAATTTTTTTTTCAATAAAAATAGAAGATCTATGCAAAAATATTAATTTACCAATGAAACCATGAAATAAATTTAAATATTTATAGAAAATTAATATATGTATACGTGTATACATGTATATATTGTACACACATATATATATATATATATATACATACAGATGGAGCGAAAGAAGTTTCACTTCAGTCGTGTGGTCATAAGCACACTCGTTTTTTTTTTATTTTTGGACCGTACAGAAAGCAGTTGCACACGAAACGAACAGATAATTAATTATCTAATTAGATACATATTTTTTGAAATACATTTCAATAATACGATAGTTATAATATGATTCAAACTAAAAATATATTTACAATAATTATATAAATTTGCAATTATGCTAATATTTATTAGCGCCGCCTTAGTATGTATCGACTACGTTCTTCTCACTCACAAGAGCAAAGGGAGGCAGCCCGTGAAACGGTTCGATTGAGAATGCAAAATCGTCGAGCAAACTTCAGAGATCAACAGCTAGATAATTTACGAAGCACAAGAAGAAATTCATCATTTCTTTCACAAGGTGCTACAATAGATGGTATTTAATGAATCGGGGAATAATTATATTTTTTTATTATTTACAATAGGGTAGTTGACTAAAGTAAACTAATTAGTCCGTCAGTCAGATTTCCAAAAAATCCTAGACACGTATTTTTTCTTTTTCATATAAACAAAAAATGAAGACGACACACTTTTTAGCGAGCAGTGACGTCACCAGCCACCACTCCTAATCTTTGATGCCTTTTATATTTGTAAATTTTTATTGATTTGATAAAACAAAATATATTTATTCAATATTTTTCTATAATCTGAATGACGGACTAAATAGATTTTTTTTTTAACCCAGGAAACATCCCTATTGTCTTAATTTAAAAAATACAAAATTTAATATTGCCTTTAAGGTGTAACAAAGTTCGCCGGGTCAGCCATTATTTTAATAAAATTCAACTTATCTAGTATACTTTTCGAATACAATAATCATAGTTGTATTACCTAATAGCCATTCAAATTCCTATTAAAATAAATATTCAAAAAACACAAAAAATTTATGCAAAAAATATTGATGCATAATTATGATTATGAAAATATGGAGAATTCTACTATGTAATATTATAAACTCGAAAGTTTATGAGGATGATGGATGTTTATTCCTGTTTCAAGCAAAAATTACGGCACGAGTTTGGATGAAGTTTTGATTTATACCAAAATAAACACAGAATATTTTTATTTCGATATTACAATCAAAACTCATTTGTCATTTGTCATTGATTTGAAATTGTAGGACGCTTCTAGTATTTTCATAGCCATAACATTATCTTTTTTTTTGTATTACATTTTTATTGTTGTATTATGCCTAATTAAAGTTCAAGTGTCCCTGTTTTAAATTTTGATATAATTTCCATCTTTTATGAAGTATCTTGGCGGTGGATGGCTATGGTTTAGGTAACCATTTACAATTGTTTGTTGAGAATCTATTACAATCTTCGCCTTACACTTTTTCCTTGAGGATCCTGTACACTGCCAGTAGGTAGTATTTTTGGTAGACGAGTAATTAGTGCAACTGTATGTGTACCCTTTATGCATAAGTAACTGTTTACCTCTATTCGATGTAATATACTTAAAATCTGAAACAAAAAAGCGTGCGTCGTGTTTGAAGGTCGATTACATCTATGTCTAAATAAGGTATCTACTTCAAGAAAGTCGAATAACTAATTTCCAACGCCAGGAGCACAGGTGTAGGGTCGCCAGCATTTCGGTATTCTATAGGATACATTTTGGAGAGTGTGTGCGGGAATTACGTGACTTAATTCCATCATCACCGTTCCATCATCGAACGACCTTGTACGGCGAGTATTCAGCTTTACGTTGGTGAAACAGCTACGATCCGGACGAAGCGTTCCAACTCCCGCCTCGTCTTTTATGCCGAAGGACTTGAATAATAATTTGCATGCGGTGGTATCACCGTCGGATTATCATTCAAGTGTGTTCAAAGCAATAGTGAATTGTGATTGTACTTGAGTGTTTATTAAGAGCCTTCTTAATAAACTAGTGCACTTTGCCATCAACGATCGCTTCACTGCTTACTATCAAGCGGGAGCCGCGCTGCCCAGCACTATTTTATAAAATTAAAATAAAAACTATAATAAAATAAGGCTCAGTAATACAAATAAATATTTTTAATGGTATAAAGCAGAAAATAATAAATTCGGTCACAGTCTTGTTTTAGAGACAATGAATAAACAAATCAATTTGGCTAGCGATTTTTCAATTATATTAATGTCAGCTTTCCCTCTGCCCTTAAAATACTGCCTGGGTCGAGAGACATGTATAGCCTGGTAACAGGATACCCAGCTTGGTAAGACAAAGAACAGTAGTACTTTTCTAGTTAATTTAGATTTTTTAATATTTGATGTACTTTCAAGCAATTAAATCAAATTACACCAATTAAAGCTCTAATGTAGCATAAAAATAACCACAATCAGTCTATGACGTTCCCACTGCTGGCATACAGGCCTCGTCTCCGTGAGGAGTGGGCCGTAATTCACCATATAGTCCTATTGCAGGTTAGTGGATGTCCCAAGCCGTCAGATTTGTTTATTGGAGGGCAAAAGATAATTTCCTCATGTTTTCTTCAGTGCAATGTAATAAATTATACAAATTAAGCTGTCTGGCTGAATTCCAATTCATGATCCACAATTGGTAAGTCATGGCCGATACCATTGAACCGGCATTGGTCTAAACCAAGTAAGTTAAATTCGGATATGATATCCATTACGGATAATAAACTGTGGTGGTGGATGACTATGATATAAGTAACCAGATACAATATTACCATGATAAGATACTTCAATTCTCCCCTTACAATTCTTTGAAGTTCGCGCTGTACATTGCCAGTAAGTACTGTTCTTTGTAGAATATTGTTTAGTAAAAGCATACGTGTACTCTCTGTGCAGAATTAACTGCTTACCTCTCTTCGAATTTATAAACTTGATATCTGAAAACAGTTACACATTTAGTATATGTTAATGTATAGAAAAAATAAATTTAAATCAAATCACAGTACTGATCATCAGAAAAATGAATAAAACACAATAATTAGGTATAAGTTTCTAACCGGCATTTAAATAGCAACATGCATGCCACATCCAGGTAGGATATTAGGGCAGTCAAACTGATTCAAGCGAGAAAGCGAGAGTGCATGAAAGGCCGTCAACTCCTTCTGTGAAGCAGTGATGCAGGCAAAGGAGGAGGCGGAGCCCGTGAGGGAGCGGGAATCCCAAAGCCCTCACGTCTCTAGCCGCCGCAGGAGACGCCCTGGTCCAGAGACAACTTCGAACTCCCGGCTACCGTAGGCGCAGGCTTGCAGGCGGCGACCAGTGGGCAGCTCACCGCCCGGTAAGGACCAGGCCTGTTTCACGCGCGCCTCAAGAAGATGTCAGCACATCTAACGGGGTCCACAAAAACCGATGTCTTCTGGGTTAGGCTTGCAGGTTGGTCAAAAAAGAAACAATTCCTCTGGCACACAGGCAAGTGAAGAAACACGGGTGGGTTTAAGTCATTAAAAGTGTGACACACCCTTCCGCTCCGCCCAGAGCGGAAGATGTCATTTATGATTTCCCATCCAAAAATGGATGGGTCTGGATGACGCTTGGAATGATGTGTGGACGCCTGCGCCTTAGAAGTGGTATAGTGTAGTCTAACTTACAAGAAAACATAATTACATTTCAACTGTTTTTATTCTAAATTCTATAATATATTCCTTTGTTTATGAAAAATTTGCGTGGCGGATGCGTATGTTCTAAGTTACCAGATATAATTTTACCATGGTCATTTACAACTATTCTTCCTTTGCAATTCAAGGCCTTCGTTCGCACTGAGCATTGCCAATATGTAGATTTATTCTTTGAATAGCATGTTGTGTAGCTGTAAGTGTACTCATTGTGTAAAATTAACTGCTTTCCTCTCTTCGAAGTGATGTACTTAATATCTGAAATAAAGCAAATTATTTGTCAAGTGAAAAGCTAGAATATTTCTGTCTAAAAGTGTTCCGTCAAGATAATATAGATATTAGTACCACCAAATATATACTAATGAATATATCAAATATATACTAGACAAAACGTTTGTTTTTGCTTACCAATGGAATCTAGCATTGTTTATTACAAAACTGGCTATATAAATAAATTCGTAAATTAATTTTGCCAGTGACAGCAATGAAGAAAATTGACAATCTTTTATGGTTTGAGTACTATCCTTTGGCTACTTTATATGTGTGCACATATTTTGTCATATCTTATGTACTTTGTGCAGATAATTTATTGATTCGAGTCAATAAATTGTGTCGACAACAAATACAATATAGTTCGGAAAAAAATGAAGACGCGAGGTCTACCTCGCTTCTTCATCTTCAATCCCCTCCAACATTTTCCAATCGTTTTTCAATCTACACGCGTCTAGCTTCTATTAGACGCCTCCCCCAAGGGTTGGATCGAGGTTATCTCGGAAACAGACACTTGGAAGTATATATGGACGCCTTAGCCTTAGAAGTGGGATAGTGTAGTATAACTTAAAACACAATTACATTTCAACTGTTTTTATTCTAAATTCTGTAATATATTCCTTTGTTTATGAAAAATTTGGATGGCGGATGCGTATGTTCTAAGTTACCAGATATAATTTTACCATGCTCATTTACTACTATCCGGCCTTTGCAATGCAAGGCCTTCGTTCGCACAGAACATTGCCAGTGTGTGGATCCATTTTTTGAATAGTATGTAGTGTTGCTGTATGTGTACTCATTGTGCAAAATTAACTGCTTTCCTCTCTTCGAAGTGATGTACTTAATATCTGAAATATAGCAAATTATTTGTCAAGTGAAGGAATAGAATATTTCTATGTCTATAATTGCTTCATCAAGAAAATATAGATATTAGTACCAGCAAATATATACTATACCACCACCAAATATATAATATGGTATAGATAAAACTTTTTATAACCGCCTATCAATTTGACAATTAATTTGCTTACCATTAAGGTAAGCAAATTAATTGTCAAATTGATTGCATTGTTTATTACCAAACTGGGTGCCTATAAAGGTTGTCTCTGACATCGACGCACAAACGAGTACCATGGATCCAGTACATGATTCTGAACCCCCCACAGGTGGAATTTTTCGCCAGTTTTTTCCTGATTATAAAAAAAATATGCAGTTTTTTTCACTTTAAACCGTTCATAATTGCTATACTTTTATAACCCAATAAGATTTTAAAGTAAAAAATAATGAATTCGCTAATTACACAAAAAAGCGCAATGTGAAAAAAACTCGAAAAACTATCCTATCAGCTGATAATGAGTTCACATCAGGGGCAACGTCATACCCACAAACACGCACGGCGGCACGCTTGCAACGTTCAAAGGCCGAGCCGACACATTTTTTTAAACACTGTTATTTCTGTAACCGCTCATTAACGATATAAATGACTATCACAATTTTATTAATGGCATGCGGTGTAGCCTTCTCGCGAAGTTTGAGGTACGATGTCAGATACACCCCGTATAAATAAATTCGTAAATTAATTTTGTCTGTGACAGTTACTGTTATTTAGAAGGGTCTGCTATGTAGAGCCATGAGGTCTTTACTTCGTAATTGGTAAAGCCACAAGAATCCAAATAATAATAAAAATATCATTTATTTCATATTCACCCATATTACAATCACAAATTAGAAAACACGAGATAAGAAAGGACAGAAGATAACATATTATTTTAATATTGATAAATTAAGAAACGATTGAAACATGGTTACTTTTTTTTTTTTGATATGGCATCTCGTAGTTGACCTTGAGAGGCCGTGACTACTTAACCGGACTTTCCTGTGGATGCCTTAAATGAATTTAAAGCCTCCAGCCAGGGCTTTAAAGCCTCCAGCCAGGGCAACATGGTTACTAAAAATACATCAATCTACGTCAGTCGCGGACTAATTTGACAGGACTAAATTAATAATTATCTTCTGTCCCGTTCATAATGAAATAGAAACAAAAATATGCACTAAACTTAAATTTAGCTTAGTTTGTGTAGTTTGTATCGGGGCCAATAAGTAATTTAAACTCTGAATTATTTTCCATTGATGGTGACGATCTTCGGTAATAGTATCCTTTGATACAAAATATCCTTTGTTAACTTAAAACTGTTTTATGAAATCGCGAAGTATAGTTATTTGATAGATATTTTAATATAATTTATTTTTCCTATATTATTTTTATTAGACATATAATTTATAAGTATTGAAATTAAATACAAAAATAATAATAATAACAACTTTATTTCAGGTGGTATACCGATATGAACTTTAACCTAGTACATGATTGGCCACTGATACACAAGACATGACCCACTTTTAGGGCATAGACAGTATAATGAATATCAAAATAATTACAACGTAACCTTAATACCTACGAAATTCTAAAATATTTTCCATTACTGATAAAGAAATGTGGGGGTGAATGGCTATGTTCCAGGTTACCAGAAGTAATTGTACCATGATCATCCACAATCACTTCCGCCCTGCAATTCTGTGCAGTTCTTCGCTCTGTGCATCGCCAGAGGGCAAGATTTTTTATTAAATAGTTTCTTGTGAAGCTATATGTATACTCTTTGTGCAAAATTAACTGTTTGTCCTTCTCCGAAATTATGATCTTAATCTTATTATCTGAAATGTAATAGTCATATTGAAAAATAGCAGAGATTTTTATTTATAACAACCGGACAAATGCAAGTTAGAGTAGTTCATGAAAGGTTTGAGAAAAGTTAAGTAAGTTTGAGATACCATCAGGCGGGATTGCGGTTAAGCCCTAGTTTATAAATATTAAAAAAAAATTAGTCCGTCTTATAGATAATAAAAAAATTAAGACCCGTATTTTTTATTTTGTCGAAATTACCAAAAACTACTGAGACTATCTAGAGAGGTCTACTATTACTATAACTATTTGCGTCACGCCGTGGTATATTTTGTACCACGGCGTGACGTCATGCGACATTTCAAATCAATATATCTTCCTAAGTATTTGAATGGATGAAATAATAAAAAATACGTGTTAAATATTTTTTATAAATCTTTTTTATGGACATTCTTTTAGGATACAACCCAATTCCAGTTGGTGCTCGCAACTCCACGACTATATGCGGTTTTTCGAGTCCGGTAACTGACCGAGGTGGTCAGTTACCGGACTCGAAAAACCGCATCCCACCTCTTTCATGAACTTAGAAAATAGTCCCTTTTTTTATCAGGTGAACTGAAGGATGGACAGCGGAGACGTAGTACCTATTAGATAACTTGGCTATGGGACTCCTAAAAATAAACCACAAAAAAAATAAAACCTTTAAAGCTTAACATATTTTATTATGGTAAAAACACTAAAAGTAATGTGATTTAACATAAACATACAAATATAAAATGAAACTTGATAATAGGAAATATAAGTTGAATGTTAATAAAAAGTAATTATTATTATTTCGCTAGTGTTGCTTCACCAAACTAAAATAGAGAATAATAAAATAATAAATAAGTAATAGTGAATAGTAAAATAGTGAAAAGTGAATGAAAAAATAAATTGTAACACTTTTGACACATTGTGTGAAATCAACGAACAACGTTAAGAAATGAAAAAAAAAAAAAAAACAAACACATTTCTAGTCTCGAGCGCCCGAACAAAAAACAATTAAGCTTGGGTTTCCGAAGACTGCTGTAGGCCTGGCTGCCCAGTGTTGTTTCGTGATGAGACAAGTTGAATCTGACACAGCTATTAGCTTAACCAAGAAAGGACGGTATCCATGAGCGTTTCCAGTGCGAGAAGCAGAGTTCTTCCGTTTTATAGTATACTGATATACCGTCCATTACGTACATAAAACTTAGGCGGTGGATGGGTGTGGATACCGTCCACATATATCAGGTTACCGTAATCATCCACTACTACTTTCGCTGTGCAGTTTTTTCTGATTCGTCCTGAGCATTTCCATAGAGTTGTGCCCTTGGTACTTGAATAATTATTGAAGCAATACGTGTAATCTTTGTGTAGAACTAATCGCTTGTCTTGCTTAGAATTGATGTACTTGTAATCTGAAACAGAGCATTTTTAATGTTATTATCAATTATATGTATGTATTGCTAGACTTAATTAGCAGTTCATATTGCTCGCAGAACCAAGACGTAGCGTTGGAAGGCCTTGCTCAAGGTAAACAGACGGCCTTGTTGAGCCACAGGACACGTCTAGCAGTGGACGTTTTCGGTTGAAAACGTCCACAAGTGACCTAACCCTTGGTATGAAAACGAACAGCAAATTATTTTTATGATCTACTAGCGGCCGTCAGCGACTTCGTTCGCGTGGAGTTAATTATGCTCCGTTCCTATTGGTTGCAGCGTGATGTTATATAGCCTAAAGCCTTCCTGGATTAATGGGCTATCCAACGCAAAAAGAATTTTGCATTTCGGACCCGTAGTTCCTGAGATTAACGCGTTCAAACAAACAAACAAATAAACTCTTCAGCTTTATATATTAGTATAGATATAGATTTTACTTCAATCATTAATTTGACGTTATTGTTTTTAATGAATTTTCGAAATGTATTTAATGAATTTCAGGTAAATTGCATTCGTGTAAAATATATTTTTTAAATTTGCTAACTCAATGTGCCTATATTATGAAATAAATTACGTATAACTTATTGGAACATTTTATTTTATCTATAGACAAAACCATTGACAATTCACAAAAAAAACCGATAACGAAAAAATACCTTTGTATAATTTGATTATGACTGACTTCCTGCAAATTGGCGCTAATGATATCCACCATATCAGCACAGCAGTGGACCTCTGTAGGTTGGGGCGCCATCATTAAATCCTCCTGCAACAGTGTCATATTAGATTGCCACCTACAGGCCTTCCGCGTCGCTGAAATGGCCCTAGGGCTCATACACACGAGTGCACACAGATTCCTTTGTCGTTAACGCATGTCGCTCATGTGTATGCAAGTAAATTGAGGTAGCTATGCAGAGCCGGAGAGACGTGATGACTGATGAGGTGTTTAGAGATCGCAGTCATTCGCTCGTTATTGGAAGCCAATTCACATCCGTCTCTAAATGCTGCAGGCGCGTCGTATCAGGTTCCAAAGATCGTCACTCCACCCTTGAAACCCTCCTAACGATAATTTGTCGATTTTCATTTACTTATCGCTAATTACATACACTCCATCATGAACGCTCTGTACTGGTGGTGGGTGATTATGGTTACTGTTGCCGGTAATTATCTTCCTATTCTTATCTGAGATGATTGGCGACCCAGACTTAACTCGAAACGGTCTCCAAAGCCTGGAGCACAGGCGTAGAGTAGCCAGCCTTTCGGTCTTCTATAGGATGCATTCTGGTGAGTGTGCAACGGAATTGCATGATTTGATTCCCCCATCTCCGTTCCATCATCGGACGACCCGTCGTACGGCGAGTTTTCACCCTTACGTTGTTGACATTACTGCGATCCGGACGAAGCGTTTTGCTTTCTACTTTATACCGCGCACGAAATGTAGACATACCCTGCAATCTTGACAATCATAATTTAAAAAGGCAAACCGACAGTTTCGCCCCGGAGAAGTGCCTTGGTCCGCGCCTCAGAGCTAAGTGACCGTTCGACCATCTTGACTTTCCAAAACGACTCTGTTCTCGTGCCGCCATTACAAAAATAACGTCACGGCGTTTACCTCACTACCACACTAATCAAATTAGCAACTTTCACTAAAATGCCACCGCAATCCACGACATATATTTCGAATCGGTTCGATTCCCGCACGGAACAAATATTTGTATGGCCTACAATTAGTTGTTCCGGGTCTGTATGTTTGTGTATGTGAGTTTATATGTTTGTAAACGCACCCACGATACAGGAGAAATTCCTAGTGCGGGGCAACAATTAAAAAAAAAAAAAAAAACAAAAATATTTTATTTCATGGTAACATTCTTATATATTCTCCACCACAAATATGAAATATTGGTTTCGGATGGGTATGGTCACTGGCTACGTTTAAAATTTGACCGTTGGCGTCCAGTGTGATCCTAGCTTTACAGTTCTTACTGCGGTGCGAAGAACACTTCCAATAGACATGGAACTTTGTTTTTTGATGATAGCAGTAGGTGAAGCCACCGTAATACACTAAAGGGTGTCCTTTTCTTGATTTTATGTACTGGTAATCTGTAAAAAGAATATTTTAGTAGATACTTCGACAAGAAATTGGTGATAATATTATACGTAGAGACTGAATTTGATGTCACTGGCCATATTTTAGGAGTTGAAGTACCGTACTTACTAGTAGGAAAAGTTTACTATTGTATTTGACGAACGTTGAAAAAGCGAAAATAATAATTTGTACCTAATTTTGCAAAATTTTGTATATTAAACAGCACTACCGTCCAAAAGCTAATAATACCCTTATGTCGCATTGGTTGATTTTCGTTGTTTGATGCCACTAATCATATATAGATTAGAAAAAAATTATTAGAAAAGAAAAAAAAACGTCGTGAATATGCCTTATGCCGTGAAATGTTTACCGCGCTGTAATGTAGGCAAGCAGCATTAGGCTAGATCCTCACTATAATGCCGTTCACAGTTCGTTCTCGGAGAAGTAAAAAATATATGTGTGCATTCAATAGATGAATGCACACATATATTTTTTATATGTGTGCATTCATCATTATTTTATTAAACCGAGATTGGACCGAGAACGAACTGTGAACGGCATTATAGGATCTAGCCTTAATAAACAGTTAATAACTCGTATTTTAATTTTTTTTTTTTTATCTAAATTGCCGTTAACAGAATTGTGTACGGTATTTTGAGTTTAGAGGACTTCAGCTTTATTAAAACTGCTGTATTCGAAAACCAACCGAAATAAAAATGCAATCCCATTCAAATACTATGACAACTCGGAATAAGAGACGAGTCACACATTCAGGTGTCAGCGAAGGAGAGGGGTGGGGTACTGCGGAATGAGTAGCGCACTTCAAAGCCTTTGACTCAGCATCCTAACCCAGTATTACTATATAATGAATGTTATTGAATTGTTAAAATCCCAAACCCATTGCTACTGATAGTCTGTTACGAAATTACCTTGCAGCCATTGTGGAGGCATGAGGAATAGGGAGTAAAGTTCACTCATCCGCTATAGAAAAGTGAGGATCCTCCGACCTGACGGGTGTTATGTGTAGCGGGCACATGCCTGACGGTTGAAGTTGGGAAGTTGTATGTATGCTAATTGCACGGTAACCTCTGCTTGCGAGATGTAGAATTCGTGTGATGTCAGTATGACGCATTGTTTATTATGGCGTTTGTAGATCACTTGTTACACTATAATAAGAATACCGTGATATGCTTAGTAAAAAGTAAATAATAATACCACAATAACTCTTACAAACGATTAATTTACTATATATATTTTTTTTAATAATACACGTCAACATTATTTATATACACTCACAAGCGCCCTAGTATTATTAAGAAAACAAATTGAGTCCTTGATACTCAAAAACTCTGGTCTATTAATATCAACTCTGAAATTAATAAAATAGTGGTTCAATTAATTCTTTGGCCACACAGGGGTGAATCCCGGGATGCGGGACGAAAAACGCTCGAGCCTTTTATGTAGAGGCTAACAACTACAGAAAAAGACTACTAACTAGAGAAAAAGAAGAACAAATAAAATACGTTTATTAGTAGTTTTTTTTTTTTAATTATAAACTAGTACATGACCACAATCCCACCTGATGGTAAGCAGTGATGCGCTCGTTGATGGTAAGCTATGTTGTGGATGGCGTGCTAGTTTATTAAGAGCCAATTCATTAAAAAAACTGAGTGAATAGAAAGGAAGACGGCAGTTGAGAGAGGTAATGAAGTGTTAAACCCAACAACACGACCAACGATGGTGCGCCAGAGGGAGATTGATCAGTGTAGCTACCATGAGTTTTAATTACGAGACTCGATGGTCGATATCGAGCGCATTTGGCTCTCTCGTTGGCTGAGAGTACTTACAACCTTGAAGCGGACAAAAGTCAAAACTCATGGTAGCCACACTGGAGACTCTCCATGACCAATCTCCCGACACTACAACATTTGGCGCATCGCACCCGGCACACATTGCAACACAATTGCTCAGACCAGTTCTCCGTAACGCTTCACCAGACATCATGCCGGAACACGACGAATCGCTTGGCGGCAAGGCTTTGTCTGGGAGTTGGCAAGAAAGGAAAGGCAAGAAAATATGAAAATTTGGATAAGAGCATGAGATCTAAAGAGAGCATTTGTCACCCTTCGCTATATCTTCATATTAATGTTCTGTAAATTATATGGTGTACATAATAAAGACCACCTTTTAAATAAAAGAAGAATAGGGTATATTCAATCCATTTTTTATTAAAAAAATGCTATGTGAGACCTCTCCCTCTCTCCTCCCCCGAACTCCTACCCTCTATTGATCGTTCGAATAATCCGATGAATTCTTTATGATTAAAACAAACGCCGCGCGATGTGGAGTACGGCCGTCCGCATGGGATTCACCCTGTTGTAGCCTCAAAGGGAATAAAAAAATCACAAGTCATAGGAAATAGAAAAATTTAGATTTTCCCTTAGGAGGTGATCAAAAGAATAAAGGAGCTTGAATATTTTTTTTCCTCTTTCCAAGTTTATCGTACTTTCTAACGTATTCCCCGTTGCATACATTGAATGTGGGGGGTGGATGCGTGTGAGCGTGAATGCCTGAAGTAATAAAACCAGTGCTATCGATGACTATTTTCGCCTGACATTTTTTACTTCGTCGTGATGAGCATTTCCAATGGTCAGTGCCCTTCTTCTCGAACTTATTATGATGACAGTACGTGTAGCCGTGGTGAAGAACTAACGGCTTGCCTTTCACTGACTTTATAAACTTGTAATCTGGAAATAAATGAGTATTAAAAACATACTTGAGTTCATCTTAATTGACTTATATACATTTATGGGAAGGCAATAAAAGAGATACATACAGTGGAATGATATGCGAGAGACCTTTTCCCAGCAGTGGGACAATACAGGTTGAAAAAAAAGCCAACTGTCTTCTATTAGTACCTATTTGTTATAAGTACTATTAGGGTAGGATAAATTTGTAAATGAGCCAAATACCAAGTTAAATGTAATGAAACTGCAGAGGTTTAATATAGGTGTATTCAAACAGCCATGAATGAAAATAATGTAATTTACAAATATTTGAATTATCAATCTCAATAACAGAAGTGGTAAGCCTTCTAATTTTCTAGTGAAAACTACTCAGACTCGCTGACACCAAAAATAACGAAATAGGAAGATATTTAAATCATTGTTCTGTCACTGCCAACTTCCAATTAATCATCATCATCGTTGAAAGCCTTGCGGGAATCTCATCCTGGCCTTCTCCCGCGATCTTCAGTAGGTCGCCCAACAATCACAAATGTTTTACAGAAACAGAGCGATGTTCTAATTTCGTTTAGCGCTACTTGATTTTTGGTATAAGCGGGTCTCGTCTCAATGTCATATTATGCTAAAGTTTAAATATCATAGCAACTGTTATCATGGATAGTCAAAAATTAACTTTGGCTACATTACACTACAGTCTAGTGACTAGACAGATATTAAGAAAAGGAAACAAAATATATCTAAGTGGTGTTTATGTGAATCTCATGTATGTAAGGAATGATAAGGAGTTATCTACTTAAATATCATTTAATTTGTATGGACTTATATATGTTTGCAAATTTAAGAATACCACTATATTGAAATATATAAGGAATTAAAAGAGTACTTAATCCCAAGCAGATCTCCTAAATCACACGATGTTATTGTTCTCGCCCTTGAGGCCTTAGTATGACGCGTTAATGATACCTGAGTGAAGTCTTAAGTTATTTCTTGGGGTTTCTATTATTATTTATTTACATATATACTTTACTGTACAAACAAAAATATATAACATACAAAAATACATTAAAAACTACAAATGGGCGGCCTCATCGCTAAGCCAATCTTTTCAAGGCATCCTTAAAATGGACAGTGATTTTCTTGGACATTAAATGGGGCCATAATTGGTAATAATTGGGGCCGTAATTATTAAGTATTAACAAACATATTTAATAAAATGAAATCTGATGAAAATTCACATTGACATTCCAATTTGCAAAAAAAATGCTTTGTTTTAAAACAACTAATTAAAGTAAATTCATTGATTTTTATTACGGAAAGTCTTATTATAAGTTCTAATATATTCTCCATTTAGGACACAAAACTGTGGTGGTGGATGGTTGTGGTGGACATTCGTGGTTACAACGTTATGGTCACAATCCAACACAAGTGTGGCTTTACACTGTTTGCTTCGAGTTGAAGTACACGCCCAATGGTCAATACCTTTAGTTGGGACCAGCCGTCGATGAGAAAAGGTGTAATCTTTGTACAGGATTATCGGCTTACCTTTCAGCGATTTTATATACTTGTATCCTGAAAATAATTGAGACATATCTAAGACATTTTACCAATTTCAGTTCAGTAACAAATTCATGCAAAAATATCTTTTGCATCCAAATTAAAAAATCTTAGTATTTAATTGGTTCAATTGAATAACGAATTTTGTTAAATTGTCTAATCATTTTCGGTAAATGGTGTGAAAACTGCTGTCCAAAAATATCAAGATGCAATTATATTGTCACCAGATTAAAAATATAATATACGAGTAGTACCCAACGACATTTCTGATTTTATTTTCAGAATTTTTTAACTTGTGAATTTTTTACTCTGTATTCAAAGTTTCAATACATTTTTGAAATATAATCTATAATTCGGAGTGCATTATAGATTATAATTAAAAACATGTTTTATATCGTTATGGCAGTTGAAGTTGAAACCTTACAATTTTATGAGATAACTTAGGCTTTCAGGCGATGGTGACGGTGATGTATAAGAAATAAAAACCTTCAGTTAGCTGTTATTTGATACTCTAATTGAAGAAAACATTTTTTAAATTACACAATGTGAAAGCGTCAGGCCAGCGACAGATTTCTTAACATTTATGCAGGTCAGTATCAGATTATGTATATGTGATATAAGCTAAATTTAAAATAGTAAAATGCACATGTAAATAAAAGCCAAAAAATCATAGGACATCACAAAATTCTTCCACATTATTAACCGGCCAGCCCTCTAGTCTCGAGAAGAGCCGATTAACCACTTGGCGATATCTCAAAAACTAAGTGGGCATTCGCACCCATTTTTTTTTCTCGTTTGGCCCTGGGGCGGGCGGCGATATCTGTTAGATTCTTGCTGACTAAAAACCATCGTTTTGTTCCATCTCGCACCTACGCCGGGGGCCGCGGGACTGTACGATACCCCCGGAACCTCCCACTGTTTCGCAGAAGCAAAATACCGCGTCCCCGGACTTCACTGCTCGCCATCGAAGCACATTCTGCCAGCGTATGCCGCGCCGTATCCTCCCGGCTGTCGACGCACTAGTGATATCAGGGGTCCCTGTTTTTGTGCCACAGGTACTTCCCAAAGTAAACATGGCACTCGCATAACATGGCCCAAGTGTTCAAACCCCCAAAAAAAATTTCTTAATTGATAAATGTTATATTACACTATTGACGAAAACCTAAATGACGAATTAGTTTAGAATTACAACTATTTAATAATTTAGATATTATTTTCTCTATTTCCTAATTCATCATAGATATTTTGACACCGTATCTTAAAAATTTTCCTAGATTTGCACATTACTTACATTAATTTGTACGCCTCCTGGCATAACATATATCCTGGTATATTATTAGATATTATTATAACAAAGCGCTTTGCTCATCAAACACTAGATCTGTGATTCTTTACCTATGCTATTAATAAAAGTATTATTATTATTTTGAAATCCTCAATCACATAACTTCCAAACAGGTTAGAATATTTGAAGTATGTATTCTGTTTTCTTTTTGTATTGTATGTTGATTTAAATATGATTCACGGTATTAACAAATATTCATTTTTAGAATTATAATCAATTATTAATCAATCCTCCTTAATACTACAGTACTATTTTGCTTTTCTAACATGTACTCTATCCATAACATTAAATTGTGGTGGTTCATGATTATGTTCATAATTTGAACGGATTATATTTTTGTGACAGTCCAGTACAATTTTCCCTTTGCAATTTTTACTGCGGCTTGAGGTGCAAATCCAATGTTCAATGGCTTTCGACTGGATCGTGCGCTGCCAGAAGTAAGTATACTCTTTGAGCAGTATTAACTGATTACCCCTCATCGATTTTATGTACTGGAGTTCTACTTCTGAAACAAACGGATATATAATTTTATTAGTGGTCAATTTACAATAAATACAATTTGACTCTTAACATTACAAAGTGCTATTAAAAAGTTCCGAAAGTTCCGTTTTCAGAAAGATTGATAAAAAACAGTAAAGCTTTAAAATGTGAAATATTTAATTGATCCTCTATAACTTTTAATTCTAGAGACGTAAGTTAATAAAATGTGCTTGATTTTACTTTCCCATTTTTCGTACCATTTTTACATAGCTGCTTAAACTAAACAATGCAATTTGAGTTTTCAGCACTAATCAGAGAATTTATTCCGGTTAACAAGAAACATCCTAATGTATTGACATATCGCCATAGCACCCATCCGCAGCACAAATGGATTGCTATCATTATACCAACGCCAAGCTCGGTAAAGAATAGAGGTAAACAAACCAATTTAGGGTTATCACAACTCACGTTTTACAAATCTCCTATTATTTATATGATTATTGCCTTTTACAATAGGAATTGTTAATAAGTAACTCATTGTTAGTAAGTATCACTAAAATGCATATTAACTTGGTATTTCGAAAAACCATTAAAAAGTCGACATTAATTTTACGTGATAGCCCTACAAAAAACGAAACATGGAATCAATCCGGTCTGGATTGCATCCACGTTTAAACACATTTTGAGGAAATCAGCCAATGAATAAAGTTGAGGCATTTGTCAATACAATTTTGCGTATTTTAATTACTTTCAAATCAACTGAATAACACATGCATTGCAATACTTTTAAGTATGGACTAAGTCTAATACATAAAAGTATACGTATCAAAAATTTAACCTATTAGATAATTACCGATTAAGCGCTCTATGCCAATCATAAGTGTCTAAACATAAATAAACTGTTTACATTAGCAGGAAATAAGATCATTACTTTTATGAAAATCATCTATCTAAAAAAGTTATTAACATCTGGCTTATGGGCATAAACAACCCGTTGCCTAGCAACGGTTTTTCTACCTCTATTCTTTATCGAATTTGGCTTTTATATAGGTATATACCTAAATGTGAATCAATATGGTTGAACCGAGTATTGTCACCTTAAGCTGTTGTTGTAGACATTTGAATGGTAGATTGACAATAACAAACCATAGATGTTAACAATAACTTTATTTCACCATTTATGTACACCCATATGTTATATAAACAAATAAAAAAAATAGTACTAGAAGTCTGTTCCAGCATAGCTGCAAAAGGACAGTAAAAACAAAGATGTGATGATTTGAAGTTTCGATACAAATATTTTACCCACATAACAAACATAACATCACGCCCGTTTTCATAGGACAGGATAGGGACAATGTGTCTCGTTCAGAGTTCCTCAATCGATTAATACAACCATGTTATAGAAGACAAGCCCGTTGCTTTTAACTGAACACAAACCCACTGGGCTGCTATTGTCAAACAACACAGAAAAGGAGCCCTAGTCAGCTATTACATTAGTGTCAGAATGGCCGATCAGTGATCTCATAATGATCGATTTTGACAAGTTTTAGAATCTACTAACGAAATGGCGTCATAATTACTTTCCAGCGGTCAATCACTGAAACACCACTCCATATTAATAAATGTTCAAATTGAGTAGTAGTTTTTAGAAAATAATTTCTACTAACGGGTTTTATAATAATGGCAAGACGTCAATGTCCTTCTATAACCATTCCATTACGAGACGACTGACCGATAATTGATCGATCATTATGAATTTGGCAGATTACGAACTTTTAGCACAATGACATTTGAATCATGTTGGAATGACAAATTTGTAAAAATAGGAGACTAGGGCCGCAGAACATTTTATTTTAAAGATTTAACATACTTCTCGGCGTCATCATTTAATTGCCGGCGGTTGGTGGTTATGGTCTAATATCGCAGTAATTATAACCTTATTGCCAGTGTCTATGACTAATTTTGCCTTGCAGTTTTTGCTGCGGCTTGAGGTGCAAATCCAGTGATCAATGGGTTGTGATAAGAGGGTCCTCTGCCAGAAGTAAGTGAATTTTCCGAGCAGTATTAAAGCCTTGCCTTGCCTTGATTTTATATACCTGAAATCTACAATACCAAAAAAGACCTTTGTAGTTTGCGAGCATTGAAAATTAAATTCTGTGAACCAGACCAGTGAATAAGTTAAGGTGTCAACCAAGTTTGGTTGAAACAATCACATTGAGACATTTTTATATGTATATAGCTTACTACAATAATATAATTTCAACCAAAAATGAAGTGAAATTATTACAGTTAGCTATAGTGATTGAATTGAAGTATTTTAAAATAGGGTAGTTGACTAAAAAAAAACTAATTAGTCCGTCAGTCACATTTCCAAAAAATACTAGACACGTATTTTTTCTTTTTTCATATAAACAAAAAATGAAGACGACACAGTGCGTTGAAAACTCGTGTGACGGGTGGCTGGTGACATCACTGCTCACTAAAAAGTGTAGCGTGCAGTGACGTCAACAGCCACCTTTCCTGATCTTTAATGCCTTTATATTTGTCAATTTTTATTGATTTGATATAACAAAATATACGTATCCAATAATTTTCTATAATTAGAATGACGGACTAAATAGAATTATTTTTTTTACCCAGGAGACATCCCTATGACGTAGGTAAGTATATAAAATTATCAATCATATACGATGTCATGATATTTCAAAGTCCATGGTCTTGGTTATTAGAAACTGGTACAACATTAAATAAATAATATTAAAAAGAAAAGAAAAATAGGAAAATGTGGTAATCGAAATAAAAACACAAAAGTTAAAAAATATATTTGACCCCAATTTTTCAAAAGGGAGATGGAGTTAGAACGCTGGTTTTCACTCACAACCAAACACAAATTATTTGATGTACGGACGACAGCTGGTCAAGGTACTCGAAACTGTCAAATGTTCCCAATCAACCTCGGGCCTTAATGCTTTAGGAATAAAGGTGAAAATCTAATAAGGAAATCTGACAGACTGTAGTAGCTTGATGTGCTGTCGTCTGTACATAATACTCAACTGTAATTGACGTAAAAATAGAAAAATATATTAGAAAAATAACTGATTAAGCTTTCTATATACTACGAAAGTGTACGGGACTGTTATAATTTAAAACTAACTCTCTCAACTGGCGATTCATGGGCACGCCAATAAACAGCACCGTGTCAGAAGCATAGTCAATGCTTCTTGCAGCATCTAACACCAGGTTCCCTTTGCATCTATTGCCAAAATTCGATGTGCATATCCAATGTTCTCAGCTGGAGCGAGTACGTGTACTATCTGCACATAATCATCGGTTTGTCTTGCATTGACTTCACAAACTTAAAATCTGTAACTAATACTAACCACAATATATCTCGACTAAACTTAAACTGAGCAGCATTAGGTCATATGTAGAGTTCAAACTTAGAAGCATTAGCTTCTGAGGTCGAGCTATTAAATACATACGACCTAATGCTCCTAGGTCGAGATAGTACTCGTCACTTATTATTAGTGTGGGATGCCAATCTGCTATCTAATCCGACGATCTAAGGAAGGCAGCTCAGATAAACTGCAGTACGATGCTGTGACCATGGTCCCAATTTTCATAATTTAAAACGTAGAAAACTAGCCGCAGTCTCATCTCGGAAACAAGAATCAACAACGAACTCCCGGCCACTATAGGCGCGTTTTAGTATTCTTAATAAATTTTCCATGACCACAAAAATATCCCGGTAGCCGATGGTTGTGTTCATTATTAAGGGCTATTACCCTATTGTCAATGCCTAGAGTAAGATTTCCTTTGCACTTCTTACAAGTTGACGTGCACAGCCAATGATTTGTGAATTTACTTGCGCAGGATTTGAAAGCGAAGTTCGTGTATTCATAAAGACGTATCAATTGATTGCCTAACCTTGACGAGATGCACATGAAATTATCTGAAACTATAACAATAATTAGACGTAAAGCTGTGCTTGTTGGTTTATTATTAAACTACCCCGGCAGGTCTCGTTCTACGTAAACAAAGATGGCGCCCAACATTGTTGCGTCACACTACAATTTGAGTGTCTTCAAGGCTAGAGTGAATAGGCTCTTAATAAAATAGCGCGCTTTGCCATCAACGATCGCATGACTGCTTACCATCAGGCGGGATTGCGGTCAAGCGCTAGTTTATAATATAAAAAAGGCAGTAATACTCAAAAATGTAACTGTTTTGATACACGACGTGGTAGACGGATACCTATTATATTAAGTACCTAAGCTTATAGGTACGTTATCTGTAACTGTAACATATATTTTAGTCAATTATTTTCAGTCAAGAAAGACCATTTAAAGTGAAAGCACACAAAACTGTTTTGGTCTAAGAATGTATAACGAACAGTAGATTGTTAAAAATCAATTGATTTAAAAAAATATTCAGAGGTATCAATAAATGCCATATATGTAGTTGTCCAACCCTTTGCTTTTATACAGACTGATGCTAATAGAAAAATGATTAGGACCCAGAAGAATAAAATATCGTATATGAATAAAAGAAAATATATTATATACAGGATTAGCACCTAAAACAGTGATATAACAAAAATGTCTACTTCACATTGGTACTACTTTTATAATGATGGGAACAAGGTTTAGTTAATAGAGAAAAAGTATAACAGAATTACAATATGTTTTAAGAACAGTCGCAGTGCATTGTCAATCTGTCAAACAAAAATGTGATTAATATATACTCACATTTTGTCCAGTTGATTGACACTGTGATAATATTATGACAAAATTTTTAAATCCCGCTTATTTTAAAGCCCGCTTGCTAATGTTACGAGACGGAACATATAAAGTTCACTGGATTCAGCTCTCGCGTATTTTCAACTTTCAACACTAAACCGATTGACGAAAATGCAGTGCACGATATAAATAAATTGTATCTATATGTGGGGTAAAGCATAAAAAGGGCAATCGTGGGACTGACCGACAAAATTAAAAACTGAAATCTGAATTTCAATTAAAACATAACAAAAAAGTTATAGCGGTGACGCAATCTATACCATTCTATATACTATACATACACAGAATATATATACACTTCTCATCAAAAACATCGAAACAGCTTACGAGTTTATGTTAAGTAAGGATTATCAGAAAGATATACATATTTAGAAATATATGTCATATGTCGTTTAATAGTGAATAAAAAGAGGCTTTAAATTCCTAATGTTAATATTCTAAATTCAAATTAAATTTTCATAGGACTCGTTTTTGGTAACGAGTAGGTAATTTTTGCCCTGTATGGAGTATGAAGGATATGAATTAAACAATAGGTACATGTGAATGAAAAAAAGCTCCTCCCCGAGCTCTTATGACTGCTTCCGTGCGGTTCTTCATGGATCGGATGTGAGTAACAATCAAATGTTGAGACATTTCATTCCATTATTCTTGGATCGCATGATGCAGCTGGCTGAGTGATTCCGAGGCCGGATTTCTAGCATGAACACGTCTCTTTAACTCATCCCATAAATGTTCAATGGGATTCATGTCCGGGCTTCTTGCTGGCCATTCATAATAGGGATACCGACTTTGGCAATATAATCTCGTACGACGCCCGCGGTATGCGCCCTAGCACTGTCGTGCATGAATATGAAGCCGTTGCCAATAAAATGTGCATGTGTACCGATGACAGTTTAGTGCAGGCAGACGTGGCCCAGACACGAACATTAGCTCTGTCTTACTTTCGGCGCTGATTCCTCCCCAAACCGTCCACGAACCGCCACCGTAGCTGACCTTTCCTTCAATACAGCATTGTGCTAAGCGTTCTCCATCTCTTCTATAGACCTTGTTCCTTCCATCGTTACCATATATAGAACAATTTTACACTCATCAGATAAGTGGACTTTGCTCCATTGGGCGTATGACCAACTTAGGTGCTCACGTGCAAAGCTAAGCCGTGCTCTCCGATGTTCTGCAGTTAATTTCGACCCATTTGCAGGTTTGTGTGGTACCAATCTACATTCCTTCAATCTTCTTCTAATTGTAGAGTCACTTACAGCCACACCACGTACAAAATGAAGCTGCTGCTGTAGTTGAAAAGCGTTAAGGCGTCGATTTCGTAAAGAAGTTGTTACAATAAATCTCGCTCCGAAGTAACGCAATTCCTGCCAGATCCTGAACGGCGCGTGAACAAACCAGTCCCCCGATAGCGTTTGTAGACTCTATGAACAGATGACAGGTTTAGATGCAATCTTTCAGCGACAACACGCTAACTAAGTCCAGAATCCAGTAATGCCACCACTTGGGCGGCCTCTGCCCGTGACGTGTCCATGTTTTACAAAAAATAAAAACTTTTTCAGACGTGCCGAAGCCGCAGCAAACAAAAAAAGAACAAAAACTTTCAAGATAAACGCAAAATTTTAGTTTACATTGGTGAAATGTACTCTAACTCTAAACACACATTAGTTTCAAAACAGTGATACATTTCGTTTGTAGATAAACAAATGAAATTCTAATTTTGAATTTAAAATTTTGGCTTACCTTTTTAATGGTCAAACTGCCAGCTATACATGATGTGTGTTTTTTTTTTTTAAATAAATACTCTTTTGTGTAAAATTTGGGTAGAAACCATAAAAAGTCCACCTTGAAATGGCTACCCATCAGGCAACGCAGAGCTCTAAGAGCTTTGACGACCTTGTTTTCACTCCTTCACAAACCCTGTTCTCCTTCTTATCTTACTTCTCATTTTCAGTATTTATGCTCTGCGCATAATAGGAATCTTCGTTCTTCCAACAATCGTCTTCTACGATGTCCTTCTCACCGCTCTAGTTTTCTTAAGTCTTCATTTCTTGTCCAGGCGGTTTTCCTTTGGAATGATCTTCCTCAGAATATCAGGACGTTGACCAGTCAGTACACTTTTAAAATTAAAGCTCGTGAGTATTTACGCAAGAAATTGGCAGATTCATCAAATATTTAATTTATTCTATTTCTCTATCTATTTTTTTTTTATCTCTCTCTACTGTTTGTATTTTGTATGTATGTATTTATGTATTTATTATAATATATTTTTTTTTGTGTTTCTCTTATAACTTCTCTTTCATATCGTTGCACCTACCATATTTTGTCTGCATCACCTTAAGGTAGACTGGTAGAAAATGCCTAAGGCATTAAGTCCGCCATTGTACAATGTTTTTCCTTGTACATAAAGTTTTAATAAATAAATAAATAAATAAAAAGGGAAGTGTTTCGATTTTTCTGATAAGAAGTAGATATAATAGAGAATAAGATAAGAATAAGATATATAATAGACAGATTGATGTTATGCAACGAAGTTCCTTATCGAAAGTTACACTAGGCACGCTTTGGAACATGAGAATTCAATTTCGACTGCCACAATAGTTTTGTTATTAATTTTAGCACCAAGTTATAAATGAACCTTACACGGAAGTTATTAGCGGTTTTTAGGATTTCCAAGAAACTATTAAATTCTACATAATTAGCCCTTAATTGTTTATTCCTGTTGGAACACAGGTTCATTTTCGGTGATAGGAAGTAAGCTGGATGGTACAGTCCGGGTGTCATACATATGTCTTCCATGTTTTAGTTCTAGTACAAATCGGCTTCCTCATGAAGTTTTCCTTCGCCATTTTGGAAGCTGTGGCGATGGAATTATTTGCACAAAGTAAAACGACAATCTAGGTTTGATCTTTCGAATAAATCCTGTAATATTCTCCATTTGAGATATAATATTGTGGTGGTTCATGATTATGATGTCGGTTACCAAGGTAGATCTTATTGTGGCGGTCCAGTGTTAGTTTTGCCCTACAATGCTTGCTTCTGCTAGCCGTACACAGCCAATGATGAGTGCCTTTAATGGGAAAATGTTTGTAATGCCAGAAAGTATAGTCATTGTATAAAATTAACTGCTTTCCTAATCTTGATTTAATGAATGTGTAGTCTGAAAATAAAAAATATTTTTATAGTTTTTGTAGTTTATACAATTGTTTACAGGAACTTTAATAAAATACTTTATAATTTTCAGTAAATGGTATAAAGTTTATAACAACGGCCGATGGGCAAAAATAAATGAAGATTTTTGCGACAAAACAATGCGATACAAGCAACATTGGTTCGTACAACAGCGTACCAACTGTCTTAGAACAAACGTCTCGGTACAGTACTATGGGCCTTGCGTCCTTGGAAGGTAGATCTTGCGCCATCTCATGTTTCTAGCACGGTGGACTGTGCTGGTACCGCTGCTGCGGCTACGTAGATCCTCAAGCGGTGCAAATACTGTAAATACAGCTTCAAACTTTAACTCAACGTTTCAAGAGCGAAACGCGAGGATAATAGAATAGAAAACTTTTATTTCCGACCGGAGTCCATAAGGTTAGTAACAATTTTACTTAACTTCTAGTGACAAGGCGTGTCTTCTTTTTAAGAAAATTTTTCGTCGGCTGGTTGACACTTTACATGACCAGACACTGGGTCGTTCGTTGGTCAAAGAATCAACAAGGCAATGTGGCAGTCTTCTGGGCATATTTTTGGCGTTTTTTGTATAGTCTAGTGTAAATAGTTGGTAATCTACTTATAGACACAAAAAAGTTAATAGTCAAAACAGCATTCAGCAGAGTAATTATTGTTGTACTTATTTACTTCAAGTGAATTGACGTCCGATAGTTCCAGTTTGAAAAAACGGACAAAAATTATTTTTCTTTTTAGAGTACATCTCATTCTAGGTATAAAAGTTAATATGTTCTCTGCCACTAACAAAATATGTCTTTTTCACTCAGATCATGGCGGTCACTGTTGGGCGACAACAAACATTTCTGTTCGGGCCGCGTCGCCCAAAGGTGACCGCGCGTCAGACGTATTTTTAAAATACAACTGTAGGCCATGGAACAGAAAAGTCTGGTGATAATATTGGTATAGATTACAAATAAAATATTTTTGTGGCGCATATAAAAGTTTATTATAAAAATTAGATAAGTAGGTACATACCGAAAAATATAAATTGGGTAAGTTTATTTAATGAATTTTAATAAAATATTCACAATTAGACAGTCGTGGTGGCCTAGTGGTTGAAACACCAGCCTCTTAAGCATGAGTGCGCGGGTTCGATTCCAGGTCAGACAAGTACCAATGTAACTTTTCTAAAGTTATATGTACTTTCTAAGTATATCTTGGTCACCAATGACTGAAGGTGAAGGAAAACATCTTGAGGAAACCTGGACTTTAAGTTTGAAATCGCCAACCCGCATCGAGCAAGCGTGGTGATTACGCTCAATCCTTCTCTATATGAGAGGAGACCTGTGCCCAACAGTGGGATGATAAAAAGGTTGATGATGATGATGATGAATAAAATATTCGGGACATAAAAAAGGTTTATTAGAACAGGTTTTGTAAAAAGTTGTAACTTTTTTTGTTTCCAACAAGGTCAGAATAAGACCGGTCGTTGTGGAAAATCTTGGGGGAAGCCTTTGTTCAGCAGTGGACCTCTATAGACTGAAGAAGAAAACCAATAATAAATAAATAAAAATAAAATAAAATAAAATAAAATAAAATAAAATCTATTTATTTCAGGCAACATGCCCATATATTGTTAGTGTACAACAAACACACTGATGAAATTTTACAAAATTATAATTTTTTGTCTGGCTCAAGATACAAAAGGGGTGTCAAGCACCGTTGTCCGACGCGGTGTCGAACGTGTTAAGTGAAATTCGTCCGTGATGTGGGTTTTAAGCCATATTTATTACTTGGAGAATAAATTACAAAGAACAGTTTATATGCAAATTTCAACTTTAATTCGCTATGTCGGTAATGTTGCAACACTATCTAGTACATATACTTATCGATATTTAAAATATTCTCCTTTATGTACATAATACTTGGGTGGATAATGTGTATGTTCTAAAACTGACGACACGATTCTTTGCTTAGCATCCAGTACGATTCTAGCTTTGCATTTGCTTTGATAATGAGACGTGCAAACCCATCGGAAAGTCCCCTTCGTTTCAGACCGAGTCGCGAAAGTGTATGTGAAATCGTTCAGCATTATCAATGGTCTACCTTTTTGCGATGTTATAAACTTGATAACTGAAAACAAAAACAAATTATTTTATTACATTACCTTATATTATATTAAATTACCTTATTTTCAACATCACTTTGTGGACAATGCTATTGGAGTTACGAATGGTAAGTAATATTTCATATTACTTTTTATATAAATTATAAACTAGCGCTTGACCGCAATCCCGCCTGATGGTAAGCAGTGACGCAATCGTTGATGGTAAAGCGCACTAGTTTATTAAGGGCCTATTCACTCTAGCCTTGAAGACACTCAAATTGTAGCCCAGTGTATAAATGTTTTTGTTCTAAGTAATAAAATAAAACAAAATAAATAGCAATGTGCAGAATCATTTTCATCATCATTATCAACAGCCTCTACTTGTCCACTGCTGGACATAGGCCTCTTTCATGGCACGATCCTGAGCAGCTCTCCGCTAGCCGCTACCCGCCACCTTTTTGATGTCGTCGCTCCATCTCGCCCAAGGGCGTCCTACGCTACATTTGCGGAGACGCATTCTCCACTCGAGGACTCGTTTAACCCAACGGTTGTCGGCCCTGAGGCATATGTGACCAGCCCATTTCCACTTCAGCTTGCTAATCCTCTCAGCTATGTCGGTAACTTTGGTCGTCTGTCGGATGAACAGCGATAAAGCTTGACATTTCACATAAAACCTCTCTTATTGACCAGACCAACAAGATCATCAGCGGGTATCCATTGATACACGCTGATTATCTTGTCCTAATGCCAATTCATTTAGGTTTGGCAACATATTATCTTCTTCTTCCATACTAAAAGGACCATATTAATTGTAAAGGGTAATAGCAGTGACTGAGTTTAATAATAAACAAAAAAAGAAAAACTGTTTTCATATTACTTTATTTTTCTTCTATATCACTATAAGCGTTGCTATGCCATAGTATTATTTTATTCGATACTAATAGTTGACTAGCTTTTTTTAATTTAACTACTTACTTAAATAGCCTTTACATTATGCATGAATAACACACATTCCCCTGGAATGGGTCAATTACGAGCTTGTAATTTTAGAGTAGTTGTAGTTTTCTTCGCCTTCCATCTTGTCAGCTAACCAGCCTATAATGTTTCTATCACTGTGACACAAGCTGCCCTCCGTGAGAGGAATTGTCCCGTAAACCACCACACTATTATGTGGTGTACATCAAAGTTTATACAATATGTAAAGAAAGCCCCGTCCGACCCATAAGGTTAGGTAAACACATGACCAAATAAAATATGAAATTTTACATACTCATCAATTCATCATAGTAGCAATAATTTTGAAGTAATCTTTTTTTTACCGCAAATTAATTCCAACTTCCCCAATATTTGGTAATTTGTTAAAAAGTGACAACATTATTTTCGACGGTATTATTATGAGCGATGCGACCGTGTGCTGCGTGCCCTGTTCCCCTTCGCTCGCGCTTGTACCGCCTACCACACATGTATTAAGTTACCTTTTGCGAAATATTATTTATTTTCTTACAGGTTTTTTTTTTATGTTTAGCCTGGCTTTGTAGGCATTAGTAGAATCAGTTATCAATACCTAACAATACTTTCAAAGATCAGACAGGGTTTTCTTTACATATTGTATAAATAAATAAACCACCACGCGGACCCTGTACGGGTGGGCAACCAGACTAGGGCAGTCGTGGTCCTGATGAACTGTCTCGTGTAACCGTTCATAGGAGTTATCGCCTCACGATCTCTATCCACCTAGTTGTGCCACATGTATTATGTATTTACATTCTCTTAAAAACACCATCACTAAGATAATACATGGCTGGCGGATGATTGTGAAGTTCATGTCTGGATAAAATTTTGTAATCATCATCTAATTGAAATTCCGCTTTACAATTAAGCTTGTTGTAAGATGTGCACACCCATTGATGAGCACCTTGTTTTCGAGACAGTTGTCGTCGGAATGAGAAAGTGTAATCTTTACTCAGAAGCAACGCATGGCCTCTTTCGGATTCAACGAATCTTATGCCGGAACCTGAAAAAAAAATCAAAATTATCCAGAAGGCCAATTCCCGTAACGAATATGTCGCTATCTCATTTAATCGATACACTTGTCAAAAAGGTAAGAAAATTAGACGCATTTTGAAAGATTGAAAATGAAATCAATCTGTGAATGTGGGGAACGTTCGTGTGAAATGCTACACTATATTTGTGGCTACGGTATTAAAAACCCTTAAAACAAAACTTAAACCCTTAACTCTTTCCGAAACACGATGTATTTGAAGTCTACTGTAAACCAATTATTACCAACTTTCTCATTTTTCAAGTCTTTTTTTTAAGACCTGCGATAAGAAACTTACTTCCAAAACAATGTATTTATATCTCAAGTTTTAACGCTTTATACATATAGAAAGTCTACTAAAAATAAGACAACATTGATAACTTTGTCTTTTTTGAAGGTAAGAGAGAAGAAAAAATATAAACAAAAAAAAGAACCTAGTTATATCCGAATATATTTCCCATCACACAAGACATATTTACACGGAGGAAAATTATGTTGATAACAGACAAAATAACGTTATTTTCTGCATCAGTCATGAGTTCATTCTTGCACTTTCTATTGTTGTGAGCAGAACTTCCACTTTCCACAGCACTTTCTATTCTAGTTCCATCGAGTACAATTTTTGTTCCTCCCCTAACCGCCATAAGTGTAAATATTAATAAGAGTTACTTGTGACTCTCCGAAACGAAATTTTAAATCTACCGAGAAATAACGCAACATTGAAAAACTCTTCCTTTTTTATTACAAGTCGGTTTATATACTAAAAAAAAACAAATACACTTAGTTCTGTAGAAGATAAGTTAACCATTTCTGCGTTTAAGTATGCAATCTATCAAAAATAAGACAACATTGAGAAACTTCTATTTCTGTACAGCTGCAGCAAGAAGAAAAGGAAGAACAAACGAAAGAAGGTACTAGTTACATATATCCACATATATTTCCCGTTATATAAAACGTACGTATTTAAGTGGAGGGTGATTATGTTCGTAATCACCTGAAATAATTCTATTGTTAGCATTGGTGACGAGTTTAGCTTTGCACCTCTTACTATTGTGAGTAGAACAGTTCCAATGAGTGGTACTTTTTGTCTTTGACTGACGATATCGACCATAGGTGTAGTCGTAAAGAAGAATTAATTGTGACCCTGTCCGGGACTCTACGAATTTGAAGTCTACTGAAAAATAAGACAAAATTAGAATTCCATCCAAAGGTTGTCTGTAAAAGATCGCTCTTAGCGATAAGACCGCCCATTGTGTCACCCTTTGTAAAATATTTTTATTTATGTTCTGTCATCTATATGGTGTACATAATAAAGAGTATTCTATTCTATTCTATTCTATTCTATTGTAAACCTTTTTCTGAGAACGGTGAAAACACGTAGAAAAAAATCGACTCCAACTATCGTTTCTTCTTACTTTAAATGTTTTTTTTTTTTTTCGGAAGTCGGTTATATTTTAAGTTGTTTTCGTAAAAACGTTTAAACTTTTCACCTTTTAGTTAGGAACCAAATTTGTACAAATACTACTTGCTATATAGAAAACAGTGACAGGATATATATGAATACTTATTATTCAGGCTAACTCAAAAACTACTCAAGCAAAGTTATTATAATTTAAATGGGATCAGACAAACTAAGATCCGTATTACAGAACCTCACTCAAAACTCAAGCTTTACTTAAATCTCGTTTGAAGCTATTTAATTGGTTGAAACTAGTTTTAAGTCATGCTTAAATCTTGAGTAAGGTACTGTAATACGGACCTAAGCTTTCTCTACCAAATTAATGAAAAGAATCACTGAAATATTCAGTCGAATCAAGAACCTACACCATTTTACAATCAGTGAAAAAAACATTGAAAAAGTTTGTAGTTACAAGCGTATATATTTCCCATTACATGAAAAGTACTTCAACGGTGGATGATTATGTTCATAATCAGCCGAAATAATTTTGTTTTCCTCGTTGGTGACGAATTTAGCTTTGCACCGTTTACTGATATGTGTAGAACAGTACCAGCGTGTAGTAGTCTTATTCTTCGGCTGAACAGCACGAGCGTAAGTGTAGTCGTTTATAAGAATAAGTTGTGAGCCAGATCTGGATGTTACGTATTTGAAGCCCCCTGAAAAATTAAACATTTCTATATTAAACTAAAATTATAAAATGACGTAGTTTACTTATAATTTTTTAAGTTGGGTCACTATGACCTCCAAACGGTGACGCTTCGCCCTCTGCCCAGCGCGATGTATGGCCGCCACGGCGTTGCAGAGCGTAATAAATTCTTTGATTCTGTAGCTATCATTAAATTTTGGATAGATTGATTAATATTGATTTTGTATTATCTAAATAATAAAAACAAAGAAAAGGATTGTTTTAAATATAAACTTGGTCTCATAGAATAAAATATTGAGAATGGTCCCCAACTATCTGTTACGTCTGTACCGACGTTCTCAAAAAGGTGACAAAGTCAAAATGGCTGCGGTATGCGGAGGACGGCCGAAAATATTACATGACTTGGGAAAAAGGCAGATTTATAAAGTTGTCTTGTGTATTTTTTATAATTACATATATTTTCTTGGAATTTTCAGAGTCGTGACTAAATGATGATTCTTGTATCACGTTCATATTACAAGGGACGAAAAACGGGAAGACAGATCGTCTTCGGTGGCGCAACGGTCAACACGCCTGCCTGCGACGTGGAGGCCCCGGGCTCGATCCCCGGCCAGGTCAAGATGGAAAACGATCTTTTCCTGATTGGCTTGGGTCTTGGATGTTTATCGCTCGTAGTATCGTTTAGTTAGTATCCCATAACACAAGTCTCGAACTTACTTTGGGGCTAGCTCAATCTGTATGATTTGTCTGTATAAATTTTTTATTCTTTTTTAATTTTAGTTACTTTTCTCAGTGATTTTCTGATTCTACTTTCTATTTGTTTTGCCGCTGTTGCTGTTCTAATGTTTTTTATTTCCAAAAAGAACTAGGCTAATTTTATGACACACACGACAATAATAAAAGTAAACAAAATCTACTACACATTTTTACCTTAACTCTTCTCTTCATCTCAGCGTTAATCCCAGTCGCATCCGAAGCTTTGGAGTCTGGGGTCCGCTTTACCAGTCTAACTGCTGATTTTGGCTAAACTTCGATATTTTCTGTGAAGCGCCTGCCGTCTGACCTCCACAAACCGAATGTGATATCGAAGTATTACAGTTAGACCAATTGTTGGACTTTTGAGGGCTCCAACAACTCGTAACGACTGCTACTAGATGTTCGTATGGCAATCGCGACCAACGGTTTAACGTGCTTTCCGAGGCAAGACCAGACCAGTGCAAATATTCATATTCATGCATACAAATATTTAAACTGGGCGGGGAACAAACCCGCGCCTGCTTGCGCAGCGGCCGGTTCGCTACTGCTACGCCACGGAGGCTGTTAACATTTTTACATTAACTCTCATGCCTTAACGATTGGCGATTCTCTTTATATCCATGGGTTTTGAAACCACGACATAATACCTATACGCCCCCTGAGGTGTTTGGGGTATAGCCCGGCTATACCCCAAGCAACCTCAGGGGGCAATTCCATAATTTAAAGAACATTCAGACTAGCCTCAGTCTCAATCTATCAAAAATACGTCTATTTTCTCCACATTTTTACATTGTTTATAGCTAAGATAAAATTCCAAGTTGAATTTGAACTTTATACGTACGAATTTGACTTCTGATTCACAAACAAGCAGAAAACAGAAAACATGTCACGTAATATGTATAACTAATATAATATAGTTTATACATATTATGATAGGTCTATCCATAAAACAACACTACAACATTAAGATTACCTTTATTTTAAAATAAAAATACAATATATGGGTTAACAACATTCCATGTAACCATCTTAGGTAAGAGGCATAACTTATTCTTAATTACATTTCTAATAATAATGTGATCAAAAAAGGATTAGGGATTGTTGGAACTCTTAAAAAGAATGAACGTTTTAATGCACCTAGGGTTTTCATCACGCAGGATCGACCTTGTAATAATGTCAGTTTCTATCATTGACGCAAACTCTGGATTAAAAATACAAATCTTTGATAAAAGCGGTATCTACATTACATGTAGGCAAAAAATACCCATAACCAGCAACTACGATTTCATTCCAATAATGTTTCACAATCTTTCGTGGACTTAGCTTTCAATTCATTATTACCTACCTTACCTATATTCTCTAATAACTTCTTAATGAAAGATAAAAACTCATCTACGTTTATTGCAAAAAATATTTCTAGAACTTAAAAAGTAGTAAAAAACATGCAAATAAAACTAATACTTGATTTGGATGCTTTTGTGACGATAGCGGCTACATACGAAGTACTTTTAGAGTTTGTACAATCTCGGACGAGAGTGAGTGAGTTGATAGTGAAGAAGCAAGAAAATAACTCACGAGTAGCAATAGATATAATACAGAATAGCAGTCAAATATTAAAAGTATTTGAAAAAGGAAGACACTGAGGGAAGATGAATAGAATACATTTAAAGGATGTGATGTATGTAGCCGTCTTAACAGTATATGAACTTGCAACGTCATTGGACGTTGTATGCAGTGTTAAATCTTTATGTACTGCCCGCCGTGTATACAGTACTTAGCTGGAGGATGAGTGTGTTCATTCTCAAGGCCTATGATGGCAAATTTCTCATCCAACTTCAGCTTTGCATTGCAGCCCCTACAGTTATGTGTGGAGCAATACCAGTGGAAGTACTTGGTCTTCTTGCATTGTTTCTTGCAGTAATATGTGTAGTCGTTGAACATAACCAGATGCTTCCCTGAGTACCTTGATTTCGCCAGTAGGATCACTGAAAAGAGAAACTGATCAGTACTGAACTTGGAGAAATTTGTTTATTTAGCCATTTCCCTAGGATGTGGAATCTGAAGTCTGCCCAAATGCGACTGTTTAGCTTTATGACGAATCCTTGCAAAGAGTTAAAATTCGAAAGCTAGAACATAACGGAATACTTTTTAGACCTCCCAGTTCACTTATTACTGAAAGCCGTTCGCTATGGAATCGATCGATTGTTATGTAAGCGGATTGAATGGAATCGAAACCCATGTGGTACCGGGTCCAAATCCTCCCGTGGGTGTCGTAAGAGGCGATTAAGGGAACTCTCATCACGGAAGCGGGCAGCAGCGCTTCTCCTGTGGAATGTCAAATTACTGCAATCCCCAACCTGCCTGCAAAACGTGGGGATTATGGCAAACCCAATGCAATGAAAGCCTTGGGGAAGGCCTTTGTCCAACCCAGCAGTGGACCTCTATAAGCTGGAGAAGTAGAATTAGGGAATTAGTGGCCTTATAGCAGGCCAAATAAAACAAGATCAATGATCACCACAAGTTTATTACATTATCTGTACTCATAAGTTCGTAACCAGGAATGCGATTATGTAACCATCTCTCCATAAAAACTTAGGTGATATGAGTGTGGAGTGAGTTTTCCAACTAATGCTAAATGCCTGTGTCAACACTATTGGCACCTCATTACAAGCTCACTTCACACAACTTTTACCTGTTAAGATTTTAACAGAATCCTATCGCAATGTGCTTGCCTTTAAGGGGGAAACGCTAGTGTACAACGCGAAAATAACTTATTTTTTTAGTGTTTTTGCAATTTACGATAAAAGAACGATGAGTTGTTATCGAAGATTACGATAATGCTTGCATTATGTGTTTTACGGAGTCATACAAGCATAAGCAGGCACTAAGGTTTTCGATAGATCGTGTCGTCTTGGTAACTATTTTGTTTTTTCTTACTCAGTAATAATAAGAGAGCATATATGCTCGACATGTGATGATATTGCCTATACTAAAATGTAAAACGGACACTATTTTTACGTACAAATAGAAAGGTTGGGGTAAGAATTCATATCACTGTTGAGGTTTTCTTTAACGTTATAAAGTAGTACTTGACCGCGATCCCGCCTGATGATAAGTAATGATGCAATCGTTTATAGTAAAGCCCTAGTTTATTAAGAGCCAATAGGGATGTTTCCTGGGTAAAAAAAAATATTTAATTTAGTCCGTCATTCAGATTATAGAAAAATATTGGATAAGTATGTATATTTTGTTTTATCAAATCAATAAAAATTGACAAATATAAAAGGCATCAAAGATCAGGAGTTGTGGCTGGTGACGTCACTGCTCGCTAAAAAGTGTAGCATGCAGTGACGTCACACGAGTTTTCAACGCACTGTGTCGTCTTCATTTTTCGTTTATGTGAAAAAATAAAAAATACGTGTCTAGTATTTTTTGGAAATCTGACTGACGTCGACGAATATAAGTATGTATATTTTGTTTTATCAAATCAATAAAAATTGACAAATATAAAAGGCATCAAAGATCAGGAGTTGTGGCTGGTGACGTCACTGCTCGCTAAAAAGTGTAGCATGCAGTGACGTCACACGAGTTTTCAACGCACTGTGTCGTCTTCATTTTTCGTTTATGTGAAAAAATAAAAAATACGTGTCTAGTATTTTTTGGAAATCTGACTGACGGACTAATTCGTTTTTTTTTGTAGTAAGGTACCCTATTCAGTCTAGCTTTGAAGACAATTAAATTGTCGTCAAACGAGAAGACTTTCGCAGACAAATTATTCCAGTTCATCGAAGTTCGCCACCTAGCGCATCCCCCTTAAGTAAAGTTAATTTTAATTCTTAACTAATTGAATGTACGGACGACAATAGGTCAAGCTACCCCAAACTGTCAATTTTTTCCAATCGACCTTGAACCTTAAGAGGGAACTCTAGTGGAACTTTTTCTATACAAACGTATTCCGCTGTTTTCTTCGTGGATGCTTTTAGAGCATTTTTTTTCTACGATTTTACACCGTGATTATACGTGCCCCTATCATTTGATTTTTTCCGAAGCTTAATTAATAAAAGAAATACGATATCTCAAAATCGCTAAAAATAACCCATTTTTATCGTGTTGTTCAGATGACTATTAGACAAGCGTGATAAGTTTTTGACAAAAAAGAAAATAATAGAAGCATAGGTGTACTTGTTTTCTAAATTTTGATATAAAAATAATCGAGATCTGTGGTGTTTTCAAAAAGAAAACAGCGGAATACGTAACGTCTTTTGGTCAACGTTTTTTCAGGTAAAATCAGCCTGAGCTGCAACTGTCCTTTTCGCACTTTACCAGGAGAGGTTGGAAGCAGCGCGACGGCAATAGTTTCTTCAAATACCTATATTCCAAATTCCTTGGCACTAGAGTCCCCTCTTAATGCATTAGAGATAAAGTTGAAAATCTAATAACGAAATCTGACAGATTGTAGTAGCTTGGTGTGCTTTCGTCTCTACTATAAAAAAGCTTATTTTAAGCTTTCACATGGAGCTATTTTAAAATGTTTTCCAATATTATAGAATATTTTTATTTCTATTTTCTAAGTAATTTTGATTGCATAAAGATTATTTACTACATATTAAGTTCTTGGCCTCGTTAGATTTACGTATATAAACGTTATCTATACAGTATGTTAAGAAAATCCTGTCTGACCCATACGGATAATAAAGGTTAGGTAAACACATGACCAAATATAATATAAAATTTTACGTAATCATCATAGTACCAATACAAATGAATTTTGAAATAATCTTTTTTTCCCGCGAATTAATTCCAACTTCCCCGAAATTTGGTAATTTTTAAAAAAGTGACAACCCCTGTATTATTAAGAGCGAATAGCGATGCGACCACGTGGCGCGTGCCCTGCCGCCTGCCGCCCGCGGAAGGGGCTTAACGCACATTTACCTATTAAGTTACCTCTTTTTGAGAAATAATATTTATTTTTTAGGGGTATATTTTTTTTAAGTTTAGCCCGGTTTTGTATGCATTAGTAGAATCAGTTATCGATACCTAACAACACCTTCACGGATCGGACAGGGTTTTCTTTACATATTGTATATTCAAATACTCGAATGGCAGCCGCCTACACTCCAACTGATGTCGACGACTGCCGTTGAAGCATACCGGTCATGTACATGCAAGTTAGATATGAGGATCAGTTTAAATGAACCCAAAATAAATAGTGTTAAAACTGAGTGATGCGTAGAATATGGATGACACCATATTCTTCATCTTGAGCCTTTACACCGCAGTTAATCAATTCGGTTGAAATGTGTTTTAGCCACAAAGTTAACATTATTACAGACATGCTGCCATTATCATCGACCTTCAAAACCGCGTTAGCGAGATCATGGTAGAATAAAAAACTAAGGTTATTTAATCTATTTTCTCTGGCTCCTTATTATCAATCTTTGGCCACTTTCTAGTTCTCTAACCTTAGCCTATCTCTAATGCCTACCTCTAACTAATCTTGAAAATATTGTAAAAAACTGGTTGTTAAAAAATCGTTTTAAAAGATTTAAGTCTACAAAAGGATTCGATGTATTAAGTACAAAATTATTATTTCTAGGTTATAAATAAAAACCTACTTTATAATAATTTAGAAATATCAATACTCGAGCACAAGAAAAGCTAATGATTGATTAGGCCCTGTCGTGGAAATACCTGGCTTTCAAGTTATATAATGTAGGTCTATAAGAATAATATATTAGACGCATGATTAAACTACAAAAATCTGTGCAAGTGCCACTACATAATGAGTAAGTTTTTAAACCACTGAAATAAAGAAAGAGATTGTCGTTCGTAGGAACAGGAAGATCATAAAAATCATAAATAAAAGAAAATACTATATTTATCTCAGATGATGTAATTTTTGTAAGTGGCACCTACAGTTCTTTTTTTACAAGTAGCAATTTAATAATTGCCTCTTATTATTGCTTATCTTCACCGTTGTCAGGCAATTCGACTCCTTGGAATAAATCAAACTTCACACTATATTCGAGTCTCGAAAATTTCATTTTTAAGTACATATATAGCCCTACCAGGGCTGCTGGTTACCCGCAAGAGATGCAGTGGCCATGGCGTACAGGCCAGTGAAGAAACATGCGTGGGTTTTAGTCAGAAAAAGTGTAAAACTAACACGCTCTGCCGCTCCGCCCAGGGCGGAAGAGACATTCGACGATTTACCCTCCGTAAAAAAAAAAAAATATGTGGCTGCCCATCTAATTCTAACTAGAGGATAAAATTGATTGGTAACAGGGTTACAAAAATAGCAAGTTATTATATTTTGACATAAAATCCATTGGATATGATGAAAGCTGGTGGTGCATGTACGTGTTCCAGCTTAGCTGATACCACGGTCCTGTGCGAAGCACTGTCTTCATTGGTAATGATGAGCCTTGCTTTACAAAACCCCCCTTTCGTGCAGCTCCAAGTTTTTGTCTTAACATTGCTCTTGTGGCAGTAGAAAGTGTACCCGTTCACCACAGCCAGCTCCTTCCCATCTTTCTTCCGCACCCACTGTAGCACTGGAAATAAAAGAAGAAATTGTATGCTGTTCTGGAATTTCTGGGCAGATATGGTTATCAGCTAAGTTTACCAGTCACGTTAATCAAACAGATACGCGTTTTACTAACACTTTAGAAAAGCCAACGTAGTCTGCCTAAGACATGCAATATTTGGTTTATAATGAAAGTACTTATAGTAGTTTATAATAGGGTAGGAATATAAAGAAGTCGTACAGCTCTCCCAAAGTGATAATGCGCATAGAAATCTTCGTCACTCTTCGGCAACGGTCGTATTCCCCGAGCGTTCGGAAGAAGATATGTATATAGAGTGGTGCACTTAACCACTCTATATACATATCTTCTTCCGAACGCTCGGGGAATACGACCGTTTCACGACGACGAAGATTTCTATGCGTATTATCACTTTGGGAGACCTGTAAGTAACACTTATACGAGTCGATTAATCAAGTTAAAGCTACTCTTTTAGCATCTATTTCGTACTGAGACTTCGCCTTGCCCGAACTGCTAGTGTAGACCACGTTGTTAGTCTCAAAACTGGCAGCATAGATCATTGATACGAGTTTTGCATTTCTGTCCGAAGGTGCAACTCCAGACGAAAACTCGTCATTGATACATAAAAATTGGAAGCCACAAAAAAAACTAATTTAATTGTTATAAAAATTATATTGGGGATAAAAGATACAATTTTATTTACTGTAGTATATAGTAGGTAACTACAGAACGCCACCTGAGTAACATAGTCTTTTTGTTTGGTTTATTAAAATTTAACTCTATAATACAGCCTAGTGCTAGTCGGGCCCGCGCACGAAGGGTCTGTGCCATATCTACACTAACAAAAAAAAAAATCCGTTAGAAACATCCTAGTGACAAACAGAGAGGTGTCTCTATCTTCGTCTAGTCTTATCTTTCGTTTCATCATCGGACGAACTGTCGTACGGCGAGTTTCCACCCTTACGCCTAACCCCCGCAGCCTAATCGGCAAACACAGTTTTGTGCGACTGTTAGAATCGTCTGGACCGCAGTTGATATAATTTTAGTCTTAAATAATATCAACTGCGGTCCAAACGATCCTAACTAGTCGCAATCATTGCCGGACGAAGCGTTAAACTCTTCTCTTATACCGCGTACATCGACAGATTGGAACAATTTTCAAACGGCTGTGATTCCGTCGGACTACAATTTAAGTATCTTCAAGGCTAGAGTGAATAGGCTCTTGATAAACTTGCAAACACTAGTTTATAATTTATAAAAAAATAGGGACCCGTTTTTACCCTTTGGATGCAAATCCTTAATAATACAGCTGCACCTATTTTGCATCGCCTAGTTCATCAAAATACCAGAAGCAGTCTAGGTTCTTGGAGTGCCTGGTGGTTTTCAAATTTTACGTTGATTGGATATCATCATCATCATCAAAATCAAAAGTCATTTATTCAAATTAGGCTGAGAATCAGCACTTTTTGACAAAACCAAAACGCCTACCCATCTACACTTCCTAGTGGTTTCGCTGGGAAGAAGAAGTGGCAGAACAAACTCCCCAGCAGCACAGCTGTCTGTTCATTAAAAAAAACACATGACTTTATACAACACTACGTAACAATGAAATTATTTACCATATGTCAGCTAGCCACGCCAAAATACCAGCAAAGTATAACAAAAAAAAATATATTAAAATGGAAATTTAAATAAGAAAAACTTATTGCCTAAATAAAAGCCCTAGGTACGGGTAGGCGTGACAACTCACATATTTATGCGTTGTAACAAGTAAATTATATGAACTCATATAACGTGTCAGTAAGCTAATTCCGGAGAAAGAACACAAACATTGTCTTGAGTTAATCAGAGCGACCAGCTATTGTTATCATTTAAATAATCATCAACCTTTTTATCGTCCCACTGCTGGACACAGGTCTCCTCTCATACAAAAAAGGACTGAGCGTATCACCACGCTTGCTCAATGTGGGTTGGCGATTTCAGATTCAAAGTCCATAATTGGATATAATGTATGTAAATCAGTCTTGTTATAATAACATCATTTATTTATACTAATGATAAAACATACATTCATATTCGTGTTTATATGTGTAATGTTTGAAATATAAAATTGTTTATTACTAACCCCTTTATTTTAATAGAGAAACACATAAATACATTTAAAAATATTAAAAATATTAGCCCATCGGTATCAATAAAAGTTAATGGGGTCCAAGCTACCTCGAGAGTATTATTTCAGTGCAATTTGCTGATGGATTATTATTATGAACTCACGCCTTCTTCCCACGGAGGTAGGCAGAAGATCCAATCGCAATATTACTAATGATAAATAGTTACTAAAATTTAATAGGGATGTTTCCTGGGTAAAAAAAATATGATTCTATTTAGTCCGTCATTCAGATTATAGAAAAATATTGGATACCTATATTTTGTTTTATCAAATCAATAAAAATTGACAAATATAAAAGGCATCACAGATCAAGAGTGGTGGCTGGTGACGTCACTGCGCCCTAGAAAGTGTAGCGTGCAGTGACGTTACACGAGTTTTCAACGCACTGTGTAGTCTTCTTTTTTTGTTTATATGAAAAAAGAAAAATACGTATCAAATATTTTTGGAAATCTGACTGACGGACTAATTGTTTAGTCAAATACCCTATTCTATAATCCAGCAAATCTGAACCTATGAACATTAAATTTTAAAATAAAATCCATTGGCAATAATAAACGCCGGAGGTGCATGTGAATGGTTCTCCTTTACGGACAATATTTGGCGCTCCGAGGGTGTAACATCATTTGTGAAGATCAATCTGGCTTTACACGAATTCCCGTAGGTGCAATTCCAGATATTTGTCTTTGCAAATCTCTTTTTACAAAAGAAAGTGTACCCGTTTACAATAGCATATTCCTTTCCGTCAGTTTTCTTCACCCATTGAACTAAAAATTAATAGACTGATTATTTATATGTAATTTGTAACTTGCTGAGCTGCTGTTATTTAAACGAAAAACCATATGAAAATGTGTCTAACTTTATTGTATACATTAAAACCGAAAATCGAGATAAAAAAAAAAAACTTGAAAAGAAAATCAGCAACTTGGATAGAATATCGGCTGCCTGAATATCGGAATAACTTGGATAGAATATAAGTTAAGATTGGTCGTGTTGCGGCATGATGTCTGTGAAGCCGTAGGGAGGACACCCTGTACAGTTATGTGTGCCGGGTATGATGCGTCAAATGTTGTTGTGTTGGGAGCTTGGACGTGGAGGATCTCTGGAACAATCTCCCTCTGGCGCAGCATCGTTGGTCGTGTTGTTGGGTTTAACATTGCATCACCTCGCTCAACTGCCGTCTTCCTTCCTATTCACAAAGTTTTTTTAACAGAATAGACTTAATAAACTAGCGCGCTTTACCATCAACGATTGCATCACTGCTTACCATCAGGCGGGATAGCAGTCGAGCACTAGTATATAATTATTAAATAAAAAAGTCAGGTCTATGTCAAGTCTAATATTTTATGAGAAGAAGAAAGGCCCGTGGTTAAATAACAACACCCGCACAGTTCGACAATCAGGTGAAGCTACTCTTGCCGCGGTGGGTCTGTGGATGGATGACCTTCATACATAAGGAGTATCGTATTACTCAGACGCTTTACTTCGTAGGTATTAAATTATTTTCATCACCGCTGGCTCCCGAAACGGTGAAGGAAAAAAGGAACTTCGAAGACATTTGACGTCTACCAAACCCTCTGGGTTTTTTTATTTATTTATTTAATCATACACTTTCTACCATTACAGGTTGTCTAACCTAATGCGGCAGAAGGATACATTTAACGACATACATTTTGGAAACTTACAAATATAATAAAATTTAATTAAAACAAATCTAATAAAATTTAAACAATAAAATAAAAATAAAAAACTATAACAAATAATATTAAAATTTAAAACAACACTATTCTATACAATGGGTTTCATTTTCGATACAATGGGTTAGCGTGGTGGATTACGGCGTACCTACTCCATCCCATCGAGTGGAAGCCTGTGTTTCAATAGTGGGAACAATATAGATTGATTATGTATTACCCAGTAACCGGGTTGCTGAGTTCAGACAGGTCTATGTACATGTTCTTTCTTTCTTTCTTTCTTTTATGGCTTCGCACGGCTTGTGCATTTAGCCAATGTCACGTAATGAGTTGTTCATGTCGAAAAAGACGGTCGCGTGACCCGTCTTACGATGGAGGTTTGAGACAAAGTCATGATGTGGCCACTATGCTGCGATATTTCACTGTTCTTTATGAATTATTTACTGAATGCACTTTTTACTACATATCATCATCATCATCATCATCAACCTTTTTATCGTCCCACTGCTGGGCACAGGTCTCCTCTCATACAGAGAAGGACTACATAAATCACGCACTTTTATTTAGTAAACAACACTATAAATAATTTTAAAAGTACAATGAAAAATGAGCGTGACACTCAGCTTGAGTTTCCCGCCAAAACCTCCTAAAAAATAAAACTATGTATATATTAGCGATCAGAAGTGGTGTTCATTGATTTAGATAGGATCACGATAATAATCGCTGAGCACACAACAATATGTAAAACGATAGTAAGCAGCTCTTAATTAATATGGAGAATATAGGTCTCACAGATTTTGCAAGATGTTACCGATTCGAGTGATGGTTGTCGAAAGAGAAAAGATGCTTTTTTTTTTGTTATTTGTTATGGCATCTCGTAGTTGACCATTAGAGGCCGTGACTACTTAACCGGACTTTCCTGTGGCTGCCTTAAATGAATTTAAAGCCTCCAGCCAGGGCGACTAAGAACTAAGCGACTACACGTTAAGGGCACCCCCTGTGGGGTACGAACTCGGCTTGACGGCGCGTCGTGTTTCACGCGCGCCTCAAAGAGATGTCAGCACATCGTGACGGGGTCCACGAAGACCGATGCCTCCTGGGTCAGGGTTGCGGGTTGGTTAAACAAGAAACCGTGGCCCTGGTTGTCGCAACAGGCAAATGAAGAAACATGGGTGGGTTTTAGTCAGTAAAAGTCTGACACGCCCTTCCGCTCCGCCCAGAGCGGAAGAAGTCATTTGATGATTTCCCATCCAAAAAAAAAAAAAGTGTCGCTAGAGAAAACAGCAAGGGACGGTTGGAACGAATTTTAGAACAGGCGCGGGTACGCCGCGCCTTTTATAGTGAGCTTAGGGTGAGGTGCGCTCCTCGCTAACATACATTACTGGTAATCAGCGATTCCGGTAAGACTGGATGCCGACCCCAACATATATAGGTAGGAAAACGTTAGGTAGATAATGATTTAATGACAAGAATATGTTTGTATATTAATTCAAGTGGCTGACCTTACAATTTCATAAAATCCTTTATAAATCATAAACTTTAGAGGTGCTTGTGTATGATTTTCCTTACTATTCCCTGATTCGAGGATATTAATTCGTTAGTAATAGTCATTAGCTTAGCTCTGCACGAACCTCCGAAAGCAACATAATATTATATTACAAAATAATTTTGTTCATTCATTTGCGATACAAATACTACTTGCACTATAAACTTTTTAAAAGACATTTTTAAAATTCGAAACACTCACAGCCAATCCAAATCAAACTTTGATATAAAATCCATTAGAAATCACAAACGATGGAGGTGCATGTGTATGATTCTCCTTAATAGATACTACTTGGCGCTCTAAGGGTATGACGTCATTGGTAGTGATCAGCCTAGCTCTGCAGGAATCACCAGACGTGCAATACCAGATATTCGTCTGAAGACTTTTCTTTTTAATAAAGAAAGTGTATCCGTTCACAATAGCAAGCTCCTTTCCATTTGTTTTTGTAACCCATTCAACTGAAAAAATAAAATGAAATGATTAAATACCATATGCAAAGAAAACCGTGTCCAATCCGTGAAGGTTTTGTTAGGTATCGATAACTGATTCTACTAATGGATACAAAGTCGGCCTAAACTTAAAAAAAAAATCCCCCTAAAAAATAAATAATTATTATTTCGCAAAAGGAGGTAAATTAATACATGTTCGATAGACACGCGGCACGGGGTCGCATCGCTATTCGCTCATAATAATACCGTCAAAAATGGTGTTGTCATTTATTAAAAAAATACCATATTTTGGGGAAGTTGGAATTAATAAGCGGAAAAAAAATATTATTTCAATAATCATTACTATTGTTACTATGATGATTATGTAAAATTTCATATTTTACTTGTGTGTGTTTACCTAGTGTTTACCTAACCTTTATTATCCTTATGGGTTGGACGGGATTTTCTTTATATATATGTATATAAATACAACGTTATTTTTTCTTTTATTACGAAACCTGAATACAGTTTGTTCAGTATATGCAACTGAATCGATTCCAATCATTTTTATACCATGTTATATTTTTCCCAAATACCTTTAGAAATTGTTGCAGTGTGGTTACCGAGCGCAGAACACAGGTGATCACAGTGAGACAGGACACCCCGCGCCGCGCCGCTGCAGGCGCGGACAGGCGAACGGTGCATTGACCATATTTTTGTTGAGACAACCAGATAAGATAACAAGCTCATAACTTTGTGATTTTTCATGATATCTTTTTTCGTACATAGATTCTTTACTTAAAAATACTGGACACGTGTTTCGGATTTCGTATATACAAAAAATAACTTCGTATTACATACACATCAATGTTTGCATGTCCTCCATTCAGAAACGTCATGGAGTGACTGGTCGATCTACAGCTCCAATAAACGAAAAATATTTGTTCGTTTATACGTACGGACGACAGCAGGTCAAGCTATTCGAAACTGCCAAATAATCCCAATCAACCTTAAGGCTTAATGCTTAAGAGATAAAGTTGAAAATCTGAGAACGAAATCCGACAGATTGTAGTAGCTTGATGTACTTACGGCACCATGCCAATCATCATTAATTACAAAATATTATTTTTATTTTATTTTATTAGTAGCTAATTCACATAAACAATTCAATCTTCTAAAACATACAATTTTTAAAGAAGCATACTAAAAATCAATTTGTAACCTTTTTTTTAAGTAAACATTCTTTTTTTTTTTTATTAAAAATTTCTTTTTAATATATCGATTCACTTTGTCACATATATTTCCGATATCCAACTAACCTTATAGTTTTACGTAAATTCCATTAGAAATCACAAACATTGGAGGAGCATGTGTATGGTCCTCCTTAATATTGATTAACAGGCGATCCGCGGGTGTGGCTTCATTAGTAGTGGTTAGCTTAGCCCTGCAACTTCGTCCAGAAGTGCAGTACCAGACAAACGTTTGAAGACATTTCTTTTTCAAAAAAAAAGTGTGTCCATTTACAATAGCAAGTTCCCTTCCGTTGCTTTTTGTTACCCATTGAGCTGAAAAATAATAAACTTGTTAGAATAAATAATATTATGTATGTAAGTATGACCACGACAGATTTTGAACATGAACGATGAATTATTAAATTTAAGAAGAGTTTAAATAAATTCTTTATTGTCATAGGGACAGAAAATATTACCATACACAAGTATGTCGAAATATTGATATGTAACACTCGGAATAAAATAAATTCTATTGATCATCAAAATCAATATTTCACATCACAAAATCGTGTTTTTGAAAAATATACAACAGCGATATTTCTGATGTTGACAAAAAGTTTATATTTACCACACCAATAATGATCTTTATTTACGAAGAGAATAGAAACCAACAAATGAAAATTAATTACAATAACAGAAATTATGTTATTACCAATTAAAGAAGTTAGTGTAAGAAATAAAATTCACTTTTATTTACGGTGAACGCAGAGAAAGAACACAAGCACAAACAAATAAGAGATATGGGAAAACATACGCCCACAAAAAAAAATCCTATCTATAATATTTCTTGTACTTATTACAGCGACCTAATTATTACAACCGACTTTACTGCCTTTAGCTTAAATTTTAATAAAAACTCCATTAGAAATCAGAAACTTTGGTTCAAGTGTATGGTTCTCCTTAATTGATAGTATTTCGCGTTTGGACGGTATGTCGTGATACAAGAGTATGATACTGGCTCGACGGGTTCATCTAGAAGTGCAATACCAGGTATTCTGTCTAGGACCAATTCTTTTAGTATTGAAAGTGTATCCGTTTAGAATAGCAAGCTCTTTTCCATTAGATTTTCCATTGAACTAGAAGTAATAAATTCGTTTTTATCATATGTTACGACTAGCGACCCGCCCCGGCTTCGCACAGGAGCAATGCTGATACTAAATACACTACAGAAAACTGTTAACGTTGTATAAAAAAGCTGCCCGCCGCTCCCGCTGCCCCCGCTACCCCGGACGGAATGCGACGCCCCGCAATTTTTAATATTCTGTAATATTTTCGAAAACATTCATTTAAATCATATGCTGTAAACGGCGATATAGATCTATATTAAATCAACAATTTATTTAAGGTGTTACATTGGATAAGGATTGTATTGGTCAAAATCGCTTCAAATATTAGCCAGATATTAGGGGATATCCATAAGAGATAGACATATTCCATCGCGGACTTTTCTGTAGACCTTTTCAGCGTGTAGAATATTTAGTACATTATTTTGATAAACATCGTAGGGTTCAGCCAGCGTTTCACTGCAAACGTGGAAAAAATGCAATTATTTACATCACATTAGAAACCTCAAAAATACACATATAAACCTTACCACAATACATACCTATAAATCTTCCTCTTGAATCACTCTATTTATTAAACAAAAACTCTATCAAAATCCATTGCGTAGTTTTAAAGATTTAATCATTCAAGGGGGCATAGGGAAAAAGATAGTGACTTTGTTTTATCTATACTAATATATAAAGCTGAAGGGTTTGTTTATTTGTTTGTTTGTTTGAACGCGCTAATCTCAGGAACTACTGGACCGATTTGTAAAATTCTTTTTGCGTTGGATAGCCCATTAATCCAGGAAGGCTTAAGGCTATATAACATCACGCTGCGACCTATTGGAGCAGAGCATAACTAACTCCACGCCAACGAAGTCGCTGGCGGCTGCTAGTATAATATGTAGTGATACAGAGGTGACCAATAGAGATGTGCAACCCATAAAAGATAATTTGAGAGTTCGCTCGGATGACGTAAGCGCTTACTGAGGCGACGATGGCGTGAGCTGTAACAGTGCGGGGTCGGGAGGGGCCACTCAATTGGGATGTATCCAAGGTATGAAAATCAAAAAAATAATTAGTCCGTCTTATAGATGATAAAAAAAATTAAGACCCGTATTTTTTATTTTGTCGTAATTACCAAAAACTACTGAGATATAGCGCATTAAAGTTACAGAGTGGGGGCTAATTACGTTACACCGTGCTATATTTTGTACCACGGCGTGACGTCATGCGACATTTCAAAGCAATATATCTTCCTAAGTATTTGAATGAAAGAAATAATAAAAAATACGTGTTCAATATTTTTTTTTAATCTATCTGACGGACATTAAATTATTTTTTAGGATACAAGCCAAACTTTTGAGGGTAGTATGAAAAAAGACATGCTGCCCCGGCCGCAAATAAACTGTGATAAAAAAATAAAATTACTAATATTTAATTTTAGAATCTATATGGTTTCATCCTATCGTTATTATATTTTTTATCTTTAATTTGGTATAATTTCTTTAACCTAAGATGCTACCAAACAACAGTTATTCAAGTTTTATCGTTTTTATTTTTTCCTGAAAAGTTGTCGTTTTTGACTTGCTCGTGTATTCCGTGGGGCCATCGATATGTTCCGTAATTTATATGGTATATATAATAAAGAGTAGGTATTCTATTCTGTATTTTTATCCTCGACACGCTAAGAAAAAGATCATTGGTTAAGACCATCTTAAAGTTTAACATAAAATCCATTACTATCAATCACAAACTGTGGACGTGGATGTGCATGGTTCTCCTTAATTGAACATATTCGGCGCTCCGAAGGTGTGGCGCCATTGACAAAAATCAGCCTGGATTTACACGAATTTCCTTTGGTGCAGTACCAGACACTTGTCCGCAAAAATTGTTTCTTGCAGAAATATGTGAAGCGGTTCATAATAGCAAGCTCCTTCCCGTCACTTTTTTTTACCCATTGAACTGTACCTAAGTAAATAAACTTGTTACAATCGTTGTATGTCAGAAACTTTTAAAATTACTGATATATTTAAAAAATCCACGACTCTTGTATAAATAAAGTTATGTTAAAAAAATACGTCATTTATTATTATTATTTGTCTGTACAGCGTTCACAGTAGTATATCTAGTATCCACTCAGACAATTTCAAATTTCTACCATCACGGTTCAAAGGATACAGCTCTGTGACAAAAATCACGGACTGATGAGCAGTCAGACAGCCGGATGGACTGACGGAGAACGAAACCTTAGTAATATGGCTCCGTTGGCACGTTTTGGGTGCGAAACCCGAAATAAGTGACGGCAGCGTGCCTTACCACGAAAGATTGTAAACAAGATTCAAGTGGACTGTATTTGGGATAGCAATATTTTAGAAATTATAAGTACGTGATAGAATGATATCTTCGTAGTATATCTTCCTGATCAAGGTGCTAAAAGCGGCAAACCACTTACCTCCTACCTTCAGATGCGTAGTTCGTAAACCATCAGACCAGATCAGAAGGCGCACGTCGACACAATTCTCTACCAGACTTCCTAGCTTTATTAATTTTGACTTTGGAGGCCTAATCCCCACGGGGGTTACTTTAAATACTTAAAACTAAATAAATTTTGTGACCGTTAAAAGATCGTGGCCATGACACGCTAGCTTGCGAGTTCGAAAGGAAGTAAGTCACACCACGTCCTCTTCATCATCATCATCAGCATCCTATAGCAGTTCACTGTTGAACATAGGTCTCTCCTATTTCACGCCATTAAACTCGAATTTCGACGATTCTCATTAAGTTACTACCAACAATCCTACGAAGATCATCCCATATACTTTTCATTTATTATTCGTATTAGGAGCAGTTAACTAAACCGGCAAATAAAACTACAAAATTAAGATTATTTATTTATTTAAGATATTATTCTTAAAATAAAAACACACACATTACAATTGGGTTGTATCCTAAAAAATAATTTAATGTCCACCAGATAGATTTATAAAAAATATTGAACACGTATTTTTTATTTTTTATTTAATTCAAATACTAAGGAAGATATATTGATTTGAAATGTCGCATGACGTCACGCCGTGGCACAAGATACTCCACGGCGTAACGTAAATAGCCCCCACTCCATAACTTTAATACGCTATATCTCAGCAGTTTTTGGTAATTTCGACAAAATAAAAAATACGGGTCTTAATTTTTTTTATTATTTATAAGACGGACTAATTATTTTTTTGATTTTCTTACCCTAGATACATCCCTATTAACACTCTTAACACAATTACACTTACTTTAACAAACGCATTAGCCATCGCTGGCTCAAAATAACCTTAAGGGTAACATGCAATAGGTAGCCTACGGAATGCTATCCTAATGCCTATTTGACGAAGTATCTATCAATAGGATTACATATATAAGAAATGTATAAAATGACATATAAAAGAGACAAAAGAAAGATGACATAAAAGAATAGACACGGGAAAAGAACAACCCACGACAGCCAATGCCGCAAAGAAACAGACGGAAAAAAGAGTATTGGTGGAAAAGATAAAACAAAAGAAAGACAAGAATTCTTGCCATGCAAGGAGTGAATTGAAGGCTAATTAAAAAAAAAAATAGGATTACATAACTAATCCGCCTCTCAGTGAGAGGTAGTGGGCCGTAATCTACCACGCTGGCCCAGTGCGGTTTGGTAGATGTCACATGTCTTTAAAGTTTTTGACTCTAAGATATGCCGGTTTCTTCACGCTGTTTTCCTTCATCGTTTTTGAGAGCAGTGGTGAACCTACGAATTATAATTTGTAAGTCGCGGCTGATACCACCAGGCCACCACTGCTCTCAGGCCACAGAGCCAATAGGATTACATAAACTTTTTTTTTATAATTATAAACTAGCGCTTGACCGCAATCGTTGATGGTAAGGCGCGCTAGTTTATTAAGAGCCTATTCACTCAGAAAAACTGAGCGAATAGGAAGGAAGACTGCAGTTGAGCGAGGCGATGCAATGTTAAACCCAACAACACGAGCAACGATGCCGCGCCAAAGGGAGATTGATCTGAAGACCCTCCACGACCAAACTCCCAACACAACGACATTTGGCGCATCGTACCCGGCACACATCGCAACACAACTGCTCAGACCCGTCCTCCTACGTACATAAACTTAGTATATAAAATTACTTATTCTAATTCTGTAAATACATACACGCTCGTGTATCATATAATGTTTAATGTACAGACGAGAATACATCAATCTACAACAAACTGTCAGATTTCTTTATTAGATTTTCAACTTTATCTGTATAAATTTGGTTTATCTTTCTGCGCGATACCAACTTTATAGACTGAAAGGATTTGGTTTATTCGACGGTTTTAGATTGATATAGGATCGGTTTAAATGGTGTGACTTTAGTTTGGGTATGGTTTTATTGTTTAGACAAATGATTATATGTAAAGTGGGTGATAGACGTGCAAGTAAGTACGCGGACTTGTGGCTCGACGACCTTTTTCGCCTGTGTGTCACCTTAAAAACGCGTATTTTAAAATTGTCGCGCAAGTTTGCCGGCGATCCAACCTGTTTGAAATCTTACTCGTAGCTCCTCTCGGATTGTACGTATCTCACCGACGTCGAGCCGAGTAAGTTCACGATCTTAAAAACCGTTTACTTTAAGTTCGTACGTCTATCACCCATTTAAGAAAGGTATGTTGGCTTAATTTACTTAATTTAAAAATAGTTTGAATGGTTTTGGCTCAAGCCATTAAGGCTCAAGGTTATATGGGAATATTAGACAGTTTCGTTTGTACCTACAATCGGACACACCCGGCAAATTTCAAGAAAACACTTGAATTTTGTTGGCCCTGGCGCTTTCGTCTTAAACTTTAATATAATATCCATTAGAGATTACAAACGTCGGAGGTGCATGTGTATGGTTCTCTTTAACTGAATATATTCGGCGCTCGGAGGGTGTAGGGGCATTAGTAAAGATCAGCCTGGCTGGACATCCTCTTCCCTGGGTGCAATACCAGATACTCGTCCGAGAAAATATCTTGTTGCAATAGAATGTATAGTTGTTCATGATAGCGAGCTCCTTTCCGTTAGTTTTGTTTACCCATTGAACTGTAAATAAAGAGACTTGTTAAAATCGTAACGAGAAAAATATTTACCACTACCCACAAATAAAAACAACAAGTTGCTTATAAGGTTATAAAATAAAAGTAACTTAAAAAATAAAGACTTTTTTTTGCTTAATAACTACTCAAGGAAAACAAAAAACACTCATATTAAATATGCCTATATTTGTTTTAAACCAACAAAAGATTTCATGAAAGGCTTATTTAAAAAAAAATTGACACTGTTGTTTATCTATGGTAGATAATATCTATTATATCATAATATACAATCACTCCAGTATAATATGTCTACATTTTGCCGGTCACGTTTAAATCCTTTGAAAAAATGGCACAGAATATATAGCAAAACAGTGGGCATATTATTCCTTACTATTGTTGCTGGTTTGTCAAAGTCTGATTGTTTGTGTATGGTGTTCAAATGTTTAGGGAAACGTTTATACAAAAAAAAAACACTTGTACGTCGTAGGGTCGAAAACAGGCGATTTAATTTATGTAAATTAGTTCATCTCCACTGCTCTCGGAAAAGGAGAAAACCGCGAGGAAACGGATGTTCTAGGACAAAAATTCGAAGACATTTGACATTTATCACCCCGCATTAGCACGGTAGATTACAGTACCCTTCCTTGTACCGTAATGCCCCGTCTACACGCTCCGTCCTACCTAGCGCGTGTGTGTGGACGGCAAGACGACAGAGCGCCCAGTCCCGAATGTTCCGTCTTTTTGAACAGTCATAACTGCACAGGCCTGGACTGCGCAGGCAAGACGGAGCGTATAGACGGGACTTAAGGAAACCAGCGTAACAGTAATGGGAGCATTATAAGCTCACTATGTAATTACACCTTAATATAAATACCATTAGTTAACAAAAACTTTGGAGGTGGATGTAAATGTTCAAGTTGTGCTGATACCATGCTTCTAAGCAAAGGAATGACATTATTGGTAACTAGCATTCTAGCTTTGCATCTTTGAGAGTTGATGCAGCACCACGTGTTTCTGTTTGAAAACTGTTTTCGACGATAGAAAGTGTAACTATTCACAATGGCAATTTCTTTTCCGTTCACTTTTCTTGCCCATTGGACGGAAACCAAAAATATGTATAATTTTTTTTTTTGGTGTTTAATGTGTCATTTTTTAAACAAGGTATACCTAGGTAAATGGTAACAAATGATATGACAAAAAGTCAAAAGCAGCAGCCTTACACGTGGTTAGAGAGAAAATAAAAAAAAATGAGAGCGATTTCGCAAAGTCAAAGTTTTTATTACAGATGAAACCACTTGCAGGCACTCAATTTTAATATTAAATATTTGGTCCGTTAGTCAGAAACTTAAAAAGCCTTTTCCAAAAAGCAGATCTCTATGGAAAAGAACGCGCAAAAAACTCCAAGGACACTCTGTTAATTCTACTTCAAAATCCTGGGTACATTATTTCTGTTACTTCTTTAAGTGTGGACAAAAAAAAAAAAAAACAAAATTAACCATATAAAATTATATGTATTTTTAAGCCTCGCATCACACAAGGAATTATAGAAACTTACATACACAAACAGCCAGGCCCGAAATTACTACCTGTAAGCCATATAAATCTGTATTTGTTCCGTGCGGAAGAATTAGTTACCTACTGAAAAAAGAAAATATTGAAAACCAAATGTTGAAATTGAGTTTAACCAGCCCCCTAATCGGCGAACACATTTTTGTCAAATGATTGCGACTGAGTTGGTATCAGTTGGGATCGTTCGGCCCGCCCATTGGTCCATTCGGTCCAAACGATCCCAACTAGTCGCAATCATTTGACAAAAATGTGTTCGCCGATTAGGGGGCATTGAGGCCAAGTACCTGTGGAGCACGACCAACATCAAACCAAGCAGTTTTATTTACGACACATAATGACAATATTTAATTTATGTTAGTACAAAAATCTAATTTCAAAATTTTCAGTACTTCTAACATAATTTGTAATTATAACACTTTATTAAATAAATTATAAACTAATACTTGACCACAATCTCGCCTGATGGAAAGCAGTGATCCAATCGTTGTTGGTAAAGCGCGCTAGTTTATTAAGAACCTATTGACTCTAGCCTTGAAGACACTAAAATTTTAGTCCAACGGAAATACCGCCGCTGGCAAATCATTCCAGCACCTCGATGTACGCGGTATAAAAGAAGAGGTGAAATGCTTCGTTCAGATCGTTGTAGTGTCAACAATGTAAGGGTAGAAACTCGCCGTACGACGGGTCGTCCGATGATGGAACAGAGATGGGGGAATTAAATCATGTAATTAATAAGTGTATGTACATTACTAAATTTATTTAATTATTAATTTATTTTTGAACTACAATAATGAATGCATATAATATAAATATGATAGTATATGTACATTATATTAAATTTGAGTCCTGGTATCGTGGAAAATAATCACAACAGCACCTAACATTAATGGAATGCTTACTTTTACCTGCAGGAATTAATGCAAATAAATGTGAGTATGTCTATTACATTACATATTTTCGCATGCTACACTATACTACGTACGCTATTAAACTAACTGCTTACACTATTGTCTCTCCTTCCCCATGGTAGTCCATTCATTGGTTTTGTAAACCGGCACTGTGTCATCTTCATATTTCTGTTCTGTTTTTTTTTTGATATGGCATCTCGTAGTTGACCTTGAGAGGTCGTGACTACTTAACCGGACTATCCTGTGGCTGTCTTGAATGAATTTAAAGCCTGCAGCAAGGGCGACTAAAAACTACACGCTAAGGGCACCCCCTGTGGGGTACGAACTTCGGCTTAGGGCGTCGCTGGAGAGAAGGCAAGCAAGGGACGGCTGGATCGAATTTTTGTTTTAATTCGGTTTGATGACCGCGGCGTTTCCTAGTACTAGCTCTGAGAAGAAACGTCCGAAACAAACTCAGAGGTCATAGTTGGGAATTTATATTTACTGGCTCAGCTGCGGCGCGGGCTGGCCTTCATCGGACAAGGGACGGGGGACAAGGGACGCGTCGCGATGGACCTCGGCGGCGAGATCGGTAGGTCGGTCTTTTTGTGTGTGTTGTGCTGGTGGTGCTATTGGCGTCTTGGAGGAGGGTTATGGGGTCATCGGGGTATGTGAGGGTATGCCTTGGGCGGCGAAGCTTGGAGATGGTGGAGGGGGTATAGTTAGCAGCCGCTACTATCAGGGGATAGCGGTACTTGGCGGCAGTGTCAATGAAGCGTTTGGAAAGACGCTTCATGAACGGCTGGATGGTGGGGATTTTGAGATCAAAATGTTCTGTTATTTATTTGATACATTATGTTCTACGATCCGAATGCAAATTTAACATCCGAGTTCAATCCGAATTGGGAATGTTTTAAATTAATGTAGTGCGCCACCCTTTTTTTGTTCTGGATGAGAAATCATCAAATGATCTCTCCCGCTCTGGGTGGAGCGGAAGGGCGTGTCAGACTTTTACTGACTATAACCCACCCGTGTTTCTTCACTTGCCTATGCGCCAGGGCCACGGTTTATGCATCATAAATAGAAGGTACTATAGCACCCTTTGTAAGATCTTTATATTTCTCTTCTTCAGCCTATGGATGTCCACTGCTGGACAAAGGCCTCCCCCAAGGCTTTCCACGCTGACCGGTCCTGTGCTGCCCGCATCCATCGGCTTCCCGCGACCTTCACTAGGTCATCGGTCCACCTTGTTGGGAGCCTCCCTACGCTGCGTCTTACAGTACGTGGCCGCCACTCCAGAACCTTACTGCCCCATCGGCCATCGGTTAAACTCCGAGCATAGCTCTTTCCATTGCCCTTTATGTGACTCTGTGCCTTCGTATGAGGCCCATTGTGAGCGACCACGTTTCAGTTCCGTAAGTCATCACTGGCAACACACACTGGTCAAAGACTTTATATTTATGTTCTGTAATCTATATGGTGTACATAATAAAGAGTATTCTATTATATTCTAGTACGAAACCGTTTTAGAGAGATCTAGTTGGGAGAGACAAAGAGAATAAATAGCTCTCAAATAGCGAAAAGTTTTTATTATGTGCTTGATTTAAAAGGATTCGTTTACTCACCATTAATTGTAATAATAATAGCTTATAAGCAACTAGTTTATTCTAACTTAATATCTTACGTGAAAATTGATTTTTATAAAACTTTAGGTATTATATTTTTGATTGTACCTTACATAAGTCCGGTGGATCTTCATAGATAGGTATAAAAAATGTATATTATGCAAATCCTCTTTTGATTTTCTTCATCGAAATAGCAGCTTTGTATTTATTTAATTACAAGCTTACAGCATGATTACGTCAGCGTGCATTCTCAAGACAACTCCTTGTAAACTACGTAAGCATAAAAAAATAAAATAAGAATCTCGTACTTAGAAGCATTAGTTCGTATGTATAGCTCGACTTACGATCTAATGCTTTTAAGGTCGAGAAATAGTCTAAATATGACTGATTTTTCAATCGATAGATAATTTTTTAATTGGACTACTCTCTTATTATGTATACATATATTTATTTAACAGACTTAAAACTATTTACAAACTACTAAAAATAAATAAACTAGAAGTTATTAAATAATAAAAATAACTTACTTTGATTAAAACTATTATGAAATTAAAATACAGTCTGTCGACTGGTAATGTACCCAGAGACTGGCGGCAATGCCGAATTGTATGACAATGCTTCGCCTCTGGCCAAGATAAAAGCCAGCCCTTGGGTCAAGAGAAGTGTCAACAAGCCGTTAAGAGAATTCATTGGCCTACTTATTTTGGAATATAAGCTATTAATACTTATAACAATACTAAGCATATACTTATTATAGAAGATGTCAGTGTTTACTGTCTTGAAAAAAAGGGTATAAAATGTCACCAGAACTTATGGTATAGAAAATATTATAAGAGCTTATACATATTTTCTATAAGACGCAAAGAAATTGATTCAGCAATAGATACTACACTTTTAAAGTAACTTTACATACAAGAACATTAAAAACAGAAATAAAAAATATAAAAATTCAAATTATTCGCACCCTAATAATGTAGTATCAAATATCGTATATGACTTTTGTTTCACTTACACAATACGCCATACATACTTACCTTTAAGTAATTACGACACGGTAAAAATGTCATACAATGCACAAAATACGCGGTTTGACTTGAATTTAACAGACACCAACACTTATTAAGAGGGAATTTTAGTGGTGCTTTCTCTATATAAACGTATTTCGCTGTTTTTTTTTTCTACAATTTTACACCGTGAGTGTACGTGCCCCTATCATTTGATTTTTTCCCAAACTTAATTAATAAAAGAAACATCATACTTCAAAATCACAAAACATAACCCATTTTTACCGTGATGTTCAGATGACTATTAGACAAACGTGATAAGTTTTTGACAAAAAGAAAATAACAGAAGCATAAGTATACTTTTCTTCTAAATTTTGATTTAAAAATAATTGTGATCTGTGGCATTTTGAAAAAGAAAACAGCGGAATACGAACGTAACGTTTTGCTCAACGTTTTTGTAGGTAAAATCAGCCTCAGCTACAACTGCCCTTTTCGCACTTTACCGGGAGAGGTTGGAAGCAGCGCGATGGCAATAGTTTCTTCAAACACCTATTTTCCATATTCCTCGGCACTAGAGTCCCCTCTTAAGTATTTATACGTAAACAAGTTTTTTTAAACTGCGTAATTCAACCTACAAATTAAACCTGTCATTGTATTCATTACAGCTTGACATAATACCCATTACATAAAATAAATTGCGGGGGTCTATGATTGTGTACTAGGTTAGCTCTTACCAAGAACCTTTCATCATTATTTTTAGTGATCAGCTGAGCTTTGCAGATATGTCCAGAGGAGCAGCTCCAGGTGGTAGTGACTTGACGTCGCCAGTGACTATAGAATGTGTATCCATTTACAATAGCAAGCTCTTTTCCGTCCCTTTTCTTGACCCAATGCACTGAAAAAGATAAAAGTTTAGGTACACAATATAGGCTGAAGTAATGTAATCAGAATAGTGGTTAACGACCACCAAGGGTCACCGAAAAATATACTAATTAAAGATTTGGTTGGTGTAAATGACAAGGCTACTCCGCTCAAATGAGATTGGGCGGGTTGCATCAGCCGAATACATGATGACCGCTGGGCAAAAGTCTTCCCACAATGGGTGCCTGAGGATGGACGGCGCCGCAGAGACCGGCCCAGAAAGAGATGGCGAGATGATCTGGATGCCTATCGCGAGGGCTGGTTAGACGCGGCGCGGGTAAAAAATTCCTGGAATGATTTCGGAGAGGCACAGCAGTGGAACATAAAAGTATAGGCTAATAACAAAAAGATAGTAGTGCATTTGCATTCTGAGTTTATTATCGAAAAAATATTAAAATATGATCAAATATTGAATACTATGACAGGAAATTCAACAATTCCATTCATTTTGACCGTGTAGGATTGCACTTATGTTAGAAACAGTTGAATTAAAAACATCTGACCAGAAATTTCAGAACAATTTAGAATCATGTACCCTATACAGGTGGACAACGTGGTAAATTAATGAATTTATTTAAAATACTAATGCTTAGTCGAAGTCAGTATAGTCTTAAATAATTTTTCAATTGCTGTAATTATAGTTTAATATAACGTCCGTTAGCAATGATATATTTTGTAGGCGCATGACCAGTGTGATCCAATCTACTTTTCACTACCATCCTGGACGTTGGAGTATCTTCGTTGGTGAGGATCAGCTGAGCTTTGCAGGGCCTTCCGAATGAGCACCTCCAAATATTTGTGAACCGACATCGCGAGTGACAGTAGAATGTGTACCCGTTTACAATAGCAAGTTCTTTGCCGTTCGTTTTCTTTGCCCACATCACTGGAAAAGAGAAAAGATTATTTCTAGTATCTATCTTAGTATGAAATTTATCATAAGTACATCGAGTGAGAACTGGACTGAAGGGACTGGATGAGTAAGGAGTAAAAGAGGCAGTTGAAGTGCAGCCTGTTTTTTGTTGTGGATGGGAGATTATCAAATGACCTCTCCAGCTCTGGGCGGAGCGGAAGGGCGTGTTAGACTTCTACTGACCAAAACCCACCCCTGGTCCTTCACTTGCCTGCGCCAGGGCCCGGTTTGCCTTTTGACCAACTCGAGACCCTCGCAGCCCGCTGCTCGCCGCCCGCAAACACGCGCCTACGGTGGTCGAAAGTTCCCCACTCCCGCACGCACTCCGCCTGCTTCTTTGCCAGCATCACTGCTTCGCAGAAGGAGGTGACGGCCTACCATGCACTCTCGCTCCGGACTATGGGCATTTGTAGTGCAGCCTAGGAGAGGCCTATATCCACCAGTGCACTATATCATCATCATTATCAACCTTTCATCATACCACTGCTGGGCACAGGTCTCCTCTCATACAGAGAAGGATTGAGCGTAATCACCACGCTTGCTCAATACGGGTTGGCGATTTCAGACTTAAAGTCCAGGTTTCTTCAAAATGTTTTCCTTCACCTACAGTCATTGGTGTCCAAGATATACTCAGAAAGTACATATAACTTTAGAAAAGTTACATTGGTACTTGCCTGACCTGGAATCGAACCCGCGCACTCACACTTGAGAGGCTGGTGTTTTAACCACTAGGCCACCACGACTTAACAAAATATACTCTATAATCGGTAAAAAAAAAAAATTAGTCAATATATAAAATATTTGTTAATTTATTAATTACTAATATCAACGTTAATACATTTTTACGTACGTATTACTGCGGGTGGTTAGAGAGTGAAACTCCTAAACGATTTTAACACAGATTTATTAAACGGCCGTATACTTGAGTGACAACTTGAAACTTAAACTTAACTAAGTAAACCCAAGCTTATACTAAACAAAAAGGTCGCCAGGAGTGTGTAGACCGAAGGCGGCAGAAGCATGGAACTTTTACATTCCTCAATGTCGATAGCGTGAGTCTTCGCCATAGAAGTAAACAGTAAACAAGATTGTATAGATAAATCAATATGAAGTGATTTTTATATATTAGATATATAAACTTTTATATTTATAAGACGATCTATACAAACTTATAAAACTAAATAAAACCAAACTACTAAATAAAGCTATTAACCTAATTAAAACTATTAATAAATTACAATACAGCATCAAAAAATTCTTCGACTGGCAATCTATCCAAGAGACTGGCCGCATTGCCGCGATGAATGGCAATACTTAGCCTCTGGCCAAGGTAAAAGCCAGCCCTTGGGTCACTGGAAGTGTCAACAAGCCGTTTGGACAGTTCATTAAAAATAATATAATTAATATATCGGTATAACTACGTCGTTCATATTTTATAGAACAAGAATGAAAGATGTTAGAAATAAGTATTTGAAATTAATTTATGAGTTAATTTTATATTTTTTTACAGATTCATGACTATACTAGTATCTATACATAACTAAACGCAGTGATCAACGAGCTTGAGGTATTAGTAGGAGACTACATACATTAGGATATGTAATAAAATAAGTTTCACATTTTTTGCAGATGTGCCAATATTATTTGTAAACTCAAAAGATCATGATTAGATTAATACACCTTGTATGTAATAATGAAACTAAATTTACAGATTAAAATTTCAGTTAACCAAAATAGATTTTTCGGAATAATAATTGCTGGTTGCAATATTCATTATTTTGCCATGGCGGTATCTTAAGAAAATTACTTATACAAAAAGAAAGTTCTAGATGAGGACGGTCGGGATTAAACGCGTAACACATGACACAGCAACTCACAAGCAAACCTTGGTAGTCATTTGTAGTAACTACAAAACTTTAGTTTGTAGAAAATCAGTTTCATCACGGTCTGACAGTTCTTTTTTTTAGTTTTCAAGCAGTACAATGTTATTGTGTTACCATTTAATCGAACATGAAACAGTTCTCAATTGCATTACCTAAAAATATTAATGAATACTCCAATACAATAATTTGAAATCACCAATTCCCATTTTGGTATCGTAAGAAAATAAAAAATAGGCTAATATAACTTAACTAACCCTAGCACAATTGCAAACCTCGTTTTGTACGAATGTGCTACGGTATCCCATCATTTGCCAACCTTGACATAATATCCTCTAGAAATTATATATCTTGGAGCTGGATGATTGTGTTCTAATTTAGCTTTTATCAACACCCTCTCATCATCATTGGTGATGACCAGCTGAGCCTTGCAGGTATGTCCTAAAGAGCAGCTCCAAGTGTTTCTTGTGAGGTTTCGCCTGTGGCAGTAGAATGAGTAGCCATTTACGATGGCTAGCTCTTTGCCGTTGTGTTTCTTTACATACATTACTGAAAAAAAGAAGACCTTACCTATATTATTCTGCAAAGCAATTAATAAAAATAATAATTTAATTTAATCTGGTGTAGCGATTTTTTTTTTTTGCGCGTCATGACATCGCCTTAACGATTTAATTCGCAAAGTTATATACAATTACGTCAGTTAGAACAAGAAAAACACAAAGTTATATATTACATTATAATGGAATCCTTAGAAGTCTACTAAAAATCACAATCTACTTACAATAAATAACAGAAATGGAATTACTCTTTGGCTCAAAACAGTACTATTTAGCAAAGTAGTACTAACAAATTTTATTAAATGACTACCATACATTGACTAGATATCATAATCAAAACCTAGCATATTATAGCTAATATATTTGCGTTCCTAGTTCTCTGTTCTTTTATCTTGTGCATGAAATAATATATGTACAATGATAATAATAAATACCGTGGCAATATATATATATATATATACATAACTAGCTTTCCGCCCGCGGCTTCGCCCGCGTGGAGATCGGTTATATCGCGCTTTTGAGAATTCCCTCGGGAATATCAAATTTTTCCTGGATAAAAAGTACCGTATTATTTAATCCAGACTTCTAACTTTACGTCTGCTAAATTTCAAAGCAATCGGTACATTAGTTAAGGCGTGATAGCGTAACAAACAAACAAACACACTTTTCCATTTATAATATCATTAAGGATTAAATTAGCCAATGAATCTCTGTAAACACGGTCGTTTCATTCATTATCAGCCTATTTCCCACTGTTGGGAAACAGGCCTCCTTTCGGTGAGAAGGACTGGGCCGTAATCTACCACGCCGGCCCAGTTGGTTATAGATATGTAAATACGAAAAAACGGGACAAAATAAATGATTCCTTTTTTAGACCAAAGTTACCATCAACATCAGTTACAAAACAAGTTCCTTTGTTTAAAATAAAGTTATTTCAATATATATTGAAACACGATTAAACGAAACAAAACAGATTCACTCGTTCATTAAACATAGGAAATTAAGGCCTTTAGCCCCAGAAAACGAAACTTTGTTTCATGGTGTTTAAATGAATAAGTATAGTTTTGACGGCTAATTAAATTTGACCCTTATAAGCTAAGCTAAGTAAATATTTAATTGACTATTTTCATCTCAAGGATTTATCAGTAGCAGCTAGATCTGTCTATATGTGAGAAATGAGGTTGTCATGTGCATCTTTCCCTAAGTCGATTATCATACTTCCACGCATCATGCTGCACGTGGCGTGTCTCTTGAACAAAATGCGTAGCGTATTTTCTATCATAATCATCTAACTGTTCACGGAATACAGACATCGTAATTATCAAGAGTGAATCAATAAAAAAATGTCTTCGTATAAAATCCGCCACTTATTTTGAAAGATGGCGGCTTATGATTATGCTCCAGTTTAGCTGTCAAAACCATTCGATGTGCTGGATCGAGTCCGTTCGTGACCATCATTCTTGCTTTACACCTCATTGCGTTTGTGCAGGTCCAGGTGGCCTTTCTGATGTTCTGTTTGTGGCAGTAGAAGGTGTATCCGTTCACAATTGCGAGCTCTTTTCCGTTAGACTTTTTAACCCATTGTACTAAAAAAAAAACTTTTGTATGACCAAGGATGTTTGACGATTTAAATATTAAAAATTGATATTTCTAGTTGCAATTACCTACTTAAATACAAAAATCAGGTACATTAAAGGTAGTTAAGAACGTGCGTTAAAATAAAACACTTTCACTTGTAATCATAAATAATCTTTAATAAAATTAAACAAATTGAACGCAATTCCGGGACAATAATAACTTGAAAGTTTATATATTACAGTAAGTAATAACCCATTTATATTAAGCTCAATTAAATTTAGTTATCATTATTTAGAACGATCACCAATTGCCTACTTCCGCACTACATGATACTCATAGACAATAATTAAGGCTATGCCTCGCTCAGAGTAAATATGAACTAGGTACTTATATTATTAAATAATATTTTACGTATATGTATGTAGTGTTGCTCTGATTGCCCGTGAAATCACACCAGGCCCTATCAGAATACTGCGTCATTTACTTTTTAATTGTCGATGCAATTCTTAAATGTCGAAATGCGCCTTTCGGCCTCGTAAGGGACTTTCAGATTTTTTGTTAATTTTTTTTAATAAATTGTGTAAACTCAGTTTACTTTTAAGATATTTCTATACGAATACGAGTAAATAAGTAAGTACATGTACAATACTTTTTCTTGCGTTCTTCCACCATAATCAATATGACTGTCATTAATAAATACCTACGCGAAAACAGCAACGTTAGAGATACGCAAAGGAACTGGGTTGTATCATAAAAAATAATTTAATGTCCATCAGATAGATTTATAAAAAATATTGAACACGTATTTTTTATTTTTTCGTTCATTCAAATACTTAGGAAGATATATTGATTTGAAATGTCGCATGACATCACGCCGTGATACAAAATATACCACGGCGTGATGTAATTAGCCCCCACTCCGTAATTTTAATACGCTATATCTCAGAAGTTTTTGGTAATTACACATTAAGTTAATGCATATTATCCCACGCTAAAAAAGTACAAATAACAAAAGAAGAAAAGGGGTTACACATCCCGATTTCTCAACAGTTGGATCATTTTAATCTGAAGAAAAAATATTTTTACTTTTTTAACATACAAAAGTTGCCAAACCACCATGGCTCACAATTGAAAAATTCGCCTTAAGAACACGTCATACAAAGATAGACATTATTTTTTGTTTTTGCGAAACCCGAAACACGAGTCCAGTATTTTAAGTAAAGAATCTACATAATATAAGTATGTACAAAATTTCAAAAAGATATAATTAAAAGCCACAAAATTATGAGCTTGCTATTCTACTTGGTTCTTCATCTCAGCGTTAATGCCAGTCGTATCCGAAGCTTTTCAGCTTTGGAGTCTAGGGTCCGCTTTACCAGTCTAACTGCTGATTTTGGATAAACTTCGATATTTTCCATGAAGCGACTGCCGTCTGACCTCCACAACCCGAAGGCGATATCGAAGCATTGCAGTTAAACCAATTGTAGGACTTTTGAGGGCTCCAACAACCCGTAACGACTGCCATTAGATGTTCGTATGGCAACCGGGACCAACGGCTTAACGTGCTTTCCGAGGCACGACCAGACCAGTGCAAATATTCGTATTCATGCATACAAATATTTGCACTGCGCGGGGATCGAAACCGCGCCTCCTTGCGCAGCGGCCGCTACGCCACGGAGGCTGGCTATTCTACTTGGTTGTCCCAACAAAAATATGGTCAAAGCTCCGATTGGGCGGGCGAGCCGGGGCGTTGACCACTGGCCACAGCTGTGGCGCGCCGGCAAGAACTATGATCTATCGTAACCGCTCGGTAACCACTCTGCAACCAGTTCTAAATGTATTTGGTAAAAAATATAACATGGTATGAAAATGATTGGAATCGATTCACTTGCTTATTCTTGACAAACTATATTCTGGTTTCGTAACAACAAAAAATAACGTTATATAGGCTATATTTTCTACCAGTCACCCTTACAATCGTTTTTAAAAAACGTGTTCAAGTCTTTATGTATACTCCATCGCAAATAACAAATGACGGTGGCAGGTGGTTGTGGTCAAGTCTAGCTGATACTACAGTACGCTCCGATACCAAATGTTCACTGGTAACTAACAACCTTGCTCTGCACTTTCCAGCCTGGGTACAGCTCCAGGTACTTTTGATCTTATGATATCTGCGGCAATAAAATGTGTATCCATTCACTACAGCTAGTACCCTTCCGTTACCTTTTGTCACCCAATTTACTGAAAACATATTTAATACCTTATTGATCAATAATTATTTTCTCCTTCAAAGAGTATGCAATATGTAAAGAAAACCCCGTCCGACCCATAAGGATAATAAAGGTTAGGTAAAAACAAGACCAAATAAAATATGAAATCTTACATAATCATCATAGTAACAATACTAATGAATTTTGAAATAATCTTTTTTTTTTTTTTTTTTTTTTTTTTTAATAATTATAAACTAGCGCTTGACCGCAATTCCGCCTGATGGTAAGCAGTAATGCGATCGTTGATGGTAAAGCGCGCTAGTTTATTAAGAGCCTATTCACTCAGAAAAACCGAGCGAATAGGAAGGAAGACGGCAGCTGAGCGAGGTGATGCAATGTTAAACCCCACAACACGACCAACGATGCTGCGCCAAAGGGAGATTGATGAGAAGACCCTCCACGACCAAACTCCCAACACAACAACATTAGGCGCATCGTACTCGGCACACATCGCAACACAACTGCTCAGACCCGTCCTCCGTACGGCTTCACCAGACATCATGCCGGAACACGACAATTCGCTTGGCGGCTTGGGTTTGCTTGGCAACTTCCACAAAATTTGGTCATTTTTAAAAATGTGAAAACACCATTTTTGGCGGTATTATTATGACCAAATAGCGATATGACCGCGTGCCCTGCCCCCCTTCGCCCGCGCATGTATTGCCTACCGCACATGTTTTAAATTACCTCTTTTTATCTTTTTACGAAATAATATTTTTTTTTAAGTTTAGCCCGGCTTTATAGGCATTAGTAGAATCAGTTATCGATACCTAACAATACCTTCACGGATCGGACAGGGTTTACTTTACATATTGTGTATGAACATAGTCTTCCTCTCTTTCTGCTAGTCAATAAAATGACGTAGCTCTAACCCTCATTGCGTAACACACTATCAATTGGAATTATTTTAGAGCATATTGCAAATCCATTGCTCCATATGGTCGAAAAATTAGTCTTCTCAACAATGTAAATAATGCAATGAATGTTGATGAACTGTCAAAATGAAACCCTTTGCTACTGATAGTGTATTACGCAATTAGGCTGCTGACTGCTCCAGGTTTTCCGTACATGACACCGAACTGCATGTTCGTGTTACAAGTAATATACTGATGTACTTAAAAAAATATTATGGAACGATGAAATAAATCCTAGAATTGAAAAAAAAATGCACATCTTTTTTTTTTTAATATTATAAACTAGCACTTGACCGCAATCCCGCCTGATGGTAATCTGGGATGCAATCGTCGATCGTAGAGCGAGCTAGTTTATTTTTGTTAGGAGACTGATAACATCATTCCATTTTTATTTAGCAGTTTTTGTTGAATTATCATCTCCACTTTGTAGACTACTATAAACTAGCTGCGCCCCGCGGTTTCAAACACAAAGGTTACATTTTTTTAACTGTCAAAAACAAACATGTCCTGTGTTACTTCTAATATCCCAAGAATGTCTTTACAAAGTTTAATGATGTTGGGTTGTAATTTTTTTTTTTTAAATGAAAATAACAAAAAAAAAAAACGGTTTGTTAAAACAAAGTTATATTCCATTTATTGACAGCGGAAGATTCGTGTACGTCAGTAAACCATTAACGTTTACGACATCCAGTGATCCGGCTCGAAGGACCGCTAGGTAGGTTGAGTGGGTGAAATAAAATAAGAGGACTGTATTAAAATAGGTTTAATAGCGTAATTTCCATGATCTTATTCGATCAGCGCTATGAAAATGCCCGTGGTGGAACGCGTCTGTGAGTTTAGTAGTGAGGAGAGGACAGCGCCGGTGCGTCCAAACTCGTCCATCGGTACCTCGAAACCCGCGCCGGCCAATCTCGCGGATATGTGATGCACCAACACCATCCTTATTAAAAAAAACTGCTGATGCATGGTCGTGGAGGACTTTCATTGACAGGACTTTTCGCGATCAGCAGGATCAACGTCATTAGCGATGAACACCTTGGATTTGCAGCCACAGGTGCACATCCAACTGTTGGTTCTCGTGTGTTGGGTATTACAATAGAAAATTCCCGTTACCCATTCACTAAAGCAAGAGACTTTCCATTTTGTCTTGTCACCCAGGTTACTGAAATCGAAGATAGTTTATTAGTATCGGAAGATAGAAAGAAACAAATTAAAATTATTCACGGCCAAGATAATGCAAAGAGACCCACAAAACAAAAAAAGTTGAAGTTCAGGGAAAATATACGTCGTATCGACGGCCCTAGCGCTGGTATGGTATCAAAAAACATTGAAATAAAAACTTACAGCATAAGTTCCCACTACTGAGACACAAGTCACTAGTCTTTATGAGGGATTGGGCCATAATTTACCACGCGGGTTTGACAAGCAGTTTACTTGGTAAGAATGGTTGTCACACTTTTGAGCTTGTAACTGTATGTGTTGCCAGTAACTGGGTTGTGGAGGTGAGATGGGCAGTCGCACCCTTAAAATATTGTTATTCAGTTGAATCCAATGAGATTGGAAGCCGGCCCAACACAGTTGGGGAGGGCTATGCAGGCTGTGTTTTAAATCTATACTAATATTATAAATCTGAAAGCGAGTTTGTTTGTTTGTTTCTTTGTTCCGCTTTCACGCCATAACTACTGAACCAATTGCTTTGAAATTTAGCAGACGTAAAGTTAGAAGTTTGGATTAAATAATAGCGTACTTTTTATCCCGGAAAAATTTTATATTCCCGAGGAAAATGTAAAAAGCGCGATATAGCCGAACTTCACGCGGGCGTAGCCGCGGGCGGAAAGCTAGTAATTAAATAATCTAGTCGAAGCACTCAATTTGTAAATGTCACCACAAATTGGCACCCTCAGGTATTTCTGATACATTTCTTACCATTTTTATGAAAACCATATTTATCATGTAGTTGATATTTCAATGCTGCGAGAACGGATGCGAGTTTTCAATATAGCCAATATCACGATTTTGTCCGCTGGTATCATGTCCCGCGTGATCACCAGATTTCCTTCGCATGTCTTGGCCAAACATCACCCCCAACTCCAACATTGACCGCGACGATTTTTGCTTCAAGTGAAAGTGTCCCTCCAACAATATCAAGTTCCTTGACATCCATTTTGTTCATCATGTAACTGGAACGTTTACTGGAACAAATACAAAAAACACAATTTAGTGAGGAGGAAACAACAGTTACACAATGATATAATACACACGGCTTACTTTGAATATTCACAATCAGCGCCTTTTAATAAAATTCCAATCAGTTTTTATTACACCATATCACCACAGTAAGTACTTAAAAATTTCAAAAATTCAAAACAGGCAAGTGTTCTGCATTTTTTTAATATTATAAAAAGAAAAAATATTATTACTGATCTATTCGTCATCATGGTCATCATTTTGACTGAAAAAATAGACTTCTGGACATGTGTGGGAAGAGCCCCATACATGTTCAGTCCAGAACCACAGAACCAGTCGAAGTGACGTAAAGAGAGCCCTAGCAACGTCACTTCGACTGGTTCTGTGTTTCTTATATAAGTTTACTGTTCAGGAGATTGTTTAAAGAAATAGATGAAAAGGGCTAATTATTTTAGCACTTTTATATGCTGAGAAATTCGTTAAGTCTGATTTAAAATGCCCCAAAAGTAATTAATAGGATCTCATTAGATTAATTTAAGTAGCGACAACGTTTTGTATTAATTAAGAAGTTGAATTACTGTTCTGGAGATTGTTTAAAGAAATAGATGAAAAGGGCTAATTATTTTAGCACTTTTATAAGATGAGAAATTCGTTAATTCTGATTTAAAATGCCCAAAAGTAATGAATAGCATCTCACTAGATTAATATAAGTACCGACAACGTTTTGTATTAATTAAGAAGTTGAATGCTTACTTGCTTACAGCAGATTCCGGTGGTCTTCACAAGGGCATTGATTCAACTTCTGAGAGATTTTCCACCGCTACGTGCGCCATGTACGGAACTTCAGCTAGCGAAGTGCCCTGTCCGCTGCCACTTATAAAGGGTGTCTCTGACATCGACGCACAAACGAGTACCATGGATCCAGTACATGATTCTGAATCCCCCAGTGGTGGAATTTTTCGTCGGCTTTTTCATGATTTATAAAAATATTTACGTGATTTTTTTCACTTTAGACCATTCATAATTGCTGTACTTTTATAACCCAATAAAATTTTAAAGTAAACATTAATTAAATCACTAATTACCCAAAAAAGCGCAATGAAAACAAAACTCGAAAAACTATCTTATCAGCTGGTTTAATAGATTTCACATCAGGGATCAACGTCATACCTACAAAATTGCACGGCGGCACGCTTGCAAAGTTCAAAGGCCGAGCCGACACTTTTTTTTAAACACTGTCAATTCTGTAACCGATCATTACCGACATAAATGACCATCATAATTTTATTAGTGGCATGCGGTCTAACCTTTTCGCGAAGTTTGCGTTACGATGTCAGATTACACCCTGTAAATTACAGTACTTTTATTAATGGTGAAAAATAAAACAACGTTATGTTCTAATTTTTTAAATATTTATTTGTAATCCATAAAACACACGAACACGACCACAACACACCATAAAATACAAATGTGAGATCATTAAAATAGTATTTTGCAAACATTAAACATACATTGTACCTAAACAGTTTGTCAGATTAAACAAGGGACTCATTTAAAGGCACCTATCCCTCCAACGACAGGGATGCAGCTATCAACGATTTACTCGCTCAGGAAACGTACGAAATATCGCAGGTCAAGCATCAAAATCGGTCAAGCCGTTTCGGAGGAGTATGGCAACGAAAACTGTGACACGAGAATTTTATATATTAGATTACACAATTTTATCATTTTTAAAAGTATGTACTACACTTCTTTTCTTTCGTTTCATCTAACAAACTGCACAGTTAAGTAAATTATTTTTAAAGTATGACTACATTTTAAGTTAAATTGTATATTGCAAACATTTAAAATACGTGACGGTATTTTATTTTGCTAAATAGTTTTTATTATGACTAGATTTTGCAGCTACTCAAAGTGTAAGTAAAATAGATATTTGCAAACATTTAACATATAAACATTTAACATTATTACATACGCCTAAATTAATTTTAAAATATGCCAATATTTTTAACTCTACACGTTAGTGAAACAGTATTTTGCAAACACACATACCTACTTGTGTTATACATTTAAACCACTAAACAAATTTCGATAAAATTTTGCATGGTGTACGATTTAGGTTACTTTTTGTCTCAAAAATATTTCAGTATAGTGTGATATAGGGGATAAAAGCTTGCTTTAAGAAACCCACTATACTATAATAAATTAAAATTTCGATTTTGGTAAGAAACAAAGAATTACATATATTAGCTTTTTCTTGTAGAATCACTCCTAAAGAAGTGTTAAAATATAAATTTATATGAAAAAAAAATGTGCTTCTGTTTTAGAGATTAAAATATCGTTAAATGCATACTTAATACGTATGTGGCATGTGTGTAAATTGGTCAACTCGTAAAAAGCAAAATCATAAAATAACTTCTAGCTAACACGTAGATGGTGCAGGTACACAAATGACGGTGTTAGAGTATTTAGTTACGGTGATTACATTAACACTAATAATTATTATTATTAAGCAAGATATTTAGAATTACAAGAACCCATTCAATTTATTATTATTATCTGTCTGTCAACTTTCCACGCCTCAATCGCTGTACGGATTAGGATATATTTTCCTGTACTACACGGGCGAAGCCGAGGGCAAAAGCCAGTTTAAGCTAAATTATTGTACTTTATGTAGTGTTAACAGTTTTAAAATATGACTAGATTCTGTACTCTATGTATAATCAAAATAGAGTTTTGCAAACATTTTAACATACAATATACTTAACTTTAATATAACTATTGTAGGTTTTGTACTCTATATTTGAGTGAAATTGCTTATTTCAGATATTCAACATACCTATGTCTTTCCACCATAAGGCTAATTCCCGTTATTAAAAATGCTAAAAATGTATTGGTAATCTCAACTTGTCAAAAATTTAAGAAATTCAGGCATACTTTTGTACTATTGTAGTATACCAGACCGTAAACTTTGTTAAAAATACGCGAATTGTCCCTCTATAGCTAGAATGGTTTCTGTAACGAAGTAACTTATCGGACGTCATACTATGCACGCTTCTTGGCTAATGAGAGCTAAACGATGTATAACATTGTGTAAGTGCATATCACAATAGGGATGTTTTCTGGATAAAAAATAATTGATTCTATTTAGTCCGTCATTCAGATTATAGAAAAATATTGGATACGTATATTTTATTTTATGAAATCAATAAAAATTTACAAATATAAAAGGCATCAAAGATCAGTGAAGAAAGAAGAGTGGTGGTTGGTGACGTCACTGCTCGCTAAAAAGTGTAGCGTGCAGTGACGTCATACGAGTTTTCAACGCTCTTTGTCGTCTTCTTTTTTTGTTTATATGAAAAAAGAAAAAATACGTGTCTAGTATTTTTTGGAAATCTGACTGACGGACTAATTAGTTTTTTTTTTTGTCAATTACCTTATTTCTGTTACGTAAAAATGTATCGTAACAACACTCATTCGCCCAGTGCAAAAGCAACTTCGTTCGGGTGTGGCACTACATCTATCGACTTTTAATTATGACTAGATATTTTGTACCCTACATGTAAGTAACTAAAATATATTTTTGCAAACACTATACATATACAGTACTTAAAACAGTTTAAAATTCCACTGAAATTTAATTTTATTCTACGTTTATAACTTCCATCATCTAATTATCCACTAAGAAATATACCAATACCTACCTGTGAATATTGTAACTGTCAGAATAGACAGAAAAGAAGCTACGCTACTGCACCACATCAGGGTCGTTTGCTGATGCTCATGTTGATTACTTCCATGCATCGAGGCGAACAAGTCCCTCCTCTCTGGTGCATACAGCGCCCCAAGTGCATACAGTATTTTAAGCGACACGCGCTTTACTTGCAGTAAGCTGGTACAGGAACATGCCGTGAATGTGTGTGTGGGAATGAGTAGCGTCAACACATGTAAATAACACACATCCAGACTTTGACTTCAAATGTATTTGGACGATAATGAGAGCTTCCGCGCGCATGTACACTTATTTACCACAAATAAAGCAAGCGCCACTTCGCGAGATAAAACTAATATATTGCAAGCAGGCAGGACTGCATGTGAATCACTACTGCAAACCTCCCTCATACCTGTTACATCTACATGTATCAGAGACTTCTATATTATTACGTTACGTGTGTCGATTTTTAAGTTTATGTTTCCATTTTAAAGAAATTTAGTAAGTTAAACCTACGTTACTACATTATTAAATATAAATAAACAAGCATGCAAGTCACTAAAATTATATCCACTACACTTGACTAGAGATAGATTAAGGGAATAGGACAGATAAGCGTAAACTAAGCGTAATTTCGATCGAATCAAGAGCGCTGACATCATGATGCACCGAATTCATAATTCAATTTAACCGTTTCAATGAGCTGGGCCCGTTTAAGCGATGTAAATTATACGGATCATGCTTTTCTGATCTGGCCCTTATAAATAACTAGCTACGAAAGTAGGGAGCCCCAGTCAAATAAGCGTTCTTAACTTCTATTGACTACGCATAAAATCAGAACTAAATAGATTCGGTGATCACCGGTGATACGGAGAGTTTAGTTTAGCGGGATGACACCGGGGGTGGTGCTGCTCTTTAACTTTTGAGGGAAAACAGCCTGCTAGCCTGTGCACTTCAAATTTTCTTCCGTTTTGTAAATTTCAAGGTCAGTGTCAAAATGTATCTCGAACAAACTAATTTCACGACTGTAACAATGTATGTACCAACAAGTCCTTATAAAACTATTGATTAACATTTCATAAAACAGTCATTCGATAGGGTTATAGAAACTGATCTGTACATTGCAAAAACCGTAAGAAACTATTGAATTTCGCGGATAACTTGGCACTTCCCCTTTTACACTATAACTCTATATAAGCGACACTTTTGATGTAATTATTATTCATTTCAGTACTTATGTACTCTTAGATTTTGTATTAGGACCGTAACACAAAAGAACAGCGCGCGTAAACAGTTTTTGCAGCATGTCAATAAAGGAATTTAATTAAACATATAGAAACGCTTAGTGACGCTTCCATCAACTATTGCATTTGGGCGATAGTGCAGCTGTCATCTGTCAACGTCTCAATTCCTACTAAGAAAACACATTCACGATATTTTTATACAATTCACGGCTTCTAATTAATATTAACTCAATACATCATTATAATTTAAATCTTATAACTATGAGGTAGGATTTACATTGCAATGATTTCATAAATGTATCACATAGGAAAAGAAATATCGTGGATGTGCTGCACTATTGAAAACGCAATTAACATCTTCAATGTCCTACAAATTACAACTTAACATAGAACCCATTACTGATGCAATACTCAGAGGGTTCGTGTTTGTGTTCCAATTTCGCTGACAATACGATGCGACGCGATGGTTTGACGTGATTGGTGATCTCCATCCTGGCATGGCATGTCCCTCCATAGGTACAGTTCCAGACCTTTGTAGACTTCTTCAAACTCTGCTTGCGGCAGTAGTAAGTATACCCGTTTACTAACGCCACCTCTTTCCCGTTCACTCTCTTCACGAATTTTACTGGAAGAAGATAGATTTCAGTGTAGCTTAATTGTAGTCATATAGTCATGCATTTGTGTTAGTTTCATGCTTCTCAGGCAAGCATAGCGTCATCGATAACATGCTGGGTTATTTTGTAGATTTACTTTAAGATTTACTATTCACCTATCATTTATCTATTATTTATTAACCTATGATTTATAGGTAAATAGTAAATATTAAAGTATATCTAGCTGGTAAGTCTTTTTTGAGACCAGACACAGAAATAAAAAACATTTTTTCGAAAGTAATTTAATTCCAAATACGAAGGTGTGTTCGTTAGTAAGCAGAACGGATTGAAGAGAACAGTTATTAAAAAAATCATAAACATCTGTACCCAGAAAGGAATATTGAAATGTTAACCAGAAAATTGGAAAATGCGGAAAAATCTTGTTATGTAAAGGTTTCCTGTAACAGATACACACTCTTAGCGATAAGACCCTTCAAATGTATACTCACATAAACTAGTGCTTGAACGCGACCCTGCTTGATAATAAGCTGTGATGTAATCGTTGATAGTAAACCGCACTAGTTTATTATGAGTCTATTCAAGTCCTTTTTCTTCAAGTAGTCTTGTTTATTTATATACATATATGTGTTATGTTTTTATTAAAAAAATAAACGTCATTTTAAAAGTATTATTTATTACTTAGCAGGACAATGGAGCCTATCCCCTCGTTCACACAAAAGTCGCCATGATAATAATCACGTCTAATTTATCAACGAAGTATCTTAATCTGAGAGAACTAAAGTGACATTTATCTTCTGTCCTTTTCTTAATGAAATAGAAAGAACAAGTTGTAGTAAACTTAAATTTTGTATAATTTATGAACAATGGAATCGACACCTTTGTCTGGTCTTCTTCTTCTCAGTCGATAGAGGTCCACTGCCGCCTCTTACGACACCCACGGGAGGATATGGGTTGGTACTATTCTATGCCCGGTAACACACGGCAATGTCTGGTCAGCTAGTTATAATTTGACTTTGTCATACAGGGTACTCAGAGTCGAAAACGCATGGAAGTAACGTGAACGTGAAGATTTTGAATAAAAATTATTAAAAAAAATTGTTGAAGAAATATTGCTTGTTCAGAAGTTTCAGATCCTTCAACAGCTTAAAAGTTTTGCTTATGAACAATGAAAGAAAATAAAATAATAAAACTATTTTTAATATATTTATTTAAAGATATTGAAATACAATAATAAGCGTGCAACCAACTTGGTTTGCCACGAACACACAATAATACAAGACAATTTTCATAATAAAATTGAAATCAATTAATACAATCATATGAATAAAAAACACGTTCCTGCTAAATGTTCAATTCAATATGTCAAAATGTTAGTAAAGTAAAGTAAAGTAAAGTATTTATTTCTTTGCAAACATGAGTATAGCACATAGGTGTTTTTGTTTTTTTTTTTTTTTTCAAAGTAAATATCCTAATATTCCTATAATAATACTCCTAGATCCAAGTTCGACAAAACTTATTGACAATGAATGCCCTTAAAGTGATTTAGAGCAAGCAAGCCAGCAATCACCGCTACTCCGTAAACGGCGAAGAAAAATATCGCGAAGGCACCGACATGTCCAGCAATTCGAAGACACGTATATCCCAGCAGTACGAGCATATTAAGATATAATCTAGAGATTTAAGGGCACACTAAAATAATAATAAGTTTATTTAATGTCAATTTAATTAAATCTGATTGACAAAGTCTTGCCGCCAAGCGATTTGTCGTGTTCCGGCATGATGTCTGGTGAAGCCGTACGAAGAACGGGTCTGAGCAGTTGTGTTGCGATGTGTGCCGGGTATGATGCGCCAAATATTGTTGTATCGGGAGGTTGGTCGTTTAGGATCTTCTGATCAATCTCCCTGTGGCGCAGCATCGTTGGTCGTGTTGTTGAGTTGAACATTGCATCACCTCGCTCAACTGCCGTCTTCCTTCCTATTCACTAAGTTTTTTTAGTGAATAGGCTAAATAAACTAGCGCGCTTTACCATCAACGATTGCATCACTGTTTACCATCAGGCGGGATTGCGGTGAAGCACTAGTTTATAATTATTAAACAAATCTGATTTCATGTTAATAAAATCTGATTTAATGTTAATTAGATCAGCTTCCTAAATATACCGTTACATCTCATATATATACTGGAGGAGCATGAGTATGTTCTAACATTGCCGATATAACCTTATGAGAAAAATGTCCGTTAGTTGATTTAGAGCAAGCAAACCTAACAGCCAGCGGGGTTTGCTCCATAAACGGCTAAGGAATACATGGCGAGGGAATCGACATGTCCAGCAATTCGACGACACGTGAAATCCAAATGCGTCTCTCTCTCTCACAGAAACCTGTATCTCAGCAGTACAAGCATTTTATGATTCAATCTAAAGATTTAAGAGCTTATTAGTACAATAATAATAAGTAATTTAATGTCAATTTCATTAAATATGATTAAATGTTAATTAAATCTGGTTTCACGTTCATTAAATCTGATTTAATGTTAATTAAATCAGCTTCCTAAATATACCGTTACATATCATATATACTGGAGGAGCATGAGTATGTTCCAGCATTGCCGATAAGACTTTCCGATCTGAATGTCTCTGATCCTTGGTCATGATCAGCTTTGCTTTACAGTTTCTTCCGGAGGTGCAATGCCAAGCGTTGAAATTCTTTCTTCTGTGACAGTAGAAGGTGTAGCGATTCACAATGGCAAGCTCATGTCCGTCACCTTTCTTTACGTATTGCACTGAAAAGGAAAACTTTGTTATAGTAAATATTCGGCAGAAATAATATTGTGTCAGCCGGTTAAAAAACTGAAAGACAAGAAAATAAAAAAAGAAAAGAAAGAAAATAAAGACAACAAATACATTTATCTGCGTTTGTTAATAATGTACACTTCGTAGCCCTATATGATATAATCGTATGTCGTCACAAACACATATGTGGATAAAAAAAAAAAATGCCAACTAAAACTAGTTTTGACAATACAAACAACATTATGAAACTACCTGATAATTATGGGAACAATTTTTTTATTTGAAATATTTATTTGTTATAACAATCGCAAACAAATTGAGTTAAATGTTTCATCATTGTTAAGTAATATCATAAAGTACACTAAAATAATAGATTTTATCACTAATGATAATTTGATTAATTTTCAATTACTCTTATTTTTCTAATTTTAAGGCCTCAGTTATTACCTCCATAAATCTGTTTATATAATATAGGCTTACAGTGGTTTACATTTCTATTTGACCCTGTATAATTAACTCAAATAAACGAAAAAATAATTATTAAAAAAACTTAAATTTAAAATCGTTTTTAAGCACAGATGATTTTCATTCAGGCGTAAATGGATGCTATATTATGTGTAAGATATAATGTCAACGTAATTTCAGCCAAAAGACAGCAGTCCACTGCTGAACCTGGGCCTCGGCCGAGCATCGCAATACCGATTGGTCAATAAGTCAATAAGTTCTCGCTGGCATTCACTAGCTTCCAGTCGTCAGTCCACCTTGAGAACCCAACCACTGCGCCAATACCATTATATCCTAACATAAAATCCATCAACAATCACGAAAGTTGGCGCTGGATGCTTATGCTCCAGCTTAGCGGATAAAACAGTCCGTTTCTGAGGTTCAGGTTTACTGCAGGTGATCAGTCTAGCCTTACACAACCATCCGCTGGTGCACGTCCATATCTTCGTCTTCGCATTATTCTTGTGACAGTAGAATGTGTAACCGTTCACCATCGCCAGTTCTTTTCCATTCTTCTTCATCATCCATTTTACTGAAATATAATCGGATTTTTTAAAGCAGAATACTTTTATTGAGTGAACTAAATTATTTCCTACAATTTCAACATACATTATGATCCCATTATTAAGGATACAGGTCTCGTGTAATAGGCGAAAATACACAACGCGGGCCTAGCACGAATTATTAGATTTCAAATGGAATCGCATTTTTGGTTTAGGACATGCCGCTTTCTTCCTGATGTTTTCTTTCAGCGTTCTTAGAGCACTGGTGATGAAATATTATAAACAAAGCAGCTCAAGGTTCACTTAAGACGCTGCTATTTCCACCACAACACTACTATTTCCTATTTGTAACTGAATTTTATTGTATAAATACCACTTTTATGATGTGTAAATGCCTACCTTTTGTCTTTAAAGACAAAAATTCGGCATGATTAGGAAGTAAAATAATAAAAATAAAAAGAAACATTAAAATATATTTATTGACGAAAAAAGACGTACAATATGATCAGCAAAAACTGTGACAATATTTATCTTTTCGAAAACTGGGAACGTCTACAGATAAAAAATAAGACATCATATTATTGTACTTTTAACGTCATGATTTAACAAAAAAAAGTAAATAAATACCAAATAAAATATTTTTCTTGTTACGATTGATACCTGTTTTACATAAATATGTGTAAGCGATTACCAGTGGTATCCTGGAAAACAATACTACAAAAACAATTCATAACTAAACAAAAGAATTGTTTTAATGATTGTGTGAATTTTTAATTTCTACTACGACTCCATTAACTGTAAATACAACAGATTTACATCCTGAAGGTCTCCGAATACAGCGCCAACGAATTTTTTTTGTTTTATTAACCATACAACCTCTATTGAAGCGATAAGGGCCTATGTTGAGACACAGATTACCATATCTTGTTCTGCTGAATATAAGCTCCGAATCATAATCTGTAACAAAACATTATTAATCGCTTAAAATTTAAATTTTAATCTGATGGCTAATTAATGCCCTTTCTTAAAAACGTTCAATCATATAGGCATTTTAAAGGTATTCTTGATTTGACTTCCTAGTGCTATATTAGGGAAGAAGGATTGGCGCTAAAAACCAGAAGCAAACACTTAAACTGTTAAAAACTATTTGATTTTACGCAGTATGTAAAGTAATTAGCATTACAAGACACAAAACATTAAATTAAACGATTTGCCATATATTAGGTAGTCACGTCGATATACCTACCTACAAATACAACAAAAACTACATGTGTACTTAATCATCAACCTTTTTACCGTCCACCTGTTGGACACAGGTCTCATCTCATACAGAGAAGGATTGAGCGTAATCACCACGCTGCTTCAATGCGGGTTGGCGATTTCAAACTTAAAGTCCAGGTTTCCTCAAGATATTTTCCTTCACCTTGTAATCAGTCATTGGTGTACAAGATATACTTAGAAAGTAAGTACATATAACATAGAAAAGTCACATTGGTACTTGCCTGACCTGGAATCGAACCGCACACTCATACTTGAGAGGCTGGTGTTTTAACCACTAGGCCACCACGACTGCCGTAGACAAGCCAAAAAAAAAAATGTTAATATAAGCTTACTACCTTAATAAAAGCCTCCAGGAGTAAAGGGCGTTGTAGATTATACATATATTTATGTATTCTTGGGTTCTGGCACCGTGAAAAGCTGGGAGAAGTGAGCTTAGACTTTAGAGTGAGGTTTCAATGGTGGTGGGTGGTGGTGTTGGAATAATAGCTCACTCCACAGTCAGTATTGGCGGTGATCATTTCACCGCGAAAACTCAGAAGAATACAGAATTCACTACTGGTTCGGTAGTATCTCATCCCCGTCATAAAAACCCCAGACAGTAAATTGTATTATCATCTAATATTCTCGGTGGTAGGCCATAACATCGGTTGCCGGTAGAAGTTACCACCCACCAGACAAAGTCTTGCCGCTAAGCGATTCGTTGTGTTCCGTCACGATGTTTGGTGAAGCCGTAGGGAGGACGGGTCTGAGCAGTTGTGTTGCTATGTGTGCCGGGTACGATGCGCCAAATGTTGTTGTGTCGGGAGTTTGGTGGTGGAGGGTCTCCAGATCAATCTCCCTCTGGTGCACCATCATTGGTCGTGTTGTTGGTTTTGACATTACGCCACCTCGCTCGATTGCCGTCTTCCGTCATTCACTCTGTCAGAGTGAATAGGCTCTTAATAAACTAGCGCGCTTTACCAACAACGATTGCATCACTGCTTACCATCAGACGGGATTGCGGTCAATCACTATTTTTTTTTATTAATTTATAAACCAGCGCTTGACCGGCTGCCTGATGGTAAGCAGTGACGCAATCGTTGGTGGTATGTAGTTTATAATTACAAAAAAAAAAAAAAAAATCTATACTAATATATAAAGCTGAAGAGTTTGTTTGTTTGTTTGTTTGAATGCGCTAATCTCAGGAACTACTGGTCCGATTTGAAAAATTCTTTATGAATTGGGTAGCCCATTAATTCAGGAAGGCTTCTGCTATATAACATCACGCTGCGACCAATAGGAGCGGAGCATAACTAACTCCACGCGAACGAAGTCGCAGTCGGCTGCTAGTACCATATAACTCTGATATTTTAAAGTATTCATCTGATAGTTAGACCTTATCCTCATTCATCATCATTATCAACCTTTTATCGTCCCACTGCTGGGCAGAGGTCTCCTCTCATACAGAGAAGGATTGAGCGTAATCACCACGCTTGCTCAATGCGGGTTGGCGATTTCAGACTTAAAGTCCAGGTTTCCTCAAGATGTTTTCCTTCACCTTCAGACATTGGTGTCCAAGATATACTTGGAAAGTACATATAACTTTAGAAAAGTTACAATGGTACTTGCCTGACCTGGAATCGAACCCGCGCACTCATACTTGAGAGGCTGGTGTTTTAACCACTAGGCCACCACGACTTCCTGCTAAATCCTTATCTTGCTAAAATGAAATGGCCCATGGTATATATCAGATATACCTATTTCTCATCAGATAATTACAGGTGATAACACCTCACCTACGATACAGGAGAAATACCTAGTGTGGGTAATGTTTGCCCGAGTTGGCACCAGTGTTTGACGCGTGGCCCTCAAGAGTGGGTGCGATCATTGCGTAAACGGCCGCACGGAGAGACCTGCTAAGTAACAACGGGTCGTCGCCTGTCAGGGGGTGCGGTGAATGCTTATGACGTGAATCCCGCACCCCGGCCATAGATGGAGGGGAAATATCGCAGTCGTTTTAACCGGTAAAAGTTAAGCTTACCCATCTGTCACACTCACGATGGAGAAAGTCTTTGAGGATTTGTCCACCGCGAAACCAAAAAAAGTGGGTAGAAGACCGTTTAAAAAACACAAAGTAAAGGTATAGATAATTAATGCAAAAAATTGACACATATTTATTTTTATTAAAAAATATTTTAGAATCCTAATCATTTACAAATAATACATATAGTCCTATTTAAGTACATAAACATAATACGTGCACTTAATTATGTTTTTTCAGTAGGCTTAGTATTTGCGTGCTGAAATAACCGAAATACTCGTAGCAATACTTTTCTAAAACGCTTGCCAATAGGTACAATAGCTTACGTTTGAAATGAAGTTGTTTATCCTGTGATATTGATTTTAATAAAATTTGTAATGGAATAACCTTTACACATCATAATATTAGATGTCTTCGTCACTGTTCGGCAACGGTCGTATTCCCCGAGCGTAGGGAAGAAGATATGTATATAGAGTGGTGCACTTAACCACTTTTTATGCACTTAACCACTCTATATATAATGTTCGTCAGCATGTTCAAAAAACGGCGAAAATTTATTTGTCACCTATTATTTAAAACAAGAATAACTTAGTTGAAGTCGGCATTTCCTAATTGATTACTATGAGAAGAACAACACATCCCCTCTCTCTCTTCTATTCTAGTTTCCATATTTAATTTTATATTCTAACAAATCTTCCATCCAAAGTTTGAACGATTTCCGGGGGAGGATGATTATGTTCGGTCATCGCACTCTTTATAGTCCCGTCCACATTCAGAATGAGCTTGGCGCGACAATTCTTCGCTTTCTTCGAGCAGGCCTGGTAACGAAATGAAGGACCTTGTTTCGAAAAGGTATATTTCTGGTATAAAATAACTGTTTTCCCGTTCAGATTCACTATTTCGTATGGTTTACCTGTAAATTGAAGAATGTATAAGAATCAAGCAGGATCGAACCTAAAATTCAAAGATACGTGGCATCTACCAATCGGTACTGGGTCCGCAATGTAGAATCGTAACGCAAACTTCGTGAAAAGACTAGACCAAAACCACTAAAAATTACGATAGTCATTTATGTCGTTAATAAGCGGATACAGAAATCACAGTGTTTAAAAAAAAGTGTACGCTCAGCCTTTGAACGTTGCAAGCGTACCGCCGCGCGTTTTTGTAGATATGATGTGAACTCTATTAAATCAGCTGATAGGATAGTGCGCTTTTTTGTGTAATTAGGGAATTCATTTTTTTTTTACTTTAAAATCTTATTGGGTTATAAAAGTATAGCAATTATGAACGGTCTAAAGTGAAAAAAACTGTACATATTTTTTTAAAATTAGAAATAAGCCGTCGAAAAATTCCACCACTGGGGGGGGGGGGGGGGGTTCAGAATCATGTACTGGATCCATGGTACTCGTTTGTGCGTCGATGTCAGATACACCCTTTATTGCCCGCTCCCTCTCACGAAGAGGAGGGATGTGTTCCAGTAGTGGGAACATTATAACCTCATTATTTCTAAGTAATAAGAATCAATATTGGGAGCAAGGATTAAGGAAAATGTCCTAAGGGAAGTTTTGAGAATGAATGTTATGTTCCAAAAACAAACTTTTTTTATTTTTATTTATTTTTTTTATTTTATTAATGTGGCTGTGGAGCATTCACGGAGACCAAAGAAACTATATATATTGAACTGAGTAAAATACAATTAATGACTAGAAAGGCGTTCACTACCAAGATGGTGATTCCTCACGTCTGATTACAATTTAGTGTCTTTATGTGAACAGGTTCTTAATAAACTAGTGCGCCTGACCATCAATGATTGCATCACTGCTTACCATCAGGCGGGATTGCGCACTAGTTTATAACGTTTAATAAAATTATAACAATAGGGAAGCAAAAGACATATTGCGCCGCACCCAAGTAAGTTGTGATAAGGACAGATTTTTTTAACAACTAAAGTAAAACAATCAGTTTCAGGTAAATAACTACTAGTTTATTTAACTCTTCAATGGCCTCGTTTCCTTTGTTCACAAACAAAACTAAATTTAAGTCCAGTCCATCTTTTTCTATATATTTCGTTAAGAAAATGACAAAACACAATATGTGAATTTAGACCAATCGCCCACTTAATGATTATGTTCGTGTTGTTGCTTAACAACTTCTTCTCTGATGGTTATGACCATACACTTACACCCTAGGGCTCTACGGGTACACGACCATGCTATTTTATCATCCTTGCACCTCCGAGCCAAGTTATACCGGTAGGTACCTAGAACCAACACAGGATTGCCTTTCCTCGTCAGACCAAAGAATTGAACCTGAGCAACTGAAATAAAAAATAATACGAGTGATATTCTTTTCCTTGTCGAATAACTGTCAATGTGCGTTTTTATCATTCTCTATGACGATAATGTGGCCGTTCATATCAACGTTCATAACATCAATGGAAATAAGAATAGAATAGAATACTCTTTATTATGTAGGTACTTACATAATATAAAGAAAAATGCTATGTATAGTAGCTACGTTATTTTATAAAACTATATTATATTAATAATCTAAGCATATCAATTTGCATCGTATAATTATTTTACTAGCAGAGGTGCTACGTGACACACACAGAGACAGTTCAACGATATTCATTGCGTTGAACACATACATACATTTTTCGAATTTATGAAGCAATGGATTAGCCAAATAATATCCTTCAAAATGATATAGATTGTAATTGGTAAGGTATTATGCAATTAGGATACACTTCGTAAAATATTTTTTTCTCGATATACGCGAAATTAACGCAAACAGTCATTAAGCATTACATACTATATTGAATTAATAACATATGATTAATCATTAGATACGGGGACAAAATAGTTATTTATGCCACTGTCAAGCAATGATAGCTATTGTAATATGAGTGATAGTTTGTACAATTTACACAATAGATCATTATGCTTAGTATGAGATATCGAGCGCGTTTGTCGCTCTCATTGGTTGAGAATCTTACAACCTTGAAGCGGGCCAATCGATGAGCCAAATGCGCTCGATATCGACGATCGAGTTTCGTATTGAAAACTCATACTGGGCCTACTGCACGAGTAATACAATAGCTGTTTGCGACAGTGGCATACAAAACTTTTTCTACGACCTTGAAATAAATAAATAAAACTAACAAAAAACCGTCAATGTTGAACTTTATTAGGAATTATAGTAACTTACATTCTGGATGGTACAACTATTAAAATAAGATATTGTCCATTTCGCTATTATCACTGATATCACTAATTTTCAAAACAATTTTATTTATAAATGCAGATAGCAGTTAAGAATGGTGTGAAAATAAAGCGGCGCGTACCGCAATGTTGTTTTGTTGTTATAATCCCACAAATAAAAGGCAAAGGCAATTCGTCCATACATCCTAATAACATGCGATGTTTAGTCGTGACGCAAATAGGCGCGCCTTTAGGCATAATCATACGTTTCATGCCATAGTCATAAAAAAAATTAAGAAGTTTCATTGTAGTACGGTTTACCCGTGTGTAAATGGTCATTGTAACACGACATTGCAGGAATGGGTACTATTGAGATATGACTTATAGTTATGTATTAAGCAAATTACCAAATGGTCGTAGAAAAAAGTATTTACCGGAACAAAATAAAGTTTTTCCGCATTTATTTTAATTAAAAATCCACTATCTCAACAATCCATTCAGTACATTTAAATTCCCAGTCTCTAACCATGCAAATGTTCTTTTTTATGTAAAACTATGACATTGTCGATTGTGACGATAAATGATTTGCATCCCGTTGACGTCCGCGTACACTGCCACCTTTGTTTAGCCCCTTTGTACCTGTTCATCCGATTATACCTATAAGGACCATATATGATCACGTTATTACCACTCTTTGTTGTACTGAAGACCACATCGGCATCTGTAACAAAACTAAACTTTAAAGCAACAAGAAATAAGACAAATATATCGTTATTGCCACAACCAAAAAGTGCATAACGTGTCTTTTACAAATAATTGTGTTTTACAGTGTTTTCAAATTACAATAGGTACGAATGGACAGCGTAGTTCTGTCAACAAATACCAGGTACATGCTAAAATAAAAAAGAGGTGAACAGATATAAAATCAACATAGTCTTCACGTTTACAAACTCCAATTGAAACAATGGCCATTTCAACAATGAAAGTTAAAATTAGAATTGTCTGTATATAATGTGAAGTAATAAAAAGGCTATGTCAGAGAAGCATGTAAATAATAAATAAAAAAATAAACATCACAATTTCAGAGCAGTTAATAGACACTCACGTATTTATGCCGTTAACAATATCTGCCACAAAAAACGAAGTTTAATGGTTATGCTCATTTTTTAAAATAACTATTACATTGTCTACTGTGATCAGAACTGATTTGCATCCCGTCGATCTTCTGGTACACCGCCATCGGATCCTGTCACTACTGCCGTTAGATCTTGCCTGATTGTAGCGATATGAACCCACTATGATTAGAGGATTGCCATGGACAGTTTTCGTGAAAATTGCCCCTGTAATGTAAACGTAAAATCTTTAATATAAATAACAAATCACCATCTATGTAAAGGTGTGTGTATTTCACTTTGATTCAAATCTGTCCAGCCGTTAGCGTCAGAGTGTGACAAAGAAACTTACTTGCGCATTTATAATATTATTTAGGATAAGGATTATTGCCTGCATTTGTTTTACAGTAAAACGCTCTACTACTACTACTTACGTACGTACTTTTCTCGGTCGTAGGCCATAACATCGGCCGCCGGCAGAAGTTACCACCCACCAGACAAAGCCTTGCCGCCAAGCGATTTGTCGTGTTCCGGCATGATGTCTGGTGAAGCCGATCGGAGGATGGGTCTGAGCAGTTGTGTTGCGATGTGTGCCGGGTACGATGCGCCTAATGTTGTTGTGTTGGGAGTTTGGTCGTGGAGGGTCTTCAGATCAATCTCCCTTTGGCGCAGCATCGTTGGTCGTGTTGTTGGGTTTAACATTGCATCACCTCGCTCAACTGCCGTCTTTCTTCCTATTCGCTCAGTTTTTCTGAGTGAATAGGCTCTTAATAAACTAGCGCGCTTTACCATCAACGATCGCATCACTGCTTACCATCAGGCGGGATTGCGGTCAAGTGCTAGTTTATAACTACTAAAAAAAAAAAACAGTAAAACGCTATTGTTTCAGTAGGTCACTATATAGTGTTCCAGGCTCAGAGAGCTATTTTTGCTGACTTATTTATTACTTAATCTAACTGGATTATTTATCTTGGATTTTTTTAGCTAATTTGTAATATTCTTTGTTGAGTAACATAAAATGTCACAAAATTATGATTAATTACATTTTATATCATTACTTAATCACAAATTTTGTAAATATGTAATTATAATTTCGGCATCGGGCCGCTTTTATGTGAGGTATCTCTAATTTCTACCCCGAACTCATGTTGTGTACCTATTCTAAAAGTCAATGAAGAAATGAAATACGAAATCAGTTTAAATAATTGTTTATAGAAACTCCACAGATTTTGTGGATATATTGTCCTCCGGTTATTAATGAAACGATTGTATTACTAAAACAAAACCGTTTCGTTGCGGGAAAACAACCATTAAAATTCCACACTGTATAATGTTCCACGCTCAGAGACGTCTAATCGTTTTAATCTTTTTACTGACTTATTAGTTACTAATAAATATTTGTCATTAAATATGTTTCTTTTTTAGCTAATTTGTGAATTCTTAGTTGAGTATCATAAAATGTTAAAATGTAAATATTTAATTAAATTTTATAATATATAGAATAGATAATATATATTATTTTTAATAACAAATTTTGTAAATAATTATAATTTCGTCATCGCCTCACTTTTTATGAGCCCAGGCTAATGTGGAGTATTCTAAAAGGGAATGAAGAAATAAAACACAGAATCAGTTTAAATTATCTATAGAAACCAATCTATAGAAACAGATTTTGTGGATATCGATATCCAAACACGTTAAAACAAAAAAGAAATTCATTCGAAGATTTTTGGTGGAATCATTGACCGCAGGTAGCCTTAAAATATCAGTTTATTAAAATCTGTTGTTTTGTGTATATTTGACAGAAGAAAAAAAAAACTTTTTTTTTTCAATACATGCTCAAGTAATAAAACTATCATCGGTTATTAACCCTTGAAAAAAAAGAGATTATTATAGAGGTATTGATACGACTGTAGAGTTCTTGTAGCAAATTTAATTTGACCTGTATATTTATTTAAGATACATATAAATGCAGCTGCGATCTTATTTCTTTCCCGCCAGATCTGCAGCCATCATTGAAATTATGGAACAACAACAAGAAAAGAAAAAAAGAGTGTGCGACGACTTTTATAAACAAAATTGGCTACATATGCCACATGTGACCACATCAACGGTAAAATCGGAGTTGAAGACGCCAGGGGTGGCCGAAATCAGTCGGGATTACATGTTATAAAAATATTACTATGTATGGTACGTTATTATATCAAAATAAAGGGTATATCTGACATCGACGCACAAACGAGTACCATGGACCATGGATCCACAACATGATTCTGAACCCCCCCCCCCCCCCCCCCCCCCCTCCCAGGTGAAATTTTTCGTCGGCTTTTCATGATTAAAAAAAAATAATATGCAGTTTTTTTTTTCCTTTAAACCGTTCATATATTTGCTATACTTTTATAACCAAATAAGATTTTAAAAAATAATTACAAATAATAATTATAAAAAGCGCAATGTCAACAAAACTCGAAAAACTATCCTATCAGCAGATTTAATAGAGTTCACATCAGGGGTCAACGTCATACCCATAAACACGCGCGGCGGCACGCTTGCAACGTTCAAAGGCCGAGCCGACAGAGTTTTTAAAACACTGTTATTTTTGTAACCGCTCATTAACGATATAAATGACTACCATAAATTTATAAGTGGCATGCGGTGTAGCCTTCTCGCAAAGTTAGCGATGCGATGTCAGATACAGCCTGTATATTATTCACCTATTTTGCAATATTAATAATTAATCTAAGCATTTCACACAAAGACAGTTTAACAATGTTCATTGCGTTGAACAGATACACTTTTTGAACATTATGAAGGATTTGCCAAATAATATCCATCAAAATGACACAGATTGTAATTAGTAGGGTGTTATGCAATTAGGGTACACTTCATAAAATATTTTATTTTTCAATATTCGCGAAATCTATACAAATATTGATTCATTATTACATACTATATATATTAAATTGTTAATATATAATTAATTAGTTAACGGCCACAAAAACGTATTTACAATACATTTTTGTTCCCGTGTGTAATAAAGTTTTTCCGCCTTAATTTTAACTAAAAATCCACTAATATCAACAATTCTTTCAGTACATTTAAATTTCTAGTCTCTAATCATGCAAATGTTCTTTTTTATGTAAAACTATCACATTGTCGACTGTGACGATATATGATTTGCATCCCAATGACTTCCGCGTACACTGCCACCTTTGTTTAGCCCCTTTGTACCTGTTCATCCGATTATACCTATAAGGACCATATATTATCACATTATTGCCACTCTTTGTTGTACTGAAGACTAGATCGGCATCTGTAATAAAAACAGACTTTAAAGCAACAAGAAATAAGGCAAACATATCGTTATTGCTACAACCAAAAATTACCTTTTAAAAATAATTGTATTTTACAATGTTTTCAAATTACATAAGGTATGGGTGGACAACGTAGGCCTGTCAACAAATACCAGGTACATGATAAAATAAAAAAGAGGTGAACAGATCTAAATACAAAATAGTCTTCACGTTTACAAAATATAAAATAATCTATTAAAATAATAAATAAAATATAAAACCAAGTGATACAATTGGCATTTCAAAAATAAAAAGCTAAAATTAGAATTGTTTGTAGGTATATAATGTCAAGTAATAAAAAGGCTATGTCAGAGAAGCACGTACAGATATGATATATTCTAACAAACTAACCAAAAAACTGTGGCGAACGCAGCAGAGCCGCACATGCATATTTTTTATATTGCGTACTTTTCACTATATTGGTACAGTATGAATGAGATGGGGCGTAACTTAAGCATAAAAAAGAAAAAGATGGCTAGTGTTTGTCGTTTGCGCCAAAAGAAGTTTGTCAACCAATCATGACAAGCTTGCCAAAGAATAACAAGAATTCAGATAGGCAATATATAAGAGAGTATTTGGTAATTTGGTAGGTGGTAGTAGGCGCTCAATTTGGTGCATATTTTTTTTTTTAACAGTTTTACACTTCAATCAAGTATTACAAAACTTCAATGTTTGTTGACTGAAATGTATTTAATATTTTGTAACAGTGATTAAAGGAAACGAAATAAAATTTAATTTAATTTTGAGCACCGAAATGAGAATAATCTTTTCTGTAAAAATACCTTTTTAGGTTCTAGGCACCCCTAGGAGTTAGCCCACTTCGCAAGGCAGTCCGTAAAAAGGATTTATTACCATCGGGTGAAAAAGGTAAGGTAGGTATATTTTAAACAACATAGAAAAAGAATCCTTTTTATTATAAAAATATTTATTTTTAGATTATACATTATCATTATTATAAAACGTACTTATGAATATTTAAAACTTAGGTTAGCCGTGTGCCGGCGAGTAGAATATGCCACCCTCACTCTTACTAAGATAAATTTCGTGCAAAGTCACCAGCACAAAGAGAAGGAAAACTGCAATTTATACCAAAAGCCTCGCCAACACATTTGTCAAGCGTGGTGAGTATGACATTTAGCCCTCGTGTTTTTGATGGAGGTTCATGTCATAAATGGGCATCAGCCCATTTAGGTCCCCACTGCAAGGTCTTGCAAGGTTTGGTCTTCATCAGAAGAAGATTAAAAAAAAAAAACCTAACATGTTTAATATATGGGATTTTCAGCAGTGGGTGCAGTAAGCGAAGTCAGAGTCCACCGAATCAGTCAAAACGTTGAGCAGTTGGTAGTTTAAAATCTACTTTAAGGATATACGCGTTTGTGTCGCGAATTATTTTAATTTTATTTTAGATACCTTCAAAAAATGCAATTTATATTTTTTTTGCCTTTTTAGGCTAATTGGTGTGAGCGTAGGATATTATTTATTTATATTATTATATACTTCATGCTCATTTAATATCGACTCACACTCACACTTTCCCATTTAATAATTTCATGTCATTTGACTCTACTATTTAGAACTTTAAATTTTACTTTAGAAGCGCAAAATAAACACGAATTAATTTTATCAATGTTTTACTTAAATATTGCAATAAGATGTTCATAAATTGTAACAAAGAACACAGGCGCGAAAATAAAGTGAAACAGAACTATTATTGTAGGTATTAAAGTCCCCATCAACATTATCGCTTTAGTGCAAATAATCTATGTCTAATGAATAAATCTCGCAAGAAATCCAATTAGCTCTCTCTCTTTTTACTCACAATGGCCGCCTAAGCGTCATTTGTAAGAATGTTTGACAAAATAATTGAAATTATTATATATATCTAAATATTTTGGATTACTTTTTTTTTTTAATAATTATAAACTAGCACTTGACCGCACTCCCGCCTGATGGTAAGCAGTGAAGCGATCACTCAGAAAAACTGAGCGAATAGGAAGGAAGACGGCAGTTGAGCGAGGTGATGCAATGTTAAACCCAACAACACGACCAACGATGCTGCGCCAAAGGGAGATTGATCAGAAGACCCTCCACGACTAAACTCCCAACACAACAACATTAGGCGCATCGTACCCGGCACACATCGCAACACAACTGCTCAGACCCGTCCTCCGAACGGCTTCACCAGACATCATGCCGGAACACGACAAATCGCTATACTTACTTATGATATGTGATTCCATGACTTTTGTTAGCTTTTCTAAAATAATTCATACAATTACGCATTACACAAAAAGGCATTTTGAATACAAAACAGGTTTTCTTAGCCACCAGGACACACGCGTACGGAACGAGAGTATCCAGAGTGACTAGAACAAGAGATTTGAATTACAATCTTTTGTACGCTTCATGTTCAATGCGCTAGTGACTTATCTACCTTAGTTTAATATGATATCAGTTATGTAAATAAAAAATAAAAAATTGAACATTATAATTTCATAGCAGTTAATAGACACTCACGTATTTATGCCGTTAACAATATCTGCCACAAAAAACGAAGTTTAATGGTTATGCTCATTTTTAAAAGTAACTATTACATTGTCTACTGTGATCAGAACCGATTTGCATCCCGTCGATCTTCTGGTACACCGCCATCGGATCCTGTCACTACTGTCATTACATACTGCCTGATTGTAACGATATGAACCCAATATGATTACAGGATTGCCATGGTGAGTTTTCGTGAAAATTGCCCCTAGAATGTAAACGTAAAACCTTTAATATAAGTAACAAAATATCACCACGTATTTCACTAAGGGTGTTCGGAGTTCACTTTGATTCACATCCGTTCAGCCGTTAGCGTCAAAGCGTAACAAACAAACTTCCTTGCGCATTTATAATATTAGTTAATATTAGTTGCTGTGTCGGGAGTTTCATCGTAGAGGATCTCCAGATCAATCTCCCTCTGGCGTAGCATCGTTGGTCATGTTGTTGGGTTTGCCATTGCATCACCTTGCTAAACTGCCTTCGTCCTTATTCACTCAGTGTTTTTAATGAATGGGCTCTTAATAAACTAGCGCTCTTTACCATCAAGGATTGCATCATTGCTTACCATCAAGCAGGATTGCGGTCAAGCATTAGTACAAAATTATAAAAAAAATACCAGCATTTGTTTTCGGTCGCTATACAGTATGTTAAGAAAACCCTGTCCGACCCGTGAAGGTGTTGTTAGGTATCGATAACTGATTCTACTAATGGATACAGAACCGGGCTAAACTTAAAAAAAATCCCCCTAAAAAAATAAATATTATTTCGCAAAAAGAGGTAACTTAATAAATGTGCGTTAAGCACCATTCCGCGGGTGGCGGGCGGCAGGGCACGCGGCACGTGATCGCATTGCTATTCGCTCATAATAATACCGGTGTTGTCACTTTTTTTAAAACTACCAAATTTCTGGGAAGTTGGAATTAATTCGCGGGAAAAAAAGATTATTTCAAAATTCATTTATATTGGTACTATGTAAAATTTTATATTATATTTGGACATGTGTTTACCTAACCTTTATTATCCTTATGGGTCGGACAGGGTTTTCTTAACCCTTTAACCGCCAACGCCATAATATTACGTGTTGTAAGAACATTACATCAGACGCCACGTCAGAATATTGTGTAGAAAGTCCTGTCATTTAAAAAATGTACAATAAATGTTGAATTTGCTTACTGAATCTTAATATATTTCGTGTAATTACTTTATTTTTAACAGTATTAAATACATATTTTAGCTAATTGATTGAAATAATTACATGTTCTCAGTTCGTGATACGTCTAAATATCAACCTACTTCGCCGAACCCATAATTTCATGTAGACTAGTGTTGTACCGCATATGAAACTCCTGATAGTAAATTAATAAAAAACATCCTATTTTTTACAAAACTATCAAGTAAACATTAATCAAAATTTCATAGTTTATTAAACATTTATTTATTTATTCAAAATTCAATAAGCTTTAGTGAAGTAATATGTAGAAATCAACAAATAAGTATAGGTAAATATTAAGTACAAACTAATTCCAGAACGTCACTAGTACAGGCTATCCGCGAACGCCGTCGCCGTAATTTTATGTGCGGCTCAAGGTCAACTAGTCATATTTTGAATAAACGTCAGCGCCATCGCCATGATAACATGTGCTCACATTATTATTACATCTAAGCTAGTGTCGAGAAGTTATCGATGATGTTATACGACGACGAAGAACTATTAAATATATTGCAGCAAGCAAACAATGATATTTATAGTAGTAGCAGTTCAACGGATAGTGATAATAATTCGGTAAATAACTCTTGTTTTCAAGTCTTTTTATTTATCCTCAGTCAAAAGGACAGCTAAATAATAATATGTGTACTTATTTACCCATTTATTTTGTTTTAAAGAAAATACAGTTTATTTAGTTATTTTATTTGTTGTTATTTATTTATTATTTGTATCCTAATATTTTAAACGCGTATCATTTTTTTTTACATAAATGTCATACCGTCTTTTTGTCCGCGGGATAGTAAACGGACTAAATAAGTTTACTGTTTTTTAAATTTGTTATCTATGTTTCATATAATACTAATCTCATTTTAAATTGCTACAGGAGAAGCTTTATCGCTCAGTGCAACTAGTGTTGTAGGCCTTTTTCGTGTTTCGTGAAGACGAAGAGTTATTAAATATTTTGTAATCATGAATTGCGAAGCGACGACAGTTCTCAACATAGAAGTGATGTTGATTTGATAAGTTTAATTTATTTTTTAAATCGATATTTTAATTTGACAAGTAATTGTGTTTGTTTGTAACATACCTACTAAGGTTCATCATGGATACTAACCAAAATTTAAATGATACATTCATAGGCTGGAATTATTTAATATTAAGAAGGTACATCGGTAGGTAGGGTAAGAACAGATTTTGTAGTGTTATTAAGTTTAGGTATATGCTTACCTATATTTTTATAATAATGCCTCTATATACAGTATGTTAAGAAAACCCTGTCCGACCCGTGAAGGTGTTGTTAGGTATCGATAACTGATTCTACTAATGCATACAAAACCGGGCTAAACTAAAAAAAAAAATCCCTCTAAAAAAAATAAATATTATTTCGCAAAAGGAGGTAACTTAATAAATGTGCGTTGACCACCCTTCGCCTGCCGCTCGCGGGGGGCGGGCGGCAGGGCACGCGGCACGTGGTCGCATCGCTATTCGCTCATAACAATACCGGTGTTGTCACTTTTTAAAAATTACCAAATTTCGGGGAAATTGGAATTAATTCGCGGAAAAAAAAGATTATTTCAAAATTCATTTGTATTGGTACTATGATGAATACGTAAAATTTTATATTATATGTGTTTACCTAACCTTTATTATCCTTATGGGTCGGACAGGGTTTTCTTAACATACTGTATGTATGAGCAGTATAAAAGTAAATATTCTCGAAAGGTTAATATTGTGAATAAATAAATGCATCGATATTGAGTATTGGCAACACTGTTCCAACTTATACCTAAAGTGTCGTGGCGCTGGAGGTTCGTCAAAGGGATCAGTGCCGTGGCGGTTAAAGGGTTAACATACTGTATAATGTTCCACGCTCAGAAACGTCTAACGTTTCTTTTTTAGCTAATTTGTGAATTCTTTGTTGAGTATCATAAAATGTTAAAATGTAAAAATTATAATTAAATTTTATAATATATAGAATAGATAATATATATTATTTTTAAATAACAAATTTTGTAAATAATTATAATTTCGTTATCGCCCCACTTTTTGTGAGCCCAGGCTAATGTGGTGTATTCTAAAAGTGAATGAAGAAATAAAATACAGAGTCAGTTTAAATTATCTATAGAAACTAATCTATAGAAAAACAGATTTAGTGGATACCGATATCCAAACACGATAAAACAAAAAAGAAATTCATTTGATGATTTTTGGTGGAATCATTGACTGCAGTTAGCCTTAAAATGTCAGTTTAAAAAATCTGTTGTTTTGTGTATATTTTCCAGACGAAAAAAAAAAGTTTTTTTTTTTTAATACATGCTCAAGGAATAAAACTATCATCGGTTTAGATTATTATTTAGGTATTGATATGATTGTAGAGTTTTTTAGCAAATTTAATTTGACCTGTATATTTATTTAGGATACATATAAATGCAGCTGCGATCTTATTTCTTTTCCACCAGATCTGCAGCCATCATTGAAATTATGGAACAATATCAAGACATTTAAAAAAAAGATGAAATGAAGTGAAATTAAATGAAATCGAAAAAAAAATGATTTTTCCATATCGGAGGAATAATTTTAATTTTTTATTTTCTTAAATACAAATAGACGTAAGAAAATAAACAAATAAAAATAATTAAAACAGAAAAACTAACGAACTTTTAAGAAAAAATCATTTTATTTTAATGATTATGTTCATTTTTAGTTGTTGCCACCATCCCGTCAATGGTTATAGCAACGGATCGACATCCATATATTTTACGAGCACATGTCCATCGGATTCTGTTGCCCTGGACAGCAGTAGAGGCTTGATAATATCGATATCCATTAAAATGCAGCACATAATTGCCACTCTTTGTCGTTGTAAAAGTTATCTCTGTAAGTGAAAACCTTTATTAGTCTCACACTTTTTTGGGTGGTAAATTAATTATAAAGTGACTTCTCATGTAAGCGCGAAGGCATGCCAAACTTTTACTGACTTTTCGCTCTGGGCGAAGCGAAAGGGTGTCTGACTTTTACTGACTAATCCAAATCCGTGATACCATGGTATAAACTAGTGCTTTGTGATCCCTCTTGATAAAATACAGTGATGCAATTGTTGATGGTATAGTACCCTTCCTTAGCCAAATCACTCTAGATTAAAGAGACTTAATTAAATTATAATAGGACAGAAATACCACTGCCGCCAAATTGTTTCAGTCCTTTCATGTACGCGATGTAAACGACGAAAAAAGTTGTTACTCCATAGATTCATATCTTTGAAAAATCGTCTACTGAACATGCAGTTAAACTGTCAAAATGAAAGGGCTCATTGGTTCACACTTTCACGTACCAAGGAAAAATGATACGGTATCCCGGAATCCTTAATGTTGCGCCATGTGTCTAAGCATGTGGAAATCTGACACTATAGAAGCACCTGTCTGTCCATGATCTATGATACCATACTCTGGACTGGTCTAAGCCAATCATAGCACCATAGTACTGTAAGAAATCAAGCACCGGTACCTTTTCTTTTTTTGTTGGTATGGGAAATCATCAACTGAATTCTCCCGCTCTGGGCGGAGCGGAAGGGCGTGTCAGACTTTACTGACCTACCCGTGTTGCTTCACTTGCCAACCCGCAACCCTGACCCAGGAGGTATCGATCTTCGTGGACCCCGTCACGATGGGCTGACATCTCTTTGAGGCGCGCGTGAAACACGATGCGCCTTCGACTCCAGCCTGGTCCTTACCAGGCGGCGAGCTGCCCACTGCTCACCGCCCGCAGGGCGCAGGGTGCAGATGCGGGCAGCACAAGATCGGTCATTGTAGAAAACCTTGGAGGAGGCCTTTGTCCACTAGTGAATGAGAAGAAGAAAAAGTTCAAACACTAGAAAGTAGTGACGGTTCAACATTTTGTTTTGCTACGTCACTTTTTACATGCAATGTGTGCTGATTCTGCCTCGGGTTATTCGAAAGAGATACCAAAGCCCTTAACGCAAATGCAAGTGAAGGAACCGGGGCTGGATTTAGTCAGCAAAAGTCTGACATGCCATTCTGCTCCATCCAGAGTGGGAGGGGTTATTCGATGTTTTCCCAACCGAAATATAAATAATGTTGGGAACATAGGAAGATTGTTTAATTAAGAAGCAGATAGAAACATATCCAAGACATCATAAATGAATATATTTTCAAATTTAGATAGGAATTAATGTTAAAATAATATTAACACGTTGACTTCCAGACAACAATGGATTTCCAATGACTTTGTTAATGATTATGTTCATTTTTTATTTGAACTATAACATCACCAATTGTCGTCACTACGGATTTACAACTGATGTCTGTTCGCGTGCACCTCCATCTTGTTTTATTTTCTTTAGAAGCACTCGTTCGATTGTACCGATATCGACCAAGAAGTATCGCTGGGTTGCCGCTCTTTGTCCTAGTAAAAATAACATTCCCAACTGAAAAAAAGACTGGTGTTATTTATGCAATGAGGTTGTCCTTATAGATTTCTTATATAAATAGTCTACAGACATCGGCTACTTTTTGTTTCCAAAAAATGGATTGTAAGGGGTTGAAAAGGATGAAACGTTGTTGGTATACAACCAGTATTGTAATTTTTTAAAGCTACAAGCATAAAACCTAAATTACAGGCTGTTGATTAAATATAACATTCAGAGTTCATAAAAATGTTACCCTATGGAAGGATTTTTTTTTTTTTGTGGGACAAAACCGCCACACTTTTCCCACCCGCTGCAACTCCTGAAAGCCAGAATCAACAGTGGAGACCGCCAGAAAAAGGCCGAGCAATGAAGCTCGACGAGTCCGGAGAAACGATTCAACTGTCTTGGGCCCCGCAACGAAATTAATCAGAAAAGAATAGCGGAGGAGTAAGAAAAAGATATTTTTTCCAGTTCCCTCCATAACAAGCAGGAGACAAAACAGAACTGGCTCCTAAGTAGGTATTTGCTGTTACAATTGATTCCAATAATAGGTATGGCAAAAGCGCTTGAACGCACGGAAATTGGATCCTATGGAAGGATGTAAAATAAATGTCCCTATGTTTATTTTCTATACTATGTATAATATAATAATAACATTTTCTTTTACATTATAAACTAGTACTTTTCCGTGATCCTGCCTGTTGATAATAATCGATGATGGTTAAGCAAACTAGTTTATTTAGAGCCTATTAAATTGTAGTCAAACGGGAAGAGGCAAATTGTTCTAGACCTTCAGTTTCAATGTACACGGAATATGAAAATGTATCATTTTTGAAGCTAGAAAGACGATAAATTTTTCTTAGCCTTTTGATTTGAAACATCATTTATACCAAATATTTAAGTAGGTATAAATAAAGTTTCTAAGAATGTAACCCCCAAGAGGGTAAAATAAATAGGAATTAGAGCCATAACATCGACTGCCGGCAGGAGTTACCACCCACCAGACAAAGTCTTGCCGCCAAGCGATTCGTACCATATGGAGGACGGGTCTGAGCAGTTGTGTTGCTATGTGTGCCGGGTATGATGCGCCAAATGTTGTTGTGTCGGGAGTTTGGTCGTGGAGGATCTCCAGATCATCTCCCTCTGGCACAGCATCGTTGGTCGTTTTGGTCTTGGGTTTAACATTGCATCACTTCGCTCAACTGCCGTCATCCTTCCTATTCCTAAGTTTTTTAAGTGAATAGGCTTAATAAACTAGTGCGCTTTACCATCAACGATTGCATCACTGCTTACCATCAGGCGGGATTGCGGTCAAGCACTAGTTTATAATTGTTAAAAAAAAAGATTGTTTGTATGGAAGTGTGAATACATACTAATATTATAAATTGGTTGGTGCAGTGGCTGAGCGATCGACTGCTGCGCTGCGTATCGCGGGTTCGATTCCCGCTCGGAAAAAAACATTTGTATGGCCTACAGGTAGATGTTGGGGGTCAGGCTGTTTGTGTTTGTATGTTTGTCCTCACGATGTAGGAGTAATTCCTAGTGGGGCAACGTTTTTTTTTTTAAGTAAAAGAAATGAAATATATTCAAATCTAACTCTATCTGTATATTTGTAACGTTTTGACAGTTAAATACCAAAATCGATGATGACGAAATTTAGTATAGAGTAAGCCTGAACTTCAAGGAAAGACATACGTATAGTAATACTTTTTATCCAATCACGATAACCGACGTTCAAGCAAACGTATTCGCGAAGAAAAATTAAATAGTTGAGGTGCCTAGGCCTGTTGTATGCTTGTAATAATATTTTGTTCTACCAACATTACGTTATTTTAAAATTAGGTCAATGAAAAAAAGCTTTGGATTAAAACAATAAACGAGTGGAAAATGTATATTTATTTTGCACGGATATAAATACATACTAATCCTAAATTATAAAATATGGGGTATGGATACAAGACCAGTTTTAGAACCAGTGGAGAACTGTCTTCAAATGTATTCGCGCATAAGGCCGCGAAAGGCCAGCGGCAGCTCTTTAAACTGAGCAGCTCGCATGCTGGAAACCAACGAGGCCAAATTGACTAACGAACTTATGTCAGAATTATCTACGGTCACATACCTATCGTAGCCACGTACTGAAAAACGCAGATTGGGGAGGCCCCAAACAAGATAGTCGTGGTGGCCTAGTGGTTATAACACCAGCCTCTCAAGTATGAGTGCGCGGGTTCGATTCCAGGTCAGGCAAGTACCGATGTAACTTTTCTAAAGTTATATGTACTTTTTAAGTATACCTTGGACACCATTGACTGAAGGTGAAGGAAAACATCTTGAGGAAACCTGGACTTTATAAGTCCGAAATCGCCAACCCGCATTGAGCAAGCGTGGTGATTACGCTCAACCCTTCTCTGTATGAGAGGAGACCTGTGCCCAGCAGTGGGACGATAAAAAAGGTTGATGATGATGATGAAACAAGATAGAGCGACGACCTGGTGAAGGTCGCGAGAAGCCGATGGATGCGGGCAGCACAAGACTGGTCATTGTGGAAAACCTTATTGGAGGCCTTTGATCAGCAGGAGCCCTCTATAGTCTGAAGAAGTATATCTAGTAATCATTCAATTAAAAAAAAAACACTTATTTATTTGGCTTACATTTGGTTAAAAATACAAGGAATAGCAAGCAGCCTCCGTGGCGTAGCGATAGCGAACACGGCCGTTGCGCAAGGAGGTGCGGGTTCGATCCCAGCACAGTGCAAATATTTGTATGAATGAATATGAATATTTACACTGGTCTGGTCGTGCCTCGGAAAGCACGTTAAGCCGTTGGTCCTGGTTGCCTTACGAAAATCTAGTGGAAGTCGTTACGGGTTGTTGGAGCCCTCAAAAGTCTAACAATTGTGTTAACTGCAATGCTTAGATATCGCCTTCGGGTTGTGGAGGTCAGATGGCAGTCGCTTCACGGAAAATATCGAAGTTTAGCCAAAATCAGCAGTTAGACTGGTAAAGCAGACCCTAGACTCCAATGCTGAAAAGCTACGGATGCCACTAGGATTAACGCTGAGATGAAGAAGAAGAAGACAAGGAATAGCAAGCAGTTTGTCATATTGTTCGAATTTACAGTGAGTCCCAAACTAGGCACACTTGGCGACCCCAACACTACACATTGTTGCTGAGGAACTTCTTCTTCTTTTTATCGAATGCATTACTATAATTTTAAAATATTAATAATTTTGGTTTGTTACTTAACAGTTTTATATCTGACAATTTGAACAACATTAAGTAACAAGAAAGTTGAAAGAGAGGAACTACATAAAATAACATCCAAAACAGATAAGGTATGTGTGTGTGTGTGTATTTAATCGTATCATTATTTATGTAAAAATATGTAAGAAATACAAAAAAAAGCACTATATTCAATTAATATTTTTACTCGTGCCAATATATATTATAACTAATTACTTAACACTATGGGAATAAACATTTACATTCATTAACGTGGCAATAAAAATTTCCATACCTATTAATATTTACTAATGCCAACAAGCACACACAAAACAGTACCTATTAACATACATTCCCTGAAAAATTAAGAGAATCATCGTTTCAAATTCTCAATGAGTATGTTCAGTTGTTTTGTTCAAACCCGGTTGTATCGATAGGGGCCAATGATAATGACTGGATTACCACTATAAGTAGAGCTAAAAACTGGCTCCGTGTCTGTAATAAAACACATCAGTTTTTAATTTTATGTAAATATTATTTAATCATCAAATTGACAAGCTTATATGAAGAGAATTGCTGCCTTCGTCGTTTTAGAAATTCCCGTGATAAATTCTGTGATACTGTGGCACAAAAATAAATGAAAAACGTTTATTTTAAACAGATATATATTTATTATGTTAGCATATCATGTAAATATTAAGAATTTTCAAAATGATTTATGGAAATCAATGATTATGTTCATTTCTGTGGCTAACAATCACATCGTTGACGGTTACGATAGCAGACCGGCATTTCGACGAGTTCCGAGTGCAGGTCCATCGCACTTTGGGCCCTTTACAACTATTAATCCGATTATATCGATAAGGACCAATGATGATAACATCATTACCACTCTTTGTCGTGCTAAAAACTGGATGATAATCTGTAATAAAACATAGTAGGTATAATGTGTTATCTATTTTAAGAAGCATTTCATCATATTCACTAAAAAGAAACAGGAAAAATAATGATCAGATAATTTTTTTTCTATGTTTTCAACTAGCAAATACGGAAATTGAAGTGTTTGTAACTATCGATTTTCGCAATTTGTTATACACACACACACACACACAGAAGACACAGAAGATGCTCTTTCTTATACCTATACATGTACATATTGGACAGGCCAGCAACAAAGCTAAGAATTGCCTCCGCCGCGGTGAAGACTGGGGAAATTACTGACATTATTATAAAATGCTCGAATAAACTGTAATACACTTGTATCCTTAAATATAAAAACATTTATTATTCTAGCCAAATAATTATTCATGCATAAAAAACATACAAAACACTTGTTTATAATATTTTTGTTATTATACGGAAAAAAACGTTTAAGGAAACCTTCTCAATGGCTATGTTCGGTCTTATGCAGAACAATTTGCCTGTTGATGGTTACGATAACAGATCGGCATCCCGGGTACCGAGTACAAGTCCATCGCACTTTGGCCCCTTTATACGTATTAACTCTATTATACCGATAGGGACCAACGACAATCACTTCATTACCAAATCTTGATGTGCTAAAAACTGGCAAGCAATCTGTAATAAATAGCAGTAGTATTACGTAACTTGACATTGATATTCAGGCTTGATAATTATGAGCGAATTACTAAAAATATGACTTACTGCTGCTTTTGGCTCTTCAGTAATATCTATAATTACAGTCACATATTGATATTATTACAAATATTTAAAAATTCTTGTATTTTCTCTCTCTCTTGTTCACAAACTAAACTGACTATAAGTTAAGTACATCTTTTTCTTTCTATTTCATTAAGAAAAGGATAGAAGATAACACCTTAGTTTCATCCTGTCACGTTATTATGTGACGTTAAAAGGTCAAAAATGAATGGTTAAAGAATCGCTAATCACTAGATAACTTTAAACAACGTTTATGAATAAGGGGGTGAGTCGTTTCTCAGTAACTGATACATGAACAGTAATTAATTTTAATATATATTGAAATAACCAGGACAAATCTCCTATTCTTTGGTAGGTATTATAAAACAGTGAAAATTCAAATACATTAATTTTAAATAATTATTTACTAGAAACGTAAGACAGGGTTCACTTTATTATACACTTCATTTACAATTTTTATTTTTACCAATAAAAGTTTTAGGAATTTACCTGGAATCTCAATGTCTATGGTCGGTCTTATGTTGAACAATAACACCGTTGACAGTTCGGATAACAGATCGACATCCGACCGGGTACCGGGTGCAAGTCCATCGCACTTTGGGCCCTTTGCAACTGTTAACTCGATTATATCGATAGGGACCAACGACAATGACTTCATTACCAAATCTTGATGTGCTAAAAACTGGCAAGCAATCTGTAATAAAATGCACTAGTATTGCGTAACTTGATTAGCGAATTATTAATTACGTACTGCTGCTTTCGGCTTTTCAGTAACTAATATCGGTAATTTAATTACAGTCACTGATAATAATATTATTATAAATATCTAAAAATTCTTGTATTTTTGATACTGTTATACAGACAAAAATAGAAACCATTCATTTGAGACAAATATTGATACTATCGGAAAATACTTGAATAATTCTTCATTATTTTTGGTACTGCGGCGTAGATAAAAATAATTATTTTAGAGACATTTATTGATGAAAAAAAAAACCAACGAAGCCCTTTTTTACCGTTATAACAATTCAGATGTAGGTACTATGGCTACACATCAAGCTATTCGGAGTAGTGCTGATAAAACGATAATAAATGAAAACACGGGCAATGCTGGTTCATAGGAATAATCCTAAACCATAGAAAAAAACCTAGCAACAAAAATAAAAAGTGAAAATATCAAACAAACTTAATCGCATAAAATTTTAAACGGAATAGAACATCGTTTAAAATATTGGTTCACTGACCTCCAATCGATGAAAGCGGGGACCTGTATCGACTTGCTATTTTTTGGCACCATTATTATTAAAGTTTAGTACCGCTGGATGCGGCGGTCAACAACCTGTAAGCGCTTCCTTATCAACATGTATATCATTTAGAAAATGTGAAAAAAGTAAAATAATTTCCTGTGACTAAACTAATGGATATATTTCTATGATTTTTTAAGGGTAGACTGAGAATGTGTTGAGGTACACGGTGTTTAATTTACTGTCGTATTGTCATCACCACTTTGTAAATAACAAGTATAAGTTGACTTCTGATTACTATAAAAATATATAATATAAATACTGTACCTCGTAGAACAGTATGATTACTAAAGTATTAAATTTACAAAAAAATCGTGAAACTTTTTGGTGTGGGTAAATAAAAGAGTAGTACAAGAAAATATGTATTATTTTAAAATTTTAAATTAAAAACAAAGAACACGTGCTTTTTCATTGTATTTACCGAGTACACGAACCAATAACTCTATTTTTAAAAAAATCTACATATCTTTATAAAAAGGACATAAAAAATAACCTTATGTTTAACGCCGCAACTTTGCGTTATTAACTGTCGCATTATTTATTGGAATTTTATATCCATTTTTGTGATTATTTCGGACATAAAAGTCAAAAATATATACACTAATATGAAGATAGATGTATAGCCTATCGTAATAAATTAGAACTAATCACCTGAAATCAAATTTCAGATCACAACAAAGTTTCAAAACTGTTGTGGTCATAATTATCCCATAGAAAAAGGTGCTACTATATTGCAGATTGTGTTAAATATTACATGATTTTTTGTATATTAAAATAAAAACAAAAAAGTAGAGTTTAATTAAATAAACTTAAAAGTCACAACTTAATTCTAAAACATACCATAAAAACACAAAGACTAACATTCTCTACGTCCACTTGAATGACTTGAATTCCATCGGTCTCGTTTTTTGTAAACAATATTGCCGCTGTCAAGCTACATACCACAACGATGCAACAGCCCGCTTTAAAAAAGTTACGATTTTCTATAGAAATTAAAAATTATCATCGTAATATTTTTTGTTATGTTAAATATTCTGTTAAATTAAATCATATCATTGTGATTTTGATGGTGATGTGATACTGCAGCCATGATCGACTCCTCACGAAGGATATATAATGCAGATAACAAAAGATGATTTCGACCGTGACGTGATGCTACAGTCAAAATAAACGTAAAGAAATTAAAAGGAATTAATTTTGTTGTATCTATATGTATTTTATTGTGTGTACATAAATAATAAAATAAATAAATAAAGCAAAACATATATGGACATAAAGCAACTCGTACATTACTTTTAAACGCGTTAATGTTTGGTGTGGTACCCTTCGAAACAAATATCTAAGCACAATGACACTGAGCATTGTTTGCAAACATATTTTGTTCGAGATTTCCTACACCAGACGCATGTCAAATATTTCGATAAGCCTACGCCAATAAAATGGTTTCCTCCAAGAATAGGCCTTTGGCGTTTTCCGGATTGAATAGTCCGGATAACTTTAACATCCGGTGATGGGGTTGGCACAAAAGGTGGTGTAATCTTCTGAATAATTCGCGCTGGCCCTGAAACGCATTGGCATTATTAGTCCAGTCAAAAGTTAAATTGTCAGTTGGTATTAATTCTTGTAGTACTCTGTCAGCGTCAATGTCTTGTCGCGTCAACCAGTTCTGCAAAGTCCTGACAATGTTATCAGGCAAATGAGCAGGTGCCTCATTTACAAAACCTGGCTCTTCCAGCTGTTGAAGTTCCTGATCCAGCTCCATTTCCTCGACTTCGCCGTCACTCATCGGCACTTCACCTCTTTCAGTTTAGTGAAACAAAAATACTGATTACTAAAATCTAAATCTGATATTAAAATCAAATATTATATAAACGAACTCGAGTTGCAACTACAGTTGCGAATAATCACACAGGGCAAATCGCCCACGCTACTGTGGTTGCAATTTCTCGTCTCGTTCTTTTTTTCGTTTAATATCCTTTTACTGCCTTAGTTTGATTGCCATTGAATAATTAACGTATAAAGGGACTAGTAAGGGGTAGTTTGGTGACACAACCACACCTGTCAAGTGGAAAAAAAAACATTGTCAAGTGAAAAATTTGTGCTCTCTGCGTAGAGTGCTGACGGAACTATGCCATGTTTTATTTCTTTTATTTATTTTACTTAAATGGTTGTTAATTCGTATTAAACATGATCCTGGTATATTGTCCGTATAAAGTGAGTAATAATATTTCAGTCGACTGTTAATGAAAATTACAACACTTTATAAAAAGTGCTTTCAAACAAAACCCTATTTGTATTGTTCTTGAACACTCATAGTCCGTTAATAAAATTGTGACTTTTTCTGCAATAAAATCTAAAAACCTATATAAAGGTGCATTGAACACACAATTATACACATGAGTACTTTCCGTTTTTAGCTCGGGATGGCGTAAATAATGCACGCCGATAGTTTAATATTTTCGTAACTGTACGGACGCAACGAGAGTTGCAAGAGCACTAGAATGTAAAGTGCTCTTGCAACTCACACAGACATCTTACAGCGTTTTCTATTTTTGCATTTATTTGTGGTTGGTGTTAGTGTGTGTGTTTTTTTTCTCAAATAGAGATTTTAACCAACTTTAAAAAAGAAGTTATGCAGCATTAAAGAGGTGAAGGTGTTATTTATTCGTTTATTTGGTGGCTGCATTCTTTTATTGGGTGGTTTATTGGTGGATTCTTTGGCTAAGCAAAGCTTAAATTAAACTCGCCAGTTAAATTTAAGCTTTGTTTTTTTAGACGTGGAAAAATACAGATGGTACCCGTGGTCGTGGCAGTGGTCGCGGTTGTGGTTTTGGCCGTGGTCTTAAATATAAAATCATTTATTATATTGGATAAATATTTACTCATGCATACGAAACACACAAAACACTTTTTATTACAATATTTTTATTGTTATACGGAAAAAAGTATAAGGAAACTATCTCAATGGCTATGTTCGGTCTTATGCATTACAATTTGTCTGTTGACGGTTACGATAACAGATCGGCATCCCGGGTACCGAGAACAAATCCATCGCACTTTGACCCCTTTACAAGTATTAACTCGATTATATCGATAGGGACCAACGACAATGACTTCATTACCAAATCTTGATGTGCTGAAAACTGGCAAGCAATCTGTAACAAAATGCACTAGTATTAGTAGGGAAGCCCAGGAAGCTAAATCAGCTGTAACTCGAGTGTCATGGAGACTTATTTAATTCGTTAGATTATAGGTAAAAATGAAATGTTTTTCATGTTAGTGGGGGAGTTAGTTTACAAATGTTTGAAAATGTAAAAAAAAATAGTTAATTAAAAATACTCGAGCGTGTGAGTCATTCACAGGGTGTACACGCTTTATATTTTGATTAGTGATATATATTAATCCGACAATTATCTAGAGGGATTGAAAAGAAATTGCTTTTTTCGAGTTGTCAGATTTTTCAAATGTAAATTAAGTAAACCCAAAAAAGTAGACTATTAAAATATCTGACGATTTAGGCGTGGCATGCGTTAGAAATTAAATTTTGCAGTGACATTGAAATACTCCGGCGCGTCAGATTTTTATACAGAAGGATTAAGTTGATATCATAATCCCCCTGAATGAAAATCTGACAATTCTATTGAGGGGTAATCTGATGACTCAAAAGTAAAATGGTGGATGCAATGAGAATTATATACAATATGTAAAGAAAATCCCGTCCGACCCATAAGGATAATAAGGTTAGGTAAACACATGATCAAATAAAATATAAAGTTTGACATAATCATCATAGTGACAATACTAAGGGATTTTTGAAATAATCTATTTTCCGCGAATCAATTCCAACTTCCCAAAAATAGGTAATTTTTAAAAATGTGACAATAACTTTTTTGACGGTCGCTCTCACATGTATTGTCCATCACAGATGTACTAGGTTACCTCGCTTTTGCAAAATAATATTTATTTTTAGGGGTTTTTTTTTTAAGTTAGCCCGGCTTTGTATAATACCTTCACAGATCGGACAGGGTTTTCTTTACATATTGTATAAGAAATTTCATTAAAATCGGTTCAGCCGTTTTGAAGGACTTTTATAGAATGGAAGATTAATAAAACATTGAGTCGTTTTACAGTAACCGATGCGTATTGAAATAGCTAGGACAAATCTTATATTCTTTGGTAGGTAAAAACAGTGCAAAATCATCAAATAAGTACATTAAATTAAAAAAAAAAAATTTACTATAAACAAAAAAGACAGGGTTTGAACTTTATTATACACTTCGTTTCCAATTTTATTTTTACGCAAAATAGTTCCAGGAATTTATCTAAAATCTCAATGGCTATGTTCGGTCTTATGTTGAACAATAACACTGTTGACAGTTATGATAACAGATCGACATCCGACCGGGTACCGGGTGCAAGTCCATCGCACTTTGGCCCCCTTGCAGCTGTTAACTCGATTATACCGATAGGGGCCGACGATGATCACATCATTACCACTCCTTGTCGTGCTAAAAAATGGCTCGGAATCTGTAATAAAACACAAAAGTATTGCATCATTTAGCATTTGCATTATTTTTTGTTTATGCGAAAACTGAAACACGTCCAGTATTTTTAAGTAAAAAATCTATGTACAAAATTTCAAAAAGATAACATAAAAAACCACAAAGTCACTGTCACTGCTTACCATCAGGCGGGATTGCGGTCAAGCGCTGGTTTATATTTTAATAAAAAAAAAAAAAGTTATGAGCGATAACAAGCTCACTACTTGGTTGTCCCAACAAAAATATGGTCAAAGCTCGGGCGGGCGAACGCGGTGCGTTGACCTCTGGCGTAAGGTGTTGCGCGCTCAAGTGCAATGATCTATCGTAAGCTGCGTACGCGCGATCGGTTTCCACAATACAACAATTTCTAAATGTATTTGGGAAAGATACAACATGGTGTGAAAATGATTGGAATCAATTCAGTTGCTTACTATGAACAAACTGTATTCAGGTTTTGCATAAACAAAAAATGATGTTGTATATTCATCAACAAACAAGAAAAACCTTTGATATAAAAATATGAAATTTGACCGTTGTCGGCTTTTCTATTAACACCTGCTACCAGAACACAGAAACTGCTTGAACTGATTCTGTGGTGTTTAATATACTCGTAATACCTAAAAGGGAGGAAAACAGAAAAACAAAATCGTTTTCATTTAAATAAAATTTAGTTATTGTCTAGGTATAAGTAAACCTCAAAACACAGCATTAAACAACTAACTGACGACATAAACTTACTTTATGAAATAAATTTACTTATTTATAATTGACCCATAAAGATTAAACATAAGAAAATTATTTATCAACGAGCCTTGACTAAGAAATAATTGCCTATATTGGGGTCAACCTTCATGGTAAACATACCAAGATGCCACCGTGCCTTAGAAACATTTTAAATATTTAGCCCCGCCTTTTTTTTTTGGTGTGGATGGAAAATCATCAAATGACCTCGTCATTTGATGATTTCGGAGCGGAAGGACGTGTCAGACTTTTACTGACTAAAACCCGCCCGTGTTCCTTCACTTGCCTGTGCACAAGGGCCACGGTTTCCTTTTTATTCAACTTGCAACCCTGACCCAGGCATCGGTCTTCGTGGACCCCGTCACGATGTGGTGACATCTCTTTGAGGCGCGCGTGAAACACTACGCGCCGTCGACCCGGGCCTGGTCTTTACCGGGCGACGAGCTGCCCTCTGCTCGCCGCCCGCATACCCGCGCCTTCGGTGGCCGGGAGGTCGATGTTGTCTCCCGACCAGGGCGTTTCCTGAAACGGCGAGAGGCGTGAGGGCGCTGGGATTCCCGCACCCTCACGCGCTCCGCCTCCGCCTTTGCCAGCATCACTGATATCCGTAGATATTTGACAGCCGGTACGCGCATTCAAGCGCGAACGCCTAACAACTAGTCTTGCTAAGGAGTTTCCTGATACCTAGTAACTGGGTTGTAGAGGTCAGATATGTAGTCACTTTATTTAAAGACTCTGCTATTTAGCTTCATCCGGTTAGACTGAGAGCAGACCCTTATATACTTAGGAAAATACTAGATTTATTGATTTATCATCATCATCATGTCAGTCGTAAGACGTCCACTGTTGGACATAGGCCTCCCTCAAGGATCTCCACGACGATCGATCCTGCGCCTCTAGCGCTTTCCCGCGACCTTCACCAGGTGGTCGGTCCACATTGTCGGGGCCCTGCCTACGCTAGGTCTTCCGGTGCATAGTCGCCACTCGAAAACCCGTCGGCTCCATCGGGCATCGGGTCCTACGGGCAATGTGCCCGGCCCACTGCCACTTGAGTGTTGCAATTCTTTGGGCTATGTCGGTTACTCTCGTTCTTCTGCGGAACGCCTCATTTCTGATTTCATCGCGCAGTGAAACCTCAAGCTTAACCCTCTTCGTTGCCCTTTGAGTGACCCTGAGCTTTCTTATAAGGCGCATTATTAGCGACCACGTCTTATTGATTTACATACAGCTAAACATAATCAGTATGATTAGAACTTTGCAATTCTAAATAAGTAATCCCTTATTTATTACAAAACTTAGCCTTAGATAACATGTTAGTGGTTATGTTCAGTCCTATGACTGACAATCACACTGTCAATTGTTACGATAGTAGATCGGCATCCTGAACCGATCCGGGTACAAGTCCATCGCACTTTGGCCCCTTTACAAGTATTAACCCTATTATATCGATAGGGACCGAAGATAATCACAGGGTTGCCACATCTTGAGGTACTGAACACAGGATCAGTTTCTGTAATAAAAAAATATAATAAATAATCTTTATAGATATTACACCTATTTATCATGTACTTTATGAATTATGGTTCTACAACTTCTGCTATGAATAGCTGCAGAAATTGGCAGTTACCATCACACAGTAAGAACTTGGAATAATCCTGTAGTAGGTACAGTATGTTGCTATCCATGGGTATAGTAAGATACAGAGAAAGAAGAGAGAAAAGAAAACAAAGATATTTAATTTTGACAATATTTATTCTAACCTACCATTATGTAAACACCTACTAAATATAGCCGGAGAACTTTGAGCATTAAATCTAAAAGATTTCTTAATCTCTCTTGCTTGTTAGTGGCTCAATAATTAAGACCCCCATTAAAGAAAACATTAAATGATGAAGCTCTTACTTCAGAAGTCAAACAATCATGTATATAGGTTTTGGCTTAGAGCGTTGTTGGGAGGGGACAGTCTAGGTTAAATTAGTTCTAAAATCATGAATCCCTTGAAACTTTTCAAGTTAGTCATGTCAATCGTTAAGACTAATAAACTCGTTGCAAATAACTGCAATGAATACTAGGGTGGCTGAAAAGTTTTGAGCCTAAGTATCTTAATGCATTACTAATAACTCGGGCTGCACAGCACTAATTTCGAGTGTCCTAAGTAGTATAATTACCAAGTTTCATGTCATTACAATCATTACATTTTTAATAATTGAACCATAAGCATCACAATGTCTGAGTCATCCGTGCTTTGTACAAACTGGAGGACAGAGCTGTCATAAAATACCTCACAAAGAAGAACAAAACGCCGGCGGAAATATTTGTGACATTTCTGCAGTTTACGGGGAGTCTGCACCTTCAGTTGCCACCATAAAACGTTGGAGACGGGAATTCAAGCACGGTAGGGAAACGCTCGAAGATGACCCTCGACCGGGACGCCCGAACACCGCCGTTACCCAAGAAAACATTGAAAATTGAAAAAAACTTGTTCTCGAAGATCGGCGAATCAAGTTGTGGCAGATAGCTGAAGCGTCAACAAAGAAAGAAGCCGCCACCGAAGTTCAAAGTGGAAAGATCGGCGTTTAAACTCATGGCCACTGTTTTTTGGGATTGTGAAGGAATTTTATTCATTGATTACCTTCCCAAAAATACTACAATAAACGGAGGCTATTGCGCGATATTTTTGACCAAAGTGCGTCAAGTGGTTTTGGAGAAAAGAAGAGGCAAACTGGCAAAAGGAGTCCTGTTTTTACAGGACAATGCGCCAGTACACACTTCGCGACTTGCAAGGCGCTCCCTCGTCGAGACAGGATTTGAAGAAATCAACCACCCACCCTACAGTCCAGACCTGGCCCCTAGCGATTAACGAGGTCCTTTTTTAAATTTTAAAAAAGGACCTCGAGAGGACGGACATTTTCCAGTGACGAGGAAATGAAGCCGGCTGTCGACGAATTTTTTATTTTTGAAGGCAAAAATGGCGAATATATTTTCAACGGGTTAAAAGCCCTTTTAAATAAATGTAAGAAATGTAATGAAATAGAGGGAAAATATTTTTTTTGTACATTTCTATCAGCATTTTTAATACCTTAGGCTCAAAACTTTTCAGCCGCCCCTCGTATTAACGGTAGTTAATTTTATTAGAAATAGCGTGACAAAATCCTGTATTGTATTTTTCTTATAGAAACACAGAATAAAAAATTTAGTGATATAAACAAAAAATAATGGAAAAATATATTTGATAATTTTCAATATTTTGTCATAATGGTTTATGGAAGTCAATGGTTATGTTCAGTTACATGAGTAAAAATTTTATTGTCGACTGTTACAATATAAGAACGGCATCTTGATGCGTATCGGGTGCAAGTCCACCGCACTTTGGGCCCTTTACAAGTATTAATCCGATTATATCGATAACGGCCGTAAATGATCACAGGGTTGCCACTCCTTGTTGTGCTAAATATTGGTGCCATATCTGTAAAAATATTAAATGTAATGTACGATTTTTTACTGGAAACTGTGTATAAATATGTGAGTGTGAGTGCATTTGAGCATTTTAATTGTCTTCAAACATGAAACAGAGAAACTTATTACTATTTCAGGAGATTCTTAACTCTGCGTTGCGATGTCCCGAGATGACGTTGCGGTGTTTCAGGGACTTTGTTGTTTCCACCTGTTTAAAACTTACTACTTCAATTTGAGAAGTTATGCTTAGCTAGTAAGTTAACCCATTTAATTAATTTTACCTATTGTTTTTCCTAGCTTCTTCAATAATATTTCTTAGTAAATAACGAGTAGAGTGAACTTGGGGATAGCCGCGAAGGGCTTCGCTAAGTCAAGCAGTGAATAAAAAAACGGCCAAGTGCGTGTTGGACTCACGCACAAAGGGTTCCGTACCATTGATTTATGTGTACGAAATTGTTATTAAAAAAACTAGTTACTAGATCTCGTTCAAAACAATTTTCGTTGGTAGTTTTTATAGTTATATACATCATATGTTTTTTTTTAGATTTTTCATTTTCTTATTTTAGAAGTTTGAGGGGAGGGGGCAACTTTTTTCACTTTGGAAGCGTCTGTCACGCAAACTATTCGGTTTAGAACGGCTTCAGTTACGGAACCGTAAAAATGAAGTCAGTTAAAGTATGTATGATTCTGTATTCTCCGATTTTTGTTTTGTATAAAACTATCCAGCTTGAGTGTATCTACTAGATTCTAGAAATACAAGTAGGTACCGTCGCAGAACAAAAAAAAAATGGGAACCACTAGGCTAGGCTCTAGCGCTAGGCTTTATAGAAGTTGTACTGTTGATTATAAACAGTGCAAATTGGTAGTATCCACAGAGATATTATGTCTCTGATATATATGGTAGTAGAAAACACAAAAAAGACGTTTCAATTTCTAAAATATTTACTAAAGGTATAAATTAGTAAATTAGAAAATAATTTATTGAATACACACACACTATTAATAGTGATCATTGGTTAAGGACAAATTTTTCAATACATAAATAATTTAAAAAAAAAACATTCTTCCGATTATTGTAAGTGGGTTAACGCGGCGTTGTTTTGTATACTGAAAAAGTTAGCAAAAAACATTTAATTTCATAATATTTTACATAATTTAGTATATTATTGGATAAGGCCGGACTATTTTGAATAAATCTCAGGATGAATTTGCCTTGAAGTCAGTTGTTTTTCCAACGAATACTAGTTATTTACAAAATCGATCGCTCATTTTAAGCTGAGTCAAAATAGGTTAGCTAATAGACGTAATATAGAATAACTTAGTTTGTTTAATATTACAAAAATACCTTAAAGCTATGGCATACTTATTCTAATTGTAACTATCTTACCAAATAGGCTAAGTCTTATATTGAAGTTATCATAACAGGACATTTAATTCACAATGAACACTATTAATGATTCCTTACTTCATCACGACATCTACTGAAATCGTATTCTCTAACATAAGAAATTAAGTTTCGATTCTGGGGGAATAACAGGATATGAGGGGTGCCAAACCAGAACGTTGTAAGTGCCACACGAACTCTAATACGTTTTATTGCAGCAACGCTTTGTAAGTGCCGGCGTTTACTTGCAATCTCGAAGTACAGGTTGAGTGACCCCCCCCCCCCCACTATTAATATTGCGAAACAGAAAGTCATAACGTTGTAAGTGCCTTGTGAGTTACAATCGACAATTTATTCAAAATGTCCGATGAAGGAGGTGCGTCGATGTCAGGATCGTCCAAAAATCGGGTTGTAAATAAAGCTAAATGGAAAAAATTATAAGGAAAATTAATAAAAACAGCGGTTTAAAGTATGTGAATACGAAAAATCAAGATGTACGCGAAAAAAGCGAGCCACAGGAGGTATGTTTGATGAAAATATTATTACGAGAATAGGTATAGTAATAGGTTACATTACAATGTTTTGTTGTTACCTGCTACACTACTCAAGCTTATATTGATAAATGACTAATGCAGTGAAAAATATTTCGTGCTTATTATGATTTTTTTTACTTCGTTCTAGGTATCCTGTAAATGCCAGTTTTCTTGTGCTTGTTTAACCTTGGATTGAGGTAAAAAGCTATTTCGTGACTTCTGGAAACTGGGCAATTATAATGAACAGCAGATTTACCTAAAAAATCGGATCCGTATTTGCTTAATAAACCGAAGGAGACACGGCAGTTATAACGAGGCAACCAAGAGCCGGCAACAACGTACATTAAAATACGTTCTTGTATTCAGAGGCATGTCAGAAGTTCAGGTAAGCGGATATACTGGATATTACTTGTATTGTATTGTATTCATAATGAGTGTAATAATTATGTTCTGTAGTCTGAAGTGCCTTTTATTTTAGTTACAGGTTTGTAAAAAAACGTTCTGTGAAACTTTTGGTGTCAGTCAACGCCGTGTGCAGCTACTGTCTGAGAAAATTGACAGCAATGACGAATCTGTGAAAGATAAACGAGGTGGAAAAAGGCAAAGACGGGAGTATCAATGGAAAAATAAGATTATAGAATACATATCGTCGTAAAGCCATTACAGTCGAAATGATGCACCCAATAGGAAATACTTCCCAACAGAGCTTAGTGTGGTCAAGTTGTACAAAGGTTTTTTGGCAAAACACCGTGATGGATCTACTCTGCCACCTGTATCTCGGCAGTGGTTTAATGAAATATTTTTGAATGAATTTAATTTTTCTTTCAAGCCTCCACGTGTTGACACATGTCCGACGTGTGACTCTTTTAAAGTCGAAATTGATAGTGCCCCAACTGAAGAATTAAAAACCCTTGCTAAGCAAAGATTGGATATTCATCACAAACAAGCTGATATGGCCAGGGAAAAAATGAGTAAAGATGGAATTAGATCCAGAAGCCACGATTCAGACATTCGCGTGGTACAATTTGATCTCCACCAACAGATGTACCTTCCAACATTAACCCATACACAGATGTACTATAGTCGTCAGCTTGCCTGCGTCAATATGGGAATTCATTTGGAAGATGAAGGAAAGGGCATCATGTTTCTCTGGAATGAAACAGTCGGGCAAAGAGGATCCAACGAAATAGCGTCTTGTCTCTACAAATTTTTCACAGATAGTGAAATAGGACAGACTACAAGTAAACAAAAACTAATCCTATGGTCAGATAATTGTGGTGGGCAAAACAAGAACCAGGCTGTACTTGTCATGTTCCTCGTTTTGATTGCGAAAGGGTTCTTTACGAAGGGTTTTCTCGTAAAGGGGCATACCTTTCTCGCGTGTGATCGTGATTTTGCTATTATAGAAAAATCAAAAAGGCGTGCAAAGTCACAGATTCCTAAAGACCTCATTGAGCTTGTTGCGAATGCTGCAAAGAAAAATCCATTCTAAGTAGTGGAAACTAAAACTTTTTTTAATTGGATGAATCTTGCTAGAACGATGATTAACACTAAAAATCTGCAGATATCTTCGGCTACTATGATTCGAGTAACATCTGAAAACTTTGGCGTAATTTATACAAAGAAAAGTTAGTTAGGTTAAAATACTCTCCATGGATCGCAACTTCTGTGAATGGAATCTGGAATCACTAAGGCGAGTTTTGAGGGCTTGGAAATCGAAATGAAGGAAACACCAGTACCTTTATCTGCCGAGAAAAAGAAAGACATTAGTGCCATGTTGCCGTATTTAGCAGGAGAAAAAAAATTGTTTTATGAAAACCTTATAAAATAAGTAATCTAAAAAGTTTAGTTAAGTTTAGTAAGTGCAAGTAAAATACGCTTACAACGTTATGACTTGCATAAATAATGGTACTTAGAACGTTTTGTAGTTTTCAAATTTTCAAAAAATAAAAAAAACTTATTTCTGTGTTTCGGAAGATTACAAATACATATGGTAATTGCGTGTATTGAATGCTAGTTTATTAATAAAACTTGTAATAATTAATTCGTTTTTTTTTATAAAATTATAATTATAATTAACAATTAAAACAGTTTTTTATGTCTACTGAAAACTTATTTTTTTGGCACTTATAACGTTATGGTTTGGCACCCCTCATATATCTTAAACCAAGATATTGTCTACCCTTGTGTGAACAATGAAGAAAAAGCCGCACAAAATGAAACAACTCAATGATCTCTCAATAATCACACCGTCTTCGCTTTAATTTTGTGCGTTGTCGTTCAAGATATCAAGAATACGGCGGCCCCTTCTCTTTCTTCTTCTCTCTTCAATGGTTATGTTCAACCTTGTGATGAACAATGACACTATCGACAGTTATAATAGTAGACCGGCATCCTAACGGATACCGGGTGCAGGTCCATCGTAACTTGGCCCCTTTATAGCCACTGGATCGATTATATCGATACGGACCAATGTTGATAACAGGCGTGCCATTCTTTGTTGAACCGAAAACTGGAACTGAAAAATGCAAGTTTTACGTAAGATTTTGTGAGAACGTCAATGTTGTAAAGAATGTAGCTTTAATCAAGAGGAATCTTTGTTTTCATTGAAATAAAACGCTGGAAGGAAGCTAGAGACAAATTCAATAGTAAACATTTATTTGGATTGGATCATAATAATACATATAACGGCGCGTGACTGGTTAATTTTGAATATTGTGATCCGTTTTATCGTATCAGTGTTGATTAGTCGATTAATCGGTCGATATTCGGATAAATTATAATTTTTATAACGAGCGGGTAACACCGACTGGAGTTGCGTTTGACATAGCGAGCGATCGTTTGCGCGGGCATTAGCCTTTTGCTCAAGCTTCGATCGACTGTGTGTTGGCCATGCCTAAAACCAGTGGCTCTTATCTGTTTTAATCTGAGATTATCATTATAATCCCTTAATATTAAAATGATCTAAGTGTCTATACAGTTAAAATAATAAAAATCGAACATCACACTATGGTTATTGTTCAACGTTCTCTCGAAATACCACTCACGATGGATGTTCATGCGGATGAAAAGACAATTCAACTATCCGGAACCTTTGGCCTCGCCTTCCTGACGGTTTTCCTCCGTCATATACTTACGTTAAGAAGCGAAGAAAATCAAAGGAGTTCCCAAGCTTAATAAGGCAAAGATTAAAGAATAATAATATTAGTAGGACCTCGGATAACCGAAAAAAATATTCAGTAGGTAGTGTAATTAAATTACAAAATTAATAAAATTATACATAACAATGAATAAATATGAAAAGAGAAGTTCTCACTCTCGAACTAAAACTACAATTTTGAACACAAGAACCCTGTGATGCAGAAAAGGTTTTATAGAAATTGTGGATTTGTATAAATAATATAGGGCAGATGAAATGTTACTTGAAAATACTTCAGTGTTACTTTTACAACAGTTTTTTTTAAAAATTATAAACTAGCGCTTGACTGCAATACCGCCTGATGGTAAGCTGAGATACAATCGTTGATCGTAAAGCGCACTAGTTTATAAAGCCTATTCATTTAAAAAACTTAGGAATAGGAAGGATGACGGCAGTTGAGCGAAGTGATGCAATGTTAAACCCAAAACCAACACGACCGACGATGCTGCGCCAGAGGGAGATTGATCTGGAGATCCTCCACGACCATCCCGACACAACAACATTTGGCGCATCGTACTCGGCACACATCGCAACACAACTGCTCAGACCCGTCCTCCGTACGGCTTCACCAGACATCATGCCGGGAACACGACGAATCGCTTGGCGGCAAGACCTTGTCTGGTGGGTGGTAACTACTGCCGGCGGCCGATGTTATGGCCTACCACCGAGAAAGAGTTTTATACACAGAAAAAGCAATTAACACAGAAGAAAAGAATTTCCTACAAACACAATAGGTACCACTTTACACTTTGTGAAAACTATTTAAGAGCGAAAATTAAATCTTTATTGTGTAGGTATCAGAGTTATTTTCCGTAAACTCTTTCCGTTATGTTAATGTAACTACCACTGCTTATATTTATGATATATTTACTATTGCCATTGTGTTGTCCATCGACTACTTTAATGGTTATGTCCAGGATTATGTTTAATTATAACATTATCGATAGTAAAGATATTCGATTTACATCCATAAGAATTTCTGTTACAATACCATCGCCGCATGACTGTATTGCCTTTTTGATTGGTCCGATTATACCGGTACGGTCCTAGAAGTAGCACAGGATTCCCATGATTTGTTGTACTAAACACTGGCACTGAAAAATAAAGCTTCTGTGTTAATTTATTTTGGCTGGCATAACAACTTAAGCAGTAGTAGTTTCTATTGATAAATCAGTAATGATTTCTAAGCCAAAGGTATAGAGTTTAGAACAGCGAGCCAGAGATCATTCCTTGTAGCGGGTAATGGTGCGTATTTTCAGTTAAAGCTTGACAGGAAATAACAAGCTGTAGTACGACTCTTGTCCATGGAGTTTCTTGCACGTTCTTCTCCATAGACATCTACGCTTTGGAACGTGCAATTTAGCTTCACTTTTCTTGGACTGACCGACATTGACTATTCAAAAGCAAAAAGCGGATGGTTAATTTGAAATAAACAATTTTGATTTAGATTTTTGATATCTAACTTACGGTCAGTCAAGAGCGACTGTATTTATAAGTGCTTATACACAGGAGCGACTCAGTAAATTTCGATCCAGCCGTATCTTGCTATTTTCTCCAGCGTCGCCCTAAGCCGAAATTTGCATCCCACAGGGGGTGCCCTTAGCATGTTGTCGTTTAGTTTTTAGATACCCCTGGCTGGAGGTTTTAAATTCATTTAAGGCAGCCACATGATAGTCCAGTTAAGTAGGCACGACCTCTCAAGGTCAACTACGAGATGCCATAATCAAAAAAAGATGAGACTCATTTGGACGGCGGCGATGTATAAGGTGTCGCTTGTGTGTTTTAGTCCAATCACCAGAAATAACAGATGGTATCTAGAAAATGTACTTATATTTTATTTTAAAACTAACAACCATACATTAACCATATATCCTCCCGACCGAACCAGGTATGCAGCGATTACAATTACACACAAGTGCTATATAAAAACACAGGTGCAATCCCTCTTACCTAATTCATGTAGTTCAAATAATGTCAATCTACCACGACAGAGGCGAGATCAGATGAAGTATCAACGGCTTTTATTTTATTTTAAAATAGGTATAAATGAAAAAATACAGCATTAAATAGGCAAACATTTTCCAAAATTGAGATTCCAAATAATTCCGATGGTTGAACTTTTTGACTTCGCATACGTCTTCTTTTCTTGTTTTTTAAATATAACTTTGTTGGTTTAAAATGTATTTTTTACTATTTATGTGTTTCAATGGTTATGTTCCGTTTTATAAACAATCTTAGTTCCTATCGTGGTGAGGGAGGCTCGACAGCCTAACGAGTACCGAGTACATTTCCACTTCCGTTTGCTTCGAAATACAGGACTCGTGTACTTGTATGCTTGATTGTACCGATAGGACCCCAGAGTAATCACAGGATTCCCTTTCATTGTTGTGCCGAAAGTAGGTTCTGAAAATTCAAGTATAAATAAAAGGTAAAATAATCATAATGTTGTATTTTTTTATAATTTTAAACTAGTGCTTGACCGCAATCCCACCTGATGGTAAGCAGTGATGCAATCGTTGATGGTAAAACGCACTAGTTTATTAAGAGCCTATTCACTATGAAAAAAAACTAAGTGAATATAAAGGAAGACGACTGTTGAGCGAGGTGATGCAATGTTAAACTCAACAACACGACCAACGTTGCTGCGCCAGAGGGAGATTCTGGGAGACCTGGACAGCGTCCAAGGCCAAACTCAAGATACAACAACATTTGGCGCATCGCACCCAGCACACACAGCTCACCGTCACAACTTCCCAGATCCGTCCTCCGTACGGCTTCCCCAGACATCATGTAGGAACACGACGAATCGCTTGGTGGCAAGACTTTGTATTTTAAAAATCAAAGTTGCTGGGCTATGACCCACAGATTAGGGCCCTAAAGACGGATGTCGTCATCGAGGCTAGCTGAAGAAACGCTGTCGTGACGTTCTTAGAAAGTACATAATAAGGAAATTTGGAGAAGTGTGGGAGAAACCTTTGCCCAGCAGAGGGACAAAATAAGTTTACAAAAAAAAAAGATGTAGTCGCACCCACAAAAATACACGGTATCGAAGACTGCCGAAACGACGTTAGAACGTGTACGGCTTTCAAAACCGCAATGCTGTGTCGGTCGGAGTGAGGGGTGTTAGGTTATTTTCGTTACGGAATTTCTAAATTCGGTCTCCACGCTCTAGGCCCGCGATAGAAGCTATGCTATTGCAGACTCCTCATGTTTAAACTGTGTTAATTTTTTTCTAAAAAGCTACTTCATTACGACGGAAGTACCTGAATGTATCTAAGATCGGCCGCCGGCAGAAGTTACCACCCACCAGACAAAGCCTAGCCGCCAAGCGATTTGTCGTATTCCGGCATGATGTCTGGCGAAGCCGTACGGAGGACGGGTCGGAACAGTTGTGTTGCAATGTGTGCCGGGTATGATGCGCCTAATGTTATTGTGTTGGTAGTTTGGTCGTGAAGGGTCTTCAGATCAATCTCCCTTTGGCGCAGCATCGTTGTTCGTGTTGTTGGGTTTAACATTGCATCACCTCGCTCAACTGCCGTCTTCCTTCCTATTCACTCAGTTTTTCTGAGTGGTTAGGCTCTTAATAAACTAGTGCGCTCTACCATCAACGATCGCATCACTGCTTACCATCAGGCGGGATTGCGGTCAAGCGCTAGTTTATAAACATTAAAAAAAAAAGAGATTATACTCGCAAGGATATTTAGGTTTTCCATCTCAACATATTTACTAAAAAGTTAAACTAAATCACAGTTTAAAATAATTTATTACATTAAAACACACACAAAACACATTTTAAAATACAATACATTTACGTTTATGAGTGATAATAAACCTCATAAATTTAGGGAGTAAATTTATAATACACCCACCACCAAGTCTTAAATTTATCAGATACACTATAAAATAAAGTCACCAAAATAAAAATACGGACTTCGTACTCATCCGCATGAGAATGTGTCACAGATAATTTAATGGTTATGTTCGGACATTTGACAAACGAAGGTATTATCTATAGTAACGATACTCGATCGGCACCCGCTGTTGTGCCTCGTACAGTACCACCGTACTCTGGGCCCCTTGCAACCATTTTTTCGATTATACCGGTAGCGTCCAAGAAAGATTACAGGATTCCCATGCTTAGTAATTCCATAGATTGGCATTCCAACTGAAAAATAAGTCTTGTGTGAGTCGGTGTGTCATGAATTATCGTGTTGCCAATAGTGGCTAGGAAGCATGCACGCGGCCAGGTCATATCCTAGAACTCAAACAAAAACATGTGACATTTACCAACCAACACTGTGGTCGTGTGGTGGATTACAGCCAGGTCCCTCTCATAGAGAGGATGGCCGGTAAACCAGCATTGGGAACGTTATAACCTGGTTATGTTACTAAATTCCCAATGGAGCAGGAGCCCTTGAGTTAAAATGTCATAACATCTCTTAACAACACACAACACTTGACTCCTCTTTCGAGAATTTAGTAAAAGAAATGAAACACCTTTGACTAGAATGCCAACATTTTAATAGTTGTAATACTAATAAAAATTTATCTATTTCTTACTATAAACATAGTATTACAATTCAGGGGAAAATCAAAAATGTTTAATAAATGAATTGATTCGGGCGTCCTAGCTAGGTTACGTGGTAACCAGTTATAAGGAAAAAAGAGTCAATAGACTGCTTACCTCGGACTACTAAAAAATACAAACATAAGACTTATGTTTGTAAAACGCATACATTTTGCAACACAACACATACCTATGTATGTTTTGTGTTAGTAGACCGGCACTTAATGTTAAACGACCTTATTCAGAATTAAGATCAATTGTAATATACATAGAGTACTAACTTATGTTTATCTACACAAAGAAAAAAAAATATTTATTCTAAGTAACAGTTTTCAACAAAAAACTTACGGCTATTGTTCGAAGCATATAGACCAATTTTGACGGGCTCACTGGGAGATAGCTGTTCTTAAAAAAAATATCATAGTGATAAATTTAGAAATTCGACGCTTGCCACAATGCCACCCTGGATGGAGGTTGCTTTTGCACTAAGAACAAGCAGGAATGGGAGTCACTCGTTTTGTCACGGATCACGAAACGAATAGGTGTACAGATAAGTTCCCGCCATTTAACAAAAGCCATGTAAAATGAGATATCGTAAGTTTGGACATAAATAAGCGTCATTTGACGAAACTTTTGATTTACTTCTTTAATTTGATGACATCTGCAGTTGAGGCACAACGACTGCTTGTAGAAGCTTATAGCGAAGCTGCAAGCGAGATAAGTAAGTTGTCGTGAATGGCTACAAATGTTTAGAAACTGTGGTTTTGATGTGGGAGACAAAAACGTAGGGGAATACCGAAATCTTACGAAGACACGGAACTGGAAGCATTACTGGAGGAAGATAGAAGGAAGAGAAAACGCGCTCATTACTACTCTAGACATGACAAAATTATTGTTCTACATGATAATGTTCGTCCGCATGTTCAAAAAACGGCGGAATATTTTAAAACCATTTAACAGTTTTAAAATAGTTATTACTTTTACAAAACTGTTAAATGGTTTTAAAATATTATATCGATTCTTATTGAATTAATAAATATATCTAATAATCTCAATAGGAATACAATATCTTAACTAAACACTAAAACTAGTAAGATCTAAAATATGTCCAGAGCCAGAAACTAGCGGCATTGCCATATTTTATGGCAGTGATATTATATAATAATATGCCTTTCTGTAGAAGTAATTATAGATAAATTATTAATGATTATGTTGGGGCTTGTGGTTAATAACAACATTATCGAATGTAACGATACTCGACCGGCATCCACTGGGATATTTATTACAATACCACCGCATTTTGGACCCTTTGCAGTTGTTTGTCCGATTATACCGGAAACGTCCTAGAAAGATGACAGGATTCCCATGCATGGTCTTGCCGAAGACTGGCACTAAACCTGAAATATAAATCTCGTGTAAGTCTTTTTAGCGTGATCATAATAATATTTAATAACCGATATTGGAAGGCATCTTGAAAGCCTGACATAGCGGTAGCGAACGCGATCGCTGCGCAAGGAGGCGTAGGTTCGATCCCCGCGCAGTGCAAATATTTGTATGCATGAATATGAATATTTGCACTGGTCTGGTCGTGCCTCGGAAAGTACGTGAAGCCGTTGGTCCCGGTTGCCACACGAACATCTAACGGCAGTCGTTACGGGTTGTTGGAGCCCTCAAAAGTCCAACAATTGGTCTAACTGCAATGTTTCGATATCGCCTTCGTGTTGTGGAGGTCAGACGGCAGTCGCTCGACACGGAAAATATCGAAGTATAGCCAAAATCAACAGTTAGATTGCTAAAGCGGACCCCAGACTCCAAAGCTGAAAAAAGCTTCAGATGCGATTGGGATTAACGCTGAAATGATGATGATGTTGATTGGAGGACATCTTGAAAGTATGAAAATTCCACCGAGAAACGAGCATATACATAACAACTTCAGTATTGTCCATTTAAATTCAATAAAGCAGGGCTGCCTCTTTCTTTTCTTCGGCGGCCATTCATGAAACTTCATAAATTAGGAAGCAGTATAACATTACAAAAAAGTTGTCACAGAAATTGTTTTACTAGATTCGTGTTAGCCGCGCTACAGGAGCAATGTACTTTATAGCATCCGGGATTGATCACCGAATCACCTGAGCGTTGCTATGCTAAATATCAAAGCAATCGTTAAATTTCGTCTTCAAAAAGCCGCGTATATATAACATAACTAGCGGCCGCCAACGACTTCGTTCGCGTGGAGTTAGTTATGCTTCACCCCTATTAACCTAGCGTGATGTTATATAGCCTAAAGCCTTCCTGAATGAGCTATCCAACGCAAAAAGATTTTTTAAATCGGTCCAGTAGTTCCTGAGATTAGCGCGTTCAAACAAACTCTTTAGCTTTATATATTAGTATAGATTAATGCAAAAATAGTTGAAATAACGACAGTCGCCATGGCCCACGAACAAAGATCCAAACCAAACAATCTAATATAGAATACAGAATGCATAAACATATATTGATAATAAAGAGGACTAGCCTTTAATGATTATGCTCGGATTTATGGCTAATTATGACATTATTATATGTAAAGATACTCGATCGACATCCACTGGCGTATTTGTTACAATACCAGCGAACTTTGAGGCCTTTGCAAGCTTTTGCCCGATTATATCGATAGGATCCCAGAATGATCACAGGATTTCCATGCTTAGTTGTGCTGAATACCGGAAGTAGACCTGAAATATAACATGTTAACAAAATATGAACATAAAAATTAATGAGAAACGTCATCTTGACCTACGTTTTTTTTTTTACGTTATTTCTCGATTTTATTTATTTGGCTTACATATTTTAACTGTTTCTCTCACAAATCAACAATCAAAAAGCAATGATTTTGGAAAGTTTCAAGACGATCATTTAAAAATAATGAGTAAGGAACAAGCGTAACTAAATAAAAGCTTTAATAATATTTTTATAACGCACATGTCAATGGCAATTTATTAAACAACAAACTCGTCAACTCGAAGTGAAAACAATAAAAAAATAACAACTAATGCATAAATCATCTAAAAATGTAGGTTTTATTTACAAAATAAATTACGTCTTAGACCGAGGTTTAATATTATAAACGCCACTTTGCACCTGTGTTGGCCTAGATATGTCCCCGTGTTTATCTTGCACTTGTGGTTTAGTACAGTTGTATACTCGGCTTACCTCTTAACAGAAAACAAACACAGAGATATCTCATAAAGAAAAGACGTGTCGAGTTTAAGATTTTATACCGAAAACTAAAAAAAACTACCTGTTAAGTAACGTTTATATATTTCAGCCTTAGGGACCGTCTCAATGAGCGAGAAAATTGCAGCGATATCATCAGTATGCCATCCAATTCTTGCCACGCTGATAGCGCGGTGTGCAAATAATTATGTTCAAAGATAATGGTGCCGATTCTGTTGTCACAAATTTCGCTAAACTAAACTATAAATCGCTAAAATTTAGTTTATTCCTGTCAAACGACGTTTCCTATTCTGAAATAGATTAAACTGACACATCTTAACTATATTTTAGTTTGACAGCTCTAAAATCATTTTAGTTACTCAACTTAGCGAAACTTGCTATTTCGCTATTCTGAATTTGACGTTTTTCACCTAAAATTAAAGCTGTCAAACTAAATCTAGCTATTTTTAATCGCGTTTAAAAAGATGTAGAATAAAATTAGTTGTCATGAACTAAAATTTACAAAGCACATTTCTCTGCTAATTCTTGAGTTCGGAGGCCTACTTAGAGTTGCCGTGAATTATTATGGAAGCTTATGTGGCTGTAGCTATTGTCGATTCGGTAGAAAGGTAAATAATAATATTATTGTTATTATACAATACAATACAAAAATTATTTGTGAAAACATATAGAGATTATTGCACTGAACATCTAATTAGCTTTGTACTACTTACTACATTATGATTTTTAAAAGATAATTGTAGATAAATCGACTTAGAGATTTTATGAAATAAAGAAGAACTATTTTTTTTAGAAACCATCAAGAAAGAATTCGGTTGGAAAGATTGCGGGACAATTCCGTAACCCATTCCATATAGCTGAAGAAAAATTCAAAAAAATTTTTAGACTCCCTAGATCTGTGACACTTTATTTGGTGGATGTGTTAAGGAATCCTCAGTTGGATGAAGGATTTATCCCCAAACACATAAAGGTTAGAACAGTATTGTTTTGTTAAAGGTTCCTTTCTCTTGTATTCTTTCTTATCAGATAGTAACACGCTACAAGTAGGGTGTGTAGTAATTACTTATAATATTTACTACTTATTGTAACATATCTATTGTAGTCATTACTTAGTATGTATCTGTATAATAATAAAATTTCATATTCAGATACTAGCTGCACTCAATCTGTTTGCCCAAGGCAGTTATCAAACAGCTGTTGGGCAAGACAACATACTTGGGGTTAGCCAGCCATCAGTGAGCAGGTGCCTAGCTCTAACAGCAGGGGAAATTTTAAAAACTTTATTGCCTCGTTACTTGAGATTTCCCATGACCCGTGAGGAAAAAGAAGCAGCTAAGACTGAGTAAGTTCAATTTATTATTTTGAGTTTAAAAAAAAAATGTTAAGAGTCAGAGTTTAATGTTAAAACGGCTTATTTAAACTCTTTTCTGTCAAATTTGAAGAAAACTGAAAAGAATAAGTAATAAATATTTATTTTGAGGATCTTCAAAACTTAGAACTGCCCCACTCTTATTCATGCAACACTTTGCTTGTTTCAGTTTTCAAGACCTATATAATATGCCCAACACATTAGGTGCAGTGGATGGGACCCATGTTGCCATAGCAAAACCTCCACTCAGTCACCCTATTGCGCCTGGCAACCTATTTTATAATAGAAAGGGTTATTATAGCATCAACTGCCAACTTGTGAGTATAAATAATTTTTTGTTAAGACTCTCTTGAAACCTTAATAAAAACTAAAAAAACTTTTTAGATATGCAGTGCGAGGGGCAAGATTATTGGCCTCAATCCAAATTTCCCTGGCTCCACCCATGATGCTGCAATTTGGAGGGCATCTAAAATAAACAGAGTCCTGAGAAATGACTTTGTGCGTGGGGAAAGATCCCAGTGGCTTTTAGGTAGGTCACCACAAGTAAACTTTTTTACTTACTGGGTATGTCTATCAGCTAAGTACATTATAAAGTTTTATTTATTATAGGAGATAAGGGATACCCGCTACAGCCATGGCTCATGACCCCTATTATGGGCCCGGCAACTGAAGCAGAGGCTGCTTACAATGAGTGCCATACAAGAGCAAGAAATGTGGTGGAAATCTGTAATGGGCGCCTGAAAAATAAATTTAGATGTCTGCATAGGATATGATATATACCAGCCAGAAAACGCAGCTAAAATTATATTGGCATGTTGCACCTTGTACAATATGTTTTTGGATTCATTTGATGGTAACTATACTTAGTTTACTCTCTTTGTTTTATTTACATTTGAAAAATAAGAAATCTAAAGTAAGTGTATTTTTACAGATGAAGAAGAAATTGATGTGACTGAGGAAAGTGAGGAGAGTCAAACTGTGGAGGAAGTTAGCACAGATTTTCTTGACGAAGCAAGGGAAATTCGGCAATCATTAATTATAAATCACTTTAATTAAACACCTTTTTTTAAAAAAATACTTTACTTTTTTTTTAATTACATATATCCTTAAACCTAAACAAAATATAAACAATCAACAAAATATAACAATCAACAAATATAGAAAACTTAAAAATAAACATGCCAGGGATGCCAGAAGAGCGAATGGCAGCTGCTAAAATTTCAGCTGCCTGTACAATACTCTCCCGAAGTAATCTACTATTCTCATTCAGTGCTTGTACCAAATTGTGGTGCACTGGGGGGCAGGGAGTCCTCTGCAATCTTCGACGCCGGGTAATCCGACTTCTCAAATCCGGCAGTGGAACTGCAGGAGACCCACTACCAGTTTCCACAGGCTGCTCTTCCAGTACAGGCTGTAGAGAGGGCGACATACTTGGATGGGCAGGCGATGTGGGTAGTGAGGGTGAGATAGGTATTCCCTGAAATAAAAAAGAAAACAGCAATTGAATTTCACAGTCATGAGCTTGACGACTCTAACAAAACAGATAACTAATGGTTTTGTTTATTGGTACTCAATAATAACAGTCTTAGTAATGTTTAAATCCATAAAAATACCATGAGTGCTAAAATAAATTACCATTTCCAAAGAGGCGAAACCATCAACAGCAGCGGACCCAATGATATCAAAAATTTTATTCTCAATATCACTGAGATCTGGCCCTGCCGGTCCTCCACCTGTGGCCCTGGTGGAGTCTCTTATTTTTCTCGCCTTTGTTTTTACCTTTGCCACCCATATATTCCAAATCTGTTGAAATTAAATTAGTTAAGAACACAATGAAAATTATGCAATCCAATTAAAGTTTTATCAGATAAAAATCACTTACATGATGCCACTGCTCTACAGTCCTGCTGCAGCCCAGTTGGTTCAGCTCGCTACTGAGGTTAGCCTAAAAAGCCATAACCTCGGGATCAGATTGATTTTCTAAAAAAAAAGACGGTTGTATTAGACCTAAATTGATATCTAATAGGTATATTAATGTAACAACAAATGTCAATGAAACCTGTAATTAATTTTGATGCACTCAAATTTTCTGCGGTTTATGAAATGGCTATGAATTTATCAATAAAATAACAAGTTCGTATGTATTTCCTACCTCGGGCCATTAGTGGATTTGTATGAAGCCGTTCTACGAGCAGTTCCTGCTGCCTTTTTGTGGCTCGTTTCCTTGATGACGACAGCATCATAAGAATAATATTTATATCTAAGAAAACTTAATAATTAAAATAGAACTAAAATTGCTAAATGAAATGGCGGATCGTCCAAACAAAACAAACAGGCTCGGATCATCGGATGTCTTGGATAGGGCTTTCCTTCGACTACGAGTATACGAAAAACCGGTATTTTCTTTTTGAAAATCACTATTTAATTCTTATATTAGCTCTATAACACTGAAATAAATAATACAAAAATCATGTTATCCGAACCATTTCTTTAAATGCTGCAGTTTGTTGATTTGAAAAACTTAAAGGCTTTTTTTCTTATTGAAAATCGAAAAAAGGATCCGCCGAAGCTCTAAATCGTTTTCGGTTACAACCCTAGCAGGATTACATTGGCCACAGATAATAAAAATAGTAATAGGTTTTGGATTTTAATTTACTTAAATATAAACAACAATATAGTTTTATAGCGTGTTTATAATCCTTATAAATCATTTAAATAATTTTTGATAAACAATTCAAGATCATTTGATTTTAGTCATGTTTTTTTTTTGCAGTTCAGATCATTTGCTTCACTTTCATTCATTTTTTATTTATATTTCCAAGAAATCTTTGTCTATGGTTTATTCAACTTAGCGATTGTCAAACTCAATTTTAGAGATGTCAAATTGCTTTTTAAAATTAGAGAATCTTATTTGCAGAATAGCTTTTTAGATACACTAAACTAAAAATTAGAAATTTTAGTGATAGTTTAGTTTAGTTGGGTGTACAACAGAATCGGCACCAATGTCTCCAGAGTTAGCTTACTGACACGTTTTATGAGTTCATATAATTGTCTTTTCTTACATTGCATAAATATGTGAGCTGTCACGCCCTTTATACCTGGAGCTTTCATTTAAGTAATAAGTTTTTACTAATTTGGCTTTGGGCGGTTCATTGAATCCAAGGCCAAGGTGGTTGCCAGGAAACTTGGCGTTATCGCAAAGGTCCGGCAGTACTTCACACCAGGGCAGCTTCTGATGTTGTACAAAGCACAGGCCCGTTCGTGTGTGGAGTATTGCAGCTACTTTGGATTCAGTGGAGAGGCGTGCGAAGATACTAATTGGTGACCCTGATTTAACTCGAGACGGTCTCCAAAGCCTAGAGCACAGGCGTAGAGTAGCCAGAATTTCGGTGTTCTATAGGGTCCATTTTGGGGAGTGTGCGAGGGAATTGCATGATTTAATTACCCATCTCCGTTCCACCATCTGACGTTATTAACACTAGCGGACGAAGGACGAAGCGTTTCGCTTCCTCCTATATACCGCGTACATTGAGGGACCTTGTTGAGGAATTGTTCCACAATTTGCCAGCGGCGGTGTTTCAGTCGGACTACAATTTGAGTGTCTTCAAGGCTAGAGTGCATAGGCTTTTAATAAACTAGTGCGCTTTACCATCAACGATTGCCTCACTGCTTACCATCAGGCGGGATTGCGATGAAGCGCTAGTTTATAATATAAAAAAAAAAATACATTTCCAGTTTAATGATATTTTATTTTTTGTTTTTCTTTGTTGGTATTTTGGCGTGGCTAGCTGGCATATAATAAATAATTTCATTGTTGTTGTGTTTTCTTGTGTTACAATCTAATATATAAAATTCTCGTGTCACGGTGTTCGGCTTTAAACTCCTCCGAAACGGCTCGACCGATTTTGATGAAATTTTTTGTGCTTAACCGGTATCTATGAGAATCGGCCAACATCTATTTTTCATCCCCCTAAATGTTAGGGGTAGTCCACCCCTAATTTTTTATTTTTTATTTTTTAGACAAAATTTTTAATTTCTATTTTTTTATGATACAACATATAAAAATACATACAATCCCCAATTTTCACCCTTCTACGATCAACCCTTATTTTTTAATAGCCATTTTAGTAATTTAATCTATTATTTATATGGCAAAACAACGTTTGCCGGTCAGCTAGTATTATATAATATTTTAATGATTATGCACGGTTTTGTGGCTTATTATGGTATTATCGAAGGTTACAATACTCGATCGACATCCCTTGCGGTACCAGGTGCAATACCAACGGACTTTCTGCCCTTTACAATCAGATGCCCTGTTATACCGGTAGGATCCTAGAATGATCACAGGATTTCCATATGTTGTGGTACTGAATACTGGAAAATCTGAAATGAATGAACTTACTGTCAGTATATTGGTAATAAGACAAGATTACTTTATGTTCACTTACAATTAACTACACACCTTATATTTCTATCAATATGCAGAACTATTCACTCAGTTTTTTTGAGTGAAATGTTCTTAATACACTAGCGTGCTTTACCATCAACGATTGCGTCACTGCTTACCCCATCAGGCGGGATTGCGGAGTGTATAAAGATAAAAAAAAAAACAAAGAAATCTCTTGATAGTTTAATGATTATGGTCAGGTTTACGGCTAATTATAATATCATTGTAAGTAACGACATTCGCACGGCACCCACTGGGGTACTTATTACAATACCATCGCACTTTCGGCGGTTTGTATCTATTCGACCGATTGTACCGGTAACGTCCTAGAGTCATCACCAGATTTCCATTCCTTGTCGTGGTCAGAACTGGCAATGGTTCTGAAATTCAAATTTAGAATTAGCACATTTCGGCGATAAGATACTTAGTTTAGGAGAAGATGAATGAACTCGTTTCGGATAGCCAAAAGCCCAAAAGTCTAACAACCTATTTTACTGGATAGCAGATAGTCGCTCCATATAAAATTCAGCTAATTACATAATAATAATAATAAGCTACCGGCGGTCAGGGCTCCAGAGAGAGGAACTTCCTGACGATGCGAGCCGTGTCCAGAAGTACCGCTTTCTGAATCAAGCCCTTGATCCAGCTGCCTAACGAGAGCCTCCTGAGGAGTTGGTCGAGGCTCTTGGCTATTAATCCATTGGCTATCACGACTATCGGTACAATGATTGCTGAATCCACCATCCACATGTCGACAACCTCGTGAGCCAAATCAAGATACTTGATCTGTTTATCTTTCTCAGCTTTCACAAGGTTTACGAGATAATAATAAGCTATATTACACAAAAGATTACAGAGTTTTGATATGGAGACACTATTTGCCAGTGTTGAGCTCAATATGGAAAAACTCGAAACAGACCTCAGATTTTACCAACTTTTGTAATAAATAAATGTAAATCAAAATGTAAAAACTATATTAATATTTTATTAAAAAATACGAAGCTTAATAGTTTTTTACATAAATGTAACTGAATTGCGTTTTAAAATGTTGCCAAATCATTATATTTCAATGGTTATGGTCGTTTTTCTGTCTAATTATAACACCCTCCAAAGTAACGAGATTCGATCGGCATCCAGCGGGGTACTTGTTACAATACCATCGCACTTTGGGCGGTTTACATCTATTATTACGATTATACCGGTATCGTCCCAAAGTCAACACAGGATTTCCACTCTTTGTCTTGGTCACAACTGGCATTAGTACTGAAATAAAGGTATTTATTTTATAGATAGATAGAAACATGGCTAGATAGAGTCATAAAGTGGTTACAGGTAGTCTGAAACCTAAAAGTGGCAACCAATCTCACAGGAGCCAACCTCAAACCTAGCTTTTGAAGTAAATAAATGAAAATACAAATGCAAATAGCAATATTTTACTATCTAAAAACACATAGACACTCGTCTAAAAGTTCTGAAAAAGAATTTTGTTTTTAGGCTTTTACATATCTCAAGGATTTTACAGATAAACTAAATTTTAATGTGTGTGCTCGGGGTTATGTTCAATTATTTTTGCACAAAAAGTAACGATGCTAGATCGACATCCACTGGCGTATCTATGACAATACCAACGTACTGTGGGCCCTTTACAATTAATTGCTCCATTGTACCGGTAGGGTCCTAGAGTCAGCACAGGATTCCCATGCGGCGTCTTGCTGAAAACTGGGCAAAGTTCTGAAAAAAAAAACTGTGTTGAATATCAAAAAAATATTTGTTTCGGGGGAATTCTGGACTTTTAAACTAATAAAAAAATAAAGGGTTTTGTATGCATTTAATCATAATATTCCAGGTCCAAAGACTGATCACAATTTGTGTTTAATAACAACCTTATTATGGACGAAAGTGAAGAGAATTTCGACAGATTGCTTTCTGGCATATGACTGCTTAAACCATCTTCATTGCTAAAGTTATTCTTTTAGTAATAAAGGTGTTGTGAAAACATGCGTTTTTGAATAATTTATTTTTGCCTGAATGTAATAACATAGCATACGTTTACGTTTACTTATAATTTTACCATGGTGACCAATCTCACCAGGTCATCGGTCCACCTTGTTGAGGGCCTCCGTACACTGCGTCTTCAAGGTAGAACGATGATTTGGTGAAGGTCGCGGGAAGTCAATGGATGTGGGCAGCACAACACCGGTCATTATGAAAAACTTTGGGGAGGCCTTTGTCCAGCAGTGGACCTCTATAGACTGAGAAGAAGAAGAAGAAGAAGAAGAAGAAGAAGAAGAAGAAGAAGAAGAAGAAGACTAATCTCTGCGGAGATCTTTCTTAGGTGCCACAGGAGCACTTTTTTTTTCCTTCACTCTCATGGCTCGATGAGACGCCAATCCAATACGGCTGGAGAGAGATCAGGCGCAGTGCCAACAACTTAACATGCTTTCCAAAGCAAGAGGAAGTCACACTGTCAACTTCCAAATTCCGGGATATTAACTACGATATTCCTAATGGAAATACCTAATAACACTTTGCTCGACCGAACGGTCGCAATCTACTTGCAACCATACACCAACGAGGTTGTTTGTTTTAATATATTTTGATATAGTTAACGGTAAATAGTAAATTAAGACGCTGTTAAAATTGTGTTTCACAAAACAAATAAATAAATTATTATAATAGATTTTAAAAAAAAATTAACAGAGTTGTAGAGGTCAGATAGGCAGTCACTCCACGTAAAATGTTGGTATTCAGTTGAAACCGGTTTGATTGGGAGTCGACCCCAATATAGTAGGAAAAAGGCTAAACAGATGATATAATGTACCTATGTGTGAAGTAATGTGTGTGTAAACCCACCAGACAAAGTCTTGCCGCCAAGCGATTTGTCGTGTTCCGGCATGATGTCTGGTGAAGCCGTAAGGAGAACGGGTCTGAGCAGTTGTGTTGCGATGTGTGCCGAGTATAATGCGCCAAACGTGTGGAGTTTGGTCGTAGAGGGTCTCCAGACCCATCTCCCTCTGGCGCAGCATCATTAGTCATGTTGTTTGGTTTAACATTGCATCACCTCGCCATTGAGAGTTTTTTGAGTGAATAGGCTCTTAATAAACTAGAAAAAAATCGCCAACCCGCATTGAGCAAGCGTGATGATTACGCTCAATCCTTCTCTGTATGAGAGGAGACCTGTGCCCAGTAGTGGGACGATAAAAGGTTGATGATGATGATGATGATGAAACTAGCGTGCTTTACCATCAACGATCGCATCACTACATACCATCACGCGGAATTTCGATCAAGCACTAGTTTTCTAATTATTAAAAGGAAATTTAATGCGAAAAATAAAACAGTGACCTTAGAACCTACCTCAAAATTTTTAATGGTTATGATTACACTTGTGGTGAACTACGATATTATCGATGGTAATAATGCTGGATCTACATCCATTGGCGTATCGATTGCAATACCAACGCACTTTCGGCCCTTTACAATTATTCGCTCTGTTGTATCGGTAGGCTCCCATTATAATCACAGGAATCCCATTCTTAGTCGTGCTGAAAACTGGATTTTGGTCTGAAACAAAACCTTAATATCAGTACAAAGGCGTCAGGGTAACGACATACTCATTTTTAGGCACTGAAAATAAATACATACACTGTATTATTATTGTATTTTTTTAAATAAACTCTTTTTCTCATTCTTATTTATCATACCTTAAAAGATTAAACAGAAATGTACATGCCTGTACAGAAGCCACCAAGCTACTACAATCTAACAAATTTCTTTTATCGATTCTCAACTTTATCTTTAGAGCATTAAGTTCAGGGTTGATTGGCATAATCGAGTACGGGTAACTTCATATACAGGTGTATACCATATTAGTTTAACTTACATATTTATCTATCTATCTATGTGTATAGTTATCATGCTTTTAGCATATGTGTGGAGTGGTTCCTGTTTGCATAAGTAAGTCTTTGGACTTATAAAAATATAAAACATTACTCACAATATTTTAAAAGAATGCTAAAGCATTTTAACTACATTACGACTACAATTTGAGACATTAATGAATAAATGGGCCATTGTCAAAACAAGGTCCAGGTGAAAAAATAAAACAAAATCAAATATTCTTAAAGAAATCGTCCTTTATTTAATAAAAGAGATAGAGAGAGAGAATTATTGTCTGATATCAAACTTAACAATTAGAATAGTTATTTAAAAAAAGTTTTTATAGGTCCACCGAAGAGATACAGATGTCTACCGAATGTACTAAAAGTGTAGTTTAGCAACAATCTTAACATAATAATATAATCTTTTTGCTAGAATATTAATCCAATAGTCTCAGAAGAAACGATAAAAAAGCCAACGCAGTATCGTTGAAAAGTAATTTAAAATAAAATAAATCCCTTTGCCCACCAAAAATACTATGTCTTCTTTATGTACATAAAATCTTCATCCTCGGATGATGACTAAAACGACAATGCGTCTGGTGTACTTCTATCGGAGTTCCAGGTCTTGAAGTAGGTGGTCAACAAGAACTGTAGGATTAAATATCAGCGAACTTAAGGCGTTTTCGACTTTTGAGGTCATGCAGGATCTTGGAGTAGGTTGGTTTTTCTAAATCATTGCTTTAAGTCTCAGTAACTGTAGGGCTCAACTTTTTCCTGTCTATCGAGTTGAGCAACTGTTGGACGATTGGAGTCCAGTTAGGACTCATTAATGGGCTTGGTAGATTTGGTAAAGGGCTGGGAATAGAACACTGAACTGGGGTGGGAGCAGGTATTTCAACGTGCAAATTGTGTAGTGGTAAGTCAAGACTAATACAACCTAAGCCATAGTGATGACATATAGCACTTGGATGGCAAGTAATGCAGCTTAGTCTTCGTAAGTGCAGGGTTCTTGGTTCGCGTTAGTCCCATGTAACTTGATGCACCTGCATAGTACCACGAAAAAGGCGGATATGTGATATGTGTAATGTCTTTTGCAATCGTATCGTCAATCTTAATTACTTCGATTCCTTTACAGTTCTCATGCATACATTCTATGAATCCATCAATGTTGCTTACATCATTGCCTTGTGCTACATACTTATCAGCCGTTCGTTTGAGGCAATCTCCTATGCGATCAGGGGCACTAAATTCGTCACTGAGTAAAAAAATATGCACTGCATCTTTAAAATCTTTTTTTTTTTGTCTTCGTTTTATTATTATTTTTTATTTTTATTTTTTTTTTTGTATTCTATTTAAGCGCACTTTGTACTTAGAAAGCTTATTTTTTACAATCTTCAGTTTAGATTTGAGCATGAGATTTTCTAATTTAAGCCGCCATTTGTTTTTTGCAGCTACAACCCGGCCAGATTCAGCCCTGGAGGTAGATCTTGATGAAAATGAAGTGTAAATCTCACAGTTTCTTTTTGTTTTTTTTAGTCTATCTCTACGTGATTTTGCGTCCTTTCTCCATTTGCTTTGTAGTTGTCTTTGCTCTCTATCTGATTAATCATTTACTGTCTTAGTTTCTCCTAGTCTTTTTTATCCTATAGTAGTACTCTCTATCCTTCTTCCGCTTTTCTTCTAATGCTACTGGATCTTTCTTCAACTTTTCTCTTGCTCTCCTCATAACTAACTTTTTCTGTTCGCGTCTTCTTTTCTTCTTCTCGTCTTCAGTCAATTTATATCTAGTGTTAGGCATTATCTGTGGATAAAGAAAGAGGGAGCCTAAGCAAGGCACAACGCACAAACGAAACTATTTATTATTAATGTGGAATACAAATGTTTCACGTATAAGTCAACTGCAAGCCGACATGTTTAGTTATTGTCTAGAAATAATCTGACTTCACTCTGAAGATGATTTTTGAATGCGATGGAAAGAAATTGGAGAATGTAGCTTATCTTACTAGCTAGCTTACTTACTTAATAATAAATAAAGAAACAGCGAACATGGCACATTCAATGTAAAACACCAAAAACAGTATCCACAATAATATTATTCGTAAAAACCGCCTCCGGAATGCAATATTTCTAATATGCAGTTAAATATCTAATTCGCATTAACAACCACATGCAAAACCAGAGAGCACAAAACAAAAATAAAATGTTTCATCCACTTGGTGGACATTCATCTTTTTGGTGGACACAAGTTCCACTTGCCAAAATACACAAGGAACCGAAAAGATACACTCAATTTGTTACGGCATATAATAAACTTGATGCAACAAATGACTTGCATCGTTTAGACAATGCAACTTTTACTGTTGCTTAACTTAATTATAGCCACAGGCAATTAAATATCACCGTTTAATCAGTCTTCAAGCAAGGAATAAGTATTTAAAGATGACTTTTAATTATGATGACGTCGGCACCCACTTGCAGTCGATCTACAGTTATACCCATACAACCGACAACGTCTCCGCTTTCCTTTGTTTACCTTCCTTGAATGTATGACCTTGACATGACCCCAGGATGAAGAACTGTCATAATTTTTCTTCTTGGGCCCCAGATCTAAAACAAAGAGTAAAAGTAGGTAAGTATAATAGTATGAAGATCTTAAAGAACCACACATTATTTTGCTTATTTAAACGATGTAGGTAAGAAAGAATTAAAATATCAAAGAAGAATTTTAAATGTATTCCATTATTTCCATAGAATACTATTTATCTTGTACACCATATAAACTACACACAAAAATATGTGTAGAGATATGTCTTTTTCATCAGCTTTAACAACAGTACATTTACCAAATTGTTCGAGTAAATTATGCATTTTGACAAACTAAGTACAAAATTCAAAATGGCGCACAAGAGATTTCGTAACATATAGTCTACTGACTCCTCGTTGGTTCCACTTGTGTCCACACACGGTTTACCGGTGAGGTTTAACTCTGCTGGTACCTATACCTGCACTGGTATACCGAAGTTTTTAAACCAGCACAGGAGAATGGAGGAAAATCGGAAATTGCCATCTGTTCTGTGAGGAAAGTGCTTTGCCAATTACCACCTAAGTTTCGCATTGGTTCGGGCCAGGTTACCTTGAATGTAAGGTAGGATGCCTTCAGGCTTGGTAGAGCAACGATCTACACAGAGTGGCTGGATGACAGTTGCCAAGAATCAAGCTAAATGGTGTGCAATTGGAGAGTCCAATCTGCAATGATGAATGGATGCTGTAGCCTGACAAATGGCCGGATGCTCGCAGACGTTTTAATGATTATGCTCCGACTTATGGTTAACTATGACGTTTTCTATGGTAAATACACTTGATCGGCATCCCTTCGTGCGTCTTGTACAATACCACCTGACTTTAGGTCCTTTGCAGCCAGCTGCCCGATTATATCGGTAGGGTCCTAGTGTGATCACAGGATTGCCACTAGGTGTGTAGCCAAAAACTGGCATTAAAGCTGAAATAAAGCGTAGGGTCAGTTTTTTAGGTGCGAAGATTCTTAAGTACCTTATTGTAACCGATTTTATTAATGCATTAATAATACACCTTTAAAGATAGTAATACAATATATTCATATAAATTATATCTTACAATACAGTGAACAACGTTAGATCATCATCATCATCATCATCATCAGCCTCTACTCGTCCACTGCTGGACATAGGCCTCCTCCATGGCACGCCAACAAGCTCGATCCTGAGCAGTTCTCCGCCAGCCATTACCAACCACCTTTTTGATGTCTTCGCTTCATCTCGCCCAAGGGCGTCCTACACTACGTTTGCCAAGACGCGGTCTCCACTCGAGGACTCGTTTACCCCAACGGTTGTCGATTCTGCGGCATATGTGACCAGCCCATTACCACTTCAACTTGCTAATCCTCAGAGCTATGTCGGTGACTCTGGTCCTCTGTCGGATCACCTCATTTCTGATGCGGTCCTTCAGAGAAACGTCCAACATAGCCCGCTCCATAGCTCGCTGAGCGGCTTTAAAGTTATGGACTAGTCTGACCGTTAGTGTCCACGTCTCAGCTCCGTAAGTAATGACGAGTAGGTAGCACTGGTTAAAGATTTTAGTCTTCAAACATTGGGGTATGGGCGACGAAAATACCCGTCAAAGTTTACCAAATGCTGTCCATCCCAGCTGGATCCTTCTATTTTAAACGTTAGATACTTCCATTTTATTCGCAGAAGTCGAGTCCTTAATAAAAACGCATATATCAAATAGTCCTAAAAGCCGAATTTCGGCTTTAGCAGATAATCTTAAGGGGGATAAGACTACCGACGCGGGTTATATTATAGTGCACAAGCATGTGCGCTAAAACATATGGACATACCCTTTACTCACTCTCCTAGTTCGACCAGTCGTCTGACCAATATATAAAATTTTACAACAAATCAAAATCATTTGCCTGGTAATGATAGGACAGGGTTGGCCCGTAGGAATCTACTAGATGTGAGAAGCATGGAACTGGTCGATGTCATGATGCTTCGTGTAAGTTTAGCTGAAGATGAGTTTCTCATGACTGAGATGCCAGATAAGGATATCGTATTCACTGAACTCAGCTCTTCAGCCTAATGATTATGCTGATTCTTGATACTGACTATATTGTTGCCGATAGTCATGATAACAGATTTACATCCTAACATGTACCGGGTACAAGTCCAACGAGCCTTGATTCCTTTGTACTTAGAGCCTCGGTTGTAGCGATACCGACCTAGGTTGAGAGCAGGGTTGCCATTCTTCGTCGTGCTGAATATTACCTCTGTAATAAAAACGCATCGTTTTACAGCCAGACCTTTTTAACAATTATTGTCGGTTTGAGAAAGAAAAAAAGGAATAAACATAAAAAAAATGACACAATAAAACACATTTTAAATAATAAACATGTTAATGACCAGAATTTATAAGAAAACTAGCTGACCGGCAAACGTTGTTTTGCCATATAAATAATAGATTAAATTACTAAAATGGCTATTAAAAAATAAGGGTTGATCGTAGAAGGGTAAAAATTAGGGATTGTATGTATTTTTGTATGTTGTATCATAAAAAAATAGAAATTAAAAATTTTGTCTAAAAAATAAAAAAAAAATTTAGGGGTGGACTACCCCTAACATTTAGGGGGATGAAAAATAGATATTGGCCGATTCTCATAGATACCGGATAAGCACAAAAAATGTCATCAAAATCTGTCGAGCCATTTCGGAGGAGTTTAAATCCGAACACCGTGACACGAGAATTTTATATATTAGATAAACGAAATGTAGCTTCCTTTGAATTATTATTTCGTATAAGTGTGGGTCTCGTCTTCATATTTCCTTTTCAGTGTGAATATACACAGAAAAACTCACGCAGTTGAATATGCACATAACACACTATCAATAACAATGAGCTTCATTTTAACAATTTAACAACATTCATTGCATTGTGTGCGTTGTTGATCAAACACAGTATTCAAATATATAGAGCAATGGATTAGCAAACTGCTTCAGAATTATTCTAATTGAGAATATTATACAATGAGGGTGCTGGTCCAACTTGAGTTAAACAGTAAGTTTATAGTTAAAAGCATTAACTAATTAGTGAAATAACATAAAGATGAGATTAAATGATTTTTTTTTTATAACTAGTGCTTGACTGCAATCCTGCCTGATGGTAAGTAGTGATGCCATCGTTGATGGTAAGGCGCGCTAGTTTACTAAGGGAAGGAAGACGGCAGTTGAGCGAGGTGATGCAATGTTAAGCCCAACAACACGATCAACTGAGAGACCCTCCACGACCAAACTCCCGACACAACAACATTTGGCGCATCGCACCCGGCACACATCGCAACACAACTGCTGAGCAGTTGTGTTGCGATGTGTGCCGTCCTCTGTACGGCTTCACCAGACATCATGCCGGAACACGACGAGTCGCTTGGCGGCAAGACTTTGTCTGGTGGGTGGTAACTTCTGCCGGCAGCCGATATTATGGCCTACCACCGAGAAAATTTTTTTTTTTTTTTTTTTTTTTTTCAGTGGTTATGTTCATTTCTATTTGCAATAATGATATTGTCGATAGTGATGACGCTAGCCCGACACTTTAAAGTTTTTCTAGCACAGACCCAACGTAATTTGGGCCCTTTGCAGCCAGAACACAGGTTGTACCGTCGGTGACCAACAATGAGGACAGGATTCCCAGATTTTGTTTTATCGAAAATCACATCTGCAAAAAGTCAAAAGCAGTTTTTACTACTACTTAATAGGTATAAAACATGGATATTCATAATGTAATAATGGAAACCAATGTGTATAAATAGATTTAATTTATTTAGAACAAGACTTCATAGATAGAAAAATTAAAGCTTACTTATGCACAGATCATAAAAGACTTTGTCAAATCGATTGAGTTTAAATAAGTTAAATAACTATTGGCACAATTTAATTGTCTTTAGATATAAAAAATCTAGTTTTTATGAGAGCATAAGTATGATTCGAACAATCTTCTTCATCTCAGCGTTAATCCTAGTCGTATCCGGAGTTTTTTTTTTTCAGCTTTGGAATCTAGGGTCCGCTTTACCAGTCTAACTGCTCATTTTGGTTAAACTTCGATATTTTCCATGAAGCGACTGCCGTCTGACCTTCACAACCCGAAGGCGATATCGAAGCATTGCAGTTAGACCAATTTTAGGACTTTTGAGGGCTCCAACAACCCGTAACGACTGCCATTAGATGTTCGTATGGCAACCGGGACCAACATTCATATTCATGCATACAAATATTTGCACTGCGCGGGGATTGAACCCACGCCACCTTGCGCAGCGGCCGCGTTCGCTACCGCTACGCCACGGAGGCTGTCATGATTCCGAAAATTTGCTATTATGTTCATGTCTTTTTTTTTTTATTCTACTAACTGTTGTTGGATTGAATGATGACACAGTATAATAGAATAGAATAGAATACTCTTTATTATGTACACCATATAGATTACAGAACATAAATAAAAATATTTTACAAAGGGTTTTTTTTAAAACGTTGCCCTACACTAGGAATTTCTCCTGTATCGTGGATGCGTTTACAAACATATAAACTCACATACACAAACATCCAGACCTGGAACAACTAGCTGTAGGCCATACAAATTTTTGTTCCGTGTATAATGAAGTACTTTCTTTTTTTTTGTATTTTGATTGCTTAGATGTTTACCTTACACTTACGTGTGCCAACGCAGTTTGAACCTTATGTAACTTAAGATATAGTTAAGTTTATGAGATCGTACGGCAGGTTTCTATTTTAGTCCACAAATACAGACATTAAGTTCCCTCAGTATATTTTTTAATAAATGTACCTACATACAAACTGAGAGCATGTACAAAGTTAAAATAATTTTGTAGAACCAAGTGCAGTTTATTTCAATGATTGTGTTGATTAGTCATGCTAATGATGACATTATCGATTGTGAATATAATCGCTCGACATGAATTCTTCCGAGAGCAGGCCCAGCGGAGTTTGCGTCCTTTGTAGCCACAGGTCAGGTTGTACCGATAAGAACCTACGAGGAGAACAGGTTTGCCGGATTGTGATTTACCAAAATATGCATCTACAAAAAAATATATATTTTCCAAAATATGAATAGAAAGAAAAAACCTGTGAAGAAAAAAAGAATTCGGAATCCTGAATTGGGTTGTATCTTAAAAAATAATTTAATGTCCATCAGATAGATTTATAAAAAATATTGAACACGTATTTTTATTTTTTCTTTCATTCAAATACTTAGGAAGATATATTGATTTGAAATATCGCATGAAGTCACGCCGTTGTACAAAATATACGACGGCGTGACGTAATTAGCCCCCACTACGTAACTTTAATACGCTATATCTCAGTAGTTTTTGGTAATTTCGATAAAATAAAAAATACGGGTCTTCATTTTTTTTATTATCTATAAGACGGACTAATTATTTTTTTTGATTTTCATACCTTTGATACATCCCTATTGTTCTTATCACAGGTTTTCAAATCTTCCATTCGGTTCCCGAAAAGGAAGAATCGGGATAAATATATTTAAGAAATGCAAGTACATTAAACGTAATTACAGTATAATAAGATTAAATATTAAGAAAAACATTAATTTATTTAAAACATTGAATTGATATTATATCTCATAACATTTATTTGGTTGTATTAAGTAAATTGTTTATGATTATAAACAGCGTGTGAAAGAGTCAGACGCTGTCTATTATCAGCTTTTTATCTATCGTCTTCATCATCATCATTATCAACCTTTTTTTATCGTCCCACTGCTGGGCACAGGTCTCCTCTCATACGGAGAAGGATTAAAAGTTATCACCACGCTTGCTCAATGCGGGTTGGCGATTTCTGACTTATAAAATCCAGGTTTCCTCAAGATGTTTTCCTTCACCTTCAGTCATTGGTGTCCAAGATATACTTAGAAAGTACATATAACTTTTAGAAAAGTTACATTGGTACTGGCCTGACCTGGAATCGAACCCGCACATTCATACTTGAGAGGCTGGTGTTTTAACCACTAGGCCACCACGACTCAGGAGCTTTACTTTGTGTAAATTTTAAGTTGATTGCATCTTTTTCTTGCTATTTCGTTAAGAAAAGGACAGAAGATATACCTACCTATTGAGTTCTGACAAATTAGACCGCGCCTGACGTAAATTGATATATTTTTGGTCGCCATGTTTTTAATCGCGTCTAAACTGTATATATATACTATCTTAATTTGACAGGAATGAACTAATATGTTATCGTTCTTAAAGAAATAGACAGAATATTACGGATATTGGTCTTCAGATCACACGGTTTTGTGGAGGTATTGAACTAGATATATTGAATGTAATCAATTAATTGTCTTCTTCTGGATCTTTCCTTTTCTGTGGACGATGAGTGAACTTTACTCCCTGGTTCTTATGCCTCCACAAATGATGCAAAAAAATCTTACAACAATCTTTACACGAGTTTTAGGAAAAATAAATTTAAATATTTTTGATAACTTTTCTAATTTTTAACGGCATACAATCTTGATAGTGTACTATATTCAATGATTGTGTTCATTACCTTGGCTAATGAATTTATTATGGAAGGTGTAAACGTTCGCTCTACATCCATAGTTTCGTCTAGTGCAAACCCAGCGCTTCTTCGGTCCTTTGTAGCCCACCGAAAGATTGTACCGGTAACGTCCTAAGTAGATAACAGGATTGCCACGAATTGATTTTCCAAAAATCAGTTCTGCAAAAAAAATATGTCAGTTTTAGGTACTTTCGTAAAGATATTGATACATTCACGTCAAATTTTTCCAATTAACCTTGTACCTACAGAGATAAAGCTGAAAATCCATTAAATAAATTTGGTACACTGTAGTAGCTTGATTACCTTGATGTCTGTACACATGGATACGTGTTTTCTGTTTTAATTAGTAATTAATTAAAATAAAACAACAAAAGGTTTATCTATATACTTAATAAAAAAAAAAGAATCCATACGTAGGTACTTTTTAGGCATATCTAGGCATTGGCAACTATTTAAAATTGCCGCAGGTTTAAAACAAGAATCCACAACTTGATCACTCCAGCGTATGACAGAAAACCAAATGAATAAATGCACCGATCTCAGCGTGGTATGACCAGACTCAATTAATCCATCCTAGAATAAGCATCGCAATTCACACTTGATTGACACACGAAATTCAACCCACGACAAAAAGCCAATACGGTCGCCAGAATTTCCATCTATTTGGATAAATGGAGATTGGATTCAATGATTGTGCTCGCTATTATGGAAAATGATAACATTGTCAACTGTAAAGATGCACGATTTACAACCAGTCTGCTTTTTAGTGCAGGCCCAGCGTAGTTTCGGCCCTTTATAGCCTGTAGTCAGGTTGTATCGACAAGAACCCATGATCAGAACAGGGTTACCAGCTTTCGTGGTGCTGAAAACAGCCTCTGAAATAAAAAATAAAAATGAAGTTTAAACTATTTTATTTTTAAATCAAGTTTTGGTCGCGTTGATCGAGCTTGACACTAAAAGCAAACTAAATCAAATAAACACGAAAGGACTCAATAAAGAAGAGACGAATTTATTTCAGTATTATTTTGGAGCGAAATTGAAATAAAACTAATTAATTCATTTATAAAGAACATTTATTAAATACAATGTATATTTGGAACTCATACATAGACATTTCAAATTGCAATAGACAAAAAAGGAAAACAATAACTAGATTCCATTTTGCAACAATAAACTGTAGATATGTAGGTAGGTAGGTACTAATTAATGGTTATGCTCAGCCCTATGTGTCACTATAACATTGTCAATTGTGAAAATTGCTGACCGACAACCCAACGGGTACCTAGTGCAGTACCAGCGCACTTTAGGCCCCCTACAAGCACTAGCTCTATTGTAACGGTAAATGCCCATATTGATCACAGGATTTCCCAGTTTCGTGGTGCTGAAAACTGGCCCTGAAATAAAGGAATTGACATATTTTGTTAACCAATTTATGGAGTTGTGTTTGAACCTGCCTTATTTTGGCATTAAGTTTGATCCGATCTAAATTTATGGGAAAAAAGAATGAAAATTTCTGCGTATACGTAAAAATGTACTTATATACTAATATTATAAAAAAACAATCTTTCTCGGTGGTAGGCCATAACATCGGCTGCCGACAGAAGTTACCACCCACCAGACAGAGTCTGGCCACCAAGCGATTCGTCCTGTTCCGGCATGATGTCTGGTGAAGCCGTACTGAGGGCGGGTCTAAGCAGTTGTGTTGCGATGTGTGCCGGGTGCGATGCGCCAACTGTTGTTGTGTCGTGAGTTTGGTCGTGGAGGGTCTCTCAGTTGATCGTGTTGTTGGGTTTAACATTGCATTACCTCACTCAACTGCCGTCTTCCTTCCTCTTCACTCAGTTTTTCTGAGTGAAGAGGCTCCTACTATACTAGCGCGTTATACCATCAACGATTGCATCACTGCATACCATCAGGCGGGATTGCGGTCAAGTACTAGTTTATAATAAAAAAAAAAACATACTATTACATTTACTTATGTAAAATTATTCATTTATTATTCATTAAAAAAGAACACTTATTAATGGTTATGCTCTTTCTTATGGTGAACGATGTCATTTTCAACAGTAATGATGGTCGATCGGCATCCCAGAGTATATCTTGTGCAGACCCATCGTAGTTTAGACCCTCTGTATCCACTGGATCGGTTATATCGATATGGACCAACATTGATAACAGGATTACCATTCCTCGTCGTACTAAAAATTGGTACTGAAAAAGCATTGTTGTTTAAGGCAAAGAACAAAAAAAAAATACAGGTTAGTCCAGGGTTTCACCAGGCCTGCCAAAGCCGCGGCTTGTTCGAAAGAGATACCGTGGCTCTGGCGCACAAGCAAGTGATGGAACACGGTAGGGTTTTAGTCAGTAAAAGTCTGACACGTCCTTCCACTCCGCCCAGAGCGAAAGAGATCATTGGATTCATAGCATACTAAGGAAAAAAAAAGTTTGGTCCGGCGCGTTTTTCTACGTCCACTGCTGGACATAGGCCTCCCCAAAGGATTTCCACGACGACCGATCCTGCGCCTCCCGCATCCAGCGGTTTCCGCAACCTTCACCAGATCGTTGCTCCACCTTGTCGAAGCAGTGGTAATGGTCCGGGCACATTGCCCGTAGGACCGACGCGCGACGCACCGGAATACGCAGCGTGGGTAGGCGTTTTCCTTGCGACTATTTTATTCGCGCACTATATTTTAAAGTACTTCTTAGCGTCCAGAGATGAACATCCAAATTTCATCCAGCAGAGCGTATTCTAGTAATTCGAAAATACATGACAATAAATTCAGGGCGCGATAAAATCTTGCCGCAATATTTTTAAGTCTGTGCGAATGTAAGTTTCAAATATGGTTATGGTGTTGTTAGTAAAAAAATATACATGAAAAAATATATTGTATTAATGGCGATTTAAATTAATTTTAACTAAAAAAAATAAACGGAATAACCACAAACTAGAATTTAATCAGTTAACAATTGTGTATTTAGTTCGTTTTAAGGTTATACCTTAAAACGAACTAAATACACAATTTCTAATACAAATTTTAAAATAACGACTTTAGACAATCTTACGAAACGATGTCATCACGACTGATAGCTGCGGCTTGCGACTGCCGAAGACGAAGTAAGGGGTGAGTACTGACCGCACACTGCTTTTATAGGCACGGCGGTAGGGTACTTTCAAACTAATAATTTGATGCTAATACGGTCTCTCCTGACATGTGGATGTCCTCAGCCACACTGTTCAGATGATGATCCTTGTTATGGTTGTCTTATAACCAAAATAACGTACCAATAGGAAACAAAAACAAATACATATAAATAATATGTATGTATGTAAGATTTTCAGTCGGATATCAATCAAGTGGGCATGCAATGCAAACAAACTGGGAGTGATACACTTGGCTTTATTGCAATCACAAATTACGTTTCACCCAAAACTTGAGACAATGAATTAAATACAGTTCCGCAACGTCTTAACTTAGATGCTATTCAAAACTTCATGTCTTCCTCGTTATAGGATTAAAAAGTGCAATAGGACCACGTGATGGTGTCTTGTGTCGAGTGGTGCGCTTGCGATTCGTTTCTTATCTGTACTACCCGGACCGTATACGGCATTTGTTATGGACATGTTTGGTTAATAAAAAGACACAAAAAGAGAATAGAATAGAATACTCTTTATTATGTACACCATATAGATTACAGAACATAAATAAAAATATTTTACAAAGGGTGACACAATGGGCGGTCTTATCGCTAACAGCGATCTTTTACAGGCAACCAAAACAGACCAAAAAGACCAGTATGACAAATGAGCAGTGTTGGCTCCAGTGGCATCAGCCCCGACTTACGAGTTCTAGGTCGAGAGGTCGGACTCAGAAAAGCACTATACTTCATACTTTTAAAATCATCACCACTATACACTGTCAAAAAGATGAAAAGAAACATATCGTATATCCTAAAACCACAAATACAAAGACATTTACCAACCCGTACGTGATCGCTCGGACCCGCGTGGGCCATAATCCATAAGGCCCACATCCTCAGACAGAGGCTTGTGTCTCCGCAATGGGAACTGTTCTCAGGTCGACTGTGATAAAAAAAATAATAAACGGAATATCTCAAAAACTCACCAAATTTTGTGAAAAAACAAATGAAACGTTAATTACCGAGAGATAATAGTTTTTTTTTTTATTATAAAACGATAAATACATCATATTTATTTTATTTATTTAAACATTGATTTTAATGCCCGTTTTCATAGCAAGCACGATCAATTCGCTAATGCTCTCGATACGAATAGGAATAATATCCCTCTATACGACTACGTTTCCCTTGCATTGTAATACAAGACGACAGCTGCAAGGAATTCACCAATCACAACAGTCACCCGTACCTTAGGGTGAAGTAGACCACGTTTAATAAAAGGTAATTGTACCGGTATTATTATTATCGATTTTTGAGGTACCCGGTTTCGTGCTATGTCGTTTTAAAGCCATCATCAACCCAGTGCACGACAGAGACGGCGCTATACATGACTAATAGCATCATCTCTCTTTTGGGCTAGAATCATATTGGCAATAATACTTTATAATGTGTTGGTTGAAATACCGCTCTGTGCAGTGATCGCTGAGAAAAATATTTGTATTGCCTATAGATAGTTGTTCTGGGTCTGACTGGTTGTGTATGAGAGTTTAAATGTTTGTAAACGCACCCACGATACAGGAGTAATTCATAGTGTAGGGCATTAAAAAACACATACCCTGCACTAATAATTGTGACCATACCTGTTTGATAATTAGATTGCACCACACGTTTCATAGTTTACTAGCTAACAGTAAAATAAAACAGTCAAAACCAATTGCACTGTTTATTATTGTTAACAGTAAGTTCACGAGACGTTAACAACAAAGAAAATATTTTAAAACAAAAAATAGAAAGATCACATCACAAAACAACACAGTAAATTCTTAAACCGTATACCGTACCTATAGTCTCTTTGTTAGGGCCTGTATACAAGGCGGCGACGCGACGACTACTATAGCAATGACAGGGACATGAAGCAGAACCCATTACCATAGATTCCGTAAATGATGGGGATCCCCGTGACAGGGTATTGCGCTTTTCAAAAATGTCAAAACTGTCAGTCTGTACCATTAGATGGAATCAATTCACCTGAATACAGAATAGACTTACTATAGTCACTGCAGGTGTGTAATACACCAACTGTAGTCACTGCAGGTGTGTAATAGACCGACTGTAGTCACTGCAGGTGTGTAATATACCGACTGTAGTCACTGCAGGTGTGTAATAGACCGACTGTAGTCACTGCAGGTGTGTAATATACCGACTGTAGTCACTGCAGGTGTGTAATAGACCGACTGTAGTCACTGCAGGTGTGTAATATACCGACTGTAGTCACTGCAGGTGTGTAATAGACCGACTGTAGTCACTGCAGGTGTGTAATAGACCGACTGTAGTCACTGCAGGTGTGTAATAGACCGACTGTAGTCACTGCAGGTGTGTAATAGACCGACTGTAGTCACTGCAGGTGTGTAATAGACCGACTGTAGTCACTGCAGGTGTGTAATAGACCGACTGTAGTCACTGCAGGTGTGTAATATACCGACTGTAGTCACTGCAGGTGTGTAATAGACCGACTGTAGTCACTGCAGGTGTGTAATAGACCGACTGTAGTCACTGCAGATGTGTAATAGACCGACTGTAGTCACTGCTGGTGTGTAATCATCAAAACTGTCTCTCCACTACTGGGGCACAAGCTTTGTCTCTGTGAGAAGGAGTGGGTCGTAATCCACAACGCGGGTTCGGTCCGGGTTGGTCAATGTCATGTGTCATTGAATTTTTGGTTGGTCTATGTGTGTTTTATATCTATACTAATATATAAAGCTGAAGAGTTTGTTTGTTTGTTTGAATGCGCTGATCACAGGAACTATTGATCCGATTTGAAAAATGCTTTTTGTGTTGGATAACCCATTAATCCAGGAAGGCTTTAGACTATATAGCATCACGCTGCGACCAATAGGAGCGGAGCATATAAAAAAACGCGGGTGAAACCGTGTGGCGCAGCTAGTATTATACAATATGTAAAGAAAACCCTGTCCGATCCGTAAAGGTATTGTTAGGTATCAATAACTGATTCTACTAATGGATACAAAAACGGGCTAAACTTAAAAAAAAATCCCCCTAAAAATAAATATTATTTCACAAAAAGAGGTAAAATAATACATGTGCGTTAAGCACCCTTCCGCGGGCGGCGGGCGGCAAGGCACGCGGTACGTGGTCGCATCGCTATTCGCTCACAATAATACCAGTTTTGTCACTGAATTTCGGGGAAATTGGAATTAATTCGCGGGAAAAAAAGATTATTTCAAAATTCATTTGTATTGGTACTCGTACTATGATGATTACGTAAAATTTTATATTATATTTGGTCATGTGTTTACCTAACCTTTATTATCCTTATGGGTCGGACAGGGTTTTCTTAACATATTGTATAGAAATGTTAAAGAAAGAATTTACACATAGGCACTGTCTGGGTTTGACTCCATGACTCGTGAGTTATTACTCAAATTTTTATAAAAGCACCATTACTTATCACATAATTCGGGGGAGAATGATTATGTTTCAGATAATGCCATTTGTAAAATGCTCTGTTCTTAGTGACAACAAAGCGAGCTTTGCAGGGAGTTCCTACCGTGCACCTGAACATATCAGTGATCTTATTTTGCGTAACGAGATAGAAGGTGTATCCTTCTATTATGGCTATCTCTTTTCCATTCTGCTTTCGGTACCATTTGACTGGAAAAATAGAATTTAAATTGAACAAATCATTACAAAAAGTGAAACATGACAAGGGGCTAAAAAGGTAAAAAAGGGAGAAAATTAGAAGAAGAATCGTAGCAGGAGTGAGTGTATGTTATAAGTAAGAAAATAATAATATTTTTTTGATAAATATAATTAATTTACCATCTAATTAAATATAACGTTTATTCATTTATATGGTCAAATATAATATATGTAATCTACAATACTTTTAGGTAGCAAGGTTCTTTGTTGGGAATAAAAACAAATTGCACATTTTTGTATTTTACATTTATCTGTGGCGTATTTTTCCGCACTAGTGTGAGAATGGAGGCGCGACCCCAGAACTTAAAAATTGCCCGAATCATACTATTGATTCAGCATGATTTCGTACTATGTACAATTGTACACATAATCAGCACGATTGATTTGATTTGTACTGCTGAACTTAAAATAGCTACTAAACAGGAATCATTCTATTCATAATCTTCAGGAAGTATTCAACTGATTAGTACCCATTATTGAATGTATCTTAATGATCTGTTTCAATGATCTTTACAGTCTTTAAAACATTCTTCGCTAAAGTCTAATAAATACACCATTTCGTATTGTATACCTAGGAGGAGCATGGTTATGTTCCAAATTATATGACTTGAAAATTCCTCTGGCCTTAGTGATGACGAAACGAGCTTTGCAGGGTCTTCCTCCTGTGCACCTGAACACTTCATTTTCTTTACTTTCACCTTCGCGATAAAAGGTGTATCCATCTATTATTATTATCTCTTTTCCATCCTGCTTTCGGTACCGCTCAACTGTCAAAAATCGAACATAATTTGAAAAAAAAAATGAGGCAAAACAAATGCAAAGGACGTAAGAATCAAATGACGCGTCGTTCTGTAGTTTCTGCTTACCATAAGAAAAAGTTGTGTTTGTGGCTGTCTTAGTAATAATATAATGAAAATTTTTCGACAAAAAAAAAGAACTAACTGTTTTAAGGAGGTTTATTCGTTAAATTTTAAAAAAGACACCATTACGTATTACATAACTAGGACGTGAATGACAGTGTTCCAAATGACAGGATTTCATATGTTTTCTGTCTTTTGTGATAACGAAGCGACATTTGCAGGGGCTTCCTAAAGTGCACCTAAACATGTCAGTCGTATTACTTTGACCTTCGTGATAAAATGTGTATCCTCCTATTACTGCTATCTCTTTACCATTCGGCTTTCGGTACCATTTGACTGCAAAAATGGAATTGAAATTAGACATTAAATTAAAAAAGTAAAACTAGAAAAGGTGGTTAAAGAAGAAGCAAAAAAGGAAGACGACGTCGACACAGTAGAAAATTAAACAATTAATGTTATAAAAAGAAAACTAGAAAAGGAAGGAGAAAATGTAAAGAAGGAAGAAACGCGTAATAATAAATATTTTTATTACAGCGGTCGTAAAGTATGCATTCTGTATTGTTTGTCAAACCGCATGGGATAAAATGTGTGCAGGTATTCAATATGCAATAAAAACAATAATTTAACGTAGTGTTTATTCATCAGATTTTGAAGTAGTTTGTTCAAACAAATGTTGCAATACAATATACGGCTGAGTTAAGACGGAAGTCTGTTTTCTTCGTGGATAGTGCTTTTAGACCAATTTTTTTTTCTACAATTTTACACCATGATTATACGCGTCACTATCATTAGATTTTTTTTCCAAAACTTAATTTATAAAAGAAATACGATACTTCAAAATCGTCGTCAAAAATAACCCATTTTTACCGTATGATGTTCAGATGACTATACTATTAGACAAACGTGATAAGTTTATACCTTTCCTCTAAACGGTCCTGCGCCTCCCGCATCCAGCGGTTTCCCGCGACCTTCACCAGGTCGTCGGTCCACCTTGTCGGGGGCCTACCCACGCTACGTCTTCCGGTGCGTGGTCGCCACTCGAGAACCCGTCGGCCCCATCGGGCATCGGTCCTACGGGCAATGTGTCCAGCCCATTGCCACTTCAGTGTTGCAATTCTTCGGGCTATGTCGGTTACTCTCGTTCTTCTGCGGATCTCCTCATTCCTGATTCGATCGCGCAGTGAAACCCCAAGCATAGCCCTCTCCATTGCCCTTTGAGCGACTTTGAGCCTTCTTATAAGGCCCATTGTTAGCGACCGAAAAGCTACAATACTTTGACATTATCCTGAAAACCTATTCATGACACCGCATTTTTATTAGAAAGTAATCAGGATATTTGGCCTAATTTTTAGTATGATCTTGATTAAAATCTACAATACTCTGAACTGTAGTATGGGGGTGAGCGATATTAAAATTTTTCCCCGGTAATTTTGGAACAGAAGACCAGGTTTAGATTGAACAGACTACAGCACTTTAAGCTATTACAATCTGCCAGACTTCTTTATTAGATTTTCATCTTCTAAAGGACTAAGGCTCAAGGTTGATTGGGGATTTTTTGACAGTTTCGTGTACTTAGCTTAATCTGCTGTGGTTCGTACATTTATCAAAAACTCATTGATCAAAAATACTTGTTACACAGCATTAACGTTATAAGAAGCAGCAAAAAAACTCTTTAACTTAAATATAGACCTCCTCTGAAATAAGGAAATTTGAATTTTGGGGGACCTGACCACGCTTTCGCCTTTAAAGGGTTAGTAACTAATTTCAGCGTAGGAAGACCCCCAACAAGGTGGACTGATGACCTGGTGAAGGTCGCGGGAAGCCGATAGATGTGGGCAGCACAAGACTGGTCATCATAGAAAGCCTTTGAGGTGGCCTTTGCCCAGCAGTGGACCTATATAGGCTGAATAGAAGAAGTAGAACTAAATTCTTATATAAACACCATTTCGTATTACATAACTGGGTGGTGAATGACAATGTTCCAAATGACTGGATTTCAAATATTTCCTGTCTTTCGTGACGACGAAGCGAGCTTTACAGGGTGTTCCTCCGGTGCACTTGAAGAAATCAGTTGTATTACTTTTCCCTTCGTGATAGAATGTGTATCCTTGTATTACGGCAATCTCTTTTCCATTGTGCTTGCGGTACCATTGAACTGTAAAAAATAAAGGCTATAAAAATAAAACTAAAAAAAGAAAAGAAGTCATAAGAAATGTAAAAATGTAGTAGACGATTTTCTGAAGTCTTTGCGTGCAATCACGGGAAGATGTGTAAGTTCTAGTGCAGTCAGTGAAAGTGAGTAATTTTTTATAATTTATTTTTTATTATAATTTATTAATTTTCTTAGTTACATATACCTACAATTAAAGAAATATTTATAGCCGCCATTTTTATTTTGATCGTGGAGTTTCTTGTCCGTTCTTCTCCATAGGTATGCGTTGGAATAGGTAACTGGCTTCATGTATCTGATGAACCGACCCTTAAGTGATTTAAAAATTCTGTAAATAGTTTATTTAAATTAAATGGTTTGAATTTGACACTATCGGCTTCAGAACCAATGAAACCCATGAACACAATCAACGATTGCGTCACTGCTTACCATCAAGCGGTCACCGGTCAAGCGCTAGTGTATAATAGGGATGTATCCAAGGTATGAAAATCAAAAAAATAATTAGTCCGTCTTACAGATAATAAAAAACATTAAGACCCGTATTTTTTATTTTGTCGTAATTACCAAAAATTACTGAGATATAGCGTATTAAAGTTACAGAGTGGAGGCTAATTACGTCACGACGTTCTATATTTTGCACCATGGCGTGACGTCATGCGATATTTCAAATCAATATATCTTCCTAAATATTTGAATAAAAGACAAAATAAAAAATACGTGTTCAATATTTTTTATAAAGCTATCTGACGGACATTAAATTATTTTTTAGGATACAAGCCAATTTATTGATAAAATAAAATTGGCGGCCGATGGGTGGGGTGCATAAAGTTTACTTATTATTTTAAATATATGTCGTTGTCATCAGCAATACAGGTGTTTAAAGTTTACTAAAAGTGTGTTTAGTTCATCTAGGTAAATTAAATAAATAAAAAAAAATAAAACTATGTTAGCAAAATTCTGTAGGTATATATAGTCCTGCTCCTGCTCTAAGCACACTAAGCGCTGACGACCTTGCTGACTCTGGCTACTTTCGCTGGTGGAGTAATAAACATTATTGCTGCTACCGCACATTCCACTGCTACTATGTTACGTTCGCATTTTTGTACGTACTACTAACAGCTGACTTCCATCTTGTGAACGGATTCGTGTTACTTCACAAACTCAACCGTATCGACATACAAGTCGTACAAACCAACTGCGCAAATTCGTCAGAAAATTTACCTGCCCCAGTAAAAATACACTAAAATTTACTACTCGTATAAATGGCTTTTAACCCTTCTTTAAACCTTACACTCAAAATGTTTGCCATTAACTGCCTTAACAATTTAAAATGCAGAAAAAGTGCAGGGAACTGGACTTCCATTAAACATAATATTCACAAAGTCTATTTACCTAACACAGAGCCATGATATCACGCATTGAACACTGAACACTTGAGTAAAAAGCTTGCCCACTTCCTTCCTGGTTTTGCCATCTGCATAACTCGCTTCATCTCGCTCTGATTGATTTTCTCATCATTCCAACCCCGATAACACTTTCGGTACAGCCTAAGTGCTACGCTACAGATCGCGACCAACAAACAAACTGCGATGAACAGTAACATCGCTCTAATACGACAATTGCTTCATTCGCATCATGCACTTGATTCTGTCTGGGCGACGACAACCTCTTCCTTCGATGATAAGCCCCCATGACTTGGATTGATTTGCTCGCCTCGAATTGCGGTTGGGCAATTATAACCCCACCCAGTCGACTGGCAGGCTCGCTAACCGGCATGGCACCAGCTAGTGAAGAGGATTAGGTTGCAATCAAACACAAAGTTACGTACGGCTCGCTGGGAGGATCGATGAGTTTTGTCTCTTTTAATACTTACCACGTACGGTTTATATACAAATAATATTCATAATACTATTCTAACATATAAGTGATATAGGTATCTAAATTATGTCTCGTACGTGACGTACAGATGACAGCACATCAAGTTACTGCAATCTGAAAGATTTTTTTATTAGATTTTCAATTTTATCTCCTAAGTATTAAGACTCAAGGTTGATTGGGAATATTTGACAGTTTGGGGTAGTTTGGTGCTGCTGTCGTCCGTACATGACATCATAATACAGTTATAATAATAAAGGCTTTAAAATCAAATCACGCGAGCAAACAAATTTTTCGCAGAAATAATTAAGTAGACGAGAACAGAGTTTATTATAGCAAACACGACTCAGCAAGATTGTTGGTAAATGTTGAGGCGTTAGCAACAAAGAAAACAATACAAAAATAACGGTTATTCAATATTCCGAAATGTCATGACCCAACTCGACCCGACTTTAAAAAGATTTTATTAGATCTTAATAAAAACACCGTTTCGTATAATGTAATTAAGGGGTGCATGACAGTGTTGCAGTTGGTAGGATTTCACATGTGTCCTGTCTTTTGTGATGACGAATCGTGCTTTACAGTTTCTTCCTCCGGTGCACCTGAACACATCAGTTGTGTGACTTTGACCTTCGCGATAGAATGTGTAGCCATCTATTACGGCTATCTCTTTTCCATTCTGCTTTCGGCACCATTTGACTGTAAAAATATATTATTAAAGAATTAAGAATACTTTATGTAAATTAAATATATTTGCAATTTACAGAAGAAAAAAAAATAATTAAGAAAATAAATAAACGAAATAGTCATTAAATTATTTATTAATGTCCAAATATATGTTATGTCAGTAAAGCTCTTATCACCTAAGTTAGTTAAGTTAACTCATACCCAATACAGAAACAGTGCCACAAAATATAAAAATAAAAAACTAACTTAGCTGCTAATATATTCAAACATAATTACTCAACATGGCATAGTTTTAAAGGAATTTTTCAACAATGAAACACAGAACTAATTTAATATTTATCTCGTGCCCTTTACTTAATGAAATACATCCACAGAATTTAGATTTAGTTTAGTTTATAAACACGTACGGCTCGCTGGGAGGATCGATGAGTTTTGTCTCTTTTAATACTTACTACGTACAATTTATATACAAATAATATTCATAATACTATTCTAACATATATATGATATAGGTGTCTAAATTATGTCTCGTACGTGACGTACAGATGACAGCACATCAAGCTACTGCAATCTGAAAGATTGTTTTATTAGATTTTCAATTTTATCTCCTAAGTACACACATCAAAAGTGTCTAGGGATCAACATATATTTTTGCAATAACTTTTCTCCTGATTGATATTAATTAAAATTTTCTTTAAGGATTCATCAAACAAAGTGTTTTCGTTTGTCACAGTAACGATAAACCAAGTCACCTTTGCATTAATAAAGAAATTTGCCATTTTCCTAATAAAGGGATATTTGACATTTGAACCACTAACACAAAAGTTCGAAAAAAAGACTGAAATAACAGTTTTCTCTAAAATTTTATTGGGTAACTTAAACAATTAATAATCCGTGTTTCTACCGCGAACACTAACAACACAAGAACATCGGTTTGGCATACTCAAAATGAGTTCATCCAAATCACGCTGTGGAATGGCCGCCCATGTTCGTTGCAACAACAAAAAAAGGTCTTCTTGCGACTGGATACCCTCCATATTCGTCAGAGCTCTTCTCTGTAGCATATCCCATGCATGCTCAATCGGGTTCAAGTCTGGCGACTGAGCAGGCCAGGGCAGGACATTGATGTTAGCTGCGGCGAGAGTCTGTCTTGTAAGACCGCACACCGCAAGAGTTGTAACTCTTGCGGTGTGCGGTCGTGCATTATCATGGATTAACTGAAATAAGGGACGGATTTGCACTTGTAGAGGAACGATGACGTCTGATACAATCGTCTCAGCATAAATTTGAGCGTTGAGGTTGCCTCTGATCCAAATCAACTCAGTTCTTCCGCCGATCCAAATACCCGCCCATACCATGATGGTTCCACCACTATAAGGATGGACTTCCTGGCAGGATTTTAATCGCTGTTGGCGTCCAGGGGTTCTCCAGTGTCGTATACGTCTTGTATCCGGTCTCATACCAAAACGAGACTCATCAGAAAAGCACACGAAACGCCATTGTTCTTCTGCCCAATTTCTGTGTTCAAGAGCCCATTGATATCGAATCCTACGATTGTGCATTGCTATAGGTGGTACCCGTAGCGGTCTTCGGGAATGAAGGTTCACTTCATGCAAGCGGTTTCTGACTGTTTGGTCGCTAATTAAGTTCCCTGAAGAGTGATGAAGCCTCACGGCTAACATCATGGCGGTTATTGTTGGAGCTCTTCGAGTTAAGATTTGAATGTATCGGTCTTGTCTCCGTGTGGTGCAGCGATACCGTCCTCCATGGCGCTCAGCCACGGTACCAGTGCTTCGGTAACGTGTCCAAAGTCGACTGATAACACTCTGACTTGTATTCAGAGCTAAAGCCACAGTACGTTGCCGGGAACCAGCTTCTATCATTCCCACGGCTCTGAGCATTTCTTCCCTGCTTAAATGACGTCGCCGCTCCTTAATAACGTTGGTTTTAATCAGTAGTAGGGAAACAGTAGCACTAATAATGTCTTCAATGCGTTGTATGTTTTTATAGGGATAATATTGACAGCTGATTTTCATCTTTTACTCGAATTTGATTCACAGTTCCTGATTCAAATTATGAAATGCACCAAAAAGGATCCATATAAATTTATAAAATCATAAATTTATTACAAAGCCACATCTCAATCTCAAGAAATCCGCATAAAAATGCTTGATCCCTAGACACTTTTGATGTGTGTATTAAGACTCAAGGTTGATTGGGAATATTTGACAGTTTGGGGTAGTTTGGTGCTGCTGTCGTCCGTACATGACATCATAATACAGTTATAATAATAAAGGCTTTAAAATCAAATCACGCGAGCAAACAAATTTTTCGCAGAAATAATTAAGTAGACGAGAACAGAGTTTATTATAGCAAACACGACTCAGCAAGATTGTTGGTAAATGTTGAGGCGTTAGCAACAAAGAAAACAATACAAAAATAACGGTTATTCAATATTCCGAAATGTCATGACCCAACTCGACCCGACTTTAAAAAGATTTTATTAGATCTTAATAAAAACACCGTTTCGTATAATGTAATTAAGGGGTGCATGACGGTGTTGCAAATGGTAGGATTTCACATGTGTCCTGTCTTTTGTGATGACGAATCGTGATTTACAGTTTCTTCCTCCGGTGCACCTGAACACATCAGTTGTGTGATTTTGAGCATCGCGATAGAATGTGTAGCCATCTATTACGGCTATCTCTTTTCCATTCTGCTTTCGGCACCATTTGACTGTAAAAGTATATTATTAAAGAATTAAGAATACTTTATGTACATTAAATATATATGCAATTTACAGAAGAAAAAAAAATAATTAAGAAAATAAATAAACGAAATAGTCATGAAATTATTTATTAATGTCCAAATATATGTTATGTCAGTAAAGCTCTTATCACCTAAGTTAGTTAAGTTAACTCATACCCAATACAGAAACGGTGCCACAAAATATAAAAATAAAAAACTAACTTAGCTGCTAATATATTCAAACATAATTACTCAACATGGCATAGTTTTAAAGGAATTTTTCAACAATGAAACACAGAACTAATTTAATATTTATCTCGTGCCCTTTACTTAATGAAATACATCCACAGAAAAAATACGTGTCTTGTAATTTTTGGAAATCTGACTGACGGACTAATTATTTTTTTTAGTCAAATACCCTATTTAGATTTAGTTTAGTTTATAAACAATAGGATCGGTTCTATTATAGAGTAAGGGGGGGAAAAACATGACATTAGTCCCGATTCTCTTGTTAACAAACTAAATTAAATTTAAGTTCAGTGCATCTTTTTTTTTATATTTCATTAAGAAAAGGACAGAAGATAAAATGTCAGAAACCTGTCAAATTAGTGCGCTCCTCTCGTAAACTGACGTATTTTTAGTCGTCATGTTTTTAATCTTGTCTAAACTGTCTATGGAGTAGCTTAATTTGACAGGTTTAAACTATAATATTATCTTCTATCCTTTTCTTAAAGAATTGGAAAGAAAAAGATGCACTTAACTTAAAATTAGTTTATTTTGTGAACAACAGAATCGGCGCCATTATGTCTCTATAGGTAGGTTATATACATTATACCTCTTATTCATAAACGCTGCTTAAAGTTAACTAGTGATTAGCGATTATTTAAACATACATTTTAGACGCTTGCAGGTCACTTAAGTTTAAAAATCGATTATGAATAAACCCCTTAAACACTATGGTGTTTATTCATAAAGAATGATTTAAGTTAAGTGATGTTGAAAGGTCAAAAATGTGTGGTTAAAGAATCGCTAATCACTCGTTAACTTTAAGCAGTTTTTATGAATAAGGGGGTATACCTATAGTACACTCACATTTTGCCAATTATATTTAAATCCTATCCTACTTAATAAGGGCAAGACTATTACCATCAACAAGCCACAAATTTCGTCTCTTGACAGCTATTAAAAAAAAACAACGTTTTCGTCGGCCTAAGACCATAGACCTGAATAGGACCCAGATTCTCCTGCTCAGCAACATCACTTGCAACCACTACACAAACATTGGCTTATGAAAAAATTACTCTAAATCCTACATAACACACCTAATCCTACATTTTGTAACTTTTTCAAGAGAGAACAAGTTGAAATTAAGTTGATATTTTTTAACTTGAAATAAGGTGAAAGCGTGCAATACTGCACATTTTTACTATAATTCTCTTTACATACATTTATTACCTTCTTCTGCTTCAGCCTATCGAGGTCCACTGCCAGACAAAGGCCTCGCCCAAGGGCTTTCATTACATTTTGGGGGTTTCCAATAAACCCGACGCTTGGCAGGCAGGATGGGGATCGCATTAGTTTGATATTCCGCAGGAGAAGCGCTGCTGCCCGCTTCACTGTTGAGAGATCCCTTAGTCGTCTCTTGCGACACCCACGGAAGGATATGGGGTGGAACTATTCTAAGCCTGGTAACACACGGAACAGATTTATTATAAACTAAAGTACGAGTAACTATTCGTATCTGACTGTGACCGCGTTGTTTTTCTAACCTGCGCTATGGATACGTTTAATATTCATAATTATCATTCATTTCAGAAATGTACATGTAACGGCATACTTTCCTGAAGTATACCAACTAACTTTAAACTTACCTACATATCAAAAGGGAAAATCTACGTTATGTCAAAAAAAAACTCCTGCGAAGCCAGGCGGGCCGCTACTAATGAAATAACTAGCCAATTCTAATCTCATAAACACCTGAAACTTATTATAGATTACATTCTAACATAAAAACCATTACGTATTATATAACTGGGGGGCCCGTGGCAGTGTTCAAGGTGACAGGATTTCATTTTTCTTCTGTCTTTTGTGATGCTAAAGCGAGCTTTGCAGTGTCGTCCAAAGGAGCATATATAGAGATCAGTAGTCTTACTTCGACCATCACACCAGAACGTGTACCCTTGTAGCATAGCTATCTCTTTGCCACTCTGCTTTCGGAACCATTGCACTGTAAAAAAATCAACACTGAGGTTAGTAGATATAGGACAAAAGTTCCTTAGACTCTAATTGCTACGGAGTAAATTTTATAAACATCATGTGTACATTTGACGTTTAAAATAAAAACCTTTCAACGTTCAAGGGATTGAGAAAAAATACAGCTAGCGCGAGGAGAAATAAAAGACTGTATTTTAGGCAAGGGTTTAAAGGCGATGTGTTTTTTAGTATCGTACAATAAGTTAAGCTTAAGAGAGGTGTATCGTCTGTCGCAGTGGAATCCATCTGTCCGATCCGTGTCGCCGCCACCGCGCCGCGTTTTAACTCTTTGATGACGCGCTGACCACGCTGCCTGCGCTTGCAGAGCTCGTGCAATGTGCTGTGGTGGGTTCAACTTCCAAAAAAGCGACGAAATAATATATACCTATTTATTTCTCATTATTATTCCAAATAGTTATCTGTTTTTATACACATGTTTTCGTAACAATGATCAATCTATTGATTAATCTATTTTTCTATCATCCTTGCAGTCTCTATACAAGCGTTTAAAATTAGAAATTTTCTGTCTGCAATTTACCAGCTATCAAATCTTTTCAACACAATTGGTTAACTGATCGAAAAGGCCTAAAACATTAAGTGCGCTTTTGAACATTTGTGCGGATAAATTGAATAAATAATTATGGTTTACATGATAGCTATACGTATATAAATAGTATTCTATAACATTTTTAGGACTAAATTTAGATGCTAGCCTAAATTGGAAAGTGCACGCAGAGATCATTTGTGCAAAGTTGAGTACTCAATCGTATGCATTGTATACGCTCACAAAAAAACTTAGTGAGGTCGCAGTTCTGACGGCATAGTATGGGAACATTGAAAATATTTTAAGATACGGAATCATATTTTGGGGAAACTGTACCGAAAAAGAGCAAATATTCAAAGCACAAAAAAAGCGTCTTCACATACTTCAAAAAACTAAATATATTAACAGTACCTACCGTGTCTGTACATCTATGAGTTGGCGATGTTTGTCAGATATAATTTAGCGATGTACGAAAATTATAAAACGTCATAAATTAAAAGTTAACTGTCCTCAACACAAAAGTGCATTGATAAAAAATAGTGTACTCTGTATGGCGCCACGTGTTTATAATCACCTACCAAAACAATTACTAGAAAGCCTAAGCTGTAATATATTTAAACATATAGTAAAAAAAAATTCTCGTGGAAAAGCCTAAATTTACAGTGTAAACTAATTTATAAACGACATGCAATCTAATAATGAAAGATGACATTATTGTATTTGGTACTTACTTATTGACTTGACTTGTTTTAATTATATTATTAATTATTATGGGACATTTTTATGACCTTTTTGTATCTTACATATTTTGCTTTGAATGAATTTATATTTATGTGATTATTAGTTATGTACAATTGTAATTAGAGACAAACGCCACTTAAAATTGAATGCCTTCAGGCGGATTGTGGAGATGCCAAACTATTTTATCTATCGATGTGAATTATGTCAATTACCCATTATCGCAATAAATGAGTTTGAGTTTGAGTATTCACATTTGCTGAAAGACTTAAACAAAGACTTTTGGATACCTGCAGCTATGATTGAAGCCAGCTTAATAGTGATTTGACTTATTGACACGGACATGTAAATTGGTATCTCCGGGTTACAAAAAGCATGTTAAACTTTAAAACTAAAACTAAACTTTAATATAGACACCATCACGTATTATATAATTAGGGGGTGGATGACTGTGTTCCAGATGATGGGATTTTATTTCTCCCTTGTCTTTTTTAATGCTGAAACGAGCTTTGCATTTTCTTCCGACGGAGCATGAATAGAAATCGGTTGTATTGCTTCGGCTATCACAAGTAAATGTGTATCCTCGTAACATAGTTATTTGTTTGCCGCTGTGGTTTCGGTACCATTTAACTTCTAAAAATTAAACATTCGGTATTAAAAATGAGAAATCAATAAGATATGAAGCTATATTTCAAAAACATCAAGTCAATGTTGGAAACAAAGGTTTTATTTTAAAGAGTGCAGTTGATTAGAAAAAGTCGTTGTTTATCGAGAGAAAATAACTTTTATTTTCCATGTTCCTATTTTGCGCACAATTCTGCAAAATTTTAAAGTAGTTGTGTTAACAGCTAGTGCTGGATTAACATTCTGAACTTAGTATTATAACATGATTTATTATGCATGATATTGATTTTTCGTAAATTAAAGCTAAATTAAATAAATTATTATCATCTAGTGTTACTACTTACTTCACTCGGTATTAAACGGTGAAACTGTATTTTAGAAAAAAACGTAGGTCAATTATTCTTTCAAACGACAGTTCATCTGCTAAACGATCTTTCGGGCTGAATTTCTTCGATTCCATTGTCTAAATTTTAAAATAAAACCCATCACGTATTAAATAACGACTTGGTGCATGACTGTGTTCCAGATAGCAGGATTTCATTTCTCTCCTGTTTTTTGTGAGAATAAACCGAGCCTTGCATTTTGTTCCCTTGGAGCATATATACAGATCAGTTGTCTTTTTGCGACTATCACACGAGAACGTATAGCCTTGTAGCATAGCTATCTCTTTTCCATTCTGCTTTCGGTACCATTTAACAGCTGAAAATTAAACAATGACGATTAAAAATAAGAACATTGTTTGTATTGATAATTTATTTTTTTATTTTTTTTTATTTTAAAGTATAAACCAGCGCTTGACCGCAATCCTGCCTGATGGTAAGCAGTGACGCAATCGTTGATGGTAAACCGCACTAGTTTATTAAGAGCCTATTCACTCTAGCCTTGAAGACACTCAAATTGTAGTCCGACGGAAACACCGCCGCCGGCAGATTGTTCCAGTCCCTCGATGTACGCGGTATAAAGGAGGAGGCGAAACGCTTCGTCCGGATCGTAGAGGTGTTAACAACATAAGGGTGGAAACTCGCCGTACGACGGGTCGTCCGATGGTGGAACGGAGATGGGGGAATTAAATCGTGCAATTCCCTCGCACACTCCCCAGAATGTATCCTATAGAACACCGAAAGGCTGGCTACTCTACGCCTGTGCTCTAGGCTTTGGAGACCAACTCGAGTTAAATCAGGGTCACCAATCAGCCTCTTCGCACGCCTCTCCACTGAATCCAAAGTGGCCAGGTGACACTTAGCAGCACCAGCCCAAATGTGGCTGCAGTACTCCACACACGAACGGACCTGTGCTTTGTACAACATTAGAAGCTGCCCTGGTGTGAAGTACTGCCGGACCTTTGCAAAGGTATTGATAAATAAACCTTTAAGTATTTCGAAAACATCAAGTCTACATCTTCATCTTCTTCAGCCTATAGATGTCCACTACTGGACAAAGGCCTCCCCCAAGGCTCCTCAATCACTGGTTCTGTGATGCCCGCATCCATCGGCTTCCCGCGACCTTCACTAGGTCATCGGTTTACCTTGTTGGGTCTACCCTACACTGCGTCTTCCGGTGCGTGGCCGCCACTTCAGAACCTTACCGCCCCATCGGCCATCGGTTCTACAAGCAATGTGCCCCGCTGACTGCCACACTCGTAGAGCTATCTCGGACTTTGGTTCTACTGCAGATCTCGTCACTTTACGCAACTTTATATTGGCAGCGGAAAACAGAATTCATAATTATTCAGACAAGAACAAACTCTTTGTTTTTCGAAATAAAAAACTTTTATTTTCTTTGTTTTTATTATTCACATAACTTTGCAAAGTTGGATTTAACTATGTTAAGAGCAACTTGCTTAACTTGTTGACCGTACGCTAGTCTACGTGGTCCGTCTTCGACCGTACGTTATCTAAAACGTCTCGTATCGATTTTAAAGCAAAATCAAATTAATTATCATTTAATCTCATTATTTCACTCTGTTTTATGGCCAAACGAAATAACAGGCGAACATCACTCAAAGAAAAAAAAGGGTCGTTCCTAAATTTTTAAATAAACACCATTACGTATTATATCCACGGTCATTTATCTCCAGATTACGGGATTTTATGCATTTCCTGTCTTTTATAGCAATGAACCGAGCTTTACATTTTTTTCCTAAACCACACGAGTACGAATCAGTAGGCCTAGTATGAGTTTTCATTACGAGACTCGCTCGTCGATATCGAGCACGTTTAACTCAGCAATTGGCCCGCTTCAAGGTCGTAAGAACTTTCAACCAATGAGAGCGCATTTGGCGCTCTCATTGGTTGAAAGTTCGAGAATCCAGAGAATCGCGAGAATCGCGGCCACTAATTGCCTAAGAGCGGGGAGGTCATTTCATGATTTTGCTACCACACAAAAAAAAAAAATCGAAAAGTACGCAAAATCAAAAAGGAGTAAATTAATGAATATATGTGCCAAATAAACAATTTCAAAAGGTTCCTATTCAATTCAAAAGAGTTATTTTGTAACGGACACTGTTACAGTAGTGTTAAATAAACGATGGCGCAGCTCTATTTCGCATGCCCTTTGAACTCAAGACTCGAACTGCGTTCGCATATAGGGTGTTTCGAACTACGTCATTCGACATAATAATGCATATGTTATAATTTTTTTACTAATGTTTAGTACATTAGGATAGTGGTCATCGATAGATTAGGTGGGCTATCGTTGAAAGACAACTAAAATTTCACTCTGTATCTAGGCTTGGGAGAGTTATAATTTTGAACTTTTCGAAAAATACAGGTTTCGATTATTTGAAGCCCAAACATAGCCCTTGTATAGGGCTGTAATAGATTATCATCTCTGCCTCAGTCACTGCACCGTAATTACGGTAAAAACGCCGTCATCAATTAAGATCTACAACCTACCGTATGGTTATAATTACAGTAGCAAAATACACTGATCCGTCTAATGAAACAATTAATACCCAATGAAGTCGTTTTTTTTAAGTAGCTAGTTTGATTGAATGTTTATTTTGATTTTGATTGACGTTAAGATATGTATTTTTTTATTAAGAGTATTATTTTCCTTTTTTACCGACAAAACTGTTTTATGCGTGGGAGAAACCACTAATAGCGCAGTACCACCTGCGGTATTATTTTTTTACATGCTTTTTATTAGCTTCACTGGTATGCTTGCTTGTTTGTTTGTTTGTCCGTCTCTAACTCTTTGGACTCCGAGTGAGCGGCTCATTACTGTAAAATGTCCCACCGTTTTCAATACGTTCGTTGGATCCTTTAATTTTTGTAAAAAGAATATCGAACTAAAAAGTTGTAAATAAATATAGTTTAAAAAACTAAAAATTAGAAATAATTTACAAAAAAGCGTGAGGCGCTTTGTGCCATAATTTCTGTATATTAAGCGCCTCATGGTTTTTTAAAAATTATTTTTAACTTTTTAGTTTGATATTCTTTAAAAGCATTTTTTTTTTGTTTTTTAAACTACATTTTTCCCAAACACATTCAGCTACGCCTCTGTCTCCGCCTACGTTTCGTACGCGAAGATTTAACGCTACGCTACGGCGAAACTCGAAACCTCCGCATCCGCCTCCGTTAAGAAGGCCCCCGTCATGAACCTATCCACCGAGTCATGACGTTTGGGACGTTTTTGTCCTATGTTCGAATGTAAACACCATCACGTATTACAAACTTAGGGGGTGGATGACTGTGTTCTAGGTGACAGGATTTCAAAAAAGTTCTATCCTTTGTGATGCTGAAGCGAGCCTTGCATTTTCTTCCAATGGAGCACGAATAATGATCAGTTGTCTTTCTTGACTTGTTAACAGAGAATGTATATCCTTGTAGCATGGCTATCTCTTTCCCACTCGGTTTGCGGTACCATTGGACCGTAGTATCTAAATTCAACAAGTTAGAAAAAAAACCAATGAGATTTAGAAACTAAAATATCTAGATAAAAAAAAAAACAAAATGAGTTTTAAAAAACTCAGAAAAAAATCGTAATTAAAAGAAAATATAAAGACATTGCAAGGCACGCTAGGGTTCATCATCATCATTTCAGCCGAAAGACGTCCACTGCTGGACATAGGCCTCCCCCAAGGTTCTCCACGACGACCGGTTCTGCGCCTCCCGCATCCAGCGGTTTCCCGCGACCTTCACCAGGTCGTAGGTCCACCTTGTCGGGGGCCTACCCACGCTACGTCTTCCGGTGCGGTACGCTAGGGTTAGTAGAAAATAAACAAAAAAAATCTGATATGATATTGCTACGTTATTATTATTCATTTTACCACACATATAAAAAAAAATTAAGTTATTACAATAAAAATTTAGTGAATGCAATAATCGTTACTTTACAGAAGAAGATAAAAAACTATTTGAACAATGGCCGCCACTATGTTTACCGAAGACAAGTACTTTGGAGCTATTTGTTCTAAGCATAATTATGAGGATTTCTACACAATATATATATAAAGATTTTTTTATTAATATTAGTTTATTAGTGTAAGGCTTAAGGTCATGCTGCGCTATATAGATAGCACTGCGTGACCTTAAGACGCGTTTTTGTGACTTATGTAAATGCCAGTACATTTATACACAGTACACCGTGATTTCATTTAACAAAGAGAGCGACGAGATAACCGATAGACGAGCTATACATAAATATGTACAATACAATACGAGTGACTTTCTTATTCTATTATTACACACTATTGCGAGGTTTTCACTGCAGTGCCATGGAATAAAGGCAGACTACTGACAACAGTTTTTATAAACTTGTGAAATACTCTTAAATTTTTAAATAAATACCTTTACGGATTACAAATCTAGGGGGAGGGTGACAGTGTTCCAGATTACTTGATTTTATAAATTCTCTGTTCTTCGTGATGGCGAAACGAGCTCTACACGACCTGTTTAGGGTGCACCTATACATGTCAGTGGACTTATTTCGACCATCAGGACCGAAACTGTATCCTTGTAATACGGCTATCTCTTTCCCACATGGTTTCCGGTACCATTGGACTGGAAAAAAATAAATAATTATTTAATCATTTATACAATAATATTTAAATATATATATAAATAATATTTAAGCGAATATATAATATTAAGGCGATGGATATGAAGGCCATTGAAAATATGGACTTTTTTCTTCCTTCTATTATATAGAAGATTTAAAAATTAAAACCACTTTTTTCAGCACTTTACTTTTATTGACTTGGCTTAAATTACCAAATTAAAGATAAAGAATAATAGTTTAATATATGTGTTTAATCATCATCATGATAATAACAATATACCTTTCGGATATAATAGTGTTCTTAAAATAACCACAAACTAAATTAAATAAATTTTAGCTTATCCGACTCTTGAGAGCGCCTTAACTCAACTTGGCATATGAATAATAATAATTATTTATGTCAGGTAAGATACCCATAATTTCACATAAGTAAATACAAATACACAGCAGACATGAAACACAAACAAAAGAAAAAAAAAAAGAAACAAAAAATATACCAAAAACTTTCATTAAATCATTCTAATTACACATTTTTTTTTTGCATTAAATACATAGATCATAAAAATAAATCTATGGTAGAAAATGTCAAATAAAAATAAATTCAATGGTACATGAATGAAATGGTTCTTAAATTTTGATATATACACCATTACGTATTACATACTTAGAAGTTGGATGGTTGTGTTCCAAATTACTTGATTTAATAAATCTCCTGTCCTTTGAGATGGCGAAGCGAGCTCTGCATTTACTAGTACTCATAGAGCACTTATACATATCCGTTGACTTACTGTGACCGTTAAAGCAAAATGTATATCCCTTTATCATGGCAATCTCTTTCCCATTCGGCTTCCGGTGCCATTCCACTGCGAAAAGTAAACAACTAATCTAGAGCAGTGAATACACAGACAAAAAAAATAAAACACTCGCTAGAAAACTGCCTGACCTAGTTTTAAATAAAAGAAGTTAAATGCTTGTAACAAGTATTTATGTAGGATTTATTTTTTGTGGTAAGCTACCAAATGAAAAAAACACATGGCTATTAACAATTGTTGGTACTAATAAAGTTAAAATGAAGCAATAGTATATAATTTTAGGATAAATCATTATCATAAAAATAATTTATCTATTATTGCTTCATTTTAAATTTATTCCAGGTGCATCGCGTTTCTATATTAATTTATACAAAATATTATAAAATGGGTGAACATACGCTATTTGATTTTTTTGTATCCCAGGTGGAAATGTGATCTGTATCATTCAATATTTACAATTTATCTATTTTAAAATTGGTAATAACAGAGGCCAGACGATAGTTCCATTTTTTTTTTGAGTGTTATAAAAATAAATAAAATAAAAATAAAATCTATTTATTTCAGGCAACATATGTGTATATGTTGTTAGTGTACAACTTAAAAACTATGTTAGTATTAAATAAAAAAGAATTAATTAAGGTATTTGCCTCCCTCTGGGGCACCAGGCACACGCACTTGTGCTTGAACCCAGTGCCGCAGAAGGGGGCTGTGCGCGTGCGCAAACATCGCCGACGCACTACAGTAGCGTGGGAGCCCCACCAGCACCCTGAACGCATTCTTATACTGTATTCGGAGAGCGTTGATGGCCCGCTGCATGTAGGTGACCCACAGTTTGCAGGTGTAGAGAGATTGGCATGAATGCTTTAAACAAAGTAATTTTTTCCTCGAGACTACACCTTGCAAATCTGCGTGCCAACATAATAAAGCGGACCGCTATCGCTCTCGTTTCCCTTTCTATATCCCCGTCATCTTTTAGTTCCTCGTTAACAACATGGCTGAGGTATTTAAATTCGTTAACTCTTCTAAGCGCGACACCATTAAGCAGAACAGGTGCCACACCCTCCAGTTTTCGACCCCTGGCTTGGAAAACCAGGAGCTCGCTTTTCTGGACATTGTACAGGAGACCGTGTACCCTCGCGTACTCATCACACATACCTCGAAGCCTTCTGGGCGCGGCTATTGATGGACTGAGCAACACCATATCGTCTACATAACTGATACTATTGATACAATGCCCATCAAATGAGCATCCGACTCCAATGTCACTCAGCTCATCAATAGTGTACCAGAAAAGGTTTAACATTTGGTTTATTATCTTCCATTGAAAATCAATTTATTTTTCTGGTATCACAAACATTTGAATGGCGGGACAGCATTTGGTTAATTCCGTAAAAAAGTCGTTAATGATAGCAATGTCATAAAGCTCCAATTTTGACAGTGATCCGTTTATATGTTGTTCCATTACCTCCGGGAGCTCCTTTGTCATGACCGACTTCATGATAATTCGTCGGTACTAATCGAAGCGGGTGAAATACACCCGGATTGCAAGTATACCTGCTAGGGCCGCGGGTTGTTCGAAATACATACCCTGACACAGGCCAGTGAAGTAACACGGATGAGTTTCAGTCAGTAAAAGTCAGACACTTCAGATGAGCGATATTCTTTTGTGGTAATGACATTCAAATAAGTTATTTTATTTTACATTAATATTTTTTCTATACAGTTTATTTTTATAAAATATGCACCATTGTTTATAAGAACATACGATCATTTAAAAATAAAACATAATTGAATACGTATGTAATATATATGTATATTAACCATTAAACCATTAGAATCCGTTACAGAGGAGTATACATTTCGAACATTTTTAAACTAAAACTATGTGGGCCAGAAAAAAGGCAATATTATTTATTATTTAAGCCTTGAAAAACAATAATATAATAAGTTTAACATATTTTTTCTAAGCACCATTGGAATTCAAATAGCGTATATTCACCCAAACAACAAATAAATAAAATAAATAAATATTGTAAGTAACAACGGAGAGCCTTGCCAATTCTTCTCAAAACGAAAAGACTCTTTTGTATTATGGAATTAGAATCAATTATAATTTCCTATAAATTTTGTATATAATTTATGTATATGAGAAATGTGAATGTGACTTCGAAATTTTAAATAAAACACCGTCACGTATGACGTACTTAGGAGGTGGATGAGTGTGTTCCAGATTACTTTTATTGACAAACGCCCTGTCCTTTGTGATCGCGAAGCGAGCTTTGCAATTCGTGTTCTTGGAGCACTTGTACTTATCGGTGGACATATTTCGACCGTCAAGGCAGAATGTATATCCATGTATCACGGCTACTTCGTTCCCATTCTCTCTTCGGTACCATTTGACTGTAAAAAATTAAAAAATTAATCTAAAGCAATTAAAAACACAGTAAAATAAAATAATGTTGACCTTTTTTTTACCGTGTAGTCTCTTAGTTTTTAGTCGCCCTGGCTGGAGGCTTTAAATTCATTTAAGGTAGCCACAGGATAGTCCGGTTAAGTAGTCACGACTTCTCAAGGTCAACTACGAGATGCCAAATCAAAAAAAAAAAAAAATAACACGGTGGCATCCCGTGGTGTGAGATTGTTGACACGCATGTTATCTTTTACAATGGCAAGCCAGCACTTCTTTGGTCTACCTCGCTCGTTCCAGCCAGGCGGAGGCACCGCCATCTACACTATTTAAAATAAAAAGTATTTTATCTACCAGTCTATCTGTCTTCTTGGTGATAAGCGGCTATACTCATCGGTGGACCGAGTTCGACCACCAATAACGAACGTGAAGACCTGTATCAAGACTACTTTGTGCCTATTTGGTTTTCGGTACTAGTTGACTGTAATTAACAAACGAATATATTTTCGGAAAATACTTCTAAGACTTTCATTGGATACCAAACATGAAGCCCATTATGCTTCCACGTGATCGAAGCTGCTGGCACAAGCATTAAATAGGTACCTGTTGGCGTCGTGTTAAAATACACAAAATACAAATTTTAGTATTTCAAGTAAAAAACATATAGTGAAAAAATTACTTTATTGGTTTAGACAAAAACTAAAAATAAATTTACATAATATTTGGTTGATGTGAGTTTTATAATTATGTAAATATACCAATTAAAATCATTGTAAAAACTGAATATATATAGACTAAAAAGTTCAATGATTACATTTTATAGTATAGACCGTCATGTATAATATACTTATTGGGTGGATGGTAGTGAACGAGATGTGAGAATTTCATAAAACTCCTGTCCTTTTTAATGACAAAGCGAGCTTTACATTTGCTCCCAAGAGAGCATACATACATGTCGGTTGTCTTACTAGGTCCGTTTTTTAGGCAGAACGTGTACCCTTGTACGATAGCTACTTCTTTCCCATTCGGCTTTAGGTACCATTTAACTGTAAAAAACTTCTCGTTATTAATGTGCAAAACTTCAAACTGGCTGCTTTTTATTTTTTGTATTATGCTAGTATTTTCGGTTCAAAAACAAAACGATTTTATTTCACGAAAGCAGTTTTGCTATAACCTATATAACACCCCCTGATGTAACACAAATTTTGGAGGGTCATGGTTATGGTCGAGCTGAGCTGATACAATCCTTCTGGCAAAATTGGTGATGAATCTGGCCCGACAATTTGACCACCGGCTGCATCGCCATTGATTGGTGGAGGCACTTGTGCAGGCAGAGTAAAATGAATAACCATGAAGCAAAGCCAGCTCCTTGCCAGCGGCGTTGTGCACGTACTTTACTGAGGAAGCAAGGGAATTAGGGCAAAATAAAATTATGAAAAAATAATCAACAGGGGACTAGGTAATGCTAATGAAATAACATTATGAATATGGATAAATCTTTCAGCATTTTTTGTTTGTATTTTTGGTGTTTCTATCGGACTACATTTGAGTGTCTTCAAGGCTAGAGTGAATAGGCTCTTAATAAACTAGCGCGCTTTTCCATCAACGATTGCATCACTGCTTACCATCAGGCGGGATTGCGGTCAAGGACTAGTTTATAATTAGTAAAAAATAAATATTTCGTTACATCCATCTTTTATTTCTTAGTAAGTAATTAAGTCAATCATGATTATGACCTGAAGTAAACTTAACTACAATATCGTCGATGGTATATAGTGCCGCGCGACATTTATTGTGTTTCTTAATACAGCGCCATCTTGTTTTTGTGCCCGCTACGTAGTCCCTGGCATATCGGTGAGGTCCTAGCTGCAAATGAAGTTGTCCTCGCTGATTCGTAGTAAATATCGGCACGCCTGAAACATTAAACCCATTATTAATTACAAAACGAAAATGTGTGCGGTCAGGAGACCCTGCACTAAGGATACAGAGAGAGAAAATATCGTATGAAAGCGGCATAAAGCTTTCTCTTAACATAAAGATTTCTATCAATTTACCTAACCTCACGGTACGGCTGGTCCGCAAATTAAGGTTTCTCAGCGAGCTATGGAACGGGCTATGCTTGGAGTCTCTCTGAGGGATTGAATCCGCAACGAAGTGATCCGGCGGAGAACCAAAACTGTCGGTAGCTCGCATAATAAGCAATGGGCCGGCCATATCCGTAGAACAGATGACCGTTGAAGTAGACGTGTTCTAGAGTGGAGACCGCAAATCGGTAAACGCAAAGTGGGAGCGCTCAGGCTAGGTGGAGCGACGATCTCGCAGGATGGCTGGCAGTAACTGGATGAGAGTTACCGAAAATCAAGTTGAATTGCGTGAAATCAGAGAGGTCTATGTTCAGCAGTGGACTGCTACTGGCTGATGATGATGCTGACTCCTACCGCAAGGCTTAAAAATAGAACATTACTAGCTTTCTGCCCGCGGCTTCGCTCGCGTGGAGATCGGTTATATCGCGCTTTTAGATTTCCCTCGTGAATATAATTTTTTTCCGGGATAAGAAAGTACCCTATTATTTAATCCGGACTTCTAACTTTACGTCTGCAAAATGTCAAAACAATCGGCTTAGTAGTTACGGCGTGAAAGCGGAACAAACAAACAAACAAACTCACTTTCCGATTTATAATATTAGGATATTTGGTGTAAACATACAAATATTCCAGTAATCTCCCTTGGGAACTTGATGTTTTTTTAGGACCAAAAGTAGCCTATGTTACTCTCCATCTTTTCAACTAACTGTATGCCAAAAATCAGGTCAATTAATTGCAAAGCTACGGCGTGAAGGAAGGACAAACAAACAAACAAAAACACACTTTCACATTTATAATATTAGTATGGATTATTAGGAGATGATGGCAGGTATATCTGTCCCGCCGTACCTACACAGTATGTGACACTTCACATGACGTTTGATAATCGTGAACACTAAAAAACTACACTATCTAAAAAGGTACAAAAACTCTACGTACTACGTGAGTTTTGAACTCACGGCTTACTATGCGGTAGTGTGCAGTGTAACACGCATACGCAATGAGACTTATAGTGTTTCTCTTAAATTTTATTGTAATTTTATACTAGTGCTTGACCACGGTCCCGCCTGATGCCAAGCTCATGCAATCGTTAATGGTAAAGCGCGCTAGACAGCCTATCCACTCTAGCATTAAATACACATAAATTTTAATCAGACGGAAACACAGCCGCTGGTAAATTGTTCCAGTCCCTCTATGTAGATACTTACGAGGTATAAAAGTCGAGGCAAAACATTTTGCTCGGATCGTAGTGGTGTCAACAATGTAAGGGTTGATACTCTCCGTACGACGGGAACTATAGAACAGCGACGGGCTAACTACTCTTCGCCTCTGCTCCAGGCTTTGGAGACCGTTTTGAACCAAATCTAGGTCACCAATTAGCCTCAACATTATAAAAAAGACACTCCTAGTAACAACAAAACTTGTCAAGCAAAAATATTTTATTCATAAAATCGAAAAAAAAATCATTTAGACAAATAATTCTACAAATTACTTACAAAGTTACGATCAACTCCGATTGTTATATTTTTTTTATTTACCTATTAATAATTAAACTAAGTCAATGGTTATGGTTTGACGCAAAACTAACTATGCTATCGTCAACGGTATATAAGGCTGCACGACATTTATTGTGTTTCTTGACACAGCGCCATCTAGTTTTTGAGCCAGCAGTGTCACCCGCCCTGCCATATCTGTAAGCACCTAACTGTAACTGAAGTTGTCCTCGCCGATTTATAATAAATTTTGGCAGATCTGAAACATAAATTTTAATTTTACTAATATTTATTATTCCTATGTACAGTTATGACAAAAATACATATATTTTTTTTATACATCATAAAAAAGTATTTTTTTTAATAACTTACATTTAGTCTACAATTAGTGCAACAACTTAGTCTAGGGTGTTACCCAGATTAAATTGTTGTGTCACCGGGTTTGCGGACGGCGAGAAATGGCAGCTCACTATCCGGTAAGGAACAAGATCAGGTCGACGGCGCGTTGTGTTCCACGTGCAGCTCAAGGAGATGTCAGATGTGACTGATGAGGTTCGCTAGGTCCGATGTCTGCCAGGCTTGCAATTTCTTAGAAAAAGATACTGTAGCTCTTGGCACAGAATGGATGAATACGGGTGAGATTTATTCAATAAAACTCTGACCTGCGTTCTCGCTCCGTTGACTTGTTGTTATTATTATAGATGATTTGATAAATGGCTGTCAATCAGTGTTGTTTGGTTACGGCTACAGCCAATGGTTTCATGTCATGTTAGTTATGATTATGGATCGCCATAATCTTAACTATAGCATTTTCTATGGTATATAAAGCTGCATGGCAATTATTTCGTTTCTTTACACAACGCCATCTTGTTTTTTGTCCCGCAGTGTAGTGAATTCCATATCGGTGAGGTCCTAACTGTAACTGAACTTGTCCTCGCCGATTCGTAGTAAATATTGGCTCTTCTGAAACAGAAGATTACATTTAATAGATATGTTCAAGTCATAAAACAATACTCTCGAGCGAAACGTGTCGACGATAAAGACAACTGCAACCGCCGAGGCCTGTCGACTTTAAGCGCCCAAGCCTGTCACCTTTAACCACCAACTCGTGTCGGCGACAGTCACTGACGCATCGGCGCGGTGTATTTTAACAATATGTACTAACTAATAACAATAAAAATAAGTACCAGATTCGAAAATTAATGTGTAAAATAATAACAACAAAATGTATTTAGCTGCAATAATTTATTCGGTTAATTGAAACAAGATATATGCCTACTTAAATAAAAAATAATTATACCTATTCAGCATTAAGGCATTGTTGGCGCTACGGGAATTAAAATATGCATATGTAATAATGTGAAGAAGCATTTCGTCTCAGCGACAAGCAATGTCAAACATGTAGGATAGATATATGTAGATAAACTGTAGGTAATGATATTTTCGACAGACTGAGTCTAATTAATCATACTGCAAACGTTTTTAAAATTACTAGAATTTCCTCTCTGATTGCAATCAAACAATGTCATCACATACAGGAACAGATTTGGATAGGAATTGAAAAACTATTATGTAGAGGTTAAAGAGATTCATATCTAAACGAAAGCCAATGAAATAAATAGAACCGCAACTGTCACATAATCAAAAGGATTTGAAGTGATAAAAAAGTATCGTCTCTCATCATGTCTGTTGGGCATCTATATCCTACATGCATAAATTCCTTTCGAACAACGGAACAATTTCGGAGGCTCATGGGAGTGTACACCCATATAGTCAGTGACCACTAGGTTAGCGTTTGTCATGACAGCTGCCTTGCATCCGTGGTGGTACCGGGAGCAGTACCAGCGCCACTTGTGGTCTCTGGCGCTTTGCTTGCGATTGTAGGTGTGCCCGAAGACAAAAAGAAGAGCAGCTCTGCCCATGTTTATCATTTGGCCTGTAATAGAAAACACATTAATGTATGTAGTTTAATTCTCCGTTTTCTTCAATTCCATGCACCGTGTTCCTTTGTGTAATTTATTGCATTACCACTGCTCTTAAAATAGTAACCAAAAATGTAACATTCACCTGCTATATCGATTCACTGGGCCTGTGTGGTGGAATATGACCCATTCCTTCTCACAAAGAGAAGGTGCAAAGAAAACGAGCATTATAGGCTAATTATGCATTGCTGTTTCATCCAACATTACCCACAGGTACGCTGGTTCAATGATAATTTAGAACTGACACTTGCAGACCGAGGCTTAGGCTGTAGTCAGCCTAAGCGTCGCGTGCGCGATATATAATAGGTTCTTAATAAACTCAGCCATTACTTACCATCAAGCGGGATTGCGGTCAAGTCCTAGTTTATAATAGGTATGTAAAAAAAATGTGAAGATGGTTCCATCGGACTAACTTCAGCAGGCGAAGCTTAACCTGATCGATCAGCCAGAGTGGATGTATGACTTAACCACGAGCCCCTCACTAAGATCGGCTTCGTTTACTTAATTCACCTGAGCTAATTCACCTAGGTGCTAGGTGAACTAAACACATTTTAGTAAACTTTAAACACCTGGGTGCATTAAAATTACTCAAAAAAAACTTTATTCATCTGGGTCCATTAAAATTACCCCTTCGTTTACTTAATCCATCTGATTTAATTTACCTAGGTGAAGTAAACACACGTTTAGAAAACTTCAAGTCAACTTGTCTTCAAGGCTAGAGTGAATAGGCTCTTAATAAACTATTGCGCTTTACCATCAACGATTACCTCACTGCTTACCATCAGACGGGATTGGGGTCAAGCACTAGTTTATAATTATAAATAAGCTGCATTATATTATTTATACATAATGAGCTTATAATATTGTCAATCTCTGGGCACAGGTCTCCCGTCGGTGAGATAGATATCATATGTCTACAAAGTTTTGGCTCTATGACATACCGGTTTGCTAACGATGTTTTCCTTCAACGTTTTAAGAGCAGTAAAGATGAAATAATTTACACAAAAAAAGCGCCCGAAAGGGTTCGAAATTACGACCTACTTGTAACTCACGGCCTACACCGCTAGCCCATCGCTGCTCTCTCAAACTAAGAGAAAAAAATATAAAAACACAAGAAATGATAACTGTCATTTGATAGAATTTGCATCTTAATATTTTGCACTGAAGTTTTTATTGAATTAATTTAACAAATACAATAAGCGCAGACAATTGAAAAAGAAGAAAAGATACACTGCTACAAGTAAGTTCAGCTTTCACCATAAATGGTTATGTTCACGTCCATACTTGACTATAACATTTTCTACAGTAGTGATTGACGCGAGGCAGTTATAGTTTTTCTTAGAGCAGCGCCATCTTGTTTTCCCGTTGTCCCTGTCACGATCCTTAATAAAACTGTAGCGACCAATTTGTAGTTTTGGTTGACCATAAGCAGTAGTGATGAATACGGGCTCATCTGGAAACATGTAGTGTTATGTTTAATGATATTTGAATATGATTGGACACAATTAATAATTGCGCTTTTCTAAGTTTTATTACGATGCAGTATAGTGGAAATCCACTTAGCAGTGTTGTGGTGGACGGAAAAAAGCGTTTTCAAAATATTTCCATTCTTGACTTCCCCGTACAAACGTGATACCGTCGCGTTAGAAGTCAAGATCCTTAAGCTAGAGCATATAGTTCAACATATCATTTTTTTTTAGTAATTATAAACTAGCGCTTGACCGCCATCCCGCCTGATGGTAAGCGATCGTTGATGGTAAAGTGCGCTAGTTTATTAAGAGCCTATTCATCCAGAAAAACTGGGCGAATAGGAAGGAAGACGTCATCAGTTGAGCGAGGTGATGCAATGTTAAACCCAACAACACGACTAACGATGCTGCGCCAAAGAGAGATCGCAACACAACTGCTCAGACCCGTCCTCCGTACGGCTTCAGCAGATATCATGCCGGAACACGACAAATCGCTTGGCGGCAAGGCTCATATAGGTGGAGTCCATGTGATATGTTGAGGAAAATATAAATTATTAAAAAATAGTTAGAGATATATTATATTTCTATAATCTCAACGTAGGTATAAATTATTCCTCATGTTCTGTAGTTTTTATAATCTTCTCATTTTTAAAAAAAAATCTATTTCATTTTGACCACGCATCAAAAATTCTCGTACAGATACATTTTCTAAAAATCAGTAGCTTAAATTTTAAAGAAAGACTTAGAGAGTAACTGCGGAGATGTATGATCGTGTTCCCCATGTAAAGCATTAATGACCAGGTCCTCATTGGTTACCACAGACGCCCTGCATCCGTGGTGGTACCGAGTACAATACCAGCCCCACTTTCCGTCTCTGGCGTGATGCCTGCGATTGTACAGATACCCATGAGCGAGCAGACATGAATGCTTCCCAGTTTTTACAAGTTTAGCTGGAAGAAGGATTAAAGTTAGCTATAGAAAAGTTGGGGTGAATGAAATACAAGTATAAGCCCGCAGAGCACGTGGTAGTGATGATGGTGATGTCTCCGGTCCGAACAACTTGTATACCAGTGTTCTTCGAAAGTGCCCTCTGCCTCTACACGGAGCGATTATCTTCGCCACTCGTCTTCACGTCCTACGTCTACTTTGTATGGTCCAGTTTGGTCGACTACTGTTCCTGATAACCACTTCGTCACAAGTCGCTGGTCAGCACCCAATCACCTGCGGCGCCAGCGCGTGCTTTCTGTGGCGCGAGCAACTTGCATTCATGTTGGGCCGATGCCCATCGAGGCACCTGCGGAGCCTACGCCCTTGCAATGCCACCATAGGAGAGACACCTGTGGTAGGAAGTTGACAGTTATGGTACTGGAATAAAAGCTTAAGTGCCCTTGTGTGGTCTGTGGTATCAGCCCCGACTTACGTGTTGTGGATCGTGGGTTCAAACACAGGCAAGCTCTTTACTTTGTGTAAATTATTTCATTAAATTATGTCAAGACGGTGAAAGAAAACATCTACCAACCAGTACTGAGCCCGCGTGGTCAGTTATGGATGACTTCCTTTCCTTGGCCTCGCGATACAATTGGCCGTAGGCGACAAAGCAAGAAAAAAAAATTAAAAAGATATAAATTAATTTTGTTGTGAAAATTATTTTTATAGTCTGGCAACATTTGCGTACGTAGCGTAACTACAGTGACTCGCGAGTAAATCCTTGCCGCTGTCAACCAGTGCGGGGAATCCCTTGTTTTATTTGTTTACTTTCTTTACTAGGAAACCAACCAATCATATGAAACTTATATTTAATTGACTGCACTATGAAATGTAAGTTCCTTACAGTTAAAAATGTAGGTATTATTTTTTTTTTCTTTTTTAAACATATTCATCCATAATCAGATACAAAATTAATCAACAATATGGTTTTAAGTGTCGAACATTATCATCATCATCATCAACCTTTTTTAAACGTCCCACTGCACACGAACAGGTCTCCTCTCATACAGAGAAGGATTGAGCGTAATCACCACGCTTGCTCAATGCGGGTTGGCGACTTCAGACTTAAAAGTCCAGGTTTCCTCAAGATGTTTTCCTTCACCTTTCAATCCGTCATTGTTGTCCAAGATATAACACATTATGCTTTGGCGCAATATCCCTTTTAAAATAACCACCAAATCAAAACATCAAAAACTGTCAACATTTTAAAATATTTTTACATAAAATTTTACCGATGCATAGATCAATTTATTGATATTGTCACCTCCACCTAACAACCTATAATTTTTCATTAATTTTAATCTAATTTGTAGGATTTCTATGAATAAAAACTCGTCAGTGTTAATTGTTTTGTTTTTTTTTATTATTATTATTATATAAAATCCGTCTTCAGATCGACATAGAACCGGGCCTCGCATGGGCGTACCCAGTTTCTGGCCTAGGTTCAAGTCAGGCCTAGGGGGGGCAAGTCAAATTTTTAGAGTGGTTAATATTTGTGCGCTATAGTCGCACACGGTTTTTTGGCAATTACACCGTACATTTTATAAGTTTCTACTGCGTAGTTTATTAAAGTTAGAGATAAGTCCTCATTTATACCTACTTTGATTAGTAATTAGGGGAGTTCATACATGTTCTGCGGGATTTCCGGGGTGGGGGGGAGGGTCAGTTGCCTCCCCTGCCCCCACCTGGGTACGCCCATGGGAGGGCCAAATTTGTCTCGCGAAATTTGTCTTGCCCACGCCAAATTTAGGTCTTGCCCCGCGTCTGGTGACGACATCGCCTTTTATACAATACTAACGTTGAAGCTAAATATTGCAGATCAGTAATAATCACATATTCTTATTCATTCTTAAATTCTATGACGTTCATTTAAATAAATATTGCTCTTTGTATAAAACTTGACATGTTGGTAATAATATATAATAAATGTTTTGGGTGTTTATTGCTTTCTATTCCCTATTCTAAAAATAAAGCTTAAAGCCTGGTTGTATTAATTCAACAGCATTTAAGCAGAGTTTCTGTTACAGCTAAACCTAAGTAATTTTGAATATACGTACTTAATGCTGCTTACCCCATTGCTATGGGTGTACCAATAAGCGTAATATATCCATATGACTATATATTACAGTTCGCATAATATGCCATTACAGATCCTGTTATCTCCATGGGGTAGAGGAGTCCACCCGAATTTCGCTAGTCATTTTCATATCTATGTCGTTTTATACTGCTTAAATATTTTATTTTCTTCAAGACTTGTACTATATATCTAATTAAATCTCACCACAATTATCACGACTTTGTATTACTTATAAGTAATATTATAGATGATAAAATCATTCTAAAACTGAGATCATATCACCACCAAATTTAGCTTTTTGCGTTGTTTTTTTTTTTTTTTTGTAAAAGCCCAAAAAAGTCGATAGAAACTACAGGTAACAATAATGTTAAGAGGGCTAAATGCAATGTTCCCCACGAAAGGTCCCAACATTAGTTCCTTTTATTTCGAAAAAAATCAAATTCTTAAGTCCAGTATAAGGAAACATCATCAGCCTATATAATAACAGTCTACTGCTAGATGGCATAGCCCTCTCCTATTGCACACCACTCAACTCGATTTTCAGCAACCCTCATACAGGTACGAGGGATCTTAAGAAGATCGTCGTACCACCTAAGCTGAGGACGTTGCACCTTACAATTATCGCTTCGCGGTCTCCACTCAAAAACACGTCTATCCCAACCTTCCCAATGGTCATCGGTTCCACAGCTAAAATATATTAACTAACTATCAAAACAGTATTCGCTAGGAATATTGCATTTAGCACTGTTAGTATTATTGTTATCTGCAGTTCCTAAAATGTCATCCAATATCTATAAAATTCTCTAAAACAACTATACTCAAATACACAAGCAGATTCTCTGAATAGTGCCTAAAAATGATTCTCTCCAATGATATGATAAATTCCGCCGGCGGAACGCATTAACTTCGGGGGGTCGTGTTGGTGTTCGCCAATGGGATTCGTGACGCGGTAGGTGGAAGTAGTCAGTATTGCTGCCCTGCATCCCTGGTGGTAGCGCGTACAGTACCATCGCAACTTGTTGTCCTTCGCACTGTGCTTCCGATTGTAAATGTGCCCGAGAGCAAACAGAAAATGAGCTCCCCTGGACATTTGTATTAAGATGCCTGAAAAAGACATAAATAATCAAAAGTACTGGATCAGAAAGAGTCAAATGTAAAAAATAAATAAATGATTGCATGCAGGATTAAAGGTGTAAAAGAAAAACTTTATGATCTTAACGTTAGCAGCTTCAACTTGCCTTTGTAGCCCAAACCATCAACTCGCCTTTGTAGTCAAATTGATTTTAATAAAAAGGTATGTAACAAAAAATGACACCCATCCTAAATTAAAATACAGATGTTTTAAATGATTTATTTTAAAAATACTCAGAGGATTTTGTAAAAACATGAATGTATCGAAAAATGTATAACATCAATGTGACCTTATATTAAATAAAGAAGCACCATCTAAACAAAAAACAAAAGTGCAAAATATAAAAACAAACAAAAGCAAGGAGAAACGAACCTTATTTCTTACAAATATTAATAATAATTATTTACTATCACTTAATACAATAACATTAATTTAATAAAACAATACTTTCCGGAACGTTTAACATTACAAGATAATAATTATAGATAACACTACATTTTAAAACGTATTAATTAAATATTACTCACTGTTAAATATTTAACAAAAAATAAAATAAAAAAAAACAATTTTATGATGAATATGTTGACCAGTAAATTTCAAAGCTCCTTTGGTAACATTTCTTTATTATTTTTAATAACAACGATTACATTATCTCAAACATTTAACGTAACTTACATAGATTATGTATGTAATTGGAATGTGCAATTTTATACATTAAATATTATAAAAATATATTACATTTAGATCAAATCACTGTGATTCTTATGTAAACACCTAATAAGTTTAAATTGCCTGCTTTAAAATCATTTAAAATTCTACCATTTTGGTAGGTTATATTGAAATGATAAATGTAGTTACTACAATCGTATCCCCTTTTTTTGTTGGGATGGGAAATCATCAAATGACTTCCGCTCTGGGCGGAGCGGAAGGGCGTGTCAGACTTTTACTGACTAAAACCCACCCGTGTTTCTTCATTTGCTTGCACTACGGCCAGGGCCACGGTTTCTTTTTTAACCAACCCGCAACCCTGACCCAGGAGGCATCGGTCTTATTGGACCCCGTCACGATGTGGTGACATCTCTTTGAGGCACCCGTGAAACACAATGCGCCGTCGACTCGGGCCTGGTCCTTACCGGGCGGCGAGCTGCCCACTGCTCACCGCCCGCAGTCCCGCGTCTCCTGCGGCGGTTAGTGGTGTGAGGGCGCTGGGATTTCCGCTCCCTCACGCACTCCGCCTCCTCCTTTGCCAGCATCACTGCTTCGCAGAAGTGGGTGACGGCCTGCCATGCACTTTCGCTCCGGACCATGGCCAGGATTAGGGTCGGACGCGAGAGATCGCCGCCAATCGCCGCCACGAGGACACGGCGGTGCTCTAACAAAGCCGAGCAAACCTCCACCGTATGCTCCACCGTGTTCTCAGAGCGATCCACACAATGGTGACACCCTGGCCTTATCCGGAACAGGAACCTCCCGAAACAATCGTGTCCAGTGAGGATCTGCGTTAGGCGGAAGGTGAGGGCGCCGTGGCGCCTCTCTAGCCACTCCTCAAAGAGGGGAGGCGTGCCCAGCACTGGGATACGAGAAACGCACTCTCCATGTCGCCATGAAATTCCGCCGGAGTTTTGTCCGCCGTACCGCGATTACTCGCAGCAGCGGAGTTATGCCCCGGCGTTTTGCCTCTTCTGGCCACTCCCACAGGCGAGTCCTTTGGCCTTCAGATCCCATGGCAGCAATCCGGCAAGGAGGCTCGCCGCCTCAGCGGAAACCGTGCGGTATCCCTGGACCATCTAAACGGCCATGACCATCTGAGACGCGGTCAGGCATCGGGCTGGTCGCTTCCTTAGCGACCGCACGGCCCCCGCGTAGAGCCTCCGGCAGGAGGCGTTTGGTCCCCCTATATTGGGGAAGAGCCACCTCAGGTCAGCCCCGGCCTATTCCAGTTTAGGTGCCAAATGTCGGAAGTGCTCCTCGAAATTCCACCGGCTGTCGAGGACGAGTCGCAGGTACTTCATCGTCGACCCGACGCCGATCTGAACCCCTCCTACCGTTATGTGGGAACGCGACGGTGGCGCGTTCCGAGGACCATGAAAGCACATGGCCTCGGACTTCTGCAGGGCCACCTCGAGTCCCAATTGATGGATCCTGTTAACGATTGTCGCAACCCCGAGAGTCGCTGCGTCAGCCGCTGCCTGGTGCGACTTCCCTTGAATCGTTTCCCGTTGAGGTTCTCTTTTTTGTTTTTGTAAATATTATAAAATCGCATTAGATTCGAGTTTGTAGTTAATATATCAATTATTTGACAAATTTTACATTTATCAATAAATAATGTTATTTTGATATTTGTTTATAAATAGTTCAGAACTTTCAAGGCACGTCAAAATTCTTAATAAAGTATTTACCACCGACCACGCACCAAGGAGTGAAATTATAATTTCACATAGTCCTTATTCTCATAAATATAATATCTAGATGGTTCCCAAACAATTTCTATACTCAACTTCATCACTCAATTTTATTTAAGATTCAAACGATATAAAGTAAAACAAAGAATATCTTTCCAACGAATAAAAAAAATATGCAACAGTTCATCAAGCGCTTGTATCTTATAACAAAGAGACAGATCGACTAACATCGATTCGTCAAGCAGGCAATGTATTTTCAATACAATTTAAGTGTGGGAGTGTAAGCCTGTCGTAGATACAACAATCCCGTCGATAGTAACAGCGGAGGCTTTACATTTGTGTTTATGTTTCTTCGCACACGTCCATCTTATTCTGTTGCCAACGAGAGATCGTGAATGTCTGAAAAATTTTTGTCCTCCAATGTATATGTTTGTGGTCTCTCTCGTACAGAAACGGGCCCGAAGAAGCGATGCTACGAAATCTGTAAGCGTAATATCGGAATAAATGTTGGATCAAACACAAAATAAATAAAATTACTTATAAATAATTGAAGCATTTTTTTTTAGGATGTATAACATTTAGTACACCCGAAAAACGTTACCGTGATTTTAGCGGTCAATTTGAGATTGTTTCCAAATTGACCGCGAACATTTAAAAATAAAGATAAATGTTATTTTAAGAAGGTACAAAAAAGAAGCAATTCTTCTTTCAGTATGGTTTGAAAACTAAAAAAAACAGAAGTTAATACTTCAATGAGATTTAATCGGATGATTAGAATTTAACGTAATTAGTTAAAAAATCCGTATATCAGAACATATGAGTTTTAAACCGTTTGGTTCGTAGAAAACCGTTTTTCATGTTGATCAAAAAACATTTATTTATTGGTTACAAACAGCAGAAGAACTTTTCATTTAAAAGCTACAAAAATAGAGGTTCAGAGGACTTGAGACTAACAAAGATGAATAAATAAATAAATAAAGATGTCTCGTTACTTTTACTGCTGTACTTTCTAAATATTCTATCTCCTTAAGTCATACATATTGTTAACTGCGATCTTCACAAATATTTGGCCTTGCACGTATTTACGGTATCGGTTCATTTTTTTTTTCAAGCTGTATAAGTAATTTTACTTCTATCAACTCCGAAATAAGTCGTCACTCTAGTTATAACCTTTGTCTTCTTGGTGACTCTATCTATTGCGGATTGTCTTCTTTCCGCACGACTTATTCACTTCGACTAAAAATCATCAAAAATTTTTGTTCTTTCTTCTTCGCCTATTTTTTCATAGCATCTAGCCCTGCATTTGCAGGCTAGCTTTAAAGCTTTGGCTTCATTTTGTTTATATTTCTTAGCTACAGGAAAAACTCTGGCTTCAACTTTGTTTATATTTCTAAGCTACGGGAAAAATATAGAACTATCCCAGTCATTTCACCCTCCTTACATGACTTTTATGCAAACGGCATATATTTATTAAGTTAAAAGAAAGAAAATGCGTTACATGAGTTATAATTTAAGGCTTTGATATTGGCTATAAAGATAATCAAATACATTTGAGACAGATCAGCCAGCATTGTTATTTATTCGAACTTTGAGTTTAATCAAAGAAATCACGAACCGTCAAAACATCGGTTATTTAAAATAATACAGTCATATCAATATATGTTATACATTGTCATTACCTTTCAACCCGGGCTCCAACGAGTGGACCCCGGGCTCCAACGCGAAAGCTGCGGATGCAAGCGGGATAAACGTTGAGATGATGATGATTCTCATTACTTTTCAAAAAGTTGTTTTAATAAATTTTACTTAACATTATCACTAAGCAGTTGAAGTTTATAATTTTTTTCAGTCTTGAATTTTACTTATGGTTAAGTCAACTAAATCCTATTAATTAAATACTTTATTACCCACAATAAAAAAAAAATGTTACATCTTCGTAACAAAAAAAAAGTTATACTCAACAACTGTTATAGCAAAGTTATAGCTCAACAACTGAAAATAAATTCTACTATATTTCCACCAACAGAAAACTTGTACTTGAAGAAAACAAAATAAAAATTGGTCACACCTACTTTAAACATCTTAGTCAAACCCGAAATATGTAAGATTTCAATTATGATTATGGACATCATAAGAATTAATAACAGAAGTATCAGCGGTAGTGGCTGTAGCCCGACACCTGGCCTTCTTTTTGCTACATCTCCACACAACCTGAAAATTCTTCTTAGCGCGATCCCTGCAGTACTTCTGCCCACGATAAAGTAACATAAAATTACCACGCGAGTTCTTAACAAATGTAGCTTCTTCTGGAAATGGCAAAATAAATCGGTGAGCCCTACTTTTTTATCAATTTTATGTAAACGGAACCAAAGTTCGGAGTGTTAAAACCATTATGGTTCTGCGTTGAAAAACAGATGAATATACTGGCCTGTCGTGCTTCATCACAATTTCACGATGTAACTACGATGTTTCTAACATATTCAGTGGCCCCAGAACAGTTTAAGATATTCATTAGAGAAACTACAACTAGAAAATATTTGTTATCATCGCAGTAGACCGGGAAGCGTGAAAACAGGGAACCGAGGCCATAAGCTTATACAGAGGCTTTAGCCTTTAGGCTTACAATAGTAATGAAGATTTCTGCTAATTTAAATTCTACGTCATGATCATTAAATGTTCCAACAATTTTATTGACCAGCCTGACAAATTCTTCGATTAAAAGGTATAGAAAGGCAAGAAGGATATTCTTTGGTATTGGCGCCAAATCCCCGTGTTGAACTAAACTAAATTTAAGTTTAGTAAGAATATTTTTCTATTTCATCAAAAAAAGGGCAGAAAATAAATATAATTTTAGTCATCTCAAATTAAGTTACGCCATAGACAGTTTAGGCGCGACTAGTATGCCTCTAGACGCGCCTGAAACATGGCTACTAAAAATGACAATTTACATCAGTCGCTGACTATTTCGATAGGATCTCACAAACATTTATCTTCCATCCTATTCTTATACTACAAGGGTATAGGCGCCATGGTTTTTAAGGGTTTAGAAAATTAATAATTTCCAGAATGGAGCGAACCGATAAAAAATCATGGCTCTAGAAGCAGAAATTATATAAAATACATAATATGCCATTGCATTTATTTGTATACGATACAAAAAGGTATTAACTACGAGTATATATTTATATTTATACTGTGGTATGGGTATGTTCATTTGTATATGTGACAACAAAATTATGATCTTGAGTGCGGACAGTCGCTTTGCATCCTAAATGCTTCTGGTTACAGCGCCATAACACGATGTTGTTTTTATTCTTATAGGCGGGATTGAATTTATGTCCTTCATAGTGCAGAACCAGATTGCCACGAGTGGTTTCTTCGAATATTGGACCTGTGAATAATGGTACATTTTATTTAGATATCCGATCCATTACACATATATTCGGTTAGATTGAAAGCCGAGCACAACATATGTAGTTGAGAAATGTTCACAGATTGATTTAGCTTTATGTAATAATGTAATCTCTCTGAACAACCTATAAAACTATTTAAGTATTATACTTAAATATCACTAAATAGAGTACAGTATAATTGATAATATAATATAGCTTATTGTAATGATCATTTCACGAGCTTGAAATCCTTTAAGAGAGCGACCAAGAACGGCCGCACAGAACCCTTGAAAGGTTTTTTAGGTATTTGACATTTCTTATAGCTCGTGTAAATTGTGTCACATGGTAAGTGTTGACCTTTTAATGTGAACTTTTTATCTGACCATATTAATTTGTATCATTATTTTATTATTGTTTGTACACCATAACGTCCATAACTGATAACAAATATACATCGTAATAGTATATTTGACTACAAATGTACAAAGTGGTGCTGACAATAAGACAATAAATTAAACAATGTGTACCTCAACACATTCTCAGTCGACCCACAAAAAACCATATAAATATGTCCATTAGTTTAGTCAAAGGAAATTATTTTTCATTTTTCACATTTTCTACATGATGTACATGTTGACAAGGAAACGCTTACAGGTTACGCCGTCGCATCCTGCGGTACCAACCTTTAATAATAATGGCGCGAAAAAGCAAGTCGATACAGGATTGCGTTGTAGCCGATCGGAGGTCAGTGAACCAATATTTTTAAACGATGTTCTATTCCGTTTACAATTTTATGCGATTTAGTTTGTTTGAAATTTTCATTATTTATTTTTGATGCTAGGTTTTTTTTCTATGGTTTAGGATTATTCCTATGAACCAGTATTGTTCGTGTTCTCATTTATTGTCGTCTTGTCAGCACAACTCTGTATATAGTGTCGGCAACCCCACCTCAAGTTCACTATAAAAGGCTCGGCTTACCCGCACCCTCGCCAATATTAGATCCAGCCTTCCCTTGCTGTTCTCACCAGCGACGCCCTAAGCCGAGGTTCGTACTCCAAAGGGGGTGCCCTTAGCGCGTAGTCGCTTAGTTTTTAGTTTTAGTAGCCCTGGCTGGAGGCTTTAAATTCATTTAAGACATCCACAGGAAAGTCCGGTTAAGTAGTCACGGCCTCTCAAGGTCAACTACGAGATGCCATATAAAAAAAAAAGCACCCTCGCTTTTTTTTAATCGTCACTTGAAGCTGTAACATCGCCGAAACTCTGTGACACCTATATTTTCCGTATTAATTAATAGCCGATTGCTATCGTTTTACATCTTATTGTGTATTCAGTGATTGTTTTATTTTGTTCCTATCTAAATTTATAAGTTTTGGTTGTAATTGTTATTCAAATTGATAATACACGAACATTAGTGTCTACCTCCTGATTTGTTTTTTTTTTAATAAACACCACTTCTAATCGCTAAAAATAGTATATTTGAACAAATTAGTGAATTTAATTAAATTTACTTTATTTTTCAATATTTAAAGATTACTCACTATTACTAATAATTGGTTGAGTTTAACTACGGATCAAAATACCGATACTATGTACCTACCTACATCAATTTAGTAGAATAATCTTCCAAGACGAGTATAGCTTAGTACATATTGTACTAATGAATACACATACGTACGTGAATACGTGAAGACATTAAAAATCTCTTACCCCAATCTGGACGCAAACAGGACAAAAACTATTTGTATCTGTGACTTACTAACACTAGAAGTTAAGTAAAATTGTTACTAACCTTGTGGACTCCTGTCTGAATTAAAAGTCTTGTATTCTATTCTAAAATAGGTATATTAAACAAAAAAATAAATTATTTTATACGTATATATTAGAATAATACGTAGATAGTTGGTGCCTACAAAAGTTAATAATTTTTAATAATTATAAGATTTATAACAAAATATCAACATTACCCATAAACAACCAACAGGTACCCATAAACACACATAAGTAAATGTTTAAAAAATATTATGAAATCTTAGTATTATAAATAAATAAATCCTAAATAATATGTAGAACAGTGCTACGCATATTCATTTATGAATAAACATAAGTTGAATAACTAAAGTAAAATATGCATCAGTGACAAGAAATGACTCAGGTTAATTGTGAACGTGAAGAGGTAAAGCCACTTGGTTTTAAAGGTTTGACTTCAAAGTGGTCTCTCTCTGTGCTTAATTTAATTTATTCTCTTTCTAACTTCCTTCTCTTCACCGCTAAGACTAGACCTTCTTCTTCGTGTCGATGTTTCCATTTTCATATCCAACAGCGTAGGTATTAGTCACAAAGGATATTTCGCGTTGCACGTTTTATTCAACAGAGAACAGGGCAAGAGAGAAGTTCTACAGCCATATTGTGACGTACTGCAGTAGTCCCAACTAACTAATCCTGAATCCGGAATTATTGCCTTCTTGTACAAGTTGAGCTACGAACTGAAGTAGTCCCAACTAACAATCTGGAATTTTAGCCTTCTTCACAAATTAAGCTATGAACTAAAGTAGTCCCAACTAACAATCCGGAATTTTAGCCTTCTTCACGAGTTGAGCTACGAACTGAAGTAGTCCCAACTAACAATCCGGAATTTTAACCTTCTTCACAGGTTTAGCTACGAACTGAAGTAGTCTCAACTAACAATCCGGAATTTTAGCCTTCTTCACAAGTTGAGCAGCATGATTGTGTTCGGTAAACCTTATGACTTTGTTGAAATAAGTGACGACCACTGCCCTGCAGCCGCTGTTTCTCTTGATACAACGCCATGACGCCCGTCCTTCCCGTTCGTTGCTCTTATTGTATCGTTGGTCGAGAAATACCAGGGTCTTATTACCGTACCGATTGTCCACGAAATAAATTTCTAGAAAAAAAATATTGTATTTTAAAAACATGTTTTATGATGGCATCCAATACCTATGTTCATTAAATAGAAGAATTAAACGAAAAACATTGTTGATATTAAGGACATATTACGTTCTTTTATTTGGAACAAAAGTAACGGAAAAGTAGGCGTTTGTTGTAAATACTCGCAGTATTTAATAAATAAATAAAATTATATGTTACCATTAAACGTAATTATTCTAGGAATGGGGTCAATATGTCAAAAAAAAACACTAAGTTCCTACAATATTAAAAAAGTCTTGATTTAATATTAGTCAAAACCACTTAATTATAATCACCATCATTTTTTTTTATTTTTTGACAATGTTGGTTATATTGTCAAAAAATAAAAAAAAAACAAAAGAAGTCACAAAATGATGCCAAGGATAATAAGCATTAACACAATTAATGTTTCGATTAATAGACTAGATTAATAGAATTGCCTCGCCGTTATTAGGTACTAACTGCACGTGCAGTACCTACACAATACATATAGGAGCGCTAATATTGATAGGCCCATCGCAAAAAAGACAGTTACTTTCTTATAAAATGAATTTTCTGGTTTTAAAACTTTGCCTTATACAAAGATATAATTCAGCAATAATGTTGTCGATTATTTACTTATTCTCACATTTATTAAGGCAAATCCAATGACAAATTTAATTCATTCATAAAAAATTATACAACAAATCTGGGATTACTACGCTATCAATATAAGTTAATATAACCAATAAATAAATATTATGAGAAAATAGCTTAGATAGCTTTAAGATGCCCTGTGTTACTAATACGAGTATACTGTTCCACTAATAACAAAATTAATAAGTTCCAAAATAAAATAGGAAAGGAGATCGATAACAATAATTATCGATTGCGATACTCGCTATCGATATTAATGAATAATAACTATAGTTATAATAAATGAGAATTAAAATTATAACAAATGTATTGTAATAATTATAATAAATGAGAACTAAAATCCTGATAATTATAATATTAATGATTATGAAAATTCTTAAACTGTAAAACTTCATTCACCGCGGTAATGACAGACGCTTTGCATCCTTGCATTGCACACTTCCAGAAGGTCCTTCCTTTAAATTTTTTGTATCTGTTATATTTGACCTCGCCTAAGACAAGAATGTTTTCTTTACCAGATTTTATGAAGAAGTGATGACTTCCTGAAACAAACGTTTACTTCATAATGTTTAAGATCAAATGACGAGAGGAAAGAATATTTAGTTGCATTCATCTCATCACTTACCTTTCTTTAACTTCAGCTAAAACGAGAGACCTTCTTTAACCAGATTCCCTTTTACACAAACTAAATTAAATTTAGTTTCAGCGCACCTTTTCTTTCTATTTCATTAAGAAAAGGATAGAAAAATAGAAATATTATATTCCGGCATGATGTCTGGTGAAGCCGTACGGAGGACGAGTCTGAGCAGTTGTGGTACAAATCGCCAAATGTTGTTGTGTTGGGAGTTTGGTGGTGGAGGGTCTTCAGATCAATCCCCCTTTGGAGCAGCATCGTTGGTCTTGTTTTTGGGTTTAACATTGCATCACCTCACTCAACTGCCGTCTTACTTCCTATTCGCTCAGTTTTTTCTGAATGAATAGGCTCTTAATGAACTAGCGCGCTTTACCATCAACGATCGCATCACTGCTTACCATCAGGCGGGATTACAGTCAAGCGCTAGTTTATAATTATTAAAAAAAAAAATAGTTTAGACCTGTCAAATTAGTCCGCACATGAAGTAAATCAACGTATTATTGGTCGCCATGTTTATAATAGCATCTAAACTGTTTATAAAGTACCTTAATTTAACACGATTAAATTAATACTATGTTATCTTCTATCCTTTTCTTAATGGAATAGAAAGAAAAAGAACCACTTAACTTAAAATTAGTTTAGTTTGTGAACAAGAGAATCGATCTTAAATATTATGTAAAAAAAACTTATGTTAATAACCCTTGACATTAAATACTAAATAATTTATTTTCTGTAAGTAAGTTTGTACAAACACTTTTCCACGTTACGTCAACAATATTTGTAAAACTAGATGTGTATTATATTTAACCATTTTTGACAGTATAATTAACAACCACTGACATTGTATTTAATAATTCTTGACAGAATAATTGACCCCTGGTTTTACATAGTAGTTAACATTGTCCTTATTCTCAAAATTGTATGGTTTATAATTCATTTTAATTCTTATATGATGTTGTTATAACAATATTTCAACAGATAAAATTATTATTATTGTACTTTTACAGTCATACAGTCATTATGGGGGATTTCAATACTTGCTTATTGAAAAACGACTTCCGCTCTTCTTCTCTTCGATCAATAGTCCAGTCTTCAAATCTTTCAATTCTACCTTTGAGTGCTACACATCATTTTCCCAACTGTAATCCTTCACTTTTGGATCTTCTCATTGTTTCTTCTCCGCAACACGTCAGCAAGCATGGTCAATGCCCAGCTGACATGTTTTCTTACCATCATCTATTATTCCTATCCTATAAAATTCGCCCACCTAAGGCAAAACCTAAAGTTCTCCTGCAGCGCAATTTTGGTGGTATGAATACTGATGATCTCCGAAGAGGTGCTGCCAACATTGACTGGGCTTCTTTATTTGATGCTGAATCGGTGGATGATAAAATCAGGCTACTTACTGATCATTTGGTGCAGCTGTATGATATTCACGCTCCAATTCGTGCAGTGAAAATCAAACATCTTCCGGCGCCATGGCTTACAGATGATATTAGGGCTATCATGCACAGAAAGGCTGTGACTAAAACTAAATATAAGTGCCGGCCCTCGCCTTCGAACTGGAACATCCTTGTTGATGCACGCAATCGCTGCAATAAGGTATGTAGAGATGCACAACGCCGTTATATCCACACTTCCGTTGAAAACGGAGATCCAGCAAAAGTCTGGAAATTTCTCAAATCCATGGGTGTTGGAAAATCTCGCCAAGAATCGCTTCCCAAAGATTTAAATATTGATCTATTGAATCAACACTTCTCCTCTTCGTCCCACTGTAATGGGATCATAAAGGCGAATACAATTAACAATCTTTCGAACCTTCCAACACCGGATCATGACCCATTTATTTTTAGTCAATTCACTGATTGTGATGTTAAGAAGAGCATACTTTCTATCACGTCCAACGCAATCGGTAGTGATTGTGTAAGTCGGAAAATGATACTCCCTGTCCTCGACGAGATCCTTCCTATCCTGTGCCACATCCTTAACTACTCTGTATCCTATGGTGACTTTCCATCGATGTGGAAAGATGCCAAAGTCATCCCGTTACCCAAAAAATCCAATCCAACTTCGTTTTCTGAATACCGTCCTATATCCATCTTGCCTTTCCTCTCCAAGGTCCTAGAACGCCTTGTTCATCATCAGCTTAGTACTTTTCTTTGTAAGAATAGTCTACTGAATCCTTTCCAATCTGGTTTTCGTCCTGGTCACAGTACCACTACAGCCTTAGTTAATGTCACTGATGACATACGTTTGGGTATGGAGCAGGGAAATCTGACGGTTCTTTGCTTACTGGATTTTAGTAATGCATTCAACAATGTCGATTTCGATATCCTACTCGGCATGCTTCGCTCGCTTAACATATCTCCAACGGCGATTGACTGGTTTCGTAGTTACCTGTATGGCCGTCGGCAACGTATATGCATAGAAGAGTCTTGCTCTTCGTGGTGCTATACTTCTGCCGGTGTACCTCAGGGCGGCGTTTTATCTCCTTTACTTTTCGCAATATTTATCAACTCCATCACCAAAAACCTTCTTTCCTCCTACCACCTTTATGCAGATGATTTGCAGATTTATAAACAAGCTGGCCACTCAGATCTAGCTGGCGCCATTCAAATTATTAACAAGGATTTGTTCTCAATCTGTGAGTGGAGTGAGGCGCATGGATTGCATGTAAACCCATCGAAGACTCAGGTCATTGTTATTGGCAGTTCTAGGATGTTCCCCAGGATAGACTGGTCGCAACTTCCCCAAGTTCAATTTAATGGTACTCCTATTCCGTTCAGTGAGAAGGTTAAGAACCTTGGGGTTTGGATCGACAAGCATCTTTCCTGGGATCCACAGCTACAAGATGTCAGTCGCAAAATTTTTGCATCTGGTGGGTCTTTGAGACGGTTACGGAACTTTCTTCCTACTGCCACTAAAACTGCGCTTGCACAATCACTTCTACTTCCCATCCTTGACTACGCAGATGTCAGTTATCCAGATCTTACTGAGGCACAACTTGATAAACTTGAGCGACTTCAAAACTTTTGCATAAGATTTATATTTGGCCTGCGCAAATATGATCACATATCTGAATTTCGTACAAAGCTTAAGTGGCTTCCCATACGTCTTCGCCGGAATTCTCATATACTATTTCAGCTCTACAACATTTTGTTTAATCCTAAAACCCCCTCTTATCTTAAAGAACGTTTCAAGTTCCTTCATGACACACATAATAGATATCTGAGGTCATCGGAAAACCTCATATTAGACATGCCGATGCATTCCACTAGTTTCTATGATAAATCCTTTACTGTACAAGCAGTTCGGCTATGGAATGACTTGCCCGTGTCCATAAGGCGTGCTCAAACACTGTTTACTTTTAAAACTATGATAAAAAAGCACTTCCTCTCTCTTTAAACATATTATTATATTTAATGTGCTCTTGTATGATATTTATTAATTAGATGTATAAATTTATTTAAACTAGTATGATGCACTTAACGTATATATTTATTGTATAATCTATGTAAATAGTACACTGTAGACTACCTACACTATTTCTTTATCCTACCTCTTAGAATTCCATCCAAAGGTTGTCTGTAAAAGATCGCTCTTAGCGATAAGACCGCCCATTGTGTCACCCTTTGTAAAATATTTTTATTTATGTTCTGTAATCTATATGGTGTACATAATAAAGAGTATTCTATTCTATTCTTTTATTCCATTCGTTAAAAACACCTTCATTGAAAGTAGTCAAACATGTAAAAAAGTTATTTTAATTAATTACAAAACACTAACTTAAGTAGGTACATAATTATAAATAATACAGTTAATCTTAACATTAATAATAATTGATTTTTTGTGCTTATCCGGTATCTATGAGAATCGGCCAACATCTATTTTTCATCCCCCTAAATGTTAGGGGTAGTCCACCCCTAATTTTTAAAACAAAGTTTGCCGGGTCAGCTAGTAATTTTATAAAGGTATAAGAGAGATAAGAGAAAAATATATTAAAAACTTGAAACTATAATAGCCCTAAAACGATGATTTCACATAAAAAAAAAAATGACTGGCTGTTCCTTGTTAAAAATAACTTTACATTACATGATACAAGTTTTCGGTAGAATTTTAAAATAAAAATAGCTAAAATTTAAAAGTACAAATAAGTAATTGATAAGTTTTTTAAAAACCATGAATACACTAGAACAATAACGAGGTTCTTTCTCTACTTAGACTTATACGGGTAAAATCGGATTAGATTCGGCCTCATATGACATAAAATTTTATGAAATTGTAATTCAATTGATAATTTACTTAAAGTTGCATTGATATATTAAAAGGTATACTCTTTGAACACATAGAGTAACGGCCGCGGGTCATATTTCGATCAAGAGCCTACCTGGCCTTCCCGAAAAAAAAAAAACAACAAATGAAAAATAATGAATTACGGGCTGCACTAACGCATCTCCCGTAAGTAAACTATACATGATTATGCTCATTAACTGTCTTCACGATGTTCTGGTATATGGTAGTGACGGCAGCCCGACAACCGAGGGTTTTGCGCTTCGAGCACCTCCACTCAACGCGGTGTTCTTTCTGCCGTTTCTTATGAAACTTGTGGTTGTTCACCATCAGAAAATAGCCCCGGCGCGTCTTCACCACGTAATCTAAAAAATAACAATAAAATCCATATATCAATATATAATAATTACGTTATGAAATTAATTTTACTCTAGCGGGCCTCTGCGAGTCAGTGTTGGACCCTCGTATGGTTACCAGAGCTCCGGGGCCGCTGATTCTGAGTTATGCAAAAAGCTTAACAAATGTAGGTGAGAATGTGTGGTATCATAAATGTGAAGTGATTAGCTAATAATAAAACTTTCAATCTGTTATGATTTATTGTATAATGTGTGAGGGTAGATCAATAAGTAATATTGAACGCCTTATTATGCATTATTATTTATTGTACAGACGACAACACATCAAGCTACTACAATCTGTTAGATTTCTTTATTAGATTTTCAACTTTATCTTTAAAGCTTTAAGGCTCAAGGTTGATTGGTATTTTTTTATAGTTTCGGGTAGCTTTACCTGCTGTCGCCCGTACATATATGTGAAGGTATATCTTTGGTTTTGTTTAGTTTCAAATATTTACAAAGTAATAATCAAGAAAAATGATAAGAAGAAGAAGAATGAGACGGATGTAAGTAATATAAAAATACTAACCTAACAATTACACGTTTACCATTGAGCATAGACATATGTACATAAATATAACTTTAATACAATTTCATTACAGATACACTTTAAAGAAATTCTACGAAGTTAGTCTAAAGGTTGAAAAAAAGAAAAAAGGAAATCATATTTAAAGACAAATATCCAATATAAGAAATTAATCAGGTGGATGCAAGTGATATAAAATTACTATCCTAACAATTACACATTTACCAAATTATATAATGTAATTGATTTGTTGCTTAATAGCACAAGAAGCAAACACCGAGTAACATACATAACTATACCTAATAGATACCTACCTACTACAGTTTTATATATTTACTTGGGATTAGGAGATTCTACGTAGTTGCCACATAATCACATTTATTATGAGAGCAATGTTTTGTATGGTTTCTACATGCTTAGTCTAAATGTTGGAAAAAAGAAGTTCATAGTGTGAGTATCCAATAAGATAAGTTAATTAAGACAAATGTAAGTAATTTAAAAATAATATCCTACTGTTGTTTTAATATGTTATTTAATACACTGATTTGTCGTTTCATGGGCATACTTGGGGGCGGCACCACTAAAGTCTGACTTACCTTCCCCTAGCCCAGACTTGCCCCCCCTAGCTCTGACTAGCCCCCTCCTAGGCCAGAAGCTGGGTAGCCCAAGTGTCGCTTAATACACCAAGAAGCAAACTTCGATACTAAAACATTTAGTAGATAAACATACCTAACTGATACCTACCTACTAAAATTCATTCATATACACTTTGGATATAATTGACTAGACGTTAGATTCCAGATAGTTCTGAGAACAATATTTTGTAAGTCTTATACAAATTAATTCTAAATGTTGAGGAGAAAAAGAAAGAATGTGAACACATTTTGATTATCAACAAAAGATTAAATCAAGTATCAAGACATAGTATTTTCCACTGAGCAGCGATCTAGAAATCTTACAGGTATTATGTTTTACTATGATCAAATGTCATAAAGTCAGGATCGCTACTATGATTGTGTATATCTTGATGACGAACGATTCTCTCCCTTATAGTCAAAATATTAGCTTTGCAGCCAAGTGAGCTTCGTTTGGAGCATCTCCATTCTATTTTCCAGCCACGTTCCCTTTCGTTGAAGTACTTGTTGCCATTAACAATAAGCATTTGTCGTCCATGTCGACTGTTTAAAATAATTCCTTCTTGAACTTCTACATCATCGTCGTCGACTTCTTCGTTTAATTCTTGATCCATCATATCTTTGTCAATTCTTTGTTCTGCTTTCTTTTTTTTGTTATCTACTTGTCTACTTCTTTCCCTTTCTCTCATTTCTTCTCTCTCCCTATTTTGTTCTCTTTCTCTAACTTCTTCTATTTCCCTATTTTTTTCTCTTTCTCTCATTTCTTCTTTTATTCTATTTTGTTCCATTTCTCTTTTTTTTTCTGCTTCTAAAACTTTTTCCATTTCTCTTATTTTTTCTTGATGTTTTTCCAGTTGTTTCTGTCTTCTATGTTCCCTTCTTTTTTGTATTTTTTCTTCTTCTCTTTTCTTTTCTATTACAATTCTTTTTTCTAATTCCATTTTCTCTTCTATCTCCCTCATTATTTGTCGATTCTTTGCTATTTGTATTCTTTCCATTTCTCTCTTTCTTGCTATTTCTCTTATTATTTCTATTCCTCTCAAGGTTTCTATTTGTATTTTTTTCTTGTTGTCAATTTCTATGTGAAGATCAATTTCTTGCATTTTATCAATCCCACATTTTATTTCTTGCATTGTTCTTATTTGTTGATTGTTTTCTATTTCATTCTCAATTTTCATTTGTTTGTATATTCCTTCTTTTTGTGACATATCATTATTACAACATTCTTTTTCTGTAACAAAATATGACACGGATCAGTATTGTATACTGAAAGGCAGGCTTAAATAATACTTATTTTAGAGACATATTCAATATTTCATCATTAAAACACTTGAACCTTTTTGGATATTATTATCATTACCTACCAATTAAAAATAATATTCCACGATGATTTCAACAAACAGCAGACAGGATATTACTAACTAAAAGATAAGAGAAGTACTAAATTGTATTAAAATTAAGTTGTCATTTTGCTGAATGATTAATGTATTGCTGGTTGTATCCGTACGTTGCGCATATCAAATTCTAGAAGTTCTGATATCAAGATATAAATCTTGATATCAGAACTTGATATCAAGATATAAATCTTGATATCAGAACTTTTAGAAGTTCTAGGTTTAGGTTTATGTTTTACTATAACGTCCCTTTTTTCTCAGTTAAATAATTGATTAGCAAGTTGCGTTTTCGAAGGCTTTTTTTCCCTTAAGCAGTTAAAATGCCCTTAGGCTTGAGGCGTATTTCAGATAGTTTATTAATTACTATCTTGGTTGTTTCATCGATACCGTAGTTACTCGCAGTGCCAATCTTATCGTGATCATGTTCGGCATCGTTACGATTCATATAAACGTCATCGCTGTCGCTTGCATATAGCAAGGTAAGTACTGCGGCTCAGAAGTCATCTAGGCTTTACTTTGTTACATCTGTTAACACATTTTCCGCTTCCACAAAATCCATTGCCTCCTTCGATTTAGAAAACTTTGCTATAAAAAGCCAGGTTCTCCCTGTTCCTCCTTTCCTCTTAAGAGTCACTTCAGCCTTGGACTCCGATTTTATGTTTGAACGATACATAAGAAAAATATCATTATTATGGCCTGTGGGGGAAGCACCTTAAATCTTTTTACACGCTATCTCCCGGTGGAGATAGTGTGTGAAAAGATTTAAGGCACAAACTGCAAATGAGAATTCGAAAGATTACAGAATAGTGAATTTATGATAAACTTAACTATTGTAGACGATTTGTACATGAAAAAATGTGTATTAAGGGTTATAAATATGGCATCTGATGTCTTACTTACTGTTTGACCCTTTAGGGTCTCGAGGGCACAAAGGGTCATAACGTCGTGGAAGTGGTGAAGTTTTGGGCAAAGAAAATTTAAGTAATTGTCGAGCCAACGACACGAAAAAGAACATAGCAAAATAAAAAAACAAAATATTCAGATCTTTTGGAAAGAAATTCTTTATTTCATATATATACAGATATTTAAACACCAAATCCAAATCATAAGCGTTTTTGTTCTGATCTAAAATATAAAATAATGCTATATTGTAACTTTCCTAAGTACGTCAATAAATAAACCAAAAATAAAGTAAACCGGTATTAAAGTACGTCGACCTCGATCACTCTACTGCCTACGCATTAGTTTTACCACGGCCTGCCATTGGTATTGTCAGCACGAGAGAAGACTCATCAATCATCATTACCGGTTTTTTTTAAATAATTATAGACTAGTCCTTGACCGAAATCCCGCGTGATGGTAAACAGTGATGCCATCGATGATGGTAAAACGTGCTAGTTTATTAAGACCCTATTCACTCAAAAAAAAACTGAGGAAGGAAAACGGCAGTTGAGCGAGTTGATGCAATGTTAAGCCGAACAACACGAACCACGGTGCTGCGCCAAAGGGAGATTGATCTGGAGACCGTCCACGACCAAACTCCCGACACAACAATATTTGGCGCATCGTACCCGGCACACATCGCAACACAACTGCTCAGACCCGCCTTCCGTACGGCTTCACCAGACATCATGCCGGATTCGCTTGGCGGCAAGACTTTGTCGTGTGGGTGGTAACTTCTGCCGGCAGCCGATGTTAAGGCCTACCACCGAACTTGTCTGCAACCTTTGTTAATTACAATATTTTAAAAATGACTATTTAGTAATGATTATGATCCTCTCGTTGTCGGATGATGATGTTGTTGATAGTCATCATGAACGCCTGGCAACCCATGTTCTTCTTCACACAACGCCACCTGGTCTTTGGACCCTCGTTTTGATGTACGGTATACCTATTTTTCCCGACGTATAAGCAACGCTTACCGTAGATTGTTGTCCCGAAAAATGCTGCAATTAATATAATTATTTGGTTATTAAAACAACTATAACGATTTTTGGCACTGAGTTAGAAGTCAGTAAATTAAAAGCCATTTGTAATTTTTTTTTTTTAAATAATTATAAACTAGCGCTTGACCGCAATCCCGCCTGATGGTAAGCAGTGATGCGATCGTTGATGGTAAAGCGCGCTAGTTTATTAAGAGCCTATTCACTCAGAAAAACTGAGCGAATAGGAAGGAAGACGGCAGTTGAGCGAGGTGATGCAATGTTAAACCCAACAACACGACCAACGATGCTGCGCCAAAGGGAGATTGATTTGAAGACCCTCCACGACCAAACTCCCAACACAACAACATTAGGCGCATCGTACCCGGCACACATCGCAACACAACTGCTCAGACCCGTCCTCCATACGGCTTCACCAGACATCATGCCGGAACACGACAAATCGCTTGACACGGCGGGCATTGTTAATAGGTTCCTCTCTCTGAAACCCTGACAGCAAGTTCAATCCATTTTCCAATATTTAAAAACGACATTAATATGTAAACTAGCTGCCCCCCGCAGCTTTACCCGCATAAGTTGCAGTTCCGTGGACCGATATACGAATAAAATCCTGTATATTAATGCTGATTATAAACTATCGTTTTTGCGTGAAAGAGTACCAAACATAGATACAAACTGTTACGTTTATAATATTAAGTAGAAATTAGGATTTAATTAATAAATGAGAATTTAACAACAACTTTATTTATAAAAACAACTCTATTTATTTTAATAGGTATACACAGATGATTTAAAATAACACACCAAACGGAAGTTAACGAGTGATTTGTCTATGCATTAAGCTACGGTATCTTAAGGGCTATATTTGCAACCAGTCGCCGCTACGAACAAATGTATACAGCTCTTTAGAGAGTTACTCAACTGGTGATCGTTTGGTTGCCCAACCTTGTATACATTTTGTTGGTAGCGGCGACTGGTTGAGCCACCATGGTGTCGTGGTGTAATATAGCCCTAAGACAGCGGTGGTCGCCACTAATAACTAAGGATTTAAATTTTTAGATTCTTCCTTCCGCGTCAAAGGATATTCGCATATCTATTTGTTTCACACACAATGACGTAGTGACTTGACAATGAAAATCAAGTAATTGTCATTTAAAATGTATGAACTCATTCTTCTCAGTTTGGATACTTTTTGGCGTGACTAAGTACGGTGAGAGAAAACCTAAGTATAAAAATCAAAATCATAAGTCATTTATTAAAAATAGGCTGAGAATCAGCACTTTTTGAAACTCAATATTACATAAGACAGTCCCCCAAAATACCAGCCCTTCGTCACTTACTAGTGCTTTCGTTGGGAAGAAGTGGCAGAACAAACTTCCCAGAATAAATATAGAAAATATATGTAGATACTACTACCGCCATCTTGTGATACATAAAGTAACTTACCTGTAACGTCACTGTTCATTCATTCAAATAAAGTTCTATCTTTCCTTGGTACTGACGTTGATTTTTTTAAAATCTAGTTATTTAATCTTTGGAACTTGATTTTACCGTTTCAAAAACGCGGTCAAGGAAATTACACTAACTGACTTTCATAAGTAACATTTCAGTGACGCCTTTCGCCAGTAAATTATTCAGACGTTATGTAGTTGCCACTGCCCTAGAAAGCTGTAGTTTAAATAAAAATAATAGTGATATTCTATATCATTTAATCATGATTGTGTTTGTTTACTATGTCTAAAATGGTGTTATCCATGGTAACAACATGTGCAGGACAGTTAAAGATCTTCTTGAAGCAGCGCCATGTGACCCGTCTGCCTTTCCGGTCATTACGCATGTTGTATCGGTGCTTTCCCACCATAATAACAGGTTTCCCCTGTTTACTCGTTACAAAAATTGCACCTAAAAACAAAATGTTCCATCATTTTTACCCGACTCCCGAAGAAAGGAGTGTAATGATTTTCATTTTTACACGTAGTCTTTTTAAGCTCTTATTTAATAAAATGATTTATATATCAACAAAAAATTTATTGTTGAAGTCTAGCAATATATAACGAACAATTAGATAAAATTTATACCTTATAATTAGACAACCGCGCTTGTATTTCCCAAAAGCCTGGCAAGGATAATAGTGTAGTTGGAAACCTACCTACAATTTAAATTTTTAAACACTTTTCTCAATGGCTGTGTTCACCCCTTATGTTTATAACAATATTCTTCATAGAAATAAGGGTCACTTTGCAACCCTCAGGCCTTCTCTTACAAGTCCAGTACTCCTTGCAACCTCGCACTTTATTTCTGTAGTACTGGCTACCGTCGTGTAAAAGTGAACACCTTCCACGCTTGGTTATCACGAAATCAACAGCACTTACTGTAACATAAGGAAATCTATAAACACCTCAAAACATTCATATTTGCAGACAAAAGATTCAAGACTTTTTTTAGATGGAATATCCTTATTTTAATAAAAGATGACGCGGATTAAGTAAATTAACTAGAATCACATCACGTCTTTTTTCGGATGAATTTTGGCGAATGACATTGGTCATGTGTCAAAATAACTTTGCAGTGAGAAACTGTCTAAATTGAAAAAGAAAGATTAGTGGAAATGATTTTTGTCATTAAGCGGCAAAAAGAATGGCGGTTCAACTAAAGATAAGTGATCTAGTAGCGTCTTTACTTAAATACTTCCCTGACTACAATCTAACACGAAAAAGTAAAAGGACTTTATCACATATGTTGAGCTAACTTACTAAATTGTTGTAGGTAAATTGAAAACATTCAGTCATACTTACTAAATATTGAAATTGGTCATAAATAAAAGAGTAAATGTAACAGAAAAAAATATTTAATTGAGAATCAAAACCAGGGGAGTTTAAAATATAACAATATTACAAATATTCTTTGATTTTTCTAGCTACAACAACTTTACAATATATAGTAAAAGATATATAGTACGTAAGTTACCGGACATTATTGTGTCATGTTGTATCGTGACCCGAAGTTAACTCGAATCAAATAAATATGTTCCTGACTATGTCAAACGCAACGAGTTTTGATTAGCCAACGCTGCATGAAAAGGCTTCACGATACAATACAATAATGTGGTGTTCATATATTAAGTTTATTTAAAATGTTCTACTAAAGTCGCGTCCGGTTGTCATGGCACGCCTATTACTTTCTGTACTCTCAAAAGGAATCTGCTAAATATTTCATACTATTCAGTCTTAGATCAAATTCAGATGTTTTGGTAACTAAACAGTTTGTTTTATATCTAAAAAGAACCCATGGTAACAAAAAGCGATTGGTGTTTGTTAAAATAAATATAGTGCAATTTAACTAAACACATGTATATAAAGGAAATCAGATCCAGTAACATTGAGGGAAAACAAGTCATCGTACTTAGCTTTATGGAATTGTGTGTAACAAAATTAAAACTTTTTTTCAGTTCATGACAAAGGTTTACTGCTTAAATGGGTATAATATGATAATTAAACGTTGCAATAGGCATTTTATTGGTAGACATAATCCGCCTTATTCATAAACGCTGCTTAAAGTTAACTAGTGATTAGCGATTCTTTCACCATACATTTTTGACCTTTTAACATCACTTAACTTAAATTATCCTGTATTAATAAACACCATAGTGTTTAAGGGGTTTATTCATAAGCGATGATTAAAGTTAAATAACGTTAAAAGGTCAAAAATGTATGTATAAAGAATCGCTAATCACTAGTTACCTTTAAGCAGCTTTTATGAATAAGGGGGTATAAGCTTACAATGTTCCCATAGCTGGGACACATACCTAATCAGAGGGCCATCTACTATGTAAACTGCACTAGGCCCACAGTGCAGTTTAGTAGATGTCACAAGTCTTCGAATTCGCACACACTCACACAATGCAAGCAATACACGCTATTCTCAGTCACACACACAGTATCAACCACACAGTCCGACAGCGGCCAACGACGTTCTGTAGTTCGGCTTTGAGGGAATAAGTGTAAGCGAGCCGTTCACCTCTAATATTATCGAAGATATTTTGTACCTCAGTGGTTACTATGTTCGCCCCTAATTTTGATGATTTGCTTTCCATTAGTGTGAACGGTAACCCTGCAGCCATGAACCTTTCTTCGACACACCCAATAAGAGTTCGCTCCCAGGGTCTTATTTCTGAAGTAAACTTCATTTTCGATCAAAAGCTTCATACCTCCTCGTGGTGTTGTTATTATTACATGTTCTAGAAATAAATAACCTTATTTAAAAAACGAATACTTGTATATTTTCACATAAATGTTTGATAAACAAATGTTCGTAGATATGTTTAAAATTTTCATATGTTTTTATATTGTGAAATTTGATAAAATATATATTATGTATCTAATAATAAAAATCAGTATTCAAAATGTTATTTATTGACTTACTTAATTCGAACGTAAGTATTAATTTAACGAATAAAATAAATTTTCCATTTAAAACAAATATTTAAGTACACAACAGAATACTAAATTATAGATAAAATAACAGAGCTTTTTTAAATCTATTGGTTTTTTACTAGATATTCCGTATATTCTTTAAAACCTAGACCTAACGCAATAATATCTCCAAAAATTCAATTATAATTTCCAATTGTGAACTAGCTAAATAAATTCTTCAAGCGTTATCAGAGAACATAAAATGGCAGAACTAGTTAATATTTATAACGATTTCGTTACTTCCAAGTAAAACTACTCGGCCAAATAGAATTCCAGGATTGTATGCAGTGATCAGCAGATCAGTGGTGAGAATGTTCTCCCTTAATTTTGGTGACATTGGTTCCATTGGTAAGTACCGTCATTTTACAGCCGTAGCTTTTTCGACGACAAACCCAGTGCGCACTATCACCCCACTTCTTGTTCCTGATAAACACAGCATTGTCTAACAACAGTTTCATGGCTCCTCTAGTCGTAGGAATCATTAAAGCATCTGAAATTTAATGTAATTATAAGATCATGTGTTATCATCATCGGCTTCATTGGCCTTTCCCCAATTATGATGAGCTTTTTATATAAACTAGTGCTTGATCACAACCCTGCCTGATAGAAAGCAGTGATGCAATCGTTGATGGTAAAGCGCTAGTTTATTAAGGGCCTATTCACTCTAGTCTTGAAGATACTTAAATTGTAGTCAGACGGAAACATCGCCGCTAGCAAATTGTTCTAGTCTCTCTTCGTCCGGATCATAGTAGTGTCAACAACGTAAGGGTGGATACTCGCCGTACGATGGGTCGTCCGATGATGGAACGGAGATGGGTGAATTAAGTCATGGAAATCCCGCGCACACTCTCCAAAATGCATCCTATAGCATACCGAAAGGTTGGCTACTCTTCGCCTGTGCTTCAGGCTTTAGAGACCATTTTAAACCAAATCTGGGTCACCAATTGGTGTCTTCGCATGTCTCTTCACCGAATCCAAAGTGGCTAGCTCGATTTCCAGTGTAACTGCATGCAACTAAATAATAGTATTTTACATAAAGCTACTGTCTATCTGATCTCCACAACATGGGTAATACGATACCCTCTGGTCATCAGACTTTCGGGCTTCTAACAACGGCCACCATGTTTAAGACCCCTTTCAAGACTCATCCGTGTCTCAGTAAGCACGTGAAGCTTAAAGTGCTTACTGAGACACGGATGGGTTTTGATATGTAAACATGTTAACCCATCCACTTATCAGCAGCAGCAAGCGTAGCTTAACCTTCGGCCGTAAGGCTGTTAGTTCTTAGTCACTAACCCTTCAATTGTCAAAGTCATTTATGTTAATAGCAATAATCGAATTAAAATGGTGACCCATTGGTAACTTTCGCGACTTTACTGGTTGTGGGTCGTAGGTAATATCCCAGACAAGAACTCTTAAAAAGTTGAAGGACAACAACATGCAAAAACCGGTATTGGTTAATCAATTATTGTATAACCAAAAGCTCGGAAACGTGACATCTACCACCCCACACTGAGCCCGAGCAGTAGATAGTCAAGTCCCTTTCACAGACGAGACGCCTGTACCATAGCAGAATACTATACGCTGATTATAAATGAATTAAAACAACCTCCACGAGATATAATAGATATGTAACCAACGTGCCAATTAATTGTTTTACATTGTTCATTAATCTCAAAGTGTATGCCATGCAAACCTAGCCTAAATTAAACTCTTAATTTTATTGAACATCATTATCACCCACTGGCAACTAATGTGATTTAAATTTAAAACCTCAACAAAAAATTCACATGAACATTTGTACAAAAAATATATATCGGATATTCCAACTGCATTTTATTATGGAACGTCAGACACTAAACGGACAGCTGTGAAAAATAGAGCAGAGTATTCTCCTCCGGGAAAAAGATGTTTTTTCTTCGGCCGAATTAATTCCCAAGCGTATTTAAGGATTCTAGTGCTTCGGAGTCCAGCGTTGACTCGTAAGCGCAGCGAGGTTGATTTTAAAACTATATCTAAGCACTCTGCAGGCACAGATGTGCAAGAAACACGAGCTGATGAATAATCTAGTACGGTCAGCATGAACTATTTTCAAGTAAATCATGCCGATTGGGGGGTATTATCGCTATTATACCAACCAATCACCACTGGTTCTTTGGAATTATTAAAACTCGCTTCAACAGAAAAGATATATTTACTATGTTTTTAAATATATTTACCAAATACTTGTGTGTATTATCCGCCATATTACAAAACTACTCCTTGCTTTAGTCCAAGCTTAAACTATCATCGAACTTTTTCCAACAAAGTTCTTAATACAAAACTTACACATCTTTTTTAAAACTTATCATCATCATCATTTCAGCCGAAAGACGTCCACTGCTGGACATAGGCCTCCCCCAAGGTTCTCCACGACGACCGGTCCTGCGCCTCCCGCATCCAGCGGTGTCCCGCGACCTTCACCAGGTTGTCGATCCACTTGTCGGGGGCCTACCCACGCTACGTCTTCCGGTGCGTGGCCGCCACTCGAGAACCCGTCGGCCCCATCAGTAGGCCTAGTATGAGTTTTCAATACGAAACTCGTTCGATCGTATCGGGCGCGTTTGGCGCTCTCATTGGTTGAGAGTTGTTACGACCTTGAAGCGGGCCAATCGCTGAGTCAAACGCGCTCGATATCGGCGAACGTGTTTCGTAATGAAAACTCATACTAGGCCTACGGGCATCCAAAAAAAAAAACTTATACCTTACAATAAAAAATAAATACGTAGTAAACGTCGTAAGGATGGGATATGTACCCTGCCACGTGTACACTCGACTTTTGTTAAGAGATTTAAACGAAGAGTGTCAAACCTATGATTTACCGTATTACAAATGCAAAAAGGCTATACAATCGTACCCCCAAGATAAGTCATACGACGAAACAGAAAGGATCTTAAAGTGATGAACATCGACACACACACACATGCGTACACACAAACACACACGCACACACACAACCACAGACACACGCATACACACACACCCACACACGTAGTTATCACAAATTAATTAATTATTTTATTTATATATTATTATTATATTTTCTATATGATAACAAAACATTTACTAAACCAATCAACATTTACAAAACACTTAAAAATCCATTGTTTTGAGTAAATAAATTATTATTATTATTGTTCTTTTCCAAACAGATAATTATAGGCGAGTTTCTAGTCATACTTCAAGTCTTTGTCTCGACACTTCCGTGTACTTTGAAGCTTCTAAATGTACAGTAGGTATATAAAAATACCAATTGTTAACGTAGGTTAATAAATTAATTTTTTGGATGGGAAATCATCAAATGACCTCTAAATTCTGTTTTAATATCAATTTTTGTTCGAACTTTAGTTTTGTAGGAATGAAGTTCCAATTTTTTTTAATAGGTTGATGAGAATAATTGTTAAATCTGAGTCCAAAAATGAACCTTGTTTCGTAATAAAACCGTATAGATTTCCAACATAGGATCTTTTTTTTTTCTATCTAATGTTAGAGGACAGCATCAAAAACCCAATATTAAACATGAATTATTATCAATTTTCATAAAATTTTTAAGCATAGTAATCACATACTTTTGATATTGTTGTCGAATTAAGAAAATCTAAATTTTTTTATCCAACTTTACAGCATAATTCAAAAATAAATATTTTTAACTTCCATGTTAACACTACACATTATGGTGTAAATATGCAAAAATCCGACAATAATATAACCAACAATTTTCGAAAACAAAAAATACAATTCTGACATATATCCTGAGACACTTAGTTTAGTAATCCGACATTTTAATTATGGTTATGGCGATTCCTTATATCAATGACTTCTTTATCCATAGTAACAATAAATGCTGGGCACAGTAGTCTCCGCTTCTTGACACACCTCCAACTGGCACGAGGACCTGGTCTGTCAGAGCGCTTGTTATACCTGTAACCTCCAAGTTCTATGACCGGTTTCCCTAATTTGGATGTCAGAAAGACTGGAAGTAGTTCTGAATCATCTGAAAAGGAGAATTATAGTTTTCAATGCACTGATTTTCAAATATCTACGGGATCCTGAGGATTCCGGAGGAAGGATGAGGAAAAATACAGAAAATATTTCTTCAAATATTTCAATTTACTTTGAATGTCATATTACACGTACCCGTAATGCCAATGGCATATAAGCAACGTTGACATCTACTTAAAACGACGAGAAAATGCGTTCTAGACATTTTGTATTAACGAATACGCATTTTGCGAATTTGATTTTCATGCTAATAGAATTATGTCACAGTAACAGATATCTGGAACGCCTTCTACGACCAGACTGGCAGTAGGATTATCATCAAAATCTTTAAACGACCACCGAAAGAGCACATTATGTTTTTTTTTTTAGGTGACCTTAAAAGGTTTCCTCTTTTGTTTTGCTGACGGACAAAGCTGTGGGCAACATTTGATTTTATTTAATTAAATCATATTTTGACGATAGTACCTTATCTTATGCCTAATGGGTTAACCTAAATATACATACCTGGATTTGGACCGCGACCGTACGTGAAAAACATCGGTGGCATAAGATGAACTGGGGGTAATGGCTGTTGCCTTACGTCTTTCCGTCTAGAGATTTTATCAAGCGACCCCAAGTTAACTAAGTGTGCATCTACCCAGCTAACTCGGGATCACTTTTCAGGGAGATTCCAGCCCAGATCCAGCGCAGATAGGCTATGGGAAACCTGGAATAAGAAATAAGGTGACAATTTGTTTTGTTCCTCTTCTGAATTTCTGGGCATAAATTAATAGCATCCTTAGTAGCTTCAATGTTATCAATAACAATTATACCATTACATTTAAAACTCTACCTTTTAATTTGATCAAGTGGACTTCGGTAAGGCGTTTCAACAAATGTAAGTGCTCAATAAATGTAACGTTATTTTATTTCAAACCCAGAATTATGTAATTCTTAAGACGAAACATTTATTTACTTACATTTACGTTTATATACTACTATACAATATAATGTCAATGTTCATTTAACAATAGACTGTGCCGCAACAACTCATAAATATTAACCACATTTATGTAAATATTTATCCATTATTAGCTAAAAACTATAAAGCGCAAAATACAAAGTGGCGTAGGTACCCAATCAAAAAGATAATCGAGTTCTAAGAAATCCATCAGCTGTAAAGTTTCGTGGTATATATAGCATCACGCACTTGATCATTTTATCACAAATAAATCTAAAATAATACCTAACATTATTAATAAAAACATATATAAAGTTTCAACAACTTCATACAATCTTCACTAACTATTAATGAGCAAAAAATCTAAATTTGTGCCTATGTAGCTCTCGTTATTTATTAGGTATAGTTCACAATGCCTCATTGATGATTATGTACCCCATTAGTCCTGACAATGATTCCTTCTACAGTCATCAGGGATGCCGTGCACCGAAGAGTTCTCTTCTTAACGCAGGACCACCGGATCTTCCTGCCAATTGTGCGTTCCTTGTTGAACCGAAAATGACCGACCAGGATGACTGGGTTCCCTCTTAATGACTTCCCGAAGCGAGGTTCTGGAATTGTAATTGAATTGTGGGTTCTTATGTATGCAAGCTAATCCTGAGACATTAAAAAGCTTACCTAATTTCCTGTGATTGAAAGTAACATGTTGTTGCGTGTTTGTCGTTGGCAACATTTTTTTATACTTTCAACGTTTGCCCCTCCATTCTATTTAATAGTAATCGTCGCATGCATAAGTAAAATTTAGTTCGGTGAGCATGAATGCGGTTTCGCACCGAAAGGGGCGCTTTCCGGTTTTCCGAACAAAATTTACATCACTTACAAGGGCTACTACTAAATAGGACACGACCTTTAAACTTTGCTAAAGAACTATTATTAAAAATACCAAATCATCACCCTTCTTGAACTTCTGAAATCTTCATAATATGCTTAGTTTGCAGGGCTTTTGAATTTTTGTCTATACCAAACCTTTACATATTGTTTTTCGTAAAAAAAATCCGGTGAAGAACCTCTTTAACAATCCACCTTCACAAACTAAAATAAAAATAAATATTTTGATTTAATCTTTATTACTTAACAATTTCATAGAATTTAAAAACCTTCATCAAATATCAAACATACCTAATTAAAAAATCTTAAAATAAAAAACTATACGTATTTTCAAACAAAAAATAAATTCAGTTATAGTACACACTTAGACAACCTACCTTCATCCTAGATGCGAAGAGCGGCATCATGCCGCCTGCGGCATGCATAGAGTTTTTTTAGTCTGCAGAGTACGTATAACGTGCAATAGGGAACTATGTTCAAAAAATATAATTACAGCAGAATAAAAAAAAAAAATCCATTGCAAGAGTCAAGTTGCAACCGGAACGATTACGCTTATACCGTTTTCGACATCGACTTGGTACCGCGCGCTAAGTCTCATTTACACTGCCTGGGCCTGGGTGAACAACTATGGACGTGTAAAAACTGACATCTAGTTTTTATCAGACATCATTACTACATTGTTCTGAGATGAACATTTAATAACTTAAACATCTTTTAATATATTAAATTATAAAAATAAAACTATTTTGTTTGCTATTCAATTATATTAATTTTTATTCATTTAGGAAAAACTTTGCAGGTCACAATCTGAGGTTCCCTAAACAAGAAGATCAGAAAGAAGAAAATGAATGTACTGTCTCTACTGTCTATGTAATTAAAGCATGTAGCACCTATTTTTAGAAGAAATGGTGCTTCAGTAACCGTTCTCTTTATCGGCTAGAAACTCCAACTTCGATTAAGAATAGCAATAATCAGTCAGTGTGTATGTTCTTTTTTCCGCCAAAACTGTTGGCCGATAGACATTCCGGAGCCACAACAATTCTTCGAGTCTCTCTTGGTGCAGATCCACCAGACTTTCTTATTTCTCTCTCCATTCTTTCTGTATCGGTAGCCATCGCACTCGAGATACGTTCTACCAGTTTCTGTAGTAATGTATATCGCGCCTGTAAAAGTAAAACAATTTTTTAAAAAGTGCTCGCTGTTTTGGAGGCCTAAGAGGAGACCAGAGAATAGCTCACAAGAGATGTTTATTGTAAAAAAAAATATTTATTTATTATAACCAGCAAGTTATATTAACAATTGACACACACATTGTCAGTCAATATTAACAATTACACTAGTCCGTAACGACCGTCAAAGACCTATAAATGAGAGCTGGAACCACCGCTACTTTCCGAAATACGGGGAGATACATATGAATATGTGTAATAGACCTCGTAAAGCCTAGCTTAACCTACGGTCGAAGTTACAGATCGAACCCTTACCGAAACAAAAAATCATTTAAATTAAATGTTTGATAAGTTGGTTACTTTGCGTTAGTAATAACTAAATATACAGAGTGGTACTGACAATACGACAATAAATGAAAACACGAACAATGTTGGTTCATAGGAATCATTCTAAACCATAGAAAAAACCTAGCATCAAAAATTAAATAAAATAAAAAAAAAAAAAAATTAAATTTAAATGTATTTTGTGTATGTGTTTTTATGAAAACTATGGACAATTTTCTGATGTAAATAAATTAATAATAAAAATAAAAAAATGAAAATTTCAAACAAACTAAATCGCATAAAATTGCAAACGGAATAGAACGTCCTTTAAATATATTGGTTCACTGACCTCCGATCGGCGACAACGCGATCCTGTATCGACTTGCTTTTTTCGCTCCATTATTATTAAAGTTTGGTACCAGCATGCGGCGGTCATTATCGACATCTACATCATGTAGAAAATGTGAAAAATGAAAAATTATTTCCTGTGACTCTGTATATTTATAAATGTAAGTTATAAGTAAATACTTAGATAAAATAAAATACAACTTTAGGGATTTATTCAATTTTTCCACAGGAAACTTATGTCATTTAGACAATGTCAATGTGAATGACCTTTTTTCTTTATGAAGATTCCTTTATACGTTACAGCAGACCCGAAGCAAGTCTTCGCGGTTCTATTTTTGCAAACCCAGAACATTCTATCATTAGCAACCCTGTTCCTTCTGTAAGTGTAGCCATCACAATGTATGTAGAATTTGCCATTAATTTCCGTCGAGTACAATACTGTATAAATAACAAAATGTAAAAATATGTTAGAACAGGAACATTAAATAAATATGAAAAGCAGTGGTGGAATGTGTGAGTTCCCTGAAGGAAGAAAATTGTATTTCTTTATGCATTATAAAACCTTTGTTAAATCCAATAGTAGCATTGTTTAGAGGTGGTGATAAGACAGGATGAGATGTCGGGACATAGTTATTGACATGTTATTGACTGAAATATGTCACATAGTACGATTACCCACTACGGCTATCATGTCATCGGTGAGACCTGAGATTTAAGAACCTAGTTATCAATCCAAAAAACCTAAAATATGTATCATGCGATTCCTCCAACAAATATCAATAGGAGATATGAATATTCAACACAATGGTTAATCTATAGATAATATAAATAGTAACAAATTCAAGCAGTAAGTTTTTAATGGACCTTGCCACTGCTTGCGAGTTGTAGGTTGAAGGTTCAAACCCCAATTGACGCTTTTCTGTATATAAATTATTTAGTCCCCACTGCTCTCAAAACGTTCAAGGAAATGATTGTGAAGAAACCGGCAAGTCTTAGAACCTCTATCCCGCACTGAGACCGTGTGGTGCATTTCGGCCCACTCCCTCTCATACAGCGGGAACTTGTTCATCAGCACAGGGAATTATATGCTGATTAAGCTCATGCTAAAGAAATATAAACGTTTCTTGTAAAAATCAGTTTTTATTACTTATAACGATTATTTAGACTAAAACATTTTTGTGCATTTCCATTGTTTATAAAGACAACATACTTTTATTTAAAGTGAACAAGGATTTCATTAAATTCAAAACTTAACAATGATGGCAGACTATACTAAAGAAACCACCTTCTTTTTAGTCTGAAATATTAAACAGTGGGTATCCTACTACTATTCTGAAAAACTTATATCGCTTTGCTTGAGTCTTTAATGAATAAATAAATAAATAAATAAATATATCCGGCAAATCACACAGATTGAGCTAGCCCCAAAGTAAGTTCGAGACTTGTGTTATGGGATACTAACTCAACGATACTATATTTATAATAGATACATATATAGATAAACATCCAAGACCCAGGCCAATCAGGAAAAGATCGTTTTCCATCATGACTTGGCCGGGGATCGAACCCGGGGCCTCCACGTCGCAGGCAGGCATGTTGACCGCTGCGCCATGGAGGACGTTAACAGGTCCGGCCTATATAGCTCTGTATCATACTAGCACGACATTTAAACAAGTGACATTGTCCTGAAGACTGATTCCCGTAAACGTAATCTTTCAAAATAGTCACAATCTGATCTCTACGTGACGACTTTTGGACACATTGAGATTAAAATGAAACGTTCTTTGAAAATACGGCACAGAAAATACAGTGGTAAATCATGAGTTTTTTCTAAAATAGAACTGCCGTCAATGTGTGTGCGCAGATTTTTTGTAAACATGACCTTTATGTGAGACTACTGACCCGTTGCAGGTCTTAGCGGCTCTTTGAGTGCATATCCACCAAACTTTTTCCCCTGAACGGTTGTTAATTCTATATTTGTAACCATCAACATATAAGTACGATCTACCGTTCTCCTCCACACATATTGCTTCAATACCTGCAAAATACATTTAACATATACCTTAAAGGTCGGAACATATAACATAATTGATTTAAAATATACTGAGCTAAATGATTCTATTTTAATATTGGTATCATTGATAATAATGAGCATTAATAACATTAAAAGCTAGTATAAATAAATACATACGGACAAATCACACAGATTGAGCTAGCCCCAAAGTAAGTTCGAAACTTGTGTTATGGGATACTAACTCAACGATACTATATTTCATAATAGATATATAGATAAACATCCAAGACCCAGGCCAATCAGGAAAAGATCGTTTTCCATCATGACCTGGCCGGGAATCGAACCCGGGGCCTCCACGTCGCAGGCAGGTGTGTTGGCCGCTGCGCCACGGAGGACGACAATACGTATAGACGTATAGAATCACTACACATTGTTTGAACTCAAAATAAACTGATAACAAATAGAAAATCGCAATAATAACTCAAACTCTAAGAATTAATACAAAATTTTCGGTTTCATATGTTTCTTAAATCATTACAAACGTGTCATCGCTCTTTTCACGTTACTTGCACAAAACACGATAAAGCGATGTGTTTACTTAGTTAGCTATTTTAATTTAAAAGTTCGGTTTCTGGTAAATCTTTTCATAAATTCCAAACCTCTAAGATTAAAAACCTTTAGAATATATTTTGATATCATCCAAACAAGTCGTTCCCTTGGTAATAGTATACATACTAATACAGCATTTGCATTATTGGTTGTACACAAGGTGCATCGACGCACGACTTGTTGCCATTAAGGCTGTCTGAGATCTCGGTCCCGGCATTCTCGGCTACAAATCCAACCGAGAAATTTGTCTCGGTTCTCGTTTAATTATAGCCGAGTATCTCGGTCATGACCGAGACTGTAAGTGGCTTACTTAGAGAACTAAAACTGCAAATTAATGCTAACATTTTTGAGTATTGTTTTTCTTCGCCTTTTAAGGTGCTTTAGACTGCAGCAAATAAGTTTTTATCTGCGCCGCCTTCTAGCATAGCAAGTTGTGCGAGCCTATTTTAAAGTGAGCAATTGTTTAGCAAAGCTAGATAGCACAATCTCGGCCGAGAACGAAACACGAGTTTTTGTTGCCATGGATTCAATAGGTCGTCTCAATTATCATTTCAAACTGCCAATAAAATAAAAAGGTAGCATATAAAACTAAAAATAAAAAAAAAAACAATAAAACAGGGGAACATTGAAAAGTTTATTAATCTTCACACATTTGATATTTACAGACAATTGAACGGTACAAATTTATTGACAGCAATTCATACATCATAAAATCATTGCTACTTTGCAAAGTATTGTGGTAGGTAAACTATTATATTGGGAGAGACTAGAGAAGAGGAACTGATTCAGACAGGATTGACTATGTCTACTTTCTTTTCTGAACCTGTTGGTCCGTATTCTACAACAACTCACTAAGATGGAAATCGATCAAAAGTCGATATCAGTACCAGCTGCAATTATGAATCGAGATTCACGCTCGGACATTGTTGTAGAATATAAGTATAACCTTATAGCTTAGCACCCCGTCTTCAATAATTAAAAAAGGCGGAGACGACACTACGACAACAAACTTAAGGGCTTTTACCCGCGGCTTCATCTGCATTTTCTTTCAGAGTATTTATTTACTCGCTTCTTAAGAGCATTAAATTCTCTAGAACCAGCCCAGTTCTCTCATAGTTATAGACATCAAATGCAAAAATATTTGTTTAAGTTCAACTGGTAGTTCCCAAGATTAGCGCGTTTTAACAAACCAATTCTTCAGCTTTATTATTGGTACCTATAGATGAAGTTACCAATTTGTATGTGTATCCAAAATATGCACATTATATTATATCCAGGAATTTAGTCAACATAACTAGTTCAAGATTAACAAAATCCATGGTTGGTCCATTACTACGTATATATTTATCTAGTTTGTTCGAGAAAATCACTTTTTTTATTTTAATTAAAGAATTTATTTAATTTTTTAAATTTCTTTTAGCAAATGACAAAATTTAAATATGAGTAGGTAAAATCGTAATACTTATTTCTTAAGAAATTTCTTTGAGCAGATCGGTGAAAGGAGAATTTTCTTAATACACCAATGCATTAGTATTGCCAACGTTTTCATTAATTGTCGAATTGTCATCCCCAAATCGTATGACATAGGCGCATATCTAACAACAAGCTGCATAGTCCACAATGGAGTAAAATATAAAAGTCTACTTTAGGTCAACCTCTTTACATCTAAATTACAGCCAGCTCTTTAAATTGTTCTTTAATTACCTAAATGACAAGAAAACCACTTCAACGGTTCATACTGTTTATTTAAATGACTAAAAAATATAATCCTTCTGACAGCTAACTGACTTCGTGTCAGCAACGAGTTTTTTAAAACAAATTTAACTGCGAGGAGAAATGCCCAAACACAAATAAAGTGTTGAGTGAACCACAAACTAATGTGTATTAACATTAATATGTCTTTAACAATTTCAAACCGTGGAAATAGCACGTTGGTTGAAAATTCTCATAAAGCAAAATTTATTTAATGAACATGATAAGAAATGTAAAAACTTATTATTGTACGTCATAGGCAGCTAACGTTATTATTTTATTGCTTGTCCAAATTTATTCCTGTAGGTGTTATAAAAAAAAAATCAGAAAACAGGTCAAATGTAATGTACTAACGAGACATACAAAATTGTAATTGTACCAAAAAATAATTACGAGCTAAAATTTAACACATAAAAACATAGTTTTACGAACTTTTTGGTTTCACCAATTATTCTAAGTAATTATAATTATCCCAGAAAACAAAAAAAAGACATTATAAGATTTCACTAGAAAGATTGAATGTCAGACTTCGATATACTACTAAAGTAGGTACATAAAACTGTAAATTACAAATATCATCAAAACGGTCCTGCGAAATTCCATGCCTGCGCAGGCGCACCCTAGTTTGAATTCAATCGAAACAACAATTCATCAGCGAATTCGGTAGCAAAATCAACTCGAATGAAACATTAGTTTCAATGGAGTCTAAAAAAGTAAAATAATCTCAAAATATATACATTGAACAGTAAAATAATACGCAAAACTCTTTCATCACTTACCACAAGGTGGCTTAAAACATTATACTTTTTTAATTTCAGCTAAGAAGACCGTCGAAAGCTTTCTGCCAAATGTTCTGCTCATGGGAATGACGGGGTATCGTTTTCACCATTTCCCCCGCATCAGTAATAATGGAGCCGGTGCACCTCAACGAGGATCTCTTGTAGCAGACCCACCAGATGGTAGATCCTGACTCCTTGTACTTTCGGTACCAAAAACCTTTGTACCAAAGATAGGTTCTACCGCAGCAGTTTTCGTAGAAAACTGTAAAAGAAAGAAAAATATTGATGGATTGGGGGTAAAACAAAAGTCTACGTCTAGAGTTATATTGTCTATATGTACCCAATTGTATAATATACACAACTATATTGAAAAATTAAAGTACACACGGCAACACATCAAGCTATGCATTTCCAGTTTTAAAAGATTCGCATTGTATAGGTTTCACGAAAAATCAGAAGTCACCTTATCTGATTATGTATAGCTGAAATGTGTAACCGCATGTACCATACGTACAGACCATACATTGCTTGCCTGTTAGTTCAAATAAACGCAAAGTATCACGAAAGGTTCTAGAAAAAGTCTAATGTTAGACTTCAGTACATTCATTTTAATAGCAGTAAGATAAAATATTTTGCATTTTAAATATCTCGGCTCTCATGCACGAGCTGTGGTATCAAATCGGGGCAAGTGCCAATTTGACTTGATCAACGTACATATGTACTTTCCAAGTTTATCTCAGATATCACATCGAAAGGGTGATTAAGCTTTTCGTTTCTCTGCTACGGCTTTGGTCCTACAGTTGCACGCTAGTTTTATTATTACCAATAAACATACCTCGTAAAAATTACTATCTACATAGGAAGCCTACATCAGTAATCATTTGCGTATTTGGATTGAAATATTAAAATAGCATAGGCAACAATTAACCACTTTAAAAGTTTTTTTTTTTTAATTAAATGGTAACAATATAATTTAACCCACACATATCCCTTATTGATAACGTTGTAGCAAAGGAGCAAAATTGGGCAGTGATTAGTAACTATACATTTTTAACATTCAAACGTCACATAATTTTAATCATTGAATATAAACAAACCCTACCAAACCAAAACCCTTCAAACCCTTCTCTGTATGAGAGGAGACCTGTGCCCAGCAGTGGGACGATAAAAAAGGTTGATGATGATGATGATGAAACCCTATTAAGTATATACAACATGTTATGTAATTAACGCACACCATAAACACCCCAATTATAATATTATGTTTCAATAATATTTGTAATCATAAGATACACTGAATTTTTAATTTGTATATGCATTGTTATTTAAGAATAAGGGTTTTTTTTCTTTATTTTGTACTGAATGATTAAATTTGTATGAATACAAGTAAAACTGGATTTTAAGTCTGTACAAACAACAAGGTTAATATGACAATAATACCCGTAGTATTGTTTTTGGGATAAAAAATTACCTATATTAAAAAAGATATAAACCGATTCAGTAAACGATTCTGAATATAATATTTTCAGGAAGTGCGTTAATTAATTTACATGCTGTTTAAAACAAGTAATAAATGTAATTTACTAGCAATACCCATTCTCTTGCTTAAAATGGCAAATGATTGAATGAGAAAAGCGGCGGTAGCTGTGGCAGCAATGACAGTAGACAGTAATTATACAATCTGACGTAATATTTCCTTTGAGCTGTCACCGCCTCTTCACGGCGAATAAATAAGATCAAAATGGACTTTGTAATGCAAAAACTAAGCTTTAAGACCCGTCTGCACAATTATCAAAATGGTCATGTGTGATATACTCGTGTAGGTATGTTTTCCTTTCATTTTGACAATGCAGCTTTGTTCGTTCGTTGCAATTTAGAATGTTTTCTAAAATATATCTGTAACGTCTGTGGTATAAACACTGTTCCACTGTCAAGGGTCATAAACATAACCGCAAAATAAAAATAACATTGAGAACCCGTCAATTGGAAATGTAGTCATGTTATCAAAAGCATTTTAAAGCATTGTTACCTAGGAAGAGCATGGGTAATTGAGTATGTGTAACATTCTGCTAACCGTCATGGAAAGAAGGAGTTAGTTTATGTACCTACGTAACAAAATGGAAAATCATTATTTTACCACCGTATTAAAATTTATCAAGATATGCTAATTGACATAAAAGATGCGAGAGCATGAGAGACGCATTACACGAAAACACAAAACAAGAGTTGTTTTCCTATATACGAGAATATACCCTTTCCATAAGGTTAACCGTTTAACCTTAAAATTCATAATAAAATAAATGTATAAACTACTTTATCTTATTAAATTATCTTATTTATGGTTGGCAGTAATGCAATTAAACGCCTTCAGGTTGTGGAGGTCAGACGGAAGTCGCTTTGCGGAAAATATCAAAGATTAGCCAAAATCAGCAGTTAAACTGGTAAAGCAGACCCTAGACTCCAAATCTGAAAGGGCTTCGGATGCGACTGGAATTAACGCTGAGATGATGATGATGATGATGAGAAATGCAAGTGAAGATGGTAAAGCGCACTAGTTTATTAAGAGCTTTTTCATTCTAGCCTTCAATTCAGTAATCATTTCTTTTTGTCAAAAAAAGGTTTACCTAATAGATAGGTTATAATCGTAGGTGTCATCGACTTAAAAATCATAAAAATTAAAGCAGTAAATAAAGGGAATGAATAAATATGCTATACCCACTCTATATCTGAAATTATCACATTCTCGGATACTATCGTAAGTACCTGTTCAAGGGTGGTTATGTATATTTTTAATTTGGATGATGACACTGCCTTTCGTGCTGATGGTGACCCGGCAACCTTTCCAAGCCTGGTTGCAAACCCAGTATCCACGGTCACCAAACATGTGCTTGAAATTGAACCGGTAATGGTTTATATGTAGCAATGGCTTGCCATGCTTAGTCTGTGAGAAGACTGGGGACACTGAAAAGAAAAAGACAAAATTAAATAAACTTAATATGAAAACGAATAACCAACACAACTTGTCCGATAGAGTCAATGAACGAAAACTAACATTTTAATTTTCAACATACACTTAGTCGTACCGGCCTTAGAATAGTACCAACCCATATCCTCCCGTGGGTGTCGTAAGAGATGACCAAGGGAACTCTCACCAGGGAAGCGGGCAGCAGCGCTTCTCCTGTTGAATATCAAACTAATGCAATCCCCAACCCACCCGCCAAGTGTGGGGATTATGGCAAACCCAAATGCAATGAAAACCTTGGGAAGGCCTCTGTCCAGCAGTGGAACTCTATAGGCTAAATACGAAGAAGAATAAGACAAAGTGGTCTGGAGATAAGCGACATTGGCATATTAAATTTATGTAGTTGCTTTTTCATTTCCGTTTGTTAGAAGCAAATTATCTAAACTAGTTTGTATTGCAGACCAGAAATTTAGTCTCATCAAACAATCTGTTGACATGGCATGCTGAAGAAACGCATAAAACTTAAAAGATCATACACACGGCTGCAGTTACGTCTGCAATTGCTGTTTCGTTTCGCTCGTCTGGTATGGACATTAGTGTCCTAGTTTGCCTAATCAGTAATGACCTAATTCATTACTCATTAGGCAAACTATTAATGTTAATACGATTTAAAGAGAACGCTCGTAAAATTCAGTGGCCTATAATTTGTTAAGACCAACTAGGAACTCAAGATCTTCATTTAGGTTGAAGGAGATTGAATGAGACACAATAGAAGATTTATTGTGATTACGTCTGGTAGTGTTTAGGTTTCCCTTGAAATGTTAATGACAAAGATCTAATCATGACAAACGAAGGTCTTCCAGGTAATCCGCAGGCGGAGTGTAGTGAACCTCGCCAGGATTTGTTGCAGATCTAGTAGCGACGCACACGGCAAATGCGTTAGAAATTGGATCTATGTGTTTTTAACAGCAAGCGCCAACGTTTCGTGTGTAGTCCTACGAAAACGCTCCTGTGTTTGTTGAACGAAGAAGTCAAAATTTTGTTCGTTTATGGAGCGTTATGTGCTGCCTTTTTTTGTTGGGATGGGAAATCATCAAATGACTTCTCCAGCTCTGGGCGGAGCGGAAGGGCGTGTCAGAGCGCTGGGATTCCCGTTGCCTCACGCGCTCCGCTTCCTCCTTTGCCAGCATCACTGCTTCGCAGAAGGAGGTGACGGCCTACCATGCACTCTCGCTCCGGACCGCGTCCGACCCTGGTCCAGGCCATGAGGCCGGGCAGCATTATGTGCTGCCTGTACTTATTGTAACTTACTAACGTTTCTGTAATGTTTCATGATTATTGCCTAACTAATTCATTTTTATTAATGTTCTAGACACAAAAACTGCATCAAAATTATTTTCTTTATTACCATAACACACAAATATTTATTACTTCTTAATAAGGAACACATTTGTGATAATACACCACTAATTAAAAACTAGATATACTACGTAGTGAAAACATTAAAACGATAACAAGATATTCAGCAACATAAAATAATACTGAGTAGGTACACTAACAAAACTTTATTTTTATATTATTTTGCGAGTTCTAAATATGCTGTATAATGTTGCCAGGAACTACATATATGCATGAATAAGATAGCTCATATTATGCTATAATTTATATTGGCAATCCGCAAGGGGTTATAGGCGGAATTATCAGTCCGGCCAGACGTACGTACAAAAGATATCAAGGTTAAACCTACATTACCATAAATACCTCGCAAGTGGCACGTCAAAAGCAGTTAACGAATTTATACAATAAAGAATCTATGTACAATGTATTCTTTCTATTCCATTTAGAAATGGATAAAAGATAACATTTCAGTTTAATTCTGTCAAATTAAGATGTTCCATAGAAAGTTTAGACGCGATTATAAACATGGCGACCAAAAATACATCAATTTACGTCAGATGCGGACTAATTTGACAGGTCTACACTAATATATTATCTTTTGTCCTTTTCTAAATAAAATATAAAGAAAAAAAGGCACTAAAATTAAATTTAGTTTAGTTTGTAAACAAGGGAATCGAAGCCATTGCATTTCCAATTTAAACTGACCTCCCATTCTACGTAAAACCTAGCTAAAAATCAGCTTGATATGTCATCGTGTGTACATCAGAAACACCCACTCGTGGTTAATGATGGTTATGTTCCTTCATCTTGACAATAACGTCATCCAGGGTCACCACCGATGCTCGGCAGCCTTTAGTTGCTTTGTTGCAGTACCAGTAAGTCTTTGGACCGTTGCTGTTCATAAAGTTAAAACGCTTGCCACCAAAGTGCAGGACTCTGTTACCTTTCCATGTTTTTGTAAATATAGGACCTGTGGGAAATAGACATAATGTAATTCTTAAACAATAGTACTGAGAAGTCAAATAAAGAAGACTGATAAAGTAATTTCCAAGGATTTGGTACAACCAGTCTTAAATAACATTTGAGCCAGAGATTTGTCCTTACTGTTATGAGAAAAAGGCACTGGCGCAGATTCCGTTGGTCGCAAACTTAACTAAATTTGAGTTCAGTGATCTTTTTCTTTCCATTCCATTAAAAAGGATAGAACATAAATACATATTACTTTACTGCTCTCATATTCAAATATTCCATTGACAATTTACACGCGATCGAAAACATGGCTACTAAGCATAATTACGTTAATTCCTGTCAGGCGCTAATTTGACGTCCAAAAACAGCACCTATAGATAAAGATCTGAATATTTTTTTATTATTGAAATATTAATAAACTGTTATTATGTTTTATGGTTTGTTTGGTGTCTACCAAAGACTAAATAGATGTACAATAATAAATACAATTAAATATAAATTTAGTTATATAATTAAATATAAAATTATATTATGGTATTTAACCCTTAACTGATTCGGTGACTAATTTTTTTGGAATGACAACCGATTTCCTTGTAACTTTACAGTTACCGGTGTCACTTTCTGACCTCATATGTACTCATTCTATCAATTCGTGTAACACCACACATTCCTCTTAGCATTCTCATCTTAGTTGCATGCCAACACCTTTTTGTCATCCAACATTCTGATCCATACAAGACAGCAGGTTTTCACAACAAAAACCAATCGAAAAAAATCACATAGCTTCCCATTAAATAAGCTTTTTTAAATTGTGTACCAGTATGTACGTTATTATGCTTAGACTTATTATCACGCTAATGCTGATATTAAATTTATGCCAATACGATCATCTTAAATTGGTTTAGTTTTGTTCCAATTTTTGTAGACAGGTTGCGTTTCATCAGTGGAATTTATAGAAACAAGCGTCATTAGTCGTAATTGAGCTGCAATACGTGCCTATTCTTTTTCCAACACTTAGTACGTTACTTCCGGAATCAAGTGTAGTGGCCAAGTGTCCACGTTAAATTTGGCAGCGCAGAAAGGGCAGCTAAGATGTCACAAGAAAATGGTAGCACTTTAGTCCTGTCATGCCGTTTCGACTTTATTAACCCTGACTACATATATTGTGAAGCACAATTTTTCATGAACGTCCCTCGAAGGTCCTGCGATCACTGCAAAATGTACCTATTTATTAAGACAAATGCTCATGTACCAATGAAATTTGTAAATGTAAATTATGAAGTAGGCGAATGAGACCCTTTTATAGAAAAAAATGTTATTATTCTGGTACGGGTACAAAAAAGTAGGTACAGACGACAGCACATTAAGCTACTACAATCTGTAAGATTTTTTTATTAGATTTTCAACTTTATCTCTAAAGAATTAAGATTTATTAGGAATGTCTGTCATCCGTAAAAGGGTGTGAAGAATAAATAATTTTCATTTTCATGAATTAGGAATAAAAGACGTGTTGTGGAATGTATATACTTGATGAGTAAATTGTGAATAGTTGTTGATTACAGACATATAATAATTATAGGTATAAATAGAACATGGAGTATGGGAATATAACCGGTAGTACATGAAGTATTTAATTATTACAATATTTGATAAATGTGTTTTCCTTAAATGATCGAATATTTTTTGGAAACGGGAAGTCAACATGGATTAATATACCTATCTTTCCATTTTTGGTTGACATTATTGAGTAAGTACATCAATTATGTTAGAAATATTTCAAAAGAACTTACACTACGAGATTTGTATTTTTTTTTTCTGTTTTCTTCAGATATTTTGATAAACTATTTATTAACTTATTCACTATACGGTTATAGAGAGGGTGCCGCTACAATGACGACATTAATTTAACACCTGGATGCTGAACTAGTGGCCAGTAATCATATAAACTATAACAACTTAAAATATGTCGTAATTTGAAAATCACCGCATGCGTCGCTCGCCGTAGTGGGCTTCCCTCTCTTTCCTTCAATTCGCCTGCTCTTTGTACGTGATTTGTTTTTATTTCATTTAAGCATTAATCAATGATCCATGCAATGACCCGTAAATCCTGGTAACCAACCCCTGCGCTACAGTCCTTGAAGTACAAGTTGAACGAAGATACAATTTTGAAAAGTGTATGTAAATATAATACAACATTTACGACACTATGAATATGTTCATTAAACAAGATTGCGGAGGCGTATACTTGTATTATGGCAATGTCGTCATTAAAGCGCCATGCTGCATAATAATCTACTGTAATCGAGCATTTTTAATTTATTTTTAGACTGAACTGTGAAATATAACTCAGTTTCTGTGATTATATCATCAATATAATCACAGAAGATGAATAATATTTGATTGCTTTATTTATGTAATTGCTTTTAAAGTAATAATAAATTGTTAATAAAATAAATAAATTATGGCTACTACAAAGTTAACTTTCATAGTCTAAAAATGTCCAAATTTGAGCTTATAATCTTGTTCCAGTGGCAGTGACCTAAATGCCAAAACATTTCGGTAAATTACAAAAAAAAAATTACAAATAGAAACTGAGATCATTTTTAAAATACGCGAATATTTATATAATACGCAAACATTCTTAAAATACGCGAACATTCTTAAAATACGCGGATGGCACAACTGACAGCACATGAATATTAAAGAGATGACTAGAATATAAAGGATCAGTTCATTATTATAATACGTTTATGAAAAGTACACTTAAAGGCTAAAAATTACGTACGTACATAATTTGAATACACATCAAGGATCTACGACATAATAGAATACGATACTCAATTTATTGAAAATACCGTGGTAGGTTACTGCAGAACCTTGGACCAACGTTTGAAACGTTGGTAATAACTAACAAATTTGAAAGTAATCTTTTTTTTTTTACTTTTTCTTGTTTTTGGCATTCCTTTTTATCAATTTGGTTATCCTTTTCCTTATCAGGTCGTGAAGTCTGTGAATAAAACGGTTCTGATCGAGGGGCACAAAACCGATGTACATCTTTTCGGTGGGCGTGTACATAAGCACTATAATTCTTACGAAGCAGCCATGCGTTGGGCTGACTTTCACGCAGCCAATCATTCCACCAGACAAAGCTCGAGTCAGCAGATCGAGCTCGAGTGACGGTTCCATTTTAAATAACACAGATCGTGAGAACTGCAGAAAATGTTTTCCTCCAATTCTATCCAGTGCCACCTTCGGTAACAAAAGCAGTTCTAACAAATGCGGCCAAACATTAACGCTCAGATCTGTTATTATCATTGGGGTCGCTAATATGTCACAGCACACTACTGACAAGTTGTGACCTGGTTCCCTGTTATGCCGTTTCCACTGTAATGCTCCTGACCATACTTTGGTCAGAAATGATTTTTGCAGAGGGGCCGGCGGAGGTTGTGCGGGTTTTCCAACTAAAAAAAAATATTTGTTAGTGCAAATGATCTTTTTATGAATAAACTTAGCTCTAGATCTACACAACATCAATTTCTACAGTTACTAAAACATGCTCTTAAAGATAATTGGTATTCTTAACCCGGATGAAAATAAAAACAAAATTTGTTACAGCTTTTATTTATTTCGTAGTCAAATGCATAATTCTGGTCGCTTACAAGGACATTAAACAGTCAGTAATGACTTTGTAAGTGTGACTGTGTATAGAAGGTAACATTGAAATGAGCAGGTTAGTTTTGAATTTAAGCTAAGTCTATCACTTTGCCGAGTGATTGTTTTTCAATCTCCCAAAGTTCATTAAGTCTGTCATCCTAGCATTGGGAACATAGGCTGAATATCCTATGAAACAAAAACAACAAACATACAGGTTCCAACATACAGGACTAAATATTTAGAAATTCATGTTAATATAGGTACACGTGACTAATCAATGATTCTTAGCGTCAAGAAAATTAAGACTTAAGCAATAACCTTAACGGATTAATTGTGATGTTACATTTAAGAAAAATCATAAACTCAATAAGCTCTGAATGCCGATGCCTATAATAAGTGGGTAACAATGACTGTTGACTATACAATAAAAACAAGAGAACTTATTTTAGGCAGGAACGTGCAATCACAATTTTTATAAAATTTTGTTAATTTTATGAACAAATAATACCAACAAACCAACAACGAAAATATAATTATATACATAATCACATACATAGTTAAATATAATAATACAATAATTAATATTTTACTCATTATATACAAACTATAAGCATGAATACATTATAAAATATAAATGTCAAAAAAGTTTTAGCTTAAACTTCGCATATCATTATGGTTCGAAAAAACAGCCGCACACAGTAATCAAGATTCGAAATCAGACGGTTGATCGTGAACGCATTGCTTAGCCTAAAAACAGCTAACAGCACAGGATATTTGCCTGAATTTTAGCAATGCAATAATGAGAACAGATAGCAACTATGATGAGAATACTAAATGCAACATAAATCAAATGTTTACATACATTAATGTGTGTTATTTTGTAGAATTTTTATTTTCTGTTGTTGTGATTGTTGTTGAAAAAACATTAGGTTTTTTTTAATGTTGTATTTATTCTAAAAAAAAGAGGCGTTATGTTATTACTTTACATATAGACTCTTAAACTCCACTGCTCGGTGGTAGGCCACATCGGTTGCCGGCAGAAGTTACCACCCACCAGACAAAGTCTTGCAGCCAAGCGATTCTATGTGGATGCTATGTGGTATTTATGTATTTATTGGAATTGAATTCAATTAAGTATTTTTGTAAAATATCTGATATTGTTGTTATCTATTGTTATTATTTGGTTACATTATAGAATAAAATACTTAGAATAGTTAGTTACTTAGTTTTTAGTTACCACCCACCAGACAAAGTCTTGCCGCAAGCGATTCGTCGTGTTCCGGTATGATGTCTAGTAAAGCCGTACGGAGGACGGGTCTGAGCAGTTGTGTTGCGATGTGTGCCGGGTACGATGCGCCAGGTGTTGTTGTGTCGGGAGATTGGTCGTGAGAGACCCTCGTCTCCACATCAATCTCCCTCTGGCGCAGCATGCGCAGCACGGTCATGTTGTTGGGTTTAACATTGCACCACATAGCTCAACTGCCGTCTTCCTTCCTATTCACTAAGTATTTAAGTGAATGGGTTTAATAAACTAGCGCGCTTTACCATCAACGATTGCATCACTGCTTACCATCAGGCAGGATTGCAGTCAAGCGCTAGTTTATAAAAAAACGCACATGCACACGCTATGGCTGCACACTCACACAGTTCATAGCAATGTAGTCCTTATCATACCACTGGAATTTCGAGGGTTTACTGAACATTAAAATTAGATAAAATTTGCTTATGCTAAAACAGATTTGATTGTTCACCTAATGAATTGCTTAGATAATATTAACTGAATTATTACTTTTAGTTAGCGATCTATGCTATTGCTTGATATGCAAATTCCTAATATAAACAAGGACTTAGACATTTCAAAAAAGCGTAGCAAGATTAGGAAAATAAAACGTGTGTAGGTACTGGTGTTATTTTTAAAGAGGAGGGACGCTACGCTACGGTTTGTGCTACGGCGTAGCTCATATTGCGCTACGAATGCTACGATCCAGCTGCAGCTTAATTACTTAAATATGGCACTTATTCAGTAATAATCGTCTCAAAACTTTTATAAAAAAGGAACTGGTACTTTAATAGACACAAACTTGAAGAGTCTTTTTACGGGTGGTTGTGTTCATTCTTGACTCTGATGATGACGTCATCATAAGTGACGATGGAGACCCTGCATCCCTGTGGGGCTTTGTTGCAAACCCAATATATCCTTCCGCCCAATTTTCGCTTACAATTGTACCTGTGCCCTTTTATCTGAAGAAGCGGAGTACCTCTATTTGTTTGCATAATTCGAGCACCTGAAAAGCAAAAAAAAAATTAGAAAAAAATACCAAATTATTCATAAAGGTCACGACTCACTGAACCCAGGACGGCAGTAAAATTGAAAAATCTTCGTTTATTTATGTTCTGTAATTTAGATTTTGTACATAATAAAGAGTTTTGTTATATTTTATTCTATAGGAATAATAAGATTTTGCTTATAATTATGAATAGTGTTGCTCCCTGCACCCGAGTTAGAAATTAAGTTACCTTTATGCACGCTAATGTCATTCTAAGACTTCTTTAAGCCCGTATCACAGACATTTCCTCAAGATTTAATCATTTTCTTCTTAGTGTATCGCTAGCAATATAAATGGACTCTGCCCAGAATTTGGCTACTTGTTTGGCACCATCACCAGCATTCTTCAGTTAATGTAACGTGCAGCTAACAGGACAAGCAAGACACGTTTTAATTGTTTTGTGGAACAGCACCACATTTACACTTCTTTATGGAGACATTTATGTATCTCCACCTAAACACTTTTACCTAACTACGGCCTTAACCATTTACCATCATCATCACCATTCACACCTCGACTTCACTCACTGTCACAAAGGCGTCTGTCTTCTTGTACTGATCAACGCATTTCTGTGTCAGCCTCATACAGGCTATCCGAATCTAGTTGAAAAGACTTAAAACGTTGATCATAGCATTTATTCTCCACAAAAAACGTGAGGTGAGGTCTACATAAATATTGGATTAATTATCTTTTATTATTTTAAATAAGGTTCAAAGCTCATTGGGAATATTTTACAATTTCAGATAGCTTCACCTCCTTGGCTTGTTACAGAGAGAATACAAGGTGTGAGTTTAAGTATGGATGTACCGTACAAACATAGGTACGTATACTCACCATTTATTCCCATAGTGGTAGTCAGATACTAGATAACGTCATCTGCTATAACCCTATGATATACTCATTTTACATCGTTTATCTTCTTCATAAATCAAATAATAAAACACACATTTCGAACTAAAATATTATATTTTATATTTTTAACACAATAGGCTGATAGATGAAGAACAAAGAAGCTGGGACCAACAATTATATAAGAAGTTACTTACCTACAAACTAAAAATATATCATCATTATTATCAACCTTTTTACTGTCCCACTGCTGGGCACAGGTCTCCTCTCACACGATTGGGCGTAATCACCACGCTTGTTCAATGCGGGTTGGCGATTTCAGACTTACAAGTCCAGGTTTCCTAAAGATGTTTTCCTTCACCTTCAGTCATTGGTGTCCAAGATATACTTAGAAAGTACATATAACTTTAGAAAAGTTACATTGGTACTTGCCTGATCTGGAATCGAACCCGCGCACTCATACTTGAGAGGCTGGTGTTTTAACCACTAGGCCACCACGACTCAAAAAAAATAAATAGATAAAAAGGTTTAATGATAAGCAAATAAATTAAAAAGAATAAGAAAAAAGTGAAAAGATAAAAACAAAACTTTATAATATTTGGCTCATTTTTAAACTTGTCCACGATTTTTAACTATTTAATAAGTTTACAAAGTTTATATAATATAATGTACCTTATACAAGCAACAATTTGTCGCACTTTGGGGACGGTTTATTTTAGAGAATAAACAAAACCACGCAACTAGTGTAAACATTACCGACGTAAAATATACTACTCTGTCTAAATTATAATCTAAGATAATAAACAATTATCAGAGCAGACACCAGAATAGTCTGACCAGGTAATAAAATTGATGGCCTGCAAGATACCTTCAGAGTGCCGTGTATAGGGAAATATCCACCATCGGCGTTATCGCTCGAAAAAGGCTAGGTCCACTATGTTTACGTATCAACTGTGCAACGCGCCACTGCCTTGTAATTCGATAAAAATAGCCAACACAGAGAGTTATAATAGCCAAAAGCCCCAGAAAACCTCTGCATGTTCAAATTTTGATACATTTTTTGCAATTTGCAGCTACCACAAAATAAGAACCATCAATAATACTAAGAAGTACCACTTACGATTGTTTTACGATTGTTTTACGATTTCGATTTTGCGAATATTATTTTGATCAACATACATTACACAAATGCTGCTAATTGAAAAAAACGCAACCTATGCGTCCTACTTAACAGCACGAGTTCGAACGAAATGCGGATTGTTTGATTGACCAGCGTCATGACGCAACATACGCGGTCGAGCTATGCTTCTGTCTGCCCTGAATCTATCTTAATGGTTGTGTACACATTTCTGTTTAATCACGACGTCATTAAACGTGGTAATAGTGGCTCTGCATCCCATGCTGTTCCTACAACAGATCCACAAAGATCTGGCTCCAGAACTGCGGTTGTTTCGGTTAAACCTGTACTTCCCCACCTGGATCGCCGGCTTACCATATCGTGTCTTAGTATATATCAGAACTAAAAAGGTTAAATTAATGTTGTTAGAAGTTGTACCGAAACTTTTGCCTCGAAACTGCATCTGCACGCGGAAAAGTAAAAAATTACGTAAGTGTTTTTAATTAATTTATTAAAACGTCGCCTGCGGAATTAATTCTTATAACAGTAATCATTTAATGTAACTAAGATTGCTTATATAGAAAACAAAAATAATTACATTCTTAAATTTAGATTCATTTTGGCATTGACTGAATTCATTTCACCCTTGAAATGAATTTTAGAAATCTCATATTTTTGTAAACGCTCTTTGTACCCCACTGCTGGGCAAAGACCTACCTCTTCGCTCTTCTCTTCCCTCTTCTTCCATGTTGGCTCTGCGGAAGTTACCAGATCGTCATACCACCTTCGCTGTGGTCTACTTTAAAGGCCCCTCAGAAATAATAGTAAAAAGGAAAACCAATATCAATAAATAAAACTTGTTTGCATTCCTACATTGGACCATTATTCAGCATGCTATAAACTTCTTAACTACTTCAAGGATGCTATCCTGAATATTAAATCCTGAATGGAATAATTAATCAAAATTAATAAACTAAAGCGTGCTGCTTATTGAAGTAAGCCAAAAATTACTAAATGATTTGTCATTTTGGCTGTTTTTCCACTGAATGAAGTTGCCATACGCTACGTAGTATTGGTCCTTTGATCTTAGCAACGGACTTTCATCTGCGGTTTGTGCCTCCACAAGAGAATCGCGAAGAAACAAATCTAAAAAAGAATGAAGAATTAGGTATAGACTCCAATAAGGCAAGCTATCCAGAAATGTTAAATTTACCTAATCAAAAGCTAAAGTGGAGCAACCTAGTTTGTTTTGTCCAGCCTGCATCGCCATCTTCTACGGAGGTTACTGTGACTCCTTTAGTTGTATCAGGCCTCTTTATAAATTATTAAGTTTGGTGACAAAACTTAATAATAAAATATAATGATAATTTATTACATTTTATTCACACCGATTACAGAATTATTTTCATAACATTGAGGCATAAAATTACTGTGATTCAACAAAGCCAATGTTAGGTATGGGGCATATAATTTATCATAAGGCAAACCGCCTATTTAATTATAACATTCAAATCGGTGCACTGTGTCTTATTTATATTACGATTCGTACTTTAAAAGCTATCATAGAGAGGAAACACAAAACTAAAATATGCAGTTGGAAAAATTCTTACCTACTTTTGATTACCGATAGAATTGATTTCATAATTTCATAACTTTCTGTGGGAGGCAATCAAGATAATATATAGTAAATATGGTCTCACATTTTTGACTTTCATTTCACATAAAGAATACAATTGACTTATGAAAACTACAAGACAATCTTAATATTTAATACACGGGCTAACTTTTGACATTTATTTCACAAATAGAATACAATTCACTTATGAGAGCTACAAGATATTCTTAACATTTAAAACACGAATATATTTTTGACATTTATTTCACGAAATAAATACAATTAACTTATGAGAATTACAAAATATTTTTAATATTTAAGATATGAATATATTTTTGACTTTATATCACGAATAAAACACAATTTACTTATTACAAAATACAATTCACGACCATATTTTTGACATTTATTACACAAAAAGTTATTTAATGAGACTACAAGAAAAACCTGAAAACAGACTAGAATATGCGTATACATGCTATTCTTACATGCTATGGATAACAAGAAAAGTTAGTACACCATTACACATTGTTTCTAGATAGCAAGTCAATAGCAATTGCAAATTGTTAATAGCAGGAAGCTGTCAATATCAATAACATTTATAATGTTTCTTAATGATAAGATAGTGTAGTACCTAACGTAAGTGTATTTTATCATTTTCTATAAGTAATATTTTAATGGAGTATAAGCACAATTATCCATAGAAATAACACTGACTTTATAAATAGGTTACAGATTTAAATTCAAGAGAAATCTTTTAAGACAGGTTGTGTTTTTCTTGGTTGAGGCTTGATATAAATGATTATTAATATTAACAATAGTTCCATCAACAGTAGTGCCATGTAGCTTGCTACAGGCAACGTTGTTCCCAAACTGTCTGCTACTTCGCAAGCAAAGTACGGAGCTTTAGTTTCTCGATATCTACTACAGTAAAACTTGGTTAAGTGGGATCTGGATGAGTGAGAAACTTCCAGAGCTGGAATTAATGCTGAGGTCTCAACAGATTTTTTTCGTCTTTTACATTAGCCCTGGATTACCCCTATCAGTGGGACAAAGCAAACCTCTATATCTGGGATTCGTTCTTTCAATTTATCATCATAGTTACTTCTATAACTGAGACATCAAAATGATTTTTATGTGCATAAACCTCTGTAACTGAGATAACATCCTCTATTAATGGAACCCCCCTATGAGACAGATATTTATTTATACCTGGATATGTGAGACACCGGGTAGGTGGAATACCTCTATAAGTGTGCAAATGCAATGTTGTTTGCAGGTCTCTTGATGTCTCACTTAATCAGGTTTCACTATGTTCTAATAGTAACGATAATGGCCTATAAACAAAATCCTGTCTTTGAATGCGAAAACCGGATGTCAGTATAAAGACATGGGAACTTGTATTCTTCCTGTGTTATATCACAATCAGCCCATAATGTTCCCACTGTTGAGACACAGATCTGATCTCGGTGAGAGGGAGTGGGCCGTAATCTACCACGCTAGCGCAGTGCGGGTTGGTAGATGTCACGTCTTCGTTTTATTTTCTTTACTCTAGGACATGCCGGTTTCCTTACGATATTTCCTTCGCCGTTTAAGGAGCAGTGTGATGAAATAATTTACACAAAGGCCTAGGCCTAGGCCTACATAATAACGATGATGACGATGTACATAATAACGTATTCTATTCTATTCTTAAATAGATAGGTACTATTTCGGGTACAGGTAACATTCAGAATATATTATTTTTTTAACGTTAAAAACTAATGCTTGACCGCGATCCTGCCTCATTGTAAGTGCAATCGTAGATGGAAGAGCACACTAGTTTATTAAGAGCATACTATGCTCTAATTTACTTCTTGTTTCTTGTTTTTTTAATATGATTATGGGATCCCTTGACCAAGAAGAAGCCATTCTTGTATGTGATGACGGTAGCCCTGCAACCACGGCACTTGGCTCTGCTGCAACACCACCACCCGGTTTGACCATTACTTCTGGTGAGATAGAACCGACGATCCCCGAGCAAGATGAGCGGCTTGCCGGAGCGAGACGTCGTAACACCCACTGCAATTAATAATGACATTAATATATATGCTTAGTAACCAAATGTGTATACTTAAGTATATAACTTGTAAAGATTTGGGTATTATTATATGCTCCTGATGCCGCAATCAACGTGGTCACCTACTGGGTTTTACTTAAATTATTTAATGTATTCATTTTTAAAATACTTAGCCTATTTTACATTTTATTATTTCCATACAAGCCGTTTACCTATGTAATAAATGTTTCCAATATATTATTAGAAAACTATACAAAAAAAAAACAATGCAGTGTACAAACGCCGCCAGCACATCCAAATATCCGAAATTGACAATTTTATTGAGCTTTTCATTTAGCGACAAAGTTGAAAATCTACTACAGAAATTTTATTTCATTTTTGACAGTGAGTTTGTAGTAGCTTGATGCGTCTGTACAATTGGCACAAAATAAAGAAGAAAGGAAACATTCAGAACGTAGAATTTAAAAAAGTTATTTACTTATGAGACTACAAGATTATTCTTAATGTTACATACACGAAATTATGTAGAGTGATAGGTATCGAAAATAAATGAGTTGATGTGCAAATTCATATCTTTTTCATGTTTAAATCAAAATAATGCATAATAGATATAGAGAATGGAGTACATCTGATTACGTAGCTACGATTATTTGACATGTATTTTACAAAAAGAATATAAGTAAAGATTAGGGTATTAAATGCTCCTGATGCCGCAATCAACGTGGTCACCTACTGGGTTTTACTTAAGTTATTTAAAGTATTCATTTTTAAAATACTTAGCCTATTTTATATTTCATTATATTCATACAAGCCTTTTAATAAATGTTAACAATATATTATTAGAAAACTATACAAAAAAACAATGGAAAGTACGTGTACAGACGTCGCCAGCACATCAAAATATCCGAAAATGTCAATTTTATTGAGCTTTTCATTTAGCGACAAAGTTGAAAATCTACTTAAGAAATTTTATTTCATTTTTTACAGCGAGTTAGCTTGATGCGTCTGTACAATTGACACAAAATAAAGAAGAAAGGTAACACTCAGAATGTATAATTCAAAAAAGATAATTACTTATGAGACTACAAGATTATTCTTAATGTTACATACACGAAATTATGTAGAGTGGTAGGTATCGAAAATAAATGAGTTGATGTGCAAATTCATACCTTTTTCATGTTTAAATCAAAATAATGCATAATAGATATAGAGAATGGATTACATCTGATTACGTAGCTACGATTATTTGACATATATTTTACAAAAAGAATAAAATTTACTTATCATGAGGACTACAAGACAATTTTGATATATGATGCACTAATTTATGAAAACCTGAAAACAGACTAGTATATGCGCAAATATTGTTTTCTTACATGCTATGGATAACAAGAAAAGTTTGTGTACCATTACATATAGTTCTAGATAGCAAGTCAATAGCAATGGCAAAATGTTAATAGCAGGAAACTGTCAATATCAATAGTTTTATATTGTTTCTTAATGATAAGATAGTATATATAGTACCTAACGTAAATGTAGTTTATCCTTTTCTATAAGTAATAATTTAATGGATTATAAGCATAGTTATTCATAGAAATAACACCGACTTGATAAATAGCTTATGTATTAGATTTAAATTCGAGAGGAATCTTTTAAGACAGTTTGTTACAAATGATTACGATCATATTTATAATGAAAAATAGTTCCATCAACAGCCATGTAGCTTGCAACGCTACAAGCAACATTGTTCCCTTACCATCTGCTACTTCGCAAGCAGAGTACGTAGCCTTAGTTACTCGATATCTACTACAGTAAAACTTGGTTAAGTGGGATCTGGATGAGTGAGCAACCTCCAGAACTGACAGATTTACCCCTATTAGTGGGACTAAGCAAACCTCTGTATCTGGGATTAGTTCTTTCAATTTATCATCATAGTTACCTCTATAACTGAGACATCAAATGAATTTTATGTGCATAAACCTCTGTAACTGAGATAACATCCTCAATCTCTGGAAACCTCTATAAACGGGACAGATATTTATTTATCCCTGGATATCTGCGACACCGGGTAGGTGGAATACCTCTATAGGTGTGCAAATGCAATGTTGTTATCAAGTCCCTTGATGTATCACTTTATCAGGTTTCACTATATTCTTATAGTAACGATAATGGCCTACAAACAAAATTCTGTCTTTGAATGCGAAAACCGGATGTCAGTAAAAAGACATGAGAACTTGTATTGTTCCGGTATTATATCATAATCAGTCCATAATGTCCCCACTGTTGAAACACAGACCTGCTTCGGTGAGAGGGAGTGGGCCGTAATCCACCACGCTAGCGCAGTGCGGGTTGTTAAATGTCACGTCTTAGATTTTTTTTTTTTTACTCTAGGACATGCCGGTTTCCTTACGATGTTCCCTTTACCGTTTGAAGAGCAGTGGTGATGAAATAATTTACAGAAAGGCCTAGGCTTAGGCCTCCGCTGCTCTCAACTCACTACCTGTATTATATGATGTAGGTACATAATAACGTATTCTATTCTATTCTTAAATATATAGGTAATATTTCGGGTATTAAAGGTAACATTCAGAATTTATTATTTTTGTAACGTTAAAAACTAGTGCTTGACCGCGACCCCGCCTGGTTGCAATCGTAGATGGTAAAGCGCACTAGTTTATTAAGAGCGTACTAAGCTCTAATTTACTTATTGTGTCTTGTTTTTTTAATATGATTATGGGATCCCTTGACCAAGAAGAAGCCATTTTTGTATGTGATGATGGTAGCCCTGCAGCCACGGCACCTGGCTCTGCTGCAACACCACCACCCGGTTTGACCATTACTTCTGGTGAGATAGAACCGACGATCCCCGAGCAAGATGAGCGGCTTGCCGGAGCGAGACGTCGTAACACCCACTGCAATTAATAATCACATTAATATATATGCTTAGTAACCAAATGTGTATAATTAAGTATATAACTTGTAAAGATTTGGGTATTATTATATGCTCCTGATGCCGCGATGAATCAACGTGGTCACCTACTGGGTTTTACTTAAATTATTTAATGTATTCATTTTTAAAATACTTAGCCTATTTTACATTTGATTATATCCATACAAGCCCTTTAATAAATGTTTACAATATATTATTAGAAAACTACACAAAAAACAATGGAGTGTACAGACACCGCCAGCACATCCAAATGTCCGAAATTAACAATTTTATTGAGCTTTTCATTTAACGACAAAGTTGAAAATCTACTAAAGAAATTTTATTTCATTTTTGACAACGAGTTTGTAGTAGCTTGATGCGTTTGTACAATTGGCACAAAATAAAGATGAAAGGAAACATTCAGAACGTAAAATTTAAAAAAAGTTATTTACTTATGAGACTACAAGATTATTCTTAATGTTACATACACGAAATTATGTAGAGTGATAGGTATCGAAAATAACTGAGTTGATGTGCAAATTAATACCTTTTTCATGTTTAAATCAAAATAATGCATAATAGATATAGAGAATGGATTGCATCTGATTACGTAGCTACGATTATTTGACATATATTTTACAAAAAGAATAAAATTTACTTATCCTGAGGACTACAAGATAATTTTGATATTTGATACACTAATTTATGAAAACCTGAAAACAGACTAGAATATGCGCAAATATTGTTTTATAACATGCTATGGATAACAAGAAAAGTTTGTGTACCATTACATATAGTTTCTAGATAGCAATAGCTATTGCAAATTGTTAATAGCAGCAAGCTGTCAATATCAATAAATTTATAATGTTTCTTAATGATAAGATAGTGTAGTACCTAACGTACATGTATTTTATCCTTTTCTATAAGTAATAATTTAATGGATTATAAGCATAATTATTCATAGAAATAACACTGACTTGATAAATAGCTTATAGATTTAAATTCCAGAGAAATCTTTTAAGACAGGTTAAGTTATTTTGGGTTGAGGCTTGCTACAAATAATTACGATCATATTTATATTGAAAAATAGTTCCATCAACAGCCATGTGGCTTGCAAAGCTACAAGCAACAATGTTGCCATACCGTCTGCTACTTCGCAAGCAGAGTACGTAGCCTTAGTTACTCGATATCTACTACAGTAATTGGTTAAGTGGGATCTGGATGACTGAGAAACCTCCAGAACTGGAATTAATGCTGAGATCCCAACACATGTATTTTTTCTTTTTTGACATTGACCCTGAAGTACCCCTATTAGTGAGACAAAGCAAACCTCTATATTTGGGATTCGTTCTTTCAACTTATCATCAAGTTACCTCTATAACTGAGATATCAAATGAATTGTATGTGCATAAACCTTTGTAACTGAGACAACATCCTCAGTGAAACCCTCTATAAAAGAGACTGATATTTATTTATCCCTGGATATCTGCGACACCGGATAGATGGAATACCTCTATAAGTGTGCAAATGCAATGTTGTTTCCATGTCTCACTTAATCAGGTTTCACTATGTTCTTATAGTAACGGTAATGGCCTATAAACAAAATCCTGTCTTTGAATGCGAAAACAGAATGTCAGTATAAAGACATGAGAACTTGCATTCTTCCTGTATTATATCACAATCAGCCCATAATGTTCCCACTGTTGAGACACAGATCTCCTCTCTTTGTAACGTTAAAAACTAGTGCTTGACCGCGATCCCGCCTGATTGTAAGTAGTGATGCATTCGTAGATGGTAAAGCGCACTAGTTTATTAAGAGCATACTAAGCTCTAATTTACTTATTGTGTCTTGTTTTTTTAATATGATTATGGGATCCCTTGACCAAGAAGAAGCCATTCTTGTATGTGATGATGGTAGCCCTGCAGCCACGGCACCTGGCTCTGCTGCAACACCACCACCCGGTTTGACCATTACTTCTGGTGAGATAGAACCGACGATCCCCGAGCAAGATGAGCGGCTTGCCGGAGCGAGACGTCGTAACACCCACTACAATTAATAATGACATTAATATATATACTTAGTAACCAAATGTGTATTCTTAAGTATATAAATAAAGATTAGGGTATCAAATGCTCCTGATGCCGCAATCAACGTGGTCACCTACTGGGTTTTACTTAAGTTATTTAAAGTATTCATTTTTAAAATACTTAGCCTATTTTACATTTTATTATTTCCATACAAGCCGTTTACCTATGTAATAAATGTTTCCAATATATTATTAGAAAACTATACAAAAAAAAAACAATGCAGTGTACAAACGCCGCCAGCACATCCAAATATCCGAAAATGACAATTTTATTGAGCTTTTCATTTAGCGACAAAGTTGAAAATCTACTACAGAAATTTTATTTCATTTTTGACAGTGAGTTTGTAGTAGCTTGATGCGTCTGTACAATTGGCACAAAATAAAGAAGAAAGGAAACATTCAGAACGTAGAATTTAAAAAAAGTTATTTACTTATGAGACTACAAGATTATTCTTAATGTTACATACACGAAATTATGTAGAGTGATAGGTATCGAAAATAAATGAGTTGATGTGAAAATTCATATCTTTTTCATGTTTAAATCAAAATAATGCATAATAGATATAGAGAATGGATTACATCTGATTACGTAGCTACGATTATTAGACATATATTTTACAAAAAGAATAAAATTTACTTATACCGAGGACTACAAGATAATTTTGATATTTGATACACTAATTTATGAAAACCTGAAAACAGACTAGAATATGCGCAAATATTGTTTTCTTACATGCTATAGATAACAAGAAAAGTTTGTGTACCATTACATATAGTTTCTAGATAGCAAGTCAATAGCTATTGCAAATTGTTAATAGCAGCAAGCTGTCAATATCAATAAATTTATAATATTTCTTAATGATAAGATAGTGTAGTACCTAACGTACATGTATTTTATCCTTTTCCTTAAGTAATAATTTAATGGATTATAAGCATAATTATTCATAGAAATAACACTGACTTGATAAATAGCTTATAGATTTAAATTCCAGAGAAATCTTTTAAGACAGGTTAAGTTGTTTTGGGTTGAGGCTTGCTACAAATAATTACGATCATATTTTTATTGAAAAATAGTTCCATCAACAGCCATGTAGCTTGCAATGTTACAAGCAACAATGTCGCAAGCAGAGTACGTAGCCTTAGTTACTCGATATCTACTACAGTAATTGGTTAAGTGGGATCTGGATGAGTGAGAAAACTCCAGAACTGGAATTAATGCTGAGATCCCAACACATGTATTTTTTCTTTTTTTACATTGACCCTGAAGTACCCCTATTAGTGAGACAAAGCAAACCTCTATATTTGGGATTCGTTCTTTCAACTTATCATCAAGTTACCTCTATAACTGAGACATTAAATGAATTGTATGTGCATAAACCTTTGTAACTGAGACAACATCCTCAGTGAAACCCTCTATAAAAGAGACTGATATTTATTTATCCCTGGATATCTGCGACACCGGATAGATGGAATACCTCTATAAGTGTGCAAATGCAATGTTGTTTGGATGTCTCACTTAATCAGGTTTCACTATGTTCTTATAGTAACGGTAATGGCCTATAAACAAAATCCTGTCTTTGAATGCGAAAACAGGATGTCAGTATAAAGACATGAGAACTTGTATTCTTCCTGTATTATATCACAATCAGCCCATAATGTTCCCACTGTTGAGACACAGATCTCCTCTCTTTGTAACGTTAAAAACTAGTGCTTGACCGCGATCCCGCCTGATTGTAAGTATTGATGCATTCGTAGATGGTAAAGCGCACTAGTTTATTAAGAGCATACTAAGCTCTATTTTACTTATTGTTTCTTTTTTTTTTAATATGATTATGGGATCCCTTGACCAAGAAGAAGCCATTCTTGTATGTGATGATGGTAGCCCTGCAGCCACGGCACCTGGCTCTGCAGCAACACCACCACCCGGTTTGACCATTACTTCTGGTGAGATAGAACCGACGATCCCCGAGCAAGATGAGCGGCTTGCCGGAGCGAGACGTCGTAACACCCACTGCAATTAATAATGACATTAATATATATAATTAGTAACCAAATGTGTATTCTTATGTATATAAGTAAGTATTAAATGCTCCTGATGCCGCCATCAACGTGGTCACCTACTGATCTTTACTTATATTATTTAATGTATTTATTTTTAAAATACTTAGCCTATTTTACATTTGATTATATCCATACAAGCAGTTTAATAAATGTTTACAATATACATATTATTACAAAAAAACAGAGTAGTGTACAAACGCCGCCAGCACATCAAGATATCTAAAAATGACAAATTTATTGAGCTTTTTATTTAGCGACAAAGTTGAAAATCTACTAAAGAAATTTTATTTTATTTCTGACAGTGAGTTTGTAGTAGCTTGATGCGTCTGTACAATTGACATTAATTAAAGAAGAAAGGTAACATTCAGAATGTATAAAAACTAAGGTTTAATTTGTTTTTCTCGTTTATGATTATGCGGTCCTTTAATCCGGTAAAATCCATTAATGTATGTGATTGTGTTAGCTTTGCAGCCAGTGCTCCTGGCTCTACTGCAGCACCACAACCCAATGCGGCCATTGCTTCTGGTGAGAATAAAGCGATGCTCCCCAAACAAGATGACCGGCCACCCAGAGCGGGAAGTCTTAAATGTCACTGTAATTAAGAATTGAATTACTCAGTAATATATTGCACTTTTGATTATATTTTATACACAACTAACTATTTGAACTGAATACTGACTACACAAATAAATGCTAAAACTAAAGGACACGCCGGCGTCGAAGCAGATACACGAGTGGCTGTCATCCGGAAACAAGCACAGAAGATTGGCTGCATAACTCGCTTAACTTAAATGAAGATTAGGGTATGAAAGCTAAAATTAAGAATGCATTATTAATAAATTTAAATTTATTCTCTTATATGATTATGGGATCCCTTGACCCTATAGATAACATTGTCGTATGTGAAGATGGTAGCCTTGCAGCCACTGCTCCTGGTTCTACTACAACTCCACCGCGCAATATGACCACCAATGTTACTTCTAATGAGATTGAACCGATGCTCTCCAAGCAAGATGACGGGATTGCCAAACCGAGATTTCGTAAAAATTACTGTAATACACAAAAGGATTACTTATTGACCAATCTAAGGTTAATGTAGGACACCATTCACCGTCCATACATTTGGGTATACGTGTGGAACTCAAGGATTATATACATTTCATTTTTAATTTCGGGGCAGAACCTGCTGAGCCCTCCATTATGTCAAACGAGTTCAAAATATCATCATCATACTTTTTGACACAGGTTTAAGAGTGATGTTATCCAGCAGGAATCAAAGACATGTTTAGTGTCATTACACTTTTTTGTTTCCTAAATAAACCACATCAAAATCGGTTATCTATTTAAATCAGTCAATACTGGGGTTGTAATAAAAGAAATATAGAATAATATAATTTTCACAAGTTACAATACCTAATGTAATTAAAAACTTTCGCCAAATCAGAATAGGAGGTACAGTAACGGAGGAGAATCATAAATTATCATTTATATTTATTATGTAATTATAACGTCTTAGATAGTGCAAATACTTTTTTTTCTAAATTGTCAAATGAACTAAGAAAATTAAAGCATCAGTTTTACTCACGCGATCCAAAATCAATGCATTCATTGCAGAGCTAGTGAAGCCAGTTGGCAAGGTAATGAACTAGCGTTTTGTTTGCCTATTTTTACCTGTTGCTACGGGTGCGCGATGATAAAGTTGCGAACGCCTTAACTACAAGCACGTATGCGAGCGTGCATGGCAGGCCGTCACCTCTTTCTGCGAAGCAGTGATGCTGGCAAATGAGGAGGCGGAGCACGTCAGGCAACGGGGATCCAAGCGCCCTCACGCCCCTAGCCGCCGGAGGAGACGCCCTGGTCTCCCGACCGATGTTGTTCGACCGATGGTGTTCGATGTTGTCTCCCGACAACATCGAACTCCCGGCCATCGTAAGCGTAAGCTTGCGGGCAGTGAGCAGTGGGCAGCTCACCTCCCGGTAAGGACCAGGCCCAAGTCGACGGAGCGATGTGTTTCACGCGCGCCTCAGAGATATGTGAGCACATCGTGACGGGGTCCACAAAGAACGAAACCTCCTGGATCAGGGTTGCGGGTTGGTTAAAAAGAAACCGTGGCCCTGGAGCACAGGTAAGTGAAGAAACACGGGTGGGTTTTAGTCAGTAAAAATCTGTGCCCATCCGCTCCGCCTAGAGTGGGAAAATTCATTTGATGATTTCCCTGTCCAAACAAAAAAAAAAGTGAAGAGATCTATTTTGCCCAACATGAATGATCTCTCTTCTTGTATTAAAAGAAAATAAAGTAAAATATCTATTATTATTTATTGACAAAAACTTATATTAACCTTAATACTTGCTTTTTTGTCATTTTAATTATAAGAATAAGATAATGCTCATTCAAAACAACAATTAAAATTTAAAAAGCAATGCTATCATACTATAATGCATCCATCCATCATTACATTCGACATACAACAATTTGGACTGGAATCCAAGGATTAAAAAAAAAAATATTTCACAGCTATTTTGTACAAATTTTATCTTAAAGAGGGTCAAAAATATATTTTAAATAATCTCTGTTATTTAGATACGCAATGACGGAGGTAACTACAACTTTCAACGCGTGAGGGCAGCAGTCACCCAGCAGGGTAAGAGCGTAACAAGCTATCAGTAGCAATGCGTTTCATTTTGACAGTTCAACAACATTCATTACGTTGTTTATGCCGTTGAGCAAACAAGTTTTACAACATATTAAGCAATAGACCAGCAATACGCTACAAAATTATTCCAATTGACAGTAATAGTGTGTTACACAATTAGGGTGCCAGTGAAGTGTTCAAAAACATGAACGGCATGTTATCGCAGTCCGTTGTTGCAGTTGCCTCTCTCAAGAATGCGTATCTTAAGATAATCATCCAAAAATAAAGAACTATACGAGACACAAGTAGATCAATTACTCAATAAGAGTATAGTAGTAAAAACCTAAATTACATTTTTGAGCCGTCTGGGATTGAAACCCTCAGCGCCGTGCGGTCCAAGTGCTCAATACTTGTTCAATGAACTCACTTAATCACCTTGGTGAAACACCAAGAATTGGCATAAAACGTGGTAACGCCGCCAGTCTCCTGGGTACATTACCAGCCGACAGCGATGTGGAGTGATATTTATATTTGAATAAGTTGTAGTTTATTTAGTTTTAGAAGTTTGTAACAACATGAAAAACAACAATTAAAAATAATCTACAGATGATTATGCGTATTCTTAACATGGACGATAGTTCCATCCGCTACAATGAGGGATGCTTTACAACCAATGCTTCTCTTGCTGCAAAACCACGCGGCTTTGAGTCCCCTGCTTCTGTTGTTCTTGTAGTACCGACAGTTGCCTATATCCAGAACTAGATTACCATTTCTCGACTGCGCAAACCTTGGCTCCAGATTTTCCAAAGATTTTTGATAACCTGAAAAGAATTTTGTTATTGTTAGGTTTTTAATTGAAATTCAATATTTAGAAATTATTATACGCTGTAGGGACATCAACACGATAATATAAAATAATTCTTATGGATATGGGATGGGATGGGATGATTTACATATTGAAACACGGAGAGACAGTGTCTCGATAAGCAGATTAAGCAGTTCTCAAGGACAATTGGTACGGGTAGACAGAGGCCCGAACATCTGAAAACCAATCTTACCAAAGCGTATCGTATTACCCGGTAACCGAGTTGTGGAAGTTAAGTTTTTTTTTTTTATAAATATAAACAAGTGCCTACCGCAATCCCGCCTGGAAGCAGTGATGCAATCGTTGATGGGAGTGCGAAAGCTAGATAATTTATTAAGAGCCTATTCACTAAGAACACTGAGTGAATAGAAAGGAAGACGGCAGTTGAGTAAAGTGGTGCAATGTTAAACCCAACATCACCACTGCCCATGCTGGGCCAGAGGGAAATTGATCTGGAGATGCTCCATAACCAAACTCCTGACACAGCAACATTTGGCGCATCGTAGCCGGCACACATTGCAACAGAACTGCTCAGACCCGTCCTCCGTACGGTTTCACCAGACATCATGCCGGAACAAGTCGAATCGCTTAGCCGCAAGACGTTGCCATAAAGTTTTGAGCTTGATATCTTACATGGTTGTCCCAACAAAAATATGGTCAACGCACCGCAGTCGAGCGCCTCAACAGCAGCGCGGCGTATCTTGCATTTATTGATAAAATAATTTGTTTGTTTTTTGTAATTAACATTATGATAACATTTACCATCACACTTGCGGGCTAACAAGTGTAGGTAAATATTATTATGTACTTACTAGTTCTAACTGCCACTCCTACTTATAGTGGCGTATTGAATCACACACTCGCCATCGCGGTCAATTCAGCTAAGTTCTAACACTGCTAGTCAATCGCTCACTCACGTGTTCTGACATCTCCTGTCTCTCATTCACTACCCAATTATTAGACTTAACTTTAAACCTGACGCTCACTACTCCGCGGCAACCTGCTCTGGAAAATGACTATTCTGCTACTCGCTAGTTAAAGCAACACTTACCGAATGACTCCGTGAAGAGTAATAAATAGCACACCCACTTATACCAGTCCCGCCTTCACCGCAATTCCACCTCCTGTTCCTACTCCTCCGTGACTTCATCACACTCACTCTCTAGGTTCGGTAGACACCCGTACTCCTTCACGTCTTGAGATCGACTGCCCCATGCATTTCCTTCTAACTTTCCACACTTCCACAATCAACATGCTATCTTAGATTTTTGTGCCCGTCGTTAATTGATTTGGACCTACTCTATGTTAACCAGATGTTTGCACAATAATGTCTGTTGGGTTCGGTATCTATTGGTTCTTTAGAATTTGTAGAAACTACTGTGATTTAAATGAATTAATATAGTGCTTTCGACTGATGACTGAAATAGTTGGGATTGTTTTACTATTCAAAAGAAATGGATATTTTGTTGTTAATTAAGGTCGATCCGTCAAGCCACGTGTTTCTAAGAGGTTGGATTGTGAGACTGTTTTAAACTAATTATATTTGCTTATGACCAAATAGTCACATAGTGAATAGTGAAGTTCAAATAAATATACGGTTAACCTAACCTATGGATATATTATTTAGTTGAATTTTCGTATGTAGATTGGAAACTTCATTAGATTTAGGTAGGCGGTTAAATTTTTTGTGGCCTCCAGTTTGTACAATAAGATATCCTATAAAAAGATATTCTCTTTTCATAGTCATATCAAGATTCAAATTGTTGGTGCAATAAATAATCATTTTCTTTTTTATAACAATTTTATCTAATACTGCATACATATAAACTGTACAAATAGTTACTGGATAAAGAACTTTACAGCTCTAACAACGCATCTACACATAATTTATTAATTATGTGTTACAACAACTGTACATACACAATATTTACTATACAAAAACTAAATACAAAACATCAGGGCCATCGACATCGACCATAGATTCAGTAGTACGTAATTCTGAAGCACAAACAGGTTTTTTTTAAATAATAAAATAGTACTATAAAATATGGCCCTTCTACACTCTTGCTTCTCCAAACCACTTTTGTCATTGGCAGAATAGTCGATTGGCTTCACTTGCCATAAATAAAAATAGAATAGAATAGGTACAATAAGGCCACATAGGTAGCCATGGAATAGAAGTATTTCTGTTTTGATAAACAATGAAAAATGTCTACGATATAGTCGATCGTCATTCGTGAGTACAATTATTTGCGCCCATGTCACCCATAGATAAAGATTTAAAAAATTAACAATGATTTCAGACTTTTTGTATTTGAACTAATGATTGTGGTTTCCTTTGTACTTGATGATGATGTTATCATAAGTAGTGATGGTAGCCTTGCAGCCACTACTCCTGGTCCTGCTACAGGTCCACCAACCATTAAGACCTCGACACCTATTGTTCTGGTTAAACCTGTAGGGCCCTATTAAGATGACGGGCCTGCCGCAACGAGATGTCGAAAAAATTACTGTAACGAAAAGAAATACAGATTCTAAAAATAGCAATGGATAGGTTTGATAGGTTTTTACTGGTTGTTGTTGTGATTTTATTTGTTTTCTTCTTGCGTTCTAAGAAGTGTTTAGGTAAATCTAGCCGCTCTTCGAATGGTAAAATAATAATGAGGTATTATGACATGTTTTTAGATTTCAGGATATTTTTGTACGACTATAATAAACCTTTTAATAACCGTCTCATGGTCATGTTGTTATTGTCGTCAAATAGGTCATCGACACAAGATCCTAATATGAAAAGGTTTGCAGGACAGCCATTAATAACACAATGCCAAAGCATCAACTGCTTTCTTTGGGCTTTCGAAATATTATACCTTGGAAGATATCCGTCGAATCAGAGCTCTGATCTTTCAAATAAAAAATTGTTATTACGCTAAACTCTGAAAACACTAATTTGGGTGTTTGATGTTCTCCACGGAAGATCCATGAAGCATGTCTTATTACTTTCCCACTGAGAATTTAAATTCTAGTAGACTGCCGCGAGATCCGTGAATGCTGAAATTTTTGTGCGCATCGGCTATATTTGCGGAAACGTGCGTGGATTACTTCCGCACCACCATGCGCAAGAAAAGTGCGTCACTGGTGCACACATGTAACTAATTAGATAATGCTTGTGAATGAAATAGTTTGGAGATATTAAATCGTCCAGATATTTAAATCAGTTTACCATGGGAGCCGTCACAATACACAAAATACTCACAGAAATACACACACTTTAAAGATTGCCCATGCAAATATTGTTGGCATGCAGTATTCAAAGGTCTGGAAACGCACTTTGTAGTACTTTGTGGGTAATTTGTTCCTCTAAAATGAATGACGCATTTTGAGCTGATTAGAAAGAAAAGAATCTAAAATAAGAGGTGATTTTCAGAACGGATTAGTTCAGGACAGTTTATTTTTTCCAAATCCAATGTTAAAATTTAATTCTGCAACTATTAACAACAATTATAACACGATATTACGTATAAACAACAATAATTTAATCACGGTATTTACTAAAATTGTCGAGATCATTAATTAAATTGATAAATAGAAAATTTATTTCATTTCAAAAGACTGTTGCAAAAATACACTTCAAAGAGCCATATTTTCAATACTCATTTTTTGCTGACCCTCCGTGATTATGTTCGTTTACTTTTACTATGATGTTATCAACGGTGATGAGAGCTCCCCGACAGCGTTTACTGGTCCACTTGCAGCATCGCCATTTCTACCTACAATCGAACTTGTCTACATTCTGAGCTCGATACGCCTTACACAAATTGTACCGATATTTGTTGAACACGATCGCCGGTTTGCCGTATTTAGATGTTGTAAACCTGACAGCTGTAAACAAGTCAATAATCAGAAAGGGCAATCCATAAAAATTATAATTGTAAGTAAATGATTTTGATAACAAAAAAAGAAATAACTAAACTAATATAATACAAAAACAGAAATAAAACTGATTACAATTTTTATACCTACGTGTCATTTAAGAAATAATTATATTGTTTATACAGATTGTTATTGTTTGTTTGTGTGAACGCGCTAATCTCAAGAACTACTGGTCCGATTTGAAAAATTATTTTTGCTTTGGATAGCCCATTAATCCAGGAAGGCTTTAGGCTAAATAACATCACGCTGTGACCAATAGGAGCGGGGCATATAAAAAAAACGCGGGTGAAACCGTGTGGCGCAGCTAGTATAATTTAAAACTAGTGCTTGGCCACTATACCGCCTCATGGTAAACAGTGATGCAATCGTTGATGGTAAGGCGCGCTAATTTATTAAGAGCCTATTCACTCAAAAAAAACTGAGTGAATAGGAAGGAAGACGGCAGTAGAGCGAGGTGGAGTAATGTTAAACCCAACAACACGACTAACAATGCTGCGCCAGAGGGAAATTGATGTGGAGACCCTCCACGACCAAACTCCAAACGCAACAACATTTGGCGTTTGCGTCACAGTAACCGGCACACATCGCAACACAACTGCTCAGTCATTTTAATACTTCTTATGATTAGTTTTTTACACACACGTTATCGCAGTTTAACAATTAAACATTAACTTTTCCATTTCACTTCGGAAAACACAAATCAGCTATTCCTACCTTCAGCCATGGTTGCGACCGTGCATGAATTGAACTATGACGTCATCTACGATGCTCTATCTATACTATTAGTTCATAATGATCTTCTTAACGCAAATCCCTCTGAGTTGTTGTCGACGGATATTCATCTGAGGCCATGTCGACTAATGCGCCGGTGTTCCTCAGGGATCTGTTCTCTCTGCATTTCTGTTTCTGCGGCGTATTAACGATCTGCTGATGCCCGATGTCCCTGGGTATGCAGATGACAGCACAGTTGTGAAGCCTAGAGCACAGGCGTAAAGTAGCCAGTCTTTCGGTGTTTTATGGGATGCATTTTGGTGAGTGTGCAAGGAAATTATATGATTTAATTCCCCCATCTCCGTTCCACCATAGGTCAACCCATCGTACGGCGAGTCCCTTACGTTGTTTCCACCACTACGATCCGGACGAAGCGTTTCGCCTCCTCTTTCATACCGCGTACATCGAGGGACTGGAACAATTTGTCAGAGGCGGTGGTTCCGTCGGACTACAATTTAAGTGTCTTCAAGGCTAGAGTGAATAAGCTCTTAATAAACTAGTGCGCTTTACCATCAACGATTGCGTCACTGCTTACTATCAGGCGGGATTGCGGTCAAGCGGTAGTTAATAATTTATAAAAAAAAATTACCTTGTCGGGGGCCTACCCACGCTGCGTCTTCCGGTGCGTGGTTGTTACTCGAGAAACAGTCGGCACCATCGGGCATCGGTCCTACGTATGTGCCGGGCCCACTGCAACTTAAGTTTTGCAATTCTTCCGACTTTCACATTTATAATATACGTGAGGATATTTAACTACCACATAACTAACACTATAGTTCACATAATTTGCACAAGGCAACGGAAAAGTGCTAATCTATGCAATGCGCACGTGCCATGTAAAACGTCTGCCTGGTACGTAATGAAAAGATTGCAGCATCCGCACAACAGTCCGACAATTAATTTGCTGTTAAATTACTATCATAATAGGTGTCTTTAAACTTACCATTTTAGCATATACTTATGTTGTGTACCTTGATGTGAATAGGGTTTGGAGCAAAGATAGTAAAATACAAATACGCTTCCAGATATTTATTTTAATGTACTTGTCAGACAACACCTTAGCAAAAAAGGAAACTTTCTTCTATATAAAATAGGTTCGTGTTATTTATACGAGGATGGATTGAAAAGTTTGCGGCCTCAGCGAGAAAACAATATTAAATACAAACAAAAAATATAATCCCCAAATATAAAATATAATCTCCACTTAACACAATGCACTTCTTCTATCTAGTTTCCAACGCCTAAAAGCCGTCTTAAAACAGTTAAGGCCTCCAAAAAAATAAACCCACCGCAGCTTCGACCTTCTTTTTTTAGGTCTAAATGTGAAATCATCAAATGACTTCTCCCGCTCTGGACGGAGCGGAAGAGCGTGTCAGACTTTTATTGAACAATACCCACCCGTGTTCCTTCACTTGCCTGTGTGCCAAGGCCACGATTTCCTATTTAACCAAACCGCAGCCCTGACCCAGGGGCTCGTGAAACACAACGCACCGTCGACCCGGGCGTGGTCCTTCAACCTCCGCATATGAAGAAAATTTTTGACCTCCAAGGTGTATTTTAAGATTTGGGAATAAATGAAAGCTTGAAGGTGCCAAATCAGGGGAATAGGCAGGATGGGGCAGTAATTCAAAGCCTCAATGACGAATTTGAGCCATAGATCACATCTCTGTTGAAGACGTGTGTACGCATGCATTATCCTGATAGAACAACACTTTCTTTCTGAGTAATCCTGGCCTTTTCTCTTTGATTGTTTCACTCAAACGACGTAAAAGGGTGTAGTAATAAGCCGAGTTTATAGTTTCACTTTTTGCAAGGTAGTCCAACATAACATCTTCACACCCAAAAAACTGACACCATCATCTTGTCATCTGACAAAATTGCTTTGGCTTTTTTTTAGAATTGGTTCATCAGGCTTTTCCACTGCTTAGATTGCTGTTTTGACTCTGGGGTGTAGTGGTGTACCCAGATATCATCCATTGTCACAAATTTTGCCAAAAAATCTTGTGGATCAACCTCAGCCAATTCCAAACAGTCCATACCTTAGAAAACCCAAGTTCATTGTCTATGATGTTTTGTGTTCATTCATACGAGATGTCAATAGTGTCAGCAATCGCGAATGGTCAATCTCCGATGTGTCAATATCAGATCACAGATTTCCCCTATGTCTTCTTCAATCGTAGACGTCGCCAGAGTGATGGTCATATTCAATACCCTCTCGTACGCGTTTAAATTCTACAACCCACTTTTTTACAGTCGTGTACGACGGAGCAGATCCCCCCAATGTTGTTGACATATCTTCGTAAATTTCTGATGGAGTTAGTTTTTTTTATTTAAAATAGGTATTTGATGACCGCACCTTGCTCAATTTTCTCTAATCTTTGAGAACGCTGCCATTAGGCTAACAAAATTCAGTCTAATGTAAAAATATAATAATTTTACAATGTGACCTCCATAAAGTAAGCAAATCGAATGAGGTCAGTTACATTAAAATATATTAGACCGCGAATATTTAGTTCTACTCTCGTAACATACAAAATCATGCTATGGAAATTAAAAAAAAAAAATCTATATTTAAACTATGAAAACTATGCTATACACAATTAATGTGTGTGTTCATTCCTGATCTTGATAACTTGTTGTTCTAGCGTAGTAATTGCCACTCTGCACTTCTTCGCCTGCCATTTTGAACAAACCCAATGAACTAAGGGTCCTTTTGAATAAGTCCGTTTATAGTAACGATATTGGCCAATTTGTATTACAGGTTTGCCAAATATAGATTTTGTGAGTATTGGTGCTGGAAAAATAAACTATAAATGTATCGTTATGTATTTCCACTGAGAAATGAGACGGTAAAAACCAGGCAATCACAGACGAGACAAGAGACGCAATTAAGACATCAAAGCTACTACATACATAAAGAATTGCTGGTTAGTTTTAGTGTTTACTTAAAAAGTACTAAAACTACTGCTAATGCTACGGCTAAATAGGCGGTATCACATTTCACACTCATCAGAATCCGTTCCGGTGTGCTTCGGTTTAATTTTTTTTCCATAGACAGCATATAGATGTGGGGTCAGTGTCATATTATATACCCTATGGTTTTATATACAAATCAAGATTCTACGTTTAAAATCGCAAACTGGATCGGTGTCCGAAGCTATGTGAGCCATAAATTAAGTTCCAATAATTTTTTTGATCGTTTGATATGATCAGTGACTTCAAGAATCAAACTGTACGCAAATTAAACTAAATTGGGAAACAAGAATTGTATTTCAATTAAAATGACACTCTATTTGACTGAAGAAACAATGCATGGACGAGGAGGCATGAGACATGGTATGACTGGAAATGGTGAAGTAAGGAAGAAAAATACATGTTACGCCAACCACGAATAAATTAAGTATCTGGCAAGAGATTAGGGTGATGATGATTGATATCACAAGGCGAGAGATTAATAACCAGAATTATAACCAGCCCTCACTACATGCTCGTTTAGTAGTGGTTGTGCTGTTGTCTCGCGTCTATGATGTTGTTATCCACGGTGGTGACAAGCGCTCGACATTTGTTAGAACTCCACTTGACGCACCGCCATTGCTGCTTAGAACTGGACTGCTTAGGCACATAATAGGGCACATACAAATTGTACCGGTGGTTGTTAAATAGCATTGCCGGCCTTCCATACTTCGAAACTATGGGTATTACTGCTGAAATATTTGAATTTATATAATTACATGGGATTATAAATCACACAGCAACAAGCTAACATACGATGTTTTTGATATTTCTCCCGTAAAAGTAATATTTGTTTGTTTAAGAGAGCATTCCATAGGCCAGTTGTAAACGTCAGTTTAAGACATTCATGATACAGAATAAAGTTTTGCAGCCCTGGCTCCACCGCCAACTCTGCGGAGGTGACAGTAACCAGCTGCAGGAGTTCAAAAAAACAACCTTGTCAAAATCTGTAAATTATTTATTACCATAACAATATTAGACTGCTCTATAATTCTATACAAATTATTTTTGATTTAAAGATTAATTTATCACTCAAATTTTCGTATAAATCTATTTTCTAAAATTGAGAACAATATACCTTACAAAGATTGTGTTATATCTAAGAAAGCCGCCATAGAAATACAAAAACTATATCTATGACTGGCTTTTCTTCATAACCTCGTTCGCGTGAAATGTGGCAAATGCAACAAGATTTTTTAACAACATACAAAAAAATAAACTATAATAATTTTATAGCTATCTACAATAGCTACCATCGCACAGTCTTCTCAAAAAATCACAAAAGTTCTTATAAACTCCCTGAAGATTGGACACCCGGCCTTGAAAATGGGATCCCAGCACACAACTACCTTATTACCAAAGTTTCTAGCCTAAACACTGTTCAACACGGACAGTTCTGTTTATAATTTAACGACATGCGTTGTTATCAGACCCTTAATTGCTGATGACGTAGATTATGGCAAGTTGATGAGAACCTCCGTGGCGTAGCGGTAGCAAACGCGGCCGCTGTGCAAGGAGGCTCGGGTTCGATCCCCACGCAGTGCAAATATTTGTATGCATGAATATGAATATTTGCACTGGTCTGGTCGTGCCTCGGAAAACACGTTAAGCCGTTGGTCCCATTTGTCATATGAACTTCTAGTGGCAGTCGTTACGGGTTGTTGGAGCCCTCAAAAGTCCAACAATTGGTCTAACTGCAATGCTCCGATATTGCCTTCGGGTTGTGGAGGTCAGACGGCAGTCGCTTCACGGAAAATATCGAAGTATAGCCAAAATCAGCAGTAAGACCGTAAAGCGGATCCAGACTCTAAAGCTGAAAAAGCCTCGGATGCGACTGGGATTAACGCTAAGATGATGACGATGACCTTGATTACGGCATATCTTAATCTTATGGATGAGTGTGTCCTTTCCCAGAAGTGCTGATAATAACATTATCGTACGTAGTAATGGTCGCTCGGCAGTTGTGCATTGAGGACCACTTCACACATGTCCAGAGGGCTCGCATACCTTTGCATCTACTGTGCCTGTTAAACCTGTGGTGGCCCAGATTCAGAACTGGTTTGCCGCAACGAGATTCGGAATACCATACGCCTGGAATGATACGATTATGTTAGAAATTTGTCACTTGTAGAAAACTCACGTAGTTTTGTCGCTTCTGACTTATTTCAGCGAAGTTCTTCAATGGTGTTCCTAATTTATTTAGTCAGATACTTAAATGTACATTATTGAGACCCAATGTATGTATTTTAGAATCTCTCAATTTAATCATGACAAATTAATATACAATTTGAATATCTACAAAAAGATAACAGTACAACACAACTATTAAACGATAACAAAGCTTATGAAGTGATAAAATGAGTGAAGTAGACTTCAAAAGTCATCGTTCATGGCTGCCATTTGTGAATCTTTGGAAGTCGTCACAGGTCGGCAGAAGCCGAGAGTCTAAAAACCAATTTTACAAAGGTGTATTCCTATTAACCGTAGCTAAGTTATGGAGATCCGATACTTAGTTAAAATGCTGGAATTCCGCTACATCCAGTAAGACGGAAAGCCGTCCCCAACTTAGTTGGAAAAATGCTTGGCTTGAATAATATTTGATAAAGTCATATCTACATCGGTATGGAAGCTTCACTTTCTAACAGAGCACGACTCATACAATGTACTATTAATTGAAAAAATATTCCTTTTGATCTCGACAACACTTGTTCATACACATCAGTACAATATGATAAAGTTAATAATTAAGATAAGATTGCACGAGGATCTTCGCAGGTTATGTTAGATAACCTGAGAATTGAGAGGCCTTCAGTTCATCAATGGCCTGCTATACGCTGATGATAATGTCCTTCCTACAGTGATCCTAATGGTTATGTTGATCAATAAACTGAACAATCTCGTTGTTATAAGTCCTGATAATGGATGTGCAACCTTGTCCCTTCTTGAGGCAGATCCATAGTCCTTTAGGCCCAGTTCTGTAGCAGTTGTGTTGATAGTAGCGATAGGGGCCCCTTTGTAACATAGGCGTACCATGTCTGGATACTGTCCGTACTATCTCTGCAACGAGGATTTTCGTTAAAATTATTTAAGCAGTAGACCTGGAACGAATGCAATGCAATTTAAATAACAATGCTAAAGCACATTACGTGCAATGAATCTTGATGATAATGGCGCCGATTGTCTCGTACACTAAGAAGGTATACTATATTTAAGTCCAGTGCATTCTTTTCTTTCTGTTTCATTAAAAAAGGACAGAATATAAAATTTTAGTCCTGTCAAATCAAGATACTTCATAGGCGGTTTAGACGAGATTAAAAACATGGCGACTAAAATACATCAATTTACGTCAGCCCGAACTAATTTGACAGGACTAAACTAATACTTATCTTCTGTCCTTTTCTTAATGAAAAAGTTGCAACGAACTTAAATTTAAGTTTCTTGTAATTGTATCTACTACTAAAACACCTTTGATCATAATAAATAATAAATAAACTAGAGTTACTTACCATCATCAATTAGGTATTTGACTAAAAAAACTAATTAGTCCGTCAGTCAGATTTCCAAAAAAATACTAGACACGTATTTTTTCTTTTTTCATATAAGCAAAAATTGAAGACGACACAGTGCGTTGAAAACTCGTGTGACGTCACTGCACGCTACACTTTTTAGCGACCAATGACGTCACCAGCCACCACTCCTGATCTTTGATGCCTTTTATATTTGTCAATTTTTAAACAAAAAATACGTGTCTAGTATTTTTTGGCAATCTGACTGACGGACTAATTAGACTAGTCAGGCAGGATCGCAGACAAGCTCTAGATTATAACAATAAAAAGAAATATATATCTAAAATATTTATTTATAATCAATAACCTAGCAAGATCGTAATTAGAACTGCCAATTAATCGATATAAAACAGCGTACAAATAATAAATAAATATAAAAATATTTATTTCATCAACTCATGTAAATAACATTATTATTAAGTTTGGAGTTATTTTTTAAACAATTTTTTTTTTTATAATTTTGTTCCGCTCCTCCAGTTTACATTAACTATGTATGTAACTGAAAGTTCAGTGAAAGAAAATAAACAATTTAATAATTCTAATGGTAAGGGTATACATACCAACGACAGAGGTTCTTTGGTTGTTCATCCGAAGAGGCCGTGCTCAGACTATAGTTAAATAGCCTGTTCAGAAAAAATTTCATCGTCCAAGTTTAGGTGAAATAAAAAAATTGAAAATGTATTTATAAAAACTTACACAGGAAGATCACAAAACTAAACACAATCCCCTTTATTCATAAACGTTGCCTAAAGTTAACTAGTGACTAGCGGTTACTTAACCAAACATTTTTGACGTTTTAACGTCCTTAACTTTAATAATCGTTTATGAATAAACACCAAAGTGTTTAAGGGGTTTATTCATGAACGATGAATAAAGTGACGTGCAGACATCAAAAATGTATGGTTTAACAATCGCTAATCACTAGTTAACTTTATGCAACGTTTATGAATAGAGGGGTAAGTTTTACACGGAATAACAAGCATGTTTTATTTCGTAACAGTAATAACACAAACAACGTGTGTGCACTGTTTTCTGTCTGTGACGTCACTGAGCTGGATGTCAATCCCTATCATCAGGTGGAATGACAATTCAATTCAAGCTTACCTCACCTAAGTTGTTACGATGAGATTTTTCCAGATTAGAAAGTCTTTTTCCAGCATCAGATTTAACTGTACCAGATAACTCTCGTATCGGGTACAAAGCCATACACGTTATTCATTTTACCTCTTCTGGATAATTGGTTTATAGTTTTTTTTAATAATTATAAACTAGTGCTTGATCGCAATCCCGCCAGATGGTAAGCAGTGATGCAATCGTTGATGGTAAAGCGCGCTAGTTTAATAAGACCATTTACTCAAAAAACTAACTGAATAGGAAGGAAGACGGCAGTTGAGCGAGGTGATGCAACCCAGAGGGAAACTGGTCTCCACGACAAAACTCCCGACACAAAAACGTTTGGCGCATCGTACCCAGCACACATCGCAACACAGCTGCTCAGACCCGTCCTCCGTACGGATTCACCAGACATCATAGCGGAACACGACGAACCGCTTGGCGGCAAGACTTTGTCTGGTGGGTGGTAACTAAAAACTAAGTAACTAACTATTCTAAGTATTTTATTCTATAATGTAAACAAATAATAACAATAGATAACAACAATATCAGATATTTTACAAAAATACTTAATTGAATTCAATTCCAATAAATACGTAAAAACCACATAGCATTTACTAATATTCCATATAGGTATACACACACAAAACAGGTAGGGTAATTGCGTAACATTCTATATGTTTGTATGGATTTCATTGTGATAGTTCAACAACATTAATTGCTGCGTTTACTTGATTAGGGAGAGAAATTTTTCGAACATATGGACCAATGGATTAGCAATAAACTTCTAAGTGATTATAATAATAGGTACATAATTTGTTACGCAATTAGGGTGGTTTACATTTTTCCAAAAGAAAATTATTGAGTTTTGTTTAAAAGAACTTGTAGGTATGAGCTGCGGTATAAATAACCTGTTAAATAATTACAGCTTTGAAAAACATATTTATACAGAGTGGTGCTGACCATACGACAATAAATTAAACATCGTCTACCCATAAAAAATCATATAAATATGTCTATTAGTTTGGTCCAGGAAATTATTTTTAATTTTTCACATATTCTACATGATGTACATGTTGATAAGGAAGCGCTTACAGTTTAATGACCGCCGCATCCTGCGGTTATAATAGTAACTTTAGTAATAATGGCGCAAAAAAAGCAAGTCGATACAGGATCGCGCTGTCGCCGAGCGGAGGTCAGGGAACCAATATTTCTAAAGGATGTTCTATTTCGTTTGCAATTTTATATGAGTTAGTTCGTTTGAAATTTTTTTTTTTTTTTTTTATGCTAGGTTTTTAGGATTATTCCTATGAACCAGCATTGTTCGTGTTTTCATTTATTGTCGTATTGTCAGCACAACTCTGTATAATAATATAGTACCCATCTTTTCTACCAGAACCCTCTATACTTTTATGTCTTACCTTAGGAGTTATAAAAGGTATAATCAATAGCATTTCGTTGGCGAGTATGGTTATGCTCACCATTGATGCAAAGGAGCTGTGTGTTGTAGGTCTTGATCGAAGATCTGCAGCCTGTGCACCACTTCACACACACCCATAACACCTTAGGATTGCCTTCGCGGTTCGAGCTGTGTTGATAATACCGGTGCTCGCCCATTTGTAGCATTGGCTTGCCTCTGCGTGATTCGGTGAACGTTATTTCGTTACCTTAAAGAATAATCTCTAGTGTACAAAAGATGTTTACGAAAATCGTTCAGCAATATTATATTAAAAATAACAGAAATACTTCCAGCATAGAGTATAAATATTAATGTACGTTCGCATCTGCTCAGCCACCAGGGAAAACAGATGTCATGTTATGAGTTATATATGTAGGTATGTATATAGGGTTTCTAGTTGAGGTGTAACATTTCAACGGAAATTAATAAAATCATGGCCTTACCCAGCTTCTGGTTTTTGCTGGTCTTCTGGCAGTTTTGTTTTTATCTTTTCGCTTTTTTCTTATTCTTCTTAATTTATTTGCTTATCATTAACCCTTTTTATTTATTTATTTATTTTAAGTCGTGGTGGCCTAGTGGTTAAAACACCAGCCTCTCAAGTATGAGTGCGCGGGTTCGATTCCAGGTCAGGCAAGTACCAATGTAACTTTTCCAAATTTATATGTATTTTCTAAGTATATCTTGGACACCATTGACTGAAGGTGAAGGAAAGCATCTTGAGGAAACCTGGACTTCGAATCTGAAATTGCCAACCCGCATTGAGCAAGCGTGGTGATTACGCTCAATCTTTCTCTGTATGAGAGGAGACCTGTGCCAAGCAGTGGGACGATAAAAAGATTGATGATGATGATGATGAATCTTTGTGCACTATAGTCGCACGCGGTTTTTTGTCAATTACACGGAACATTTTGTCAATGTCAGCGTGTAAATACTGCGTGGTTTATTTAAAAGTTAAAGATACATAAGTCCTCATTTATACTTTGTTTAATAATTAGGGGAGTTCAAACATGTTCTGCGATATTTCCAGGGGCTGCCCCCTCCTGCCCTACCCTGGGGACGTCCATGAATAAAATAATGGTTTTATTGCATTTCGTCTGACCCAACTAATTCAATAACTATTAGGTACAGGTTTAAAATAAAACAGCTGTTTAACATACATATTTAATTTTTGTAAATATAAAAGCCTAAATATTAGATTTTGGACACAAAAAAATAATCAATATAATATACAAAAATCATAATAGTTTTAACTTAAGAGAACAAACGTTCGGTCGGCCTTAAAGTAGCAAGGTTTTTAAGGCCGGCCGCAATCACAGATTCTAGTATATTTACTAAGAACACAAATATAATTACATGGAAGCACTCATGAATGCTACCACGTAACTATGTTTTAATGTCCTTTGCTCTTGGTAAGTTCTGGGGCAAGACTGCTACTGGCCCGTTTCAGCAGAGTCATCAGAATGTGCGCCAAGATTAATTTATCTGTACAACCTGCAAGAATCTACCGCGCGCCCGACCCCCACGCTGTTACCGCTCACGCCATCGACGCAGTATCACGCGCTTATGTTATAACTCTTGCGGGTTGTACGTACAGATGCATTATATACCTTTTTTTATATATAAATTATAAACTAGTGCTTGACCGCAATCCCGCCTGGTGGTAAGCAGTGATGCGATCGTTGATGGTCCCTTATGCTTTAGTGGTAAAGGGTCTAGCAGGATAAATAAGACGAGTCGCCCCCAAATGGAAACATGGTTCGAAACTTTTGTTTTAATAACGACTCGATGAATAAATACGATTCATGTAAGTTTTGCGATCAGATTTTGCTTTGCCCTTGAGGTATGAGAAAAAATAACCGTACGCATGACTGTTATTCAAAGTAACATATATGTCAAAAACTAATTAAGCTAGAGGAATAAAACCAAGACGAGGCTTTACAGAGTATAGTACTCGTATACACCTACGTATTTTTTTTTAATTTTCAGGATAACTTTTTGTGTAAAAATAACAAAGACATTTTTTTTTGGGGTTCTCTTATATTTACAGTCTCAAAAAATAATATATTATATGCTATGTTCCTTTAGAATGCAATACTAGCGGCCCGATACGTGCTACGTATAAAGTGAAACAGTAAAAACAAATTTATTGGATCATCAAAATTATTTATTGAAACATAAAAGATTTTTTTTAATTGCTAGCAATTTTAAAACTTAATCCAAACCATTTAGATAAACAATATTCTTTGTTTTTCCATTTCTAGCATGTATAAACAAACGACTGGGGTTATCAACTCTCGAACAGACAACATAAAGTTGAAATGTGAAAAACATGATTCCTCCATATTCACACTACAAACGTGAAATGTTTTAAACGTGAAAATTGGGCTTTATTGGTGGACATAGCATATGATAAATGCACTGGATATTGTAATGGTTTGAGCTCAAATGGCATATAAGTTGGGATCATAGGGATACGCGGTATCAAACAAACTTCTCCTTTTGATTTACCAGCTAAAATCGTAGCTTCAATTAAATTTGGCAATAAGTTTGTCACTGCCAATCTGGTGCCATTACACAGTTTTGGTTGATTACAAAGACAGTGGCATTGATTTTTATATCACCGTTCATTGAATTCATTTGTTACATAAAAAGGTGATAAATGAAGAACAGCTCTACCGATTTTGTTCAAACTTCAGATAAATTATCTAATAATTAGTCACAACAAAGCCTAAATACTTGGTTTGGATAGGTGAGTCCTTTCTTGAGTTATAAAAAGACAAAGAAAGTGAAATTGATTTTTATATATATAAACAGAAGATCCCTCTCTTTAAACATGTCATTATATTTTATCTGCTCTTGTATAATGATTATTAATTAGATGTATATATTTAGTTAAACTAGTATGATATATTTAACGTACAAAGTTATTGTATACTCTATGTAAATAGTACACTGTAGACTACCTACACTATTTCTCTCTCCTTCCCCTTAGTATTCCATCCAAAGGTTGTCTGTAAAAGATCGCTCTTAGCGATAAGATCGCCCATTATGTCACCCATTGTAAAATCTTAATATTTGTGTTCTGTAATCTATATGGTGTACATAATAAAGAGTATTCTATTCTATTCTATGATCCACCGTTCATTGAATTCATTTGTTACAAAGAATGTGATAAATGAAGAACCGCTCGAGCGCTTTTTGTTCAAACTTCACATAAACCATCTACTAATTAGTCAAAACAAAGCCTAAACATTTGGTTTGGATAGGTGAATCCATTCTTGAGTTATTAAATTACAAAGAAAGTGGCATTGATTTATATTTTTTTATTGATTTATAGATATAGATTACTCGTAGAAATAGCGAATGAAAAAAATTGTTGCAACACTTCGAAAAAAAGATGTGATTCACGCCTTATAGTACCCTCGTACTATAAGGCCGACTTAATATATTAGAAAGTTAGAATATTGGTAATTAATGATTGAATGAAAATTGGTAATGTTCAATAGCTGAAATAAATGCTCAAATAGAAAAGAAAAAACAAACAGTAGGTAAATATATGAGATATTTATAACCATTCCCACGAAATAATGGGCGATCGAACTTTCAGTACAATATGTGAAATCAGCACCCAATATTATTAAAGCAAAAATAAAATCAAGATATATTTATCCTGCTAAAACCCTTTAAAAATCATTTAAGAAACTTTTGACAGATTACGGCAGCTTGATAAGCTGGTGTCTGACGAAGGCAATCTCATACAAATTCTATTCGAATTTGTAGGTATGTGTTAATTGAGGAAATCTTGTCTTGGAATCTTGTCAAAGGATGCTTGTTGCGTCTGCTTGTGATTACAAATGCGGGTGATTATGCATGTTCCTGATATCGACAATAACATTGTTATTTGTCCTTATGGCAGCTCTGCAGCCCGTCCCCGACTTGACACAGACAAAGTAGCCTTTCTCGCCCCTACTGTTGCTGTGCTGGTTGAATCGGAACCCATCGTACAGAATCACTGGCTTACCATACTTCGAAAGTGAGAAAATGAACTCTGAAATAAAGTGTGATGAGAAAATCAATCGTTGGGTCAGAGTGTATCGTTATGGGTGCAATGGAGCGATGACTTCAAATATTTTTCTCTTTTTTTTTTCAAATAATTGTACATTACTTTACCTCAGCAATCAGCAGTGCGATTTTGTAACTTGACAAACTACGCGTGAAAACTTAAACTAATGCTAAGGAATTGATAATACTTACTGACGGCACACTTTAGGCTCACTTCGATCGGAAATAAAACAATCATTACTCACCTTTAATAGTTTTGTAATTTGGTATTTCATTTGCCTCAAAGAATATAGTGAATCTCCGGTAGCCCGACAAACACTTTGCAGGGCAGAGTCGAATTATCGAATTTGTCGGATGATAGAGTACTGCCTAGTCCGATTTTTTTTTTACAAAAGCGTAGGTACCTTGCTGCTTTCGGGAAGCTACGTAGAATCTTCTCGTCCGAAATACCGCAGTGTCTCAAGACAAAAGTCTTCGACCAGTGTGTGTTGCCAGTGATGACTTATGGAATTGAGACGTGGTCGCTAACAATGGGCCTTATAAGAAGGCTCAAAGTCGCTCAAAGGGCAATGGAGAGGGCTATGCTTGGGGTTTCACTGCGCGATCGAATCAGGAATGAGGAGATCCGCAGAAGAACGAGAGTAACCGACATAGCCCGAAGAATTGCAACACTGAAGTGGCAATGGGCTGGACACATTGCCCGTAGGACCGATGCCCGATGGGGCCGACGGGTTCTCGAGTGGCGACCACGCACCGGAAGACGTAGCGTGGGTAGGCCCCCGACAAGGTGGACCGACGACCTGGTGAAGGTCGCGGGAAACCGCTGGATGCGGGAGGCGCAGGACCGGTCGTCGTGGAGAACCTTGGGGGAGGCCTATGTCCAGCAGTGGACGTCTTTCGGCTGAAATGATATAATAATAATATAATATAATATATAATAATAATTTATCATTTATTCTCTCTTCACAAAGTTGATTTGTAATAGTGTGTACAAAAAAAAAGTATCAGCTGAATTCCACCTTTGTGAGAGACTGGTGCCTGCTATAGGTATTTGGAGAAAAACCTGTGTTACAGGTCACCAGGCCCCTTCCATTGCTAGAATTAGCTTTAATGTAGATACCGTGCAAGAGTAACAGAGAAATATTAGGCATAACAAAATAAAAGTTATAAATAAACAACATGCTTAACAGATAAAAGTAAAAGCAATATGATATACTAAAAATAATACTAATAAATATAAGAAATACCTGCCTATAATATTGCAGAATTAGTTGTGAAGTCATGTTGTGAGACGATGAGTGAGTGTGGTGATCTTGTGTGGAGTGTTGGAGTAATGTGACATGTGATTGAGTAACTAAGATCAGCAGTGTGCGAGTGAGGGAAATTTTTGTATGGTGTAGCCTGCGAAAGTTATTTTTCAAGGAGCCAGGTAGCAGTTACGTGTTTGTGGGGATTAGTCAAAATTAGGTTTATTTCAAAATGGTCAAAAGATTTTCGGTTTTGTGATAGTCTAGGGTTTTTAAGTATTTTTTTATTTCTATAATACAGCTTGATCGAGTTTTTGGATATAGGTCTAAGAGTTTATTCAGTTTATTATAAAGAAAAGGCCCAAGGAAGCAATAGAATCTTGTAGGGAGTGTTGATTTGAATTGAGCTGTGGGACAGACCCTACCTTTTCGCCGGTTGTCTTTATGTAGCTCAACGTCGAATTGTGTTTGAGAATGTTTTTTAAGTAACGTAAGTAGTATGAACGTTTGTCTGACAGTGAGGATGCCCCACTTCTTGTATAGGTCGGTAGTCGGAAAGCGAAATGATGATGATGATGATGTAGGTACCTTGTAATCCAGCAAATTACATATCCAATGATAAGATTACAAATCATACTTCATTATGTATGTCAAATTTAGTACCTAAATTAAACAATACAGTAGAAAGATTACGTTTTATTATAAAAGTAATAGAATTTACAAAAAAATATGCAATAAGTTCACTGGTACAAAGTATTATTTCCTAATGTAAAGCAATAACTTTACATTAGGATATAATTGTGTACAAACAAATGTACATATTATGTATTATAATATCAAAGTTAATGAATCAATCAATTTAACAAGCATGAAAATATTCATGGAATAGCTAATACTTGTATGTAATACATAGAAGATGTCAGATTATAGAGGGTGCAGTATTAGCCAGGGACCTGATTAGAGAAAAAATAACGTAAGAGCGTGGAGAGAGCTGTGATTCCAACTGCTAGACGACTGAAATCGCATTAGCGATAAGGCCGCCCATTTTATGTTTTTTTGTGTTGAATGTTTTTGTTCGATGTTTGATTGGTGTACAATAAAGAATATAAGTATAAATAAATAAATGCAATAAATAAAATAAAACCAAAATTGTTAATTTGATTGTTTTAATGTTGTAGTTAATTTTGGATATTCTGGTACTAACTCCATCAAATCTTAGGACACAAGTATTACAAAATTAATTTTAAACTTGAATAAGTCCTCAAGTTACTGTATCAAAATTACGTATTTAAATAAATTACGTATTTAATTATAGCTGTCAACTATAACTGTTGAAAACATCATTAAAAAGATAATGCCATGATTATTTTAATACCAAAGTAGATGTACCCTATGTGCCTTCGTTACCGATCATGGTATCGCGATAGTACCGAGGTCCACAGACCAAGGCATAATCACAAAATCGTCCCCGCACGAGGCAAGTCTACGTCCTCCGTCCGACGTCTTCGGATAATTATGAACATTGCCAACGCTCTAATTATAATAGTTAAAATATAAGGGCGGCAGACCACAACGAACCGGACAGGTTAAAATCTAAAAGGAAGACGCGTAGGCTTGCAAAAGATAGCAAGAGTGGAATAAATAATCTAACAATAATTGGGATTAAAATATAGAAAACATAACAGTAGCGCACAGAAGCAATGAGTTAAATATATATTATAGAACAAATAAGTGCAATTTTCTTTTATAACTTTATTGTGCATATTTAAAAATGTGCTAATTAAGTTGGTAGCTAACTTAAACACATTAGACTAATAACAACTATACAGTATACAATCATAACAACATAGAATAGAATATTTACACTTTAAAATGCTGCACTACACCTAGTACCTACCACATACATTATAGTAACGACGATATGAGTTCTATTGTATTACAAGCAACCAAAAGCTCTAGGCGGTTTGACTACATAGCAAAACTTCGCGATTTCCTTACTATTAAATTTAATATTAAAGTACATATTACTACATATTATAAAACAAAGTCAATTCCTCATTTCCTATGTCTCTGTGTATGATTAAATACTTAAAACTCCGTAACGGATTTTGATGCGGTTTTTTTAATAGATAGAGTGATTAAAGGGGAAGGTTTATATGTATAATAAATATGCATTAAATTATGGATAAAGACTATTATTTTTGAGGTTTCTAATGTGATGTCGTAAATAATAATTTTTTTTCCGCGTTTGTAGTGAAACGCAGGCTGAACACCACGAAATTTATCAAAATAATGTACTATTGTACACTTTGAAAAGGTCTATAAAAAACTACGCCATAGTAATGTCTATCTCTTATGGATATCCCACAATAACATTTTTTGGCATTTACTTTTTACGACAATTACCGGCTAATTTTGGAAGCGATTTTAATCAATACAGCATTAATCCTCATCCAATTTACCTTTAACACATTGTTGATTTAATAAAGATCTATATCACCCTTTACAGCATATATGGTTTTTATACAACGCAAAGAGTAAAATAATTAGATACAACGTTCACAGTTTTTCTGTAGTGTACTCGTATTTAGTATCAAACTGCACCAGTGCGAAGCCGGAACGGGTCGCTAGTTCTATATATATATATCTTTCAGAATAAATTCTCCAAACGATGGTGTAACCGCATCAAAGTCCATTGCGTAATTTAGAAGAACAACGCGACGAAGCAGCACGTCACAAAATGCAACTTCATTTATATGTAATAATACCTAAGCGTTCATACACACGAGCGAAACGCGTCAACGGCAGAGGCACCTGCAGTTATCGACAACGAATCGCTCGTGTATTTGAAGTACCAACACTGCAACCACTTCACCGAGAAAACTGAAATGAGCGTGGAGGACGCGTATATTTCTGTATGTGCTTGTTTAAACTGTTGTTTCACCATTTAGATTTACTTTTTTATTTTTATTAATATTACATTCTTATTGTACTACCGTTTCGGTGGCACTTGTAATTGCTTGCTGCACCGTGTGACGTCTGTACGTCGGCGCTGGCTGTCGCTGAAAACCAGCGCTGTGTTACATAGAGTCGCAGCATAATGCTGAGCGATAGCCGTTTTGCGTGTATGTGACGCATGTTCACTCAATTATTTCTTATTTTTTGTGTTTTTGTAAACTTTTGTGTCATATTTACCGCAAATAAACGTGTTTACTTTTTTTCTTTCTTCTTTAACTGTTATTCCAACTGATTGATGACTGCCGTCGCATTTACGCTGACGTGTGCACCTCAAGTGCACGCACACTCATATATTATTAGTGTGCGTGCGTGTAGCAAAGGCCATATTAGAACTCATTGTTTGCATGATTATGAGAATTCAGTTCCTTAAAGACCTGATTGCGTATAAGAACGAGACTGGCCTTGCATCCATTGTTCTTCTTGCTGCATTTCCACCACGTCTTCTCGTTGTAAGTAATCTGCCTGTTGAATCGATATCCACAGTATACTGCAATAGGCCGGCCTTGTCTGGACGTCAGAAATTGTATTTCTCCTATAAGACATAGTCGTATGTATAAATAATAATAATAATCCTTATTACACAAAAATGGTACAAAGTGTGAAGTCCCTGACTCCTGTGCTATGTGATTGGATTGATATACCTGTGTTACAAGAGCCAACATATATTATGATTTTATATCAACCTTTAGACTGTAAAACTATAGTAATTTATCTAATGGCTACATAATGGAAAAAATGAAACAAAGAAAAATTTGTTAATTTGTTTTAATGCTGTGGCTAATTTTGGATTTTCTGGTACTAACAACCATCAAATCTTAGGACACAAGTATTACAAAATTAATTAACTTACGTCCTCAAGTTACTGTATTAAAATTAAGTATATAAATAAATTATGTTTTAATTAATTATGGCTGTCAACGATAACTGTTGGTAACATTATTAATAAGTAATCATTAAAAACACAATGCTATTACCGACCAGGATATCGCGATAGTACCGAGGTCCACAGGCCAAGGCACAATCACAAAATCGTCCCCGCACGAGGCAGGCTTGCGTCCTACAACGTTTGAAGACTGCATAATTATGAACATTGCCAACGTACTATTTTTTTTGTTAAAATATAAGGGCGGCATACCACGACGAGCTGGATAGATTAAAAGCTAAAAGGTTGACGCGTAGGCTTGCAAAAGATAGCAAGAGTGGAGGGAGGCCTTTGCATCGCAATAGGACAGTGTGGGCGGGCATACGATTATCATAATTACTTATGATTGTTTTTTTTATGTTCATGTGGTGCTAACCCTTAAGTAATAGTTGCACTGTATAGAGTAAAAACGCATATGATACTTTTGTGAGTAGAATAGTATAAACATTGATTATAGAAAATTGGGTTGTACCCTAAAAAAATAATTTAATGTCCATGTCCATCCGATAGATTTATAAAAAATATTGAACACGTATTTTTTTTTTCTTTCATTCAAATACTTAGGAAGATATATTGATTTGAAATGTCGCATGACGTCACGCCGTGGTACAAAATATACCACGGCGTGACGTAATTAGCCCCCCCTCCGTAACTTTAATACGCTATATCTCAGCAGTTTTTGGTAATTTCGACAAAATAAAAAATACGGGTCTTATTTCTTTTTATTCGTCCGGATCGCAGTGGCGTCTACAACGTAAGGGTGGAAACTCGGCGTACGCCGCGTCGTCCGATGGTGGAACGGAGATGGGGGAATTAAATCATTCAATTCCCTTGCACACTCACCAGAATGAAAATTAATACAAATTTCAATAAATAACAAGTCACAAAACAAATCGATGACTGCCGATGACATTCGATGTGCTTGTATTTATTAAGATTTAGTGCTGCCCTACTTTTAAAATTATTAGCTTCAGAAAGATCTATTTTCACGATTTTATAGACAAGCTATACATCTTTTTGCATAATATTTTTTAGCAGGGTTGTTTTTTAAGTTTAGCCCGCCTTTGTAGGCATTAGTAGAACCAGTTATCGATACCTAACAATACCTTTACGGATCGGACAGGGTTTTCTTTACATATTATAGAAAAGCGAGGACGTAAAAGAGATGGTGCACCGCCCTCAAAGAAATTGAAGAGCAAGATAATGATGATGATGAATGTGAATGGGCACAATTATTTCTTAATTTCTAGTCATGGGTGTGATCTCTAGTTTTGATAACTTGATTATTTATAGTTCCAACCATGCCGCGACAGTGATAGTTAGAGGACCATTTCACACAACGCCACACCTTCTTTGCGGCGTTCGGGTTTGTCAGGTTGTACTCTTGTCCTCTATAGACCAGCTTCGGTTTCCCGTATCTTGATGACGTCAGAAATAGAGCTGAAAAAGAAACTTGTATACTTGAATCCTGATGTTAAGTTAGTTTTAAGTGTATTTCTATTTAAGGTTAATCTAAACCCCTTAACTGCGTGTGGTTGACTTATACTCCTGCAGTTATAAATCAGGCCGGGAGCGATAAAACGGCCCTTCGATATATTTTACAATAACATTTCAGACCACGAGAGCAACAAAGCCATTGTTCCTCTCGTGGCCTGGCTGCTTTTGTTGATGTTTATGCCCTTGACTCTGTTAATTATCTTTGTATTATATTTTCCATAAAGTTTCTTGGTTTTTAAGTAACTTGTGTCTAGTATTCTATCTTTAGAATATGAAATCATCAATATTTTTGTTTTCGACGGCATTAGGCCCAGTACCTAACTATTCTTTTAAAGCTTTACTAGTACAAAGATAAGTTAAGTACCAAAAATCGAACATCATCATTTCAGCCGACAGACGTCCACTACTGGACATAGGCCTCCCCCAAGGTTCTCCACGACGACCGGTCCTGCGCCTCCCGCATCCAGCGGTTTCCCGCGACCTTCACCGAATTTCATTAAATCAAACGTGATTTAATGAAATTCATAAATTATTATTTAGTCGTTGATTATTTTAAAGATATAAATTATAAAAACTTATATTATTTGACAAACATGTTTAATAAAAACATAGTGAGTAATTAATTGTAAACTTTAATATACGGCACTTAAACCTTTAACAAAATAAGATACACTTTACTAAAACGTATTATAATAATATACCATTTAATGTTTAATATGTTTATCTTTAATAGATTGCGGTTCTCCATAAACAGTGGTGGTCCTGGCTGTGTCCTCCATTTAATGTACCTATCTCCATACCCGTCTGCCATCCGATTTCCCATCCTTCAAACTAAATTTATTATGTTTGTAATACGGACGGCAGCTGGTCAAGCTACCCGAAACTGTCAAATATTTCCAATCAACCTTGAGCCTTAACACTTTAGAAATAATGATGAAAATCTTTGAAAGTAATCTGACAGATTGTAGTAGCTTGATGTGCAGTCGCCTGTACATCATTTTATTCCCTCTCCGAGATAAAATGAATATGCTCTAAAATATTAACAGAAAAAAAAAATACGCTAACTAAACAATCTGCATTAATATTAAACCGATTCTATTATGTCCATATTATTAATTTCGTCAAGGGTTACGGTAGGCTCGACCGAAATGAATGAATGAATATGAATAACAAAACAAAAAAATATTGATCTCGAGTCAATAACATATTATATCCACTAAATTCGGATTGTAGAGTATTTTGTTAAATTCTAATGATGCTCACAGGTGAATCGCAGTCGCCATATTGGCCACTCTAGCAAAATGTCACTGTCACCGGTTGAATCTATACTAATATATAAAGCTGAAGAGTTTGTTTGAACGCGCTAATCTCAGGAACTACTGGTCCGATTTAAAAAATTATTTGTGTTGGATAGCCCATTAATCCAGGAAGGCTTTAGGCTACATAACATCACGCTGCGACCAATAGGAGCGGAGCATAACTAACTCTACGTGAACGAAGTCGCTGGCGGCCGCTAGTATTTAATAAACATTGCGTTTACACCGTTTCTGTTTGCGAGCTACATTATATGAATTTTCCCTTTAATATTGATTAAGAACCGATAACTCAAGTAATATCCACCTGTATGTGTATTATGAGGCATATTTCACCAGAGCAAAGACGGGTTTTCATCTAGTAATCCAGAAAAGTTTGTTTCTTTGAACGCACCGATCTCAGGAACTACTGGTTCAAATAAAAAGATTTCTTTGTTTTGGATAGTCCATTTATCGAGGAACTCGTTAGGCTATATAACATAACACTGCGACAATAGATGCGAAGGATGAGAGGGGTTCAGTTGTGTGCACTGCGTAGACTAGAATAATAGCAGAAATTGACGCGGACGATGCCGTGGGTAACTGATACTCTTATACATAAGTATGACTGTGGCTGGGTCTCTGGGTATTAATTATAATTAATATAACATTTGATATCGCCCTTATGTCGAAAATATATATCGTGAACGCTGAGAAAGATAAATCAAGTGTCTTGACTTAGTACACGAGGTTGTTGTGATGTGAGACATGGACTCTGCAGTCAATGTAGTGATAAATTGTTACAACAAAGTGAAGACACTCGATCAACACCTCAGACTTTCGTTGTGCATCTGGGTCTAGGACATTAGTGTGGCACAATAAGGAGGTACATTGTTTTTATTTTTAACAAATCTTCATAAACAAACCAAAAATTAACATAAACTTAACACTTTTCAATCCAAATATTACTAACATAAAAAATGCAAACCTGAAGCCACAATAAAGCCGGATATACATTTTGAAACTACCTGCGCAAACTTAGTTATTCCTCTTCTTCAGCCTATAGATGTCCACTGCTGGACAAAGGCCTCCCCAAGGCTTTCCATGATGACCGGTCTTGTGCTGGCCGCATCCATCGGCTTCCCGCGAGGTATTACACTTAGGTATTCATTGATACATACTTTCACGTATAACCTTAGGTATTACACCTACTGACTCTTCAAAATGTAAATCCGGTTTAAAGCAACGTGCAAGAGAGTAACTCATTTAAAATATTATTTAAAAAATGTTTAATGATTATGAATATCCCTGATCTTGTCAATTTTATTCTCTATGATGGTAATGACTGCCCGACACCCGCGGCCCCACTGGTTGCACCTAAACAAATTCTTTGCTTCCCCCTTGCCTGTGTTCTTCCTCAAGTATCTGTAGCCTCCTAGCTCGACCACTGGGTTACCATGACAAGATGTTGTATAAACTGGAACTAAAAAAAGATGTTTTTAACACGCATTTATTAGCTTCACCTGTCTGCATGCATAATTCTTTGTAATCGACTCTTTTGTAGTACATTGTGACCCACTTTACAAGAGCAGATGTAATTTAAACTTCGTACACTTATTAGGAACAATAAAATATAGTTTAAAAAATAATTAAGATTTTAATGTTAATTAAAAAGAATATATAGAAATAAATTGAGAAACCAAAAAAAAAATGTTTTGGAAAAAGCGTGGCGTGTACTATATACATAAGTACAGTAGCTCTCAAAAACCCTACACTTTTTCCACAATAATACTATTTTTAACAATGATGAATACCCCAGAGCAACCCTTAGTTTCGCCTTTCACCCACTGATATCAATAGAGATTTATATCATATATTTTGACTACCATCACTTGTCCAGCCGTCTTATATGTTATTAAAGCTATTGTGGCGAGCCTAATAATACCATCTAGTATTGGACTCGGGAACTGAACTATCTTTAAAGGCTCATTATATAACATGGTTTCTTTGTACGTCATGTGTATAATATTGCATATTGAAACAAAACAAAGAAATTTACACGTAATTTATTATTATACCTTCCTATAAAAACATCCCATACAACTAAGTAGTCTAAGTCAAAGAATGGATGAACTTAAGCACTTCAATGTTGGAATACATCTGTTATTGTAATTTTAGCTCGGATTTATGAAAAATGTGCAATAAAGATACCTTAAGTAATAAATATATTTAATTGTCCATATCAGTGACAAATGTCGATTAACATGATTAATTTTACGAATCATCAAAATTGACACAAAATTATAAGGTAGGTAGGTACCTACGAATCAAAAAACAATTTTTTTAGAATATCAGGGGGGTAATCGCGCTAAATAAAATAGTTGAAGTTCAACTCTTGTTCCTATCTAACCCAGCTAGGGTTATGGTTTGGTTGCGATCCAATTCAATTTTGGTTGAATTATTTTAGCGCGATTTCCCCCCTGATAGTTTAAAGAGTTAATATTGTTTTAATTTTACTTCCGTTCCGATAACAATACAAAAAATACTAAAACATTAAAATTAAAAAACCGTGAAGTGCGATTGTGTGCTTTTAATACAGGGTGTCTCAGAACGGTCCAACTATTTTACAAGTGAACGAGACGCTAAATACGTGGAGCGGAGCTGGGGGAGGGGTAAAGCTAGCAAGCTCAGTTCTTATATTTTCAGTTGGCGCTATGCCTTACACCGGAGAGCAACGCTCGTTCTGCGTGCGCGCGTATTTCGAGAACAATCGATCGCTCATTCGTGTTCGTCATCTAATTCGAATTCATTATGGATTACGCAATATTGGAGAAACTCCTAGTAACGCCACTATCCTCGCGTGGATCCAGGCATTCAACGCTACTGGAAACACATTAGGCGATATTCATCATGGTCGTCCAAGAACAGCAAGAACCCCTGGGAACATTGAGTTAGTAGCGGATTCTGTAAGACAACAGCCTCGTGTTAGCATTAGAAAGCGAAAATCGCAATTAGGCTTATCTAGAGCAACAATTTACCGCATAATTAAATCTGATTTGCATCTTAAGGCCTATAAAATTCAGATTGTGCAAAAATTGCACGAAAATGATTATGTTCTGAGATTAAATTATGTAAACATAATGTTAGACAGATTTAATGATTTTGACAACATTTTCTTTAGCGACGAGGCCCATTTTCATTTGAACGGTTATGTGAATCACCAAAATTGCCGATTTTGGGCCGAGAACAATCCAACACTGCTACACCAACGCCCTTTGCATAGCCCTAAAGGTACAGTTTGGGTCGCAATGTCGAAGAAGTGCATAATAGGCCCTTATTTCTTCGAAGACCATAGAGGCAGAGCAATTACGGTGACTTCGGCGCGGTATATTGAAATGATACGCGATTTTTTTGGACCAAAACTTCGAGAAAGTGGACACTACAACTGCCTTTCGTGGTTCCAACAAGATGGAGCCACGGCACATACCACTAACAACTCGCGAGCAGCATTACAAGAATTGTTCCCTGAAAAAGTGATTTCGCGAAGGGGTAACATTGAGTGGCCACCGCGAAGCCCTGATTTAACCCCACTTGATTTTTTCTTGTGGGGTTATCTCAAGAGTATTGTTTACGAGAATAATCCACGAACTTTGCAAGATCTGAAGAAAAATATTGAAGAGAAGATCAAATTGATTCCTCAACAACTTCTTGGTAAAGTCTTCAATAACGTCCGCACAAGGTTCGAAGAGTGTCGTCAAACAAACGGGCGTCATTTAAGTAATGTCATATTTAAAAAGTAAAATTTCCCTCATTGCCTATATTTTGGTATAAATAAATAACTAATTAGTAATAGCATTTTTTTTTAACTGATGTTCGAAATAGTTGGATCGTTCTGATCGTTCGTATGTAAAATAAACAAGTAATAAATAAGTAACAATAATAAAAAAGTTCTACACTGTTTGTCCATGTCTGTGTGTCATGTTGACTCAATGAGAATGTTCGTTTTTAGTCTTGACAATAACGTTCTCATACGTAGTGATGGCAGCCCTGCAGCCGTGAGCCCATCTCGTGCACACCCATCTCTTTCTCGGCTTATCTCCTATAGTGGCCTTATTGAAGCTAAAGTTATGGTCATTATACTGGATCATCTGGTTCCCCCTCTTCGATGTGATGAACACTAGCTTTTCTAAAATTAATCAAAAAAAAATGTTTTTGTTACGAAGTATTTTTGTTAAAACTATAGATAAATTAAACGAATGAACGTGCTATGTTATCTCTTCACTACTCTTGGTTAACTAAAACTAAACGCATTGATTTTATTTGGTTTATTTAACAAGTTTTTGTAGTACGTACATGGTGACGTGTATTACTGATAACAAGTGTGTGCCCCATTGACTTTGATGATAGTTTCTTCGTATGTAATGATGGAAGCCCTGCAGCCAAACGACCATTTAGTGCACAGCCATCTTTGTTTTGGTGAACCAGGCTTACCCTTATTGAGACTAAACCTGTTGTTTCTATACAGGAGCATCCGGTTGCCTCGAGCTGATATTATAAACTGACCATAATCTAAAACAGACTAAATCTGTGACTAATTTGTCGTAACAATATAACTTGAAAATAAAATATGTATTGACTTTTATTCATATAAACTAAAAGACATCTTTTTTTTGTTCTAGATGGAAAATTATTAAATGACCTCTCCCGGTCTCGGTTTCCAGTTAGGCACCGTAAAGATTCTCTGCTAGAGTCGACCTTGTGTAGTGTAGTGGAGGCTGGCAATAAAATAATTCTGGTCATCTTTGAACAGCCCAACGAGTTTAGACCTATGACATTTTTTTAGTTCCTCAACATTTGTTTGGAAAAAACAGTCTAATATAGAAGTGCAGATGTTCGCTTGAAATAAACATAATACGTTTTTTAGATTTCTTACAGTAAATACCTACAAGACTCCAAGAGATTTCTTCTTTAATTGATTCCTCAGTTTAAAGGAAAAGTTATCTCAAAATAAAACAAAGAATTTAAACATTCCAATAATGCCCGATGTTATTGTTTAAATGTAAAATATGAACATATTATATTAACACAAAAGCTAAAAATTATGACGTAATTAAAGTTCTAAAATTGTTAATAATACGCACACATAAAATAATTTTAAATAAAAGTAAGTACTACTGATAATTGACACTAAAACATAATTTAACATATATTAAAAAAAAGAACTTAGAATATACATTCCCATCAATCAGAATGAGATCAAATATAAAACAAAATCAACAATAAAAGAAATTACAACAAACAAGCGGCCTGTACCCTCTGTCAGAGCGAGCGTTTTATAAAGTAACTTTTGGAAAAATTAATGAATATGAACTATTCGAAGCACACAAAAGAAATTCTCAGAAAGAAGAGAAATCTGTGCATTTGATACTTGACTTGTAAAGTTTGGTTGCGTATAAAGGGCGAAAAAGGGATCTATACAACAGTAAAAATGTTATATGATGGTGTTGCCAACTACAGTTTTTCAACTGCACAAGAATTGTAACAAACCACATCGACAGCGCCGTTAGCGTAGCCTTTATGCCGTAGCAGTAAGGTCGATTTTCGTAGTGCAAGTGTTACATAGATGAACACTCAGATATGTGTCATATTCTAAAAGTGTTAAATTAATCATTATTTCTCTACAAAAAAGATCCGACATCACATCATTCATGGTTATGGCAGTTCTTATATGCAACGAAGTGGGTCCCCATGGTAAGAACCGTCGCCTTACATCCGTTTCCTCTTGTACAGGTCCATCGCACCCGCGGGCCTTTACAACGGTGGTATTTATTGAAACGGTGATGACCAATGATCACCACTGGTTTCCCAAATCGCGATGTTGAGAAAATAAGTCCTGAAAAAGAAAAACAGTATTTACCACCACATACTTCTAGAATTATTTTACAAATACTTTAATATCACAATCGACATTTTCTGAGCCTACAGGACAAGAAAAGATATATGGTCAGCCCTGGTGGTCAGATGCAAAGGTTATCTTTTAGCGAGAAGATAGCTGTCACCTACAAACAGGATTGGTTCGAACTAGTTTACTAGAGAAAGGAAAGCTATAGGCGTGACAGGTCATACCTGACAAAATACCTGATGAGGCTCTCGTTAGGCAGCTGTACCAAGGGATTGATTCAAAAAGGAGTACTTCTGGATAAGGCTTCCACAATCAGGATGTTCCTATGGGAGCAGGAAGCCCTAACAATCGTGTAGCTTGACCCTGTTTCCGATACCAAAAGAAAGTACAGGTAAAATCCGACAAAATTATCAAAAGGAAAGCGCTGGGATCGTAGCCGATGACATGTTTCTTAGATCCTCGAGAAAATGGCTTCTTAGAGATCACTTTTTGTGATTAACCAAAATTATTCAACCTACACTTCGTTAAATAGACGTAAACACTTACCCCGTTTCTTCTATTACCCGCAGACAAATTCACAACATTGCACAAATTACACTTAAATGTGTTACGTATTAATTTCCAAATAAGGCTTTAATTTGCAAAGAATTACGGAGCGACCGTTACTTTTGTCTTTCACCCATTGACAGCACTCCGGTCATCTTATTTTTACGCTAGTCACTTGTCCTCTGATTAATCAATCATACGTAGTTAAAATTGAAGTAAGCTAGTAACGCTATCTAGTATTGAGCTTGAGAACTAAACAATCGGTCATTACAGTATAAGTATTTAAATGAATCAATAAAGAAAGAAAGTCGTGGTGGCCTAGTAAGTCGCGGTGGCCTAGTGGTTAAAACACCAGCCTCTCAAGTATGAGTGCGCCGGTTCCAGGTCAGGCAAGTACCAATGTAGCTTTTCTAAAGTTATATGTACTTTCTAAGTTTATCTTGTACACCAATGATTGAAGGTGAAGGAAAACATCTTGAGGAAACTTGGACTTTAAGTCTGAAATCGCCAACCCGCATTGAACAAACGTGGTGATTACGCTCAATCCTTCTCTGTATGAGAGGAGCCCTGTGCCCAGCAGTGGGACGTTAAAAAGGTTGATGATGAATAAAAAAATAATAATGATAAAGCTTTTGCCCTAGGCTTCTGGTCGAAATTTGTCTCTACGGGAAACTTTTACCGGGATAAGAAGTGCACCAACCAAGGTCATGGTTTACCTATATGAAATTTCAATAGGATGCAACTCTAAATTTCAGGCAAATATAAAAAAAAGCTAACAGAAAAAGTTACTTTCGCATAATATGGATAGGACTTATGGATACTTACGCTTCGGAAATTGTAAATCGATGTCAAATGAAATTCGTGAATGTCTTGTGAACTTTTATTTTTTATTTATCCGGTAAATACAGTCAACCACAAACCACTAGCAACACTTTGCCCTTTAACTGACCTAGCACAGATAATTGATTTAATAGAATTCGAGGTCAGTTTGTTGCCACTGTGACATGTGAACAACTGCACAACCTTCTATAATCTAAACATTTTCGTAGACAGGTATGTATTATTTTATAATATTTATAAGCTTTCATAAAGAGTTTTATTTAATATCAATACTGTACAAAAAAAATCTTACTACTCTTCGACCAAGTTATTAACTGAATCAGTCATGAAGTCATCCATAAATATTTAAACGGTACTGTGGACGTTTAAGCCTGCTGGGAAAATGAAACGACTATTGGATAGCTTTAGAATTATTACATTGTTAGAACACCTTCACCTATTTCTGACTAAACTTGCCATGACACTTATAAATCAAATCCTAATAAACTATTTTACACCTTATTTTGAATTCGCTTGATGTGCAAATGCACCCCGCGCTACCTTGTAACTGGCTTCCACTTTAAGGTTACCTTTAGCGGACGTTCTCTGTACTGAGACACGAACTTGCCACATTTGGTTGTTTGGTTCTTGGCAAACTAAAAAAAATTTTAGTTCATTGCCTCTTTTCCTTTATATTACATTAAAAAAAAGTACAGAACATAAATATTAGTGTATGGTGAGATGTCCAACAGTGAACCAGTGGTACACATTGAGCCACCATTCTTACTTTGTAAATGCTTCGTTTTCAAACCGTGCTTGGACACGAATATACTCAGTTTTTACTGCGCCGCCTGCTGGTAAGTCGGGAACTAGCTAGCGTCAAAGACGTCCGAGTGGCGGATCGTAATACGATTTTCGGCGATAAAACGCAATAAAACGTAAGTATTACCTTTTCGTATTACTTCTGTTATGTGTACTTTTATTATGTGACGTTTATTATAACTAATAAGGCGTTTATTTGGCTATCCTATGCAACTAAAATCACTACAGTAACTCTTTTCATTTGTTTTTAACATCACCTTAAACGTTGAAGGGTGGGTGTAGTACACAGTGAACCGCGAATATAGTAATAAAATTGTTGTTGTTTCAGCATAGGGCGAATCAGGTCAGCGCCTAGGAAAATTGGAGGCCACACAAAAGAACACATCTTGCAAGCCATGTTGCTAGTAAAATATGGACGTTTCATATTTAAAAATAAAAAAACATTGTCAAAAACATTTAATTAATAAAGTTGATTACTTAGTAACATTTACAAGGCGTTTTATTGCTTTACCTTAGTTTTGTAGCATAAATAGTCATAATTTACTGTTAAATAAATAGGAAGCTTCACTGAGAACATAGTGATTCACTGTTGACATGGCCCCGGTTCAGAGTGTCCCACGTGGTGGACTCAGTGAGCCATTTGCCATCTTTTGAAAAAACTTAAATATATACTATCTTGTCGCGTTTGGTTCTAAAATGAATATGCAAAATTATAGCCAGATATATGGAAAGTCTTCTAGTAAAAAAAAATCTTCATTATCTTTAGAAACAGCTGAGCTATGAATGTGCAACTTTTTCATGGTTCACTGTTGGACACCTCACCCTAATCCTATTAAATTAAGTTACTCAATAGACAGTACAGACGTGATTAAAATCATAGCGAGTAAAAATATGGTTACTTTGTCATTTTCTTAATAAAATAGGATGAAAAGGATGCAATGAACTAAATGTTTAGTTTGTCAACAAAGTAAGCGGTGACATCTATCTTAATGTTTGAAATTAAAGTCGCGCTTCGACACAAGCGAAGTCTGCGTAATGTGGTTGATCTTCTGAACTACGCAACGAACTTAGATGTGATTTTCACCATAATTTTTAAAATTACTTCAGAAAGGTTTTTGTTTATATAAGTTACATAATTATAATAAAAAATCAATGTTTTGTCAAGTCTTAAAAATCGTACAAAGCAGGGTCAGCCCCTCAGTCGTATACAACGTTATTTTTTGTTTCTCCGAAACCTGAATTTACTTTGATCTACTACAATAACTAAATCGTTTACAATAATTTTTACACCATGTTATATTTTTCCCAAATACATTTAGAAATTGTTGCAGTGTGGTTACCGAGCGCGCTACGCAGCTTACGATAAATCATAGTACTGCGTCCGCGCAACAGCTGACGCTAGAGGTCAACGCATCGGACGCCTGCCCGAGCGAAGCGTGGACCAAGTTTTTGTTGAGACAGCTAAGTAGGATAACAAGCTCATGACTTTGTGGTTATTCATGATATCTTTTTGAAATTTCGTACATAGATTCCTTACTTAAAAATACTGGACACATGTTTCGGGTTTCGGATAAACAAAAAATAATTTATAATTCAATGTGTGTGGTAATTCTTAGCGGCCACGATGACGCCGTCAATGGTGACTAGTGACGCAGGACAGCCGCCAGACCTCGCTTTGACACAATACCATCGAGCTCTAGTGCCGCTTGTTTTAGGGTGCTTGTTGTATCTATAGCGTCCCATATTAATTACTGGTTTCCCACACCTGGAAATGCCAAACTCTGCCGGTTCTGAAAAAAAAAAAAATCAATTGAAAACCTATTATAAATTATAGTCCATTTTAGCTATTTTTAGCCCCAATCTGCGGAAAAATTCCTAGTTAGCTGAATTTTTGTATAAACCTTTATTATGGCATTGTAATGAAGATGTGAAAAATCGACATTGATATCGTGTCGACAAAAAGCGCACTAGTTTATTAAGAATGCATTCACGTACGGTCTGTATGTGATTGCATTCAACAGAGGCGGGGCAAGACCTAAATTTGATGTGGGCAAGACAAATTTCTCGAGGCCCTGTTCCATGGCGATCTGAAGTCGGATTTTATATAATAATAAAAAAAAACAAAACAATTAACAGTGCCAAGTTTTGATTGATAAAAATACAAATTATGATAAAAATTAATGAAAAATTAAAGGTTGTATTATAAGGTGGAGATAACAATACCAATAAATTGATCTATGCATCGGATAAAATACCATGTTCACATATTTTAAAATGATGACAGTTTCACAAAGGGATATTGCGCCAAAGCATAAAACCTTGTTGATATTTAATTTTGTGTCTGATTATGGCGGAATATGTTAAAAAAAATCCCAACACAATTAATTTATATATATATATATATATATATTTCTTGCTTGCAAAGCATACTTACAAATATTTGGCAGCGCGAGGCCCCTTATACCGCGAGGCCGTAGGAGGTGGCCCACGTCGACCTCGCCTTACGCCGCCTCTGTTTCTAGTCTACTTCAAAAACGGTTAATTTTACAGAAAATGCAAGAAACATTTTTTGTAGACAATTTCACCACAAACAATTTTTATAATGACCTTTATTGAGCTCTGAGCAATAGAACGCGAGATATTGGCGAAAAACTGATTTTCGTGACCTTTTGACCTTTATAACTTTTTCGGTCGGCACGATATCAATGTCGATTTTTCACATCTTCATTACAATGCCATAATAAAGGTATATTACGGCATCACATCTTCATTACAATGCCGTAATAAAGGTATATTACGGCATCACATCTTCATTACAATGCCGTAATAAAGGTATATTACGGCATTGTAATGAAGATGTGAAAAAACCTAAAATGACCGGACTATTTAGTCTATATGATATGATACCAACCTACGGAAGAAAACCAAAGTCATTACAAAGTAAAGTCTTTATTACAACAATAAATAGATTGCAATTACTCCTCGCGACAATGTTTGCATCGTAACAGTAATTATTTAAACATTACTCCACCCGAAACACGTGTCCAGTATTTTAAGTAAAGAATCTATGAACAAAATTTCGAAAAGATATCATGAAAAACCACAAAGTACGTGTAAAATGTATGAATACTCATCAGAATATTATTAAATATAATAAAAATTATTGTTTGGCACATTAACCATCACCATCACATACAATATATAAAGAAAACCCCGTCCGACCCTCGTTCGCCTGCGCATGTATTGCCTACCGCACATGTATTAAGTTACTTCTTTCTGCGAAATAATATTTATTTTAGGGGGATTTGTTTTAAGTTTCGCCCGGCTTTGTAGGCATTAGTAGAATCAGTTATCAATACCTAACAATACCTTCACGGATGGGACAGGGTTTTCTTTACATATATGATCGTACAGGCTGCCCGCAATTTTTAAATTTTTGTTTTCTTTTTCTATTAATGTTTACCGCAAGCAAACGGTAAGTATTTGGTTTCTTTTTCTTTTCAGGATTCATAAACAACAAAATCATGCTTCTAGTAAACATGTGTAGATATTGACCATATACAGGTGTCCAAGAATTCAACGTCAAGCCGAAACGGGGTGACATGAAATTTTGAAAATTATGAGCATTTAAGAAAACCTAGAAATTTGGTCAAACTGTAACCATTTATCAGTTATTGTGGATATTTTTTATTATTTTTGATCATTTAAACTTTGTTACCCTAAATAACATTTCTAGAACCATAGTCAAAAATAATGACACAAATGCTCCAAGTTTTCTAGAATTAGGACTAATTTAAACCTAGATTTCGAACGGTTTACGTTCAAAATCTAGTCGCAGCGTCTTCTCAAAGATAATCAAATGTCAAAAACTTGTCACTCAGAAAAACTGAGCGAATAGGAAGGAAGACGGTAGTTGAGCGAGGTGATGCAATGTTAAACCCAACAACACGACCGACGATGCTGCGGTAAAGGGATATTGATCTGAAGACCTTCCACGACCAAACTCCCAACACAACCATTTGGCGCATCGTACCCGGCTCATAACTGCTCAGACCCGTCCTCCGTACGGCTTCACCAGATATCATGCCGGAACACAACAAATCGCTTGGCGGCAAGACTTTGTCTGGTGGGTGGTAACATAATAAAGATTTATTCTATTCTATTCTATTCTATTCTATGCTGAAACTTGAGCATTAATACTTTAGCGATAAAATTGAAAATCTAATAGAAAAGTTCACAGATTGTAGTAGCTTGATGTGGTGTCGTCTATACAAGCGAACGAAGTATGTTTAACTAATATGTTTTCAAGTTGTTATATACTCGAATGTCATGTTGATGTTGATTATTGTTTATTACGATTACATGCCCAACAGTGGTGAGGTTTGCTTTGCAGCCGTAGCTGCTTCTTACGCATTTCCACCTTGCCCTGATTCCTTTGTAGTGACTGTCTTTGTTAAATCTGTACTCTCCTAACAGTATAACCGGTCTTCCAGCTCTGGACGTGGTAAACACAGGAACTGAAAGAAAGTTTTCAGTTTTATTATTTTGTTATTTCATAATATTCTCATTATAATTTTAACTAAGTACCCCGTGCAAAGTATTCGCAGATTCTTTTTAATCATATTTTTTTTTAAATCACTGAAATTTTCTGCAAAATCTGATATTTGTATATTTTTCCGATGTAGCATAGACGTAGTAGGACCTTTCGATACTGCTACTGTAGGCCTAGTATGAGTTTTCAATACGAAACTTGATCGTCGATATCGAGCGCGTTTGGCCCTCTCATTGGTTGAGAGTTCTTACGACCTTGAAGCGGGCCAATTGCTGTGTCAAACGCGCTCGATATCGACGATCGAGTTTCGTAATGAAAACTCATACTAGGTCTACTGATAAGTGATGCGACCGCGTGCCGCGTACCCTGCCTCCCGTCGCCCGCGCACCCATATGTTGCCTTGTACCCATGTAAGTTACCTCCTTTTGCGATTTTTTTTTATGTTTAGCCAGAAATTTATAGCATCAGTTATGGATACCTAACAATACCTTCACGGTTCGGACAGGGTTTTCTTTACATATTGTAGATATAAGTAAAATGTGTGGTGTGCGGAGTTCACAAAACATTTCTATATTTTTATTTAATTTGTACTTAGTTATAAGGAAATGTAAAAACACTATTTGGTAAACGATTTATTACAGAGGTAAATGCAAATACAGCTTAAAACAATTTAAAAATTGTTTTGGGTCATTTATTATAGTCTCTCTCAATTTTACTCCTTTTATAATTAGATAAATCAGTTTTACATTTCGGATTATTGAAATTAGTTTAACAAGTTAGTATTAAATACGTTGTAAATTCTTTTAAAGGCAAATATTTTCATCATCACAGCTGCTGGTGCCAAAGACAGTCCACAGCTGGACATAGGACTCCCCTATTGCACGTCTCTTAACTCATTTTTTTTTTTTCTTGGATACTTGATTTTTATAAGTCGTGGTGGCCTAGTGGTAAAAACACCAGCTTCTCAGGTATGAGTGCGCGGGTTCGATGCCGCCGATGTTGCCAGGTCAGGCAAGTACCAATGTAACTTTTCTAAAGTTATATGTACTTTCTAAGTATATCTTGGACACCAATGACTAAAGGTGAAGGAAAACATCTTGAGGAAACCTGGACTTTAAGTCTGAAATCGCCAACCCGCATTGAGCAAGCGTGGTGATTACGCTCAATCCTTGCCTGTATGAGAGGAGACCTGTGCCCAGCAGCGGGACGATAAAAAGGTTGATGATGATGATGATACTTGATTGTTATGCTGATGTTGATTATTAAGGATCACGATCTCATCCCCAACAGTAGTGATAGTTGCCTTGCATCCGGATGTATTTTTCACGCATTTCCATCTTGCCTTGATTCCTTTGCAGCGACTCATCTTGTTAAATCTATACTCCCCTAGTATTATGACTGGTCGTCCAGTCCTGGATGTGGTAAACAAAGGAACTGAAATAATATGTAATTAAGTTATAATAGAAAATAGTTCAATTAATGTTGGTGATTATAAACAGAATATAAAACATAATGCAGCGGCCTGCTTGCTGCAGTAATTTATAATTTCAAGAAATTAAAAGAATTAATTATAACTAAATGTAAAGTAAAATCAAAATTACTTTATTGTCCAAAAAAGTCTTCGCTTAATGCAATAGTGAAACCCAATATTAAATTTCAGATCACTAGTTACAAAAAAGCAAATATACGTCACAAATGTTCTAAATAATAAATTTTTTTGGTCCCTGATTTCATACGAACACGACAAGGTTATTTATTTCTTTAATGTCTTAGGAACGCTGCAGAGAGATGATTTTATATCAAACAAAAGTGCTTTATCTACGTGATACTAAAAAGTATCCAGTAGGTCCAGTCTTCAAACTTGGTTTAACAACAGAGCTACTGAGTGTTGTGATGAGCTTGACTGATCTGGGGGGCAATCGCGCTAAAATAATTCAACCAAAACAGAATTGAATCGCAACCAAACCATAATTTTTGTTATGTTTCGTATCGCGCTAACGGTTTAACCATAACTGTATCGAAATTGGAACGTAACCGCTGTCAAATGACAAAGTTGAAACAAAGCTAACTTTTTCTATGCCATGTCAAACTTACGTCTAAACGAATAGATTTACTTATAATTGATTTAGTTTTAATTATTATATCTGATGAAATATATCACTCATACCAACATTGATTTTACTTCAACTGAAGTTGAAACTTTAGCGCGATACGAAATATGATCGAAACTAAACCATAACTTTAACTGGATTAGATACGAACACTGTTCTACTGTTTTATTTAGCGCGATTACCCCCCTGTACAGTCGTCATGGAGTTCCAACACCAGGCTACTGTAGTCGTTTTTCATTTAACTTTATTTTCTGTTTGCAATGGACAATGGTGCAGCTAGTCATGATAATGTCTATTGTTAGATCCAACAACGATGATTCCCAGGGTATAGAAAAATGCATTACACCATTTCGTACTTTTAACACATTTCGAAGATGCTGTTAGAGCTCTGCGTTTACTGCACTTATTAAACCTATGCTGCAAAATTTGTATGACAGGTCTGCCCTATCTTAATGTTGAGTAAACATATCCTGAAAGATTGGAGGCAATACCTAGTTCTCCTCTTCTACATCTCAGCGTTAATCCCAGTCATATCCGAAGCTTTTCAGCTTGGAGTCTAGGGTCCGCTTTGCCAGCCTAACTGCTCATTTTGGCTAAACAATACTTAGTTGATTTAAGTTAAATGTCGTTCAGACATCTATAAATACATGCTTACACAGTCGCAAATCACTACCCAAATCTAAAACAAAGTACATATATAAATAAAAAGTGTGGTATGTGTAGTCGAGTCCACAAGTTAAAATATTGAATTATGTTTCCTGTTGATGCGGTGTTTCTTTTCGGCTCTTAATGACCAAATAAGAATTATGAGAGTGTGGTTATGCGGAGAAAATTATTTTGTGTGTTATGAGAATGGGTGAGAATTCTTGCGCCATTAATATGATATTTTAATTGATGTTAATCAAAGAAAATAGCTAGGATGGGAAAATAAAAGGATAGGAACGTACACGTTGATGCAGCTTCTGCTCGCAGTCTGGCCAAATCAGCTACAATTCACTATAAAAGTTCACAACACAGCACAACACGTAATTATAGTATTTTAATGAATTCGACTAATATTTGCAGTAATTAAATAATAGTTTTCGCGGTTAAACACTATTAGGCGTGTTTTTGTGGAAGTTGCCTGAAGTATATTTTGCCGTAACTCACGCGTGCATTAAGAGTTTTGCGGTTTTGAAGTAATTTGCGGGCTAATTATGAGTTTTTAAGTGGTGAAAAAATAATAAGCTCGCGTGACCGATTCACAATTTTATCGGAAGTTGTTAATGTCACTTTGTCTTTCTTTCTTTTTTTTTCAAGCTGAGATTCAACCTCAACTCTTGATCAATGGTCTCTGTGGAATAGATACCACAATTTTGCCAATAACACGTGTAACAAATTATAGAAATTCTCTGAAAATTTTATTTCACAATAATGGCGGATATCGCCAATGATATTTAAAAGACGGCCGCGTGAACCGTCTGTGAGGGAGGTTTGAGGCAAAGTCACGATGTGGCCACTATGCTGCGATATTTCAATGTTCTTTATGAATTATTTACTGAATGCACTTTTCCCTACATATATCACTCGCTTTTATTTAGTAAACGACACTATAAATAATTTTAAAAGTCCAAAGAAAAATGCGCGTGACTCTCAACTTAGCTTTCCCGTCAAAGCTCCATGTCACTTTGTCATTTCACAGATAAATTACACTTGTCACTTTATCAACGTTTCGCTTCGCTGATTGTCGAATGTATAACATGACACTCACTTGTAGCCGTCTCACTCTTCACGGTATAGGAACGGAGTAGTAAAGACAAGGAACGGAATACAAGATATATTAAGCATTCATCAATGTTACTGCGTGAGAAACAATAATATAATTGAATGTAATATGACAAGAAAACATGGCGCAAACACTCTTGTCTTGGAAATGTAAAAAGACTATTTGGTTAATAAACGATTTATTAAACAGGCAAATAAAGCACGAAACAGTTTTAAAACATAACGTTGTGTTATCTCATTTATTATCGTCTCTCTCAATTTCGCTATTTTTATAATTAGATAAATCAGTTAACATTTTCGATTATTGAAATTAGAACAAGTTAGTATTAAACACGTTGAAAATTCTTTTAAGGGCAAATATTTTCATCATCACCAGCCCATGACAGTCCACAGCAGTGTACAATTCAACTATACGGTTGTGTATTTGACACTATTGAGATAAAGCATTATTTCTTACTTAAATGGTTATCTGAAGTAAAATTAATTAGATTTATGTATGTCAATAAAATAAACAATTCTGTCTCAAGAATTTTTTATCAAGTTTGTATACTTGATTGTCATGCTGGTGGTGATTATTGAGCATTACGATGACATCTCCAATAGTAGTGATAGCTGCTCTGCATCCGTATGTATTTCTCACGCATTTCCATCTTGCCTTGATTCCTTTGCAGCGACTGATCTTGTTAAATCTATACTCCCCTAGTATTATGACTGGTCGTCCAGTCCTGGATGTGGTAAACAAAGGAACTGAAATTATATGTATTTAAGTTATAAAATAGTTCAATTAATGTTGGTGATTGTAATCCTAATATAAAAAATATGATTACTTCAAGAAATTAAAAGTATTAATTATAACTAAATACAAAGTAAAATCAAAATTCTTTTATTATCCAAAGAAGTCTTCGCTTAATTCAATAGGTGGAACCCAATATTAAATTTCAGATCACTAGTTACAAAATATCAAATATATGTACCTACGTCAGAAAATTTACATTTTTTGGTCCCTGATCTCACACTAAAAAAGCTGCAGAGAGATGATTTTTTTATCATACATAAGTACTTTATCTACGTGATATCAGTAAGGCATCCAGTTGGTCCAGTCTTCAAACTTGGTTTAACAACCGAGTTTCCATGTGCTGCAATGAGCTTCCCGGATTGTTCGACAGTTCTTCATGGAGTTCCAACACCAGGCCACGGTAGTTGATTTTCGTTTGTTACTTTATTTTCTGTATGTAATGAACAATCGTGCAGCTAGTCACGATAATGTCTAGTGTTAGATCTAACAACAATGATATCTAGAGTACAGAAGAATGCGTAATGCATTTGCACCATTTTGTGCTTTTAACGCATTTCCAAGATTCTGCAGGACCTCTGCGTTTACTGTACTTATTAAACCTATGCTGCTAAATTTGTATGACAGGTCTGCCCTTTCTTGATGTTGAGTAGTAACTACATGTAAAAAAAGAATTAAGAAGTTTTTTTTTTTAAATAATTATAAACTAGCGCTTGACCGCAATCCCGACTGATGGTCAGCAGTGATGCCAACTACGCAATATTGCGTAGGCACTATTGATGCTAGAGGCCAACTACGTAATACAACGTAGCATGTTCTTGCCATTTAAATGGGTGTTTGTGCTATTAGGCTTCCTGGAAAGGACGGTTTTAGGATCGTTGGCATCTCAAATAAGACATGACATGAAAAAAAAGTAACTTTATTATTTTAAAACTTTTTAAATCACAAAATTTCTAAGGCACTTTAGGGCAAAAAGGACAGTTTTATAATGAGATGTAAATTTAGTTTTATAACTAATACTAACTAAACTGAGATCGTTAATCACATCAAAATATAATCAAAATTTTCTAAAAACAACAATATAATTTTTTTTATAACATTATGCAAAACGAGGATCAGTGTGGTAAGTGTAGAAACAGTTGACAACACACAAGGCAGGCTTTTCCGGGCAAGTGGCACATACGAAAGATGACTCCTTTCGTTTTTTATTTTTGGTGCAGACACGACAAGGCTTCGCTGGAACAGCCTTTTTGGCAGTAGGTGGGAGTTTTTCTAAATAATGAAAATTTCTCAACGGGCTACGACTATTATGAACAGCTGGCGATGCAGGTGGTACAGATGGCCCAGGCGGTAACAGCAATGGGTCTGACTGATCTTGTTCAGGCTGTACTTGCGGTATTTGTGGTCCAGGTGCTTCTGCAGCTGTGGGAGTAATATCACCACAGGTTAGTCCCAATAGATATTTGGTGCCGAGTACGTAGTATTACGTACAAGACCATTTGTATGGTGGGAACCAATAATGATCTGACCATTTATTTGGCATTCAATGTGTTAAGAGCCTATTCACTCAGAAAAACTGAGCGAATAGGAAGAAAGACGGCAGTTGAGCGAGGTGATGTAATTTTAAACCCAACAACACGACCAACGATGCTGCGCCAAAGGGAGATTGATGTGAAAACCTTCCACGACCAAACTCCCAACACAGCAACATTTGGCGCATCGTACCCGGTACACATCGCAACACAACTGCTCAGACCCGTCCTCCGTACGGCTTCACCAGACATCATGCCGGAACACGACAAATCGCTTGGCGGGAAGACTTTGTCTGATGGGTGGTAACTTCTGCCGGCGGCCGATGTTATGGCCTACCACCGAAAAAAGTCAATATAATAAGGGTAAACGTTGCATTTTAAAAAACACAACAGTTATAAATAAAAAAATAACAAAACTAGACTCCTTCACCTATAATTTATTTATACCAAAACTATATTCGATAAAATTATATTCTTGTTATTTATCAATAAATCTACTTAATTATATTTAATAACTGAAAATTAATTTAATACGAGAGGATTAATAGATATATTTTACAACGATCTCTTTCAATGTCTATCTATTCTATTCTAATGATATGAATAGATAAAGTTTGTGAGTTTGTACACAACTATCTACAAACTCACAAACTTTATCTATGGATCTGCTACCAAACATGGATACCAATTTTGGATCTGAGCAATAAAAAACCACGTTGCTTTCGAATGTCTTGGCCCAGGTTTAGGTTACAATAAGAACATTAGTACAGGGCCAATCTTCATCACAAATAACAAATTTAATTATAGTTAATGAATTCTTAGTCAAGAAACAAAAGGAAGATCGGAAGACCAATTTTTGTGTTTAAAAATCGTTAAATATCAAGTTACAATCTCATATTAGCTACAATAAATCTCAAAAATGTCCGAAAATTAGAAGTTTATTTTTTTGATACATCAGATTGTGAAAGTTCTTAGGATTGTCCCTCAGACCTGATTTTTACTTCTTGTTTTGGTTTTGCTCGTCTTGTTGCACTTTATGATACTTTTCTGATTTTCAATGCTTATGAAAATTATTGCACTTAATAATACAGTCCTCGTATGTCGTGATTCTAGCTCGGCAGCCTACGCTCGCTTTTACACAAGACCAATGGGCCTTCGGTCCTGTACTACGATAGTATTTATTGAAGCGATACTGGCCGATTTGTAATACGGGGTTTCCGCAGCGTGACACGGTATAACGAGGAGCTGAAATTACATTTGATACAGGCTTTTGTATTGATACTTCATAAAATAACTTATGTAGATAATTATGGTTCAAATAAAAACATTACTAAATTTCATCATATTTATTATCACAATAGGAGTTGTATTTTTTTTTTTTGCCATCAGGGTACGAATTGTTCATAACTCGTATATTTTATGTGTTGGCCACCATGAGATGGCTAATAGACACGGAATCTACTTGCTGAGCTTTGTTTTTTTAAATTTTATATAGTAATTTATAGATTTTTTGGCATGTTTGTTAACTATTTATCACAATTTGAGACTAATAAAATAAGATTTGCATGAACATAATACTAGAGGATGTTGGTTTTTCGCCAAATTCATTGTTTATATTTTCGTTTGATTTGAGGTTATATAAGCCATGCCGTTGTATTTATTTACCTATCATGGCGGCAAATTTAAAAATACTCTTTTCGTAAAAGTGCGCACCCAAAGAACACGCGCGCGCACCTTTACTTTGTGTGAAATAAAATCAATCAGAATGCTTTATAGTGGCTTACATTTTGTTTTGAAGAAAGCTGCGATGTCAGGTTATAAAAGAAAATCTGAAAGAAGACTAGTCATCACTGAAGATATTTTGGGAAAAAAGTTAGAACGGGGACAGAGCAAGAGGTCTATTGCCGAGTCATTGAACATTCCAGAATCCACGTTGAAAAAAAGACAGAAAGCAGGCACTATTTTTCGCTCTTTAGGTAGAGTTTACAATATACTAAGACTGCGTCAACCTGAAAAACAACATTAGCTCGTGCTGCTGGATTCAATCGAATTCAATTACAAAGATTTTATGACAATTTGAGAAAAGTTATAACTAAATACGGATTTGTCGGTAAACAAATATTGACGAAATTGAGCTACAAACAATACCCAACAAATTACCGAGAAGATATGCACAGAAAAGGAAAAAGAGCGTAGGAAAAATAGTGTCTGCTGAAAGAACATTGTGGACCACAAGTACGAGTTCTGAGGTAATAAGGTATCCTCTTTGTTCAGAATAATACGTGGATTCTCCAGAGGAAGATTGGATCCAGTGCAAAAGATGAGAAGCTTGGTTGTATGAAGAATGTACAGATTACTTAGGATTTGGAGTCTTTAAGTGCGATATTTGCCGAGGCTGAACATCATCGTCATAATCGGGTTCATGCGCAGTCTTAGCTTATATAGAGCATCCCTTGTGCGACCTCTTAGCTCAAGGTACCTTAAGAGTGCGCATGATACTCGTCCCCAAATATGTAATTTATTAATTAGTCTATGATATGTGATTGTATTTAACAATAAAAGAAATGTTCCTAAATAACCAATACCTAAATATAATTAAAATTCAAGACTATCAAGCTGAAAGTTTATTTTAAAAAAATAATAGTTTGTAACTTGCGTACTCTTTAGTTTCTTTACCCCAATCACAATTCACAATGGATCACAACTTTCTAATAGATTTTTATATTAAATACACACAAATATACATAAAATTTTAACACAAACTAAAGTCTTTTTAATTAAAACGCCTTTAAAAAAGGTTTATAATACTGCCTTCAACGCTAACCATTGTCCATATAATAAGCAAAACCACTGTCTAATGGTTGTGAGGTGTCTGTTTTATGATTACATTCTGAATTGTGACCAGGGAAGCAGAACACTTCAAAGCGTTAACTTTGCCACAGATCCAGCGGGCGCGATCTCCTTTGCTGCCTACCCACTTGTTGTATCGGTACTTGCCTATTATTATTACTGGTTTACCACGCTGAGACGTTGATAATATTGGCTCTGAAATATAGTAATTATACAAACTAAATATATAATATTTGTACATTACTTACTATACTTTTAATTAAATTATTAGCTGGAAACGTACAAAAGAGATATTTCTTTCATTGAACGAAATATCTCTTTTAAAGCAGAATAAAAATGAAGAAGCAAAAGCAGAATTCTATATGCAGAAATTTCACTCTTAACGTAGTGAAACCTCTTAATATATTCATAAAGCATGTGGTTTTTCTTTGCGAGCATGTGTTTTTTTATGTTATAGTATTGTATATGTTTGTATTGGCCTTGAGGCCTGAAATAAATGGGTAAATAATGGATAATACTGCTTCGTAGAAGAAGGTATCGGCCTGCCATGCACTCTTCTGGACCAGGGCCGGATGCGAGAGATCTAGGAACCTCCATGTCCGGTGAGGACCTGCATTAGACCGAAGGTGAGGGTACCGTGGCGCCTCCCTAGCCACTCCTCAAAGAGGTGACTGATCGCTATTGTGTGTACCTTACACAACACGTGTAAAAAGGTATGTTACACATAAAGGTATGGTTACAGAACATCAAACTGAACAACTTTCTACATTATATGAATACAGAAACTACCTTTAAATATGATCACACCTCTCTAACATAAGCTACATAACACACTGAAAAACACCCGGTGTTGATTCTGGACATAATATTGTAAATCTTTTCGGTTCCAAGTTCGTTTAGCCACACACTCAATATACGCGATTTAATAACAAATATATTAACAAAACTTTCACATTTATTAGTACGTATAAATTAGTAGTTACTACAATCCATATTTATATTTCTTATAACCTTCGCCAGATCATCGGACCACCTTGATGGAGGCCTCCCTACGCTGCGTCTCCCAGCCACTCCAGAATCTTACTACCTCATCGGCCATCGGTTCTACCTTCTACGAGCAATGTGCCCCGCCCACTGCGACTTAATTTTAGCGAATCGAAGAGCTATGTCGGTGATTTCGGTTCTTTTGCGGATCTTCTCATTTCTGATTTAATCGCACAAAGAAACTCATCTAAAAATGTCATATAACTCATTAATAACTATCTCATCTGAAGATGAGGGATAAGGGACTCTAGTGTCGAGGAATTTGGAAATAGGTATTTGAAGAAACTATTGCCGTCGCGTTGCTTCAAACCTCTCCCGATAAAGTGTTAAAAGAACAGATGCAGCTCAGGCTGATTTTAGCTACAAAAACGTTGACCAAAAGAAGTTTCGTATTGCGCTGTTTTCTTTTTCAAAACACGACAGATCTCAATTATTTTTATAAAAATTTAGAGAACAAGTATACTTATGCTTCTGTTATTTTCTTTTTTGTCAAAAACTTATCACGTTTGTCTATTAGTCATCTGACCATCACGGTAAAAATAGGTTATTTTCGCGATTTTAGAAAAATTCTCTAAAAGCATTATCCACGAAGAAAACAGCGGAATAAGTTTGTTTAGAGAAACCACCACTAGAGTTCCCTCTTAGTATTTGTTAATTGGTTTAACGCTGCAGTACTAATAGTTCTCTTTGTAGTAAGTAATAATATATCATTGTAGTAATTATCATCACTTTCATACTCATACATTATCAGCAATTCGTAATATAATCTAAATAATGATTATGTGTATATTTTTCAAGAACAATTTCATCATTGAGAGTGACAAATGTAACGGGGCAACCCAGTCGAGTTTTGAAGCAAGCTGAATGCGCGAGAGATTTTAGTTGCTTACGAATATTCAAATTGTAACGGTAAGTTTTAAATTCCATTACGGGTTTCTCATAGCGAAAGTTTGTAAACATAGTGCCTGAAACATCCTGACATTATGTTTAATGATCAGCGGAGTATCCGGGCTATCAGGAGGCCTAAAAATATTTGAGTAGTCGGCACAGCACTTCAAGACACACAATTTATAATAATGGACAAAATAAACACACAACACAAAACATCTATTTTCAATGATTATGTACATTATAACACTTGACGATCATTTCGTTGATGGTGATAATCTTCGCTCGACAACCGCTGTGATCTTTGATACAGATCCACCGAGCCTTAGGACCATTACATCGACTCCATTTATTGAACCTATATGGACCTAATTGAATAACCGGGTTCCCACGGGCTGATATTGCGAAAATTGCATCTGGAACATTTATATTTCAGTAAATTCAAATATTATCTTTTAGTCGTAAAGAGTGAAATTATATCATGCCAGAAATTGGATCCCTCATAGTCAATAAGAAATTCACTTATTAAAACTCAGGTTTATTTTCAACTAGATTGGATCTAAAATTTCTTCATAAAACTCACATATTTCTGATTTATATTCTAAGTTAATCTGCAAGGTAATTGCGTGGCTTTGCAGTGTGCTCCAAAATGATTCCTATAGATAGTACACTTTCTTGTCACTCAATAAAAGTGCGCATCGAGTAATAATCAGGGCCTTCCCATAATGTCCGTTTTTTTCAACCTGCTATTTCAAATTCAAATTAAGAGGCTCGTGGCTAAGCTACATCAGGACCCGAGCTGACCACGCGAAGCGTTCCACGCGCGCCGCTCTTAGACGTCGCGGGGGAAGTTACCTCACTCCACCCCCTGACTCGAGGAAGCCCACAGATGCGGGCCGGCACCAGCCGGGTGTTGCGGTCGCGAGAATGAAAAGTTCATTCAAACGTAGGTGTAAGATGGAACACCGGGGTGGTTTTTAGTCAGTAAGAGTTTGACAGACCCCGTCGCCCACCTCTGGGCGACGGACATCGATGAGAACTTTACACCTTGAAAAAAAAATAAGGGGCTCATGGTAAAGCAATAGCAGATACACGGTTCCAACTTCAAGAGCTTGCAGAGGTCAGTCTGGGGATAGGTGACCATTCATTACCCACCAAGACTCTTCCGTGCTTGGGAAAGTATGTTTTTTTTTTTTTTTTTAATAATAAATTGTTTATTTCTCAATTTTGTACATAATTTGTATAATGATTTTCTTAATTCTAAATAGCACTGATGTATAATTTGCCTGAACTAGGTAGAACCTGTGCTTCAGGCGTAAAAGTGCTTATTATATTTTTTTTATTTTGCAATAAATTAACAATAAAACAATAAAAGTAGGACGTTAAAATCTAGAACACAACGGAAGTATACAGTGTTATTATTAGTATCCTATTGCTGACATAGTGTTATTAGTCTGTTAAAGTAATGGTTATTGCTAAATTTATTTACATACTGTAAGTAGGTCTTCAGTCTGCTCATATGACAAACCTTGTAGATAATTAGAAACAACATTCTTACAGCTAAAGTAATTCAAATTATAAATATTTAATACTCTATTTAATCTATTGTATAAAAAGGACCCTAAGAACATATAGAATTTGTGTGTAAATGCATATTTAGAGATAGAGGTTGAGCTGCACACTATATCATTCCGCCTTTTGTTAATTATATTAGCGTTGTAAGTAAGCGTAGCATGCTGTTTTAGTATTATGTGCAGTATATAAATTTGCCGAACTGACAAAACTTTGCAGGATTTAAATAACTGGAATGTAGGGAAAAGGAAAGGCAGAGAATTTGCTACTTTTAGAACAGCTCTTTGTGCACGTTCCAGGGAGAGAAGGATAGATTTTGATGTTCCACCCCATGAAGTTATGCAATACTGGAGTATAGATTGACATAGAGCAAAATAAACTTGTTTTACTAAGTTGGTGTCTGTAATGGAGCGCAGTTTTTTGAATACAAACATAAGTTTACGTACTCTTGTAACCAAACTTTCAATATGTTGTCTATAGGATAGTGTGTTGTCAACAAAGACTCCAAGATATTTTAGGCACTTTGTTTCAAGGATCCTAGGACAGGTACAAGAAGTGATAGACGGTTTGTTACAGTGGTGAGCGTATAAATGGGAATCAATTGTTTTGTTATCAACATTACGCATAGTGAAATGAATATACTTTGTTTTCTCAGCATTCAGTGTTAATAGATTACAACGAAGCCAGTTAATAACGGAGTTAAAACCTGCCTGTGCTGTGCTATACAACTCGGAAATCGTTTTGGCGGTGAAAATAATCGCAGTTTCATATTATTTTGCCATTTACTAAATTTAAGTTACATAAATCATTAATATAAGTAAATATATATATAAATAAATATATAAGGAACAACGATGGACCAAGGATGCTGCCTTGTGGGACTGCAAAACCTAGAGTTTTTTCTTCGTCACTAGTCATGTACTCGATTCGAACACATTGCGATCTATCGCTTAAATAATCTTTGAAGAGTTTCAGCTGTGTGCCTCTTATTCCTAAAGCCTCCAGTTTATTCAAAAGTAAAGGAACAGATACGGTGTCAAAAGCCTTTGCTAAGTCTAGGAAGATAGTTAAGACCTGGTTTCCATCACCGAGTTCTTGTGCAACGTGGTCTGTTAGCTTTTGTACAGCATTCGCTGTAGACAATTTGCTTCTAAACCCGAATTGTGAAGGAGACAATAAGTTGTTCGTTTCTAAGTAATTGACTAGTCTCTTGTTTATAATTTTTTCTAATATTTTGGACAGTGCAGGCAGTATAGATATTGGTCTATAATTACTCACTACATCTCTACAACCATTTTTAAAAATAGGGATGACCGTATGTAAACTTGTTCTAACTCAAAACATCCCGTAAACCTTTTGGTAGGAGTTACGGGTAGTCAAAAGCACTAAAGTCTGACTTGGTAATACTGGTGTATTACCAAGGACTGGTATTACCCGACATCCAAATTGTGGAGGTCAGTTGGTTAGTCCTATCATATAAAATATTGGTATTCTGGTGCCTCCAGTTAGAATCCAAGCAAACCCCAGCAAAGTTAGGAAAAACTAAATCTATGTGTAAAACACCCCAGCCAAATTAGATGTAGGTTCTATCAACGCTACTTCCCATTAAGTGATTTACTTCTCATCATATCAATCATATAACATCATAATTATTTGAAACCACTTTATTAGCAAAACTATCTAAAATGCTTTTTAATTGCTGGCACCACATTATTCAATAATTTTTTAAAATGAAATAGTTAATTAAGTAAATTGGCATCAACGTGTCATTACAAACTGAAATTAATGTTCCGACAATCAAGTAAAGAATACCTTAGGGACAATATTAGCACACTTGAGCACGCCAAAGGTGCTTATCGTAATACATATAATATAGTGTGCCTACGTCAAAGTGGAATATACTCAAATATTAAAGACTTGTTGTTATGCACCTTTGATGACACAAATCACACATATGAGCACTTCAGAATTTTTAAAATTTAGCAAATTATTGAATGATTTAACGCCCCAAGGCGTGATGACAATAAAACTTCTATAATCTTGTTTAATGTCCTTAAACGGGTCAATGATTATGTTCGTGACTATATTTGACAATGACATCATCCATGGTGAAGATGGTGGCTTTGCAGCCATAACAAGCTTTGACACAAGGCCATCTAGCACGAACGCCCTTGCTTCCACTCCATTTGTTGAACCGATATCTTCCTACTAATATTACTGGCTTCCCGAATCGAGATGTTGAAAAGACTGGGTTACTGTCATCTGTAATAGGTATATAGATAATTTACTTCTAATAGTAATTAGAAAGAAACAAATAACAATTGTAAATAATGGTCTGATAAATTTACATAAAATAAATTAAAGCGTGTGAACAATTGGGGTACAACTTATTTAGGTAGAAATTACTATGTACAGAATATTAAAATTACCATCGCTTATTATTACATAGTCATGCCCTTTATTTTCTTGTATATCAATGATTGTGTTCCTGAGTATCTACTGTTGACAATAATGTCGTCAGAGTGGTCAGTTTTACTCGACACTTCTTAGTTTAATTTAGACAGAATTTTGAAATTTGAGTAGTTTATTTTTGCTCTACCTACGTTTATAAAAGCGATTTTTTCCTATTTAGAGGCAGCAGCCAAATTGCCAAGTTCTTTCAAAAAATGTTCTTATTAAGAAAAGGGCATCAATAAGTTCGCCATTTTAAAATTACCAATCTCTTCCTACTGTAAGCAGTCATTACATAAGAGTATACTTTTTACAGTTATATATGTTCTAAGTGTATTTCGAAACCGAACAAATCCCGGCCAGCTAGCCTTCTACAACTACCTCAAAACTATTAAAAAAACATAATATTTTATATAAACCCCGAGTTCGAAACGTATTTTAACAGGTGCTAACTAATTAAAATGCCTTATTGTTAAAATAAATTTATTTTTATTAAGTGTTTATAAGTATCATGTTATCAAAACTAACATACATTATTTTTATAACATAACAATTTCAGTGTTGATGGTATTCGCTCTCGCCGGACATTTTTCGGAAACAACGCGGATACAACGCCAATGAGTCTTTGGTGGGAAATTGTTACCTTCGGACGAAAAATACCCATATTATCCAATCTGAAGTCTTGGAAAGGTACGACATTAAAAGGTAAGAGAGTTCTATGTGTGACCAACTGATAATGAACGTACTGTTATGCGTTATATTTTGATTGGTGGTGTCCTTCACAAAGGCAAGGCAAACGCAGGAAGTATGTTTACTTCATTAGTCCCACTATGCCTGTTCAGTGATTGTGCTCGGTCATGGACTTCACAACTTGATTGTCGATAGTGGTGACTTTTGCACGACACTTGTATCGGTGGCTCTTAGCACACACCCAACGAACTTTGACCCCTTTGCTTCCAGCCCATCTGTTAAACTGATGAGAACCTATAAGAAGGCACGGGAACCCCTGTAGAGATGTCGAAAACCTTATATCTGCAAGTAAATCATAATAGTATTAAAAATTAAAGTTTTTACTAAATTATTTGGTATTGGTTTGAAAAGTACTATTACAGCACTGAGTTGCCTAAACCTGCACTTATTTTTTTACATCGCCCATTTTTACACAGTGTTAATTACGGCTTTATATCACATGAGCTATTAAATAGTATATGTGTAGTTTAATGAACTACTAAAGTTACACGTATCAAAATCAGAAATAATTTCTTCAAATTAAGCGCTCTTCGAAAAAAAGTTCACCAGATCCAAATGTTTTCTCCCCAGCAGGATAGTAATCGTAATGTACTATAACTATTCCGTTTTTCCATTTAAATGAGACCTCATTTCTGCAAGATCTTCTTACCCACTACACAAATTATTTCGAACCCACCTCTAATAAACTAATTTTAGACAATAAAGAAATATCTCATATTAATGACAATTTTTATTTAAAAAAAAATAAATCGTAATATTTTTGAATATTCTTCTGACTGAAATACTGAAACACAACCCCCCTTATTCATAAAAACTGCTTAAAGTTAACGAGTGATTAGCGATTCTTTAACCATACATTTTTGACCTTTTAATGTCACTTAACTTAAATTATTCTTTATGAATAAACACCACAGTGTTTAAGGGGTTTATTCATAATCGATTTTTAAAGTTAAGTGACCTGAAAGCGTCTAAAATGTATGTTTAAAAAATCGCTAATCACTAGTTAACTTTAAGCAGCGTTTATGAATAAGGGGAAATATCAATTGTTGCGTTTACTCTCATGAGGTTAAACAAGCGTAGTAGTTAAGTTAATGATTGTGCTCCATTCTGGAACTAACAATTTGGTTGTTGATAGTGGTAACTTTTGCTCGGCACTTTTCTTGTTTTTTTCTAACACAAACCCAGTGGATTTTTGGCTCTTTGCTTCCAGACCAACGGTAAAACCGATGCGGACCAATGAGTAGGCACTGACCACCCTTTTGATTTTTCGTGAACCTTATTTCTGTAAATAACGTATTCAATTTATAAAAGTATTTAAAGTGTAAACAGTCTTAGGACATTAATAGATATCCTTCATGTTAAATATTAAATCTGTAAACATATATAATATTTCCTTCTTAGAATAGTGGAAAAGTGGCTTTCGAACGAGCAATGCGAGGAATTTCGAAGCTGCTTTTCGGAAACACTCTTACTATATAGGCAGGAAATAAAAAAGAATATACATTAACCACAACATATATTCAATAAATGGTAATTTTGTAATTTCACACCAGTATTTAGTGGAGGAAATAATATCTAGATCTCTTAGCACATCACTATAGAACAAGCACATCACTAGCACACTATCACTGACATCTATATATATGCATATACAGGCTGTATCTGACATCGTAACGCAAACTTCGCGAAAAGGCTACACTGCATGCCAGGAATCAAATTATGATAGTCATTTATATTGTTAATGAGCGGTTACAGAAATCACAGTGTTTAAAAAAATGTGTCGGCTCGGCCTTTGAAAGTTGCAACCGTGCCGCCGCGCGTGTTTGTGGGTATGACGTTGACCCTTGATGTGAACTCTATTAAATCAACTGATAGGATAGTTTGCTGAGTTTTGTTCACATTACGCTTTTTTGTGTAATTAGCCAATTAATTAATTTTTCCTTTAAAATTTTGTTGGCTTATAGGCTTAAAAGTATATTAGCAATTATGAACGGTTTAAAGTGAAAAAAATTCATGTTATTATTTTTTAAATCAGGAAAAAACCGACGACAAATTCCAGCACTGGGGGGTTCAGAATCATGTACTGGATCCATGGTATTCGCTTGTGCGTCGATGTCAGAGACACCCTTTATAATAAAGAAAGATGCTCGACCGACGATTTAAACTATATGCTCCGAATCTGGATGAGTTCATCATTATATTAGCCATTATGTATGTACTCTAGTGTGCTCTCAGCTATTTATAGTGTCATCTACAATGTTTACTGTTCACCCTCTTTTCCTATGCGCTTCGCATTAAACACATAAACTTTTTCATAGTGCCATGTCACTGTGCAAAGCTGTATTCGCAAATTCTGTACCTCTGAAAAGGCTATGTAAACTTCCTCCATCCTGCTTTCTATAACCGTTCAATGGTCGCCAGAGGAACTATTAGGCTATCACCTCGCACGCGATTGCTATCTTCGCATGGCAACTAACAAACCCTCGGACGCCTGCATGCTTTCTTGTACTGTACGCTGTGTAACCGCATAATATACTGAATCAAACGTTGACTGTTCCGGGTTCTAATTCCTATTCGGACAATGTTTAATGATTATGTTCGGCCATGCACTTGACAATTTGGTTGTTGATAGTGGTTATTCTCGCTCGGCATTGTTTCCGACGGCTTCTAGCACAAACCCAATGTATCTTTATCCCCTTGCTTCCAGCCCATCGGTAAAAACGATGCGGACCTATGATCAGGCATGGACCACCCATTAGAGTTTTCGTAAACCTTATTTCTGTAAATGAGTATAAAAGTGGTTTAAAACAACTATAAGAAATTCCTTGTAATTTGAATAGTGGAGTAAAAGTTTTCTATCGAAGTTCGGAGAAATTCGAACTTACTATTTAAAAACATTTAAATTTTTGGAAATAAACAAATAAAAAAATGTAAAGGTTTATCACAACATTCATTTAATAAATCATGAATGACGCTGTGGCTAAATAAATTATAAATTACTCTACTAAACTCAGTAGTGAGCAATAACGCTAGACACTACTATTTAATGTATAAAATAGTAGGTGTCTAAATCTAAACATATTAGTAAAGCGCACATGCATCACTAAGCTGCTGCGAATACTGTGCTGACAGGCCACCACATCAGCCTGGCGCTGCCAAGAATGGTAACTCAGTAATCTTATCCTAGTGTGTAAGTATACTGAGATCTTATAGATCAGAGATCTACCTTATACTTTATACTACCTAATCGCCTTGTATACCTATACAATTATATTTATTTATTTGACCTGTAAGTTTCATTTATCTGAATACGACTAGCTATTAGTTAAATACATGTGCAGTGTAGCTGCCAAGCCCTAACTGTTATAAAATATATTTAGCTATATTATTTAATGTCATGCGTTATTTAATATCAAATATGCAATGATGACCGGACAGTAGGGGAATTTGAAATGCCAAAGCTGGCATTGTCCAGTGTTTAATGATTATGTTCTGTCATGGATTTGACAATTTCGTTGTTGATAGTGGTGATTCTCGCTCGGCACTTGTCGCGGCGGCTTCGAGCGCAAACCCAATGAACCTTTGGCCCCTTGCTGCCAGTCCACTTGTTGAACCGATGCGAACCTAGAACAAGGCACGGGGCGCCAGCTTGACTTTTCGTGAATCTTATTTCTGTAAATAAAGTATTAAAATTATACAGGGCTGACTAAAATGATATGGTCAAAATTAATGGTGTGGTACAAACCTTTATACTGAACAGTTTATTCCAAGGTACCAATACCGTAATCGTTCCCATCCCATCCATACAATTTGGCCGAATGGGTATGAATTTTTATATAGAACTGTAGAAAACTTTCCGCAATGAAGATATTGGTGCCAAGGAGAAAGTTAGTTTGATGGTCTGCATAATATCTTCCGGTTATAGCCTGTGCATTGCAAGTACATATAGATTTATTTTATATTCATTTTCTATAAGTGATTAGAATAATTGGGAAAAGTGTTCTAATGCAGTTTGGAGTAACCTGAAGTTGTTATTAAAAAGACGTTTGCTGTAATGGCACCAAATAAAAAGTAATATTTATTTATTTAGGATCTCCAACAAAGAATATACACAAATCATGAAAAAGTAAAAATGGACGACAATATTATTAATATTATGAATTTGTACTCCTTCACTTACATGAGACCACTGCATGCATAAAAGAAATTATAACTAAGCGAACAAATTTTAAAGTTTAAAAAATAATAATAACATTAAAATAAAACATATTCGGTAACATATATAAAACAAACTAAATACATACATGAACAACATCAAAACCATAATTAAGATCAAAAACTAACAACTAGTTCTATAAAAAGTGTCTCAAAGAAATAACTTTGAGACACTTTTATACTTTGCAAGAGGTTCACAAATGTCTAAGTTGGTTGTCTTGGCTAACTTGTTGTTTTGCCTACAAAGTATTGGCAAAGCGGCGAAATGACCCAGGTTCGTTTTTTAGCCAGAAATGTAGAATAACTCGTATGTATAACGCCTGGGAGTCCGAGTTGGAAATTTAATTTGTAATGAGCTATAAAGTTCACTGCATCTATAGTAGGTACCATTAAATATTTTGTTCAGCATAATGAACTCCATTTTTTCTTACGACTGATTAATGTATCTGTTAACGGAAATGTATGTAATGCGTCATTGTATACAATTCCTAGGAAATTTATACCTAAATTTGCTCGGAAATGTGTGAAATAAATTTTATAACACACATTTCCTAGTAAATCTATACATTTCCTAAATAGCTAACGGAAATGTATTACTTTAAAGATGTCCATTAGTATGCGGGGATTATAACAAAACTAACCTAACCTAACCTAACCTAATTGTTTCAACCGGAGTCTTAATAATAAATCTGTTTCTAAGTTTAACAATGTGTTTTATTAATTTTATTCATAGAAAGCATGGTTTTATACATTTCCTAATACGATATAGGAATTTTATACAATTTCTAGGAAATGTATACATTTCCCAGGATATGTGTGTATTAAATAATGTTTGGCACAATATTTTACACATTTCCTATATAGCTTCGGAATTGTATACATTTCCTAGTAATTGTATATAAATCCTAGGTTTCATACATTTCCGGTAACATATCAATAATGTTTCAACCTATCAGAGTAACTTGTTATTTTTTAGCCAAATGATCTCCGTAGCATATACAGTAAATGAACCGCTTCTGGACACTCTCCAGCCGCTGCTATACCAAAAACATACATTATATAAAAATAAATTCAACACTACAAAATATACAAGGGGCGGCAATTTTCTACATTTTTCAGTGTAAATAAATGTAAAAAATTATGTAGGGTTATCACAATATTTATTTTTACACTCGCTAAGCCGATGCACATCAGTAACTATGTGAGTAAAGGATTGTGTATTGTGATTGTTATGTAAATTATAAAGGGCAAGTATAAACAGCTCTGGGACTTAGACATTTCTTATATATGGTTAGAATAGTGGAAAGAAAAATTCAAAGCTGCTATTAAAAGAAACATTTTATTTATTGTAACAAAATAAAAAGAAATGTAAATTTATCACAAGGTTTATTTAAAATTTGTGTGATAAGAGTATCATATTATATCAAACACTTCTAAATAATAAATATTTATTGATGAGAATGACTGCCCATTTATTGTACCGATAAGAAATTGATATAATAAATAAGGTAAAATAGAAATAAACTAATGATGACAGTGTTATTATCAAGTTTGAAACTTTATAAAAAAATGCCATGAAGACATATACCTATGCTTGAATGATTCCACAAAAATGCAATAATACTAAATTACTACGAATCTAACATACCTACTTCACACAACGCCAAGCATATCGACCAAACAACCGTGATGAAATAAAACAACTACACTACAGTTATTATCAGGGAGTCAATTCTTGTAATTTTAATTCTGATCTTAATCTGTTAATTTCCCTACATTATGACAAGTTTTTGACATTTTTGTTTTTCAGGCAGATACGACTTTCACTAGATTTTAAACATTTTAAATTAGGAGAATTGACCTCCAACTTTGAAATACTATAAGTTAATTCAATGAAATCGTCACACATTTTATCCATTTCACTTGTGATTATGTTCAGTCATGGCCTTGACAACCTGGTAATCGATGGTGGTAACCTTTGCTCGGCACTTGTTTGGTATGCTCCGAGCACAAACCCAGTGTATCTTAGGCTCCTTACTACCAGCCCATTTGTTAAACCGATGACCACCCATTAGGAGTAGTGGAAAACCCCGTTGCGAAGTCGCGAACCTTATTTCTAAAATTCAAAGATGATTATTAATTGGATGATTGTTTTAAGATATAATTGGAGTATTCTCTATTAGTAGTAGTAGCCTCTTTAACAGAGACTCTTAAAGCTTTCTATGAAGCTATTCTCATATGATAAGCCTTAATTAGATTTTTGGAATAAAATTGAAACAAAACTTATATAAATACAGTATTATTATTATGTCAGAAACACAGACTACAGTATAAATACTGTCATAATCAAATCAAAACTATAATTATTAATACTGTTTAAATAATATAAGATCACATTGGAATACTAAGAATACTAAACACAAAAGTAACATAATTCTGTTCTTGTTTAAATAATATTGCACAAAACCCTACATCACTAGAAAGAAAGTCAAAGTTATAATATAGTACCTATGTACTATAATTATAGAAAGAAATGTTTACAACATATAGAGAAGTTTCTGGAAGAAGTTTCTTCGGTATATATACATGTCATATGTATATTTAAGTAGATATAATATATTCTTTAATACTACTTTTCTGTGTACACATAGTACATTGCATTTTAAAATCTACTTTGGCATTGCAATGGCCTTTCATCAAGTGGCAGGTGTGGCACTAAATGCTAGTTACCAACAGTGGATTTAGCACTATCCTAATACCTTTTTAGGCTTCTGTGTGAGATTTTTAGCAGTTTTAAGCCATCTATCTGCTTTATTTAAATGCATTTTTGCCCCAAAAGCTAGCCAAAACATCGATTGCTTCTTAAAAGGCACCTTATCTAATTTGTTACCCTATTCTTTGGGGTTCATCTATATATGAGTGCAGATGTTGGATGTTCGTCTCTCTGCTAGCTACCTTACTCACAACATTTATACGCGACACTAGAAGACGCATGAGCTTGGATAGACAATTGTCTAAAGAATTGCATAATTTCAGTTATCGAATTACAAATGTGTGTGATAATTTTTAGTCCTAACTATAACGTTATCTATGGTTGTGATGGTTGCCCGACAACCTTGCTGGTTCTTCACGCAGGTCCACCGGACCTGAGCACCTTTGCTACCACTCCACTTATTGTATCGATATTTGCCCACCACTATCACAGGATTACCGAAGCGTGTCGTCTCGAACTTGCAACCTGTAACATATAACTTAAGTTACCTTTGTATTGTTTTTGATATTAGTAACAATACAACAAAACAACATATCTTAGCAGTGAATTACAATACTCCAAATTCTATAAAGCAAGCGTATCAAACATATTCTTGATTTTATAAGAAACACTCAGCTCCATTTCTCTTTCTTTACTGAATCAAATTAAATTATCAAGCGCAACACAGCAGGCGTGATTGCATCGATTATAATATCGATACGAATAATTTCAAATAAAACAAAACTTGAACAACAATAGCTCTTTATGCAGAACAACCACCACAAATCTATTGAAACCGACGAAGAAACATGGAAGTAATTAAAAATTCATGGCCGTATGACCATGATTATGTTCGTGAGTAATTTTGTAAATCTTATTGTCAATTGTGAAGATCCTGGCCTTGCAGCCCAGGGAGACCTTGACACAAACCCAGCTTGCTTTCGGACCCTTGCTACCAATTCGCTTGTTGTAGCGAAACCCATTGTATTCCATCACGGGATTTCCAAATCTTGATTGCAAAAACAATATACCTGAAAGTGAAGACCGATTAGTTAAAATCATTAACAACATATATGGAAGGAAAAGTAGTAAGAAAGGTAGTGAGTACTCAGATGATGAGTTAGAACTGAAACGTTAGATTTCAAAGGTAGAAAGATATATTCAACATAACATCGCCCACGCTAGGGCAACGTTGCAGCCACAACTAACCACAACGTGTGGTCATGTAGTCTTCCTCTCCGAAAGCCAGAGTCGATTTGGCTGTCTGCAAACACTAACGTAACCACATCGCAACTAAGTACATAAGATGTGCCCGTTGCGATGTGGCGAATTGTAGTATAAATAATATTGCCATTACTCGTCATTGGTATTATCTATTAGGTATCTAAAGTAATTTTTTTTTTTTTCATATAAAGACATTTCGACCTTTATAGAATTATCCAGATTTTCTACCATTAATCAACTATGAAAGTCACAACAAGAATAAAACAATCTCGTCACAGTCATCGATATTTTATTTTCTTACAAATATAAAACAAATTGTACTTATGATGATGGGTTGTTGTTCGTATGAAGTTTTTAGTCAAACGTTATTGGCTTATTAAGTACTTTGGTATATACTGTAAGTAGTGTGAGTGTCCGTGTGCGAACAATTATATAAATAAATAAGTTTTTTTCTTAGATTTGCCTTGAAACAAAAAATAATAATAATAGGAAAATAAGAATTCTCCCTTACTCATGTAGGTATGTAGTAGGTAAGTAACAGATTAATGTCGCATTTACCAGAATGGGCTGCGACAGGCTTCGACAGGCGTGGCAACGAGACGCGAGAGACCAATCTATGGTACATCGACTACCATCTATCTCGCGCAAAACGTAGCATGAAACCAATGAAGTTTAAAACTTAACTATGGTTATGCTCATTTAAGATTCTTATAATTTGGTTATCGAAGAGTACAAGGGTTTTCTTACACCCTCCCATTACTTGAGAACAAAGCCATCGGGTCTTAGGAGGCTTACTAGAACTATGCTTCCTAAACTTATGTCCTTCATACCATACAACTGGATTTCCTTGTAGAGACATTCCGTAGACGAGACCTTTGAAAATAAAAGCAAAACAATCAGATGTCAATGCCCATTACAGTTTAATTCACTTTTTCAGTTAATTTATTTTTGCTTATTAAATGATAACTTTTGCAAGTAATACAGACATTTTACATAAAAATATTATTTATTATTCATGAAAATACATTTACATGAAGCAGTGGAGATTGAGTGAGAAAAAGATATGATAGAGAAAGGAATGGTTGATGAAAGAGAAAAAGGGAAGATGAAAATGTGTTGTGCCGACCCCAATAACATGAAACAAGGGAAGACTGATTAGGATGTTAGTCCAAAATCCTCATAGGTAGAAACAGAAAGAACTATATCTATGAGGATTTTGGTTATTACGATTTGTTTACCAAACATTTGCCCATGAGTTTTAACTGTATACACTCAACTGAGTGTATATAACTCAAAAAATACAACACAAATATTCTATAAAACTATTATAATGTTGTCGATGAACACATATTCGATGGAATATAAAAATATCGCGACATTTTTTTATCGAGCACTGGATTTTCAAATCTTTGTGTAGGATCGAGTATTGAAAACCTAATAGAGCGGATCCTAGAGCGTTAAGAAAACGTGTTATTGGATTTTCGACTCTCTGCGCTAACAAATGCATTGAAAATCGAGTATTCACACATATAAAGTATTGAGACATAAATGTGACATCAAAACAAACTCAAAGCCACTAAATTTGAACAATCAACTAAGCATGGTTATGCTCGTGTAAGATTCGAATAATTTCATTCTCGAAAACTATAAGGGTCTTCTTACATCCAGCCTTACTCTTTAAGCAATTCCATAGGGTCTTGGGGGGTTTACTACAGCTGTGCTTCCTGTATCCATGTCCTTCATACAATAGCACTGGCTGTCCTTGCCGAGACAGCGTGTAAATAAGACCTTTGGAGATAGGAAAAGATTAGAATTGTAATATTCTTTTTTTTTAATATAAATTATAAAATAGTGCTAGACCACAATCCCGGCGGATGGCAGCAGTGATTCAATCGTTGTTGGTAAAGCGCGCTAGTTTATTAAGAGCCTATTCCTACTCTAACCTACACTACTGCTTAACTAGTTTACTACACTACAACTTAGGGGTCTTTAGTTAAGTTTTATTTCGACAGAAACACCGCAGCTGGCAAATTTTTCCAGTCCCTCAATATACGCGGTATATTCATCACCTTAATAACTAAGTACTGTCGATCAGTCGTGGTGGCCCAGTGGTTAAAACACCAGCCTCTCAAGTATGAGTGTGCGGGTTCGATTCCAGGTCAGGCAATTACCAATGTAACTTTTCTAAGTTATATAGGTATACTTTCTAAGTACATCTACACCTTGTAATCAATCATTACAAGTTAAAGGAAAACATCTTGAGTAAACCTGGATATTAAGTCTGAAATCGCCAACCCGTATTGAGCAAGCGTGGTGATTACGATCAATCCTTCTCTGTATGAGAGGAGACCTATGCCTAGCAGTGCGACGATGGAAGGGATCAACCCTTCCATCGTTGGTGATTGCCGTTCGATTCTCTAAAGCCGGGTAAACTCTCACCATAAATAGTCAAGTGAAATAAGCATTGAGTGAGCTGCCAATAATGTTAATGCCTAGCAGTAATTGGAGCTCACTCCACGCTGACTTCAACTATTCAACTAAGGTTTCCTTTTTTATTATTATAAACTAGTGCTTGACCGCAATCCTTCCTGATGGTAAACAGTCAAGACGGCAGTTGAGCGAGGTAGTGGAATGTTAAACCTAACAATATGACCAACGATGTTGCGCCAGAGGAAGATTGTTCTGGAGATCCTCCACGATCATGCTCCCGACACAACAACATTTGGCGCATCGCACCCGGCACACATCGCAACACAACTAAGACCCGTCCTCCGTACGGCTTCATTAAACATCATGCCGGAACACAACGAATCGCTTGGCGGCAAGACTTTGGTGCCGGTTACAGAATCGCACTGCTGTATTTTAATATTACACTTGTGGAATGAATAGGGATTAAATAAAAAAATCAAAATATTGCTCGGTTATTTTTTCAGTTTCACAAATATCGTCAAAATGTTGTCATTGATTATTATAATTTTGCTTAAATTATACTTAATACCTTGATGAGTCGAATGTCATATATTTAAATTTTTTGGTTAAACTTGTATAGATTCTATACATCCTTCTTTTTTGTCCACACATTCTATACATACTTCATTTAGTTTTATATAAATATATATCCTATTGAGATCGTATTTTAGAGATTTTTGTCGTTTAGTTTGCGACCTTCAACAGTTTCAAGTTTTAACAAATATCAAAACTATTGAATTTGTTCATAAAAAATGCTTGAAGTTAATGATTATGGTGATGCAAAATCTTGATGACCTGATCAAAATAAAGGACGATGGTACACTTACACCCGGAGGGATTTCTTATACAGTACCACCTGGTCATCGGAGGCTTGCTGGACTTGTGTTTCGAGAAGCGGTAGGACTTATAGCATAGCAACGTAGCTCCTCGTTTGGATGTGGTGAAAAATAGACCTTAGGAGAAAAAACGATATCAATATCATAATAGCCGAGTCTCACTAACATCATAAAATAGTTAGTTATTTGGCATAAATTAATTTATTATTACCTTATGGTACTACCCAGACAAAAGTATTATGTGACTCCTAATATCTGATCAGTGAACTTTAAAATATTAGCAGAATTTGCACATACTTTTTAACACAAAATTTAACCCGAACTACTATTTGGTAATACTCCTTTTATTTCAGAGGATAAAACAATTATTTAAAATAGACAACCACTTATTCGTATATTAACAAGTTTAATAAAGAATTCCGTGGGTATGTTCATTAATAACCCTCGTAATTTCGTCGTTTTCGAGAATGATGGTAGCCCTGCAGCGAACTGGGTTAGGATATTTGATACAAATCCACCTAGTTTTTGGAGGGTTGCTAGAACTATGCTTTGCATAGCGGTAACCACGCCAGCAAAGAGTTTTCCCACCACGCTGAGACGTCTCGTAATGCAGATCTTAAAAGGTGAATAAAATATAAATTATATTACATCAGATCGAAACTAATAAGGCTAGCTATTGTCGAGGTTTTATTTTCACCCTAAGGATTTTACTTCAGTTTACGGATAATTTGTTGCAACATAACTTTATTTAAGGCAAATTTAAATACTCATAAAAAAGCTCATTTTTCTTTTATTGGTAAGTCCAAAACAAAGTAAAAAAAAAAAACTACAGAAATAAGCCAACTATACATTGATCAAATCAATGGTTATGTTCATTTAAAATCCTCACTATCTCATGTTCAATTAGGATTAACGTAGCCCTGCAGTCACTTCGGAACTTATCACAGATCCACCTAGACATTGGAGGTTTGCTAGCACTATGCTTTACGTAACTGTAACCACGCCAACAGAGAATTTTTCCACCGCGCTGAGATGTCCGGAAGTGTAGTTCTTGAAATAATATGTAAAATCAAAATAATATATTAACGTCATTGATACTCATTACTTTTATTTCTACACTAATCAAACAATATTTCAGACATAATTGTGAAAATAAGTGAAATGGCCGGAGCCTAAATATTCCCATGTTCATTCCTGTATTTAATTAAAATAAAAGATCTAATTATGGGATGGGGTAAGGGATCACTACGCTTGCGCTTAATAAGTCATTTTTGAAGCCGGACAGACCTTCACCAATTGTTCCACCATGTCCTCAGGGGGATACACACAGTAATGACACAAGTCACTCTTTGTACGGAGATCCAGTCAATAAACTTTACTGACAATTAATATTTCTATTATTTCGAATTGAAATACATATTTTCTTTAATTTTACTACCTTTACAGCTTCAGCCATATTATTCCAATTAATAAAAAAATGGTGTAATTTTTTCTATTACGTTTTGGCTCTGATGACAAATAAGTTCGATGTATGATTGGAAGCAAAAAAAGTTAAATGCATTGCGGATAATTTGAAATTTGGTTCCATATTACACGCACACATAGTTTTAAATTTGGAATTTAAAACTTTAGTAAATTAGCAAATAATAAGGACAACCAAAGCTAGTTAAAATAAACATAAAAAACATACATATTAACTTGAATTTCCTTTAACACCCACAGTATTTGTTTTAAACAGCAACGTAAAATTTAATCTTTTCAAAAATGGCGGTAGTGGCAATGAATGAATGAAAGTTCTGTGATCAATATAAAATATACACCCATTCTAACCTTCTCATTGTTCGCTATTAATTATTGGGTTGTTCGATTATTAATGTTGTTTTTTTCTCATAGATGGCGTGAACTGCATATACGATCTAATAGTGATTGCGTGGCCTATATTATTACATACTGCTTTATCAATTAGTAGTCCGGTCAATTAGACATTTGAAAGAGCAAAAATTCCGACAGAGCCGGATTTTGGTAGGGCCCGTTTTACCCAACAAAATAAAAATTTAAAACTCCCTATCAATCACATGCGAGCTTAAAAGTTATTAAGGTCAAAATTTCAGGTTTTTGGATTTTTCTCAGAAACGGTAAGTTTTATTACAAAAATATTTCAGGCTAAATTTGTAAACCTCAAAATTCTCTTCAAAAAATATTGAAAGAATTTTGTTCTAAGTATCACAGTTGCTGAGATATCGCGATTGTAAGAGTCATGTTGTGTAGAATATGCTCAAATTTGCCCCATATTGAAGTGCTCAAGCAAAAATACCTATTTGTGTCTCTTTTATGTAGAAACTTTATACTATATTGAGAAAATATACATTTAAAAAAAAACTTTATTTCTGTTCATTATGCATTCATAATGGTCAGTCCAAAAGTCCCACCCATTCTGACCTCCCCATATATTTTAAGACATTTAACGACCGGAAATAAAGGATCCTTACAAAAATAATAAAATATATAATAAAAGGGTAAGAAATTATAGAGTTGAAAAACTGTAGGTTTTTAATATAAAAAAGAAAAACATGAAAAATAAAATGCTTATCTGCGAAACATATATCTACATAATGTAGACCTTTCTATTTTGAAGACAGTTGATATTAAGTGGCAAATAGATATGGGTATCTATACTAAAAATCATATCAATATCAAGATAACAAACTTTTAAAAAGCTTCTTTTTTGCTACTTATAAAAAACCATCAACATCTTGAACTAACGACTATATAAATCTATATATAAACAACAAAAGTAAATTCTCATAACTAAAACATATGTCACTTCTCAATCAAACAAAACTTATATATTAGATTTAATGGCAACAATACATCGTTCACTTTGGCATGCCTTTCAATTAGAAAAACTAAATTATATAAATGACAAACGTGAATCATTAAAGAGACAAAACTTCTATATATCAATGCCAATGAAAATTAATCAATTTAATTGAACCTTGTATAAAATTGGCCGTGTTATATTTATAATATCTATACTTACTAAACTTGTAAAATTGTAACATAGACGGAAAGAATCACGTATTATTAGGCACCACAGTTTTTATAATTAATACTTTTTGGTGATGTAAACTTACTTACTTATTAAGCACCTAGGTATATAGGACATAAAACACCCTACGTTATTACTTTATTACGAGTATACATTATACTTCAGAAGTTACAAATTAACTTGAAAACTAAACAATAAAACAAACTCTTATATTAACTAAAATAATTGGAATGGCGCAACATGAAATGGAAAAACGTAATGAAAAGCTAAATGAAACAATAAGTGCACGAATTATGATTACTGCTGACACGATTCTAAACTGACCTAATTCTAATTCATTAAAAGTTTATGACACTTTATGAAGAACAATTAATATAGAATCGATATATAATTATTTAAAGTATTTATTATAAGTATTATTATCAAAAGGCACTATGGTATGGTTAAGGTCACTATGAACTTTGTTTTAATTCTTAAAATTATTGTACTTAAGTCTGCAACTGTTTTTCTTTCACAGCAGTCTTTAACATTTTCTATGTTGTCTGAAATTCTTAGAAATATACAGTTAGGTATGCGCGGTTCTAGCTTATCTTACGAATAAAAACAAAGTTAGTTTTTAAAAAGTAACAGTATAACGTTGATACAAGAAGAGTTAACCGAATAACATCAGGGATGACAATGTTCCCCTGCAGTTCTAACGATGATATCGTTTTTGGTGAAGAGTGTGGCTTTGCATTTTTTCCAGCTACAGTACCAGCGCTGTCCATTTTTCTTGTGATTCCCGCATGCCCAGAATTTGTGTGTACCCACCAGAATGACCGGTCTCCCCCACCGGCTCATGCCGAACACCGGCACTGAAAGCAATGATAAGCAGCCTCCAGTTAGGGGAGGAAACACAAAAAAAAGAAATGGATAAAAGTGGATGAAAAAATAAATGAGGCAAAAAATTCCAAAAGTTGAGAAATAAAATTTCTAAAAAGGTGTAAAAAAAAATATTAATTCTGAAACAGCTCTCTTACAAAAGGGGTGGGTCAATCTACATTCTATAGCAAAAAAATAAAAATTAAGCAAAAATTTAATGAAAAATAAATTTATTTTAACAAACTTAATGATATATTTTTATACGCATCAATTAATACTTAGGGTTCATTCACGTAACTGTTTATTTTAAGAGACTTAAAATATTATTTAGAGTTGCGTAAAAACAAAACATGTGAAGACCAAAAGGAGGACGGATATGATGAAAAAGGGAAACGAGCTAAAGGAGTAAAACCCAAGGACCATAAAAAACAAAACACAGAACATGCCATACTCCCATGCTACTGAAAAAATTAAAATATACATACACAAACAATTTAACATTTAGGTAATCAACTCACTTACAATAATAATAAACAAATAACGTCCATTTTAGGATACTAATGAATCAAAATAAAACACGCTTACGAACTGTAATTTAAAATCAGAAAATTACATCTAATGCTGATGCTCATTGGTTGTCTTGACTATGATGTCATCGAGAGTAATGATGGCTGCTCGACAACCCGATGAGATTTTGTTGGAACACGTCCAACGGCGTCGACGGCCGTACGTCGATACCGAGGATCTCGTAAATCGATAAGGTCCCAGCTCTATGACAGGATTCCCGAACCGAGTCTCACTGAACACAGGCACTGCGAAAAGAAATACCTTAAGACAATACCTGAACAGCTGAATTTTTATAAAAACTGAAAAACTAAATCCATTATGTGTCAAGATTACTTGGAATAATTAGGATGTACTTAATATAAGTTTAAGATATTTATAGCATGTTACTTTAAAGTAAACAAAGGAAAGCGTGTTCTGCAGTTTCTGATTATCCCCATAGAAAAGCGTGAGTACGTACATGTAATAGCATATTGGAATCATTAGAATAAATTCGGTTAAATAAAATAGAGAATAGAGATGAGAATTTTAATAATTACAAAATTAGAGGAGTTATTAAACAACAGTATATAACCAATAATAATACTTGAGGCGAATACGTAGTTGTAGCCTGCCAAAATTATATTTTTCTTGTTTTTTTTTCTATTTTCGAGTCAGTGATTGATTTTTCTTTATCAAAATTTTGATACGTGACTATTACACGTACGTATCTATAGAATTACAATATTATAACAATTAATACATATTTTTAATTACACACAAAACATTACATACATACACAGACACACAGTTACATACAAATGTAACTTAAAAATATGTATTAATACTTACGTGAGAACAAAGATAGTCTTTGCTTTTTATTATGGTACAAATCATTTTAAAAGTTTGTTAAAGATACAACTTGAAGATTACAAAACGCGTAAGGAAAAATGGAATTCGCAGGCAACAACTATGCATTCATTTTAAACTAAACATTTATCTTAATTGTATTTTATAAAGTAACATCATAATAAAATTCAATAGAATTTAACCTAACATTTGGATATTACAGACCAAATAACACTGTTTACAATCCATTATATTGGTAAATAGTTTCATTAATTGACATATCTTCTTCGTCTTCATAATAGTGCTAAAGCGCGTGTCCCATCTAAGCATATCCGAGTTCCATACCCAAAGACTGCCAATTAAACACTAAACCTACGCCGCTGGTTAAAAAATTATTACTAAATAAAAAACTATAGTAAGATTTTTAATTCCAGTCAGTAAAATGACATTTCCAGTGTTGCAGGTTTATCCCAAATAAATAGTGGTGTGGTAAAATCGAGTTTATACAATTAAAAGTTAGTCGAGATTACATTTTTTTATTTAATATCAAATTGCGTTTACATAAATAAAAATATGTAATTTTAATTAAACAGAAGACATACAAGGTAAGCAATTAAATATTACATAAGACACTGTGTCCCCCTATCACTGTGAGCTCAACCCAAGAGAGTTAGTTTGAGCTCAAGCAAAGGGGTAGGTCGCCAGGAACTATGAAACATCTAAAATAAAAGACGTAAAAAAATATTTGAAGAAGGCTTGAGGGAAGTGACATCTGAAAATTGGAGACAAGGCATCAACCATGTCATAAAAGTTGAAGACAACGTGTGTCAACGCGACCACATCATCACATCAGATTGCCCAACATCACTATTGCAGCGGATCACCCTTTTTTCTGTCAGTGGCAGTTAGGTGCACTTTTAATTTTACTTACTTGAATTAAAAATCTCACTAAAGGTAACAGAAATATTGACATTACAAACAAAAAACAGTTTGAGAAAAATATCTTTCACATTTACAAAAAATTACATATTCTGCTAAGTACGATACTTTATTTGAAAATTAGGCCTAAGACAATCACAAAATTGTTCGGATGATAGGTTCAGCAACACTTCCCTACCTTTAAGATACATTACTTTGCTAATAAATATGATTATGGTTCAAATTAGACCTGACGATCAGTTCCCCAAGGGTAGTGATTCGAGCTCTGCACTTTGTTCTTGTCTTCGTGGTACACTGCCATCGAACATGACCATTCCGTCCAATGACTCCGGAGCGAGCAAAACGAAATCCATTCACGACCAGGAGCTCTGATTTCCTGTCAGTCAATATCCTGTGGACTGACGGAATAAAAGCAGAATTAAAGCACAATATCTTGACATTATGAACTATATGTTAAAGGTTGGTAAGGAAATGAACAACAAGTATGATGAGGAGAAAAACATTATATTTCAATTATGATTATGCTTCAAATAACCCCTTAGTACCATATTGTCAGCAGTCGTTACCGATGCTTTGCACCTTGTCCGGGATTTCTTGGAACATGTCCAACGAATACTTCTATAGCAAGTCTTAGACTTACTAAATGTATATCTTCCTATTTTTAACATTTGATAACCTCTTTTGTTATGTATCCATTCGGCTGAAATGTAAAAAACGTGTTGAAGTAAATTGCATATAATATTACAAACTAAATCTTTCTTAAGATAGGTAGTTACAGAAGAAATGGGGATCCAGGGTTGTGGAGCGTTAATTGAATTGAAAGAGAGGAGGAACATCACTTTTCATATGTATTTAGCTATTTATAAAACAAAACACGCATTGTATAAAGAACATAAAAAACATATTAAAAAAATACGGCGAAAACTGCTAAAGAAAAATGACAAATAGGTATTCAAATAATTTTAATTCAATATTCAGGAAAATCTCTTAATTCAATGGCTGTGTTTCATGAAACTCTTTACTATATAATTTTCGACAGTTGTGATGGACGCTTTGCATCTTGTTCGAGTCTTTCTAGAACATACCCAGCGAATTTTATTGCTCCAGCTTTTAGCTTTACTAAACTTGTGTTCTCCTACCCTCAACATATAACCCCCTCTCGTTTGAAGCCATTCGACTGTAACATTAATATATATTGATGTGATTAGAGAAGAGAAAGTACTGTTGCATACATAAAAGACGTTAGGATTAGTACCTAGCATTCTTATTTCAAGGTATGGCAGACACCTACTGAACCGTGAACCAACAATTATAGTGAGGCACTCTAGAACAAAGATTTGGCCCTACTATGAAACATGTATTGTCTGAAATTGGCTAAATAGGAAGAATGGTGTACCAAAAACTTACCCAGAAGTTTCTCTGGGATCACTTGAAGGGTGCACAGAGTCCACTCTATGCGCACGCTACCCCAAAGATCCACTTAACTTTTTTGATAAGCAGTCTTAGTCCTAGTTCGCCTTAAGGATAACCTTTAATTGAGACATAACTGTTATTGTCTAGAAGTTGAGATATTTAACTGGGATTTTATTACACGATAATTTCTTTCAATATACATAGATCGGTGAAGTTATTTGTTTCTTTCTAGGTAATAAACTCGTATCCAAGAGGAGCAAACCGCAAGAAAATCACAAAAGTTTAGAGGATGTAGAGAAAAATCGGCGTCAAATTATTTCAGAGGGGACTGACCACTTCTAAACAAAACATCGCTTTATTCAATATTACTGTTTAATATTTAAAAAAAAAAATATATATATATATAATAGCTGCCGTTAATCTATATGATTGTGTGTTAAATTGCTTCTTAAAATTATGCCCTCAAGGGTTATCAGAAACGCAGAACATTTTGTGCGGCTCCTTGTTGTACACTGCCATCTAATTTTGTTACCATTCTTGTATGACTTGGAAAACCGAAAGCCATCCGCTATCAGCATCTGGGTCCCTCTATGCGTTACCGTTTCCATCACTGAAACTATTGAGGTTAGGTTATAGATAGGGGATAAGATAAGAAAATCATGGAGATCCCTGAGTGCCGCAGAACCGGACTGATGGAAAATATGGAGGCCTTTTCCCAGCCGTGAAGAACTAATCAGGGAGCTATAATATTAATTGATTCTTGAGACCATTGCCAATATACTATGTCATATCATTTCACCACGGTTTTCAAACTAAAATGTAAAAAATAGTTCTTGATTCGTACCGTTTGCTTGTAAAATATCCATTTTGCTAAACGACTTGCTCCTACACAGATGCGCTTACTTACTGCGCTCCTCAGGGCTTACTCACTGTTAGTTTAGTAACACAAATAGTTCCCCACACCACAATAGTATTTTTCTTTTATTTTTTTGTATTTGTTGTTGTTGTATGATGTGTTATCATCTGCCGGTGTCGCAGGCGCATCACAGGTGACAGATCATTGACGTTTATACTACGTCAATGCGACGGACGAATGTTTTAATATTATAAACTTTCAATGTCTAATTGTCAAATAACATGTGTGTAACATGTGTCTTTCTTAATTTCTCCTTCTCATTGGCACAAGTGTCTCCGTAAGTAAAATACAAAAATATGAAAACAATTTATTTCCTTAAATTTCCTCACAAATTTAAATGTAGAAATTGGTACCTAGCTACAATAGTAAATGTTTTACTAACCAATTTAATATAAAAAAATATAAAAACTTTATTAAACTAATTATCCTCTTACCATAAAAATATAATTTATTTAACTAATTTATTGTTCTTCTTAATTCATGGTCCTCTATTAATATCACGTCGAAATTAACTAATAACACCAATACATTAACATTTGTATAAGTAGCGCATGAAGCGGGCATCAAATACTTTTATATACATTAAGGAGTTAATAACTAGTTACAACATTATATCCCTGAATAGGAACATTTCCATTGTGCGTCAATAGTCAACACACATAAAGGCACTTCTAAAAGGAGAGATATTTAGCCCGTGTCGCGTTTTGCAATTGATATCCAGATCTCCCATGCAAAATCACAATCTGAATTAGTTGCTTCATATTCATTCAGTTTGTCTGCCCAACAACGTAATTACCTTATCGAGTTCAACTCGACAATTCAACAATAATTGTCAAAATGAAAGACGTTGCCATTGTAAGCATGTTACGCGATTAGGCAAAAGATAATTGATTCGCGCCAAGTGATTATTGCACTATCATCGGCAGGAGAAACTATGCAACGTTATTTTGTCTTTATGTAAACCTAAATATAGTTTGTTCAGAATAAGCAACTGAATCGATTCCAATAATTTTTACATCATGTTATATTTTTTTCCCAAATACATTTAGAAATTGTTGCAGTGTGGTTGCCGAGCGCGCCACGCAGTTTACGGTAGATCATAGTATTGCGCACGCCGGCGCAACAGCTGATGCCACAGGTCAACGCACTGCTCGCCCGCTCGAGCGGAATGTTGACCACATATTTTTTTGGGACAGCCTAGTAGGATAACAATCTCATAACTTTGTGGTTTTTCATGATATCTTTTTGAAATTTAATTACTGGACACGTGTTTCAGGTTTCACATAAACAAAAAATAATGTTTAAGTTATAATAATGCACGTTGACAAGCACTACAGATCATGAATATTCTCAAGAAGAAGCCGTCATAATTCCAATGAACCTGGGCAATTACTACGAGTTATCACAAATATTGGCAACATTGGCGATGAGAATCACCGTGAAAGGACGGTCTTGGACACCCAATAGTTAGGCTTAACAGATACATACAGAGAGCTAAGCTAATTCTGTACCTCGTACAGAAATTCTGTGCGGTCATGTATGTACGTTTATACAGGCTGATTCTTAATTCACTGGCAACCTCTTAGGGGTAAAAACACATTTAAACAGTAGGTAACCTTCATAAAAACGTTAAAAAACATATCCTTGTCTTTCATACAAAAATAGACTACCCATTACAGGAGTTGGTTAACGATTTGGCTGTTTCGATCCCATAGTTATTCATATCATATTGTTGGATACCTCATTTAAAACTTGAAAGATTGATAATAATGTCTACGTCAGCCTGTTAATTGTCCAACATTAACTATCACTCATAATGATTGTGTTTCAAACAACTCTTCAGGATATGGTCATCGACGGTGGTGAGGAATGCTTTACATTTCGTTCGGGATCGCACGGAACATTGCCATCTAATTTTCACACCCATAGTTTTTTCTTTTGAAAATCTGTACCCTCCAACCAGCAACATAACTGTACCTCTACTTGTCCTGTACTTTGTAACTGAAAGGAAATAAACCGAAATAATTATAATTTAATTCAAATAAAAGTCGATTTAAGACCTACTCCTTTAAGCACATATGCATTGTGTCATTTTACCGGGGAATGGGTGAAAATTACAACAAACGTGCTAAGATCTCATAATTGTTTAATAACGGAATAATATTATTCCATTAAAATTAACACAAAATAAAACTAAACTTCAGCATCCCTTCCAGTTCCATAGGCGACAGATTCTACTTCAATACATTACCATACACACCAAAAATAAAATGTCAAGACCTCATCCAAAGCAGCTGTTCGACTAGGTTTTCAAACACCTAAGGTAGTTCAACAGACTTATTCGTCAACTCGCGAGCGCGCTCGCGAAATAGCACCTTCCAATTTTACCTCCATTCTTGTCGTCAACTACTCGAATGTGAACTTCTGACAGATGTGTGTAATGTCAACTTTAAATGCGTAAAACATTTTATACGACATTACTTTAAATTAAAACAGATATTGTTTTGGAGATAGATATTTAATATAAATATATCAATATAACAATAACAACTGCTTATTAACCAAGTAATTATCAACCATGTCGGACTTTCATTTGATTGATTGACTAAAACAAAGTAAATAAAACAAAAACAGTCAACAATATCACAATTTGTCCGTGTAGCATTTCGCTTATTATTGTCTGCTTAGAGCAGACTCGAACAAAAAAAAAAACGAGTGTGCTTATGACCACACGACTGAAGTGAAACTTCTTTCGCTCCATCTGTATGTATATATATATATATATATATATGTGTATACAATATATACATGTATACACATATACATATATTAATTTTCTATAAATATTTAAATTTATTTCATGGTTTCATTGGTAAATTAATATTTTTGCATAGATCCGTGATAGAGAGTGGATTTCCTCGGGGCCCCAAAAGGTCGGGCTCTTCCTTCTGAATCAGGGGACCCCAAACTCGGGTAGTCCACGACCTCTGGTTCCCGAGATAATCCACGGGGGGGTGAGGTAACTAAAGGGGGTCGGGGGGGATAGGTTTCGTGGGGTTGCGGGGGAGGGGGAGGGGGAGAGGGGGGGAGGGAGAGAGGGGAGGAGTGGATTCCCTCGGGGCCAAAAGGTCGGGCTCCTCCTCCTGATTCAGGGGACCCCAAACTCGGGTAGTCCACGACCTCTGGTTCCCGAGATAATCCACGGGGAGGTGAGGTAACTAAAGGGGGTCGGGGGGGGTCGTGGGGATATTAAGGGGTGGGGGGTAAGGGAGGGGGATAGGCACGTTAGGCAGGTGAAAACTAAAGTGTTGATAAAGGGCGAAGAATTGGAATCTGAAGACAGCACAGTGTTCTTGGGTATAACTCTGGATGCTAAGCTTCAATGGGGTCCCCATATAGAAAAATTGTCAAAAAAACTAAGTTCTGCTGCATACGCAGTTAGAACAATTCGTAATTTGACTGATATTGAGACGGCCCGTTTAGTGTACTTTGGCTATTTCCATAGCGTAATGTCGTACGGCATTCTGTTGTGGGGAAATGCCACTGATATTCAGACAATATTTGTTTTGCAGAAACGAGCTGTTCGTGCAATTTATAAATTAAGTCCAAGACACTCTCTCAGAGAAAAATTTAAAGAAATTAATGTACTGACCGTGCCGTCTCAATATATTTATGAAAATCTTTTGTATGCTCATAAAAATATAAAATTGTTTAAAAAATACAGTGATGTCCATAATATAAATACTAGGAACAAGCACAAATTTATTGTACCTACAACAAGGCTCAAGAAAATAGGTGGCTCTTTTAGATGGCAATGTATACATTTTTACAATAGACTTCCAGAGGTGGTTCAAGATCTGAGCCTGAATAAATTCAAATCTTTCATTAAACGTAAGTTGTGTCAGAAAGCATTTTATAGTGTTAAAGATTATATTGACGACAAAAAGGCTTGGGCTTGAGCTGCGTCCGATTTCTATGCTTACACTGATTGTTCTTTGATTTTTCCTCTTGTAGTTAAATTTGCAATGGTTTGTTTTTTTTTTTTAACTTAAAGCCAGTACACACTATGTAGCCAAGCATATTGTACGTTACGGAATTGCATCGCTGACAGGGGTATTCGGCACTGGTGCAGCTACACAGGAGCTAAACTTAGCATTCGGGAACACCGTTGGAGCTGCTGAACCTTGGACAAAACTGTCTTTGCATTGTGTAGATTCAATTTCTTAGTATTGTATAATTGCATGGAACACGTGTGAGCACGATCTACTTGCTGTAAAGCATCTATTTGTTGGGTTAGTCTTTTATTGACTTGATAGTGCTATGGCTGTTGAGAGTATGTCATGCTCACTCAAATGTCTCGCTGGTGGTGGCGTGTGTGTTGGATCATTAGGTTCCCTTCAATATGGTTGAGCTGAATGATGCTGATCCATACGTCATGTTCGTGAACGGACGCCGTCAGAGGGGACTGGTCATCTCTTAGCTGCTACGGCGTATTTTAATTTCTGAATTGTTGTTTTTTTTTTTCCATAATGGACGCTCTCAGCGTACAATATATTTCTGCATCGTTCTCACACGATTTATTTCAAAATGAATAATGTAATCAAATATTTGTATCAACAGCTTGATAATTTAAAAGAGTGTCCATGGAGTTTCTTGCCCGTTCTTCTCCATAGGTACTCTTTGGAATGGGCGACTAGCTTCACCTTACTGACTGACCGACCTTCTGACAATTCAAAAGTGCCTGTAACTGGTTTATTTGAAATAAATGCTTTGATTTTGATTTTGATTTTGATACAGGGGGACTGAAGTAGGCGGTAGTACCAAATTTTATGTTAACTGACCCCTTTAATGGTTGTCAGTCAACATAAAATTTAATGTATAGTGTTAAGTGTAAATAAATAAATAAATAAGTGTATCCGTGTCTCAAAATTAAAAAAAAAAATTGCATAGATCTTCTATTTTTATTGAAAAAAAAGAAAAAACTCGTTGTAGACCTTGTAGTACCAAGCTCGCGCCACGGGCGCCTCTGTGCTTATATCCCCCACTTAACTTCCGTTCGCCTTGCCCGATCGATTTTCGTAACGCTTTCGCCAGCTTACTCCCCAAGTCAAGCGTGCGTAAAGAAGTTTCATTTCAAAAACAAAATCAAAGATGGAAGCTTTCAAAAAATTGAAAAATAAAACATCACAAGATTAGAAGTTCGATACATTTATGTCAATCCTTATAACTCCATGGATAAATTCGATAATGCTAAACTTAACGTGCTCATCGATAGCGCAACCTGCACTGTCGATGAGCACGTTAACTTTAGCCTTCCTTTAATTTTGCAGTTAATATAACTGAGTTATGAGGTCCTTTTCTTTATTTTTAGTGTTGTAGCAGTCTGTCGGAATGCATTTGGTATAGGAATAGTATAGACCCTTTTCACTTTTTCAATGTACTTTTTTAAGTTAACCTCCAATTCATTTGTAACAAAATCAGGCTCACAGCTGTGCCGGTCATGTCGTATAATGCAGTTATTGCTACCAATAATTAGTCTCGCTTTGCAAACATTTCTCTTCGAACACCTCCAATTACAGGAACCATCTTTATTATGTCGGTCTTTGTTGTATCTATATCCAGCACGAAGTAATACCGACTTTCCCCGCTGGGAGGTAATTATTTCATGTTCAGTTTTATTACTAGACGGACCTGCTTGTGATCCATTTCCTGAAAATATTTTTTCCAGTTAGGTATTGATCGACTACCTTGCGAGTCTAATACAATAACGTATACAGGACACTGTTGAGAATGTCAACTCTGTAGTGCAAGATTTGGAGTATTCGCAATTAAAGCCTACTTTACTTTTTCAGTAGTACTTGCTATAGACTGTGCATTTAGTTAGTTTGATCTGAAATTCCCTACACTTCGAATGACAACACTAGAATCGTAAGCGTAGTACAGTTTTATTTTTTCACACTATGAGTTATTTATTTAACGCAACATGCGGCATCATTCGTTTAAAAGCAACGACCACTCAAGCAGTGATTTTTAAAATGTTTAATCAATATAAAGTAGTAGTAGTAGTAGTAAGTAGTAAGTAGTGTATCACTAATAAAAACTTCCACATTTTAATATGTTTTACCCTAATGACGCATGTGTGATTGATAAGACAAATGAAGACAGACAGTCAACGCCAAAGAGATAACAATATTATAGGGTAGTAAACCTTTCATATTTTTTATAGATAAACAGAACCCTCAATCAGTAAATTTAAGCCTCTTATATACGTTCCATTTTGCTGTACGTCCGGCTAAGATTATGCACGATACACGACGAAATACAGCGTAAATAGGTAGGACGATAATTATCAATATTTACTTGCTGGATTTGCACGACCATTTTTGCACAAGCAAGTGGTCCCTGCCACCGCAGACGTCGTGCATATGGACAGTCAATATCGCGGACGTATAAACTTTCTGTATATCAATATTCATCATTTAGAACGCGTGTCTGAAGGTGACTGCACTTTAAAATGTATCGTAAACATGGAAGTGTGTTTCCTAGTCATACGTAAAACCTTTGACTGAATCAGCCAAAGCTTTGGACTATAACTAGTTATTGGTTTCAATCCGTTTTTATTTAATTGTACTTTTTAGTCGCTCGCGAGTTAACGACAAAAAAACAGGTTAAATTGGAAGGTGCAATTTCGCAAGCGCACTCGAGAATTGACGAATAAGTCACAACATCAAGATTGATTCGGTGTCATTCTTTCCGGTATGGTAAGATTTTCACGATTATCCTCATCATATCAATCAACCAAAAAATACCCGATTTCGGACAAAAGCCTCATTTATTTCAACAATTGAAAGTTAGTGAACTTTATATTATACTTTATATTGCACCGACCACAAGTAACTTAGTATATTGCTAATCCTTCACTCTATATGTGCGAAAAATGTGTCTGCTCTACAATGTAAATAATACAATGAATGTTGTTAAACTGCCAAAATGAAAATCAGTGTTACTGGTATTAATAGTGTTACCCTTGCAGGTAATCCGCTTGATCATCTATAAACAAACAACATAAAAAGTTACGGATCACCAAATATATTCCTTATATGAAGGCACAAGATGATTATGTTCGAGATAAGTCTTCACCGGATGTCCTTCCACAGTTACGATATAAGCTTTACATTTTGTTTGGTATCTCGCGGAACACTGCCATCTTGTTTTGCAGCCCAAGACCGAGTTCTTGTAAAACCGATGCCCGCCAGCTTCCACTGCCAAAGTACCTCTTCTAGTTGTTTTCATCGTTACTGAAAATACAGCTAATTTTTATTCATCATTATCAACCTTTTTATCGTCCCACTGCTGGGCACAAGTCTCATCTCATACAGAGAAGGATTGAGCGTAATCACCACGCTTGCTCAATGCGGTTTGGCGATTTCAGACTTAAAGTCCAGGTTTCCTCAAGATGTTTTCCTTCACATTTAGTTATTGGTGTCCAAGATATACTTAGAAAGTACATATAACTTTAGAAAAGTTATATTGGTACTTGCCTGACCTGCAATCGAACCCGCGCACTCATACTTGAGAGGCTGGTGTGCTAGTGGTTAAAAACCTCTAGCCCACCACGACTTATCATCAATCATTCAATCATTTTTATGACTGGTTCAATATTCCGTTTATTAATCCAATGTGGTGTCCATATTTAGTATTTTTGTGAATAAAAAACATTTTTCCAAATTCGGTCTTTTTATTACTTAGATAAAAAGACACATTGGTCAACATTAGGCCATTTTATTGACGTAATTTATAACTAATAATGAAATTGTTACTAATTATTACTATAAAATTAGATCAACATTTTGTCTACTCTCATACCAAGATGAAATTATACATAGACAAAATATTACCACAATGTCCAATGTCAAATACTTGCACCAAAACATTAAAACAAAATTTTTTATAACATATATTCCTTAAGCTAGTTATGTTTTGTAGCAATAAAATGTTAACAAATTTTTCAATTGGTCTTTTTACGAGCGCTGGTCGTCGAATTATATCGGTTGTCTTGTCATGCTATATTGTTATTTTCACATTAGGTACTTGTCATTGATCATCATTCTCCTGTACTTTAAGGTACAGCGGCAGTTAGATACAAACGCAGCGACATGATGGCGATTTCAACTTAATAAATTTATCGTCCATACCTTTACCACCATTGAGTTATAATGTAATACGTAGGTCCATTGATTTATAATGTACTTCTTCTTCAGCGTATAGTGGCTCACTGCTGGACAAAGGTTTTCATTACATTGGGGGGGGGGGGGGGGGGTTGCCATGGTCCACACGCTTGGCAGGCGCGTTGGGGATCGCAGTAGTTTGGAATTCCCCAGGAAAAGCGCTGCTGCCCGCTTCCCTGGTGAGAGTTCCCTTAGTCGCCTCTTACGACATCCACGGGAGGATATGGGAAGGTACTATTCTAAGCCCGGTACCACACGGGGCTATTGGGGTTAATGTACTACGTAGGTAGATTATAACTCAATGGTCCATACACAGATGTACATCCGATTTGCAACCAGCGATGCCAATACCAAATTGTGTGTCGACAAAAGGTTTTAAAATCGCCAACAAACATAATAATGATATCATAGTTGAATAATTGGGTAATTGGTAATACGTGCTTGGGTAAGCTAATCTCAAGTCATTGGGTAAAGAAACAGCAACAATAGACAATAACTACAAGAATAAGATAGTTTATACAAAAACGATAACAACAATAAAAACTTTTATTTCTTCATTGGTCAGCTCCTTGAATGACACGGATTTTAACGACACGGTTAGCGCAGCGGCTGAGCATTGCGACTGCTGTATTGCGTGTCGCTGGTTCGATTCCCTCACGTAACAAATATTTATATGGCCTACAAGTAGTTGTTCCGGGTCTGCATGTTTGTGTTTGTAAACGCACCCACGATACAGGAGAAATTTAACGTTCTAAATATTTAAAAAAAAAATAATCTACATTGTCTGTGTAGAACTGACGGCGAATCTGTAAAATGGCAGCGCGTCATTGTAACAGCTGATTGGATGGGGCGTAAAACAGTGGTGGGTGCCAAATTTAAAATATTTTTGATGATGGAGTTTAAGAAAATATTGATAAAACAGTACGTAAATTAAAACAATCCTGTGATATCTACCATTAAAGGGCTCGCCACAGCGATCAAATAATTAAGTATTAATTAATTGACACGTACCTTCTGTGTCAGAGATTTAATACTAAATTATTTATCTAATATTTGATATAGAAATACTGATACATAAATAAGTATAAATTAATAGCCCGATACCTTACATTCGACTTTATTTATAAAAGTTATCAATAAATCATTAAACGTTAAATAAAATATTGTGTTTAATGAATAACAATGATTGCGCTTAGGCAGTAAATTTTTATAAAACTTAGAAAACATTACCATAATTACGGGCACACGGTCACGAACACTACCTACATTTTTCGAATTGATTTCAAAAGCGACTTTGTTACAAAGTAATTATTGCACTTTTTATGTAAACTTCTTTGTTATTACTATTTTAATTATCAAGAATGTGAGGTATAGTAGTCGAGTCGTTGACCTCCTTCAGTTCAGAACTGAAGATACATTGACTGGACTGGTCTTCTTAAATCTGTGTGGTTCTTCTCTCAAAATATCATCTCAGACAGAACAATCTGCATGGTCTTCATAATATTATGGCGTAACTTTTGAGTTCGTTTCTACAGATCTGTCTTTTTACAAACGCTGAAATTACCTAATTTTAAAACATAATGTTTTTTATTTAAAGGAATACTTTAATTTATTTCGTAATATTTTTTTCCTAGCTTAATACTAAGTTTGGAACAATTTAAAGAAAAGTATAATCAAAATAGTCGTTAGAGAGTAGAAATTAGCTTTTAAAAGTTATTATATGTACAAAATAATGTTCGTGACTATAGATAGACTTGATTGTGATTAGCTAATCATGATTATGGTCTAAACTATTCTTAACAACACTTCCATTAATGGTTGTCATGAAAGCCTTGCATCTGAACCGCTTCCTGTAACCACAATTCCATCTTATCTTTGGGCCGACAGCTTTCTCTTTGTGAAAACGGTAGCCATTCGCGACTAATATTGGGTTCCCTCTATTTGATATGTAACTTGATACTGGAAGGAATTAAGAGGAATATTATCATGAAGCAGGTTAATAACATAAAACATCACGCCGGTGAGGTTACCACAGAGGTGTTCATGATGTTCTCTATACTTCGCCAGTGAGGCTTAGGATGACACAATGGCCGGTCTTATCGCTAAGGGCAATCCCATTGCCCTCAACGGGCCAAAATCCAAACCACGAGTTGCTACTAAGAAATTTCAGATGTAAAAACTCAATCAAGACTCAAATAATATACATACTTACCATACCTACAAGCTGACCACGAATACCTACCTTATTACCCTATTTATTATCATACTCTTTGCTACGAATTTATTAGCATCCTTCTAGTAATGACAAATGATTGTACTGCCAAAATATATTTTAAAACATAAGCCCCCTTATTTATAAAAGATGTTTAAATTTAACTAGTGATTCTTTAACCATACATTTTAGACGTTTGCACGTCACTTAACTTTAATCTTCGTTTATGAATAAACCCCTTAAACACTGTGGTGTATACTGTACTCATAAAGGATGATTTAAGTTAAGTGACGTTAAAAGGTCAAAACTTAATGGTTAAAGAATCGCTAATCACTAGTGAACTTTAAGCAGCGTTTATGAATAAGGGGGAATAAGTTTTAGAAAGAATAGAATACTCTTATACTCTTTATTATGTACACCATATAAAATACAGAACATAATATTAGGATATGAAAATTTTACAAAGGGTGACACAATGGGCGGTCTTGGCGCTAAGTCTTGTCGTTAAAAAATAAAACAAATTGGTTTTATTATTATACCTATATAATACAATAATTTTGTTTGTTCATCCTGTACTAAATTCCAAATAAAGACGTCTGTAATTTAAGGGAATTATGCAAATAATTACTTAGGTACAGAGCAACAATTAACGTTCTGTCTTTAATCATAATTATTTTCCCACTACCGTCACTTCCGACCTTTCTTCTGTCAGTTGTGTAATAAATTCTAAAAATATTGTGACGACAATTACGCATCTAGTATTGGACTTGAGAATTTAATTATAAATCATTACAACTTATTTAAAAAATAGACACATTTATTTAATGTTCATGTTAAAATATAATGTTAAGTGTCATGTTGTAAAATGTTAACATATAATGAAATTGTAAATCGATTTTGCCATGTGTGAATAAGTGTTCTTACTATTTCAATTGAAATTTATTAACATTTACTTATCTAATATTTCATACTAATAAAAAAAGTTATTTTTTTATGAAGGTTGCGAAATCTTGATCTTTATTATGAGGTAATTAAATATTATTTTTCTATGCATTATTCTGCAGCGTACTTTGTGTCATGACTTGTTGACATGTTGACTTGATAAGAATACTAATGAAGGTAATGAGCATACTTAGCTGTGGTGGAGTGTGTTAATTATGTGTAGGTTTGTATTTATTAGGTACTAACATAGGTTAAGATTATTGTTACTAACACAGTGGATCCCAGTTATCTTATAAATTAATTTAAAATAACTTGACTATACCTTGACATGCATGATATGATAAGTTATATTGAAGTATGATTATGATCAAAGCTCGTCTTAACAACTTTATCGTCGATGGTTGTGATGAAGGCCCTACATCTGAAGCGCTTCCTGTAACTACATTGCCATCTTGTCTTTGGTCCAATAGTCTTCTCCTTGTGAAAACGGAAGCCGTCCGCCACCAACATTGGGTTGCCTCTGTTTGAAATGTAACTTGTCACTGAAAGAAATGAAAATAAATATTGGTTATTATTTTGTTGATGAATACTTAACAAGTTGGGAAAAAAACCTGTATATCTTACCTAAGAACTGCTAAAATTATCAATTTTCTAGACTGGATTTATCAGAAGGGTAAGCAATTTTCTCCAAGAGACCAACATCGTAATCGCGAAAAAATTATCAACTTTCCCATATAAAACTTACGTTGTCGACCCAAATGTACCGGAAGCCTGATTTTATTATTGCTCATCGCATTACACCTGTTTGCGGGAGCGTATATACAAAAAAACAGTGTTGATAAAAACGAATTTTTGTATATTGAAAGTTATAAAATACTATACATTTCTTGAAGGATTTTTTATCAATACAATAAATACCAAATAAAAAAAAAATATCAAGTATTTTCTTGACATTTCTAGGTCAACCAAACTACATAAGTATTTCTATCTGTCCGTCTTGAAGACGTAAGTAAGATGGAGAAATAGAAATAACTGAATTCATTAATTACTTCAAAATTACTTGCATTAATTAGTATCAATAATTAAAATTTGGATATTATTGTATAAAGCCGGAAGAAATTTTCGGGACAAAATGACTTTTCGTTTTATAACGCTGACCGCAATCTCACCATCAGGTAAGCATTGATGCAATCGTTAATGGTAAAGCGAGCTAGTTTATGTAGAGCCTAGTCACTCACAAAACAACTAAGAGAATAGAAAGGAAGAGGGCAGTTGAGCGAGGTGATGCATTGTTAAACCCAACAGCACGACCAACGATGCTGTGCCAGAGGGAGATTGATCTGGAAACTCTTCACGACCAAAGTCCCGACACAACAATATTTGGCGCATCGTATCCGGCACACATTGCAACCCAACTGCTCAGACCAGTCCTAGGTACGGCTTCACCAGACATCATGCCGGATTACGACGAATCGCTTGGCTGCAAGACTTTGGTGGGTGTTAACTTCTGCCAGCAGCTGATGTTATGGCCTACCACGATTCGCTTGTATTTCGCTGTTGGAATATTTTTTATATTACCTAAGTATTTACATATGCCTCTACAGATGCCTCTGCCAGAATATATTAATAGTCTACTACACACGAAAATATCGAAATTGCCAACATGGCTGTAAAATAAATTAGCAAAGGAAATCGACGAATACACCCGCGTTGGGATGCTAGCTGGAGAGTATTTAAGCTGCATTTTATGTTCCTTTTCAGCACCTGATAATAAATTTTGATTTGAGTTTATAAAAAAAAAAAAACATGAATTTTCAGTACAATGAAACCTTTCCTAGTTTTATTGGGCTTGCAGGTACCAAATATGTACACAAAAAAGTACTTTGTTAATAATTACGGTATTGGCTCACGGTGATTATGTCCGAGATTGGAGCACACTACGTGTCTGTCTATAGTTCTTATAAAAGCTTTGCACTTGTAAAGTTTTCTGTATGCGCACTGCCATCTCACTTTAGATCCGAAAGTCTTCTCCCTGTAGAAACGAATGCCACCAGCCACAAGCATAGGAGCGCCCCTGCTTGAAGTAATCATCTGCACTACAAATAATACAACATTATTAGAAAATCATTCAACTGACGGGCGCAGGCAAAATAGATTTCGAACTGTAGAAACTTCTTCGGCAAAGGCCTCTATTTTAAATACAGTGCCCGAATAAAGAACAAAAGATAACTAAACTAAACTACACCAACGTCAAGCTCGATAAAGGATAGAGGTAAACAAACCAATTTAGGCTTATCACAACTCACGTTTTTGAAATCCCTTATTATTTACATGATTATCGACTTTAACATGCTAACCATTTATTAACAATTCTAATTACAGCATATTTCAATAGAATCACTAAAATAACAAGCATATTAACTTGGTAAAAGCCATTAAAAAGTCGAGATTAATTTTACGTGATAGCCCTACAAAAAAGAAACATGGATGAAATCCAGGTATTATACACATTTTGTGGAATTCAACCAATGAATAAATTTGAGTCATTTGTCAATACAATTTTGCGTATTTAATGACTTTCAAATCAATTACATAACACATGCATTGTAATACTTTCAAGTATGGACTAAGTATAATATATTTATGTATATATATGAAAAACTTAACCTATTCGGAAATTAGCTTACATGTGTGTCATATTTCATTCAAATCGGTTAAGCGTTCTACGCAAATCATAAATTCACTTACATTAGTAGGAAGTAGGATTATTACTTTTATGAAAATCATCTATAGATCTAAAAAAGGTTGTTGTGGCTGACTTTTAGGCGTAAACAACTCGTTGCCTTGTGCACGGTTTGTTTATCTCTATTCCTTATGAAATTTGGCTTTTATACAGTGCGCTTTACCATCAACAATTGCGTCACTGCTTACCATCAGGCGGAATTGCGGTCAAACGCTAGTATATAATTACATTAAAAAAAACAGTAAATTTTAACTACCACAAAATTTCGTTGATGGTTTACGATGTTAGATTCAATACATCAAACTCACTCAATGCAAATAGAAACCAGTAAGGTCAATGTTTTGGACTATAATCAAAGAAATAAAGCATAATAGATGTAGAAAGAAAGAAAAAACTAATAATAATTAAAACTGTTGAAACTATAATAAAAAAAAAACATCTGCGTACGCTGCAGTGACGATAGCTGTTGCTGTCGTATTTCCCAAACGAAAGAAAATATGAGGCTTATGTCCAATAATGAACTGCTATAGGCGAAGTTGATTGAAGCCACTGCTTCAATGATACCTATTTTATAAAGCAAACACCGTTTCGTAAAAATAATGCTGTTATTTCATGATCAGCAACAGATATTTTTAAGTAAAATGTACAGCTGATCTATTCAGCCAAGGTTATGAAACTATATAAGTAAATGAAACTATATAAAATTATCTCAATATTATTTTATTTTACTTTGAAACTAGCTTTTGCCCAGGACCTAGCCCGCGAGTGTGTCATTAAATATAGCACAGAAACGTACTATCTGTATGCAAATTTTCAACCAAATCCGTCGATCGGTTTCGGGGCCAGTCCGCCATACATGACAAACAAACAAAACTTTTAAAAGCTATATATTCGGCATATTGCAACTCGATCCCCTCGTAGCAATACATTAGATGTGCAGTTTTGACTTCGTAACTATTTTAACATACTTATTTATAAATAGGTGCATTAAAACTCCATGTAACACAACTAACTATACAGACTAGGTACCAATTTAAAAGTCTAACTTAGTAACTATACAAATAAATATAAAACAAAAGGACTTTCGAAGTACTCGTACATCGAAGTATCCGTAAGAGTCTCGCAGCATAGACATGAAAAAAAAAAAAAACGAGCCAGCCTCAGCCGGGTAATTGCGTAACAAGCTATCAGTAAGAATGGGTTCAACAACATTCATTGCGATGTTTACGCTCTTGATGAAACAAATTTTTCGAAAACATGAAGCAATGGACAAGCAATGTGCTTCAAAATGATTCTAATTGATAGTAAATAGTGTGTTACACAATTAGGATGTTGATCATGTGAAGTTACGACCAGTGAGGTAATTAGGTACGTAACACATTATACGGTTTTATTTTGACAGTTTGATAAGAATCATTGCGTTACTTTCATTGTTGGGCACTTATAGAGCAAATCAAATATATTCCAACAGATAGTAATAGTGAGTTTCGCAATTCGGGTGCAGTTATCGATGAATTGACAAAGAGAAGTATACTTGGGCCCCACGTCTCGAATGGTTTAAAGATTTACTCAAATATCAAATAAAATTATATTACTAGTAGTAGTATTGGAAAATGATAACTTGTCAAACTGTACTTCACTTGGCAGTGACTACTTCAATGTAACCTAAAAAACATGTTACGTTTTTATAACGAAATTTTGCTTTTGAATGCTTTGACCTTAAGTAATGCTGTAGTTTGTCAAGTTGTCCGGCTCGAAAAATGTATAGCTTTGAAATTATATTTTATATATTGAAAGTACATAAAACTGAAAATGTTATCCTTTCACATGTCAACACATGAAATCATGAAATTCCCACTGTTCAGTCAGAATTCAAAACCTAATCATATTCTGCAAGGGACATTTTTGTAGAACATCTTCATCAGTGTAGTGGTTGTGTACGAGATAAGTTTTGACCACAGTGTCACCCACAGTAGTGATCGCAGCTCTACACTTCAGGCGTTTCTTTTTCCCGCAATTCCAACGTACTTTGGAGCCCCACACTTTATGCTTGTAGAAGTGTTCTCCGCCACTCGCCAAAATGGTGGCACCTCTCTTCGTAAAGATCTTTTCCACTAAAACTAAAAACGTCACAGAATCACTGCGGGAAATCAGAACAAATAGGTACCATAATAATATTCATATTCAATTTAATCTTATTTATTTAAACGCTCGCACGTAAAAGGTATAAAGGTAAATTAATGCCTTAGACATGAGAATATCTAAGGAATGTCTATGAGACACCAGTCAATCAAGGGTGGTGAAGAAATTAGATGGCAGGTGCTTTGGTTGAGAGGAGCAATGATAAATAAAGAAAACAATCTTAGATCTAGTAACACAAATACATAAATAGATTATATACACATGCATACTATTTCCATAATATATACGTATCTTATGTATTTGGTTTTGGGCAAAGGCTTTGACATAGAAATAAAAAAAAATTAAATCAGAATTAACTTCAGAGTTTTACAATGGAGACCACGTATCGGCAAGCATAGTGAAGGACGTCCCGCAACAAGACTGCTGACCTTAAGAAGGTGGCTGGGACAATCTCGGTGTGAATGACGGAGGACAGGGTGTTGCAGCGATGCTTGGGTTACAACACCCTAAGTCCAGCAGTGGGCTGCGGTTAATTAAGTTTAATTAAAACCCAACCCCAAATTCGAGGTTTAAGTTTGTGCATACCTTCACCCTGGGTTTTTGAATAAGGGGGTGTAGTTATGTGTTTAATCGAGGATGTTCCGAATGATGGTTGATAATAATGTCCCGAATAGTGGAATGGTGGAACATTTCTATTTAGATTTGTATTGTCTCATATTCAGAGGTTAAAGATGAAATTTTTTCAACCAGTTCAGGGTAAATGGCACCAACAATACAGTAGTAATTCCTAGTGTGGGCAGCTCTTTTAATAGAAACAAAAAAAAAACACTTCTAACAAAAACAAAAATAATTTTTAAAATTATACAATTTATTCCTTTCAGAATAGGACATTGGGAAGTATAACAATAAAAAAAATATTTTCGTGTTCACCTTCTCGCAATTTCAGAATTATGAATTTGGTAGATTTATACAGTGCTGGGTTCCTATGACGAGTAAAAACCATCATTGTTTTAGGGTCAGAGATGAAGATGGAGCTATACAGAATGAAAACCTATATCCCTTTTTCACAAGGGCACAATAATAGTTTTAACACGTTATAGTCTTGAACAGTTAGTACACGAGACGTATTGCGCCTACAACCCCCAAAAAAACTTCTCACTGCACGTCTCAAGATGCCAAACACCGTGGGAAGGCAGTTTAAGCTAAGATTCAATGGTTATGCCCCAAATAAATTCTTGTAACTACATCCTCAACAGTGGTGATAGTAGCTTTGCACCTGGTCCTAGATTTGGTAGCACATTGCCATCTACTCTTGTAACCTGTAGTGGTACCTTTAGTAAACCTGTAGTTGCCAACCTTGAGCATAACAGTACCTCTATTAGTATACACCCTCCGGACTGAAACGCAAAATTATACATTACAAAATTATTTGCCGTCGATACCATAACAAGAGAAGGACGATGTCAAAAAACAAATTATATCAAACACACTAGTTGTATTATGTTATTCTGGATGAATTTTCTTTGTAACAGTTACTTTTTAGATTAAAGTTACGTAAGGTTAAAAAACTAAGATTTTTTCAATCTTATTAATGTTACGTAGGTGGACAGATTTATGGTGGAATGTTGGACCGAGGACTAAATAAAACGACAAAGTAAAAAATCATAAATTATACACGTGTAATCTTATCTTAAGTAGTAAACTATTGAAGATAAACATTACTCACGATTAAATACTGAATAAAAGATTGTCTATTTTATCCACCACCGAAACCTAAGTAATATTTATGTTAGTAACTGTAGTGCGAGAGCTTATACTGATGAAATTAGTCCATGCTACAGTTTCATCTTAAAACTATATTGTAACACTTATGTTCTAGAACCCACCCTAAAACTTAATAAGAAATACTGCTTATAATATAACTTCAATCATAATTCATTTGATTTCATTCACCGCAAAAAAATTAAAAGCCTCAATATGTAAACTTTTACAACAAGCAACATCTATTGGGAAGCACCTTTTTGTCATATATTTCCTTTAATTCGAGAAGTATTGCTGTGGATGTTACTTCCAGTACTAGTAGTATGAGTTTTCATTACGAGACTCGATCGTCGATATCGAGCGTGTTTGACTCATCGATTGGCCCGCTTCAAGGTTGTAAGAACTCTCAACCAATGAGAGCGCCAAACGCGCTCGATATCGACGATCGAGTTTCGTAATGAAAACTCATACTAGGCCTACAGGAATCCAGGATAAGTCATGTCTCGACTTTGATCGTTAAAAGTCAATAAATTAACAATCGATTATCTTAAGCGAATTAAGAAAACCCTCAACTTTGGGGTAACAAAACTTAATTCAATACCATTATTTTCGAATTTTGACTGAGATCCAAGATCTAACTTTGTTCCCAGTTCATAGGAACGATTAACCCTTCATATGCCAGAACGTGTATCCACGTGAGACACAATAACATTTTAATTAATTCTGTAATTTACCGGTTTAACGATAAGTTGGACTTCATTGACCGACAGTATTAGTGCAAGTGTTTTAAAAATAATACGATCTAAGTCTCAAACTATACAAAATTATACGATCTAAATAATCAGTAGTTTTTATGAATCAATTGAGTCAAAAAAAGCATTGAATAAATTTGCTAAGTCATGGCCGATTTTATCATTGAAGCTATCGTATATTTTGTTATACGTGAATTTTATTATCCGAAACTGGAATGTACACAGCATCGGTATACGGAAAACGTCCATCACTGCGTCACAGAGATGCAATGCCTTACGTTCTAAGAATTATTGCATATTCATTGCAAATACGAGACATGTCTTGATACTCTGGGGACGCTAGCACAAGAAAAATTCAATTCAGACTCTCTTCAATTTAGAATCTATTTGCACTAGTGTGGGCTAGTGGATCATGGAACCCCCATACTCGGACGATGGCGTTGTCCATGGTATGCAGGGACGCTCTACAGCCAGCCTTGGCTTTGACGCACACCCATCGTGTTCTGCTGCCGTATTTATTGACTCGGTTAAATCTGTACTGACCGATCATGATGACCGGGTTACCTCGCTGAGATTGCGCAAAAACAGGGTTCAGATCTGAAAATAATTATTGTTTTAATAACTGGTCGTAAATATATTCGCCGTACTTACAAAAATAAGAGAATTTTGATAATAAAAATTCTGTATTTACCCGAAAGTGGAAACACGTTGCCCTGGGCACAACCTAAGCATGTGCACCGACTTGAAGACGGTAACAGCTATACCTAGGTATACCTACTCGATGTCGAGAATTGACATATTCCTATTAGAAAAAGTATGCTTAGGTATTGATAGCTGACAAATGGTTGCTGTTGTCCATGATAGAATATCAGCTTGACATCTGAATCTAAATTAAGAAGAAAATGACTAATGAAAATATTGTACAATTATTAGATCAGAATATAGTAAAAATATAGTAGGTAACTAAAAATTCAAAACAAAACAATTCGAAAATGAAATATTTATTAGCATTACATTGATTTTTTAATCAGTTATTCAACTATTTGTAATAAAGCGTAGACTAATGTATATAGTATAAATATATAATATGTATATAATAAGGCTCTAAAGCTTACGATACGTACTTATATGCCAAACAACAAAATAAGAGACCAAAAATATGACATTACTGAATATATAAACAAAATCTATTGAGCTTAATGTTAAGGAAATTAACTATATACTTATTATCTCCTATTTTATTTATGCAAAACTACTGTAGTACTCAGCAAGTACCGGTGCTACGTAAATGATTAACTTAAATTAATTATTAAAAACTAAACAGATTTCCATTCATATTTAACGAATATCATATCAAATCATTAAACGATTCAAAAAGATTTTAGCTATTACATCAATAATAATTTAATCAATTTGGGAACTTAATGGAAACTTGCCGCTAGCAAACTACTAAATCTTATAAATAAAAAAAGTATTCAAGGAAATTCAAACAAAATCTGAGAAGTAAGTACCTAATACAAAATTGTTTTTTTTTTTTCTTTTTTTTATTAATTTATAAACTAGCGCTTGACTGCAATCCCGCCTGATGGTAAGCAGTGACGCAGTCGTTGATGGTAAAGCGCACTAGTTTATTAAGAGCCTTATGGTACACTTATTGTAAGTTTTCAATTAATGGCTGAAGTTTACAATAATTATTATTTCATCTATTTATACGAATATATTGGCCCTAGAATTGCTACATGGCAGTTTTAATACAGGTCATGGGCACATCTTATTAAATAAGAGCTGATTTTTTAAACGGCAGATATTTTTTCTGCATTTGATCTGTGAATAAAATCATATAAAACTGACAGACGTCAAATCGAATTCGATAGTTCATGTACAAAATTAAAATTTATAGAAAAAAAGTCATGTAGCGCAGACACGAAATAAATTGGGATATTCAACATGGACTTAAAGACACAATACATCTAACAATAACATACATCAGTTAGCAAAAAAAAACAATTAGAAAGTAAAAAGCAAAGTCGCCGCTTTACCTTAAAGTACAGGAGAATGATGATCAATGACAAGTACCTAATGTGAAAATAACAATATAGCATAACAAGACAACCGATATAATTCGACGACCAGCGCTTATAAAACGACCAATTGAAAAATTTGTCCACATTTTATTGCTACAAAACACTTGTTTTGCTATTCAGTCACACAGACTTGGTTTAAATAGTTTTAGCTCCTATTTTGATCATTTACAGCGAATACAGAAACATCCTAGAGATAATAATACATATTTCTAAGAAATGTTAATATTTATGAGTTTCAAAAGTGGAATGAAAGAGAGTGGAGTGGAGTGAAAAATCCTCAAATTCTACCGTACCTACTTAACATTTCTATATAATATTTAAAACGATTATCATATTTTTTTTCACATGTTACATTCCGCTTATTGAATTTCTAGAATAAATATACCATTACTTGCGTTACATGTCATGTTTCTATGTCATGAAAACTATTAACATAACATATTTGTTATAAAACAGTAAAGGTTTTTATAACAAATACTCCCAGGATTGAAAAGGTTGCTGTTCAAGAAAAATGTGGAAATAGAAGCAACCGTCTTACTAATGGAAGAAATCAACAACGGAATAAAATTATCAGCCTGTATTATTTCCACTACTGGGAGAGAGGCCTCCTCTTGGTGATAAGATCTAAGAGTGATGGACTTCCTCTCGGAGGCCTGTGTCCATCCAACACGCGGACCTAGTACGAGTTGGTAGAAGTCTTCGATTTTTTTGACTGTAACATGGCTGTTACAGTGGCCGGAGCAGTGGTAATGACATTGAAATTTACAGAAAATTTAGTTTCTAAGTTTGAACTTAGGGCCTTTCAACTCGGTAAGTAGCGGTCCAATAGGCTACCACAAATTAAAAATCCAGCATAAAGTTGAGCTGGCGAATACTGACCGTATGAAAGAAATTTTGTTACAACCTTAAATTAAAACTTAATTAATGATTATGTTTACCAAGGGTCTTGACGATAACATTGTCGACAGTAGTAATGGCTGCAGTACACCCATTCTTCTTCTTGATACAAGTCCAGCGAACCTTGGACCCCCAGCAAGCATGTTTGTTAAACCGCCAGGGTCCTATTTGTACCACAAGATTTCCGCGTTGAGATAAGTCAAATTTCGGCTCTGAAATATACAGAAACATTTGATTTACCTTCGTTTATAACATTTTTAGCTACGTTCATGCAAAAGAAAGTTTTATATTCATTATTGACCGTTATTCAAGTATATCCTAAGCAAAATACAGGGATATTAAAAAAAAACGCAATGCAAAATACTCTACATAACTTTAATAATAAGAATTACAACTTAAATATGCTTTTCTGACAAATTTTACCTAAATACACAGATCACATGAAATTATATTTAATAAAACTTTGATTTTTATGTCTAGCCAATATACCTCAATGGTGTTAAAAGAAAATTTTGCTAAACAACCAACATCTTTTATTTTATATACTTATAAATTTATAATGTATTTGTTGGAACTTTGTACCTATTTGCATTGACCGGTCAATGTGTCCGTGGTGCAGAGAAGTAAAATAAAGGCTCCTGCAGGAAGATAGGCGACGCGACGATGCGACACGATTCTGGTAGAAAGTTGTCATGAAGTTTTTAGAGCGACACCGTTGCGCCTATCTGAGAGAGCCTTAAGTTAATCACTATTATTTATTACAACTCACTATTATTTTTAAATTTATCTTAAACTTCCTATGTACATACAGCTCCGTAAAAATCTCACCCCCTACGGTGTTTACGTGCGCCGCATCTCTGAGACATCAATAAAACTGCTAAGATATTCTAATTAGAAACAAAATACTGACGGTGCTCGCGCTCATGCAAACGACCGCTAGGCATCGAATCTTGGTATTTACTTCGTGCATCCTACCTATAGATATTTTTTAAACTTCCAAACTTGTTCCACAAAAATTATATATTTTTAGAAATTTCTAAAACTCACAATAGAATTTTAAAATTTAATAAAATTTATCAGCTGATGAAAAAAATTAACCTGGGTCCTTATATTCACAAATCAAACTGTTATACCGCTGCGCCATTCATTTGCTTAACAACGTGGTGAAATTCATAGTTATGTTTATAAATCATCCATCATTTATATCGCCCGTGTCGATTATATATAAAATAGATAATGAAGAAGATTAAGCGTAAGCTTATAATTTTATTGACTACAACATGAAGTCGCATCATAGCATAATTACTCGTCTGCTTGTACTGTTCGAATAACGACTTATACAGTGAAACTTGCTTAAGTGGGACCTGGATAAGTGAGAAACCTCCATAACTGGAACCCAGGGGCGTGCACAAAGATTTTATTGAGGGTATGCATAAATATACCTACTATCCAAATCTCTGTGCTTATATATGGTAAAACTTAAAAAACGTAACTTAGACGTAGTTTCAATTTAACATAGTCACGTACTTTTTCGCATGTCAACATTGAATTGATGTTTGTGCGTGGCTACAATGAACATCTAAGTATGTGATTGATGATAAAACAAGTCAAATAAATGATATACGTGGGGTATTAGGTATTTTTTTTTTTTTGCCCAAATGAATACAATGAAATCATCATCATCTCAGGGTTAATACCAGTCGCATCCAAAGCTTTGGAATCTGGGGTCCGCTTTTCCAGTCTAATTGCTGATTTTGGCGAAATTTCGACAATTTCCGTGAAGCGACTGCCGTCTGACCTCCACAACGCGAAGGCAATATCGAAGCCTTGAAGTTGGACCAATTGTTGGACTTTTGTGGGCTCCAACAACCCGTAACTGCCACTAGATGTTCGCATGGCAACCGAAACCAACGGCTTAACGTGCTTTCCGAGATACGACCAGACCAGTGCAAATATTCATATTCATGCATACAAATACTTACACTGCGCGAGGATCGAACCCGCGCCTCCTTACGCAGCGGCCGCGTTCGCTACCGCTACGCCATGTAGGCCGTCAAAATACAATGAAATGGTATTACTAACTCAACTGTAAATAAGTAATAATTTATTTCTCAAAAAACTAAAAAAAAATATTTCACTATCTATAAATTAAATCAACGCGCCTATCTATTTTTAAATAACTCTGTAAAAATCAAATATATATAAGATCGTTTTGAAATCGCTAAAAGTTCTTTTAAAATGGACAGATAGACAAATCTATGAGTCTGCTTTGGCTTTTCATAAATATGCGTAATGCACTACTCATTGGAATCATAACTATTAAATTTTGCTAATTTGTAAACTTCAGGAAAATTATTACAACATAAAATATAGTATTGAAATTCAAAAGCAAGTAGGTTGAAAAACTTAAGGTCTTTTAAGTTTTTATAACGTCGAACTGTCAAAGCCGTGTTTTAAAATAATATACCTATACGAGAAACAAAACAATTTATTTGTGTGTACACACTACACAACCTGCTAACCACATATAATTATCATAAAACTTTTTATAAAGACAACCTTTCTTTTGTGTTAAACCAAAAACTCTAAAATAAATGAATATTCAATTCCGCTTAAAACAATCAATACATATTTAACCCAAATACACCAATAATGAAACAACATAAGCTGCTAAAATAAAAAGGTATTTGAACGAACAACAATCATGCTATATTTCTGAACTTCTTAAATTCGTCGCATTATTAGAAGCTGTGCTTATCATGGGCTTTAAACCCAAAGAAATTTCACGCACACGTACACAACAGTTTAGGCACACAAGCAAATAATTTTATACACAGACAGATACGGAAGAGGCACATTTTGTTTATGCTTACGCCGTAAGAGGCGCGGGTGTCGCGCCTAAGGCAACTAATGTGTCTCGTTAGCACTAGGCCCAATAGATGGCAGTGTTATCAATAACTGATTAACAAAGTCTTTTAGTTTTAACTTTGTAGTATATAAATTATTTTACAGTATATTATAAATTATTATATATTTTTTTAGAAGACTATTAGGGTATGCAGAGCTTTTCTGCTTGTATGGAGCGCACGCGCCTGCAGTGGAACCCATGCTGAGGTCCCAACACTTTGGCACTGAATTACCTCTGTTAGTGGGACGAGGTAAGCCTCTATATCTGGGATTTGTTCTTTCGATTTATCATCATAGTTACCTCTATAACAGAGAAAGCGAGTAAATTTTATATGCATTAACCTCTGTAACTGAGATAACATTGTTTATTTCCTCATTCTTATTCTACCCACAAATTCCACACGTAATTCCAAGTAGGTACGTAAGTACAAATTTTGAGCTTCAATTACCTTCAGTTTTAATTTCGCTTTACTATCATTCGAAGTTTATTTGAAAAATGCCAAAACGAAAGCTACAATCATTATCATTGCGTGAAAAACTGAAGTTAATATCCGTTTATGAAGATGGGAAGGATTAATGGAATTATAGCTATTAATGGAACCCTCTGTAAATGAGACAGATATTTATTTATACCTGTATATAAGAGACACTGGGTAAGTGGAATACCTCTATAAGTGAAACGACATTGCAGGTCCCTTGAAGTCTCACTTAACCAGGTTTCAACAATAAAATCATGCCTTGATTGAGTAGTTTTTAAAAGTGAAAATAATCGTCCTTTGGAAACGAATCGAGAATTAAATGTCTACGTAAGTGTAATCTAAAATAAAATCCGTTTATATTTTCATTTCTTTTCTCCATTAGAAATCCAACTTTTTAATTTATGTCCTTATAGAGAAACACAGCTCGTTTATGGGTGCGACGGTATCAAGAAACTAGCGATGTGAAGTGTAACCGCCAAAACAAAATTATGAAAACTTGGGAATTATTGTGATTAAGTGACATTTGTTTCAATTTGGTGAATGGAGATCAAGATTAGAAGAAGTTATAGAAAATAAAGGTTACCCACTCCGTTATTAGTATAGGTTTGACCCTACAAGTAAGTTTATAGTTGTGTTTCTTTATAGTTATTTAATTGTTTTTTGTAAAGTTCTTAAAAATCTCGAGATATGTAAATAGTTGTTCTGTTTGTTTCAAAACTGGTAAACAAGTCGGTTCTCTTGAGATATCATCAAAACTAAATTATCAGTACTATCACATAAATAATTATTTATTAATCTTAATTGGTTTAATATAGGTATTATTTAATTCCATAAGAATATTAAATAATACTACGTATATAAGTCTTTTTTTATTCCGAAAGTCCACCTACTTCCCCTCAGCACACAACACCCGCTATCGCCCTACAATTACCACCAGGGCCTAAATATGCTGATGTTGGTTAGCGCATCACAACTTTGTATCAATAACGTAAATTATTGTTATTAATTGGGTATCTTGCACGCTTACTTGGGGAATCGATGTCAATCCCTAGAGAACACTAACTTCATTTATGTCTCAGATATGGCGCGCAAGTAAACATCTTGGCCGGGAGGAGATTTCTGCGGAGCTGCATGTATTACTCTAGTTTTATATACCCACTACCACACCTTTTACATATACATACATAAACTCACGCCTGCTTCGCAAAGGGGTAGGCAGAAACTAAAGAACGCCACGATCCTTACCTACTCCTTTGACATATCAACATTATGATAAGTATTTGGAGTCGCAGTAAGTTCAAAAATACTGAAATATCCCTAAAATAGTTTAGGCTTACCTATTTTACCGCTAAGTATATAAATGATTATGCCATTTTTTTACTGAGATACATTTTATATAGATTTATCAAACTCTGATAAAATATAATTTAACATTTCGTCGATTAATTACTAACATATTTTTCATGAACGTTACTCAATAATTATTCAGTATCCCTACAACTAAATACTATGCGCATAGGGAATAATAGTTGTTTTAATTAAATCTTTAATAGTTAAAAATAACAACTACCCACTACAAACCGCATTATTTGACTAGTGGTAGCCAACTATGAATAAAAAGCTAAAAATTAAAGTTTATTACTAAAAACAAGTATTCCAATTAGTTCAACCTGGCGTTCACAGACACCAACCATAACCATGAAGACTTAGAACGTACTACTAGACAAAAAAGGAAGCTTGGCAATTCCTGTGTCAAACAACAATATCAAAATGATCTTCTGAATGCTTATAGACACGAGCTAAACGCGTCAACGGTAGACATTACCGTAGGCACTCGTTAACGTCCGCCGCCAACGCGTAGTAGGATGCCGTCGTCGCTCGTTGGATGCCATGAACAACTTGCCGCTCATAAGTACAAGCATCTAAACCATCAGGAAAGGATCTTAGAAAGACTTTGTTTGGCCACCGAAGACCTTTATTATGTTATGATGGTGAGTTATTATAAACTATTACAATAGAAAACTTTAATATCAAACATGACTTTTGTACCCATCATGATATCATCAAAATTGTAACCAAATCTGCCAGTTTATTCTACCAAAATCTATGAAAACGCAGGTGAAGCGAGCTGCAATAGTGTCAACACCTAGCGATCCCTAGCATCAAGTAGAATAACAGATCACTTCACCTACGTTTTCACGTAAGATTTTCACAGAATGACGCGGTATTCGCTTCACACTAGTGATTGTGCCATCCGTTGAGCTTGACCAGCCGGTCATTGACAGTGACAGCGACGCATCGGCAACCACTGCTCTTCCTCGCAGTACACTCCCACCATGTCTTCACACGTCGAGCCAGCTTCTTAATAAACCGGTAGTTGCCCCAAGTTATGATAGGGTTGCCAAACTTCGTAATTCCGAATACAAGAGGATTCACGGATGCCGCTGTAACATAGAAAACATAGTTTAGTCTATGTTTAGGACGAGAATGTACTAAATATTAATTAATTACTAAAATTATACAGTATAACTGAAACAAAACGAAAACCATGAAAATCTCCTCGGTATAGGATGGAAAAATGTCGTCCATAAATAATTTGGTTTATATCTATTTACTAATAAACAAAAGATCACAAACAGACAATACTCATAAAACGACTAAATATTATGAGAACAATTTATTTCTTGAAAACAATTCACAACAAACAAACCACCGCATGTGTAACAAGCCACCTCAAATATCTATATTTTGCTATCAATTCGACAGTATATATTTTTTTTTTTTTTTGTGTATTCAACTTTCAAGTCAAGCTTTCAACCTCCCTCAGGCCGCGGCATGGAGGTTTGGAGTGATTTTTATAGTGGTTTTATACCTCGTGGCCCGGGCGGTCAAGCCAAGATTCTCGACCCCATCAAAAGTAAGAGACATGACCTTGACAATCTTCGGGGTAACAAGACTAGCGGTGGCAGAAAAAGCGGGCTTCTTCCTGGCTGCCCGGCGGCAGAGTTAGTGCACATCGAGCCTGCTCTTACTCCGCCCGGCGTGCTTCTCTGCTTTTTCAGAGAAGCACATGTCGAAGCGTATTTCCTTCGACAGGATATTGGACTACGGGCAATGAGACCCCCATATAGGCATAGGCACATATTGCCCAAAGGCAGTTCTTTGCCCGTACCCCAGGGTGCACCGTCCCGTAGATTGGCCTTCCTCCCGGAATTCCATTCCACGGGCACACGGGGAAGTTTCCTGTCCAAGCATCCCCTTGACAGCATGTCAACGGTCAAGTATTTTCTACCAAGGTACGGTATCCTCGGTGTGCGAGTGTGACTCGGACTTTACCAGTTTCTTTTTTAAATCATGAGTATGTCGAATATTCATTTTAACAATATTTTCATCCTCAGTGACTACAAATGAGTTGCATCGCTCCCTGGTCTTGATACAAATCCATCGCTTGTGCTTTCCCCTATCCTTCATCAATTTAAAACGGTGACCAGATAATACCAGTATTGGGTTTCCACGTGTGCTTGTGGCAAAATAATATTCTTCAGTGTCTCCATCTGAATCTGAAGCTAAAAAATTAGTGGAGCGTCAAAAATTTTGGTTTCAGGTAAATACAAAACTTAATTTGATACTAATCCTACCTAACAGTATTATAATTTTATAAAATAACCAAATATGAAATAATAATTATTATTATTATCGTAGTGTGTGATAACTGATAATCCATTGAATTGTATAGTGAGCGAAATTTATCTTAAGATAAAATATTATAGTAGGTATGTCAGCCGTGTTCAGCGCCCCTTAGTGAACTCCAGACACGGGTGATGTAAATTACGACAAACTTATTATTTGCGGTTGATATAGTAATCAAGTCACGGGATCGAACCGCAAAATGAACTTTGTTTTTTATTGTATATATTTTCCGGGAAATTAAAGAATAATTATACTACGTTTCATCGCAATCGAAACGGTTCTGCGTGAAGCCTGAAGAAACAGACAAACAGAAAAAAAAATCACGTATTTGGATTCGGTGTCCGTCCTCTAAACACCATCTACCATTTATATTTTGATATCTTCAATGTACAGAATTTAAACTTCTATAGATTAATTATAAATATAGATAAACTCCATTCATACATAGGTACCATTTAACATCACCTAAACGGCTGAACAGATTTCAATGAAATTGGGCATACAGGTCTAGCATGACCTGGGTTAGGGCATGGAATACTTTTTATTGGCGTTCCTGTGGAATAGCTTTGACTTACATTTGGCAAAGCAACGAGAAATACTTCTTTAAAATAAAACATCCAGAAGATAACATAAATTAAAACTTTATTGGTTCACAGAATTTGAACACGTTACCGTCATTACGTGTCGATATTACTTTCTCAACATTAAAAATAAATTCTAACAGTAGTTGTGGTGTCTGAAAACTTTAACAATTTGGTCATAACTCAATGGTTATGACAGAAGCCCGACGCCCCCTACGGACCCTACAGCAAATCCACCTTGTTGTAACTGCCGTTTAAAACGATTTGCCCTAATGTAAGTACAATATCATTACTTTGACTACCATGACCACACCAGTGGTATTCTGCCTTATTATTTACAAAAAAAGAATAATTTTATTTCAATAGATAAATAAATCTACCTTTTGAGACAACACTATTTACATTAATCTATGTACACTGATCCTAAATCTCTATTAAGTTCTTTATTGCTACTCAGACTTGACTAGATTGAATTGTTATACAATTATTAATGTTTCATATAAAAAATATATACCTGTTATTTTTTGTACAAACAATTTGGGTAACTTTTATTACAAATAAGGCTTGTTTTAAGAGGGGGCTCTGGAATTTGAAAAATAGGTAGGTATTTGAAGAAACTGTTGCCGCACCAAGAGGTGCAGACACCGGAACTCCCTCCGAACCTTGGATTAGTGCCCCCGATAACGCCTGAGGAAGTCCACACGGCTCTTCGTCGCATGGCGAATCGGAAAGCTGTCGGCGCTGACGGAGTCCCCATTGAGGCCTGGAAGGCGATGGGTCCTTGCGGTGTGGGCATGTTAACTAACTTTCTGAACCGCGTGCTCCTGTCCGGCAAAATCCCGAGCCAATGGAGGCTGAGTATTATCACTCCAGTCTTTAAAGGCAAGGGCTCCGTACAGGAGTGTGGTAACTACCGCGGTATAAAGGTCATGTCCCACACCATGAAGATCTTTGAGAGGATTTTAGACTCCCGGATCCGGCAGGAGTGTGCTGTCTCGATGTGTCAATATGGGTTCCGTCCAGGGTACGGAACCATGGACCCTATCTTCGCCCTAAGGATCACCATGGAGAGATATAGATCGAAGAACACGCCTCTGCATATGCTCTTTTTAGACATGCAGAAGGCCTTCGACTGTGTCCCTCGGGGGGTGATCTGGTGGGCACTGAGGTCCAAAGGGGTACCAGAAGCCTATGTTGACATAATTCGAGACATGTACCTCAATTCCGATTCCGTTGTTAAGACCGCTGTTGGCGACACTAAACCCTTCCCGATCACCGTCGGTGTACACCAGGGATCCGTCCTTAGTCCGTTCCTGTTCAGCGTGATATTAGACGTCTTGTCAGACAGCATCAAGAATTCACATGAGCAACCACCCTGGTTGCTCATGTATGCTGATGATATCGCGCTGGCAGACGCGGACAGGGAACGATTGGTGCGGCGGGTAAATGCGTGGAAGAACTCGCTTGAGAGCGGTGGTCTTAAACTCAATGTGGCGAAGACTGTGTACATGGCCAGCAACACCACAGACCCTATGCCTGTGTGCATAGGCGGAGACAAGGTCGAGTGCACAGACCAATTTAAATACTTGGGGTCTGTGCTCCACGCGTCCGGCGACATTGATTGCGACGTTAAAGCACGCATTTCCGCAGCTTGGGCAAAATGGCGTGAGATGACAGGTGTCATTTGTGACCCCAAAATGCCGGTTAAGCTTAAGGGACAGGTCTATAAGACCATCATTAGACCTGTCCTTCTGTATGGCAGTGAGGCGTGGCCTGTGCTTGAGCGACACAAGCAGGAGCTGCGTGTCACGGAGATGAGTATGCTGCGGTGGATGTGTGGAGTTACGCGGAAAGACCGCATCAGGAACTCCCGCATTCGTGGCAGTCTCCATGTCCGTGACATAGCAGACAAACTGCAAGAGAGTCGCCTACGATGGTACGGCCACGTCTTACGTAAACCGGCATGTTACGTGGGTAACAAATGTCTTGCCATGGCGCCTCCGCCGGGCCGGAACAAGCGAGGCAGGCCAAAGAAATGCTGGCTTGACGTTGTAAGAGATGACATGCGTGCCAACAATCTCACACCACAGGATGCCAGAGATCGTGCGAAATGGAGGCGTAATAGTAGGAAAGCGGACCCCGGGCTCCAACGCGAAGGCCGCGGATGCGACCGGGATTATACGCTGAGATGATGATGATGATTTGAAGAAACTGTTGCCATCGCACCGCTTCTAACCTCTTCCCGTAAAGTGCGAAAGGGACAGTTGCAGTTCACGCTGATTTTACCTACAAAACACTGACCAAAAGACGTTTCGTATTCCGCTGTTTTCTTTTTCAAAACACGATCTTAATAATGTTTATATCAAAAAGAGGAAAAGTATACCTATGCTTCTATCATTTTCTTTTTTGTCAAAAACTTATCAGTATCACATTTGGGTAATAGTCGTCTGAGCATCGCGATAAAAATGGGTTATTTTCGAGATTTTGAAATATCATATTTCTTTTATTAATTACGTTTTGGAAAAATCAAATGATAGGGGCATGTATGATCAAGGTGTGAAATTGTAGAATAAAAATTTGCTCTAAAAGCGTTATCCACGAAGAAAAGAGCGGAATACGTTTGTAGAGTCCTCTCTTAATAAAGAATAGAGACCATGATTTGAGCACTTGATATGAAAATGCGTCAATAAATTAATTTATAATTAGAAAATGTACAAATAGCTTGTGGACTGTCTGCTACTCTAATGGTTATGTACATTAAAATGCCAAATGATGACTTTATCGGAGGTGGTGAGCTTAGCCTTACATCCGCGTGGTTGCCTTGTACACCGCCACTTAGTTACAGCCCCTTGCACACAACTCCTAGTTCGGCAATACCTATAAGCTCCAACACACAGCTGAGGTCTCCCCAACCTCGAGACACAGAACAATGGAGATCTACCTGTAAACACAAACACGATATTAATAATACTGCAAAATATTGGCAGTTCTAGGATGTTCCCCAGGATAGACTGGTCGCAACTTCCCCAAGTTCAATTTGATGGTACTGCTATTTCGTTCAGTGAGAAGGTTAAGAACCTTGGGGTTTGGATCGACAAACATCTTTCCTGGGATCCACAGCTACAGGATGTCAGTCGCAAAATTTTTGCATCTGGTAAGTCTCTGAGACGGTTACGGAACTTTCTTCCTACTGCCACTAAAACTGCGCTTGCACAATCACTTCTACTTCCCATCCTTGACTACGCAGATGTCAGTTATCCAGATGTTACTGAGGCACAACTAGATAAACTTGAGCGACTTCAAAACTTTTGCATAAGATTTATATTTGGCCTGCGCAAATATGATCACATATCTGAATTTCGTACAAATCTTAAGTGGTTTCCCATACGTCTTCGCGGGAATTCTCATATACTATTTCAGCTCTACAATATTTTGTTTAATCCTAAAACCCCCTCTTATCTTAAAGAACGTTTCAAGTTCCTTCATGACATAATAGATATCTGAGGTCATCGGAAAAGCTGATATTAGACATGCCGAATTGCCGATGCATTCCACTAGTTTCTATGATAAATCCTTTACTGTACAAGCAGTTCGGCTATGGAATGAATTGCCCGTGTCCGTAAGGCGTGCTCAAACACTGTTTACTTTTAAAACTATGATAAAAAAGCACTTCCTCTCTCTTTAAACATATTATTATTTTTAATGTGCTCTTGTATGATATTTATTAATTAGATGTATAAATTTATTTAAACTAGTATGATACACTTAACGTATATAATTATTGTATAATCTACGTAAATAGTACACTGTAGACTACCCACACTATTTCTTTATCCTCCCCTTAGAATTCCATCCAAAGGTTGTCTGTAAAAGATCGCTCTTAGCGATAAGACCGCCCATTGTGTCACCCTTTGTAAAATATTTTTATTAATGTTCTGTACTCTATATGGTGTACATAATAAAGAGTATTCTATTCTATTCTAAATACATTCTTTCATTTTTTTAGTTCGGATACTTACGTAGCAGTTTTTTTTTTTTGTTAATTAGTTAAATGGAAAATGAAAATTTACTATAAAAGTAAAAAGTTTGATTAGCTTGTATAGAGATTTTATTGAAAGAATACTCCTACACTATTCAATTGTAAAAGGTAAACTACACAAGAGGTTCTATAAAAATACTTTCATTATAACTAATTAACCAAATGTGCTTTACCTATAACGTACATCTATATATGTATACTAGGAGAGGTAGATGTGGCTATGAGATCTAATACACTCAGAAAATATTGATCAATTCTGACTTCACCACCAAAATAAGCATACTGGTAGAGTTTATACATACCTGATCGACAAAATTTGAAATTTTCAAACTAGTTACAGTTTCAGGAGAAAAACAGAATGTAAACACATTTATTACGGCAAACGTGACGCATAAAAATAATACAAACATGAAAAAAGAAAAAAACAAGTTCGGGGTTAAACATGTGTCACACCCAAGTAAAAATTCACAAATTCTTATTTTATTCATTTATCGAAAAATTCAACAAATGGTATTTTTGCTCCTGGGGTGTTATGCAAGGCTATTAATAGCCAAGAGCCTAGAACAAAACTTGCCACGACTGTTGATGTATTGATTGCTATATCCACATCCAACAAGTCGATAACCTCGCGAGCCAAGTGAAGATACTTGATTTGTTATCTTGTTTGGCTTTCACGAGGTTCTCATCATGCGGGGCGGTTAGGTCAACAATCATTGCACGCCGCTGCTCCAACGCACCTCAGATTGATTCCACAAGGTTGTATTTGAGAAGTTGAAGTTGCTGATGGATTTCCTTGGCTACAAGGTGTGTCTATGTATGCTTTTTATATACATATATTATTACATACAGAGTGGTGCTGATAATACGACAATAAATGAAAACACGGACAATGCTGGTACATAGGAAAAATCCTAAACCATAGAAAAACCTAGCATTAAAAATAAAAAATAAAAAATTTCAAACTAAATCGTCTAAAATTTCAAACGGAATAGAACACCTTTAAAATATTGGTTCACTGACCTCTGATCGGCGACAGCGCGAGCCTGTTAATGTTAATGAAAATTTAGTACCTACCGCTGACTGCAGCGGTCATCAACCTGCAAGCGTTTCCTTATCAACCGCATGTACATCATGTAGAAAATGAAAAATAATTTCCTGTGACTAAACTAATGGATATGTTTATATGATTTTTTATGGGTAGACTAGTTGAGGTACACGATGTTTAATTTATTGGTATTGTCATCACCACTTTGTCTAACTTATGATTTTTATATATTTAAGCGCAATACAGGAGAAACATATAAAGTAAAAACAGTTCCATTATCCCTCCTTCACCGTTCAAATATGCGTGATTTAATCAGAATGGTTATGTTCATTCTTCACCATAACGATCTGATTTTCGACGGTACTGATGCGGGCCAAACAGCCTATCCTGTTGCATCGGTAGGACACCTTGCCGCTAGCTCGGTGCTGGTAGTTCCTTGAGAAACGCATCCCATTGTATACAAGCATGATGTTTCCTTTTGTCGTCTTTATAAATGAGGCTGAAAATATATTTTTAAACTTGACTTGTTATTTTATATTATTAATTTTAATATCTAGCAAAATGTGCAAAAGACGTGGTGTGTACTACTAACGCTACTGGGTAGTCTGTGTTAACCGACTACCCAGTAGCGAACTTGTGCATAAGCTTCGTTCTTTCATACTTATATTAAGCGATTATAACAGAGATAGCAAAGTGCTAACTAATTTAAATAGCGGGAGACGTGTATGTATGGGTAGTTCCACAAACTAAGGAAGAAGTCGAGTCTAATTTCGGCCCAACATTTTTTATACTTATCCTAAAGGGAACATTCAAAATATCTAATATTTTTATTTATTATACTGCGCGTCACCAAGAAGTTGAAGAAAACAACAAAAACCCATCGAGATCAATCATTTATTTTACAGATTTTTAAAGTTTATTTGCGATTTTAGACTAGTACCTAATAATTGACTAGGTGACTAACTAAAAAAAAAAGCAAAGATTTAATTGCTTAGGTTAAATAATACTTCGTCATTTGAACAAAAATATTACACTAGAATTGCTTTTAAGTTAAACGTTTACAAAGGTCTAAACATATCACAATATCTAAATTTTACGACGTTTTTAAAAACTATACAGTATGTTAAGAAAACCCTGTCCGACCCATAAGGATAATAAAGGTTAGGTAAACACATGACCAAATATAATATAAAATTTTACGTAATCATCATAGTACCAATACAAATGAATTTTGAAATAATGTTTTTTCCCGCAAATTAATTCCAACTTCCCCGAAATTTGGTAATTTTAAAAAAAGTGACAACACCGGTATTATTATGAGCAAATAGCGATACGACCACGTGCCACGTGCCCTGCCGCCCGCCACCCGCGGAAGGGTGTTAACGCACATTTATTAAGTAACCTCTTTTTGCGAAATAATATTTATTTTTTTAGGGGGATTTTTTTTAAGTTTAGCCCGGTTTTGTATCCATTAGTAGAATCGGTTATCGATACCTAAAAACATCTTCACGGGTCGGACAGGGTTTTCTTAACATACTGTAGATCTATACTTTTGCACACATAAGCAAGTTATTCATTCTGCAGACAAATCAGAACATGAATTTATTACACATCATTAGTATTACCTCACTTATTCATACACACTCGCTAGACATTCCTCTACGTGATCCTTCTGCGAGACTTCGATGACGTAGTGTCCACGCGTCCTGATCCTGCGGTTACAGTTTTTGTACTGACATATCCAGGAGACCACGTCGCTCTTTCCCTGGTAGTTCTTGTGGAACCTTTTACCCTCAAACTCGGCTCCAATCTGCCCCTTGCTCGTCTTGAAGAAATGAACGATTCCTAAAACTTTACTACATGGTAAATTTTTAGTAAGTTGTACAGTTATTATCATTAAGATTTTTTTTAATTGCGTGGAAGCTAAAAGTCACCTTCCTTGACTTTTAGTTTCCACAAATTCAATCTTACTAAAGAGTATTTCGAATTTTGTTTTCTCTCTTCTTTATTTGTCTAGGATTGATAAAGGTGTGGCTTTGGTAAATAAGGTAAAGCCCAAGTTATCAATTTCATTTATTTCGGTTTTTACATACATATAAATATATATCTTCATTTATAAATATATTACTTATGTATAAACTATATCACATAAACAAAACATTAATTTTTATTTTAATCACAATTATAGTTCCTTTCTATTTATTTTTCATTCCAAATAATATACGTTCTGCAATCCGATAATTGGATATTAAATACTAAGTACAATGACTGTTTAGTCATTGTACTTAGTATTTATATATGTTGTTAGTATTTATTATATGTTTATATATGCAGGGTAATTGCGTAACACGCTAACAGTAGGAATAGTTTCCATTTTGACATTTCAACAACTTCCATTGCGTTATTTACTTTGTTGAGCAGTCACATTTTCAAACATATGGAGCAATGGATTAACAGTTTGTTTCAAAATTATTCCAACTTACAGTATTTTATTTTGATTCAAAGTGTTTGACAGTGTGTTATGCAATTAAACTGCTGGTTACAAATGAATATCTTCTATTAATTAGATATCTCTGCAGCGTGGTATCAGACAGGGAGATATTATCTCCCCGATTTTGTTCACCGCTGCATTGGAGGATGTCTTCAAGGTTCTCAACTGGAAAAGACTGGGCATCAACATCAATGACGAGTACATTACACACCTTCAGTTTGCTGATGATATCGTAGTCATAGCTGAGACCACGGAGGACCTAAGTATAATGCTCTAAGACCTCATTAGAGCCTCCGAGCGAGTCTTAAAATGAACATAAACAAGACGAAAGTCATGTCTAATGCCCATGTTGTACCGACTCCTATAAAGATAGGAGACAGTTACGTATACCTGGGACAAAATATCCAGTTAGGAAGGTCCAACTTCGAGAAAGAGATCAATTGATCGTCGAATCCAACTCGGCTAGGCTGCTTCCGGGAAGCTACGTCGAATCTTTTCGTCTAAAATACCGCAGTGTCTCAAAACAAAAGTCTTCGACCAGTGTGTGACCAGTGATGACTTATGGAACTGAGACGTGGTCGCTAACAATGGCCCTTACAAAACTCAAGGTCACGGAAAGGGCAATGGAGAGGGCTATGCTTGGGGTTATACTGCATGATCAAATTAGGAATGACGAGATCCGCAGAAGAACGAGAGTAACGGACATAGCCCGAAGAATTGCAACACTAAAGTGGCAGTAGGGCGGGCACATTGCCCATAGGACCCGATGCGGCCCAGGGGTTCTCGAGTGGTAACCACGCACTGGAAGACGCATCGTGGGTAGGCCCCCGACAAGGTGGACCAACGACCTGGTGAAGGTCGTGGAAAAGCGCTGGATACAGGAGGCGCATGACCGATCGTCGTGGAGATCCTTGGCCCTATGTCCAGCAGGAAGTCTTTCAGCTGAAATGATGATGATGATGAATTATGTATTCTATAGATTTTACCAAGTAATTTGATACCTTATTAAATAAAGGTTTTATTCTTAATGGTACCCATGATACTTAAAAATCCAATTAAAAGTATGATGAACGAGATTCTTTCAATTCTTGTTTAAAGTACCAAATTTTTGGAAAAGGTAGAATAGTCTAGTTTGAATAAACATTTAAAATTAAACATCGAAAGGCGCAATGCGAAAGTTGATAGGAATAGATATGGATAGCTTTTTAGGTAAACAAAATTTAGCGTTCCGTGGTCACGACGAATCGCTTAATAAAGGAAAAATATGGTCCACGCTCCGATCAGCCGATCAGGTGAGCACGCGGGGCGTTGACCTCCGTCAGCTGTTGCCACAATGCAACAATGGCTAAATGTATTTGGGAAAAAATATAACATACCTAGTGTAAAAAGAATGGAATCGATTCAGTTGCTTATTCTGAACAAACTATATTCAGGTTTCGTATAAAAAAAAAAATAAGGTTGTATAAGCACAGAGATTTCGGTAGTGAATACATGCATACCCCACCCGAAATCTCTGTGCACACCCCTGTCATAATACACGTGGCTTCTAAATCATCAACAAGTGATTAGTTCGACACCACAGCCGTCCAATCTCTGGAAAGGTCCTCGTCCTTATGAACTCTGAACAGCTACAGTGTAAGTCAGTGCTTATGGCAGTATTTGGTGAATATCAGTTCATTGTTCAGTGTGATTGCGGTCGCTGGGCAGCCTTTCTTGGAACACCTCCACGATACCCTGGCTCCTGAGGAGTACTCTTTCCTGAAGCTGTAGCCCTCCACGAACAAATTTGTGGTACCGCGTCGGTTCGTTGAGAATCGCGCACCTATGGCATAAATATGGTATTTTGATGTTAATGTTACGGTGCAGTAGCCTTCTCCGATCAACGGCAACGGTGTTAGACCTTCGTCTTACAGTAATCATTGCAATTTGTGCCTACAGCCGCCGGCTGTTGTCTCAAAATAGACTGAGTTTTGTCATTCAAAGGATCTTAAATATTATGAGTAAGAAGCTATTGATCATCAGAACTCTGATGGGTAAACATTGGCAATATTTTGGTAATATAGAATAATTCTACTTCTTCCAAAAGCTTCTAGCATGTTCAGCGGATGTAAAATGTGTTTCTATTTCAAAGACATCCTTCTTTAGAGGCAACACATTGGGAAGTCATATGAAAGTGGACTGTAAAAGCCTTAGTTATAGTGTTTACCAACTCCAATCAAACGCGCTTTATTAAACTAGCTAGCGCTATTACATTAAACTAGTACGAAATTACGGACTTTTACTCTAAACAAGATTAGCTCTGCGAGTCGCTAAACTTAAGTGGCAGTGGGCAGAGCACATTGCTCGTAGAACCGATGGCCGATGGGGCAGTAAGGTTTTAGAGTGGCGGCCACATACTGGAAGACGCAGCGTAGGGAGGCCCCCAACAAGGTGGACCGATGACCTGGTGAAGGTCGGGGGAAGCCGACGGATGCGGGCAGCACAGGACCGGTCAATGTGGAAAGCCTTGGGGGAGGCCTTTGTCCCGCAGTGGACATCTAAAGGCTGAAGAAGATTACAAATAAAAATACCAAAATTATTCAAGCACAATATAATAATTCATAAAGGAGCAGTCTATATTTAAAAAATAAGATTTTATATACAAACGAAATATTAAGTATCAACATGTAGATAACTATAAGTAGAATTAACGTAGATATAATAAGGCTCATATAACTATAATTTATTACACAGAAAATATCACCGAATTACGTATCGCGTTGAATTATCACTGAAAGCAAAGCTTAGGTATAACATTTAAATTTTCGAAATATACATAAATTTTAGAGATCAACAAATTTAAGAAACATTCGATTTCTATAACAATCTAGCCTAGTATTAAGTAAACGTGATTGTGCACTGATGCGTATCGTTGCAATATAAATAATTCACAACTCATTCCAAGGCCTAATTTCGTATGTGACAAATATATTATACACTTCATAAAAGAACACTTTCTCGTGCTTTTACAGACTGGTGTATAATACCCAAAAAATAAAAAAATATTGTAGAATTTATAGACTTAGTTTTATTTACTTGCAAAAACATGTATAAATGCTTATTTTATTTTTTGGCTCAAGACGTTTGACCATGGCTGGTGTACGAATTAGGTCGAAAACATTTAGATTTCAAAATGAAATTACAAAGAATGAATAATAAATAAAACGAGAATACATTAAAGAATTGGGTTCATTCAAAACATGGAAATAGAACAGATTCAATCAGTATCAGAACGTTTCATTCAATTAACATGTTACCGACTTTTCTTTTAAGTTTTGTAAACAGGTAGCTCTAGATGAATTTGCATACCCAAAACTCCTAGCGACTCCGTAAATAGTATTCATCATCATCATCATCAGCACAGGCTGATGATGATGATGACTTGGCCTATGTCCAGCAGTGGACTGTCCAGACCACTGTTGGACATAGGCCTCTCCTATTTTACGCCATCATTATTCGCCATTTATTATTTATTAGTACCAGCCATCCTGCGAGGATCGCCGCTCCACTTTTTCTTTTGTGCCGGCGTGGAAAATCCTCATGGATGTCCGCCGCTCTGGGGTGGGCGACGGGGTCTATCAGACTCCTACTAACTAATAACCACTCCGGTGACTCTTCTGTCACGTGCGCGCGGGGCCGCGGGAGTTTATATTCTTACACGACCCCACACTCTCGTGCTGGCCTGGTCTGTCCGGGCCTCATCTCCATCACGGGGTAGTGAGGTGTGAAACTACACCGTGCATCGCCTCTGAGGCACGCGCGTGCGCCTTTACCTCGGAGTCCATTGAATAGGGGGCGGGGACTTCCACATGTCCCTCGCCCCTAGACTCATTCATGAGGGCCGGAAAAGGGCGTTGTCCGCCCTTCCCCTGCGCCCGGTGCGTCTTCTGCGGCCCGTGAAGGGAGTCGAGATCTCCCTTTCCCGTTCACGTCTTCGCAGAAGGTCACCACCGTGTCCCACGACTCTGGGCTACCGACCATCCTCCGCACTACAGCCGGTAGCGTCAGGTCGCCTCCTACTTCATCTGTGAGGACACGGCGCTACTCCTCCCAAGCTACACACTCGGCGAGAGTGTGTTGCGCCGTGTCCTCCCCGCACTGAACCCAGTGGCGGTACAGAGCGTCCGGCTCCCTGTCTATGCGGCACAGGTATTTGCCGAAGCAGCCGTGCCCCGACAGCACCTGCGTCACCCAGGACGACAGGGAGCCGTGCCTGCTCCCGAGCCAGTCATCGAGTACTGGCCGGATCGCCTCGACGGCAGCGAGGCCGACGGACGGGCGCAGAAGCCTATGCCGCCAGTCCGCCACCAGGATGTGACGGCCATTGCCCCCTGCGGTTTGCGCTGAATGGCGAGAGTTCCGGCCGTCAGGTCCAGCACTCACACAGGGGCCCCATACAGGGCCATAAACCGCACGATTCCACGTACAACCGCCTACATGCGGCGCTCGGGCCCCACATGTTGGGAAGCAACGTTGACAGCGCGCTCGCTGTACCCATCAGCTTAGGCGCCAGCCGCCGGAAGTGGGCTCCACCTAGCCTGAGGGCGTCCGACATTAGTATAGTGTAATTAGTATACACTGATGGACAATAAAATTAGGTCACTCACACAGTAGAGGATGTTTTAATAAAATTATTAACTGTAAATGTGGGTATCTTTTAATCTTTTATGTTTAATATCCTGTCGGTAGGAGGTTACTTCAAACTATAGTTAAATCCGTAAAGATTTTTCCGATTTAAGTTTAATGCCTGCCTCTTCCTTTTCACTGATAAATGTGGATTTACGCGAAGCAGAAGTTATTCGAATCGTAACGTTGTTACAAAATGGAATCAGCGAATGTCTTTAATAATGTGAAGTTAGTCGACATACTGAACTGATCTGAAGTCTTTGATTAGCACCCTAATCGCGAAACACACTATTACTATCAATTGGTATAAATTTGAAGCATATTGAGAATCAATTGCTCTATATGTTCGAAAATTGTGTATCCTCAACAACATATACATCGCAATGAATGTTGTTCAACTGTGTAAATGAAACCCTTTGCTACTGATAGTATGTTACGCAACTACCCTGCAGGATGAATAAGAAAACATCAAAATGGGATGATCGATTTGTAGTGTCAGCAAGCCTCAGAAATCGTCATCGTTCTGGAGTAGAATTGTAGCACCTGCTCAAAGAAGTTCGAGACGTTGCTGTCAGCGATAGGCCAGCAATAAGACGCCTGAACAAACTTGGTTGAAAATCATACAGATATAAATAAATAACAAATAAAGTGTTGTTTGATATATCTGTTAGTGATAAATTTATCCATAAATTATAATTCTCAACCCAAGTAATCATAGCCATCAGTGAATTATTTATGTCAGACTTATAATATTGTTAATGTCCCCGTATGCATTAACTACATTATTTGTAATACTTACATTCTGAAGAAACTTACTTAGAGTAGTTGGTAGTGTTTCAATTACAAACAACGTCGTTAATGAATATTTTTTTATAAATAAGTAAAAAAATAGCTGCACAAAATTCATCACATTTTAAGGCCTTAGCGTCATCAACATTACAGCAACTTTCATAAAAGTTCAACCGTATTTTTAATAACAATGTATAACAATCCGGCTCCGACAGGTATCAGTGCACATCAACCTATTTCAAATATTTATTGCTCAATAAATTTCTTCTTTGCCTATTATGGATCCTTTTTATCGTCAGGATTAGGTGGTCGAGACCATAGGTCTGTTTTGGGTAGTATTCTGGGGAAGTTCAAGGCATGAAGAGCTAAAGCTGCTACAGTTGGGGAAGAAATAGGAGATGGGAAGATAGCGGAGGATAATCCCGAAAAGTTGGACAGGCCTCTGGGACGGAGTTGCACGAAGGCGCCATTACCGCAACGTGCGTGCGACGGGGGCGCATGGTTATGTTCGTCAGCGGACGCTACGAGTTTCCCCGACAGCAGCCGAACCCGTGCTCTGCACCCCATGTGTTTCGACGAACAGTAGAAGAACCGTCCCCCCACTTGTGAGTACGTGTAGCCGCGGAGCACGAGGATATACTTTCCCTTCTCCGTGGGTATGAACTGGACGTCTGTAACAGGGCTACATTTAGATACTAATTCCGGGAGACCTCGAGTGTAGTGCCTAGTAGACGGTTAGTGTTACAGATACAATCCGACAAAGTACTTAAACCAAAACTAGATCATGCAATAAAACTATAGTATAATCTTTATGAATCTCTGAAATATTATGACTGCATGATCGAACGATTGCGACAGTAGTAATCCTTTGAATCTTCATCACTAATGAGGAAACCACAACACTTAGACCAAGTGGGCTAAGTGACCAACCAACACGAGCGTGAACGTGCAGTCCCTAAAAAACTATTTCCTTCTCTGCTTGAAAAGGCTCTATAAGCTGCAGTGGTACTAGTTCTTTTACATATGCTCTCATAGGGTTTTTCAACTGTATTTTGCAAGTGTCCAGTTATAAGACATCTGCCAAATATGCAACTTAACGTGTGGTGCATTCGAATGTTATTTGTTTTACCAACTGTGCCGTTAAGGCTTAAATATGACATATATTTGATAATACGTTAATATTTTTATACGTTACAGAACTATTATAAGGCAAAATGTCCACCATTCGACCATTGTACCATTCACAGTTTTGAACTCGGTAGGTACTCGGTACTCTGCTGTATAAATACCATTGAACTCTGTTCCATAGATTTATGAAAACCTTCATACTACAAGTATATCTCTTTATCTTTACCGCACTGTAAAAAGTAAGAATTGGGACGCAGGTCTAAAGCTCACAACTTTACTTTCTTTTCTTAATTGACACATTTTCTAATATGAGAATCGAACTCAACCAAAGTTGTTGTTGTAGCCCGTGACTAGAGAGACGTTTAATCCATTACTTTAAAATAATTTGATCTAAGTTTGAAAACAATAAACTATGGGTTACAAAAAACAATATTTTATGGCACGCTTTTATTAAAATCACACAACAGAGGTAAAAACATAAATAATACTATAAAACGAATAAACAGGAACTATAATGTTTTATATCACTAATAGTGTTTAACTAGGTTCACTAAATCACACGTACGAATTAGTTAGTAATTCTTGTATAATCAATGGAAGCACGTTTACTATGAGGCAATAACCATATAATTATATTACCATTGAATTATATAACCATATAATTATATAACTATACCTATTGATAAAACCAACATTACCTACTACAGCCTGAATCAAACTTTGGATCGTGCAGTACCAGTATCTAAAACTGAAACTGTTACAACTGCATTAATCTATACTTCTATACTTTAATAAATAAAGCTGAAGAGTTTGTTTGTTTGTTTGATCGCATTTGAAAAATCCTTTTTGCGTTCGTATCGGTCATTAATCTAGGAAGGCTTTATGCTATATAACATCACGGTGCGGCCAATAGGAGCGGAGCATAACTACTTAACTTCACGCGAACGAAGTCGCTGGCTGCCGCTTGTTAAATAGATAATGGCACGGATTCCCTTGTACACAAACTAAACCAAATTTATGATCAGTGCACCTTTTCTTTCTACTTAAGAAAAGGGCAGAACATGTATTTTAGTTTAGTGCTTTCATATTAACATCAGACGTGACTAAAAATACATCAATTCACGTCAGGCACTGACTAATAGTGAGCCTATTATTGCATTCAATCGGGCTCAAATTCAATCTCCAGGCTTTTACTGAGGAATTCCTGATAGAAAACCACTTTGCACTTTTAAAAGACACTAAGACTGGCGCAAGCAAATCTATACTTCTATACGAATATATAAAGCTAAAGAGCTTATTTTTGGTTTATTTGCTGAAGAGGTTGTTTTTTGAACGCGATAATCTCAGGAACTACTGGGCCGATTTTAAAAAGTGTTCTTCGTTCCGACTTGAAAAAAACATATCGAAACATACGCGGTAGATACCGCGCGGTGCAGCTAGTTATTATTACATATATGTAAAAAAATTGCAGTTTTTATCTCTTCGAGCAAATTAACTTTTATAAAATTGGTTAACATTATAGGTACCTAATTTATTTGTATAGACGGTATCACTGACCAGAATCGTTGTGTATTTAATATTTGAGGCATATCAATGGCAGTTTAAAAATTACCAACTAATCTTATAGCATACTTAATTATCAATTATACAAATAAAGGTCCGTTAAACTCACAACCTTAAAAGGGCAAAAAAATCAATAATAATTAAATCATAATGCAATAATATTTCTGAAACCATAATTAAGATTGCCTGTTTAAACTTAGGTTCACTAATATTTAGGTCTAATAAAGACTTAAATTATTTCTATTTCTTAATACATTTTAGAGACAATATTGCAATGAGCAATTAATTATCAAGTTATGATTATATTTAGAAAAACTAAGATACAATAAAAAATGCGATACGACTAGATAAAAATATAGAACAAAATATATTATTGTAATAGGTATAATATAATGTCTTTTTAATAATTTATTGCATAAAACGATTAAATTGCTTTATAAGCATTAAACTGTATACATATAACGTAAATGTAATGTCACTAGATTTATAAATACCGATTAATTAATTAAAACTAATATTAACTTTTTATGATCCTTGGCAAAGATTAGTACCGATATATTGATGATTATTATCGCAAACATACAAAAGTAAAGGGTAATGTTCCAGACAAGACAAAAATACCATTTAACGTTTTGCTTTAGACCAAAATTTAAACCAACGAGTTCCAATTACAAAAACTAACCTCCAATAGACATACAAAATTTACTTTGAGATATCAATTTTATATAATAGACTTTATCGTACTCCAAATAAAGTTTATAATACAAAAACAAAGTCGAAGGCAGCATATATAAAACAAATTCAATGTTTCCACATTGAATTTGTTTTAATGAAAGTGTTGATTGGCAGATGAGTTTGCCAATAGGAGCTTGTTACTCTTAGAATCCTACTGCGTGAGCACATTACATTGACTTTCATAATACGCGTAGGTATACGTATATCCTTATCTACAAATATATCTTAGTAAAAACTATGTTGTTAAGACAACAATCTTGATAACTGTTCATAATATCGATTATTAATTATTTTGTAACAAATTCATTATAAATCGTACTACCTAAGTATTGTCGAAAAGTTTTCTTTGGGACGATAAATTAAGACTAATTAAAGTATTGCTTACCCACAATATCTTTTATACATCATATCCATATGTCTCATAACTACTTTTAGAAGTATAAGTCAGTCGTTGAAGCAATCCAATGCAAAATATGTGATGTTTTTGCAGTTTCTTGGACGTAAACAGCATATTTCAAGTATCTTGCACATAGGCTCTATAAAATATAATGGTGCCTTGCATGCAAGTTAAAATTTTCAATATGCAAGATACTTGCAACCCACTATGTCTTCGTCCAAGATCTCACTGCTAGTCGTTTGAACAGTGATGTAGTGCAACTTCTAGATCATAGAAAGAGTACAATCTGCCACAAAATCGTCCTCGATGACCCCTTTCAAATTCATCTGCAAAAAAAAATAAATAAAGGCAATGTCTACATAAAAATAAAAATTAAACCACTGAAGTCCCTATCAGTAAAAAAAAACAATAGTTTTCAATAATCATATTTATTATTCAGGTATGTTTTTACAACATAAGATAAGTATAATTATTAAAGAGGAAAAATATTATTTTTAAATATTGTTTTATATTCCAATTAAATGGAAACAATAACAAATTAAAATAATATTTTTCCCCTTTGCGTGAAGTAACGTTACAAACAAAAAATAAACATTTAGAAAAGCTAAAATTAAGCAAATTATAGTATTGCCAAAATTTGATACGGTTACTTTTAAATTTACAAGCTTACGTCCACCAGAGGAATGATATAATATGATATTTCGACAAGACAATAAATAACTAATCATTTTCAACTATCAAAATAAAACTTACGAATTTATTTAACACCCAGTATTTACAATAATACATATATATTTCATTCTAAACATAACAAACTCGGTATTTTTAGCAGATAGATGTGGTAAATCATGTACGAATGATTTTACCTTTGTTAATAAGTAGTTATTATGAATACTTATTCTTATATAAGAAATATTAATACTATTCTTAAATAACTTAATTAATAAATTAGTGAGCATTTCGTTAATAAAGATTTTTCTCTTATACAGTAAAATTATAATTAATGTAAATTATACTGATTCTCAAACAGGAGAGAAGTTGTTAATTTTCTTTTTTTTTTTTTCATAACAATTTTGTATAAAGTTAATGAACACATTACAATTTAGTCTACTGTAATGACATTTTAAATTTCGTTCCTACAACAGGTTGGTTTTCAAGAGATTTACAAACTGTCTAGTGGTAACTGCATGCAGTGATTAAGCTATTGACTGTTGCGCTCCATGTCGCGGATCCGATTCTCGCATTGAACAGCATATTTGTTTGACATACAAGTAGTGGTTCCGGGTCTGGCTATTTGTGGCTGGCGGGGCTGCTAATTTTCTACATATGTTTGTAAACGCACTCACGATACAGGAGAAATTCCTAGTGTAGGACAGTGCATAAAAATTATACTTCTTTAACAACAATCGGTAACTATTTATATTTGATATAAGTAAGTGTCACTTATCCACTTGTAACTTGCATTCAGCAAAACACTACTAGTCCTACTTCCATAGGCTACTTACAGGATGAAGGTTTGATTGTGCTGTTATCGGATGGAAGTTTTCTTCCTAAGGCACTTTGATGCATAAAGGAACCGTCGCCCTGGCCGTCGCACAGGCAGGTGAACAACGCGAGTGGGTTTTAGTCAGTAAAAGTCTGACACGCCCTGCCGTTCCGCCCAGAGCGGGAGAAGTCATTTGATGATTTCCCATCCCAACAAAAAAAGGCACTTTGATGCATAAATCACGTTAAATATCCATAGACTAATTTAACAAACACCTACCCAGACTAGCCTAGTTAATCTGAATGAGTGAGTAATTAACTATTCGTACTTACGTTAAGCTATTCAATTGTGCAGTTTCCAATTGGGTGCCTGATAATTAGATATTTCTCGTTATAAATATACAAGTAACACAAGTTACCCAAAAACTGCTGCCATGAATTGTAGAATAAAGTAGAACCTCGGTAATCCGGATTCCCGCTACTTCGGTGATCGCTGTAATCCCGCCAGGCAATGGGTAGGTGCGGGCTGTCAGGCATGAACCAATGCGCCGTTAGTCAGTGTTTTGTTTATCGCTTTTGGTATAATACGTATAGTGTCCATTTAACGTGCTTGCTAACATCATGGTGCCGCCAAGTAAACATACGACATTGACATTAAAAGACAAATTGCGGATTATAGAAATGTTAGATAAAGGTGACAGCTACCCTCTCATTGCTCGGAAGTTTGGCATAGGCAGGTCAACTGTAGGCGACATAAAGAAACTAAGGTTAAACATGTGTTTTATTAACATTAAATAAGGCATACTATAATACGGACGCCTCGATAATTCGAAAAGGGTCTTGATTTTGGCTCTCCGGATTAACGAGGCCCTACTGTACGTAAATGGACCTACAAGTACGAGGTACTTGCTGAGTATATGTGCATAGAGGTACCTTCAGTCAATCAGTTCACAGCATGTCTCTCCCGAATTGCTTCCTTCATACAATCAGTCTTAGTTTACAACACTTTTTGGAACTAAACGAAACCATACACATTCTAGACAACCCTAACTTAAAATATATAATAGAAGTTTATAAAGAGAATTAAGTGTACAATAGGTACAGGTTATTAACAATTAACACAAAAACACTACAAAGTACGAACGACAGTAGGTCAAACTAACCTAAACTGTCAGATATTCCCAATCAACCTTGAGCCTTAATACTTCAGAGATAAAGTTGAAAATCTAAGAAGGAAATCTTGTTAACACCTCTACGATCCGGACGAAGCGTTTCGCCTCATCCTTTATACCGCGTACATCGAGGGACTGGAACAATCTGCCGGCGGCGGTGTTTCCGTCGGACTACAATTTGAGTGTCTTCAAGGCTAGAGTGAATAGGCTCTTAATAAACTAGTGCGCTTTACCATCAACGATTGCGTCACTGCTTACCATCAGGCGGGATTGCGGTCAACCGCTGGTTTATATTTTAATAATAAAAAAAAAAATTAAAAAAAAATCTTGTCTGATTTCCTTATTAGATTTACAACTTTTTTCAACACAGATGACAACACATCAAGCTACTACACTCTGTCGATCGCTTGATGTGTTATCGTCTGTACTACTATGGTTATATAAAATAATATAACAACCCATGAGCCAGCTCTAGGTCCGTTAAAGTTAAACCAGTTTTTATGGAAATGTTTTGAAGGACGTAATATGTGAAGTCATACGCACATATAAAAAAAAAATCATAAGCTCTAAATCAGTGGGTCAGTGGATGGAATAATTAAATAATATACATAAATTACAAGAGCTACTAATTTGTCATACTCAACATAAATATAATGGGTATTTAAGGATAAAGAGGCATGTTTAAGAAAAAAAACCGGCCAAGTGCGAGTCGTACTCGAGCACGAAGGGTTCCTTAGCATTATCTTTAAAAATGGCAAAAAAAAATACGTTTGTTGTATTGGAGCCGCTTTAAATATTTTATTTTCAGCATATTTTGTTGTTAAAGCGGCAACAGAAATACATAATCTCTGAAATTTTCAACTGTCTAGCTATTACGGTTCATGAGATACAGCCTGGTGACAGACGGACGGACGGACGGACCAGACGTACAGCGAAGTCTCATGAATAGGGTTCCGTTTTACCTTTTAGGTACGGAACCCTAAAAAATGGACTTCTTGACCATCCTAGTTACCTAACCTATCCTAGATATTAGACTAATAAGGACGGGTTTAGATAAAGTTATCATAGGAATGCGTATAAATTATTCAATTCGAATTGGACCGTAATGTGTTTTTTAAGAAGACTATACCATTTTATTTTGAAAAATCTTATAGAACATATTAAATAACGAGATAAGATTACATTTTTTTTGCATGTTCCATTGTTAAGAAAGAAGTTAGATACAGTATTTTAGCGAGTGGTACAGAAAGATCATAAACCTGAACTAAATTAAACATAAATAAGACAAGTCACATATACAAAAAGTAACAAAATCAGAAAGTCCTTTACGAGGTCAAAAGGCTCGTATCTCAGCATAATGCTTCGACATTTAAACAGTAAATGTCGCAACACTAGTATTGTTACGGTATGAAGCTAAAGTGGCTGAAAGAATCTGCATGAAATTTGGTACATATGACTGAATTAGGACCAGGGTTGTAACGGAGCTTCGCCTCCGCCTCCGTTACTGCGGAAGTTCCGCAAGAAATCGTAACCTTCGCCTCCGACTCCGCACAATTTTTGCGGAGTTATAACGGAGGTTTATTTAGGTACTTATAAAACAATAACGCGCAAGCAGCGACACTCGACGACCATGCGGCCGCTTGATGCAAAAATCAATTAGTGCTAGAACGAACGAACGAACGAACGCGGCAAATACAATTTACCTCTCCTTAATTTTTATTTAGAGAAGGTAATGTAATTTTAATAACTGTAGGTACTACTATCATCATCATCATCATGTCAATGTTAATCCCAGTCGCATCCGTAGCTTTTTCAGCTTTTAAGTCTGGGGTCCGCTTTACCAGCCTTAACTGGTGATTTTGGCTAAACTTCGATATTTTCCGTGCAGCATCTGCCGTCTGACCTCCAAAACCCGAAGGCGACATTGAAGTTGATCGAAGCATTGTAGTTGACCAATTGTTCGACGTTTGAGGGCTCCAACAACCCGTATTGACTGCCATTAGATGTTCGTATGGCAACCAGGACCAACGGCTTAACGTGCTTTCCGAGGCACGACCAGACCAGTGCAAATATTCATATTGATGCATACAAATATTTGCACTGTGCAGGGGATCGAACCGCGCCTCCTTGCGCAGCGGCCGCGTTCGCTACCGCTACGCCACGGAGGCTGTCCTAACTAAGTGTACTACTATGAATGAAATTATTTAAAACTAGCTTTCCGCCCGCGGCTTCGCCCGCGTGGAGTTCGGTGATATCGCGTTTCCAAAAGAACTCTTCGAAAGTCCGGAATCAAAACTATACTATATTATTTCTCAAGGTCAACTCTATCATTGTACCAAATTTCAATAAAATCAGTTCAGTTGTTTAGCCGTGAAAGCGTAACTGACAGACAGACAAGAGTTAATTTCGCATTTATAATATTAAAGTAGCGATTAAGATTTTGTTTTAATTAACCATTTTTTTTTTTCTATATCTTCTTTCACCACTGCCTCCGCCTCCTTTAACTTCTGCACTATAACTATGAAAATATAAGAATTTTTAGGATCTTAATTTAATTAAGTCTGTACTTTCGATGATTAAGAGAGAAAATTAAGCACCATTAGAAATTATGAAACAAAATTCATTTTAAAAACACTTATTAAAACCGATGAAAGTGTATTATTTTGCAAATATAACATAATAAATAACTTTTTACTAATTATTAATACCAACCTTCTATCAGAATAAATAGGTATATTATTATATGGGTATTGGTTTATATTTATCATCTGTATAACTTAATTTGTTTATAATTAACCACATTCCTAAAATTGTTAAAATTTTTGGAGGTAAAATCCTCATCCTACAACTGCAAAATAGTGTTTTCCTTAATCTCTGAATATTTACTAAAAAGGCACCATTATACCTAAATGTAGCATTATCCCTATACTAGCTATGAGCTGATAATATTAAATTATCCCTATAAATACACATTTTAACCAGTTTTGTATATTAAAATTGTTATAGATTTAACAGCATTCACAATTTATAGAGTATTATGAAAACAAATATTATTTTCCTACATATATACCTAAGTAGTATGCAGCCTGAGAGCTTACTTCATATATTTTTCATCATCATCATTATCAACCTTTTTATTGTCCCACTGCTGGGCACAGGTCTCCTCTCACACAGAGAAGGATTGAGCGTAATCACCACGCTTGCTCAATGCGGGTTGGCGATTTCAGACTTAAAGTCCAGGTTTCCTCAAGATGTTTTCCTTCACCTTCAGTCATTGGTGTCCAAGACATACTTAGAAAGTACATATAACTTTAGAAAAGTTACATTGGTACTTGCCTGACCTGGAATCGAACCCGCGCACTCATACTTGAGAGGCTGGTGTTTTAACCACTAGGCCACCACGACTTTTATATATATATTTTTATGTAAGTATAATTACATTCATAGAAAAATACTGCTACTTATTAAATAATTCCCTGCTGATCAGGAACCAGGTCTTAACCAGGTGATGGGGTAATTCCTTAACACACTATCAGTAGCAATGGGTTTTATTTTTGACAGTTCAACAACATACGTTGCGTTTTTTACGTTGTTGAGCAGACACGTTTTTGAACTTATGGAGCAATGGATTAGCAATAAGCTTCAAAATGATACCGATTGATAGTAATAATGTGTTACTTAATTAGGGTACTGCTTATCGGCACAACTTGCTAACACACATGGCAATGGTAAACGTTTTGTTTGGTTTTGTTATTTATTTCAGTGGCCTGTCACAAAAACTAACATGATTTTAAGAGACTGTTATAAGAACTTTGTATTTCTTTTCAGAAACCAAGTGTGAACAAACAACATACTGCTCTACAAGGATGTTATGAACACATGGCTGGCATCCGAACTAACTCCGCCATCTTGATATTCAATAGTAATGTCTCAGAACGCCACCTCCTTGTCAGCGTCTATCAAAACGTGCGCCATTAAACCCTTGTAGCATTGTAGTAGTTGCTAACTGTGGTTACTGTGGTTATGGAAACCATACTCCTTGATAACTGCTCCGTCAAAAGTCGTCAGTGTCGCTATACACTGCAAGCGTCGTTTCTTGCCGCACACCCAGCGCGTGCGCAGGCCCCGCGATCTTTCCCTGATGTAGTTGTTACCCTCGTAAATGATCATGGGATTACCTCGTCGGGACATGACGAAGCGTGTTCCTGCAATGGTGATGAGAATGGAGAGTTTATTTGTTGTAATCATAACAAAACATTACGCCCAGTAATATTATGCCCGACTCGTATCGGCATCGAACCCGGACCCTAAAACAGTCGTGGTGGCGACTATAGACTAAAGAGGTAGTCAGTCAAAAATAACATCTATTGCAATTAAATTTTTGCAGATTCCTACACCTTGCTGGACTCGACTTAGTTTGAAGAGAAACAACTTATTTCATTTTAAACCGACTTCAAAAAAGTATAGGTATATTCTAAATTCTATTTATTTTTTCCTGACTACCTGTAATCACGACCTTGTAGGATTCACAAACAAACCTGCTTTCATAATATCTTTCAACAATTAACAAAGATTAATCAATGATTCATCCCTGACGAAAAATCAACGTATTTTTGGTCGCCATTTTTTTAATCACATCTCAACTGTCTACGTTGTATCTTAATTTGAGAGGAATAATCTAATATTTTATCTTCTGTCCTTTTCAAAATACATAAAGTAAAAAGAAAAAGCTGCACTGAACTGAAATTTAGTTTAGTTTGTCAACAAGGGCATCGACGCTAGTACCTACCAGTTTATTCTTGCTATCTAGACCTAAAGATTAATAAAAGTTGTTACTCTTTTTTACATCAACACTATACTTTACAACAAAATCAAGAAATTTTAGAACTGGCACTGCCATCTATCGACGCTTTTAGTTAAGCTAAGATGTACGCATACTTTCGTCTAAACATTTTCTTTTCAGAATTTTTCTATCCTCGCTATTAACGTTATAATAAAAAAAAATGTTTACTTGCACAAAACAATGTTTACTCATACCTGCTATCAATCAATATTTTATAATAAAAATAATTGAATCATACAAAAAAGCTGTTGTAAAGCAGCGCCAAAATCTGGGAGCGAATCTTCGAAAATTATTTGGAAACTTGAGACGACACAGAGGGTTTACGACCACCCAACGCCATCTACACTGAAACCTTGAGAAATACTAAGACACTTAGAAGACTCTTTCATTCAGTTTCGAGGCAATAACACCGCGGCGTCCGAGGGCGCCAGTGTCGCAAATTCCTTAATATTCTAACTACATGTGTCCTATATCGCTATCTGTATTAAATACCAAAATTTCCTATTCATATTGAATGTAACATGCCTGCATGAGTGTATTTATAATTACTTGGATTACGTGACCGGCATGCGGATTGTAGTAAACGAGAAACAAGTTGAAAAATGCAGTTTTACCGTTAGAGAGATTACCATCATACCTTAATGCTTCACTTAACGACCGTCACAGATGCAGTTCTTTACTTTCTTTATTGGAATTTGGTGAACCGCGTCTTTAACTGACCTTATTTTTTTTTGCTTGAGGCTAATTTTCTTTCCTTTGTAGAATCGATGTTTTAGGTTACCGGCCGGTGTACTCGCCATAATATTTGCAGAGGTTAGTGGTCAAGTAATGTTATACACTGTGTTCTTACAAAATCCCTGGAATAAGTATTTCACAAATGAGTTGAGTCATCATATCTGTCGTACAAAACGATAAAACGAAAAATTAAGACCATTAACAGAATCATTATTTCATTTTTCTCCCCTCACCCCAACTTGAGCGTATCTCTTTCAACTTCTAAACAAAACAAGATCATATTGTTCAAACCAACCAATTTAGGTTTGAATCCGGCAAGAGACCTACTTCAACGGCCAAGCACCTAGCTCAGCCATGCAATTACGAAAGACAATGTAAGCAAGCACTATTAGATGATACCCAGGCAGAACAATAAGTAACGGGGCGGCTACCTGGCATTAATGGCACAGGCCTATTCTCACGGAACGATACACACGTCTTCACTGTTTCCATGATAAATAATTTATTGTTTTCTTCTGTCTGTACAATGTCAGAATAATAGGAGACATGATTCTGGTATCCCGTTACATCGGGACCAGGAAAGCGGCCATTTCTGCACATAGTAGAATAATACAGATCATTAGCTTAATAGAAACCTGTCATTACTGGATTATTGAATTCTGACCAAACGACTAATTATGCGATAGTAAATGGTTCTCTGTTATTGCAGGAAAATACCTATATTTTTTATGTTTTCTATTTTAGTTTAGGAAATCTTGGAGTCAATTTAATATCTGTTTCTCTATCATGTAAAGTTTTATTCAGTATGTAGTGTATAATTATTTTTTGTTATATTCTTAATCAATATTTTATTTCATGTTTCCTGTGCAAAATTCCATGATAGCCTCACTTCAGCATCCCTTGTTCCATGGTACCTATATAAAACTACCAAACTACATAGGATCCAACCATCAATTAATGTTGGCGCAACATCAGTCATTGTCCATGAGAGCGCCATTAAATAAAGAGGAAGAAAACGAACTTTGATGGAAACAACACAATAGAAAAGGCCGGAATTGATTATTAAAAGCCTATCTCCGCAGTAGAGCTACCAGATACTAAATTAAAATATATTCTAAAAGTCGTTTTTCTGCATAAAAGGTCGTTAGCACTTGGAAAGCTAACGTTATTTCACTGACGTCAATGCAATTAGCCTTCTTACATATTAACTAGCCAGCACAGCAACCTACAATTAAGGCTAGTGTCAAAAACCACGAGGCAAAAAATAAACTTATATAATATAGGCAACTCACATCTGTTTTTACATCAAAGTAAGTACCTACATGCGTTTGTAAAACAGTATAATTAGAGGCCACAACATCTTCAAAATGGAGCTATAGAGAAGTATTTTCGAAGATTATAACTATGGAAATCACTTCCACCCAAACTTCTGCCATAGTTAAGAAAAGGTTTCGAGATCAATATTGTGATTTACACATTTACAATATTGCTCTGTAAATCCTTTCTTTTCACTAAAAAGATCAAGGGCAAAAAGGGTACATTTAAAAATACTTGTTTGAGAAACAAACAAATTCAGATGGTTATAAAATTCCTTGAGAAATAAACCAGTAGATATTTAGCCACCTTTTTACTCTAATGATTTGCTTTAGTATTCATTCATCATCAATTCTGAACCAAGATCCTTTTAAAGCTTGCTACCATTTGTATTTATGACGTATAGCATTATTAAAAGCAGACGGTTGGCATGGTGCCCCCACGCTCCCTAATGTGAACAAAAATATTAGGGCGGAGGCATGCCTAGCAACCAACGCCACCCGAATAACTGTAGCTGTATTTGTATCTACTTCCGTATAATATCGATACGCACATCTGCTCCCCCTAGACCTAGAAGAAACAACGATTCTCACAAAAACATTCCGTATAAAGGATCATGTAAATCAGCACTTAAATATTTTATGATCAACTTTCAAGTAGATCTTACATTTATTAGGTAGTGTAGTGATAAGCAATAACTTATTCATATATCTTGAATACCTACCAATTTATATCACTTGCGGCCGCCCATGCTTTCGCCTTGCTTTTGCTATGGAAAACATTCACCTCTCTTCTTAAAAACAACGATATGTTTACTGTAAGTACTCCCAGCCGTCTACAGTAATCAAATTCCGCTTCAGCACACACAATACAAGCTCGTTACAATTAAAAGGGCTAAAAAATCAACATACGAAATAATCGTTCGAAAAAAAATTTATCTGCTGTAGTACCTATCCATCGAAAATCATTAAGGTCATTGCTACATTTACTAAAGAAACGCGCGAGCGTTCGTGGAAAGCCATGATTTGGCCGTACGATGACTTTAGATCTACCTATACCTTAGTAAACAACTTTTAGTACATTAAACTCAAATCAACGAGCTAAAAATATGTTCGTGATAGCGTATAAGCCTTAACACTCTTTACATAGAGATCAAAATCGAACTTTTGATGGGTAGCAAGTCATCAGTGTTGCCGTTGTGAAAAAAATGTAATCAAGTTAACATTTCAATTGAACTAAACAAGTGGTCGGCTGTCCAGTTTGTTCACCGTAACGGTACGGAGAATGCCTGTGGTACTTCTTCAGGTGTTTACTAGTTGGACGGGCAATAGGGTCATGACGAAATCGTTCTGAGGCACTCCACGACTACTTAGTGAAGCTACGCAATTAAGCTTCACAGCTGTACTCATAATTGAATACTGTCTGCCCTTATTATAATAAATACTCTTCTAGTACATTACGGAGCGCTTTAAAAAATCTCAGTGAGTAGCGATTATCTTGTTGCTTGAATGTAATTTTTTGCTTACATTCTCATATTATATTCAAACATCAAGATAATAGGGTCATAGAATGTATCAGCTGCGTACTACCTCAAATAGGTTTATTGTGTGAAAGAACAGATGCTACATAGACTTGAACTACAAAATGATGAAAGCATGGCGAGAGAATTGTAGCAAGACTGTGTTAACAATGAATTATTAGACTATCCTTAAGGCATTATTGACGAATGCTTTTCTCACTTCAAGCATATCACATACTAATTAAACCGTTAACAGTTGGTACATAATTTAGTTTGCTTCGCTTGAAGCTCTGTCGAGTCGGAGAAGAAAACTGCGGCACATACAATATCTTCTACAATAGCTAACTGTTTGCTAGATAAATGTTAATTTTCGTTATATAAGCACTACATTTTCTTATTATGCTGTACGCTATTTTCATTGCTGCGTGTTGACTAATCTTTACGCTTTTATTTTAAAACTCCCAGGGCTTACATATAATATATACCATTGCATATATTCGCCTTGAATATATGCCATTTGAAATATGCTAATCATGTTGTTAAATAGCTACGGTACCCCTCACTGTGAACAATAAACTAACTTATTCTATCTAAGTATTCAGTCCGTTGAATTCTTACAATACGAAAGCAAGGGACTGGTTTAAAGACTAATATAAAAAAAAAACCTTTAGAATTCTATAGGCACATGAAACTAACGAAAGATATCTTTACATCCAAATAAAAGCGTTGGAAGCCGGTTCTTCTACCTGCACCTGGCGCTAGAACATTGAAAGAAATCAAAGTATTCCATAAAAACATGTTTTAAATAGAAAAAGCATCAAAAGGCAGGACGTCTAGACGTTCTTTTTTTTAGTTCCCAGAACGAGCAGGTAGAGAGATATACAAAGACGTACGGATCGATGCGTCGAGATAGTATTATTATGGACTAGAAATGCTGCTCGGTTTTAAAAAATTTTATTGGTATATTTAGTTACAATATGGCACCACATATTGTCGTTTACTACAGTAAACTTGACTAGTTCATTGAGCTGTCACGCTTAAATTACATAGTGCGAGTTGTTACAAGTAAATTTTGAAATGCTACAATATTTATTACTTTTGTGTAGCAGCAGTGTACCCTTATATACTAATTTAAGTAAATGTTATTGCGCTAAATACTTATGAGCTCGAATTAACATTAATTTCTAAAATTATAATGGTCACTATGTGTCTGTTTATCTTGCATTTTATCACTGAAGCAGGTCGTCGCCTGACCTAAAGAGGCGAGCCGAGAGAATCAATAATATTAGCTTCCTAAACAAAAAACCCCTTAAATCTAAATTGATAACGACAAAATATATTTGATATAAACGTTGGCACAAGAGACTAATCATTTATCTATCTATCAGAGGAGTAATTCAATAGGTATTGATATTAATTTATTTACAGAATGTCCTCGACTTATTCTTGTTCTAATGAGAGGTAATTGGTAATATGATTTGGCATAAGAAAATATTGATGACCGGCGGCGTGCGCGGTAGGTATATCAGCGTCCGCTGCTTAAATTTTATTACATTTCCCCACGTAACATACTCACAAAATGCCTTTATCAAATGGTTTAAGCATATTTGATATTCAAACGCCCTAGACATAGAAGATTAGACATTTCTAGAAACTTGTAAATAATACAAACATGCTACCCCATGCTGATCATAAATTACAGCTCCAATAAAATGGTAAGTAAACTAATTTGGGTGTGTTTGTGTGTATGGGCGGCTGTCCAACGACTCTATGGTTGAATGTCAAAAGCGAAGCAAAACAGTTCTTGGACCTTCTACTCGAGCAGTACCACAGGATAAGGGGCTTGTGTTGATTTTTTTTACAATTTACGAAGTATACCCCACGTAATATAACAGCCGGCCTCCTCTCGACGTTATCCAGTACCGTGAACCTTACAATAACAAATTAGTCGTTAGACTACAGTTCAAAAAAGAGGACACAAATGGTGAAATAAAAGTCAACTTAGTTTAACAAAGTATGTTTATTCTTCTACCACACATTATGAGTCATGGTGCGGAAAAGTTCGTGTGAAAATAAAATTGTTTTGATTGGAAGTAGCGCTATAAAAACTTAAGATTGTCGATATCTGGTGAATCACCTGCTGCTAGAGAATCAAGTACCTATGCTTGTTTTTTGCTAACAGTGCTAGCTATAGACTTCTTTTCTTATCGCAAACAAGCTTACATTCACTATGTTAGTGCGTAGGCTTTTTAATGTTAGCTTTTTTGGTTTATGAAAGCATCATTTGTGCCATACTAATAAATAAAGAATACCTACTCATCGTCACCCTGTTTTCCTATATCGACGAAGCCTACACTGTGATACACAAATTTTAGAAGTTGATGTGATTTCATTCGCCTACCTAGTATCAAAATTCTAGAAAAATATATGGAACGCGATTGAGTAATGTGTCATAGCTTTATCAAACCTACAGTTAAACCGATATCCGGTTTGATAGAACTCCAACCTAAGGTTAGAAAAATATGTTTAGATATTACAAAACACATGTGTGTAGTAGTAAACAAGCTAGTCATGTAACTCATGGATTACGTAATGAATAAAAAACAGGTCCGAAGCCCTGTGTAGTACTATAAAAAATATTCAGAAATAATTTCATTGATAGCGAGACATGCGCAGTGCGTAGGTACTCAGTCAGTTGTACGACTGTACGTCCTCAGTTGTACTAAAAATAGAACGTTGAACTAAGGGCGTGTAGGGACTGAGCTGTGACCTCTCGCCGTATCTTTCTTGTGATTAGCGCGCTTGGTTCCCCAAATATTTTATGTTATGAATGATGAGGAGTGCGTTTTTCAAGTACACAATAGTGATACCTATCGGTACTAAACTAAACTTAAGAAATTACCTATTATTTTAACTTGAACTTGTATTTGTGGCAGATCATTTAATTGATTAATCTAACAAAACTATAGATACTAGCGATAAAGAACAGCTAAATCTATATTTTACAACTAATTACATATAATTAATCATTTACACAATTTAATTGTTTTTAACCTTTATAGGTTCATGGGCGGCATCGTGGAATCTATTAGGTACGCGGCATGTTCCGGTAGTCGGTAACTCAGTACCGAACCCACTGAGGGTAAGGTTACGATGGCATAAAAACCACGTGGCGAGCTCGGTGGTCATATTTATTAACCTAAAATATTTGTATGTATAACAATCCGAAACACAATTTTAATTATTTTATAATAGATACATAAGTATATAAATTAATTTAAAATGTGTTTCGACTTGTCCTACTTATATGTACTTATATAAATGTTTATTTGTAGGTACTTATATATGTGCTTTGAAATAAATAGGATCCATTTGAAAGTCTACGACTTTGAGAATGTAAATTACATAGAATATATAAAAAAACGAAATTATTATACATCGCATGTAAGTAACAATATTTTTGAACACTTCCTATTATAAATAAATTGGTTATGAAGTTACTTATAAATTAAAGTCACTGTTTTATTAAATTATACCAATTTGGTACCTACACATGGGAATTCCTATTATAAATGCGGAAACTTGTACTATAAAAAAACGTAGGTAGGTTCGTGTTCCTAAATTTTTGAAGAGAAAACACCAAAAACTTGTTTTATACTTAGTAGGTGCGATGTTTCAATTAAAAAAACGAGCTAATCATGAAATGTACGTAAGTATCTACTATCTACACAACCTTCATTAATCTAATGTGCGTGTTCGATTACTCGTGTTTTCCTAGAAATTGGTCGCTACCTACTTAAACAAAATAATAAATTGATATTCCGTCAAACAATTGTACTATAAATAGCGTCAAATACACCTTTTTCTTGTCCAATAATGTAAACAAAATACATAATTATAAGATGGAAAAAATCAAACATTGATATAGGTAAATTGTACACATTATTGGTAAAAAAAGAAGCATGTTTACAACGAGGATCAAAGTCGTCGCAGGAGACAATCGCACAGGTGTCTGTTGTGGACGGTGACGTAGCAAGAGGGCGCGTGCAAGATGGACACGCTCCGATACCGCCACGCCGGCACCCGCATCTTCACGCACCACGACGAAGACTCCCACGCTAGAACCCAACCAATACAACTCTACTAAACGCTTAACACCAACCATCATCGTACCCTAGTGCAATAAACGAACACATACAAGGAAAAACAAAAACAATTCTGTTCCAAAACTTATAATTCTGCATTATACAGTCAAACTCAACATTTCCTTTGAAAATCTACAAAAGTAAACATTACATTAATAATTCATACGCACATATGAAACGAACGTAGGCCGTTTTATATTCTAAGAATACTGAAACACAGAAACAACGTATTCTTCAAAAGATTCTTTATGGCGACTATTAACCATAACGGAAACATTAGCGGAAGCGGGGATGTAAAAACGACCTTATTACTACAATGGGATGTTATAATTTGACGGATATGGTGAGCTAGGGCTGGGAGAGGAGCGGGAAGGGGCACTCAGAGTAAGATTCTGGGGCATTATCGATTGGGGCACCATCACCAGGATGCGAGTGGCGCCGCGCGCATGTCTGGCCCGTGGCGCGACACCGCGTGGTGGCGTGGGGCCGCGTGGGGCGCTACGAGCCCGGGACCTAGCCGCAGATCTAACTACCTACATTCCTCGCCCAGCGCACGCATACTTTCACCGCGCGCCGTTACTCGCTATTCAAGTAAGCTAGGAGACCAACTTCTGTTGTTGCCTTTGGCTGCGTGCCAGGGGACGAAACGTAGCAAATGAAATCTGCATAGCCAGTAATTTGTGAAGTAGCCTGCGACCCCAACCCCGGCCTATTAGCCCCTACCCTGCTTACTACACCACGAACGCTCCCATGCCATGACTACTTAGCATTAATGCAAATAACTAACATAAATTCGAAAACCCGCTCACGTAACCTGATAAACCTAAAACTCGTAGACTGGACGAATGCAGTTCGGAAAGGTCGCAGAACCGTTAGATGCTCGACAGAATGATTAATTAATTGTGAATAAGCTGTTATGTTCCCACAACAGAACTTTTAAGCGTAAACATCAGTTGGTAGTAGAGAGCGATAATGTATAAATAAATCATAGTACTAGAATTATGTATCAAAACACGCTACGTCACGAGTTACTACGCAGCGCTGTTTACTCACGGTCCCCGCGCCGCACGCGGCAGGCGCGCGCCTGGGGTGGGCGAGGGGTAGTACGTCAAATTAGGGCATACAGGGCGTAACTAGGCTATAGCGCGGGAGATGGAGGGCACGCCCATGCGATTCCCCGAGCCCTGCGGAACTTTCTTCTTTCATAACTTTGTAGGTATTGATCCGTCACAACTGCGCAATTCATGTCCTCTCGAACACATCCGATATTGCAACGATAGTAATGGCCCGCGCGTATTATATTATACAACTTGTTTTGAGGTTTTATTTTTGAGCATAATGGGGTACAAAAATACAATTACACTTATTTGGATTTATAAGTTCATATTAGTTCGATTGATATTCAGTGCCCAATACGTTTAAATTAATTAGGGTTCAACTAACAATTTTAATAATAATTAACTTTAAAGTGATGGGCCCTGAGAGCGAGTTAGTCTTTAGAGTTTATATAATATTATGCATTTGTATACCAAAATAAGACTTATTCTTATTCTAAACTAATTAGAAAACGTAAGAAAAAAAGATAATTAAAGCCACATGTAAACCTCGACTGATCACCATACTTAATTTTAATTACACATCTCAATCTAAGTCCCACCTGTAAAGGTATATAAAACATTCCCAATTTCCGAGCATTGTATACAAACAAAACGAGCCATGTTTCTTGCGTAATACGCAGTTCTAGGGCCTTACTACGTCAGCCGCCCACGCCACCCCCGATCACGTGCCATTGCGTGGGCCTAAGGGAAACGCTGTTCATTCATTCATACCCTTTAATAAAACTCCTAGTAGTATATTACAATGTTTCGTCGTTACTTATGAATAATAATTTTAGTTTAGTAAATCATATTGACAAAACATCCATTAATATGCATTTCAATGTGAGCTCTGCCCTATATGTTCGATTCTAAGGCTCGCTATCTCTCACAGCCCTCGACTTTCAAGCAAAATATTGTTACCATGGTTTTGTCGCTCTAACAGCAACAAGTATAAAGAATAACCTTTGATATTTTAACAAAATATTAAAGGTCAATGGATTCGTTCAAAAATATGCTTATAATGTACTTTCTAAAACAACAAACTTCAATAGCAATAAAAGTCATCAACGCTATTAATGCTTTTAAAGTTATGAATTTCAAAAATAATCAATGATGTCAAATAGTAACTTTAATAAAATCTACCGTATTTCACGTCGGTTAACAAAGAGGCGTTCCAACACAGTAAAATTGTGTTGAAACAAAAAATACCAACCTGGCTGCCCCAGGATTACCAACATTGTTAGACAGCTTAACACTCTTAAAATACCCAAGTATGGGCTTATAGACTGCACAATAAGTACATTTACAAAGTATCAACATATTGAAGAACGAGTGATAATGATTTTATATCACCGTTTTGGATTTTGTATTAAAAGCCGCAGATAGGCGACGTGATTTTAGTAGAACAATTAAAATGACGTTTTCATAGAACTTGTTCTAGTCGCGCCTGTCTGCGGGAACATTTGTCTTAAAAATGTTCTCTACAGCATAAGAACATAATGTCATAATTCACACTAATATAAATCATAAACCTACTTTTTAGGACATTCTCAAACTTCGATCAAAAATGTACTTGTTGAAGATCTCTACCAACCGAGATATAAGTTTTTTTTTTAATATGATCCAATAATCGTCCTAAAAATATTTATAAAACCTTCATAACCGTAAGTACAAAAATGTTTTAGTTAATTTTATAATTGACTTGTTATATTCAATTTATGGGTTAATTTATGGTTGAATCAACTGTTTTTTGTTCTTAGAAAAATAACATTTAAATATTACCACCCTTTTATGTGTATTTGTAACATGATAACTACGTATATTATTAATTTTTCTCATGTTCTATTTTATTTTTAATTGTGCTCTTTAACGTGTCAGATATATTTAAATATGTGATGTTGTACACGTATATATTTCTAAAATATAAATAAAAAATTTTCTGTGTGGCCACGTTGTTTTTCTAAACTACACAACGGATTTTGATGCAGTTTTCACTATCATTTAGATTATTTTTTTCAGGTCTGTTTGTATATTTAGTGTAGTGTACATTTATATCAAACATACAATAATGAAAATGGGTGGGTCGCTAGTAAATAATAAGGCGGCACGATCATTTTAACCCAAATTTTTTTATGACAAATAATCGATTTCGGAACCATGGGACATAACTCCAAATTATGATTTAAGTTAATTTCGACCAAGAGCAAAGAAAGTTGATTCACCCTTACACCCATATAACCAGAACGATATAATTGCTATATTAGCAAAGTATCAACATTTAACATTGACAGTACACAAAAAAATACAGATAAAAAACATCTTGTGTCATATAAACTTTAGGAACTTCAATTTACAAAATTTTCACAAATTATACAAAAAAAGCTTAACACAATTATAAAAAAAAAATTCACAAAAAAACTGATTTCATAAAAAAAATAAACATACTTTTTAAACCATATAGCGTATATGCGCTACCTATACCTGTGATAGACGTCCTTTTTCCTTACGTACTTGCCGTCTGGCGTGAAATAGTAGCTGGGGGGAGCGTGTATGTGGCGCCCGCGCACCAGGAACAGTACGTCCCCAGTGGAAGCGCGCGCGGGTGCCGTAATCACATCAGCACGGCAGCCGGCCATGTCCCTTGAGGAACAGTACCACTGTTTCCTGCCGTGGGCTTGCAAGTTCTTCAGGTAGAAAGTGTAGCCGTCGTGCAGCAGCAGCGACTTGCCCGTTCGCGAAGGCACGTACACTGCTGGCACTGCGTCAAAACCCAAAATGTCACCACCGACATTCGTTTGGCGGCGTTCAGGACACCGCCAACAGAATGTAGCGATGAACTTTCGACAGAACATACCGCAACCCGTGCTGCATGAACGTTCGAAGGCTCACACATGGCGATTCTAATTGTTCATCAAACTTTCTTTCACTAAATCAAGTGTTATAAAAGCTACTTTGTTAATCACACATTAAAATCCTGCTGGAGTTGAATAATAGTCATAAGTATGTATAAGATTTAATTCGCACATAAACGTTACTTAAAAAGAGTAAAGCTGTAGAAAATAGAAAATTAATCATATTGATTTGATTATCTAGAATTACTAACACAGAAAAATACCTCAAAACATACCTCAGCATTTATTAATATGCTTAATTATTTCATGTAAGTAATTAATCATTTTGTTACTCTGACATTATGCTACGAGTACATTTATTTTACTAGATATATTAAAAATATGAGAAGTACCTAAAATATTTTGATAAATTAGTTCATTCCTTTGAGGAGTTATTCAAACTGGCTTTTAGCTCTACATAATTACATATTATACACATTCACAAATTACTAAGATCACATACACATGATGCACTATATTATGTATATTTGAACCAGAAGACTGCCTCTATGGGACAATTTTACCTGAACGAATATGCGATTTAAAATAATATGACTTAAACTAAACGTGTAAATAATAATAGAAATATCTCTTATTCTACCTTAATATTATGCCTATATTTATTGCTTTCAGCGAGGCAGCCTCGAGCTTGGAGAGGCACGGACGTTGCATGGCAACATGACAACTCAACACCTTACAATTATTATTAGCTCTAGGGCTGCCTCTTACATAGCAACTAATATATTTAACATATATAATATTTAACCTGACAAGAAATACTATGGCTTTTAGGAACATACCCTTTATATGACCTACAATTAAGACCTAGGAACCTATGTAGTACTTTAACTTCATTCAATCAACGTGTTAGGTATAAATATGTATCTGGTAGGTATGTATCTGGATAAAAACTTCTGAAAAACAGAAGAATTGTATATTCGAATTCAAAAATTTAATACAAAAAAAAAAAAACTTAAGGTTGTGAGTATAACCCCGTAATCTAAACTACCTTTCATTCTTTATTATTTTCACTTCTTCATGATCTTCATAATACGATGGAAAATTAATAAATCACTAAGAATCTACTGTCATTAAAAGCTTTTCCAAATATACATAACGTTTTTCTTTCGCAATAATGCTAGCATTATTGCAGCTAGCTGTAGCCACCTACCTAATCAGTACTATAACATTTTATGTACTTAAAAAAAGTAATAAAAATTGAGAACCACCTCCTTTTTCACAAATACGAAAATTCTAAGAAACTCATACGACAAATGGATGATACAGACTAGTAACACGCTCAAGATGCTATCCCAGCAGAGTGCGTTAAATGCGCTCTGGTAAAATAACACAAATTTTCATACAAAGAATTATGTACATCAAAAGCGCGCGTCAAACTTTTAATCATGTTTCGGGCGCGGTGCTCAGGCCCCATTATACGTTATTACTAGTCTCAATAGCTGTAATACAGAGTGTTCTACACAGTGTTTTGATTGCTACTTAAGCCGAGACGTTCGCCATACAGTCTGAAGATTCTGCACAGGTGCGCCGTAACGTCATGCATGCGCGGACGTCTCGGCGCCCGCGTTATCTGCTGTCAGCGTTCGTGGTTGTGCACTCCGGACACGGTGATCACCTCGTTGTTGTACGTCCGTAAAATAGCAGGACATTGGAACTTGTTCCTGGCTGCGCAATACCAGAGCACCCTCGGCTGGTTCCTATACGCGTTATGAGGACGGTACACGTAACCATCCAACGACAATTTCGGGTAACCAGTGTGCGTGTGTATGACTTTCACTGGAATATGGTAATATTGTTAGTTAACTTGACAACCATACTAACTACATTTCTTTTAAGTTAGAAACAATTACCTTAAAATCAGCTTACACCAAAAAGGGTAAAAATAAAACGATGTATTTAACGCTTAACGTTTTTTAAATTTTTAAACTAAAATATAATACGACAGTTACTTCGGTGGGTGATGTAAGTTCTTTTCCTAATATGTATAAACATAATTTAATATCTTGGGGCTAATATAAAACGTTTTAATTGATCGCAACATGGATGAAAACATATATCAGGTAAAAAAAATTGAGCAGTATTATTTCATTTCCTAAATCCAACAGTCCAGATTTGAATGTAGTAGGTACTCGTAAGAACATCAAATGGTGTAATTATTGGCCCTACAGAAATGTCTGAGTTCTGTGAACACAATTCTCTTGCCGCTAGTGTGAAGGCGGGCGCCGCAACCGCGCGCGCAAGTCCAGCGCCTCTTGCTTCTGTAGCAACCATCCAGCTTGTACCAGTGACCGCCCATCTTCAGTAACTCTGCCGCTGTATCCTCCGACATCGGCGGCGACGGTAAAACTGCCCAATCATTTATATAAAGTTACAGAGTCCAGACATTCGACTTTATAAGTTATTTTGAAATAACATTCACATTACCTAACGAGGCAATCATATATACAATCCCGCAATGCAATGTTAAAAATCAAAACAATGCACGCATTGGCGTCGATTCAAATATGGCCTCGCTGCCTATAATCGCTGATAACAATATCGATTCTTTTACCCTGAATAGATGCGAGTAACGTGGCACTAAGGAAGTTCTAACGAGCAGAAATAAAAAACGTATTGATCAGTATACGTCTTTTATAAATATGAACAAAAACTAAATAATTTCACAATAATTAACTTAAATAATAAATAAATGTATAATCAGTACAATAATACTATATAAATCAACAAAAAAAAATATAACCACTATAACTAATGAGTCTAAATTACTTTGGCATAAGAAATAAGATCTTTGAAAGGTACGGAGTATTAATAAATAAATTCCAGTCGAGTATTTAAACAATAATAAATTCTTACCTAATTACATATGTCTGGTAAATACAATATAAGTACGTAAGTTACTACGGAAAACCTGTTACAGTGCCCTACGATTCCCCACCCTACTGTACATATCTACAATAATATATGGTCGTATAAGTTTCTAATATAAAAACTATGCTCGTATTACTTTGTTCATAAGCTGGTATATATCTACACAGTCTACCTCTACGGCTAAATACAATACAAATCATAAATATTGGAGTATTTCGTAACATCGTCTATCAGTCGTTCCGCACACTACAAGGCGGTCAATAAATAGAATTTTTATAAAAAAGCATCAACAAGACGGCTACGCTATCATTAAAGCTATACAGTTTGTATACATAATTTCTAAACATTTTGGTAAGAGAATATTGCACATTCACGTTATACATTGTTTTATATACTATCGTGTAGTTTCCTAATATAGTATAGCCACTAAGGCATAACAAGGCGGCGATAAAGCGTCTACAGCCACCTGTTTTATTGATTCCAATAGTTTCCAAATAGTTAAGTATAAATACGCTCAAAAATCTATATCAACATTTAGTTTGATATCACACAAAGTACTCTCTATGCTTAATGGAAGATTACTGAAAGTCGAGAGACATCTCGACGAATGCATCCCAATGAAGGATATTCGCGATCCATTTCGAGATAACTGTTGAACGAGCGGGAACGACCCACTCTAATTATATGAACTAAAATATCCGGCGAAGGTAAAAGGTACCGAACTAAAGCTAGAACATTTATAGAGTACATATCTAGATAAAGGAATTACATTGACCTTTGGCATAACTACGTAAAAATAATAAGGCTTCCGAAATTACAAAGAAACAAAACTCTGCTTCAATTCCTTATTTGGGTACTTGTTGCGTATGAGCCAATTTTGTTCCTTCGTAATACAAGAACACTAGATAACAAATGGTGGTCACTAATGTGACGCACTTGTAGGTCGTGCGACGCTCCAGGTGCGCGTCAGTGCCTGCCGTCTAGCAGGCCGCGCACGAGGAGGTCGCGCCAGGCCTAGAGCAACAGCGCCGCGTGTGGCGCCGGCGGCACCAGCAGCGCCGGCGCCGCCACCGCGGCCATCACACGTGGCGGCGGGCTCGCTACTATCTTATACTTGCCCATTGGATCCACTTGGAAACGCCTCGACTCATGCTTAGCAGGATTGTACGTCGCCGGATGATTGTGTGAGCCCCGAAAGTATACCAAACGTCCGTCTCTCAAACATAAGGCAACTTGACAACGTTCTGCTTTCTGATAAGACCTTGCACACCTCCAGGTGACCCGGCGAGGGTGTGATCCTCCGTCCTCGTAGAATATGTGTCCGTCGGCCACTAAATGTAGTCCTCCGCGCGCTGAGCGGATGTAGAACCATCCTGAAACGACGGCATTGTTAGACCTTGTTGTCTCAAACCCACATTCATGACTTATTTTTACCAAATATTAGTGTGGGATGCGGGGAAAATCAATACAGTGTAATCGACACAAAAGAAAACAACAAATACCTTGAATTTTCGTCAGTTTTCCTTCTCCACAGTCGTAGCTAATTTTCTTTCTGATTGTGGAGTCTCAAGTGAACACTGCTTACTATTACATAGAAGTTTCTAATTGACATTCTTTTATTTGTAATCTAGATGGCTCAGCAAAAATTTTAGCCGGTTCTAGATGGCTGTAGACTGTCTCTCTTGCTCTTATCTGTTTAGGCAGGGTGAATTCGCCGAACTTCGTGACATAATAATTACCAATACTTCCAGTTTTAATTTTATGCTGCTAATTATTTATATGAGTTGTGCCTAACACTTTTAAAAAAGCATAACAACTTGTAATTCCGCTGCTACCTTACAACAACTTCGAAACATTACATTTAGGTAATAATAAATAAAAAAAAAAAACAAATTATAAAATTATCAATTCAAATAATTTTTACACATAAATAAGTTCCAAATTCTATTTTCATCTTTAAATTCAAAATTTTCGTTTCGACTCTGTGCTTTTTTACGGCTTTAAATATAAGTATTCGTCTTTTGTGGTACACGGACATACTTAGTTTAAAAAAAAAATGTTAATCCTTTTCTGTAAAAAACAAGTCGCCACAGTGAATTCGTCACTTCAGAAAAAAAAATCATACTTATGATTTGACGTGACGACTTCAAACGATTGTAAAATAAGTACCAGATATCCAGAGTTGCTAATTGTAGCATTAGCTTCAAATTCTTGTCGTTCTGGACAGTCCTTATCAATCAAAAGTCAATGATTTTTCGGGGCACTAGCATGGGTAATTATGTAACACACTTTCAGTAGCAATGGTTGACAGTTCAACAATTTTTTTTTTAAGATTACCTACTTTATTAAATCTGTTCATCTTCATAAATGTTAACTTTGAGGGTTTAAGAGGACAGCTATTCTTGTGTAAATGTTTTTCCAAAACTTGCAGTTTTAGAAAAACCTTTGACACAATCGAGCATACGTTTTCTCGGTGGTAGGCCATAATATCGGCTGCCGGCAGAAGTTACCACCCACCAGACAAAGTCTTGCCGCCAAGCGATTCGTCGTGTTCCGGCATGATATCTGGTGAAGCCGTATTGAGGACGGGTCTGAGCAGTTGTGTTGCCGTGTACGGTGCGCCAAATGTTATTGTGTCGGGAGTTTGATCGAGATGGGTCTCCAGATTAATCTCCCTCTGGCGCAGAAGCGTTGGTCGTGTTGTTGGGTTTAACATTGCATCACCTCGCTCAATTGCCGCCTTCCTTCCTACTCACTAAGATTTTTAAGTGAATAGGCTTAATAAGCTTGCGCGCTTTACCATCAACGATTGCATCACTGCTTACCATAAGGCGGGATTGCAGTCAAGCACTAGTTTATAATTATTAAAAAAATAATAATACGTGAAACGCATCTGAAAACGAAGCAAAGATTCTTAATTTTGGATTTTTCTATTTCTGATCTCTAGACTACTTTTTGTGGTCAATGAATGCCGACATCAAATAGCTGAAGCCATATGCTGGTGTGTGAAGAGATTAAGAGCAGTATTGTTTGTAGTGTTCAAGGGTATTCCAGGCACAATGTACCTAACTGGCATGTGAGTGCAACAGTAGAACGGGTCTTGCTGGTGATTATACATTTAACAAAGAATTTAACCCAATCCAGGAACCGATCACGGTTGATCTATTCTTTCGAAGGAAATCACAGTGTTTAGCATGAATGTCCGTTAAAGTTCTAGTATAAGCCTTACAGTGTAAGGATATAACCCTTACAGTGTAAGTTTTATATTTCAAATGTGTAGACGTACACCTTTGAAAATAATAAACGGCGGGACGCACATCATTCCGCATTTATGAACAATAACGTTGCTCTCGAACCTTTTTCTGCGTGTTTTCTATTGTTAATAATTTGTTTTAAAACTTTTATCACCATTTTGATGCTTCTGTTGACACCCATCAGAGAGGATTTTACGCAGTTCCATTTTTATCTGAAAAAAGGTCTTCTCTCGATCCTTTTTTTTTTATAATTTTTATAAAAAATGTTCCTTAAGAGAGAACTCTAGTTGTGCTTTCTCTATACATACGTATTCCGCTGTTTTCTTCATGGATGCTTTTAGAGCAATAATTTTTTTCTACAATTTCACACCGTGATTATACGTGCCCCTATCATTTGATTTTTTCCGAAACTTAAAAAAAAGAAATACGATACTTCAAAATCGCGAAAAATAACCCATTTTTACCGTGATGTTCAGATGACTATTAGACAAACGGAATAAGTTTTTGACAAAAAAGAAAATAATAAAATTATAGAACAATAAGTATACTTTTCCTCTAAATCTTATATATAAAATTCTCGTGTCACGGTGTTCGACATTAAACTCCTCCGAAACGGCGCGACCGATTTTCATGAAATTTTTTGTGCTTATCCGGTATCTATGAGAATCGGCCAACATCTATTTTTCATCCCCCTAAATGTTAGGGGTAGTCCACCCCTAAATTTTTTTTTTTATTTTTTAGACAAAATTTTTAATTTCTATTTTTTATGATACAACATACAAAAATACATACTATCCCCAATTTTCACCCTTCTACGATCAACCCTTATTTTTTAATAGCCATTTTAGCAATTTAATCTATTATTTATATGGCAAAACAACGTTTGCCGGTCAGCTAGTTTTGATATAAAAATAATTGGGATCTGTCGTGTTTTGAAAAAAAAAAACATCGGAATACGAAACTTCTTTTGATCAACGTTTTTGTAGGTAAAATCAGCCTGAGCTGCAACTGTCCTTTTCGCACTTTACCGGGAGAGGTTGGAAGCAGCGCGACGGCAATAGTTTCTTCAAATACCTATTTTTCAAATTCCTCGGCACTACAGTCCCCTCTTATCAGCCGGACTACAATAAATTATTCTAACATCTGTTATGATGTTTTAGTGCTATATGTTGCACCTTAGACACCGGTTTTCCAAATTGTAAAGACTAGTCTTCTGTGCATATTCAGTGCTCTCTCGTGGAGTTGCCTGCTTACATTCTGTTTTAAGTAATGGAATATAAAACATACGACAGTAGCTTTGTAAATTAACGAACTCATAACACTTTCAACAGCCCTTTTGAAAACAGTACTTTCTCTACCTTTGTGTCCCTGATATCTGTAAGCAAACAAGCAAATGACAGCAATAAAACGTTCATTGTAAGATGTGTACCTATATCCTCTAAACTTACGTGTGCAATACCTACTAGCGCTAGGTTTTAAAACGTTTCGCTTAAATACATGACGATCTTTATAAACCATCACCTAATAAATCACTGATAACACAGAAATTCAACCTCAAAGTAGATTTTTTTATTGAAGATACAACAATAACATATCAAAGTTCATTTTTATAAAACAATGTAATCACAATAGCATATGCTTATATTTATATTAAGACTGTTAGGTATTTCAATACCATCAAGCTTTAAACGTAGATATCATTCAAGGATCAGAAAGCTAATTATTCTAAAAAAAAAAAAAACATTTCATTAAATAGAAACGAAGGAATCACCATTATCACTAGCCTAATGAAATCTGTTGAAAAGCCGGTGGACTACAGAAAGTCTTTGTAGGTATATACGTCTTGAGTAAGACGCCCGCTGCTGTGAAAAAATGCTACAAAAAAAATGTATTGAAAGATGGGTCAAAATTAAAGTCCAATGTTACTTCAGCGCAATATAATCGTTTCTTTGTACCTATACACAAGAGACGCGTCTCTACTACCAGCTACACAGCATAAACATTCTCTGATCGACAACCGCCGCTTATAGCTACCATAATTCCATAATACTTTCACGACTAAACATAATAATAGCAATAAAATATCTTATCACAATAAAAATAATACTTTAAAAATAATACTTCAAGGTTAACATATGATCGTATACATTTCGTAAGGTACTTAACATAACTGGTGTGGTTAACTAATTGTTGCGACAACACTTCCGTAAGTACAACCAACGGTTAAATAAACGCTTAAGTACTCAAAAAGACAATATAAAATGGTGTAAAATAAAAAATGTAAAAGAAAAAACGTAAAATAAATCTTAAATAATATTTAGATCTCACTAAAGAACATACTTACAACTACAACGTATACATGAGTATTATTATTTAGTCAATTGTTCAATAAATGCAGTTCCTACTTTAACAAGTTGTTACACATTACTTTCCTAATCGTATACATGACATGACTTCGTAACTTCCTCTATGACTTAAGTGCCCGCTGACAACATAACCTGACATTCGTAGAGTCAAACCGAAACCAACCTCCTCGGAGACCACGCTCCGATGCCAACAATCGCAAATTTTACGTACAAATTCACGAATAAAATTGTAAAAAAATAAATGTAAAAATAATGTATAAAAATACTTAGGATATCATAAGAGAACTATCACTTTGTACAGTAAACTACAACTAGACCGCCTGGTTCGGAAGAGCGTAGCGGAGGCAGACAGGCATTATTAGCCAGTACTGGCTTCCCAGCAATCAACTGTGAGATAGCATCTTGCGGTTAGTGGCGATGGAGATTTTCCAAAACTTGTTTCAATTTGACTCACTGTAAGCTCTCTGAAAACTCCCTTGTTTGTAGGGGCCACAAACATCAAGACAAAAATTCAGTCTCAAATTATTTGAGCCCAGACGGTCTTCACTAGGACTTATATTATTCGTATACTTTACACAGCGCAAAAAATATCTACCAATTAAATGGATCTACTGAATACAGTATAATATAGGTTATACATCATAATAATCTCTTTGGAGAATAAGATAAGTGGATAAACGAGCAAACTATAGTTTGCAAAATCTCAATTGCGTATACATGTAGGTACCTATGTAATCGACAGAAGGCGTATACAATGATCAAGTCTAGACCACCGGCGGAAAGGCACAAGAGCAATTTGACTTTCCATTCGAAAAAAATAAATAGTTAAAGTCCAGCTAAACGACATTCAATATTTCAAACTCGTGATCAAATATTAGATACCTATGAAATTGCCTTTTTACCTTTATTTGGGGTCGGCGCAACATGATTTTTCTTCCATACTTCTTATTCTATATTATAATACATATATTCTTCCATAGATCTTATTAGTCGTCATCTCGGTACTCACTTCCTTTCTAGCCATGATATTATCATCTTTCACAAATTTAGTTGTTCCCTTATGGCACTGAATAATTTCGGGGTAGTATTGTCTCTGATATAGGAGAATCACGTTACTAACGTGACGACGTCATATTTTCAATTTCGACGTACTTTATATTTTAGCATGCTGCACTGCCGAAGTACACAGTACGTCGAAGTTGATCTTGGTTGGACATCTAGGACTAGGTACCATTGTTGACGTAGAAGCATCTCGTTGAAGTCATATAGTTTCCTAGTTAAGTAATGTTGAGAGAGTTGAGAGGAGAGTATTGTCAGACTTAAAATACTTAAAAAAAGGATCGTCTAAATGAAGATGTGCCGGAGCTCCATATTATATAAAAAAAAAATCTTGTCGCATTACAATTTGCCGAAATTCAGTTGGTAAGTCCCGCAAGAACCATCTGCAAAGTATTCAAAAGCTTAAAAAAGATGGGTGAAATCATAAAGTTTTTCTCAAGTTTATGGGTTTATTTTTATGTACATATGTTGGTATATTCTCATATTTTTATTGTTTTGAGAACTATTTCTGATTGTGTGTAATATTTTATGTGACCTATACTTTTCACACGCTATTGTCTACATCTATGCATTGTTCTACCGCGGGGTTCCTAGAAGAGCATCACCTCTTTACCTTTATTATAAATAAATAAATAAAATAAATAAATATATACGGACAAATCACACATATTGAGCTAGCCCCAAAGTAAGTTCGAGACTTGTGTTATGGGATACTAACTCAACGATACTATATTTTATAATAGATACATATATAGATAAACATCCAAGACCCAGGCCAATCAGGAAAAGATCGTTTCCCATCATGACCTGGCCGGGGATCGAACCCGGGGCCTCCACGTCACAGGCAGGCGTGTTGACCGCTGCGCCACGGAGACCGACAATGACGATTATGGTCTATTTTTTCTTGTGATGATACACTAATAAATTAAAAACATAATTATGGTGTTACCAAGGGAAACAGCGATTAATTTTTACATATGTCTACAATGTGTAACTTTAAGGGTACCATACCAAGGATGCGGCTTCTTCGGATGATATCATTGAAATAGTTTCCACCCAAAATAAAATACTCATACAAAATTTTCGGTTTCATGTTTCTTAAACTCAAACCATAACAAACGTTGACACGTTTGTTATGGTTTGAGTACGCACTGCATAGGTCAAAAACCTGTCTCTTCAGTAATTCTACGCGCCTGGTATCGTAGTAGCCTACCGCAGGCGGTGTGCTTTCTCTTAACTTACGAATATGTGGAGATATGATTTAAAAACCTTTTTTTGGATGGGAAATCATCGAATAACCTCACATGCTATGGGCGAAGCAGAACAGACTTTTACTAACATCCACTTGCCACTGCACTTGTCACTTGCCACTGCACTTGTCACTTGCCATTGCACTTGTCACTTGCCACTGGCCATGGCATCTCATTCGAACAACCCTCGGACCTGACAGTAATTGGTCTTCGTGAACCCCGTCACGATGGGCTAATGTCTCCATGAACGTCTTACCGGGCGACGAGCTGCCCACTGCCCGCAGCCCGCAAGTAGGTCCGCACCTACTGTGGCCGGGAGTTCGATGTTGTCTCCATCGAAAAAAAAACTCTTTCAACATCAAGCCGTGTTCTTCCTTGGTTTGTATTAAAATTTGCTTTTAACTCATCGTTTAATTTCAAAATTCGAATTTCGAAATTTGTTTCAAAACACAAATTCTCAGAATACAAGTGATCAAACCAAAAACAGACCGTGGGTTTACATGCGGTACCATGTCTATGGCCGTCGTTAATATTGCGTGGTTTGTGCTGTGTTGTTTCCACGGCGGAATTCATATCCGAAAATAGGACAAAATTTCGATATTTGCATAATTACAGAAACAAAATTTAGACAAATGAGCAAACATTGAGATTTTGAAAAAACATTGTTTCCTGTGAACCACACGAAAGAAGCCTCGAGCAGAAGCTAATTCTAAATTGAATGAAAAATATCCATCTTCACAACAGCCCGTATCGAAAAATTGGCAATTTTATAGGTAAGAACCTAATATATTAATAAATACTCCTATCCTACGTTATCCGTTCATACTAGCGTTGAGATCAAAATCTTGCCGATCCTACCTCGTTTAATTCGCCGGTGGTCGTATCGTTGACAGAAAAATTGACTAATCCGATCTGCCCGTTGTTTTCGTAAACAGATGTGTTCAAAACATGGGAGTAAGCGGCGTGGCGCGCACGCCGCATGTGTGCGCGCTGTTCATCTGCACGACGCGCAGTCCAAACGTGTGCACAGCGGCACGGCAGCGCGGGTTGCGCGAGCAGCGCCACCAAACCTTGCCGCTCGCCGCGCGACCGTTAAAGCAGAACCTGTGCGCTCCCACCTCGATGGCAGGCTTGCCCCTCTTGCTCAAGCAGTAGCGGAATTGTCCAGGGAAGCAGGGGAACGGAAACGGCAAGCCCAGCGTCGGTGGAGGCTCTGGGGCGGGTGGTGTGCCTGCAACTAATCACCTTACTGTTAATGTCTGCCTGTGTTGAACAGCTTTCAACTAAGTTTTGTAAACAAAAATGATAATAAATTTCACATTTGTTTCATACCTACTATTTTGAGAAACTAAACTAAGTACGTAGTGTGACGTCAGGTATAACGACAAATATAAAATAAAACGATAATATTTTCAAGTCGTTTTGTAAAAAAATATTTTATTTTTTGACAAAAAGATCACAAGTACTAAATAAATTATCGTTTTGTAATCCAAATCACAATTTCATATTGCACGATAAATATTTCCTATCTAGTAAAACAACCTCTAGTTTCTCAAAGTTAATATTGTAATTTCGACTAGCGCCAAACTTGGGAGTACTTGGATGTGCTTTGAAATAACGATCAGTTGAATATACAAACATTACAATTACATAAGTTTTAATGACTAGCTTATCACGTAAAGTAAGACTTCAGTTTAACTTGACTACGCTTCTTTTTAATGTATTTAACACGCTTGCGCTTCTTGTTTGTGTTATGTTCGTGCTGGTGGCCCATGGCGATGATGCGATCGTTGCTGGTAATGGCGTAGCATTTGCAGCCGTGGTCAGACTTAATGCAGAGCCAGGAGGTTCTGCCGGCGAACACTTTCCCGTTCCTCCTGAATCGCCAGCCATCCACCACCAGCACTGGGTTCCCAAATCGAGACACACTCCATTGCGCTGAAAGCATATTTTCGCTACCGCTCTAATCGGATCTTATCGAGATGGTAGGATTCTTCTTTCAAATAAAACCAGCGTATAGAAACATATCTTATATTTACTTAAACCACAATGATGAAAACATTGTAAGGTAATTTTATAAAACTAAATGAGTATAAATTATAGTTATTGTATCGTAACATCGTATCGTATCATACACACTTTTAAAAATACTGTTTGAGATCTACTATTATATCTTGAACGGGTTTTTCGAAGTTAACTAAATTCTACAAAATAAGAACAAGTTATTCAAATTAGTAAAGTTAGATGTCATATTGAATTATATTTAGGGCCTTCTCAGTAAAATCCTATTTCAATAATATAAGGAAAATCTGTAGGAAATAGATACATGATACAATAGTAAATGTTCTACTGGCCACCAAGTAACTAATTGTTGGACAAATAAAAATACTGTTTGATTAAATTGTCTAGTGATGATTGATTAAAAATAATAATAAAGACTAGTAAATGTTAAAATAACAATGAAAGGTGCATTAATACTTCTTAAATACAGTAGAAATTATTAAAAGTAATAGAAAAAAATTGCAGCTAAGCAAAAGTCATAGTTTAAATAATCTTTTACAGATGCACAATTGATTTCATATTATTATCAATTATTATATTACATAGTGATTCAGTGACATGCTGTGGGGTCCCACCACCATCTTTGGGACTCAAGTCAACCCCACCTGCCAGACGGTGCACCTGCTGACATACGGACGGGGCCCTGACGCCGGCTTCCCTTTCGGGGTTGAGTGGTCAGACGGCAGTCGCACTCGTAATAAGCCAAACAACCGCCAAACATGAAAAGGAATAGAAGAAAAGCACGAGTTACAGTTAGGGCGCCGCCGCAAAACGGCGCGCAGGAGCCCCGCCCGACTCCTGTGACCTGTGGGCTAGGGCTACCGTGTCAGGGGCGGACACGGCTGAAGAAGCGAGCCCAAACCAGTAAACTCCGTTTCGCTTCGTGGAACGTTGGCACGCTAACTGGACGCGCGAGAGAATTGGCCGAAACTCTCCACAGGCGGAGGGTGGCCGTGGCGTTCCTGCAGGAGACTCGGTGGAAAGGCAGCAGATCCCGACTTATTGGGAATGGCTACAAGCTGATCTACACGGGTGTACCTAGTGGGAGAAATGGGGTCGCCGTGGTGTTGTCTGACGAGCTCCAGGATGACGTCTTGGAGGTGAATCGCATCAGTGATCGGCTAATGTCGGTGCGGGTGCTTGTCAATGGGGTAATAACCCACTTGATAAGTGCTTACGCTCCGCAGGCCGGGTGCGGTGACGCCGAAAGGACGTTGTTCTGGAGCCAGCTCGAAGGATTGCTTCACGGGATCCCGTTATCCCAGGGAATCGTTCTGGGTGGTGATTTGAACGGTCACGTGGGTGAGAAGTGTGACGGGTTTGAGCGTGTTCACGGTGGCTTTGGGTACGGTAGCCGCAACGCGGAAGGGGACAACATTCTCCGAACGTGTGCGGCCGCTGACCTAGCAATTGTGAACACCTACTTCAAAAAGAAACCGGAGCACCTTGTTACCTACCGGAGCGGACGAAGCGCTACCCAGATCGACTTCCTACTAACTAGGAGACACCACATCGGCAAAGTAGCCAACTGCAAAGTCATACCCGGTGAGAGTCTTACTGCACAACACCGTCTCCTTGTCATGGATCTCTGCGTTAAGGCCCAACGTAGACGTGTAGAGCGCTGCCGACGCCAGATCCGGTGGTGGCTGCTTGATGAAAATAAGTACCAGGAGTTCGCTTCGGTTATTGGCGACAAGTGCGCTGGTACCGAGGGAGAATCTGTCCAAGATCACTGGGACAGAATCCAGGCAGCTATTACCGGGGCGGCGCGAGTGGTGCTCGGCGTGTCTAAGGGCGGTCGCAAAAGTGACAAGGAGACCTGGTGGTGGAACGACACAGTCCAGAGGGAGACAAGGGTGAAGAAAGCCCTCTTCAAAACGTGGCAGGCGACCGGATCTCCTGAAGATCGCGACGCATACAAGGTTGCCAAACGTGCCACTAAAAGAGCTGTAGCCAGAGCCAGACGAGACCACTTAGAACCGCTCTACCAGAAGTTGGAATCGTCTGAGGGGCAGAAGCTCATTTACAAGTTGGCACGTTCTAGGGTGAAAGCGGCACAGGATATATCCAAGTGCCGTTGTGTAAAAGACCCTACTGGCAACCTGCTTTGCGAGGATCGCGCGGTGAAGGAGAGATGGCGTACGTACTTCCACGAGCTGCTGAATAAGCAGCACCAAGAGGTGCAGACACCGGAACTCCCTCCGAACCTTGGATTAGTGCCCCCGATAACGCCTGAGGAAGTCCACACGGCTCTTCGTCGCATGGCGAATCGGAAGGCTGTCGGCGCTGACGGAGTCCCCATTGAGGCCTGGAAGGCGATGGGTCCTTGCGGTGTGGGCATGTTAACTAACTTTCTGAACCGCGTGCTTCTGTCCGGCAAAATCCCGAGCCAATGGAGGCTGAGTATTATCACTCCAGTCTTTAAAGGCAAGGGCTCCGTACAGGAGTGTGGTAACTACCGCGGTATAAAGGTCATGTCCCACACCATGAAGATCTTTGAGAGGATTTTAGACTCCCGGATCCGGCAGGAGTGTGCTGTCTCGACGTGTCAATATGGGTTCCGTCCAGGGTACGGAACCATGGACCCTATCTTCGCCCTAAGGATCACCATGGAGAGATATAGATCGAAGAACACGCCTCTGCATATGCTCTTTTTAGACATGCAGAAGGCCTTCGACTGTGTCCCTCGGGGGGTGATCTGGTGGGCACTGAGGTCCAAAGGGGTACCAGAAGCCTATGTTGACATAATTCGAGACATGTACCTCAATTCCGATTCCGTTGTTAGGACCGCTGTTGGCGACACTAAACCCTTCCCGATCACCGTCGGTGTACACCAGGGATCCGTCCTTAGTCCGTTCCTGTTCAGCGTGATATTAGACGTCTTGTCAGACAGCATCAAGAATTCACATGAGCAACCACCCTGGTTGCTCATGTATGCTGATGATATCGCGCTGGCAGACGCGGACAGGGAACGATTGGTGCGGCGGGTAAATGCGTGGAAGAACTCGCTTGAGAGCGGTGGTCTTAAACTCAATGTGGCGAAGACGGTGTACATGGCCAGCAACACCACAGACCCTATGCCTGTGTGCATAGGCGGAGTCAAGGTCGAGTGCACAGACCAATTTAAATACTTGGGGTCTGTGCTCCACGCGTCCGGCGACATTGATTGCGACGTTAAAGCACGCATTTCCGCAGCTTGGGCAAAATGGCGTGAGATGACAGGTGTCATTTGTGACCCCAAAATGCCGGTTAAGCTTAAGGGACAGGTCTATAAGACCATCATTAGACCTGTCCTTCTGTATGGCAGTGAGGCATGGCCAGTGCTTGAGCGACACAAGCAGGAGCTGCGTGTCACGGAGATGAGTATGCTGCGGTGGATGTGTGGAGTTACGCGGAAAGACCGCATCAGGAACTCCCGCATTCGTGGCAGTCTCCATGTCCGTGACATAGCAGACAAACTGCAAGAGAGTCGCCTAGGATGGTACGGCCACGTCTTACGTAAACCGGCATGTTACGTGGGTAACAAATGTCTTGCCATGGCGCCTCCGCCGGGCCGGAACAAGCGAGGCAGGCCAAAGAAGTGCTGGCTTGACGTTGTAAGAGATGACATGCGTGCCAACAATCTCACACCACAGGATGCCAGAGATCGTGCGAAATGGAGGCGTAATAGTAGGAAAGCGGACCCCGGGCTCCAACGCGAAGGCCGCGGATGCGACCGGGATTATACGCTGAGATGATGATGATGAGTGATTCAGTGACATACGTAACGTCTAAGATTTAACTTATCACACAAAAAATCAAAACAATTTTAATATGGCGATGTTCAAACGGCTTTTTTTTTTTAATTTCTCCTTATTTTATCCATTAAAATAACCAATAAGTCTAAACCTTGTCAGATTCTTAAAGTCAAAATAGGTAATTGTACACATGATTAATGAAGTTAAAGTTAGAACTACAAGTGTCTAAAACAGTGCGATAAGAGCCAGCTTTCGAGCGAGTGTGAAAAGCTATCTTTTTGCTTACTTTTGTACAAAAGACACATTATTACAAACCACATCTGACAAAAATATGATGTAGGTAAATTAATATAAAATACACATCAGCCAGAGACTTAACTAGGTACTAAATGGATACTGAAATTCTTCTCCATAGCAAGTAGGTTTATTATAATAATAAGCTAAGACAAAACACGTATATTTCTAAAGGAATGCATTTTGTAAATATCACGATTACTACGTCATGGTTTTTCACAGCCACTGAAGCCACTGGGTGAACAAATATCCCACATAACAGCATACAAGGATGATTCTTTCAATGTCCTTTCTTGGTAGACATTTAGGGATCAAAGCTGCTTACATAAAACATCTTCCAAAACGTATTTTATTTATTTCTCCTATAGTTTATTTTCTTAACTTGATATAAAATTACTTGGATGTTAACAATTAGTGACGACTTCGTCATTCGTAGGCGTGCAGGTTTTGGCGAATCTTGCTCGTCAAAGGAGCACTCCATTCCTTAAACTTATTTTCGACTAGACCAGAGGCATTAAAATTATCAGGGGTAAAATTTGGGGTGTGTGTATGGTGACCTTTCACGCGAATAAAACGGCCTTCCATTGTAGTCTGAACTCTGCAGAGACAAGCCTTGGAGTCCTTATCACGACATGCCCAGTTCAACTTATCGCGATATTGATTATTTACCCAAAATTTATTGTTTCGGAATATCAGAACCATTTTCCCAGCCCTGGACGGTAAGAAGAAGGCCTCTGAAAAAAAAACAGTGATATTAATATAGAAATCAGAGAGAAGAAATTAACTTTAGCAAGTACCACAGTTCCCTGCTGACATTATATAAAAACAGAACTACACACACGAGTTGGTACATTGGATTGTTTAATTTCAAAAGCTTTATTATTGACATAATAACACAAAGTGCCTATAATAAATCTTATTCTGATTGTGTACAACCACAGACAAGTTATTAGGCTACTTAGGCTTACTTAACAAGTTATGGTCTTACATAACGGCATTGTCATGTCTGAGAAAGCTCTCTAAATAAAGATTTTAAATAAAAACAATTTACACTGACTTTACTATTTTATTCATTTATGAACATTCTATATTAAGCCCATAAAACACTATTTAAAAAAAACACAAAACTAAAAGGTAATGCACTCATTATTAGAAGTACAAGGTAAAACACATTACAATAATATTTATACTCTTTAATATGTACACCATTTAAATAATAGTAAATCAACAATAACATTTATCTTCGATGAGGTTAAACAAAAAAATTATAATACTGAGGCACACGATATCAGGCATTCTGGTCCAAGAAAAAACTGCGCGGCCAAACCTAGGATTATTTCCAATATCCTAGACTTTTATTAAGACCTTTAAAAATACATGACTTAACCCTGTACCTGCATATTCTGAGTAGTTATGGCACGTTCAACACATTTTTGGTCCAAAAGAAAATATGTGCGGTCAGACCTAGAAATAAAACCTTAAATTGTTGAAAGATACAATTACAACAGAAGACGAGCACAATTCAGACTTAAATCTGTAGATATGCCAGAGTTTGAGGACTTAAGACTTTATATTTTTTTCTTAACTAAATACTGCTAAGTCATATATTTTTAAAGGACTTAATATGGCCTGGCCTATACATATTGGAAATAATTGTACGTCTGGCCGCGTATTTTTTTTTTTTGGACCTACTATGTATGGAAAGTGCCTGATCCTGCCGCGAGGAAAATCCCCGATTTTCGAATCGAGGGTTAGCGCGGGGAGAGCCCGGGGAATGACATAAAGCGGGGACTTTCGGGGAATCCAGACTAATTCGGCCTAAACCAATTTTATGTTGGGTACTAATACTTTACAACTAAAAATGCCTGCTCAACTGTCATTTGAACACGATTTTGTATTTCTGAACGCATCCTTTTTTATACATTAATTCATTGTTTATGGTTGTGAGAGTTTGGGCGGGAAAGATAAGCTGAGTGTCACGCTCATTTTTCATTGGATTTTTAAATTATTTATAGTGTTGTTTTTTAAATAAAAGTGTGTGATTTATATAGTAAGAAGTGCATTTAGTATATAATTCATAGAGGACATTGAGATATCGCAGCAAAAATGATAAATTTTAATGTTATATTAATAGTATCCAATAAATTTTGAATAAAACCGTATTTTTATTGCAAAAATATGAATTCGTGGAACATGTGAAGAATTAATCAAAAACAAGCGGGGAATTTCGGGGAATTGACAATATTGACGCGGGGAATCGAGATTTTTTTATTGGTAGCACTGCTGATGTCCTTTGCGAAGTTTTGGCAGAGTATGCTCACGACCGGATGATGGCAGCACGGTCGATTCGGTAGTACTTAGGTTAACGAAATCGTTTTTTTAAGTTATTAAATACGATAAGTTTAAATATTACATGTACTATGGATGAAATTAATGGATTATCATGTTTGGAGTGTTTACAAATATAAGATTATCGTGTTGTACTTAAGAACAAAATTTTTACTTGGAAAATTTTGTTATGTGCTCCCATACACTAATAAGTTGCCCAGGCAAGTTTTGCCAGGTTTTCTGAGCACGATTATTTGTGCCATGTTCCAGGATGCAAGGCAGTAGCCTATTCTCGAAGAACCATTCAATATTTTTGTGAGGTAGACTCGAGCGTTTTGAGAAAGGTTTTTTTTACATAAAGTTTTCATCAAAAAATTGTGGGGCGCGTGGATGTATAATTAGCGTCGGCCTTTAATGCTACCACTTACGTAACTCAGTCCACTTCTGTATTGATTGGTAATGTTTCTCGAACGTTTGGTTCTAGGACTTATAAAAATTTCACTCGTAAACAGTTTTGTGTCACTCAAAATTAAACATTTAGTATGCAACTACTGGAGAAGTCCCGTTACCGTTTTTATTAGTAACTATTTAATGGAATATTCTTATTTATTTTTATTTATCGTTTTTAAGACAAAATCAAATCATATAAAGGCAATGCCCTAACTTCCTTTTTATGTTTTACTTGGACATTTTATGAACCCGATTACATAATAAAATAATTAACCCTAAAGGAACATTGTGAAACAATACAAGTTTGATTATTGAAAAAGCCTTCCCAAGCACGAATACGTGTGTATCAAGTATTGTGTAGAGAAGTTTTTGATAGATTTATTATACGAAAGGAGAAGATTATAACTATTGCATGTGCTAAACTACTCTTTAGTTGGAGTGTGGTATTCGTGCCAGCACTGACCCACACAGAAAATTTTTTTTCGACCAGTGCAAATTATGTAAGTCTCCTTATGTAATTTATTTGAGGTACAATGGGCACAATGTGCCCTGTTGTATCGGTTCATGCGTTTATTTGGCTGATCACTCCCTATCTGTATCATCGGAAAAATCAGCCAGGAAATGATTGCCGTGACCGTAGCCTGAAATATAGGAAATAATAAACGATATATTAGCAACCAAACCAATTATCGTAACTATGTTCGGTAACTTTGAAAATGTTATATCAATAATTACTAAGTTTAAAGCAATTTTAAATATTCTGTGTTCAAATATTCTACAAGCCGGAACGCGGACCAGCACTCTAATCGGTTTAAAGAAGTCACAACAAGAATTTAGACAAAATCATACAAATTCTTCGAAATCTCCATAAAGTTACCTTTGAAAGTATAGGTCTATAAAACTCATTCATTATAGAAAATATTACCATGATATATTTTTGTTTGATAAATGTATATTTTGGCAATATTTTCGGAGATGGAAAAAATGTTAAACTCGCGTCAGAATATATGTCCTGATCGAAAATTCGTAAGACGAAGGGAGACGGCGAAGGAGAGGAAGTAGTATGGCGTGTAGGCGGTATTTATGTATATAATATATAAATTGTCATATATTTTGTGTACGATAGCGCAAAAAATTAATATTGCTTTTACCACAAAAATTAAAGCACTATCATTTAAACTGATAAATAAAGCAAGCTATGCGAAAGGCAATAATAAAATTATTATTTAATTATGCAAAATACACAAAGATAATGTTCAAATTTTCGCTGTTGCCGTGCCGGCAAGCCCAAAATACAGCCCGTGATTTTTATTTTTAAAGTTGTAAGGGTTCACGTAAAGTACCTATCGATATATCATGCTTAAGCGTATTATTTTCATTTATTACTATTGCCATACTAAACTAGTTAAAAAAAAAACATTGTTTAGCTTACTTTTTTTTTTTAATAACTCCACATAAACTTGTGATTGAGTCACGTTCACCAGTGATTATAGAAAAGTACTAAATGTTTCGAACGTTGTTCACACGAGTTATGAATAAAACTTGTTTCAGTGATTTTCTGTATTATTATTGATCACTTAAGACATTCATAACCCCTTACTGTATGAATTACGAAGGAGGTCCAATTTTTTTTTTACAGTATGTTTTATTGAGCTTTAGAAAGAAATATAAATCGAAAAGAAAAAAATATAATGTTTGTTACTGAAATTACAGCCATTTATGGCTTGGTATGCACTGTCGTAAATAATCTATCCTATGTGGCTTTGCATTCGTTTAGCATGTATGAAAGTCTTTAAAACAGTTTCGTTTGTCATTATAGCACAAATAGACTTCACATTTTTCACACTTGGTGAAAGATCGGAACTTTGAACAGTTTTGGCATATCTGTCGATTTTTCATCCACGTGGGGAAATGACTAATGTAATCAAGTCGTATAGAATTCAGCGGCACGACTTGATGTCTTTCAGGAGTCTTTCGAGACTTTTTAGTGGGTACTGGCGAATCGGGCAATGGAGTGACATTTCGGCTTATCGGAGTTCGGCTCGATGTCCGGGTCCCTAAAATGTTAGCTGGACGCCTACGTTTTTTTACCACTGCCACTAATTTTCCTGCCTTACACATATGATCTGAAACTGCGAGTTTGTAATCAATTAGAAGCATGTACAGTTTTTCATTACATCAGCGCCACAACAACCAAGCGTTTACCATACACAAGTCTACCTAAAAAAAAATCTTATATAGCATTGGCGAGAGCGCAAACGGATTCTATAATAATCTAGCATTGAGACGAGTAAATCGACTCCACCCATGTGCTGGTTATACACGTCTACAGCCTGAGGGGATGTTATGTCCTTGTAGTGTTTTTCTTTTCAAAAATAACGCTGTTTCGTAGTAATCGGCTCACTGTCTGCATAGGACGAGAGGAGATTGACATTTTTATTATCAAACCGCTTAATCAAACTCAACTTTATACAATCTATGAATGCAGTTTTTTCTTAAAAACTACCTCGTCCTCTTTTCATTAATTCTTTTTCGGATAGCATATTTGAGTTTAGCACACGATTCAGTCTGACAGTTCCCAAAGGCAACAAGCCATTTTGATATACATAAACTTGAAGATTTGAACCATTGAACCAGTTATCGAAACATATTTTGGGATTGATATGTCGTGGAACTTTGCTGGATAGTCGGGTTACAACATCTGAACTAACTCCGAGATCAGGTGCATCTGAAGGATATGTATGGCTTTGGTCGCCAGCAAAGATGTCAAAATCGTAACTGAAGCCAGACACACCGCTCAAGACCTGATTTTTACAACCCCACTTATGAGGTTTAGCTGGATTATACTGCGTTAGGCCGTGACGACACTTAAAAAACTCTTCTTTTGAGACTCGCAATAAACGCTGCCGAATTTGATCTAGAAGTGGTCTAATTTTAAAATGTTTGTCATGATCATCAGTATCACGAGGCTTGAAGTTTTCGTCTTTCTTACACGTCATTACTTTGTAAACCTGCTCCTTGCCTAAGTGTTTGGACCAATACATCCTTGATGTTGGTAATTTTACAAAAGACATAAAAATAATTATCCCAATAAATTTCTCCATTTCTGCTTCAGATATGCCAGCAGGTTTGTTGACATTGTCTTGAACAGATTTCAGGTTAGATTGCTCAACAATGAAAATAATTATGTCATCTGTAACCAAACCTTGAAAAAATCTGCTGGCGACTCCAGCTGTTTTATTATTTCTGACAAGTTTGTGTCGCCTTTAAATTGAAACTTGTTTTTGTCGTAAGGATCCATCTTTTCCTTTTCCCAAATAATAACATGAGTTTTTTAGGCGCACGACTAGAAAAGGGTTGATATTCAAGGTCGGAGTCCGAATCAAAGTCATCATCACTCAAAGACCCATCACCGAGGATACAATTCACATGCTTGGAAGCACCATAGAAGCGTGAAACGTCCATTTCTGAAAACGAAATGAAAGCGAAAGCAGAAAGCAAGCAATGCATACGAATCCAAATATGGCAAACAGTTTGTAGGATAGAATGCATACGAATCTATATATGGATTTTGATAAAAACGGTTCAAAATTCGAACAAAACAGCATGATTCAAAGAGTTCAAATTGATTTTATTTGAAGTTTTTACTCACGGGTTTATATCTTTTTTGCACCTTCAAAAGTAGCATTAATGTATTTTTGCTTCACCGACCTGACATATTGCACATAACCCAGACTAATACTTTTGACAGATGACACTTACCATAGATGAAAAAAATAAGATCCGTTTGACGAATAAATGTTTATTATTATACATTTTAGTTTTTTAGTAATTGATCTTTTGTTAAATTGCAATAAAATAAGAAACATACGCAACCATGAATGGCTTCGTATACGGAAAGGGGATAAGAAAAAAATCGCGTACATTTCAATGTGAATCTGCGTACCGGCAATATAACGGAATTGCGAGGATCTACGTTTATACCATTCTTGTGCAAAGAGAGATTATAGATAAAGGGAAACTTAATTGAACAAAATTTTTAGGTTAAAATGGGTGATATTGTCTCAGAAATTAAACACAATAATAAGAAAATTTTATATTAATATACATAGTTAATTAAATGCACATTTGAGTTATTATTAATGTCACTGCACTAACATTTTGTTAAACCAAAACATTTACGAGCAAAATCAACAAGGCAATGACAACGAAAAATAATATAGGTTTTCATTTTATAAATATGGACCTTACTTAACTAAAGAGTGATCATTTTCTTAGCAGTTTTACTGTAGAACTTGGGTTTCGGATGGTTATGGGTGTTGTCGAACCGTATGACTTCACCAAGCTTGTTGGTACGAGCTGTCGCCCGGCAGTTCAGATTCTTCCTACGAGCGCACACCCAGTAACCAGGAGGCGTCTCAGAAAACGAGAACCCGTCGAGAACCAAATTCTTCTTACCCCTTCCCGTCGGTATATATGCGGCGTTTACCTTGCCTACAATAACAACGGAATTAAGAAGCAACGGGTTTCTATTGAACATGAAATACATGCTGAAAGGCAAAGTAACAAATTAAATGCGATGGATTCGTTTTAGTTTTTATATTTATCTTAGAATATAAAAGATCTCTTTAATAAAAATATGTAAGCTTTAAGCATCTAAACTAATAAACATCTAAACGTGAAAATACAAAAATACATTCAATTCATGTTGTTGAACGTGTAACTATGAAGAAAAAACATTATTTTAGAAGGCAAGGCTTTTCTAGTCAGGGCCGCGTTATGAACATCATCTCACCTGTTTAACAATCGGGATGACATCGGAACGCCGAACTCATATATTAAATCTATAGACAATTCTACAAAAAGCTACACAAAATAGGACAATTATTAATACAGTTTAACCAAAGCAGTTTAAGCAAACCAAGTAACATTCTGTATACAATTATATTTACTGTACATTAATTAAACATATTTAGAGGTTTAAGTTTCACATTCTAACTAATCAGGTGAAGATAACACTTGCTACTTAGTCTCCCAAATATACATTGATTTGTATATTTGGGAGACTAGTAGTAAGTGCAGTGTCACTAAGTATACAATATGCGACTTTCTTGCCAAAAACGTAAAAAAAATATAAGTTTATGGAAAAAAATCTATAACTCCCATACAATAAAGTTTAGTTTACGAAAAACTTCAAAGTATTTTATAACTTTCTCAATAGCTTGCTTGTATCCATTCCGAAATAATATTAATTTTCATTGAAGAGTCCCAAGCATAAGATATATCATTATAAACATCGGGCACCCCGGTTTATACAAAGGCCAGGCCATTGCCCCCGATAGGTACAAGTTAGTTAAGGAAGGATTTCAAAGAATGCAGGATAGGGTATCTGCCGCCCATCCGAAAGTGAAAGTTGATATTTCTTTAACATAAAACGAGATGATGATGTGCAGCACTGTTCACTCTTACTAGATTAGATATAGGGAGAAGTCAGAAGGAGGCTTTTATGGTAGGTATTGGTCCCAGTCAGATTAAGCACAGAAACGTTATCAATTAACGCCAGTTATGCTAGAAGACCCAATCATTATATTAATCGTGATCATGCTTATCATAGAACAGTACGACGTCAGCATCAATAGTATAAATATTAGCTGAACAATTTCCAGAGTGAGAACACTTCCATCTAGTCTTTCCGTTAGGGAATTCTTTGTCCTTCACAAACGTGAATTTTCCTGTAGAAATCACTGGACTTAGTCGTCGTGATGTCTTCCCAAATTTGAACTGCGACTCCGATTTAGGACCTGACAAAGGGCTCCATTAACAAAATGACACGATACACACATGTTTCTTTACTGACTGACTCGTGGATGATTGATAGTAAGTACAATATTATTGTTGCATGCTTTACTCGTACTGTATGACATGGACATTATCATCGCACTATGGGTTTTATTAAAGTAAACAAAAACTATATATGTATAAATATAAACTTTAATTATTTAAATCTTAAGGAGTAATACTCTCGATAAAAAGTAACGTCTTTCAAATCGATTTTTATAAACATAATATCAAAATTACAGTATAATAATATGCACAGCAAAATTTTCAATAGGGAATGTTCAGTACATCAATTATTGTAATTGACAATATGGTCCCGTTGTTACACAAGGCACTTTTACTTAAATTTAGGGTTTAAACATACGCCAAATATCAACGTGTAATAAATACCTATTTGAGTTAATAACCTTACCATAAGTACATAAAAATTTAATTAATATAAAAAACTAAATCTAATAATGATCTTATCACAAGTTGGCATTGACAGTGCATTCAATGTACCTATTTAATGTCTTAACATTTCGAGAGAACTTTAAAACAGCGTCACTGGATTGCGTGATCGACTTTTTACCGCTCGACTCAAAGAGCATCTGAACGTTTCCATCAAAATTAAAGTCCATAACTAAATATCTATACAGTTCATTTAAACATTAACGGTGAAATAGTGAATAGTTCAGTTCATTTTTATAAAACACATGTAGAAGCTATAAATTCCAAAGCACCAAGTAAGCGATCGAGGCGTCAGTGTGATATGGAATAAGCGTCGTCATGATATGGAACGGAAACATCGTGGAAGTCGAAGTTTCTTTAACAGTGGAGATTAAGAGGTAAACTCGTTGATTTTACCACTTAATCTTACATTAGGATCTAAGTAAATTATTTTCTAAATTGCTTGAATATACTTAAAATATAGTTTCTGCTCAGACGATAGCAGCAAGGAAAATTTATGATGTCTCTTATTTAAGGCAGTTAACAAAAGAGGTCATTCAATTTCTGGGGACTGCAACGCGAGGGCGTCGAAGGTAGTCACTGGAGTAGCCACTGCAACAGAAGCTGACACAGTATCAATTCCTTTACGCGCATTTGGCCGCCGAGAAGGCAGGCAAAGGGCGCGCGGCGGGTGGTTATGCATCCCCTTCACGGCGACCACGTTGGACCCTAGCATGTGGATCCTCGCCTTACAGTTAGTCTTCTTGGAAGTACACCGCCAAATAACCTTGTCTCTCAGCTTGGACTCCTCACAAAAGGGAAACGTGTTCACCATCATGATCACTTTGCCGCGCCGAGACTTCAGAAACTTAATACCTGTGGGAGAAGCAAACGTCAGATAACTGAAGAAGACCAACATTGTGATGTGACCCGAAACCAAACAGACCGTAACAAATACCCAGGACATGGTATATTTAGGGTTAAATAAAACTAGCGGTTATTTATTTATAAGTACAATTTAATATGATTTCACAAAACATACCCCGTACATGAACTAAAATCCTATGATATAATGGTATAAGTATAAAATTACACTAATAATTATATAAGACTTGTATATGAGTAGTTAACACTTTAGAGTTTTTGAGGTAGATAGATAAAATAGGAAAAGAGTGTTCGATCGATGTGCGGTACATAAGACGAAGCCGTGGCGGTAGGGTCAACAATCAACACACGGTTATCATGCACTACCTACGAGATTCATAATATTAACAACATGAGCAAACATAGAAACAGCACGCGACTCCATCCTCGAGACAGAAACATCGAAAAATTCGCGATAGTTAAATTCGGTAAAGTTAGAAATAAGAGGCAGTAAATGCGAGGTAAATATTGCGTGAATATTAAAAACAATATTTACAGCAAAAGATGTAGAACTCCTCACGATTGCAATTACATACATATAAACTCATAAATCATTTCTTATATAATTGACGTATATTGTCATTGCTCTAAAATATATGATACATATTAAACTTACAATTATTACATTTATAATTACATATAACTACTAACTATCGCCACGGTTTCATAATAACGTACATATATCGCCCATATTATTTGGCTTAGTGACAGTAATCAGGTACAATAGAGCGTGCCAAACGATCAACACTGGATGTATTCGATGGAAATATTGATGAGTACTGACAAGGAAGACTCAGACAAAACGGGAACAGCAGTTAAAGCGGAGCAATTACATTCACAATACCACACAGAAACAGTACACTCGTTTTATCTGAAGCCACTCCGTTTTGCACTGCGAAATTTATCTTTCCCTGAAATGAATTTCAGTAGCAAGTATGTTATTTTCCCACTGTTAAATATTTGACACGGTCTATGATAACGCTTATATAAAATGGTCAATATTAAGTAAATTCACACACATTAGACTCCCGTAGAACTAAGTCATCTAAATAACAATTATAATTAGTAAAAATTTGTACTTAAATCAGAGTCATACATACATACAAAGCGGATCCTCGTTCTCATCGCCTTCGTTCTTGAATTTGTTATCTTTCGACAAGTAACAAAGTAGTTAAAAACAATTCATAAAATATATTCAGACAAGTCTCAAAAAGAGCCTATTAAATTTTAATTAATTTAAAAGTCGTTAACAGTAAACGATCGTGTAAACTAAGTAAAGAGGTAGTTGAGTTTCGATAATAACTAGAGGTAGCAAGGCGCACCGGACCCTGCGCGGCGGACCGCCCCGGCGCGCCAGTTCCTAGTCTAAACTAACCTAATCTTACGCTAAGACACCTTACTCGAGTAAAGCTTCTGAGTATTCATTCTTGTATAAAATTGTATAATTTAAAATTTAAACTAACATGTAAAACCCGTATAAAAGTGAAGAGGTAGTTGATTGAGCTTAAGTACTTTTAAATCAATCCTAACGAGCAACACGCTGATTGCTCAAGACAAATGTCTTTCGAATATCTACTGTAAAACTCTTATAGATTAAAGAGGCGGACATCTAAATGTCTAAGTAGCAATAAGTATCTGAAAAGTGTAAATTTTATAATTCTCAAAATAAATTAAGTAATTCTAAGTACAGTCCAGGGGACGTCATATTGCTTAATTTCGAACGAGTTTTCTCTAAATCAGTCACCGACGCGTCGTCAGCGACCGCAGCATGCGGTCGCCGACCTTACCTTACATTCGTGTCGACAGCTGACTCGGCTGCGTTCGCATGGCGCACCAACCTGTCCTGCCTGACATAACCAGCTGTGAATATCGCGCAATGTCCGCCTAGCGCTACTGGATGATACTGCATACTGCACGGGTCGTAAACATTAAATCAAACGCTAAAGCGGCCGAGTTCTAGATAACCACCTGCCTAAACCTGACATCAATACGAGCTGACACTGTTATACATTCAGAAGTTCTTACATATGTAACATCCTTACTAGCCCTATTCGATTCGATAAATAGCCCACACCTATACGGATAACTTTATGGATCTCAACGAGACCGTCTAACCTATTACGACACGACGTGTTCACTCGTATTACTGGTTGTCTCCTGTGTTCCCGTCACTGGTCGTTGCAACATCCAATACACCACAACACCTATTTATACGCTGACATACATTCACATTACCGATACTGAATAACCAACAATAGCCTTCGCTGAATCCTAAATAGACGACACCTTATCCCCTCATAACTTACCTAAACATATTTAAATCTACATCCATTATGCTACATTCGCCAAAAGGCGGTTAGAAAATATCGAATACTCGATTATGATTGTCAAATAGCTTATAAAATAATCGTGAACTTGTATTAAAATCGGTCGATGTCGTGTGATGCCTCTTGTATTATCTAATCCTCCTCTTTGCACGGGGTGTCAACGAGGAGCGGTTTCGCAGAGTTGTTGTGCTGCGCAGTTGGCGGTAGAGCATTTGGTGAGGATTGGGCAGGCGGCCCGCCGGGCGCCGCGGTACCAGCCGCTGTCGCGTTGGCGGTGGCGGTGGCGTGCGCAGTTGCAGCATACAGCGCCAGCGCGTGCTGCAGCTGCAACAACTGGTGATGCGGGTCGAGTGGCGCAGGAGCGCGATGACCCGACTGGTGTGGCGTGCGCACTACGTAACGCCCGTCCGCAAAGCGACGTACATTAGGCGGAGCGTGGTTATGCGCATAACGAGAACGTACAATGCGCTCATGCCCTTCTGGGCCCTCGGTGTTAACGTCGGCTAAACAGCGAGATGTGAGACGCGAAGAGCAGTACCATTGCTTCCTTCCATGGGCCAAGTTGTTCTTCAGGCGGAAAGTGTATCCGCGGTGGAGAAGTAGACGACCCTTGCCGGCCCGAATGAAGCGCGCTATACAAAAAAAAAACACAACCGGTTAATAATTAGTTCGAATAACACCACCGAATCCTTATCCTTATTAGCTATCCCACGTAAAATCAATCTACAGAAAATTGTTATTATAAAGAGCATAAAGTTTATTTCACGTGGAATAGCACATATAAAACTAAGCATGCATTTATTAGATTAAGATGCATTTATTTATATATATACCAAATATTTTGAAGTGTTCATACTCGTCATACCTTTTTGTCATAAGTCAGAAAAATACGAGATTGCAATAAAACCAAAGCCAAGGTGTTTATAAGTTTATTATACAAAAAATTAAAAAGCGGATTGTGTCAATATTTTTATTTAGCACATTTACACATATCTATAACATTACACAGTTCTTGAAATATTATTGTTTATATTTTTACAATAAACCAATGTTCAGGAATAAAGGAAAGTTTTATATTTCTCTTGGAGAAACAACAATTTTATGAGCAAGAAAATTTGGCACAGATCTTTGGCATTAGTTCTGTTTACGATGAGCAAATTTCGTAAGACCGAAACATTTACAAACAATAACATCAAAAAAGTAAAAACTGGGAAGACTAGAATTTAACTTTCCTTAACCTTCTAATACTTACTTATCTAAACTAATTATGATATTTTCTATGAGGTGAAATGTTTTTTTTTTTCTTTAATGAATAACGAACGATCATCATGCAATAAAAGTCAACATAGCCTATCCTAAAAACAAACTGAGATCATAGTATATAAGTAGTTGATGAGCTTATTATCACAATTTTTGGTAAGTAAATCATTGTACTTGTTGTCACTAGAATTACTTCTATGGCACATTCGAACACAAATAAAGAGATCACATTTACTATTCAAGACCACTACATATCAATTGCGTCTTGTCCTACATTTTTCTACACGTAGAAGTAAAATCTTATAAAAACAAAACATTATTTCTCTAACACCAGAATGCAAATAAAAGCTAATACGGGTTCCACGCGACGGTTCGGAACCTGATTACTAGTTTTTTGATATGAGACTACCCACGATTTTCTAATAGACGTACTAATAACGTACTAGCCAAGCGTTGGGGTCAAAATTTGGCAGACGAGGGACTAGCAAGGGAGTAGGGGGGGAAGTGGAGCCTGATGCTGGTGCTGAAATAGAGGCCATCAGCGTAGATTGAGGATTGATGTTCGATGGTCGTCGCCCACATCGACCAACGTGGTTGTGTTCGCCGACCAGTTTGTGCAGGGTTCCTTTTTGAGTGTAGGCCTTGCAACCGCAGCCGCCCATAGTGCAGCGCCAGCGTACGACGCCGGAGCGCATCGTGTGCGCCGCATAGAAACTGCGCCCGCGCACCCACAGCCGCGGTCGCCCACCTGGGCCCACGCACAAGCGCACGTACTTGTTGTTGTCTAGTAAAACAACCATACATTTTATCAATTTTGTGTACAACAAATTGGAGATGATTCTGTAAGCAACATGCCAAGCTATTAATATGCCTTGAAAGCATTAAAACATTAACATTGAAAAATGTGAAAATGTTAAGTATATTGTAATTTTTTTTTTGCACAAAATTAACGTTCATTATGTATGGTGACATATGTTATTAAACCGAAATAATAGCTACATACATACTCAACGTCGACTTATAATACGATAGGTTTCCTATTACATCCAAGCTTTGTTGTTAAAAACAAATTGTAATAAAATTAAAAGCTCACTTATAGGATAATTATTTGTAAACTAACAAAATTATTGCTACCGGCCACAACTTTATTTTAAAATAATTTATTTAAAATGTACATAGATTACATATCGATTTAATTATATTTGTACAGTCATGCACAATGAGATCATTATAACATTTCAATGACTAGATTAATACCTACTTACAACAAATGAGAATATGATCATTACTCAATGGCCCATTTGTGCACATCGCTCGAAAAATTACAAGCAAATTACTTAATTACTATCAGTCCAACATAACACCCGCCTTCATGCCCATTACTTCCAACATGCCCTGTACTGATATTAATACCTATTTAATTAGTAATGATCTAATCTTATAACGAATACAAAACTTTTTAAACTCTATCATGTTTAAGTAAACACCAAATTATCGTGTTATACCTACAATACAAAGCTAGTATTTACTATCAATTGATTAGACTCGTTAGTGGAAGATAAATTAATATTATTCGTCAAGGATAGCCTTGGCTTGGGCAGCGAGGTTAGCATTCGTGAAGCCTCTGCTCGGGCCCCTTTCGGAAGCGGGGACCCCGGCCTGTCCTGGAGGTTCGTGCGAATGTACGTTGCTGATGGCGAAAATTTTGTCGTGAAGCGTGTGTGCGTATGCTCGACAGGTCCGTCGCGTACACCGCCATCGCACCTTATTCTTCTCCGGAAAAACTTTCTCCGCATAAAAGGAGAAGCCATCGAGCCGCATATGCCGACGTCCGCGGTTCGATATGACGAATTCAACTGTAAAACACCACCACCATGACTATCCGTAACCCCATAGCACGTAAATCATGCATGCTACAAGTGATACAATTGCATATTTATGTTAGTTCAATAAAACTGTTTATTGAGCAATAATTAAATTAGATTTTATAAATTATGCTAACTATCCACTAGTTACTAGAGTTAGGCAGAGCAGATCAATGGTGCAAAAGAACATGCAGACGATGCTAGAGTTGGCCAGCGATTAAGTACCAGAGATAGTTCTGTATCATCAGGCTAACTCGCCATCATCTAGATTGATTCCAAAATGAAATTCGTGTTCTCGGTAAATAAGCAAACTAATAACACCACAACAATTGTACATAACAAAGCAGGCGATTTCTATTTTAGTTCTCGAGTCATTTTTCATAGCACATCACCTTTACATAGCTCTAGCAGTCTAGAGGATAGCTGCCGCTAGCTTTGGTTGTCAGAGAAAATGATTGATGGGAGTGCAGGACTTAGATGCAATTGCGCTTAGATCAGTGTTGAATTAAATATACTACAATATATTAATGACAGAAAATTCAAACATTACGAATACTCTTTATTATGTACACCATATAAATTACAGAATATAAATATGAAAATTTTACAAAGGGTGACATAATGGGCGGTCTTTTCCAGATAACCTTAGGACGAAATATCAAAGGGGGTTGAATTACAACATTTAAATCAATATTATTAGTTGGTCAATGTTAATTGTTCGCAGCTATAGTTTCAATAAGACTCTCAATGCGCGCATGTTCGTCGATGACTGGAGCGTGTCGCTCATGTGTGTGGCTGCCGGCACGCGCGACGAGAGTTCCGTCCGCGGTAAGCGCCCGCGCAGGGCAGCCCTGCGCGCGGCTGCGGCATGTCCAGTAGACGCGCGGCCCACGCCGCTTACGTGCCACAAACCCAAATCCGTCCACCAACAGTGAAGGAGCCCCACGCCGAGTCACCGTGTAGCACACTTGTGCCTCGCTAGGTCCTGTCGCATCCATCATTACCAACAGCCTAAATTAGCGATCATGAATGGGTATTTGAGTTTTTATAAAGGAACACCGATGTAATACATTTGTTAAGTACCCTGTCTTAGACCACGTTTTAAAGAAAGGAACCAAAGATCGAATCCGAAATATTTATTGAAATCTTAAAGTCTAACGTACTTACATTACTTGATCACAATGTTCAGACAAAACTAGATACTTAATTGATAATATCAATATTACAATTTATCGATATTACTATTACAAAAGGCTATTTCCTCAACGCACACTACCATCACATTCGCCCAAGCATTTACGATCGAACTTCATACTACTGCAAATATCAAATCAAAGACTAAGTTATTACAACAAAACAACTGTAGGTATGCACTATGTATTTAAAATTTAAGAGAAAATATTTTGTAATTGGTTGTTACTTAAAATTAAAATACATAAGTACATAACGTACATTTTACATGATGTATAAGAAATTCGTTAATTTTAGCAAAGGATAAATCGCGAAACAAAATTTCGCCAATATGAAACAGTGCAACTATTTTTGGTGTAAGAAATACATAATTTATTTTAGTATGACATTACATATTTTATTTTATAGTTTCTTGTACATCAGAAAAGATTTTACAAAAAAAAAACTTTAAAATAATAAGGGCTTTTGTATATGAAACACAGGAGTCATAAAATATAAACAAAATGTCATAACACAAAAAATTATGAAACATAGCAGTAAGGCCTAAAATACTAACGCACACGCAAAAATACACAATAATGATAAAATGAAATTTATTGCTCGCTTATTTTTAATTGCTGTTAATTCCTTATACTGTAGGACAGGTAACTACTTCGCCTAACTCATATTTTCGTGATATTTTCGACATATGATTTTCTACATGGTTATGTACCGGATTAGTTATTCTTAGAACATTATTTTTAGACGTTATTCTGGCTCGACAGCGCTTTCCGTAATCAATACACCTCCAAAAGGTTCGACCACTACGTACACTATCTGTCACAAATATGTAAGGTTCATAGATCAACTGAAGATGACCGCTTTTCGTTTGAATAAAATGTAGATCACTCTTTATGTTGCTGTTTAATGCACCCATTACTGAAAAGAAATTGCTTAGTTAGTTTAAAGTGGTAATATTTTTTTGTTTATTTTCGTGTAGATACAGGTGTACGTACAGGGTAGTAAAATACGGTTTGCTGATATTTTTTTATTAAATTTAAGACATTTTTCATTCACTAAAACAACCAGAACCAGAACATTAATTACAATATTATGTTTTGTCATAAAAAAGGACTGTTCAAGTTTAAATATATTTTTTTCTGTAGGTTCATGCTCAATGTTCTAATAAATTTATTTAATGTTGGTGATCATCAACAGAACCATCTCTTAACATTTAACATATTATAGAAGCTACAAATAAGTATATCCTTAATCTTGCAAGAAACTTGCTCAGATTCACAGATTGCACTTTGACTCACCTCAGTAAAGTAACAGTTTCATACTTGAAACATGAATCTTATTCTCATACATATAAAGTGCATATTATTTGTATAAGCGTGAAAGTGAGCAAATGTCCCATATGAGTTTCATACAAGACGCATATTGTTTTTGAAAAACCCAAGCCATAGTGAGATCTATGAGACCTGCTCTTAAGGTATTATGTATAAATATATATTTTACATTGCTTCGGATCGAAAAGAAATTGCACAAAGCATAATAAACTTGGTAAATGTCACATGACATCAAATTTCTAGTCATGCCAGTTTCCTCAAGATGTTTTCCTTCACCCTTTTGTAAGAAGTGGTGATTATACATATAAGATACATATATAGACATACTTAATGTGTTACTTAAATAATTTCCTTTCAATTGCACTGTATTTATTATTATATATTTCTTTTTTTATTCTAAATTTTCGCGAAGCCTCAGTACATATGGAGTGACTATGCCAGCCTCATGGGGGACCTCTAATACTAAAAAGAATCAACTTTCCTTCATTATTATATCTCTCCACAAATAACATGTTTAAAACACAAAAAAAATCGCACTAAACTTTGATGTCATATTTGAAAAAGTAGCATTTTCTAATAATTAACATTAGGTTATATTGTAGTCAGGGTCCTTTTGAAGAAATCTCATGGCATATTAGGCCTACTTCCCAGAAGTTACGCCAAAGCTAGTTCTTTTAGTCAATATAAGTAAACATGCAAAGTTCGCTATAGTGGAGCACATTTTATCAATCCACAGATGATAAATATCAGTCCCTAAACAAAATTAATTTAAAAGTGAGGATGCTTCAAATATAACAAAGGTGAAATTATAATGCATTTACATCAATGTGGGCTTAAGTATTTAATAATGAGTGGCAAACTTGGACTTATACAATTTCAAATTATTTTTTTTTTTTATTATATTAGAAACTACCAGATATTGGATATTTTTACATAATTATAATTACACTGGCAATTTTATTTGATAATTAACATCTGTGAAATGACTTTTTGCTTTGTTTTCATTGTTTTTATGCATAACCCATTAACAAAGTCACAAATACATTTAGTGTAATGAATGTAAGTATAGCCCTAGAAAATGAAGTTAGCATAACTCGATTTGTTACAAAAATTAGGTTGTTTTTCACTTGGTTTAAGAAATTTAGGTCACAACTCACTACTGATTATAGTGCAGTGTTCACAGTCTAAAGGTGCTTACATAAAGAAACAGGTTTCTGGGACAGACAAATCTGTGCAGGTCAGTACCGACCGGTGCAGGGTCAACTTGCATAAAGAAACAAACACGTTTAAACCTGTTTCTTTATAAGTGAGCGCATAAGTAAACAAGTAAATATTATACCTGCACCAGTTGGTACTGACCCTCACAGATTTGTCTGTCCCGGAAACCTGTTTCTTTATGTAAGCACCTTTAAAGATTCTGCACAATGAATTTGCCACATTTTATATAAATAGTACTTAGATATCAAACAACTGCATAAATTGGTACTAAATCAGATAAGTGGCAAAAAAATTGTATACTTATGAGTTGGCTACCTTACCTTACGTTTTATGTGTAGTGTTGTGAAGCTTTTATATATTTATTTATTTATACTTTCGCATAAAGGTGGACTTAATGCCTTATGCATTATCTGCCACTCAACATTGGATGGTTAAGAGATTAGATGGCAAGTGCTTTAGTTGAATAGAAAACATTGTTAAAAAAAAATCTTAAATCTAGTTTTAAACAAATTATCTCACTCGGGACCCACCAAGATGTGGCATTTGAGTGGAAAGATATGCATCATGAGAGCGGAACTAGTTGCCATTGCAGAAGCCTTAAAGTATGCTGCAAATATTGTAATCCTCACGGATGCAAGAAGCGCTCTGCAACACTTGGCTCAGTGTACCTTGGACAGCCGAGGTATGCCGATAGCCTATGAAATACTGGGAATGGTACTAAACACTCAACAAAATATCAAATTGCAGTGGGTGCCGTCCCACGTTGGAATTCGAGGTAATGAAGTGGCAGACTCAGCAGCAAGACAAGCAGTTGGGGGGGATCGGGAGGTCTTGTGCCTGCCTTATGCCTCCAAGCTATTACCTACAATTAAAGTGTATAGCATAGATAAATGGAAGGAATATTTTGACAAGTGCTCGGAGACAAAAGGGATTTGGTATAGGGCAGTCCAAGACTCACCTACACTGGTGCCCTGGTTTGGCAGTGTCGGCTTCTGTAGGGAACTTCTTGTCTGTGCATTTAGAATTAGGTCTGGCCATGTTCCAGTAAATAAGTTCCTTTCACTAATGTGTGTAACTCAAACTGATTTATGTACTTATTGTGGTGCAGAGGAAGACTTGATATATGTGTTGCTGGAATGTGGTCAATATGCGACTCTACGGGATAGGTTTTTAGCTGGGGTGCCACTGTGGGATGGTTTGCTGAACATTGCGTTGAGCAATCCATGTTCACATGCGGCAAGGGCCGTATTTCACTTGTGGAGAGAGATAATGAGGGAAAGATGATTTCTTTTAGTACTGGAGGTTCCCCATGAGGCTGGCATAGTCACTCCATGTGTACTGAAGCCTCGCAAAAACTTACAATAAAAATTTAAAAAAAATGTATTTGGTTAACTAGATTGAAGTTTTTTTTTTCATAGTTTTCTAATAGATTTTCTATACGGTATATTACCATATATGTTTGTCATAAATATAATACTAAAACCAAGGAGCGAGGTGTTGAGATGATGCTACTCTATTTGTTTTATAAAATAACTCTGCAATTCCTGCTTAAATGCAACACAGCTGGTGGCAGTCTTGATATCAAGACGAACCTCATTCCAAAGAAGAATGGACTGAATATAAAATGAAGAATGAACAATTTCAGATGTATTAGAAGGACAGAATAAAAGAAAGTTAATAGCAGATTCTTAGTGTATGAGGAGCTTATCCAGCTAAACCACATTCAATGCAACACCACAATTCACCATAGATGATTATAGGGAAAATCAAAGTCAAAGGGGTTTTTGTTTTTACTTTAGATCATGTAAATAATAATCATGTTTTCAAACAAATATCAATTAATTCATGAGTTTTGAATTAATTTACTTTTAATAAATAGACTGCATATGTATGGGTCAGAGCCATCAAACCATTACACTCCCAAGGTTAGCTTGTATGATATAAATCATGCTCCGTAACACAACTCTCATGTTAGCCCAGAGCCTAGGTATGTGTGAAAAGTTCATACATAATGGAATCCTGTTATTTTTGAGATAGACATCTTCATCAGCTCAGGTGAACTAGAACATGTTTTATCTAGTCATAACTTGTCTAAACATTTACAAATAGCTTCTTTTTATATATTTATCCCTTTTCCTGTTTCCAGCTCAATGTTTCCGAGACTTGAAGGACATTATTTCGTTCAAGTAGCTTATTTCAATGATTTTATAGACTACCCAATTAATAAAATACAAATGAAAGTAAACCTAGGTTAAGGCCTCTTTCTAGTATATTTATAGTGCAAAAAAAATGATTAAAATTTGAACAGTAATAAATTTGTGCTGCAAGAGAATATTACATTTTCTATGTACCTAACTTAAGGTTAGCTACTATTTTGTTTAGTTTTTTTCAAATATTTTCCTGAACCGTATGTCATATGAATATTATGAATCAGTAACTTATGTTAAATCTTCATTCAAAAAAAAAACCTAAACTTTGGTGGTTGGTGTAACATTGTGAGGAAATTTGTGTGTATGGCTGGAAGAGTAGAAGGATAATAACAATGCAATGAAAAATGCAGGTAAGTACTGAGAAGACAATTAATAATGGAGTAAGGCATGTGGCACGAGAATAAAATAAAAATAATAAAAACTGATGAACTTGATGATGATTATTACTTAGAATGGCCAAGAAGTAAGAAATTTGTCGTTTTGTGTATCTTTGTGTATCTTTAATCGCAGAGCCATCACAACAAATAACAAAATAAATAATGCTGATAAAGAGTACCTATGCAAATTTTATGATGGCATTTATTTTGAAGTTGTGTTCCTTTACTCTGTATGTTTAAATTTATTTCAATTTTGTCCAGATCTGGACGTAATAAATGATTTTGAGCACATGTACCAGCCACCAATAATCATAATATAATGTTTATAACAAACATGTAATAGTTTTGGTGGAATTATACATCCCCATGGAAAACCTACAGCATAGATTTACTTAGTACTTCCTAGTTTCAATATACTGTTCCTTTTTGTTTTGAAAAGGAGGAATTGTGCTCTTTGAAAACAAGTACATATATTAATAATATAGTATAGTAATAATTTTGTAGTTTCAATTCAACTACTTGATTATCATTTCATCTTTTCTATCTTCATATTTTTAATTGGTTGTTGTAAAAATGAAAAAAGTAACTTAATACTATATAACACTCATGATAAATGAAGGAAACTAAATGAAACTTCATTTTGACAAAATACATATTACTTACCTCAATGACAAGTTTTGAAGTTGTACTTTCCTGATGAGATACTGAAAGACACACAATTTAGAGAAACATTCTAGAGTAGTTTTGATGTTCTTTCCAATATTCAAATCGTTGATGCTTCTTACCCATTTACTAACCAATGTTTAATCATGGAACAAGCGCTGTTAGTTCCATCTAAACATTGGATTCAATTTGTAGGTTATGTTTACAAGCTGCCAAATAGTGCGTGGAAATCATGTTTATTTTTGTTAAACCGATATTAGAAACGTATTAATTACTATTTTCATACAAAACAACAGCTATTTTTTTATTTATTTGACTTTAGGTAAGCACGTAATACTTGGTACCCTAGTTGACAACCTGCATTCGTTTACATGTCGTGTTGCTTTCCCTAGTGCATGAATATCGGAATAATAAATTTGTACATACCACATTAATATTCAGCATATAAAACACTATTTAACACATATCCACTATATTTCACCAATTTTTATTACACCAAACATTTTGTATCATCACGTAAACACCTCCTGATGCGATACTATAACATGTGTCCAATAACACTCTATTATAATCCAGAACATTAACACTGCAGTCCACGGGTAGCAGTCCATTGATGATGCACCTGTATAATTAATAGAAAACAGAACAAACTTTTATTATTTCCCAAAATAGTAAACAATCTTCGAGTGACACAATTGCAACCATAGATTCCACGGCGTTAAGACGGAGAACCACAAATAACGGAATCGCGTTCCAAGATAAGCAAAAATCACAACATTAGCAATTTGGTTTTCTTGGGCACATAATAAAATCATTATTGTTAACACATTATTGGATTGAGACTGAATTAGTATTCTTTTATCCTAAACATGCTATGGTTCTCTATGTTACCCAAATATCTTTTTCAAATATTTTGTACAGCAATACAAAGTCTCAACCGATTCCTAGATTCCTTACATCTTAAAAGTTTTATTATAATGGCAAAGTATTTCAAATGAAATTTAAAAGCATTTAATCGTTCAAATGCAAATATATATACGATTTGTTTTAACGTTGCATTTTCAGTTAGGTAACAAATACTTGCATTTGTGATTTGGAACGTAAATTAATTTACTTCTTGAGAAAAAAGTCATGTAATTTATCTCTGCCATTTTCTTAAAACTATTATGTTCGTAAAATCAAAATTAAATAGTTTATAAAAGCAAAATAATCATTGCCCAGTGTAAAAATAAACCTCTTGTTGAATACATCAATGTGCCGCTAGAGTGTGCTGGATCCAATTATAGCACTTTTTTAATTTATTGTTGTAAATTAATATTCCTAGACCTTATGCAGGATGCATAAGTTTCACCTTGTTATATAAGTAAGTTATTCTTTGCGTTTACCTGTTTACCACATTCTCATAAAATACTTCTTGGTTATTTTTTTTAATAGTAGGTAGGTATACTGCTTTTAAGATTTTAGAAATTAACTAGGTATAAGTACTTGTTAACTAGTGATATATTTTGACTATGGATTTTTAGATGCTTCACTCAAATTATATAAGCGACTAGAACAAATCAAAGTAAGTACATAACTGATTAAAAGTAGACTTAGAAATCCCGTGATAGCGTCTTAAGCGACATCTAGTTTTAGTAGTGTACTAGTAGTAACCTATTTATAAAACGTATAGAAAACTTGTACCATGAATTTGAAGACAAATTATTATATATAGGTCGTTATGCAAATGGTGTAGTTAATTATTCTGAGGTAAATATTTATTTATTTATATATACTTTATTGTATATCAAAAATACATAAATAACTTTTAAAAAAAATACTGTGAATACAACTAAGTACCTAATAACTATTCACATAAATTAGGTGCTAACTCTTGAGGCAGTGCCCTCTGTTCAACAAGCAAAATAATATTTTCTTAACAATATAACGGATACGCTATTTCAGCACATTTACAGTTCTTATAACTATGTCTATTTATTATATCATAGTTATTCTTCAAAAAATGCCTCGTAAAACTACAAACAAAGTTGCTATAAACTGATGATGAATAAAGAAAACTATGTACGACATCTAGGGGCTGTTAGTGGTACTAATAATTTTACCTAAGCATTGCAGTTATTAATGTTGTAGTGGTTTATGGTTATTTTAAAAAGAAATCCAGACTGTTGTCATATAATTGATATATGCCAATCTACTAAAAGTATTCGGTTCCATTTTATTAGTTAAATAAAACCTAACATTCGGGTTTACTCATGTATTTATTCAACAATTTATTTAACTAATATTTATACACATTCAATAAACGCAATGGAGAAATTTTTGAAGCCGGAGAGATTGGAAGCGGACCCGCTTGACAACAAAAATTCTGCGCTCTGGTTACACTGGAAGAAAACATTTATTAATTTTTTGGATGCAGTCAATGCAACGGAAGACGAAATACAACTTAAGCTGCTTACAAATCTAATATCGCCAAATATTTACGAACACATAACCCGTGAAGAAACCTTTTCTTCAGCGATCTCTTTATTAGACACTTTATTTATCAAGCCAAAAAGTGAAATATTCGCTCGCCACAATTTGGCTTCTCGTAAACAACAGCCGAACGAGACAATTGATCAATACATACAGTCTCTGAAACTTTTATCCAAAGAATGTAGTTTTTCGGCGGTAACTGCAAGTCAATACGAAAATGAATATATACGTGATTCTTTCATCTCCGGCTTAGGTTCTCCTACTATTCGACAGAGACTCCTTAAAAATATGAAACTCACTCTTGACGAAGCCCACAACCAAGCTCGCTCTCTCGAATCTGCTCAGATACAAAGTCAAAGTTTCAACAATTCACAAATTGCTTCTACAACAGATACTCCATCAACCGCTACTACTTCGAATCAAAGTCGAAAGTATGAACCTCCTAAATCACAAAGGAATGATAAATGCTATTTTTGTGGGAATTCACGTCATCCCCGTCGGTCATGTCCAGCATCTCAGGCAACCTGCCTCAAGTGTGGTAAACAAGGTCATTTTGCGAAGGTTTGCAAAAGTAGCAGTGTGAACGCTGCTATCAATTCACTTGAGGAAGATGAAGACATCACCTCTAGTTTACTGTTGGCAGCCAGTGGCATCAACAAATGCAAAACTCAAGTTGCCATCAACGAAATATCACTCCAGGCTTTGATCGACACAGGAAGTACTGGAAGTTTCATTGATGAAAATGTTGTAGAGCAGTATGATTTGAAAACCATGCCTTGGAGACAGGAAGTATCGATGGCATCCTCATCACATACATCACAAATAACTAAAGTATGTTCAGCAATACTGAAGATAAACAATCAAGTTATACCTGCAATACTATTTCGAGTCATGAAAAATCTTTGTTGCCATGTCATACTGGGACACGATGTTCTCGGAAAGTACTCCGCACTAGAAATACAATTTAATGGACACCATCCTCCGCTTAGATTATTTGCATTAGAAGAAGCTAACATTGAGCCTGTCAATTTATTTCCAAATATGTCATCAGAATGTAAACCTATCGTAATAAAATCACGAAGATTTGCAGGCGAGGACAGCAAATTTATACAAGAAGAAGTCAAGAAATTACTGCAAGATAATATTATAGAAGAGAGCACTTCGCCCTGGCGTGCCCAGGTCCTGATCACATCAAACACAAATCATAAAAAGAGAATGTGCATTGATTATTCACAGACTGTCAACAGATTTACTTACCTTGATGCATACCCATTACCAAACATCGAAGAAATCGTAGCAAAGGTATCTAAATATAGAGTATTTAGCAAAATTGATTTAAAATCTGCTTACCATCAAATTCCTATTATACAGGAAAATAAACCATTTACTGCTTTCGAAGCCGCTGGAAATTTATACCAATTTCGTCGTATTCCGTTTGGTGTGACCAACGGAGTGGCTTGTTTTCAGCGCGCCATAGATTCTATCATTCGGAAGTCATCTATTGAAGGTATTTATCCATATTTGGACGATATTACCGTCTGCGGAAAAGATCAGAAAGATCACGATGAAAAGCTTCAAAAATTCATGGAAATTGCAGATAAATTTAGACTTACAATAAACAAGGACAAAAGTGAATTTTCTATAACTGATTTAAGGATTCTTGGTTACAATATAAACAACGGAGTCATTAAGCCAGATCCAGAACGCCTACGGCCACTACGTGATTTACCAGTACCCACTAATTCAGCATCATTAAGACGAGTAATAGGATTATTCTCTCACTACTCAAAATGGGTTGCTGATTTTTCTTCCAAATTACATCCATTAACACATGTAGAGACATACCCTTTAAACGCAGAACAAGTGAAGGTTTTTGAAGAAATAAAAAAGACCATTTTGAAATCGTCTTTAGCAGCAGTGGACCCCACAGAACCGTTCACTGTAGAAACAGATCCCTCAGATTATTCTATCGCGGCTTCTTTGACACAAAATGGTCGACCGGTAGCATTTTTTTCAAAATCTCTTAATGAAAGCGAGAAGAAATATCCTGTAATTGAAAAGGAAGCATACGCAATTATAGGAAGTCTTAAGAAATGGAGACATTACTTAATAGGTCGTCCATTTTATCTAATAACCGATCAAAAGTCAGTAGCATACATGTTCCAAGGTCATGCAAGTAAAATAAAAAACGACAAGATCCAGCGATGGCGTTTGGAATTATCAAACTATAAATTCGATGTCAAATATCGCCCTGGACATCTTAATGTTGTAGCTGATACACTATCAAGACAAGTATGTGGAGCCACAACAGAAAATCGCCTTCAAGAATTACATAAATCTCTCTGTCACCCTGGTATAACACGACTTACACACTGGATAAGATCTAAAAACCTACCGTTTACCAGTGACGATGTCAGAAAAGTTGTAAACTCTTGTCCAACTTGTGCGGAGATAAAACCAAGGTTTAATAAAAATACTGGTCTATTAATTAAAGCAATTACGCCTTTTGAGAGATTATCTTTGGATTTTAAAGGACCATTGCCATCGACAACGAACAATAAATATATTTTAACAGTAATTGATGAATATTCGAGGTTCCCATTTGCCTACGCATGCCCAGATATGAGCACGGAGACAGTTATTAAACATCTTACTGATATTTTCTCAATTTTTGGAATGCCAGCAACCATTCATACAGACCAAGGGGCGTCTTTCATGTCAGCTGGAATTAAAGAATTTCTACATTCTAAAGGAATATCTACAAGCCGATCTTCCCCTTATAACCCGCAAGGTAATGGACAGGTAGAACGCCTTAACGGAACTCTCTGGCAAACAATACGTCTTGCACTAAAAGACAAAAATCTTTCAATAGCTAAGTGGGAGATAGTTATTACTCAAGCACTCCATTGCATTCGGTCACTTCTATGTACGTCAACTAATACTACTCCTCACGAAAGAATGTTTAACCATCCACGACGATCGTCTTGGGGACAATCCATGCCGTCGTGGTTGCAACCAGGAAAGGTTCTCTTAAAGAAATTCGTTAGAGCTAGCAAATATGATCCAATGGTAGAAGAAGTTGACCTTCTGGAACCTAATCCATATTACAGTTCCATAAGACTTTCTAATGGTAGAGAATTGACAGTTTCCAATCGTCACCTTGCTCCTAGAGGCGATTTAATTCTGCCGGATCACCGACTTGCTACACCTAATATTATACCATCTGATAATGATAACAACGCAAGCCATGAAGATAAAGCAGAACAGCAGATAGAATCTACAACTACGACAGATTCGGATACGTACAATACGCCTCCTTCTTCCCCTGTTGCTGATGAATCGTACCACTCAACACCAGTAGTTGAACCGCGTCGTTCTAATCGGTTTAAGCGACCTCCAGCCTACCTGAATGACTATGTTCAAGATTAAGAAAGGGGGGAAGAATGTAGTGGTTTATGGTTATTTTAAAAAGAAATCCAGACTGTTGTCATATAATTGATATATGCCAATCTACTAAAAGTATTCGGTTCCATTTTATTAGTTAAATAAAACCTAACATTCGGGTTTACTCATGTATTTATTCAACAAATGTTTAAAATAAATATTAGACTTCGCACGACATTTTATTAGCCTATGACCACTGTACCTACACTAAATTAGTTACTGTATCCATCTGTATATTAAGCCACTGAACAAACCTAAACAGACCTAACTAGCGAACTGTAGGTTTTCTGTAGTATACCTTTCCTACAAGTACAAAACAGGGACAATAAAGTACTAAAGCCTATCATGTCCTAATACTGTGAGCCCTTTCCGATAGTAGTTTCTGTAAATATCCCCATATTTACAAAAACACTATCGGAAAGATGCAAATCTCGTGAAGTGTTCTTAGGTACCTGAATTTCTGAAGCTTACAGATATTGATTTGAAAATCAAAGGGCAAAGTTTTTGAAGTGAAAACTTCTTAGTGATATTGATCACTTTTGTTGTATGGGATAAAAACATTGAATTCGTCTGAGCGTGCCGACCCGACCGTGATAGCTTTTTACTTTTCGAGTATTATGTTTTTATTGATTTCACCATTACTCCTGTATCGTGGGAGCTTTTCAAAACATTGAAACTCACATACACAAACAGCCAGACCTCGAACAACAACATGTAGGAAATACAAATATTTGTTCGTTGCGGGAATCGAACCCGCGACCGTGTTTTCATCAATCAGTTATGTTGCCCCTTTTCACTTATTAACGATCCATGAACTGCATGAAGACTCGCCCTTGCCTGCGGTGTACCTAGTTACCTACCTATATAATTGCGTAGGGAGTCAGGGACACAATTTCAAATTTATTTCTTTGGCAATCCAACAACATTCAGTGCTTAACCTGGATACGTTGTCGAGCAAACGAATTTTTCAAACAATAACATTAGGAATTTTCGAATTTTGGATTTTCATTTTTACGTAGTTTGACCTACTGTCGTCCGTACAACCCAGTAAAGACCTATGAGAACTTTGCTCTTCTTGTCATCATCATCAACTTTTTTATCGTCCCACTGCTGGGCACAGGTCTCCTCTCATACAGAGTAGGATTGAGCATCACCACGTTTGCTCAATGCGGGTTGGCGATTTCAGACTTGTAAAGTCCAGGTTTCCTCAAGATGTTGTCCTTCACCTTCAGTCATTGATGTCCAAGATATACTTAGAAAGTACATAAAAATTACATTGGTACTTGCCTGACCTGGAATCTAACCCGCGCACTCATACTTACATATTTATTTACATTTTATTCTTAAAAAAGGCGTTCGACACCGTCTCTCCCCACATTCTCCTGCAGAAACTAGAAAATATTGGAATAAGAGGCACCGCCTTGGATCTGTTTCAGGATTATCTAAGAGGAAGGGTCCAGAAGGTTAAGGTGGGGCAATCTGTAAGTGCCGAGACTAAACAGACCTTCGGAGTGCCTCAGGGTTCGGTCCTGGGGCCAACACTTTTCCTAATTTATATTAATGATCTCTGCAATTTAAATTCTAGCAATACTAAAGTTTTCTCATATGCTGACGATACTGACATGGTAATAACAGGAAATTCTTGGGACTCCATAAAAAGGGATGCTGAATCTGCTCTAGCTATCACTGCCCTGTGGCTAAGGAAAAATATGCTTACCTTAAATACCTCAAAGACCAACTACATTTGTTTTGCAATTAACGGTAGAACCCAACCTAGCCCCGGTTATAGTCTTAAAATACATGATTGCGTCAGTATTAACAACAACTGTGATTGCCCTACAATAAACAAAATGGGTACCACAAAATACTTGGGAATTATGATTGACGAAAGACTGTCTTGGCATTCTCAGATTGATCTAATCGTTGGTAGAATTAGGAAGTTGATATGGATTTTCAAAATCCTTAGACACTCGGCTAGCATTGAACTAATAAAAAAAGTCTATGTTGCCTTGGCTCAGTCGATCATGATCTACTGCATTCCAGTATGGGGCGGCGCATCAAAAATTAAATTCCTAGAGGTGGAGCGTGCTCAAAGAATACTCCTAAAAGTAATGTTTTTTAAAAAACTAAGATTTCCTACAACCACTATTCAGAAGCCAACCTTTTAAGTATACGCAAACTGTATATTTTACATACCACTCTAAGGAAACATAAGTCCCTTACAGTTGATCCTACTATTTTAACAAAAAGACGAAATTACGAAGTAACTAAAACAAGTGTATGTAGAACTTACTTTGCTAAGCACCAATTTTCAAATCAATCTTCGCATTTATATAACTCTATTAACAAAATTCTTAAAATATATACAAAAACTACTTTGGAGTGTAAACGGATGGTGACTGAATGGCTAAAAACTCTAGACTATGAAGATACTGAAAATATGATTGTCCATATTATTAGCTAGTTTTGTTGTTATTAATAGGTAGTAATATTTCATATGTCAGGTGTACGCTTGTTATATAAATATAATAAAAATAATAATTAAAAAGTAAATAAATAAAAGCAAAAGTAAATTCAAATATAGGTATGTCCATGTGTATATTAATATATAAATAAATAAATTGTTACACACACACACACACACATACACACAGTCCAATACACAAATACAGACACACCATACACACAAATACTTACTCACGCTTGCACACACACATGCTTACTTTTACTTTTAGTTTGTTTGTTTTATATTTCTTAATTTAAAGGTTTCAATTTAATTAAGTTGATAAGAAATATGTAATATGTTAAGGAAGAGCGGCCTCTCCTGGCACAAGTGTTTTCATACTTAAAAGGAGAGGTCAACCTCAATTTTGTTTGTACCAACTTAGTTTTTAAATAAAATATTTTTCATTTTTCATTTTTTTTTCATTTTCATACTTGAGAGGCTGGTGTTTTAACTACTAGGCCACCAAGACTTTTCGTGTCAATAGTATTCTTCTTTAAAATTTTATATTATTTAAGCCCGTTAAATGGCCATTTCGATTGCGGCATCAATGTCATTCATTAAATAATTCAAGGTGTGGGTGAACGGGCACTTATTGCACTCCAGCATGTGGGAATTTTTTGCTAATTCTCAATGTAAATAAACGAATCATTGTATTGAGATCTGTCTATCGTTACTAACAAGTCTGTTGTCGACAATAAGCCAGACATAGTGATGATAGATCGATTAGCCCGCCGCATAAAGATTCATCAACCGTTCCATATAACGAGAACCTCATGAAAGCAGAGAAAAGAAACGAATGAAATATTATTGATATGTGGATTGTGATTGTGCGGAATGTCATATCGGCCAGCGAAAGCCTCGATCAAACATCTCTTGAGGCTCTTGATAGGCGGTTTAATCAAGGCTCTCCAGGGTAATTGCGTAAGACACTATCAGTAACAATGGGTTTCATCTTGACAGTCCATCAACATTCATTTTAATTTCGAACATATAAAGCAATGTATTATCAGTAGGTGTTCTCCAAATGATTCTGATTGAGATTGTGTTACGTAAATAGATTGCTGATTCAGAAGACTAGTACTCCACAATACAGCTCGCATTGATCACAATGCGAGCTGTATTAGAAACTCATCATAGTTTCCTGTCTCTGGAGCCTCAACCAACAGTAACTTGGACCCTGTTCCCGATACCCACTATTGTAATATTTTAATTATATTTTGAAATGTTCTTAATAAAAAATAGTAGATATTTAATAAGTAAGTAAATAAATAAAATACACTAATGAAATAAAAATGTTTATTACATACCACACAATTCATACAACAACAATTAAGGAAACATGAAAAAAAAATACAATTATAATGGCTAACATATTTCTGTCATCTGGTCAAATTATTGAATAAGAAAGTAAACAAAAATAACACATAACTTCCGCCTTTCATTTCCCCTTTTTTTCTTTTCTTTCATAATTAATTGTTATATTGTTCGACTCCGGCGCATACTTTCTCCATAACTTCTTTTAAATCTAATAGGTACTAATAAAATATTGTCCTAGTACAATATTTCCAATCAAATCAAAATCGTTTATTGCAATCCAAAATGTACAGTTACAGGTGGTAAATATATATAATATTGGAAACAATAGGGATGTATCCAAGGTATGAAAATCAAAAAAATAATTAGTCCATCTTATACAACGTGGCGCCCCAATGGTGACATTAAATTAACACACGAGTAGGGCTAGTGCCCACTAATCATATTACTTTTGATATTTTAAGAGAACTAGAAAAATGAAAAAAAAAATTTTTTTCAAACAAAATAAATAATATAAAAGTAACCAAAATTAGGATCAACCTTGCAAAAATTCGGCATGGCAATCTTGCAAGTTCGGTTAGAGGATCAGTGTCAAAAAGACTGAGGTTTTGTCTTTGGACTCGCATGGTCATGAGACACTGACCGTAAGACTTGGTGAAGACGTGCTGAAGCAGGTGAATGTACTCTCGCTCCGGACCACGGCCTGAATCAGGGCCGGACGCGAGAGATCGCCGCCGATCGCCGCCACGAGGACACGGCTGTGCTAAAGCAAGCAAGCCAAGCAACCCAAGCCGGGCAGATCTCCATCGTAAGCTCCAGTGTATCCTCAAGGTGATCCCCACAGTGGGGACACCCTGGCTTGTCCTCCTGCCTTATCCTGAACAGGAATCTCCCGAAACAGCCGTGTCCGGTGAGCACCTTGTGTCAGGCGGAAGGTGAGGCCGCCGTGGCGTGGCGCCTCTCTAGCCACTCCGCAAAGAGGGGTCTACTTAGAAAAAATTATATACTCGAAATTTTCCTATGTTAAGCGAAAAAAAATGTTTATGTTGTCAACATTTGAATGGAACGTAGTATTCAGTCTTTTCGATCTGAGTTCATAAAAAAAATAATGTATTTGTTTTTGACGAATTATTCATATAAAAATTTCGATACAAATGAATGTATCGGCAGCGGAGTCCCTATCTGACAAGTCAAATCAGATAATTGAAGAGATTGTGGACAAAGTTTCCCAAAGTGATATGACCAGCTGAGTTATAATTGCAAATGCTGCTCAGGATGACTGTTGTCCCGAATACCTATATCGGAAATAGCACTTTTCGGTCCATTTTAGTGACGATTGTCGACACAGGCCACTCTGTGAGGCCCGCGTGGTAGGCCTACTCCCGGCCGTAACCTACCACGCGGGCTCAGTGCGGGTTAGTAGATGTTACATGTCTTCAAAGTTTTGGATCTTGGACATACCGGTTTCCTCACGATATTTTCAGAGCTTTGAGAGCAGTGGTAATGAAATAATTTACACAAAGTAAAGCGTCTCATGGGATTGTAACTTTACGACTCAACTTGTACATAAGTCCCTGCCGATACCACTAGGCCATCACTGCTCCCACACTCACCATCACCATCATTTCAGCGTTATGTCGCGATCAGTTATGTTGCCCCTTTTCACTTATTAACGATCCGAACGATCGATGCAATTCACGAACTGCATGAAGACTCACCCATGCCTGCGGTGTACCTACCCATATAATTGCGTAGGGAGTTAGGGACACAATTTCAAACTTACTTCTTTGGTAATCCAACAACATTCAGTGCTTAATCTAGGTAACGTTGTCGAGGAGACGAATTTTTCAAACAATACGATTAGGAATTTTCTACAAAATCCTACATGGAGTTGAATCGTTGTACCCAGCAAGGTACAGACTAGGGATGTTACGGAGCTATTATATCGGAACCGGAACCGGAGTTTTTAAATTTGATTTATCGGAGTCGGAACCGGAGGCGGAGCTGGAGGCAGGGTCAGAAGTGGTGCTAGGAGAGATATTTTTTAGGCAGGCGGCAGCCCAGTCCAGGGTCGCCCCAGCGTATGACAGGTGTCCAGTCTCATACGTCAAGCGACGTCTGAGAGAGGGCACAGTAGCTGTCTGGAACGGGAGGTATACCGGCGGGGCCACGGCTGGGGTCACGCGGATGTTCTTCCCCGATGTGGTGCGCGCGCGCGGGGTCCTGAAGTGCCTCGACAGGACGTCTATCTGGGCGCAGATACTGACGGGTCACGGCGGCTTCGCCGCGTACCTGCATAAATTTAAGCTTAAGGAGAGTCCAGCCTGTGTGTGTGACACACAGGCATCTGAAACTGTACAGCATTTACTATTGGAATGCCCGAGGCACAACCGCGACAGGTACGACCTGGAAATAAGCACTAGTAAAATGTTGACGGAGTCATCCATTGCCGACCTTATGGCGGATAAACACTCCAGGCCGTACTTGGAGCGGTTTTGCCTCAAGGTTGCAAAAGAGGCCATTGAAAGAAATAGGACAAGGGCAGCACAGCCAAGCGCTGTGCCGTCAGCAAGAATAGGATAAGAAACGCCAATGTATAGTATAGTGAGATAGAGATAAGTAGTATATAAGAAAAGTTGTAAATATGATATGAAATGAAAAGAAAGATGACAAAAGAAATAACAAAAGAAAATAGACTTGGGAAAGGAATAACCCAAAAAGAAAAGACAAGGCAGAGGCCGCAAAAAATATAGCGGAAAAAGATAAAAGAAAGACATAGACACTAGCAAAAAAGAATTCTTGCCAAGCAAGAAGAGAAAGGCGCCACTTAATAAAAAAAAAAAAAAAACCCAACAGCACGACCAACGATGCTGCGCCAGAGGGATACTGATCTGGAGACCCTCCACGACCAAACTCCCGACACAATAACATTTGGTGCATCGTACCCGGCACACATCGTGTACGCGCCCCAGTACAGCACGTACATTTACCGCGATCAGTCACGGCTTACACACAAAGAAATCTCCGGCCACACTCCACAACAAAATTAGGGAACTTACCTAGGACACAGCGTGTTTCCGTCGTGGGATGAAATACCGGAGAGCCGGCGCGCGCGCCGACTTACAATGCTGTCCGATGGCTTCCAACACACTAATTGTCCAATACCAGTAGACATTAAAGTTCCTCCATGAGGACAACCAAAGCTCACCAGCATAAAAAACCGTTATTTAGCAGCGTCAATCCACGCCCGACAAACAATCAGCAATGAAACCACGTTTCGGATTCAAATTCAACTCAATTTAAAGGCGGCACTGTTACGGGTTATAATCCAAGTAAATACTTCAAACACACGGGCAACAAAACGCGAGAACTGTCCAAAACCGCGGCCCGGGACTATACTTCCCGAAAATCAATCGTCAAAACGCACCCCGCGTGCGCGGTGATTTTCTCAAGACTTCTCGAAAGGTTCTGTTCGCCGCGCGTCACCGACCACCCACAAGATTATAATATAATACATTACGCTCGCCCGTACCGGTCGCGCCATCTATCAAACAATCTTCGAACAACAATCGGAACCGACCGATAAACGAGCGTAAACATCCCCCCGCCCCGGACAGTAACAAACGGTCCGACAATTCAATCTAAGGGCAGGCGAGAGAGTGTGGCGATCGCGCGCTTCCAGACAGAGTCCCCCACCAGGACCTCGACAAACCTGGGAACACCATCTGACCCTGGATACAATTTAACAATGCGTCCACGACGCCATCGGAGGGGTGGCAGGTTTGGGTCCTTTAACAAAACGAGGTCTCCGACTCTTGGTGGGTTCGTCTTGTCTGACCACTTAACGCGCTGTTGTAAAATGTGCAAATACTCCAGATGCCAACGGCGCCAAAAACTCTGCGTAAGCTGTTGAAGCAATTCAAATCGCGAGAGCCGTCCGGAGTTAATGTCCAAATAAGGATACCCAGGCAGAGCGTTAAGTGGTCTCCCTATCAAAAAATGGCCCGGCGTGAGGGCCTCCAAATCATTCGCGTCGGATGACAAAGGGCATAACGGACGCGAGTTGAGGACCGCCTCAACCTTACAAAATACGGTCGCGAGCTCCTCAAAAGTTAGGATAGTATCTCCAATAGCGCGACGAAGGTGAGTTTTGGCGGCCTTTACAGTTGCTTCAAATATACCTCCCCAGTGGGGGCAGGACGGCGGTGAGTACTGCCATCGTACCCCTCTGCGGGAGAGTGTGGATCCGATCTCAACATTATGCTTATCTAAAAATTCACAAACATCCTTCAAATAACGATCGGTACCCTTAAAGTTGGTCCCACAGTCGGATCGAATTAAGGACGGCAGTCCGCGACGCGAAACAAATCTGCCAAGAGAAGCGACGAACGCCTCTGTCGTGAGAGCACTAACCACCTCGAGGTGGACCGCTTTAGTAGCTAAACAAACAAAAACGCATAAGTAAGCCTTCTCGGTCTTAGCGTTACGGAGACGAGAAGCTTTTACAGTAAATGGTCCCGCAAAATCCGTACCAACTCCAGCAAAGGGCATCGATTCGGTGACTCGATCGGCAGGCAAATCCTCCTCGCCTCGCGGCCTCGTGTGCCTCCTGTCTTCCGGGTGAATCACAGTCTGCCGAAACATCATGCGAATGTCGGTCACAAGAACGACAGCATGTCGACGGAAGTTGGTCAAAACATCACTCACGTCGTGATGCAACTTCGGTCCGGCGTGCAAACACTGGTTCAACGACACTCCGGTTGACGTGGGTGCTGAACCATCAAAGACCACACGTATCTTCCCGTTGGAAGTCTTCAAAACCGCGTGGTGGGGAAGAAAATAATGTTCTTCATTTCGCTAATCCAGATGCGAAACCGACATGTGCCCCAGTTCCTCATACTCCCGCATGAAGTCCACGTACTTCTGCTTAAATGCGGGGTCCCTCGCCATTCGGCGCTCCATAGACAATAACCTTTTTTCGGCCAGCGGCCGGGAGCTGCCCAAGAGGGGGCGAACTGACAAAAAGGGCAAGCGAGTGATCAAGCGACCCGAGCGGAGGCGACCAGTATTGTTTTGATAAAACAATTCGCACTCCTCGTCCAACGGGTCCACTCGTTTTGCGGTCGGAGGCTCCTCCACCTCCCAAAAGCGTTGGAGGATGTCCGACAAGGCAGAACCAACAGCGAGGTCGCTGTCTGCCGAAGGGGGGTCTGGGACGTCCCTAAACGATCCCATTACTACATGACCCAAAGAGGTGGATATGGCTACAAAACCGGCTGCCTGCAAAACTCGTTTGCTTCCACGCAGCAAACGACCTAACACATTCACCCCGATCAATAAATAGACCGGGCCAGGTCGGTGGAAGTGAGGATCAGCCAGAGCCAATCCAGCCGGCAATTCAACGGCGGCGTGTGGGGCTCGCACTTGCGGAAGCGGGCCGACCACCGTTTCAAAAACAATCGCCGAAGTACCGATTTTCGGCGTTGAGGAGGAGTGGGGGGAGAAGGAGAACGAAACCCGACCGATCGGATCCGAAATCCGCAGGTCTCCAACGCCCCGTACCGATTCCCTATGCGGCACAATAGTTAGGCCCAACTGTCGGGCGAGCCAAGTAGAAATTATGCAACCCTGGGCCCCTGAATCCAAGAGGGCACGCACTGTGACAAAATCACCTTTGGGGCCCCAAACACGCACGGAGGCTGTTGGTAACAGCACAAACTCCCGTGGGGGGGTTGCGCCCGACAGTGGCATTAAGGAAAATCCGAGGGGGGTGATTGCCCCCCTGGACCCCGGTTGGACTGAGTCGAAAAGATGGGAGGGGGTCGCCGACAGTAGGCGAGAGGGTCCCACTCCGCAACATAGGGACTCCTTCCAACACTACTCCGAGGTGTGGGCCAATAACCGTGGGCCGCATACGGGGGAACATAACGCCCCAGTCGAGGGTACTCCATCAAGGGGGGGGAGCAGCGTACCACCCGCCTCCCCGAGCCTCCGACGGCCACCGCTACATCCAGCGGGGGGCCCCCGCCCGTGCGCGGGGAATTTGGGCCCCTTTCGGACCCGCCACCATTGCGATTCAGGCACAGGAGAGCGTGATGTCTCCCGCCGCAATGTGGACAAGCCTTAGCCTGGGGGCCCGGTGTGGAGTCGGTCAGCTGGTCCATCACTCTGCACTCGTCCTCCAAAAAACGAAGCAGGTCCGAGAAAGGGGGGAGATACGAGGCGCTATTGCCCCCGTACCTTTGTTCAAATCGCCCCTTTACCTCTGCGGGCAATTTCGTGAGGACGATGTGCAGAAGAAGAAAAGACCACTGGTCGACCGGCAAATCCAGCCGGCGCAACGAGTGGATGGCGGTCAAGAGCGGGTTGACCAAATCCTTCCGCAATGAGGAAACCCGCGTTGCCTTCGGTAGGGCCAAAATGGCCGCCACATGAGTGTCCGCTAGCAAGCGGACGTTTTGGTAGCGGTCCAGCAACAACTGCCGCGCGACCTGGTAGTTAGCATCGCTAACTATCAGGTGCTGGACCACTGCGCTGGCTTCTCCGCGGAGGGCGGAGCGCAAATAAGCCAGTTTCTGGCTGGGGGACAAATCTTCCCTGGAGTCCACCAAGCTGTCAAACAGGTTGATGAAGCCCATCCAAGCCGTAAGGTCCCCGTCAAAGTGGGGAATCTCCAGTGTGGGCAGTCTCCCTAACAAAGCCGGCGGGGTAGGTTTAACCTCCCCGCTCAAAGTCGGCTCTCCCCTACGGGCAGCCAGGAGCCCTTCTGCCGACTCCGTAATTTGGTCGGCCAGTTCGTACGCCTGGTCGACATCCCCTTTAAAGGTCTCCACTATGGCGTCATCCGCTGGAGGGTGTTCCAAAACGTAGGCATGGAAGTCGACAACGTGTCGCTCCAACTCCTGCATGCGCGCAGGCAACCCTTCGTAACGGGTCAACAATGCCTGAACCCGATCCTGCCGAACAATCAGGGCAGCCGCACCCGCGAGCCAACGCAATGCGGCTTGAACCTCTGCTTTAGCCGTAGTAAGCGGATTGGGAGCCATTTCAAATTAAAGCCTCAAATTCAAATTAACAAATTAAATTCAATTAAAAAACGCGCGGAAAATAACAAAAAAGCGTAAATAACTCTATAAATCGCGCGAAACCGTGTGGGGACCAAAGCTAAGGGCAACCGTTACAAAACAAAATATTAACAAGTATAAATAAAAATATTACAATGTATAAATACAAAATATGACAGTGTGCAAAGGGCCTAATTTAATTGCAACACAGTTCAAAACTTACAAACAAAACAAAATTATTACTGCGAATTACAAACTAAATCAAAACAACATTCAAAAACGAACTATTTGTGTTCGTACGAATACACGGGTTAACCAAATCAACAAAAACAAAACATTACTCGTAAAAATAACTCGTACTTACTGATAGCCGTAGGCTCAATGATTCAACAAGTACTTACTGGTAGCCGTAGGGCTCAATGATTCAACAACAAAACAAACTACCTACATTTTTTTTACATTTCCAAATTATAAATTTATTATCGGATCCACACAAGTGTGGTAGGTGGTCAGAGATTGATTTTACGACTACCTACAACAAAAAATAAAAAATCAAGTATTTGCAAAATAGCCGCTGAGGGTTATTAAGATACTGGAATGTTACTCTAATTAATCAAATTAATAACCACGCTCTGCTACCATCGATGTACGCGCCCCAGTACAGCACGTACATTTACCGCGATCAGTCACGGCTTACACACAAAGAAATCTCCGGCCACACTCCACAACAAAATTAGGGAACTTACCTAGGACACAGCGTGTTTCCGTCGTGGGATGTAATACAAGACTTACAATGCTGTCCGATGGCTTCCAACACACTAATTGTCCAATACCAGTAGACATTAAAGTTCCCCCATGAGGACAACCAAAGCTCACCAGCATAAAAAACCGTTATTTAGCAGCGTCAATCCACACCCGACAAACAATCAGCAATGAAACCACGTTTCGGATTCAAATTCAACTCAATTTAAAGGCGGCACTGTTACGGGTTATAATCCAAGTAAATACACACATCAAAAGTGTCTAGGGATCAACATATATTTTTGCAATAACTTTTCTCCTGATTGATATTAATTAAAATTTTCTTTAAGGATTCATCAAATAAAGTGTTTTCGTTTGTCACAGTAACGATAAACCAAGTCACCTTTGCATTAATAAAGAAATTTGCCATTTTCCTAATAAAGGGATATTTGACATTTGAACCACTAACACAAAAGTTCGAAAAAAAGACTGAAATAACAGTTTTCTCTAAAATTTTATTGGGTAACTTAAACAATTAATAATCCGTGTTTCTACCGCGAACACTAACAACACAAGAACATCGGTTTGGCATACTCAAAATGAGTTCATCCAAATCACGCTGTGGAATGGCCGCCCATGTTCGTTGCAACAACAAAAAAAGGTCTTCTTGCGACTGGATACCCTCCATATTCGGCAGAGCTCTTCTCTGTAGCATATCCCATGCATGCTCAATCGGGTTCAAGTCTGGCGACTGAGCAGGCCAGGGCAGGACATTGATGTTAGCTGCGGCGAGAGTCTGTCTTACAACTCTTGCGGTGTGCGGTCGTGCATTATCATGCATTAACTGAAATAAGGGACCGATTTGCACTTGTAGAGGAACGATGACGTCTGATACAATCGTCTCAGCATAAATTTGAGCGTTGAGGTTGCCTCTGATCCAAATCAACTCAGTTCTTCCGCCGATCCAAATACCCGCCCATACCATGATGGTTCCACCACTATAAGGATGGACTTCCTGGCAGGATTTTAATCGCTGTTGGCGTCCAGGGGTTCTCCAGTGTCGTATACGTCTTGTATCCGGTCTCATACCAAAACGAGACTCATCAGAAAAGCACACGAAACGCCATTGTTCTTCTGCCCAATTTCTGTGTTCAAGAGCCCATTGATATCGAATCCTACGATTGTGCATTGCTATAGGTGGTACCCGTAGCGGTCTTCGGGAATGAAGGTTCACTTCATGCAAGCCGTTTCTGACTGTTTGGTCGCTAATTAAGTTCCCTGAAGAGTGATGAAGCCTCACGGCTAACATCATGGCGGTTATTGTTGGAGCTCTTCGAGTTAAGATTTGAATGTATCGGTCTTGTCTCCGTGTGGTGCAGCGATACCGTCCTCCATGGCGCTCAGCCACGGTACTAGTGCTTCGGTAACGTGTCCAAAGTCGACTGATAACACTCTGACTTGTATTCAGAGCTAAAGCCACAGTACGTTGCCGGGAACCAGCTTCTATCATTCCCACGGCTCTGAGCATTTCTTCCCTGCTTAAATGACGTCGCCGCTCCATAATAACGTTGGTTTTAATCAGTAGTAGGGAAACAGTAGCACTAATAATGTCTTCAATGCGTTGTATGTTTTTATAGGGAAAATATTGATAGCTGATTTTCATCTTTTACTCGAATTTGATTCACAGTTTCTGATTCAAATTATGAAATGCACCAAAAAGGATCCATATAAATTTATAAAATCATAAATTTATTACAAAGCCACATCTCAATCTCAAGAAATCCGCATAAAAATGCTTGATCCCTAGACACTTTTGATGTGTGTACTTCAAACACACGGGCAACAAAACACGAGAACTGTCCAAAACCGCGGCCCGGGACTATACTTCCCGAAAATCAATCGTCAAAACGCACCCCGCGTGCGCGATGATTTTCTCAAGACTTCTCGAAAGGTTCTGTTCGCCGCGCGTCACCGACCACCCACAAGATTATAATATAATACATTACGCTCGCCCGTACCGGTCGCGCCATCTATCAAACAATCTTCGAACAACAATCGGAACCGACCGATAAACGAGCGTAAACACATCGCAACACAATTGCTCAGACCCGTCCTCCGTACGGCTTCACCAGACATCATGCCGGAACACGTCGAATCGCTTGGCGGCAAGACTTTGTCAGATGGGTGGTAACTTCTGCCCGCAGCCGATATTAGGGCCTATAACAATAGCAACATTTTTTAGTAATTTTTTTCATTTAATTTTTATATTGTAAAATTAAACACAAACAGTGAAAAGAAAGACATTAAAATTATTAACGCAGCCAAACAAGGTAAAACATAATGTAAGACATATATGTGTTCTGGTGTGTACGTGAGTTTGAGTTTAGTTATGAGAGGGTGTGCTATTGTACGACGTGTAAGAGTATGAGTGGTGAGTATGGGAGACTGTGTGTACTTTTAAGGCTGCGTGTGAGCCAAAGAGTGTGAGTATGCAGCGAAAGGGCTTATTGGTAGATCAATAAGTGAACTTGTATGGAGCATAGACCAGGAAGTCTATAGGTTATTGGGATTTTTCCACAAATGTAAGTAAGGACTCCGTGAATGAGTAGTCTTTTTGTATTAGCCATTCCGTCAGTTTATTTTTTAGGTTGTGGGAGTTGAGATCCATTATTTTTAGTTGATTATTAATTTTTCTATACAAATAGTAACCAAGAATATAGAACTGGTGTCGAGCGAAAGTGGTTCTGTGCTGTGTGTTGGGTAAGATTAAATGCGTTTGGTCCGATCTGGGAGTGGAATGGACTTAAGTATCCTCATTATTGTCTTGAATACGAACAGCTGCCGTACTGTTAGGACTTTACAGTTGGCATAGAGGTCAGATGTTGGATACTTAAAAGGTTTTTTGGTCATTACTTTTAGTATAGCTCTATGTGCTTTTTCTATTCTAAGAAACAAGGTTTTAGCTGCTCCACCCCAGGCAGTTATATAGTACTCGAATATAGATTGACAGAATAGCAATAAATCATTTTCAGCGTAGTACTGTCGGCAGAATCTCTGAGGGACTTAATAATGTGGATTAGACGTATGGTCCTTGAGGTAAGGGTGTCATGTTGAACGTCCCATCTCAGGCCACAATCGATCTGTACACCCAGGTACCTAACAACGTCTGAGCGGGTTATCGTGGGACAGACACAATGGTTTCTGGGGACTGTGCAGGAGTGAGCTCTAAGATTGAAGTCAGAGCCAGGAGTATTACCACGTCTTAACCCGAAAGGAATGTATGTGGTTTTAGTAAGGTTTAACGTTAATAGGTTAGAGTTTAACCATAACATTACTTTAGACAGTGCATCTTCCGAGTGTGCTTTAACCATATCCCATGTTGAACCACGGACTAGAATCGCAGTATCATCAGCGTAGGCGAAATTATTGCTATTAGGGAGGTTTATATTACACAGATCGTTAACATAGATTTGGAATAGGGTTGGGCCTAGGATGCTTCCCTGAGGAACACCGTAGGATATGATTTCCTCATCACTCATGTAATGCACTGTTTACGGTTGGTAAGATAGCTCATGAAAATATCTAGGGTAACACCCCACACGCCTATTAATTCCAGTTTAGCGATGAGGTTGGGTACAGAAACGGTATCAAAGGCCTTTGAAAAGTTTAGAAAGATTAAAAGGCATTTAGTTTTACTGTCCAAGTTTTTCGAGACTGATTTTGTGAGTTCCAGTACAGCATCTTCGTTGACAGCTTTGGCCTGAAGCCGTATTGTTTGTCGGAGATAATATGGTATTTATCAATAAAGCGCCTTAGGCGGTTGTTTAGAATCCTTTCCAAAACCATAGAAAGAGCTGGTTGGTGGTTTCTGTCCCCGGACTTATGTATCGGGTGAATAATAGCTTTTTTAAAAGCATCCGGGAATACACCTGTTCTGAGGCATAGGTTACAAAGGAAGGTTATGAGTGGGACCAAAACATGTCAGGAACGTTTCAAAAGCAGAGGCGACAGACCATCCCAGCCCACGGCACTCTTGTCGCGTAACTGTAGGATGAGGGACTCGGCTTCAAATTCACTAACATCTAGAATAACTAGGGAGTTAACCCGAGAGGATTGGGGACTATTATGGTTTGGGAGGGAAAGTCGCATGACGTGTTTACAGCATGAAGCTGTGAAGTGATTTTCTCTGCTAGTTCACTACCTATGGAATTAAAGAAGTGACACACCCCGTTAATTGAAGAAATAGGATCACCTTTCAATTCTAACAACTCGGTGGGACTTGTCTGCGGTTTACGTCTGTTTGTAATAGCGTTAATTGTTCTCCATGGTTTACGGGGACAGTTTTTGGCTTCTTTTAACTCATCTGCTTCATATGCGATTTTTAGTTTCCTAAGTAAATCGTTGCAAAAGTTGCGATATCGATTATACCTATACTCGATATCGCAACTTTTATGTTATGTTCTTAGGTATTATGTTATTGGGACTATTTTTGGCAGTAACATGCATTCTATCTCGATTTTGTATCTATTTTAACAACCCTGGGGTGACCCAGGGTTTTATAACACGTTTTTTCCTGGGGACATTTACTTGAGTTGAATGCTTAGCGACGACCGAAGTAACAGTGTCAATGAATATTGAAGTAGATGCGTTGACGTCGTCAGTGTTATACATTTCGGAAAAGTCAGCATTTTCGAGATCAGCAATTATGCCTGCGTAATTTATACGAGTGACAATGCGGAATGATTTAAGAGGTATGTTGAAGTTAGTAATAATCAAAAGAGTAGGCTTGTGACCTGTGATGTGCGATTCCAGGATGAGAGAGGTAGATGGTAAGTTGGACTTCAGGAGGATGTGGTCCCAACATCGATCCAATCTAGTAGGGATGAGGTGAGTAGGCAGAAATCCATGAGAGGCATTTAGTGATAGGTACTCGAGCGTTCTGTCATTTCTGTTGGTCGGACTTAAATCCAAATTCATATCACCCATAAGAGCAATGTTGGAGTACCGAGAGATACTATTATAAAGACAGTCCAGACTAGATAGAAAGGAGTTAAAGTTTTTTTTTTTTTTTTTTTTAATAATTATAAACTAGCACTTGACCGCAATCCCGCCTGATGGTAAGCAGTGATGCGATCGTTGATGGTAAAGCGCGCTAGTTTATTAAGAACCTATTCACTCAGAAAAACTGAGCGAATAGGAAGGAAGACGGCAGTTGAGCGAGGTGATGCAATGTTAAACCCAACAACACGACCAACGATGCTGCGCCAATGGGAGATTGATCTGAAGAACCTCCACGACCAAACTCCCAACACAACAACATTTGGCGCATCGTACCCGGCACATATCGCAACACAACTGCTCAGACCCGTCCTCCGCACGGCTTCACCAGACATCATGCCGGAACACGACGAATCGCTTGGCGGCAAGACTTTGTCTGGTGGGTGGTAACTTCTGCCGGCGGCCGATGTTATGGCCTACCACCGAGACTTAGAATTAAGTGATGGTGAACGATACAGAGCGACTACTGCTAATTCATTATTACCTATCTCACAGATCAGGCAATTACCTCCTTCAAACCCTGGTTCACGCACAGCACATTGTAAAACCAATCTATTATACTTGATAATTCCGTCATTTTTATTGCAGAGAGACGGTAGAGCAAGATTTAAACCCATCCAGGACAGGCAAACAGGAAGCCTTACTTAGCCAGCATTCAGTGAGAATCACAACATCATACGTGATTTTTGTCTGCTTTATGAAAAGCTGCATATGGTCAAAATTTTTGTTAATACTACGGATATTTACATGTAGTAGATTAAAATTACCAAGACTTAATGGGACTACAAATCGAGAACAGTCATCTGGTCGGCAGTTAAGTGAAGTACCAATACACGGAGATGCATCAATTTCTCTTATAATGTCATTTATGTTCGCCATTTATTATAATTTATACAACACAAGACAGGCAAATAAATGAAAAGTCTTTTAGATGGGAACAAAGGAAACGGATTTGGAGCCTTATAAAACCTGCATAGGACTTGGAAGTATGTAGGTATATTATAGTGTGTATTGAGAGAAGTATATGTTTGTTGCTAAGTGGTGGAGTGTGGATGTGTTCAGCATAGAATCCGAAGGAATTACACTCCTGGATTCCATATACTTCTTAGATTCCTCACCTAATTCGAGAGCTATAAATATTTGGGTATGCCGGAAGCGATGCTGACATGAAGCAAACGTTGAAGGAGCGCTTCTATGGTCGCCAGAAGAAGGTATTAAATAGTCTTCTTTCGGGCGGAAATAAGGTGCGCGCCTTCAACGAGTGGGTCATGCCGGTTTTGATGTACTCTTTCGGCATACTTAAATGGACTCAGACCGAACTCGACGCCCTGGATAGAAGGGTCCGTACACTGCTGATAGCAAACAGGATGCATCACCCACGATCATCGGTGATGAGACTGTACCGCGGAAGTGCGGGTGTCGAGGCTTTTTAAATGCGAAAACCCTCCACAACCGAGAGGTATGCAGTCTCAGAGAACATTTTTCTAAAAACCGTAGTGGGTATGCATCATGATGTGGTCACAGTAGACAAGGGGCTTACCCCGCTATCCATGGCGAAAGAGAACTGACACAAGCCTATAATACTTACCACTGATGACCGCAAGATGGTATGGCAAAGCAAGGGCGATTTTATCGGGCTCTTCATGAGCCTGATGTAGACGTTTTAGCTTCCGTATCCTGGCTACGATTCGGCGACCTTTTCGGGGAACCTGAAGATTTCGTCTGTCCAATTATGGACGACATTATCTTGACGAATAACTACCGGAGATATATTATGAGGGACGGGACGATTGATGTGTGTCGGGCATGTCCGGGTGAGTTCATCAGACATATTATCTCTGGTTGCTCTCGACTAGCTAAGGGCGAGTATTTGCACAGGCATAACCACTGCAGCAAATTGCTTTGAAATATAAACTTGTAGATTCTGAGGTACCGTATTATAAGCATAGTTCGAAATAGGTAGAATGAATTGGGGTCATTGATCGGAAACTCTGATCTGATCGGTATATATTAATATGGACATTCCTTCGGATTTACGGAATTAGTTGATTATTAAAAAAAAATATGTATAAAATATATTAAGTCGTAAAACGGTTTGATTTGGCCATACCCTTCATTAGAGATATAATTTGATTAGAATTTGATTGCTTTTATTTTTCAACAAGTAAATAATAAATTAGTTTAGTTTTGTTACATTCCTTTAAATGAATTGAGTAGTAATAATGTCACTACCAACATTAACAATATTTACTTGGATCCGGAATTCCATTCCGGGAAAATGGCTTATCCACATTATTCTTTCTGTGACCATTTATTATACAAGTACAAAAGTCACTCTACCTATTCCAACCTATGATTTACAAGTATGTGCCCGACCCAGTTCTTGAAAATGACCATGTCACGTTATACTGGGATCGGTCTATCATTACTGATAGGACTATTGTTGCCAATAAGCCTGATATAGTGGTGATAGATCGATTAGCGCGCCTTGCAATGATTGACGATGCTACCATTCCACAAGACGGGAATCTCGTGAAAGCTGAGAAAGAGAAACAAATTAAGTATCTCGAGTTGGCGCACGAGATTGCTGACATGGGGAATGTGAACTCGGCTGTCATTGTACCGATTGTCATATCGGCCAATGGTTTGATAGCCAAGAGCCTCGACCAAAATCTATAACTACCGGTAGCTTGGACCCTGCTCCCGTCGTCGTTTGAAAATATTTTTTGATATTTTTAAGTATTTTTATGTATTTATTATTTATATAAATATTTAAAAATGTAAATAAATATGTATATGTAGAAAAATAAACGGAATAATAATAATAAATTCTTTATTCATATAACCATGACTCAATAATGTTAGTAAAACTTAAAACTATGTTAAAATCTTTATTACAACCCAAAAATACAATTAAAACCGCATTCATAATTCTGTCATCTGGTCAAATTATTAAATAAGAAAGTAAAAGAAAATAACACAAACAAACTTCCGCTTTTTATCTCCTCCTTTTTTTCTTAATCTTATTTAATTGTTATATTTTTGTTGATAGCTGTAGCTTCTTTATTGTCTGTGATATAAGTGCTTAGCACAAGGCGAGGCACTATTTTTCATTCGACAAAACAAAATATACAAATACAATAAATAGATAGTTGACACGTTTTCCTAAAACAACTCACATGCTCACAGATTTTGCTTGCTAATTAACTATCTAGTGTGAAGTGATAGTTAATTTATAAGCAAATAAAGCTTCTGCCAGCCACTCACACAACCACTCATACTACATATATGTATAAGGAAAAGACAACGATTGGCGGTACCGATCGGTGTGGATAAAATAAAGATTAAAATTATCTAAAGCAGTACAAATTCTTGCCAGCGAGGCACGCCATCCTGCAGTTTGCCACGGAAAAAATGCGAGTTATACAGACTCTGACGCATACTGTCCCCATACCTTCTTTTAAATCTAATACTAATGAAATATTGTCCTAGGACAGTATTTACTATGAAAATGGACAATATTTCATTATTTTCAATGAATTAGTACGTATTTAATAATTTGAATATGGTCCTAGGACAATATTTTATGGGAAGGTACGTACTACCTGAATACAAACTACTTTCTTTTTGTTCTGGATGGGAAATCATCAAATTATCTCTCCCGCTCTGGGCGGAGCGGAAGGGCGTGTCAGATTTTTACTGACTAAAACCTACCAGTGTTCCTTCTATTACCTGTGCGCTAGGGCCACGGTTTCTTTTTTAAGCAACCCGCAACCCTGAGCCAGGAGGCATCGGTCTTCGTGGACCCCGTCACGATGTGCTGAAATCTTTTTGAGGCGCGCGTGAAACACAACGCGCCGTCGACCAAAGCCTGGTACTTACCGGGTCCGCCAAGCAAGCTCGCCCTACGGAAGCCTGGAGTTCAAAGTTAGTTCCCGACCGGACGTTTCCTGCGACGGCTAGAGAAGTGAAAGCGCTGGGATTCCCGCTCCCTCAAGTGCTCCGCCTCCTCCTTTGCCAGCATCACTGCTTCGCAGAAGGAGGCGACGGCCTGCCATGCGCTCTCCAGCCATGGCCTAGACCAGGGTCGGAGGCAAGAGATTTTTATTTTATTTTCGCCGATCGCCACGCCACGAGGACACTGCGGTACTCTACCCAAACCGGAGCGTTCTCCACTGTATGCTCCACCATGTCCTCAGGGCGATCCTCACAGTGGTGACTCCCTAGCGTTTCCTCCCGCCTTATCCGGAACAGGAACCTCCCTAAACAATCGTGTCCGGTGAGGACCTGCGTCAGGCCGAAGGGCGCAATACAAACTACCTTAAGTAAGGTGAGTGGGGGTAAGATGAGATAAACAGTGTTGATGGTTAAACTGTTGTAAAACAAAAGAATTTAAGTCAATTGCATCAAATGATGTTTTGGGTAAAAAAGTACAGTCAACTTGTTTCTATAAAGTTGACAGCAATCTTTTTGAAACAATATTTTATGAAAAAAACGTTAGTAAAATTGGTCTTAAGAAAAAAAATATGTAGGGGAAAGATGAAATGCTGAAGGGGTAAGATTGATATAGTGACTAAAATCGTATTCATTGTCATTATGCTTGTGTGGTGATCAATAAACCGTCTGCTTCAATAACTTGAAAATGAGTTACACTAAAAACTCGCATTCTAAAAGCAAGAAAAATAGATTTTTCAATTAAAATATATCGTTCTTACCCCGTTGAAACGGGCTGGCAGTCAGGGGTACTCAACATACAGATATTACATAAATTAATTAATCATGCTCATACATGACTGTCAAGTCTATAAATAAAACACACGTTTTAATTTAGGACCAAGTAGCCTATATTATAATTATTTTTATTAAATAAACGACAAGACAGCAGAATACAATTAAACATTATTAAAATATTATTACAAAGGAGGTAACATCACAGTTAAATAAAATCAGTCCGTTATAAGTACTCCTTATAAAACTAAAAATAAGTAACCTCTTATCAAAAATATAAAGTTTGGTTTTATCAGATCAGTTGGTAATCCCGCAAAGCAGAAGTAAGTAACTAAAATATTTAAAAAAATCACCTACTCGTATTTATGCGTCTCCTAATAATTAACAAAAAAGAAAAAAACAATTTTTTTTTTATCTTACCCCGTTTTTCATCTTGGGTACCTTCCGTCACCTTATGCCTATGAGTGTGCCTTTCCTCCAAAACGGTTCTAACGTTTTTGCACCTGTGTGGAATATACATAAAGAAACAAACGGAGAAATGTTTTCGGACTCCACAACTCGTACCAACTACCTTTTTTTTTAATACAAATTACAGTTTTGCATTCATCATCATCATAATCATCAACCTTTTCCACCCACTGCAGACTGGCACACTGGGCATAGGTCTCCTCTCATACAAAGAAGGATTGAGCGTAATCACCACGCTTGCTCAATGCAGGTTGGCGATTTCAGACTTAAAGTCCAGGTAACCTCAAGATGTTTTCCTTCACCTTGTAATCAGTCATTGGTGTAAGATATACTTAGAAAGTACATATAACTTTTAAAAAGTCACATTGGTACATGCCTGGCCTGGAATCGAACCCGCGCACTCATACTTGAGAGGCTGGTGTTTTAACCACTAGGCCACCACGACTTACGTTTTGCATTCGTTACTATTTTATCCTAAGACATGCCACTCATGTAATTCTTTCCCGCTTTGATAGCAGTTGTGATGAAATGTGATGAATACACAGTGAACACAACCTATGCTCACAAGTCGCGACCGTTAACCACAGCTGCTTTGTTCTTTTTTATGATTAACGGCGATCATTTTATCTGGCTCAAAAAAAATTACCATTTCGCAATTGTATTTATTTTTTAGTTTTAATTTTTCATTTCCTTTAAAGTTACTTTATACCTAGTACAGACGACAAAACATCAAGTTACTACAATCTGTCAGATTTCTTTATTACATTTTCATATATAAAGTATTAAAGCACAACGTTGATTGGGAATATCGAACAGTTTTGGTGCAATTTATCTAAAAACTTTGTTTGTCCTCAAACTAAACTAATTTTAAGTTACGTGTATCTTTTTCTTTCCATTTCGTTAAGAAAAGGATAGAAAATAACATTTTAGTTTAATCCTGTCAAAATAAGATACTCCATAGACAGTTTAGACGCGATTATAAACTGGCATTTTATCTTGTCCTTTACTTAACCCTTTCCTATCTGACGGTACTAATTTGTACCAGTAGCCTTACCATGAGTTTGTAAAAACGTTCTCGCTATCGAAAACTATCGCTTTGTCCCTGTCATTGTGGTGCACGTGAAAGAGACAAAGCTATAGTTTTCGATAGCGAGAACGTTTTTTCAAACTCATGGTAAGGCCACAGGTCATTCCCCGTCCTTTATTTCGATAATACGACCGCGAATTACGTACTTAATTGAAACTGACGATCTTTTCGAGTACCACCACTCTAGCCAATCACAGTGATTTATTTAAATTTTGCTTACTTACTGCCAGATAGTGACAGTTTCAAATTTTAACCTGTCTCGGATTTGAGTACTGCGGATTGGTTTTGTTTTAGAAAATATTTAAAAATAGAATAAAAGAGGTAAGTGTTATTGTTTTATTTTATTACATTAGATTGTAGTTTTAACTATACAATTAGTATTGTTTTAGATTATAATTTTAAATTTTAGTAGGAAAATTACCATAAAAATGTACGAGGACTTACAAGTATCGCCAGTGACTTTGATTGACAAAAAACGTTAATTAGATCGAATATATTATGATACTGGTTTATCATATATTTTAGATTTTTATAATGAATATTGCAAATAATACGGCTTTGATAGAAGACTTACTACTACTTACTTATGGAAGTATCCAGACTGTGCCGATAGAGATGTGGAATTGTCTGACGAAGAAAATGTTCGAGAAGAACAACTACCCTCGACTAGCAATTTTGATGAATATTTCAAGGCAGCAGTCGAAGAATATATGCAGAGCCAAGTTGAACCTAAAACTGAACTCGAGGAAAATGGTCCTAGTGCCGAAATAGACCAAGACGTAATTGTATATTCTATTTCCAACACAGGTCCAGATAATTTACAGACTCAGGAAACTGTTACGCCAAAAAAATTGTTTTGGGGTATTCTAGATATTGCATTCGTAAATGCATATATTATTCATGGACTCATAATGGAAAATATTCCTGTAAAAGAATTTAGGAGATCCATTGCGCAAGGGTTGACGACTATGAAGGATATCATCGGACTAAGAGGCGCAAAACTAGCTTCTCAACGTTGAAAGATGTTCGTTAAGGAACCGTGGGGTACATTGGCCTACGTTTGTGCCAAGGAGGTGTGAAGCACCTACGCAGCATGAAGAAAGTTCAGTGAAAACTCACTCAAAATGTTCACACTGCAATATTTTTGTTAATAAATGATAAAAAGAATTGTTTTGTAGAATACATGATGCTATTGTATAATTAATTTATAATTTTATTATTCATTCGAGTCCCTAGTTTATTACTATTTTTTTTTATTATTAGTAATCCAAAGTTCCTGACGGTACCTCTAAGTCTAGGTAATAAAAATAATATATAGATATAATAATAAAATCTGAAAAAAAGAAAATAGTTTTTAGTTTTTTTCTCGGTGGTAGGCCATAACATCGGCCGCCGGCAGAAGTTACCACCCACCAGACAAAGCCTTGCCGCCAAGCGATTTGTCGTGTTCCGGCATGATGTCTGGTGAAGCCGTACGGAGGACGGGTCTGAGAAGTTGTGTTGCGATGTGTGCCGGGTACGATACGCCTAATGTTGTTGTGTTGGGAGTTTGGTCGTGGAGGGTCTTCAGATCAATCTCCCTTTGGTGCAGCATCGTTGGTCGTGTTGTTGGGTTTAACTTAGCATCACCTCGCTCAACTGCCGTCTTCCTTCCTATTCGCTCAGTTTTTCTGAGTGAATAGGCTCTTAATAAACTAGCGCGATTTACCATCAACGATCGCATCACTGCTTACCATCAGACGGGATTGCGGTCAAGCGCTAGTTTATAGTTATTAAAAAAAAAAAAAAAATTGTTACCCCTTACCCATACAAAACCATAAAAACTATATTTTTCATTATTATTGTTACATTCGCTGGAAAGGGTGAAATAGAAACAAAAAGATGCACTAAACTTAAAATTTGTTTAGTTTTGTAGAAGAGAATCGGCGACATTGTCTCACGTAGCTAGATCTGCAGCCTGAACCACAGTTAATATTATTTTACACTAAAATAATAGCAACAGCGCAATCCCAACTAGTCGCAATCATGTGACAAAAATGAGTTCACCGATTATGCTGCTGTAGTTCCGACAAATCGAGACCTGAAAACTTGGGATGAAAAAGAATACGGAGCGAAGGATGTGTGAAACTTCCCAGTAACATCGCTTCATTTGTAGCGAGTAGGGTAGTTTGTGGATAATTGGTTAGCGTAATTACTGGTTATTCCCACTTAGCTGAGACTTGAGAGGTCGTTCTAATAAGATTTGGGTTGACTTTATCTGTAGAAATGGCTAAACTAACATGTCTTTCTTTACTGTTCTTTCTCAATGAAATAGAATGAAATATGGTTAAACTTTGTTTAGCTAGTGAAAAAGTATTATTCCCTTAGTAGTAAGTAAAGTAAGTAGTATTTCCTTAAAAAAACCATAGGTATAATGGTGCTGCTTTTTTATTTAGATAATCTCAAATTTTGGACTTTTTCTTAAGAATAAAAAAACTAGTGAATCAGCCACTGAATTGAGACTGAGAGAGAAAAATGTTTTTCTATTTTTATTGACACGTCCAAGGCATTTTATACAATTTCTTTCTTTCTTGTAGGTACTAAATTAGAGGCACTGAGTATCAGCTTGAACTTTTTAAAAGCTACTTTTCTCGGGTCGAATACAGTGTGTCCGAGTAGATAAACACCAAACTACACACTTGGTTACACGCGGCGAGCTTCGGGGAAGCCCACCCTTTCCCGTGTACCTACAGAAGCTTACTAGTCTTAAACTTAACAAATTTGAAATGTGCCCCGACTCCCTTACTCACAAATTAAACTAATTTCTTATATAAGTATATAAACTAAGTGTCTGCACTGAGTAACCAAATTATTATACTCATATACCTACCTGGAATTAACTGCTTGAAGTTAATTGCCAAAGTAGTTTTAAACAACATTGAGACAATTTGGTAATACACATTTGAGGTATAAATTCATTCAGTAATTAGTATTTCTTTAAATTTTGCTTATACCTGATTTTGCAAAGTATCTTTAGTCGTTGTCGGTTAGGCCTTGGTCTGATAGCCAGCCGTTGTTTACATACCTATTTTATTTTTCTCTATCTTCTCATTGCGAAACATTCCAAGCTCAATATTTACACTATAATTATATTTTTGACCTACAATCTTAAGTTGCGGTGAAATATAACATGTATTTAGTTTCCGCCGAGTTGTAGCGACAATATTTAATAACGCGTGCAAGTAGGTACGCTTTTGAAACGTTCCATGGTTATTATAAAGCGTCGATAAGTGACGAACCGAATAAAGTTTTCAGCAGCGAGCTTATACGTTTTCTGATTTAGGCGCTGCAATATTTTTTCGCGTTTTCAGAAAAGCGCGATTAGGTACTTGAGAATTATACATATTTTATTAAATCTAATTCTGTCACAAATACGACAAGGCACAATTTTTTTTTATGCAGCACACATTTACAACAGACTACACACAATTATTCGTTCTATTTATATCACTATTGTTTACATTCATCGGGGTGACATTCTCTAGAGAAAAAACCCCGTAAGAAAAAAACGAATGTGCTTAGGACCACACGACTGAAGTGAAACTTCTTTCGCTCCATCTGTATGTATATATATATAGGTATATATGTGTACAATATACACATGTTCATATATTAATTTTCTATAAATATTTAAATTTATTTCATGGTTTCATTGGTAAATTAATATTTTTGCATAGATCTTCTATTTTTATTGAAAAAAAAAAGGGGGGGGGGGGAGTGGATTCCCTCGGGCCAAAAGGTCGGGCTCTTCCTCGGGTAGTCCACGACCTCTGGTTCCCGAGATAATCCACGGGGGGGTGAGGTAATCAATGGGGGGGGGTAGTTTCGTGGGGATATTAAGGGGTGAGGGGGGGGGGGGTAAGGGAGGGGTATACAGGAGGGACTGTGAAGTAGGCGGTACCAAATTTTATGTTAACTGACCCCCTTAATGGTTGTCAGTCAACATAAAATTTAATGTATAGTGTTAAGTGCAAATAAATAAACAAATAAGTGTATCAGTGTCTCAAAATTAAAAAAAAAAATGCATAGATCTTCTATTTTTATTAAAAAAAAAAAACTCGCCGTAGACCTTGTAGTACCAAGCTCGCGCCACGGGCGCCTCTGTGCTTATATCCCCCACTTAACTTCCGTTCACCTTGCCCGATCATTTTTCGTAACGCTTTCGCCAGCTTACTCCCCAATCAAGCGTGCGTAAAGAAGTTTCACTTCAAAAACAAAGGATAAAAATTACTCTAGGAGCTACTTTCCTGCTGGAGTAACGTACAATTGGGTTGTATCCTAAAAAATAATTTAATGTCCATCAGATAGATTTATAAAAAATATTGAACACGTATTTTTTATTTTTTCTCTCATTCAAATACTTAGGAAGATATATTGATTTGAAATGTCGCATGACGTCACGCCGTGCTACAAAATATACAACGGCGTGCCGTAATTAGCCCCCACTCCGTAATTTTACTACGCTATATCTCAGTAGTTTTTGGTAATTTCGACAAAATGAAAAATACGGGTCTTAATTTTTTTTTTATTATCTAAAAGACGGACTAATTATTTTTTTGATTTTCATACCTTGGATACATCCCTATTACAACGACAACGTACAAATATTTATTCCGTAATATGTACTTGAATAACTTGCCAATATGGTTTTAATTTACAGGACTTATGCAAATAAATAGAGCAACCATTAGAACGTTACGTCTTGTCTTCCACCCATTCAGTTTTTATACCAACTACAGAAGAGAGCCTAGTAGCGCCATCTAGTATTGACTAAGCGATCATTACAAGCAATATTGAATTTATATGTCTACTAAATACCAAATTAACATTATATACCTATCCGATATCTGTAAAAGAGATTACTTTTCGATATTCATTAAGAATCCGCTATTACCACCATGCATACTTAATGCAGAAGAACGAGCGTAACTGATATAGTCCCAATAATTGGTGGCAGTGAGCCGGGCAGATTCCCCATAGGACCGAAGCCCGATGGGGCCGAACACGCATCGGAAGACGCAGCGGGGGTAGGCCCCCGACGAGGTGGACATGTTTATGTATCCAGCAGTGGACGTCTTTCGGCTGAAATGATGATGATACTTGACGCGTCATGGGTTTACATCAAGGACGACCTAGAGCGTCATTGCCCCCGTAATGATTTATGAATGAATACCTTCTCTTACGTTGATCTGTTTAGAGAAAAAGTTCTACGTGTCCTTAGATTCGATTCTTTTCGATGGTATTCATAAGAAATATGACTACAAGGTGGGATATTATTTATTTTAGGAAATTGTTACGGTGGTACTTAATATTGTTTGTAAATTTACTTGTATTAGCGTCAATATTGTTTGTGATAATAAACGTATTATTTACGGATAGGTAAACAGCAAAAAATGAAATTTCTTCTAAGGGCTGATTTTTCAATCACCAGGCAAGTTTTACTCAAGGAATTAAATTAACGTTTGGCAGTTTTTGTATGAAATAACTGCAATTTTGAAATAACATTTCAAAATTATTTGTTGAATGAAGTTATCAAATGATTAAAAAATTGGCCCTAAATGTAGTTAATTGTGATTTTTCATATTACAAAGAATTATCTATTATATTCATGGGACCATTGACCACCACCGTCTATGAACACGAATACACGCATTGCATAAATATAGGTTAGGTTCGTACCTTCTATAATTTAAAGAATACCTACAAAAATTTTAAATGTTCAGACGACTGTAAGAGTCACGCTGCCCGAAACTTAGTGCTCTTCTAGTCTCAGTAGTACGGTTTTGTCCGGCCCCGAACTACCGATAAGTACCAAAAAAATGTCATTAGTACGGTTATGACGTCAAACCGAACTACAGCTATAGGCTCAACAGTTCGGTTTGACGTCATAACATTTTTGGTATCGGTAGATTTTTTTTTAAATCTTTATTTAGAGAGCTTTGTAACACATGACAATGTCGCTTTGTAATGCAGCTAACATGCTAAGTACAAATTACAAAAAACATCAAATACGCTTTGTCACCGAGCCTCTGCCCCACGGCGCAAGGCAACCTCAACTATTTTGTAAAGTATCCTTGCTTTACCAGATAAAGGATATATAGATTATAGAATAAATAGGTAGTTCGGGGCCGGACAAAACCACCGTACTACTGAGACTAGAGGTTAGTGCTTAGGTAGGTACTTAAGCACTAACCTCTTAGTCTCAGTAGTAGGAAGCCTACGCGATAAAGTTGAAAATTTAATAGATTCGACTATGTACCTATTGGGGGTACCTTTATGTGCGTAGTCTGTATATTTACGCAGGTATTGGGCCCCGATTCCATTTTATTTTTCTTAAAAAGTTACTTTCGTCAGTTTAGACCAGTCAAAGTAGTGTGCTTCTGAAGTTTTTTTAGTCGCAATCGCGTCAACTGCCTATAGAGTAGCTACCTTAATTTTTGACAGGATTAAACTAAAAATGTTTTCTATCCGAAATTGTACCTATCTACCTAGTCTATTCAGGATCAAAGGGTTAAACTAAAATGTTATCTTCTATCCTTTTCTTAAACGAAATTGTACCTATCTACCTAGTCTATTAGGTAGGTAGGTATAGAATCACCAGACTTAAGGTAGGTAGGTAGGTACAAATAGAATAAGGTTTCTCGGTCCCAAACTCCACTCGATGAGAATCTTACGTATATATGCACCTATAAAAATTAGGTACCTATCTCAGATCAGACTAAGTAGGTATAAAAAGGCCACAACCACATCTGGTAGGAAACCAGTTGTCAACGTACGTAGGTACCTTTCCACCAGGCCTTAAATAGCTAGGTACCCTACGCAGAGTAATTTACACGGTGAAATTTAATTGCCCAAGACTTCAATAAAGTTGAATCAACAATAAAACTTGCCTTGTCCAATCATTTAGACGATGAAAGGAATTTGTTGCACCAATTTTATTACATGCCATAGGAAATTAAATTGCAGTGTAAATCACAAACCTACAACCAGAAATGCACTTTCACGAAATTTCTTTTTGCAGCGGTTTAATACGGCGCTGCCTATGAAACTTGGCAGATACCTATAAAACATACCACAACAGTGCAGATTCATTGAAGGTACCTTACCACTTGCGTATAGCATACAATCACACGCAAGATGCAGGAAACACTGCACGTCTCATACCATGACGCACAATGATTTACCCTACAGGAGGCGAAGTCCGAATCAAACCTATACATAAACCAGAGATACCAATCATTGCCACGGGTATGGCCTTAGCTAGCAAAGGCAGAAACAAATTTTGGCTACCATAAAAAAAAAAACTTTACCAGTCTGAACCCGTTAACTAATTTGACTATAGTTAAGGCCATACCTGCAACTCGTACCAATTCTAGAATTCACCTTGTAAGGCCATACCTGAACTCTACCAATTCTAGAATTCACCTTATAAGGCCATACCTGCAACTCTACCAATTCTAGAATTCACCTTACCATGAACGGTTTACCTTATTATCTACCTTTGCAGGTAGGTTACCTTTGAACAATTACCTTCGATAAACATTACCGAAAAAACCTTTACCTTCACCTTTCCATTACAGAGTAACCGAATTTACCTTTACCGTAATAAAACATTACCGAACCTTTATTACCTTCAATACCAAACATTACCTGCAACGCATCTCTAAACAACTAATCTACACTACTTAAAATTAACTTACAAATTTCATTCTACGACTAAAGACCTATGCAATCATTTGTTATTGAAATTATGATCACATAAGTAATTTTACGAGACAGCTAGTCAAAGAAGAGACTTTGACTAACTGTCTTTACAAAAGGAAGTATCAAACCTACCTTGTGCATCTCCAACTGCTCCACCTTCACCGCCTCCAGTCATATTGCCATCGCCAGTCGTTGAGCCATCAAAGCCTGTAATGAACCCAGAATTAGTATCTGTACAGAAGAGGTTACAAATATTTGGGGGAAGAGTAATATTTACCAGTCATTTCCATATTAGAGTCATCTTCGCCGAAGTTAGTTTCCTCATTGTTAGCGCCATCGTCATCATCGTCCCACATACTTTCGTTAACAAATTCAGGTTCCATTTTGGGTGCCACGGCGTTATTTTCGTCTTCGTCAGGTATCGTCACAAATTCCTCTTTCGCCGATCCTGACGGTCCGGCTTCTAAGGGATCCACACATTTTCGTTTCGCAGGTCCACTTTGTGAAGACGACGAATTATTTGACGCTATTGATGGCCTATTTGGTCGTTTAACCGCTACTGGAGTGGTGGAGGGCTTAGAATCTAAATCAGTCTCTAACTTAGTCATAACGGATGATTGCCTTTGTTGTGACGACCTCGGGCCTGGCCTGGAGGTCGGCTTTGGTTTGGATGGCGTGGAACTTTCTTCATTTTGATTTCCGGTTAGACCTTTCACTTGAAGCTGTTCCGCGGTACTAATAAACGATGCTAACTCTTCTTGCTTAACATTAACTTCACCTTGGTACATAAACTGTAATAAGTCTCTTAATGCTGAATGACTAACATCTTTTAAAAATACTGAAACAAAGAAAAACCCATTAGTGGAAAAGAAGTATTAAAATTTACGATTCAAAGTACAAATATCTTGAAAATTTAGCTCACCTATGGGATGTTGCGTGGGATTCATTTTGAACATCTCTTGGAAAAAGGGAGAACATACTGATAAAACTAATTTGTGTGCCTGTAATAGTCTGCCTTCGGCAGCGAGCGTAACATCTACTAGATCTCCACGCGACAGCAGGCCATGAAAGCCTGCTGACATGTTTGCATGGAAATTGTTCCAACATAGTGAAAATTGTTCGTCCGACGCCATGATGGCGGCGACCCCGAAAGGAACCTGAAACAAAATAAAAAATATGAATATCGCAGTTACAACATGGTGAAATTGAATGCACAATAATAATATCAAATAATGACCAATATTTACCTATCCTAAGCTTTGTACTTTATAAATCCGATATTAGAAACATTTGAACAAAATAATAAAACAATTAGAACTGTGACAAACCGTATGTATTCGTTACTGAGTAACGGGTGCGCTATCTAGTATGAAGTAACGAAACGTTACACTCGAATGCATTTCGTTACTCGTACTTTTCGTATGAGCACACCTACACTGTTTCAGTTCACGCAAGTGTAATGCATCAGAAAAGTCATGAAATTAATTAATGGCGCCACTGCCGCTTCCGTCATAGAGTATTGTAGCCTCATTGTCTAAAAATCAGTCCTTATGACTTTCTTGACGCATACGAATTCAGTCGTATTGCGTACGCGTACTGTTCGCTTACGCAACACGACTGAATTCGTTACTATATCATAACATAGCGTTTTATAAGGTGTCAGAAGTAACGAGTAACGTAACGATACGATAGTAACGAGTACTAATTGTTAAAGTAACGAATACATGCGGGTACACTTTTTTTCGTTACTTTTACACCTCTAAAAACAATGTTTCTAATGTAGCTCTGCACTCTCAGTATGTTTCATCCCACGTCCTCCCCGTTTGAGCGTTGTTCACGATGTGATGACGCAAAATCGACGTATACTGTGTCGTCACAACGATCGAATTGCACGAAGAATTGCACGAAATGTATTTCAGTCAATTATAAATAAAAAAATGCTTATTATAGAATTTGAAATAATAAAGTTGATTTTATTTATGTTTGCACATTTACTGATGTAAAATATTTGACAAAATTTGACTTATTTCGACATACACAATTTCTAGTAGCGGGAACAGTAAGGTTAGGTGTTGTAAAGCGACGACGTGATGTCCCACGTTAACCAACTGCGTCAAAACGAGAAATACATTGTTTATGATTTTAAATTAAAAAAATATAACCTTATGAAAATAAGTTATTATGTTAGGCACATAATTATGATACTATTACAGACATTTATTTTTTATAAAAACGTAATTTTCATTACAATGGAAATACTAGTCAGATCATAGTTTATCGTCTGTTAATATAATTAACAGGGAAAAGAGACGTCGAAACATAAAAAAAGTTATGTTAGCAAGAATAGTAAGTAGGAAGTTTTTTCATTATCCTATAAGTATCAACTATTATGTTTTTCTACTTTCTATTTACTTAAAAGTTTTTAAGTACTTACTCATAGGTAGTATAGTAGCTACCGTACCACTTATTTTTAGAAATGCTTGCCGCACCTACTTAGGTTACGTTATACGTACCTACTTAAGTTTCAAAATTGCAATTAAGTAAGTACTTACAAAAACAAAATTATATGAAGTAGTTACGTACCTACTAAGTACCTAGGTATGTAAGGAAATGCAAAGAAAAAAAAAAATCGTAACAATGAAAGAAGAAAGTTTAAAATCTTAGAAAAATACTTCCTCATTCTCATACCATACCCATAATTTAGATTGTACCACGTGAGCTCGATAAGTGTGATATGTACCAAAAATAGTGTGGTTTTTAATTACCTACTTAAATACTAGAATAAATAATATGAGATGGTTGACACATTTCATGAACTTACAAAATAGATGCTTGGATATGGTTTGTGTCGGGTACTAAATAAAGCAATAATAAAGTTGTTCCGCAAACCTTACCACGGCCTAGAAAGAGAAGGGAATATTACCATCTCCATAACAAATACTACGGATCAAAATAGACCTTAATCCAATGTAGTTTAGTTTATTTATGCACGCCGATCCGTCTTCTAATAATTTAATGTTACCAGCCCATAGAACTTTGAAGCATTTCGTGCATTTCGTTATTTTTCCACAACATTCCGGTGCCGCACGGTTTAAGTTTAAAGCACTAAGCACTATACTATGCGGTCTACACTAGTCGGCACTAATCTATAATATTTTTATTATAGTGCATGAGTTGTTGATTTTTGTAATTGACTGGTGTTTATTGTGCGAGAAATTATTTTTTTTCTTTTTTTTTTTATAAATATACTAGCGTTTGACCGCAATCCTGCCTGACGGTGAGCAGTGATGCGATCGTTGATGGTAAAGCGCGCTAGTTTATTAAGCGCCTATTTACTGTAGGCTTGAAGACACTCAAATTGTAGTTTGACAGAAACACCGTCGCTGGCAAATTGTTCCAGTCCCTCGATGTACGCGGTATAAAAGAGGAAGCGAAACGCTTCGTCCGGATCGCAGTGTGACTACAATGTAAGGGTGGAAACTCGCCGTACGACGGGTCGTCCGATGGGGGAATCAAATCATGCAATTCCCTTGCACACACACTAGAGTGCATTCTATAGAAGACCGAAAGGCTGGCTACTCTACGCCTGTGCTCCAGGCTTTGGAGACCGTTTCGAGTTAAGTCTGAGTCGCCAATCAGCCTCTTCGCACGCCTCTTCACTGAATCCAAAGTAGTCAGGTGACATTTCGCAGCACCAGCCCAAATGTAGCTGCAGTACTCCACACATGAGCGGACCTGTGCTTTGTACAACATTAGAAAGCAAGGCACCATTACCAAGGCAGCCTTGGTGTGAAGTACCGCCGGACCTTTGCGGTGGCGCCAAGTTTTCTGGCAGCCACCTTGGCCTTGGACTCAATGAACTGCCCAAAGTTAAGGTTACATAGAGGAAATCTCAACTCCCAAAAGCTGAAGGCGGTCGGTGCACTCCAAGGATACATTCTGATAAGTAGGAGCCAAGGTGAACGGTCTCCTTTTGGCGTCAGTTTTGTCAGAAATGACAATGTCGCTCTGTAAGACAATAATTATTACACACTAAATACAAAAATGTACATCTAATATATTAGGTACTTTTGTTATTATGCCTTTGCCCGTCTCAATAATTTTATATAAATAGCTTCCTTGCTTTCCTAGACAAAGGAAATGCCAAATGACTATTTTGACAGGACTAAAGTAATATTTTATCTTGTGTGATTCTGTCCTTTTCTTAATGAATTTATAAGAACAGGAAGCACTGAACTTTTTAGTTTGTGAATAAGGGAATCGGGAGCACTATTTAATTGTAAAAAAAAAATGTAAATTATATTCTATATAAAACAAATAACAGAAACATTTATCATTGTAATAAACATTTATATTTTTTCGCTCTCGATTCATTTTATTGAAACCATACTACGAAATCAGTTTCCTATCCGGGGCAGCTCCGGGCCGGATGGCAAGGCCGTATATGCATACTCCTTAATAAATTGCACGACAGATCGACGAAGCGGGGGGAAGGTAGGCATGGAGGGGAATAATAATGATGTGCCGGCTGATTCAGATTTGATAGAATTTTTTATAGGTAATTTCGGAATTCGGTAATTTAAAATTATTAGGGTAACCAATGCACGTAGTACGGACATTCAACAGAATAAGCTACGCCGGACACGTAAAAACAAAAGTGTGGTTGGTTACAACTATCAAGAATAAAAGACAAGCTTTCCAAGATGGCTTATCAACCGGCCCAAAAGTTCCGACAGGGAAAGGGAAAAGGTTAATTATATGAAAAAGGATTCCTGGAAGGTGGTTTACTAGTCTTTGAATCTAAATTTACAAAAGATTATCATGAAGAAATGGTGAAAGATTCTTTAATCGGTTCAATGGTATATATAATACCGAAGCTTGAACTAGGAAGTGTGGTTGTCATGGATAACGCTCCCTACCATTCGGTAAAAGTTGAAAAAATACCCACGGCCAGTTGGAATAAGCAGCAAATACTAGAGTGGTTGCAAAACAAAGGTATATCTATGGATATGAGTTATATGAAAAAAGAATTATTATTGAAAGTCGCCGAATTCGCCCCACATTATAATAAATATTTAGTAGATGAGACTGCTAAAAACAATGGCATTACAATTCTTCGTCTGCCGCCTTACCATTGTAAATTAAATCCCATTGAAATGGTGTGGTAGTTTGCTCCGAGCGTCAGTCACGGACCGTCAGGCGTCAGTGGTTCGATGCACACAAGTAGTAAAATCTGTATTCCAAAAATCCAGACTCGACACGAAAGTTCCTCTACTTTATATATTTTTTAAATGTCGAAAAAGTCTCAGCGTGTTGTACTTAAAAGCCAGGTATGAAAATTATTGTTACGAAACACATAATAATAAAAGAAAAGTAATTTAATTCAAAATTAAATTTTACTAACTAGACTTAATTTTATATTTAAAAGTAAGACTAATGTTATTATTTTTTTTTTTTTTTTTATTGTAGGCAAGAGAAATTATTTCTAAAGTTTACGATTTTATGAAAAAAGAAGCAAGTAAAAATTTTGCAGAAAAACTCACTGATGATAGAGCACCGCACAGGCTGTTGAAATATCTGAAAACACAGTGACTAGAATTCTACGCGAAAGAAAGGATTATACTAAGACCTTATATTAAAAAACAAAGAAAACTTCCGCAAGTACAGAGCTGACGAATTATTAAAGGAACATGGATTTACAGTGCTTCGGCTACCTCCTTATCACCCAGAGTTAAAATCAATCGAAAACATTTGGGGTATTGTAAAAAACGACGTAGCTAGCCGCAATATCAATCAAAAGTACACTTAGATTATGCCCATTTTAAATGAAGCATTTGATCGAAGAAATAAAGATGTCTGGTTCAATACTTGTCAGCACGTGGAAAAAATAGAAGACGAATACATGAGACACGGTGATCTTGATTTCAGTTTTATTATAAATGTCAGTGATACTTCAGAATCTGAATCAGATATTTCTGAAACGAGTGATTGACGATTTTCATTTCAATAAAAAAAGTTCCATAAAACTTTTTCACGTATTTCATTATGTCTCTAATTACCTCCTATTATTATATAAAAATTGTATTATAATCTTATATTAACTAATAATCACGTAAAATATCCACACCTCAATTTTCCTTGCAGTCGGGTAAAGAGTATAAAATTGAAGTAGAGCATCTTTTACTTTGACCATGACGCTCTCTCCTGATTAGTGAATTCATTGTAGTGTGGGTGTGCACTCATAGATAATCGTTGTGTACGGATAACACTCAATCATTGACGGAAGCTTGCACATATATACTATAAACGGTTAGGAGGAATAGTGGGGCGCGTCTTCGTGGATTGAACTATCTATAATACATAATTCTTGAAGTGAAACTTCTTTACGCACGCTTGACTTGGGGAGTAAGCTGGCGAACGCGTGACGTAAGCGTTACGAAAAGTGATCGGGCAAGGCGAACGGAAGTTAAGTAGGGGATATAAGCACAGAACGCGCCCGTGGCGCGAGCTTGGTACTACAAGGTCTACAACGAGTTTTTTTTTTTTTTTTTCAATGAAAATAAAGATCTATGCAAAAATATTAATTTACCAATGAAACCATCAAAATCAAAATCAATTTTATTTGTATAACATAGGTAGTGAATACAGTTCTTAAATTTATGTTTATAGGTCGCTAGGTCGCTATGGTATGCTAAGAAGCGTACAAATACTTGCATGCAAAATATTAACATTTTTTTGTCAATCATGCTATATGCAAAAAAAAAAAAAAACAAATGATTAATTATATAATGTCAAAATAAATGATAAATGAGTAAAAACAATGTCACAATACGGAGTAATTTCGCTAGTCAAAATAAATAAGTCTACATTAATTTGTCATTTAGGAATTCATCAGTTGTATAATAACATTTCGCAATTAATAAATGTTTTAATTTTGTCTTGAATTGTATAATATTCAAATTTTTTATGCCAACTGGTAATTTGTTGTAGATGCGCGGTGCCATTCCTAAAACACTCTTTTTTACTAAAGCAGTATTACAACGCTGATTTTTTAAAACATTTGCATATTGACTACGAATAGTAACATCTCGTAACGTTGACACCGTTTCAAACAATCTTATGTTTGTCTTGACAAAAACACTAATTTCATAAATGTACAATGATGGTAAGGTTAAAATTTTCAGCGACTTAAAAAATGGTACACAGCTATCGTCAATTTTCAGACCATACATCGATCTTATGCACCTTTTTTGTGCCTTAAATATGACATCTTTATCAGTAGAGTTTCCCCAAAAAATAATGCCATATCGCAAAATTGAGGCTACTAAGCCATGATATGCAACTAGTAGCGCATCGATATTTATTTTTCTAGCAATTTGGAAAAGTGCGTACGATGATCTATTTACTTTTTTACTTAGGCCATCTATATGGGCCTTCCAGTTTAGTTGGTTATCCAGTAATAAACCTAAGAATGTTGCTACTTTAACCTCTTCAATTTCACAGTTACTATGTCTGATATTTACTTTTGGTGCTACAGTTCTTTGATGATAGTGCATTATTTTCGTTTTTTTACCATGAAATAAATTTAAATATTTATAGAAAATTACAAATTATTAATACATGTATACAGTATGTTAAGAAAACCCTGTCCGACCCGTGAAGGTGTTGTTAGGTATCGATAACTGATTCTACTAATGCATACAAAACCGGACTAAACTTAAAAAAAAAATCCCCCTAAAAAAATAAATATTATTTCGCAAAAAGAGGTAACTTAATAAATGGGCGTTAACCACCCTTCGCGTGCCCTGCCGCCCGCCCCGTGCGGGCGGCAGGGCACGCGGCACGTGGTCGCATCGCTATTCGCTCATAATAATACCGGTGTTGTCACTTTTTAAAAATTACCTTATTTCGGGGAAATTGGAATTAATTCGCGGGAAAAAAAAGATTATTTCAAAATTCATTTGTATTGGTACTATGATGAATACGTAAAATTTTATATTATATTTGGTCATGTGTTTACCTAACCTTTATTATCCTTATGGGTCGGACAGGGTTTTCTTAACATACTGTATATTGTACACACACACATATATATACATACAGACGGAGCGAAAGAAGTTTCACTTCAGTCGTGTGGTCATAAGCACACTCGTTTTTTTTTATTTATTTTTGTTTTGAAATATTGAATGGATATATTTACATACAATAAAGTAAATTTATTTTTTCAGATAAGCCTCGCGTGTACGTCTTAAAAAGTACCAAACCTATATGGTATGGTATGGTATGAGGTACCTATGATCCCTTTATATTAAAAACTGCAATAGAAACATGAAACCGGAAATAAATCTCTAGTTAAAATACAGAAGCGTAGCGTGCCTTAGCGGGGCCCCGTATAAAAATTTGTTTGGGGGCCCTTAGGAAGGGTAAAGAATTCTCACAAAAGAAAAAAAAAATTGCATAAAATTAATAGACCATAACCATAACATAACATTGGCCGCCGGCAGAAGTTACCACCCACCAGACAAAGCCTTGCCGCCAAGCGATTTGTCGTGTTCCGGCATGATGTCTGGTGAAACCGTACGGAGGACGGGTCTGAGCAGTTGTGTTGCGATGTGTGCCGGGTACGATGCGCCTAATTTTGTTGTGTTGGGAGTTTGGTCATGAAGGGTCTTCAGATCAATCTCCTTTTGGCGCAGCATCGTTGGTCGTGTTGTTGGGTTTAACATTGCATCACCTCGCTCAACTGCCGTCTTCCTTCCTATTCGTTCAGTTTTTCTGAGTGAATAGGCTCTTAATAAACTGGCATGCTTTACCATTAACGATCGCATCACTGCTTACCATCAGGCGGGATTGCGGTGAAGCACTAGTTTATAATTATTAAAAAAAAAAAAATCATCGTAATTATCTGTCTGTCACTTTTCCAAAATTTGAGAACTTCGCTTCCCCCGGAACCGTAAGGAAAATCCGAGCTCTCATTGGATATCGCTCGTCGCCTGCAGTCGCTGGTCGCGCGCAATGTGCAGAGCCCATTACGCGGGAAAAAGAGAAATTGCGTTTTTGACTTTTGTCATTTGTGAAATAAAAAAAAAATTGGGAAGTTTTTATTAATTTTTGCTTACGCGAGTTTGGGGCCCCCGTGGCCCGGGGCCCTGTATAATTGATACGGCAGATACGGCGGTAGCTACGCCCCTGTTAAAATAGCTAAACAATTTAATAGCTAAATCTGTTTTGCACGATTTTGCGAAGGAATTGCATGATTTAATTCCCCCATCTCCGTTCCACCATCGGACGACCCGTCGCGCGTCGTACGGCGAGTTTCCACCCTTACGTTATTAACACCATTACGATCCGGACGAAGCGTTTCGCCTCCTCCTTTATACCGCGTACATCGAGGTACTGGAACAGTTTGCCAGCGGCGGTGTTTCCGTCGGACTACAATTTCAGTGTTTTCAAGGCTAGAGTGAATAGGCTCTTAATAAACTAGTGCGCTTTACCATCAACGACTGCGTTAGCGACCGCGCCCACACCGGTGCCCCGTAAAGGGCCATGGACCGCACGGCCCCCGCGTAGAGCCTCCGGCAGGAGGCGTTTGGTCCCCCTAGATTGGGGAGGAGCCGCCTAAAATCATTTTACTTGGAATTATTATCAGTTTCGCGTAAACATTGCTTCCGTATAGACGATTGGTGTATTGTGTGATCAATTCGTTTTTTAACGTAGGTAATTTAAAATGCTGATGTGTCTGGATGTGAGTGAAGCTCGTAGAGACTATGAGATCCGTTTTGTACCCCGGTCCCGCGTGATTGTGCGTTACAACGTCTGTACAATCGCGACTACGTAACGCGCAGTGTTATTGAAGCTCGTGGTGTGTTCGCTGGTGTAGGGAAACCACGCATCCACGATCCGGATATTGAAAATCAGGTGCTCGAATTATTCAACGAGGACCTGTGACACGAGAGCTAGGCATTAACCATATGCAAGTGTGGAAGGCCATGCATTAGGTCAAGTGAGTTCCCTATAGAATCTAGTGAGTGACCTATCAGCACCGCTACGGTTAAGCGCGTGACCGCGTGACCTGCCTCGTCGTCCGCGCTACCTGTTTTTGCGAAATAATATTTATTTTTTTAGGGGGTATTTTTTTTTACGTTTAGCCAGGTTTTGTATGCATTAGTTGAATCAGTTATCGATACCTAACAACACCTTCACGGGTCGGACAGGGTTTTCTTAACATACTGTATAACCTGTATAACCACAATAACCGATACAGTTTGATAAAATTTGAAGGTTTTTATTAAATGCCTATAATTTTCAAACTGCATGGGGTAGAATTCTTTTTTATAATTTTTCTCATGGTGGTTACAATCAATCATGTCACCCCGTTTCGGTTCGGCATTGAATTCCGGAACACTCTGTATAAGCTTTCTGGTGTTTGATTCTATTTGCTATCGCTTATTTGACCGAGAGTTAACATTTTCGTCGATGGCTTGTTAGTCACAAATACCGCAAACAGCAAACAAAGTCCCAAGCATCCAACAACAATCACCCAACACAAACAGACATTCACATGCTCGGTGAAAGTTCATTACATTCCGAATCGGCAAACATGGCGGACGTCGAGCTTGTGGCAAGTATTACTTTCGGGTTGACATATTTTTATTATAATTTAAAACAAGCGAAAATAGAAAGAAAAAAAAAGAAGAAAGCGAAGCCGATGGTGGATGATTCAATTACATAAAAATCGTACCAGGTACTGCTTTAGGCCTGTTATTTGGGCTTTAAATTGCTGTGTTATTTAATTTTACTTAAAAAATTCTATTGGTTTTAGACAATTTATAGAAGTAAAATTTAATGAAGCTCATTAAATTTTACTTCTATCTCTCTTCTGAACTCCCCAGATGGTTCGTGAAGAAGCCTTCATAATTTCTATCGCATGAGTTTCACAGATTATGAGTATTTGCTAGGCAAAATTTCTCCTCTGATTTTGAAACAAGATACATACTTCAGGGAAGCTATAAAAGCGAAATATCGTCTAGCAATAGGTAATATTAAGGTTTATCGCAACTGGTGACAGTTATAAAAGTTTACACTATTTATTCAAAGTGTCTACCCAAGTAATTTCAAAAATTATACCTGAAGTCAGCAAAGCAATTAATGATGTTCTAAGAAATAAAATAAAGGTGATTAGTTTTTATACATTTTTATTATCAATAATTTGAAATGAAAAACTAATTCATGAAAAATTAAGCCGATGAAACTATCTTTAGAATTGGACATTCTAAACATTTATCTACGTACTCAAGATTATATTTTTATTTGGCTTTATTTTTCATGAATCCTGTAATTAGGAAAACTTGTTATAGTAGTCATATTGTAGGTAGTCACTCAATTTGAACAATCAAAGTCTTCATAGTTTAATTACAGCCTCAAATCAACTCATTATATTTGGAAATCAACTCGAAGGATAGTATTTGAATAGTAGGTGTAGAATTTGACGTACCCGATCGGTTTAAATAAATGTGATTTTGAAAATTGGTTGGAGTGAATTGATAATACTGTGACTTTTGGGCGGTTAATAGCTGGTTTAAACCTAAAACTAAAGTTGGTCCAGAATACGAGGTTTCGGAAGATGACGGTCGGTATGGAGTCGATTTTGAATTATTTGGCAAAGGTTCAGAATATGATGTTTGGGAAGATAATGGTCGTATTGAAATTGGTGATGTTTTTGGTAGTGGCACAGATTATGACTGATAAGGGGCTGAGTGAGGAACTGAAGATGGGGTCTGTCGGTGTAGGAGTCTCTCTTTAATTCTATTTATAAACAATGTGTCTATATCATACATGAATAGTTTCCTCTCATCCGGTGAAAGTTCACGCAGTTTTTTCGCTAGTAATTTTCCATAAAGTTCGCAGTCGTCGTCTTCTTTTGGTGGTGGTGGTGAATACTCCCTCTGTCTTTTGCTTAAAATATTAGTCAAGTGTCCAAATGCTGACGACATTTGCCGTTCTGCTGTGTCAGTAGCTGGACGACTGCGCACTAGTTTTGGTGGAGGGACAGGCTGCTCTAAATCATTATTTTCAACAACTTCTTCGTCCTCTATAGCTTCAGTTTCATTTTCTATAGCTGCAGTTTCATTTTCTTCTGACAACGCTCTCTGAAATAAATACATTAATTTTATCAACTTCATTTTGATTGTTTTCAGATGCCATCAACGGCTGATGCTTGGATGAATATAGAAAGAGGGTATAGAAGAAAATTTACACACTGTCTCGGTTCCAGAGACGGCAAGCATATTAATATATAAAGTCCACCGCATAGTGGAACGGAATATTTCAATGACAAGAAAACGTTTAGCATCGTTCTATTGGCATTAGTTGATGCCCACTACAAATTAATATTTGTTGATATAGGATTCCAAGGGAGAATAACATCAGGACAGCATAACATCGGTTTGCCAAAAAGAATATTCAATCAATATTTATCTAGAACTCGGGTAGTAGTCGAAAACACATTTGGATTTTCAACTTCTGTATTTATCGTCGTTCAATTGATTTAGACCCCAATAATGTATCAGAAATAATGACCTGTGTACTACTACATAACTTCCTACTAAAAAAACTCCCCAGAGAGATAGACCCCCCCAGGAACGTTTGATACGATTAACAGAAATGGTGAAATAATAACACCTGGATCTTGACGAAAATATGAAAAAGAATATAATACAATTCAGAATATACCAAAAAAAAAAACCGTAGGTCAACCATGAATGCCAAACAGATAAGGGAAGAATTTACGTTATATTTTTGTAATAGATTAACTTAGCATTTTAAATTTATTTTAAGTATTATTTAAAAATTATCCCTTAATATAGAAAGGTTAAGTGAATTATTGGATAAGTAAGTAGAAGAAGGATAAGTAAGTAGTTAGTAATATAAAACGGATAAGTAAGGTCACACAGGGTGTAACAAAAATTAATTAAGAATGAATAAACCATAATGATAAAAGTCGTTTTACTTACTTCCTCTGAATTTACCTTATTTGAGAAGTTATATACCGGACCTAAAAATGACTCCATCAGGTCATAAGCAAACCAAATCGGTTTATAGACATCATCGGATCCTGGAAAATGAAATAAAATTATATTCGAAACAAACATACTTAGTAGGGGGTGTTTAGACATAAATATTTATTGATTATTTTAACTTACCTGCACCAGACCGAATAGAATTCTTTTTTTTCTTCAGATGTCTACGGAACGTAGCCATCAGTATTTCTTTTTTGGTCTTCAATTCCTTGACACTTTTATTCATTGTAATGCTGATTCGAGTCCATGCTTCATTAACCTTTTGCCGATTTTTGTGATCGGCATCTTTAGAATTCCAGAGACATGGCTCATTTTGATAAGCCTCCAAAAATGACAGAATCGTAGGTGCTGACCAATCACTCATTTTTTTGCTTTCGCGCAACGGAAAAGTGTACCAAGTAAATACGTCCGCCACCCGAAAGCTCGTACGCATTACTGATCGCTGCCAACCCTGTGGATACCTCGCAAACAGTTTGCCAAACATCCTTTGATCTGGCAAGAAAAACCGACACCGATGCCGAACACTGCCCAACACAAATACAAACAGGCAAACAAAGACAAACACCCACCCACAAGTCCGTGTTTGCTGTTGGCTGTTTGCCGTTGTTTGCCAAGCGTGTGGAGGGTCCTTAAAAGTCTGTACAAACAACAGGGTTAATATGGCAATAATTTCCGTAGTTTTAATTATTTTTGAGATAAAAAGAAATACTTATATGTATTATAAATATAAACCGATTCTGAAAAACTATTTTCAGGAAGTGCCTTAAATTATTTACATGTTGAATACACATAATTCTGTAAAATCATATTTGTTATGCTCGCGAATAATAGGTACCTTTGGTTTTGTCAATTTTGCACGACATAAGTACGGACAGCAGGTCAACATGCCCGAAACTGACAGAAATTCCCAATAAATTTTGAGCCTTAATATTTTTTACATTAATTTGAAAATGTTATAAAGAAATCTGACAGATTGCAGTAGCTTGATGCGCTGTCGTTTGTACATGAACCACCACCATGAACAAATTATGCTAGTACAGCCAATAGATTCCGTAAAAATCTCACCATCAAGCCACCCAAAGTTAGGTAAAGTTAGCCAAAAGTATTAAGCGACCGTACCGACGACAGCAGGTCAATAAGCTACCCCAAACTGTCAGATATTCCCAATCAACTTATAGCCTTAATGTTTTAGAGATAAAGTTGAAAATCTAATAAGGAAATCTGACAGTTTCTAGTAGCTTGATGTGCTGCGCACTTGTGTTCATAGCGATTCTTTAACCATACATTTAGACCTTTTAACGTCACTTAACTTTTATAATGGTTTATTAACAAGCACCACAGTGATTAAAGTTTGTTTTATTAACGACGATTAAAGTTAAGTGACGTGCAAACGTCTAAAATGTGCGGTTAAACAATAGCTAATCACTAGTTAACTTTAAGCAACGTTTATGAATAAGGGGGAGTGTGTTACGCAATTACCTTCCAACACCCTAATTGCGAGCCCCTTAGCCACTTCATCAAACTTAAATATAATAAATAATTATGAATCGCTTCGCTTTAATAACCTTGACAGTATGATTAAAAGCACTACATGGATGTAAAAAAAATCTGGTATCACTCACTATCAGTAAACAGATTCGCAGACAGGATTCAACAAAAATTATCACCGGCTGGTAGGTATTTAGCAAGACGGATGACGATTACCACAACTCGTGGGTTGTCCAGTTGCGACAGTGTCATTGTCACAGGAGTTAGTGATGTATCGGCTTTGGATGTGGTTTGTTGCGCTTGCGCTGGTAGCGCTATGGTATACTCCGGCGCAGGCTGTAGTTGGAGGCGCTCCTGCTTCACCCCCTGAACCTGATGCTGCGGTGATCTTCACCCAGCGGCATGGATTTAGCGCCCGTGTCGAAGGAATAAAGGATGATAAACTTGGATATTACAGCTTCTTTGGGATAAGGTAAGGTTAATTCAACTTATGTAAGTTTAAGCCCTTTATGCCGCTACTGACGCCCCCTGCTGCGGCCGGTCGGTAGCGCTGCAAACGCGACGCCCCGAAATTTTCAAATCTGCAATATCTTCGAAAATATTCATCTAAAACATATGCTGTAAATGGCGGTATAGTTCTGGTTAAAATTGTTTCAAAAATTGGCCAGTATTTTTCGTGAAAAGTAAATGACAAAAAAAAAAAAATGTGGGATATCCATAAGAGATAGACATATACCATCGCGGACTATTTTGTAGACCTTATCAACGTGTACAATGTTTATTTAGTACATTATTTTGATAAATCTCGTAGGGTAGCCTGCGTTTCACTGCAAACGTGGAACAAAATGTAATTATTTACGACATCACATTAAAAACCTCAAAAATAATAGTATTTCTCCACTATTTAATGTATACTATTATAAATATAAACCTTTCTCTTTAGTCACTCTTATCTATTAAAAAAACACATCAAAATCCGTTGCGTAGTTTTAAAGATTTAATCATACAAAGCGGCATAGGGAAAAAGAAAGCGACTTTGTTTTTTAATATGCAAGTGTATAGTAGTGATTGTCTTTGGTATTCGAAAATGATCCTTATAAAAAGAGTCATAAAGTTGTAGGTCGTATATCATCAAGGTTTGTAGGCTATACAATGATCGCTTTTTCCAAGAACCTAAGAAGCTTAAAAAAAATACATTTTTTTTATAATGAGCAGGCACAGATGACTGCAGGTCAAGCTACCTGAAACTATGAAATATTCACAATTTACGTTTTAAGCCTTAAGGCTTAGCTTTAGCGATAAAGTTGAAACAAAGAAATTAGACCGATTTTAGTAGCTTGATGTGCTGTTGTCTGGGCACTAGTGTACCACAAGCAGTACTTACGATTACGATCTCGTCTCTGTAATGTTTAATAAGTCCTGTATCATAGACGCAAAAAGGGGAAGAAGTTCCAGTGGTTATACAGTATGTTAAGAAAACCCTGTCCGACCCATAAGGATAATAAAGGTTAGGTAAACACATGACCAAATATAATATAAAATTTTACGTAATCATCATAGTACCAATACAAATGAATTTTGAAATAATCTTTTTTCCCGCGAATGTATTCCAAATTCCCCGAAATTTGGTAATTTTTAAAAAAGTGACAACACCGGTATTATTTTGAGCGAATAGCGATGCGACGACGTGCCACGTGAACTACCGCTCGCCGCCCGCACGCACATTTATTAAGTTACCTCTTTTTGCGAAATAATATTTATTTTTTTAGGAGGATTTTTTTTTTTTGGTTTAGGCCGGTTTTGTATCCATTAGTAGAACCAGTTATCGATACCTAACAACACCTTCACGGGTCGGACAGGGTTTTCTTAACATACTAGAGCGTAGTACAGCTTCTGATGATCATTCCATGGGTTATTACATTACATTCTTATAGCCTAAGTGTAATTATTAGGTTAAACCTTAGTTTTCTTAAGTAGATTTTTTTGTAGTAAGTAGTTCAAGGCAGAGATGTTACGGAGCTTCGACTCGTTAAGTCGGAACTTCCGATTAGTATCATACCTTCGGTTCCGATACTTTTAAATCGGAGGTTTTAATCGGAGATTATAAAAGCATAACATAGCGGCGGCGGCCTGTCGACTGTTATGAACAAGTTCATTACATATCACGCGGAGAATCACCTAAGTCCTGCTACGTGCACAATGCACTCTATCGTTAATTATTTTTTCAGTTGTAATTAGTTTGTTACGCACACGATGACACGACACGTTAATAGGTTATAGACATTTCTTTTGATTTTTCGCTAGTTTTAGAGTCAATTTCTTTGAGTTGATTTAACTTGTTTCAAAGCTTTTGTTCATTTAATGTAATATAATGTGCTACTTTGGGTTTTAATTAACTTCATTTAATTTCTTGTTCATTTTTAAATACATATGCCAATTTTATTTTCACTGTTTGTGTTTAATTTTACAAAAATTAAATGAAAAAATTGGCTGAATAATGTTTTTTTGTGTTTAAATTACAAACCTCTCTCTTACCACTGCCTCCGGTAAAATCCTTCCGGTTCCGACTCCGATAAATCAAATTTAAAATCTCCGACTCCAGTTCCGGTTCCGATATAACTACCTCCGTTACATCCCTAGTTCAAGCTATCAAAAATAAGTACATACGGCTACATATCAAGTTATAGTAGTTAGTTTTAGCTGACCTCTCATTGTATAGGTTGTTAGTACAATCAAAAGCCAGCTTATACTAGGTACTCGCTGGGACAGCTTATAATGTGTAGCCTTGGGTACACAGAAAATCTCAAACCATACACGATAACACCAGGGGCCCTAGTCTACTATTTTTATAAATTTGTCATTCTAACACGATTCCATTGTCATTGTGCTAAAAGTACGTGATCTGCATCATCATCATCATCAAATTCATAATGATCGGGTCAAAGGTCTCGTAATGGGAATGGCGATAGAATGACATTGCAGTATTGCCATTATTTTAAGACCCTAAGAAGATTAGTAGAAAAGATTTTCTAAAAATGTCTACTCAATTTGAATATTTATTAATACGGAATGGAGTGTCAGGTTTGACCACTGGAAAGTCATAATGACACCATTTTGTTAGTAGATTACGAAACATGACAAAATCTATCATTATGAGATCAATGGACCATTCTAATACTATTGTAATAGCAGATTAGGGCCCCAGTTTGTTGGTGACTGTAACAGGACCTTCGACTTTAGTAATATCTTAATTGTTCTACTAACTACCAAAGGAAAAAGAAAGAAGAAAAATCGCATTTTCCTTTCTTACTTAATTAACATCTTCTCCTGCCCATAACTACATATCTTGGAACAAAAATATTTTGACAAATCCGATGTTAATAATTTTTGCAATATGTAAATTCAAATAAAAATATCAAATCTAATTATAAGTGAACAAACAGTTTGACGGATGCTGATAGTGGTTTCCGCTGTTTTTGTGATCGGCAGCTTATACCAGTACCTAGTAGGTACATACTTTCATGTTTTTTTTACAGCTTTATTTTTACGGAGTTTTTTCTGTAAAGAATATACCACCCCGATGATTGTGTACAAATGCATATAATTACTCTACTTTAAAAATAATGAACCTTACAATAAAACCCGATAATGAAACCTTATAATATAGAGAAAGAAAGTATTCTAGCCTCATATGGCAATGGTGAAGTCAGAATGCTATTATAGAAGCCTACATTAGCGTTACTGGCAAAGGCTTGACCCGTTTGGGCTCCTAAAAAAACTATCATCATTATCATTAACCTTTTATCGTCCCACTACTGAGCACAGGTATCCTCTCTTACAGAGAAGGATTGAGTGTAATCATCACGCTTGCTCAATGCGGGTTGGCGATTTCAGACTTAAAGTCCAGGTTTCCTCAAGATGTTTTACTTCACCTTGTAATCAGTCATCGGTGTCCAAGATATACTCAAAAAGTACGTATAACTTAGAAAAGTTACATTGGTACTTGCCTGACCTGGAATTGAACCCGCACACTCGTACTTGATAAAGCGTGGTGGCTTAGTGGATAAAAAAACTGTACTTTCATGTTATATCAAGTTTTTAGGTGTCATGTGAAATAGTTATTAACTTATACAGAGTGGTGCTGACAATACGACAATAAATTAAACATCGTGTACCTCAACACATTCTCAGTCTACTCATAAAAACCATAAGTATAAATATGTGCATTAGTTTAGTCACAGGAAATTATTTATCATTTTTCACATTTTCTACATGTACACGTTGATAAGGAAACGCTTACAGGATAATGACCGCCGCATCCTGCGGTACCAAACTTTAATGATAATGGCGCGAAAAAAGCAAGTCGATACAGGATCGCGCTGTCGCCTGTCGCCGGTCGCAGGTCAGTGAACCAATAATTTTAAAGGATATTCTATTCCGTTTGCAATTTTATGCGATTTAGTTTGTTTGAAATTTTATTTTTTTATTTCTGATGCTAGGTTTTTTCTATGGTTTAGGATTATTCCTATGAACCAGCATTGTTCGTGTTTTCATTTATTGTCGTATTGTCAGCACCACTCTGTATAAGCATTTTTGGCAACTTGTTCGGAAGCTATCCTGGAGGACGAAAAACATGGCATATAATATGAAAGGCATTACGATCAACTGCCAATATATGTGAGTTACGCAGCAACCCCGCTGTTTCTCACTCCTCACGTTTTTGTCAACTAAAGTTTACATAAACGTAAGCGTTTTAGAAAAAATGTTTCGTTGATGGTAGGGTATATGTATTGGATTATTAAGTTCCCTTTATTCATTGAGCTAAATAGTGCTGATCCAATGCTTCATATCCATGATTAGGCGCCATTGGTTGATATTTTTATTTTATTTTTTTCCTTATTTTGTACCTGTCCTGTGTTTTGATTTACAAGAGTGTCCATAAAGATTTTTTTACCGTTCTTGCCCATAGGAACGTACTACATTTTAGAATGGGCTACTCCATGGCAATTTTATAAGTACCTGTGAATAGAATACCTATTATTATGATTTTCATTTTACCTTTTTTTTTAACCTAACCTTCTGTATTTTATCAACAGATATGCAGAACCACCAGTGGGTCCCCAAAGGTTTCAGCGGCCCATCCGCCGCTACCTCGCCGGGGAGATGATGGCCAACCAACAGTGCCTTCCATGTCCCCAACCTGACCCTTACTATCCGAAGCGGATCATAGGCCATGAAGACTGTTTGTGCCTTAACGTGTACGCCCCTAAAATGCCTGCTACAGAGGAAGGTATATCAGATGGTCGATTCTGTAAAAATCTTACCGGTGGGTGAAGTTAAACTTAGTGCCAATAGTCTTAATTCCTTGACGTTAGCTGGGATGACACAGCCTTTACCTTCACTTCACCTACATTTTCATGATCAGATGGTTACAGAATCAGACTGCAAACAACATCAATAACTGTTCCGTTTTAAAAGAAGAATATTATTGACACTGAATTCAATGCTTCTGACACTCTGACCTATGTATTGCAGGAAGCCCAGTTGTCTTCTTCATCCACGGTGGTAACTACAGGTCTGGATCGACAGCATCGTATGGCGTAAGCTTTTTTTTATTCTTTTTCTTCTTCAGCCTATGGAGGTCAACTGTTGGACAAAGACCTCCCTCAAGGCTTTCCACGATGACTGGTTTTGTGCTGCCCGTATCTATCGGTTTCCCGCGACCTTCACCAGGTCATCGGTTCACCTTGTTGGGGGCTCCAGTACGATGCCTCTTCCGGTACGTGGCCGCCACTCCAGCCTTACTGCTCCATCAGCCATCAGTTCTACGAGTAATGTGCCCCAACCTGCCTGCGAAGCGTGGGGATTAGGGCAAACCCCCCAATGACGCTGGAATAATAATGCACTCGACACAGCTTTTTCTTCTTGCAATGTCTTAAATATTGAATCTTTCATTTTACATAATTACGCGTGCTATGAAATGAAATCGTTTATTAAGCAAGTAGGATCACTGATCACTTTTACACGTCATATGTTTTTTTTTTTTTTTTTTTTAAACTAGATGAAGCCGGCACTTCCTAACTGACTACCTCTAAGAAGAAATAGTCGAAACAAACTCAGGGATCATCGTCTTTTTTCAAGTCCAGACATTAAAAATGAAAATGCTTACAATAATTTACGTTATAATTACGCATATTACTTAATAACAATGCTTAACAGAGCGAGCAGCTCAGTCCCAAGCTTTTTTGTCTTCTAAATAATCTGAGATTTTATAATACCCCTTTTTGTAAAGTTTGGCCTTTATATAGTTTTTATATCGTTTAATGGGTTCATTGACCCATGAACGAGTTGCCTACTCTGTGGAGACGAGTGTGACATCACACTCGTCTCCACAGAGTAGCAAGATTGTCTGCACAGAGTAACAGCAAGATTGTGTTTGTTCCTGGTATTTATATTATGAATATCGCTTATTTTTTTTAAATTCGATATATTTTTATGTACATACATAAGATTTTCAAATATATATTGTGAAGCTACAGTCAGAATGTTCACCTCTCTGAATTTTTCTCTAAGAGAATCTCTAGGACCAAGGTTCTAAATGGCTCGAAAAGCCCTTTTCTGTAAAACAAAGATGGTATTGATGTCCGCACAAGTTCCCCAGAGAAGAATCCCATAAGTCATAAGACTATGAAAAGCACTAAGATAAACAATTCTGGCTGTATCCACATCAGTTATCTGTCTAATTTTCTTAACAGCAAAGGCGGCAGAACTGAGCTACCCGACAGCTTATCAATGTGAGGACCCTATTGTAACTTGGCGTCAATAGTTAATCCAAGAAAAACTGTCGACTCGACAGGGATCAACTCTACTCCATTCAGTTGAACATTGGTACTTAACTGCCTGACATTTGGCGTAGAAAATTTAATGACTTTATTTTTTTTTTCATTCAAAAGAAGGTTATTTACATTAAACAAATGAACAACTTTAGAAAGTGCATTGTTAACTTCGTCAAAATATGCTAGCTGACGCTTGACTTTAAAAATAAGAGAAGTTTCATCCGCGAACAATACTATGTTGTGATTATCCCTCACGTGATGAGGTAAGTCATTAATATAAATTAAAAACAAGAAAGGACCTAGAATTGAGCCCTTCGGAACGCCCATGGTGCCCACAGATCCTGCAGATTTGTTGCCATTAACATCAACCCTCTGAATTCGATTATTCAGATAAGAAGTCAGAAGGTCGAGAGCTCTGTCCCTTAAACCATAATGGTACAATTTCCTAATAAGAGTATCATGATGTACGCAATCAAAGGCCTTGGACAAATCACAAAAAATACCAAGAGCATCTTGCGATTCCTCCCAGGCCCCAAATATGTTCATTAGCAACGCCACGGCCGCATCTGTAGTTGAACGACCCTTTGTAAAACCAAATTGTTTCACGTGCAATAAATTATATAAGTTAAAGTGTCTCAACAACTGTTTCACTGTGCTCGGTCTGCGGGTATGTTACTAATTATAAATTTCTTTCAAGGGACAACATTTGGCTCAGAAGGACACGATATTGGTAACTGCCCAATATCGCCTAGGATCACTTGGATACCTCAGCACAGGCCAGAGAGATGCTGGAGGAAATCTTGGCCTTTTTGACCTGCATGCTGCAATGATCTGGGTAAGCATAAAACTATATGCCAACTAAACTTAACGTTAAATACGAATCACTACTTTGTACCTACATTAATGATCTACTATTATAAATACATAAATGAATTCTGTTTTTCTCGGTGGTTGGCCATAACATCGGCTGCCGGCAGAAGTTACCACCCACCAGACAAAGTCTTGCCGCCAAGCGATTCGTCGTATTCCGGCACGATGTCTGGTGAAGCCGTACGGAGGACGGGTCAGAGCAGTTGTGTTGCGATGTGTGCCGGGTACGATGCGTTGCGTTGATCGTGAAGGGTCTCCAGATCAATCTCCCTCTGGGATTAACATTGCATCACCTCGCTCAACTGCCGTCTTCCTTCCTATTCACTCAGTTTTTTGAGTGAATGGGCTTATTAAATTCGCTCGCTTTACCATCAACGATTCTATCATTGCTTACCATCAGGCGGGATTGCAATCAAGCACTAATTTATAATTATAAAAAAAAAAAACGGGATCGAAACCTAGGCGGGTGAAACCGCGGGACGCAACTTCTTCTTTATTTCAGAGGTCCTGTAGAGGTCTACTACTCGACAAAGGCCTGCCCCAAGCCTTTCATTCCACTGTTGGGCATTGCCATAATCCACACGCTTGGCAGGCGGATTGGGGATCGCAGTACTTAATTTGATATTCCACAGGAGAAGTGCTACTGCTCGCTTCCTTGGTGAGAGTTCCCTTTGTCGTCGCCTCTTACGACACCCACATAAGGATATTGTATGGTACTATTCTAAGTCCGGTATCACACGGTGACGCAACTAACGGTACGCAACTAGAATTGAATAATTTCAGTAACTTTAAATTTCAAGGAAGTCCAGTGATAATGCTAGACAAAAATATAATTTAAGAACCCGTGATTATATTTTTACAGGTCCAAGACTATATTCAATTTTTCGGCGGTGACGCAAAACGAGTGGTTGTGATGGGTCAAGGATCTGGTGGCAGTGCTGCGTCTCTCCTAGCAATGTCTCCTGAAGGTCGCACAGCTACGGGAGTGGCTGCTCTGTCCGGTACGCCCCTGTCTCCGGGAGCCGTGAGACCTGACCCAGCTAAACACGCTGACGCTCTCGCTCAGCAGACAGGGTGCCCGAAAAAACCTGCTGAAAGCCTCCTCATATGCTTGAGACAACTGCCTGTAGAAAAACTCGTGCAGGTACTGAAAACTGATTTAAGTACATACATAATAAATAGTAAGTATAAAGAGTGTTGCTGACAATACGACCATAAATTAAACACCCTCATCAACATATTCTCAGTCTACCTATAAAAATCATATATATATATATATATGTCCATTAGTTTAGTCACAGGAAATTATTTTTCATTTTTCACATTTTCTACATGATAGTACATATTGATAAGGAAGCGCTTACAGGTTAATGACCCCGCATCCTGCGGTACTAAATTTTAATAATAATTTCGTGAAAAAAGCAGTCGCCGATCGGAGGTCAGTGAACCAATATCTTTAAAAGATGTTCAAGAAACTATTGCTACTGATAATGTGTTACGCAATTACACTGCTGGTGACAGATTGACAGATGGACAATGGAGTCTTCGTAATAAAGTTTCGTTTTTACGTACGAAACCCTAAAAATATTATTAGTCCTGTTACGGGCTAGGGGTACTAAAACGCCGGTTAAGGGTTGCGAAGTTTATTGGCAACGAAGGTACAGTCGATCGTAGGCAATGACAAGTAGAACGTAGCTGATGTCGCACCAAAGTCTTCCCTTACGTCCACGAAGTCCGTGTTTTAAACACACAATAACACTACAGATGTTAATTCACATAGTAGGTACTCAAAGTTCTCGTTACAGTTGTGGCAGTAGGTATTCTCAAAGATCGCTTCATAACTGTTGCTTGTTTTCGTATCGCTAGTCGAATGCAGACTGACTGGGCGCTGGCGTCACTGCGCTATATATAGGTCAGCTGATCGAATATTTCAGATTCGTCTAGACGTTATAATAATAGCGCATAACTTCGAGTAAGATCAGTAGGTACCTGCGATATTTCATCGGAGACGAGTTTCTGGAAATTTCGATGTCGAGACTTTCCTGACAAAATTAATGAGACTTGTACCATTTGACAGGTCATTCTAGGTCTAGCAATGCGTTTTTATACGGCACCTCAACAATGTCTAGGTTTTGAGTTATAGGGCTTAAAAGTTACGCACTGCATCTCACGCGATATTGAACCTTATGCCATCAACATAAGGTGCATTCGTAACAGTTCCTTAATGACAGAGTTTAAACATTATTTAATATAACGTTTACAGGCGGACGAGGATTTGAATATGGATATGGTAGACACACAAAGATTCTTGGAAGAGATCTCAGGACGTTCAGGTAAGTTGTGGCAGACCAGAAGAAGAACATCATTCCAATAATGGTGTTTCAGTTCAATATTATTCTTACTAATATATTAGAATAAGTAAGTGAATTTGTTTGTTTCGCTTTCACGCCTAAACTACTGGACGGATTTTGATGAAATTTGGACATAGGATGCTTACTTTTTATTCCGCACACACACACACACAGCACCCTAATTGCATAACACACAACTAACTATCGATTAAAATCGTTTCGAAGAACATTGCTAGTCCATTGCTTCATAGGTTTAAAAAATTTGTTTGCTCAACAATGTATAATGCAATGAATGTGGTTGAACTGTCAAAATAAAACCCATAGCTACAACTACTGGGGCCCTAGGCTGCTATTACAATAGTGTCAGAATGGTCGAACAGTTATCTCATAATAATCGATTTTGACAAGTTTTGTAATCTACTAACAAAATTGCGTCATTATGTTTTTCTGGTAGTCAATCACTGACACTCCACTCCATATTTAAAAAAATCAAATTGGTCAGTATTTTAGAAAATCATTTCATCAGTAACAGGCTCTATAATAATGCCAATACGGCAATGTCATTCTATTACTATTCCGATACGAGACGACTGGGTCCATAATCTACTATTTTCATAATAGTAGTCGTCGTCTCCGTGGCGCAGCAGTCAACACGCCTGCCTGCGACGTGGAGGCCCCGGGTTCGATCCCCGGCCAAGTCATGGTGGAAAACGATCTTTTCCTGATTGGCCTGGGTCTTAGATGTTTATCTATATATGTATCTATTATAAATATAGTATCGTTGAGTTAGTATCCCATAACACAAGTCCCGAACTTACTTTGGGGCTACCTCTATCTGTGGGATTTGTCCGTATATATTTCTTTATAAATTTGTAATTCCAACACGATTCTATTGTCATTGTGCTTAAAAGCTTGTAATCTGATAAATTCATAATACTCGATCAATTATCTCATTCGCGTCGTAATGGAATGGTGATAGAATGACATAGCCGCATTGCCGTTATTATCAATAGGGTTGTAACGGAAGTCTTATAGCGGAAGCGGAGGCGGATGCGGAGGCGACGTGTTTCACCTCCGCGGACGCGGAGGTTAACTGAGGCGGAGGCGGAGGTGAATGAGGATATAGAAAAAAAAAATGGTTCATTAAAACAAAACACAATAATTATGTTCTATATAAATTGTAATTTGCGTATTATATTTATTTATTTATTAATAATGTGCGTAGTTTTTATTAATAAATCTGCCAGTTGTAACGTGTGAGATATGTGGACTCAGAACAAGTCAAGTGGAAAACAAAAAAGGAACATTTATGGCTCAATTTCCACTGGATATAAATCGGTTGGTACATTTTACGAATTAATTATACTCTAAATCAACATCAACACTAACTTTTATTATATGGAATTTTACGACATATTTGTGAAAATAAAGCTGCAAATATGTTTTTCGTCGTAAACACCTGGTGTGGTGCAATTTTTTATCGACTATCGATAAATCCTTTTTTTTTGTATCAGTGCTATTTATAAGTTCTTAACATCATTAAATTCAGTTTTCATTAAAATCAATTCAGCGACTGAGCTGTAACAAATGGAAATAGTTTTTGCATTAATGGTATTCATCAATCATTTACTTTGTAGTTGCAAACAATGGATAAAAATAACGGGTATAAAGGACTTGACCTATATGCCTATAGAAAAATTGCACAAATTAAAACATACCGATTTGTGGAAAGCATTTTCGACTTAAGGATTTTAAAAAGAAAAAGAAATAACTTGACAGAAATGCTATTCCGTGTATCAGAATTACCTATGGCTGAGCCCCTGAGCGATGGCTTATTGAATGACTTCCCGCGCTATTGTATAGCTAAAGAAGCTGTAGAAGACCAATACCTACAATTTGATGCCCCTAATCCTTCAATACCGCAATGCTCAAAAGGTCTTTCGCTGTTTCTTTTATAAATTGTCGTTATGCTAGATACAAGAGGCACTATCATACTTTATTAACGCAACAAAATTATTTAGATTTTTATATAAAGAAAGTCATTGATTGTTTGTTTGTTTAAACGCGCTAATCTCAGAAACTACTGGTCCGATAAACGTAGTGATTACTTGCTCTGTGGTTCAATTAGAATTACATAACATCGGGAAAACTACGTCAAAGCACTTCGACAGGTTGATTCCTGTCGTATATCATTAATTTGACAAACGAAACGACATATCCCCATTTAACCGCTCTCCCGCCTTGTACTCGTTGATTCTTATTTCCTGAACATTTCGTACAACATGCGGCCGGACGGTTGTCGAGCGTCGCTGCTTGCGCATTAATATTTTATGAATACGTGAATAAACCTCCGTTATAACTCCGCATAAAATTGTGCGGAGTAGGAGGCGGAGGCGAAGATACGATTTCTTGAGGAACTTCTGCGGTTACGGAGGCGGAGGCAAACAACTCTACACACTTCTCTCTACTCTCTCTGTTACAACCCTAATTATAAAACCCGTTAATAGAAATGATTTTCTAAGAACCAATACTCAATTTGAATATTTATTAAGTAATATGGAGTGCAGTGTCAGTGATTGACCACTGGAAAGTCATAAAGGCGCAAGTTTGTTAGTAGATTATGAAACTTGTCATAATCCATCATTATGAGATCACTGTTTGACTATTCTGACGCTATTTTAACAGCAGACTAGGGTCCCAATTAATCGATCATTGTGACTTTGGCAGATTACGAATTTTTTTATCCATAATGACAATGAAATGATAATGGAATCGTATTGGAATGACAAATTTATTAAAATAGCTGACTAGGGCCCCTGATAGTTTGTTACACAATTACCCTGCGGGATACTTACGCGAGTGAAACCGAGAGTGGCTCAGCTAGTAATTTATAACTAGGTATACTTTATTCGGGATAAGATAGAAGAAAATTAATGAAACTTTTTTTACAATCTGTTTATCCGATTTTTACTTCTATTTTGTATGCATAAGGAATATAAGGATGGCATTAAAAGCAAAAAAAAAAAAAAAAACAACTTTTTACTGCAGCTGCCGTTTGCCATGTCACCAACGCAATATAAGTCGAAATCGGTTGACCGGACTGTATAAAAGGTTTGTTATGCTGAATGGAGTATATGTAGTGTAATTCTGAATTGAAAAAAAGTAAGTTTAAAATAAAGTAAGTATGTACTTAGATTTCTTAAATCAAAGAAGGCAAATATTATATACAGTTACTACTACTAGTACTTCACGCTTTTAAGATTTGTGAGTTGATGGGTTGGGGACGGGTATGAGCTAAGTATTTAATAGTTGGAATCCGTAACTCTTTCTTTAGTTATCTCCGTCTTTGGTGGGCCCCGGTGACCCACGAGGACTAATTGTGGCGTACTGGAAACGTATGCTATGCTATGCTATTCATAGTCGGGCAAAGGCATCCATTTATCCTTTACATCTTTAGCGAGCCCATGGGTCTTCCTTCCGTTTATGACGAAATCTATCCTACTCGTCCCGCCATCTCCTACTTTGTCAGACATGACCTCGCCTCTTTGAGTAGGTTAAATATGGGAAATTATGTTAAACAGGTGCTGGTGCCAGAGTGGAAGGTGCTGACGACCTCCGTGGTCTGCCGCCAATAGTCGCTGAACCTCCCGCCGAGTCACTCAGTAAGAAGCAGAAACGTGTACCACTCCTCACTGGTGTTACCTCAGCCGAGACCTCTAGAGCTGTGTTTGGTAAAGATATTTTTAACTTATAGTTATTTTTTCCGTTCGATTTGTACACTCTTAACTCAATATATGTATAACACGCGCAAGTTAACTTTGCACCTCGTTGGAATTTGACCCCTCTCCCGCGTCCCGCGTAGCGCCCCGCATTCGCCGTAAGCGATGAGTAGCGTTAGCATCTTTGTTACAAATGTCAAAATACAGTTTAAATCCCCTGTTGTTATTACTGTTTCCGTGGAGTTTTTACTTTGTTAAGTTATTTTTTTATTAAGTTTGTTTTATTTTTTTACATTTTCGACGCGTTAGTGAAGCCTGTTGGTTGCACCAACGTTATATTTCAATCCACATGTATCAATTTAATTGCAAAATGTCATGTGTGAAATGGTCTAGTATTATGACGCTTTATCATCAAAACGACCTATTATTATGGTAAAAAAAAAGTAATTTGTATTTTTTTAACATAATTCTCATTTCGGTACCGTCCGAATGACGTCACAGACCGAGGTGCACAGTTAATTCGCGCGAGTTGTAATCTTACTCTAGCGGCACCTACTACAACGCTACATGCGGACAACGCGTTATACTGACGTCACGCAAAATCCTGCATCTCGCAGGCGGAGTTCGCTGTGCAACTAGCACGTTAATAATATTAATCTAGTATCTAATTATCTTTTTGTCGACAGGCAAATTCAACCAATTCCTGACGAAGCAACTTCAAAACGTGAAGGACTTCTTAAAGAAAGACTTGATTGGTGGTCTTCAGAATGTGGTGCAAGGAGTTGAGGGTCTGATCCCTCAGGTTGATGACGTGAAAGCCATTCTGCCTATATCTGACTACTACCAGGGCTTGTTTGAACAGGCCTCTAATGTTGTTGATGGACTCTCCGAGGTTGCTGAAGCCACAGGTAATATACATTGACTTCTTTAAAAGTATGTATTTCCTAAAACATTTGATTTTGTTAAACAAAAGTGACCGTTTGGCTTATAGTATTTAGGTATTATTATATATTGGAATTGTAACAAAAATACTTAATCATTATCATCATTTCGTCCAAAAGACCACATGCACCTCTACATTGCAACGGGTTCCAACAAAAATAATCAATGTATATAGAAAAGAGTAGTTATCATAGGTCTAGAAACAACAAAATCTAAAACTGCCTGTTATTATTGGATTTGAGTCACGTTCACTTTAAATACTTGGCTCTCTTTTTTTATTTTGTGCATTTTAAAAGCACAGACGACAGCTGCTGCCATGGAAATAATGCACCATCGGACCCCAATCAATCCCCCTAACTAAAGGGTCGAACCCTTTTTTTCTTTGAGGTAAATATTTTTTGTTAGGGTTTGGGCTCCCTAGCAACCAAATCTATATTCTGTAACACAATGGAACTGAATTTTGAGTTTGAAATGAATCAATGCAGAATTATTACATTCTGCTAAGATGCGCCTCAGAGAGCCCTGTCTTTTGTTTTCAAGAAACATTCTCAGAACTCGAAATTTCTTCATGTTTGGTACGGACGACAGCGGGCTACCTGAAATTGACAAATATTGTCAATCAACCTTAATCCTTAACGTTTTAGCGATAAAGATGAAAATCTAATAAATTTGACTGATTGTATGTAGTTTTTATTGTATTATCAGCAAAAGCTACGGCTGAACATTTGAGAAAAAATTTTACTTGCATGGGCTGACTACAGGGCGATCCGCCCCTTTTCTATTTGACCAATGACAGAGAAAGGTCCATTTTTTACTAATTGGCCACCTTTTGTATACCCAATTTTATGCCTTGCGAGGTTAAGTCAGTTGTTCATAATTTTGTTACTTCAGTTGCAACTTGTGAGTCTTACACAAACAACGTTTTTCTTATTTTGAGTGAGAAAGTAAGTCATTACTATGAGCCAATACAGAAATTTGTCAGTTGTGGAACGGAGTAGTATAATAAATCTAAGGGATTCTGGTTTAAATATATCTGAAATATCGAGAGAATTGAATATGTCGGTGAGTATTATTTATTATTAATTATTTCACTTAAAAATATTTTATATTATCTATGCACTTCACAAGTTTTAGAAAGGGGCTCAAAACTTTCCCTAGCTGCGTGAATAAGACAACAAAGCTTTTATGAACGGTTCATTTGTCCTTGTAAAAGTAAATTAATGGTTAATATTTTTATATCCAGTAATTATGAAATGAACTATTTATAATTTTTTCAGTTTGTGTTAACTTTTTGTATGAATACTCTTAGATTAGATTCCTCAAACATCGAGCTATAAAATGTTTTTTTTTTCATTTCAGCGAAATACGGTGAAATTATGGCTTCGCCGATTTGATAGCGAGGGGAGTATAGAAAGGATGCCACGTATGCCGCAACCGACCATACTCACACAGGAACGTGTGAAGCGTATGGTCTCGGTATTTGAGCAGCATCCTTTCACTGCAACGCGCGTATTTGCAGAGGAGTACGACTGCACAGCCCAGATAATCAGGAATGGTCTGCGGAGTGCCGGTATAAGGAATAGAAAACCAGCGAAAAAAATCATCCTAACTGAAGCTCATAAAGCAGCTCGTGTCCGATTCGCTAGAGATTACAGGGACTTTGATTTTTCACACGTCATATTTACTGACTTGAAATGTTTTAAGTCAAGTCAGATTGGCCGACGACATTTATGGCGTGTGAACAACACGAGATATTACGAACCTCGGAATGTCCTACCCAACAATGAGTCTGGGCGGGTGGTCGTCAATATGTGGGCTTGGATGAGTGCAGCAGGCCCCGGGGAATTATTTTATATCTCCGGAAGAGCCACAGGGGCAACCTACTTGGAGCTGTTGCAAGACACCATGTTGCCTACTGTGAGAGTGGTTTATCCAGAGGCAGAACATCCTGAAATAACTTTTATTCAGGATAACTGCCCGATACACCGGGCTCGCATAGTGCAGCAGTGGATTGACCAACAGCCCAATCTTCGAACAGTGCCCTGGCCTTCGCGTTCTCCGGATTTGAATCCCATCGAAAATTTATGGGCTATAATGGTTCAACGATGGGATTCAAGATCTGAGAGAACAAAAGAGGCGTTAGTTGCACATGTTGACGAGGTGTGGGAATCGCTCCGAGGCTCGGATCTTTGCGAGTCCTTAGTAAGATCAATGCGAAGCAGATGCGATGCTGTTATAGATGCAGGCGGAGCTTTAACAAAATATTAACCGTAATATTTTGTTAAAGCGTAATTGTCGCGTTTTTGTAACATCAACGATTAATATTTATATTCCTCTATCGCTGGTTTCCTATACTTCCCGCACCTTAGACATATTAATTACAAAGAAAATATTTTAATCTTGTATTAATTCTTCGTATCGTTTTCTACTTATATTGAAATAATATGATTAGTTTTACTTGGATTTAATATCCCAACTTGAAATTTTAATATATTTTTTGTAAGTAAGTAGAATAAGAGTTGAGTTTGTAAGTTGTAGTATTAAGTATTTTTTGGAATGTGTAGTATAATAATTTTAATTATCCTTATTAATAACTTTAAAACTATGTCTTAGCTATATGTAGATCTATATTATATCTATTAAAATTGTAATTTATTTTGCTTTGTGTCACGAATGTTTTTTTTTTCATTATCTAAATTGTATTTATTGTATTGTCAATAAGTTGTCTTTAAGAGATTGGTTTCGTTTTAAATTATATTTAATGTATACCTACTTTTTTTCTTATATTTTATAATAAATAATTCGGAATAACGTTAAAACACTAAATTTTCTTAAACCTATAAGCAATCACTTAAAAATTTCAAAATAATCACTTGATATACGCTGACTTCAGCGTATACTAAGTATCTGCTAATAATTTGATTTTGACACGACATACTAAGCCACTGACGCTTTGTAGTAACTATAATTTCTATATTATGATGATGTTAAACAAGTAACACAACTATTCCTTTCTGTGGTATTCCTTATCAAAATAGCAACAAACTCTTTTATCGAAACATTAATCTGACAATATCTGTTGTAAAAACAATCATAAAGAATAGAGATCGCAAAAAATATGCACTTTAAATTTTGCGTTACCTGGTAAGTTTATGGTTTTGGTGTTATCCGCACCGTGACTAGGAACACAATTCGGGACTCGGTCTTTCAAATTGAAAATATGCTTATATAAACAAACTCTTACTTACCATGGTCAAAGAACAAGCCGCCAAAATGTTTGACTTATATATAATTATCACAGATTTATTAGTTTATATCGGGTACAGTTCTCACTCACTTTAACTCTTAGGCTAAAATACTAAACACAACAAAATAAGTCTTTGTTAAACCTTTGTTATCATAACGGTGTCAGTTGGGAACGAAACATAAAAACTTCATAAAATGCGCACTTTGTTTTCTTTCAAAATTGGCCAGATGTTGTAGCTATAGGTAGAAAAAATCTTTTAACTAGCTTAGTTTACAATTAGGCAAGGTTTTTTTTTAGTTTTAGAGATTCATTGAACCCTTGATTATTTCACGGCATTCGAACTCGAACGTTAGACGAGATATTTTTATATTACTATCCTGTCCTAATTTAGGTTTTCTTACTAAATAACTAAATTGATAGAATTAAATGGGATGAATGTCATTTTAACATTAATTAGGTTGCTATAGTAAGATATTATGTTAATGTATAATTTTTATTATAATATTATAGGCTAACGCTTGACTACAATCGCACCTGATGGAAAGTGTCGATGAGGTCTACGATGTTACGCGTTTGCCTAATATTGGTGTATTGTATAGAAACACAAAAAAGAATTTTTATCATAAAATTAAGTTTATCTTACTACTTATAGCTTTTTTAATACTAAAAACTAAAGTAAGATAAATTTAATTTTAGATTGATAGATATTGTTAAATTCAAGAGAATTATTTGTGTTTTTGCTAAGTAGGCTTACGCCTATTTCGTAACTTTCACTACCTACTGTTTTTCTACAACACGTGTAAGTAGAAAAATCTTTTTGTTTGTAGCAATGAAACGTGATTGGGCAACTTTAAAAAAAGGGGCGGGATCACTTCTCACTCAGTAGAACGGACATGCAAGTGAAAATCGCCTCTCATGTGTTCAGCCGTAGCTTTTGTTGATTGTACAATTTGATGTGTAAAAAATATATTTAAATCATGCGTTTCTTATAATTTAAATCGTGTTCCTATACATAAATATTAATAAAGACACTTTAGTGAAAGTGTTTCTTATCGAGTTTCTTATCTCTAATGGCAAACTCATCAAATTCATTAAGGAAACAATTGGGAAAATAATGACATCTAAAGTAATAAGTAAATATAATTAGGGGGATGTAAGAGGCAATAAAGCAGAGTATTCAAAACCAAAACCATACTTCTTACTTAAAATGTTAAAATATATAGAAATAGAACATAATACAGGTACTTACATTACAGTTAAAAAGAAACAATTAAATATACTGAAGCATAATCGGCCTACAGCCTGGTTCCGTAACACATTTTGTTGGTTCTGTTCCGACTGAGGGGCAATACTTAGTAAATCAAATTAAGCAAGTTGATATTTTTTTAGTAACCACGTAATTAACTTACTTACTTATTGTGATTAACACTATGTCCCATAGGTGATGCTTTGTTCAATTTTCCGGCGTACCAGAGTGTCCAGCAGTGGAGTAATGGCGGAGAAGCCTTCCTCTACAGTTTTGAGCACGTTGGAAACCTATCTAAAGGATGGCATTTCTTACCTGGAGTAGCTTTAGCAGGTCAGTATTAACTTTTCTCCTAAAACTGGTGTGTAGCTATGAAATTCAATACTTTTAGACGTACTTCGCACACGTGTTCGAAACCCCCCAGGAGTTTAATATTATTTTACATACGATATACCTACCTACCTATTAAAAACGTAAACGGATGTATTCACATTGCAGCATTATGATATGGTTGATCAATATGTGAAGACTTTCCAATGAACGCTGCTGTTGCTTGCCTTAAACTTAAAAACTCTTACAGAAAAAGCTGATGAAGAAACGATGGTTACGCCCATGAAAAAGCAAGGTCCCTCCCACGGTGACGAGCTGGCGTACATATTTGAACCTTTAGGTCCTGACGGTAAGCCAATGGGTGGCGAAGTTTCGAGTACGGATGCTCGAGTACGCGATAACTTTGTGGGCTTGATCGCTAAGTTCGCACATGGACCGGAACAACCCAAAGGGAAGAATATTTCGGTCGGTTTTGGTGGTCAGTTTCCCAAGAGTGCTGATCAGTTTTTGAAAATCGGTGAATCTCTGACTATTGACAAGGATTTCAGGTGGGTTTTTTTACCTATATTTTCATTTTAATACCTGAATTACTTAATTAAACTTCTAATTTTATAACTAAGCAACGGGAAAATGACATAGCCTCTAATAAACTAATTCGTCTTTTTTACAACGCCCACTAAATATTCTATAGAAAGCGTCAAGTAAGGATCAACAATTATTGTGACTTGTCCTTCTTACATTCTCTCATACATTGCCACCAAATTTACTAACTCGGCCGCGGATTTTACATCTCGTCACCATTTTACGTTTTACAGCTTCAACGCAAGGTCCCCAAAAAAATATAATTCAAGTTTCCACAGAAAGCATCATTTAATATAACTTAGCATGTAAAATAATACCTCATATTATTAAATAATACCTCAAATTATATTCTTTTATCGTGAAAATAGCCACTGCATTATTTGGCGCGACGCTCGAGTACGCTAGACGACAGCGACCGGTCATTTGCACCAATCAGAGAGCACCATTGGATTCATGTGACGACGAGTTGAGTTGTTCACGTGTATAAGTATTTCATTTTAGGTGGTTAGGTTCAACTTAGTTTTTGTTATGACCACCCAGAACAACTATGAGGACAGAAAGGTGGTTAGGTTCAAGTTAGTTATTTTTATGGCCACCCAGAAGGACTGTGATAGCAGAAAGGTGGTTAGGTTAGTTTTTTTTTATGACCACCCAGAACGACTGTAAGGGCAGAAAGGTGGTTAGGTTAGTTTTTTTTATGACCACCCAGAACGTCTGTGAGGGCAGAAAGGTGATAAGTTCAAGTTCAATTATTCTGTCCTGATTTTTCAAAAATAAAGTCTTTTATTTTGTCTCTCCTCAATAGCTTCTGATAATATTTAGTGGCCAATATACCGACTATATGATGTCATTTTTAGCAAAATTTTGACGATCAATTACTAAGGAATGAGTTATATTTTAGACGTACTGAGTTAACAAGTTATAAGCTAAATACATACATTTTTTGATGTCATTTATTAGTATGTTAGAAGTTTACTGTTAGAAGGAATGCTACAAATTTAGATGCTAAGAAATAAAAATTATGCCGAGTTGTATTTAGAGTGGTTTACATAGAAGATAAGTAGTGACTTAGATACTCGATAGATTCTCGTTAATTGTGGCTGACTTTGTAATTTAGAAGGTAACATACATTTTTTGGGGCGAATAATGATATTAAAAAGAAGCCTGTTTAATTAGCACCCATGAAAAAATGTCTCGAGGAAACAACATGTAAAGTAAAGGCCTGTTTGTTATAAAGTTCATGTTCTATTTTTTTCAGATTCTGTCAGATCGGTCTATGGGGTAACATGGGCGATAGATTAACAGGGGCTCTGTGTAAGAATCTTCTTGGCAACTTATTAAACCTCCAAAATCTGCCTGTACAGCTGCCGAATTTACCAGTGCAAGGGGCACTGCCGTTGCCTGGGCAAAATAATTCACCATTGTTACCAATGTTATTTGGCAAGCAGACGACAAAAGCTCCTCAAAAGCCACAGAGGCAGACACAGAGACCAAGAACTACTCAAGCACCTTTCAAACTACCTTTTGATTTTTTGTTTAAATAAATTTAAGTGTTGCATATTTTGTTCTGTGTAACTAAATAATTTCGATGCCGTTGGTAGATCATAAACAGGAATTCTACCGAAATAAAAATAATAAAATAATGTAGTGCTTGTTTCATATTTTACACGCCCTGTACGGCTCCCCAGTTATTGCGTTTCAGGTAGGTTTTTTTTTTATATTATTATAAACTAGTAGTCTCCACTCATACAGAGAAGGATTGAGCGTAATCACCACGCTTGCTCAATTGGGGTGAGCGATTTCAGACTTAAAGTCCAGGTTTCCTCAAGATGTTTTCCTTCACCTTGTAATCAGTCATTGGTGTCCAAGACATACTTGGAAAGTACATATAACTTAGTAAAAGTTACATGGTACTTGCCTGCCCTAGAATCAAACTCTGAGAGTTCTCTAATTCTCTGTATGAGAGGAGACCTGTGCCCAGCAGTGGGATGATAAAAAGAAAAGTTGATGATGATGATAAACTAGTTCATAGTATCAGAAATCTTTGGTCGTTGCATATTTCCGGTAACATAATATTACAGAGCGACATTGTCATGTGTGACAAAGCTCTCTAAATAAAGATTAAAAAGAAACATAATATGTTACCGAAAATATACACTGTATATCATTGCTATAATATTAAACTAAGGTAGATAAGTCACTAGCGCATTGAACATGAAGCGTACAAAAGATTATTATTCTTGTACTTCTTCACTGTAATTCAAATCTCTTGTTTTAGTCACTCTCGATACTCTCGTTCCGTACGCGCGTGTCCTGGTGGCTAAGAAAACCTTTTCCGCATTTAAAATGCCGTTTTGTGAAATGCCTAAATGCACGAATTATTTTAGAAACCTACTGCTTGTAAGCCAACAAAAGTCATGGAATCACATATCATAAGAAAGTATTCCAAAATATTCAGAAAAATAACATAGTTTCAATTATTTTGTCAAACATTCTTAATGACGCTCAGGCGGCCATAGTAAGTAAAAAAAGAGAGAGCTAATTGGATTTCTTGCCAGTGTGACAAGGACAATCATGTATTACAAAACTTCAATGATAAACATTGAAGTTTTGTGATACTTGATTGAAGTGTAAAAAAAAGATACGCATTTAATTGAGCACCTACTACCACCTGCGAAATTACCAGCTGCCGTTAACTCTGTTATATGTATTTCCTATCTGCATTTTTGTTATTCTTTGGCAAACTTGTCAGGATTAGTGCGCTATTTCCATTTAAGTGCAAACGACAAACACTAGCCATCTTTTTCTTCTCTAGGCTTTAGATTGCGCACCATCTCACTCACACTGTAGCAATGTAGTGAAATGTACGCAGAATAAAAAATATGCATGTGTGCTGCTGCTGCGTTCGGCACATTTTTTTCAGTTCGTTTGTTAGAATATATCATATCTGTTTAATATTACACTTCTGGACACATCTATTGGCCCAACTTAGAGTTTAAGTTTCGATGGCCCCTACCGAAATAAGATTGCTAGATTGGACTAAAAAATATTGATGCAGTTTTAATCCTGATACATTTTACCATCTTTTTTGGTCGTATTGTTTTAAATTTGAATTCAGAATACCATACGACATGGAGCTACGCCTAACAAGTCGGATATGCGCCTTGTTAAAGGCAATTGGTTTTTTGAATAAAAAACATGTTTTTATCAAATAAAGGTTTAATTTAATAACGCGTGTTGCCTCCATGGGCATCTACCACAGCTCACATACGATTAGGCATAGAGTTCATCAACCGCTCTATGAAATTTTGAGGGCTCATCTCCCATTCCTCTTCTATGGCAGTTTTCAACTCCTGCATCGTGTGGGCAACTGGCTGACGAGCCATAACACGTCTTTTTAGCTCGTCTCACATGTGCTCAATGGGGTTCATGTCTGGGCTTCTGGCTGGCCAGTCCATAACTGTGATGTTCACATCCCGAAGATATTCCCTGTCGATGCCGGCCGTATGGGCTCTTGCATTATCATGAATAAAAAGGAAATTTGGGCCCACATAGTCCGCGTATGGAATCACGTGAGGTTCTAAGAACTCACGAATGTACCGTTCAGCATTTAATGTTGGCAGCCGTGGTCCTGTAACAACCTAGAAAGCAGCATTGTGCGAAACGCTCTCCCTTACGTCGGTAGACCTTCTTCCTTCCATGATTGCCATGTAACACAATTTTAGACTCATCAGAAAAGAGTACACGGCACCAATCTTGATGTGTCCAATTTAAATGAGTGCGACGAAATGAAGGCGCACTGTTCGGTTTAACAATCCAGCCGATCGATTCTGTAAAAATCTCACCGTGAGAAGTTATGTAAAGCGAGCTTAGATTAAACTGTCAATCCCATAACATTAATTGGAATGTCAGCTCGCACCATCCTCAGTAAGTTTTTACGAGAAGTTTTAGAGGCTATGGCCTCTAATAAACTAATTCGTCTTTTTTACAACGCCCACCAAATATTCTATAGAAAGCGTCAAGTAAAGACCAACAATTATTGTGACTTGTGCTTCTTACATTCTCTCATACATTGCCACCAAATTTACTAACTCGGCTATAATAGCTCAATGACTCGGCCACGGCTTTTACATCTCGCCACCATTTTACGTTTTACAGCGTCAACACAATATCCTCAAAAATATATAATTCAAGCTTCCACAGAAAGCATAATTTATTATAACTTAGCATGTAAAAATACATCATATTCTTTTATCGTGAAAATAGCCACTGCATGATTTGCAGAAAGGTGGTTAGGTTCAAGTTAGTTATTTTTATGACCACCCAGAACGTCTGTGAGGGCAGAAAGGTGGTTAGGTTAGTTTTTTTATGACCACCCTGAACGACTTTGAGGGCAGAAAGATGGTTAGGTTCGGTTAGTTCTTTTTATGACCACCAGAACGTCTGTGAGGGCAGAAAGGTGGTATGTTCAAGTTCAAATTATTCTGTCCTGATTTTTCAAAAATAAAGTCTTTTAAGAGCAAAAGAGTATGCAGATGACAGCACAGTTGTGGAGAGATACCTGCCGGATGCTCGGGCTAGTAGGGAATCAATCCGGTCCGAAAGAGAGGCCATGGTAGAGCGAACGAGTGTTGCACTTCAGGCAGTCTCCGAATTGGGCAATGCCAATCTTGTAGCATTCAATGCCGCCAAAACGCAGGCGTGTCTCTTCACCGCCAAAAGGAGCCCGTTCACCTTGGCTCCTACTTTTCGGAATGTATCCTTGGAGTGTACCGACCGCCTTCAGCTTTTGGGTGTTGAGATTTCCTCGAACCTAAACTTTGGGCGGTTCATTGAGTCCAAGGCCAAGGTGGCTGCCAGAAAACTTGGTGTAATCGCAAAGGTCCGGCAGTACTTCACACCAGGGCAGCTTCTAATGTTGTACAAAGCACAGGTCCGTTCGTGTGTGGAGTACTGCAGCCACATTTGGGCTGGTGCTGCTAAGTGTCACCTGGCCACTTTGGATTCAGTGGATAGGCGTGCGAAGAGGCTGATTGGTGACCCTGATTTAACTCGAGTTGGTCTCCAAAGCCTAGAGCACAGGCGTAAAGTAGCCAGCCTTTCGGTGTTCTATAGGATACATTCTGGGGAGTGTGCGAGGGAATTGCACGATTTAATTCCCCCATCTCCGTTCCACCATCGGACGACCCGTCGTACGGCGAGTTTCCACCCTTATGTTGTTAACACCTCAACGATCCGGACGAAGCGTTTCGCCTCGTCCTTTATACCGCGTACATCGAGGGACTGGAACAATCTGCCGGCGGCGGTGTTTCCGTCGGACTACAATTTGAGTGTCTTCAAGGCTAGAGTGAATAGGCTCTTAATAAACTAGTGCGCTTTACCATCAACGATTGCGTCACTGCTTACCATCAGGCGGGATTGCGGTCAAGCGCTGGTTTATATTTTAATAAAAAAAAATAAAAAAATAAAGTTCGGCTGCATGATGGACGGTGCACGGTTGGCTCAGTTTGAAGATAATGCCCTGAAAGTTTTCACAGACGGGAGTAAAATAAAAGGAAAGTTCGTCGCGGCACTATCCGTGTGGGACGGTGAAATGGAGACCAATTACCGGAAATTCAAACTGGGGCCATCCTGCACCGTTTATAAGGCGCTAAGCTTTAAAGGGCGCTACCCAAGAGGCGTTAAAAATGCAGCACAAAGTTACAAAATATTTTGTGACACGCGATCCGCGTTAGAGATGATCACAAACAACGATGCCCTTCACCTCCTAGCTGTCGAAGCAAGAGCCAACATAACACCATCACAGTGAGTGGTAAAACAGTTGAATTATTTTGGATTAAAGCGCACGTGGGGTTGAAGGGCAACGAGAGAGCTGACAGTCTCGCGAAAGAGGCTGCCCTTAACCTCAAAAAGAAGCCGGATTACGATTACTGCTGCAGTCTCATTCGTCAAGCGACAAATCAGAATGGTGAATGGCGAATGGAACAGACGCTATGTGACAGAGGAAACCGCGAAGGTAACCAAAATTTTCTTCCCGGATGCTGTGCAGGCGTATACTTACTGTTATAAAAAAGATTACGCAGGACCCGTTATTGGTGCAAGTCATGACAGGACATGGCGGGTTCTCCGAGTATAAAAGTCGTTTTAAGTGCAAGGAGAGCGGCATGTATCTGCGACCCAAATAAAGAAGAGAGCGTCCTCCATGTGTTAGAGGAATGTCCTGTCTTTGGTAGAGAAAGAAATGATATTGAGATTGAAATAGAAACTAGAATAAATAAACGAAATATTGCTAAAGTAATGCAAGATAAAAAATTATGAGGTAAACTCCTAGAATTCTGCAAACAAGTAGCGAAAGTAGTTGTAAATAGAAATAAGACAAAATGAACATGTACTGAATTACATATTGTAGAATATATATAAAACAGTCATCAAATATTAGCAAATAACAAATTAGTATAAGTAGCAGTAAGGGATGAATAATGTAAAAGATACCTGTAATAGAGTAAATTGTATATTTAAGAGCTGAAATGTAATAGCAAGTAAGAATAACTGTAATACAATACACATAAGAAAGAAAAGCAAAAAGATGGATAGAAAGGAAAAAAAGTAAAATAATGTCTCTGACTACTACCAGGGGAAACTAAAAACACTAGCAACATGTACGGTGTAGGTAATTGTCAAAAAACCGCGTGCGACTGTAGCATACACATAGTAGGTACCCACTCTAAAAAATTTGACTTCCCTCCCCTAGGCCTTACTTGCCTTCCCCTAGGCCTGACTTGCCCCTCCCCCCCAGGCCAGAAGCTGAGTACGTCCAGAATTTCCGATAGTATATACAGGTTGTATCTGACATTTTAACGCAAACTTCGAGAAAAGGCTAGACCGCATGCCACTAATAAAATTATGATAGTCATTTATATCGTTAATGAGTGGTTACAGAAATCCAGTGTTTAAAAAAAATGTGCCGCCTCGGCCTTTAAGCGTGCCGCCGCGCGTGTTTGTGGGTATGACATTGACCCCTGATGTGAACTCTATTAAATCAGCTGATAGGATAGTTTTTCGAGTTTTGTTCACATTGCGCTTTTTTGTGTAATTAGCGAATTGACTAATTTTTATTTTAAAGTTTTATTGGGTTATAAAAGTATAGCATAAAACCGACGAAAAATTCCACCACTGGGGGGTTCAGAATCATGTACTGGATCCATGGTACTCATTTGTGCGTCGATGTCAGAGACACCCTTTATATAGATCGGTTATTTACATATCTGCAGACGTAATTCCAACGATTGACCTGTATTATCACAAGTCTCGTGCCTATTGTGAACATTGCAAAAACAGGAAAACCGGTTTTATCTGTTGACTGTTCGGCGTACGTAATACATTAATAGCAAACTATCTGAATCTGGAATTATAACAAGAAGTAAATATATACTAGTATATATACTGAAGGAAATATCCTTCAGTAGCAATCAAACGCTGACCAAAATGAATCGTGCATGTACTGTTATTTTGTTCCTTGTGTTCACTCAATACATGATTGAGACTACTCTGGCCAAGCCCGGACCTCAATCAGCTGGTGATAACGGTACTTGTGGCAAACATGGAGAACCTGTGAGTACTTTAGTATTTCACTTTGTTTTATAAAATCCCGAAAAGTTTTGGTGGGTTTTGCCACTTCTTCCTTGATTTGCTTTGCCTTTATATTCAGATTTTTATTATTTAGTGAAATCACGACCTCTGTGGTCGTAGATTAGCAATCTATCCTCATAAATTAAATTATTTTTGGATTATTAGCAAGGTTATAAGCCGACCGATTAACGACTGAATTTTACGTATAGGCAAATACGTCAAATTCAGTCGTTAATCGTCTGTGATAATTTTCAAAATGATGTATGTGGATATAATTCCACAAATTAGAAAATAAAGAAATGATCATTTGTAATTTTACTAATAAGTAATCATTAATTTATTTTTTTACAGTGCGTATCTGACAGTCAATGTTGCCCCAACCATCGTTGCCACCGGTACGCCAATAGATGTCAATTTATAATAGATCTTCCAAATACACAATGACATAGAGAATAACTAACAACGGTGTAAAATTATGGACAAGGACCAATCGGTAAATTTTTTTATTAAAGGATTCCAGCGATATTTTGTTTTCAATATTATTCCTACCAATGCCATGCTCCTCTCATTCTTATCATAATATTTTTGTAAAGTACTTTGTGATCGGCATAAAGAAGACTGTACCTACCACTATCGCCTGGCGATAACATTGAATTTTCTGATATGTTACTTATAAGGTACTTACTATTGGTGAAGCTGATTTTTCAGTGGAATAAAATGGACGTCTGTCGGATTCTGTAAGAAGAACTGTCAAAATTACAAAATTATTCCTCCGATAAAATTATCTGGCGTTGGAAAATTCAGCACCAAGTCAAGGGTCAGGCGAGTTCCTCATGGATCTTAGTATTTTCCTGTTTCTAAATCTCCTAACATTTTTCACGGGCAGAGATAAGGCCAATACAAAGCCTATACTTACTTAGAGCTTATTTTAACACAGATCTTATTTTAAGTCAGATCTATAGATGTCATCATATCTTTTACCCATGGGATAAAGTTTACGTCTGACAGTTCTAATTAGGTACGAAAAAGCTGTCCAATATTCAACATTTGTTTTCACCATTACGTTGCTGACACTGTTACGATCCGGACGAAGCGTTTCCCCACTTCTTTTAAAATCAAAATGAAAATCAAAGCATTTATTTCAAATAAACCAGTTACAGGCACTTTTGAATTGTCAGAAGGTCGGTCAGTCAGTAAGGTGAAGCTAGTCGCCCATTCCAAAGAGTAGGTACCTATGGAGAAGAACGGGCAAGAAACTCCATGGCCACTCTTTTAAATTATCAAGCTATTGATAGAAATATTTGATTACATCATTCATTTTGAAATCAATCGTGTGAGAACGATGCAGAAATATATTGTACGCTGAGAGCGCCCATTATGAAAAAAAAACAACAATTCAGAAATTAAAATACGCCGTAGCAGCTAAGAGATGACCAGTCCCCTCTGACGGCATCCGTTCACGAACATGACGTATGGATCAGCATCATTCAGCTCAACCATATTGAAGGGAACCTAATGACCCAACACACACGCCACCACCAGCGAGACATTTGAGTGAGCATGACATACTCTCAACAGCCATAGCACAATCAAGTCAATAAAAGACTAACCCAACAAATAGATGCTTTACAGCAAGTAGATCGTGCTCACACGTGTTCCATGCAATTATACAATACTAAGAAATTGAATCTACACAATGAAAAGACAGTTTTGTCCAAGGTTCAGCAGCTCCAACGGTGTTCCCGAATGCTAAGTTTAGCTCCTGTGTAGCTGCACCACTACCAAATACCCCTGTCAGCGATGCAATTCCGTAACGTACAATATGCCTGGCTACATAGTGTGTACTGGCTTTGAGTTAAAAAAAAAAAAAACAAACAATTGCAAATTTAAACTACAAGAGGAAAAATCAAAGAACAATCAGTGTAAGCATAGAAATCGGACGCAGCTCAAGCCCAAGCCTTTTTGTCGTCAATATAATCTTTAACACTATAAAATGCTTTCTGACACAACTTACGTTTAATGAAGGATTTGAATTTATTCAGGCTCAGATCTTGAACCACCTCTGGAAGTCCATTGTAAAAATGTATACATTGGCATCTAAAAGAGCCACCTATTTTCTTGAGCCTTGTTGTAGGTACAATAAATTTGTGCTTGTTCCTAGTATTTATATTATGGACATCACTGTATTTTTTAAACAATTTTATATTTTTATGAGCATACAAAAGATTTTCATAAATATATTGAGACGGCACGGTCAGTACATTAATCTCTTTAAATTTTTCTCTGAGGGAGTGTCTCGGACTTAATTTATAAATTGCACGAACAGTTCGTTACTGCAAAACAAATATTGCTAGAAAACTATTGGTATAAAACAAATTTTGTTTTATACCACGTACATCGAATGACGGGAACAATTTGCCTGAGAGGGTCTTCTCGTCTGACTACAATTTGAGTGTCTTCAAGGCTAGAGTGAATAGGCTCTTAATAAACTCCTTACCATCAACGATTGCAACACTGCTTACCACCAGGCGATGTCAATCAGTAGTTTAATTGATAGAAAAAAATAAGTTTGGTGGAATTCGCTCTAAATCTAGTTAGTTACTTAATTAACTTTTTAACACGCAGAATTTGTTTGTTTTATGAGTTGCAAGTCTTGACTCCGCTGCACTAAATTGCGTAACACATTACTATCAATTGGGATCATTTTGAAACACATTCCAAATCCATTGCTCTATATGTTCTAAAAATGTGTATGCTCAACTGGGTAAAGCACGCAATGAACGCTCTTGAACTGTCAAAATGTAATAATTAATTACAATTAATTACCATACTATTCACAAACTAAACTAAATTTAAGTTCAGTGTATTTTTTTTCTATAAAACAGTATAAAAGTTATAAAACAGTGCTTGCCCTGGATCCCGCCTAACTGTACCTAAGCTGTAATGCAATCGTTGAAGGTAAAGCGCACTAATTTATTAAGAGCCAATCTTTCTATTTCGCCCAAGTATTTCATATATATACTCTATATATATTATTATTATAATATATAAAACTGAAGTGTTTGTTTGTTTGTTTGAACGCGCTAATCTCAGGACTACTGGTCCGATTTGAAAAATTCTTGGATAGCTCATTAATCCAGGAAGGCTTTAGGCTATATAAAATCACGCTGTGACCAATAAGAGCGAAGCATTACTAACTCCAAGCGAACGAAGTCGCTGGCGGCCGCTAGTATTTTATAAGAAAGGACAGAAGATAAATATTAGTTCTGTCAATTTGTTACCATAGTTTTAATCACGTCTGAACTTGATTTGATTGATTACAACACCCTAAACAGGTACTTCGTGGTGGTCTAGTGGTTAAAACACTAGGCTCTTAAGTATGAGTGCGGCGGTTCGATTCCAGGTCAGGCAAGTACCAATGTAAATTTTCTAAAGTTATGTGTACTTTTCAAGTATACTTGGACTCCAATGACTGATGGTGAAGGAAAACATCTCGAGGAAACCTGGACTTTAAGTCTGAAATCGCCAACCCGCATTGAGCCAGCGTGGTGATTACGCTCAATCCTTCTCTGTATGAGAGGAGACCTGTGCCCAGCAGTGGAACGATAAAAAGGTTGATAATGATGAAACAGGTACGTCTAATAATGTTGTTGAACAAAAACCATAAAAACAAAACCTTTTACTTTAAAACGTCTCCTTAATAGACCATAACATCGGCTGCCGACAGAAGTTACCACCCACAAGACAAACTCTTGCCGCCAAGCGATTCGTCGTGTTCCTGTATGATGTCTGCCTTGGTGAAGCCGCACGGAGGACGGCAGGGTAATTACATAACACATTATCAGTAGCAATTTGTTTCATTTTGATATTTCAACATTCATTCCGTTATTTTCGTTGTTGAGCAGACACGTTTTCGAACATATGAAGCAATGGATTAGCAATATGCTGCGAAACGATACTAACTGACAGTAATAAACAGTGTGCTACGCAATTGGGTAGTATCCTAAAAAAATAATTTAATGTCCATCAGATAGATTTCTAAAAAATATTGAACACGTATTTTTTCTTTTTTCTTTTATTCAAATACTTAGGAAGATATATTGATTTGAAATATCGCATGACGTCACGCCGGCGTACAAAATATACCATGGCGTGACGTAATTAGCCCCCACTACGTAACTTTAATACGCTATATCTCAGTAATTTTTGGTAATTTCGACAAAATAAAAAATACTGGTCTTAATTTTTTTATTATCTATAAGACGGACTAATTATTTTTTTGATTTTCATACCTAGGATACATCCCTATTAGGGTGCTTGTCTGAGCAGTTGTGTTGCGATGTGTGCCGGGTACGATGCACCAAAAATGTTGTTGTGTCGGGAGTTTGGTCGTGGAGGTTCTACAGATCAGTCTCCGTCTGGCGCAGCAACTTTGGTTCGTGTTGTTGGGTTTAACATTTCATCACCTCGCTCAACATGCCGTCTTCCTTCTTATTCACTAAGTTTTTTTAAGTTAATTAACTAGCTTACCATCAGGCGGGATTGCAATCAGGCACTAGTTTCTGTTCGTTTTTTTAGTACATCTAGTCCATATTCTATGTCAATAAAAATATACAATAAATTACCAGAAGACATTAAAGAACAGAATAAAACCAGTATATTTGTAACTAAATTAAAACAATACTTAATTAAGAAAAGCTACTATACATTACAAGAATATTTAACAGATAAATTCAATTATTAATTATTAATAATTATTAATTGTAAAGAAAGGTAAAAGGAAAAAAAATTAATACAATAATAAACTTAATTATATATAATACATTTATAAAAATGAACAAATTTTAATCTAATACCAAATAAAAATAATTTCAATATAATTAAAGAAATTGTTAATAAACGAATATTTTATTATTAATATAATATGTATTATATTAATAATACATATTATTAATATAATATGTATTATATATATTATTAATATAATATGTATTATATTAATATATATATAAATAATAATATAAAGAGATAGCAAGAGAATAAATACTCAATAACAATACAAATAATAAAAATAAATGAATAGGAATTACATAAAACTAAATAAATAGATAAATGGAAACATGAAGCGCTCTTCCTCTCTCTACTTATTTAAAACTTGCTGTGCCCAACAGAACAGGGTCCATAATTGTTTCCAATATTATAATAAAATATTTACCACCTGTAACTGTACATTATGGATTGCAATAAACGATTTGATTTGATTTATAATTATTAAAAATATATATATAATATCTTATTACTTGCGCACGAAGGGATAGGGAAGGCTTAGGGATTTTCTATTATTTAACAATGAAATAAGATTTTGCTGTGCAATTAATGTTTTGAATAAGTCTGGTTTTGTTCATTTTGGTTGAAGATATTCGGTCATTGGTCATTGAAATAAATCTGTGTTCACTTTGGATTTTGTTGAAAATAAGTAAAACACGTTTCCAAACCGGATAAATTACGGTTGCTAAAATAAACAAATGTTTTACCGTTAGTTAAATGTCTGTTCACAGTATGAATTTATTTGTCATATGTAAGGGCGTCGATAATATTTATGTTCATTTCATCACCGACAGGCTGCATGGCTACTCTTCGTCTGCGTTCCAGGCTTTTTTTAATCTTTATTTAGAGAGCTTTGTCACACATGACAATGTCGCTCTGTAATGCAGCTACTTGCTAAGTACAAATTACAAAAAAACATCAAACACGTGTTCCAGGCTTTGGAGGCCGTTTTAAACTTATAGACTACAGGCCCGTGTTAAAAAAATGATGGGTCATTTGAACCACCAGATGACCTATGTAGAACGATATAAGAGCATAAAATAATAAGATTCAGCATTATGCCGTCACTTGTAAGCTGTCCAACTGAGTGCAGGTGAGAATTCAAAAGTACAGGTAGAGTGGGTATATTTTGGTCATATATTTTTGTACGGCATTCTTACTATCGATAGATCCATGAAAAATAATAAGACAACGCGTAGTGCCGTAAAAAAATGGTGCGCCAAAAAGTCGGATTTTTTTTTTGATTTTCCGACAATTTCCAGGGTGAATTTGATCATTTAATTTTGTACGGCATCAGTTTCATGCTATTTCAGTACTGCTTCTAATACATTATTCCGCAACGCCGTACAAAAATCATGCGACAAGGGGAAAAAACCGAGGGTTGCAACCCCCTCTTTTCCGTGGTACAAGGGGTGATTTGAAAAAGTACGGCTTTGGTTCCAAAACATTATCTGACACTTAAAAGTACTATTAAAAATAATGCCGTCAAAAAATGATGGTTCATTTGAATGTATATCAATAATTATCTTAATTTTATCGTATTCTTGATTTATAAATGTGTAAAATCATTTGATCCTGTACGGGAACTTTTTTTTTAACATGATATTGTAAAATACAATTGTTATATAGTATTGCCGTTCAAAAGAAACTGTTCTGAAAAAAATTATAGAGAAAAACAAAAACTGTAATTTTTCAAATTATTGAAGAAATTTAAATATCATACATGAATGAAATATAGCAGTTTTCTACATTGTATCCCATGTTTTAAATAGTATTAACATAAATTAATTAGGAAAAAATGATGCCGTACATTTTAATGCCGACCATATCTTTTAGGCTGATGAAAATGACGCTACTATCTAAAGGGTACTTTATGGCCATCTGATACAGTACGGCATTAACATATTTTTGAAGAGAACCATTGATAATATGATTAAATCACTATGACGTCTAACTGAAGTGAAACGGTGTGTATATTATATCCAAAAATTGAAACTGTCAACCACAGTATCAACAGTTTTGTATACTTTTTGGTTTACTATATACTTCGAACATTATTGATACATATATATAATTGATTTGTTTCATTGGAATGATGTGAAGAAATAAAACAATTATTTTTAAGAAAAATTTGATATATTTAATAATCATGATAATACAAAATATGGTTTCTATTTAAATTATTCAGTGTCGGAATCAGCCGCTGAGTTGTTATCAGAATCATCGATGTCCGAATTATCTTCTCTATCATTTTCTGAAACATACATATGTTTTTGTCAAAATAACAACAATGAACAACAACAAACACAACAACAACAACATGAATATTAAAAATGAACAGTTTAAGTTGCCTCAACCGAAAATGTGCGAGTACCTACTTCTCAATAACATGTTGTATTTTGGAATTATAAGTGGCAACATGTCTATATTTTGGTATAAATCGATAGTATACAAACCCATATTTAACATAGTTTCTAACTAGAAACCTAGAATCACGAAAAGGCTATGAAAATTAGTACAAATAAACTATCTAAATGCCGTACTTTTCGTTATATGAATTTTTTCTTTTTCATTTTTTCTTTTTCATTTTTTTCCCCTTTGAACCAACGAAAATGTACGGCATATGAAAAAATATTATCTATGCATAAAATACTTTCGAAATAAATTAATTTGATGTTGTGTCAAATCACCCCTTGGACCACAGAAAGAGAGGGGGTTGCAACCCTCGGTTTTTTCCCCTTGTCGCATGATTTTTGTACGGCGTTGCGGAATAATGTATTAGAAGCAGTACTGAAATAGCATGAAACTGATGCCGTACAAAATTAAATGATCAAATTCACCCTGGAAATTGTCGGAAAATCAAAAAAAAAATCCGACTTTTTGGCGCACCATTTTTTTACGGCACTACGCGTTGTCTTATTATTTTTCATGGATCTATCGATAGTAAGAATGCCGTACAAAAATATATGACCAAAATATACCCACTCTACCTGTACTTTTGAATTCTCACCTGCACTCAGTTGGACAGCTTACAAGTGACGGCATAATGCTGAATCTTATTATTTTATGCTCTTATATCATTCTACATAAGTCATCTGGTGGTTCAAATGACCCATCATTTTTTTAACACGGGCCTGTAGTCTATTAATCTGAGTCACCAATTAGCCTCTTCGCACGCCTTTCACACAAACGGACTTGTACTTTGACCTGATTATGTAAAAAGTAGAAAAAATAAAATCCTACTTTAAGCTTACCTAACTCACATGTTGATTACATAAATCCTTAATATTTAGTAAGGATTTATGTAATGTATGCATTTAATACCTCGAACCCGTTGAACACTGGATTTGGTTACTAGTATAGACGGGAATCTGTAAAAAAAAAAAAAAACGTAAAATTAACTTGTATATTAATATCAAACATTTGTAAGATGTTTGATCCTTGTTTTTGTAAAATATGAAAACGTAGTTGTGCCTATTATTCTTACTAGGTGAGCTGTAAGCAACGGTAAACTCAGTAGCGTTTTAAATCTTTGGACGAGTACATATTGCTTATGAATTTACTAGTATTTTTTTATGTTATAAAAAGTTCTTTACTGCTGTAAGGAATGATACAAAGATTGATGCTAAAACGCACTTGGTTTATTATGAGCTGTCTGTGTGAGAAATTAATTTTTAGAGTGAACAGTCACTCTAGCCTTGAAGACAAATTATAATTACTTATATATGTATTTATTTAATTCTCACACACTTTTCACCTGTACAAATACTAACAGCTGCTCGTTCAAAAATTCAATATATCTGGCTCTTTATAAATTCAATCTCAATCTATAAGTAAAGTCGTTCAGAATGTCATTCGGAAGGGCCACAGCCTGAGCTACAATTCACCTTCCGTCTGACGCAGGTCTCCACCGGACACGGCTGTATCGGGAGGTTCCTGTTCCGTATAAGGCGGGAGGAAACGCCAGGGTGTCACCACTGTGTGGATCGTCCTGAGGACACGGTGGAGGTCTGCCCGGCACGTTTTCTTAACGTTTGCTTAGAGCACCGCCGTGTCCTCGTGGTGGCGATCGTAGGCGATCTCTCGCATCTGACCCTGGTCCAGGCCATGGTTCGGAGCGAGAGTGCATAGCAGGCCGTTACCTCCTTCTGCGAAGCAGCGATGCTAGCAAAGGAGGAGGCGCAGCGAGTGAGGGAGCGGGAATCCCAGCGCCCTCACGCCTCTAGCCGCCGCAGGAGATGCCCTGGTCGGAAGACAACATCGAACTCCCGGCTACCGTAGGCGCGGGCCTGCGGGCAGTGAGCAGTGGGCAGCTCACCGCCTGGTAAGGACCAGGCCCGAGTCGACGACGCGTTGTGTTTCAGGCGCTTAGAGCATCAAACCAACCGGAGACGACACGTACAATAATTCCTACGCAAAAAAGTCTGCCACTTTAGCGGGGGGTGAGGTAACACACATAGACTTTTCAGGCACGTCGCTACAAACGCACACAACATTATAATTGCACACAATCTTAAACTTCACGCACACAATTACAAACTCACACAGTTGCACACGTAATGATGCTGTCAGGATTATAACACACTTGCAGGTGTAATGAAATATGCTAGTGCATGACATAATCCATATTCCATTATCGATAAAGTTCCAAATTGTTGAAAGAGCAGAAGGTAAAATTTTTGAATGTATCAATTATATTATCGATTTTACATGTAGTCTTCAATTAAAAGTAGTTTTAAATAGAATTCGTCTTTGTATTTTAAAATGTCGAAAGTCATAATATTGGATTAATTTAAGATTTTATTTCGTCAATTAGGGCGTCAGAATAGAATTCTTAAAAAAAATACTTTTTGTTTATTAGATTTAGGAGATCGTTATTAATATAAAGGAATATGGAAACAAAATATTCGAGTATGGTTTAAAAAAATTATTTGTCACGAAGTACATAAAATGGATTGTAGTAAATAGCAAGAACAGTATTGAACTATACCCTTTCGCGTTAGGTACTTAACTAAAGGTGAACAAAATAATCACGTCATTTAGTTAACCGACTAAACGTAATACCCGTCACTTCAGCTGTCATTATACGTCACAGTTGTACTCTTCAATTTAGCAACATTATCGAACAAACGACCGTTTTGTTCGATAATGTTGTTAAATGTATGTTTAGTCGGTTAAGCAAATGACGTGATTTTTTTGTTTACCTTTAGTTAAGTACCTAACATGAAATGGTAAAGTCCTAGATACATAGACATTATGTCATATAGTTAAGTAAAACTAAATCTGTTTGTATTTTAATATTATTTGTAAGAAAATTACAATAAAGGCACTTTGGGTGATAATTTGGAATACAGTAGATTAGTTTTAATTTAGTTACTCAAGAAACATAGATTCACAAGAATCCCCATTTTTTGATAAATAAGTGATTCGGACATTTGTGTATTTTCAACTGTTCGTGGATCCACAAGTGTGGTTTATAAATTTTTAACGTCCAAACAGCAGCCTAGCTCTTCTGCCATAGCAAGATTCGCTTTGGTGCCAACGCAAGTCAGCGCTTTAATTTCTACACCAGCTTCATGGACTAAAAGAAAGCTTGTGTCACAAGACGTGCTTTCAGACTAGCCTTCATGCATTTCATTAAAAAGTACGCAATGGGTAACTTCCACGTAGTATTTATTCCAACTAACAAAATCACTAAAGCGTCAGTTGCCTCTTCAGAATTATCTGAAATAAAATCAAATCCGAGGTCCACGTAACCGTAATGTATTTTCAGATATATACTCTGTAGATTTTTTGATTTTCATTTCAAACCCATGTATAATATATTTTCTTCTCAGGATTACACTCAGCTCTCAGTTTCAATGCAACTAACGCTTCTTTTGTAAATCCTGGCTGCCCGTCGGTAGAACTGTACCATCGTGTAAGTGTTCTTGGTGCAGGTAAACATGTTCCGAAAATAGAATTTCCTGCCTACCCCCTAAGTGAGGCGGCGTGATTTTATGCCTAAATGCCTATGTGTTAATTTTTTTAATGATATAAACTAGCGCTTGAACACACTGACACTTGACTTGTTATTCTGGACTCTGGATTCTGGGACTTCAGCTACCTAGGTACATACCAATTTCATCGTAATCGGTTCAAAAGTTTGATCAAAGTCGTTTAAGTAACAACAAAATTAGAATTTTCCATGGGAATAAGATTTTTTTCCGCAGTAAATGTATAAACCTTCCTCTTGATTCACACTATCTATTGAAAAAACCGCATCAAAATCCGTTGCGTAGTTTTAAAGATTTAAGTAACAAAGGTAAAGAGAAAACGACTTTATTTTTACAATGTAGCTAGTGATGATATCGATACTCTCTCTGTCTTTGTCCCAGTTATAATTTTCGGTTTAACACTTTTTATACAAATAATAATGTCTAAATTAAAACAAAAAAAATATATATTATCGATATTTGTGAATGTGCAGTATCATCACTAAATTTGTTGAGGTGCTGCCAGATTCTTTAGGTTGAAATTGCCTTTTTTTGATAGTGCCGACTGAAATATAATTCAAATAGAAACGTGTAATAATAATAATAAAACATACATAATAAATTACCTAATTAAAGTATTTTCTAATAATCTTTTCTTCTTTTTTTAATGTACCATATATTTGGGTGCAAATGCAGTATTTCTTTAAAAATTACACGAATGTATAATAAACATTATTAGTTCATTACAATAGAGAAGTTTAAGTATGATTGTAATATAAAATATTCAGTTTTGCCAGTTTTTTTACATTGTGTAACCTACTGGCAACACCGTAGTACAAACGAATATTTTTCGATTTTAGCTAAATAAATGCATTATTTGATAATATTTGGACAAAATAATACTTACAGATGAAATGTAATATTGTCCTTTTGTAGGCTTGAAGTTCCTAACTTATTCTTGCACCAAAAAACTCTGCAACTCGGCATTTTTAACGGAGCTTATTCTACGCGTTTGACAACCGACAAATGGCGGCCGACGCGCGGCAACTACTTTTTATAAACAGGTATGCGCGTAAGGCTGGTACCTTTTTCAGAGGGGAACGCGTGCGAGTGTCGTCTCCGGTTGGTTTGATGCTCTAAGTTCAGGCGCGTCTCAAAGAGATGTCAGCACATCGTGACGGGGTCCACGAAGACCGATGCCTGGGTCAGGGTTGCGAGTTGATTCAAAAAGAAATCGTGGTCCTGGTGCACAGGTAAGTGAAGGAACTCGGGTGGGTTTTAGTCAGTAAAAGTCTGACACGCTCTTCCGCTCCGCCCAGAGCGGGATTTGGGTCATTTGAAGATTTCCCATCCGAAACAAAAAAAAGGCCTACCTACAAGGCAGCCTACAGTACCTAATCTTGTCGGTAAACATCAGCCTATAGGTAATGTTCCTATAACTGCTGGAATTCTGTGAATGAAATTATTTTGCAAAGTAAAGCGAAGCAAAGTAGTGTCGATAACCCTGTGCTAAAAACAAAAATGTCGACAAATCCTACAAGCGCTTACCTTCTATCTTCGTTCTGGTAGTAAATTACATCGCTGTACGTACCTAATCTAATCCCATTTTTCCATGTTGCCGTTGGCAAGGGTAACGATAGCATGCAGCAGCAGTCTGCTAATAAGCTGTATTTGCTGTTTTTGTTTCAATTTTGCTACCTTGGGGATATGATCAACCAGTTCTTTCATTATTTGGTTTATATATCTTTGCACGGTTACAATCTTTTGGAAATTGTTCCCAGATATAGTAAACGGCCGACGGGCTCTCGAGTGGCCGACGGGTTCTCGAGTGGCCGACGGGTTCTCGAGTGGCCGACGGGTCCTCGAGTGGCCGACGGGTTCTAGAGTGGCGACCACGCACCGGAAGACGTAGCGTGGGTAGGTCCCCGACAAGGTGGACCGACGACCTGGTGAAGGTCGCGGGAAAACGCTGGATGCGGGAGGCGCAGAACCGGTCGTCGTGGAGAACCTTGGGGGAGGCCTATGTCCAGCAGTGGACGTCTTTCGGCTGAAATGATGATGATGATGATAGTAAACGTGGCATGCAAGGATCTCAAAACAACTGCCTGAGGGCTGAGTAACTATTTTATTGGCTAGAGACATTATACCTAAGTCCAGAAACTTATATATATACCTTCATCTTCTGTGTTTCCTTTCAGTTACTAAGAAACAGTTGACGACATTGATTGCGACGTCAGGTGTGAAGTGACAGGTGTTATTTGTGATCCAAAGATTGCCGGTTAAGCTTAAGGGACAGCTCTATAAGATCATCATTAGACCTGTTCTTCTGTATGGCAGTGAGGTGTGGCCTGTGCTTGAGCGACACAAGCAGGAGCTGCGTGTTACAGAGATGAATATGCTGCGGTGGATGTGTGGAGTTACGCGGAAGGACCGCATCAGGAACTCCCGCATCCGTGGCAGTCTGCATTTCCGTAACACAGCGGACAAACTGCAGGAGGGTCGCCTACGTTGGTACGGTCACGTCTTAACTTTTCGTTAATATATTATGTTATGTATTATTACGTGGGTCACAAATGTTTTACCATGGCGTCTCCGCCGGGACGGAACAAGCGAAGTAGACTAAAGAAATGCTGGCTTGACGTTGTAAGGGATAACATGCGTACCAACTATCTCTTACCACAGGTGCTAAAGATCGCGCGAAATGGAGGAGAATGTGCAGACAAGTGGACCGCGGGCTCCAACGCGAACGCCGCGGATGCTACCGGGATAAACGCTAAGATGATGATGATGATGACTGGGAAACAGTCGACGGATGTATTCTATACCGCACATATCATGTATCCATAAAACCTTATATAAGTACCATAGGCACTAGGGTTGCCACCCGTACTTTATTATAAAGTATTGTACGTTATTTTAGATAATTGTATTTTATACTTTATGAGAACAATAAAGTACACGAAAATACTTTATTTCGCATGATTTGATTTTTTCGAGATTTAGTCAAGCGCCACATCCCTCAAGCACTCGTTTTTTACAATTTCATTGAGAAATTGAAAATAATATGATTGAAATTTATTTGCAGTTTTGTAGTCACTTATTGAATTTATTTAATAAAGCTATAAAATGTCTAGAAGGCAACTGCATAACAACTTTAGATATTTATGGGATTATGGTTAACCTGAGAGATCAATTAACACAAAGAAAACAAGATTTTTTTTTTTTGCTATGAAACGGGCCAAAGAATAAAACTGTTATTTTCTCCGGCTCTGACTAGGAAAATTCAAGGATTTTTTTTTTTTTATTATTTATTGACGAATCCCTAGTTTACACTTGATAATATAAATTTAAAGAGAACTATAGAATTTGATAATATTGTGAACATAATGGAAAATTTAAATTTGCAAAAACTTAATGTAGATATGGATAATCTTTACACAGAAATTACTGTATTACACCAACTTCATAATCAGTTATATGCTTCGAAGGATTTTGCAAAACATCAACTGCACAAAAATGGCTGCCAGTTTTGTGCAGATAGTTCTGCAAAAGTATTTAGAAATGACGACAAATTTTTAAACTTGTAGGTATAAAGTCATTTAACTTTTATTGTCTATTCCCGCCACGTCAGCCAGAAAGAGTGTTTTCTGTGATGAATAGCAAATGGCGAGACGAAAGAAACAAAGCGTCTCTGAATGTAATAAAAAATGAATTACTTATTTACTTTAATTTAAATATAGATTGTAAAGATGCTGTGCAATTGTTCAGCAAAGATGCTAATTTAATACAAACTGCAAAAAGCAATAAAAAATATGTTTTTAAACATAATAATGAAAAAAATAAATTGTACTTTATTTTGATACTATGTACTTTTTTTTTTCTTGCCTATAATAACCAATGTACTTTAATTGCAAAATAAAAAGGTGGCAAGCCTAATAGGCACCCCACAATACTTCAAATTAAACAAATATTAACTTCACTTCAATTACAATCAAGTTGATTTCAGTGTAACTAGTACCTACTACAAAAAAAAATATATAAAAATGTTTTAAGTTGAGTAAACGGGACTTTATTAAGTAGGAATTAAAGGTTTAAACAATAATTCATATTTGTTTAAAGTTTTGGCGAAAATCTCGCAACGTTACTATAGGTATATATATACATATATCATTAGATTAAATTATTACGCACGTGATTCAAGGGAAACCTTCAGTTTTCCCCACAGTGCATAATTCGTCACGTGTTTTTAAACATAACATAGGTATTTAGAATAGATTAGTAATCGTTGTTTTCCAATGGCACTGACCCGTTTAACACATTAGTTGAAAAATATGTAGATGGGGTTAATTGAGCGTCTTTGGTTGTTAAGTCTACAGGCTGTTGAAATATGAATAAAGTATAATACATAAATACACTTCTGGACACATCTATTGGCCCCCCTTAGAGTTTAGGTTTTGATGGCCCCTGCCGAAATATGATTGCTAGATTGAACAAAAACTATTGATGCAGTTTTAAACCTGATACATTTTACCATCTTTTTCGATCGTATTGTTTTAAATTTGAATTCAGAATACCATACGACATGGAGCTACGCCTAACAAGTCGGATATGCGCCTTGTTAAAGGCAATTGATTTTTTAATAAAAAACATGTTTTATCAAATAAAGATTTAATTTAATAACGCGTGTTGCCTCCATGGGCATTTACCACAGCTCTCATACGATAGATATAGAGTACATAGGCAATTAGGCATAGAGTTTATCAACCGCTCTATGAAATTTTGAGGGATCATCTCCCATTCCTTTTCTATGGCAGTTTCCAACTCCTGCATCGTCTGGGCAACTGGCTGACGAGCCCTAACACGTCTTTTTAGCTCGTCCCACATGTGCTCAATAGGGTTCATGTATGGGCTTCTGGCTGCCCAGTCCATAACTGTGATGTTCACATCCCGAAGATATTCCCTGACGATTTCGGCCGTATGGGCTCTTGCATTGTAATGCATAAAATGGAAATTTGGGCCCACATAGTCCGCGTATGGTATCACGTGAGGTTCTAAGCACTCACGAATGTACCTTTCAGCATTTAATGGTGGCAGTCGTGGTCCTGTAACAACCTCAAGTTGAGTTTTGCCGCTCGCGGATATACCGCCCCAGATAGTCCATGAGCCACCGCCATAAGCTACCCTCTCTTCAAAGCAGCATTGTGTGAAATGCTCTCCCTTACGTCGGTAGACCTTCTTCCTTCCATCAGTGCCATGTAACACAATTTTAGGCTCATCAGAAAAGAGTACACGACTCCAATCTTGCTGTGTCCAATTTAAATGAGTGCGTGCAAAATGAAGGCGCGCTGTTCGGTGGGCTCGCGTTAGTTTGGGCCCATTAGCTGGCTTGTGTGATACCATATCGCGTTCTTTTAACCTTCTCCGAACAGTTCGAGCGCTCACAGATACTTCGTGGAAGTCGCGAAGTTGGTTTTGTATCTCAATGGAGGTAAGATGACGATTTCTCAAGTTGGTCGTCACGATGAATCGATCCTGATTTTCAATTGTGACCTGTGATCGTGGCCTTCCTTGGCGACGAATAAAGCGGCCAGTCTCTAGGTACCTCCGATAAACATTTCGGACCGCAGATCGACTTAAATTAAGTTGAGCACTCACATTTCTTTGGCTGTGTCCGGCCTGAATAAGTGCTACAGCTTGGGCGGCGACTTCAGCCGAAGTATCCATAGATTGTTGATAGAACCTCACCATAATGTTAAGAATAAGTAATGTTTGTTGCAAAACCAAAGACATCAATCACTTTTTCAAGAATTAAATCCAAGTAATCCAATTAAATCAAGTTTTCTTAGTATTCGATTGTTTGATATCAACAAACAGGCTCCAAATTGTCTTTTGTTTCTTTAAATTCTGTGTTCGAAATTCAAAAAAGACTATTGAATAAAATTGTGAATGTACCAGGTTCAAAACTGCATAAAAACTTTTTGCTCGACCTAATATAAAATTTTAGCTAGGACCAAACGAAACTGAAAACGCAAGGTGGGCCAATAGATGTGTCCAGAAGTGTACTTGGGTGCGGTGCCTTTTTAACTACTTATATAACAATTAACACAACCACTTTACTTCACCATCGCTCACTGCAATGGTGGCAAGGATTTTGAGTGACTTAATGCATATAAGTTGCTTTATGCATATTAAGTTTGTCAACTAACAATAAATAGTCAGCCCAGAATTTGGCAAGAAAAATTGTACCTTCTGTTGTGTCTATCAACTCCATAGTTATTTCATAGATACACAACATAATGCAATAATTATGTTATTGAGTATTAAATGTTTTCGATTATATGATTAGCAATTTTCTTCATAATAATTGATTGATAATAATGTGTTCCGATTTTCGTAGTGTGAGGTCCCTTCAACCAGAAAATTGCGTTTCGAAGGAGTATAATAATAAGTTAGCAAACAACCTAATGTTTGCTTACTTAGTATGTAAATTATAATTCACAACAGCAGCAACTCATCGACCATGATACCAAGATTTCCGTGATTCATCGTGTGATCATAAGTTTACAGAAAACAAAGAAGAAGGATTTTACGTAAGCTCCTAGGTATGTAAGAGGAAGTCTGTAAGTGGCGCCGTCATGAAGTGGGATGGAAATTGATAGTCATGCTAAGGACATGATATGCGGTAGAATGAGGAAATAAGCAATATATTGTGAGGAACATTTTGAGGTTTAATGTGAATGATTTCATAAGTAAGATCGAAGATACAATAGATGAACTGTGTGAAATATGTTTTAGAAAAGGGATAACTTCAGAGATGATAGTTAGTGGAGACAGTGAGAGAGGTTTTAGCAGCGCCGCAATAAACTGGAGTAGATGGTTGCTGTTTTCAACATTTCTGTTTTTTCTAGTCAAACAAACTGTTTGTAGTTACTACTCCGACTACTGAAGAAAATTTCAAACTGCAAAGATCTATTACTGACGACGATTTTGGCGACTGCTTTGGTGCACTACAAAGAATTCGATGAACCTAATTACTCACAAAAACAACGTCCTGTAATCCGAATATTTTCACGTCCGATAACAACGTCTGGTCAATGCGGGTGCCGTTATTGTGACTATCAGAAAGTATATTTACTTGCAACCACTAAACCCCGTTAGTATCAATCTTCTTTTCTTCAAAATGCGTCGCTTTTCTGCAGTTGTACTTTTCATTGTATTTACACAATATGTGATGACTACTGCTAGTACTGTATCTAAGGATGTTGAGGAAGTTGGGGCTATTGAGAAGATAGATGTGACTGAGACGCCTGCTATAGCTCAACCAAATTCTGTAACAGATGACTTCAAATGCGCTCAAATTGGAGAACCTGTGAGTATCTAAAAAGTATTTCTTTGCATATTTATGTCAAGTCCAAAAAAAAATTGGAATGTAGATTAGGTTAGATAGAATCTGAATTTTGACAGCCTCCGTGGCGTAGCGGCTGCGACCGCGGCCGGAAAGAGGCGCGGGTTCGATCCCCGCGCAGTGCAAATATTTATTGCATGAATATTTCCACTGGTCTGGTCGTGCCTCGGAAAGCACGTTAAGCCGTTGGTCCCGGTTGCCGTACGAACATCTAATGGCAGTCGTTACGGGTAGTTGGAGCCCTCAAAAGTCCTACAATTAGTCTAACTGCAATGCTTCGATATCGCCTCCAGGTTGTGACCTCAGACGGCAGTCACTACATGGAAAATATCGAAGTTTAGCCAAAATGAGCAGTTAGACTGGTAAAACGGACCCTAGACTCCAAAGCTGAAAAGCTTCGGATTCAACTGGAATTAACGCTGAGATGAAGAAGAAGAATCTGAATATTGGGGAAGTCATCCTTTTATCAATTACCCTGCTGTTTTTAGTGCACCATGATGTTTATGAGAGGGAAAATAGTCGGTAATATCCACTGGTGAATGATTAATTAATTAATAAGTGAAAACAATAAAAGGAACACATTTTGTTCTATGCATATATGTATTATAGGTTCCAGGTGAGATATTGGTAGAAGAAGAAGCAGATCGCTTCTGGGAAAATCACACCCTGAAAAGTTAGGTGTAATGAGCTTAGACTGAGCTCTCAATAGTATTAACCTCTTAGTATCTTTACTAATAAAGGGTATCTGACATCGACGCACAAACGAGTGTCATGGATCCAGTACATGATTCTGAACCCCCCAGTGGTGGAATTTTTCGTCGGCTTTTCGTGATTTAAAAAATATATATGTAGTGTTTTTCACTTTAGACCGTTCATAATTGCTATACTTTTATAACCCAATACGATTTTAAAGTAAAAATTAATTAATTCGTTAATTACATAAAAAGGGCAATGAAAACAAAACTCGAAAAACTATCTTATCAGCTGATTTAATAGAGTTCACATCAATGATCAACGTCATACCTACAAACCCGCACGGCGGCACGCTTGCAACGTTCAAAGGCCGAGCCAACATTTTTTTTAAACACTGTGAATTCTGTAACCGTTCATTAACGACATAAATGACTATCATAATTTTATTAGTGGCATGCGGGCTAGCCTTTTCGCGAAGTTTGCGTTACGATGTCAGATACACCCTGTATATAAAGCTGAAGAGTTTGTTTGTTTGGATGCGCTAATCTCAGGAAAAACTGGTCCGATTTAAAAAAATCTTTCTGGGTTGGATAGTCCATTAATCCAGGAAGGCTTTAGGTTATATAACATCACGCTGCAACCAATAGGAGCGGAGCATAACTAACTCCACGCGAATGAAGTCGCTGGCGGCCGCTAGTTTGGAATAAAAGCTCACTCCGCCCTCATTTCTCCCAACATTTCACAATGAGCTGGTACTACATAATTGTGTCTCATTTTTCCAGTGTATCTTCCACGGGGACTGCTGCTCTCGGGCTTGCCTAGGCTACGCGAAGAGATGTGTGTCCTGAAGAAGATGATGCGAACGAAGATTTATACATAGACATGATTACCTTACTGTAGACTGTAGAGAGTGTACTTTATGCCTGAGATGATTACGATGATAGTAAAAAAATATAACGCTTACTCAGTTCACATTGGAAATGGTATCTAAGTACATACAAAATCCAAATGTAAATTAAATCACTTTTTATATTAAAGCGTTTGTTTTATTTAATTCCCTAAGTGTAGTTTTTTTTTTTTTTAATAATTATAAACTAGCGCTTGACCACAATCCCGCCTGATGGTAAGCAGTGATGCGATCGTTGATGGTAAAGCGCGCTAGTTTATTAAGAGCCTATTCACTCAGAAAAAACTGAGCGAATAGAAAGGAAGACTGCAGTTGAGCGAGGTGATGCAATGTTAAACCCAACAACACGACCAACGATGCTACGCCAAAGGGAGATTGATCTGGAGACCCTCCACGACCACACTCCCGGCACAACAACATTTGGCGCATCGTACCCGGCACACATCGCAGCACAACTGCTCAGACCCGTCCTCCGTACGGCTTCACCAGACATCATGCCGGAACACGACAAATCGCTTGGCGGCAAGGCTTTGTCTGGTGGGTGGTAACTTCCGCCGGCGGCCGATGTTATGGCCTACCACCTTAAATCATCTTGTCTCATCCCTTTCATAAAGTTAGATAACTGGAGCAACATAAATAAGGGTTGTGAATGAACCTACTTGTCACACAAAGTTGTCTCCTGGGGAGCACTAAACACAATAAGAAGACGCAAAAAGATGAAACTAAAATACAACTCTTGTGTCTCAATAAGGGAAGGGCAGTTTTATTTTTGTTGCTGTTAAGGATTTAGATCCGGTTTTTGTGAATACATTCAATAATAATCATTCATTCGCTCGGCCTAACATACACTAACTACATCTTTTTTGTATAAAAAGAGTGAGAGAGATGGCCTGTGCTTTCGGTCTAGCACGATAGACGAAAGAGACATCTTTCCTCATAGATCTACATACATTTAATAAATCTGTAGAAACCTCATTTTTGTACATTGAAGAAATTAAAAAAAAAAATAGCCAGCGTGTTAAAGGATAAATAGACCTTTTTATCAGCATTCAATATTGTAAAGGACATCATGAGAATTAGGACATTTTATAAGAAACGATTTTTCAAGTTAATAGCGATAATGTTCCCTACATTTTGTACTTAACTTGTAATAAACCTATAAAAATGCATAGTCATTGTAAAGAAAAACCGGACAAAAAAACCCAGATAAATTCTATGACAGTAAATCTGAGGATACCTCTTAAAAAAGGGCTGTACGGACGACAGCAGGTAAAGCTACTCCAAACTGTCAAACATTCCCAATCAACCTTGAGCCTTAATGCTTTCGTAATGTTGTCGATTGTACTACACAAAACGAAAAAACCCTGCTGTGGGTTGAATAAGAAGTTGAGGAATACTTTGTGCTCGATGCACTACGAATTTATAAATACTTAGTAAACTGGCGAATAAAGAATCCTATATATTTTTATAGTGTCGTAAATAACATAGAAAGTATAACGGAATCAATTGGCCGAGTAAAAACACAACACGTTCAAAACAACGTCCTGTAAACAATGTTAACGATTCCTCCGTTATCGGCCGACATGCGGGTGCCGTTAATGCGAATGTCAGCTGACCCTATATCAGTACCCGAACACTGAGCTCCGTTAGTATCAGCCTGCACCTGACCACAATGCGACGTTTTATTACCATTCTTTTGTTCCTTGTGCTGTCCACATACGTGACATGCAACGTTGTCACCAAGGATGTTCCGATGAAAGAGGCAGAACAAGAGGATAGTTCTGCAGCTCCTCAAAAGGTTCCAGTGGCGCCGGTTGATGAAGTCGTGCAATCAAATAGTGTAACTGAGAACGTGTCATGTGCTAAAGTTGGAGAATTCGTAAGTTTTTAGAATCATTTTCCTTGTTTTGTTTTTGTCGATGATGGCAAGCCGGCTGGAATGCGAATCGCGATTGTTTTAGCAAATAACTTGTGAGTTTTTTTAAATCTTTATTTAGATAACTTTGTCACACATGACAATGTCGCTCTGTAATGCAGCTACATTTTAAAGACCTCCAGACCCTTTCTTGAGTTTTATATAACAATAAGATTTCAGCAGCAGCATGTTCATGTTGCAAAGCAATAATTTGTGTCTTAGAATTAATAGATTACGATTTACTTATTTTACTGGCTTGGGCCACGCGGCAAGGTACTTACATATCTGCCTAAGTATAACAAAAAAACCGCGTTCAACCTACTTGAGTATAAAAGAATGTTTGAAATAATAGATAATATAGAATGAATAGAATTGAATTTTTTTAGGTAAAAAAAACCTTCATAAAATTTGCATTGCTATTTATATAGGTATATTTGTTGTTGCAAACATTGTTTCATTCAAATAGGCTGAACAGCTTTGTCTTTGTTATTCGAATTATTATTATAATTTTTTTTTTTTAATATTATAAACTAACGCTTGACCGCAATCCCGCCTGGTGGTAAGCAGTGATGCGATCGTTGATGGTAAAGCGCGCTAGTTTATTAAGAGCCTATTCACTCAGAAAAACTGAGCGAATAGGAAGGAAGACGGCAGTTGAGCGAGGTGATGCAATGTTAAACCCAACAACACGACCAACGATGCTGCGCCAAAGGGAGATTGATCTGAAGACCCTCCACGACCAAAATCCCAACACAACAACATTAGGCGCATCGTACCAGGCACACATCGCAACACAACTGCTCATACCCGTCCTCCGTACGGCTTCACCAGACATCATGCCGGAACACGACAAATCGCTTGGCGGCAAGGCTTTGTCTGGTGGTTGGTAACACGGAACTCTATTCATGAGACTTCGCTGTCCGTCTGTCCATCCGTCTATCACCAGGCTGTATCTCATGAACCGTAATAGCTAGACAGTTGAAATTTTCAGAGATTATGTATTTCTGTTGTTGTTATTGTTTAGTATTATATTTAAGGCGGACTCCCATACTTATTAAAAACGTGATTGTTTTGCAGTTTTTAAAGGTTGTTTTGCAGTTTTTAAAGGTGGAATGGTACGGAACCTTTCGTGTGCAAGTCCGACTCGCACTTGGCCGGTTTTTTTTTGTAAATACACGCTGTCGTTGTTACATATTCATCACTTCATGTTCTGCCCTGAGTAGCCAGTAATTGCGTAGCACATTAGCAATCACAATCTTAACCAATGTTGCATAAAGTTCAAAACATTGGCCCCGATTCCATTGTTTACAAACTAAATTAAATTTAACTTCATTGCATTTTTATCTTTCTATTTCATTAAGAAAAGGACAGAAGATAAAATGTTAGTTTAGACCTGTCAAATTAGTCCACATAATCGCGTCTGAACTGTCTATGGAGTGTCTTAATTTGACAGGATTAAACTAAAATGTTATCTTTTATCCTTTTCTTAATGAAATAGAAAGAAAAGGATACACTTAAAATAAGTTTAGTTTGTAAGCAAGAGAATCGACGGTGGCGCCCTGGTGAAGTACTCAATGAATATTGTTGAAATGTGGATGTGTTAGATTTTTGAATCACAGCTGTTACTTTTTTTTTCAGTGTATCGGGCATAAGGACTGCTGCTCGAACGCCTGCCTAGGTTACTTGAAGAGATGCGTTTCTGGAAGGGAATTACTTGGTGAAGATGAATAGGCGTATTTTATCAATAATCCATTACGTAACTTATGTATCATTATGATCATTATACTACGTTATTATTTGTTTAAGATGATTCACATGAGACTGCATTTAAATCTGCATTTTGCGTTTTAAGTATTGATCATTAATAAACTTATCAATAAATTCCATTACTTGGAATTACATATTTATTTTATATACCAATGTGTTTTATTTAACTACTTATCTATTGCAATGTAGGCAAGTAAGTACCCCTTTTTACATACCTATTCATTGATTTCAACAGTCAATAATATATACCAAACGTAATTAATATAAGAAACATCTAGTTGAAAGTACCTAGTCTTAGTATAAAGCCTTACTTATATAAATATTTGTACAAATATTTTCGCGTGTGTAGCAGGCTAAGCAAACATTTGAACACTTTGATGTGCGCTCGAAACCGACAACGAATGGCAAAGTCCAAATGTTTTAACAAAGCTTTGAACAAATACTCAAATACACGTGCTACACATGTGTCCAAACAAGTGTTCAAATGAGTGATCAAAAATTTGAACGATGTCTGGCGCTGGCTTAATAATTTATACCAAATCATCAAGGGCGGTAAATATCTACACTCAGGACAAATTTCCTGAGCCGGTATTGAATGTGATGAATGATTAAAAAAAAAAAATAGAGGTTTATACATCAACACAAGGTCTTCAACCTTGTGTTGATGTGGAATCATGCTAATATTCACATAATTATAGTTACTGCCTATTACTACTTAATCCTTTGCTTTTTTTTTTATTTTTTTTTTATTCTTTTTTTTTTTGACTTTTATACACATGTAGGTATATGTCAGTCCGATTACTATCATAATTATACATATCACAACATCATTACTTTAACCTAATTGATAATAGCTTAAACAAAATACAAGCTTCTTCACTATTAGGGTTCGAGAGTACTGAATTCATGACTCCGACCTGTAATTTGTCCAAATCAAATTGTTGAAGCCATTCTTCTCTCTCTGCCTTAAACTGAACACATTCCATCAACAAATGGTATACATCATCTACCATTCCACACGTATTACATTTTGGAGAAGCAACTTTTCCCATTAAAAAAGCAAAATTGTTTGATGGAATATGTCCTGTTCTGATTCTATGAGCTATAATAATCATTTTCCTACTTAAACGACTATATGTAAACCAAGGTATACGAGGAGGCTCACATTGGATAGTTTTATACCATATGCCCTTTTCCAGTGATCTTTGATTAAAATATTCCTTCCATAAATTATAACACTGTCCATTATACTTTGTTAATATTTCTGAGTAATATGGTTTTACATAAATTTCTTGTTCTTCTGTACTCCCGATGTGGGAATAAGACCTATTTAAAGAACAACTATTTATATAAAATCCTGCCATCTAACGACGGAGGCAGGAATCACTTAGTACGCTAGTCAAGCAAATGGTACCGATTTTCCTCGTCTGGTGGTAGTGGTGTTTTATATTATTGAGACAGAAAAATAAATATAGCAGGACTTATTTTGTAATGGCTTTAAATTATTAAATAAGTATATCGAATTCGTTACTATCCTTAGCTTTCCTAGCAGGGTGGAGAGGATGGTTAATGTATGATAAATCCGGTGGGTTTACTAAACACATCTTCATCAGCCTAATGCCTTCTTCAGTAATACTCCACAAGTCCGAGTGGTTCATCTTGAAGTTATTCAAAGGCATTATTAATTAATTCCTTAATTAATATTTAATTGATTAATTAATTTCTTAATTGTGTACCCCTTAAGTAATTCCAATAATAATTGAAGAATGATCCTCAATGACTTTTACTCTTAATAGCTAATAACGCCAATCTCGCGTTTGTTTTGCGCGGTTTCGGTCATTAATTCATAGAAACTCCACAAATGGACAACTCGCCTTTGTGAACTACTCGTTTAGCCTTGTGTTCACACGTCTTACATTATACTATTAATGATCGTAATACCTAAATATAAAAGGATAGATAATATTTATAATAAGCATGCACGGGTGGAATGGTGCCATGATATGACAGACGAATAAAGACGAAGTGGGCTTGTCTCGGCGTGCTAAAGACATCGTTACAGGTGATGAATCCTGGATTGATCAATACGATGCAAAAACAAGCGCCAGTCGATGGTTTGCGTGTTTCAAAACGAATCAACGTCTACCAAAGTGAAGCGATCTAGAAGCGAGAGTAAGATTTTGATCGCGAGCTTTATCAGTTCGACTGGCTACTTGGTGTCAATTCCTTTAAGAAACCAAAGAAGCATTAACGCTGATTGGTATACTACCAAATGCTTGACAGAAGTTTTCTCTGTTGTGAGCAACAAGCGACCAAACACAGGGCTCCGCGGGTTACTGCTTCCTGCCCACACCGCAATCAAAAGGAGGGACTTTCTGGACAGTACACCGGTCAAACTCCTGGGTCACTATCCTTACAGCCCTGACCTAGCACCGTGTAACTTCTTCTTATTCCCAAAAATAAAAGATCAGTTCAAAGGGATACAATTTTCATCGCCGAATTATGCGCTGTCAGCGTTCGAGCAGTCTGTAAACGAGATGTCTGCGGCGGACTGGAAAAAGTGTTTAGAAAACTGGTTCAGACGCATGAATCTATGCATAGAGATTAGTGGAGAGTACTTTGAAAAGATATAATAACATATATGTACCTAATGAAAACTTTCTGAGTGTCCCACTTATAAACATCTTTGAGAAAATTAAATTTATTATTTTTATTCGTACTGACTCTGTGATACAGTGATACAGAGTTTATTGTACCTACAACAATGCTCAAGAAAATAGGTGGCTCTTTTAGATGCCAATGTATACATTTTTACAATAGGCTTCCAGAGGTGGTTCAAGATCTGAGCCTGAATAAATTCAAATCCTTCATTAAACGTAAGTTGTGTCAGAAAGCATTTTATAGTGTTAAAGATTATATTGACGACAAAAAGGCTTGGGCTTGAGCTGCGTCCGATTTCTATGCTTACACTGATTGTTCTTTGATTTTTCCTCTTGTAGTTTAAATTTGCAATTGTTTGTTTTTTTTTTTTAACTCAAAGCCAGTACACACTATGTAGCCAGGCATTATACGTTACGGAATTGCATCGCTGACAGGGGTATTCGGCACTGGTGCAGCTACACAGGAGCTAAACTTAGCATTCGGGAACACCGTTGGAGCTGCTGAACCTTGGACAAAACTGTCTTTGCATTGTGTAGCTTCAATTTCCTAGTATTGTATAATTGCATGGAACACGTGTGAGCACGATCTACTTGCTGTAAAGCATCTATTTGTTGGGTTAGTCGTTTATTGACTTGATAGTGCTATGGCTGTTGAGAGTATGTCATGCTCACTCAAATGTCTCGCTGGTGGTGGCGTGTGTGTTGGGTCATTAGGTTCCCTTCAATATGGTTGAGCTGAATGATGCTGATCCATACGTCATGTTCGTGAACGGACGCCGTCAGAGGGGACTGGTCATCTCTTAGCTGCTACGGCGTATTTTAAATTCTGAAATGTTCTGTTTTTTCCATAATGGACGCTCTCAGCGTACAATATATTTCTGCATCGTTCTCACACGATTGATTTCAAAATGAATGATGTAATCAAATATTTGTATCAATAGCTTGATAATTTAAAAGAGTGTCCATGGAGTTTCTTGCCCGTTCTTCTCCATAGGTACCTACTCTTTGGAATGGGCGACTAGCTTCACCTTACTGACTGACCGACCTTCTGACAATTCAAAAGTGCCTGTAACTGGTTTATTTGAAATAAATGCTTTGATTTTTGATTTTAGTGTAACGTCTGATCTCAATTCGAGAAAACAAAACAAAAATTAAATGAAACCATTAAAAGTAGGTACAGTCAGCGTCAAAATTTGATGATCGTTGCTGCGTAGTTTTTCAGAAAGAACCCATTGTCTTCAAGCACTGAGATTTCCTTTTAGGGGTTCATCTGAAAAATAAGAAGATACAAAATTTATGTCTCAGAATATTTTCAATTTACGATTTTCTCACATCCTAAAATGAGTGTTTCTCACTAACAAACCACAATTAATGCCAATATCAATATTTTTGTCAATTTAATCAACGAACACAAGAATATGGACTAGGTCAGTACTGGGGTCACAACCTCAATTAGAATGAAGTTATTTATGTAATGTATGTGTGTAGTAGTACTAGGTACGACATACAAATACATACATTAAACAACACGAAAAAAGAGCTATTTGCTCTTTTTACAAGTAAACCTAGGTACATAGGTTCACTTGTTAGTGAACCACATAAGGTACTTACATACATGTTTGAGGTCCGTGCATATTGCATTAACAGAATGATGCTGTTATTAATTTATTATGTTGAATTACTGACAGCTTACCCGTATTGTTCAACAGTCGACTATAACCTTTTGTGAGTAATGAAGTATTCGTTGTGCTCATCCTAACCGTTAGCATTATCATTACTCAATCGAAAGATGTCCACGAGAGCCAGTCCTGGGCCTCGATTGTGGGCACAGCTGCTATACCGTTCTTAAGTACTTCAGATGTATTTCTTATATTACATTATTTTTATACCTTCCCATATTCTTCTGTCAAATGATTTCAATTATAAAAGTTGACGACAACCTTCTCGTAAGCCACGTCCTAGGCCTCCAGGACTTGTCTGCAAGTTAGAGACGGAGGTCCATCCTCCAGGTAGTATAGTTAAAAAAAAAAAAAATTTGTTTGCTCTTATGCGACAAAAGGTACGTTAACATTTCGTGTCTGATAAATAAAAATTAAGGGTCAGTTACAATCATGCTCCAGCTACTTAGGTACCTACCTAATACCTGTATAAATGTATTAAAATAATAAAACGATCTAAGTATTTCGCTTTTATTATTGACTGTGCATCTTCACGAACTTAATATGCGATAGTATCCCGGCAACCGCTGACTTTCCTCTGTGTCTTGGTCAGGCAGGAGTCCAGGACACTGTCAACTTACTCTGATAAGTCAAGAAATTTCCATCAATTGAAATTAATTACCAATAGACGAAAACAGACTTGTATTTGATTAGGAATGTTTGTAAAGAAAACTGATAGGTACTGACATCAGTCCTCTAGAGACGGGGTTAGCTGAACTGGTTGGTATCTGAAGAAGGATAAAATATAGGTAGATCGAAGTCAAAGACAGTGAGTCAGTGGTTACAGAGTTGTTATTATGTTAATTGTAATATGTAATAATAAAAAAAATACCGGTCCTATTGGTAAAAGCTCAGATGAACGTGTTCAACGTTAGGTTAGAAGGTGAGTTACAGTCGTAGATATTTATTAATTGAATTTGACAAGTAAATCTTGGTTGACTTGTGAAATAATTAGCAGTGCAAAATCACACCTATTAACTTATAATAACAACTCTGTAACCACTGTCTCACTGCTCAGAGGAACGTGTTCAACGTTAGGTTAGGTTAGGTTATAGATCCCGTAACGGCCGATGCAGCGTCAGCTTGAGCAGCGTCGGTCGCAGCTCAGCGAGGTCCTGGTGGCGGAATGGCGGGATAGGCTTTCGCGCCCTACCGCCGGCCTCACCACCATCGAGGCCATCCGGCCGGTACTGGCGGACTGGCTCGGGAGAAGGCATGGCTCCTTGACGTTTCGGGTGACACAGGTGCTCTCAGGGCATGGTTGCTTCGGAAAGTACCTGTGTCACATAAACAGGGAGCCGGACGCCCGGTGTCACCACTGCGTCGACTGCCGGGAGGACACGGCGCAGCATACGCTGGCAGAGTGTGCCGCTTGGGAGGAGCTGCGCCGTGCCCTCATCTCTGAAGTAGGCAGTGACTTATCGCTGCCGGTCGTAATCAGGTCGATGGTCGGCAGCGAAGAGTCCTGGGATGCGGTGGTTTCCTTCTGCGAAACAGTTGTCTCGCAGAAGGAGGCTGCGGAAAGGGAGAGGGAGATCTCGTCCTCTCACCCAGCCCGCAGCAGGCGTACCGGGCGTCGCCGGAGGGCGGATAATGCCCTCTTCCAGCCCCCCTAAATGGGTCCAGGGGCGATAGACACGGGGAAATCTGTCGCTCCCCAAACATCAGGACCCGAGGTGGCGGCGCGAAGTGTTCCACGCGCGCTACTCTTAGACGTCACGGGGGGAGTTCTACACCTCACTCCCCCCCCTGACCCGAGGAGGCCCCACGGCTGCGGGCCAGCACCAATCGGGGGTTGCGGAAGCAGTATTAGTTCTCGCAACCCCCGGTGTAGGTGTGAGACGGAACACCCGGGTGGTTTTTAGTCAGTAGGAGTCTGACAGACCCCGTCGCCCACCCCAGGGCGGCGGACATCCATGAGGATTTTACACCCGGAAAAAAAAAAAAAAAAAAAGTTATAGATCCCGTTCCGTGTGACGGAACGGGATCGGACGCGTCCCCAGGTGGCGGATAGGGGAACGGCCCCCAGATATGGGGGTTACCGGTTTACCGGCGCGGACCAAAACCAGAAGTGGGGACCGCTTCGGCGGTCACACGTGCGGCGGGTCGACCACCACTCCAGGTGGCTGACGTGACCCGAACCCCGGGTCACCGTCGGGCAACCCGGTCTCCTCACTGAGAGGAGCTGGGGGCCTCGTTTGCCTCCGGGCAAACGAGTGGGGCTAAGAAGAAGGACACCTCACTAAAAAACCTTTGGCTGCTGCGTCTTCTCGCATAAGAAGACGTACCCAGCCCGGCCCCTCCCTATGGAGGGACCATTGTGGGCCCGCCTTTCAGGCGGGACACGCCGGCGGGGGATTGATAGACATAGTGCAGGCTATGCTATTTCCAATGACCCCGCCACTAAGGCGATGTCGTTGTGCCGCTGTTTGGTTTTAGTGGGTATTCCCGGCTTCGGTTGGGCGAGTTCCACACACGCCCTTCGGGGTATGGTGCGTAAAGGCATTTCCACAGTGTCAAGAAAAAAAATGAAAAAAAAAAGGTTATAGATCCCGTGGAGGAATTTAGACTCCCGCGGCCCCACGCGAGTTCGTGATAGAAGAGACACCGGGGTGGTTTTAGTCAGTAAAAGTCTGACAGGCCCCGTCGCCCACCCCATCCCAGGGCCGCCCTGGGATGGGGTGGGCGACGGGGCCGGACATCCTTTGAGGATTTCCAACCCGAAAAAAAAAGTTATAGATTTTTTTTTTAACTTTGCCATACACTAGGAATTTCTCCTGTATCGTGGGTGCGTTTACAAACATATAAACTCAGATACACAAACAGCCAGACCCGGAACAATTAATTGTAGGCCATACAAATATTTGTTCCGTGCGGGAATCGAACCCGCGACACGCGGCGCAGCAGTCGATCGCTCAGCCACTGCACGAATTGTGTCGACAAATAAATGGTAAGTATAGGAAACCAATCTGAAACTAACACTGGTGGGAGAGCCGGCTCTCGCGACTTGAACACCTATGTACAGAAGACAGCACATCAAGCTACTACAATCTGTCAGATTTGTTTATTATATTTTTGACTTTATCTCTAAACCGTTAAGGTTCAAGGTTGATTGCGAATAATTGACGGTTTCTGATAGCTTGACCTGCTGTCGTCCGTACCTACTTCCTTTCACTTACTTGTTATAGGTACATATATGCAACGTACCGCAAGTACTTAGGTAATACTACTTGCTAGCCTATACAATGAAATGTGAATTAAGTATTTTAATCAACGTCTGAACTGTCTTACGCAATAATATAAAACATTTTATTTACAAGATCATCCAAACAGTCTTTATAAATATAAAGATAAGACTACTTATATTTTGCACTACTTTTTTACTATAACTTGTTGCCAGCTAAGACTAATGAAAATGTACATAGGTGCCTATTTAAACCAGTGTACATTTAAAAAACAGGCGATTAATAGCTTCGAAAACTGAAATAAAAACCTTTCTGTGTAACTAAGGACCTTAATTAGATGATGGCATAAACTTAGAATACTCTTTATTACGTACACTATAATAAATTACAGAACATAAATATAAAGATTGTCGCTTCCACAAGGGCCATTGATCAAGAGTTGAAGTTGAATATAAAGATTTTACAAAGGATGGGCGATCTTATCGGTAAGGGCGAGACCCCATTAATGCGTTGCGCTGCGTTGCGTCGTCGCAGCGTCATCGCAGCGTCGTCGCTGCGTCGTTTTCCAAATATATTTTTATGACATGCCCCATGAGACCGTTGCGTCGTCGTCCACGACGTTTTAACAGATCGACGGACAGGAGACGAAGCGGGAGGGAGGGTATGCGCTGCGTTGTCAGAACTCCGTTGCGAATTGCGATGACGGACAGTGATCCACTGCTAGAGGAGGAAGCTAGACGAGCGTAAAATTTTTTATCGTACGATGAGTAGGCAGGATATTGATAAAGATTTTCTCATATCCTTGGTCCAAGAAAGTCCCATTATATCCGGCTGCGTCTTACGGCCACGTACCGGAAGACGCAGTGTAGGGTGACCCCAACAAGGTGGACCGATGACCTGGTGAAGGTCGCAGGAAGCCGATGGATGCAAGCAGCACAAAACCGGTCATCGTGGAAAGCCTTGGGGGAGGCCTTTGTCCAGCAGTGGACATCTATATACTGAAGAAGAAGAAAAAGAAGACGACAGAACATCAAGCTACTACAATCTGTCAGTTATGACTTAATTATGACTTAATCTATAAAGCTTTAAGGCTCAAGATTGATTGGGAAATCTAACAGTTTCGGGTAGGTTGACCTGTAGGCCTAGTATGAGTTTGCAATACGAAACTCGTTTGATCGTATCGAGCGTGTTTGGCGCTCTCATTGGTTGAGAGTTCTTACGACCTTGAAGCGGGCCAATCACTGAGTCAAACGCGCTCGATACGATCGAACGAGTTTCGTAATGAAAACTCATACTAGGCCTACTGCTGTCGTCCGTACATTGTAATGTGAGCATTTATTTTTGACGCTGACTTTACGGTACAGTCAGTTAGTGTACCAGTAGGCCTAGTCTGAGTTTTCATTACGAAACTCGATCGTCGATATCGAGCGCGTTTGACTCATCGATTGGCCCGCTTCAAGATTGTAAGAACTCTCAACCAATGAGAGCATCAAACGCGCTCGATATCGACAATCGAGTATCGTAATGAAAACTCATACTAGGCACACTGTTGGCTACTCACTTTCAAAGTACTGACGGTCGTGAGTTTGATATTAGCAGAGAAGAAAAACAACTGCTTTAATTGTAAGTATTTTCTGCAATTGTACAAAACCGCATAATAATAGGTTAGATACTAACCCTTAGAAGATTGTACGATGCGCGAGTACCTACTGGAGATTTTTGCTCTTAACACTGACTAAACATAATTATCCTTAAACAAATGCATTTTATAATGATTGATCACACATTGTATATACATATACAAATACCTACCTACACATTTCATTTCAGCTTGCGACAGTCTTGGTAGGTAGGTATTCTTTTAGGTTTTCTTTCAACGTTTAGTCCACATATAATAGGGATGTATCCAAGGTATGAAAATCAAAAATAAAATTAGTCCGTCTTATAGTTAATAAAAAAAATTAAGACCCATATCTTTTATTTTGTCGAAATTACCAAAACCACTGAGATATAGCGTATTAAAGTTACAGAGTGGGGGCTAATTACGTCACGTTGTGGTACAAAATATACCACGGCGTGACGTCATGCGACATTTCAAATCAACATATCTTCTTAAGTATTTGAATGAAAGAAAAAATAAAAAATACGGGTTCAATATTTTTTATAAATCTGTCTGATGGACATTAAATTATTTTTTACGATACAACTCAATTAATAAACTGAATGTCACACAGTCATTTTTTGGATTCAAATTTTGGATAGGTCGACGGCATGACTAATTAGTTTTTGTCATTTGGATAAAGAATACTAAGACGTAACAATTACTTATTGTATGATGTGAGCTAAGAGCTAATGCTAAGGTTTAGTTCTGGTTAAGAACCAAACCTCAAGTATCACCAAGAGTGCGTGAAGGGTTAACCATAAAAACAGATTTTGAAATAAACTCCGAGGTCTCGTGACTTCCTCGAAATTATAATAAATACTGGTAGACAAAGCTAGAATTGTCTCTTACAATCTTATAGCTTGTCATCTAATACAAAATGCGCTTAAAGTTGAGGTGCTTTTATTTTCTGCTCCCTTCTTTGTTATTTAAATGTAGTGCGACAGTTCCTGTCCAAACTGCGAGCGAGTTCGTGGAGGAAAGCCTTCGCGTTCGAGTGCGTCGACAAGACGGGTACGTGTACGACAAGCCGAGTGTATCATTTGACCTGCCGCTGAGTAGGTCCACACCTGCACCCACTCAAGGACCGAATGTTGACAGGACTCTGACGCAGCATATGTTTTACGCGTACCCCGTGCCGGCCGGCGGCGACACCGTCAACATAGGACAGACTGCCGGCACCGCGGCCACTGCTGCGACCACCGCCCCCACGGGCGCCACCGGGGGCGGTTACAACTACAAGTCTTCCGCTACTGGTAACGCAAACGCCGGCTACAACTATGGCACATCATCAACCGGAGCACAGGGTACCACTGGGGGTACTGTGTCGCAAACTACTGTTACCAATACACAAACTGTTACTAACACCGGGTCGTCTCAAGGTGGTTCAGGGTATCCATATAACGCGCCGTCACCTACTCTCTCCCCGACTCTACAGGGCTCATCTGAAGTGTCGACAAGTGCTCCAAAGTATTTACCACCGACAGCAGGTGGTACAGGTGAAACTACTTCAATTGGTGGTAGTGTCAGTATTGGGAGCGTTTCTGTAACTTCTGGCTCAGGACAAGTCTCTACAGACAGTGGCACCTCAGTGCAAATCGGATCTTTGGCAACTCCTTCTGAGTCATATTTACCACCGTTGGGGACATCTAATACTGCGACATCTGGTCAGACCGTGACTACAACATCAACTAATAGTCAAACAAGCTCGGGTGGTTCTGTATCGGTACCAAGTTCTGCGTATTTGCCACCGAATTCTTCAGCCCCACCGTCATCGGCCTCGGCCCCGTCTCCGGGATATGGCAGACCTCGACCGGCGCCCGCGCCCGCACCACAACCAGGTTACATACCCCCATCAGGAACTAATTCTGGAACAGTGTCCACACCTGCCGCGATGTACTTACCTCCATCGTTTTTTTAACACTTTTATGATAAAAGGTTTTTTTTTATTAAGTTCATTGTAAATATTAAAATATTTGCAATAATTAATAATAAGCAGTTTTATTTATTTCCAGCAGCTAATGCGCGTATATAATAGGTTTCAGGGACTTAAAAACACAGCCGAAATAATGCTGCCACTGCTAGGTCGCAAGCCTCGTCTCTGTGAGATGAGATATTATTAGGTATTAGATTGTAGTAAAAACGCCTAGATGTAAAATACTAGAATTCAGCTGAATCCAGTTAAATTGGAAGTCGACTCCAACATAGCTGGGAAAAAACTAGGCAGATGACGACAGACGCCAGCACAATAAGCTACACACATCAAAAGTGTCTAGGGATCAACATATATTTTTGCAATAACTTTTCTCCTGATTGATATTAATTAAAATTTTCTTTAAGGATTCATCAAATAAAGTGTTTTCGTTTGTCACAGTAACGATAAACTAAGTCACCTTTGCATTAATAAAGAAATTTGCCATTTTCCTAATAAAGGGATATTTGACATTTGAACCACTAACACAAAAGTTCGAAAAAAGACTGAAATAACTGTTTTCTCTAAAATTTTATTGGGTAACTTAAACAATTAATAATCCGTGTTTCTACCGCGAACACTAACAACACAAGAACATCGGTTTGGCATACTCAAAATGAGTTCATCCAAATCACGCTGTGGAATGGCCGCCCATGTTCGTTGCAACAACAAAAAAAGGTCTTCTTGCGACTGGATACCCTCCATATTCGGCAGAGCTCTTCTCTGTAGCATATCCCATGCATGCTCAATCGGGTTCAAGTCTGGCGACTGAGCAGGCCAGGGCAGGACATTGATGTTAGCTGCGGCGAGAGTCTGTCTTACAACTCTTGCGGTGTGCGGTCGTGCATTATCATGCATTAACTGAAATAAGGGACCGATTTGCACTTGTAGAGGAACGATGACGTCTGATACAATCGTCTCAGCATAAATTTGAGCGTTGAGGTTGCCTCTGATCCAAATCAACTCAGTTCTTCCGCCGATCCAAATACCCGCCCATACCATGATGGTTCCACCACTATAAGGATGGACTTCCTGGCAGGATTTTAACCGCTGTTGGCGTCCAGGGGTTCTCCAGTGTCGTATACGTCTTGTATCCGGTCTCATACCAAAACGAGACTCATCAGAAAAGCACACGAAACGCCATTGTTCTTCTGCCCAATTTCTGTGTTCAAGAGCCCATTGATATCGAATCCTACGATTGTGCATTGCTATAGGTGGTACCCGTAGCGGTCTTCGGGAATGAAGGTTCACTTCATGCAAGCGGTTTCTGACTATTTGGTCGCTAATTAAGTTCCCTGAAGAGTGATGAAGCCTCACGGCTAACATCATGGCGGTTATTGTTGGAGCTCTTCGAGTTAAGATTTGAATGTATCGGTCTTGTCTCCGTGTGGTGCAGCGATACCGTCCTCCATGGCGCTCAGCCACGGTACCAGTGCTTCGGTAACGTGTCCAAAGTCGACTGATAACACTCTGACTTGTATTCAAAGCTAAAGCCACAGTACGTTGCCGGGAACCAGCTTCTATCATACCCACGGCTCTGAGCATTTCTTCCCTACTTAAATGACGTCGCCGCTCCATAATAACGTTGGTTTTAATCAGTAGTAGGGAAACAGTAGCACTAATAATGTCTTCAATGCGTTGTATGTTTTTATAGGGAAAATATTGACAGCTGATTTTCATCTTTTACTCGAATTTGATTCACAGTTCCTGATTCAAATTATGAAATGCACCAAAAAGGATCCATATAAATTTATAAAATCATAAATTTATTACAAAGCCACATCTCAATCTCAAGAAATCCGCATAAAAATGCTTGATCCCTAGACACTTTTGATGTGTGTATATACGAACGACAGCAGGTCAAGCTACCCGAAACTGTCAAATATTCCCAATTCAAATTCTTTGGAGATAAAATCTAATTAGGAAATCTGACAGATTGTAGTGGCTTGATGTGCTGTTGTCTATACATCCTACAATCAGTAAACTTTAGTAAATTTTCAACTTTATCGCTTTACCTTAGTTTCAAGGTATATTGGGAAAATTTGATAGTTACGGGTGATTTGCGTAATGCGTAGGGTGCACGTAACAGGAATAATGCTTACCTATAACAAAATATATAAAAAAATATTTTTACTTTATTAATCAAAACCTTTTGTTATGAAGAAACGGAACGTAAATCACTGGTGATTTACGTTCCGTTTAAAATTCAAAAGCAGCACCAGCACCAGCACACAAATGTAAAACGTCATAACGTCATACAAAAATAGCATCAAAGATGAAAGTTATTTTTAATATTTCTTTAAAAATTGATTTCTAATCTATTTTACTCTACTTTGGAATGAACGATTTATGCCTAAATGTAGAGCATCACTTTTTGATGAATATTTAACCATGTGGATGTAGTGTGTGCGTTTGAATCAAAAATTTACATAAGTTATGTTTCTATTAAAGCAAACATTAAAATTTTCTCGAGTAGGAAGCAAGGTAAACCTGAGGTAATTATATGTATTACTTCATCAATTATATTATCATTTTATTTGTGTGCCCAAAGTTGATTTTTCCAATACTTATCACGGTTGTTCAAGGTTCATGACCTTACTGGCTTAATTAATATTCTTTGTCCTGTTATATATATATATTAAAATACCATTTAAATGGTATTAGAGTAGCGAGAATCAGTCTACCAATGAATATGTGGTGCCTGAAAAATTGTGTGATAAAATAAGTGTTAGTGTCAGCATACACAAATCGTCGCCTGTTTCCAGAAGTGCGGCGCCGCGCTCTGCTGCCGACCATGGTGCACCTCGACGTGACAGGTGCTCAACTATACCCAAATACTCTCGCCATAAATGACCTGCCTAATGAAATACTTATATACATATTTTCAATGGTAGATTTTGAATCCCTATTGGCAGTTGCGAAAGTTTGTATGAGATGGCAACAATTATGCCTGACCCCTTGCATTTGGGACCACACACGTCTCATAGTATGTATGAAGAACTATGTGAGGATAAGTGAAAACATTGTGCCTTTTGTTGCCAAGTATGTGAAGAATGTTAAACTACAGTATTTCAAGTTGTATTCACAAGTGAGGGCTTCCTTAATAAGCTATTGTCCTAATCTGACTCATTTAGAAATAAGTATATCTCAAGTTGACAGCTGTATCTTTGGTGATCTAGTTAGCTGGCCGAACCTAAAGTTTTTGAGTTTTCGTAACTCACTCATATCAAATCCAGAGAATGCAAATGGTAACTTTGTTTACCACTTGCCATTTGATAAGTTGAAATATCTTGAGGTCCTTATTCTGTCCAATTTTGCCCTAACCCATGATAGTTTGTACAGCATGTTGCAGTGCACCAATTTAGTCAGTATTAATATGGAGAAAATGAAAAATATTCCAACAGATTTTCTTGAATCTCTTCTGAGAACCAAACAGTCTACGCTAAGAGCTTTACATATATATGGAGATACTTTAAATGATGATATAATCCGTAACATATCCAACTGTAAGGTACTACAAGTACTTCACATCATGACATGCAAGACTCTTTTTGATTCAAGTTTGTTGCACTTGTACAGAATAAAGAATTTGCATTCATTAAAATTACGGCATGGTTACTTTTCAACAAGTGCTCTCCTTGCATATTTTTCTAATAATACTTTTCAAAAGTTGACTTACCTTAGTCTCTCTCGCTGTCTCCATGTCACTATGCAAGTAGCAAAGGCCATAAAAACTAGTGCACCCAATCTCAAAGAACTTTCATTCTATTTATGTCCATTCATCATTGCTCCCAACTTCAGCAGGTCAGAACTAGAGAAAATGTTTAAAATACAGTTGTTACTTGATTAAATTAGTTGTGATTACACTGAAGGCAGCTTAGGTCCGTCCAATTTACATTTAATATTTATTTCATTGTTAATTACACTAATGTTACAATGTGAAGAGAGCATTTCCTCATTGAGTGAAGAGCAACTACAACTGCTTTAATAACTTGACATATACTCCATTCAGAATAAGATTAGATTTTTAAACATACCTTTTCTACAGTCCGTTTAACTGATTTTGACTTCTATTGTGTTGGTAGCATGAAAAATGGTAGCTGCATTAATTAGTTGGTATTGTAACCACTTTTTTGCTTTAACCTTTTGAACGCCAATCACTTGTATACAAGTTCGAGATTTTCGTGCCCTCAGCGGCACTACTTGATTAGAAGTAATCACAGTGAAATAAATTTACGACTTTAACAAGACCTTCTATTTTGTTTTTTGGAAATTTGCCCTGTTATCAGCCATATTTTTAACTTTTTCACACATAATAAGTTCTTATTTGTTTTATTTTCAATTATAATAGAAACAAAAACGCCACAAAATATTTTAATGCCCCCAGCGCCAATTACTTGATATCAAGTAAGCCAGTGATGGGACACGATGAAGACCTCGCTATATTTCATCTCGTCGAAATGATCATAAATACTATTATTGCCAGAAAATGACGTGAATTAATAATATTTTATAAATATTGCAAACTATAAACTAGGTTTTATTCATATTATTAAAGAATAGTTTATTTCTAATCATTGTCGATAGTGAAACACCGTTTGAAAAACCCATCCCTACAAAGTTAGTAAGTTGTCAGTGCGCACACGCCACCAACTTGTATAGAAGTAAATCTGTGACGTCATAAGCGGACGGGTTTCAAGGTCATAGTGACTTTGTGCATTTTAGTGTAGTGCAATGTTTACATCTTGCGTTGGCGCACGTGTTCTTACAAAAAAAATTGTGACGGTGAATATGATGAATTATTGCGAGTTGTTTAAGTCTGAATCAGAATTTTGAAATAGTTCGTCGTCTTGACATTCCGTTGAGTCGTCAACTTCAGTTTCAGGAATTTTCTTCCGTTTTCTATTAGATTTTTTTAAAACGTAGAAAAATGTTGTAAGTAAACGAAATAAATTATGCAGGAATCGGTTGTGTTTATGCACGTGTAACACGACCACAGTGAATATAAAAATAAATACCACAGAAATCTGCGCCAACGACTTGATATGAAGTATAAGGATTACATTTGGAGACAAATAGGGATGTGTCTTTTAGAACACACGTCTAATAAATTTACAATTCTTTTCTTTATTATGGGGAATATATCCAGGTTTTCATATTGTTTTTTTTTTTATGAAATAAAATAAAATATGAAAATACGGTTACAGTTTTTATTTAGCTTCGTAAATTGGTGAATAAACATTAATTAAAATGTATAATATTATTTGTCGATAGGACATTAATCCCATCGGTACGTTTTACTATAGATACGTTATACATTTGTAGCGGAGACACATCGCGTATTATATAGATAGGCGTTCAAAAGGTTAATGCCATCCTTGTGCCTACAGAATCGTAGTAAAATCCATTGAACAGACTGTAAAAAAGGCTTGTTTATATTTATGTCTAAACTTATTCCAAATGGAATACCTATAGGTGTTATGAAATTGTCAATAACTTGAAAGTTTACAAGTGATGTGACAACATCAAACCAAGATTGTTTGATTACATTTTACTTAGTAGCTTGTTGTGGTGTATGTATCTACTAATAATTTGTTTTAAACAACCTTCAGTATTTAAAAATTAAGAAGTATTACATACCTTTTAAATAAAATCTACATAGTAGATATTTATTGTAATAGGTTTCAGTACATAGCTGTTGAATGATTATTTAAAATATGGTTTTGTCTGGCTTAACGAGTACCAAAAATCAGCTATGTACTGAAATCTTTTAATAAGTAAATAAAGGTTACTACTACATGGCCAATAAAATCTTATACTTATTAACTCTGACTGCAACAGTAGCGGTGCACTTAGAAAATATATTTGTCTAATTTTCTTTTGCACGAAAAGTAGTGCACATTATTACGAGTTTTTATAATGTAAAAATAAAATATGTTGGCATCATAATTTGATTCACAGTGTAATAGTGACCTTAACTTATGTACCACCCCTGTTGGATTTATAGGTATGACAAAATAAATGTTTTCATGCCCGTCTCGCATCGAGTCATCATCGATGTTTTTCATTGCACCACCCTATTCATTGTAGGTATTTATTTGTCGATTTTCGATTTAGGCGCTTTGGGGACGGCATTTAACATAAAACCAAGCGGTCAAAAGGTTAACATATGTGTTGACGTTACACATAAAATAAATGTTAATTTTTCGCCTTTCGATTTAGGAATCATAGTCAATTACGTTATCAAGTGCCTTAACAGTTTTACTAATTAAATGCTATTTAACTGTTTTCATATTCAGATTCCTCGACAGACACCGACAGTATTTCTGTTTAAGATTGAATGAAAATTGAATGTCCCAATAAATAACAATTTAATGCTATACACACGTTGTAATTCATAAGATTAAAAAGCTGTTTATCTAATTAAAAAAACCGATTTAATTTCCCTCGAACTTTGAAATTATTTATTAAAATTGTTTTTATTTGCAAGAGCGCTTCTTCAAACGAAAACAATTTTGATTATCCTACTGTAATATGTACCTATATTAGTAATTGTTCAAAACAAACATGTGACAAAATCGAATATATATGTATGATTAGTGTTATAGAATAATTTACCTAGTGGTATTTATAATTTATAAGTTTATTTAAAAATATTCTAGAGTCATTTTTAGCCTATAAATTCAATGTCTATTGGTTGTTAACGTTGCAATTTAACTATGTATTATATTCTCTACTTACTTATATGAGATGTGATTTTATTAGTTAATTAATTTTGTTTGTGCTGTTATATTGTACGAATAATAAATTATATTTTGAACAGCTTTGTTTTCTTCAACATTCATTATTACAAGCTTTTTTTGATCACGGGCACCGATTTCGTGGATGCTGAGGGGCCCCAGCACCCTCGTGCAGTAAATAGCTCGAAAATCTTTCGAGCTAGCTTCAACAACTCGAGGCGAGGAAATGCATAGATTTAGATGTGAATTTGACTACGCTGGCGACTTGTTTTTCATGAGATGATATCAACTGAAACATCCTATGAGACACGCAGTAGCGTTGCTTTCTAACAATAGATAATTTTTAAGATCGGATGAAAAGTTACTCTCATCGTTTCAGCCGAAAGACGTTCACTGCTGGACATAGGCCTCCACGACGACCGATCTTTACCAGGTCGACGGTCCACCTTGTTGGGGCCTACCCACGCCGAGTCTTCCGGTGTGTGGTCGCCACTCGAGAACCCTTCGGCCCCATTGGGCTTCGGTCCTAGGGACAATGTTCCTGATTCGATCATGTAGTGAAACCCCAAGCATAGCCCTCTCCATTGCCCTTTGTACTGTTACTCTCTAGATACCTACAAACTCACAAATGTTACCTCTTTATTAGTCCCTATATGGGCAATTTAATTAATGCGTTCGCTAGTGGTCAAATGAGTAAAAAAAATAAAATAAAAACAACTTTCAGTTCTAAGCCATTAAATTCATAATTAAGGTTTCAATCGCACTAATTAGTGCGGTTGTATGAGAAAAATCACGCCTCCACTATAACGCCACAAAGCATTATGTTATTAAGATTATTTCGTACCTAGTCATTGCGTTATATGCTAACGATTGTTGATAAAACAATCTGAATCGATGACGCCGACAATGATCTGATAAGTTATCTGGTCAAGCTCTTAATACTTAATCCACGATTGCCTGTTTGATGGACAAACAATAAAATACTTACATTTAAATGCCTAGGTACTTAATTTGTAATTACTTAACTGGAGATAATTATTATCCGGTTAATATAAATTCAACTTTTTTTAAACACGATGTACTCAATGGTGTCAACAATTGAATAGAAAATCTGTATAGACTTAATAGTTTTGAACAACATTAAGATTATACAGTGTTTTGTGAAAATAATTTAACTGGGGGACTGAGCCTAGTTTTAACTGCTTATTGACAGATTTAGTTATGATGTTTATACTAAGCAATAAATAAAAAAAGCAATTTGCCACTCGTATATTGTATTAAAATCAAATTTTAATAGGTTTTAACAAATAAATACATTCGTTTTAAACGAAGGGTTGTAAGTTGATCTCGAGCGCGGAGCAGGGGTTAGTGAGTTCGAAGGCGGCCAGCACGGAGGGACTGATGACGCCCACCTTGCCGATGACGCGCCCGCGCAACAACACCGCCGCGCATCGCCCGGGGAAGTACGCGGGATCTGCGAACATAATTACTAAATTATTATGGGTACGACGGGAAAATTCTACAGTGTTAAAATACCTACCATATAGCCATGGGCGTACCCAGCGTCTAGCCTGGAGGGAAGTCAGATTTTTAGGGTCGAATCATCTCCGGCTATTTTGTCTTACAAACTACTCAAGCAAATCTACATGAAACATTAGGTATGTGTAGGGCAAATAGACGCAAATGATCCTGTATAAGTCTCCGTTTATACTTTCATGAGTAATTAGGGGAGTTCGTATATGTTCTGCGAGATTTCCAGGGGGGCAGCTGCCCCCACCTGCCCCCCCCTCGGTACGTCCCATGCACATAACCCTTATCCTATACACAAAAATGATTACTGGCTTGGACACTAGTTTCGTTTTAGTTATGAAAAATAGCATCGAATTTCCATACTCTATCTCCATACCTTCGCATTGCTGCAAGTAGTAGCCGGTGTCCTTGTTCCAGGGTTCCTTTAACAAAGCCATGACCCTGTCGAGCAGTCCGTGTACGAACTGGAAGCCGGCGGCGCGCCCGCAATGTACCGCGCATAGACGACGCTCGTTGTAGGCACCTGTTTCTGATGGGAGAGATGACAAATTTAACGTAAACCAAATCAATCTCGAGAGAGTAGTGGTGGCCTAGAGGTTAAAACACCAGCCTCTCAAGTATGAGTACACGGGTTCGATTCCAAGTCAGGCAAGTACCAGTGTAACTTTTCTAAAGTTATATGTACTTTCTAAGTAATCTTGGACACCAATGACTGAAGGTGAAGGAAAACATCTTGAGGAAACCTGGACTTTATAAGTCTGAAATCGCCAACCTGCATTGAGCAAGCGTGGTGATTACGCTCAATCCTTCTCTGTATGAGAGGAGCCCTGTGCCCAGCAGTGGGACGATAAAAAGGTTGTTGATGAAATCAATCTCGATATCTTATTAAAGGTGCTAATTAATTTAATTCATAATCTGAAATATGTAAAGATGTCGGAGGTGCAAGGGTCCTGAGTTAGGTATAGATCGGTTTCTAGAATGCCATTTTTCAAAAATTTTTTTTTTTTTTTCAAAATGTTAGTTCTTTTAACGATGAAAATTATACTTTATTACTCTTGAACGTAGATCCACACGAGGCCCGATGGCTTTTTAAATTACAATTAATGCAAAAAGCAATAAAGGTAATGAGTGTTGCTTCGCTTGTAAAATTTATTAAATTATAACAGCTAGGGGGTGAGCCTATTGTCATTAATTCAACTGGGCACCAATCCAGAGAGATTTGGTTTACGTAGGTACTACAAAGTTTTATAAAGCATAGAACTGAGTTAGGTTCAGATCAAACTAGAAACTACCACAAAAATCCATGGTTTCAAGTTTTTTTGTTTGATTCAATAAAAAAGATATTATTATCTTGGCAACAGTGAGTAGTACTAGTTCATAATGTTAATAACACTATAATTCCAACAGCAGCGCAGATTTCCTTAATCATCCAATCAATACGAAACTAGATATGGAAGTAGGTAATCGTGCTATGAGTCAGTACAGGACGTATTGTGTTCGCTACCGCGTCGTAATTCTGGACTAATGATAAGCTACCTGAATGAGGTTATATATATTAAGAACTAGGTTTTAATTATATTGATATATCTTCTGTGAAGTTCATTGTAGCCAGCACAGTCAAATCAGAAGCAGTTGCATATCAACATGCAAAACTAATTTTATGACAAGACCATGTTCTGATTTTGTCAGGTAAATAAGAAGGTAAAGAAAACGGGGTATGGATAAATTGTATGAAATACTGATATTACGAATGATAAGAGGCGTATGTACTGTATAGGTTGTTCATCAAAGCGGACTACATGTAGTACAAGCTGGCTGCAATTTAGAGCTGATTCCATTTGAACATTCAAGCAGTCGGGGTGGCCTAGTGGTTAAAACACCAGCCTCTCAAGTATGAGTGTACGGGTTCGATTCTAGGTCAGGCAAGTGCCAATGTCACTTTTCTAAGTTATATGTACTTTCTAAGTAATCTTGGACACCAATGACAGATTATAAGGTAAAGGATAACATCTTGAGGACACCTGGAGTTTAAGTCTGAACCCAATCCGCATTGAGCAAGCATGGTGATTGCGCTCGATCCTTCTCTGTATGAGAGGAGACCTGTGCCCAGCAGTGGGCGATGATGATGATTCAAGCATAATTAGAATAGGGTGTCAAATATTCTGTTGAGATTCCTTTTTATTTTGGAAAACCCTGTGCTACATATGTAAAGAATAAGTCAGGAATATGTACGTCCAGTCAATATAAACATAAACAATTCGTATCATCGTTTGATTCCATTCGAGACCGTGAAACACCATCCAGTCCATCCCCTTACTATCTCACAACATGATAGAATACTGACAATATGTTGCATGCAATCCATCCATCCAATGGTTTTTTTTTTTTCGAAGAAGATATACTGCACCGAACTCAAATATATTGGAATTAAAATTATAATGATGATAAACAACTGGCTTGAGGATATCTTGATCGATAGAAGTGTCAGTGATACACTCATTAAAATCTTAGCCGTGCAGACATTAATAGGTATAATGTAAGACTCCGATGACACATTGGGGACAAACGAAAATATCGTGTCATCATTTGCCCCAATTATTTTTTTTATTACAATAATATTCGAAGAATCTTGTAAATTAGGCCAAGAGTCATATTGCTGGCGCGCTTTGAGTATGCGAAGTATAGATTCGATTTACTCTTTGGACAATAGTAGGTATTTTATAAAAACAATAAGTAATAGCGTAGTATTTTGGTAAAGAGGTGACTCACGTGATTTCATCAAGTTCCGTTTTATGCAGTTTAAAATATTCTCTGAATTCAGTTCTCCATATTTATTTTTAGATCTTTTTTCTTCAATAAATACTACGTGTACCAAATTCAAAAAAGTAAATAAGTAGGTACTTAATTCGCTTGATTTTATTTTTATGTATGTTACCTAATTCTGCTATTTTTATAAGCATATTGCAAAAGGTTTTTGGCACAAAAATGTCATTAAATTTCAGTTTCAGTAGTTGCTACGAATGTAGCAGTATTTTTTATTCTGCGTAACTTGCACTGGTCACCACGTCTGAGGCCGGTAAGCCCCGAGAGTGGCACGGAGTTAGGCCTCCGGGCCGATCCCGTGTCACTCTCAACGCAGGGCTCGAGGGGAACCGTACATGTCACTACATTAGTACAGTGTGAATGAGATGGAGCGCAACTAAAACATAGAGAAGAAAAAAGGATGGCTAGTATTTGTCTTTTGCGCCTAAATGGAAACAAAAGACGTCTGCGCATCAGTCATGACAAGTTTGCCAAAGATTAACAAGAATGCAGAGAGGACATATATTATAACAGAGTTAACGCACTTAGTAATTTGGTAGGTGGCTACTACCGCCTGCTCAATTTAGAGCATTTTTTTTTATGAACAGCTTTACACTTCTATCAAGTATTACAAAACTTCAATATTTGTCATTGAATGTCTGTTGTGTATTTAATATTTTGTGACTTTCATTAAATCTGCCAAGCGAGGTGAGTATGAAGAAGATATAAAAAAGAAAATAAACAAGTAATGTATGGAAGCATATATTGCATGCAATGCAAACTTTCTATATAAATATATATTTGTCTATGTATGCACAAGCCTTTACCTTAAGCTTACTTTGGAGCTAGGCTAATTGGTGTAAGCGTAGGAAACATTTATTATTATTATTACATACTTCATGCTCAATTAATATCGGCTCACACTTTCCTATTTAATAATTTCATGTCATTTGACTTACTTAGCAAAGCAGAATAAACACGTAATTTTATCAACGGTTTACTTAACTGTTGCAATAAGATATTTATAAATTGTAACTAAAGACACACGCGCGAAAATAAAGTTAAACAGGACTGTAGTTGTAGGTACTAAAGTCATCATCAACATTCTCGCTTCTGTGCAACTATTCTATGCCGAATGCGTTCGCGTCCTAGTCACTCTCGCAAGAAATCTAATTAGCTCTCTCAATTTTTACTTACAATGGACGCTTAAGAGTCATTTGTAAGAATGTTTTGTAAAAATAATTGAAACTATATTATTTATCTAAATATTTTGGAATAATTACTTATGATATGTGATTCCATGGCTTTTGTTGGCTTTTCTAAAATAATTCGTGCATTTAGGTATGCATTACTCAAAACGGCATTTTGAATGCGGAAAAGATTTTCTTAAGCAGCAGCGCACACGCGCGTACAGAACGATAGTATCGAGAGTGACTAAAGCAAGAGATTTGAATTACAATCTTTTGTAGGCTTCATGTTCAATGCGCTAATGACTTATCTACCTTAGTTTAATATTATATAAATGGTTTCATTTCATTTTGTAGTTCTATTTATACATCGGTTTTATTTGCTATGTATTACTAATTAATTTATGAAAATTCTCATGTTCAAGAAATTATTAATGATTCATGACTTTATTTTTATTAAAAACAAATAAATTTAGAACCTCCCCCTTTTTTGAAGATGTTTCATTCATGATCCTTTTTTCTCGGTGGTAGGCCATAGCATTGGCCGCCGGCAGAAGTTACCACCCCCCAGACAAAGCCTTGCCGCCAAGCGATTTGTCGTGTTCCGGCATGATGTCTGGTAAAGCCGTACGGAGGACGGGTCTGAGCAGTTGTGTTGCTGTGTGTGCCGGGTACGATGCGCCTAATGTTGTTGTGTTGGGAGTTTGGAGGGTCTTCAGATCAATCTCTCTTTGGCGCAGCATCGTTGGTCGTGTTGTTGGGTTTAACATTGCATCACCTCGCTCAACTGCCGTCTTCCTTCCTATTCGCTCAGTTTTTCTGAGTGAATAGGCTCTTAATAAACTAGCGCGCTTTACCATCAACGATTGCATCACTACTTACCATCAGGCAGGATTGCGGTCAGGCGCTAGTTTATAAATTTAAAAAAAAAAGTTGTCATACATATTCTGGAGATTATTCAGAGTGACATCTAATGAAGTATACAGGGTGTCCAGGAATGAATGAATAACCTTGAAACGGGTTTTAGACTTTAGTACATACAACTAAAATAACACTAAAAGATACAACACAACTAAAAACATAGTATTCTTGGAATGTAACAGGTGATAAAATATTAATAAACTTGATGTTTATAAGCCATTGAGAGAATATTAATTTTGCTCACGAAAACAACATTATTAATTCTACCGTTAACACTGGCGTATTTGTCAGGTGTGCCCGATTAGTTAATCATTAGTTAATTTACTAAAATATGCTTTACTTGACACATACTCCTACTATTATGTAAATATTTTCGTGCTAAATACATGTCAGTACTTGTACGTACTGGAACAGATACCTACATTTGCTGCATTCTATATTGAGGTTAGACTGACAGCTCCAGTTATCTTTGTCCTACCCTACATTACGGAAGGTAGAAGGAGCAGGTGTTGCAGCAAGACAAAGGAACCTAATATGTAGATTACGTGACAAATATCAGGATGGCTGTGATAGAAGTTTAGTGTTAACGTATTATGCATAATCACATAATACGTTAACACTAAACTTCTATTTATTCCACCTTAAAAGAATAATCTTTGCTTACCTGGCATTTAAAAATTCAAATAGGCTGGCTAGTTAAAATTCAAATAGGCAGGGAATGAATCTCGTACATAAGTCTGAACGCGCCTGCGTTGGCTGAATCCATGGTAACATATCTGCCTAAATTTGAAATCAACTATGAAAAAAATTAATACTCCCTAGCTTCTAAACACTTACCCGCACTTTTGTCCTGCAACACAACATCGCTAATTTCGAACAGCTTCAGTGGTAAAGGCATCTTTTTGTTCGCCGCTAGAGTTTTCAGCAATCCGGATAGTAGGAGGGTTCGAACTACTTGGAACTCCAACGTTTTTGGGTTCGAAATGTGAGCTGCTGGCACATCTTCGATCTTCACGCCCAGCTTCGAAGCTACGTCGTCGCGGGAACACTGAGGTACGAAGAGTTCACAGTCAAATCATTTACTTCAATTAGGCACAGTTCTGACCGAGTCGGCCCATAAAAATCGAATTTTCGTAGAGAGTAGAACTACAAGTGCAAGAAATTTCACAATTAGTCTTTTAAAATTTTTACAAGCTTTTGTGTACATCCATAGTATAAGCTATCCATACACGAAATATTTTAAGATAAATATCTCTAGATGGTTGACAAGCCATAGAAACGAAAAGATTTGCTTTTTTAAAAGTTTATTACTATAATAAGTAAGATTAAATTACTTGTCACATCATAAAAAAATTGCTCGTTCTGATTTTTACACATGCATTTTGCTAGAGTCTACGTAATACATCATCTTCATCATCTCAGCGTTAACCCTAGTCGCATCCAAAGTTATTTTTTCAGATTTGGAGTCTGGAGTCCACTTTACCAGTGTAACTGCTGATTTTGGCTAAACTTCAATATTTTACGTGAAGCGACTGCCGTCTGACCTCCACAACCCGAAGGCGAATATCGAAGCATTGCAGTTAGATCAATTGTTGTACTTTTGAAGGCTCCAACAACACGTAACGACTACCATTATATGTTCGTATGGCAACCGAGACCAACGGCTTAACGTGCTTTCCTAGGCACGACCAGAACAGTGCAAATATTTATATTCATGCATACAAATATTTGCACTGCGCGGGGATCGAACCCGTGCCTCCTTACGCTGCAGCAGCGTTCGCTACCGCTACCCCACGGACGCTGACTAGTAATACATGTTTACTATAATTGAAGCAGATATCTTTCCTTCTTTAATTATACTCACAAGTGTAAAGGTGAGCGCCTCAGTGTACCCCGCGTGCGCACACTCCTGCCGCAACTGCTCCGTCAGTTTGTTGATGGGATCTTGTCTGCCTATCGTTACTACCTTCGATGGACGGCGGGGTATGCGGTTGTACCTGGACAGATAATACACATTTAGGAATTGTAGCAATGTAGCCAAATGGCAAAAACGAAACCTTTATAGGTTACGGACGACAGCAGGTCAAGCTACCCCAAACTGCCAAATATTCCTAATCAATCTTGAGCCTTAAAGCTTTAGGGATAAAAATTTAAAATCGAATAAAGAAATCTGACAGATGAGAGACGTCCTGTCGTTTGAACCTTGCAAACCAAAACAACGCTGCTTGGCGGTAGGCTTTCGTATGGAGAAATTAATATCGGTACTATATCGGTTTGGTTTCCGCAAGTAGACCTTAAAATGAACTATGAGAACGATCTTTGACAAAGGTATCTACTACTACAAAAAAAAAAAAACATTAATTTTCTTAATAATGTATGGGCTTCGTGAATGACACGTGACAGCCAGCTGCACGAGTCTATCGATTGAGACACGCTTACTACGGTTTATCCTTGGAAGGGCATGATTTTGTATCCATAAGCATAAGGGCATATCACATATTCCAATGGTAATTAACTTCATTTAAGAGTGACTAACACTCTTGAAAAAATTATAAAAATATTTGAAGTTATAGCATATACTGAACTTTATTATACAACAACAGCTGACGCCATAGGTCAACGCACAGCTCGCCCGGCCGCGTTGGGACAACCAAGTAGGATGACAAGCACATAACTTTGTGGTTTTCCATGATATCTTTTTGAAATTTTGTACATAGATTCTTTACTTAAAAATACTGGACACGTGTTTCGGGTTTCGCATGAACAAAAAATAATGTTATATAAGAGTTAGAGTTATATTTTCTACTAACTTATTTTTTGTCTATATTTTTGGCAATTAAATCGCGATTGCAGATTAGAGGAACTTGGACAAGTTAAGCCATTAAACCCTGCTCTCATTAGCAGATCTTTGTCAGACGGTCCATGCCCATGCATTCACAAGCCTGAATGTCTAAAAAGCAGTCTTGCAAGGCTCTATTCATGTCAGCTAATAAGATGTGAAAGGTCAAATACAAACTTCTTCCTTGAAAAATACTGGCTTGGGACTGGAAGCAGACTAGAAAGGATAGGCAAATGATCATCAACTATTTTACCCGTAAGCTATGGCGATGTCCTCGTACAGGTCGCAAGCGTGGATGACGTCATGCCTGGTGGGCGGGACAAGCACTTTCAGTGTGTCGTCATCAGTGATCGATGTGGACAGACACATGCGCGACAGTAAGGCTGCTAGATTTTCGGCATTCTCACTGAGGATAAATCATACTTTTCTATTAGCGTTTCATTTTATTTGTCATGGTAATTGAAAATAGCATCAAAAATGTCTATGTAAGTTTCATGATTTCGATTAAGAGTAAGTTAGTTAAGTTTATACCGTGATTTTGTGGCGACATCTATATCACAAAGTCATTGGTCTGTACTTAAAAAAAGAAAGAATGTAGAAAAAACTAATCTTACTCTTCTTATCTAACTCTTCTCGGTGGTAGGCCATAACATCGGCCGCCAGCAGAAGTTACCACCCACCAGAGTCACCAACCCACCAAGTCTTGCCGCCAAGCGATTTGTCGTGTTCCGGCATGATGAAGCCGTACGGAGGAGGGGTCTGAGCAGTTGTGTTGTGATGTGTGCCGGGTACGATGCGCCAAATGTTGTTGTGTTGGGAGTTTGGTCGTGGAGGGTCTTCAGATCAATCTCCCTTTGGCGCAGCATCGTTGGTCGTGTTGTTGGGTTTAACATTGCATCACCTCGCTCAACTTCCGTCTTCCTTCCTATTCGCTCAGTTTTTCTGAGTGAATAGGCTCTTAATAAACTAGCGCGCTTTACCATCTACGATCGCATCACTGCTTACCATCAGGCGGGATTGCGGTCAAGCGCTAGTTTATAATTATTAAAAAAAAAAAAAAACTGGTTTGAAGGACCAATCAGAAAGGTATATCCAATGACATAAAAATATTTTGCAAATCGGCTAACAAATAACAGAGTGTTGATGTAAAACCTAAAAAAGTACATTTGAATTGAAAACCTCATTTTTTTTTTAATTATTATAAACTAGTGCTTGACTGCAATCCCGCCTGATGGTAAGCAGTGATGCAATAGTTGATGGTAAAGCGCACCAGTTTATTAAGCCTATTCACTTAAAAAACTTAGGAATAGGAAGGATGACGGCAGTTGAGCGAGGTGATGCAATGTTAAACCCAAGGCCAACACGACCAACGATGCTGCGCCAGAGGGAGATTGATCTGGAGAGTCTCCACGACCAAACTCCCGACACAACAACATTTGGCGCATCGTAACCGGCACACATCGCAACACAACTGCTCAGACCCGTCCTCCGTACGGCTTCACCAGACATCATGCCGGAACACAACGAATCGCTTGGCGGCAAGACCTTGTCTGGTGGGTGGTAACTTCTGCCGGCAGCCGATGTTATAGCCTACCACCGGCGCCGATTCCCTTGTTGACAAACTAAACTAAATTTAAGTTACGTAAATCTTTTTTATTTCATTAAGAAAATGATAGAAGATAACATTTAGATTAATCCAGTCAAATTAACATACTCCATAGACTTTTTTTTTTTGGTCCACTCCTTTCCGTACTTCTGAACAGAAAAGGCAAAGGCATGGTACGCCATACAGCCTGGACTTGAGTAAGTTTGTCCTTTTCTATTTTTCTTGAATAAGTTTATCCTTGTCTATTTTCCTTCTTTCCCTTTATATATCTTCTATACTGTTTTTGATATAGTTAAACAGAGCAGAGAAACATACTCCATAGACAGTTTAGACGCGATAAACATGACAAACAAAAATACGTCAATTTAAGTCAGGCGCGGATTTTTTGACAGGTCTAAACTAACATTTTGTCTGTCGTCCTTTTCTAAATGAAATATAAATAAAAAGATGCACTGAACTTAAATTTAGTTTAGTTTGTCACCAAGGGAATCGTGGCCATAGACGGTTTAGAATTTAGATTTAGACCAAACTTTCTAAATGATGGTTGGTAAAATTTAGAGTAACTGAAACAACGCAGTCATATCTGTGTAAGGGCTTTGTCTGTAAACGAAAAAAACAGAAACTATAATATTTTATGAGAGATAATGATGTGAAATAAATGAACTATAACATGGTATTTGACTAAATAAACCTAATTAGTCCGTCAGTCAGATTTCCAAAAAATACTAGACATATATTGTTTCTTTTTTCATATAAACTAAAAATGAAGACGATACAGTGCGTTGAAAACTCTTGTGACGTCACTGCACGCTACACTTTTTAGCGCGCAGTGACGTCACCAGCCACCACTCCTGATCTTTGATACCTTTTATATTTGCCAATTTTTATTAATTTGAGTAAACAAAATATATGTATCCAATATTTTTTTATAATCTGAATGACGGACTAAATACAATCATTTATTTTTTTCCCCAGGAATCATTCCTATTGATAGTTCTACTTACTTAATACCAATATAGCCGTTAGCCTTCTGAACGGTGATAGTTTCCTCGCGGCTCTTCATCTTGGGATACACCTCGTAGGTACCGTCGGGAGCGAATACCTTGCACTGTTCCACTTCGTATTCGTGGCTACAGTACCTCGAGAACATGCTCACAATCGTGTCCAGGACTACGATCGCCTGGAAGTTGGAATGGTACAGGTTTTATTATAGTCCATTGGTAATGCCAGAGTACTCGAGCTTAGTTTGTATTTTCAATAACTTTATTGATATAATTGGCGAGTGTTGGCTGAAATGTAGCATTTGTAATATTAATTATTTTGCATACTATTGTATAAAGTTCTTGTAACTTAACAGACAGATGCAAAGTGTTTCTGCGGAGTTTGTTACTTGTTGTACCCAACTAAAACTCTTCACTACTGCAATATATGATGCATTTACAACGCAGTTCAGTGCAGAGTCTATACCAAAAGTATCTAGTGAAAATCTACCTAAATAAATGGATCATAAAACTTAGGTACTTGTACGTAGGCCAATTTGTAGTGCCACTTATAGTTAAGTGCTATGATTTGATTATTTGATGTTATGAAGATTTTCTTCATTTGACAATTATGGTTAATTTGACCTCCATTACTGTTTATTGTTTTTTTTTACATAACTGTTGTTATAAAATATTGTGAAGATATATGTATATATTTTTTTTTCATTATTATAAACTAGTGCTTGATCGCAATCTTGCCTGATGGTAAGCAGTGATGCAATCGTTGATGGTAGAGCGCGCTAGTTTAATAAGCCCATTCACTCAAAAAAACTAAGTGAATAGGAAGGAAGACGGCAGTTGAGCGAGGTGATGCAACCCAGAGGGAGACTGATCTGGAGAGCCTTCACGACCAAACTCCCGACACAACAACATTTGGCGCATCGTACCCGGCACACTTCGCAACACAACTGCTCAGACCCTTCCTCCGTACGGCTTCACCAGACATCATACAGGAACACGACGAATCGCTTGGCGGCAAGACTTTGTCTGTTGGGGGGTAACTTCTGCCGGCAGACCTTGGATAAGGAAGCCACTGAACGTATCTGTATCTCTATATAGGAATTCCAGTGTGTCATGATTTCATTGCTACTAATGTAGTGTTTACATTTGCATTTATCTCAGCATAAGTAGCATGGCAATGATAGTATAGTAGACAAGACTCAAAACTATAAAAGGAATCTTTATTCAGGAACTAACACATCCACATTGAACTGCTTCGAGAATCAACTGGACAGATTACATATCTGCAAGCCATTTTATACTCATGCACCACTTAAGTAGCCATAGTGTCTAACCAAATAATAATATGTATTAACTAAAATACTGTCTGTAGCAGTGGCTTAATCATTATTTTAATCTTATCATTCTGTACATTAGAATCTTCTAATATTGTTATATAGGACCCTATTAGGGGGTCAAGATCCATGTTCCTTTTGCTCAAATACCTAACCTAAGTAAAACATTACTTTAAATCAGAAAGGTATAATCTCAGTTCTTAATTTGACAAGTTTTGCCTATGAAGGTTTGCGTAGATGAGATTGAGACTACATTTGGAATGTTTTCAAATATGTATGGTAATTAGCCATCTATTCATAGGCCAAAGACTGCTTGAAAATTAAGTACCGGTTGGATACGGCCCGAGGCCCAGAGGGCTATGTTTCATATGACTAGATTAAATAAATAGAACCATTGCCTTGGTCAAATCCGTAGCAGTACACTCAATGAAGACATTTTTGGTGTCAAGTGTGATCTTGGAGTGGTCTCCGTTGATGATAGGAGGCATGGACAGCACTACTCCATTCTTGTCCTTGATGATGGGATACACGGGACTGTCCCTGATAATGCCTAGGTACTGCTTCAATTGGGCGTGTGTCTGGAAACATGAAGACAACATTATTTAAGAACAGCCTAAACATTTATGGCATTACGACAATATGACCTAAGCCAATATGCAATTTGAATTATTTATAATTAAACTTTAAAACTTCATCAATAGGACAGAGGTACTTCCACTGGTAAAACGGTGGTCAGAGAAACACGCCATTTACAGATTTGAGATTTGCCTTGTTTCATAGCAATCAAAAAGGAATTACTATTAAATTAAAATATGGTGGAGATTCTTACTGAATACAACTCCATGAGTTCTGGTGCAGTCATTTCCTTCTGTTGATTGAGTGCCTTAAACTTGATCTCGCTGGGTGGTAATGCATCATACACAAATGGTCCTTTTATTGTATCTAAGTCATGTGTGCCGATAGCCACTAATGTGCGTTTTCTGCAAATATTTTGATGTAGTTTGTCCTGGGGAGACACATAAGTACTTAATGTGGTATTGCAATGCATTAGATTATATACATTTACTATGAACCTAATATACAATGTTATTTTTACTTTATACAAAACTGAATATATTATACAGTATGTTAAGAAAACCCTGTCCGACCCATAAGGATAATAAAGGTTAGGTAAACACATGACCAAATATAATATAAAATTTTACGTAATCATCATAGTACCAATACAAATGAATTTTGAAATAATCTTTTTTTCCCGCGAATTTATTCCAACTTCCCCGAAATTTGGTAATTTTTAAAAAAGTGACAACACCGGTATTATTATGAGCGAATAGCGATGCGATCACGTGCCGCGTGCCCTGCCGCCCGCCGTCCGCGGAAGGGTGGTAACGCACATTTATTAAGTTACCTCTTTTTGCGAAATAATATTTATTTTTTTAGGGGGATTTTTTTTAACTTTATTCCGGCTTTGTATCCATTAGTAGAATCAGTTATCGATACCTAACAATACCTTCACGGATCGGACAGGGTTTTCTTTACATATTGTATAATTTATTCAGATTTTCAGAATAAACAACTGAATTGATTGCAATAATTTTAAACCATGTCATATTTTGCCCAAATACATTTAGAAATTGTTGCAGTGTGGTTACCAACTGCACAACACAGTTGATGGTAGATCATAGTATCAGGCGCGTGCGCATAGCTGGACATGCCAGCCCGCGCCGCGCCGCTGTAGGCACTTGCGGGCGAGGGGTGGGTTGACCATATTTTTGTTGGGACAACCAAGTAAGATAACAAGCTCATAACTTTGTAGTTTTTCATGACATCTTTTGAAATTTGTACATAGATCCTTTACTTAAAATAGTGGACATGTGTTTTGGGTTTAGCATAAATAAAAAATTATGTTGCAAAAATAGCTGAAATAAATGTTATTGAATGTGAAAATGAGATAAGGCAGTCCAAAATAGCTTGTCTTTTATCACTTCCTAGTGATTGAACTGCAAAGAAATCCTGTAGTGCTAGCACCAGGTTTCTAATAACCTCTACCTGATAAAATGTATGCATTACCTACTTGCAGATCTATGAAACTGTCATATGTCTCCTTGGTGAAAGTTATTCCTTTGAGAACAGCGGCTACTGCATATGGCCTGATTTGTCCTGTTGCTGGAGTCAGGTGCAGAGCATGGCAGTCTTCAGTCTTTTTAAGAGTGTACTGAGGTGGGGTTTTCCTGATGAAATTCAAGTATTTTCATTAAAATTTAAAATGGCTAGTGAGTATTTGCTAACATAGGGTGTACCATAATATCTTACCCAATTATTAAGCTATGCATGTGATAGGGGAAGTACAAACAACAAACAAAATATTCAACAAATACATATACAACTGGGCATATTAGTAAAATGTAAGCAAGTAATTATTAGTACTCAAACCAGTTAAAACTACCAGTTTGTGCAAACATTGAACTTGTCCATTAACCAAATACATTAGGACACATTATCTTATAGTGTGTCTATGAAGTAAATGTTAGTACTAACTTTCCTTGGAAAACTAAGATGCCATCAACCAATCCTTCCAAGCAGAGCAAATCATATCTGTTGGCGGGAATGTCTATCCTGTACAGGATTTCCTCAGATACTCCAGCTCCAACATGATCACCTTGCTCTTTCATCAGCATCTGCTTCTCTGTTGTCTGAAATTATATTTTAAATATCTTATCTCGTGTTTATATTATCAAATTGCACTTTTTATTAAAATTCACTTGCTTTGCTTTTGCTAGCAATAGTAGTAATAACAACTACATTGCTATTTATAGGTTACACAGTATTTCTAGAGTTTACATCATTAACACAAAACATATTTTTTTATATTATCAATTCTAAACAAGCACTAGTAAGAATATGCCAAGGAAACATAAATGAAGCTTCCTCTCCCTTGGCAGCTTCCTTCCTACACACGGAACCGCTATAGGTTATAAGTAATTTAAATGTACAAAACAAGGACTCACCACTTCATCAAGTTCCAAGCCAAACTCAAAGCAAAGACTTTGGAATTCTTCGTCAGCTGAAACATAAATTTAACAGTTTAAAATTCAAAGTTCATAAACATGATAGAAGTATATGAGTTGAGAATAAAATAGTGGAAAAAAGTGTATAGGCATAAGATTGAACGCCTTCAGGCCAGGGGGAGGAAAGATCTTCGCCGCAGGACAGCTGTTTGCTGCTGCATGAGAGTTGCTGAAAATCAAGTTGAATGCCGTGCAATAGGAGAGGTGTATGGCAGTGAACAGTAAAAGGATAATGATAAAATAGTGAATAACTAACTGTAAGTCCTGCCAAGTGCGGCAAAAAGAACGTCACGTTTTACTGATATAGTCGGCATTGTAAATTAACTAAAATATTAGAATGTATATTAATCGGAACTACTCTAAATGCATTTCTTTGAAATCATTACATAGGTACACGTTTGTCTTATTTGACAGGAAATGAATATCAGCTGCTAGCAGCAAGTCTATTTTTCAATCAAATATTTTTATGCATGACAACAATATTTTGTCTCTTTTAGTCGTAAGGTAAAAAGAATCAACAATAGAAACTGTTTTTAATTTTGTATGCTTAAAATGCAATATTCTTCAGCTCGTAAATTGTATAAACATGACAGCTTAATTAGTCGTCACAAAATCACTCAACATAAGCTTGAAAACGGTAGTTTATGCTAATGTAAAAATGGCAACACAGTAATTGTTTTGGATTTGATTGATGCTATATGAATGACGTCATGGATGAACATAATAAAAATATTTATTATCGTAACCATCGAGCAAATATCGATATGTATGCCACCAGTAGGCCTAGTATGAGTTTTCAATACGAAACTCGTTCGATCGTATCGAGCGCGTTTGGCGCTCTCATTGGTTGAGAGTTCTTACGACCTTGAAGCGGGCCAATCGCCGAGTCAAACGCGCTCGATACGATCGAACGAGTTTCGTATTGAAAACTCATACTAGGCCTACAGGACTGGCTTCTCCCGTACCAGAGGACTGACCACGCTGGGAGAGAGGCGCGAAACTTCGCGCTTTCAATGGGCCTTTCCCAGCTGGTAGAGCAAGTGACTAGGGTGCCTGATGTAGTTGGTCATACTGCCAATTGTCTGGACCTTCTGCTGACCATTGATCCGGACAGGTGTGTTGTAACAGTTTCCTCAAGCTCAAAGAGGAGAGCCTTTAACCGTGCTGCCAAGTCCTACAAAAAGGCGTTAAAGAAGGCTCGCTTCGACCGCATTACCCATATTTGCAACAAGTTATCTGCGCAGCCTTCCGGTAGCAGACCTTTTTGATCCCATTCCAAATCGGTCGAGGCGAACTTCTGTCGGCCCACACTGTCTCCGCTGGTTAGGCCTGATGAACACTGAACACTGGCTCATACGGCTAGAGAGAAAGCAGGTCTCTTTGCATCTCTCTTTACCCATAATTCGCGTCTTGATACTGGCAGTGCTACTCCACCTATTTTACCCCATTGCGGTACTTCAATGCCTGAGGTTCGCATTCGGAACAAGGAGGTTCTGAGAGCACTGTGTCGTCTGGACGTGAATAAGGCTAGTGATCCGGATGGTATACCAGCGATTGTTTTTTAAGCATGTGCGACCGAGTTGTCTCCTGAATTGACACGCTTGTATCGCCTCTCATTTAGGACTGATATAGTGCCCAAGTCCTGGCAGCTTGAAAACGTGCACCCCGTGCCCAAAAAGGGTAGTCGTGCCGATCCAACCAACTGTCGGCCGATTTCGATCACCTCCATACTTTGCAAAATTATGGAGCGTGTATTGAACTCGCGCCTCTTGGCTTACCTGGAAGGTAAAGATCTCCTCAGTGACCGACAGTACGGGTTTCCCCGCAATCGGTCAACTGGGGACCTACTAGTGTATGCCACTCACTTGTGGGGCGAGGCCCTCGAGAGAAATGGGGAAGCGAATGGGCCTTCGAGACATCAAGGGAGACTCCCTTGATGTCTCGAAGGCCTTCGACCGGGTATGGCACGCTGGACTTTTGAGTAAGCTTCCAGCGTACGGTATTTCCCCTGGCCTGACTGGCTGGGTAAAAGACTTCCTGACTGAACGGTCCCTCCGAGTCGTTGTCGACGGATGCTCATCTGAGCCCATGTTGACTAATGCCGGTGTTCCTCAGGGGTCTGTTTTCTCTGCAACTCTGTTCCTGCTGCATATTAACGATCTGCTGATGCCCGGTATCTATGGGTATGCAGATGACAGCACAGTTGTGGAGAGATACCTGCCGGATGCTCGGGCTAGTAGGGAATCAATCCGGTCCGAAAGAGAGGCTATGGTAGAGCGAACGAATATTGCTCTACAGGCAGTCTCCAAATGGGGCAATGCCAATCTTGTAGCATTCAATGCCGCCAAAACGCAGGCGTGTCTTTTCACCGCCCAAAGGAGCCCGTTCATCTTGGCTCCTACTTTTCCAAATGTGTCATTGGAGTGTATCGACCGTCTTCAGCTTTTGGGAGTTGAGATTTCCTCGAACCTAAACTTTGGGCGGTTCATTGAGTCCAAGGCCAAGGTGGCTGCCAAGGAACTTGGCGTTATCGCAAAGGTCCGGCGGTGCTTCACACCAGGGCAGCTTCTAATGTTGTACAAAGCACAGGTCCGTTCGTGTGTGGAGTACTGCAGCCACATTTGGGCTGGTGCTGCTAAGTGTCACCTGGCCACTTTGGATTCGGTGGAGAGGCGAGCGAAGAGGCTGATTGGTGACCCTGACTTAACTCGAGACGGTCTCCAAAGCCTAGAGCACAGGCGTAAAGTAGCCAGCCTTTCGGTCTTCTATAGGAAGCATTTTGGGGAGTGTGCGAAGGAATTGCATGATTTAATTCCCCCATCTCCGTTCCACCAGCGGACGACCCGTCGTACGGCAAGTTTCCACCCTTACGTTGTTAACACCATTACGAAACGACACATACGGACGAAGCGTGACGCCTCCTCCTTTATACCGCGTACATCGAGGGACTGGAGCAGTTTGCCAGCGACGGTGTTTCCGTCGGACTACAATTTGAGTATCGTCGAGGCTAGAGTGAATAGGCTTTCATAATAAACTAGTGCACTTTACCATCAACGACTGCGTCACTGCTTACCATCAGGCGGGATTGCGGTCAAGCGCTAGTTTGTAATTTAAATAATGAAAAAAAAAACAGCACGACCATCATGTCAAGAGCCCAGCTTTACCCATTGCTGAGTATCGTTGATCTGCGTTGAACTTTCAATCAGAGAAACCGTTGATTCGTTATTAAGTTGGAAGGAACCAGTTTTTTGAATCATATGTATAAAATCCAGTGCATTTAAAATAGTATTTAAGGTAGAAATTTTCTACCAATATCATTATATTTTATATATTGGTAACATTACAGGTCACGTGATACCAGTCTGGTTTTGCAAACGGTGAGTGGAGTGCCTTGTCATCAGTCCTTTGAGTTTATGGATGATTTTCTTTGGAATTTTTATTCAAAGTGAGTAATTTTACTAACAAAATCACTTGTACAGCATGTCTTTGATTTATTGTGGTGTTTTTTTGTGATTGTGACCCGTGTATTCTTATGACGAAATTGTACCTTGTTCCGTGACTAGTGATATGACGCCATTTTCTTCGTGAATGCCAATTACTAAATTCTTCAATATTTTCTTTGTTTCTGCCCCGTGAAGAGACTGTGACTGTAAACAATTTTGCTCTAGAACTTTAGCTCCATGTTTTACCCAAGATTTTTAAGTGCATGGGATTATCTGAAACCAAGAGTGCACTTGTTCATTAGGTACGCATTTTTTTGCATGACACCGCCTTGGGAGGCATTCTACTGTAGTTTCTTTCATGCTGAAAGCTTAAATTGCAATATAATTTGTTTTGTATTGCCAAATCATAGTTATCTATCAATTTCACAATATTTCGCTTTTGTAACTGCGTACCTACCTACATATCTTTTTTAAGTATTTTAGTGTGGCTGCCCACGAGTTATACTTCCTGTAACTAGGTGGCATGTGCCGTACCCATTTTTCCTTGTAAAATGTAACTATACGTGTCTACTGCTTTTTTCTGCAAAAACAGCAAAACCGGTATCACAAGGATTTGATTAAAATTTTATTATAATATAAAATACAACAATGTACAAGATGGTGATTGATGACACAACAGTATATTGTATTGGGTAAAGTAGCTTTTGTTTATGCTGCATGTTGCAGCTGTAATGACTGCCATGTCATTGTCATCATGAATAAACAAATGTATCTTTCTAAATTGCTTAACTACTAAAACTTAAATACTATAGAAAGCAGAGTTAGTTTTCAGAATTGTTTTTGAGTTTCTAGAACATTTTTTATGACTTACATTAATTGGTAATAAATAAGAGGTCCCAATGAAAATAATGAACATTTAATATGTGTTAAATATATGAAAGCTCATGTTTTGATGGTTTTACTACATATTCAATATTCTCCATTTATCCCTCTTTCAATAAATAGTAGAGCTGCCTTACATGTATATTTCATGAAATGTGTTTCTTTTTGCACTTATGGTTTTTAAAAGCTAATTCTTTAATATATTATACAAATTACCTGAACTCAGCACAGTATGTTTTAACCATGAAAAGAGTAAGTGTTGCTCAGACAGAATAAAATGTTTTTGGCCAAGCATAGATTAAATCAAATGGCTTATGACCCTATCTTGAACTAGGTCTAGGGACCTAATATATCACTAAACAAATTTAGTGATATATTAGGTCCATCATAATTCTTTTGAAAGTGTGTGATGGAGCTAGACAGTAAGAATAGTACTAATCCTTATTTACAGCTAAAACTATGATGACTTTAACAATTATAATCATTATAGTAAATCTTATACAGAATATGGTACTGTTCTGAAAAAAGTTAAGCCTGAAATTTGTAAAAAATAACTACTATTTGCAGTATTTTTTCTTGTTTTGTCTTTATATGTTCTTACCTAGGTAGGTTTTATACCTACCTAGGTAAGAACAAAAACAAAACTGTATAGTTTTTTAGCATGTGTTTATTTTTATATAGGTTTTTGTTGTTAAAATGGTGACTATTCAAGCAGATAACGTAACCTCAAAAACCACATTTGAAACAAACATGATAAACCATAATGTGGTTTTTTTTTAAACATTGTTTTTTTTTTTTTTTTTATTTTAACAAACGGTGATAAAGGTAATGGAGCCAGAACATTTTGTATGAATGAAAATTATATTACCTCACTGGCAATTTACTTGTCATGGATTTCATATATTTCTATCCTATTCCAAAATCAATACCCCCTGCAATTTTCCTTTAGAGTTGTTTAATAATATATTTCTCTTTCACTCCAACAGAGGTTGAGGTATAATTTTTTTTTTTAATCTTTTCCATCATTTCAGCCTAAAATTGTTTATGCAAATTTTGGAGTCAATTGAAGTAACCAATAAAATCTTTTTTTGAAAATTTGATTATTTCCCCCTAGTAGAGTTGGTTTTCAAGAAGTTCAGAAACATGTTATTTATATTCTTTATGTAAATCATAAATACCACCTTTCATTTCATAAACATTTTAACACAAACATAATTAAAAACCTTATTGTTCATATTTTCACTCAAGTTTATGAACCAAAGGTTTCCCTTTTGAGTTTTGACCTCTTATCAGCCACTTACCAAAATGCTTTCTTTTCAAAAATAGATTTTTATGTCAGTAAAGATATTTATGATAGATATTTACAAATTTACATTTATAACATTCCAGTAGTATGTACTTTTTATATCAAATTATTATATATGGAGTACACATTACAATGGTGTAATGATAAGTTATTTGAGATATGACTGTGTGTAGGTAGTGCTATGTAAAGGGTTCATTCCTCATAACTTTTGTGAGAGATACAAAAAAATCAGAAAAGTAAGTATTAAGTGTTTAAGATAACATTTTTCTTTTATTAAATTTCTAAAGTTGGCAAAAATGTAATACCTATTATACACAATAAGATTAGACAGACATATTTATTGAAATTTGTAGACTGTAGTGTGATAGTGGTTATGAATAAATGCTGTGTCATATTGAAAGTCGCTTGTCAAATGTACAAGAATTCAAGCTGCTTAGGTATTAATTAGGAACATGTGAGATAAGTGTACTTGTTATCAGTGTGTGAAATTGCAAGATAACTTGTGGCAGGCAAGTTGCTGACATGTGGCATGTTTTCTTAAGTTCGCAGCTGCTTTTATTATTTAATTGTTTTACTGGTAAATAATTATGGATACATTTCCCATTTTGTTTCATAACACTATAAACGAGCTTGACAAAGTCCTGGTTTGTTTTCCTATTCTCATAATTTTTCTTAGGTACAATAGTTAATATTTCTAATTTTGAAATGAGTTCTAAAATGAGTAGCCTTATTGAGTGCTTTCTTAATTTGAATGACTCATACATTGTAGATTAGAGTCCACTTTAGCTTTGTAGTTTGTTTCCTGTTTCTTTTCATTGTATACTTGTGTACCACTCTGCAGTTTAGATTATATAAATGTAGTCAATTAAATAGTTTGTATATTTAGATTTCACATTTACCCACAGAGTAGTAAGCAAATGGAGTGATAATGTGCAGGACAAGAGCGGTAAAGACAACACTAACACCGTGACACTCGCCAATCGGAATTACGCTGAATGACTCTTCGACGGCGACCGTCCAATGAAAGACGTATCTCCCCCCCGCAGACCTCACAACTTCGGTGAGTGCGTTTTGTTAGGAAATTGAGTATAAGCGCTCCATTTCGTTACTACTCTGTGCTTGACAGTCCATATATTTGTAACTGAATCTGTTCAATTTTATTCAATCAAGAATGAAGATCCTTGTCCAATTCTGCTACAGTTAAATATATTTATTACTAATGGCCCGAGTATAAAGTGAAATAATAAAAACATATTTATTGGATCATCAAAATTCAAACATAAAATACTTTTTTAATTGCTAGCAATTTCAAAACTTAATCCAAAGCCACTTAGATAAGCAAGATCTGTTGTTTTTCCATTTCTAGCATGTAATGGAACAAACGACTGGGGGTACCGACTCTCGAACAGGCAAAATAAAAGTTGGCCATGTGAAAAACATGATTCCTTCATATTCACATCACAAACGTGAAATGTTTGGCCTTTGGCTTTGTTGATGGACATAGCAAAACACACAGGATATTGTGATTGTTTGAACTCAAATGGCATATCATTTGTGATCATAGGGATATGCAGTATGAAACAAACTTCTTTTGATGGTAAGCAGTGACACAGTCGTTGATGGTAAAGCGCACTAGTTTATTAAGAGCCTATTCACTCTAGCCTTGAGCCTTGACTGTTCATTGAATTTGTTTGTTACAAAAAATGTGATAAACGAAGAACTGCTCTACGGATTTTGTTCAAACATTTGGTTTTCATAGGAGAGTCCATTCTTGAGTTATAAAATTACAAAGAAGGTGCAATTGATTTTTTAAAGGGTGTATCTGACATCGACGCACAAAACAGTACCATAGATCCAGTCCAGTACATGAGTCTGAACCCCCCAGTGGTGGAATTTTGAGTCTGCTTTTTCCCGATAAAAAAAAAAATAATATGCAGTTTTTTTTCACTTTAGACCGTTCATCTTTTATAACCCAATAAGATTTTAAAGTCAAAATTAATTATTCCGTTAATTACACAAAAAAGCGCAATGTGAACAATACTAGAAAAACTATCCTAGCAGCTGATTTAATAGAGTTCGCATCAGGTGTCACGTCATTTTTTTTTTTTTTTTTTTTTTTTTTTAATAAATTATAAACTAGCGCTTAACCGCATTCCCGCCTGATCGTAAGCAGTGACGCAATCGTTGATGGTAAAGAGCACTAGTTTATTAGGAGCCTATTCACTCTAGCTTTGAAGACACTCAAATTATAGTCCGACGGAAACACTGCCGCTGGCAAATTGTTCCAGTCCCTCGATGTACGCGGTATAAAGGAGGAGGCGAAACGCTTCGTCCGGATCGTAGTGGTGTTACGGCCAGGTTGCAGTACTTTTTAACTTTTTTAAACCTCTGTATCTAACAAAATAAAACATTTTGCGAGAAATAAAAATATTTTGGGAAAGTTGAACATATTACCTAGCGTTTGGTAAAGATAGAAACGTGAATTTAAATAATTGGCTCGATAGAAAAAAATCATAAAGATGACACTAAATCAATATTTAAAACGTCTACCTTGAAGAAATTAGATTATAAATCCATATAAAAGTTATACCAAAAGATAGGCCTCATTTTTATCTAGAGATTGCAGAAGATACATTTTTTAATTTTCATACAATTGTTTTCTATAAAAACAATTATTACACAAAATCAAGCATTCAAGCGCCCATCACAGCCGGCCAGTGCCCGCCGAGACGTTATCGAGGTTGGACGCACGCCGATTTTTCTCAAAAATTCCCCCGCGTTTGCGCATTCTAATAAGTGAACATATTTATTTATAAAAACTTGATTTTATTATCAAAAATGGATAGTAAAAAAATAAAAATAAAAGAACATTCAGAAAATTGATTATATGAAGTACCTACATAATTTCTAATAATTTAGTATAAATAAATAAGTAAATGGGTAACGTACTTATTTATCGTTAAATATTTCGTTTCATAGCGTAAAAGTTCCAAACATTATTTATGTACTTACAATCATTGATTAGACGCGCCACAGTAAAAAAAAGTTTGTAGGGATGGCAGTAGGTCAAGCTACCCGAAACTGTCAAATATACCCATTCAACCTTGAGCATTGACGGTTTAAGGATAAAGTTGAAAATCTAATAAAGAAATCTGACAGATTTTAGTAGCTGGATGTGCTGTCGTATGTATATACTATGTCGCATGTCAATTCAAATCAGATTGAATTTGATCAAACGATAATTTTGTTTTTAGGGTTCCGTACCTATAAAGTAAAACGGAACCCTATTCATGAGACTTCGCTGTCCGTCTGTCCGTCCGTCTGTCACCAGGCTGTATCTCATGAACCGTAATAGCTAGACAGTTGAAATTTTCAGAGATTATGTATACCCATACAACAAATGCGATTTTTGCTCCATATTAATAACGGAAATAGATAGACGCTTGAAATGTTCATAGAATATAGGGTTATAATTTCAGATTAAAAATAAATAATTAAATTAAAATTTAAAAAAATTATAGAGAATAAAGATAATGGTACGGAACCTGTGCGCGAGTCTACTCGCATTTGGCCGGTTTTTTTTTTTTCAATAACGTAGACTTATCGTATAGGATTATAAAGTATTTTTCTTGTAAATTCTGGGTATAATTTTAACAACGTGAAGTAACAACTACATAAATTTTATATTCGCAGCGCTTCAATGAGAGCAAAAAATGTTAAGGATAGCTGTCAAATCCTTTTTTTTTCTCCATACAAACTTGCTACCGCTCTATCTGTAGGCCTAGTATGAGTTTTCAATACGAAACTCGTTCGATCGTATCGAGCGCGTTTGGCGCTCTCATTGGTTGACAGTTCTTACGACCTTGAAGCGGGCCAATCGCGGAGTCAAACGCGCTCGATACGATCGAACGAGTTTCGTAATGAAAACTCATACTAGGCCTACTGGTCTCTCTATTTATACATATCTCTGGTCTGGTCTGGTGGTGGTATGGTCTCTCTATTTAGCTTATTTTCTATTTTCGTATTAGTTTGTGAAAAAGTCTACTGATAATACATATTATGTATACACATATTATATTATTTGGGACAAACTATACATTATAAATCAGAATATTAAAAATGGATATTTTATTTTGTATAAAATAAAATATCCATGTTTTTTGATCCTTCAATTACATAATACTCTATTATGCACATACCTACAATATGTAAAGAAAACCCTGTCCGACCCGTAAGGATAATAAAGGTTAGGTAAACACTTACCAAATATATAATGTAAAATTTTACGTAATCATCATAGAAACAATACTAATGAATTTTGAAATAATCTTTTTTTCCGCGAATTAATTCCAAGAAATTCCCCGAAATTTTGTAATTTTTAAAAAAAGTGACAACACCGGTATTATTATGAGCGAATAGCGATGCGACCACGTGCCGCGTGCCCTGTCCCCCGCCGCCCGCGGAAGGGTTGTTTACCGCAAATGTATTAAGTTACCTCTTTTTGCGAAATAATATTAATTTTTTTAGGGGGATCTTTTTTTAAGTTTAGCCCGGCTTTGTATCCATTAGTAGAATCAGTTATCGATACCTAACAATACCTTCACGGATCGGACAGGGTTTTCTTTACATATTGTATATCTAACTATATGCATAAAAATAAACGATAAAAAATATAATAATAGAATAATGAAAACAGATATAGGAATAATTCCTGAAATATTTTTTTTAAAGTATAAAAATAAACACTGAGAAAATAAATTTAAGGGAAAAATATTACACGACTGGCAAGATTGAACATCTATATTACAGTTGGTTTGTACAATAATTAATTCACAATTGATTGGAGAAAAGTGTATTTTAACGTGGTTAGATTATTTTTGTAGTTTTAAAGGAAATCTAAAATGAAAATGTTTATTTGATTACAAAACAAAACAGTAATTTTGTGCCCTCTTCCGTCAATATTTCCGAAACCGATACTTTTTCATACCTTACCTACTGCATTATCACTGCCTTGTGGCATGTTCAAATGCTAGTACCGACGAGAACGGCGCGCGGCGCGCGCGCTCTCTCGCTGCGTCTATAAGCTCGACTTTTATCTATTTTGCGGGGGCTGAGGAAGCGCGTTCATACCTACACATCGCAGTATAACAGCGCCTTAACATCATAAGGGTGGAAACTCGCTGAACGACGGGTCGCCCGATGGTGGAACGGAGATGGGGGAATTAAATCATGCAATTCCCTCGCACACTCTCCAAAATGTATCCTATAGAACACCGAAAGGCTGGCTACTCTACGCCTGTGCTCTAGGCTTTGGAGACCATCTCGAGTTAAATCAGGGTCACCAATCAGCCTCTTCGCACGCCTCTCCACTGAATCCAAAGGCCGGTGACACTTAGCAGCACCAGCCCAAATGTGGCTGCAGTACTCCACCCACGAACGGACCTGTGCTTTGTACAACATTAGAAGCTGCCCTGGTGTGAAGTACTGCCGGACCTTCGCGATAACGCCAAGTTTCCTGGCAGCCACCTTGGCCTTGGATTCAATGAACCGTCCAAAGTTTAGGTTCGAGGAAATCTCAACACCCAAAAGCTGAAGGCGGTCGGTACACTCCAAGGATACATTTCGAAAAGTAGGAGCCAAGGTGAATGGGCTCCTTTTGGCGGTGAAAAGATACGCCTGTGTTTTGGCGGCATTGAATGCTACAAGATTGGCATTGCCCCATTCGGAGACTGCCTGTAGTGCAACACTCGTTCGCTCTACCATGGCCTCTCTTCTCCACAACTGTGCTGCCATCTGCATACCCATATGTTAATATGCAGCAGAAGAGAAACAGAGTTGCAGAGAGAACAAACCCCTGAGGAACCACCGGCATTAGTCGACATGGGCTCAGATGAGCATCCGTCGACAACAACTCGGAGGGACCGTTCAGTCAGGAAGTCTTTTACCCAGCCAGTCAGGCTAGGGGAAATGCCGTACGCTGGAAGCTTACTCGAAAGGCCAGCGTGCCATACCCGGTCGAAGGTCTTCGAGACATCAAGGGAAACAGCAATCGCTTCCCCATTTATCTCGAGGGCCTCGCCCCACAAGTGAGTGGCATACACTAGTAGGTCCCCAGTTGACCGATTGCGGCGAAACCCGTACTGTCGGTTACTGAGGAGATCGTTACCTTCCAGGTATGCGCGAGTTCAACACACGCTCCATAATTTTGAGAAGTATGGAGGTGATCGAAATCGGCCGATAGTTGGTAGGATCGGCACGACTACCCTTTTTGGGCACGGGCTGCACGTTGGCAAGCTTCCAGGACTTGGGCATTATACCAGTCCTAAATGAGAGGCGATACAACCGCGTCAATGGAGACAACTCGGGCGCACCTGCTTTAAGAACAATCTCTGGTATACCATCTGGACCTCTAGCCTTATTCACGTCCAGACGACACAGTACTATCAGAACCTCCTTGTTCCTAAGGCGTACCTCAGGCATTGTTGCTCCGCAATGAGGTAAATTAGGTGGAGTAGCACTGCCAGTATCAAGACGCGAATTATCGGCAAAGAGAGATGCAAAGAGACCTGCTTTCTCTCTTGCCGTATGAGCCAGTGTTCAGGCCTAACCAGCGGAGGCAGTGTGGGCCGACAGATGTTCGCCTCGACCGATTTGGCAAGGGACCAAAATGATTTGCTACCGGATGGCAGCGCAAATAACTTGTTGCCAATGTGGATAATGCGGTCAAAGCGAGCCTTCTTAAGCGCCTTTTTGTAGGACTTGGCGGCACGGTTAAAGGCTCTCTTCTTTGAGCTTTGATTCGAAGCTCCGCGGTTACCAGCGTCAACATAGGTGAGAAATGCCGTGTGCTTACGCTGTTCAGCTTGGACACAATCGGCATTGAACCATGGGCGAGCCGAGCCACCGACTTGCACGTTATTGAAGGGGATAAAATACTCCATAGCTTGACGCACCACATCGGTAATAGTGCCCGCACTGCTCGACGGATTGTCAGAAGAGAAGCAGACCCGCTGCCAAGGATAAGACGCAAAGAAGTGCGCATCTCATCCCAATCCGCTGAGCTGTATCGCCACATTCGCCGTTCACCACGAGAGTCGTGATCTGGTGGGGAGAAGGACGATACAGACTTCACCAACCAGTGATCTGAAGTTCCCAACGGTGAGGAAACTGTTACCACACATCTGTTCGGATCAGTGGTCAGCAGAAGGTCCAGACTATTGGCAGTATGACCAACTACATCAGGCACCCTAGTCGCTTGCTCTACCAGCTGAGAAAGGCCCATTGAAAGCGCGAAGTTTCACGCCTCTCTCCCAGCGTGGTCGGTCCTCTGGTACGGGAAAAGCCAGTTCTGGTAGCAGGCGTTGAAGTACCCCAGAGCGACGAACTGTGCGTCAGGGTGCCGATTCAGGCATTGTCAGCAGCCTCACTGAGATGGTCAAATAATCGCGTTGTCTCCTGATCACCGCTGTGGGATCGGTAGACACAGGTGTAAACAATGTCCACACCAGTGTCAACCAACAGCCATAGGGACGAGAAGTGAGGCTCTTCGAGGTAACGGAAGCGCCGGCAACAGATGTCATGGCGGACATACACAAAGACACCGGCACGCTGGAGGAAATCATGCTCCAATGTGTATCCCGGGTAGCTGAGGTATGCCGCATCAGACGGACATCTGATCTGGGTCTCCGTCAAGAAAAGTAGATGGGGCTTTTCAGTCACAAGGTGGTGATGTACTGCAATGAGATTAGAGTGCAAACCTCGAATATTAGAGAAGTGCACTTTGAATGACAGGACGTGCGTCCGCTGTGCACACCTACTTTTCTTTTTGGACCTTTTCATTAAAAAAATGCGTGAATAGGAAGGAAGACGGCAGTTAAGTGAGGTTATGCAATGTTAATCCCAACGATACCGGGCCAGAGGGAGATTACCTGGGATTTTTCACAGTTGGCGGGGCAGCCTTTCGTATGTGGCTGGCACACTACTTGGGCCCCCAACTACCTGCGGTCGGCCAGCGGAGCACCGTGCTTCGGATCCCGCTACCCTCTACGACCAAACTCCCGACATAACAACATTTGGCGCATCGTACCCGGCACACATTGCAACACAACTGCTCAGACCCGTCCTCTAAACGGCTTCACCATGCCGGAACACGACGAATCGATTGGCGGCATGACTTTGTCTGGTGGGTGGTAACTTACGCCGGCGGTCGATGTTGTGGCCTACCACCAAGGAAAATCATACCTACAAACACGCACGGCGGCACGCTTGCAACGTTCGAAGGCCACACCGACACTTTTTTTAAATACTGTTATTTCTATAACCGCTCATTAACGACATAAATGACTATCATATTTTTGTTAGTGGCATGCGGTGCAGCCTTTTCGCGATGTTTGCGTTACGATATCGGATACAACCTGTATATATGTATAGGTGAGGTGATGATCCACCGTTCATTGAATTAATTTGTTACAAAAAATGTGACAAATGAATAACCGCTCAATCGATTCTGTTCAAACTTCACATAAACCATCTATTAGTCAAAATTAGTCAAAACAAAATCCGAACATTTGGTTTGGATAGGTGAGTCCCTTCTTCAAAGAAAGTGGCATTGATTTTTATATTTTATGGATTTATAATGGCTGGTGTTTCTGACTAAATATCAAAAGTAAAGACCTTTTTCAACTTAAAAAAGAAACTGCAATTTACAAGGTACCTGGGTAGGGCTTTATAGGGTAATCGAATGCATAACCTAGTCTTGTTTCTTCATAATTAATAAAGACTGATATAAGAAGACAGTCTAATTATGCAACAGTGTTGGCAAACACAATTGAATATTATGTTAGGTTGTCTATGAATCAAACGGCTAATCTAAGAAGTTTATTTCGATTGAAGTTTTATAATTTCTTTCCAATACACAGAATAAAATAGGTCTTTGAGCAATGGTAAATTCCCTTATGGATAATGGGTATAATGACTTAGTATCGGTTTAAAAGATAAGGTTATTTATCGTCGTTGTTGCTCGTGGTCGGTATTTTCCGACTATGCCACTTATAATAGTTATGGTAACTAGCCTTAAACTTTTTTTTCATTCACCAATAGGTGATACAACATCACCAAATGGTATTTTAATGAAGATTATTAAACGTTTTTCATTAAACTATTAATGCCGAAATGAATAATGACCTAGATCGTTGGGTTGGAATATTTAAGATCGGCGTGCGTATTATACACTTATCACCATACATATAACTAGGCATAACACTATTTGTATTTCTATAAATATTTTGTTTAGGTTGTCTCTGTGCCTTAAAATATTTGGTAGGATTATAGTTTCTTTAGGATACCGCCGGGCTTATTAGGTAGCGGTGGTCAGACGGCAGTCGCTCAGGTAAATGATTGATGTTCAGATTATATTGTTGCATGCTGTCAGAAATCTCGGTGGTAGGACATAACATCGGCTGCCGGCACAAGTTATAACCTACTAGACAAAGTCTTGCCGCCAAGCGTTTCGTCGTGTTCCATTATGAAGTCTGGTGAATACGTACGGAGGACGGGTCTGAGCAGTTCTGTTGCGATGTGTGCTGTGTACGATGCTCCAAATGTTGTTGTGTCGGGAGTTTGGTCGTGGAGGATTTCCAAAGCAATCTCCCTCTGGCACAGCATCGTTGGTCGTGTTGTTGGATTTAAATTGCATGACCTCTCTCAACTGCCGTCTTCCATCATCAGGCGGCATTGCGGTCAAGCACTATTTTATAATTATAAAAAGCCGATTTTATGGGAGAAAATACTAAAATGATGATGAACGAGTATAAGACAAACTAATTATACGTAGCTCGATCTATTTTGTATTTGCGCCTAAATTAATAAGGATGAATAGGCACATAGGGGAACAGATCTCGAAGGTGGACAGTTTTAATATGTATTAGCAAACTCAGAGAAGTATACTAGAATTTTTTTAATAATCTTATGTACTAAAATGAATTACTACTATTAATGAGAGAAAATTAAACGCGCGTTAGCTTTAATAGATAGTTTGTATTGCTTGTTTCAGGTGGCGTGACCATTCATTGTGATGCCGGTGGATGCTGACCTCAACCGTACAGACGTGGTGTCGCCTGGTTGTGAGCTGAAGGGCCTGCGCACTTGGAAAGACATTTGTTTGGTACGAAATTCACTTCAACATCAGGTATGTATTCCCTTTAACCACAGCTTTGTATAGTTTTTACTATCGTGAAGAGAAAGTAATACTGCTCCGCAGCTCACTTTACTTTTAAATCTGAATCACTTCCACATATTGTGACCGCAAGGAGCTCAGGGTTCCTCTTTGTTCAAAAACATTTCTTTGTTTATTTATTATTATGAGTTGCTAAATTCTAGATTAGATGTTACCTTGACTAAGTGTTGAAAACAAAGATCCCAGGGATTCGGGTATTCAAACTTTGTTTTTATAATGAAAATATTTGGGCGCAAGTCGTGCATTCATAGTTATCAGAATGTTATGCAGTCTTGAGCGAAATTATGTCAGTAAATTGTTATCTTTGAGCATAACTGTTCCTAATAATATACGTTTATAAATTGGCCAGTTGAATGTACTAGGTATATTTCTCTACCCGCCTTTTGTGGGTGCCAAATAATCAAGTGCTAAAACGTTTTACGAGACACGTGATGTGATACTTCGTCGTCCTCGACAAGAATTCGTTTTCGAATACCACGTGTGCTCTTATTTCATTGACCTTTCTTCAATGTTCTTTCTCGGTCTTTGTTTCTTTGTTATAAACTTGACTCGATTATCACGTCGAAGTTTTAACCTGATAATTAGTCACGCTTTGTTTACATTAAATGTGAAGATAGTCTGTATCAGGGGGCGTTTTGTTTTGCCGAGGGATGGACGTGGTGCGTGTCTCGCGCGGCGATGATTAGTGGCGGAGCGGTGGCGCAGCGGAGGCGGGCGCGTGGCCGCGGAGGTCACCGCCCCGGCCAGGACTAATTCGGGGGAGATCGACGACTTGCTCCGTCGCGGCTTTGTCTGCGTCCGTCGCCTCCGCCGCCGCACCGACCACTTCGCACGCATGGCTTTGTTTGTGTACGCGCTCGTCTTATACGATCTTTTCGCCATTATCAAAAAATTTCTTGTCGTTGACAACAAGTGCGCAATACAGTATAGGTAAATAACGCCTCAACACATGAGGTTATTTTCATCAAGTTGCAAAATTATAATTATATTGTGGCCTCGAAAGTGCGTTTTATCCAACTACGCAGTCTGTTAACTTCAGGTTGAACGTCCGTCGACATTCAAATATTGATCTTTATTTTATATTACTGGGGAGTTAGTTAAAGTATTCTTTTATAAGGATTCTTCAAACATGTTTCAAACGAATATAAGTCTGTTGGTCCAGCTTAATTTCGACTATTATAATTTATTGTGATTTTATTTTAACCTCTTCAGTAGTTTGTTGAAAATTTATGGCTTGAATTAGGTATTTTAAGTAATAGTGCACTCTGTTTTCGTATTTGTCATTACGATTTTTTTTTTTTTTTGTTTAGTCCATCATTGTTTTTGTCGCGAGACCAGCAAGAACTGGCGCCATAGCCAATGTAGGTAACATCGCTTCACAACGAAACGAAATCGAATACCAAACCAAATAATAACAATGATGGTCTAAACAAAAAAAAAATCGTACTATTTACCAAACATGTCTATCGATATAAAAGGTGCTCCTCGAGTTCATTAATAGTTAACTGTAACAACTAAGGCCTCTTTCAAAAATTTAGTTTTACCTAACAAAACCAGGCCCTATTGTGACAGACGCCAGCACATCAAGTTACTACAATCTGGATATATACTACAAAATGGTTTAAAATTGATTGGGAAAATTGAATAGTTACAGGTAGCTTGTTTAGCTGACGTGTCTGTACACAAACACTGTGGATATGTTAATTTTCATTTGAATCTCATTAACTCGACAAATTGAGTTAATAAGATTCCTATTTGACATTTCTAACAAAGTTATTCACATGTATAATAGGACGGAATGTACGGACAATCTCACGATTCTTACGAGTCGTGTTGTCAAGGTGATCCTTTGCGCAGTTTCTGTCACAGCGTGAAAATATTTATATACCATGAAAATACAATCTGGATTACTCATTACAATAATCTGAAATTGATTTGAGGAAAGTGCTGACTCATAGAGATTTCTCAATACGAAGCCGTGCGTCATGCATCAAATGGGTAAGCCCAGAGAGACACCGTAGGATTGGATCAAATAAGCGGCCTATGAAGTGTGCTCTGAGAATGTGGTTGTGTTGTGGTGGCGAGCGACGTCTAGCTATACAAAATGCGATGCGTAGAGCTCGGTCGAGATGGCGATCGGGTTAGATCGGACATGTGTTTGTCAGCGAGTGAGCCACTGGCTTGTTTGTATTGGTGAGTGCGTGCGCGTGTAGAATGGAATGACGCGAATAGTTGCAGGCGGCGGCGGGCGGCGCGACCGCGGACCGCTGCCGCTCCTCGCTCAGTTCTCGCCAGCTCGTCGGGCGCGTCGGAGCTCGTTTCGCGTGGCCGATACACTCGTTACACGTTTCTACTAATACAGTTTTCAACATCAGGTGCTACTATTGCACCTTATCTTTCAAGATAATTGTGCGAATTAGTGCGCTACGTTTCTCCAATAAGTTTTTATGTGTCAGTGATATCGTTTTTGTGACTTTGAAGCGCTTTCGAGCGTAGTTTCTACGTGGCCATGGGCTTGTGTTCCCACTCGAAGGTAATATAGTTAAGTGTGCGTTGTTTTTGTGTGCGTCTGTGTTTCGAGATGTGTCTGAGAGGAGCCTGTGCGCCACCTAGACGAGGCTGTTTGAAGGCCGCCGCCCCGACCTTGGTGTCAGAAGGTCAACGTCCTCACGTGTTCAAAACTTTATGCAATTTGTAACATCCAATTGATTTAGAACTATTTTAATGCAGAGGCAGCAATTAGTGTCTCGGTTGACTTGTGCTATTCATGTGTCGAGAATGTAGCCTGTAAATACCTACATAGGTGTATTGTTCGTTCATTAATGTCGCATCGAACCGACAGCTCTATTAGCTAACACAACCGACGAAGGTTGTGCACCACATTAATTAATGAGTTAAAAATTTATATTAATTGTCGTTTACTGATAGGCACTAATTTAAATGTACATTTACTTTATTAGTTTAGGTAATTATCACAAGTAATAAAGCAAAATACCTTTGTTAGATAATTGGTAATGTTACAACAAAGGATTCATTTACAACTGATCGTATGTTAAATGCGTAAGTAACATTAATACATATTTGCACAAAAACATACCTCATAAGGCAAATAAACAAGGTCTATGTTTTTGATTTATTCTAACTAGATTATTCCATTTTCACACTAAAGAAATAAATGTACGCGAATTTATACTTAAAAATACGAACGGATAAGTCTCTACATTAGCTTGATGAAATGTTTAGGTTTCAATGACCACAAAATTAGTGTTCTGATAACTCGTATCATAACTAACCTAAAATTATGACTGATCATCGTACAGACTGTCACGTTCTTAGTGTGTCGCTGTTATCGTGAAATTGTTATTGCGCATATTGTTTGTTTAGAGACTTTTGCGTATGTCATTTACTTAATCTGATTCAGAGAATTTGAATAGCATTAATTTACCGTATTGTAAATACTTCTGTACGGGTTTTATTAAAATGTTTTGAATACGAATCGTTATAATTTTTAAATATTATTTTGCATTAGGATAAACCCTAGAATTCGAATGATTTACCCACCTGTTGATAAATAGAATTGCGTACACGTATCAATTTATAATAGTGCCATATGTACTAGCAACTAGTAGCAAAGTGTGTAGTGAGCATTGTGTTGCAAACAATGACAGCGCGTCCGTTGTGTTTAATAGGCGCGGACGAAAGAGAGAGCGATATACTTGCAATGATATGAGAGTGGAACTCGCGGAGTGTCACAGCTGCGCTGCGTGTGCGCGATCAGCTGACGCTGTGGCGGCCATCTTGCCGTGCGTGTTCGTTGTCGCCGCGTCATTGTGCAGTTGATGACGCAAAATTCTTCCTCTAATGCTAATGTCATTGTCCTTCCCGTCCTGGCTGTTTGTATTGTCACCTTATTGATTATTGAACGTGCCAGTTTGAATGATGTATAGCCACTACATATACCGAGTTGATCTTTATTGTGAAATCACCCGGAACTGCGGAAGGTAATGCAAGACCCTGGCTAGTCTATTTTTGGTCAGAAGCGTTTCCGCTAAGATAGACACACACGCACATATTCTGCTTGATCGCGGACAGATGTTACTCTATTGGCATTCTAATTTTTTTTGCGAAGAACTTGTGCCGGGTACAAAATCTTTGACCTCGATTAGCGCGTCATCGTAGTTTCCGGATTTTCATGTAGATTGTTTTTGTTTGATAATATATTTTGTTTAGCTACAGAGGTATATTCTAAAATAAAATCAACTTTAGTCGCGCAGTTATCCCGTTATAATGTCGTCGTACCCATTCTTCGTGTCAAGGCGGATTTTAAAATATTAAAACTGTCGGGCGAATGATATTTTAATGTTTCTGACGACATAAATACATCTTCTACCTAATTTGTAAACGCAGGCAATGTGAGAAATGTTATGGCAGTTGATTGAAGCTGTGTCAGCTCCTCATCGTGCTTCTTTCTAAGCTTCTGTAGCTTTAGCTAGTTACCAACCTACCAAGTAGTAATCTTAAGTACCAACGAAGCCGGGTTTTCGTAGGATTTTTCTTGCGCTGCACGATTTTTGTGTCTTGTACCGTTACTGTTACCGTTGATCGAGTGGTCAGACCTGTATCTTGTCTCAACCAGACGTAAATTCGAGCACTGTACCTATCTATAGAATGAGTTGGAGCTCTCGTGCGTGTTTATGGGGCTCTCGTCGACCTACATATTATTTGTAGGAAGTAGCCTGAATATCACTGTTTTAATTCACTGATACCATCAATAGCTACAGCTGCTTTTACTCAATGGTTATTATATAGCTTTATTTTATATTTAATGTACCTACCTATTCATTAAATGTACGTTAGATACGTAACGAGACTAAACTCTTGAGCGAATTTAATTTTATTTGAATCTTGACCTCGTGCGCGTCCATTTTGTTCACGTATGATAGTGTAAGTAGGTATGTTGCGATACCAGACGATCTTCTATTGTTTTGTATTTTTGATGACTTCATTGCTAACTTGATATTCTTGGTTTTTCTATTTTGTTAGTACATAGTTCCTTATTAATAAAATAACACAGTACCTATTGTTAGTTTCCTATTATGTGTATGACCCATGTTATACTTTAAATAAAATAAAGGGAAATATAAATGTACACCATAATAATACCATACGAGTTACATGAAACTGTAAAATCCCTGTAAGTAGTAGGTAAATGTGCAGTTGTATTAATAAATAATAATACTGACTGAAAAACGTAATTAGGTTTCCTTGTACTAAGTTTCACGGTGGTTTACGTCAGCCTTGTTACACTCGTTTACCCATGTGTATTAAAAACAGTAGAAACATGATGTTCCATCTGTTCGTGGGTGGTAATTTTACGCTTGACTGGTGGTATCTGTTCTCTGTAGGGGTGGTATGTGGGCACATGTCACTAAAGGCTGTAGTGCCATCGGTGAGCTGTCTCGTCATATGGCCAGTGATAAAGTGTGTGTGTCGATGCACCGCGAAGCGGGTCGCGCTCGAATTGCGTAGCGAACACTCGGCAAGTGGGTCAGCGGGGCACGGCTCAGCACGGCCCGACCGACGCCGTCGTCGCGACGTACCACACACACACACACAAGCGCATTTCAGCGAAGAATACATATCATACATACCTTAGGAAACTTATCTAGCTGTCGCCACTATACTCAGAATGTAAATGTATACAGCAACTGCTAGGGTGGATGTGCAAGATAAAGATGTAGCTTTATCTTGCACATCCACCCTAGCAGTTGCTGTTTTTGTATGTGATTTTAATACGTTTGTAAACTCACCTACGGTACAGGATAAAATCCTAGTGTGGGGCAACGATTTTTTCTTTTCTTTTTTAAAGTTTGAAATAAACCCTACCAAACGAAAACGTTGGATCTGATAGCGTGAATGGTTACTTGGTATACATGGCCATTATTATACCTATTGCTTTAATTGAACATCACGTTTCCGTCTACGTGAATAGGTTGATAGTCGCCTTGGCATACTTATTTGGTATCAATATTACTTAAAGTTATTAATTGCAGCATGCAACCAGTCTTTAATTTACAAAGTTATTCTTCGTACGAAATGTTGTTAGTTTACTATATTTTTAATACACCAACTGAAAACGGCGAAAATATAAACAATATAAGTACTTTATTTAAAGAATAATACTGAAGTAGGTAGTTATATTGAAAAACAATTTTTCCTAAATTCGGGGGGAAAGTAGGTACGTAATTTCTAAGAACATATTCCAGTGTGTCGTAATTACTCGACCAATTAGAATTAAAGAGTAGGTTAATAAAAATATTAAACGCACACAAACCCACGCGAATGTTTATTTTACAACACGTTCGGATCGACAAAGTGAGCGAATTCCATTGAATTAGTTTCTCAACTAATCATTAGGTATCATCAGCGTTTCTCTGTCACGTACGTTACACAGTGGACTTTGGACCAAGATGAAGTGCAGTGAATGTGATGTGATGCGTAGTCGGTACATTGATGTTATAATGGCGGCGCGAGCGTGCGCGGGCGCCGACGCTTTGCACCCCTGCGTGCAGTCCGGTCGATGACTCCCCAAGTCCCTGGCCCGGTGCTAATGACCTTACCGCACACTCTCTACTCTTTACAGTATAAATGTCAATTTTTGTTGTAGGTATGTTTAACAGCTTCATTTCTCATTCGGCATAGGAATACAATACGCTGCGCTTACGTCTTAATTCTCAGTATTGACGCATTCGGTTAATTCTCTTCACGTTTAGAGCGTTACTAGTGATACGTTTATATCTGCGTCAGCAATAATAATTCATACTTGTTAGAATGGGCGATTCGTTTTCACTTTCATCTTAATGTTACACGTCAAGGGTTAATTAACATGCTGGTTGATAAACATGATCGTCAGTAGGAGTATTTATGCAGTTGAAGAAATGAAATTGGGGTTGGTGCAAGAGGTTGCGACAATATCGATTTATTTACTTTCGACAGTGTTGACAAGGTATGCAAGTGTTGTTAGCTGTTTACGACCTTGGCGTGGGGCGCGGGGCACGCGGGTGATCCGTTTCGCGGGCGCGTTCCACTTAGCGTTAGCTCTCTCTTGTTACGCAAACCCGTCGTTATGCATATTATGTTTGCTTCTACGAAATCATATACTACGCCTAATACCACTTTCTACCGTGATAATCATGTTCTGTACATATACTGATACGTTGTCTTGATATTTTCGACTGTTTACCTAAAGCTTAGGCCTAATGGTATCGGCCGCGACTTTGTCGTAAGTTCGAACGCCGCAGGCGCTTTACTTCAAGTGTAAATTATTTCATCACCACTGCTCTCAAAACGATGAAGGAAAACATTGTGAGGAAACCGGCATGTTCTAGAAGCAAAATTTTCGAAGACATGTCACATCTACCAATCCACTCTGGGCCCGCGTGATTATGGAGAAACACCGACTCGTCGAGAGTAGGTCCGTGTCCCAGGAGGGTGAAAATTATATAGATAGGCTGATGATGATGATAACGGATTGTTGGAGCCTTCAAAAGTACACCAATTGGTCTAACTACAATGCTTCGAAATCGCCTTCGGGTTGTGGAGGTCAGACGGCAGTCGCTTTACGGAAAATATCGAAGTTTAGCCAAAATTAACAGTTAGCCTGGTAAAGCGGACCCCAGACTCGTAAAACTGAAAAAGCTTCGGATGCGTCTGGCATTAACGCTGAGATGATGATGATGATGATGATGGTGGTGACCTAAAAGCTTTTGGGGATGACTGTTATTTATCTAAATATTTTATGTATAATAATGAAATTGTTTCTTTGTTACAGGGCCCGCTACGATCCTGACATAGACGGAATAGTCACAGCTCATCGGCAAGGAAAGCCACTAGCCGCGGACACTGCAAGCCAGAGATAATCAAGTCTAAATTGAAACGTTATTAAGTGCAGTATACTTGCCGTTACTATTGTAGAACTTTGTGTGTTACGACAAACAAGTGCAATATACAATTAGTGCAATCGTACATTTTACTATTGACTCGAGTGAAGTGATTTTGTTGTATTAACAGTGAAATTATATAGTGAAACAATGGAGCGTGAATCGAATCCGATGGAAACGTTGTGTCGCTCGGGATGCGGATTCTACGGAAACCCCTCAACAGACGGACTCTGCTCAGTATGCTTTAAGGTACCCCATGTTAAATACATATTACATTATATAGAGTTTGAAACTCATGTTTATCTTAAACAGCTTCAGTGGTGTTGTTCTAAAAAAGAGTGAAGAGAATGCTAGAAAAAGAGAACGTAAATTCATTAATGGTAATGAAAGAGATCGAAGAATTGGGCTCCTGGCTCCAATTCCGTACTTAATTAATTGTGCCGTCGTAGATCATGTGCGAAATAGGATGATCTATAAGATTTTAAATGATACTGATGATCATCAATTTGACGACGATGTTGGAATTATGAATATGTGAACAAATAGTTTATTGACACATCCATTACATACTTTGGAACAGACTATAAATCAATTACTGATCACCGCTGTCTTTATAAATAAAGTTTTCCTATTTTACAGACATTGGTGATTAGTAAATAAATTCATCTTTGTACACTGAGAATGAAATCGTGCCGTTTTTTATCCTTTAGGGCCTACGCACTTTTTTTTTTTTTTTTTGTCTGTTCAGGATTTGTCTATAGAAAATAACGATTTTGTATGGTATGCCAACGATGTTGAATGAGTATCCGTTCAACTTTACGGCTGCGTACGGACTCCACACAAAAACGTTGTTTTCTATGAACAAAAGTTCAAAAGTCTCAATAGTTATTAAGTAAACTTGCGAGTACCAATCTAGTCACATACTAGATTGTATCTATGAACTTTGATATGATTGATGACATGTCTAAAAATAAACTGCACGATATTTCTCAAGACTCTGTAGCAACTGCAAACATTGGTGGTAGTTGATACTAGGTTTACATTTTTATGTAACACCAAACACGTCTACCGACGCGAGTCGGGCCATTTAAGTGCGACCGCTCAGTGCCATGTCGGTAGCGTGCTGCGAGAGTAAGACCGCATCCAGTTGTCCCGCTCTCTCCGCCGCCGATTGGTTAGGAAATTGATTGGCTAATTTGCGCGGCTGGTCTCAGTATGGCGTCCAGTCGTTTTTGTTACATTATATTTACGTTATACATTTCAGGAGGCTTTAAAGAAGAAGCAACAACCGCCGGCGTCATCACCGTCCCCCGTGTCGGCGCCTTTTGTGGCGGCGCCATCGACGCCACTGGCCGCGGCCGCACCTACCGTGCCCAGCCTCCCTGCTCAGCCGCAGACCCACACAGATGTGAGGCCACACTTCTCTTATTTTTACGCCCACCACACGAACCGCCATTCACGACACCACCGCTTGCCGCTACACATAACTTTGCCCATGCATACGCCCATTTCATTCATCCGAATGTTAACTTTCGATAGAATACATCCCGTTATATTAAGAATAGTCTTAAGTTAAGAGTCGATGTTTTTCTGGGGTAAACAACTGAGTGGTAAACATGAGTCATACACAAACGTGTATTTTGGCCATACTCAAATGTATAAAAGAAGTAATTATAACACATTTTCATTGTAATGGTTTATCATTTTTATATCGACTTAAATAGAAGTTAATGTTATTGATAATAAATACAGGCTTAAATGACATTGTGTGGACTAATTAAGTTATCAAGGAATGCAGAATAACTTCCAAAGTCTTATCTTACTGATAATTTGGGGGCAGTCGCGCTGCTAAGATCAGTTGCATGCTGTAGTTATAGAGATGTCATATTTAATGCACTAACTGGGATTTTAATGTCTGTCTTAAATCCTTTTTCTAGTTATTCAACAATAACTGATACTAAAAAACGTTTTTACTGCCCAGTTCTAACACTCGGTACCATCTCAGCCTTACTTTCTTTATTACATTTTGAGTCGATGTTTAAACGAAACAAAGAAACTTATTTTTCTCTGCACTGCTGTTAGTAAGTGCGCAAACATGTGGTCTTTGATTACGTTCCTTATCACAAGCTCTGCGTATATAATATTAATCCTGTACTATAATTTGACTGGTGGTGTTGGATTTTGGTTCCAATGGTATCGCAGGTGAGATGACTGCATTATTTTGAATTATTGCTTGTAGTTCTTTTTTTATTTAGTTTAATCTAATGGAATATTACCTTCTTGGGAATTTCAAATTGTTGACGATAGGGATAACCGTCTGACGTGTGTAGATAAAAAAAGTGATACGACAGCATATAAAATAAGGCCAAGCTTCCGCTGATATGATTTCGCTATATTCGTATCGTCTAAATACAAATATTTGTGACGCGACTTCATTATTACTAACATCATAAGTCTCGTTACTAACATTGAGTCTCGTAGCTTGAAATAAATGATTAAATATACAAAAGAAAATCATCCAACCAAAAAAGGAAAGCTGTTGTCTGCAGTGATCGCATAGTTATTAAATATTTGATTTTGAGGTAGGTGCAGCTCGTATTGTTATGAGCAAAAAAAAAAACTGATATCGCAAAAAAATGTGTACACCAACATTTCAGATTAATGAGGTTTCCGAGGCTAGCATGAGATCATTTATCAAACGCATGTGTCACTATGCAATACATGTACGTCGAATGATGCTTACCGGAATAGTTTGCAACAAATAAATAAATCGTAAATAGTGGTACATGAAACAAATACTTATTTGTGTACCAATGACGTTACCTCTAAAACTAAAGATTATATTATATTAAAACTTCTTGCTCTAGAACCACTGGCAGCTTAGCTTAATTTTTTTAAAACAAAACTGCGTCAAGTTGACATTGCGTTTACGGCAAAGAAAACGTGAAAATTATTGCTTTTGATTTACTTTTACAAAACAAATTCAAATTATATTTATTTATTTTTTACCAAAATATCGTTTAATACTTTGTTTTTCAATAGCTTCTAAAATGTAACATTTTTTTATTAGTTTAGTCCCCCCATGTCATTGACTTGAGATGAGGGGCACATTTACATCATAACTTGTAAAGTGTTTACTGCCCCGAACGGTTATAATACCCAGCGATAATAATATTATATTCATATCTTAGTAGTAATTTAGCCCCTAAAAAAGGTACAATAAAAATTAAAATCGTTATATCCATTCGGTCTTCTGTGAGAAATGTTGATTTATGGTCAAAATGCCCAACCTGAAGGTAACAAAAAATCTGTATAATGGAAAATGACCCTAGCAAAAAGGAGTCTAAGGGGAAGAGGATATTTAAAAAAGCAATTCGTCGCAATAGTAAATCCAACAATAGTAGTCAGATCTCTGCCTTAGAGCAAGGCCTCGGTGTGACACGATCTAAGAGCTCCGAGAACAAAAGTGCTTCCATCGAAATTAACGATAGCGCACCGCTGCCGACGCCCGATGGCATCAAGGAGAAGGTAGACGCCGCTCAGATGATAAAACTAGAAGATAGAAATCAAAACCAGGAATGTGCTTTAACGATTCAGGATCAGTCCACGGATGCGGCCCAGAAGAAAAACGTCACTGGCTCGCAAGATGCTCGTAAACCACAGATGCCCTCCGGATCTACGAAGGGCGTCAAAATATCTTCTCCGAAGCTGGAGATAAAAGATGAGCGCCCTTCAGAAGTAGCACTAGATTTCAAAAAGAATCTTAAAAGGGTTGGTGTTCAGTTTGCTGTCGGTTTCTAACATTGTCATTAGCACTAATTCTAGTAATTTACGATGTTTTAAAGTTACGTTTCAGGTTCACTAAGCTCCAGTGCGTTCTACTTATTGACCATACTTATATTTATGCGTTCTTTCAATATTGATCATTACATAGATCAACAAAATTAATTGCCCAATTTTCCGTCCGAAGTGTTTGCCCCATATCTAATTATTTAGTTTATTGTGTGATAAGCATTAGTATGTATATCAATGATTTCAAGTAATTTTTTGATACTTAACTAACACAGGGGCGGCTTTGCGTTTCATGCGTACTACATTACTTCATAATTACAGCATGTTACTGTTAGCATAACGTCATTATTGCTGTTCCATTAAAATGAAATAATAATATTTGTTCAAATAAATTTCAGAAATTGGAAGAGGAGAGCGGAGCAGGCACAAGTGGCGGTACGAGCACTGCTACGTCGGACACGGACGCCGACGACAAGGATCCCAGCAAGGACAAAAAGAAAAAGAACAGATGCGCCGTTTGCCGCAAGAAGGTTGGCCTCACAGGTAAACGATGCCCCATAATAATGCTCACAAAAACACGCAGCCATATGTACAAAAAAAACGCTGTCCCATTATAGTTCTTGCAATTCACGCGTGGCTCTTAGTTGTGTTCAAGTCGTATCTGTATACGTGTAAATGTGTGCGTGAGCGTAGACGCGCTACGGTTAGCATACAAATAATCAATGTTAAAATTATTTTTTCTTTGAAACCAACAATGATAATAAAACAAATATATTAATAGTAAGTTTTATTAAAATTAATTATTATTCATCGTCAGAAGTGTCACTATCTTCAAACTCTTCAGTGTCCTATCAGTTGATTCTACATTAATAGTTAACTCGAAGTCCAAATCAAAATATTTTCTATATTCTTCTTCAAGTTTTTCGACATGCTTGCAAGTTTTACGCCAGGTATCATTGTCGATATCGTTCATACACTCATTTATTAAATTCTTGAAGAAAATGAAAAACTCGGGCGATAATTGCACGACCCTACAAATAATAAAGATAATACAATGTTCATGATCGTTGATCCATACAAAAAGTTTAATATTAAATTAACGCTATAAATGCATATTTAAATAACTCACCTCACTACGAATAATTTTTCGCTTTGTATTGGTATTTGACATGCTGACGGTACTTCGTGGCGGATAGCGACGTGAAAACAATAAGCACAAGTGACCTGAGCGGGCGACCGCTCGCTACTGAACGCTCCGTCAGGCACACACACTAACGCATTGTGCATGTACACAACATACCACAAGCAAGAGTCACGCGCGCTCGTAAATTGCAAGAACTATACTATGTTTCATGTGAAGTTCAGACTACCTGGCACTGTGACTTGCCTGATTGTGGGAAAAAAATGTATAAGCAAATTAATCGTTTTCGATTGCTCACGATATTAAGATAATTTTCTCATAAATCTGTAAGCAGTTAAGATATATAATTAGGTGTAAAAAGAGTTGACAAAGCTTCAATTATTTGAAGGCAAAGGATCATTTTCTGCAGAGTTAACTAAATCCGCTTCATATAACCTTCACACTTTAGTATCTCATGACATTTGAATCTCAGATAGCAAACGTTTTACAGCATTACAGCATTGTGTGTTAAATATGTTCACACATGCACACACACACTCTCATCAATGTATATGCGTTCAGCAAATGGCAACAATAGCGATTCTAACTTCCAAAATTATGCTTAGTGCTACACAAATGTCAAATGTGTTTCCTATCGCGGCCTATGTTTGTGTTAATGGCATGTGTGAGTATATAGATGTGTATGGTGGTATTGGCTCAGGGTTCGAGTGCCGCTGCGGAGGACTGTTCTGCGCCGTGCACCGGTACAGCGACAAGCACGAGTGCTCGTTCGACTACCGAGAGCTGGGCGCGCAGGAGATCCGGCGCAACAACCCCGTCGTGGTGTCGCAGAAGATCCACAAGATATGAGCCTGTCCGCCCTCCGCCTGTGCGCCACAGGACCTCCTTCACCGCACCGCATTACATACGTTTTATGATTTTCTCTAAATAAATATTCGATCGAGTTTGTGTTTCTTATTTGCATTTTGTATGTATTTTTGACTGCAGGCCGGCCGCGCCGCGCCGTCGCTCGTACCGTTTCCGTTTCGTTTCTATTTTGTATGACGAGCGCTCCTCTGCCTCGCGACTGACACGACTATCCGGACGACGCGACTGCATAGGAAACACAGACTCGATCTACTGTATTTAGATTTATTTGTGGCGAGAGTTTTACTTTTAAATTTTTATTAAAAGTTGTAGATAACGTTCGTTTCGGGTAGGACTTCAGGATTATTTTTTTTGAGATAATAAATAGAGTTTGAATATTGTCCGTTCACCTCCATTGTAAATATTAGATATAATTAATTATAGAAACAAATCCTATATATTGTAAAAAATTAAAATTTCCAAAAAAAGCTACATTGTTATGATTCCAACGGAGAGCGTAGCGCGCTTGTCTATACGACGTAACGATGATATGCTGGTGCCGGGCGCCGGACAGCAGCTCTCCGTCGATCGCCTAGTTGTACATTGTAAAAGGAGTTCGCTGCTGCCGACTTGACTCGTGTTTATAACAAACATTCGATACGTGATATGAGTAGTGGAGCTCCACGAAGCCGCATCTGTGCTAGACAACGATTAGTTCGCGACTGTGCGCACCGCGGAGACGAGCACGTCTCGGACTGTAAATTAACATCGTCTTTAAATTGTTAGTAATGTTATTTTGGTTTGGGAAGTTGTCGCTTTCTTATTTGTCTTAACATTCGGCATAAGTGACCTAATGTTTAGCGAGATTGTGGCGTGTATCGGCTAAGGTGAGCCCGCGGCGGCTGGGGCGTGCGGCCGCAGTGCCGTGTGGCGCCGCGCGCGATGTGCTCGGACTGTGAGACACTAGACACTAGACACTAGACACTAGACACTAGAGACTGTGGACACTGTAGACACGTGGCGGCTAGCGCGGGACGCTCGTCAAGTTTCGCAAACCACGGCTCGCAGCGACGCGGCCGCACGCACCGCCACTACGCCGCTCCGCTCTTTGTGTGAAAATTTAAAGTAAGCATATGGATAGTTATAAATATTATAAGTAGTCGACACTTTATATTATTACACATATAAGTAGAAAAAGAATTATTTAGCTTTTTTCTTTTAATCACAATATTATTCAAAATTGTAAGTTGTATTATGTAACTTGTTCATTTTAGTGGTGAAGTTGAACCAATAATAACTATGTATCGCTTCGGTCGTTGTCCACGGTAGACTAACTGATTGGTTGGACTCAATTATTGAATGACTTTTGTTGTATATTTTGTTAGGTCATTGATTAATTTTGGTCTTTTCGCTTGATCATAATCGGATAAAGATGATGTTAATGAATGATTTTTCCTTCTATCTTGCTGTTTTAATTTAGTTATTCTCTTATTAAAGTCATTAAATTTTCAGGAACATAAATATGTTTTTATTATTTCATTAAACCTACTATCTGCACTGACTAAAAGCAACATAACTTTTTTTTTTTTTTTTTTGCCGGGGTGGAAATCCTCATAGGATGCCCGCCGCCCTGGGGTGGGCGACGGGGTATGTCAGACTTTTACTGACTAAAACCACCCCGGTGTGTCTTCTATCACGAGCGCGCGTGGGGCCGCGGGAGTCTAAATTCTTCCACGGCCCCACATCCTCGTGCTGGCCCGGTCTGTCCGGGCCTCGTCTCCTGCACGGGGTAGTGGGGTGTTAAACTACCCCGTGCATCGCCTCAAAGGCGCGCGCCGACACTCGCGCGCGCCTCCGCCTCGGGGTCCATCAATGGGGGGCGGGGACTTCCCCATGTCCCTCGCCCCTGGACCCAATCATGGGGGGCGGAAGAGGGCGTTATCCGCCCTTCCTCGGCGCCCGGTGCGTCTTCTGCGGCCCGGGAAGGGAGTTGATATCTCCCTCTCCCGTTCCGCAGCTTCCTTCTGCGACATCACGTCTTCGCAGAAGGACACCACCGCGTCCCACGACTCTGAGCTGCCGACCATCCTCCGCACTACTGCCGGCAGCGTCAGGTCGCCTCCTACTTCATTTGTGAGGACACGGCGCTGCTCCTCCCAAGCTATACACTCGGAGAGCGTGTGCTGCGCCGTGTCCTCCCCGCATTGGACGCAGTGGTGGCACCGAGCGTCCGGCTCCCTGCCTAAGCGACGCAGGTACTTGCCGAAGCAGCCATGCCCCGACAGTACCTGCGTCACCCTGAACGACAGGAAGCCGTGCCTCCTCCCGAGCCAGTTGTCGAGTACTGGCCGGATCGCCTCGACGGTAGCGAGGCCGGCGGTAGGGCGCATAAGCCTCTGCCGCCAGTCCGCCACCAGGACCTGACGGAGCTCCTCTCGGCGCAGCTCTATCTGCCGCTGCACCGGACTGGAGCCCCGTGTCCGTTCTTCCTCGCGCCATCGGTACAATGACGCGAGTACTTTCGCCTCTAGGTCCCAGGGCGGGGATCCGGCCAGGACGCAAGCCGCCTCGTAGGATATCGTGCGATACCCGCGGACGACCCTGACGGCCATCGCCCTCTGCGGCTTGCGCAGAATGGCGAGTGTTCCGGCCGTCAGGTCCATCGCCCACACAGGGGCCCCATATAGGGCCATGGACCGCACGATTCCTAAAAAGCAACATAACTGGACTAACTGAATGCAGTCTGGGATCATAAGATACATTGAATGTACTTAATTTCATTATCACACTTTTTTTTTTAAAATAATTATAAACTAGCGCTTGACCGCAATCCCGCCTGATGGTAAGCAGTGATGCGATCGTAGATGGTAAAGCGCGCTAATTTATTAAGAGCCTATTCACTCAGAAAAACTGAGCGAATAGGAAGGAAAACTGAAGTTGAGCGAGGTGATGCAATGTTAAACCCAACAACACGACCAACGATGCTGCGCCAAAGGGAGATTGATCTGAAGACTCTCCACGACCAAACTCCCAACACAACAACATTAGGCGCATCGTACCCGGCACACATCGCAACACAACTGCTCAGACCCGTCCTCCGTACGGCTTCACTAGACATCATGCCGAACACGACAAATCGCTTGGCGGCAAGGCTTTGTCTGGTGGGTGCTAACTTCTGCCAGCGGCCGATGTTATGGCCTACCACCGAGAAAAAAAATTGTGCATGCAGCCATTGTGGAGAAATTCACCAAAAACTGATTCCACTGGGCGAACGTTGTCCTGGCGGAACTTTTTTTAACACTAGCGGCCGCCAGCGACTTCGTTCGCGTGGAGTTAGTTATGCTTCGCTCCTATTGGTCGCAGCGTGATGTTATACAGACTGGTGCTGACAATATGACAATAAATGAAAACACGAACAATGCTGGTTCATAGGAATGATCCTAAACCATAGAAAAAAAACCCAGCATCAAAAATAAAAAAATATAATTTCAAACAAACTAAATCTTATAAAATTGCAAACGGAACATCCTTTAAAAAAAACACTGGTTCACTGACCTCCGATCGGCGACAGCGCAATCCTGTATCGACTTGCTTTTTTCGCGCCATTATTATTAAAGTTTGGTGCCGCAAGGATGAAGCGGTCATTAACCTGTAAGCGCTTCCTTATCAACATGTACATCATGTAGAAAATATGAAAAATAATTTCCTGTGACTAAACTAATGGACATATTTATATAATTTTTTATGGGTAGACTGAGAATGTGTTGAGAGGTACACGATGTTTAATTTATTGTCGTCTTGTCAGCATCAATCTGTATAGCCCAAAGCCTTCCTGGATTTATGGGCTATCCAACGCAAAAGGAATTTTTCAAATCGGACCAGTAGTGCCTGAAATTAGCGCTTTCAAACAAACAAACAAACTCTACAGCTTTATATATTAGTATAGATTTATAGCTATACTGCTTTAATAAACAAACCAGAATGAGGTGGCAGCCTAGTTTACACCACCCATCCATCATACAGCCACATAGACGCCTAATTCTATTAACTGGATTCTGATTGACCCTATCTAGATTATGAGGTAGTAATAGGATTGAAACAGATTTTAAAAAACGAACATATCACTATTTATGTTTCCAAATAATTAGAAAATGTTTGTATTTTTACATGCCAATTTCAAAACTATACGAAAAATTATTGATGGTTTAAGTGGAGAAAGGTTTTATCCGTAAAAAATGAAAAACTGACTTGCGTGAATCAATGGATTCACGCAAATCATTTTTTTGTACTCCCAAACAGAATATCTTTGTGAGTACAAAAAATCATATTCAAGTTTTAATCTTTTCTTTGTAGTTGTAAGTGATAGTTTAGTACATTTATGAAGGTGTGCGTTCGCGCAGCGGAATGTTGTTGAATTTAAGGATTTTAATTATGCAGATATTTAGTGTATGACGTCGTATAATTGTGTATGGTAAAAAAAAAATTGTGCACGCATCCATTGTGGAGAAATTCACCAAAAACTGATTCCGCCGAGCGAACGTTGTCCTGGCGGAACTTTTTTTAATCCATAGACTTTAGAAGAAAAGAGATGTGAAGTTCGGATAGTTATAAAAAGCGGCCGTGCAATATATTTAGATAACATCCCAAAATTTACAGTATAATACCAGTGTTGAATTGGTATAGATAGGTGATAACACAATTGTTGTTTCGATCATCATCATCATCAACCTTTTTATCGTCCCACTGCTGGGCACAGGTCTCCTCTCATACAGAGAAGGATTTGTTGTTTCGATAAAGGTCATTTATTTTTGTACACCTACTTTATAAACGTATTTGACTATGACAAAGTAGGTTCTATTTATGTAGTTACTTTATTTAACTATGCGCTTAAGACTTGAGATATAGTCTAGATATATTATTTAAGACAAATAAAGTTCATACAGCTAATTTCTATTGAAGTTTTCACGGATTCTTACTATAGACCCCTCAGGGAAATTAAATAATTACCACAAGTAAGTACTACTGTTTAGGTAAATAATTATCATATTGTAGCTTATTACACTATTTAACCAATGGACTAGGCATGCACGAGCGTTCCCCTTTGCAACTTTAGTGGATCAAACAATCTAATAACTTAAAAAAAAACTACTTCTTGAATCGATTTCTTAATTGATGTATACCGTTGTACTGGTAGTGACTTATGTATGTGAGCGTGTTACCCCGCACCCCTCCAAAATATGCAGAATTATTTTGTTCGAAGCGGTATGCTTAAGCCAGTCCTTTGGTTAAATAGTGTAATAAGCTACAATATGATAAATATTTACCTAAACAGTAGCACTCACTTGTGGTAATGATTTAATTTCCCTGAGTGGTCTATAGTTAGAATCCTGATCCGTGAAATCTTCAATAGAAATGCTGTATGAATTTTATTTAATTTAATTCCAGTTAATTTTTTTTTTTTTTTTTTTACGGACAAATCACACAGATTGAGCTAGCCCCAAAGTAAGCTCGAGACTTGTGTTATGGGATACTAACTCAACGATACTATATTTTATAATAGATACATATACACACATCAAAAGTGTCTAGGGATCAAGCATTTTTATGCGGATTTCTTGAGATTGAGATGTGGCTTTGTAATAAATTTATGATTTTATAAATTTATATGGATCCTTTTTGGTGCATTTCATAATTTGAATCAGGAACTGTGAATCAAATTCGAGTAAAAGATGAAAATCAGCTGTCAATATTTTCCCTATAAAAACATACAACGCATTGAAGACATTATTAGTGCTACTGTTTCCCTACTACTGATTAAAACCAACGTTATTATGGAGCGGCGACGTCATTTAAGCAGGGAAGAAATGCTCAGAGCCGTGGGAATGATAGAAGCTGGTTCCCGGCAACGTACTGTGGCTTTAGCTCTGAATACAAGTCAGAGTGTTATCAGTCGACTTTGGACACGTTACCGAAGCACTGGTACCGTGGCTGAGTGCCATGGAGGACGGTATCGCTGTACCACACGGAGACAAGACCGATACATTCAAATCTTAACTCGAAGAGCTCCAACAATAACCGCCATGATGTTAGCCGTGAGGCTTCATCACTCTTCAGGGAACTTAATTAGCGACCAAACAGTCAGAAACCGCTTGCATGAAGTGAACCTTCATTCCCGAAGACCGCTACGGGTACCACCTATAGCAATGCACAATCGTAGGATTCGATATCAATGGGCTCTTGAACACAGAAATTGGGCAGAAGAACAATGGCGTTTCGTGTGCTTTTCTGATGAGTCTCGTTTTGGTATGAGACCGGATACAAGACGTATACGACACTGGAGAACCCCTGGACGCCAACAGCGATTAAAATCCTGCCAGGAAGTCCATCCTTATAGTGGTGGAACCATCATGGTATGGGCGGGTATTTGGATCGGCGGAAGAACTGAGTTGATTTGGATCAGAGGCAACCTCAACGCTCAAATTTATGCTGAGACGATTGTATCAGACGTCATCGTTCCTCTACAAGTGCAAATCGGTCCCTTATTTCAGTTAATGCATGATAATGCACGACCGCACACCGCAAGAGTTGTAAGACAGACTCTCGCCGCAGCTAACATCAATGTCCTGCCCTGGCCTGCTCAGTCGCCAGACTTGAACCCGATTGAGCATGCATGGGATATGGCTACAGAGAAGAGCTCTGCCGAATATGGAGGGTATCCAGTCGCAAGAAGACCTTTTTTTGTTGTTGCAACGAACATGGGCGGCCATTCCACAGCGTGATTTGGATGAACTCATTTTGAGTATGCCAAACCGATGTTCTTGTGTTGTTAGTGTTCGCGGTAGAAACACGGATTATTAATTGTTTAAGTTACCCAATAAAATTTTAGAGAAAACTGTTATTTCAGTCTTTTTTTCGAACTTTTGTGTTAGTGGTTCAAATGTCAAATATCCCTTTATTAGGAAAATGGCAAATTTCTTTATTAATGCAAAGGTGACTTGGTTTATCGTTACTGTGACAAACGAAAACACTTTATTTGATGAATCCTTAAAGAAAATTTCAATTAATATCAATCAGGAGAAAAGTTATTGCAAAAATATATGTTGATCCCTAGACACTTTTGATGTGTGTAGTATGTTAAGAAAACCCTGTCCGACCCATAAGGATAATAAAGGTTAGGTAAACAGATGACCAAATATAATATAAAATTTTACGTATTCATCATAGTACCAATACAAATGAATTTTGAAATAATCTTTTTTTCCCGCGAATTAATTCCAATTTCCCCGAAATTTGGTAATTTTTAAAAAGTGACAACACCGGTATTATTATGAGCGAATAGCGATGTGACCACGTGCCGCGTGCCCTGCCGCCCGCCCCCCGCGGGCGGCAGACGAAGGGTGGTTAACACGCATTTATGAAGTTACCTCTTTTTGCGAAATAATATTTATTTTTTTAGGGGGATTTTTTTTTTAAGTTTAGCCCGAATTTGTATGCATTAGTAGAATCGGTTATCGATACCTAACAACACCTTCACGGGTCGGATAGGGTTTTCTTAACATACTGTATATAGACAAACATCCAAGACCCAGGCCAATCAGGAAAAGATCGTTTTCCATCACGACCTGGCCGGGGATCGAACCCGGGGCCCCCACCTCGCAGGCAGGCGTGTTGACCGCTGCTCCACGGAGACCGACATGTATTGCCGGTATTATACTGTCAATTTTGGGATGTTACCTAAATATATTGCACGGCCGCTTTTTTTATAGCTATCCGAACTTGGTCGGGTTATGTAGGTTTTCGATGCTTCCTCAGTAGGCCTAGTATGAGTTTTTAATACGAAACTCGATCGTCGATATCGAGCGCGTTTGGCGCTCTCATTGGTTGAGATTTCTTACGACCTTGAAGCGGGCCAATCGTTGAGGCAAACGCGCTCGATATCGCCGATCGAGTTTCGTAATGAAAACTCATACTAGGCCTTCTGATGTCAGTACGTATCAGTTTTCTTTACAAACATTCCTAATCAAATACAAGTCTGTTGTCGTCTATTGGTAACCTCGCTCTCTTCGCAGACGACACAGCCATTTACTGTTCAGGAACCAACCCCAATCAAATTAAACTAAATCTCCAAACCGCTGTCAACGCACTTGCTGACTGGTTTAAAAAATGGAGAATAGAAGTTAATCCCGACAAAAGCCAAGCGGTCCTCCACTCAAAATCGCGCAGCAAACCCACCCTTCCCCGACCAATCACCATGTCTGGCAAGCCGATCCCTTGGGAAAAGCGAGCCAAATACCTAGGAGTCATCCTAGACCAGTAGTTCCCAAACTTATTTTTCTCGTGGACCACTTTCAAAATTTTACTGGTTTCGGTGGACCCCCTGCTGCTACATTTCTACCACATTCTTAAAGTCGCCAATAAATAAAAATTGTGTCACTTCTGAGTTCTGTCCCTATATTCCGATATGTAAAATAAAAACGAAAAATGGTACATTTTATATCACTTTATTTATTAAAAGAATAGGATTACAAGAAAAAAATATTAAGGTAATATAGGTTCAGGTCATAATTTTAATTAATGGGAAGGATGTATCTGATGGAGTGTCAGCAAACGATCAATGTTTGGCTTTATTTTTGTCAGCAATAACCGCAAATCCCCCCGCTCTGTGATGTTTAATTTGCTCCTTTTTTTTGTTAAGAGGTTTGTAACGGCACTAAAACTCCTTTCGACAAGGTATGACGAGGGAAAAGCTATTAAAAATTTCCTTGCGATTTCCCACAGTCCAGGATATTTTTCGGGTATTTCTGCTTGCAGCCAAAATGTTGGGTAGCCTTTTCTAAATTTCATCTTCAGCTCCTCATTAGTGCTTAGCTCGAGCAGCTCCTCTTGTAATACAACATTGGCCACTTCCGTTTCATCAAATGGATTTATGATTCATGGTGGTATATCCATCGTCAGTATATCTTCAAACCTGGTTTTGAAGTCATCATGCAGGGCACTTAAATGTTGACTGTAGGGTAGGTATGGATATCCTCATCAATACATTCTACCTGCGACAAGTTTGGAAATTGAGAGAATTCGCGCCGACTAATGTTTTGCTTCATAAATTTCAATTTCCCAAGAAAAGCCGAAATTATCCCCTTTGTTTTTATTAAATTCAGGCTGTCCCCTTGTAACTGCAAGTTAATATCATTAAATTTTTTAAACAAATCTGTCAAATACGCAATGTCTGCTTTGAATTTGATCAAGTTTTCTTTTAAATCTGGATCTCTACTTTCTAAGAACTTTAATATGGAATCGAAAACAGAGTAAAATCTCGTTAAGCATGCACCTTTCGACAACCAGCGTACTTCAGTATGTAAGAGCAGTCTTTGGAAGTCTTCATCATTTTCGTCGCACAATTGAGCAAATAAACGCGTATTCAATGCATTGCTTCTGATTTTGTTGACAGCTTTTATTACAAAATGAAGAGATTGGTTCAACCTGTCACTTAAATGTTTTGCCACAAGATGTTGTCGGTGGATTACGCAATGAATAGCTGTAAGTCCTGGTTTAATTCTTTTGAGATGACTTATAAACCCACGATATCGCCCGACCATTGCAGGAGCTCCGTCTGTTGCCACTGAAATAATGTTTGTAAATGGGATCGATTTTTCCGTAAAAAAATTACTCAGGACATTAAATATTGATTCGCCTTTAGTGTCAGTCTCCAAAGTTCTGGCAAATAGCAATTCATCGTGAATTTCTTCCTCAACAATAAATCGGACATATGCCAATAGTAATGCTTCATTACTGCGTAACGTTGACTCGTCCAGTTGTATAGAAAAATGAGTTTTTTGCAGATGATTGCACAAAAAGCTTTCGATATCAGAGCTCATTTCATCAATGCGTCTTTGTACAGTATTGTTACTTAATGGGATTCTATTTAGTACGTCAAATGGAGATTTGTGCAAAACAGTTTTTAAAACCTCTTCAACAGCGGGTAAAATTAATTGTTCTCTGATAGTGTGCGGTTTTCCAGATTTTGCTATAAGTAATGAGATATTGTAAGATGCCCGCAAGCCATCATCGTTACTTTGAGATGTTGAAGCGAACATACTGTGCACGGTGGGTCTCTTTCCATATTTTTCTTTCAATGTTTGAAAATATTTTAAATCTTTACCTATTTTATCAGTATGACACCTTTTTAGATGATCTTCGAGCTTTGATGGTTTCATAGAGTCATTGCTCAAAACTGTGTTGCATAATAGGCACATGGGCAATTGTTTGTCTGCCTCTGATGGAACAAAACCATATTTCAAATAATCGACACTATATTGTCGACATTTTTTCTTTGCTGTAGCCATGTTTCGTGTCAGTTACCTTACCTGTAAAAAAAATATTTTAGTAACCAAGTTTTTTTCTGAATATAGGTATCACACCGCAGCCTTTGTCAGCACGCGGAAATAGAATTACGGCTTGTAAAGGGACCAAGTAATAAACCGCTGAGACAAATACAGACGTTTTCACAAAACGGTATCAATTTTAAAGTACATAATTTACCACTAATTTTTAATAGTATAAATAAAAATTGGTGTACTCAGTATCGAATACTGATCATATTTGTGTAGGAAAAAATAAAAGTCGAAATCCCAAAATTGTCCATAAAAACGATAACTAACATTTTATTAAATCAGTGAGTTCACGCGCTCCGTGTATTTGCGTATTTTTTGTCTGCGGCTTCATTGATAAAACGTGACAAACTGGCATCGAAGTTCAAGCCCCGCCCTTTTCCCGTCGCCCGCGCACCGCTCGCTCTTTCCGAAAAGGAATAGTTTTGATAAAATAGTTACATCAAAATCAATTTAAAATGATTATGAAATTACTGTTTTATAAAATTAGTAGATATTTGCAAGAAAAATTACAAAATTAATTGCTCTGCAATATTGCTTATTCGGCCTTTTTAGAGAGGCAGTGCTTCTCTCGTGAAAAAACAATTGAATAAAACGTGCTGTGTTTGTCTTCAAATCGAAAGAGGACAATTAAAATATCTATAAGTTACTAAGTTACCTATCTATACAGGCCGTTGTGATCAACCGACTAGTACACGTAAACAAAATACTTAAGTACTATAACAAAAAAAAGGTAGGTTACTTACTTTTCTCCGGCACTAGCAAACACAGATATAAATTTTCTCACAACTTTTTTTTCCAAATTCCGCCTTTTTTCGAAATTCCGGAAACCAAAGAATGCGTTTGCCTTTGGCATCAAGTATTTATAGTGGTGATCAAGTTCATGTCTGAACAAGCATTAAGCATTGTCGGGCGGATAGCGCTTTGCAAGTCTGTACACGAAATTGTACGTAATATCGAATACGCAAGTTTGGACAAGTAACAGTCGCTTGCCTTATTAAAATATTATCTGCTTAGATAGGTACTTAAAACAATGTAGGTAGGCCCTTATAAAAACTATGCTTACATTTTTGCTCTTTACTATCAAAAGCAGATAAATTTTCGTGGACCCCCATTAACATCTTGTGGACCCCCATTTTTTGTTCACGCCTACGCAGACCCCCAGCAAGTCTCCCATGGACCCCTGGGGGTCCACCTGGACCACTTTGGGAATCACTGTCCTAGACGAACACCTCACCTTCGGAGAGCACATAAGGACGGTACGCTCGCGCGCCGCCTACGCACTCTATCAACTCCACTCTCTCCTCAACCCTCGCAGCAAGCTGTCCCTCAGGTGCAAAATGCGCCTGTACACAGGCTGCATACGCCCCATCATGACATACGCCTGTGTAGTCTTCGCACACACCGAGCCCAGTCATATCCATAGGATGCAGACACTCCAACACCGCTTTCTTTGTAGAGCAACAAACGCCCCTTGGTTCGTCCGAAATGAGATCCTCCATCTAGATCTCAAAATCCCCACTATCCAGCAGTTCATGAAACGCCTTTCCAAGCGTTTCTTTGACACAGCCGCTGAACATCACAACCCTCTGGTTGTCGTGGCAGCAAAGTACACCCCCTCCAAAATAAGTAAGCTTCGCCGACCTAGGCACGCTCTCACAGACCCTGATGACCCCATAACCCTCCTCCAAGAGGCCAATAGGGCCACTAGCACAAAATGCGCCGCAGCTGAGCCAGTAAATATAAACTCCCGACTATGACCTCTGAGTTTGTTTCGGCCGTTTCTTCTCAGAGCTAGTACTAGCAAACGCCGTGGTCATCAAACCGAAATAAAAATAAAAATTCGATCCAGCCGTCCCTTGCTGTTCTCTCTAGCGACACCCTAAGCCGAGGTTCGAACCCCACAGGGAGTGCCCTTAGCGTGTAGTCGCTTAGCTTTTAGTAGCCCTGGCTGGAGGCTTTAAATTCATTTAAGGCAGCCACAGGATAGTCCGGTTAAGTAGTCACGTCAACTACGAGATGCCATATCAAAAAAAAAAAAAAAAAAGCGGGCTGTCAGTCTGCATGCGACTAGCGATACGAAAACAAGCGACAGATAAGAAGTGATAATTGAGAATACCTACTCCGACAACTGTAACGAGAACTTTGAGTACTACGTGAAGTAACATCTGTAGTGTTATTGTGTGTCTACGATACGGACTTCGTGGACGTAGGGGAAGACTTCGGTGCAACGTCAGCAACATTCTACTTGTCATTGCCTACAATTGACTGTAACTTCGTTGCCAATAAACTTCGCAACCCTTAACCGGCGTTTTAGTACTCCTAGCCCGTAACAATTTGAAAACTAGCTTATGGCCAAACGTTCGCGTAGCGGAAACTTTAATTTCTCCGAAGTTTATGCATGCACTAATTTTATTCATACATACACAAATACACACTATTTTTTGGACAAATCTCTTTTCTTGTAAAGTCTATGGATTAAAAAAAGTTCCGTCAGGACATCGTTCGTCCAGCGGAATCAGTTTTTGGTGAATTTTTCCACAATGGCTGCGTGCAAAATTTTTTTTTTACCATACACAATTATACGACGTCATACACTAAATATCTGCATAATTAAAATCTTTAAATTCAACAAGATTCCGCTGCGCGAACGCACACTTTATGAAGATATTTAAGTGAGATTGAGAAAGGCCGACAATCACTCCATATTATAAAACAAAGTCACTTTCTCTTTCCCTATGTCCCTTCTCTTTGTGAGATTAAATCATTAAAGCTCTGCAACGGATTTTGATGGGGTTTTTTTAACCCTTTAACCGCCGACAACGTAATATTACGGGCTCTGAAATCTGTGCCCAAACCGCCAACACTCGTATAATTACGTTATTTTGTCTAATAAGTCCTTATAGTGCACAAACTCCATATAAAACGTGTCAATTATAAGAAGTAGGGTATAATCGTTATTGACATTTTTCAATGTTTTGAATAATAAATATTGTGAATTTTGAGATTTTAATACATCGTGATCACTGGTCTCCCTACCTGTATCGCCAATCACGTAATTTTACTAGTACTAGGGATGGGGCAAATTCGTAAAATATTTTATAGCTTGTCTAAGAATAAACAAGGCTCTTTAGAAATTACTATCACTATTTGCAATGAAAGTGGCTACTTTCACCACAATATAACTATAGTGTTACCCTGATACAAAATTCTATACACAATAAAATGTATTTAAGTTCAATATTCTTTAATTTTTACGACAAAAGTATAAAAATCTCATTACGCGGTACGTCACTAGTGCAGACATTCGCCGGTCGCCGTCACCGTATTATTACGTGCGGCCAAGGAGCTTTCAAGGTTAAATCGCGCTGTATTGTGAGTTGCCTCACCGCAATCAAACGACCTCTCCCACTCTGGGCGGAGCGGAAGGGCGTGTCAGACTTTTACTGACTTGTTTCTTCACTTGCCTGTGCGCACGGCCACGGTTTCTTTATAAACAACCCACAACCCTTTTTTTTTTGTTTCCGGGGTTGGAAATCCTCATGCGATGTCCGTCGCCTTGGGGCGGGCGACGGGTCTGTCAAACTCTTACTGATTGAAAACCACCCCGTTGTTTCATCTCACACCTGCACTGGGGATTGCGAGAACGATAAATGCTTCCGAAACCCCCGATTGGTGCTGGCCCGCCGCAGTGGGCCCGATCCGTCAAGTCAGCCACCCAATTTACACGCCGCACCAACCGTCTCCTGTCCGCGTCAGCCAGAGCGATATCCTCAGCATACATGAGCAACCAGGGAGGTTGCTCATGTGAATCCTTGATGCTATCCGACAAGACGTCTAATATCACGCTAGAACAGTAGAAGGCCTTCTGCATATCTATGCACGCCTCTGCATAATTATGCTCTTTCCACACTCTCGCGGCAGCACACTCCTGCTGAATCTGGGAGTCTATAATCCTCTCAAAGATCTCCATGGTCTGGGATAAGACTTTTATATCGCGTTAGTTACCATACTCCTGTAGCGAGCCCTTGCCTTTGAAGACTAGAGTATTAAATAATACTCAGTCTCCATTGGCTCGAGATTTTGCCGGTCAGAAACACGCGGTTCAGAAGGTTAGTTAACATGCCCGCACCGTGAGGACCTATCGTCTTCCAGGCCTCAATGGGACTCCGTCAGTTCCGACAGCTTTTCGATTCGCCATGCGACGAAGAGCCGTTTAGACTTCCTCGGGCGTTATCGGGGGCACTAGCCCAAGATTTGGAATGAATTGCGGGGTCTGCACCTTTTGGTGCTGCTTATTCCGCAGCTCGTGGAGATACAAGCGCCATCTCTCCTTCACCGCGAGGTCTTTGCATAGCAGGTTGCCAGTAAGGTCTTTTACCTAACAGCACTTGGATATACCCTGTGCCGCTTTGACCTTGGAACGTGCCAATTTGGAAAAGATCTTTTGTCCTTCAGATGATTACAACTTCTCGTAAAACGGTTGCAAGTGGTCTCATCTGGCTCTGGCTACAGCTCTTTTAGTGGCACGTTTGGCAACCTTATATGCGTCGCGACCTTCAGGAGATCCGGTCGGATGGCACGTTTTTAAGAGGGCTTTCTTCACCCTAGTCTCATTCTGGACTGCGTCGTCCCACCATCATGTTTGCGGCCGCCCTGAGAGACGCCGAGCACCACCCGCGCCGCCCTAATAATAGCTGCCTAGATCCTGCCTGTCTTGGACATATTCTCCATCGGTACAAGCGCACTTGTCGCAGAGATCTATGACAAGGAGGCGGTATTTTGCAGTGAGACTCTCACTGGTATGCCTTTGCAGTTGGCTGCTTTGCCGATGTGGTGTCTCCTAGTCAGTAGAAAGTCTATCCGGGTCACGCTTCGCCCGCTGCGGTAGGTGACAAGGTGCTCCGGCTTCTTTTTGAAGTAGGTGTTCACGATTGCAAGGTCAGCGGCCGCACACGCTTGGAGAATGTTGTTGCCTTCTGCGGTGCGGCCGCCGTACCCAAAGCCGCCGTGAACACGCCCAAGCCCGACACTCTTCTCACCCACATGACCGTTCAAATCACCAGAACCACTCGCTGGTATAACGGGTTCAACGTGGCGTCACCGCACTCGGAAAAGTGAAACGGATTTTCCTGGTATGGACTTGCTTCTTCAGCCGCGTTCGCCTCTGATACGGTAGCCCTAGCCCACAAGTCACAGGAGTCGGGCGTAGCTTCTGCGCACCGTTTTGCGGCGGTGCACTAACTGTGTCACGTGCATTTCTTACTTTCCTGTTCATAATAGTTTGGCTTGTTCTGCTTTTACGAGTGCGATTGCCGTCAGACCACCCAGCCCCGAAGGGAAAGCTTGCGTCAGCACCCCGTCCGTAAATCAGCAGGTGCACCGTCTGGCAGGTGGGGTTGACTTGGGTCCCAAAGATGATGGTAGGACCCCAAAGCACTCCAGTACCTGATCGTAGTATTGATTACGAAGTCAATTAAATAACAACTTATTTTATACCCGGTATTTTTAATAAATACCCGGTAAAAAAGGGTATTTTTTATTTTTTACCTATTTCACCCTTTTCTACAAATTTTTACCTTCCCATTTTTTACCCACCCGCCCATCTCTAACCGCGACCAGTGTAGCGAGCTAGCCTTGAGTGAGACGGACTAAACATCTTAAGCCGTTATAATCCTGCATTTGTGTCGTGGTAACACCATTTTGTGATAAACCAATTTACTCAAATTTCACATTTGTTTATCCATTGAGTTAAATGGTCTGTGCCATTATAACTTTTGAATGGATAGACTCAAGACTTGTATGTTTGTTATGGAGCCACAGTAATCATATCTACTGTATGCAATGTACTTTGTTATTGGGTACCTACAGTCCTTGTGGTGGTAACATTTTTCTGTTCACGCCTTGTTTGTTGCCTGATGTATAATGGCTTGTGTATTTATATCGAGTCCAGAATAGGCAAGATCTGATCTGTCAAGTGTTTAAATAAAATGGTATAGAAAATTTTTAAAACGTTAGATATTTTCAAAACCTAAGATCAGCGGTGCTATATTTTGCTCTATCATCATCAACCTTTTTTTATCGTCCCACTGCTGGGCACAGGTCTCCTCTCATACAGAGAAGGATTGAGCGTAATCACCACGCTAGCTTAATGCGGGTTGGCGATTTCAGACTTAAAGTCCAGGTTTCCTCAAGATGTTTTCCATTTTGCTCTATGTAGTAGATTAAATCTCTTTCAAGAAATTAAACTTTAAACATTTTGTGGAACGATTTCTTGTGCGGAAGTCAAAATAGGTACAACAATATGTTTTATTTGTACGTTTATTTAAAAAAAAATATGGTCACAAAAGTCACATAACAAATTAGGTTAAGCAGTTAATTCTAACATTTTCTTGATCTGCTTACTAACAGATAAACAATATCACAACCAGACAGCTTAATATTATACAAAACTTTGTACTTCAATCTAAACTCTAGAAATGCTAAGTACAAAATAAAGCTACTTTAGCTCCTAACAGTTTTCATGAAAATAAACATGTAATTTAAGTATTGAATTGTATCTAAAGTATCACATGTTACATAAAATTCTTTGGAGAAAACTTTATTTGACTAGTCAACATAATGTTTCATATTGATCTGATGTTGTATACGTATATATAGCTGGGTGGACGTGTTCTTAGACTTTGGTGACTTGTTTGATCCAGTCGCGTACGCTCGATACTCTGGAGAACACGACGAGGGCTCCGTTGGAGCAGTCGTGGGCATCGTTCTCAACCCACGAGGCAACGCCCACAACCCTGCCGGTTTCGTCAACTAGACCGCTACCACTGTCACCCTGTAATCGCAATAAAATTTTATTCGACGTATAAATTTTGAAGTTATGGCAGTTTTTACAAAAAAAAAAACTGACAAACGTTAATTGTATTCTATGGATAAAATGTATCTGAATGGTAGAATTAGCCCTATTTCCTTTATTTCATATTATGTACATATCATTTATATTTTTAAATATTTAATACATATAAAGGGTGTATCTGACATCGACGCACAAACGAGTACCATGGATCCAGTAGATGATTCTGAACCCCAGTGGTGGAATTTTGCGTCGGCTTTTTCCCGATTTAAAAAAAATAATAAGTATGCAGTTTTTTCACCTTAGACCGTTCATAATTGCATTACTATTTTAAAGTAAAAAATAATTAATTCGTTAATTACACAAAAAGCGCAATGTGAACAATAGATACTAGAAAAACTATCCTATCAGCTGATTTAATAGACTTCGCATCAGGGGTCAACGTCATACCTACATACACGCACGGCGGCACAATTGCAACGTTTAAAGGCCTAACCGACACTTTTTTAAACACTGTTATTTCTGTAACCGCTCATTAACGATATAAATGACTATCATAATTTTGTTAGTGGTATGCGGTGTAGCTTTTTTGCGAAGTTTGCTTTATGATGTCAGATACACCCAGTATATAAAAAAAAACATTTAAAAATATAAAAAATAGTAGCGGTATCGGAACAGGGCCTAAGCTACCGGTGGCCAGGGCTCCAGAGAGAGAAACCTCCCGACAATGCGAACCGTATCGAGAGGTACCGCTTTCCGGCTTTCTGAATGAAGCCCTTGAGGTTTTGATCGAGGCTCCTGGCTATTAAGGCATTGCCTGTCACGAGTATCGGTAAAATGATTGCTGAATCCACATCCCACATGTTGAGAACCTCGTGAGTCTACTCAAAGTAAGTACTTGATTTGTTTATCTTTCTCGGCTTTCACGAGCTTTTATTATTATTATTAGTTCGTCTTATTCTTTTTCTCCACAGCAATGGAAGTTAGGATTTGTGTTTGCAAGATTTAAATTTGAGTTTAGTGAACTCCACAATAACCATTTATCGTTAAAATACACAGAGAGTATATAGGCGACTCGAAAATCGATAATTTTAAACTGTTTCGGTGTTATTCTTGCAAATAGGTATTTAATTCGGAGCAAATTCTCTCCGAACCAGTTCCACATAGATTGGGTAATACCAGTGACATAATTTGCCAGCGACCTTTTGTCACGTTTATATTGCAATGACGCTTCTCACGGGCATGTTGAAAGCTAATTAGAATATTCTAGTATAGGTACAGAAAATGAAAATCAGGTTTATGTGTATTATTGGTGATTTGGTGTAACGTGGCGTTTTGCAGATAATGGCGCCGAATCTCTTGGCCACAAACTAAACTAATTTTAAGTTAAGTGGATCTTTTCTTTCTATTTGGTTAAGAAAATAAATAAATAAATATGTACGGACAAATCACACAGACTGAGCTAGCCCCAAAGTAAGTTCGAGACGTGTTATGGGATACTAACTCAACGATACTATATTTTATAATAGATACATATATAGATAAACATCCAAGACCCAGGCCAATCAGGAAAAGATCGTTTTGCATCATAACCTGGCCGGGGATCGAACCCGGGGCCTCCACGTCGCAGGCAGGCGTGTTGACCGCTGCGCCACGGAGGACATTTTAGTTTAATTCTGTCAAATTAAAGTATTCCATAGACAGTTTAGACGCGATTATAAACACGGCGAAACAAAATACATCAATTTACGTCAGGCGTGGACTAATTTGATAGGACAAAACTGACATAAGTATTATGTTCTGTCCTTTTCTTAAAGAAAAAGAATGCACTGAATCTAAATTTAGTTTAGTTTGGGAATAACGGAATCCTGGTCAATATTTGTGGACCCAGACGACTTACCACGGAAAAATAAAAAGTCCCTGTGGTAATTCGTCTGGTATTACTACCTATATTATATTATATATTTAACAAAATCTTGAGTAACTTTTTTATTTGTTGATGCACGTTTGTGGATTTAGCTGGTTACTTACATTGCAAGCAGAATCGAACCGCGGTGGGGTTCCCTTAACGCACAGCATATCCTGACTGTTGTACTGCTCCAGGGTCGAGCATACGCCATCATTTTGTACTGTCAGTTCCATTCCGTGCATCTCACTGCGCATGGTGCCCTGGAAAGATAAAGAAAACAAGTTAAAATGGAGCGGTTTTGAGTGCTTGCCCGTATGCTGACAGTTTGCTGTAGGTATAACGTTGTTCATGGTATTTGCATGGTTAAGTGTTTTGTTTGGATCAAAATTTATGAAATGGATAATAAATTCATGTGAAGACACTATGTTTTCAGCATAGTTTTCCTCCCAGCAACTTAAGTTTGAATAGAAAGTTGAACTTATTAAAATAATAATATGTATAAGTAGATGAAAAAGGAAGGGAAACAAGCAGAGGGCAACAAAAATTCATCCACATCGTTGTCAACAGGAAACTTGCCCCGAAAGTTGAAACTACTTACATATACCTATTAAAAAATAAAGAGCTATTAACATCGAATATAATCGAGACGAATAAGACGAAAGGCATAGTCGCGATGCGGTCACGGTGTTTTGAATTTCTAGGATACAAATGCAATAAGTAAGTATTCCAAATTCGGTGATTTGATTAATCATTTCATTTCTATTTCTGCTTCTAATTGCTTTATTACCACGACTAGGGTGATAGGTTCCAATACTATTCGGCAATATTAGTGATATTACTGGAATTTTCACGATACATTTCTCCAAATTAAGTTAATATTTGCGTTTATTCACTCTCTTTATTTTTAGTATACCTGTGTTTTACCTTTGATCCTGATTGACCGCTGTTAATCTAAACTTATGGATATTAGATACTCACCCCGAAGTGGTCGGTTCCGTAGCCACCGTATCCGACCTTGAGTCCAGCAGGTAGGCTGGGCTGGTCGTCTAGCTTGGCAGCGGCCATAGTCTTACTATCAAGCGGCAAGGGCTCGCTCAGCTCGGCCAGCAAGAAGTCCCAACGAGCTGCCACCTGTAATACAACGTTGGTGGTATTAAGTTTGGAGGAGATGGGTATAGATTAGAACGGGCAGTGCAGCAACACACAGGTATTTCTACAAAAATTCTCCTTCTGTCTTCATCACTTTTGTACATTTTTAATGAACAACGAACTACAAGAGCATCTCATTACATTTTTTGAATGAAAACGCGTTGCGTCTGTAATGTCAGCTTGGCTTATTAGTTTTAGACAACAAGTTTTCTAATCCTATTATAGATGAGGTAGCGGTAGGTTACTAGGTTCCTATCGTTCGAATTTGAACCCTTTGTCTTGCGTTTTCGTAAATAATATAAATATGGTAACATTTTAGTAAACAAAGAACCCACCCACAGGAATGCTCTCTCTTGTAAAACATCGTTAAATTCTGAGTAATCCGGATTCGATGACTTGCGAATTTAATTTAGTTCTGACTCATGGAGTCTGAACTAAATTAAAGTGAATACTAAATTGAACTTTTTATTTCGAGGTTGAGGAAACATTCTTGTCCACTGATTGCATATTTATTTACCTGCTACAAAACACAGCAGGCAGTTTTAGTAGAAAGGTTCTTTGTCTCTTGTTGTAACTTTTTTATTTAGCTCAAAGACTGTAGTCCAGACTTATGTTAGGTCGAAGCTCCCATCATGTGACCGTGGGAGGACATGTGGACACTATTTTACGTTTGTCAAGATTGTTGTCGACTTATTGGTTAGATATTTTACAGAAAAAAAAATGGTTATTTATTTCTGACCTGTTTGATGTTGTATTCATCAGCGTCGAGCCAGTAGGGACCCACAGTGAAGAGTGGATGAATGACTAGTCTCTTCACACTTCGGGTGACTCCACTGCCGTTCTCTGTGTTGTTGGTGCCAGCCAGGATGTACCGACCGCCGGTGAATAGTGTACTGTAAACGAAAGGGTTTTGTTAAGATTTTGTAAAAGTATTTTAATAGTAGGTACTGCAAGTGAAGGGATTTTATGTTACCCATTAGTTGGGTTGTGGAGAATTGATAGGTGTCGTTCCATTTAAAATAGATGCACCAGCAAAATTGGTTACCGACGCCTAAATTAATTGTTAAGTGTAGGCAGAGGATAATTTTGAAATAGACCCTTGAAGACCTTCCCCTCTATTCATACACGTTGCTTAAAGTTAAGTAGTGATTAGTGACTTTTAACCATAGTATTTCAGAGGTTTAATCTTAAACGATGATTAAGTCGCTGTCGCTAATCACTAGTTAACTGTAAGCAACGTATATGAATAAAGGGGCTTGTTATTTATTAAAGTGTGTACCGAGTTAAATTTTCGAAGGCGATATCGAAACATTGCAGTTAGACTAATTGTTGGACTTTTGAGGGCTCCCGTAACGCAACCAGGACCAACAGCTTAACATGCTTTCCGAGGCACGACCAGACCAGTGCAAATATTTGCACTGCGCACTTTTCGACATTCATTCAGTTGTCTATTTATTTTTAGTCTAGAAAAAAATACCCTGTTTTTAACCAGAGGGCCAATTCTCGTAATTTATAACGTTCAAAATCTAGTCGCAGTCTCATCTCAGCGACAAATAAATGTCAAAATGTAAAAAAAAACTTGTCAAAATGTATGGAAATTAGAAGTATTTTTTGACAGGTTGAGAATGAGACCAGACTAAACGTTCTTAAAATTAGTAGAATCACCCTCAGAACATATTCATCTTTATTCATAAGTGATTGTTTTCCACACATCTTTTTTGACGTTTGAACGATCATCGTTTATGAATAGATAATTCTCAATATTTCGGATATTTAAAGAGTGATGGACACGCTTTGTGTTGAATGTGTAGGATGGATTGACTAGGCGTGAGGCCAAAGTTTCAAACGTGAATAAATAATGACTTGAACCTTAGTGAGGATGTGTACTAATACATATCGAATGCCAAATCATCATCAATTGTTGTAGGTAGGTAACCATTAGGTACTATATACCATCATAAAGTACCTAATCGTTACCTACCTTAATTGTTGCCTTTATTGCCCTTTCAACATGACATGAGAAAATAGATGGCAAGAATTTTCTCCACAGTCAGTGTTAGCTGGCAACACGCTGGAAACTAAACGAAGCGGAAGTAGAATAAAAGATCGCAGCTGGTAGAGTTTCTGCCTATCCCCATGGGGAACAGGCGTGATACATATATAGATAACTGAACTTTACCCTCATAGCCCAATCAATGATTCAGAGATAAATACCTGAATTTATTTTACTAACTAATGCGTTATTACCTACTACTACGAAAAATTATCAATAAAATAGTACCATTAGTAATTCTGTGCCAATTCTACAATATGTTGGTCAATGTTGCAGTTTCGCAAGTCCAAGGAACCGGGTTTATCTAGAGTCACGGACGTCACGGTACAATGATAAATATTATAAATTAAGACCAATCACAATGTTATTGGAAATCGCTAAACACCGAAACAAGTTAATTTAAACAAAGATTTTATAACATTAAGGTTGACATGTGTTATAATAATCTATAAGATATTTTATGTTTAAGACTACTACGCGGTATGAATAGCATTTGATTGGAGAGTTTTTACCTAGAATGAATAGATTATTATTTATATATTCAAGCCGGGCATTCTATCACGTGGTCTTTCGGCGTTAACCAATTTAACAAAGAAGTACTTATAGGTATTAAGTAATAATAATTAATAGGTACTGTTGTCATCAAACTATTAGTAATTAATAGTACCTACTAATTATTTCTGAATATTGGATGTAGCTATGTGGTTCATTTGTCTATGTGTAGGTAATGCAGCAACAGGAAAATAAATCTTTAAAGGTATTGTGGGCTTGGATTATTTCATGCGATGTCATGAAGGAAACAAAACATGAATAGTTGTTTTGATAAGTATTATTCGCTTATCGTGTGTATAACTCCGGCTTCCTCATATGTGATAAAAAAAATCTATTATGCCAATATTTAAGGCATGATAGCTGCAATCAAAGTTCCCTATCTTATTTTCGCTGCCACAAAAATTTTATTAAGTCGTTTAGTGTGTGTTAGCTGGAGTGATGTCACGCCAGCTTCCTCAACCAATACAAAAAAAAAAACATTTGTGGTGAACGAGGCTCCACAAGGAAGGAAAATATTTTACGATTATACTTTTTATACCTATATCTAGTGTTGAAACTACGGTCTAAAACGTGTGTGTAAGCGGCGGAGTATCAGCAGGTTGGGGTGACTTCACACCCCAGCTGCTCATGTTATATCTTTCTATCTATCTCGTGTTATATCTTTCTATCGCGCGAAGGAAGAACGGTATGATTATAGATTGATGAGGACATTATATGATAATAGCGGGCATAAGCAGCAAACTTTTTTTTTTTTTAATGTTTATAAACTAGCGCTTGACCGCAATCCCGCCTGATGGTAAGCAGTGATGCGATCGTTGATGGTAAAGCGCGCTAGTTTATTAAGAGCCTATCCACTCAGAAAAACTGAGCGAATAGGAAGGAAGACGGCAGTTGAGCGGGGTGATGCAATGTTAAACCCAACAACACGAACAACGATGCTGCGCCAAAGGGAGATAGATCTAAAGACCCTTCACGACCACACTACCAACACAACAACATTAGCGCATCGTACCCGGCACACATTGCAATACACCTGCTCAGACCCGTCCTCCGTACGGCTTCGCCAGACATCATGCCGGAATACGACAAATCGCTTGGCGGCAAGGCTTTGTCTGGTGGGTGGTAACTTCTGCCGGCGGCCGATGTTATGGCCTACCACCGAGAAATGAGAAACTCATTTGAGAAACTTTTTCTCAAATGAGTAATCTGGAGTTATAACACTCTCTTATTCCTGCCGTGTCAGTTATTTTAACCCGTATTGTAAAAGGTGAATTCATTAAAATAGGCTAAGAATCTTACGCCAACGCACCTCGGCTTCACTTCCACCTCTCACTTGCTAATATTAACACAACATTCACTATTCTTCTCATGTAACATTTTGTGATTCGACGCGCGACGCGAGATTAGAATAAGCGGGTCATGATATACCTACTTAGCATGTTTAAAAAAGCGCTTCTATTAATTAATCTCAATTGTATATTTACCTACTTGAATTTGCCAACAGCACCATAATTGTTAACACACTATTATTCTTAATTTGAATATTTTTGAAACATATTCCTAGCGAGCGAACTAATCCATTGCTCCATATGTTCGAAAAATGTGTTTGCTCCACAACGAAAACAACGCAATGAATGTTGTTTAACTGTCAAAATGAAACTGCTACTGATTGCGCAATTACCTTGCAGGTTGGTTTAACGTTATTAGCAAGGATTAAAGCGAATCCGGCTGATTAGATATCTCCATTTATATTTTTAAAATGACACATTTTCATTGCAGCCATAAATACCTAATGCCAGACTAGAAAGTTTTAAAAATATTAACAACTTTTTAAAAGTTGGTAGAATGTAGACATTTATACTGATTTATTAATTGGTTTACACAAGCTTAGGTCGTGTTTTCATTTTATTTATGAATACTATCTAATTTACAGTCGTCAAAGAAAATAAGTAACCAGGATATAGTTGCAATTTGGTATGAAACCTACGGATTTTTTTGAATGAAATTTAATTTGATAAATAAATTGCACGTTTTCTATTAATTAAATTAAATTTTATTCAAACAACTCAACTACATACATACATATATCGGGCGACCATGCTGGTTACTTATCTCGACCATATTTACTTACTTATTCACTTCTATAAATTGGGGCAAGAGATATTGTGTTTATTGTTTTTGCACATTTTGAACTACTTTCGGTTACTATAACGAAGGTCTTTGCGTTTTGCCTACCTTTTTTTTGCGTCTATTTTTTGTCATCATGAACATGTCACGTATCTTCTTTGTGTTGTTTATCGACGCATATATACAATAATAACTGGTTACACGGTGGAATATATTCTCAGCGTTCATACTATGACGAACAAGGAAAACCCCGATGCTTTGTTATGCATGCACATGACATCCATCTTAATATCGTGTGGGCTGTATTCAATTAAAAGGAACCAGTCCAAAGGACGTATTTACGAATAATATAATTCTATATTGAAATGAGAGGCCATAACATCGGCCGCCGGCTGAAGTTACCACCCACCAGACAAAGCCTTGCCGCCAAGCGATTTGTCGTGTTCCGGCATGATGTCTGATGAAGCCGTACGGAGGACGGCTCTGAGCAGTTGTGTTGCGATGTGTGCCGGGTACGATGCGCCTAATGTTGTTGTGTTGGTAGTTTGGTCGTGGAGGGTCTTCAGATCAATCTCCTTTGGCGCAGCATCGTTGGTCGTGTTGTTGAGTTTAATATTGCATCACCTCGCTCAACTAATTGTAGTGTGCAGTATCAATGACAAATAATTGTAATAGCTTGCGTGCTAACGTGCAATTGTACAATTGGATCTAATAGAAAGCAGTCAACTGTGATATTACATTTGTCAATATTATTACTTGTATGAACCAGAAATCAACTACCATTATTTCATTACCCAACAACAGTTAACGATTTGCTATACTTTCGGTTTTGTAACCTTATTACTGTGAGAGAAAAGAAAAGATACGAACGGTTGTGACGATGTCTTGTACAGACAGCATCACTACTACAATCTGACAATTTATTTTTTAGATCTTCGAGTTTATGGCTAAAGCATTAAGGTTTCAAGTTCATTGAGAATATTTGACAATTTCGGGTAGCTTGACCTGATGTCGTCAGTACCTAAACAATAGTAGGCAGATGTATGTATCTTTGAACTTCATTCGATCTTTGTAGGTATTTATAAAATACCTTCTGCCCATCTGATTGCCATGTTATTAAGATTTGTGGAAATTGGCAAAAACTATAGTCATGTGAGTAATTTGACTGTAAACTGATTTTTAATTGGCCACTAAATGATATCAACTTCTTTTTTTAAAAATTTGAAGATTTAATTTGGCGTTGCGATGCTGATGTTTTTTAAGTTATTATAACTTTTTGTTATAAATGAACGTTGGCAATTACAGATCCCCAAAAATACTATATTTTGTTCACAATTCTTAAGGCACTTTAAGCATTTGCTTTATCATTTTAAGCATTGATAGGTATAATATTAGAGAAAGATTAAGAATATTAGTCAGTATTTACCAATGTCCAGCGGTGAGGATCCACGTGGGGCTAATGATGGTGCCACCGCAGGTGCCTCCAAAGAGCACTGCATGAGGGAACCGCTCGTTCACGGGTTTTGGGGGAGGAGGGCCGTCCTCAGGGACGGTTGCCGCGACAACTGCGGCCTTTGGGTCCGCATCGGCTTTCGTCGGCACGTTACCTTTAAACAGAAGTGGGGACATAAGTTTTCAAATACAGTACAGTACACATATATTCACTGAAAATTTTTATATCATATCTGTCAAATTATAGGTACTTATGTTTTAATGCAGTTTGACTTTAAAATACTAAATATAATATCGGTTCGGGTCAGGTTCGATACCAACTTACGTTTTGAGAATTGCGATCATACCTAATATAAGAGCCTAACACGTTAATCATTTTGACATTTAGGCATTTCACTATCAATAGGATTCCCCACATGCGGGGAATTGTATTGATAGTGAAATGCCTAACGTGAACAACAATAACAATAATATTTAAAGATTCGATATTTCTGTAGATGATGTATACGGACGAGAGTAAGTCAAGCTACCCAAAATTTTCAAATATTTCCCAATCGACCTTGAGCCTTAATCTTTAGAGATAAAGTTGAAGATCTAATAAAGAAATCCGACAAATTGTAGTAGTTTGAAACCTATATATTTTATATTGAATTCAAATTTACTTTTAACACAAATGAATTAAATATCAAAAGGTCTTCTTCTTCTTCAGCCTATGGATGTCCACTGCTGGACAAATGCCTCCCTTAAGGCTTTCCACGCTCACCGGTCTTGTGCTGCCCGCATCCATCGGCTTCCTGCGACTTTCACTAGGTCATCGGTCCAGGGCCTCCCTACGCTGCGTCTTCCAGTACGTGGCCGCCACTCCAGAACCTTACTGCCCCATCGGCCATCGGTTCTACGAGCAATGTGCCCTGCCCACTGCCACATAAATTTAGCGACTCGCAGAAAGGTAATAATAATAATTTTGTCGGTCTCCGTGGCAACACGCCTGACTGCGACGTGGAGGCCCCGGGTTCGATCCCCGGCCAGGTCATGATGGGAAACGATCTTTTCCTGATTGGCCTGGGTCTTGGATGTTTATCTATATATGTATCTATTATAAAATATAGTATCGTTGAGTTAGTATCCCATAACACAAGTCTCGAACTTACTTTGGGGCTAGCTCAATCTGTGTGATTTGTCCGTATATATTTATTTATTTATTTATATAAAGGTAATATCAACTAATTAGCTGGATGTAAATTGATTCATAATTATACTTATGATATATACGGTGCAATTTAATTGCCTATGGCATAAAATAAAATTGATGCAACAAATGACTTGCATCAACTAAATGGTGTTAAGAAAATTAAACTGCACTGTGTAAATCAGTCTTTGTTCTTTTTCCAGTGCCTCTTCAATTATGAAGGTAGGCCGCCAGCTTCTTGTATTCGGTCTTGTCAACCGCAAGTTGGAACAGTTTTCCGATGGAAGTAATGCCCGTCCACTCCCTGATGTTTCGCAACCATGATTTTCTCTTTCGTCCAAAGCGCTTCTTTCCTTCTTTCCACCTTGCCCATCATAATGAGTTGGAGTAGCGCATCTGTATCTATTGTGTCGGAGCACGTGGCCGGGATAATCTATTTTGCGTTTCTTTATGGTGGTCAACAACTTTAATTATAAACTAGCGCTTGACTGCAATCCTGCCTAATGGTAAGGAGTGATGCAACCGTTGATGGTAAAAACTTAAACAACTTAGTGAATAGGAGGTAAGACGGCAGTTGCGAGGTGGTGCAATGTTAAACCCAACAACACGCCAACGATGCTACGCCAGAGGGAGATTGATGTGGAGACCCTCCACGACCAAACTCCCGACACAACAACACTTGGCGCATCGTACCCGGAACACATTGCAACACAACTGCTCAGACCCGTCCTCCGTACGGCATCACTAGACATCATGCCGGAACACGACGAATCGCTTGGCGGCAAAACTTTGTCTGGTGGGTGGTAACTTCTGCCGGCAGCCGATGTGATCAGTCTTTATTCTTTAAATAACTTAACCTTAAAAAAATATGCAGAATGTCATCTGTTACTAATGTTAACGACATCTATAATTAGGATAATTATTACAATTAGCTACTTAGCTAAGTAAGCGGAATTTTATCTAAAAAAAAACCGCTGTTTTCCCAATGACAATTAATACAGACGTACGTACAATGTGTTATTATTATTATTATCGACACAAATGACACGCAACACAATCAGAGCTATTTATTGTGACCATGTTCATGCGTCAGGTCAATTATTTAAATTCGATGGGAAACTGAATCCGTTTCAGTTGATAGCTCCTGAATACAAGTATGTACCTACCTGCTGTATCCTATTTTCATAGTAAAGGTCAATCGTAGTACTATTGTAAGTAGTTAATCGGCATTTTGGCCATGTGTTGGCGGCAAATGGTGATAATCACGTAGGTAGGTAGGTAATGATTTTAGACGAGTTATGAGATTAGACTATGTGTTAAGGATGACCAAAACAAGCGATCATATAATTTTGTTAAGTTTGAACTTTGAAGTAAGCAATTTATAGCCGAGGAAAAACTGCAAGTCCCGCAGTCAGCTTCAATTAAACTAATTACCATTTGAACTTATAAAGCTACTTTATTTAAGTAATAAGTATCAGCTGTTTGTGATTTGGGAAACATTTCCGTGTTGCTAGGCAACCTGAGTGGTACAAAACGTATCCGGGTTATTGCTGATAACGGCACTCAAATTCTATAAACACAAATCGGCTTTGCATTAATCGGTCAAGAGGGTATTGTCGTGTTTGAACCAGTTCGTTCATTGATATACTTCTTCGTAGACAAATATGGACATTGCTAACGGATATTTTTAAAACTTAAACTTGGCCAAATTGGACACGTTTTTCCCTTAGATACCTCACAAAACCCATTAGTATCTAAAGGCAAATTATGATGCTTGTCTTGTTTGAAAAACCCGCGCACCCAACACGTCAAAATCAGGTTATTTCAATCTCGTTCAAACGAGTTTTTCTTAGGAATTTATGACTATTTTAGTTACGAATATCAATATACTATAATTGTTGGTTTATACATCTTACACCCATGTGGTATGCCAATACCATTCTTTATTTATTTAGGTTTAAATGATTTTATCTTTCGCATACAAATAAGTGTACTAAAGCGTACTTAATACCTTAAGCATTCTCTCCCACTGAAACGAGGGCGATAAAGAGATTAGATGTATTGTATGTAGAAAATGTAATTACCAACATAGGGAGTGACTTCATTTTCTTCTTAAAGACAAAAATCACACATAATAATGAAACGTAATCCATATTTATTTCCACTAGTTTGGTCACTCAGTTTAGTAACATTGCATGTATTAGTGACGTGTGTATTCAGCTGACAATTAGTTATAATTGTACTATTTCATGTCCTCGGCAAAAATAAGTACTTATATAGAGTTTTTCCATGATTAGCCATGAAACATTTAATAGTCTAATTTATGTACATATATATGTACGGACGACAGCAGGTCAAGCTACCCCAAACTGTCAGATATTCTCAATCAAGCGTGACTGCGTGAGCCTTAGTGCTTTAAACATAAAGTTGAAAATCTAATAAGGAAATGTGACACATTGTAGTAGCTTGTTGTACTGTCCTCTGTACTTGCCCTTCCCGGGTATGTACCGGGCTTGCAGGAGTTGCGCTTGCGACAAGCGAGGGAGCCGTTTCCTCATTCCCGATAAAAGTTTTTAATGGTCTAGTAGACGCGTTACTTTTTTTGTTTTAAATGACCTACTGATAAAATATATAGTACACTTATAAAATAGTAGTCGGTGGTGAACCTACTAAAAATTACTATCTATTTTAGAAGCCTTTATGCAACTGCAGTTGCGTCATCGTCCATTTTTTTTATAGAAGTCCATTTCATTCAGAATTATGTTTAATTTGTCATGTTATGCTTTAATTGATCCGATTATGCAAGTAAAACTAGTGTGTTGTATGGAAATATTGTTGATAAACAACATTTGCACTTTGTACTTGAATCAAAATTGTTTTTGGATAGTTTACAATAAGTAATTACTTACCTAATATTGAATGTCACTTTCTCCTCAAAAAGAGGTACAATTTTGCTTTACAAAAATAATTAACATATAATACACTTTTAAACGGCACAAGTTCCACTTTATTCATATAGGTACTTACACCTTTCACTGGCAGAAGTGTGATTTAAATTAATTATTAATTTAAATAATAATATAACAATACAGAATTGCATTATTACACTGTTCCTTAATTGCCAATAAAAAAGAACACTCAGGTGCGTTAAAAAATATAATTATGTAATTATATCTAAAATTGCTGTAGACTGTTTTATTGGAAAAGAAAAATATGAATCTGATACGTAATCAGAATTTTATTTGTTTTATCGCACTATCTTGTATTCACCAATTACCTGCACAAATTTTTATCGACCGGTTTTTATTTGTAGAATACTTATCGACACCTTTAAACGAAACGGTTTCTGTTTTTAAAACAATATCATTTCCGATGCAAATAAAACAAACCTTTACCTGCGTTACACAACAGAACTACCTACATTTTCACTTTAAAATATTTTATTTTTATATTTGTTGTTTCACATTATTTTTGGATTAAAATAAAAAGAAAACCATGTCACTCACTAGCTTTTGAAACTTGTGGTATGTCGTTCCCCCCCGGTCCCGGAGCGGCGACCGCCAACACTACTAGCGCAGAGCACACGATCAGCCGGCTTGAGAACATCGTGGAGTTTGTGTGCGTTTGCGCAACGGCCACACTTTATATATCAATCTTAACTTACTTTGAACGCATCATGCTACTTGACGAACTGATGTCATTAACATAATACAATAATTTGTGATAATAAAAGTAAGTTAGACATTGAGAAAAAAAAAGATAAAAGTTTTAAACAAAGACGGCATATTATGGGAATGTTGAAAGTATATTAAAATACGGAATCTTATTTTGGGGAAACTGTACTGAAAAAGAGAAAATATTCAAAGCACAAAAAAGTGCATAAGAGCAATGTGCAAGCTCGATCAGATGGGCAGTTGTAGACTATACTTTAGAAAACTAAAAATATTGACAGTATCGTGTCTGTACATATATGAGTTGGCGATATTTGTCAGAAGTAATTTAACGATGTACGAAAATTATAAAAGTAAACGCAAAAGCTGTAATATATTTAAACAAAAACTCAAAAAAATCTCTTGGAAAAGGCCTATTATAGTGTAAATGAATTTATAAATGACATGCAATTCAATGATGATAGATGACATTATTGTATTTGGTACTTAACTAATTGAGTTGACTTATTTTAATGATTGTTTGACATATTTATGAATTCTGAATTGACCTGTCCATGACAAAATTTCTTGACATTTATTATTTTAATAACATCTTTTTGCCTTTTTTATTTTGAATGAATTTATACAATGTTTAATTAGTAATGTACAATAGGTAGAGACCAACACCAATTAAAATTGCATGCCTTCAGCCGGATTATGGAGATTCCAAACTATCTTATAGTATATCAATGTGAAATCTGAATTACCCATTTTCGCAATAAATGAGTTTGAGTTTGAAAGGAAATGCATTCCTTTTTTTGTATATTGAAAGAAGTTCCGTTATATCATATTTTTTAACCGACTTCAAAAAGGAGGAGGTTCCTCAATTCGACCGTATTTATGTTTTTTTTTTATGTTGTTCGCAGATAACTTCGTCGTTTATGAATCGATTTTGGTAATCCTTTTTTTCCTTCCTTACTTGAATACTTTGTCTTCTACTTTTATATTGTCTTCACTTCAACTAAAATTCGCTTCCCTTAAAAGTGTAATATAAACAGTCTACGCTCTGCGGGCTACGGGCTACGTGCTACATTGGAACGAATTAAACAGCAATTTTTTTAACTATAATATTTTTTATTCTACCGACATTGTTATCAATTGGAATGACTGTCTAATTATTGAAGGCTAATTACCTACATGTCAATAACTGTTAGCATTTAACAAAGGTCTTAAAACTATGTTAGTCAAAAGTAAATTTAATCATCATCAATCATATGAATTGTGAAAAATAAAGTTTGCATGTTTAAAGTGTTTTCGCTTCCAAAGATATAATCTAGTGTGTCTTACAAGCTTTGTATAATTGCATAGTGTGGGTACTACTATTAAATCTTCATGCGAAAGAAACACAAATCTAAGTGTTATTCATGAAAAGTCATCGATAGAACACAATGTTTTAGCCAATATTTACTTAATTACATTGAATCCTTCATACTTTTACAGTAGTGAACAACCAGTAGGGTACGGTATGGTCACCACGGTGTTTTAGCCGTACAGGAGAGGACCGAGTTTTAGAAAGGAGGTAATACTTAAGAGCTGGCTTAGAGATACCCCCCCTTACTCATAAACGCTGCTTAAAGTTAACTAGTGATTAGCGATTCTTTAACCATTCAATTTTGACCTTTTAAAGCCACTTAACTTAAATCATCCTTTATGAATATATACCACACTGTTTAAGGGGTTTATTCATAAACGAAGATTAAAGTTAAGTGACGTGCAAATGTCTAAAATGTATGGTTAAAGAATCGCTAATCACTAGTTAACTTTAAACATGTTTTATGAATAAGGGGGACCATCTTTAAGCCTTGATAATTTCCCTAGAAAATGTGTAAAGGAAAATATGAAAATATGTACATATATAAAGGATAGTAAATATATAATTGTAATGGTCTAATGCAAAAGAGGTCTCTGTGGTCTTTGGTCGTCGTGTTCGGGCATGATGTCTAGTGAAGCCTTACGGAGGACGGGTCTGAGCAGTTGTGTTGCAATGTGTGCAGGGTACGATGCGCCAAATTTGTGTCGGGAGTTTGGTCGTGGAAAGTCTCCAGATCAATCTCCCTCTGTCGCAGCATCGTTGGTCGTGTTGTTGGGTTTAACATTGCATCACAGCGCTTAACTGCCGTCTTCCTTTCTATTCACTCAGTTTCTTTATTTGAGTGAATAGGGTTTTAATAAACTAGCGCGCTTTACCATCAACGATTGCATCACTGTACTTACCGTCAGGTGGGATTGCGGTCATGCACTAGTTTATAATTATAGAAAAAAAAAATATCATGAAATAGTCGATGAACATATCGATTTCAATATTCGTGATACTTAAAAGACTAACAAGGGACCCGTAGATTTAAACATACATCAATAAATGTCACTAATGAATTACAATCGTAACTGTCTTTCCAGAAAATGTAGTAATAAAGGTGATAACTATTGTAATATGGGATCGCTGACGTAAGCAAACTGACGAAAATCTTCACCTTGCCATTGTACGCTTTGTATGAATAGATACAACTTGTGTAGATGCGGGTGCAATCGAGTTTTTCATCACACAAACTGGTTATTTATATATATCTGTAGGTATTTAAGTAAATTTTGTAATTCCTTTGTTAAATTTTAATTATGTTATACTTATAGATTTGGTGAATTAAGTGTTATGTGATAAAGTCCAAGGATCATCAAGGTTGCGGTTTGGTAAAAAAAAAAAATACCCTGTTACCCTGGCGCACAGGCAAGTGAAGGAACACAGGTTGGTTTTAGTCAGTAAAAGTCTGACACACCCTTCCGCTCCGCCCAGAGAGGGACAGATCATTTGATGATTTAGGCTCATGGATCTAATAATTTATCGTATAGTTTATATTACTCATTACCTACAGAGTTTAAACTATTTGCAAATTGTTACCGTTGCGGAAAATTTATAGTTATCCAATATAGCATATACCTATCCATATTTCATACATTATCCTATTAGAATCTAGTTAACACACTAATGAACCAACTCGAAATATGTAGGTTACATAGGTACATACGTAAATCTATGTGTCAAGTTATATATAATCAATATAAGCCAACTTCTGATTTTGAGCAAACATTATACTATGCGTGGTTAGTTAGAACTGGAATTGCATAGCTTGAGGTGTAGCAGTGTGTGCTTAGTACCTACACATTACACATTAGGTTGAATTTTTGCTCAAAAATAAAATCAGTGGATATTGGAATTGTAAATTACGTAATATAATATTTTGTGAAAACAAAAGCACAATTTAATTTATTTTAAGCCTGTTGCTCAGGCAGCTATTGACTTAAAGTAAACCATTACAGTTTCAGAAATTGGATTTCTAATTTATATAATATTCAGTACCTTAGTAGACGTAGGCTTTTACATAGATATAAAAAATATGAGGTCGTATTTATGTTACCAAAAAAATACCGAACAAACTCAAAGGTCCCAAGCTCTTTGATTAGGTATGAGTCTTACTTGACGTGTTCTTGAAATAAATTAATTTCATTTCATTTAACTTTTATTTTGAATCACAATCTTTTATTTGGACAGTATTTGGATCGATATGATTCGGCATTTAGTACAGCCGTAATTCTACATAAACATAATTTGACAGTTCCACACACAGATTTCAATGTTGGAAAACACCAGTTTTAAAGGTTATCGAAAGTATATTTATCACGTAGTTTCCGAGGCGTCATAAAAGTGGATTATTCACGTTGATTGTAGGAAAATGAACTAATTATAATTTTTGATAACACCGTGGCATAATTTTCAACTACCTTGTTTAAGCCGATGTTCACCCAAATTATTATATAAAATGACATCTGTAGGGGAATGGTACGACCACTATGATATGATAGTCGATTGTTTTTTTTCTCACGTACGATATTCACTTAATGCGGGCAAAAATGTGACGTGCGCTTTTATTAAACGCTCATAAATATTATTTTATGTGACGTGACGATGGTCGTCAGTAGTCCTTCTTCGAATAAAGCATGACAGACTATGCAAGATTATGGAGGGTGGGTCTCGCGCCTCTTGGCATACCTGGAAAGTAACGATCTCCTTAGTGGCCGACAGTACGGGTTTTGCCGCAATCGTTCAACTGGGGACCTAGTGTATACCGCTCACTCGTGGGCGATGCCCTCGAGAAAAATACGATTGCCGTCTCCCTAGATGTCTCGAAGGCCTTCGACCGGGTATGCCACGCTGGCTTTTTGAATAAGTTTCCAGCGTACGGCATTTCCCCTGGCCTAGCTGCCCGGGTAAAAGACTTCCTGACTGAACGGTCCCTTCGAGTTGCTGTTGACGGATGGTCATCGGAGCCCATGTCAACTAATGCCGGTGTTCCTCAGGGGTCGGTTCTCTCCGCAACTCTTCTCTCTCCAACGATCTGCTGATGCCCGGTATCTATGGGTATGCAGATGACAGCACAGTTGGTACGCAGGTGCTCGGGTTAGTAAGGAAGCAATCCGGTCCGAACGAGAGGCATTGAAATGAAATCAAAATCAAAATCGAATGTTGCATTACAGGCAGTCCCCTGACGGGGCGAAGCCGATCTTGTAGCATTCAACGCCACCAAAACACAAGCATGTCTATTCACCGCTAAAAGAACCCTGTTCACCTTGGTTCCTACTTTTCGGAATGTATCCTTGGAGTGCACCGATCGCCTTTAGCTTTTGGGAAGTGAGATTTCCTCGAACCTAAATTTTGGGCAGTTCATGGAGTCCAAAACCAGGAAACTTGGCGTTATTGCAAAGGTCTGGCGGTACTTCACACCAGGACAGCTTGTAATGTTATACAAAGCACAGGTCCGGTCAAAACGGTCTCCAAAACCTGGAGCATGGGCGAAAAGTAGCCAACCTGTCGGTGTTCTATAGCATACATTTTGGAGAGTGTACGAGGGAATTGCATGACTTAATACCCCCATCTCCTTTCCATCACCCGTCGTACGGCGAGTATCCGCCCAAACGTTGTTAACAGAAGATCAGGATGAATCGTTCCGCCTCGTCTTTTGTACCGAGTACATCGAGGGACTGGAACAATTTGCCAGCGGTGGTGTTTCCGTCTGATTACAATTTAAGTGACTCCAAGGTTAGAGTGAATAGGCTCTTAATAAACTAGCGCGCTTTACCATCAACGATTGCATCACTGCTTACCATCAGGCGGGATTGCGGTCAAACACTAGTTTAGTTTAGGTACCAGTTATAATGAGTGAGTGCCGACCAAGTACTTACCTGTTTGGCGAGCCCTACCAAACAACTGATCAGAGGCGTGAGGATTTTAGAAACCTTGGGTTTGGGCTCGGAAGGTACGAGGTAAAGTGGAGACTAGAGCGTGGGTACCTGTATTTACCAGCTACGATGTTCCATGAATTGTTCAATCAAGTAGTTACTTAAGGCTTGTGTATTTTTACATTCCTTAGTTTTCAACAGTTTTAAGTAAGTTAAGGATTTTATTTTAATTTTTAAAATAATTTAGAAGAATTTATTTATTTATTTTAAAATATTCGTCTGTTAGGTTTTTTACAACTTTATATTTTTGAGAATGCATTCATTTATATTAAACAATCTCAAAAATATCAAGTTTTAAAAACCGTGTCGAAGCAGGAAAGGATTACTAGTTATTATCATATTCTTAAATGGATAAACAATGATAAACAGCCGCGATTTTTACAATATTCCGTCCACACGAAAGGTCTTAATGACTTCACGATCAGCTTTAAAGTCATACAACCAATCAGTCAGCGTATTTCTCCGAATAAGATGAGACAATATTAAAAAAAAAGGAAGAGGTCAAGGCAAACAATGTTTAAGTTGTGAATCTTACGTTCTGTAGATCAAACTCAAACTACGTCGTTTTTATAAAGATTGTAAAATATCAGAATCTTCAGGTCAAGGGTGACGGAAAACTGTTCAAGAATTAAGGTTTTATTAACTCTTACTAAAGTGTTTTGTCAATCACCTTGTAAAGTCAGTGAAATTAGCACAAGCCAATTTCACTGACTTTACAAGGTGATCTGATTATTCAGATCAGTTTTTGTAGTTGCAGAGACACGTGTTCCCAGCACCGCTACAACTTGTTTATCCAGATGAAGTCATGAGTAGCAAGGTCGAGGCATGTCATTGAGTATAAGAAAGACCTTGCCCTGATATGGTCACGTTCATATTTATTGAGTTACGGCTGTTATCAAGACTACAATATTTGTTTTTAAATCTTATTTTTAAAAGCGAGAGTGAATATTAGCTAAGGACAATGAATGTTTTATACGAAGTTATTTTTCTTTATAAAAAAAACCTGAATATAGTTTGTACAGAATAAGCAACTGAAGCGATTCCAATCATTTTTACACTATTTTATATTTATTCCCAAATACATTTCGAAATTGTTGCAGTGTGGTTGCCGAGCGCACAACTCAGCTATAGCATAGTACTAAGCGCCTAAGACCTGGGCCACGTTAACCACACTTTTGTTGGGACAACCAGGTAACAGAAAAAGCTCATAACTTTGTGGTTTTTCATGATATCTTTTTGAAATTTTGTACATAGATTCTTTACTTCAAAACACTGGACACGTATTTTGGGTTTCACATATACAAAAAATAAAGTGGGATATTTTATTTGCATTAAATAAATAATACAATAAATAAATTGCTACACACACACATTCCAATACACAAATACAGACACATCATGCACACAAACACTTACGCGCGCTTGCTCACACACGTGCTTACTTTTAGTTTGCGCTCACATAGATTTAGTTCATACCAGTGTTTCTAATTATTGGATTCAATTTAATTAAGTTGCTAAGAAACATGTAATCAAGTTAAGGGAGAGCGGCCTCTCCTGGCACAAGTGTTTTCAAACTTAAAAGGAGAGGTCAACCTCAATTTTGTTTGAACCAACTTAGTTTTTGAATAAAATATTTTAATTTTTTATTTTTCATTTTCATTGTGCAAGCATGGTGGTTACGCTCAATCATTTTCTGTATGAGAGGTCTGTGTCCAGCAGTGGGACGATAAAAGCGTTAAAGATGATGATAATGACATATTTCATATACTTACCTATCAACATATTGACATTTTCTTTAATATCACCGACATTGGCGTATAAACTGGTTGTGGATATACAAGGGAGTTAGGTAGCTAAATTAAAACATAAACTGAATTCAAATAAACTTTAATAATTTCTTCAACGTCTACAGCTTGAGAATTTTGATCAATAATCGTCAATTACTATGAATAATTCCAAGATAAGTGCAAATACGCGTAACATCGGTTGTCACAAAGTAACCTCGTAAACAATCATAATATTATGTTATGTACTTAGTATTAAATACTGTCATATTGCTCTTCATTATCACCTACAGACGATAAATCTTATAAATTAACGTGAGATTACTTTCTTCTTAAATGTCTAAAAAAACAGGAATGTACAACATCTTCAAATACTATAGATACAACTACAAAATTATTTAAATTAACTTAATTACAAGTGTAATAAATTATTGCGTTTTTAATTTACTAAATTATGGATAAAAAATAAAGTCAGGGTGACGAGCGGTTACGGAAGTAAAGCTTGTCATCTCCAGGTCGATTTCTATCAACTTCGGAAACTGTGTGCTCAACTATGCCGGCTGCCACTCGGCACAGCCATGCCTTTATCCTTAGTGTATTCTTAACTAATTCTTACACAGTTATTACAAGGGCAACTGACGCCTTGACTTGCCGATCTAAATAACTATATAAGTATAAAACGTGATTCCAATAATTCATACATTCCGTGTAAATAATTGGTATTTAGGCAAGTAAACAGTTACAAATAATAGGTATCCATAATATTAACATCTCAAATATTCAACAAACTAATTTGACCGCTAAGACAAAACAACATCTGTACCTACAATCAATTCAATTCGTTTCGAAATATTAGTGACGGCTCTTCTATTTTTTGATGTAAGTATTTTTACAGAAAAATAATTTTTATGATATAAATATAGATGAAATATTGTATTCCAAAAATATAAATTAAGAATTCAGAGTTTATAAATTGTTGATAAACTGTGGCGGGGAACGTCGAGGAATGCGCACACGCAGGCGAGGCGCTGTTCGGCCACGCTCGGGAGACATCGGGAGTGCCTCCCTCGTCGATAACCACTAGTAAAAAACCTCAAGTACACTTCGTTTCGTCTAAAACACTACTTCGTTTAATAAATAATTAATTAAAACAATCGAACTTTGACAAAAGTAGAAAATTAAAGCCATCAAAAAGATGCGTTAAAAATTTCGTCAACAATTATTGTGTAAAATTGTATGCAAATACAATCGTTTCATGCTAAACGTTTACTCGACTACTTTTGTCAAATTTCATAACAATTGTCTTCTATTTATTGCTCGTAAACTACCTACCTACTGTCGCTACATTACACTAGTTGTTATTAAACTATCAAACTGACTAAGAGAGGTCGTGTACGAAGATACTAGGCTCTCAAGTTCACGCATTGCCTTTGTATACAAGCAGTAAAGCACACAACACCGAGAATATAAAAATATACGAACGATTGGTCACGGATGGCGATAGTTCACAATTAACAATACAACTAAATAAACAGCATGATGCCGACGAAGAAGAAGATTGAAAACCTATCGAAGAAAGAAATATGAAGGTACTTTCGTATTGAGATTTTAGTATAGTCATCGAATTTGGTGTTAATACTTTGGCATATATACTATACTACCATATTACTATGATATTACAGTGATCAATTGATTAGCGTGTTTACAAAATGATACTTCTCTTGAATTGCCAGATATGAACTTTATTGAGAATCGCTATCTTCACAGGTGATAAGGTTAAATAATGGCGATGTTCTAAATAAAGAATCATACCAATGTTAATTATTCATTTCGCACATGACTAGTTGTGTAGAGTTATTAATATTTTACAATAGTATTGTAAAGAGGCTGATAATTACATGTCTTATAGATTTTAATGATTTATAGTCCGTAGCGGAATAATATTTTCCATTGTCTCCATAGTTACGTTGTCAAAGTCGGAATCTAATTAAAATATCAATTACAAGCAATCGCCATAGTTATATTATGCAGTTTCCTTAAAGAATTCAATTTATCTAACATTTAATACTTAACTGTATCTGATCCTGAGCATGTACTATATAAACAAGCTGCCCTGGACTTGGGGTACCTTTTCAATTTTGTTAATATTTTTATTAAATCTTTGGTTTGGCCTCTTCTCAGGATTTCCCATTACAACATAATTAAAATTGTTTTATTCTTTAAATTGATATGTTTAACAAATAAATTGACAAAATCTTTGAAATATGTACCTACATAAACTGGACATAACGAGCAGTGTATGGTAACAAAAGCATTATCTTGAACAATTTCAAATACCGTTTCGGTTGTTTATTAACATTTATAATAAAACATTTGACTACAATTTTGTCCTATATTCCACTATATGATCACATTTTGGCAAAGATTTAACGCTCAACAATGTCTTGAGATTTAAATATCAAAGAAGAAAGGATCAATTAAATCATTTGAATTTTATGTATAAGTAGGAATGTTGTTAGAAATATATAAAACAGAAGTAGTAGTAAGTATAGATTGAAGGAACGGTGTGTGGGCAGCTGGGAGGGGAATCAATTTTGAAGCAAGCACATATGAACGGTAATTCAAGAATGATTAGATCCAGATATTCAAGGAAAAGAACTTGATGCAGCAATTAATTTGGCATGACTAAAGCTCATGACTGAATGAGCTACCATTAAAGCTACTATCAGTCAATTGAAGCCGATACTAATAAACTCCACTCGCAGCTGCCCCATCATATTTCATCTACCTAGTAGACTTATATCCATCGCGAACCCAAAAGCGAATATGCAAATCCAACTCCTTATTATCTAATCTATAAAAAACGTGTTTAATATTCCAATATAATAATTTAACTATCCTTATAAACTTACTAAGATTAAAAGTGTTCGTTTTTTTAAAAAATAACCGCTATTACGTTCGATAACTTATCGCACTAATTATTATAACTATTAATAACTGATCTAGTGTTGTTAACTAGTTATTGTTAAGTGGCCTTTCGTCCATCTTCTGATAAATTAGTTGGTTCACCTCTATCTCTGAACTGAACATAATGACGCCTCGTTTCAATTTAATACTATAAGGTGTAGGCCGCGATATTGTCAAATGACGAGTTTATTTTACTCGGCGTTGGATATCTTTCCGCCGTTATGTAAAACAGTCAGTTGATTGATTTGTTTTCAATTGTTCATTTATATGTTTTATTTATCCATGCCTGAAGAAAGATATTTCTATTGAGGTATACCGCGACGAAGTTGGTGTAAGGCAAACATGGCTAGAGATCTCACAAGGGTTGTGCTTCAACAACAACATTTTCTTTTTATAAAAATAGCAGAATTCAGTTAATATTTTTATTATTGGACCATTCCAAAAAATCCTTCTTTTTACACAAGCCAAGAAAATTACTATCAGTACTGGAGTATGGGTTGATTTGAATTGCATACTCGTTAGGTTGCACTAGGGCCGGATACCAAAAAGTACGAATCCAATTAAAACTTAACTGCATGATTAGCTAACCAACGATGTAAACGATGATAGCAAAACCTGTCTGCAGGAGGATTAGCTTTACTTTTTGCTGTAGAGGCACTTTGGGTATTTTATATAGTATTCATTGCAAATATTTCCTCAATTTACTTAAGCTGTATATCTGACTGTCTTACAAAAAGGCGAGAATAATAAATTTGAGCAGAAGTTATTTAGAAGATTCAACATCGATGAACAAGCGCTGTCAACTATAACAAATTGTCACAAAGTTAGTGCTACAAGATCCCTTCTCGAATGGCTTATATTTTCGTCGTTATTAACATAAATATAGTACTAATGATGTTAGAAGAAAGAAAGATAAGAAATATAAAATGTTTATTTTGCACAATAATGCTCATTATCAAATAAACATAAAATTCACAAAAAATAGATACAAAAGAAGTAGCCAAATACCAAGTACTTATTTGAAAAAAAAAGAAACAGTTTTACAATATTGTCTACTGCCTGATGTCAGACAGGCCCAAGGAACTTACATCTAAACTGGAATGTGCACTATTGATCAAAGCGCGGTCCGACGGAGATAGCTTCACAGTAGCCCTCTGTCCTTGTTGTGTAGGGTGACTATTATAATGGAATTTATAAGGAATGTACGTAAAATATTTTTTTTCGCTTGAGTTTTAATGAATATTTAGGTATGGATGCGAACTTTTAAATTGTTGATGTACGGACGACAGTAGATCAATCTACCCGAAATTGTACCCTTAGATAATTAAAATATCTGCAAAATTTAATGTCATTGCAAATACCTAATAAAAGTCACTTATTATGCACACAATAGTCATTGTGTGCACATTTATTAATTATTCCGAAATTTATGGTGACCCTACATAGAAACAAAATAACTTGTATATGATTACCGCAAAAAACTTACTTAAAGAATGATATTTCGCATCCACAGTTTGACTCACTATTGCAGCCATTAATGGCACTCTTTTTCACCATTTTTTTTCTAATCGAAATTGTTGGTTTCATAAATAATTATCAAAAATAAATACGGGTAACACTTAGAAAGATACAGAGGGCTACTGGGACACATTCTCCCTCGGACCGTGTTCTCTTCAAATAAAGTTTTATTTCCGATCGACCTTATTGCTCTTGCGATAGTCTTCTTTTAAATAAGAGACTAATGCAAGTTCACATTCCAGTTTAGATATAATTTCCTTGGGCAGGCCACACTGGCGGTTGACTTCGTAGCTACTGCGATATGACTATGTTACCCATGATTATTGTACAGAACGTCATTTGTATAGTCAAAAATTACACTGGGAAAAAACTACTTGTACTGTAATCACCTACAGGTCTGTTTACGAGTGTACTGTTATGACATGTGTGTGAGCATTGGTTCAGCGGGTATAGATATGTTTGACCTACTTAGTCGAAAGCATGGCCCAACGCAATGTGAAGACGCTACATTCTACGTTATTGACTAAGCTACAGCCATTTCCATAAGACCAAATGATAACTATATTATTAGGAAGAATTCTTGCACATCTTAATTTGGCATCTAATCATTTTGTCAGATGTCCAAGTTTCTAAAACTAACGCCCTTCTGAAAACAGAATTTTCCCTTCCGGAAAATAATGCATTTCACGAAGAATTTGGCGGATACTTACGATATCTTTATATCCGACCTTAACGCAAGAGTTGGGAAGACTGACCGCTATACAACAAAGACCGTCGTGATTTTGTAGTTTACGACTTTTTAAGACTTCCTAATGTTCTTAATGTAAAGTTGTGTTAAGTTGCAACACAAATTGATTCAGAATTACAAATTTCATGCAGAATCAACTATATTTTTATTAAATCATAAGAAGAAGATTATTACAATTTATTAAAATCAAAGGTTGTCTTATTTTTATTCTATGAATATTTGTAAGAATTGTGTAAAAGTAAATAAGTTATTGTGTAATTTAATAAATCCTTTTTTCGCTTTGATTAGAGTCGGACAGGAATATAAGTATATAAGTTGGTAAGTGTAATTTTGATATACATAGGTATATGTAGTTGGAATGATCTTTTGTATTCTAATCACTGCCCATTTATTGCTGTAATAAAAGTGAAAAAAGTTTATTTTTTTAAATTTATTTGACTAGTCATTGCATAGTCCACTCAGTTGGTCTTACGGTTCTAAAATCGTAGCTGTCAAGTCCAAACAGAGACTTAGGAAGCCTTAACATAGCGTGCGTGAGTTCAGTAAAAGTGAATATAGTTGAGTAGACGGAGGCGATGAGCGGTTGCGGCTAGGCGCGGTAAAAGTCGCGAGCTCGCGCAGCGTGGCGTGCGCTTTGGGTCAGAGAGTACGCAGCGGCGCGCGGCAATCCACGCGGGACATCCACTCTATGTCACGAGTTGTCACCTGGAAATAATGAATAAGTTTTCATGAATTTTATAATGAAATTATCATTGGTTTATACGTCTATTTTTTTTTTTCAGCATCCTAATTGTGTCGTGTTTATGTGACAGGAGAGACTGCCCCATATGCTGGCTCACTGGATATGCACACGTAGGTGTCAGTCAATAAAATTTTTGTTTATAAGTAGTCTGTGGTTTTTACTAACTTTGACTTTTACTAATGGATTAGTGATCTGATTTTTTTATTATTATTTGTGTATATTGCAGTCATACAGGGGGCAAGACAAAAAAATATACTGAAAAAATGAGTCTCATATACCTATTCCATTATGCCCATAATCCCCAAAATCCACCTTACTGCACTGGGAGTAGCATTTCTTGCCCCAGTTTAAAGAGTGGGTGCCGGTGTAACAAGCACAGAAAAAGAAAACGACAACCATTAAAACAGTTAAAACAAGACTTCGCCTCACCTGGTGCATTGAGTACACGGCGAGTACGACCAGAACGTGCATGATGTTGTGCGAGTTGAGGCAGCGGTCCACCGTGCCCGGGAACCATTTCTCTGGTATATGCATGGCGCCGATCACGCCACCACCCAGAGATACTGCATCCTGGAACATTGACCAAGATATGGTATAATTAGCTTCTGGTTTCATGATTATTCTATTACTCAAATATATGTATAAGAAGAGACTTAACCCTTTTTGTATGTTTACCTACTGCTGGCAATAGTAGTTTATGAAACTGTTACATAATGAGGGATATTATGCATGAGTGTGAGTTTAAAAAACGAGCGAAGCGAGTTTTTTAATAGTATCACACGAGTGTGTAATACCTAATTATGTACAGTTTCATACACCACTTTATCTAATCTCATACATTTTAAGAAACAATAATAATCATGTGTCCAGCGAAACACAACAACGACTCGCAATGCAAAGAAACGTATTTGGCGCCAAAATTCTGCACCCTGCATCAAAGCGCACGCGCCAAAGCGCGCGCAGCCACAGATAAAAAAATTAAATAGTGCTATCTATGATTTGTAATCTGTACGGTAATGAAAAAAAAAAATTATAACATTATTATGTTAGAGAAATAATGTTATTTTTATTTTTTAATTTATTTTCGATATACTATGGGTAAAGTACGTCAATATAAACTCCTTTTTAGTTTTATATTTTTAATTTTTTGATATGAGAGTAGATAAACTCTTTTATATACGCGTATTAGTTGTGATCGGGTATTTAAGACTAAAAGGTCGTTGTTATGAAAGTTGGCACAGAGCAGGGCCCATCGAGCACCCGTTAACTAGAAACCACGTGAGACCTTCGCTAGGTAGTCGGCGTAGGATGTGTCTAGTGCGACCTGACGCTGTCGGCAGTAGTACGGAGGATGGTCGGTAGCGCAGAGTCGTGGGACGAGGTGGTGTCGCAGAAGGAAGCTGCGGAACGGGAGAGGGAGATCTCAACTCCCTTCCCGGGCCGCAGAAAACGCACCGGGCGCCGAGGAAAGGCGGATAACGCCCTCTTCCGCCTCCCATGAATGGGTCCAGGGGCGAGGGACATGGGGAAGTCCCCGCCCCCTATTGATGGACCCCGAGGCGGAGGCGCGCGCGAGTGTCGCCGCGCGCCTCTGAGGCGATGTACGGGGTAGTTTAACACCCCACTACCCCGTACAGGAGACGAGGCCCGGAAAGACCGGGCCAGCACGATGGTGTGGGGCCGTGGAAGAATTTAGACTCCCGCGGCCCCACGTGCACTCGTGATAGAAGAGACACCGGGGTGGTTTTAGTCAGTAAAAGTCTGACAGACCCCGTCGCCCACCTCAGGGCGGCGGACATCCTATGAGGATTTCCAACCCGGAAAAAAAAAGGATGTGCCTAGTACTACCTCCGAAAATAAAAAAAAAGGTAAGTAGTCAGCGTCTTGATATTGTCGATGGGAAAATCTCTAAAATATTAATGTGAAGTGGAATAATAAATTACGAAAGATTATACTGCGCGTCAAGACCATTCTGGACTTTAAGGGTCGAGAGGTTGGGGCCGCGTCTAAAGTTCTGGCCGAAAGGTGTTGTGTACCGCCAGTTTCCTGGCTAGCTACATGATACCAGTCAGCGAAACACGACGCCGATACTTCGTGTACATTAGGTGGTATTACATGGTGGTGGTACATGGATGGTTGGTGGTATTTATAGTATTTCAAGTTTTTATGTTAATATAGTATTGTATATGTTTATATTTATATGAGCCTTGAGCTTGAAATAAATAAATAAATTTGTATATTAATGGTGTATTACTACTATTCGGTTCATCATGATCAACCTTTTTATCGTCCCACTGCTGGTAACAGGTCTCCTCTCATACAGAGAAGAATTGAGCGTAATCACCATGCTTGCTCAATGCGGGTTGGCGATTTCAGACTTGAAGATGTTTACCTTCACCTTATAATCAGTCCTTGGTGTCCAAGATATACTTAGAAAGTACATATAACTTAGAAAAGTTTACTTGGCTGGTGTTATAACCACTAGGCCACCACGACTATTCGGATAAGTATAAATTTCTACTCGGTATGCAGTTGTGATTATAATAAGTCGCAATTTTCATGTGCTTTATATCGTGGTTTCCCTAAGCAGTTTAGGGAAAACCAATAAGTTGAACATAAATAGATGACGTTCATTGCACACGATGATTCAAAGAAATCGTGAATTTTAAAACACGTAAAATAGAATTATGGTTCTCTTTTCCCTGTTAAGGTGCCTAATATTTTATGTAAAATAATATATAGGTAAATAACACTGGTCAACAAAATTTTGTGACAAGAAAAGTGCTGGTTAATTTTAAATTACCAACCAAACCTCATTTTATAATCATATTTATTTTGATTCCATCAGATCTAGTTTTCGTGTTACAGCTACTACCAACAAAATTAAAAATTAACCATATTTGTTTTACTTTCGCATTCAGAGAATTTGTTTATTTGAAGAGCCTAATGGTTTCTTCTATTTTTAGAGTGAAGTGATTCTTAAATAATGTCAAGAAAGTATAAAATGATCCTGACAAGTTTTGTTACATTTGTGGTGGCATTACTTTCAAATCTCAACGAAGCAATTTGACACCATTAGTAAGTAAGTTATATGAACAGTATTTTGGTTTTTCCATCGGACAACATGTCAAATCGTGGGTTCCACACATCTGTTGTGTTACATGTGTGGGTCTTCTCACTGGATGGTCGAAAAGATCTCGATCTATGCCTTTTGCAATCCCTGTGATTTGGACGGAACCAAACAACCACTCATCTGAATGTTATTTTTGTCTTACTGATACAAAAGGTAAAACGTGAAGATCATAAACTAGCGATCTGTGTCTTACGCCAGAAGTCGAAAAAGAGACATTGGATCTTGACTTTCAAGGCATATTTGTTAGCCCCCAAATCAGGCAAATGATAAAAGATGATATATTTAAGGAAAAAGTAAGTAATTTACAAATATCAGCTTGGGAATCTTTCATGACAGTAACTTCCAATTTTCTAGGAAATCGCCGAAAAAGTGACTATAAATGTATTATCGCGGAGCTTTTATCTACTTATAAGGCTTAGGAATGTAAAATGACATTGAAAATACATTTTCTCGATTCACATTTACATTTTTAAAACACGGTGAAGGATTCCATCAAGACACTTCTAGACACACACATCTAGACACTAGCATAGAACAACGATATCAGGGCAAGTGGAGCCCATGCATGTTAGCGGATTAGGTACTGATGGGCATTATATCAAGACGTTCCTGAAGCAAAATACAGACGAAAATCCATTTCATTTCACCACAGTTCATCACTATACGTAGTATTGTATAAAGTCATGTGTTTTTTTTAAATGAACAGACAGCTGTGCTGCTGGGGAGTTTCTTCCGCCACTTGTTCTTCCCAGCGAATGCACTAGGAAGTGTCGATGGGTGGGCGTTGTCTTATGTAATATTGACGTTCAAAAAGTGCTGATTCTCAGCCTAATTTGAATAAATGACTTTTGATTTTGATTTTGATGATATCGTAGTCATGGCTGAGATCGCGGAGGACCTGAGTACAATGCTTGAAGACCTCAGTAGAGCCTCTGAGCGAGTCAGTCTTAAAATGAACATGGACAAGACGAAAGTCATGTGTCTAATGCCCATGTTGTACCGACTCCTATAAAGATTGGAGACTCTGTTCTCGAAGTTTTTGACAGTTACGTGTACCTGGGACAAACTATCCAGTTAGGAAGATCCAACTTCGAGAAAGAGGTCAATCGTCGAATCCAACTCAGCTGGGCTGCTTTCGGGAAGCTACGTAGAATCTTCTTGTCCGAAATACCGCAGTGTCTCAAGACAAAAGTCTTCGACCAGTGTGTGTTGCCAGTGATGACTTATGGAATTGAGACGTGGTCGCTAACAATGGGCCTTATACGAAGGCTCAAATTCACTCGAAAGGGCAATGGAGAGGGCTATGCTTGGGGTTTCACTGCGCGATCGAATCAGGAATGAGGAGATCCGCAGAAGCTTCTAATGTTGTACAAAGCACAGGTCCGTTCGTGTGTGGAGTACTGCAGCCACATTTGGGCTGGTGCTGCTAAGTGTCACATGGCCACTTTGGATTCAGTGGAGAGGCGTGCGAAGAGGCTGATTGGTGACCCTGATTTAACTCGAGTTGGTCTCCAAAGCCTAGAGCACAGGCGTAGAGTAGCCAGCCTTTCGGTGTTCTATAGGATACATTTTGGGGAGTGTGCGAGGGAATTGCACGATTTAATTCCCCCATCTCCGTTCCACCATCGGACGACCCGTCGTACGGCGAGTTTCCACCCTTATGTTGTTAACACCTCTACGATCCGGACGAAGCGTTTAGCCTCCTCCTTTATACAGCGTACATCGAGGGACTGGAACAATCTGCCGGCGGCGGTGTCGGACTATAATTTGAGTGTCTTCAAGGCTAGAGTGAATAGGCTCTTAATAAACTAGTGCGCTTTACCATCAACGATTGCGTCACTGCTTACCATCATGCGGGATTGCGATCAAGCCCTGGTTTATAAATTAATAAAAAAAAAAAAAAAAAGAACGAGAGTAACCGACATAGCCCGAAGAATTGCAACACTAAAGTGGCAGTGAGTTGGACACATTGCCCGTAGGACCGATGCCCGATGGGGCCGACGGGTTCTCGAGTGGCGACCACGCACCGGAAGACGTAGCGTGGGTAGGCCCCGGACAAGGTGGACCGACGACCTGGTGAAGGTCGCGGGAAACCGCTGGATGCGGGAGGCGCAAGACCGGTCGTCGTGGAGAGCCTTGGGGGAGGCCTATGTCCAGCAGTGGATGTCTTTCGGCTGAAATGATGATGATGATGATGATGAATAATATTGAAATGATTTAATGCAATAATCGTTGCTGTACAGTCAGGCCCAACTTTGTGTGAACTTTCGCCCGTCTCCATTGGTTATTTTTAAAAAAGTGACAACACCATTTTCGACGTTCTTATTATGAGCGATAGGACCGCGTGCCGCGTGCCCTGCCACCCTTCGCCCGCGCATGTATTGTCTACCGCACATGTATTACCTCGTTTTGCGAAATAATCATTATTTTTTAGGGAGATTTTTTTAAGTTTAGCCCGGCTTTGTAGGCATTAGTAGAATCATTTATCGATACCTAACAATACCTTCACGAATCGGACAGTTTTCTTTACATATTGTATATCTAACTTCTTAAACTTACAACGGATTTCTTTTTAAACTTAACAAAAATGAAAATATAGTGCGCCTTGTACACTCAAAGCATTTATTGTAAGAAAACTATTTACACTTTTAAATTAATCATATCATAAAGTCAGAAAGATGAAGCTTGTCCAATAAAAAGCGTAGGTAATACATGTCAACATAATGTTAAAAAAGTGGGTTTATAATTTATGTTGAAATTTTACAGATTGTTCTTTGATTTTTCCTTTTGTAGTTTTAATTTGTAATTGTTTATGTTTTATACTCAAAGCCAGTATTACACACTATGTAGCCAAGCATATTGTACTTTACGGAATTGCGTCGCTAACAGGGGTGTTCGGCATTGGTACAGCTACACAGGAGCTAATCTTAGTATTCGAGAACACTGTTGTAGCTGCTGAATCTTGGATAAAACTATCTGTACATTATGTAGATTCAATTTCTTAATATTGTATAATTGCATGGCACACGTGGGAGCACAATGTACTTGCTGTAAAGCATCTATTTGTTGGGTTATTTTAATTTCGGAATTGTTGTATTTTTGGGTTTTCCATAATGAACGCTCTCAGCGTACAATATATTTCTGCATCGTTCTCACACGGTTGATTTCAACATGAATGATGTAATCAAATATTTGTATGAATAGCTTGATAGTTTAAAAGAGTGTCCATGGAGTTTCTTGCCCGTTCTTCTCCATAGGTACCTACTCTTTGGAATGGGCGACTAGCTTCATCTTACTGACTGACTGACCTTCTGACAATTCAAAAGTGCCTGTAACTGGTTTATTTGAAATAAATGCTTTGATTTGATTTGATTTGAACAGAATCGGCGCCAGTATCGCCTAGAGTGCATGTTATCGCCTAAACATATGTTACCTGTGGCTCAGAAATAAACAAACCACAGCTTTGATCTAATATAACTCTATTAATATTAGTTATGAGAGAGCAGGACTAAGTTAATTGTGCATCTTCATAACTGAAGCCGTACAGAAGGCCTGAGGGCCTGCTGGCGAGGACGACGGCGGTCTCATTTGAACCTAACGAGCTATGTAATCGCTTTACGCACTCCGATCCAATTATAAGTGACCTGTCAACATGAGGGACTGTTTTGTAGATATTATTTATGGAAAATTATCTTAAGTGATGGTAGTTTTGTGTGAATATAGGTACATACTTGATTTGGTTTTATGTTTTATAATGGCATTATGGTTATTTCATGAAAATAGAAGGAAAGTTTATTTAACGAGTTTATTAAATCTAACGTATAGACGACAGCACTTCAAGCTACTACAATCTATCAGATTTCTTTATTAGATTTAGACTTTATCTATGAAGCCTTATAACTCAAGATTAATCGGGAGTTTTGACAGTTTCGGGTAGGTTGGCCTGCTGTCGTCTGTATATATAAATAGGTAAAACAATATGAAATTTTGATTATTATGTATTAAGATGTTAATAAATATGGTTCTATGAGTAAGCTCAGGTAGGTGGTAGTTAGTAGACACGATTCTTATAATATTAGTTCCGTATGTATGTAAGCGCGTTTCTATATAAACGCGCTTAGATACATACTTACATGAGATCGTTTGGCAACACGGTCCACATGTTTACTATAAATCCCAAACAACGACAAGTCGGTTTCACTACAACCTAGAAACTGTTACTCCATGTTATGGATTATGGAGCTGGCAGGGCTCCAAACAGCGTAACGACTGAGCCAGCAGCGCCTGGCAGGCGGGCCCTACGAATAATCTAGAAAAACAAGAAACCTAGAGCTGGCATTAAAATCAAATCATGGGATTTGGCCTCATGTTAGAACCTCGCTTTTCATGAAACCACAGGCTTAAGGCAAGTTTTCTGTCTGTGATGTGAAAGTATCGTTAATCATCATCATCATCATCAGCCTCTACTCGTCCACTGCTGGACATAGGCACGCCAACAAGCATCCTGAGCATTTCTCTGCCAGCCACTACCAGCCTCCTTTTTGATGTCGTCGCTCCATCTAGCCCAAGGGCGTCCTACGCTACGTTTTCCGAGACGCGGTCTCCACTCGAGGACTCGTTTACCCCAACGATATCGTCAAAAACAAGTAAAAATAATGATTCCTTTGTAATTAATTTATGACACTAAAAACCTTGCAATAAAACATGTATTGCACGAGCCTCTTTCATAACTTCATTGCGCCGAAAAAGGTTCACTGAATATAGGCTTTCTCCAAACATCGTCATAACGAATAGTTTTGTGCTTCCTTATTTAATGGATTTTCGCGTCCTTTGCTTATTCGTTTTACTATAGTTATCTAAATTGCAAAACCTTAAGTACTTATTTATAACTGATGGGAAATATAGTGTGTTGCATATTCTTCTCATATAATATTTTGGAAGGCCAATTAGAAACAATTCTTCTTTTTTATAATTTGTGTCGTTGATAGGTGCTTTTTATGGTCTTATTGAAATTATCCGATATAACTTTGATTTCAACTCGGCTTGGCTGCTTTCGGGAAGCTACGTAGAATCTTCTCGTCCGAAATACCGCAGTGTCTCAAGACAAAAGTCTTCGACCAGTGTTTGTTGTCGGTGATGACTTATGGAATTGAGACATGGTTGCTAACAATGGGCCTTATAAGAAGGCTCAAGGTCACTCAAAAGGAAATGGACAGGGCTTTGCTTGGGGTTTCACTGCGTGATCGAATCAGGTCATGAGGAGATCCGCAGAACAACGCGAGTAACCGACATAGCCCGAAGAATTGCAACACTAAAGTGGCATTGCCCGTAGGACCGACGCCCGATGGGGCCGACGGGTTCTTGAGTGGCGACTACGCACCGGCAGACGCAGCGTGGGTAGGCCCCCGACAAGGTGGACCAACGACCTGATGAAGGTCGCGGGAAACCGCTGGATGCAGGAGGCGCAGGACCGGTCATCGTGGAGTCCCTTGGGGGAGGCATATGTTCAGCAGTGGACGTCTTTCAGCTGATATGATGGTGATGATGAATGAACTTTAAACTATCGGCAGATTTATTTAATAGCAGGGCGATTACAAGTTAATATTTTAATATTTATCGAGCAAATGTGACTAAAAAATGTTAAAGGTCAAATCGATCGATGTTATTGTGGAAAATCCGACCACATTTTTTGACATCATCAATATTATTGACAGCCATGTTCCACCCACTGATCAAAAGAGTAGCAGAGCTCATGTTTGTGACATATCATTATTCACAATACTTTTATCTTCACTCTTTATCATAAATGAAGCATTTACCTGAGTCACTTTAAACAAAGAAGGCATAACATTTGCGCTTCACATTTATTTCGAAGTCTGTTGCGACATGCGATAAAGTAAATTGAGACAGGTAATAGCCTCAGGAAAAGGAAGTCAGTTTTGTCTTATCTTTTTAAATTACTAACTGGATGACTTGTCCCACCTCAAATACTTATCTACATAGCAATTTGAGGCACATTTATTTTTTGCTACTGCAGATCAATTAATTGATAAAATTTACTATATCTCATGTAGTATATAGAGAGCCTAAAGTCGACTTATGCGATATATAATATTTATAATTATTATTAGTATTCATCTAGAAATATTTTTCTTTAAAGAAGGTTATGATTGGACAAAAAGATTTAATTTTTATACAGTCAATATTAAACTTCCCTCAATTCTTTTGAGATTTATGATACCTACGGGTTAAAATCGCTAAACTATTTCAATATTATTATATTGCAATTGTTTGTTGAAATGATCCTACTGTTTATTGATTTTAGTTATTATGTGCGTTGTTTTAGAAGAATTGTAGTGTCGTAGGAGAATACCCACCAGACAAAGACAAGACCCGCCAAGCGATTCGTCGTGTTCCGGCACGATTTCTGGTGAAGCCGTATGAAGGACGGGTCTGAGCAGTTGTGTTACGATGTGTGCCGGGTACGATGCGCTAATTGTTGTGTCGGGAGTTTGGTCATGGAGGGTCTCCAGATCAATCTCCTTCTAGCGCTTCATCGTTGGTCGAGCTGTTGAGTTTATCATTGCATCACCTTGCTCAACTGTCGTATTCTTTCCTATTCACTCAGTTTTTTTTAGTGAATAGGTTCTTAATAAACTAGCGCGCTTTACCATCAATGATTGCATCACTGCTAACCACAGAGATATTCTGATATCTATGCTGTTAACCATCAGGCGGGATTGCAGTCAAGCACTAGTTTACAATTATAAAAAAAAAGAATTCGTGCTAAAATTAAGTGATATTGTAACTAGCAAAAAACAATCTAATATTCTTTAAAAAGAGATGTATATTTCCCAATCCAACCACTATACTACCGCCATCTATGTCATCCAAGACATATTACTAAGGCGACGAAACCCTGTACAAACGATTTTCGTTTAGAATTCTCCATGCACTTTTGACTTCGTTAGTAAATTTGTAAAGTGTTAACTAGTTATAACTGCTAACTTCAACAGAGCTACGACGTACAGAGTACGTCTTTATGCTGGCGAGCGCACCTTACCGAAGCAATCCCACTTAGTAAGTAAAAGAGAGTTTTTAAGAGACGAAATTGTCAACAGATACTCGCGCACCATCCATCTCCCCACACTGGCGGCATGCGGTCTCCATTACACACGAGAGTAATGTGTTACGTAATACCGAAATATAATATTATACTTGGCCTGGTTTACGTTTGTATACAAAGAAATAATGTGTTCAGGATTTCCATTCTCCGCTTCCGGTTTCGCATCCGATGACATTACTTAGAAGATTTTAGATACTTTGTGCACATCAGGAATATCTCGGTAATGTTTGAGTTATTCCAACATAATACACATTCAATTTAACCCACTTAAAACTTGGAAATACCTTGTATGTGTTAATCGGTCCATTCACTTCTAAAGATAAAAATAATTTTATTGTGCAAACATGTGTAAGTAACGATGACAATAAAATGTATATTTAATGATAGGTTCAGTTTTCTTTTACCATTTAAGCTTGCAAAATTTTTCTTAAATTTAAAAACGAACTTTTTCATCAGTTATTTGTTAGTTTTTTATGTGTAGGTCCCGGAAAAATTAAGTCGCTTAAAACAAAGGAGTAAACTTCTAAACACATTTTGTTAAAGCGATTATCTTACTTAGCGTCATCTATATTGGTGGTAGTGTACGCAACCGGAGTCATTTGGCGGGGTTCCAAACCCATTGTTCGCTTATTGAAAGGGATAAAGGGACTGGGTTGTTTCACGAGCTATGCTATAACTTTGTATGTATATAGTAATTATTTTGTGTGCCAGTATGTTTCTAGTTTGTAGGAAAAGGTTGTGGTTTGTTTTGATCTAGTGGGTCTTAAGTGGCCTTTTTTGACCTAGTAGGAGTATGTTTTCAATTCAATTTGATGACTTTTAATAGGCATTTCATCTGGACATAATGAAGTGCTTGTTTATTTATATTACTTCAAAGGCGACTAATTCTAGGTACGACTCACCACTGCTTTTCTATCATGACTGGTGTACAAAAAAATAAAAAAATATTGATGTCGATAAAAGAGACCTAGGGTACGGTAACCTATTTTTATATAAATTTAAATATTCAAGATTTTATTTGAGCAATTATAACAATTCTTAGTTATTTTAATCCCTCTAAAATGACACACAAACTTTTTTTTGTGTGTCAAACTGAGTAGGTATATTGGGGATTGTTTGGAGTTTAAACAACCCCCAATAAACCTACTCAGTCCACTCCACCATACAAATAAATAAATTTACTCCACACCACAACCAACACCCAAATAAATTAATTGCGGTGTCAATCCTTGACTCCGTTGAAAGTTCTCTCCAAGCATGGCCACCAAGTTTGGTTCTTAAACGATTATTTGTTGCCATGATGACCGTATAACCTTCATGAGTTTCATCTAATACCATTTTTTGCTTGACATGATGCATTACTGCACGAACTTGCGGGTTCTCATTAGATGAGCTGAAAAGATTGTCGGTGGTTCGTGGTTGGCTGGCGGACGCGGCCGTTCGGGTACCCGTTCCTCGAGTCCCGCGGGATTTCGTAGGTGCATAGTGGACTCGTAGTAGTAAAATATACAGCATTAATACTGTTAACGCACACTGTGTACTAGTACAGGTGTAAGAGTATGTCAGTTTAACAGCCTCCCACACCTTGATAGCTCAGCTATCTATCTTGTCTTCATTTGGTTTCATGCAATCCAATGAACTTATGGGTTGTTCTCTTGGTTATTCCTTTCGATGTGTAGACATCAGTACTATGCTGACATCGTCTTGTTCCGGATATGGCGTTGAAATTTGAATGGTGGAGATCTTCCTTCAGTATAATCAAATCGCCTAATTTGGGTTAATGTTGTGTTTTCCTCCATTTGGTTTTTTATTGCAGTTAAACTAGGCACTTTTGATGCCACCTCTCACAAAATCATATAACATCACTTACAGTAGTCTTATTTTTGTTACGTTTGCGTATTTTTTTCCTTTTGCCGGACCATTCTAATCTTGAGGTTAGTCTGAGACACTTCTGTTTCTTTTTCACTTGACCAATTACGAGTGTATGCTGCTATCTGTGCTCTATTTATCGAGCCCTGCATTAAGTGGGAATATTTTATGTGTTATTCCTGGTAATAAAATACTAACTACGTACCGTGGTTTCACTCGCGAAGTTTCGATTCCGTGGAAATAAATAAATATGTGTTATTCCCGGTTATAAACCAAAATTTCAACAAATACCATTCAGTAATTTTTGACAAATATTCTTCCATCCATACATTCATTCAACATCTTTAAGAACTTTCACATTTATAATATCAGTAGGATCATCATCATCACCTCAGCGTTAATCCCAGTCGCACCGGAAGCTTTTTCAGCTTTGGAGTATGGCCCATACTCCAAAGCTGAAAAAGCGGACCCCATACAGTATGGGGCCCATATTGTATGGGGTCCGCTTTACCAGTCTAATTGCTGATTTTGGCTAATCTCAAAAAAATCTAATTATAATATCAGTAGGATAATAGGACTAAAACGAGACGAAATCCGGCAATAAACACTAGTAAGGACGTTTAAACGGTAGCTAAATATTTTTAAGTGCCGCTAACAGTCCCTCTCTTTGTCTGAATAACACATTTATCTGTCAGTAAAATGTGTTATTCGAATGAAGAGTGCACATTTTATTGCATCGCCAGCAGTTCATTACATAGTCATTTTGTTTTATTTCTAATCTTGATCAGGGTTGTGGAATTCTGTTGATTCCGTATTTAAGCTAAGTATATTTGGTGAGTTGTGGCGGTCCAGAGGTAATGGCCGCCATTTGGTACATCGTTAGGTTTTTTACTTTGTGTTAACTATTTCATCATCAGTGCTCTCATAACAGTGAATGTATAAATCGTGAGGAAATCTGTAAGTATCAAAAGGTTGAAGGCATGTGACCAACCACACTACCTCACACTGGCCGTTCGTGGTGGAGAAGGCTCGTGTCTCACCAGTACAAACATTATAAATAAAAATATATATACGGACAAATCACACAGATTGAGCTAGCCCCAAAGTAAGTTCGAGACTTGTGTTATGGGATACTAACTCAACGATACTATATTTTATAATAGATACATATATAGATAAACATCCAAGACCCAGGACAATCAGGAAAAGATCGTTTCCCATCATGACCTGGCCGGGGATCGAACCCGGGGCCTCCGCGTCGCAGTCAGGCGTGTTGACCGCTGCGCCACGGAGACCGACTTTATATTATTATAAGCTGCTTTCTATTTTTTACTATACTGGCTCGTCACCACTCCAACCCTCTCGTGCAAGCAGGCTTCACCTTCAATTCTTTTCCGCCATTTGTCGTAAGCTGGGACTTTTGGCGGGAAAGCGAAGATGAGTGTCACGCTCATTTTTCATTGGACTTTTAAATTATTTATAGTGTCGTTTACTAAATAAAAACGCGTGATTTATGTAGTAAAAAGTGCATTCAGTGAATAATTCATAAAGAACATTGAAATATTGTAGCATAGTGAAACCCTCCTAATCGGCCTCACGCGAGAAACGAAAGGAGTTAGGTTAGATTAAGTTAAGTTTGAGGGTGGCTGAGTCACGGCCCCTCCCTGTGGCCCCTCCACAGGGAGGGGCCGTGACTCAGCCACCCTGAAATGAGCCCGCCGAATGAGGGCCCGCCGTATTAGGCGGGCATAACGCCGGTGGGGGGCTGGTAGCCAAGGCCCCGCTATTTCCCAGTCACGCTGCCCGCCACCAAGGCGCCACCGGAGTGCCGCTGGGGTTTTTAGTGGGTATACCGGGAGGCTCTCTCCCGGGGAGTCCCACATACCCCTCCCGTCCCCCGACGGGCGGGGATGCGTAATTGTCATTTTCCCCAGCGACAACAACAAAAAAAAAAGGATAAGTTTAGGATAAGTTACAAAAGAAGAAGTGAAACTAAAGTGCTAAATTAAATTAAAGATCAGGCTGTATGGCTTTGTACCGTTGCCTTTCCTTATGGGAAAAGAAGAATACTACTTTTTTAATTATATAAATTTAAATATTTGCACACCACATCTATTGGTAGAATGTAAATGGGACACTTATTTTTATGAACAGCTTACTATTTTGTACACCTACATTCTTGCAAATAAAGGATTATTATTATTATTATTGTCGTAAGCTGATAGTTAACATAAGTGACAGCACTTCATTATTGATGTCATAGATATAGGAAGTACAATGAAATCCTAAATCTATGATTGATGTACATGAGATAGTGTTTACGTAATTGAAGGGTTAAGTGGACAAAGGTTAATATTAAGTCGATTAATGCAAAAGAGTATTTTTTTTTTTTTTATTTTGTCAGATAATTGTCCACTTAACCTTTCAATTATTAATTAGATACATTGCAAAGTAACATAGTAGTATATAAGGATACAGGCATCGTTATCCTAGGATGTCCTCTTTACGTTATTTATTTCCAATACGTGTTGTATTTATAAAAAAAAAATCCTTTTCAATTTACTGGAAAAATTCATTGAAGTATTATATCGCCGAGTTTTTTTTATGCAATTGCTAGATTAGGTTAACACATAAAGGGGTGCATGTTGAAGTGCCTCCTCGTGGCTCCACCCTGGGCAACGGCAGTCCCAATTGTTCATCAGCTTTGGTGGACAATTGGGGCTGGCGGCTAATCATCAACACACGGGGAAGGGTCATGGTTCCAATCACTGATCATCTATGATGGTCATTGAAGGGAACCTGGCAATAGGGGTTTTTACTTCTACCACCCCTCTGCTTTCAGAGGAAAGTGAGTGGACGTAAACTGGGGAGAGGCGGTACACGCCACTGCATCCACTATCGCGGGTGGTGGAGGGTGTCCATGCTCGCACTGCGTATGTCCGGTAGCCGGCGGCAGCGTGAGGACGCCGGGGCGGCGGTTGGTTCCGTCCAATCGTCGGCCAAGCCGTAATCTTGAGTTTAGGATCAGGTGTTCGAGCCACTGAGGCCCGGGCCACGAGGAAGACAACCTCTATAATAAATTACCTAAAATCCCAAGGTCTAGCGTGCCGAGGGGATGAATGGCCGGAGGGGATCCTGTCATTAGCGCACTGTTATATCGGATTAACTATTACTTGGTATATAAATTAAAATGCTGAGTTTCCCATTGCATTTACGTCAATGCAATAGGAAACCGTTGTTATTCTCGTTAAGCGATTCTAACCGTTTTTCCGATCAGTTTGGATTGGACTTCCGTCGGGCATAGTAACTTGTAATACGTGTCTGATAATTGAATATATCTTTCTTTTAGCTAATTAAATTGTCTTTTTTAAAAACCGTCTTCCGACCCGCTCCGTAACAGTGGTGTCAGAAGTGGGATACCAGTGTTGATATCGCCGTAACCGTTCCGCTGGTATCCCCTATCGGGTCGTGGTTATCCTGAAGTGATCATATGTGAACTTTACGTTACCGACGAGCTAATCCATCTCCGGGGTGTTCTTATTTTCGCTAAGTGAAAACACACCTCGACAAAGTCAGTGCCATCTCCCTAAGACGAGTCGCGACAGTAAGCCTTACGAGTATCTTACGTAAGCCTGCCGATCGTCCAGAATTCTTAGTGCTTCTACATCCAGGGGGCTCAACATACGCAAGCCCTGTTATCGTGATATCGCCGCAAGGAGCAGGTGATTGCCCTTGCTGCCCTCACACGCGGTGCTGCCGCGTGGTGCTGCCACGTGCAAGCGTTGATCACGCTCGGGTGACGTGCGCCGCCACCTCGCTGTCCCTGACGTCCCCGCTGCTGCTGGCCGCGAATTATCGCGCCGCTGTATTCCTGCTCCAGTGATCGTGCTAATCCAGTGCCAAGAAATGCGTATCGAATACTTCGTGTTCCTGTGTCTGTGAGTAAAACACATCGGTTTACTGTTATCGCTACAATATTGTAAATTACGCGTAGGCATTCCTATTACCTAGGGTATCACATATCGTAAACTCTATCCATACTTGTATCATACATTTACCTTTTAATTTTCTTTCAAATTCATAATGTCTACAGAAACTAACGAAACTACTATGAGTACTTCTAAGAAACCGGCAAAAATTGTGTTGAGCGAACAGTTTCCTATCAATGTGCTCTGTAATTTTATTAGCCCTTATAAGGGAGAACGCGAAACTCTTACCGCTTTTATCACCAATTGTCAGAACGCCTTAGATCTAGCATCACCGAGTCAAACGGTTTTATTAACAAAATATATTTTATCACGCCTAGAAGGCAAAGCTCAGATCGCATGCTCTAATAAAATTTTTGAAGATTTCGACCAATTGAAATGTTTTCTTAAACAAAACTTCGGTGAGAGAAAACATTATAATCATTTGTTGCTAGATTTACAGTCGTGCAGGCAATTGGCAAATGAAACTGTTGCGCAATTCGCACTTCGCGTAGAAAGTTGCCTTACCGATCTTCAATCGGAAATTTATAATTCTGAATCCTTAAAAAGGGATATACCCGGCCGTATAGCTATGACCGAAGATTTGGCCTTATTTACTTTTACTTTAGGGTTACATCCCCGACTTAGTAATAATGTCAGATGCAGAAGCCCAAAATCACTTAATGATGCGATTAATGTGGCTCTCGAGGAAGAAAAGATACAAAACCTCCTATACAAAACATCTATGAAACCTAAATGTAGGGTCTGTGGTAAGCCCGGGCACCCGGATTCTGAATGCCGGGAGAGACAAAAGCGCACGGGGCCACCGCACGCTCCGTCGGACCCTCAACCATCAACATCATTTAATAACTCGAGGTCATCATCTAATAATCAACTTTTCTGTAAATATTGTAAAAATAAGGGTCATCATATTACTCAATGTCGTAAAAGAAAATATAATAATGAACGGCGTAATATATCTAATTCTGATAATCGCGACAGACCGGCTGCGATGAATCATATTACATTCGAGCCGCCGATGTCACCGACACCTTATTATATTCCATGTGAAAATGATGACGACCCCAATAACTCTTTAAACTAAACCCACGGATTACGAAAGCGTGCCGTCGTTATCCGGATAAATTAGGCACTCGTAAAAAAACGCATAAAAATGACATTTCATCTCAACACGCTCTTACGAGAGTCCCCGAATCGTTGAGTCAAAAACATATTTCATCTCAGCATGCTCCAAAGAGAGTCCCTGTTTCGCTGAGTCGTGCCTCTGTTTCATCTCAACACGCTCTTACGAGAGTCCCTGAATCGTTGAGTCAAAAACATATTTCATCTCAGCATGCTCCAAAGAGAGTCCCTGTTTCGCTGAGTCGTGCCTCTGTTTCATCTCAACACGCTCTTCCAAGAGTCCCTGAATCGTTGAGTCAAAAACATATTTCATCTCAGCATGCTCCAAAGAGAGTCCCTGCTTCGCTGAGTCGTGCTTCTGTTTCATCTCAACACGCTCTTCCAAGAGTCCCTGAATCGTTGAGTCAAAATCATATCTCATCTCAGCATACTCCGAAGAGAGTCCCTGTTTCGCTGAGTCGTCCCTCTGTTTCATCTCAACACGCTCTTCCAAGAGTCCCTGAATCGTTGAGTCAAAATCATATCTCATCTCAGCATGCTCCGAAGAGAGTCCCTGTTTCGCTGAGTCGTCCCTCTGTCTCATCTCGACGCACTCCACAGAGAACCGCTGTTCCGTCGAGTCAAAATACTATTTTACCTCAACGCGCTTCTAATAGAGCCGCTGTATCGTTGAGTCCGAATCTTCCCTCTCACAATGAATCCGCTGTGCCGCAATCTAAGGAAGAAATTAAAACTAATCCTGAAATCCCTGTCTATGAGATATCTTCATACTCGAAGAAAGTGTCACTGCCTCACATATATATAACTACTTCGCTTTCTGTCCATCCGTTGCGTCTTCTTATCGATACGGGAGCGAGTATTAGTTTGATCAAACTGTCAAGTTTAACCAAAGCGCCTGAATTGTCTCGCGAAATAGTTAAGATAAAAGGCTTTAATAGCATTGGCACTTATTCAGAAACTTTAGGTACATGCCAATTAGACTTTACTTCGGAAAATAATCGCCACGAGTATAAATTTCATGTAGTTGACGATAATATTAACTTAGAGTATGATGGTATAATTGGTAGCGACCTTTTAAATCATTTCAAAGCCAATATAGACTATAACTCACAATCGGTTCATATATGCGGACAGAGTCTGGACATCAACTATATTCAACCGACTTACGTCATCCCCGCTCGCTCCGAAGCGGTCATCGAATGCGCAGTATCTAATTACTCGCGTGAACGTTATGATAACAATGAGGGCCTATTATTAGATCACTCTATAAGCGAAGGTATTTATTTTGCAAATTGTCTTGTTACTATAAAACCGAATAAAAGAATTAACGTAACCGTCTTAAATACTACTGATTCTGATGTCCAAGTCCAAAACTTTAAAGTCCAATTAACACCTCTTGAACGTAATATCACTACAGATTCAAACGAATCCGTCAACGCTTTATCCTATTCCGAATCTGACAGACCGCAAAGGGTCTTAAATCTAATACGCTGTTCTCATCTAAACTCCGAAGAAAAAGAAGCTTTGCTTGAATGTTGTTCTGAGTACACAGATATTTTTCACTTAGAAGGTGAACCTTTATCATTCACAAACGCGATCGAGCATACTATAGATTCGGGTGATGCGCCCCCTATTCACGTAAAATCGTATCGTTTCCCCGAGTGCCACAAAGAAGAAGTGGACTCACAAATTCGCAAGATGCTTGATCAAAATATTATACGCCCGTCAACATCACCTTGGAGCGCCCCTGTTTGGGTAGTCCCTAAGAAGATGGATGCTTCTGGGAAAAAGAAATGGCGAGTAGTAATAGACTACCGCCGTCTGAATGACGTCACTGTCTCTGAGAGTTATCCCTTGCCGCTTATCACTGATATTTTAGATCAGTTAGGTCACTCAAAATATTTTAGCACATTAGACCTGTCAAGTGGCTTCCACCAGATCAAAATGAATCCTCTGGACGCACAAAAAACGGGGTTCTCAATAAACACGAATTCTAGCACTGCAGGGCACTACGAATTCCTGCGGATGCCTTTTGGGCTTAAAAATGCTCCATCAACCTTCCAGAAGTTGATGAATACTGTCCTTTCTGGTCTGCAAGGCCTCCACGCATATGTGTATCTTGATGACGTAATAATCTACAGTAGTAATTTGATATCTCATATGGAAAAAATCAAGTTAGTCTTCGACCGCATCCGAAAGTTTAACTTAAAACTTCAACCGGACAAGTGCGAGTTCTTACGACGCGAGGTCGCTTATCTTGGTCATATAATCACAGATAAAGGCGTCTGTCCAAATCCCGAGAAGGTCAAAGCCGTCTCTCAATTCCCTACTCCCAAGAATCCGAAGGATATAAAATCCTTTCTAGGGTTAGTCGGCTACTATCGTCGTTTTATTAATAACTTCTCCCAAATCACTAAACCACTGACTGCCCTTCTGAAAAAGGATGCTATATTTCAATGGTCACATAGTCAAGAACAAGCGTTCTCCACCCTCAAGGATAAACTAACTTCAGCGCCTCTGCTTCAATATCCTGATTTTACACAACCGTTCCTTTTAACAACCGATGCTTCCAATTATGCGATAGGAGCCGTACTCTCTCAAGGTGCAATCGGCTCTGACAAACCTGTCTCGTATGCATCGCGTACCCTAAATAAAGCCGAGGGTAACTATTCAACTATTGAAAAAGAGCTCCTAGCGATTTTATTCGGCGTAAAAACATTTCGCCCTTACTTGTTTGGTCGTAAATTCAAAATAATTACAGACCACAAACCTCTAGTATGGCTTTTCAATGTCAAGGACCCAGGATCTAGACTCATTAGATGGCGTTTAAAACTTGAGGAGTACGACTACGAAATCGTTTATAAGAAAGGTAAATTAAACGCAAACGCCGACGCTTTATCTCGGTTCCCCGTAAATGTATTACAAGATAATGAAAGTTCTGATTCGATTATCTGCAACCCTGCAGAAACATCTAATAACGAAGAAGACTCACATAATCCAGCATCCATATCAGAAACTTACGAGCAGTTTCTTAAAATTATAAAACAATCCGATGTGTCATTCGACACCATCGTCCAAGAACACAACGAGTCATTAATGAAAGCAAAGTGTAAACTTATTGCCTATCCGACATCCATTGACTTAGACGAATCTGTGCCTTACTGCAAGGATATTATGGATGCCTCCACTAGCGAACCTAATATTTGCTACATAGAACGCGAATTAAACACTTACTATTCCACGTCTAATAATGACCATTTATTCACTCATTTATTTCTAAAAATAAATCATTATGACGAAATGAGTTATAAAGACATATTTAACCTCCTTCGTGATTATAGAGACATGGTAAAATATTGGTACATAGAAGAGAAAGAATTCGCGATATCGGACTTTACAGATCCTTACACAAAATTATCATACACAAAAATTTATAATATTTTATCATTTCTATTCCACAACACGAACATTAAAGTCAACATCTATCGTAACTCTATACGATACCCGACCCCTGACGAGGTCAAACGTATTCTTAGAGATAATCATGATTCTCCTCTAGCTGGCCACCCAGGTATATCGCGCATGTTTGAAAGAATCAAAACTCAATTTTGGTGGAAAAACATGAGGCAAGATATCGAGGATTATGTGAAAAATTGTCGCTCTTGCCAAATAAATAAACCTTTAAGACAAACAAATAAGGCCCCTATGATTATCACGTCAACGGCATCTCGGCCTAATGAAAAAATCTATCTTGATTTAGTCGGCCCACTCCCTGAAACACATGAATACAAATATAAGTTCTTGCTTACTCTGCAGGATGACTTAACTAAATTTTCTCAGGCCTACCCTATGCAATCCTGTTCTGCCGAAGAAACAGCGAAATCTTTAGTCCTATACATATCCCATATGGGAATTCCTAAACTAATAATATCCGATCAAGGCACCAACTTCTGCTCTGATGTCTTCAAACAACTTGAGAAGCTGTTTAGCATTAAACACGTGTTCGCATCTCCTTACCACCCTCAGACATGCGGTGCCCTTGAACGCAGCCATTCTACTCTAAAAGAGTATCTCAGATCATATATAGGTGAGAATCAACACACTTGGGACCTCTATATCCCTAGTGCTATGATAGCATATAATTCCAATATACATAGCACCACAGGTTACTCACCCCTGGAATTGCTTTTCGGGTTCAAACCCTACTTGCCTTCAAGTATCGATACACTTGATACTAATACCTATACGGATTACATCCGGGCCCTTAATCACCGACTATACTATAGTCGTCAGAAGGCTCTCCAAAATATTCAATCCTCTAAAGAGAAATCAAAAACTTATTATGATTCCCGCACGAAACCATTATCCTATAAAACAGGAGATATGGTATATGTCCGTTGTCACCATAAACAGAATAAGGCACTATCTCCAGTGTGGAAAGGCCCTTACAAAATAATAAAGTTGAATGGCAATCATTCTGTTACACTACTCATTAATCGTAAACATGTACGTCACCATTACGACGAAATCAAGCCGGCCGGTGACGTAACAGTCACAAGTATAACATTAGCGACGTAATGAATGATACACGAGCGCTTCATTGCTATTTCAGATCTACGCTGCCACCGCCGATCATATGCGAATATGTTTCTTCTATCGTCAGCAGTCCCGGCCTCTACTTTGATAAGCTCTTAGATATTAAGTTTACTAATAATGATTGGAATGTTATAGCATACGTAGATATAAGTCATGTACAACCTAACCTAGATAAAGTCGAATTTTTATTTGAAAAACTTAACGTATTTTGTAACTCACTAACTTCTTCTAAAATACAGTCCGACTGTATTAATTCGTTATCCGCTTTAAAAAATCGTCATATTCTTAACGTAAGCAAATTCTCTTCTATATCATATTTATTGGCTGATGAAAAACCTAATACGCGTTTTAAAAGAGGTCTCATAGACCTCGGTGGCTCACTGCTGAAAACCATTTTTGGCACTTTAGACTCTGAGGACGCGGTAAAGTTCTCAAAGGCCATAGAAGAAGTACAGACGGATGAAAAACGTCTTGCTCATCTCATGAAAGACAATATACACGTAATTAAATCTACTATATCATACTTCAATAACACTATATCTAAGGTGAATGAAAACGAAAATCACATATTACGGAATATGGAAACAATCTATAAAATATTAGAAACTGTTACAAATAGTAACGATAAATTAGAAATTAAATCTGAGTTAAGTTCTTTATTACATTCATTAGAGTCCATCATAATCACATTGTCTTTCGATATCGAAGATATTAATAATGCAATTCTTTTCGCGAAACTCAACGTTTTGCATCCTACTGTACTCAGTCCGCACCAGTTGTATAGCGAATTAGATAAGCATAGGAATAACCTTCCTAACCATTATGAACTCCCTGTACCTTTAACGTTACAGAATATACACGCCCTAATAGATATTTCTCAACTTGCGTGTTTTTTCCATTTAAATAGAGTTATTATTGTCGTTAAGATCCCTCTAATATTACCACAAGCCTATGACCTATATAGGATAATTCCCCTACCTGTTCCTTACGATATGTCGAAACCCGATACCTACGTTCTTATCGAGCCAACTAGCTCTTATGTGGCGATTACAGCTGACCGAATGTTTTATTCACTCATAACAGACATAGACAAGTGCAAAATAATAAGTGATAAGTGTTATGTGTGCGTATTAACTAATGTGTTTTCAGTGATAACCAGCCCTACGTGTGAAACAACTCTCTTAAGTGACGTAATTAGCAAACTTCCCGACGTATGTGTAACGAAACTTATTCATGGCTCAATCGATCTATTTCATAAGTTAACTTTAAACCGTTGGATTTTTGTACAGTCTGAACCTGGCAAGTGTCATGTAACTTGTAAAGATAAAGACACAAACTCCGACGTCATTTTGTTTGGTACTGGTATCTTGACCTTGCCCAGGAGCTGCAAGGCTTTTTATAAGACGTTGCAATTCGCCGCTGTAGGCGAAACATTCATTGGAAATATAACTAATAAAATATCAAACTTCAACATCTTACAAGATGATTGTTGTGAGCGTTCTAAGTTGAATAAAACCTTACAGCGATTACCTTTCTCAAAATTAAATAACTTAGATAACCTTGATTCTCTGCTACAAGCCAGCATCCACTTAGATACTTTTGAGGAGGAGATTAATAAGATAGAAAACCCATCTCATTTTCAAACTTATAGCACTCACTATTTATCCTTTAGCCTGTGTATCTCTGTGTTAACCTTGTTATATATTATATACAAGAGCCGCAAATCCTTTTGTTCTACTAACGCCCCATGCTGCATTCAAATATTTAACCAATGTCATAATACAAAAAATAATTCAGTTCCCGTTTCTCAAACCACATTTCATGGTGATAAAGTAACAACAATCAATAAGGATGAGTCAGAGTCTGTAGAAGACTTAAGGGTGACACCAACCCCTATTAAAAGAAACATTCTGTTTAGCAAAACTCACGATAATTAACTTGTGACGAATGCACATGGCTGGTTCCATCTATATTGTTATCCTCACTGAATCTAGATAAACATAGATAAATATTGTTTAAGCAATTTTTACTCTTAGTTTTAATCTTAATAATTTTTATAGTATTGTATCAAATCTTAAATAATGATAAATCAATTGTAATAATCATAATTTTAGAATAATGTTCTATTTGTTTCCTACTAGTAATTTTCATGTCTTCCTATTTTATATAAATCTTAAAAAAAGGGTTGTTATCTCGGTGTTTTATTCTTATTATAACTATGTTTCTTTTGTTTTTAATTGTCATAATATGTTGTAGTGCTTCGACGAAAATCCAATTTAGCATCCAAGACTTAGCAAACATTAACCCTTACATCTCTCATCACTTTCAGATGTGATGATCGATCTTAACGGGGGGGTTGTTATATCGGATTAACTATTACTTGGTATATAAATTAAAATGCTGAGTTTCCCATTGCATTTACGTCAATGCAATAGGAAACCGTTGTTATTCTCGTTAAGCGATTCTAACCGTTTTTCCGATCAGTTTGGATTGGACTTCCGTCGGGCATAGTAACTTGTAATACGTGTCTGATAATTGAATATATCTTTCTTTTAGCTAATTAAATTGTCTTTTTTAAAAACCGTCTTCCGACCCGCTCCGTAACAGCACCCAAGGGACCTCACCCTTAAAAGGAACAAAATGGAAAACACGGCTAATGATAAAATTCCCCAGGCGGGTCCCCTCCTACTCAAGGAGGGGGAATCCGGGCGGGTTTCCCCCTCTTCTCCCATTCTACGGAAAGCAGCCCCACCGTAACTTTGGGCAACATTAGTCCCGTGGGTCAACAAACCACCGCCGACCCGCGTCAACCTGCTTCGCGACAAAAGGAGCTCCGGGCTAACCTGGAGCAACTGTGCGGAGCAGAGGAACCGCTTGCCGAAGGTATCAAGAGCCGAGGAGGTTCCTGTCCCGATGCGGACCTAGGATTGCGAGGGTGCACTTCCAAATTCTGGAGGAAGCGCCTGAGAAGCACCAATTTGGGGTCAGGCCTCTCCTCCAGTGAGGAGAATCTGCCAGCCCCCAAAGTGCCAACGGCCAAAGAGGGAGGGCTCGCACGGTGGCGGGGGAAAGCCCCCGCTCAATTACTGGGCCGTGACCTGTGAGTCGGTTCGTGGCGTCTTCTCAGCACGCTACACCAGCTTCCACAGAACGCCCAGTGGGGAGCGTGGAGAGGGCTCCTGGACCTCCTACAATGGACCTGAGCGAGGACTCCTCTTCCTCGACGCCGTCCTTGCTAAGGCCCAACAAGGCGGAGACGAACGCCGCAAAGCGGGCGCAACGAAAGGCGGTAGCGGCTGACAAGGTCAGGGAGATGGCTCGACTGGCTCAAGAACGACGCTCTGCTCAGGTGGCCTCTGGAGAGAGCCTATCGGCGGTGGCGTTCAGTCGCCAAGCTTTGGACGGTGTGGACATCATTCTTAAGGTTGCTCCCAAATTGGGCAACCTGAAGGGCACATTCACGCGCGCTCTGAAGGACGACGAACGGACGCGGGCGACATCAAGGAGGTGGTTGGGGTCCTCATTAATCGCACAAGCTCTGAGGAGATGGCAAAGCTGTGGCGGGTGTGTACGGGAGCTTGCCGAGCAGAGGGCGGAATGGCAGCAGAGGCTTCCTGCTGCCACTGTGTCCGCTCCAATTGAGACCCCCGCCACCATCGGCTCCCTCACCGGCCCCTGCCCCTGCCCTGTCTGCGGATGCGGATATTCAGGGAATCGTCCGCAGCATAAATGCCCGCCTGCAGGCCTTGGAAAGGAGGCTCCTCCCGGCAGAAAATCTCCGCCCGCCGCTAAAGGAGGAGCCTGCTAATTCGGTCTCGGTATCCGCAGCCGGTAAATCTAAAAGAGCTAAAAGTCTCTGGGGAGGCCCAAAAAGCCTGCGCAGAACGCGTCAACATCCCGGACGATCGGCCGGCTGGGGCACTTTCAACGTTGCTTCCCAATCTGGGGGGGCCGAGCGCCGTTTGCAGGCGGCTCTACGTGGGAATCGTGCGATCTATGGCCCTATATGGGGCCCCGGTGTGGGCCTCTGACTTCAGGCATCGCTGTTCTGCGGAAACCATAGAAAGTGATGGCCGTCAGAGTCATACATGGGTATAGCACGATCTCCTATGAGGCGGCCTGCCTACTGGCTGGATCCCCACCCTGGGACCTGGAGGCGAAGGTCCTCGCGTCACTGTACCGGTGGCGTGTCCAGGCGCGAGAGCGGGGCGAACGGCCGATGCAGTGTCAGCTTGAGCAGCGTCGGTCGCAGCTCAAGGAGGTCCTGGTGGCGTGGCATCAGGACCCGAGGTGGCGGCGCGAAGTGTTCCACACGCGCCACTCTTAGACGTCACGGGGGGAGTCCTACACCTCACTCCCCCCCCTGACCCGAGGAGGCCCACGGTGAGGTCATGGCGGGCCAGCACCAATCGGGGGTTGCGGAAGCAGTATTAGTTCTCGCAACCCCCGGTGTAGGTGTGAGACGGAACACCCGGGTGGTTTTTAGTCAGTAGGAGTCTGACAGACGCCGTCACCCCAAGGCGGCGGACATTCCCACCCGGAAAAAAAAGGTTAACACATAAAAAGGGGCAAAACATCACCAATAGTCATTATTGGTGATGTTTTGCAGAACGGACCCGAGTATAGACATTAATCGCAACCGTCGTGCGTGTGTGAACGAATGTACGAACGTAAACGAAGCAATAGGAATATGTATGTGAGGATACGAAGTAGCAGGTGGTGTTCTGAATTTTCTGCCTATCATGGAAAAAAGACGTGAGTCGCAAGTTTATGTATGTAAAAAAAATGTTCTTTGATTTATTACAGCTCGGTTGATTCGAACATAATTTACTAAATTTCATTATTTGTGGAATTGTGTACTATTATTTCTACATTTGTTACACAGAAAAGAATCGAATTGAAGTGCTCAGTTGATTGATCGATCCTTATCCACAGCGGGACAATCAATAATCAATTATAATATCGTTACGAGCAACACTTTCCATGTCCTAATGCAAACAAACTTGACGTGGAAAAATATTCTGTAGTAATTTATGTTCGGGCTATTTGTATATAAATTTTGACAGTATATTTTTATCTATCGTGTTATTACGATGAGGGCAGAAGTAGAAAGGATTGGAGAAGCGGAACGCGCTCAATAAACGCCCAAGTAACAATGCATATGTAGATCTACAGAATGTTGATGACAGCTGTACCGTCTACAATTATCAAAGCGCATTGGTATATGGGGCATAACCCCAATTTAAAAATACGAACAGAGCACCTATAGCATTTAAGACTACGAAAATACTACCTATAGCACTTTAGGAAGTGTGTTCTAAGTAAAGTTATGGGAGCATATAAAGTGAGCGGCGTCCAGGTTTTTCAAGTAAGGATGTTTAATTCTGGTCATACCTAACTCTATTTTGTTGACAAACCAAGCTCTTTAATCTGTTGCTCTTCACAACAGATAAAAGTAAAAGATGAAACTACATAAATATCAAAGCAACAAACAAAAACGAAGTATTCGTGTAGATCTCCAGCTGTAAATGTGAACGCTCGGGTTACGTTTACGTCTGAGTGTCTGACATTTATTGCGAGATTCCCCGCGTCTTTAAGGACAAGACGAAAATTAGCAGACAGATATTGCGTAAATACGCAATTAGTCTTGTCTGTACACAGCTTTTCTGAGAAAGAATGTCCTGCACTGTGGGACCTGCAATGGGGACCCATTAAACACCTGAATGTTTTTAAAATAAGAGCAAATGTTCAGAATGTTTCAAGAATATAAGATAATCTTATTTTTTTCCTGATTCATCTAAATTTGAAAATACCCATTTACACATATACATTCTCTGATCAGTATCGGATCTGCATCAATATCGGTATAAAAGTGTGGAGGTATGAGGAACAGGGAGTAAAGTTCACTCATCCTCCATACAACAGGGAGGATCCTCCGGCAAGTCGGGTGTTATGTCCGGGAAATTTTGGTTTCCTTCATGAAATACATCTGTGAAAACTTTACAAACACATCAATATATAGCAGTTTGTGACACATTTCGCAAAATTGAGGACACACACCATCTGATCCAACCACTATTAACACCGATCTATCAACCTAGGAGACTGACATCTTGAAGCTACCTACAATACAGCACAGTTGTATTGCCTCCCAGTTGTATTAATCTCTGTGTGACGTCTCCAACCAGCTAAAGTGGGCTATAAATCGCACATGTCAGCATCAGGGAGTCTGGACATGTGCCAGTTCCTCGACCATTAAACTGCAAAGCTCTGCTCCTGATAATTGCACTCTACATCAGCGTCTAAGCAATTTTATGGTTGATTGGAAACTTGGAACAAATTGGGTGGAAGATGGTGGAATGAATTGGTTGAAGGTTATAAACACTAAAGAGAACGACTTTAAAGCAAGATTTTTAGTACTAAACCGATTTTCATTTGAAACTCGCAATGCTGTTATATTTTATCATAAGATTTTGTATTATTCTTTCGAATAACAGACCTCGTTCCTAGCCCAGTCAAATTAGGGTTTCACCTCGGAATGAAAGATAATAAGCTGCAAATTGGTATGAACCTTTGTTTTGTCATTCTAAATGTTGTCTCAAAAGTCACAATCGTTATCGTGTCCGCGTCTCAAGATATTCAAGGTCAAAGGTCACAGAAATCGGTTTTTCGCGAATATCTGGCTTCCTATCGGTTAAATGAGATTTGCATTTATAATAAAAGTTGTAGGCTATAAAATTCCCTACAACTTTTGTCTAAACTTTTTTTTCATACGACCAACCGTTTTGAAGTTAGAGCGCGAAGAGTGCACATCGTACAGTCATATACGGCCTAATGCAAGGTCAAGCGTGAGTTATGGTTATCAGTACTTTATAAAGTCAATTATTTACTTTTTAGGGTTAGGGAAGGACTTAGAACCTCAAGAATGGGGCTGGATGCTTGAAAATGAAATCCTGGAGCCCATACGAACGTTATTACCTCCAGCACCAGCCGAACTACTAAACGTAATATTTTCCAATTGCAAAAATGGTTGTGGTTCCCGCTGTGGATGCAGAAAATCAGGGCTACAATGTTCTTTAGCTTGCGGCCAGTGCAACGGACAAGCTTGTCTCAACGCTTCACTGTATCCAAGTAATCCCGATGAAGAAAATACATATGATCCCGATATTCTGGAAGGTTTGGAGATGAACATGACAGATAATGAGGATGATGACAATGAATCGAACATTTTTGAGCGACAAGAAGAAGAAGACCACGAAGAAGAAGAATATAATTAGCTTCCATTTCCAATTTCATTACAATTAAAATCAACAAAGATACTTTTGATATTTGAACTCACATTTTGATAAATGTATATTATGCCGTATTTAATAATAAATAAAAATATGTGTAAAATATATACTCTTACTATCATTTTAACTTAAAATAAAACTAAAATATATAATCCAGAATTAATAATATTTTATACTTAAATAGTTAAATATGAATAATTATATATAAATAATCAAGTTACTTACTTTAATTAAATATAAATAATTAATAGTTAGTACATAAATAATGGGCACTGTTTAATAATTATAATTTCCAAGTAAATAATTGACTTTATAACGTACTGATAACCATAACTCACGCTTGACCTTGCATTAGGCCGTATATGACTGTACGATGTGCACTCTTCGCGCTCTAACTTCAAAACGGTTGGTCGTATGAAAAAAAAGTTTAGACAAAAGTTGTAGGGAATTTTATAGCCTACAACTTTTATTATAAATGCAAATCTCATTTAACCGATAGGAAGCCAGATATTCGCGAAAAACCGATTTTTGTGACCTTTGACCTTGAATATCTTGAGACGCGGACACGATAACGATTGTGACTTTTGAGACAACATTTAGAATGACAAAACAAAGGTTCATACCAATTTGCAGCTTATTATCTTTCATTCCGAGGTTGACCCCTTTTTTTACCTAATTTGACTGGGCTATCCTGCATTTTCTGACAGCGTATGGCTACAATGAGAGTTTACCATTGTAGGGTCCCATGTAACATGAGACTGGCGTTATGCCACTAATCGGTTATAAATCTATTTTCAGTAAGATGTTGTGAATCCATGATTGAATGTAAAATATTCATACACAAAACATAAAAACTAACATAGATTAGGTACCTTAATAAAATAATAAATAATAAAAATAAAAAGCCTTTTATTTCTTGCTTTACATAATACAATTTCAGTATCAGTGTGCATGCAAAAAAAATAAAATAAAAAATATTAAAATAAATGTGTGATTAGCAATTAGATGATAATAGTAATAATTATTCCAATCCATTATATTTTACAAAATTCATTTTAAAAAAGAAAACAATATAAATACGATTAATTAATTTTGGAATATTTGAAGTTAAAGTTAAATTAGGCATAAAATACTTATTTAATATTTTGAGCAAGAACCCTCTCCGTTAAAGGTAAAGGCCTCCTCCAGAGTCTTTTTGGTAAACCTGTGAAGCTTATGATGTAACGTTTTAAATATTTTTCAATCGTGCTACCTAGTTTTCTAATTTATGAGATATCAGTAATATCAAAGTTTATGTTTATATTTTCCAAACACTCTGTTAAACACTGTTCATTGAGAGTATGTTTACTAAGTTTTAAAGTTATCTTCTTATGTAGGTATTCAGATGACTGTTGTTTCTACGGTTTGTTATTATTTTTCTCTGGAAGGTTTTGGTCGTAATCCTCCACGGTGACCGGCCGGCTTGGAAGATGTTTTTTATTCTTTATTTGTCCACTTGTCGTGTTTTCCACGTGAGAGGGGGGCGGTTGTTGCTGTTGTTTATAGTTTTTATTAAATTGTTCGGTTGGTGGGTTTCCGGAGTTTTTGTTGGTTAAAAAACTAAGTATTCCTGGTTTAAGAACTCCTTCTGATATACTTGATGATCTCTGTAGTCCTTTTTTTGTCTGGGTTTTGTTCTTTTTGTTTACTTGTGTACCTTGTACTGGTCCTGTAGGATCATCCGGTGAAATTGGTAGGGTTCTTTTCTTATTGCCTGATAAATCTGCATTATTGCGGCGTATTATTAATTTATCATATCTGATGGTGGCATAGTTTCCTTTCTCTCTTTCTATTTTCATTTGTTCTAGTAACTCCTTTCTTTTTTCTAAAATGTGTTGTGGCAAGTCTTCGTTTATATAATAATCAGTATTTTTTAATATTTTTCTCTGTTTATAAATTCTTATTTTTGTGCCCAGTGTAGCAAATGTTACAGTGATCGGTCGGGGTTTTTCTCCTTTCTTCCCTATTCTCCTAATTTCTTGTATATCTCGGTTCTCTAGCTCTATAGAGAAGTAGCGTTTAATGAAATGTATGATGTTTTCTTCTGAGTTTTCATAAGATGTTTCCGTCTCCGCTAAGCCGAATATAACGATGTTCCTCTGTCTTGAATGCTTCTCTAGGAAGTATATTCTTTTCTCCTGGTTTTCCAGCTTTTTTTCTAGGCTATCGTGTATTTTTTTCATTATTTTGAATTTTTCTTCCATTTTGAGATTTATGGTATGAGTAACTTGTTGCGTAACGTTGTCCGCTGATTGGACAATGGTCAATTTTTGTTCGTTAAGTTCGCTTTGTATTTTTCGGAGCATATTCATTATTTCTTCCATGGTTTACACAGTATTATCTTTTATATTAGTAAGAAAATGTTTGTTTTGCTACTTGTTCTGCCCTCTATTAGCTTGGTTAGGTACTAGTACGAGGAACACTGACTTGGTGTACCTCGAGCTTGATCGATGTTGATGTGTTTTTCTGATGTAATTGCCTTAGATTACAGGTACCCTCTTTTTGGTATAATCTAAAGTAGCAAGCTTTTATTATTTTGTTGGTTAGGATTAATTTTTCACTTTATTGGTGATTAATATAATTGTTGAATTACTTACTGTTGCTCATAGGTTATGTAGATCAACTTTTTTGCGCATAAAAGTCACTGCCAAAATAGTATTACCGTTGTTTAACATCACTGTTTTGCATGTATTTAGATGGATATTCACTGGTTTTGGTGCTTTGTCCACAATATAAGTTAAAATTCCTTTGTTTATGTTTCCACTGCACTTGGTTTTATGCCGAATTTCACCCGTTTATGTATTTTTAATCCACAATTATTACGGAGCCGATACGTATCGTGGCTTAGTGGCGCCCTCTCTCGAAGTAAAGACGAGATTAGGTACCTTACCACTTGCAAATAAATAAACTTTAAATTGTACACATCGCAGGACTGTGCTATGTGTATCTCTCTCACCAATGGTTGGAATATTATACACTGATTTTGTTATGTTATTTTTTTTTTGGGAAGGTAAAAACTAGTGCTTGACCGCAATCCCGCCTGATGATAAGCAGTGATTAATTCGTTGATAGTTAAGCGAGCTAATTTATTAAGAGCCTATTCACTCTAGCCTTGAAGACACTCAAATCGTAGGCCGATGGAAACACCGCCGCTGGCAAATTGTTCTGGTCCCTCAATGTACGCGGTATAAAAGAGGAGTCAAAATGTTTCTTCCGGATCGTAGTGGTGTTAACAACGTACAGTGTCGCCAGGATTGATAGTACACTGAAATTTTCATTATACCTGCAAAAAGACGTGCAGTATAGCGTGCGGATCGCCTCCACCAAGGCGTGCTGCACGCGCGCCAGCCAACAACACGCGCATGCAAAACGGAGCCGCGAAGCACAGCCGTCGCTCCCATGGAGACCACGCACGCATCGCCTGGAGGATAAGGAAACGGTCAGTGGAGTTCATAGGGTAGGCAACAGAATCATAGGAGCTTCGATTAAGTTCAACATTGTCAGCACATTTTCATACAATAGGATAGAAAATGTATATTTGCAAAGAATGTACCTAAGTATGAAATATACAGGCGACTTGAATGTCCATACATTATTTATATCAACTATCCATAACCGTGCAAATAACAAAATGGATATATCTAAAAGCATTTTAATGCATAATATATATGTCCATTTTCTTATTTGCGCGGTTTTGGATTTGAACCGTAAATCTCATCCATGAGAAGCGAGGCCTTTATTACTTGGTTAAGACCTCGCTAAAAGCAAAATTTTTGAATAAACTAATCTTCTCTCTATAAACTAGTCAAGTTGCTGATTTCAACAATAGTTCATTTTACAAATCAATACGTCATTCTTTCAATTACTGTTTGGTAACCATTTAAAGGCGAAGGCCTCCTAAATCTTTGCTATATTTATAAACAAATGCGTGACTGCAATCTGATGGTAAGCAGTGATGCAATCGTTGATGGTCGCGCTCAAAAAACTGAGTGAATAGGAAAGAAGACGGCAGTTGAGCGAGGTGATGCAATGTTAAACCCGTTGCTGCACCAGAGGGAGATAGATCTGGAGACCCTCCAGGATCTAACTCCCGACACAACAACATTTGCCGCATCGTACCCGGCACATATCGCAACACAACTTCTCAGACCCGCAGGGTTATCGCGTAACACACTAGCAATGGGTTTCATTTTGACATTTCAACAACATTCATTGCGTTATTTACGTTATTGAGCAGACATATTTTTTGAACATATGGAGCAATGAATTAGCAATATGCCTCAATATGAACCCAATTGATAGTAATAGTGTGTTACGCAATTAGGGAGCCGTCGCCTCGGTAATCGCAATTAGGTAGCCTCGGTACGGTTTCACCAGACATCATGCCGGAATACGACAAATCGCTTGGCGGCAAGACTTTGTCTGGTGGATGGTAACTTCTGTCGAAAGCCGATGTTAAGGCCTATCACCGAGAAAATGGGTTTGGATATAGGATACTTTTATCCCAGCAGTACGTTCCATGGGAGATTTTATAAGTTTTAAGATGTCAGAAGCGTTACATACATTGCTATAGCCACCGGTCTTGTGATTATCTTACCTTATAAAGTCCGATGAGACTGCCGAGGCTGTAGACAGCGAGCGCGAGGTATCGCAGTGGCGCCGGCGCACAGTACACAGTCGCTGTCACCATTGGGATCGCGCCTGAAGACAATGGAAACTATCCTTTAGTGGATAACAGCAGTTGTTAGAGTTATTAAGAATATTACTAATCCATTTTTTCATAGGTTTGAATAAATAATTCACCGTTCAGTCAGTCCGTAAACGTGAGTGAACTGTGAATATGCAAGCCAGTGCGATCAAGTCTCATTTAATGTTTTGCGTAATTATCCCTTTGTAGGTATATACGAAATGAAATACTTAAATGTTAAGATCTTATTAAATCCGTTTTCATGGTAAAGGTGTCAGGCGTTACTTAAGACTTATATCAATATTCTACCAAGCTTGCAGCTAGTAGAACTCCAATAATAGGTTTCGCATTCTGGGTCAATTGTAGATCCCAGTGGGCACTCAACTCAAACTCGAAGCATTTATTTTAATGAAACCAATTACAGCTGGCACTAAATTGTTAAGGGGTCGGTTTAATCAAAATGATAAAGCTAGAAAGAACAGCTTGATGAGCAATAAGTATGTAAGTATTGTTGAATTTTATTGAAGAGCCCGCAGTTGAGGATCGCACAGGAAAAAAAAAAAAAATCGGCCACATCTAGCACATAACATGTACTAAAAGTGGAAGTCAATTAGTAGTATTTTTTGGTAATACGACTTTCAATGAAACATGGCAGTACAAATGTAGCCCCGGGAAATATCGGAACGGAGAAATTCCGACAAAATCGACATTGGAGTTGGCATTCCTTTTTGTTAAATGTCCAAATTATAGTTAATTCGTAAATACTTCTGTTGGTATTTATATTGTTCTATGTTCCGATTTGCGTCGAGATAAAATATTCATAGTATGCTCAGAGTGAAATAAAAGGAAACGTTGTGGACAAATTGATTATTACGTAATTTTATCTTCTATTAACATTTTGCGCAATTGAGAGGATTTCTTATTTTATTATTTATGTACACACAATAAAATACATAAGAATAGGTCAAAATTAAGATCTAATTACAAAGGTGCTGCTTATTTCTTAAGAAATCTCTTCCAGCCGACCTACGAAAGGAGAAGTAAAATTGGAATGTAGATAATAGTGTGTAAGAACAAGGAGAAAAAAATATGAATGTGATAAGTATAGTAGCAGTTTACGAGAAAAGAAAGACGATTAAAATGAAGATATTTAATCTTCATTTTAAGCGTCTTTCTTTTCAATCAGCACAAAATCTGGGTCAAAGTAACTTATTGCAGCGGAAGTCATGAGTAAAAGTTTTGCACTTCCAATATTCTTCGTTTTTTTTACTCTGGCTTCTAGCCAGGGTCCAATTCCAGGAAAACATCTTGAGGAAACCTGGACTTTAAGTCTGAAATCGCCAACCCGCATTGAGCAAGCGTGGTGATTACGCTCAATCCATCTCTGCATGAGAAGAGTGCCTGTGCCCAACTGTGGGACGATAAAAGGTTGTTGATGATGATGATGATACCCAACAAGGTTCTATTTGAGAACTTGCAAGCATATTACCCATTGTAAAAGATCATTCGCTTGGCGAGTACGAGGCGTTAAATGAAATAGGACGTGTTTTTATATTAAGAACTAGCTTTCTACGCGGGCGAAGCCGCAGGCGGAGTTCGGTTATATAGCGTTTTTTACATTTCCCTCGGGAATATCAAAAAATTTCAGGATAAAAATGTACCCTATTATTTAATCCGGACTTCTAACTATACGTCTGCAAAATTTCAAAGCAATCGGTTCAGTAGTTACGACGTGAAAGCGGAACAAATAAACAAACAAACTCACTTTCCGATTTATAATATTAGTAATGATATTAAGACTTGTGTTATTTGCCTTTTACTAAGCCTAAAGACTTGCATAGAAAGCATATGGAACATAAATAGAGTTATGACCTACATTAGTTGCACAATTGAACATTATAATTAAGAATGACCAGCAGAACTTACAAGCCATTACATAACTTAAGCGTACTGTACATCGTCCAAAAAGTTCTCGATACTTGTCAATCTAATGATTGATGCCTTTTTAATGATGCCCTTACCGAAATAAGTTTTATTATAGGTAATAAATCGCCTCAGTTAGCGAGACATGTTATTCTTGGGTGCAGATGTTACGAGAAAATGTACGTTCTTTCTCTGAACCTCTTTTAAGAGGCTTTAGTTTGCGACACCGCCATTTTGTGGTTTTCGCCGAAGAATGTTTGTTATTTTATAACAAGCTCAGGTTTACTTTTGCCGTGAAGAAGCTGAGCGAAAAGCGAGGAAAGAAGAATAAATGTTCTTATTTCAAGTAAAGTGCACCTTGTTCATTGGGACAGAATAAATAACTTTTATCGGTACCTAGTTTTATTTTTCAGCAGCTATGAAATATGTAACATTGAAAATATATCATATACTCTTTGTTGGCATTGAATAGTTTTGCGAATTAATAGAACTTTTATTTAATTTATCTAGTACCGTATGAATTGTTGTAGGTTTCGATAAACTTTGACATGGCAATATTTATTACTGGCTGAAATTTTTGTTGAATTCAGCAATTGAAAACAAGTAATTCGTCGACTGTTTGCCAATATGGATGCGAGCAGATTTAACGACATGAAGTTGAATGTAAAATAGGACTGCTGCTAGACGTTACGATCGAGCTATATCTAATGCTTGATTTTTTTTATTCGCCATTTTTGTTCTATTTTATTTCATTAATACGACAAGAGTAATTTTTTTTGTAATGTTTTTCTAGCGTGTTTCCTTTGAGTCAATTTCTACCAGTAAGAACAAAATACATTTTATTATTGTTTTGATAAACCAGTGTGTTGTGTTTCAAAAAGTTTTTTTTTTTTTTTACTTTAAGTAATAGTGTTTTAATAGCAATTTTAACGAAACACGTGCAAGTGACTGCATACAAACTTTCCTCATTTTCAGGTTTCAAGTCACGATCTTGCCAAGTATATGCTGAAAATGTTATTATATCGAAGTAAACGCGCTGGACGCTGATACTGTTTCCTTTTTTAATTTGTCATCTGAAACGTATTTATTTAACTTTGCTTACGATTTTTGATTATAAGGAAGTGTGTTAGTGATCTTTTCGAAATTGTTCCTGACTTGTTGCATCTAAAAGAAAAGCATTACCTATTGAGAAACTGCAAAGACAAAATAAAACTCAATCGCTGAAACTTTCAAAGAAAACGAGAAGGTCACATTCAAACTGAGTTCCAACCCAATTTTCTTTTAATTTTGGTCTTATGCGGCGTGTTTCGGTGACATAACAATATAGATATCTACATTATCAAAATCAAAAGTCATTTATTCAAATTAAGCTAAGAATCAGCATTTTTTGAACGTCAATCCATACTAATATTATAAATGTGAAGGTAACTCTGTCTATTTGTCTGTTACGCTTTCCCGCTTATATCTCTCAACCGAGTTTGATGAAATTTGACACAGACAATCTTTAGACCCTGAGAAAGGACATAGACTACCTTTTATTGAAAAAAATTGATATTCCCGAGGGAAATCTAAAAAGCGCGATATAACCGAATTCCACGCGGGGGAAACCGCGGGCGAAAAGCTTGTATTACATACTGTCTTATGTAATACTAGCTTTCGGTTCGCGGCTTCGCCTTCCTCCAAAACGCCCACATATCAACACTTCCTAGTGCTTTCGCTGAGAAGAGTGAGCGAGAGAAAGAGTGGCGGAAAAAACTCCCCAGCAGCACAGCTAAAGTTGTTCAGTTCATTTAAAAAAACATATGACTTTATACAATACTATATATAGTAATAAACACAGCATTTCATTTCTCATCTAATGTTATGGAATTTTTAACTGAGTATTACCTTTCATACTGAATGGCCTGTATTTTCTCCCCCTCCGCTTTTGTATTTTAGACTCTCTCCCCAATGTTTATAGCTTTGCACGTCACTCCGGGATTCCCACTTAAGGTAAGGTATTAAGATTAGTCATTCGATATAACGGGATCGAGGAAAATTTACTTTTAATTTGCCTTTACTCTGTCTTGGATTACTACCTTTTTGGTTTTATCAGATTTAATAGCGAGATTGGGGCAAGCTCTTATGGTTTGCGATGTAGAAAATATTTTAATAAGATTTCGTTTTGTTAGCGTTGTAAGGTTTTAGCTTACTAAACAAAGGCCTGATAATACAATTAAAATTAACGCGGGAGCATTCATCATTCGGATGCAGACAGATTCAGCATCGTAAATAAACCTTAAAGGCGCAAAAGAAGACGATGCCCGTTAACCATAAAATTAAAAGTCACAAAGGTTCAAGAAATCCTTAAAAAATATAAAGGAAATACAAAAAAAAACATCTTTTCGTTTAAGTAAGGCTTTACAACGTTTTCAATTGGCAAATGCGTCCCATTTTGCGGACTCTGGCTTACGAGTTCTGACTTAAGAATTTCGAGTTTACCAGTCCCGGGAGTACAGCTCTGTAACAAAGACTTGTCATACTTTGATGTATCTTTTGTCCACGGAGGCTTAAGGCGATGCTCCAGTTAAAAGGCGGATTCGTTTTAGCTTAAGGGGTGCTTCGCGTAAAGTCGGATGTTCCTTGTGTTTGAAATTGTTATATTTTTTAAACATGTCTTTGTTTCTGATCTTCGCTTCTATATTGGAAAGAAGATTATTTTTGTTGTTACAAAAAGACAATGTTATGTAAATTGTCTGTAGTGAAAGTATCTTCAGGGTAATCATACTTGGTACGGTTTGCTTATAATTGCAACGGTCATGCAATATAACAATCTAAATATAATAATACATATATTTGTTTAGCAGTAAACAACAATCCATAGCTTAAAATACTAGTAAATAAATTTCTATAGACTACTAAGTATTAAGGCCATGTACAGAATATAGGATGCACAGTCATCTTTAAACATAACTGCTTATAAATAGGGCACGTACAGACAGTCCCGCTGCTCTCTGCGCGATGTCTCCGTTGTGCACTCGATCGTTCACAGTTTATTGCCATTTTATGCGGAAAATATCTCCATTATTTGCTCTATAAAAAACTCTTTAGTTTTTAACTTTAGATTAATCTTGAGATATTTGGTTAGATCGGAAAGGAAGAAAAAATAACTAATAAAGGCTGATTTTTCAATCAATTGATAGATAATTTGAAAAATAATTTTGAAAATTTGACAGTTATATAAAGTGACACATCTTGTATTCCTATTCCTCGAATAAAACATATCTTGAGTTTTTTGACAGGAAAGCTAAGATAAGTAAGATAAGTCACGCGTATTTTTCATTGGACTTTTATAATTATTTATAGTGTCGTTTACTAAATAAAAGCGCGTGATTTATGTAGTAAAAAGTGCATTCAGTGAATAATTCATAAAGAATATTGAAATATCGTAGCATAGTGGCCACATCATAGCTTTGCATCAAATCTCCTAGTAGTCGGCAAACGCGGCCGTTTTTTTCAACTGTCATTGGCGATATCCTCCATTATTATGAAATAATTTTTTTAAAGAATTTCTATAATTTGTTATACGTGTTATTGGCAAAATTGTGGTGTCTAACCACAGAGGCCATTGAAGAGTTGAAGTAGTATTCACTCTTAAGAAAAGAAAGAAACATATCTTCTTAATTATATTAGCTATTTAGTTGTGACACGTTAATTGAAGTTAAATAATAGAATGCATTATTTTGTAAAAAGTAATTATAATTAAACGAATAAAAAAATGGGAGTTTTGGAGGAAAGTCAAGCTGAGTGTCACGCTCGTTTTTCATTGGAATTTTAAAATTATTTATAGTGTTGTTTACTAAACAAAAATGCGTGATTTATGTAGTAAAAAGTGCATTCAGTAAATAATTCATAAACAACTTTGAAATATCGCAGCGTAGTGGCTACATCATGACTTTGTTTCAAACCTCCCTCGTAAGACTGTTCACGCGGCCGTCTTTTTCGACATGAATAATTCACTACGTGACATTGGCTAAATGCACAAATTGTGCGAAGCCAAAAAAGAAAGAAAAAAGAAAAACATGATTGTACACCTTATTTTCATGTGTGTTCGTGAGTGATTTTGGTGTGCTCGTTCTACCGCTGCTTAACATCGCTTTCGCTTTAAAGAGATAAAGCTACCCACAACATCGCATTATTCACATAAGGGTTATTTTAGGTTACCTACAGTCACCTAGTTCCAGATTGCTTGGGTCTAAAATACCAGTGTTTGACCTATTATTTCGCTGAACTGTAAAAGTCAGCTGAATTAGGTTACAGCAGTATTTACGAGCGGCCGCCGCTGTTACTGCTGTAAGGTTACTATATCTCACAGTGGTATTTTTCAAGCTATTTTTGGTTTTATAGCTAAACAAGGCGTGTACCTCTCGGTACATATATGGTAACACGGACATAGGATGTGAAGTTTGTTACCATTGATTCAGTACACGATTCGGAACTTCCAGTGTTGAAATTATAAGGAACGTTCGTCCAAAAGTTCATGCTTTGTTTAGTCCATTGGTTTAGTTTAGTCTTGTAATCTGTATAGATGTAATAATAATACGTTTATTATCAAAATAGTTGTCTGACAACATAACGATTAGGAGAACAATTATAGTAAGCAACAATACTTTAAGAGAGACGAGTAAAGTAGGGTCAAAAACAAAAAGAAAAAAAAAGCCCTGACTCTTAAACCAGGAAGATCCTGTATATTAGGAGGTGAGGAGATGTGCCTATAGGACACCCACTTTTCGCCAATTATATTAAAGGCCCGTGTAATAGGGGTGACCTTTATATCCAACGAAATTTGCTAATTCGCACTGGGTAGAATAGTTGGTAAGTCCGATTAAGTAGATCTTTTAATGCTCTTTTATGATAATATGGTAAGCAGATATGCAAATTTAAGCACATTTCCAAAGTAATGTTTTTACTGCTGCTGAGGCTTCCATTTTGGCAGTTTAATAATATAATGATTATTATTATATACTTCGTAATTAGGGTTCATGATTTCTCGAGCTTTTCAATTTCTCGGGTCCCGAGAATTCGCGACGCAAATTTCTCAGGTCTTCTCGGGTTGTCGGGAAATTTACATTTACGTACGTTTTGTCATATTAGTTGGTATCAATAACGTCAACAAATTGCTAATTAACTTTAAGAAACTACAGAAGTAATATTATTTAGACTCATAATTATAATGATAGCACCATTTTTCGATGGTTATTTAGAACTTATAAAAAAAGTGACTCATAATTATAATGATAGCACCATTTTTCGATGGTTATTTAGAACTTATAAAAAAAGTAGCTTCTATTAACCTAAACAAAAAAATATACATGAAAGAAAAAAATAATTTATAGATTGCGATTAATGTATGTATTAAATTTAATAATAATATATACTAAGACTAAAGCCGAGAAAGGTAAATCAAGTATGGCGTATATATTAAGACTTAGCTCGCGAGATTGTCGACATGTGGAATAAGGATAGCAAATATTGTACTGATAGGCGTGACAGCCAATGGAGTGGGAGTCTGGGTCTGGGTCCACTTTACTTTTTTTTTTTTTTTTTTTTTTTTTTTTTAACGAGTGGAAATGCCACTCGTTAAAAAATGGACATGCCAGGCCGCCCCATGGGTCCACTTTACTAGTCTAACTGTTGATTTTGGCTAAACTTCGATATTTTCCATGAATTGACTACCGTCTGACCTCCACAACCTGAAAGCGATTTCGAAGCATTGTAGTTACACCAATTGTTGGATTTTTGAGGGTTCCAACAACCCGTAACGACTGCCATTGGATGTTCGTATGGCAACTGGGACCAACGGCTTAACGTGCTTTCCGAGGCACGACCAGACCAATGCAAATTTTCATTTTCATGCATACAAATATTTACACTGCGCGGGGATCGAACCCGCGCTTCCTTATGCAGCGGCCGCGTTCGCTACCGCTACGCCACGGAGGCTGTGTATACAGGGTGCCAGGGAAACGCTTCCGAAAACGAAGACAGGTGATAAGGCTAGTGATTCTCGATACGATACCATCAAAAAATGAGGATTTTTTTTAACAATTTTACTTAAGCATTTTTCGTACACTATGCTGTGGGAACAGTTAAATGAGTTAAATGAAACCATTATTTGCGATTAAACATTTTTTTTTTCTTTACAACTCTAACAAGCTATGTATTCGTAAATACTTATAAGCTGACCCGCTCGGGTCAAATACCGCGTGCGGTCACCGACATCGCAACACGCTACGGTTTACCTTGACCTTGACGCGCTTAACCTTGAGGTCCATATCGAAGGTACTTAGATAAAAAGACAATAGTTTTAAATTGATGCACTGTCGTGAATTTAATAACAGTTTTGTATTATGTCGATAATCGATAGTAAATGAAATAAAGTAAAAGATCGCTGACATCAGCTGTAATTGACTAAAAAATTTTCATCGCATGTACAGGTGCGCCCGTGAATCAATTGAATTTGAACTTTATAACAATGTAATTAAAGTCACACGATGCGTGCTCGTTTATTGCAAGAACTGGATCCTTCATTTAGTAAGTAAACCTAATCAATTTAAAGTGAATAATTAAATTAATTGAATCTAAGAAACCAGTTAAATCTTATTTAAAAGTTAGAAAATGAAAACAGTTTGTAATAAAGCATAAGTACAATTTCCTAACAATTAAAATGAATTGATTTCTGATCTCGTAATTATTCTTTTAGCATTTTCGCCTCTGTAAACACACCGCTTTTGCCGCGGGGACTCCCCAGTCCCCCAAAGCGTTTGATCTTCATAGTACCTCTTTAGTTAATAATAGTGTTCCTTACGACTCGGTTCGTGAGCTTGTGCGTTACGTTTTTAACAAATTATTTAATTATTGTTTTGTTAGTTTTAAATTTGTGTTTAGTTATTAGGTATTGTTACGTTTTTAGTGCTGTTTTATTCTTTTTAGTTATAACTTTTTGTTGTTTTAAACGATGCCTGAGGCATACGTGTACAGTGCTCGTGAATATGGTCCGTCAACGTATGGGCTGGTATTTTTAATGGACGAATTCTAGGACCAGTGTTTCTACCGCCGCGCCTCAATGGATCAGCATATCTTAATTTTATAAATGGACATTTAAATGATATGCTAGACAATGTGTCTGTGGCTGAATTTCTTCGAGCATGGTTCCAGCACGATGGCACTCCACCGCATGTTACGCGTCCCGTCCGCGAGCGTCTCACTGAGCTTTTTAATGACTGCTGGATCGGAAGGCTGGGGTTCACCCGACTTACGCCATTGGACTTCTTTTTATGGGGGTATGTGAAAGAAAGAGTGTTTGATCGGGAATGTGACAGTGCTGATGAAATGCGGGGCAGAATAGTGAGTGTTTTTAATAAACTACGTGAAGAATGTGTTCACGGATCGACACAGCGACGGGCCCGGCTTTGTATTGAAATGAATGGAACTCAGTTCGAGCCAAACCTCATAAGGTCGCAAAGGATTTAGACAGGTACGTAAAATGCCTCTGTCAGCTTTTTACAATGGACTACAATTGCGATTTTGAAAGTGATGTTTGTAAATTGCGTATAAATCGGCTCTTTTCGGCGGCGGCTCTTTTAAGCGCGGGCGCGGTAGTGCGACGTCGCCTTGCGTGTCAGTGACCTCATGTTTCGTACGCTATCCAATGCTTGTTTACGAAATATGAAGTCTTGAAAATAATCAATTTAAAGCGAAAGGTTATTGGTATCCGTTTGCATTTAGGTTGTATATAATCTACGTTCTGGCTTCGGAAGCGTTCTCCTTACACCCTGTATTTTGTTTTAGTCGTGATAAGATTTATCTGTATAATTTCCATTTTAAATTTAAAATTAGACTATAGGTACATGTCTAGAGTCGAAACACCAATGAACGTGTAAAAGCAATGCCGCAGCGCGCTTGTACCGAGTTCTAAGGTTGAACTGCGCTTTGGCCCACGCTGCCACGCAACTTAGCAAACAGCGATTTAATTTCTATATAGGTACAGATGACAGCACATGAACCTACTACAATTTGTCAGATTTCCTTATTAGATTTTCAACTTTATCTCTAAAGCATTAAGGCTCAAGGTTGATTGGGAATATGACAGTTCAAGGTAGCCTGACTTGCTGTCGTCTGTACATGATTTCTCGAGTTCTCGACTTTTCTCGATTGCTTGTTTTTTTATAAATTATAAACTAGCGCTTGACCGCAATCCGGCCTGATGGTAAGCAGTGACGCAATCGTTGATGGTAAAGCGCACTAGTATATTAAGAGCCTATTCACTCTAGCCTTGAAGACACTCAAATTGTAGTCCGACGGAAACACCGCCGCTGGCAAATTTTTGCAGTCCCTCGATGTACACGGTATAAAGGAGGAGGCGAAACGCTTCGTCCGGATCGTAGAGGTATTAACAACGTATGGGTGGAAACTCGTCGTACGACGGGTTGTGCGATGGTGGAACGGAAATGGGGGAATTAAATCATGCAAGTCCCTCGCACACTCCCTAAAATGCCCAAAATTTCCCGGAAACAGAACCCAATGATTTCCCGGGGATTCTCGGCTCAAGAAATCCCGGGAATTAACTCTATTCGAAACCTATATGAAAAAAAAATACGGGTATTATCCCTATTTGTATCTTTTTTTTTGCTGCCTGTGTCTTGCCTGAATGGCGGGACTCAATAGGTTAGAGCTGAGGCGTAGGTGTGCGCTGTTGATGCACTACTGTTTATTGCTCAACAATAAGATCAATGACGCGATCACACTAGGTTGCTGTTCATTGTTTGACCGTCTGAGGATGTCACGTGTCTGTGTCACGCGGTGTCTGGTCGCGGCGTCGCCAGTATGCGACGTATATACCAGTATGTACAAACCAGGCGATCAGTCTGCTGAACGCTCTAATTGCTCAGGAGTCTGAAGTTGACATATTTATGTATACCAGCAATTCTATGTTAATGTCTGTATGAAGTTTTTTTTACTTAAATGGTATGTTGTTGACTTGTTGCGCGTTTTGTGTATACTCTAAGTTCAGCAAATATTTGTTATGTAAATAAATAAATGGGAACATCTGCGTACCGTCTATGATTGTTCATTTTGGCATATGTAAGCGGCCTATGTCTAGCAGTAGACATAGGCCGTGACTGTATAATTTTTATTATTCATTATAATCGAAAGATCAAACCCTCTTTAATATAAATTAAATTATATTTATCCCCTCCAGTGTAGTATTATCGAACCTGTTGACCGTTTCCACTTGTGGCCGAAGTGTTTTCACTTGAATTTTTTATAGGAAGATAAAATGGTTATCTTATAGTCTCAAGTTAAGTCTTTATCGAGCCCCAGGATGTCCTTAATATCGGCTTATTAAGGACTCGAGACTTTATTACTTATACGCTATAACACAAACGACACGGGGTAATTAAATTTATAGACAAATATACATGATCATAAAATTTATACTTTTTTTTAAATATGGTTCAATCGAGTATAGATTAAATTCTGATAATAAAAGATTTTGATGTAACGCTATGTGATGCATTGAAATGGTTTCCTCATAGGAGACATTTTTTCACGTCATTTTAAAAGTGGTATACAGGGCCATATACGAACTAGTATACCAAATCCTGCATCGCGCAAGCAGATTTTTCACAGACGACGTTATAAATGAGTATCTAGTACAGTACTTTCACAGAACCCACAGACGACGTTATAAATGTTTGTAACAAAATAACTAGACTATGGCCCCGATTCCCTTGATCGCAAACTAAAGTTTTATTTATTTTATGTTCTGTCCTTTTCTTAATAAAATAGAAAGAAAAAGATGCAGTTAACATTTGTTTAGTTTGTGAAGCGAAGCGAATCGGCGCCAATATTACGCTAGGTAACACTAAAACTTGACAATCAGAGCCTCCTTTTTCCAGAACTTTTATAGCTATTAAAATATTTGCTTGCGTACAAAGCGATCTTCAAATGAATGTGTACTACATAATATATAAGTTAAAATGTGTTTCTCAGCCGCTTGAATATTAGATTACGTACGTTATGCATGTATGTCTACTTGACGTACCTGCGCTTAATTCTTTACACACATACAAACAATTATAACTATGTCTATCTATGTTTGTATGTTTGGGATTTCATATTAACCGGTTGTTTGGCGTAGGCGTGCTACGGATCTACGAGGGTTACGAGTTTTGTAGCAGATTTTGTAGAAGGGTTATTTTAGCGACAATAATTCGTTTTTGGTACTCGTTAATGTGTGAATGTCAAATGATATATTATATTCTGCGTGGGATTATAGTGATTGTATAATAGATTTAACTACAAAATATCCTCAGCTTTCGTCACAATACATTAGATAGTGCAAAAACGTATCAAAAGACATGAAAAATTGACAGATAAGTGAACGTAAATACCAACGAAGATTAAATAGGAACTGCAATGGCAATATAGGCTGTACTGCGCGTCGCAGGTTCGTTTCAAAAAATCGTATTGCCTACAGGTAGTTGTTCTGGGTCTGTCCGTTCGTGTATGTGAGTTTAAATGTTTGTAAACGCACCCACGACACAAAAGTAATTCCAAGTAAGCAGTAAGTATGGGAAAAAGAACCAGAATGGATATGACCAGGCTCTGTTTGTGCGAAGGCTGCACATTATTATTATTATTATGGGGCATTGAGCAAGTGTGGTGATTACGCTCAATCTTTTTCTGTATGTGGCGCAGCAGTGGGACGATAAAAGGTAGGACCGCAATTTGTACTTGACAGACCACTGGACCAGCTTGCTGCGCAGATTGTAGACGGATTGGAAGCAGTAGATTGTAGGCAGTGCGCGAGCTGATGTGCTCAGCGAAGGTAAGTTTTGATCCAGAATTTGTGATCTTGCCTGCCGACCGTAACGCGCGAAGCAACGCACCGGTGAGAACAGGTTATGACTTGTCGGCTGACAGCAGCTTGACGTGGTTCCATCGGTATAGTACAGTACATAATCCCCTCTATTCACATCTTACACTCTAATGATAACACCATAGTGTTTAAGGATTTTATTCATAAAAAAATGATAATGAACCTTTATATCTCGATGGTGTAAGAATTGATATAACTGAAACTGCCAAAGACCTGGGTGTAGTTATAGACTACAATCTTTCGTGGCTTGCTCAGGTCAGTGAGTCAGCCGAAAGGTACATTTTTCCTTTCATTCGCTGAATTGCCTTCAAGGTTTTCTGCCCTTGTAGACTAAAATTTCTTTAGCATAGACACTTATTCAGCCGATTATAGATTATGACGACGCCTGTTACCTGGATGCTACTGAGGAGTTGTTAAACAAGCTTGAGCGCTTGCAAAACCTGTGCATTCGCTTTGTTTTCGGTCTTCGTAAGTATCACCATGTTTCTCACCTTAGCAAAGAACTTAAGTGGCTCCCACTCCGCCTTCGTATCCCTCATACTAGGATTTTATGTCTCCTGTTCAATATCTTACACAACCCGTCTTATCCTGCCTACCTGCGTGAGCGTTTTTCTTACGCGCGCTCTAGCGGCACACCCTGTAGATCACACCTAAGATCCATCCTTAAATCTCATCCCCATAAAACGATTTACCATTCCTATTCCTTCTCTGTAGATGCTGTAAGATTGTGGAACTCACTCCCGCCTAACATTCGTGATTTAAACACTATTTCTAAATTTAAACGTCGATTAAAAGAGAAAACCTTTCCTCTATATAGTGAGAATTTGTTTATTATTTATACATATTTATATATTTTAGTATTATGTATTTATTTAAGTATAGTTATATAATTATATTTGGTTTTATGTTTAAGTATATGTAATATTATTACTTTTATACTTATCATATTCATATTTCATTTCCTCCTTGTTCTTACACACTATTGTCTACATTTCTGTTTTACTTCTCCTTTCGCAGGTCTACTGGAAGAAATTTCTTAAGAAATAAGCAGCACCTTTGTAGTCAGTGTCAAGTGACGTGCACACGTCAAAAGTGTTTGGGTAAACAATCGCTAATCACTAGTTAAGTTTAAGTAACGTTTATGAATAAAGGGAAATATTGGTATTACTAAACAGCGGTAGAGACGGGGGCGCCGCTTGGGATTGCGTCGCTGTCGTGCACAACATTTGATAGTAAAACACCAATCAATCTGCTCAAAGCTTCTAGTCTAACTAAATTCATCTGAATATCAGTATTATTCATTGAGCTATTGTACCTACATCTGATCTCTCTGATCTTTTGATAAGACTGGCTGTCAGAATGTTGAGCTTGTGACTACTCGTAATGACTGTAATCATCATCAGTCATCATCATCACCATTTCAGCTGAAAGACGTCCCCTGCTGGATAAAGGCCTCCCCCAAGGATATCCACGAAGACCGGTCCAGCGCCTCCCGCATCCAGCTATCCCGCGACCTTCATCAGGTCGTCGGTCCACCTTGTCGGGGGTCAATCCACGCTGCGTCTTCCGGTGCGTGGTCGCCACTCGAGGACCCGTTGGCCCTATCGGTCATCAGTTCTACGGGTAAGGTGCCCGGCCCACAGCCACTTAAGTGTTGCAAACAATGTAAAGGCAGCCGGGATCAACGGCATAAAGTAGTTTCCGAGTCACCTAATGGTCACAAACTTTAAAGTTTGCATAGTCAAGTTGCATGAAAACAAAGATCAGCGTAGATAAACAGCTAGCTATAACCACAGTTTAATGGAGCTCCCAAACGCCATGCCCAGACTTTCCCGGTTTGCGCATTCAGCGTAAAGTTACGCAATGCCCGTCACATCACTTTATTAGGGTAAATCGTTTCGTACCCACCAGTGCGGTCGAAAAAATAACCCGTATTTCCATTCTTTTGGTAAATTTTGATAGGCCGAGATTTCAATAAAACTGTAAATTATTTTTAAGTTAAAAAAAAAAGAGTTTCAATTTTATAAAGTCTTGGCGCGTTATTGTTGTACAGAGTAAATGTTATGTTTTGTAGACACAATTATAACTTTATTTAATTACGATTAACGGAATAATTAATCTGAAGAACTTGGTGTTGAAAACGGTAGGCTTCTTTCTGAGACACTGTCTTCATTCTGGTGGAATGATTTCTGTCTCGATATAAGGGTATACCCTTATACACGACTGTGACAGCTTATAAGCTGTCTCAGTCCTGTGGTTATGGCGACATTACAGCTATAAATAGATTCCTATTTGTCACGTTTCACCGAAATCAAATGCATAGCTATTGAATGCAGAGGAGCATTTTAATATCAAATATTTTCCACTTTATAACCTTTATTATTGTTGAAAAGCAAACTCAATATCAGGCGCTTTTACTTTGTGTAAGTATATAATAAATATCACCGATGCTCTCAAAACGGTGCAGGAAAATATCGTGAGGAAATTGGCAGGTCCTTTTTTTTTAATAATTACAAACTAGCGCTTGACCGCAATCCCGCCTGATGGTAAGCAGTGATGCGATCGTTGTTGGTAAAGCGCGCTAGTTTATTAAGAGCCTATTCACTCAGAAAAACTGAGAGAATAGGAAGGAAGACGGCAATTGAACGAGGTGATGCAATGTTACCCAACAACACGACCAACGATGCTGCGCTAAAGGGAGATTGATCTGAAGACCCTCCACGACCAAACTCCCAACACAACAACATTAGGCGCATCGTACCCGGCACACATCGCAACACAACTGCTCAGATCCGCCCTCCGTACGGCTTCACCAGACATCATGTCGGAACACGACAAATCGCTTGGCGGCAAGACTTTGTCTGGTGGGTGGTAACTTCTGCCGGCGGCCGATGTTATGGCCTACCACCGAGAAAATCCTATAGGCAAATTTTGAAGACATTTGACATCTAACAACCCTCGTGGGGCTCGCGTGGTACATTACGGCCCACTCCCCCTCACGGAGAGGAGGCCTGTGTCTCATGTGTGGGAATATTATTACCTGATTATGTTATGTTTTGAAAACTCAATATTGGATTAACTATTTTTAATTCATAATCCGGATACATTGTAGGTATATTACCACCGTGGTGTACATAAATAGGACACCGAATAGTAGTATTCGGTGTGCTGCAAAATTAGATCCATCGAATAATGATTCAATCATTGGTAAATGTGGGAGACAAGATTGATCCTCTGAGGGGCGGTCCATTCTGATCCTAGTAGCTCTTCTTACAACATTAACACACTTCTAAGTTTACATAAGATTTAAGTATAATATATAAACTAAATATATAATAATTAAATAATACAAATTAGTATTCCAATAAAGAATGTACATTTTGTATCAAAACAAATAGATGTCAACTGTCAAGGCACTAGTGTTGCCCTGAAAAAATATGAAATGTTTAGTGTCACTGTCAACATTGTTTTGTTTCTTATTACAAAGGGTTTTTGACGGGAAAGTCAAGCTGAGTGTCACGCTCATTTTTCATTGAACTTTTAAAATTATTTATAGTGTTGTTTACTAAATAAAGGAGCGTGATTTATGTAGTAAAAGGTGCATTCGGTGAATAATTTATAAAGAACATTGAAATATTGTAGCATAGTGGCCACATCATAACTTTACCCCAAACCCCTCCTAGTCGGCTCACGCGGGAAACGAAAGGAGATAGGTTAAGTTAAGTTAGGATAAGTTTAGGATTCCGTGTGCAGTTTCTGGCCTGCCATCGGACGCGTCCCCAAGTGGCGGATAGGGGAACGGCCCCCAGATATGGGGGTTACAGGTTTACCGGCGCGGACCAAAACCAGATGTGGGGACCGCTTCGGCGGTCACACGTGCGGCGGGTCGGCCACCACTCCAGGTGGCTGTGACCCGTACTCCGGGTCACCGCCGGACAACCCGGGCTCCTCACTGAGAGGAGCTGGGGTTCCGCTTGTGTGCGTGCAAGCGAGTGGAGCCAAGAGGAAGGACACCTCGCTAAAAAACCCTTGGCTGCTGTGTCTTCTCGCACAAGAAGACGTACCCAGCCCGGCCCCTCCGTATGGGGGGACCACTGTGGGCCCGCCTTTTAGGCGGAAATCGCCGGCGGGGGATTGATAGCGCAGGCTCTGCTATATCCCAAGACCCCGCCACAAAGGCAATGTCGATGTGCCGCTGTGGTTTTAGTGGGTATTCCCGGCTTCGGCTTCGGGTGAGTATCACACACGCCCGTCGCCTAACCGCGGCGGGTATGGTGCGTAAAGGCATTTCCACAGTGACAAGAAAAAAAAAAGAATGAGTTTAGGATAAGTTACGAAAGAAAATAAGAATAACGAAGAAATGGCTCAAAGGTCTCTTAGCAACCAAGCCAAAAACTCCTATGTATATCTATCTATATATATCTTATTAGAAACTATTTGGGCATATTATTTCAAATAACGTACTTTGAATGGAATTCACGCTAAGAAAATAAGAATAACGAAGAAATGGCTCAAAGGTCTCTTAGCAACCAAGCCAAAAACTCCTATGTATATCTATCTATATATCTATATATATCTTATTAGAATCTATTTGGGCATATTATTTTAAATAACGTACTTTGAATGGAATTCACGCTAGGTTTTTGGCTGTTTATTAAATTCGTGAAATTTCGACAATATTACGCCAAGCACGCTGAAGTTTTTTTTTTCATCAATTCGTAAGTCAAAAATAACATTATTTCTATCGTATAATTTGTTTATTACTTTCATAACTTTTCTCTAATATAAAAGTAAAAGTGTGTTACGAGATCTCTTTATGTGATTATGCAATGTTTATTTTCCTATAGACTCGGTCAAGGCCTAGAAAACCAGTAGAAAATCTAGCCTTAGTCCTACGTCCAATGAGGACATTTACAAAGTTTACGAATCTGACCTTTTTATGAAACATTTCTATGTAAACCTTCCTGGTCCATTATTTATTAGTTCACGCAGACCGACCTCGCGTTGGCTGTGCCATTCTCCACACTTTTTGTCAGTTTACCTAATTCATCCGCGATGACAACAATGGCGCCTGAAAATCGGGAATCTAATTTAAGCCAACTGAATTTCTGCTCGGAAAATAGAATAAGTATTTTGAAATCAAATCCGATTCGGTTATTACCGGGATCAATACTCGTAGCAGTTGAACAAACAAGTCGAATTCCACGCCAAAGAGGATGAATTACATTACATAGTCAGAGAACTAAACCAATCCAGAATAGTATTCTGGTTTCAATATAAAGTCAAACACTTGAATCTGTTTAATAACGCGCGGTTCAAAGTTCTAGTTCGCGAAATTAATCAAGCCGGTAAGTTCCTAGAAGTAGGTATCCCCATTAAAATACTCTGGTAATACGAGTATGCTTGCCATGCAGTTTGCTGCTGGCTTTCATTTAAAATTAGTCAGACATAGCTTTCGATTGGAGTAGTATGTCGAGCAGTACATATCTTCAGGCTGAGTATATTATTGACCGATTAAGACTTCTATTGTAAATATGTACTTCTATTTCGGAAAGAAATTTCGGTAAAGACTACTCCATAGTAGTCTTTACTGGGATTTGTTGACTCCCGCCAGCAGCGGGAGAGGTCATTTAATGATTTCACATCCGCAAAAAAGGCTACTATTGAGAAATTCCAGATTGAACTCAGTGACACTTTGCACGGCCCTGACATTGAGCCCATTCACAAGCGGCCACTTGACCTACGGGATACAGAATACATAGATATAATGAAAATAAAGAAGAAAGAAAATACGTTTCTAACATAAAAAATTTTGTATTACGACTGTGTAAATAAGTTTGTAATACCATAAGCCGGAGGTTGTACAGTCAGGAAGACTAGTTCTCTATCCAATTGACACACGATGTCAATTTACACTATTGTAGCTATGCATAATATTAGAGCTATGCGTAGAACGAGAGTTGTGATTTGAATATACGGATAATAGTCAGTTGGATAAATAAATTAATTTCCCCGATTTTAACTAAAATATTCTAAAATCGCAAAGTCTTAGCTAGGCAGCGCTTACAGAAATAGGAATAATAAATATAGTGAGATATAATTATATTAAGAGCTATCTACAAGGCTATTTCGTAGATTAGTCCCGAAATATTAAAGGCTATATTTTATGGATTAACTGATAAACTTAACACATTTATCTTAGCCTAAGACCGTTTCCATCTTAAAAGGAAAATATTCAATTCTAACAAAGAGCAAAAATAAATAGAAAAGATTTGGTTTCAATAACATGTACTTAGTCAGGTCATAAGTATTGTCACGCAGTAAAAACTTTTTTTAGAATGGTGACTTTAAAAACGTTTTTGGAATACAAACTTCGATTGTTCATGAAAATATTACTTTTTAGAATTTTACTCATTTTAAAATATGGAGTGGAGGTTTAAAGAAGACCGTGTTGCAGTTCTTGCGTTGCATTTCTGCGGTTACGCGCTAATTGAAATTTTTTGAATATAACAAAAAAGAAAAAAATGTATCAAAAATATTCGTTTATCGTATCATCAAACGATACATAAAGACTCGATGTAGATGACAGGTCAAGAAAAGGTCGCCCTTGCTCTGTTTGGACTCTAGCAGTGATAAAAGCTGTGAGAAAACAGGACATCGTTTGAACGCTCGCATTCATTTAAGGGCCCAGAACGAATGGACGGGAAAAAAATATCAGGAAATTCGTTTTTTTGGATGAACTTTTCTTTATTGTAGCTACTGGAAACAAAATGATAAAGTGTACGCACACAGCAGTGAAGAGTAGCGAGCAATCCTATTCCACGTGTTCAATGAGGTCATTTTTCATCCCCGCTTATGATATGGCTGCGAGTTTCTCATTGGGGATTAACTGAGGTACATTTTTATGAGAAAGGTGTAAAAACCAATACAGTTGTGTATCAAAATACAGTCCTGAGTTCCTGAAGAATCTTGTGAAACCTGTTTCTGATGTCATATTCAATAACAGGCATTTGGTATTTTAGCAAGATTGGGCACCAGTTTATAGAGCGAAGAGCATACAAGGCTGGCTGGAGGCGCGGTCCAAATTTGAGTCCGTCAGATTATAAGACATGGCAACACTTGAAGAAAAAGGTCTGCTTATCCTGATTTTGGAGACAGTCAGCCATCCTTTATTAAGGCAGCTGCCGATATTGACGTGTACCTCATTCGAGCTGCGATAGACGACTGGCCGCGCAGATTGAAGGCCTGTATTTAAAATCACGGAGTTCATTTTAAATAACCTTTTATTATCATAATATCATTCACCATTCAATACCGCCAAAACACTGGTATGTCTCTTCACCGCCAAATTAATTTCGCGGTTTCCTCCGCCGATTTCCTCGAACCTTAATTTTGGGCGGTTCATTACTAGTACTTCACACCAGGGCAGCTTCTAATGTTGTACAAAGCAAAGCACAGGTCCGCTTGTGTGTGGAGTACTGCAGCCACATTTGGGCTGGTCCTGCGAAATGTCACCTTGCTACTTTAGATTCAGTGGAGAGGCGTGCGAAGAGGCTGATTGGCGACCCAAACTTAACTCTCCAAAGCCTGGAACACAGGCGTAGAGTAGCCAGCCTTTCGGTCTTCTATAGGATGCATTCTGGTGAGTGTGCAAGGGAATTGCATGATTTAATTCCCCCATCTCCGTTCCATCATCGGACGACCCGTCGTACGGCGAGTTTCCACCCTTACGTTGTTGACACCACTGCGATCCGGTCGAAGCGTTTTGCTTCCTCTTTTATACCGCGTACATCGAGGGACTGGAACAATTTGCCAGCGACGGAGTTTCCGTCACACTACAATTTGAGTGTCTTCAAGGCTAGAGTGAATAGGCTCTGAATAAACTAGCGCGCTTTACCATCAACGATCGCATCACTGCTTTGCAAGCGGGATTGCGGTCAAGCGCTGGTTTATAATTTATAAAAAAAAGAATCTATATTTTGTTAAGGTCATTTTGGTATAAACTGTAAATGGTTACACAATTAATAAACTTGACTCAATTATCTATTTCATATTGAACATTTGACAGAATTTATGACCTGACTACTATGTGACTACTTTTTCTTTTTTATTTAACCATTTTTTATGTGACTCTTACATTCATCCATTGTAACGCCACGATTTATTTGTTTATTAAAAAAAAAACTACTGGTACATCACAAACATTAAACATTGAAAATAATTTACAATATTGAATTTATAGCCTGATGCATGCGACAATAATGGCGTACATAGCATTGGCAGTTCATCGGCTCGAAGATGTAATACAACATATAATTAAAAAAACACACACAGAAAAATAAAATAATACTTAATGAAATTATACTACAAATTTCAAATTTAGCAACTATTACAGTACAGATTCACGAGTTGAATTGTAGGTTCGGTTCGATTCACTTTATAAGAAGTCTCGTGTCATTACACATGTTGGGAGGGCTTAAATGTCTGAGAAGCATTATCGGCGTGCCAACTTTTAACGACAGTTCATGAGGTGGTAGCCCAGCGGGGTTCAGAGAATTTAAATAAATCCTGGGGGTAGTGCACTGCGTCCCTTGGTGACGCTCACTTCACAACGGGCCGTGCAGTAGAAATCGTAATATATTAATTTAGCCATAACTTCAAAACCAAACGTCCAATTTCAATCATTTAAACACTAAATGTCTACATAATCTTTAGTGTGTCTTTAATCAGTGTCTATAATCATAAATTTCATCACTAAGTACACTTAGTGATGAAATAATTTATTTTGATAAGGATTAATAGCATGAGTAAAATAAATGCGTTTAAATATAGTCAAAATAATCCAAGATTTTTAAATAAAAAAATGATTGTTGTGCCTCACTCAATATAGATAGGTATAGTGTGTCGCGGACTTTTTTGTAGATATTTATAACATCTAAAATTAATAAGTACATTTTATGGTTCTATCTTTTAAAGTTTAGGCAGCATACGCAAAATAAGTAACTTTTCTGGTTGATTTTTTACACCTTTCGTTCAAAAAACCCAAATATCTTACGGAACCCATTTTTTTACTAAAATAAAATTTAGACTATATTACAAAAAAAAATATATTAAAATCGGTCCAGTACTTTTTGAGTTTATTGGTTACATACAAAAATACAAATCTTTCCTCTTTATAATATTACTGTAGATTATTATTACTATATACATTCTTAAATTATGTCTTTCATCATTATCATATTTGTCAAATACATTTATCTATTTATTTAAAATTTTCTACTTATCCAATATCTTATATTACTAAACTATTAACAATTCTTCTTGCCGACGGCTAATTGCTGGGCTGCACTGGCCTTGTGCGATTTCGCTCAATTGCCACTTTAGCGACTTTGAGGGGTATCATATTAGGCAGGAATTGGGTGGTGATAGGCAGTCGCTCCATGTAAAATACTGGTGTTTAGCTGAATCTATTTAGACTGGAAGCTGACCCAAACATGTAAGAGAAAAGGCTAGGCATATGATGATGATGCTCTCGAAATGGTGAACATCGTCAGGAAACCGGCAAGTCCTATATCTATAAACTTGATGATATATGACATCTGCCAAACCACACTGAACCGCGTAGTGGATGACAGCCCACTCCCTCTTGAGGAGAGCAGGCCTGTTTCCCAATCTTGAGAACATTATAAGCTAATTATGTCATATATGTTGTATTTATGTATTTGAACATAACTGATACATCTCTACAGCGAAATACAAGAAATAATGTATTGTATTTATTTGGTTTTGGAACTGGAAAAGCCAGAATGTTAGTAATATGGATAACTGTATAATCATGTATTTTTATAAGAAATTATCGACAGCATAAAAATCGTTAATAGTTTATAGCAATGTAGTAATTAACATGCCATTGTAGGTCCGGCGGTACTTCACACCAGGATAGCTTCTTCTCTCGGTGATAAGCAATAACATCGGCTGCCGGCAGAAGTTACCCCACCAACAGTCTTGCCGCCAAGCGATTCGTCGTGTTCCAGCATGATGTCTGTTGAAGCCGTGCGGAGGACGGGTCTGAGCAGTTTTGTTGCGATGTGTGCCGTGTACGATGCGCCAAATGTTGTTGTGTTAGGAGTTTGATCGTGGAGAGTCTCCAGATCAATCTCCCTCCGGCGTAGCATCGTTGGTCGTGTTGTTGGGTTTAACACTGCATCACCTCTCTCAACTGTCGTCTTCATTCCTATTCACTCAGTTTTTTTGTGAATAGGCTCTTAATAAATTAGCGCGCTTCATCATCAACGATTGCGTTACTATCAGGCGGCATTGCGGCCAAGCACTGGTTTATACTTATAAAAATAATATTTACAAAGGGTAAATATTATTTTTAAATAAAAAGAGCGCAAATATTCTTGTTTCAGAACTTAGTTGACCACAATCTGGAGTCCGTTATAAACTCATAAGTACCTAATGGTGTTTGGACTTTATCGCGGTTTTCTCTGTATCTATATTTTATAGAGACGTGGACATGATTAATTAGATTTGAAAACACGTTGTGTACCCTCTTGATGAATACCCAGCGTAAAAATAATTATTTATTTATATACGAGCTGTGCCCTATATTTCGTTAGCTTGCATGTCGGAGAACAAATTGGATTACAGCGGTTTTATTTTTTTGTTGCGCGGAACCCTACTTATTATTCTTTTTCTAAAATAAACCTAATTAGAGTACAAACAGACAGATATATTTTTGACGTGACAACGTCTTTTTTTTTTTTTATTGGGACAAACCCGCCACACTTTTCCCAACCACTGCAACTTCTGAAAGCCAGAATCAACAGTGGCGACCGCCAGAAAAACGCCGAGCAATGAAGCTCGACGAGTCCCGGAGAAACGATTCAACTGTCTTGGGTCCCGCAACGAAATTAATCAGAAAAGAATAGCGGAGGAGTAAGAAAAAAGATATTTTTTCCACTTCCCTCCATAACAAGCAGGAGACAGAACAGAACTAGGCCAAACGGCACAAAGGGACATTATTGCAACTGGGAGAAGCCCAGATTGCCAAACACCACGGAATAAAATTTGATTAAGTTAATGGGTCCTAAGTAGGTATTAGCTGTCACAATTGATTCCAATAATAGGTATGGCAAAAGCGCCTGAACGCACGGAAATTGGTTCTAGTTTCTACAAGGTCCGTATAATAAACGACTCCGGATGTAACTTGTATACTATCCAACATAATATTGCGTTCATTCTGCCAAAGAACACACACCCACAAGATGTGATGTGCGGACTGTTCAAATTCACAGTTCGATGTAGAACACTGACACAAAGGGGAAGGAACAAGTTTAAAAGAATACAGTTTACTTTTAAAGTTGCCATGACCTGTGAGAAATTGGGCAACGCAGTGGTCAACCACCAGCCATGTCTTAGCCAGCCGATCGCCAACGGATGGAAAGAACAGATGGAGGTGCCGGCCCTTGATGGAATTATCCCACCTACTTTGCCATTCGGATAAGAGGTCCTCCCAGACTTCAGTCTGAGGTTTAAATAATCTAGAGATTTTATTAAAGTCGCGTTGTGTAACAAAATTAGTGTCCATGGCCTCCCCCCTCGCGGAGTAGTACATTGAAGCACGTCGCTGTACCTCAAGGTCGACTGGAAGTACACCTGCCAGTACCGGTAAGGCTTCAGTACTGACCGTTCTATACGCCTTGCATAAAAATATCAATGCCAAACGTTGGCTTTGAAGCAGTTTACGTCGTGCCGCTCCTATGCTGGCCCTATCGGCCCAAACAGGTGCACCGTAGCACATACATCCTAAGTAGGTAGCTCCATATATAGTTTTTAAAGTTAGGAATGATAGACCCCAAGTTGCTTTGGATATTCTAGTTAGGGCATAAAAGTTCTTTTTAGCTTTTTCACCAACTATTTTTATATGTTCGATAAATGAAAAATTCCTTTCTAAGATCATACCAAGGTAGCATACGGATTGCTGTTTTTTAATGGGAACGTTGTTAAATTTAATAGTAGGCAATGATTTAAGATTACCTTTTAGTAGAAGTTGATAGGTTTTATGTGGCGCAAATGCTAGGCGGTTACGATCACCCCACTGAGATATTAGATTTAGGCAAGTATTGGCCAAGTTCTCAAGTCCAGCTCGGGTACTTGACTGAATGAGCAGTAGGCCATCGTCCGCGTAACCAGTAAGTGAACAGCCACAAGGAAGCGGGATCGCGAGGAAGTCATCAAAACCCAAATTCCATAAATAAGGACCGACAACTGAACCCTGAGGACATCCCATGGTTAGTGTTTTAGTACTAGAAAAATGACCAAGCTTAAGTACCGCGGAACCGTTTATAAAGTAAGAGTAAACGAGATTATATATGTTTCTATAGCAACCGCGGGTTTTTAATTTTAACAACAGCATAGGCCACCAGGCGTTATCAAAAGCCCCAGAAATATCCAGGAAGATCCCAATTACGTACTTGTTTTCAGATTGGTTAACGGTTCTTCTGACAGAAAGCGCCGCGTCGACAGTAGATTTACCTATGGTGAAGCCATATTGATTATTATGGAATTTTGGACCGTTCGGTAGTAAACGTGGAACGATGAGGCGCTCAAGAAGTTTACCCAAAGATGGTAGAAGTGTGATAGGACGATATGACTTCGGATCATCCGGTGGTTTGTCACCACACTTTGGTATTATTCGTAAGAAACCGCGTCGCCATTTACGAGGAAAAACGCCTTCAGCAATGCATCGGTTATATACAGTTAAGATGGCATCACCCGCTGTTTTACATGCTTCTTTAATCATCCTATTAGATATTTTATCTTCACCTGATGATTTGTTGACCGGTAGTTTTCTAACAATATTTATAAATTCGTCATTAGATGGTACGTCTGACATTGGTGATTCAGGTGGCACAGGAGCCCACGCTCTAATCTGTTGGTGGTAGTCGCTATCGTTAGCCGGTGAATCATCAGGGATAAGTGTATTAATTAGCACTTCTGTTGTTTCCTCTATGCCTGTGGTATGCTTATCATTGACTTTAATGTTTTGAACGTATGCAAGGTCGACCGATCAGTTAGCTTTAAATTCGTGATATAAGGGAGACCACGGACCCTCCCTGTCAAGCTTATCAACAATTTTTCGCAACAAATTACCCTTAGATTTTTCCACCGATGCTTTGTAGCGTGACTTGGCAACTCTAAAAGCATTTAAAGCGAACGTAAGAAGATCTCCAGTAATCTTTCGGCTCTTGAGTTTAGTTAACTGTCTACGCGCTCTGCGATATCTTTTACGCAGTTCAACTAAGTAATCACTCCACCAGTCACATCTACGAATATTGGTCATAGATCCGCGACCAATGGCAATGTCAGCACAGTAGGTAAAGGTTTCTGACATAATGTCAGCACTTTCTTCGGCTGACAGCCAGTCCCGAGTGAATTCTTTGGCGTGACACGCAAAAAGCGAGCCGAAAAATTCCCAGTTCGCGCCTTTACATCTATATCTGAAATTACCGGGAATATGAGACGGACCCTGAATATAACCAGGAACAAATTCGTACACGATCAGGCGATGATCACTACAAGACGCGTCCGGAAGGACACGCCACCTATCCAAACGTACGTCCGCACTTGAAAGTGTGACGTCAATACAAGATTCGCCCATTTGGCTGCAGAAAGTAGGTGGTGCATCAGGGGAATTATGAATCGATAGGTTCATCTCAGCAATGAAATCCTCAATAGCGCAGCGTCGTTCGGTATCGGTGGCCCGAACCTTGCCATACCACAGAGACGATGACGCGTTGACATCCGCGCCAACGATAACTTTGCAGCCCGCGAGTGACCGCAAGACATGACGGAGATTATGTATATGAGGAGTAACAGGATCTGAATATTGAAAGTAACAGCTTACAACGAATACTTTAAACGAAGCTGATGATACTTCGGCAACCGCACAGTGTGGCGTCATGAGGTCACGTAAAGACGTTACCGTAAAGTTAGAAGACCGCGTAACATAAATTCCGGCTCGTGCCCTGCAATCCAGTTGCACAACCCTGTGACGTAAACGTGAGTTTTGATATTGTTCTTGAATGAGTACAAGGTCTAAGTTGTAGTCAATAATTAATTTATCTAACTCTGATGTCGCCACCTTATCGTTGTGAAGGTTTAATTGCCCTATGTTTAACCTATCCATCTTAATTAGTAATTAGTATGCAGGATAAGTTGTTCGAGTTTTAATTTATAGGTACCGCACTGTTCAGATCCGCAACGATGCTCATAGGGCTTTTTATAACGTTTACAAGCCGCGCAAACCGGGGTAAAATTTGAATCGCCCTTATGCGGGCAAACATTGGTTTCGTGAGCCTCGGAACAGACAGCGCAGGTTGGTGATTTATTAGCGCAATGCTTTTTAACATGACCGAATTGTTGACAATACGCGCAACGAACTACCTCGATATCATCAACAAAACGGCAAGTGGCCCAGTCAATAAATAATTTATCCTTGGTAGTCACAAGATGTTTACGTACCGCAGGTTCAATCTCTATGCCTATCCACTTCCGACCGGTATCGGTAGAACGCCTACGGACTATTTTTGTGGATTTAATAAAATCGTCTTCTTTTATTGGCAACTCATTTTTAATGTTTTGGCGGTATATAGCTTGCAAAAAATTTTTGTCTTCCATTGAAGCGGGAATGTCCTTAACTAATAGACGGGGGCGGCGACCCTTTGGTTTTTCTAAGCGGAGACCGGCAGACTTTATAGCATCTACCGATTCTAATCTTTTTAATTGGTTTTCATTAGCCACACGTGGAACAACCCCCGCTTTGGCGGTTTTTTTAATACCGACTATTTGAAATCCATCGTCACTCGGTCTAATCACCTTCATAAGAGCTTGTTTAGTGGCGGACGATGACGCATAGTCAGCTGATCGCTCCTGGGTCGGATAGGCGACGACACAAGGCAGAGGCACTCTAGATTCAATAGCCGGGGCCACTTTAGGCAACCGCAGTTTCAAAGAATCTGCGTACGACATTTTATTGTCCTCATTAACGGTTTTAACGCCGGATTTTAATTTGATCATTTCTAATTCGCGCTCGGTATTAGCAAGCTTTGTTTCGTTACACGAAGATTTTAAAGCTAACAAAGACACGATACTTGTAACTCGTTGAGTCATATCCATAATAGATGATTTATTCGCGACATTTATACGAGAACCGTTATCGTTAACCAGTTCGTTTATTTTGGACAGGTACACAGACGCCTCCGAAACCAAATCGTAATAATTATCACTGTTACTATTGGACATATTTAATGTAGGCGAGGACTTTTCTGGAGAATTGTGTGCTATTTGTAGGCGTTTCGACCTATCATCTACTAATTTGTCGGTCGGAGACATTTCACAAAATAGACGCTTAGCGGAGGTCTGCGTTGGCGACCTAAGTGTTTTATTATTTCTACGGAATATATCTCCACCACGATCAGGCGGGTCATCATTATAAGTTGACATAACTAATTAATAAACAAGAAAACAAATCTAACTTAACGAAACGAAAGTAAAACTAGTGAGAAAAAAATAAAATTACGTTACCCTCACAAAAAAGAAAATAAATGTACTCACCGAGATTGATTGATTTACAGTAATTACAAAAACAAACACTAAAAATAAACTTACGATACCAAAACTAGACACAAATTTAACAACCTAGAAAGAAAAACACCAGCCGGAACTGATTAACGGAACACGATATTCGTAAATATAACCGGAGCGTATTAACTTCCTAAAAGAAAACATTAAAAAATTGGTTGTCTGTAGAATTCCGTCTACTGCCGATATTTGAACGTGACAACGTCTATTAAATTGGTACGGCGTGGAGTCATTCTCGAAAACACCGTAACGGCCGAATCTGATGCCACACGGAGTCCACGCCTACTTTACCCCCACCCCTAGAGCGTGTGTCACACTCGTGCGCGAGGTCTATTACCATGTAATAGACGTTGTCACGTTCAAATATCGGCAGTAGACGGAGTTCTACAGACAACCAATTTTTTAATGTTTTCTTTTCCTGCTATAAGTACCGTATATATACTTTCAGATGTATACAGTATGTTACGAAAACCCTGTCCGACCCATAAGGATAATAAAGGTTAAGTAAACACATGACCAAATATAATATAAAATTTTACGTATTCATCATAGTACCAATACAAATGAATTTTGAAATAATCTTTTTTTCCCGCGAATTAATTCCAATTTCCCCGAAATTTGGTAATTTTTAAAAAGTGACAACACCGGTATTATTATGAGCGAATAGCGATGCGACCACGTGCCGCATGCCCTGCCGCCCGCCCCCCGCGGACGGCAGGCGAAGGGTGGTTATCGCGTATTTATTAAGTTACCTCTTTTTGCGAAATAATATTTATTTTTTTAGGGGGATTTTTTTTTTAAGTTTAGCCCGGTTTTGTATGCATTAGTAGAATCAGTTATCGATACCTAACAACGCCTTCACGGGTCGGACAGGGTTTTCTTAACATACTGTATAATAAAATATATTTAGACATTACAAACAATATTTCAATTTTTATTTATTTATATAATAATAGACTTTAAATTGACACGTCAATAGGGTAGTTGATTAAAAAAACAAATGAGTCCGTCAGTCAGATTTCCAAAAAATACTAGGCACGTATTTTTTCTTTTTTCATATAAACAAAAAATTAAGACGACACAGTGCGTTGAAAACTCGTGTGACGTCACAGCACGCTACACTTTTTAGCGAGCAGTAATGTCACCAGCAGGATGTTTCCTGGGTAAAAAAATGATTCTATTTAGTCTGTCATTCAGATTATAGAAAAATATTGGATACGTATATTTTGTTTTATCAAATCAATAAAATTTACAAATATAAAAGGAACAAGAACAAATATCAGGGTTGGTGGCTGGTGACGTCACTGCTCGCTAAAAAGTGTAGCGTGCAGTGACGTCACACGAGTTTTCAACGCACTGTGTCGTCTTAATTTTTTGTATATATGAAAAAGGAAAAAATACGTGTCTACTATTTTTTGCAAATCTGACTGACGGACTAATTAGTTTTTTTTAGTCAAATACCCTATTGACGTTGGTTCGTGGATGGGTGACATCTTCATGTACCATGACACGTCCTTGATCCCGGATGCCATTCGTGTCTTTGATAGTCGTTACGAGCCTTCAGAAGCCCTAAAGTCTATCAACCAGTCTTCACGAGGGTATCGTATTACCTAGTAACGGGGTTCGAGAACTCAGTCAGGCAGTCTTTCTACGTAAAATACTGGTGTCCGTTTAAACAGGTAGCTGACACCAACATACTTGGAAAAGTAGATTTTGATGACTTCTAATTGACAATTAAAGAAGATGTTCCGGCCAAGCGATTCTCATGTTCCGGCATGATGTCTGGTGAAGCCGTACAGAGGACGGGTCTGAGCAGTTGTGTTGCGATATGTGCCGGGTACGCGCCAAATGTTGTTGTATCGGGAGTTTGGTCGTGGAGGGTCTCCAGATCAATTTTCCTCTGACGCAGCATCGTTGGTCTTGTTGTTGGGTTCAACATCGCATCACCTCGCTCAACTGGCGTCTTCCTTCCTATTCATTTATTTTTTTTGAGTAAATGGGCTCTTAATATACAAGCGCTCTTTACAATCAACGATAGCATCACCGCTTACCATTAGGTGCCATTTCGGTGAAGCATAAGTTTAAAATTATAAAAAAAACTATTTAGTTGCCGTATGCATAAGTCTAGATTCATATACAGTAAAGTCTGAGTGTCAGCTTTATAGCTCACAAGCTGTTATCACGTAGAAAAGCACATAGAACAAAGTGGCTAATGAATTTGAAACATTTTTAACTCCATCCAGATCAGTTGAGCACAAAGTTACGGCGCGCCTGTTACCCTGTATAGGTACATATCATCCGATCCACTATATATTTACATAAGTCGGGAGGGTCCCGAACAATATGAATAACTTGGCTGGAATTATTTATGTGTTGTTACGTATTCGAGCATTATTTCACGACTGACCTGGATTTTAGAAGGAATGTTTACTGTGGACTTGTGCTGTTATCTTAAGAGTTTAGGAATACGTGACCGCGGTGTTGGAATAAATGGAGTTCTGCAGCGGTTAATAAGTTAATTCTTTGGTTCTATGTAGGTCGATGGGTAGGTCGATATAGGCGTGTGAGCACAATGTAGTTGCTGTAAAGCATCTATTTGTTGGGTTAGTCCTTTTTTGTTGTTGTTTTCTTTTTTTGTGTGTTTTCCATAATGGGCGCTCTTAGCGTACAATATATTTCTGCATCGTTCTCACACGATTGATTTCAAAATGAATGATGTAATTAAATATTTGTATCAATAGCTTGATAATTTAAAAGAGTGTCCATGAAGTTTCTTGCCCGTTCTTCTCCATAGGTACCTACTCTTTGGAAAGCTTCACCTTACTGACTGACCGACCTTCTGACAATTCAAAAGTGCCTGTAACTGGTTTATTTGAAATAAATGCTTTGATTTGATTTGAGGTACTACGATGCTGAATGTTATCAGAAAATGTCAGCTTTTTATTTTACCAGACAGTACTGTCTTGTAGGTTTTAGGTTTTTATATATAAATAATTATCATGCTTACTGTGATTTGAAAATCTAGCGCTTAGAATACTAATAAATTCGATTTTATTCGTACAATAGGATGTTGTTGGTGGCACAGATGACCGTACAAAGTGTCTATTCTATAAAATCTTGTCAGTAACTCTCAGGGAAGTCCGCCATAAGTTATCATCTTAGCCGATATTTCATGGTTCCATAGTTTCACTTGTGTCGATGCGCGCCGTCATGCAGCGCTATTCATCTCGTCGTAGCTCGTAGCACTACGGAATTAGCGGGATATTAGCTTTGTGCTACGCCGCTACGGTGCTACGCTCTGTCGAGTTATGATTTTATCATACCGTGTAGCTCCATCTTTTTCCCACAAGGAAGTAAGATTTAAATAATACTTCTTTATGAGGTGGTATGCCCTGAGGTATGTGAAGTAAAATCTCATAGCAGCTTTAGTAAAGGTCGAGTACCCTAAGCATTAATAGTTTTGATTAAACTTGTTTTATGGACACAGGAATCCACTGGATGTGGGAACTACAGAGCCCGTAGAAGGGAGCGCTTGGGAGTGGCCTATTAGACTAAAAAAATGATGTTATTACGTTTTCAACTATCGCGTTTTTCTTGCTATATTAAGTTCAGTTTTAGTAAACCACATATAGTAGAAGATTACTTTGATCATTAGTATTATATTCAGCCATTACGACCCCATTGTTACGAACTATAAATAGGCTTAATCAAATATGGCATGTCATTATACCATTATGGTTAAAAATTATAATGAAAATTGCAGCTCACATACTAACTGGTGGGTATTTTTTTAATTTTATATATTTTTAGAAACACATACAACTAAAACATATACAATTACAATTAAGTATGTCAGCTGTAAATTTTAATGTTTCATCGGATTATTACCAGTGGTCATGTCAATTAAAGCTTACAGTGTTGCAAACAAGATTTATTAGCATCAGCTTCATTTGTCATGCTGTGTGCATCCCGGGTGATCAATGAAACGCAGTTCGATTGACAAGTAACACGATTAGTGTGGCTACCATGAGTTTTTATTACGAAGACTCGATCATCGATATCGAGCGCGTTTGGCTCATCGTTTCATAATGACAACTCATGGTAGCCACGTAGGTCGCTGCGAGATTTAAGCCGGGATTTAGAAACCATATAATTTACTATACTGGGTATGAGGGATGATAGCCTCCGTGGCGTAGCGGTAGCGAATGCGGCCGTTGCGCAAGGAGGCGCGGGTCAGATTCCCGCACAGTGCAAATATTTGTATGCATGAATATAAATATTTTACCAATAAAATCCTCGGGTAACATTCAAAATCATAATCTGCAAGCTTTTCGAAGCTTAAAACTATTTACAGAATGCGGTTCGCACATTTTGAATACTTAATTCTATTCAGCTCCAGGTCTAATACATAAACAAACGAAAGCACATTGCATGAATGACTTATAAATTGACGTATTCCTTCCATGACGTGATATTGTAACCCATTTTCAACAATTAAGCCTCGCATAAAGACCATGAAAATCAGGGGATTCGGGAAACTCCAATGTTTATGTATTTTTGAAAATTTCTCAGAATTCTTTACTAAAAGCTAAAAGCTCGAATCTTTCTTAATGGAAAAGCAATGAAAGTCGTTTACCTTAATTACTATGCCATTAGGTACCCAATACTTTAACAAATCTTTTGAATTAACCAAATTATCTAAAACATCAAGCTGTTAAAAGTTAAAGCAAGAAGTTGAAGAAGTACCTACCTATTCATCGAATTACAATTCACATCAAAAAACAAGTTAGCCAGTGTAATATAATCTCGGTGCGTAATAATAACTCACCTAACAGAAGGCAGCCAGTTCTAGGAAAGTGTTGGCTAAAATTCTATAAATAGCATTGACCTAAAACAAACAAAACTTCACCTATTTCCGATCAAAATTTTAGCCTCCAGTTACTCGACCGAGTTATAAAACCGTTCTTTATTTACCCAAGGTTGTAAACATAATATGTTATGTAATAAACTAAAAGCGAAAATGGGTCGAAAAGATAACTCGTAGACATATCACGAATCTACTGAACAGGTTTAATGACCTGACGTAGTCAGGCTGGCAAATTTTTATAAATAGAACATTGTATAAGCGAGTGCCATTACCAAATTTGTTTTATAAATGATAAAAGCATTTTTGTGATGTATCGTTTTCAAAACATGTAAGGTGTTTACAATGCATATGTGGAAACAAACGAAACAACGAAAGGAAATACAGAAAGATCAGGTGCGTAGTAGGTACTCGCAACCGACGTGCGTGTATGATCAGACACATGAGCGTAAATTAAGCAAAAGGAGTACGAAAGTATCGAAGTAGGTAAAGTCCTGTAGTTTCTGCCTACCCCCACGGGATGAAGGCATGAATTTATGTACGTATCGTTTTCAAAAAAATACTATTCTCTTGATGTTGTAAAACATCGTAAAATCATGTTCCTAATTGGATACTTACTTACTACAACTAAGAAAAACAAAGCCAACTTTCCCTGGATGAATATGAACGTATTCTCAATATATTTTATACATATTTATACATCATAATTAGCGGAGCCTACAATCGTTGCCCTGCTAGAAGGTTGAAATAACAATAAAACAAGAACTCGATCGCAGCGCGGGTCTTACCTACCGAGCTTAATAATTGTGAGCCAAAACCATCCAAACCACTCAAAGATACAAAAAAAGAAAAATCGGGTCAGTTGTCACGTACAGTATAATTTATACTGATAATAAAGTTAAAAGGGTTGTTTGTTTTTTTAACATGCTAATTTATAGAATTCCTAGTAGATTTGAAAAAAATATTTTTGCATTCGATAACCCAATCCGGCTAATCATTAAGTCAAGACCCTCAGGGGCTGAGTAATAACATAAAAATACCGAAAGAACGCTGAGCGAAAATGAAGTACCTAATAGCGCGGGCTGGATCGGGGGAACAAGAAATTTAAGGCTAACGACATCGTCGGCAAAATCTAGTTACACACACATATATATGTATGTATAAAAATATATGTGCCGGAGGAAACCGTAACAAAATCCATCACGTAGTTTGCGAGTTATTTATTACCAACTCTACAACACAACCAACGACTTTGTTTATGTAACTTTTTAGAGATACCTCATTTTAACTGCTCTCGCTTTACATAGTTGCAAGAACCGCGTGTCGACACAAAGCCGCATAACATTTTATATTCCTTTTAACTTTGACACAAACCAAAAAAAACGGCAGCATTTTGTTTTAATCGTGAGTTTGAAAAGCTTTTACACAAAAATGTTAGCTTTTGGACGTGCATTTGACTCAGTTTGATGCATGCGGCTCTCGGGTGGCGATATAATCGCCACTCACTGAGCTTTTTTGTCAACTGTGCCATTGCATTTTGTTTTTTATTTGATAACGTGTGGTCACTTCTAGACTTAGCAACAACAGGAGTGATAAAATGGTTTTTTTGGTCGTAATCTTCGTACCATATCGCCGCGAGGCACATTTACTTGTAGTACAATAAGTTGGGTTGTGGCCTTTTAGTCTAAGGTAAAATATGTATTTTAAATATTTCTTTTATTTCTTTGTAATGTGTCAGTTTCTATGTTCTATGCTATTGTCATATACAAAAAAAAAAAAAACAGCATAGTTACCATGGCAAATTTCTTTACGGAATTAACTAAGTAACTATTTGAATACTTCCAGTCAATTAAATATTAATGTTCTCAGAAGCCAATTCGATTAACTTTTTTATTCGAGCCAGCTTATTCAGGAATCAGCCTGTCTTCTGAACTGACATCATGACAGTAAGGTAGCAGTATCAACTGGAATTTAACATTTCTAAATGAGGTATTGTCTATAAATTGACGTATTAAATATGTAGTAACGCTTGTTACTCGAGAGTTACATTTTACATTTGAAATAGATTAATTTCACTAAAATACTTATGTATATGTACATTTTACATAAGTAGGTATACAATAAAAAAATATAGAAAAAGGTAGAAGGTCTGCTGGAATCGAGCCTAGCAGTATAATACAAATGTATAAAAAGTTAGATAATTATCTGAAGATATGATACAGATTTTTGTACTGCGTAGTTTACTATTGTTGAGTAAATAAATAAACTTAGTGAGTTAATATACTATCGATTTCGTTAGCACTGTGGTCGGTATAATTGTAAAGATTTGTAGAAACAGTAGAAAGATGTTATACCCAATAATAAATAGTTTGTATTGTCTTTCTGTGAGGCAAAGAAAGGCCTCCATTTCCTTTTCTCACTTAACTCGATTCTGAGACCATATGTACCAATTCCTAATGTAAGGGTCAAGTTTGTCACTTCTTCCCTTCTATGCTTGGGTATTCCGCGACGCCTCTGATAAATAAAACTATCAAAGGCGTCTGCAGTCGGAATGCCTTATCAAAAGCATGGCTGAAGGCTTAAGCATATTTATTTATAAATATCATTTCTTTCCAAGCCTTGAAAATTTAAATCTAAATCTAAAAAATAGTTGAAATACGAGAATGTTTTTTTTTTTAAATATAAATTAGTGTTTGACCGCAATCCTGCCTGATTGATCGTTGATGGTAAAGCTCTAGCCTGATGACACTTAAATTGTAGTTAGACGGAAACATCGCCGCTGGCAAATTGTTCTAGTCCCTCGATGTATAAAAGATGAAGGCGAAACGCTTCGTCCGGATCGCAGTGGTGTCAACAACAACAATTTATAAGTTATTCTAAATTGCTTAGTAGTGTTTTGATAGTTTTTAGCCAAACTTACAATTTTCATACCTTTATTTACTGAAGTGAGCATTCTCAATCGCACACGCATAAATAAAAAGTTTTCTGTAGTTTTCCGTTTAATACAGGGTATGGACGGCAGCAGGTCTAGCTATCCAAAACTGTTAAATATTCCCAATCAACCGGGAGCCATAATGCCTTAGGGATAAAGTTTAAAATCTAATAAAGATATTTGACAGATTGTAGTAGCTTGATGTCTTTCGTCTGTACATCAGCGCGCAACTATGGGTTCAGTAAATGTTTCTGAATTTGGGTTGGAATTTTCTGTTGGTGAAGTCGAAAAATTACCCTACCTGCGCGGTCAAAATTCACCTAATGAAGATAGAAGAAAACAGAACACAGGTTATCAAAAAAAAGGCTCTATGCGCCATTTTTTGATAGCCTATAGAATATTTCTATACTAGCTTAGAATCGTTGTTGCAGTTTGGGCGTCGATGTTCTCGCCAAACCGTAGAGAATAGTAAATATAAGAACTTTCAAATAGATGCTGCATAACTTCCGAAAGATACAATCGCGCTGTTTTATATGAAAATAAACTTACGAATCTGTTCATATGCCAGAGTCAAGAGCCACTTTTCATTGCTGATACCTACTCATTAAAACTCAGCAGTGTGCAAATTGTTCGCAAGGATGAGCTGAAATGAAATCCAATTACTTGTTTTAATTTGAGGATATATTCGGCAATGGGCTTTTCAACGCCCGACGCTTGCGAGTTTTTAGGTTCCATTCCAAATGGGTGGAAGGATCTCGTTCCACGACTTTATTACTAAGACTATGCTATCCGTCCACAACATAGATGTTTGGTTAATTTAAACAAACATTCGTTTCAAACATAGATGCAAGTAAGTTTGGAAAAATGGTTTTGTAACAACTTTGAACGTTTGATTTTATTATATTTTCCGTTTGCATTAATCTCAGTAAATAAAGTGTGGCCGCCATTGTAGAAAAAAAAAATGGCGCGAAAAAGTACAGGAGCCTCCATTTAAAAATCTTCAATGCCCTTTCCGCAGACTCTGTGCCTTCCTAATACGACTTAATAATAAAAAAACAATACAAGTTAAATTAGAAACACAAAAGAAGTGTTTTATTATAATATTAAGTTTAATGCTATACGATAGTACCGAGCTCTACATATACGAGTCTAACTCGCACTGACCGCTTTTTCGTTCATACGCCACGAAATTACATAACTGTCGTGTCGTCATGTTCAGCTTTAAATCATGCGTTAGTTATTTGACCAAACATTTGTGCCGAGTTTTACTGGAAGTAGGCAGGTATTTTTTTTTTTTTGTATGGTTTTGTTAATGATAGTCTGTTATTAGAGTTTTGAGTATATGTATTTTGTATTTGTTGGTTGATGATTGTTGTTCATCAGAGTGGGATAGCTAAGTATACTAACTATTGCAACCCGGTTTCACACCCGTGTAAGCGTCGATCCCGCGGGAATATGGGGATAAAAAGTCTTACGTGTTATTCCTGGTTTTAAGTAAACTATATGTGTATAAAATTTCATCTAAACTTATGCATTAGTTTTTGCGTGAAAGAGTAAGAAACATCAATCCATACACAAACATTTTCGAATTTATTAGTAGCGTAGGTAAGTCTGTGAGTAGGTATCAATATTTTCTTTTGGAATGCATAATACTAGTCCATAGTCGCTGTAGAAGATGCCATGGACGTTAGGAGACAGCAGCTAGCGGCAAGCAATGGGTATCTCGCCGCCTGGTGGGGACCAGGATTAGGACGACGATGCGTTATTTTCCACGTGCGCCTCAAAGAGATATCAGCATATCGCAACGGGGTTCACTAGGACCAATGCCGGTCAGGGACGTTTTCATATCCCATCTGTAGAGATTAGATCGAGCCAATATTGCTAAACACCTTGGCCTGATTGGATTAGATGCTATTTCTAGATTTCTTTCTCTAAGTAAACACTGAACTAAGAAAATAATGTAATAGCTATTTTTAGACATAGAAAAATTAAAGACTAATAGAAATCTCTTATTAAAAAAATAATTGTACTTGAATTATTAGAAAATGATACAGGAAGAGTATCTAATTACAAGATCCAATAATTGATATCTATTTTTAGCAATTCAATTTTAACAAGCGAAATATTTTCATGCCTTCATGTCAAAATTTTGCAGACACAGAAAAACTATTACAAAATGGAACATTTACAAAAGGTAACTTGTGTAAAAGTGGATAAGAGTGCGTTGGCATCTTGCCATTATGTATGGCAAATCTGTTTTTTTATCTTTATATGATAGATATTGCAATGCATTTGTGAATATCACTAGAAACACGCTTCAAAAATGTTTAGCGATATAAAAATCTTTGTGTGTTATAAAAATAAGGTAGGTAATAATGTAGATATGCAATAAATCAGGGTAGTTCCGTGTCTACCTAGCAGGGTGCCAGCTGACCTTTGTCGTGCCGGGGTACCGCACCCAGACTCGCTGTATTGTCATGACAGCTAGATCTATATTGATCACGGAATCAGAAAATATACCAAAAATATAATTCTAAACATATTGGTCGTTTTTATGTTGTATAAGAAATAGGAGAAAATAATGAAGACCGTTGTTGTTTTTTAGTTTCATTCCTTGAATTTTGATCCGCGAGTAAAGTGGTTTCGCATATTTGTAAGCAGAATGTGACTGTTGGAAAGTGTACCTACAGCCTATATAGGGCAAAAACAATGTTTTTTTATAATTATAAACTAGCGCTTGACCACAATCCCACCTGATGGTAAGCAGTGATGCGATCGTTGATGGTAAAACGCACTAGTTTATTAAGAGCCTATTCACTCAGAAAAAACTAAGCGAATAGGAAGGAAGACGGCAGTTGAGCGAGGTGATGCAATGTTAAACCCAACAACACGACCAACAATGCTGCGCCAAAGGGAGATTGATGTGAAGACCCTCCACGACCAAACTCCCAACACAACAACATTAGGCGCATCGTACCCGGCACACATCGCAACACAACTGCTCAGACCCGTCCTCCGTACGGCTTCACCAGACATCATGCCGGAACACGACAAATCGCTTGGCGGCAAGACTTTGTCTGATGGGTGGTAACTTCTGCAGGCGGCCGATGTTATGGCCTACCACCGAGAAAGTAAGGTATTTCGTTAAATACTCTTGGATTAATATTATACCATCAATGATTGCATCATTGCTTACCGTCAGGCGGGATTGCGGTTAAAAACTAGTTTATAATACTAATAATAATACTAAGTTTATCTTGGGCACCAATGACTGATTACAAAGTGCACGTAAACATCTTGAGGAAACCTAGACTTTAAGTCTGAAATCGCCAACCCGCATTGACCAAACGTGGTGATTACGCTCAATCCTTCTCTGTATGAGAGGAGACCTGTGCCCAGCAGTGGGACGATAAAAAGGTTGATGATGATGACTAGTTTATAATTATAATAAAAAAGACCTTTATACCAAACCTACTAATACCATTGATACGATTGTCTACATTTTCTAAAGTACTTTTGTAAAACAGAAAGGAAAATTGACTAGTTGCCAAAATAGGTAAGGTTCTTGTGCCTGTAACTTCTTCTGAATGTTTTTCTACTTCTCTAAATGAGAAAAGGAAAGAATGCAAAACAGTGCGTGATCTGGGCAACTGAAGGCCGCCGTTGGTTATGAGTCGGGAACAAATTAGATTAAAGGTGAAAGAAAGCTTGAAGAAGTATAGAAAAATGTTTAAAAAAAAATGGTTGCCTGTAAAGTCGGTTTTACGGGCGAAGATTTTACGTGACAACGTCTTTTTCTCGGTAGAATATTTATTGATATGAATATAATTAAATTGCACAATAGGAACAAGGAATTGAATGAAAATAAGAATTGCACAAATTTTAACTATAGAAATATATTTTGTTTACTAAAACATCGGTGACTCATCGTAACGTTACCGAGCGTTACACTTTTTCATAAGTGACTCCCAGCCGCAACCTAATTTAAGACGTTGTCACGTCAAAAACTAGAAAAGAATTATCTTAGTTTTGTACCCTGGCTGGAAATATCATATTGAAAATAACATAACAGTCTTGAAAATAACATTATGGAAGGTCGAGGTTGATTACAGATTTATTCAATCTCCTCACAAATGGAGACATTTTTCCTAACAGTGGGAACTTTATAGGCTGATTATATGGGTTAACCATTTTTTTTTTTTAATAATTATAAACTAGCACTTGACCGCAATCCCGCCTGATGGTAAGCAGTGATGCGATCGTTGATGGTAAAGCGCGCTAGTTTATTAAGAGCCTATTCACTCAAAAAACTGAGCGAATAGGAAGGAAGACGGCAGTTGAGCGAGGTGATGCAATGTTAAACCCAACAACACGACCAACGATGCTGCGCCAAAGGGAGATTGATCTGAAGACCCTCCACGACCAAACTCCCAACACAACATTAGGCGCATCGTACCCGGCACACATCGCAACACAACTGCTCAGATCCGTCCTCCGATCGGCTTCACCAGACATCATGCCGGAACACGACAAATCGCTTGGCGGCAAGGAACTTACTTGGTGTAACATTTCCGGGTAAAGGCCTCCTCTTGTCGTTCCAAATCTCCCTGACTTATGCGTTCGCAGAGTTAACATATCTGGCTATGTTAACTCTGCGAACGTTATCAGGTCGTCACACTACCTTCACCGTGTCATAGGTCACCGCGGCAGCGATGACATCCGTCAAGCGTCCAGTGAGTGACGGTCTATGCCTATCTCTCGGGGTGCTTTCATGAGACGTGTTCAATCCAAGCTTAGTTCAGTTTGGTTGTTTTTTCTCCAATGTCTGCTACTTGTATTTAAAAATATTTATTTGGCTAAGAATATATCGACGTACGGCTTGGAGAAGGAAAACATAAAAATACATATATTTTTCGACCCGTCACTTCTTCCTTTTTAGTAATCAACTCCACACATTCTTCCACTACAACTCCCAAGTTGCAGCGCGCGGTACTATTATAAAGTTTCGACATTAGCTGTTAAAACTTCTGATTCACTTTGTTTTCAGAGTGCGAATATATTTTTAATAAACTTAACCTTTCCTGATAAAAGGCGATTAACCTTGAATATTCTTATTACTGGAACATGGACGTCTTGGGTAAGCCTTGAAAATTAAGTGGAGGAGCTGAGGAGCTGGCGTTAAAAGTTAAATCTGGTCTCTTGTTGCAATGCTAATTAAAGTTGTTGTTGCTTGTTGAATAGCTTCGCTACTTTTTTAGAGGACGAAGGAGGTTTTATGTGCTACGGGTTTATATTCTTGAAAAGTAAACTGAGACGTAGATTAGGAAAAATGTACCTATCTGGACATACACCCAACGATGTTGGGCATACACCCAACGATGTTGGGCATACACCCAACGGGAGTATGCAGAAATGCATTACCTCTATGGCTTTTGCGATGGCAATGCTCGGGCAGCTGCCAGAGAATATCGACAACACTACCCTAATCGAGACAGTTTCCGGGACTACAGGGTCTTCATGCGCGTGCATAATGTGTACATGGAGGGAACCTTACCCGGTGAGAATTCTGCGAGAACAGAGTTGCAACATTTGTTAGAGTAAATCAGGTTTTATTTTCACGACTAGCTGACACCTTCCTCCGTAACAGACGTGACAATAGTCAACTGTGTTTGCATGCGTCAAAGACGGTATTAATGGGAAAAAACGTTTTCTGTATGGCCTCTAAACATTATAATAAAGTACCACAGTCATATAAGGCATTGCCGGTAATTTTTTTTAAAAAGAAAATTCGATGTTTATTAACAGACAAGTGTTATTACAATGTAAATGACTTTTTGAATTACACTATTTGACATTTGTATTAATCAATCCTTATATTTTGTGACAGTTTATAATTGATTATTTTATAACAATTATGTTTATTCGTTTTTATTTTGTATTTGTTTTTATTTTGTAATTATAAAATTGTAAATTTCATAAATTTGTACACCTTCAGAGTGAAATATGTTCGGACTAAAAAATATATATTGTGACATCCTGCATGCTTAAATTGCCTGCATAAACATGTTTGACAAACAAAGTTATCTTTATCTTTATGTATGTATCAAATGGTTTCAACCAAACAAGGAATAGGTAGGTATTTACGTATAAATCTTAATTAAAATAAAACCAGCAGCAACCTAATAGTAACGATAATAAAGTTTACTGTCACTTTTTTACACTTGTGAGTGGCTGCAACCTAAAGTCACCCTTATTGCAATGAACTAGGTATGCAAGGCACTCCATAATAAACATACCTACTAACTAATATATCTAAGTGACGCCACAAACAGTCGATAAATAAAAATAACATAAATATTCCAAGTACAAAAACCTTAATTGAAAACTCCTTGTTCGTCAGTTTGACATGCATTCGGAACCTAAAGGGATTGGTTGCAGTAAAGAAATTATGAGCTAATATTCCATAAAAACATAAAAGCTCTTCGCTTAAACATTCCGAAGAGAATTTATATAAATATTTAGTTTTTAAGTCTAATTAAACTTGTTTAGATACATTTTTTGTCTGAAAGCAGTCGCTTGTTGGAACATGCATAATCGCATCATCTACAAGTAACATGCCCACTACATGGACACACGCCTCTTTTCTATGAGAGAAAGTGGGCCATTATGCGTCTCGCAGATCCAGTCCGGGTCGGCAGGTCATGTCTTCGATTTTTTGCCCCAGCCCATGTCGGTGTCCTCACATGTTTTTCTTCACCGTTTTAAGAGCAGTAGTGATGGTTGATAATTGGCAAACAAACCACAGAGTTACTTTAAAAGTTGTTACGAAAACTGTTTGTAAAAATCACGTGTAATTACATATAGTAATGTAGCAGTATCTACAACCGCCACATACGAATAACGCATCATACTGACGACTGACGTCACACGAATTCTAGATCTCGCAATTAGAGTTTACCGTGTACCATCAACCGTTGGGCAAGTGTCCGCCAGACATAACACCCGTCTGGTCGGAGGGTCCTCCCTTTTCTAGGGAGGATGAGTGATTAAGATGTTGGATGTCATTTCTGTGATATACACGGGGAAGCTCTTTTGTTAGTCATCTATCGAAGAAACCCTTTTAAGTACAAAGTATAAAGACAAAAATGTCTTGACAATGCGCTTTCTCATCAACGATCGCATCACTGCTTACCATCACACGGAATCGCGGTCAAGCGCATAGCATTAAAAAATAAATTAAAGGGACATAAGTCACTTCGAGTGATACAGCGTTATATTGTATAACTAATATATGTTTTCTATTATTACAGCTTCAAGAAAATTCACGAAAAACAACCACTGACAAAGTAAAGCCAATTATTACATTAAACAAAAAGATCTAGTCTAATGTTATTTCTGTCATTCTGGACTGAATATAGAACTAACTAAATAATGTCACTAGTTCTCGTAAATGTCATGAAGTGCTGAAAAGTTGGCTAGAGAGTGATAACAATTATCATAAGTTTTACGCAACCCTGAACTGTTTAATGTTTCGTAAAATTTCTACTAACTGTAAAATTTATAAAGTAACAGTTTTAGGTCTGCAGAGTTCGTTATTGGTTCAGTGGTCTCGTGAATCGTGAAGGCTATTTTCTTAGCTAACATAATATCCCTAACGTAACATCGCGCTTGTTATCTCCGAAGGGTAAGTCAGAGGTGTATCTGTAGTATATCCAGAGTTCGCCACAAATGTTTAAATGCCATGTAACAGGGGGCCTATAAACAATATGAATGTAATATTCTTGGTTATAAGGTGAAGGTAGAGTTTAGGTTTGAGATTTCCTCAAACCGGCGCGGAGTTCATTGAGTCCAAAACCAAGGTGGCTGCCAAGACACTTTATTGCAAAGGTCCGGCGGTACTTCAATCCAAGATAGCTTCTAATGTTATACAAAGCACAGGTCTGTTCGTGTGCGGAGTACTGCAGTCACATTGGGGACGGTCCTTGTGCGGTGGAGAGGCGTGTAAAGAGTCTAATTGGTGACCCAGATTTAGATCGAAACGGTGTCCGCTTTACCATCAGGCGGGATTGCCGTCAACCACTAGTTTATAATATTAAAAAAAGGTTCAGTTTATGTGCAATAGGTGCCTCTACCATTATACTTTTTGATTGATGTACAAAATTGCACAGAACACGAAAATGCCGTGTTGTGGCAGCGAGTAGATAGGTACCTAAATTGTGTTGTTTACTGATACGTTTGGTTTATATAATGAAAAGTATTGACATAACATCAAGCGTAGTATAAGTGCATTTGAAACAGTTGCAGTGGTAACGGCAAAATTACAGGTACGGTCCCAGATAGGCGTGCACGAATCATTCGTAGTGTATATTCCATTATAAATACCATAATGAGTGTGGTCTGTGGTCGGTCTGTGGATTTGGTATACGTCCAGCGAATTAGATGTAAATGTGTACCTGCACTCCCCAAAAACAACTTGATCCCCGAGTCTTACACAAAAGCTGTCAGTCCTTAAAGGCTTTCAAGTTTCCGCCTGGGCTTTGGGGAGTAGTTATATCGGCCTCCTCTCTTTAAGGGGGTGGGATTTAATCCATCATACTGGTCCAATGCAGGTTACTAGATGTCGCATGTCATCGAAGTTTTGGTTCTAGGACAAGTCGATTTACTCATGATGTAATCCTTGAGAGCAGTCGTTATATACACATAGTAAAACGCCGGGTTGGGTTCGACATCACGACTTACAACTCGAACGTTGAGACTGTTTAGACTGGACTATTGTTCTACATGTGTAAATAATTTACATGTCATCATCATCATCATCATCAACCTTTTTATCGTCCCACTGCTGGGCACAGGTCTCCTCTCATACAGAGAAGGATTGAGCGTAATCACCACGCTTGCTCAATGCGGGTTGGCGATTTCAGACTAAAAGTCCAAGTTTCCTCAAGATGTTTTCCTCCACCTTCAATCATTGGTGTCCAAGGTATACTTAAGTAGTACATATAACTTTAGAAAAGTTACATTGGTACTTGCCTGACCTGGAATCGAACCCGCACACTCATACTTGAGAGGCTGGTGTTTTAACCACGAGGCCACCACGACATTTACATATACAGTTACCAAAGAAGATTACTAACCATGGTCTACTTGAAATTTTGTATGAAACCGAAGAGATTTTTTCAAATTAATTTAAGATCAGACTAGGTGGAGCCACAATCTTCGCAGGATGATTGGTAGTAACTGGATGAGAGTTGCCGAAAATCGAGTAGAATGACGTGAAATAGGAGAGGAGAGGCCTATGTCCAGCAGTGGACTGATATAGGCTGATATTGATGATGATGAACAATTTGTTTGTATGTTTTTATCAACTACATTAAATACTGTTCGAAGATCTCTACCGGTTTCTTTCTAAACTTCAACTATATCCGGCGGCCCCGGCTACTCATATGATTTGGTTACCCTACCTACTACTCATCTATACGAGTACTAACATATAAAGCCGAAGAGTTTGTTTGTTTGTTTGAACGCACTAATCTCAGGAACTACTGGTCCGATTTGAAAAAATATTTTTGCGTTAGATAGCCCATTAATCCAGGAAGGCTTTAGACTTTCTATAACATCACGCTGCGACCAATAGGAGCAGAACATATAAAAAAACATATCGAAATCTACGCAAGTGCAACCGCGCCTAGTATTATACAGTATGTTAAGAAAACCCTGTCCGACCCATAAAGATAATAAAGGTTAGGTAAACACATGACCAAATATAATATAAAATTTTACGTAATCATCATAGTACCAATACAAATGAATTTTGAAATAATTTTTTTTCCCGCGAATTAATTCCAACTTCCCAGAAATTTGGTAATTTTTAAAAAGTGACAACACCGGTATTATTATGAGCGAATAGCGATGCGGCCACGTGCCGCGTGCCCTGCCGCCCGCCGCCCGCGGAAGGGTGCATAACGCACATTTATTAAGTTACCTCTTTTTGCGAAATAATATTTATTTTTTTAGGGGGATTTTTTTTAAGATTAGCCCGGTTTTGTATGCATTATTAGAATCAGTTATCGATACCTAACAACACCTTCACGGGTCGGACAGGGTTTTTTAACATACTGTATACGCGTGTCAGTCGGCAACGAAAACGAACGCCTTTCGCAAACAACGGTTACTAATCACCGCATATGTTTAAAAAGATAGCTTTCAAGAGGTCGTGAACAATTATAACCTCTACGACACAAACAACTCTCAATTCAAAACATCCTCATCCACAACTGATCATTGAGTTTATAGCTACAAGTTCGTTTACAATTACAAAGAGCTCATATAAAGAGGTGGGTGAAGATAATCATGTCTATACTCTCGATTGACCTCCGATAAGGTCTGTCCCTCTACGGGCTTCCGATGAGCGCCGTCTCTCTGCGGGCCGCTTGCTCAACCGGCTTGAGCTAATACCTGGGATTGATCTAATTAGGAATATCGCCATATTGCACGGATATTGTACAGTTAAGTATTTTGTGTTTGAATTTGCTTTACGTAATGGTTGGATGGTTGCTAAGATGTAATTATTTGAAAATTTTAATAAGATAGCTAATGGTTCACAAACTAAACTAATTTTAAGTTATGTGCATCTATTTCTTTCCATTTCGTTGAGAAAAGGACAGAACATAAAATGTCAGTTTAGACCTGTCAAATTAGTGCGCTCCTGACGTAAACAGGCGTATTTTTAGTCGCCATGTTTATAATCGCGTTTAAACTGCCTAAGGAGTATATTAATTTGACAGGATTAAATTAAAATGTTATCTGGGGTTTTGGCGGGAAAGTCAAGCTGAGTGTCACGCTCATTTTTCATCGGACTTTTAATTTTTTTTATAGTGTTTTGTGCATTCAGTAAATAATTCATAAAGAACAGTGAAATATCGCAGCATATTGGCCACATCATGACTTTGTCTCAAACCTCCATCGTAAGACGGGTCACGCGGCCGTCTTTTTCGACATTGAACAATTCATTGCGTGACATTGGTTAAATGCACAAACCGTGCGAAGCCATAAAAGAAAGGAAGAATAAAATGTTATCTTCTATCCTTTTCTTAACTGTATGGGAAGAAAAAGATGCACATAAGTTAAAATTTGTTTAGTTTGTGAACAACAGAATCGGCACCGTTGGGTACGATATCCCGTCTAATTAATTATAGGTATAGGTTCATCATCATCATCAACCTTTTTATCATCCCACTGCTGGGCACAGGTCTCCTCTCATGCAGAGAAGGATTGAGCGTAATCACCACGCTTGCTCAATGCGGGTTGGCGATTTCAGACTTAAAGTCCAGGTTTCCTCAAGATGTTTTCCTTCACCTTCAGTCATTGGTGTCCAAGATATACTTAGAAAGTACATATAACTTTAGAAAAGTTGCATTGGTACTTGCCTGACCTGGAATCGAACCCGCGCACTCATACTTGAGAGGCTGGTGTTTTAACCACTAGGCCACCACGATATTTACGTATAGGTATTTTAGGTATAGGTTGGTGATAGTATTTTGTGGTTTGTTAATAGTTATGGGATCATCACATACATACATCCCATTCGTTGTTCGGGGGAACCTGTCCATTCTTTGGTTGCCTGGTAGAGATTGCATTACCTATAAGACCGCTCATTGTATGTTTTGTTGTGTTGGACGTATTTTGTTCGATGTATGTTTTTGATGTACAGACATCTTTGGACATGACAGACATTTGGTGGCAGCACATCAAGCTACTAGAATCTGTCAGATTTCTTTATTAGATTTTCAACTTTATCCCTAAAGCATTCAGGCTCAAGGTTGATTGGGAATAATTGGGGGTTTGGGGTAGCTTGACCTGCAGTCGTCCGTACAAAATAAATAAAATAAATAATTACATACATCTGACTTTACTGTTTCGTACAGCATTAGGCTCACTCCATTTCCCAGAGAGAGAAGGTCTTAGATGTTATTCGAATATGAAATAATTTACACAAACAAGAACTTACCTACAATCTACCTACCGTCTTCCTTCCTATTCGCTCAGTTTTTCTGAGTGAATCATCATCATCATCATCAATATTTCAGCCGAAAGACGTCCACTGCTGGACATAGGCCTCCCCCAAGGTTCTCCACGACGACCGGTCCTGCGCCTCCCGCATCTAGCGGTTTCCCGCGACCTTCACCAGGTCGTCGGTCCACCTTGTCGGGGGCCTACCCACGCTACGTCTTCCGGTGCGTGGCCGCTACTCGAGAACCCGTCGGCCCCATCGGGCATCGGTCCTACGGACAATGTGTCCAGCCCACTGCCACTTTAGTGTTGCAATTCTTCCGGCTATGTCGGTTACTCTCGTTCTTCTGCGGATCTCCTCATTCCTGATTCGATCGCGCAGTGAAACCCCAAGCATAGCCCTCTCCATTGAATCTCTCTGAATGAATAGGCTCTTAATAAACTAGCGCGCTTTACCATCAACGATCGTATCACTGCTTACCATCAGGCGGGATTGCGGTCAAGCGCTAGTTTATAATTATATAAAAAAAACAATTCACCACGTTTGTCGCGGCCGTTACCACGTGGCCACCACACTTCAACTTTAGGGTCGTTCTCTATTAAAAGGAATTCAAGTCAAATATGTATAGAAGCTCCTAATAAATGTAATTAGTATTTGAATTAAGAAGTAAAGAAACGAATGGTACTCATGAGCAGATACGATAAACAATTATTTTTCTACTCTAAAAGGTAGGATAAGTTTATTATATGAAGTAGGTCAACTCTCAAAATAAACTTCAGTCTACACTGACTAGACTGAACTCGGGTAGAGTTCAGTCTGGTCAGTGTAGTCTAAAGTTTTAGGCAAAACGGTTGAACAACTTAATGCTAGACAATAAATTAGGGTTGAATACAAAAAGCTAGATTTACATAGCTTTATATATTCAAGCCTGAATAAACCTAGGTATTTGTATAATCAAATTTTCAAGTTTTTCTAATGTTACCCAACTTTGTGGGTCATTCATTTTCGTTTCTAGATTTTTGCATTGTTTGTATTGTTATTTGTCGCAAGTCACGGTTGCGTGCAAGACATGACAGCGGCAAATTACAATGACGTGAATATTTCAATGTAGTTAATTACGGCAAATTAATTAAAAGTAACTTTGATAGCTTTTATGTAATGTGAACCCTCGCTGAACTTTTATAGAGCTCAATATACACCAAAATACTTTAGTAGTATATTTGGAATAATTATTTGATTTTACTTTGTATATCAATCAGTTTTTAGATAGATGGATAGGTAGCTGCATGTCAAACGTACCTTGTTTGGTCTAAATATGGTTTGGAGTTATGGAGGAGCATATTAACATGAAGGAGGGTGATGATATTTTTGGATAGTGGTTTGAATCGTCAGCTACATCACTTCATTGCATATTATTAAACAAAGTCACTTTCTCTTTCCCTATGTCCCTTTGTATAATTAAATCTTTAAAACTCCGCAGCGGATTTTGATGCGGTTTTTTAGTAGATAGAATGATTAAAGACGTAGGTTTATATGTATAATAACATCCATTAAACTGCGGAGAAATACTATTATACGACCGCGTTTGCAGTGAAACGCAGGCTAAGCCCTACGAGATTTATATAAATAATGCACTAAATATTGTACGCATTGAAAAGGTCTACAAATAAGTCCGCGATTGTATCTGTGTATCTCTTATGAATATCCCACAATAACATTTTTTGTCATTTACTTTTTACGGCAAATACCGTCTAATTTTCGAAGCGATTTTAACCAATACAGCATTAGTCCTTATCCAATTTAATACCTTAAATACATTGTTGATTTAATACAGATCTATATCGCCCTTTACAGCATATGATTTAAATGAATATTTTCGAAGATATTACAGATTTAAAAATTGCCGGACCGATAGACCGCCCGGGGGTTTCTTTATACAACGTTCACAGTTTTTCTGTAGTGTACATATTTAGTATCAGCATTGCACCCGTACGAAGCCGGGGCGGGTGCTCCCTTAGAAAGCCATAAACCTCCATAGACTTTTCCTTAGTGAGGACTGTTGGTTGGCTATAAATACGTAGCTGTATACAGTGATATCGAAAGCTGCCCCCAACATAGGTAATAGTGATATCAAAAATTACCCTTCAATGGACTGCTGCAAGCTGATGATACTACAATGATACTACAGGTGGACAAAATCTTCAAACTTATAAAATACATTTTGTGAAATAATTAATATCAGTGTACGGTAGGCCATTAAACCGGTAAAAGTTTTAACTGGTGTTTACTTGTTCTATGTATTATTTACTATATCCTCCCAGAAAGCCCGTAAAGCTGTTGTTTCTTTGCCTGATCTCTCTTTACGTTGGATTGTTATCCCAAAGGATAATTATGTAAACAAAGGGTGCGCCTATGTTCGCACATAGGTACACCAATGCACTATAATATGTCCTACGTCCCTGGCTAATCTCCGTTAAGAATAGCCACCGTGACTGAAATCGTTTGGGAAGATATGCTCGTTTAGATATTTATTAATTAATTTGATCGTTTTGCAAAAAAAAAGGCACAAAATGGAACTTAACGTGCGCCAACGGTCGCCATGGCTCACGTACAATAGTCCACTGGAGGGACTGAGTGCGGAAACCAAACCCGTAACATAGAACATCGAACAAGTTGTTAACACTATCGTAAGTGAAGGTCCACAATTTGACGTTTTGACATGGATAGAACATAAGCTGTTGAATATTAATACGTCCCAATGTAAGATGTTTAGTAAATTGTACAGATTATACAGTTTATCGACAGTTTACTCAACAAACTCGGAGATAGATTATAAACTAACAGTATTCACAATCATACGGTGACTTATTATATTCTATTGAAACACCGTACTAGGCCAGCTGTGTGTTACCAGAGTGACGTGCGGCCTGTTATATCTAAGTGGTATATCAAACATAATGAATACAGAAAAAAGTTTATATGAAACTGTAGCACGAGAGAACTTCTAGCATATTGTAGTAATTAAAACTTGTGGCTCTATTACAAGCAATTAGAAATATATTCTGCGATAAATGTTACTGGGAATAGCAGCGCAATAAACACTATGATTTAAAAAAAATATAGGTACCGTGAAGTGCGAGTCGGCCTCGTGTACGAAGATTGTTGTACCATTTTATTTAAAAAAATCATGTCCATTGTATGGTAACCCCAAATTAAATATATATTTTGTTCTAAGTATTTTTCATTATAGCGGCCACAGAAATACATTATCTGTGAAAAATTCAACTATTTACCTCCCACGATAGACGAGATTCAGCTTGATGGAAGACAGACACATAGATAATGGAGTTTTAGTATCTTAGTAGCCATGGGCGTACCCAGGGGGGGGGGGAGGGCAGCTGCCCCCCTCCCTGAAAATCTGACACTGGGAAAATGTACGGTGTAATTGCCAAAAAACAGCGTGCGACTATAGCGCACAAAGATTACCGAATCTAGCCGGGCTTATTAACATCTTGCCGCAAGCCAGAAGCTGGGTACGGCCATGTTAGTAGTAGTTATCTTAGGTCCCGTGTTTACTCCGTGTGCAGTTTCTGGCCTGCCATCGGACGCGTCCCCAGGTGGCGGATAAGGGAACGGCCCCCAGATATGGGGGTTACCGGTTTACCGGCGCGTACCAAAACCAGACGTGGTGACCACTTCGGCGGTCATCCGTGCGGCGGGTTAGCCACCACTCCATGTGGCTGACGTGTCCCGAACGCCGGGTCACCGTCGGACAACCCGGGCTTCTCATTGAGAGGAGCTGGGGCCCCGTTTGCATTCGTGCAAACGAGTGGGGCCAAGAGGAAGGACACCTCGCTAAAAAACCCTTGGCAGCTGCGTCTTCTCGCACAAGAAGACGTACCCAGCCCGGCTCCTCCTTTTGGAGGGACCACTGTGGGTCCACCTTTTAGGCGGGAATCGCCGGCGGGGGATTGGTAGCGCAGGCTCTGCTATTTCTCATGCCCCGCCACTCAGGCGATGTCGATGTGCCGCTGTGGTTTTTGTATTCCCGGCTTCGACTGGGCGAGTCCCACACACGCCCGTCGTCTAGCTAGCGGCGGGTATGGTGCGTAAAAGCATTTCCAAAGCGACAAAAAAAAGTCCCGTGTTTACTCTCTTTAATATATAATACCTTTAATATATAATAGATTTACCTAAGCTTTAGGGCGCGGGATCACCGCGGCGCACGGAAAGACTACGCATATGTACTCGTTTTGTAAGAAAATGCATATGGTTGTGTCCACTTGGACCCGTGGGGAGGCTATGCATGAATTAATATCACTGATATATGTCAATTTGCTTGAATAGGTGGTTACATAGCTCGTCGTTGTTACTTTCAACCTACTTCAGGCAAAGTAGCAGAAGCTCAATTTTAATTTTTACGGTATTATTTCATGAAAACGTTTACTTTTTATAAACTAACAATTTTTTTGTAACCTATTTGGAGGACACCAAATAGGTTACAAAAAAATTGTTAGTTACTATCGTGTTTATTGTATTTTTCTTACCATTTCGTCACACCACATTCGCCGATCTGATGTCACTATTTTTTTTTTATAGGTACATATATTTGTATTATAGTAGTGGGCTATTTAGGTTTTTCTCTTATGTATACAGATTTATACTCAATAGTAATATAATAGAATAGAATACTCTTTAATAATCTATATGATGCATATAGAGTACAGAACATAAATATAAAAATTTTACCAAGGCTGACACAATGGGCGGTCTTATCGCTAAGAGCGATCTTTTACAGACAAGCTTTTGATAGAATACTAAGGGGAAGGTAATAATTAACCATGCAGATTTTATAGAACTAATAATAATGAGACTGGTTTAACAACAAAAAAAAAATACTGAAGTCTAGCATCGTTTTTGTTAAATTTTCACACCGAATTCTACCTCGTATTACAATACGACGAGAATAATCTTGGATCATTCCAACGAAACACTCTCATATTAATTAGTTATTACAGCTTCAGAGCATTGTCTGTCAAAGATGACAACATTCCATTTACACGATCGACATAAACTCCCAAACAATAATTTATGCGATGTGAAATAATTAACCGCTCCACGGTCGGGTTATCACATTGCTACAGCCCCGCATCGGGTCGTTATTACAGCAACTGTTATTGCAACGCGTTATCGGAGCTTAGTGGCGGCATTAGCAATACGTGTTTTGTACTTATCTACAGAATTCGAATCTCAATTCTGCAAGCGTTTAAAACATTTATTGTATTCTGTAAACGTATATAACAAATGGAAAGGGAATGTAATGGAACACTATCAATAGAATGTTAAATTTATGTACCATAAAAGGGTTTGATACATAATGCGCCATTCAATGAAAACTGACAAATCGATCATTAGTGCGGGCTCCACCTGAATTCATGAACGGAATACAAATTCAAACAGAATTCATGCGCTATTTCAAGGGAATATTTCCATGGATTTTACTGTCAACTTTCAGGTAAATGGATAATAAATGATTTTATTTCTGTAATTACCTACTCGTAGTTTTGTACACACAACACTTTTAGACGTCCATCCAGCGTCCGTGGCGTGGCGGTAGCGAACGCGGCCGCTGTGCAAGGAGCCACGGGTTTGATCCCCGCGCAGTGCAAATATTTGTACGCATGAATATGAATATTTGTACTGGTCTGGTCGTGCCTCCAAAAGTACGTTAAGCCGTTGGTGCCGGTTGCCATACGAATTTCTAATAACAGTCGTTACGGATTGTTGGAGCTCTAAAAGTTCAACAATTGGTCTACCTACAATGCTTCAATATCCCCTTCGGGTTGTAGTAGTCAGACGGAGTCACTTCACGGAAAATATCAAAGTTTTGCCAAAATCAGCAGTTAGACTGGTAAAGCGGACCCCAGACTCCAAAGCTGAAAAGCTTCGAATGCTACTGGGATTAACGCTAAGATGATGGAAGTATAATGTTGTGCTGTTGAGTCACAAAACTTGCAGGTAAAAGCGGATAGGTAATACAAAAGGGGGTAAACGAAGCCAGTCAAAACCAAAGCAGGTTTTGAAAAGGCAGGGTCCAATAAATGACACGTGCGACAAGGATGGTTTCATTAAGGTAGTGAAGAGAAAGATGAAGCCTCCTTGTCGGAATCAGTGCGGTACAGCTCTGACAGGACCCGACATGCTACTGCGTCCAGCAGTACCGACGACGCTGCTCTATGTGTCTAGACTGCACCATTCCACGAAGGTTAAGGAGATCGTGGAGTATTTGCGCGTTAAGACCAACTGGACTTTGAGGATCGAGAGGTTGAAGCCACATCACAGCGCGAATTTCAAGTCGTTCGTGGTGAGTGTTCCTACAAATCATCTCGAGAAGTTCCTCAAAGAAGAGTTCTGGCCGAAAGGTGTTGTGTACCGCCGGTTTCGTGGCCAGCTACGTGACACCAGTCAGTAAAACACGACGCCGACACTTCGTATTGTATATGTTAATATGGGCCTTGATGCCTGAAATAAATGGATAAATAAATAAATAAATATCTATTAAACTAGATGATGTCATCGTTTTTTATCTGTCTACTCTGAGAAGAAAGGCGGAAACAAACTCAGAGGTCACAATCTCTTCAAGTCCTTATAATATTGATTAGACCACGTGAAGACTATGTAGAATTCAGGTTTGAAATTCTCTATTCAGAAAAAACTCACACAGATTGAGCGTTATTATTCAGTTAGAATAGAGCTCGCTTTTGTCAGTAATCCTGCAGCTGAACTCAAAATTAAGGGTCTCAGTTTATTTTTCTGATGCCTGGGCCAGGGTTGTGGGTTGGTTGAAACAGAAAGCGTGGCCCTGGCGCAAAGGCAAGAGAAGGAACCGGTTGGGTTTAGTCAGTAAAAGTCTGACACGCCCTTCCGCTCCGCCCAGAGCGGGAGAAGTTCACACAAAAAAGGGGCTCAGTTTGAAAATTAAAGTAACGAATGTATTTAAACATATTCAGTCATCACGCTATTAATAAATAATAATGGAAGAGAGAACTATGATAAACACAACTCTTACAGTTTCAAATAAAGACGAGATACGAGGAAGCAGATCTATTCACAAAATACCAGGGCAGCATAGAGTGTATACGAACCATCTTCCTGACGTGTGCACACTGTTTATCGACATAGAAACTACGCCAACTAGGCCAGGATGCCACTGCTGTCGACTAATGGCCATGTTTGCACACAGTTCGCAAAGCCTCGCCTTCATAATGTGTTGTGAACCACTATTGAAAGAGGAAACGCGTGAATAATATAAATGATACGTTAAATGTTTGCACAAATATCCACTGTACATGAAGGGATTCACATCGTCGATGTGTGTGATCACAGAAATATATTTTTTTCTAAGCTAATCTTCGAATCTCCGAAGCACGCTACATGCATTGATTTTCTTTCGTCTTAAACTGTCAGTGCACGGAAATTGTTTTTTTTTTTTGTGTCGCTAGATACAAGTATGTCTTCGACGAACTTGATTAAAAGTTATCCACCCACGGCACCCCACGTATAAATTATTACAGCCTTCCATTTTGTCGGAAACAAACAATTCTGAATTCCTAAATCAACCATTAATTTGTCAGAAGAGTGACAAGAGCCAAGAACAACCGAAAGTAGCCAGATGATCCTATTGAGTGAACCAACTGATCCTGGATTACGTGCTAATCTTGGCCGCAGTGAGGGCAACACTCTGTAAACATGTAGTACATTATTTATTAATTTATTATCTTTCGTTTACGTTATATATCATAATGTTGCCCTTTTGTAATTACGAAAACTCGGGAAATTAACGTTACATAATTTATCAGGCGCTGAATGCTGCGCAGTTTGGGTAGAAGATTGAAGTAATTTGGTGTAAAGTTTGCTGATAGGATATTTCTAATATTTGTGTGTGTGTGGATGTTTGTGAAGTTCTATCTTAGATTGGCTACTGTAGGCAACTGTACTTGGCAGTTGCCTACAGTTTTTGTAGGAGAATTTAGACCACTTTTAAATTACTATTCTTTAAAACAAGAAGAAATTTATATTTGTCGAGTGGTTCCTTTTTTTATAAATACGGATTATTGTAAACTAGAGCTTGACTGCAATCCCGCCTGATGATAAAGCGCGCATGTTGTATTACTGATAATGGCTTGTGTTTTCGTCTTCGTTTATATGGCCATAACAGAAATTTTCGCCTTTTCAATTTCATATGTGAGTTCTTATAGAAGGAAGAATGGTTGTTGGACACTTTCGTGGAATTTAACAAAAAGTAAATATGTGTATTGTATTTACCTTAGATACTCGTATAAGAAAAAAGCATTACATCTATCTCCTTTAATTTAATTATATATCAATTGTATTTTTAACTATTTTTACTAACAATAAGATCACTTAATCATATCTTTAATCTACAACCGTTTTGAGGCATCTTCTTTAAGAAGCAAAATCGGTCTGTAGACTAAATTGTTTTGCCAAATAATTATTTTTTATTTTTCTCGGTGGTAGGCCATAAAATCGGCCGCCGGCAGAAGTTACCACCCACCAGACAAAGCCTTGCCGCCAAGCGATTTGTCGTGTTCCGGCATGATGTCTGGTGAAGCCGTTCGGAGGACGGGTCTGAGCAGTTGTGTTGCGATGTGTGCCGGGTACGATGCGCCTAATGTTGTTGTGTTGGGAGTTTGGTCGTGGAGGGTCTTCAGATCAATCTCCCTTTGGCGCAGCATCGTTGGTCGTGTTGTTGGGTTTAACATTGCATCACCTCGCTCAACTGCCGTCTTCCTTCCTATTCGCTCAGTTTTTCTGAGTGACCTATTCACTCTTAATAAACTAGCGCGCTTTACCATCAACGATCGCATCACTGCCTACCATCAGGCGGGAATGCGGTTAAGTACTAGTTTATAACTATTAAAAAAAAAACCACAAATCACAGACAATCAGCACAAAAACATTCCCGGGTACACTCCGAAGTTTGTAAACATTACTAAACACATAAAACGTCGAGTCATTAAGTTGACGCTCAGGTGTCTCTGCTCAATGCTATGCAAATTAGCGACACTCATTAATACTAGCAAAGCGTTTAATTAGTTTGCGGCCGCAGCTAAAAATTTGACTAGAGCAATGAAGCTAGATACACAGAGTAGATAAAAGCAGAAGGCTCGTGGCTTAGTCGCTACCTGTAAACAATTTGAGATCCCTCAGAGTCTTAATTCGTGGCAGTTATAATGTCTTCGATATAATCTTCACTATATGCATCGGAATAACGTACGTATTTAGCGGGGTAATTGAGTAATACTTAGTTATAAGATAACAATCAAACGCAATGTCTTTCACTTTGACATCTGTTCTTTCATAGGTTTGGTAAATTCGTCAGCTCGACAACGTAAGTAAAACAGTGAAGGTGACTGAACTGTCAAATGAGAGGCATATGAGATTGATTGGAAATGTATGTTAAGCTACTACCCCGCATTGCAATGAGTAGATAATATTATGTAGTTGCTGCTCAGTTCTTCACCGCACAGTTCGCGCTTCAGTTCACTTAACTTATAAAGAATCATAAGTAGTACCTTTCTTATGCCAAGGTGGGTATGAATTAAAATATTATGAATTTTTTAAAGAGTGACTGCACAAAAACCTTTCGTTGCTAAAAACGGAACAAACATCTCCGTTCATCTAACTTTCCACAAAATATTACTAGCAGAGATACTATTCCAACCTTGGAGATAGTAAGTACTTATTTATCAAACGTGCCCAAACAACCATAATTGCTGTAAATGTCTCATTCAATTTGTGTAACAGTCAACGAGCCACAAGCCCCTCTTGGCAGGCCTTCTGTATCTTTATATTTGATGTTGCATTCCCTTAATAAGGTGACCCAGTTGGTGTTGAGCCGGCCTAGTGACATTTCGACTGTGACTGATACGACCAGCTTTTTTTGTAAAAACTAGACGCGGCAGTGAGTAGACTTGGTAGATTTTAATCTTTAAATGGATCTAGATAGGTTATTATTTCTGTTATAATAATATAATATCACTCCTGTAATCCTCAAATGTTTTGGCAGTAGTATACCTACGTTTCTCCAGTTCTGTTTACGTACCATATAATGGGTAAACCTATTCTTTATTTTACAGGTTCGGAAAAGATTTTCAGGGTATCGTAAAAAAATCATTATATAAAAGCTTACCTCATTTAAATGTTAAGTACCTACCGTACTTAGCATTTAAATGAGGTAAGCTTGTGATAAGGTTTGGCGACATAACAATTTAAAATTATAAAGCCTAAAAGCGAAAATTAACCTAAGCCTGCGTTTATAGAGCAATTTTTTTTTTGGTTAGACGTATTTACTTCAATCATAGTCAACTTAAAACATAACTGTAGATTAAAAGAAATAGGTTATGTGGTTTAAAAGAAAGACGTATTATTTAAGTAAGGTCCTTCGCTTATAAAGGCATCTCTTAACTTTAGAAGAGTGCATTACTATGGTGATTAAAAAAGAACCACAAGAACTATTTCTTTATTTCTCTAAAATGTCAACTATCAAATAAAATAGCTGATAGTAGATGGAATATCTCACAAGCTTTCACACTTGGCTACCATACAGTGTTCAGTGGGCCTCGCGAGGCTTTTGTTTACGGTACCTACCTGTCCGCGTGACTTTCTGCTTCAATTACTTCTACGTTTATCTAGTCGGCGTTTGGGTCTTATTGTGACTACCGTCTCCTATTTATAGAGCTAAACTTTCGTAGCTGATATATTGTATTTGTAATTACAGTCCCTGTTATCGGGACCTACTTCTACTTGACGTAACCGCAACAATTTGGAAAGCTCGCTCTCGGTGGTAGGCCATAACATCGGCCGTCGGCAGAAGTTACCACCCACCAGACAAAGTCTTGCCGCCAAGCGATTTGTCGTGTTCCGACATGATGTCTGGTGAAACTGTACGGAGGACGGGTCTGAGCAGTTGTGTTGCGATGTGTGCCGGGTACCATGCGCCTAATGTTGTTGTGTTGGGAGTTTGGTCGTGGAGGGTGTTCAGATCAGTCTCCCTTTGGCGCAGCATCGTTGGTCGTGTTGTTGGGTTTAACATTGCATCACCTCGCTCAATTGCCGTCTTCCTTCCTATTCACTCAGAAAAACTGAGCGAATAGGAAGGAAGACGGCAGTTGAGGCTCTTAATAAACTAGCGCGCTTTACCATCAACGATCGCATCACTGCTTACCATCAGACGGGATTGCGGTCAAGCGTTAATTTATAATTATTAAAAAAAAAAAAGTTAAATGTATTTTTTTTTATGTTTCACTATGTTGTCATTTTAACTCAAAATGATTTATTTACTCTTAGCTAGTGCCTTGTATACTTTCTAGGTATATCTTGGACAGCAATGACTGATTACAAGGTGAAGGAAAACATCTTGAGGTAACCTGGATTTTAAATCTGAAATCGCCAACCCGCATTGAACAAGCGTGGTGATAACGCTCAATCCTTCTCTGTATGAGAGGAGACCTGTGCCCAGCAGTGGGACGATAAAAGGTTGATGATGATGAATGCCTTGTGACATATGGTCGTAACTACAGGCACTGTGCTTGAAATTTAAATAAATAATAGCTTGTTTATATCTTGTGTTAATTAGAACAAACTTATGAAGAGGTACCTAGGGTTACAGGCACAAATCAATTATATTGATGTATGATGGTACTTTGGAAACGAATACAAAGAAATAAAGAAAATGCCATTTCATTTTGGTCGAAAAATTGAATTCAAGCTTTTTGTTTTAGATCAATGGATCCATATAGTGTTATTAAGGACTAATGAGAACAAAAACATGCATGAGAATTAATATTAAAAAGTTAGTTGCGTTATCGTAGTAAGTAAGTATATCATGGGTACCTAATTCAGAGTTGTATATAAATACACTTCTACCCTTGGGTGTAGGACTTACTATTTATTACAATTACATACTCCATTTTCCTCCATTACGTTCATACATCTGATAATGCACGCATGCCCGCACGCGTTATGAGTCCTATACACGGTATACACCTGACTTTTTTGAGAAACATCATTACGGGCAATCTGTGTAACTTTGATGGTTTCGGGTAATATTGACAGTGGGACCATGAATTAGTTTCGATTTTTTTTTCGTATGATGCCAACACAATTTACAAATACTTCTTGTAGCTTTTTATTTTCAAACTAGCTCCGTAAACGTTAAATATTTTTTTTTTTTTTATTATTTTTGTCTCAAACGTGTTTCTAAAGGTTTTTATATGCTCATTTAAAATTTGTATAACAATGTCAAACGCCTTAGACTGATTTTATTGATTAGTTTTATAAAATATATAAGACAAAAGTGGAAATTAATGATTTTATTTCATCAGTTACTCCCATTTATAAGAAAAACATAAACGAATGTTACCCAAATTCATTCAAAATATAATTATTACTGCTTTTCTATCAATGTGTGTCAAAGTTGTCCATGTAATACAGTCATTCATGGGTAACTTTGACAGACTAGAAAATCAGATTTTTTTATGGACAGATGACTTTTTAAATAATTTCATTAATCTTTACGGATGAAAAGTGTTATGAAAGCACTAACAAAATAAATTCATACATTCGTCTGATAGGATTAAAATGTTAAAATTTTGTGTAAAATTACGCAAGTTACCCAGATTGATGGTATTAAGTTCAATATATGTAAAAAAAGAAAGAAAAGAAACCATTTATTTGGCGCACACCCTTATAAATACATACAGTATATGTAGGGACAGTAGTGGTAGACTAATAATAGTTTTAAACACAGAAAACAGAACAAAAAATGTACATATGTCCGTTCCTTCCCTTCCACTCACAGCTGCCTTGTACCCAAAATAATGCCACGTCAAGTTCACTGCCAATCTACACGAGATTGCAGAAGTAGTCTAATATTGGAGGAGAACTGTTACTGAAATGCAGGTACAACTAATGTGTCCACTTGAAGTATTTATTGGAAATGATCAGTTATGTACAACAATAAACAGACAGGATATTGAGACGTTATTCTATTTATTTTTTTCTATTTTTTTTCTAATTATTTTGTTAATAATAATTAACTCTTCATTTATATTATGTATTAACTCTTCATTTATGTTAGATATTTATAATAGATAATATTAACTTTATGATTTATAATAGGGTAGTTGACTAAAAAAGATTAATTAGTCCGACAGTCAGATTTCCAAAAAATGCTAGACACGTATTTTTTCTCTTTTCTTATAAACAAACAATGAAGACGTATCCAATATTTTTCTGTAATCTGAATAAATACGGACGGACTAAATAGAATCTTTTTTTTTTACCTAGGAAATATCCCTATTATAAATAAGATTGAAAAGAGCAGGCTAGAAAAACATGTAGCTGAAAAAGAAAAACCTTTAGAACTTTAGAAAGTTTTCTTTATTACAATAAAGGGCCGATCCGACAGTCGAAGTCATAGATTTTAATAATGACTTTGTCACTTTTAGTAGTTAATAAATAACCTAATTTTTCACACAATTTCATTTAACCCTAGTTACGTGCTAGCTCGCGACTGAGCGATTTCTTCTATTTTTAGACGGAACGCTTTCTCTAGCCTGAAATGCAAGCATGCAACCTAACTACTTCCATTGTTACGTCAAATTTGCCTGACTTTCACAAATTTTAGGTCATTCGTGTTAAACAAATTTTTTTTATTTTTCCATTTCTGTTCTAGGTCAAATTCAAAAATTTGCAAACGTTGCGAGAAATGTAAATGCAATGCTTTTTTAATAAATGTCATACAATCTACTTACTATATATACAAACTTATAAAACTAAATAAATACAAATTACTAAATAAAGCTATTACCCTAATTAAAACTATTAATAAATTACAATACAGCATCAAAAAATTCTTCGTCATCGCTGTCGACTGGTAATGTACCCAAGAGACTGGCAGCATTGCCGCGTTGAATGGCAATACTTAGTCTCTGGCCAAGGTAAAAGCCAGCCCTTGGGTCACGGGAAGTGTCAACAAGCCGTTTGGACAGTTCATTAAAAAGGCAAAGAGCACTCGGAAATTGAAATAGCGTCATACCTCTATTACATTTTCTTATTTCATTAAAGATCTGTCTCTGGGAGTCCAGTTACTTACAAATAACCGGAATTACCAATCCGTTTTTTATTAACATTACGAAAATTTTGAAAAAATACCATTTGGTACTTATTTTTAAATCTGATTTAAAAATACTGTTACGGGCTAGGGGTACTAAAATACCGGTTAAGGGTTACGAAGTTTATTGGCAACGAAGGTACAGTCGATTGTAGGCAATGACAAGTAGAATATTGCTGACGTTGCACGGAAGTCTTCACTTACGTCCACGAAGTCCGTATTGTAAATACCCAATAACACTACAGATGTTACTTCACGTAGTACTCACAGTTCTCGTTACAGTTGTCGCAGTAGGTATTCTCAAAGATCGCTTCTTAAGTGTCGCTGTTTTCGTATCGGTAGTCAAGTGTAGACTGACTCGGCGCCGGCGTCACGGCGCTATATATAGGCCAGCTGATCGAACATTCCAGAATCGTCTAGACGTAATAATAATAGCGCATAACTTCGAGTACATTCAGTAAGTACCTACGGTAATTCCCGGAAACGGGTTTCTAGAAATTTCGATGTCGTCACTTTGTTGACAAAATTGATAAAACCTGTACCATTCAATAGGCCACCTTAAGTCTAGGAATGCGTTTTTATATTACACCTAGACAATGTCCAGATCTCGAGTTATAGATCTTAAAAGTTACACACTGCATGTCAAGCGATATTGAACCTTATGCCCTCGACATAAGGTGCATTCGTAACATTGCCCCCTTCTTAGTCGTGCTCGTCCCGAGCATGATTTGATCCATAATAGCGAGCTAGGCGGTCTACGTGTACGATCTTCAGCTTCCCTCTAGGTCCTTTCTTTATGCGGTAGGTGACATCGTTTATCCTGGTTACTATCGTGTACGGACCCTCCCATTTGGCTTGGAACTTCGGACTCTTTCCTTTTCTCCTAATGGGATTATGTAACCATACCAAAGTTCCCTCTTCAAATCCGGGCACGTTAGCTTTGCGGTCGTATCGGATCTTCATTCTCTCGCTGGTTTTCAGACCATTCTCTCTCACTAGCTCATGTATTCCATCTAGTTTACGTCGTAGGTCGGCCACATAGTCGACGGCTAGGATAGGGGTATCGGGGGGTGTTCCGGTTAGTGCATCTATGGGTAATCTAATTTCTCGGCCGAAGTTGACTTTCGCCGGTGTACAATTTGTGCTATCATGTGTTGCAGAGCGGTATGACATTAAGAAGAGTGGAATGTATTGGTCCCAATCCCTCTGGTGTTCTTCAACTACTTTGGCCAAATGATTCTCTAGCGTCTGGTTGAATCTTTCGACCATTCCATCTGACTGAGGGTGGTATGGTGTTGTACGAGTCTTATGTATCCCGAGTAGTTGACAAACCTCTTGAAATAGTGAAGACTCGAAGTTTCTACCCTGGTCAGAGTGTAACTCCAGGGGAACGCCAAATCGACAGAACACCTCGTGAACTAGCTTTTTGGCGACTGTATGAGCTTCTTGGTTAGGTACTGCAAAAGCTTCTGGCCATTTGCTGAAATAGTCTTGCATGACGATGATATACCTATTCCCTTCTTCAGTGATAGGGAATGGCCCTGCTATATCGACAGCAACTCTTTCCCATGGTGCACCAACATTGTACACTTTCAGCCGACCTCTGGCTCTTGTTTGCGGTCCCTTTACTGAGGAGCAGGCTACACATTTCCTACACCAGTCCTCTACGTCTTCGCGACAATGCACCCAATAAAATCTTTTTCTCACCTTCTCCAGGGTTTTCTTCACTCCTAGATGTCCTCCGGATACTCCGTCGTGCACCTGCTTTAGCACTGTTGCGACTTTATCGCAGGGGACAACTATCTGTAAGGTGATCTCCTGTCCACTGGGTGATTCCCATTTCCTCTTGAGAACTCCGTTATCAATTATCAGGCTGTTCCATTGAGCCCAGTAACTTTTTGCTGTTGGGCTAAGCGCTGATATTTCACTCCAAGCGGGCCTCTGGCCACGTTTCTTCCATTCGATTACTGTCTTCAAATCACTATCTTCCTTTTGTGCGTCTTCCAATGATCGATTATCCCAGTCTTCATCCAAAGCGTTCACCTGGATAATCCTCACGTTCTCTTTCTTTTCCTGTTTGGCACAATGTCGGCAAGATTCCTCGCAAGGCCGTCTAGATAAAGCATCAGCATTATTGTGTGACTTGCCTTTTCGATGTTCAGTGACAAAGTCAAATTCTTGCAGCTGCTCTATCCACCTTGCTACTTGTCCTTCTGGGTCTTTGAACTGAAGCAACCACTGTAAGGCAGCGTGATCGGTGCGAAGTGTAAACTGTCTCCCAATCAAATATTTCTTGAAGTGTTGTAAGGTCTTAACAACGGCTAGAAGTTCTCGACGGGTAACACAGTAATTTCTTTCTGGCTTGGAAAGACATTTGCTGAAATATGCAATAACGACCTGCCGATCTCCTTGTGTTTGAGAGAGAACTCCTCCAATACCAACATTGCTGGCATCTGTGTCTATCAAAAATCGGCCTTCCCTACTAGGGTAACCTAATACAGGAGCCTCACACAAGTGAGTTTTCAGTACCGCAAATGCCTGTTCGCAGTCAGAGTTCCATTCAAATTGACACTTTTCCTCTGTTAAACGATGCAATGGTTTCGCTAACTCGGAGAAATTCTTCACAAACCGACGGTAATATGCACACAGACCCAAGAAAGAGCGTACCTCAGTTTTGTTACGAGGGGTAGGCCACTTCGACACGGCTATTATTTTTTCAGGATCTGTTCGAATTCCTTGCGCCGAAATAATGTGTCCTAAGTATCCAACCTCTTTCTGGAATAGTGTACACTTACTAGGACTGAGTTTTAAATTCGCTTCACGCAGTTTTTGGAACACTTTCTCCAGATTGCGTAGGTGCTCTTCGAAGCTTCGTCCCATAATGATGATGTCATCCAAATAGACCAGGCATGCATCACCAAGCAACCCCACCAAAATGCGCTCCATTAGGCGCTCGAATGTAGCTGGAGCATTGCACAGTCCAAAAGGCATGACATTGAATTGCCAGAGACCGTTCCCAGGACCAGTGGAGAAAGCGGTCTTTTCTTTATCCTGCTGACAGATTTCCACCTGCCAGTATCCACTTTTGAGGTCAACTGTGGAGAACCATTTCATGCCACTTAGCAAATCCAAAGTGTCATCTATACGTGGCAGAGGATAACTGTCCTTTTTCGTGGCATCATTCAACATCCTGTAGTCAACGCAAAACCTTGTACTGCCATCCTTTTTCTTGACTAGTACAACTGGAGATGACCAAGGGCTAGTAGATGCTTCTATAATCCGGTTTCTCTCCATATCTCTTAACATTTCCGTGACTTCCTGTTCTCTTGCAAAGGGAATACGACGTGGTCTCTGTCTTATCGGCTGTGTATCACCCGTATCTATATGGTGTTTAACTAGCCCGGTCCTTCCCACGTCACCGTCGGTCTTCGCGAAGATGTCATGGAAGTTATGTAACAGTTGCTTAACTTTGTGACTTTCGAACTTGTTTAAATTGCCCTTACAACTTTCGAGTAGTGTCGATACATGTTCCTGCCACTTCTTATCAAGTTCCTTTTCGTGCACCTCTGTTTTTCTCAAAGATGCTACATTATCGCACACACCCACCATGTGGTTCTTTTCGAGAGTTATTTCTTTGTTACTAACGTTGATAATGCGTATTTTTGGTTTATCGGAAATCATCATCAGTGTTCTTGCCGTTATCCAGTCTGGGTGATCTCCAGAATCCTCTATTATAATGCAACGTTTGCGGCATCCTTTTGGTGAAAATCTAATATCTACTAAAGTTTCTGATCTTGGTGGTAATACAGTTTTTCTTAAACAGTACACTGACCCTTGTTTTGCACCTTGAAGAAATACTTCTTGTTCTGGAAAACTCAATACTCCTTTTGCTACATTAAGGACGCATTGTTGTTTCTTCAAAAAGTCCAGTCCTATAATGCAATCATCTGTAATATTCGCTACTAAAACAGGATGCGTAAATGTCTTATCACCCATTTTCAAGGTCACCTTTGTTTCCCCAAGGACGAGTACTGGTTGGCCGGTGGCAGTTTGTAGCCGGCATTGTGAAGATCCTCTTTTCCATACTATGGTGCGAGGAAATAGCTCTGGTCGTGCAATAGTTCTTGATGCACCAGTATCCAATGTGAAACTGCATGACTTACCATTCAGTTCTCCTTCTATAATAAGACTGTTTCCGTCACCCACTTGTGATACTGTTATAATGGGGGCTTCACGTCGACCAGCCAGTACTCGCCCCATAGCCCTGGCTGTTCTTAGTTTAAATCCTCGGGTTCCACCTGTGTCCCAGAAGTACTTCTTCCTTTAGACTTCCTGGGACAATTGATCCGAATATGCCCCTTTTCGCCGCACTCATAGCAGGTTGGTCCTTGCCGAGTTTTTATTATTGGGGTTGTTACCTCACGAATGCGGTGGTGTTGTCGACTATCTTGACGTACTGCTTCCACCTCCAGAGCGTGTGTCAAGGCTGCCTTAAGAGTCTGATGGTGTCCCAGGCGAACTGCAGCCCTTACTTCCGCATCTCGGATTCCATCAGTAAACGCTTGCACCGTAGTAGTATCAATCAATCCCGGTGTTGATACATACGCCCTCCGAACAATACGTTCTACTTCCGTTGCCCATTGTTGCAAACCCTCACTGCTCTTCTGTGTGCGGTCGCGGAGTTGAGCCCTGTAGACATGTCCGAGGTGTTTCTCTCCATATCTAGACTCCAGCGCTTCTAACAGACAGGCTAGGGTATTGCAATCGCCGGAAATGTTCTCGAGGATTTGTACCGCATCACCACGCAGAGCAAGCGTAAGAGCGGTTACCGCTTGATTGTCGTCCCAGTTGTTGGCTGTTGCGACCTTTTCGAATTGAAGGCGGAAGGCCACCCATGACGTTGTTCCGTCAAAATGAGGTACTAGGAACGTCGGCAAAGCACTGGGTACAGGAATCACACCTTTAATACCTCCTTTTTGTACTCTTTCTATTTCTTTCCCAAACTCCATGATGGTATTGTTCAGTTTCTCGAAACGCGCATCATGTTTGTCTATACGCGTATCTTGATGGTCCATACGCGCTTCTTGTTTGTCTATGCGCATATCTTGCTGGTCCATGCGTGCATCTTGTTGTGCTGTTTTTACTCTAAGCTCGTTGACCTCTTCTTTGGTGTTTTCCCATTTTTCGTTTAATTCTAAGACCAGCTGCTGGGATTCCTTTATTTGTGCCTGGGTTTCTGCCTGGGATTGTTTTAGTTCTGCCTGGGATTCTGCTATGCCTTTTATTTGAGCCTGGGTTTCTGCCTGGGATTCTGCTATGCTCAGCCTTATTTGCGCCGTCAAGTGAGCCAGTAATGCCGATAAATCGCAACCGCTGGTTCCGGGAACAGTGGTGGTACTAGGCGCACTCACATTCGTCGGTGTTACGACGGCCGCATCTTCTATGGGTGCAGGGACACTAAGGGATTCTTCCTCTTGACGCGCCAAATCCATCGCTGCTTGTCGTCGCGTGCGAACTCTTTCGTCTTCCCTTGGCGTGACCGGCATCCCACTTCTGACACCAATTGTTACGGGCTAGGGGTACTAAAATACCGGTTAAGGGTTACGAAGTTTATTGGCAACGAAGGTACAGTCGATTGTAGGCAATGACAAGTAGAATATTGCTGACGTTGCACGGAAGTCTTCACTTACGTCCACGAAGTCCGTATTGTAAATACCCAATAACACTACAGATGTTACTTCACGTAGTACTCACAGTTCTCGTTACAGTTGTCGCAGTAGGTATTCTCAAAGATCGCTTCTTAAGTGTCGCTGTTTTCGTATCGGTAGTCAAGTGTAGACTGACTCGGCGCCGGCGTCACGGCGCTATATATAGGCCAGCTGATCGAACATTCCAGAATCGTCTAGACGTAATAATAATAGCGCATAACTTCGAGTACATTCAGTAAGTACCTACGGTAATTCCCGGAAACGGGTTTCTAGAAATTTCGATGTCGTCACTTTGTTGACAAAATTGATAAAACCTGTACCATTCAATAGGCCACCTTAAGTCTAGGAATGCGTTTTTATATTACACCTAGACAATGTCCAGATCTCGAGTTATAGATCTTAAAAGTTACACACTGCATGTCAAGCGATATTGAACCTTATGCCCTCGACATAAGGTGCATTCGTAACAATACCAAATAGTACTTCAACATTCTCAGTAAACAGAATAAACGGAATCCATTTTCTAAAGCCCCAATTTGCTGATTTTTCTTCATTTCTGGTATTTGAATTACGACGAAGAAACGAGAAAGTTTCAAATAATGGACTCGTGTTCGTAATACAAAAATAAACAGATTTTCTTTAGGTATAAAGAATCACTTTACCTTTGGATTGGCGCCGGCTATCGGCGACTGTTTGTGAATTACATTAAAAATTACGATTTCCTAGAAAACGGCTTCGTACTCAAACGGAGTGATTTCCGGAAATTATTGGTTTCGTGTCAAATATTTATACTTTGTGACATTTATGCCGTATGTAAGTACCTAGTTTACAAGTTTATTGGAACAGCGGGCACTTCTTATGTGGGGACTGTGATAGGATCAGTAGTTACAAGAAGTATTATCAAACTACTATTTATTTTTAAATATATATATATATATATATATATTTAATTATTATAAACTAGCGCTTGACCGCAATCCCGCCTGATGGTAAGCAGTGATGCGATCGTTGATGGTAAAGCGCGCTAGTTTATTAAGAGTGAATAGGTCACTCAGAAAAATTGAGCGAATAGGAAGGAAGACGGCAGTTGAGCGAGGTGATGCAATGTTAAACCCAACAACACGACCAATGACGCTGCGCCAAAGGGAGATTGATCTGAAGACCCTCCGCGACCAAACTCCCAACACAACACCATTAGGCGCATCGTACCCGGCACACATCGCAACACAACTGCTCAGACCCATCCTCTGTACGGAAAATGTCATGAATGGCCAGACAAACTTATAAAAGGAGTACTTCTTTGGATTACACGAAAGTCGTGTCACAACGAAAAAACGTGTACAATCCAACGAAATACTCCACTGTCTGTCAATCTATCTGTCACCAGCGCCCTAATTGCGTAACATACTATTACTTTCAGTTGGAATCTATGGTTGGAATCATTTCGAAGCAAATTCCTAATTCATTGCTCCATATGTTCGAAAAATGTGTCTGCTCAACACATACCTAAATAACGCAATGAACGTTGTTGGACTGTCAAAATGAAACCCATTACTATTGATAGTGTGCCTGATTATCCTGCAGGTTGTATCTGAATGAACCATAAACCCATGGTTTGTAAGTATTTTGTCTGGAAATGTTCAGAACTCTCAAAAAAAAAAACAAACATATTTTTGATTCAACATTCATAGATCAAACAATCATTCGATCGAACATTCATTCAGGCAAACGCTCTTCGGGCAAGTGAAATTTTAGCAACCATGACTTCGTCGTCCTGACATTCCACTTGACCTCGCATCGCTTGCACAGCGACGTGCACCTTTCAACTTATTGTTATTAACATGGAAAAATATTGCAAAGGTCGCTTCCTACAATGTCCTTAACAAAGAATGAAGAAAAACAGTATCAATGTTATTGCTATTATAGTCGTATCTTTTCAAATTTCTCAGACTTATTCGTGTATCGTTACAAACAATACGAGGCAGCTCACACAAGAACACTAATGATCACAGGTCCTACAGTTCAGTGGTGCAGATTGAAGTAGTACCTTTTTACCTAACAAGATGCCAACAATACGAAGTTATCGTTGGCAACAAGACCAAATGGCACACCGATGCAGATAGAGAGTAATTATCTGCATTTATACACCTGCAAATTTCGTATACCTTGCCAATAGTTGACAAAAAAGCTTAAATGCTTACCTATTATGTATTAAACAGGTTTTTAGGCTTCTGTATCTAAAAAGGCTCCGATGTCCGTCCGTCTGTATCTTTTAAATCGCAGGTAGACACTTGAAATTTTCAAAGACCACTATGGCCGCTATAACCACTTTTAGTTTTGAAATTATGTCCCACGGTTAGGCAAAGTTTTATCCTTATTTCTTCCAAACCTCTCTGAACGAAGATCGACTTGGAGAGGGTGGTTAAATTAAACACTGGAATACTAATATTAAGCGCGTATAATATAATAACACGGTGCTTGCTGCTCACCCCAAAAATAATAATTGTCCTACCTTTATAATATTGCCGGTAACGAAACGCAATCGATCTCGACCCCAACGCCATCTATCAAGGTAAGGTGTAAATTTTAATCCTTTATTTATTCAATATTGATCGCGCTATGATTCCGTTGACTTATAATTACGTAGTCACTCTCTGTTTTGGGCAATCCCAGCCCATGTTGGCCCTACAAATGTTACGACATCGTAGAATAATATTATAAGAATAAGTTAAAAATGAGTTGTTCATACTCTAGTGTTAAGTCATTATCATCATCTCAGCGTATATTCCCGGTCGCATCCGCGGCTTTCGCGTTGGAGCCCGGGGTCCGCTTTCCTACTAATACGCCTCCATTTCGCACGATCTCTGGCGTTCCGTCGTGTGTGATTGTTGGAACGCATGTCATCTCTTACAACGTCAAGCCAGCACTTCTTTAGTCTACCTCGCTTATTCTGGCCCGGCGGAGGCTCCATGGCAAGACATTTGTTACCCACGTAACCGTACCAGCGTAGGCGACTCTCTTGCAGTTTGTCTGTTATGTCACGGACACGGAGACTGCCACGGATGCGGGAGTTCCTGATGCGGTCTTTCCGCGTAACTCCACATATCCACCGCAGCATATTCATCATTTTCAGCTAGCGGTCGCAAACCGAGTTACCGAATTTAGAAAATACCGGAATACCGGGCCAAATTAAGATCTAACTAATACCGGTATTTATTTCACAAAAACTGGGATATTTGATATTTTTGGATATAGTAAAATAAATAAAAAACAAATAGAAATAGAAAAAGTTACGCTCCATTTAATTCGAATTACGCGCGCGCGAATTCGTTCACCTTACGACAAGATCGATTAATCACACAGCCTCCGTTAGTTAAGCTTTATGGAACTCTGGCCCATACGTCGAGAAAGAAAGCAAGTCTCTTTGTATCTCTCTTTGTCTACAGTTCGCGTCTGAATACTAGCAGTGCTACTCCACCGAATTTGCCTCACTGAATAATGTATTGCGACACTTTAATGCCCGAGGTTCGCATTAGTAACAAGGAGGTTCCTGTCGTCTGGATATGAAAAAGGCTAGTGGACCAGATTGTATACCAGCGATTGTTCTCGAGGCTTGTGAACAATCTTGTGGCTTGGCTTACATGGGCTTGCGCTTGTATCGCCTCTCATCTAGGATTGGTATAGTATCCAAGTCATGGAAGCTTGCCAACGTGCCGCTCGTGCCCAAAAAGGAAAGTCGTGCTGATCTTTCCAACTGTCGACCGATTTAGTCGAACCTCCATACTTTGCATGATTATGGAGCGTGTATTGAACTCGCGCCTCTTGGCTTACCTGAAAGGTAACGATTTCCTCAGTGACCAACAGTACAGGTTTCGCCGCAATCCGTCAACTGGGGACTACTAGACTATAACTACTACTACTAGTGTATGCCACTGACTTGTGGGGTGAGGGGAAAGTGATTGCCGTCTGCCTAGATGTCTCGAGGGTCTTCGACCGGGTATGGCACGCTGGCCTTTTCAGTAAGCTTCCTTCGTACAGCATGTCTCCTGGCCTGACTGGCTGGGTAAAAGACTTTCTGACTGAAGGGTCGCCCCGAGTTCTTGTCGACGGATGCTCATCGGAGCCCATGTCGACTAATGCCGGTGTTCCTCAGGGGTCTGTTCTCTCTGCAACTCTGTTCCTACTGCATATAAACGATCTGCTGATGCCCGGTATCTATGGGTATGCTGGTGACAGTACATTTGTAGAAAGATACCTGCTGGGTGCTCGGGATAGTAAGGAAGCAATCCGGTCCGAAAGAGAGCCTATAGTAGAGCGTACGAATGTTGCATTACAGGCACTCTCCGAATGGGGCGAAGAAAATCTTGTGGCCGCCAAAATACAACCGTCTATTCACCGCCAAAAGGAGCCCGTTCATCTTGGCGCAGGTCCGTTCAAATGTGTAATAATGTAGCCACATTTGGACTGCTGCTGCACCTGGGAACTTTGGATTCGGTGGAGAGGCGTGCGAAGAGGCTAATTGGCGATCAAGATTTAGTTTAAAACGGTCTCCAAAACCTAGATCACAGGCGAAGAACGCTGATTAGCGAATGAGCCAATGGCGTGACGCGAACGGTGCAAGTGAGTGAGTTGAAGTTAGTTGCGACCGACATGTGTAAATTTTTCTATTTCAACTGTTTACATTTCGTCATCGTCATTTATCATTGCGTGTTTTGTTGGTTTGATTTAGTTATACACACACGGATATTTTTCTCATTATTTAATTTTTTAGCTATTTATTATTTGTACCGTTAACCTTTTTCTTTGGGTAGAAAATGAAATGAATTGGAATGAAAAATATCGTGGATACCCGCTGCTCTGGGGCGGGCGACAGGGTCTGTTAGGTTCTTACTAATTAACAACCACGGTGTCTCTTATCACACGTGCGCGCGGGGCCGCGGGCGTCCAGATTCATCCGCAGCCCATTAGTTCTTTACCAAATCTTAAACTTTAATATATCGAATTTGCTAACTTTAGCTTCATTCCGGAAATATTGAAAATACCGAATTATCGGTTTTGGTCTGGAGCCAATACCGAAAATACCGGTTTTGCTTAAATGATTCGGTATTGTGACGCCTATTTTCAGCAATGTCATAGTGTGCGGACAGACTCGCACTTGCCTGCTTTTTATTCACCGAATTCCCTAATTTAACCCATTTTCTGTGAAACCACCAATTATTATAACGCTCATTTAATAAGAAACAGTATAACCCAGCAAATTTCCGCTTGACCTGTCTGCTCATCCGATACTGTAGCAGATCACGCAAGCCACGACATTGCTCTTGAAGTCTTGAACCTTGAACCTTGCATGCAACACAGCCTTATGTTAATTAGTTGAACATGTTCAGGAGTTAGTACAGTCCAGTGGTGAGGATTTGATTACGTCAACGAATTAACGTGTACCTACATGTACGTCTAGTCTACGTACGGACTGCGAGCTGATTTAGAAAAGATTACGATGGATCTTCCGATTTATAATAAATAATACTAGATTTCCGCCCGCGGCTTCGCCCGCGTGGAATTCGGTTATATCGTGCTTTTTAGATGTCCCTTGGGAATGTAAATTTTTTCCGGGATAAAAAGTACCCTATTATTTAATACTACTACCGGACTACTAACTTTACGACTGCGAACTTTCAAAGCAATCGGTTCAGTAGTTACAGCGTGAAAGGGGAACAAACAAACTCACTTTCCGATTTATAACATTAGTAAGGATAATAAAATCAATTTGTGGTCATGTGGTCAAACTTATTGAAATCATTTACGCATATTTCTAAATCAATCGTTTTTAACCGACTTCTAAAAAGGAGCAGGTTCTCAATTCGTCGTAATCTTTTATTTTATTAAATATTTTTTTATGTATGTTCGCCGATTACTCTAAGAAGCCTGAACCGATTTGCAAAATTGTTTTTTTGTTTGAAAGGGTATACATTCCAAGTGGTCTCATAGTCACCAGGTCAGGATCTGATGATGGAAGACCGGAGAAATCAAGGGGAATTTTTAAAAATCGTTGGGGTGGAATTGTGCATTTCTAATATTTTCATTAAGTATTTTAAAGCACTACAATTTAATAGAGGTGTTGAGTAGATCTAATGACGGACAGGAAGACAGTTGAAGGAACTCCTCAATGATTCACGGCAGCAGAATTGGCACCGAAGGGGCATCAAAGTGGCATAGAAGGGGCTCGGAAGTGGCACCGAAGTGGTATCGAAGTGGCACCTAAGTGGCAACAAAGTGGTACCGAAATTTCACGGAAGTGGCACCGAGGTGACACCGAAGTGGCACCGAAGTGACACCGAAGTGGCAACAAAGTGGTACCGAAATGTCACGGAGGTGGCACCGAGGTGACACCGAAGTGGCACCGAAGTGTCACAGAAGTGGCACCGAAGTGTTCGAAGTGATCGGTTGTTTAGGCACAAACATTTTTTTAACACGACATAACTAGGTCTTTGGCGTAAGACTGACTTAGGCCTTTTTTTTTTTGTTGGGATGGGCAATCATCAAATGACTTCTCCCGCTCTGGGCGGAGCGGAAGGGTATGACAGACTTTTACTGACTAACCAGGTGCGGCAGCGGGGCGGTGGCGAGCACCGCTCACTGCTCGCCACCGCCCCACTGCCGGTTCTCCGGAACTTTAAGTCAAGTGGTTACCGAGCGTTAGGAATAAATTTGAATCAAAAAGATGTTGCAGTCATTGTTCAGACATTTCATTCGCGATTAAAAACAAATATCTCGTCGGCACAATCGTGAACACAACACTACGCGACTATAGTGACGAACGATCTGCCCGCTAGTTTCGAGAACAGGTCTTCGATACCCGTCCCGCTGCCGCGCCGCCGTCGCCACCGCCCCGCTGCTCGCAAGATTTGAGGTAGAGGCCTTAGACACACGTTGAACGTGTTTAAGTTATCGCGGGTATTTTGTAATTTCAGACTTAACTGTACCTACACTTGAAACATGTAAATTGTAATATTAAGGTTTGCTTAACTAAGCAATTGCAATTATATTGCAGAAGGTGTGCAGTGTTAACTAAATAAATTACGGTTTGGAACATTACGTCAGCTTAAGTACAGATTTGTGCCATTTTAATTAATCCAGTTGGCATAAATAGCGCAGGTAGCGTGCTAATTATATAATGAGGTTCGTCTTTTATAATTATTCGACATAACAGCACGCCTCTAATCTCCGATGGATTAGATAGAGGTGTACCCCACATTTCACCAATAAGTCGCAAGTCATAGAGGGCGCCATGATGAATATTATCGATTGCAAACATTTGGACAAAGGTGCAGTATTTTTCTATTATGTAGGATTGTTTTATACTCCATCTGTTTATATAGTTGCCTAAAGGTTAAAAACTAAAAGTAAACGTAAAACTAAACGTTTAGTCGGTTAACTATGTCACGTGGTTTTTGTTTACTTTTAGTTAACTATCTAAACCGATGAAGTATAACAGTGATTACTTATGTATATTGGTTTAGTAATAGGTAATCTTATTTATTATATATTAATAGCTAAATAAACACCCGTTTTCTAATTTCCTTTGCTTCAGTATAAACGATATCTGACCCAAATCTTTACACTCCATTTTAAGAGAATTTGGAACAAATTTTGCACTTGGGGGTGTAAGCGGCCCTCCAGAATGTTCTTTATTTAAAGGCTAATCTAACATTAATCTTCATTTACTTTACGGTCTTTAAAGTTAACAACTTTGGTAAGAACTGTTTGCTTACTCCATAATATTTGCTAAGTAATTTTTGATGATTTGCAGTGACTAATGACGAAAGAAATGTGGTATTGAAGGTGTGAAATCATTTCAATAAAAAAATAAAAGGAGCCACAAAGGCGCTTTACTTTGATTAAATTATTTAATCTACTTTTGTTTCGTTGTAGTAACCCTCATGAACGCCCTCCATCGTAGGGATAACAGGGAGCATCTTACCGCCTAAAACCACCGCGGTAATTCACCAGCAGATATGGTTTGGGATGCGGGATTAGCATAAGCATTCACGCTCAAAAGTTCTAGAAAAATCCAAGAACTTCGACAATATGTAACATCTACCAGCTAGCTGGACCCGCATGGTAAATTATGTACCAATTCCTCTCACCGATAGAAGGTATGTGTCCCAGTAGCATTAATATTATAATTACAGGTTGATTATACTAGTGTAAAGTATTGATTCTCTCAAGAGATGGTAATAGCCTCTTGGGAAATACTACTCTACTCTTTATGCCTCTATTATGAACCTTCCGTCCCCTATGCAAGCAACAATTCTGTTCTGCCCAGAGGCATGGTTGGTAACTTTATTATGTTAAATTTCCATATTACACCTAGACTTAATTAAATCGCCTCACCTCGGTTTCTGCAGTATTCTCTTCGTAAACATGTTACAATATTGTTTTAGCTTACTTTTGTTTTTGTAAAATGTCGTATATTTGGTCCCCAGTAATTAAATTACAAACAAAAGCGAATCGAATTCGTGAATTTCTCCGAAGCATTTTATTAAGCGAGACTAACAATGGTGCACGCAAACGAATCCACTCGCCAATCGTAAAAAACTTGACTTAACAAACTCTAGAACTTTAGTACACAAAGACGAGAACTTTCATTCAATTTCTTCCACATATTGTACGTACCTTATCTTTGTTCGCAAATCCACCTCAAAGGAGCAAAAACCATTAATTTCCCTTTTATATATCTTTAGCCTTTAATCTAGTATCGAATTGAAGTGGCCATGACAGTTTAGGGTGACGGCAGACTGATAGGTACGCGCTTCACAAAGGCATGGTGACCGACAATTTGCTCCATCACTGAAAGAAATTGAGGAACGAAATTTTGAAGATTGATATCAACGTGGTTTTGAGCTGCCATGAATTTGGTATCTGAATAACGAGTAGGTTCTCAAGGTGGGCTATTTTGAGAAGATTGTGGGCTTTGGGATTAAGCGTTTATAGGAACTATAGGTATATACAATTTATACTCATCTCGCAATACTCTTTTGTTAAATATTAAATTTCCGTGAAATGTAAAGCACGAAAGGAAAATTCTGTATAACAATCAGATTTTATTCAAAAATATCAAAACGCGAAAGGTAATAGTTAAAACAGTAGGATTATTTAAATGAACCAACCAATAAACTTTAATATTCAAGCCCACAGCGTACAATTAGTAGCTATGTAAATGTGGACTTCAGTAAATTCTCACTTTGAGTACAAATGAGTGTAACCCTATAATTACCACAATCAGACATACAAGCAAATCGCAGGACTAATTGCTTAATAATGTCTCCATAGACGGTTATTAAAAATAAGCGTACAAGAACATAAACATTCGTATTTGCCAAGGGATTACCGGCTCCGGGACTGTGCAATATTAATGAACAAGACGGTTCGAAGGAAAACTGAATGATTCACTGTATTTCAACGATACAATTTTCATTTACAAAGTGAGTTCCTTATGAGTTGTAAATTTACAATTTTTTACCTTAATTTGGACTATGAATTTATGAAAAGTATGCATTTTAAAATGGGTTCCAAGCTCGGAGTTTATTTTAATTAAAGGATTTTGACTTTCAATTTCGCCACAGTCTAGTCGCAACGAAGAATTTATTTATTTAACCCTAGCGTCTAGAGATTTAAACTTCTGGTTACTGAGAAGATTCATCTTACCGGGTAAAATGTGTTTAGTTTAAAAGAAATGGCTTGGGCATCTAGACAAATATCTACCAAGGCATTATCTTTGTTCCTATTATAGTTTTTTGGTGGATGGGAATGAAATAATCTTTCCTGTTCTGGGTAGGAGTGGAAGGAAGGGCGTTCGCGGAAGGCCGTGTCAGACTTTTACTGACTAAAACCTACACGTATTCCATCACTTGTGCACCAGGGGTCACGGTATCTCTTTCTAACAACCCGCCGCACTGACCGAGATTTTTAATTTTTCATACTTATCATTTTTTTTTAAAAGCCCGTATCGAGGGTTCGCCTGAATAAGCTTGTTTTTTTTAACTTCTCACATTTCCCAATTATCATGGAGATATGTGAGATATTATAGCGTGGGTAGGCCCCCGACAGCGTAGGTAGGCCCCCGAAAAGGTGGACCGACGACCTGCTGAAGGTCGTGGGAAACCGCTGGTTACGGGAGGCCTATGTCCAGCAGTGGATGTCTTTCGGCTGAAATGATGTAAATATACTAAGAAAATAACTGTGCATTAGACGTCCACTATCGTTCCAAACACATTTTTCACTTTGCATTCACTTAGTTTATCTATCAAAGTCATTCAATTCGTTGAATGATATTCTAAGCTATCAATACAATTCAACCCAAAGAGAATCTAATTTAGCCACGCGAGTGGTGCCGTGCCGTCTGCATGTATTCATTCTGTTGTCCACAGTCGTATCGGGAATATTAGCGAGTCAGTCACGTCAAGCTGTACCTTAATATTTCAGCTGCATTTAACGGTAGCTCGCTTGACGTGACTCGCCCCTCTGCTGACAATTGATTGGCAGTTTTGTTGACCCATTCCTTTTATGTGTGGATGGGGACGTGTTCTGTTTGCGTAGTAAGCGAAGGTTTTACCATAGCGTTGATTTAGTGTGTTTAAAATGTATAGAAGAGCTTTAACTAATCTTAATAACTGAAACACGTTTAGTATCAATTCAATTAATAATATCTACTGCATTAAACTAAGTAATGGTAAGAAAATTCTCGGTGGTAGGCCATAACATCGGCCGCCGGCAGAAGTTATCACCCACCAGACAAAGCCTTGTCGACAAACGATTTGTCGTGTTCCGGCATGATGTCTGGTGAAAGCCGTACGGAGGACGGGTCTGAGCAGTTGTGTTGCGATGTGTGCCGGGTACGATGCGCCTAATGTTGGTGTGTTGGGAGTTTGGTCGTGGAGGGTCTTCAGATCAATCTCCCTTTGGCGCAGCATCGTTGGTCGTGTTGTTGGGTTTAACATTGCATCACCTCGCTCAACTGCCGTCTTCCTTCCTTTCGCTTATTCGCTCAGTTTTTCTGAGTGACCTATTCACTCTTAATAAACTAGCACGCTTTACCATCAACGATCGCATCACTGATTACCATCAGGCGGGATTGCGGTCAAGCGCTAGTTTATAATTATTAAAAAAAAAGTATGCAAATTGCAGTGGAGACTTTACTTTATTTAACGTTTCAGTTGATAACTTCGGTTATAAAAATATTAGGCTACAATCCTGATATGAGAACTGCAGAAATGGTCGAAGCGGCGGTGCTGATGATAATGGAAAACGATTATGTGTGGAAAACTCTCTTGAACAATCTAATCATATATTTCTTTGTAAACATGAATAAATAATTAGTAGTTACACAGACGTTTTCATAGAAATTAGTTCTCCATTTTCTGACATCACACGGACATGCAACTCATAATTAATGAATAGTAACGAATAGTATGAATTTAGGATAGTAGGTAAATTTCTTTCAACATCATTGACATCTGTTAACCCATCCAATTCATTAATTTCACAAAAAATGTAATAAACCTTTTATTATATAAATGAAAAATGGCATCCGTTTCCCGACAACCTAGTTCGCGCGTTCACTTTATTAGATTCGCGACTATCAATAATGTAATGTATTACAGAGTAAGGATCGGTAACATTTATGAAAATTTATGATCCAATGCTGCTTATGTAGTTACTCAACAGTTGAGCTCAGTTTACCGTCTTTTTACGATTTTTAAGTACCATATTGTTAAATTTATATTCTGGTTTTCTACATTGTGCTGACAATACCAAGATTAAATTTCTCTTCATGGTATATTGGCTAACTTTTACACTTGTAGTACCTAATTAAAGTTATTAAATATTATAACTAACACGAACAACATCGTTATCAATTATTCCATTATTTTATTAAATATGTATCATGGTTTGTAAAACACTCTACTCTTGTTAATTGTCAGTTTTCTTGACTTTGTCATATAAGTACCTACAACGTTGTTTTTTGTAGTCGTGTCTCGCATATACATATTTTAATGTAAAGAATCTATGTACAAAAAGCTATTATGAAAAATCACAAAGTTATGAGCTTGTTATGTTATCTGGCTGTCCCTAAAAAAATATGGACATCGCCCGCAGGCGCCTGCAGCGGCGCCGCGCGTCGTAGCTCTATGACATTATGATCCGCTGTGAACTGTGTTGTGCACTGGGTAACCACACTGCAACATTTTTAAATACATATATTTGAGCAAAAAATATAAGCTGGTGTAAAAATTAATGGAATCGATTCAGTTGCTTATTCTGAACAAACTATATTCAGGTTTCGTATAAAAAAAAATAACGTTACGACAACTTTAATAACGGAACGACAATCTATGTAACCAGAACAACCCAATAACTGAGTAATACAAAACCTTGGTAACACTTGTTGTCAGACTTTAGGTATTCTGACTTCACGTAACGACAGTTAAAGTTCTATTAATGGTCACCGGTACTAACAGCTTAACTTGTTGCACAGGGGAATCTCGAAATATGATGGATACGCGGCAAGCGTAGCTTACCCTGTTATCGAACCGTACTGCTGTTATTATTTAGCCATCTATTTCTAGAATGTAGGTATATCCCAAGTGTATACCTAACTGAAAGTTTAATTTAGTTTATAACTAGTCTAAAATTTTGCGGAACTGGATTATTCTGTGAATGTACATAACCGTATAATGTTCCCACTGCTGGGACACAGGCTTGCTCTGTGGGACAGGGAGTGTTTCAATGTGAACTTTTAGTTCATTTTACATATGTATTAGATATTGGCGCCAATTCTTTTGTTCACAAACTAATTTTAAGTTAAGTGCATCTCTTTCTTTCTATTTCATTAAGAAAAGCATAGAAATAACTATTTTAGTTTCATCATCATCATCAGTCAACCTTTTTATCGTCCCACTGCTGGGCACAGGTTTCCTCTCATACAGAGAAGGATTGAGCGTAATCACCACGCTTGCTCAATGCGGGTTGGCGATTTTAGACTTAAAGTCCAGGTTTCCTCAAGATGTTTTCCTTCACCTTCAGTCATTGGTGTCCAAGATATATTTAGAAAGTACATATAAGTTTAGAAAAATTACATTGGTACTTGCCTGACCTGGAATCGAACCCGCGCACTCATACTTGAGAGGCTGGTGTTTTAACCACTAGGCCACCGCGACATGCATTAGGCCACCACGACATGCATTAGTCCACCACGACATGCATTTTAATTTAATCCTGTCAAGATATTCCTTAGACAGTTTGGACGCGATTGCAATCATGACGAGCAAAAATACCTCAATATACGTCAAGCGCGGACTAATTTGAGAGGTCTAAATTGACATATTATGCTCTGTCCTTTTCTTAATAAAATAAAATGAAAAAGATGCATTTGAATTTAAATTTAGTTTAGTTTATGAATAAGGAAATTAGGTCCATTATCAATTCTATTCAGGGGCAATTATAAAACCTTGTTGCATTAAAATATGGCAGCATTTATCTTATAGAATATGTTAGCAGTAGTCTTTGGACACAATCGCTACAATTTTTGTTCCATTTTTTCACAAATGGGGTAGTTGACTAAAAAAAACTAATTAGTCCGTCAGTCAGATTTCCAAAAAATACTAGACACGTATTTTTTCTTTTTTCATATAAACAAAAAATGAAGACGACACAGTGCGTTAAAAATCGTGTGACGTCGCTGCACGCTACACTTTTTAGCGAGCAGTGACGTCACCAGCCACCACTCCTGATCTTTGATGCCTTTTATATTTGTCAATCTTTATTGATTTGATAAAACAAAATATACGTATCCAATATTTTAGTCGGTCTCCGTGGCGCAGCGGTCAACACGCCTGCCTGCGACGTGGAGGCCCCGGGTTCGATCCCCGGCCAGGTCATGATAGAAAATGATCTTTTCCTGATTGGCCTGGGTCTTGGATGTTTATCTATATATGTATCTATTATAAAATATAGTATCGTTGAGTTAGTATCCCATAACACAAGTCTCGAACTTACTTTGGGGCTAGCTCAATCTGTGTGATTTGTCCGTATATATTTATTATTATTATTTATAATATTTTTCTATAATCTGAATGATGGACTAATTAGTTTTTTTTTGTCAAATACCCTATTTCTTTCTTTCTAATTACGTTTTATGTTCATTATACAGGATAGCATTATATTGTGCGCCCAAAACAGATAAATATTAAAAATATAGGCAACAGTCAAAAACAGCCAAAAGGTTATTAAAGTGTAAAATATCTGATGTTACAATGTAACATTCCCGTTCTAAAAATTGAAGTCGTGTTTAAACTACTGAGAAATTTCAACTGGTTTACTGAACTAACTAAAATTTTAAGCGTGGGGCCTTACCGCTGCTACCTCACTTAGATGTTTTAAATGAGGTAGCAACGGTAAGACACCACGTTCACCTTTGCACCTTGCTCTGTGGTGTATTTCCGTCAAATCCTCATTACTTATTCAGCAGGGCACACACGTGCGGGCAAGCCTGGCCTTGGTCGACACTCGTGTATTCCAGGAGTTAGTTCAGGATCACTGTTGGGTAATATATTGAGACGGTGTGTTTTAGCAACTCATGCGAGAGCCGTATAAACTTGTTTATTTATGTTGGCTATGTCGTAAGGAGAATCTGGAGAGATACTAGTGCGCGACGTAGTTGTTGTTTAGTCTAAACGTGCTGTTATATATAAATTATGTACCTTTTACGTAATGGTATGGTGCCAAACACGGCAGTGTGTGAGCTCATTGATGTCCAGAATGGAGATGACTACGAAAACATTTTTTTTTTTAAATGTTGCCCCAGTTTTTTCTGTATCGTGAGTGCTTTTACAAATATTTAAAGTCACATACACAAACAGGAACAACTCTATATTTGTTCCGTGCGAGAATCGAATCTACGACACGCAACGCTGTAGTTGATAGCTCAACTATTGCGTCAACCATAGATATCAGAATTAATATCTCTGTGACGTCGGGCGCTTCTCGTTTATTTTTGCCCTTAAAAAGAAAGTTGGAATGCATGTGGAAAAAAATACCGTTCATTATTTATCTATACTAATATACAGTATGTTAAGAAAACCCTGTCCGACCCATAAGGATAATAAAGGTTAGGTAAACACATGACCAAATATAATATAAAATTTTACGTAGTCATCATAGTACCAATACAAATGAATTTTGAAATAATCTTTTTTTCCCGCGAATTAATTCCAACTTCCACGAAATTTGGTAATTTTAAAAAAAGTGACAACACCGGTATTATTATGAACGAATAGCGATGTGACCTCGTGCCGCGTGCCCTGCCGCCCACCGCCCGCGGAAGGGTGCTTAACGCACATTTATTAAGTTACCTTTTTTTGCGAAATAATATTTATTTTTTTAGGGGGATTTTTTTTTTAAGTTTAGCCCGGTTTTGTATCCATTAGTAGAATCAGTTATCGATACCTAACAACACCTTCACAGGTCGGATAGGGTTTTCTTAACATACTGTATAAAGCTGAACAGTTTGAACACGCTAATCTCAGGAGCTTCTGAATTTGAAAAATTCTTCTTCCTTTGCGTTGGACAGCCCATTAATCCAAGAAGGCTTTAGGCTATATAACATCACGCTGCGACCAATAGGAGCGGAGCATCACAAAAAATTAAATTGTATGCTATATATTTTTTCTTATTACTCCACGGAACGAATTCGCGGGTGGCCACTAGTAATTAAATAGAAGATTGATTTGATTTGATTAAGTATTAAATATAGGATAATAAAAGTTTAAACTGAGGTAGCTTTCGTAGCTACCGTAAGACGAAAATGTGTAGGTAGGTGTAAGAATTTCAGAATTTCGTTCATAGTGAATATAACTTTGTTTCCATTCAATTTATTATTTTAAAGGTAAATTTAAAAAACTGCTTAATAAACATAGGGCATTTCGGCCCCGTTTCTTAATATTGCTCTGGGGAACAACAGTTACAAAGTTTGTTAACATTTTCTTCGCCCAGGTACTTACGTTATACAAACTTGTATAATTTTTTCGCAAACAAAAGTATTTCCATTTTGATAGAATGAATGAAAAAGTTTACCAGCAATTTATTGTTTGTTTTCCGTGAGCTTTGGTGGCGGGGTCGTGACCTTTCGAGGGAACGGAAAGTGGTTCTTATTTGATGTTCACAAAACTATGTGTATACTGTCCTAGGCTTGTTGGAGGATAGCCGCGACCAACTGCTCGGTAATTTCCGAAGCATCCATCCCGAGGTCGGTCCCATCCACGGACCGACCTCGGCAAGCGAGCCACAATCTCCTGTTTTCAAAACTATTGTGTCGTAAAAATGTTTATTTTACAGACATACTATAAGTAACGTTACGAAGTGACGAATCCATCTTGATTACTTAAATATACTCGTCAACTCAAAATGCATTTGAAAAAATAAAAAAAAACCTATTTAATGTCATGAATATATAACAAATTATTTTCTACAAATTTCTTCAGACCAAAAGTAGTAGCTAAGGATCTGGTGTATATTTTTAAAAAGTTTTTCAGTATTAAAAACAACTGCTTTAAAAACCCCTTCTCTCCGAAGAATTGAACTACTAAGCTTAGTTTGAAACTTGGGCGGTGCGGGTGCTCCCAGTAATGGGCAATTGTGGGCAAGACGATAGCAATATGTTTTATAGCCTGAACTTTGCCACTTAATAAGTTACGCAGTTTGTGATGTAATTAACGTTACAATGTAGTGTGGGGGGAGGGGGTACGTAGATGTACTGTCTAATCTATATATGGCATACTTATATCAATGTGATTATAATTATCTACAGTGATCCAAATGAGCAATTACCCCATGTAGAAAACATCATAATTTGGAAAAATATCAAATGTCATATACAATAAAACTTTAATACCTACGTGATCTAAATGTGTGGTATGGTAAATTATGTTGATGCCAAGGAGATAGTTGTTCAGATTGGTGATCTGTACCACGCCCATAAACATGACCACACATTTCTTATACATGTTGTAGACTCCATTGATGACATTGATGACTCGACTCAAGGGAGCAGCAGTGACCCAGTGGAAATGGCACTGACATGCGAGTTGGTTGTAGGTCGTGTGTTCGAACCCAGGTAGGCAGGCGACTTACTTTGTTTCAATAATTCCATTGCCACTACTCTTACATCGGTGAACGGAAACCAATATGTCCAAAAATTAAAAAATCGAAGACGTGATCATACATTTTTATACACAAAGCACCCGCACTGGGCCCACGTGATACCATAGCCCCCTCATCAAAGAGCCCTCTCTCGAGTGGGTGGTTGAGAATAAGCAGCTGAATCGATTTCAATCATTTTTACTCTTCGTTATATTTTTTCCCAAATCCTTAATTTTCCAATTCTAAACATTTCACATTTTGTTGCAGTGTGGTTACCGAGCGTGCCACAGCTGACGACAGCAACAAAAGTATGGTCAAAGCTCCGTTCGGTGTGTTGGCCATGTTTTTGTTGGGACAACCAAGTAACTTTGTGGTTTTTCATATCTTTTTGAAATTTTATACATAGATTCTTTACTTAAAAATACTGGACACGTGTTTCGGGTTTCGCATACACAAAAAGTAATTTTGTATATCTAATGTACGGCCAAAATGAAGGGGGCCTGGTGCTGCACACCCTCATCTTATTTTAAGTTAAACAAATATCAACTTTATTTCAATCACAATTGCGTTAAGTTTGAAGTGACTAGCGCTATTGAAAACGTTATAGAAATGTTTGATGTTGTAGCGTAAACCTGAACTTTATTTTGCAGGAATTAAAGTTGTTTTACATGAATTCATACTTAATTACATTTTTGGCGAATATCTCCCATTTCTTCTGTAACGCCCTTGGCCTTGAAGTGTAATCATTACGAGCTGATATTGGTATTGATATAGTCCAAAGAAAGGTGGTGACCCACCTATACCTAACAATCTTGCGGCTTGTTGCAAACGAAAACATGGATTTTTTTATAGTTGAACATTATGGGATGATGGAACATTTAGATCAGCAACATAACAGTAATATAATTTTAACGTTGTAGCGATTCCTACAAACGCCACATGGAACAACGCGTCATACTGTCGATCACGTCGGGGTCACCAGTGTGGAGGCATAAGGAACAGGGAGTAAAGTTCACTCATCCTCCATAGAAAAGGGAGGATCCTCCGACCAGACGGGTGTTATGTCTGGCGGGCACTTGCCCAATGCTTGGAATTGGGAAGTTGTATGTATGCTAGTTGCACGGTAAACTCTGATTGCGAGATGTAGAATTCGTGTGACGTCAGTATGACACGTTGTTCCATGTGGCGTTTGTATGTACCACTACATTTTAAAGTTCAAAAAACAATCAAAACCAATAATATGGGACCTAATTAAATAAATAGGTACTTTTCTATATCACCCTAGAACAGGCCAAACGTAAATTGAAAGTTTTAGTTGAGACTTTTTAATAAAGTTGTAATTAGTTTAGGTAAACATTAATACTTTACTTTAAGATTATTATTATTCATTAAAATACCTAATGGATATGTCCGTTCTTCTTCAAGGGCAATTATCTATATCTGACCACCATAAGGTCTGCACATAATTAGTCTACCTAAAAATACCTTCTATAGTTTTAATTAAGTATTCAGCTGTGGTCATCAGATGCACGAGATTTTGTTTTCAAAATAGTCTGATGTAGGTGTTGGCGATAATACCTACTCGCTTTGGAACGAGCAATTAGGTAGTACCTAATATTAGCCTCGTATTTTTGACGACTGACCGACCCCTTAACATTTATAAATAGCATAATTATCTGAGTTTATAATTCCATCGTATGTCACTCGTAGGTTGCAGCTGAATCAGCAGACGCTGATGTCAAATGGTACACTTGTGTACCATTCCATCTGACATTATGCTGAGCTGAGGACCTTTTGACGGTGGGTCAGGGTTGCGGCTTGGTTAAAAAAGACACCGTGGCCCTGGCCGTCGCATAGGCAAGTGAAGAAACACGGGTGGGTTTTAGTCAGTAAAAGTCTGACACGCCCTTCCGCTGTGCCCAGAGCGGGAGAAGTCATTTGATGATTTCCCATCCTAACAAAAAATAAGAACTTGGAAATTAAAAATATATATATAATTATTTTATTTACCTAACTTATGGGGAGACCTGTAGCCAACGATAGGTGATTCCCAACTGGAATAAAGATCATTAATGATGACTCAACTACTAATTTTACCCTCTAAAAGTATTTTATCAAATAACAACCGGTTTGTATTGTGAAGTGCCTTTATTTATTTATAGGTCAAGTTAATCGTTCCGTGCCAATTCACGATCCGTACGTATCCGCATTTATCCGATCCGGAGCGAATGCGAATTAAGCGATGCGGACGCCAGCGGTAGAATTGTTTCTGATATTTTCAATTCGGTACTTTAAATGAAAGTCGAGGGAAGCCTTGTATTTTGTTTGAATTTTATCGTCAGTATTTGTTTCGTTTTATTTACATTTCTAAGAAGTCTTCTTAGTCTATACTTCTATTATTATTATTGTCACTTAGCCCACGCTGCCCAGTGCTAAGCAAAAGCCTCCCCCAAATTCTTTCAGGCATCCCAATCTGGAAACATCTTGAGTCAACTTGGCGGTGGTTTCCTGTTGTTACTTATTCTCTCAGTTCGTTTGATGCCTAAAATGTTTTATACTTTTACACATTTTACCCCTTCTATTATTATTATTAAAAAGCCTCCCTCTCTCTCTCTCTCTCTCTCTCTAAAAAAGAGAGAGAGAGAGGGAGGCAATCGTGTGAAATAAGACTTCTGTACTATTTACCCGGTCAATCGATATGAACATGATGTATACGAATATAAACCAGACCCCCAAATTTATAACTGTGCACAAATTCGATATACGCCAACCACAGCCCCCGAGAGCTTGTTATTAAGGCCAGGATCATACAAATGACCGCGGCCGCAGCCGAGTCAGCAATTTGTTAAGGCATAATGTTCTGTAACATTTTACACGACCAGACGGCCTAATACCACATCGAAAGTAGTAAAATTTGTAATTTTATTTTCTTTACTTAGTCCCGAAGGTTGTTTGTTTTACAAAAACAAATGACCGTACTTTATACATAATACACTCGTAACCACTAACAATTATAATAGAGAATTTAGAGACAGATATCTTTTTAACATTTCTTATAAAAACCTAAAAGTAAAGCTAAATAGTAGTTTATGAAACTGCTACATAATGAGAGATATTATGCACGAGTGTGAGTTTAAAAAACGAGCGAAGCGAGTTTTTTAATAGTATCACACGAGTGTGTAATACCTAATTATGTATAGTTTCATATACTACTTTATCTAATCTCATACATTGTATTGAATATATGAAATAAAAGATAGAGATTGATACAGTTTATTTATTGGTTTGCACCCTGCATCACTGCGCACGCGCCAAAGCGCGCGCAGCGACAGATAAAAAATAAAATAGTGCTGTCTATGGTTTGTAATCTGTACGGTAATGAAAAAAAAAAAATTCGTTATTTTGTTAGAGAAATAATGTTATAATTTAATTTTTTAATTTCCTTTCGATATACTATTGGTAAGGTACGTCATTATAAACTCCTTTTTAGTTTTATATTTTTAATTTTTTGATATGAGAGTAGATAAAAGTAAATATGTATGTAGATATATCACTTAAATAAAACTTACCTTTTTTACGTACTTTCAAACAGATAATGAAATGTGTTTCAGTGAAGTCATGTTCTGATGCAAAAATATTATGTATAGGTACATATATGTACATATGTCTAACCCGTCTTTCCTTATACGGAGTTTTCTATTATTTTACCAATTATATAACATTGTCGGCACTATAGGTCTATTGAAAAAAACATATTGTTTTTATTAATTATTGTTTGTACATAACTGTTTGATACCAAAATAAAAAACAATCTAAGTGTATTTTCACGAATGTGCGTGTTTTCTTCTAAACTAGGCAATGGAATTCTATTTTGGTAGAATAATATTCATGAAGTTTTAATAGAAAATGGTCTACTAGACTACCGCCGCGCCTCTCTGCGGGAGCCTTTATATTAAAAGCCGAGTACATTACACCCACGTCAAAAATAATGAAGAAACGAGAGTGTATGGGTCTTAGATATTTTTTTCGCATAATAGCTAACAAGGTCTTGTATAAATTCTAAAAGTCTAATCACGCCAAAGAATTCCTAATAGGGTATTTGACCAAAAAAAAACGAATTAGTCCGTCAGTCAAATTTCCAAAAAATACTAAACACGTATTTTTTGTTTTATCAAAACAATAAAAATTGGCAAATATAAAAGGCATCAAAGATCAAGAGTGGTGGCTGGTGACGTTACACGAGTTTTCAACGCACTGTGTCGTCTTCATTTTTTGTTTATATGACATGATTAGTTTTTTTAGTCAAATACCCTATTTATTTATTTATTTATTTGGATCTCCAACAAAGGATACACAAATACACTACAAAATTACAATAAATCAGTAAGGCTCTTTTACGTGTGCGCCTTCAATTATAGAAGACCACAGCTTGCACATACAACTAGGTCCAAACACGATACAATTAGTGAAAATATATGATGAGTGCAAATCATAAAATTAGAAACATAAAATAAAATAAAATTAACATAAAATCAACATAATCAAAATTAAACATTCATATTAATACAAATAATATTATAGGCAGGATAAAAACGATGGAAATAAAATAAAAATAAAAAAGATAAAATAACAATAAAAATCGGGAAAAACATTGAGATGTGATGTCAAAAATTGAACATTAAAATTACAATTGTGAAAAAATACGAAATATATTGTAGTACTTGTCATTTTGCAGTGTCCAAATTCTTTTTGTATTTTGAAATTGAAGAAACATGACGAGTTTTAATGTCCAGTAAAATCCAGTCATCATGCAATTAATTAAAATGTCGTCAAAACTACGAACGTGAACATTTTGAGTAAGATTTATTTTTGTTTAATTTTTTTTTACCAATTATGTACACACATAATTTTATAAACAGACAAGAAAAGACAGAACAGAAAAAAAAGATACAGAGGTGATACTTATTTACAAGAAAACTCTTCCAGCATACCTGCATTATGACAATGCAAATAGAATACAAAGGCAATATTAATATTTATTCTATTAGTATTGCCTTTGTATTCTATTAAAGGCTGTTGCAAAAAGTAATGACCCGTGAATGTCATCAATATTTTTGCATGTAATTTAATTAACTTGATATTGATTTTAAATTAGTAGAAGTACCTATAGGGTCTACAGGACTTATTTTCATCACCCGTGCGTGTGAAGCCCACCGTTTTTACGTAATTATGCATAGGTATGTTTTTTTCGTTTTATTACTTCACAAGGCGTTTATCGTGTTAAATCTAACACCTACAGGTTTATTGTATTATAATTACATAATTTAGTTAACACATTAAAAATATCACTTTGTTACTAGTGAAAATTAAATGGAAAACGTAAGAAAGAGGCTTTTATTACGTATAATTGTATTTTTGTTTCTGTAATGCGCATAATGCTATATTTTGAGATAAATCTTTCGCTTCTTCTTCTCAACGAACATAAGCACGACTAAAAAGTTATATGCAAAACATCTCGGCGACTTTTTCCTGAGAGTCTAGCAAGCAATTTATTTCACCTTCGGGTCCAGCCGTCTTTTTTCTACTGACTTTTTTATTGATTAATGAATGTAGCAATTTGCTTATATTTAGATGAAACATACTTCTGGCCTAGTGCTAATCAGATTGATCTCCACCATGAGGTACAAAACTAACCAAGATTTTGAGGCCATTAATATAAATGACAAGCCAAAATATTGAGGCAATATCACACCCCGCGGGCTACTTTTATTTTCACTCCAAAATCCTCATGAATACTTTAACAAACTCGCGAAAGATTATGAATGAATGAACGCGAATTCTCATTTGTCGTTAATGGAATTCACAAGTACATGTACATCACAATCTAGCCTAATATAAACTTTAAAATCATGACAGCAAACTTGATTATAAGTTATCACAACTGGAATTGAAACATGTCAGTGGAAAATGAGCTCTGTATTTTAAAATTAAAGTTTCAAATCCCAAAACATGATTACACGTATTGACGATTTCAGTACTATATTCAGTGACGAAGAGTAAATATTTAGCGCTCTGTGTATTGGGCTTTTTAGCACTCTGCTTTAATATAGAACGTGGATGTTTATCAAAAAAACAAAGGCGTGTTTATTTTACGATTTATTGAAGTTTAAAGATATTTTTGATACACATATAATGACAATAATCATTTATTTCAGTAAATAGTACTTCAGTAGCATTGCCTATTACGATTCTGTGATATTTATCCACAGAAACGACAGAACATCACGTCCTGAGGCCAGAAGTCTTCTTCCATGACGACGGGCAATTAAAAAATCGGTACACGCACCACGAACGCCTTGAAGTTAACGTTGCAGTGCGACTCCAGTACCCTACTTACGTAACTTACTATTACTGTCAGTTGGAATCATTTCGAAGTATATTGCTAATCCATTACCCCATATGTTCGAAAACATGTCTGCTCAACAACCTAAATAACGCAATGAATGCTGTTGAACTGTCAAAATCAAACCCATTGTTTCTGATAGTGTGTTACGTAATTACCCTACTGTACTATACTCTCAGGTACAAACTGTGCAACTGTTGCGAAAGACAGAAAAGTATGGTAATCTCTGGAGGAGGCCTTCACCTCAGAAAGGGTTCCTGCTCACTAACCTAGCAATTAGCATAACAAATTTTACTTTGTTATTTAATTATATAATAGAAATTAATCATAAACATCAATACAAAATACTTACTAAAATATTTTGAAAAAAAAATTTAACGGACTTAAGATGTAGAAACTCCCGTTTGTTTAAATTAGTACCTAGTTTAACCTAACCTACCTAATGTAAAATTTGGCAGGAAATAAAAGGCTTTTTATTAAGCTATTGCATAGCTTCTATCGCGGGCCTTGAGCGCGGGGACCGAATCCAGAAATTCCGTAACGAAAAAACCTCACGCTCCCCACTCCGACGGGCACGGAGGTGTGGCTTGAAGGCCGTACATCGTCTAACGTCGTTTCAGTTCGGCAGTCTTCGGCACGGTATGTTTGTGTGCGTGCGACTACATCTTTTGAAAACAATTTATAGATTTTCAAAAAGAGCATGCATATTGCAAGGCGCGAACTCAGTTCTACACACTTGCCATGTTACTGATAGTCGCGATGTGCTAAACTTGCGATTAATTTTCTCTCTGAAATAGGTCTTCTATAGAGATATGTCATAGACGTCATCGACGTTGTCATGGCTACCTTAAAAACTTTTCATATAATTAATTATTAAGTACTTTTATTCAAATTAATTTAGTAGTGTTTTTATAAAATAGCTTTTTTTTAACGGAAAAGCTAAGATGAATGTCACGCTAATTTTTCATTGGACTTTTAAATTATTTATAGTGTTGTTTACTAAATAAAAGCGCGTGATTTTATAGAGTAAAAAGTGCTCACGCGGCCGTTTTTTCAACTGTTATTGGCGATATCCGCCATTATTGTGAAATATTTTTTTAAAGAATTTCTATAATTTGTTACACGTGTTATTGGCAAAATTGTGGTATCTATCCACAGGGACCAGATCAAGAGTTGAAGTTGAAGTTTTTATTAAATAAAATATTACAGAAAGATGTCGGTGAACAATGTTAATACGAGTACATTTAAGTGTACGAGTTGTAATATTGTTATCTCCGAAACGAAACAACGAAAGTTTAATAAAAATATGCTCGTCGGCTTTTTCTGAGGAAGACATTGATGAGGCAAAAAAGTTATTGTTTGTTTCTGCGAAGACAAGACAAAAACATGTATCGAGGCGTAAGAACAAAAAGCAGAAAGACCTAAAATATACGATTACGGTGTTTAAAATCACGGATCCCGAACAATCCCAGTTTTTGTGGCATATGACCTTCACAAATTGCCACCAGTTTGCTTTGACTACGTAGAACGTACGTAAAGAAGTTGAAGAAGGATTTATTAATTCTACGGTCAGATGTTAACGCAATCAGAAGTGATTATGTTACTAAAGATCGAATAAGTGATTATGTTACTAAAGATCGATCGAATCGAGAAGAGAAGGATTGAGCGTAATCACCACGCTTGCTCAATGCGGGTTGGCGATTTCAGACTTATAAAGCCCAGGTTTCCTCAAGATGTTTTCCTTCGCCTTCAGTCATTGGTGTCCAAGATATACTTAGAAAGTACATATAACTTTAGAAAAGTTACATTGGTACTTGCCTGACCTGGAATCGAACCCGCGCACTCATACTTGAGAGGCTGGTGTTTTAACCACTAGGCCACCACGACAAAACAGTGGGGTATATTGAAAAAGAACCTCGGAGTCTTTGAGTATATTTCGTGGTGCTCCCTGTGCGCCGTTTCCGAGTCAACGAAATACCAGTTGGTGGAGTCATAAGGATACTATAGCTGTCTTGCCTGCCCCTCAGTGCCCGGCCGGTCTTGCGATTGCACCGAAACAGCACACAATGACAGAGATTATAAGTAATAGCATAGACAGACCTTACGGAGGAATTGCCCTATTGTAGAGGAAGTCCGCTTTCTCAAAGGTATCAGTGTTGTTGTGTAATAGTGATCGTTTAGTTCTCACACGGATCGTTCTATGTTAGTTTTGTCATTTTACATGCTTACTGACTCGAGTGATAATATAATAGATTTCATGGGTTTTTTCTTTATTTCTTTATTTTTTGGCTTCGCACGGTTTGTGCATTTAGCCAATGCCACGTAATTATGAATTATTCATGTCGAAAAAGACGGCCGCGTGACCCGTCTTACGATTGAGGTTTGGGACAAAGTCATGATGTGGCCAATATGCAGCGATATTTCACTGTTCTTTATGAACTATTTACTAAATGCACTTTTTACTACATAAATCACGCACTTTTATTTAGTAAACAACACTATAAATAATTTTAAAAGTCCAATGAAAAACGAGCGTGACACTCAGCTTGACTTTCCCGCCAAAACTCAGGGTGCTGATCACGAAAATGATTTAATTTTTGAAATCCAAGATGGCCGACATCATATTTCATGACATTCTGACATGGGTGTGATAACGAACATGACGTCATTTTTAAGCTATTGCTTAGCTTCTTTCTATTTCTTTATCAAAGTCGAACAGGAAACATTGAATATAGTTTAGTCGCTTAATCGTCACCATTTTTCGCACTCTTTTGATGACGTTGCTGGTAAAAAATAAATAAATTACAAAACAGAAAGAAAACTTGAATTGATATCAAAGAAAAAAAAAACAAAAGAAAAATTACTGTATAAATAAAATAAATAAACAATTATAATTGCAAGTTATAGTTGATAAAAAAAGGCTATGCAATAGCTTTACCGCGGCAGTCTCCGAGTGCCACACGCCTTTTTTTTATTTTTTTTTACTGTACTCTCGGCGTGTATCTCGTGTTCTGAGTACGTATTGTACGATGTCTTCCGCTTTAGTGATGTAGTGTATGCGGCAGATGTACACCGAAGTGTGTGTGCAAGCAAGCTGACTTCGGGCGCTTTAGGCGAGCTCTGCCTTAACTGTTCTTATTCGTTCGCAATCGGCGCTTTCTTCTTTGAACCGTTAGAAAACCGTCAGCATTAGCCCTATTCGGTGCCTTTTTTGGTATAGGCTTTCTACTAGGAGCACCTAAGACATTCGTGGTGACGCCATCGAATTCCTTTTTGTGTTTATGTCAGAAGTCAAAAGAGTCTGCTGGGTTTATTAGAGTGTCTGCTGTGGATATTTTCCAAAGTAAATAATCTCCATCATTATGACGAAAGTAATTTAAAATGCTGTGCACAACTTTGAAGGTCAAACACCGTGTGCTGACCGCAAGCTACGGTTTTTCGTAGGTCTCGTAGCATTGCGTAGCGCCGCGTAGCATCAAACTCGATGTTGTGATCTGATCAGTTTTTTGTATGGCTGCCCCAATCTGCCAACTAAAAATACTCTATATTCAACGTCTATATCCCATAAGTCTATCAAGTGTACCCTCCAGAACGCGGGAAAATCCTTGTTTACGCACTCGTTACGTTACCCTATCAAATCACAATCCTTCACAGCCTAGCACTAAAATCAATAACTTAGTGACAAACTATATTAGTCGTCATCGTCTCAGCGTTAATCCCAGTCGCATTCCATGCCTTTTCAGCTGTCATTTGTTGCCAGCCAGTTGATCTTGACAGCCGATCCGGATAGACCGATGTCTGCGAGTCTGACAGCCAGCCGTACAATTAACGCCCTTGGGTTTAGAAGTCATCATCATCATCATCTCAGCGTTAATCCCAGTCGCATTCGACTATTTTTCAGCTTTGGAGTCTGGGGTCCGCTTTACCAGTCTAACTGCTGATTTTGGCTAAACTTCGATATTTTCCGACTGCCGTCTGACCTCCACGAACCCGAAGGTGATATCGAAGCATTGCAGTTAGATCAATTGTTGGACTTTTGAGGGCTCCAACAACCCGTAACAACTACCATTAGATGTTCGTCTGGTAACAGGGACCAACGGCTTAACTTGCTGTACAACGACAACCTATATTAGTATTCCGTTCAAATCTATGCAGGAAGCAATTACCGGTGGTTCCATGATTCATTAAGGCTGCACTGTGGGCCCGCCGGCTCAAGTGGCGACATCTATCGAGTAACTAATGACGCTCTTCTCTCTTGGCAAAGTTCTTCAAGTGTCTGTTAAAATTACTGATTGTGATTTGAAAATGTGTTTTAACGAAATTGTAATAGGGAGTTGCTTTCTACTTTACTCAGATCTCACTTAATTTTTAAAAGTGTCACACTGGGAAGTGATGGATAAAGTAGAGGAGACATTCCTCAATCAATCATTGTTGCAAACTTTTGGGGTCGACGCAGAAACACACGGATAGAATGTTATGTAAGTACATACATGTATATACATACAAATAAAGAAAAGTTTTGATCGTTACGAAAAGACTGGAGGAGGAGAATCATAAAATATACATTTCAAGATTAGTTTGGAAACGAACACTAAAAAAAGTCTTGCCGCCAAGCGATTCGTCATGTTCCGGCGTGATGTTTGGTGAAGCCGTACGGAGGACGGGTCTGAGCAGTTGTGTTGCGATGTGTGCCGACTATGATGCGCCAAATGTTGTTGTGTCGGGACTTTGGTCGTGGAGGGTCTCCAGATCAATTTCACAAGGCACAGCATCGTTGGTCGTGTTGTTGGGTTTAATTTGCATCATCTCGCACTACTGCCGTCTTCCTTCCTATTCACTCAGTTTTTTTTTTTTTTTGAGTGAATAGGACCTTAATAACGCGCTTTACTATCAACGACTCCTTACGATCAGGCGGGATTGCGGTCAAGCGCTAGTTTAGGGTTATAAAAACCCTATACAGGCAACACGGCTTGGTTATATTATGCTTACACCATCACAGAATCAATTCGGCTGTATTAATTAAAAAGGAATGTTTGAAATCGGAAACCCAGAAACTCGTGCAATAATTCACAGACAATGAAATCTCACGAATTTAAGGTTCAACAGTCTCTGTCATTGCAGAAGCCTGGATCAAAAAGATAGGAACGTACCTAAAAGAAACAAATCATCTCAACTAAGTTTTTTTTTTTCATTATCTGCCCCTAACTAGAAAGTTTTCCTGTGTCGTGGGTGCGTTTAGAAACATATAATTTCGCATACATAAACATCCAGATCCAGAACAACGAATCGAACCCCGACACGCACCGCAGCAGTTATAGCTAAACCACTGTGCTAACCGTGCAGTACGTCCGATTGGTTCGAGGCATACGTAAGTTATTTCTCAAAACATTACACAAATATAAATTTATTGAAATATATCTATTTAGTCCAACACAATAATATCATGGCGTGGTTACCAGCCTCCAGTGGTTAGCACCACCAGCCTCTTGAGTATGAGTGTGCGGGTTCAATTCCAGGTCAGGAAAGTACCAATGTAACTTTTCTCTGTTACGAGTATATGTACTTTCTGAGTATATGTATCTTGGATATCAATTTATTTATTTATTTACTTATTTAGGATCTCTAACAATAAGTGTACTCAAATTATTAAAAAAGTAAAAATAGACGACAATATTATCACGAACATGTACTACTTCACTTACAGGAGACCACAGGATGCAAAAAAGAAATAATAACTAAACAAACAAAATTAAAATTTTAAAATAATAATAATAAAATAAAACATATTCGGTACCATAAATAAAACAAACTAAATAAGTACGTGAACAACATCAAAACCATTATTAAGATCTTGTTGTGAGAATTTTTGTTTTCTAATTCCATTATATTTATATTTTTTTTGACATAAAAATAATTTAAATCCTTATTCTTCATTATATTTGCACGCCATACTAGGTGGCAAACATGTCTGATCTTATTTATTTTTTTATGTTATCCTACATGCATTTATATTTTTGTATGTACACACATGTTTATACAAATAAATTTATCTTTATCTTTAATTCTGAAATCGCCAACCCGCATTGAGCAAGCGTGGTGAATACGCTGAATCCTTCTCGGTATGAAAGGAGACCTGTGCCCAGCAGTGGGACGATAAAAAGGTCGTTGATGATTCTGTTTATACATAGTTAATTAAAACAGTAAGTACAACACCAATTACATAAATTAATATAGAAACAAACATATAACTTATAAGAAAAAAGGTTGATGATGAAAGTTCAGTATATGCTACAATAGCAAACATTTTTATATCATTTAAATGGTGATAGTGAGTCTGATATTAACTTAATTAACATTCAAATAAAGTTGATATATATTTAACTTGATATAAGCCCAATTTTATACGAAATTTTATTTGGTAATACATGATATTGTTATGTTGACAATAAGGATGCTACTTGAAGAAGAAAAATGTAAAATATTTAAAAACGGTACGTACAATATCCTATTCCGCATTCTTTAATTCAGTTTTGGTAATGATGAAACCATTCAATGATTTAATTTCCATCAAAATCAAAACCTGAAGGCCAATTCTCAGTTATGCTTAAAAATTAGTCATTAAAGTAGAACGAAATCCTTCACACATTTACAAGTATGTAGTAATGGTCGCGTGACTAGCTCACTACACGTGTATAAAATAAACTAATATTGGAGGACTAAAATGTGGTAATAAAATACAATTAATCTTAAAATAAATTAGCTCCTTGAGCAGCGTTATTGTTCTGTCCCTATCATTTTTATGAGCGCTTAATTTTAAATGAGCGATGCTTTTAAAAATTCACGAAGAGTACATATCACTTAGGTGATTTTTTTGTAGCTACCGTTAAAATTTTCCTGTCTGGGTAGAGGCCATTTAAACGGCTTGGAACTTCGTTAAAAAATAAAAGATAATGATCGTAAGAGACGTCTTCGCTCAACGCTCAATGAACAATCGCTTTAAGCACTGTACTCGCTTTAAAGCCTGTTTGTCGGCTGTGCTTGAAAGATTGTTAGAAATAACTTCGTATTTTTTAGCTTCTGAATTTTTAAACGAATTACTTGCGTATTGCTTACATTAAGAAATAAACAACCACCACTCAGACACAGAAAGAATAAAATAATTAAAAAAACACGTTGAGAGAAAACATGCGAACTGTAGATCAATTAGTTTTTACGTAAGTTAGAGAAAATCATTCTTCATTCTACTTAAATTTACACAATTTTTAACTTACCATCGCACCAGATCAGTGTAAATAGATTATTTAAAAAATCTGAATTTGAATAAAGTTTTAGGTAGCTGGGGACTATGTTTAGGAACAAAATCTTTAATAATATTCACCTGGCTGGTTTCAGTCTAATTTTCTTATTCTTCGAAGGACGCAATATCGTTAGGTACCTATACAGTAGGTACGTTAAGAAAACCCTGTCCGACCCGTGAAGGTGTTGTTAGGTATCGATAACTGATTCTACTAATGGATATGATGAGATTGTGCGGGTGGATAGGGTTGTTGGCCAAATAAAGCGTCCAGGTGTGAGATTTAATTAGACTTTATTGCTCACAGTTATCAAAAGGTACCTGTTGATAAATATTTACAGGTTTTATTACTACAATAATGACAGTGCAAAAAAAATATAAGGTGGCACATGGCGACAAGTTTTAGATAGAAAAATACAATATTCGTTGATATGAAATCATCATACCTTTTGATGCTTACAGTCACTCTTGTTTTCATAAACAGAATCACTATGAAACAATCGCCGGATTGTATCATAAACTTTGTAAAATGGATAAAGAAAATTGGAGCACACTTTGCCAAGTCGCCATACAAAAAGATGCGTCATAGAGTATATCAAAAGCCAACTTAATCATAGAACAAAAGACAATAATTTTACATAAGTGCCAACCTTGACTCGATACAAAAAAAAGCATAAAGTTTAGAATTAGTTTTTTTTTGTGATGTCAGCTGTCAGTTGATCAATTCTCAACACTCCTCCTTGATCAACTTACAGCGGAGTCTTTCAAATACTCTCCTGTTGAGTGGCTTGGTTAGGATGTCTGCAATCTGATTGCTGCTCTCGACGTGTTGCAGCATGACAGTCTTGCCTATGTGTTGCTGAATGTACTTTCGTGGTATCTCAATATGCTTCTTTCCTTTACTTGTTTTCCCTTCATGTGCGTTGTTCAGCATGTGTATGGCTGACATGTTGTCCACGAACAATTTGATCGGCTGATCGGTTTTCATGATACCAAGTTCAAGTGCGATTCTCTTGATCCAGCACACATCGTCAATGACAGACACTGCGGCACGGTATTCGGCTTCTGCTGTTGAAGTTGCCACCAGACGCTGCTTCTGCGAGTACCAGATCACTGGCCCTCCTCTCATCACTAACACTCCACTCGTCGACTGTCCTGTCTCAGAGTCCCCTCCGTAATCTGAATCTGTGTAAGCAACAAGTGTTTTGTCTCCTTCGAAGAAAATTCCTGCTTCTGCTGTCCCTCTCAAGTACTGGAATACACGTTTCACCATTGCCTGGTGACTCTTCATTGGCTCGTTGCAGAATCGGCTGAGGAAATTTACGGCGAAGCTGATGTCTGGCCTGGTTATTGTAGCGAGGTACAATAAACTTCCTATCGCCTCACGATAGTTATTGATCATTGGAAGCCGCTCGTCGTTTTTGTAATTTGTCTTTTTGGTAATCATCCCTTGTTCAATGGGTGTGGTTGCTGAGTTGCAGTGTTCGAGTTTCTTTTTCCTAAGTATCTTCTGTATGTAACGAGGCTGATTTACAAAGATACCATCTTTCCTGACTTTTATTTCCATGCCCAAATACGTCAACTTTTCTTGAACTTTCTCGTTGAATGTTATCTCGAACTCATTACTTATCTTACTTAGAAGTTTGTATATTTCTTCTGCATTTCTTCCAACTACCAATCCATCATCCACGAACAATGAGAGCATAATGCTCTTGTCTTGGTTATAGTATATACACGGGTCGTCATCTGTGCTGATCAGGCCTATCTTCTCTTCAAAATGCTTGGTGACCCTTTCATTCCACATTCTCGGAGCTTGTTTGAGCCCGTAAAGACTCTTGTTCAACTTGCAAATTTTCTTAGATCCATCTTCGAACCCCTCAGGCTGATACATATAAATTTCCTGCTCCAAGTTTCCGTACAGGAATGCTGTTTTAACATCAAATGAAACTAACTTCATTTTCATCAACGAATCGTACTCCTCCTGCATTGCTCTCCTCCACTTCTCATCCTTGAGTGCCTCACTTGCTGAAATGTTCTCCGTTTCACCAGTCATGGCTACTTGGGCGCTGTTTCCTCCTCTGAAAGTATCAAACACATAATCTCTGAGTCTTGGTGGTGGTTGCAGGGTGGAACGGTTTCGCAGTCTTCTTCCTTTTGGTTCTCCTTCTGCTGGGGTCGTTTCACTTTGGCTATCGCTTGGTTCCTCATTCTTCTCACGGCTCTTCAATTTGTCACTCTGTTCGCTTTCTCTCTCTGTCTCAGTTGCTTGTTCTGTCTCACTGTTGCTAGCTTCCTCTTCATCCTCAGGTTGATCCTTCGATGATTCTAGTTCAGTGCTTTGCTTCATACTCAGTTGCTCTTCATCGAAAAGTACATTGTCTGAGCTGATGATTTCTCTTCTGTCTAACATGTAAATCCTGTAGCATGGTGAGTCGATGTCATAGCCTATCAGAATTCCTTTTTCTGACTTTCTATCAATTTTGCCTCTCTTGTGGTCATGAGTCAAGACGTAACATTCACATCCAAAAGGTCGCAGATTCTCAATCTTCATTTTTCTTCCGAACCACAGTTCTGCTGGGCTTTTCCCTGGAACATTGCTGGTTCCTGTCTGGTTGATAGTGAAGATTGCGTAGTTCATTGCCTCTGCCCAAAGTTTCTCATCGAGTTCGTTGGCGTGTATCGCTGACCTGGCTGCCTCAACAATCGTTCTCATTTCTCGTTCAACCCTTCCGTTCTGCTCTGGCGTGTGTACATTCGTGAAGGTGTGAAAGATTCCAAGTTTATCCATTAACTCCTTCGTTTTCGCATTTTTCAATTCTTTGCCATTATCAGATCTCAGACTCTTCACTCTCCTTCCTAGTTGATTCTCCACCAGTCTCAGATAACTCGCTATCTTCTCCGGGGCTTCTCCTTTGGTTTTCATGTAAAAACAGGTTCGGTAGTGTGTGAAGTCATCCTTGAACATTAGCCAGTACTTGGCTCCTCCTAATGATGGGATGTTCATCTCACCGGTGTCGACATGTACAAGCTCTAGTGGTTCCTGGGCTGTCTTTGGGTTGTTTGGATGTGAGATTCGATGTTGCTTTCCGTATGCACAGGCTTCGCATACATAATTATTCCAGTCATCAATGTATTTGATTCCTCTTCTCTTCAATATGTCCCTGACATACTTGACGTTTTGGTGGGCAAGCCTCTCATGCCAAGTTTTGATCGATACTGCAATCAAACTTGTCTCTTCCTGTCTTCTCAGCATCATTTTAAATAAATTTCCTTTGCGTTTTGCCATTGCTATAATTTCTCTGCCATCTGAACTGAAAAATGTTGATTCTTTTCCATTTGCTTTCTGAATGTATCCTCTGTCCAATAGTTGACTCACTGAGAACAGATTAAAGTTGAGATTCGGCACGTAAATCACATCCTCTAGTACCACAGAGTACCACTTCTGACCATCAAAAGCTTCCATTTCAATGTTCCCGACTGCAACGCCATCCAACCTGGTCGAATCTCCAATCACAACTGAAATAGGTTCATCCAGCTGGACCAGCTGAGCAAACCATTCACGACGGGATGTCATGTGTTGGCTGGCTCCACAGTCTTGGTACCATGAAGCTGCCCTATCCTTGGAGATGTTGTTGTCCACTGTTGAGAGTGCTGTGGTCAGTAGTGCCCTTTTCTTGGTTGTGCCATTCATTGACTTACTTTCTTCTTCCCGTGAAGGACATTCCTTTGCAAAATGTCCCTTCTTCTTGCAAATGTTACATGAGTACTTCTTCTTACAATATGCAATATATTTGTCGCAGGGCTTGCTTCTACATTCCTTGATCACGTGACCTGGCTTCTCACATTTGTAGCATGTGACAGTTGACCTGCTCTGCTTGTTTCCGGGTGACCGTCCTGGTTTCTCATGTCGAGCCATGAGAGCGTTTTTGGTGCTGCCCTCGATGTTTGTCGTCTCTTTTGTTCGCTCATCCTCAAGTCTCAAGCGTTCGATGAGAGTTTCCACGTTCTTTGCTGCTCCGGTCACGTTGTCCCAAGATGTCCTGAAATGTGCCAGTCTCGATGGTAACACACTCATGATCCTTGTCATTATCCAACTTTCCCTCATTGGATCATTCTCAGTTGACACTTCATCAGCAAGTTCCAAAATCTCCAAACAATTTTCAACAGCTGATTTATTTTCATCATAGGAAAAGGTAAAAAATTTGATTCGGGAAGTTTCTAATGTTACATCAGTCTTAGTGCCATACAAGCTAGTTAATTTATCAATCATCATTTTAGCAGTTTTGCAATTTGCTATTTTGTTTGCAATTTTACTATTAACATTTAGACCTATTAACGTTTGAGCTTCAATATCTTTCTTTATCCAAGCTGAAGCGGTTGCATCAGCCGCAGTACCTGCTGGTCTCGGCTTTGCGCCAGTTACTACTTCATACAATTCTTTATTCTTAAGCGCTAGGTTTAATTTAAATCGCCATGATATAAAATTGACATTTCCCTGACTATCTTCGTTCAACATTTCCAATTGAGACTTTACAGTATCCATTTTGAATTTAAACTTTACAATTTGACTGACTTCTTACAATTTTTAAATAAACAAAATGAATTTACTGTCTTTCGTGAAGATTTTCTGACTTGAAGTTGACTTGCGTGTTGGTTGTTGAACGTTGACTGTGCGATGGCTGCTCCCTCGTCGTAAATTTGTAGGTTATGTTATCTTTGCCGGCATTTACTTCCTGGTCTGCTTTACTCGAATTTCCTGTCGTTTGCTTTCCTTCGCTGCCAATGAAAAACCCTTCACAGTTGTCCTGGGCCCATAACCTGAGGAGATTTTGCGGGTGGATAGGGTTGTTGGCCAAATAAAGCGTCCAGGTGTGAGATTTAATTAGACTTTATTGCTCACAGTTATCAAAAGGTACCTGTTGACAAATATTTACAGGTTTTATTACTACAATAATGACAGTGCAAAAAAAATATAAGGTGGCACATGGCGACAAGTTTTAGATAGAAAAATACAATATTCGTTGATATGAAATCATCATACCTTTTGATGCTTACAGTCACTCTTGTTTTTATAAACAGAATCACTATGAAACAATCGCCGGATTGTATCATACTTTGTAAAATGGATAAAGAAAATTGGAGCACACTTTGCCAAGTCGCCATACAAAAAGATGCGTCATAGAGTATATCAAAAGCCAACTTAATCATAGAACAAAAGACAATAATTTTACATAAGTGCCAACCTTGACTCGATACAAAAAAAAGCATAAAGTTTAGAATTAGTTTTTTTTTTGTGATGTCAGCTGTCAGTTGATCAATTCTCAACAGGATACAAAACCCCTAAAAAATAAATATTATTTCGCAAAAAGAGGTAACTTAATAAATCTGCGTTAAGCACCCTTCCGCGGGCGGCGAGCGGCAGTGCACGCGGCACATGGTCGCATAGCTATTCGCTCAAAATAATACCGGTGTTGTCACTTTTTTTAAAATTACTAAATTTCGGGGAAGTTGGAATTAATGGGTACTATGATGATTACGTAAAATTTTGTATTATATTTGGTCATGTGTTTACCTAACCTTTATTATCCTTATAGGTCGGACAGGGTTTTCATAACATACTGTATATGCTCCTTCGTCGGCCGTTTGCCTATAATATTTTTACACACCTTAGATGCAACATACAAATAACATATTAGTTTATCTTAGAATGTTTTGGTTTTAATATAGGAATACGAGAAGGTAGGCACCTACACTCATTAGGTTCCTAATTAGTTTAGCTGTTTTTACGTCTGAAAAAATTTGTTAACTTTTCCTCAGATAAAAACAATTTCTAGTTTTTATAAACGCAGAAAAAACATCGAAATCTGTATAAGCTAGCTTAATCAATACTTAGATATAAATTTTCAGGAAAACGTGTCACTTGTATAGTGACTTGCTTTCAATCGGAACGTTATACGGGGGTAATCCTCAAGGGGATGGATTTGGAACGTAGAAATGCCTGCGTGCGACAGTGAGTAGGCGGATCCAAACGGACAGATAAAACCGTTCAATTACTGTCGGTTTCACGCACAAAACTGTTACCTACTCACCGCCAATGTGTGGTTACAAAAGAATATTTCAAACGCTTTATATAAAAAGAAGGTTCAATTTATAAAACTTAAAATACCTATGTTTAATAATTATATCTGAGTTCTTTTCATGAATATCTTTGTCGGAAGAAACAATAAAAAGATAGAAAAGGATATAAAAGACAGCAGATAAATATTATTTAGTCCTGTCAAATTAAGTAGTCCATAGACAGTTTAGACGTAATTAAAAATATGGTCATTCAAAATACGTGAATTTACGTCAGCCGCAGACGAATTTGACAGGGCTAAATATATTATCTTCTGTACTTTTCTTAATGAAATAAAAAAAATGCACTGAACTTTAATTTAGTTTGTGAAAAAGTAATCGGCGCCTACATATATAATAGTTATGTATAAATTTAGTGTCTCACTCGTGCTCCCTTCGAGACATTATTTAGTCACCGGCAAATAAATTCTCATAACTTCTAAATTTTCAGTTGACTGATAACTACATGTACAAAATAAAATTATTTTTTTGCCCTAACAAAGTTGGAATAATATCCATTCAAAATATTCTGTAAAGTGTGAGTACTTAATAATATTTTACCATCCTAGAAATAAAATGAATTAATCCACTTACCTATACTTTGGCTGACCCATATCCCTAGCATATCCAGCTGCAGCAGCCTATGGTACAACTGCTCTCCGCGCGTGTGGTTCATGAACAGGTGGTAGAGGAAGGAGCCGCACCAGGGTGCCAGCGCCCCCAGTAGGTGGCACATCGATAGGAACCAGGCCCCGGGCCCGCTCCGCCACGGCAGTAGACCTGGTAGGACCGCCAGTATGTACACCAAGGATACCCCTGTAACAATGATAACGAAGAACATTTAGATAGTGGTACAATAACTGGAAAGAGTATGCTTAATAGATGGAATAATCATATTGAGAGGATAAATGAAAAGCGACTAACAATTTTTTTTTTATTATAAATATTGCCCCACTCTGGGAATTTCTCCTGGGTCGTGGATGCGTTTACAATTAAATAAATTGACATAAACAAACATTCAGACCCGGAACAACTAGTTGTGGGTCATACAAATATTTGTTCCGTGCAGGAGTCGAACCCGCGACACGCGGCGCAGCAATCAATAGCTTAACCACTGCTCTAACCGTGCAGGCAAATGTGTCTGGCTATTCACAATGCCGCCAGTCAAATCCCGCGGAGGGAAAATTTTGGTGTACTCGCAACCGATGTACGTGTATGACCTGAGGGGCAATTCTCGTGTCGATGTTTGTTACTCTTTAACGCAAAAACTACAGAACAGATTTGGTTGAAATTTGGCACTCAAATGGATATGGATATAAAATCCAGTATTAACATATTGAATACTTTCATCCCTATTTTTCCACGAGATCTAAACTTATGCAGTTTTGTAATAAGCGACGCGTTAAACAAATTATTTTATATTACAGGGTGACCAACTTCTAATTGAAGGCGCCAAATCAAACTCAAAAACATGCGTAAGTTTATATGTTTATTTATCCGGTTTTATCATCTTCATCCTTCCAGCCAAAAGACGATCATTGTTGGATATAGACCTGAGGCCTCCTCTTTATGCAAACCGATTCTGTGATTCACGTCTTCAGAGAATTTCTGCGGCCTTTTCCGATTAAGTTGTTCCGTTAAGTTAAGTCTGGTGAAGCCGTACGGAGGACGGGTCTGAGCAGTTGTTGTGCGATGTATACCGGGGACGATGCGCCAAGTGTTGTTGTGTCGGGAGTTTGGTCGTGGAGGGTCTCCACATCAATCTCCCTCTGGTGCAGCATCGTTGGTCGTGTTGTTGGGTTTAACATTGCACCACCTCGCTCAACTGCCGTCTTCCTTCCTATTCACTAAGCTTTTTAAGTGAATGGGTTTAATAAACTAGCGCGCTTTACCATCAACGATTACATCACTGCTTAAAATTTGCGGGATTGCAGTCAAGCGCTAGTTTATAATTATTAAAAAAAAAAAAAGTTATGTGTAGACTTAACGTAAGTATATATTGGTTACATTTTTTTTTATTCTAAATTTTATCAAGGGGCTTTTGTCCCAATGTGGATATGTCAGCCCCATCGTACCTTATTATACAAATTATTTGACAAGTTTAAACTTATAATCTAAGAAAAAAGTAAACAAAAATAGATTCAATATGACGAATCATTGCTGAGTGACCGCTATTAAACGACATAATTTTCTGACTGCCTTCGATTTCAGTTTTGATAAAATACTTTGGATCAGACCCACATTTAATCTATTTAATTTCGGTTCGCTCAGCAATGAATCGCGTTTATCTTTATTTCGAACTAATTCCATCAGCAAATGTTGAACATCTTCAATTTTGTTACAAGTTACACAATTAGGTGAATCACTCTTTTTCGGCAAAATCTGACATCTAGTATTGCGAAGAAGTATCGTGTGCCCCCGCCAAGTCGAGCGCGAAGCAAACACTGCCGTGCCATCCATTACTCGAGCCATTTCGCTCCATTTTCAGGCCCATATTTGAGAACGTCTGGACTTATCCAGACGTTCTCAAATCGGTCTTTACCAGAACGCAGAAATTTTAGTCATCCAGTAAGCTATAATGACATACTTAAAATCCAACATTTTAAGTCTGTAGGTCATTTAGTTAAGTTTCGTGTTTATGACACTCAAATACTCAATAATTTACTGCATCCCATAATGTTACATAATAGTTCGTATATTAAAGTATAGAATCAATAATTATGGACCCTGTCGGGCACAGCAAAGTATTTTGTTTTATTTTGTAATAGGAGGTTACTGTTGATCACTCATGAAATGAAATGAAATAGTTAATTAAAGAAGTAGGATCACTGATTACTTTTACACGTCATGTTTATTTTTTTAAACTAGATGAAGTCGGCATTTTCTAAATGACTACCTCTTAGAAGAAATAGTCCAAACAAACTCTAGGATCATCGTCTTTTTTAACCGATTTCAAAAAGGAGGAGGTTACTCAATTCGACCGGTATATATGCTTTTTTATGTTTCACGTGCAATAAATTATGTAAGTTAAAGTGCCTCAACAACTGTTTGTAAATATTCTTTTCATAAATTTTGCTCAAAGTTGGTAATATCGAAATTGACCGAAAATTCGTGGGATCAGTTGTACTACCAGATTTGAACAATGGAATTACTTTGCTAAGTTTCATCACATCAGGAAATATACCAGATATGACATAAGAATTAAAAACAATTACTAAGAAAGGTGCGATAACATCTATAATTGAAGCTACAGTATATACTGACAAACACCAATGATCGGCAGTTTTTTTTACATTCAAGATCCTTAAAAGATTCTATAATGTATTCAGCAGTCACAAATGTAAATTCAAAGTGTTTGTCACATTCTGGAACACATTCTTTTAGTATGGCGTAAGCAGAAGTGGAGGAAGAAGACAGAGTTTTTGTTGTTATTATTGGAATATTAGTAAAAAGATTCTCAAACTCAGTTGCTACCTCCAAGTCAGTCTTTATATCTTCATCGTTAATTTTAAGATGGAAATGGCGATTTTGTACTTTGGTTCTTCCAGTTTCAGAATTTATAATTTCCCAAGTTGTTTTGATTTTATTTCTAGAAGATTTTATTTGATTTTTAATGTGTATGGCTTTTGCTGAGGAACATGATCATCAAAATAGAACTAGTACTTCCCATAAAGTCATAGAGCTGAAATTTGGTACACAGTTAGGGTTTAATAGCTACATAAAGAGAAAACTAGGATAACCAAACTATTAGAGATTGACGTACCGCCTTTACAAAAAAGATTCAACTTGGTGGGCAGCTTCATTTGATGTCAAAAATCGAAGGTCTTAAATATCTGATGAAGAACCCTCAGCTGGTTACAGCTGTCACAGAGATATGGCGATACCCCCTTCTACTATTGGTACATAAAAAAATCGACTGTCATTGCAAAAACCCAGCGTTGTGGAACACATCTTCTAATTTAATGTAGCTTATAGCATTCAACTGCTAGGCAAATGCCTTATCTTAGCAAAAAAACTGTGTCAAATAAGAAAATGTAATAAAATAAATCAATATACGTTTCTACAAAAAGAAGTGAAATCCCACCAAAAATATTCTGTAAAAAACTTGCCAAGTCTCGATGGAGCTGCTTGTTTATCTCTAAAAAGTAATGAAATCTAGACAAAGTCATGCTAAGTCTAAGGTTCCTTACTGCGATTTTTTTGTTATTTTAGTTAATGTTGTGGGACTTGGCCGTTGAAGGGTAGGTACACAAGGGTACAAAACTAGATGCTCCTGCTGCGCTACTAGAACTGCTACCCATTGACGATGCAAAATTGCCTCTTCAGATAATATATAAGGTAACATAAAATACAAATAAATTAATGTCACCAACGTTTCATACATTCCGTAAGTCATTCTATTGATAACTAATAACTCCCCCCCAATTATGTCAGATGACATAACGTGACATTGATTATAAAATCAGTATTGTAAGCACGATGCGTGACTCGTAATGAACTATTTAGTCGCCTCTGGTATGGAAATGATATAAAAACCGACGCTTTTATAAGCCTACACAGAGTCAAACTTGACAACTTAGGTGACGCGATCATAGAGTAAGCCGTCATTCAAAGCTGACTTCACCTGACTTTTCACGGTGACATTTGTACACAATTGATCAGCTGTGTTTAATCCATGTTGCGTATCATTTTCGTTTTTATCGACAATACCCAGTTATGTCTACAATACATGCATGTTCTTACACATTTAACGCTAATTATGTCTGACCTCGACAAGCATACCCACGATTGTTTCCTATTGATCTTGTTAGGACTGATAATGATATTTAACATAGGTACTATTTCCACCAAGTAGATTGTTAAAAATAATCAATAAATGCGGTTATGCTCACGTTAACAAACCCTTGATATTTTTTAACTCTCACGGAAATAATTTTCTCCTCATTTAATCAACATGACCTACCCCGCGAAATACGGGCTTGGTTGTGGACGGTCGGCTTTAAAGCAAAATAAATACACCCAAAAATCGTCCACCCTGTGTAAACTATTAATCAACATAACCCTTCAAATTTGACAGATGTGGAGTAGCTGACAAATTGCACGTTCCTTCCAAATTGCGAAATATTGCTTAAAGTTTCGTTAACTACTGGGTGTTTACGTACGTATTAAAGTTGAATAAGTAAGTTAGCGTAGTACCTACTTAATATAATATATGTATTGGTAGGGGTGAACGTCTGTTCTCCTAGTTAGGTAGCTGAGGCCTTGAGGAGAGACAGTTTACTGTAGATTACTTTGAAGAAAGATGGCGGGGTGAGCTTGACAAAACAATCGATTAGTACCCACATTAGCACTGGATCGTTAGTACTGGAAGTCATGGGAACATGTCTTTGGCCACAAGTGGTATGATATAGGCTAACAGTAACATTAAACGCAGTTGAATACATGTTGCTTACATTAGGTACATGAAGGTAAAAAGCACTAGGCTGTAGTTATGTTTTTTTTTTTAATAATTATAAACTAGCGCTTGACCGCAATCCCGCCTGATGGTAAGCAGTGATGCGATCGTTGATGGTAAAGAGCGCTAGTTTATTAAGAGCCTATTCATTCAGAAAAACTGAGCGAATAGGAAGGAAGACGGCAGTGGAGCGAGTTGATGCAATGTTAAACCCAACAACACGACCAACGATGTTGCGCCAAAGGGAGATTGATCTGAAGACACTCCACGACCAAACTCCCAACACAACAACATTAGGCGCATCGTACCCGGCACACATGGCAACACAACTGCTCAGACCCGTCCTCCGTACGGCTTCACCAGACAGCATGACGGAACACGCCAAATCGCTTTGCGGCAAGGCTTTGTCTGGTGGTTGGTAACTTCTGCCGGCGGCCGATGTTATGGCCTACCACCGAGAAAATACAAGGATAATACAGTACCCTCACAATATTAATAAGATTTTAAAAAATCCTGTCCTTGTCCGTATCATGATGCCTTGTTACAAAGCCCGTCCCAAGAGTTAGATACAGAACACACGAGGGAAAACATAACCGAAATCTGATACCAATTAAATACAGAACCCATTTTTGGTGGTTTTACAATTAACTGATTCCAAAATACAAAAAAAAGTTGTTGTTGTTTATTTGACCATAACATGGAGCTGTTTTCAGCTCGGATAAAAAGGATAAATCAACACAATACAATTTTGTTTTCTGATAGAACAACTTTATTTACATATTTTCTGTAAACGTTAGAGGCAGGTTATGCTTATGAATCGGCCTACATTTGGCTCGCTTCAGGCTAGCTTCGTTTTTATATTGAAATAATAATAAATAAATAAATAATAAATATATACCGACAAATCATACAGATTGAGTTAGCCCCAAAGAAAGTTCGAGACTTTTGTTATGGGATACTAACTCAACGATACTATATTTATAATACATACATATATAGATAAACATCCAAGACCCAGGCCAATCAGGAAAAGCTCGTTTTCCATCATGACCTGGCCGGGGATCGAACCCGGGGCGTCCACGTCACAGGCAGGCGTGTTGATCGCTGCGCCACGGAGGTCGACTTACATGAGAGGTCGAACTTACGGAGGTCGAATTGTATGAGAATTACCAACCCATTCCACACACATATTCACACCTTGCTTGAGATTAGTTCCACTGGTTTTTTTTTTGCATTATTGTATAAAAAGATTGCAATGAATAAAAATAAATATTTGTTTGAATTATTTTTATTTCAAATAGCACTTGCTCGAGGTTTTACCGGCACCCTTTTTTTTGTTCTGGATGAGAAATCTTCAAATGACCTCTCCCGCTCGGCGGAGCGGAAGGGTGTGTCATACTTTTACTGTCTAAAACCCACCCGTATTCCTTCACTGGCCCATGCTCCAGGGCCACGGTTTCTTTTTTAACCAACCCGCAACCTTGTCCCAGGAGGCATCGGTCTTCGTGGACCACGATGTGCTGACATCTCTTTGAGGCGCGCGTTGTGGCACGGTGTGTTTGCGGGCTGTGAGGAGTGCACTGCTCACCGCCCGCAAGCCCGCGCCTACAGTGGCTGAGAGTTCGATGTTGTCTCCCGACCAGGGCGTCTCCTGCTGCGACTAGAGGTGTGAGGGCGCTGAGAATCCCGCTCCCTCACGTGCTCCGCTTCCTCCTTTGCTAGCATCACTGCTTCGCGTTACCCGCACCCTATGAGAAATATTGTTCTGCTAGGGCTGAGGGTAGTTTGAAAGAGATTATGTGGCCTCGTCGCACAGGCAAGTGAAGGAACACGATGAATGATTTTAGTCAGTACAAATGTAAAATCGACACACCCTCACCAAATGATAACCCAACCTCAAAAAAAAAGGTTAAGAACATGTTATGTGATCTCTGAAACTCGAGTACATATTCATCAAAATCACCCGTTTTGTAATCACTGATGAGCTGTATTCCAAGTTACGACATCAGTTTGTTATCCCTCTTGTGGAAATAGAACGCGATGTGTCGCGTCCCCTTTGGATACACTCACACTGGCACATTTTCTTTAGTCTGCCATGTTTGAAGACACAGTAGAAGATAAACGGCATGCAGTCATGCCGTTAGTAAAAAGTGTTTTAAGTAATTTTCAACTTGAAAGAGCAGCCAGCGGGTTTATTGTAGACATTCGTTGTAATAAATAAATAAATAAATATATACGGACAAATCATACAGATTGAGCTAGCCCCAAAGTAAGTTCGAGACTTGTGTTATGGGATACTAACTCAACGATACTATATTTAATTTTATAATATATACATATATAGATAAACATCCAAGACCCAGGCCAATCAGGAAAAGATCGTTTTCCATCATGACCTGGCCGGGGATCGAACCCGGGGCCTCCACGTCGCAGGCAGGCGTGTTGACCGCTGCGCCACGGAGGCCGACAAATAATATAATTGTATTTAGATGTTATTTACCATAGCGTTTGCTTATGGTAAAAAAAAAAAACTTTTTTTCGACACGAAATTGTCAGTCAGTACATCTGTAAAGTCAGAAGTATTTTATTACATTTTTATGGATGAAAGTGGTTCTACGGTTTTCTGAATATTTATAAAATCGCTAAAAAATTCTATAATAATCAATCTCCAAAACAAATTCACGTTGCTGGCATATAAATGTTTCGAATTAAATATTAAGAAACATATTTTTCCTTGAAACTACGAAGTCACAGTAAGTGATCGAATTTCTATAAATTGCAATTCCGATACTGATTGGGCATTGAGCTCTATCTGATTGTACGTCCCGCAGCTGTCATATATGTTACATTATGTACCAAGTCCTCGATTGGATACAAGACGAGATGTAAATTAAAGTGATGCAGGGGCGATGATCGCGAAGTTTCAAACAACAAATAGCACCAAAATTTTATATTGTAGAATGTAGAGCATTGCTGGAAGTACCAAGCCGTAGAGATATTTAATGCGTTGCCTTCTGAGCTAAAGATCTTGATTTAAAACACTCACTTGTTTAAAATAAAATTAAAAGCCCTTTTATTAGAAATGTTTGTACAATGTATCGGAACTAATGTCATAAAATAAATGATTGTTTTTTTAGGACCTAGAATCTTTTGACATAAAACTGTGACATTATATTGTAAATTGTTTTGACATCAAATTGAAAACTGTTTGACATTATATTTTAGACATTATTACATATGATATTTACAACTTTTGACATTCAATTAGTAACTGTTTTTGACTTGTATTTGATTTTGGTTGACATTATATTCAAAACTGTTTGAATATAGAAATTTTAGCTTATAATGTATGTAAATGAATAATTCTCAGTTCTTTATATTTGTGTGTAGGTCGCATATGTAGATATTCAACACAGTGTAAATTGTTTTTATGAATTAAATAAATGAATGAATAAAATGATCCGATAGTTTTGTTCATAATTATAAACTAGTGCGGCAATCCCGCCTGATAGTAAGCAGTGACGCCATCGTTGATGGTCAAGCGCGCTAAGCTTATTAAGAACCTATTCACTCTAGCCTTGAAGACACTTAAATTGTAGTCAGACGGAAAAACCGCCACTGGCAAATCGTTCCACTCCCTCTATGTACATGTTATTAAAGACGAGGCGAAACGCTTCGTCCGGATCGTAGTAAACTCAACAATGTAAAGATGGACACTGATCCCGACATACAATGATGGAACGGAGATGGGGGAATTAAGTCATGCAATTTTTTCGCACACTCTCCAAAACATCATCCTATGGTTATCCTATATGGTTGAATGTTCTCCTATTGTACGTCTACTAAGTAAAAGTCGTGGTGGCCTAATGGTTAAAACACCAGCCCCACAAGTATGAATGTGTGGGTGCGATTCCAGCTCAGGCAGGTTATATGTACTTTTTAAGTATATCTTGGACACTAATGACTGATTACGTACAAGGTGAAGGAAAACATCTTGAGGAAACCTGGACTTTAAGTCTAAAATCGCCAACCCGCATTGAGCAAGCGTGGTGATTACGCCCAATCCTTCTTTGTATGAGAGGAGACTTGTGCCCAGCAGTGGGACAATAAAAAGGTTGATGACGATGATTGTACTTATACACGACTCATTTAGGAACACAATAATCCCGGGAGGCGGGGCATCAAAATGCATCCTGACCCATGGATTAAGTACTTGATTCTGAAATCCCCTGTGTTGTCATTTTACGTTATATTATATTTAAAAAAAACACTTGTATCCATACATTTTCATCAATGAAAACACAATTGTGTTGTAAAAAAATATTGGACTTTTATAAGAAACTGTTCTTTTATACCCAACGAAAGATATATTATATTGATAGATACAATTTGCAACCCAGTATAATAGTACTTAGCATACACTGTGGAACTGTAGTCGTCGTATAAAGATAGCCTACTTCATTTAACCAATGACTACCAAACATTAGTGAAAAAAAATACTTTTGAATAATTTAAAAATGACGTACTTTCTAACAGCCTATATGCGAGCGCAGTCCAAGTACATATTACGTTCCAAGGTCGCGTGGAATGGAGCAGCGACACCTTTACCAGAGTTCATTCACCCTAACTTAAAAATTGAGAATTTTTTATTTTTCATTAACTGAATCACAAACTGTATCCATCAAAGTAGGGCCAAAGGCTTCTTTCAATGCAGGGAAGTCATGTCAAAGTTATGTATATTACCTACATACGTATTAAACTACCTGAACTGTCCTATAAAACAATTTTTTTACATTTTTTTATTCACTTTTCTTTAGCTTTTTTTTTTTCTTGAGGCTTTTGGCTTCGTAAGGGACGTTCAAATTATTGTTACTTTTTTATGTAAGTATATCTTGTTTTGTACGAGTCACAACAAATATTTTTCTTTCTTTATTTATTTATTTTACTCTTTAATTCTTTTTCGCAGAATGAAATTTACAAAGTGCTACTTCATAAAGCTTTATTAAATAAAAAAATGCGGGGGGAGACGGGGTACATTGATACAAGGGTACGTAGATACAGTCAATATTCTTCGAAAACAAAACACGTTAGAAGAGCCATTCGCCACCGATAAGAAGGTTATATAATAAAGCCTACACGCACACTAGCGCAGAGCAACGTTCACTCGACGACTAGCGACTGGCACGTATAAAACTGTTTCTGATGTTCGCAACAAAATTTTCATAGTTTTCTTTCAGATGTGATTCTTCTAATTTGTTTAGTGTAGTACATATCTGTCATCATATTAAATAGACTTAATTTTTTTGATTATTTATCGCTTTAATTTTTATAAAATGTTGATTTTGATTGTAGTAGGCAGGGGCACATAGATGCAAGTGCTCTTGGGGCACATTGATACCCCGATATTTTGTTAAATATATGTGTATGTAAAACTTAGGTAATATATTTTACTTTCTTTATAGAAAAATGGTTCCATCAATGAAATTTCCGTGACTTCTGCAATATCTGACGTGTTGGAAAGAAAATTATCATTAACAAAAGCAGCGAATATACATAATTTAAAATAATTAATAAATAAGGGTCATAATAACTATGTCAAAAAGTATAAACAGTACGTCAATTAAACAAGTGAATCATCATCAAGAAAATCGTCAATTGTAAAATATGTCTTCACAATTAAAATGTCATTTAGCGCTTTTTTAAATTTCACTATTGTCAATTTTTTTATAACATTTGGAACCCTATTATACAATATGTAAAGAAAACCCTGTCCGACCCGTAAGGATAATAAAGGTTAGGTAAACACATGAACAAATATAATATAAAATTTTACATAATCATCATAGTAACAATACTAATGAATTTTGACATAATCTTTTTTCCCGCGAATTAATTCCAACTTCCCTGAAATTTGGTAATTTTTAAAAAAGTGACAACACCGGTATTATTATGAGCGAATAGCGATGTGACCACGTGCCGCGTGCCCTGTCCCCCGCCGCACCGTACCCCAAATGTGTTAAGTTACCTTTTTTTGCGAAATAATATTTATTTTTTTAGGGGAAACTTTTTTTAAGTTTAGCCCGGCTTTATATCCATTAGTAGAATCAGTTATCGATACCTAACAATACCTTCACGGATCGGACAGGGTTTTCTTTACATATTGTATATGCGTGGGGCAACACCAAAAAAACTTTTCCGCATTAGTGCGGTTTTACATTTCACTTGACATAGTTGATTAACGTATTGAGTCCGTATTGGATTTCTTTTGACCTCTGATATTTTTTTAAACAAATGTGGGTTACACTTCACAAATAGAGCCGTTTCCAATTTATACAAACAAGGCATAGTTAAAATATGGGGAACACAGTTATCTGTCGTCTTAAGGCCACACATTGACCTGATGCATCGCTTTTGTAACCTAAACACCAGTCCCACATCAGTAGACTGTCCCCAGAAAATAATGCCATAACGCAAAACAGAATCAACTAATGCATGGTATGCAGTTAAATGTCCCTGACTGTTAACGGACTTTGAAAGTTGAAAAAGAGCATATGCGGATTTGCTGAGCTTCTTACACAGTTCTTCAACATAGGGGAACCCGGGGCAGCATGGGCCCTTTAAGGACAGGATGTGATATTTTAGGATTTAAGTGAAATATCGGGCTCAATTAGTAATCATTTATTAGACTTTTTAGTAAACTTTAATCATCTTAAACAATAATCAACTCAGTCTTATAGTTTACGCATTTGGCGAACTTAAATAAAAAATGAGATTCTGCTCATAATGCCCCGTACCAGGGGCACGTTGGGCACAGCTGGGGCATAATGGGCATAATACTAACTAACTTCTAAAATCAAGCACAAAATGAGCAAATATGAGTGGATTCATCATCATTGTCGTCTTCCCTGCACACAGGAACAATGAGCCCACCTATTACAGGCTCTACATGATACCTAACCTTCACCACAATAGAGGCACTCGACGTCATCTTCTTCAGACTCAGTTTCTTTATTTTTCTTACTTATTTTAGTTTTAGTTTTCTTCAATATCTTTTTTCCCTTTTTAACTTCAGGTTTCTTTTGTACTTTCTCCTCTAGTTCCTTTTTATTCGGTGAATTTGTAATTATTGCCGTTTTTCCGCGTTGTCTTTTAGTTATTTTTTGCTGTTGAGCCTTGGGAATAGGCATTATATTTGTTGGAGACACAATATGAAATGAAGAGGATGGACCTGGAGGTGGAGTCTCAGTTCGCTGAATGTCCAATAAAGAGCTTGGATTAATACCATGTTCAATGCTACAAAAAGAGAAAAATAGCCGTTAGTTCATAATCAGAAACTGGGGCAGTATGGGCATGCCTCTATTACCCCGCCCATAATGCCCCGAAGTCTACATACAAAAAAACAAACTTACTAGAATTAAGTATTTACTTGATAGCAATTTTAGTTATAGTAATGAAAACTATAGTTACTACGCTAATCAAGACCATATGCGTAGTCACACATTTTCCTAAGTCTATATTCATTACGGAAATGACAAAAAGTACAAAAATTACAACAGATTACGCACTTACTTTGTTTTGTGTCCGACTCAAAATGGCGCAAGCTCCCGCTGACAATATTACCTGTCCCGCGTGCACAAGGGCACTGAATGTCGAACCGAGCGTTGCCGCCGTCATTCGACGGATAGGGAAGGGAAGAACTAAGATGCTCATATTACCCCGCATGCCCGTCTTGCCCCGTGTTCCCCTACGGCTTCCAGGTGAGTTGACTATCTAAAGTGATACCTAAGAACTTAGCCGTGTTAGCCTCTTCAATAGCCTTTATAAGAAATTCTAACGTTAGGGTTTCCTTGAAATGAAATGAAATGAAATGAAATGAAATCGTTTATTAAGCAAGTAGGATCACCGATCACTTTTACACGTCATATGTTTTTTTTTTTTTTTTTTTTGCCTACGACACCTAACTCCCAGCCACCGTAGGCGCGGGCCTGCGGGCGGTGAGCAGTGGGCAACTCGCCGCCCGGTAAGGACCAGAGATGTCAGCACATCGTGACGGGGTCCACGAAGACCGATGCCTCCTGGGTCAGGGTTGCGGGTTGGTTTAACAAGAAACCGCGGCCCTGGCCGTCGCACAGGCAAGTGAAGAAACACGGGTGGGTTTTAGTCAGTAAAAGTCTGACACACCCTTCCGCTCCGCCCAGAGCGGGAGAAGTCATTTGATGATTTGCCATCCCAACAAAAAAAAAAAAAAAGGGTTTCCTTGCCTTTGATAAAACTGCATGACTTTTGTTTTGCTTAGGTTTATAACCAAATTATTATTGTCTAACCAATTTATAATGTCACTTAAGCAACTATTAATGTCATTCCTATAGTTACTTGGATTTTTACATTTTATTATTGCTGTACTGTTATCTGCAAATAGAACCGTCTTGTTAGTCGTTGCTTTCGGGAGATCGTTAATGTATATTAAAAAGTAGAGGACCCAGTACACTACCTTATGGGACCCCATACTTTACATTTCTTTGTTTCGATACATAAAAGGTTTCTAATTTAGTTTTAGGACATATCGTAGAAATTTCCGTATATTGTAGCCTATTGCTCAGATAAGATTTTATTAACTTTAAGATGTTTCCTCTTATACTATAACTATTTAATTTGCACAACAAAATCTTATGATCTACGTAGTCAAAAGCTTTAGTCATGTCTGTATAAATTACACAGACTGGATTTCTTCTGTCTACTGACGGCATTATGTTGGCTAGCAAGTCAAAAAGTGCCATATTAATCGTAGTGTTCTTACGAAAACCCTTTTGTTCCGTGCAAAATAAATTATACTTTTCGAAATGAATGAAAGGTTTGTTCTATCTTAATATATATAAACGTAAAGGTGTACCAAAAAACGTACGTTTCTGATGGTGGAATAGTGATGGATAGCAAAAAAAACTCGTGCTAAAGTGTCTAACGGCGGGTTGATTCACATCCACATTATGCACGCTAATACATTCAGAACAGCGCTTACTATCGTCAAACTAAATCACCATGATTACTTATTAAATTATAGCCTTGACGTAACTACGTCAAAAATAACGTAGCAAGTAGTCGTTATTAGTTGACATACGTATGTTACGTTAAACAACCGGTTCTAACCCCTTTAGCGTATTCTATTATTTTGTATGCATACGTGTTCCAGTATCAGCAATCATAAACTTTGTCCCACTGATCCTGACCTCTGCGCTGCTACCGACGCCGCCATAAAAGTGACTACAGGATCTAATTCACTATCTTGCCGACGAAAAAATAATTATAACCACAGAAGTTATTTTTTTAATGCTGGTTGGTAGATGTTACATGTCTCCGAAATTTTTGGCTCTAGGACACGCTGGTCCTCATGAAATTTTTCTTCACCGTTTTAAAGGCAATAATGATGAAATAATTCACACAAAATAAATTATTTACAAAAAGCGCCTGATGGGGTGACGCCTTGTAAGGCGAGGGCCATACCACTAGGCCACTGCTCTCTGTGATCATAACGGCTGCTTCATATTGAAATGCCATTTATATCGAACAGTAGAAAAAAAAAATACTTAGAACGTGTTCTACGTTATCTTTCTATTTTTCGATAAAACACTTGACTTGTTCCAATGTTCCTTACATTTAATAAACTGCCGGCCGAGCGGAAAATATAAATTCATTTTCGACAAACTCGACGACCTTTTTCATAAACTATGAGAAATGTTATCAGTAGTATTTTGGTATGCCCAAGAAAACATTATTAATATGTTCAATAAATAATTGTTCACTAAATATACTTAGGTATTTAGGATTTATATATGTAGGTATTGTACTTAAATTATATCTCGGATAGTCAGGTGTCAACATCATAACGTTGTATTATCACATAGATCGGATATATTTCGGTCGGATTTAAATCTGACCACATACCATTACTGCCACATACATTACCACACTTGAATACGAAAGTTGCAGAGACGTTAGCTTACTTACATATATGTATAGTGAAGCAAGCTCGAAAAGCAGGTAAAGACGTTGATCCCGGCTGGCATACGTAGATCTTCGATTCTCTGATGACTATGATGACTATTGCGAACCAGCAATATTCAATTATCATTTTTTTCTCGCTGAATTTTATCTGGATCAGCTCAGCACAATTCGAGCAAATTCGTGCTTTTCTCTATACTTTCTCTCAATGTAGCCGCCCAGTTGTGCCAAATCATGCTGAGCCGGACAAGATGGTAGCATGCCTAAGAGATAGGTAATCAAGTGTGTAACGCTTGGGGAATAAGGACCGTTCTGCCATCTGTCCCAATAAGAAAGAACTATTGTTTTCATATGGATGTGTAGGTAACTATCAACTTGATTTACGACGACGTATGAACTTGTATTTTATTTACTCCTCCAGGGAAATAAATGGTTTTGTGTGTTTATTACGAACGACATATAACTGAGATGCTACTTCTTCATCATCTTCATATACAAGACAAAAATTGCGTTCTCTCTTTCTACTTACCCCCTTAGGAAGAAAGTTTGCCTTTATGTTCATAAGTAATATTTTTTTTAATAATTAGATATAAACTAGTGCTTGACCGCAACCCCGCCTGATGATAAGCAGTGATGCAACCGTTGATGGTACAGCGCGCTAGTTTATTTAGAGCCTGTTCACTCAAAGAAACTGAGTGCACGACCAACGATGCTGCCCCAGAGGGAGATTAATCTGGAGACCTTCCACGACCAAACTCCCAACACAACAACATTTCGCGCATCGTACCCGGCACACATCGCAACACAACTGCTCAGACCCGTCCTCCGTATGGCTTCACCAGACATCATGCCGGAACACGACGAGTCGCTTGGCGGCAAGACTTTGTCTGGTGGGTGACAATGATCAGTGTCAGCTCGTTACAATATTACTTCAAAAAAACGGTACAACCGAGTAAGAAAGATTATTAATTTATCCCCTCCTCCTCAAGCCGTTCTCCTCATTATTGAGGGTCATGATGTCCCTGTGGAATTACCTTTTTTTTTTTTTATTAAAATATAAACCAGCGCTTGACCGCAATCCCGCCTGATGGTAAGCAGTGACGCAATCGTTGATGGTAAAGCGCACTAGTTTATTAAGAGCCTATTCACTCTAGCCTTGAAGACACTCAAATTGTAGTCCGACGGAAACACCGCCGCCGGTAGATTGTTCCAGTCCCTCGATGTACGCGGTATAAAGGAGGAGACGAAACGCTTTGTCCGGATCGTAGAGGTGTTAACAACATAAGGGTGGAAACTCGCCGTACGACGGGTCGTCCGATGGTGGAACGGAGATGGAGGAATTAAATCGTGCAATTCCCTCGCACACTCCCCAAAATGTATCCTATAGAACACCGAAAGGCTGGCTACTCTACGCCTGTGCTCTAGGCTTTGGAGACCAACTCGAGTCAAATCAAGGTCACCAATCAGCCTCTTCGCACGCCTCTCCACTGAATCCAAAGTGGTCAGGTGACACTTACCAGCACCAGCCCAAATGTGGCTGCAGTACTCCACACACGAACGGACCTGTGCTTTGTACAACATTAGAAGCTGATCTGGTGTGAAGTACTGCCGGACCTTTGCGATAACGCCAAGTTTTCTGGCAGCCACCTTGGCCTTGTACTCAATGAACCGCCCAAAGTTTAGGTTCGAGGAAATCTCAACACCCAAAAGCTGAAGGCGGTCGGTACACTCCAAGGATACATTCCGAAAAGTAGGAGCCAAGGTGATCGGGCTCCTTTTGGCGGTGAAAAGACATGCCTGCGTTTTGGCGGCATTGAATGCTACAAGATTGGCATTGCCCCATTCGGAGACTGCCTGAAGTGCAACACTCGTTCGCTCTACCATGGCCTCACTTTCGGACCGGATTGATTCCCTACTAGCCCGAGCATCCGGCAGGTATCTCTCCACAACTGTGCTGTCATCTGCATACCCATAGATACCGGGCATCAGCAAATCGTTAATATGCAGCAGAAACAGAGTTGCAGAGAGAACAGACCCCTGAGGAACACCGGCATTAGTCGACATGGGCTCAGATGAGCATCTGTCGACAACAACTCGGAGGGACCGTTCAGTCAGGAAGTCTTTTACCCAGCCAGTCAGGCTAGGGGAAATGCCGTACGCTGGAAGGTTACTGAAAAGGCCAGCGTGCCATACCCTGTCGAAGGCCTTCGAGACATCAAGGGAGACAGCAATCGCTTCCCCATTTCACTCGAGGGCCTCGCCCCACAAGTGAGTGGCATACACTAGTAGGTCCCCAGTTGACCGATTGCGGCGAAACCCGTACTGTCGGTCACTGAGGAGATCGTGACTACCTACTCCTTCACAATAGTTCGCCACCTGTTACGATCTCTGGCCGCGAGTATAGCATCATACAGGCCGGTGTCCAGAGATGAACTAATTTGTTCAGTCCACCTTATTGGACTGCGACCTCTAGAACGGCGTCCATCCACCTTCCCAGTAACCATCAGAAGTTTGAGGTTGTCTCCATCTTTTCTGGCAATATCGCCAAAATATTCTAAAATTCTTCAAAGACTTATTGTGACAAAGATTATGAATTTATCCAAAATACTATAAGTGCGATTGCCCATACATTAATAATTTATTAGTTTATTTCGAGCAACAAGACTCCAGTAATAATAACAATACAAACACACACACATAACAACAAAAAGAGTATTACAAACAAAACAAAACGGAACAGATTGTGACAATATTGTTGCAAGGTGAAAGGCACAGTCGAAACCTTGCAGCAGTGGATTACAAACTGACAGATATAGAGCTACCTATGGGTGGTGCCTGGCACAAATTTTAGACAAGCAGGTATTTATAACATAAGACAAAATAAAAAAAATCCACGTTCTGTTTGATTAAGTACGAAAACTAAATCTAGCAAAAAAAATCTCTCACTGTATTGATTTGTATACTTTTTACGGTGGCCTTTAAAATCCCAGAAATAATGATATTCCTAATCTCTGACGTTCTCGTCATTTTATATTTCTAAAAATTAATGTCCGTTACGATAAAAAGTGCGAGCTGCGTGGGCTGGGCGCAACTCACACTTTTTATCATACGGAAAAAACCGGAATTTCATTTAATTTCTGTTACACAGTATTTTTTTTTCTTACAAACACATTTTTTTTGGTAGACTTATTTTATTTATTATTATTATTTTTTTTTTTGACAAATCACACAGATTGAGCTAGCCCCAAAGTAAGTTCGAGACTTGTGTTATGGGATACTAACTCAACGATACTATATTTTATAATAGATACATATATATATAAACATCCAAGACCCAGGCCAATCAGGAAAAGATCGTTTCCCATCATGGCCTGGCCGGGGATCGAACCCGGGGCCTCCACGTCACAGGCAGGCGTGTTGACCGCTGCGCCACGGAGGCCGACTGATTATGTAATTAGGAATGATCCCTTCAGTATGTATCTAAGATAATGTTACTTGTGTGGGTTAATAATCGTTCGGTAATAATCGTGCGGTAAGAGAAAACCATCAAATAGGATCTGTATTGTGAACAATCATCGGCGGATTTTTCGATCCCCGGCCAGGTCATGATGGAAAAACGATCTTTTCTTGATTGGCCTGGGTCTTGGATGTTTATCTATATATGTATCTATTATAAATATGGTATCGTTGAGTTAGTATCCCATAACATAAGTCTCGAACTTACTTTGGGGCTAGCTCAATCTGTGTGACTTGTCCGTATATATTTATTTATTTTAAAATAAACAATTGGTTTCACGTCAATCAAAAACGGTTAAATGGTTTAGCCGTGAGAAGTTAGCAAAAAAACCGACAAATAAAATTGAATCAAAACACTATTATTAAAATAAGGTTTCTATCTATTGACTCCTTATACCCCAAAAGTATGAAATATACCTACGTATATAATATAGTATGATCCCTTTTTTTTAAATAAAACATTGCCCCACACTAGGAATTTCCCCTGTACCGTGGGTGCGTTTGCAAATATTTAAACTCACATACACAAACAGCCAAACCAGGAACAACTACTTGTAGGTCAACCAAATATTTGTACCGTGCGCGAATCGAACCAGCAGCACGAAGCGCAGCAGTCAAACGCATAACCACTGCACCCAGCAGCCGTGCCGTCATCTTCAGTTTTCTGGTATTTTTGTAAATTATATTGAATAATTTCCCATTCACACTTTACGACGTCGCCGTTCTTTATGGCGTCGTAAAATACCTACTTATACTCAGCCTGCATCCGGTTAGGCTGGAAGCTGACCCCAACATAGTTGGTCAAATTCTAGAGAGATGATGTCATATTATGGCGTCAAGAAGAACATTACCCAATAAATAAATTATTACAACATGGATGCCGAGGGCCCGGGGCTACCGCCGGAAGAAGCAGACTTACTGGTGGACGCAGGAACTCGCCCACCTGACGTACCACTAGTATGACTGCGCGGTGCGCCTACCTGAGGTGCAGGAGGCGCGCCGTAAGGGGGCCCGGCGAAGAGGACGGTCTTCGTCGAGCGTACAGGGTGGCCCATCGAGCCCTGCGCACCGCTATGTGCAGGGCAAAGGTCCCTGCCACCGAGGAATTCACACAGGGTGGTGAGGGGGAAGCTGCAGGGTGCGGCACCCCCCACCTCTTTTATGGAGCCAGGCCTGCTGAGAAGGGTCCTAGAAACTCTGTTTCCGAACCCAGGACCCTTCACGCCCCCCAGGATGCCCGCCTCCAGTTCATCCACTCTAGAGGCGTGGACCGATGGGCCTCCCATATCCGACGGTGATTTGGATTCCATCAGGGAGAGGCTCCGAGCCAAAAACAAGGCTCCGGGCCCGGACGGCGTCCCTGCGAAGGTAGTGGCATTGGCCATAGAGCCCTTAGGGGATCGGTTCCGCGCGGTGATGAACACTTGCATCGCACACACGCCCGTCGCTTAGCTAGCGCCGGGTACGGTGCGTAAATGCATTTCCACTCGCAAAAAAAAAATAACAACATGGAACATTAATATATAATTTATTTATTTAAGAACATTAATAAATTAATTATAACAACACGGAACATTCATAATATAATTTATTTATTAATGTTCTTCCAACAAATACAGATACTCTGTAGTTTCTCTGCGGTTGTACAAACCTATAAATATTTCACCAATTTTTTAGAAATGTTTTAGGATCCAGGTATATAATTTTTATTTTTTATTTGAAGTAAAAATTTTCACTATTACGTAAACTCCTATTCGAACAAATTTTTGTAGCTTTCATTAATAATTGGAAAAAATGTTTTATTTTTATGTCTGCAAGAATATTCCATAGCAATAAAACTTGCAAAAAAAAGAATGTGAAAAAGGCTTGTAAAAATAAAGAAAAATTATTTTGAAGGGGCTCCTCTAAAATTTTCAAGAAATTAAATAAAAGTATAACTGAAAACTATCAAGATTCGTGGAAAATACATGTGTTTGGTCATAAGGAATCATATGTTTTGTACTTTCTCCGGAGCCACATAGCAACCTGAATGTTTGTTAGATTAGATATAGGTTAAGGGTCTCTAATAAATTGCCTCGTGTGTAACTCGGTTTAGGTACCCGTCAGGGGTCACACCCCGATGGATGTTGAGACTTTGTTGTTATTAGCGAGATATATTCATACAATGCGGGCATGCAAACAAAGTGTTCGGGAAAAACAAAAAAAAAAGTATTTATCGCAGTACTTCAATATTAGTTTTGTATCTTTTAGTTCGGATTTTTTCTGGTACATTTTACTGAATAAAATACATGTAGTATTTTACATTTTACACTAATTCACTGGCACACAAGCATGTACCGCTGGGTTTATAAAAATTAAACGTTTTCACCAAGAGTTCCGCGCTTAGAGACGATTCTCCAAAAGTCATTATCTTAAATAAGGGATCAATATTTGTATCGAAAATCTTAATTTGTGTCGATGCAAAATTCTATCATCCTGGTTGATGAGATTTATAAAATTATTAGAGGCCTTGTCAAGTAGGTAATAAAAAAATAACTGATTTTTTGCTAGATTAACCTGGCAAATATACACTTGACATAAGCGTGGGTTGCTCTAAAAACGCAGACCTTAAACCAATAATGGTGCAGAAAGAATATTACGGCCAAAAATCTGAGACCAGCTGTATTGACATCTATGTATAAGTACGTAAATTTTCATAACATAATTATTATGTATACGTAAGTACCTGTATCAAACTTGTCACTCCCACGCAAATTTAGAACATATAAATGAACCAGTGTGCAATGTTGCCACTGTTGAATAATAGGTTGTTGTTGTTATTTCTCGGTGGTAGGCCATAACATCGACCGCCGGCAGAAGATACCACCCACCAGACAAAGCCTTGCCGCCAAGCGATTTGTCGTGTTCCGACATGATGTCTGGTGAAGCCGTACGGAGGACGGGTCTGAGCAGTTGTGTTGCGATGTGTGCCGGGTACGATGCGCCTAATGTTGTTGTGTTGGGAGTTTGGTCGTGGAGGGTCTTCAGATCAATCTCCCTTTGGCGCAGCATCGTTGGTCGTGTTGTTGGGTTTAACATTGCTTTACCTCGCTCAACTATCGTCTTCCATCCTATTCGCTCAGTTTTTCTCAGTGACCTATTCACTCTTAATAAACTAGCGCGCTTTACCATCAACAATCGCATCACTGCTTACCATCAGGCGGGATTGCGGTCAAGCGCTACTTTATAATTAATAAAAAAAAAAGGTCATTTTTAAGGCTGTTATTCACGTAGTTTTTATACATGTATCCTGTTTTTCTTTTTTATATTCCTGTTTGTCTAAAGTGTTCTCTCAGCGTTTAAATTTACTTTTTTTTATTTTATTTTATTGCACCGGTTCGGCGTCACTTGTGATTGTTTGCTGCACCGGGTGACGTCATTAGGTCGGTGCTGGCTGTCGCTGAAAACCAGCGCTGGGCTCTGTTTTGCATAAGGTCGCAGTATAATGCTGAGCGACAGTCGTTTGGCGTGGATGTGACGCACGTTCGCTCAACCATTTCTTATTTTTTGTGTTTTTGTAAACTTTTGCGTCATGTTTAACGCAAATACCTATACTATTTTTTCTTTCTTTACCTACACTACTGGTACCAACCTATCTGATAGAAAGTTCAATTTGTGAATATATATAGAATATACATTATACACTTTCAAAGTTATAAAGTGACAATGTAAGTTCCACTTAATGTCACATGTGGAGGCAATAAATATATTGAGTATTGAATGTTATCGTGGACGTCCCCGTCCATGTCCATAAAATACCTACATTTTATAAAATAAAACTACATTGTAATGAAAGTAATTGAAATTGTTTATTCTGTAGATAGGATATCGGTATCAATTCTACACGACAACTATAATCTACACTAATATTATAAAAAGGAAAGATTTGTATTTTTGTATGTAACGAATAAACTCAAAAGTACTGGACCAATTTTAATAGTTCTTACATTATCCACGAGTAACATGGGCTAAATTTTATTTCGATAAAAAATAGGGTTCCGTAAGATATTTGGGTTTTTTGAACACAAGGTGTAAAAAATCAACCAGAAAAGTTTCTTAATTTGCGTACGCTGCCTACAGTATAAAAGATAAAACAATTATAGTTCTTATTAATTGTAGATCTTATCAATATCTACAAAATAGTCCGCTTGAATTTTTTGGACTATATTTAAACGCATTTATTTTACTCATGCTATTAATCCTTATCAAAATAAATTATTTCATCACTAAGTGTACTTAGTAATGAAATTTATGATTAAAGACACTGATTAAAGATACACTAAAGATTATGTAGATATTTAGTGTTTAAATGATTAAAATTGGACGTTTGGTTTTGAAGTTATGGCGAAATTAATATATTACGATTTCTGCTGCACGGCCCGTTGTGAAGTGAGCGTCACCAGGGGACGCAGTGCACTACCCCCAGGATTTTTTTAAATTCTCTGAACCCTGCTTGGCTACCACCTCATGAACTGTCGTTAAAAGTTGGCACGACGATAATGCTTCTCAGAAATTTAAGCCCCAACATGTGCAATGGCACGAGACTACTTATAAAGGAGCCAAAAGATAATTTAATAGTAGCGAAGATTATCACCGGCCCTGCAGCTGGTGAATTAGCTCAAATACCAAGAATACTCATGATTCCTACTGATTTGCCAATATCCCTTCAAAAGGCAGAAATTTTCAGTAAAAATTTCTTTCGCTCTAACGATAAACAAATCCGAGGGCCAAACATTCAAATTAGTATTAATTGATTTACGAAAATAATGTTTTATGCATGGGCAACTTTACGTTGCCCTATCACTGGTCGAGGCTCCCAATCATCAGTATATGTTGTTACCTGAAAATAATTTTACGCCAAATGTTGTTTATAGAGAAGGTCTACAATAATCGCTTTATTTATCTATCCTAAAACAACGGGTTGCACTCCGGGACTGGCAGAAGTGAAAACTTCTAATGTTGTACAAAGCACAGGTCCGTTCGTGTGTGGAGTACTGCAGCCACATTTGGGCTGGTGCTGCTAAGTGTCACCTGGCCACTTTGGATTCAGTGGAGAGGCGTGCGAAGAGGCTGATTGGTGACCCTGATTTAACTCGAGTTGGTCTCCAAAGCCTAGAGCACAGGCGTAGAGTAGCCAGCCTTTCGGTGTTCTATAGGATACATTCTGGGGAGTGTGCGAGGGAATTGCACGATTTAATTCCCCCATCTCCGTTCCACCATCGGACGACCCGTCGTACGGCGAGTTTCCACCCTTATGTTGTTGACACCTCTACGATCCGGACGAAGCGTTTCGCCTCGTCCTTTATACCGCGTACATCGAGGGACTGGAACAATCTGCCGGCGGCGGTGTTTCCGTCGGACTACAATTTGAGTGTCTTCAAGGCTAGAGTGAATAGGCTCTTAATAAACTAGTGCGCTTTACCATCAACGATTGCGTCACTGCTTACCATCAGGCGGGATTGCGGTCAAGCGCTGGTTTATGTTTTAATAAAAAAAAAAAAAAATAAAAAAAAAAAACTTAGAATTAATTACATTTAAATATTTTCATCATTATCAAGTTTAACATCCTCATAAAGACAATCTATGCGGCCTACAGATAATGAATGCGTCGTCGATGTTAGTGTCGGTGTCTGTGAATTGACTTGGGAATCATTTTGCTGGCCGTGTCTTTCCTGGGTAGATGTTTTCCAGCGGCAACCGACATCCACGCGGGCGGAGCTGCGGGCGACCGCTATGTAGTATAAAACAAAGTCACTTTCTCTGTCGCTATATCTCTATGTATGCTTATTTATATCTTTAAAATTTTGATCTCTTTCCATAAGTCCCTTTATATGATTAAATCTTTAAAACTACGCAAAGGATTTTGATGCGATTTTTTTAAATAGAGTGATTCAAGAGGAAGGGTTATTTGTATAATACATGCACCCGTGCGAAGCCGGGGCGGGTTGCTAGTAATATGAATGTTGAAGAGTTTTGTTTGTTTGAACGCGTTAATCTCAGGAACTACTACTTCAAATTGAAAGATTATTTTTGTGTTGGATAGTCCATTTATCGAGTAAGACTAGGCTACCTAACTTCACACTGCGTCCATAGAAGCTAAGAATCAGTAGAAAAAGCAGGGAAAATTATTCATCTTTTCGAACGTCCGTTGCATGCGCTGCGTAAACTGTTCAAGATACCCAAAATTTATGATATAAGACTTCTAAATCTCTTAATCGCGATCATAATAACAGAAATTGACAGTTATATAAAAAAATAAGCTCGATGAAGCGTATCCTATCTGTCTTTGTTTACTCCGAGAAGAAAGATCGAAACACACACAGGTGTCCGTTGTCACACGTAGACGTATTGTAACATTATCGTGGACGGAAATTTAAAAGCGTTTTCTTTATTCTATACACTTTACTTCCCTGTTATCTTGTTGCAGTGAATTCGACGGTAACAATAATATCATCAAGTGACGTAGAAATTTTTAAAGCGCACATTGTCAATGTAGCATTTTTGTGATTTGACTCTATAAAAGATTAGTCCTAATGGCAATATACAGTAGTGTACGTATCACTATGAACCTTTTTATCGTCCCACTGCTGGGCACAGGTCTGCTCTCATACAGAGAAAGATTAAGAGTAATCACCACGCTTGCTCAATACAGGTTGGCGATTTCAGACTTAAAAGTCCAGGTTTCCTCAAGATGTTTTCCTTCGCCTTATAATCAGTCATTGGTGTCCAAGATTAGACTTAGAAGGTACGTATAACTTGGAAAAGTTCCATTGGTACTTGCCTGACCTGGAATCGAACCCGCATACTCATACTTGAGAGGCTGGTGTTTTAACTACTAGGCCACCACGGCGAGCGATGTAACAAGAATGCCTTAAAAGTGAGCAAATGTATTCGCTAAAGGATTTTATGTGCGATCCAAGAGAGTAGTCAGCAAGCCACAAAGTTGCGCTCGATAACTCTGATAGTAGTTGTTTGACCTCTCAAGAACGGTCCAAATGTTTTACTCCACATTTTATTTTTCTTAACACATAACTTCACAAATATCCTGTATCCGAAGGGTTTTTGAAACCCAATACGGAGAATATCTCTCTATCGATTAACTTACCCAATAGCGAAGTTAAGAAAAAATATTCCTACAATGTTGCTGCGTTGCTAGAGGCGGCACTTTCAACACTTTCTACACAAAACTATGTGGCACTGTTTCCTCGTACTACGACACAAATCACATTTAGAAATTGACAGTTTCGAAGGCATTTCATGACAGGATTTATCATCATTATCAACCTTTTTATCGTCCCACTGCTGGGCACAAGTCTCCTCTCATTCGGCGAAGGATTGAGCGTAATCACCACGCCTGCTCAATGCAGGTTGGAGATTTCAGACTTAAAGTCCAGGTTTCTCAAGATGTTTTCCTTTACCTTCAGTCATTGGTGTCCAAGATATACTTAGACAGTACATATAACTTTAGGATTTATGCGTTCAATCAACTTTTGGTGCTATTATTTTTGTTATAGATCCCATCTTCTACTTCTTCAGCCTATAGATGTCCACTGCTGGACAAAGGCCTCCCCTAAGGCTTTCCACGATGACTGGTCTTGTTCTGCCTACATCCATCAGCTTCCCGTGACATTCACCAGGTCATCGGTCCTCCTTGTTGGGGGCCTCCTTACGCTGCGTCTTCCAGTCAGTTAACAATAACGCACTCTGTCAATAGGACGTACTCGCTGAAGGATATATAATCTAGAACACTATGGAAAAGGATGATGTGGGTATTCAGTGGAGAGTTGGAAACTTCTCTAATACCTTGGTGTTGAGGTTCTACGTGTGAAATCGTCCATAGAACTGTAGTTTTTAGACGTTGTCCAGCGCGACAATTCCGTACTCTATAGTAGGGTTTTATTTATTTATTTTCTACAAATAAATAAAACCCTGGAGGTTTCTCCAGGCTCTTTCCCCAGGGTCAACAAAAACTTGAGTTTGCATTGAAGTCAGAAAAAGTATATTAGTTTTTCAACGCGAGGGAAATAATTAACATCGCTGATTGCACTAACTTTACCCAGGTGAAATATCCAGTATTTTAACGAGTTAATTTAGAAACTTACCGACTTTGTTTATTGAAAAATTGCAGTTATTTCTCTGAAACTTTTCCTTAGCGTAGTCTCGCTTAGAAAAAAGAAAATGGGCAAATAATTTAGTTTCTTTTTGTATGTAATTCGAATAAGGTCATAATAATATGATCCATATTTGCTAGTTTTCTAATAAAATCACATAAAACATTACGAGGGAAAACGTATCCAAAACTTGTTTTCCTGGAGCAAATTTTTATTTAACAATAGTCATATACATAGTTTATATACTGTTAATAAAACTTTTATATGCAAGCTACGTTTAGAATAATTGTAAGGCTTGCAATTTCCTACAGGCTTTAGTGACAATGCATATACGAGTATATCGATTGTACAAACCGACGTAGAGCCACACTATCATTATTGCAGAACAACTAGTAACTACTTACTCGCTAGTTCAATATTACGGGTTAAAAACTCCGTCTACTGCCGATATTTGAACGTGATAACGTCTATTACATGGTATTTTTTTCTGGGTGCAATGAAATTATTTAAAATAAAGTAATGTATAACATTTATATTTTTATTTAATAGTTTGTTTAAATTTTCTAAAAAATAAAAAAAAAAGCAAAAAGAAAAAGAAAAAAGAAAAAGAAAAATTAAAAAGGATAAAAAACGTCCGTTGCCGTCAGGAATCGATCCGCGGCACCTCTTGAGTGAATCGATATTAATCCGAGCGTTTCACCACTCGGCTATCAATGCTTTAACCATGTATGCGAAAAACTGCTACTAATTGTTTACAACCGTGCTTTTAGGTAAATAATATTGCACTCTAAAGCTACAAGGCTAAGGTTAGTTTTAGTAGGCGTGGACTCCGTGTAGCGTCAGATTCGGCCGTTACGCAGTTTTCGCGAATGACTCCCAGCATACCGATTTAATAGACGTTATCACGTCAAAAAACAGTATCATTATTGTATCATATCGGCGCCTGCGATCAATGACGTCACGAAGTCGTGACGTATTAAGACGCATTTATTGAAGAGGATACTTTGTTTATATCATATCGGCAGAAGTTACCACTGACCAGACAAAGTCTCGACGCCAAACGATTCGTCGTGTTCCGGCATAATGTCTGGTGAAGCCGTACGGAGGACGGGTCTGAGCAGTTGTTTTGCGATGTGTGCCGGGTACGATGCGCCAAATGTTGTTGTGTTGGGAATTTGGTCGTGGAGGGTCTCCAGATGAATTTTCCTCTGGCGCAGCATCGTTGGTCGTGTTGTTGGGTTTAACGTTGCATTGCCTCGCTCAACTGCCGTCTTCCTTCCTATTCACTCAGTTTTTTTGAGTGAATAGGCCCTTTATAAACTAGCGCGCTTTACCATCAACGATTGCATCACTGCTTGCTATCAGGCGGGATTGCGGTCAAGCACTAATATAATTATAAAAAAAATATCTAATGAATCTGAAGAACGCTTTGGTCTAAGTTAAGCTAAGTATTGTTGCTGTCTTCGACAAAGTTAAAACTTGGTTTTCAGCAATTCTTTATACAAACAAACAAAAACATTATTACCTTGCAATTGATTCACAAACGTTATGGGTATCAATAATATAAAAAAATAAACAAAACAAAAGATTTTATGATCTTTTTATGGTTCCGTGCCTCCAACGCAATAAAAATACAGCCGTTTATGACGCGAATTTCCGCAAATTTTCGACACTCGCATAGCAATCAAAACCTACAGGTTACTTCCCAAAATTTGGTACGAAGCAACGTCTTTTTGGCACAGATAAAGGAAAATTGCAAATACCGTAAATTTTTAATTACCTACATCGTTATATTAAAAATATGTTTAATCATTTTAAATTCGGGCACCAAGCTTTCCATACAACAGAGAGAGGGACTAACCCTGTCCCTCCCCTCTCTCTCCCCTCGGTAAGCGAGTTTGACTCGCACTTATCCATTTTTTTTTGAGTCATCTACCACTGGTAATCGTTTTACTTTATGTATAAGTGAGTAGAGAAAATGAGGTAATTTTTGTTTTGTGGCGTTGTGGTATAAATCAAGGCTGTGAAGTTTACAGTTTACTAAAAAACATTCAAGGTTGAAATTAACTACCGAACCACTACTTTGTAAAGTACAGAAGGGCTTGGCATGAAAAGATCAACAGCGGGAATCTTAGCTTAACCTGATCGGTCGACCCATGCGGTTTTTATTACTTAACCTGATCGGTCGACCCATGCGGTTTTTATTACTTAACCTGATCGGTCGACCCATGCGGTTTTTATTACTTAACCTGATCGGTCGACCCATGCGGTTTTTATTACTTAACCTGATCGGTCGACCCATGCGGTTTTTATTACTTAACCTGATCGGTCGACCCATGCGGTTTTTATTACTTAACCTGATCGGTCGACCCATGCGGTTTTTATTACTTAACCACAGACCCTCATCACATGATCATCATTATCATCTCAGCGTTAATCCCAGTCGCATCCGAAGCTTTTTCAGCTTTGGAATCTGGGGTCCGCTTTATCAGTCTAACTGTTGATTTTGTATAAACTTCGACATTTTCCTTGAAGCGATAAGCCGTCTGACCTCCACAACTCGATGGTGATATCGAAGCATTGCAGTTACGACCAATAGTTGGACTTTTGAGAGCTTCAATCCAACAACCCGTAACGACTGTCATTAGATGTTCCTATGGCAACCAGGACCAACGGCTTAACGTGCTTTCCAAGGCTCATATTCATGCATACAAATATTTGCACTGCGCGGGGGTCGCGTTCGCTACCGCTACGCCACGGAGGCTGTCAAACCCTCATCACCCGAGAATACAATAAAATCTACCTTGCCTTTTTCAAATATGTAGAGATGAGTTTCTAGTTCAATCGGGTGCAGCAGAATTCAAGTATTTTTACATGGAGCGATAAATCCGACCTCCACATTCCAGATACTATACATAATACGACTCCCCGTGGTAAGACTAATTGTCAGACCAGTATCGACTGTTAAATATCTAAAACTAATAATGATACCAACAGCTTAGCGTACTTTCCAAAGCACGGATGGGTGCCGACATTTAATGGATGATCACCAAACAACAAACCGATCGCGGCATACGTAACTTTTCTTTCCGTCGACGTCAGTATGAATAAATAAGATGGACTGCAATAGAAATGCTGGTTGTACACGATATTAACGTAGACGAGTAAATACTATTTGTACCATTTCCCAGAATTATGGACGGTCTAATTACTGATGCACAGCTTAGGTACAGACATGCCAACTTGTTAAATTACGTCGACGTGCAGTGTCTATCAACTTTACAATAGACTTGTTCTATTTTATTATTTGTTTATCGGTAGCATAGATTTTTTTTATATTTTAAATACAGCTGGTACATCTAATGACCTGTGGTCGACTTTAGCTCTGGACAAAGAAGAAGAAAGAACGAAAATACATTTATTTATTCAGCACAGACTTAAAGACACACAAAACATCTAAAATGAACATACATCAAGTTTCAACAAATAAAAATTAAAAACCCCGCTGTAAAAAACAGGCTAAAAGACAAGCTAACAGTAACTTCTTGATGATCTACCTGTCCTATTAACCGGACAGGTAGATCATAGCAGTATTTTCCTTTCATCAAGGATACTATAATATTACATTTTAAACTAGTAAACGAAGACTGAATTGGTACTTTTGAAAACGAATTGTATGTTTTTAAAACATGAGCATAAACTTTTTCGTCCAAAATAGCTCTCTCTCTGCAGTCGGTCCCTCATATCTGAGGATCGTGATCAGCATTGGGGCAGCATTTCAAATGGATGATCTGCCTCCATCGGTTTCGATCCAGCGCGTCTCTCACCACTGCGTAGAATTTAGAAGACGATGTGTCTTTGACTTGATCGGTCCATCTGGTTGGTGAAACCGCGCGATCGTTTGCCTTCGGTGTTCCCAACGACAATCAATTTTTCTAGACATTCATCGCCTCTGCGCATTGTGTGACCGAAATAGGACAAAATACGTTGCTGACATATGGTCGACAAACGGGTTTTTATTTTAAGTTGGTTCAGAATCGACACATAGGTGCGTTTTGCAGTCCAAGGTATTCGGAGTAATCGCCTCCAGCACCACATCTCGAATGCATCGATTCTCTGGCGTTCTCGGGCTAAGATCGTCCACGTTTCCACACCATAGAGGAAAATAACTAACTAAAATAGCTAACTAATTTAAATACTTCTACGAAAACTTTTCGGATATTTTCTGGACGTTTAAAAGGTTTCACGTTAAATTGACAGCACTAAAGTTGACATTGGTGCAGTGGCTGAGCGATCGACTGCTGCACTGCGTGTCGCGGGTTCACTTCCCACACGGAACAAATTACAAATAGCTGTCTCGGCTCTGGACGTTTGTTTCATGAACAACCTTTTATTGTCCCACTGCTGGGCACAGGTCTCCTCACCACGCTTGCTCAATGCGGGTTGGCGACTTGCCTAAGAGACAATACTACCTAATAAAATTCTCGGTTTCGTCATACGTTAACTTCTGCAAGCAATCTGTAAGTTTAAGTTTAACTTCGCGTTTAGTCAAGGAGTAGTTGAGTATAATTTTTTGAACTTCATTATACAGTCGAGAACTAGCCGCTGCATATTGTCAGCTGGCAAACATGGAACAGCATTGGACTATTCCGCATACAGGAGTGCCTTTTCGTCTTCTAAGTCTAGTGAGATCTAGATGTAGGGTGGAGTGTTTCCGCAACGTAGCGCGAAGCACAAAAAGCTGTCTCAGTGTCAGCACTTTGGCCTCTGAATAAAGTTCGATGGTGGGAAAATCCCTGCGTTTAAAGAGGATAACTTTTAAAATCGCCCTATGCGCACTTTCGAGATTAAGTAAGGAGGTTTTGTAGGTTCCACCCCAAGCTGGGATACAATATAAGAAAATGGACTGGTAAAGACAAAGCTATATCGGGATCAGCGGAGTGCGTAAGTTCCTTAAATATTAGTTTTCTGATCTTTGTACATAAAGCTTCGATGTGGGGTTGCCCGCTAAGGTGGACCAACGACCTGGTGAAGGTCGCGGGAAACCGCTGGATGCGGGAGGCGCAGGACCGGTCGTCGTGGAGATTCTTGGGGGAGGCCTATGTCCAGTAGTGCAGGTCTTTTGGCTGAAATGATGATGATGATGATGTACCTACCGATTTTAATTTTTAGCTTCCTACCTTAAAAACTGAGAAACCGTGCGAAACTGTCAATTCGTCTCTCTGTTGTGTTGTGAAAGACGGACGAACAAACCACATACACTTTCACATTTATAGTATAGGGATTTCTTGCATCACAAACAGAGGATACATAGGGATGTATCCAAGGTATGAAAATCAAAAAAATAATTAATCTATCTAACGGTTCGGATAACAAGCGGCCACGCGCGACTTCTTCCGCGTTTTTTATATGCTCCGCTCCTTTTGATCGCAGCGTGATGTTATATGTATAGCCTAAAACCTTCCTGGATTAAGAATATTTTAAATCGGGCTAGTAGTTTCTGCGATTAGCGCGTTCAAACAAACAAACATACAAACAAACAAACTCTTCAGATCCAAAAAAAAAATTAAGACCCGTATTTTTTATTTTGTCGAAATTACCAAAAACTACTGAGTTATAGCGTATTAAAGTTACGGAGTGGGGGCTAATTACGTCACGCCGTGGTATATTTTGTGCCACGGCGTGACGTCATGCGACATTTCAATTCAATTTGACTTCCTAAGTATTTGAATGAAAGAAAAAATAAAAAATACGTGTTCAATATTTTTTATAAATCTATCTGATGGACATAAAATTATTTTTTTGGATACAACCCAATTGCATTCACGTTAAGATAAACAAAACAAATACAAGTGTGCACTTCCAATTATAGGAGACCACATCATTCACTTATTATCTAGGTAGGTTTATTATATAGGTAATCCGGAACGTGGAGGCAATTGAGCTCATACATCACGGACATAGTGCGTAGGCTAAGATAACCAGGTGAGTTGGTTGAATGTATAAATAGAGAATAATTACTAGTAATACATTGCTGTTATATACATCTAACACATGAGCTAAAGAATTTTTGACAATTTTACAGATCCTAGAATTTGCTACGAATTGACCCTGCCTTGAGTTAAACATATCTACTAATATTATAAATGCTAGAGTACCTCTGTGTGTCTGGCATTAACCCTAAAATGCTGACGCTTTTGTATAAAATTTGGCACACAGATAGACATAGATACTCGAGTAAGAACATCGGCTACTTTCACAGCTAGTTGCTTATAAGTCCATTAGGCTAGATTGTAAACAATTACTAAGAACTTGGTTATTTTTAATACAGAAAATACAATATATAAGTTAATCGCACTTTTCCGGTGTCGGTTTTGTACCGAAAACGCAGTGTTGGCCGAATTTTGTTTTCAGCTAAAAAAATATTGAAGGTATATTTATTGTTTAGGTAAGTACGTAATTAGTACCTTAATTGCGTAACACACTGTTACCATAAATTTGAATAATTTTGAAGCATATTGCTAATCCATTGCTCTGTGTGTTCGAAAAATGTGTCTACTCAACAACGTAAATAACGCAATGAATATTATTGAACTGTCAAAATTAACCCCGTTGCAGTGTGTTACGCAGTTACCATTCACAACAGTTCATTAGTACTTAAAACGTTTGTATTGAACTCATTCAAGCGCTAAATTATTGAGAAAACTAATCAGTTTCATGTTTAATCCAACATGAACCTAATTTTTAGGTACTAAATGGAATATACATATGTGTGTATGTAGGTATTTGTGCGTGCGTGGCTCCATTATATCAGTCAAGTTTTGAATACTCGAATCCAGCACAAAGAATCGTGTTAAATTGATCGAATAGAATGTCGATACGACATTGTGAATAGGAACCACAAATCAAAGGCTTTACACGAAAACAATGATATGAAAATTCGGGCAATGATCCAAGTGTGAAAGGAAAAATATTGAATCTGCGTACTTTGCCATGTGTATGGAGAAAAAAAAAAATCCGAAGAAGAACCAAAGTCACCGACATAGCTCTGCGAGTCGCTAAACTTAAGTGGCAGTGGGCAGGGCACATTGCTCGTTGAACGGATGGCCGATGGGGCAGTAAGGTTCTGGAGTGGCGGCCACGTACTGGAAGACGCAGCGTAGGGAGGCCCCCAACAAGGTGGACCGAAGACCTAGTGAAGGTCGTGGAAAGCTGATGGATGCGGGCAGCACAAGACCGGTCAGCGTGGAAAGCCTTGGGGGAGGCCTTTGTCCAGCAGTGGACATCTATAGACTTAAGAAGAAGATGGAGAAAAAATATCTTTTACCAAAAAAATCATCGGAATAAAGTATGTATTAAAAATAGGGAATGGCGTATAGCACAGGGTTTTAAGTAAATTTTAACCAAGTAAAAAAAGACTCGGTCGTCGTAGAATGCCTTGGAGGAGGCCTTTGTCCAGCAGTGGACATCTATAGGCTGAAGAAAAAAATACTAGGAAAATTGCTTTCGTTTGATTCGGAAAATCAAAGAATTTAATCAAATAAACAGTTTTTTCTGAAAATTTGGATAACCTTTACATAGTAATACTAGTACTTTTTTATATATAGTTATAAAACAATGCTTGACTGCAATCCCGCCTGATGATAAGCAGTGATGCAATGGTTGATGATAAAAAGCGCTAGTTTATTAAGAGCCTACTCACTCAAAAAAACTAAGTGAATAGGAAGGAATACGGCAGTTGAGCAAGGTGATGCAATGTTAAACCCAACAACATGACCAACGATGATGCGTCAGAGGGAGATTGATCTGGAGACCCTCCATGACCAAACTCCCGACACAACAACACGGCACACATCGCAACACAACTGCTCAGACCCGTCCTCCGTACGGTTTCACCAGACATCACGCCTGAACACGACAAATTGCTTGGCGGTAACACTTTATCTGGTGGGTGATAATTTCTGCCGGCAGCCGATGTTATGGCCTACCACCGAGAAAAGGTAAATACTAGTAGGTACTAATGAAGACTTTCATTTATCTCAGTCCTATTTTTGACAGTTTCTCGTTACTAGAACAGTCAGGCATCAATTCATTCCAGAGATAAAATGTACCTTAATTTGGTGTCAGCCCTAAAAGTTATAATACCATAACATAGATTAGCCAAAGTCCTAATCTTAGACAGTCCACAAACAATGTGTTACATTCAAATTCCGTCGTACTCAACGGAATATATTTAATGGATTAGGGTACCGGCGTCAAACTTGGCAAACTTTGCCTGTGTGGAAACACGGATGAATTATAGATGGTATAGACGTGACTGCGTAAATACACAAAAATGTATACGAGAGAAGTTCTATTCAAAAGTATAAAACCGTTATCCTACTGGTGGCGGTTAAGGATACGATGCAACATCGTGGTAACAAAAAAATTCACAGGGACTAGTTACAATCAAATTGGTGCATAATTGTAGGCAGATTTTAAAGATACTCGTCTTGACAATAGGGAAAATTACGCAAAACTAGGCGCAGAGGGCGCCACAGATATATAAAACAAACCAAACCGACACAAACCGTAAACAAACCGACATATTGCATAATCTCATTTCCTTGTCGTACCGAATTATTTAAAAGTAACAACTGGGTGACATAGCCCGAAGAACTGCAACACTTAAGTGGCAGTGGGCCGAGCACATTGCCCGTAGAACCGATGCCGATTGAGGCCGACGGGTTCTCGAGTGGCGACCACGCACCGGAAGACGCAGCGTGGGTAGGCCCCCGACAAGGTGGACCTGGTGAAGGTCGCGGGAAACTGCTGGATGCGGGAGGCGCAGGACCAGTCGTCGTGGTCGTCGCCTATGTCCAGCAGTGGACGCCTGTTGGCTGAAATGATGATGAACAACTGGGTATTCACTATTCTATGAAGATATATCAAAAGTATAATGAACATAATATGTATTATACACACATGCGTTCTACAGCCTTTTAAAATGGTGCGAGTTTGAAGAAAAAAGAAGAATTTGGAAAGGTACGACAGTAAAAATAGTTAATAATAAATAGTTTGGAGGTATGAGGAACAGCGTCTAAAATTATTACTTAATTACTTATCCTCCTTAGAAAAGGGAGGATCCTCCGACCAGACGAGTGCTGAGTCTGGCGGGCATTCGCCCAACACAAGTTGTATATTGTTATGCTAGTTGTACGGTAAACTCTGCTTGCAAAATGTTCGTATAGGATCCGTGTGACGTCAGTATGACGTGTTGTTTTGTATTATATAGCATTTTGTAGATACCGCTACATATAATACGGATGTTTCCAGGGTAAAAAAAAAATGATTCTATTTAGACCCGTCATTCAGATTATAGAAAAATATTGGATACGTATATTTTGTTTTTATCAAATCTATTACAATTGACAAATATAAAAGGCATCAAAGATCAGGAGTGGTGGCTGGTGACGTCACTCCTCCTAAAAACTATAGCGTGCAGTGACGTTTTTTGTTTATATGAAAAAAGGAAAAATACGTGTCTAGTATTTTTTGGAAATCTGACTGACGGACTAACTAGTTTTTTTTTAGTCAACTACCCTATTTACTGAATTGTGCTAATTTTTTAATGTTATTGTATATTTTATTTAACAACTCAATATTATTGAATACAATTTCACTTCTTTTTTCATTTCAGGCTCAAATTATACGACGATGATAACTGTTGTAGTATAAAACTAATATAGAAGAAGCGATAATACAAGCAAAAGCTTTTTTCTCTATTAAATAAAACAAAAATTGAGATATAAATGCGAGGATCGGCGGTTTATATTTACTACTCCACGCGGAAATTATAAAATCTTTAATTAAAATATACAGTATGTTAAGAAAACCCTGTCCGACCCATAAGGATAATAAAGGTTAGGTAAACACATGACCAAATATAATATAAAATTTTACGTATTCATCATAGTACCAATACAAATGAATTTTGAAATAATCTTTTTTTCCCGCGAATAAATTTCAATTTTCCCGAAATTTGGTAATTTTTAAAAAGTGACAACACCGGTATTATTATGAGCGAATAGCGATGCGACCACGTGCCGCGTGACCTGCCGCCCGCCCCCCGCGGGCGGCAGGCGAAGGGTGGTCATCGCACATTTATTAAGTTACCTCCTTTTGCGAAATATTATTTTTTTTTTTTTTAGGGGGATTTTTTTTTAAGTTTAGCCCGGTTTTGTATGCATTAGTAGAATCAGTTATCGATACCTAACAACACCTTCACGGGTCGGACAGGGTTTTCTTAACATAATGTATATGTTAATAGGGGATTAACATATATATTTTTCAAATTACACGGTTTTGTGTCTGAGTCTATTTCCAATTCCGACTTGATTCCATTATATCCATCTTCTTTTTCACCCTATAGACGTCCACGCCTGGACAAAGGCCTCCCCCAAGGCTTTCTACGATGACCGGTCTTGTGCTGCCCTCATCCATCGACCTTCACCAGGTCATCGGTCCTTCTCCTTGTTGGGGGCCTCCCTATGCTGCGTCTTCCTGTACATGGCCGCCACTCCAGAAGCTTATTGCCCCATCGGCCATCCGTTCTACGAGGAATGTGCCTCGCCCACTGCCATTTAATTTTAGCGACTCGAAGAGCTATGTAAAAATTAAAATCTAAAATATCAAAATCAAAGCATTTATTTCAATTAAACCAGTTACAGGCACTTTTGAATTATCAGAAGGTCGGTCAGTCAGTAAGATGAAGCTAGTCGCCCATTATAAAAAGTAAGTACATATGGAGAAGAATGGGCAAGAGACTCCATGGATACTTTTTTAAAAAGATATGCAATAGTTATAGCTGAAAACTAAAACTGTCTACAAGTTATTAAACGCTTTTGGCGTGTATTAACACCTATCAAACCGGCTGAATGGGACGTACGGAGTCCCTCCGATTTATTTCCGGCATTACGACCCAATTCCTGTGTCCACGTTAGCTTCATCTGACGTTCATGTAAAGTTTTTAATGCTCCTATGCGCCGTAATAGGCGAACTTCCAGTTAAAGGTTGTAAATGGGAATTAGCTATTTTAATTGGGGTTCTTATTCTCAGGTTGACTATAGGGATTTCTGTGCGTAACATGAGTGTGGAACAAAGCCCGGCTTATCCGGTTATCGGTAATAGATTTAACTTGAAACTCGAGATAATGAATGCCTAAAAAGAGAATACAAGTACAGTTTTGTTATTTGTTATAATTATATTCAATGTAATTGCTAAAAAAATGAACAAATACCTATAGAATTTGCTATGGGAAAAACTGTGGAACTATTTAAATGTTAAATGTGATACATTTTCGTATTGGCTCTAACTTGACTCTCTAAATTTTGATAGCACACAGATACATCAAAATAATACTTAACTTGGAGCTGCATCCACCATTATTATGTACGTAATATGTATCTTATAAGGATATAATTAATAATAGTTTTATATTTAACATAGATAGCTCAACATAGACAGCCACCGTGGCGTAGTGGAAGGGAACGCGGCCGCTGGTTCGATCCCCGCGCAGTGCAAATATTTATATGCATGAATATGAATATTTGCACTGGGCTGGTCGTGCCTCGGAAAGCACGTTAAGCCGTTGGTCCCGGTTGCCATTCGAACATCTAATGGCAGTCGTTACGGGTTGTTGGAGCCCACAAAAGTCCAACAATTGGTCTAACTACAATGCTTCGATGTCGCCTTCGGGTTGTGGAGGTCAGACGGCAGTCGCTTCATGAAAAATATCTAAGTTTAGCCAAAATCAGCAGTTAGGCTGGTAAAAAGCGGACCCCAGACTCCAAAGCTGAAAAAGCTTCGGATACGACTGGGATTAACGCTGAGATGATGATGATTTAACATAGATCATAGCTATAACATAGATATTTCGATTTTAAAAGTTTTACAATGTATCCCTGACACACATTACCTATGCCATGAATAAGGGTCGCCAATTCTTTATAATCAATTTAAATAATAGAACTTAGGCAAATATGTATTTTGATAATGCATATATACTTGCATAATAAATATTCATATTTATGTCCCGTAATTTATATATTGTATATATTTATAAACCAATCTTTGACTAACATGTAAAGATTATTAAAATTTCCCTTTATAAGTGTGTAAGAATTTGTCGTCTGTACCTATATTTAGTGTCTCTGTAACTTTTATAGTAAATATTATGCGAAAATATGCACTGTGTGTGGACTACAAAGTTGACAGTAAAAAAAATTGTTGGTTAAGCAATTGACGTTGTATTATTAAGATTTTGATAACATTCGTTGATGAAAATCATCCCAGTAAGCACAGAAAATAATAAATTATGCATAGTGCAGTACTTATTAGATTCAAATGACTTAATATTAGAATAGAAAAGGACAATTTCCTTATAAAACATCTCTTTTTGACTATTATGTGCATACATAAGATTACATTTTTCTGATATCTTCGTGTTTATGTGGAGTTTAACAGTCCTGATCTTGTAACGGTGCTTACTACTTTGGGACTGAGCCATGCCAATATTGCAGTCATTTAAAAATTAAGTATTTATATGACAAAATTATTCCGAATCCATTCCAGAATATTGTTCCGGTAGAAGTTTGTTAATTTATATTTTGATAAGTTTGAGTCAGCTAGCATTTCTGGAATCATCATCACTGGAGAAAATGTGGAGCTTGAAAAAATAAACATTAAACGGAAATGTGAACACAGTGCATATAAGTTCTTTGTGTCACAAAGTAACATACATATGTATTTAGATGACAAGTTATGGCCACAGGATATCATATTTCGACGTTTTGTTAATTTTAAAATAAAACGTAAATTAACATAGTTCTTAAGATTATTAACAATATGAGTCTTTGTTACTTGAATAAAGATATTATTATTATTTCATATAAACTGGTTGTTCTTTAAGTATTTTTTTCTTCTCAACATATTAACATTGTGCCAATGTTGTCACACTTTCCGTTCTTAATAAATGTTATTAAACAGTACAATTATTAGAATTACAAATTCTTTTAGAGTAAATACTTATGCCTTCGAACTCCATAGGGGTTGAGAATCTATATAGGTACATGTTTTAAAGGTGTCTAACAAAATATGTATTTTATTATGCTTTTAACTTACAATCAGGGTTTCCTTCTATTATTTATAAACTGAAATTAATCATTCCACATATATTTAGAATGTTAGTACACACTGTGATTAATGATTCTATAAACATTCTATACTATATTTTCGTATATATTTGACGACGACGTGTAATTCTAGTTGTGTAAGTTTCATAAAGTATTTAATATGCTTTACGGAAGTACGTAGAATAATAAAATTTAAGTAAAATATATAATGAAGAATATTCTATTCTGTTCTATAATATATACATGCATACGAACAGTTCCATATAACGACTTATGACTAAGTATTCTACAAATAGGTAAGTATCCTTGTGTGCCTTACGATTAAATCGATTTAACAATTATTTTCCAATCAAATATGTGCACACAATAGTGACACTGTGTACAATGCATGCATGTATATTGTAAGTATAAGTACCCTACTCTACTATAAGTACACACACATTTATGGAGTAACATAATTTAAAATTTGCAATGACACCTACAGTCCTACAACTAACACGAGTATTACGAAAGAAGTTCGAAAACTCATTCAAGATACATATTTTTCGGTTTTGAAATCCACCATAACCATAATCAGGTAATTTTCCCATTGCTGGGATACAGGCCTACTGGCCCGGGGGTGGGCCATAATTAACCAGACGGCCTCAATGCGAGAATGTTTTATTCTAGAACATGCTGTTTCCTCACGATGTTTTTCTTCGTGACTTTGAAAGCAGTGGTGTGTATTATTGTGGTGTTTATATTTACTTATATTAAGTAAGCCCATAGGTAAGTATTGAACAGTGGTGGCTAAGTGGTAACGGGCGTGACTTACGGGTTGTTGATCGTAGGTACAACAGGCACTTCAGTTTGTGTAAATTATGTCATCACCACTGCTTTCAAAACGGTGATAGCAAACATCACGAAGAAATTAGCATGACCTCGAATAAAAAATTCGATGACATGTGACGTCTCACAAGCCGTACTGTACCCACATCCCTCCCCAGGGACGCAACATGCCCCGTACACAACGATAGGGGCACCCCCACGGGTCCCGATCTAGGGACCCCAGCAGCTCTTCCCTGACCCGCGACTTAGAGTCGCCGATGGCCAGCCACAGAGCTTCCTGGGCCGTGGCGGATCCCGTCGACTTCGTCTCCGGTATCGCGTGTACTGGCGGCGAGCCGCGACGCACTCGACGCGCAACCGACCGTTATGTCGTATGTATGTTATGAGCTCGTAAGTAAGAGCCGTTACTTGGCTCTATTGCAAAATCCACCAAATTGAACCTACGTCATCATAAAAGCTGAAATGGTCTCTACGAACTGTCTATCAACTAATTAATTACCAGATAAGTAGGTAAGACTTTTGTTGCTGACCGTACCTGTTTTAGGTTAACATGATATGATTCGATAATGCATTTTGGCATTTTAGAATAGAATAGAATAGAATAGTTCTTTATTTGCGTAGAAAGTAGGTACAAAATACAGATATTAAGTTTTTAGAAGATCCTTATACTGACTACCTTAACTAAGGCATGCAAACAAAAGCAAAAATTAATGAAAATCCAATAACAATAGACCAACTCATTCTACATATTATAAATACACACTGTCAAGTCAAATAAATATAAATTACATGTCAAATTAAATTAAAATAAACACAATTCATTACATCAAGTCAAAAAAAAGGTATCACAGAAACTAAAAATGAAAGAACAGAGAGAAAAGGTCATAATGTTGTTCTTAAATTAAACTTTACTCTCTCTAATATAATCTTTATATTTATATTGTGCTTAGTAAATAAATTTTCTAGAACAAAAGTGTTAATCCACTTTTTGCTGGGGGCACTAAAATATTCGGTTATGAAAGTAGCCGATTTCTGGCCGGCTGGGTCCATTCAGATTGCTATCGGTTCATTAAGATAATCATTATTATTTTTATTATACTAATTCAATACATATCGCATAGTTGGACCACATCGCTGTACCTATATTTTCCCAAAGAATAGAAACTTGTCCAAACTCCCAAAAATTATGTTGCGCCCCTCCAGTATTACCAACTTTCCGAAACTACTTAACAAACACAAATAAATTATACAATATGCATGTGTTAAGCCTTATATTACAGAAATAAAGTCTATATCTTGTGTTTGCGGCTTTGTGGGGATTTACCTTCCAAAAGTCTTGAAGTCCCGATATAAACTCATTGTTCAAGTTTGGGGTAAATTTTAACGAGTTTCATAAAGCTTTGTTAGTTTACAATAAGTTGTGTACTTTTGGTTGTTTTTTGAAGAAGTTTCCTTACATTCTGGACCTTTATTCATTAAATCGTCTAGCTTTCATTTGCATAGCATATCAAGGTGCTGAAAATAGGTCTATGAAGTCACCAGCCTCAAAAAAGACCTCACTTCAAGTCTGAAATGAGAACTGTGAAGTACCAAGAACCATATCACGCTATCTAGCAATCAACGGAGTCAATATGTAAACCCTAATGACTCCAAAACCCACTTTTCTCCTCTACCGAGCACTGAAGGCTAAATAAATACGTTGCCTTTGCCACTCAATATTAAATTATTAAGTTTTTAACTGGTATCTCAGTCCAGTCAGTTTATAAAATGTTTAACTAAAAGGAATTAATAACATTGGTCTCTTTGTGAGCAGTCTTACCCGGCTCTGAAAACATGGGCCTTAATGGGAACTAAAGTCACAGGCAGGATAGAGATATTTTTTGTAAGGATTATAATAAATTTAGTAACGAAAATCTTCAGAAAAAATATTTTATACCATCTGCCCCCCACGGGTTCACCCGCATAAGTTTTGATGCCGTGGGAATATTTATATTAAAAGTATCGTATATGAAATATCCAACACGGCTGGTCACCGTGGAAGATTACGACCAAAACCCTCCAAGTCATAAACAAAAAAATACAAATTTAAAAATTGCTACTTACAACGTCAGAACACTCAAGTACTGAAAAATACATTGAACTAATGCACGCCATACGAAATATAAACATAGACATACATTAGCACAGAATAGAGAAAAATGGAAGGACTTGGAGGAGGCCTATACCCTAAAAGGGGTTCCTATAGTTAAGATATTTAAGTAAACTAACATAGAATTAAGTACAAAATTATTACTAATTTAGAAATTAGAAACTATAAAACAATATTTTATCAGATAGGTACCTATAGGAAATAAACAGGCTTATTATTATTATTATTATATGAAATATCTGTGAGCCAAATTTCATCTAAATTCTTCGGCAGAATATCGGCTGCCGGCAGAAGTCCACCAGACAAAGTCTTGCCGCCAAGCGATTAGTCTGGTGAAGTCGTACTGAGGATGGATCTGAGCAGTTGTGTTGAGATATGTGCCGGGTACGATGCGCCAAATGTTGTTGTGTCGGGAGTTTGGTCGTGGAGGGTCTCCAGATCAATCTCTTTCGGGGTTTAACATTGTATCGCCGTCTTTCTTCCTATTCACTCAGTTTTTTTTTTTTTTGTGAGAATAGGCTCTTAATAAAATAGCGCACTTTACCATCAACGATTGCATCACTGCTTACCATCAGACGGGATTATGGTCAAGCACTAGTTTATAATAATAAAAAAAAAACCGTAAAGAGTAATATACAAACTGTCACGTATATCGGTAGGATATAAAAGGGGTAGAACAGAATTTATTTTTGTGAACTCAACAACCGCTAATAATTTGAAATATCAATTTAAATAATTATTTATTTTGTGTATACTTCACAGACATGATTAGTATCAATATTTAAACATAAACCATGTCATGTATGTGGCAAAAACCTAAAAATATTAATCTTAGCCTGTGTGTTCGCAAGCCTTGTTAAAAGAAAATTCTTGCCGGCAATTGCAAGCTACAAAAAAACAAGCAAAAGGAAATTACAGCTTCCATAGGGGAAATTGAAATAGCCTCCGGCGCGGAGGCCCGGATCAGTCGGCGATCAATTATATTATTATTACTCGTATACTATTTATAAGCTGAGCCTCAGCCGTTAAATAAGTTCAATGGAAGACGATAAACAACGTGCCTTACTTTAGAATTTGAAACATTTAGGGCTGTATTTTCAATATAAGTCAACATCTTAACTTTATTCTAGGAATAATTTTGACGTTACAAAAGTGAAACTGGGTGATACGATATCCTTTGGTAAAACTGGCAGTCAGACTTTCAGACTTTTAACGACCCGTACCGTGTGGTACCGGGCTTAGAATAGTACCAACCCATATCCTCCCGTGGGTGTCGTAAGAGGCAACTAAGAGAACTCTCACCAGGGAAGCGGGCAGCAGCGCTTCTCCTGTGGAATATCAAATTACTGCGATCCCCAACCCGTCTGCCAAGCGTGATGATAATGGCAAAGCCTCCCAATGCAATGAAAGCCTTGGGGCAGGCCTTTGTCCAGCAGTGGACCTCTATAGGCTGAGAGAATAAGAATAGAATACTCCCTGTCCTCAACGAGATCCTTTCCGTCCTATGCTACATCCTAAACTACTCTGTATCCTATGGTGCCTTTCCATCGATGTGGAAAGATGCCAAAGTCATTCCGTTACCCAAAAAATCCAATCCAACTTCATTTTCTGAATACCGTTCCATATCCATCTTGCCTTTCCTCTCCAAGGTCCTAGAACGCCTTGTCCATCATCAGCTTAGTACTTTTCTTTGTAAGAATAGTCTACTGAATCCTTTCCAATCTGGTTTTCGTCCTGGTCACAGTACCACTACAGCCTTAGTTAATGTCACTGTAATACGCTTGGGTATGTAGCAGGGAAATCTGACGGTTTTTTGCTTACTGGATTTTAGTAATGCATTCAACAATGTCGATTTCGATATCCTACTTGGCATGCTTCACTCGCTTAACATATCTCCAACGGCGATTGACTGGTTTCGTAGTTACCTGTATGGCCGTAGGCAACGTATATGCATAGAAGAGTCTTGCTCTTCGTGGTGCTATACTTCTGCCGGTGTACGTCAGGGCGGCGTTTTATCTCCTTTACTTTTAGCAAAATTTACTCTCCATCTTCCTAACTCCATCACCAAAAACCTTCTTTCCTCCTACCACCTTTATGCAGATGATTTGCATATTTATAGGCAAGTTGGCCACTCAGATTTAGCTGATGCCATTCAAATTATCAACAAGGATTTGTTCTCAATCTGTAAGTGGAGTGAGGCGCATGGGTTGCATGTTAACCCATCAAAGACTCAGGTCATTGTTATTGGCAGTTCAAGGATGTTCCCCAGGATAGACTGGTCGCAACTTCCTCAAGTTCAATTTAATGGTACTGCTATTACGTTCAGTGGGAAGGTTAAGAACCTTGGGGTTTGGATCGACAAGCATCTTTCCTGGGATCCACAGCTACAGGATGTCAGTCGCAAAATTTTTGCATCTGGTAAGTCCCTGAGACGGTTGCGGAACTTTCTTCCTACTGCCACTAAAACTGCGCTGGCACAATCACTTCTACTTCCCATCCTTGACTACACAGATGTCAGTTATCCAGATCTTACTGAGGCACAACTAGATAAACTTGAGCGACTTCAAAACTTGCATAAGATTTATATTTGACCTGCGCAAATATTATCACATATCTGAATTTCGTACAAAGCTTAAGTGGCTTCCCATACGTCTTCGCCGGAATTCTAACATACTATTTCAGATCTACAACATTTTGTTTAATCATAAAACCCCCTCTTATCTTAAAGAACGTTTCAAGTTCCTTCAAGACACACATAATAGATATCTGAGGTCATCGGAAAACCTGGTATTAAAGATGCCGATGCATTCCACTAGTTTCTATGATAAATCCTTTACTGTACAAGCAGTTCGGCTAAGGAATGACTTGCCCGTGTCCGTAAGGCGTGCTCAAAAACTGTTTACTTTTAAAACTATGATAAACAAGCACTTCCTCTCTTTTTAAACATATTATTATATTTTATGTGCTCTTGTATTATATTTGTTAATTAGATGTATAAGTTTATTTAAACTAGTATGATACACTTAACGTATATATTTATTGTATAATCTATGTAAATAGTACACTGTAGACTACCTACATTATTTCTTTATCCTTCCCCTTAGAATTCCATCCAAATGTTGTCTGTAAAAGATCGCTCTTAGCGATAAGACCGCCCATTGTGTCACCCTTTGTAAAAAAAAATTATTTATGTTCTGTAATCTATATGGTGTACATAATAAAGAGTATTCTATTCTAAGAACGACCCGTAACGACTGTCAAATATCAACGAAGGTAGGCTTGAACCCGTCGGTCCTAGCTGTCATTTGTAGCTGCTTAACGTGCTTTCCAAGACACGGAGGATCTCGGTCTATAAAGGTGGTACCTTTGGTAATATTTAATATTTTTTAATACTTTTTGAGAAATTAATATGGGAGGATAAATGTGATGCCTTGGGCATCTTTTGTGATTTGTCCATGGCATTCGATTGGGTTCTTCACGAGACGTTAATAATCAGGAAACTCCGCCACTACGGGATCCAGAACTCTGCACTGGTTCTTATTACATCTTACTTGAATTGTAGGATCGAAAGCGTTGACGTTAATGGAAAAATAATTTATTTACATCAATGACCTGCCGTACCTCATAAAGGATAATCACGATATAGTGTCGTTTGCAGATGACACATCACTTTTATTTAAACTTAAACGTTAGCAGCAGGTTACTGACGATGTAAATAGCGCGATCTCCAAAGTGGTCCACTGGTTTAATGTTAATAATTTACTCTTAAACGAGAAAAACCTAATGCATTAAGTTGAATGCGAAGAATTGAAATCTGAAGACAGCGCAGTATTCTTGGGTATAACTCTGGATGCTAAGCTTCAATGAGGTCCACATATAGAAAAATTTACAAAAAAAACTTAGTTTTGCTGCATATGCAGTTAGAACAATTCGTAATTTAACTGATAATTAATGAGACGGCTCGTTTAGTGTACTTTGCCTATTTCCATAGCGTAATGTCGTACCGCATTCTGTTGTGGGGAAATGCCACTGATATTCAAACAATATTTGTTTTGCAGAAACGAGCTGTTCGTGCAATTTATAAATTAAGTCCGAGACACTCTCTCAGAGAAAATTTAAAGAGATTAATGTAATGACCGTGTTGTCTCAATATATTTATGAAAATCTTTTGTATGCTCATAAAAATATAAAATTGTTTAAAAAATACAGTGATGACCATATTATAAATACTAGGAACAGGCACAAATTTATTGTACCTACAACAAGGCTCAAGAAAATAGGTGGCCTTTTAGATGCCAATGTATACATTTTTACAATAGACTTCCAGAAGTGGTTCAAGATCTGAGCCTGAATAAATTCAAATCCTTCATTGTACGTAAGATGTGTCAGAAAGCATTTTTTAGTGTTAAGGATTATATTGAGTACAAAAGACTTGGGCTTGAGCTGCGTCCGATTTCTATACTTCACTGATTGTTCTTTGATTTTTCCTCTTGTAGTTTTAATTTGTAATTGTTTGTTTTTTTTTTTTTTACTCAAAGCCAGTACACACTATGTAGCCAAGCATATTGTACGTTACGGAATTGCATCGCTGCCAGGGTGTTTAGCACTAGTGCAGCTACACAGGAGCTAAACTTAGTTTTCGGGAACACTGTTGGAGCTGTTGAACATTGGACAAATCTATCTTTGCATTGTGTAGATTCAGTTTCTTAGTATTGTATAATTGCATGGCACACGTGTGAGCACAATGTGCTTGCTGTAACAGTGTAAAGCATCTATTTGTCGAGTTAGTCCTTTTTTGTTGTTGTTTTTTTTTGTGTGTTTTCCATAATGGACGCTCTTAGCGTACAATATGTTTCTGCATCGTTCTCACAAGCTTGATTTCAAAATGAATAATGTAATAAAATATTTGTATCAATAGCTTGATAATTTAAAAAAGTGTCCATGGAGTTTCTTGCCCGTTCTTCTCCATAGGTTCCATCTACTCTTTGGAATGGACGACTACATTCACCTTACCGACTGACTGACCTTCTGGCAATTCAAAAGTGCCTGTAACTGGTTTATTTGAAATAAATGCCTGGATTTTGTTTTTTTTAATTTAATTATATCAGTCGTCTTTTAAAGAAATAGTGATAGAATGACATTGCCATATTGCCATTATTATAAAACCCGTTAATAGAAATGATTTTCTAAAAACTACTACTCAATTTGAACATTTATTAATATGGAGTGGAGTTTCAGTGATTGGCCACAAGAAAGTCATAATGACTGCACTTGATAGTATCTAATCTATCATTATGAGATCATTCATCGACCAATCTGACACTATTGTAATAGTAGATTAGGGCCCTGCTGTTATTACTTGTCCACAAACCTCTCCTGTGTAGTGTCTCAAATTTAAATTTTAACTTAAAACGTGCATAGAATATCGTCGGGTCAAGAGTGTGGGATCTCTATAACGGCTCTTAAGACGGGACTCTAGTAACGAGGAATTTGGAAAATAGGTATTTGAAGAAACTACTGCCATTGCGCTGCTTCCAACCTCTCCCGGTAAAGTGCGAAAAGGACAGTTGCAGCTAAGGCTGATTTTACCTACAAAAACATTTACCAACAGACATTTCGTATTCCGCTGTTTTTTCAATTATTTTTACATCAAAATTTAGAGGAAAAGTATTCTTATGCATCTATTATTTTCTTTTTGTCAAAAACTTATGACGTTTATCTAATTCTAAAAAAAAGAATTGCTCTTAAAGCATTATCCACGACGAAAACAGCGGAATACGTTTGTATGGAGAAAGCACCACTAGAGTTCCCTCTTAAATTGTGTACAGGGATGATACGGATATGTATATAGGTCTATATATAGGTAGGTAAGGAAGCTGACCCTAGGTTAATAATTGAATGTCATGTAGGTTTATCCCCGTGTGCTGAGATAGGTCGGGGAATAATTTTATAGCTTAGTTCCAGTATCCATTATAAGAATTAAAAAGATATAAATATATCGTATCTTTTAGTATAATAGAGGTATTTTGATCTTAAGTAAGAAACAGTTGTCAAAATAATGTATTAATTTATTTATTGGGATCTCCAACAAAGGATACACAAATACAATAAAAATTACAATAATAGAGGTAGGCTCTTTTACGTGTGCTTCTTCAATTACAGAAGACCACAGCATGCACATATAAATCAGTTATCAGTTATAAATCATCATTATCACCATCATCATCTCAGCCACATGAAGTCCACTGCTGAACATAGGCCTCCCCCAAGGATTTCCAAAAATAACTGTTGGACGCAGCCTGCATTCAGCGCTTCCCTGGGATTTTGGTCAGATCATCCGACCACCAGTCTAGTCGGTGGGTACAAATAAGACAGTCAATATAAAAATAAAAACTGGGAAAAGCATTGATAAAATGTGAACGCTATTGATTTGCTGTATAGTGTAATGGACTGTACTGTAGATGTACTGGTAGGTAAATTAATAAAATACACGAGATACGATACAAGACGTGCGGTTTATTTAGCACTTGACACAAGAGAGAGGCAAAATACAATGTTGCCATACAAAAACAACAGAAAATTAAAATATTAATGTTGGGATGCCAACAAAATGTAATCACGAAAAACTAATTGAACAAGTAGATAAGTAGACACTCTTTGAAATGGATACCTACCTAGGCTATTCAATAACAGCTAAAACCTATTCAAATGTTAATGTTTTATTTTATTCCTTCAATAAGGGGAAATGACCGGCACTTTCCTTTATGCTCGCGCCAAAATATCTATAACACGAATGGACATTGAATGAAACCTATAGGAATCAAGACTAATGTTAGCTAGAAAATACTCGCATTTCTTTTTATTTTAGCTGGGGCGCGAAGGTACAGCCTTCACCCAAAAATGGTGATTGTGTAATATTTGGGCCGATGCCAATCACCTGAAATATTTGTCGCAGACGGTCACTGCTTTCGACAAATCGATATAATTTTCAAGAAATCAATGGGCCCAAAAATTTTTGAACGTTTTTTGGGTATGTTTTGTTTGTAGTACTTAATGTGTACGTAGGTCTTGAAGGAGATGGAAAACGAGTAAGTGTTTTCTTTTCTTTTTTCAGTGCGAAAAATATTGACGAATATACCTTCTGTAGGAGAAGCACGAAAGGTTACGTTGACTCCTAATGAAATAATAACCACTTGTTCTTCCATGTGTGGCGGGCCCGGGGTTACTTGTACAGACGACAGCACATTAAGTTACTAGAAGCTGTCAGGTTTAGATATTAGGTTTTCAACATTATCGTTAAAGAATTAAGACTCAAGGTCGATTTGGAATATTTCACAGTTTCGGGTAGCTTGACCTGCTGTCGTCCGTACATACATCGCTCCCAAGACTGGTATCAACCCGTCAAGTTACTACTCTTACTACTTGCTACCAAGTTACTTTTTTTAAAGTTTACGAGTATGTATTCTTAATTTTTAGGAGAGTTGGTTGTATTTGAAACTTCAATATAAATAAAATATAGTAGCGCACATCATTAACGAAATGTCTCAGAGGCATACGCAGGTACGTACAGTTTACTACACCCAAGAGAAAAGGCAGGACGCCCAATTTAGAGTTAAGGGCAAAACAACTTAATAAACGATGAACTGTCGGTATGAAACCCAGCACTTAAATAATAAGTATGCATATTTTCTCGACTTTTATCATCAAGAGAATTCGGGCGGGAAAACTTGGTGGCCTACACACGGTTTTTTTTTTTTATTAAGGTAGGCACTGGTACAAGAGACTTTAGATGCCAGCAACATTTCGTATCTACAGTCGCCTCTTCCTAGCGATGTGCCTGGCCTACATCTATGTATTAGGTATAAATCAGTAGAGCTTTACGAAAAATACATATAAACATTTATTTCTTTGTAAAGATAGATCGTTAAGGAAAAATAATGTTGGAACAGGATTTAATAACGATTCACAACGAGATACAAATCGATAAAATTTTTAGATTTGCTCAAATCTAGCTTGAATGTACCTATTTTAGGTCTGGCAGGTTCCTACTTTCTATATGGTCTAAGATTGAAACCAATCTATTTTTTCTTTCGTTAAATATATATCTTACTATTACCTACTTAAATCTACTAAATAATATCGTTAAATTATTATCTTCAGAGTACAAGTAAAACCTTTTTACTCAAATTTTATAGTTCACCTAAAAATATCTAGCCATTTTCTCATAAAATATTTTATTAGAAGCCATTAAGTAATAAAGAAAGAATTCTATTTTCTTTTTCATAGTTTATGGCTCTGCACTGTCTTTAGGTGCTGACCAACCAGTAGGCGAGTGATTTATTATTGGAGATGTAAATACAAAAACTCATTTGGAACGTTTTTTTTGTTCTAATGAGCCAACCTTGGCCATTGTGTGAAAGGCATTTCGAGCTAGAACGACCATGGAAATGAGTAAATACGATTGTGAATATAACAAGCAGACAAACCGACGGTAATACTTTTCTATACACGTGTCATATCACTCGTGTCCAAAATATCCTCGCCTGTTATTTTATTGAATGAGCCGAGAATATATTCTATATGTTCCAATGCCATTTTCGTCTTCGTTCGTGGCGTATAATGTATATTGAATAGATTCTGCGGCGCCTCAGACCCTATTTACTTATATAAGATTGCGTAGATATTGTGTTAAGTAACCTCTGTGACTTTGGTTTTAGTTACAGATTAGAACAATCATTTATACTTATGTTAGCAGGTGCCATTTTAAAAAGATAAACCGAAAAGATTGATGCAAAGTAATAATTAGGCTTCCAATTGGATATAATTGTGAACTAATTTAATTATTTAAATAAATAGCTCAAATATAGAAAGTTAGTTGCTAGATAATACTGTTTAGTGAAATATTCAGCTTTAAATTTGTAGTTCGTGATTTCTTCTTAAATCAATGAAATTTAGTTCTTTCACAATTTTCTATGCAAATGAATGCATTTATTATCCACTAAAACATGATGAAGGTTCATTATTAACACAACCACACAGCCGGATTTATGTTCCGTCCATGTTAATTAGTTTCGACTAATTTAATTTATGTGCGTGCGGTTGGCATCACTGCTATTTGAAGTTATGATAGTCGACATGACATTCTGTATACTATGAATTTACTGGAGAGCCCTAAATTATTACAATAGACACATTTTATGCAGACGAGAAATAAGAAAGTTTCTATACTTATTTTTGGGAACATTTTTAATCACAAATCACTCTTTTTTTTTCCAAAAATTGAGTAGGTATGCAGTATTATATTTTTATTATATGAGATGGAACGCACCAGCAATTTGCTACGTCATATGATTATGTTTCGTACCATTTATGCCTGAAAGCACGCATGTCATGCTCTATGCACATAGTTATCCAATACATATAAAGGGTGTATCTGAGTACAATGGATCCAGTACATGATTCTGAACCCCCCAATAGTGGAATTTTTCGTCGGCTTTTTCATGATTTAAAAAAATATATTTGTAGTTTTTTTTTCACTTTAGACCGTTCACAATTGCTATACTTTTATAACGCAATAAGATTTTAAAGTAAAAATTAATTAATTCGCTAATTACACAAAAAAGCGCAATGAAAACAAAACTCGAAAAACTATCTTTACTTATCAGCTGATTTAATAGAGTTTACATCAGGGATCAACGTCGTACCTACAAACCCGCACGGCGACACGCTTGCAACGTTGAAAGGCTGAGCCGACACTTTTTTTTAAACATTGTTATTTTTGTAACCGCTCATTAACGACATAAATGACTATCATAATTTTATTAGTGGCATGCGGTTTAGCCTTTTCGCGAAGTTTGCGTTACGATGTCAAATACACCCTGTATAACTATACAACTTATACGCTTTGAATATCGATCAATGTTAACCCTAAAATCATAATAAAAATAATATTTACAAAAATATTTGTTTTTGTAGTTCTTGTGTACGCGTGAAAGCTTTCAATTACCTATCGTTTTTCAAAGCAAAATGGTTGTAAAAATAAATAGAGGATATCATGGCGCGAATTTCGCTGCTACCTACTTACGTGTGCTCGGATATTACAGAATTTCGTTTAGAAACGCCATGTTGAACAGTACAGGTGAACGCACCATCCCCTTTACTTCCAAACGAAAGGAATACATGATGAGAAAGTATTATCATAATGGGCAATTGTTCAAATAGCAACCTAGAGATTTTATGAGCCATTTATAGTTTCACTTTACCTTATACATAGACTTTTAAGTGAATATATTCGTGTAGGCACCTATACTATTTTTATCTCAGAAGCGACGCACGATTTTCTAGCGTATCCCTTCGTGAGATAATGGCGCCTTTTCTGTTGTTCACAAACTAATTTTAAGTTATGTGCATCTCTTTCTTTCTATTTCAAGAAGAAAAGGACAAAAGATAAAATGTCAGTTTAGACCTGTCAAATTAGCGCGCTCCTGACGTAAACTGGCGTATTTTTACTTGCCATGTTTATAATCGCGTCTAAACTGTCTGTGGAGTATCTTAATTTGACAGGATTAAATTAAAATGTTATCTTCTATCCTTTTCTTAACGAAATGGAAAGAAGAAGATGCACTTAACTTAAAATTAGTTTAGTTTGTGAACAACAGAATCGGTGCCATTGTATTGTACGTGAAAATAAATTTATCACCCATTCGTTATTTCGAAATATTACGTTATAACATATAATAGCCTCTAGAGTGGCCACGATAAATCAGTGGTCCCATCTGCGTACCGGTCAAGTGATATTAATTATAGTATAGAAATTAATTAATTCAAACTCTAACAACGGCAATTAATCTTTAGCGTGGTGCCGCATTTAATACCAACTCGCATTAAGGTTCTTTGTTCGTCGGTAACGGATAGTCTGTATTAAAATCTTGATTTAAGATCATTTATTTCACACAAAAATACTATAATTATTCTCTCATATGAGGATAGGAAGCTGAGAGGATTAGCAAGCTGAAGTGGCAATGGGTTGGTCACATATGCGGCAGGGCCGACAACCGTTGGGGTAAATGAGTCCTCGAGTGGGGACCGCGTCTCGGCAAACTTAGTATAGGAAGGACGCCCTTGGGCGAGACGGAGCGACGACATCAAAAAGGTGGCTGGTAGTGGCTGGCGGAGAACTGCTCAGGATCGAGCTTGTTGGCGTGCCATGGAAGAGGCCTATGTCCAGCAGTGGACGAGTAGAGACTGATGATGATAAGGAAAAACATAAAAATTATAATAGAGAACAATTAATCTTAATTTTAGTTCATAATCCAGCAAAACCGTCTTTTGTTGGATTAAGAACTAAAATGAAGTATTTATAAGATTAATATAAAGAACAGTACCTACAGAGTCACAATTCAAATATTATTCTGAATATGTTGTTTTAATAACATTTTAAAAGTTGGAAGTGATTTTGATCCCTTAATTCCGTCTTCAGTGTTTTTAAGGTAGTTTGTTCACGGTAATATTAAAATTACATCAGTATATCTTTAGCCTGCCTCAATGGAATCAAAATAGGTCTTCCTTTTCATACTTGAAGCCTGGTAAATATAAAGGAAAATTCATATTGCGTTGACCTATTTGATGCATTATGTTCTTTTACAATAGAAGTATATAGTACCTTTGCCTGAACACGTCTTTATTATGTACACCATATATGTTCATCATCATCATCAACCTTTTTACCGTCCCACTGCTGGGCACAGGTCTCCTCTAATGCAGAGAAGGATTGAGCGTAATCACCACGCTTGCTCAATGCGGGTTGGCGATTTCAGACTTAAAGTTCAGGTTTCCTCAAGATGTTTTCCTTCACCTTCAGTCATTGGTGTCCAAGATATACTTAGAAAGTACATATAACTTTAGAAAAGTTACATTGGTACTTGCCTGACCTGGAATCGAACCCGCGCACTCATACTTGAGAGGCTGGTGAGGCTGGCATATATATTACAGAACATTAATAAAAAGATTTCACAAAGGGTGACACAATGGGCGGTCTTATCGCTAAGTTTACTGTACCACATTGAATCATACCTCTACCGACTTAGCAAACGGACTGCTGTATCTAGGTGTGACATGTTACCTAGAAGATTACTCTGCCATATAGAGCCATGTAGTTTGTACCACACAAATAAACCTATGCAGGTACAAATATGGCTATAATTGACTGACATTTGTTTTGGGATTTTATATTTTCATTTAATTTGACTGAAGGTATGGAATCTGGTTGCAAATGTCGGTCATCATCATTTTTTTTTTTGTTTGACTTATATTACTTGACATTGTTATTGTTTTTTCTTTACTGGTTATAATTATTTATCATCTATTTAATTTTGACATTGTACTGTATTTTGACATTGTAAGGCTATAATATATATTATTATGGCATTACGAAAATTTTAACAGCGCAACGGCTTACCTAATTATGCAACACGCTATCAGTGGAGAGGGTTTTCATTTTAACATTTCAACGAATGTCGTTGCTTTCTTAACCTTATTGAGCAGACAAACTTTTCCAACATATTTAGTAATAGACTAGCAATATCTTTCAAAATGATTCAGATGTTGGTCATGCAAAAACAACACTAAGACACATGCGCTACCCAAATTAACCATGGGAACAACTAGATCTCTAGAAGAAAATGGATAAACTAAAAACTACCTTCATGTATCCTATTATTTTTTGAAAAAAGAAAGAAGTAAAAAAGTAAGGGTAGTGAAACACGTTAATGCCAGAAAACAAATATTTATTCCATACAACCTTATTACATAACAGTAGGTATAAAATTCGATCAGCAAAGTAAAACGCCCTCTCTACAACGAAGACTCGGATCCACTCCAAGCCAGCGTTTGTTTAAATCGCGCCCATGAGACATAGCCGTGTTAGCAATAACATCTTTTCTTTATATTTTCAAGAAGACTTTCTAAAACTGACAAGTCTTTTACGTAGTTTTTAAACGTTTAAGTAAAATGATTTATAAGACTGACTAACATAGTATGTACAGACAAACGTCATAAGTTAAATGAAAGAAAACTAAATAATGACGATTTTGTTTAATATATGAAGAAATACACCAAAAAAGTATTTTATGAGGTATATATACTATTGTAGGATAAGTCCAATAGGGGCTTTTAAGGATGTCAACAAAGACATAATTAAGCTTCCACAAGGTTTTCCTTGGTGAGCTTCCTATATACCTAACGTAACAAAAACCTTCATGACAGTAAAAAAAATGCAGCATTAACATGTTTATCAGTGCATAACACTGATAGGGTACGATCGTGACCGACCAGCCGCAAGCGCCGCAGTAATCCATTCAGCTCAGTCTAACTGACATTATTAGTAAACCGCATATAGCTGCCATACGGCTCAATCAGACTGCGTGGATCTGTGTGAAAGTTATATCGATTATGCTTTGTTTTGGAAGTGAAAATTTCCTTAGTATCATTGCGATTTGAAAGTCGATGATACGAAAAAGGGACAGTAAAAAGAGACAGACTCATAAATTCATAAGATTTACCGTGGGAGGAAATGAGATAGGCAGCATTTTACTGTATTTCTTATCCAGTCACTTTTTATTTACTTTTAATTTCATACTTATAGTTGCCATAAGCCCCTTGTATCCATTATCGAAAATGTAAGCTCTCAAGTCTTTTGAAATTAATTATCTAACTTTGTATCACTATGATCATTAACTATTCAAACCTACTAATATTCTCTTTCCCCAAAGACATTAAAATTATATTTACAAAATCTCTTTGTCTTCCCCAAAATTTTACACTCGTCTCACTGTTTTGAAAATAAATACTTTTTAAGATTTCACTTCTACTACGTGTGGATTGCGCACATGCTCCTTTATAGCGAGATTTGTTGGCAGGTAGTTTTTGTGATTTTCAAGAGGCAGCGCAAGGAGGCCCCAACAAGGTGGACCGATGACCTGGTGAAGGTCCTGGGAAGACCGAGAATGCGGGCAACACAAGACCGATCATTGTGGAAACCCTTGCGGGAGGCCTTAGTCCAACAGTGGACCTCTATATGCAGAAGAAGAAGAAAAAGTTATTGTGATTTTGGAGATAATAGGAGGCGATCGTTATTAAATAATAGGTAACAGCTGCACGGGACGGTAATAATTTAAGTTCATGGATGAGTGAACTCACCACTCGTCCCGTGCAGCTATTTTATATCGAAATCCGGGACCGCTTTGTCATATTGAGCTCTTGGCACTGGCTGTCATTTGTTGCCAGCCAGTTGATCTTGACAGCCGTTCCGGATAGACCGATGTCTGCGAGTCTGACAGCCAGCCGTACAATTAAACGCCCTTGGGTTTAGAAGTCATCGTCATCATCATCATCTCAGCATTAATCCCAGTCGCATTCGAAGCTTTTTCAGCTTCGGAGTCTGGGGTCCGCTTTGCCAGTCTAACTGCTGATTTTGGCTAAACTTCGATATTTTCCGTGAAGCGACTGCCGTCTGACCTTCACAACCCGAAGGAGATATCGAAGCATTGCAGTTAGACCAATTATTGGACTTTTCAGGGCTCCAACAACCCGTAACGACTGCCACTAGATGTTCGTATGATATCGGGACCAACGGCTTAACGTGCTTTCCGAGGCACGACCAGACGGATGCAAATATTTATATTCATGCATACAAATATTTACACTACGCGGGGATCGAACCAGCGCCTCCTTGCGCAGCGGCCGCGTTCGCTACCGCTACGCCATGGAAGCCGCCCTTGGCTTTAGAAGTAACGCCTAGTAACTTGGTTGTGGAAGTCAGATAGAAAATCGCTCCATGTAAAATACTGGTTTTAATCTGCATTGGGCAAGTTGAAAAGTAGACCCCAACAGTTGGAAAAAGGATAGGCATTTTTGTTATTTTTATTCACCAATAAATATACAAAGTACAAAACAACATAAAACATAGTAACTATATAATACATACGCTGCAAAATAGAAGCATCTGCAACCGAACTAGGTAAAGCCTCGGCGTGCAGCGCCAAACCTCTCATCAAGTTAATATCGTAAGAAATGAAGCTAGTGAGAACAGCTTTATGTCGTTAAAAGAAAATAAATTAAAAACAAACACAAACAAAGCTAAGTGAGTTGGTGTTTATGTATAGTATGGAGAAAGATGCGTGATTATGTAAGAGGTGGTGAGTGTTAATTCTAACACGTGAGTGTTACGCACATACACACGTTCGTGTGTGTGAAAATATCTTAAAAGTTGCCCAGAGACCCTGTAATTTACATCATATAAATGTAATTCTAAATTAAATCTGAAAGCTTGCGATGAAAATAATAATATTGTAGTCCAGGAACAAGCTACAGACATGTTTCCATTTTAAAACTTTGTAAATTGTACATATATTTCAGCATATAAAAGCATACAACGTTAATTCTATATGGAGAAATAGCTCGTTAACATTCTTTTAGAAAAAGGGGTTAAAACAGAAAAGATATGCAGCTTTATAAAGTTAAAAGCATGCTGCATTCCAGCGAAGAAAAGGTAAGGGGTCGAGGAAATCTCAACATAGGTAAGCACTCATTAGCAAGCACGTTCCTTTATGTATCCTATATGAACCTGGATTCCTGGGTCCCTAGTCTGCTATTATTATAAATTTGCCATTCCAACACGATTCCATTTTCATTATGCTGAAAGTTCGTAATCTGCTAAATTTATAATGATCGGTCAGCCGTCTCGTAATGAAATGGTGATAGAATGACATTGCCGTATTGCCATTATTATTAGACCCGTTGGTAGAAACGATTTTCTAAAAATTAATTCTCAATTTGAACATTTATTAACATAAAATAGAGTGTCAGTCTTCTCTGTATGAGAGGAGACTTGTGCCCAGCAGTGGTACGATAAAAAGGATGATGATGATGATGATAGTGTCAGTGATTGTCCACTAGGAAGTCATAATGACGACATTTTTAAGTAGATTACGAATCTTGACTAAATCGATCATTATGAGATCACTGAGCGACCATTCTGACACTATGTATTCAGTTAACAAAATTCTCAACATCTTTTCACTCACGAAACACCTCTGTAAGAAAAAGCTCAATGGATGTCTAAAGACTCTTGACTCGATACTACCGAAAACCTACTATCTATCCCAAAATAATCACAACATTGTCTTACCGTTTATCTATCTATATGTTACCACACGCACATACAACATGCAATATAACAAGCACCGATTTTTCATCACTCACACTTACACTCACACACCGCACACACCCACACTCCCACACACTCCCCACAAAAACTCCTTCCTATATGTAAAATTTAAATCACTGTTTAATTCTAGTATACGGGAAGCTACAATAAAAATGTATATCTGGGGTGGAGACCTGGTGGCCTGAAATAAAGGCTTCGGCTTAGCTTAGGCACCAGTCTCCCACAATATTTTTGTATAAGCCCATAACTGGACAACATTATTTTTATTTTGTTATTATTTTATATGGATATTGTGCTGAGAAAATAAATAAATATTATTATTATTATTTCGTTTATTTTAAAGTTCGTTTATTTTAAGACAGGAACCTCCTCACGATGTGGGCCGTATCGAGGAGTACTGCCTTTTGAATCTGGCCTTTGATCCAGCTACCTAACGAGAGCCTCAATAGATATTGGTCGAGGCTCTTGGCTACCAAACCATTGGTCGATACGGCAATCAGTACAATGACTGCCGAGTTCACATTCCACATGTCAACAATCTCGTGCGCCAAGTCGCCGAGTCTGTCTGTTTTATTATAATAGCAGACTAGGACCCCTGGTCGGCATAGTATAGAAAAAGCCTTTTTGCCATACGTATAACGGCAGAAAAGTATCGCAAGACAAATAAGTAACTGTACGTACTCTCTAATGCAAGGCGAGACAGTACATGTGAGGTTAGCAATTTAGAGATAGTAAGTAAAATATCAAAATGCAGTAAATGCCACCTTGCTAAATTGTCCATTTTCAATGACATTATCCTTTGTCACGTATCTAGTTTGTATCTATAAATTGAAAAAAAGCACGACCGTATCTTTGCTGTCGCGCAGTCTGATAATAAAGGTTACTCGGTCGTAGGCCACAACATCGGCTGCAGGCAGTAGTTCCCACCCACCAGACAAAGTCTTGCCGCCAAGCGATTCGTCGTGTTCTGGCATGATGTCTGGTGAAGCCGGAGAACGGGTTTGAGCAGCTGTGTCGTAATGTCTGTCGGGTACGTTGCGCCAAATGTTGTTGTGTCAGGAGTTTGGTCGTGGAAGGTCTCCAGATCATCTCCCTCTGGCGCAGCATCGTTGGTCTTGTTTAACATTGCATCACCTCGCTCAACTGCCGTCTTACTTCATATTCACACAGTTTGTTTTTAGTGAATAGGCTCTTAATAAACTAGCGCTTTACCATCAACGATGGTATCACTGCTTACCATTAGGCAGGGTTGCAGTCAAGCACTAGTTTATAATTATAAAAAAAATATTACGAAAATCAGTTCAGGTTGGCTTCTAAATGAAAGAATACGAGTATTTTAGATAGAGCGACAGCCTATCGAATCTCCGCAACCCAATTACTGGGAGCACAAAATCCCTCGGTAAGATTGGTTAAATTAGATATTCGATATTGTTTATTTGTAAAACAGATATTGGGGAGTTTATATTCAGCAATAGATATTTGTTACTATGTATATGACGACCTTCTTCCTCCTTCTCTGTATGAGAGGAGACCTGTGCCCAGCAGTGGGACGATAAAAAAGATTGATGATGATGATGGTGATGATGATATGACGACCTCAGCGACGGCGGAGCGGTAGGGTACCATCCGCATCTTGGTGGGCTAAAGGCTCCATTTCGTAAGTGAAATTTTGAATTAAATCACGAAGTGTAAATATACCCTCCAAACTTGGCAATCACAATTTAATTAGGCAAACCGACAGTTTCGCTCCGGAGAAGTGCCCTGGTCCGAGCCTCCAAGCAAAATCACCGTTCGACCATCCCTACTTTTCAAAACGACTCAGTTCACGTGCCGCCATTACAAAATAACGTCAAAGCGTTTGCTCCACTACTACACGAGTCAAATGATCAACCTTTTATTAAAACGATATCGTTATCCACGACATATATAAATGTTGAGTGTGCCAGAATTGCTCAAATAAAGATAAATGATACATTAAAAGGCGTTAATAACTCACACATTAATTGTTACTATTAATAGGCGTTAAACGCTTGTCGTTTACGCGACATATGACGTGATAAAAGACCTCTTATAAACACACTAACTATATCCCGCGACTCCGTCTACGGTTATTTTGAATTACAGGTTAAAAATTAGCCTAAGTCTGTTTGTCTTTCGTAAAGGAACAATGGTAAAGGCGAAGAGGCGAGGATTTGATATGATAACAAACAAACAAATTTACTTTCGCTTTTGTAATTCCCATTTAAAGACCCGCGTGGATTTGGTCCAGTCCTAGTGCTATTGCGATTGCTGAGGCTCGATATCTGCATCGAACAAGGCTTTTGTGATCCGGCCGAAGCGTTTCGCCTCGTTTATTATATCGCGTACATCGAGGAACTGGAACAATTTGCCTGTGGCGGTCTTCCCGTCTGATTACAATTTAAGTGACTTCAAAGTTAGAGTGAATAAACCGCTTACCATCAGGCTGGACCGAGGTCAAGCACTCATCATCATCATTTCAGCCGAAAGACGTCCACTGCTGGACATAGGCCTCCCCCAAGGTTCTCCACGACGACCGGTCCTGCGCCGACCTTCACCAGGTCGTCGGTCCACCTTGTCGGGAGCCTACCCACGCTACGTCTTCCGGTGCGTGGTCGCCACTCGAGAACCCGTCGGCCCCATCGGGCATCGGTCCTACGGGCAATGTGTCCAGCCCACTGCCACTTTAGTGTTGCAATTCTTCGGGCTATGTCGGTTACTCTCGTTCTTCTGCGGATCTCCTCATTCCTGATTCTATCGCGCAGTGAAACCCCAAGCATAGCCCTCTCCATTGCCCTTTGAGTGACTTTGAGCCTTCTTATAAGGCCCATTGTTAGCGACCACGTCTTAATTCCATAAGTCATCACTGGCAACTCACACTGGTCGAAGACTTTTGTCTTGAGACACTGCGGTATTTCGGACGAGAAGATTCTACGTAGCTTACGTAGCACTAGTTTCTACCTATAAAAAAAAACGAGTGTGCTTATGACCACACGACTGAAGTGAAACTTCTTTCGCACCATCTGTATGTATATATATATATATATATATATATATATATATATATATATATACATGTATACACATGTACATATATTAATTTTCTATAAATATTTAAATTTATTTCATGCTTTCATTTATAAATTAATATTTTTGCATAGACCTCCAATTTAAAAAAAAAAGTGGATTCCCTCGTGGCCAAAAGGTCGGGCTCCTCCTCCTGATTCAGGGGACCCCAAACTCGGGTAGTCCACGACCTCTGGTTCCCGAGATAATCCTCGGGGGGGTGAGGTAATCAATGAGGGGGGTCGGGGGGTGTTCGCAGCGTCATGTTCTCGAAGAAATTCATAGTTCTTAATCAATCAAGGTACTTAGCTTAATAATTGAGCTTATGAGGCTCGAAAGCAATTTGTACTTTGTGTCCAATTATCGTATTGTGACGATATCTTCTTTTATACTTTCAATTATATTAGAAATGTTCAGCAAAAATATATAAAACAATATAAAAGCCAGAACAGAACGAAATTTATAAATTATTTGTGCTCTTAGGTAATCAATTGTTAACAAATCTTAAAAAGATCCAAAAAATATATATTGCCTTCGGCGAGATGCGAACTCACAACTTCATACTCGACTCAATTGTTAACAAATCTTAAAAAGATCCAAAAAATATATATTGCCTTCGGCGAGATGCGAACTCACAACTTCATACTCGACATGTCATGCAATACTTACATGAGCCAACTCCTTGGTTGTAGTACAGACGAAATAGGACTATACTTTGCTTCCGTTCGCCTTGCCCGATCATTTTTCGTAACATTTTTCGTAACGCTTTCGCCAGTTTACTCCCCAAGTCAAGCGTGCCTAAAGAAGTTTCACTTCAAAAATAATTTGAAATTTTCAATAGCGGCAAGTCACGGGTGTACTCTCACACCTCTGCCGACTCCTTTGAGATGTACAAGAGTAATTTTATTTGACGCTATCTAAATTAGCGGTCTTATTAAGTTGGCACTCACTCTCACAGTTTATCGTAACGCGAGACAGCTGTGGCGAGAAGACAGGTGGCTTAGTATAACCCCTATCGTAGGCTGCCTCTTGTCAAATTGGATAACAACAAAATCAGAATTGCATCTTGATATTTATTTTATTTCATGAGGATGAGGATGTTAGAAAAAGCGCTAAAGATTTAATTTTGAAAGTGAAATAAATATCTTAAGAGGGAACTCTAATGGTGCTTTCTCCATACAAATGTATTCCGCTATTTTCTTCGTGTATAATGCTTTTAGAGCATTTTTTTTTCTACAATTTTACACCGTGATTATACGTGCCCCTATCATTTGATTTACTTCTACTTTGATTTACTTACTTCCGAAACTTAATTAATAAAAGAAATACGATACTTCAAAATCGCGAAAAATAACCTATTTTTACCGTGATGTTCAGATGACTATTAGACGAACGTGATAAGTTTTTGACGAAAAAGATAATAATAGAAGCATAGGTATACCTTTCCTCTAAATTTTGCAACTGTCCTTTTTGCACTTTACCGGGAAAAGTTGGACGCGACGGCAATAGTTTCTTCAAATACCTATAATTTAATAATATAATTTAAATAATTTTAAGACTAATGCAAAATCTTTCGTATTCGAGTTTCAAATGAGATACAAGTTTCCGTTTGCACTTCATTGAACAATCTTTTATATTATCATACTCAACAAATCGAATGGCCCCTAATCATTCTTGTCTTCTTTCTACACAATCGAGGAGCCTACCCTAGTTACTGAGTAGACTAGTACATGATTACACAATACAAAGCCGGTGCCCATAGATAAACACGCTATAATTCACAAAATGACCGTTCTTTCCAATGTTTGCTGTAGTACGCAGAAACTACTACATATCGATCATTTCTGTAATTTCCCTTTGTGTATGGAATTAGAGTGGTGAGCTCATGTCATAAAGGCTGCATAAATAATGAAAATAATGCTTTATTGTACCAGTCACTTTTCTACTTAGAACATTCTCATGGATAACCCCCAGCTTGTAGAATGGAGAATAAAGTGGGACTTCTACTAATTTTTGAATGAAGAAAATACATACCAACTAAATTTACTTCATATAAATGATAAATCTTCATATAAAAAAATATGGTGATTCTTCTGTTGCCAAGTGAAGAGTGTTAGAATAATCGATATCATTTCACAATATTAAGATTTCATTGTTTTAATTAGTTTCAACACTATGATTGAAATAAGTAAGTAGTTAATTAGAGCAGTGTCGTTATATGTATGCCTGAACCGTATACAGAACTTCAGAGTTTGTTGCTAAGCTGTGTTGATAATTGCTATAATTAGTTCGACTAGGAATTATAATGTTCTGCATTGCAAGTGGAAGGCAGTGGGATGTGATACAATATTAGACATCCACATCCAGACTCACCAAAAATGTATTTCTCTTCTCTTTCTTAGTGTAGATATTGGAATTAAATATATGTATTTCATTCACTACAAGTATTACCACTTAACAGTTCATTATATCACATATCATTTTAGGTAGGTACTAATATTTCAGCTAAGAAAACTAATCAAAAACGAATAATTTTAGAACATAAAATCGGATCGGCTTTTATGAACAGTGAATTAAAAATGTTCACAAGTAATGGGGTAGCCGACAATCCGCGGGGTTGCTCAATACACTAAATGGGGTAAGGTAACGCTGCAAGGCCCCTTAGGGCTCCCATTTCCCGGCTTTATGGGGTTACCCCATGGGCGAGTCCCATTGGATTGGTTACGGCGAGTGCTTTGAATACAAAGCGAATATCTGCGATTTTGCCAAATCTATGACATTTTTTTTTATTAAAAACAAGCGCTTGACCGCAATCCCGCCTGATGGTAAGCAGTGATGCAATCGATGACGGTAAAGCGCACTAGTTTATTAAGAGCCTATTCACTCTAGCCTTGAAGACACTCAAATTGTAGTCCGACGGTAACACCGCCGCTGGCAAATTGTTCCAGTCCCTCGTAGTACGCGGTATAAAAGAGGAAGCGAAACGCTTCGTCCGAATCGTAGTGGTGTTAACGACGTAAGGATGGATACTCGCCGTACGACGGGTCGTCCGATAGTGGAACGGAGATGGGGGAACTAAATCATGATCAGATCGATTCTGTAAAAATCTGACCGTTAGAAGTCAGATGAATGACTGAGCTGTCAATAGTGCAACTCCTCACTCTCGGCTTTCGCGTTGGAGCCTAGGGACCGCTATCCTGCACATTCTCTGCCAAGAGATTATTAGCACGCATGTCATCTCTTACAACGAATATAATAGTGTAAATCCTATTAGTTGGAATTAAGATACTTTTAATTAAAGAGTTTACTCTTTATTTAGTTTAGTCGGCCGGGCACATTGCCCGTAAGACCAATGCCCGATGGGGCTGACAGGTTCTCGAGTGGCGACCACACACCGGAAGACGCAGCGTGGGTAGGCCCCCGGCAAGGTGGATCGACGACCTGGTGAAGGTGGCCGCTGGATGCGGGATGCGCAGGACCGGTCGTCAAGGAGATCCTTTGAGGAGGCCTATGTCCAGCAGTGGTTTTGACTGATGACTAAGAGTTTACGCTCACTTCACCAAAATTTTCACGGTGATTGTCACTGAACCCACTGCTGGAGGGGTTGTAAACTAAAGTGAACCTTATGTAATGCAGGCTGGGTAAAATTTCGAATAACTGAGTATAAGATTAGAACGGGGTGTCAAATATTTTAATTAGGTTTTTTGTTTAGTGAAAGACAGGACTAATTTCGTAGTTTAAATCCTTTGAAGGGCCCATTAGCCTTTGCAGTACTTACTCGTTTATTATAGATATTTAATACTCTTGTAATCAAAAATCTGTATAGAACAACTATTATGATATCTGAAGAATTTCCTATTTATTTTTTTATGCGTATACACTGCTTTTCCCGTGGTTACGAAAACTAAGCTTGGCGGGAATATCTTATTATGAAGATAAATTGTTATATAAAAGTATAAATGCAAATTTTTTTTATTACGTAACCGGAATATTATATATTACAGGTAAATAAAATGACAAAAAAAAAAATGACGGAGTTGTGTTTGCGAAGTTTGTTCAAGATAATAATGTGAGAATTTTTTAACACTGCTGCATGTGATGAATAAGAATAGTAACTACGCTCATTAGCAGCATGTAAGTATACAAACTGATATCACGTCAAATAACGGCAACTATCTAATTCAAAGAAAGTATAAATAAGTATGAGTGCGCGGATTCGATTCCAGGTCAGGCAAGTACCAATATAACTTTTCTAAAGTTATATGTACTTTCTAAGTATATCTTGGACACCAATGACTGAAGGTGAAGGAAAACATCTTGAGGAAACCTGGACTTTATGTCTGAAATCGCCAACCCGCATTGAGCAAGCGTGGTGATTACCCTCAATCCTTCTCTGTATGAGAGGAGACCTGTGCCCAGCAGTGGGACGATAAAAAACGTTGATGATGATGATGATAAATAAGTGAAAGAAATACTATTTTATTAACCGGAACATTTACTTTACCTACATCAAAATAGTCATAGCGATAAATATTTTAAACATTTCGCTTTGTAGGGATTTAGTCTTTTATCGTCAAGGAGCACTTATTATATTATAATTATGGAAATAAAGGAAAATAAACATTTATATATATATTTTTTTTTCCTAAAATCTTGGTAATGTAGACGTTACAACACAGACAATATAATAAATTTCATTTTGTGCTTACCTAGAATTATACATTGATTCTGTTTATTTACTTATTTGCGCCGAATTGTAGCTGCATTATACAATGATAATATGGCAGAGCTCTATTAAAAACTTTTCCATATAATGGATCATAATTATTTTAACGATAAAATAAATCTATACATGACCAGAAGGCTAATTTAAAATGTTTAAAATCTAGCCACAATCTCATCTCGGTGACTGACAAAAACTTGTCAAAATGTAAAGAAATTAAAAGTATCTTTTGACTGATTGAGACTGAGATCACACTTTGAACGTTATTAAAATTAGTAAAATTACCCCTCAGGTCACTGCCAATTGACCAAAGAAATGTACCATATTTCTGACCCTTAAAATACCCTTTACGAGTACGTACATTCTTCACAAATCTCTCGCATTTCTTAATGGCACATAAATTCTGCCACAAAGACCCGTAGCCCGTGCTACGACTACGATCGCCGTAGCTCGTAGCCCCTGCTACGGTTGCGTAGATGGGGGAATGCTCACAATTTATGTATTGCACTCGGCCGACCCGCCTGTTGGTGGCACTTATTATAATTTCATAATGTTCGTAAATTGAAAATATTAATAATTTCACAGCACATTATATTATATATGGAATAAGCAAAGACGAATGGAACGCGCTAAGTCTACGTTTGAGTAAGTATGATTACTTATGTAAAAATATGTAAGTAGCGCACAACACTGAAAATATTATAACATGCAGCTGAGACTTTATGTAACAAGAGAAACAAGACCAAACTGGTGCCTCCTACATAACCACCGGCTGCAATACGTACGTAACAACGCGCAAATAAATCAGTGGGTACGTTACCATGAGTGAGGATGTTGATGGTCTCGTTGTGGAAGTAGAACAGGCTGCCGACACAACCGGCCCAGCTCTGCAGCGGGCGGTAGCCGGTGAGCACGTAGGGGTTGAACTGCAAGTGCTGCGGCATGTCGCGCCAGTGCAGCAGCTGCCGGGCCGGGCCGGCGTCGGTGCCGCCACGGGCTTCCACAGCTTTCTCATCCACCATTTCTCCTCCACGCTCCTCATTATCACAGATACGCTCTAACGACTTTTTCCTCTTTTTAGGTCCTTTCCCATTCACTTCTTGAATTGACATATCAAACATTTTTGTACATGTATCAGGTACGCTCTGTACGTCTCTCATAACAGAGTGTTAGCGCGTGTCGCTGGAGGCTGCGATTCGGATCCGTGCGGCGCGTTGTGTGCCCGCATGGCCAGCGTCAGCGGAGCGGAGGAGCGCGGAGTTTGTACAAATATCACAGTTACAGCATTAGTGTGTAGCGTTGGGTGGTCGCGGACGCTGGCGGTGCTAGTTTTGTGTTATTCTCGAGGTGGGCGTGCGGCTCGCGGCGCCACGGCGGTGCGCGGCAGGTCGTGGGCTCAAAGGGCGGGCGCAACGCGCGCGACTGGCCGGGCGCGCCGTCTCCCCGGTCGCTCGCCGAGCCGCGCCGCCCGCGCCCCGCGCTTTTGCGCACTGCGCAAACCCGATCAGCTGATTCCCGCCAGAAGGTCGGCCCTTCGGCTTGCTTCCTTTGCTCGCACTTCACTCAATCTCTACCAAAATTCTCTCTTGCTCATAGAAGCTTACAGGCTATATTGTTTCCCAAAATATATCTTTTCAAAATTTTAACAAATGGGATTAGAATTATTTAAGATATTTGATAATTGCAATATTTATTATTGTAGCACGATATGATACATTTTGACATTTTATAAACATGTTTGACATGTGTGTCGCAGCAGGTCGTTTATATATTTGAATAAAAAAGGTTAGGGTGTCTTAACAGCACCCACAAATATCTTAACGAAAAATACAACACGTGTGACTCTAATATACTCGTACTATACACACCGTAATGAATATAGACACGACTGGAATTGACCCATTTGTTGGAACTGGAATGTTCCAATTTTTTATAAAATTGCTTAACCGAAATCTCTCCTGATGATAAGTAGTGATGCAAACGTTGATGGTAAAGCGCGCTAGTTTATTCAGAGCCTATTCACTCTAGCCTTGAAGACACTTAATTGTAGTCAGGCGGAAACAGCGGTACGCGGTATAAAAGACGAGGCAAACGCTTCGTCCGGATCGTAATGGTGGTGTCACCAACGGAGATGGGGGAATTAAGTCATGCAATTTCCGCGCACACTCTCCAAAATGTATCATATAGAACAGGCTGGCTACTCTTCGCCTGTGCTCCAGGCTTTGGAGACCGTTTTGTACCAAATCTGGGTCGCCAAATAGCCTCTTCGCACGCCTCTGCACCAAATATGTCAATCTAAAATTATAAGGTCGCATTTTGCAGCACCAGCCCAAATGTGGCTGCATACTCCATACATGAACGGACCTGTGCTTTGTATAACATTAGAAGCTGCCCTGGTGTGAAGTACCGCCGGATTTTTGCAATAACGCCAAGTTTCCTGGCAGCCACCTTGGCTTATGACTCAATGAACGGCCCAAAATTTAGGTTCGAGGAAATCTCAGCTCCCAAAAGCTGAAGACGGTCGGTGCACTCCAAGGATTCATTTCGAAAAGTAGGAGCTAAGGTGAACGGGCTTCTTTTGGCGGTGAATATCACCTGCATCTTTGAGGATCTATTGAAGACCACTGACTCTGTTATTAATATTAACATGGCATCCACTGGGCCTAATCTCAAGATTATCGTCGCCTCTCTTTTAAAAATTTCATTAAAATACAGATTTCTGTATTTATCATTTATATTTACCCATTTACACAGTAAATGTACGAGGAAACCGACTGTTTGATATATTTTGCTAGTTTTACTTTAAACTCATTAAATCCTACCTAAACCTACCCTATAGCTAAGGACTTCAACCCCAACAAAGATAAGAAATTATCACAATCCTTGGGATAAGGATAAAAAAATTAAACCTTTTCTGATATTCAGAATTTTTATCTGTTTCAAAAATACATTTAATTTCCCCACATTTTTGACAAATTTTGACATTTGTATGTTGCAGATTGCAGTAGAAGAAACATTGAACCACCAATGGGAAGAAAAAAGTAACTTTGCACCGTGTCAAGTTTAAAAAAATATCTGATCTAAGTATAGAAGACATGGCGCTTAAATTTTGAGTCCGAAGAAAGGAATAAAAATCATTCTCTTCGTACAGATAAACCGTTACTCGGAAGAATGAAATAAATCCTTCCTTTATTTCCTTCTTCAAACTGGCTTTCAAGTTTACGTGTACAGAAACAGTGTTTGTTTATGCCATTTTTTTTTTCGAAGCCTATTTAAAAACACTTTTGCTAAGGTGTTGCGATAACAACGAAAAAAATTGCCGCTATATTAGTTGTAATTGAGACTAAAATACAATTAAACTGGCGGTAAGCTGTACATTTTTGAATCAAAAGCTTTTTATGTAACAGAAAGAAAATCTATACTTTTTCACTAAAATACCCAGAAATGAGAAAAAGTTCTGGCTAACTACTTACTTACAAGAACTAAAAAGCAAAAGTGAAGAAATAGCTTAATAATAGTTTCGCCTTACGTGTTTTTTAATAATAAACAGTTTTTGGGTTTATTATTTCAATAATAGATATTATTGCAATAACTATTAATAAAACTTTTTGAAGTGAAAAAAACGTCTTTATAGCATCGTTGTGATTTAAGTCATCGACACAATAATAAGATAGGAAGCTTACACTTGAACACAACACCATCTACCGATAATAAATTAAAGAATATCCTATTCGTCAGAACAAAAACCGAAAGCTATAACTTTGTCCAAATAATTCCAAATAAAAAATACAGGGAGCGCTAATGTTAAGTTTCAATTGTGACACGGAAATATTTGACGTTTTGACTAGGTATTAGTCTGATAATTATTTTGAGTAACGTAATGAGCATTGTTTACGGAATTCACAAGTATTAGATATCATTAGAAACGACGTTAAAAATAGATTGAAGAACAAAGAAAATAAGTTATAGTAGTAGTATAGTAATATGTGATAAGTATAAGCCTATTTTATCATTTGTTGAAAGTGTAAGTTCTGAAACTTGAACTTTGAACTAAAAAAAGTAAAAAAAAATAAAATAAAAAAATAAAAATAACATGTACCTAAGTTAAAAGAAATGAATGAAAAAAAGTAAGAAATGTAAGTTAAGAATAAAATTTTAAATAATTATGTAACTTTGTATCACTATGATTATTACTAATATTCGTCTCATTACCTCGAAACCAACAATTTTTAAGGTACGGACGACAGCACATCAAGCTACCCGAAACTGTCAAATATTCCCAATCAACATTGAGCCTTAATGCTTTAGAGATAAAGTTAAAATACAATGAAAAAATCTGACAGATTGTAAGACTTTGATATGCTATCGTCTGTACATATCACTTCTACCAACCGTGCATTGCACACATTTTTCAGCATAACTTTCAATAGGTATGAAGAATGTACTGAAAAGCTGGACAAGAATCTTTTTGTGTTAGTCCGAAACTAAAATTCGTACAAACAATTATTTGTGGAATTATAACACGGAGCTCATAGAAGTATTAATTAAAGGATAACAACTTTATTTAAAGAAGAAATCATCACATAAACTTGTGTTTGTTGTGAATTTAGTTCGTAAAGTTATTGTATTGTATTACATTCTGTTATCATTAAACCGCCATGAAAGTTATTTTTATTTATTTCTTTTTTCTTTGGCTTCGCACAGTTTGTGCATTTACCCAATGTCACTCGTAAGACGGGTCACGCGGCCGTCTTTTTCGACATGAATAATTCATAATTACGTGACATTGGCTAAATGCACAAACCGTGCGAAGCCAAAAAAATAAAGAAAGAAAGAAGTTTCGGAAGGATTTCTAGTTTTTAAAATTATAGTATGATCTCTGCGACGTATATCAAACTGACATTTCTAGGGTTGTTACGATATAAACAAATTGATAGAAATTATCGATGTTCCTTACTATTATTGATGCCAATGTAAGATAATTATGTAGAGGTTAATTTATTTACATACCACCTTATTACTGCCGCGCTATAAGAGGTAAGTATATTTCTACACCAAGCACACTTTGAGCTCTATTGCTAGCGCGGCAGATTATAAAACATAGTTTTAAAAAGTACCGGCTTTAGTGTTAGGTTTAGACAATTAATTTTATTTAAAAAATAGTTTAACCTAGCATTAAAGCAGGCACTTTTTAAGACCTCGTTTTATAATAAAGTGATTTGGGTTTAATTTAATTACAAACGCTATAAAATGAAACGAATATTTTAATATAAAAATATTTATTTTTATATATAAATTATAAACTAGTGCTTGACCGTAATCCCGCCTGATAGTAAGCAATGATGCGATCGTTGATGGTAAAGCGCACTAGTTTATTAAGAGCCTATTCACTCTAGCCTTGAAGACACTCAAATTGTAGTTTGACGGAAAAACCGTCGCTGGCAAATTATTACAGTTCCTCGATGTACGCGGTATAAAGGAGGAGGCGAAACGCTTCGTCCGGATCGTAGAGGTGTTAACAACGTAAGCGTGGAAACTCGCCGTACGACCGGTTGTCCGATGGTGGAACGAAGATGGGGGAATTAAATCATGCAATTCCCTCGCACACTCCCCAAAATGCATCCTATAGAACACCGAAAGGCTGGCTACTCTACGCCTGTGCTCTAGGCTTTGGAGACCATCTCGAGTTGAGTCTGGGTCGCCAATCAGCCTCTTCACACGCCTCTCCACTGAATCCAAAGTAGCCAGGTGACATTTCGCAGCACGAGCCCAAATGTGACTGCAGTACTCCACACACGAGCGGACCTGTGCTTTGTACAACATTAGAAGGTGGCTTGGTGTGAAGTACTGTCAGACCTTTGCGATGACGCCAAGTTTTCTGGCAGCCACCTTGGCCTTGGGCTCAATGAACCGCCCAAAGTTAAGGTTCGAGGAAATCTTAACCCCCAAAAGCTGAAGGGGTCGTTGCATTAGGAACCAAAGTGAACGGGCTCCTTTTGGCGGTGAAAAGACACGCCTGTGTTTTGGCGCCATTGAATGCTACAAGATTGACTTCGCCCCATTCGGAGACTGCCTGTAGTGCAGAACTCGTACGCTCAACCATAGCCTCTCTTTCGGCCCGGATTGATTCCTTACTAGCCCGAGCTTCCGGCAGGTATCTCTCCACCACTGTGCTGTCATCTGCATACCCATAGATACCGGGCATCAGCAGATCGTTAATATGTAGTAGGAACAGAGTTGCAGAGAGAACAGTCCGTTGAGGAACACCGGCATTGGTCGACATGGACTCCGATGAGCAACCGTCGACAACAACTCGAAGAGACCGTTCAGTCAGGAAGTCTTTTACCCAGCCAATCAGGCCAGCGGAAATGCCGTACGCTGGAAGCTTACTCAAAAGGCCAGCGTGCCATACCCGGTCTTATGTAATGTGTGGGTTATTGTAACTAGTTACGTGAAATAAGGACCACGTCTACTTTGTGGGAGACACGCCACAATTTCGCCAAGAACTCGTTTGAATGATTAATAAACAATAAAACGCTGGAGAGTATTTCGCGCGAATTAAAATAATAAAAATATATTTCTTGTTAAGATATTTAGGTTTCGTATGTAACTGTATAGTCGGTGGTTATATTTAACAATCCCAGGAGCTGAATTAAAATAACTAGCTAAAAAAATAACTTGTTTTGTAACAGGTTACGCTGATCAAGTAACCGGTTACATTACGTTTCTTGAAAATGGCGTTACGACTTACGACCCACATTTACCACAAAGGCCAATAATTAAGAATTGAATTGAAGTAATCATACGTTTTATTGACATTGACATATCAACATATACTTATCTATCATTATATTGCTCGGTTTTTGATACCAAATGGCCATGGTATGGAGAAGGATATAGGATATATTTTTTTTATCTTGGAACGCATACAAAGTAGTGGTGAGCAGCGGCTAATTATTTTGCTACTTGTCCTCGTGTTTATCTTTAGCTTTCTGAGCTTCTTCATGGCGCTTCTTTCTTCTTCTTTTTGGTTTTAATGGCTCTGCGCGATTAGCGATTGAGCCAAAGACAAGTCATATTGTATTTTTTTTAAAGATTATTATTTATAAAACGGGGAAACTTGTATTTACAAAAGGGAAAATAAAATTTTTAAACGGAATTTAGGATTGGATCAGGAAAGGACAGATTAATAGGATATATATAAGTATGAAAAATAAAAAAAATACATATATTGAATAATATTTACAATTTAATGTTATTAATTAATATAAATGAAGAAAATACTTTATACACAGACGGTTCACCAGAGGATAAAAGGATGTTTACTGAAGTAGGAAGTGGGATGGGAATTTCAAGGAGGCTTTCATAAAATGAGACTCGATTATATCTAGGGCAGCACAAAAAGATATGGTTTAGGTCACCCACCTCACCGCATTCGCACAAATCACTGTCCAGTATACCAAATCTAGCGAGTTGAGCAGGAGTGCAAACATGACCCAACCGCATACGAGTCAAAATACAAGTTACTCTCCTGCTCAACTTCAATTTAGAGAACCAGGGCTTTGACGGAATTGAATTTTGAATTTTAGCGTAAGCCCTTCCCTTCGATTGGCTTGAAGCAGACCAAGCAATTCTCCATGTTTCATCAAGAGTAGATTTAGGCAAAGCACACAAATCATGAACACAATTAAAATAGTCCGACCAGTCACCACAAGAAACAGCCTCTTTAGCAAGACAATCTGCGCGCTCGTTGCCTGAAATACCAGAATGAGCTGGCACCCAGGAAAACACTACTGTGTAACCCATCTGATAACATGACATCAGAAGGTTACGAATTTTAATAATGATAGGGTTAACAATACCTGACTTGAACGGATATTTAGATAAGGCTTGTAGGGCACTCATACTGTCTGAAAATATAACGGATTTTTTAAGTTTTGCAATAAGAATATATTCAACAGATTTTAGCAGTCCTAGACATTCTCCAGAAAATACGGATGATTCAGGTGGAAGTCTTATTTTTTGGACTATATTGTATTGGGAATGGACAACTCCAATCCCAACTATACCATTGGGTGATTGTTTAGAAGCATCACTATAAATAGAATGAAAATTTGAGAATTCGTTATTTAATAGATTATCCACAAATAGTACAGATTCAAGCTGATTTCTAGGAATATTTACATTAATTCTAACATCTGGAGAAGTAACTAATGCGCCATACATAGAATCAAAAGTAGGATAACAGTATGAATTAAATGTCGGGGCTTGTATGGCACTGAATCTTTGATAACTCTTAACAAGACAAGGTAGAGATTTATGAGTCCAGTACTGACTATTTTTTGTGTATTCTACAAGTAAATGAAGCTTAAATCGTAAAGGATGATTAGAAAATTGCATTAATTTGAAAAGGAATTTATCGGACAGATATTGTCGTCTTAAATAGAGAGGTGGCTCTACACACTCTATTTGCATAGCATTAATAGGGCTGGACTTCATAGCTCCAAGAATAATTCTTAATGCCCTTGCCTGTATACTATCAAATTTCTTCATAGCAACAGAGTTACATGGTTCTAGAACAAAAGTGGCATAATCAAGAAGGCTACGAATAAGGGCGTTATATATAAGACGTAAAAAGGAGGAATGGGATCCCCACCAGACACCGGTTAAACACCTTATCATATTCAAATTTCTTTCACATTTAGCTACAATGTAATCACAATGTGGTACTCCGGTTAATTTCGAATCCAAAATAACTCCTAAAAATTTTGCTTCTGATTTCACAGGGATAGGATTACCTTCGTAGGAAACAATAGGATTGGCAGTTATCCTTCCTCTTGTAAACAAGACTATGGTACTTTTTGATATCGATAAATTTAGTCCATTATTATCTAACCAATCATGTAAATGACTAAGAGAGGTAGTTAAGCAGTTACTAGCAATATTAATAGATTTGTCAGCAACGTAAAAAAGAAGATCATCAGCATACTGTAAGACGTTTGCTACTGAGTTCGAGTTTTTTTCTAGATCATAAGTGTAAACATTGTACAATAATGGACTAAGAACCGAGCCCTGGGGGAGGCCTCTCCATACAAACCTAGAAAGTTGAGATCCATCATGGAGGTCTAATTTCAAACATCTTTCAGACAACATGTTTATAATAAATGATATTAAAAGTTGAGGGATACGTAGGTCATGAAGTTTCTCATGAAGTACAGGAATAAGAACATTATCATATGCCGAATCGATGTCCAGAAATGCTGCTAAAACTGACTCATTTTTTGAAAATGCTATTCGAATATCCGAAACAAAAATGCTAATATTATCTATGGTGCTCCGACCTTTCCTGAAACCCAGCTGATTAACTGTCATAATGTTGTTGTTTTCAATAAAAAATTCTAACCTATTTTTAACTAGGTGTTCAGTTATTTTAGCAAGAACAGATGAAAGGGCTATGGGACGGAAAGATGAAACATCTGAAGAAGGTTTATTTGGTTTTAATATAGGGATTATAGATTGAGTTCTCCATGATGGAGGAATATTACCTGAAAACATAACTGCATTGATGGTTTTCAAAAAATATTCTAATGAGTTATCAGTACAGTTTATCAAAAAAGAGTATGTTATACCATCCTCGCCGGGTGATGAATCTTTAACATAAGAGAGAACTCCTTTTAATTCTGACAAAGAAAAAGGAGCATTGAGATCAGAATGATTGCTTGTATTATTATATAAAGTGCAACAATGAATATTATTTAATTCAGGAACAGACAAAGGAGCTAGTTTATCCATAAATTTATCAGCTAGCTCAATGGAAAGGACACCAAATGAAGAAGAAGAGAATGCCGATCTAAATCTACGAATATTCCTCCACACAACAGAAGAGCATACATCAGGATTTATGGACTCACAAAATCTTCTCCAACCTTCAAATTTTTTCTGTTTTAGGAACTTGCGTGTGGATCGAGCTATGAGAGAGTAACTTTCATAATTTTCTGAAGTCATTAGGGATCTGTATTTTTTCTCAGCCTGTTTTCTTTTCTTAATGGCCATAGTGCATTCATGGTCCCACCATGGTGGAAAGGGAATTTTGCCCTGTCTAGAACCTTTTAATGGAAATAGAGTATTAGCAGCCTCAATAAGAAGTTTTGAGAACTCTTCTGTACATAGTAATCCATTAGAATCATTAATAGCAGGTAAGGATGAAATTTTACTATCAACATACTGTTTAAATATTACCCAATCATCTTTCAATTCTGGCAGTTTATGTTTTAATTTAGAACTGTAACTTAAGTTGGAAGGGGAGCAAGATATGTGTAAGGAGAGTATAATAGGAAAATGATCACTGCCAAGAGAGTCATCAAGGATATTCCAAGATAACAAAGAGGCTAAATTTGGAGAACAAAGTGAAAGATCAGGAGCACTTAAACATTCATTAGGGCCAGTAAGTCGAGTTGGAGAACTATTGTTCATTATACATATGTTTAAAGAATCTAGGATATCAATCATCAAATTGCCATAGTAATTGGTAACAGAGCTGCCCCATGCCTGGTTTTGGCAATTAAAATCACCTAAAACCAAAAATGGGGAAGGCAAGACAGATAGTAATTGTTTAAACTCATTATGTATAGAATAAGAGGGATGTGGAATATATACAGAAATAATACAGATATTATTTACAATAACAGCAATGGCATTAATACCATTACTGAGAAGGGGAAGTGGGAATACTTTATAGGAGAAAGTTTTACTAATGAGAATGGCCACTCCACCATACCCATCAGGTCTATCATTTCTCACTGTAACAAAACCAGAAATCCTAAATGGAAACTCTGGTTTCAACCATGTCTCAGAGAGACACAAAGCCATAGGCTTATATTTATTTAGTAAATAAATAATGTCAGATTTTTTGCTTATGGCACTTCTACAATTCCATTGTAAGATTTTGTGATCCATTATTGAATTGTTTATTAAGAGCTGTGAGTAATATATTGGCAACGTTGGACGGTGAAGAATTAGAAGTAGAAAATTGTTGACTAGAATTTGTAAGTAATGTAATAAGTTCCAAAATAATTTCAGCAATAGATTTATGAGGTATTGTATTTAATGATTGTTGCAGTACTTGACTATGGGACATTTGGGTAGATAAATTATTATATTCATTAGCAATAGAATTATGCATGACACGATCATATCCTCCACTTGGTTTAGGAGGAATCCGGCGCTGACTAAAAGTAGTTTTTTTATAAGAAGTACTGGGTAACTGAGAAACAAAGTTTGGAGAGGGAAGATGGTGACTACTTGGTTGAGAAGGAGGAGATGCTGTAACATCAGCATAAGATTTGGAAACTGAAGGGTGAATCTTGGCTGCTTCAGCATATGAGATGCAATTTTGGGCCATAGAAATTTTAATATTTTGTTGCCGTGTGAACTCAGGACAAGTCCTACTAGTAGCAAAATGTCTACCAGAGCAATGGAAGCACTTACCATTTTCCACTATCACTGAACAACTTTCTGGAGTGTGTTCATCTCCACACTTAAAACATCTGGGCCTAGATCGACATTGTGATTTAGTATGCCCAAATTTGCAACAGTTATAACACTGGATTGTGGGAAATATGTATAATTCTACTGGCAGAGCTGTGTAGCACATGTAAACACGTTTAGGAAGTACTTGCCCATCAAAAGTTAAAACTGCAAGATTTGTATTAATAAATGAAGAAATACCATCATTCATAGTCTTGCGTTTTATTCTCCGTAGCTTAACTATTTTCCCACAACCAATAGGAACAGTAATGTTTTCCTGAATTTCCTGCTCAGACCAGTCCTGAGGCACGCCCCTAACTATACCCACTCTTGTTACATTGAAACTTGGTATAAATATTTTATATGAAAGATTCAATAACTCTGCATTTTCCGTGAATTTATTAGCAGCTTCAAAATTCGTAAAGGCCATTGAAATTCTGTTTCTTCCTATACGTTTAACACTACCATTAACAATGTTTTTTTTTTTTTTTTTTTTTTTTTTTAATTTGGCTCGCACGGTTTGTGCATTTGCCACTACAAGTATAAAGGTAGGGAAACCAAATAAATTCATTGAAATGCGTAGGAACGGATTACGGAATTTTGGAACAAAGGATAATAGGATCAGGTTTGGTGGTAATATAATAAATAAATAATGATATACCAAACATATATATTAAATAGAAATTAAAATTGGGAGTTGGGAAATAAAAAAAACTTATACTTTAATATTATTAATAGTTATAAAGGTAGATATTAAATTATAAATATCAAAATTTAAGGAGCTTAACAATGTAGGGATTGATGTAGGAAGAGGGACAGAGAGTTCAATAAGGGAGTTAATGAATGAAGAAGAGTCACGGTTGGGGCATGCAAAAAATATATGATTCAAATCTTCCTCACAACCACAACAACATAAATTATTGTGAATAATCCCAAGTCTAGCAAGGTGAGAGGCTGTGCAAACATGACCCAAGCGCATTCGTATCAAACTGGAGGTTGCAAGCTTGGAAAGTTTTAATTTGGAAAACCATACTTTGAGAGGTATTCTTTGTTGTATACGTTTATAATATTGACCTTTACGACTACTTGAAATATTCCATAAATTTTCCCAGGCATCATACAGATGATCTTTAGGAAGACAGTGAAGGTCAGATACAACATTATTATATGGAAACTTATCACCATCATCTACAGCGTCTTTAGCAAATTTGTCTGCTATCTCATTGCCGCGAATATTGTGATGGCCAGGTATCCACACCAAAAAAACATCAAGATTTTTAAATTTGCAATTTAGTAGGAGCTGTCTGGCCTCTATAACATAGGGATGATTTGAACCTGACCAAGGAAACTTTTGCAGTGCTTGTAAAGCACACTTCGAGTCAGTGAAAATAATAGACTTGCTGAGTTTCGCAAGAAGTACGTATTCTAGGGACTTTAAAATTCCAAAACATTCTCCAGAAAAAACTGATGTTTCAGAAGGTAATTTTATTTTTTGATGAATGTTATATTGTTCATGATATACAGCTACCCCAATCGTGCCTGAAACTGGGTGCTTGGAAGCATCACAGTAAATGTAATGCCTATCAGCCCAGTCTCTTTCGACTATGAAGTTTAAGTTAGAGTTAGCATAACGATCATTCTTTAGCGATATAAAGTTATAGTTTATTTGAGGGGAAAAAATAAGAGCTTCGTAACAGACAGAAAAAATTGGAAGATACTGAGAGCGGTGTGTGGGAGCTTGAAGTGAAGTAAATTTACGGAAACTTATAATAGAGCATGGAAGAGATTTATTTGACCAATAAGACGAACATTCAATTTTTTCTGAAAGATACAAAAGTTTTTGATAAAGTGGGTGGTTGGAAAATTGAAGAGTTCTGAGAATGAATTTATCACATAAGTACTGTCTACGAAGTTTTAAAGGAGGGTCCAAAGATTCCACTTGGAGTGCGTTAATTGGGCTAGACCTCATGGCACCAGTTATAATACGCAAGGCTTTTGATTGAATTGAGTCTAACTTTGTCAGACCTACAGCACTACAAGGTTCTAAGAAATATGTCCCATAGTCTAAGATACTTCTAATAATAGCGTTATACAATAATTTTAACACGAATGGATGGGAACCCCACCAAACTCCAGAAAGACAGCGCATAATATTTAATAAACGTTCACATCTAGCCAATACATAATAACAGTGTGGTAAACCTGTAAGTTTACCGTCTAGAAGGATACCCAAAAATTTTACTTCGCTATTTTCAGGTATTTGTTGATTATCATACACAACTGAATATGGAGGAGGAAAACGCATTCTAGAAAATAAAACAGCGCTACTTTTGTTAACACTAAGACACAAAGAATTATTGTCCAACCATGATTTAAGAAATTTTAGAGCGACGTTTAGAGAGGAACTTAGTTTTTCAACAGAGCGTCCTGATACATAAAGAACTAGATCGTCTGCATACTGTAAAATATTGGCTTTACCAGAAATATGGAATTCTAAATCAGAGGTATATATATTATAAAGAAGTGGGCTCAACACCGAACCCTGAGGCAGTCCTTTCCAGGTTAATCTTGTTTTCATTTCAGATTCACCTATGTCAACTTGTAATTGTCTGCCTGAGAGAAGATTAAGAATGAAATTGCAGAATATGGGAGGTACTTTTAGTTTATAAAGTTTAGTATTCAAAACATTTAAATCAACATTGTCGTATGCAGAAGAAATATCTAGGAAAACAGCAAGCATGGATTCATTATTTGAAAAAGCCAATCTCGCATCTGTAATGAAAATCCCTAGACTGTCCATGGTACTTTTTCCTTTCCTAAATCCATACTGACTCAGAGATAGTAAACCTTTACTTTCTACATACCATTCTAAACGGTTTTTAACTAAATGTTCAGCTAGTTTTGAAAACACAGTGGCAAGGGCTATCGGTCTGTAAGAGTTAGGATCTAACGGTGGTTTATTTGGTTTTAGAATGGGGATGACTTCGTATATTTTCCATGAGGAAGGGATTATACCAGAACTTATTGTGGAGTTGATTATGTTTAAAAAGTAAATTAGACTTGAGTCGCTTAAATTTGCAAGGAATGAGTAAGGAATACCATCATGACCTGGAGCAGAATCTTTTACGTAGGATAAAATACCTTTCAATTCTTTAAGGGTAAAAGGACTGTCAAGGCCCGTTACATCCTCTACAGGAGATTGGAAAGGGAGATGAGATGAAATGATGGACATTTGTGGAACAAAAGGAGGAGCTATCTTGTCTAAAAATTTATCTGCAACGGATTCATCCAGATAGTGAGGTATTGTTTCCTTAAATGCTGATCTGAATCGTCGTATATTTTGCCATATTAATGACGGAGAAACGTCAGGCGATAGCGAAGTGCAGAAACGACGCCAACCATCCCATTTCTTCCTTTTAAATAATTTACGAGAATTGTTCATAATTAATGTGAGGTTATTAAAATTTTCTAATGTTGTACACTGTTTATATTTTACTTCAGCCTCTTTTCGTTGGCGCACTGCTAAAGAACATTCATTGTCCCACCATGGGGGCGACGGAATGTTATTATTACATCGTTTAGTTGGGAATGTTTCATTAGCAGCGTCCAACAAGAGTGATGCAAAAGAATCAGCCAGAATTGTCGATGAACTTAATGCATTTTCAGGAAGGTTGGATAGTCTCTGCTCAACTCGCTCACTAAACGTTCTCCATCTGTCATTGTCAATACTGTCATTAGAAGTTTTAATTTTGTATGCTAATCTTGGTCGGCGTCTGGATAGAGATTTGATAAATTTTGTCATAGTTATTATTACGGGATAATGATCGCTATCAAAAGTCGAAGGCAGGGTATTCCAGGTCACTGTAGGCGCAAGACTAGGACTGGCTATCGTGAGGTCTGGGGCACTGATCCCTTCATTAGGTTTAGTGAGACGTGTTGCAAGACCTGTATTCAAGATACAGAGGTTATTAGAATCCAAAATGTCTAATATCCTTGACCCGTAATAACTAGAGTTGGAGCTACCCCAAGCCTGGTGCTGAGCGTTGAAGTCACCCATAATTAAAAATGGTTTAGGTAATTTTGCTACTATGGTTTCTATTTCGTTGTATAATGATGATGAAGGGTGGGGAACATAAACAGATACAAAACATATTTTATTGATAGATACAGCTATTATAGAAAAATCAACACTATGATTTGCAATGGGAATGTGGTGAAAAGGTATTGTGTCATGAATTAACAGAGCAACACCAGCATAGCCATCTGTTCTATCTTCTCTTAAACATAAATATTGGGAGACTTTAAAGTTATAACCTGGCTTCAACCAGGTTTCTTGCAATGCGACAACAACAGGTTTATACACATTAATAAGATGTAGTAAATCGCTTTTTTTAGAGTTAACACTGCGACAATTCCACTGAAGGATTGTTGACAGCTGATCCATTATTGATATTATTAAAAAGTTGACTAATACTTTGTATAGCAGCGTTGGACGGTTCAGACATATTCTTTGTTAGCAAATTAATTAAAATGATAATTAAATCTCTAGTTGACTTATTATTTATGGAATTATTACTGTCAATATTTGTGCCAATGGATGGTAAAGGAATATCATAATCTTTTGTTAGGGCAGAATGAGTATATTTGTCATATCCTGTACTATGTTTAGGAGAATTATTGGGTTTATTAAAAAATACAGTTTTTTTATATGAACTTGTTTGTTTGTTTCTAGTACCTTTGGAGGAGGATTCAAATGTTTGCCTTAAAGGTGGTGAAGGAACTGCAACAGAAGTTAAAACTTCTGAATATGCTTTGTTAACAGGAGGATGCAACTTAACTGCTTCTGCATATGAAATGCAATTGTTAGCCATAGTTTCCTTAATGGCTTTTTGGCGACTAAACTCTGGGCATTTCCTATTTGTGGCAAAGTGGGATCCGGAACAAAGAAAGCATACAGCCTCATCCTCATCTACATTGCAACTGTCCCCAGTATGGTTATTACCGCATTTAAAACACCGTGGAGCTGAGCGGCACTGTGATTTGATGTGTCCATATCGACAGCAGTTGAAACACTGGACTGTTGGGAAGATATAAAGCTCAACAGGAAGAGAGTTGTAACATAAGAATATTCTTTTGGGTAACACCTGGCCGTCAAATGTTATTACAACAGTTTCAACAGGAATGTAGTTTGGTTTACCATCCACAATATGTTTTCTATTGATGCGTCGTACTTTTAAAATTTTTCCACATCCAATAGGCACAGATATGTTATTCAGTATATCCTCCTCAGACCAATCCTTAGGGACTCCTCTAACCACACCCATCCGGGTGACTGATGAGGAGGGTATAAAGGCCTTATAGTTGTATTGTTCCAATGTTTTATTTTCTAGAAAAGAATTTGCATCTGTGAAATTGGTAAATGAGATTAAAACCCTGTTTCTGCCTATTTTTTTCAGACTACCATTTACTATATTTTTTATGCAATTCTTTTTTAGAAAATGACCAAAAGAGACTGGGTGAATAAAAACATTATCATTTGGACTTGTTTGTATCTTTTGGATGTGGATTGTGTAAGGAGCTGCATCATTCGCCTCATATAGTTTTCTACCTACCAATGTGCTTGGGTCAGATGATTGTTTATGAGTATTGGGTTGTTGGGATGATAGTGGTTGTGAAGTGCTAGTTGATATAGGGGGTATAAATTCAGATTGAGCATTCTTAGAAGGACATTGACAGTCATTTTCACATATTGTTTCAGAAGATTTATGGCGCCTGCGTTTTTTATTACAGTGCCTGCATATTTTGCGAGAGGAGATACGTTTTCTCTTATTGTTGCTTTTGCTCTCGGAAGCATCTGTATCTAGAAGGGAACCCTCTGTATCCATTTCTGAATGTGGAACCGTGACTACAAGCGAAACCTCCGGAGGCGAACCTCCACCAGGGTCGTCTGGGTCGTCGTCCATCACGAAGAGTAAAAGAAAAAAAAACTTACCTAAATCAGCAAATATATAAAATTACTATATTAAATATGTAAAATTAAACTTATTTATATATACAACCACCTAAATGATACTATTATTTACACTAAAAAGTTAAAGAAGCAGAAAAAACTCGCCCGCCACGTTCAAGGTTTCCCGCGCTTTCTATGGCAGAATTACTAATCATTAACAATGTTATTAATTTTTAAATTTTTCAAAACTTTTCCAAATTGTATTGGGTGTAAAGATACCGAATCATTTTCAATGGTCGTTACTCTTTGTACATGGACAGTAAAAGGACCCGAGTCCAAACTAACATATTTTCTGGCAAAATAGGTTTGTTGCGGCTGTGAGAGACCCAAACCAGTCTCACTGTGTTGTGAAATTGAAAGGTTTTCATTGGCAGGTTTACTCAGGTGGCTGGGTGGTTGCATTTCAACTTCAGATTTAAGAGCTCTAGAAATATCAGAATTAGCTGAATCAGAATCTTCACACTGACATGCCTGAACAAAAAATCGTCCATCCTTACTTTTCCGTTTTTTCATATTACATAGACGGCATCGCGGTTTGCGTGGTCTGATTCTTTTTCTATCAGAAAATTTGCCTATGAGGCCATCCTCAGTATCCATAGATGAGTCGTCGATGACCACATTGAACGCAACAGGTGGACCAGATCCTGGCCCGGCGCCAGGATCGTCAGGGGGATCAGCCCCCATATTAGAAAAAAAAAAGAACTTACCAAATAATTAGCAGTAAAATATCTGCACACTATATACACAAATAAGTAACTAACTACTAATAATATAACTATATACTAAATAACTTAACTGATCCACAATAATTAATTAAATTAAAGGAAAACCAGAAAAACACGACCGCCAGATTCTAAGTTTCCCGCGTTTTTTCTTCATGGCGCTTGGTGATTGAGATTGCGTTTTAACGAAATATACTATTTACAAAATCATAGTTAGTTCCAAAATTTATTTATTTACCATTTTTGGAAAACTTATTCCTAACTTTTTTTATTGTGAACGAGTAAAACATACATACTTCTGAACGCATTATAATGTTTGTTACGTTGGTTAAACGTACTTCATGCAAACTGATTGCAGAAAAATAACACTAGATGGCGGTAGTGTTACAACTTCCTTTAGAATGAAAACTTTTTTGTTCTTTTAATATTAACATTTTCTTAAAACTTGTATTTTAAAAAAATGATTTGTATAAAAATATTTTAATTTTTAATATATCATTTTATTAAAGTCTATATATTTGGTAGACCATTTAAATATTTTTCTTGATACGGAAGAGAAACTTGAGTTACGATTTTACGCCATCGCGTTGCGTTCAACCAACCAACCAACAAGCATCTGTCGCTGTCTTGGATTCGGATCGATGTTCGGGCCTTTATTGCGAAGAAGCATACTTCAAGGTTCAGCATCGCGAACTTGGAATTGTCTAACTAATTTCACTCAACTACTTTGGTGTAAATTGAAATATTTACGTGAACTGAGGGTAAGTTGAAATGGATGTGATTTATTATCAACACGTAGTTAGGGCTCCAGCAGAGTCGTAGAGAAACCAACATGGCGCCAGCATGTAAAATGTAAATAACTTGTGACATTTATTACAATGTCTTCATAGGCAAGTTAGCTATTTGAACTATTGTTTCGTATACACAGTCTTGTAGTGATATCTACATATGTTGCAATTTTCATAATTTTGGGCACTGAGCACCGTTTTTTTATTGTAAAATTATTGTAGATACGATAGCTACGTGATAAAAGTACCCAGTTGCAGGCGTCGCAGCTGTGGTAAAATAGGCGAACTTGTATTCTGGAATCAAGCATTAGTTTAGCCAGTCTATAAATAAACCTAAAACATTGATAATGTTTGTAATCTCATAGACATGGTGATTTTATTTCAAGGCTACAGTAATCGATCAATAATAAAATATGTTCAAAGTTAATATGATATTTCGAAGTAAGAGTGTTAAGTTACTTGACTTTGTTTTCTACTTTTAGCAAGCCTTTGAACCATGTATCATTGAATGGATACTTGCACAGATAGAAAGCAATCCAGTACTAAACATGTTATCACTCATATCATTAAATTGTCTTTTAGTGGCATTGTGATTTGCTCTTGTTTAGACTTCATTTGAGCTGTTTGGAAATGACTTATACCTCAGTTCAGGCTGCAAGAAACTTTAGCAGCTCTGACAGGACCCACTAGTGTTAGAGCTTTGATTTAAGAATTCTATCATCTTTTCTACATTTACTTAAGTTGCTTATATTCAAAGTGCATGCCAGTGTGAAGTTATAAATTTCCACTACGCACCTTGACTTATTGTCAATGGTTAAAAAAGTTTATGTTTTTCAGCTTAAACCGCTCGGATACGAGTATTTGGTATCTGTGTTATGGTAAGTGGAAGTACAAATGTACTTTCCTAAAGTATGTGGCTGCCAAAAATAATATCACATTTATGTTCATTAAGTGCTATATTATTTTTGACAGACACTCATTGTTCAGCATGTTTGGTTTATAATCGGAATGGCTTGATGCAATATTAAACAAGACTTATCAGGTATCTACTATGAAGGAATATTTTTCTCATTAAAGACATTTACATCTAGTAGCTTCATCATCATCAATCTTATACCCTGCCTGAGTTAAACCATTTGTTGACAGATGGAACTTAAGATTGCAACAACACAATACATTGATTGATACATGTATGGTATTGTCTATAAGAAGCTATAAATAAGTTAATTACAATATATTTATTTGAGAACACATTCTAAAGTAATCAGGAGTATGTAAAATCTTACAACTGTCACAAAATGGCTAACTTAATGAACAGGGTATTGTGTAATTCTTTCATGGTGGATGTGTTTGGAACTGTAGGCCTAGTATGAGTTTTCATTACGAAACTTGTTTGTCGATATCAAGTGTGTTTGACTCAGCGATTGGCCCGCTTCAAGATCGGAAGAACTCTCAACCAATCAGAGCGCCAAACGCGGTCGATATCGACGATCGAGTTTCGTATTGAAAACTCGTACTAGGCCTACTGATCGTTTTTAATGAATGTGTACTTACGGATGATAAAACCCAATGTTATCACACCTTATAATCACTGGTCCTCTAGGTATTCATTTCAATGTTTCTTCATCATCATTGTGGATATATATACATAATCATAATGATGACAAAGAAACATCTGGGGATATATCAATAGGGTATATAGTTTAATTCATTTAACCTGGCATAATTAAAATAATCATATGAGCCAACCTTTTCATGTTTAACATACATATTTATTTCATTATAATAGTGCAAGTCAAGTTGGGAATTCCTTTAAAGAAAATGGAAAAAAAAGTCATTCATAAACATTCAGATGAACTAACAAATAAAACACACACTATAATATACACTTTTGATGATACTCTTAGACTTAAATATTTTGTTTTACATGGACCAAAATTATACATAAACATTTTAGTACTTATATCTGTTTATTACTTTGCCATGTAGGCTTGCCAATAAATAACTCCTAATATTATATGTATACTCATTACTAAACTAAATATGACTTTAAAGACAATAATTTTTCTGTAACAATATTTAACATGAATATTATTATGTTGAATAATCTTAAGAAGTACTTGTACACAAGTGTATAATATCTTGTTGTTAATTACCAATTGATTAACAACAATAGGTTTCTGCTTACACAGCAAACAGCAACAGCCATGCTTATGGTACAAGCACCCCTTGGTATTCCAGCTGCCAATAATCAGTAATGTTGATATTTTTAGCTTGGCAGTCCACAGCTTGCTATTCCACTAATTGCTGATCTGCCTATGAATATATTTTGAAAAATATTTTAATATGCTGGAAATGCTAATATTTCTACTTCTTTGAAAGAGGTTGTACATGATGAGTAGGAGCATGTTGATCACCAGACGGGGCTAGTATGAACAGACAGCGTTACATAGATGCATACAAACAATTTTTAAAATCATAACAGAAACATTACTTAAAAACTAACTTTTACATAACATCTGTCATACTGGTGACGTTGGTTCACTCCTCGGTCTTTTGGACATATAATGGTAGTTTTTTCTGTTTTCAGATGCCGCGCACCCGTAGGAAGCACTATTCGTCGCATTCCAGGTCACGCTCCAGGTCGTATGAGGCGAAGCGTCGCCGTCTTGACGACGGTTCCACAGAAGGATCCTACAGGAAGCGGAGCCGCAGCCGGGGGGGAGTAGACAGAGAAAGGTCAGTTCGATAATATAATATACCTTTTTACTTGTAATAGGTACAAATAATTGATGCCACTTAAAGGTTTAGAATGATGAATCAGTATGGGAATAATCTAATGCCTACCTAAATCGAAGCTTCATTCTGTCATTTGTTATGACTTGACTCATCTTTAAATAATATACCTGAAGATATTTATTTCTTGGTTATTTACCTACTGTTGCTTGAATCAATGTAATTGTAATGTAAGTACATGACTGACTACATGTCCTTAGTCAACAACCTAATAATTTTCAACCTATGAAATGTTAGAAAAATATAAACTAATATATTTATGCACATTATTAAACCATTTTACATAACTAACTTGTAGTCTTGAATATAGTGTTGGCAACCAGCTGTGGCCTTGTTGATTATTTAGTTGGATGTAGATACTTCTGGAAGATTCAAACATGTACTTTGTATTAATTTTATCATCTAGAGTATTAACTAAGCATAGCATATTTCTCTCAATTGAGGCAGTATTATATTATGCTTTGTGGCCCCTATTTGTGTGCCACATTTTAAACACATCATCATCTCAGTGCCAATCCCAGTTGCATCCGAAGTCTTTTCAGCTTTGGAATTTGGGATCCGCTTTACCAGTCTTAACTGCTGATTTTGGCTAAACTTCTATATTTTCCGTGAAGCGACCCCTGTCTGGCCTCCACAACTCGATGGCGATATCGAAGCATTGCAGTTAGACCAATTGTTGGGCTTTTGAGGGCTCCAGAAACCCGTAACGACTGTCAGATGTTCGATGGCAACCAGCACCAACGGCTTAACGTGCTACTAGCGTGCCACGTTGTAAACCCATCACATTGAATATGAATATGATTTGTTGAAGAAGACATTATCTTGACAATGGAACAAATTACATATTAATTGACCTTATCCCAGACATATCATATGTACATGACCATGATATGCAAGTGTCTCTAAAATAATAAATTTTATCAATAACCCTATGATTCAAATTATTAAAAAAACCTGACCTGGTTTTAAAATATACACCCGTATATTTATATTTTCTACAAGAGCTATTAAGAAAATACTGAGATTACGTATCTCGTATTTTTTCGAGACCAATTATGTAAATACATTGATTTGATAATTTCCTGACTTCCTCATGTTAATTTCATTTTATTGATAATAATATATAATAAAAAATATGTATAGTAATAACAAGTAGTCTTAGTGCCATGGTAGAGTCACTAAAATGTTAATTTGCAAATAACTCTAAAGATTCTTATTCCTTATGGAAAAAATAATTAATAACTAGATTTCAAAATGTGCACATACAATATTAATATATATTGTTAGAGCTACTAAAAAAATTATCAATTCGTTACGTAAATATATGGACTTAACAAATTACCTAACTTCCTCATGTTAATTTAAATGGTCAATAAAATAAAAATATGTAGTATATAAATAGTGATATTAGTTCCGATTGTTTCTAACTGGGCCGATAATCATATATGTCATTATAATGTGAAATCGTTGTTTGTATTTTCTTTATCAGGTTATATCAATCTAATACAAAATTAACTTTATCCATTGCAGAAACAGTTGCTTTAGATCTTTGCCATCTGCCTTTTTTAATATGTTGAATTTTTGTTTAACAAATACTGCTAACTGTATTAATTAATTAACATGGTTATCGCAACAATAAATGTACACACAAATATTTGAGTTGCTGGTAAAGGCAATTTCTTTATTAGTAGCGACATCTTTTGGTCGACTATAGTTTCTGTTAGCGTTCACCTTTCCTTGGTGTCAGTTGTTGCTCGCTACTCACCACTAGGTGGCGCTAACTGTATCATAAAATTGTTATGAAGTATAATTTTACGGCATATCTATTATTACCTTGGATTAATTAGAATATTGCTATTGGTTTTTATATTTAAAATGAAATGTAGCATTTCTCACAGTTTTACTACATTGCTGTCCTGTGTAATGAAGTACATACTCTTACATCTGCACCTTGTGGTACAAATCAGTCAGTTTATGTGCAAGTAAGTCCCTGCAAGTTGCAGGTTTTCCTGTTTTTCAGTGTTGTTTGTAGGATAATCCATTGAAAGAAATATCTATTATTAATTGAGTTAATGGTTGTTGCAATTTTACAGAAACCATTTTCCTTATAGGTTTAATAATGCTCAGCCAGTTTGAAGTTTAGACTAAATAACATACCCACTGTTAGCAGTTTTGTTAGTTATTTCCTTGTCTTAGTACTATGTTAGTGTCAGCAGTTACTGGCAAATGATCTGTGTTGATAATTTGGGCTTATGAAGTATCGTCTGGATTTGGTTAAAACTTAAAAGCTTTTTTTTTTGTGATCACTAACAAAAAAAAGGCAATCGTATAATCTGCCTAAAATATATTCACTAATGATTGCGCATTATTTATCAATTAAAGTGATTTCGTTGTCACCGATATACGAGGAATAAAAATGCACAGATAAGTTAAGAGGGGACTCTAGTGGCCCTTTCTCTATACAAACGTATTCCACCGTTTTATTCGTGGATAACTCTTTTGGAGCATTTTTTTTCTACAATTTTACACCTTGTTTAAACGTACCCCTATAATTTGATTTTTTTTTTTTTTCAAAACAATTAATAAAAGAAAAATGATTCAAAATCCCAAAAAAATAACTCATTTTTACCGCGATGTTCAGACGACGATTAGACAAATGTTATAAGTTTTTATCAAAAAAGAAAAAAATTGAGATTTGTCGTGGGTTGAAAAAGAAAATAACGGAATACGAAACTTCTTTTGGTCACTAACGTTTTGTACGTAGAATCAAGCCTAAGCTGCACCTGTCTCTTTCGCGCTTACGGGGAGAGGTTGGGAGCAGCGCGACGGCAATAGTTCCTTCAAATACCTACTTATTTATCAAATTCTTCGGCACCAGAGTCCCCTCTTAACTTTTCTTGGTATTTAGAAAAAAAATAGCTCAGCACCAGTCTTAGCTAAAATGTTTTGTCGGTTACGAAGTTGTAAATGTAATCAATTTGGAAACAAGTAGTAGACTGTGATTATTTCTCTCTCCTCCCCCTTAGTATATTCCATCCAAAGGTTGTCTGTAAAAGATCGCTCTTACCGATTGAGCGCCCATTGTATCACTCTTTGTGAAATCTTTATATTTATGTTTCTGTAATCTATATGGTGTACATAATAAACGAGTATTCTATTCTATTCTAAAGTATTATGGCAGATGTACCTACTGGATAAACTGCAATCTTTCATATAGGCCTGCAAACAAAATGAACATAGCACCTTTAACCGGATCGATGCTACGGCTTATTATTACGCTGTTGTGTCGAGTACAGCTCTAATGTCGACACGTGTTACTTGTTCGGTCATTACGACTAATTCTCTATCATTACTTGTTTCCAATTGAAGCTACCAGTAACTTCAGATGGACAGAACACGGTTAGTGCAGTAGCCGAGCTATCGACTGGCTGCGCTGCGTGTCGCGGTTTCGATTCCCACACGGAACAAATAAATATTTGTACAGGTTCCGGGTCTGACTATTTTTGTTTGCGAGTTTAAATGTTTGTTAACGCAACCACGATACAGGAGTAATTCCTAGTACCTATGGGGCAACGATTTTTTTTTTAAAGAAAAGTAACTGCATTCAGTTTTTACATGATTACGGGTGTAATTTAAAAACAGCTAAATTTTTCATAGATATCCTGATATAGTTACTATTTATTTGCTTTATAATGATTTAGCCAGTATTCACCTACCTACTGAAGGGCTAAGGCATCGTATTCTTTTTTCTACTCAACTCTATCCTAAACCAATATAATACATATACCACCCCCCACCCCCCTGGAGTTCTCGCAGAACATGTATGAACCTTCCTGATTACTAAAAAAGTATAAATTATGAGTTATCTCTAACTTTTAACCACGCAGTAGACACTGACAAAATGTACGGTGTAATTGCCAAAAAAACCGTAACCGACTATTACACACAAAGATTACTCACTCTAAAAATTTGGTTTGCCGCCACCCTATAGGCCTGTCTTGCCCACCCCTAGGCCAGAAGCTGGGTACGCCCATGCATATCCCTTCTCCCAGGAGAACTGTCATGGAACAACGCGTCATAGTGACGTCACACGAATTCTACATCTCGCAATCGGAGTTTACCGTGCATCTAGCATACATACAACTTACCAATTTCAAGCATTGGGCAAGTGCCCGCCAGACATCACACCTGTCTGGTCGCAGGATCCTCCCTTTTCTATGGAGGATGAGTGAACTTTACTCCCTGTTCCTTATGCCTCCACATATTTAATCCTTTACGATATACGATGTGCAGTAACGCTCGGCAATTTTAAATACTGTTATGAAACCGTATACCTATCGTGCTGATAAATTGAAAGGTGTAGGTATTGTGCAGTTGGCTTAGATTCTGCTTTACTTATTTGTGAAGGAAAGATAGCCAGGATAAGTTTATTCGAACGTATTATATGGTAGTATTGAGCGATCCTAACGGTTTCTCAAGGTACGGGTTAGTGTACGGTATCTGCAGATTAGGGCCCGCTGTCGGGGCATAAGTCATATTGTGGGGAGTCGTGCCAGGTGAATGAATCGACCTCGCTTCCAACCACTGCTGCCCCTTACGGGACCGCACGCTTGTGTAATTCTATTTGCTATCTCCGATCTCTTATATTATAATTTGTCCTGGAATGTGAAATTATGTTTACGCGAATCTTAATATCTTAAAAATAGGTCAAATAAAATTCATTCGTCCTATTTAATATTTTAAAATAATTAAGTACTAAAAAATAATAGCAGCAGCATAAATGTGTGAGTTTTTTTTTTTTTTTTTTTAATATAAATTAATACACCAGCGCTTGACCGCAATCCCGCCTGATGGTAAGCAGTGATGCGATCGTTGATGGTAAAGTGCCCTAGTTTATTAAGAGCCTATTCACTGTAGCCTTGAAGATACTCAAATTGCAATTGTAGTTTACCCTTACCGGGACCGCACGCTTATACACTTCTGGACACATCTATTGGCCCACCTTGCATTTTCAGTTTGGTCCTAGCTAAAATTTTATATTAGGTCGAGCAAAAAGTTTTTATGCAGTTTTGAACCTGGCACAGCTGTGGCACTTTTCAGGCCGGACACATCCAAAGAAATGTGATTGCTCAACTTAATTTAAGTCGATCTGCGGTCCGAAATGTTTATCGGAGGTACCTAGAGACTGGCTGCTTTGGCCGTCGCCAAAGAAGGCCACGATCTAGGGTCACAGCTGAAAGGCGGGAACGATTCATCGTGACGACCAGCTTGAGAAATCGTCACCTTACCTCCATTGAGATACAAAATCAACTTCGCGACTTCCACGGAGTATTTGTGAGCGCTCGAACTGTTCGGAGAAGGTTAAAAGAACGCGATATGGTACCACACAAGCCAGCTAATGGGTCCAAACTAACGCGAGCCCACCAAACAGCGCGCCTTCATTTCGCACGCACTCATTTAAATTGGACACAGCAAGATTGGAGCCGTGTACTCTTTTCTGATGAGTCTAAAATTGTGCTACATGGCAATGATGGAAGGAAGAAGGTCTACCGACGTAAGTGAGAGCGTTTCGCACAATGCTGCTTTGAAGAGAGGGTTGCTTATGGTGGTGGCTCATGGACTGTCTGTGGCGGTATAACCGCGAGCGCAAAACTCAACTTGAGGTTGTTATAGGACCACGGCTGCCAACATTAAATGTTGAAAGGTACAATCGCGAGTGCTTAGGACCTCACGTGATACCATACGCGGGCTGTGTGGGCCCAAATTTCCTTTTTATGCATGACAATGCAAGAGCCCATACGGCCGGCATCGTCGGGGAATATCTTCGGGATGTGAACATCACAGTTATGGACTGGCCAGCCAGAAGCCCAGACATGAACCCCATTGAGCACATGTGGGACGAGCTAAAAAGACGCGTTAGGGCTCGTCAGCCAGTTGCCCAGACGATGCAGGAGTTGAAAACTGCCATAGAAGAGGAATGGGAGATGATCCCTCAAAATTTCATAGAGCGGTTGATAAACTCTATATAATCGTATGAGAGCTGTGGTATATGCCCATGGAGGCAACACGCGTTAGTAAATTAAACCTTTATTTGGTAAAAACATGTTATATATTGAACAACCAATCGCCTTTAACAAGGCGCATATCCGACTTGTTAGGCGTAGCTCCATGTCGTATGGTATTCTGAATTCAAATTTAAAACAATACGATCGAAAAAGACGGTAAAATGTATCAGGTTTAAAATTGCGTCAATAGTTTTTGTTCAATCTAGCAATCATATTTCGGTAGGGGCCATCGAAACCTAAACTCTAAGGTGGGCCAATAGATGTGTCCAGAAGTGTATAATTCTATTTTCTATCTCCGAACTTGTATAATTTCTCTTGGAATGTGAAATTATGTTTGCGCGAATCTTAATAACATCTTAAAAATAGGTAATATAAAATCCATCATCCTATTTAATATTTTAAAATAATTATTAAAATAATAACAGCAGGTTGTAAGTTTAATATTTTCCCGAAGTGGTAATCTCTAAGAGTTTTGGGAGATTTACGATTTGGTAAATGTTAGACTTTTAAGACTGATTATTATTATGCAACAGGTTTTTTAAATAGTTTTATAAAGAAAATGAAAAATAATCAAACAAGAACTTCGATTATTTTAAAATACTAAAAATTGTTAAACGATAAAAGATCACTGGCATTAATTTACAGTAAAAATAATTATTCGCGAACAGCCGCCCATGTCTTTGTTCTTCTTGTCAGCATAAATAACAAATTATCTCGCCATTGCAATCTTGTTTTTTTATGTTTACAGAGATCATCCGAAGCGTCTGACGCAAGACCGCACCAAAATTTATGTAGACGTGGATTTAAAACGATAAACAAGTAATTTCACAGAGTTACCATTAAAAAATGGTCTGTGTATGTGCAATATCGAGTTTGACGGCGTTTTTTTGTAGAGGCTCGTCAAGAGGTGCCAATCAATTACTGCATGATTAAGTATGTGGTTCTTTTGTACAAATTGGCAGCACAACTTATGTTGCTGCTGTCACACGTGGCTGACTAACGTAACGGCCTTCCATGTGTGCCGTTCCGTGGGAACGCACTTGACTTTTATTATCAACTTTTCTTCATTTGGCCACGCTAACATTGACATTGATTCGTTTACCCTATTGACCAAGATAGGTGGAAGGGTTTTTCCATATTATTTTTGCATTTATTGACATGCAATAAAAAACTTTGTTTATTGTATCTTCTGTACATTAAAAAATGACGTCAAGTTAAAATACTTACTCTGATCTTGTGCAAAATTGGTAAATAATATAAACGGCAATTCGCGTAACAATCTATCAAAAAATATAGTTTAAAAAACATGCTTTTAAAGAATATCAAACTTAAGAGTTAAAAATTATTTTAAAATTTAATTTATAACAATAGTATATAAACAATACTAGTATAAATGAGAAAAAAGCATGAGGCGCTTTGTGCCATAATTTTCGTATATTGCAGAGAGAGAGAGAACAGACAGAATAGCAAGTGCTAAAATTCGTAATGATTACGTTACCCAAGTAACTAAATCTAAACTAAAAAATAGTTTGCCTGCACAAATAAATTAAAGGTAAGGTTGAAAAAAAAAATGAGTTAGAGACTGACAAACAAACAAGCAAACATACAAGTGAAACTAATAAAAAGCATGTAAAAATCCTCTAGTTTCTCTACTATTACTACATACTACTATATTCTATTTTGTCAAGTTTTGACTTTTGTCTGTTGCCGAGATGAGACTGCGACTAGATTTTGAGCGTTTTACATTACAAGAATTGAGCCTTCTGATTATGCAAAAACGAAATGTACATGAAAAAATATTCACTGTAAATTACATTGGACTGATTGAATTAATATAAAATTGCGAATGCAGTCTGCTCTGTCGCTGCAAGCATTACGCCGGAATCCAGTTCTGTTTTTTATTTTCAGGGTAGCGTGTAGTTTTTCAATCGTTTTGGAACCGTCCAGTGTGTTGTACATGGACATTTTCAATGCCAATAGCTGATTCGAGTAGTGAAGTAACCTAAATACCAGCCTTCAATATTGTGGATGGCATTGTTTCGCTGCGTAACTTTACCCGGAAAAACATTACTGGCAAACGGCATTCATACTCTTTAAATATTGTGTATTAATACAAATTCAGACGATATTTGTATGTTAAATTGTGAAACTGCTATCCTAATCTTAAGAATACGATGTGCTCCAGCACTATATTGTTGAATGTTTACTTGTTCATCACGTTCGCAGTTTATAAACTTCGAGTATTGAACTGGTCATTGTAATGAATTCTTACTTATACCTAGTTACTAAGGTAAATTGAGTTAATGTTACAGACATTGCACTTAAAAGTTACATTTTTCCAAGAGGCCAGTGAACCCTGCTCAAGTGTTCCGGATTTTAGCTAAATATAATAACGAAATGGACACCAAGGATTATAAATTGATATTTTGCACAAAGGCCCAGCGACAGTAATTGCTCGTTTGTCGGTAAATTGAGCATGTACGTGTTGTGAAAATGATTTCTTTAATCGCACGCCCGACTCTGACTCAAGGATGCTACGGCTAATTCCAAACTGTAATTTGCAACAATCAGCGCCTTCATATATATACGACGAATAATCACAACCTAATGAATAACCATCGCACGATATTTTTTATTCTCAATGGTACGATAATGCTGATGTACTTAAATGACTGTACGTGTGTATGTTTTCATTCTTGTCATCTTGTCTTTTGCGACGATTGTATGCCAAGGACCTCTGAAAGGTCGTTTACTAAAAACGGTACCTAATCTTTATTTTATCTGTAAGCCAATAATGTTTTATTTTGGTTACAACTAAATGAAACCACGTCATATTTGATTTGATTTGTAAATTCCTAACTGTATTGCGCACATTTTTTTTTTCTTTTGACTCATTGTAACGTAAAACAGATCTGAATTGCTATTGTTTTTGAAACAGTATGAAGATTGCCAAACGAGGAAGCTTCCAAACGGCATTGTTTTTTAGTGAAAAGTGCTACATCGGACGACGAATTGCGTCCATGGCGAGCACCAATTATCGCAAGAGCTGGTGTTTCGTGTATAATGCAGGTGACAAATGCTGGCAAACGCGCGGGGTGGGGGCGAGAGGCGTTGTTCTTGACACAGTAAAACTAGAAGTGCAGTAGGTAGGTGCAGCTGCGGCCCACGCTGAGCTTTTTGCAAGCTGCTAATACGACTATTCACAACCGGTTTTTTGAGCTTTAAATGAGCTGCATTCTTGCCGTTTGGTAGTTTGTATTATGTAAAGACAAAGCCGATGCGTAATATAGTTCCAAATGTACCATTTAAGTATCGAGTTGTCTGAAAATATAATTTGTATTATTCCTTATAATCCTTATTATAATACGCGATGATAACTAGAGTGCACGTATTTACGTTGAGCAATGAACCGGATAGGATGCCTGTTAAAATAACAAAATAGAAGTAAATGGGACATTAATAACAATATATGTACTATGTAGTACCATTATTATTAGGATTTAAGCGTCGAATATAGCAATTTATAATATTTTTGATTTCACCACGTTCCTGACTCAGTAAGACACGCGGTGCGCGAGTTTTATCTGGCGTGATCTGGATAGATCTCGACAAAGAAACGCTTTCCATATCGCGAGGCGGAACGCTGCCGCCCGCTGCTGCGATTTATGTCTCGTACCGCCACGTCCGATATAATGCGATTGAGGATTTATACCACTTGCCGGTTGTCCGTTCGTTACTCCGCACCTTCGACTTCCTAGGCACTCATTTTATTACTACGCGTTCATGACCGATACATTTTTACACGCTTTAAACTTAAAGTTCACAAAGTCTTAATGATGAGTGTCTGATTCGGTGGTGGAAAAAACTATTGCTACTTCCTCAATAGAATACTACCCGTATGCTGTCGTATCATTTTTTGACAAACGCAAGGTAATATTCATTAAAGAAAATTATTTCCTTGCTAACGTATTGGATTATGAAGGCGAGGTCGCATCTCATCATATCCTGTTAATTTAACAATAGCTCACCGAACCGCGCTTATCGGCCTTGCGTCGTCTTTGCTGTGCGAGGGCTTTATCAGGGTCTTCTCTGACACGGCGCCTTTACGTCTATACTTTTATGACGGAAATTATTTAAGCACTATTTATCATTTCGTCAATTAGAGTTTGGCATTGATCCAAGATTTCTATTCTAGTAAACAAGAACGCTTAATACTCGTATAACTAAAAACACATTGTATTGTTATTGTGCTGAGAAAAAAAATAAAGTAAGATCTCGTTCGTCTTTTTTAGCCTGCCTTGGCCTCCATATTACTCGAAGTCGGCACTATATTATGTTTTCACGTTGATTCCCTTTAGTCAAGCGCCACCGTAGCATTCAGCCATTTCATTTTCCTCTATAAAACTCCTGTCATCACACAATTTGGGGAATCATGAAACAGAAGTAATTTAGTCTATTTCTATATTCAATTATCCTCCTGTACAATAATATCGTAGTAATCTTACAATATTAAAACTAAGTGCATAGTAATTATCAAGTCGCTTTGTAAGTCCTCAATATAACACCTTGTCCTTATACATAAACCCCCTTATTCATAAACGCTGCTTAAAGTTAACTAGTGATTAGCGATTTTTCAAACATACGTTTTAGACGCCAGCAGGTCACTTAACTTTAAAAATCGATTATGAATAAACCCCTTAAACACTGTGGTGTTTATTCATAAAGGATGATTTAATTTAAGTGACGTTAAAAGGTCAAAAATGTATGGTTAAAGAATCGCTAATCACTCGTTAACTTTAAGCAGTTTTTATGAATAAGGGGGAAAGGGTGTATCTGACGTCGACGCACAAACGAGTATCAGGGATCAAGCAGTTCGGCTATGGAATGACTTGCCCGTGTCCATAAGGCGTGCTCAAACTCTGTCCACTTTTAAAACTATGATAAGAAAGCACCTCCTCTCTCTTTAAACATGTCATTATATTTTATCTGCTCTTGTATAATGTTTATTATAAATTAGATGTATATATTTAGTTAAACTAGTATGATACATTTAACGCACATATTTATTGTATACTCTATGTAAATAGTACACTGTAGACTACCTACACTATTTCTCTCTCCTTCTCCTTAGTATTCCATCCAAAGGTTGTCTGTAATAGATCGCTCTTAGCGATAAGACCGCCCATTGTGTCACCCTTTGTAGAAAAACTATCCTATCAGCTGATTTAATAGGGTTTACATCAGGGATCAACGTCATACCAACAAACCCGCACGGCGGCACGCTTGCAATGTTCAAAGGCCGAGCTGACTTTTTTTTTTAAACACTGAGAAATCTGTAATCGTTAATTAACGACATAAATGACTATCATAATTTTATTAGTGGCATGCGGTCTAGCCTTTTCGTGAAGTTTGCGTTACGATGTCAGATACACCCTATATACAGTCATGAAGACTGTCAGCTGGAGCCGTAGTCGGAATCAACGACCGTTTAGTGAGAGATCGGCGATTTATTACGCCGGTGAAGTGTATCTAATTCTTTGACTGTGTAAAATTAAACCAGCCATTCGGAACATACTTTTCTATTATTAGAGTACATATGTTGCCAAATTGGAAAATGATTGAGACTTTGATCGACTGTCCAATTATAAGAAAATACCACGTGGTACATTTGCGTGGTTATGAAATGCCAGTGGTCATAAATACAGATAGTTATAAATAATATTTGAGCCAGCAAATCTATCAGTAAAGCTCTTAGTGTCGTCGTTGAATTCTATAAATCACTCATCTTGGGCCCTACTTGGATAGTTTATAAATCATTCCTACGATAGCCACGACTTTATATTTATCCATGTCCATGTTTGTAATAACAAACGTTATTCGATCGACATGGTATTATAACGATCCTTATGATAGACGTGTCAGACCCCGTTATACCCATTAAAGTGTGAAAAAGATGTCCTTTCGTTAAAAGTTGACCACAAAACCTCGAGTGATGCGACGTTGTCATCGCAACAGTCAATACTTGCGAACAATGATACCATTGTCACGTCCGCGGAAATCGGCTCGGATAGACAAGAAAGAGTTTCACTCTCTTTCCAATCGGTTTTGAGAAAATTGCGCACACGACGCCGCCAATCATGTTGTGTTGGCTAAACGTTCATTATGTTGACATAAAGACTTATAGGCTCTCTGGTGAATAGACACAAGAAAATCTGTCCATAACTTATTAGTTACGCGATTTGTTTATGCAATTACCACACAATGAGCAATCATGATGAAGAAAATATACGAGTAGCTCCGATAGGTAGAAAGACTGAAAATTTCCTAGTGCGCACGAGTTGGGTCGCTGAAGAAATGCACAATATGCACCGTGACATGGCACCTGGTCGTGGCTGGTTGGAAAGGAGCCGTTAGTCGCGTTTAGGTGCGGACAGGAGCGCGGGCCAGCCGGTGCAGGATCGATTAGTGAACCGGTCCCCACAGTACGTTGACTCCCGAGGGCCACTGTCTGTTCTTGCGAACGCGAATTATGCACCTCTCGCCATTGCGGCACTTCCCCCACCATTACCCCAAACACGCAGGCTTTTGTACTCACAACTCGGTTACGAAGAATTCTCTAGTGTTGCCTTATACTTATTTCTTTAGCTGTTATGCACAGATATAAGTAATGATCATGAGGTAGGTAATCTAATTCATAAGTCAAATCATATAGTATGAAAATAATAAGTAGATGGCAGGATTCTTAAAGGTGTTTTTTCCTTGGCGAAGACTAGTTGATTGAAGGTGCAGTAAACCACACAACTAGTTTCACTCCATGGATGACGGGTTATACCGGTGTCTTGTTGTTTTTAACTACACTTGTCCGCTTTTGCGTAATTACTGGCAGGTGCGCCGGCGTAGCTCTGTCGTTTGAGACAATTATAGGAAATAGCTAAACTTTTTCGCCCATACATACCGGTTTAATGCACTGCACCACAACGAAACAATCCCGGATGCTGTAGAAATCGTATTCGTTAAAACTATTATTATGAAAGAAAAAGAACTAATAACGCAGACATACACAACAATGTAATTATAAGTTCTGAGGTCTCATATAGACCAAAAGACAATAGTGCCGTTTTAAAAATATTCTGACATGCCTACTCGCTTTTGCAAAAGCGCAACATGATACAAATATGAGAAAGTTTACTACTAACCATTATAATTGAAAATCTAAGAATCACGAAACTAAGTAATGAATATCAAACTTGACTCCAATAATTTGTTTAGCTGGCACCTAGTAAACTGGTGAAGAGTAAACAAGAAGTAGTCAGTCCTGATTAAAAGTGATAAAGCTGTCTGGTATCGTCCTGGTAATGTGAGGGCCTAGCGGGGAGGCGGGAGGCGCCTCCGGGCGACGAACCCGCGTGGGTCGGGGGTCAGCGGCGCGACACGCGTTCATTAGTGCATTCGTGCGCTCGCGCAGCCCTCCCTGTACATGTTACAATATGTGCACTTTTGGATGTTTGCATTTCTTAGAACATTGACACGCGACTCCTTCCATTATCATTGCTCAAGCTGCCCGGAACGTGAGGTATCTCACTGCGTGTAACTCCTTAAACATATGTCGTCTTAGACAAAGACAGAGAGTCTGTTATTATTCACATAAAGGTCGGTCAACTGATGTTGACGAAGGTCCCATCACGGAAGCCGTAAATTTTTATGTTCCGTCCTGTCCAAATTCAAGCAATATTTATAAAAGCTGTAAAATTGCGAATATTTTCATAAATAGTGTCTTTTGATGTTTACTTTTGCTTTAATGTGCGATTTACGAGCCCGACCCGGTTAATTCGTCATTTCTTTGTCGAGTACACACCTATTGTTGAATTAAAGGTTTTGCGAGGACATTGCGCTTCTCAGGGCCAACACGAAGTTTATTGTGGTTTTATGTTTTCCGTAGAATTCGTACTCACTTAGGTCTTTGTCACTAAATAAACGTAGATATTCACTAAGTACTTGTTCCTTTGATTAATGTCTACCCGTTCGCCTACACTTGAAATTTTGTTTAATTTTAAACTTTCGATTTCATTTCACAATAAGTCTAGAAGACTTATTTTGACTGGCGACCATAATAATGAAAGTTGAGTGTTTGTCGGAAGGGGTCTGTGCTTTTGCAAATTGTTATTGAGCTTATTTATCTAATTCGTAAAGGTAGACATATGCAATGAATTGTATGAGTCAATCGAGAAAGTAAACCAGTAAGCATTGTTCCGAGTGGATGCGCGTTGTACTGAGTGCGTGGGCACAGGCATCGGCGCGAATTAAAGCAGCTCTCTATTCATTACTCATCGTTATTGCTATCGCCATTTTGGAAGACGAAAGCGAGTGTAGGCTTCGGTTTATGTTCTATGAAGCCGACTAATTAATTTATTTTGAGATAAAAGGGTCTTTTTATATATGTTACCACGGTCACTACTCACTCCACATGAGTGGCTTTTTCATAAATTGATTCACGCTCAATGAACGCTTATTTGAGCGTACCGAAGCTTCTAATTTTAATAGTACTGCATTTATAATTATACATGTGCGAAGCATTAAAAAACAGATAAGGTTCATTTGCAGGAATTAACTATGTACTATCAAACTACATATTTTATTCCTAGAAAGAAAAGCTGTAATAGCAGTATTATCCATAAATAGCATTACTTACGTTAGCTGCAATATTATCGACTTTTTTACGAGACCTACGGATTGGAAAGACGTGATAAAGATGTTAAGGCCAAAAGCGATTTTATAATTAAGTATACAGAAATTACGTAATCCATGTAGGAAGTATATTGAATGACAAGGGATAGATAGGGTTTTCTGGAGGGCAGGTGGCAGGAAACGAGACCTTAACTCAACCATAAACCAACGGTTTCTAAAACAACAAAAGCTTTGAATCCCTTGTTTTCAGTTGCATTGTTGCGTGTCGGTCCAGGACAGAAGGGTGCAAATGTGTATTGTGCAGTCGTCTAGAAACAAATATAGTCACAGGAATGTTAACATGCCTGATGCACTATAATATGTTAGTGATGCATGAGAGGCTACTTTGTCGAAGTAAAACTAAAGTACCAACCTAATTACGTTTATGAACGTAGACAAGCACAAGGACAGTCTGTCAAATACCTATCTTGTAATAAAAAATGTTCAAATTCTAGTTGCAATCTCTGCAAAAATCAATATAAAAAAATTTTGTAAATTAGTTTTTTTTTATCAGATTGCGAATGAGATTCCAAACGTTCTTAAAAACACGAATTGCCCTTGTTGACAAGCGTACTTGTGGAAACTACTAATTGGCTTGTATCCTAAAAAATAATTTAATGTCCATCAGATAGATTTATAAAAAATATTGAACACGTATTTTGAATTTTTTCTTTCATTCGAATACTTAGGTAGATATATTGATTTGAAATGTCACAGTGGGGACTAATTACGTCATGCCGTGGTATATTTTGTACCACGGCGTGACGTAATTAGCCCCCACTCTGTAACTTTAATACGCTATATCTCACGTGGTTTTTTGTAATTTCGACAAAATAAAAAATATGGGTCTTAATTTTTTTTATTATCTACAAGACGGACTAATTATTTTTTTGATTTTCAAACCTTGGATACATCCCTATTGAATCTAACTTCTGAGTTCTTATAAGTGACAAATAATTGGGTGTGTTAGAATAGTTACTACTTGCTTATAAATGGAGTTCAGCATATTCCGACAAAGTCTTGTAAAGTGTTTTTTTTTATATGTATATTTTTAAGTTATTTATGTATTATAATTACTAGAATCAAACTTACGTGCGGACGACAGCAGGTCAAGCTACCCTAAACTGTCAAATATTCCCAAGCAAACTTGAGCCTTAATTCTTTAGAAATAAAGTTAAAAATCTAATAAACAAATCTGACAGATTGTAATAGCTTGATGTGCTGTCGTCTGTACTATGTATACTAGTAATACGAATATACTTGGATTGGATAAAAAAAAACTTTTTTGCGTTTGTTAGCCTAATTTAGAAACAACTACTTTACGTCACGTTATGGTATGGTCCTTAGGGTATCCTGGTAAACGAGGTGATGACTTGGGCAGAAGCTAATGTAATGTATCGGAAAGTGATTAGATTCCTACGAATGCGACAGAGTGAGAAACAAAGGTGTTTACTTTTACTAATATACACAAAAAGTATAATTATGTGATTGTTCATTGTGGCAGACGAGTCTTGTAGAAAGTATCCGGCGCGTGCAAGAACTGAAGAACGGTAATTGCGACCGTATTGTTATATCTACTGTTAATAATTATTAACACTACTACCACTATATGGGAAATTAGCCAGCCATTTTGTTAAACATCATCATCGTCATCATCATCATCAACCTTTTTTATTGTCCCACTGCTGGGCACAGGTCTCCTCTCATACAGACAACAACAACATACAACAACAACAACATATTTTGATCTAATTTTTTTGTAGTGATCGCAACATTTGTATCTTTCAGAAAATGACTTCGATATAAAAAAAAATTTTTTTCGTGGCATAGCGGTAGCGAACGCGGCCGCTGCTCAAGGAAGCGCGGGTTCTATCCCCGGGCAGTGCAAATATTTGTATGCATAAATACCTATCAATATTTGCACTGGTCTGGTCGTGCCTCGAAAAGTACGTTAAGCCGTTGGTGCCGGTTGCCATTCGAATTTCTAATGACTGTCGTTACGGATTGTTGGAGCCCTCAAAAGTTCAACAATTTGTCTACCTGCAATGCTTCAATATCCCCGGGTTGTAGTGATCAGACGGAAGTCGCTTCTCGAAAAATATCGAAGTTTAGCCAAAATCAGCAGTTAGACTGGTAAAGCGGACCCCAGACTCCGAAGCTGAAAAGCTTCGGATGCGATTTTGAATAACGCTGAGTTGATGATGATGAATGTAGGTACCTAATAGATAATGGACATTATAAAAAGGTTTTATTATCAAGTAAGAGATCCACTTTAGGAATACTTACTATGCAGGAGAAATAACTAATTAATATAATTGCAATTAAAATTACGTGTTTAGTGAGCTTCAATAAATAATACATACAAAGTTCTCGGGATATTTTCCCAATATGTCTGTCTTTTGTCGATGAGTAGACCTTTATTATAGATTAAATAATATTTGTACTCTTTTTTACCTGTAACTTTCCTTGGTGGTTATGATACTGTTTGTAATCGAAAGTGAATAAAGTTAGATAAAGCTTTACTCTTTTTTACCTGTAACTTTCCTTGGTGGTTATGATACTGTTTGTAATCGAAAGTGAATAAAGTTAGATAAAGCTTTACTCTTTTTTATCTGTAACTTTCCTTGGTGGTTATGATACTGTTTGTAATCGAAAGTGAATAAAGTTAGATAAAGCTTTCTTTTCGATCATATTATTTTGCAGTAAATAATAACAGAACCAGCAGAAACCGTTACACTTATTTTGGTATTTTTAAACTGTAAGATAAACTGTAAATATTGGGATGAAATTAATTGTTTTGGAACGCCCGCGACCATTTCCCCAACCGCAGACGAAGTTGTTCGCCTTCGATTCCAATCGTAAAATTACAGGTTAAAGTAAATTTCCTTATGTTTTAATGGTTGCTTGAAAGTGGAAGGAGATCCATTCCAAAAGTTTTAATATTTAACATATAAAAAATAAATGGTCATTATCTTCAAGAACAATAAAGTGGTCATGTAACTTCTCTAATTATATAAAACTAAATAAGCCAGAATAAATTTTAACATCTTATGTCTCGTTTTGACGATAATCTAAATCAAACCATATTACGTACGTATACGTACCATCATTACTTTTTAACATAGGTATCCAAAAGAGCCTTTCTCTCTCAAAATAACTAACCGTGACATCTTTTCACTTTCGCCATTACTGTGTCAATCAGATTCTGAAACAATTTGCAGTTAGCAGATATTAATTAGCTTAATTTTATAACAAATTAGGTGTTGCGCCGTCTATTCGCATGCGCGCTGAACTATTCTTTCTAACACAAAACCTGTATTTTGTGGGATCCAGCCCTGACGGGTATCGGCAGACAGTGGGCGTTCAGTGAAAGCTTTCAATGTGAGCTTATTTATATTTGTTGATTAGAACCATTAGTTTATAAACTCTCCATTTCGTAGAATAATTAGTAATAAAATGTTAATGTTTCGCAATTATAAGTCTTGTTTTATTGTGATATCAATTTAATTACGGATATAAGTATTTTAATGTAATAATAAAGACAAAGCATGTTAGGCATAACGGGTAATCAATTATCAATGAAAAAATTAACGTTAACGGTTCGGGTAATTCAATGTTGAAATCTGTTACAACGAAGAGAGTCTGATAACCAATCTCCATTGTATTCATATGAGCGCCAATCGATTTTAATGTACCAAATAAAGATGCGTATGTTTGTTAAATAGTACCAAATCCGTTATGTTTGAGCTTCATGGAACTCATAGGACCTACATAATGCTTTATTGTCTCGCCACGGGACGCGTGGGTGATGATAACTCGTTCTACAGTATATAGGTCAAATGCAGTAGGTACAGAGTACAGACAAATACATAGATATAATTTATCGAAATGTGATTATTTCAATATTTACCAACAGCGTATGTACACAGACTTGACCTAAAATACACATGTTTAAGTACAATGGTGAAGAGAAGACAGACATTATGAGTTCACAAGACGTTTTTGAATGTAATGCGATATGAAAAAATGTAGGGTATTAGAACAAGTGCGAACCTAGACCAACAACAGTTAAGCTTTAGCTTCGGTTCTGACTCAGCATCGGTAAATGATCACGTTAACCCGAATTGTCAAGAGCACTTACGTATTGTCTTTAATAGCTTTATTTATTCTGATTGAAATGTATCCGTTCTTACTCGGTGTGAGTGTGTATGGCTGTGGGTCCTAATAGACATGTAGCACTAAGTCCATTGCTATATGTACATATATGGTTAAATGAATAATTATACCTTCTAAGCTATTGACGAAAAACATATTTTATTGAACCATGACTTTGTCCGTCGATGTCGCATGCAAACGAAGAACATTGAAAAATATAGACGTTTGTCTTTGAACATTGAATGTACAATGTACAGCGTGCGGATATTTATTATAATATATCGCTTTATTCGTTACTGGCTGCTCGCCCCGGCTTTCTCCAGATGCAATATTTTTTCAATTTCTCGCAATTATCTTAAAACAAAAAAGAAATACGCCAAATAAGTGCAACCTTAATATGAAGTGATGCGCTTAAGTATGCATTCGGTAACTACGTTTTTATCATGTAAACATCATATACATATGCCTGAGTCGATATCGCTGCTGCTATTTGAATAACCAAATTGTTTATTTCGTTGACATTATCATTCCTAAGTGGACACAACCAAAATGCTAATTCTCGATTTGAGCAAGTTTTAACTGTTATTGTGGGAAATCACTATTTGTCAGTCCATGAAGATGTGCTCTCATATTCATTCGTAATTATATTTTTTCAATCTCGGGTCTATTATACTGGAGACGGTTGAAAACATGCTATTATGACATCTGCTCGCGTACCTCTGTCAATGACGCGAAGAGTCTGTCGAAAATCTCCAGCAAATACAAAAAGTAATCCCGCCCGTGAGAACAGAGGAGCTATCGACTGTAGCTTCAAAAGCGTGTTTGATTGGTAGGTTTTCAACAATAGTTAAACTTTAAGGCTCGACCGAGATCTCGGTCTCGGTCTCTGCGTTCTCGACTACAAATTCAACCGAGAAATTTGTCTCGGTTCTCGGCTAATTATCGACGAGATTCTCGGTCATGGCCGAGATTGTAACTTTGTTCGGATCGGCATTCAAATTGTTTGCAACTACTTACCGCAACACGTTTCAAAATGAAATATGTAACTGAAAGCGAAGTTAACTCAGCCAAGCTTCATATTATCGAGACTCTCACTCTCAATGAAAATATAGGATCAGATTCTCGTCAGATGACATGGGCATCTTCAACTAACTCGTCAAACATGGCTGCAACTAATCAATCCATCTTATGGACAGCTCATGATTCCATAGAGTTGGAAGACGAGCCAATGACCAATAACGAAGAATACAGTTCGAAATAGCGCTAGAAAGCATTCTTAGAGAGCCAAGATTGCAAAGAAATGCTAAATTTTTTAATATTGGTTTGCGTCACTTTATAAGGTGCTTAGGCCTGCAGCAATTAAGTTTTTATCTGCGTCGCCTACTAGCGTTGCAAGTGAAAAGTTGTTTAGCAAAGCAGGGGGGCAATCGCGCTAAAATAATTCAACCAAAACAGAATTGGATTGCAACCAAACCATAACTTTTGTTATGTTTCGTATCGCGCTAACGGTTTAACCACAATTGGAACGTAACTGTTGTCAAATGACAAAGTTGAAACAAAGTTAACTTTTTCTATGCTATGTCAAACTTACGTCTAAACAATTAGATTTACTTATAATTGATTTAGTTTTAATTATTATATCTGATGAAATGTATCACTCATACCTACATGGATTTTACTTCAACCGAAGTTGAAACTTTAGCGCGATACGAAATATGATTGAAACTAAACCATAACTTTAACTGGATTAGATACGAACAAGAGTTGAACTTCTTCTGTTTTATTTAGCGCGATTACCGCCCTGGACAGTTGTATGACGTGAGGCGTCACTCTTTAAAGTAGGGATGTGACGGAGGTAGTTATATCGGAACCGGGACCGGAGTCGGGAGTTTTTAAATTTTATTTATCGGAGTCGGAACCTGAGGCGGAGGCAGGGTCAGAAGTTGTGGTAGGAGAGAGAATGTTTATTTAAACACAAAAAACATTATTCAGTCAATTTTTTCATTTACATTTTTTATTGTAAAATTAAACACAAACAGTGAAAAGAAAATTGACATGTTTCTAATAACCTCCGATTTAAAAGTATCGGAACCGAAGGTATGATAATAATCGGAAGTTCCGGCTTAACGGAGTCGGAGTCGAAGCTCCGTAACATCCCTGCTTGGGACTTTCCCTGCAAAGGGAGAAAATGGCGAAAAATTGCTTTTTTATGTTATAACTAGAGATCCGCCCCGGCCTCGCACGGGTGCAATGCTGATACTAAATACACTACAGAAAACTGTTAACATTGTATAAAGAAAAGCGGACTGCCGCTACCGCTACCCCGGACGGAACGCGACATATGCTGTAAAGGGAATATAAATCTAAAATTATTAAAAATAAAAATCACGATGGTGAAATAGGGGTTGATTGTAAAGGGTTGAAAATTCAGGGTTATGTATTTCTAATGCGTATCATTAAAAAAAAAATTAAATTGAAAAAAAAAATAGGGGTGGACTTAACATTTAGGGAGATAAAAATAGATGTTGTCCGATTCTCAGACCTACCCAATATGCACACAAAATTTCATGATAATAGGGAAAGCCGTTTCGGAGGAGTTTAACCACAAACACCGCGACACGAGATTTTTATATATTAGATATAATGTTATTTAACTTTGATTATTAAAAAAAATAATTGGGTTAAACAGCTAGTACTGTATTAAAAAGTTTACAGCATTAAAAAAAAATTTTTTTACGCTTTGACTATTCTCGGTCTCGGTCTCGGCCGAAAAAGAAAAATCTATCTCTGTCGAGCCTTATTAAACTAATTATCTCGGACTTTTTTTGTTATGTCCTCTATAAAACTGTAGTCATCATCATCAACAACAACCTTTTTATCGTCCCACTGCTGGGCACCGGTCTCCTCTCAGACAGAGAAGGATTGAGCGTAATCACCACGCTTGCTCAATGCGGGTTGGCGATTTCAGATGTTGGAAGATGTTTTCTTTCACCTTGTAATCAGTCATTGGTGTCTAAGATTTACGCAGAAAGTACATATAACTTATATATATTCTATATCCTAGCATATAATTTACATTAATATACATTTCATCAGGGATAATGTAGGTTTCTAATGGTGAAAGAATTTTTCAAATCGATCCAGTATTTTCGCCTATTCAACGCAAACAAACAAAGAAATCTTTCCTGTTTTTAATTTTAATCTATACTAATATATAAAGCTGACGTAGAGATGACGACGATGAAGTAGAGACTATGTATGAGGACATCTCTAAAGCCATACATAGCTCTAAAACTCATTACAGCGTTATCATGGGGGACTTCAACGCTAAACTTGGTAAACGGAGTGGTGAAGAGCTCGGACTGGGAAATTTTGGATTTGGGCGTCGGAACCACCGAGGCCACATGTTAGCTGGCTTCATGGAGAAGGAGGGACTCTTTATGATGAACTCCTTCTTCAAAAAGCGTGAACAGCGAAAGTGGACTTGGATCAGTCCCGACGGGGTCACTAAGAATGAGATAGACTTCATTTTGACGACAAAAAGGCACATATTCAATGATGTCTCAGTGATCAACTCGCTCAAATGCGGCAGCGATCACCGTATGGTCAGAGGCACATTGAATCTGAACATAGTGTCCGAAAGATCTCGCCTGATGAAGTCCACGCTCCGGCCAGCACCCATTCAGATCCACAACTCCGAGGGTTTCCAGCTCGAGCTCCAAAATCGCTTCGAATGCCTAAGTGGCGATGTGGACGAATATAATGACGGGTTTGTAGAAGCTGTCCGTACGGTCGGGACTAAGTATTTTAGGACCCGCCGTACAAATAGAACTAAAAAGCTCTCGGACTACACTCTCGAGCTCATGGAGGACAGACGTGAGATGATTTTGCGTTCGTCAAGTGATGCTTGCAGATACCGGCAGCTCAATAAGCAGATCTCAAAGTCTCTGAAGCGCGACCTACGTCGGTATAATACCGAGCGTATAACGGAGGCTATAGAGCGAAACAGAGGCTCTAAAGTTTTCGCTAGAGATCTGACTATTGGGCATAGCCGGCTAAGCAAGCTGAAGACTGACGACGGCAAGATCTTAACGTCCGGGCCCGAGCTTTTGAGGGAAGTCGAGAATTTCTATGGACAGCTCTACACTTCAACGACAAGACCCGCATTAAATCTTGCTGAAGACCCTAGAGCAAGATTAACCCGACACTACACTGAAGATATCCCGGACGTCAGCCTGCAGGAGATTCGATTGGCTCTGAAACAGCTTAAAAACAACAAGGCGCCAGGCGATGACGGAATAACGGCAGAGCTACTGAAGGCGGGTGGTGAACCGATCCTTAGGGCCCTTCAGAAGTTATTTAATTCCGTCATAGATAAGGGAAAAACGCCACAGGCATGGCACAGAAGTGTGGTGGTACTCTTTTTCAAAAAGGGTGACAACACCCTTTTGAAAAACTATAGACCCATCTCACTTCTGAGTCATGTCTATAAGTTGTTTTCAAGAGTCCTCACAAATCGTCTCGCCTGCAGGTTTGACGACTTCCAGCCGCCCGAACAAGCCGGTTTCCGAAAAGGCTTCAGCACAGTAGACCACATACATACGCTGCGGCAGGTTATACAGAAGGCCGAGGAGTATAACCTACCCCTTTGCTTGGCGTTTGTGGACTACGAAAAAGCCTTTGATTCGATCGAGACCTGGGCTGTACTGCAGTCTCTCCAGCGGTGCCAAGTAGACTATCGATATATTGAAGCGCTGAAGGGTTTGTACGAAAACGCCACCATGTCAGTCCGAATACAGGACCAGACCTCGAAACCAATACCTCTGCAGCGTGGTGTCAGACAGGGAGATGTTATCTCTCCGAAACTGTTCACCGCTGCACTGGAGGATGTCTTCAAGGTTCTGGACTGGAAAGGACTGGGCATCAACATCAATGGCGAGTACATGACACACCTTCGGTTTGCTGATGATATCGTAGTCATGGCTGAGACCGCGGAGGACCTGAGTACAATGCTCGAAGACCTCAGTAGGGCCTCCAAGCGAGTCGGTCTTAAAATGAACATGGGCAAGACGAAAGTCATGTCTAATGCCCATGTTGTACCGACTCCTATAAAGATTGGAGACTCTGTTCTCGAAGTTGTTGACAGCTACGTGTACCTGGGACAAACTATCCAGTTAGGAAGGTCCAACTTCGAGAAAGAGGTCAATCGTCGAATCCAACTCGGCTGGGCTGCTTTCGGGAAGCTACGTAGAATCTTCTCGTCCGAAATACCGCAGTGTCTCAAGACAAAAGTCTTTGACCAGTGTGTGTTGCCAGTGATGACTTATGGAGTTGAGACGTGGTCGCTAACAATGGGCCTTATAAGAAGGCTCAAAGTCGCTCAAAGGGCAATGGAGAGGGCTATGCTTGGGATTTCACTGCGCGATCGAATCAGGAATGAGGAGATCCGCAGAAGAACGAGAGTAACCGACATAGCCCGAAGAATTGCAACACTGAAGTGGCAATGGGCTGGACACATTGCCCGTAGGACCGATGCCCGATGGGGCCGACGGGTTCTCGAGTGGCGACCACGCACCGGAAGACGTAGCGTGGGTAGGCCCCCGACAAGGTGGACCGACGACCTGGTGAAGGTCGCGGGAAACCGCTGGATGCGGGCGGCGCAGGACCGGTCGTCGTGGAGAACCTTGGGGGAGGCCTATGTCCAGCAGTGGACGTCTTTCGGCTGAAATGATGATGATGATGATGATGATGATATAAAGCTGAACAGTTTGTTTATTTATTTGAACGCGCTAAACTCGGAAACTACTGGTCCGATTTAAAAAAAAATATTTCACAATTAGAAACCTGATGAAATGTATATTAATGTAAATTATATGCTAGGATATAGAATATAAGTTATATATACTTTCTAAAAAAAATTTGCGTTGGGTAGCCCATTAATCCAGGAAGACTTTAAGCTAAAAAAAAAAATATCGAAACCTACGCGTGTGAAACCGCGGGGCGCAGCTAATATAGAATAATTTAATGCAATGTAGTTGTAAACAATCTCATAGTAAGTTTGTTCGATAAGCTAATTTACTAAAGGTAGGCAGACAGGCACATTTAAAGATAGACAGTGACAATTAATCGTTGATTATGCAAATCAAATCATTTATTTCCTTTTTCGTAGGAAATAAAAATGTTTATTTTAAACAACTTTGCCGATGCACTCTTCACGGTATTTACACGGATTACAATCAGCATCAGGTGCGAGTCACGATTACGGAAGTTCAATACACATTTGAATCATTTTCGTCAAGGACGGGCTGGAAGCCGGCTTGTTTACGTACTTATTGTCAGATAAGATTCCTCGCTGTATAACAGTGAACATAATGACAGGGACCTTGTCGTGCATCGATATCGGCTATCCTAAAGGGAAGACAAGTAGGTAAACAAGGTTTCCGTTTAAGGATTGGCAATGCATCGGCCGCCCACGTATTGTTCAGATATTGACGGAGGCGTCACACTAAAACATTGCAAACGATCATTCGATAATTCGTCCGTTCACGGAAGTATTTAACAGCCAGTCGTTCCATGTAAATCGGTTTACTTTTAAGTTATAACTTATGTGGGAATATAAAATACTCGTACCGCTCCACAAATGTAGATCCAACCAGTACGTACTAGTGTATTTAAAATTTAAGCATTAGTTTACCATTTAACTATACAAAAAACGGCGGCAATCTTTTGAGGAATTAGCGTTTTATGGACATGTACAAGTTTTTTATTCCAATAAGATTGGTCTACGACTCCACCAGATCTGTTCATATGATCCAACATTTTAAATCTCGACATTAAGATTTTAAATGTGCCAATACATTCATCAGAAGCTATCATACAACATATCTTACAATGAATAACAAAGTAGGCGGATAGTTGTCAGAATCCTGACAAATCTTTTTCGGAGAAAGTTAGCCTAGTAATGTTGTCTGTCATTGAATTTAGAGACGAAAATTTTTCACTTTCATCAATTAGCGAACAACACAAATGTGTCAAATGTCCTGAGATGAACTCTCTTAATAATTGCAATTTCTCAATTAAGTTCATCCCAATAAGGTCATCTCTAATACATCAGAATGCGGGCGTGGGTGATATTATTTCCTCAGTGGGGCGCGCTAAGCTCGGAAAGCTTAATGTTTGATTTACGCAATCTGATATTAGCAACTCGCGTAAACTTTGATCACTTTTGTTTTCAAACATCTTCCGAGCTTTGCCGTGGCCCACTCTCAATGGCCTTGATTGTTATCCACCCGCGCCGCTGCACATTGTCTGCAATAGTTGTCATGTGACGTGACATGATTTCCCTTTTATAAAACGAAATATTAATAAGTGAAAGTTTCCTTTGTCGCTGCACCTATGAAGATTTATCACAAGTATTTTAAAACAATTGACGTGTCGGAAAGTAACGTCAATCGTTTAACCTTCTTCTCGACAAAATACACTCTTCCGCGTTTCGAATACTACGAAGTAATATTTTATTTCTCATGTGTGAGTCACGCTGTTGAGGTGGTAATGATGACAAGTTAATTTAACCCCAAGTTGTCTGCAGGTCCTAGGACAATGCTACCATTGTAGGGCAATCAACCCCGGGGAATACCGAAGCATTAGCTCACTAAAAATTTGAAAGAATCTAAAGAAAATGTATTCATGAACAACAATATTATGGCGTAAGTCTTTACTCTAGATAAACTATCCCTATGACCTAAAATAGTCAGACAACCATAGGTTTCTTAAAAACATTCAAGACTTCTAACTTGGTTGGTATCTCGAGAATTTCTGTAAGTTTTGGAAAATAAATAAATTTCGGTAGTAAGTTTTATATTATCATAATAAGAATATAACTTTTGCAAGCTTTTATCTACCGTATTTTTATTAGTTATCGTTATTTTCAAAAGGAATAGATTGTTGCAAATAAAAATCGGAAAAGCATTGCGAAATAGGGAACACTCTAGTTAATATCTGACGTATGATTGATAGATCACGCGTTTATTATTGGAAAGTTTTCCCCTAATCAGAATCGGGTCTAACCACCCACATGTGGATCATTTCTACGACGCAGTACAATTGCCGTCTCCTTTCTAATCGCACATCACAACTGTGACGGTGGCCCCGAATACAAATTATGGGAACAAGCAATTTCTTGTATGAAGGATGGCGAGCCGCGGTAATGTGGCTGACGACACCTACGCGCTTCCACTTCGAAGAACCAACTGTACGACAAGCTGACTTTCTGCCCTAATTACACGTGTTTCCATGCTGGTACTTACTAGCACGTGGGCATTACAACTTTCATGACTCTTCAATGTTAGTGTTGTCGTTACTAAACTCGAGTAATAAAAGAAATATGTATATCCTAATTCAAGAAATTTTCCAGGCTTGCAACACCATAATTATTCATGTGCATATGATATAATTTTCTTAAACCGTTTTTTTTTTCATTGGTTAACGTTCTATTACTTTTATTTTTGTCTGGGCCGAAGATTGTACCAAATGCGTGAGTCACTCACGTGTACAGGATCTTTGTTGTGCTTCCGAGAAGCCCAACGGGTACGTCTTTGTGGGAAAGGTGTTTTAATGCAGGTCGACGGACTGATTTCTCCTGTCCTGCTTACCGGACGATATAAAACAAAAAAATAATAATTAAATCCGTCTCTCTCTCTATATCGTCGAGTTAGATTTTGTGTTATTTATAATCCTAATTTGAAATGTCTAAAGCTCGACCTTTGTTTTAGAAATATTTTTGTAGTTTTTAATTATTTAATGACGACCGGTTATGGAGATTGACAACACATTTAATTGCATCAGTTGATTTGTCAATCACCATAATTAGTCTATTAACCGGGTCCTCTTTTATTTGGGGTTTCCTAGGCCATGCATTAAAGTCGTGGTGGCCTAGTGGTTAAAACACCAGCCTCTCAAGTATGAGTGTGCGGGTTCGAGTCCAGGTCAGGCAAGTACCAATGTAACTTTTCTAAAGTTATATGTACTTTCTAAGTCTATCTTGGACACCAATGACTGAAGGTGAAGGAAAACATCTTGAGAAACCTGGACTTTTAAGTCTCAAATCGCCAACCTGCATTGAGCAAGGGTGGTGATTACGCTCAATCCTTCTCTGTATGAGAGGAGATCTGTACCCAGCAGTGGGACGATAAAAGGTTGATGATGAGGCCATGCATTCGTTTTAAAACTGAAGTAGTAACTTTGTAGTTCCCACAAACCACATCGTTTAAAATGCTAATAAAATAAAATCTCAAATTGGAAATACACATTACATGCAATTGACGCAATTCATATCAAGCGTTATTTATAATTAGCCTATAACTAATATTACATGTACTTACCCTTTGTTTTCCTTGTGCGCAGTAACCTGTAACAAGTCTGGTAACATTTAATCATACTAACCACCAGAAAATTTTGCTAATGAAACATAATAAATTGCACAAAAACCTGTGTTGGCCGATATACGAGTACTTAATTGAAAGATGACGAATCAATATCGAGTAATGTTCGGTTATACCTGGTTAGTTGTTTGACCCCAATGATTAATGAGGACCGTTACTTTTGACTCAGTTACTATTGCGTTCTTTTTGAAATACTTTTGTCATATATTGTAGATCCGCACAATAACCACCAGTAAGGTTTGAAATTTGTCTTCAAACAACTTGTCAGAAGTATTAATGGTTTATAATATCTTAACTATTTTAATCGCTCTTTTTGACACGCACTATAATCAAGCAGTGGCATTGTATCCAGGAAGCCCATTTATGGTCAGTATTTTGATATGTAATTTAGATTGGTATTTATCGGATTCAAACTCGTGCCTGGTAGATCAGGTTTCCGCCATAGCACCATTTATAGTGTCGGATTAATTCGCCGTGGTCATTGCTAGCATTGCTGCAGCACTTAAAAACGCTTGACTAATACACATGTTCACGGATTGTTTTGTGTGAACACTGAGGTCTAACCACAGGGATGGTAAAGCTCATCGACCTTACCTTTTACAGTGTTAAGTGGCTTTTAGTGTCGTCACCCAGTGCGTGACTTATGCGGTTTCATTGCCATACTCGTTGTTTATCACCAGAAATGCAAAAAATCTTTTAAGTTTATTAACACTGGAAGGCACAACATCTAGAAATCAGTTTAAAGCAATTGTCACTAATTGGCAATCAACCGGGAGCTTCTTATGCTGAGGCCCATATTGAGAAAAAAATGACATCGTCTTGCGCTTGGCGGCAGCGGCCGATTTTTCTTTCGTTAGTTAGTCTAGCCGGCCTAGTAATGAACCATTTGGGTCATTGGACCTCGCCGTTTGTCGGTTACTCGCCGCCGCCTCCGGTGCCATTATTTTTTGCCGCCATTTACGTGCCACCAATTGTATAGAGTAACTTGGTCGCCTACAATCGCATGTCGAACAGTGTTTTTGCTAATGACGAGTGTATGTAAATATGTGCCATCAATTTCGCATGTTTTCTTCTCATATATAACGGAGATTGTTTGATTGAGGGCTTGTACAAAGAATCTTTGTGTAAGATGTAAGGTACCTAACGGTATGTTACTGAAGAGAAGCTCAACAAATACTGTAAAAAGTATTGATAAGGTATCACAGAACATTACTATGCGTAAACCTCGGCTAATAATAATATGAAGAGGTAAATACCTGTAAATTTTATTCCTATTGAATAGAGCTGATTAATTTTTGATAATATTACTGATAACGTCATTAAATTCCGGATATTCAAAAACTAGTACCTACTGCGAATTTGAAAATGTATAAGTTTTATTCTAATATTTTAACGTTTGACATGGTTAAGTGTCTAGGCTTACCTATAATGTGGCTGGACTATAATGATGAAACTATTTCAGCTACACTATTTACATTATGCGATAAAGGTCAGGCAAATGTTGCAAAGCTTTAAAGCCCTAAGGGGTATAAAATCATACAAGCGCATGATCGTTGGCAGTGACACACATCACCACTGAATAAGCAATAATGTTCCAGTCTAGGCCATGTTTGTTTCACACATAAATAAATATTAAACGAACCGTGTCACAATATTATACAAGTACATAAAAAGTAAGTTCACTATATTATATACGTGCTTTTAGGGTAAATACAAGGCATAATACAATCAGCCAGGGTCGCCGATCGTTCGATACACATAGTTACCGTGGCCCCTGCCACAGGCAAATAAATTAAACTCCTATGAATTTAGCCAGTAAAATTCTGACATCCCTTCCCCTCCGCTCAGAGTGGGAGAAGTTGATTTGTTTTCTATTCAAACAAAAAAAATATGTATGTATATATACAATCAATCCAAATAATTGTGTGATCTTCGAAAATGTTGTTGGCAACCTCTCACAGCCACAAGGAAACCAAAGACAGATCAATTTTATTTACTCTCTCGAACATGTTCTCTGAATTTATCGTTCTTAGTAACAAAACGTAGGCAGTAATAATTTATGTTCAAGTCTCGACAGGCTATTAATTCAATTTGTTTTCAATATCGATTCACCTCAACTTTCACCCATATTCGGCAACCTGGAAGATTGCTTCTTATTGTTAATCGCTGTTCATTTAATTACATTTATTCAATAACACATATTAAATCTAAATGTTTACCAATAAAAAAGTTAAAATTCAATCTAAATGATATTAACACAAAAAGTAGGATAAAAATATTGCAATAGTGTATATTTTTACTATAATAGATATAGTAAAAATGAATACAAAGAAAAGAAAATTACACTGTCTGACTCACATTTTTGGGAGTACGGGGTAAATACAATTCCGTGTTTTTATTATAAATTTCCATTTTAGATAACATAACATGTGAAGGTACGAAATCCAAAGTAGCAATGGATAAGGTCAGACATTATCTAATAATAATAAATTAAACAAATCTCCTTGTTATCTAACATTTTATAACTTTCCAGTTTCAACTGTTTGCTTTTGCCTAGATTTTATATGTAAAATACATTGAATTATTATTTATTTATTTTCTTAACCTAGTTTACAAAACATTGAGATAAAAGCAAAGCCATGCCCCGCAAATCGTTTTCATGGTTTGTCTGTGGGAACGGAACAAATAGTGTATCAACAATAATTAATTATTACTAGCGCGGACATTTAAATTAGTATCTAGCAGAGAAGTTACATTATTTACAAATATTAGGTCTTACAGAATCGCTTACAGACTACTGAGTAAGAACATTTTAAGTGATCTGGCAAATTTTCCTTTTGTTTTCTGACTTCTTTTGTCAGCAGGCAATTGGTTGAGCCGGTATGGTACTCTTTTGTCCAACGTTCGGTCGCCAAAATAATGGTTCATCATCATCATTCATCATTTCAGCCGAAAGACGTCCACTGCTGGACATAGGCCTCCCCCAAGGTTCTCCACGACGACCGGTTCTGCGCCTCCCGCATCCAGCGGTTTCCCGCGACCTTCACCAGGTCGTCGGTCCACCTTGTCGGGGGCCTACCCACGCTACGTCTTCCGGTGCGTGGTCGCCACTCGAGAACCCGTCGGCCCCATCGGGCATCGGTCCTACGGGCAATGTGTCCAGCCCACTGCCACTTTAGTGTTGCAATTCTTCGGGCTATGTCGGTTACTCTCGTTCTTCTGCGGATCTCCTCATTCCTGATTCGATCGCGCAGTGAAATCCCAAGCATAGCCCTCTCCATTGCCCTTTGAGTGACTTTGAGCCTTCTTATCTTCTTATTCTAATAATGGTTAACTCTTGGTAAGTACATTAAATTTACCTGACATCTTAGTTGCATAGTTATGGGTTACTAGCGAATGACGCTCCCAGCTACCATAACTGCTATCCAGAACTAGGTATGCTTTAGGCTGACAGGAATAATTTTACAAATTTTAAACAACTCATTGTAATCATCTTTAAATTTGTTTTTTGTTTTCTTACTTACTATTAAAAATCTGATTTGCTGAGCTTCTAATTTTTCTAGTTTACTTTTGAATGTGAGTCCATAACATTCGAATGTCTGTTAAATACACAATACAAAACAATTACAAACTATTTTCCATTGCCATATCCGCCATTATCTATTATAGGGTATTCGGTAGTGTCATATTATAAAAAACATTACTTGAAGAAAAATCTGTTTAAATTTATTAATTTACACTACCACTACCTCTACATTTACCAGTTTTGAATATTCTCTAACCCTTGTCGTAGAACTGATCGAACACTGTAAAAAAAAATGCGAATAAAATATAGATAACAATTTTTATTGTTAGTGAAAGTTATATAAAAATATTTTTTTTATTGGTACCTAGATTAAGTTTACGGACGACAGCAGGTCTCGCTATCTGAAACTGCCAAATATTCCCTATAAACTTTGAGCCTTAATACTTTAGGATAAAGTTTAAAATCTAATAAATAAATCTGACAGTTTGTAGTAGCTTAAAGTGCTGTCGTCTGTACCTACCGGCTTTAGCCATTCATTATTTTTGTTTCCTGAGGTAGCTAAGATGTAATTTTATTTGAAATATTTTCCATTGCTTATTACTTCCATATTATACTTAACGATATATTATAAGTAGTGAATAGGTATCATATCAAGTAATCACGAGTTGTAATTTTTTACAGTGGCCCAAATACATAATAATGTTCTGTTAAAATGAAGTGGTTTCGAAATCAACTTGACCTTCTGTACCCCGATTGGCTGCATGTGATCATGATTTTTTTTATTGTATGTGCGTTTTTATCATATAATCGTAACTTCTTATGGCCATGGTTAATACCGCATGCTTAAAACCATTTTTTTTTTGTTTCAGGTAATTATTATTATCAATTATATCGATTAACTGCAACGAGACGTTTAAGGTGAGATCCCACGTATTCCACATCGCAGGAACAGGGCTGCTATCCACTAAAATAATAACAGAAGACAATAGAATTTTACTGGCTTGCGTTCGTTTTTCCAATTAATATAAATCCGTTTTTCATGACAGAAGCACATTGCGGTCGCTAAACAAAAAACAGACAGACAGCAAAGATATGTTTTCGTATATTAACGAGAGAAATCCCGCTATGATGCACTGTTGCAATTATAATTGAGTATGTATTGCATAACTTTATTATTATAAATTCGTGCGGTATAATGCAATATTCAACATTTGAATCAATCTTATATGCCTAGGCTAGGAAGGCTAGGAATATTCGACATTCTCGTCGCTAATGCATATCTAGTAAATAATTCGTATCAAACAAGATATCATGTACAAGTAGTGCACTTTGGTTGGCAACTGTTATAAACTTGTACTGGAATAGTGCAGTCGGTCGGTCGGATGCAGGCGTGCGCTCGGGCTCGCTGGTCGCTAGTGTATCGGCATCTCATCGTTGTTGTAGCGAAGGTCAGTGCTCCTGCGATTCAGCCCGTAATGCTCTCGCGATAGAGTCACTAGTGGTGGACGGGTGGACCGCAGGAGAGAGGCGGCGGCAGCGGTGGGGTCCTCGCTTCGGGCCGCCGCGCATTACTTCCCTTCAGTCAGTTTAGTCGCAGCGGTGCACGCACACCGCACGCAGTTCTCGCGCTCGCAACGAGAAGGTATGCACGGACCGGCTCCGTCGCCAACCGAACGCACTCGCTTCCGGTGGCTGCTCTCCTTCCAACAACCGCTTCTGTCCTATGCTACGCGTACATGATGTTGTATGACAAAGGCTGGTTTTACTTATTCGCTATATAAAATACGTAGTCACTTAGTTGGTTGCAGCCACCGAACGCGTCTATGTGCTGAACGGTACATATGTTTATACTCAGTGATGTCGGTTTTAAGCAGTGTTTTGCGGAAATGTGTTGGACTAAATTAATAATAATTAAGTGTTACTCTGTTTTTCCTCGAAACCAAAACAATAAATCGCATGGATTTATTTTATAAACACCGTGTGTTGTTATCTCGTGTGTTGATATATTCAATAATAAAGCTTTAAAATCAAATAAATGCAACGCAAGTCAGTGTCACTGTACGAGGCGCAAACAGAATTATATTGTTTGATCAGAATGAGGATCAGCGTCAAAACTAGCCTAGAAAAATATTATTATAGACATTACTACAAATACATAGTGTAATTATATTTACCTGGGTGCCTAATTGCTTATTTAATGTGAGATCTACTTTAATGTGTACTGTATATACATTTCAAGTAAATCTTACAATAAATTATATATTGCCCCAGAAAACTTGTTTGTACAAAGATCTTTGTATCGTTTTGCAGCTAGGGTGGAGACAGGCTAGGATGTGTCGGCCGCGGGCCATATGGTAGCAGCGCCGCTAGCCATATTAGGGACACCGAGCAAGGCGACACTTGTTGCACTTATACGGCATAAATGCTCCACAAAACAAGTGACGTCTTATCAGTATCTACAATTTAATAGATTACTCGTATCATTAACTAATGTTCATTAATATTAACAATATTTTTGTTACGTTTAATGATGTGCGTGCGGTTAGCGTGATCGATGTATAACTGCATAAGAGATAAGGTAGGGCAGCGGTTTACGAGTGCGTTATGCAAGCAGACTGGTGAGGTGAGCTGAGCGGTCGGTGGCGCACGGGGCGGTTCGTTGACCAGTGCGTTGTCCCGCCGCTCCGCCGCGCCGCCCACCGCGAAGGTCGCGGCCCACAACCCACCGACACGTCCACGGCCTGCATCGAATACCAATACACGTGAAAATAACACACGACTAGTAGATGCACCCCAGTCTCATTATTATTGTTAGTTCAACACGTTTTAAATTGCAACGCTCTTTACAGGTAGAGTCGATATGTGTTCAGTGTGCTTTGTGCTAAAATATTTTTTATTGTGAAGAATAATAAGTTTTTTATGACTGTTGCCTGGAAATTTTGATCTCAAAATGGTGACTTCGAGAATACCGGCTTATTCTCTGAGTTCGGAGTTCAACAGGGAGTTCAGAAGTTTCCGCATAACGCGAGCCACACCACGTTCGACTCTGTACGCTCCCGCTATTGTTCCTATACACGAGTACCCAAGGGTCAGCGTACACGAGCGGCGGGAGGCGCTTAAGGCCGCGCTGGCAAAGGCGTGGTCTTCCAAGAGTAGTGAGAAGAAGAAGCACGACACGTGGACCGTTCCCACTGAACAAAGCAGAGCTGGCATCATGGCGGCCGATTTCACCGGAAAGTCACAGTACAAGAACAGCGTCAACAGTGATATGTCGCGTGTTGCACTTGCTAAACAAGAACTTGAGAGCAAAGAAACTGAACGGTTGGAGACTGTCGACAATAGAACTGATAATGTCCAGCCTGCGAGCTTCACATACAGCCGCGTTAACGGGAACGGTATTGATATACAAGAAACACTTAAAAAGGGCTGTGATAAAGGTTTACACAATAAAGATTTAAGTTATAGCGACTATCTAAATAATGTTCCTAAATGTAAAAATAGTTTCGAAAATAACTTCCTCAAACAAAGTCATGAGGAACGCTATAGCAAACGAAATGGGTATGATGCCACGACTAAACGAGTCGATAGAGACATTAACCTAAACAATGTCGAATATAGCAGCTTGAACGGCGACACGTACGATTCTTTGAAGTATTCGCGAACAGCGAACGGAACTGAATCGCTACAATACAAAAATTACGGTAAGATAGACACCGTTAAAAGCAAATTGCTCAACACAGATAGCCCCAAAAGCGTGACGTCTTGCAACGGAGAGAAATTAAATGGATACGGTGGTTTGGAACGGCGCAGTGCAAAAGAGCAACAGCGGCCTTTGACAAGCGGTCCTAAGGCACTCGTGGAACAGAGGTTGGCCGAGCGACTCGAGGTGAAGGTGGCTGAACTACCCGCCCTCTACAGGGGCGTGGACTCCTGGACACCCAAATCTGCTGCATTTCAGAAGAACATGCGCGAGCATGAATGGAGCGTTTCGTATGTACCCACATCACCAAACACGATGAATCCTTACTAACAAACTCCCATTCCTTTCAACACCACAGAATATTCAGAAAGCATCCGTAACCGTGGTTCCGTGTGTGTTCAGCGTCGAGCGCACCGAAGTACATATATGTATACTAAAAACGTTGGAAACAGAGTTTATATCTTGCGCTTATAAATAGGAAGAAAAAAGCTTAGCGCGCAGTCGGCAGCTGAGTGCATCGACTTGCCACTGGTTCGGTCCGAATGCAGCTGAGCAGGCCTTTACATTATATATTTGTCAACAGTGTGGTTCACATTGAACCTAACTAACCAGTCTAGTGTCTCTCATAAGTAACAGTATGCCAACCTGATTTTTCATATCAGTAAGCCTGTATATTAATGTTAAAACAACGTAACCTCTCTTAAGATGTGTTATCAGGTTCTGGTTATGTCTATGCGTTTTTAAAATCTAAATTAATTCAATGTAACTCCATAGATTTATCTGGATCATACCGGGTATGTCCAACAATAATTTTTATTTCATAGACATAATGTTTGTACCGTTATTGTACCTACTGGTTACAGTTTCGCTAACTGTTTCTATGACATTGTTTTACTCGTATTTACTGACCCTGACCCTCATAATAGAATATACATAAAATCCTTTTTACATTTGTTCGTTATATTATAAAGCATGACAGAAGCGGTGAGGGCCCGAGGACTGGTTGTGCAAAACCATTGCACAACTCACCGTGAGTCACCGTCGTGCTTTATTCCATCCTGTTAGTAGTTGCTTAATGTCTTTGATCATTAACGCCATTTGGTTAATAGCTATCAATCCCATAGTGGAAATAGAAAACTGCTCAAACATCAAATACGGCTATCCACAGTTTTTATATTGTAGTCACTATCTGCTAACAGCGACCTCCATTCGTGCACGTTTACATAGACGCGTAATTATTATTTTCAGGTCGAATAACAGTTCTTTCACTTGCGCTATTTATCTTGCAAACATATTATTCCAAGTTACAATATTTAGCCGTTGTGTCGGTGCATATACATTTATGTAATAAAATCGTAATACATCTAACATAACAAGTAAACATTCTACAAATTCGTGGGCGCCAAGCTTAACCATAGCTTAAAAGATTCGTCTCGATAGCGTTCACAGTGAATGTTTCAAGGTCCTGTCCTGGTTTATACAGTCGCAAAGGATTTGTCAACTTGGTAGGCGTTATGACGTAACTACAACTTATTGTTTTTATTCCTTCATTCTTTTCAAGAATGATAACACTGTGTTATCGAGGGCATAACAGAGCGCGGTTCTGTGGCATTAAGAATTAAAGGAAAGAGAAAGTATTAAAGATATTGCGGTATAGCAAATATAATTCTCATTATTTCTCAAGTTTATAGTCGATGATTTCTTTTTAATGTAATGACGGTGAGGCATAAATAAGACTTCTTTTAATCTAGACATGCTGCTAAATAGCAGCATACATGTTAAAGTTTTTACATTCACTAGTATTCAGGAATAAAATACCTGTAATTAAGTCATGATGACAGCTAAGCATAATATATTTGGAATATTTAAAAAAAAACTGTTAAATTACATAAAAGATAATGCCATTATAAAATCATAGTCTCTAATAACATTTTCTTCAACGGCCGCGAAAACACTAGCATTCAGGAATAAAATATCTGTAATTAAGTCACGATGACAGCTAAGCATAATATATTTGGAACATTTTCAAAAAAAAACTGTTTAATTACATAAAAGATAATGCCAGTATAAAATCATAGTCTCTAATAACATTTTCTTCAACGGCCGCGAAAACACTAGCATTCAGGAATAAAATATCTGTAATTAAGTCACGATGACAGCTAAGCATAATATATTTGGAACATTTTCAAAAAAAAACTGTTTAATTACATAAAAGATAATGCCAGTATAAAACCATAGTCTCTAATAACATTTTCTTCAACGGCCGCGAAAACACTAGCATTCAGGAATAAAATATCTGTAATTAAGTCACGATGACAGCTAAGCATAATATATTTGGAACATTTTCCAAAAAAAGACTGTTAAATTACATAAAAGATAATGCCAGTATAAAATCATAGTTTCTAATAACATTTTCTTCAACGGCCGCGAAAACATGGTTTAGGGATCGTAATCAAAAACTCATCAGACGTGAAGAAAATGCTGTATTGCTAGTAAAAATGACTTGGCATTCGTTCTGCCAACATTTTGCTCACGTGGTGAAACTTTTAACAATTTGTGACTGCGCTGGTTGTAATGTTAAGTAATGGTTTAATGACGAAACAATTTGGTGTTTCTGCTGTATTGATAATACTAAAAGCAGCATTAGTGTCCTGCTCACGTTCACCAACAAATGCTAAAACACAAGCTTACGGTTGTTATTCAACTTTCACTGCTTTACTGTCTTTCTGGGTGACTATTTAACTTTTTGAGTGCAGCCTCGTCCACAAATACTAGTGTACATAGTTTACATAGAGGCGGCTTTAATAATTAAGTATTTTTCTGTACAAAGTAACGAGATTTGGATCAATCTCTGGGTAGTTTTTCACTAAACACGAGCATTTTAAGGGGTTGGGTCAGGTCCTAACATTTTACTGAAGACTGAAAGAGTAAAGTCAAGTTTAAAAAAAAAACTGTAACATCAAATCCTATACGCAAGGTTCGATTGCTGACTAGTCCGCTTGGTATTTTAAATTTTATGAATGTTGTACCTTTTTATCGAAACGATTTTTTAGTATTCTTGATCAGTGAATCATCAATTGTCTTGTTTTTTTTTTTTAATAATACATGACAGCGACTGCTAATACTATCTGACAAAACATAGATCTTTGATTTCCAAAACAAATATGAATCGAATCACTTGAAATTATTCATTGGCATATTTAGGTAACCGTGGTTCACTTACCGTCTGGGCGGGGTGCTCTAATTAGGGCTAATGCTTTTGGTTACGCGATCAGTCGAGCCCGGTGTGTTTCAGACTTCAATACTCTACATAATGTATTTATTTTCCTATGGCCTAAAATAATTCAGGTCGTCCGCATCATGGGGCGTTCGATCCCCACAAAAAGTTTTTACGACTAGTTTCCAAGAGATTATTTTTTTAAACAATTTGGACTAAGTATTTCAGTTTTTTTTTTTTTTTTGTTATTCTTGCTTGTACAGAGCGATATTTAGTTGTGCTTGTCATTGACCTGACGAAAAACGATGCGGGCGGGTGATTAGTCGTGGCTGTGCAGCGTTGACACGGTTCTCAGTAATCGCTCATCCGCTCGCTCATCGGCCGGCGCGGCCTTGTCAGCGTGTCGAGTGCCCGCTTTGGCCGAACACGGTTTAATTGTAACACTTAATATATAATATAATTGATCACTTTTCAGAGTCTAAACAGGCTTAGATAGATGTACGGAGTCGATATTAATGTTTGCTTTGCGTGCCGTGAAGTGTAATTACGTAGATCTCCTATAATTTAATTAGGTAGCCGTCGGATTAATGGATATCTAACCCATGAACCTACCTACCGCAATGCCATGTCTGTCAGGCATTGATCCTTGACCGGGCACTGGTCGTGTCACGTTGCAGACTTCGGCTTTCGATTTCGTAACAAAGTCCGCAGTCTGCACCGGCGACCGATCGATTATGGTCATTGTGCCAGAGGCGTTCCACTCTCGCTACGATTTTGCGTGCTCCGTTGCCTCTCTGACCTTTGAACGCCTTGTAGATTGTGCTAATTTCCTTACTTGTAAAGTCAAACACCGTATAAATAATTATCAAGTCGAGTAAAAACCGCTCGCGTTTACGTGTCCTTACAAATAGATTGAAGGAAAGTAAAATTACGAAACAAGTATAAGGAAATACCAGTGAAACAGTAAACAGAGAGAGATGATTCAATACGATACACGTGTTGGGTGTTTCTAAATATAAAGAACCGTTGTGTGAATACCGTTGTTAGTTGAACGTTGACCGAGTTGCAAATTAAAATGTTTCCCTTCAATGTTTTTTCATCAAATGTATTTGTACAATTTCTGTAATAGTGTTACGCCATGTGTCAGACGAGTAACTCGGAGGACACTTCTATACACAACATATAACTTGACAGAGGAGGAAGTCAAAGCACATGTAATAGCATGTTTGTCAGGAATACGATAACGAGATACACAAACTTTCTCGACACATTTTCTACAAATATTGACAAGTATCGTTATCACGAGACAGTTGAGCCGTTTGCGCGGAACCGAAAGTACACGTTGTGAAGATGTGTAAACACACAACGGAGTCGCGAATTACACCCAAGTTCGCTTTCACCTTCAACAGCCACCTCTGGTTGTAATTAAAGAGTCCTCGACTACCGGTACCCGCTGAGAGAAAAGGAAATCCTAAAAAGGAATTTCACCAATTATAATTTAAAGGTATTGATTTAATGAGAGTGAGACGAATATGCCTATATTAATGAAATAAGTTTATTGTCAATACAGTGACGTGTGATACTAGTTACGCTGGTTTTAGATTTTTATGAAATAGCCGGTTCTGAGTAGCTTACACATATGCACGAAGCTTCGAATCTATAATGTTATGGCGTTGTTCGTCGAAAGTGAATGTTCCGGTGTTTGTTATTTGCGACGGCATCCGCGTAGTGTGACGTGAGCCGCTTTATTAAACATTGATACAGCCATCGAGTACCTTATTTAAAATAAAAGTGACACACGTTTTGTAATCACTTGATATTTGCTACGTTTACGAACTTCACGTTTACGATCTTTGCGCTAGTAAACTGAAGCGAGAAACCCTATACAGCAGCTTTCAGAATACTTACAATTTTATCGAGTAACTTGATGAAGACAAGCAAGTTCAATTTTGGTTCAATTGGTGGAAGCATCTATACAGTTGTCATATGTCAAGTTCAAGCTACATAAGAATTTTGGACTTGGCATAATATGACAAAACTTAGACTTACTTATTTTTTATTTTGTTAATGATGATTTACATATAATTAAGTACTATTCAAAAAAATTTTATACTTTTTTAAAATTGTGGCCACTCATTCAAAAAGGCTGTTAAATAATTTAAAAAAAAAAAAATATTAAGCTGTCTTTAGTCAAAATAAAGAACATTCTTCACAAGTTTAGAAATCTACTCGAGTTCTAAACTAGAACGAATCGAATTTAAAACTAAATACTACATATTTATGTATACAGTTGCAGCACATACGTTGAACAGAAACGAGACATTAACATCAGTGAAGTTTTTGTTAAAATATAATCAAATAATATTAGTATAATGGACCACAGAACGCAATTTCTGTCTTACCTTCATGTATAATTCTTTATATTTCACAAATTAGACGTCATAATTTAGTAATGAAAAAGAAATCGTAAAACCTAGCAAAAAAAAATACAAGTTAGATAGGCGTCATCATCATCAACCTTTTTTATCGTCCCACTGCTGGGCACAGGTCTCCTCTCATACAGAGAAGGATTGAGCGTAATCACCACGCTTGCTCAATGCGGGTTGGCGATTTCAGACTTATAAAGTCCAGGTTTCCTCAAGATGTTTTCCTTCACCTTCAGTCAATGGTGTCCAAGATATACTTAGAAAATACATATAACTTTAGAAAAGTTACATTGGTACTTGCCTGACCTGGAATCGAACCCGCGCACTCATACTTGAGAGGCTGGTGTTTTAACCACTAGGCCACCACGACTTATAATAGATAGGCGTATAATTTGCCAAAATCTACCGAATCTGGTGAAATTTTAATTCAGTCAAAACGTTTGTATCTCAATTTACAATCAATTGAATCATTTTATTTTTCATTAATACCGATTAAAGCAAACACAATAATAAGATTTTTTCATTCTAAACAGGTGAAAAGATGCGTTTACAAAATATAAACTCGCATACAAAAAAAGCAGATCCGCAACTACTACTTGTAACAAATATTTGTTCCGTGCGGGTATCGAACCCGCGACACGTAGCGCACCAGTCAATCGTTTAGCGACTGCAACAACCGTGCCGTCTGACTGTTCGTTCTCTCTCTTTTAATGTTAATAGCAATCTTTCGGCCTTAGTTGCATTAAATTTCACTATCATTATCTTTCTGTTCTGAAGACCTTGCCATGAAGCCACCTACAAGTATTTTGCAATCCTTATAAAAAAAATAAAATGTTAGCGAATCTTGAACTTTAAAGTTATAGAATTTTAAAAGAACCGAGTTTGATAAATGATGTTTGCGGAAAAACATGTTTTATTCTGTAAACTAAATTGTATTCAATAATTATGTAAATACAAATGTCTCCTATAATATTTCTAACACACAGTGGTAGTCGTTTTACTGTGGAGAGACATTCGTAAAAAAAGCGATTTCGATATTATGTAATGAAAATACATTATGTATAGTGGGATATTTAACATATGGTATTAGCACGAGAACGAGACTGCGAAGGCGCACAGCCTAGAAACAATCAAGTGTTCAAGTTCAACCTCTCGTATGGCGCTAAACAATGTGACATTAAGCTCGACATATGAGAGACGCCCGCGCAAACCACCGCTCCTGCGCTGTAACGACACAATCCGTTTAAGGATTTTTTATTTTAGAATAAGTCAATTTGTCTGTGTTAATGCAACATTTTATTTATTTGTTGTCTAATTTGACAGTAAATAAATAAATTGAAGAGTGAAGGTGTCATACTACGCGCAAATAAAGTTATGGGAAGAAATAATTTTGATGTATCTAGTGTATGTGTTGATATCTAATTTTACTTTAAACAAATAAACTTGAAGAGTAATGGTGTCATATATGTACCTACATGCAAATAGTATAATTACGGAAAAAAAATATGTATCTAGAATGCTTCTTGATTTTTCGATAATCACTTACACAGGGCGACATATTTCAACAGTTTCCAGTTTTAGGTAACTTTGCATTGGGTAGGTTTTTCGTACAACCAAAAGTCGATTTAAACTGGTAACCTGTATTCATATTTTGTCTGTCTTACAAGCATATTTGATAATTAAATAAAAAAAAAAAATAAAGAGTTTTGTTCTGTTTTTATTTTAATACATTTTAAAGTAAAAACAGACAAAACTCTTTATTTTTTAAGTAACCAAATAGAAAAACAATTTGAATCAGACTAGGGCTAGTAACTGTCCTAAAAATGTATCACCGGTCATGTCTACCTAATGTAAAAAGAAATTAGACTGAGTCATTCCGTCATTAAAACATTCTTTCTGCAACGTTCTTCAGATTTTCACTACTTTCTGTTTTACCGTGTTATACATCTTTACCGGTATGTGTGAATAATAGTGATGATATTGTTAGGAATTATAATTGGTCGTAAATACTTATTGTGTGCAAACGCGACATAAAAAATTCTTCTGGCTTACTTTCGCTACAGTTCCTCTACTCACCGCTAGATGTCCCTAATGTCTGCATCGTTCAAGTATGAAAATATACATAGTAGTAGACGTAGGTAGACACATGACATTTATTTTTGCATTATCTTGTGCGTATACATATTTATCTCTACTGTGACTAGGTAAACCAATTACGTACATTTAATTCTATTAGCGGTGCCAGCGTCCCTCGTTCTGCATTGTTATTTTCAGTTGATACTTACTAGTGAAAAGCTTCAGTTTACGCATTCTACGTATTGTTTTTACGGAGAAATGTGCCTTTTTAATTCTGACATATGATGGTATTTTTCGTTATGGGAGAAAAGTGTGCAAGTTTAACATACATCGACTATAGCTTAATATCTAGCCCTCGAACATTGCGGGTTTGCTGGTAAGTTGTAGGTACACAGAGATACAAGCAAGTAAATTGCATCAGTTATTTTAGGTATCGATTGAAATTTCGTATGACGGGAATGTGGATCCACTTCGTATGGCTGTGGCTATACCTATGGCTTTTCATTAGTGTCTGTAATTACGGTGTTTATTAACCTGTTACTAAATTTAATATCTGATGAAAATTTATCTCAATGTATAACAAAATATAGCAATGAACAAGTAATTGAACTGAAATTTGTGTCAAAATATACAAACGTCAATCGATCGGTGATTTCTCATAGACGATGACATTGTGTCAATGACGTGGACGTTTTGATTGTTCGCTTGTTAGGCTGTGACGGTAGCGGTGTTTTGAAATGAGCGCTTGATTGTACGTCGCTTTACTTGAGCCGGTATTGCTGTTGTTGTTTGCGGGCGAGCTGACTGCGCTGGCAGTGTATCGGTGACCGCACTTCGGGCAGGGCCATCGCCAGTCTCTAGACACTACTTATTTCAAACAGCATCTGCACTGTGCCTATTGTCCAATACATCTCAACACTGCGTGTTTTAGTTGCTTGTAACAAGTATAAGAAGTGATTAATGTTTAGTGACCTTCACTGTGAAGGTTTAACCAGTGATATTAGGATTGTGTGTTAGCGTAATCGTAGGGTGCGGTAACAGTATTTATTTAAGATAAACTTTATTTGTAGTTTATGAAATGTGCATGTGTAATAAATTCAAGTTATGCACTGAATAAATATGTATAATTAGTACGTTACGATGAACAAGCGATCGTAGAGATAGGGCACCGTCAAAGGCTTAGGCACGGGGCAGAGGCAGTGGGCGGTCGTGCGGGCGCTCCTGAGCGCTTGCTGTCTGCCGCCATCTGACCATCTTGCCCAGCTGATAGATCCGCATTCTGCTCATGGAAAACGCTCGCCAACGTTAGTAACACTTCGGTCAACCTCGCTCATGATCATCAAACACACACGGACCTCACCTAAACGTTCGTTGCGTACGTTACACCATTTTGTCCTACACACTAACCCTACAGCCCACCGATCGATGATTTCACAGCTCGGAGCACTCGTGGAGGCGGAGAAATGAACGTTCCAAACGGTCACATCACCGGCGTTCGCCTACGTCTCACAGGCGGAGGAGACACCATCGCGATGAGTCTTCGCCACGTTCACCCCCTGAACAGGTCAGTCTTACAGTTTCTTTTTTATACTTATGAGGACGTGCGAAAGGATGGTGTGACTTGTAAAACAAGACTCAACATTACCACTAAGAAGTGTCCACCCGTAAACCTGTCTTTCCCTCACTTCTGTGATATTACATGTACTGTACTTCGTAAGCAAAGTGCGGAACCAGAATAAAGATTTAAACGTCAGCGTGCCTGTTTGGGATTACACGCGGGACGGGTTTGGCTTGCCACTGCGCGTGCGCCTTCGCCCGTGAAGATGTGCGCGAGAGACGGCGACCTCCTCGCGCTTGCGCCCGTTCTATTTGTGTTCGCCTTCGTCACTCGGAACGCCTTCAGTCAGTCGCAAAGCTGAGCCGGCCGCCCGGCGCGTCTCTGCCGCATCGAAATACTAGTCCACCGCGTCGGGCCGCGGGCGGCCTGCCCCGGAGCCATGGCTGCCCAGCCACCGCGTCCACCCCCCAACAACCTTCTGTTCCGCGGACCCCCGCCCGCCCTGCCGCACGTGTTACTACTGCCCAGTGATTCTGCATGCGCCAACGGCGATCTCCAAGTTGTACCCAGTGTTACCAGCCAAACAAACGATGCGGATGCCTTACACGAAATAAACAACGTGGGTGTGCCCACATATGAAGGATTGTACGATGACCGTGTAGAACTTATCGATAGAGATGAAAACATTGAATATCAGTTGCCACCCGAAAGCTATTTGCGAAGAACTCGCAGTTTTGACGGTTCGGATATTTACGCTGCAAATATCGCACACGAATTCGACTCCCGCGCATTCCAGCATAGTAGATCTGAACCTGATTTATCTAAGTATGGATTGTTCGCTGAAGTGACAATGGAATGCACACCTATTCAACCTCCTCCTATAGTGCTTAACAACCCTTTCTATGACGGTTCGTATGCACTGGATCCAAGTCAATTAAATCCAACCATGGTGATGTTACCTGAAAACTATTTAGCCTTTGAAGATTCGTTCGTTCCTTCATGGGACTGCAAGCCAGAATATCTGATTGATAGGAATATGAACCCTGACCTCTATTATGATGGATTACCTTTAATTCCTTCAAATGATCCTTGGTCCATTTATTGCAACGAAAATGCTGCGTTTGAGTATTATTCTCCCAACTTTGAAGCACCTCTACAGGGGGGTAGTGTTCATTATACGCCTTTAACAGATTTGGACTATGTCATACCACAATATATGAGTTTGCCTGTAGTAGAGCAAGCGAAAATGGAAAACTACGAGAGTAATAGTTGCAAATCAGAGGATACAAATCAGACTAGTGTTAATGAACCAGGTGACCAAAATAACAACAACGAAACAAATATACACAAAACTGATGTTCCAATGTCAGGTGTCAAAGTGAGCGATATTGTTAGTGAAGATGAAAAAGTTAGTGCCATTGAAGATTTTTCTGCTAAAGAATCATCTACGCAAAGTGAGGAATCATTAAATGATATTTCGAACGATGTGACATCTAGTTTAGCTTTTGTTCCTAGTAGTAAAAGTTCACAAAGACCTGATGATACAGACGATACCAGTGACGATACATCTCCTTGTTCTACGGATTATCACGAGGCGTCTGCACTTGATTTAGTACAAAGTCTTGAAGAACTTTCTTGTGATAGTACTGATTTTTCCCAAAGTAGAGATGACGTGTCATCAGCTGTGCCGGAACCACCAAAACCTATGAATGCTGTGACTATAATAGAAAACCAAAATGTAACAAATGCTGCTGTTATAGCTACTACTACAGCTTCGAATCTACCTCTTAACAAATTGCCATCCATTCCATTTCATGAACAACCGCCAACGCAAATACTTCCAGTATCAAATAGTCCCGAAAAAGAACCCTTAAAAGCTACCGTAAATATTGAACAAATCTCGCAAAATTTAGAATCCCATAAGAAAGTAGTACCTGTCCCTGAACCAGAGGCAACGAAAACAAAAGAAACGCCACAGTGTAATAATACGAATCAACAATTAACAGAACCATGTGCCCGTGACCATAGTACTAAAGTTAATGATAATGCTTTGAAAATAGTACAGCAACCGCCTGTTGTGCCACCTGCGGTGCCCCCGTCTTGGCTGGCTCCAAGACCACCAGCTAGTAGTAATCAAACAAATGTAGTGCACCCGCCACAGATACGCGTCCAGAACGCCGAAGGCATAGTGACAGATTTGCCGAAGAACCCCAAGATCACGTCCCAGCCACCTGTGAAAACACAACAGCCTGCAGTGGAGCCCCAACCCTCCTGCTCCTTCGTGCCACAACAACCCACACAAAGCTTACAGCTCAAACCAGAGAAACAGTCCAAAGAAGTAGAGGTCAGCCAACAAATCATTACTATACTTTAACAAGTATTAAAACACTATTACACTTTGGTGTTAAATATGTTATATGAAAAGTAACTGCGCCACGCGCTGCCAGCGCGCGTGTATTGAGAGCAATGTGCATCTATTTTAGCATATATTATTAGGTCAAGGATTTAATTTACTACTATCCTCGGAACTAGTTAGAAACGTTTTTAAAACAATGGCAAAGAACTTCCCCATGAACCCCCATGAATACGTAGTTGTTTATATTAATTTTAACATATTATGCTTTTCTCTACATACTCGGCTCACAGCAATCACATTTTAACAGTACTGAACTTCATATTTGTTCGATTTCTAACCTATTGCATGGATAACTTGAATTGCGTATTTTCAGAAATAAAACTGCAAACTTGACATTGTAATTTGTTAATGCGCATATTGCGAAAGATCACGCAGAAATAACGTTAATCAAATGCAACAACAATTACTTCTCCATTCTGAAATAAACAACGTTATGTGTGTATGATGTACTAAAATAGGATCAGCAGCTGGCACGATCTATGAGATTCTGCAAGCGATCGATAGATGGCGCCACGAGGCGTTGTTCTTGCGTAGAAAACATGGACGGCGCATGCGCACAGAAATAGCAACTCGATGATCACCTTCACCTAGGAGAGACAGTCGTCATGCATTCTGTTATGATAACACTCACTGAATTGTTAACAGCGACTTTACATTCTTAACTAATTTAGTGTTAATCATAAGATGATCAAATAAGTTGTAAAACACTAAATTCACAATGTACTGATGTCAATCATTGCTAAACACAGCAAATACTCCTAAAACGTAAAATTTAGTCATTGTGAATAGATAAAGAGTAAAACACAAATTTTAGATTTCATACTAATAATAATTTTAAGAACATGTAGTAGAAAATGTTGCGAGTCATGTTGGATATGTTGTCTAATGAACACTGATAAAGAGGCGTGCTTCTCAATTGTTTTGAATTGTGAAACCTAAACTAAATTGTGGCTTGTTAAATCCGGATCGATGCAGAACATGATGACTGTCCACATGCTAGGAATCTTACATATTTTATACCAGGAATAATGATACACGATTTATTGTAATACACAACTAAAGAAACACAAAAAAAAAAAAAAACAATTAAGAGTTTATTTTGAAAAAAGAAATAACAGATCTTTGGCTAAATGATTTGTCATAGTCGTATTTTCTGTAACAATATTAAGACTATGAAACAGATGTGACTGAACTGAGTACAAAGCTACAGAATAGATGCAGAAGTAGTTTTTTTTTTTAAGGTATAATCTAACTAGCATCTACTATAATAATGATGCTGAACTTGTTATGCACATTAATAGGGTAATTGCGTACCACATTTATCAGTGGCAATGGATTTCATTTTGACAGTTCAACAACACTAATTGCTTTATTTACGTTTTTGAGCAGACACATTTTTTCGAAATTTGGAGCAATGGATTAGCAATACCTGTGCTTCAAAATAATTCAAATTGATAATAATAATGTGTTACGCAAGTAGGTCGGCCAAGGTAATTCGTTGTTTAGTTTTTTTAGGTAAATAATTTATGAAAGCTACGTTGATAGCATTGACTAGGTAATACGGGCTGTTGTCTGCAACAGTCAATGTGCGTATTTGAAATTATTAGAATTCAATGTTATGGAAAATAATATATTAAAACAACTTGTTTTGCCCCTTCAGTTGCTTACGCAAAACTGATAAGCAAGCGAAACTGCACTTGTCAATAATGATTGCATAACAAAATTTCGTCTAACTAATAACGGGGTGTAGTCTCATATCATAACAGACTATTAAATTCTGAAGCACAATACAATAAAAGATAAAACAAGATTTAAATATATAGCCTAATAATCACACTGTCAGTAGATAATCAAATTATCCGATTATCCTTACTATATAATACTTAATTAATTATTCACCATTAGTAAACGAACAGAAATGATTCTTTAGGTATTTCGCCAAATGTTACATCTAAATGGAATGATGTAAGTTCATATGTACATTAATAGCTTAGAGCTAATCGTGGTCAGGGGTCAAGTTTATAGGTACAGAATAGGCTATCGCGAATCATTAATACAATAGACCGTGGCGTGTTGTGGTGGCCGCCAGCGGTCGAGATATGGTCTGATAATACGGTTCGCCCGTTGTTTTGCGCACCTATCTATTTGGTAATGCCCGATTCCTTCCGGCCGACCTTGCCGATATCGCTCAGGTTGCGGCTCCACACCGCCTCAAGTACGCGGTTATACTTCCGAAATAACTTCTGTTATTCTACGTACTTATTTTTAAAATCCATGTCTTTTTTTTAGAAAGCCCTAATTAATAACTTCACTACTCTAAAAGCACTTCCCTAATAAGTACATACTTCAACAACGAAAATTAAAACCTCCAAAATTATTAATGCCTTTCTTAAAATGAAAGAGTTTAACCTAAACCGATTAATGAATCTGACCAATAGTTATATTTTTACGACCGACATAGTTAGAATACCAAAATACTTTTCCATGTGTTATAAATTTCACTAAAAGTCACAGAATAATTTTGCGTTTTGTGTACCTACATACTAAATAATTAAAAACATATTTAATTGCGTTAATTTGCGTTGCAATGAAAATTACATTACTTATATTAAGTATGCATAATTTGAAGTTTATTCATAACAGAAACATGCTGACTATGTCCATGATTTAACACACACATGCACCAGCACTCATTGTAAAACAAATTCCTATGTCATGATGAGATCCGTGCATCCTGGGACATGCTGATGATGGTGACATATGGAGTCATTATTAACAACTATAAATAAATTATAGTTTTATTTCAGTAAGATATTCAAATTAGTACACCTTTGTACTGTCCGCCAGGTCTGAATCTGTAGAATTATTATAGTCCAATTCACAAGTTTGGTATACCAATTTATTCAATTTGGTTCGATAAAAATGAAATAAACAAACTAATAAAAAACTTGGTTTCACCACATACCATAAATCCCTTCATGTTATGCCGGTGGAACGACAGTAATGTTAACGAGTGGGACGCGGATCAATCCTGTATAAACCGATACCAAAAGCTTGAAATTGTTTGCTCCATTTGTGCATGCCATCTTTAATTAAATGCCATGGAACGGTGGACCCACGCAGTTTAGTCTCGGTCGCTGAACGATGTACACATATTATTAATTGGTTAAACCGATTTTTTTTTTTTTTTTTTCTTATAATATTTAAGTTGTTTGCTAAGTTATCTTCTGATAGTGGCATCTGTGTCGTCCGCGTAGTTAAGTAGAGACGCGGTGTGGTATCGCTCGGCACTATACAGTTGTGTAACAACCGGCAGGCTGGCCACCCGCATCACGACGCTGGCGGGGTTCAGTTGCTAGTGTTCGAAACTATACTCACTATACACAGTACAGTGCGGTGCAGTGAAGTGCATAATGGCCGAATTGTCAGTTAAACAAGAACGCGGGCGGCTCCCCTTGCGTTTCGGCTCCTTTTATGAGCTCTATAAGAAGTTCCTCAAGGAGCACGGATGCAAGTGGCACGATGTCTCGAAATTGCTCTCCGTGGTTGCGGAGATCCTTTTCGATGTAGACGGAGCTTGTAGCCGACTAGCGGGCAAGGTCAGTCATAAATAACTATTTGACATGGGATTTCGTGCTTCAAACTGCTATGAACGATCAGATTTAACCTTAGCGAGAAATAATACTGACTGATAACGCGTAACTCAGAAAATTAGTATCTATGAATAAAAAGATAAACTTGACCACTACTTACATAACTCCCATACGACTTGAATTATATGATTTTTAAATTCTGTCTATAGCAAAATAAATTTAGACTGTTATAATTTATTTAATCAGATGTTATCTTATTTATCAAATAGGTGACATATTTTGGGGCAATGAACTAATCGTACAATCAACTCATTTTTAAATATTTAATAATACAGTTTCATTTACCTCTTGAATACATCACACAAAACTAATACTTTTATATTATTGAGCATACTAGTTCCCACTATTAATATGAGTTGGCGACAACAACCAGGATTGGTTGCTGTTGGGTCGGTTTTTACCTGCACCCTAAATAATAAACGACCCTAAACAGCTGGCCGTCAGTTTGCTTCTCATTCAGTAACGTGCTACCAATGTGCAATGTTAACTAAAAATTCCCATGTCGTTGTTAGTTCTTACCATTTACAAGTGCTACGATTCCTATACTAGTGTCGCATGTCTTTTATGAGTGTTGTTGTTTAATCTTCACTACTTATCTGGCCGTTCATAAATAAAATGAAAATATTTAGTGTTTTAAGTGCTTTGGAAAGCATTATTAACTTTAACTATCCCGTGTTGTTAGGACAAAAAGGTTACCCGAGGGTATGTACTTGTTGAAATAAATTTTATAATGTACCATCATACAAAATCTAGAATGTACACAAATGGTTGAGAAATACATAGATCGAGTTAAAACTTTCTGATATTGATCAGTAATTAGAAGCAGTACGGTAGTTTGCAATAACGTCGACTAATAGTGTTGAAAAATGTTTACCCGCCAAGTGAAAGTAGAAAATTACCAAGCGGCAGCAACATTAATATTCTTTGGTAGTGGCGAAGTGCGCTGTAAATGATACGTAAAGAATGAATGACATTTTTTGTGTTTCCTCTACTGCACTTCCAATTCAGTAAACAGCATTGTTAGGTACTATTACGTAATGAAACAACTGAATGTTGTTAATCTGTTATTTATCTATAACTAGCTGCGCCCTACGGTTTCACCCGCATAAGTATCGATCCCGTCGTAGTCATCTTGATAAAAACTCCTGGGTATATGTTAATCTTAGTTATACGCCATTAGTGTGTTAAATTTCATCCAAATCGGTTCCGGTTCACCAGTCGGTTTCCGTAAAAGAGTAATAAACATCTTTCAAACTTCGCATTTATCATATTAGGAAGGGTTAAAAGTAACGCTTTACAGAACATTCTGAATCATTCTAGGTTCTGATTTTAACACGCGCTGTTTGAGAACGCGGATAGGGACAGACCGATTTAATATTTTACATTGTGATTGATAAGCGTGGGACAGCATGTACCTCGGTCGTGTCATGTTACTATCGTCTCATCTCCACTTGGTAGCGCCCGCATCCGTCCTCATACACGTTCCCCGAGTAGATAACGCATGTTTTGACATATTGATTTGATAATTGGTAACAATGTGAAATAGATGAGGATTAGAAATGGGATAATTATTACGATGATGTATAGTTATGTGCTAGCCGCGTGCGCACGCTACGAGTGTCGTCCGTGTCGGTCGCGGGCATTGTCGGCATTGTTCTCAGCTCACACGCGCTCCACTGACCTGCTTATCTACCTCTTATTGACAGAACTGTCTTGGCTCCGCTGCTCACCGTTCAGAGAAAGGTGTACATATCCAATACGACGTCATCACAACGCTCAATTACCGTGTGAAACTTAATAAGTTCCAATATTCAATGTTTGTTTACATTGATCCATATTTAGCATATACGATTGACGTAAGAGAAGAGACTATAGTCGGTGTATATTATTCAAAATTAAATAAATATACCAACCAACAAAATTAGACGAGATTAAAAGGCAATTTCAGTTCAAATTTTTTTACACATTAAATTTAAAAGGAATAACCATTAGTCATAGTTTTACAAATAGAAAAAAAGGTCAATTGTTACTTTGCCAAATCAATCGCGGGAAGAGTAACTACTTAAATAGAACCCAAGAACATAAAAAAAACATTTTTTTATGTTCTTGGGTCATTGACCTTTTCCAATGCTGTGTACTAAACATCCCAAAAATAGGGATTCCTAGAATAGGCCTAGAATCTGTATTTCAATAATATGAAAAACGTTGTGGGTAAAGAGTAATGCGAAGAAATGTGTTTGCGGCGAGCACCTCGGACGCGCGGGAGGGCGCTCCCACGGGTTGCCGATATTTTTAGTGCACGACGATTACTTGGCACCGACGGCCGCACTCGGTTGCGCTAGTGATCTTTCTGAAATTCGTTCGCGCTTAGGTACGATCTCGAGATAGACCCAGTCTTATGTCCGGTGGCGGAGAAGTAGCCGTGTAAACTACAAAAGTCGCGTATAAACCCTAATGCTTTGTTAAACTGAACCCATTGTGTAAATATGATGATTTTGAACAATTACGTGATATATCCCGGTTAAAGTGCTAGTAATAAAATAACCCGGCAAAACAAACAATATGGCTAGTTTAAGTACCAGTGTTAGTGACACGACAGGTCCGCGACGTCAGCGTTATAATCGATCTGCCACAACGAGCGTCACACAACTGCTGTCAGATGGCTACTCCAGCTTTATCAATCGTTTAACCCGACGAGGTCCCTCCGAGAAGACTGAAATTATTTCAGACACAAAACTTACCGCTGCTCGGCCGCGATTCGATGACAAACTCATTTCAAGCAAAAATTCCGTGTTAGCGAATGTGCGGCGGTATGAGAACAACGGCCACATTTCACCGTACACATCATCTTTGACGTCCGGTGCGCCAGCGCGGAAACTGAACGATGACCGTACGTACTCGAGTTACCTGGGCGCGACTAAGTCGCGCATCGATACATCACCTTTGCATTCTACCTCCGGGATTAGTGCGCTCGGACGCACTGACTCATTCCGCAGAGCTCACTTGAAAGATAAATCATCGCCGTTCACTAAACGGTACCCTCTAAAAGAGTCCAACAATAACATTGACAGCATTTCTTTAGGTAGTACACGTAGTCGCTTGGAAGATAAGTATTCCTCAGTGTTAGATAGGATAGCAGTACAGAAAAAAGAAAGGGCAAGGAGAGAAAAAGAAGATCGTGACAAAACATTAGAACCTGAAACACCAATGTCGAGAGGACTAATGCGAAGCTTAACAACTGCTGTTTTTGGGGAAAATTCTTTTAAAAGAAACAATCTTTCTCATGAAAAGATCAGAGATAAAACCCCTTTCAGGAATACTGCTGACCGGCGATTATCTTCGAGTAACAAGCAAAAAGAAGAATACAAAAATGGATTTGACATTCCATTAAAAGATCGGCCTTATTATGGCAAGGACAGAGATAGTGTATACCGTAGACACCTAAGGAGATCTCTGAGAGCTGAAAAAAGCGAAACTAGTGACAAGAAAATGGGTAAATTATCATTGCGACCTGTAGATTTAAACATACACTCTGGAGTCCGCGATTTAATATCACCACTGCAACATAGTACAAACGATACGAACGGAAAATTTAAGACAACCAAAACACCGGTGGTTTCACCAGCGAGAGAAGTAGGGCGCCAGAAACAAATATATTTTCCTTCGAGCGATGAAGACGACGACAAAACCCCGGTCGGAGATAGAGTGCTCAGCGAGCGGGAAACGAGACGGAAGGAGATCCAAGGACTCATTATGAAGTATGCTCATTTGGACGAAATGTATGGACGTATTGGCAGTAAGGATATGAAGGAAACAACCGATGCAGTGATCGCTGCTAAAACAGTTGAGCCTTTGACTGTGGGCGATATAGTGTTGCTGCCGCCCGAGCTGCGTGCGCGACAGCGGCCGCAGCGCCCCCGGCACCTGACGCGGCACGCGGTCACGCCGCCTGTAAGCACAAGCTAACCACCCCGCCTGCGCACTGTGTGCCGCTAACAAACACCTGGTCCGTGGTTTTCCACTATTTACATATTGTACCAGCGTATGCATTGTTTCCGTTATAATTTTTTATAGTATCAGTATAATAACAAAATGTTCTGTTCGCAAAGTAAAATAATCAGGTGATACCACTTTTACCGGCCGGGCGCAATTTGCGTTATCTTATAAGAATTACTAAGAATATCAATGCACGTATTTCTCAGCGATTTGTTACTAAGCGACGGTACCGAGCGGAATCTAAAACAAAATCGAAAGAGGGTATCTTTTTAAATGCTTAAAACTTAGTGATACTAACGATGTCTGACATGACTGTTGTTATAAAAGGCGCTAATAAGTACAATAATAGTGCATGTCTTAAATTTCTTTGTGCGTGGTTCAAAGCTAACATGTGTCTTCTGTGTGTTAAATTTTCAAATTCTATACTTAAAAGGTCGGATAGTTCTTGTCTCTGTAAAGTTAGTAATGTAACCTATTAATTATTTAAGAGAGGTTCGGGTGGACATTTATCCTAAATTACCTGAGTGAAAGTAGATTGTGCAAGTGATTGGAATGCGAGTGGTGTGTCATCTCCCATCCCCGGTGCTCCTACCCCGCTCCCTGGCGCGCGTTGCGCGCGGGCGGCCGAGACCTTGCTCAGCCGCCCGCAGATCGCTCCGCAGCGCCACCCGCCCGCCCTCTAACAGCATGTACCTCCGACACACCATACCAATTGTCGCTTGTCTGACGGGCAACCGTTCCATTGTCTGATTGTTGGGTACAACACTACTCGGGTCGTGCGGATCGCGTGGCGCGCTCTCCGTGCATGTGGCGTGGTGCGTGTGGCTGTGGCGTGACATCTGCGCGGCGCGTGCGGCTCGTGCGGCGGCGGTCGGCGGTGCGGCGCTGGCGCATGCAGAGCTCCCGGGCACGCTCCTCCGTCAAGGACGACAAGGACGGACATCTGGTCTACTGGCCCGGATATGTCATGGGAGCGAGATGTTCGTGTCCACATACCCATAACTTTAAAAACTCTTTACACATACATACAATACACATACACAGAACTCCACACATACATGAACATTATACTATACATTCATATTCATATTTACACATTCATGAATCTTTCAGAATAACTAAAACCCAACACTGGTTATATTACATTACTCACAAAAAAAAAAAAACACTACACGACAGATCGCAGATAATTCAACAAGAAAACGAGTAGTCATATAATTACTACCGCCGTGTTTTCAATATTTCAGACTTAAATTTCTGCTTTTTAATTGTATTTTTATAATTTTTGATAAAAAATATTAGTAACAACATCACAGAGAGTCCATTTGGATGTTAAAACGAAGTCAAGTTGGAGCCTCGGATATTGGGCGTCTATCACTATGTGTTGCGTTTAATGATACTAACATAGTTGATATTCTCAAGAATTAGTCATAATTCTCAGAGTCTTCTAACATGTATCAGTAACTTATAGTGAATCGAATACCAGTGCCGATTCCATCATGACTTTGTGCAGTGAACAATTGATTAATTATGTTGCCTTGGTTTCATTGCAGACAAAATCATCGACACGCTCGGTGAGGGCACCTTCGGCAAGGTGGTCGAGGTGAAGGACTTAGAACTGTAAGTATCTTTCTTTATTTACACAACAAACAGCACATTTTTTGACAACTGAGATACCATCGGCACTTCGTGGCTTGCGACGAAATATATGCATCTGTGACTATTTGCATATCGTCTGTTTGTATTTTTATACTCAAGTATACTGATGTCATTGTTGTGATTATGTTGGTTTGGTTAAAATAATGCTAAGTATACTCGAAATGTGCAGCTTTCTGAATGACCAATGTAGAATGGTAAAGTTCACTTTAAAAACAAAGGTAATGTGGGGTCGCTAACATTGTCTTCGGGTGGTGACACCCATTATTTGGCAGGACACGCCTCATTATTCATATCTATTTCCATTTGTTTATAACAGCACCGGCAAATTTCGTAATTTTTTTGCCAAAATTCCGAATTTTATGTACAAAAATAAAGCAAGATATCTAATTTTAAATTTCAGGGAGCACAGAATGGCTCTGAAGATTATCAAGAATGTTGAGAAGTACAGAGAGGCTGCAAAACTCGAGATAAACGTCTTAGAAAAGTTAGCTGAAGTTGACCCTGATTGTAAAAAGTAAGTGTTTGATTTGGTTGTGTGTTATTATTGTGTGCAACGTCACATGTTGATAGTCGAGGCTGATCGGGCGACGCGCGACGCCGGCGAATGTAGCAATATTTGACCTTGCACGGTTATATGCGACGTTACTGCTCCTGGCTGGCGGCTCGCCAACCAAGAACCCGATGTCAACTCCTAACACACTAAAATACCGTCTGCGACGTTTGCTACCGACTCCACATATTATTTGATTCCATGTAATTCAGTTATGACGTCTATTGATTATATACACTTAATATTTGTGTAAGAAATATGTACTTACACTTTCTGAAATTGATGCTAACAGATTTTTTTTGTTCTATTTCAGCTTATGTGTTAAGATGTTGGACTGGTTTGAATATCATGGACATATGTGCATTGCATTTGAAATGCTCGGACAAAGTGTATTTGACTTCCTGGTGAGTGTCAAATGATTACTACTATTGTTACTATTGCGCATTTTATTGTTAATTCGATACTGATGAGTCATAATAGCGATAAGTAATAAACTGTATATTAATGGTTCCCCAACATGCAAGTTTTTTACATTACCCCCAAACAATTTATCTAATGTTCAGGTAAAATAATTGTTTCACGTTCATATTTCAATTGATTCGATAATCAATATGACACTGAGATGTGAAAGTAATAAAACCGATAGCAGTTCAGTTATGTATTTTTTTTTAATACAATTGGGTTCTTTCTATCTGTTCTGAATAATTTATTTCTGACTTGTTTGCATCATCAGAGATGATAAACAAAACATTGGCAAACTGTTAGGTATAATAAGCATTTTGTATGGGCTTATTTATCCTGTTACAATGAAGCTAAAGTATAAGTTTAACATTATTTTAGTATTTCATTATTGCAATAATCCGATTCTTGTAATGTCATATTGATAATTTTAAATTTTGACACAAAATTCAAACTCGTGAAAGACAAATATTCCTTACAATTTGAAGGACTAACGCGAAAAGTCTCCCGTATAGCGTCAACACTTTCAATCAGAACGCATTATCAAAATATATTCAGTAAAATAGTTACTTAAAATAGACCTACACTCTGATTCATCTACAGCTTTATTTATGCATTTCCCGCATTTCGTTATAGTTTTTGGTCCTGAGCCAGTCCCATTCACGACGTCCACACGGTCCTATGATTGGAGCAATCATTCATCATACTCTTGGATCAGGGGGACTATTTAACCTAAATTGTGCCCATATGGCGGCCTAATAAGCTGAGATTGATAGTCAATCAATCTCGATCATTATTATCTCCTGGCCCGAGTGTAAAGTATGCATTTAGTATAAAAAAAATACACAATGAATCATAAGCTGTATGTTTATATATTTACAGAAGGACAACAACTACCAGCCGTATCCGTTAGAGCAGGTGCGGCACATCGCATACCAACTTATATACAGCGTGTTGTTCCTACACGACAACAAGCTTACACACACAGATCTCAAGCCAGAGAACATCCTGTTCGTCGATAGTGACTACGAAGTCGTCAGCGTCTACAACGCATCCAAAAAGGTAAGTTAAAATTATAGTTGCAGGTGAAAAAAAAAAAAATTAGTCTAAGCTTTCTTTAAATATTAAAAGGCAATAACCGGCCTGAAAGAGCAAGCCAAGAGCAAAATTCGCTCATGCATTGACAGATGCAAGAATGTAAATTATTTTTGGCAGTTTGCAAAGTTCCGCTTACGCACTTAATTTTTCAAATTAAATAGGAATGGAAATCAAAACATTGATGATGTTCGAATTCTGGATGACACAATAAATAAGAAAATAAAGTTGTCTTAATCCAATGTGTAAACGAGCAAACATGACGAACCGTTAGTTTTATAGCTGCATCATTTTGAATCTGTACAGTATTTGACGACTAAGTCGCCACCTCAATATACCACACTCGCTATTTTCGTCATTCTCTTAAGAATAATAATTCTCGGCCTTAGAAGCATTAGGTCGTATGTATAGATCCGACGACCTTACACATACGACCTACTTATTGCTTCTAACGTTGAGCTATAGATACGGCCTAATGCTTCTAAGTTCCAGAGTTTCTCTTTGGCATTATAGGGATAAGGTTGTACTATACTTAGAAAACAGCACAATTCAAACAGATTTGGTTGCATAGAAATTATTAGCCAAGAATGTAGCACCTGTGCGCCGTAAACAAAGTTAATTGGTATAATCTAATTTGATCATTGTCTACAGAAACATGACCTGATGCGTGTGAAGCGCAGTGACGTCAGGCTCATTGACTTCGGCAGTGCCACGTTCGACCACGAGCACCACAGCACCATTGTCTCCACCAGGCACTACAGAGCGCCAGAGGTTATATTAGGTATGTGATACCCATTTAAAAATGTGTACAAATTCATTTAAACAAGCATTATCCTAATAGTTTTCTAAACGCCATCGAATAGAAGCATCAAAATACACAGGAGCTTGTACATTGTCATGCTAATGTATATTGTACTGCAATCTATGTAGAATATTATATTTACCTAGTCAAATAACTTTATCCAGCTATAGGAATTATAGCTTGATTAATGACAATAAAATAGATAATGCTATTGATTGTCACATGTTATCTATTCAGAATCTATAGCTACATATATGACCTAGTCTTATTACAATATTATCTAATAAAGACACAATTATGTGTCAGCCTTCATCTTCATGGTGATTTTTCAGACAGACATTGTCATCATTCTGTCATATCTTTAACTATTTATTGTTACGAAAATAATACCTTCTCATTATGGTAATAATATTTTTTTGCAGAATTAGGTTGGACTCAGCCGTGCGATGTGTGGTCTATAGGCTGCATCATGTTCGAGTTGTACCTCGGTATCACACTTTTCCAGACACATGACAATAGGGAACACCTCGCTATGATGGAGAGGATCCTAGGACCCATACCCTACAGGTTAGTAAAAGTTATTCAGTAAAGTTGTATGAACCGATAAAGTGATTAGTAAGATCAATAAGCTTGGACGATTCTTGAAGCACTTTATAATGTTATCTTTATAGATTTGTCTAATTTCGAATTCTTTGGATTTTGTCTCATTGAAATATTTCTTATACTTTTTTTTTTTTTTTCTTAAAATCTAAATGTGTTATTGAATGTATCCTATGTGGTTATTCTCGTTGTGAATGTTCTGAGTTCTGAAGTCTCTGTTTACTCGTGCACCGCTCTAGTTTACGCACCTGTGTATCTACCATGAGTTTACATTACGAGACTCGAGCGCGATTGACTCATCGATTGGCCTGTTTCAAGGTTGTAAGAACTCTCAATCAATGAGAGCACGAAATGCGCTCGATATCGACGATCGAGTCTCGTAATGAAAACTCATGATAGCTACACTGAACACGATTATAAGTACTTCTATAGTATATAAGTTCTTCTATACCGTTCAAATAAATAGCCATTTGTTCTGTAGACATAAGCCGATATAAATACTTGTCTGGTATCTGAAAACTAGGGCAATTATTATCGTCGCATACCGGCCCCACGTTAAACTCGTTTTACATTTTAAGTTCATTTTGTATTTGTGTTTTTTCAGAATGGCGCGTAAAACAAAAACAAAATACTTTTACCACGGCAAATTAGACTGGGACGAGAAATCGTCAGCTGGCAGATATGTCAGAGAAAACTGCAAACCGTTGATGGTGAGCTTCCTTGATGTGGATGAGTGTGCTACCATTCAAATCTACATTTATTACGTAATGCCGTAATCTTGTTTATTTTAGAGTTTGTTGATCAGACTATTTGAATGTTTCCGCAGAGGTACCTACAGAGCAACAGCGAGGAGGCGCGACAGTTGTTTGATTTGATTGCGCGCATGCTGGAGTACGAACCCTCCCAAAGGATCACGTTGCGTGAGGCACTCAAACATCCCTTCTTCAACAAACTACCACAACACCAGAGGCTCGGTCAGTACATGTGCCACTAAACACTATCTATTAATGAATGCATATAATTATTTTGTAAATATTGTAATTTACTAAAAGACGTCACGATTTTAAAGTCTACTTCAGACATTTCAATGGAAAGAAACTGACGAATGTTCATTTAATAGGAAACATTCTGAAGTATCATATTAATATTTATGATGAGTGATCTTTTGTTATAGGACACCAGTTTACAAGGCCATCATTTCTTAGGTCAGGCCTTTTCGTCGTTAGATGCTTATTTTAAAGCTTTATTTTCTATATTTCACTTTTTAAAACACATGTTGCGACATGATCTTATTTTAATTGGTTTTATATTGTGTTGTTATTGTACGTGTGCCGTTTATTTCTTTCGCTTATTATATTCACATTTTGTTCTAGTCTTTAACATCTGCTGTTGATATTACCTTATTATGTTTTTGAGGCCTGATAAATCTTTTGATTCCGTGCTCGTCATTCGTTTGCATTAAAATAAAAAAAACTAAAAATTAAACGAGATTTAGCTCGCATTTAACTCATTCATGCTGTAGTCATCGTTAATATTTTATATTAGATATATATAACTGAAACGATGTTTGCATATTACAGGCAATGACCGTTTACGGTGCAACGGTGAAAGCTCGGGGTCCCGCGAGCGATCGCACTCGCTCAGCAGGTGAGCGACAATTGGCCGCCGCCAGCCCCGAGCCGGAGCGTGAGCGGCTGCGACCGGACAGCGGGCCGACCGGCCGGACAGCGGGCCGACCGGCCGGACAGCGGGCCGACCGGCCGGACAGCCGGCGCACCGACCGGACGTGGGCCGGCCGGCGGCCCGCACACGAGCGATAGTCAAATGGCGCGGCCGCGTCGTGGCCCGCCGACCCTGTAAAGTTGTACAGTTGTAACGAAGTGATAAGTGATAATTATTTTGTCGAACATTGTAATCTAGGTAATATTTTGTTGTGAATCGGTACTTCTCAATTTGTATTTATAAAGTAACTATTATTCAAAATAAAGACTGTCAGTCTGATTTTGTTTTTTATTTATATAAGCTGTATGGATAAATCAAATACTAGCCAGACCTGTGCCCAATGCGAAGCTAAAGTGAGATTGGCATAATTTATAACATCATGTAAAAGTGGATTCAAAATAATTTATTTTAGCATGCCCGACGGAATGTATTGGAAAAAAATCGGGATGTTCGAAGTTTTATTGCTGTATTTTTAGATACTATTTTATCTTTTACATTTTTTATTTTCTGATATATTGATTCACCTTTGTAAGGCCAAAACCGAGTCACTTTCATTTCCTAGCCCGCTTCTCATGCTATAAGTTAATGTCGTCAATTATGCAGAAAGAACCTTAAAATCGGATGGATTTCAATGCTGATTTTGAGTAATAAATTAATAATTGATTGAGTCAATTGATAAAGTAATATATTTTACTATATATAATGTTATTATCTTAATATATATAAATCTCGTGTCACAATGTTAGTCCTCAATGGACTCCTAAACCACTTAACCGATTATAATAAAATTCGCACACCATGTGCAGTTCAATCCAACTTGAGAGATAGGATAGTTTAACCCTTTGATGACCACGGGGACACCGGTGTCACGATAAGAAAAAAATGCAATAAATTACTAATTAAGAAACTTATTTTATCTTTTTGTTAATTACATAGTTTTTGAACGTACCTTTTTCATTTTTTTGAGTAAACGTATCTCTTATCGACCATAGGGACATCGCTGTCCCAAAATAATCCAAAAAACCTATAAATATTTTTATGTGTTTTTATTTGAAAATATGTTTTTATAGACCTAATGACTCAATACAATTAGCTAAAATACTTGCATAAGGTGTAATAACCTTATGGTCGTGAAAGGGTTAAATCTCAAATTATAGTCGCAATTTTAATATATTGCTAATTATTTGTCTGTTATTATTTGACAGTCACAATTATCTGTTAACTCCAAATGATTCTAACAGATGTCGATACCTTTCGACTGGGTTGAGTAAGTAATTAATAGATGGCGCTGCTATGGTAAATCTACGAAGGTGTCATATAAGCTACATTTTAACAGCATAATTACCACGTGTTGACGTTATAAAATTAATTAAATTTATTTTGTAGTGAACGAAATACCGTATACCGTAGTTTAGCAACAATTATGATGAGCAGTGAACCATTACTGACAGCAGTACAAAAAATTATTTATGGTCGGATTATGCTGGCTGTTGCTGCTGAACAAGGCGGTTTTTTTTCTTGGATGCACCCGGTGGAACCGGTAAGACATTTTTAATATCGTTGATTCTTGCCAAAATACGGTCGCAACAAAAAATCGCATTAGCAGTAGCATCGTCAGGCATTGCGGCTACTTTACTGGATGATGGGCGAACAGCACATTCAACGTTCAAGCTGCCATTGGACGTTCATAATAAACCAGATGCAATGTGTAACATCAAAAAGAATAGTGGAATAGCTGCAGTGTTGCGGAAGATTTCTATAATAATTTGGGATGAGTGCACAATGGCACACAAATATTCACTTGAAGCATTAAACAGAACTATGCAAGATTTAAACAGCAATAATAAACTTTTCGGTGGTGCTATCTTACTTTTGTCTGGTGACTTCCGGCAGACCTTACCGGTTATACCTCGCTCTACTTTCGCGGATGAGATTAATGCATGTTTGAAACAATCATTCTTATGGCGAAGTGTTGAAACACTTCGATTGACCATAAATATGCGAGTACAATTGCAAAATGATCCATCAGCACAAATATTTTCGGAACATCTACTAGATATTGGGAACGGTAAAATAGAACTGCAACCAAATACGCAATGCATTAAACTACCAGACAATTTTTGTAGTGTTGTTCAGGATAAAAATGAATTGATTGAGAGTATTTTCCCGGATATACAGAATAATTATTTGAATCATGAATGGCTTAGTCAACGGGCCATTTTGGCTGCCAAAAACGTTGATGTTGACGAAATTAACTTCCAGATACAACAGTAGTTACCAGGCGATCTGATGTCTTTTAAATCAAACGATACTGTTGTTGATGAAAATGAAAGTGTAAATTTTCCGATTGAATTTTTAAATTCATTAGATATCCCTGGAATGCCACCACATAATCTTCCATTAAAAATTGGTTCCCCTATTATTCTCCTCCGTAATTTGAATCCACCTCAATTATGTAACGGTACGCGTTTGGTCATCAAAAAGATCACCGGAAACATTCTTGGAGCAACCATTTTGGCTGGGAAGTTTAAAGGAAAAGTGGTCCTGCTGCCACCTATTCCGATGATACCATCAGATTCTACCATACCCTTCAAAAGGCTACAGTTTCCAATTCGTTTAGCTTTCGCCATGTCTATAAATAAATCTCAAGGTCAAACAATGTCCATTTGTGGTTTAGATTTGGAAAATCCATGTTTTTCTCATGGGCAACTATATGTTGCGTGTTCACGTGTTGGGAAACCGTCGAATCTATTTGTGTTAGCTAAAGACAGCTTAACCAAAAACATTGTGCACCGATAGGTGTTAAATTAAATTGAAATTGAAAGTATTTATAATTCAAAAAAATAGATATTAATGTTTAAAAGTTCAAGACTGTCTGCCTTGCCTACCTCATTCATGAGTTTAAGCGTCACATGTTATTTACTGTATTATACTGTAATATACTTATCTGATAAATTTTTAATTTGTACTTATTGATTTCTGCTTAATATCAAGTGTAAGAACGTTTTAATTAATTGTGTTCAACGTACTTCCCCTTGAAATCTCAATCCAGTGAATTTGTATACCAACATTTTCGTCTTTGTTCGTAAATAATTTCATTGTACTAAAGGGTTATATTAGTAGAAAGTCAAATAAGGAGATCACCATATTTTTTTACAAATATCATCTGTGTGAAAAAGCATAGTGGACTCCGTGACTGATGTTCTCTTATTGTTCCTCTTAGATTGTTTACTATAATGTACCTAATATAACAAAAACTTTAGCCACAACAACGCGTGGCCGGGTCAGCTAGTATTATATAAAATCGTTTCCTTGAATTGAAGTTTCGTGGCCGTTTATTTTAGAATGACAGGCTACTTGTCAGAGATCGTTAATCATTTGTACGATTTTTCATAACATTTTTACATGACTTAACTTCCCCATCCCCGTTCAATCAAAGGACGACCCGTCATACGGCGAATAGCTACTCTTACGTTTTTGTCTCCACTACGATTCTTTCATACCGCATACATCGTGGGACTGGAACAATTTGCCAGCGGCCGTGTTTCCGTCAGACTACAATTTAAGTGTCTTCAAGGCTAGAGTGAATAGGTTCTTAATAAACTAGCGCGCTTTACCATCCACGATTGTATCACTGTTTACCATCAGGCGGGATTGTGGTCAACACTAGTTTATAATATGTAAAAAGAAAAAAAATAGTGTACACGATTCCGAGTATTTTTTCTATTATATCTTCGCAAATTATCGGTCGATATAGACCTCTTGTCGGTTGTAATGTTGGCTGATTTGAATTCCAAGATTCACTTAGTCCCTGCAATTTGAGGGTATCAAACATCTGTTGGGCCTATAGCTGTCAGTGGCGAAGAGTCCATACAAGCCGATTCCCACCGGGTTACCTTTCAAAAATCAGTTCCATATTCATACAAAAGTATTTACATTCTATTTCATTAACAAAGTATTATTAATCAAACGCCTGCGCGATTTACAATAGCAATAGTAATTCTTAGCAATACCCTAAGTATCACATTTCATTTTATAGTCGTAAATTAATCAGCGCTTCAATTTTTCGTACTTTACGTTGAAGGAAACCCGCGGAATCACGGCTTACCTCAGTCAACGACGGCGAAAAGAGAGAGCGTGTCACACCATCTCTTTCTAATTCTCGCTAACCATCGGTAAAACTTGATAAATATGAAGCTACTCGCGGCCGGCTTATAGTACTCTCCTCTACTCATTAGAAAGAGACAAATTAACCACGTCACTAGGAGCGTTTGAGTTCATCGTCAGTACATGTTTCTCTATACCTAACCTACTGATGCGTGAGTTTTTCGTTTGTTTTTAATATTTGTGTTATTTAAACTGTGACGGATTCTGTAAGGTAATTTAATCGCAGATTTGGTTAAATACTGTGGATTTTGTTTGTTATTATGGCTTTAATTCATATAGAGTGCTGCTTAACAGATTACCTGCTTACAAATGAAACTTCATTTTCAAAACTAAGTTATGCATACAAGAAGCATGTTATTCAGTTAGGTCGAGCACTCCCACTTATGATTATTGATTGCAAAAGGCGAGATGGATTTTTTAAACATTTTCACGCGTCGTTATATGATAAATATACTTGGATGACAGGCAGTTGCAAACTGAACAAAATGTTTTGTTTTCCGTGTTTGTTATTTTCTGATTCGAAATCTGTTTGGAGCAGTACGGGTTTTACGGATATTAATAATTTGTCTAACTCAGCCAAAAAACACATTCAGACTGAAAAACACATCCGCAGCTGCTTGTTACTTCACGAATTTGGAAATAATGGCAGAATCGAGTCATTTTTTTCCAACGCTTTTGATGTACATAACAGAAAAGTTGACCGTAATCGCGAGTTAATGAAACGTTTTATTGACACGGTCATTCTTTTGGGGAAGCAAGAATTATCATTTCGCGGTCACAATGAAAGAGCAGATTCGGATAATCGCGGAAATTACATTGAAACGTTAAATTATTTGTGCAAGTACGATACAGTCCTTGATTCTCATTTGGAGCAATGTTCCTCGACCCAAAATTCTGTATTTTCAGGACTTTCAAGTGACATCCAAAATGACTTAATTCATTGTATCGCGTCTTCTATGCGTGACGAGATAAAGTCGGAAATAAATTCAGCTTCATTTGTATCGGTTATGATCGACGAAACACCGGACGTCAGTCACAGGGAACAGTTGACTGTTATATTGCGGTACTTGTCCAGCAGTGGAATTGAAGAGCGTTTTCTGGGCTTCTATGACGTAAGTGGTGGTCGAAATGCCGACATTTTGACCAGCATGTTAATCGGTATTCTCGATGACTTTCGTTGTAAAGATAAATTAATTGGCCAGTCTTACGATGGTGCGGCAGTTATGTCTGGAGAGCACGGTGGTGTACAAACTAAAGTTCGTGAAATCTGTCCCATGGCGATGTTTATTCCATGCTATGCTCACATTTTAAACTTAGTCTTGAGTCGGTCTCTTGAATTCGTACCCGAATTAAAAGCTTTTTTTGGTCATATTAACAGTATCGTACGCTTTTTTAATAAATCTTCTAAAAGATCGAATCTTCTGAAAGAAGTTGCTCATCGTCGTATGCCGGGGGTAGCAGAAACGCGATGGCATTATCACTCGCGCATAATTAACGTAATTTTCAACTGCAGAACCGACATGATCGAAACTTTGAATTGTATTTTAGATTCACCGGAATCATGGGACAGCGAATCAATTTCAATGTCCGAGTGCTTGTTACACAAACTGGAAGACATGCAATTTTGCTTTTTATTGCGTATTTTTTCAGACATTTTCGAAAAGACAGACGTTCTTTTTGCTTTGCTTCAAAGTAAGCAAGTAGACATTGAAGTGGCAAAGCGCGAAATCGATTCTTTTGAACGGTGGATTTCGGAAGAGTTTATTAATTCGTTTGATACCATTTTCCACAGCATTGATCAAATCTGTGAGCCGCCGCGGCGACGGCGCCGAATAAATACTGACACGGATCCCAAAACGGCGTACAAGCGTATTTTTTCCTCGATTATAGATAAAGTCAAAGCTCAAATTACTCAAAGGTACCGATCTTTTTCTCAGCTTGTATTTATTGATTTACTTAATAAATCAAAGTATCTTCAATACAACCAATCATTTCCAACTGAAAAAGTTTCCTCTTTGACAGCGAACTTTCCGGGAATTTTTGATTTTACCGCGTTGAAAAATGAACTTAAAGTCTTATTTACGTCAGCGTCGTTAAATAAATTGGACACCTATGAGCTTTTTTTACAGCTCCAGAATACGTCTTTGAAAGACGCATTTTCTCAAGTTTCGACTCTTTGCAGTTTAATTCTGACCCTCCCCATTTCAGTAGCTTCAGCTGAGCGGTCATTTTCTGCTTTAAAACGCATTCACACGTATGTGCGAAACTGCCAAAAAGAGCAGAGATTGTCCGATTTGGCTATGATGTCAATTGAAAAAAATTTGCTTAATAAAATGAAAAGTAATCCGAATTTTTATAACAACATTTTAGCTCATTTTGTTAAAAAAAACAGACGCATTGCATTAGAATATAAATAACGTTGTGATTGTGTATAATTTGCTTTATTTTTGCTTAATATTTTTGTTGGTTTTGGATCGGTGTTTGTGTGGTTCGGATTTTAACACTTTATTATTTTTGTAATTTTTTATTTTATTTTTTCTTGACTCTTATTCCCTGACAATAGGTACTTAACTTAGTACTTACTAACAAGCATGCATGTGTGGTATAGAGATGCACGTCGAAAAAGGCTTTTCACAAAGCCGCTTTTATCATACTTGAAAGACACTGTTATCAAATCATCAGTCCTTTTTTGTATGGTGAAGGTGGGGCTTTTCATATTATTCTTATCTGAAGACCTCCTCCAAGATATCCTGCAGTAGGTAAGTGTTTAAGTGTTTATTTTTTTGGACCGGCTTCCCTTTGTCAAAATTTCACCCTTCGCCACTGATAGCTGTAGTTCGGTTCGGTTTGAAGTCATAACCGTATTAATGAGAATTTTTTGGTATCAGTAGTTCGGGGCCGGACAAAACAACCGTACTACTGAGACTAGAGGAAACATCTGTATATGTATACTGAGAAGCGTGAACTCAGTCATTATTAAGTAGCGTTCTTATGACAAGTCACTGCGTCATTTTGCCGACTTAGATTTATCTTTATGAGCATTTCTCTTTTTTTTGCCATTACACATTTGTGGAATGTCCCGTGATTTATTAGATGAATAACTTTGGTGTAATCTATAAATTGCTAATACTGTTTTACTAAGAAGCACTACTGTAATTCAAATTTACAGAAAAAATGTTAGCAAATAATATATATATCATACTAAAATAAAAAAACAACTAAATATAAACTGTCGAAAATTTCAATGTATGAAAATTCGTATGTCCCAGTCTACCAATCGCAATTTCAAATTTAAATGTTTTGATATAATTCAAAGAAACTATTCTGAGATTTTGATTATAATCGTATTACAAGGTAAAAGGTTTTACGTAATATTTCTTTCATGGTAATTTGGTTATAATTTTACGGTTATTAATTAATTTTAAACATGTCCCAGAAACAGTTCCAAAATGGATTTCAGTTTTTGTTACCCAATTTAGACATGCAAATTATTGAGAAATATCAATTTAGTTATATTTTTTGGAACTAGCAATAACGTAGATCTCACAAAATACCGCCATATCGATGTAATGCGTCAGTTGCTGTTCCGAAGTTTGAAATGTGTACACGTACCCGTTTAAGAGTGAATCTCATTCCGGCTTTTGTTATTGCTGTTTCAAGATAAGTTGGCAATATTTACCCACTATTTTTATCATAGTGCAATAGTTATTAGCTTCGTATAAAATTTAGTGTATAATAATAGAAGTAACTGTAATTTCAACTACCAAAACAATATTTCAATAAAATCAAACACTAGTTTCGTTACTTCCTTTTTTGTTACTTTGGGGTAGTAACGTTTAAGCAGAAAAATTAAGTAACAAAAACGGAATCATAAAGCTATGTTTACAATTTAACAGCACAACAAAATGCCACTAACTCCGGCAGAAAAAATGAATCGTAATAGAGAGAAATTAAAACAGAACCCGGATAAGTTGGAAGAAATAAGAAAGAAAAATTTAGAAAGAATAAAATCAAAATATAAATATAAAAATTATTGTCATTATTGTCATATAAAATGGTTATACTATTAAGCTAAATATTTCCATTTTGTTAATTTGTTCTTAAATAACAAAATGACATAAGATTGTCAAGGTCTGGAATAATGTTAAATTTAAAAAAAGTGTCAAAATTACCTAACGGCGGGTCTGATTAGGTATATACAGTTTATTAAACGTTGATTATGATTAAGGATTAATCCATATTTTTATTTATTCATATATTTAATCCTTAAAAATAAAACTGAAAAAGCACGTTCTAAAAACAATGTTGTTCAGAGGAAAGCCGTGGTCGTACCTATATGCCAATTTGCCCTAAAGTTAATGATCCCATAGTACTGTTAGGTGGGTTCTTAAGCGCTTTCGTTTGATACCTAACACGCCATGACTAAAAAAAATATACTATTTTTTATTCGTGACTTTTCGCCGTAGTCGAGTAAAAATAACCATTGTAGACGCAACCTTGTGTTTTTTATTTTGTTACTAATTACTCCTTTTTTGTTACTGTCCCAAACATCTCCCGTCTTTAAACTCGCTTTTTGTATTTATTTATTCAATATAAATGAACATTACGTGTATAAAATATCAATTTTGCTAAACATTTTTATAAAAAATAAGCAAATTCTTTTAATTTTGTATATTTTTCATATAATCAAAACTTTTAATTTACTTTAGGTTAAAGGTAACAAAAAAAATGTTAAAGCACCCAAATTGGAAATATTTGTCGCTATTCTTAGTAGTCCTTTGCGATGATTTTATCAAACTTATCATGAATTTTATGAAACAGAAAATTTAGCTACAGAATTTGCAACTTCGAAGTTTTTTTTTACCAATTAAGGAGTAACAAAATAAGAACGCTTAGCCTACCTTGATTTAGTTTTTTATAATTTTAATACAAAAATCTTAAATCAAACAGAATTCCTGTAGAAAAGTTAAAATACTCATAAAATAATTTATCTGATTTCATGACCAAAACAGGGATATAGTGTATTTTTTTTTATTGACGATTTTTTGAAAATATGGCAAAAAATAAGAGAAACGCTCTTATAACTAAACAGATCATAATGAGGGCTAAACTGCCCTTCTAGAAAACCGTAGTTTTAGTCACAATGCTCACCAGGCCCGGCGGAGTTTCTGTGTCAAGCATTCAAGCCCGATTTGATTACACCTCTGCACACGAAATCGCCTCGCCAGTAACAAACAAACCTATAGTGCGCGGAAAACGCGCTCCCTCTTGAGTTAATTTCTACATAGAAATTGAATAATTAGGCTGGTTTTTCGGACAAGAGTTTCCAGAGTTGTGCGTCTGGTTTTATAGGTTTAGACAACGGAATAACGAATTAAACATCATTGTTATTATAAACAATTTATTCCAAAAAATTGCATATAAATACCGTACATTCATGATTTAAGTCATACTATAATTTTAAAGGAACGTCATGCAATTTATACTAATAAATTCTAATGTACATGTTAGTTTTACATTTAACCGCCAACTGCCCTCATTAAACATTGCATTAAAAATATTTTATTACACGAATAAAAAATCAGCTTGATACCATATGAGAGCTTAATTACCAAGCATCAATTTTATTAATAAATAACACTTAAATACAAAATATAACTAATTTCACGGTTGGTTTTGGAATGGTGATTAAATGACAGTAACGGCATCAGACACGAAGATTTAAGTCATGATACTTATTGTATCAAGTGGGATATGTCACCGCAGAGAGTTAATATCGCGTGTAATGCGATCCTTAAAAAGAAAGTTTATCACCAGGCGGTACTATAAATGCCTCGTATTTCATAAAAAATATAATTTCAGCCACTTAAACCGCCGTATACGCTAAGCTCAGTTAGCAATCCGTTAGAACAATTCAAGGTCATCAGAACGATCGAATTTAATAAATATTTAAAGCAAGATTTATGGAATACACTGCAAGCGCTTGATAACATGTCCAACTGATAAGTAGAATAATCTTCAAACAGGGCACAGGAACAATTTTATGAATTTGATACGATAGTTAAACGCTACTTACACTGATGGAACAATGCGCGAAGATATTTACATGATAAAAAATATACAATTCGGAATGTTAATAGATACAATCAAAAGTTGTTTTGTTAACAGAGTTTTATTTTTTTTTAATTGCATCTGGCTCGTAACACCCAATGCGACGTACAATTTTGCTCACTATAGATTGCAGTTGGCTTTCGCAATAACTTCATTAGAGTTGGCGTCGTGTGTCTATAGTGTAAGGACAGTATCGAAGCGCGGTAATTCTGTATGGTGCGACATGGATCTAAATGAACGGTGGAAAATATGAATGATAAGACTTTTGAAATGTTGTCAAACAGTGACGTCATCCATTTTGATTCATGTCACCTTATATCACAAGGATCTTTTGGCACCTTTATGGCATTGACTTGGGGGCATCGTTGGTGAAATTGAATTGATAAAACATGGTAGCGACGTTAGTTCCGATTTCGACCACGCGCCAAAAGATCCTTGTACCGTAGTATGTGTATTGCTTAGACCATGTCAACGCGCACTTCCTGGTTGGGCCACGTGTACTGTGGCGGCAGAGCGGGCGCGTACCGGACGTCGTACATCTGCGAGCGAATGAACTCCTCCGTGTCTAGCGGCTGCGGGAACACTGACGCCTTGCCTGGGTAACAAAATGTTAGGTCAAAACGTTGTTAAGACAAGAATTGGTCTACCTTCAGTCTAAAAATGTACACTGATTCGAAACACGGCCTTACGACAGGAGCGTCTGTTTTTGTGGGAGGTCATGTTTCCGTACTCAGGGCCAGGAGGGCCCCGTTTGTGTACTAGAGAGGCCTTAAAATGAAAACAATATTCCTAATTAAAAACCTGATACAGAATGAGGTAACTATTTATGTGAACTATTTATGTAAATCTACATATTTATTTTAATTTGCAAAGTGAGTAAGTCTGCTTATGTGCTGTTTAAACATGTCCTGATAATCGATATTGCATATCGCGTCGATCCTTAGAAGTGTCAGATTTTTTTTGTGTACCTAATAAAATATATAAATGATGTAGGTTAAGGTTTGGACTGTAAAAGCCAGTCTTAATGTCTGGGTATTATGCACTATCAATCACGATCTGATTAATTTAAAAGTACATCATACATATTTTGGAAAAAAATGTCTCGTAAATAACGTTTATTGAGGGCTCTTGACGGCCTCCGTGGCGCAGCGGTCAACACGCCTGCCTGCGACGTGGACGTCATGATGGCAAACGATCTTTTCCTGATTGGCCTGGGTCTTGGATGTTTATCTATATACAGTATGTTAAGAAAACCCTGTCCGACCCATAAGGATAATAAAGGTTAGGTAAACACATGACCAAATATAATATAAAATTTTACGTATTCATCATAGTACCAATACAAATGAATTTTGAAATAATCTTTTTTTCCCGCGAATTAATTCCAATTTCCCCGAAATTTGGTAATTTTTAAAAAGTGACAACACCGGTATTATTATGAGCGAATAGCGATGCGACCACGTGCCGCGTGTCCTGCCGCCCGCCCCCCGCGGGCGGCAGGCGAAGGGTGGTCAACGCACATTTATTAAGTTACCTCCTTTTGCGAAATAATATTTTTTTTTTTAGGGGGATTTTTTTTTTAAGTTTAGCCCGGTTTTGTATGCATTAGTAGAATCAGGTATCGATACCTAACAACACCTTCACGGGTCGGACAGGGTTTTCTTAACATACTGTATGTATCTATTATAAATATAGTATCGTTGAGTTAGTATCCCATAACACAAGTCTCGAACTTACTTTGGGGCTAGCTCAATCTGTGGGATTTGTCCGTATATATTTATATTTATTTAACGTACCTGATGAATGTTGTTGAATTTGAAGCAGAAAACCTACTATTATGATATCGAATAGATCTTTAAGAAATTTGGTAAAGTCATAGTTTAACAGGCCGGTAGGTATTTGTGAAAATGACCACTAAATTAGCTCCGCATTCGTTTAATTGAGATACATTCCGAAATAAATATTTGCTACAGCGATATGACGCAAATTGAAATTTATTATCACTCCCACGCTGGAATTTTTCCCCAGTCTAATTGTAATATAAAGGTGGCCAAGACATACGTTGCTATTTTTGTCATGTATGTCAAATGCACAAAAATTGTACCCATACTGAAAAGTTGATGGTAAAAGTTGTTCTAACGATAGAACACAATGATCGTGGACCATGGGTCATGGACAACGCATAACCAGCCTTTTTTATTCCCACAGCTGGGACTTAAGGCTTTAAGAGAAAGAGTGTGTTGTAATTATCACAGTGAGGAATGGTAAATAGGGTATTTGACTAAAAAAACTAATTAGTGCGTCATTCAGATTATAGAAAAATATTGGATACGTATATTTTGTTTTATTAAATCAATAAAGAATGAGAAATATAAAAGGCATCAAAGATCAGAAGTGGTGGCTGGTGACGTCACTGCTCGCTAAAAAGTGTAGCATCCAGTGACGTCACACGAGTGTTCAACGCACTGTGTCGTCATTTTTTGTATACCTATATGAAAAAAGAAAAATTACGTGTCTACGTATTTTTTGGAAATCTGACTGACGGACTAATTAGTTATTTTTACTCAAATACCCTATTAACATATCCTGTATTTTTTTTGATTCTAGAACATGCCAATGTCCTCAGATATTGTTCTTCACCGTTTTGAGAGCCACTGCGATGAAATCATCCACACAAAGTAAGTAATTGTTCACATGTAAGTTGAGGACTTTACCACTGGTGCACTATTGTTTCACTACTACTGAAGGTGAAGGGTATGGGTATCATCTATTAAGCTAAGCTGTACCTACTTCTACCAACTGATGTTAGGGATTGACACTATTGACAAGCTCACTTAATTTAAGTTTTAACACTTAGACTTATAGAATACACCAGCCTATACATAATTATAACCTATTCATAAATGGACGTGACCATCATGATGATGATGATAAATGGACGTGACCAAAGACCACTTACTATCACGGCCACCAGATTCGAGTGTTTAAATAGCCCTAGTATGTGTACTCAGTAGTACTTACCACATGAGTAAGCGTGTTCGAAGACTTTCTTTGCTATTTTGACGGAGCAGTCCTGAATGTCCTTGAGCGGCGGGTACAGGCTGCCATGGTTCAAATCTTCTTGGCGCACAATTTCCGCTAGCGCCTGAGGAATTACAAAATGTTTTTTTTCATTTCGTACAATGTGCATCAATATGTGTCGTTAAGGAAACAGGAGGTTTATGCTGTTATAATTGCAACAAATCCAGAATTCTGATCGCTACTGAGAAATCATCCATGGAGTTAAATAATAGATCGGACGCAAAACTGCTCAGCAGCTGCGTTCGCGACCACTGTGGACTCGAATAACGAATAAGTAAGTGGTAGGTACACTGTCCCTAGAAGAACGATCTCGGATACCGGTAGCATTGACAGTCAAAGCCCAATCGAAAGCCAAATTTGAACAGTACAAAGTGACGTAATCTAACCTCAGCGGCTAGCAACATGAAGTCTTCGGAGATGTCGATGATACCGGCGCAGATGATGCCGAGCGCGAGGCCGGGGAAGATGTACGAGTTGTTGCCTTGTCCCGGCCGCAGTACGTGCCCGTCCTTCGTGCGGTACTCCGGGAACGGCGAGCCGGACGCGAAGATCGCCCGCTCCTGGAAACAGATAACATTGGTTATTATGATATTTAGTTCTGATTAAGAAATGGCATACCATTATAATTAATTTTAATTGAAATTTTATGTTAGTTATTAATTTTTCAACGCAATGTTTATATAATTGTTATGAAATAAATTAATTACCTATAAGTAGGTACGTACAAGAACAAGCACTATAATAGGGGTTCGTAATTTGCTAATTTAGAGCTAGGCTTAGGCAACTGAACTGACCATGCTGGTCAGTTCCACATTTAGATGGACAAGTAACTTTAATTGCCACCGCATGCCATTCGGTCATTGTCAAACTTCATGAAGTTTTTCGTATCTTCTCAAAATGTTTCTTTCTTTTATACACAAACCGGCTGAAAACTTACGTCAGTGTTGGTGTATGCGTCGATGGCGGTACACTCGGCCTTGCTGGTGGGGTTGGAGAGTGCGAAGATGACGGGTCTATCGTTGAACTGACCCATCTTGCGCAGGATCGATGCTGTGAATGCTCCGCCGATAGCCGCGGCACCTGCACGTTGTTATATGTTTATTGATTTAAGATCACAATTAACACATGCGAAAAAATTATGGGTAACCCGTTAGAACAATTAAAAAGGCTAAGGGATCGACGGTGCGTGACTAAGTGTGTATTTGCTAAAATTGTAACACCTCCAAGAGGCCTGTTGAAAATACCATACAAAACTTTATAGTAATAAATCGATGAACGAGGTCTAACATGGTAGCCGCGGATTATTAGAAAAGAGACACAATGGCCCCCGCACAGGCAAATGAAAGAAAATGGTTGGGTTTTAACCGGTAAAGATCTGACACCCGCTTCCACTCTGCTCAGAGCGGGACAAGTCATTTATTTTCCACCCCATAAGATGATATGGATGGTATATTACAAAAAATCTAAAATAAAAAAAAAAAATGATTAAATATATGCAGTTTAAGCACTGCAATAATCATCATCATTTCAGCGTTAATTCCGGTCGCATCCGAAGCTTTATCAGCTTTGGAGTCTGGGATCCGCTGTTGAAGCACTGCAATAAGAGAAAACTGATTGCGGTACTAACCAATGAGCACGGAAGGCTTGGCGGTGTCCACGACCTCCTCCAGCGTGCGAACGGGCGGGTGTTCACGAGCAAACTTCTCTTTGTGCTCGTTGATACCGCCCTCGGGCCGGTTCTTCACGATGAGGCCCTTGGAGTCCACCATCCAGATGCGGGAGCGCGCTTGTTCATCAGAAGTGCCCTCGGCCTTCATCGCCATCACGCAGAGATTGGCGATACCAAGGGAAGCCTGAGGATGGTGTAGTAAAATTTAATGATTTGAGGAAATCTGGCATTGTAGTCTTATTGATAGTCAGTGATTTGGTGGAGTAGATGATCGCTCAGTGCGTCCCTACTACTAATTAAGTATGACCACTAGTTTCTGAACGAATACGGCAGTTCCGTTCTGTTCCAGTGGAACTTTAGTTTTCCGAGTATGTGGACAATAAAAGCATGTTCCCAAACTAAACAAAATTTAAGTTCAGTGTATGTTTCTCATCATCATATCTTTCCCAGTCAGGTACCGGGCTTAGAATAGTACCAACCCATATCCTCCCGTAGGTGTCGTAAGAGGCGACTAAAGGAACTCTCACCAGGGAAGCGGGCAGCAGGGCTTCTCCTGTGAAATATCAAATTACTGCGATCCCCAACCCGCCTGCCAAGCGTTGGTATTATGGCAAACCCACCCAATGTGGAAAGCCTTTGTTCAGCAGTGGACCTGTATAGCCTGATGAAGAATTAAAAGAAGCATCTTTCTTTTTCTATTTAAGAAAAGGACAGAAGATAAAATATTAGTTTATTCTTGGGAAATTAAGATACTACATAGAGTATAGACAGTTTAGACGTGACCAGAAATACCTCAGCCGCTGACTAATCTGATAGGACTAAACTAATACTTATCTTCTTTCCTTTAATTAATGAAAAGGAAAGAAAAAGATGCATTGAACTACCTTTTTAGTTAAGTTTGTGAACATCGAATCCCTGATGTTAGTGAATGTGAATGTGAATGTGTACCGAGCTTCTGGTCATGGGCGAGTCAGATTTTTAGGCTCGAATCATTCCCGGCTATTTTGTCTTACAAACTATATAAGCACATCTACATAAAACATTAGGTGTTTGTAGAGTAGTGTGTTGGACAAATAGACGCAAATCATTCTATATAAGTCCCCGTTTTGACTTCGATTAGTAATTAGGGGAGTTCATACATGTTCTGCGAGATTCCAAGCGCCCACATGGGTACGCTTATGACAGTGTCATTGGGTTTATTTAGGAAATTAGTAGTTCTCGGTGGTAGGCCATAACACCGGCCGCCGGCAGAAGTTACCACCCACCAGACAAAGCCTTGCCGCCAAGCGATTTGTCGTGTTCCGGCATGATGTCTGGTGAAACCGCACGGAGGACGGGTCTGAGCAGTTGTGTTGCGATGTGTGCCGGGTACGATGCGCCAAATGTTGTTGTGTTGGGAGTTTGGTCGTGGAGGGTCTTCAGATAAATCTCCCTTTGGCGCAGCATTGTTGGTCGTGTTGTTGGGTTTAACATTGCATCACCTCGCTCAACTGCCGTCTTCCTTCCTATTCGCTCAATCTGAGTGAATAGGTTCTTAATAAACTAGTGCGCTTTACCATCAACGATCGCATCACTGCTTACCATCAGGCGGGATTGCGGTCAAGTGCTAGTTTATAATTATTTAAAAAAATGTTATAGCTAAGATTTGAACCCAGATTTAGGCAGTAACCTCGGGCGACTTTCTTTTTTCTTTTGATCTTTCCCAGATGTGATGTTAATATAGATAGGAGTATGTTACCTCTCCTGCTCCCTGGAACACGATGGTGTTCTCCGACAGCTTCTTCCCCGTGATGCGCAGCGAGGCCAGAAGACCCGCCACCGCCACCGCCGCCGTGCCCTGGATATCATCGTTGAATGTGCAGTACCTAAGTAGAAAATTGTTTTTCTTTTAATAAAATTACTGTGAGCTACATAAAATACCGTGGTTCTTTTGATATCATCTGCATCTATGTCGAATGAGTTCGATTACTGGACTTTAGCCTACATAATTCGCCATGAAAGACAAAACTCAAGAAACGACACTTTGAATGAAAACTTCCCAAATTTTAAGAGTATCTATACCTATAACATCATTATCATTATCAACCTTTTAATTGTCCCAGTGCTGGGCACAGGTCTCCTCTCATACAGAGAAGGATTAAGCGTAATCACCACGCTTGCTCAATACGGGTTGGCGATTTCAGACTTAAAGTCCAGGTTTCCTCAAGATGTTTTCCTTCACCTTCAGTCATTGGTGTCCAAGATATACATAATCAGCCTAAAATGATCCCACACACTGGGATACTGGCCTCCTTTCGGCGAGAGGAAGTGGGCCATATTCTACCACGCGTGCCCAGTGTGGGTTGGTAGATGTCACAAGTCTTCGAAGTTTTGCCTCTAAGACATGCCGGTTTCCTCACGAGGTTGTCCTTCACCATTTTGAGAGCAGTGATGATGAAAATATTTAGATAAGGTAAAGCGTATGACGTGGTTTGAACCTTCTATCTACAACTTTCTTTCATTCTTTTATGGCTTCGCACGGTTTGTGCATTTAGCCAATGTCACGTAATGAATTGTTCATGTCGAAAAAGACGGCGTGATACGTCTTACGATGGAGGTTTGAGACAAAGTCTTGATGTGGCCACTATGCTGCGATATTTCACTGTTCTTTATGAATTATTTACTGAATGCACTTTTTACTACATAAATCACGCACTTTTATTTAGTAAACAACACTATAAATAATTTTAAAAGTCCGATGAAAAATGAGCGTCACACTCAGCTTGACTTTCCCGCCAAAACCCCCTATCTACAACTTGTAAGTTGCCGCCGATACCACTAGGCCACCACTGCTCACAGAGTATCTATATAATTTATGGTATTTTATACCAGAAAGTTTGGACAGATGTATAGGCCACCTTTTCACAAATGCCTTGGTTTAGCGTAAAACTACATTTAATTTCTACTTCTGACAATAGTTCCAATTTTAAATTTAGTGATTTGTGGTGTCAGTAAGCCTTAAAGAAACTCATCATCATCTCAGCGTTAATCCTAGTCGCATCCGAAGCTTTTTCAGCTTTTGGAGTCTAGAGTCCGCTGGGGAGCCTTAATGAAACTATGTACCGCTAAATGACTCAATAGGGCAGTTGACTAAAAAAATTAATTAGTCCGTCAGTCAGATTTCCAAAAAATACTAAGCACGTATTTTTTCTCTTTTTATATAAACAAAAAATTAAGACGACACAGTGCGATGAAAACTCGTTTGTCGTCACTGCACGCTACACTTTTTAGCGAGCGACGCCAAACTAAATATACGTATCCAATATTTTTCTATAATCTGAATGACTGATTAAATAGAATCATTTTTTTTACCCAGGAAATATCCCTATTGCCTATCACACTCACTTTCCACGATACTTCTCCAAAAGCCTGAAGGCATTGGCATTTCCGAAGTCTTCAAACTGAATCAGACAGTTCTGTCCGTAGCGCTTCACGACGGCTTGCATAAACTCATCAATGAACTCGTCGTACTCGGGCCCGCGCACTCGCTTATGGCGAAGTCCGATGTACAGCGGGTCTTCCAACATCACCTGGGAGTTTGTACCCACGTCTGGAATTACGAGGTGGATTATTAACTATTGTAATGGAAGGTAATGAAGTTCAATAAACATACCTACTTTAATAAATGAACCTTTTTTTACTAAGGGCCACCAGCCCTTATATCAGGGCAGAAACTGCATTGATTATTTGTTCTGTGACTAGATATAAAAAACTGTGACTAGATATAAAAAAGTAGTGCCCATGAGATTTCGCCAAATCAAAAATTATGTCCGTAAAAACACTTCAAGGGGCATTTTAATCTTCTTAAAAGCATTCTAATATCAGTCTCAATCGGTCAAAAATACAATCAATTAACATATATTTTGTAGTGTGTAGTCTCCTAACACAGGCATTATTTGCTTACCAGGAGGCTCCAATCAACAACTAATGTCAAATAATTTGAAGCTCTAATAAATTTGATTTTGATTTTTTTTGATTTTGATTTTGACATCGATTGCCTGTCGCTGAGATGAGATTGCGTGTTTGAATTTGAAGGTTTCATGTAGGTATATTTGAATTTTTATATTTTATGTAGGAATAAGTAGTACAAGCCAGAGTGCACTGTCTGTGCCTATATTAAAATATCGCACTTCGTAAAGACTAAAGATATAATACATAAATAGATCTTCTACTAACCCAAAGTGATGGGCAAGCACTGGTGTGGCTTGATGCCCGCGAGTGCTGTGTACAATGACAGCTTGCCCACGGGAATGCCCATTCCGCACGCTCCCAAGTCACCCAGACCCAGGATACGCTCGCCGTCTGTTACTACAATAGCACGCACGTCGGATTCAGGCCTGGTTGTGAAAAAAAAATTTGAAGTATTAAGAATCAACCAAGAATTTACCTTTTGTTACACAGCGTATCTACTCTGCCGAGGAAAAACGTGTCAGTCAAAAAGCATCCATAGAACGGAGATGATCGTGCGAACATGTGGCGATTAAGCTTTACTTTTGTGACAAAAATGCGTGTACAAAGGGCCTAAAACCAGAAATCTGGGATAATGCAAAGAAAAGTACGCCCTCAGCGGTCAGCCTACACTAGATGGAAAAACGATAACTAATGTTTGGTATCAGTACGAAAAGTAAGATAGCAAGAATGAGCTCAGGATTAAGTTAAACGGGGTGTACTCTAAGAGGCTTATCTCTAGCACTGGAAAATATATTTTTCGAAGCTACCTTTACAGTAACTTTAAGAACAGAAGAAATTAGACCGTACGTCGGATGCTACGACTGCATTAGAACTTTTTAATAAATTCATGCTCGCTATTAAGTGTAAATCACCGGCCATTCTTCATCTGTAAACTATAGGTGTAAGGGTTTATCTACAAGGGTCATGAAAATTTTGTATCTTATTAAGAATCAAACTAAAACGTTAGTATAACTAACTCACCAGTTTTTAAGAATATCGTAGACGTGTCCCTTGTCGTGGATGGTGATGAACAGTCCCCTGGGCCGGCGGTAGACCAGGCCGAACTTCTGGCAGGCTAGACCGACAGTGGGCGTGTAGACAATGGGCATCATGTCAGCCACGTTCTCGCCCACGAAGCGAAAGAACAAGTGCTCGTTGCGGTCCTGAATATTTATAAAACACATTATTATAAATGATGATGAGAATATATTATTCTAATCTAGACATTACGAGACATTCAATTTCCTTGCTGGATAGCAGTGTGTACATTACTACTCGAAACTATATGAACAAAGCTTAGAACTCGTGATATTCTGAAATACTATTGGTCACTATAAGTAGTGAGCAACTTCAACCCAAAGTTTATAATGACTTTAGTTGTACGTCGCCTGGTCCGGTATTCGCTGGAGAATTTAATATTTGTACCGGATAATATAATTTCGGAAATTCTGTCTGTTTTATTAGGAGTTTGGAATTTAGAAACTTATTTATTATTACGTTTATTTATACACTAAACTATTGCTGGATGTTGTGCGCGTCCAGTATAAAATAATGGTTTGTGTAACTGTAGTGCGTCGGAAAATATTGCATAACCACTTCCGACGGAGCGGGTCCGAACAGTCCAATACAGGCCGCACAGGAAAATTGATTTAATACTGCGTAGAGTAAAAGTCATAACCGCATCCTGAGAACGGTTATGAAAAGCTTCAACTCTCCAATTGTAAAACAGATTTTGTGGAGAATAATTGGTACTCTAGATAATAAACTGTTTTTTCGTTAATATTGTGTTGTGTGTTTTTGTATGTTGTTGTTGTTTTGTTGTGTTCACTATGGATTCTTTGATTTAGAAACCATTATTTATTATTATATATTATCCATATTTAAACTATTGTCGTGCAATTTTCAGATTCATAAATCTGTTCCATTTTAATGTGTTTTCAATGTATGTGGTCAGCTGAGGGTTTTAATTTCCAATGAATGCAGTTTTGTCCGTATTCATAAGTATAAATTTCGCTTGTTTTTGCTTTTTATAGGTCGCAAGTCTGATAGTATGGCCTGACCTTCTATTTGACGGGATATATGCTTAAATGAATCCTTTCACCGTAGTTTGGGCAAGGTTTGAAGGCGTTAATTGGTTCTTTTCGTTTCTCGATAACATTTTGATTTAACTACCTATGTACTGATTTCCATATTTTGATAAGAAGTATTCGTCCAATAAATTTTTGAATAAAGCGAAATATTTAACAAAATCAACAAAAGATAACGTCAATCTGTGTTCTACTCCCTGAAGTTTCATGAATATTCAGTTCTTCAGTGAAGCGCCTCCTCCAAATTTATTATATTATAAAAGCGTCTCAATAAATATGAAATGAAGTTTAGTCCTATTCATATTTATTGAAGTGAATAATATTTACATCAAATAATATTCCTTTTTATAAAGTTCATTTAAGTAGGTATAGCAGGCAGCTCTATTGGTGGAATTTATTTAACTTGACTGCGTTTAGGCAAGGAAATTATGTTCGTCTACTCAATAAGCCAGTCGTCCGAGTGACATTTCATTAACAAAGTTATTATAAAATTTCTCAAGTTTTAATCTGATTTTCTATATTTTCTATATAGACTTAATACGTTTTATTAGCATATAAACTATACTCGTGCCAAATTCGATTAAGAATACAGGTAAATAAACCAATTTAGAGTTAACACATTTTACAAATCTTCTATTATTTACATGCTTATTGACTTTTAGATGCTAACTATTTATTTACAATTAATATAATTAATCACTCAAACAACATGCATATTAACATGCTATTTCAAAACCATTAAAAATCGTCAATAATTTTACGTGATAGCCCTAAAAGTGGAACATGGATGAAATCCAATTGTACATATACTACTAATACTTCGAAGTGTAGAAGGCTTGCGTTTTGTTTTGTTTTATTGAAGAATATATTTATGTATATGTCTCAAAAATTTAACAAATTAGGAAACTAGCTTACATGCCTGTGATATTTCGTTAAGCGTTCTTAAGAAATCATAAACATCTAACAAATAAACTTTTTACATTAGCCGGATTATTACATATTATATGAAAATTATCTCCCTAAAAAAGGTTGTTAAAATCTGCGTTTTAGGTGTGTAATTAAGTTGTTGCCTAGCAAAGATTTGATTACCTCTATTCTTTATAGAATTTGGCACAAGTATATGTATGGCCCATGGATATCATAATGTTATTCTTACGTTTGCAAAATCATAGGTTTACAACCGTTACAGGTTATCGATTGAATTACCTAGTGTGCGAACACTAGGCAATTCAACCCACTTTCTTTACCAAACATTATATTTGGTTCGATGGGCCCAGTTCGGACGACGACGTACAAGCTAATACGGCCAATGAAGGATTAGGTGTACTGACATAATACAGAATCTGATTTATCCTGTTTGACTTACCAAAAGTCCCATAAGGTAGATGTATTTGTTGAGTGGGTCCTCGTACCGTTCGATGGACAGCTTGCACATCGCGACCTGCTCCTCCTGGGTCTTGACCCTAGCTGGCAGCAGACCGTGAATGCCTAGGGTTTGGCGCTCCTCAATTGTGAAGGCCATGCCCTGTGGACAAAATAAACAAGATGTAAGATATTGTGCTGAAATTATTTAGTAATAATGTGTATTGACAAATCTAAATAATTGCATGATTTAATTCCCCCATCTCCGTTCCACTATCGGACGTCCCGTCGTACGGCAAGTTTCCACCCTTATGTTGTTAACACCATTACGATCCGTACGAAGCGTTTCGCCTCCTCCTTTATACCGCGTACATCGAGGGACTGGAATAGTTTGCCAGCGGCGGTGTTTCCGTCGGACTACAATTTGAGTGTCTTCAAGGCTAGAGTGAATAGGCTCTTAATAAACTAGTGCGCTTTACCATCAACGACTGCGTCACTGCTTACCATCAGGCGGGATTGCGGTCAAGCGCTAGTTTATAATTTAATAGAAAAAAATGGGTATCTATAGTACTATTATACTAATATATTATATTATGATACCTTGGTTTAGCAGTAAACTAGCAGAATGTGTCTTTATTAAATGCTTAGAGCGTTACAAAAATCGGTAGATCGTTGTAAAACCTACCATCGAAAATCGGGCGGTTTGCCAAGTTTCAGCTCAGTATGAAAATTGCTATTCGAGTTATTTTCCTCATTTTCCAGAACATGTTTATTATTCAAATACTATAAGTTGAAGTTTATGTAAGCACAATAGGAACAAACATTATTATCACAAACTCTGATCACAATGGTTGTAAATAAATATACCTACCTACAGATAACGCACGCCACACTATTGTGAATCATAGTTTATAATTAAGCGTAGTTGCTTAGTGATGATAGCATGCCTTTAAATTTAACTATTGTTTATATACCTAATACTAAATTTCCTCTTTTATTTTTTACCTTATCTTCCCATTTTCAGTCAGTTTTCTGCTGCTTTTCATTGATTCAAAGTTTTAGATATAAGTATGATAGTGAAAAATTATTGCCATCTCTTATACCCATTCCACTTTAGAAACAGGGCAGGGCAAGTCAGAACTAATAAAATCGTAAATTACTTCATTGTCTAGTACGTGATTGAATGCTTCCTCCTCAGCTATCAAGTCAACGCTCCAACTGCGGTATAAATATACCGCGCAATGGGCAATCTACGACGTCCACGCACCGAACATACTTTCAACACTCAAAAATAATTATAGTTAAAAACCTGTTTATAAATAAGTTGTATAATAAATGGGCATAAATTGTGGAATAAACAAAACTTCGCGAACATTATATATCCGGAAATGGCCGAACAGCTATCAGCTGTGAATGACGTAACAAAGGTGACCGTTTCTCAGTGACCTTCAATTTTGCATGGCGACTTATTGTTAGGCACTATTTGACTTTATAAGCGTATATATAAAGTTTATATTACTTTGACTATGAATTATCAGGTTGATTACCTACCATGACTGTTGTTGATGTATACACTATCGTAATTTTCGAAAAAATTCCGCTTAGTCATTACAGGTGTGTGACCTAGAGTGATCTAGAGTGCTGGCTATTTTGATAAAAACACATGTCAATCCTATAAACCATCGGGTTTTTAGATTAGGCGCGCTTCTTTGGTTTCTTGGCGACGGGAAGCCAATCAATTCCAGTGTGATAACTGTAGCAACCAAAAAGGGTCATTGGTCATGTTAGTCGAGAACCTATCTCAGCGTGACCATAGAGCTATTTTGGCAGTTTAAAATCTACTGAGAACAGAACAGATAGTCTATTCAGAAAATAATACCTACTTCTTAAATAATATTCACTTTTCAGATCCGAAGTGACGAAAACCATTTCAGTCGCAAAACTACAAAATATTCTTGTTTCTACCTTGTTAGTAAGTTTCCCGGAGTTCGATTTCCTCGCGTCTGTGCTCAAGGAAGTTGAAATGCAAATGTAACTCCGGAACAAAACTAGGACGTCATGCATACTTAATGACAAAAGATTTATACAATTTATTTTACTCTAACTGAATTCTGAATCCAAATTAAAACGTTTTCCTTGACGTTTTTTTTCTACACCAGTTGATTCAGCTGCTAGTTCCGTTCATACGCCATGCAACAGCACTCTCGTAAAATCATTATTCAATTCATTTTGGGATTTTCCAAATGACAATTTATTCATTTTAGACTTCCCAAGGAAAGTTTAATTACATATTTTGGGGTTTCCAAATGAGAATTCATGTGTTTAAAGGTTTGGTGTCATCAATAATCATCAATTTAGAATGAAACTTCGTCATTGATATATTAATTTGCTCCAATTCAGTAGTCCACTAACCGAACATTGTCCTATTGTCAACGCTAATAGGTAGCTACTTAACTAAGTACTGTAACTGAAAACCGTTCCCAATCAGTTTTTATAAGGAGCGTGCATTCGTTATTTGAACCTTGAAATCTTTTGGACGAATATATTTTACGGAAATAAATTAAGCTGATATAAGACATTCTTAACGATGCGAATTCAATTAAAATTTAATTACGTAATAAATGTGTGCCCTCAGCGGAGCTCTACTCAAACAAAATTCAAGTTAATGAACGTGACATCAAAGTGTTTCAACGAAAACTTGAACAGCTTCCGTGAACAATTTATTGCGAGAGGACGAGGAAGATTCTCATTCGGAACAATTTTGATCCATTAGGATCGTGCTAACATTTGTAAAGGACGGTATATTCAATTTACTTCTAGGTAAGTATTTATTATTTATTGCTCCGTCATGTTTTGTGCATTTTTCACACCCTGTAAGAGCATAAAACATTAAGTAGTCTTTGTCATTAGAATGTCAATAAAGTGACAATGTGGCGCAATGCCAATAAAATTATATATTATGATGCAATAATGATTTACAAATTATTTGTGTCGAAAAGGTAGAATTATTTTTCTGGACCATTCGCAGAGTTTGAAAAGTCTTCTTAAGGTTGTAGCACCAGTTGTGTAATGTCAAGTTTAAAAAAGCGTGACTTACATATTATTACCGAGAAAAAGGCGCAGCAAATTACCATGGAATACAACATTTCTAAAGCTTTTTTTCTATAGAGTTGGTAATTATAGAAACACCTCACAAAAGCTCTAAGTAAGTTGGTATCCACTTAAGAGGATTACATGTTCTCTACTGTGGGACTACATTGTTACTATTATTCTAGCCATTGTTTATCAGCAGCTTTGCAACTGTCAGTTTAAATACAGACTATTTATTTTATATCATAGAAAACCGTCATGGAGAAAAACAGAACATACAGTTCAAAGAAAACTCTTCCAGCTTACTACCTATATAACCAGGAGTTTTGAGTAGAAAGACGTGTCATTACGATACTGAATATTTCTTCTATTTTTTGTACTTTTCTCGGAAATAGAAGTCAAGAATATATTCTACAGGGGAGAGCGGGGTTGAAAGTTCCCGGGGTAAGTTGTTCCGATGCGAAAAGAAACAAGAGGAAAATAGATAGAAATACGCGTGAAGATTATTACGAAAGGCCACGATGATGCGACATTACGGCGAACGTTTTGGTAACTCCGGCGGCGACGGATGAATGGGTGTGTGCATAGATAGAGCTCCTAACCTGTCATGTAAGTACCTACATATTTTCATGTTCATACTTTTTGGTCTATTCTGTCAAATATTGTGGCTATTCATACAACTATTGTACTGAGGAATCATATGCTTATGTTATTTTTAGCATTATTTTAATATTTTTATCGTATGATGGGTCCATATGGCAGAAGGGAATAAGGGGTTGGATGTTCCTTAATTGTGGGGCTGATTGTTCCTCGGAACAACTTACCCCATCTGAGATTTAGTGCTGTATACTAACGATTTGATTTGTGATTTGTACACACTAAACAAACATTTTACAACAATTTATGTGGTTGTAAAATGTTTAGTTTGTATATGTTGACTCAGCATCAACTATTGACGAATCCTAATGCGTACCTAGAAACAAACAAACTGATTGAGGAACTACCAGGAAATGAACGTAAAAATAGTGTAGCCTGTAACAGCAACTCCTACGAACTTAATATAAGCGTTCAAGAAGACAGGAATATACTCATACAAACCATATTTTTAGAGACGATGATTTTTCCCCTTCAGACGTTACTGACCGTCCATTGTGTGATGCTAATTCTCGGAGTGCTTGCTCTGGGGAGTCTAGAGGTCCAATCAAGGGACCTCTACAATGTCAATACTTATACAATGTGAAAAGAAACCTCGAATAGTCCAGTCGTAGACTCAGAGCAAAAAGATGAACAGCCAGGTCTGTTCAATTGTACAACTATGGAGACATACGAGTAAAGCCAAAACCCAAAACCTCGGCCAACGCCAACAATACGCAGCGTATTCGACATCGCAGGCAGATAGATCGCAGATAGTGACAAAGAGACATATTAGAAAGACAGCAGTGTTAACAGTCACACAAAAAAAAAAATGCGTTGCCTGAATAACAGTAAAAAAATACATTTCTTGTTTATTTTTCCATACCTTAACCATAACTTATTTAATAATATATTTACATGCAAATAAGTTTGTTTTATTTATTATGGCAAATTATTTTGATTTGTAGTGGTCAACAATGTAATCGGAACAACTTACCTCAATGACGGAACAACCAGCCCCACAATGGGGTTGGTTGTTCCACTCCAGAATTCTAGCAAAAAAGTTTCTATCAAAAAGACTATTATACTTAGGCACAAAAACTGAAAACATCCTGATACGCCGATAAACGTTATATCTTTGTGTCAATAAACTATTTAATTAGGATTATTTATAATGCAGATATTAGCAATTTTCGAAAAATCGGAACTTTGAACCCCGCTCTCCCCTACTGTTTTCATTACCCATTCTAATTCTCACAATCATAATAAAGAAAAGTCAACGAACCCTTGAGTCTAAAGCCGCAACACTTTCAGACACCGCGTACAAATCCCTGCGAGGAGTCAGGTACCACCAGTCCCTTTCCATATTACTTATGTACACTTCAATCCATTAACTATGCGTCACTATAATACCTTAATCACTAAATCGCCATGGTCGCACTTAACGTCACTCAAGCAAAACCACTTTTAAAATCGAAGAAAATTAATAAAATGTTTATTTTTCTGCAGCCTATTATCGTTCAAAGACAAACTTACACACTCACTCACTCTCACTCACACACACTCAGACTTTCACTCTAATACTGGTCGTTAAATTGAAGCTAACATGCATAAAACCGTTTTATAAAGGCAGCTCCTTGCAAGCTATAAAACTAGAACGTACTACACTTTATCTAAATTGAAAGCGCTTTTCAATTTTCAGCGTCGCTAGCCGCGACTGCATTTGAAGTGGAAGGAGGAAAGTAGAGGGAACACCTATTATTATTTATTTAATAGGAATGCGGCAGCTCGCGATCGATACTTCAACAGTGAGGCCTATTCTTTATGAGGCATTGACGGAAAATCGAGGTCGAACGGGTCTGGTTGTCCGGAATCATATTTTGTTGAGAGTACAGCCCATATGATGCCTTTCTAAATTATACCTTCTTTATTTTTTTCTGGGAAGTTTTCTGACCCGTCGCTTCCCTTTGGATTATGATAATGGGATGCTGTATGTACGCCTCAGTAAGTGTGTGTATAAAAGGGTCTAAAACTCCAATTTAAAGCGAGAAGCTTGAACATTGTTCAAGCAATATCAAGTTTGCCTTTATAAATTTATGAACAGACGTTGGTCGGATGAAGCTTGAATAGTGCCTCATATACTGTCTTCATTTTTATCCTCAAGAAATCAAAGCGTCAGTCAAAACAAATGTATGCTTGTCAAACGACATTTCAATCTCAATTCTTTGACAGGATATTCAAGATAGGTTATTAGACCTGAAAATCAACAAACATTAGCGCTATACAATTACATTCCCTAATCACATCAGAGTGTCTAAGACATTTTAAATCTTGTTAAATCCCTCGAGGGCCTAGCACAAGGCTTCTACGGCAATATTATCGGAACTAAAACCATTACTGCCGCCGTCAGACCCGATACGATCACAAATTGTCCCAATTACAACGGGTAATCATCAAGTAACCTTCAACTTGATGTAAAGTGCCGACGGCGACAAATCTCGGATCAATTACACTCTCCATATTTGGTCCGTGCGATGTTTTTACAACAACTGACTGGTTCCGGTTCATTACAGAGGTTTCGTCAAGTTTGTACTAGCATTGACACTAATTACATCGTCATTGATAGATCTTAGTAATAGCTACATTGCCAAAATAAATTAACATTTTGTGTAATATAACAACAAAAACAAATATAGTCCGTATAAGTTCCAGAATCTAGTTTCCTGTCCAAGTGTGTTCATGAACGACTAACATAAAATAACGAATTTATATGAGAAATTTAGCGAACAATCAGGCAAAGCAAATATTACGAAGGGCTATGTCAACATAATAATTTGACGAGGGTATAACTCATATCCCACGTGCCACCCTGTGGAGGTAGGTTAAATCACAGTTAAGAAAATATGAGTACCTGTCGTAATCACGATAATTGTAGGCTAAAAGCCCCCCCACCCCCTTTGTACGCGGCACGGTTTCATTATAGTACTGCGTATAACCCGCGGCGTAGAAAAAACATGCCTGTCATCAAACTATAGAATTAAGAATCATTATGGAAGTTCACAGACACGTTTTTTGTACGACGGTGTCTATATGGCGTGTGTAGGGACGGTTCGTCAGTGTTATACGGCTTATTTCCACAATGAGCACAATGTATCAACTTCGCCATAGAAAAAGCTGTCGTATACTATAATGATCCAAACAAAACTGACGACAATGTAGAGCGAATAAACCGCAAATTGACATAGCAAGAAAAATATGTACGTACAAAGGAACCTAACGTAATAGCTTAGGGAGAATCAATAAAAGTTACGTCGACAACTCACGATAAAGCTTTCACAGAGCTATTGAATAACAAGGACTTATAGAAAAGAATATCTCTTTGTTCAAGTATCCAGAACATTTTCCATTGTTTCAAGATTTCCCTAAAACTAAAATATTTAGACAAAAAGTGTCAGATTTATAATTATAGTTACTTTATTAAACATGGTTTTCAGGAAGTACCATAAGAAAATAAGGAGAGCTACATTATATGTAGTAGATATTTTCTTTAAAGAACGCTGCCCATATTCTATTTGTTCTTTTAACGTAGCTATATGTCTTCTGCATAAAGCTGTTTTTTCTGAAAACTTTATTCAAAAAATGTTTTAAAAATGATGTTTGAATTGAATGAATGTGATAATAATTGAATTGACAATATACCAAGTATGATCGACGCGTTCATCTTTATCTTTTTTCGAAGCTTCCACATTCACAAGGTAAGGCACTGAACGACCTTTTTAATGTAATGGAGTAATGGTTCCTTTCAGTCAGCGTTTGACTTTTAAGACGAAAAGGGTAGTTACATAACACATAACAGAGCAATGTCTTCAATTTTCAGTACAAATAGGTATATTCATTGGGTTACTTATGTTGTTAACACTTGACAGACAGACAGACACATTTTTAATCATATAGGTAAAACATTATAGATCAGCTTCACGCTTGAGGTCTAGTTTAAAATTGCGTTACCTAGCTAGGAAATGTTATAAAAAATCTACACCTACTGTATTTATACCTTTATATATGTAGGTATTAACCAAAAGCATCTTTCCTTCCGTTACTACGTCAGCAACCAACGGCCTGACATGAAAACAAATTGCTCATTTTCTTAGTAAATTTATCCACAGAATAGGCAATTCAGGAAACCGCTTTTTGGAGTTCAGAGCTTAACGGCACTTTCTCTTCATTATTCTTTTCACCTAACAATCTATACTAATATATAAAGCTGAAGAATTTGTTTGTTTGAACGCGCTAACCTCAGGAACTACTGGTCCGATTTGAAAAATTCTTTTTTTGTTGAATAGCCCATTGATCCAGGATGGCTTTAGGCTATATAACATCACGTTGCGACTAATAGGAGCGGAGCATATAAAAAAAGCGCGGATGAAATCGCGAGGCGCAGCTAGTCATAAATTTTAGGTTTAAAGTATATTTATGTAACTTTTCTCGGTGGTAGGCCGTAACATCGGCCGCCGGCAGAAGTTACCACCCACCAGACAAAGCCTTGCCGCCAAGCGATTTGTCGTGTTCCGGCATGATGTCTGGTGAAGCCGTACGGAGGACGGGTCTGAGCAGTTGTGTTGCGATGTGTGCCGGGTACGATGCGCCAAATGTTGTTGTGTCGGGAGTTTGGTCGTGGAGGGTCTTCAGATCAATCTCCCTTTGGCGCAGCATCGTTGGTCGTGTTGTTGGGTTTAACATTGCATCACCTAGCTCAACTGCCATATTCCTTCTTATTCGCTCAGTTTTTCTGAGTGAATAGGCTCTTAATAAACTAGCGCGCTTTACCACCAAAGATCGCATCACTGCTTACCATAAGGCGGGATTGCGGTCAAGCGCTAGTTTATAACTATTTAAAAAAAAAACATTTTTTTCCCATTCCTGAAACACAGGCCTCCTCTCGGTCAGAGGGAGTGGGTCGTAATCTACAACTCGGGCCCAATGCGGGGTGGTAGATGTCACATACCTTCGAAGCTTAGCCTCAAGGAGATGCCGGTATCCACACGATGTTTTCCTTCACCGGTTTGAGAGCAGTGGTGATGAAATTATTTATACAAAGTAAAGCGCCTGACGAGGTTCGAACCTACGACCTACATCTTATAAGCTGCGGCCGATACCACTAGGCCACCACTGTTCACGATTTTTACGACTTGTTGGCAAAATATCGACATTTCTTTAATTATATGACAATCTATCATTGAAGATCTATTGCGTAGTTTAAAAGAACAACGCGATCACAGTCATAGAAAATAACTGACTTTAATTTATAACTTTGTGTCTGAACTCAAAGCAGTAAATGCCAACCGAAACCAGACTTAAAAATGGATAATTCTCGTCCTTGGAAGCGTTAGGTCGTACATGTATAGATCGACCTTAGAAGCAATAGGTCGTATGAATAGATTGTCGGAACTATAAATAAGACTCTAATGTTTCTAAGGTCGCGAATTGTGTATCGTCTATGCATAATGATAGACAATATGTCACATAATCTTAGCCAATGTGATTATGAGAAAGTGTGGAAACATAATAAATCGACTGCATTTAGTAAGATTATTTTTTTCCCAATCTACATACGTAGGCAGGCACTCTAGCCACAGCAAACATGATCAATGTTCTCATAAGCCTATATAGCAAATATTGCATTACGATGATTCAACATCAAAACACATATAAATCAGCAATAGGGATAATATTACTGTTAGTTAATGACGTCAGGGAAATAACGTGACTCTCGTGACGAGCTGTTATGACGCCTTGTTTTATACATTTATAAGTAAATTGTTTTCAAAAAATTTTACTAAAACAAATACTCGTACTTTTATTACAAACTTATCTAGCAGTCTAGCATGAAAACATTGACCTATTGACCACAAATGTTGTGTTTTTGCTCCCATCCAGTCATGGTCAGTTTTTGCGCCCAAACTGTAGGCAAGTCCTAATTATAAGCGAACTTGACTATTATTGTATGACGTCAGCCATCTGACGATATTTATTATCCAGTCTTATTTACCTTACGCGTGTTTTAAGCATGACTAATTAGTTGAACTATGACACAAAACAATACCTAAACAAATTAAAATGATTAAGCATTTTGTAAGTATGTATAACTTGATTTATACGAGCGACCCATCTTAAACTTCATACAATCTTTTTTTATCAGACGTGATAGAGGTCAAGAGCAGGCTCATAAAATTGGCTGAGGATCCAGTTAAGTGGAAAAGGGTGGAGGGGGTGAGGGTTCCTGCATCAGGGATATACCGGCTGAGGTTATATTATTTGAACAATAGTCTAATTTGATGTTTTGCCGCAATACAGATGCTTGTTCTACAAGCTACCCGAAACTTAAATTTTCCTGATCAAACTTGAACCTTTTGCGACAATGTTGTAAACTGTAGCTTGATAGGCTGGCTGTACCTACCTATTTAAAAATATCTGAGGTAAAACAAGAAAATTTATAGACTCGTGTTTAGTTTAATTCTATACAGTAAGGTGACGCAACCGGTCGGTAGAGTTGTACACATAGATATAACATCGTTCAAGAGCAAGGACATAGTATTGCGAACTGGTAGTCTATCTAGGGAGTGCGAATACTTGGCACGGAGCCAATATTCACTAGCGCAACGTACGCTCCTATGGTCTGTCCCATAAGAATATGATGAAACAGTAAACAAACCTTGTTCAGGTTTATTAAATTCCTATGCACTCTCGCGCAACGGTTTTAGTACAGAAGACAGCAGGTCAAGACACCTTAAACTGGCATATGTTTCCAATCAAACTTGAGCCTTAATTCTTTAAAGATAAAGTTCAGAATCTAATAAAGAAATCTGACCGATTGAATTAGTCTGTACCATATTCATCTAAGTTTATTCAAAAGGCTTAAAATGTATATCTTAATACAAGGTCCAACAATGAAGTCGGTATTAATTGAATAAAACAGTATTAAACTGTAACTGGAAAAACTGGGATGAGACGTGATGTTATAAAATTAACATCAATTATCCCATGGACTGAAAATAGACTGGAATTGTGAATGAACGCTTTATAAGCATAAAAAACCTTCAGTTTCTTTGTAATCATTTGCTAGTAGGTGTGGAGGCATGAGGAACAGGGTGTAAAGTTCACTCATCCTCCATAGAAAAGGGAGGACCCTCCGACCAGACGGGTGTTATGTCTGGCGGGCCCTTGCCCAATGCATGAAATTGGCAAGTTGTATGTATGCTAATTGCACGGTAAACTCTGATTGCGAGATGTGGAATTCGTGTGACGTCACTAGACGCGTTGTTCCATGTGGCGTTTGTTGGTACCGCTACAGTAGGTATCTTTAAGTCACAAACGAATACGTTATCAAATAATCGAAACGAAGCACTCACTTTGTGAGTGGCATTACATATTTTCATCAGATGCTTTTGAAACAGACTATAAAACACGCAATACTGCTTCGCTCATAAAGCGGCTTAATCAAGCAAAACGCACTCAATTATACATGTTTATTTGTAGACAAAGGGATTAAGGATATTAAGTACGTTTAATTGTCATAGCGCTTAACCCACTAACTATTAAAACGGCTTTAAGTGGAATTGGAAAGGTTTTTAATTATTATGTAGTAGTTATGAGGAACTCGTGGGTAAATAAACGGTCAATCGGTGATTAGGTGGCTATATATACCTACTGAGGCCTCTCCGTGCCTCGGAAAGCAAGTTAAGCCGTTGCCCGTTGGTAGGACACTGCTGAGCATACGGTGGAGGTCTGCCCGGCTTGGGTAGAGCACTGCCGTGTCCTCGCCACGGCGATCGGCGGCGATCTCTCGCGTCCGGCCCTGGTCCGGAGCGAGAGTGCATGGCAGGCCGTCACTTTCTGCGAAGCACTGATGCTAGCAAAAGAGGAGGCGGAGCGCAAGATGGAGCGGGAATCCCAGCGCCCCTCATGCCTCTAGCCGCCGCAGGAGACAACATCGAACTCCCGGCTACCGTAGGCACCGTTTGGGGAGCAGAGAGCAGCTCGCCGCCCGGTAAGGACCAGGCCCGGGTCGACGGCGCTTTGTGTTTCACGCGCGCCTCAAAGAGATGTCACCACATCGTGACGAGGTCTACGAAGACCGATGCCTCCTGGGTCAGGATTGCGGGTTGGTTAAAAAAGAAACCGTGGCCCTGGCGCACAGGTAAGTGAAGAAATACGGGTGTTTCCGATTTTCATTTCTAGATCTTTGGCAGTCGTCACGGGTCGTCAGAAGTCCGAAAGTCTGATCCTACCAAGGGGTATTGTATTATACAGTAACTGAGTTATGTATGTCAGATAGGCAGTTGCCCCATGTATGTAATATACTGGTATTCAGCTAAAACCGGTTAGTCTGGAAGCTGACCCCAACGTAGCTGTCAAAAGGCTAGGCGGATAGTGAAGATGTAAAGCTTAAGTACATGTGCTATAAACACAAATCACGATCGTCACCACATATGGAGCCTTTATTTACATCTAACCAGAGTATTTCGGCAGCAAAAAGCCACCGTTTGCGTATTGGTAACAAAATAACAATAAATAGATGTCATAATAACAAATTTATAGAGATCGTCGATATAGGTCACCAAACATGTGTTGTGATTTGAGTGTAGATTTTCCTTTTTTCAAACGAATCTGTTTAAATTATCATGACAATTCAATTATACTTCATTTGTGTAGATAATAAACTAAAGGTAAACCAAAAATCCACGTGATTTAGTTTATCGATTAAACGTAAGAACATAGGCGTCCCTAAGGATTTCCTAAAAGAACGGTTGGACGCGGCCTGAATCCAGCGCTTCCCTGCGATTTTGGACAGGTCATCCGACCACTTAGTCGGTGGGTGGCCGACGCTACGCTTGCCGGTACGTGGTCGCCATTCAAGAGCCCATCGATAGGCCGATAGCCCATCGGCTATCGGCTCTACTTGCTATGTGCCCCGTCCACTGCCACTTCAAAGAGCTAATCCATTGGGCTATGTCGGCGACTTTAGTTCTTTAACGAATCTCCTCATTCCTGATTCAACTCTGTCAGTATATATTATTAATAAAGTACATAAGTCTTTTCCAGTGACGCGACGTCTATCAATATTAAATTCTATACAAACAGTTAAAGCGAGAGCATACAGTTTAAAAGCCAGCTTTGATCAAAGCGACACCTAAATCTGAATAATTTAAACGACAGTTTGGTAGCAAGTGGACGAGTATACAAGGAAAATTTATTAAACTCTCTGTACACACATGTTTTGCTTGCCATAAAAAGCTATGCTACACCTATTTGCCGTGTTTAAGAACGGACACGTTTTTCTACAGCGCGGTTTGGTTTGTAGGAAATGCCGTAAGAAGCCGTGACAAATATAAGTGGCTGAAGGCTATGTGCCTATAAATGCTGTAAGAATTACTTTGTATGTGTAGAATAGAAAAAGATTTTATCGCTGTTCAGATTTGAATCAAATAGTGTACATATAACATATCTATAAAACGGTACAGGCTTGTCTAAAAGATGAAAATGCTCAAAAAATTATGTCGTTTTCAAGGCTAACACGAAAAGACAAAAAGATTTCAAGATAAACTTTTACTTTTGAATTTTATAAACTCAGACGAGTCAGAAATTCATTTCCACGCCGTAAATGAATATTCTTGATCAAATCTCTTTATTCCAAAAATCTCTTTTATTTGAAATACTTATGCGTGCTTCTGAAGGACACGGGATCTTTAAAAGGAATTTCATTTTGTAACACTTGGAATTTCAGTAAGTCTTGTGTCTTGTATTACCGTGGTCGGCGTTAAGCTACCATAAAAGGTACTGAAATAACCGTACATTACATAAACTGGCATTTTTTTAAACCATCGTCTAAATATTATCCCCAATCTAGTAGCATTCGCTTTCATGTTGTTGACAGTTCAACAACATTCATTGAGTTGGTTACGTCGTTAAACAGACAAATTTATCGAACATGTGAAGCAATGTATTAACTATATAACGTTAGTTTTTCTTTATACGAAACCTGAATATATTTTTTTCAGATAAGCAACTGAATCAATTCCAATAATTGTTACACCATGTTATATTTTCTCCCGTGTGCACAACTTAGCTGACGTTATATCATAGTACTAGGCGCGTGAGACAGGGCCCCCGCGCCGCGGGCGAAAAAGAAAAAGTGTCGGCTCGGTCTTTGAACGTTGCAAGCGCGCCGCCGTGCGGTTTTGTAGGTATGACCTTGATCCCTGATGTGAACCCTATTAAATCAGCTGATAAGATAGTTCTTCGAGTTTTGTTTTCATTGCGCTTTTTTGTGTAATTAGCGAGTTAATCATTTTTTACTTTAAAATCTTATTGGGTTATAAAAGTATAGCAATTATGAACGGCCTAAAGTGAAAAAGCTACATATATTTTTTTTTAAATCATGAAAAAGCGGACGAAAAATTCCACCTGTGGGGGGTTCAAAATCATGTACTGGATCCATGGTACTCGTTTGTGCGTCGATGTCAGATACAGCCTTTATATATAATCCTACTATATTTAATTCAGGTTGTAATTGGAAGTGTACGCATTACGTTATTACGGTGTTGGTCGTCCACCGCTTCCTAACACTGATTCAATACGTCCAAAAACAATCTTCACCTTTAAGTATAAAACTTATGACCTTTTCGACATTGTTTATAACAATACATGGGAATATATAGTTCCTTATAATGGACCTGCAATAGCCTCGTTAAGTATGTAATCGATATCAACTTTCATGTAAGCACAATGAGCGACAAAGCAAGGATATAAGGTGGGCGTGCCGGCCAGCTTAGCTCTTAGGACGCCTAGAAATGGAACGAGGTTAGTAATAATAGCCTAGTCAGACAATAACCTACATTCACATAATAAAGGTCTTGGAAACTGAAGGATTTGGAGGTAAATAAAAGACAGACAGCTTAGGGACAAATGGGAGAATAACAAAATGACAAAATTGGAGTCTATCAATAATTGAAATCTTTATGTAAATTTATGGCTTTTACTGAAATTAGACTAATTTAAATAAACATATAAACAAGCTTTTGGTAAAATGATTAATTAATTTAATAAATATGAATAAATAAATTTTTAATATCGCTCTCTTTATTTTTTTATCTTTAAGTAGATACTGATCAATCTGATTTTGTAAAGGCCAAAAATGCTTAGGCAATCACAGTTAACTTCTGAAAATAATAAACAGAATATGTTAAAGTTATTCAATCCGCGAAAGGCCACATTCCCAGCTAACTAATTATCACATTAACCAACAATTCAACTACAAAACCACATCGATTTGGTAAACCACGCGTAAATGCGACCACAGCACTTATAATTTTGTCCAAAACAGATTTAGATCCACAAGATTCACACTAACAACACTTCACACCGACTGTGTGAAGGTTCCGCAGTTTACATAGCTTTTATAACACCCTGGTAAGTTATCACGTTGCTATGGAAACGGTAAGCCGCCCTACATATTAGTGCTTAACGTGCGTTTGTGGATTACAGAGTCGATGATTCAATTAGCTGTAACATGAAACAACCCTTTATTGAATCTATGCACACAAATACAACAGTGTTAGAGTTGGGTACTAGGTGGGTAAAAATTAGTGAAATGGTTTTCTGTGTTGTCGTAGGGCTCTGTTTAAAAATGTAATGAATGAATGAAATACACATATAAAACATTTGGTTTATTCTGTGCGCAATGACGTTCTTTGGTGTTCATAAAATTGCATGTAGGTAATTTGGTCGTTTTTCATTATTTGGAGACAGAAAATGACATTAAAGGGAATAATCAGTCCTTAGTTCCATATGTCCGGTAGCTATTTTTATTTTTTTGTGACAGATATATAATATACCCTGTTACATGTTAGATTTGTGGAGAAAATCAGTAGAAAAAATATTAAATTAAACAAGTACCAAAGTATAGAGCGCTTCTAATAAAAAAAATACATATATTGCCCAAAAAAATATTTTGTTGTCGGTATAACCTTTGCCGCTAAAATATTAATTCTATCAAGGCACTCGAATAACTCCGCCTATCTCAATAAAGTATTAATACCTAACGATAACGTTATCCTCACTTTTTGTTATGATTGATGAAATGCAATTTTTTATCATCACCTCGTCGGTATTGTTGTGACCTACTTCGATAGACGCCTGGAAGTCTAATGAATAAAATTAAGAGATAAATTTTATCTACAATAAACTGTACATTGTTCTTTTCGTACGGTTTTCTACGTGGAAAGCCAGTTGACATATTTACAACTGAAAAATATAAATATGGTTTTAATTTTATAAATTTTATAATTAAAGTTATTAAGAAACAGTTTAACATTTAAGTAGTAAACATTCAGTGAGCCATTCAGACTGGTTGAATTTTAATGTTAAATTTTGGGCTTACTATTTTTCACACTAGAACCTTTGTAGCAAATAATAGTCAATATACAATTATATTAAAGTAGCTTGTAAAGTTCGTTTTACTCTGCATATGGTCAATATTCAATACAACATACAACAGCACCTTCATTTTCAAGCATAGGGTTCACTTTTGTACATTCCCGACTTCCGCGTCCATCGGCTTCCCGCGACCTTCACCAGGTCATCAGTCCACCTTGTTGGAGACCTCCCTAAGCTGCGTCTTCAGTACGTGGCCGTCACTCCCGAAGACTTTGACTTCTCCAGCCTCACCATGACAAGGGGCAAGAAAAACAGAGCATTTACGAGTCTCTTGAGACAACACAAGAAGAAACTCGAGAGGTCCTCATTTTATCGGTTCCGATTATCTCTCAACAAGCAAGAGTTCTTCCTAACGTTTTATTTTATTTTCTTGTGGCTTAATTCCGAGATAAATGGGGCTCAGTTTTTCTGGACATTTATATATATACGTTCTATTAAGAACGTCTATTAAATAAGGGTCGGTAATCCGAAGCTTAGGTAACATAAATTAGAAGCATTACAATCACTATAGTGCGAATCAAATCAAACTTCTTCAAAGAGCAATAAATCTATTTCTCCATGTAAAAATCACTGTCGCCTTTGTACGGACGACTGCAGGTCAAAAATTCCTAATCAATCTTGAGCCTTAATACTATATGGGTAAAGTTGAAAATCTTATAAAGAAATCTGACAAATTGTAATAACTTGATGTGTTGTCGTCTGTATGTCACTAAATCTCCTGAGATTTCAGCGAAAGCCGCAATATAATTTGATACGACGTGCGAAGCTAGGAAGACAATAAATAGAAACTAAACTATGAACGAATTCTATGAGCAGTCGAAGGCAATAAAATGTCAAAGACCAGTTTAATACAACATGAAATATTTGCTATATTTGAAGTTTCTTTTGGTTGAAGATATCAAAGAAAATTCGTCTTTAGAAACGGAGCTCAAAATGGGTTCTAAGGAATTTTTCGCTTTACATGGGACTAAGTATAGTATGTAGGTATGCGACTACAAAGGAAGAATGCTAATATATGAGGCGCCAGAAAGCTGTATAGGGATGGGTATGACGTCACACTCTAACCCAGGACACTTTGTTGTACATATGTTGAAAATCGTTCTAAGATGAATCTCAGTGTTAAAGCAACATGATGACGATGCAAGTAAAATTTACTTTTACCGATTTGCGTTCTCCATTCAAGAACATGCTTACCCCAGCGGTGATCGGTTGTATGGCTAATACTGCCGACCTATTTTTATTTCAGCTTTCTTATACTGTTTGCTACGTACACATTAGAGTAAACTTTATTAATGTTAACAAGTGAATTAAGTTTCAAATTCTGGCGCCGCAGGGAGGGAAATACTTTAAGAAATTTGTTAGACGGGCAAATTATTTAAAAGTTAGGTGTCAAGCTTGATCACTAATGAAACTATAACCACTCTTAAATTCATTTAATATACGGACGACAGCAGGTCAAGCTCCCCGAAACTGTGAAATATTTCCAATGATTTTCAACTATATTTATTTATTTATTGAAACTTTATCCACAAAGAAAAACATTGCACAATGGCGGACTTAATGCCTTAAGCATTTTCTACCTGTCTACCTTAAGGTGATGCAGAGACAAAACATGGTAGGTGCAAAGATATAAAAGAGAAGTTAAAAGAGAAACACAAAAAAAATTATAATAAATACATAAATACATACATACAAAATATAAACAGAAGAGAGAGATAAAAAATATAGATAGAGAAAAAGAATAAATTATATGTTTGATGATTCTGCCAATTTCTTGCGTAAGTATTCCCGAGCTTTAATTTTAAAAGTGTACCGACTGGTCAACGTCCTGAAATTCTGAAGAAGATCTAAAGCATCAAGGAATGCTTAAGATCCAAAGCATTAAGGAATGCTTCTATATCTCTAAAGCATTAAGGAATGCTTTAGAGATAAAGTTGAAAATCTAATAAAGATATCTGACAGATTATAGTGGCTTGATATGTTGTCGTGTGTATCTACTAATAATTAATTGAAGAATTTGTTTATTTGAAAGTGCTAATTTCTTTAATTATCACGAGGATTAAAATAAAATATTTTTGCTTACTTTTGTATTTATAATATTAGTGGGATAAGATTCCCATGTAAATTTCAGATATGGCGACTAGCTTTAGACGACTATGGAATCTTGAAAAGGATCTTGATTCTGCAGGTACGAAAACAAGTGTGCAAACTATGAAACAAATATCCACTTTAAAGTGCAAGACGCGTGCGACATATGGCCTTCATCATCATCAACCTTTTATCGTCCCACTGCTGGGCACAGCCGCACAGGTCTCCTCTTATACAGAGAAGGATTGAGCGTAATCACTACGCTTGCTCAATGCGGGTTGGCGATTTCAGACTTAAAGTCCAGGTTTCCTCAAGATGTTTTCCTTCACCTTCAGTCATTGGTGTCCAAGATATACTTAGAAAGTACATATAACTTTAGAAAAGTTACATTGGTACTAGCCTTACCTGCAATCGAACCCGCACAGTCATACTTGAGAGGCTGGTGTTTTAATTACTAGGCCACCACGACCAATATATAATACATATGGCCTTATGACTCGTTATAACGAATCGATAATTATCGATATAGAGAAATTATTATCAAAGAAAAGATAAAAACGAGATATGACAATTATTTATTTACTAAAATCAACGACTACCATTACAGATCTGTGATCCAATATGATAGGGTGACCTTACATGCTAAATGACTCAATCTAAATATATAATCTGATATTGAATTGATCCTTCTTAATTGGTCTTGATTTTAGATACCAACAAAAGTACAATGTGATTACTTGTGAATAAAATAAATATAAAAAAAAAAAAATTAAAGTCACAATAGTGTCTTTTTTCCAAATTCTTCTGGATCATGATTATGTTAAACACTTTCGAAGGAAATAAATACTTATGTGAAAATAACATTCCCCGGAGAAAGCTGACAGGTGTCAGCTGTCACTTTGTAATACATTGTGAACTTGAACCATTATATTTTAGACTTAATTCGATTATACTAATTAAACAGTCACCATTTTAATTATAAATTAAGTATTACAGTATATTAAAAAGTGACATCTAGAAGATATCAGTCATCTCCAGTGAATTAACTAGCAACTGTCAGTTTCTTTAATAAAAGAACAGAATGAGTAGCTGTTCCAGTAAATTTATAAAAACAATATAGTATCTTACGGAATAGAAATCACGATAAACATTATTGATTAGTAGAAATTAAGCTCAGGTGCCTTGTGATTAATTTCCTAGTCGCTCTTGACATTTGTGACACTGCAAGGCCAGGGTCAAAAGCAGGTAACGTACGCTTATAGCAACCTAATACGCTTATTTTCATTAAAAACCTATTAGAAATATCTATGAATGCATTTATTATTAATTGGTAGAAGAGGGATATGCCAATAAGGGAATAGTGACAGTAACCTTATGAATGGTTTATTTATGAAAAATCAAAGTGAATAGTAATTAATCTCCGGGATATTAAAAACTAAACATAGATTTGGTTAATAATTATATTCAGATAAAGAAATTAGCTCAAGTAAGATTACTATATAACACCTACATAAATCTATACTAATTACTAATATGTATATAAAGCTGAAGAGTTTGTTTCTTTGAACGCGCTAATCTCAGGAACTACGGGTCCGATTTAAAAAATTATTTTTGCGTTAGATAGCCCATTAATCCAGGAAGGCTTTAGGCTATATACCATCACGCCGCGCCCAATAAGAGCGGAGCATTTAAAAAAAAATATCGGAACTTACGCGGGTGTAACCGCGAGGCGCAGCTAGTAAAATTATAAACCAGTGCCTAGACCTATTTATTACCTACACTTCAGAGCAGAACTTAATGGAAAAATAACGCTAAATGGTGGAGGTTTTAATCGTTAATTATACGATATAAAAGTAGAATATTAAATCAGGGCGCAGCGGCGGTTTATCTACCGACAGCCGGCAGGTACGGCAAGGTTTTGATCGTGACCAAGCAAATACCGGCGACCTTGTGTCCTTACGTCACGACACACCCACCCACCGCACTTGTTTTAGTGACGGTACGTAAACTTTCTGACCAGTGATAGTACAGTTAAATGGAATTTATATGAGGTACCTATAAAAATTCACTCCTTCTCATAGGTGTAGGCAGAAACAACAGAATGCCATCTGCTACTGATCCTTAAAATGATAAATGTTTTATTTTCTGTAAGTAAGTTTGTATAATCACTTTTAAAAGTCAAACTGGATGAGTTCGGCACACAGAAATACGCGTTGTGGTTCGGTGTTTTCGATCCGACTCTGAGAAGAAAGGCTGAAACATACTCATAGGTCACACACACAAGCTCTTGTTGCTTCGTCGTTGATTGCTTATTAGATAGAAAATGAATGTAAAATAAGAGTTTTACAAATAAAACGTTAATGAGTCTAGGCAGGTTCTATTTTATTGTAGAAAATTTTAAATTGAACCTATCTGGATACACAGTGTTGGAGAAACTTGTAAAATATTTAATAGGTTCATCAATAATGTATTTCATCATCATCATCATTGTCAACCTTTTATCGTCCCACTGCTGGGCACAGGTCTCCTCTCATCAGAGAAGGTTTGAGCGTAATCACCACGCTTGCTCAATGCGGGTTGGCGATTTCAGACTTAAAGTCCAGGTTTCCTCAAGATGTTTTCCTTCACCTTCAGTCATTGGTGTCCAAGATATACTTAGAAGTTATATGTACTTTCTAAGTACATATAACTTTAGAAAAGTTACATTGGTACTTGCCTGACCTGGAATCGAACCCGCGCACTCATACTTGAGAGGCTGGTGTTTTAACCACTAGGCCACCACGACTTATTAATAATGTATTTATTAAATGGATATTGACATGCTAGACATGTCTCAATGTTTAATGAGTCCGTTCAAACAAATCATACAGTTACACAAAGTGTTGTATCATTTCAAACCTGAAATATACATAAGTACGAACTTACGGTTATTGCGTACGTAAAACTAGCACAAGCTATAAAAGTAAGAGCTACTTATCTCTATAAGTATTACAGCAAAGTCCAGAGTCTAAGCAGTTTACCTACACGATTTTCCTTTCAAGGTAATTGGCGAACAATGAAACTTATATTCTGTTCTCTTAAGAAACAAAGAGCAACTCGTAAGATGCTGAGGATATTTTATACATAAGAATCCAAATCTTGGGAAAATCTTCAATTGTAGCTATCATTGCTACCAATTAAGATAAAATAATATAGCAATAAACTCAATAGCCATGTGGTAACCCCATCGGGTTTAGTTTAACTTCTATACAAACTTTCATCTCTTGACCCTTTTAGAGGATGAATTTTCAACATTCCTTCGTTATAATAATTATAACTTCTAAGCTAAATTTCAAGTTTCTTGGCAGAGGCTGTGTTGCCGGTTAGTGAATGAATGAATTTAAGAATTTTATCAAATAGAAATTCAATTACTTACTAAGCGAAAACAATCAAAGCATTCAGAAACTGTTCCAATTTTTTGAACTATGCCACAGAAACGGTAATTTCCGTAACACAAAGTGTAAAGCCAGAATTAGTAGCAGAGAAGCCGACCTTTATTTTAGTCATGGTACACAAAATCAATATTTATTCTGACTGACTTATTAAAAAATGACGAATGTTTGCTTTGGCATAGGTAACTTGGAAACCGAATAGTCTGGCCGAAATAGACTATTATATCGATCCTATGTGCCTTACGAGCCATTAATGACTAGTCCAAAAGTTGAAAGCCTCCGAATCGAGTATTATAGACGTCTCCTTTCAATAGGACAGCAGGAGATTATCCCTGTTGGAAAGTTTGATTAATTTTGTTCTGCCGGAAGGATCGCAAGGTGGTTTACTAATTAATTTGATACTGGCATTACTTCAGGCAAAATTCTCTTGGAATTTATGCGACTTAGAGGCAAAATTAAAAGATTAAAACTAGGATTCAGCCCTTTTTTAATATCAAAATTACAAAAGTCAATCCACCGAACCTACGTTCGCTCAATGTTTTAGCTAGGAAGAAGTAACGTAACAATTTCCCCAGTAGCATAACTGAATTTGATTGTATACAATAGTATGCTAATTAACATTACAAAAAAAAAAACACGAAAAATTACATTATTTGCCATATAGCGGTCAACAAACATACATACCAAAAAAAACATCGAGAACTAAAAACAAAAAAGTAATAATATTCAGTGTTAAATTTCTCATTTGCGCTTTACTCTAACGGATTTCGGAATTATAAAATATTTTACTTTCAACGGAATCACGTTTTTTATTACTTCAAAATCTAGACGTTATAATGAATTTAGAAACAGTGTTAATTGGCAGTAAACGTGGTTTTCGAATGATAAAATTAATACTAATCTGTGAACTGCAATTCATGCAGGTTTGCTTCTACGTTGTGGTCAGAGTGTAAATAAATTAGCATGATTTATAATGCAATCTAGTATTTTAACTTCGTTAAATAGAGTGGCTATTCGAAGCTATCATTAGGTATTCTATTCGAGGGTAGTAGGTACGTAGGTAGAGGTGATATACATATTGACATGGCTAAAGAGTTAGTATATAATGTTGCTAAAGAGTTCCGGTCGTCAACAGTTATTTAATGCTAAGGTCACGCGCAAAAAGTGTTAATGTTAATAATGATGGTAAATTTAATTATAAACAAAGTGTCGGCAGTCATTTTCATCTAAAAACATACATTTAAAGTAAACTAGTGTATTGTGATGTCGCTATATTTAAACATAAATTCATTGTCGCTAATAAATTATGAAGGTAATGGTTGTTAGAAACAAGTTAACATAAAGAATAAATAATGACTTTGCATTATACTTGAAAAAAAAATGATCCCCCTTATTCATAAACGATGTTTAAAGTTAACTGGTGATTAACTGGTTATTTTTAACCATTTATTTTAGACGTTTGCACGTGACTTAACTTTAATCATCTTTTATGAATAAATCCCTTAAACACTGGTGCGTTTATTCATAGACAATGATGAAAGCTGAATAACGTGTATTCGTCTAAAATAAATGATTAAAGAATCGCTAATCACGACTAACAGATCAGTGTAACATAACAATTTGTTCGCTACTTTTCGTAGAGAAGAAATTGTTATGTTACACTGACACCAGATAAAACGGGATAATTGGAAGGAGAATGATGATTAATTGAGACCCATCATAATCTCTCCACAAGATACTTTGAGTCTAAAAAGCCAGTAATATAGGTACATATACGTGTCTGCTTTTATTCACATTGTATAGAGCACTCAGTAACCCCTCTAGACGAATTGGTGACCCCTTTTAGAACGCGTTCAATTGTGCCTAGGGAGCCTTTATAATAGGAAGGGAGGAAGCTTGGAGAATGGGTGTCTCAACTTCCCCAAGTATTGAAGTGTTGGTGAAATGCGGTGACTTTATTTACAAGAACTTTAAATCGTAACTTCGATGGGTACGTAAGAACGTAATACATATATGATAAAAAAAAACATTACACTGTCTTTGTTTTCACGTAGTCTTGTAATAAGGGGCTGTACGGTTACTGTACTTTACGTTGGCAAATCAAATTATAAAAAAAAGATTTCTAAGAAACTAACTAAACACTGTTTTATGTTTCCATAAATATAATGTGTATTTTCAAAACAGAATTTCTGTTATGAAAATAACCGAACAAGAACATGTTTGCATTGCTGAAAACTTGTGAAGATAACGTACAATACATATTTATCTTTGTAAACATTTGAAATGCAAAACACTGATGTATCATTGCATAATGTAGTAATAAAACACATGTACCCAATATGTTTAAAACCCTATTAGCGTAGAAAAGACTGAATTCTGTAATTAAAAAAAAAACCTCTGAGGAAAATTTTTGATTTTTATATTTATAAAATATTTTTATTTAATTTATTTGTTTGTCAAGTAATGCACAGTAAACGCGGAGGGCCGAAAGTGTGTCCAATGTCAGGGCGCAATATTTCCTCATTGCAATGCGACCTGCCATTCTATTAGCCATCACAATAAGGAGTTATTTAACAACTAAAACAAGCACTTCCTTATGTACACATTAATTTATCTTTCTGTACGTGTAGGTACTACTATTTAAATCGGCGTTTTGTATGTTTGTACATACCTTAACAGCTTAGGAATTAGATATATTTTATTCAATATATAAAAGTCATAGTAATAAGTCATCGTATATAATTTCAATATTACGCCTTTCTTCACTGTAGACCGTCATCAAAATTAAAAGTTATTTTTTTCTACTATTTACCAAAACATCACTATTTAACGAAAGCCTTGTTTAGAACTCACAAGTTTGTTGGCATTACAAACCACGTGAACTTTGACGCCGGGTGTAAAGTTCAAAACAAATATTTACATGACAATTGCATGCCGGATGTGAGCTGCAATCTACATTAACACCTGACACTACGATTATTTATACAAACTAGACTGATGCACATATGGGTGACACGAATTGCTGTAAGAACCCAACACTTCCGCCAAGTCAAAACCATGACCTAACCGAAAATAAGCGGTCATCGATCTTTATATTATGAAAGATACGTTATAAACAGTATGAAAAGTTACCTTGTTTAGTCCTGGATGGCGGAGGCGGTCGAGGCCGGAGACTTGGCTTGCAGCCGTGCTGTCTCCAGAGCCCCATAGTCCGATGCGATCGCGTTCCATGTCGTGCGTACACTTTCCTGCGCTGGCCGCGTGCGACTGCTTGTCGGAGCTGAGTGCGACGCTCGTTTTGTCTCGATGTGTGGGGGGCGCTGGACTCATCGCGGTTTCGCTCCTGGGAAAGTAGGAAAATGTTTCAGCGATAACGTAGTACTTCACCGCAGTGCGGTCTCTTCCGTTTGATAACAGATGGCGCTGACCCCTGAACTAGTTGGAGCGTGGGAATTGTGTTGTAGGGATTGTTTTACATTATTTTATTAATACAGGTCAGGTCAGTTAGATAGATTAAGCAGTATTTTTCATTGTTAGAGGGAGTAAGAAATTCAATGTATGAATTTTTCTTCGATGTTATAAAAATGTATTCAGGAACAGATCCTGATTAGAACTAGATACACCTACAAACTGCATTGAAAATATTATTGTTATTATTGGGGTCATTGACATCACCGTAGTTATCTGAGCTTCTCAGGAAACTGCGGTTACAATCCTCAATGTATGTATACACGATAATTAATGAGTTTGATTTTATCGTTGTAGTGTATTACACGTAATATTTAACTCTCGTCTGAATTTTATTTACTTAACAGTTTTTTTTTTACTATTTTATTTGGGAATCAAGCACATACCTATTCTAATTACTGGTAAAGCAATTTCCAGAAATAGTATCCTCAGAAGCTCAGAATAATATTATAAATACTTAGATAACTCCTGGTTTATCTCTCTTAAAAAGTTAAGGTTTATAGAGAAAATTGCACTTTAGATCCGTGTTTGCTCTGTTTTTAGTTAATATATAGTCTTTATTTTATAGCTACCTTTCATTATTAATTTTATATACGGTCGTAAACATTTTAAGTAAATTTAGTTTTTCAGTAAGTGCATTACATAGTGTTAATATTCTGATGGGAAATAGCAAAGTTCTTAAAACATATTAAAAAACCTACGGTCTTTCCTTTTTTATTTTTGCGCAGGTAAAGTGTAGAAGTAAAAGTTCTCTACATTCTGTTGATATAATATGTTATTTAGTGTTTGCTTTGAGAAAACTTTTCAAATTAAATCCAATTTCCAACGCCAAACTCTTCGAACTATAATAAACTAATACGCCTTTGTTATTCTAAAATATATTAATAACTACTACTATATAAGTACTTCATAAACTGTGACTTACAAAAACTCCTGAAAAAACTTTAGGATTGTTTTACTTATTTTTACTTTCTATTTATTATGGTTTAAGACATTTATTTCTCAAAAAACAGAATACAATGATTCACTTACAATGAGAAACACTGGTTACAAAAGTAAACGTTCCTTGAAACAAGAATCGGAATGGTATATTTTTTAAGTTAGACAAGTTCATACAGTATTGTTAGTTATTGATTTATTATTATGTTAGTAAAATAAGATAAGGTAAGTTCTATTGCATTGCCGCTGTGTGCCTTAATAAGAACACAATTTTTCTCTTATTTCTCGTAATTTTAAAAATGTTTGTCTGATGGTTTAAAGTGATACCTATTCGAAATAGGGATGTGTCCTGGGTAAAAAAAAATGATTCTATTTAGTCCGTCATTCAGATTATAGAAAAATATTGGATACGTATATTTTGGTTTATCTAATCAATAAAAATTTACAAATATAAAAGGCATCAAAGATCAGGAGTGGTGGCTGGTGACGTCACTGCTCGCTAAAAAGTGTAGCGTGCAGTGGCGTCACACGAGTTTTCAACGCACTTTGTCGTCTTCATTTTTTGTTTATATGTAAAAAGAAAAAATACGTGTCTAGTAGTTTTTGGAATCTGACTGACGGACTAATTGTTTTTTTTTTTAGTCAACTACCCTATTTAAAACTTTTTTATCGTAATCTTGAGAACAAATTACATAATTTAAAATGTTCAAAATCTAATCGCATTCTGAATCCGACGACAAAGTAATGGCCGTCGAATTTGCCTAAATTTATGAGAACTTTCAAAATTACGAGAGTTCCTCCTTTGATGTCTCACCTAAAAACTCAAATAAGTCACAGGATTGCCTACGCAAGTTGCTACGAGTCTACGAAGCTACGACACTACGCTACGAAAGCTCTACGGCGGCGTACCTACGCTTCGCGAAACAGGAACGACCGTTGTCCTCACAAGGACAGGAACAACTATCTGAAACAATTATTTAGTAATTCGGAGAAAAATGTGTTCTATTTAGAAGTATTCACAATTTCAAAAGAAAAAAATCGACAGTAATATATTTGTTATAAATACGACGGTACATCATTTGTCCGTAAATTACACCCGAATAGATCAAGAAATATTTATTTATATTTAAAAATGGTAATTTTACAGATAATGCAAAAATAACCGTTATCTTTTATACCTATCCTGGAAATTTGACGATACTGTGTCACTAATTAGAATACATTTCAGACAGTGTTCACTATATATGATGCATTAAGGATAATTTCCTTATAACTTGGGATTTAAAAGTAATAAGGGTATAACGGTGGGCTATTACAAGAAATATATACCTATAACAAACATTGAAGAAATAATAGGAGAAAGATTTAGAAAATCCACATTGACATTAATCAATAAAACAAGAAGGTTTTTTTTAAAACTCATGCTGCCACAAGAGATGCGTTTTGCCTTAAGAACTGCGTGTTATGCTCATACCTCTCATGTTTCATGTATCTTACATTATTCCCACCTAATAAATTCATAATTATCCAGGAGTTTTGTAAACCACAATCGCAACACAAAATAACTAATTTATAAATACGAAAAAAGCAACTTTAACTATAGTTAAAATATATGCACTACTTTTGAATAATAAATTCCCTATTAAGTGAATTCACCTCTTAGTAATACGGTCAAAAACTTTCACTCGTTTCTTTGTGCTGAGGCAATTGTTTGTAGACCTCAAAAACTTGGTAACTACAAAAAAAATAAAATAAATACGATCAACAAATAGTGCTATTGTTCTCTTTTGAATAATCATTCAAAATGATAACACAGATAAACTTACTGTTCACATTAAAATTTTAGACAAATTGTGTATGAAAATACGGCCTTAGCGTGCCATGAACGTGGACGTAATGATCACGTTAAAAATTATAAAAGCTTATATAATTATAATCCATGACCAAGTGAAAAGGTACTCCTAGATTACTGTACGAAATATGAAATTTGATAAACATACTTGCCAATAGTTCTTTGCCGCTCATTATTTATTATTATTTAGCAGTATCTTCTAGGCATAAAATTTATTTTACCAACTTTTCGCTTAACTTATAAACTCAGGTGTAATTTAAAATATGTAGGTATATTTTGAAATGCTTACCGTTTATTTTTATTGTCAGATGCGCCATTTACTTGACATATGTCATATTGAGTGTGTATTTTGACTTTGCGAGACAGGAATTCCATTTTTGAATTATAACGTACTTACAAAAAGTTTATATTTGAATTCAAAATTTTAAACTTATGTTAAATCTACAGAATTATAATTAACACATATTTTAAAATAAATAATAAATTAGGTGATTGCCAAGGAGCTCTCACGAACTTTAAATGCCAACTAAAGGTTGGTGAGTGGCACCAATATAATTAAATGAGTTATCAGTATTAATAAGATGATACTGAACTAACTGTGAACCTGCATCACGCGGCGCAAAATTAAATAAACGAAACGCGCGTGATCGCTGATTATAACTTTATAATTGTGAAAAATGAACGTTGAACTAATATAGATAAAAGCGCATCACGTCTTACCGGGATTGCAGACAAACACTGGTTTAAAAAAAAAAAACATTTTTGCGTAGTAAATATTTATGTAAATTTTTTGAGTACCTGTTTTTATACTGGACTTTTATTACCCTTTCAGGGTTATGGGTGAGTGCAGAGGGTTAATATATGTAACTACATACTGGCCGGAGTTACTCGTACATAAGCAGTATAGTGTTAACTGTGAGATGACATGAGTTTATATCGGCGACACGAACCACTAGACTAATCATCTCCATTCAAGCTTAGAATGATAAATAATACTAGTGGAGTGATAAACTGTTGATTGAGAGTTATTATCACACAGGCAAATTAGAATAAATTCGTGCGATTCCGTTATGCCGTTTTAATGTGAATACGAGAAAGAGTTACTTCCGCATTTATAATATTAAAGTATGGATTAGAAATTAGGTACACTTTTATGACCTTCATCAGTCTGTAAAATCTTATATATATTTTTTTTTAATAATTATAAACTAGCACTTGTCCGCAATCCCTAATGGTAAGCAGTGATGCGATCGTTGATGGTGAAGCGCGCTAGTTTACTAAGAGCCTATTCACTCAAAAAAAAAACGGCAGTTGAGCGAAGGCGGCAGTTGAGCGAGGTGATGCAATGTTAAACCCAACAACACGACCAACGAAGCTGCGCCAGAGGGAGATTTATGTGGAGATCCTCCACGACCAAACTCCCGACACAACAACATTTGGCGCATCGTACTCGGCACATATTGCAACACAACTGCTCAGACCGGTCCTCGGTACGGCTTCTACACGAGTTTGTCACGTAAGTAAGTACTCCAAAACGGCTGGACCGATTTGAAAGAAATTTTGTGTGTATATCAATGGATTCCTGGATGGTTTGAAAACACAATAGGGTAGTTGACTAAAAAAATCTCATTAGTCGGTCAGTCAGATTTGCAAAAAAATACTAGACACGTATTTTTTCATTTTTCACATAAACAAAAAATGAAGACGACACAGTGCGTTGAAAACTTGTGTGACGTCACTACACGCTACACTTTTTAGCGAGCAGTGACGTCACCAGCCACCACTCCTGATCTTTGATGCCTTTTATATTTGTCAATTTTTATTGATTTGATAAAACAAAATATACGTATCCAGTAGTTTTCTATAATCTGAATGACGGACTAAATAGAATCAACTTTTTTTTACCCAGGAAACAGCCCTATTGGAGTTGTGTGGTGGGGCTGCTTTTCCGGACGTCTGCCGGGTTTGCTAATATAATTATATAATTACGTAAAATATGCCAACTAGTACGTTAAACGTTGGAACATTGGAGTTTACAAGTCGTGTGTTTTTTTTAATGAAGAGTGTGCTATGCTTCTGGGGAGTTTGTTCCGCCACTTCTTCTTCCCAGCGAAAGCACTAGCAAGGGTCGATGGGTGGCCGTTTTGGGGGACCCTCTTATGTAATATTGACGTTCAAAAAGTGCTGATTCTCAGCCTAATTTGAATAATTGACTTTTGATTTTGCCATATCTTCTCCATATGAAAACTACCATTTGGAAGGGGCGATTATCAATTGCAATTTTTTGTAAACTAGCTTTCCGCCCGCGGCTTCGCTCCCGTGGAATTCGGTTATATCGCGCTTTTTAGATTTCCCTCGGGAATATCATTTTTTTTTTTCAATAATAGTATATAAGGTTACGGTCTAAAGATTGTCTGTGCCAAATTTCATCAAAATCGGTCGAGAGGTTTAAGCGGGAAAGCGTAACAGACAGACAGACAGACAGATTTACTTTTGCATTTATAATATTAGTATGGATTTTGATGTTTAAAAGTGCCTCGAAAGTGCCAATTTGAAATAAACACTTTGACGATCGTGGGAAACTGAAACTACAACAAAGAAGAGCACGGACTCCAAAAGAAAGAAGTACAGACCTGGCCAAAACCTATTACTATTTTATAAAGGCTACATACATAATTGATGTTGTATACAAAGTAAGTAAAATCTATCATCATAATCTTCAACCTTCTCGTTTTTTATCGTCCCACTACTGGGGAAATGTCTCCTCTCATAAAGAGAAGCATTGAGCGTAATCACCACGCTTGCGCAATATGTGTTGTCGATTTCAGACTTACAGGTCCAGGTTTCCTCAAGATTCACCTTGTAATCAGTCATTGGTGTTCAAGATATACTTAGAAAGTTAGTTAATAAAGTTACATTGGTCCTTGCCTGACCTGGAATCGAACCCGCATACTCATACTTGAGAGGCTGGTACAAGTACCTATGTCCGTATGTCGACACTATATTATAATCAACGTGTAACATAAAGGGTTTGTATATACATATCAAGGGCATGGCATCTTTACATGATATCAATCGATATTGGAAGGGTTTTTTAATCCTATCTCTTTATGTTAGGAAGTAACGAGAAAAAGCACCGCCTGTGATAGTAGGCTACTACCATACTAGGCGCACAGAATTTTTGAAGACATTTGTCTTGATTTTGCCAAGTAATGTGACGTGTAACGAGTAGTTATTAACGTATGTAGTGTGGTGCACGTTTGTTATGTTTTCAATTTAAGAAACACACGGAACCGAAAATTTAGTATAAATTTTTTGAGTATTTTATTTTGAGTTAAAAACATTCCGATATCATTTGATATCATGTAAAGATGCCATGCCCTAGGCATGTATATAGCCTTTATGTTACACGTTGTATAGTTACTTTTTGGACTCTCTGTAATAGGTAAACACAGCGACATATCTGTACATTACCAGATTAAGTTGCTCGCTTTGTTATCAATACGGCGTCCGGACTTCGCCGGACAAAGCCGCACGAACTTAATTTAAATTCAGTGCATACTTTTCTTTCTATTTTATTAAGAAAAGGACAGAAGATTTAGACAGCGTCTAAAATGTCTATGGAGTATCTTAATTTGACAGGATTAAACTAAAATGTTATTTTCTATCCTTTTCTTAATGAAATGGAAAGAAAAAGATGCACATAAAATTTGTTTAGTTTATAAATAAGGGAATCGGCGTAAATGTCTTTAATCGGCTGACATTTTTTTTTTGTTAGTGTGGGAATTCATCAAATGACCTCTCCCGCTCTGGTCGGAGCAGAACGGCGTGTCAGACTTTTACTGACTAATGCCATACTCCACACACACATACAGTGGTGTTTGGCAATCTGGGCTTCTCCCAGTTGCAATAATGTCCCTTTGTGCCGATTGGCCTAATTCTGTTCTGTCTCCTGCTTGTTATGGAGGGAAGTGGAAAAAAAATATCTTTCTTCTTACTCCTCCGCTATTCTTTTCTGATTAATTTCGTTGCGGGACCCAAGACAGTTGAATCGTTTCTCCGGGACTCGTCGAGCTTCATTGCTCGGCGTTTTTCCGGCGGTCGTCACTGTTGATTCTGGCTTTCAGGAGTTGCAGTGGTTGGGAAAAGTGTGGCGGATTTTAACCAATAAAAAAAAATGACTAATGCCATAAACCACCCGTATTTCTTCGCTTTCCTGTACGATGGCCAAGGCCATGGATCCTTGTTTAATCAACCCGCAAGCCTGACCCAGGAGGCATCGGTCCTCGTGGACTCCGTCACGATGCGTGCGCGCCGTCGACTCGGGCCTGGTCCTTACCGGGCAGCGAGCTATCGGCTGATATCCTTGAGGCATTTTTCCACCGTACGTTATAGGAAGTGAATTCTAAAAACCCGAACTTCGTAAACAATGAAGTTTAAGTTGAAGTTGTTCTTTACGAGTTACTTAGAGTGGTATATAACTGGTATGTCGTGACTTTCATTTCACAGCCTCTAAAATTACCGTGTCCAAATGACGTTTCAGAGTAAGAAAAATGACGCAACATTTAAAAAAAAATCATCATTTAGTTAATCGGCGACCAAATTCGTGCTATTTTAGTCATAAAACATTAATAGATATCTTGAACCGTAATCGTAGGTATTAGAATGATCTAAGAATGTTATCGACACGTCCACGAAAACTAATAAAAACTAAAATGGCGATATGGATCTTAACATTAACTCTAAAGTTATTAAAAAAAAAATATCCGTGATGCTAAATAGATGTTTAGTAGTTTCGATGTCATTAAACTTTACATTTACGAACTTACATCAAATGATTTAAGTGCATAATAACAAGGACTTTTAACTTATGTTCTTACTAATTATGTACTTAAATCATTTGTTGTGTTTGTAGATTTAGTTAAGTTACTCTCCTAAATTAACGTAATCACTGAATTCATGAAAGTTGATATAGATGTTTATATCTATAGGTCTCTGTGATACGTAATCATCTAGTGAATTTATTCCTTAAGGTTACAAGTAACAAGTTATTACATAAATAATAATAAACAAATAAATAAATATATACGGACAAATCACACAGATTGAGCTAGCCCCAAAGTAAGCTCGAGACTTGTGTTATGGGATACTATATTTATAATAGATACATAAATAGATAAACATCCAAGACCCAGGCCAATCAGGAAAAGATCGTTTTCCATCATAACCTGGCCGGGGATCGAACCCGGGGCCTCCACGTCGCAGGCAGGCGTGTTGACCGCTGCGCCACGGAAGACGACATTATACATATAGTATAATAAATTATTACTTGTATACGATAAAGAAATTTCAATGTTGCAAGCAGAAGCGGGTCGTTATTATAAAAATATATGATGCAGGATCAAAAGCCCTATGTCCATCTCCAAATTATGGTTTACCCATGTGCCAAATTTCATCCAAATCCACTTAGCCGTTTTCGCGTAAAAGCGTTGCAAACAAACTTACTTTCGCATTTATATTCTTTAAGACATCCTCAAATTAAATTGCGAAAAATCTTAAGTTGGTCTAATAAGGAAAGGTTAAAACTGTTAATTGATTAGGTACAATGTCACTGGACATATAGAACTGATGTCATTATACATAAGAGTATTAAGTGCGCGCGAGTTGACATGGCGGACATGAAACGTCGTTCGCATGACCCGCGTATGCGCATGTTCAAGGTCAGGCCAAGGGCAGAACAACGCATGATATAAAGCGTGATAGGGCAACACCTATTATTGGTAAGTTATATAATTGATATGTAGAGATTTATTTGAAATATAAACAAACTTGTTTATAAACAATTTATACCTAAAATTCTGGAGCACAATTGTCTGCCGGTCTCGGTTTATAAATACTTCTTAAACAATAAACTAAGGAAAGCGACTCCATTTATTTTTTCCAATACAAGTATTTATTTATTATGGTATGCCAATAGCTATAAAGTTATTTTTTGTTTATACGAAACCTGAATATAGTTTGTTCATAATAAGCAACTGAATCGATTCCAATCAGTTTTACACAATGTTATATTTTTTCCCAAATATTTAGAGTGAGACCGCAGAGTGGTTACCGAGCAGTTACGATCGATCCCAGCTGACGCCAGAGGTCAACGCTCGCGCTAGCCCGCCCGTACGGACCTTTGACCATATTTTTGTTGGGACAACCAAGTAGAATAGCAAGCTCATATTATCTTGATGGTTTTTCATGATATCTTTTTGAAATTTTTCGTTTTTTGAAGTTTCGGGTTTCGCATAAACAAAAACAATGAATTTGAAAATATATAAAGTAATGTATATTTTAAGTAGATAGTTAGATCACGTAGTTTGGGTCTTACACGGTCGCCAATTATAGCCCAGAGATATTTTAAGCTGAATACGGGTTTGATATTTACTATTACACATCAAACCCGTATTCAGCTTAAAACAAAATCGAAAGTCATTTATTCAAATCAGACAGAATCAGCACTTTTGACCGTCAAAATTACAAAAGACAGTCCTCCAAAATGCCCGCTCTTTGCCACTTCCTAATGCTTTCGTTGGGAAGAAGAAGTGGCGGAACAAATTCCCCAACAGCACAACTGTTCAGTTAAAAAAAGCACCTGTCTGTATACAATAGTAGGCATGTAAAGTATATTAATATTACAAGATACAGAATATTAAATTCAATTATTTACAATACGTCAACCAGTCACGCCAATATACCAGCAAAACCAAAAAATAAGAGAAAACATCATTAAATTGAAAATGTAAGTAAAAACTTATTACCTAAATAAAAGCCTCCAGGTATAAAGGGCGTGACAGCGTTTGCTGGGTTAAATAATAAACAAGTATATATCTAAGTATCAACTCATATAAGTCCTATACCTGTCAGTGAGCTAATTCTGGAGAAAGAACGTAAACATTGTCTAGGTAATAAATCAGCCCACAGTTGTCACGATGTTGGGTCCTAGATTCCTTGTATTAGATCAGACGAACTTAAGACAATTTTTTAAATAATTATAAACTAGTGCTTAACAGCATTCCCACCTGATAATAAGCAGTGATGCAATCGTTAATGGTAAAGCGCGCTAGTTTATTAAGCCTATTCACTAAAAAACTTAGTCAGAAGGTAGGAAGAGGGTGGTTGAGCGAGGTGATGCTGCACCAGAGGGAGATTGATCTGGAGACCCTTCACGACTAAACTCCCGACACAACAACATTTGGTGCATCGTACCCGGCACAGATTGCAACACAACTGCTCAGACCCGTCCTCCGTACGGCTTCACCAGACATCATGCCGGAACACGACGAATCGTTTGGCGTCATGACCATGTCTGGTGGGTGGTGACTTCTGCCGGCAGGCGATATTATGGCCTACCACCGAGGAAGGTTTTCTTGGTAATGAAAACTAGGCTCTTTGGCCAAACCCATTCGTAACTTTGAGACTGTTTACTACGTCATAGTTTAATAAAATGGCGTAACTCTGTTCAATATCGGCCGTATCTACTTCTTATTGTTACAATTGGCGCAAAATGATAAGGTAACCCATTAAAAGATAACGAATTCCTCATATCACGAGTATGTTAGATATCGATCTATTTGTTTTATTCGTTAGGTAAATTTTAACCCAAAAGAAAAACCGTATAGCTAACTTGTGGACTTTTAATTGGACAAAGAGGTCAGATTTGAAAGCTTTAATTAACCAAGATAAAAAACGAAGTTTATGATTCTATCAGAAATAACGAAGCAGACGATTATGTACAAATATCACTGTGAGAACTTGGGTGAAGTGAGTTTGATATATACGATGGTTTCCTTCTGCGAAACAGTTGTCTCGCAGAAGAAGGCTGCGGAAAGGGAGAGGGAGATCTCGTCCACTCACCCGGCCCGCATCGGGCGCGTCGGGCGTTGGCGGAAGGCGAATAACCGGTGCGCTTTACCATCAACGATTGCGTCACTGCTTACCATCAGGCGGGATTGCGGTCAAGCGCTGGTTTATATTTTATTAAAAAAAAATAAAAAATAAATAACAGCCCCCCAAATCATCAGGAGCCGAGGTGGCGGCGGGAAGTGCTCTATGCGCGCCAGTCTTAGACGTCCGGGGGGAGTCATACACCTCGCTCCCCCACGCCGTACGGAAGACGGGTCTGAGCAGTTATGTTGCAATGTGTACCGGGTACGATGTGCCAAATGTTTTTGTATTGGGAGTTTGGTCGTGGACCCTCCACGACCAAACTCCCAGATCTCCAGATCAATTTCCATCAGGCGCAGCATCGTTGGTCATGTTGTTGGGCTTAACATTGCATCACCGCGCTCAACTGCCGTCTTCCTTCTTATAATTCGCTTAGTTTTTTTTTAATCTATAGGCTCTTAATAAACTAGCGCGCTTTACTATCAACGATTGTATCACTGCTTACCATCATGCAGGATTGCGGCCAAGCACTAGTTTACTTACTCGCCTGCAGGTTTGACGACTTCCAGCCACCCGAACAAGCCGGTTTCCGAAAGGGCTTTAGCACAGTAGACCACATACATACGCTACGGCAGGTTATACAGAAGACCGAGGAGTATAACCTACCCCTTTGCTTGGCGTTTGTGGACTACGAAAAAGCCTTTGATTCGATCGAGACCTGGGCTGTACTGCAGTCTCTCCAGCGGTGCCAAGTAGACTATCGGTATATTGAAGCGCTGAAGGGTTTGTACGAAAACGCCACCATGTCAGTCCGAATACAGGACCAGACCTCGAAACCAATACCTCTCCAGCGTGGTGTCAGACAGGGAGATGTTATCTCCCCGAAATTGTTCACCGCTGCTTTGGAGGATGTCTTCAAGGTTCTGGACTGGAAAGGACTGGGCATCAACATCAATGGCGAGTACATGACACACCTTCGGTTTGCTGATGATATCGTAGTCATGGCTGAGACCGCGGAGGACCTGAGTACAATGCTCGAAGACCTCAGCAGAGCCTCCGAGCGAGTCGGTCTTAAAATGAACATGGGCAAGACGAAAGTCATGTCTAATGCCCATGTTGTACCGACTCCTATAAAGATTGGAGACTCTGTTCTCGAAGTTGTTGACAGTTACGTGTACCTGGGACAAACTATCCAGTTAGGAAGGTCCAACTTCGAGAAAGAGGTCAATCGTCGAATCCAACTCGGCTGGGCTGCTTTCGGGAAGCTACGAAAAATCTTCTCGTCCGAAATACCGCAGTGTCTCAAGACAAAAGTCTTCGACCAGTGTGTGTTGCCAGTGATGACATATGGAATTGAGACGTGGTCGCTAACAATGGGCCTTATAAGAAGGCTCAAAGTCACTCAAAGGGCAATGGAGAGGGCTATGCTTGGGGTTTCACTGCGCGATCGAATCAGGAATGAGGAGATCCGCAGAAGAACGAGAGTAACCGACATAGCCCGAAGAATTGCAACACTAAAGTGGCAGTGGGCTGGACACATTGCCCGTAGGACCGATGCCCGATGGGGCCGACGGGTTCTCGAGTGGCGACCACGCACCGGAAGACGTAGCGTGGGTAGGCCCCCGACAAGGTGGACCGACGACCTGGTGAAGGTCGCGGGAAACCGCTGGATGCGGGAGGCGCAGGACCGGTCGTCGTGGAGAACCTTGGGGGAGGCCTATGTCCAGCAGTGGACGTCTTTCGGCTGAAATGATGATGATGATGAATGACTAGTTTATAGTTCTAAAAAATAAAAAAAAGAGTAGTTCGCCAGCTGCACTCCTTATCCTGAGTGGCTGGTAGTAATGTCAAGATGAGACTCGTCTTTTTCATTCCCCAATTGAATAAAGTAAATATCTATGTAATCGTCCATTTTCTACCGAATCAATTTATTCTTAAAACAGGGAAGTCGTGAATAAATAAGTACCGTAATTAAGCTAATTACGTTTATCTAGTGATTTTAGCCCAAAAACGTTTAACCTATACGAAACTTATCTTCTTATGTAAGGTCAGCAATCAGACTACCTAAAGAATATGGTAATAAAATAATTGTTGAAGTATTATTTATTACTGTCTTTTTCATCATGAGTTTAAATGATGATGTGATTGGTAAGCGAGAATGCGATTTTCAATGTAGTACCTAAAGTTTATATATTAACTTATATCGCCTAATATAGAACCTAAAACTGCACCCTAATTACGTAACACCCTACTAATATCAAAAGGAAACATTTTGAGTCATATTTCTAATCCATTACTCCATGTGTTCATCAATTGCATCTGATCAGCAATGTAAACAACGCAATGAATATTGTAGGACTGTCAAAATAAAAGCTATTGTTAGTGATATTTGTATCTGATGTATGTTACGCAATTACCCTGGCGACCTGCAAATTGCAATCGTAAAGTAGATGAATATGACGGGCTACAAGGGCGCTTCCCCTTTAACTACTAATCATAATAGGGTAGTTGACTTCTTCTTCAGCCTATGGATATCCACTGCTGAACAAAGGCCTCCCCCAAGGCTTTCCACGCTGACCGGTCTTGTGATGCCTGCATCCATCGGCTTCCCGCGACCTTCACCAGGTCATCGGTCCACCTTGTTGGGGGCCTCCCTACGCTGCGTCTTCCAGTACGTGGCCGCCACTCCAGAACCTTACTGCCCCATCGGCCATCGGTTCTACGAGCAATGTGCCCTGCCTACTGCCACTGCAAGTTTAGCGACTCGCAGAGCTATGTCGGTGACTTTGGTTCTTCTGCGGATTTCTTCATTTCTGATTCGATCACGTAGAGAAACTCCGAGCATAGCTCTTAGTATGGTAGTAGTAGGGTAGTTGACTAAAAAAAACTAATTAGTCCGTCAGTCAGATTTCCAAAAAATACTAGACACGTATTTTTTCTTATTTCATATACTTAAACAAAAAATGAAGACGACACAGTGCGTTGTAAACTCGTGTGACGTCACTCCACGCTACACTTTTTAGCGACCAGCGACGACATACCGGAAATTTTATATTAAGAACGAAAAGCAGGGTAATAGGGTAGTTGATAAAAAAAAACTAATTAGTCCGTCAGTCAGATTTCCAAAAAATACTAGACACGTATTAAAAAATGAGGACGATACAGTGCGTTGAAAACTCGTGTGACGTCACTGCACGCTACACTTGTGACGTCACCAGCCACTACTCCTGATCTTTGGTGCCTTTTATATTTGTCAATTTTTATTGATTTGATAAAACAAAATATACGTATCCAATATTTTTCTATAATCTGAATGACGGACTAAATAGAATCATTTTTTTTTATCCAGGAAACATCTCTATTCACTATGTAACCAAACATTTTTCCCAGCGAAGGAATGTTGAAAATGTATTTAACATTATGATAACTTACAACTTTTCAGACTAACGATCGACCAGAGACGTCTCGTTTGCCGAACCGTTGGTATTTTTTTATCCCAGTATAGGCACATATGTTATATGGGTGGATACAACTCACGGAAGCATGTTTGAAACGCAGCACATATATTAACATTTGCTGTTATCGTATACGTATTATAGGTGAAATTGTTAGGTGTTAAGTTTCTGTTGTGAGCGCGATAACTTGCACAAGTTTGCGGTAACTATCAACACCAACTGGAAATTCTAGTACCGGAACTTCGTGGTAGGCCATTAGGAACGTCCAGAGAATGAAACAATTAGTTAGGTACCACACGGTCAATTATACTCCAATTAATTTAACTCCTGATTGGAAATGACGTCAAAGACCAACGTACACTCACTTTGTATGGAGCAAGAATTTTTTTTACACTTCCGCTTAACGTTAAGAATTTATATTTATTGTTACTTAAATACTTATTTATTTGGAATGGAATTATAGACTACTTACTAGCTTTCCGCCCGCGTGGAATTCAGTTATATCGCGCTTTTTAGATTTCCCTCGGGAATATAATTTTTTTTTTTTTTAATAAAAGGTAGCCTATGTTCATTCTCAGGATCTAAAGATTGTCTGTGCCAAATTTAATGAAAATCGTTGGAGAGGTTTAAGTGGGAAAGTGTAACAGACAGACAGAGTTACTTTCGCATTTATAAAATTAGTATGGATGGGTCGCGATTAAAAGCTAATTTTACAGTTAAATATTGTCCAGTCATGGAAATATAGCATGATCCTGTACAATGAACTAAATGATAAGAACATGCATTGTTAATTCCGAACCCAACAATTGAGTTTGAATCAAAGATCGAATGGAATGATGTGTTAAACAGTTGGTTGTTAATGTATAAACTCCCACAATAAATGAAAGGTTATTTATATTAGGCACACTTAAACGACTCTGCTCCAACTCTGCCCTAAACTAAGACGACTGCTCGCAGTCCATGAGGCGACAGCTAGGAGATGCCCAGCTGTCCACCCGTCGACCGCACTAGCTTTTCGCGATTGACACAGTTCGCGATCTGTTTCTATTGAAGAAACTCGTCTTTTTTACAATATCCCGTTGACAGCGCGCGGACTATTAATTGCAAGAAATAATAATAGACGAAGATTTTGGATCACCAGCGGCGACGCAGGCCAGGGGGAGGCAGTTGTCCCCCCCCCCCCCCGGAATTCTCGTAGAATATGTATGAACTCCCCTAATTAATAAACAAAGTATTAATGAGGACTTATCTCTAACTTTAAAATAAACCACGCAGCAGACACACTAGCACAATGAACCGTATAATTGCTAAAAATCCGCGTGTGACTATATACTAAAATTTTACTTGTCCCCTCCTAGGCCTGACTTGCCTTCCCCTAGGCCTGACTTGCCCCCCTTAGGCCTGACTTGCCCTCCCTAGGCCAGAAGCTGGGTACGCTCATATTATGAAGAGACGTCATGACTTTTCTAGAAGAACAACTAAAATAAACCGACATGAAACAGCGAAAACTCATATCGACGAAGATATCAAGAAGTTAACACATCGTTGAGATCGAGGTCTAAGAGTTGACTTAATTTACCCAAGTACAACAGGTATAAATATAGAATACAATATAAATGTCGTATTTATAAAGAACTATTAGCGCAATCACAGTTTGATGTAACCGGACATCACTAAAAATTTTGCAAGTCAGACAAAAAGTGTCCGTCATAATGACTACGCGACGTTGAGCGATGAGGCAACTCTTGCGCACCGGTGATGACACCGATAGTCTTAACTTTAATTATATGTGCTTTGCAGTTTTTCGGATCAGGATTAAACACATTAAGATGCGGATTTAAATTTGTATCTGCCATGGTGTAATTCATATTCTTTTGAATTTATTAACATGTACTTAATTCATTAATTAAGGGTAAGTCCTCGTGTTTGTTAGGTCGCAGTCACTATATCATCTGCCTATCATAATTTACTATCAATTTTGTTAGATGCGATTTGAACAGACTTGTACCTTGATTTTTTCTGTAAGAGAGAAAAAGCCAAAAATCCTACGCCACAAAAAATCTGCCACTATTTCGTTGACATCTTGTAAGTAATAAAGATTAATTAAAATTAGATAAAGATTAATTAGTGTTTTTTGTAGGCACGGGTCATGGTTACTAATATGAAAAAAACTGCGAACTCCAGCCATAAGAACCTATTGCTAAATACTTTCAGGATTTAAATGTAATAAAGTCATAAAAGATATAGGTACTAGAAAATGTAATTTTAACTTGAACGGACACATCGATTAACCGAATGCAGTTTATTCTAGAACTCCACTTAAGCATAACAGTTACTCAAATGACTGTGTGGTAACTACAGTAGCTAATGGTAGTCAAGTGACTTGCAATTGCATCGCGTAGTGACGAAACTACGCAAATTCTAGCGTCTACGCATAAACATACTCATAGCCATACGCAGGAGAGAGTGTTCTATGCGTGTTATGGTAGAAAGTGAAAATGTAATATACTTATACCGACTTTTCCACACTTACTTTGTTTGGAAAATTGTGGACGCCGTGGTTAGTTATTTTCTAGTGTTGCTGATGTGTGGTTATGCTTTAGATAAAGTAATGATATGATTTTATTAACTGCATTGACTATTGTACCACGAGAGTTGTGTCAGGGTTATCATGCTGTCCGATTATCTCTTGAGAAATAAAATCTGATTTAAACTAGACTACTGATTGACTAATCTCATTTAAACTAAAGGCGTCGCAAATTTGGTTTTTGTAAAGCTTGTTTTCTTTGATTATTTCTATTTTTAGGTATACATATGCACTAAAATATAAAAGCTGATTGTTTGAACGCAATAATTTGAGAAATTACAAGTCGGCTATAAAAAAATATATTTTTGTATTTGGGATGCTATTTTACATCACGCTACGATCATCGGAAGCCTAGCGAAAAGAAAACAATGGCGCCGATTCTGTCGTTCACAAACTAAACTAATTTTAAGTTATTTGCATCTTTTTCTTTCCATTTCATTAAGAGAAGGATAGAAGATAACACTTTAATTTAATCCTGTCAAATTAAGAACTCCATAGACAGTTTAGACGCGATTATAAACATGACGACTAAAAAGACGCCAGTTTACCCCAGGAGCGCGCTAATTTGACAGGTCTAAACTGACATTTTATCTTCTGTCCTTTTCTTATAGAAATGAAAAGAAAAAGATGCACTTATCTTAAAATTAGTTTAGTTTATGAACAACAGAATCGACGCCAATTATATCAAAATTTAAATTTTATTTATAAACAATTCGCTTTTAATTTATTGACTCATTATTTCTCTCTTCTATTAGTTAATGTTGGGGTTTTTTTGGCAGACTAATTTTTTAATGGACTTTTAAATTATTGATAGTATCGTTTACTAAATAAAAGCGCGTGATTTATGTAGTAAAAGTGCATTCAGTAAATCCTTACTAATAATAAATGGGAGTTGAGTTTGTTTGTTTGTTCCGCTTTCACGTCGTAACTACTATTACATTCATATTACATATGCAATCTGACATTTTGTTCAGTTATCTAATTTTTTTTTTTAAATATTAAATTATAAACTAGCGCTTAACCGCAATACTGTCTGATGATAAGCAGTGACGCAGTCGTTGATGGTAAAGCGCACTAGTTTATTAAGAGCCTATTCACTCTAGCCTTGAAAACACTCAAATTGTAGTCCGACGGAAACACCGCCGCTTGCAAACTGTTCCAGTCCCTCGATGTACGCGGTAAAGGAGGAAGCGAAACGCTTCGTCCAGATCGTAGTGGTGTTAACAGCATAAGGATAATAACATATTATATATTGTTTCCAACATACATTTATTATTATTATGCCTACCGTTAAATATTTTTGTATCACAGTAAAGACTGAGTTACACGATGCAATTTAATTGCCTATGGCTTCCATTAACTTGAAGCAACAATAATAGTTGCATTGACTAAACACCATTTAAACGATGCAAGTCATCTATTGCATCAATTTTATTGTATGCTATAGGCAATTAAATTGCACTGTATAAATCAGTCTTTAAGGTTGAAAATAAAGTATAAGTACTTTTCGTGTACTTTATTGCTATGCAAAAGTATCCTTCATTATTTTTGGTAAATATACTTTTATATTTACCAAACATAAATAAGGATACGTTGTAGCCGCGGCCGCTGCGCAAGGAGGCGCGGGTTCGATTCCCGCGCAGTGCATATATTTGTATGCATGAATATTTGCACTGGTCTGGTCGCGTTAAGCCGTTGGTCCCGGTTGCCATACGAACATCTAATGGCAGTCGTTACGGGTAGTTGGAGCCCTCAAAAGTCCTACAATTGGTCTAACTGCAATGCTTCGATATCGCCTTCGGGTTGTGAAGGTCAGACAGCAGTCGCTTCATGGAAAATATCGAACAGCTTCGGATACAACTGGGATTAACGCTGAGATGAAGAAGAAGAAATAAGGATACGTTATTATAAAATGTGGTTGGCACTTGGCAACCCCTCTTTCGATTTCCACTGAAATGAGGTCGCGGGCAGATTAGATGCTAGTACCTACCCTAATACTGAGCGGTATCCTCCCAGGCTGCAGTTAACGGTTAACATACCCTTTATAATTATTAAATTTAATAAAAAAATAATAATAATAGGTAATATATATGGTCACATTCAATACATACGCAACACTCAATAGTTCCTTTTCTGATGTAACGACCTATCAATATTCAAACTGGCGGCCATTTAAAATAATAATAGATAGAAACACTACTATCTAAGGTAATAAAATGTTACACAGAATATAGGAATTTCCAAACACAGTTTCTCTGTTGCCAAATAGAGTCAAATGTGAATGAAGGAATAAAACGTTTTGCACAATTATTTATTTACTTTGTAATGTGCTTTTAGAACATAAATCTTGATATTATAGCCGATATCTAACGCAATGGCCGTCGGTCTGTCTACCTGACTCAGATAATTTAAGGCCGAATTAAAACATTGCAGATTGTTTCTATAGTTTAATTGCAAGTACGTATTACACTTGACGTAGGCACTCGACTTGTATTATACCAGATAATACAAGTCAGGTGCCTACGTCAAGTTATGTGTTCCTGATACCTTGACCTAAAAGTTCTGTGAATACAGCTATGCATTCTATAAATACACGGAAGTATTTCTTGTAACTAGGTCACGTCCTAACAATGTATCTGTCTAGTGTTTTGTTACGACTAATAAATACATATTTACCGGAAATTTTATATTAAGAACGAAAAGCAGGGTAATAGGGTAGTTGATAAAAAAAAACTAATTAGTCCGTCAGTCAGATTTCCAAAAAATACTAGACACGTATTAAAAAATGAGGACGATACAGTGCGTTGAAAACTCGTGTGACGTCACTGCACGCTACACTTGTGACGTCACCAGCCACTACTCCTGATCTTTGGTGCCTTTTATATTTGTCAATTTTTATTGATTTGATAAAACAAAATATACGTATCCAATATTTTTCTATAATCTGAATGACGGACTAAATAGAATCATTTTTTGTTTACCCAGGAAACTCCCTATTGCGTAACACACAATTAGTCGCAATGGGGGCTTCATTTTGACAGTTTAACAATATTCATTGCATTATTTAGATTGTTGAGCAGACAGATTTTTCGAAGTTATGGAGCAATGCATCAAAATTGAGAGTGATATAGTATGTTACCCAATTAAGGTGCAGGTACCAAAAAACGAGTGTCTAAAATGCCATGTAATTGGGCCAGTCACCTACTCGATAAATAATTCAAGTCCTTCAATGGCCTCGACTTCCTTGTTCACATATTAATCTAAATTCAAGTTCTGTACATCTTTTTCTTTCTATTTCATTAAGAAAAGGACAGAAGATAATTTATGACCTGACAAACCAACCTGGCCTGACCTGTTAAGACCTGTCAAATTAGTCCCCGCCTGACGTAAATTGATGTACAGTAAGGTTCAAAAGTGCCATGTATTTGGTCGCCATGATTTTAATAGCGTCTAAACTGTCTGCGGAATATCTTAATTTGGCAGGATTAAATAAATAAAAATATGCGGACAAATCACACAGATTGAGCTAGCCCCAAAGTAAGTTCGAGACTTGTGTTATGGGACACTAACTCAACGATACTATATTTATAATAGATACATACATAGATAAAGATCCAAGGCCCAGGCCAACCAGGAAAATATCGTTTTCCATCATGACCTGGCCGGGGATCGAACCCGGGGCCTCCACTTCGCAGGCAGGCGTGTTGACCGCTGCGCCATGGAGGACGACAAACGACGATTGAACTGAAATTTTATATCCTCCTAATTTTATATTTCTATCCTTTGCTTAACGAAATAGAACGAAAAATATGCACTTACTTAAAATTAGTTAAGTTTCTAAACATGAGAATCGACACCAATTTCGTAAAGTTTCATCAACTAAAACAGTAATATATCAATATTGTCACCTCATTGTCATTTGTCTGACCTTTTTCTCCAATTACGCTGGTATCGGCATGCAGTCAAACCACATGCAGCTGAATATTAGCTGTATTTTAATTGATAGTTACTGACTAACGATACCGCTTGGTAAGAATGGTTGATTCGGGTTTCTAATTAACCAAAACGATTGTCGAAGATCTACAAATGACAGCAGGAATTAATAGTTTAAAGAAACTTTTCGAAGCACGCGGGTACGCTGGATATAGTAACGTGGAGGACGAGTCTGAACAGTTGTGTTGCGATGTGTGCAAATGTTGTTGTGGCGGGAGTTTGATCGTGGGAGTCTCCAGATCTATCTCCCTCTGGGACAGCATCGTTGGTCGTGTTGTTGGGTTTAACATTGCATCACCTCGCTCAACTGCCATCTTCCTTTCTATTCAGTCAGTTTTTTTGGTGAATAGGCTCTTAATACACTAGCGCGCTTACCATCAGGTGGGATTGCTGTCAAACACTAGTTAAAATAATAATAAAAAAGTTCGATCAATTTGCGGCTATTTGCCTGTGTTTTGATGTCACATCGATAAACTATGATATCTACTTGCTAACTAAAAGTTTCGTAAGTAAGTAAATAAAATCAATAAAAACACCATGTCATGATGACATAGGTAAAGTTGATGACTAAACAACCTACATGATTAGGCGTTCCACAGGCAGTAATAGATATGCGAGCGATGGATGCGTAGAGTTTGCCCCAAATAACAAGAATAATTCGACAATTTAAGGGACGTTGTCAGGGGTTTTCGATAAAAAATCTTTTTTTTTTTAAATTATAAACCGCAAGCGCTAGCTTGACCGCAATCCCGCCTGATGGTAAGCAGTGACGCAATCGTTGATAGTAAAGCGCACTAGTTTATTAAGAGCCTATTAACTCTAGCCTTGAAGACACTCAAATTGTAGTCCGACGGAAACACCGCCGCTGGCCAATTGTTCCAGTGACTCGATGTACGCGGTATAAAGTAGGAGGCGAAACGCTTCGTCCGGATCGTAGTGGTGTTAATAACATAAGGGTGGAAACTCGCCGTACGACGGGTCGTCCGATGGTGGAAGGGAGATGAGGGAATTAAATCATGCAATTCCCTCGCACACTCCCCAAAATGTATCCTATAGAACACCGAAAGGCTGGCCACTCTACGCCTGTGTTGTAGGCTTTGGAGACCATCTCGAGTTAAATCAGGGTCACCAATCAGCCTCTTCGCACGCCTCTCCATTGAATCCAAAGTGGCCAGGTGACACTTAGCAGCACCAGCCCAAATGTTAATTTATCTTCAAATTAACCACTCTCGATTTAAAAAATATCTGCAATTTATGTAAGTTACTTACACTTCTACGTAAGAGGAAACATAGACAAAGCGAAAATCAGATGGTAACCATATCTTCGAAAAATTTGCCTGTCCGTTAAAAACATAGTGAATGTTGTTGAACAGAACTGTCAACATGAAACGCATCCCTACTGATACTCTGATAGTATCTTACGCAATCACCCCTCAGCCCCCTAACCGGCGCCCCCCTTATGGTATAAAGGGTGTATCTGACATCGACGCACAAAAAAGTACCATGGATCCAGTACATGTTTCTGAACCCCCCAGTGGTGGAATTTTACAAAAAACTACATATATATTATATGTAGTTTTTTTCACTTTAGACCGTTCATAATTGCTATACTTTTATAACCCAATAAGATTTTAAAGTAATAATTAATTAATTCGCTAATTACATAAAAAAGCACAATGAAAACAAAACTCGAAAAACTATCTTATCAGCTGATTTAATAGAGTTCACATCAGGGATCAACGTCATACCTACAAACCCGCACGGCGGCACGCTTGCAACGTTCAAAGGCCGAGCGGGCACTTTTTTTTAAACACTGTGAATTCTGTGACAGTTCATTAACGACATAAATGACTATCATAATTTTATTAGTGGCATGGCATGGTGTAGCCTTTTCGCGAAGTTTGCGTAACGATGTCAGATACACTTTGTATTTATATTAATACCTAAATACAGTATGTTAAGAAAACCCTGTCCGACCCATAAGGATAATAAAGGTTAGGTAAACACATGACCAAATATAATATAAAATTTTACCTAATCATCATAGTACCAATACAAATGAATTTTGAAATAATCTTTTTTTCCCGCGAATTAATTCCAACTTCCCCGAAATTTGGTAATTTTTAAAAAAGTGACAACACCGGTATTATTATGAGCAAATAGCGATGCGACCACGTGCCGCGTGCCTTGCCGCCCGTCGCCCGCGGAAGGGTGCTTACGCACGTTTATTAAGTTACCTCTTTTTGCGAAATAATATTTATTTGTTTAGGGGGATTTTTTTTAAAATTTTGCCTAGTTTTGTATCCATTAGTAGAATCAGTTATCGATACCTAACAACACCTTCACGGGTCGGACAAGGTTTTCTTAACATACTGTATATTATGTAGTTTTAAAGTAGGTAAACTGTTACGTATTAATATTAATTTTAGACGTTCGTGGTCGTTTTATTTTCAGTTCATGGATGAAATAGCCATAATTATTTCAAATTGCTCGTCAATTTCCCTAATGAAATGGTCCAATTAAATACTTTAGTACCTTGCGCTTTACAATTATCATCATCGATCGATGGATTACGCAGAATTAGTAAAAGTTTGTATATGTTACCGGAAATGTATGAAACCTAGGAATTATATACAATTACTAGGAAATGTATACAATTCCGAAGCTATATAGGAAATGTGTAAAATATTGTTCCAAACATTATTTAATACACACATATCCTGGGAAATGTATACATTTCCTAGAAACTGTATAAAATTCCTATATCGTATTAGGAAATGTATAAAACCATGCTTTCTATGAATAAAATTAATAAAACACGTTGTTAAACTTAGAAACAGATTTATTATTAAGACTCCGGTTGAAACAATTAGGTTAGGTTAGGTTAGGTTACTTTTGTTATAATCCCCGCATACTAATGGACATCTTTAAAGTAATACATTTCCGTTAGCTATTTAGGAAATGTATAGATTTACTAGGAAATGTGTGTTATAAAATTTAATTCACACATTTCCGAGCAAATTTAGGAATTATATAAATTTCCTAGGAATTGTATACAATGACGCATTACATACATTTCCGTTAACATATACACTGACTGACGATTCCTATACTGATTCACGGGCAAGTCAGGAGTGGATTTTGTCTAATGAAAAACCAATTGACGACTCAACTCGTATTTGACTAGAGTTTATTTATGATTTTGATAATTTAAAACTTGTTAATTATTGGTTGTTGATGTTGTTTAGCAATCTTTGTCATTTCTTGTTTTTTTGCATACATATACTTAACTTTTTTAATAATATTTTATAAATGGATATAACTTTGTTAACTAACTAACTTTATTAAGTATGACTTGCTGGTTACGACTTGTTTCATATAAAAAACATATCGAAACCTACGCGGGTGGCGTAGGTTTCCATATGTTTTTTTTATATACAGTATGTTAAGAAAACCCTGTCCGACCCGTGAAGGTGTTGTTAGGTATCGATAACTGATTCTACTAATGCATACAAAACCGGGCTAAACTTAAAAAAAAATAATCCCCCTAAAAAAATAAATATTATTTCGCAAAAAGAGGTAACTTAATAAACGCGCGTTAAGGTGATAGATACCCGTGAGCGTCCAAAATCGCTCAACTTTGGAAGTTTATTCCTCAAGAACGCCTTAATTAAAAATTTTGAAAAAAATATGTTATGATCATAGATTCAAGCGCAACATATTCATTGTTTATTATTTTCTATACGGCCTATATTTACGTCAAAAAAAAAAACATTTCTACACGACGTTTTTAACCTTAAAATCGATATTTCTCTTAAAGCGCTTAGACTTTTGTAAATATTCTTACTCGCAGTAACGTGTACCTGTAAGAACTATAGAATCATAGTTTTATTTTAAAATCAATGAAATATTTAATAAGAAAAGTAATAAAAATGAGGTTCCGCACGAGTTTCCGCCTTACAAAGTTCAGAGGGGCTCTATGCGGGACGCGGGCGCGGGTGGCCGGCAGTCGCGCGCTAGCGCTCGTGAGAGGAGGCTGTGTCACTTTTTGCTCCGCGCACCCTTGGATACCGACTTCGAGTGCAACGAAGTATTTTTAGTGATTTTGTGTATGATTATTGAAATTTTGCATTTATTGCTGCGCTTGGATGCTTTACGTGATTTTATATGTCGTTTTATTTCGATATTCTGATCAGTGTAAATAGTTTTGTTACTGCGGGTGTATAACTAGATGTGCCGTTGACTGTACCTATATTTTTGCCTGTAGTATCATCCGCTTAATTTTCCCGTTTCGTTTCGTTTACTTATAAAACGATTATTCTAACTAGGCGCATGATGCTGTCAAAAAATCAACCGCGCGCGTAACCGGTCAGAGTCGATTTCAGGGCGGGTTGTTGGAGTTGGGGTATACGCTCCTTTTATGAAACGTAAAGAAAAAGAATAAAACAATTTTTGGGAACAAATTTTTTTGAGTTTTTAAATTTTCGAAAAAAAAAGAGGGCGTCAAGAGGGTAACTTTTTATTCGGGTTATTTTATAATTTCGGGTCATTTTTATCGGGTGGTTAAAAACCAGACTCGAAATTTCTCCAATTTTTTTTGGCGGAATGCATAGGGGAAGGTCTAAGAAAGAACTTTGTACCCTAGCACTTTTTCGCTGCGACGTACCGTTTTCGAGATAAAACGGCCCACGACGTGGGGGTCGGACCCCCCACACCCTATTCATTCCGCCAATAAAAATTTACCCTTATCGTGGCAAGATTCTTTGTTCGAAGAAAAGCAAAAAATGTATATATATAGTAGCTTTTTTGGGCTATAAGGAACGTATAAAAAATAAGGGAAAAAAATCATAATAAGAAAATTTAAAAAAAAAACAAGTCGTAGGTATATTAATCTATACATTGCTACACGTACAGTGAATATTGCAATTTTAGTGACGTATATTTTGCTATACATTGCTATGTTTAGGGAAAAATCAAAATCAAAATTGTTTATTTCAAATTAACCACCCGTTGGTGCTTTTGTATAGTCAATGTCGGTCAGTCCAAGAAAAGTGAAGCTAAATTGCACGTTCCAAAGCGTAGATCTCTATGGAGAAGAACGTGCAAGAAACGTTACTGGTAGTTTTGAACATTTACTAAAATATCATTGTAAATAACATGATTTTAAACAAAAATAACTGTCTTAGTGGAAGAAAATTGGTTTAATAAAATAAATCTTTCTTAAACAATTTTTTTTTACAAATATATATAACATAATAATTCAGATATCCTATTGCTTGCGGTGGTACTCCAAAAACGGTTTCTATTCTTCACATAACAAAGATGAACCTTCCATTTGTGCACATCGTACTTGCCTGGCCAGCTTTGCAGTACTTGCACCTCTGATATCCAGTTATTTGTGGCCAATGATCATATTTTTCTTCCCTTTGTACGGTACAACAATTTCGTCGATACTAAAAGCATTCTCTTTTGCTACGGATAAACACTGTGTTGGAATACGATCAATTACAGGACGTAGTTTCTAATACCTACCTATCGGCTTCAGAACTGTTGGTAAAATGTAAAAATCGCCTGATTTTATCAAATCTCTTTAGGAGCATTATGTATGCTAATGCTTTGCACAACAAAAATACTTTTACCAGTAATCTTTGTAGGATGGCATAACTACATTACCCATGATGACACTTATTGCCAAAAAATCTAGTATTTCTTCCCTTGAAACTATTCTTGATCTTCCTGTTCTATGTACGCTGTATAAATTTGTGTGACTGGTGATAATATTTACTAAGCCTTCAGTGAAAAATCTATAAAAATAATCTAATCATGACCAATCGGAAGGCACATTTTCCAAAAATGTAGTAATTGCTATTTCAGCCTTGTGTTGAAATTGTGCTTTTTGCTAACGAAAAGATACGTTTAGTCTTCTGTTACATTGTCTTTTTATTTTTCGTGTAACGATGGCAGAAGCTTTGGGTTTCATTTTTTGAGCGCGCGACAAAGTTGTGCCGACAGGCGTGGATGGAAGTGGTTGATTAGAAGGCAAAGATGAAATTTAAGGTAGAGCGCCATAATTACTTTCTGATATATTAGGAAATACGTAAATAAGAATAGGTGTAAGAGGCACTTCGGTTATATCAGCGTATATATCATCTGCACGCGTTCCTATTTCATGATCAGTTTGTGGGAGGTTTAACACTTGAGACTGGAATTTATCGATGGTGCTGGAAAACTTTCTGCAAATCCAAAGATTCTACTTCATCACCGCTACTAGCTCCGTTTTGTGTCAGAGTCTGCATCCTTTATCAGGCACCAAGGCTTAAATGCGCCTAGCTCATAGCAGTCTAAAGCCAAGGCAAAAGAAACATGCAAAAAACCATCACCATAGCAAAACCAAACCATATTGTAATATAGCTAGGTAGATAATGTGTGTAACGTTATTTGTCCATTACCTTTATTAGGTAGTCATGCAGTAATAATAATATTATTTAGTATTTATTGTGGGAATCAAACCCACAACTTTGTGTCACTTTCTACAATCACTATTTCAACGAGGCAGTCAAACATTAATACACCTGTCTATTCAATTGTAATAAATTTTATTACAATTTATTTTATTTAATTTACATGGTTTAGTATACGGTATGTTATAAAAACCCTGTCCGACACGTGAAGGTGTTGTTAGGTATCGATAACTGATTCTACTAATGGATACAAAACCGGGCTAAACATAAAAAATCCCCCAAAAAAAATAAATATTATTTCGCAAAAAGAGGTAACTTAATAAATGTGCGTAAGCACCCTTCCGCGGGCAGCGGGCGGCAGGGCACGCGGCACGTGGTTGCATTGCTATTGTGTTGTATAGAATACCAGTGTTGACACTTTTTTTAAAATTACCAAATTTCGGGGAAGTTGGAATTAATTCGCGGGAAAAAAAGATTATTTCAAAATTCATTTGTATTGGTACTATGATGATTACTTAAAATTTTATATTATATTTGGTCATGTGTTTACCTAACCTTTATTATCCTTATGGGTTGGACAGAGTTTTCTTAACATACTGTATAAGACAACACACATGCAATTAAAATTTTATACTATAAATACAACGGAAGGTAAATTACTGCAACTCTGGTGGTATCTAGTATAATTCTCACAGCAACAACAGCAAATATATCAAAATGTGTAGGAACACACATTCAGGCATACGTATTAGTGAATAAACATACACATACACATATAAAAGTCGTGGTGGCCTAGTGGTTAAAACACCAGTCTCTCAAGTATTAGTGCGCGGGTTCGATTCCAGGTCAGGCAAGTACCAATACAACTTTTCTAAAGTCGTACTATGCCCAGCAGTGGGACGATAAAAAGGTTGATGATGATACACATTTAGGGGTATAAACAAAAATAAAATAAAACTTACCTTAGATAAAACTGAGAGTCGCATCTAGACAGTTACTTTTCCCAGCTAATTTAAAACTATGACAGATAACCCACTATTTTTATTTTTGACGAGAAATGCCATGTGTTTAATAAAAGTGAAAAATTATTTTATAGTGATCGTATATTTGTATAAAGTTGTATGTATGATATACTATACAAAATGAAGAAAAAGACATCTCAAAAAAAAAAAATTCGGCAAATATTTGCTAAGTCCAAAACATTTTTTTTCCTTCCTTAAAAATATATATAAATGATACTTGTTTAATCCATGAAATTTGATTAACATTGCCCATTTTTTTTTCTAGTAAACCAAAACAAATTCTTTTTTTTTTTTCATTCTATAAGTTCATTAGTCTCAGGTGTTCATTACCTAAAATTTGGTCAGCTAAATTTTTAAACAATAATAATATATATAAGTTTCCAATGTTTCAATGGGAATTATACCAAAAACGCTAAATGCTAAATAATAACTTTAAATAAAAGAATAAACCCGTTCCCATTTTGCATTAATCATTTTTATAAATAAATATTTGTTTTCTCTTTTTTAAATAAAAAATCCCTGCAACGCGGTATCGAAAACAACATAATAAAAGTAATTACATAATATGTTTCACTTTAGGACATGAGTTTAGATACCACGTAATTTTATATTAGGTACTTTTTAGACAGAATACTATGAATAGTATACTTTTTAGACATGTTATGGCATTATACGTTTGTTGCGAGACGTCCGCGCTCGAAGCAAGCGAGTCGGAAATGTGCACGTAAATATGTTGCGGGGTGCGCGGGGGTTTCTGCCTAGCCCCGCCCAGATGCGCAAGGTCATCGTCATAACTAATCGCCTTAACCTCCCTTCGCCTGCCGCCCGCGGGGGGCGGGCGGCAGGGCACGCGGCACGTGGTCGCAGCGCTATTCGCTCATAATAATACTGGTGTTGTCACTTTTTAAAAATTACCAAATTTCGGGGAAATTGGAATTAATTCGCCGGAAAAAAAGATTATTTCAAAATTCATTTGTATTGGTACTATGATGATTACGTAAAATTTTATATTATATTTGGTCATGTGTTTACCTAACCTTTATTATCCTTATGGGTCGGACAGGGTTTTCTTAACATACTGTATATTTATTGAAAAAAGAAAACGTATTCCGAATACAGAATTTATCAATAAAAACGGTTACAACCGTTCTCCGCATCCGGCGTCAGCGACCTAGAGTAATTTTAATTCTTTTCGACTTTCGTAATCTCTAATGAATTTTTAAACTCACAGCTGTGCTGTAAGGGAGTTTGTTCCACTACTTCTCCTTCCCAGCGATGGCACTAGAAAATGGCGAAGCTCGGGCGTTTTTGGGAGTCTGTCTTATATAATATTAATGTTCAAAAAGTGCTCATTTTCAGCCTAATTTTAATAAATGACTTTTGATTATGAAACAAAATTTTGCCTTGAAAATCTGGTCACGCCGTGTACAGAAGAGCTGATCAGCGTCATTGCAATTACATGTACAATCAGAAGACTTTGGAAAATCTTCAAGACGATTTGTTTTAGAGAACATATTTAACAGTTAATGTAAGTACTGCTTATTCACTGCTTATGACGTATAAAAAAAAGGAAAAGCTAGGTCTCACAAATAGGATCATATTAGTTAAATGAAATACAAATAACACAAATTGCTAGCTAAAGAGATCATTAAAAATTTCGCCATCCACACAAAACATAATAATGGCCTTAAAATCCATAGTTTTTACGAGGCCAAGGAATTGTCTCGGTCTGATTATTTGCTTACCTAATGTGACGGTGATGATTCCCAGTTCATCAATGTTTCACTTTATAACATATTCAGATTTTTGACAACACTAGCACATTTGAATTAACAATTATTAGTACAGTTTATAATTTATATTATTTTTTTAATTGGTCATGTTTATGTAGATAGAGATACACAACAACCCGTAACGACTGCCACTAAATATTCGTATGGTAACCGGGACCAACGACTTAACGTGCGTTCCGAGGCACGACCAAACCAGTGCAAATATTCATATTCATGCATACAAATATTTGCACTGCGCGGGGAACAAACCCGTGCCTCCTTGTGCAGCAGCCGCGTTCGGTACCGCTACGCCACGGAGGCTGTCCCGGTTGGTCCTGTGAAAATATCGGGATAAAAATTTTCTATATGATAATTCTAGTGGAAACCATCTGTGTGGTAAGCTTCATGCTAATCCGTTTAGTACCTAGCGTTTTCGTAGAAAAGTTGAAAAACATCGATCCATCCATCCACATTTATAATATTAGTAGGGCGGGATAATGCTCCAAGTTAAGGTCAAGATATGTATGTATATCAGTTTATGTCCCTTGGGCTGCAAAGTAGGCAGTAGTAGTAGTAGGTAGTATAACTGAGATAAGTATTCAATAGCACGATACTATAATGGCGCCGATTTCCTTGTACACGAACTAAATTAAATTTAAGTTCAATGCATCTTTTTCTTTATATTTCATTAAGAAAAGGACAGAAGATAACACGCCAGTATAGACCTGTCAAATTAGTGCGCTCCTGACGTATAGTCGCCGTGGACTGAGGTTCGTGACGGGAAAGCTAAGATGAGTGTCACGCACATTTTTCATTGGAGTGTTAAAATTATGTATAGTGCCGTTTACTAAATAAAAGCGCGTGATTTATGTAGTAAAAAGTGCATTCAGTAAATAATTCATAAAGAACATTGAAATATCGCAGCATAATGGCCACATCATGAATTTGCATCAAACCTCCCTCATAGTCGGTTCACGCGGCCGTCTTTTTCAACTGTCATTGACGATATCCGCCATTATTGTGAAATAAAATTTTCAAAGAATTCCTATAATTTGTACACGTGTAATTGGCAAAATTGTGGTATCTATTCCACAGAGGCCATTGATCAAGAGTTGAGGTTGAATCTCACCTTGAAAAAAGAAGAAGTATTTCCTAGTCGCCGTGTTTATAATCGCGTTAAAACCGTCTATGGAATAGGTTTTTGGCGGGAAAACGAAGATGAGTGCCACGTTCATTTTTCATTGAACTTTTAAATTATTTATAGTGTCGTTTACTAAATAAAAACGCGTGATTTATGTAGTAAAAAGTACAGTTAGTGAATAATTCATAAAGAACAGTGAAATAGCCACATCATGTTTTTACGCTAAATCCCTCCTAATCGGCTACACGCGTGAATCGAAAGGAATTAGTTTAGATTAAGTTAAGTTAGGATAAGTTTAGGATAAATTAGGATAAGTTAGGATATAAACTTACTGAAGAAAAAATACTAAAGACTAGGCTGTATGGCGTACTATGCCTTTGCCTTTTCCGTTCCTCTGAACGGCAAGAAATGAACCAAAAAAAAAATGTCTATGGATGGAATATCTTAATTTGACAGGATTAAACTAAAATGTTATCTTCTATGTTTTTCTTAAATAAATGAAAAGAAAAAGATGCACTTAACTTAAAATTAGTTTAGTGTGCCAACAAGAGAATCAGCTCCATTGTCTACGATGCGGACATTTGGTTTCTAAATGACACAATATGCAGATTAAATGTGCAGATTTCTAATATGGATGAAAGAATGCATGTAATAATGACCGTACGAAGACTTCTCTACTTACCGTAAATTCTAATGGAAGACGGTGAAATGAATTATGAAACTTAACTATTAGTTACTATCATGTTTATTTGAAATGTTGTAATAATTGTTAATTCAAAATACCTAATTAAAATATTAAATCTCATGTATAATTTTTTGTATTGAGATGTTATTTTAATAGGTCACTGATCGCCTTGAAAATTGTTCAGTGATGTTAACAAAATCAGCCTATGTTACTAGATATTGATGGAATACTGGCCTCCTATCGCTAAGAGGGAGTGTGCCGTCATGGGTCCAATGCGGGTTTGGTAATGGCACATGTTTTCGAATTCTTACTTTCTTTTTCATCCTTACAATTTTTTTCTTCGCCGTTCTGAGGACTCAGAGCAGTGGTGGGGAAATTATTTAAACACAGTAAAGCGTCTATCTGGGTACACCACTACTCTGACCCTAAACCTAATATAAAATTCAGAGCTCCATTTATCCCTATAGGATCATTACTACAGGGGAGACGAGCGGGAACACACTGCTTTCTCTTTTTAGTAAATTGTTGTTGAGGTCGTATTGACATCGTCGACACAATTCAGTCCTAAAAAGTACCGTCCAAAAGAAGTATGTATTCGTAACTGCGTAGTGCTGTGTCACCTTATCAGGTGGATGGTGTATGCATGAGTCATGTGGTTTCCATGCAACGTTTACGATAATGCATTACTTCATTAAGCACTTTTACTTTTGACGTCACCACGCATGTAAACATGTACCATCAAAATATTTTCATTATTAGTTTACGATATTAATTCAATTGCAAAACACCATAGAAATCAACCTTTATTTTATTTTTATTCAGCTTTACATTTAATTGATTTTTAGTACTGACATGACCATAGATATCTTTTGGCATGACCACAGACATTCAGATATTTCCATTGCTTCTTAGCATTAGCGCTTATTGTTAAGTAAGTTAGCTTATCTCCACAATTCATTTTTTTATGCATGTTGTGTTTACCTATAAGTAATTGATGCACTGTTACTTTACCTTTTGAATGTATTATTTGATTGTTGTTGTGTAATCAATTGTTGGTGAACCTAATAAAATAAAATAAAAAAAAAAAATAAATAAATAAAATAATTCTTTTAACAAATTAATGTAAGTTGTAGGTATGTTTAATTACGTTAATGTTTAGTTTTTCGAAACTTCAATATGGTGTTTAAGAAATCGGTGTTACTATACCTACGTGCCTACCGTTGCGTTGATTGTTATGAGAAGTGATCATAGACAATTGGTTTAGTTTTATGATACTTTTATGTTAAAAATACCACAATTTTGATTATTCAGAAGTTCAGATGTAAACCTGAAAGACCGAGTCGGCCGGATAATAAATACGTTTTTTCTTTCTTTCTTTTTATTCCAGCAATGAGGAGATATTCTTAATAAAGGAGGAAGGAAATTTTAGTATTACTTAGTTTAGTTATATCCAGGTCCCGTATATTAGAGAGCGTGTATATATCGTCAACCACAGGGTAGCTATCAAATTCTGCGCAGTTGTAAATGAGAAATTTCTCATGAAAAAACCTAATACTTAACACAGCCCAACCTGAGAATCGCGCCTCCAAACCACATGCTCACATGGTCTGCGTCCTTAGGAATTGCGACCGTTACACTAGACCAACGAAGCGGTTACAAATGTGTAATTAATTAACTATCTTACGTTTTCCTCCTTGCATACAAAGCGACATATCAAGGTATACAGTCCCTATTTAAGCTGAATTCTTGTTATACCAAAAGCCGAAATATCTTTGTATATTTCGTCGTCGGCTAAAACTGTGAACGAGTATAACTAGTACCAATAAGCTTGATATATGACGCATAATGATTTTAAAAAAGGAATAATTTTGAAATTTTTGACAGTTACTTCATATAAAATCTGTCAGATATCAATTTTATTTCATGAATAAGAATTATAAATGTGGATTGAAAATCAGACCAGTCAGTTGGACTTTAATTAAAACGTTCCTATTACTCCCCTAACAATACCTACTGTACAGTATATATTAATACATAATAGAACAGATGCAGGTAGGTATAGCTGATTAGTAGTTAATGATATAATGTTATCACCAGTTATAGAGATAAAGATCTCTGACGAATAAACTTGAACAATACAACACTATAAACTAAATAATACGTATATTCATAAAACGCAATACCATTGTAACCAGGTACTTCACGCTATTTAAAAGTTTTAAAATAAAAACGACAACCGCTTTAAAAGAAAAACTTTTTAAAATAAAAATATAGAATTTGTGTATGACATGATAACAATGGTTAATCAAAATGAATGCCATGGAGACTCTCTCTAGAATAATTACTTTAACTAAAGACGCATTTAAGCCAACTTTTATACGTAGAAGAAGTCTTAACCTTTTTTTTTTTTTGTTGGGATGGAAAATCATCAAATGACGTCTCCCGTTCTGGGCGGAGCGGGAGGGCGTGTCAGACTTTTACTGACTCTAACCTAAACCGTGTTTTTTCACTTGCTTGTGCGACGGCTAGGGCCACGGTTTCCTGTTTAACCAACCTGCAACCCAGACCCAGGAGGCATCGGTTTTCGTGGACCCCGTCACGATGTGCTGACATCTCTTTGAGGCGCGCGTGAAACACGACGCGCCGTCGACTCGGGCCTTGTCCATACCGTGGCTAGTGGAGTGAAGGCGCTGGGATTCCCGTTGCCTCACGCGCTCCGCCTTCTCCTTTGCCAGCATCACTGCTTCGCAGAAGGAGGTGACGGCCTGCCATGCACTCTCACTCCGGATCTTGGCCTGGACCAGGGTCGGGCGCGAGAGATCGCCGCCGATCGCCGCTACGAGGACACGGCGGTGCTCTACCCAAGCCGGGCAGACCTCCACTGTATGCTCCACCGTGTCCTCAGGGCGATCCACACAATGGTGACACCACGGAGTTTCCTCTGGCCTTATACGGAACAGGAACCTCCCGACACAACCGTGTCCGGTGAGGACCTGCGTCAGACGGAAGGTGAGGGCGCCGTGGCGCCTCTCTAACCACTCCTCAAAGAGGGGACTTACCGCCACTATTGTGGCGTGCCCAAAAAGTCTTAACCTGAATTCTGAATTTTTGATAGTTTATATATATTAGAACAGTCACAAATCATTTTTTTTTCGACGGATAAATCTGACGTTGGTAAAACCAGTCCTTAGGGCTGAATTTTTAATATTCAGATATCCTATATCTGAGAATTAGTATGACACTTGACATATTTTCTATTGTCAATATTATTCCTTAAATAAAAAAATGTCTATCTTGATAAATCAAGCCTATCCAATTTCGCCTACCTCTAATAAACATGTCTGGATTTCCCATTTGTATAACCTTCCTTTCCTTCTATATTTTAACATGTGCTTACCTAATAATGACTAGTCGTAACTTCTTGCGTAGTCCGGAGTATTTAGGTGACCAATTTAGAATAATTACACGTCGGGCATAGCTACACGCGGTATAGGTTGACTCGGCAAATCCAATGTCTGGTTTTAAGTTACGTAGGTAATTATATTAGAATAGAATAGAACACTTTTTAATAACTATATCCACTATGTAAGTTATAAACATAAACCCCCATATTCATAAACGTTGCTTAAAGTTAACTAGTGATTAGCGATTGTTTATAAATACATTTTTGACGTTTTCACATCACTTACTTTAAGCAACGCTTATGAATAAGGTGGAAAGCAATTTTGCAAAGATTGACACAATTAACGGTGTTATCGCTAAGAGCGGTCTTTTAAATAAGTACAACATTTTGGATGCAGTAAAAAGGGGAAGTGAGACAAATACCGTAGGTAGTCTGTAGTGTACCTTTTACAAAATACATTCCATCACATACGATAAATACATTCATTTTTTAACGCAGTTAGTGTCACAATAAAAGGCCTTGGTTAACTTTTCCGAACTTTAGTACTTAACGAAGTACATTACATAGGTACCTACTTCCTTAAACCTTAAATATAACTTATATTAAATGTACTTTTATACTATGTAGATAAGCCGTCCACTAGACTTCAGAAAACGGTTATTATGTCGTTGAACAAACCCACTACGCCAATTAGCTTTATGTATTTCAAATGATAATATCGTATTTTCTTTTTTGTGAATGATTGTTTTAACCTCTTGAGAAGGAAAAAATATCTAAAACCTTAAATACTGGCAAAGTAGGGACCAATTATTATTGATATTCTATTGTATTTTTCTATTTTACAGTCATTAAGAAAAGTACTTACTTCCATCGCTGTTTGTCGTTCAACTTGACAGACGCCGAGTTTCCCATATTAATTTTAAAAGAGAACAATAGTTTAACACTCAATACTGTATGACCGGTGTTTTAATAAACAAATGATACGTCCTAGAACGCGTCTAGCCCACGCAACTACCAGCAACACTTTGCTTTATCCAACGCCAACTTAGCGGTGGCCATGACTTTCCCTCGCCACCTTATTATAACTAAGAACACAGCAGCGTCGTTTCCTTTAATTGTTTGAGAAAACTTTCGAGTCATAAAAGAAAAAAATGGGATTCAGGAAAATTCTTCCCGCTCAATTTCGTTCCGTCTACTCGATAATAGATGGCGCTGATAGCTAAGGGTTAACCGAACCGGAGTTAATTCTACCTAGCGGCATATTTTTTATTGCGATTATCTAGATATTGATTACGGACATAACATTGATTACACTATCAATGTTAAGTAATGATGTTAGCCTAATATCACAAGAATTTGATACGCATTAGTTTCTATTCTTCATTTTTTATGTTTACAACCCCACATTATTATTACATAGATACATAACAATTTTTTATAACATACCTTATTACGTAACCTTAACAACGTATGTTATGAAAAAGCGTAGAGCATTTCATGTACTTCATGACAGTTATATTATTGTCATGAGGGATGGGTTGGGCGCCGGCATGGCAGCCTCACCTTCCGCTTGGTGCAGGTATTGTCCGGGCATGGGTGCTTCGGGCATTACCTGCACAGGGTCGCCCGTCGGGAGGAGTCACCGCGGTGTCACCACTGCGACTCCCCCGACGACACGGCCGAGCACACCCTCGTGGAGTGCCCGGCCTGGCGAAACGAGCGCCGCGACCTCGTTGCGGCGCTCGGAGGCGGACGCCTCTGCCTGGCAACCATGGTGCGAGCCATGGTTGAAAGCGAGAGTGCATGGGAGGCTGCCGCCTCCTTCTGCGAGACCGTCCTCTTGCGGAAGGAGGCTGCGGAGAGGGAAGAGGATGGGCTTGCCGCTCCCCTCCGGCGTAGACGGGTGGGCCGAAGAAGGCGGGGGACGAACCCCCGTCTCCTTTAGCCCCAGAGTGTGACCAGCGCGTGCGGATAGCTCCCGCACGTGCATTGCACCGGTCACCACGTCTGGGGATTACTCTGTTACCCGGGCAATCCCCCTTTGGCGCGGAAACCGGCCTTAACAAGGCCGGTAAGCCCTGAGAGTGGCACGGCGATTAGACCTTCGGGCCGACCCCGTGACACTCTCAACACAGGGCCGAGGGTAACCGGGTGGTTTTAGTGGGTATTCCCGGCTTTGGCCGGGCGAGTCCCACACACGTCCGCCGCCTAGCTAGCGGCGGGTATGGTGCCTAAATGCATTTCCACTCGAGAAAAAAAAAAATTGTCAAGGGTTCGATTCCCAGTTCGAGTAAGGTGATAATTGGAATTAAGTAATCACTATCATATATCGGAATCTAGATCTGTGCCTAGTTTATAAAAAACGGTTCACCCCTATCACCATGGGCTATAATTGTGTGTAATAGATTTGTCTCTTGCGTTTTTTAACCGTCTTCAAAAAGGAGAAGGTTACTCAATTCGACCCTATATAATGTATATTAAATTTTATGTCTGTTCGGGGATAACTTCGTCGTTTATGAACCGATTTTGATCATTGCATTTTGTTGGAAAAAAGATATTTCCAAGGTGGTCCCATGATAAGGACATCAGAGATTGGTGGTGGACCACAGAAATCAAGGGGAACTTTCAAAAATCTACTGCGCTGCGTGTTGCTGGTCCATCCCACGGAAAAAATATTTGTATGGCCTACAGATTCCGGGAATGGCTGTTTGTGTATATGAGTTAAGAAAATTCCTAATAAAAAACCACTAGTCGCCCCTACGGCTTTTAATACTTTAAATTATCCGGTATCTATGGGTATGCAGATGACAGCACAGTTGTGGGGAGATACCTGCCGGATGCTCGGGCTAGTAGGGAATCAATCCGGTCCGAAAGAGAGGCCATGGTAGAGCGAACGAGTGTTGCACTTCAGGCAGTCTCCGAATGGGATAATGCGTATATCGTATTTTCTTTTTTGTGAATGATTGTTTTAACCTCTTGAGAAGGAAAAAGTATCTAAAACCTTAAATACTGGCAAAGTAGGGACCAATTATTATTGATATTCTATTCTATTTTTCTATTTTACAGTCATTAAGAAAAGTACTTACTTCCACCGCTGTTTGTCGTTCAACTTGACAGACGCCGAGTTTCCCATATTAATTTTAAAAGAGAACAATAGTTTAACACTCAATACTGTATGACCGGTGTTTTAATAAACAAATGATACGTCCTAGAACGCGTCTAGCCCATGCAACTACCAGCAACACTTTGCTTTATCCAACGCCAACTTAGCGGTGGCCATGACTTTCCCTCGCCACCTTATTATAACTAAGAACACAGCACCGTCGTTTCCTTTAATTGTTTGAGAAAACTTTCGAGTCATAAAAGAAAAAAATGGGATTCAGGAAAATACTTCCCGCTTAATTTCGTTCCGTCTACTCGATAATAGATGGCGCTGATAGCTAAGGGTTAACCGAACCGGAGTTAATTCTATCTAGCGGCATAGTTTTTATTGCGATTATCTAGATATTGATTACGGACATAACATTGATTACACTATCAATGTTAAGTAATGATGTTAGCCTAATATCACACGAATTTGATACGCATTAGTTTCTATTCTGTATTTTTTATGTTTACAACCCCACATTAATATTACATAGATACATAACAATTTTTTATAACATACCTTGATACGTAACCTTAACATTGTATGTTATGAAAAAGCATAGAGCATATCATGTACTTCATGACAGTCATATTATTATATTGTAAGTCAAGGGTTCGATTCCCAGTTCGAGTAAGGTGATAATTGGGATTAAGTAATCACTATCATATATCGGAATCTAGATCTGTGCCTAGTTTATAAAAAACGGTTCACCCCTATCACCATGGGCTATAACTGTCTGTATTAGATTTGTCTCTTGTGTTTTTTAACCGTCTTCAAAAAGGAGAAGGTTACTCAATTCGACCCTATATAATGTATATTATATTTTATGTGTGTTCGGGGATAACTTCGTAGATATTTCCAAGGTGGTCCCATGATAAGGACATCAGAGATTGGTGGTGGAAGACCACAGAAATCAAGGGGAACTTTCAAAAATCTACTGCGCTGCGTGTTGCTGGTCCATCCCACGGAAAAAATATTTGTATGGCCTACAGATTCCGGGAATGGCTGTTTGTGTATATGAGTTAAGAAAATTCCTAATAAAAAACCACTACTTAGTCGCCCCTACGGCTTTTAATACTTTAAATTATCCGGTATCTATGGGTATGCAGATGACAGCACAGTTGTGGAGAGATACCTGCCGGATGCTCGGGCTAGTAGGGAATCAATCCGGTCCGAAAGAGAGGCCATGGTAGAGCGAACGAGTGTTGCACTTCAAGCAGTCTCCGAATGGGGCAATGCCAATCTTGTAGCATTCAATGCCGCCAAAACGCAGGCGTGTCTTTTCACCGCCAAAAGGAGCCCGTTCACCTTGGCTCCTACTTTTCGGAATGTATCCTTGGAGTGTACCGACCGCCTTCAGCTTTTGGGTGTTGAGATTTCCTCGAACCTAAACTTTGGGCGGTTCATTGAGTCCAAGGCCAAGGTGGCTGCCAGAAAACTTGGCGTTATCGCAAAGGTCCGGCAGTACTTCACACCAGGGGCTAATGTTGTACAAAGCACAGGTCCGTTCGTGTGTGGAGTACTGCAGCCACATTTGGGCTGGTGCTGCTAAGTGTCACCTGGCCACTTTGGATTCAGTGGAGAGGCGTGCGAAGAGGCTGATTGGTGACCTTGATTTGACTCGAGTTGGTCTCCAAAGCCTAGAGCACAGGCGTAGAGTAGCCAGCCTTTCGGTGTTCTATAGGATACATTTTGGGGAGTGTGCGAGGGAATTGCACGATTTAATTCCCCCATCTCCGTTCCACCATCGGACGACCCGTCGTACGGCGAGTTTCCACCCTTATGTTGTTAACACCTCTACGATCCGGAAGAAGCGTTTCGCCTCCTCCTTTATACCGCGTACATCGAGGGACTGGAACAATCTGCCGGCGGCGGTGTTTCCGTCGGACTACAATTTGAGTGTCTTCAAGGCTAGAGTGAATAGGCTCTTAATAAACTAGTGCGCTTTACCATCAACGATTGCGTCACTGCTTACCATCAGGCGGGATTTCGGTCAAGCGCTGGTTTATTTTTTAATAAAAAAAAAAAAAATAAATGTATTTTAAAGCACTCTTCAATTTATTAAAGGTCTGGAGTACATCATATGATGGAGCCGGGAGACAAGTCAGGGAATACCTCAACGATTCATAGCACCTACCTTGTATTTGTGCTTGATTAATTTGTATTGATAAGAACTTTTTCTTTTGTTTTGGATGAGGAATCATCAAATGACTTACCTCGCTTTGGGCGGAGCGGATAAGGGTGTGCTTATACTAAGATGGGTTATGAACTTGTGACTGGCACACAGTAGTTACCTTAATTAATGTATATTGATGAGATCTTTGCAACCATAGGTATGGGTTATAATGAAGGTCTGCAGTAGATTTGATAATGGAGCCGAGAGACAGTTAAGGGAACTTTTCAACGATTCACAGCTGCTACGTTGTGTTTGTGCATGATTAATTTGTTTTGACTAGAATTTTACACCTAGTTGGATTCTGAATGTCATTAGAAGTCTTATGATGAAGACAGGTCAGGGAACTCCTCAACGGCTTACAGTAGCTACCTTGTGTTAGGCCTTAATTCATTTATATTGATAAGAACTTTGCACCACTATGGCTTATAATGAAAGTCTGCAGTAGATCTGATAGTAAAGACAATAGACAATCGAGGGAATTCCTCAACAATTTACAGCAATGAATTTTTAACCTAGGACACACTACCTACTCGTCATGGTTTTTTTTGGGATGGGAAATCATCAAATGACTTCTCCGGCTCTGGGCGAAGCGGAAGGGCGTGTCAGACTTTTACTGACTAAAACCCACCCGTGTTTCTGCGATCAATTGCCTGTGCGACGGCGAGGGCCACAGTTTCTTGTTTAACTAACCCACAGGCCCGCGCCTACAGTGGCCTGGGAGTTCGGTGTCGTACCTACTCGTCATGCTGATGCGACAATCAATGAAAATCAAAAGACTGAATTTAAGCTTGAATAATCGCGTCATCTTCAGCAATGCTCATACATTCAGTTAGGTTTACTTGCTAGTCTATTGCTAATTATGTTGGCAGCAGCATCTAGACTGACCGGAAACAGCTGAACAGTACCTTTCACTATTCAAAAGTGTAAAATTTTTTCCAAAAAATAACAACTGACTTTCAAATACATTTTTTTTTAAATTAATTTATAAACCAGCGCTTGACCGCAATCCCGCCTGATGGTAAGCAGTGACGCAATCGTTGATGGTAAAGCGCACTAGTTTATTAAGAGCCTATTCACTCTAGCCTTGAAGACACTCAAATTGTAGTCCGACGGAAACACCGCCGCCGGCAGATTGTTCCAGTCCCTCGATGTAAGCGGTATAAAGGTGGAGGCGAAACACTTCGTCCGGATCGTAGAGGTGTTAACAACATAAAGGTGGAAACTCGCCGTACGACGGGTCGTCCGATGGTGGAACGGAGATGGGGGAATTAAATCGTGCAATTCCCTCGCACACTCCCCAAAATGTATCCTATAGAACACCGAAAGGCTGGCTACTCTACGCCTGTGCTCTAGGCTTTGGAGACCAACTAGAGTTAAATCAGAGTCACCAATCAGCCTCTTCGCACGCCTCTCCACTGAATCCAAAGTGGCCAGGTGACACTTAGCAGCACCAGCCCAAATGTGGCTGCAGTACTCCACACACGAACGGACCTGTGCTTTGTACAACATTAGCCCCTGGTGTGAAGTACTGCCATACCTTTGCGATAACGCCAAGTTTTCTGGCAGCCACCTTGGCCTTGGACTCAATGAACCGCCCAAAGTTTAGGTTCGAGGAAATCTCAACACCCAAAAGCTGAAGGCGGTCGGTACACTCCAAGGATACATTCCGAAAAGTAGGAGCCAAGGTGAACGGGCTCCTTTTGGCGGTGAAAAGACACGCCTGCGTTTTGGCGGCATTGAATGCTACAAGATTGGCATTGCCCCATTCGGAGACTGCGTGACATACAACCTAAAAATACATGTCATGGTCATGGTGCCTTTGGTTTTTGTATAGGTATTCGTTTTTGCTATCGACTTCCTCCGTTCCTCCGTACACCTCCTTTTTTAGGGTTCCGTAGCCAGATGGCAAAAAACGAAACCCTTACAGATTCGTCATGTCTGTCTGTCTGTCCGTCCGTATGTCACAGCCATTTTTTCCGAAATTATAAGAGCTATACTGTTGAAACTTGGTAAGTAGATGTATTCTGTGAACCGCATTAAGATTTTGATGCAAAAATTAAAAAAAAATATTGGGGGGTCTCCATACTTTGAACTGAAACTCGATTTTTTTTTTTCATCAAACACATTCTTGTGGGGTATCAATGGATAGGTCTTCAAAAATGATATCTAGGTTTCTAAAATATTTTTTCCTAAACCGAATAATTTGCGAGACAGACGCTTCCAAAGTGGAAAAAAGTTGGTCCTCCCCCTCTAACTTCTAAAATAAAAAAACTAAAAAAACATATGATGTACATTACTATAAAATCTACCAACGAAAATTGTTTTGAACGAGATTTAGTAAGTAGTTTTTTTTTAATACCTCGTAAATCGTATACCGCTTATTACCGCGTAATCTTTCATACAAAATATACAAATAACTTAAATCCTTTAATTTTATAAATCAATGTTACGAAACCCTTTGTGCGTGAGTCCGACACGCACTTGGTCGGTTTTTTGGTAATAGGTTATTACGTTTTGTTATAACGTTTTTTTTTTTATTACATACTTTATTTACCATAAGCCTGTTGTATTATTTATTTAAAATGTAAGGTCTAGTCTGAATAAATCTATTGTTATACACGAATAAAATGTAAAATAATAACCTAACTTTGTATCGCTATGATTATTCCAAAAAACTACAATTATCCTCTTGCCGAAATTTTGCTTTCGTGATTCGTCTTATCTTCTAACCAAAATTATTGAAGGTTTCTCTTCTACCACGTGTGAATACTAGTTTCCAGACATCATTTTCCTTATCAACTAAAAGACCTCACCTACATCGACGATCGGCCAAGAACTTTCCACTACCCTACGTACCTACACGATAGCGCACATGGATGTCGCAGCGACGGACCTTAAAAGGCCTAGAATTGCGAACACTGCGCGTGTATCTACATTCAAACGAAACTCCATGGGCGAATCAACATGCGCATTACGCAAATGTCTTCAAGATTTTAGATATAGAACAGTATAACTCGCGCGACTTAACTGTGCACCTCGCTCTGTGACGTCATTCGGACGGTACCGTTTCCAAAAAATGAGAATTATGTTAATTTTTTTTAATGATAATAAAAGATCATTATGTTGATAAAGCGTCATAATCCTAGGCCATTTCTTTACTCATGAAGTTTTGCAATTAAATTGATACATGTGTTTCACTTACGCGTTGAAATAAAACGAACTTAATAAAATAAAAAAAATACAAAGCAAAAACTCCGCAGAAACAGTAATAACAACAAGGGATATAAGTAAACTGTATTTAGACAGCATCTTTGTTACAATACAAAGATACTATCGCTACGGAGTGTTTACGGCGAATGCGGGGCGCCGCGCGGGGAAATGGCAGGGGATCGCATTCCAGCAAGGTGCACAGTTAACTCGTGCAAGTAGTAGAACTGTGTTTGTATGAAATTTTCCACTATATTTGGCTTTGGACTGTCGTAACGGTCAAGTGTAGGTAGATATTATTATGTACTTTACTCGTAAATTCAGCCGTAAGTGATAAAATAAAATGTATTATAATTTACTTAAAACATGTTCAAATTACTTAGAACGTATTGCAATTTGCACCCCTGCATACTGGGTTGGGCTGTCTCACTGTGCACACGAGCCTAATACTATGATCTACCCTTAACTGTGTTGTGCGCTCGGTAACCACACTGCAACAATATCTAAATGTATTTGGGAAAAATATAACATGGTGTAAAAATGGTTGGAATTGATTCAGTTGCTTATTCTGAAGAAACTATATTCAGGTTTCGTATAAACAAAAAATAACGTTGTAGACTTAAAATAGAAAGATAATGAAAAACGCTTATTGTTCATTGGACTTTTAAAATTATTTATGGTGTTGTTTACTAAATAACAGCGCGTGATTTGTGTAATAAAAAGTGCATTCAGTGAATAATTTATAAAGAACATTGAAATATTGCAGCATAGTGGCCACATTATGACTTTGTCCTAAACCTTCCTTCTAGTGTCGGTTCATGCGGGAAACGAAAGGAGACAGGTTTAGGTTAGGTTAAGTTAGGATAATTTAGGACAGAAACATCAGGACAGAGGATCAGGCTGTATGGCTCTGTACCGACGCCTTTCCTTATGGGAAAAAAATACTACTACTTGACAAGCAGTGTGACCAAATGTGGCAGGATCCTGCCTTTTTGGCAGGTTTAGCCCTTTATTTTACTCTCTGGCACTTTTGTTTGACGTTTTAGAAATCTGGCAGGATTTGACTGTATTAACAATATAAGCTGACAAATTTGGCAGTATATCCGCTAGCCGCTACAGCCCACAGAGTAGAATGCAATATCCAATTCAAATTCAAATAATACTTTATTCAAGTAGGCTTAGATACAAGCACTTTCGAATCGTCAGTCACAACCAGAGAACAGAGCAATTTGTTGTTAGGAACTCCTAAAAAGTAATGTCAAAAGAAAAAAAAGAAAATAATCTAGAACAAAATTCTTATGTCAAATAAAATAAAAAATAATGGTAAAAATAATCTAGAATGTTGTTTAATGTCGTAACTACATGTTAAACAGGGCATTAGTGAATATGGTGACTGAGTTTCATTCCAGCCAACTAAAGAAATGATTAAACAAATGACAAAAGCGATGTATAAAGAAAGTGATCAAGAAGAATACGATGCTAATACGGATGTGTCATTTAATTCAGTTCACTTTTAGACTTTAAGATCAATTATTTTAAATAAAACTTTAAAAAATAATTTGTTTATTTATTTTAAAATTCTAGATTATATTGGCATTATTTTGGCATTTTCTGCTTTTGATTTTGGCAGGATTTGTCAGTTTTCTTGTCTAAGTGGGGCAGGATCTCTAATTTAAGGTTGGTCACACTGTTGACAAGAGTAGCTTGCTTACTGACATTTTTGTTTTAGGTTATGTTGTGTGTAATACGTAAACAAAAATAATTTTCTATTAAATAAATTCAGTCATTTTCGGGCAATAATATGAAAAAAGAAGGTATAAACACACATATCTAAATTAGGCATAATTATAAGAACAAATTTTCATAACATTTTATCTATTTTACATTTACAGAAGTTCAAGAAATCTTTCTCAAGATTTTGAGAGAAGAAGAAGATGTATCAGCAGGAGTGGCTGCTATTAGAACCCTTTTATCTGTAATAGAAAACTATAAAGGTTAGTACTATGCATTACCTACCTAATACATAAGCTACTCTTGCATCAGCCATTGGGACACTTAAATCAAAAAGCTGTGCCTGATTGCCCTTATATTTCACTTAAAACCATAGCTTTTCACTCTAGTTCAGCTAGCATCTGCAATTGTGCTTCAAATAAAAGAAATTATATAATATGCATTGGGTGAACAATGCAATAATTGTAAAGAAAGTCCCAAGATTGACTGAGACTAATGGTATCGTAACTAATAATCAACATGATAATTGCCGTTTCATTTTTGCACTATAACACTAACCAAATAATTGTCTAGGGTCATCATAAATAGTGAAATTCTGCAAATTAAATACTACTTACAGTAATTACAGTAGGTACAAAATTGAATGACTAAGTAAAACAAAAGCTCCTTTAGGTATCAAAGGACTTGTCCATACAGTATGTTAAGAAAACCCTGTCCGACCCATAAGGATAATAAAGGTTAGGTACACACATGACCAAATATAATATAAAATTTTAAGTAATCATCATAGTACCAATATAAATGAATTTTGAAATAATCTTTTTTTTCCCACGAATTAATTCAAACTTCCCCGAAATATGGTAATTTAAAAAAAGGTGACAACACCAGTATTATTATGAGCGAATAGCGATGCGACCACGTGCCGCGTGCCCTGCCGCCCACCGCCCGCGGAATGGTGAACGCACATTTATTAAGTTACCACTTTTTGCGAAATAATATTTATTTTTTTAGGGCGATTTTTTTTAAAGTTTAGCTCGGTTTTGTATCCATTAGTAGAATCAGTTATCAATACCTAACAACACCTTCACGGGTTGGACAGGGTTTTCTTAACATACTGTATAACTGTCAGCTAGAAACTTTCCCAAAAGTGTAACCATCTTTATTAAATTCATTATTTATTTAAAAAAAAAATAATTTGCAGCAAAGTTGTGGCTGAGCGATTGTCTGCTGCACTGTGTCTCGCGGGTTCAATTCCCGCACCGAACAAATATGTATTTTTATTGCCTACAGGCAATTGTTCCGAGTCTGGCTGTTTGTGTATGTGACTTTAAATGTTTAATACAGGATCAAGAATCTAGTTACAAACTCTAAGGGACACAGCATGCATGATATAGTTGAATGTCCTATGATCTAGACATGTTTTAATATTTATCTTACCAGTGGCAACAGTCAGAGAGCTGGATCTCAACCTGCAGTTGGCAGTAGATGCTATGAAGCACAGCGACCAACCCGTCACCGCCATCTCTTCAGGATGTGAGCTGTTCATGAGGTTCATCACATTTGCTAAGCTTGATGTTAAGGTAAATTTAGTGACAAATATAATTGTTCTATAACAAAAAAGAAATTGCAGTATGCATACTATCATCGAAATCTATATCTGACCACTATAAAGGCTAGTGGAACGACGGGCATAGGGATACTTTAAGGTATTTAAGGTCATAGCAGAATAGGTATACAATACAAAAACAAAATAATGATCACAAATCAGTTTTTATTTATTTCTCTTAAAAATACGAACATCATTTACCATTAATATTTAAACAATATATTTTTTTTCTTCAATTGCAATTAAATTTTAAAAAAGTACGGAAGTATTAGCTTTGCCCGGTACCCCGGGTATAGTCCGCTATACCTACTTTGATACGCTAGCGAATTAACGTCGAAACATACTACTAAAACGTGTCACGACGCCACGCCACCCGACGCATGTCAGTACGTATCAATTCCATTTATATTTAATATGGTCAGAAGCGCATAGGCAACACGGTATATGACCACACGCCACAACATCCAACCGATTTGGATCAGCTTGTTGCCGGGAGAGGGGAGACACGCCACCCGACGATTCGGCGCAGTGTGTTTCTAGTTAACACACGACAAAAAAAATAATTAAAAATTGGTATAAAATGTCGGATGAAGAATTAGTGAAACGGTACTCAGACCCCCGCGGCTTCACCCGCGTGGGTGTCGACATGTTTTTTTTTTTATATGCTTCGCTCCTATTGGTCGCAGCGTGATGTTATATAGCCTAAAGCCTTCCTGGATTAATAGGCTATCCATTGCAAAAAGAATTTTTCAGATCGGAACAGTGGTTCCTGAGATTAGCGCGTGCAAACAAACTCTTCAACTTTATATATTAGTATAGATGAGTACGTCTTTTTTATTTACTGTTTCTGTACAAAATAGATCCCCAAAATCTGCAATAAATCTTCTTCAAAACCTTCATCTAACTCGTCTTCAAGCAAAATCGAATCCATGGCCACGTGACACGTCAATAGACTTCAGTTTTTCGTGAGAGACTACACTACACGATACGTGTTGTAGCATCGTGTGGCGTGTTGCCTATGTGCACGACGAGCATCGGGTGTCGGCACAACACATCGCGTTGCGTTTTGATAGTATGTTTCGACCTTTAAGAGATTCCTAAATATAAAGAACTAGTAATACAGGAGAAATGATCATACTTACCGCGTAAAATCTCTATTTTATTTACGAAAACACAAATCTTCACTCCGCGGACGGGACGCGACGCAGCCCCTCACTTCAATGTTTGCCGCATACTAAACCAAAACGACCAATCGCAATAGTAATGGCATGTTGAATGAAAAACTTATAATTTAGGAGTAGTAGGCAGTATTCACTTTACCCCGGGGTATTCACTTTACCCGGCCTTCCCCTATAACAGTCTTCCAGTGACGAAAAAAGAATCCATTCTCATAGTGATAGACTGAAACTATAACATGATCTCCCTGAAGAAATGCTGACGGCTAAACGATGCAATGTAAGCCCAAAGATATTGAACACTTTAATTTCCGTGCAATGACATAACTGTTGCCACAACAAATGAGAACGGCTTTAGGCGCCAATTCCTCATATGCTAGACTTTGTAAGGTGGTGAATAATTGTAGCGATCAAATTGATCTGCACTTTAACTCTTTTAGCAAACTGAAAGCCATAATTTACAAATGTCTTCCAGATTTAAATTAGCACACACTTTCTGGCAATAAATGAAACATGCCTTTTCCAATAACTTAGTGTAAGTTGAATTCTTGTTCTTGAGGTGACAGAGAAGTGTAAAAATCACTTATAGATGAACTCCGCATATACATAAATGCAACTCCATTTATGTATATGCGAAGTTCACCTATAAGTGATTGTTACACTTCTCTGTCACCTTATGAAATTGCATGATACCTTATGTACAACACCCAGTGTAAACAATTGTTGGTGGTCCAAAATAAATAAATAAAAATATCAGAGTTACAGGTTCAGTTTCCACGCTTAACACACACAATGCGGGCCAGTACATACTATTAGTTGACCTAAAATGACTTTATTTTACTTTTATTTTTGGATTTAGCTGTGGTCAGCATGTGTAGGAGATTTTGTTATCAAAATGTTCAGATATAGGTTTTTTAGTGAATGGTAGCGCGCTTTACCATCAATCAACGATTGCATCACTGCTTACCATCAGGCGGGATAGCAGTCAAGCGCTAGTTTATAATTATTAAATAAAAAAATAAAAAAGATTCGCAATTTGCCATGCATTTGGGATCAAAGTACAGAGGAGTTTTCCAATCGCTGCACATGACCACATGGTTACCACATCGCAACGACAGCGACAACGCAACCACATCGGCATTTTGTCGGTACCACAACGCAACTGCAAAAAGCCGCTTCGACTCTATCCACACGTGACCACAGCTTGACCACATTTTATCGCTGCGACGTGGTGTGTTTGTGGTACGTGTGAATTGACCCTTAATATATCCAGCCAAAGACCTCAATTCCTTCCAAGCTGTACCTTTGTAATACCCATATTATTTGAAGTTGCGTGTTTATTAAATATAATTAACTGGCACTAACCTTTATGACCATTTTATTGACAAGTAACCATTTAATTCCAGTCTTTTGAAGAATGTGAGCAAATAATGCTGCAAAGAGGCCACATATTCCTGAACACTTTACTAGAAGCAAGAGGGAAGGTTGCCAAACAAGCAACGATGCCTATATCTGATGGATGCGTAAGTATCAATGTTCATGAAGTTGTGTGGCCATTTGCTAAAATTTCATTAATATTAAGGCTTTAGGAATTTATACACAGCTATACATTACCAGTTTTAGCAGACCTCCCATTGTATAGGTTTATCTGGTAATAAGTCAGTATCTACTAGTTAGGCAGGAAATAGAATATAGGAAAATAGAAATTCGGAACCTAATATTATTGTGCTTTTGAGCGAGCAGTACCAACTACCAGTGTACCAGCCCACACTCGGCCAGCGTGGTAAAGTATGGTTCAATCCCTCTCATTGAGAGGAGGCCTGTGTCTCAACAGTGGGTGATTATGACTGATTGATTGTCATTTTGTCCTTTGCCCTGATTGTCATTTTGTCCTTTGCCCTGATTGGTCGAGATGCAGGGCGCCATGTTTATTTATAGTAAGGTGACCGTGTGGTTAATTAAAATTATCGATAGAATTCAGGAATTTACATACAAGTATGATAAATATATTGTTTCAATCATTTTTTATTCAATTGATAATATTTTATTTTTAGATAGACATATTTAAATAATATAAGTATTACTAATTGTTTAAGAAAAGCCTTCGTAAATAGACCACACGATGGAGCCAACAATAACTCTACGGCATTAATTAATGTTTATTATATTTATTAGTAATTTGCTTATATATAACCCATTGCATGGGATACATTTTTAGATTCCTTAAACTAATTCTATAAAATGACACCAAAATCTATACAATTACTTATGGGCAGCCGCCCTCAACTGGGTACGCCTATGGTTACTGCACTGAAAGTTACTATGAAAGTAACGTTATTGCACCAGAGGGTTGCTTCATGACACTTTTTGTGGCAATCTCGCACGGAGGGTGAGATATAATATTTACACACCGGGTCAGCATGGTAAATCATAGCCCACTCTGCCTCTCATAAAGGAGGCTTGTGCTTTGAAATACTAAATAAAAAATAATATTATTCTTTTTTTAGAAAATTTTGACCCACTCCAGATCGAGAGTCGTACTGCAAGCTATGCAGGAAGCAGCGAAAGCCAACAAACGATTCAAAGTCTATGTCACAATGTCAAGTCCAGACAATAGCGGGTAAGGTATTTTTATGTTGGTAAAAATATTGATATTTTTAAATGAATCATGCTACCTTTGCCTTATTTATATACAATATAAATATATAAAATAGAGAAATGACAATATGAATACATAAATAATAACATAATTTAATAATAATGATGATGAATGAGTGGCTTAAGAATTTCATAACAGAATTTTATAAAATTTTGCAAGGAGATAATTGGACGTAGTTATGCAAAAAGGATCCAACCAGCAAACAAGCTTTTGAGAAAATAGTTTGAAGTAAAATGTTTATATTAAAATAACATGACAGTAGATTTTAATTTCCTTTTAAATAATGGGTATTTTCCTGTACTTTTTTGCGGCTTTGATGTTTTTGCATATATGTACCTACTGAAGTTGATCTGCTTGTTTTTGTGGATTGGATACATTTTGCATAACTACGTCCAGTTAGAGATGATTCCATTATTAGAGAACGACATAAGTTTTTTTTGTCCCGGTAGCACGTCCCCGTTAAATTATTTCCGTCCACCACGCCGGCAAACCGCGGGCAAAAGCTAGTGTATAATAAATATAATTCTTTGAATTGCCAGTTAGCTCTGTTTCTCTCTCCTTACTTTTGCCTGCAAGGGTTCATATTGATCTTTTACCTACCAATATTGTCTAAGAAACCCACATGGAATGGCATATCAGACTTTTAGTGACTATCCACCCGTGTCAATTCATATGCCTGTACGCCAGGGACCACGGTACTCTTTCAAACCCGCAACCCTGGCAAGCATCGGTTCCAGTAGACCCAGTCACGATGTGCTGTTATATAAAAGTTTTTTTTTTTCTTTGACAACCCTATTTTCAGGGTATTGATGCATAAGCAGCTAGAAGAGGCTGGTATCGATGCGACCCTCATCCTGGACGCGGCTATCGGCTACATTATGGAGCAAGTGGACATTGTCATGATTGGCGCTGAAGGAGTCACTGAAAGCGGCGGGATTATTAATAAAGTAAGTCATATGTAGCATGTTACTACTATGCATTCATAGTAGTAGTAATGATAATATTAGCGTGCTAAATAATATTAACTATAACTAAGCCCCACACTATATAATAGGGTATTTGACTAAAAAAAACTAGTTAGTCCGTCAGTCGGATTTCCAAAAAATACTAGACACGTATTTTTTGTTTTATCAAAACAATAAAAATTGACACATATAAAAGGCATCAATGATCAGGAGTGGTGGCTGATGACGTCACTGGTCGCTAAGTGTAGCGTCTAGTGACGCCACACGAGTTTTCAACGCACTGTGTCGTCTTCATTTTTTGTTTATATTTGTTTTTATGAAAAAAGAAAAAATACGTGTCTATTATTTTTTGGAAATCTGACTGACGGACTAATTCGTTTTTTTTAGTCAAATGGAGATGGCCAGTGAAAATGGGAGTGGTCTTTATTCATGAGACAAAATGACATAAGTAAGGTGCTATTTATTATATTTTCAATATTTTGCGCTAAGCCAACCATTAAAATCCAAGAGGGTATTTTATTTCTAACATTAATTTAAATGTTTCCTAAAATATTAATGTAAAATCTGCAAAATTTTGTGTTGTGCCCTACTCTAATTCAATATTAGTGCCTTCTCTTCATCTAACCTAACATCTCATTTCACACCTTAAGGTATTTTGCTCCTGTCTCCTGTCAATGTTTAAGCCATCTGAATCCAAAGAGTTGTCACTACAACTTGATTCAAATTGCCTAATCTCTCTGCCTGAGAGATTCGGCAATTCGATTTATCTCCCTAACTTTTTATAATATCAATATTAATCGTTATTGTACAGAGGCGACCGTCCTATATTTTATCAGTGTCTTCTCAATCCAAAGATTTGCCACCACAACTTGATTCAAATTGCCTAATCTCTCTGCCTGAGAGATTCGGCAATTCGATTAATCTGCCTAACTTTTCACAATATCAACATTAATCGTTACTGAGTAGAGGCTACCGTCGTATCTTATAGTAATCTCTGAACTATTTACCTCTAACGATACCTACTGAAACAAATGGGTTGGTCTATTTGTAACCGAAACAAAGCAGTTTAAGTTTTCTACTGGCATTTGTTTTAAAGGGTCCCGAATTATTTTCAAATTGTAGAATCAACCTTCTCCTTTTAATTACAGGTTGGGACTTACGCATTATGTGTGGCAGCTCTAGAACTTAAAAAGCCTGTGTTTGTACTGACGGAAAGCTTTAAATTCTCTAGGATATATCCTTTGAATCAGCGAGATCTACCTAACGAGTTCAAGTATTTATCTAGTGTAATCAAATCTGGCAAAGATCTGTCGAAGGAACATCCTCTAGTAGACTACACGCCACCCGCTTACATAACTGGATTGTTTACCGATATAGGAATATTAACCCCATCGGCAGTTAGTGACGAACTTATAAAGCTGTATTTGTAGTTACATATTTTATTTAAATGAAGGTACTTGATTTTTTTTCACCTGTGAACGTTGCATTTGCAATTTTGCAAACTAATTGGCATTCCTTTTTATGTTGATATTTTAAATATTTTGGTACTGCATGGTTAGCGCGGTGGTTAAGCTATTTACTGCGTTTCGCGGGTTCGGTTCCCGCACGGAACAAATATTTGTATGACCTACTAGTAGTTGTACTGGATCTGGACGTTTATGTGTGTGAGTTTATATGTTTGTAAACTCACCTACGACACAGGAGAAATTCCTAGTATGGGGCAAAGAAGATTTATGTATATTGACTGCGCGCAAATTTGATTTTTATGAATTTCGTACAAAACTCAAGTGGCTTCCAAAACCTCTTCCCCGGAGTTCGCATATGTTGTTACAGCTCTACACTTTTCTCCTATCTTAAAAACAGACTTAAGTCCCTTCATGACACTTATAATAGATATATGAGGACGTACAGTAAGTTCTAAAGAGCGTTATCTTTACCTCGAACACCGCTCAATTTCCAAATCGTCTTTCAGGTCAGCTTTAAAACTGTGTCCTAAGTATTTGACTTGTCTCACTTTCTCAAGCGGTCCATCATCACTACATATTATAAAACAAAGGCACTTTTACTTTCCCTATGTCCCTGTGTATGATTCAATCTTTAAAACTACGCAACGGATTTTGCTAAGGTTTTTTGATTCAAGAGGAAGGAAATTTATATGTATAATAACCATAGGTCGGAATAGGTAGAGTGAATTGGGGTCATTGATCGGAAACGTATATATTAATATGGACATTCCTCCGGATTTACGGAATTTGTTAATTATTAAAAAAAAAAAAATATGTATAAGTTATATTAAGTCGTAAAACTGTTTAATTTGGCCATACCCTTCATTAGAGGCTAAAAATAAAATTATGTATTGAAATGTATTAATGCTTCGATCGGAATACAAGTAAATAATAAATTAGTTTAGTTTTCTTACCTTCCTTTAAATGAATTGAGTAGTAAGTAATAATGTCACAACAACAATAGTGTAACAATATTTATTTGGATCCAGATTTACATTCCGGGAAAGTGGCTTATCCACATTATTCTTTCTGTGAACATTTATGATACAAGTACCAAAAATCACTCTACCTATTCCGACCTATGATAATAACATTCATTAAATAGTGGAGAAATACTATTAATTTTGAGATTTCTAATGTGATGAGATTTATCAAAATAATGTACTAAATATTATACACATTGAAAAGGTCTACCTACAGAAAAGTCCGCGATGGTATGATGATGGTGATGCCTATCTCTTATGGATATCCCACAATATTTTTTTAGTTACTTTTCACGGTAAATACTAGCTAATTTTCGAAGCGATTTTAACCAATACATCATTAATCTTTATCCAATTTAATACCTTAAATACATTGTTGATTTAATACAGATCTATATCGCCCTTTACAGCATATGATTTAAATGAATATTTTCGAAGACATTACAGATTTAAAAATTGCGGGGCGTCGCATTTGGAGTGGCGGCGCGCGGGCCACTATTTTTTTTTTTCAATGTAATTAGTAAAATGTATTTAGTATCAGCATTGCATCCGTGCGAAGCCGGGGCGGGTCACTAGGTGTTTTTAAACCCAGGAGGAACACTATTCAGCAAACTTGTTGTATGACGGCACGGTTGAGCAGTAGTTAAGTGATTGATTGCTGCGCTGCGTGTCTCGGGGTCTATTCCCACATGAAATAAATATTTGTTTGTGTGTCCTACATGTAGTAGTTCCGGGTTTGGCTGTTTGTGTATGTGAGTTTATATGCGGCAAGTTTAAAAAAAAAAAAAAAAACTAGCCTGAAACACTTTTTTTTTAATAATTATAAACTAACGCTTGCCCGCAATCCCGCTTGATGGTAAGCAGTGATGCGATCGTGGATGGTAAAGCGCGCTAGTTTATTAAGAGTCTATTCACACAGAAAAACTAAGCAAATAGGAAGGAAGGCGGCAGTTGAGCGAGGTGATGCAATGTTAAACCCAACAATACGACCAACGATGCTGCGCCAAAGGGAGATTGATCTGAAGTACCCGTAACATCATTAGGCGCATCGTACCCGGCCACATCGCAACACAACTGCTCAGACCCTTCCTCCGTACGGCTACACCAGTCATTTACAACCACACCTTAAATTCACCATAATCCCTTATAATGTGTAAACGCAATTACCCCGCTGTCAGATATAGTCAGACTGGTTTATAGCCTGCGCAGACGAGGGATTTTTGTTCGCAGACTTTTTTGTCTGCTAAAATAGAACGCTTACAATGAATCGAGTAACGTAAACGAGTGATTAAGATTAAAAGTACAAAAAGTACCCCGAATAACCGAGGCCATGCAAAGAGCGGACCGGACAAAAATACGGGGGAGTACCCGAATAAAAGAGAACGCGTGTGACTCGGCGAAGCAACGCACATGGCGTACTTTAGTCCGCGTTGTGTGCTCTCAGTTCTGTACAAATGACCGCACACCGTGTGCGTTGAATTCGCGGGAAATCCGCGGTGGAATTTTTATTCGCGGAGGTTACTTTTTTCTCCGCCGCGGAGAAAACTCCGTCATTGCGCAGACCCTTGAAGTGATATAAAACATTATATTTGTGTACGTACAAATTTTTAAAAAGATATAATGAAAAACCACAAAGTTTCGAGCTTGCTATTCTACTTGGTTGTCCCAACAAAAATATGGTCAAAGCTCCAAACATGTGGGCGAGCGCGGCACGTTGACCTCTGGCGTCAGCTGTTGCGCGCTCGGAATCCACACTGCAACAATTTCTATATGTATTAGGGAAAAAATATAACATGGTGTAAAAATGATTGGAATGGATTCAGTTACTTATTCTGAACAAACTATATTCAGGTTTCGAATAAATAAAAAGTACCGTTGTATGTATGTATATCAAATCAGCAAGCAGCTTTTCAAATATTTTATGTTTGTGTTGTACCTATCTATGTACCTACCTATCTATGTTTTATTTTTCTTTCAGATTGGGACATACTCATTAGGAGTGGCAGCTCTAGAACTTAAAAAACCAGTGTACGTTTTGACGGAAAGCTTCAAATTCTCTAGGATATACCCTCTGAACCAACGAGACCTACCTAACGAATTCAAATACTTATCAAGCGTTATTAAATCTGGCAAAGATCTGACGAAAGAACATCCTCTAGTGGACTATACTCCGCCTGCTTACATAACGTTGTTATTTACCGACCTAGGTATATTGACACCATCGGCAGTTAGTGATGAACTAATTAAGCTGTATTTGTAAATGTGTTGTTATAAAATAAAATGTATTTTTACGAAGTTGTTTCATTTTATTCGGTTGATTCGCTTGTTGCTAGAATGCTTATTTGTACTCCATGATGCAATCTAATGGTATAAATTATAAACTAGTGCTTAACCGCAATCATGTCTGATGGTAAACATCACAATCGTTGATGGTAAAGCGCGCTAATTTATTAAGAGCCTATTCACTCACACTAACCTGAGTGATAAGGAAGGAAGACGGCAGTAGAGCGAGGTGATGCAATGTTAAACCCAACAACACGACTAACGATGCTGCGCCAAAAGGAGATTGATTTGAAGATCCTCCACGACCAAACTCCCCTCACAACAACATTTAGCGCGTCGTACCCGGCACACATCGCAACACAACAGCTCAGACCCGTCCTCTGTGCGGCTTCACCAGACATCATGCCGGAATATAACGAATCGCTTGGCGGCAGGACTTTGTTTGTTGGGTGGTAACTTCTACCGGCAGCCGATGTTATGACCTATCACCGAAAGAATTTAAGAAAAATAAGGGAAAATAAAAAAAAAGATCAGAAAAGTCTGGCACTTTAATATTGTACGAAATATATTTACATAGTTATAATAAGATGTTGAATTAAAATACTAGACTACCTATACATTTATATCTCACTTTGTGTTAAAATATCAATTAATCATAACATGCACTTACTAGGCAAGGAATTAACATATTACTTAAAATATCTAATTGTTACCAAAATTCTGCGGAAGCATTAAACATATCACAAACATGTCCTTTGTTGCCAGAATTATTATTTCAAATAAGTATTATAATTATTCATTTTAATTATAAACTACTTATGACAAAATATGCAAAAGGCATTATGGAAGCACAGTCAAAACCATAAGGAAACTTCAATTTCTTTATATTTTGTTTAAATTAATTTTTAATTCTCAACAGTAACATAAAACTTCGATTTTGGTAAATATATATAAACAATTAACATGGTTCTCAATTTTACATTTCATTAATTTATCATAAACAATTTACTTTGTGTTGAACATTAAATATCAAATAAAATAAACATAATATGCAGAAACAATACCAAATTTATTGTTAAATAAAATTATCACATACAGAAACAAAACATAGAATGTACAAAACATCTTAAAAAGCTTAGAGTTGGTGTGAAGTATCAAGGATCAATTCGTACAAAATATGACAAAAATATGAAATTTTATTTAATGTCAAATTAATCGCAGTATAATGTCAAAAAAGTATCAAAACATTTGCTAAGTAATGTATATTTATTGGTTACACATGTTAAAATATGGTTTAAAAGTCGGCCACAATTCCGTTTTAAAAATATGCCAAGTAGGTATGGTAGATAGAAGTTCTTAAAATAACCCTAAAGAATGCCTTTTTTGCCACAGTAATAACAACACTTATGGCATCTAAAACATTACATTTGAAGTCACAAATCTAACACAAATTTAACAGACACAAACTACATTATTCTTACAATTGTACTTGAAATAAAACATACGTAGATATTCAGTCAGAGCTGATGTTATAATGTACTTAATACTTAGAGACTAATATTTCCTTCTAACGCTAAAGTACCATTCTTAAGAGATCAACGCTTCAACACTACCCATAAAATCACTTTCTAGTGCTTTCATAAGTATACCAGAAGAAACAAGAGGGCGTTTTGGCCTTACCTAAGCAATGAGTAATAGTAGCACAACTATCCAATCTCCTTTATTTTTAGAACAAAAACCTTGCACAAAGGTAAAATCATTTATTTTCGTCCTCATTGCCACTTCTGGATATCTCAACTCTTCTCAAACCTTTACAATACATTACAATAACATCTTAAATTACATAGAGTAGATACAATAATAGGTATTATAATTAATTCAGATATTAATATATTTCTACAAATACTTAATTATTACAGTAATCAGTTGTCTATTGCATAATGGAAAATGAGTAGATACACACTTGAACACTACATCTCAATGTTTACAAAATTAATATTATCAAAAACCCTAATCGATGTTAGGTCTACAGATAGGTATGTACTGAAATGTGGGTAGATGTAACTTTTTTACTCTAATCTAGAGTAAAGAGATTCAGCTGAATTTGGTTAGACTGGAAGCTGACCCAATATAGTTGGAAAAAGAATTGGCAGATAATGATGTCTTCTGCTTATAGATTATATATGTCAGGTTCACAATGGCGAAGATTCTCTTGTTCACAAAATAAACTATTCATAAAGTTAAGTGCATCTCTTTCTTTCTATTTCATTAAGAAAAGGATAGAAGATAACATTTTAGTTTAATCCTGTCAAATTAAAATACTCCATAGACAGTTTAGACGCGATTATAAACATGGCGACCAAAAATACGACACTTTACGTCAGGGGCGGCCTAATTTGACAGGTCTGAACTAACATTTTATCTTTTGTCCTTTTCTAAATGAAATATAAAGAAAAAGAGGCACTGAACTTAAATATAATTTAGTTTGTGAACTGGGAATCCAGGCCATTGTGGTGGTCAATGGCCTAGATTCCCTGGAATTCTGGAATTTGCAAAGATAAGTTAAATACATTAATGTGGTCGAACCTAAGTAACATCGACAACTACCCATATTACTTACCTGAGTATACACCATCCTAGGGCTTACAAAACAACAACATTTATGACGACGTCAAAATCCTGATCCACGTAGCATTCAGATCGTAATGTTACCTATTGTAAATATTATCGATAATTGTGTATATCTGGTGGAAGTGCGGTCTCTTCTCCGCCTCATACTCCCAGCAGCGCAGCATCAGGGCGTATACGTCTTCTGAACAGCCTTCCGGAGCCGGCATTCTGTATCCTGGGATCAACAGAAAAGTCAGGTCTGCTTATTAAGTTATGATATACGAGACGACCCTTTTAAAGGATGAAGGTAAGTACTGGGGCTGACACATGCAGGCCGAAGATATTTGAAAGGAAATAGAACATTTCGGTTGTTTTTGTAAGCAGCCATAAAATACGGCGAATCTTAAAATCCTCAAGAAAGTCCTTTGGACAGGACCATCGACCAAAAATTCCTACATAATTGTTTATAGGTACATTAGACAAGTCTTTTTGTTGAATACACTTTGCAAAAGTATTGGTTAATGCAGTTTTAGAGTTACTTTGGTGATGTTGCATTGCATGCATCGGCCTAGGTTAAATGTAACCATTAACCACCAGATTCTGTAGATAACAGATTTGTAGGGTAATTGTAACATAACATACAAATGGGTTGATTACACCTAACGAGTACAGTGGCGAGTCAGTATATGAGGTCTCGGCCGAGCGAGTTTCTGAACCGAGTGTGGTCACCCGTTACTATTGTGGCGAATCAGTTCAATTCGGTAAGGACCAGACCCGGGTCGACGGCGCGTTGCGTTTCACGCCCGACTCAAAGAGATGTCGGCACTAAGTGACGGGGGTCCACGAAGACCGAAGCCTCCTGGGTCAGGGTTGCGGGTTGGTTAAAAAAGAAACAATGGTCCTGGCGCACAGGCAAGTGAAGAAACACGGGTGGGTTTTGGTCAGTAAAAGTCTGACACCCCTATGCGCTCCGCCTAGAACGAGAGAGGTCATTTGATGATTTACCATCCAAAACAAAAAAAGAAGGATAATTTGAAAATAAAATTACTTCTTAGTGCTCATTTGACGAACGAATGAGTGGCGAGTTACCGTACATACCTGTATCAATTTTCTCCCTTGCGCGCGAGTTGCTCATGCCTGCGTAGGGGGTGTCGCCCTTGGAGAATATCTCCCACATCAACACCCCGTAGCTCCACACGTCACACAACGACGTGTATTTACCTAAAAATAATTTTATTTAATAATTATCTTCCTATTTAGATCCATTAAGACAAACTCGTTTTGCTCAAGCTGTTGATACATAGGTACTACTCGAGTTTCCAAGACGTCACAGGCCTTTGGGTACCTGAGTCCAATAGTAACTAAGTCTCACTGGTAGACTAGAGGGAAGAGAGTCAGCTTTTGCCAAAGAAAAATATATAGGTACTGTTTTTGACATTTCTCTCAAATCAACTCACCGAAATTAAGTGCTTCTGGCGCCGTCCACTTGATAGGAATCTGCTTCATGCCTCCTGACACAATATACTCCTCTTCCTCCCTCGACATTCCAAAATCTGATATCTTGACAATGTTGTCGTCTCCCACGAGGCAGTTCCTGGCGGCCAAATCACGGTGGATGCAGTTCTTGGACTCCAGGTAGCGCATGCCGCCGGCCGCGTCGCGGCACATCGCAAGTAGGGAACGAGAGCTTAGTGTCGCTGCTCGCGTCCGAAGGAATGTTAGGAGGGAACCACCTGGGGAGAAAAAAGGAAGGTAAGATTATAATCGGTTTCTTGAGGTTTTGTAAGAGATATTCATATATCGGTCAATACTCATTAATGCGAGCATGTTCCTGCACTATATTAAACATAGTATTTTTGCCTATCCTGTCTTGTTGTTTCGTTATTTACAGGTGTCACTATGTCCTTAAATACAAGGTGTCTCAAAAGAAAGTTCACATTTAAATCTTTTTTTAAAAGAAAAGTCTTAGCTTTATTGAAAAAATGTTTATTTTATATTGAAGTACACTGTTTGGGAATTTATTTTTTAAAAATAACATCGTCCAAATGTAAACCGTTGCGCTCTCGGCATTCATTTAGTCGGGCACTAAAATTGCCTATGACAGCTCGGCAGGTAGTCTCCGTGATGGCTGCCATTTCATGACGGATATTTTCTTTTAATTGTGCCAGGGAAGTCGGTTTATTAGCGTAAACTTTTGATTTGACATAACCCCACAGGAAAAAATCCATAGGCGTTAAATCGGGACTCCGTGGAGGCCAATTTATGTCACCTCGCCTGGAGATTAATTTGTTCGGAAAAATTTCTCGAACTCGAGGCAGAGATCTGTTGGACGTGTGTGAAGTTGCTCCATCCTGCTGGAACCATGTTCTTTGGTTGTAACTAGGAAAGTTTTGCAGTTGGGGTACGAAAAACTCGTCTAACATCTCCACATAACGCTCTGAATTCACTGTGAGTGTGCGTCCCCTTCCATCTTCAAAAAAGTAAGGGCCGATAATTCCTCGCGCCGACATCGCTGCCCATACGGTGACTTTGGGTGAATGTAGCGGTTTCTGATGTTTTTGTTTTGGGTTGGTTGCACTCCAGTAACGACAATTTTGCTTGTTTACATGCCCATTCAGGTGAAATGGGCTTCATCGGAAAACAAGATGTTGGTGAACGTTGGAAAGCGCTCAATCATCTGATTTACAAAGGCAAGCCTCTGACCAGCATCTTGAGGCTTCAGTTCTTGCACTAACTGAATTTTGTACGGGTGCAGCTTTAAATCTTTGTGTAAAATGCGGCATAATGAAGATCTGTGCACATTTAAAGCAACAGCACGCTTCCGAATCGAGAGATTTGGATCATCTCGAATAGACTGAGTAACACTGTCCACGTTTTCGGCTGTTCTTGATGTTCTTGGTCGCCCAGATTTTGGTTTCTCCAGAGTTGACCCAGTCTCTTCAAACTTCTCAACCCATTTTGCAATGAGACGAGTGCTAGGCGCATCATTTAAGTGACGAATATGTCGAATACTGCAGAATTTTCTACGCGCTACAGTCGCCGAATTACCGTTTTTGTAAAACTCACGTACGCACAACGCACGGTCCGCACCAGAGAAACGCTCCATAGCGACTAAATTCCCAAGAGCCAGACTACCGACTGACATACCCCCTGCGCCCCTCAGAATAGTTGCTTTCGCGTAATAAGATAAGCAAATGTGAACTTACTTTTGAGACACCTTGTAGTAGGCTTACTCTAGCAAGCTACTGAAGTTTATTTTCGTCATGTTCCAAAAATAGCTAAGCTGTCAATAAATTACAATACTGCGACATGTTATTAGCAAAATGTGCAGTTATTTACAGTGAAAGCTACTGTTGTTTAAATTTAAATGCATGTTTCACCCACCCACCATGAAACCAGTCTAGACACGCTGGGTTTTTATAAACATGACAATGACACATCACACGGTGAGCTATGTTTATGTACGAGTATGTGGAGTTTCGTAAATACATTCTGGATTGACGTTGCATTTGCTGTAGGCCTAGTATGAGTTTTCATTACGAAACTCGTTCGTCGATATCGAGCGCGTTTGACTCTGCGATTGGCCCGCTTCAAGGTCGCAAGAACTCTCAACCAATGAGAGCGCCAAACGCGCTCGATATCAACGATCGACTTTCGTATTGAAAACTCATACTAGGCCTACTGATAGCTACCAGTTCTTAGTTGGCACTAGGATTTGGGAAGTCTCGGGACAAGAAGCAACATAAAACCAACCAGGACGTCTGGGGATTTCGAGATTTATAATAATAAAATAATTTTGGGCCAAATGTATAAAAAAGAGAAATTTTCAAAGTTATAATTATAGAGCAAACTTAGTAACCATACCTACTAATCATGAATAATTTATGATTATTAATATTATTATCTAGTAGCGGTGGGTCTAGACATTGCTCGCAATTATTTTAATCAGAGATCATTTGTTTCGTAATAAATTTAAAACAAACCAGCGAAATATATGGATTTCAGGTGATATTAAGGGGTTTGGTCCTATAACACATTTGCATTGCATAGATCTTAGTTATCGATTTACATACGTGGCCACCATTTTGAAATAAAACAAAATGGCACCACAGTACCTAAGTATGGCAGGCTTCATATAAAGATATTTATTCCCCTTTACAAAAAGTCCCGGGATTTCTAAACACGAGACTTTCCAGGACTCAAATCCTAGTTGGTACCAATAGTTCTGATTTATCGACGTACCGTCAGCTACTATGAAGTTTAGTGACACACTTTAGTTCTTAGTAGTGAATTAAAAAGAGGGAATTGGTTATTTCGCTAAAATGATGGTAGACGCCTGCCTGCGACGTGGAAGCCCCGGGTTTGATCCCCGGCCAGGTCATGATGGAAAACGATCTTTTTTCTGATTGGCCTGGGTCTTGGATGTTTATCTATATATGTATCTATTATAAATATACCTAGTATCGTTGAGTTAGTATCCCATAACACAAGTCTCGAACTAACTTTGGGGCTAGCTCAATCTGTGTGATTTGTACGTATATATTTATTTTTATTTTTGTAGTTAAACCTTACCTACATATTCAAAGAAAATCTTAACAAAGGGATTTGGTCAAGAGAGGAAATGAATCTGTCAACAAAGCGTATCACATCCACCGGTTTTTTTTTCACCATACTGACGCAAGACATTGTAAAAATAAATGCATATTTTTATAGCTAAGAAGAGGTGCCATTAGTATTTTTAACTTCAGTTTCATTGAGAAATAAACTAAAAGAGTAATGCTATGTTTAGCTTAGTTTAAACGCAGGTCGCCCACGCTATATGTAAACTAGATACATTGCTCATCGACTTTAATGAAGAGCTAGAAAAGATGTAAGATATAAAATCTATTTAGATACTTATCATTTATTCAAAATTTCTCTTTGGTTCAATAACCTAGTAGGTATAGGTATGTATTGCACACGAGTCGAGGAATGACTCTCAAAATAAGCGAAATATAGGCATTAAACCACAAAATGAACTTGCGATTGCAAAAAGTATTCCAATTCTACATTTTTCCAGCTAAATAATGGTAAGTAGGTAAATTACCCTTTTTTACCTTAACAGTTTAGTTACCGGTCGTAAAAGGTGGATATTTTAAGAACGCTAACTAAACTGTTAAGGTAAAAAAGGGTAATTTACCTACTTACCATTAAAGAGTAAAAATAAATTGTACCTGGCACAAGCTCCATGACGATCATGATCGGTTGCTTCTGCACCGCTATACCGATCAGGCGCACGATATTGGGATGTTGGTATTGTTTCAGAATCCGGCCCTCCTGCAGGAAGGTACGCTTCTGTTCATCCGGCAGTGCCACCCGACAGGTCTTGACTGCGACCTCCTGATTGGTGCTCTTGAGTCGAGCCTTATAGACATCGCCAAAGTTACCCTGGTGAAGGAAAATAATCAATTAAAATGTCTTCAAGGCCTTTACCATTAATGACTGCATCCCTGCTTACCACCAGGATTACGGTTAAGCACTAGTTTATAATTATAAAAAAAGATCATTAATTCGTTGAAGATTGCCATTTTTAGAGTGATAACTGTAAAATGAGACGACCTGGAGGCGTACCGCTAGGGCTGATTCAAGTTTGGGATATATTGCCCAGTAGCGGAACAGACTTGAATAAGAATACAAAAAAAAACTACGATGAAAATAAGAATCTGTGAGCACTGCACAATTAAATGGAAAATGAAATTTGTAAGCCGTCACTCGCCGCACTCCGAGTCCTGGCCTACTTACAGGATAAAGTAAGCGAAATTGAAGGCCCTGTCTGTACCACTTTCGAAAACAAATTTTAATGACCACATTCTCACACTAATATTCTCACCACGATAAATTTCGTCCTCGCCAATAAAAACGCAAGTAAAGCCTCACGTAATAATAGGAACGTAAACTATCTACTACTTATTCAATAAAGTACCTAATTTAATGTTACGCATTACTGCAACATTGTTGCAACAAAAATTCAAATTCAAGCATTGTTATTGTGACCGGAGAGCCGGAATTAAAGTCAGTGATTGTGTCACAATGTCACATTGAACAATAGGTTTTATTCCTGCAAGTTCACGGTAGTTGTTCGACCTTTTATATATGTATAAGGAACACAGATACACTATAACTTATTTATAGCAACAATAACGCAGGAAGGATAACCATTCACTCCAGCACACTGAAGCCCCCCTGTAAGTCCAACCGCTTCATTATTTGGGAGTGCTCACGGTTTCTCTTCGTATTTCAATTTCAAAATACCTAATTTGGCTCGCATTTGAAAAAAAAAATTTGCATTTCATTGCCTAATTCATGAAGACAGCTAGTTAACATCATGCTAGGACATTCAGGAGACGAGCAAAACAAAAAGAAAGCGATACCGAAGTACTTAATATTGCGGGCATACAATGACATGTTCTGGGGTGGGTAGGAAACTTCACGCGGGCAGAAGCTATTTCACTATACGTCATAGTTATTTATCGCTTTTAACTATCAGACATCGTGTAGAAATAGATAGACGGAGTACTATCGACATTGCTGACCCGAATACCCTCAGCGGCCTTGCCAATTGACCCCAAAAGTCCCGAAGCTGATTCGTACGCTTGCTCTAAATCTACTTTCACGCTTGTATTCTAAATCTACATTCAGTCTGATAAGCCATGCACCCATTATTTAAAGGCAAAAGCACAATGGCGGCCTCAAGGCCTTAGGCATTCTCTACCAATCAACCAAGGGTGATGAAGCGATTAGATTCCTATTCTGTATTCAAAGCTTCGTCATAATCATGATCGAGCTTCCTATAGTGCGACAAGCGCTTATAGCCTGGGGTCTCTTAATGTTATCTTCATCTTTGACATGACAACGCACTTCTAATGCCTCTATTGCAGGTATCCATTTCTATGGATACCTGCAATAGAGGCATTAGATAATCGGCGGTAATCACTTATAAACAAGCGGGTGCTCAACTGACAATAAATGTTCAATATACAATTTTGTAAGTTTGTAACAACTTACCCTGCCAATCTTGTCCAATAGCTGCACATCATCATTGTTCAGCTCCCAGTTCTCCCTGGGAACTGCTCGACGCAGCAGTGCTCCGGACCTCGCAGTAACCGGCACCCCACTGGTTCGCTGCCAAGCTATCAGCTCAGCTACTGAGGGGAATGCTGCTCCCTCAAAACGGTAGTGACCCTGGAAGATGAAGGGATTTTGTAACATTTGCTATTATGCATTTACATGTAAATTTTTGTTTTTTCATGGTCGACCTAACTGACATATTGTTACAAAAATGTTATTATTCTAACATATTTCTGATTTATTCAACGATGTTTTATGAATTTATGATGCTTGTATTTTTATACTTATTTAAATTGTAACGTGACATTTTAATTATATTTTGACTTATTTATGATTTTATTTATACTTTGACATTAATTGCATTTTGAACTTTGTGACTGAATCGATTTTGTTTGTATTTAATAGCTGTGTTTTTTTTATCTGATAAATAATTATTGTTATTGTTCTTATTACTGTAGCATCATATTGACATCATCATTTAAATTTTGCAATATCCATATTGGACAGAATCTATGGCTTGACCTGAATTTCTCACAACCTTATTGTACCTGTAACTGCATTCTGGCAAATAAATAATTTGATTTGATTTAACGTGAAAGTATAATATGTTTTGACTTCAAATTTCGTATTGATTAAAACCAACCATACACTTGCATCACTTGGTCGCACTTAGTTATAGGCTTGTGAATATTATTAATTGTTACATTTAAGTACCTACTCTTCACTCCTAATCTTAGGCTTAAAATGTTCCCTTCCTGATATTTTTTTAATTTTTAATAATTATAAACTAGCGCTTGACCGCAATCCCGCCTGATGTAAGCAGTGATGCGATCGTTGATGGTAAAGCGCGCTAGTTTATTAAGAGCCTATTCACTCAGAAAAACTGAGCGAATAGGAAGGAAGACGGCAGTTGAGCGAGGTGATGCAATGTCAAACCCAACAACACGACCAACGATGCTGCGCCAAAGGGAGATTGATCTGAAGACCTTCCACGACCAAACTCCCAACACAACAACATTTGGCGCAACGTACCCGGCACACATCACAACACAACTGCTCAGACCCGTCCTCCGTCTCTCCGCATAAGAATTGCCACTATGCGAAAAGTGTAGAAATTAGATACATATTACAAAACAACAAATAAAACATATATGAATTTATACTAAATAAAAAGACAAAAATTTAGTTACGTCGAGAGAATTACATATGTCTCACAAACATCAATGCCTCAATACATCCATGCATCTAATCCATTCTCAATTGTTAGGAACCATATTAATTGCCATTAATTATTATGCTAATTGAGTCTTGAGTGCACTGAACGTGTGTATTTTTAGACGACAAAATGAATAGGTATTTTGTTGTATAAATATTGTGCTAATAGTTTTTGCCATAAATTTCTTAGTTCTCATCTTCTGTTTAATCTAAAGATCAATCGATTGAATTCCAAGTTCAAATGATTTGAAGCTAACATATTCCCTTTTCCTCAAGTTAGTTTTCTAAATTTGGTGAGACCAGCAACAACCAACACAAAATATTCAATGTATAAATAGGTCAAATACAAAGCGAAACAGCTTTTTCCAGATTTGATCTCTCGCTTGATGCTCTCTGTGGTAGGCCATAACATCGGCCGCCGGCAGAAGTTACCACCCACCAGACAAAGCCTTGCCGCCAAGCGATTTGTCGTGTTCCGGCATAATGTCTGGTGAAGCCGTAGGGAGGACGGGTCTGAGCAGTTGTGTTGCGATGTGTGCCGGGTACTATGCGCCTAATGTTGTTGTGTTGGGAGTTTGGTCGTGGAGGGTCTTCACATCAATCTCCCTTTGGCGCAGCATCGTTGGTCGTGTTGTTGGGTTTAACATTGCATCACCTCGCTCAACCGCCGTCTTCCTTCCTATTCGCTCAGTGTTTCTGAGTGAATAGGCTCTTAATAAACTAGCGCGCTTTACCATCAACGATCGCATCACTGCTTACCATCAGGCGGGATTGTGGTTAAGCGCTAGTTTAAAGATCTCAAAGTTTTGAAGAATCCATTAAATAAATTATAATTCGCGAATCGTGACATAAGAAGCACCTCCAACAAGACCTTTTCGGAGAATCGGTAAGATTCACTAATTGACACGATGCATACTCATTTATGAATCATAATATTTGAGCATAAACGTATCGAGGAAAACATGACACTCTATTACTGCAGAATATTAAAGAATCTGTATTTAGAGTTCGAATCATCCATTTGCCGAATGTTAGTCGGAGATTTGCATGCAACATTCAAACCGGTTTGGAACGATTCTTGATCCATATACTTAGCAAACAAAAAAAAACATTCCACATAACAGGTGTAACTAGTAATCTTTTTTGTAACACTATTTTTTGAGCCTGACTGTTTTACGAGTCTAGAAAGGTCAGAAGCCTTGGTATTCAAAGCGTGCTAAAACCTTGTTGCTAAGCACAATTTTTATGACAATAAGGCTACGTTCTACAGCACGTGTTTGGAGTAAATGTCATATTTCCATGACAATATACCCCGGTTTTTGACAGGAAAGCCAAGATGGGTGGCACGCGCATTTTTCATTCTTCTTCTTCTTCAGCCTATGGATGTCCACTGCTGGACAAAGGCCTCCCCCAAGGCTTTCCACGCTGACCGGTCTTGTGCTGCCCGCATCCATCGGCTTCCCGCGACCTTCACCAGGTCATCGGTCCACCTTGTTGGGGGCCTCCCTACACTGCGCCTTCCAGTACGTGGTCACCACTCCAGAACCTTACTGCCCCATCGGCCATCGGTTCTACGAGAAAGGTGCCCTGCCCGCTGCCACTTAAGTTTAGCGACTTCCAGAGCTATGTCGGTGACTTTGGTTCTTCTGCGGATCTCCTCATTTCTGATTCGATCACGCAGAGAAACTCCGAGTATAGCTCTTTCCATTGCCCTTTGCGTGACTCTGAGCCTTCGTATGAGGCCCATTGTGAGCGACCACGTTTCAGTTCCGTAAGTCATCACTGGCAACACACACTGGTCAAAGACTTTAGTCTTGAGACACTGTGGTATCTTGGACGACGAGAAGATGTATCGTAGCTTCCCGAACACTGCCCAGCCGAGCTGGATTCGACGAGACACCTCTTTCTCGAAGTTGGACCTACCTAGTTGGACCGTTTGTCCCACTCGTCAACAACTTCGAGTGCAGAGCAACCAACTAGAATTGGAGTGGGTGCGACATGAGAGTTTGACATGATCTTCGTCTTATCCATGTTCATCTTTAGACCCACTTGTTGGGAAGCTCTGCTGAGGTCATTGAGCATTTTGCCAAAGTCTTCCAGGGTCTCAGCCATGACCACGATATCATCTGCAAAACGGAGATTAGTGATGTACTCGCCATTGACGTTGATGCCAAGTCCTCTCCAGTCCAGGAGTTTGAAGACATCTTCCAACGCAGCAGTGAACAATTTAGGAGATATGACATCTCCTTGTCTCACTCCACACTGGAGTTGGATCGGTTTCGAATCCTGATCCTGGAGACGGACTGACATGGTGGCGTTTTTGTACAAACACTTTATCACCTCAATGTATCGATGGTCAATTTGGCACCGCTGGAGAGACTGTAGCACCGCCCAAGTCTCGATCGAATCGAAGGCCTTTTCATAGTCCACAAACGCCAAGCATAGTGGTTTGTTATACTCCTCGGACTTCTGTCTGTATAACTTGCCGCAGCGTATGTATGTGGTCTATGGTGCTAAAGCCTTTTCGGAAGCCTGCTTGTTCGGGAGGCTGGAAGTCGTCGAACCTGCGAGCGAGACGATTCGTGATGACCCTAGAAAACAGCTTATAGACATGGCTCAGGAGGGATATCGGTCTGTAGTTTTTCAGGAGGGTATTGTCACCTTTTTTGAAAAACAACACCACCACGCTCCTGTGTCACGCCTTAGGCGTTTCGCCTTTAATAATGACGGAATTAAATAGATTCTGAAGCGCTTTAAGAACCGGTTTGCCACCCGCTTTCAGAAGCTCAACCGTAATTCCATCATCTCCAGCCGCCTTGTCGTTCTTGAGCTGTTTCAGGGCCATACTAATGTCGTACAGGCTGACGTCCGGGATATCGTCGGTGTAGTGTCGGGTTAGTCTGGCTGTAGGATCATTAGCCAGGCATACAACAGGTGCGTGTGTTGATGTGTATAACTCTCCGTAGAATTTCTCAATCTCACCCAAAATCTCGGGCTTGGAAGTGACGATCCTACCATCCCCAGTCTTCAGCTTCGCATGTAGGCTCTGTCCAAGACAAATCTCGTGCGAACACTTTGGAGTCCTTGTTCCGCTCGATAGCCTCTTTAATACAATTTGTATTAAATTGGCGTATATCGCGAGTCAGAGACTTTGAGATTTGTCTGTTAAGGCATCTGATACGCGAAGCGTCATCAGGGGATTTTAAGACCACCTCCCGTCTTTCTTCCATTAGCCGACCGGTGGGACCGGAGATCTTCTTCTGTCCTTTTGAACGGAGGGTTTTGTAAAACTTGAACCCTTCCATTTGGAGAGTTTCCACAAACCTGTTGTTATAATCGTCCACATCTACGCATTCACCGAGGCATTCGAAGCGATTTTGCAGTTCAATCTGAAAGCTTTCGGGGTTTTGGAGTTGGGTTGACGCTGGACGGAGCGTAGACTTCATAAGTCGAGAGCGTTCGAGCCTAATGTTGAGGTTCAAGATGCCTCTAACAATACGGTGGTCACTCCCGGTTTTAACCGCATGGATCACTGAGACATCATTGAACACTTGCCTTCTCGTTGACATTGTGAAGTCTATCTCATTTTTGGTCTGACCATCGGGGCTAATCCAGGTCCACTTGCGATGCAATGGTTTCCTGAAAAAAGAATTCATCACAAAGAGTCTTTCCTTTTCCATGAAATCCATTAGCATCTGACCTCGGGGATTCCGATTTCCAACTCCAAATTGCCCCACTTTCGTCTCGTCCGCCTCTCGCATGCCCAGTTTTGCGTTAAAGTCCCCCATGACAACAGTGTAATGGGTTTTGGAGGAACGTATGGCTCTACTGACGTCCTCATACATAGCCTCCACCTCATCGTCGGAGTGTTTAGATGTCGGAGCGTAAACCTGTATAACCTTTAACGAATATCGTTTGGTTATTCTGAGTACAAGGTACGCCACCCGAGTCGAAAAACTCCCGACTTTAACAACGTTGTTCACGAGGTACTTGTGGACAATAAACCCGACGCCACCCTGGGACAGCTGGTCGCCTTCCCGGAAATAGAGCAGGTTGCCAGACTTCAGGATTATCGAGTCCTCTCCCTGTCTTCGGACTTCAGTTAACCCCACGATGTCCCAGCGCAACCGGCTCAGTTCTTCCTCCAGTTCGACAATCCTCTCATCGGTCCGTAGTGTGCGCGTGTTAAATGTTGCCAGGGCCAAAGGTCGTCGTTGGTGATGGTAGCCGGATCTCTGCCGGAGATTCTTAGCACCCCTTGCTCCGCCGTAACCGAGTCCGCTACCGTAGACTGGAATAGCGGAGCTGCCGGGGACTAGGGGCCTGGGCTTTGTCGTGTGCATCATTTGGGGGTGGTTTGCCATAATCCCCACGCTTGGCAGGTGGGTTGGGGATCGCAGTGATTTGATATTACACAGAAGAAGCGCTGCTGCCCGCTTCCCTGGTGAGTTCCCTTAGTCGCCTCTTACGACACCCACGGGAGGATATGGGTTGGTACTATTCTAAGCCCGGCACCACACGGGACCATTTTTCATTGGACTTTTAAAATTATTTGTAGTGTCGTTTACTAAATAAAAACGCGTGATTTATGTAGTAAAAAGTGCATTCAGTGATTAATTCATAAAGAACATTGAAATATCGCTGCATAGTGGCCACATCATAGCATCAAATCTCCTAGTAGGCGGCTCACGCGGTCGTTTTTTCAACTGTCATTGGCGATATCCGCCATTATTGTGAAATATTTTTTTAAAGAACTTCTACAATTTGTTACACGTGTTATTGGCAAAATTGTGGTATCTAACTACAGAGGCCATTGAAGAGTTGAAGTTGACAATATACGCCGTTGGTTTACGGTTAAAATCAAACACTGTCAGGAACGGGCTGTTTATTTGGAGTGAACCTACTTAATATTGCAAAATAGACCATGTGCCCTATGCATGAACGAACAATATACATACCTATAATAAAAACTATGGATCATACAAACCTCAGGAGTCGTCTGTACAATGAAGTGTTTGTGCTGTCCCCAACACACGGACAAGACTAGTTGTCTCGCATGGTTCCTAGTAGTCTCCCGCACTAGATAGTCGCCATCAGCTCTCAGAAGCCTCACCACCTCTTCGCGAGGCAGGACTCCGTGGAACCACTCCTGCTCGACCAGAGTTCGCTCTGTCTCACTCACATTCACCTAAGAAGACAGGAATATAAGTAAGACGGAATTAGTATGTTATCCCACGTGTACCCGGCGTGGTGGCGAGGTCAATGAAGGAGAGAAAAAATAGGAGCAAATAAATTGGAGCAGTCAAAAAACCCAGAAATTGGGGATTATATTATATAGGCAAGTTTTCTGTTCTTTGTTATTATTTTATTTAGCTTCTATATAACGGTGTAAATAATCGATGTTTGATCATTAATCAGATAAACTAGTTTATTAAAAAAAAAACTAAAATTCTAACTGGTACTGTACATGAATTAATTAATAACACGATAAAACATTAAGAGAACAACATTATTCCACGCGATGCACATGCCGACTTAATTACATAATGCTACAAAAACACGACAAAACGTAACATCGAAAGCGATAACATACGTTCTCTTGCTCAAGTTCAAGTTGTAGCTGCTTCAGTCGTTTCTTCCTCCGAGGCACCACGACCGGCGGGGGCAGTTCGCTGTGTGTGATGTACAGCGAAAACGGATCCATTACTCAACCTCATCAGCTCACAACACCGCAAAATAAACTAACACTACTTTATTATCTCTTTCATTTCACCACATGAAGCGATAGCTACCAGAAACAGGATGAACTTGACGTAAGCCTCACGACTGAGACGTACACAGTCTATGCGTAAACACCGATACATTTCTGGAACGTCGCAAGCGGCTTCACCTTGATTTTGAAACTGAGTTTTAAGGAGAGCCTGTGCTATTTTAATTTTATTTGAAATCTCATTCCCGACAGAAGTTCGTGCGGTGCACGGTGACGTGAAGTGTTTTTGCTAATATTAGCACTGACACGTTGGGTAACGCTTGTCTCGAAATTGTGCCGTCTCCAGTGACGTCGGGAAGACGAAAGCTTCATGCATCATACAAACGCCATGCCATGCTTGGGTGAGGGATGTCTCGGTTAGTGGCACTCACCACACTGTTAGAACAACTATCGAGTACAATGCGGCTCTGTCTCCTCTTTTTGAAGAGCGTTTTGTTGTGAATTCGGCAATGCACATAGATATCCACACGTTTGCGCAAGCGTCGCCTCAGGACTCTGATTCGTCTGCGATGTGGTACGATTACCGAGTCAGCGGGGCCTTCGCTGCTGCTTCTGTACGTCTTTGGAGGTAGCGCCGGGCTCGAAGGCGCAGACTTGCGTCGGAACGGCCGCGTGAATAGTTTGAAGAATGGTCTCGGCGGTATGATCGAGTGGAGATGCAATCGTAACACGTCCGACGACGCTTTAGATCCGATTGAGGAGCGATCCTGATAATCGAATGTAATCTTTAGCAATGCCGCTAGATCCATAGAAGAATCTACACCAGAAATACCTAGTATGTTAGTTAATTTCCATCACCTTTTTATTCAGTTTAAATTTAGAGTTAAATGCCCAAATCCTCAATTAAACGAGCCTAATGAACTATAAAACATGCATTCCTACCTGGTGATCAGGAGAGCTGCCATCCAAACTGTCAACTCCAACAGTCTCGGCAGACAGATCAGGACACCCACTAGGCGCCTCTTCACAACCCAGTTCAGCCAAGGCGGACCTGATCATTTCTGCTTGTTTGGCACATTTGCGTTCAGCGACGCGTAACTCCAGAAGTTTGATAGGCTCTGACGTCGTCACTGGCAGTGGTGGCGGTGAATGCCTGGGTAGTTGGAAAAGAGATTATGGTATGTATTGAATCAATTGAAGGTGATTTAATATTACAGTAGATAACAGCTCTATATTATGCATTATATCATCCGAAAGTATCAAAATTATCGAGATAAAGCCATCAACTTTTATGCCATAACGACTTCTAACACGAATTCTCTGGTACATAAAACCACCACACCTTTAGAAAAGAAAACCACTGCAAAAAAAAACCTGGTTAATATGTATTACTTCTTCCCTGCTACATCACTAGGAAAGGGCGAGGGGGCGAGAGCTTTAGGGGGCCGTATCTTTTGACCTTCAAAATTTGCAATTGATTTATTTCAATGCCAATTTATTTTAAGTTTTCATTATTTTGCAGCTTACCTATCAATTCCATTAACTCCATTGCTCAGTCCTGTATTATTGTTCTTGCAGACTCCATTCCCTATGATCTCCGGGCCCTGGAGCGCTGACTGTTTCTCCCTATTGTCTTGCAGGGTATTCTCGAGTTCTGTCAACTTCTCCTTCAACCACTCTACCGTGAGGTTGTCGACTGTCAGCTGGTTCGGTTGCAGCTTCCCGCTTGTGTCTTCGACTAAGCTCTCGTCGAAGTTAAACGTTACTGGCGTTGAAGGTGGCGATCTAACACAAATTGAATTATGATTAAAATCGTATTACTACTAGGGTATTCTAAAATTAATGAAACAAAGAAACCAGCAGTTTACTCATATTTTCATCACTATCCCAACCTGTTTGAGGTCGAGGCAACATGAGTCTTCCTAATTCCTTCCTATTCTTCAAGCCAGTCCGATAAACATAATTCTGTCTGTGTCATCTTTAAACGATTGACAGAGACAAAACATTTTAGCGGCAAACTTTAAAATATTTCTTTATAGAATTATAATCATAACTACATACATCTCTAAGTTCATATTACTCTATCGAATGATTATTTCATGAATTTCAAAAATCGAGGGGCCAAAGCCCAATGGAGAGGATACATAACATATTCTAATTAATAGGTGCAAAACATAAATAACGAGCCTTTAATATTTCCAATGTTGGGACACAGGCCTCCTGTCTTCCTCAAGTAATCTGTAATCCACCACACGGTAACATCACAAAAAAAATTGAGTGAATTTGAATTTCGCGGGGTTTTATAAATTATAAACTAGCGCTTGACCGCAATCCCGCCTGATGGTAAGCGGTGACGCAATTGTTGATGGTAAACCGCACTAGTTTATTAAGAGCCTATTCACTGTAGCCTTGAAGACACTCAAATTGTAGTCCGACGGAAACACCGCCGCTGGCAAATTGTTACAGTCCCTCGATATAAAGGAGGAGGCGAAACGCTTCGTCCGGATCGTAGTGCTTTTAACAACATAAGGGTGGAAACTCGCCGTACGACGCGACGGGTCGTCCGATGGTGGAACGGAGATGGGGAATTAAATCATTCAATTCCCTCGCACACTCCCCAAAATGCATCCTATAGCATCAAAGGAAGAAATAAGTTTAGGCATAGACGCAGAGATGACAATAACATGGTCTTAAAAGCCATAGTCTAAACATAAACATGTTTTATAATAAATTGCTTGTTTATTTCGTTAATCAAAACCTACACGTTGTAGACGCTAAAGAAGTCATAAAGATTTGGTATTTAATCTTGTAACGTTTATATTTATGGTTTAGAGACCCTAATTCTTACTAAAGCCATTAAAAAGGATTACGAAATAGGTATCTATTAACTATTTACAAAGATATTAATTTTATGCTGGAAAGCTTATCTGCGGTTTATATGACTCAGTGTGAACAAATTTGTAAATGTTTTGATAACGATGTTAGTTATTTTAGGGCTGATTTCATTCGAGACAACTTTTATTCGAGGAATGAGAGTGACGTTTGTCAAAAATTCATAATAATTCCTCTGATAAAGTTATCTGGTGTAGGTTGAAAAATCAGTCCTTAATGTCGTTTCGCCTAAGTTTTTACGATAATAAGGAAATAATGAAAACTTCTTTTTTTTTCCTTATTTTATAAATAACAGATGGTTTTAAACGTGTTAAACCGAAACACCAGTAATACCTTCTAAATAAATACCTTCAGGATGCGACCAAATCGCCAAACCATCGAAGTGACGTCACGTGTGGTTTGTAGGTACACTATTCCAAAGACTGTATTATGTGGTTTCAGATTTAAATATTTTCGTTTGTTCATAGAGTACTTCTATTAATTTTATACAAATGGTTTATAACTTATCCTAGTCAGTACCTACTTATTCCATTTAGTTTTATGATCACAAAATGTCTTACCACGAACTACTACAGCACCCTAATTGCATTGCACACTATTAAGCACAGTCTGAATCATTTTATAGGCCATAATAGAGCCACCACACTACTGTTACCGTTTGTGACGACTTACCGATGCGAGATTGGTTTTTCCGCATATGTTTACACCAAACGCAAGTACAGAAATAGACTGGATGCAGCTCCAGATCTTCGCGTTCAACTGTCAGAAATTAAGATTCCTTGGCAAAAAAAAAAATTAGGAAACCCTATTATAGGGTATTGCTTCATATTATACAGTCACGCCCTTTATACCTGGGGCTTTTATTTAGGTAATAAGTTTTCACTTATTTACATTTCCATTTTAATGTTTTTTTTTGTTTTCCTGATTTTATGGCGTGGCTAGCTGGCATATGGTAAATAATTTCATTGTTGCTGTGTTTTCTTGTGTTCATTAGTGTACAAAGTATTGTATAAAATCATGTGTTTTCTAAATGAACAGACAGCTGTGCTGCTGGGGAGTTTGTTCCGCTACTTCTTCTTTCCAGCGAAAGCACTAGGAAGTGGCGAAGCCCGAGCGTTTTGAGGGGACTGTCTTATGTAATATTGACATTTAAAAGGTGCTAATTCTCCAAGAAGAACAACTCGGATTCTAGCCTTCTTTTATTGCTACTATTGTAAAATTCAATTTAAAAGTGTATTATCGAATCATATCATGTCAATCGACTTCAGCTGCAGACCGTATCACGAATTATTTTAATATCAGCAGATCGTTAATATGCAACAGGAACAGAGTTGCAGAGAGAACAGACCCCTGAGGAACACCGGCATTAGCCGACATGGGCTCAGATGAGCATCCGTCTATAACAACTCGGAAATCTTTTTTTTCTTTTTTTTTTTTAGTCAGGCCAGGGAAAATGCCGTACGCTGGATGCTTACTCAAAAGGCCAGCGTGCCATACGCGGTCGAACGCCTTCGAGACATCAAGTGAGACAGCAATCACTTCTCCATTTCTCTCGAGGGCCTCGCCCCAGAAGTGACTGGTATACACTAGCCCCCAGCTGACCGATTGCGTAATATTGACGTTTAAAAGGTGCTGATTCTCCGCCTAATTTGAATAAATGACACATATTCGATTTTGTCTGCTCAACAATGTAAACAATACAATGAATGTTGTTGAACTGTCAAAAAAGGCATTCCTACTGTTAGTGTGTTACATAATTTACACTGCTGGTCGTACAGTCATCAACAAAAGTAGTTTAACAGTCAAGTTTTCAAAATATAAAAATTTATTTATTTATAGATTCTTTATTGTACATGTACACCAATCAAACATCGACCAAAATACATTCAACACAAAAAGATAGAATGGGCGGCCTTATCGCTAATGCGATCTCTTCCAGATAACCAAAGAATGGCAACTATATTGTTATTTTATACGTAATAAATATTTGAAGAATTGTTACAGAGAATTATTACCTAAAACTCTATGTTCCACAAATACAAAAATTAGGGTACTATAGGTACAGTTAACTACTAAAGCCTATTAACACTTTTGTTTTCGAATTCCGAATTCGAAATTCGAAAATTAATTACTGAGGAAAATAAGTAAAATCAAAAACGAAGTGACATTAAATTAAAGAACAACTCTGATTCAAGCCTTCATTTATTGCTACTGTGGTAAAATTCAATTTAAAAAAGTGTATTATCGATATTTAATATCTAACAACAACGTAGAAACAAAAAAGACGTGTGGCACTCGGGGACTGCCGCGGTAAAGCTATTGCATAGCATTTTGTATCAATTTATGCAATTATAATTATTTATTTATTTTATTTATGCAGTATTTCTTTTTCTTTGATATTAATTCAAGTTACACTTTTTGAGCGTGGTGACCGATAAGAAAACAAATTTTTCTTTTATTAAATAAATAAAAAGTTAATATTATTTAAAATATTTTTATTATTTTACAATACATGTGGGTTTTATTACCTTACAGTAGCTGTTGGTTATTCAGGAATATTTATCATTGAAACTATAGGTTTATGATAACTGAAATAAGAAACAAGTTTGCGACTTAATATCCTCTAAATACCTAGAAAATACTGCGCCAATGGTGGTCCCATATTTTGTTGTGGACTCTTGTGGATCATTATTCATTTTCAAATTCAATGTTTTTGATAGAAAAGTTGTCAACCGCTCTGATCGAAGGAAAACATCTTGAGGAAACCTGGGCTTTATAAGTCTGAAATCGCCAACTTGAGCAAGCGTGGTGATTACGCTCAATCCTTCTCTGTATGAGAGGAGATCTGTGCCCAGCAGTGGGACGATAAAAAGGTTGTTGATGATGAACGGCGTCGGTGTCGAATTATTTGTTATCAATTTAATATTTTCGAGCTGATCTTTAGTAACATAATCACTTTTGATTGCGTTAACATCTGACCGTAGAATTAATAAATCCTTCATCAACTTCTTTACGTACGTTCTACGTAGTCAAAGCAAACTGGTGGCAATTTGTGAAGGTCATATGTCACAAAAACTGGGATTGTTCGGGATCCGTGATTTTAAACACCGTAATCGTATATTTTAGGTCTTTCTGCTTTTTGTTCTTACGCCTCGATACATGTTTTTGTCTTGTCTTCGTAGAAACAAACAATAACTTTTTTGCCTCATCAATGTCTTCCTCAGAAAAAGCCGACGAGCATATTTTTATTAAACTTTCGTTGTTTCGTTTCGCAGATAACAATATTACAACTCGTACACTTAAATGTACTCGTATTAACATTGTTCACCGACATCTTTCTGTAATATTTTATTTAATAAAAACTTCAACTTCAACTCTTGATCTGGTCCCTGTGGATAGATACCACAATTTTGCCAATAACACGTGTAACAAATTATAGAAATTCTTTAAAAAAATATTTCACAATAATGGCGGATATCGCCAATAACAGTTGAAAAAACGGCCGTGTGAGCACTTTTTACTCTATAAAATCACGCGCTTTTATTTAGTAAACAAAGTGTTGTTTACTAAATAAAAGCGCGTGATAAATAATTTAAAAGTACAATGAAAAATTAGCGTGACATTCATCTTAGCTTTTCCGTTAAAAAAAAAGCTATTTTATAAAAACACTACTAAATTAATTTGAATAAAAGTACTTAATAATTAATTATATGAAAAGTTTTTAAGGTAGCCATGACAACGTCGATGACGTCTATGACATATCTCTATAGAAGACCTATTTCAGAGAAAAAATTAATCGCAAGTTTAGCACATCTCGACTATCAGTAACATGGCAAGTGTGTAGAACTGAGTTCGCGCCCTGCAATATGCATGCTCTTTTTGAAAATCTATAAATTGTTTTCAAAAGATGTAGTCGCACGCACACAAACATACCGTGCCGAAGACTGCCGAACTGAAACGACGTTAGACGATGTACGGCCACACCTCCGTGCCCGTCGGAGTGGGGAGCGTGAGGTTTTTTCGTTACGGAATTTCTGGATTCGGTCCCCGCGCTCAAGGCCCGCGATAGAAGCTATGCAATAGCTTAAAAATATAGAAGAAAGGCTTAATTAAAGACAACTAAAACAATCGTAATTTACTTGAATGGCCTCAAACATAGCCTTTGAAAGTAACGGTCAGTTCCTAAATACCTCTGATTCACACAATCTTTACCTTCGAGGTTTCGACTACTCATCGCGCATTGTCGCAACGATCACTTTTAAAAGCCAACCATAGAGTTATTAGTCATTAAAATTATTTGAGGTTTTAGGTCGATTTTCATATTTTTTTTTTTTTTTTTGTATTAAACATAAAACTTCCGTAATTTTTGTGCTTTATTGTAAATCAAATTTGATCCAAACTTAAACATTCAACGTCAAAGTAAGCCTCCTTGTTCTTTCCTGCAAAAACCGTCAATGAAGGAGCTTTGTTAAAACCTTTTAGGAAGACATCCCTTGTCTCGTTCATGCAGTACTTAGCAAGGCAATCCATCAAGAACAGTACTTACTTACACTGGCTTCGGCCAGTTATTGCATCCCGCGTGAAATGATTATTTCACTTAAGAGGGAACTCTAGTGGTGTTTTCTCTATACAAACGTTTTCCGCCGTTTTCTTCGCGGATAATGCTTTTAGGGCATTTTTTACCACAATCTTACACCGTGATTGTACGTGCATTATTTGATTATATATTTAATTTTAATCATATCATTTGATTTTTCCCAAACTTAATTAATAAAAGAAATACGACACTTCAAAATCGCGAATAATAACCCATTTTTACCGTGATGTTCAGATGACTATTAGACAAACGTGATAAGTTTTTGACAAAAAAGATAATAATAGAAGTATAAGTATACTTTTCCTCTAAATTTTGATATAAAAATAATTGAGATCTGTCGTGCTTTGAAAAAGAAAACAGCGGAATACGAAACCTCTTTTGGTCAACGTTTTCGTAGGTAAAATCAGCTTGCAGTTGCAGCTTGAGCTGCAACTGTCCTTTTCGCACTTTACCGGGAGAGGTTGGAAGCAGCGCGACGGCAATAGTTTCTTCAAATACCTATTTTCCAAATTCCTCGGCACTAGAGTCCCCTCTTAATATAAAATATATCGTTCCCCGTTACTTCGTTTTCGCTTGGCGTTCTCTCTGACTTTTATTCCCTTTCCTCGGCTCCTAAGGGTCGTAGCGTGATGTTAAGTATGGTCTACCAAATGCAAAAATATTATTTCAAAACCGACTGAGAGTTCCAGAGATCAGCGCAGTCTAACATAAAACTCTTCAACTTTTACTATTACTAAAGATTAGAATCTGTATCATCTCCTTTTCATTTAGTATCTCCTTTAATTCTAGTCTGCCTCTGCTTTTCCACAATCCTAATCTGTGCTTTTAGGTGTACAGACACACACACACATCAAGCTACTACAATCTGACAGATTTCTTTATTAGATTTTCAACTTTATCTCTAAAGCATTAAAGCTCAAGGTTGATTAGGAATATCTGACAGTTTCGGGTAGCTTGACTTGCTATCGTCCGTACCTTTATTTAAAAACTAGCTACCACCTGCAGTTTCACCCGGGTAGGTTTCGATATGTTTTTTTTTATATATTCCGCTTCTATTGATCGCAGCGTGCAGTTATATAGCTTAAAGCCTTCCTGGATTAACGGGCTATCCAACGCAGAAAGAATTTTTCAAATCGGAACAGCAGTTCCTGAGATTAGCGCGTTCAAACAAACAAACTCTTCAGCTTTGTAGTATATTAGTATAGATTATACTAACAATATTTTTGCACTTACATTGCCGAGTTCAATGTTTGCGTTACCTACATATATCATTTTACTTTCTATAGCATTCTTGCCAAACGATGTGTCGGTAATATTTCATGATGGTGCACATTTACAGTTAGCTGGTGATTGAAATTCAAGAATGAGTCGTTATAAAAGAAACCTATTATGAATATGTAATTGCGAAATTTTAATTTCTCATCCGCGAAATTATTTAAAGCACCTATTCAAGTTTTCTTCGTTCATATATCGTGGTCATTAATTTCTTCACTAATCAAGTTTTTAGATTTTCACAATTATATGATTCATGGAAACTTCTTCAATAGAAACGTTTCGATGATCTTCGGCTTAGCATAAGAATATACTCTTTATTATGTACACCATATAAATTACAGATCATAAATATGAAGATTTTGACTGTCTTATCGCTAAGAGCGATCTATCTTTTACCGAAAATCTTTGAAAGGAATACCAAGGAGATCCGGAGGAGTTTTGATTCCACCTTCATCCATATGCATCAGCATATTTTTGTGTGACAAAAAGAAATGTTTCGATTTTGTTCGCAGTGACTAATTATTTATCTAATACTAGCTGACCGGCAAACGTTGTTTTGCCATATAAATAATAGATTAAATTACTAAAATGGCTATTAAAAAATAAGGGTTGATCGTAGAAGGGTGAAAATTGGGGATTGTATGTATTTTTGTATGTTGTATCATAAAAAAATAGAAATTAAAAATTTTGTCCAAAAAATTAAAAAAAAATTTAGGGGTGGACTACCCCTAAGATTTAGGGGGATGAAAAATAGATGTTGGCCGATTCTCATAGATACCGGATAAGCACAAAAAATTTCATGAAAATCGGTCGAGCCGTTTCGGAGGAGTTTAATGTCGAACACCGTGATACGAGAATTTTATATATTAGATTTTAAGGTGCAACTAGACCGGAGTAGATAGGCTTCTACTCAATATGTGTTACATCATATTAAACATATACAACCGTAGACATATTTAAAAATATATTTCGTGTCAGCAATTCTTACAACTCTCTCAAATTTCGCAAACGTTTAAAAATAAAACTACACAATCAACCTATAACTTATTGTCATTGCCTATAATTCGATTCCTAGGACACAAGTTTCTTTCCTGTCCACTGTCCGGGTCACAGCGCTTTGGTAAATTAATCAAGCTAGACATCAACATATTGACTTACTTGTACTTTTCAATAAACTCCTTGTATTCGTCCTGTGGCCTCAGGTTCTGTATGGTGGTCTCTATTTTGGTCTGGATCTCCCTGAACTTGTCTGTGCTGAAATCTGACCTCTGCACCACCTCTAGGAGAACGCCTTTCCTGTTGAACAAACAGTATTGTCGATTAACATTCATCAACTTCATTATTATCATGTGTTGAGGCTATTGTTTTTAAAGTATGTCGCATTACTATAAAGCATTGCAATTATTTCTCATGCTTTTATTATTATTCTCTTGTAGCAATATTTAGATTAAGCTATGCGTTCTTATGCCCATTTTTGTTTTTGTTGTCTTTTTTTATGTTATAAACTTAAGCTTGATTGCGATCCCGGCTTATGGTAAGCAATAATGCATACGTGGATGGTAGTGCGCTCTAGGCTATCTAGGCTATTATTATTACCTCTAGTCTTCAAGACACTTAAATTGTAATCTTACGGGAAGACCGCCACACGCAAATTCTTACAATTCTTCAATAAAAGAGGAGGCGAAACGTTTCGTCCGAATCGTAGCGGTGTCAACAACATAAGGGTGGATACTCGCCGTACGACGGACCCGATGATGGATTGGTGGGGGTGGAATTTATTTTTTATATAAGTTATAAACTAGCGCTTGACCGCAATCCCGCCTGATGGTAAGCAGTGACGCAATCGTTGATGGTAAAGCGCACTAGTTTATTAAGAGCCTATTCACTCAGAAAAACTGAGCGGATAGGAAGGAAGACAGCAGTTGAGCGAGGTGATGCAATGTTAGACCAACGATGCTGCGCCAAAGGGAGATTGATCTGAAGAGCCTATTCACTCTAGCCTTGAAGACACTCAAATGGTAGTCCGACGGAAACACCGCCGCTGGCAAATTATTCCAGTCCCTCGACGTACGTGGTATAAAGGACGAGGCGAAACGCTTCGTGCGGATCGTAGTGGTGTTAACAACTTAAGGGTGGAAACTCGCCGTACGACGGGTCGTCCGATAGTGGAACGGAGATGGGGGAATTAAATCATGCAATCACCTCGCATACTTACTCCCCAAAATGCATCCTATAGAACACCGAAAGGCTGGCTACTCTACGCCTGTGCTCTAGGCTTTGGAGACCGTCTCGAGTTAAATCAGGCTCACCAATCAGCCTCTTCGCACGCCTCTCCACTGAATCCAAACTGGCCAGGTGACACTTAGCAGCACCAGCCCAAATGTGGCTGCAGTACTCCACACACAAACGGACATATTTTTGTACAACATTAGAAGCTGCCCCGGTGTGAAGTACCGCCTGACCTTTGCGATAACGCCAAGTTTCCTGGCAGCCACCTTGGCCTTGGACTCAATGAACCGCCCAAAATTTAGGTTCGAGGAAATCTCAACTCCCAAAAGCTGAAGGCGGTCGGTACACTCCAATGACACATTTCGAAAAGTAGGAGCCAAGGTGACCGGGCTTCTTTTATTGGTGAAAAGACACGCCTGTGTTTTGGCGGCATTGAATGCTACAAGATAGGCATTGCCCCATTCGAAGACTGCCTGTAGTGCAACATTCGTTCGCTCTACCATAGCGTCTCTTTCGGACCGGATTGATTTCCTACTAGCCCGAGCATCCGGCAGGTATCTCTCCACAACTGTGCTGTCATCTGCATACCCATAGATACCGGGCATCAGCAGATCATTAATATGCAGCAGGAACAGAGATGCAGAGAGAACAGACCCCTGAGGAACACCGGCATTAGCCGACATGGGCTCAGATGAGCATCCGTCTACAACAACTCGGAGGGACCGTTCAGTCAGGAAGTCTTTTACCCAGCCAGTCATTCCAGGGGAAATGCAGTACGCTGGAAGGTTACTCAAAAGGCCAGCATGCCATACCCGGTCGAAGACCTTCGAGACATCAAGGGAGACAGCAATCGCTTCCCCATTTCTCTCGAGGGCCTCGCCCCACAAGTGAGTAGCATACACTAGTAGGACCCCAACTGACCGATTGCGGCGAAACCCATACTGTCGGTCACTGAGGAAATCGTTACCTTCCAGGTATGAAGAGGCGCGAGTTCAACACACGCTCCATAATTGTGCAAAGTTGGGTGGTGATCGAAATCAGCCAATAGTTGGTAGGATCGGCACGACTACCCTTTTTGGGCACGGGGCTGCACGTTGGCAAACTTCCAGGACTTGGGCACTATACCAATCCTATTTGAATTTTCTTATAGGTTTTGCAATTAGCAGGGTAGTATTAGGATATTAAATGAAATAGTTATACAATACAATTTAAAAATTATTGATGATTATAATTCTTTAGTCATATTTTTTTTAAATCACGAATCATATTTTAATCAATATACAACATTACAATAACCATTTGAGTTTCTTGGGTGTACCTTGGCGAATCCCAAATAGGAACCAAGAGGCCTAGGCAACAATGTAAATAAAATAGTAGATATTATGTGCATGTTTTCTTTAGGAAATCATAAGATCCTGTCCTGTAAGATAAGTTCGGTTGACAATTTTAAATAGATACATGCAAGGGCACTCTAACTATATCTAATGAAAAGGTAGCCCCAAAAATCTGATTGATCGTGTTTAAAATAACGGCTAAGCTATTAAATCACCTGATTTTCATAATAGTATTCGTTCCCAATTACTTATTTCAATTAATCGATGTGTTTCGTATGTGACTTCATTATCGAATAATTACAGTGATTCACATACAATTTTATCGACATTAATTGCATGTGCATAGTCGATATCAGCTTTGATTATTTTTTTTATCACAGAACATTTATTTTATTAATTGTTGTTAAACAGTATATCATCAAATCAAAGCATTTATTTCAAATAAACTAGTTACAGGCACTTTTGAATTGTCAGAAGGTCGGTCAGTCAGTAAGGTGAAGCTAGTCGCCCATTCCAAAGAGAAGGTACCTATGGAGAATAACGGACAAGAAACTCCATGGACACTCTTTTAAATTATCAAGCTATTGATACAAATATTTGCTTACATCATTCATTTTGAAATCAATCGTGTGAGAACGATGCAGAAATATATTGTACGCTGAGAGCGTCCATTATGGAAAAAAACAACAATTCAGAAATTAAAATACGCCGTGGCAGCTAAGAGATGACCAGTCCCCTCTGACGGCGTCCGTTCACGAACATGACGTATGGATCAGCATCATTCAGCTCAACCATATTGAAGGGAACCTAATGATCCAACACACACGCCACCACCAGCGAGACATTTGAGTGAGCATGACATACTCTCAACAGCCATAGCACAATCAAGTCAATAAAAGACTAACCCAACAAATAGATGCTTTACAGCAAGTACATCGTGCTCACACATCATCATCATCAACCTTTTTATCGTGCCACTGCTGGGTACAGTTCTCCTCTCATACAGAGAAGGATTGTGCGTAATCACCACGCTTGCTCTATGCAGTTTGGCGATTTCAGACTTATAGTCCAGTTTTCCTCAAGATGTTTTCCTTCACCTTGTACTCAGCCTCAAACAGATATAATTAAATAAAATATCACTAATGATAATAATAAACGAAGAAGATATCATAGCCTTTATCAGTTTATTAATATGTATGTCATTAATTTTTTTTTCATATCTTTAACGCTAACTACCTGATGCTCTTTACCAGACAGGTTGAACATCTAGATAGTACATAAAGTTAAGAATGTCTTATGTATACCTACAATATTTCAAGTCTGAAGTTTCAGTACCTACTGCTTCTTTTGCGGAAATTGTTCTTTAACGGATTAGCATTTTGCAACCACCCTAAACATTACTCTGTCATTGTCAAAATATTTCTAAACGAAAGCATTGATAAGACTTTTTTCAAAACCAAATACGTAAGTAGTACATCAACATAACTAGGTCTGCAGGTTTTATTACAATAAGCTAAACATGCTGATGATGAGGGCACCCTGCCACTTTTCGTGAATCCAACTTGATCCCTTGGTGAAACGTGGATCCACGCGAGAAACGATGGCGTTTTAATAGTGTCTGTGTCTGTGTAATTAGGTAATTACGGTATTCAACCAGCAGGGTAATTGCGTAACACACTATCAGTAACAATGGAAACCTTTTGACAGTTCAACAAAATTCATTGCCTTAATAAGGTTGTTATGAAAATACACTTTACGAACATATGGAGCAATGGATTAGCAGTATGGTTCGAAATTATTCCAATAGGGTAGTTGACAAAAATAAACTAATTACTCCGTCAGTCAGATTTCCAAAAAATACTAGACACGTATTTTCTTTTTTCATATAAACAAAAAATGAAGACGAAACAGAGCGTTGAAAACTCGTGTAACGTCACTAGCGAGCAGTGACGTCACCAGCTACCACTCCTGATCTTTGATGCCTTTTATATTTGTCATTTTTTATTGATTTGATAAAACAAAATATACGTATCCAATATTTTTCTATAATCTGAAAGACGGATTAAATAGAATCATTTTTTTTTCCCGGAAACATCCCTCCCTATTGATAGTAATAGTGTTTTACGCAATTGGAGTACTGATACGGAACTCCACTACAAAAAATGGCAAATGCATGGAACACCTTCGTTTTAGCAGTAATCTTAAAAGAGTTGAATGGAAAACCAAGGGGGCTTTAATGACACGCCTGCATGACACATCACTAACATTAAACGACACGACACGGTTGGAGCAAGTGGCTGAGTTGTGGTTCAAAGCCTGAGCGCCATATAGTAGAACCCTGTACGAACCAAGATGACGCAGTAGCCTCGCCCTGTCGCCGCTGCTGGTCCATGAGCGTGGGTAATGCAGCAGTCCGTAGTGCCCTCTCGCACTCTGTAGCCTCAGCCAAAAGTAGGACATACTCGTTGTGTGCCCTATGTAGTCGTCTGCAGGCCTTGCCGTATTTGTCTCTGGTTTCGTCTAGCTTGCGACCACCTCGACTCGTTGGACCTGGAAGATGGAAAAGAAGAAGTTGTTAGAGTCGGTAATAAAATAAGGTGGTGCAGGCTTTTGTGGAGATTGAATCTGTCAAGATATATCAGCAGAAATCCTTACCAATATTTTAAACGTAAAAGTGAATTTGTTTATTCTGCTTTCACACCTAAACTACTGACGGATTTGGATGAAATTTGGCATACAGAAAGTTCATGACCAGGAATATCATATAGGATGCTTTTTATCCCTATAGTCCCAATGGATCAAAACTTCCGCGGATGAAGACGCAGGGCGCAGCTAGTAATAATATAAACATGTAACGCAAATCCACAGCAGCACTATGCGGAACTTGAATCGAAATTATCTGTTACAGAACTTACATATGTATAATCATGCGCCACTCTGTAAGCATGTTTTTTGTAACTGTATATTAATAGCACGAATTATATTATTCCAGTCTTCCAAATTAAGATCCACTAAGACCACCCACAGAGTTGATGCTACCTACATACACATACAACTGCAAACTTTGTTTGTAGAACAGAAACGAATTTGATTCTACTCTAGAAAACTAATAAAAAATCTTACATTTAAGGTAGTTCTCCTCGAACTTTGTCCTCATCTGTTTATAGGACTCGAGGCACTTTTGGTACTCGCTTTGTTTCCTCTGCACCTCCTCTGACAGCTGTAGACAATAAAAAAGCAACGTTAATATTTGTTTTGTTAATATTAATTTTATCTAAAAGAATATCCTTTCAAATCATCTAGAAATACAGTTTTTAACATCGATCCAAATATATCCGGGATTTCACAATCAAGGCCCAGGTGTTTAAACTGAGCGTCGATAAACCAGTCAGTCTGGATATCTCTAAAAGGGCATGCGTATACGCTGACAAAAGAGTAACCTGTTAAGCAGGAAAATTACGTAGGAAACCATTTGTGTTTTCCAAAAGTAAACCAGTTTTTTGCATTTCAAGTTCTCAAGTTTGATATAAATGCGTCAATACACCCCTACGTGGAATTATTTATCTGTACATCTATATCGAACTATTAAATAAAGCGATAAATCGCCAATGAAAACAGATGCGCTTGAATAATGAGTGAAGCAGTAGAGGCGCGCGCGCAGGTGTGGGACGAACAAATCATGCTAACAACGAGATTTATTCTCTCATCGCGCCCTCACGTTAGCGCCTTGGTGTTTAGTTGGTAGCAACATTTATCACCAAACCTTTTGTTCATATTTTATTACAGCACTCTAAAAAACGGACAAATACAATATCAAAGGCAAAACACAATATTCATTAGAAAAAAATTACGACATAATAAGGTATATAAAATCAACCAATCCAATCATTAATATTTATCGATAAAAGTTTTATCCGACAGTAATTTCTCGTGGAAACACATTCGCGTATACATATGGCCTTATTAACAAACGTTATCGAACCAAAGCTTCCATAAATGTTCTAATTGAGAAGAAAACTCTAGTAATGGTTGCAATATGAAAGTTTTCTCACGGCCATACTCGTTTCATATATGCTTTAATTAAATATACGACGAGTTAATGACACTGAAATTGTCTTCCTCGACTATTAGACCGCGCTGTGTGGGTATAGTCACGTTTTTTAGCATAGCCATTAACAAATAAATGCTAATCTCAAATTGCTTCTTTATTATGAAATAGGTAAAAAAATGGCTTCCTACTAAATGATTTGTATGTAGGTACATATTCATTTATGCAAATGTATTGTGCTTTATGAGGCTATGTATTATGCAATGCGTTGCTTACTACTGCTGAAATATGTATATGGTTGTTGACTATGGCCATCGGAGTTTGGATATTTATACATACACATACATATCTTGTTTTGGAACTAGAGAAAGTGAGGAAATAAATCAAAGTAGAATTCTATGGTCAGGAGGAGGATGTTTCTGTTGGAGACTTGCAAACAAGACAATCTTTTCTACGAAATTAAAAAAAAAACTATTATTCGAGGAATTATAACGATAATATTCCCATAGATCCTAGGCCTTCTTAATAAGCGGGAGTGGGCATGGTTTGAACCACCATGCGGGCCCAGTGTGGGTTAGTAGATTTAACAAGTTTTTAATTTTTTTGGTTCCAGGTCGGTTTCCTATCGATGTTTTCCTTGACCGTTCTGAAAGAGGTAACGATAAATAATTAACATGAAATAAAATGCTTCTCTGCGTTCGAACCAAATGACCTATTATGACTACAAGTCGCGTCGCGGCCCAATAAATGAAATATATCATAAATGTCAGATGACTATAGCCGTCAAACATAAACAGCAGACATGTTTTTTTTCAGATAAAATAATAGAAGTAGTTCAAATTAATGGCTTTATAATGCCAATATGTAGTTGCTAAGCCATAATACATATAAAAACAAAATATTTTCAATCATTATTGATGTATATGTGAATGCTTCGAAAAATCATAGATACATGGATTACAGCAAAATTATGATAATGTTCCCGATATTCATGTTGCTTTAGCTGCGTTGCGTTTGATTTAATAGACATAGGTAGTTGAATGAGCATGGGCATGAATGGTAATGGACTTAGCTCAGGAACGTCTAAACAAAATAAACAATCTAGTCTGGTTATATGTGCACGGTCTTAAGTAGTTGAAGGAGCACAAAGCCAAATAACCTTTTTAATTTATGTTGTACGTGTATCCTTTGTTGGAGATCGTCAATAAACAAACAAATCAAAACAAAATAATTATAGTCTAGTGTTTAACCGCAATCCCGCCTGTCGATAAGCAGTGATGCTATCGTTGATGGTAAAGCGCACTAGTTTATTAAGAACCTATTCACTCAAAAAAAAAATGAGTGAATTGGAAGGAAGACGGCAGTTGAGCGAAAGGTGATGCAATGTTTAACCCAACAACACGACCAACGATGCTGCGCCAGAGGAAAATTGATCTGGAGACCCTCCACAACCAAACTCCCGTTACAACTACATTTGGCGCATCGTACCTAGCACACATCGCAACATAACTGCTCAGACACGTTCTCCGTATGGCTTCACCAGACATCATGAAAAATCGCTTGGCGGCAAGATTTTGTCTAGTGGGTGGTAACTTCTGCCGGCAGCCGATATTATGGCCTGCCACAAGAAACAGATGGGATCTTTTCTCCTCATCATTATTATTGTTTGGCAAATCTTTTCCATTAGTAACATGATTATTATTGACATTTACAAGTATACCAAGATGGACCTAACGATTGTTCCTTGAGGAACCCAAAAGGTAATCATGACGTTAACATATTTGAGACGTTAAACAGTTTAAATCTATTTAAATAGATTTAAACTACTTATTACAAAACAATTAAAACTATTGATTTGTTCACTACGTTAAAAGTACGCGTCATTTATTGTAACATTCGGGGTTTTTAAGTTATTTCATAAAGTACGTACTAAACAACGTATGTAACACAAGTACGCCTTTAGATTTTTTTTTTTCAATTATGCTCTCAGCACAGGCAATTACATTCGAAAACCAAATAAACAAAATAGCAAATTTATCTTTTTTCTGCAACTAAACAAAAAAGCATCATAAGAAATCGTAACACATCAAATCATCATTAGATGAATCATATGAACCATTATCGCCGGGAGGAAAAACGCATCAAAATTAATTTAGTTTGAAATTAAAATTAAGTATATTAAAAGTAAAGAACAGACATTATCGCTTCAAACGTGCGAAAACTTTAAATACTGCTATCAATCTTAATCAAGCCAGACTGAAGACATTTTGAAACCCTTAGTCATCCATACTACAATTCTCGGCACTGCTTTCGGTGTAGCAATTTGTTCCGTACATAACTTAAATAAATCCCAGAATAACTCTTTCAGTATATCATGTATTACATTTCCCTTCAGAATGTCCAAGAACCTTTTAATTACTGACTTCTTTGTCTCAATAATTTCTTTACACCTCTATTTTACCTCCAAATCGCGAGATAATAAGACGAAGAGATTCGAGCAAAATATATTCAATATTAAAATATGACATTGATATTCAAGGAGTACATGCTAGCTAGTAGAACTCCACTTTTGCGTAAGAAAAATAAACCAAAATAACAGTATCCGGTCGTCAGCGCATATTTCGAGAGCTAACGGCAACATTTCGTGGCTGGTTTCGCATATCAACAAAAAAAAAAACGATATTAAACAAACAGATTTGGTTCAGAATAAATGGCGGTTTTGGTCACAATAATACTGTTTTCTTTGTACCAACAAAATCTTTAAAAAAAAAGTTTGCATTGCAACAATAACATTCCACGTTCACATTAAAGCTCTGTGGTTCACATCGTAGTCTTGAAGAGTTTCTTGGATGTGTCATTCCTTAATTTAAAATTCGAATTTAATTTAAATTACGAATTTATTATGATTTTTAAATATAAATACTTATCCGCATTCCATGTGGTTGAGCTAAAATAAGATTTAAAACGCATAGGTGCGATCAAATAACCCATAATGTGAACTCCATTAAAGTTGTTCTGCTTAGAATTGATTGGCAAGTAACATTATCATATTTAAGTCTATGTAGGTACATGCGCTGCTTTATAACTCCAAAATCAGCGATAACTCTTTAGAATCTTGTTAGGTATGGAAAATACTAAATCTGTCGAACAATATTTGGAGTGTCCCTCTAGTTCCTCTTTCCTAATTTTGTTATGCCCGACATTTACAATAACATTCTGCAAAACCTACCACTTAAGGTGGAAGCAATAATTAAAGTATTTAATATTTAGATTACCTACTACCAACTTCTGTCGAGTTATTATAGCAACCGAATTATAACATCATGTTTTCACTTCTCGATTGAAGATCACTTCTGTGTTTTTCTATCCTCACAATTTCACAACATACAAATCCAAATGAAAGGAAAGTGAAATCGAACAAATATTACAGACACTTTATTATTAGAACATCTTCGGAAAGCCGTTGATAATTATAAGAATTTGAAGTATGTGACTTGCATTACCGTTAAAAGAGGACAATGAATACTGTAATTTCCACGTGATTGTCATGCTCATGTTTCAGTGAAATAAATCTTGCAAAAGCAGTCATAATGAGACAGGTACCGTTTGGTATATTATAATTTATAATATACCTACGCTACGTTATACGTTAATGCACACAATCACTTTGGTAATCTTCTTGAACGTTTTATTGCGTAGAAGGTTCTAAATTATACATACATATACAATCAAATTTAAATATTTAGTTCCAAGATTTATTTGTTCATGATAAGGATCTCAAATCGAAGGGTTCGTAGCTAAATCAGCCACACAGGTCGATTGATCAGGTTAAACTACGCTTGCCGCGGCTGGTCTATGGATGGGTGACCATCTTACATACCGAGACCCCTCCACATTAAATTTCGTCATTTGTAGATCTTTGACAGTCGTAAGTCGTAATGGGTCGTCAGAAGTCTGAAAGTCTAACGACCAGTCTAACATGGGGTATCGCATTACCCGATAACTTGTTGTGGGGGTCAGATCCGCTCCATGTTAAATACTGGTATTTAGCTGAATTCGGTTAGACTGGAAGCTGACCCCAACGTAGTTAGGAAAAGGCTAGGCCTCTCTCCTCTGTCGGCAAAGGACGATGATGATGAACTCAAATCAACAAGTTTGAATGTTTCCTGAGTAAAAAAGTTGATTCTATTTAGTCCGTCCGTCATTCAGATTATAGAAAAATATTGGATGCGTATATTTGTTTTATCACATCAATAAAAATTCACAAAGATAAAAGGTATCAAAGATTAGAAGTTGGAACTGGTGAAGTCACTCGATGCTGAAAAGTGTAACAAGGAGTGAATCCCAAGAGTTTTCAACGCACTATATCGTCTTCATTTTTTGTTTATATGAAAAAAGAAAAAATACGTGTCTAGTTTTTTTTGAAGTCTGACCGACGGACTAATTAGTTTTTGTTAGTCAACTACCCTATTCTATTTATACAACGTTATTTGTTGTTCATGCGAAACCCGAATGTGTGCAGTATTTTTAAGTAAAGAATCTGTGTACAAAATCTCAAAAAGATATCATGAAAAACCACAGAGTTATGAGCTAGATTCTCCTAACTTGGTTGTCCCAACAAAAATATGGTCAATACACCGCTCGCCCGCCCGCGCCTGTAGCGGCACGGCGCTGGGTTGCCTGTCTCACTGTGCTCCTAGTACTATGATCTTTGATGATTTCTAAATGTATTTGTGAAAAAATATAACATGGCGTAAAAATGATCGAAATCGATTCAGTTGAATCGATTTCGATCATTTTTACGCCATGTTATATTTTTTACAACGTTATTTTTACTTTATACGTAATCTGAACACAGTTTGTTCAGAATAAGCAACTGCTTATTCTGAACAAACTGTGTTCAGATTACGTATAAAGTAAAAATAACGTTGTATAAATATAAATGGTCTTTACAGAGCTTTATTTGAAAATATGCCACAAGCTTATATGTATTATAAAAGTGATGTAGTCTGCCTTGAAAGAATAATGAAAATATAGGAATGTTAACACAAAGAAAACTAAACAAAAGTTATGCACGTTGGAGGTTCCAGTACAGAACCCTGCGGTAAACCACCAACACTGACGCCGTTCGTTGACTCTTCCACTCTCGCTCTTAGTAAATTCGCGAAGATTTTCAAACATTATTATCATCAGGAAAGAGCACCCATAATAAATGTTTCAACATTTTCAATAAATGTGTACCTATACATATTTTAAATAGACAACAATATCGGTTAAAGTCAAATATCTAAAATTGCTATGCTCTGCATATTTATGAAGACAATAAGGAATAATCACTGCGCAAAGACTAATGACAAAGCACGAAGTGTATCGAATAGCATTATCTTGAGTCACAGAGCACAATAAAATTGTAGAATGTTACTTAATAGACATATATTTACCTTATTTACATAAGATCGTATAAGCGAGATTAAAAGTGAAATCTTAAAAACATACGCGTAGATAAATGCCAATAGAATTTTCGTTCGTCTGTCTGCCAATAGAGAAAGTTGCAATGCAATAAATTGCAATAGTCTTGTGCAAACAAAAACCTGTCGGGGCTTGAGAACTACTATAAGAAATACAAGTGCTATGGTTAGTGTAGGTGTCGTAAACAAAAGCAGAAAGTAACAATGTCATATGCACGGAAGGAGACAAAGTAACGGTTACCAAGAACGGTGTCTGACAACGTAAAACCCTCATTTTATGTGAACGTTGTTAGATAAGAAGTCTATATTTTTACTTTTACGATAGAAATAAATCTACAAGTGAGCATTTGTAAATGGGCTACCTAACTGTTCTTGTAAAGTTACACTCAATTGTTCTGAGTGCAAGTACCACAAAAACGTGTTTTCTTGATAAGAAAGCTTATAGTTATCGCATAAGGCAACAAGTTTATTGCAGCTAGAGAGATCTGGGGCGTTCTAAGATAACTTGTTGCATTTCCTATAGTGCGACGCCTCTTACAAGTATGTATATCAATTCGTAAATTACTTACAATTCCCCAATGGAACGAAGGCATGAAATAAGGTCGGTGTAGAATTAGAATCCAGAATACTGTATTTCATTCCTGCTACTAAGAGACATTAGCAAGAATGTGTGTAGATATTTATAAACATAAACTTGCAACTCTATTGTCTGTGACCCACATTCATGAGATGCGGCATCACGCGGCCACTCACATGCATGCCTTTGCCTTTGACTCCACTTGAGGATGTCTTTATTTGTATGGTTGCCCATCGAGACACGTCATCGACACTAATCGACAGAATGGCAAATTGACGTCATACGACAATGGAATTCGAGGCTAACAAAAAATCTTGCGATTGTACACAATATTATCTACTGTGATTACACATTATACATTAAATTTAAGAAGCCGTAGATATTTTTGTGGCCGTAAAGCCATGGATATTTTAGGACATTTCAAAGCTTCATCTATAGAGATGTGGTCCTGCTTTACGGTAAGAAAATATAACATAAACCCTGACTAAATATTGACAAATTGTGGTATTAACGATGAAGGCAACATCGGTACATTAGACCAAAGTATGGTTGACTTCCAAGAAGCGTCAGCAGAAATTGGTCCCGTGAGAAAATATGTGCATAAAGTGAAGCACATCGAATAACTGCCATTATTAATGATTTTTTATTAACAAGTAAGTTAACAGCTTTGCCATATTTGACGCCAACCGCACCATGTTTTATGTCTCGGAAAAGCTTTTTCTTGTTTTTAAGAAAGACGTAGTCCATACTAAGCTGCTAGAAAGCAGACAGAAACAATTTTTACAAATAGCGTAACCATGTAACTTGAAGTGGTCCTTTGAATGTTTATGGTAAGTATATTTTGAGTGTATACTTGGAGTTTTACCGAGCAAATGCATAAAAACAAATAATCAAACGTAAGCAAAAAAAAATTGATATAAAACATGACCTGATAAATGTTAAAACGCATAACCATCACCAAAGACATCTAAATAGGCCAACGTGTAGTTAAGTTAACAAACGGAAAACAACTCGAAATTTGTTGATAAGTAAATAATACCACTAAGGACTTAAACGCAAGCTATTTCGTAAACCTCTGAAGATTGCTCAAAATCCGTGGAAGAGAAAAGGTAAAAATTAAAACTGTGTGACAAAACCCGCTGTACCAATACCAAGCTGTAATGACGTTAACCAAGATTCTTTGAGCAATACCGCTGACGGTAGAGAAAGCGTTTTTCGTAGAAACGATAAAACATGATGCACTTTTTACGTCGATTCTTTAGGAACCGGAGTTAAATGCTTCTCAAACAACAAAGCATTAAAGCAATTTGAATATAAGGAACACAAAAAAAAAATTACATTATTCTAATGGAATTCTGGCTTAAAACCAAATCTTATTTTCCTTCTACGTTTCGTTCAACATGTGCCAATATCTCACTTCCCTGTACATATGTCATAGTTTAGCTAGCAATGGTATTCACACCAGCTCGAAATCATATAATGTAAGGTAATAAAATATTTGCAGTACGATGTAGCCTACCTACTTGATTAATCTTCAAGTGGCTTCTAACGACACTCTTGGGAAAATAGGTGTGCTCATTACCGGCGCCAGCTTCAAGATATATTTACATAATATTTTATAATATGATATAAACTTTGTTTAAACAAATAAACTAAATAACACCATTTATATTCAAGAGCTTGGATTTTATAAGCGTTATGACCAATATCACTTCGTTTTCAAACAAATGTGAGGTCAGTGGTAGGTCGCATAAAATTCTCATTATTTATAAACAATACTGTGAAGTGTAAAAAATATTGTTAAGAAGAAGGTATGTTAATCCTATGCATCCAGTTATACCGATAAAGTACTATACATTGTATTTATACATAACAGATTGAGAGATTTGGGAAACAACTTCTTTCTGTAATTTTTGAAGCCGTTAGGAACTAATCAATTTTTTTTTACATATTTATAGAAATAACCGGTCCTGGGTTTGGTTTCTGTAGGTGCTTTATTTTTTGTAAATAACTTCGTAATTCATTTCATTTAATAATATCTTCACTTTTACTATCTATACTCTCATAATAGAGCCAATACGATCACGATGTATGTGAGGAAACAAAATGCCCTAGAGCTCAAAATTCGAAGAAATATGACCTTTATCAATCCGCAGTGGGCCCGATTGATTTGAAGACCCTCCACGACCAAACTCCCAACACAACAACATTTGGCGCATCGTACCCGGCACACATCAACAACACAACTGCTCAGACCCGTCCTCCGTACGGCTTCATTATTGCTTCATTCGCTTTTTTCGTTTCGTCACTACATTATTAAAAAAATCTACTGCAATTTCATGATGTTGATATGCACATAATATTCACCACACACCATTTTATTATTACCTTTTAAACAAAAGTGAAAAAATCGATCGCAGTAAAACTAAAAAGAAAAATATACCAAAAGACCATTTTCGCAATGAAACTGGCTTTAACCATTGAACTATAAACGTTTGCGGTCAACTTATGAGAGGGAAACAATTCATTTCACATTATATTGTCTACTGCACACTGTGCGATGGGTTTTTTTTTAAATTGTTTCCATGCTCCCATATGACTATGTTTCATTTCAGTCATATCCGGCAAAGCCTTTATCTTATTATGATACATGCAAAGGGTTGATAGCATTCCATTTTATTACGCATAAACTTCCATTTCAATATTTGATAATTATAACAAATACATAATATGTTGAGTGTGTGAATTATTATGTGATTACTCTATTTATAAATGAACGATTCCTTGAAGACGGATTGAGTCAGCAAAAACTAGCTTTGAACTGTGGAGCTAACAAGTTTTGGGCGCATCAACGTTACAAAGATATCTTGCCGATAACGACTTAGATAATTTTCACAGCACTATCTTCAAGATCTAATTTGAATATGTAAGCGTCTTTTTCATTTGTAGGTCATATTTAAATATGGAATGCAATAAATGAATCCAAATTGCTGCTAATACCACTTTTAAAAACATTTGTTTTTAAAATTAATCATTTTCATATAGGAAAGGGAATGACATCGCAAACAAGAATGCCGATGATATGTTCTGAAACACGTCTCACAAGATTTTTTTAATTGGACATTAACTATGACTCATCCCAGGTCTCCGGGTAATGTCGAATCCAGTTGTTGGATATGTTGTTCTTGCACATAGTAAATGAAGGGATACGCCCGGGAATGACCTCAGGGCTGGTGACGACACCGCGTTTAAAATTCCATACTCGTTCTTTAGGCGGACAGGACTCAGGAGACTGGGCGTTTACTAGTCTATAAAACAAATGAACTGGCATTATAATATAATCCATACTAATATTATAAATGTGAAAGTGTGTTTGTTTGTTTGTTTGTCCTTCCTTCACGTCGTAGCTAAGCAATCAATCGACCAGGGGGCCGAGTCTGCTATTTTATATCATTTTGTCATTCCAGCACGTTACCATTGTCACTTTGCTTTTATCCCGTAATCTGCTAAGAACATAAAGATCGGTCATTGATCTCGTAACGGAATGATCATTGCTGTATTGCCATTATTATAAAACTCGTTAGTAGAAATGAGTTTCCAAAAACTACTACTCAATTTGAACATTTCGTAATGCAAAATTTTATTAATATATATTTTTATATATTAATTAAATGTTTATAAGCAGCCTGGAATAGAAAATAGTTCTTAAATAGCAAAAAACATTATTGTGAAACTATAAAACTAGATATTTTGTTATCTGTTAATGTCAATGTGACATTAATACAGACTGACTGACGTTTATGTTTTTTTTAACAGCTGGTGTTATGTATTTATTTTTGTTTATATTATTAAAATTATAATTACTACGTAAAGAAAAACAAGGCTGGATGTTATTGAAGTCAGGAATACAAATGCTCTTTGACTGCGGTCATTAATCGACAGAGCTCCATCACAGCAAAAATGGTTCAAGGTCATCGAGATATCCGTGTCAAAAAAGGTAATTACGCACTGTTTATATACATAATTATACGTAATTCATCTTTATGAAAGTTTAGTAGAATAAACCTAATTATCCTAAATCAGAACTTCCACTCATTGGGTGTTCTACAAACATACCCACAATAAGAATTAAGTAGCTTTGAAAACAATAACATAAAATTAAATATAACCCCCCAGCTAAGCTTGTGTTAGATGTAAGTTTACATCAGTAGTAGTACATTGGCCATAATTTAAATTATTTATTGCAACTACATACTAAGCGTACCAAACCATATTAGATAGGTATAAGAACTATTTATTAAAGTCAATTTTGTTTTACAGGAACTCTGCAGAATTACCTATAATGTCATCAGATTCTGAGTCAGATTTCTGGAGAATGCAAGAGGTAAATTTGACAATTTATTAAAAGCTAGTTTAATGAAATATATTTTAGGAGAGATCTCCTAAAATATTAAACAAACTATAACCTACTAAGTATGTCCATATACTTAGTAGGTTATAGTTTGTTCATATAATAATAGTCCATAGAAGATAAACCCCCTTATTCATAAAAACTGCTTAAAGTTAACTAGTGATTAGCGATTCTTTAACCATACATTTTTGACCTTTTAACGTCACTTAACTTAAATCGTCCTTTATGAATAAACACCACAGTGTTTAAGGGGTTTATTCATAATCGATTATTAAAGTTAAGTGACGTGCAAGCTTCTAAAATGTATATTTAAAAAATCGCTAATCACTAGTTAACTTTAAGCAGCGTTTATGAATAAGGGGGAATATGTCTAGCGGTATGGGTTACAAATGGATGTAATAAGTAAATGAAACAGTGTTTATAAAAAGATTAATAATTTATTTTAAATCTTTGTTTTGTGCATGACTGCGGTGGATCTGTAACAAAGAGTTAAATCATTTTAATAAAAATTAGAGCGTTTTCATAATTTCCTAGAATATTGAGAAGGGTTTACACTACATACCTGCTAATTTATTGTATGCATTTTTCCACAGATAGTCAACAAAAGCCTGGTGCAGTGCTCAACCTTCAAGAAGATCCCGGTTCATACTGCACTGGAAATTAAAAGACTGATTATTGATGTGTTAATATTATTACATATTATTACATTAGGTGTTGTACCTAGGATTTGTTTTATTATTTAAATGACAAAATGTCTTTTTGTTTTGTATAATAATTTTTTTTGACTTAATGTAAAGTAGATATTTAGTTTATGAGAAAATAGATATATAGTTATAAATAATAAAATAATAAAAATGTTTTATTGAAAAAAATTTTACAAATTTTAACCTACGAATAAGTTATAAATAAACGTTGATTTTTAATAGGTATAGTAGTTTCATTTATGTTGCTAACAGCAAAAACAGAAATCAGATCTCCGGTCTGTCATACTATAAAGGTGCTGAATAAGCTTATGGGTGTATGTTTGGTCTTCTGTGAAAGAAAGTATGCGAGAGAGTCCGCTGTTCCATGTTAGTTTTAGTAGTTGTTTTTAAGTTAATTAATGTAATTAGTGTACTGTTTTAGTTAACAATAAATAAATAACTGATAGAAGTCCAACTATTATGTACCTTTACCAACATAGTTAAAAGAAATTCATACCTGTCGCAGTACTTCTGCATAATCCTCATCAGGTGGCAATAATGCTATTGGCATGTTTGCAATATTTGTGGTTTATTTTTTAGTTTCAAAGTCTTTGTTCCTTCATTGATTGCACTAGACACAGTAATTTGTGAAACTTTAAGGAGGGCAATGTCCTTGTCCAATAAAATTCTCTTAGGACTCTGATGCATAAAATGCAAGTGCTATTAGAATCTGCAATAAAAATATAACATTAATCAACCTATTTCGTGTTTGTAGCTATAGATTACAATAGATTAATACATCAATTGTCAAATTACGTTTCCTCACCTTAATTTCTGCCCATACGCTATCAATTCGACGCAGTCTGGTCATAAGGAGAATGAGTTCTTCAATTAACCCTCTTACTGAGACATATTCAAGTCAAAACGTTTTCAGAAATTCCGCTTTGGGAACATTAATAAAGGGATCTATATTCAAACTCGTCAAGCGATGTGTTCGACGTCTCCTGCATATTATCTTCCTTCTCTAGCATCCACTGAGTTGGCTAGTAATGAAAACATTCTCAAATACTCCACAAACACAATAGATATCACACTTTTTGTACAAAACCACCACCACCATCGAGCTGCCTTGCTTCGAAAAGCAATGTTTGTACAAAGACAGCATCATAACAGTTCAATGATCAAATGAACTGTCAAAATTTTAGCAGATTACCGCATATGTCAGTCATTGATTTGTCATTTTGGACAAGATTACCGTTTTATGCCATTTTGTTCAGTGATTGACCACTTGGGACGCCATTGTGTTAGTAGATTACGGATTTTGTCAAAATCGGTCATTATGACATTAAAAGTCGACAATTTTGACACTATTGCAATAGCAGACTCGGGGCCCTGATTTTTGGCATACAGTTAGTTGAAAAGATGGAGAGTAACATAGGCTACTTTTGGTCCAAGTTCCCAAGGGAGATTACTGGAATATTTGTATGTGTGTACACCAAATATATCCTTACTAATATTATACATCGGAAAGTGAGTTTGTTTGTACCACTTTCACGCCGTAACTTCTGAACAGATTGCTTTGAAATTTTTCAGACGTAAAGTTAGAAGTCCGGATTAAATAATAGGGTTTTTATCCCATAAAAAATTGATATTCCCCAGAGAAATCTAAAAAGCGCGATAAAACCGAAGTTAACGCGGGCGAAGCCGCGGGCGGAAAGCTAGTACTGAATAAGAATGAGGTATTCTCGTCCGAAGGTACTCTTTTTATATATGAGAAAGGTTTTGCATACCAGATTAAGATTGAATCAATATAGTATCGGTGGGTATTTTATATTATTGCATTTCGACGTTGAACAAAAAACACAAACGAATGGCCGTTTCAAAATGCACAAAAACTTAGTATCTATAAAACAGCCGGAAAACTTGCAGTTAGGTGTGGCAAGCGAGGTTGCTTTCTCTAGGCAGCTGCTTGCCCGTTCCTTGCACGTGCATTGCGCACGCGCAGCGACGTTGACAAGTGTGTGATATGCTCCACATTAGCCCAAACCTTGTCAATACCAAGGCTACAACATGTTGATTTATGATGACAGACTCTGATTTTGAAATTTGGGTCAGTATATATCTATTTAATATTTTAGGTTAACTTGGCGACAGACGGAATTAGTTTTTAAAAAGTGGATAATAGCGCAGATTTCCTTGTTCACAAACTAAACTTTTAATTTCATAGTCCTGTCAAATTAAAGTACGGATGATAGCAGTCAAGCTACCCGAAAGTGCCAAATATTTCCAGTCAACCTTGAGCCTTAATGCTTTGGAGATAAAGTTAAAAATCTACTAAGGCAATCTACAGTCTGAATTGCCTGATGTGCTGCCGTCTGTACTCCATAGATAATTTAAACGCGATTAAAACATGGCTACTAAATATGTCAATTTACGTCAGACGTGGATTAATTGAACAGGACTAAACTAACATTGGTATTCTGTCCTTTACATAATGTAAAAGAGTTATTGAACTTAAATTTAACTTAGTCTGTGATCAAAGGAATGGGTGATGTATTTAGATTATAATATTGACTCTAGTACTCTCTCGTGGTGGCCTAGTGGTTAAAACACCAGCCTCTCAAGTACGAGTGCGCGGGTTCGATTCCTGGCCAGGCAAGTACCAATGTAACTTTTCTAAAGTTATATGTACTTTCTAAGTATATATTGGACACCAATGACTGAAGGTGAAGGAAAACATCTTGAGGAAACCTGGACTTTAAGTCTGAAATCGCCAACCCGCATTGAGCAAGCGTGGTGATTACGCACAATCCTTCTCTGTATGAGAGGAGACCTGTGCCCAGCAGTGGGACGATAAAAAGGTTGACAATGATAATGATGATTGACTCTAGATATAGAACCATCCCATTTCCTCCCGTGGGTGTCGTAAGAGGCGACTAAAGAAACTCTCACCATTGAAGCGGACTCCTGTGGAATAACAAATCACTGCGATCGCGAACCCGCCTGCCAAACGTGGAGATTGTGTCAATGCCCCCAATAGAATGAAAACCTTGGAGAAGAAGAAGGAGAACAAACAGTATCACAAACCAATCTCATTTTCTTGTGAAATCCTGGCAAGGTCAAAATAGATCAGATACTCGGTAGTAATCTAGTCATGTAAATAGATATAAATCAAGACATCATTGGCTTGATATGTATCTAATCTACATGCGGAATGATAAAATAGAATCTACTTCCTATCTTGCCTAGTTATACATATTTATAAGCCTTCTAATCATTAGATACGTGATATCGATAAAGTTATAGGAAAGTTACATACGACTACAGAAACTACTGATTGTACCGCGATTACTTTCCTAGGAAAACTAGCGTTCATCTTATTTATTGAACAAAATGTATTTAATGTAACCACTTCAGTAATCCGTTATATCATAGCTGTTTGTAGACAGATTTAAACTAGTGCTCAAGTAAAATGTGGGGTGTTATAATGTTTTCCTACATTATTAGAAATTGCTGTTGTGTAGTGTGTAGAAGAATCGTTTTCCCCTGAGCAATTGCGTCACAACGCACTATCAGTAGCAAATGGGTTTCGATTTTGACTGTGTAACAATTTTCATTGCGTATTTACTTTGGTGTACAGATACATTATACGAGCATATGTATGAACGGATTAGCAATGTATTTCAAAATAGTGTGTAACGCAAGTAGAATGCCGTATTAACTGATACTTTTATATTATTTGTCACTGCTATTTGCAAAATTTGCGGCATTTACTCCGTTGTTCTGATCAGTCGTCAAAAAAGCGCTGCCATTATCACGTGTGCAAAGTTCGCAGTTAAATACATCACTACGTGATTTTAGGGAACAGAAGAAAACGCGCCACATATGGACTTTACAGTTTTCCATATAATATTATGCCATATAGCCAGGAAATAAAATAGGAAATAGCAGACTCACATCGCGTCGATTCAATAAACTCTTTCGCTATCAAAGAATGAGTTGAAACTCTTTCTTAATGAACATCGAGGTCTCAAACTGGCCGTTAATAAGGTAAATTGCATGGCAACAATAGCTTTATTCACGGCCATGCTGAGGTTCATTGAAGCACCCTGCTGCCGCGGGCGGGTTCCCACGATTCCACTCCTGCGCACCAATTAGATACACCGGGCCTACACTAAGCTATACTTAGACGCCAATTTATTGATGTAAAAAAAAAACGTTTTGGATGTTTATTTGCAAAAAATGTTTAACTTTATTTAAAAGACTAAAACAGAGATTTTTAATTTGTGATTTGATCTGCCTTCAGTTAGTATACTTAGTGATGAATGAAAAAAGAATGAAAATAAGTGTATTTAAAAGTAAGGTACGCAATATACACGCAAAAACAAAACAAAAACCTAAAACAGTATTGTTTGCCTCACGGCTGCGCTAAATAGGCTCAGGAACGTCACACAACTAAAGCCTAACTGTTTTCAACCGGATTTTTGGTTACCAGGAATCTTAAGTCAGAGTAATGTACCGGTTATCGTCCTTTACTCTATTTAACGATGTTATGAATAGCATGCATTATTTTGAAAACTAATTAGTCATTTCTACGTTACTTTAAGAAACAACAATCTTATAAGACAATCATTGTAGAAGAATTATAAGATTGTTGTACGAAGTTTGCATTGATTTTCAAACAATTGTGTTTGTGTTTGCCGCAGATTACACTGTGACTCTGACTTATGAATTGTAAATCGTGGTTTCGAACTCAAACAGGCGCAATACTTTGTGTAAACAATTTCATCACCACTGCTCACAAAACGGCGAAGGAAAACATAGTGAGGAATCTGACATATCCTAGAATAAAAATTCGAAGATATGTCACATGAACCAACCCGCACTAGACCTAATAGATATCAGCATTATCAGCAATCTCCCACTCCCTGATGGTCTGCGTTTTAGTTCTGGAAGCCACCTACCCTTCGATATGTACCTAAGTATTAAAATCTGTTACCAACAACTAAAATAAAACGCACAAATACTTTCAAGGTATGGAATCCATGCACTGGAAGTTATAGGATAGAATTTATACATCTATACGATGTATAAATTCAATCATAAAAATGCTACGGACATAACTTAGCAAAAATGTCATGGTGTTGTTACTTGTTTTATGATATTTACCTACCTACGTCAACTGCCGAGGTATTTATAAAAGTAATTAAACATAATTATTACGCAGAGTAAGAAATTAAAATAGAACAAACAATGATTTAATTACACAGAAAATCCTTTACATCACACTTATAATTATGTAAAAAAAATGTTATCCATATTTTCAAATCTTTTTAAATTGACCCTCTTAATGCAATTGATGACAGGATTATAGGTATAATAGTATTCCACTGAAATACAAGCAGTAAGTATTAAGATAAAGGTTAGTTATAAGTGCTAGACGGTGCGGCCCGTAAGTTGGCAAGAGATTTTGTAGTGGAACAAGTTTGCACATGTAAAAATGTATGAAATTATGCGTGCGCAATAAGCGCATTGTAATAAGGAGGCGTCTATGTTTGTTACACATAGCTTAGCCCGTATATTCTTATAAATTAAATAATAGAAAAATAAAAAGAAGCCACAGTACACTTACAACCAACAAATCAAAGTTCATAGCAAACACCCCATAAGGATACCTGACTTGAATATTTCCCTCTATAGTAGCGATTTATCTTTGTCATATACTGTAAACAATATAGTAAGGACGTTGACTGTACATACGTGCCTGCACGTCGGTGATAACTAATACTGCTATGCCACTGAACCCTTTGTTTTTGACATGGGTGGGCTGACTCTACTGCGTAGTATTTTAGCATGTTATTTCCAGTTATACATATATTTCGCCCACTTGACCATTTTTTGGAATGGAAACTTAAAATGAACAGCGGCTTTGATTTTGGAACTAGGTCAAAATCTAACAAATAAATCTCTACTCAATTTGGAGTTTTGCTTCGGTAACAACATTACCATGTCCTACAATCAATGTATCTATAAACGTTAAAAATACCTTAACGAAAAGGTATAAGCAAACAACATTATCAGTGTTCTCATCCGTAGGAGACTTAATAGAAATAACAAAGATAAATATAATTTAAGTACAACTGTAAGTAAACGAGAAAGTTCTTGGTATCGCGCATGTTGCTACCAAACCGACTCTATTTGCACAGCTATACAAACTGCGTGTTGTTATCGGTATCCAAAGCAAGCAGACCCACCCCGCTTCCTTCTCGAGAGCAATAATGAAGCAATAAATGGTAATTTGGAATTTTACGACGGTTCTCTGTAAGATGGTGGAATTGTATTAAAGTATGATGACGATGTTGCGCCAGATAAACCACCTATTTCCATTAGAAAACGTCGCGTCGAACAGGGACATTGTTTGTTGTATTCTGATACAGTTGTGCTAACGTCACGAATTAATACGCGCATTACGCAAGTCTCCAAAATTTTAGACGTAGAACTGTGTTTGTATAATATTTTCCATCACACTTCCAGGCTTTGGATTGTCGTAACCATCAAGTGTAGGTAGATAATTATTATTATGTACTTTACTCGTAAATAGTCGTAAGTGATAAAATCAAATTTAGAATAATTTACTAGCTTAGAATATATTGCATCCCTGCAGAGAGGGGCGAGGGGCCCTCTCTCCACTGTGCACACGCACCTAGTACTATGATCTACCGTGAACTGTGTTGTGCTCTCGGTAAACACACTGCAACAATATCTAAATGTATTTGGGAAAAAATATAACATGGTGTAAAAATTATTGGAATTGACTCAGTTGCTTATTCTGAACAAACTATATTCAGGTTGGTAAAAGCAACTGAATCAATTCCAATCATTTAAAGAAAAAATAACGTTATATATTTACTTAAATACAGAAGTGAAGCCGATAGTGAAACACGCAGAGTAATTGCGTAACACACTATTAGTAGCAATGGGTTTCAATTTGACAATTCACAACATTCATTACTTTATTAATTTTCTTGAGCAAACAAATTTTTCGAATATATGGAGCAATGGATTGGCAATATGCTGCAAACTGATTTCGATCGATAATAACATTGCATTACGCGATTAGGGTGGTGCACTTCAGAATCATTTTGAAGCATATTGCTAATTCATTCATTCATATGTGCGAAAAATGTGATTGCTCAACAAAGTAAATAACGCACTGAATGTTTTTGAACTGTCAAAAAAACCCAATGCTAATGATAATGTGGTACGCAATTACCTTGATGAATTTGATAGTAAGTAAAGTATAAATTATAGCAGCTTCCCTCTAATCGGCGGACACATTTTTGTCAAATGATTGCGACTAGTTGGGATTTTTTGGACCGAACGGAATGGGCGGTCATTTGATAAAGAATCATTTGACAAAAATGTGTTCGCCGATTAGAGGGCTGGACCTTTTTTCTAACAATATATGTCAATATGGATTCAGCAATCTAATTCATAATTTTGAGCATAAAAATACCCACTCGCTACCTATTAATATGCACACGCAAAATATACATTTAAAGTGTTACATAGATTATATACACATGTTGAACTCTAGATGGATTACCATAATTTCAATATCTGAAAGTTTAGTCTCGCATAATATTAACACCTTTGGCGGAAGTTCATCCAGCTCATTACATAACCATAGACAAATCCTCAATCACGACATCTTTAGGCTTATTATCATCGTTATATCACTCTCATCATCTCATCCAAAGTTTTGGTTTTTTCAATTACTGGTCTGCTTTTTATTTTATTTATTTGGAACAAAAAACAGTTATACAGTACAGCATTTACATAAAGTAGATACAATTACAGTTGTGAAAACGTATAACCCACACTATTGTCCACGAAATGACATCGGAGTAAGAGAACGAAAGCATGCAATAAAAAAAAGTTAAAAGGTAATTTATAAAAGTGAAACACTGAATTGAAAGGACAGATTGACAAAAACAGCCGACCTATAGGTGACTTGCAAGAGATTGAGAAACATTTTTTTTAAATTGTAGCTTAAATTACTATCAAAGAACGCGACAAGCCTCCTTTTTGACACATAAATAAATAAATTCTCGGAATAATTTGCAATTTTTCCTGCTGACGCAATGTCAATTCTGCAGTGCTGCGTTCACGCATGTTCTCCTACCCACATAGCCACACTGGTTGTCTTTATGTATTTATTGAGCAATAGAACATGGTTTAATAGATCTATTTTATATTCTTTACACCATCAGAGATGGTGTAATTATACTTTGGATTCAGTTCACAGCTTGTAATGTTCATACGTAATTCGCATCATATTATTACGCAAATTAAAATTCTCAATTACAACATACATATAAGGCACTTTTACTTTTAATCGATCAGTATTCAGAAAGTTTAACTTTCCCTCACTCGTGTTGCCGATGTTGTAGTCAACACGGAAATCTATGTTTATTAAACAAGCTTTCGTTTAGATTTATACAATCACTGATAATGAAGCAGTAAACTTCACTTGATTGATAGCAGAAGCCATAGTAGAAAACGACCAAACAGTCGGACATGTAAATGTAGAAAAAAATATAAATAAGTCATCTAAAAATTCATTTGAAAATCAGTAATGTTATAAAAAACCGTCTTATGGTTCCCAGAGAAACGAACAACAACAATAAATATACAATAACAACTGTTAAAGCTAACGAAACACGTCGGAGAGCGGCGCGGGCGCCGGCGAGCTTCTAAACTTACGAGTGCTCACAACAAATAAGTGGCTAACACAGACGCACACACGAACACAGGCAGGTCGTGCGCGCCCGCGGCGCAGCCTGGGACACAGGTTTACTCAATGAACTGTGCACCACAGGGATGGAGGAACTCTAATCTATATTTATCGATTGCAATATTATGAAAATACATCATTTCGCCAACTTCATCCATGGGATTTTAAATCGGTTCCATTTAACTCGGAATACCTTTAAACAACGTCACTTCATTAGAAACAACATTATTATCATTAACTTATTTTATCTACATATACTACCTAGTAGTGTTATTTATTATAACATTCTCTAAATAAGTATTTCGGTAGATGCGTCATCTATTTATAATGTGGCCATGACAAGGCAACAGGCAAGTTCGTTTATGATCGCTCTAATGTCACTCACTTTTTTAATTTATCGGGATTTTGCGTCACCGCCTGAAATATGTCAAAAGAATCATTTGTGAAGGCAACTGCTCTAACCAGAAAATGATTTATTAGAAGAAAATAATTAACAAGTTAGAATGAACAACATGTGGGATGGGAACATCTGGTAAAAAATCTGCTGTGCTATCTCGAAACTCTAGAAGACTGAAAATGACTTTGAATAAGTTTTTTTACTTTAATTCTCTAGATTATAATGTTGTGAAATTTACAATTACATAAGCTGTTTAAAAATGCTGCTGATAGAAAATTTAAATAATAATTTAAAATATAATAAAATAGGAACTTATTCTAGGACCAGGATTCGTCTTAAAAGAGCGATCAAAATAATCTCTAGGATGCAGAGCGAAGATTGCATTAATAATATCCATTACAATAATACTCACAATAGGCATTGTTTTAACCGTATCGATGATTTTGAGATTGACAGTAACGACAACACTATGGTTGAGTAGAGTAGAAGTTAAGTAGGCGAGATCGTTGCACTGACTAGCGGTGCAGTTTTCCATCTCACTCACACCTAGCATCTAAATCTAGCGGTGCAGTTTTACCTCTCCTTTGCACACTAAAGCAAGGCCTTAGGGTTGCTTATTGAAAGTGATTCAAAAAATTTGTAAATCGGAGTGTTAACAGGCTGCTAAAGAATTGGACGGGTGTCCTTCAATCAGAGAATTTATGACCCCAGCGTGGCTGTTACTGAGTATAAGTCAAATGGCAGCAACCGCAGAGCGATCTATTTCGCTGGCTACAGGAACTACAACGGGTGGTCTCGAGTTGCGATTTCTTCGCCTGGGGACTGTATCTGTAATGGTGTTTCTAGTCATAAATACAGGCGCGATAAGTATCGCCCAGGACGGAGCGGGGCGATGGGTGGTCGACGCAAAATTCGGCAGAGCGCTGCCCTCGGGACCGGTTCCGAGAAGGCTCGGCACGTCGCGTCGGCGGCGGCGGCAGCTATTGTGTCTGCCCTCTGCCACACGCGCCGCTTCATTACCGGCCCTCCAGACCTCCCCTCCCGCCCTCCGCACATGTGTTAGTGGTCAACTAACCCAGGCGCCAACGCTCCGTGATATTTATGCGCTGATTTGGATCACTTGCTGCTATTCAATTAATGATAATCATGTTTTTATGTTGTATTTACGTTATAGGTACGAGACAAATGACATCCAACATCACTTTTAATTTTAACATGACCAAAATCTTCATTAGCAATTCTCAATAAGAGAGAAATGAAAAGTTTTAATTTTTGGGGAGCGACATGATACAGTTAAAATAACATGCAGGAGTCACTAGACACCTAATTTATGTTTATAAATCAAATCATATTTTTTATGTTAATGATATATGATGGATACCATGATATCCTAAGAAAACATCTAACCTTCGTCACAGCTTAACAGGTGATTAAAAAAATAACACGGTAAAATGAATTTGAAACGGCAAACAGTGCCGCTCTGCACCGATAGACCACAATAGACGAGAAATAATATCGTCCACCTAATCTCTTTTTCGTTAGAGGCGCGCCATATTTCATTCTGGCAGCCATTGTCAATAAGAACCGAGGTCAGAGGCAAATAGGAGAAAAGAACGTCCAAACTTTTGTTTTCTTTTTCGAACACTCAAACAAAATAAACTCTAGCACAGTTGCTTGAACGCGCCGCCTTTTAAAATTCGAATTCTAATATCTTTTTTCTATCCCATCTTTTCATTAATATATTACGTTGGACGCTGGCTGTCAATTTTGTTTTTTAGTCGAGTTCAAGTTAGGTACCTGAACAGAGTGATGTCTACCATTTTACGGTGGGAGCTTATTGTGGTGTCGGTGCCGTCGTGTGAAATCCCATAAAATATAAATAAATTGTTAAACGCCCAAGACTAATAACAAATTTTATGTTAACAACAGAAAATGGTTCAGTGTCAAACCTTTCACTACGGGACCGTTATTCAATTTGTAAAAGAATGATTATAGAATACAAAGGTGATTAAATAAATAAATATTATACATATATGGACAAATCACAGATTGAGCTAGCCCCAAAGTAAGTTCGAGACTTGTGTTATGGGATACTAACTCAACGATACTATATTTTATCATAGATACATATATAGATAGACATCCAAGACCCAGGCCAATCAGGAAAAGATCATTTTCTATCATGACCTGACCGGGGATCGAACCCGGGACCTCCACGTCGCAGTCAGGCGTGTTGACCGCTGCGCCGCGGAGGACGACAGAAATAAATTTAACATTAAGAAGTAAGTAGATGTGTTACTTTATAGGTGACTTAAAAAAAATTATGAAATTATTGATCTAAAGATCAGATTGCAAATTCTTCTGAAATTGTAACATCCAACCAACCACATACTATAATGTGTTGCAAAAAATAAATCTATATAACTTATAAGTGTTTGGCTTAAGATTAATCGCTACCCGCGTAAAAAGATTAATAAAAACAACGGTTCGACGGAAATTAATTTTTGCCGAATCTAAAAATAAAACACGTTCTAGGTATAACGGACGGTTTGGGGTATATTTACACGATACCGATCGGTCTGTAATAGAGGTTCCATAAATATAGCTACAATTTACAATCCTGATACAAACCTAGGTAGAAGTATATCTTATATTCCAATTCTGGAGCAGAGCATAGATCTCAATAAGCAATTAGCCACTGACAATCTCAAAGGAAATTGGCAATTGACCTTTTACTTGAACTTTAAATTGACGCCAGACTGGTATTTATGAAATGCAGTAATCACTGGAATATATAGCACATTATCATAGAGGATTTGTTAGTGTAGTTACTATCTTATATCAATAGCATTATGTTACACAAACCACATAGCTATTTTCCTGAGAATCATGCTGCAAACTAAAATGCTGTAAATTTTCAATTTTCTATATTAGTCTATTTCTTAAGCTTTTTCTATAAAGTAACAGCTGTTAGCAAAAATAAAGTAGTATCCATTATACTATTATATAACACGTTAGTAACAAAGATATTTCAGAAAATGCGTAAACTAATTGAAATTTGTATTCTCACGGCACTTCAATGCAACCCACTTATTGTAACTTTTATTATATCACACCACTCTTAACAAAAGTAAAAATTCACAACAGCTTTGTTACGTTACATCTACCGTTACAGTTGTAACCACTTACCTAATTATGCCGTATAGAATTAAGTAATTTGATTTTAAAGTTTTAGATGAAGTAAATGAATTAAGAGTTGTAGATGAAGTTGTTCATAAAGATTTTCTTGAACAACGAAAAGGAAATGAAGTAGAAGATAAACTAAGAGGGGGATGATAATCATTTAATCTTAGAAGAGACTTACAAACAATGTCGATAGTAACATCAAAATTAGTGAAGTACTGTAGATATAAAAATATCATAGTCTCTTTTGGTACTATGGTAATTATACAATACACAATGGAATATCGTATTACTGTAGATTCTACAGTACTACGAAATTTTGAAACCTTCGAATAAAATTAATGGCTTCTTAACCTTTATAGGACACAGTATGGTCACTTTCAATGACAACAAGCCAGTTCATCACAATGACATACATTCCTCGATCCTTATTCTTTGGGCTACTTTTACTTGTCTATTGTCACTCAAGTGACACTAATCATTAGATATTGAATTCAAACGGGTCGTCAGTCGTCACTAACATGATCACGACTAAGGTATGTGTCTGTGTCAGCATTGCCACTGACAAGCACCCGGGTCAGGTTGCACAATGTCTATTAAATAATTACCTACTAACAAAGGTGAACGTGGTATTTATAATTACAATTTACGGTGAAGCTCAGTGGGGAATGCAACATTGCGGCAAGGTTAGAAAAGGTTTTTTTTTATTCCAGATTCTACTCTTTGAATTGTATGACTAAAAAGTTCAACCAGAGTTTACAAGTTACAAAATTATATTCAAAGAAATAAAATTAATTATTGAAATTATATTATAAATTTTTATATTGTAAGGAATATACATATTTTATTATGTGCTAGTCTTTTTATAGAAATATTCGAACGTTTTCCATTTACTTGTGAAGTTTTTCTCGGTAAATCAATCAAGCGAGCAACTTTTTACCTTTACAAAAATGTGTTAAAGCAATCTCAACATCATATTGCATAGTAACAAAAGCATTAGGTACTTCAATTTTAAGAAATAAACTAACTCAGAATCATTTTGGACCAAAGCCTAATTGCAGCGTTAAGTTAAATTTCATTGAAGCGAGAAAAATTGAATTACTTGCACCAGTAACTGCACGCTATAAATATAGGCTTACCACAAGTTGCACTGACAAGAAAATTGTAATTGATATGATTATAAAATAAAGCAATCAACTGTAATAACTTGCAGCGGATACGATATGAATGAATATATAATGCCAAAGGTCGAGAAAGAACAGTAGAACATATACAATAATAGAATAGAACACGGAAATAAAGGCGAAGTAAAACGGGGATATATATTTTCATTTCAAATTCACAAACAAAACTAATTTTAAGTGCATCTTTTTCTTTCTATTTCATTGAGAATGGGATAGAAGATAACATTTTATTTTAATCTTGTCAAAATAAGATACTCCATAGACAGTTTAGACGCGATTATAAACAATGGCGACTAAAAATACGTCATTTACGTCAGGAGTGGTAATTTGACAAGTCTAAACTAAAAATTTTATCTTCTGTCCTTTTCTTAATGAAATAGAAAGAAAAAGATGGATTGAATATTAAATTGAATTAGATTGTGAAGAAGAGAGTCGGGGACCACTGTCTACTAAAATAATGTCGATGATATAAAACAAGCCATGTGGTCATGTCTCGGGTGAGGTCAGTATGGCTGGATGCGAGGACAGTGCAACGAACTATTTGGAGCGGTGCGACATTTAATTCCAAGAAGCGCGAGTTTGCGACTCGGCTGAGAGCCAGCCGAATGTCGTTTGAAAGCACGGACTTTGTTACCCACACGCTAAACCGAAGTTTTATCACAACGCAGTTATTAGCAGAATTGTTGTTCTGAACACCTCGTTTGATTTGCGTTGCACGAATCGAATAGTAGTGACAACAGTCAACAATTTGCTAGGCATATGGTGACTGCAGTGGTTCTCTCAACAAACGTGTTGGCTTGGCTACGAACTCCAAACTATACGCAAATAAATCAAGGTTCTTACAATATTTGGCCTATTGATTTCAATGGGCATGATCAAAGCGACCGGTCATATCATTCAAAGGTGACGCAATACAAAATGAAATGTAACGACTTTGTTTGCGGTAACGTAACGTAGCCTTTATTATTCTGTAAGTAGATTCATATACAACGTAGGTATGTAGATCGGGAACATTGCTAAAATGTTTTCAGTGTCATCATTGTAATGATCTATTGTTATCATCGTCACTCATAATTTTGTCAGAAACGGGATTATTGGTATTTAAGTCTTCATTATTTTAAAAGTTGTGGTACTTTTAAAATAATGAAGACTCTGACAGATTCCTTAATTATATTTTCAACTTGATCTCTAAGGCAATAAGGCTCCAGGATGATAAAGAATATTTAACAGTTTCGGATAGCTTGACCTGCTGTCCTCTGTGCGTATAATATTTTTTCCTTTCTTTATTATTAATAGGTAAGATTACTCATTTAAGAAGCTAGCTAAAAGTTCAAGATCAACAACAAAGGTTTTGAATAATTTCGTAATACTTCATTTCTATATTACTCATATTAATACCTTGGTGTGACATCAGGTACTAGCTACAACTACTGAACAAAATATTTATTACAATGTGCAAAACCAAATGAAAATCCAGTTAAAGGACAAACAAATGCAGCAGTGATTGCACGCCTCAGATGCGCACGAGTTTGATCTATTTCTGCTCGTATCGAATTAATATCCGTAATTGATGTGTTCTGCAGCCAGATAATAAATGGTGGAGCAGACGCGCAGCCAACAACAACGCGCTTATTATTGACTTGAGCCTAATGAGTTCGAATATTATCAATAACAGTGCAAGGAAGGACCGCTATTTGTACACAAGTATCATGATGTCATGCCCCGAAGCAATTTATGGAATCTAGCATTTATTGGATTCTCTGGCAGTGTTGACTATTGAATCAAAGATGCAATCTAAATCCAAAAAAAATCTTAATACTTGTTATAAGTATTAAGATTTTTTGGATTTAGATTCCATCTCTGATTCAATAGTCAATACTCCATCAAATTTCAAGGAGTTTATTAGTTTCTGTATTTAAATAAAACATTTTGTCCGTAGAAGTAGTATTTAATTGTTACAATAGTTAAATAAGCTTCATTGTACGGTGCACGTACATAAGCTTTAAAATATATTTATTACAATAAGTTAGCCCGTATTTGCACTTTGGTTTTAGTTTTGGACCAGTGTAGAATGTCAAACTTAAACTTAAATGGAGAAAATGTCAGTGAATGCTCAACGGGTTGAATTTAAATAAAAATGCAAGGTGTCCGATTCAAACCACGTCTAATTGAACACTCAAAATAATATACATGAAATGCATAGAATAATGCTATATGTCAGTGTCAATGCACTGCCAAATGTAGGTCGAGCTCAAAGTGCAAATACGCTAGCCTACTGGCTAACTTATTGTAATAAATATATTTTAAAACCCATGTACATGCATCGTACATTCATGAAAAGAATATTGAGATTAAGAAAATGAAAATTATTTAATAATTTGGAACTGATGTTCAAGTGGGAATAGAACAAGGAAAATGATATCAAACCAAAACCCGTTATGTATTCCTATATCCTACATGTGTGGGGTCTGAGGGGAACTACTTGTTTCGAACAATGCTGTGGCGTATTTACGTAATCGGAAGAAAAGCTTCCTGGGAACTCTAATATTAGTTATTTATATTAATTAGTCATCACGGGTACTTTTTCACTACTGTACCATACACATTTTTTTTAATAATAAACTAAATAATACTTACATTATTTAGTTTTTTAGAGTTTTCTAGAATGAATCCCTCATTCCCCACTCCTTTACTGCTGATATTGTAATTTCAAATTACAAAATATAATCCAACTATTCATCTGACTCAACAGGTCAAATCTGCACCCAAGCCATCTAAACCTACTTTTTGTCCAAATAATATATTCATCCGAACACAAAACAAGTTAAAAGCAACGATCAAAAGGCAATTTCACGGAAGATGAAAGAGGCGTTCTAGAGTTACCTATAGTCGGATACGATTGTCGGCGAGCCAAATAACAGGTCCCAGCGATCGTCTAACGAGCAGCCAGGTTATTCTCGACCAAATTAAAATGGTCGTCGTCAGCAAAGGCGAGTATAGTGAGTAATTTGCGCCATATCGCTGCACCAAACGAAACAGAATACATTAACCCGATAACGATTGCAAATTACTACTACGCTACTATTATAGGTTCACACAAAACTTCTCGTTCGAAATCATATGTAATTATAAGTAACACGATGACAGCAATAATAATCGAAACATTACATATTGTTTGTGTGTGTAACTGTCGACGGTAATCCAGGTTAACGGCCGTTTTATTGGTATGCTAAATCTTTGCCGATGTAATCAATATGTCTGGTCGGCGACAATAGATCATAATGATCATAAGATGGTTATTATAGCGCGGAACCTAGAGTTATCCGGCCTCCGATGCTCACGCATGTTGACATGTCATTAATTGTTTCAATGTATGAAACAATTAATGACACGTCTAACCCAAGTTAATATGGCATTGACAAGATTTAACCGCTTATATTTTAATGGTTTAATATAAATACTATAGTAAATTGACTATTGTGAAATATGAAATACAAGCATGATATGCACACCACTTTATGGATCGCCCAGAGGGCAGTGTGGAAGTTTACTCGACTTGGGCGGGGCACCGCCGCCGTTTCCTCGTGGCAGCAACCTCTCACGTCTGGCCACAATGGGACAGTGTCCGCTAGGACCAGTGCCAGCCGGGTTCGTAGTTTGTTCAAAAGAAATACTGTGGCCCAGGGTGCCCACGGGAAAATTAAGTAACAAAAATGGATTTTAGTCAGTAAAAGTATAACACGCCAATTCGCCCCGCCCAAAACGGGAGACGACACCTCAGGATTTGCTACCCAAAAAATGGGTGTGCTATGCACAACTAACAAACAATACAAATTGGCGGAGCTTTAATTCGCCATTTGTTTGCTGCAAATATGATAAAGTATATAAGAGATATAGAAGCTTAAATTATAAACAATAATAATATTAAAATGCCCGCGATGATTTCATACCGGTCGCGGCGCCTCATCGGGGATTCACTACACAAATGCCCCGACCCGACCGTGTGCTCGAGCTCTAATATAAGAGGAACACAACTGAATTGATAGTTCATTCGTTACTTTATGTGTTCACGGATACATGTGACATTAAAAATATGAAGGAGTATTCACTGGTCGGAAACAATTTGACGATGAAAATGGAGGAGAACCATAATCGATTAAAGATTATAGGCAACAACAACTACATAAAGATATGTAAGAACGTGGGAAGTGTAACGATGATTGGTGACGAGTGCAGTATTGACGTTTTTGACAACTACGGAAGTGTGGAAATGATCAGTGCCGGTAGTACAGTGAAAATAAATGTGTGTAATAATAGTGATACAAAATTTGAAGTTAATAGAGACGAGCCCAATAGAACTCTTGATTCAAAGAAGAAATATAAACCAAAAAAATCCCTAAAAGTGATTTTCGAGAAGTTTATTAGTTACTGTATAAAGAAAACATTAAGGCCGAAGAAATAGTACCAAATCATAACAATAGCTGAACAAGCTACAAGAAAAGAATATTGAGAGCTGTGTTTAAGAATGCAAAGCATTTTAAAATGTTTTGGAACTCATTTGAAGTAGAATTGAACGAGGAAAAGGACATTAAGTAGAAACCCGTTAAGTATAATATGTGTGCGTGGTACGTGTGCGAGGTCTGCGGGGAACTACTAGCTTCGTACAATGCTGTGACGTGTAAAGGTGTGTCCTTTACCTCAAACTATCTACATAAGAACTGTATCATTAGATATTTATATTAGTTAGTCTTTCATGGGTACATTTTTCACTATAGAATTATACGTATTATTAAGTTTAAATTATTATTAATGATAAGTATTATTTTGTATAGAGATTTCTCATTAACAAGCGAATCTTCACCAAGTTTGTGAACTGTGTCTGTGATAATTAAAATGTTATTTCATAACTGTTGTCGTGATTGAAAAACATTGTATATACACCTTTTATCTTATCATACTGTATGTAACTCGTGGTTTTAATATTCTACCACAGACTACGGCGACATATCAAGGTACCTATATATATAAATCCAGTTTCAACTAACCTCGCGTTGTTTTTAGTTCAATTACAATTCATAAGTCACCGTATACTGGCTGTGGATAACTGGATGAGTAGCCAAGCGTACAAGTGCTCTGCTTCTAAACCACGTGATTACATTTTACATAAAAGATCAAAACAATGAAGTTTTAGTTCATAATTAAGTCAACTTGAACTCTCCGTCAACTTAAATTCTCAGCTTCCATAAGTTCGAATGCACGAAGTTTGGAATTGAACTTCGTCCAAACCTGAAGGTTATATTTCCTTAAATGGATAATTTGACTTTGACCATGGCCGAAAAAGTATAGCATACATTGTTTAAAATCATGTCTAATGGAATATTGACATCCTATCAAGTCATTGAAACGTATGAAGAATTGTAGACATATCGCAATCCCTCCATATAAAATAATAACATGGTATGCAGGCGAGTCATAGATACAGCAGTCAACACAGGTTCTGCTAAAGCCATATATGCATCTTTTAGGCATCAGCATAGGCTGAAAGCAGAGTCCAACGTATTTGGAAAAAGATTCAGCAGATATACATAGTAGACTCAATGTCGTATTGTAAGTATTGGTTTTCTGTAATTGGTTGTGCAGTTAGATTAAAGATACAATATTGAGATGTAGGTGAACCTTAAAATTAGGCCAAGGATGATTGAGTAAAATCCAGCAGTTGAGACATGTAGTAGAAAGAACGTCCAACGCTTGTGTGCGAGAGGATAACATCAAACAGTTCTCAGCGTATTCCAGATTTGATTTTAGTTAGTCTTAGTAATGATTTAAGTAATGAATTTTTTTTTCATTACCCATTCCAATTCACTAGGATACAAAAGCAAAAAAAATCAGAGAAACTTCTAAGCGATCTAATGTGGTGTTAGAACAGTGTTTCTGGCAGTGCGCCACGCTGGTTTAATTTATTGCCTGTGACTCCATTACATTGACTAAATACTTTTAGGTATGCGGTTAAAATTAGTGCTTATGTAAATGTGTTTACCGCATGCATTGTGTAGCGTAAAAATCAAGCTCAAGCTGTGAACAAAAATTTAAGTACTCTTCTCAGAGAGTGAACTACCCAAAATGTTACTTAGCGGGATGCGTAGGAGAAGCATCTAGTCAAAAATATACATAGATGATAGAGGCATCCATGTACTTCAATATCAAAGGGGAAAATGCAAAGCTGACGATTAATGCTTCAAGAAATATGGATCTCCTTATTGAATACTCTTTGTTTGCTGTTAGAGCAGTAAGAGGAATTCTCCAAAAACAATTCATTCATGAATTAAGATAGGAGAGTGACCGAAACATATCAACTCAGCTTTTATCTAATCGTGCATTGACCCTACAATTTCAGCAGATAAGTGATCTGAAAATCTTTAAAGTAGCTGTAGCTTTTCCTTTAGAAAATAAATTATATGACACACTTATTTAATAAAATTACACACTTAATTAAACAACCAATTACGTTTAAGGTAAAGTAGCAGTTACATTAAACGCTTAGTTCTCCCATCGCCGCCCATGACGATGACGACACACGGTCGTATTGGAAATATGCCACGTTTGTGTCACGATATTTCCTGTTAACTGCTGATTTTGACACAACATGAGCTCATACATACATAGACTACGCTCTGACTGGATGAGTTCGTACAACTAAACCATGACGTTGTATCTAGTATAAAGTCAAATGTAACATGCATGACGTGAAAATCTCGAAAATGTTCTTCAAGCTTGTCACTCCATGCAGGTAATCTTCTTCAGTTGTATTTGTCTGATCATTTTTTTTAAAATTATAAGCTAGTGCTTGACCGTAAGCAGTGATGCAATCGTTGATGGTAAAGCGCACTAGTTTATTAATAGCCTAGTAACTAAAAAAAATTGAGTGAATAGGAAGGAAGACGGCAGTTGAGCAAAGTGATGCAATGTTAAACCCAACAATCCGACCACCAATGCTCCGCCAGAGAATTGATCTGGAGACCCTCTACGACCAAATTCCCGACACAACAACATTTGGCGCTTCGTACCCGGCACACATTGCAACACAACTGCTCAGACCCGTGCGGCTTCACAAGACATCATGCCGGAATACGACGAGTCGCTTGGCGGCAAGACATTGTCTGGTGAGTGCTAACTTCTGCCGGCAGCCGATGTTATGGCCTACCACCATCTGGCTAAGGGGACCTCCATTAAGATTGTCGATTGTATTATAGCAGTAACTTATGTTAAAAATTAGGTCTTCAGCCATGTCACTACAGCTCAACACGAACTTCGCAAAGCGCACGAAATCCTGAAACAGTAAGCGAACTGAAATCCAGTACCCTATTCCAATGACATTGGCATTTTCAGTTTAGTCTAGTCTGGGCCATACATCACTAAGCAAGAAGTCAAGTTTTTATTCAATTTGCAACGTATGTTTGTTTGTTCGAATGGAATCATGCAACTCGTTTTATTAATCACATTATCGTAAACACAACAGAATAATATCAGTATTATCATCACGTAGGTACGGACGACAGCAGGTCAAGCTACCCCAAACTGTCAAATATTCTCAAACAACCTTGAGTCTTAATGCTTCAGAGATAAAGTTGAAAAACTAATAAAGAAACCTGACAGTAGTTTGTTGTGCTGTCGTCTGTACATGGCTACACATAAAACTATAAATTTCCAGTTTTAGCTGACCTCGCATTTTAAAGGTTTTTCGTACAATCTGAAATCAACTTATACTTGTTAACTTGATGTGTAGCTGACTTGAAAAGTCTACTTTATGATCGAAGGTAGCCGTGTCGTACCTACATATACATACTCGAAGGACCTTCATATTTACACTGTAATGTTAAAAGATAATGTTATCTGTGGTAAAAGGAAACTCCACTCAATAACGACACAGTTGTTCGTATCTTTAGAGGAACTCGTTAAGAATAACAAAGACCGCTCATTGACTCAGCGTTGGAATGCAATTTCTTGAGTAAAACCTTTTTGTCCTGTTTTTATACGGTTCATCAGTCTATTCAAATTTTTGAGATTGGAAGTTGAGAAAGGTTTTGTTTTTCGTCTTCTTTTATCGTCAACATGAATACCTCCTTTCTCGTTTCTGGCAAATGTCTTCTAATCAATAAAGTTGCCTGACAATAAAATGATTATGTTTGATAACAATAGTAAATGACGTCAAAATACAGTTTACACAGATGGCTTTAGTTATATGTTTAGGTATTCGATAGCTTTTGACAAAGCAGCGTAACACACTATCAGCAGCATATTCGTCTCCAGGGGGCGGGGGCTAGAAATGAAATGAAATCGTTTATTAAGCAAGTAGGATCACCGATCACTTTTACACGTCATATCTTTTTTTTTTTTTTTTTTAAACTAGATGAAGCCGGGGTGCAGTCTGGACAGCTGCCCCTCTGGGAATCCCGCAGAACATGAATGAACTCCCCTTATTACTAAACAGAGTATAAACGAGGACTTATCTCTAACTTTTAATTAAACCACGCCGTAGACACTAACAAAATGAACGATGTAATCGCCTAAAAACCTCGTGCGATCACTCTCAAAATTTGACTTGCCTTTTGGCCTGACTTGCAAGGGCCAGAAGCTGGGACGCCCATGATCAACAATGGTTTTCATTTTGACAATTCAACAACATTCATTGCATTATAATTTACTTTGTTAAGCAGACACATTTACGAACATATGGGACAATGTTGCAAATAATGCAAATGCTTCAAAATTATTACAATTGATAGTAATAGTGTCTTCGTAATTAGAGTGCAGAACTAACACTAGCAGACGAACGGAAATGACAGACAAATTGGAAATCTATTCCAACCGGCGCACTGATAAGTTCTATCATGACCCTAATTGATCTTGCCTAAACTGGGTCGAGATCACCCACGGCTAGACGCGTCATAATCACCAACCTGCTATCAAAATTAGATAACTGTCATTGAGACTTTCACTGATCGTCAGTTGATTTCACTTTCCCCGCTCGGCCAACTAATGAGACGATTCGATTCTTGCGCAACAATGGGGCGTCGCAGGGGCAGCCTCTCATCGGGTCGAAGTAGAACCGGTCATGTCAAACAACTCTAAGAATTTGATTAACAATGCCGCCATCTGGAACTACGCCGTTTTAATCTATATTTTGCATGGGGTAAATGTGGGTTAAAATAGGCAGAAAAGTTGTATCATTACATTCATTATAATCGTTACCCATGTAGGCACGTACCCAAATCTTTCTAAATGTGTTTCTACTACTTAATATTATTCCTAGTTCTATTCAAATGTATATCGACATTGTAGATTTTACTTGAAGTTCTTAATTTTGTCTGGTTCAACATTTTCTGTACTGAAAAGATGCGACGTCTACTGATCATAGTGTTGTAAAAAGTGAATGAATCTTTTACTTTGCCGGAAACGTCTAGCTGTCATTTACAAGATAATCAAGTTCCAAGTTCCAACAATGTCTTCACAACAGTAATACCATACAGTTAGCAATTGGCCATTGAATTTATATTACAATTTACTCAAATGGTTTCATGGCCGTTTATACAAACTGTTATAAATTGCTATCGGCTAACAAACGGCTATTCTGTTGAGAAAAAAAAATTAATCGTTTGATTTTTTGCCGTTTGATGTATAATTTGAATTACACATCATTTAATTGAATTATACATCTAAATATATCTATGATACAATATTTTACTTTGTGTTATTGCTGAATCTAATTCAATATTGTATAAAGGGAGCTTCTGAAATTCTGAACGTCTGTTATACATCGAAATGTTTGTAACAATATTGGCACGTATTCAAAAATCTACGACAAAAAATTGACCCCAAAGATAAATATTACAAATTGAGTTATTTCCGTAGACTTGCTGCTGATATTTTGTAATGCAAACCAGATACATCGCTATATAAAGACGTACTTATTAAATAAGAAATAAAATGTCGTACACTGATATTCACACGCCTAATTGTAGGTTACACACAGTCTAGAAATACTTCGTAATTATTCCGCGTGTTCTGCACATGACCTAGTTAACAGAAAGTACGCACTTTATGTGGTACTACTGCAAGATATTTAATAGAAATATTAATAAAATATTTATTCTGTGACCTCTAATAAGTTAACATCGTGAACTATACAAAACCTACGCAGCGAGTTATTATTTCTTTGTCTACGTACATCCTGAATCACAAGAACTTCTCACGAAGTTGACATACCAAGTCATATTATTAATATTTTGTAATAAAAAGATTATTTTATACAATTAACTGCAAACCTTGGAATTATAGTATAGCTGCTAAAATTTCCAAAATTAACTAATGAAGCAGTGGACCCACAGATACGCAGTGATGAATTAATCTGTTGTCTAATGTAAATAATATTGCTTAGATGTGAGATACATTAATTAATAATACCAAAAAATGCTGGAACACTTATTATGTCATCAAAGTATCAACATTATCATATCCGTCTCGTATTTACATATACTACATACAAATAAACTTACTGACATTTACGCATCCGAAATCAATGAAGCTAATGACGCATTAATGGAATAAATACATATCTCATAATTAGTAGGTTAGTAGGTACTGTCAGCAATAAAAGTCATTAGGATATGATTCGATAATGTAGGTAATATTTGGCATTTTTTGTATAATTAAATAAATAGAGAAGAGAGGGAAAGGGTCACAGTGTTTTTTTTTTTAAATAAATTTCACTTTGGTTTCAATAATTAAGATTTTGAAAATGAAAGTTTTTAGATTAACACTTTTATACTACGGGCATAGACTTGATAATAGTCTGCAGTTTAGTCCATCATTAACGATGTCATCAAAAATAGGTGAAATTGAGAATTATCGCGGCCACTGGGGAAACTTGCAACAAGAGACACGTCGGTTCTTTGCCCCAGTTACTGAATTTTAAAATATTTGTTTTGTAACACAGATACGGCAAGCTTCTAGATTTTAAGTGTGATTTAAGACCTAGTAAATTTACATCCGGCACAATATGCAGAATTTGAAGAGTTCGTGATTGCAATATCATTCACACTGCCGGATTTCAATATGTAAGGATTTGTATTATAGGTACAAATTGCATCCGGCCTAAAACCGGAAAATAAATTAATGTTCCTATGGGAATAAAATAAAACATTGGTATTATAGAACAAAGAAGTTCTTATTTTCCTATTCTTGTTAAAGTTAATAGAGAGATTCCTGTTCCATAAGACAAAAATCCCGAACTTTTGATGACAAACAAAATGACCGACAATATCCTGTTACAAACTCCAATTTAAATTAACTAATGCAAAAATATTGGCCAAAAAGGTGAAACTAAAAAGAAATCAGTCGTGCACGCGCCGCAGCGCAGGCGCAGGGCCAATGAACGTTGACAGGTGCCGCGCGACCAATCCCGATACAGAATCTCACTTTACGCTACTCGGTACAAATCACGAAATTATGTCTACATCCTTCTCTGATGCATTCAAATAATACCGAGTGAAAAAGAGACATGGAGGGCGAAGAACCTCTCACCATACCTGACTTGCTTTTGCACAGGCTTTGTTTACCAATCAATCTTGATCAGGATTGCATAACTTATTCAGACATTATAAAGCTTCCATATTCATTCCTTTTCGTTTTTATAACGTATAACAAAATTATTAGCTCTCCCAAAAGTTCAAAGTCATCGTTGTAAGCTTAGATCCAAAGGCTTACGTAATCCTTTGTTAGCTGAAAAGTTCAAGTAGACAGTGATCTGTGAACGGAATTGTATTTCTCCCTACGTGGGTATCGTGATATCGTCCCACGCATTCCAGGGGACGTTACTGCGCTGTCTAATGTCAGTCATTCATTAAAGCGAGTGCATTCCCTAGCATACAAATGTCCTTCCTGCCTGCTTCGTGTCATGACACTACTCGCGTAACTAACTTTCTAACGTTTAGTCACACTACCTCTCGCTCGAGTCGTCCAACAACCCAGAAAGAAACCTAAAGTTTCTGCGAAAACATAAATCATTTATAACCAGAGTAAGCATTGGTAAACAGATCACAACCTAATTTTAAGTTCTAGATAAAATGTTAACAGATGCGTGTTTAATGTCGGTGGTAGGTACGGACACGGTACGACTGGGTACGACGCACGGCGCAGCGGCGCCAATATTGCTTGTTTTATTTACATCTCTGGCAAAAAATTGGCATTAGTCCAAATCCTAAACGAGATGGCGGCTATAATGATATCCGAGTATTTCGAAATCTTAATCTCGATAAACAGGTTTAATTGGAAGGATATTTAAATGCAAGAGGTTGCGAAAATATACCACACGAAGCTCCCTCCTCGAGATGCATCTGTAAATACATCGATATAGTTGTATCTTCATTCGTGCAATTTGTTATAGTCCAGGATGATGGCGTACCATTCATCAGCAACCAGTGGTACAAGGTACAAGTCATTGATCGTCGGATAAGATCGATTAACCCACATCGGTCATCGAAGCATAGCCGTATTGGAGTGGTAACGTTAACATCTGGTTGGAAACTGGCCTCGACACGATACTTTCGTTTGCACCGTTCGCTAAGACCTAATTACGTGGATCAGGTACTGGGAGTAGATCGACGATAGGAAGCGGACGAGGAACTAAGCGGTTAGCTGAACCGGTCAGTAACAGCACAGTGTGGTAACAGGCCGCGTGTGCTGACTATTTGGAACAAGACAGAAAATAAACAAACATAAACAAAATATGTGGAAACCATACTATTCGATTTCTGGAAACATTGTGTATTGCATGGACAAAACAATGGAATAGTTTTACTTTCAATTTAAAAAATATTTGCTTTTGGATAAAGCAAAAACAATATTTATACAACGTTATCAACACAAAGAGTCTGTACGTGATTGAGTTAAAAACTACAGAAATAGTCAAATAGTGCGTGAGTCAGAACGTTATCGACGTCAGACGTGATCCGATACGGTGATACCACTCGTGATAAGAAAGCTACGACGACTTATGGCTCAGATAAAGAAGCAGTTTGTAAATACCAGTAAGTTCTTGAACAACTTAGGCATAAGAAAGAATAATGTGTCCTAAATTGATTCAGTTTTATCAAAAGTCATATAAGACAACAAACTAGGCAGAGAATCAGGTTTTTTTGAATGTTAGAGTTACATAAGACAGCCCTCAAAACGCCCGCCCTTCATCACGAAGACAATCCCGCCAGCCTTTCTTCAAGAAGAAGTGGCCTAACAAACTGCCCAGCAGCGCAGCTGTCTGTTCAATTAGAATAACTTGATTATGTATAATAATGGAATGTATTTTAAAAGCCAATTGGTAAACCAAGTAAGTAGATAATTTAACACTAAATGATTATCACCTGTTTTGTCATTGACCAACTACTTATGTTGGGGATCCAATCTTAGCGGATGCTGCTGAGTAGGTACCAATATTTTGTACCTACTCAGCAGCATTTTTCGTTTTTTTATTTTTCGTGGACCGACTGCCTATCTAATCAGACGTCCACAACTTAGTTACTGGGTACAAAACTGTACCCCTTGGTAAGACTAGTTTTCAGATATTCAGGCTTTTGACGACCCTTAACGATAGTGAAAGATCCATCGACATAATATACTAAGAGACATGCCTTAGAAATAAGAATTGTGGCACTCCGAAAGAAAGAGAGGAAACGAAGTTTCGTCTACCTTTATCTCTCTCAAAATCATCAATCATCTATGAGGAAAGAGATAGTGCTAAACCGAAAGCATAGGCCATCTCCCTCTTCTTCTTCTTCTTCAGCCTATAGAGGTCCACTGCTGGATAAAGGCCTCCCCCAAGGCTTTCCACGATGACCGGTCTTATGCTGCCTGCCTCCAACGACTTCCCGCGATTTTCACCAGGTCATCAGTCCACCTTGTTGCGGGCCTCCCTACACTGCGTCTTCCGGTACGTGGCCGCCACTCCAGAACCTTACTGCCCCATCAGCCATCGGTTCTACGAGCAATGTACCCTGCCCATCGGCCATCTCCCTCACTCTTTCCAAACCAAAAAATAACTGCAGGTTATACGCGTAGGGCATGTCCGTTAGTATATGTCTATGGAAAGATCCACGAATAACACCACAGAACTTAACACTACCATAGAGAATATTAATTACTATACTTAAATTCACCTGTGTGGAATATGATAGAAAGTATAAGGAAACCACAATAACCGCCCATTGTGTCGCCCTTTATAAAATCTTCATATTTATGTTATATAATTTATATGGTGTACATAACAAAGAGTATGCTATTCTAAAGGTCTATAAAATTCTCGGGGTTGAAACATACCTGTGTGAACTGCGAATTGATTTTCGTGTGATCCTCCTGGTACACCTTCCTTGATTTCCGTCGTTCCGTCATAAGGGCTGTAAGTCTGTCGAGGGCTTTAGATTCTAGAGCCTCAGCATTGACCCTGATAAGTCGGCTGATATTCTCCCATTCTTCGGTCATAGCTCGCCAAGCCGATGCTATTACAGAGCCTAGAACAAAGTGAACTATTGTTATTAAGGATAAAGAAATAACTTTCATGCAGTGATACAAATTGTATGAATGAGTTCAAGCTTGAAATTTTATACAAATCGTGACTTTTGGGGTCGCTTAAATTTTAGTTGATAACGTGGTCAATGTCATGAAATGCATTCCTTGGGTAAAAGTAATAAACTGTCGTAATAACTACGGAGTATTTTTTTGTAGCCAACAATATAATATTAAGTATTTAATAATTGGCCGTAGAAAACATAAGTTAAATTAGAATAACAAAAACTGTAACCCCATGGGTAGTGAAGCAAGTTTTCGTAGCGGAAAATGAGGTCACTAGAATTCATACAAAGGCCAAATGCTCCATTTATCTCAACTCGACTACGCCCATGCGTGTTTGTGTAATATTTAAGACATTGGTTACTAACGATAATGTTGTCTACACTAGACACATGTCGAACCCGCTGAATGATTTCTGGCACAAATCTAGTTGAAAGTCACTTTGTATTTGTTTTCAATTTTAAATGCACTACTTAGTAATATTTCGAAGGCATTTCCAACCAATCAATGATTAAAGCTAAATAAACCGGTTTACTGCCGCCGCCTAAAATTGGCTTCAAATACCAACCGACAAAATCACACAAAATCATATATATCTACATATTCAAACAGCAGCGTAATCGGCGAACACATTTTTGTCAAATGATTACGACTAGTTGGGATCGTTTAGACCGCAGTTGATATTATTTTACACTAATTTGATTAGGCTGCTTGTTGGTATGGACTTTAGTTACCTGCATTCGTCATGGGCGTAATTATTCCCGTCATTTTATACAATTTTAAAGCTCTTAACAGCAGCCTAATCGGCGAACACATTTTTGTCAAATGATTGCGACTAGTTGGGATCATTTGGACCGAACGGACCAATGGGCGGTCCGAACGATACCAACTGATCCCAACTAGTCGCATTCATTTGACAAAAATGTGTTCGCCGATTAGGCTGCTGATTCGGGAAAGATACCAATCAAAAGAGTGAAGAAAACAGCAAGTCTTAGTTAGAACTAAAAATTCGAAGACATCTACCAGCCCGCATTGGGCCCACGTGGTAAATTACGGTCCATTTCTTCTCACAGAATCCTACAACGCTACTATGTCCCAGTAGTGGGAACATTATAGGGTAATTATGCTATGCCATGCTATGATGCCGTGGTGACCTAGTGGTTAAAACACCAGCCTCTCAAGAATGACTGAAGGTGAAGGAAAACATCTTGAGGAAACCTGGACTTTAAGTCTGAAATCGCCAACCCGCATTGAGCAAGCGTGGTGATTACGCTCAATCCTTCTCTGTATGAGAGGAGACCTGTGCCCAGCAGTGGGACGATAAAAAGGTTGATAATGATGATGCTATGATACCTATTCAACAGTAGACAGACAATAGCCCCAATTTCCTTGTTCACAAACTAAACTTAATTTAAATTCACTGCATCTTTGTTGTTATATTTCATTAAAAAAAGGACATAAAATAATATTTTAGTTTAGACCTGTCAAATTAGTCCGAGCCTGACGTAAATTAATGTAATTTTGGTCGACATGTTTATAATCGCGTCTGAACTGTCTATAGAATATCTTAATTTGACAGGATTAAAGTAAAATGTTATCTTCTATCCTTTTCTTAATGAAATAGAAAGAAAAGATGCACCGAACTCAAAATTAGTTTAGTTTGAGTTCATGTATGTTTTTCATTGTATGATTAGATATTGCGAACATAAGTGTGTTGCTCAATTATGATACTGAGCAGACTTAAATTTATTTAATGGTCAAATAATTCTTTACGTTTTTACAGCACCCTAATTACGTACCTAGCACACTCAATCTCAACCTAAATAATTTTCAAGGATATGGCAAATTGCGTTGTATCCTAAAAAATAATTTCCATCAGATAGATTTTAAAAAAATAGTGAACACGTATTTTATATTTTTTCTTTCATTTAAATACTTAGGAAGATATATTGATTTGAAATATCGCATGACGTCATGCCGTGGTACAAAGTATACCACGGCGTGGCGTAATTAGCTCCCACTCCGTAACTTTAATACGCTATATCTCAGTAGTTTTTGGTAATTTCGACAAAATAAAAAATACAGGTCTTAATTTTTTTTTTATTAAGTATCTACTCGTATAAGATGAACTAATTATTTTTTTTTTTGATTTTCATACTTCGGATACATCACTATTGGGCACGCCACAATAGCGGCGGTAAGTCCCCTCTTTGAGGAGTGCCTAGAAAGGCGCCACGGCACCCTCACCTTCCGCCTGACGCAAGTCCTCACCGGGCATGGCTGCTTCGGGAAGTTCCTGTTCCGTACAAGGCGGGAGGAAACGCCAGGGTGTTACCCGCAGAAATCGTAATAACTTGTTATTACGATTTCTGTGGTGTTACCACTGTGTGGATCGCCCTGAGGACATGGCGGAGCATACGGTGGAGGTCTGCCCGGCTTGGGTAGAGCACCGCCGTGTCCTCGTGGCGGCGATCTCCCGCGTCCGACCCTGGTCCAGGCCATAGTCTGGAAACGAGGACCAATGCCACCTGGGGCAGGGTTGCGGGTTGATTAAACAAGAAACCGTGGCCCTGGGGCACAGGCAAGTGAAAGAACACGGGTGGGTTTCAGTCAGTAAAAGTCTGACACGCCCTTCCGCTCCGCCCAGAGCGGGAGAGTTCATTTGATGATTTCCTATCCAAAACAAAAAAAAGTATATTGCTGTAGCAGTACCTACAGACGCCACACGGAACAACGCGTCATAGTGACGTCACACGAATTCTACATCTCGCAATCAGAGTTTACCGTGCAACTAGCATACATACAACTTACCAATTTCAAGCATTGGGCAAGTGTCCGCCAGACATAACACCCGTCTGGTCGGAGGATCCTCCCTTTTCTATGAAAGATGAGTGAACTTTACTCCTTTATCCTCATGCCTCCACATTGCAAATTCTTACTGTCTAATAACCTAAATAACGAACTGTCAAAATGTAAGCCATTACTATAATATTTACATATACATACTTTCATTATAATGAAAGTGCAAAGCAATTACTCCGCAGTATGGCATGACAAGTTGTTTTAGTTTTATAACAACTGGGAAGATGTGGATCCGAACGCTACCTGCGCCACTTTAGGGTCTCTTCAAACGGAACATTTTTTTATTCATGATTTGAAAACAATAGTGTTACAATAGTGTAGGGACAGAGCGCCAACAACAGTTAAAGTGAGAACAATGACTACACCCACATTACTACCTACTAGACATTAGGAATATTTATAAAAAAATACTTTCTAAGTATATCTTGGACATCAATGACTGAAGGTGAAGGAAAACATCTTGAGGAAACCTGGGCTTTATAAGTCTGAAATCGCCAACCCGCATTGAGCAAGCGTGGTGATTACGCTCAATCCTTCTCTATATGAGAGGAGACCTGTGCCCAGCAATGGGACGATAAAAAGGTTGTTGATGAACTAGCTGATGCCCGCGACTCCGTCCGCGTGAACTTCATTTTATATTTTCGCAACATTTTTTGTGACTGCTCTGCTCCTGTTGGTCATAGCGGGATGTTATATAGCCTATATCCTTTCTCAGGCTCTAGACTATCCGTGTACCAAATTTCATTACAATCGGTTCAGTAGTTTTGGCGTGAAAGCCGGACGGACAGACAGACAGACAGAGATACTTTCGCATTTATAATATTAGTATGGATATATTTATTATGTAAGGTTACTTATGTAATGATATAATAAATATAGGAGTAGAGGTTCTTTGCATTTTAACCTAAACATTAATATCTGTATGTTTGCTTGTTTCGTAATGTTTTGATTTGTCATTTTTTAAATCAGAGCTTCCTCAATCCTCAGTTTTTTTTATTATTTTCATGTTTTTAGATATAGGTAATTTCTTTATTATCGTTTGCAGTTTCTTCGTAAGTACCAAATTAAATATTTGTCTTTCTTTATATCTATCTGTCTTTAAATCATTTTCCGTTTCATTAAACAAACCCATCTACTGTATACATATCTGCGTTCTACCTTGATTATGTCGTAATTACGATTTGGCGTTATAAAAATACCTTCAATTTCTATGTCGAAATAAGCCGTCGTGAGATTTGTGTCTACCGTTTGCTAATTAGTATTGTCAGAATTATACTGTGAGGGTCAATCTAAAATCATAGCCAAATCTGAAGTATTATTTTTAATTAAGGTAGACATCTAATTTATAACTCTTCCTTCTTCTAAAGTCATAGAATTAGTATTGGTGGTGTTGTGCAATCAGGAAATTACCTAGATCTGTCTGTATTATTTTAACGGAAAGCAACAGTACCCATTGGTTTAATTGTCTACTCCTAATAGGTTTAATAGTATTTTAGGAAATAAACTTAAGCTACTCTTGAAGAACAATCAGTATATTTGCTTGAATATCGATTGAAGAATGACAGGTGAGTAGGTTAATATTTAATAATTATATTTAACGAACTCTTTCCTTTTGAAGTTCGCCAAATTTAGCGAATTTATCTACATTACAACAAAGGTTTTTGAGCTCTCCACCTCAAGTAAAGATTGTTGAAAGGCACAAAGTTTCCCTTGAACTGAGCTGCAGTCAATTTAATTAATTATATGTATATCCTAATGACTTCTAAGTGTGGTTAGTTAAGCCTAAAACGAATTCATGTTTAACACGTCTCATTTAAATGCAACGGTTTCTAAATCAAGGATGTGCCTAATTCCCGGACTAGGTACCTCTACCTATTTAGCACGTTTTATTTTCGCCCGGAAGCTATAACTGTAAAAAGAAGCTTGCATGATACAAATAGACTATTCATGCTAGCAGGGTTAAATATCGTTAAGTGGCGCAGTTTTTTTTACCGTTAAGTTCTTCACACTTGTCCATCTTCTGGCCTTGAGCGGCTGCAGCAGACAGCGCGAGGGCGTACTCCCGGTCGCTTTTCATCTTGGCCTGGAGGCTGCGCTTCATGGTTTCCATGAGCCTCAGCTCGGCGTCCTGGCGCGCCAGCAGCGCCTCGTGGGCCGCGCGCCCGGCGCCGCTCGATGCGTACCCCATTGTAAACAACTCAGGTCTACACAAACCCGCACATCACAAACATAAACACATCACTATTCACATCATTCTCCGTTATCACCGGCACAGTGTTTATACGTTTAACGCCACCTCGTAACAAAATTTAATTTATTGGCAAGCTCAACAGAGAAAGGAGAACACGTCAAAGCTCTTTAAAAAAAAACTTTTTATTTTGTTCTTAGTACTGGAGCACCCACAATGAAGGCTAACAGTAAAGACTAAATAAAAACTTTACAACAAAAAACTTTCGATAGAAATGTATAACGATCGAGGTGAGCGCGCTCGACTATCAGTCCGCGCGTCCGCACCGTAACGTCGCCCGACCTGAATGCCATCTATCGCGAGCACATTACGTCTGGTGTGGCCGCTGCTGCCTGCTGGTGGCTAGCCCAGTCACCCGCGCCGCAGTCGCTGTCCGTCGGCGAGGAATTACTTGAGAACAAGATGATATAAGATCCAGACGATATATTACGATTTTTCATGAGAGGTCGCAATAAAGCGCGGCCTTGTTTTCCTGGATTTAGGAAAGCCTTCGAGTTTGATTGTTTTCCACTGTCTACAAATTGTAATTTAAATACATATATGTATAGTATTTTCTTCAATAGATATATCGTATTATCGAATCCAATACGATGGACAAGACGTTTCGATGTTATATGAACGCTAACGCTGATTCAATAAAATGGCAATGTCATTCCTAGAAACGAAAAGCGCAGTGCAACAATGGACGCGCAGTTTCGCTAACAATGCAGGCTAGTTTCCGACAAAGATTAGGTCCTTTAGATAGCGTGACTTATTAGAACTAAAATCATTCCATCGTAGTTATCTATACCATAGAAATCAAAAGACAAAGACTATGACGTGATTTGAACTTAAAAAGTCAACTTGACAAGGCTGTGTAAAGAAATGAGGCTTCGAGGCAAAAATCAAGGCCCACCAACCTTACTTTGTGTACAAATAAAGGTGCTGAAAGTATTTATTTGACGTCAACTAAAACTATACTCTAAGCATTGTACTGTTATAGTAAACACATCAAGCTATTATAATCTGTCAGATTTCTTTATTAGATTTTCAACTTTATCTTAAAATCTTAAGGATCAAGGTTGATTGGGCAGTTTCGGGTAGCTTGACTGCTGTCGTCTGTACAATGCACCGCACTGTGACATTCATCTTCATCGACAACAGCTTTTCAATGAAAAATATTATATACCAAAATTGATTTGTTCAGACTAGTCATTATCATCATTATAGGTAATCGGTCAGCTAAGTTTTAAATATAGGTATGTATTTATTCTAGGGTCTGCCTGCATCATTTGTCCCTGGTCTCACTAAGCCTTATACAGGTCTTGCCTTATCATCAACCCTTTTTTTATCGTCCCACTGCTGGACACAGGCCTCCTCTCATACAGAGGAGGATTGAGCGTAATTACCACGCTTGCTCAATGCGGGTTGGCGATTTCATACTTAAAGTCCAGGTTTCCTCAAGATGTTTTCCTTCACCTTCAGTCATTGGTGTTAAGGAATATTTGTCCATAATTATTTGGACAGAATCTTTTTTATTTGGTAGTTTTTGCATCAGTCTAGCACCCTAATTGCGTAACACTCTATTGCTATCAATTGAAATCATTCTGAAGCCAATTGCTTATCCATTGCTCCATGTGTTCGAAAAGTGTGTCTGCTCAAGAACGTAAAAAACGCAAGGATTGTTGTTGAACTGTCAAAATTAAACCCATTGCTACTGGTCACACTTTGCGCTTCGATCATTTCTGCTATCCTGTACGTACAAACTAGCTTCTGCTTGCAATTTTGTCCGCATGAAATTTTAGGCCCCCGAGCTAAGGCATCACATCACACATTGTTACATCGTTTTTTTTTTTTTCTTTTTTTGCTGGGCTCATACGGAACCTAGCGTGATGTTAATCATCATCATCTCAGCGTTAATCCCAGTCGCATCCAAAGTTTTTCAGCTTTGGAGTCTGGAGTCCGCTTTGCCAGGCTAATTGCTGATTTGGCTAAACTTCGATATTTTCCGTAAAGCGACTGCCGTCTGAACTCCACAACCCGAAGGCAATATTGAAGCATTGCAGTTAAATCAATTGTTGGACTTTCGAAGGCTCCAACAACCCGTAACGACTGCCATTAGATGTTCGTATGGCAACCGGGACCAGAGGCACGATCAGACCAGTACAAATATTCATATTCATGCATACAAATATTTGCACTGCGCTGGGATTGTACCCGAGTCTCCTTGCGCAGCGGCCGTGTTCGCTACCGCTACGCCACGGAAGCTGTCAAGCTAGCGTGATGTTAATATACATAGCATAAACCTTCCTTAGATTAATGCAACATTTTTTTTAAATCTGACTCAGATTAAGAATTTCTAACAAACTCATCAGAGTTATCATTAATTTAAAGACAAGATAAGTACATAAAGATCCTGATTTACCTCAGCTTCGGCACCTCCAGTGCGACACTCGGTAGTAGGCCATAACATCAGCCGCTGGCAGAAGTTACCACCCACCAGACAAAGCCTTGCCGCCAACCGATTTGTTGTGTTCCGGCATGATGTCTGGTGAAGCCGTACGGAGGACGGGTCTGAGCAGTTGTGTTGCGATGTGTGCCGGGTACGATGCGCCAAATGTTGTTGTATTGGGAATTTGGTCGTGGAGGGTCTTCAGATCAATCTCCCTTTGGCGCAGCATCGTTGGTCGTGTTGTTGGGTTTAACATTGCATCACCTCGCTCAACTGCCGTCTTCCTTCCTATTCGCTCAGTTTTTCGGAGTGTATAGGCTCTTAATAAACTAGCGCGCTTTACCATCAACGATCGCATCACTGCTTACCATCAAGCGGGATTGCCGTCAAGCGCTAGTTTATAATTATTAAAAAAAAAAGGCACGCATAAAAGTTCAATATACGCCAGTCATATTTCATAAAACGGTGAAACGAATTAAACTGTTAATATAACATTCCTTAATCGGTTTAGTACAGGCGACACCAGATCAAGCTATTACATTACAATCTGTCAGATCTCTGTATTACATTTTCAACTTTCCACATTAATCGTAAACGTTCGTCATCATTTTAGCCGAAAGACGTCCAGTGCTGGACATAGGCGATTGGGACAGGTTCTCAAGTACCGGAAGACGCCGCCTGAGTAGGCCTCCGGCAAGGTGGACCGACGACATGGTAAAGGTCACGGGAAACCGCTGAATGCGGGACGCGCAAGACCGTTCGTCGTGGAGATCCTTAGGGAAGGCCTATGTGCAGCAGTGGACATAGGTGGTTACGGATACAAGAACAGAGGAATTACAAATACAATCCTTAAATACATATATTACACCCAGACGCTGATCTGAGCTATTTATTGGGCTTCTAGGGATATGCTATAGGCTGAAGAAAGGTTAATATCGTGACTGCTGAGTGCCTGACATGCCTTCAGTTTATTTTGTTACCTTGCTACCCTTGCCTGCCAAGAGGTTGCCGACCGCTACTCTAAAGCATTAAGGCTCAAGGTTAATTGGGAATATTTGACAGTTTCGGATAGTTTGACGTACTGTTGTCGTCCGTAGTTTCGGGTACCATAGTTAGGACTCCGACACAAGCCTCCGGTGTTAATATAAAATGTTATGCATATACAATATGTAAAGAAAACCCTGTCCGACCCGTGAAGGTATTGTTAGGTATCAATAACTGATTCTACTAATGGATAACTTAATAAATGTGCGTTAAGCACCCTTCCGCGGGCGGCGGGCGGCAGGGCATGCGGCACGTGGTCGCATCGCTATTCGCTCATAATAATACCGGTGTTGTCACTTTTTTTAAAATTACCAAATTTCGGGGAAGTTGGAATTAATTCGCGGGAAAAAAAGATATTTCAAAATTCATTTGTATTGGTACTATGATGATTACGTAAAATTTTATATTATATTTGGTCATGTGTTTACCTAACCTTTATTATCCTTATGGGTCAGACAGGGTTTTCATAACATACTGTAGACGCCAGCACATTAAATTGGGATCTGTAAAATTTATTTAATAGACTAGGTGACCTGGCAAACTTTGTGCATTGAATTCGAAATGGTACCTATATTAATAAAAAAAATGCAAAAAAAATATGTTTATATCAAAGTGATAATTGTATCATTGTTATTTTAGTAACATGTATGCAAAGAGTTGTAGGTGTATTAGTCTATTCAAACATTCCAAAAGTCCATATTAAATTGAACTTTTAATACTAGGCATGATGACTCTGGAGTCTGAACCACTGCCAAAGCAGTGGATTGTTCGAAAGAGATACCGTGGTGGCGCCTGACGCACAGGCAAATGAAGGAACACAGGTAGGTTTTAGTCAGTAAAAATTTTACACACGATTTTTGCTCTGGCCGGAACGGAAGAGGTCATTCGGTATTATTATACTCTTTGAGTTCATGTGATGATTTCCCATACCTACAAAAAAATTGTCTCTGAACTAGGCGGATGAACACTAAGAAATTCCGTTTTCCTACATCCATTTGTAAGAAATAATAAATAAATTATTTTACATATATTTTTCTCAATAAAATTGCTAATAAGTAATATAGGTACTTAAAATTAATAAAACAAAAAGTTTAGGTAACAATATAAGTTTTAAACTACATTTATATTCGGTTTTTTTACATCCTCTTTGACTATATTTGCAATACGCATTCTGTCAATTCTATCACTATGTGGTAATCACTACATTTTAAATTCTATGCGAAACATCATAATTATGGTTAGGTCATTCAGTCATAATCATAATCTACATACTACGCTACGTACCTACATGCGTACTAAAATAGCCCAACGGATTAGGTACGTTAAAAACAGAGATGTGAAAAATTGTTTAATAATAGAAGTTTATGAAACTGTTACATAATGAAGGATATTATGCACGAGTGTGAGTTTAAAAAACGAGCGAAGCGAGTTTTTTAATAGTATCACACGAGTGTATAATACCTAATTATGTACAGTTTCATACACTACTTTATCTAATCTCATACATTTTAAGAAACAATAATAATCATGTGTCCAGCGAAACACAACAACGACTTGCAATGCAAAGAAATGTATTTGGCGCCAAAATTCTGCACCCTACCTCAAAGCGCACGCGCCAAAGCGCGCGCAGCCACAGATAAAAAATGAAATAGTGCTATCTATGGTTTGTAATCTGTACGATAATGAAAAATAATTTATTTTTTTTTTTTTTTTTTCTTGTTCTGGCACTCCACGTTTTGTGTTAGCCAATGACGAGTAAAAGGTAGGGAAAAGGAATAAAGGTAAAAACGGAACGAAAATTTGGATATTTATCTGGAAGATATAAGATCAGTATAAGGAAAAAATATTTACATGTATTACAAAAGAGGATGAGGATATGAATTAGATGGATATTTACAGTTTTATTTTATTTAACGAGATGAATTTAGCTATGCTTTTATATACATTGATGTCGTTAGTGTGAAGTAAGGCAATAATGGAAGTTGGAAAAGGAATATCAAGAGACAAAAGACTATCAATAAAGGAAGTGCGATCATAAAGAGGACAGGAGAGGATGATATGATTTAGATCACCAACATCTGTGCCACACTCACAAACGGAATCGTCAACAATTCTCAGCCTGGCGAGATGGGCTGGGGAACAAACGTGTCCTAATCTCATGCGCGTCAAAGTTGACGTCTCAATCTTACTGAGTTTTGCTCTTAAGAACCATGGCTTTGCAGGAAGTTCTGGTTGAATACGGGCATAATTTTGTCCCTTCGATTTACTGCCAGAGTGCCATTCCTCCTGCCAGGCATTCTTTAAAAAAGATTTTGGTAAAGCCACAAGATCTTGACAGTAGTTTTTGTATGGAAACAAATCACCGCATTGCACTGCATCACTTGCTAATTTATCCGCCACATTATTACCCTGGATGCCACTGTGACTTGGTATCCAAATAAACTGTAAATCAAACCCCTGCAACTGAAGTGTGAATGCTATTTCCCTTATTTTAAAAATAATATCTAATTGCGATTTTTGTTTAAATGGAAATTTGGCAATTGCTTGAAGAGCGCTTAAAGAATCTGTGAAAATTATAGCTTTTTTAAGTTTACACATACGAACATATTCGACAGCCCTAAGTATTCCGAAGCATTCACCCGTATAAACAGAAGTCTCGGGAGGAAATTTAATTTTTTGAACTACATCATATTGTGTATGGTAAACCCCAACACCTACACAGTCAATCGCAGCAGGTTTAGAAGCGTCAGTGTAAATGTAATGGAAATCAATAAACTGCTCAGATATTAATTGGTTAAATTTTAATTGAACACGGGGATCAGATTTACTAACAAAATTATATATTATACTGGGAGAAAAGTGTAAACTGTCATAACTGACGCAAAATAAAGGGAGTTTATTTGAACGGTGTGTGGGGGAACAAAGGGAAATGAACTTCTTATAACTAACAACTAAACAGGGTGGAGATTTGTTGGACCAGTAGCTTGAAGATTCAATTTCAGACAGTAAAACTTGCAGTTTAGGGATGAGAGGATGATAAGAGAACTGTAGAATTCTGAAAAAATACTTGTCTGAGAGAAACTGTCTCCTAAGATGTAACGGGGCTTCGCCGCACTCCACTTGGAGTGCATTCACTGGACTAGACTTCATTGCACCCGAAATAATACGTAGCGCTTTAGATTGTATTATGTCTAATTTTTTGAAGGCCTTGACACTACCAGGTTCTACAATAAATAAACCGTAGTCTAAAAGGCTTCTAATAATTGCATTGTAAATCAACTTTAAGGAAGAAGGATGTGCACCCCACCAAACACCTGAGAGGCACCTCAACATATTTAGGTGTTTTTCACATTTATTGGCTATATAATCGCAATGTGGGATACTACTCAGTTTGGAGTCTAAAATAACTCCCAGGTATTTAAAGTTGTCTTTAATAGGGATTGGGACGTCTTTATAAGTAAGATTTACTTGAGGAATATTTCTTTTGCGGGTAAATACAACAGTTGCGCATTTAGATATGGATAATTCCAAACCATTCACATGTAACCATGACGATAATGACGATAAAGCAGAAGTAACAACAGAGCAAGCTTGTTCTATGGAATTACTTGAACAATAAAACAGTAGATCATCGGCATACTGCAGTATCTTTACTTCATTGCTTATGGATAAATCTAAATCAAATGTGTAAATGTTATATAAGAGGGGACTGAGCACAGATCCCTGCGGGAGGCCTCTCCATACCTTGCGAGATAAGTGATGATCTTCAAATGGCATATATAATGTACGGTCTGTTAATATGTTAATTATAAAGTTAGAAAGATTGTGTGGTACTTTTAAAACATCTAATTTGTTTTTTAATACGGAAAGTAACACGTTATCGTAGGCCGCATTTATATCTAAGAAAACTGCAACTGTAGACTGATTTTTGGAAAATGAGGAACGGATATCGGTGGTTAAAATACTTACACAGTCAGTGGTACTTTTCCCTTTTCTAAAACCGTATTGCGAACTGCTCAGTAGGCCTTCGCTTTCAATGTACCATTCTAGACGGTTTTTTATTAAATGTTCTGCTAATTTAATTAACACTGAAGATAGAACTATAGGTCGGTAAGAAGAAACGTCCGAAGGTTTTTTATTCGGTTTTAAAAATGGCAACACCATTTGACATTTCCATTCGGATGGAATGTTTCCCGTTTTCATTATAGAATTGATAAGTTTTAAATAATAATTAAGAATATTATCACTTATATTGGCAAAAAACGAGTATGGAATGCCATCAAGACCTGGAGCAGAATCTACTGCATTTAGTACTACGCCTTTTAGCTCATTTAAGGTGAATGAGAGATGCAGAGTCATAGGAGAATCGGCCGTAACAGATTCACATGATGTTATGTTAATACCTTGAGGAACCCACGGTGGAGCAAGTTTATCTAGGAATTCAGCAGCTAGGGAATTGGGAATAGGAGGAGATGGGTGTGTAAAAGCAGACCTATATCTACGTATGTTTTGCCAGACTATAGTCGGGTGAGTATTGGGAGATATTGTTGTGCAGAAACTCTGCCAACCTGCATATTTTTTCTTTTTCAAAAGTTTCTTAGTTTCTGTATTAATAGTGATTAGGGCATCAAAGTTAGCATCGGACATGTTAAGATTATAATTGAATTCTGCTTCTTTACGTTTTTTAATAGCATCTGTACACTCAGAATCCCACCATGGAGGCCTAGGAATTGAATGAGAGTTATTATGTTTAGCAGGGAACACTTCATCTGCTGCTGCCATTAGTAACTTGGTTAAAGACCTAGCACACGCATTTTCATTACCATTAGAAATAGGCGGTAGAGAAGAAAAGTTTGAGTCAGTAGTGGTTCTATATTTTTCCCAATTGATGTTATTCCTATCAGGGACTTTATGTTTAAGGTTTGATGTTTTTCTAGAAAAGGTTGGTTTAGGGAATGGAGTGGACATAACTATTGGGAAGTGGTCACTACCATAAGTAGAGGATAGTGTATACCAAGTTAGTGAAGAGGCTAAGTTAGGAGAACAGATAGATAGGTCAATAGCACTTGTACTATGATTAGGAGCAGAACGTCGTGTAGGAGAACCTGTATTCAGGATACATAGGTTTAGATGGTCTATTATATCTAATAATTCATCCCCATGGTTACTGGAAATTGAACAACCCCATAATTGGTGGTGGCAATTGAAATCTCCCAATATTAGTAGGGGTGTTGGAAGAAGAGAAAGAAGATGGTTAATCTCAAGAAGTAAAGAAGAAGATGGATGAGGAATATATAAGGAAACAATACAAATGTTAAATACATTAATAGCTACAATTGAGATATCCTCACTATGAGGAGGTAAAGGGATAATAGAGAAAGGAATAGAATTCTTTATGAGAATAGCTACTCCACCATACCCATCAGATCTATCATCTCTAATGGTATAGTAATTATTTATTTTAAAAACATGATTTGGCTTGAGCCAAGTTTCTGCTAATGCAAAAACTGAAGGTTCATATTTATTGAGTAAATGAATTAAATCACTTTTTTTGCTTATCAGGCTGCGGCAGTTCCACTGCATTATTTTGGAGAGTCTGTCCATTGTTAATGGGAAGAGAGAAAAGATTTAAATAAGAGGCAACGTTGGACGGTGAAATATTAAACTGTGAAAGAAGTTGAATTAATGCTGTAATAAAATCATTAGTTGACAAATTATTTGTTTCACTATCTTCTACTTTTCTTAAGGCACAACCATTAGCTGGCTGTGGTGCACTATATTCCTGGATTAAAGCATTATGAGAGTCTTTATCATACCCAAATGAAGGTTTTGGGGGGGATCTAGGTTTTGAAAATATTGTCTTTTTGTGGCTAGTAGTGGGGGAATCTATATTTTTGGGTATTCTGTTAAATGATGGAATAGCGGGTTTACTGGGGAAGTTATTGGAGGGGGAAGAAAGAAGCGTCTCTGCATAGGTTCTGCTTACTGGAGGGTGAACTTTCAGGGCTTCAGCGTAGGACACAGAATTTTGAGCCATGTATGTCTTGATTTGTTTTTGCCTAGAAAATTCAGGGCAAGATTTATTTGTGGCAAAATGATAACCTGAACACATGCAGCAAGAAGGGTCATTATCTCTATTACAGGTATCCCCTGTGTGATTCTGACCACACTTAAAGCACCTAGGCTTAGACCTACACTGTACCTTTGTGTGACCATATCTACAGCAATGGAAACATTGAATCGTAGGGAAAATATACAAGTCTACTGGAAGGGCATTGTAGCACATAAATATTCTTTTTGGCAGGACCTGGCCATCAAAAGTAATGACAATTGACTGTGTAGGTTTCCAAACAACAGAGCCTTCAATTACAGTTTTAAAGTTCAGTCGTCTCACTTTCAAAATAGGGCCGCAGCCAATAGGTACTGAGATGTTACTGACAATCTCCTCCGGAGACCATTCTGCCGGAACCCCTCTAACTAACCCCATACGAGTAATGTTGAATGTCGGAATATAAGCTTTGAATTGTTCTGCTTCAAGATTGCCATTATTTATAAAAGAATTGGCGTCAGCAAAATTTGAAAAAGCTAACGAAATTTTGTTACGCCCTATGCGCTTCACACTACCATTGATTATATTGGGAATATTGTTTTTTTTCAGAAATTTTCCAAATGTAATGGGGTGCAAGGTGGTGCCATCGTTTTGTGACAAAGTTTGTTTTTGCACATGAATAATATAAGGTGCACAATCGGTTTTATCGTAGGTGTTTCGTCCTACAGGGGTGGAGGGACTCTGAGAGGTAACAGTTTGGACTGTGATAATTTTGTTTGTAGTATTTGTGTTAATTTTTTGTTCAGTTTCATTTAACTGAGTATCCTGACAACCACAACTAACTGTATCAGAGCCATGATGTCGACGACGACGTTTGTTGCAGTGTTTGCATACAGAAATGCGGCTCCTTTTCAAAGAACGGGTCGAAGTAGACCCATCGGTGTCCATGCCAGACTCATTGGACTGTATTGTTACGAATTTCCCTGCCGGTGGGACAAAGTCCCCCGGATCGGGCGGCTCATTCATACTTACTTTCTATATATTGATAAAAGTTTGACTTACCAAGCGATGAAATGTACAAAACTAAACTAAATTTATACTAATTAACAGAATATATACAATACACTACCGCTACTGATCTTATATATACTTAAAAATTATTTTATTTTATAAAAACTTAAAGGACGCGCCCGCCAAGTTCGAACGTTTCCCGCGCTTTTCGGCATCAAAATAATTTATTATACAATCTTCTTCTTCTTTTTGGTTTTAATGGCTCTGCGCGATTAGCGATTGAGCCAAAGACAAGTCATATTGTATTTTTTTTTTTAAGATTATTATTTATAAAACGGGGAAACTTGTATTTACAAAAGGGAAAATAAAATTTTGAAACGGAATTTAGGATTGGATCAGGAAAGGACAGAATAATAGGATATATATAAGTATGAAATAAAAAAAAAAATACATATATTCAATAATATTTACAATTTAATGTTATTAATTAATATAAATGAAGAAAATACTTTATACACAGACGGTTCACCAGAGGATAAAAGGATGTTTACTGAAGTAGGAAGTGGGATGGGAATTTCAAGGAGGCTTTCATAAAATGAGACTCGATTATATCTAGGGCAGCACAAAAAGATATGGTTTAGGTCACCCACCTCACCGCATTCGCACAAATCACTGTCCAGTATACCAAATCTAGCGAGTTGAGCAGGAGTGCAAACATGACCCAACCGCATACGAGTCAAAATACAAGTTACTCTCCTGCTCAACTTCAATTTAGAGAACCAGGGTTTTGATGGAATTGAATTTTGAATTTTAGCGTAAGCCCTTCCCTTCGATTGGCTTGAAGCAGACCAAGCAATTCTCCATGTTTCATCAAGAGTAGATTTAGGCAAAGCACACAAATCATGAACACAATTGAAATAGTCCGACCAGTCACCACAAGAAATAGCCTCTTTAGCAAGACAATCTGCGCGCTCGTTGCCTGAAATACCAGAATGAGCTGGCACCCAGGAAAACACCACTGTGTAACCCATCTGATAACATGACATCAGAAGGTTACGAATTTTAATAATGATAGGGTTAACAATACCTGACTTGAACGGATATTTAGATAAGGCTTGTAGGGCACTCATACTGTCTGAAAATATAACGGATTTTTTAAGTTTTGCAATAAGAATATATTCAACAGATTTTAGCAGTCCTAGACATTCTCCAGAAAATACGGATGATTCCGGTGGAAGTCTTATTTTTTGGACTATATTGTATTGGGAATGGACAACTCCAATCCCAACTATACCATTGAGTGATTGTTTAGAAGCATCACTATAAATAGAATGAAAATTTGAGAATTCGTTATTTAATAGATTATCCACAAATTGTACAGATTCAAGCTGATTTCTAGGGATATTTACATTGATTCTAACATCTGGAGAAGTAACTAATGCGCCATACATAGAGTCAAAAGTAGGATAACAGTATGAGTTAAGTGTCGGGGCTTGTATGGCACTGAATCTTTGATAACTCTTAACAAGGCAAGGTAGAGATTTATGAGTCCAGTACTGACTATTTTTTGTGTATTCTACAAGTAAATGAAGCTTAAATCGTAAAGGATGATTAGAAAATTGCATTAATTTGAAAAGGAATTTATCGGACAGATATTGTCGTCTTAAATAGAGAGGTGGCTCTACACACTCTATTTGCATAGCATTAATAGGGCTGGACTTCATAGCTCCAAGAATAATTCTTAATGCCCTTGCCTGTATACTATCAAATTTCTTCATAGCAACAGAGTTACATGGTTCTAGAACAAAAGTGGCATAATCAAGAAGGCTACGAATAAGGGCGTTATATATAAGACGTAAAAAGAAGGAATGGGATCCCCACCAGACACCGGTTAAACACCTTATCATATTCAAATTTCTTTCACATTTAGCTACAATGTAATCACAATGTGGTACTCCGGTTAATTTCGAATCCAAAATAACTCCTAAAAATTTTGCTTCTGATTTCACAGGGATAGGATTACCTTCGTAGGAAACAATAGGATTGGCAGTTATCCTTCCTCTTGCAAACAAGACTATGGTACTTTTTGATACAGATAAATTTAGTCCATTATTATCTAACCAATCATGTAAATGACTAAGAGAGGTAGTTAAGCAGTTACTAGCAATATTAATAGATTTGTCAGCAACGTAAAAAAGAAGATCATCAGCATACTGTAAGACGTTTGCTACTGAGTTCGAGTTTTTTTCTAGATCGTAAGTGTAAACATTGTACAATAATGGACTAAGAACCGAGCCCTGGGGGAGGCCTCTCCATACAAACCTAGAAAGTTGAGATCCATCATGGAGGTCTAATTTCAAACATCTTTCAGACAACATGTTTATAATAAATGATATTAAAAGTTGAGGGATACGTAGGTCATGAAGTTTCTCATGAAGCACAGGAATAAGAACATTATCATATGCCGAATCGATGTCCAGAAATGCTGCTAAAACTGACTCATTTTTTGAAAATGCTATTCGAATATCCGAAACAAAAATGCTAATATTATCTATGGTGCTCCGACCTTTCCTGAAACCCAGCTGATTAACTGTCATAATGTTGTTGTTTTCAATAAAAAATTCTAACCTATTTTTAACAAGGTGTTCAGTTATTTTAGCAAGAACAGATGAAAGGGCTATGGGACGGAAAGATGAAACATCTGAAGAAGGTTTATTTGGTTTTAATATAGGGATTATAGATTGAGTTCTCCATGATGGAGGAATATTACCTGAAAACATAACTGCATTGATAGTTTTCAAAAAATATTCTAATGAGTTATCAGTACAGTTTATCAAAAAAGAGTATGTTATACCATCCTCGCCGGGTGATGAATCTTTAACATAAGAGAGAACTCCTTTTAATTCTGACAAAGAAAAAGGAGCATTGAGATCAGAATGATTGCTTGTATTATTATATAAAGTGCAACAATGAACATTATTTAATTCAGGAACAGACAGAGGAGCTAGTTTATCCATAAATTTATCAGCTAGCTCAATGGAAAGGACACCAAATGAAGAAGAAGAGAATGCCGATCTAAACCTACGAATATTCCTCCACACAACAGAAGAGCATACATCAGGATTTATGGACTCACAAAATCTTCTCCAACCTTCAAATTTTTTCTGTTTTAGGAACTTGCGTGTGGATCGAGCTATGAGAGAGTAACTTTCATAATTTTCTGAAGTCATTAGGGATCTGTATTTTTTCTCAGCCTGTTTTCTTTTCTTAATGGCCATAGTGCATTCATGGTCCCACCATGGTGGAAAGGGAATTTTGCCCTGTCTAGAACCTTTTAATGGAAATAGAGTATTGGCAGCCTCCATAAGAAGTTTTGAGAACTCTTCTGTACATAGTAATCCATTAGAATCATTAATAGCAGGTAAGGATGAAATTTTACTATCAACATACTGTTTAAATATTACCCAATCATCTTTCAATTCTGGCAGTTTATGTTTTAATTTAGAACTGTAACTTAAGTTGGAAGGGGAGCAAGATATGTGTAAGGAGAGTATAATAGGAAAATGATCACTGCCAAGAGAGTCATCAAGGATATTCCAAGATAACAAAGAGGCTAAATTTGGAGAACAGAGTGAAAGATCAGGAGCACTTAAACATTCATTAGGGCCAGTAAGTCGAGTTGGAGAGCTATTGTTCATTATACATATGTTTAAAGAATCTAGGATATCAATCATCAAATTGCCATAGTAATTGGTAACAGAGCTGCCCCATGCCTGGTTTTGGCAATTAAAATCACCTAAAACCAAAAATGGGGAAGGCAAGACAGATAGTAATTGTTTAAACTCATTATATATAGAATAAGAGGGATGTGGAATATATACAGAAATAATACAGATATTATTTACAATAACAGCAATGGCATTAATACCATTACTGAGAAGGGGAAGTGGGAATACTTTATAGGAGAAAGTTTTACTAATGAGAATGGCCACTCCACCATACCCATCAGGTCTATCATTTCTCACTGTAACAAAACCAGAAATCCTAAATGGAAACTCTGGTTTCAACCATGTCTCAGAGAGACACAAAGCCATAGGCTTATATTTATTTAGTAAATAAATAATGTCAGATTTTTTGCTTATGGCACTTCTACAATTCCATTGTAAGATTATGTGATCCATTATTGAATTGTTTATTAAGAGCTGTGAGTAATATATTGGCAACGTTGGACGGTGAAGAATTAGAAGTAGAAAATTGTTGACTAGAATTTGTAAGTAATGTAATAAGTTCCAAAATAATTTCAGCAATAGATTTATGAGGTATTGTATTTAATGATTGTTGCAGTACTTGACTATGGGACATTTGGGTAGACAAATTATTATATTCATTGGCAATAGAATTATGCATGACATGATCATATCCTCCACTTGGTTTAGGAGGAATCCGGCGCTGACTAAAAGTAGTTTTTTTATAAGAAGTACTGGGTAACTGAGAAACAAAGTTTGGAGAGGGAAGATGGTGATTACTTGGTTGAGAGGGAGGAGATGCTGTAACGTCAGCATAAGATTTGGAAACTGAAGGGTGAATCTTGGCTGCTTCAGCATATGAGATGCAATTTTGGGCCATAGAAATTTTAATATTTTGTTGCCGTGTGAACTCAGGACAAGTCCTGCTAGTAGCAAAATGTCTACCAGAGCAATGGAAGCACTTACCATTTTCCACTATCACTGAACAACTTTCTGGAGTGTGTTCATCTCCACATTTAAAACATCTGGGCCTAGATCGACATTGTGATTTAGTATGCCCAAATTTGCAACAGTTATAACACTGGATTGTGGGAAATATGTATAATTCTACTGGCAGAGCTGTGTAGCACATGTAAACACGTTTAGGAAGTACTTGCCCATCAAAAGTTAAAACTACAAGATTTGTATTAATAAATGAAGAAATACCATCATTCATAGTCTTGCGTTTTATTCTCCGTAGCTTAACTATTTGCCCACAACCAATAGGAACAGTAATGTTTTCCTGAATTTCCTGTTCAGACCAGTCCTGAGGCACGCCCCTAACTATACCCACTCTTGTTACATTGAAACTTGGTATAAATATTTTATATGAAAGATTCAATAACTCTACATTTTCCGTGAATTTATTAGCAGCTTCAAAATTCGTAAAGGCCATTGAAATTCTGTTTCTTCCTATACGTTTAACACTACCATTAACAATGTTACTAATTTTTAAATTTTTCAAAACTTTTCCAAATTGAATTGGGTGTAAAGATACCGAATCATTTTCAATGGTCGTTACTCTTTGTACATGGACAGTAAAAGGACCCGAGTCCAAGCTAACATATTTTCTGGCAAAATAGGTTTGTTGCGGCTGTGAGAGACCCAAACCAGTCTCACTGTGTTTTGAAATTGAAAGGTTTTCATTGGCAGGTTTACTCAGGTGGCTGGGTGGTTGCATTTCAACTTCAGATTTAAGAGCTCTAGAAATGTCAGAATTAGCTGAATCAGAATCTTCACATTGACATGCCTGAACAAAAAATCGTCCATCCTTACTTTTCCGTTTTTTCATATTACATAAACGGCATCGCGGTTTGCGTGGTCTGATTCTTTTTCTATCAGAAAATTTGCCTATGAGGCCATCCTCAGTATCCATAGATGAGTCGTCGATGACCACATTGAACGCAACAGGTGGACCAGGTCCTGGCCCGCCGCCAGGATCGTCCGGGGGATCAGCCCCCATATTAGAAAAAAAAAAGAACTTACCAAATAATTAGCAGTAAAATATCTGCACACTATATACACAAATAAGTAACTAACTACTAATAATATAACTATATACTAAATAACTTAACTGATCCACAATAATTAATTAAATTAAAGGAAAACCAGAAAAACACGACCGCCAGATTCTAAGTTTCCCGCGCTTTTTTTTCTATTATACAATCATGTTTACAATCATGATCGGTCATGTGCGTTCATGAATAAGGTAAAATCTTGGATTTAAGAAAGCAAAATAGGAAAAATGAATTTAAAATGTAACAAAACTATTTTTATTTTATAAATCCAAAATATTTATTAAAGCATTTGAAATAAAATACAAAAACATTTAGAAAAAAAGTATTTCAAATATAAAATAAAAATACGTACCTATTTTGTATTTAAAAAAAAAAAAAATTAATACATCCAAACATTGTGTCATACATAAATTGAGGCAGTTCCAGTAAGTTACAGTAGTACTTTTGACGGAGCTGTCTCGCTCTTCCCTTATATGCTATCTTATTATAATTACAGAAAATAAAATGAAAAACAAAACAGAACAAATTAAAAATAACAATAAAAATAATTAGGCAACTCTAGATGCGTGAAGAATGCATAATGTATTCGTAGCGGGTTAACCTTAACAACCATTAACCTGTTAGCGCTTCCTTATCAACATGTACATTATTTAGAAAATGTGAAAAATGACAAATAATTTCCTGTGACTAAACTAATGGACATATTTATATGATTTTTTATGGGTAGACTGAGAATGTGTTGAGGTACATGATGTTTAATTTATTGTCGTATTGTCAGCACCACTCTGTATATTATGTAGTGTGCGTGTGTGGCGTGTGTATGTGTGGTGTGAGTGTGTGGTGTGAGCTGAGTGCGGTCAGGATATCCAGCATATTATCTCATCCAGATCAGGTTTTTGTATTTGCATTATAAATACCTATATGTATTTCAAATAATTCACAATTCGATGCTGCGCCAAAGGGAGATTGATCTGAAGACCTTCCACGACCAAACTCCAAACACAACAACATTAGGCGCATCGTACCCGGTACACATCGCAACACAACTGCTCCGACCCGTCCTCCGTACGGCTTCACCAGACATCATGCCGGAACACGACAAATCGCTTGGCGGCAAGGCTTTGTCTGGTGGGTGGTAACTTCTGCCGGCGGCCGATGTTATGGCCTACCACCGAGAAAAAATACCTAGAACGCTTCACATTGTAATAAGCGCGCTCTACACTCACGGCCTGAATATACGTGATACATTATGTACACACGTACACATACGTAATTGTAAATGCTTTTTGCCGATTTTCGTTATTCAGTTGTTATTTGATATTATTCAAAGACATTATTAAAATTTATTTCGGCAGCGCGGGCGTACCGCACGGTAGGGGCAGGAGAAGGTGGGGTTTCACCCGCTTTCTCCCGCCCTGAGGTGAGCGGCGGGCGTGAGGCACAGGGATGCCCGCGCCCGCCTTGCCCGCTCACCACGTGGGTGGCTAAGTCACGGCCCCTCCCTGTGGAGGGGCTATTGAGGGCCCGCCGTATGAGGCGGGCATAACGCCGGTGGGGGACTGGCAGCCAAGGCTCCGCTTCTTCCCAGTCCCTCGCCACCAAGGCGACGGCGGAGTGCCGCTGGGGTTTTTGGTGGGTATAACGGGAGGCTATCTCCCGGAGAGTCCCACATACCCCTCCCGTCCCCCGGTGGGTGGGGATGCGCAATTGTCATTTTCCCCAGCAAAAAAAAAGGATAAGTTAGGATCCGTGTGCAGTTTCTAGCCTGCCATCGTCCCCAGGTGGCGGTTAGGGGAACGGTCCTCAGATATGGGAGTTACTGGTTTAAAGGCGCGGACCAAAACCAAATGTGGGGACCGCTTCGGCGGTCACATGTGCGGCGGATCGACCACCACTCCAGGTGGCTGATATGACCCGAATTCCGGGTCACCATCGGGCAACCCGGTATCCTCACTGAGAGGAGCTGGGGGCCCCGTTTGCTTCCGGGCAAACGAATGGGGCTAAGAGGAAGGACACCTCGCTAAAAAACCCTTGGCTGCTGCGTCTTTTCGCACAAGAAGACGTACCCAGCTCGGCCCCTCTGTATGGGGGGACCACTGTGGGCCCGCCTTTTGGCGGGAAAGGCTCTGCTATTTCCCATGACCCTGCCACTCAGGCGATGTCGATGTGCCGCTGTGGTTTTAGTGGGTATTCTCGGCTTCGGCTGTGCGAGTCCCACACACGCCCTTCGGGGATGGTGCGTTAATGCATTTCCACAGCGTCAAAAAAAAAAAGGATAACCCAGATTAGGGGGGAGCTCATGCCGACCTTCCATGAAGAAGGGCAAACCGCAGGCGGCTATAAGCCATCCTGCCGCTGCTGCCACCTCCCCCGCTGATATCCCATCAGCAGCGGTGGCCGAGGGTGATGCGATGGTCGAGTAATGGGTACCGACCATCGCATCCTACAGGCAAACACCATTACACCAACCACTGCCGGGCTGCCCAGGACTTACTAGTGCAGTTCAATGACCGAGTGGTTGGTGGATGTGGTAGTGGTGGCCGAGCCGTACTATACTCCCAGCAATTGGCTGAGAGACAGTGACGGCTCGTTGGCAATCGCGGTGCGGTCCTCCATGGACTCCCCTCTCGCTCTTAGAGAGGGGACCACGATACGTGGCCGTCGCGTGGGAAGGTATGTCTCTTGTTGGGGACTATTTCTACCCAAACCGCCCACTTCAAGACTTCGAGGACTTCCTCGGAGTCCTGACGGCGGTCATAAGCAGGGCGGCACTGCGTCAGGTCTCCGTTTTGGGAGACCTGAATGCCAAGTCGGTGGTCTGGGGAAACCCGGCCACCGACGCTCGAGGACGGGCGGTCGAACTGTGGGCGGCCACCTGTGGTCTCTCCCTCTTGAATAGGGGGAGCGTCCAGACGTGCGTGCGGCGGCAGGGCGGGTCCATAGTGGACCTCACCTTCGCCACGCCCGCACTGACCGCCCGCATTCGTAACTGGAGATTGGAACTGGGGAGACGATCTCGGATCACCGCTACGTGCGATTCGAGATCTCCCCCCAGACTCCACGGGGGCGCCACAGCACCCCCTCATCGTCGGGCCTATCCCCGTTTCCAAGGTGCGCTCTGACCCACCTAGACCGGGAGGCGGCACGGGAGGCCGCGTTCGTCCAAGACTGGCTTTGGCCAGGTCCCGGCGTGGACGTCCTGGATATGCAACGCCAGCATGCCTCGGTCGAGACATCCGCCCCCCCGACGCGCCGTTTATTGGTGGTCGGAGGAGTTGGCGGAGCTGCGGGTCTCCTGCGTGGCAGCACGGTAGGCATACACCCGATTGCGTCGGCGGCGCTGACGGGACCAGGCCGATGAGGACCGCCTCTACGCGAGGTACGTAGAGGCAAAGGCGGCCTTCAAGTCGCCCATCAGCGCCGCTAAGGACATGGCGAGGGCCGAGCTGTTTTAGGGTCTCGACAACGACCCATAAGTGGCCACGAGGCCATATAAGGTGGCGCGGAACAAACTGCGCCGCATTGGTCCTCCGGTTGCCGAGACCCTCTAACCAGCGCTCCTGGATGGAGTGGTGCGGTCCCTGTTTCCGCGCAGGGACCCGCACTTCGCCCCACCAGTGATGGACCCGCCAAGGCGAGCGGCTCTACCGGAGGAGGGTTTCAGAGGAGGAATTTGGCGCGGCGACTCTTCGTCTCCGCGTCAAAAAGACGCCTCCCGGCCCGGCCATCGCAGCCACCGAGATGAGGGAAGGTTTCGGGACCTCTTCAGCGCGTGCTTCGCATCGGGGAGGTTCCCGAAACCTTGGCGGGAAGGCCGACTGTGCCTCCTCCGGAAGGAAGGGCGGCCGGCGGATTCCCCCTCGGCATACCGGGCCATCGTTTTGCTCGATGAGGTCGGTAAAATGTTCGCGGGGATCATCACCGGCCATCTCAAGCGGCATCTGCGGAGCGTGGGACCGGACCTGTCGGAAGCCCAGTTCGGATTTCGAGCTGGTCGTTCGACAGTGGCCGCTTCAAGGGCCAGATGACAGAGGCGCTGGGAGTGGAGGTGGAGTGTTGGCTGTGTCGTTCGACATTACCAACGCCTTCAACTCCATGCCCCACTCCACCATCCTGGAGGCACTCCGGTTCCACGGTGTGCCCCTGTACTTGCTGGGCCTCCTGGCTAGCTACTTGGAGTACTGTGCCGTCCTCTTCGTGGACGGGGCTGGCCAGGTCCGGCGGTAGGGCGTGGAAACGGGTCCGTTCTTGGGCCTCTTCTGTGGAACGTCGGTTATGACTGGCTCCTGCGGGGAACCCTCCTCCTCCCCCCCTCTGCTACACGGATGAGACTCTTCTCACTTGCCGCGGGAGCACCTTCCACCACCACCTTGGCGTCGGCGGGCGGATCCTTAGTGGCGGGAAGGATCCGCCACCTGGGCTTGAGGGTGGCGCTGCACAAAACGGAGGCCGTGTTCTTTCACGGCCCGCGGCAGCGCCCCCCACCTGACGCCCACATTTATATCGAGGGGGTGAGGGTTGGGGTTGAGGTCCAGATGAAATATCTGGGCCTCATGTTGGACAGCAGGTGGCGCTTCGGCCCGCATTTCAGCGTATACTATATACTGAAGAGCATGGCCCTTTATGGGGCCCCCATTTGGGCGGACTCCCTCCATAGGAAGGACACGTCACCGCTCTTCGGGCGCCCCAAAGGGCCATCGCCCAGCGGGCAGTGCGGGCCTACCGTACAGTAGGCTTCGCAGCGGCGTGCGCTCTGGCGGGCACTCCGCCTTGGGAGCTCGAGGCGTGGGTGCTCGCCAGAGTGTACCAGTGGACGGCGGAGTGCAGGGCGCTGGGCGAGCGTCCGGCCCCACAAGTGAGGGAGGCCGCCCGCCGGGAGGCGAGGGACGCCATCGTCCAGCACTGGACGCGGGACCTCGCCTCCGCGGTGTTCGGCCGCCGTACTCTCATCGCCATCGGGCCGGTCCTGAACGACTGACTTGACAGGTGTCACGGGTTCCTGTACTTCCGTCTGGTGCAGGAACTCTCCGGTCACGGCTGCTTCGGCAGGTACCTGCACCGGATAGGACGAGAGGAGACACCGTCGTGCCACGGCAGAACACACCCTCGCGGTATACACGTCATATTAAATAAAATAATAACACTAGCATTATCATCCATCGATGGATAGCTTTAATAATAATAATAAAAAAAAAAAAAAAAAAAAAAAAAAAAAAAAAAAAAAAAAAAAAAAAAAAACGGCAACACGTACGTCAACTAATTCAACTTGTATTTTTTCGATTTCATTATATTTTACAATAGTTATTATACACAAGATATTCATAGGAAAGAAAAATCAAAGGAATCAATGGAATATTCATACTTTTTTAACTAACGGATATAAACAATAAATAATTCAATGAAGAAAATCTACCGCAAGTGACATGACAGGTGTCACCGTAAATAAAACTACAGGAATGAAAATAAAATAATGATATAATCGAAATAATGTTGACAAGATCTGCCGCGAGACAACTTGCACGCCCACCACCTCCGGACTCGTTGCTCAGCTCCGCCTCGCCGCCGCCGGTCTCCAGCGCCACTGTAAGTGCTGTGACGACCCCGGCCGCGGCAGTTGCGTCGAGCTCGAGCGACGAGTACTTCTCTCCGCCGACGACGCCACCACCTGTTCGCCGACGGGGAGGACGCCGGCCGCCGGACCGCTTAGGACCTCGAGGCCCATCGGCTTCTGACAGGGTCCCAGCTCCCGGCGGAAGTGTGCAGCGCATGAAATGGACACAATCAATCAACGAGAACGTCATGCGCTCATACTATGGGGCTACAGAGGGAGGAAACAACCTGACCGCGTACCGTGTTCGAATGCTCTCTCTGTTTCAGGTGCTTGAGCCAGCTGTCAACGTGTCGGCGCAACGACTGTCGGATCAGGTGCGGGTCATCCAGCGTAACCATATGCTGGATGATGCGGTGCTTGATCGCCTACGCCTCGAGTCACGGAATAGTCATGTTACACCTGCTTCGTCATTGGTCGCGGTACAACTTAACAGTGTTTCACCGCGACCCAACCACGTTGATGAAGAGGATGATGACAGGGCTATATCCGTGAGTCCCCAGTGCAATGAAAAATTGAGGAGCGCTTTGGAGGATGCTTTCCGTGAGTACCGCTCTACTCCGCCTGAACTTAGACCACGTTTACCTCGATTGCCCATGCATAAAAAAAACAAGGCGCTGGTGTGTGCTCTAGACTCTCAGCTGCCTAATTATTTAAAAGACAGCAAAGATCTGACTGATACACATTCAATCTTGTACTGTGGAGCTGTTGCGATATGTCGTGTGGCTCATGTCAAATTCTCAGACAGTGACAGAGCCACACGACCAAAATTAGCTGTACCAGCTTGGCAGTGCAGGATTGAACGTCGTATCGGAGAGACTAGAGCACTCATTGGCAAGCTAATTAGTTTTAGGGAGGGCAATACACGCCCTAGAGTGATGCGCTTTGTGAGGCGGGCGTTCTCGGGGACTGATATTAGTACCCGAGACTATTTGTTCCGCGTCACAGAGCGCATCGACTTCCTTAAACAGAAGATATATGCATGGGCAAACCGTATTCGTCGGTACAAGCGAAGAGTGGAGCGGTATTTTCAGAATCGCATATTCCAAAGCGATGAAAGGCGGGTCTATAGAGCTTGGGAGCGATCAGACCAAGGTGTCACTGACACGTGCCTACCAGATGATGACGCCACGTCTTCATTCTGGCGCAATATCTGGTCGGTACCTGTCAGTCACACCGAAGGTGATTGGACTCGGGATGTTGAGCGAGCCTGCGATCCAATACCAGAAATGGGGGCTATTACCATCTGCCCCCAAGATGTAGCTCGTGCAGTCCGTCCGTTGCCTAATTGGAAGTCTCCAGGGCCGGATGGGCTGCATAACTTTTGGATAAAATGGTTTTCCAGGTCGCACGCTCGCTTGGCATCTCAGTTCCAGACTGCTTTAGAGTCTGGTTCGCTACCCGAGTTCCTAACAACAGGAATAACCCACCTGCTCCATAAATCAGGTAGCACCGCGGAACCCAAAAATTATAGGCCGATCACGTGTTTACCGACGGTCTATAAAGTTCTTACATCCATTTTGAAAGCTAAAATTAACACGCATGTTGACAGCAACTCCATCATGTCTGCCTCTCAAAATGGATGTGGGAACGGGTCCCGCGGTACTAAGGAGCTACTCCTTATTGATATGGCCATTAGCCAACAGGTTCGTCGTTCCCGAAAGGATCTGTCGACATGTTGGATAGATTATAAGAAGGCCTTTGACTCGGTGCCACATACATGGCTCATGCGGGTGCTAGAGTTGTATAAAGTAGATGCAACTCTGCGCACCTTCCTGATGACATGTATGGCGCAATGGAGAACTGTCCTTCACTATCCAGGATGTCGAAATATTCAGAGGAATAGCGAACCGATAAGGATCGAGCGAGGTATATTTCAGGGCGATAGTTTGAGTCCACTTTGGTTTTGCTTAGCCTTGAATCCTCTAAGCACATTGCTGGAGGATTCAGGTCTCGGCTATAGGCTGAGGAGAGGTGGTCAGGTTATATCGCACCTCCTCTACATGGATGACCTAAAACTATTTGCTCCCAACGATTTGCAACTGAGGGAGCTACTGAAAATTACTGAAACTTTCAGTAGCGCCGTCAGGATGGAATTCGGTGTGGACAAATGTGCGGTCATGCATGTACAGCGAGGAGAGATTATGGAATCCGTGGGAACCCAACTCACTGGTTCCATAAACCTTAGAGCCCTCTCCGCATCCGAAACCTATAAGTATTTGGGTATGTCGGAAGCGTTGGGTATCAATGTTACTGACATGAAGCAATCGTTGAAGGAGCGCTTCTTTGGCCGCCTGAAAAAAGTACTTAATAGTCTTCTTTCAGGCGGAAACAAGGTGCGCGCTTTCAACGGTTGGGTCATGCCGGTATTGATGTACTCTTTCGGCATACTCAAATGGACTCAAACCGAACTTGACGCCCTGGATCAGAGGGTCCGTAAGCTGCTGACTGCAAATCGATTGCATCACCCACGATCATCGGTTATGAGGCTGTATATCCCGCGAAAATGTGGAGGTCGTGGCTTTTTAAACGCTAAGACCCTCCACAATCGCGAGATATGCAGTCTCAGGGAATATTTTCTAGAAACCGACGTGGGGATGCATCGAGATGTGGTCGCGGTTGACAAGGGCCTCACTCCGCTCTCCTTGGCTAAAGAGAACTGGCATAAACCAGCAGTGCTTGACACCAATGATCGCAAGGAGATATGGAAGAACAAGGAGCTTCACGGACGCTTTTTCAGAGCCCTACACGGGCCTGATGTAGATTTACAAGCGTCCGTGGCCTGGCTACGATTCGGTGACCTCTTTGGAGAAACCGAAGGTTTTGTATGTGCAATTATGGACGAAGTTATGATGACGAACAATTACCGGAGATTTATTGTGAAAGACGGCACAGTTGACATCTGTCGGGCATGTCACCGGCCGGGGGAATCAATAAGGCATATTATCTCCGGGTGTTCTCGTCTAGCTAACGGAGAGTACTTGCATAGACACAACCTTGTAGCCAGGATAATTCATCAGCAACTTGCTCTCAAATACAACCTTGTGGAATCGGAGGTACCGTACTACAGGTATGTGCCCGACCCAGTTCTCGAAAATGGCCATATCACATTGTACTGGGATCGATCCATCATCACTGACAGGACTATTGTTGCCAATAAGCCTGATATAGTGATGGTGGATCGATCAGAGCGGCGTGCAATGATTGTTGACATAACCATCCCACATGATGAGAACCTCGTGAAAGCCGAGAAAGATAAACAAATCAAGTATCTTGACTTGGCTCACGAGGTTGTCGACATGTGGGAGGTGGATTCAGCAATCATTGTACCGATAGTCGTGACAGCCAATGGCTTAATTGCCAAGAGCCTCGACCAACACCTCAAGAGGCTCTCGTTAGGCAGCTGGATCAAAGGCTTGATTCAGAAAGCTGTACTTCTGGACACGGCTCGCATTGTCAGGAAGTTCCTCTCTCTGGAGCCCTGACCGCCGGTAGCTTGGACCCTGTTCCCGATACCGGTGGGCTACTATTTTTTATATTTTTAAATGTTTTTTATATATATATTTTATGTAGAAATATTTAAAAATGTAATTTATAAGTGTATAATAAGGAAATAAAGGATAATAATAATAAACTGGCAACACCGCAAACGTCAACATCATATTTTTTTATCAATTTAAGAAATAAATTTTATATCGAGCGCGGGAAACCTTGAACGTGGCGGGCGAGTTTTTTCTGCTTCTTTAACTTTTTAGTGTAAATAATAGTATCATTTAGGTGGTTGTATATATAAATAAGTTTAATTTTACATATTTAATATAGTAATTTTATATATTTGCTGATTTAGGTAAGTTTTTTTTTCTTTTACTCTTCGTGATGGACGACGACCCAGACGACCCTGGTGGAGGTTCGCCTCCGGAGGTTTCGCTTGTAGTCACGGTTCCACATTCAGAAATGGATACAGAGGGTTCCCTTCTAGATACAGATGCTTCCGAGAGCAAAAGCAACAATAAGAGAAAACGTATCTCCTCTCGCAAAATATGCAGGCACTGTAATAAAAAACGCAGGCGCCATAAATCTTCTGAAACAATATGTGAAAATGACTGTCAATGTCCTTCTAAGAATGCTCAATCTGAATTTATACCCCCTATATCAACTAGCACTTCACAACCACTATCATCCCAACAACCCAATACTCATAAACAATCATCTGACCCAAGCACATTGGTAGGTAGAAAACTATATGAGGCGAATGATGCAGCTCCTTACACAATCCACATCCAAAAGATACAAACAAGTCCAAATGATAATGTTTTTATTCACCCAGTCTCTTTTGGTCATTTTCTAAAAAAGAATTGCATAAAAAATATAGTAAATGGTAGTCTGAAAAAAATAGGCAGAAACAGGGTTTTAATCTCATTTACCAATTTCACAGATGCAAATTCTTTTCTAGAAAATAAAACATTGGAACAATACAACTATAAGGCCTTTATACCCTCCTCATCAGTCACCCGGATGGGTGTGGTTAGAGGAGTCCCTAAGGATTGGTCTGAGGAGGATATACTGCATAACATATCTGTGCCTATTGGATGTGGAAAAATTTTAAAAGTACGACGCATCAATAGAAAACATATTGTGGATGGTAAACCAAACTACATTCCTGTTGAAACTGTTGTAATAACATTTGACGGCCAGGTGTTACCCAAAAGAATATTCTTATGTTACAACTCTCTTCCTGTTGAGCTTTATATCTTCCCAACAGTCCAGTGTTTCAACTGCTGTCGATATGGACACATCAAATCACAGTGCCGCTCAGCTCCACGGTGTTTTAAATGCGGTAATAACCATACTGGGGACAGTTGCAATGTAGATGAGGATGAGGCTGTATGCTTTCTTTGTTCCGGATCCCACTTTGCCACAAATAGGAAATGCCCAGAGTTTAGTCGCCAAAAAGCCATTAAGGAAACTATGGCTAACAATTGCATTTCATATGCAGAAGCAGTTAAGTTGCATCCTCCTGTTAACAAAGCATATTCAGAAGTTTTAACTTCTGTTGCAGTTCCTTCACCACCTTTAAGGCAAACATTTGAATCCTCCTCCAAAGGTACTAGAAACAAACAAACAAGTTCATATAAAAAAACTGTATTTTTTAATAAACCCAATAATTCTCCTAAACATAGTACAGGATATGACAAATATACTCATTCTGCCCTAACAAAAGATTATGATATTCCTTTACCATCCATTGGCACAAATATTGACAGTAATAATTCCATAAATAATAAGTCAACTAGAGATTTAATTATCATTTTAATTAATTTGCTAACAAAGAATATGTCTGAACCGTCCAACGCTGCTATACAAAGTATTAGTCAACTTTTTAATAATATCAATAATGGATCAGCTGTCAACAATCCTTCAGTGGAATTGTCGCAGTGTTAACTCTAAAAAAAGCGATTTACTACATCTTATTAATGTGTATAAACCTGTTGTTGTCGCATTGCAAGAAACCTGGTTGAAGCCAGGTTATAACTTTAAAGTCTCCCAATATTTATGTTTAAGAGAAGATAGAACAGATGGCTATGCTGGTGTTGCTCTGTTAATTCATGACACAATACCTTTTCACCACATTCCCATTGCAAATCATAGTGTTGATTTTTCTATAATAGCTGTATCTATCAATAAAATATGTTTTGTATCTGTTTATGTTCCCCACCCTTCATCATCATTATACAACGAAATAGAAACCATAGTAGCAAAATTACCTAAACCATTTTTAATTATGGGTGACTTCAACGCTCAGCACCAGGCTTGGGGTAGCTCCAACTCTAGTTATTACGGGTCAAGGATATTAGACATTTTGGATTCTAATAACCTCTGTATCTTGAATACAGGTCTTGCAACACGTCTCACTAAACCTAATGAAGGGATCAGTGCCCCAGACCTCACGATAGCCTGTCCTAGTCTTGCGCCTACAGTGACCTGGAATACCCTACCTTCGACTTTTGATAGCGATCATTATCCCGTAATAATAACTATGACAAAATTTATCAAATCTCTATCCAGACGCCGACCAAGATTAGCATACAAAATTAAAACTTCTAATGACAGTATTGACAATGACAGATGGAGAACGTTTAGTGAGCGAGTTGAGCAGAGACTATCCAACCTTCCTGAAAATGCATTAAGTTCATCGACAATTCTGGCTGATTCTTTTGCATCACTCTTGTTGGACGCTGCTAATGAAACATTCCCAACTAAACGATGTAATAATAACATTCCGTCGCCCCCATGGTGGGACAATGAATGTTCTTTAGCAGTGCGCCAACGAAAAGAGGCTGAAGTAAAATATAAACAGTGTACAACATTAGAAAATTTTAATAACCTCACATTAATTATGAACAATACTCGTAAATTATTTAAAAGGAAGAAATGGGATGGTTGGCGTCGTTTCTGCACTTCGCTATCGCCTGACGTTTCTCCGTCATTAATATGGCAAAATATACGACGATTCAGATCAGCATTTAAGGAAACAATACCTCACTATCTGGATGAATCCGTTGCAGATAAATTTTTAGACAAGATAGCTCCTCCTTTTGTTCCACAAATGTCCATCATTTCATCTCATCTCCCTTTCCAATCTCCTGTAGAGGATGTAACGGGCCTTGACAGTCCTTTTACCCTTAAAGAATTGAAAGGTATTTTATCCTACGTAAAAGATTCTGCTCCAGGTCATGATGGTATTCCTTACTCATTCCTTGCAAATTTAAGCGACTCAAGTCTAATTTACTTTTTAAACATAATCAACTCCACAATAAGTTCTGGTATAATCCCTTCCTCATGGAAAATATACGAAGTCATCCCCATTCTAAAACCAAATAAACCACCGTTAGATCCTAACTCTTACAGACCGATAGCCCTTGCCACTGTGTTTTCAAAACTAGCTGAACATTTAGTTAAAAACCGTTTAGAATGGTATGTAGAAAGTAAAGGTTTACTATCTCTGAGTCAGTATGGATTTAGGAAAGGAAAAAGTACCATGGACAGTCTAGGGATTTTCATTACAGATGCGAGATTGGCTTTTTCAAATAATGAATCCATGCTTGCTGTTTTCCTAGATATTTCTTCTGCATACGACAATGTTGATTTAAATGTTTTGAATACTAAACTTTATAAACTAAAAGTACCTCCCATATTCTGCAATTTCATTCTTAATCTTCTCTCAGGCAGACAATTACAAGTTGACATAGGTGAATCTGAAATGAAAACAAGATTAACCTGGAAAGGACTGCCTCAGGGTTCGGTGTTGAGCCCACTTCTTTATAATATATATACCTCTGATTTAGAATTCCATATTTCTGGTAAAGCCAATATTTTACAGTATGCAGACGATCTAGTTCTTTATGTATCAGGACGCTCTGTTGAAAAACTAAGTTCCTCTCTAAACGTCGCTCTAAAATTTCTTAAATCATGGTTGGACAATAATTCTTTGTGTCTTAGTGTTAACAAAAGTAGCGCTGTTTTATTTTCTAGAATGCGTTTTCCTCCTCCATATTCAGTTGTGTATGATAATCAACAAATACCTGAAAATAGCGAAGTAAAATTTTTGGGTATCCTTCTAGACGGTAAACTTACAGGTTTACCACACTGTTATTATGTATTGGCTAGATGTGAACGTTTATTAAATATTATGCGCTGTCTTTCTGGAGTTTGGTGGGGTTCCCATCCATTCGTGTTAAAATTATTGTATAACGCTATTATTAGAAGTATCTTAGACTATGGGACATATTTCTTAGAACCTTGTAGTGCTGTAGGTCTGACAAAGTTAGACTCAATTCAATCAAAAGCCTTGCGTATTATAACTGGTGCCATGAGGTCTAGCCCAATTAACGCACTCCAAGTGGAATCTTTGGACCCTCCTTTAAAACTTCGTAGACAGTACTTATGTGATAAATTCATTCTCAGAACTCTTCAATTTTCCAACCACCCACTTTATCAAAAACTTTTGTATCTTTCAGAAAAAATTGAATGTTCGTCTTATTGGTCAAATAAATCTCTTCCATGCTCTATTATAAGTTTCCGTAAATTTACTTCACTTCAAGCTCCCACACACCGCTCTCAGTATCTTCCAATTTTTTCTGTCTGTTACGAAGCTCTTATTTTTTCCCCTCAAATAAACTATAACTTTATATCGCTAAAGAATGATCGTTATGCTAACTCTAACTTAAACTTCATAGTCGAAAGAGACTGGGCTGATAGGCATTACATTTACTGTGATGCTTCCAAGCACCCAGTTTCAGGCACGATTGGGGTAGCTGTATATCATGAACAATATAACATTCATCAAAAAATAAAATTACCTTCTGAAACATCAGTTTTTTCTGGAGAATGTTTTGGAATTTTAAAGTCCCTAGAATACGTACTTCTTGCGAAACTCAGCAAGTCTATTATTTTCACTGACTCGAAGTGTGCTTTACAAGCACTGCAAAAGTTTCCTTGGTCAGGTTCAAATCATCCCTATGTTATAGAGGCCAGACAGCTCCTACTAAATTGCAAATTTAAAAATCTTGATGTTTTTTTGGTGTGGATACCTGGCCATCACAATATTCGCGGCAATGAGATAGCAGACAAATTTGCTAAAGACGCTGTAGATGATGGTGATAAGTTTCCATATAATAATGTTGTATCTGACCTTCACTGTCTTCCTAAAGATCATCTGTATGATGCCTGGGAAAATTTATGGAATATTTCAAGTAGTCGTAAAGGTCAATATTATAAACGTATACAACAAAGAATACCTCTCAAAGTATGGTTTTCCAAATTAAAACTTTCCAAGCTTGCAACCTCCAGTTTGATACGAATGCGCTTGGGTCATGTTTGCACAGCCTCTCACCTTGCTAGACTTGGGATTATTCACAATAATTTATGTTGTTGTGGTTGTGAGGAAGATTTGAATCATATATTTTTTGCATGCCCCAACCGTGACTCTTCTTCATTCATTAACTCCCTTATTGAACTCTCTGTCCCTCTTCCTACATCAATCCCTACATTGTTAAGCTCCTTAAATTTTGATATTTATAATTTAATATCTACCTTTATAACTATTAATAATATTAAAGTATAAGTTTTTTTATTTCCCAACTCCCAATTTTAATTTCTATTTAATATATATGTTTGGTATATCATTATTTATTTATTATATTACCACCAAACCTGATCCTATTATCCTTTGTTCCAAAATTCCGTAATCCGTTCCTACGCATTTCAATGAATTTATTTGGTTTCCCTACCTTTATACTTGTAGTGGCAAATGCACAAACCGTGCGAGCCAAATTAAAAAAAAAAAAAAAAAAAAAAAAAAAATTTATATCAGTTTTTCATTACGATTCTGTGAAATATTCAACAAAAACCGAAACCCAAACTTAAAGCAGTTTAAAATTTATATAAAAAGTGTTTTTAAACATATCTACAATAAACATAATGATAAAATTTCCGAATCGTTGGAGGTGACATCTGTCATGTCACCTCGGAAAATATATAATTATGTACAATACAACAACATAAGACAGTAAAATAAGTATGAAATGTTGACAAGATCTGCCGCTCGACGTGCACGCTCACCACCCCCGGACTCGTCGCCCAGCTCCGCCTCGCCGCCGCCGGTCTCCAGCCTCACTGTGAACGCTGTGACGACACCGGCCGCGGCAGTTGCGTCGAGCTCGAGCGACGAGTATTTCTCTCCGCCGACGTCGCCAACACCTGTACGTCGGCAGGGGAGAGGCCGGCCACCGAAGAGCTTGGGACTTAGGGGCCATCCGGCCCCGAGCCGGGTCCCCGCTGCCGGTGGTTGTGTGCAGCGCATGAGATGGACTCAGACAATGAATGAGAACGTCATGCGCGCATATTACGGGGCTACAGAGGGGGGAACTAACCTCACTGCGTACCGTGAAAGGATGCTGTCTTTGTTTCAGGCATTGGAACCAACTGTCAACGTCTCGGCCCAACGACTGTCGGATCAGGTGCGGGTCATCCAACGCAATCACAGGTTGGACGATATCGCACTTGATAGGCTGCGCTCAGAGGTACTGAGCAACCAAATCGCCCAGACTCTGACCCAGACCGCGGCACAGGCGTCAATTATTGATGCTGTTCCGCCGCGGTCCAATCGTGTCGAAGAAGAGGACGATAGGGTTGAAACAGTAAGTAGCCAGTATAACGATAGACTGAGGAGCGCACTGGAGGATGCGTTCCGCGACTATAGATCCACTCCGACCAACCTTAGACCCCGGTTACCACGGCTACCTATACACAAAAAAAATAGGGCGCTGGTGTGTGCTTTGGACTCGCAGCTCAAGAATTTTTTCGAGAGCAGCGAGGATCTCATTGATACACACTCGATCCTGTATTGTGCGGCTGTAGCGGCATGTCGATTAGCCAAAGTCAAGTTTCCAAATTATGACGAAGCTACTCGACCAAAACCAGCCGTACCAGCCTGGCAACGCAGAATCGAGCGTCGTATCGATGGGACCAGGGTACTCATCGGCAAACTATACTGCTTCAGGGAGGGCAATACTAGACCACGAGTGATGCGCTTTGTGAGACAGGCATTCTCGGGGACTGGTATCAGCCCTCGAGAATACATACATAATGTCACAGAGCGCATCGACTTCCTGAACAGAAAGTTTGTGCATGGGCGAGCCGTATTCGGCGGTATAAGCGGCGAGTGGATAGATATACGCAGAATCGCATGTTCCAGAGCGATGAGAGGTGGGTATACAGAACTTGGGAGCGACCAGAACAAAACGAGGCTGACGTGTACCGCCCAGATGATGCCACCACAAGTGCATTCTGGCGCGGTATATGGTCGGTATCCGTTTGTCACACTGAGGGTGACTGGATACAGGATGTCAAACAAGGGTGTGAAAACTTACCAGAAATGGATAATATTATTGTTACGGGCTAGGGGTACTAAAACGCCGGTTAAGGGTTTTGAAATTTATTGGCAACGAAGGTACAGTCGATTGTAGGCAATGACAAGTAGAATATTGCTGACGTTGCACGGAAGTCTTCACTTACGTCCACGAAGTCCGTATTGTAAATACCCAATAACACTACAGATGTTACTTCACGTAGTACTCACAGTTCTCGTTACAGTTGTCGCAGTAGGTATTCTCAAAGATCGCTTCTTAAGTGTCGCTGTTTTCGTATCGGTAGTCAAGTGTAGACTGACTCGGCGCCGGCGTCACGGCGCTATATATAGGCCAGCTGATCGAACATTCCAGAATCGTCTAGACGTAATAATAATAGCGCATAACTTCGAGTACATTCAGTAAGTACCTACGGTAATTCCCGGAAACGGGTTTCTAGAAATTTCGATGTCGTCACTTTGTTGACAAAATTGATAAAACCTGTACCATTCAATAGGCCACCTTAAGTCTAGGAATGCGTTTTTATATTACACCTAGACAATGTCCAGATCTCGAGTTATAGATCTTAAAAGTTACACACTGCATGTCAAGCGATATTGAACCTTATGCCCTCGACATAAGGTGCATTCGTAACATTGCCCCCTTCTTAGTCGTGCTCGTCCCGAGCATGATTTGATCCATAATAGCGAGCTAGGCGGTCTACGTGTACGATCTTCAGCTTCCCTCTAGGTCCTTTCTTTATGCGGTAGGTGACATCGTTTATCCTGGTTACTATCGTGTACGGACCCTCCCATTTGGCTTGGAACTTCGGACTCTTTCCTTTTCTCCTAATGGGATTATGTAACCATACCAAAGTTCCCTCTTCAAATCCGGGCACGTTAGCTTTGCGGTCGTATCGGATCTTCATTCTCTCGCTGGTTTTCAGACCATTCTCTCTCACTAGCTCATGTATTCCATCTAGTTTACGTCGTAGGTCGGCCACATAGTCGACGGCTAGGATAGGGGTATCGGGGGGTGTTCCGGTTAGTGCATCTATGGGTAATCTAATTTCTCGGCCGAAGTTGACTTTCGCCGGTGTACAATTTGTGCTATCACGTGTTGCAGAGCGGTATGACATTAAGAAGAGTGGAATGTATTGGTCCCAATCCCTCTGGTGTTCTTCAACTACTTTGGCCAAATGATTCTCTAGCGTCTGGTTGAATCTTTCGACCATTCCATCTGACTGAGGGTGGTATGGTGTTGTACGAGTCTTATGTATCCCGAGTAGTTGACAAACCTCTTGAAATAGTGAAGACTCGAAGTTTCTACCCTGGTCAGAGTGTAACTCCAAGGGAACGCCAAATCGACAGAACACCTCGTGAACTAGCTTTTTGGCGACTGTATGAGCTTCTTGGTTAGGTACTGCAAAAGCTTCTGGCCATTTGCTGAAATAGTCTTGCATGACGATGATATACCTATTCCCTTCTTCAGTGATAGGGAATGGCCCTGCTATATCGACAGCAACTCTTTCCCATGGTGCACCAACATTGTACACTTTCAGCCGACCTCTGGCTCTTGTTTGCGGTCCCTTTACTGAGGAGCAGGCTACACATTTCCTACACCAGTCCTCTACGTCTTCGCGACAATGCACCCAATAAAATCTTTTTCTCACCTTCTCCAGGGTTTTCTTCACTCCTAGATGTCCTCCGGATACTCCGTCGTGCACCTGCTTTAGCACTGTTGCGACTTTATCGCAGGGGACAACTATCTGTAAGGTGATCTCCTGTCCACTGGGTGATTCCCATTTCCTCTTGAGAACTCCGTTATCAATTATCAGGCTGTTCCATTGAGCCCAGTAACTTTTTGCTGTTGGGCTAAGCGCTGATATTTCACTCCAAGCGGGCCTCTGGCCACGTTTCTTCCATTCGATTACTGTCTTCAAATCACTATCTTCCTTTTGTGCGTCTTCCAATGATCGATTATCCCAGTCTTCATCCAAAGCGTTCACCTGGATAATCCTTACGTTCTCTTTCTTTTCCTGTTTGGCACAATGTCGGCAAGATTCTTCTATGCCTTTTATTTGAGCCTGGGTTTCTGCCTGGGATTCTGCTATGCTCAGCCTTATTTGCGCCGTCAAGTGAGCCAGTAATGCCGATAAATCGCAACCGCTGGATCCGGGAACAGTGGTGGTACTAGGCGCACTCACATTCGTCGGTGTTACGACGGCCGCATCTTCTATGGGTGCAGGGACACTAAGGGATTCTTCCTCTTGACGCGCCAAATCCATCGCTGCTTGTCGTCGCGTGCGAACTCTTTCGTCTTCCCTTGGCGTGACCGGCATCCCACTTCTGACACCAATTGTTACGGGCTAGGGGTACTAAAACGCCGGTTAAGGGTTTTGAAATTTATTGGCAACGAAGGTACAGTCGATTGTAGGCAATGACAAGTAGAATATTGCTGACGTTGCACGGAAGTCTTCACTTACGTCCACGAAGTCCGTATTGTAAATACCCAATAACACTACAGATGTTACTTCACGTAGTACTCACAGTTCTCGTTACAGTTGTCGCAGTAGGTATTCTCAAAGATCGCTTCTTAAGTGTCGCTGTTTTCGTATCGGTAGTCAAGTGTAGACTGACTCGGCGCCGGCGTCACGGCGCTATATATAGGCCAGCTGATCGAACATTCCAGAATCGTCTAGACGTAATAATAATAGCGCATAACTTCGAGTACATTCAGTAAGTACCTACGGTAATTCCCGGAAACGGGTTTCTAGAAATTTCGATGTCGTCACTTTGTTGACAAAATTGATAAAACCTGTACCATTCAATAGGCCACCTTAAGTCTAGGAATGCGTTTTTATATTACACCTAGACAATGTCCAGATCTCGAGTTATAGATCTTAAAAGTTACACACTGCATGTCAAGCGATATTGAACCTTATGCCCTCGACATAAGGTGCATTCGTAACATTATCATAACATCATCAGACGTAACCACAGCAGTCCGTTCGTTACCGAACTGGAAATCACCGGGACCGGACGGACTGCATAACTTTTGGTTAAAATGGCTAAGTAGTTCACACACTTGTTTGGCATCTCAATTCCAGTCATCCTTAGATTCTGGTTCGCTACCCCTGTTTTTAACAACTGGAATTACCCACCTGCTCCATAAATCAGGTAGCACCGCGGAACCCAAAAATTATAGACCGATCACTTGTTTACCAACGGTCTATAAAGTTCTTACATCCATTTTGAAAGCTAAAATAAACAAACATCTTGACAGCAACACCATCATGTCTGTCTCTCAAAATGGATGTAGGAGCGGGTCCCGTGGTACTAAGGAGCTACTCCTCATAGACATGGCCATCAGCCAACAGGTTCGCCGATCCCGCAAGGATCTCTCAACCTGCTGGATAGATTATAAGAAGGCCTACGATTCGGTGCCACATACATGGCTTTTGAGGGTGCTGGAGTTGTACAAGGTAAATACAATTCTACGCACTTTCCTTAAGTCGTGTATGGGGCAATGGAAGACAGTCCTTCGCTATCCAGGGAGTCGACAGATCCAGGGGAATGATGAACCTGTATGGATTAAGCGGGGAATATTCCAGGGCGACAGTCTGAGTCCACTATGGTTCTGCTTAGCTCTGAACCCTCTAAGCACACTGCTGGAGGATTCAGGTCTGGGTTATCGATTGAGGAGAGGCGGTCAGGTGATATCTCACCTTCTCTACATGGATGATTTGAAACTCTTTGCCCCCAATAAATTGCATCTGATGAAGCTACTGAATGTAACTGAAACTTTTAGTAGTGGCATCAGAATGGAATTTGGTGTGGACAAATGTGCAGTCATGCATGTAAAGGGGGGGGAGATTATGGAATCCGAGGGAATTACACTCCCAGATTCCATACACCTTAGATCCCTCTCCTCATTCGAGAGCTATAAATATTTGGGTATGTCGGAAGCGTTAGGTATCAACGATGCTGACATGAAGCAATCGTTGAAGGAGCGCTTCTTTGGTCGCCTGAAGAAGGTATTAAAAAGTCTTCTTTCGGGCGGAAATAAGGTGCGCGCCTTCAACGGGTGGGTCATGCCGGTTTTGATGTACTCTTTCGGCATACTTAAATGGACTCAGACCGAACTCGACGCCCTGGATAGAAGGGTCCGTACACTGCTGACAGCATACAGGATGCATCATCCACGATCATCGGTGATGAGACTGTATATTCCGCGGAAGTGCGGGGGTCGAGGCTTTTTAAATGCGAAGATCCTCCACAACCGAGAAGTATGCAGTCTCAGAGAACATTTTTTAAAAACCGTAGTGGGTATGCATCATGATGTGGTCACGGTAGACAAGGGGCTTACCCCGCTATCCATGGCGGAAGAGAACTGGCACAAGCCTATAATACTTACTACTGATGACCGCAAGATGATATGGCAAAGCAAGGAACTTCACGGGCGATTTTATCGGGCTCTTCATGAGCCCGATGTAGACTTCTTAGCCTCCGTATCCTGGCTACGATTCAGTGACCTTTTCGGGGAAACTGAAGGTTTCGTCTGTGCAATTATGGACGAAGTTATCTTAACGAATAACTACCGGAGATATATTATGAAGGACGGGACGATTGACGTGTGTCGGGCATGTCACCATCCGGGTGAGTCCATCAGACATATTATCTCTGGTTGTTCTCGTTTGGCTAATGGCGAGTATTTGCACAGGCATAACCAAGTAGCTAGGATTATCCACCAGCAACTTGCTTTGAAATATAAACTTGTGGATTCTGAGGTACCGTATTATAAGTATGTGCCCGACCCAGTTCTTGAAAATGGCCATGTCACGTTATACTGGGATCGGTCTATCATTACTGACAGGACTATTGTTGCAAATAAGCCTGATATAGTAGTGATAGATCGATTAGCGCGCCTCGCAATGATTGTCGATGTTACCATTCCACATGACGGGAATCTCGTGAAAGCTGAGAAAGAGAAGCAAATTAAATATCTCGACTTGGCGCACGAGGTTGTTGACATGTGGAATGTGAACTCGGCTGTCATTGTACCGATTGTCGTATCGGCCAATGGTTTGATAGCCAAGAGCCTCGACCAACATCTATTGAGGCTCTCGTTAGGCAGTTGGATCAAAGGCCTGATTCAAAAGGCAGTACTCCTCGATACGGCCCGCATCGTGAGGAGGTTCCTCTCTCTGGAGCCCTAACCACCGGTAGCTTGGACCCCGCTCCCGCCATCGGTGGAACACTATTTTTTATATTTTTAAATGTTTTTGTATGTTTTTATATAAATATTTAAAAATGTAGAATAATATGTATGTATAAAGAAATAAAGGGAATAATAATAATAATTTTATTTTCCGAAAGTACAAAGACGTTACAAGAAAGAGTTTTTATTCTAGTGCTGCATTCCAGGCTGTTTTTAAAACCATGAATTAGTTTTCTTGAATTAACTATATAATATTGATATTCAAAAACTCACATTTACCTTTTCGTCAAAACAATTTTTTTTTTTTTTTGCATTAAAGGCAATCATTGAGAAATGATTTTTTTGTTCTTGCAATGAAACGTCACTTTTCCAATGAAATGTTTAGTGGTCATACTTGGATGTAAATGTCTGTACGTCATTGGCAACATTAACCCCAGCCTTCTAATATGGCCGCTACAGGTTAGTTCTAGCAATTTTGTCACGTGAAAAAAACCCTAAATTTCACTTTATTTGATTGTGTATTACCATATTTTCATACTTAAATTAGTTTGTATGTGAATCAGTTACCCAATACATTCCTCTTAGAGGCTATACAATGTTATCTAATAATGCTAACGTGTCATTATTTCACCTCTGCGGACGTTTGGATTTACCGCGTGGCCACATTTCTCAATACTCCCAATCCATTTATAATCCGTATAACCCGATCTTATGTTTGAATTATTGACTTTATTTATTTCTGTGAAGGTGAGAAAACCGAGTAAAAACAGATGTGTAACAAATGTTAAATTGTCCTTTCATGTGTCCGCTAATAGCCGCTTTCCAAAATCGGAGTAGGTCGTTCACTTACTATGCGTCATCATTAATCATTAAGTTGTCCTTTATTTCTTCAAGACTCCATCCAGCTGTCGCAAATGTTTCATAGAACATCATCCGATTTTCTTATGACATTTTTACAGGCAAGAAATCAAAGAAGGCAAAATGGATTCCAGCCAGCATCACAGACATTATTGCAGAACCAACGACAATTCCAACAACACACAATTGGGCCGAATCGGTAGATGATGAATGTAAGTGTGAAAATAATATTCTCTATGTTGTACACATCTGTGCTTATCAAAATGCTTTACCCCTCCTATCTTAAAAAATTGACCCAGTGATGATGTAAAGGGTAATGGTTAGCCAATGTTAATCTCGTACTTGGGGCGCACTTACTGAGTGCTTGTCACTCTTTCCGCCTCGGGAAGGTCTGAGCAAAGGTCTTTGTGTTTTACACATTCTAGCCGGATGCTTCTCTAAAAGGGAAGGCAGGGGAACCAGAAATTACAGTGTGACGTTAAGCCTGTGAGGATAGGTGGAGGTGTGAGCATTGTCACTGTTGGAAACCCCTGTGACCAGCATTTTTAGCTTAATCTACGAGATGACTCTGGTCACAACTCAATTCAGACTAGTCTTTCATTGGCTCGCTCCCTGATGTTTCTGAGGGTCCTAGTATATTTTTATAATCATTCACAGAAACTAATGTAAAGCTGGATGCTTTTGTACCCATGAGTGATTTAGTCTTAAACAAATTGCTTTACTCATAATAAACATGCTAGACTACAATGTTCATTATGGAAAAACCCAAAATTTGACCCTATAATGAGCAAGACTGATATTTTGAAATCAAATATTAATATAAACATATCATTGGTGTCTGTATGTCCAGTTTTGATAACAGCAATTTTATGCAGGCATCAACAACACATTGATTACTAAATGTTTATTTAATTACTATTTGTTTGATAACAATAATAGCTATCATGGAAATGCATTCAATGTTATCTGTTTCAATTTTTTTTTAAACACCTCTAATTTGTATGAAAGGTTTTGTATTTGAAAACTTCATACATAATCTCTTCAGTACCACATTAAAACTAATGCATTGAGTAGATGATGATAATTAATTAACATTAATTTTGTAGTCATTGCTTGCTGCAACTGAAAAATCTTGTCTACTTATAGCAGTTGCACCATTCTCTCTATTGATGTAAAAAAACATCTATATTTAAATCTATTTAGTAACAAAAATAGTGAAACATCTTCCCTCACAGTAAATTTTTCATAGAACATATTGTGTTAATTAACAATATCAATATGTTCTAAGTTGAACATACATATGGAGGAGGCGGGCACTCCTCGCGCCAGCGGGGACCGGTGGTACTTCCGTCGGCGTCGCGGGCGGCGCGTGGTGGTTTGGCAGTGGATGACGAGTCCATACCTCGTCGTCCACCCTTCACTGCACACATCTCCAACTTGCCGTATGATGTTGACGAAAGCGCTATCACTGACCTCTTCGCTGGACTTAAGGTACTTATTATTAATATTACTGATTTGTATAATTTGCCCTATTGATCCAATATAAAGGTTCCCCTGAAGGACAGTAAGTAGTAAGTAAATATATCTTCAAAGTATAATAATAACTATACCTTCGAAGATCCCATAGAACCGTATAAAGTCATAATATTGTTACTGTAAAACATTTTATAATTAGGGAGCAGATTTATTACTTTAGATACATTGATAACGTGGAACAGCAAGATGGCTGCTTAATCTAAATATTGAAAAATATCTAGATCTAAAGTCATATAATATTGTTACTGTAAAACATTTTATAATTAGGGAGCAGATTTATTACTTTAGATACATTGAAAACGTGGAACAGCAAGATGGCTGCTTAATCTAAATATTGAAAAATATCTAGATCGTAATTATGAGTTCACTGCTACACATATGCACTTTCGAACTTTTGTCATTCCATACAATTATTGGAATTTCGCGTGTAACAAGCGTGCTAAACCCACATTTAGCACGCCTGATAAAAAATATATATTTAATCTATCAAGCTCTACAATATTATTTATCCTGATGTTCTCTATTCTGAATGTTAGTTTTAATGATGACAAGACAACCTACATTTTGCTAGTTTTCTTTCTGGCTTTTTGTTTATCAACGCTACTTACTAAGCAATTGTTGGCATAATTGAAACACAAAGACCCTTCATGACCACACCACTACATGCCATGACCTCTTCAAAATTCTTTTGTGGGTGACAGTTTTGCACTGAAACAGAATAATAATTCATGAATATCTTTATTTTACGGAAAGTAATTCTCTGCAAAATATGGATATCAATTAGTCTTGAAGGCAAATTAAAACCAGTTGCCTTACAATACTAGTTTATCATAAACATACTTTCTACATGAATATACAGTATGTTACGAAAACCCTGTCCGACCCGTGAAGGTGTTGTTAGGTATCGATAACTGATTCTACTAATGCATACAAAACCGGGCTAAATTAAAAAAAAAAAAACCACCTAAAAAAATAAATATTATTTCGCAAAAAGAGGTAACTTAATAAATCTGCGTTATCCACCCTTCCGTGCTTGGCGGCGGGGCGGCGGGCGGCAGGGTACGCGGCACGTGGTCGCATCGCTATTCGCTCATAATAATACCGGTGTTGTCACTTTTTAAAAATTACCAAATTTCGGGGAAGTTGGAATTAATTCGGGGGAAAAAAAGATTATTTCAAAATTCATTTGTATTGGTACTATGATGATTACGTAAAATTTTATATTATATTTGGTCATGTGTTTACCTAACCTTTATTATCCTTATGGGTCGGACAGGGTTTTCGTAACATACTGTATAATCTTGTTTTTGATACTTTTACACAATTAAAGAATGTCTTTACATATTATGAAAGATCAGTTAAAATAATTATTATTTTATTAACTTATCTCCGTCAATCTTATCTACTTTCTATGTTAAAGTTACAGTAAATATTAAAATGATGCATAAATATTAGCAATAAAATATTTTCAATGTAGAAAGCACCCAAGTTTTAATATAGCCCACTTTTGGCCCAACCTGGTTTCCATTTTGTTGCATCACACTACGCATTTCTCCTGTATCATCAGTGTGTTTACAAACAATATATAATAGAATGTTTGCAAGTCAATATGGATAATGAATTTTTTTTGTAATAGATTATCAACCTGAGAGTTCCTCGTGAAGGAGATCGTCTCAAGGGCTATGGATGTATCGACTTTGAAGACCGAGAGAGTTTGATCAATGCTATGAACATACCCGACCTGGTAAGAATTTAGATAAAACCTTACAATATCACTATTAAGAATACAGCGCATCATCAAATGTACATTGATACAACATAAATGTATTACCTAGAAAATCCCATACGGAGTAGTAATATCTAACATTATTTAATAGGACTGCAGTTAGTTTTCTTAATAATTTTTAAATGTAAAATTTGCATTTGCTGTTTTCAATTGAAATACCATGCAATTTCGTAAAATACTTAAAAAGAGCAACAGTCAGGCACTTTTCTTTTCTGTTCAATGTTGTATCTTACAAAATAAAGATTAAGGTGTAACAATACTTACACAGAATTGTAAAAGAAAGGCCAGTTGCTGTGTAAAGGCAGAGTTTCGCCCCTATTTATTGTTTTTCTATTATTCTGACTACTTTGCATTTTTTCAATACATTGAAACCAAAAGTAACCCTGTGAGTCATTGAAAAGGAGTCCTATTGTAAGCTAGTTTCATTTGTTCATAGACAATAGGCGGGAGACGCATAAGAATAGAGGTGTCTACCCAGGACAATGACCGCCGAATGGGTAGGGGAGGCAGATCGGACCGGGACAGGTAAATATACTCATTGTAATGACTTATTTGGTGTTGAAAATTATTATTATTGAATACAAGTAGTTGGTAGTCAAAGCTGCTTGTCAGGAAATTGTTTTTTTTTTCTTTATCTGGCAATGCACTGTTTGTGTTAGCCAATGATGATTCTACATTTAAATAATATTGAATATTATAAGGCCATTTGTACACATGGGTTTTGTTCACGACAAGAAAAACTAGGGTTTATTCACAGTCTTTGAGCATCGTCGTCATTGTTGTATCAATATATATCGTCGTCAAGTATAGTCGTCAATATAGATCACGTAGTGGATTTTGTTGACATACAAATTTTTTCTACGGCGCATTTTATACGCCATACCGTCAAGAAACTACCTTATAAATGTGGCCTAACTGTCTCGTTATCAAAACTTATTAATATTTTTCATAAAAATCAGTGTTTTCATCCTTTTTCATGTCATGACCCCCTTAGTATCGAAAAATACTTCTCAACCCCCCTCCCTCCGTTCTTGAGATTGAACTCTGAACCCACAATCCATCTCTGAGTCCGTAAAATGTTTGATTCCATTTGGAATCTCTTATATTTTTAAGAAATGGCGACTGCTCTTTAATCTTAACGAGTCGCAACCTACACGCTGCTGTATACCAAGCAGCTTTATTAATATACAACGTGGTTCAGAAAGGTGAAACAATACTTTCAGATATTGAAGTATACCTTATAAACTTCAACTTGACCTAGTCATAAATTTGAAATACTAAGATTTTTTTTTTCCTACAAAATAATTAAAAATATTTATTAAACATTTTGTCGACAACCCTAAACTTACGCTACAGCTGACGCTACGCGCCGACTAGCCGCGCCGTCTGCTAAATACCTACCGGCATACATTATACCTACTGGTTCGCGTCAATAAAGACACTTACGTAAATATGTACCTACTCACTTATTTGTCCTTAAAAATCAGCCTTGTTTTTCCTACCAGGCAGGCACGTCGGAGATTCCCATTCAGGTAAAACTCAACAACGTGATCAGCCAATTAAATGAAATACAAACCAATAAGGGAAGAAAAAAAGATTAACAAAAAAAAAAAAAACAATTAATAGCCAAACTTTTAATATTACATTAAGTACTATGACACACAATAACATAGGTACATACCTACGCTAATAATAAACCACATCACAAATATTCCGATAAATAAATACAGCAATACAATTTTCAATGCAAGTAAATCAATTTTACTTTTACGCAGCATCGTACAGACGACAGCAGGTCAAGCTACCCGAAACTGTCAAATATTTCCAATCAACCTTGAGCCTTAATACTTAAGAGATAAAGTTGAAACTCCAATAAAGAAATCTGACAGATTGCGGTAGCTTGACGTGCTGTCGTCTGTACACAAAATAAAATAAAGTCTAACATTAGGTCTTCGGCAAACAGTGAATGTACCTACTCTGTAAACCTCTGCCAACACCTTCGGCTAGAGTAAGCCTGATGATGATTATGTTATGTGTTAAAATGAAAACAAAGATTGATAGGTACTCCTCCTAGCGCAACAAGTAACCCTACCCAGTACATTATTACAGGATAATTTGTTAGGTAGTTAACATTTTGAACACTCACTCATTCATTCTTTGCAAAGAAGTGTTTTATGATTTGATGATATTTATGTAAGCCCTAAGGTACCTTACCGTGTTTTTTTACATTTTTGAAACAAATTACCGCGCTTGATCATGCATTACACACACTGAAATTGTACATCCGTGTAAGCTAGTAGGTACTGTCCAGTAAGTAGGTCTATGAAGTCACTGCACTTAAAATAATGTAGTTATTAGGAATTTAATATCACAGAAAGATCTTGGTATGATTTTATCAATCACAGACTTTGGGTCGTCGTCGTTTATAAAAAGGGTTCAAAATGACCACCTCCATTTTTCACACACAAAGATGTTCTACGCAATAAGGACGATCGAGTGTTCCTTAACATGTCCGGGGTTACCGAAGCAAACGTAATTCAATTTTAGATTTCATCTCGTCTGATGAACTACACACTTGCGAATAAACACAATTTTTTACGTACAGTAGGTGGCCAAATTATTATACTCACTTGAAAAAAATAACATTTTCGTGTTTATCATGACTTTTATATATAATCAGGCATATTTTAAATAGTGTTATCTGTGAGTTTTTTTAATGAATTAGTTTTATTAGAGAAATGAAAACATTGTAGTGCGAAAAACATATTTATTGAATAAATATTTTTTATTAATCAATATTTAGTGAAACCTCCTTTCTGAGCAATCACGTCCTGAAGACGTCGTGGCATACTAGCAATGCAGTTTATTGCAATTTCTTGAAGTGCAGGTGTATTATGCCATGCTTTAATGATATTTTCTATCAATTCTACTTTAGAAGTAATGACTTTTTCCTTCGATATTTCTTTTTTTAGAGCTGCCCAAACATTTTCTATCGGGTTTAAGTCTGGCGAATTTCCAGGCCAATCCAAAAGGGTAATTTTTTTATCTTTCAAAAATTTCATTACTTTTTTAGCCTTATGGCAAGGAGCCGAGTCCTGCATAAATATACAGTTGCCGTCCGGATACCATTCGGCTATTTTGGGAAGAAGACGAGTTTCTAAAACTCGAAGGTATTGGTCTTGCCGCATAGTTCCTTCTACCAAATGCAGTCGTCCATTCCCCTTTGAGCGGATCACACCCCATATCATTACCTACAGAGGATGTTTGACCCGTTCAACAACACAACTTTCATCGAATTTCTCATGTGGTCTGCGTCGAACGAACTGGGCATTGTCCTGGAGGATCTGAATGGACGATTCATCCGAGAAACAGACCTGCAATACCAAAAGAGTCATGCTAAGGTGACGTTCTTAACTTCATAATTATAAAAATGCATTACAAATGACTAGTTTACCTTCTCCCAGTCTTCCATAGTCCAATGTTTATACATTTTAGCAAATGCCAATCGTTTAGCACGCATCGCCTGGGTCAGTTTAGGCTTTTTCAAAGGACGACAACAATTGAAGTTCAGCTCCTTCAGTCTTCGTCTTAACGTTCTGTCTGATAATGTCACTCCAGCATCATCTAACAAAGCTTTTAGAACTTTTCGGGGCTTTCTTCGATTCTCTACAGTTACACGCCTTATTTCCCTCTCAGTCCGAGGAGTTGTAAGACGTTTTCTCCCACATTTCCCAGTACGTTTTGGCGATAGAGATTGGTTTGTGTCTATCACTTTCTTTACATTTCGTACCGTAGACTGGGAAATACAAGCTAATTCCGCTATTTTTCTTTGCGAGTGATTCGTATGAGTCAAAAGTGTTTTTATTTCCGATCTTTTTCTAGGAGAAAGGTCTGAACACTTTCCCATGGCTGAAATTATCGATATTCGAGGTTAGGATTCCGAAACTTCATTATTAACCAAGAAACACTAAAAAAATATATGAAATATGTATTATTTGTAATTTAGAATAAATTAAACAAGACATATTACCTTAAACAAATAGGTTTCACGATAAAAATACTTTTTAAACACCCTTTTCTAACTTCGTGTTGCACGAGCCAAATTCAGAAAGAAAATGGACGACGTTATGATCGCGGTTAATGGTGTTGCCATTTCAAAATTATTAATAAATATAAATGTTGACAGTAAAAAAGAAATAAGTAGAAGGTCCGTAGTAACTAAAATATAATTAACAATACAAAAAAAATCATTTGTTTCCCGAAATAGTTGAATAATACGACAAAAACATTTTAAAATCATAATGAGTATAATAATTTGGCCACCTACTGTAAACCCACAAAAAAATGTCCATTGATATAAGGTCCGGGGAACGAGGAGCCAGGATATGGGTCCTCCTCTGCCAATTCACTCGGTAAATTGTTCATTTAAGTAGTCTCGAACAGGCCGCGCGTAATGAGCTGGTGCACCATCATGTTGAAACACAATTTGACAGTACCTAAGTAGCCACAGGTATGTTTTCGAGGGTCTCTTCCACAACTCTTGCAAGTACATTCAAGTATTCCTCGGCGTTGACACGTTGTGGCAACCAAATTGGTCCGATAAATTGGTCACCGAGGATACCAGCCCAGACGTTGATACGCCACTGAGCCCACATGTGCTCGTTGTGCGTATTTATTATACCATTTCTAGTAAAGGAAGCCTCGTCCGTCCACAGCACCTTTGTTGAAAACCTTGGGTCGGTTTGCACCCGGTTGTTGTACCAAGTACAAAAGTTGATTCTTGGCGCGTGGTCTGCAGTTGTGAGTTCTTGGGTTCGATGAAAATGCTAGGGATGTTGACCGTCGTCCCGTAATGTTCGCCACACCAGTGTATGGTTCACATTAAATACAGCGCGGCAGCTCGAAGAGTACTAGTTCTAGGTTCGTTGCTAAAGTGCTCGATAATCTGTGTCTCCAAAACGGTGCCAGAGCGAGAACTAGGGCGTCCCTCACTCGCAGAACGATGGAAGGAACCAGTACTTTGCAGCCGTAGACACATGTTCCTGAAGCACGTATACGACGGCAGGCGTCGCTGATCAGCGGCGGGTTTCCCGTCAACAAACCGTTGCTGGTATAAATTTCATGCTCCATAGATACTATCTCCAGCAGCACCAACACAGAGAATCATAGTATTCACTGTTTGAATATTCTTCACCACGACGAGGTATTTTGAAAACCGTTGACAACACGTAACGCGGAACCGAGCAATTGCAAAGCAGCGACTTCACCTCGGGACGATTAGTATGCAACTAGTCATAGTCAACGTCAATTCGGGACTCGTTCGGGACTTGCAAAAAAATAATAAAAAATCAAGAATAGGTAGTTACCTAAACCTACGTACATTTTAGGGTTCCGTTTACCGAAAAACCAATAGTGACTGATATTCTTATCTACAGACACACCTATGCAACTAATTAAGATTTTTAACACTTAAATAAAAACAATAAGTATTCTTAATCAGTTTTGAATCTAAATACGGTAAGTCAAAACTTATTACGTTTGTAATTTTCTAACGAGAGGTGATTATACCCATTCCTTGCATAAGTTAAGGTGTCAAGTACAAGCGAAGGCGAATTTATTGTAATTAAATGGGCATATTTTTACTAAAACAGGGCCTGGACCCCACATTGAAATAATTAAATAATATGAAATTATAACAATATGAAAGAAGTTAGTTATTAAAACTATATTTTCTACGGAACCATTTTACAATGATGCTTTTATTAGTGGGCGTGTCAAAGGCACCGCTGGTTACTCGCTGCCTGGCCGGTATTGGTCAATAATTCATTGATAAATACCGACAATCCACGTTGACTAAAGAGATTAAAAATACGGTGTAAAGTAGACACGACATTGAAGTGTTTTCTTGCTTCTGAGAAGCTATCCACGACTGATCTGAGCATGAAAATTAAAAGATCGTAATTAATTATTGAAAACAACAAAGTCAATATTACCATTAATAGGGGTAGATGCAAGAAGTTTTCATTGAATTTACTTCACATTATAAAAACTATGTTTTTATTACACTGATTAGTTGAATAAGACGATAGGCATTAAATGTGCCGATACAAATAAGTCGACTCTGTTTTATAATCTTTAAAATTGAATTTTAAAGTTATTTCTAGGGTCATCACTGCGAAGTTATCGCACTAAACTTCAAAGCAAAATAATTAAAAAACCCATGCACTTAGGTACCTCACACCGGTGCCATAAGTATACAACATACATATATTTTATATACTGAAAGTATTATTTCATATTTCTGAAACAGATTGTAGTATGATTTAAAAGTAAATAATCTCTTGGTATACTTTAAATCAATATTCATGTAAACTTGCTTGTTTATTTACTGGTTTTTTCCCCCCAAGTCTGACAAATATAATAAGCTTCTTTTAAATCTTACAAATGTATTCTAATAATATCCTCTGGCTACTAATATTATGTATGTGTTGTGTAGGGAATATGACCCAGAACGCACAATGGGCGACTGGCGTTCAGGCCCTCGAGCGATGCCCGATTCATCACAGGGTCGCGAGAGACCGCGCCCGGAGCGCGGCCCTATGGACCGCAGCAACATGGACCGTGATCGAGAACGGGATTGTGAGTACAAATGATTATTATGTGAAAAGAACCTGTGCCCTTTCCATCGGCACGTATTTAATCGAAAGCTAAATAATTCCATAGTTTGATTACTATAAAAATCCCAAATTTTTTATTTTTTTTTTAATTATGTAGGAAACTTCATAAATTGTTCGTGACAAAACATATATTTCCATTATACATACCTTTTCCCTATAGGGGAAAACATCGCGAATAATGTTTTATTTTACTTTAATACATTTACTCAGCTCTTATTCACAATGATGATAGGTATCCTGACTTTGGAGCTAACTGTAATGTCACACTTGGGGCGCACACACAGAGTACATGATTTAAGATTACTACCTCTTGTCGTCATTGTTATTTGTGTGGCACTGCTATTTAAAGCTTTGTCATCGTTTGTTTTACGATGCATTCCCGTGTACACTGATACTTACCATCATAAAATATGACGATAAAATCTATGATCAAGGTTACTCAACTCGCCTCGGGAAGGTCTGAGTAAAGGTCACGCGTGCCTCATGGCATTAAACCCTTCAGCAAGGGGTACTGCTTATAGTGGTAGACGGTAACCAGAAACTCGGGCTCTAGGGCTCTGTTGAGGACTCCGCATGGACGAGACTTGGCCCTCTTAGTCTTTGGAATATCCTTTGACCGGCTGTTTTAGTTTAATCTGTGACATAGCAGAGCTATAACTCAATTCAGACTAATCTTCAGTTTGCTCCTTCTATCAGGTACTTAAATCTGAGTGATTGAAATAATTCAAATGTATTCACTTAAATTGTTTCAAACATTTCTTTGTAAACCTATAATTTGTTTCTGTTTGTAGCGAGCGCCGACAACCGTCCGGGTGCCTGGCGCGACGGAGACCGACCTGCAGCGGCCGAGCCTGCACGCACGCCGTACGGCGGACGGGATTCATTCGGACGCGATCGTTTTGAGTAAGTTTACTTATCTATCATGATAGGGGCATGTCTTGATTCCTCTATCTTTTTAACTGGCAGCCTATCTAAGAAACTCTGCTACCAAAATTAAAACATTCCATTAATTTCTTTACGATATAACAAAGGCAATAAGATAATAATTCACATACAGGTGTCTGAAATATAAAATTAATTACGCACATTTCAATAAATGGCGAGACATCCATGCCACTATATTTATGGGGTTATATAAATCGTTACATTGTGCTACATTGATTTAGTCAACTAGACCCCGGCTACCACTTTTTTCTATGTCTCATCACTGTACATCTACATTTATATCAACCGTTAATGTTGCACACATGCATATTGCTTTTTTTTTTTTTGCCAGCATAATATACACTTTGCTGCTGACGTGAGATACAACAATCAAACTAATCTGTTCAGGACTGCGTCAATTCATAGCAGGTTTTATTTAACTAATAATGCTGCCTCCGAAGGATCACACATAATAATATTACAGTGTTTGGTTTGGATAAAGACTGTTGATGAAAATCAGGCCCATCCGAAAATACAGTTTCTTACATTTCATTTCAAACTAAAAATTTCGAGAAGTTCTATTACCTACATTGGTCTGACTGTACTTGCTTTTCATACGGAATACTTTTGGGTGTCGATATTTTATGCTTGTTGTATTTTTGCAGAGGTCGAGACCGCGGCGGTGGCGGGTTCGGAGGGCGCGACCGAGAAGATCGTCCAGAGCGCAGCGGTTACGGCGGCCGCGACGGATTCCGCACTGCCGAACGTGACGGTGGTGGATTTGGGGGGTATGTGTAGTATTAAATCATTTATTTATTGTACACTTCAAAAATACATTAAAGATTTCAAGTTTCTTCATCACACATAATAGATAACCTAAGTCATCGAAGAACTTTATGCATCCCACTAGTTTCTGTGATAAATTCTTTATTGTTCAAGCAGTATGGCTATGGAATGACTTGCCCATGTTGGTAAGGCGTGCTCTGTCTCTGGCCACGTTAATTACGTATGGTTGATGTTTATTAATTAAATGAATATATTTATTTAAATAAGTATGACATACTTTATGTACATATTTATTGCATCATCTATGATAAATAGTAAACACCTACATTATTTGTCTCTCCCCTTCCCCTGGGTATTTATTGCATCCAAAGGTTGTCAGTCAAAGATCACTCTTAGCGATAAGACCACCCATTTTAGACCCTTTTAAAATCTTCATATTTTTGTTCTGTACTTTGTGGGGTACATAATAAAGAGTATTCTATTATCTACAAAATATACAATGGACAGTCATATCACTAATCATTTGGGACCAGACCCACCAGGCCTGGCCAGTGCTGAAAATAAGCCTAACCCAAGCATCTACTGCTTCCCGCATCTAGTCAATTCTTGCCACTATTCCACCTAGTGTAACATTTACTGTTAATGTTTTTCTGACTATTTATTATTATAAGAAACCTTGACGATTCACAACAGTCACACAAAATAATTGTATAGTTTATATCAGCAGAAAAGAATCAGTTTTACAATATTATTACATCTTATTTAGAGAGAGACTTATGGAGGGGGTTACTTTTTTTTAGAAGTCGAGAGGGTAGAGGATTTGGCAGCAGAAGCTATGGCGACCGTGATCGCGAGCGTGATCCTCCCAGAGAAGGTAACTTTATTTTTTCTTTGTCACATCTGCCTTTGTAATTTTGTGAATTGAATAAATTTAAAAGCCATTTCATGGCTTGGTCAACAGTAATTTATTTATTCTATCAAAATTCAATGCACATAGTATAAATATCGGGTTATTCTTGGCTCGATTTTTATCAGGTTGTTACAACAACATGTGCTATATTAAAATTGGTCAACTAGACACCGGTTCATGCTCTCTGTGCTAGAGTCGGTCGCTTTACACCTACATTATTTCTCAACCTTAGAAGCATCAGCCCCCTAAACGGCGAACACATTTTTGTCAAATGATTGCGACTAGTTGGTATCAGTTGGGTTCGTCCGGACCGCCCATTGGTCCGTTCGGTCCAAACCATCCCAACTAGTCGCAATCATTTGACAAAAATGTGTTCGCCGATTAGGGGGCAGGTCCTGTGTACAGCTCAACTCTAATGCTTTTAAGGTTGATACGTACATATATCTTTCGCTTAAAAAACTATTATAATTCATATCAATATTATACAAAGCTCTTGATTGGTTACTTATCAGTCTAGTTAATGCTAATGCTTCTATAAACTAGGTCTCAATTTATCCCTTGTTACAATTTCACATATAAATCTTTTTTTTTCTACTTTATCACCTCTTCAAATCTTTTTTTTTCTACTTTATCACCTCTTCAAATCTTTTTGGAAGAAATCTGGGTTCAACAGCAGACATTATTGATCCCACATTAAATATCTTATGGTATCAAAGTCCACTGTTCAATTAATAAAAGTTTTAAATTGGTTCTTAGCAATGAGCATAAATAAAAGATTTCTAAAAAAAATAATTTCTGAACTTAAATGGGAGGTTGTAGGGAAGTACATTTGTCATCTTTTCCGGTAATTCCGCTGCTTACCGTCAGGCGGGATCGCAGACAGGCACTAATTTAAAACTTTTTTTTTTTTTTAATACAACTGAGAAAATGGTTTGTGCCAAAATTAATTTTTCCTCAATTTCCTTAGATACAAGGCCTCGTGAGCGCCCGAAGCTGAATTTGCTGCCGCGCACAGTACCACGCGACCCCGAGGTACCTACGAAGCCCGCAGACGGCGCCGTCTCCGACGAGAAACAAACTGATAAGGTCGCGCCGAAACCTGTGTCGGCAGAGAAAGTGTTCGGTGCCGCTAAACCTGTGGACACTGCAGCAAAGTAAGATTGATTAATATATCATGATAATGATACTTTAAAAGCCACTCGACCAGCTTCGTACGTATGGCTTCACAAATGGATAATTTCTTTATTACCATGTGATTTTAATATCATTAAACTTTGCACAAGTTCTCTAAATAATATTGTTTTAGATTATATGTCCGTATTTATGCAAAATGGAACCACTTGACAATTAAAATTTCTTCTTTATTAAAGAATACTAATACATATAAAAGTGGTCTGACTTCTCATACAAAAAAGGACTACATAATTATTCCATTAGGAACTAATTGGTAAGGTGGTTATTTTTTTGTATGAGAATATTTTCTTAAAGAGCCTTAGTGAAAAACCACTTGAGATCTGTTCCACTACCTCTAAATATACACACATCAAAAGTGTCTAGGGATCAAGCATTTTTATGCGGATTTCTTGAGATTGAGATGTGGCTTTGTAATAAATTTATGATTTTATAAATTTATATGGATCCTTTTTGGTGCATTTCATAATTTGAATCAGGAACTGTGAATCAAATTCGAGTAAAAGATGAAAATCAGCTGTCAATATTTTCCCTATAAAAACATACAATACAACGCATTGAAGACATTATTAGTGCTACTGTTTCCCTACTACTGATTAAAACCAACGTTATTATGGAGCGGCGACGTCATTTAAGCAGGGAAGAAATGCTCAGAGCCGTGGGAATGATAGAAGCTGGTTCCTGGCAACGTACTGTGGCTTTAGCTCTGAATACAAGTCAGAGTGTTATCAGTCGACTTTGGACACGTTACCGAAGCACTAGTACCGTGGCTGAGCGCCATGGAGGACGGTATCGCTGCACCACACGGAGACAAGACCGATACATTCAAATCTTAACTCGAAGAGCTCCAACAATAACCGCCATGATGTTAGCCGTGAGGCTTCATCACTCTTCAGGGAACTTAATTAGCGACCAAACAGTCAGAAACCGCTTGCATGAAGTGAACCTTCATTCCCGAAGACCGCTACGGGTACCACCTATAGCAATGCACAATCGTAGGATTCGATATCAATGGGCTCTTGAACACAGACATTGGACAGAAGAACAATGGCGTTTCGTGTGCTTTTCTGATGAGTCTCGTTTTGGTATGAGACCGGATACAAGACGTATACGACACTGGAGAACCCCTGGACGCCAACAGCGATTAAAACCCTGCCAGGAAGTCCATCCTTATAGTGGTGGAACCATCATGGTATGGGCGGGTATTTGGATCGGCGGAAGAACTGAGTTGATTTGGATCAGAGGCAACCTCAACGCTCAAATTTATGCTGAGACGATTGTATCAGACGTCATCGTTCCTCTACAAGTGCAAATCGGTCCCTTATTTCAGTTAATGCATGATAATGCACGACCGCACACCGCAAGAGTTGTAAGACAGACTCTCGCCGCAGCTAACATCAATGTCCTGCCCTGGCCTGCTCAGTCGCCAGACTTGAACCCGATTGAGCATGCATGGGATATGCTACAGAGAAGAGCTCTGCCGAATATGGAGGGTATCCAGTCGCAAGAAGACCTTTTTTTGTTGTTGCAACGAACATGGGCGGCCATTCCACAGCGTGATTTGGATGAACTCATTTTGAGTATGCCAAACCGATGTTCTTGTGTTGTTAGTGTTCGCGGTAGAAACACGGATTATTAATTGTTTAAGTTACCCAATAAAATTTTAGAGAAAACTGTTATTTCAGTCTTTTTTTCGAACTTTTGTGTTAGTGGTTCAAATGTCAAATATCCCTTTATTAGGAAAATGGCAAATTTCTTTATTAATGCAAAGGTGACTTGGTTTATCGTTACTGTGACAAACGAAAACACTTTATTTGATGAATCCTTAAAGAAAATTTTAATTAATATTAATCAGGAGAAAAGTTATTGCAAAAATATATGTTGATCCCTAGACACTTTTGATGTGTGTATTTCAAACTCCATACACCAAATAAATTAAGCCAGGCAAATAATGTTTTAGATAAGCCTGCAGCATCTTACTTTATATGATGAAACACACCTTTATTATATTGTATTAAATTTCTTATTACATAAATAAAATTTTAATTACAAGCAATTCATCCTAACTAAGATGTTGAATTGAAACACAATTTCAGAATTTCTATTGCCATTATTGTATTTACGAGTCCAATAGTATGTGAAATTTGCAATTGAGTGTAAAATAGTTTTCAAAGTTATAAAGCACATACATACTATGAATATCGAGATATTTCTGCCTCAATTTTGTTAGGTTATTATTATAACAACATGTGCTATATTAAACTTATTTGTCAATTAGACACCAGCTCATGCTGAGCTAGAGTGGTCTTAAACCCAAACTTATTTAGACTGTCTTGTAAATTATAACCTAAGCAACTCCATACAAATTGTTGTTTACTTTTATAGAGAACGTGAAATAGAGGAACGACTTCGTAAACAAGAAGAGGAAGCCAGGCGTGTCGGTGAAGAGAAAGAACGTTGGGGGAGAAGGGTCAGTTGAAACATTGTCTTAATATTTTATACATTTGTTTGATCTGATACCTAAGGGAATAATAATTCAATCTTTACAGAACGATCATTCCGGCGATCGTCGTGCCGCTCCAAAACGTGGTAAGTAACTAAAATAATTCGAAACTTGTATATAACATTTAAGAATAAAATTGTCTTACTCGAATAATTTATTTGCAGATGAACGCCCCAGAGATTCACGCAGTTATAACAGAGATAGACGTGACTATTCCAAGGATGACAAAGACAGGCGCGATTACAGAGACGACAGAGACAGACGCGACTACCGAGACGACAGGGACCGCCGCGACTACAGGGATGACCGCGACCGTCGAGACTACAAGGACGACCGCGGCGAAAGACGCGAGCCCTCTGGCGACAGGCGCCGCGACTACTCCGGCGACAGGCGCCCCAGGCGCGACTATTCTGGCGACAGGCGACGTGACTACTCTGGCGATAGACGACGCGATTACTCGGGCGAGAGGCGCGGCTCACGAGATGACAGGGATTACAGGGACGGCTCATGTGATCGTCGCCCCGATTCCCGTGAGAGAGAAAAGGACAGAGACACACCCAGGGATAGAGACACAAACAAGAAAGACACACACGAAGAAGCCGAGCGAGAGCGCTATGGCGACACGCGCGACGAGCGCAACGGACGTCTGCGACCCAGCCGCTCGCGAGACAGACACGACGAAATCGAAAATAAACCCATGCCCAAAATTAAAGAACAGGAGAAGCCGGTATTTACAACCCTTTCCATTTAGCATTCACACATGAATGAGACACAAATTAATCCATAATAAATTGTATGTTAATGTTGTTTTCTGTTTTGTTACAGAATTTCGTTGCATCGAATAAATTCAGCTTCTTAGAGGACGCCGACGATGGCGCATCCGATTAGCAAGAACGTAACGTTTTGTGTGCGCGCTAAATATTAGTGCCCATTTTACGGTTGACTCGAGTGTAAAGTGTAAATTTGCGAGTATCAAAGTGTCTAATGTGTAGAACAGACTCGATAAGCACTAAGACAATCTAAAATTGTGCTATGTTATAGAACTCGATTGATAGTCACTAGTGCGGTGTGGATATACGTGTATATTAATAGGGTTTGCTAAATGCTCACACTGCTTAGATGCCTGCCCCAGTCTTTGTTGTGGCTTCTGAAATAATTCATTACTACTTCATCATTCATTCATTATTATTAATTCTTCTATTCTCTAGATGGGATCTACACCCACATTTGCTTATGCTAAGTAAGACACCACAGCAAAGACTGGGGCTCGTATTTGTGACCATGTTGTACTGATTTGTGTAAATTTTTCTATGGTTTTGTTACAATTATAATATTAATGTGAATGGTTGCAACCATAGCCAAGTTTTGAGAACCACAGATATTACATTAATTTCTGATATGAACAGATTTGGTCCGTGTCTGTTTTTTGTGAATAATTCAAATTTCATAATTTTATATTACTGCAATATTGTCCTTTTTGAAGGAAGTTTACTGCAATGCCACCATAGGGAATCTAATTTCTATATTTTAGAGTATGTCTTTATGTTAAATATTTAGTCGATTTAGGTTATTAAAACGTTAATTATATTATTTATCTTTACACTCAAAATTTAAAATAATCAAGTGGTATAATGTTAAGCAGCAATAGTTATATATATTTTGCAAGTATGCATACAGATGTGCCTGCCTTGGTCGTGATGAAGTATAGTTGTTAAATGAACATATATATTAAATCTGGTTAGGGTTTGGTCACAAAATAATTAATTGGTCAAAACGTTTGAGACGTTTAATTTGTAATATTAAAGAAATTGTTTGGTACAGTATGTAATTGTGAATTATAAATAAATAATTACCCTTTTTACAGTACAAACTATTTTTATTATCCCTGGTTCGGCGTTAAAGCATACCGGCTTTTTGATAAAATCCCCACTTTACCGTCAACAATCACTAGAAACTAGAGCCAATTTAAATACACGTGGCTATTTACCGAGAGTGCATCTTAATATTATTGAAGTTGTTGGCCATGCATGTTAAAATGGAAGTCCACTTAGCGTATGATGGTAGGCTAATGGGATAAAATATACAACAGTGATAACACATTAAGAAAGTATTTGTATACATGCCTTGTAGATACCAAGTACGACGTGTCATGCAAAAGTTTTTATTAGGTACTGTAAAACGGGGTGAGTAGAACTCGAGGGGAATAGAGAAAAATTAAAATTTTGAACGCCAATCACTTAAGTTCGAGATTTTTGTGCCCTCAGCGCCACTACTTGATTAGAAGTAATCACAGTATAAAATAAATTTACGACTTTTACTAGACCTTTTATTTTGTTTTTATAGAAAATTCTCCTGTTATCAGCCATATTTTTATTTTTTTCACACATAATAAGGTTTTATTTGTTTTATTTTCAATAGAACAAAAACGCCAGAAAATATTTTAATGCCCCCAGCGCCAAGGTACTTGATATCAAGTAAGCCAGTGATGGGACACGATGAAGACCTCGCTATATTTCATCTCGTCGAAATGATCATAAATACTATTATTGCAAGAAAATACGTGAATAAATATTATTTTATAAATATTGTAAACTATAAACTAGGTTTTATTCACCTTAACCAAGAATAAATAGGTTTTCTAATCATTGTCCATCAACTTAAATAGAAGTAAATTTGTGACGTCATAAGCGGACAGGTTTCAAGGTCATAGTGACTGCATTTTAGTGTAGTGCAATGTTTACATCTCAAGTTGAAAGACGTGTTTTTACAAAAAAAAATTGTGACGGTGAATATGACAAATTTTTGCGAGTTGTTCAAGTCTGAATCTGAATTTTGAAATAGTTCGTCGTCTTGACATCCCGTTAAGTCGTCAACTTCCGTTTCAGGAATTTTCTTCCGTTTTCTATTAGTTTCTACAAACCGGAAAAATAATTGCGAGTATTTTGCGACACCATTAAAAATAGGTCTGTAACACGTGTAAAACAGTTATTTTAATAAAAAGAAATCGGCCAAGTTCGTGTCGGACTCACGTACAAAGAGTTCCGTACCATTGATTTATGAAATTAAAGGATTAAAGTTATTTGTATGAAAGATTACGCGGTAATAAGCGGTTTACGATTTACGAGGTATTAAAAAAACTACTTACTAGATCTCGTTCAAAACAATTTTCGTTAATAGTTTTTATAGTAATGTATGTACTTGTACACCATGTTTTTTTTTTAGATTTTTCATTTTCTTATTGTAGAAGTTAGAGGGAGGGGGCGGGAGGACCACCGTTTTTCACGGAAGAAGAAGGAAGCGTCTGTCACGCAAAATATTCGGTTTAGAAAAAAAAATATTTTAGAAACCTCGATATCATTTTTGAAGACCTATACATATTTATACCCACACGTATGTGTTTGGTGAAAAAAAATTTTTTTTTTGAGTTTCAGTTCTAAGTATGGGGAGCCCCCAATATTTATTATTAATGCGGTTCACAGAATACATCTACCTACCCAGTTTCAACAGTATATTATAGTTAGAGTAGACCCGTACGACGGGTCGTCCGATGGGGGAATTAAATCATGCAATTCTTTCGCACACTCCCCAAAAAGCATCCTATAGAAGACCGAAAGGCTGGCTACTTTACGCCTGTGCTCTAGGCCTGATAGCCAGTCCATCCCATACCACAGACAACGCACATGAAAATGTTTGCTCTGCGTCCAACTCCGGCGTCGCGTACACGTGACAGACGTCCTAAATTTTCAAGGATCTCCAGGATGCTTCCCATGTCGGACGACACTTTTCGCCGCGCACTTCAACCTCCCTACACTGGTCCTTACAAGGTAATGTCACGGACCGACAAGTTAATAGACATCGACATGGCAGGTAAACGCGTGACGGTCACTATCGACCGCGTGAAGCCTGCATACATCGCACATGATGAGAGCGACCTCTCCCGGGTAACCGCCCCGCAACAGACCGCAGCCCGCGCCTGCCGTGCAAGCGCCTCCTGCATCCGCGCCATCCGCGCCCGTACAGCCGACTGTACCACCTCCACCTGTTGTTCAACAACCAGTTACCACTCGGTCAGGTCGCACTGTTAGATTTAAAGATAGGTTAGACCTTTAGCTTAAGTTTTATTTTTTAAGCTTATTATTGTCACCTATGTATTTCCTACTATGCGTAATTTGTATTTATTTTTGAAGTGAAACTTCTTTAGGCACGCTTGACTTGGGGAGTAAACTGGCGAAAGCGTTACGAAAAATGATAGGAAAAAAAATGATGAAGGCGAACGGAAGCAGAGTATAGTCCTATTTCGTCTGTAATACAAACAAGGAGTTAGCTCAAGTAAATATTGCATGACATGTCGAGTATGAAGTTGTGAGTTAACAATTGAGTCGAGAAGTTGTGAGTTCGCATCTCGCCGAAGGCAATATATATTTTTGGATCTTTTTAAGATTTGTTAACAATTGATTACCTAAGAGCACAAATAAATTTATAAATTTCGTTCTGTTCTGGCCTTTATATTGTTTTATATATTTTTGCTGAACATTTCTGATATAATTGAAAGTATAGAAGCTTGAAGATATCGTCACAATACGATAATTGGACACAAAGTACAAATTGCTTTCGAGCCTCATGAGCTCAATTATTAAGCTAAGTACCTTGATTGATTAAGAACTATGAATTTCTTCGAGAACATGACGCTGCGAACACCCCCCGACCCCCCTCATTGATTACCTCACCCCCCCGTGGATTATCTCGGGAACCAGAGGTCGTGGACTACCCGAGTTTGGGGTCCCCTGAATCAGGAGGAGGAGCCCGACCTTTTGACCTTTTGGCCCCGAGGGAATCCACTCCCCCCTCTCCCCCTTCCCCGCAACCCCACGAAATCTACCCCCCCCCCCCCTTTAGTTACCTCAGCCCCCCCCGTGGATTACCTCGGGAACCAGAGGTCGTGGACTACCCGAGTTTGGGGTCCCCTGAATCAGGAGGAGGAGCCCGACCTTTTAGCCCTGAGGGAATCCACTCCCCCCTCTCCCCCTCCCCTCCCCCCCGCAACCCCACGAAACTTATCCCCCTCCCCGACCCCCTTTAGTTACCTCACCCCCCCGTGGATTATCTCGGGAACCAGAGGTCGTGGACTACCCGAGTTTGGGGTCCCCTGATTCAGGAGGAAGAGCCCGACCTTTTGGCCCCGAGGGAATCCACTTTTTTTTTTTTTAAATTGGTGGTCTATGCAAAAATATTAATTTATAAATGAAAGCATGAAATAAATTTAAATATTTATAGAAAATTAATATATGTATATGTGTATACATGTATATATTGTACACACATATATATATATATATATATATATATATATATATATATATACATATATATATACATACAGATGGTGCGAAAGAAGTTTCACTTCAGTCGTGTGGTCATAAGCACACTCGTTTTTTTGGTATATAAATAACAAGTAGTTATGGTTGTGGCGTATTGTGTACTAGTTAATGTTACAACACTTATTGTTTCCGACATTAAATACACATAACTCCGCTTGCGGCTTGCATTGCCGTCTGTACGTATACAAACCTTACGCCAAGCGGTCGGTTATAAAAGAGTAGGTACATTTTAACTCTCATAACTCATCTCATTATTTTCAGTGTTCTTCTTACCATTGTTAACTAGCGTTATGTTACGCCTATAAATGTGATAGTGATAAACTGTTGTTCGCGTATCCACGACTTTTATTTAGGAGTGTACCTCCAAAAGCGTAATCAAAACAAAGCTAATATATTATAAAGCTGAAGAGTTTGTTTGAGTGTGTTGATCTCAGGAAGTATTGGTCCGATTTGAAAAAATATATTTGCGTTGTATAGCCCATTAAAGGTTAATGGGCTATACAACGCAAAAATATTTTTGAACGCCCATATATAATACGCGATGTGTCCTCCTGGGCCACGTTACAAATGTATAACGTATCGATCAAAACGTAAGGATAGGATTAATGTTCTATCGACAAATAATAATATACTTTTAAATTAATGTTTATTCACCAATTTACGAAGCTAAATAAAAACTGTAACCATATTTTCATATTTTATTTTATTTCAATATGAAAACCTGGATATATTACCCATAATAAAAAAAGAATTGTAAATTTATTAGACGTGTGTTCTAGAAGGCACATCCCTATTTGTCTCTAAATGTAATCCTTTTACTTCATATCAAGTAGTTAAAATTCAAATAAATTGCACAATGCAAAAACTAATTGGGATGATTTCCGCCACTATCTGGAATCCAATATAAATCTTAAGTGTTCACTAAAAACCCCTGAAGATATTGATCAAGCTTTCATATATATCACAAATCTTATTCAGGTGGCCTGGCATAATACTCCTACACTCGTTACACCTGCATGTAGATTACCAATACCAGTCGAAATTCGAAACAAAATATTGGAAAAACGGAGACTGCATAGGGTATAGCAGCTCTCTCGCAACAGAGAAGATAAAACGCGACTGAACCGTGCGATTGCTGAATTAAAGAGAACTCTTGCAGAAGCTGCAAACGAGTCTCTTATGAGGAAACTTGAAATGCTATCTCCAAATTCAAGCGGCTACCATTCTCTTTGGAAGGCTACATAGTCAATGACTCAACCCCAACAATATTTCCCTCCAATCAGAACAGGTAACTCGTGGGCACGTACTGACTCTGAAAAAGCAGAAGCATTTGCAGCCCACCTAGCCAATGTATTCAAGCCTAATGAAAACAATGGCCCTGATGACCCTGAAATAGATGCATTACTAAACCAAGCGACCAGACCGAGCGTTCTTTTGCGACCAATATCTCCAAGAGAGTTAGCCAAGGAGATCTCCAATCTCGTATCAAATAAAGCTCCTGGCTTTGACTTAATTACACCAAAGATACTGAAGGAGTTGCCTAGGAAGTGTATTGTTTTTCTAACAAATCTCTTTAATGCAATATTACGAGTTTTCTACTTCCCTTCCCTCTGAAAATATCGCAGATAGTGATGGTCCACAAACATGGCAAACCGATCAATGAAGTGACCGACCAATTAGCCTCACACCAATACTGTCGAAGTTATGGGAAAGAATCTTCTTGACCAGGTTAAAACTACATCTTGATGAAAACAGCGTTATACCTAACCATTGTTCATGTAGGACAGCCATATCGCTCGTGCGTGAAATCTGCGCGACCCTGGTTAGGTTGCGCAATACTGTCCATTACACTATCTGCTACTTGCGATAACTTTTCTAAGTCCGTGAAGTCGCTCACGGTGAGAACAGCGCGTACTGAGGGTGTAAGTAGCCTGGTCCACATGATGCGCAGTGTACCGTCTGGTATTTCCTGTCCCGTTAGTTCTCGCATTTTTCGCAACAGCTGTGAGGGTTTTTGATCTCCGAGTTCCATCTCATCCATCAGCTTCTGCAGCTTTCGGCTCTCGGATTCCCCGTAGACGCTGATGAATCTGGACTTCAGGACTTCGTACTTGTTTTCAATGGGCGGGTTGGTTATAATGTCACTTACTTGCTGAAGTGCGTCCAGGCCTAGTTGGGCGATAGCTGCTTGATAACGCGCGTCATCACCTTGCTTCTGTGGCGCCATTACTGCTTCGAGGTGTGTAAACCATAGTCTGGGATACACCGGCCAAAAGTCAGACAGCCGTGCTTGTAGTGTGAGCGTGTCGACTCGTCCTCCTACCTGTGGTGCGTTGCTGGTCGCCATCCTGATTAGACTCTTCTGGTGTATCACGTAGCAATACCGTGAATATAGCCTCTTGAAATCCTGTGGGAAGCCACTAGAATGTGCTAATCACGAGTATCGTTACGTCTGTCTTGATTCACGTCGCTTAGGTCACCACTGTAGCGCGTAGGTCGTGTCGCGTAATTAAAACTCAGATAAATCGAACTTTGTATATTGCACGAATGTAAAAGGGTATGTATTTGAATGTATTTGACGTGTACAATGACGCGATACAAGAGTGTGAACAGGAATGGACTGTAATGTAAGAGTGTGATGTACTGTGATAGAGTGGGATAGAATATAATGCTGTCTCTTACAAGCTATGCACTCACTTAAATACTAACTATCTGTAAATTATAGCGGGGTAACCAATAGCAAATCAGCTTGCTGTCCTGCGGAGGTCCACGCGGTGTTGCGTGCGTTCTTGATGTTGATTCGTTGATCGAGGCAGGCCGCCGTGTTTGATTGGTTAATGTAGAAAGCGCGCCAGTTCAGTCTTCACGTGCTAGACGACTCGCTATGGTTCTCACGCACATTGACCGTTGGTCAACAGATGTCTTCCGGGGTGAGATTTATGGGAACCCTCGCTGCGGGGGTCAGGGTCGCAGAGACGCGCGCCATGACTTCCGCGGTCCTGGTGTGATGTGGTGTGATTTATAGCCGACCTTTCCCAGCGGGTAAGAGAACATGTGTAGCATCTGCTACAAAGTCATACCTAAATGAGAGAACGTTTCAAGTCAAGCAACGTAGTGCGAGATCTTCTCTACATACCTGCCGCGCGGGTGTGCCACAGGGTTCGGTCCTTGGTCCAGTGTTGTACAACATTTTCACTCATGACTTACCTCAAGCTGCTAACGTAACTGTTGCTACCTTCGCGGATGATGCCGCATTTCTTGCATCCAGTAACGATTCAGACAAAGGTAGTAGTTACCTACAAAACCAGCTCAACCAAACCAACGAGTGGTTGCAAAGATGGCGTGTAAAAGCGAGCGCCCCTAAATCGCACTATATTACATTCACGCTAAGAAAGAAGCTGTGCCCAACAGTCAAACTTGGACAGGATCCTCTAACGCCAAACATATGTGTCAAATACTTGGGATTTTACTTAGACCAACGTATGACCTGGAAAGACCATATGGCAAGCAATCAACTCTGTCCGTAAGTAATAAACTTAGAGTCTATAGCTCAGTCATAAAACCAATTTGGACCTACGGGATACAACTATGGTCCTCTGCCAATAAATCGAACATACTCTGCCTCCAAAGATCCCAAAACAACATTCTCAGGACCATAAGTGGTGCAACTTGGTTCACACGTAACACTGAGATACACGAGTACCCAAATATGAAGACTGTCATTGAAGAAGCCAAACAATACTCAGATAACTATGCTGAACGATTAAAGCTCCATCCCAACCCATTGGCAAGCATGCGTTTAATGCGAAACAGAGTCAATCGCCTGAAAAAAGCAAATGTGCTGTATGACTAAGGAGAGTTAAAGCAGTGGCCTTAACTCACCAAAATTTCAAACCACTGTAACACATCAGATTATAGTCCTGAAGACTGATCGCAGATAAAAAAAAGAAATATCAAGTAGTTGGCGCTCGAGGCACGTCAAAATCCTTTCTGATATAAGGATGTCTATATTGCTATGGTACTTATTTTTATATTCACTATGGTCGAGTTACACGTACATAAACTCAACCGATTCCTGCATAATTTATTTCGTTTAGTTACAACAAATACAATTAATAGAAGCGAAATAAGTGGTTTTCCACATTTTTTAGAGTTCCGTAGCCAAATGGCAAAAAACGGAACCCATGTCATGTCTGTCTGTCCGTTCGTATATCACAGCCATTTTTTTTTTCCGAAACTACAAGAGCTATACAGTTGAAACTTGGTAGGTAGATGTATTCTGTGAACCGCATTAATAATAAATATTGACGGCAACAATTTTTTTTTTACCCCACACGTATCCATAATATGTGTGGGGTATCTATGGATATGTCTTCAAAAATGATATCGAGGTTTCTAAAATATATATATTTTTCTAAACCGAATAGTTTGCGTGACAGACGCTTCCAAAGTGGAAAAAAGTTGATCCCCATTTTTTATACTTATTGTTCAAAATTGGGTTGGTTAAAAAATTATTGGCCGCCTCAGCAGTAGTAAATTGGACAGAAATTTTATTTCTGCTCACTCTCTTAATACCCTGCACTGCAGATGTTTTTGATTTTATTAATAGTTAAAATTTGGCCAAACTTAATGGAACGGGTGATAGTTCCTGATGAAGGATCCGGTTCAGATCGCGAAACGTGGACCAGAAAAGGCCCTTTATCCAAGTCAGCATAAGTGAGACCCTCTTTAAGTGAGGGCTGAATAAACAGAGTTTGAATGGCCACAACAGCCATATCTTTATTTTTGATTGTTTTTTTGGAGACGATTTCTATCGTCTCTGGGTCAATTAGTAGGCGTTTCTTACCCGCTGCAGACGTCTGAACAGCATCAGGGGGATCAGGAGGAGCCGGAGGGTGAGGAGGTGGGTCCATAACTAAAAAAAAACCACCTAACGAAAAGCGTACCTAAAAACTACGTACTAAAAGCATACCTAAAAAAAAGCGCCCAAAACTACCAAGAAATATTATGGAACTAGCTTTCCGCCCGCGGCTTCGCTCGCGTGGAGATCGGTTATATCGCGCGTTTAGATTTCCCTTGTGAATATAATTTTTTTCCGGGATAAAAAAGTACCCTATTATTTAATCCGGACTTCTAACTTTACGTCTACAAAATTTCAAAACAATCGGCTTAATAGTTACGGCGTGAAAGCGGAACAAACAAACTCACTTTCCGATTTATAATATTAGGATATTTGGTGTACACATACAAATATTCCAGTAATCTCCCTTGGGAACTTGATGTTTTTTAGGACCAAAAGTAGCCTATGTTACTCTCCTTCTTTTCAACTAATTGTATGCCAAAAAACAGGTCGATTGATTGCTTAGCTACGGCGTAAAGGAAGGACAAACAAACAAACAAACACACTTTCACATTTATAATATTAGTATGGACTAGTATGGATTATTGATATTTTTATGAAGTCGTGGTGGCCTAGTGGTTAAAACACCAGCCTCTCAAGTATGAGTGCGCGGGTTCGATTCCAGGTCAGGCAAGTACCAATGCAACTTTTCTAAAGTTATATGTACTTTCTAAGTATATCTTGGACACCAATGACTGGAAGTGAAGGAAAACATCTTGAGGAAACCTGGACTTTTAAGTCTCAAATCGCCAACCCGCATTGAGCAAGCGTGGTGATTACGCTCAATCCTTCTCTGTATGAGAGGAGACCTGTGCCCAGCAGTGGGATAATAAAAAAAAGGTTGATGATGATTGATATTTTCCTAAAATAAAATGATAAGGAAAAAATACAACTCTCCGGCACGACTGACAGCTATCAAAAACCGATTTCTAAACTTATCGCACACGTAGCGATGACAGTGACGTATGTATGAGTACAAGTTGACAAGACAGTAATACAGATAAATCGTAACAGATAGCGGATAAAGATTCCGCTTTAGGGCACAGACTGTTAAGAAGACTAAGTGCTTCCACATTAAATTCACTAGAAAGAAAAAGCAACTTGCTACGGAATACAATCTCGATGGTACGGCACTGGCAGAAGTTAACGAAATCCGAGATCTTGGGGTGCTTGTTGACAGTCAACTTAAGTTCAAGGGCCCGATCTAGAGGGGGGGCAGGCGGGCATTTGCCCAGAGCGGCAAAATTGTAGGGCGGCAAAATTGACTTATTCTTATCTAGACAATTACCCTTCTATCAAAGTAAACAGAATTGTTCTCTTGCAATAAACGTATCTCAAATTATTTAGTCTCTTTATACCGTTCGTTCACCGACCTTTCCACATAATCAGCTCCTCTACTCTACGATAAAACAATCGTAGAGTCAACACAGTCTGCTTACGTTTGATGGGAATTTCCCTCAGATTTTCGGGGGAATACCCTTTATCTACATTCGTACAACGTGACATTTTAGGGGAATCCCTATATATTAACTATAAGTAAAAGATTTAACTATTTGTCCATTACTGATTTTGAAGCCACCTAGTAAAAACGTTCTGCCAAAGAGGCAAATTTTCGTCATATTCATGAGTAATGTAGTGGTTAATAAGTGATACAGAATTAAAATGTTTTATCCATTTATGTGAAATATATGCTAAGTCTACAAGTCGGTTCTATTCTTAAAAGTGACGTGATTTTTGTGGTACAGATTAATCATATAAATATTGAAGTGAAGAAGAATTTACTACGTAAGTACTTATCTATTATATTAAGTAAATTGTAGGAAAAAATACGTAATATTGAACACACCTTGCTAAAAAGTGTACTTACTTACTTTTTGTTCCTTGGTAAATAGATAACTATTAGTTTTAGTGCCGATTTCACCATCTCCGGTTAGCCTATTCGTCAATTAAATTTTCAGTTTTATGACAGTTCTTGTATGAGTTTGACAGTTCTTATAGGCTATTCGGGTCTTTAATAAGAGCTCTTAATTTAACATTGACTGCAAGATATGTTAAAAATGTTCTAAATGGTATGTAAATAATATGAAAATTAACATTGCTCCTCTTCCGGCTTGTTAAATTCCACTCGCCCACCATAATTATTATTTTTGTGAGAATGCGTAATTAAAGTAGCCTATGTCAGTGTCCTTTATATCTAGATACCAAAATTTATCCAAATTGCTTCATTGGTTTAATCAAAAAAACGTAGCAGTCAGAGTCAGACAAACAGAATAACTCTCGAATTTTAAACATTAGCAATATTATTAGGTACGTCTATTTAAATTTATTACATATTTTTATTTTATTTACCATACAGAATGGCTGACGGTAGATCACGCTTGTCGGGACACCAATATAAAAAACGAAGGCTGGAAAAAGATGCAGAACGACAAAAGCAAGCGGGGGCATTAGAGTCCTTTTTGAAGAAAGGTGAGCTTAACAAACCATCGACACCCATACCAGAAACCAATGCTATAGCTGAGATTCCGCTTAAACCTCGAGAAGAACATACATCCGATTCCAATACAATTTGTGAACTTGGCGCTTCTACTTCTGGGTCAAGCGCTATGGCAGGTGAAGCTGTTATTGTTGGTGAAGGTGCTATTGCAACTCCAAGTGTTTCTACACAATTAAAATCTATTTTAGATTTCGACCCAGCTACGTGGCCCAATAGATTAACAGATGCAGAAAGAATATATTTGGTAAATAGAGGTCCTCCAGACCCACTGCATGAATTTGAATTTCCGCAAGATATCAATGGGCGGAGGTTTACTTCGAGATACTACAAGAGAAAGCTTAATAACGGTGAAGAAATTTTGAGAGATTGGCTTGTATATTCTGTGGCAAAAAATTCATTGTATTGCTTTTGCTGTAAAATCTTCAATACAACTACAACTTCCGGTCTATCTGAAGATGGCTACAAAAATTGGAAGCATGTAGGTGATATGCTTAAATCTCATGAAACATCACGAAACCATGTAGAAGCTGTAAAATCTTGGGTAGAACTTTTACTTAGGCTCAAATCGTGTCGTACGATAGATGCCGATTCACAGAGAATAATTAAATCAGAAATAGAACACTGGAATGGAGTATTGCTACGAATTGTCTCAATCATCAAAATGTTGGCTAAAAATGGCTTGGCTTTTCAAGGTACTTCTGATAATCTGTATCAACATAACAATGGTAATTTTTTAAAACTAATAGAGTTGTTAGCCGAATTTGATCCCGTTATGCAGGAACATGTACGTAGAGTTTTGAAAAAAGACGAGAAACAAGCAACCTACTTAAGTAAAACAATTCAAAACGAGTTCATTAAAACAATTTCAGACGGCATAAAAAAACATATTGTGGAAGCTATCAATACATCGAAATATTATTCTATTATTTTAGATTGTACTCCAGATGCAAGCAAAACAGAGCAAATGACCATGATAATTAGGTATATTTCTATTATTCGATCCCAAAACCATTCAAGAACGTCAGAGATTGTGATAAATGAAAGCTTTTTAGGATTTATACCAATAGAGAAATCTACAGGTCTGGCACTAACAGAAATTATCCTGGAACAATTATCAGCACTTGGATTGTCTTTAGAAAGCATAAGAGGGCAAGGGTACGATAATGGATCTAATATGAAAGGTATTCAAAGTGGTGTTCAAGCCATGATTAGAAACATTAATCCACGGGCATTTTACGTTCCTTGCAGTAGTCATTCTTTAAACTTAGTGGTAAACGACATGGCAAAGTCCTCACTGGAAGCTACAATTTTTTTTAATACTGTGCAAAAAATATATGTTTTTTTTTTCCTCTTCAACATTAAGGTGGTCGATTCTTTTGAATAATGTAAAAGGTCTTACTCTAAAACCACTTAGTGCCACGAGATGGGAAAGTCGAATCGAAGCAATAAAACCACTAAGACATCAAGTAGGACAAGTTTATGATGCATTGTTTAGTGTTTACCAAGACACAGATATGGATTCCTCCACACGAGATGAAGCTTCGAGTTTGTTGAACCAAATTAAACAGTTTAAATTCTTTTGTTCCATTATAATTTGGTACGAAACTTTGAATCGCATAAACCCTGTTAGTAAATTAATGCAAAGTAAAGATTTTGACTTAGTTTCCGTCATTAAATTACTTAAAAATACAAAAGATTTCTTTGAAAACTCGCGTTCAGATGAGTATTTTACTCAAGTTCTTGAAGATGCCAAAGCCTTAGCTTCTGAAATTGATTGCGAGGTGTTAGACTTTGAAAATGTAGCTAGACCTCGTGTACGATCCAAGAAAAAACAATTTACTTATGAGTGTATTGACGAACCAATCATTGAGCCTCGTCAAAAATATAAAATTGAAGTATTTTTTCACATTATGGACACAGCTATAAACTCCTTAGAATTAAGATTTTCTCAGATTTCTAAGCATAGTAAGCATTTTGCTTTTTTGTATAACATATATGCTTTAAGAGAACTCCCAAAAGATAAATTGTTAGAACATTGTAAGAACCTCGAGGCTATATTAACTCATGAGAACTCGAGCGATATAAATGCATTAGAACTTTATGAGGAATTGTCAGTCCTTAGTATGTTTTTAAATAGTAATTTATCTCCTCAAGATGTTTTGAAATTTGTAACAGATTTAAGATTTGGTCCAAATATCAGTATTGCGCTCAGGATTCTTTTAACTTTACCGGTAACAGTTGCAAGTGGTGAAAGAAGCTTTTCTAAATTAAAAATAATAAAAAATTATTTGCGATCCACCATGACACAAAATAGATTGTCTGGATTGGCTATGATTTCAATAGAACATAAGGTTTGCGACAGTATAAATTTATCAAATATTGTTAAAGATTTTGCAGAACAAAAAGTGCGAAGAAAATTATTCTAATTAAGATAGGATTTAATACTTATTCTCCGAAAAACTGTTTAACTTACACAATTTCATTATTTAAAAATATAACTGTTTTGTTATGTTGTAACATAATTGTTTTTTTTATTACCTATTAAATTTTAAAACAAATCTTTTGTTGTGTCTTTTATAAACGTAGGTATCTACCATATGAACCTCAACTTAAATACATTATGAACCGATTAACTCGACAAACTTAATGCTTGGACCTAAGCTTTTTAACTTCTGAAACGATTTTAATAAACAATGTTTATTGTTCCCTTAGTTAAAGGACCATTATAGGTACATAAGCAAGATTATACCGAAACAGTAAGAAATAGCACAAGAAAAAAGAGGCCCATATGAAGTAATGAGTCGCAATAGGTGTATAATGATGATAAAGTGGAAAGGTACATAACTATGTCGGTAAAACATATCAATCCATTCAGTAGTTACTGTGAAATTCGTTTAAAGATATACATTGTATAGTTACTAACATAGAAACACTCATCAACTTTCGTACAGGTACTTCTTCAAAGGCCCAATAGACTGATGTGAACACGTGAATAATAATATTCACGTCAGTCTATTGGGATGGGCCTTCTGTATACTTAACATCCCCCAACAACACTAGCTCATGACTTATATGGTTTTGTGTATGTAAAGGGCGGCAAAAATTATCTTTGCCCGGAGCGGCTAAATAGCTAGATCGGGCCCTGTTCACCTCGCACATTAACAAGTCTGTCACAAAGGCGGCTCAAATGCTCGGATTTTTAAAGCGTAACTCGGGCGGATTTAAACATCAGCGCACCAAAATCTTGCTTTACCAAACCTTGGTGCGCAGTCATCTTGAGTTTGCCAGCACTGTATGGAATCCGTATTATGCCGTGCATTCGCAGCGCGTTGAGAGCATACAAAGAGCGTTCACTCGGTATCTAGGTTTTAATGCTAGTGGTTTTTCCCACAGAAATCCTTACAAAGAGCGTCTAATTAAGTTTCGTATGCATTCTCTTCGTGAACGGAGACTTTTATCAGGCATGTCCTTCTTTCATAAGATAGTGAGCGGTCAATATCAGTGTGGCTACTTTCTAGAGAACATGCCTTTAAAGATTCCCCGTACCTATCCTCGCGGGACACTCAAATATATTTTTTATACCCCACCTGTAAAATCTAATTTGGGACGGCAGGCACCTCTCCGTAGAATAATTGATGAGTATCATTCCCTAATCACGGTAATACCCGATCTTGATGTGTTCCACGATACGTTGCGTATATTTAGAAACAAAATAATAATGCACCTTAATTCTAATTGTTAATCATTGTTTGTTATAATTTTTTGTTTTATATCTCGACTCATTGTTGCTTGACATTGTATTGACATTTCTTCTTTTTTTTATATGACTTATTATTTACTAGACATTCTTATTAATATTTCAACAATAATTATTACTGTATTATTTGTTAAATTTTAAAGTGTATTTTTATTAGGTATTATTTTATTTCGTCTCTATTGTATTATATCTTCGAGCCGATGAACTGCCAATGCTATGTACGCCATTATTGTCACATGCATCAGGCCATAAATTTAATAGTGTTAATTATTTTCAATGTTTAATGTTTGTGATGTGGCAGTACTTCTTAAATAAATAAATAAATAAATAAATAAGAAGATACTAGGTACTTCAAGGTCGATGGCCGGAAAGCGATGCAATTTTCACCAAACGCAAGAATTATGCTTATGATGGTGCAAACATACTCGCTGCTATCCGTTGATGAATCTTCCACTTAGGCAGATGATGAGCACGTAGCGCGCCGGAGCAAGCCGGTGGATAGGTACTAGGTACCTGCTCAGCTACTTCTCGTACTGCGAATTTCCCGGCGGTTAATGGTAAAACCAGCCTGGGAACGTTGCGGCGTCTTTGAATGCGGCAGGGAGAAATCTCAGTGTGGCTTACTGCTGAACTCCGGTTCCACATTCACTACTGTCGAGTTTGTATCACGCCGGGGTCACCAATTTGGAGGCACACTCCTAAATAAACGGGAACGGATACGGGAACAACAGTTTAATCACTATCACATTTATAGGCGTAACATAACGCTAGTTAACAATAGTAGGAAGAACACTGAGAATACTGAAATGAGTTATGAGAGTTGAAGTGTACTCTTTTATAACCGACCGCTTGGCGTAAGGTTTGTATACGTACTGACGGCAATGCAAGCCGCAAGCGGAGTAATGTGTATTTAATGTCGGAAACAATAAGTGTTTAGGGTTGTAACATTAACCCTTTAACCGCCATGTCACTGATCCCTTTGATTTACCTCCAGCGCCACGTCACTTTAGGTATAAGTTGGAACAGTGTTGGGAATACTCAATATCGATGCATAAATTCTTTATTTATTCACAATATTAACCTTACCACAATATTTACTTGTATACTGCTCATACATACATAGAGGCATTATTATAAAAAATATAGGTATATACCTAAACGTAATAACACTACAAAATCTGTTATTACCCTACCTACCGGGGTACCTTCTTAATATTAAATAATTCCAGCCTATGAATGTATTATTTAAATCTTGGGTATCCATGATATGTTACAAACAAACACAATTACTTGTCAAATTAAAATATCGATTTAAAAAATAAATTTAACTCATCAAATCAACATCACTTTCTATGTTGAGAACTGTCGTCCCTTCACAATTCAAGATTGCAAAATATTTAATAACTCTTCGTCTTCACGAAACACGAAAAAGGCCTACAACACTAGTTGCACTGAGCGATAAAGCTTTCCCGTGATTTGACGGGGATGGCGGTGAGGCAACTCACAATACAGCGCGATTTAACCTTGAAGCTCCTTGGCCGCACGTAATAATACGGTGACGGCGACCAGCGAATATCTGCACTAGTGACGTACCGCGTAATGAGAATTATCTATTTTTGTCGTAAAAATGAAAGAATATTGAACTTAAATACATTTTATTGTGTACAGAATTTTGTATCAGAGTAACACTATGGTAATATTGTGGTGAAAGAACCCACTTTCATTGCAAATAGTGACAGTGATTTCTAAAGAGCCTTGTTTATTCTTAGACAAGCTATAAAATGTTTTAGGAATTTGCCCCATCCCTAGTACTCGTAAAATTACGTGATTGGCGATACAGGTAAGGAGACCAGTGATCACGATGTATTAAAATCTCAAAATTCACAATATTTATCATTCAAAACATTGAAAAATGTCAGTAACAATAACGATTATACCCTACTACTTATAATTGACACGTTTTATATGGAGTTTGTGCACTATAAGAACTTATTAGATAAAATAACGTAATTATAAGAGTGTTAGCGGTTTGGGCACAGATTTCAGAGCCCGTAATATTACGTTGTTGGCGGTTAAAGGGTTAACTAGTGTTGTGACACAATACGCCACACGCTCAAGGGTCAGTTATTATGAAGGAAGAGATTGATTTGAGCGTCAACACGCGTGGGGCAGGACCGCCCGCGCCCTGTTTATTCTAAAATAGTGTAAATTATTCGAAGGAATATATAAATTAATTAATTTATCAATATACTCCCTAAGGTTAGTGTTGTGGAACGTGTTGGGATAAAGGAATAATAAGTTGGAGCATTTTATTACAACAGTTTATTTCAGTTAAAATTTATAAACATACAAGACAATTTTTATGAGAAAATAAACTTTAAACCATGTATTTAATTAATTGATTGTAAATTAATTACAATTATATTATTTATACGTATATTTTTTTTTTATTAAAATGTTTTATAGACCATATATTAAAACTAATTCAACTGAAGAATTTAAAACTACACGCTCTTACATAAATGTGAAGTACAGCATCTAGTATGCATGGCAAGATCTTTATCTATAATCATAGAAACGAAACTAATAACCTTGTGCTTACTAAAGTTACAATTTGTACTTAAGCACATCTATGAGTATAGATCTGACGAACAATGAGACATGAAACTCAAGTTGCTCAAGACTGAGATCACCGAAAAAATCCAAGATGTTCGCCTTTCACTTGCTCTTCAGAATAGCAGACATCAATTCATTCTTCAGCCTCTTTGTCATTTCTTCCAGAATATCAGCTCTGACTCTGAGCTTTTTATTCTTTTCTTCTAATTCATCAGCTAACTGTTCCATTTGTAACTCCTTCAGTTTCCTGTTCATTCGAGACCTTTTAGATGCTTCATTATTCTTATCTCTTAATTCCCTATATTTAAATTCTTGTGTAGAAATATTTGACGAGTTATCATCTACACTACACACAGAGGACACCGTGCTCTCCCTTCTCTTGGGAGGCCGTCCTCTTTTCGCCTTGGGTTGACCTTCTAGTGCCAGAATCATATCTTTGATGGGAACACTTGGTTTCCGTTTTCTGTATTTCCTTGATGGTTGTTCGGAGTACGGCGTGTAAGTCTCATCGGATTCATCACTTTCCTTGCGTCGTCTTTTACTGGCTGTTGATTTGACGTCATCGTTGTCCGATTCCAGATGAGATTCGCTTTTGGGAGTAATGGGCTCGTAATCTACCGGTGGTGGTGGCGGTGTGTCCACTGTTAAGTAAGTTTCTGTTGGAGTACAGTAGGAGAGGTCAGTGAACGTTTCTCTTGAGCTGGATAGCGAGACATCCTGGGCCGGCCAGTGCTCTGGTGGTTTCTGAAACAAAGATAAACAAAAAATTACGCATTTGTCAAATTACAATTCAATTTTAATGTACCAATATCGAAAGTAAAAAAAGAACTTGAATTCGTCTTGATATCGTCTTATTTTAGGAAGATATTAGCAATTTTATAATATTTCTTTGTACTTACCAAAAGCTGAGAGCCTTTTTCTTTCTCCAACTGCTCGACGTAGCTGAGCACTTCAGGAGTGCTGATGGTGTCATACGGCCAAGCTGGGGCCCGAGCCGACACGTCCACAGAGAGCCCCGCGGCCTTCCTCGGCATTGCTGGCGCTTCCATCGTCCCCATTACATTTGGCTCTTGATTAATAATGAATTCCGAAACAACTACGTTGTTACTCTCCACCTCTCGTGGGATGACTGAACCAAATTTGAGATCATCATAAGAGTCTTCTGCATCGATGAAGGGCGCTGTTACTTGTGTCGCTGGCTGTGTATGCATATGATAGTATTGGGAGTCTTGTGTGCTGGCCAAATCTACTGGATCCTGGACTTGCCACGGAGTAGTATCTACGACCATCTCTGACGATAAATCTCCAATAACCACTGGCAGTTTGCTAATATCTAAGAATGTTTCCTTAAATTGCACATCGTCCCATTCTGAGAACGTCGACATGTTGGTATCGTACTGCAGGAACTTGTCGTTCGGTGACAGAGGTTCGTGCGACGAGATGTTGTTGTATAAGCCTGCCGCCTGTGGATGCTGAGAGTTAACGTCTAGTGTCCAACCTTGCGGTGAGAATGTTGTGTATGGTGTGTCGATCTTAAGTGCCTTTTCGTCAGTTTGCTTAGGTGAATCTGTTAAGAGGAGGAAAATACATTAACAAAATTGGGCATTATGAACTCTCTAGCTTTTAAATTTGAGGTAAGGTTCCCCTTTTCTGATTTAGAACACAGAAGAGAATTCGTAACAGAATATTATGTTCATACGCTACAGACGTAGACGATATTATTAAGGTCTACAAAAAAATGCATGTTTTTTTGTTAGTCACATATAGTCCGCAAACCAATTTTCGTTTTCTACATACTTTTAAATTAAGTAATGCTCCATACAAATTTCCACTAATCATTTTAACGAAGTGAGGGGATAGAAAGAGATAAAAAGGAGCCTATGTCAATATCGTCGCTCAGTTTTGCCGTTAAAGACGGACAAACAAACAGACACACACACTTTCCTAATGTTAAGTGTGAATAAAAAATAGGATTTCTAAAAACTTATGATGATAACACTACTGAAATTTTCTTTAAAAATGAACTTCAAAATTACATTTACTTTCGATTAATTTAAGATAAGGGACAAAACAATTTCTCTTACCAATGGTCTGTGCTACTTCTTCCTTTGCGGGATCGAAGGGCAATGGGACCAGATCTTGGTACAACTCGTAGTCCAGCATTGCACTCTCGAACAGGGGCTCCGATTTCAAGTAAACCTGAAATCAGAGTTATCTTATGTTAGCATGTATTTCAGATTGTGAGGAGAATCTAACAATAATCTTATTTTATAATAGTAATGCATTATATCTATTAGTACTCACAGTATCGCGATCCATTCTTACCTCGGCAAAGCTGCTGGTTGTAGCCACTGGCGAAGACGGTGCCGTGGTGCTTGAATATCCGTCGGTAATCACTCCGGTTTGACCGTTTACGGGACTGTTCTTCTCGGTCTTTAAACAATCTAAGTTGACTACTTTCAAAACAGGTGGAGAATCTAGACCCGTTTGCGAAAAAACCATGTCTTTTGGTGTTCGTATCGTACTGATTTCCGATATTGTCGCTCCGACTCGGACAGGTGCTTTTTTGAGCAACCATTTTGAATAGAACTACAAACAGAAATGATACGACGTAACATAATGTGTGTATACTCATATCAAGCAGGATGTGGAAGATGGTAGGACAACATACAAGGATTGTGAAGGGAATCGCAAATGAGGAATAGAAATGATTTCGCTGTTGTTACAGTATTTGCTAATGTTTGAAACAACACACGAATGTTATGTTCCATCACCAGTAAGGTTACAGTTTTAATTTGCATGATGAGGTAGAGAAAATAAATTTATAAGTGATCAAGGAAGTCAGCCTTTACGTATGACGTGTCTATTTATAAGGACTATTGTGATGTCTGTGGATATAAGGTCGAGACCTTGAAATAGAAATAACAATGAAATTGTGTTTAGAAAATATGTACATATACATAGCATATGTGTGCAATAAAATGGATTTGTATAACAATGTTGAAGGAATGATGATTGCATAAATATTTAAATACGATAAATATGATTATAAACTGGCATTCGATTAATAAAGAACAACAAATTTTTCGTCGCCGTGGTTGTTATGCAATCAACATAATGTCACCTGCCCTTAAAATTTTGTCGCGCTTTAAAATGTGTCAAGAAAAGTGTTATTTTCGGTTTCGGTTGCTACTGTTTAGCGACCAACCGAAAGTATGATTCCTGGAAATTTCCTGTTAGTAAAAACTAGAAATATGTACAATCATATCTATATTAAAAGGTAATTGAAGCGTAACTTAATGATAAAGACTGGAAACTGCGAGAAAACGCTTCACTGTAATTTCGAAACCATAACTTATCTATGTTAACTGTTGTATACTAAGTAAATTAAGAACTATCTAAAGCTAATTTATATTAATTAATTAAATATCTCTTAAATCTATTGTAATTAACTAAAAATGTCTTAAAGATTATCAAGAAGAATTAAATTATGAATAGGTTACTTAGTATACGTTCCAAGTTGAATATTGTATTCTCATGTCCTTGGAACTTTGCGGGCTATCTCTTTTATCTGTTACTCATGAACATACTAGTACCTACGTATTTAATTTACCTTTTTGCGTAAGTAGGTACGTTAGTGTTGGAAGTTTGTGAATCTGTGGTCTGTGTTTCAATTGTTGTAGAACTAATATTTAAGAGCAGGCACACAGGGTATTTATTGGAAAAAAAAAAATAACCTGAGAAATGAAAAGATGGTAGGATGTATGAAGGTTGGAACATCGTATAGGAAATATTTACGCGAAAAAATTATGCACATTATATATTAAAATTATCGATCAAGAATTAAAGATCAGTTATTTTGAAATTCTGATAAAATTTAACCAATTGAAACTTCGATTTCTTTTTAATTTAATTTAATAAGTAAAGAAGTTTATAATAATCTGAACTTTATTTTATTGTGCATCTTTCAAAATCAAGAACATTTTGCGAAGATATTAAGTTTTCCAAATCCATCATTTCAATGTGAGATTAATTTTGAAGTTCTTCAGGGTCTGAAGTGTTCCGATGGTTCCTGTGAACAAATCTTTAATTCGGAAAATAAGGTGAACGCAATTACTTACTTCTTTGAACTCGGCTTGAGCTCCTATAGAAATTTTAAGCTTCTAGGCTCCGAACCAACTAATGGTGCCGAATGTAGGCCTGGAACAAACAGAAATCATTTATTAATATCAATGTATTTTATAGGTTCCTGACGTTCCTGTGTACGGACAAATTATCTTGTTTTAAAGTGACGCTATCTCTTTTTATCGTCACCAACCACTATTTCGTAAGTGAACACATCTGATAACAAAATAAAAAAATCTTTTTGTCGTGTGTTCGAGAATGAATCGACCTTGGTCGCCTACGCCAAATATTGATCGTTTTCGTTTTTAGCCAGAACTTTCGACTCTAGGTTGACTAAAAGAGTCAAGTACTTATATGCTAACCTATTGAACCTACTCTTTAGAATTGGTCACCATAAATTATTGACATTAGTCATAAATATAAGATGGAAAAAGTGATTGTGTAAATGTCGAAGTTTGGCATATTTCCGACTTATTTCGGAATATAACTAACCAAATAAAATATTTGAAGTAGGTCAGGAAAGAACAACAGTAGCATCATCAACCGCAGAAAAACAAGAACTTTTCAATCTCAATAGGGAAAAATGAACCAAAAATCGTCAGCCGTCATAGGTAATAAAGATGAATAATAATATACAACATCATGGCCTTTGCTCTTTATAAATGCGTCATTACCTCTACATAGAATTTCTAAGACCATAACGAAGTCCCCTCTTCTAACTAGAGTCGAATGAATTTGTTACTACAATCAAAGCGTAACGAATTATACGACGTACCTAGTAAGCAAAAGTTAGCAAGTTTGGTGTTAATAATCTAAAAGTAAGGCTACAAAATTATTTTAAGAGGCAATTTCAAGGTTCAAATCGTTCTAAATGTGCCGAAGCTATGAAAGGAATTTTATAACAGCATTAATAATGCATTAGAAGGCACTTAAATATTTTAAAACATTAAATTGTCGCGCATTTTCTAGAATGTGCGGCGAACCGATGTAAGAAGCAATGTGACCACGGGACTTCTCGACAGGTTGAAACAAGTCTACAGTTTGGGAGGAAATATATATTGTGCAACAATTTACTAACCAACGTGGATTTTGCTATAGAGTCGCCAAATAGACTAGTAACACCGTTTTAAAACTTCCAAAGCCAAAAAAAGAAGTCCTACGCACCAAATTATTGCACAACATTTTTTTTTTTGTCTTTAAGGATACGCATTTGGTTTCAAATTAAACTACGATTCTTGTTCAAACCCCATCAGCAATGTTAATTATTTCCTGCATCCCGTTATGCTAGAACGTAGTGCCATATTTCATCCTTACTAAGATAACGCATTTATTAATAAGAGTACCTAATTAATTTTTAAACTCACCTTGTTACGAACAAAATATTGTAACGCCTCCAGTTGTTTACTGGTAATATTCACTATCCTCACAACAAATGAAGAGGATAACAAACGAAAGCTCTTCTGAACGTATTAACTTCTAAAGCGTTTTTTATTTGTCGGATGAACTTCAGTGGGCTAAATAAACCAACCGCGAAGAGTGATGCGGGCTCTGTATGCGAACACAGAAAATGTTGTGCAATGTTCACGGCAGTGGCGGCCCATACAGTTTTCCTAAATCCCCACTACTCTACTTTTGCGTTCTAAAAATATCTTTTCTTGCACGCTATTGGTCGGCTCAAATGACGTCAACTCTGCGAGCCAATAGGAACGCGTAATAACCACGGTCACGAGGCCGTAGCTCTACACGCTATTGTACTATAGAAAGATTATAGTGGTTATTATATGTATGTCGAGTTGGGGAATCACACCGCACAAAACAAGAGGGATACTGTTTTTTCGTCATGTCATGAGTCATAAGCATACCGCGACTTAAAAATAAGTACCATTTTGTATAATTATTGGCAAACAACATGATAAAAGTTATTAAAGTTAGATAACCATCTTTCATTGAACATAAAAAGGCTGATGATGAGTATGTACATGGTCATGACCGCTGTGATAAGGGATTATGTTATAAGTATATAACTTATAATGCAAATAACGCACTCAAAACTCTTGAAAAACTAAGTTAGTCGCAAGGATTGCATCAACAATATTGATTTATGTCATCATACTCATCATTTAACTTTTCTGTCGCGACATATTGGTATAACAGGTACCTATGCAGTGATGTGACGACCGCCTATTTTAATTTATCTTTTAAAAATTTGAAAACAAAATATGATTTTTAACGAAATCATGATTTGCTTCCATGCAGGAAATGAAGGAATAGAAACCTGAACCACAAATTGTCTATTATCAATTATGTCAGTTCCAATCGGTACTACTTAAGACAGAAACGGAAACACGAGGAAAAGCAAGCTGGTCAGTTAATAGGCACCATAAATGGAGATGTACCATAAGAGAACTTCTATTATTGGACTATATACTCAAAATCCTCAATCCCTAAATTAACTTTGAATCCTTCTAGAGCTCAAAAGGTCAGAAAGAAGCGTTTTAATTTAATGAACGTGATTAATAAAGATCTTCCTTTGCTTGACTAGGACCGAAATGGATAGTGTCAACTAAACCAATAATTGGTCAAAATGGGCCACAATGAAACAAATATTTTACTGAGAAAGATCTACAATTCTGTAATTCATCTAATGATAAAACTACCACTCTTATAAGTACCAAGGCTACCGATAAAGCTATACGGAGCAGCATCTAAGTACCAATTACATACCTAGAATCATCAAGCGTGTCTTCAAGTCGATACATGTCGGATTGAAATGCACAAGCACTTTCAAGTATGTTATTTTCGCAGGTTGGGAATGACTCATTCTCTTCTGGCATTGAACTAGGTTGAATAACCTTTTTTCCTATCGGATATTGTTGCGTTGAATCATAGTAAATACATAATTTATTTAGCCAAAGTTCCTTGTCACTCTTTGTAACGATTAATAAGTATATTTATCTAAAACTACAAGATCTTATTCCTATAAAGATTATCTCTATTTTTATTATAAATACAAGCATGTCTACTTCGACCCTGCTCTTGATCGCTTAAGTATTTTATATTCCTAGAGAATTTACTAAAAACATTTTTTTCAATTGCAGTTCCTATGAACAACAACATAAATTAGAAAGGTACTATAATATGTATATTTTGAGATCGTCCAAAAGCGTCGAAAAAAGGAAACATTTCCCACTAAAATGAGGAAGATTTGGTGACCGGACCATTTTACGTATGGACCTGTTATAGAAATCTGTACATGTATATTAATGACTACATTGAATATCGCCCTAGACGGACTGTTTGCCCGATTGGGCCTCCGAGGCGCGCCGTAGCTACGTCATGAAGAATGGTTTAGATAAACATGATAAGCGTGATTTGCCATTTTTGCAGTTTTCATGTATTTTCCTGGTTGATTTTAGTATCTAAATTACAGTTCCATACAGCCCGTTAAGATATGTAGATGTGTAGGTGGATGAACGAAACAACAACAAACTTCTGTGACCTGTGTCACACTTTGGAATTTGCTGGATTAGGAGACGAATGATATAAGTATGTAACATTCTCTTAAACCCTACATGCTCGGGAATGGTGAAGCTACATCTTCAGCAATAGAAATCCTCAAAAAGCTGATGATGACAGGACACAATAGTTATCATAAGTCTACAAAAATCAACACTACCTATCAGTGTCGGTATCATTTACTCAATGATTACAGTTATCAACACTTATTTTATTTCAGACTACCATTTTCCTGTTCCGAAATTCCGTTAATTTATTCTTGTTCTGGGTATATTACCAATATCAACATTCTCCGCGTGATGACATAGCTCGTTACTTTCCCCGAAAACATTCTGAAGACATTTGCAAAATATTGTCGTGACGTGTTGACTATGTTCCAACTTTTTAATTAGGTAATTCTTTGAATAGAAACAAACAGCCTATGAATATCTTTTAGCAAACAGATGTAGGTACACATGAAAACAATATGTTTGCACATAACATATTTGTTTACTCCGCTCTGGTTTATGAAAGTGTATGCTTTTACATGCACATGTGTATAGGTGGTTGTGAGAAAGTTAATTGTACTCAGTTATTCAGCATGGTTTTCCTCAAGCCTTTGCAGCTTTAGTAATTATTATTCTTTATTTTGGCGCCCAACCAAGTTTCTTTTTTTTTAATTAAACACGTGGCATACTTTCGAAATTTTACGTCATCGCATAGTGTCGAAGTGGATTACTCCGAATAATAAGTAATTACGTATAGCTCAATTGTGGGTTAATGTCAGGATTTTTCTGTGAGAGTAGTGATGGCAACATGGTTTGAAGTTTGAACCCAGGTAGGAAAGTTACAGCAGTGGAAAATTTAGGCTCGTATAAACTCGTGCACCAAGCAGACAGTTGTCAATTTTTATTCATTTATTTCAAGCGGCGCTAAGCGTATCTATAGATACTTTAACCTAAGCATACATATTTTATTATAAAATAGTACTTCATTAGCATGTTCTTATACCGTTCTGTGGTAGGTACTTGTGCGGTGCGTGGAAGTGATGGAACGTGTTACAAAGTTGGTAAAAAAATATCTACTGCGATCAAGTCTATCTACTACGTTATTACAAAATTAGAACCTGCAAAGCGAGTTTAGCCCTAATCAAAATCCATATACATTACAAATTCACTTACTATCACCATACATAAAGGACGCGAAAATAAAACACGCTTATAATGCCGGAGCTACATTAGCGGGCTACGGCGATGTATAGGGTACATCGTTGCAACGCAATGTATTCTTGCGCAGACGATGTAGCATCGGGGCAGTGTCGGTAATGCTGGGGCTACATTAGCAGGCGAAGATTCGTATCGCGTCGGCGCGCAAAATATCCGTTGCTGACAACGGACATTTTGTATATGTCTGAACATATAAGATGTTCTTGTCTACATTGGCGGGCGAAGATTTAGAAAGCGGTCTACGGCGAATATTCGTTGTTTAGTTGTGCAGCCGACACGATGGAGGAAGCAGTGGCTTTGCATTATGTCAGTAAATTATTATTTATTACATGTGTACAAAACAAAAACAATGCGAAAAGAACGTCAGTAACGCTTCAAAGTCTGGACGATACTGAAGAAACGTAAGTGTGGCCACTCTAACAAATATTGTCGCGACAAGTCCTTTGAAGCGCGCCACTTTACCGACAGTGCCCCGATGCTACATCGTCTGCACACGAATACATTGCGTTGCAACGATGTATATTATACCCGGCCACATACATCGCCGTAGCCCGCTAATGTAGCCCCGGCATAAAGAGGCGCGCTTCAAAGGACTTGTCGCGACAACATTCGCTGGAGTGGCCACACCTACGTCACTTCAGTGTCGTCTAGACTTTGAAACGGGACTCGTGTTCTTTTTGCATTTCTTTTTCATTGTTTTTGTTTTGTACACATGTACTTAATATACAATATGTTAAGAAAACCCTGTCCGACCCATAAGGATAATAAAGGTTAGGTAAACACATGACCAAATATAATATAAATTTTTACGTAATCATCATAGTACCAATCAGTGGCGAAGAGTCCATACAAGCCGATTCCCACCGGGTTACCTTTCAAAAATCAGTTCCATATTCATACAAAAGTATTTACATTCTATTCATTAACAAAGTATTATTAATCAAATGCCTGCGCGATTTACAATAGCAATAGTAATTCTTAGCAATACCCTAAGTATCACATTTCATTTTACAGTCGTAAATTAATCAGCGCTTCAATTTTTCGTACATTACATTGAAGGCAACTCGACGAATTACAGCTTACCTCGGTCAACGTTTTACTATGAGGAGACAGAGCGTGTCAGACCATCTCTTTCTAATGCTCGCTAACCGTCGGTAAAACTTGATAAATATAGGCTAATGCCAAGCGGCTTGTAGTTCTCTCCTCTCCTCTATTAGAAAGAGACAAAGAAACCACGCCACTACGAGAAAGGAAACACGACAAAGTTGAAAATAAATTATTGTTAGTATGTGTTCCTCTATACCTACCACTGGTGCATGAGTTTTTCGTTTGTTTTTAATATTTGTGTTATTTAAACTGTGACTGATTCTGTAAGGTAATTTAATCGCAGATTTGGTTAAATACTGTGGATTTTGTTTGTTATTATGGCTTTAATTCATATAGAGTGCTGCTCAACAGACTACCTGGTTACAAAAGAAACTTCATTTTCAAAACTAAGTTATGCATACAAGAAGCATGTTATTCAGTTAGGTCGAGCACTCCCACACATGATTATTGATTGCAAAAGGCGAGATGGATTTTTTAAACATTTTCACGCGTCGTTATATGATAAATATACATGGATGACAGGCAGTTGCAAACTGAACAAAATGTTTTGTTTTCCGTGTTTGTTATTTTCTGATTCGAAATCTGTTTGGAGCAGTACGGGTTTTACGGCTGCTTGTTACTCCATGAATTTGGAAATAATGGCAGAATCGAGTCATTTTTTTCCAACGCTTTTGATGTACATAACAGAAAAGTTGACCGTAATCGCGAGTTAATGAAACGTTTTATTGACACGGTCATTCTTTTGGGGAAGCAAGAATTACCATTTCGCGGTCACAATGAAAGAGCAGATTCGGACAATCGCGGAAATTACATTGAAACGTTAAATTATTTGTGCAAGTACGATACAGTCCTTGATTCTCATTTGGAGCAATGTTCCTCGACCCAAAATTCTGTATTTTCAGGACTTTCAAGTGACATCCAAAATGACTTAATTCATTGTATCGCGTCTTCTATGCGTGACGAGATAAAGTCGGAAATAAATTCAGCTTCATTTGTATCGGTTATGATCAACGAAACGCCGGACGTCAGTCACAGGGAACAGTGGACAAGTACCGCAATATAACAATTGCGGTACTTGTCCAGCAGTGGAATTGAAGAGCGTTTTCTGGGCTTCTATGACGTAAGTGGTGGTCGAAATGCCGAAATTTTGACAACCATGTTACTCGGTATTCTCGATGACTTTCGTTGCAAAGATAAATTAATTGGACAGTCTTACGATGGTGCGGCAGTTATGTCTGGAGAGCACGGTGGTGTACAAACTAAAGTTCGTGAAATCTGTCCCATGGCGATGTTTATTCCATGCTATGCTCACATTTTAAACTTAGTCTTGAGTCGGTCTCTTGAATTCGTACCCGAATTAAAAGCTTTTTTTGGTCATATGAACAGTATCGTTCGCTTTTTTAATAAATCTTCTAAAAGATCGAATCTTCTGAAAGAAGTTGCTCATCGCCGGATGCCGGGGGTAGCAGAAACGCGATGGCATTATCACTCGCGCATAATTAACGTAATTTTCAACTGCAGAACCGACATGATCGAAACTTTGAATTGTATTTTTTAGATTCACCGGAATCATGGGACAGCGAATCAATTTCAATGTCCGAGTGCTTGTTACACAAACTGGAAGACATGCAATTTTGCTTCTTATTGCGTGTTTTCTCAGACATTTTCGAAAAGACAGACGTTCTTTTTGCTTTGCTTCAAAGTAAGCAAGTAGACATTGAAGTGGCAAAGCGCGAAATCGATTCTTTTGAACGGTGGATTTCGGAAGAGTTTATTAATTCGTTTGATACCATTTTCCACAGCATTGAACAAATCTGTGAGCCGCCGCGGCGACGGCGCCGAATAAATACTGACACGGATCCCAAAACGGCGTACAAGCGTATTTTTTCCTCGATTATAGATAAAGTCAAAGCTCAAATTACTCAAAGGTACCGATCTTTTTCTCAGCTTGTATTTATTGATTTACTTAATAAATCAAAGTATCTTCAATACAACCAATCATTTCCAACTGAAAAGTTTCCTCTTTGACAGCGAACTTTCCGGGAATTTTTGATTTTACCGCGTTGAAAAATGAACTTAAAGTCTTATTTACGTCAGCGTCGTTAAATAAATTGGACACCTATGAGCTTTTTTTACAGCTCCAGAATACGTCTTTGAAAGACGCATTTTCTCAAGTTTCGACTCTTTGCAGTTTAATTCTGACCCTCCCCATTTCAGTAGCTTCAGCTGAGCGGTCATTTTCTGCTTTAAAACGCATTCACACGTATGTGCGAAACTGCCAAAAAGAGCAGAAATTGTCCGATTTGGCTATCATGTCAATTGAAAAAAATTTGCTTAATAAAATGAAAAGTAATCCGAATTTTTATAACAACATTTTAGCTCATTTTGTTTAAAAAAACAGACGCATTGCATTAGAATATAAATAACGTTGTGATTGTGTATAATTTGCTTTATTTTTGCTTAATATTTTTGTTGGTTTTGGATAGGTGTTTGTGTGGTTCGGTTTTTAACACTTTATTATTTTTGTAATTTTTTATTTTATTTTTTCTTGACTCTTATTCCCTAACAATAGGTACTTAACTTAGTACTTACTAACAAGCATGCATGTGTGGTATAGAGATGCACGTCGAAAAAGGCTTTTCACAAAGCCGCTTTTATCATACTTGAAAAACACTGTTATCAAATCATCAGTCCTTTTTTGTATGGTGAAGGTGGGGCTTTTGATATTATTCTTATCTGAAGACCTCCTCCAAGATATCCTGCAGTAGGTAAGTGTTTAAGTGTTTATTTTTTTGGACCGGCTTCCCTTTGTCAAAATTTCACCCTTCGCCACTGGTACCAATTCAAATGAATTTTGAAATAATCTTTTTTTTTTCCGCGAATTAATTCCAACTTCCCCGAAATTTGGTAATTTTTAAAAGTGACAACACCGGTATTATTATGTCACCTCTCACATTTATTAAGTTACCTCTTTTTGCAAAATAATATTTATTTTTAGGGGGATTTTTTTTTTAGTTTAGCCCGGTTATGTATCCATTAGTAGAATCAGTTATCGATACCTAACAACACCTTCACGAGTCGGACAGGGTTTTCTTAACATACTGTATAATAATTTACTGACATATAATGCAGAGCCACTGCTTCCTCCATCGTCTCGACCGCACAACACCGCTTTCTGAATCCCGCCAATGTAGACAAGAACATCGTGTATGTCCGGCAACGAATATTTTGCGGTAACGCGATACGAATCTTCGTTGGCTAATATAGCCTCAGCATAAAAGACAATCGGGGGAATCCCATATCACAATCTAGGGCGCTCTTACATTGGCAGAGTAAACTAATAATAGATACACTCGTGGATACGACGCGTGAAACTGAATACACAATTTCTAGCAAAGAATGATGAGCAAATGGGCCAGTAGGGAAATGGATCAAAGGCATTTATGCTGACAATGAAAATTCTAACCCGGGGTGGGTTAGTAACTATATTATATGTGCCATAATGTACCCAAAACACAATCGTTTTGTCATTATGCTATGTGGAAGACGAGTCTAATGACTTGCAGTGCGTTTCTGTAACCATCTCATCGAAAAAACTTGGGTGAAGTGTAAGTGTCATTCCATTCCATCTCATGCAAAGAGATTCAACAGTTCACTCTAAGCTTACTTCACGTAACTTTTAACGGTGCCTTTTTGTCGGAATACTCCGACAAAATATTCAGACTCAATTAAATAACGGAATCTTTAAAATATGTACACAACAGCACGTGAAGCTACTACAATCTGTCACATTTCTTTATTCAATTTTCAACTTTATTGCTTGTGATTTAAGGATCAAGATTGTTTCGGAATATTCGACAGTTTATGGTGACTTGCTGTCGTCCGTACATTAATTACTTGATAAAAAAAAATACATTCAAATTCAAATTCAAATTCAAATTTATTTATTTGTACACATAGGTGTTATAAGGTGGTATTTAAAAAACAAAATAAGTTGCACTATGTGTCGCCTTGAAAGGCGTACAAATATTTACCCATTTGGTAGTGGGTGTACACTGTACATTAATGGCTGTAGACCTAATTATAAAATTAAGTAACAATGTTTAAACAAGTATTATAAAACAATCTTATGAACTAAAGTAAAAAAATAATGCAATAAACAGATCTGAGAAAGATGGTGTAGATTCTATATTTCACTAAGGTATTTGTTTATCGTATAATAAGCTTTCTGTATTAAAAACCTATGTAGTGTTTTTTTGAAGGTATTTAAGTCTTTTGAAGCTTTTATGGATTTGGGTAATTATATATTTTTGGAGCCATACCTAGGAAACTTTTTGAAAATAGGGCGGTTTGATGGGTTTTAGATTTAAGAGCACCTGGGTGGCGTTTTGTGGAAAGAGTTTGAAATAGGTTTTGGTTATGTTTGATGAACATGACTACTTCAAAAATATATATGGACGGAAGTGTTAATAATTTTAGATTAATAAAAAATGGTTTGCAACTGTCAGTATTTTTAATTATGCATATTGCACGAAGACACTTTTTTTGGGCCTTAAAGGCTAATTCCCTGTCTGTCGAATTCATTCATCAACTTATGAATTCGTTGCCTATTTTGATGATAACAACGACATGATGTGTTAAAATAACAATATGGCTTGAATATTCAACAAAAAGGGCGGACGGGCGAGAAAAGCTTATTACGGTGGTATTATAAATAAATTTAGGTTTCTACAGATAACAATGAGCAATCACTTGCAATACTAGCTACGTCCCGCGGTTTCGCTGCATAATTTCAATCCTGTAGGAATATCTGGATAAAAACTATCCTATGTGTTATAACAAACTGTGTGCCAAACTTTCAGTTTAGAACATTAGAAGGAAGAAATTTAAAGTAGTACTTACATCATTGTATGGCTTCTAGAATGCACTGTTCTAAACTTCTTTACCTTGTCTTTTCTCTGACAACAATAAATAATGTGGCGCAAAGCAACCTGCTTAATATTAAAACGATTTTCGGGCCCGTAAGAAACTGTATTCAACAGATTGTTTAGTGGAGAGTCCGCGTTGATCATGTTATTTAAATAGTACTTTTCTTTGCCCTTATAGTCTTCAATGTGCTATAAGTGGTTCAAAAGAAAAATTACGGGCGGTGGTCTCAAATTTAAGACCTAAATAAAACTAAAAAATAAAATTACTAGTCACTGCTACGATTAAATGCACTGTATGACACCATAAACAATGCAATGCAATGTATGTTACTATAAACAAACTTCCTAACGCTAATCGTAACTTAGAAATTGTAAGTAGCAAAAACTTTTATTACGTGTAAAGCTCTAAGGGTTCAAAGTAGAAATGAATAACTGGCGCTAACAGGACATCTCCGCACAAGCTTATTCAAATTGTCTTTGTCTGATGCAATAACTACGTTCCATTTCAATTGTGAAGTGGCCGCGTCAACAGTATTTACGAAGTCATGTTTTCAACTGTTTTTTTTTTCATAATATATTGGGTTTTCTTACATTATAACGAATTATTTCACTATAAAAATTAATGTTTAATTATCCGTGAATTTTCAATCAGTAAAATGGTTGGTTTTGTAAGCAAAACTATCACGTGTATGTATTAAAGATTCTGCATGGACTGAACACGAAAATAAATTTTTGTGATCTTAACCACGTTGTGGCATCTGCTATCTCTGTTATGCCCATAGCAAGTTATACATCTTTCTTTGTCTATCGGAAAACATTGTTTTCCTTTCGTTTATATTGAGATATTCCGTTTTATTCTCCTTTCCTTCCTTAAACTATTATCGCTACCTATTTAAATATCGTAAATATAACTTTTGACGACTGTGATGCGATGTATATACCTACCAATTGCGAAACAGATACGATGATAGCATGATGCAATTCTATAACAGATGAAGCCAGATTGCAAAGAGGCATATGGGTAGTACTTATTGTATATATGCATATGGGGTTAAGAACTTATAAGAAAAACTCTTGAGATGTTAATTTTTCATTCTTTTTTCGTTTTTTATTGTTTGTTATTAGTAATAAATAACTACAGTCTTGTATAATTCAACAGGATTAGGATAGCAATCCTACTACCTTCCTACTGATGTTATAAATGTGAAAGTTTGTGAAGATGACGTATGTAGACGTACCTATAGGTGGATGTTTGTTACTCTTTCACGCAAAAACTAGGTACAGGCGGATTTGGATCAATAGGTATACCTAGGTACACAGATAGTTTATTACTAGGAATAACCCAGGATACTTTTTATCCTGATATTCCCATGGGATGGAAACTTACACGTGTGAAACCGTGGGCCACTGCTATATGTACAGACAACAGCACATCAAGCTACTACAATCTGTCAGATTTTTTATTCGATTTTCAACTTTATCTCTAAAGCATTAAGGCTCAAGGTTGATTGGGAATATTTGACAGTTTCGGATAGCTTGACCTGCTGTCTTATGTAAGTAATATTGTCGTTCAAAAAGTGCTGATTCTCAGCCTAATTTGAATAAATGACTTTATTTTGATTTTGTCGTCTGTACAAGTAGGTACATGATTTTCTGTATTCATGAATTACCTAGGACCTATGCATGTCTTTACATTGGTGTAATACAGTATGTTAAGAAAACCCTGTCCGACCCGTGAAGGTGTTGTTAGGTATCGATAACTGATTCTACTAATGGATACAAAACCGGGCTAAACTTAAAAAAAATCACCCTAAAAAAAAAAAAAAATATTTCGCAAAAAGAGGTAACTTAATAAATGTGCGATAAGCACACTTCCGCGGGCGGCGGGCGGCAGGGCATGCGGCACGTGGTCGCATCGCTATTCGCTCATAATAATACCGGTGTTGTCACTTTTTTTTAAATTACCAAATTTCGGGGAAGTTGGAATTAATTCGCGGGAAAAAAGATTATTTCAAAATTCCTTTGTATTGGTACTATGATGATTACGTAAAATTTTATATTATATTTGGTCATGTGTTTACCTAACCTTTATTATCCTTATGGGTCGGACAGGGTTTTCTTAACATACTGTATATGCATAATAACTGTTATACATAATGGTATTGTACCAAGAAATGTATGTATTAAGTTATAACTTAGCTGCGATATTCTGTAACTTTATACAAGAGAAATGCATGTCCCGACTGAAGAATTATTAAGTAAGTATTTACTTAAGTTAAAATAATGTTTTTGTTGTGTTTGTTTCAGCCCCTTCATTGTTTGAAATTATAGTCTGCTTTTTTTTTCATTCTATGATTATTGCATAATTGCAATGATCAAAAAAATAATTTTAATGCAAAAGTACCCTATTATGTTTTTGGGATAAGTGTTCCATGCAGTGACTTTATCAATATATTTGTGAGATAGTAATATGATTGGAAACAATTAGTTTATTGATAAGTTTCTCATGTCTTTCAAAACCAAACCACAATAGACAACTTTGGTGTGGTTTAAAACAAAAAGAGCATTAAACCCAAGAAAAATTATGTTTTCAGAAATACCTAAATAATAAGTCAAAAAGCAGATATAGGTAGAATCTGATTTATATCATAACTATAATAAATATCAGAAAAACAATGTAAGTAGTAAAAAAATTGTGTAAATAATACAAAAATTTAATTATCAAGAGACTGATTTTCCAGGTAAATACCAAATGTTACCAAATTATCCTTTGCATTTACTGTTTACATTTATTTTTATTATGTTAGGGGAAACGGCTGATGTATGTAGGTAGTAGGTACATACCTATTAAGGCACTTATTGCACTTGTTTTAAAATGAAACAACAGAAAGATTTCATATTAAATATAAACGCTAGTAGTACTCACATGTTCTGTAATTTTGGTGTATTCACTATTTTAGTTTATTCCTAAGATGAAGGACGGGTTTTAACGTGTTCTCTCTTATGAACGCTCGCTCCGGATGATAATCATCTACTAAGCCACGTAGTTGTTGATGATAGGTACCTTCATGCATGCATACTAATGAAAAACAAGATATAAACCAACTAACAAACTTAAGGGTGAGTCATAACCCTTTTTACAAAAGTAATTATGAAAGTTCATACATAATAACATATTAGAAGAACAGCTATAAGCAGGTGGACACAGGCAAGAAGCGCAATAAAATAATAATATGTACACTTACCATTAACAAATAAGATCTTTGGAATTAAGTAATAAATACAACATTTGGAACTAGGAATTCGCGAATTGAATGGGTATTTGCGTCTTCTATCAATTTCGTAATATGGCGCCAAAAGCCAAAAAGTTTTTTTTGGTTCTTTTCTTCCCGTACTTCTCAACGGAAAAGGCAAAGGCATAGTACGCCATACAGCCTAGACTTTAGTACGTTTTTTCTTAACTAAGGTCCGTATTACAGAACGTCACTCAAAACTCAAGCTCTACTGAAGTCTTGTTTAAAGCCTTTTGATTGGTCGAAACTAGTTTTAAGTAATGCTTAAACAGAGATCAATGCTTGAGTTTCCTTCTGAAATACGGACCTACGTTTTCTTACTATTTTTTTTTTAACCACAGCGGCTCATCGATATCGCCTTAGTAGCGGGGTCATGGGAAATAGCAGAGCCTGCGCTACCAATCCCCCGCCGGCGATTCCCTCCAGAAGGAGGAGCCCGGCTGGGTACGAGAAGTATTGTGCGAGAAGACCCAGCAGCCAGGGTTTTTTAGCGAGGTGTCCTTCCTCTTGGCCCCACTCGTTTGCACGAATGCAAACGGGGCCCCTAGCTCCTCTCAATGAGGAGCCCGTGTTGGACGGTGACCCGGAGCTCGGGTCACGTCAGCCACCTGGATTGGTGGCTAAACCGCCGCACGGATGACCGCTGAAGCGGTCTCCACGTCTGGTTTTGGTCCGCGCCGGTAAACCGGTAACCCCCATATCTGGGGGCAGTTCCCCTATCCGCCACCTGGGGCCTTACCATGAGCTCTTATAGCAGGGCAGAAACAGTCCTAAATTAGTTTTCTGTACCATGACGTCTTATTAGCAGGCCTGCAACAGTCCTGTTGCGTTGACGTTTACAAAATCTGTTCACCTTTTTTTTTGTATAGAATTTCGTACCATGACCTGCTATTTGACAGCAACAAAACTAATATTGAACGGTTGTAATGTCATCTTGAATAAGTTACTATTATAGAAGCTTAATCAACATTGTTTTGATCATTTTTTGATAATATACAGTATCCATAGAAAACTTATTTTTATGTTTATGTGTAATAAAACTCAAAATTATAAATTACTCATGCTGCACATCAATGTGCAAGGATTATATGAAATAAAAACCTTATTCGTTCGTTTTAAACCACATATAATCGTAGTTAACGAGTGCCGGGAGGATTTTTCAAGAATGTCAAGAAATACCCGCGTTATTGCAAACAATAAAGATATCAGACAACAATTCCTACAAATCCTATCTAGGATAATATCACGCACTTACCAAAGGAAATCACAACAGACGCAGAATACGAGAAATGACTATACAAAACCTAGAAAAAGCCATGCCAGAAATCTTGGACGTGTATGCGGAACTGCATCATGAAAACAACAGTACCTGAAGTATATAAATGAATTAAACCTTAGTACTCTGGGATATCCTCGATTGGGATACATAACGCAAGACATAATGAAGACTTGCTGTTGCTGCACCTCCATAATTTTACAACCACTGAAAAGAATGAAAATGAACCTGGGAAATAAAACATCTATTCTGTTATACCTATAAGAAAGTAAATAAGCCTCTTGAAATGAATATTTTTCTTATTTTAACCTTAATATTTACACATACTCATGTTAAATAAGTACCTTATTTCTATAGCAATCTAACGATCAAACAAGGATTCAATGGGAAATGTTTTAGTAATCAAACCCATAAGTTGCTTCTAGCCTATGTACCTAATGCATTGCTCTGGGAATTTATAATTGCAGAAAACCTATACTTTAAGAACATTGTAGTTTAAGGAAAAAATACTTCCTTTGGGTGCACCCACTGACTTAACAGCTTTGTCAGCAGAATTTAAGAGGTTTTTTTGCATGGAACTCTCTCACAATCCTCCAAAAATTGTGATACCTATCATATTGTTATACTCTTTGTATAACATCTATCTATTAATTAAATTCATGTTTAATTGTTCCAAGTCAAAATTGTGGTATATTTAACCTATGTCTAACAGGAATATTGAGAAATATGACAATAAGGAACCTAAAAAATCCTGAGCAGTGTGTAGTTTGGACCCCTTTTAGAATTTAGTACAATAGTTCACCGTTCAGAAACAAATAGTAGAAATAAAGGCTGTTTCTAACGGTTCAAGAAATGAAAAATCAGATTTTAGCAAAATATTTTATTACTCTGAGTACTACTTCAATTTTGGTGTCAGATAAAAACATAAATAACGCATGCTCAATATTAGGTACAGTACATGAGCACAACAGCTAACAATGTCTTCGCACATTGTTTTGAACTCTTACAAAAACAATTAACACAGCATCCTTCTGGAGTAAATGCTGAAAAGAATGAATATGAACCTGGGAAATAAAACATCTATTCTCCTATACCTATAAGAAAGTAAATAAGCCTCTTGAAATGAATATTTTTCTTATTTTAACCTTAATATAATCACACATACTCATGTTAAATAAGTACCTTATTTCTATAGCCATCTAATATACTCAAACAGGGATTCAATGGGAAATATTTTAGAAATCAAACCCATAAGTTGCTTCTAGCCTTTTATGTACCTAATGCATTGCACTGGGAATTTATAATTGCAGAATAACTATACTATAACATTGTAGTGTAAGGTAAAAAATACTTCCTTTGGGTGCACCCACTGACTTAACAGCTTTGCCAGCAGAATTTAAGAGGTTTTTTTTGTATGGTGCTCTCTCACAATCCTCCAAAAATTGTAATGCCTATCATATTGTTATACTCTTTGTATAACATCTATCTATTAATTAAAAGCATGTTTAATTGTTCCATGTCTAGATTGTGGTATATTTAACCTGCGTCTAACAGGAATATTGAGAAATATGATAATAAGGAACCTAAAAAATCCTGAGCAGTGTGTAGTTTGGACCCCCTTTTAGAATTTAGTACAATAGTTCACTGTTCAGAAACAAATAGTAGAAATAAAGGCTGTTTATAACGGTTCAAGAAATTAAAAATCAGATTTTAACAAAATATTTTATTACTATGAGTACTACTTCAATTTTGGTGTCAGATCAAAACATAAATAACACACACTCAATATTAGGTACAGTACATGAGCACAACCGCTAACAATGTCTTTCCACATTGCATTGGACTCTTACAAAAACAATTAACACATCATCATTCTGGTGTAAATGCTGTACCATCTTGAAAATACCATATTCAGAATAACCAAAATATCAATCCTATGCATTAAAAAAAAAATGAGAATTTATTTATTTATCTACTGAAACTATCTTTACAGGCATTACCTTAATGTGACAGTTCAAACATTTTAACATATTGTATACCTTAATACTATTTAACGAAATATAAACATACACAAACACTTATATTATAATCTTACTAAATCTATAATATATATAATTAGTAACAAAAACTTTTACTATGTGTAAAACATAGAATAAACAGCAGTGCTTTGGTCAGTTAACTCCTGCCACATGTATCTCATTGATGGTGTGCGCAGCTCTGGTTAGGGGTGGCTTTGCTAGCAGATTAGTTCTGGCTATAGGCACCAGTTGCAGCGGCGGACGAAGTCTCCTCCACACGTAGTGGTGCGGCACAAACAGACTCATGCGCTGCAATAGTTTGTCTCCATTCCAAGAACCACCTTCACCAAGTAGACAACCAGAGTAAATTCGCGTCTGATGACTTATGATTGATTATAATCAACTATGCCCAGAACAAACAGAGTAGGGTAGATCAATGAGTAAAACGGATATACTCCGTAAAACTTCAAGTACAAATACTAAGAGTAAAATAATAATGTATCCAAATGAAAATATTTTAAGAAAATAGGTTATAGTTTTGTTGTCATTTCACACTTGCATGTTGACATTGACAATGTCAGATAGTGTTGATGCTTATAACTCGTTATCGTTAATCTAATTAAGTTTCGATTCGATATCGAATTGATGTGCCTGATGGTTTAAATTAGTATCACCAATACACACTACATAACTGTCGTATTAATTCTATAATTAAATGCGATGGTAGATTATAAACCAGAGAATAGATATTATATATTTATTAAGATACACTACACGAAGTTTCGATGTATATGTTTTCTGGTTTTATACAGTTATTTCACTTAAATGCTACGCGATGTTGATATTAACCGTCATAATACTGTAATGAAAATTATACAGTTCCGTGAGTTAGTTCTGTCTATTCTACACGTAGTCAACTGATGAACTGACAGAACTAAAATTTTCATTAAAATCGTTATCCTAACGTCATTGATTATCAGATGGACAGTGGAATGTCAGTAGGAGAATAAGATCTTTACAAAGACGAATAAATTGAATGTCACTGAGTATGGATTAGACTACCGGCAATCGATTATCTCAATTATTAATAAAATAACTTAAAATAAAGTTTTATAGCAAGATAAAACTTTATTTTAAGTTATTTTATTAATAATTGAGATAATCGATTGCCGGTAGTCTAAGTAACAACACTAATGTCGAAACTAACGAGAAAACAAAAACTGTAATCCGTTTCACGCTGATTTTTACCTACCCATTTCACACGAGAGTAAATCAACTAAAAATGGGTTTAAACACACTACACTGTCAGCGATACATTATTTAATTTTTAAAAGTAGATTTAAGTACCACCTTTAACTGTAATTAGGTAAAGAATTAGTTTTTTTTTTTAAATACGAAATCGTTTATAACGTTTCAATACAATTATTTATTACATTGACAATACGACGACGACGATAATTATCAACACACTTCACACTTCTTTTTATTCTGAATCTTGATCATGATTAGACTTTACGTAAAAAGAAACGACCAATAAGTACACCTTATAATACAAGCGGCCCAAAAATACTATATTTTCCCTGCAACCCTTTTCTACATATATAAAATTTCCTATATAAAATTGATAAACTGCAATGATTGGGTTATACTAACACAAAGACTTGTACAGACGACAGCACAGTCAGATTTCTTTATCCGATTTTCAACTTTATCTATAAAGCCTTAAGGCTCAAGGTTGATTGGGAATATCTGACAGTTCCGGGTAGCTTGACCAGTAGGCCTAGTATGAGTTTTCATTACGAAACTCGTTCGATCGTATCGAGCGCGTTTGACTCAGCGATTGGCCCGCTTCAAGGTCGTAAGAACTCTCAACCAATGAGAGCGCCAAACGCGCTCGATACGATCGAACGAGTTTCGTATTGAAAACTCATACTAGGCCTACTGCTGTCGTCCGTACATGTATCAAAAATAAATTCAGCACATGAATCATAATTACTCTCCTCAGCGACATTCCAACTAAAATTCTTAGCAAACAAACTTAAGACATTGTACAGAGTTCATATTGAATAAAAAATACAAATATTGGCGCGCTACAATACTTTTTTTATTGTTGCATGACATGTGTAAACACGTTCAAAATCACGTTGAATCTTTCAAAGTTATAAAGTTGTTTTTAAAGGTAAATTGACCTTTGTAGTGCTTTTAGATAATGAATCTATGAAAATAGTCCCACATAATCATAGTTAAAATATGTATATACCCAAGAATCTAATGTTTTTATTATTTAAAAAAAACCGGTAAAGTGAAAATATAAGTTTTTGAACGATGCGTATTAAAGAGCCAGTGGCATTACAGCAGGCCACAGACAAGCATGACGATTCAACATTGGTGAACTTCGTTCAATAATCGTTCAATTTTAATACTCTCATGGTACGGTTTACTAGCAGCGCTAAATTAGGCCTAAATCAAAACTGACTGGAAACTGAACGTTTTGTTAAAAGGTCATGGTAAGCCCCCTGGGGACGCGTCCGATGGCAGGCCAGAAACTGCTTACTTTAACTTATTCTAGCTCAAATTAAACTAACCTATCTCCTTTCATTTCCCGCTTGAAGTCGACTAGGAGGGGTTTGGGGTAAAGTCATGATGTGGCCACTATGCTACAATATTTCAATATTCTTTATAAATTGTTCACTGAATACAATTTTTATTACATAAATCAGGCGCTTTTATTTTGTAAACAACACTATAAATCATTTTAAAAGTCCAACGAAAAATGAGCTTGGCACTTAGCTTAATTACCCGCCAAAAAATAAACTGACCAAAGACAATATCCCTGCTAGAATAGTGTGCTAAAATCATCAACAATACTCGAAACAAAAGTTGTGTGTGATTGAGTGGTGGCCCAAAAATATAGTCGGAGTGTAGCGGTATCTACAAAGCGTCATACTGACTTCACACGAATTCTACATCTGGCAAGCAGAGTTTACCTTTTAACTAACATACATAACAAGTTTCCAACATCTACCTTTAGGCTTGTAGCAGGCCAGCCAGCTGCTACACATATTCTATTACCCGCTGTGAAGGGTTGGCTATTAATCACACTAGGATCGCGGAAGTCATAGCGTTCGTCCCGACCGCCCATCGCGATGTGCCTATAAATCTCACCCCGGAAGCACATCTGTTAACTATCGTCAATGTGCGTGAAAACTATAGCGAGATGTCTTGCACGTGAACTGTGAGTTAGCACGCTTTCTACACCGACCAATCACACACCGTGGCCTCCCTCGATCAACGAATCAACATCGAGAACGCATGCGACATCGCGTGGAGATGCTCAGGACAGCAAGCTGATTTCCTATTGGTTACCCCACTATTGTTTAGAGATAGCTAGTATTTAGGTGAGTGCATAGCTTGTAAGAGACATTCCATTATTATACAGCATTCTATTATATTCTAAGACACATTCATATTTACACGCTATTCCTGTTCACACTCTTGTATATAATTACCTTACATCACATTATTGTACACGTCATATACATTGTACTTCTTTACTTACGTGCAATACGCAACGTTCGATTTATCTGAGTTTCAATTACGTAACATGACCTACGCGCTACAGGCTTAATCAAGTGCCCGCCAGATAACACCCCTCTGATCGGACGATCCTCCCTTTTTATGGAGGATAAGTGATCTATACACTCTGTTCCACAAACCTACATACCTATTTTGTCGTCCTCCGTGGCGCAGCGGTCAACGCGCCTGCCTGCGACGTGGAGGCCCCGGATTCGATCCCCGGCCAGGTCATGATGGAAAACAATTTTTTCTTGATTGGCCTGGGTCTTGGATGTTTATTTATAGGTATATGTATCTATTACAAATATAGTATCGTTGAGTTAGTATCCCATACCAAAAGTTTCGAACTTACTTTGGGGCTAGCTCAATCAGTGTATGCGTCTGTGTGTGCGTGTGCGTGTGTGTATGTGGGTCCGTATATATTTATTTATTTATTAAAGACCTCATCCCGGGTAAAGACAGAAAAGAAGAGCTGTGTCGTCAGCGTATGAGGCGTATCAAGTGTTTTTATGTTTTTGTACCCAGTGCAACATTGCGCAGACGCCAATAGCAGTGCCAGGTCAAGCTATTAGGTACTGTCTCCGGCAGCTTGACCAACTGGCTATGATGTGACCGTAAGATTTAAATCACCAGCGAGTCGCCGGCAACTAAATTCGCTAAGTACTTGTAAACCAAGCATGTGATGAATCACGGTATATTTTTACTATAAATACAGTATGTTAAGAAAACCCTGTCCGACCCATAAGGATAATAAAGGTTAGGTAAACACATGACCAAATATAATATAAAATTTTACGTAATCATCATAGTAACAATACAAATGAATTTTGAAATAATCTTTTTTTCCCGCGAATTAATTCCAACTTCCCCGAAATTTGGTAATTTTTAAAACAGTGACAACACCGGTATTATTATGAGCGAATAGCGATGCGACCCTGCCGCCCGCCGCCCGCGGAAGGGTTATTAACGCACATTTATTAAGTTACCTCTTTTTGCGAAATAATATTTATTTTATTAGAGGGTTTTTTTTAAGTTTAGCCCGGTTTTGTATCCAATAGTAGAATCAGTTATCGATACCTAACAACACCTTCACGGGTCGCACAGGGTTTTCTTAACATACTGTATATGTTTGTTAAATATGTTTAAACATTCCATTGCACATACGTAGGTCCGTATTATAGAACCTCACTAATTATATACTTACTATACTCTTTGAACCTTACTCAAAACTCAAGCTTTACTTAAATCTCGTTTAAAGCTATTTGATTGGTTTTAAGTAACGCTTTAATCTTGAGTAAGGTTCTGTAATACAGTCCATAGTTTTCGATAGATAGGATCACTGGAAACCAACATTGTGAATTGTATACTGGACGGTCTGTACGTCAAACGATTTTCATCTTTAATCTGTGTACATATTTTCTTCAATTTTGTGGTCTCGTAGACTTGTATCGTACAAAATATGTCGGAATAAAAAATAAAACAGTTTTTTTTAGACGTAAAACAAACAATATTGTCGTCACATTAACAACGATTTCTAGTGAAGTTGTAAATAAATATTTCTAGTGATTTGTGCTTAAGTTTCGTTGTGACTGTAGCTATTTTCGAGATGTTTTATTACTACGGAGGCATTGAGTCGCAATAATTGTAAATATTTGCCAATTCTGCTGTTTGCTGTGTGTGGAGCTTTAACCGAAGAAGTCCGAGGTAAAAGACTTGTTTTTAAAAAGCCTTGATGACCTTGAATCTGGTTGGATCTAGAAAGGCTAGTCATTTATGTGCTGTCTATAAAAGTTGGCCGTGTATCGTCTGACGCACTGCCTACCTACATAACATACTAAATACCTGTATATTAAATACCTACTGATCATTAATCTATTATTGTTTGTTTTTGTAGTCTAATTTGACTCGATAAAAACTTGTAACAGGCCTAAATGTGGTAAGAATGTAACATATTGTATGTGGTCATTCACCAGTCAGTTTTGAAAAGCAAATGGAAAGTTTGTTTTTGTATTAATGTAAACTTTCATACCCTGGTAAAGTCAGTCCAAGCCAGCTGTATATACAACAGATTTTGAGTGTATTATTGTAAAAAATATATTTATGAAAACATAATCTAATATATAAAATTCTCATGTCACAGTTTTCGTTGCCATACTCCTCCGAAACGGCTTGACCGATTTTGATGAACTTTTTTATGCTTATCCGGTATCTATGAGAATCGGCCAACATCTATTTTTCATCCCAATTTTTTTTTTTATTTAGACAAAATTTATATGGGAAAACAATGTTTGCCGGGTCAGCTAGTGTATTTATAAAATACAGTACTTAGTAGTATCAAACATGGTTCTTTACAGTCATAGAATAGTTATAATAGAATTATGACATTACATGTTTTGTCATAGACAATAATATAAATTAACTTTAACCCATTCATTGCCACTAAAATTTTAAAAACTTCTCCTGGGTGCCACTTAATATTTTTAATGATTAGAATAGAAAATACTTAATTAAATGTATTTTTTAATTTAAAAAAATCCTAAATAGTTAAACCCATTAAAAAATGGTAAACCCAACATATGCCATTCAACGCACCGTTTGCGTTGACGTTTGGACTGCATTATGCAACATGTTCTTCAACAGTTTAAAAAATCCTGTGGATTTAGTTTCACATTTATCAAATATCGGCCAGCTTGCAAAATATTAAGTATGTAAGTAATTTACTAATTACCTACTAAACATGGATTATCCATTTTTAGTATGTAATTAGTAAACTACTTACATACTAATAAATTTGACTCAAGTATTAAAAAATATGTGCATACATTTTGCTGTGATTTGGTTATGCATAAACTTCTCCAAAAAATATTTTTACTGCTATGCCAGTGAACGCATGGTTTGCGTGCAAGTGATTTTATTTAAAAAACATATGATGATACTGTGTACAGAAATGATAAAATCAAGAATATTGCTTACTTTTATCTCTCAATTCAAAAATGTACTATAAACACCCAGTAAAACTTCAGTTATCAATCACTAAACGAAAATGTTTTTTCTTTACTGAGACAAGAATAACAGCCCAAACAGTTCTATATTTCAAAATTGTTTCTAGACGTGAATGTTGCCAAATATTTAAATAAATTTCTTTAATTTTGTTGCTATGGCAGAAAACGTTACATAGTGTACTCAACACAAATGGGTTGTTGGTGGCATGACGTTCAAATCTCGCTAAATGCATATGGTGTGTTGGTGGCAACAAATGGGTTAATCAATGTTTATAAATAAGGACCAAGCCTGTTTCTTGGCTAGTCTTTCTGATAGTGTTGCTGCTGTCATTTTGCATTGTTGTCAAATTCAAGGAGGTAACTATGCTACTGATTCTCGACATGATTCAGTAATACAATAAAAAGGAATTTTCTTGTTTTCGTAAATCCAAATCCAAATGAAAGGAAGGTGTGAGACGCGTATGTCGCTGACAATCGCTCACACAGTGACATGGTCATAAATAGTGATGTTTTTGTTCTTAGATAGTGTTTATTCTGAAATACAGTGGACCTGTAATAAATTAGCCCTTGTCTAATCTGGAAACTTCAGTATTCAGATGGTCTATTCTTTAAAAAATACAACTTATGAACCAGCAAGGGTATCCCTACCATACGACCACTACAGTACGACCATTATGACACTTGATAGCTTGTTTTCAGTAGTATCTTATCATTTCATCTGCCCTTTATTAGATTCGCAGGTACAGACAAGCTACTACAATCAAGTCAGATTTCCTTATTAGTTTTTTGAACTTTAAGGTTGATTGGGAATATCTGACAGTTTGGGATAGCTTGACCTGCTGTTGCCCGTACATTCTTGAAAAAAAAATTTGGGCTAGAACTTGTAATGTGACTTGTATTTTACATAATCTATATATATAAAAGAAAGTCGTGTTAGTTACATCATTTATAACTGAAGAACGGCTATACCAATTTGGCTAAAAATTGGTAAGGAGGTAGCTAAGAACTGGGAGAAGGACATAGGATTAGTCGTTCCTGCGGGAATAAATGAGCTTCTTTGTTTCGACTTCTCCCACGCTTTTATGCTACCCTGGTACCTTGAACGTCAAAAAAATATGCACAATAAACCTTCTTTCATGTATTATGATTATTTGATAATGATGAATGAATGACGTTTATTGTTTCGACTTCTCCTACAGTTTTGTGATACCCTGGTACCTTCCACGTCAAAAAAATAGCACAATAAACCTTCTTTCATGTAATTATGATTATTTGATAATGATGAATGAATGACGTTTATTGTTTCGACTTCTACAGTTTTGTGATACCCTGGTACTTTGCACGTCCACAAACTATGCACAATAAAACCTCTTTCATGTATTATGGTGATTTGATAATGATGAATGAGCTTTTTTATTGTTTCGATTTCTCCTACACTTTTATGCTACCCTGGTACCTTGCACGTCAAAAAATATGCACAATAAACCTTCTTTCATGTATTACGATTATTTGATAATGATGAATGAATGAGGTTTATTGTTTCGACTTCTCCTACACTTTTGTGCTACCCTGGTACCTTCAACGTTAAAAAAATATGCACAATAAACCTTCTTTCATGTAATTATGATTATTTGATAATGATGAATGAATGACGTTTATTGTTTCGACTTCTCCTACAGTTTTGTGATACCCTGGTACTTTGCACGTCCACAAACTATGCACAATAAAACCTCTTTCATGTATTATGGTGATTTGATAATGAGCTTTTTTATTGTTTCGATTTCTCCTACACTTTTATGCTACCCTGGTACCTTGCACGTCAAAAAAATATGCACAATAAACCTGGTAACCTGCACCTCCACAAAGTAGGAAACACGTGTCCAGTATTTTTAAGTTAATAATATTATGTACAAAATTTCAAAAAGATATAATGAAAAACCACAAAGTTATAATAAGCTTGCTACGAGTATTCTACTTGGTTGTCCCAACATAAATATGGTCAAAGATCCGCGCGCGAGCGAGCGCGGTGCGTTGACCTCTAGCGTCAGCTGTTGCGCGCGCACAATACTATGATGATGTATCGTAAGCTGCGTGACGCACTCGGTAACTACACTGTAACAATTTCTAAATGTATTTGGGACAAAATATAACATGGTGTAAAAATTATTGGAATCGATTCAGTTGCTTATTCACTATTTATATATAACTCAAGAACGGCTGAACCGATTTAGCTGAATATTGCTGGGAGGTAGTTAAGAACCCGTCCCCGTCGTTCCCGTGTGACGTGACATAAGACATGGTCCAACTCATTCAAAATGTAAGTCAGCAATTCATATACCAAAAATGGTATAACAAAAAGCAAATGACAGCTGAGCATATTTAAAAAAAAGTCTAACCGGTTGAAGCAATCGTTTAAAGCAAAGAATATAAATACTCTCTGCTGGTTTAAAGTTTCTAATAAAAAACCACAAAGCCAACTTCAACTTCAAAATTTCTAATATTGTATTGCTGTGCCATTTATCATCAATAAAAATATCATGCCGTGACCAAGACCATCAAATCTTTCTCGACAAAGCGGTAATGCAAGAGTAAATCGAAACATTCTGAATGAAAGCACTGAAGAAGAGCAAGAAATTGTACGTGCAGAGCGCCGCCTTACTATGACTCGACTTCGTGCTTCTCACTCACAAGAGCAAAGGGAGGCGGCAGTCCGTGAAACTGTTCCGTTGACAATGCCAAATCGGCGAACAAACCTCAGAGATCATCATCATCATCATCAATCTTTTTATCGTCCCACTGCTGGAGACAGGTCTCCTCTCATGCAGAGAAGGATTGAGTGTAATCACCACGCTTGCTCAATGCGGGGTGGCGATTTCAGACTTATAAAGTCCAGGTTTCCTCGAGATTTTTTCCTTCACGTTCAGTCATTGGTGTCCTAGATATTATATTTAGAGAGTACATATCACTTTAGAAAAGTTACATCAATACTTGCCTGGCCTGGAATCGAACCCGCGCAATCATACAAGAGAGGCTGGTGTTTTAACCACTAGGCCACCACGACATCTCAGAGATCAATAGCTAGATAATTTACGAAGCACAAGTAGAAATTCATTTCTTTCACAAGGTGCTACACAAAATAAATGACAAATAAAAAAATCATGGAATACTTTTTTTTTTTTTATTTACAGTGTTCCTAATTTAAAAAGTAAAAAATGTGATCATGTGATATTTATTGCCTTTAAGGCGGAACAAAGTTCGCCGGGTCAGCTAGTATTCTATAATACAACATTATAGAATATTGGATTTTGGCTTTTTGTATTATGGGGTGTACTTTACTGTCAAACTTAACTTAAACATAACAAAAAAACATGTATTAATTATTCAAGAGGTATTGTTTTTTATTTTTGGCAAGTGCTATTGTTAAAACTGTACCTTGCTAATCAAATTCTCATTTTTAGGTTATTTGAGTAACATCATTATGTTAATAAGATTAAAATCATTATTACCTACTTTATTAAGTAGCTATCAATATAAAAAAGATCTAAATTCATCAAAATGTGTCTAAAAATAATGCAAGTACTTAATTAAAGTTTTATACAGCACTTATTTTGTTACTAGGATTCTTCTCTTAATAAATTAGGGTTGTGCCCTAGCTGATAAATGTTAATAATTTTGTTTTTATAATGAAAATAATTACTCATATTCAAACAGTCTAATATAATTTATTAATGATTGTATATATTGACAGGCTATTATTATTTATGACTTATGACCGTGATTCACTGGAAGGACTAAGTGCGGAAACCAAACCCGTAACATATAACATGACTTATATACTGATATATGACTGTGACTGTATAGTCAGCAACAAAAGTCGATTAACATGATATGAATCAAAAATGAACTTTTTGGCCTTTTATAATAGAAGCTAAGAGTTGAAGAAAAGAGAAAGATCAGAGTGCCCTTTCCTTTAATGTATTGATTTGTTTGATGAGCTTTTGGTTTCGATTTTAATAAAATATTTTGGTTCCTATAAGACTTCAAAAAGAAAAAATGTTTAAGGACTATTGTTGCTGACATAATCAACAACACTAGAAAATAAATGCAAACTCTACTTATTTTTACTTTTAATCAAACAGTTTGAACTACATTTTTTTATACTAGAGGTTGTTTTAAAAAAAATGTGTAGTCTCATGAGTTATCTTTTGGTTTTTTTTTTTTTTTTTTTTGTATAGCCTTCAATTCACTCCTTGCATGGCAAGAATTCTTGTCTTTCTTTTGTTTTATGTTTTCTGCCATTACTCTTTTTTTTCCGCTTATTTCTTTGCGGCATTGGCTGTCGTGGGTTGTTCTTTTCCCGTGTCTATATACTTTTGTCATCTTTCTTTTGTCTCTTTTATATGTCATTAATATATACAACATTTCTTATATGCTAGTCTTATTCCTATATATTTTCCTATGCTATATCATGCTTAGACTACTCTTGCCGATGGCAGTCGCGCGGCTGCGCTGCCCCTCGTCCTATTTCTCTCTATTGCTATTTTAGCCACTTTGAGGCAAAACCGCTCCAGATACGGCCTGGAGTGTTTATCTGCCATGATTTCGGCGATGGATGTTTCAGTCAATTTTCTGCTAGTACTTACTTCCAGGTCGTATCTGTCGCGGTCATGCCTCGGGCATTCCAGTAGAAGATGCTGGATTGTTTCACTGGCCTGTGCGTCACACACACAGGCTGGACTGCTTTTCAACTTAAACTTATGCAGGTACGCGGCGAAGCCGCCGTGACCGGTCAAAATTTGCGCCCAGATAGACGTCCTGTCGAGGCACTTCAGGACCTTGCGCGCGCGCACCACATCGGGGAAGAACATTCGCGTGACCCCAGCCGTGGCCCCGCCGGTGTACCTCCCGTTCCAGACAGCTACTGTGCCCTCTCTCAAACGTCGCTTGACGTATGAGACTGGACACCTGTCATACGCTGGGGCGACCTATCTTTTGGTTTTATCCATAGGCTGCACTTATCTGTAATTCATGTCACAGTACATAATTATGTACAAATTTTGCTTAAAGAGCTTTGCAGTTTTTTGCAGCCGCAGCACAATTTTTTATTGATAAGTCAAAAGGTGTCCTAATTAAATCATTGTGTTATTAAAGTCATGTTAATACAACTGTAATATGTCAGCATCTTTTAATTTTGTAGACTAACCAAACAAAAAAAAATACGTTCGGCCTGCTATATGTTCACTGAAGACTAAAAATAAAAATGTTTGTTTGGTTGTTCTAAGGTTTATATCCAAGGAAAAAAAAAATAGCATTTGTGGCCCGTATAACACTGCATAGAAATATCTATGTTGCCCAGGTGCCTCACAATGACGATGATCGACGGTGTTGGTGATGAAGTTGTGCAATTTGTGGTCGTTGTACTTGTGGTGGCTGTGGCGGCTCTAGCATGGTGGTCCACCAACGCGCAGCCAGAACGATACCGAACTGTGCTGGTCATGCGCTCCAGAGCACTACACCCTGTCACCGTCAGCATTCGAACAAGTAAGCATCTACTCATTCCATTTTTAAAAAGTATTTGTATAAACCTGATACAAATACTTTTTATATGCTAAAAATCTCAGTCATATCTGAGTTGTCTTCATATGAACTGAAAAAAAATTACTACCGGACTACAACCTTTTGAGTTTAGTGGCGGTGTTTGTTAGGTAGTGTGTAGTGGGGTCTTAATTTCATCTTGATATGCTAAACTGTTTTTAAAACCAATTTACAGTTACATCGCAGTCATCATCACCATCATCATCTCAGCGTTAATCCCAGTCGCATCCGTAGCCTTTCAGCTTTGGAGGCTGGGGTTCGCTTTACCAGTCTAACTGCTGATTTTTGGCTAAACTTCGATATTTTCCGTGAAGCGACTGCCGTCTGACCTCCACAACCCGAAGGCGATATCTAAGCATTGCAGTTAAACCAATTGTTAGACTTTTGAGGGCTCCAACAACCCGTAACGACTGCCACTAGATGTTCGTATGGTAACCGGGACCAACGGCTTAACGTGCTTTCCGAGGCACGACCAGACCAGTGCAAATATTCATATTGTTACGAATGCACCTTATGTCGAGGGCATAAGGTTCAATATCGCGTGACATGCAGTGCGTAAATTTTAAGCTCTGTAACTCGAGATCTAGACATTATATAGATATAATATAAAAACGCATTCCTAGACTTAAGATAGCCTATCGAATGGTACAGGTTTCATCAATTTTGTCAACTAAGTGACGACATCGAAATTTCTAGAAGCCCGTTTCCGGGAATTACCGTAGGTACCTAGTGAATGTACTCGAAGTTATGCGCTATTATTATTACGTCCAGACGATTCTGGAATGTTCGATCAGCTGGCCTATATATAGCGCCGTGACGCCGGCGCCGAGTCAGTCTACACTTGACTACCGATACGAAAACAGCGACACTTAAGAAGCGATCTTTGAGAATACCTACTGCGACAACTGTAACGAGAACTGTGAGTACTACGTGAAGTAACATCTGTAGTGTTATTGGGTATTTACAATACGGACTTCGTGGACGTAAGTGAAGACTTCCGTGCAACGTCAGCAATATTCTACTTGTCATTGCCTACAATCGACTGTACCTTCGTTGCCAATAAATTTCAAAACCCTTAACCGGCGTTTTAGTACCCCTAGCCCGTAACAATTGGTGTCAGAAGCGGAATGCCGGTCACGCCAAGGGAAGACGAAAGAGTTCGCACGCGACGACAAGCAGCGATGGATTTGGCGCGTCAAGAGGAAGAATCCCTTAGTGGCCCTGCACCCATAGAAGATGCGGCCGTCGTAACACCGACGAATGTGAGTGCGCCTAGTACCACCACTGTTCCCGGAACCAGCGGTTGCGATTTATCGGCATTACTGGCTCACTTGACGGCGCAAATAAGGCTGAGCATAGCAGAATCCCAGGCAGAAACCCAGGCTCAAATAAAAGGCATAGCAGAATCCCAGGCAGAACTAAAACAATCCCAGGCAGAAACCCAGGCACAAATAAAGGAATCCCAGCAGCTGGTCTTAGAATTAAACGAAAAATGGGAAAACACCAAAGAAGAGGTCAACGAGCTTAGAGTAAAAACAGCACAACAAGATGCACGTATGGACCAGCAAGATATGCGCATAGACAAACAAGAAGCGCGTATGGACCATCAAGATACGCGTATAGACAAACATGATGCGCGTTTCGAGAAACTGGACAATACCATCATGGAGTTTGGGAAAGAAATAGAAAGAGTACAAAAAGGAGGTATTAAAGGTGTGATTCCTGTACCCAGTGCTTTGCCGACGTTCCTAGTACCTCATTTTGACGGAACAACGTCATGGGTGGCCTTCCGCCTTCAATTCGAAAAGGTCGCAACAGCCAACAACTGGGACGACAATCAAGCGGTAACCGCTCTTACGCTTGCTCTGCGTGGTGATGCGGTACAAATCCTCGAGAACATTTCCGGCGATTGCAATACCCTAGCCTGTCTGTTAGAAGCGCTGGAGTCTAGATATGGAGAGAAACACCTCGAACATGTCTACAGGGCTCAACTCCGCGACCGCACACAGAAGAGCAGTGAGGGTTTGCAACAATGGGCAACGGAAGTAGAACGTATTGTTCGGAGGGCGTATGTATCAACACCGGGACTGATTGACGCTACTACCCTGCGATTCTTTACTGATGGGATTCGAGATGCAGAAGTCAGAGCTGCAGTTCGTCTGGGTCACCATCAGACTCTGAAGGCAGCCTTGACACATGCTCTGGAGGTGGAAGCTGTACGTCAAGATGGCCGACAACACGACCGTATTCGAGAAGTGACCTCACAAATAAAAGCCCGACGAGGACCAACTTGCTATGAGTGTGGCGAAAAGGGGCACATTCGAATTGATTGTCCCAGGAAGGCTAAGGAAAGAAGAACTTCTTGGTCACGTGAGGAGGCCGCGGTAATGGCGTGGCGCAAGCGCGGTGCGAAGGTCGAGCCCGAGCGCCGGTGCGAGTGGGTCGAATGGCGCAAGCGGAGCGATCGGAGCAGGCATCGCGAGCGATCCGCTGAACGAGAGCGTGAACGCGTCAAGGACCTGGAACGCGAACGTTCCGGCAAGCGAGAACAAGGGCGAGAGCGGTCGTGCGGAAGGTCGTGGAGTGAGTCAGACGCAAGACGGGACAAGGAAGTCGAGGACGAGGCGCGGAAGAAGAAGCGTCTCGAGAAAAAGGCAAGACAAAAGGACCGCCGCCGCCAGCTTACTTCAATTAGTAAGGACCGATGTGAAGAACCCAAACAAGAGAAAGATAACGTAAGGATTATCCAGGTGAACGCTTTGGATGAAGACTGGGATAATCGATCATTGGAAGAGGCACAAAAGGAAGATAGTGACTTGAAGACAGTAATCGAATGGAAGAAACGTGGCCAGAAGCCCGCTTGGAGTGAAATATCAGCGCTTAGCCCAACAGCAAAAAGTTACTGGGCTCAATGGGACAGCCTGATAATTGACAATGGAGTTATGAAGAGGAAATGGGAATCACCCAGTGGACAGGAGGTCACCTTACAGATAGTTGTCCCCTGTGATAAAGTCGCATCAGTGCTAAAGCAGATGCACGACGGAGCATCCGGAGGACATCTAGGAGTGAAGAAAACCCTAGAGAAGGTGAGAAAAAGATTTTATTGGGTGCATTGTCGCGAAGACGTAGAGGACTGGTGTAGGAAATGTGTAGCCTGCTCCTCAGTAAAGGGACCGCAAACAAGAGCCAGAGGTCGGCTGAAAGTGTACAATGTTGGTGCACCATGGGAAAGAGTTGCTGTCGATATAGCAGGGCCATTCCCTATCACTGAAGAAGGGAATAGGTATATCATCGTCATGCAAGACTATTTCAGCAAATGGCCAGAAGCTTTTGCAGTACCTAACCAAGAAGCTCATACAGTCGCCAAAAAGCTAGTTCACGAGGTGTTCTGTCGATTTGGCGTTCCCTTGGAGTTACACTCTGACCAGGGTAGAAACTTCGAGTCTTCACTATTTAAAGAGGTTTGTCAACTACTCGGGATGCATAAGACTCGTACAACACCATACCACCCTCAGTCAGATGGAATGGTCGAAAGATTCAACCAGACGCTAGAGAATCATTTGGCCAAAGTAGTTGAAGAACACCAGAGGGATTGGGACCAATACATTCCACTCTTCTTAATGTCATACCGCTCTGCAACACATGATAGCACAAATTGTACACCGGCGAAAGTCAACTTCGGCCAAGAAATTAGATTACCCATAGATGCACTAACCGGAACACCCCCCGATACCCCTATCCTAGCCGTCGACTATGTGGCCGACCTGCGGCGTAAGCTCGATAGAATACATGAGCTAGTGAGAGAGAGCGGTCTGAAAACCAGCGAGAGAATGAAGATCCGATACGACCGCAAAGCTAACGTGCCCGGATTTGAAGAGGGAACTTTGGTATGGTTACATAATCCCATTAGGAGAAAAGGAAAGAGTCCGAAATTTCAAGCCAAATGGGAGGGTCCATACACGATAGTAACCAGGATAAACGATGTCACCTACCGGATAAGGAAAGGACCTAGAGGGAAGCTGAAGATCGTACACGTAGACCGCCTAGCTCGCTATTATGGATCAAATCATGCTCGGGACGAGCACGACTAAGAAGGGGGCAATGTTACGAATGCACCTTATGTCGAGGGCATAAGGTTCAATATCGCGTGACATGCAGTGCGTAAATTTTAAGCTCTGTAACTCGAGATCTAGACATTATATAGATATAATATAAAAACGCATTCCTAGACTTAAGATAGCCTATCGAATGGTACAGGTTTCATCAATTTTGTCAACTAAGTGACGACATCGAAATTTCTAGAAGCCCGTTTCCGGGAATTACCGTAGGTACCTAGTGAATGTACTCGAAGTTATGCGCTATTATTATTACGTCCAGACGATTCTGGAATGTTCGATCAGCTGGCCTATATATAGCGCCGTGACGCCGGCGCCGAGTCAGTCTACACTTGACTACCGATACGAAAACAGCGACACTTAAGAAGCGATCTTTGAGAATACCTACTGCGACAACTGTAACGAGAACTGTGAGTACTACGTGAAGTAACATCTGTAGTGTTATTGGGTATTTACAATACGGACTTCGTGGACGTAAGTGAAGACTTCCGTGCAACGTCAGCAATATTCTACTTGTCATTGCCTACAATCGACTGTACCTTCGTTGCCAATAAATTTCAAAACCCTTAACCGGCGTTTTAGTACCCCTAGCCCGTAACAATATTCATGCATACAAATATTTGCACTATGCGGGGATCGAACCCGCGCCTCCCTGCGCAGCGGCCGCGTTCGCTAACGCTAGGCCACGGAGGCTGTCACAGTTACATCGCAGTAGCCCTTTATTTTGGGATGAGAAATCATTAAATGACCTCTCCCGCTTTGGGCGCAGCGGAAGGGCGTGTCAGACTTTTACTGACTAAAATTTACCCGTGTTTTTTCTTCAAATGCCTGTGAGACGGGCAGGGCCACGGCTTCAACATCGCAGTAGCCCTTAAGATGCTCCCGCGGTTAGGTATATGTACTTATATCGTAAATTTAACACCTTTTTTTTTATAAATTTTAGTCTAGTGCTTGACCGCAGTCCCGCCTGATGGTAAGCAGTGATGCAATTGATGGTGAAGCGCGCTAGTTTATTAAGAGCCAATTCACTCTAGCCTTGAAGACACAAATGTAGTCCGCTACTTAAAGTGTAGATCGTTGGGGTATCAACAACGCAAGGGTGGTAAATTGCCGTACACCGCCGTTCCTTTAAAAGCAATTTAGACACATGCAGCGTCATTAAATGGTTTTAAATAAAATCGCTCTCCTTTATAACATACCAGTTGTCTTGTCTGGCATCAGTAAATTTATTCATAGAAACTTCTTTAATCTATATCATATTCTGAGGTTAATTGAGTAACAAGTTATGTTAAGCTAGATAAGTAATTAAGAAAGATTGTACTGAAATATTTTTATTGTTTACAGGATCCAATTTAATGATAACAGCTGCTCCGACAACAACCTTAATACAACCTCCCATATCTGAAATTGCAGGTATGTTCATAATAATTGTACCTATTTTTATACAAATATGAATTTATGTTTGTCTTTAATATGAATGATACTGGCCCCGATTTCCTTGTTCTCAAACTAAACCTGCCCCCTAATCGGCGAACACATATTTGTCAAATGATTGCGACTAGTTGGCATCAGTTGGGATCGTTAGGACCGCCCATTGGTCCGTTCGGTCGAAACGATCCCAACTAGTTGTAATCATTTGACAAAAATGTGTTCGCCGATTAGGGGGCTGATTTAAGTTCAATACATCTTTCTATTTCATTAAGAAAAGGGAAGAAGATAAATATTGTGTGTCACTGAATTCTATTCAACAAACACGGGACGCCTGGTAGATGTGAAACATCGACGTTATTTCGTAAAAGTAGTATGCAGAAAAGAACAGATTGTGGTAGGAACTAAAAATGTCAATAAATAATTAATTTAAAAACATGATATGCAATGAAATTTATGTGAATTTTAATCTACCTAGAGAGTAGATTTTACATTTACTGGCGCTCAATACACACCAAATATACGCGTGCTAAATGCACAGATAAATGCATACTTTAATTATAAAAATATAATTAACTTACTGATGACTTGATAATGTGTCATAGTGTGATTTTGCTTTCTTTGCAGGAGGCTGATCACTTCCACTCTCTAAATTATCACGGTCAGACATTTTATTATCAGAACAGAAAAATGATTTATTTACCAGAAAAACACAGGTTATGAGTACTGTAATAAACAGAGTATACACTATAGGTATCCGAGCTCAGTGGAGCGAAAGAGATGGCTTAACGCCGGATCGAGTGAGAGAGAAACGCACAGTCGACTCAGTGGAGCGAAAGAGATGGCTTAACGCCGGATCGAGTGAGAGAGAAACGCACAGTCGATTGCGCGTGGCGACGCGTCGCCACGCCAGAAATCGGTCTCACGTGCGCCTATAGATGTTTCACATCAATAGGTACCTATCATGACAATGAGCAATATTATAATAATAATAATAATGAATGTAAGTGTGTACTCTGTGCCTGAGCATTGTAATACATAGGTAAAAGTACAAGTGCAGTGACACAGACGACACAGTACATCCTACCTGTGGTGTTACACATTGTTATGTGTTAACAAGAGGACTAGCTGATTGTTAAACACACAAATGTATACTATACATTTGTGTGTTTATCAACCACCTAGTCTCAGGTCGAAGTTGAGACTCAAGTTGTACAAATAAATACAATTTAAGTGTGTGTGTTAATAACAGCTTTTGAATAATTTGTGTACAATAATGTATGCATGTCTAATCTCCAAAACGGTCGATTTTGATGGAACTTTCACTGACAGATAGATGGTGTTATATAACATAATTATGTATAAGGAGTAACTTAGGCTTATTTACTTTAGTTAGAAAGTAATTAAGTAGGGTCCCGCGTAAAACATGTACGCTAGTAAAGTCGTGAGCACACCTAGAATAAGAAGTACAGATAATAGGGATGTATCCAAGGTAGGAAAATCAAAAAAATAATTAGTCTGTCTTATAGATAATAAAAAAAAATAAGAGCCGTATTTTTTATTTTGTCAAAATTACCAAAAACTACTGAGATATAGCGTATTAAAGTTACGGAGTGGGGGCTAATTACGACACGCCGTTGCATATTTTGTACCACGGCGTGACGTCATGCGACATTTCAAATCAATATATTTTCCTAAGTATTTGAATGAAAGAAAAAAAAGACGTGTGGCACTCGGGGACTGCCGCAGTAAAGCTATTGCATAGCATTTTGTATTTCTTTTTTTTTTTTAAGCTATTTTTTTTTTATTCTTTTTTTTTCTTCATTTGATTTTATATTTTTTTCTTTTTTTTATTATTATTATTTTATTTTAATTTTTTAATTATTTATTATTTTCTTTTTTTTCTTCATATTTATTTCTTTTCTTTTTTTATTATTATTTCTTAATTTTTTTTTTATTTATTTCATTTTCTTTTTATTTTCAGCTATTCGATGTTGTACATAAATACCTATACACCTATATACTTTCTCATAATCAGCTGCTTATGTATTCGTCCGATTTCGGAGCAGCTGGTCTCGATTCGTGCGAGTTTCGTAGAGTCGTACAATACGTCTAATCGCACGCACACAACCCCGAAGACTGCCGAACTGAAACCACGTTAGACGATGTACGGCCTTCAAGCCACACCTCCGTGCCCGTCGGAGTGGGGAGCGTGAGGTTTTTTCGTTACGGAATTTCTGGATTCGGTCCCCGCGCTCAAGGCCCGCGATAGAAGCTATGCAATAGCTTAATAAAAAATAGGTGTTCAATATTTTTTATAAATCTATCAGATGGACATTAAATTATTTTTTAGGATACAACCCAATTATGTTAAAATATATTTAAATGATATTACAGAATTTAATCCCAAGGCATTGCAAAAACAGGCAAAATATGCCTTACGAACTAAAATGTAATATACATTTTAGTCTGTTAATAATATATATTTTGCTGGCCGACTGTATCGAATCAGCACGGCTATGTAAAGCCTACCCAAGAACGCTGTTTTTTTTTTATGTATAAACCACCTCTCTTACCGCCGGCGATCATCAAGAACCGAGTAGATCTAGCAACAAAAAACAATTGTATTTCTATTAATGAGTTTTCTAGGTCGTACTAAAGATTGTAGGTCTCGTGTCAGCATAATAGAGGCATACATAATTATATTAGATACATGTAGGTATCTCTTTATACATATAGAGATACATACGTATATTAATAGTTGATCGCTGACTGTTCCACACCGCCGACCAAGTACTCGTCTCGTTTGTCGCGGCAGTCCTGCAGCGGCGTCTCTGTATACGCATATCAGCGAGCAATCACTCGTTTGCTCGCCAATTTATTCTTCTCGTTAATCGCCACCATTGGGATAGATTTTTTAGTCTCGTCCTCGTATGTTCGCTAGATAGACGTGTCTTGCCTGGGCCAAAGCACTAGCTGCGCAGAGGGAAACCCAATGTGCAAAAGTGTTTCTTATTTTTTAGATCCATCATTTCTGACCAAAGCCATATTTCTTGAGTGTGGGTACAGTCAGAGATATTAATTCATAATGTAATTGAAATCTCGCCATCAAACGACGTTAGAACGTTTGTCGAGTAAATATTGTTTTAAAACACCAAAACCAATTAAAAGGCCACATCGGCATTACCCTCCAAAAAGGTCGTGTTCACACGTAATACCTATTGAAAAAAAAGCGTATAGACTTTTGAAGTTACGCTAAATCGTTACTGTCTTGATTATAATGACTTTTTATTATCAGTCCGATACCTTGAACTCGCTGTGAATGGTCATGTGCGTCTAACGAGCATAATTATTGTGTCTTCAATGTCACATCGATTAGTTATAGAGCAGGAAGACTTTTTTTTGTTCTGAATCTGGAAATGATCAGTGTCAGATTTTCACTGACCAAAACCCACTCGTGTTTCTTCACTTGCCTCTGCTCCAGGTCCACGGTTTCTTTTTCAATCAACCCGCAACCCTGGCCCAGGAGGTGTCGTCTTCATTTTTTGTTTATAAGAAAAAAGAAGAAATACGTGTCTTGTATTTTTTGGAAATCTGACTGATGGACTAATTAGTTTCTTTTAGTCAACTACTCTATTATATTCATCACTAGCGGCTGCCAGCGACTTCGTTCGCGTGGAGTTAGTTATGCTCCGCTCCTATTGGTCACAGCGTGATTTTCTAGCCTTCCTGGATTAATGGGCTATCCAACGCAAAAAGAATTTTTCAAATCGGACCAGTAGTTCCTGAGATTAGCGCGTTCAAACAAACAAACAAATTCTTCAGCTTTATATATTAGTATAGAAGTATAGATTAAGTCGTGGTGGCCTAGTGGTTAAAATACTAGCCTCTCAAGTATGAGTGTGCGTATTCGATTCTAGGTTAGGCAATTACCAATGTAACTTTTCTAAAGTCATATGTACTTTCTAAGTATATCTTGGACACCAATGACTGATTACAAGGTGAAGGAAAACATCTTGAGGAAACCTGGACTTTAAGTCTGAAATCGCCAACCCGCATTGAGCAAGCGTGGTGATTACGCTCAATCCTTCTCTGTATGAGAGGAGACCTGTGCCCAGCAGTGGGACGATAAAAAGGTTGATGATATTCATCATCAGCCGGCCAGCTTTTTACCAACTACGTTGAGGTCGGCTTCCATTCAACTGGATTCATCTGAATACCAGTAATTTATATGGAGCGACTGCCTATCTGACGTCCACAACCCAGTTATTGGATAATACAATACCCCTTGGCAAAACTGGTTGTCAGACTTTAGGGCCTCTGACTATCCGTAACGACTGTCAAAGATCCACAAATGACAGCCGGGACCATCGTCTTTCCGAGGCACGAAGGGATCTCGTGTAAAGATAGTCACCCATCCATAAACCAACCGCGGAGAGTAGCTTAACCTGATCAATCGACCTGCTGAGTAATTGCGTAACATACTATCAGTAGCAATAGGTTTAATTTTTACAGTTCAACAACATTCATTGCGTTATTTAAATTGTTGAGCAGACACCGTTGCCGAACATTTGGAGCAATGGTTTTGCAATATTGGCTTCAGAATGATTCCAATTGATTAGTAATGGAGTGTTACGAGTTTTGGCGGGAAAGTCAAGTGGAGTGTCACGCTCGTTTTTCAAAAAATATTTATAGAGTTGTTTACTAAATAAAAGTGCGTGATTTATGTAGTAAAAAGTGCAGTCAGTAAATTATTCATAAAGAACAGTGAAATATCGCAGAATAGTGGCTACATCATGACTTTGTCTCAAATCTCCCTCGTAAGACAGTTCACGCGGCAGTCTTTTTCGACATGAATGATTCATTACGTAACATTGGCTAAATGCACAAACCGTGCGAAACCAAAAAAGAAAGAAAGAAAAAAAATTAAGTGTAACGCAATTAAAGTGCTGTGCGGCTCTTATTATTTTGCCACGAGCAACTTATAATAATGATATATTATACAGTGTTATTATTGTGTAGGCGCCAGTACTACGGAAACGACGGAAGAAGACACGAGACTGGTTCCCCTGCAAGAGATGGATAGCATAGTGGATGCTGATATGGCCATGATGGACAATAACCGGATGCATTTCTATAGAAGAATGGAAGGTAAGACTGTTTAGAATACGAACATATGGATATTAAGATTCAGCCATAACATCGGCTGCCGGCAGAAATTATCACCCACCAGACAAAGTCTTGCTGCCAAGCGATTCGATTTCTGGAGAAACCGTACGGAGGACGGGCCTGAGCAGTTGTGTTGCGATGCGCTAAATGTTACTGTGTCGGGAGTTTGGTCGTGGAGGATCTCTAGATCCATCTCCCTCTGGAGCAGCATCGTTGGTCGTGTTGTTGAGTTTAACATTGCGTCACCTCACTCAACTGCCGTCTTCTTTCCTATTCACTATTTTTTTTTTTATTTATTGAATAATTTCTTAATGACCTAGCGCGCTTTTCTATCAACGATTGCATCACTGCTTACCATCAGGCGGGAGGCGGTTAAGTTTTTCACTAGTTAAAAAAGACCATGACCGTTACAACCAGACTTTATTGACTATTAAAATAAATTAACATGAAACACCTATTTGTTTCGACATTTGAATAGGTCGTCTGGCACATGTCGGGTGACTAAAACGAGTTTTTCTAACTTTTAAATGTGCATTGAAATGCAAGTCATTGCAAAGTGCCAAATCTAAAAATAGATATTCATGTTACCATGTAAAACAGACACATCTTTGCAGTACAGTTTTCTTTAATACTTTACGAGTTGTTCTAAATGAACTCAAACAAATTATTTACCTTCTACATATTTACGTAAGCAATCTAGTATGTAAAAGGCAATAAGGAAAATTTTGATTATAAACTATAATATAAATATAGGTACATTATCTTCCTGTGTTTTTGTAAATCTGTTGGTTTTGGGTTTAAAGCCAAAAATAGTTATTGCCTGTTAAATTGGATAACCGGTTTGTGGGGAACTTCCTATAATAAACCTATATTAAGAACTTGATTTGGCCTTTATAGCAGAACTTTTTAAATCATAATTTTATTTTGCATAGCAACGGATAGCATAAACCTCTTTTCGCAGAAAATCGTTTAGCATACACTCATTTACCATACACCGAAACCCATAATTTTGTAAGTCAGAATCATCTCTAGGCATAACTTTCATATCCATAATAATCAATAAGTATAACTATCATAACTCCATAATAATCAAATGTAGAACCATCATATCGCAAAAAATTCACAACCAGAATTATCTTTTGGCATGCATTTCAGCATGCAAGCATGCAACATACAGCAGGCATTTAGCAAGGATGCAGCAATCATGCAACATGCAGCAGGCATGCAGCAAGCAAGCATGTAGCATACAAGCATGCAAAATGCAGCAAGCATGTATTAAGCATGCATCATGCAGCAGGCATGACTTCTGTCACAGCTCCGGCGCTGCGGGGCTCCGGCGGTCCCACGCGAGCTAATCGTAGCTGCTCCTCAGCTCGCAGGTCGCCACGCCCTTCCGCGCCTTCGCGGGTTTAGATTACACTCTAGGGGTAGGGCAGACAAGACTAGGTAAAGTCGGTTTTGCAGCGATTCATTTTTGTCACTAACTTTTGTAGCATACCATAGTGATTTAAAAAAAAAAAAAATTCAATATGACTAAGTCAAATTATGCGAAATAATTGACGCTCTAAATAAACGTTATGCTAAACGAAATTATGCAAAATTGTAACTCTGACAAAGGTAATTATGCCCAATACAATTCTGCCATCTTAAAAGTATCTAATTTTAAATTCGGACATAAAAACATTAGGCCAAAAAACAATTATATTAAATATGTTTTATACCTTAACAATGTTCGTTTAAAAAAGTTTATGCCAAATAGGTTTCGGAGCAACAAGTTTCTGCCAGATAGAGGGCACCCGTTTGGTTCCATTATTCTTATAAGAGGTTTTAGGTGCTTTTAGTATTGTCATTGTAAATGTTATTTTATTTGTGTTAACTGGTTCAGGGTTGCGTACGCTTGCCGCGGCTGGTACGTGGATGGGTGCCCATTTTATATACATAAAGGTGTATCTGACATCGACGCACAAACAAATACCATTGATCCAGTACATGATTCTGAACCCCCAGTGATGGAATTTTTCGTTGGCTACTTACCGATATAAAAAAAAAATTCAGTTTTTTTTTTTCACTTTAGACCAGCGGTCGACAATCTTTTGGCAGTAACGGGCCACATGGCGACAAGATGAGGTAGAGGCGGTCCGCGCTTTTACATAATTTTGATAACAGGTCTATCAGTTAATATTCTTTATTGCACACACAATAATACTGTGGGGACATACGAATTTTTCAAATGAGTGTAAAGAACTCTCACTGAACACTACTTAACTACTAAGTGATATGATACTAGTATATAATAGTGATATTAAAATCCCAAAAAACTTTTTTTTTTTTGCATTGTGCCAACGACAAATCAATAATAAATGGAAATTAAATGAGAAAAGATAAAAAACAAATGTGAACTTGTGCTTATACCTTCTGTGTGACGTCTGGGTACAGCCCCAGACGTGCTAATTTACTAGACTTTACTTCAGGGGTCAACGTCATACCTACAAAGACGCACGGCGGCATGCTTGCAACGTTCAAAGGCCGAGCCGACACTTTTTTTTAAACATTGTGATTTCTGTAACCGCTCATTAACGACATAAATGACTATCATCAACATTGACTTTGGGGCTAGCCTAATCTGTGTGATTTGTCCGTATACATATTATTTATTTATATATTTAATGTAAATTGGTATTGACGAACATAATATCTCAATATGTACTTAATGGATTTTCACCTTTCTACGAACCGACCGCGGCTCACGTCTTTTATCCTTTAATCGTCCGGTACTGTTCTCGTGCGACTGTTGTCATTTAGATTCCTTATTAGAAAAATAACTAGAATGGCTATACAAAAAAGTAAAGTTTACGCTACAATTTCAAAATTGTTATAACTTTTACAATAGCCACTCTGAAATGAACTTGATTGTCATTTAAATAAATTTGATACACTTAAATTAGCGTACAGGTGCGCGGCACCAATCCTCCTTCACTCGGCCGCAACTTAGATAGATCATCATTATCATCATCAACCTTTTTATCGTCCCACTGCTGGGCACGGGTCCTCTCATGCAGAGAAGGATTGAGCGTAATCACCACGCTTGCTCAATGCGGGTTGGCGATTTCAGACTTAAAATCCAGGTTTCCTCAAGATGTTTTCCTTCACCTTGTAATCAGTCATTGGTGTCCAAGATATACTTAGAAGAGTGATACTTAGATAGATGGAATACTCTAAACCCGCGACCCGGGGGAGGTTGGAGGAAAGTTTAGAGTATTTCATCCCCCCCTAAATGACTATTATCATACGTTGTTATTTTAAAAACTTAATTTCTTCTTTTTTCAGGTGCAAACAATCCACAAAGCGCTCCTGAATCGACAAGCGACGAAAGTGAAGTTCACGAGGAGACTGAACCAGCTAGCAACGCGCAAATCAGAGAGATGGACAGCATCGTTAGCGCCATGGAGGCTGACGTCACTGCCGGCTGCGACTTCTTCACACGAGCCAATGGTAATTCATCATCATTTTACTCAAAAGACGTAGACACCTAAGATAGACCTTCCCCGAGGATCGTCAAACCACAATTATTCTTTTATCCATTGATTCCGAGCACAGTCAAAGATGACCCGCCAATCAGTTACAGAATCAAAATTCTATACTTCAACTGATTTCGTAACATATTACATTGACACAACAGTGCTTGACCGCGAATGCTGATCGGAGAGTCCTGGGTTTTGACTTTGTTATTGATTTATTCCATTAGGAGTTCTTACTTACATACGTATCACACTGTCAACTTTCCCGGGCTAAACAGTGCTTGACCGCGAATGCTGATCGGAGAGTCCTGGGTTTTGACTTTGTTATTGATTTATTCCATTAGGAGTTCTTACTTACATACGTATCACACTGTCAACTTTCCCGGGCTATTAGCCCGGGAAAGTTGACAGTGTGATACTCCGTTCCTCGAAAAGCATGTAACGCCATTGGTATATGAACCAGCCCCCTAATTGGCGAACATATTTTTGTCAAATAATTGCGACTAGTTGGGATCGTTTCGACCGAACGGACCAATGGGCGGTCCGAACGATCCCAACTGATACCAACTAGTCGCAATCATTTGACGAAAATGTGTTCGCCGATTAGGGGGCTGGTCTCTTTCCGGTCGTGACAGTTTGATGTCCTTTCAGACTGCAAGAGTGGGTGGCCCTGTATCATGAACACACTTGTGCTCTATATTGTCTCCTGCGCCGAAAGCTAGTCTCTGCTGAGTTTGCTTGCCATGGCTGATATTCTGCCTGGAGACCCCTTTTTGGGTTTGAAAATTGCAGTAAACACAATAATGTGGTTTACAGGTTCCTTCCTCGACCTTTGGGCCTACCTTGAGATGCTTCCGGCTTTTGATCGCCATTAGAAACAACTTTTAGTCTCCATCAGACATCCGTTCTGCGACTCATTTGTCAATAACGGTTTTATTCATTGTTTCAGAGTCAAACCCCTCAATACCACCGTCTCAAGCAAAAAAAGATGACAAAAAAGAAAAGAATGCCCTTTCAACAGCTGATGCCGATAAAAAACCGGAAGTGACCACAGATAATACGCAGCCCACAGAGGGCGCTGGCGAACCGATGACGAACGAACAAGCAGAAGAGAGAGCGAGAAGGAGGATATTGATCAAACTGAAATATTTGAACGACACATTGAAAGAGGTGGAAGGGAGTCTGGATGAGTTATTGAAGGATTTTAAATGGTTAGTACTGTTTTTTTTTTTTTCTTAAGTTCAGAACTACAGTATACCTCATCATAAGCCAAATGAGGCACTTTTAACCAACACAAGCCAAGATGTAGCTGAGTAGGTATATTGGCCGAATGTAACTGTGACTGCAGTTGCGTTCTCATGTACTAGAATATAACAATAATACTTTAAAAAAAGGAAATCTGAAAAATTGCTTTTGTGTCAAAAGCGCAGGGCAATGACATATAGTATAGGAGATTAGAATATTAAAACGATTAAGGTATTCATTACTATCATCAACCTTTTTATCGTCCCACTGCTGGGCACAGGTCTCCTCTCATACAGAGAAGGATTTACCGTAATCACCATGCTTGCTCAATGCGGGTTGGTGATTTCAGACTAAGGTCCGTATTCCAAAAGGTAATTCAAGCATTGATCTCTCTTTAAGCATCACTTAAAACTAGTTTCAACCAATCAAAAGGCTTCAAACGAGACTTAAGTAGAACTTGAGTTTTGAGTGACCTTACAGAACGTCACAGATACAGACCTTAAAGTTCAGGTTTCCTCAAGATGTTTTCCTTCACCTTGTAATCAGTCATTGGTGTCCAAGATATCATCATCAACCTTTTTATCATCCCACTGCTGAGCACAGGTCTCCTCTCATACAGAGAAGGATTGAGCGTAATCACCACGCTTGCTCAATGCGGGTTGGCGATTTCAGACTTAAAGTCCAGGTTTCCTCAAGATGTTTTCCTTCGCCTTCAGTCATTGGTGTCCAAGATATATTTAGAAAGTACATATAACTTTAGAAAAGTTACATTGGTACTTGCCTTACCTGGAATCGAACGCGCAAATTCATACTTGAGGGGCTGGTGTTTTAACCACTAAGCCACTACGACTTCAGATATAACAAAGATATATTGTATAACGTTCCAGGCGTCATTTCTCGACGGAGCTGACAGCAGAATGCCGCGTGCGGTTGATATTCAACGGGCGCGTGTTGTTGGACGACGCGGCCACGCTCAGTGCCTGCGGCTTGCACGACCGAGCTGTCGTACATTGTCTCGTGCATCCCAAGCGAACTGTTAATCAGGTTAGTGTGTAACTTCTTTCTAACTTTCTTGGGGACGGCTCCCAGTCTAACCTGATGCAGCTGAATCTCAGTATTATACATGGGACAACTGTCTATCTGACCTCTACAATACAGTTACTGGATAATACAATACCCCTTGGTAAGACTGGTTGTCAGATTTTCGAACTTCTGACTACTCATCAGCATTATCATCTCAGTATTAATCCCAGTCGCATCCGAAGCTTTTTTTTCAGCTTTAGAGTCTGGGATCCGCTTTATCTGCCTAACTGCTGGTTTGGCTAAACTTCGATATTTTCCGTGAAGCTGCCACAGACCAGTGCATACAAATATTTGCACTGCGCGGGGATCGAACCCGCGCCTCCTTGCGCAGAGGCCGCGTTCCCTACCGCTACGCCACAGAGGCTGTCTAGCCTCTGACTATCATAACCAATATAACGACGGCTAAGACGGCTTTCCGAGTCACGGCGGGGTCTCGGTATATAAAGATGGTCACACATCCACGAACCGACCGCAGCTAGTGTAGCTTAACCTGTTATTGACACACGGTTAACATAATATGAAAACCTGCTTACTTTATATTTTGTATTTCAGCAACGTGGCATGCCAGAAGAAGGCTCTGCGAACGCAACACACGAGCTGATCACGGACAGGGCGCAGCCTGAGCGCGCATGGGATCTCGAAAATATTCTCATGACACTCGTGTCCGTCGCACTCACCGTCGTCTGGTTCTTTAGGTATACACTCTATTGTGATATTTGTAAAATAACTAGCTCCCCGATTTGTGAGCAGCACACATAGCTCGCGGAGCAGACGGCCGATGGAGCCAATAGGTTCTAGATTGGCGACCGCATAGTGGAAGATGTATCGTTGGAAATCCTCCCACGACGTGGACAACCCAGTGAAGGCCGCGAGAAGCACCGCCGGTCGAAGTGGCGGTTGCTTGTGGGAGGCCTATGTCCAGCAGTGACCATAATTCTACTGGAATAATGCCCTGCTGTAGAAAAAGGGAGGATCCTACGTTTTTGTCACAACTGCCCAACTTACAACTATGTAGGATTATGTGTGTGACTTCAATATAATACACAGTTTGGAAATGGCGGTGTAGATGCCACACTGAGGTGGACAACTGGACCAGGGCATCAGAAGATCAGGACTTAAGAACCCCGGAGGCCAGAGGTTCAGGCCTTAATCTTCTGGTCCAAATACACTGACCCATTCACTTGGACTTTATAATTAGCCGCCTAATTTTTAATACTGTGCCAGTACCTATGGGAGTAGTTATATTTTCTTTAATTTCTTCCTCGCTCCATTCTGATGGGACACCTCTAACTAGGCCCATCCGAGTGACATTACATGTGGGAAGAAAAGCTTTAAATTTGTTGTCATCTACATTGTCGAGTGTGTTACGCAATTAGGTTATCTGTGTACGTAACCAACCAAAGTCGTGTCGATATAACCTGTGGTTAGCACGGGATTGATCCATCAGCCTGTTTACTGGACACTGGACAGTAGCATCAAGAAAATATTTAAGAACTAGTAGGTAGGTGGGTCACTACGCTCTGCAATGGGTGTGTATCATTTCCCATATTTTACCAGATAAGTGCCATGTCCCCAAGCCTCAAATTCGTTGAAAGGCTACAATATTCCAAATTATCCTACTAAAGATTTTTTCCTGTTTCTAGATGCGAATATTCGAACTTGTTCACGGCGAGCGCGAGCCTTGCACTATTCGGCCTGACAGTGTTCTACAGCGTCGCAATATTCGGCCTGTATCTCTCCGACACATTCCAGTTCGATAGAAGGCCCCCTCAAGCCGTGCCCGATAATTAGACCTCCCTAACGTGTGAACTTGCCCTTAAGGTTTGTATATGCCGCCTTTTCTATTGTGTTAAAAAGGTAGCGTTTGGATTTGTGAGTACGCGAGTAGCACGGCAGATTGATTGTACATACATATATGGAAACTTTAACCTCATTTCACAAGGTTTATTTATTTTTAAATATAAGTTGACAGCACAAGTTTAAGCCAGAGTGTAGTAAATTAAGCATTCGGAATACTTGGTCTACTCCTGAATCGATAAGCATTTATCGTAGAAATAGAAGATCCTCCTCCTTACATTACTATCGGAAGATTTTGCATTGGATAGTGTATTGTGTTGTATTAGGCATTCTTCTATATCGATAGCCTTCACAATTTTAAATTTGAGTTATAGTCTCCATGCTACTCGCCACAGCGGTGTTAAGAGCTCTATATGCAGGTCATATTGCTGATTATCCATTGAAATTAGTCCCAAGCGCTTATACTTTTAGTTAAAATGTAAATCATTATTGTTATTGGCTTAGCAAAGCAGTCATGTATATAAATAAATGTTGCACAAACAGTGTAACTAATAAAGGAAAAATAAAAAATACTTTGTGAATGTAAAATTGTAAACTAACGCAATAAATTATTGCTATCTATTATTAAAAGGTAAAATGTGAATATGTTAAAAGATTTAGTTCATACCAAAAGTCATGGTATCTAATTTCATATATTAATTATTGTAAATTTAAAATTTTGTTATATTGTACTGTAAATACATACCAGGATGGAATTAAGTGAGATTTCGTAATAGTGGATGTTACAGATGTAATGCGTCAATCATCTTCATTGCACAAAGACAAAATTAAAATTATATAAAAATAAATGAGACCCCAAGATTTTCCATGTTGCTGTTTTAAAATTGGTTTGAGACAGAACAGGCATACTGAAAATTAAAAAAAATAGTGCAATTATTACGATAATTTAAATAACAGATTAATTTATTACTGAATATTTGGATTTATACATAAAATCCCTTATTTATAAATTTAGCAATTTCTGTGATTGTGGCTAAGAAATTAACTGAAAAAAATTACTTATAATTGTTTATTTATGTATCTCAGTCAGAAGTATCCTATGTAAGTGAACAAGGTACTGGTCTCAAAAATTGTAAATAATGGTAATAGGTCATCTTTAGGTTCTTTTCTAACTATCTAAGTGTAAGTTTGGATCCTTCTTTGGTTCATTTTATCATTTTCATCAATATACAAAACATCTGCAAGTTGGATGTTAAATGAATATTTTTCTAGCATATATCCCTTCATTCTCCAATCATTTTAGTAATAAATAAAGCTTATTAAAATTCTAGTTATTATATTCGGGTACCTAATCGTTTTCTACGCTAATAAACGTTTTATTGTTATTTACTTTTAAGGACATAGATATATTAAAAGTAAATTTTAATTGAAATCTATTTTGACTTTTATTGTTTTTAGCTAGACTCCCAGATCTTGGGAGTTGATAATGAGGTTCCAACTTTGATTTTCAACTTTACCACTACAGCATTAGGTTCTTGGTTGATTGGGGAAATTCAGTTTCAGGTAGCTAAATAGCTAGCGTGTATACCGTACTTAATAAACGATGCAAATACACTACAACATACACACACACACACACAAAAGATCGACCTGGGCATATGTGCATTGCGAAACAATTTTCTTTTTCTTAAACATTGCCCCACACTAGGAATTTCTCCTGTATCCTGAGTGCGTTTACAAACATTATAAACACACATACACAAACACCCAGACCCAGAACAACTACTTGTAGGTCATACAAATATTTGCTCCGTGTGTAGCGCAGCGCAGTAGTCAACACCTAAACCACTGCGCCAACCGTGCAGTGAAACATTGGCAACAGTTTCTATACAGTTTGAAAAGAAGTACCGACCTTACTCAATCTGAGAAAGAAATTGAAAAAGGGAGGCTATCAAGTCCATTACAGGTGCTGATTGGGAGAAAGAAACAAACCACGTTGAAAAAGAGTATTGGGACAAAGCCCCTCTCCAAGAAATAGACGAAAGAGAATTTATAATTTCCCTTGGAGGCGAAGAATCCAGGTCTGAAAACGATGATGACGAATCTGATACCATGTCGAAAGTTGAAGAAATTAATAATAGTAGCGAAAACAATTGATTAAAATAATTTGTGTTTATTGCAAGCATTATAAATATTCAAAAATGTGTAATGAAATAAAGTTGTGTCCACGGAGGAGCAGCGTCGCATTTACTTATACAAAACGATCTTAGACTAAATCAAAAATGTCACCGTAACGAAAAATCTAGCGCCCTTACTTTTGTCGACTCTTTATTGTCAAGCTGAAATATCATAACAGTCCATATATATATATATATATCAATTTAAATACAAAACGTCATGAATAAAATGACCTAGTATTGGGTTGTATCCTGTAGCGTTGTACAAATGCCACACGTGTCCGCTATTGTGGCGTTGTACAAAGGCTACACATTTCCTCTTACGCGTCGACTGTAAATCAAGTCGACTATTAATCACACAGAGGAATGCGGACGTCACGGCGCGCGTCCCTGCGACCCTGACTCCCGCAGCGAGGGTTCCGACCCTGTTTCCATGAATATTCACCCCGGAACACATCTGCGTGGCCAACGATCAACGTCCGTGGGAACCATACGAGTCGTGTAGCACGTGAAGACGGAACTGGCGCGCTTTTCTACATCAACCAATCATACGCCGCGGCCTGCCTCGATCAACGAATCGGCATCAAGAACGAAGCTGATTCGTTAGTGGTTACCCCACTATCATTTAGGGATAGTTAGTATAGAGATAGTTAGTATTTAAGTGAGTGCATAGCTTGTAAGACACATTATTATCATATTCTACATCAGTGTACAACATCATTGTACAACATCATTATTATATCCATTCCTTGATAACACTCTTGTATCGCGTCATTTTTACACGTCTTATACATTGTACTCCTTTACATTCGTGCAATACATAAAGTTCAATTTATCTGAGTTTTAATTACGCGACACGACCTACGCGCTACAATCCTAAAAAATAATTTAATGTCCATCAGATAGATTTATAAAAAATATTGAACACGTATTTTTTATTTCATTCAAATACTTAGGTATACGTTACGCCGTGGTTGGACAGTCTCCGTGGCGTAGCGGTAGCGAACACGGCCGTTGCGCAAGGAGGCGCGGGTTCGATCCCCGCACAGTGCAAATATTTATATGCATGAATATGAATATTTGCACTGGTCTGATCGTGGCTTGGAAAGCACGTTAAGCCGTTGGTACCGGTTGCCATACGATCATCTAGTGGCAGTCGTTACGGGTTGTTGGAGCCCTCAAAAGTCTAACAATTAGTTTAACTGCAATGCTTAGATATCCCCTTGGGGTTGTGGAGGTCAGACGGCAGTCGCTTCGCGGAAATATCGAAGTTTAGCCAAAATCAGCAGTTAGACTGGTAAAGCGGACCCTAGACTCCAAAGCTCAAAAGCTACGGATGGGACTGGGATTAACGCTGAGATGATGATGATGACGTCACGCCGTGGTACAAAATATACCACGGCGTGACGTAATTAGCCCCCACTCCGTAACTTTAATACGCTATATCTCAGTAGTTTTGAGTAATGTCGACAAAATAAAAACTAGGGATCTTATTTTTTTTTTTTAATATCTATAAGACGGACTAATTATTTTTTTTGGTTTCCATACCTTGGATACATCCCTATTATGACGCCTTATTATCAAAACGACCTTTTATCATCATAAAAAAAGGACATCAGGTATTCTGGTCCAAAAAAAATTGCGCGACCAAACCTAGGATTATTTCCAAGACCTTTAAAAAATATATGACTTAACCCTCTAGCTGCGTATTCTGAGTAGTTATGGCACTTTCCATACATTGGTGCCGATTCTGTTGTTCACAAACTAAACTAATTTGAAGTTCTGTGCATCTTTTTCTTTCTAATTCAATATGAAAAGGATAGAAGGTAAAATTTTAGTTTAGTACTGTCACATTAAGATATTCCATAGACAGTTTAGACGCGATTAAAAACATGACGACTAACATACGCCAGTTCACGTCAGGAGCGCACTAATTTGACAGGTTTAAACTGACATCTTATCTTCTGTCCGTTTCCTAAAGAAATAGAAAGAAAAAGATGCACTTAAGACTTTTTTTCTTAACTAAATATAGCTTGTCTATAAAGTCGTGAAAATGGATATTTCGGAAACTAAAAATTTCAAAAGTAGGGCAACACTAAATCTTAGTGAGTACAAATACATCGAATGTCGAAGAGAGCGGAAGCACGTGGTGAACCTTGAACAAGAAAGGCGTCTAAATTCGATTTTATTTCTAAATTATCTGAAAAATTTGCTTAATTACGTATAATTACAGTATAGCGTAAATAGAAATTTAATATAGTGTGCAACTGTATATAGAAAATGAAAGGAGTGAAGAAAAGGAAAAAGACTGATCCCCCTGATCCTCATACAGATATTACGACGGACTCTTCGGACTCAGACGATGATACGAGCAGGAAATATCTGGTGTATAAGGTACCAGGGTACTCACGAAAGTACCCTGAGAACTCAACAAAAACGGAATTTATTGTTTTTTTGACACATGTAATCGAAAAGAGTTTTACTGACAAGGATAGGCTGGCTCTTTCACATGCTTTAAGGAAATACAGCATAGCTGGTATTTCACACTTGAAATCTATAAATAAATTTAAAATAGGTATAACCTTTGACTTGTCCAACAACGCCAATGTATTTCTACAGAATAAAAAACTCTTGGAAGAATTAGGCTTAAAAGCTTCCATACCAGCAGGTGACACCGAGGTGACTGGGGTTATAACCTCAGTTCCTACTGATCTCTCAAATAAACAGATTTTTACACTTGTCGATAGTTCACGCAACGTCATTCAGGTGAGGCGCTTCATGCGTCGTGTCCGAAGTGACGGTGGTGAGGTTTCATACCTTCCCACACAGACCGTCGCTATAACATTTGCGTCTATCGAGCTACCACAATTTGTATACCTCGAATCATGGCGGCATGAAGTTAAAGTATATGTTCCTCCGGTGAAACAATGTTTAAAATGCATGAAATTCGGGCACATTGCCAAATTCTGCCGCAATTCTGTGGTATGCTCAATTTGTACCCAGAACCATCACTACAAGAGCTGTAACGTCCAACATGAAAATGCAAAATGCTGTAATTGTGGTGGTAATCATATTGCCATCTCAAATCAATGTCCACAAAAAAAAATTAAAATAGAGGAGAGCAAAATTAAATCCAAGGCCATCATGTTCTCTGACTTATTTAAAGAGAACACCTTTCCACAACTAACTAAGACAAATATTGAAACACAGATACAAAACCTTTCCAAATCCGAATTTTTTATGAACATCCTAATACAAATCATTACAAAAATGATACCTATCAAATCAAAAAAATACTCCCATTAATTCTACTTCAATAAAAGAAATGTTATATCAAACTTTCCGAAATACTTCTCATTCCTTTAATAATGGATCAGCTTAATATCATGCAGTGGAATGCTCAGAGCATTACTAGTAATAAACTTCTACTAACACAGTTTCTTTACGAACATAACATTCATATTGCAATCATCTCAGAAACCTGGTTAACGCCAATTAAAGTTTTTAATATAAAAGGATATCAAATAGAAAGAAACGACATTGGTAACCGACATAATGGAGTTGCTATTTTAATACGTAACAATATAAGATATAATAAAATAAATACCTATTCAGATAATTCTCTGCAAAATATATGTGTAAGAATTGTGGTAAATAATAAAGAAATAAGTCTTGTAAGTTTTTATTGTCCTACAAATTGTAGTCCATGTTTCGATAAAAATAAATTTCTAAATTTAATTGATTCAGTTCCTGAACCCATGATTTTTGCTGGTGATTTTAATGCTCATCATACATCTTGGGGATGTAATTCTGTTAATTCCAGAGGTCGAGATATTCTAGAGTGTATTGAAGGAAAAAATTTGGTTTTGCTGAATAGTGGCGAGGTAACAACAGTTGGTTCTTTGACATGGCGTCCGAATGCCTTAGATTTAACTTTGGTTTCACCATCTCTGGCTTTGTCTTGTGATTGGTCGGTGCATAATGATCCACTTGGCAGCTATCATCTTCCTGTAATTATCAATGTTTCTGTAAATAATGATATATATAACAATAATGCTATACATTTACCCATTTACCCTAATTTTAAATTGGTGGATTGGATAATGTATGAACAAAATGTAGATTTACAGTTGTCTAATTTTCATTTACAACATAATACCCCATTGTTAGCGTATAGTGCTTTTTGTGAAATATTGCAATCTGCTATCGTTAATTCTGTACAGCGTAGAAATACACCCATTTCTTCTGCTAATCATAGTCATGTTAATCATACCAGTCGTAGAAAGTTACGTAAAAAACCTCCTCTTCCTTGGTGGAGTAAAAAATGCTCAGATGCAGTCCAAAACTCAAAGTTTGCATATATAAATTTTAAAAACAACCCTTCAGAAGAAACTTATATAGAATTTAAAAAATTACAAGCAATTAAAAAACGTACATTAAAGACTGAAAGGTCAAATAGTTGGGTTGAACTCTGTAACTCCTTTAATCGATGCACTCCGATTTCTGTTATCTGGAAATATATGCGAAAATTTAATAGAACATATAATCATAATGACAATGATGATGTCTGGGTTCAAGATTTGTTACAGAAGTATACTCCTGATTATGTAAATAATCAACCAAATTTCCACTTTGACAGTGAAACTCATCTTGTAAATAACTATTTAAATAAATCCTTTTCAATGCAAGAATTAAAATCTGCCCTTTTTTCTAGAAGAGATAGTGCCTTTGGTTTGGATGGTGTTCCTTATATTATGTTGAAAAAGCTCAGTGATAAGGGTTTACAGTCTTTTCTACAAATATTGAATAATCTTTGGTTGAACAACTACATACCACACTCTTGGAAGACTGACTGTCTAATTCCCATTTTGAAGCCATCTAAGCCCAGATCTAATCCTGATTCATATCGTCCCATTGCCTTAACATCTTGTGTAGGCAAAACTTTTGAGCAATTATTAAAACAAAGGTTGGAATTTTATGTTGAACAAAATAACATTTTACCTAGTAATCAATTCGGGTTTCGTAGGGGTTCATCAGCACGTGAAAGCATCTGTCAATTACAGCTTGACATACAGAATAGTCTTAATAATAAAGAAAATTTAATGTCTGTATTTTTCGATGTTGCTGGCGCGTTTAATAGTGTCAATATTCAAATACTCTGTACTGAATTACTTTCCATAGGAATTCCTAATAAAATAGTGCACTGGGTTTATACTTTTTTAAATGATAGGGAAGTCAGTGTTAAACACAATGGTAAATTATATGGTCCAAGGTTTGCATCTGTGGGAGTTTGTCAAGGAGGGATATTGTCTCCTTTAATGTTTATTCTGTACATCCGTCGTCTGAATCTTATTTTGGGCTCTGATGTTAAAAATCTTCAATTTGCAGATGATTTGGTTGTATATGTATCTGGAAAAAATTTAAAAAATATTAGCCACATCCTTAATAAATCTTTGAAAAGTTTACATGCATACTTTACTTATCTTAATCTTGATATAAATGCACTTAAATCTAAATTGGTTGTCTTTGGTAAAACTAACAATCTTATTCCTTCTGTTTACTATAATGATGTATCTATCCCCGTTTCCCATGATGTTAAGTTTCTGGGTGTAATATTCACGCATAATTTCAAATGGAAAAAATACGTAGAACTATTAAGTACCAGAGCTAATAAGGCTAATAATATTTTGAAATCATTATGTACAACATCCTGGGGTGCTGATCCCAAAATTTTGTTGATACTATACAAATCCCTGATTCGCAGTCATTTTGAATATGGTTTTCTCTGTTATGCTGGAGAAAGTAGGCTTGTTGATGTTTTGGAAAAAATACAAAATAAAAACCTGAGACTCATTACTGGAGCATTTAAAAGTACTCCCATTAATGTAATGCAAGTTGAGTGTAAACTTCCTCCATTGAGGATAAGATTCATTTATCTGAAAGAAAGGTTTTTACTAAAGTTGTATAGTAAGAATAATCACCTTTTAACAAATTTGACACATTCTTCATCATCTCCTAGTCGAAGGTCATCCATTTATATGATTCAGGACTTTTCACAATATATATCTTTTCTTGAAACTCTGAAAATACACAGGTCAACTGTTCTTCCATGTTATCAAGGAGATTTTGCCAGTAAATTCCCTGAAATCAACATCATTATTGATAAGAATTTATCCTCAAAAGAAGATGTTCAAATAAAAACTTCTGAGTTAGCAGGATGTCGTTTAATATTTACAGATGGATCTAAAACTGAGTCCGCAGTATCATTTGCTATTTTTGATAGTTTGTCTAAGTTAGGTACTGGTCATAAAATAAATGCAAACACAAGTATATTCACAGCTGAAGCTGTGGCTATACTTGCTGCATTAAAACAAATTAATCTTAAAAAAGATGAGTGTCGTGAATGGGCAATTCTTAGTGATAGCATGAGTGTACTTGAAAATCTCAAAAATAACAGGCACAATGCAAACATTAATTATTTAATTTCTATTATAAAACAGGTTTGGCTAGGTCTATCCAATGAAAATGTCAAAGTAAAGTTTATGTGGGTCCCCTCACATGTTGGTGTAGTAGGTAACGAACGGGCTGATTTTTTGGCCAAAGTTATTACAAGTTGTTCCGACATTATCCCAGATACAAGCAGTCACCTTAATATCTTTGTCCCATGGATGGATATAGTTTCCCTATTAAAGAAAAGAGCAACAGACATTTGGAAAAGACATTGGAATTTTACAGTTCAAACTGAAAATAAAGGATTATGGTATGCTACATACAATGTTCCAATAGGGACTATACCATGGTTCTGCAAAAGTAATACCTACATTAACAGGAAATTTTACACAACTATTTTAAGGCTTCGTTTTGGTCATTGTTATTTAAATTATCATCTCTTTCGTCTGAAAATGGCCAGCAGTTCTCAATGTGAGCATTGTAACTCCCAGGCAGACCAAACCTTGGATCATATCTTTTTCGAATGCTCATCTTTTGGCATTCAGCGCCTTGTGCTAATGGATGAGCTAATTACAATATATGGCAGTCCAGAGTCCGTACCGCGCTCCATTCAAGCTCTCCTTGTAAATCGTTCCACTTATATGTCCTTGTTCGCATTCGTTGTTAGCACAGTAGGGCGAATCTAATAATAAAAATGTATTTTTCGCAAATAATACAGTATCTGGTTTCAGTCGTTTTGAATAATAGGTAGTCTGTGATTATAATTTGTAAAAATGCTTTGGGACTTCGAAATTTATTTGGAATTCTTGCTTTGTTTGATGCATCGATCAAAGTACTCTATTACTTTGTTTTTCTCGGATTTTGACGTTACGTTTTGTTGATATCAGCTGAACAATGTACATTTGAAATTCAGCTATATAAAATAAATATAAATAATATAAATAAGTTTAAAAACTAAAACAATGAGACGCTAATATATATGTATCACAAAATGGTATATAAAACTAAAGAAATTAACTTTCTTAAACTAAGTAAATGAAAATTAATTACTGAAGAAATGGCAGCATGGTCTCTGATCTTAGCCGGTTCCAAATGGAACAAACGAACAAAAAAAAAAAAAAAAAACATCGAATGTCATCGATTTGTTTTGTAACTTGTTATTTATTGAAATTTGTGTTCATTTTCAACTCTTTTTAAACAAAACATCGAAAAAAATATGAGAAAAGAAAATCGGAGTGAAGCTCGGGAAATTATTTATAAAATGTATCATCAATGTTTGTTAGTACACCGAGCTGGACAAATTTTATCAAATATGCAAGATATTTATGCTTGAACAGTTGCTAAAACAGGTATGTAATCATGTTACTGTTAGTTTTTATCTACTAGAAGTTTCAAATTTACGATTCTAAGACAAAAATAAGGATTATTTACATTGGGCATTTATAGGTTACATTACAAGTATTGTAAGTAGATCATATTGTAGTACGTTTTGATATTTAAGTTATTTAATTTACCGCTAATTTTAAAAACGAATTATATCATGTTTGGAATCAAAATTAGTGCTATCCATCTTCTGATAGAAATTGCATATTATTATTTTTAATCTTTCAGGAAAATGTGAGAGTAAACCCTTTATCAAGATATATATATATATATATTTTTTTAGTGGTATGGCTCCATCGATGACCGATGATTCTGCCAACGTCAAGGTGGAGAGAACAAAGATATATATTAGTTATTCGCTTAAGTGAAGATAGCAGTCATATGACAGCAGTAGCGGAGACGTTTTTAGTGACGCAGCTGACAATGAAAATACTTTTAACGAAGAATATTTGGAATCAGATGATGAAAGCAATTATTATGTTTTGGAATACTTTTCATTGGTAAAATCACGTTAAAACATAATAATAAATATGTATGATTTTATTTTTTATTTTACTCATTTTATTTAAACGCCAGAGATCATAGGTTTGTGTTATCATCAAAACCAGTTTTGCTTTTAGTACAAAATAATGTACTAGTATCAAAATGATTTAATCACATTGACAGGGTTGCTATATGCACGACCGCAGCTCCCTCATTTATTTTCACGACTTTAAAGACAACTTATAACTACTCAGTATGTGCAGCTACAGGGTTAAGTCATTTTTTTTTTTAATGGTCTAGATATTGGTAATAATTCTAGGTCTGACCGCGCAATTTTTTTTTTTGGACCAACAATATATAGAAAGTGCCTGATTTCCTTTGTAATTTATATTTTTTTAACATAATTCTCTTTTTTTTGCAAACGGTACCGTCCGATAATGCAAAAGTAGACTTTAGGCTCTCCGTGCACTTTTGTCTTACTACTACAATTTGTCAAACTATTTTACTGCATTATAAACTTTATCGTTAAAGCATTAAAGCTTGAGGTTGATTGGGAATAACCGACAGTTTCGGGTAGCTTGATCTGCTGTCGTCCGTACCTAAGTGAAAACGGATATTGGACAATCTAACATAGGTCTAGTTGCATAACGCCCACATTTTTGTGGAGGCCGTCAGTTGAGGCCCAGATACTTCATCTGGGCCTCATGTTGGACAGCAGGTGGCGCTTCGGCCCGTACTTTAGCGGTCTGTCGATGCGCCTGCCGAAGGCTGCTCATGCCGAACATGGGAGGGCCGAGCATGCTCCTAAGTATGCCGTATAGACGCCGGCATACTTAGGAGCATGACCGTATATGACCGTAAATGGGGGCCCATTTGGGCGGACTCCCTCCATAAGAGGGAGAACTTCACCGCCCTTCGGGCGCCATCAGGCCACCCAGCGGGCAGCGCTGGCCTACCGCACGGTAGGCTTTGCAGCGGCGTGCGCTCTGGCGGGCACCCCGCCTTTGGAGCCCGAGTCGTGGCTGTTCGCCAGTTTACGAGTGGACGGCGGGGCGCAGGGCGCTAGGTATGCGGCCGGCCCCAGAATAGACGGAGGCCTTCCGGCGGGAGGCGAGAGACGCCATCATCCAACATTGGACGCAGGACTTCGCCTCCGCCGTACTCTCGACGCCATCGGGCCGGTCCTGAAGGACTGACTCGACAGGCGTCATGGGTTCCTCTCCTTCGGTTTGGTGCAGGTACTTTCCGATCACGGCTGCTTCAGGTGCAGGTCGTGGGCCGGGCCGCATCGTGACCTTGTCACGGCGGAAGGCGGATGTTCAGCCGCCTTCTCTCACCCTGAGGTGAGCGCCGGTCGTGAAGCACAGGGGTGCCCGCGCCCGCCTTGCACCGCTCACCACGAGAGTGGTAAAGCCAAGGCCCCTCCCTGTGGAAGGGCAAATGAGGGCTTTGCCGGAGTGCCACTGGGTTTTTAGAGGGTATACTGGGAGGTTATCTCCCGGGGAGTCCCACATACCCCTCCCGTCCCCCGACGGGTGGGGATGCGTAATTGTCATTTTCCCCAGCGACAACAATGCATAGACGGAATAACCTAGCAACGTGACCGTTGTGGTAATATCGCCAAAATTTAATCTGACCATTTTGAAAACAATATCCAGTCATCCCGTGTATCAGAACCATGATCAGAACAAAGCATTTTTTTTTTAATCGTCAATGCTATGCGATATACAAGCATGAATTGTCTTTACGGTGATCAGATTTTGATTTTGGCGACGTGCTTTGGCCCTCGAATTTCGTTTCATTCAAAAGATTTTTAAGGTGATCTATATGCGATCGGCAGTTACAAAATTGCAAGCCTGCGCTACGCCGATGACACGACTCTATTTGCGACCAGCGCGGTCTACTTGGAAGAGCTGCTCCAGATGGAAGCGCCCGACTCAGACGGCATCACCAACAGATTGGTCCGCCTCTTCCCAGCCCACCTGGTCCTCCTCTTGACCACCATCCTCAATGGTGCAATGGGGAGTAACATTTTCCCACAAACGTGGAAAGAAGCCACAGTTATAGGCATTCCCAAGCCCGGTAAGCCTAAAGCCGAACCATCCAGCTACCGTCCCATCAGCTTACTGAAAGTTCTCGGCAAAATCTACGAGAGTCTTATATATAAGCGTCTCAGAGCCTAAGCCGAGAACAAGGGCCTCATCCCAAATGAACAGTTCCGGTTCCGTACCCAACACTCCTGTCCGCAACAAATCCTGCGCATCACTGAACATATACACGCAGGGTTCCTGTGTGGTATGTATACAGGCGTAGTCTACTTCGACATAGCGAAAGCGTTTGACAAAGTCTGGCACAACGGCTTAATCTATAAGCTGTACAAACTCGGAGTGCCTGTCTCGCCCTCATCTTACGGGACTTCCTGTCAAACCGCATCTTCCGCTATAAAATCGAAGGAGCGCTCTCCTCCCCCCGCCCCATCCGTGCAGGTGTTCCCCAGGGCTTTGTACTAGCCCCCCTCTTTTTCACGCTGTATACAAGCGATATCCCGATAAGCGGTAAGGCCCAAATCGCTCTGTTCGCACACGACACTGCCATCTACTGCTCGGGACTCAGCCCTGACCGAATTCGCCTCCATCTCCAAACCGCTGTCAACAAACTGGCTGACTGGTTTAAGAAATGGAGGATAGAAGTCAACCCCCAAAAAAGTGAAGCGGTACTCCACTCGAAACCGCGACTCAATGTCCACGACCCATCTCCATGTCTGGCAAGCCGATCCCTTGGGAGAAGCAAGCCAAATACCTAGGTGATATTCTCGACCGCAACCTCAACTTCTCAGAGCACATTAAGGCGGTCCGCTCACGTGCCGCCTTCGCTCTGGGTCGACTCCACCCCGTCCTCAACCCGCGTAGCAAACTGGCGCTCAAGTGCAAAATGCGCTTGTACACAGCATGCATAGGTACGCCAGATTATGACATACGCTTGTTCAGTCTTCGCACATGCCAAGCCGCGTCATATCCATAGGATGCAAGTAGTCCAAAACCGTTTTCTACGTAAAGCCACAAATGCACCTTGGCTCGTCCGTAATGAGATCCTCCACCTTGATCTCAAAATCCCCACCATCCAGCAGTTCATGAAGCGTCTTTCCAAACGCTTCGTTGACACTGCCGCCAAGCACCGCAATCCCCTGATAGTAGCGGCTGCTAATTATACCCCCTCCACCATCTCCAAGCTTCCCCGCCCAAGGCATGCCCTCACAGACCCTGATGACCCTGTAGGAACACACATACAGCACTCATAGAATTACCGTACCTCCAAACAGTTACCAGTTACCTCCAAACAGTTACCAGTTACCAAGGAATACCAACAACACCTTATTACCAATACGTTTTGACAACATCCATTCAGGAATAATCGAACAACGCCGTCTCGAGAGAGACGCTATACGTTTGACTCATCTGTTGAAAGGAACAAGAGGCCGCCTTGAAAAAGGCGTTTACTGTCAAAGGAATATGATACGTGATGCGTTGCGTGGGTTCAACGACATCACTCGTAAGTACGTTTTTGACACACGGAGTTGATATATCGCAGCGGAGATCTGTACACGAAGACTGCACACGAAGATTACATCGCAGCGGAGATATGTCCACGAAGACTACATCGCAGTGGAATCTTGGCGCGAAGACGACACACGAAGCTGGCGCATCGCAGCGGAGACCTTGACGCGGCGGGCGGCCCTCGACGAAAAGGAACGACTCAGCGCGTCTACCTATATTTATAGATTCACAGCGCGGGCCAGCGGCGCCCCGCGCCCCTCTCCGAGACGCGACGCGTGTTAAAGATCGCAGTAATAATATTGTATTTTATAATTGTAAATAATTAGTCATACCGCAACTTGTACCATAAAAAATGTAGATATAAGCAGGGGTTTTGAAGTCGAATACACAGATCATATCGGACACGCAGTTTTATTCTACCTAAGAAGATTCCTCCTCTAAATTGGTGACCCCGAAGAAAAGAAAGAAAAGAAGAAATATCAAGACTGAATCCCTGCAGAAATTACATAAAAAAAAAAATGTCGAAGAGCGAAGAATTCAGCGATGCATTAGGCGTCACAACAATGAAGAACGACGTAGCTACGATATCGCTACCTGCACGACTACCACCATTTTGGCGCCAAAATCCGCGTCTTTGGTTCGCGCAGTTTGAAGCCGCCGTCGCCGCCAGCAAGATAGGTGACGAGCAGAAATTTAACCTTGTCGTCCCACTACTCGGCTGCAGCGACCTGGAACAAATCGCCGACATCATACTGGAACCGCCAGCCACCGGTAAATACAGCGCACTGAAAGAGAGACTGATTTCCACTTATCAAGAATCAGACCATCGCCAGCTTCAGAAACTCCTCAGCGGTCTCGAACTCGGTGATCAGAAACCGAGCCAGCTGCTACGTAAAATGCGCGACCTAAGTGGCAAACTTCTGTCCGACGAAGCGCTCAAGGTCATGTGGCTTAATCACCTGCCCGCACAAGTTCGCGCAGTATTATCCGTGAACACAGAATCTACACTCGAAGTTCTAGCTGCGATGGCCGACAAAATGATGGAACACTTCGAACCAACAGTCGCCGCAGTCTCCGTAGTTCCCCCACCAGCATCGGTCAACGAAGTACAACAGAACTCCGTCACAAATCTGCAAATCAGCATGCTTTACAAACAAATAGAAAAGCTATCTCTCGAAATCGCCGAATTACAAAGTAATCAGCAATATGCATCACATCGCCGTTCCCGCTCGCACTTTGCTAGCCGTCAACATAGCCGCTCTCGCTCACATTCAAGGTCAAGGCCGCGCGCTAGTAACGCACGTACACCGAGGGACGCCGACTGGCTATGCCGTTATCACTATCGATACGGCGACGATGCTCGTAAATGCGAATTCCCGTGTTCCAAGAGCAAGCAGGAAAACTAAAAAGTACATCGACTGTGGCGGGTGTCGATGTAAACCACACATCTCGCCGCCTATGCGTGATCGACATCAACAACAGAGAAAGATTTCTCGTCGACACAGGAGCCGACATATCGGTATTAGCCGTCCGAAATAAGAAAAATAAACCGACCAAGGATACCTACAAATTGTTCGCGGCAAACGGAACAGAGATTCGTACCTACGGAGAGCGCACGCTTGAACTCAACTTAGGTTTACGAAGAAGCTTCAAATGGACATTCGTAGTCGCCGATGTAAAAACCTCAATACTGGGTGCAGACTTCCTAGTATACCACAAATTGCTAGTCGACCTGCACCAGAGGAAACTTATCGACCGCGTTACCGATCTCAGCGTGAACGCCATCAAAATAAATAACAACGAAGAAACTATACACATGGTCAACCGAGACCACGTATATCACGACATATTGAAGAAATACCCTGATGTTCTGCGGCCGATGTCACTCAAGACTCCAGTGAAGCATGACGTCACACATCATATTGAGACTACAGGACCGCCGATATACGCACGGCCGCGCCCTCTACCGCCGGACAAATACAAAGCGGCAAAACTGGAATTCGAGCGCATGATAGAGATGGGTATATGCAAGCCGTCAAAAAGTCCGTGGGCAAGTCCTCTCCACGTCGTCAAGAAAAAGGATGGGTCACTTCGTGTATGTGGAGACTACCGGAGACTAAATGCAGTCACCGTACCTGACAGATATCCCATTCCACGTATTCAGGATTTTACGTACCAGTTACACGGCAAGAAAATATTTTCAAAGTTGGACCTGAAAATGGCATACTTTTGGATTCCTATAGCTGCACAAGACGCACAGAAGACCGCAATTATAACACCTTTCGGCCTATTCGAATTCAACTGCATGACGTTTGGATTACGCAACTCAGGCCAAACATTTCAACGTTTCATGCATGAAGTTTTACGAGGACTGGACAACATCGTATTCTGTTTCGTCGACGATCTACTTGTCTATTCAAATAACCAGGAAGAACATCGCCAGCACTTACAAATAGTACTCGAACGCCTAAATACCTACGGCGTCAGTCTTAACATCGACAAGTGCGAGTTTGATAAAGAAAACATAGAGTTCCTCGGTTATCAAGTATCAGCAAATGGTATCAATCCCACGCAAGAACGTATACAAGCAATAGTCAATTACCCGAAACCACAGACAGTACAAGAACTAAGAAGATTTTTAGGCATGATTAACTTTTATCGCAGCTGTTTACCACATCAAGCCTGTCGGCGAGTGGCCTACGTGTGTATCCTCGCATACTTTCTTAGCGGGAATCTGTGCCTCAAACCGCCACTCGACGAAAGGTTTTGTTTTATGAGAGTCAGTAGATGCCTGCCTTGACTTACCTAGGTTGATCCTGTTTCAACTGGTGTGCAATGGATGTAATGATCTGCTTCGCTTTGTGACACGATGTATGCCCTCCGAGTTAAGCCCACGCTCGATGTTAACCTCTCCATTCTTTAGTCTGTAGGGATTAAGCAATCATCATTTGCTTGTTATGGAACTAAGTGCACAGGGCCAACCAGACATTATATTATATTGATTAATTTCATATTAATAGATATCTTTCTATAATGATACAAAGGAGGGATGGTCTAATGCCACGCCGTGCTCTACGACATAGCGAGTCGTACTAATCGGCTTTAACATTGGATGTCCTGTATAGTGTGACTCGAGCCCACAGCCTCGAGTTTCGTTTGTTTTAGTCAGAGAACCCACGCACACGGCGTCGAGCTGTATTCACTCAGACGGATCTCGCCCTCAGCGACGATCTAATTTCACCTCCATTCAGAGGCCCAACCGTTGGATTTTACACACACGATCTCGCCCTCAGCGACGATCTAATTTCACCTCCATTCAGAGGCCCAACGCTCACAGCGTTGGTTTTTACACACAGGATCTCGCCCTCAGCGACGATCTAATTTCACCTCCATTCAGAGGCCCAACGGTTGGATTTTGCACACACGATCTCGCCCTCAGCGACGATCTAATTTCACCTCCTTTCAGAGGCCCAACGCTCACAGCGTTGGTTTTTATGCACAGTTCTATAGGACATACAATGATTGCGGTACTTTGTATTACATACATTCGGGAGCTTTCTCACCGATCAAACTATCACGGTACATTATAATTAGATTGCTATTAGATAGTTAATGAATTAACCCTAGGCACTTAGCTTTCGTCAACTGGAGTTCCTCCCAGCTGTCCCGGCACTCGCACAACACTCAGAACAATACTTTAAATATATTTCATTACTTAAATTACTGATAAAGATGGCGGCAACCGACGCGGAACAGGAATGAACCTGTTGCGTTGGTTCGTTAGGTAAAATAACCATAGATTATAAATGACCAAGTTATGGTATTGTCTATTACCTTGTGCAAATTTGTCTATGATCTTGCGAGAATGTCTTCTCTTACAATATTATGAGTGATTTCGCGATAAGTCGCGACACTCCCGCCGGAAACATTTAGAAGAGGGTAATCATTAGGTTCTGCGTCCACTCCCTTATTTTCTCAAGGGCTCGGACTGCAGCTTCACGCTGGCTCTTCGATTCTCTGATAGATCTATCGTGGTTTTCTATGTCATTTGAAGGTTCGCTCAAATCACTATTATCGTCATTGTTGCAATCGTTTCCATTAACGGTTTCATTTTCAATATACGTTTTGTCAATAGCATCAACCGTTGTAACTTCGGTCATTTCGGCATCTATTTGTTTAGGTTCCATATCAGTCGATGTTTCATTTGGACTAGTTTTAGTTTCTGTGTCATCAGTAGGATTTATGTTTATTGCGTTTTCAGGAGCCTTTACCGGTGATTGAAAGAGTTGAAAATCTTTTCTGGTTTCTTGTACAGTTTCATCATGACATTCGTCATCTTCAACTTCTAAAGGATATAAATGTGCAATAGAGCGAGTGAAAATCGCATTTCCAACTTTGACTTTTGCTACTCTAACAAGATCATCAGAGCCTTTCACTAATGACACTATTTTTCCCACCTTCCAGCCTTCTCTGTTCTTATCTCCCTTTATCTGTACTATCTGACCTACTATTGGATTAAGATTTGAAGTAACGCATGGTTGTTTAGGAGAATGGCTGTATCTTTCTCTTAAGCTAGGTAAGTAGCGGTTTTGGAACATTTCTTTGAATTCATCTAGTATAATTCTAGACTTCTTCCAACCCATAATTAAATTCGTTTTTGTGGAAGATCCTTGTATCATCACGTCAGTTTTTACACTCTCAAGAGTGACACATCTGCCGATTTGAAGAAAATCAGATGGTTTTAAAATATGTTCGAGTTCGGTATCAACACAAGTTAATGGTCTACAATTGACCACCGCTTCTATTTCCTTTATCATTGTTAACAAGTGACTATCTTTTAAAAGATGTTTTTGAAATGTTCTTCACATGCAATGCTTTATCAATCCAACTAAGCGTTCATAAAAACCTCCATGCCATGGTGCGAGTTCAGGTATAAAACGCCATTTTATTTTATTCACAACACAGTACGCCTTTGCTACTATGTCGGAAATCAACTTAAAATGCAAAGCATTGTCTGAAGTTATAAGTGTGGGTATTCTTCTAGTTGAAATCATTCGTCTTAAAGCAAGTAGTCCTTGTTCAGCTGAGAGATCTTCAACCACTTCGAGATGTACAGCTCTGACAGCAAGACAAGTGAATAAGCATATCCATCTCTTACTTGAGCCGTTATCTGTTTTAACTAATATTGGACCTAAATAATCAACGCCAGTAAAGGTAAATGGTTGGCTATAGTTCACTCTTTCAGGAGGTAATGCTGGTGTGGATGGTAGTTTATATGGTCCCCCACCATGTTTCATGCAACGGAAACATTTACTCAATATTTTCTTAACCTGGCTTTTACCTTGAGGTATCCAGTAAGTTTCACGAATTATACTCAATGTGTGGTTGACGCCCACATGATAATTTCTTTCATGTGTATCTATGATTACCTTAGAGGTGAATTCACAATCTTTCGGTATGATTATCGGATATCTTTTATCAAATGCCCAACCGGCATATTTCAGTCTGCCTTTGCAACGCAGTATACCGTCGATATCTTTAAAGAGACCTAAATTTCGACTAAGATTAGTTTCCTTTCCTTTCAATTCGTCTCCAAAATGTTCAGCTTGTAATTTCTTAATTTCTTTTAATATGTTGTTTTCAGAGTGCATTTTTTCTGACAAATGATCTAGTGATTCTTGTAGCTGGGGTTCTTCAGCTACTTTTTCAGACATATCCTCATCTTGTGTAATATTCAATTGTAGGCTTTCTGCATTTGGCAGATCCTCCCCCGCTAAAAAAGTAATGGTATTTAGTGGAACAAGCGGCCATTCTGATTGGTCCAACTTTAAGAATTCCGGTCCTAGTAACCAACATGACCTTTCCTCTTCCGAAGCATATGGTCTCGTTGCTGCATCCGCAGGGTTTTGATGTGATGGAACATGTCTGAGTACCAAGTTCCTATTTAGTTTTATTTCCTCCAACCTTCTTGTTACAAATGGTGTAAGCAGTTTGTTAGAATTATACCAGTCTATCACAATCTGGCTGTCTGTCCACAAGGTTTGCTTATTGATTTGTATTGGTAAAAACTTGAGAACATATTTAATCAGTCTACTTCCAATAAGTACACCGAGTAGCTCTAATTTAGGAATACTTAAATTTTGTTGATCTTTTATCGGTACGAGTCGTGATTTTCCTATTATGAAATGTATATTAATTCCCTGTACTAGGTAGACTACTGCAGCGTAAGCCTGCAGTGAAGAATCGCAGAAACAATGTAGTTCAGCTAACCCATCGATAGAGCTAATAGTTCTACGAGGTATGCAAATATTCTCTATATACTTTATGTCTTTTACAATGGTTATCCAACGCTCTTTCGCATCAATGTCTAATGGACTATCCCATTTTACTTTTTTCTTCCATAGATCTTGTAAGAAAATTTTTGCAGATAGCATACTGGGTACACTAAATCCACACGGATCGTATACAGCTGCTATCGTTTTCAAAACTCCTCTTTTTGTGCATTTATTATTTTCATTTACTTTTGCTCTTAAGCTTAATGTATCTTGATCTAAGTTCCATTCTATACCGAGTAATTTTATCGTACTGTTAGGACATATATCCCTTTCTGGAATCTGTTTTATAAATTCTTTAGAGTTTGAACTCCACTGTCTTAGATTCATGGAAATTTCATCAAATGTATTTTTCAAATTATGGTATAGCATTACTGCTTCATTAACAGTGTTTGATCCAGTCAGAAGGTTATCTACATAAATATCATTAGCGATTTTCTGTATATATTCGAATCTTGAACATTTTAGATGATGTTTGACTGTAACGTTTAGTATAAATGGTGATGCTGTAAGACCAAATGGAACACGGGTAAATCTTAGATGGATGAGGTTTTCATCGGTGACTGGTTTATGAGGGTTCTTCAACCATAAGAATCTTGTCACATCTCTATCTAATTCTTTAAGCCCAATTTGAAGAAAAGCTTTTTCAACATCTGCTACTATTCCAATTGCGTGACATCGGAATTTAATTAAAAGTCCTGTTAAATCTTCCAATAACAGAGGTCCGCAATAAAGATGCTGATTCAGACTTTTACTGTCCTTGACATGTGCTGATCCATCATAGACTATACGTTGTACTTTCCCTGATGTAGTGATGCAGTGATGAGGAAGGTAATGTACTGCATGGTTTACTTGTCTCTTAGGGACTTCTTCAATTATTCCATTACTCCCCTGATCTTTGATTATATCATCATACGACGTGAGTGTAACTGCATCTAATCTTTTAAGTAAGCCTTTGAGCCGACCAAATGCCAGCCCAAAGTTGGATGGCAATCCGGTTGGACTATCGCTCCATGGCCAGCTGACATAATATCTGTGATCTTTATACTCTGTAGTTTCATTAAAATGCTTGATAGCTTCTTCATCCCTATTCGCTTTAGGTGAGTCTGTTATACCTATGGACTCCAAGTCCCATAAACACTTCAAGCTTTCTCTGTGTAATGGTGGATCTAGTTGATTGAAACTGTCATTACCAGAATTTTCAAAGTATGTAAGTACTGATAAACGTTGCCTGCTTTTGGTAGAGTTTATTCTACCAGAAACTATCCAACCAAATTCAGAATATATCAAATACAAATCTTGTCCTATTTGTATTTTATCAGTTGCCATTATAGAATAATAATGATCATTGCCTATCAATATGTCAACTCGGTCAAGCAGTGACCCATCATCAGCTAACAGATATTCACCAGGGTTCTTCCACCCAAGTAAGTTTTCCTCTGGATAAGGTACTCCTGGGGATATTGATGGTATAACGTTGGCAAATATTGACCTGATTGTATTATGATTTGTCATAATATCTATTCTCACTAATGAGCTTGTTATCTCTCTAGGGAGTTGAGATCCAAACGTAAATATTGCAAGGTTATTTCGTTCTTCCTCTTGAAGATTCAACTCTTTAGCCATAGCTTCTGTAATATAGCTTCTCTCACTTCCTGTATCTAACAGTATCCTACAGTTTCTTCGGCTATTACTGTGGCCTAGTACTGTGACAACGGCTGTTTGTAATATTGTGGACCCCTTTCCGCTTACATGCATTACATTTGTCGATTCTTTTTTATTTTGACTCTTCGGCTGTACTTTGGTAGGACATAAAGCTTGGTTATGTCTTCCATGCCTGCCACAGAAGTGACATCTTCTTTTATTAGGGCAATGAGCACATTGATGCCCCCGTTTAAAACAAATAAAGCATTTATCTTGAAGTCTTGCTTTCCTTTTTTCTAGAGTATTAAACTTTTCACAATCGCTATTGTAGTGTTCACCATTGCAGAAAATACAATTGAAGATCTTCTTTCTTTTATCAGAATTGTGGAATCTCTTTTCTTTAGTTGTATATGGATCAAATCTTCTCTTCAGTCTGTCACTATTTGGTTTGAAATTGTGTTGAAATCCTTTCAATGGTCTTTTACTATGTGTGAAAAATTTCTTTGACGTTGCAGGTCTCCTTCTTTCAATATTAGCAGCAGCCTTTATATGCAAAATTTCTGTAGTGTATAGACTTTCAACAGCACTACTTGTACAAGGTTGTTGAGTTATCCTTATAGCGTCTTCTTTAGTGGATATTATCAAGGATAGATGCGTTAAAATGCATTCCACAGTAAATGCATCGTCAGATCCAAGTCTCATCTTGGTATCATAGATTAGATCAGTAGGGAATTTTTCCATTATTAAAAATCTCATTTGATTCGTATCAGTATTCTCTCCCATGGATTGAAGTATTCTCAAGTGACGTTGAATTTCATCCAATGTGGTTCGGCATTCATCCAGTTTTACTGCTTGTTTTATATTATTAATAGCTCTATGATGCGCATGAATTACTTCTTGTTCCTTTCCATATCTGGCCTTCAGGATTTCCACCGCAATATGGTAATTTTTATTTGTCGTGTTTAAGCCTTCTATTAGTTTAAGAGCATTGCCCCTTACTGAACTCTTAAGGTATAATAATTTATCTACATCAGTGAGTGATCGTTGATTAATGCTAGAGTTAAATTGATCCCAAAAGGAACACCATTCTAAAAGATCGCCTTCAAAGTGAGGTAGATTAAGGTCAGGGAGTTTGCTGTAAGTGGGTGAGTGTAACTTAATTGGAAGGTTGTTTTCACATTTAGACTTAATCTTTGTGTCCAGTTCGGCTACAATATCTTCCCCATTTAGTTGGTATGTTGTTAAGGTTGAGATCTCATCTGGGTCTGGATTCGTGGAAATATTGAAAAAATTATACAATTCCGATGAGAATCGTGATAATAATGATCTGAGTTTAGCCAGTTGTACCTTTGCTTCCTCTAAATTGTCATCATTTAAATTAGTGGATAGATCATGTGCAAGTGCAGAGATGGTTTTGATCTCATTGGCAATTTTAGTCAAACGGTTCATTAATATTTCTTCCATTTCAGGTTTTCTGCAAAGTTATATACCCATATGACTATCATATACTACTATAACCTTATATACCAACATGTGAGTTATGAATCTAACTATATCCATTTCATTTGGAAATTATTTACTTTTACTAATTTAACAAAAATGTAACTCTCCTTTAAGTATAGGTTTCATTTAAAATTCACTTGGCCTTAAATTTCAACTGAAAACTTATCAAAGAATGAAAAAAAATAAAATATTTGTTTACAAGTAAGTACTAGATGAGTACTCATTAATAAATAGTCCTTCTTTTCATAATTATCATTTACCAACATCTTCATAAATTATGCATCTTAATTGTCATTGCTCTCCGACATGCAGTTTAATATAAATGTTATTGTCTTGAAATAACAACAGTTTACAGTATTATTTTATAATTAATATTAAAGCATAATTATTTTACTTTAAACTTTACTCATGTACAATCATATCCAAACAGCCAATACCTGTTTAATATTTATGAAAGTACCAATACTTTCAAACTTTAATTTAAACTCTGATTCTAGGACAAAAATAAAACTTTCTTGAAGTTGCTTTTGTCATATGTAGGTATGCATGTGTTTAATTTTCTAACCATTGATTAATTTAATCTACTTTAATTTCAGGGAACAGGCAATATTCCAAACATATTGCTGTCAATGACTGAATTATAATTAAGGTTGTGGCCAGGTAAATAATAAAAATGGAAGAATTTCAAGACAAATAAGTTAATTGATTATCTTAAAATTTCATAGGGATTTTCCTATGAGAATTTCAATCCAAAATAATATGAGAGTAGATGTTGTAGTTTCTCTTGAGTGCACTTTCAAATAATAACTATTGTCCAACTATACCTAGTGCATTATAATGCCTTCACTTGGTTTAACTTTAAATAAGTATTGGTAGCCAAATAAATCTCCCTCTCAAATTAACATAAGAAGCAAGTTCTTTCCTTTCAAGTGTGTAAGTAGGTACATTGAGAAAAGAAGAAAAACTTATTAAATAACAATGTATTTCTCTGTTTAGACTCCGTAATTTTGTAATTTGTTCACAGTAAGTATCAATTAAAACTGTTTAAATCCTTATGGTATTCCCACATGGCCTTGAATTCTGAAAAATTTGAAATTCGGTACCTTCGACGTACTACCTACGCATAAAATAATTACTTTTCATACCTTAATTCACAGATCCGAAACTAGATCGATTGAACACTCTTTTAGTGTTTATTTCACAGGTTACACGAGTTTACAGCAAGTATTAACAACTTTTTTGAGTAGTTGAAAAAGTTTTTCACGTAATGGCGTCTGTTGGCGTCTGTTGTCGAACTTTGAACGTTGACACGAATATGAACGAAAACGAAGCGTCATTCTTGATAAGGCAGCGTACACATAGTCACGTTTTTCTTCAGAGTATCATTTTCATTTCCGGTACATATCTTGTATTATTTCGATACCTAAAATCGTATGAATATTCCAGTAACTGTGCCGTGACACATGACAATAGTATTAGTAAAACAACAATGACAATTTTGTCGATAGCGAACATGCTTGTTATAACCTTGACTCATAGCGAAAACGAATTTCAGACGCTTTCACACCATTGACTGCCTCCAAGCTTCTCTTAAGCTCCAGCAATTAATAGGACACACCATGGAATCCTTACTTCATTAAAACAATTGTGATGGTTGTTTACGTAGCTACCACGGCTTTGTACCACATAGAACATTGTCCCGCCATTGCGTACAAATACAATCAAGCAGCAACACACGTTTTAGCAATTATAACCCTTTTAAGCTGAAACGACTTTCACCATGGCTATTAATAATATTCATATAGCTTGATCATAAACATAAAATAAAAGCGTCATATGCATGCAGCTTTACCAACAAAATGACTGGATGAGTGAGTGAGTGCGCCGGAATCAGTTTCTAGAATGAACACTGCCATCCGTGTTCATTACATGTTTTAAATAAATTGAAACCTTTCAACATGAAACAATTTACACCCCTTAAGCCAAGGCAAGCATCATCAGACCCTAGGATTCAGTACAATCACATCCCAGCATCTCCACCATGTCGGCGAGTGGCCTACGTGTGTATCCTCGCATACTTTCTTAGCGGGAATCTGTGCCTCAAACCGCCACTCGACGAAAGGTTTTGTTTTATGAGAGTCAGTAGATGCCTGCCTTGACTTACCTAGGTTGATCCTGTTTCAACTGGTGTGCAATGGATGTAATGATCTGCTTCGCTTTGTGACACGATGTATGCCCTCCGAGTTAAGCCCACGCTCGATGTTAACCTCTCCATTCTTTAGTCTGTAGGGATTAAGCAATCATCATTTGCTTGTTATGGAACTAAGTGCACAGGGCCAACCAGACATTATATTATATTGATTAATTTCATATTAATAGATATCTTTCTATAATGATACAAAGGAGGGATGGTCTAATGCCACGCCGTGCTCTACGACATAGCGAGTCGTACTAATCGGCTTTAACATTGGATGTCCTGTATAGTGTGACTCGAGCCCACAGCCTCGAGTTTCGTTTGTTTTAGTCAGAGAACCCACGCACACGGCGTCGAGCTGTATTCACTCAGACGGATCTCGCCCTCAGCGACGATCTAATTTCACCTCCATTCAGAGGCCCAACCGTTGGATTTTACACACACGATCTCGCCCTCAGCGACGATCTAATTTCACCTCCATTCAGAGGCCCAACGCTCACAGCGTTGGTTTTTACACACAGGATCTCGCCCTCAGCGACGATCTAATTTCACCTCCATTCAGAGGCCCAACGGTTGGATTTTGCACACACGATCTCGCCCTCAGCGACGATCTAATTTCACCTCCTTTCAGAGGCCCAACGCTCACAGCGTTGGTTTTTATGCACAGTTCTATAGGACATACAATGATTGCGGTACTTTGTATTACATACATTCGGGAGCTTTCTCACCGATCAAACTATCACGGTACATTATAATTAGATTGCTATTAGATAGTTAATGAATTAACCCTAGGCACTTAGCTTTCGTCAACTGGAGTTCCTCCCAGCTGTCCCGGCACTCGCACAACACTCAGAACAATACTTTAAATATATTTCATTACTTAAATTACTGATAAAGATGGCGGCAACCGACGCGGAACAGGAATGAACCTGTTGCGTTGGTTCGTTAGGTAAAATAACCATAGATTATAAATGACCAAGTTATGGTATTGTCTATTACCTTGTGCAAATTTGTCTATGATCTTGCGAGAATGTCTTCTCTTACAATATTATGAGTGATTTCGCGATAAGTCGCGACAAAGCCGAACATCAGCATGAATTAAACAAGTACCTACACAACAGCAAGAAAAATGATAAAACTCCGATACAATGGACACCAGAAAGCGAGCAAGCTTTTGAGAAATGCCGACAAAGCATTCTCAAGGCCACAACACTTACGCACCCGATTCCCAACGCAATATTACGTCTATACACAGACGCGTCAAACACTAGCATTGGCGCTGTATTAGAACAAAAGGTCGATGGCGTATGGAAACCACTGGCATTCTATTCAAAAACATTGAGTGATACGCAAAGAAAATATAGCGTATATGATCGCGAATTATTGGCAATGTTCACCTCAATTAAACACCTACGTCGGCTGATAGAAGGCAACGACGTAACAATATTCACCGACCATAAGCCATTAACGTATGCATTATCAAGACCGCCCAGTACCAGCGATACACCGAGAAGAGAGCGTCAACTACATTATATAAGTCAGTTTTGCTCGAAAATTCAATACGTTCACGGTAATAATAACGAAGCGGCCGACGCCCTATCTCGTATAGAAGAAATCGACTTGTCGCAATCTACGATCGACTACAATCAACTCGCTAAAGACCAAGAGAACGACGACGAACTCAAGATCAGCATGACCAACCCGAATCTGAAGTTTGCAGAAATCACATTGCCCGGAGGTCAACGACCTATCATATGCGAAACATCAACAGGCAACTTACGCCCGTACCTACCAGCGTCTTATCGTTTTGTAGCGTTCAAAGCACAACACGAACTCAGCCACCCAGGTGTCCGTACGACAAGAAAGATTATTGTCACTAAATTCTTTTGGCCGAATATGAATAAAGAAGTCGGTATGTGGACAAGGTCATGCATCGGATGCCAGCGCGGGAAAATCCAGCGACATGTTATCAGCCCGCTCGGCGAGTTTCAAAAATCAGCGCGTTTCGAACATATTCACGTAGACATTGTCGGACCACTTCCGCCGTCTAATGACTATAGATACCTAGTCACGATGGTCGACCGTTGCACTAAATGGCCCGAAGCAATACCTACTCGTGACATCACCGCCGACACTGTTGCCAAGGCAATTTACGAGGGATGGATAGCGCGATTTGGCTGCCCCTTACGTGTGACAACGGATCAAGGCAGACAGTTCGAGTCGTCATTATTCAACGCACTGATGAAGAAATTTGGCATAACACGGATTCGAACCACCGCATTTCACCCTCAAGCAAACGGTCAAGTCGAACGATGGCATCGAACCTTGAAATCCGCACTTATGGCGCGAAACGCCGGCGTACACTGGAGCGAGGAACTAGCGACCGTACTCCTCGGTTTAAGAACAGTTTTACGTGAAGATACGCAAGTCAGCCCAGCTCTCATGACATACGGGTCAACATTAAGAATACCGTCAGATTTTTTCACGCCTACACAGCCAAAAAACGACGACGCAGAATTCGCCCGTCAGCTGACCGAAACAATGTCGACACTATCTCCAAACAGCAAGTCACATAGCAACAACAGAAAGATTTTCGTGTACAAAGACTTGGCTACGTGTACTCATGTCTTCGTGCGTAATGATACCGTACGAAGCCCACTGACTCCACCTTACGAAGGCCCATTCAAAGTTCTACATCGCGGCAACAAACAATTTACCATTCAGATGCCCCTACGAACATCTGTCATCACAATCGACAGACTCAAACCAGCACACTTACTCAAGCAAGAAGAATCTACTACTAGAGGAACAACAGACGCACGTGACACTCGCCGCACACATACATCGAGCGCTAATAATGAGCCGCGGCCGCTGACCCCGCCGACCTCGAGTACAACCCGCAAATCCTACGTCACTCGCACAGGACGCACCGTTAAAAAAAACGTACGATTCGCTTAAGAGGGGGATGCTGTAGGAACACACATACAGCACTCATAGAATTACCGTACCTCCAAACAGTTACCAGTTACCTCCAAACAGTTACCAGTTACCAAGGAATACCAACAACACCTTATTACCAATACGTTTTGACAACATCCATTCAGGAATAATCGAACAACGCCGTCTCGAGAGAGACGCTATACGTTTGACTCATCTGTTGAAAGGAACAAGAGGCCGCCTTGAAAAAGGCGTTTACTGTCAAAGGAATATGATACGTGATGCGTTGCGTGGGTTCAACGACATCACTCGTAAGTACGTTTTTGACACACGGAGTTGATATATCGCAGCGGAGATCTGTACACGAAGACTGCACACGAAGATTACATCGCAGCGGAGATATGTCCACGAAGACTACATCGCAGTGGAATCTTGGCGCGAAGACGACACACGAAGCTGGCGCATCGCAGCGGAGACCTTGACGCGGCGGGCGGCCCTCGACGAAAAGGAACGACTCAGCGCGTCTACCTATATTTATAGATTCACAGCGCGGGCCAGCGGCGCCCCGCGCCCCTCTCCGAGACGCGACGCGTGTTAAAGATCGCAGTAATAATATTGTATTTTATAATTGTAAATAATTAGTCATACCGCAACTTGTACCATAAAAAATGTAGATATAAGCAGGGGTTTTGAAGTCGAATACACAGATCATATCGGACACGCAGTTTTATTCTACCTAAGAAGATTCCTCCTCTAAAACCCCATAACCCTCCTCCAAGAGGCCAATAGGGCCACTAGTACAACACTCAAAAAAGACCGACCTACCGACCTCGCCGCCGAGGTCCATCGCGACGCGTTCAACGTAGTAGACCCCTCCCCCGTCCCTTGTCCGATGAAGGCCAGCCCGCGCCGCAGCTGAGCCAGTAAATATAATTTCCCAACCATAACCTCCGAGTTTGTCTCGGACGTTTCTTCTCAGAGCTAGTACTAGGAAACGCCGCGGTCATCAAACCGAATTTAAACAAATATTCGATCCAGCCGTGCCTTGCTGTTCTCTCCAGCGACGCCCTAAGCCGAGGTTCGTACCCCACAGGGGATGCCCTTAGCGTGTAGTCGCTTAGTTTTTTAGTCGCCCTGGCTGGAGGCTTTAAATTCATTTAAGGCATCCACAGGAAAGTCCGGTTAAGTAGTCACGACTTCCCAAGGTCAACTAAGAGATGTCATATAAAAAAAAAAACTCAAGATGCCAGATGGAGCGCGTAAGTCTTAAGTTTGGATTAAAAATTAATCTGAGTAAGACGAAAATCATGATCGTCGACCATGCTGGTAATAATTCGCCCGAGGTAGCACAGATCGCGAATTGTGACGCAGCCGATTCGTATGTCTACCTAGCTGCTCTGTAGGCCTAGTATGAGTTTTCATTACGAAACTCGTTCGCAGATATCGAGCGCGTTTGACTCAGTGATTGGCCCGCTTCAAGGTCGTAAGAACTCTCAACCAATGAGAGCGCCAAACGCGCTCGATACGATCGAACGAGTTTCGTATTGAAAACTCATACTAGGCCTACTGGTGTCAAACAATGGCGGTACTGTGGATGAGATGAGGCGGCGCATGGCCATGACAAGAGGGGCAATGGACATCTCAAGAAAATATGGAGGAATCGCGACATAACTAACGCCACTAAGATCAGGCTCGTCCGAGCACTAATATTCCCCCTATTTCTCTACGCAGCTGAAACGTGGACGTTATGGCAATTGGAAAAGAAAAAGATAGACGCTCTAGAAATGTGGTGTTGGAGAAGAATGCTTGGGGTATCATGGACAGTTTAGAACAAACATTTATATACATCGGCATCGGCATCAAACAGTCTTTCAGAAATACATAGTACAGTCCCGTATACTCTGATTTTTCGGTCACGTATCAAGGGGTAATAGTGACTCCATAGAACGTTTGGTCGTCCAGGGCAGAGTGGAAGGTCACCGATGAGGTGGACCGACCAAATCAAGTCGGCAGTGGGAGGACCTATTAATAAATGCTCCAGAGTGACGCCCAACAGGGATAGATGGAGATAGCGCGGCGTGTAACATTAGCGTCTCGGATTCAGTCATAGTGACCACGACCGTTCTGTCAGGAGCGAATTGAAGATTTTTTTTTTTCTTTCTTTTATGGCTTCGCACGGTTTGTGCATTTAGCCAATGTTACGTAATGAATTGTTCATGTCGAAAAAGACGGCGTGATGCGTCTTACGATGGAGGTTTGAGACAGTCATGATGTGACCACTATGCTGCGATATTTCACAGTTCTTTATGAATTATTTACTGAATGCCCTTTTTACTACATAAATCACGCACTTTTATTTAGTAAACACTATAAATAATTTTAAAAGTCCAATGAAAAATGAGCGTGACACTCAGCTAACTTTCCCGCCAAAACCTCGAAGATATGGTGTACATAAATAAGAGTATTCTATTCTATCATAAAAGAAACAAAGTATTGTTTAAAATTTGTTTAATGTGATCATTTTTAGCTAGCATAGTTTGACACATGTCCGAAAGTAGCTGTAGATCGCCCTCCAATTCGCCTTTTACGTGTAGTGTCAATTTAATCACAAGTACCTGTAAAAAGAAAATATATTTTTTTTATAAATAAGGTTTACACATCCATTTTGGTGAAGCTAAACTAGCATAATAGAATTTGTTTCTTGACGGATTGAGGTTTACCGAAAATGTAAATAACAGTAACCTCACCTAGACAAGATTTTGATATTTCCAAATTCGTTTTCTCGTTCACACTGAAAGTTTAACAAGCGATCTTATACGACTTTGGAGTTAAATATTAAATCAAACAAAATTATAATCACCTATAAATTTCGAGGCTGCGCTAAAGTGCCGGTGCATCTGTGAAAATAAACAACTTATTGAAATATAATTTTAAGAGGCAATATTTGTTTAAAATATTTGGGTCACGTTCAGCCATCCAAGGAAGTTTTAAATGCGTGGTAATCAGGGTTGCGCATTCATAAAGCATTGTATCATCATTCAAATTTCGATATTTTATCTTCCAATCAATAGGAGATTCTTTTACATATTTAGTATTGGATATACAGATTCTAAATTATGAAGTTAAGAATAAGGTGCCAAAAAAACATGCACAAAATTCAGCTTGTGTAGAGCATAAATAAAAATGTGATTGGTAAACTAAATTAGTACAGGGGCCATTTTAATCGGGAGATATTTTGAGAGTTTTACTGATAATTACCTTGTTGGTGAGCTTGTAGTTTATTATCCTGTTGAAGTCTAAATCCCACTGAATCTGTAAAACAGAAGGATCATGGTTAGGGACCTAGTTTAGAAATTAAGTAGGTACAATATTATGTGTAACATTCTATCAGATAAACCGGTAGGTGAGGATTCAGCAAAACCTTTCAGATTGGTGCATGACATAAAGTTCATCATTTAAATACTTTTTGTGGTAATAATTGGAGTGAGTTAAAAACTCAATAATTATGGAATGCAATAAATTATTGAGTATTAGAAAAAAAACTTGTCTTTCAAAACATGCATAAATCCAGCTCTCATTTATAGCCTTATATTACTGGTCTTTGTCAGGCCATCAATTAGTACAAAAATATTTACAGAAGCTACTGTGATATTTACCTATTGAGAAGATTTCCAAACGTGAAGAATGCCCACAAAACTATAACAAAAAAAAAAAAACTGAGTATATGGACTAAAATAAAATCATAGTAAAACACCAATGAAAACAGTACTTACACTTTATAAACTGGCATCATAAGGTGATAATATAATAAGCAAATTAAAAGTAGAATTTATGAAGTAAAATTTTATTTGACACTGCCTTTCCATTTGAGAATAACAGAAAAAAGCAAATAGAAAGTCAATGCCTTGTCTAATGCAACATTTATCGCTTGCGGTGGAGCTGCAATGTGTTGCGACGGATCCAGGTGGCACGACGGGAACCTCCCTTGGTCTGTGAGAAGCGATGACCCTTGCCAAGACCACGGGAACTGCGGCCAGCAGATGTAAGACCACGCATCTCACGATGCTTGTGGACTGCATTTACTATCCAGTTGATCTTAGGATCCCTGCGGATAGCCTAAGAAACAAGAAACAGATTATTTTTTGTTCAGAAGGGTGTGCACTGTAAATAATTATATTTCTATCAGATTAAAATGGTAGGTGAAGATTCAGCAAAACCTTTCAGATTGGTGCATGACAAAATGTTCATCATTTGAGTATTCATTCTTATTTAAGAGGTGGTGAAGCCCATAAGGGTGTACAAATGGTAGACTGAATAATTACCTTGTGTGAGGGGTCAACGAGGATGACTTCAAAGTATTTGTATGAAGAGTCCTGAGCCACCCAGTAGGAGTTGAGCACACGCAGACCTCCACAACGACGGCCAACACGCTCCTGTGGGCAAAACAAGTATTCCATCATAAAGAGTCATTATTAGTTCTAGTAAGAAAAACACTATTGTTTATGGCTTGAAAACAATCCCGCCTGATGGTAAGCAGTGATGTAATCATTGATGGTAAAGCACGTTAGTTTATAAAGAGCCCTCAAGAAAAATTTGTGAATAGGAAGGAAGACGGAATTGAGCAAGGCGATCCAAACCCAACAATTCTGGCCCAGAGGGAAATTGATCTGGAGACACTCCACAACCAAACTCCCAAAACATTAACATTTGTTGCATCGGACTCAGCACACATCGCAACAAATCTGACCCAGATCAGTCCTCTGTACAGCTTCACTAGACATCACGCGGTTAAACTTTACTTAATGGACTGCTGAATTTTAGGGTTTTTTGGAAGAGGCGATGGGGGGAACCCTCCCCCTGAAGGGGGGATGATGAAAACTTATGGCTATAGAGAAATTGAAAATTGACAATTTTGAGGTTAGGTCCAATGATCAAGGGATATGGCGAAACAATTTGCGTGATTTTTAATTTATCATGCCAGATTTATTTACTGCAAGTAGATTTTAATAAGAAATAAAAAAAACATTTTATCTGGCGCTTCGCCGGCCGCTGCCACGGCAAGCTCGCTAAAAATAATGATTTTAAATAAATAAGTCTTCAACAACAAGTGTACAAAACGCAATGACACCAAAAAGACCCGATTCATAACCTAAAATTGTGAATTGAACATTGTTTTTTTGCATTAATTTCTCGGAAACTACGTTTTCATCACTCTAAATTTTACATAGAGGTTTCTTAGGCCAAGGTCTTTCCTAGAAATCTTGCCGCCCACTTCAGCGGCCCATAAAGTAAAGTTTATCCGTTATGGCCTGCCACCGAGAGTATTTTCTTAACAGATTTGAAAGGTGCAATAGAAACATAGCTATGTGCTTATTTACAATGGGATAGAGTATAACTCATCTCTCATTGTATCTAACCTATAAATCAACACATGAATGTTTAAAATTGAACTTACCTCGGCAATGGACTGTAGGTTGCGTGTAGGCTTCAGCTGGTTTACACCCTGGCTCTTGGGCTTACCGTAGGTGGCACCCTTAGGCACGGGGCGCTTGCGGCCACCACGACGCACACGGATTCGGAAGATAACGTATCCTGAAAACACATTACATCAGTATCCTAAACTATTGAAAACACCACGTGTGTGAATGGGCCGGTCAAAAAGTTATATTTCTTACCCTGTTTGGCGCGGTATCCCAGCCTCCTTGCTTTGTCAGGCCTAGTAGGCCTAGGGGCACGATGCATACGAGTCAACTGACGGTACTGCCATACTCTGACACGCAAGAGGAATCGCATCACATCGCTCAACTTTTTTCTGTACAACTCCTGAATATATCTGTACGCTCCCATCTTGGACAGGTGCCTGTGGCAGACCTAGCAACAAAATCAATACATATTGATCAGAAGTCACATCATCGGTCTGGCCACAAATAGAGCGATTCTACACCCATCATGTATGCCATCACGAAACCACTGAAATATTCGAATCGAATAATAAATACACTGCAATACAATAACTTTGAACTGTTACTTCACTTGTTAAATAAAAGCACATCGAAAATATCAAATGATAGCTTAAATATTTCAAGATTCTTAGGGAAAAAATTCAACGTACGTCTCGCGTACTCCACAGGTAAACCGGAAAAGAAAACTGACAGAAACTTTTGAGTCAATGGACAATGGTTGCCTGTCAAAGACAAAATGAATTTATTTTGTCTATGCCGCGTTTTATTTTGTGTAAGCTAACTTAGCTATGCATCCCTAGTCTACGTAAGTACGTAGACTAGGGATGCATTTTTTGCACTCCCACTAAGCTTCATAGTCAGCAAAAATAACTTATTAAATAATTTACGAAATACCCAAACTTATAGGGTTCTTTCTAATAGTGCCACATTCGAAGTCGCATACATATTTGTTAATCTATATAGGTAGGTATGGACTATGGTTTCCCTAGTATTATTATACTCTTTGGTTTATAGTGATCATTGTTAAATCAAACTTAAAATGTCAAAACAAAACAATTGCAGCTGGTAGAGTCTAGTTTTGAACGGAACTATCTCCTATGATGAGCTTATATTTTTAACCCTACTAGAACTAAATATGTAATTATTCATCATCAAACTTCTTTTTTATCGTCCCACTGCTGGGCACAAGTCTCCTCACCACACTTGCTCAATTTGATTGGTGGTGATTTCAGACTCAGGCCGCTGCCTCGAATCTTGCGGGCAGCGGGGCGGCGGCGGCAGCGGCGCGGGAGCCGAGCGGGCATCGAAGTCGAAGACCCGTTGTCGAAACTAGCGGGCAGATCGCGCGTCACTATAGCAGTGTAGTGTTGTGTTTACGATTATGTCGACGAGATATTTGTTTTTATTCGCGAAAGAAATGGCGGCAACATATTTTTGATTCAAATTTATTCCTAACGCTCGATCACCGCTCGCTTTCCACCCGCTGCCCGCAAGATTCGAGCGCGAGAAGTACACCGCTCGCTGCCCGCCACCGCCCTACTGTTTTCGAGAACCGGTCCGTTTAATTTTACGTATAAGATCCTGCCGCTCATTCGCCGCCGCCGCCGGCGCCCCGCTGCCCGCAAGATTCGAGGCAGAGACCTTAAAGTCCAGGTTTCTTCAAGATGTTTTCCTTCACCTTATAATCAGTCATTAGTGTCAAAGATAAGAAGAAGAAGTTACCACCCACCAGACAAAGTCTTGCCGCCAAGCGATTTGTCGTGTTCCGGCATGATGTCTGGTGAAGCCGTACGGAGGACGGGTCTGAGCAGTTGTGTTACGATGTGTGCCGAGTACGATGCGCCTAATCTTGAACCTTACAGGTCTCTTGCAGGGCTCACAAATGAAAGATGTAAATTTAAGACTCAAACCCCTTTATTACATGCCATCCTTTGTTCATATATATAACTAGAAATAATTGTTACAATTTAGACATCTTTACCACAACATGGTTTATAGTGAACTACGTCAATTTGACGCAGTACAAACCTTCTAGTTATTTTGACATTCACTATTTAAAAACACGCAATCCATGATTCGGCCAGTATTCTCACAAAGGAGTTGAGATTACTTCCAACACACCCCTTAATCTCAACCCTTTGGAGAGAAAACATCCAGAACCACTTTAAACATCTTAACTACATTCTCGAAAACCTTACTGTAAAAATTTTTTAACACTTTGGACAACACACCATTTTCTCAAAAACTTTCTAAACAACCAAACCCAAACACAAAACTAACCCTAAACCTCACAACAATAAGACAAAAACTAAACACTCTACCAACCTTAACAAAGAAAAACTACAAATCATACACAACCACATAAATCTAAAAAAACATATACATAATCCCATAAATCGTACCTATAAACCAAAAATTATTATAAAGAGAGGAGTCAAAAAACGCATAAAAAAGAGTTCACAAACCTTTTCCAATGTTTCACAAACCTATTCCAATATTATTATGCTCACGCTTCCACTGTGCTAACGCAGTGTTTCTCCTCCCCTAATAAAAATCTTTGATTATCACAAAACTTACCCCCTTAAACTAACCTAACTTACAATCTAATTATCCTACTATTCACTCAAATACCGTAAAACGTTTCAAGTTCACTTTCTTAAACCACACAACACAATTGTTCACGTAACCTTAAAAACTTCACACTCGTTAGACCTTTGGTAAGTAAATCTGCTAACTGTTTCTCTGTGGGACAGTACTCAACTTCGAAAAAGTGCTCATCTAATTTCTCCTTTAAAAAATGAAAGCGGTCATCTATGTGTTTACTCCTTCTGTTTAGCACGCCATTCCTCATTAATGCAATTGCTGACTGATTATCTACTAACAAACGGGTCTTTGGTACAGTACTAATTAATTCTTTTAGTAAATTTTGAATATATAATAATTCTTTACAACATTCAGCTGCAGCAATATACTCTGCCTCTGTACTAGAAAGAGCTACTATTGGTTGCTTTCTAGACGCCCAAGCAATCGGACCACCTCCGTAGCAGATAACATATCCTGTAGTGCTTCTACGAGTATCCAAATCCCCTGCAAAGTCTGCATCGCAGTATGCTACCAGATCACCACTGCCATCCCTGGAGTACTCTATACCTACCTTTGGAGTACCTTTGATATATTTAAGGATTGACGAGATGTTATTTTTGTCATTTAAATTTGGACAATTTTGGTGTCTACTGCAATATCCAACCTGAAACGCAATATCCAGTCGCGTCTTATTCGCGAGATATAAAAGCGACCCCACAGCCTCTCTATACTCATCAGTTAAATGAGTATCTCCCACATTTGGATGTTCAGCAACTAAAATGGTGGGTGCTGTTCGACTATTTGCATCTTGCAGATTTAATTTATTAACTAATTTTTGGATATAACTCTCTTGATTGATCCTAACAACCTTCTCACTACAGTGTACATCTATCCCAACGTAATTGCATACCTTCTCACAAACCCTCATTTCAAATTCTTTACTTAATTCTTTCAAAATTTTATCTAACTCTACTAAGGAACTCCCTGCTATTAACCCATCATCAACGTATATCGCCAAATAAATAAAATTTCCATCCCCAGTTGCTTTTGTGAACAAACAATGATCTGACTTTAATTTTTCAAAACCCATTTTCTTTAAAAAATCTGTAAAACGGATATTCCACATGAGCGGAGCTTGTTTTAACCCATATAAACTCTTCTTTAACTTGCATACCTTGCCTTTGCTCACTGGATAACCTTTCGGAATTAGCATAAATATTGTTTCTGTTAAATTTCCATGTAAGAATGCTGTCTTGATATCGAATTGCCGAAGTTTCAAACCCTTTTGTGCTGCTATTGAAAGTATAATCCTTAAAGAGACCGTGTTTACAACTGGACTATATGTTTCATCATAATCCACCTTATATTTCTGCTCGAAGCCCCTTGCTACTAATCTTGCTTTGTACCTTCCATCTGCCTTTTTCGCAAAAACCCACTTACTAGTCAGTAATTTTCTTCCGTAAGCTTCTTTTTCGTCTACTAATTCCAATGTCCCATTCTTCTCTAACGAACACTTTTCCTCCTCTATTGCTTCTAACCATTTGTCTCTCTCACTTGACGCTATCGCTTTTTCATAAGAAAGCATTGCACACTCTGCTAAGAAATCCATCTCAAACTCATTAAATCTTCTAGGAACCTTCCTCTCTCTATAAGGATTCCTCCTGGGTACACTAGATTCTTCTTCACACTCATTAACTCTCTCTTCAATAATCTCTTGACTCGCATCTAAAAATAGATCATCATCTACTATTTCCGCATTTACATCTTCTAAATTCTCAATATCTTCACTAGCTTCATCTATATTTGCCACATTTTCAGTTATCACCTCCTCTGTATTATCAATCTCATGATTTATTTCAACTTCTACTTCAACTCTATCTCCAAAATTTCTCCCAATACTGGTTTCCCTTTGGTTGTCCAACTGTATCCTTGTGTTTTGTTCCCTACACTCATTTATTTGTTCACTTATTTCTTCATTCTCTGAATCACTTTCATTTGTGCGCCCTTCATTTATTCCATCTTCAATTGTTCCCGACTGTCGAATGTTTTCCAAGAATGATCTAGACGTAAACTGATTTAAATTGTTTGAATTGAAAGAAAATTGTTTTGATATTTACCGATAATCATTTATTTCTTCATCAAAAGCAACGTCTCTCGAGTAAAAAATATGTTTTCTAACAGGGTTCCAAATTATATATGAATTCAGACTGTAACCTACTAAAATACCAATTTAACAACGTTTTTCTAACTTACCTAAATTTTTATTTATTTTACAATATGCTTTCGCTCCAAAAACTCTTAAATTAGATACATCTGGTTTTCTGTTATGCCAATTTTCAAAAGGTGTTTTATGTTTTGTAGATGTTGACGTCCTATTGAGTAGGTACACTGCAGTGAAAAGACCCTCTCCCCATAGAAACTTAGGCATATTAGCATCAAACAGTAGAGCCCGAGTTTTCTCCAAAAGCGTCCTGTTTAACCTTTCAGCTTTTCCATTTAACTGAGGAGTATAAGAAACCGTATAATCTAACGTAATACCCCTATCCCTACACCAGTTCATTAGTTGGCTACTGCAGTATTCACCTCCATTGTCACATCGAATAATTTCTACTTTTTGATCGAAATGCCTTTCTGCCCATTGAACAAAATGTTTAATGCAATCTATTACTTCAGACTTATTACGCAGTAAATAAACCCGACTGTAGTGTGTAAAATCATCTAAAAAGGTTATAAAATATTTCCTACCATCCCAAGTTTCAGTTTCGATTTTACCACAAACATCTGTATGTACAATTTGTAAAGGTTTGGTGGCAAGAGTACGCACGGACGAAAATGGCAACCTAGTAAGCCTAGCTTGCGCACAAACTTCGCAAAGCTTGGATGGATATGTTTTATTTGTTAGGCTAATACCATCAACAATTTTTGCTGTGTCCTCAACATTACTAATGTGTGCCAGACGTCTATGCCAGGTATGGATATCTGTAGCAAGAAATGCAGAAACTTCGGGAAATACGGCGTTCAATGTGATAATATATAACCCATTATTATTTCTAGTAGCTTCCAAAATTGATCTACCACGGTGTTGGATTACTGCAAAATTTTCAAAAAATATTACTTTAATGTTTTGTTTACACAGAGCTCCAACTGATACAATATTCTTTGCTATTTCCGGAACATGCAAGACGTTATATAACGAAACAGTTTCAGTGAAGCAATCCCCAATACCAACTGCTTTAATGGATTGTTTATCAGCACAAGCAATCGGCGTGCTAATTTGTTTTAAATTATATAAGAATCTGCTGTCACTAAACATGTGAGAAGAAGCCCCTGAGTCTAAAACGGCTTCGATGGTACTTACATTCTTGTTCTGGTTCTTTTTAAAGCACGTGTCTATTGTATGTCCTGTCCGCTTACAAAATTTACAGAATCGGTTATCAGGCATATACCTAGTATTGTACCTACATCTACAGCCACAATTGCCTCTGCTCGTAGATGGTTGAACCCTTTTTGGACAAAATCTCGCGATGTGTTCTTTCGATTTGCAAATAAAGCATTCACGCTCGTTAGCTTTGAATGCGTCATCTGTTACGGACAACTTATCTTCTTTCAGTAGTCTGGCTACAAGCATATCCAAAGTTTTGTTTTCTGTTGGTGTGGAATCCCAAGCAAGCCGGAAAAATTTATATTGTTCGGGAAGCATAGCAATGATGCGCGTTGTCTGCTCAACTTCTGATACATGTGTCCAAGACGTTTAAGTTTATTAACAATCTGTTCAAATTAAGCAATATCAGTCATCAACTCATTTGTTTTTAATTTAAATGTGTAAAATTCATTTAAAAGGCTGCTGATTTGAGTATCTCTATTGCACAGGAAAATTTTATTCAATTTTTCGATCATCTGTAGCGTCGTTTCACAAGAAATCACAAAATTTTCAATGTTTTCATCTACGGAACTTAAAATTAGTGACTTGCCTGCTGCCTCGGAGACTGCGAGCTTACTCGCATCTGTTACCTTGCAATCCGGTATCTGCGACTTCGTGGTGGCCAATATGTCTCCATGTCCATGAGCCACGATCCTCAATTTTATTTTCTCTAGCCAGGAATTATAGTTGCCATCCTTAGATAGTACCGGCTTCACTGGTTTATTCATTTTTATTTATTTGCAAGTCACGTATTACTGTCTTCGCGTTTCTGGGCCCATAACCTGTTGAACCTTACAGGTCTCTTGCAAGGCTCACAAATGAAAGATGTAAATTTAAGACTCAAACCCCTTTATTACATGCCATCCTTTGTTCATATATATAACTAGAAATAATTGTTACAATTTAGACATCTTTACGACAACATGGTTTATAGTGAACTACGTCAATTTGACGCAGTACAAACCTTCTAGTTATTTTGACATTCACTATTTAAAAACACGCAATCCATGATTCGGCCAGTATTCTCACAAAGGAGTTGAGATTACTTCCAACAGTTGTGTTGGGAGTTTGGTCGTGGAGGGTCTTCACATCAATCTCCCTTTGGCGCAGCATCGTTGGTCGTGTTGTTGGGTTTAACATTGCATCACCTCGCTCAACTGCCGTCTTCCTTCGTATTCGCTCGGTTTTTCTGAGTGAATAGGCTCTTAATAAACTAGCACGCTTTACCATCAACGATCGCATCACTGCTTACCATCAGGCGGGATTGCGGTCAAGCGCTAGTTTATAATTATTAAAAAAAAAAAAAAAAAAAAGATATACTTAGAAAGAAGTAATTACCTATGTTCAATTTGTCATATTATATTCTATTTTTTCACTTGGTTGTGGCAAATTATGGCTATCTGAACATTTTTGCGTAATAACGCTTAATAAAACTTAGAACATGCAGCATGTTTATAGGTTGAGTTCCTCAACCTCAAATAAATCAACGTGATCGGCTGTAACGCAGGACCATAAAGGTGGTCCCTGAGTTGTATTTGCTGAAAATCTTACTATTGCATTCTCTTATAAATAAATAAATGAATAATCCATGTCAACGCAGCAAAATCTTTTTAATCGTATAAGTTGTCTATTTCTGAACGAAACAACGGTTTATACTGTCTACGGTAAACTTCGTATGTTACGCCGCCATCTTGAAAGCGTAATTGTTGTCATGTTTACGTTGTGTGTGAAAGGTGAAATTTATGATATTTGATATATTATCCGGTAAAACTCAATGAATTTAGTAGCAGACATACACTTATTCGATTTTTATTAAGTGAATATTGTTATTATGCAGTTAGAGAACATAGGCGTCTCTGAAAATTGTGCTTGAAGATTAGGCGCCAAATTGCTTATAGTCGTTACCAATTATTGTAATAAACAGCCCTTTTGGGCCTATTTCATGTAGTTGCGTTCATTTTACTACCTGTGAGTGTTAGTGAGGGTGCTCAATTCATAGTTTGTATTTCAGAACAAGGTTGATGTAAATACAAGCCGGAAACAGTAAACCATCACAATGTTTTACGCACATTTCGTGCTGGCCAAGAAAGGCCCCTTGGCCAAGATTTGGCTGGCGGCTCACTGGGACAAGAAGCTTACGAAGGCCCATGTATTTGAGACTAATATCGAAAAGTCAGTTGATGGTATCCTGAAGCCTAAAGTGAAGATGGCTTTGCGTACATCTGGCCATCTGTTGCTGGGTGTCGTGAGGATTTACTCCAGGAAAGCCAAATACTTGCTACAGGATTGTAATGAAGCCTTTGTTAAGATAAAGGTGTGTTTATTTTTGTCATATTTTTTTAAACTGAAGTGGTTTGTTTGTAAACTACAGTAGTAAAGCTCACTGACATTATTGTTATGCTTTGTTTGGTTTCTTTTGTTATTTGAACAGAACTTGATAGTGTTCACGAATTAATCTTCCTAAAACATATCTTGTGCCCTGTTACAAACTGAAATTCTATATACCATACAAATTAGCACATTACATTCAATGAATGGAAAATTCATGTGTTACTACTTGCACAAGGTAACTGTGCACCTCATTGGAATGTAGTCCATATGTATTAATTTAATTGCAAAACGTCATGAGTAAAATGACCTAATATTATGATGCTTTATCATCAAAACGACCTTTTATTAACATAAAAAAAATATGTAATTTATATTTTTAACATGATTCTCGTTTTTTACAAATATTACTGTCCAAATGATGTCACAGAGCGAGGTGCACAGTTAACTTGCGCATGTTATACCTATTGAAAAACAAAGTTCATGTAAATAATGTTTTTTGTAGATGGCTTTCCGGCCTGGTATGGTGGATTTGCCTGAAGAGCACAGGGAAGCTGCCATGAATGCTATCACTCTGCCCGAGGTCTTCCATGATTTTGATACTGCCATGCCAGAGTTGAAGTAAGTGTTGTTTGGTTTTCTTTTTCTGATTTCAGAGTATCATGACCTTTATAACAATGAATGATGATTTAGGTCACATCTTTTGTGGACTGTAAGAATGATAAGTAACAACAAAAAAAGAAAAGAAACGGTTAACAAAATATGACCTAATAGTAAGTTTCATTTTAATGCAAAGATATGTTATTATTAAACTCCTTGATACAAGTTTAAGAACAGTGCATCATTAGTGCATAATAGTTATGATTTTTTAAGCAAATAGAAGCAGGTATTCAAATGATAGAAAGAGCTAAATGTATAACAAATTTATTAAAACCTCTTATTTATGTGTTGTCTATAAAAAGTAATAAACATAGACCCAAACTTTAACATGTATATTATTAATAGGATATAAATAGGCTTCTGGAGGGAGGTGGGCTGGTTGGAATAACTGCCAATGGCTGTCATGGTCTGGGCACAATGGTTCACTGGAAGGATTAAGTGCAACCAAAAGTCGCAGGCAGAAGATAATGCATGATAACTATACCACATCTATTCATTTTTTTTTTTTTATGACCATGAAGATCACAAGTCAAGAAGTATTACATTGCAAAGTCTGTTAACAGCTTCCAGAGCAGTAAATGAGATGCTGAGTGAACTTTTTTATTTATTCATAGTCAACAACTTTCCCTACCTAATAATGGCCAAACCGAATAACCTATCATCAATTTTGGCAAACTAGAAGTAGAAAATCATATCTGTAATAGAGTATGGAATCTTACTGGCCTGACTAACAATGATGGGGCATACCATCAATAAATAGTGTTAGCTGTCAACTCAAAAGGATTTTAAAGAAGGACGGTAATAATATTAGGTAATTTGAATCAGAATTCGCATAGTTTATATTTGATTGGGATCATTGGTCATTTAATCCACCCCAGCTCAAGGAAGGCCAGCAATGCCTTGGATGTTACTGACTGTCTGTAGAGTATTTGGGTTACCAAAGTACTTTGCCTTGTATCAAAACGAATTATAAACTTATACTGCACTAGCTGCGCCAGGTGATTTCACCCGCGTAGGTTTCGATATTTTTTTTATATGCTCCGCTCCTATTGGTCGCAGCGTAATGTTATATGATGTTTAAAGCCTTCCTGGATTAATGGACTATTCAACGGAATTTTTCAAATCGGACCAGTAGTTCCTGAGATTAGCGCGTTCAAACAAACCCCACCAAAAACGTATCTTAAGCGAGAAAGCGTATTATTATTTTGTTCTTAATATATTTAATTATGTACATTCAATACATTATTCAAAATAATCACTTACTTCTGTTTGTCAGAAAGATTTTGATGCATTAGCAATTAAAAGATTTATTTATTAAGAGACTTTGCCACCATGACAAAATTCTCCCCTGAAAACATAGGATTTATCTGGCATCAATTTAAAAAATAAACCAAATTCATCCGCGTTAAAATGTCTCGCAGTTCGTAATTTAACAACAATTCGGGAAGTGTTGCCATCTATGTATCAATATCTTGTTGTACCGCGATCCATCGCCATTTGAAGTGTTAAAATTAGTGAATTTATATTTAAAGACGTTTTGAAACAAAGAAAACTGCAGAGTAAAATGTATGTCATTGTCGATGGACAGGTAGCCTTCAAGGTATTCAAGGACAAATATTATAATAGTACTGGCTTTAACTGAAAATAGGATATTGATTTTACGTCAATTGCTAATACATTGCTTCATATGTTCAGAACGTGTGTCTGCTCAAGAACGTAAATAACACAATGAATGGTGCTGAACTGTTAAAATGAAATTCATTGCTACTGATAGCATGCAGATCTTACAGAGATCTATATTTATTTTACATTATTCTTGCCTAATAGGCAATTAATTGAAATTGGACACACTGTCCTATGTTTTTTTCTGATTTTTTAACTGAATATTAACACAGAGAATGCTTCTAATATTATAAACTAGCGACCCGTCCCGGGTTCGCACGGATGCAATGCTGACACAAAATACACTACAGAGAAACTGTGAATGTTGTATATAAAAACATAGCGGCCCTCCGGCTCCCGTCGCCCCGGCCGATTGGTACCGCCGCAAACGCTACGTTCCGCAATTTTTAAATATGTAATATCTTTGAAAATATTCATTTAAACAATATGCTATAAAGGGCCATATAGATCTATATTAAATCAACACTAAGGATTACCTATCCAATGAAATACCTTAAATACATTGTTAATGCTTCATTGGTTAAAATCGCTTCGAAAATTAGCCATTATTTGTCGTAAAAAGTAAATGACAAAAAATGTTATTATGGAATATACATTAGATATAGACACATACACGCGGAGTTTTCTGTAGACCTTTTCAATGTGTACAATATTTAGTACATTATTTTAATAAATCTCGTAGGGTGCAGCCTGCATTTGCAATGTAAGCGGAGAAAATATAATTAATTACGACATTACATTAGAAACCCCAAAAATGACAGTATTTCTCCACTATTTAATGGATGTTGTTATACATATCCTTTTCAATCACTCCCAAACTATAAAAAAAATCGCATCAAAATCCGTTGCGCTGTTTTAAAGATTTAAGTATACATAGGGAATAATAGGGACAGAGAAAGCGACTTTGTTTTATACTACTCGTATGTAGTGATGCGAAAGTTTGTGAGTATGGGTGGATGTTTGTTACACTTTTATGCAAAAACTACCCAATGAATTTGGATGAAATGTCGCATGCAGATAATTTATAACCAGGAATTATTATTTATTTAGTTATTTTTTATTCCGATGTCCTTCGGGGTCCGATTTATGCTAGTGAAACCGTAGGGTTTAGTTAGTAGTCTATTATTATAAAATTAAAAAATCCAATAAGTCAGATAGTTCTAAATACTTTTCTATTTCAGTGAGGTCGACATTGAAGCCCAGTTCTCACTAAATCAGTCAAGAGCTGAAGAGATTACGATGCGCGAAGACTATGGCTCTTTGAACCTGGTCACCCATGATGATGGCTTCGGAGATATGGGGTTCGATACAGACAACCCCGATATCATGCGAGAGGCTATCGGCAATGAAGGCGGATTGGAACAGGTATGAAAAGTAGACAAACTATTCTATTATTTCGGTGATACCGATTTGACTCGCCCGTACTGCGGCCGAAATTATGAATTTCGTTCTTAAGAGGGGACTTTAGTGTCGCCTTCTCGATACAAACGTATTCCGCTGTTTTCTTCATGGATAACGCTTTTAGAGCATTTTTTTTCTATAATTTTACACCTTGATTATACGTGCCTCTATCATTTGATTTTTTCCAAAACTTAGTTATTAAAAAAAAATATGATAATTAAAAATCCCGAAAAATAACCAATTTTTACCGCGATGTTCAGACTATTAGATAAATGTGATAAGTTTTTGGCAAACAAAAAATAATAATAGAAGCATAGGTATATTTTCCTCTAAATGATGTTAAAATAATTGTAATCAGTCGTGTTTTGAAAATAAAAGAGAGGTGAATACTCAACGTCTTTTGGTCAACGTTTTTGTAGGTAAAATCAGCCTGAGCTGCAACTGTCTCTTTCGCGCTTTACGGGGAGAGGTTGGAAGAGGCGTGACGCAATAGTTTCTACAAATGCCTAATTTTCAAATTCCTCGGCACTAGAGTCCTCTCTTAAGGACTGCTTAGTAGACCTGATTACCTGAGTGGCCCTCGTATTGGTGACTCGCGTTGCTCACAAGATTTACCGCACTATAGCCAGAGCTCTAAGAAGACCAGTGTTTATGTCTAGCGTCAGCTTCAATTTTACCTGATTATTCACGACATTATCAATCTTCCAGAGTAACCTACTGTTCGCGGATGGGTCATCTCTGGAGCTGGGTGGTAAGGACGGAGGTGTGGGCAGCCTGACAGGCGGCGTGCCCACGCTAGAACCGGAGCACCCACGCCGCATGGAGGCAGCGCCTCATGCGCCCATGGACGACGGATTCGGAGGAACTATTGGAGATGTTGCGGATTTTGGACGTGAGCAAAATACACATTATTTTTTTAGATTGTAAGCTAATCGAGAATGATTGAGTCGATTGCCTTAACTTATCTAGGACAGCTTTGGAAATTAATTGAAATTAATGTTGTTTGTAACTAATGTTAATTGTATGGAAATCTCTTAATTTTACAAACTATACTTAATTTCACTCTCCCTAGGTGTAGCAGGAAGACTAAAGCACTTGATGGTCATATTTTCTTAGCTTAGTTTAAAAAAAAAAATTGACAAAGCAGATGTTTGGTCATGTCCCCACTTCAGCCCCAGAAAATGTGACAGTGAAATGTTGTGTAAGTAGTTTCTTTTTGTTCTAAGTATATATTTGTACTCACTGTGCTCCTGGTATGTCTTTAGACGCGGGCGGTCTATTCGAGGGTGACCTCTTCGGTGAGGTGACCGGCGGCAGTAGCTCAGCCGCGACTGCTTCTGGCATGCCTGGAACTTCCACACAGCCACAGTCACTACAGGTAAATATGATTCATCATCATCATCATCCTTTTTATAGTCCCACTACTGGGCACAGGTCTCCTGTCATACTGAGAAGCAAATCACTTACACACTTCACTCACAAATCAATGCAGGTTGGTGATTTCAGACTTCAAAGTACAGGTTTCCTCAAGGTGTTTTCCTTTACTTTTTAATCAGTCATTGGTGTCCAAGATATACTTAGAAAGTACTTATAACTTTAGAAAAGTTAACATTGGTACTTTCCTGGCCTGGAATTGAACCCGCACACTCATACTTCAGAAGCTGTTGTTTTAACCACTAGGCCACCACGACTTAAATATGATGTGTGTATTATGAATTGCTTTTTTATTTCATTATCTAAATGCAGTATCATTGATTGATGTAAACAAGGAACAATGTCCCGAAAATTTACTCTAGAGCAAAAACTTTCATACAACGGATCACTTTTAGAAAACAATACTAAAAGCCGCTTTCTAACCGAAAACTATTCGCATCAGTATAATTATTGATATTAACACATCCACTTTCGCTTAGGACACATAAAGAAAGACTGAGCTAGCATGCCAAGTCATCTTCTAGTACGAATCTCTGCTTACTGACCATGCTTTGGAAAAGATAGATTTGCGTACATGAATATTACAAAAAGTATGCATCAACAGGCTGAGATAGACGCGGCAGGCGTGAGCGGCGTCGACCCGGGCGGCGACGTGGCCACGGCTGACGCCGCCGACTCCGATGACGACATGGGGGACCACTACGACGCAGGGAACTCTCCTGCTCACAGGTCAGCTTATACTCGTACATAATAATAATAAAATAATAAAAACTTTATTGTTCAAGAAAACGTTACAATATTTAAATAGCACTCGCCTCCACACTTTTTCTTACTGACTAATCACACAGATTGAGCTAGCCCCAAAGTAAGTTCGATACTTGTGTTATGGGATACTAACTCAACGATACTATATTTTATAACATACATATATAGATAAACATTCAAGACCCAGGCAATTCAGGTAAGTTACACTATTGCAAACAATAACATATACAAGAGTGGAATCGATTACAGTAACTTTTAATAACGACTGCACGGTTAGCACAGTGTTCAAGCTATTGACTGCTGCGCTGCGTGTCGTGGGTTCGATTCCCGCACGGAACAAATATTTGTGTGGCCTTCAAGTAGTAATTCCAGGTCTGGATGTTTGTGTATGTGAGTTTATATGTTTGTAAACACACCCACGATATAGGAGAAATTCTTAGTGTGGGGAAAAGTTTTAAAATATAAAGAAAAGAAAGAATAATACAGGTTTTTTAATGTATTTATTTTACCACACTAAATGTCGATTTAGCCAAAGAAAATTAAATTTTATTTCAAGACATAAGGACTCAATTTTAAATGAACAATGTAATGCTTCCATGTATTATTTTTTTTCAATACTCTTGCCTCAATTATTTATTTATTTCATTATTTATGTACACACAATAAAATACATAAGGATTCGATCCCCGCGCAGTGCAAATATTTGTATGCATGAATATTTGCACTGGGCTGGTCGGGCCTCGGAAAGCACGTTAAGCCGTTGGTCCCGGTTGCCATACGAACACGTAATGGCAGTGGTTACCGGTTGTTGGAGCCCTCAAAAGTCCTACAATTGGTCTAACTACAATGTTTCGATATCGCCTTGAATTGTGGAGGTCAGACGGCAGTCGCTTCATGGAAAATATCGAAGTTTAGCCAAAATGAGCAGTTAGATTGGTAAAGCGGACCCTAGACTCCACAGCTAAAAAGCTTCGGATACGACTGGGATTAATGCTGAGATGAAGAATAGTAAAATACACAAGGATAAGATAAAATTAAGATCTGAGTACAAAGGTGCTACTTATTTCTTAAGATATTTCTTCCAGCAGACCTTCGAAAGGAGAAGTAAAACAGAAATGTACAATAGTGTGTAAAAACAAGGAGGAAATAATATTGTGTACCAATCACCCGTGTTTACAAAGAAATAAATGATTTTATTTGATGTATTGACACCATTGATGATAGTTATTTTAATGACAGACTATTTTCATTTATCTTCGAAGATAACAAATATGGAAACTGTTTTTAAATTGGTCGATGTGTTATTCTCTAGTGCTCATTTATGTGCATCAGAAGTTTAACGAAGTGTTATGTTACAGCTGGGGAGGCTCTCCTGTCCACGACAACGAAGCCCCTCCGCCCGTAACTGTCCCGCCATCTCCGAGCCCGCATATACCCATGGTAAGATAACAGTTTATTACTTTTCTGTTGAAAAACAAATGAAAATGCATCATCCCCTTGTGTAAAAGTTCCAAGCCAACCAAAGAATCAATATTTTAGCCTGGAATTATCCACTGCTGGGTATAGGCCTTCCCTTTGTTGTCATACTTCCCTGTTCTGTGTGTCATCTGTTCTGTGTAGCCTGGAATTATCCATCTCATTTCCTTCTGCTTTGATGATATCGTCAACCCAAAGCGTCATCGTCGTCGGTCACACTTTCAGTTTTACTCCATTGGTCATCACTTCAATCAAATTAAATAAGATAAATAAAAAGCCGGTGACCAATGCGTTGCCACTGATCGTCTGGAAGTGGTAAAGTTGTGAGCCAACAAGATATAACACTTGCTTTAGCCATACAAAGAAAATTTGTCCCAAATTATAGTTTCGACGTTATCGTCTTGTGTATAAATAAACGTTATATAAATTAAAGTCGAGTATAGTGAGACCACGTCGGCTTTTTTATACTACACATTGGATTTTGATGAGGTATCAACATCATTTACCAGAAGGTTGACCATATGTTTAATAGATGGATATTAAACTAACTCATAATAAATTAATATCGAAGATTTATCAAGTAGTAAATCGTCCGAAATAGGAGCGGGTCTAGTATTAAATTATCCTCCCAAATATGTTCAAGTTGGTACGGACGACAGCAGGTCAAGCTACGCGAAACTGACAAACATTCCCAATCAATCTTAAGCGTTATTGCTATAAGGATAAAGTTGAAAATCTAATAAGCAAATCTGACAGATTGTAGTAGGTTGATGTGCTGTCGTCTGTACATAGAACTGTTATGGATTGGTTCCAGGACGTGGACGTGGTCCCGGCGCCTATGTCCCGCGCCGCCAGTCCGTCGGAGCCCCCCGCAGGGAGCACGTCGGAGCGCGGCGCCGACAACACCACGCTGCTGCACAACGACGAGGAGTCCTTCGCACTCGCGCCTGTCGACGCTACTGTGCTTAAAGGTAATTAAACCAGAGATCTTGCGAATATTCCCATCCGCAAATGCGGAACGTCCGCATAGATTTACATCTGTACCGGCATCAATTAATGCGGATGTTTATGCGGATGCGAATGTCATACAAGCTGCTACAAGAAAGAAATTAGGCGCGTGCCGTTCACACATGACAGTGACCCTCGCCATCAAATTAGTCAGCACCTGATGTAAATTGACATATTTATATACGTCATATACAGTATGTTACAAAAACCCTGTCCGACCCGTGAAGGTGTTGTTAGGTATCGTTAGCTGATTCTACTAATGCGTACATAACCTGGCTAAACTAAAAAAAAAATACCCCCTTAAAAATAAATAACTTAAATAAAATAAATAGGTAATTTCATGGCAACACAGGCACAGGTCATGACCTCAGTTGACCTCATGCATGTAGGTATTGGTAGTCTAACCACGTTTATCGACTCTAGAAAGAAACAATGATACCTACTTAGGCAGCTCGTGAAAAGAACTTTTTTTAAGTAGAAAGGTCGTCTGACCCTCCGAATGTATCTTCAAATTTCATTCGATGAGCACAATGGCTGTGGCGGAGATGTTGTTCCATATTTCGTTCACTAAGAACTATACCGGCCTGACACCGTCCCACGAGATTAGCACGGTGTTTCACAACGTTAGTCCACTCCTACCAATCCACTGCTCGCCGAACTGATAGTGGAGGTACTCACGTACAGGTCGGCAAAAATATGGTGGGGCACCGTCATGCTGGAACCACATTGACCAAGAAGTAGTCACATCCGAATCGTTCAACACCTGATCACAACACAACACAATTGCAGTTTCACTAGGTACCTTCCATCAGCAGGTTACATTACGTTAGAAAACTATGTGATCACACAATAAACGATACGTCTACACGGACGCCATGTCTACGCGAAACTAATAAATTTAAAATAAAAATGATTTTTATTTCATAAAAATAGGTACTCTAACTGCACGGCGGTGCCCTTTGACTAGAGGTGTGAAAGTATTCAAAATATTTCTCGTATCGATTTTTGGTATCAATTTTGTATTTCAGAATTTCACGCATCGATTCAACATCGCATGGCATTCTTTAGATTTTAGAACTTTCACATAACTTAAATCAGGTGAACTTAAATGCTTTACTTGTTTATAATATTCTCCTAAAATCGTATTTCATAAGACCTTTCTAGTTCCTATTTACTAATAATAGGTACTTGTGTTACAATATTGTTATGAGTAATTAATCGATAATCAAAAAAAGTACTTTTACCATTAGGTAATCTGTGTTTTTACAACAAATCATTCGGCCAGGTACAGTTTCGAATAATATCGACAAAAACAAAACGTTATTACGCAAAAATTTGTACAGCTCTAATTATTCCTTTGCCGCCGTCGGCGGCTAGACACACTGACGCCGCTAAAGAACCTAAAAAAATAATCAAAAGAAAGCCGACAATTATAAGGTCTAAAATGGTGTTTACACTTTTTTAAATTTCCCGAATTTTGGGGAAGTTATAGGGTAAAAAAGATTATTTCAAAATTCATTAGTATTGTTACTGTGATGATTATGCAAAATTTTATATTTTATTTGGTCATTTGTTTACCTAACCCTTATTATCCTTGTGGGTCGGACAGGGTTTTCGTAACATACTGTATATAAGTCTCAAAGTATAAAAATCAAGTCCAAACCGTCTATGGAATATCTTTATTAAAAAAAAAAAAAAAAAAAAATTTAAATTGTTTTACTTTGTGAACTAGGGAATTGGGGCCAATATCTATCTATAGTTAATTAACAATGTCACGATCACAACCGACACAAAGTAATATATGGAATTATTTTGAACCAAATATAGAGAAGCACCGCATGCCACTAACAAAATTATGATAGTCATTTATGTCGTTAATGAGCGGTCGCAGAAATAACTGTGTTAAAAAAATAGTGTCGACTCAACCTTTGAACGTTGCAAGCGTGCCGCCGTGCGTGTTTGTAGGTATGACGTTGATCCCTGATGCGAACTCTATTAAATCAGCTGATAGGATAGTTTTTCTAGTATTGTTCACATTGCGCTTTTTTGTGTAATTAACGAATTATTTTTTCTTTAAAATCTTATTGGGTTATAAAAGTATAACAATTATGAATGGTCTAAAGTGGAAAAAACAGCATATTTTTTTTTTATCGAGAAAAAGCCGACGCAAACTTCCACCACTAGGGGGTTCAGAATCATGTACTGGATCTATGATACTCGTTTGTGCATCGATGTCAGATACGCCCTTTATAATATCTTAAACATCCGCATCAGCGGATATGAAAAAATCGGCGTCCGCAACTTTCCTGATTATAATTGTCATAACTCGATGGAATTTAACAACAACAAAATAATGAACTTCCATCCAAAATGATATCCCCCATTAATTTTATTCTAATATCTGTATTTAATAGTTAAAACATACAATTCTGAAAAGCAATGTAACAAATCATTATCATAATGGTAAAAAGAAACCATAGTGAATTTATCAGCATGTTGGATTTTCAACTCTCGGTCTGAGCCGAGCATTAGGAATCGATGAGAGCGACCAGCATGTCAAAAAAGAAATGCTTCGTTGGATTTTTAACTCTGGCCGCTAAGCAGTGCATTGAAAATACAGTGCGCGAGAGCATTGCCGCGGGAAACATGCGTCCATTCGCTCTTGACTTTAAAGAACCATACTAACAAAACTAATCGCAATCCTATTCATCAGGAATAACAAAAACGAAACGCAAACGTAAGCTGATCGTCGACGAAGTGAAAAACATATCCGGGGAAGAAATGAAGAATCAACTTAGCAACACATCTGACATTGTAACAACGTTGGACCTCGCACCGCCGACGAGACGACTGATGCATTGGAAGGAGACTGGTGGCGTCGAGAAACTGTTCACGTTACCAGCTAGACCAATACCTTCCAGAGTATTGTTTAAGGTATGAGGATGATTCATCTAGCATAATCAGAATACAACATTATTTTTTGTTTATGCAAAACCCGAAACACGTGTCCAGTATTTTTAAGTAAAAACCACAAAGTTATGAGCTTGTTCTTCTACTTGGCTGTCCCAACAAGAATATGGCCCACGCCCCTCTCGGGCGGGCGACCGGTGCATCGACCTCTGGCGTCAGCTGTTACGCGGGCGATGATCTACCCTAAGCTGCTGTCGCGCTCGGTAATCACACTGCAACAATTTTTAAGTATTTGGGAAAAAATATAACATGGTGTAAAAATGCTTGGAATCGATTCAGTTGCTTATTCTGAACAAACTATATTCAGGTTTCGCATAAACATAAAATAACGTTGTATAATGTTTCCAGTAATTGGTTGTGACTTGTACCTGCATAGGTGCACCCCTGTTTAACCCTTTAGGGAATATTATTTAGTAAGAGAGGGAGTTATGTATTTTCCAGAAATACCAGCGCAACATGACGCTGAGGAGCGAGGCGGAGGAGGGCGGCGAGGTGGCGCGCTCGCCCGACCCCGCCGAGCCCGCGCGACGTGCCGGCAGGAAGAGGAGGCACGACGAGGTATTTACACTACTCTTTATCAACATTTTGACAGCAAGATACACTTTGTTAGTTAAAAACAACTTTAAACTAAGTTATTCACACGTTTTCGACGCGTACTTTCTCATACTTGAGAGGCGATCTGAATTTTTAGAAGAACTATAATATAGTTTTACTAATAGGGAAATACTACTTGCGCGAGTGAACTGAGCACCTCGCTCTGTGACGTCATTCGGACGGTATCGTTTGCAAAAAATGAGAATTATATAAAAAATATAATTACACTTATGTTAATAAAAGGTCGTTTTGATGATAAAGTGTCATAATACTAAGTCATTTTACTCATGACGTTTTGAAATTAAATTGATACATATGGACTGAAATATAATGTTGGTGAACCAACAGGCTTCACTGACGCGTCGAAAATATAAAAAACAAACTTAATCTCTTAAGTCTCTAAGTCTTCTTCTTCATCTCAGCGTTAATCCCAGTCGTACACGAAGCTTTTCAGCTTTGGAGTCTAGGGTCCGCTTTAACTTCGATATTTTCCATGAAGCGACTGCCGTCTGACCTCCACAACCCGAAGGCGATATCGAAGCATTGCAGTTAGACCAATTGTAGGACTTTTGAGGGCTCCAACAAACCGTAACGACTGCCAATAGACGTTCCTATGGCAACGAGGACTAACGGCTTAACGTGCTTTCCGAGGCACGACCAGATCAGTGCAAATATCCATACGGCGAATGCGGGGCGCCGCACGGGTAAGCAGGAGAGGTTTCACATTCCAGCGAGGTGCACAGTTAAGTCGTACAAGTAATATATTCAGATAGTTGCAACCTTCTTTTTCTAGGCATATTGTTCGAAGATTTTTTTTATTAATTCAGAGAAAAATAAGGATAAATTAAAATAATAAAATGTAAATCAAGAACGGTCTGAATTGTCTTTTATAATTTAATTTTATCATGAAACAGAATGGAGAAAAGTGATCTTCGTGAATACAAAATTATTAGATGAACTGAAATAGCCCAATAGCGTTATTCAGCGCAAATGACGGCAACATATGATACTTCTTTATAATTTAGTGATTTACTTTTTAAATGACTTGCAGACGATGCTGCCACCAGAAACCCCAGCGCCACTTCCTACATCTGAGCTTGAACCTCCCACACCAATACCTCAAGAGTATGAACCCTCCGTCGGTAAGTGAACACCTGATTTATCTTATTGCTTTAATTCACCAGGGTATGGTTTGCAATGCCAACATTACATTCAATACTTCAGCATGAGTCTCTCCTACACCTACCATGTGTTGGTTTGGTTACCTCCAGCACTGTATTTATGGTCAAAGGGTGTGAAAAATTGTTTATGCAACAGCTTTTTGCGTTGCTAGCAACATGTTTCACTTTGTTTAGCACTAAACTGGATCATTGTTCTGTTTCTGTAAAACAATTTTATACCAGACACAACAAATACAGCAATGACAATGACAACACAGTAATGATATTTCAAAAATAACCGTGTTTGGCTAAATAGGTAAAGAAGTGTTGCATGGAACATATTAATAGACATATGATGCCTGCAACATAGTTCTCGCATCTCAAAAAATGTTGCGGATATATTATGCAACTTTTGTTTGTATAGTCATTACTACATTTAAAAATGTATAAGACCAAACTTCTTTCCCCATAACGCTTTACAAAAAGATTCAAAATCTGACAAAGACTGACGGAAATCTGCATCCCGAATGTATGGGAAATGCTATCATCATTATTTTGTTGATTAAAAGTTAATAAATTCATGCTGATTGCACTAACAAAAGAGATTATCAAATTCATTAAATATTTCATAATAATTTCAAGGGAAATGTTTACCGTGAACTGTAACTCTGAATAAAATCATCATTCAAACTCAATTTTCATTACTAAACACAATTATAGACCCTATTCACACATCAATAAGGCCTATTACGTAACTGACAGATTCATGTAAACACTTTCTAATAACTAATGTACATTATGCTACCTAACTGCACTCTATTAACACTGGATCATATGGTGCACGGTTAGAGACGGACTCGGCGCCGGAACCGGCCGCGGTACCGCCTCAGACGCCGCGTCCCGAAGTCGACGTGGACCTACCTCCGACACCAGGTAACTAATCTCACCGCGAATTTTACCAATGAATTGATTTTGAAATATTGTCACACCAACCTATATTATACAAGTCTGCTGGTCATCATATATGACAACATGGTTATCCATGGTACTAATATTTTTCATAGTGAGATTCTTAAAATGAGCATGCTCTCTTGATAAAAAAAAATCTAAATATGTCATAGTAAACATACAATACACAAAAAAATATCACAAACATTCAGTATAGGGTTCTGTAGTTTTCAGTCCGTCACAATAAGTGTCCCCACTCGAGTTAAAGAAATAGCCCATTTGTTACATTGAGTTAATAAAGTACGGAGTCCTAAATTAAATACGAAGGACGGTGATAACTAAAGAAACAGCTATAGATTCCAACGTCATGTTACAATACAAGGGGTTGTAACATGGAGTGATAAGGCAAGTGGCAAAGCAACTCCATATTTAACTATAAGGGTTCCTAGTCTACTACGGAACCCTAAAAACAAGAGGATGATGGGCATTTGCAATGGTGTGTTTGACTCAGCGATTGGTTGAAAGTTCTTACAACTCTCAACCAATGGTAGCGCCAAACGCGGTCGATGCGTATGCTCGACTCTCGTAATGAAAACTCATGGCAGCCACACTGCACACTTGTTTATTAGAAGACAGTGTGTATATCTAAAGATAATTCAAAAACTCTCAGTGTCAATTATTCACAACAATGATCATACTCTTGAATATGGGTTAGATGCCCTGATCGCGCTCAGTTTCGTTGGTAACTTTTGCCTTTAGTAGTTTTCTTCGACATTTCCATGACTATTATGCTGTAAGGCGCAATTACATCCATACACTAGCATCTGAATGCCAAAGCGTACCCGACACTATTAACAGAGCCTTGGTGAATTCTTATACTTTTTAAATTGGTTGAGTAACTGAAGAATCTAGAGAAACTTGCGGGCTTATTCGACACAAATTAATTACACTTTGTCATCAGTTCGTGTCCCATAGGTATCCGTATGCGGGAGGAAAACAAAAAAGAAAGATTTCTTTGTTATATGTAACTCCAATATTATTGTATGACACATGAACATTTCGGAATAAATTCTCTAAACCAGTGTTTTTCAACCTTTTTCACGGCAGCTTAGTATAGAAAAATGTTTCGCGAACCCCTTCAGTTCGCTGTTTCTAATTTGGAATTTCAGCCTGTTATTTCGGGTACCCTTTGTTTAAACAGAATTTCCACAGTCAACTGCTAAAATTTTCGAGTGTTCAATTCCATTTAGAATCTCCTACTAACTAAAACTAAATCCGTTGTGCAGCTTGGAAGAATAACACAATGAGTGTGTTCCAAACTGCACATTATATGTACATTATTATTGCTGCTTTACTCTCTTCTTTTTGATAGTATGTACTATGTACTTACATATTTAATCGACTAAAACAAGAGCAGCAAGTAACTGTATGTGTAAATTCGCAGGAATGCTGAGTGCACTCGGCGGTCCTCTAACACCAGGTGGGATGACGCCAGGAGCGTTAGGTGCGTTGACGCCCGGCACACTATTGCAAGGAGGCCTTACACCCGGTGGACTACAGCACGGAGGCATGACACCAGGTGAGTAAATGTTGTCTAATGAGTTATCGGGTCCTCTAACACCAGGGGCGATGACGCCCGACACGTTACTGTAAAGTTTTACGCCCAACGTGTATTGTGTATGGGCAAACGCTGTTACGTTATTTTGTAATGGCGGCACGTAGATAAAGTCGTTCTGGAAAGTAGGGATTATCGAATGGTCACTTCGGATTGAGACGCGGAGTAGGGCACTTCTACGGGGCGAGATTGTCGGTTTGCCTATTTAAATTGTTATTGCCAACATTGGAGGGTATATGTACACCTCGTGCTTTAATTCAAAACTTCACCTACGAAATGGAGCCCTTACAACCACACCAAGGTCCTGACGACCCTATCGCTCCGCCGCGTCGTTGCTGACGTCGTCATTTTACATATACCGGGCGTACCAAACAAACTTTAGTTTAGACTTTTTATTTATAAAAAGAACATGGTTTTGGTTGATTTGTGGTACGATATATTAAAAGCTAGCATACATGATATACACATAAATTAAAAGAATCGTTGAATATAGAAATCCTCCACTTTATTACACACTAACTGACCCATGTCCACTTCGTTCGGCGCTAAAGATTTATACTTGTGATGAAATCAGACTAATTTTGCTGGTTTACACTCACAAATAAAGTGGGTTTCTTTAAGTGGGATTGGTAAAATGCTTTTCAAAATCTATCCTAAACTTTACATCTTAATATTAAAAGTATAGAAACTTAAATAATAAATTAACTCTCAGATCTGGAAACCACTAATGAACTAAACTTAATTATTGTAGGTGGTTTACAACACGGCGGCATGACACCTGCGGGTCTACACCACGGGGACAGTCAACATGTCGACTTAGGACTCTCAGCAAGCGGTATGACCCCGGCAGGATTACACCATGGAGGTGAGTTGTTATTACTACTACAGTGTAAATTGATACACTCGCACCACTCGGCTGCATCGTTGGTCTAGTGGTAGTAGGCAAGTGCTACTTCTGAGCATACAGTCCTGGCTTTGATTTAAGTTATTGGTACCTACAATTTTTCAATACTTAACAACCTGGAGTCTGGATTTATGCCCGAGTGGGTCGGCTCACCTAGGTTTGGGATCCTTTCAATAGGTTGAGAGGATCTTAAACGTAAGCACGTTAGGTGTACTATTTATAGGTACCAAAAACTAAGGAAACATAGCCAACGTGAAATGTGATGAATGCTAGTGGACATACCATTTTAATTTGTTTGCTTAGCAGTGTTTGTGTTCAACGAAGTTGATGTCTTGTCTTTCTTGAAATTCCAAACACCAAAAGTGTAGAAATTGGTTTTATAATGATTACTATAACGTCAGAAACATTTTTGCAGGTATGACGCCAGGTCTGCTAGAGAGTGGCATGACGCCGGCGGGACTTGTGCACGGAGGTCTCACTCCTGCAGGACTACATCACGGAGGCATGACGCCGGGTAAGCTTTACAAAGAACTCCACTTGCTCCCCAGGTTCCTAATTCTCTCTACTACTCTCTAAACTACAATTTTTACTGGAAATATGACTGGCATGAACAAAAATTTTACCCGACCTTGTGCTAAGAACTCTAACCGCATTAGGGTTCCGCCAAGGAAAGCTATAGATAGGCTTTCGTTTCTTTTATCCACTTTTAAAACATACTACATCACTATAATTATGCTCGGAAATGGGCAGTTTGAACACATGTAAAGGGGATGAGTGTCTATTTCATTTGATGTATAACTGTAGAGTGTGTCTGTGCTTCTGGAGACAGGCCTCACAATAACAGTAACCCTCAAAATAACGTTAATCTGTTTTCCAGGTGGTCTGGACCACGGCGGCATGACGCCCGCAGGGTTACAACACGGCGGCATGACTCCGGCGGGACTGCACCACGGCGGCATGACGCCGGCTGGGCTACAGCACAGCGGCATGACGCCCAGCGGACTAGCGCACGGCGGGATGACACCAGCGGGCTTGCAGCATGGCGGGATGACGCCAGCGGGATTACAGCACGGCGGAATGACGCCAGCGGGATTACAGCACGGAGGGATGACGCCAGCGGGCTTGCAGCACGGTGGAATGACGCCTAGCGGTAAATACCACTATTTTTTATGTTGTTTGCTACTAAACGGGGTTAAGTGGCTACCGCCGCTACCTTTGGGTATTTCCAGGACGCAATCGCAGGTCTGTTCATGTCCCGAATAACGCAAACCTATCCAAAGATATCTAAACAATTTCAAGTGATGATTTATATCAATTTTGTTCACATTGTAGGCATGCAACACGGCGCGATCCTCCAACACGGCCTGGAACAGCTGCCCATGATGCCACAGCTCGGCGGAGACCACATGAGCTCTCTCTTACGCAGCTCGCTGCCCACGCCGGCCGCAGACCGCTCCTCGCACGACCTACCGCACACTGTGCCTATGGAACCACTATTGCATGGATTAGATGACCATGGGGATTATCAGGTAATTAATGCTACCAAGTAATGTGATGAGATTACCTGGAGGCGTACCGCCAAAGTTCTGTCATGTAAAATTTATTTGCGAAAAAATTATTATTATTTATACATTTGCACAAAGAAATGTACAGAGGCGGACTTAATGCCTTATCTCAACCTTTTGACTTTAACAATGTACACACGTCCTTTCTTTGGTTCAGACGAGACTATTAGCAGCCGAAACACGTGATTTGCCTTCATTATTTGGTTAATTAATCAACTTATTTTATTTTTCCAGAATGGAATGCAAATGACAAACTTGGGATATGACGACCAGCATGGGCATCACAGTCCACAGCACGATTACGATTTACCTTTAACACCAGACAACGTGAGTATAACATAAATCAGCCTACTATAATTATATTTAGCAGTCTTGTACTGGGGCCCTATAAGTTTACTATTTTTATAAATTTGTCATTCCAACACAATTCCATTGTCATTGTGCTTAAAAGTTCATAATCTGCTAAATTCATAATGACCAATCAATTATCTCAGTAGTCTCGTAATGGAATGGTGATAGAATGACATCGCCGTATTTTCGTTAGTATAAGACCCGTCACTAGAAATGATTTTCTAAAAACTACAACTCAATTAGAACATTTATTAATATGGAGTGGAGTTTCAGTGATTGTCCACTGGAAAGTCATAATGATTTCCTTTTGTTAGTAGTTTACGAAACTTGTCAAAATCGATCATTATAAGATCCCATACTATTCTGACACTATTGTAATAGCAGACTAGGGCCCCAGGATATTTAATTCAAAATGCCATATTAGATGTACAAATTTGCACATAATATGCTACCATGCCGTGTGCTTGTTGGGTTCTCCCATTGCCAAAAATGACATATGTTCATACAAACTGTATTTCGGGGACGAATTTACAAAAAATCTTCCAAAACTTACACTGTTTAGTGAATTCATCAAATATACATGCCTCTAAAACTGTTCATTTTGATTGTGCATTGTCTGTCAGTAAATGAATTCAGTATCAAAAGGTGAAATGATAACTTCATACAAAATATGTTATCAGGCGGAAGAGGGTGAACGTGAAGCGGGTGAAACGGACGAGCAATTCGAAGAGCGAGTGTTGAACCGGCGTGCGGCGCAACTGTTCGCCGTCATGAAGCCCAAACTGTCCGTCGGATTACAACTCACTTTCACAGATCTTGCACCCAGACATAATAACAGAAAGCAGGTATGTATCTATCTACCTTTTAATCATTTAAATATGTATCTGTCGCAGTCAACTGGTTTAATTAGCTGATTAGTTAACTGCCTAGCTTTATAACTATACGGCGGTCGCTCAACTAACTTGTTGAATGATATTCAATAAATTATAGTTTTGGTTTGGAACTGTAACTAATCAAGTGCGCGCAGAATTGGTTGCAGTAACTAGGGTTGCGGATTGGTTAAAAAATAAACGGTGGCGCACAGGCAAGTGAAGAAACACGTGTGGGTTGTCCGTAAATGTGACACGCCCTTCCGCTCCTCCCAGAGCGGGAGAAGTCATTTGATAATTTTGCCATCCCAAACAAAAACAAAAATAGCAAGCAGACTAAATGGGTTAGGTTAGACCTGTGATCAATTGACTGCGACATATCCACTATCTTTGTTTACCATCCTTATCACAATATCTAACATACCGCATATAGGATAATTATATAACGTTTAATTTTACAGGTTGCACAAAAATTCTACAGTTTACTTGTTCTCAAAAAGCATCAAGTGTTAAAATTAGAACAACATGAAACATACGGACCTATCACCATAAGCAAGGGCGCTCAATTTGAAACTGAAGCGATTCATTAATACTTTACTAACACATTATTTATAATAGAACGTAATGTAATATAAAGAAAATATCAAGACTAGTTCATAAAAAAGATTTTTATGGAGATGAAGAGATGATGATGATTAGTAATTGTAAAGTTATGGACTTCACGGGGAAACGCGTTGAGCCAAAAATAATGTGTAAGTTTGAACTTTTAACTCGAATCCATGAAAACATTTTATTTTTTAAATATTGGACCAAATAATATTACGAGTGTTGATCTCACAAAAAATCTAATTGCAATGCGTTTTTGATAATGTGAAACAGTAGTTGTTCTCATGAATTCGATTTACTTGTGATGAGCAGTTTCTATATGGATAATTATGTTTGATAGAAAAGTGTAGGAAAATGCCTTATTTTGTTTTGCTGTAGGCTAAGTGAAATTATTGTAAAGATGTTTTACAAACAATGTTTAAATAGTCAATCATAGAAAGAAATAGTACCTATTTGCTGTATTGTTAACCCCTGACTCCTAAATTATGTATGCATATTTACTGATGCTGCAACGACAAAGATTATGTTATTATGCCTTAACATTTATTAGAAACTGTACCTCTCAAGGAAGTGTAGACATTGAATTTTGGTTATAATATAGCTTGTTGTCCTTCTATTGGGATTAAGAGATTTTAGTGACTGTGTTTATTGACAAATGATGTAAAATATTTTAGTAGCAGACTGGAGTGATTGAGAGAAATTATGTGGAAGAAATCGCGTGATAACCTCAACACCAAATAAAGTGTTATAATTATAATGTTCCCGTAAGTGCGTTAGTATGAATTTGGTTTTTACATTTCTTTGAGATATTTATTGTAATTATTGTGTTATTGTAAACCAAGTTGAATGCATACCATTTTCTGATTTGGTTTGGATTCATTTTGTTACTCTCATTTTATTTTGTAAAATTTCTCGTTCTTATTGCATTATGAATGCCTCAAACTATTAATTATCATGTATTTGGACATTACTTCTTAAAATTTAAGAGTTTACCTCCCTGTGACCAAGTTCGTCAATTTTTATTACTCCTTTATGTTCGGAGGTATCCACTTAGATATTTTTCATAAAAAAAACAAACATATTTGCAATAAATTTGTTGATAAAACACAGTTTTTTTATTTTTTCCTTAAACTTTTCTGCATATACATGAGCGCTTGTTCATGCTCTTGGCGTCCGTCTTTTGCTAACTCAATGAAGAAAGCGCGTATGTGTAGGTACTTAGTATTTACGACGAAGAACCAAAGATGAAAAAAAAAACGAGTATGCTATACTACTGAATTGAAACTTCCTTAGCACCATCTGTATATGTGTGCATTTTATTTACTAGCTATAATAGAAAGAAAATGTGCGCGCGCACTGCTTTCACTTGCTTATATCCTCCACTCAGCTCCCGTTCGCCTCGCCCGATTACAGTAGGCCTAGTATGAGTTTTCAATACGAAACTCGTTCGATCGTATCGAGCGCGTTTGACTCAGCGATTGGCCCGCTTCAAGGTCGTAAGAACTCTCAACCAATGAGAGCGCCAAACGCGCTCGATATCGACGATTAAGTTTCGTATTGAAAACTCATACTAGGCCTACAGTAATCGTAACGTTTGCGCCACGCACGCATTCGTCAGCTTTTTAACCAAGTATTAAGTGCGTAAAGAAGTAGCACTTCAAAATAAAAAAGTCTAATTCGTAAGTTGCGCCTACCTATATCGTCCTACGGAATTGTAACAGCAGCGGGCGCATGACACCTATTGATTCTATTATCATTTTCACTCCAATGGGACAAATAACGTATCCTGTGGGTCCTGTCAGATCTCCATGTTAAAGAAATTGATGGCGCTACGCTATTGATACGTTAAGAAGAATATTATGTCGGCAATAATGTAATCGGAAGAGCAAGGTGTAATTAATATTAGTTTCACGTTACATGACATCATAACTAATAAAGGGGTTACGGCGTCTCCTCTCGGCAAACCTTTAATTTAGCTATACTAGCCCTAGGAGACTAATAGGACTTAAAGGGGCAGCGCCAAAGAAAAACCACGTCTTACGGACGTTCAAAACATGACCGAGTATTATACCGTGTTAAGGTGTAGAATATTTCGATTATCGCTTCCTTGCTTGCATTTCTTAAAAAACCTGAGTCTGCCAATTGATCATACACCTCTGAAACCCTTTACCACTCCTGGATGCTTTATCGAGACTATGTCGGTTTCACGTAATGGTAGAGGTGAGATCAATTATTGTCGGTACCTTTTTTTTGTTTCCGGATAGAAAATCCTTAATGGATGTCCGCCGCTCTGGGGTGGGCGACGGGGTCTGCCAGCCTCCTACTGACTAAAAACTACCCCGGTGTCTCTCCAGTCAAATGCGCGCGGGGCCGCAGGAGTCCTTGATTCTGCCGCGGCCCCACATTCTCGTGTTGGCCCGGTCTGTCCGGGCCTCGCCTCCTACACGGGGTAGTGAGGTGTTAAAGTACCCCGTGCATCGCCTCTGAGGCGCGCCTCCGCCTTGGCGTCCAATAAATAGGGGGCGGGGACTTCCCCATATCCCTCGCCCGTGGACCCATTCACGGGGGCCGGAAGAGGATGTTGTCCGCCCTTTATCGGCGCCCATTGCGTCTTCTGCGGCCCGGAAAGGGAGTTGAGATCTCTCTCTCCCGTTCCGCAGTTTCCCTAAACAACATTATATATAATTTTAAAAGTCCAATGAAAAACCAGCGTGACACTCAGCTTGACTTTCCCGCCAAAAACCACTTGTACTTACTAAGATTTAGTGTTGCCCTACTTTTAAAATGTTTAGTTTCAGAAACATCCATTTTTACGACTTTATAGACATGCTATACCTACCCCTACTTGCACACAGGCAAATAAACCGTATAGTGTTTATTCATACACGATGATTAAAGTTAAGCGACTTTAAAACGTCAAACGTGAATGTTTAAACAGTCACTAATCGTTTATGAATAAGGGGGTTAGTGTATAATAATATATTCTACCTAACTACTAGGTACTTAGTTTAGTAACGCTTACGCCCCTCGTATAAAGAAACCCAAACCCAGTCTAATACTAAATGTCTAGACTAGACCATCGACATATACTCATGGACATGCCTTAAGAGATGAGAATTGTGGCACTCCCGAAAGAAAAAGAGGAAATGAAGTTTCGGTCTATCTAAACATAAATTTCTCAAAATGAAGAAAGAGATAGTGCTAGAGTCTAGACCGAAAGCATCATCGGCTATCTCTCTGACTCTTTCACACCAAAAAAATACTGCAGATTATACGCGTACGGCATGTCCATTAGTATATATCTATGGTCTAGTCTAGACATTCAGACAAAAGTGCATAACTGGATAGGTACTCACACATAACCCGTTGCGCAACCTATTGATTTCCTCTGCAGAAACTTGCGCACTTGCGTTGTTACATAATGGTGTCGTAGGATTACCCATGTACATTCAGTAACTTTTTTGTAGTACTTAGTACAGTATTTGATAGGGCAGTTGTGTTTTCCAGTTTGAAACTTTGTATAAATGTAGTCGGTTCTTATCTCTCCTAATACTAAAAATAGAATACTCTTTATTATATATGTACACCATATAAATTACAGAACACAAATATAAACATTACCTACTTTATATGACGTGACGTGCAAACGTCAAAAATTTATGTTTAAACATTCGTTCGTTTAACAACGTTGCTTAGAGTTAACTAGTGCTTAGTAGTTAACTCTAAGCAACGTTTATGAATAAAGGGGATTAACGTTGCTTAAAGTTAACTAGTGATTAGCGACTATTTAACCATACGTTTTAGACGGTTGCACGTCACTTAACTTTAATTATCGTTTATGAAGACTCCCTTAAACACTCATCATCTCAGCGTTAATCCCAGTCGCATCCGAAGATTTTTCAGCTTTGCGAGTCTGGGGTCCGCTTTACCAGTCTAACTGCTGATTTTGGCTAAACTTCGATATTTTCCGTGAAACGACTGCCGTCTCACCTCCACAACCCGACCTCAAAGTCTAACAATTGGTCTACCAATTGTTAGACTTTGAGGGCTCTAACAACCCGTAACGACTGCCACTAGATGTTCGTATGGCAACCGGGACCAACGGCTTAACGTGCTTTCCGAGTCAAACATTCATATTTATGCATACAAATATTTGCACTGTGCGGGGGACTCGCGCCTCCTTGTGCAACGGCCGCGTTCGCTACCGCTACGTCACGGAGGCTGTCACCTTTAACACTATGATGTTTATTCGTAAACGATGATTAAAGTTAAGTACCTAATGTTAAAACGTCAAAAATGTACGGTTAAACAGTAACTAATCACTTGTTAACTTTAAGCAACGTTTATGAAATATAAACAACTCATATAGCAACAATTAAAGTTTTGAATTTATGAATGTAGAACCTCATTAAGTAAATTACTAGCTGCGCTCCGAGGTTACACCTCACCACCAGTTTCGGTCTCGTAGGAATATCGGGATAAAAATGTATTGTTTATTCTTTATTCTTATACTTTTCTTTATTATTTATTCCAGGTTAAAAACTCCCAAATCTGTGTGCCAAATGCGTTCAGTATATTTGTTTGAGAGAGTAACAAACATACATCCATTCTCACAAACTTTCCCATTTATAATATTAATAGGATTTCGTTTTATGTAAAACGTAAGTGACCATGTTAAAAACCTAAAATAATCGGGGGTGGTCAATACCTGGAACGCTTTTCATTTTACTATACAGCTGGCCCCAGACTGGACATTAGAAGTTCGCCTCGATCGATTTGGCAAGGGACCAGAAAGATTGCTATATCGTATGGCTGCGCAGAGAGCTATGAGTAATGCGGTCGAAGCGAGCCTCCTTAAGCGCCTCTTTGTAGGACTTGACAGCAGGGTTAATGGCTCTTCTCTTTGAGCTAAAATTCTGAATTCCGAATGGAAATCTAAATACTCTGCTTATCAACAAGGCACACACGTTATTTTCTCATAACCGAAAAAACAGACTATTCGATTTTTTCCAGTGAGTTATGATCATAAGAACGATAAAAAAAATTACCTAAATCGTCATTCAGTTTGCACACCGCACCACACACGGCAACTTCGAGCAACACAGGAAACTCCTTCCCTGTGTTACTCGAAGATTCAAAACCACACAAAAGCTATGCCGAGTGGAGAGCTATCGTAACTTGCTCCAACCAACTAAACTGGGTGATAGATGTACGAACTTAAAGTACGCGGTTTTTAAGATTGTGAACTTACTCGGCTCGCCGTCGGGGACACACGTGAAGCTTGCTCATACTACATTGTGATGTCGTCGAAAGAAGCTTTGTAATGTGGGAATTACATCATACTATATTTTAAAAACAAATGAAAGACGTAATTGACAAGTGTGGGTAAAGCACTGCATTACGAAAAGAGAGCGTTTATCGCATGTAAATTTAGTAAGAGCATGGGCGTACCGAAAGGGGGCAAACGGTGGCAGCCGCCCCCCCTTGGAAATCTCGCAGAACATGTATGAACTCCCCTGATTACTAAACAAAGTATAAATGAGGAGTTATCTCGTAACTTTTAAATAAACCACGCACTAGACACTGACAAAAAGTACGGTGAAATTGCCAAAAAAACCGTGACAGACTATAGCGCACAAGATTACTCGCTCAAAAAACTTAACTTGCCCCCCCTAGGCCGGACTTGCCCACCCCTAGGCTTGGAGCTGGGTACGCCCATGAGTAAGAGAGTTACGTGAAGAGAAGGAAGATTTCCATGATCATTTTAGAATGCCTGAACCGCTGTATGAAGAACTTTGGCGGCTCTCGGCTCGCAGCGCTGCCACACGTACGAGCCGAGACGAGCTACGATTAAGATTTCAAACAGGTTGGATCGCCGGCGAACTTGCTCGGCAATTTTAAAGTACGCGTTTTTAAGGTGACACACAGGCGAAAAAGGTCGTCGAGTCACAAGTCCGCGTACTTACTCGTACGTCTATCACCCACTTAATGTTTTACGCAGAATATCTGTTAAAAAATATACTGACAGCCTACATGGCGTAGCGGTAACAAACGCGGCCGCTGCGCAAGAAGGCGCGGGTTCGATCCAAGCGCAGTGCAAATATTCGTATGCATGAATATGAATATTTGCACTGGTCTGGTCGTGCCTCGGATAGCACGTTAAGCCGTTGGTCCCGGTTGCCATACGAACATTAATGGCAGTCGTTACGGGTTGTTGGAGCCCTCAAAAAGTCCAACAATTGGCCTAACTGCAATGCTTCGATATCGCCTTCGGGTTGTGAAGGTCAGACGGCAGTCGCTTCACGGAAACTATCGAAGTTTAGCAAAAATCAGCAATTAGACTGGTAAAGCGGACCCCAGACTCAAAGGCTAAAAAAGCTTCGGATGCGACAGGGTTAGCGCTAAGATGATGATCTGTTAAAAATATACACGAGTAGGTACGGGATATTAATAACTGATTCGTCAAAAATTAACAGAGAGCGACGCAAAGGATTTGGCTTGAGATTTGCAGAGGTTTTCAACCTGCTGTCGCTTGTACAGCAGCAATCCATACGGTGTGCGTTCGCGCAGCGGAATGTTGTTGAATTTAAAGATTTTAGATATGCAGATATTTAGTGTATGACGTCGTATAATTGTGTATGGTAAAAAAAAATTTGTGCACGCAGCCATTGTGGAGAAATTCACAAAATACTGATTCCGCTGGGCGAACGTTGTCCTGGCGGAACTTTTTTTAATCCTTTGACTTTAGAAAAAAGAGATGTGTCCAAAAATTAGTGTGTATTTGTGTGTAATTGTGTATGTATGAATAAAATTTGTGCATGCATAAACTTCGGAGATATTCAAGTTTCCGCTGCGCGAACGTTTGGCCATTAGCTAGTTTTCATATAAAGCGCTTACATAGAGAGCTGTAGATTTTTACATACTTTGTTTTGAATTTGTGTATATTTGTTTAAAAAACAGATTTAGAAAAAAACGTAAGGCTTAAAAGTTAAAAATATAAACGTAAAATACGCTTATTTGGTCTTAGTTCTTAAAGTATGCACTTTGGGGTCTAGATTTTCACGTTTATACAAACCTTGTAAGTGTCTGCAATATATTGCCAAGTATCAATGATGTTCCTTTAGTAATTAAAGAGTTATAGGACAATTTACCATGACATAATCACTGTTTACAAAGCAGTCAAATATCACGACATTCTAAAGGAATTGTATGGTAAAATGTATGCCAATAATTAGTGTATTCATTCAACTATTCACATGCAAAATTTCATGTCATTAAATTCAGTAATTAAAGAAATACAATTATAAAACTGACGAAGCATCGAAAACCTACATAACCCGACCAAGTTCGGATAGCTATAAAAAAGCGGCCGTGCAATATATTTAGGTAACATCCCAAAATTTACAGTATAATACCGGTATGAATTGGTATAGGTGATAACACAATTGTTTCGATATAATATAAAGGTCATTTATTTTTGTACACCTATTTTTTTAAATGTATTTGACTATGACCAAGTAGGTACTATTTACGTAGTTATTTTATTTAAGTATGCGCTTGAGACTTGAGATATAATCTAGATATATTAATTTAGGCAAATAAAATTGATACAGCTAATTTCTATTGAAGATTTCACGCACCAGGATTCTTACTATAGACCCCCCAGGGATATTAAATAATTATCACAAGTAAGTACTACTGTTTAGGTAAATATTTATCATATTGTAGCTTATAACACTTCTTAACCAATGCACTAGACGAGCGTTCCCCTTTGCAAATTTAGAGGATCAAACAATCTAATAACTTAAAAAAAACTACTTCTTCAATCGATTTTTTAATTGATGGTCTATACTGTTGTACTGGTTGTGACTTATTTAAGTGAGCGTGTTCCCCCGCACCCCACCAAAATATGCAGAATTATTTTGATTGAAGCGGTACGGTTAAGGCTAGTCTTTTGGTTAAATAGTATAAGGTCCGTATTACAGAACGTTACTCAAAACTCAAGCTTTATTTACTAGTTTAAGTAATACTTGAGCATTACTTAAAACTAGTTTTAACCTATCAAAAGGCTTCAAACGAGACTTAAGTAAAGCTGGAGTTTTGAGTGACGTTCTGTAATACGGACCTTACTATTGTAGTTATGAATTGATCAAAAATATTCTAGTGTGAAACAATAGACAACGCGCTGCGCGCACCGAGCGGCGGCTTCCCGCTTGAAACAGTACTTCCATCCTTGAAGAAAAGAGAGGGCAATATGTTTTCATTAGCCGCGGCCCGCGCGTATTCATTTGCTGTTGTATTTGAACCTGATTAATATATCTAGATTATATCTCAAGTCTCAAGCGCATACTTAAATAAAATAACTACGTAAATAGTACCTACTTTGTCATAGTCAAATACATTTAAAAAAATATGTGTACAAAAATAAATGACCTTTATATTATATCGAAACAATTGTGTTATCACCTATACCAATTCAATACAGATATTATACTGTAAATTTTGGGATGTTACCTAAATATATTGCACGGCCGCTTTTTTATAGCTATCCGAACTTGGTCGGGTTATGTAGGTTTTCGATGCTTCGTCAGTTTTATAATTGTATTTCTTTAATTACTGAATTTAATGACATGAAATTTTGCATGTGAATAGTTGAATGAATACACTAATTATTGGCATACATTTTACCATACAATTCCTTTAGAATGTCGTGATATTTGACTGCTTTGTAAACAGTGATTATGTCATGGTAAATTGTCCTATAACTCTTTAATTACTAAAGGAACATCATTGATACTTGGCAATATATTGCAGACACTTACGAGGTTTGTATAAACGTGAAAATCTAGACCCCAAAGTGCATACTTTAAGAACTAAGACCAAATAAGCGTATTTTACGTTTATATTTTTAACTTTTAAGCCTTACGTTTTTTTCTAAATCTGTTTTTTAAACAAATATACACAAATTCAAAACAAAGTATGTAAAAATCTACAGCTCTCTATGTAAGCGCTTTATATGAAAACTAGCTAATGGCCAAACGTTCGCGCAGCGAAAACTTGAATATCTCCGAAGTTTATGCATGCACAAATTTTATTCATACATACACAATTACACACAAATACACACTAATTTTTGGACACATCTCTTTTTTCTAAAGTCAAAGGATTAAAAAAAGTTCCGCCAGGACAACGTTCGCCCAGCGGAATCAGTATTTTGTGAATTTCTCCACAATGGCTGCGTGCACAAATTTTTTTTTACCATACACAATTATACGACGTCATACACTAAATGGACGCTGATAAGCAACAATGTGTCAACCCTCAAAAAGCCAAATTCTGAGATATCTATGTATTCTGATAAAAGACCACTTATTTCGTATTTAGCAATTGTGTTTCAAGTTACTTAAATCCAACAAGTACAGAAAAAATTGACTTTTTTTTTAACACAACTAGGAAATCCCTTATACAGCATCTGGCAACATTCAATCAAGTCTCTTAAATACTTTACAATCCATCTACCGTTGCATTACAGATGTTAAGGGACTTGACACAGTGTTGCTAATTGTCATTCAGTTTTTCGACGTTGCGTTAAACAGAAGTGTTCGCGTAAAAAAATAAAATACTAATGAAATTCTTAATTAATTCACGTGCTTTAATTGAAGAACATTATTTGAGTGCAATACATACTGAAGTGATCAAGGTAAGTCAATAATATTGCTATAAATTGAGATTGTTTTTTTATAGGTTAGGTTACCGGTTTATGGTAGAAAGAGGATCGATTTAATACTGTTAATGTTTATTTGGAAGCCAAAGTATAATTTTTAATCAATTTAATGTATTTGAATTGCCGTATTGTCACTTTTGTAACGAAATAAAGCAATTGTACACTTGATCGATTGTTGCTAATTGCAAAATAGCTCTTGTAGTACTACTATGACACTTAACTTATTATTGCTAAACGTATATGACTACGCATGAAAGACTTAACGCATAATTTATGGTACTTAACATATTGCTACTAAATGGAAAATACTTGTTACGACGAAGAATGTATGTTTTAAATGCTTTAAAATATTGTTGAAAAACTAGCTTCAATCGCGGATCCGACAATATCCACACTAAAATTGTTTGCCTACTGAGTTATACACTCTTTTAAGTATTATTTTTATGGACCAATAATACCTACTATTTTGTTTTCATTTGTTTTAGGAAGATGTCTCCGCCAAAATCAAGAGGTCAATTTCTGGTCGATCTTGCGAACTCTAATAAAAAAACATTTGATGAGGATTTGATGCCCACAAGTTCTATAGAATCATTTAGAATGTTGTTCTCGTCAATTGCTGAAGAGAATCCGGAGTTTGAAAACATAGACCAAATTAACGGTAAGGATCAACATATAGAGGTATTTACGGAATCCAATAAAGAAAATAATCCCTCAATTAATAACTACAATGCAGATCAACAAATCGCAACATTAAATGAAAATGGAGAAAACATTTTGGAAATTATTCCTTTAAGCACTGTAGTTACCATTGATTTACCGTCTGTTAATGAAGATGAACTAACGATTCTAAATAAGGAAAACAGTTATGATATTAACCAACAAGTTGATATTATACATTTCAATGAAGAAAATGTTTCCGTCTTCAGTAACGCCGGTAAAAACCAACCAAGCGAGAATTTCACTAATGTAATTGACAATAATACTATGGAAATGATTCCTTTAAGCCCTTTAACTACAATCAATCTAGACAATCTAGATATTACAAATGATGACCTAAATAATGGTAGCAACTTACAAATGGAGATCATTACTAACTTTAATGAAGAAAATGGTTCTGACCCTAATGATGCTGATAAAAACCAACCAATCGAGACACTGGCTAATGAAAATGACGAGAATAGCAAGGCGGATATAGCTGAATCGAATGATGTAAATGATATTTCAAATATAGTTGACCAAAACTCCAATAACGTTGAAGACCCTGATTACATACCCGAAGCAAATGAACGAAACAGTGATTCTGCTGAGTCATCAACAAAATACAATGGTAGACCCGGGAAAGGACGTAAGAGGAAATACATAGATCAGAATAGCAGCATTAGAAAGAAGAAAGCAAACTGTAATCAGGATTATTTTAGTGCGAGAGGGAAACACGTTTCTGCTAAAGAGTTTAACGACAGCAATTGTGGTTGTCCATTAAAATGTACTGAAAAAATTTCTATTGAACAGCGTACTAACGAATTCGAAAAATTCTGGAATTCTGGCTCTTATGAAGCAAGGTGCGCGATTTTACAGGGAAGCGTTACTGAAGTTAATAAAAAAAGAAGCTATTCCAATAATTCTAAGCGTACATTTAGTAGAAAATATAAATTATGTAATACTGGAGTCTGCAAGAAAGCTTTTCTAATAACCCTTGGCATCAGTCAATCAAGGATTGACGTGGCTCTTAACAAACATAGAGAGCAAGCTGCAATTAATGACAAGAGAGGTATTAATTCTGGAGGCAAAAACGCAATTAGTGACGAGCAGTTGCGACAAATACGACAATTCATAGAAATTTTACCTAAGTATTCTTCACATTATTGCAGAGATAGCACATCGGCAATTTTTTTGGCTCCAAATTTGAACTTGACCACGATTTATGATCTCTACAAAGAAAAAACCCCAAATCCTGTAAGTTTTTCTCGATTCAGGCTTTCTTTCTACAAAGACTTTAACCTCAGATTTAAAAAACCACAAAAAGATACCTGTTTACGATGCGACTTGTACAAAGCAAACAAAACTTCTGCTACGGGTGAACAATTGTCTTCATTAGAAAAACAACACCAGGATCATTTGGATCATGCATACAAATTAAGAGATCAAATGAAAAAGGACTTGACTGCTGCTAAAACCGATCCTTCAATAGAAACTCTAACATTTGATTTAGAAAAGACTCATTGTTTACCACGCTTACCAACAAGTGTTGTTTACTATAAGCGCCAACTGAATCTACACAATTTAGGCATACATTCTGGTTCTGATGGAAAAGGATATTTCCATATTTGGCTAGAGCATGAAGCTGGACGTGGTACCCAGGAGGTAGGGTCTTGCTTAAAGAAGTTTATTAGCGCGCGTATGAAACCTGACGTAACTCACTTGATACTTTGGGCGGATTCATGTGGCGGGCAAAACCGAAGCATCAAAATGGTGCTAATGCTTCTGCATATTTTACATAGCCATGCAAAGCTACAAAAAATTACTATGAGATTCCTTCAGCCAGGACATACTTATCTACCTAATGACTCAGAGTTCGGGGATGTTGAATGTGCCTTAAAGTCTAATTTCCGTTTATGTACACCGGATGATTATATTGCTGTCATGGAAAACTGCCGACGTAAGAACAAGTTTGTAGTAACTCGGCTTGAAAAGGACGATTTTCAATCGGTGGCCCCTTTACAAAATTCTATTACTAATCGTAAATCCGACGTAGATAAACAAAAAATATCTTGGCTTTCAACTTTTGAAATTGAATTACGTCGTTCAGAACCTACGAAACTTTTCATGAAGTCAAATCTCGATGAGGAAGCTCGGGTGGTTGACATATCAAAAGGTGCGAAGAATCGGAAACAAAAACCGAATTTTGTATTAGATCTCCCTATTCTCTATCCAAATGGGCGCGAATTATCATCTGCAAAAATACAAGATTTAAAAGAATTGATGAAACTTGTTCCATCAGATGCAAAAGCATTCTGCGGTTTCTTGAGGACTGTAACGCCGGGTGATTTTGTCGATGATGCTGATGGATTGGGAAATTCGGTCGATTTCGATATAGATTAAACTTACATTGAAGACTGATTTTAGTTTCGGCGATTGTGGTAAATTTAGGTTAAGACAAAGTGATTCTAGAATGAGACTGAATAAAAATAAGGCTAGTCATAGAGCCACCCAAAGCATAGTTTATTATAACTTCTTTATTTGATTTAAAACTAGATACTTTGCGATACTGTAGTACATTGTTATTGGTTTATAATAATTTTAATTGAATACTCAAAAATGTTCCTACTAAGTGATATCAACACATAATATAAGAAATACTAAATATAATAATATAATAATACATTGCCTCTATAATTTTGTATTCTCATAATAATGATAATTATATTAGTTTTAAGCGAAAGTGAATTTACAATGAGACTGACAAAAAGTTATATAAAGTAAGTATTACTAAATGTTTTATGTTTGATTGTTGTGATGTTTTTTAGTTCAGAAGTCACTAAAGTTTTGTTTAAAAATTATAATTTTTGTTAGGCAAGGTTTAATTATTTTTTGTTGAAACAGTTAATAAGCTAAGGAATAATAATTTAATAATGCTAGTAATAAAAAGGATTGATATAAGAAGGGTTTCATTTTATACAAATTTAATAAATATACTACTGTATGATCTTAATTTAGACAAGCAAACATTTTTATACTACTAGCTCGGCAGTGAGGGAAAACATCGTAGGGAAACCGGCACATTCAGGTAATTTTTAATATGTAACCATGATCCAATTTGGTCTGATTCCCTTTTCGGGTTACGATGGTCAGACTACAGTCGCTTCAAAGTAATAACTAGAGTAGTCAAACCTTACTCGGAAAAATGTTTATCCGAGGACGTGTTTTTATCAACAATCATTTAAGTTCCTTGAAACACATTTCACTGTTATGAAATCGCGGAATCAGATTAAGCAACATAGTGTTAAGTTCCTTAACATACTTTTACGAATAAAATAACGTATTCCACATTTTCAACAATAAATAATCTCAGATTTTAGAAAAACTAACAAGTTTTTTGTCTATTTATGATACTGGTCTGTATTTAAGTCATAATTCCTTTCATAAAACATAGAACATAAGTAGTTGATGTATTTTTTTTCAAACAAATAACTATTATTTGGTATGAAATCTTTAGACGCCATTTTCTCGAATTGGACTCCATGTGGGTTGACACATTGTTGTTTATCAGCGTCCAAATATCTGCATATCTAAAATCTTTAAATTCAACAACATTCCGCTGCGCGAACGCACACATCCATACGTTGTCTTTGATGACATGCCTTCACGAAGGCGTTTAAAGTACTGTTCGCATAAAATTCTTAATACAAAAAAAACAGAAGTTTGCTCTAGGCACACGGAATTTAAGTCGTGGTGGCCTAGTGATTAAAACACCAGCCTCTCAAGTATGAGTGCACGGGTTCGATTCCAGATTAGGCAAGTACCAATGTGATTTTTCTTAAGTTATATGTACTTTCTAAGTATATCTTGGACACAATGACTGAAGGTGAAGGAAAATATCTTGAGGAAACTTTGACTTGTAAGTATGAAATCGCCAACCCGCATTGAGCAAGCGTGGTGATTACGCTCAAATTATTCACTGTATGAGAGGAGACCTGTGCCCAGCAATGGGACGATAAAAAGGTTGATAATGATGAAATCTGAAATGTTTCCTCTTCCGGTCATAGGTACCTACTTCGTGGTAACATTTTTTTTTAATTTTGTCATGCTTGGCAATGGCTATCGGCATTCAAGCTCCTGGTTTCTTTTTGCCGATTTTGGGCATGTAGATACCTAGTTAATTAAGATTACCTTAAGTTTTTTTTATATTGAAACCATTATTTATTAAAATGTTGTGAAACTGCTACTATGAACTTCTAAACCTAAAGTAAGCAGACTATAATTGCTAGTTTGTAGGGTAAACCACCCAATCATTGGCACTCCACCAATTTATTGGCATGCTCTAGTTTTTTAAGAAAATTAAGATCTATTTGTAGCCAGACTTAAATTTTTTAGTAGAAATTAAACAGTAGTATCATTTATTACTCAACTGGCAACACACGTTTTATTTTTTTTCAAACATGGCGGCGCATTTACCATCTGTTTAACAAGCCGCGACCTGTGCGACAAAAACAATCAAAATATTCATTTTTTACTAAGGTAAGAGCTATCATAATCTTTTAAAACTTGAAAATCTATTTTGTTTTTCTTATACATAATCATTTTGTCTTATTATTGAATATATTAACTGCCTTTTTAAAACATTATTTTATCATTTAACCGCCAACTTTTAGTTATTTGTGGGGTGACAACATTTGGTATGCGTAATATTGGTTTATCCATTTTATTGGCATACATGCCAATAAAAGGGCATTTTAAATAATTTGAGTTTATTAAAAATTATACCTTGTTTGTCTCAAAATTGAGTTTAAATTGAATTAAAAATATTTTCTAACGTTTTGGATACACCAATCCAAAAGTTGCCCCCCTGCCAATTATATAAAATCCATTTATTGGCACGGGTGCCAAACATTGGGTAAAAACGTGCCAATAAAATTAAATATTGTCTTTTCAGCCACTTTCAAAATGAAGCCTAGTCAGAAGAAGTCTAGAAAAAAAAATAGTAAAAAATGTTTGAAACGGAAAATTTATACAGAAGAGAACCTACAAAAAGCTCTCCACGAAATATCAAAAGGCATGAGCAAAAAACTTGCTGCAAAAACCTTCAGCGTACCACGGTCTACTGTACAATTCAGACTGAAAAATCCTGATCATCGCTCTAAGCCCGGTCCTCCCACAATTTTAACTGACGAAGAAGAACAGCTTTTTGTCGACTGGATAAAAATCAGTAGCAAGAAAGGGTTTCCGAAGAGGAAAGAAGATTTGATAAAGAGTGTTTCAGACTTTATTAATAAATCGGGGAGAGCCAGTAGTTTTAGGAATGGTGACAAGTGGTTTAAATTGTTTTTAGCTAGACATCCAACAGTTACATTTCGAACACCAGAAGCCGTAACAGCTGCCAGCTCCACGGTCTCTGCATCTGATGTAAGAGGCTGGTTTGAACAAATAAGGATTTACATGACTGAAAATAGCTACTATGACATCTTATCAGATCCATCAAGAGTATTCAATGGCGATGAAACAAATTTTGTTCTATGTCCAAAAACAGGTATTGTTTTAAGCTCTAAGGGAGAAAAAAACGTATACGAAATTGACCACGCCCAAGCTAAAACTTCACTAACCGTCATGTTTACTTTTGGTGCAGATGGTCAAGTTACTCCGCCAATGGTAATTTTTCCATATAAAAGATTACCTGGCGAGATAACTTCTAAGATTCCTGAAGATTGGGGCGTGGGCTTAAGTGACAACGGATGGATGAATTCCGATGTATTTTTTGAGTATATCAAAAACGTTTTACATCCTCACCTCATAAAAACTGGCACACAATTTCCTGTAGTTCTTTTTGTAGATGGCCACAAATCGCACTTGACGTATGCTACCAGTGAATTATGTACTAATTTAGGTATAATTCTCATAGCGTTATATCCTAACTGCACTAGACTCCTTCAACCTGCAGACGTCGCCGCATTTAAACCATTAAAAACACAATGGCAGAAAACTGCCCTAGAATGGCGAAGAAATAATCCATCTCAAGCGTTAACGAAAACTCAATTTGTGCCATTACTTAAAGATACTATAGAAAAAAGTCTTAACCCGTCAACAATTATGAATGGCTTTAGAGCAACTGGACTTTGTCCTTTTAATGAAGATGCAGTGGACTATTCCAAGTGCCTAGGAACTTCAAATAAAAATAACATTACCATAGCGCAACCCAAGCATGTAACAGACAATCGGGTGCTCACGAAAGATGACTTTACGAAGTTGTTGGGAGAAAGTACAATACATAAAATTGATAAAAGAGAATTGAGGCCCGAGGAGTCAAGTGAATGTTTATTGAAAATCTGGAATTTCTTTACCACGTTTCAAAATGATTTGCATAATAGCTCAAAATTAGACACAGAGCGTCAGAATGACAATATAGGGAATTTTGATATTGAAAATATGGAGATAATTATCAATAACTCTCCAAACAAAAATGTGGCTGAGCAAAGTTTCGATTTTGTTTCTCAAGATGTTGTTGTTGAGGAAATAGTCCAATGCTCTGAATTAAATTATTTTATAGAAGATATATCAACCCTTCAAGAACGTATTCCAGAAACAGTTAGCCAACAATCACACAATCATCTTTCACCCACTCAACAAGCATTCAATCAACCAGAATCCATAGAGCAAGTATCCTCTCAAAAAGCCTCTACTTCCTTACAGCATGCTTCGATCTTACAGCCATCACTCACTTACCTACCAAACAACAAACAACCATCCACACAGCAAACATTTGTTCAACAAACATCTATCTACCAAGCATCCGTTAGCAGTCAGCAGCAATCATCAATATATTCAACTCCCCAAAAACCGTCTATCAGAGTAACTGGAGATGTCAAAATAAGTGCAGATCAAAATAATTTTATGCAACTGAAAGCACCACTGGTTAAGGAAGACAATACTATAGTAAAATTACAAGATATTTTGGTACTTCCTAAAACGCCACAAAGAAAAGGGATAAAAAATACCATGAAGACGCCTTTTGTACTAACATCTGCCGAATGGAAAGCTCAGGAAAATGAAAAAATTAAAATTAAAGAAGAGAAAGCAGAAGGTGTTAAAAAGAGAAAAGAAGAAAGAGAACAAAAGAAATTGGAAAAAGAGAAGAAAATGGTAAAGAAAAACAAAAAACAAACTAAAGCCAAAGACAATGTGTCCAAAATTTTGTTTTCGGAAGATTTCTATAAACATGACAATGACAAATTGGAAGCTTTACTTAAAAATTATAACAAAGAAAACCAAAAAGCAAGTACTAGCAAAAATTACAGTGCTGCTGAGATAGAAAAAATGTTGACTGAGACTGATTCAGATGATTAACGTTACTTAAGAATTACTTACTCGTATGATCTCAACCAATTAGAGCTGTGATTTAATTAAATATAATTAAGGAAGTTACATAGTCTTAAGCTAAAATTGTTCTATTTTTTGTTCAAGCCTAGGTAGAAGGTTTTTTTGTTTTTGTTTTAATACTTTATGTAAAGTTGATTTAACTATAAGCGTTTCAATTGATATGGTATGTTCCTATACAAATAAATGTTACTTTTCTTAACAAAGGATTTTATTTTGTTTATTTCTATTATGAATTATCTTAAAATAGGTACATAGACGATGTAAAATACGTTTTAAAACCCCTACATAAGACCTAGCAGCTATTTTTCAGTTTTGGGAGAACAGTGACAATAATAGGTAATAATCACTGCCAATAAAAGGTTTGGCTATGCCAGCAACTGGTGTTTGAGGCATTTTTTTTAAAAGTACATTATATTAAAGAAAACGATATAATTTATTAATGACAAGTACTTTATAATATTCTGCAGAGATTAGAAGACCAATATGAATGCTTTTGTCTTTGTTAAAACATATTTTTATATGAAAATTTTACCGGTTTTGTGAAGAAGCTGCTTAAAGTGCCAATAATTGGGTGGTTTACCCTATGTAGGTACCTATGCCTGTTGCTGATAAGGCCTAATCTGTATTGTCAAGTTTCGCGTAGCACTTTCGGATCGATTGTTTCTTTCGTAAACTATATTTTATAAAAGTGCCTACCTTCCTATGTCGTTGACGACTTTAGCGTGAGCAAACCTCGCGTGGGATTTCATCAGTTTGTAATAGATGAGACTCGGTTGAATGATCGTTACGCCTTTACGAATAAAACTATGTAGATAATAATTTAATTAAATGGGTAGCTAGTGTGAACTATATTGATTTCATTTTTGCATCCTCGTGTAATATCCTACTTTGCAAGTGCTAGTGTCGTCACCAGTTTGGACATTCCCACGGGGAGCAGCTACCTATCCTGGAATATGTTAATTCTAATAAACGCATTGTTTAGTAGGTACCGCGACCGGAGCACTTATTATCCTAGCCAGGCAACAAGTTATTTACAAATTTCTTAGTGACCTCGATTCAACAGTTCAGAAAAGTTGCACCATAAATCAATAAAATAAAAAACATTCTTGCGTCCATACAACTGTATCTAGCTGGTAGATGTTTTTTAGTTGTTTTTAATTCTACGTGCTTAAGACCAGGGGTGGTATTTAGGTCATCAACAATAAACGCTAGTGATTTTGTTTTGTATCATTTTATTCGCCCTAAAAAATGTACAATACAGATGCCGACATTCTTCAACGGGATATTCTCACACTATAAAAACCGATGACAATACTCACGCAAACATACGCAGTTACTGGCTAACTTTAATTATATTGTCGCCGACTTTTGATAGAAGTCTAATTATTTGTTTAACATGATTTAGAACAGTCTAGAAAAATCAGGAATAGAAATAATTGTAGCTTCAATAGAATGTTTTACGTACACCATTTTATTAGCTTTTCTTTTTATACTACATAATTAAATAAATTGCATTCCTGATGACGCGCACTGGTAAGTGTAACATTTATACACATCAGTCCATGCATCACTATGAGGGTGAGGTTTCCACACATTCGATTCCATGGCCGTCCACTCCAGATAGTATTCACTGAAACCTCGTCATGTGGGATGGCAGTAGTAGTGTTCTTAAAAATAAGTAGCTTAGAAAGCAAACAACAACAGGAACGCCATCATAAGACAGAAGAGACCCATAGCCTCAGACAAGGCGAAACCCAAAATGGCGTATGAGAACAGCTGTTGTTTGAGGGAGGGGTTCCTGGCGTAACCGATGATAAGGGAGCCGAACACCGTTCCGATTCCAGCACCTGTAATATACAAATAATGCAAGAGTGTCAAGACAAAAAAAAAAAAAACGTTTTTATTGCCACAATAAATTGTACAAAAAGAAATCACATATATGAAAATACTATGCAACTAGGGAAACAGAGTTATTGTCGAGCTCTGGCACCCCATGTAAGATTTAACTTGTGTTTAGGGTGCCAGCGTCTTCACCTAATCATTGTACATCATTAGTAACGGTTGCGGGACAATCACAGTACGTCAACATAATATTTACATACACATATTAAATTATTGTTAAAACAGTTACAACTTTTTACATTTAGAACCACAAACATGCTAACTAGACAATTTCTACAGCTAACTACCAAGGGTATTTATTAGACTGACTCTCACCTTTTATTCTAATACTTAATTGAGATCCGATTAATTCCTTCCTCCGTTTATATCATGCAATAATATTTGTTTACACAAATAAGTCTTATTTATGAATGAGATTCCCTTTTTTTGTTAAATGATTGCAAAATTATTGTGTTATGAGACAGCTATCTATTTAAATAAATAATTACACTTTACATAAATTGGCTTAAACAGTAACTAAAATGCAAAGAGCATTAGGAATGCAATCATTAAACAGAAAAGCCCCATTGCTTCAGTTAATGCAAACCCTAAAATAGCATATGAGAAGATCTGTTGCTTTAGGGAGGGATTGCGAGCATAACCAATGATCAAGCATCCAAAGACCAAACCAATTCCAATTCCTGTAGATAACATAAACAGTTAGTGATGTGTACAGGCAAGCATTCAGCAGTGAAAAAGCAGTTTCATTATCAAACACACATGGAGTTGTGAAATCAAGCAAGTGTGGAAAATGTAAGTTGATTAGTGCACAATAAAAAAGATTGATCTAAGTTTTAGTATTTAATAATACCTGCTTTCCTGATTTCCCACATTCCCTTAATACACATTGAATTGAACCTTTAACTACTTATGTAAGCAGGGTAACTCTTTCTTAAGAAAATCAATTAAAAGTTGCTGTTATGCAATCAAGATAACTTGAAAAAAAAAAAAAATTACAATTTATCACAAAAAATTGAAATTTACATATAAAAAGGTCATTTATCACTTACATTTATATTATCCCGAATGGAAACATAAAGTTAGTTGAAATTTAAGGTTCAATAAATCACATTTATATTATACCGAATGGAAACTAAAGTTAGTCGAAATAATGTAGTTTAAGGTTCAATAAAGCTTTAATTCTGTCTTTATTAGATATTTGTGAATTAAGAAAATCATGAAGTTGTTAGAGACATTCACAATGAAAACAAAACCATGATTAATTGTTTGGTAACTATGTCAATTTAAGCTAACTTACCAGAGCCGGCTACTCCTACTGTCGCTGCACCAGCACCAATGAATTTGGCTGCTGAGTCAATGTCCTTTGTCACAGCGGTGGTCTGGAAGGACCGCACTGCAGACAGCTGAGCTGGTGCAGCAGGGATAATCTGTGACTGTGAGGGGACGGCCGCAAGCGGTCGCAGGAGGGCAGAGTTGCTGAAGATCTATAAACATACAAAATAACTTACTAGTAGACACCAATATTTGATCTCTTAAAGGGCTACACCCTAAAAATCAATAGATTGATTTAAATATAAAAGTTCATCAATAATGCTGATAACGACGGTTCTGCGGCGCTTATCCACAATATTTGAAATTGTGATTAAAATTATTGTTACCTAATACTGGAATAGATGTTGGGTTATGTAATGATGTATAAAATCCATTTTAACCACGATCTGATAGTAAATTTATCGATATTAAGGAAATAAATGAAAGAAAATTGCTCTCATTAACCTATAGAACCAACAAGAACAGCTTACGCTGCTGTCGGAATATACCAAGGTCAAATAATATGAAGTTCAAAGAAAAAAGCAAGTCCTGAAGGAACGATAAAAGGCAGGTAAATTATGGCCAATGGGTTAGTAAAAATCCAATAAGAAAATGTACTTACGGCAGACCTGGCTGCAGGGGCGATCATTCTTGCGGCGAACAGCATTTTGTGTTTTATTTGGGTGCGGCGAGCGACAACTGAAAGAAACCGTACGACTAGATGAGTTAGCTACACGAGACTAATAAGACTATAAGCCCACTGATAGCCTAAGTGAAGTTTAGTGAAGTCACTTGACAGTTTGACCGACGACCGCAGAATGTTACGTAATTTACGGTGCTACGTAACGGAGACTGAGGTCGTACTACTTCGACTATACTTAAACCGATATAAATTCTGGTATACCGTGAACACAATTCGATGGATAGAACTATTGAACGTATCACCTAAGCAATATAATTGAATGTTGAGCGAAATGGCCGAATCGGCGATCCGAGTTCAACTGAACTAATATTTGTCAATCTATGACAACTTACAAAATCACCGACAAATATTTCCACTATCACACACTAAATGCTCGTATACGCGATTAGGATCACTTTTTACTTAATGATGGCTTCAAATAGTTACACTTTTTCACGATTAGTTTTTTCACAAAATTCTGCCGCACTTACCAAAGAACACCGAGAGGGAGGAGACCGGCCTTTGGAATGTTCAATTTTTGAGTGGTGAAGTGAAACAGAGTACAAATACCGCATTGCTATTGGTCGATATAGCAGGCAGTTCCGTTCAGAGCTGCCAACCGTAGATCAATATGCGCGAGTGACAGAAACATTCAGGAACCTATAATTTTAAAATCGCAAAAAACTGAGTACTGTACAATAATTTCAGACCAGCAAATTATAAATCCTTTTTAAGTTGTTATTTTTTAGATGTAATAGTAACTACTATACAATTTAGAGACAAGATCATGGTTACGGCCTGAATGAATACGGCGTTGTCATTGACTAGTGCATTACCATTGTACGACATGGCCGTCTTCATGATAAACATCTGTAAATTTAATGGCTGTGGCATAACATTTCCAAGATTAGCAGACTTAATTGAACACATCGAAGATGTTCATATCGGTAAATATTAAATATTCATCTCTATTTCGAGTAATTGTTCTTATTTTAAGCATGTAATGTAATCCATGACCCTCCCAATTTCGTCTTATCAATGTGCCAATGTTGTCACCATTGGAGGGTATTTTTGCGTCAATTATAAATAATCAGCGAGTACGCAGCTTCACTATTGTCATTTTAAATGGTTTGTTTAGTATCTTTATAGACTACTCTATACTCATTGCTATTTTCAGGTTTATTTACTCTTTAGCGTAATAAGGGCTACGAAAATAGTTCTGCTCATTGGAACAGCTGATCGAAAACGGCTGATACAAAATATGATAGGTATGTTGGGAAATTTTTGTGACTAAACCTAAAATTTCTATTTCAGATTACGATCCAGCTGTAATAGAACAAAAAGAAGCATCACAACCAGCATGTATTCCATTAAGTTATGTCCTAAAATTCATCTCCGAGGCTTCGAGGCGGGAAAACCAGAACACAGCCAGCGCGCCCGATGTTCGAAGGCGCCTCCTGTCCGCACCTAAAACACCTTCAGTCCGCAGCAGCACGCCCACCGGTATAATCATTCACTGTTGTATTGATTTAATTCTTGAAGGCCATACCACTCAGTTTTTTTTTTTGTAAACACGTTCCCGTCTTTTTGTTAACGTTATGAAATAATTCCATCAAGGGCCATCTATTCTTTCCATCCGTTGGCGATCGGCTGGCTAAGACATGGCTGGGGGTTGACCACTGCGTTACCCAATTCCTCACAGGTCATGGAAACTTAAAAAGTAAACTGTATTCTTTTAAACTTGTTCCTTCGCCTTTGTGTCAATGTTCTACATCGAACTGTGAATTTGAACAGTCCGCACATCACATCTTGTTCTTTGGCAGACTGAACGCAATATTATGTTAGATAGTGTACAAGTTACATCCGGAGTCGTTTATTATCGGACCTTGTAGAAACTAGAACCAATTTCCGTGCGTTCAAGCGCTTTTGCCATGCCTATTATTGGAATCAATTGTAACAGCACATACCTAATTAGGACCCATTAACTAAATCAAATTTAATCCGTGGTGCTTGGCAATCTGGGTTTCTCCCAGTTGCAATAATGTCCCTTTGTGCCGATTGGCCTAGTTCTGTTCTGTTCTCCAGCTTTTTATGGAGGGAAGTGGAAAAAATATTTTTTCTTACTCCTCCGCAATTTTTTTCTGATTAATATAGTTGCGGGACCCAAGACAGTTGAATCGTTTCTCTGGGACTCGTCGAGCTTCATTTCTCGGCGTTTTTCTGGCGTTCTCCACTGTTGATTCTGGCTTTCAGGAGTTGCAGTGGGTGGGAAAATGTGTGGCGAGTTTTGTCCCAAAAAAAAATAACGTTATGAAACGAGAAAGTTACGGAAATAATAATAATCTCTTCAGCACTATTTTGATAAGTATGTAAACTATTATAATTTTAAATAGTCATGTAAGCATTTACATAAACCATTGACTCGAAAAGAAGAAGATAATAAAGAACGGGAAAATAATACACAAAAAGGCTACCAATTCGTTCGTACCTTTATTTTAATTTTTTTGTTTTTGGAGGGAAACCTTCAAAAGACGCTCAACCTCTGGGGACAGACGTCAGGGAGTGTCGAATTATTACCTCACTAAAACCACTCCTGTGATCACCATCGACACACAGAGGTGGTCCCGGTTCCTCTTAAAATATCAATTCCGGAACCTCCCCCTGCGTCTGCCTTTACGTCTAAATCTCTGCGGAGACTAAAGGGGCCTGCCCTAGGCTTCGCTGTGTAAGGCAGCACATGATCACTGTGCCACCGTTTTCCCTGTGGTCACTTGATGGATGCACAGAGTCCCCACTCTATGCGCACGCTTCCCCAAAGGTCCACTTATCTTTTGTGGGTAAGCGGTGTTGTGGTAAGGGGTATTAGGCGACAAGGTGGTTACCTCCCCGACGCCTCCTTCTCCGAGCAGGATCAATCCTCTCTCGATCCCGCTCGACGGCCTCGTTCTTGATCATCACTGTCTCACAGAGGAAGCTACTTCTGTCCAATTCACTGTCGCTGCCAGCATAGCCTTCACATACTGCTGGCAGAGACAGGTCTCGCCCGATCCTGGCAATTAATTATCCGCCGCTCCGAGGCCCACGCAGGGTACTCCTGTTCGTACGTAATGACAATGAGGAACATAATTTGTTGGGCTCAAGACAGTGAAAAGGAGAATCGTTTTGTGACATTTCGCTGGCCGTCCGGCTTACGAAATTCCAGTCACAGATCCAAGCATTTCAATTTACTGCTGGACTAGGTTGAACTGGATGTCATAGATTATATCTTCTGTTCCAGTATTTTAAACAGAAAAACAGAGTTCAGAACTGTTTTTCTGTGAAGCTCTCGAGACTATTCCAGACACGCCAAGCTGAATATAACGCTCGATTTAAATAGATAGCTAATTGCTGTGTTAGACCTATATAAATCAGTTTTTATACACGTGCTGAATTCCGAAAAAGATTGGTAATCTATTTCCCCAGCTTGGAGATCTCACTGGAATCAGTACATTAGATTGGGATTGGCCTGGTCTGCAATGAATTGCTGCTGAAATGTAACCCATCCAATTAGCACACAAATGATTGTTATTATACTTCCAGTTTGTATAATGCATTAGGTGATGAATTGATGATTCACTGCTAGCTGACGGGCAACTGTTGTGCACATTGCGATTCATAATTTGTTTTTATATAATACTAGCGACCCGCCCCGGCTTCGCACAGGTGCAAAGCTGATACTAAACACACTACAGAAAAACTGCGTTGTTGTGTGTCGTTGTATAATAAACCGCCGCGAAAGCCGCACCGTGTATATCACCGCAAACGCGACACCCCGCGTTATTTATGTGTGTCGTAGGCTATGTATTAACCAGAAAAATGAAAATAACTTTTCGTGGTAGTCAGATTTCATCACACATAAAAATGATTACCGCCCAACGAAGTGGACACGGGTCAGTTAGTGTGTGATAAAGTGAAGGATTTCTATATTCAATAATTATTTTAATTTGTGTATATCATGTATGCTGAATTTTAATATATTGTACCACAAATCAACCAAAACCATGTTCTTTTTATAAATAATAATAATATAGTCTTTGAACTGAAGTTATTTGGTACGCCCGGTATATGTAACACTAGCGATCCGCCCCGGCTTCGCATGGGAGCAATGCTGATACTAAATACACTACAGAAAAACTGAACGTTGTTTAAAAAACCGCCGCGAATACCGCGCCGTGTACCGTCGCAAACGCGACACCCCGCAATTTTTTAATCTGTAATATCTTCGAAAATATTCATTTAAATCATATGCTGTAAAGGGTGATATGATCAATATTAAATCAACAATGTATTTAAGGTATTAAATTGGATAAGGATTAATGCTGTATTGGTTAAAATCGTTTCGAAAATTAGCCGGTATTTGTCGTAAAAAGTAAATGACAAAAAATGTTATTGTGGGATATCCATAAGAGATAGACATATGCCATCGCGGACTTTTTTTGTAGACCTTTTCAATGTGTACAATAATTAGTATATTATTTTGGTAACCCTCGTAGCGTTCGGCCTGCGTTTCACTGCAAATGCTATCTGCAATGCAATGCTGTCGGGAGTTTGGTCGTGAAGATCCTCCAGATCAATCTCCCTCTGGCGCAGCATCGTTGGTCGTGCTGTTGGCTTTAACATTGCATCACCTCGCTGAACTGCCGTCTTCCTTCATATTCACTAAAGTTTTAATAAATTTTTTAAGTGAATAGGCTTAATAAACTAGCGCGCTTTATCATCAGCGATTGCACCACTGCTTACCATCAGGCGGGATTGCAGTCAAGGACTAGTTTATTATTAACTAGCGGCAGCCAGCGACTTCGCGTGGAGATAGTTATGCTCTGCTCCTATTGGTTGCAGCGTGATGCTAGTTATACAGTATGTTAAGAAAACCCTGTCCGACCCATAAGGATAATAAAGGTTAGGTAAACACATGACCAAATATAATATAAAATTTTACGTAATCATCATAGTACCAATACAAATGAATTTTGAAATAATCTTTTTTTCCCGCGAATTAATTCCAACTTCCCCGAAATTTGGTAATTTTTAAAAAAGTGTTAACACCGGTATTATTCTGAGCGAATAGCGATGTTACCTCTTTTTGCGAAATTATATTTATTTTTTTAGGGAGTTTTGACGTGACAACGTCTTAAATTAGGTTGCGGCTGGGAGTCACTTATGAAAAAGTGTAACGCTCGGTAACGTTACGATGAGTCACCGATGTTTTAGTAAACAAAATATATTTCAATAGTTAAAATTTGTGCAATTCTTATTTTCATTCAATTCCTTGTTCCTATTGTGCAATTTAATTATATTCATATCAATAAATATTCTACCGAGAAAAAGACGTTGTCACGTAAAATCTTCGCCCGTAAAACCGACTTTACAGGCAACCATTTTTTTTTTTTTTAAGTTTAGCCCGGTGTTGTATGCATTAGTAGAATCAGTTATCGATACCTAACAACACCTTCACCGGTCGGAAAGGGTTTTCTTAACATACTGTATAGCCTAAAGCCTTCCTGGATTAATGGGCTATCCATCGCAAAAAGAATTATTTAAATCGGACCCGTAGTTATTGCGATTAGCGCGTTCAAACAAACAAACTCTTCGGCTTTATATAATGGTGTAGATAAAAAAAAATATTGGGAGATGATGATGCATTTTTACAATGTCTGCTTGGCTAACTGATAACTGATCGAAACCTGATCGTACCGTAGAGTACCTACTTGGACTCCTATGATAGCATTAATTAATGTCCGATACGAAATAATAAGCTTATCAATTGCTTGTCTACGCTGGTCTAGTTTTAGGCCAATGGGTTTCTTATATCAGTTTATAGAGTACTATAGATTTAATATTTAGTATATTATGTAGTACTTATACATTTATTTAGTTGTAAGTACATAGTATAGAATGAGTAAGGAAGGTTTTGGGGGGACTGTCTTCTGTAATATTGACGTCCAAAAAGCGCTTAATCTCATCCTAATTTGAATAAATTACTTTTGAAAAAAGCGTTATAAAACCCAAGGAACAAATGCGTGCAGCGCATAATATATGGATGTCCCAATGCTTGGGAGAAGTCTATGTGGCTACAAAGTACTGGTTTGGTCTAGTTTTGGTTGAGAGGATGATAATGTTGATTTTGTATGTTCCAGGGAGCGAAATGGATGAAGACGAGCTGGTCAGCCCATCAGAAGACAGCAATGATTCGTGGACGACGGCCGAGGAATACAGCTCCGAATTCATTCTGCGATATGGCGTCAAGTAAGTGAACACTAGAAATTTTAAAAGATCGTTAGTCACGATTACCGCGTAGCACAACTGTTTTATCAAGCGCATTTTTTCGAAAAATTGTTTGCTATTTTATTAAGAAATCGTAGTCGATATACATTTACCTAATTTTTAAAATTTCTTTCGGAGTTTTTTTTTAATTGATCAAAATCAAAGTCAAAAGTCATTTATTCAAATTAGGCTGAGAATCAGCACTTTTTGAACGTCAATATTACATAAGACAGTCCCCAAAACGCCCACCCATCGACACTTCCTAGTGCTTTCGCTGGGAAGAAGAAGTGGCGAAACAAACTCCCCAGCAGCACAGCTGTCTGTTCATTTTTAAAATCAATTTTCATACAGATGTATAGGAAAATAAATATTACTCTTAACCCATTCCCTCTCTCATGAACCACATAAATGATCGGTTGATTTATTTAAATAGGTTTTGTGTCTATTTTGTGGACGTTAGGCAACATTCGCAACAAATATGTTAGACGTATCGGTGGCGTCTTTTACTCTGCACATTTTACAGCACAAATGAACATAGTGCGTAGTGTAAATTTAAAAATTGCGAAATGTATTGCATTGGTAACGGTTAACGATATCTGTTGTCAATCTCACGTATGTATAAACATCACTTAATCACACAATTGTCTTAAAAATTATTAATGTTATCTTTTTTTGTGTAACTATAGTAGGCGACACCGGATCAAGAACATCTTCAAACAGTGAATCGATCCACAAACAACTTTTCAGCCAGCATTTTCATACTTCTAAATCCACCTTGTATGATAAATCTAAGCTGTTAGTTGCAACATTGCGAGCAAGTTTGACAGCACAGTATTAATGGCATGCATTGCTTCTATAAACAGGAATCATACATTTAAATTGATTGTTTTTTGTTCAGAATGAACGCTAGTGCGTCATCTGGAGCTCTCGGCCCGGCTGCCCAAGAGAAACCATTTGCCTGTCCTGTGCCAGGTTGTAAGAAACGATACAAAAATGTCAATGGCATCAAATATCACTCGAAGAATGGACATAAGAAGGACGGGAAGTGAGTACCTATATTTATGTTTTTGTAATAGGAATTACTAATGATATAGAACATTTGCCTAAACTGCAAATTATGCATGTTTAAAAGGTTTTTTCACGTTGTAGTGTTTTTTTCGAAATCAGTTATTTTTGTAAATAAGTTTTTCTTTTTAAATTTTGTCCTATAATTTTGGTTTAAAAACCCTACTGTTGAACCGATTTTGATAAAACAATTATGGGACCAAACTGAAAGTATGTCCTTTCACATAAAATGAAGACTGTTAAACATCACTTATGTAGAATAGTTTACACAAGGTGTTTTTAACAGAAATAATTTTCAGTAGCATGATGAGTACAATAACCCCCTTTTTTCCGATTGGGAAATCATCTAATGGCCACTCCCTCTCTGGTCGGAGCAAAAAAGTATGTCAGACTTTTACTGACTAAAACCCTACCGTGTTCGATCCTTCACTTGCTTGCACGCCAGGGCCATGGTATCTCTTGCAAACACCTCGCAGCCCTGGCAAGCATCGGTCTTTGTGGACCCCGTCACGTTGTGCTGAAATCTCTTTGAGGCGTGTGTTGAACAAAATGCGCCGTCGACCTGGTCGTCGGGTCTGGTCTTTACCGGCGGTGAGCAGTAGGCAGTTTGCAACCCGCAAGCTCACCCCTACGGTGACCGGGAATTCGACGATGTCATGACCAGGGCGTCTCCTGCGGCAGCTAGAGGCGTGAAGGCTCTGAGATTTATGCTCCCTCATGCGCTCCGCCTCCTCTTTTGCTAGCATCACTGCTTCGCAGAAGGTGATGCTAGCAAATGACGGTGACGGCCTGCCACACACTCTTGCTCCAGACCATGGTTTGGATCAGGGCCGGACGCGAGAGTTCGCCGCTGAACGCTGCCACGAGGACACAGCGGTGCCCCGCCCAAGCCGGGCAGACCTCCACCGTATGATCCATCGTGTCCTCCTCGAGTTACAATTGCCGGATTCTCTCGACGTGGGAAACCGCACGACATCTCTCGCCGGTTCCTTACTCCTTAGTGACCGGCGGGGCGGGGTACATAACGGCCCTGTCCGTCACAAAGTCTCGACCTCAAAAAGTAGAATGGCTTCTATAATATTATAAAAAAAAAAACAAAACTTCCGTAGTTCAGAAAGAGTAAGGCAGTGAATCATAATAATAAAGCTAATGAAAAATAAAATTGGTAGTGAAATCAACAACATCATTATCACTCGTGCAGCGAAATAATGTCGATCATATGCGTTTTCAATTACGAACTCATTATGGCTTGTGTTATTTTAACGAATGATATTGTGGCCTACTTTAAGTACATACATGTGGCATGCAACACTTATTTTGGTTGGTTTACCCAAACACGCTATTAAGAATTTATAACCAGATGTTATGATTACACCTAGCTACCCATTAATCGATGAACGAACTACATGATAACTACATAATACACTAACTGCAGGAATGGTTTACATTTTGACAGTTCAATAGCATTTATTGCGTTATTCAGACTGGTAGTGTGACGTCATATTCTTTCCCTAAAGGGTGCCTGTGTGGTACCGGGCTTAGAATAGTACCATCTCATATCCTCCCGTGGGTGTCGTAAGAGGCGACTAAGGGAACTCTCTAATTACTGCGATCCCCATCGCAGTAATTTCATATTCCACAGGAGAAGCTGCCCGCTGCCCTGATGCCCCGCCTGCCAAGCGTGGGAATTACGGAAACCAAAGCAATAAAAGTCTTGGGGGAGTCCTTTGTCCAACAGTTGACTTCTATAGGCTCAAGAGGAAGAAGAAAGAGTTCCTATTGCGCATCCAATACTAAATAATCAATGAGTTTACTTTTATTAGAAAATACCCGGCCTTGTCGAACTCAGAACAGTACAATAAAAAGATTTTACCTGGCCCCAAGAAACGCCTTTCTGCTCAAGAGTATTTCTGGAAGAAATGGGTACAATTCACCATGTGTAATTGTAGTTAGAAGTTATAGGGGTGGCAGGGACACCGACGCTTAACCTGTTCCCATGGATTTTATACCTACGTGATTCTGAAGCGTTGAAATTTTTCGTCGGTCATCAAAAATTAAAATCAAGAGTCATTTATTCAAATTAGGCTGAGAATCAGCAGTTTTTGAACGTCAATTTTACATAAGACAGTCCCCACAAAACGCCCTTAAAATAAAAATGCTTATCGCATTTGTGGAATAAAATTGCTTTTCGCATTTGTCCGCGTAGGCAGTTTTCTGATTTTTTATAACCGATTAAAATTTTCCACGCTCCGTCTAGAATCATTTGCTGCATCCATAGTTTACGTGTCGATGTCATGTAGAGAGTGCAAGCAGTTACTTATTGCCCTGTAATTGTAGTGTTGTTGCGTTTTAGCATGGCAATAGTAGTACAGATACTCGAGCATACTTAAAAAAAGAAGAAATAATTTAAAAATAAAATTTTTATATAGTGTACACTATATAAAAACTGACACCGGAATTCAATTTTATTGCACGATTACAAGATAAAAAAGCACTCCTAGGAGATAAAGGGCAATGACCACTATTGCTATGCTCAAAAGCAACTACATATAAAAGTAGAAAAAAGATCAAGTTTTATATGCCTCTATTATGTATGCTACTAATACATAGTACCTACTCCTTTTCGGAATAACGGCAGAGCTACTGAAGGCGGGTGGTGAACCGATCCTTAGGGCCCTTCAGAAGTTATTTAATTCCGTCATAGTCAAGGGAAAAACGCCACAGGCATGGCACAGAAGTGTGGTGGTACTCTTTTTCAAAAAGGGTGACAACACCCTTTTGAAAAACTACAGACCCATCTCACTTCTGAGTCATGTCTATAAGTTGTTTTCGAGAGTCCTCACGAATCGTCTCGCCTGCAGGTTTGACGACTTCCAGCCACCCGAACAAGCCGGTTTCCGAAAGGGCTTCAGCACAGTAGACCACATACATACGCTACGGCAGGTTATACAGAAGACCGAGGAGTATAACCTACCCCTTTGCTTGGCGTTTGTGGACTACGAAAAAGCCTTTGATTCGATCGAGACCTGGGCTGTACTGCAGTCTCTCCAGCGGTGCCAAGTAGACTATCGGTATATTGAAGCGCTGAAGGGTTTGTACGAAAACGCCACCATGTCAGTCCGAATACAGGACCAGACCTCGAAACCAATACCTCTCCAACGTGGTGTCAGACAGGGAGATGTTATCTCCCCGAAATTGTTTACCGCTGCATTGGAGGATGTCTTCAAGGTTCTGGACTGGAAAGGACTGGGCATCAACATCAATGGCGAGTACATGACACACCTTCGGTTTGCTGATGATATCGTAGTCATGGCTGAGACCGCGGAGGACCTGAGTACAATGCTCGAAGACCTCAGCAGAGCCTCCGAGCGAGTCGGTCTTAAAATGAACATGGGCAAGACGAAAGTCATGTCTAATGCCCATGTTGTACCGACTCCTATAAAGATTGGAGACTCTGTTCTCGAAGTTGTTGACAGTTACGTGTACCTGGGACAAAATATCCAGTTAGGAAGGTCCAACTTCGAGAAAGAGGTCAATCGTCGAATCCAACTCGGCTGGGCTGCTTTCGGGAAGCTACGAAGAATCTTCTCGTCCGAAATACCGCAGTGTCTCAAGACAAAAGTCTTCGACCAGTGTGTGTTGCCAGTGATGACATATGGAATTGAGACGTGGTCGCTAACAATGGGCCTTATAAGAAGGCTCAAAGTCACTCAAAGGGCAATGGAGAGGGCTATGCTTGGGATTTCACTGCGCGATCGAATCAGGAATGAGGAGATCCGCAGAAGAACGAGAGTAACCGACATAGCCCGAAGAATTGCAACACTAAAGTGGCAGTGGGCTGGACACATTGCCCGTAGGACCGATGCCCGATGGGGCCGACGGGTTCTCGAGTGGCGACCACGCACCGGAAGACGTAGCGTGGGTAGGCCCCCGACAAGGTGGACCGACGACCTGGTGAAGGTCGCGGGAAACCGCTGGATGCGGGAGGCGCAGAACCGGTCGTCGTGGAGAACCTTGGGGGAGGCCTATGTCCAGCAGTGGACGTCTTTCGGCTGAAATGATGATGATGATGACTCCTTTTCGAACTCGATAATTGTATTCATAATTAACGTAAATTTATTCTCAAACGTTTAGTCATCTGTGGTCGGCTTATCGGAATATGATAAATGTATATGACTGGGTAAATAGAGCATGTATATATCAACAAAAATATAGAAATATTATATGAGTCGTGTGATATATTCCAGGGTAAAAAAGGCGTACAAATGCCAGTGCGGCAAAAGCTACAAAACGGCACAAGGACTTAAGTGTCACTCGATATCGCAGCACATCGCCGCGTCTACTTCAGAGGGGGTTCATAAGTTGCACGGACCCAAGATGCCCGGCCTCGTCGTCACAAGCTCGCCCGCACAGTCCCGCACTCTCAACTTGCTGGATGCTGTCGATGGTAACAAGCTAGTCCGTATCTACGACACCATTAAGACCAAGGACTTGCCGGCTTTCACCATTCCCAAACACAGCCTGTCCGGCGTGAGCGTGGTGAGCGCTGGGCTCCTGACTCCGGCTTCCACGCCGGGCTCTAGCCCTGTCGACAAGCTCAAGTTCGAGCGCTCGCCCAAGGTCACCGTGCAGTCCACGCACCTGCCTCACCTCACCTCCATCTACACAGACGCCACCGACTAAACCAGCGACAACCAAACGAATTTAAGTCATTAGTATAGTTTACACCTGCAGTTCCTATAGAAAAATGTAAAAAAAAAAAATCATTTTCATCAAATGATTTTATTAATTTATTAAATCTCATTATATGAAGGTGTTTATGTATGTCGTTGATTGAGCTTGTGCATGCTTTTATAATTCTTTGCACAAATTATTTCCATCGCACCTTCGTCTAAAGAGGTAAAACTATTGTTTCTCAAAGAGATAGGAGAGTTATTTATTTGTTTTTGTTTGTTTGAGATTTTTTATGTTGATTAGTGCGTATATGTAAGTTATTGGAACGCAGTTTTATTTAGTATACTGTTATTAATTACAAGGAGATGCGTTGGAGCCAGTAGTTCATTTGTGGATTTAATTTTGTTTGTCGAGTTTTTTAAATTATTTGTACTTGGAAGTTGTGCAAACAATGCACCCAAATTGTGTACTATACTATACTATTAATATAAATACAATATTGTCGTAACTGCTGAAGATGTAAGTAAATGTTGGTTTCTGCTGTATCTCGCGGACCGCGACGGCTGTGTGATTTGTCGTGTTTGTCTCTTGTATACGTATTGTACGCACGACAGTTTGTACAAATATATGTTTATATATGTAACGTAATCGTCAAGTGCATAAGAAACGATGTTATTTTATTAAGTGTCTTACCCGCTCGATTATTATATAAAAAAATCTGTGATCTCTATGCGGGGATTCTGATGAATGTACTCTTTAAGTGTACTTCATACATGTATGCCACCCCTTCGTATCTCTTTGTGCCATTATTTCAAAGATTGTGTACTTAATTGTGTAATTCACGCGTAACGCTTACGTTCATATGATTTCTCTCATAAGATTTCACTATGTTAGATTTTGTAAATTAAGAGAAAAAAATAAAACAAAGAAAAAATAGCGTTCACCTAAGTATCTTTCAAAGCTAGAATAAAGGTCATACTCGTTAATGTGATATGGTATTTAGAAAAAAAGTAAAAAAAAAAATGCTTATAAGCGTACACGTATTAAAAATACCTAGTTTTTAAGGCTGGCAATGTTTGCACATTTATCTGTTTGGTAAAAGTGCGTTTTGATGTGTCTCGGTTTAGGTGCCTTTTCGATTTTGTTTTCTGGTTGTTTATTTTGTTTCGCGGTGTAAAAGTACTGATAGTTTTGTTTTATTCGGAACACTAGGATAATGTAGATTCCCACGGTGGAGAGCTAATTTATGTATGATGACGTGTATTTAGATGTATATGCTCGAGTTAACTGTGTACCTCGCTCTGTGACGTCATTCGGACGGTACCGTTTGCAAAAAGTGAGAAATATGTTAAAAAATATATTTTTTTTTTTTTAATCCTTATAAAGGGTCGTTTTGATGATAAAGCGTATAAGTACTAGGTCATTTTACTCATGACGTTTTGCTTTTGTTTTGATGAAATATAATGTTGGCGCAACCAGCATGCTTCACTAACGCGTCGAAAATGTAAGAAACAAAAAGCTTAACTTAATGAAAAAAAAAAAAAACTTAACGAAACAAAAACAACAGGGGATTTAAACTGTATTTAGAAAATTGTAACAAAGATGCTATGCCACGCGGGGAAGCGGGAGAGAGGTCGCATTCCAGCGAGGTGCACAGTTCACTCGCGCGAGTAGTACTCCACGAGACATTTAGGTGTTCATTGTTTAGTACCTCCCACTATTGAATTGTTGGTTCACAAAAAGAGCTTATTTTAGAGTAACGTTGCTACGGTTTCACGTATCTACATAAATGCTAGTTTTTCTTTTACTTGCCATATTGCTTAACAAAGATTAATACGTAATAATAGTATAAATAATTGCTTTAGCGTGTTCCTAATGCGTATGCTTAGTACTTATAATTAAAATTTATTTCAGGATTGAAAATGACTTTATTTCCGATATGATACGTAATCGTAGCAAACGTTTGTAAGACATTTAGTTAGGTAGGAACTAGGGTTGTAACGGAGGCCTTGTTAGCGGAGGCGGAGGCGGACGTGGAGGCGACGAGTCTCACCTCGCGGACGCGGAGGTTAACGGAGGCGGAGGCGGAGGTGAAAGTAGATATAGAAAAAATTAAAATTTATGGTTAATTAAAACAAAATTTTTATTTTAAATACGTACATTAACAGTAGGTCACTTAGTAAAAAAAATATTAACTTCTAGTAATGAAAATATTCCAGTCTCGCACTAGTTGATTCTTGACCATTTCACGCTCAAACGCAGCTAGACGGTTGTTGAGCGTCGCAGCTTGCGGGTTATTTTTTTTATAAATACGTAAATAAACCTCCGTTATAACTCCGAAAAAATGTGTGGAAGCGGAGACGGAAGCGAAGATACAATTTCTTGCGGAATTTCCGCAGTAACGGAAGCGGAGGCGAAGCTCCTTACAACCCTAGTAGGAACTATTAGTACCCTTTCAAATATTTCTTCGATTGGAAAAATATGTCTGTCTGGAGAAAAGGCAAAAACGGTAGAGGTGCTGTCAAAAATAGTGATTTGACGCGTAGTCTATGAATGATGTAATATAAGTATATTATGTATGTATGATATCTGTTCCAAAGCGAAATTATATCTAAAGATAGTTATATGGACACGGTGCTTAACGGGTAAAAAGTGTGATATTTGGATTAAAAAAAAGTATGTTATAGGGTACACACACCAAAGAAACGACATTTCAAACTATGGTAAGTATTTATTATACTCTGTTTCACAAAATAACTTTCTCTCTCTCTCTCATATGAAGAACTTAATTTGAGATATAACTTGTGTAATCAAAGTGGGATTGTTTGCAATAATAATGAAGAAAAAACATTTTATTTAATTTACGCCTTTCCTACAGGAGGTCCTGTTTTGTTAGTTATACAAAAAATAATAATAATAAAAGTAATGTCGTATTTGATCGTGGGTACGGTGAAATATATACGGCTTGGAAAAAGTGAAGCAAAATAATGAACCAAAAACTTACGTTAGCTGCGCCCATGGATGTGATTACTTTGATATGACTGGGAATTAGAAGGCTGTAAAGTAGAAGATTATTGCGTAATGATTAGATTATTATTATTGCCCGCCAATCCGCCATATTGCGGGAGATTGGAAAACTAACGCGTCGGTTACATCTAAATTACTGTACTATTATTTAAAAAAAAAAATTGGATATCTATCACTCGTTAAAAACGGTAATTACTTGCAGTGTTATTGGCGTTGATGTTGGACTTATTCGTCAATTGGCGAGCATTAAAACTCGCGAGGGTTCGAAGTTGGCACCTTTCAATTTTATCTGTTTTTTCTTTGTCGTCAACTAGCTCACACATACAAAGTACAGTCAAACAATCAAAATCAAGTCATTTATTTAATCTAGGCTGAGAATCAACACTTTTTGAACGTCAATATTAAATAAGAGAGTGCCCCCAAAACACGCCTTTCGCCACTTCCTAGAAACTTCCTTTGCCACTTCAAATAAAGACTGATTGAAACCGCAAAACTTTGAATAAGCTATAGCACGCGGCTTTGCTTTCGTATAACGTGGAAATGTTTTACCTTTCGACACGGCTAAATGGTGAATTTTGATATACGGCGAGTTGATATCCAACTAATATTATAAATGCGAAAGTTTGTGAGGATGTATGTATAAATGGATGTTTGTTACTCTTTTACGCAAAACTACTGAAAGGATTTGCACACATATATAATATATAAAGAAAACCCTGTCCGATCCGTGAAGGTATTGTTAGGTATCGATAATTAATTCTACTAATGCCTACAAATCCTGGCTAAAATTAAAATAAAATAATTTCGCAAAAGGAGGCAATGGTCACGGCAATACACGCGCGTGCGAAGGTGGCCGGGGCACGCAGTCAAACAAAATGCCACCAGTATTGTACATTCATTCATACAAGGTACCTACCAATAATGCCGTCGAAAATGGTGTTGTCACTTTGAAAAAATTACCAAAATTTCGTATTATTGTCTTGCGCATTTAACGTGGGTAGCTATCTTATACATTATATAAAACGTTTATGTTGCTGACTGTACATAATATATCAGAAATTCACGGCCGAGTTGGCAAAAAAACAATTGAAAAATTAGAAGATGCCAACTCGCGAACAGTCGCGAGTTTGAAGCTCGCGACTTGACGAAAAAGTCTGATGGTTTTGTCTAAAAAAAAAATATATATTTTTCTACCGAAGAAAAATATCATTGTTCATTGCCTTTTATGCCATTATTTATACTTTTATGCATTTTTATGCATGGCAGTTATCTAGTTTTCTTGGTGAAGTAGTATATCCAAATAATTGTATCGCTATTCGGTAAAATAGGTATAGTATGTGTTGTGCCACATGCCGTTGTACGAGGCATGTTAATATTAGCGATGATTTACGAAGCAGCAAGGAGCAAGTATCTCATTTTTCGTACCCAAAAAAGAAACACATTAATACCCCTGATGTTAAATGGAAATATTTGATTATACCCTATTTATAACTCATTGAATTGAGTATCCAGCTTTTATTTACATAATTATGGTCCGTCCTCACTAAACGTACATTTTCTGTACATTTTTAACCTGTTTATTTGTTACAAAGTGCCCTTTAGTTTTCGAAACTATTATTTCGACTATATGTGCGTAGTTTTAATGTAAACGTATTTAATCGTATGTAAACGGACTGGAAGTGTCCTGGTTATATTTATCGTCGATATGCTTAGAAGCTATAATACTGGCTTCGTAACATTAGCTTTGTGTAGAATACTGGATGTGTCATTGTATTGGGTTAATGTAACTGTGTGGCTACTATGAGTTTTCATTACGAAGACTCGGTCATAGATATCGAGCGCTTTTGACTCATCCATCCATCCATTCATCCAACCAATGAGAGTGCCAAAACGCGGTCCATGCGTATGATCGAGTCTCGTATTAAAAACTCATGGTAGCCACACTGATTAGTTAATGCACTGTTTGTTAGATCTAGCGTATAATGATCGCTGTCTAATTTTTTGTATGTTAGTCATGTGAATTTTTTTTTACCGTCTTACGATATATGCTCATTTTATTATAATATCTTCGATATAGTTTGAATGAACATAGTTAGTCATGTTTAATTTAAGACTGATAGTTGGATTATAGAATATTGTCTCCTTAATTTATTTTGTGTGCATTCGTAGAAAGACATTTTGTATTGTGAGGAGGATTTCAGTGTAAATGAAAATATATAACAGATAACAATTTTAGAATGTTGTTTTAGAATTGTGCCGACTGTTTACGGAATACTAATGGTCTTGCTACCACTTTACCCCGTAATAAACAACAGTTTGGTGTAGGTATACGATTTTTATTTGTTTTCGGATGGAGGATTTATTCCAACTAATAGTTGAAAGTCAATTGAACTAAAATTGTATTGTCTAAAAGACTTTGTGAATACTCTGCATACTTCTACAGACGTAACCAAGAGGTATGCGATGCCTCTAACTTATGTTTTGAAATTTATTTATGAACTAAATATCTAGTCTCCAGGAGTGACTGAAGGTTGATAATTTCAAAGAGATAGATCTCTGTGTGTCAATTAAAAAGAAATGACCAATTTCAAAAGTTGTTGATGGTTAAAAAATTGGAAGCATTTTGTAAGATTGATGATATTGTGCACAGATTAAAACGCGTGTTGATGATTTCCTCTCTGTTATTATTTGACAGCTCAAGAAGTTTCCATTCATTTTATTATTTGTCGATACATTTGATTTATTTCAAAGATTGTATTTATCCGTTAATGGTTGTGAATAATATATATGTATATATATTGTATGGTCGGTGAATCCGCCTTTTCTGTGCGCTTGTGCAGCGACACCTTCGGACATTGTCCTTTAATATATATATTACAGTGATGACAATTTGGCCTTATTAACGATGATGCATGTTTCAATTCTTACTGTTTCTGATAATAAGCTTAAATAGTTGATGGAACTGTAGATAAAGTTATTGATTAAAATCACGTAAGACTTAGATCGGTGTCGCTACACTTTGATGTTCGTAGCTCTATGTGGTCGAATCAATGTTGCTTACATCGACATCATTATACTAATGGGCATGCTTTAGAGATGAGAATTGTGGCACGCCGAAAGAAAGAGAGGAAACGAAGTTTCGTCTTTATCTCTATCAAAATCATCAATCATCTATGAGGAAAGAGATAGTGCTAGACTGAAAGGATAGGCCATTTCTCTCACTCTTTTCAAACCAAAAAAAAAATATTGCAGATTATACGCGTACGGCATGTCCATTAGTCTATGGTTGCTTACTTATTAAAGCATTTTGCATAAGCCGACATAGCTCACCGGCAGTCACAGATTCAATAAAGATATTTAAAAAAAGAATCGATGTTATCTCAGTACCTATATGTAATTCTGTATTCAAATTTTAAAAATATCTTTGACTGGTAATTGATAACTTTTTGGGAAGGCTAATTGTCAAAGGATTTACAATTTTTGTCTATAATTCTTATATAATCTACATGTAATAAACCCAGTTCTATTATATGCGAGGTTAGTGCGATCGAAAGGATCCCATATAATTCTGATATCAATATAAATGTTGTTGTCTTTAAAGTATACCTACTGTATCGAATTGAAAATTGTAAGTCTGTTATTACGATACTACCCGCGTTCACGCTTACTATGTAACAAATAACAATTGTGTCAATGTATTGAAGCGAAATCGTCAGAGTAGCCCCCGAAATTGTTTTTTTTTTTTACACTTAAAATAATAATAGTTTTTTATAGAGGTATTATCGTAAAATCGTTATTACAACAGTTTCCAACTTCATTTTACCCTTTCAGTCATGAATCGTCGTATAGAATGGCTATGTGCTGGCTAACAAGCTGAAGAGCAATTACGTAACACATTATCAATCGGAATCGGTTTCAATTTGACAGGTTAACAACATTCATTGCGTTATTTAAGTGTTGTGTAGGCAAATTTTTCGAACTTATGAAGCAATGGTTTGGAAATTTGCGTCAAAATGATGCAGATTCCGATTAATAGTCTTTAACGTAATTACGGTGCTGATTCGATTTCTATAATCATATTCAACATACTTCATACGCTGTTTTATTTGTATTGACCTGCAAATTGCAAAAAAAACGGCGAACTTTGTCAAAAAGGGCCCATTTAACGCGAATGGTCTCGAGATTTAAATATCGTATTGGTGACCTGCAAAGATATTCACAACTACTCGATACGACTCCGTATCGTATCCAATATCTATCTATGTAATCGTGTGAGACCTCTCCTTTTTTTCAAATAGACGGTCCCTGCTCTTTGAACAGTTGTTTGGTGTTGGGGCCAAGGCAAAAAAAAAAACTAATTAGTCCGTCAGTCAGATTTAAAAAAAAAAAAACTAGACACGTACTTTTTCTTTTTTCATATAAACAAAAAATGAAGACTATACAGTGTGTTGAAAACTCGTGTGACGTCACTCCTTGCTACACTTTTTAGCAACGAGTGACGTCACCAGCCCCCACTCGCATCTTTTTTATATTTGTCAATTTTTATTAATTTGATAAAACCAAATATGTATACGTATCCAATATTTTTCTATAATCTGAATGACGGACTAAATAGAATTTTTTTATACCCAGGAAACCTTCCTATTCTCTTCAGACTGACTTGTGTCTGATTCATATGTTACGTTATCTTGAGAATAGAAAGCTTCCTTAGTTTGACCAGATTTACATGTTTTTTTTACTTCGTGCTAGCGGCTATCTCGCTCTTCAAACCAATTGTCTTTGAAGAAATTTGCAAGATAATAAAAGTCTCAGTTCTAAGAACTGATCTCTCTTAATCATCTAATTTCATTTATTGTCGTTGAGATATGATTAGATTTTGAACTATTTAAATTTATCTATACAGTACTCTGTATTGTAAAATTTATATTTCGCGAGCTATCCTGGCGCACGTCTCATTTAATACCTATAAACATGATTATTGTTTTCTTGTATTGATAATAAAAACAAACAGCAACCATTGATAAGTTGTTTTATTTGCATATTATTATAGGCTATACTTTTACAAGCTTATTAAAAAATGTTCTGTTATAAATACTAAACACATTACATTACTGACTTTTAATAAATAATTGATACAATCTATATTCCGAAACTCCGAAGACTGCCCATTCTTCGTATTAAATTTATATAAAAATAAAACATGCTGCTTTAAGATAATAATTATACAGTTCATTTATATAGAGCATTAATATTTGAAAACCAAACCGACCACATAGTTGACTTACCTGCTGAAATGGGAATGCAGTCAGTTCCGATATATTTTGAGTTTTAAACAATTTAAAGAGGCTAAATCTAAAATTTTCTCTATGAGTAATAACACACCGCCACGCACCACAGTCCACAGCGCGTGTTTCAACGTTGCTTGTATCTCAGTTTGCATAAAACAGGCATATAGTGTGGCTACCATGAGTTTTCATTACGAGACTCCGATCATATGCATCGACTGCGTATGATGCTCTCATTGGTTGAGAGTTCTTACAACCTTGAAGCGGGCCAATTGATGACTCAAACGCGGTCGATATCGATGATTGAGTCTTTGTAATGAAAACTCTCATGGTAGCCACACTATCCAACACGGAAAACGTATCCAAGCATGTTGAAGCGGAGAAACATGCGAATACTCGCATTTTTGCGGGACGAGCCGCAAGGTATGGTACACCGCCCTCGCAGGCTGATGGATGGATTTGGATGGGCTTGGCGCACGATGATGCAGAACTGCACTCCCACAAGTATGCATAGGTGCCTTGACACTACGATGATGCGAGGTAGTGTGATAATCGCCTAATTCCTATCTACCTTTATGGTAATACATGGGACTTGGCGTTGATTTTTCAATCGACAGATAATTCTTATTCGGATCGGATTGTATTGGACAGATTTTGTGTGCAAAAACTGTCAATAAAATCAAAACTAAGCCATAAATTGAGATGGTGTATCCAGTTCCGGACGCGGTGTAGAAAGCCCAGCAAGGACATCTGGCAGGTAGTGGGGATAGGTTTGCGGAGCGCATGACGATATCCATGGACCTCATTGCCGTTCGGAATTCTGAACGACAACAGAAGATGGCAGAAAGACATGATAGAGCGGGGCTTATAGACCAGTGCATGGATGGCTTAAAAAGGTAAGAATGCTTAATATCATTTTTATTCCTCTGACAAAATTATCTGCCGTTAGGGAAATTAGCCCTTAGATATTAATTAGCCATATTTGGGCGTAATATACACCATCTGCATAAAATGCTACAGGGATTTTTTTTTGGCAGTTGAATAACAGCGCGTGTTTGTATTGACAAACAAGATGGCGGTAGTAGTTCCGATTTTGGCCACGCCCTAAAATAACATTGTAGCATTTTACCCAGAAGTGAGATTTCATCTTGATACATATTATAATTCCAGTCTTATGGATCTAATTAGTTCACTTTTTGTTTGGTAATTTTTCAAGCAGTGATGCGATCTTGGCGCGTTTTAAAGACTCTTCCAACGGACATTTATTCTGTACGAACAGAAGGGCACTTTCGTCTTTCTGCTCAAATGCTACTTCTGCCGCTTCCTCGTAGAAACTGAAAAAAAAAAGGAAAAATACATTATTTCCAAAATAGACTACCAACTTAAAATGTCCGCGTATTCGAATCACGATTATTATTCTGTGACAGTTGTATGGGTAGATATAACACGGCAAATTTACGTGGTTTCCTCCGATTGTGCTCATCAATAACACTTACCCAGCTTTAACATAATATTTGACTTTAATATCGTCGCTGCATCGCGGCAGGTATTTCAACGCTTCATCTTGCTTGCAGTACTTTAAACAGGCGTCCACAAACGGTTCGTATCCGACGGGAGATTTCTTGGATTTCGAGAACTTTTCTAGTTCTGCCCAGTTGTCATTGTCGGCTAATGTTAGGATCCGCAACCACCAGTATCTGTAATAAAATTCTGTTTATTTCTGTACATTTTAAGACAGGCTGCCATGTTAAGAGGTTTTTAGCGAAAACGGCCGCTGCGCAAGGAGGCGCGGGTTCGATCCCCGCGCAGTGCAAATATTTGTGCAAATATCTAGTGGCAGTCGTTATGGGTTGTGGGAACCCTCAAAACTACAACAATAGGGATGTATCCAAGGTATGTATCGTCGGTCTCCGTGGCGTTGCGGTCAACACGCCTGCCTGCGACGTGGAGGCCCCGGGTTCGATCCCCGGTCAGGTCATGATGGAAAACGATCTTATCCTGATTGGCCTGGGTCTTGGATGTTTATCTATATAGCTCAATCTGTGTGATTTGTTCGTATATATATTTATATTTATTTATTTATGAAAATAAAAAAAAAATAATTAGTCCGTCTTATAGATAAAAAAAAACATTAAGACCCGTATTTTTTATTTTGTCGAAATGACCAAAAATTATTGAGATATAGCGTATTAAAGTTACGGAGTGGGGGCTAATTACGTCACGCCGTGGTATATTTTGTACCACGGCGTGACGTCATGCGACATTTCAAATCAGTATATCTTCCTAAGTATTTGAATGAAAGAAAAAATAAAAAAAACGTATTCAATATTTTTTATAAATCTATCTGATGGACATTAAATTATTTTGACGTGACAACGTCTTAAATTAGGTTGCGGCTGGGAGTCACTTATGAAAAAGTGTAACGCTCGGTAACGTTACGATGAGTCACCGATGTTTTAGTAAACAAAATATATTTCTATAGTTAAAATTTGTGCAATTCTTATTTTCATTCAATTCCTTGTTCCTATTGTGCAATTTAATTATATTCATATCAATAAATATTCTACCGAGAAAAAGACGTTGACACGTAAAATCTTCGCCCGTAAAACCGACTTTACAGGCAACCATTTTTTTTGGATACATCCCAATTGGTCTAGCTGCGATACTTCGATATCGCCTTGGGGTTGTGGAGGTCCGACGGCAGTCGCTTTATGGAAAATATCGAAGTTTTGCCAAAATCAGCAGTTAGATTGGTATAGCGGTATACTGGTATATTATTGTATATGTTTGTATGGCCTTGATGCCTGAAATAAATGGATATAAATAAAAGCTTCGGATACGACTGGGATTAACGCTAAGATGATGATGATTTTGTAGTTTGACGAGGAAGTGACTAGTTTAGACTATTATTGCCTAATTTGCATTTCACGTACCAAACTTTCACGGCGCAAATGATAAATTTAAATTTACTATTTACCTTCTATCCGGCATCCTGTACTCTGAGCGCAGTTTGTCAGCCAGTTTAACCTCTCCCTTGTCCAGCAGTTTCCTCACTGTGTCGTGTAGAGATAAGCCTACGAAGCTGGTGCCATACGTCTCTTGTAGGCTTGATTGTTGCTTGCAGAGCTTGCGCGCGTCTTCGCATATTAATACACCTGAGGGTGACGAATTATGAATGAATCTTATTAAACATGGAATACTTGTTGTGCTGCTTGGTTATGTATAGACAACAGTACGTCAAGCTACTACAATCTGTTGTATTTCTTTATTATTAAAGTATTAAGGCTTAAGATTGATTGAGAGTATTCGACAGTTATGGTGCATAGGGTAGCTTGACCTGCTGTCAGCCGTACGTACAAAACTCATTGCCTTTTTATGGTCGATGTAAACTGTAAGGGTTTGATGACACGATTGGCGTGTGTCGCGGGTTTGATTCCCGCACGGAACTAATATTTGTATGGCCTATGATTAGTTTTTCCGGGTCTGGCTGTTTGTGTGTGTAAGTTTATATGTTTGTAAACTCACCCACGATACAGGAGAAATTCCTAGTGCGGAGCAAAATTTTTTTTTTAGAAAAAAGATCATGAGCTCATTCATTAATTACATTAAGAATAGAAAAGCAATATCTTATTCTTAGGTTCATAGCACCATGTAATAAGCTCTCAACCAAGCAGTGTTCCGGATTTTACCAAAAGATGCTAGGGCTTAGTTGGCAATGTTTAATTTATTTGCCGTAAAAATTCATCTTTACCAGTTTTCACATCTATTTGAGGATGGGTGTATGCAGTTTCTATCTTATGTGATTGACTGCTGATAAAATTCCTATCAGTCATGAAATATCTATATAATTTGTAGATACTAGAAAATATTAAAGAAGAAATTATTAATAAATTTGGCATCTTACCTAAATCATTCTTCCCTTTCTTATAGCACTCCCTGGCCGATATGAGGGACGCTTCGATACTGCCTGGGTTGGTCTGGTCGATGGCATCACGTATGTGCGTGGCGGCCTGTCCTTGGAAGTCGTCCTCCTGCACGTAGACCTGACGTAACGCCTCCCGGTTGTTGCTCGCACAGAACTTTATGTATAGAGCGTGGGCGAGGGAGAAGCTTCGGATTGTTAGCTGGGGAGGCAGAAATTATACGTTTAGCGTATAACGTGCCCAATGTTGGGATATAGACTTTTTTTTTTTTTTTTTTTTTTGCCGGGGTGGAAATCCTCATAGGATGCCCGCCGCCCTGGGGTGGGCGACGGGGTATGTCAGACTTTTACTGACTAAAACCACCCCGGTGTGTCTTCTATCACGAGCGCGCGTGGGGCCGCGGGAGTCTAAATTCTTCCACGGCCCCACACCCTCGTGCTGGCCCGGTCTGTCCGGGCCTCCTCTCCTGCACGGGGTAGTGGGGTGTTAAACTACCCCGTGCATCACCTCAAAGGCGCGCGCCGACACTCGCGCGCGCCTCCGCCTCCCTCGCCCCTGGACCCATTCATGGGGGGCGGAAGAGGGCGTTATCCGCCCTTCTTCGGCGCCCGGTGCGTCTTCTGCGGCCCGGGAAGGGAGTTGATATCTCCCTCTCCCGTTCCGCAGCTTCCTTCTGCGACATCACGTCCTCGCAGAAGGACACCACCGCGTCCCACGACTCTGAGCTGCCGACCATCCTCCGCACTACTGCCGGCAGCGTGAGGTCGCCTCCTACTTCATTTGTGAGGACACGGCGCTGCTCCTCCCAAGCTACACACTCGGAGAGCGTGTGCTGCGCCGTGTCCTCCCCGCATTGGACGCAGTGGTGGCACCGAGCGTCCGGCTCCCTGCCTAAGCGACGCAGGTACTTGCCGAAGCAACCGTGCCCCGACAGTACCTGCGTCACCCTGAACGACAGGGAGCCGTGCCTCCTCCCGAGCCAGTCGTCGAGTACAGGCCGGATCGCCTCGACGGTAGCAAGGCCGGCGCATAAGCCTCTGCCGCCAGTCCGCCACCAGGACCTGGCGGAGCTCCTCTCGGCGCAGCTCTATCTGCCGCTGCACCGGACTGGAGCCCCGTGTCCGCTCTTCCTCGCGCCATCGGTACAATGACGCGAGTACTTTCGCCTCTAGGTCCCAGGGCGGGGATCCGGCCAGGACGCAAGCCGCCTCGTAGGATATCGTGCGATACCCGCGGACGACCCTGACGGCCATCGCCCTCTGCGGCTTGCGCAGAATGGCGAGTGTTCCGGCCGTCAGGTCCATCGCCCACACAGGGGCCCCATATAGGGCCATGGACCGCACGATTCCTACGTATAACCGCCTACAGGCGGCGCTCGGGCCCCCCATGTTGGGAAGCAGCGTTGATAGCGCGCCTGCTGCACCCATCAGCTTGGGCGCCAGCCGCCGGAAGTGGGGCCCGAATTCCCACCGGCTGTCGAGCACCAATCCCAGGTACTTCATGGTGAACTCGACAGCTATCCGGGCTTGGGATATAGACCTAATCTATGTTAAACTGGGTGTCCCTTTAACGGAGATTAGCATTATCTTTATGAAGCACTTCATAAGTCATCATTATACAACGTGTAACATAAAGGGTATACATACCAAGGGCATGGCATCTTTACATGATATCAAATGATATCGGAAGGTTTTCAACTCAAAATAAAATACTCAAAAAATGTATACTAAATTTTCGGTTCCGTGTGTTTCTTAAATTCAAATCATAACAAACGTGCACCACACTACATACGTTAATACACACATCAAAAGTGTCTAGGGATCAAGCATTTTTATGCGGATTTCTTGAGATTGAGATGTGGCTTTGTAATAAATTTATGATTTTATAAATTTATATGGATCCTTTTTGGTGCATTTCATAATTTGAATCAGGAACTGTGAATCAAATTCGAGTAAAAGATGAAAATCAGCTGTCAATATTTTCCCTATAAAAACATACAACGCATTGAAGACATTATTAGTGCTACTGTTTCCCTACTACTGATTAAAACCAACGTTATTATGGAGCGGCGACGTCATTTAAGCAGGGAAGAAATGCTCAGAGCCGTGGGAATGATAGAAGGTGGTTCCCGGCAACGTACTGTGGCTTTAGCTCTGAATACAAGTCAGAGTGTTATCAGTCGACTTTGGACACGTTACCGAAGCACTGGTACCGTGGCTGAGCGCCATGGAGGACGGTGTCGCTGCACCACACGGAGACAAGACCGATACATTCAAATCTTAACTCGAAGAGCTCCAACAATAACCGCCATGATGTTAGCCGTGAGGCTTCATCACTCTTCAGGGAACTTAATTAGCGACCAAACAGTCAGAAACCGCTTACATGAAGTGAACCTTCATTCCCGAAGACCGCTACGGGTACCACCTATAGCAATGCACAATCGTAGGATTCGATATCAATGGGCTCTTGAACACAGAAATTGGGCAGAAGAACAATGGCGTTTCGTGTGCTTTTCTGATGAGTCTCGTTTTGGTATGAGACCGGATACAAGACGTATACGACACTGGAGAACCCCTGGACGCCAACAGCGATTAATATCCTGCCAGGAAGTCCATCCTTATAGTGGTGGAACCATCATGGTATGGGCGGGTATTTGGATCGGCGGAAGAACTGAGTTGATTTGGATCAGAGGCAACCTCAACGCTCAAATTTATGCTGAGACGATTGTATCAGACGTCATCGTTCCTCTACAAGTGCAAATCGGTCCCTTATTTCAGTTAATGCATGATAATGCACGACCGCACACCGCAAGAGTTGTAAGACAGACTCTCGCCGCAGCTAACATCAATGTCCTGCCCTGGCCTGCTCAGTCGCCAGACTTGAACCCGATTGAGCATGCATGGGATATGCTACAGAGAAGAGCTCTGCCGAATATGGAGGGTATCCAGTCGCAAGAAGACCTTTTTTTGTTGTTGCAACGAACATGGGCGGCCATTCCACAGCGTGATTTGGATGAACTCATTTTGAGTATGCCAAACCGATGTTCTTGTGTTGTTAGTGTTCGCGGTAGAAACACGGATTATTAATTGTTTAAGTTACCCAATAAAATTTTAGAGAAAACTGTTATTTCAGTCTTTTTTTCGAACTTTTGTGTTAGTGGTTCAAATGTCAAATATCCCTTTATTAGGAAAATGGCAAATTTCTTTATTAATGCAAAGGTGACTTGGTTTATCGTTACTGTGACAAACGAAAACACTTTATTTGATGAATCCTTAAAGAAAATTTTAATTAATATCAATCAGGAGAAAAGTTATTGCAAAAATATATGTTGATCCCTAGACACTTTTGATGTGTGTAAATACTCGTTACACGTCACATTACTTGGCAAAATCACGATAAATGTCTTCAAAAATTCTGTGCGCCTAGTATGGTAGTAGCCTATTACAGGCGGTGTTTTTTCTCGTAACTTCCTAACATAAAGAGATAGGATTAAAAAAAAAAAAAAAAAAAAAACCCTTCCAATATCGATTGATATCATGTAAAGATGCCATGCCCTTGGTGTGTATAAACCCTTTATGTTACACGTTGTATAGAGGCAACCGATACTGACCGTTTCTTTTTGACAGTGTGAGCTTGGTATTTTAGTGTCAACTTTGCTATGCAAGCTACACGATGACTTATGTCTATTTAACACCATTTCATCATTATTTATTACCAATGAAATGGTGATAAATTTATTTAAATATTCAGAACAAACTGATGTTATTCTTAATTTCGTAAACAACTTTGTTCGCGCTCGTTTTATCGGTCAAGTCCGATTGTTAGTTAGTCGAGTTGATAGATGCACGACCGGTACGGGCTAGCGTAATTGGTATAATCTGTGGTGATCGGTGACGCGCTTATGACACACAACGTTTTGGGACCGCGCCGGCGGCGGTCGTTGCTTGAGCTTCTTGACGAAATCCTCGCATGCGTGGCGTGTTTCGGACGAGTGAATTTCGAGAAATAAATACCACCGGCCGCGTTTTGGATAGTATCTCGCGATTGTTGCCCGTGTTTTGAAGTATTTACTTGAACTATAAAACGTAACAGTGACGTCTGTAAATTGAGTTGAATTTGAATCGGAAACGTGGTTTCATTGGCGATCTTTGTCGGGCGTGATTGACACTGCTAAATAACTTCTTACGTTGGTGAGCTTTGGTGCCCTATTAAGGGAACTTGGTGTGTGTCGACTGGTATGGGACAGTCAGTGAATTGAAGACTTCGCACGTCATTGTAAAGTCGGCGCGCGCGTCGACTTCTCCGGACTTCACGTCGCGACGGAGCACACTGAGTCCCAGGTAAGTCCCGTAGATTTACTAGAGTGTGATCGGAGATTGATTTTACTTGTGGTGTAAGCCGACCTTGTTTGTTGGATAAGCCGTGACAAATGCGCGGTAGATGTGCGCCCTGTACTGGGGCGCCTACAAACTTATAATCATCAAAGATCACCACTACAACCGTCGGAGACTTATAGCTTTTATATCCTAAGAATTTAATATATTATGTACTTACTTCGAACTCACGTTTGCCCATTTTTTCTTTGAGATGTAATAAGACAATGTAAATTAAATCTGTATCGCCACTAGCCGTCGCTTTTAGTAAAGCCGTTGGTCCCTCTCCCAAAGACAAAAGTAGAGGAACTTGTAGTTTACTATGAGTTTCATACTCCAATATCTGAAAGATAAATTTCAAAAAAATAATAAAAATGCAAAAAGCCAACGTCACGCGGTGTTCCCAGGCGGTCACCCATCCAAGTACTGACCGCGCCCGATGTTGCTTAACTTCGGTGATCGGACGAGAACCGGTGTATTCAACATGGTATGGACGTTGGCAAACGCTTCAACCAAATTAACATACTCTATATATGAACAATGATAATGAACAGACTTTTTTTAACATCTAGGGCGATAGGTATAAGTATTCAAAATAAACCATTTACAGAAAACTTAATCTATTTTTTTTATAATGTTAAACCTATAACTGCTAAACGTATCTTCAATAATTAATAATCCGACTTAGTTCAGAAGGCTTTATTACAAAACTTTTGAGAGCTGCTATTCCATCACATCGCTTTTGTTGACCTTACTATCTGTCACTAGCAAGTAGCAGAAGCCATTTTAGATTCGTTTCTTTATTGGCACGGCTTATATGGCATCCTACAATAAAAGATTAAGGCCCAATTGTATCGCAAATAAGTGAATGCGTTTACGGTTAAGCATATTTATTTATTCATATTTGTGTGCAAGCGGTTTAAAATGTCTTTTGCCTATATCAAATTGGGATTTAAAGCAGGAACAGTGATGATGAGCTGTATGGCCTAAATTAGAAAATATCTAAAAAAATAATTGCAAAAAGGTTAAAGTTTTACACAATATTTGAAAGATTTTAAAAATAATGAAAATGCAAAAAGCCAACGTCACGCGGTGTTCCCAGGCGGTCACCCATCCAAGTACTGACCGCGCCCGATGTTGCTTAACTTCGGTGATCGGACGAGAATCGGTGTATTCAACATGGTATGGACGTTGGCGAACACTCCAACCAAATTAACATACTCTATATATGAACAATGACGTAACGTATAGACTTTTTTTAACATCTAGGGAGGTATATAAGCGCGCCCAGGCAAAATAACAATTGTGTTTAGGTCAGTATTTTTCATCCGACTATTATTAGATTGTTAACCAAAACAGATATAAAGAATCAATTTAAAAAAAGGTATATTGTAATCCGTACACATTCGTTTGTGCCTGGAAAAATTCTTTTTTATTGGGTATTGTTTGATATCTTGCATGGCATCCTACAATGAAAGATTAAGACCCTATTATATCACAAATCACGCTAAAGATCGCTCTTAGCGATAAGACCGCCCATTGTGTCGCCCTTTGTAAAATCTTTTTATTTTTGTTCTGTAATCTATATGGTGTAAATAATAAAGAGTATTTATTCATTTAGGGCTAAGCATGTTTATTCATATTTGTGGTGTAAGCGGTTTTAAAATGTCCTTTGCCTAAATCAAATTGGGATTTAAGAGCAGGAGGGTGATGATGAACTGTATGTGCTAAATTAGCAGTATATGTATAAAAAAAAACAAATGACTATTATGTAGTCAATGACATAATAGAAAACTTACTTTGATAGCAAGTGCTTTCCGTCCTTTTTCGGCGGCTTTCATGGCTATAGTAGTGTAAGATATGCCAGGCACGTTACGTAGTTTATCGCCAATCTCACGGGCTGCGCTCTCGTTGTCCAAGTGGGGTTGTGTCACCTGAGAACAAAGCTCATTCAGGTCAGGTCGCTCATCAAGGTCATTACCATGTCATTTGGCAACTTCGAGTATATTTTAGGGCTATTTTTTCCGACGCCAGATAATTTTAGATAATAAATGATCATTTTATCAGAGAACCTTAGAATTTATGACAAATTTGACAGACATCAATTGATTCTACGAATGACCATTATCTGTCAATTGAAAAATGAACCCTAAGATTTTTTATTATTATTCTGTAACAATTGTAGGAGATGGCAGTAGAATGTATACATATATGTTCCGTAAGAAGAGATTCAAATTTAATTCGCACGCTCTCCACACCTTGTGCTTGAGGGGAGTGCAATTCAGTATTCCTTCTCAAATCAACTTCTATCATTGCAAAAAAAAAAAAAAGAAAATAAGTACATTTATTTAGCACATATAAAAGGCACACCTCTTATATAGGTAAACAGATAAATAAGTAGCGGCTATAGTAATGGTGTTAACAGTTATTCGGAATTTTCAAAACATTATTTTTTTTTAAGTAAGCACTCTGTGATAATTACAACGGTCTACCTTTTACGGTTCATGAGACAGACAAGCGTACGACAGATGGAAATTTTGCCAATGGTGTGCCAGTGCCATTTTGCCTTATTTCTCTATGGTAGGCCATAACATCGGATGCCGGCAGAAGTGATCACCCACCAGACAAAGTTTTGCCGCCAAGCGATTCGTCGTGTCCGGCATGATGTTTGATGAAACCGTACGGAGGACGGTCCTGAGCAGTTGTGTTGCGATGAGTGCCGGGTACGATACGCCAATTGTTGTTGTGATGGGAGTTTGGTCGTGGGGGGTCTCCAGATCAATCTCCCTCTGGCGCAGCATGTTGGTGTTGTATACACTAAGTTTTTTTGAGTGAATAGTCTTTTAATAAACTATAAGCGCGCTTTACCATCAACGATTGCATCACTGCTTACCATCAGGTGGTAAAGCTGTTAAACACTAGTTTATAACAATGAAAAAAAAAAAAAGCCTTGTGACACTTCGGGTACATACCTTATAACACGCCCAATGCGAGAGCACCCTAGTTCTCCCGTCCTTTAGCTGAAGATAGGAAGCAATGTGTCCAGCTAAACAGTGCAGTCGCCGCCATATTAAACGGTCCAGTAGAACTTTTTCTCCTAGGTTATTCATTCTGGAGTTTAGTTAAGGTTATCATCATTTGCCTAGCCTAGTTGAGAAAATCAACTGGGCTTAGAATAGTAGCATGCTATATCCTCCCGTGGGTGTCGTAAGAGGCGACTAAGGGAACTCTCACCAGGAAGCGGGCAGCAGCGCTTCTCCAGTGGAATTTCAAATTATTGCGATCCCCAACCCGCCTGCCAAGCGTGGGGATTATGGCAAACCTCCCCAAAGCAACGAAAGCCTTGGGGGAGGCCATTGTTCAGCAGTGGACCTCTATAGGTTCAAGAAGAAGACTGCCTATTTGACCTCGACAACCTAGTTACTGGGTACTAAGATATATCTTGCTAAGACTGGCTGTGAGACTTTCGGGCTTTTGATTACCGTACGTAATATACGAACATCTGGGACCAACGGCTTAACGTGCATCCCGAGGCTCGGAAGGGTCTCGGTATGTACACATGTAGACCTAGTATGAGTTTTCATTACGAAACTCGTTCGCCGATATCGAGCGCGTTTGACTCAGCGATTGGCCCGCTTCAAGGTCGTAAGAACTCTCAACCAATGAGAGCGCCAAACGCGCTCGATACGATCGAACGAGTTTCGTATTGAAAACTCATACTAGGCCTAATGGTCACCCAAATCTTATTTAAGGAAAACTTTTAAAATTTTGGCAGTTATGACGTCTGTCAAACGTCCACACTCCACTGTATTCCTAGAATTAAGTTATCAAATGGAAAAATCTGCTAGATTTTATAACAATTTCAGTTTTTTTAGTTTAATTTTTAGAATTAAAAAGGATACTGCACAGAAGTAAGCGGAATAGCTACTTTGGGGTCCCGAACGGCGTTTAAAACCCTGAGCCATCTGCAAGTTTTCACATACAGATCAGTCAACTCAAGGTCCATGAGGAAGCACTTTCCAAATTGCGCGGCCCTGATCAGCATTTTCTGAACGTCGGGATTGAACTCGAAGGCAGCTGCTTCTATGCAGTCTTGCACAGCTATCGAAAGACTAGGCTTCACTAATCTTATGTATTCATCAGCTCTGTGACTGTGATTCTGGAATATTTAGTATGAAAATTATAAATTAAAATCTTTTATTACCTAACATAAACATTTTTTGGGAATGTAATTTGTATTTTATTTGTCTCCAAAAATTGTTTTGTTGGTTTTTAAAGATATTTTATTTTGTTAATAAGGGTACAAGTCATGGTGGTACATAGTATTAACACGAACAGCCATATTTCGCCAATTAAAAGGCATGCAAAATTAATATGTTCACAATTTAAAAATACACAATAAAATATTTATATTAAATAATATAGTTCTAGTTCATCGTCTGTTTAATAATATAATTCCATCAATAAATACAATAATTCTGTTTCAATTTCATCACTCAATAATATAATTAATGTCAGTTTCTAATAATTATCTCAATACATTATATATAAAATAGTCAACCAAAAATCTTTCTCCAATAAAAAGTCTGCAACACTTAATAAGCCTTGTCTACTAAACATTACGAAGTCTTTTCCTAAACAATGACAAAGTACAGTCCTTCCAACAAATTGGTTTTTTTTTTTTGTGCAAATCGAATTGGGATTTAAAAGCAGGAGCTAGATGTGCTAAATAAGCAATATCTAAAAAAAATATTATAATAAGGTAAAACTTTCACCTTTTTATAATAATTTTTTTACATACAGTATTTGAAAGAATTTAATAAATAATAAAAATGCAAAAAGCCAACGTCACGCGGTGTTCCCAGGCGGTCACCCATCCAAGTACTGACCGCGCCCGATGTTGCTTAACTTCGGTGATCGGACGAGAACCGGTGTATTCAACATGGTATGGACGTTGGCGAATGCTTCAACCGAAACAACTTACTCTATAATAAACAATGACGTAACGTAAAAATCTACTATATTACCTGAAATTGTCTCGAAGCTTCAAGCAAATACGACCCAGGCGCTGTACTGTTAATTCTGAATATTTTCTCGACGACAAACGGCACTTTCTGTATGAGTTCGTGAGTCATCTCGGAGACAACTCGAACACAGTCGATGTCCTGTATGAGGTGGAAGGGTCCGTCGTAGGGGTATTGTATTGATTGGCCCTTTGAGCCAAATATGCACATTGTGTCGTCCCAATGCGCTACTACTGCCTGAGAACCGCACCTGGAATTTATTAACAAATAGGTAAATATGATGAGTTTACAACAACATCAGTTGCTATGTAGTTTTGACATTTGATAGATTTTATATGGAAGAACTATCAACACCACCTGGGTTCATCATCATCATCCGAAAGACGTCCGCTGCTGGACATAGGCCTCCCCCAAGGATCTCTACGACGACCACCCCTGCGCCTTCCGCATCCAGGGGTTTCCCGCGACCTTCACCAGGTCGTCGGTCCACTTTGTCGGGGGTCTACCCATGCTGCGTATTCCGGTGCGTGGTCGCCACTCGAGAACCCCTCGACCCCATCGGGCATCGGTCCTACGGGCACCCGGCCCGGGTGCCCCTGCCACTTTAGTGTTGCAATTCTTCGGGCTATGTCGGTTACTCTCGTTCTTCTGTAGGCCTAGTATGAGTTTTCAATACGAAACTCGTTCGATCGTATCGAGCGCGTTTGGCGCTCTCATTGGTTGAGAGTTCTTACGACCTTGAAGCGGGCCAATCGCTGAGTCAAACGCGCTCGATACGATCGAACGAGTTTCGTATTGAAAACTCATACTAGGCCTACTTGTGATCTCCTCGTTCCTCATTCACCCTTCGTTTACTCTTAGTTACTAGTAGAAGTTGCCTAAGGGATTAAGTCAGCATTTGTACCTTTTTTGTGAGAAATAATTATTTATTATAAATAAATTGTTTTAACAAAATAATTTCAGCGTCAAAGTTATCTGGCTTTGGAAAACACAGCAATAAATATTATTAACTTACCACATCAACTCCTTAGGTTGTTTGATGAAACCGGTGTCAATCTCGGAATAAACAGTTTTAAAGTCGGACGAGCCAATCCATAGCATGCCAGAATCGGTAAAGAAGGCGACATGCATACCATTCTGAGACGAAACTATCGATAGAATCTGTGTGTACGGACTCTTTATATCGGGAGGCTGAAAACAAGAAAAAAAAAATATTACAAAGTTAATTTTAAATCCAATTACATTATAAATATAAATGAAAGGATTTTTTTAAATTTCTTATAATTATAAACTATTGCTTCACTGCAGTCCCGCCTGATGGTAAGCGGTGATAAAACATTAATTTGTGTTAAATGTCCTTTGTATGGATGATAACTTATTAGTACTAAAATAGCAATAACTAAAAATATATTATGATGTATCTGGAAGAAGAATTAAAAAATAATAAAAAAAATGCAAAAAGCCAACGTCACGCGGTGTTCCCAGGCGGTCACCCATCCAAGTACTGACCGCGCCCGATGTTGCTTAACTTCGGTGATCGGACGAGAACCGGTGTATTCAACATGGTATGGACGTTGGCGATAGCTTCACCGAAATTATCAAATAGTATAAATGAACAATGACGTCAGTTCGATTCGATAACAGGGCCTGTAGGCCTAGTATGAGTTTTCAATACGAAAATCGTTCGATCGTATCGAGCGCGTTTGGCGCTCTCATTGGTTGAGAGTTCTTACGACCTTGAAGCGGGCCAATCCGCTCGATACGATCGAACGAGTTTCGTATTGAAAACTCATACTAGGCCTACTGTAGCCAATGTAACATCGCTTCGTAGCGAAGCGTTCAATCGAATACCAAACCAACCAATGGCGGGAACGATTGACCACGTGATTTATTGCGTCACGTGGTCAATCGTTTTCGTTTTTGGATGGTTTGGTAATTCGAGTAATTTTAATAATAAATTTGCACGCCATATATGGCAGGATACGCTGGAAAAAAATGCACTGTAACACCCTTTGTACCGTATTTTAGCAAATAAACATTTTTGATTGATTTGATTTGATTTCGTTTCGTTTTGAAGCGATGTTGCATTGGCTAGGTCCCCTGTAGTTCTAATGACCTGTTTTTTTTGACCCGGCAATACATAGTTCTTTCCTTCAATATGTCAGCCATCTATTTATTTAAACTTTTCAGTCCACACAAAGATTAAACAAAGGTACAAAGTCGGACTTAATGCCTTGGATTTAAATGACTGTTGCTTCAGTTGAGACGAACTATGCATTAACGACAAAACAAATGGTAACATTATAAAAAGCGAAAATGGAGCCGAATCCCTTCTTCACCAACTAAATTAAGTTCAGTACATGTTTTTCTTTCTATTTCATTGAGAAAAGGACAGAAGATAAAATATTAGTTCAGTCCACAAATTAGTCAGCGAGTGACGTAAAAAGTCTTTATAGAAAATAACTACTTTTAATAAATAGTTTTTTTTTTCATTATTTTTAGTCATATCTCATTTATTTATGGATTTTCTTAATATAATAAAAACTGAACTAATATTTCTTTTCTGTACTCTTCATAAGGAAATTGAATTTATTTACCATAAGCACAGCTCTTGACTCGCCCAGCTGACACTTGTAGATTTCCTTGTCCCTGCACACAAGGAAGCCAGAACTAATGACGCACCAACACGATATTGCTTCATTTGCTCCTGGAATTGAAACAAGGCTGATTTTAAATACTTTAACAAAACTGTTGAGCTATGGATAGAGTACTCTATTTCTACGGCTCAATACGTATTTTGCTGATTTGAATAATGTCTGTGCATTGGCCCCTTATTCTTGGATACCTATAGTTTGACAATTTGGCTTACCCTTTCGCCAACGTCCATACCACGTTGAATACACCGGTTCTCGTCCGATCACCGAAGTTAAGCAACATCGGGCGCGGTCAGTACTTGGATGGGTGACCGCCTGGGAACACCGCGTGACGTTGGCTTTTTGCATTTTTATTGTTTTTCGATGATGATGATGATGTCGTCATGGTTATTACATTATGTTTTCATGTTATGCGAAGTACTATGAAATACTTACGAGGTAAATCAGGTACAGATCTAACTTTGGGATCTGAAACATTGCTGAGTAGGAACATGCGGTTGGTAGTAGTGATGACAGCTAGGCCTATCCCTACGGAGCTGGGAAACAGCTGAGCTTTGGAAACCTGAAAATACATAATATTAGGCATTATATCCTTACTAATATTATAAATGGGAAAGTGAGTTATTTGTTGGTTCCGCTTTCATGCCGTAACTACTGAACCGATTGCTTTGAAATTTTGCAGACGTAAAGGTAGAGGACCAGATTAAATAATAGGGTACTTTTTATCGCGGAAAATATTTGATATTCCCGAGGGAAACTAAAAAGCGAAATATAACCGAAATCCACGCGGGCGAAGCCGCGTGCGGAAAGCTAGTTGTATAATAAACAAAGGTACTTTATTGAAACATCGTATATTTATGTACAGACAACTGCACATCAAGCTACTATAATCTTTCATATTTATTGGCTCGAGCTATTCTGGCTCAATGTTATTTTTTTTTTTTTATTAATTTATAAACCAGCGCTTGACCGCAATCCCGCCTGATGGTAAGCAGTGACGCAATCGTTGATGGTAAAGCGCACTAGTTTATTAAGAGCCTATTCACTCTAGCCTTGAAGACACTCAAATTGTAGTCCGACGGAAACACCGCCGCCGGCAGATTGTTCCAGTCCCTCGATGTACGCGGTATAAAGGAGGAGGCGAAACGCTTCGTCCGGATCGTAGAGGTGTTAACAACATAAGGGTGGAAACTCGCCGTACGACGGGTCGTCCGATGGTGGAACGGAGATGGGGGAATTAAATCGTGCAATTCCCTCGCACACTCCCCAAAATGTATCCTATAGATCACCGAAAGGCTGGCTACTCTACGCCTGTGCTCTAGGCTTTGGAGACCAACTCGAGTTAAATCAGAGTCACCAATCAGCCTCTTCGCACGCCTCTCCACTGAATCCAAAGTTTCCAGGTGACACTTAGCAGCATCATCCCAAATGTGGCTGCAGTACTCCACACACGAACGGACCTGTGCTTTGTACAACATTAGAAGCTGCCTTGGTGTGAAGTACTGCCGGACCTTTGCGATAACGCCAAGTTTTCTGGCAGCCACCTTGGCCTTGGACTCAATGAACAGCCCAAAGTTTAGGTTCGAGGAAATCTCAACACCCAAAAGCTGAAGGCGGTCGGTACACTCCAAGGATACATTCCGAAAAGTAGGAGCCAAGGTGAACGGGTTCCTTTTGGCGGTGAAAAGACACGCCTGCGTTTTGGCGGCATTGAATGCTACAAGATTGGCATTGCCCCATTGAGAATATTTGACAGTTTCAGGTAGCTTGACCTGCTGTTGTTTGTGCAATATTCAAAATGATCTTATTTAAAAAAGAAATAATGATTACATGTAAGTGTTGGACAGAAAAGTAAATTGTTTATATAACACCCACCTTAGTATCCCTGACCTCTTGTCCCATATTGAAGGTCCTCTGATAGGCTCCAAACATGTCGTAGACTAGAACATCACCACTCTCCTGAACACATAACAGTTGCTCACTGTCTGACCAACCCATATGTACAAGCTCACCACTGTTCCACTGAAATGTACACAACAGAATGAATGAAATTGTAGGGAGTCATCCTACTATAATATAAATCTTATAAATGTGAAAGTTTATTTTAGCCTCTGGCGCAGAATCGTTGGTCGCGATTTTGGGTTTAACATTGTATCACCTCGCTCAAATGCCGCCTTCCTTGTGAAGTGAATAGGATCTTAATAAACTAGAGCCATACAAAGTTATACATATATGTATATGGATGGATGTTTTAAAATACTCTCACACAAAAACGATCAAACAGATTTGGATGTATTTTGGCACCCAGAAGGTTAATAATTAAGATTAACATATAGAATGTTTATTTTAAGATTTTCCCAAACAAAACAAATAGTATTATTATAAGAAATTAAAAATTCTGCAGGCTCGCAGGTTATGTGGGTAAAACAGCAAGGTTGTAGCTAGTAAGGAATATTTTATTATATATACTGAAATAATATGTACAAGAAACAATATAATAACGGGCAAGAGATCCTGGTATATATAATATGTAAAGAAAACCCTGTCCGATCCGTGAAGGTATTGTTAGGTTACTGATCCTAATAATGCCTATAAAGACGGGTTAAACTTCAAATGGTGTTGTCACTTTTTTAAAAATTACCAAATTTTGGGGAAGTTGGAATTAATTTGCGGAAAAAAAGAATACTTCAAAATTCATTAGTATTGTCACTATGATAATTACGTAAAATTTCGTATTTTATTTGGTCATGTAACAACCTTACATTTATTATCCTTTTGGGTCGGACAGGGTTTTCTTTACATATTGTATACAGTATGTTAAGAAAACCCTGTCCGACCCATAAGGATAATAAAGGTTAGGTAAACACATGACCAAATATAATATAAAATTTTACGTATTCATCATAGTACCAATACAAATGAATTTTGAAATAATCTTTTTTTCCCGCAAATTAATTCCAATTTCCCCGAAATTTGGTAATTTTTAAAAAGTGACAACACCGGTATTATTATGAGCGAATAGCGATGCGACCACGTGCCGCGTGTCCTGCCGCCCGCCCCCCGCGGGCGGCAGGTGAAGGGTGGTCAACGCACATTTATTAAGTGACCTCCTATTGCGAAATAATATTTATTTTTTTTAGGGGGATTTTTTTTTAAGTTTAGCCCGGTTTTGTATGCATTAGTAGAATCAGTTATCGATACCTAACAACACCTTCACGGGTCGGACAGGGTTTTCTTAACATACTGTATATATATAAAAAGAATGAATTACTACTTTAAAAAACTACCAATTTCTCCTTTACTAATAATGAATGTATAGGGTAATTGCGTAACAAACTATCAGTAGTAATAGGTTTCATATTGACAGTTTAACCACATTCATTGCTATATTTACGTTTTTGAGCAGACACATTTTTCGAACATATGGGGCAGTGTACTAGCAATATGCTTCAAAATGATTCCAATCCATAGTTATAGTGTGTGATGCAATTAGAGTGCTGATATAGGGAAACTGCTCTGAATTCCATTTATATTATTAAAGCTAGTCATTATATTACAGCAACATCAAAAACAATCTGCCTTCATCATCATCAACCTTTTTATCATCCCACTGCTGGGTACAGGTCTCCCTCTCATACAGAGAAGGATTGAGCATAATCACCACACTTTCTCAATGCGGGTTGGTGATGAATCTGCCTTGCCTGTCCCAAATCAGACGGGGTTGTATTCGTCTTACTGGATGCTGCACACATACTAGTATTTTACTCAGAGCAACTGCCTACTTGACTTAAACAACCGCCACAGGTTGTGGAAGTCAGACAGGCAGTCACTCTAGGGGTAATATAATACCGCTAGGTAAAACTAGCTATCAAAATTCTGTAAAATATGCCAAAAATCTATGCATGCCAGCAGGGACCTACAGCTTATCATGCGTTTTGATGCATAGAGGGGGTCTTGGTATGAAAGTAGCATCTTCATAATTAAATCTTTTAACAAAGCAAACTTACCAAAATCTTTGAGATAATATTTCCCACACCATTATAGAGAGTGATCACAGGTTTTGCAGCTCCCATGATGCGTACAAATTGTTTCCTGTCCCTCACAACAGCAATGGGTCCACCATATTGAGCACCACTGACTATCATGTTTTCTAGCCCCTCGTCCATAGCCCAGTTCATGGTATACAGATCGAACTTCCTGAAATTTATTAGATTACTTTTTCATACTTTTAAAATTACCACTTATACTTATAATTAAATGGATCATTACCTGTGAGAAAGTTTTAACAAAGAAAACAAATCACAAAATATACTTTTTTTTTACTGCAGATTAGAAAAAGTATATTTTGTGATTTGTTATAGTTTTCATCATGATCAATGTCAGTTTCCAAGAGTGTTTTATTTTAATAATTCGATGCTGGCTGGTAAAGCTGGTCAGCTGGTAAGTTCAGACTTATGAACTGTATAAGGTAATCATTTCGAAAGGAACTTCAATTTTTAAATGCTTTGTATTGTACAATGAAACAACTTTACCTAATATTTTAAATTACTATCATACCTGTAATAGGAGTCCAACTGAAACCAGTCTGCAGTTAGTAACGCCGACATTTTGTGGCATTAATTACACTAAAACGATGTAATAGAAACCTGGTGATAAGAGATTTATTTGATTGAGTTTTCCCTGTTTGATTTTCAATACATCGTATCATATGTTTTTTATTTCTAACTGTAAGTCTCACTTTGAATCTATGTTAACACTTAACAAACACTTGTCTTTTATCTGGTTTTGTTGTAAACTTAAGGCATTAAAATAGTATTTGGGAAAATAAAAACATGATTTAGCTTTTACACTATTAGGTACGGGGACAAACGACAAACTGACGTTCGGACTTGAGATGTCAATTTAAACTTCTGTGTACGGCTATCTCTTTTTCTCCATAGGAAATTTCTATCTTTACATCTCAACTTCATCAACAACATCATTGTGCTTACTGCTTTACATTTTTCAACTTTAATCGGATTATTTGATAGCGTAGGACCGGAACATCACATTTGACAATGACATTGACGTTGAAAGATACATACGTTCAGAAAAGTAATGCAGATTCGAAATCAATTTCCAATTGATAATTTATCACGAAAATACAATCACCAAACACAAAGAACATTGTTTTATCAGTTATTGTTAAAGATGTTTTACCACAATAGTTTTATATTTATAAGACGACCTTCGAGTCGCTCTAAACTTAAGTGGCAACGGGCGGGACACATTGCACGTAGAACCGATGGCCGACGGGGCAGTAAGGTTCTGGACTGGCGGCCATGTATTGCAAGACGCACCGTACGGGGCCTCCGTACGGTGCGTCTTGCAATACATGGCCGCCAACAAGGTGAACCGATGATCTGGTGAAGATGGCGAAAAACCGATGGATGCGGGCAGCACAAGACCGGTCATCGTGGAAAGCCTTGGGGGAGGCCTTTGTCCAGCTGTGGACCTTTTTAATCTGAGAAGACGAAGAAACTTCGCAGTCATTCTCCGTAACTATTGGTATTTGGTGTAGCCTATAAAGGTACCTTCCTAGATAAATATGTATATTCGATAAAACGGGGTATCTAGCCATGTCACACGTAGGGATTAGTAGAAAATCTAGAACTAGCTGGGTGTTCTGGATTTTGTATTAGGCTTTAACTTTGTAGGCGTATATTAATTTCAAGCATTTCTATATTATATTTATAAAAATGGGGAAGCGATTGCCGTCTCCCTTGATGTCTCGAAGGCCTTCGACCGGGTATGGCACGCTGGCCTTTTGAGTAAGCATCCAGCGTACGGCATTTCCGCTGGTCTGACTGGCTGGGTAAAAGACTTCCTGACTGAACGGTCCCTCCGAGTTGTTGTCGACGGATGCTCATCTGAGCCCTTGTCGGCCGGTGTTCATCAGGGGTCTGTTCTCTCTGCAACTCTGTGCCTGCTGCATATTAACGATCTGCTGATGCCCGGTATCTATGGGTATGCAGATGACAGCACAATTGTGGAGAGATACCTGCCGGAAGCTCGGGCTAGTAAGGAAACTATCCGGTCCGAAAGAGAGGCCATGGTAGAGCGAACGAGTGCTGCACTACAGGCAGTCTCCGAATGGGGCAATGCCAATCTTGTAGCATTCAATGCCGCCAAAACACAGGCGTGTCTTTTCACCGCCAAAAGGAGCCCGTTTACCTTGGCTCCTACTTTTCAGAATATATCCTTGAAGTGTACCGACCGCCTTCAGCTTTTGGGAGTTGAGATTTCCTCGAACCTTAACTTTGGGCGGTTCATTGAGTCCAAGGCCAGGTTGGCTGACAGAAAACTAGGAGTCATCGCGAAGGTCCGGCGGTACTTCACACCAAGGCAGCTTCTAATTTTGTACAAAGCACAGGTCCGCTCGTGTGTGGAGTACTGCACCCACATTTGGGCTGGTGCTGCGATATGTCACCTTGCCACTTTGGATTCGGTGGAGAGCCGTGCGAAGAGGCTGATTGGCGACCCAGACTTAACTCGAAACGGTCTCCAAAGCCTGGAGCATAGGCGTAGAGTAGCCAGCCTTTCGGACTTCTATAGGATGCATTCTGGTGAGTGTGTAAGGGAATTGCATGATTTAATTTCCCCCATCTCCGTTCCATCATCGGACGACCCGTCGGCGTACGGCGAGTTTCCTTACGTTGTTGACACCACTGCGATCCGGACGAAGCGTTTTGCTTCCTCTTCTATACCGCGTACATCGAGGAACTGGAACAATTTGCCAGCGTCGGTGTTTCCGTCACAATACAATTTGAGTGTCTTCAAGGCTAGAGTGAATAGGCTCTTAATAAACTAGCGTGCTTTACCATCAACGATCGCATCACTGCTTACCATCAGGCGGGATTGCGGTCAAGCGCTGGTTTATAATATATAAAAAAAAAAATGTCTTTACTAATGTTACTATAGGACTTAGCTAATATATTATCTTCTATCTTTTTTCTTAATGAAATAAAAAGAAAAAGATGCATTGAAATTGAAATTAGTTTAGTTTGTGAACAAGACAATTGGTACCAGCAAGCTACTTAGCTAATTAGTCGGTATCTACATATCTACTGATCAGGTGATAAGGAAATTATCTTACGTTGAAAAAAAAAATCGCTTTCTATAATTCTAATATGGTAAATACCTACCAGTAATTATTTAGTAAGTAATAAAAGCTATCCGCCATCTTTTACGCTTAGGTAGATAGGCTCGTCGGAAGAAAATGAAATAGATAAAATACTTCCGGGCTTATTAGAGAGATGCCACAGATGCCGTTTTCGTGTTACGGTTTGTTTGTTGTTTTTGTAGCTAAACAATGTAAATTATCATTCTTTAAGATACAATACTAAATTCTTAATCTAAAGCTTTTATTGGAGACAACTTACAAATACACTGGCTATATTGATAGTCAGTCAGGAATTTTGTACCCAGTAGTATGGGTTACATAGTAGAATGAGTTATATGTACCTAGATACCTATCCATTCATTCATCCAACAAACCTATGTAAATAAGTATCTAACAGATCTTTAGTCACGTATATTTTTCAGAGTTATTCAGTAAAATGACATGCATTTTGCATTAGGGATTCATTCATTTCTCCTCGAGAGGCGAGGCGTTGACACTGACATGTTACTTCTCCAGACGCCGCCGCCACATTTTCGCATGGCTGACTGCGATCCACCATTTTCTCACGCCGCCTCTCGTCCATCGGTGGACTATTAAGTAGTTGAAGGAATTTGCATCCATAATGAACGACACGGGCACTATCTCTATCGCACTGTACATAGGTTTCTACAAAGAACATCATAGCTTTTTATATCTTTGGGTACTATTTTGTCTTTTAGGATTAGACACTGAAGTAGATTTATTACTCCCCTATTTTTGTAGTTTAAGTCGAGGCATTTTTAGCTTTACATTGTCATTGTCATCAGCTACATATTATGGGGAGGCGTTTTAACTCATAAAGACAATCTTTATCTGTTTCAGAATGATGAGATACATTCCAATTGCTGTTCAATCATAAATTAGAATTCCAATTTCTGTCTCCTCGTTTGCCTAAACTTTTTCAAGATGCATATAGAAACATTTGTCGCGTGGAATCTTTTCTTTGCCGTGTCGGTGTGGTGTCTGGCTCACAGTGCTCACTTCCTTAGCCACGCGTGAAAGAAAGCGTAGCCTCCTCGACTCGAGCATTACCGGCTTATACGCGCAAGATATTTTTATAATAGTTGTTTGCGCACCTGACCATATATTTATACTTACATTAACTAGTTAGTTCGCAGTCTGATTATTTCATGGTTTGTGTTCGAATAAGTTGTTAGTGAACTAATGCATGATATAGGTGGTTGTTAACACTTTAGAAACGTTTGGTTAATTGATTCTTTTCGGCAATTTATATGAAAGTGTCTTAATTATGTTATAGTGTATAATAAATGATGAGTCTGCTGTGTGTTACCTATATCTACCAAGCTAAAATTAAAAGTAAAACATGTTAATAAATTTCTTTTTAAACCGCGTAGACACCGTTTAGTACTTTATTGTCTATCTCTACTAGCTCATTTAAATATTCATGAGTTATCAACCCATAAATGATCCATATAATAATTTATGGATCATTATATTATCCATATAGTTTTCTTTATTGGTATTTTTCATCAATCAAATTCACAATAGACCATCAATCTTATATTGGATTTCTAAGCAAGAAAAAACTGGCTTCAACACTATTAAAAATAAATGCGAAGGTGTCGGAGGCATGTGGCGAATAGATCCATCATGGACATGAACGAATCGAGGCACAATAAACAAGACGAACTTTGGGACACGCATAAATGGTTTTGTGAAATATACCTATAAAGGGTGTATCTGACATCGACGCACAAACGAGTACCATGGATCCAGTACCTACATGATTTTGAACCCCCCAGTGGTGGAATTTTTCGTCGACTTATTCATGATTAAAAAAAAAAGTAGTTTTTTTCACTTTAGACCGTTCATAATTGCTATACTTTTATAACCCAATAATATTTTAAAGTAAAAATTAATTAATTCGCTAATAAAAAAGCGGAATGAAAACAAAACTCGAAAAAATATCTTATCAGCTGATTTAATAGAGGTCAAATTAGGGATCAACGTCATACCTACAAACCCGCACGGCAGCACGCTTGCAATGTTCAAAGGCCGAGCAGACACTTTTTTTTAAACATTGTTATTTCTGTAACCGTTCATTAACGACATAAATGACTACCATAATTTTATTAGTGGCAGCCTTTTGGCGAAGTTTGCGTTACGATGTCAGATACACCCTGTATATAAATAATAAAGCTTAAAAGTTTGTTTGTATGTTTGTTTGAACGCGCTAGTTTTTGGATCTACTGGTTGAATTTGATTGTTTTTTTTTTTACAATTTTATAGTCCAATTTTGAGGAAACCTGTAAAAGGTTATACGTGGGACACTCAGAAAGTTTTGCGATAATAAAAATAAAAAAATCTATAGGTACCTACATATTATATTTTTACTAGCTGACCGGCAAACGTTGTTTTGCCATATAAATAATAGATTAAATTACTAAAATGGCTATTAAAAAATAAGGGTTGATCGTAGAAGGGTGAAAATTGGGGATTGTATGTATTTTTGTACGTTGTATCATAAAAAAATAGAAATTAAAAATTTTGTCTAAAAAATAAAAAAAAAAATTTAGGGATGGACTACCCCTAACATTTAGGGGGATGAAAAATAGATGTTGGCCGATTCTCATAGATACCGAATAAGCACAAAAAATTTCATCAAAATCGGTCGAGCCGTTTCGGAGGAGTTTAAATCCGAACACCGTGACACGAGAATTTTATATATTAGATTACATCTTTTCAAAGTACTCTCCACCAGCCTCTACAGTACAAAGTTTCCAGTCCGCTGCAGACACCTCGTTTACAGCCTGCTCGAACGCTGACAGCGTATCATCTGGGGAAGAAAATTGTATCTCTTTGAGCCGATCTTTTATTTTTCGGAATAAGGAGAAGTCACACGATGCTAGGTTAGAGCTGGAAGAAGTTTGACCGATGTACTGTCCAGGATATCTCAAAGTTAGTACGATTTGCCTGGTTTCAGGCGACATTTGAAATCGTAAAAAATCATAGCGCGAAAATAGTCTCGACGCAAATCCATTTTTCAAACAGACACGACAATTTTAATTAGCTCGCAAAAAATGTGGTCGGAAGTTTTGAAATTGAAACGTATCTAAGTATTATTATTATTATTTTTGTATTGTGGAACTAGTTATGAGTTTATGCCAATTTCAAGTAAAATAAAAATCTTCATAAGTTCTTCTTTCTTTCTTTTATGGCTTCGCACGGTTTTTTGCATTTAGCTAATGTCACCTAATGAATTTTTCATGTCGAAAAAGGCGGCCGCATGAACCGTCTTACGAGGAGGTTTGAGATAAAGTCATGATGTGGCCACTATGCTGCGATATTTCACTGTTCTTTAAGAATTATTTACAGAATGCACTTTTACCACATAAATCACGCACTTTTATTTAGTAAACACACACTATAAATAATTTTAAAAGTCCAATGAAAAATGAGCGTGACACTCAGCTTGACTTTCCCGCCAAAACTCCCTAAGTATTATTAGTTATTAAATAAATAATGGTATTTTTAAAATAAATTATAACTGGCTAGTTTCTCATAAGTACATAAAAACTTTTTGTCGCAATACTTTCTGAGTGACCTGATATAACATCACGCTGGGGCTTTTCGGAGATGAGCATACAGAAAAAATGTTAGCGATGTGATACGATAGGGCAGCTAGAAATTTTATGCAGACGAATTAACGGGCAGAATCTAGTAACTAATATATAAACATTTTATATAGTGTATCTAATATATATAATATTTTAACAAAGTTGGCGACCCATGGTAAGCAACTTAGAGAAAAAAAGTAGCCTAGTCCTATGTATATTTGACTAGTCACCCTAATTTAGAAGGTTAAGGAAGAAGATAATATTTTCTTACCCTTTCAGATAGATAGCGTGTCGATGGCAATCTAAATAGACTCGGCTAAATAGGTTCATATTCGGTTACGTCTTCGGCCTGAACTAGCGACCATAAATTCTTGTTATGTGTAGAAAATGTTACGAGTATTATACATGTATCCATGGAATTAGTAAGTAACTATGTCTAACACTGTTTGCCTATACAACCCATCTATGGAAATAAATGAATAAATAAATGAAAAACCAGGAAATGATATTTATATGCTGAGGATTTTTTTTGATTTTTTCTGTGATCTAAATGGTCTTGATCATGGGCGTACCCAGCTTCTGGCTTTGGGGGCAAGTCGGGTCTAGGAAACACTAAGAATCTGCGTTCTTCTAACAATCTCCTCTTACTCTGTCCTTCACATACGTCTGACTTTGTTCATTCTTCATTTCATATTCAATCCATTCTTCTGTGGAATGCGCTTCCTTATTCTCGCAACAATTAGGGTAGAGTTATTGCTACACCTCTCTCCCAAATTTTAGTTTAGTATGTATATATTATAAGTATATATTTTGGTAATAGTATGTATGTATATTTAGCTTACTTAAGTATTTTTTTAATAGTGTTAGGAGCATTTTTTTTCTTTACAATTTTTTTTTCAATTACAGCGCCTACCATCTTATCTCTTCACCTCCTCTGGTTGACTGGTAGAGATAGCCCAAGGCATTAAGTCCGCCTCTGTACATTTCATGTCCGAAAGATTAAATAAATAAATAAGTCAGGCCCTTGGGGCAAGTCAAATTTTTAGAATGGGTAATCTTTGTGTGCTGTAGTCCCACGCGGTTTTTTGGCAATTACACCGTACACTTTGTTCGTGTCTAATGCGTGATTTATTTAAAAGTTAGAGACAAGTCCTCGTTTATGCTTCGTTTAGTAAATAGGGGAGTTCATACATGTTTTGCGAGATTTCCAGGGGGGGGGGGGGGGATAATCTGCCTCCTCCTGTCCCTACCTGGGTACGCCCATGGTCTGGTTCTGTTTTCATCTACTTACCCTTCTGGCGTAACGCACTCAGTTTGAGTGAATAGGCTCTAGCGTGCTTTACCATCAACGATTGCATCACTGCTTACCATCAGGCGGGATTACTTTTTTTTTTTAATAATTATAAACTAGCGCTTGACCGCAATCTCGCCTAATGGTAAGCAGGGATGCGATCGTTGATGGCAAAGCGCGCTAGTTTATTAAGAGCCTATTCACTCAGAAAAACTGAGCGAATAGGAAGGAAGACGGCAGTTGAGCAAGGTGATGCAATGTTAAACCCAACGACACGACCAAAGATGCTGCGCCAAAGGGAGATTGATCTGAAGACCCCCATAACCAAACTCCCAACGCAACAACATTTGGCGCATCGTACTCGGCACACATCGCAACACAACTGCTCAGAACCGTCCTCATGCTTCAACAGACATCATGCCGGAACACGATAAATCGCTTGGCGGCAAGACTTTGTCTGGTGGGTGGTAACTTCTGCCGGCGGCCGATGTTATGGTCTACCACCGATTAAATTTATTGCTCTTCGACAATTAGTGCTCAAAAAAAATCGGTTACACTGGAATCCATCCCCAAAATAGTTGGAAAGCTAGACTGATGATGATGGAGGGAATTAAACATTAACTATTGATTTTTATACATATGGAAGAAAGAAATATGCTGTGTGTACGCCAAATAAATGAAGCTAGGAAAGAGTAAAGGGTGACAATGAAGTTCTATTGTAAAAGAACGCAACTACATGATGGGATTGGGAAGTGCCTCTTTCGCAAATCTTCTCTAATGCCAGCAATACCATTCAGATAAACAGATTTGACTTTAGCTAAAAGAATTTCCTGTTTTATTTACCGTATTTTTTTATGTATGTGATGAAAGTACCGAAAAAGGTATTTATTTTTCTTCAGAGGGAAAATAACGCAGCAATTGGTTCCGATTTCATTAGCTGGCTTTTATGTTAAATATGAAGCCGATAGTGATTAAATTCTTTTTCATTTCTCATATTCGGAAAGTAGTATTTTATTGATCTGATTATTGGGTATTATTGGCTATTTGCCTCCTTAGAGCGGGAAAAACTCATACAAATTACTTTCCACCCAAAGGTCGGAATGACCTTAATTTAAAAATGAGTTCAAGCGATTCTGAAATATTGACACCAGATGCAATTAAAGACAAATTAAAGGCAAATTGTGTTATTAACAATCTTTTACCAGAAATCTCAAAAGAAAGATAATTGAATGATTTTATGAAGTGGCGAGCAGAGAAGAATATAAAATCATTTTCCGAAAGTGTATTTCTTACATATTTTAAAGGATTGTCTAGCAAACTACAACCTTCTACGCTATGGAGCCGATATTCAATGCACAAGAGTACATCATCATCATCATCATTATCAACCTTTTATCGTCCCACTGCTGGGCACAGGTCTCCTCTCATACAGAGAAGGATTGAGCGTAATCACCACTCTTGCTCAATGCTGGTTGACGATTTCAGACTTAAAGTCCAGGTTTCCTGACCTGGAATCGAACCCGCGCACTCATACTTGAGAGGCTGGTGTTTTAACCACTAGGCCACCACGACGCCGACACAAGAGTACACTTAGTGTAAAACACAATGTAAATTTGAAAAAAATCCTTAATTTAACATCCTTTTTGAAAAGACAGTCTCAGGGGTTCAAGAGCAGAAAATCTAAGGTTTTTACCTCACATGAAGTGGAAACATTTTTAAATGATGCTCCTGACGAGATATATTTAGCAGTGAAGGTAAGTTTACCTAAGTATTATTAGATTTATTCTAAATAAGAATGTATTTATTACACAAATTTAAAAATTATATGTTTTCACAGGTGGTATTGATACTCGGTACAAGCGGCGCTTGCAGAAGCAGTGAACTCACAAATTTGACAATTAAGGACATTGAAAGTCAAGGCCAATTATTAATAGTAAAACTGACTAAAACAAAAACAAATATTGAGCGCTCGTTTGTAGTACAAGAAGAGTTTACACAAATAGTAAAAAAATACCAAAAAATGAGACCTAGTGATCTATAAAACGGACCGTTTTTTTCTCAACTACCAGAATGGGAAATGCTACAAACAAGTGATCGGGAAAAATAAAATCTCAGGTATGCCGAAGCAGATAGGTAGATAGATATGCCCAAGCAACATATTTGAATTTATCAAGTTGTGATCAGTATACCGGACATTGTTATAGACGTACGTCAGCAACTCTTTTAGCCGATTCTGGGGTAAACATGATGACGTTATAAAGACACGGAGGCTGGAAACCCAGCACAGTCGCCGAAGGCTACGTTGAGGATTCAATCCAAAATAAAATAAAAACTTCGAACAAATTAACTGAAACTATAAAAATACACCACAATTCGCCTCAGCCGTCAACCGCCAGGGAGTATCCGCCTGATGAAATACTAGAGTCTCCTACTTTTACAGATATCCAGAACACCCAAATATATCAAATAGCATAAACATTCCAAATAAAAATGTTCAGATAAACAACTAGTTTTATTTTCTTCATGTTCACATACACGGGTAGAAAAATCAGTTCCTACTCGGACTATAGCCGCTAAATACCGACTAAATACCTCGGGAATTGATTCTTTCCACCCTCGGTTAACAATCTACTATTTCATTTCTCATAGTCGGAAAGTAGTGTTGTTTTGATCTGATTATTGGATGGAAAATGATGCTTCCCTCCCTAGACAGGAACATATTCATATAAATTACCTTCTTCCCACCTAAGGGTCGGAATGCACTTTAAAAATAGAACTGCTGTCAGCTGTGAAGAGTTTTATGTAAAAAAAAACTAATTAAAAAATGTTGCGACCATGTGAGTTTTTAAATAGCCAGTGTGAACTAAGCGCAAACTTCTTTGAGCGAAATAAGCCGCAGAGTCATATTTAAAATTTAAAAGGTTGACCTAAATTGGCGGGATACTAATGAGATACATGTATCTGTGACGAAATTCAAAAATAGTTTAATAAAATATAAATAGTTTGATTTTCCTCATAATTTGTAATAAAAAGTTAGAGTGTTTAACACGGGTAAAAGAATCAATTCCTCTCGGAATTACGCTGCGCTCGGGCGTCTTCCTCGATCTATGTAGTAGTGGAGTCTAACGATAATACCTCGGGAATTGATTCTTTTGACCCCAGGTTAACAATTTAGGTACTATATCTACACAAAGTAATGCGCCAGTTTGTATGCGTACCATCTTGTAAGTTGGAGCCACGGAGCAGGGGCCTTTTCCACCGGGCCTCCGCAAGTGTTTACTGTGCAGTATTGTATGTAGAGGTCTCATATTAAAACATAGTAGAATCTTCTTCCGATTGCTTGAAAAGCCGTGACGTGCTGTTTCCCAAATGACCTAGGTTAGGTACTTACCTAGGTTATTTGGGAAACAGTTTTTTTCGTCTGCAGTTTATCAGTATGTACCTAAATAAGAAAACTACCTTCCAAATAGATATAAGTAACTTAATTTATTTCTCTTAGAAGACGATACGTTTCTTTCCAATGTCCTGCAAAAAATATATAAAGTCGAATGTAAACTTTTAAATTGGGACATGTTAGGGATTACGTCAAATAAGTTCCTTATCTACTAATAAAAAATACGTTACACTTATATACCATCCATGACAAAGATGCCAACATGAGTGCCCATATACACACATCAAAAGTGTCTAGGGATCAACATATATTTTTGCAATAACTTTTCTCCTGATTGATATTAATTAAAATTTTCTTTAAGGATTCATCAAATAAAGTGTTTTCGTTTGTCACAGTAACGATAAACCAAGTCACCTTTGCATTAATAAAGAAATTTGCCATTTTCCTAATAAAGGGATATTTGACATTTGAACCACTAACACAAAAGTTCGAAAAAAAGACTGAAATAACAGTTTTCTCTAAAATTTTATTGGGTAACTTAAACAATTAATAATCCGTGTTTCTACCGCGAACACTATCAACACAAGAACATCGGTTTGGCATACTCAAAATGAGTTCATCCAAATCACGCTGTGGAATGGCCGCCCATGTTCGTTGCAACAACAAAAAAAGGTCTTCTTGCGACTGGATACCCTCCATATTCGGCAGAGCTCTTCTCTGTAGCATATCCCATGCATGCTCAATCGGGTTCAAGTCTGGCGACTGAGCAGGCCAGGGCAGGACATTGATGTTAGCTGCGGCGAGAGTCTGTCTTACAACTCTTGCGGTGTGCGGTCGTGCATTATCATGCATTAACTGAAATAAGGGACCGATTTGCACTTGTAAAGGAACGATGACGTCTGATACAATCGTCTCAGCATAAATTTGAGCGTTGAGGTTGCCTCTGATCCAAATCAACTCAGTTCTTCCGCCGATCCAAATACCCGCCCATACCATGATGGTTCCACCACTATAAGGATGGACTTCCTGGCAGGATTTTAATCGCTGTTGGCGTCCAGGGGTTCTCCAGTGTCGTATACGTCTTGTATCCGGTCTCATACCAAAACGAGACTCATCAGAAAAGCACACGAAACGCCATTGTTCTTCTGCCCAATTTCTGTGTTCAAGAGCCCATTGATATCGAATCCTACGATTGTGCATTGCTATAGGTGGTACCCGTAGCGGTCTTCGGGAATGAAGGTTCACTTCATGCAAGCGGTTTCTGACTGTTTGGTCGCTAATTAAGATCCCTGAAGAGTGATGAAGCCTCACGGCTAACATCATGGCGGTTATTGTTGGAGCTCTTCGAGTTAAGATTTGAATGTATCGGTCTTGTCTCCGTGTGGTGCAGCGATACCGTCCTCCATGGCGCTCAGCCACGGTACCAGTGCTTCGGTAACGTGTCCAAAGTCGACTGATAACACTCTGACTTGTATTCAGAGCTAAAGCCACAGTACGTTGCCGGGAACCAGCTTCTATCATTCCCACGGCTCTGAGCATTTCTTCCCTGCTTAAATGACGTCGCCGCTCCATAATAACGTTGGTTTTAATCAGTAGTAGGGAAACAGTAGCACTAATAATGTCTTCAATGCGTTGTATGTTTTTATAGGGAAAATATTGACAGCTGATTTTCATCTTTTACTCGAATTTGATTCACAGTTCCTGATTCAAATTATGAAATGCACCAAAAAGGATCCATATAAATTTATAAAATCATAAATTTATTACAAAGCCACATCTCAATCTCAAGAAATCCGCATAAAAATGCTTGATCCCTAGACACTTTTGATGTGTGTATTTAATGCTTTTGATAAATACAGTTTTACGCATACTCTAAGTTTAAAAATATTTTAAATATCTCGTAGCAAACACAAAATTTAGAAAAACCTTATTCAAAACATCAGAGATGTATTCGTACCAAAATAAAACTACGGCCATTTGCGGGCAAATTTTAGTTCCTAAAACACTCGAGCAGGGCATAAAAAATAACTGTCATTACGCACTTTTTTTTTAAACGTTGCCCCGCTTTAGGTATTATAGACCTGTGTCGTGGGGCAAACACCAGCGTGCTTGTGCGTGTGCATCTAGATCAGTGACCAGACGAGCAATTCTCGTAATTTTGAGTACAGACGACAGCACATGAAACTAATACAATCTGTCAGATTTTTTATTAGATTTTCAACTTTGTTTCTAAAGCATTGAGGCTCAAAGTTGATTGGGATTATTTGACAGTATCGGATAGCTTAATCTGCTGTCGCTCATGCGTTCACAGTCTGATTTTAGTTTCAATCTGTCAAAAAATACTTTTAATTTCCCTACATTTTAACATGATTTTGAAATTTGTTTGTCGGTAAGATGCGACTGCGACTAGTTTCGAAAGTTTTAATATACCTACGGGAATCAACTTTCTGGGCACATCTAGCCCGCATTCACATACATTCACAGCTGTCAGTTTCAAATATTCTATAACAACGGTAACACTGACAGCATGCACTGAATCGCACTCAATCTTTGTGACACCACACAATACAGCTGCAGATATTATAATTTATAAAGCAAAAATTACGAAGTAGGTAGGTAGTTAACCCTTCAGGCCTATCGCAGAATCAAGCAAGACCAGTCTAGTGACTTTCCTAGATCCAAGTATGCAAATAGATCTTGTAGCTGCACTGCCAGCTTCATGTCAAGTTCTAGTATACACTTTTATACGAGATAACACGACTAATGTCATGAGATAACCCAAGTCTTGTCACGACATTAGACATGTTATTATGAGATTTATAGTCCCAAGTGCTCGTAATATAGCATGAACAGCTTTAGTTAGCCGGAGCTACTTTATTATCATCGTAAACAGAATAATCTGCCGTTTTATGCTTGTACAACATTGCCTATTGTAAAAATATTTATCGCGTGTCAAGTAAGATAAGTAGAGAGTACGATGACTATAAAATGTTATAAAACAAAATTAACTTTGTAGGCCCTAACTTTACTATAAGGTCTTTTATAGATCATAGTAAAAACTGTCCGTGCTGCTAAAAGGAATGAAACCTCCTAAAATTCTTGTACTTCTAACTAGAATTTTCTAAATGAATGAAACCTCTCACTGTATGTTATGCATAGTTAAAAAACACATCAAGGTAATCAACTGCTAAAATTTCGGCTGAATAGCACTGCGGATCTGTGCCAGAGCAGCTACAATAACAAAAGAGAGTCATGGCATCGATATGAAGTAATCAAATAACTTAGAAATGTCAAAGCCTGCCGCCTTGTTCGACCTCGCTCCCACTCTCTGAGCAACGGTACTCGTGTCTCGGCAGTCGGCGCCTGCGCTGCCACACGCTCGAGGTCTGTGCCCTCCTCCCCGACTACTTGCACGCGTCATTGCGCTCGCGCGCACTCCCTCGCAGCAAATACTCCAGTTTTAAACGAATATTCACAAATAACGAACAATCCGACCGCGAAGTACCTGATCGTCGTGACAAGCCAGGAAAATGAGCCCAAGTTTGCGTCGTCAACTTTGAATGTGACACATTACGGTACACAGCAGCGTGTGATAGAACTTTTATCAATACAGCCTTTTACAAGCTCTCAACTCTCCGCGAGTTCAATGTGATTTGTGAAATGTTGCGAATGTTATGGAAATTTCATGTTTTCATATCGATGTGGTGATTTTTTATCGTGCCTAAGGCGTTAAGTGGAAGTTTGTGAGTTATCGAAGGAGGAACACTTACGACGAGGTGCGAGACGCTGGAAATAACATCAAAGGTGAGTTTAAAACGTTCAGAATTTAAAAGCTGCGGAAATAATTTCAAGTTCACCGGGAAAACACAAGAATTTCGTAAGACATTACAAGTTGATCTCTTTAACAATTTCTGACGGCGAACACTTGAATAAATGAATACATTTTGTTGATAATGATGGACAGAATTGTGTAGAAGACAAGGGTGCTTACTGCTTGATCCACTTTGGTACGAATAAATTATTATTTTGCAATAAATAAAGCTCTAATTTATCCCTTGTTATTATGGGAGGTACAAACTGAAGTTTAAATAATTTTTTGAATGGCAAAAATATACAACAAATACGAAAGTCTCGATTTCGAAAGTAGGCATCGTTTTGCGTATGCTGGACTCCTTGGTCGCTGCCTACACATTCCTATAAAAACACATTCCTATAAAAACACATTCCTATAAATTATCTCAAAACCCGCAACAAATCAATCTGTTTCTCTAATAGCAAGTACGCAATATGAAATTGCTGTATGAATTTGCTCCGTTTACATCACTGCTGGCAAATTATGATCACATCATGAAAAAATAAACAAAGTCTATTAAAGCTTATCAGATTGCTAATATTAGAATTTTAATCTAGACTTGTCATTCCAATATCATCTAGAACGTTTATTTTACGTTTCTTTTGTTTTTTCGTCATTATCATTGTGTCGTGGCACTTTCAGTCTTTTCTTTATTTTACATAAATATTCTACGGATCTTCTCATTCCTTCGAACGCGTAAATACCTAGCATAGCCCTATCCATCGCTCCCTGTACGACCTTGAGCTTTCTTATGAGGGACCATTTTTCTGATGCATATGTCATCACCGGTTAAAGACTTTTTTCTTTAGGTACTGAGGTATTTTGTACGAGAAGACACTAGTGGCCGGATGATCTGACCAAAATCGCAAGGAAGCGCTGGATGCCGGCAGCGTCCAAACGTTCTTTTTGGAAATCCTTGATGATGACATCAATTTTAGCCTATGTCGGGACTGGAACAGGGCCCGACTAGGGTGGTCGGGGATATTAGATACAAGCATTTTTTTTAAAACGTTGTCACACTAGTCATTTCTCCTGTATCGGTGCGTTTACAAACATAAATTCAAATACACAAACAGCCAGACCCGGAACAACTATTAGATCATACAAATAATATTTCTGTGCGGGAAATCGAACCCGCGACACGCAGTCAAACTTTGTTTACAATGATCGCTGAGTCCAGATCCCACATGTCCACAACCTCGAGTGTGAAGTTAAGATTCTTTGTCTCTTTCTATTAATTATATTGCCCATGGCTCTACCATCTTATTACGGGTAGAATGGTTCCCTTCGATGGGAGAACAGCTTTAATCATAATTATTTGGTTATCCATGTCTCTTTTCCTATGAGGCTTTGTGTTCAACAGTTAGAAGTTGAGTTACACTTTTAATGACCTTCAGTACCATTCAGTACCATTTATACTCTAAAAAAGCCGGATATTTTAGCTACAGTGGCCACCGATTTTGTTGTATCTAGTTTGCTTTAAGGCTCCCGCGGAAAGGCGTGATGCGACTCTGGTATTTTTTTTTAATGAAAATATAATTGAAATTGATCATTAGAGTAGCTTTGCACTATCGAGGCAAGTCTGTCTGCGAGAGCCTCTACAGTTAATCGATTGTCATGGTAATTAATTTCCTACAGAAGACATTAATTAGACCATAAATTGTTCAATGTTAAGTCTCCACAAAGTTACCAGAAGTCAACGAACTTTTTACTCAACATAACGTAATTCCTAAACGGGTTTCCTTTTGATAACAGTTTTTATTTAATTCCTTATACCTTGATCAGTATACATAACTGTAAGATACTGTTATATAGAATTTTGGCACATATATTAGAATACTGGACCAACTTGTTGTATTATCATAAATACCTTGATTTCATTTAATCTGTTGATGTTGAGTTGGCATTTTTATTGCTGTCAACATTGTTTTTTATGTCACATGACAGTTATTCAAAAGACTTTTTTAAAGGCTTTTATAATTGTATACGATCGTGATAATATACATATTTTTATTTGGCTTTGTAGAATATGTTATCGTTTTAAGTTATGTCCGTTATGGAGGCACGAGGAACAGGGTGTAAAGTTCATCCTCCATAGAAAAGGGAGGATCCTCCGACCAGACGGGTGTTATGTCTGGCGGGCACTTGCCCAACGGTTGAAGTTGGGAAGTAGTATGTATGCTAGTTGCACACTAAACTCTGCTTGCGAGATATAGAATTCGTGTGAGGGCAATATGACGTGTTGTTTGCATGTGGCGTTTTTGAAGGTATCGCTGCATCCGTTTTTTTCCATCTTTGCTAATTTTGTTTTTGCATAACATACGACTCGACTGGTTCATTTCTGGATTTTCCCCAAATTGCCTAATTGCCTCATTGCGTAACTTACAAGATCTAAATGAGTATCTGCATAAAAACTCGAGTGTCACATTTGTCGATTTTTTGGATTTAGGGTATTCTGGTTTCCTCACAATGTTTTGTGGTGATGAAATAATTTTCTTAAAGGAAAGCATCTGACTAGGTTTAAACCTACGATTTGCAAGTCGTAAGTCGCTGTCGCTACCAATGGGCATTGCTCAATTTGTCTGCATAATTTAAATTAAATATACTACATATTCATAAAGTACAAACATTTCAAACATTGAAGCTACCAAGTGGTCAGTTTACAGGTGAGTTTTGTCGCAAGATAGAAAAAATGGTTGGAAATTTACATACCTTAGAAATTAAATGTATGTATGTATAAAAACCACCAGTATCAAGTGTTGCTTGACCAAAATTTTTTACTGTCCATATTAACTTGCTATCTGACATCTGAAATTCCGTTGAACCGTACTCAATGGTTTTCGAGATCAAGAGGTTAAGTAAGGTTACCGAGACAGACATACAGGCTACTTTCTTTCATATTCTGCTGTAATAAATAGGTACATTCACTTATGAGACAGGTATACACTTGCAGATGCATAAGTGATGTATTGTCAGTACGCTTCTTGCATTTTTTGCGCCAAGAGAATACAGAGATACTGTTTGAAAATGTATGAGACAGTTTAAGATTGCATTGATAGGAATATTTTTCGATTTTATTGGTATCTTTGGTATCAATCGCTGGAGTTGAAAAATGCAGTTTTATTTTGTAAAAAATATCACCATGGGAAAATAAAGACATCTAAAGACTCGGTGGTAGGCCATAACATCGGCTGCCGGCAGAAGTTACCACCCACCACACAAAGTCTTGCCGCTAAGCGATTCGTGGATGATTCCTGGTGAAGTCGTACAGAGGACGGGTCTGAGCAGTTATGTTGCGATATGTGCCGGGTACGATGCGCCAAATGTTGTTGTGTCGGGAGTTTGGTCGTGGAGGGTCTGCCCCTCTGGCGCAGTATCGTTGGTCATGTTGTTGGCTATAGCATTACATCACCTCGCACAACTACCGTCTTCCTTCCTTTTCACTCAGTTTTTTTTGAGTGTATAGGCTCTTAATAAACTAGCACGCTTTATCATCAACGATTGCATCACTACTTACCATCATGGTGGGATTGCGGTCAAGCACTAGCGTATATTTATATAAAAAAAGAAAAGACCTGCGATGCGAACCACGGTTACATCTAGTCTTACTATATTTTAATGGTGGTGGATAAATGGTGTGTTTGAAATACACACCATTTATCTGCGTTAACGCACGTCTGCGCGTTAGGCATTGTCTCACGAGTTTCACATAAAAGCAAGTAAAAGCGTTGTGTAACTTTTCTCTAGTCCGAAGCGAGAGTTTGAAATGTTACACGCTTGACGAAGGGGACACGAAAGTACCTGTAACGTTAGATGGGTGTCTGATATGGTTAACTTTCTTGATGGAATGCCTACTTTCTGTAACAAAGATCTTACTATCGATAAAGGATAGGTTACTCACGTAAAACGGTGAAATATTGTTGGAGTTCGCAAGACCGATACATCGTTTATTTAGTAAACACAAAAACAATAGTACCAAATACAAAAACAAGATTAAATAATAACGAATTACAATGTACATCATTAGGTACTTTTTTTTTGTTTTCGAGGGATATGTTGAAAAGGCCATCCCAGTGATCAGCATCAGCTAGAAGTCAACATTTTTAAAACACCAATTCCAGAACAACCCTGTGAAACTCCTGTAAGAAAATAAAATAGAAAATACCTACAAGATATGACATTGCTAAACAAAAGAAAACCCTGTATAATGCCTATTTAATATCTTTGTTGCAATGATTGAGGCCATAAATCTAATATCATCTTCCATAACATTAAAGGTACAGAGTGTTTTTGGTATCTGCTTAAACCAATTTCCAGCGCTTGTATTTGGGAAGTATTGAAATCAAAAACGTTTTCTGCATATTGAACGGCCTTGGTTACCTTATTGATCGAAAACGTCTGTCATACCCACCTAAGAAACTGAATAAATTTTTGTACCCAAAAATGTATTACTTCGACTATACTATATCAAAACAAAATACTGCCACATTTCCTACGATTATTGGAGGAGAGAAATCTCCTAGCTGATCCCTCTTGTTTTTATACTAAAGGTTATATGTAATTACGTTAAAGAAGGCGCGGTTATTAGAGCGATTATAGAGCTGAGTATACGCATTCCAGTCGGCATGACCGGTTGTACCGTTAAGTATGATTGCACCTTCCTGTAATTAGATGTATGTCAGTTTAGTACTCATGTGGGGGCTTAAGTAGATAAATTTTACTACTTGAGAATGTGTAGGTGAGACAATTAGTAAAATGTAGGCCACGTAATATATGTTTAAGCTCTGCATCTATGATTACGGAATCGGTACTCGTACCTAATGTAATTTAATAGTTTGTCGAAGAAGTCCATGGCTGGAGGTTGAGAAGTCTGCTACTTCTGGAATGGAGACCACGTATTGGCAAGCGTAGTATCGGCCGCCCTCTAGCTATATTGACCACGTCTGTCTTAAAATGGTGGTTGGGGCAGATTGGATGCGGGACCGATGAGGTCCACAGTGGGCCACCAGTCCCAATCTGGGGTTGCGAAAGCAGTGTACGTTCTTGAAACCCCCAAAAAAGAAGATTGGATGTGGGTCTGTAGTCTGTCACTGTACTTATTAAATAAAATAAATAAAATTATCTGAGGACCTCTAAAACGCCATTTCAAATATCTGACATCTGTATACAGCATTTATCACAAAGGCCCGCAGGCCACAGAAAATCAAACTGAACAACTTTCTCCACGGCACTAACATTGAAATGGCTAAAAGGTTATCACTTGTCCCACTTAAAACTTCAATACTTAGTCGACCTAAATGTATGGGACGTGTAATTATTTGGTTCTTAAATATTTTTTTTTATAAATTATTAACTAGCGCTTTTCTGCAATCCCGCATGATGGTAAGCACTACGCAATCGATGATGGTAAAGCGCACTAGTTTATTAAGAGCCTATTCACTTGAAGACACTCAAATTGTAGTCCGACGGAAACACCGTCGCTGGCAAATTGTTCCAGTCCCTCGATGTACGCTGTATGAAAGAGGAGGCGAAACGCTTCGTCCGAATCGTAGTGGTGTTAACGACGTAAGGGTGGAAACTCGCCGTGCGACGGGTCATCTGATGGTGGAACGGAGATGGAGGAACTAAATCATGCAATTCCCTCGCACACTCACCAAAATGAATTCTATAAAACACCGAAAGGCTGGCTACTTTACGCCTGTGCTCCAGGCTTTGGAAACCGTTTTGAGTTAAATCTGGGTAGCCAATCAGCCTCTTCGCACGCCTCGCCACCGAATCCAAAGCGGCCAGGAGACTAATTGCAGCATATTTTTTATTTCTGTACAGCGCAATAAATACGTTTTCTTTTTGTATACATGCTCTGTCTAATCCATATGCTGTAAGAGTATTCTATTGCATTATTTTCGAATTCATGATACGAGACATTTTTTCAAGATTATAAAGACATATTTATCTTTAGTTTTTGTATATAAAAACACATTAGAACGCCTGTAAATAAAAGTTATTATCCAATAAGGCACGTAAGTGTGAGGTGAACAAAAAATACACTTTCCCATTTATTGTGTTACTACAATGACAAAGGGAGATATTTCTACGCTTCTCGCTAAGTTATGGAATAGTAAATTCTTACTATTTAATTCATTGTCGTGCTTATGAAACCTTACAGAATAGTTGTGAGTTATTACTATGTAATAAAGTTTGTTGAGTAATAATATAAAGTAATATTGTAGTATATAGTAAGATTATATATTTATTTATATTTATTCCTTGTCGAACATTCAATTATGTCGAATCACTACATATTATAAAACAAAGTCCCTTTTACTTTCTCTATGTCGCTTTGTGTGATTAGATCTTTAAAACTACGCAACAGATTTAGATAGAGTTTTTAATAAATAGAGTTATTCAACACGAAGGTTTTTATGTATATAACATGTATAATATATAAGAGGAACACTGATAATTTTTGAGGTTTCTAACACATGTCGCAAAATAAACCTATTTTTTTGAGCTTAGATTGCAAACGCTGGCTGAACCCTATGAGATAGATCAAAATAATGTACTACAGTATTGTAGACCTTAAAAACTCCTACAAAAAAGTCTGCGAGACCATATGTCTACCTACTATAGTTTCTTCATTATGATTTTTTATGTTTGAAAAGTTCATTAAAATGCCAGTCGAAATCAGAGCCCACTCTTTGTTCCTTATTATTAATCCTTATCCTAATAAATTACGGCATATCAAAGGTAATTTTAGTAGCAGCAGATCTCTTTTTGAATTATTAGAATTGGTTGTTTCATTCAGGAGATATCATGATTTATTCAAAACTAAACACCAGAAAAAATCCGCCACTCGCGCCCGTGCCGGCCGCCTGCTAATTGAGTGTTTCTCTGTCTAAACCGCGGAGGGAGTGAGCCGGAGTGGGGGACCATTATTTCGAACAAACTTGCTACCCCGGTAGGCTTTCATTCTGTTTGAAGGTCGTGGAACTGGCTATCCATGGACAAGAGTCAGATGTTGGCTGATGGGCGGCATAGTAGGCATTATTTTTATTGACGGGCCACCGTTTCTTAAGGAAGGCTTAGGTACCTATATCATTTGTCCACGTGCGAAGCAGGGGCGGGACGCTAGTATTAAATATTATAGATAGCTTTTGAGTGGGATTTTATATATACGGGATACACCAATAGTTTAGGAATTATTATAAATCGCACGGGTGGTGTGTGAGTCGTGGTGGCCTAGTTGTTAAAACACCAGCCTCTCAAGTATGAGTGTGCGGGTTCGATTCCAGGTCAGGCAAGTACCAATGTAACTTTTCTAAGTTATGTATACTTTCGAAGTATATTTTTGTCACCAATGACTGATTAAATGGTGAAGGAAAACATCTTGAGGAAACCTGGACTTTAAGTCGGAAATCGCCATCCCGCATTGAACAAGCGTGGTGATTACGCTCAATTCTTCTCTGTATGAGAGAAGACCTGTGCTCAATAGTGCGAAAATAAAAAGGTTGACGGTGATATACCTTCACTACAAGAAATACCTATTTTTGATACAAATAACTGCAAGCAAATCAGTAGATTGTGTTTTTCATTATTTACCAGCTGCCACCGCGGTTTCACCCGCAAAATTATCAATCTCGTAGGAATATCGAGATAAAATATTTATCTTATGTTCTAAACCCGGCCATGGTCAACACGTCATGACGTCCTCCGTGGCGCAGAGGTCAACACGCCTGCCTGCGACGTGGAGGCCCTGGGTTCGATCCCCGGCCAGGTCATGATGGAAAACGATCTTTTCCTGATTGACCCAGGTCTTGGATGTTTATCTATATATGTATCTGTTATAAATATAGTATCGTTGAGTTAGTATCCCATAACACAAGTCTCGAACTTACTTTGGGGCTAGCTCAATCTGTGTGATTTGTCCGTATATATTTATTTATTTATGGTCTACTAATGTGCCAAATTTAGGCGTTTTAGCGTGACAGTGTTACAAAGAAACACGCAAGAAATCAAATCTTTATGATAGTATAGCTATAGTTTTAGTTATGACGACGTCGATGTTATATTCATCAAATACCATTCCGCGGTCAGTATTTATTCAATAGTATAAAAGACACAAACGTGTGCGCATCCACTGTTCGCATGCAGCACGCACGCAAGAATCGGAATCTCGGACAAATAAAAATTCATGTTTTTAATTACTCACGATTACTGTCGACTAAGTCCCGCTTTATAATTGGTTATTCGTCAACGGATCACTGAGGTGTAGCTGTTTGTATATTTGTACTACTGCTATTTAACAACTCCATTAATCAGCCTGTCGGTGTTCTATAGGATGCATTTTGGAGAGTGTGCGAGGGAATTGCATGTTTTGATTCCCCCATCTCTGTTCCATCATCGGACGACCCGGCGAGTTTCCACCCTTACGTTGTTGACACCACAACGACCCGAACGAAGCGTTTCGCTTCTTCTTTTATAATGCGTATATCGAAGGACTGGAACAATTTGCCAGCGGCGGTGTTGCCGTCGGACTACAATTTAAGTGTCTTTAAGGCTAGAGTGGTTAGCCTCTTAATAAATTAGTCTGCTTTGCCATCAACGATTGCATCACTGCTTACCAACTGGCGGGGGTCGCGATCAAGCTCTAGTTTATAACGTTTAAAAAAATATAATAACACAAATAATTATTTATCCTCGGTAATAAATTATATTAATACTCACAGAATGATTAGAATAGTTACTACTTAACTAAAGAAACAATAAAAAATGTTTTTTTTTGTCATTAATCTTATTTCCGGAAATGTGTCCAGGACACTTGCCACTTGGAAAGGTAATATTACTTTTTTGGCCAAAGAATAAGCCAGTCATCGGTCACGTAGAGTGTCGACAAATCAACGTTTTTAGGATAGTTTTTGTTACAAACTCAGTTTGATACCCATAGGTATGGAAATTAATACAACTCCGCGAATTCGTCTAGACACACAGGTGTTACTTCTGATGTAACTTTTATTCGTTGATGTTCAATTGTTTCTTAATTAATAGCAGGTGGAATTTATCGGAATTTCTCAGTTGGGAAATAATTTTGACTTTATATACTATTAGCGGCCGCCAGCGACTTCGTTCGCGTGGAGTTAGTTATGCTCCGGTCTTATTAGTCGCAGCGTGATGTTATATAGCCTAAAGCCTTCTCGGTTTAATGGGCTATCCAACGCAGAAAGAATTTTTCAAATCGGTTCAGTGGTTCCTGATATTAGCGCATTAAATCAAACAAACAAACTCTTCAGCTTTATATATTAGTATAGATGTATGAACACATGATGAAGGCAGACAGACAGGAGGATATGCACATGACCATGCATGTGCATATACGAGCGGCACATGATGAAGGTAGACGTAACCACAGCCATGGTCGATAGGCGTCAGTTGCTGGCGACAATCTGCTTATTGTCAGTGTATTTGAGCACCGTACACTAGAAGAATTTATTGATTTTTGAAGCTTGCTTCTCGTATGTAGTGATTTTATTCCAACATTTATTTAAGATGGCGCGGCTGGCTAGCATCTTCAAACAAAACAGCTTAACGCAAACCCGCATAATTTAACACAATATTACGTTAAATATTAGATAACCTCGACGCGGTCTAGTTAATATTTTGATGGTCTTATTTAACCGAAAACTGAATTTTAGTGCTTATCTGCAGCAGTTAATTTGCATAACCAAGCAATAAGTTAATTTTTAAGATTAGCATAATAGAACATAGGTAATAAGTTCTCACTGCCACACAGGCTTGATCTCGGTTTTAGAGAGTGGGGCGTAATCCATCAGACGGACCCACCCAGTTGGTAGATGTCACATGTCTTCGAAATTTTCGGTTTTAGGATAAAAATGAATGTTTTACTTGGTAAAATGGGGGCTACATTTAGCCCCAACTATATAAAAAAAAATAAGTGGAATGGCTCTAAGTATGCTACAGACGACAGCACACCAAGCTTCTACAATCTGTCAGATTTATTTATTAGATTTTCAACTTTTATCTATAAAACATTAACCACCTTATTCATAAAAGCTGCTTAAAGTTAACTAGTGATTAGCGATTCTTTAAAAATACATTTTTGACCTTTTTTGTTATTTAATTTTAATCATCGCTTATGGATAAATCCCTTAAACCCTAAGGTGTTTATTCATAAAGGATGATTTAAGTTGAGTGGCGTTAAAAGGTCAAAAATGTATGGTGAAAGAATCGCTAATCACTAGTTAACTTTAAGCAGCGTTTATGAATAAGGCGGTAAGACTCAAGGTTGATTGTAAATTTTTGACAGTTTCGAGTAGGTTGAACTGCTGTCGTCCGTACTATTATTATATTCACTTATTAGAATAGTACGATATAATAAATGCGAAAGTTTGTGTGTATGTACTGATGTTTATTACTTTTTCACGCAAACGCTGAAAGCATTTAGATGAAATTCGGCACACATGTAATTTATATCACGTATGAAACTTTTTATCATCGCACGCGCAGCTAGTAAATCTATAAAATATTTATGAAAAAGTAACATTAATAAAGACTAAGCAAAAAAAAAAAGGGAGAAACTGCTCCACTTCTTCCTGCCCTCTGTGACGTCCTCTTCACCACCCTTGGTTGACTGGTACAGAATGCCTAAGGCATCAAGTCCGCCTCTATACATTTTCTTTGTGCGAAAGTATAAAAAAATAAATAAATGTTGTAGGAAATGGGCCTCGGGTTGTATGTAACAGGACCGTAGCCAGTGGCACACAGGCAAATGTATACGCCCTTCAGTTTCGCCCAAAGCTTGAGGGGTCATTTGATGATTTCTAATAAAAAGAAAACGATTTTGTCCGTTGTATTTACCTACTTGGCGTGATATACGTAGCTTTTTTATTGGTCATGAAAAAAAAAATGATATACTAGGCTGAATGTACTTACTTACTTTAAACTCTTTACGCAATCATGGTGTTTGTTATGGCCAGTTAGAAAGTTTTTACGGCCAAATTCTCGACTTCTTGTACGGTTTTTATTAACTTGATTTTGTTTCTGATGTGCTAAAAAGACTAGAGTTCATTTTTGTACTCTTTTTACATAAGTAAATATTACGAAGGTCTTTTTTGTTATATCAAGAGGAAACTTCTATAATTTTGTAAAAAATATGTTTTGTGTATTTGATTCTACCTAAATCTAAAATCTGTTTAGGTTTGACGCTCAAGCTTTGTTTACCATTACTAAGTTTGGCGAAGGATTTGGAAAAACAACAAGAGCACAAAAAATAGACTTTTTTGTATGGCCAGCGATTTTTATTAACGTGAAAGTTTGTATGTTTGGATATGGTTGTCAGTCAATCAAAACACAAACGGCTTAATGGATTTTGTTGAAATTTGTTGACACAGGTATCTTATAATATTTATTAACACCGAATATTTTTTAAACCACTGACATTGGTGAGGTTTTGTATTTTTTTTTTAAATTGGAATTATCAAATGATCTGTCCCTGTCAGACTTTTACTGAGTAAAACCACCTGCGTACCTTCATTTCCCTGTGCGGCAGGGGCCAACTCTTTTGGGCAACCCGCGGCGATGTTTTGTAACCGAAAATTTGTTTTGTATACGGAGTGTGAAAATATGTCTCTAGTCTGGATCTAATTTAGAGTTCCACGCAGACGATATTGTGGTCAATAGCTATCATCATCAAAATCATTAACCTTTTTATCATCCCACTGCTGGCTACAGATATCCTCTGATACAGAGTAGGATTGAATTAATCGCCACGCTTGCTCAATGCGGGTTAGCGATTTCAGACTTAAACTCCAGGTTTCCTCAAGATGTTTTCCTTCACCTTGTGATCAGTCATTGGTGTCCAAGATATATTTGGAAAGTACATATAGTTAGAAAAGTTACATTGGTAGTTGCCTGACCTGGAATCAAACCCGCGCACTCATACTTGAGAGGCTGGTGTTTTAACCACTATGAGCTCTAGTTTTGCGGGAAAAGCTATAGTTTTGAATAAATCAAGACATTTTCTAAAAAGTCATTTAGATTCCATTAAAGTTATTATGCTAATTCTATACGTAATTTTTGATGTCACGTTAAACTGCTTTGACTTACTTAAGTTAGAATTTGAACGGTAAGCCAAAATAACGTGTTTAGTGTTGGTTGTCATGTCAGAGATTTGCATAAAAATTAACATGACAAGCGGCTTTATTAATGTCGCTTTTATATTGACGTAAAATTTCTGAAAGCACAGTTTTATGTGACCGTCACGTTTACTCATTTTTTTTTGACGTGAGAAACTAGTGCTTGAGCGGTGATGCTAGTGTGAAGGGAAGTGAAGCGCACTAGTTTATTAGGAGCCTATTTATTCTAGCCTTGAAGTTTTTTTTAATAATAATTATAAACTAGTGCTTGACCGCAATCCCGTCTGATGGTAAGCAGTGATGCAATGGTTGATGGTAAAGTGTTAGTTTATCAAGCCTATTCACTTAAAAAACTTAGTGAATAGGAAGGAAGACGGCAGTTGAGCGAGGTGCTGCAATGTTAAACCCAACAATACGACGAACGATGCAGCGCCAGAGGGAGATTGATCTGGAGACCCTCAACGACCAAACTACTGACACAACAACATTTGGTGCATGGGACCCGGTACACATCGCAACACAACTGCACAGACCCCTCCTCCGTACGGCTTCACCAGACATCATGCCGGAACACGACGAATCGCTTGGCGGCAAGGCTTTGTCTGGTGAGTGGTGACTTCTGACGGCAGCCGATGTTATGGCCTACCACCGAGAAATATTATTACCGAGAGGTGAAAGAACAGGTTAAAATTATGAAATAACAGTGGTCATTCTTACAGCTACAGATACACTGTTATGTAATTTCACTATGTCGGTAATCGTTTCAGTTTTAGCCCAGTTTTGATAGTTACAAAACATAAATATTTACTGTCAATATAAATCTCTCTCACCGAGAGGTGGTCTGTGTTCCAACAGTGGGAACATTATAGGCTGATTTAGCTGATTATGATGATGAGAAATAGGAAAAAGTTTAATGTCCCGTGATAGTGTAAAAGTTAATAGCAATTTTAGATGACCTGAGTAACTTAAAATACGAAGAGAAAATACAGTATAATAAAGAATATATAATAAAGAACTTTCATACAATTTCCCTAAACCTGATAATTAAATTTTACAGAACCTAGTTCCCTTAAACGACAGGAAATTGATTTTGTATCATACAATTAAAAGGTAGTATTTTGCCGTATTTTAATTGAATAATCGGTAAATTCCAATAATATATTATATTATAATATTATAAATGCAAAAATATAATAAATAAATAAAATAAAAATAGGTAAAGCATAACCTGGAGAAGGAGTTACATTTTATACATAAGCCTAAACTAGGGCATTCCTGAAATAAAGGGCTGCCCTAGTTTAGGCTACAGTCCACTCTATTTCTTTTTATTTTGATCTTGTTTTGATTAATGTGTGAAAAATAAACGAATTTTTACTTTACTTACTTTACTGGATCGTAGGCAAAGCTGCGGGAACCAGTTTCGTCAAAGACAATAGAACAACATAAAACATTAACATGAAACGACGAACATAAATTATTCAGTTAGATTCTTCCAATTTCCGCTCCTATTTAGTTCTTGTTTTGATTCGATCGCTTTCGTTATGACGATGGAGAAAAAATACGTTGTGCAAACAGCTACAAAATACCTTTCCTAAATATTGCCACGACTAAAGCAAAGTTATTAAACCATTGAGGCGTAAAAAAATCTCTGATTAGTATTTTAAGAAACATTTTTTTCGGCACATTCCTAATTAAAAATAGATCAAAGAAAAATACATTAGTCGCTACTGAGCACAACATTATTAACTTGGCACTAATTCGTGATAAGAGGATTGGATCATTTCAACGTCACAGAGGTTTTGCGTGGCAGCCGGCCGGAGCTGGCAGCCTGCCATACTTCCACAAAGTGCTCCAAGCGTCACGAGAGGCTGCGAAAGCATAAAACTCTCCTTTTACTATTATTTTCATATTCCCTTGCGCTTTTTATACAGCCTTCATAAAAGCTGTTGAAGATATCGAGATGACAGCGAAATTGCACAAACTTTTGTATCTTTCTTTGGTAGTTCTGAAGTTACGTGTCTATAAAAAAGATGGCGACTTTTCCCGCGTTTGTCACGTTATCCACGCATCGCTTGTCGGCGACGTGCGTGAACTGACGTTTCTGACTCGCTTGTACAACTTGGCAACTTTTTATATGTTTCTTTGCATTAAATATGTTCTTTTTTTAGCCAGCTATTGCGGATATACCACGCTCTATAAATTTATTCAGGTACCCGATTGGTTTATAAGATGTCGGTAAGAACTCTATTTGGTAGTCTAAGTTAAAAGACGTAACATATTCTCGAAATAGGAAATACTGCGCTTTTTTTTTACCTGAATTACCCACTAACAATAAAACACGCATAATAAATTCTCTAAGAGGCACATAAAATTGTAATTTCTGGCACTCAAAGATTGCTCAATTTAGACCGCAAATAACATTAAAAATAAACTCAAGTACCTACCGTTTCTATTCATAACACAATATTGATGCAATACTTACAGCTGTGTGAAATTCACGTTTCTTGATAATAATGGTAAGAATGATATGGACTGACTTACAAAATACCGTGTGAGTCAAAGAGGTGACCGTGACTTTTATTGTAATCACGCATGATTAATATATTATGTGGCCAGTGCTTATAATTTGTATATGAATACAATTGAAACGGACTTTTGAATATGAAAGTTATTTAGTTATTAAATTTTTCCTCGGACAGTTACTATGCAATTCATTAGGGACGTGGTCAGCCCTCACTACGATTACTGCAGTCACAGACAGTTTGACTGAAACTACAAATAAAAAAAATTATAGCTTAAAGTTGAAGTATTTTCAGTGCGAGTTTTGGTGATATAACAGGTAACAACTTTGAAATATAAGTGCTTACTCTTTCAGATACAGATATACTATTATTTAACCTTTTTTTATAATTATAAACTAGTGATTGACTTGCAATCCCGCCTGATGGTAAGCAGTGATGTAATCATTGATGGTAAAGCGCGCTAGTTTTTAAAAGCCTATTCACTCAAAAAAACTGAGTGAGTAGGAAGGAAGACGGTAGTTGAGCAGGTGATGCAATGTTAAAACCAACACCATGACCAACGATGCTGGGCCAGAGGGAGATTCATCTGGAGACCCTCCACAAAAAAACTCCCGATACATCAACATTTGGCGCATCGTACCTGGCACACATCGCAACACAACTGCTCAGATCCGTCCAGACATCATGCTGGAACACGACGAATCGCTTGGTGGCAAGACTGTCTGGTGGGTGGTAACTTCTACCGGGAGCCGATATTATGGCCTACCACTGAGAAATATTATTACCGAGATACATTAACTTCACTATTTCGGTGATAGAACAGGTTAAAACTATGAAATAACAGTGGTCATTCTTACAGCTACAGATACACTGTTGTGTAATTTCACTATGTTGCTGATATAACAGGTTACAACTATGAAATAGTAGTGGTTATTCTTTCAGCTACAGATGTACTGTTATGTAACTTCGAAATGTCGGTTATTTTTTCCGGCCAAAACAAAGTTTTCACTTTATTAAATAGGGCAAGGACTTTTTCACAACACTAACTAAATACAATGAGGTAAACCAACTTCTAGTCTTGGAACCTGACACATCTCTCGATTCTGTTCAAAATGACTTCGCAACGTGGGAAGTCTGAATAACCCAATTAGCTAGATGAAATATATCATTTGTCACAGGCGCCTCATTCTCAGATGTTGTCTAACTTTGTTTCGTCAAGTTTTATTCCTGCACGAATCTAGAGCACCTAAAGTTAAGCCGAAAACAAAGGGATCAAACAGAAATTAGTTTAGAGGAGTCGACTTACAAGTTTATTTTATGACATCTAATGTTTTAGTTTCAGCAAGTTTAACAAGGCTTAGCTTAAAGCGAAAAGTAAAGTTCTTTTCGCTTGTGGGTGATTTGTAACATCTAATGTTCTTTCTACCCCCTAGCGTAGAAGTTTTTCATCAGTTACGCGTCTAGGTTCTTACCTCCCCATATCTACATAACTCCCATGCTCCGCCTGTAAACGGTGATGTGGGAGGTATATATCTCCAGCTTACGGACCGCGCAATAGATGATGCGCGGTCCATAATACATAATATGTGGCACGATGAAATACAATAGTGCGTAGCCCAGAGCTGCGTCAAAAAGGTTCAAAATAGACAGCATATACCTAGCATTACCCAGAGAGATGCTGTCTGAAGCGGATGTTCTTATAAATCTTTAGGGACAAGTGACGGGAAGTATAAACATACTTCCCGTCTCTAACCGTCTGTTTAGTATCAACATACCCATTACATTATTCTTAATATTCAAACACAAACCTCTTTATAATATACGTGTATAGAATAGACATACTTCTTATTCATAACACTACCTCAGACCAAAAGTTATTTCGTTTCGTACGTAAATATTAATTCAAGCCTCTGTTGCGTCGCTCTAACCTTACATTTTATTGTATACTCAAATGCACCTGTGCCGTCTTTAAATTAATTAATTTTCTTAATGCAACTTTAGACGTGGCACATTACATTTGCTTGACAGATGTACAGTAATTTGTAAAACGGCGTACACATTTTTGCAAGATGGCGGCGTAATAATCATAAGATTTCTTGAGTTTTTTGTAATGAAATATTGTAGGAATTCAGTATGAAAATGGTGGTGATCATTTGTGTCTTTTTAAGTAGGTACGATGCTTGGAACACAATATTTATCGTTTTAACTAAAACATAAAGTGATAATAATAGTAATTCATAAAGAAGTGTATTAAATATTTAAAAGCTACATCTGTTTTGAAACAATGGAGCGATGAATGGAATGTGTGAATGATAATAATTATGTTTAGAAAGGGAGTGAATACCGAGATGACGACTAACAAAGATGTTACATTATTTTTTGCTCGTTAAGTATCAGGCTATCCTTGTTATTTTAAGGTTTATTGTAGCGACAAAAAACCTTTTTTTTGTACGAAAGAAAAGACAAGGTGCGATCGAAATAAATTGGGATAAGGGAATGATGAATTGGTTTTGAAACAACCGCGCTTTAGGACATCGTGAAACAACTCGACATAGACAGGACTATATAAAAAAACAGTTCTTTTGATCTAAGCAATCCAATTTTAAAAAAACCATTCCAAGAGCAGCGGTGGCCACAACTAACAAGCTGTTGTGTAAATTATTTCATCACCACTCCTCTCAAAACGGTGAAAGAAAATATCGTGAGGAAACTAGCATGTCCTAGACCCGCACTGGGCCCGCGTGTCGAGGTCAGTCGTGGGAATATAATAGGCTGATTACGAATGCAATTTAAACTCCATAATATATATTGGTGAGGAGTAGATAATTATCGTCAGCTGCATAAAGCAGACGAGACAAAGGTACCGAGGATTTAATAATTTAATCTGATAGGGAGAGATCTTCAAGGAATTTATGAGAAACAAAAGAGTATTTCGTAACTGTCTTCTGAACGAAGTTGCTTTTGATACTTATCTGTTGTTTGAAGGATAGTTTGGTAATGTTAGTATAAGAAAAAGTTTAGCGGAAAGTAGTCTAAATGACACAAAAATTTCATTAGGAAGCTAATTCATTTAGTATTATGGTTTCAAGTGTTCTCCCAACTAACTATAGATCTAATAACATTTTTTCTTCTCAACCTCGCAATGGATTTTTATGTGGTTTTTACCAATATTTAAAGGATTTATTCCGGAAGGTGTAATATTTAATTTACATACAGTAAAGAAATATTGATGTTTTTTCACGTCGTAAAACTACTGTGCCTTGTTTAAATAGTGTCTATATATATTTAAAACGTTCTGCCAGTTTACGATCAGCGACAACGTTAAAAATGTCATTTCTACGTAGCTTAGGTCATGTCGACAATATAATTATTACACAGTTGAACATCACATGCTGACGTCACCGTACATACAGACCCATCAAGACAAAACACTGCTTTGTTTTGTCTACATGATCTACTATAAAACAATTTGAAGTCTACACACAAGCTTTTTGCTTTAAATTCACGACAGCAGCGAACGGGGCCTTGACATATTGTATCTCAAGTGTAAAGTCAAGATTCATGCTGGCAACAATGCGTAAACCTAGCAATACTTTATGCAATAATGTATTGTATTGAAAAGTTCCTTGGAGATAGATTCTCAATTGCAATACGTAGGCGTTGACTTGTTGAGATGATTTGTGTTTGATATCAATGCTCAAACCAGGTGAAATGATTTAAAAGGGTGGCTTGTGACAGATTTGAGAGAGTCCAAAAAGGCTTAATACATTCAACGCCATGGAATAAAATAATGAATTTCCATTGAAGCCATCTCGGACAATGATGGACGACACCAATATCTTGTTCGAGCAGTGGGGGACAAGGGTGTCCGACAACACAGAATAACATCTCTTTTGAGCCGTCGCGCGTCGGTCAACAATACCAGGCAATAATGTCCGCAACATGACCAGCGCAGCCTCCTAGATCAGTTTAATCTCATACTGATGTGATTAAACTGATCTAAAATTATATTTATGTTAAAAAGTTATGCCAGTTTTTCTAAAAAATTATTTTATCAGCTTAGAAATAGTTCTGTGAAGATTTCCGCAATTATTTCGATGTTTGTTAAGTTAAAAATGCATATTCAATGATACTAACAATAAAACATTTTTTTTTCCTATAAGCCACTGAAAAGATTTGATCTGAAAGTAAGTCTAGCCCAGCAATGTCCGACGTGGCATTGAACATGTTTATAAGTGAACGAATTTCTATTAAACTGATAATTTTAAATAATTACTTATTTAGAATAGTTTCCTCATAATAAATTCTATGGTAACATTTGTCTGACGACTGGCAAAAATGGTCTCAAATAGTCCCCATTTCACTTCATCATGGTTAATTTCCTCGTCGATTTCGTCCTAATCTGCCACCAAAGTATTAAAATTTAAGACGCATAACATCTTTATGGTAACAGTTCGCCATAAAGATAGGAACAGGCTCGTCAGTCATGGCTCCTTCGTCGTAAAAACAGCTCAATCTTTGTAACAACCACCGTGATTTCACTTCATCATTGTTTTCATGAAAATTTCGTTTAGCGCTTAACAGATTTATGCTATCAATCCAAAACAAGGTAGGTAGACGAGGCAGCCATGTATTCTCAAATTTCCCCCGCAGTGCGATTCTCATATATCACGAAGGTTTTTTATTTTACAAATTAAAAACTACTGCTTGACCGCAATCGAGCCTAATGGCAAGCAGTGACGTTGATGGCAAAGCGCACTAGTTTATTAAGAGCCTATTCACTCTAGCCTTGAAGACACTCAAATTGTAATCCGACAGAAACACCGCCGCTGGCTAATTGTTCCTGTGCCTCGATGTACGCGGATTAAAAGAGGAGGCGAAACGCTTCATCCGGATCATAGTGGTGTTAACAACATAAGGGTGGAAACTCGCCGTATGACGGGTCGTCCGATGGTGGAACGGAGATGATTGGATTTTGATCTCAGTGTCAGTGTAATTTCGACAAGTTTTTGACATTTATTTTAGCTGATATGTGTACTGTAACTTGAAGTTGAACGTTATAAGTAAGTACGAGTATTGGTTTCAGGACCTATGTTGTAATTTGGATTTCCCATTGAATAGTTGAGCATATTGCCAAATACAGACTTCGCGTTGCTACGGACAATGTATGTACTTAAATCTTTTGCAATATAATGCGGTCCATACCTACGTCCCTAATGCATTATCTACAGCCTGCAGCAATTGAGCCACGAATACGGAAGGTATTTCCGATAATTATTCGTTTTTCTCTCAAGTATTGACCCGTTAAAGGTTTCCAGCTCGATCAATGGTTTAAACATTCAAGTGAACGAGAGTGAGGATGAGGATTTTTGAGAGGCGGAATAATTACTGCGTAGTGTGTCTTATTTTTAAAATGTGCAAATATTACAAATTTATAAACAACAAAAATAGGCTATATATGTACTTAAAAAACGCATGAAATACTTTCTTGAATGAGCTTTGTTAAGTTACTGTTCAGATTAATAGATATAATAAGGGAGAAAATCATTCAAGAATTCTTTTATTGCCGCTTTTCGTAAGATACCGAATTCTATCGCTAGTTAAAAATAGAACACTCTGAACCAATTTTATATCCTAACTAATATACTAAACCTAAGTTAAGTTTTATTACTTAAATGCGAAAGGCAGTTTGTTACGCTTTCACGCAAAAATGGCTGAACGGATTTTGACGAAATTTGGCACATGGATAGACCATGGATATGGCGTGGGCCTATCTCAGATTGTTCGTTAAAAAAGCATCATTATCTTCTAAAATAGAATGCTTTCGAAAATCGAATCGAAATTTGAATCGGGACTTCTGCGGGTAAAGCCGTGTGGCGCAAGTCTAATATAAATATGTCGTGAAATACTAAATAATTGTTGTTAAATGTCAGCTTGGTGATTATCACCATTCCGTTATTTCATTAACAGTCCATTACCGTTAGTTAATAAGCTAAGAAATAGCTGCACATCTAATTACTTACGAGTATGTACATAGTTTTTCCTCAACCATAACGGAAACTAACTGGATAATTTATACGTCAAATTAGTTCAACAGGCACTTCGAAAAGATGATAAACTAAAAAATTGACAGTTGGGGTTAGTGGATAATTGTACCCAGTCAGCCCTGGAGCAGTAATTATCGTAATTTTGAGTTAACGATAAATGTCAATTGAGGTATAGATTTTAGAAGACTATTAATATACGTGGATCGTCGGTATTATTTCAATGTAGGTTGCTCATTTGATTTGTGGACAGAGTCGTTTTGGAAAGTGGGGATTATCGAACGGTCACTTTGTACTGAGGCGCGGACCAAGGCACTACTCCGGGGCGAAACTGTCGGTTTGCCTGATTAAGGGTGTATGTGCACGTCGTGCTTTAATTCAAAACTCCATCTAGGAAAGGAAGCCCTTACCGCCCACCAAGATGCTGTCGACCCTACCGCACCGCCGTCGCTGACGTCGTCATATACAGAGTGGTGCTGACAATACGACAATAAATGAAAACACGAACAGTGCTGGTTTATAGGAATAATCCATAATTAAAACTGTAGAAAAAAACCTAGCATCAAATATAAAAAAAAAAATTCAAACATACTAAATCGCATAAAATTGCAAACGGAATAGAACATCCTTTAAAAATATGGGTTCACTGACCTCCGATCGGTGACACCGCGATCCTGTATCGACTTGCTTTTTTCGCGCCATTATTATTAAAGTTAGGTACCGCAGGATGCGGCGGTCATTAACCTGTAAACGCTTCCTTATCAACATGTACATCATGTAGAAAATGTGAAGAATGAAAAATAATTTCCTGTGACTAAACTAATGGACATAATATATTTATATGATTTTTTATGGGTAGACTGAGAATGTGTTGAGGTACACGATGTTTAATTTACTGTCGTATTGTCAGCACCACTCTGTATACTAAAAGATTCTTATAAAGACATGACAATAAAAATCTAATGTTGTTTTATACTGAAGATTGAGAATATCTAATTGTATGATAATGCTGAACATTTTGTATTGCTTATCCCCCTTATTATAAAGCAGACGAATAATGAAAAGTATAAGGTATTGAGCCCAAATTACACAGAACTGGTGCCTGGTCGTGTTGGAGATGGCCAGCACCCTAATTACATAACACTCTATTACCATCAGTTGAAATCATTCCGAAGCATATGGCTAATCCATTGCTCCGTCTGTTCGAAAATGTGTTTGCTCAACAACGTAAATAACGCAATGAAGGTTGTTGTATTGTCAAAATGAAACACATTGCTCTGATAGTATGTTACGCAATTAGCCTGTTGAATAGGTTCCGTTAAACTTTGAAGGAGAACGCGTGGGCTGGAGATAGATGAAAAGAGTGGAGGGAGTCTCTGCCTAGAAGAGAGACAGCGTAGGCTATAAAAATAAAATAAGAAAATGACAAGAATAATGAATAAAAGTCAGGTTGAGAATAAGCACATTTTTAATATCAATTGTTATAAAAGACAGCATCAAAACGCCCACCCTACACTACTTCCTATTTCGATTCACACCACACCATTACTGCACCAAAACTAGGTGTAAAAGATGATAACTCTTAAAGTTTTCCGGCTCATATCCTCTAAAACGTATGACGCAAAACTAGAATTATAATATAAATTATGATTACGTACGTACGTTCTTCACGAAGTCGGCACATTACAGAAACTATTATTCACGGAACGTTATTGTTGATGTATTAATAATGGGCTTTACAGACGCTCTTAGTGTGGAAGAAGTTTGTCTTGATATATTGAGCAAAAGTAATTTAATATACCGGAGTGCTTGTTTGGGACTAAGTATCTGTAGTTTATCATTTCGAGAATTAGGTTGGCAGAAGTTAAAGGACTCTTATAGTACGTTAATTTTGAAATTGGATATTGAGTTACCGTTTTGTTGGTCTAGAGCTCTCAAAAACTACTACTGAGGTCTAGGATTCTATTGATGGGCCAGACAAAGACAAAACGTCTTTTCAATTATTCACATATTATACAATTGACGATTTTCTTAATGATGATTCACTTGTTTTAATTGACGTACTGTTTACACTTTTTGACATAGTTATTGTGACCCTGTTTTGATTTTTTAAATATATTTCTGTTTGGAATTGTTAAAATTCTTACTAATGTGAGCATATTTTGACATCTTTTAATACAAATATATATAATATTCCTTGTAATTCCAAAGTTCTTTAGCTTAAATTTTGAATTGTGAACATTTGCATGCCCATGTGTCGGTAAAATATGGAGAACTATTTGTAAAAAAAAAACACCTGTGTGCTATACCCATGTTTGTAAAGAAATAAATACTTTACTTTACTTTACTAATTGAATATAATTTAATTTGCATTTGTTTTCCGTTGATGGCACTTCTGCAGCACCCTTGATTAGAGGCGTGATGTTATGTTATGTTATGATATTGAGTCAATCAGTATTAAATTAAATGATCATGTTTGCATTTTTACAGATTTTTAAATTTGATTGCTAGTTTTTTTGTTTAAACTTTACTCCATATTAGGAATTTTTGCTGTATTGTAGGTGCATTTAAAAACATATAAACTTACATACACAAACAGTCAGTTTTAGAACAACTACTTGTATAAATATTTGTTCCGTGCGGGAGTTGAATCCGCGACACGCAGTGCAGCAGTCAATCGCTTAACAAAAATCTTTTCTTTTCCAAGAATAACTATGCTTTGATCCTAAAGAACCTGACATATGTAGGTGATCGTTGGTGAACGTCATATAATATATCTTCGGCCAACAAACAGTTATGGGAAAATAATCCCATAATCATTATTCTTCAATAACGATACGTCAAGGTAAAACTGTGTATTTCTGCTAATGGGATGTTATAATAGCCGGAAGACATTCATTATCAAACATTGGACATAGTATCTCACTAACAGGACTAACTGTGCCTCTATTTCTCACATTTTTCAAACACAGTTATTTATTTTGGCACATGAATTATCTATAATATAATTTGATTGAACCACTCTGACTTGGAGTGTAAATTTTTTACTATATTATTATTTATTTATAATTATAAACTAGCGCTTGACCGCAATCCCGCCTGATGGTAAGCAGTGATGTGATCTTTGATGGTAAAGCGCACTAGTTTATTAAGAGCCTATTCACTCAGAAAAACTGAGCGAATAGGAAGGAAGACGGCAGTTGAACGAGGTGATGCAATGTTAAACCCAACAATACGAATAACGATGCTGCGCCAAAGGGAGATCGATCTGAAGACTCTCCACGACCAAACTCCCAACACAACAACATTTGGCGCATCGTACCCGGCACACATTGCAACACAACTGCTCAGACCCGTCCTCCGTACGGCTTCACAAGACATCATGCAGGAACACGACAAATTGCTTGGCGGAAAGACTTTGTCTGGTGGGTGGTAACTTCTGCCGGCAGCCGATGTTATGGCCTACCACCGCGAAAATATAATTAAAAATGTCGTACTGGTCCACAAACGATGGTAGACTTAATAATATGTCCAGAATATCCTGTTAGCTGTTACAGGAACTGACGGACGCTGGAGATGGCGCCAATCAAGTAGCCGAATTGTGTGTCGAGTCCATTTAGATTACTATTAATACGCTAAGAGAAAAAGAATATAGGTATATTGTCTTTCTTCAGGTATATTTCTCTGCATACTTTCTAAATGGTAAACCAGATGCGTAAACGAAATAGAAATAGAAATAAAGAATACGAAACAGAATAACGTCGGGATTTTCATAAAGAATGAAAAACCTTATGCACTTAATGGCATCCCCGTGACCTTATTTTGCTGCAAAATTAAGGGTTGAATGAGAATTTAAATCCACTCTGTTACCCACATTTTCACTGGTCTCTCTCATCTTTCATCTCCAACAAATTGAATTTATGCCAAAAACTCGTTGTTAAAGATGAGTCTGATAAAAAATACTAAAGTAAATGGTGAAATAACGTTAAAACATTAGATAGAAGACAGTATTTAATAGAAAATAAAGTTCAAATAAAATAGGGCTCACCATTCTAATGTTTTACGACTCCATCATACCATAATCTCATCTGGAGCAATATAAATCGTGGTTGTCACACCCCGCGCGGCCCACCACTCCCCTCCGACGCCCTTCGAATAACCTAATGCCATTTTTACATTCTCCTCATCAAATTAAGAGTCGAGCTTCAAAGAAATATACGACACAGCAATCTTACTAAGTATCAAGTCTTTTTGGCGCGCTCCGTCGGAAAATCTTATATTATTTTTCTAGGAATCATTTTCTTTTTTTTTTCTTCGTGATGACAAAAGCACGTGGTACAATAAAGCCGAACGGTCCTCTTTGTGTGAGACAATGGCGTGGAATGATGGAATCTGTTGAGATCTCGGTATCATTTGGTGAGCTTCAATTAATTTAAGTAAGACGTAGCGCCCTGCTGCTGCGGAATTGATATAGGGATATTAAATTCTGTTTTCTCCTTGTTCTCAATTCTAAGCTTTTATTAGAAGTTTATTATTAGTTATAATTGGGTGGCTCAAGGCGTATTTTTTTTTTATTTTAGAAGTCGACCAAAATTTTTTTATTGGTACCTAGTTTTTAAAACAAATCTTCGTCGTGTGAAAAATAATTTTAGGTTACAGCTATTTGCGAATAATTATCACTACTTATACCAAGTCTTTTATATTAATGGCTGAAATGTTTAAAAATTTAGAAACAATTTAAATCGGTTTTATCAGACTTCCTTTTAAATCAATCAAGGTTGCAATTAAAGTTCAGGAAAGCTATAGAAATACTTATCATGATATATACTTAATAGTGGCAAAGAGTAGTCCACCGGTATCGCGAACAGGGTCCAAGAAACCGGTGCTCAGGGCTCCCGAGAAAGAATCTTTTCTGGATCAAGCTTTTATCCTGCTACCTAACGAGAGCTTGCTCAGGTGTTAGTCGAGGCTTTTGGCTATTATGCCATTAAATGTTACGACTATCAGCACTATGACTGCTGTATGTACAGTCCACATATAGACAACCCAAGGAGCTAGGTCAAGAAGTAACTTATTACAGACTTTTTAAATTTTAACACATGGTTTACTAGATACATTTAATGGTTAACTAGATACGCTTGTAGAAAGTAAGGTGTCCCTTATTGAATTTTAAAGGCGATAAGTATTTAGAAAAAAAAACGTTTATACTAGGAGATAGTGATACTGATTGCTGCGCTGTGTGACGCGGGTTCGGTCCCGCATGGAACAAATATTTGCATGACTTACAAGTAATTGTTCCGGGTCTGGCTGTTAGTGTATGTGAGTTTTTATGTTTGTAAACGCACCATAGATACATTAGAAATTCCTACTATAGGACAAAGTAAAAAAAAAAAAACAGAATTACCCTCATTTCAAATATTACTTAAAAATAAATATGTAGATGGTCTAAATCACTGGTTAGTATACCGCAAGCACGAAAAAGATTTAGAAATTTTCATTACTACATAAAGAGAAATTTGTTAAAAATTTCTCATATGCAATAGTAGTGTTTATTATTAAAAGCAACAAACAGTAACTTGTCATTAGCTTGCATGCAGCAGTTTCTATCATAAAATAAGGAGATAATGACTATAAGTAAAAACGCACAATCAATACTTATCTTAACACTAATCTTTAACTAATAAAGATGTGGAATGGAGAAAGCATGCGTGTCTTAACATTGCATAAAGATAAAATGAACAGTAGATGGATTGTTTCAATGATGATATGATCAGAAGTATAAAGGGGGTAAATATTGCGATGATTGCTGATAGAGATTTATGAAGAAAATAATATACTACGCTGACATCGAATAAAATGGGATGAAGGCAGGAGATCGGACGAAGCACTTTGTAAAATTGACTATGGAAATCAATATCCTAACCATCTGTTTTTATATAGAAGTGTGTCTTATCAAGGGTATTGTATTACCCAGGGTAATAAAATATTCTTACAGGGTAGGGTATTGGGTTGTGAAGGTAAGATAGGTATTCGCTTAATGTAAAATATTGATATTGAGCTTCTTCGACTTAGACTAAGCCGCCACCAGTTTTCCAACTATGGAAAAGTCAGGGAAATGATGTCATTTCTATAATAGTCAAACAATTTTTTATATTATAAATGCTGCATAAACGATCGTTAATAATTATTAGATAATCATTCACTCACATGCATATGGGATTGTCCGATTAGCCTTGAACTTTTCCAAGCGTTCTTTTGGGATGTACATTTTCTCGTGGCAAGATGCCGCATGTTTCACGAATTAGGTATATTAGATTACTAACTACAGCGTGAACTTAGAACTAGAGTTAGGTGATAAAGATTAGTCTACTTTCATAATTACATCATGTATCTTTGTGCGTGTACTGGTGCGTTTACAAACATATAAACTCACATACACAAACAGCCAGACCAGAACAATTACTTGCAGGACATACAAATATTTTATCCATGCAAGAGGGAGTTTCAAAGTGACTCCCACAAAATTTATGAGGCTAGGCTAAGATAATACGGTCACATTTTGAGAAGATTGGACTAACACGTTATGAAAAAGTGCCTTTCCATCGCTACAAGTAAGAGGGATCGAGGAAGACCCCAAACAACTTGGATGACATTATGTTCCAAAGGGACATGAAGGTGGGACTCCGTGTACAAGACTTTCAAGGTGAAACTAAAAGACGTCACATTATTGGTACAGTCGACCCCATGTAAGGGGATAGGCCTGAAGAAGATCAAATCAAAGCATTTATTTCAAATAAACCAGTTACACTTTTCAATTGTCAGAAGGTCGGTCAGTCAGTAAGGTGAAGCTAGTCGCCCATTCCAAAGAGTAGGTACCTATGGAAAAGAACGGGCAAGGAACTCCATGGACACTCTTTTAAATTATCTAGCTATTGATACAAATATTTGATTACATCATTCATGTTGAAATCAACCGTGTGAGAACGATGCAGAAATATATTGTACGCTAAGAGCATCCATTATGGAAAACACACACAAAAAAAAAACAACAACAACAAAAAGACTAACCCAACAAATAGATGCTTTACAGCGAGTACATTGTGCTCAAACGTTTGTCATGGAATTATACAATATTATGAAATTGAATCTACACAATCCAAAGATAGTAAGTAAATATAGTAAGAAGAACATTTATCTTATCCATTACGCTTATGACGTGTTGGAGAAATTGATAATGGACGTATATCCTCTACTATCATTTCCATGTTTATGTCAACTTTTCATCACTAGACATAGATGTCCCATTGGTTTAAAAAGAAGTCAAATATTGGAAGTTCTTTCATATCTTGGATTAGTTCAAAGGATTTTTTTACTAGCTTAATCTTAACCATTATTTTTCAATACTATTCAACTGTTTTCAATAACATCTATGTATTAGCAAAAGTAAGACCTCCCACCAGTTGGACCGATGGCCTCGTGGAGCTGCTGGACGCGAGAAGCAACGAGCCATTTTTTGATTTTTTATGATAATGATAGCATGATTAACCCATAATGTTCCCAATGCTGGGTCCCAGGGAAATTTAATTAGAGAAAGAGTGGGCTGTCTATGTACCACACGAGCGCCGTACGGGCTGGTAGGTTGTATTATACGTGATATAAAAATAACTACATTTTAATAACGACATTCTCATTAAGAACATGTTACCTCAGGCACAAACTGTTGCCATATCCATATAAGTATAGTTTGATATGGACATAACAGTGGGTGCGCCAGCGCCAGTCGGCCTCCGAGCAAAAACACGACACCGCTAAAATTTTAACTTCTCAATGCGGATATTGTGACCTGAGTATTTTTATTTTTTTGAAATCAGTTATGTATAACTTCACGTAATTCTAGTTTTTTGATTGACGTTACAGTATCATTTTTAGAAAGTGTTTAAGGTAATTTGCTTGGTAACTTAAGGGCTTAAAGACAGCGCTTAAAAGCGAATGACAATTAACTCTGTGATGTTGGTAAATCCTAAATTCATTGCTTAAAATAGGGTTGTATAGAACGCAAGATAACAACCAATTCCAGCGGAAAGCTACTTTAACAAACGATAAATGCAGATAGTGCCTACAAAAGCTTTTATTATCTGTTACTTATCATTTCAGCAGCGGGAAATATGTTCTAAATGCAAATATAATATTTGTTATTTAATTATGTTCTAAAAGCAAATGTCTGTGACATTTTTAAGAGTTACTACACAAGTACATTATATTTTTAATATAAAACTACTGAAAATTTATTTTATGTTATTATTTTTACCGTATTACAAAAATATACTACTGCTATAAAGAAAGATTATTTTTTAGATTGATGTACGTCTTTTCTCTAATGACACAGTTTTATATCATAAGGTAAAGAAAAGATTACAATCTTTGGACATAAAAGCTAGGACAAAAAAGCTGTTTTAATGGATATTCATTTCTGTTAGGTCGCAGGATCTGTTACATTACAGATTTTTTACCTTCATCATTTTGCTTCAGCCATAAAGTGATTGCGTTACAAACTTTGATTAGCAATGGTTTTATTTTGACGTTCTTGAGCTAACACACTTTTCCAACATATGGAGCAATGGTTTAGCAATATACTTCAAAATGATTCAAATTATTAGCCAGTATGATACATAATTAGGGTGACTTTTAAAAGGAAAGGTATGATGATGGATGAAATAATTTGCATAAAGTGACTGTATGGGTTCGAACCCACGATCAACAATTCGTTGGCCACGTTGCTCGTTAGGTTTACTCGTATTTTATCATAATTTCTTCTTGATATCAGTTGGGGTATAAATCTCCTTTCGATTACGTCAATCATTATCATCCAGTGGTACCATTGTCCCTTGTTAATGACTCCTTCAATTTACAGGCCATTATTGCTTAAAATTAATACTTCATTATTAATATTGAAGCAAATACCTCATAGCTTTCACCACACACAATTTTTCATCTGGAGGAGTAAGTAAGTGTGGAAGCCATACCTGTAACATTGAACCTAAACGTTGTGACATCGCCAACTTTCAGAAGACATTAAATAAAAAACATTAAACAGCCCTGTACGGAAGGGCGTGCCTGACTTTTACTGACCGGGCTTCGACTACTGGGCAGCTCGCTGTCCGGTAAGGATCAATCGCTGAGATTCCCGCTCCTCACGCGCTCCGCCTCCTCCTTTGCCAGCATCACCACTTCGTAGAAGACGGGATCGTGAGCCACGAGGACAGACAAACACCGTATGCTCCACCATGTCCCCACAGTCGTGACACCCTAAAGCGTGCTGTCTTAGGAGAGGCCTTTCTCATGCAGTGGGACAAATACACTTATATAGGTTATAGTTTATTGGAGTTCATCCATACAAGGAACATACAATAAAGATTCATCTTAAAAACAAGAGAATATCTCTCTTTTGAAAGAAAAGTGTGAATTTGTGAAGAACATTCTGGGATACGCGTATGCATATATTCTAAGGATTGTGTATTTAGTATTGTGCTAATTTAAGAATTTCTAGTAAAGCTTTTCGTGTAACTGTATTTGTCCATATCAAATAAAATAAAAATATTAGCCCTTCAAATATCCTTCGACCTCTGACAAATATCCATAATTTTAAATGACACAATCTCATACAGAGTCCTCAGTCCACAGTCATGTTGAAGAACCCGTATTTAATGCATTCCAATTATTTTCAGAAGACTTTTGGTTTTCATTTAACTTATGTATTTATAAAATAAAAATTATCTGATAAAAGTTTAAGATGAAAAAATAGGAATACTCTTTATTACGAACACCATATAAACTAGAGAACATAAATAAAAAGATTTTACAAAGGGTGACAGAATGAGCGGCCTTATTGCTAAGAGCGATTTTTTACAGACAACCAAACAAAATAGATTATTTTTATAGTAAGCTGAGCAGTTCTAAAAGGTCATTAGTTGCTTTAAATCTTCTGCTAATTTTGTTTCAAAAGCATATTGTACAAAACATGTTACTTGTATCTTTAATTTTGATCTTCATGCGTTTAAATTATAGGAATGAGACCCGTATTTTCCATAAATCTTTTTCCATCCTGTTTAAGCCTGACTCATAAAAGCTTGTTTTTTATAGCGCAACATAATGTCTAAACAAGATTGCTTGAGAAAGAAAATATGTAACTTATGTTTTGTTTACAAAGCAGAACTCAAACCAAATAGCTGACTCCTCATAATTTTCTATGAATACAACTGTACCTTCGACAAACAAAACAGGTATTCCGTGTAAATAAATGCCAGTAAAGGATACAAATAGCAAATAGTATGCAAATAGTGCCCAGTATCCCTCTGTTTGTAAATTGTACAAACAGAGAATGGAAAATGCATTTACACACATTTTTCAAACGCGTGTAAGGCTAAAGTTGGTGGATTTTATTAGGTCACAGTTTTTTAAAGGAACAATATAAAAGCGACAATTAGGTTAGGTTACGAATGTGTTGCTTATATGCTAAAAAATACTCACACATTTGGAATATAATATTTTGCCAAAAATGTGGATAACAAAATCGAAATATTACCGTATGGTATCGGCAGCCAATTGCATAACACTAATTCTATCTAAATCTGAATCATTTCAAAGTAAGTATATTGCTGATCCATTGCTTCATATAATATCGAAATTTGTGTGCTCAACAACGAAAATAATGTAATGAATGTTGTTGAATTGTCAAAATGCACCGGATGACGTCTTTACGTCGGCGCCGGCTGTCGCTGAAAACCAGTAGGCCTAGTATGAGTTTTCAATACGAAACTCGATCGTTGGTATCGAGCGCGTTTGGCGCTCTCATTGGTTGAGAGTTCTTACGACCTTGAAGCGGGCCAATCGCTGAGTCAAACGCGCTCGATATCGTCGAACGAGATTCGTAATGAAAACTCATACTAGGCCTACAGCGCTGGGTTCTGTTTTGCATAGAGTCGCAGCATAATGCTGAGCGACAGCAGTTTTGCGTGGATGTGACGCATGTTCACTAAACTATTTCTTATTTTTTCTGTTTTTATAAACTTTTACGCCATGTTTACCGCAAATATACGTTTTTTTCTTTCTTTCTTATTTTTTCTGTAGTGTGTTATGCAATTACAATTACCCAGTGAATTTAAACCATATTCTTCTGAATCATCATCATCATCATCTCAGCGTTAATCCCAGTCGCCTCCGGAGCTTTTTTCATATTATTCTGAATGGTGAGCAATAATGTAATGAGTGGGAATCTATTTGGCATCACAATACCAAGGAAACACGAACCAAAACAATTCAAAGACTTCTCGTCTCCGTAGATGTTTGAGATTCTTCCCAAATTAGCGGCCGCTGGTATTCAGAGATTATATTTTAATCTTTCCAGTAGCCGAAGTACCGCAATGATTATAAATCGCTTATCAAAGAATTCCACCAAGTTTGCGTAGCAATATTGGAAAAGTTTCAGCGTTCTCGCAATCTGTAAATGTCTGAGATATCAGTCACAAGTGTTTGAATTAACGACCAGTATTCTTTGCCGAGTTTTGGGAACTATTGAGAATCAATAACAGCAACGTATGTTTCAGCAGAAAACGAAAAGTATTATGAATACGTTGAAAGTTATCGTAAAAACGTAATATTGGTGAAATCGTTGTTAGTGAGATTTTCCTAATCGTGTAGATTTTCTTATAGAAATTGTAAGTACCTAATATTTAAAGGAAAAAAAAGAAACCTATCTTCAAACCGAAAGCGTGGTCCCTGGCGCCGAAGACTTGTCATTACGAAACATGATTATTAGTCAATTCCAAGAATATACCACCATTTGCTAACATCCCTCCAGGATGCTTTTAGAGCCGCTTTTAGTTATAGTGATGATGTAAAGCCTAAAGTAAGTAATTAGAAAATTTTACTTTTTTTTTATAATAGTTATAAACTAGGGCTTGACCGCAATCCCGCCTGATGGTAAGCAGTGATGCGATCGTTGATGATAAAGCGCGCTAGTTTATTAAGAGCCTATTCACTCAGAAAAACTGAGCGAATAGGAAGGAAGACGACAGTTGAGCGAGGTAATGCAATGTTAAACCCAACAACACGACCAACGATGCTGCGCCAAAGGGAGATTGATCTGAAGACCCTCCACGACCAAACTCCCAACACAACAACATTAGGCGCATCGTACCCGGCACACATCGCAACACAACTGCTCAGACCCGTGCTCCGTACGACGACGATACTTACCTAATAGAGATTGTTAAAATAGGATATACATAGTTTAAAAAAAAATTGTTATATGTTTCACCCGTATTCAAGCAATTAAAAATAAATAAAAAAACAAAAAGTGAAAGTGTTTTATTTTGGAACAAAAACAAATTCAAAAACATATCACAATAGCAAATGACGATTTCAACAAAACTGTGTCGCAGTTATCAAGTAATAATGAGGCAGTCCTCGACTTACGTCGTTTCGATTTATGTCGTTTTTTTTTGTTTGGTTGGGAAATCATTAAATGACTTCTCCCGCTCTGGGCGGAGCGGAAGGGCGTGTCAGACTTTTACTGACTAAAACCCACCCGTGTTTCTTCACTTGCCTGTGCGACGCGACGGCCAGGGCCACGGTTTCTCAAGTTAACAATATTTTGACACCTTTCCTCAAACGAATCAAAAGAATCCACTTGTCACGAGGTCAATATACGTGGGGCCGGCAACTAAGTATTTACTTTTGATAATAAAGTAAGTAAGAAATGCATTTGTTTTTCATTTTGAATCTGTGTCGATCCTAGCCTTTTAGTTTTACATATAAACATGTGAAAAAATATGTCTCGACTTACGTCGTTTCGATTTACGTCGCGTATTTTGAGAACCTATCCTGCCGTAAGTACGACGAGTGCCTGCACTAAAATGAAGTTACGTAATCATACGTGTTATCTGATCCCAAAAATATACCTATAGATACTTCTACGAGGCTCCTAGTTTCCCAATAGGTCTCCGTCCAACAAAACGAAACTCGTACCTAATCACAAAGAGTAGTTAGCGGTCAGCAGACACTCGATCCGTTAGAACTCAATGTACTGTTGCAATCTTTAACACGTTTAGGTACTTTCCAAGCTTGGTTTTACTGTGTTTCCATGAGTTGGTACTGTGCCGTTGTGTAATAGTGGAAGTTTAGAATATTGGCAAGCTGTTGTAAGTGGTCTGTTACAAATATGGTCTAACAAATAAATATGTAGGTTATATTTTCAATATATTAATTTCGAAACAATGATTTTGATCAATAAGCTAAATTTAGGATTAAGAAATCCTTTAGTTTTGTTTGTTCCTATGACAGTGTAACTCATTGGTAAGTTAAACTTACAACATACTCCCTCTAAATGATAATATAAACAAAATTGCCGAAGACTGGGATTAAGGGATAAACTAGACTTCTATAATAGATACTAGAACACAGTATATAGAGATAAAGATAAGTAGGAGAAGATTAGGTTTTTCTCTTGCTTTAGATTTTAGAGCAATATCGGCTTAAAATAATTATTATGACCCAATTAGATTAATGTCCCCATTCGTAAACAACATCTAACCAATAACTTCTACCAATGATTTATACAAAATCAATCAATGAATGAATGATCCATTACATATATTATATTAATGCTACATATTACATATAGCAACATTAATAACTTCTAAATATTTCGCGTAACTGGACGCATTGTACCGAAGAGTTCGGGGTGTGAAAACATATTTTTAAACATATGTTCAAACTACATATGTTCCAATTTTAAAATATTTATGTACTTGGTTTATACTGCTCAGCAGTAGTGTTAACTATTTATTCCCACCATATTAAAGCGTCGAAAAAAAAAAAAACGAAATTAAAGCTTTGACAAGTTTTTGTAGTCCTAAAATGCTAAAAATTATATGTTAAAATGAAAACAAGTTCGTTTCACAGTCTAAGCACTTAAGAAATCTCGAAATAGTATTACCTAATGTTATGCTAAAATGTATGGGCTTATAAAAATGCTAAAATATATAAACGCCGGGCGTGGACTTTTTTATAAAAAGTGAGCATTTGCTGTGAGTGTTTTATTTTACTTGAATAAGTTTGCTGGCAAATTAGCCTGGATTTGCCACAAAAAGGTTCTTGGGCTAAGCTTTCTTATGTATATATCAGCCTTTGGAATATATTAGCCCTTGGGCAGAAAAGCTAGGCTTTGAATATAATCATCATTATATCTGATTATGTATCCCTAAGACGACGAATATGTTTTGATAACTAACAAAAATGATAATAATAAAGCCTTTTGTTCGGACAACATACGTTACATTTAAGTTTCTTATACTAATATACTTATGATTATGATAGTATTGTATACATCTAAAAATATTCATAAAGACATTTATTTGTTTTCTGTTAGTCCGTTTGCCAGTTGGCAAAGGCCTCCTCCAATCTACTCCATTCTGTTCTCTCTCCGGCTACTCTACTCCATGTTACTCAGGCAATCTTGTCGTCCCATCTTTTTTGCTGTCTGTCTCTTTTCTTTTTTCCCTTGGGTACCAATGTGTAATTAATTTATTGTATTATTAATTACAGATTGGATAACTTACATAGTAATAGAAAACTCAACATGCAACGGCTACCGTTGACTGAATAAATTAATTAAACATAAGAGATAAGTATCTAATAAATACACATTATTCTAGGAGCATAACTTGCAGCATCAAACCTCAGAACAGGACCCAATTACAAAGTTAAATTAAGTACTCCACGTCTCTCGATCGGAGACTTTCTAGAGAAACTTCACCTGCGTCCTTCAATATATTATGAATTAAAGTCGCCTTTCGTGTCTGTCTATGTGACTGCATTGATATTCTAAACTGGGCAACGGATTTTGATACGGTTGTCACCATCTGAATCTGCAAATATTTTTATTCAAATCATTTAAGGGCACAGTTTGTGTCACAGTCAAAAATAAGGAGTTAGTTGCCCATTTCAAAGCGAAGAAGGAGCCTATGGAAAAGAACAGGTAAGAAACTTAATGGACGCTCTTTTAAATAATTATTTATATTTTTACAAAGAAATTAGTGGAATCATGAATGTTGAATTCATATTAATTTGTGTGAGAACTATGAGAAGGACTACCGAGGAAACCTAACGAGAAGCATAGTTCTCTGTAAACATACATAACATATACATGTTAGAAGCTTCCAGAATACAGCAAAAACATGCAAGTTTTATAATTAAAATAGCTGCGATTTACCCGCATAAGTTTTATTTCGTAAAATATCGCGATAAAAAGTATGCCATATTTTAATCTTGACTATAAATGGCCTGTGTGCCAAATTTCATCAAAATCCATTATTCGATTTTAAGTGAAAGGGTAATAAACACACATCCATACATACACATTAGCGCCGATTCTTTTATTCACAAACTAAACTAATTTTAACTTAAGTTCATCTTTTTCTTTCTATTTCATCAAGAAAAGAATAGAAGATAACATTTTAGTTTAATCCTGTTAAGTTAAGAGACTCCATAGACAGTCTAGGCGCAATTATCGGAACGTCCTCCGTGGCGCAGCGGTCAACACGCCTGCCTGCGACGTGGAGGCCCCGGGTTCGATCCCCGGCCAGGTCATGATGGAAAACGATCTTTTCCTGATTGGCCTGGGTCTTGGATGTTTATCTATATATTTATCTATTATAAATATATTGTCGTTGAGTTAGTATCCCATAACACAAGTTTCGAACTTACTTTGGGGCTAGCTCAATCTGTGTGATTTGTCCGTATATATTTATTTATTTATATTTATTTATTTATTATAAACACGGCGACCAAAAATACGCCAAATTTACGTCAGGAGCGGACTAATTTGAAAAATCGAAACTAAAATTTTATCTTCTGTCCTTTTCTTATTGAAATAGAAAGAAAAACATGCAATGAACTTAAATTTAATTTAGTTTGTGAACAAGGGAATCGGTTTCAATGTCACGTTTATTAATAACAAGCTGCGCCACACGGTTTCACCCGCGTTTGTTTCGATGTTTTTTATATACTCCGCTCCTTTTGGTCGCATCGTGATGTTATATAGCCTAAAGCCTTCCTGGTTTAATGGGCTATCCGATGAAAAAAAGGATTTTTCAAATCGGACCCGTAGTTCCTGAGATTAGCGTGTTCAAAGAAACATACAAACAAACAAACTCTTCAGCTTTATATATTAGTACTAATAGATTAACTCCCTTATTCATAAAAGCTACTTAAAGTTAACTAGTGATTAGCGATTCTTTAAACATACATTTTTGACTTTTTTACGTTATTTAACTTTAATCATCGCTTATGGATAAACTCCTTAAACACTATGGTGTTTATTCATAAAGAATGATTTAAGTTAAGTGACGTTAAAAGGTCAAAAATGTATGTTTAAAGAATTGCTAATCATTAGTTAACTTTAAGCAGCGTTTATGAATAAGGCGGTATATAAGTTAATTAATAAGTACGATAATAAAAATCATTTAGAAAATGTATTCCTGAAGGTATTAATGTTAAAATATCAAGATTTCTCTATTATATCTAGGAAATATAGTAGAGAAATCTTGGTATTTTGTCAAGTCCTAAGAAAGTTGCGATGCAAGGTCGGGTCGCTAGTGTTCCATAAAACCGTACCTAGGGCGTGGCCTCTATTTGTATGTAGATAAACCACTTTATTTGAAAGAGGGAAAGTCATTTGTGCTGCAAAAGTAAACACGGGTAAAAAGAAAAAAGGCGATTATGCGCAATGATGTTTACGCAGTAAACAGTGTTTGGGCCGCCTCGCCTCAATCTTTGCTTTGCAAATACTGCTTGAATGGGAATCGACTGGGAGGCTATTTTTTGTAACTGCTTTTAAGATGAGCATGTTTTATTTTTGTTTTCTGTTAAATGTTAGTTTATTAGATTTTTGACGATTAATTCTTAGTTTATTCTTTATTTAGTCTACACCTTGTAATTATTAATTAATAATAATTATTATTATACACACATACATAATTACATATACATATATACGGACAAATCACACAGATTGAGCTAGCCCCAAAGTAAGTTCGAGACTTGTGTTATGGGATACTAACTCAACGCTACTATATTTATAATAGATACATATATAGAAAAACATCCAAGACCCAGGCCAATCAGGAAAAGATCGTTTTCCATCATGGCCGGGCCGGGGATCGAACCCGGGGCCGCCATGTCGTAGGCAGGCGTGTTAACCGCTGCGCCATGGAGGACGACAAAGGATATCTTGTTTCCAAAATGTGAATAAAACGAGTTATAGGCTTTTTATAACTGTGTATATTATCAGCCAATTTAAAAATCATTAGGAAGGTTATACGTCCGTGTATACAGAAACGCCAACAACCAAGAGAGAGACTGATGTTGTAGGTAGTAGGGGATTATTTATTTATTAAATAAGTACCCACAATATATCGATTATTACAGAATCGACTAAAGATTGATTTTGGTAAATAGATAAATCAAATGGATCAACAGACCTAACACATTTAACGGTTCGATTATACTAGATATCCCCATTTATTTTTATTTAATTTTGGCAATTGGGCCGATATCGACTATTCTGCCAATATCATGTTGAGTCGCACAAATATTCAACTTATTATAAACCTATCATGATTTATACAACACTAGCCGTCGCCAGCGACTTCGTTCGCGTGGAGTTAGTTATGTTCCGCTCCTATTGGTGGCAGCATGTTATATAGCTTAAAGCCTTCCCGGATTAATGGGCTATGCAACGCAAAAATAATTTTTCAAATCGGACCAGTAATTCCTAAGATTAGCGTGTTCAAACAAACAAACAAACTCTTCAGCTTTATATATTAGTAAGTATAGATAATTTTTTGTTTATGCGAAACCTGACACACGTGTCCAGTGTTTTTAAGTAAAGAATCTATGTACAAAATTTCAAAAAGATATCATGGAGAACCCCAAAGTTATGAGCTTGGTATCCTAATTGGTTGTCCCAACAAAAATATGGTCAACGCTCCGCTCGCCCGCCCGAGCGGAGCATTGATTGATTCAGCTGTTGCGTGGCGCGCTCGGTAACCTCACTGCAACAATTCCTAAATGTATTTGAGAAAAAATATAACATTGTGTAAAAATGATTGAAATTGATTTAGTTGCTTCATCATCAACCTTTTTTATCGTCTCACTGCTAGGCACAGGTCTCCTCTCATACAGAGAAGGATTGAGCGTAATCACCACGCTTGCTCAATGCGGGTTGTCGATTTCAGACCTAAAGTCCAGGTTTCCTCAAGATGTTTTCCTTCACCTTTGTAATCAGTCCTTGCATGTCCTTCCATCATTCAGTTGCTTATTCTGAATAAACTATATTCAGGTTTCGTATAAAGGAAAAATTACGTTATATACGCAAACAGAAAAAAAAATTGAATATGTGACACACAGAGCAGTGCGATTCTGTAACCAACTTACCATGAAAACAAACGTGGACTGTCATTCCAAATAATGCTACGGATTGACAAAATTGACAGTTCATTTGAAGCTCACTTCACGTCAATTTTAACGGTGACATTTACAGAGTCAATCGGCTGTTCGTTTCTGCATCACTGGGAGAAAATAGTGTACTGTATTAATGAAACTAAACAAAGTTCAATCAAATAATTAACTAACTTGAAAACTAGAGTTTAGTTGTTATTACAAAAGATTAAGTTCCAGCTTTTAATAAGTTTAGTGATTCAATTTTGTAGTGTTTTCAAAAACATAAATTTGTAGTGTATGAATAAAAAAGTGAACCTTTAATGTACCTACAAAGTTTGGAAAAACAATCTTGCCTCAAGCTTAAATTTTGTTTAAAGCTTAGTACAGCATAAATCGTCACATTACCATATTTTTATTTGTTATATCTACAAAGAGTGCCCGTGGCTACGTTGCCCCACCTTTTTTTTTTGTTCCGGGGTGGAAAATCTTCAATAGATGTCCGCCGCCCTGGGATGGGCGACGGGGTCTGTCAGACTCCTACTGATTAAAAACTACCCTGGTGTCTCCCCGAACACGTGCGCGCGGAGCCGCGGGAGTCGCCCGGTAGCCCGGTCTATACGGGCCTCGCCTCCTGCGCGGGGTAGTGAGGTGTTAAATTACCCCGTGCATCGCCTCGGGGTCCAACGGATAGGGGGCGGTGACTTCCCCATGTCCCTCGCCCCTGGACCCATTCATGGGGGCCAGAAGAGGGCGTTATCCGCCCTTCCTCGGCGCCCGGTGCGTCTTCTGCGGCTCGAGAAGGGAGTTGGGATCTCCCTCTCCCGTTCTGCAGCTTCCTTCTGCACACACAACACGTCTACTAGATATAACACTTTTACATATATATGACTTCTACCATATCATTTTGTATTATCCACATTACAACAACACACCTAAAACGGGTCTATCATTTTTATGAATATAGCGCTAACAGTTTTTTACACTACAAAGATGCATCTTTCAATATCATCTTTTTGTCACGCACACGACTTCCACTCCCGAACGTGTACATTCCAAAAGGGATTTTTCAGTTCGTGCCTCGTTGGTCCTCTATCTATCACTGTCACACGTTCTTTGCAGATATTCGATGTATTTCGTCTTAACAGGAATTGATGCATACGAGAACTTTTTAATGAATATCTTACCTGTCGTTTGCCTAAAAATTCGGTAAGTTTGTAGCATGTTGGCGCAGCTTTGAACGTTACTGTGTGCTGGGCCATATTTCTTTTAAACTGCAAATTTTCAAACGTGGAACACGGTTTTTTAGGGTTCCGTAGCCAAAATGGCAAAAACGGAACCCTTATAGTTTCGTCATGTCCGTCTGTCCGTCTGTCCGTCTGTCCGTCTGTCCGTCTGTCACAGCCGATTTACTCGGAAACTATAAGTACTACAGTGATGAAATTTGATGGGAATATGTGTTGTATGAACCGCTACAAAATTATGACACTAAATAGTAAAAAAAAGAATTGGGGGTGGGGCCCCCCATACATGTAACTGAGGGATGAAAATTTTTTTTTCGATGTACATACCCGTGTGGGGTATCAATGGAAAGGTCTTTTAAAATGATATAAAGTTTTCTAAAAAACATTTTTCTTAAAGTGAACGGTTTTTGAGATATCAGCTCTCAAAGTCGTAAAAAGTATGTCCCCCCCCCTCTATTTTTATAACTACGGGGTATAAAATTCTAAAAAAAATAGAGGTGATGCATGCTAATTAACTCTTTCAACGATTTTTGGTTTGATCAAAGTATCTCTTATAGTTTTTGAGATAGGTTGATTTAACTGTAATTTTGGTTAAGTTATTGTGCTTACACTGAAAACGATGGCTGAACCTTATAAGATAGATCAAAAAATATACTACAGTATTGTACACCTTTAAAAATCCGCGATGATATAAAATCTTTATAATGTAGGTACTTTTTGCGAGAAATATTAGCTTATTCAAGCAATACGCCATTAATCCTTATCCAGTAATGTACCTTAAATACATTGTGCATTTGATAAAGTTTAATATTACAAATGTGATTGTTGAGTAATAATAGGTTAAACATATCCATCGAACCAATATTTTTAAAACGCGTTAATCCTATAGATTATTATTACATCGATTCAAGAAGATCGGTCGCTCGCTGCGCTGCAGCGCGTGAGTTGCGGGGCGTGGTCTCGCGCGGGGGCGGGGATAAGATAGCTAACCGCGTCGACCCGAACGGGCAGACACGTGAGGGCAGACGTCGTTGTCACTTGTGCGCGCTAAGAGAATTTCATCGTTCCCATTTACTTCTTTCGCAAGTCGAATTTGGCGTTGAGACTTTTTAATATTGAATTGTACCTATTATAAAAAATAAATAAGTAGGTATACTGGTTTAATAGGTGCTATTAAACCGGTCACGTACTAATAAATCCCCCAATAATATAAATTCATTTGTTTTTGGTGCAAATTTTAGTGTTTCGTAGCAGGTTTTTAAAATTTCTAAAGCTTATTGTATATCATCTAACAATGGATACTTTAGATAATACGTTTTCCTACATTCTGAATTATAATAACTATATCGAAGATGATGTGGTTCGCGCATTTCATGAAAAGTTACTTCGGTGCACATCATTTAGACCGCGTGAGCTAGAATTATTTCAACACCCTGAACTGATTGAACCTGTACCTAAAAATGAGACGCACCTTCAAGTAATTTATGACGGTGACGTGGGATTATCACCAGGTGTATAAATTGACATAATAAGTTTATTATATTTGCTGCTACGGAACCCTTTGTGCGCGAGCCCGACTCGCACTTGGCCGGTTTTGTTTGTTGTATCCGAATACTTGTTAGCTGCCTGCATTAACTATGGTTGCGTTTCATTTTTCATAAAATACTTTTTCGATTATGTGGACCGGAAAACTTCCTTGTCTACGAAGGATACAGATATAAGTGTGTTAGCATGTAAAACATTGCACTTTAGCACTGGAATGTCTTTATGTGGGTGTAAATGGTTAAATCGGTGTTTAATCTGATTGCGTTGTATGCGAAATTTATGATTCTGTATCGATATGAATAGGATTTTAACGCCTACGTGTTATTTGAATGCCAGATGTAGGCCAAGCTTTAATATCATAGATAAAATAAAGGTGCCAGGTGGTGTGATTTCTAAGCCTAATTCCTTACTATTGGTAAGATTATCGGGTATAATGTTACATAGGTGCATGTATCTATATCAGTATGCCACTAGGTTTTTCTTGCATGATACGATTTGATTTATATCTCCTAATAACTTCGTACCAGTCTTGGATACATCCTGGTCATTCTCATATTAATTTACAAATTATATTGAAATTCATTATAAACTCTTTATTGGATTTACATACCATACATAAACTCACACCTTTTTCTCAGAGGGTTGGGCAGAAACTATAGCCGGTGACTACGATCTTAATACACTTCTAATGCTTTATTCTAAAAAAAATATGTCACCTACCTACTTTCTTATTGGAATTTTCTTCTACTGCTTATGACCTTTTTGTACGAGCACCTTCCGACTGTGCCAAAACCCTATTCAGTCATACGTGGGGGTAATGTAAGCACTTCGCTGAATGGAATGGGTGGGCCCGCGTCAAAACGCTGTATCATAATATAACAGCTAACTTTTAAAGGGTTTGTACGGAAGGATATTACACTGTTATCTTTTGTTAAAGAGGAGGAAGGTAAAAGGATTTAGTAAATGGTTACCTAGGTACCTTATATTTTCCAAAATAGGAGTTTCTGAAATGGAATACTTACTTAGATTTGGGGTGAAAGAGGCTTCTGCAATAGAATAACTGACCAAGATAGAGTAAATAGTTCTATGCTTTCCGTATTTTTTAAATGAAATGCAAATGGTGGATTAGGTACTAAGGCTGAATTTCACTAGAGAAACTGAATATGATCAAACATCTAAGCTTCGTTCAAGAACGAAGAGTTTTTGTATGCCATATAAAGTGACAAAACACAGTGCACATATCTGTACCTGTAATATCTGTAACCATACCGATGTTTAGCAAAATAAATGAGTAATTAGCAACCAGTAATTAAAACCAGTATTCCACAACAATGATGATAGCTCTTGAACGCGGTTTATCTGTGCTAACCTAACATCCACATACAATAGACTGGATGTCTCCCACAAGGAATATTCATCAAAATAATAAACATGTGTTTGAATATCTAGTATAAATAAAATAAACTAACTGAAAACTATATCACATAACAACAAAAGTATCACAGTTACTCTTACAACTGGGATTCCAAATAAATGTATGTATTTAGAGTTACAGTTACTTTATTTTCCCTGGAGGAGGTCGATCACTCTCCTCAACACAAAACTAAGATGGCTGCCTATTGATCATTTTTGATGACTTCATTTCCCAGGACGACTGTCAAAGTTTTCACGAATTTGATGAGTTGCGCACAAGTTTGTATATTTGATTATTTGTATTTTATTTAAATCGGCTTAATGCTTTTAAAAGGTTTTCAATTTAAAAATAACACTATTAAATTTTAATATAAAAGAAATAACATCTACTGATTCAAAGCTACAAATTATTTTATTTTAGAATTGTGTTTTTTAAGTTTATTTCAAACAAGCAAATTTGAATGACGAAATTCACAAGAAAATAAAATTGATTCTAGGCATATATTTATATAGAGAAAACGGACTAGAAGCACTATAGTTACTCTTTTTAAATGTCTTTTTCTTTTTTTCTTTCTTTTATGGCTTCACACGGTTTGTGCATTTAGCCAATGTCGCGTAATGAATTGTTCATGTCTAAGAAGACGGCATGATCCGTCTTACGATGGAGGTTTGAGACAAAGTCATGATGTGGTCACTATGCTGCGATATTTCATTGTTCTTTATGAATTATTTACTGAATGCACTTTTTACTACATAAATCACGCACTTTTATTTAGAAAACAACACTATAAATAATTTTAAAAGTCCGATGAAAAACGAGCATGACACTCAGCTTGACTTTCCCGCCAAAACTCCCTTTTTAAATGTTTAATAATATTTTATAAACATCGTCATGGTTGAAGGCAATGGTAGTCACAGTATTCTGCCCAATTATTTTTTCAGCCAGTGTTTTCCCATAGATAGTAAAAATCTGAGACTTATTCCTTAAGCACTGCTTTCTACACAATCTGGTAAAGATATTACCCAATAAAACATATTGAATGATTGTTTCAATTTAATATGGAAGACACGACCGACAAATTACCCATAAGTATGCTACACACGATGTTGAGACTTATGTAACATTATAAAAGAAATCAATGTCATGATCACCATATGTATTACGGCATAAGTTGGGGTCAATAGCTTTCTAGGTGATACTATGTATTCTCAACTCGTTGAATATTCCTCGTGTCACAGACACACACAAAACATGCTTTTCGCTTGGATTAGGAACTCTATACTGGAGTCTGTACTGTATTTTAGTGACTGAATAGTTTATTGTGTTCTACAATGTATAATTAGATGGTGATAATTAGTGTGGAATATAGCGAAAATTGCTTAATAATTTAGTAGTCTTCTATCTCGAATGAATATGCTACTACAAGGCTCCAAGATCTATGATGCTATTGCTTTTAGATGATGAGAGAGAAATTAAAGAAGAAACATCTAAAAATTGCTGACGAATTTGATGTTAAGGCTGTTAGACTTCTATGTTTAGTATTTACTAATCTGAATACGGATTGAGCTATATAGAACAACAAGTTTGTCGTCTGTTAAACTAAATTTGAAGAAATGGCGATAAAACACTTACCAGGTGTTTTTTTTCGCATTATAATACGTTAAGAGATCTTTTGGAGTTACGCGGGTCATTTCATATTGTGTCAATTTAGATTTTTTAAAATTTTCAATGTTACCTCTTTTATGTAATTTAACTATAGCTCAAAAACCGGCTCTTAGCTGCATGAGGGTTAGATTTTGAGCTGTATTTAAACTTGGCTCACGGTTAAAAACAGCGCCTATGTAATGGTTAAATTATAGCAAACTGTGCTTTTTGATAGTTTTAGTTTTTCTAATGGTTACTATTTTAAACTACGTACTAATTAATTACTCAACCATTAAACATGGTATTAGATAAATACATAATAAATAACCACTACCCCACCACTACATTTTTACAATTGGTTGAGTTACTGATCAAATAATCGGTCCTTATTGTGTATTTCTTGAGCTTGTTCCTAATAAAACTTAATTTTTTTTACTCTTAACATTGCTCACAGCCCGTGTAAGAGCGCCCTAACGTTGGTTGAGACTAACCACGCGATATTACATTGACTTTTTTCTCGGACACACATGTACTTTAGGTCTTAGCTTATTTGACTTATAATCAAGTATCTTGCTCCTGTACTTGTTGTTTGTAAGTTATAGCTGGATAACCGGGAAGTGGAACCGGGTAAAAAGGGTAACAATCGTGGTTACTGAAAAGTTTGTTAAATTAAATGTGTCTGTTGATAGACCACTTCACTTAGTAATATTTTTCCCTCTCCGGGAAACTTACGTCTATATTATCCTGTCTTGTTAAACATTAAGTAGGTAATTGAAAGCTATTTACAAATGTGTTAGACAAAAACGAAAAACAATTAAGTTGGTATGTACAAAATATCTACATCATGATTTTATGAATCTGCGAACAATTGTGGAATTAGGACGGAAGAAGAAATGTTTGTACTGGCTGCCTACCTACGGCAACCTATTTGGAATAACAAACACATATGATGCCGAAATATGTAACAGTGGTTAGATTTATATGTCTAGAGGGGAAATATTCGTCGAATCTGAATCAGTTGGCCCACTGAACCGAACTGCCATCTGATGCGAAATTGACAAACGGAAAACTAACGGTATAGTGGGTATACAAACGGTGAGTTATATAACACCAAAACGTATCCTTGGGAGACAACATACCTTTTGAAGTCTTCAATACAAAAATGATTTGTTCTGTGCTTTTGGAAAGCGTTGCGTTATCGGGTCTTAAAAAAAAATAGAACCAGTTCGTTAGGTACAGTAATTTTAATACCTTCATTGCGTACTTAGTTTTGTGCCACATTTTATAGAAAGTATTTTATTTTTTTATCGACACTCCTTAGGTATATTTATTATTACAAATACTCATTGGTATGCAGAATCCATTGCAATATAAATATGAAAGATTTCTTTTGTTTATTTTTACTGCGTTCTAACAAGGATTATAAATTCTAATAAACCTTTGTGAAACGAACTACACAATGAATTTCATCAATATAAAGAGTAGAATTAGGTATAGGAATTTAATCATCATCATCATCGTCATTTCAGCCGAAGGACGTCCTCTACTGGACACAGGCCTCCCCTAAGAATCTCCGGGACGACCGGTCTTGCGCCTCCTGCATCGAGCGGTTTATCGCAACCTTCACCAGATCGTCGGTCCACTTTGCCGGAGGTTTACGCTGCGTCTTTCGTTGCGTGGTCGCCACTCGAGATCCTATCGGCCCCATCGGGCATCGGTCCTAGGATACCATAAAAGAATATATGAAGACTAGACTACTATGTACGTCTATGATTTCCTTATATCTACAACGAGAGCAATAATTCGGGCATTCACACACTAGGGGACGGTTGCTCGGCAGTTTATCAAGTAGGTAACTCTTGCGTATATTTCACAAATGCGTTACAAAGCGCGTCGCATACAGATGTAAACCCGATGTCGTGACCCTTGTGGCGTTATGCCATTGTGTCTTCTGATGTAAATATGTACTTTTTATTAAGATAATATTAAAAAGTGTCAAATTCTTTGTACGTGACTTTATTTCACTTTCATCAACAACCTATTTATCGCCCCACTGCTGGGCACAGGTCTCCTCTCATACAGAGAAGGATTGAGCGTAATCACCACGCTTCCTCAATGCGGGTTGGCGATTTCAGACTTATAAAGTCCCGGTTTCCTCAAGATGTTTTCCTTCACTTTCAGTCACTGGTGTCCAAGATATACTTGGAAAGTACATATAATTTTAGAAAAGTTACATTGGTACTTGCCTGACCTGGAGTCGAACCCGCACACTCATACTTGAGAGGCTGGTGTTTTAACCATTAGGCCACCACGACAATACTACTAGGCCACCACGACATTATGTCGACATTTGTTTCACTTTGCCCTTCTGAAAATAATGTTGAATAGATCAATTTTATGTGTTGTTATATGAATATTTTCAGTTGTTTAAAGGGTAGCAAGTACACAGTTGTTCATAAACAAACTGAATAATTTTAGAAGTCATTATAAAATTGTACAAGACTCCTCTCTTCTGTCTGAGACATAAACCTCCATCCGTGAAGCAGGCCTACATACATATACACAGGTTACTGAGCTCTGTGGCGCGCTGATAAACCTCGAATTTGGACCTCTGCTAAAGTGTCAAAGATCACGTTTGAGCGCCTTTAGAAGCGTTTGAGATAAAGAAAGAAAGAATAAAAAGTAATTATTGTGACAGGAAGATCATATAAGTTAATTAAACTCAATCAAAAATAAAAACAAGTTATATGTATAAAAAAAAAGCAACAAAAAATCCTTTATAACGCCAAAAGGATAATCTCATCTCTGCAAAATCCTTCAACAATTAAAAAAATAAATGTCGCAGCCATGATATTCTGAGAGCCTGTGTATAGTGTGTTTAATGGTAATTCTCCTTTTAGGAAATCGCGCCCGAGGTGCATCGAGCAACTTCTTCTTTTTCTTGAAAACAAACTTAAAATGCGCGTATTTCAGTTGATAACTTGGTTTCACAATAAACCACGCAACCATTACTCGTGATAGAACACCTCACCCTATAAATAGGACAGTTACAAAAGACGTAAACGGTTTTTAACCCACATTTGACATAGGTATAATGGTTCACCACGCCTTTGAAAAATCCTTTGAGCACAATACGTTTAGCAAAAGGTCATCAATCACGGCCACAGTTCGTCATGATGCCTATATCGGTGAGGTAACGGGACATTTTTTAAATTTTTTGCTTAAATTTTTTAAATCTTTGTACTGGTTGGTTGGTTTAGTGTTGCCAAAAATCGAGTTGAATTATGAGCGGCCTATTGTTCGCTATTAAACTTGGTTTTTGGACAGTATTATGTAGTAGTGGACTGCTATAGACAGCGTTGAACAAGTTGATGGTTGTTCTAGCGGTTGCAAGCGTTACTGTTTAGCATGAGGTCTGTTATTGGAATTTCCTTTAAGAATTCTTCACTAGCACCCGGAGTCTGGATTTCAGCCCCGTTGTTGACAGTAGCCTCGCCCTTTACTTTATTAGGCTTAAATATAACTATAGATATATGAGTGTACTATAAGTAGGTACATCTCTGTCTTTTTCTTCGGAGATTATAGGCTTTTTCAGAACATTTAAAGACTTCGGTAAAGAGCTTAATTTTTACAGTACCATAGAAAACTATAAAAACTTATTGATGTTTGACCTCCTTTGTTGTTACAAGGTGTGGTCAGAGATGAGTCAGGAATTTGCCAGAATACACACATACCTTTATTTTTGGTTATGTAAAATCGGTTCAACATTACAGATTTTTTGTTCTTAAATAACTTAAAACCAGTTAACTCGTGATGCGATCATTGTGTATTTTTAAGCGTTTCGTTGTCCTTGTTTACGCATATGGAATATTATATAATAAAATAGCGCCTTTTTTCTACCGACCATCTATAATGTTTTTACTGCTTCTAATAATGCGATACACAGAGGGTCAGACACTAAAAACAAAAGTTGCGACCGTGGACAGAACAGACCGAGTGACAAGGGCTCTGATCACGTCAGAGGAACACTAAGCAAAGGCAGGAGTGGGTTTTAGCCGGTAGGAGTCCGGCACTGCCCAGACTGGTTCATTAGTGAGGCAGTCTGGGCGTCCATGAGGATTTCCCACTCCTGCCAAAAAAAAAAAAAAAAAACACAGAGGGTCATGATTTGCCACGTGCCCAGTGTGGATTGGAGGATGTGACATGTCTTCAGATTTTTTATTTCAAGGACAATTTTTCTTACGATGTTTCCCTTTCCAGTTTGAGAGCACTAGTGCTGATGAAATGAAATACACATTGTAAACATTGGGACAACGCTGCTTCCGCGAAACGCAAGCGATTCGAGCAGTAGCCAGAAGTCGGTAAAAATCTTGACCGTAATGCCTACGTCAAACACAAGTTTGCAACACATTACAAAGCAAACACGGTTGTATGACACGCAAAGTATTTCGTCACGCACGAACTAATATTGAGAAATTTTGTTGCTCTTAAAACGGAGGTTTACTTAGCTATAACGTTTTAAATTATTAGGATTAAAAACTGTACAAAATCATTCATCAAAAGTAATTTCATCAAATTAGGCTGAGAATAAAATATATTGACGTCAAGAGTGTTGTTTGACGTCAATATTATACAAGACAGTCAACAAAATGCCCGCAGAAGTGCCGCGAAGAAGTGGCAGAACAAAAATCTCAGAAGTACAACTGTCTGTTAAAAAAAACCTTAATTTATTCACTTTTATGTATGTATAGTAACTAACATAACAAAACATATAACATTAAATCATTACAGAACACAAAGTTATATTTATAAAATTATGTATGTATTAAGCTTCAACCCCTGTCTTCGCTTGCGTGGCATTAAGATACACAATACTAAAATAACAAACACAATTTACAAATAACAACAACATAAAATCCCATTGACCCTCAACCCACCGAGTCACATCACTTGCATCGCATCGCATCGCATGTCCGCTAGTGTTACCCCTACCGTTTTATTACTGCGTTCTTATTTTTCTTCGGCTCTTAGGGGTCGCAAATTAGGAAATCTAATGTATTTTATTTTAAATCAGCTTAGCCTTTCTAGAAAATGACGTATGAAACAAGTAAAACAATCGCTTCAGTTTCATTTTGCCGTAGTGAATTTCAATGACTGTTTTCAACCAAGGCTTCTTCTCATACAGAACTACGCTTTTCATATCATATAACTTACTACCACAAAATAGTGTTTAGCAGTTGTTTAAGCTAAGCACGACGTTATTATATGGAGTTTGACGTACATAACACTGACTCTAGACACGTGTTGAACAAGTGTTTGAGATTTAGTGGTAAGCACCTTAAAGTCCAAGTTTCTTCACGATGTTCTCCTGCAACATTGGTTAGAAATTTCTTAGATAGCCAGTCATAAAAGTTCACCAGACTATACAACTTAGTCTGGCGAAGTTTTATGATTGGTTACACTTTATATTCTTTCTAAGTATATCTTGGACACCAATGACTGAAGGTGAAGGCAAACATCTTGACGAATCCTGGACTTTAAGTCTGAAATCGCCAACCCGCATTCAGCAAGCGTGGTGATTACGCTCAATCCTTCTCTGTATGAGAGGAGACCTGTGCCCAACAGTGGGACGATAAAAAGGTCGATGATGATGATGATGACACTTCATAAGTAGGTAGTGTAGTCTCTTTTAAATTAAGATAAAACCGCGTCCTTTTCCTCTCATAAAATGTATTTGTCAGTAGGCAGAAACTAGACAATTTCACTGGAATAATCCCTTTATCCCTTTTTACGATGCCCATAGGAAACGTAGGGATTTGGTGCAGTACTATTGCAGTATACGGTCAATTTCGGATTACGTAGTAACAAAACATTGACCTGCTTTTGGATTCCGCCGTAGTAAGGTAAAAAAGTGGCTTATTAATTAATTAGCATGAATTTATTTACCCGAATTGGATGGAATGTCATACTTATATAATACTAGCTTTCCGCCCGCGGCTTCGCCCGCGTTAATTTCGGTTTTATCGCGCTTTTTAGATTTCTCTCGGAAATATCAATTTTTTCGGGATAAAAACCCCATTATTTAATCCGGACTTCTAACTTTCCGTCTGCAAAATTTCAAAGCAATCTGTTCAGGAGTTTCGGCGTGAAAGTGGTACAAACAAACTCACTTTCCGATGTATAATATTAGTAAGGATATATTTGGTGTACACATACAAATATTCCAATAATCCCCCTTGGTAACTTGGTGTTTTTTTAGAACCAAAAGTAGCCTATGTTACTCTCCATCTTTTCAACTAACTGTATGCCAAAAATCAGGTCGATTGATTGCTTAGCTACGGCGTGAAGGAAGGACAAACAAACAAACAAACACACTTTCACATTTATAATATTAGTATGGATGGATGATTTATATTTATTTAATAATATGGATTATTTTTTCTACAGGCGACACCGTCAATTTTTTTTTATGTCTGGGGTTTATTGTAAGTATTATAGGTATTGTAGAAGTTTGTAAAGATAAGTTGAAAGTAAATAAATTATTATTATTATACTACATCTTCTCGTCGTCCAAGATACCACAGTGTCTCAAGATTAAAGTCTTTGACCAGTGTGTGTTGCCAGTGATGACATACGGAACTGAAACGTGGTCGCTCACAATGGGCCTCATACGAAGGCTCAGAGTCACACAAAGGGCAATGGAAAGAGCTAAGCTCGAAGTTTCTCTGCGCGATCGAATCAAAAATGAGGAGATCCGCAGAAGAACCAAAATCACCGACATAGCTCTTCGAGTCGCTAAAATTAAGTGACAGTGGGCATAGAACCGATGGCCGATGGTGCAGTAAGGTTCTGGAGAGGCGGTCATGTACCGGAAGATGCAAAGTAGTCCCCCAACAAGGTGGACTGTGACCTGGTGAAGGTCGCGGGAAGCCGATGGATGCGAGCAGCATAAGACTGGTCCTTTCCTGGGGAGGCCTTTGTCCAGCAGTGGACATCTATAGGCTTAAGAAGATTATAAAAATGACGATCCACCCGTTTACACCTACAAAGCTCTTACAAAGTTGATAACGATTTCATATTCATTCATGAAAGATTGATGTTCAGTGTTCTCCTGTACCTATTGAGATGTATGTGATCAATCAAATGATATGGATATCTCATATTCGTTTTATTTAAATTGCCTATAGAAATTTCTCTTATTGGTTTCTGAGTATGTCTAAATAAGAAATAAACTTCATTTCATCATACGTGACAGTCGCTTGTGATTGAAAACGGGGAATTTTGGAAGTAAAATAAAAATGTGAAGTAGCTTTTATTTCCTTTTGAATGTAATATTTCTATATCCTGTATTATTCTTATATAAGGTACTCGTAGCTCAATAATATGGCTCTTGGTTGGGTGAGCATTCACATATATCGAGACTTCTCAGTGTTCTTACAATTACTGTAAAAAATGTTAAAGACACTAAATGACACAGACACTGGGGCATTATTGAATCACACAAAATTATACTCACAAGCAACACACAACACCCATATGCATACATACACACATAAACGCACACACGCACACATATACACACACACACGCACGTTCACGCACTTGTATACTGCTGTGGAAGAGCGGAGTCTATGAGACACAGGCATTGGCGCCGATTCTATTGTTCACAAACTAAACTAATTTTAAGTTACGTGCATCTGTTTTCTCGGTGGTAGGCCACAACATCGGCCGCCGGCGTAGTTACCACCCACCAGACAAAGTCATGCCGCCAAGCGATTTGTCGTGTTCCGGCATGATGTCTGGTGAAGTCGTACGGAGGACGGATCTGAACAGTTGTGTTGCGATGTGTGCCGGGTACGATGCGCTAAATGTTGTTGTGTTGGGATTTTGGTCGTCGTCAGATCAATCTCCCTTTGGCACAGCATCGTTGGTCGTGTTGTTGGGTTTAACATAGCATCACCTCGCTCAACTGCTGTCTTGCTTCCTATATTCGCTCAGTTTTTCTGAGTGAATAGGCTCTTAATAAACTAGCGCGCTTTACCATCAACGATCGCATCACTGCTTACCGTCAGGCGGGATTGCGGTCAAGCGCTAGTTAATAATTATTAAAAAAAAGGAATACCTATCGTGTTCGGTTGTCTAGGTTAGGAAGGATCAGTTGCTCTATTTAAAATGCTGGTATGCATCTGAATCCGCTTGGACTGCACCACATACTGATACTACCCCACAATACTCGGAAAATTATACGGAGATTTTTATTATGGTAAGTTTATTTTATATTTCTTGACACAGTTATTTGCTTTCTCGTGGGACTAATTCAGAGGTTCATAACTTTGTTGTTAAGTATACGACATTAACGTGGACAGTAAAAAGTTATGTATTCTACCATTACATAAATAACAGTGATTTAACCGACTTTTATTAGTAAAAGTAACTTGTTGCCGTGAAAATCTAATTGGATTCGATTTCGTTGTATCATTATGTCAAAGTGATTCGATATTATTCAATCTGAAGTTACAAAGAGTCATTTATTTTTCCATTATCTTTTGTATTAAAGATGCCGGCGGCAAAAGCTTTTATCGTTGAAAATATAGCATTACCGGTGAAGGGGGAATTAGAAAACATTAGGTAGCGGGGCCCTTAAGGAGGCGTTCACAAGCAATTTTTGTCTCCGCAACTAATTTGTCTCTCACATCAAACCTACTGGTTTGTATGTAAGTGCATGCATATAGCGACACGACAGCTAAGACATTTTCGTCTGCGGGTTTGGACGCAACTATCGCCCGTCTATTGTTTGCAATGGAAGTGTGCGCCCGACCACAAAAAAGTGGCCAGCTAGCTGCTGCCAAATCGAAAATTTAAGAAAAAGTAGCGTTTTCGTTACTCTTGCATCGTCCAAACCACGACGTGGAGACAGCGGAAAATTAGTTGCTTGGCAACTAAATTGCTCGTGGGCGCCCTTAAAATGTATATAATGCGATATTAAGAGTCTGTTACATCAAAATTTCATTATGAATAAATCAAAACTGTCAAGAGATCAATTTGTGGTTGAATCACGAATCCCAAAAAGATACACAAGGTAACAAATTGGCAATAAAAAGCTAACAAAATGCTGTGGGTAAGCATTTCGGTCAAAGCTGTAAATCCCCGGGTTAGGGCAATAAATCCCGGGAAAAAATATCGAAAGCTGTGTAATACAGTTAGACTCGGATTGTGCTTGAATAAGGGCCGTAGGGATACACCGACCATATTTGGGGGGAGTTTATTTGCCTATTGTGAATGTCCGAAGTCAGTTTGATATCGGGCCTCTCATTTGGTATTTGTCGATGTGTTTGATTTTGGGGTTATTGTTTACATTGACCGGCTGTTGCGCGATTTTGTTAGCTTTTCAACACTGTATTCTTATGCAATGAATTTCTGGCCTATTACTTTTACAATTCACTGCACCAGTCTTCAAGCAGTCATAAATGAAAAATATAGTTTTAAAACACTGTAAAAACGTTATAAGCAACTAGTGAGAATTCAATTTTACAAGTATATTTTTTAAACTATATTTACTTTTCATTATTTTTTTTTATGAGACAAACTTATTAAATTATTTATTTGTCAGCGGTTATTGATAAAACAGTTTTTACCGTGTGGCACAAGGCTTAGAATAGTACCATCTCATGTCCTCCGGTGGGGGTCGTAAGAGGCGACTGAGCGAACCAGGAAAGTGGGCAGCAGCGCTTCTCATGTGGAATATCAAATCACTGCGATCCCCAACCCAAGCGCCAAACGGGGGGATTATAGCAAACCCCCCCAAAGCAATGAAAGCTTTGGGGGAGGCCTTTGTCCAACAATGGACCCAGAAAGAAGAAGAGTGATAAGTATACAAATAAATTAAATCTATCCGTGTAAAGTGGGTCAAAATCAAGTCCAAAGGAGTCGGTTACACACAAACATGCTTTTAGACAGGTAAAGCTAATAAAAGCGTATTAAAAAAGTAGTATCAGGTTGCAAAATGGTGGCTTTGAATCGCAAGTTGTATGAAAGTATTAAGCACTCGGCACTCTCCGTGTCATCCGAGGCAGAGCAAGGTCTGGCAAACCGGTTACACTCGCCTCCATCATATGTGACCAGTTTCAATGCCACCGCCGACGCCCGCTGTCACAGTTAGCTCTTTAAACTTAAGTACTTTAGATATCTAAATAAAAGCTCCGTTGCATTTTCAAAGCTAACCTCAGTGTCGAAAGTTGAAAATCCAACAAAGCGTTTTTATTTAAGCATTTCTTCGTGGTGGTGAAAAAGGGCAAGTCTTTTTTCAACCCTTTTGTCTTTAAGGGTTTGTAATTCAGTTCGTGTTTACATGATGTTTCTTTTTGTGACAACTTCAAAGTACTACAGGATATAAAAGCAAGTTAAATGATGTCATTGGCCAGTTTTGCCAGCGGTTTTTCTTTTTTCCAGCACACTGTAATATAAAATCTATAAGCGTATACATATGTTTGGCATAGAGCTTCAAAGGATAATGGTCCAATTTATTTCATTTATTTTTAAGATAATTGAGATCCACCGTATTAGTAACAATATTCTTAACCTATGTTAGTACCTAATACCTAATTAATACAAACTTGGTTGGTTCCAATTCATCATTTAATATTGTCTAAAGAGCCTCTATGAGTTAACTTTTGTCCTATTTTAATTTTTTTAACGTTGCGACACTAGGAATTTTTCCTGTATCGTGGGTGCGTTTACAATCATATAAACACGCATATATAAACAGCCAGACCTGGAGCAACTATGGAAACAACTATATAGAAAAAACTACTACAGCAAGTATCCAACTTGGATATTTTTCCGTGAAGTGACTGCCGTCTGACCTCCACAACTAGAATGCGATATCGATGCATTGCAGTTAGAGAAATTGTTGGACTTTTGAGGGCTCCAACAACCCGTAACGACTGCCATTAGATGTTCGTATAGCAACCGGGCCCGACTAGTGCAAATATTCATATTCATGCATACAAATATTTGCACTGCGTGCGCAGCCACGTTCGCTAAAGCTACGCCACGGAGGGCTGTCGAGGAGTGAGTGAAGCTGTCGTTATGACAATAAGTCCTTCTTTTTTAAAAATGGTTCATGTGTCTCATAAGATGATTGTTCTAGTATAAGATATCGTTAATTATGTAGTTATTAATCTATAATGAAGGTTAAAATATCATTTATTCTTCATGAAAATGACTATCAAATTTAATAAGTGTCTAAATTGTGAAGCTTGAAAGTATTTGAATAATGTTGCTGGAATCTAATTTGATTCTATGAATTATTCCGTAAGGCAGTGATATTTTTATTAGTACTGGTATTTATACTAGTATGAAGTTTCACAATTAGTTCTTAGAAATTTTCACCTATATGTATATAAGAAAGAAAACCGGCACTATTTAGATTTCAAAATATTGACGTGTAAAAGTGTCTTAAATTTTGCCTTACTGAAATGAAACATAATCAATGTTACAAAATTCGCTGTCGCCAATTCGACTTCCATTAAATTAAACGAAAGAGAAATGAAGGCAGAATCATTTAAATTAGAACGTCTAGTGAACCGGAATATTTGCAAAGAGATAGAAAACAAAATGTCCTACTAAGTATTGTAAGTAAAAGCCAACACTGCGTCAACTAGGACACACGTAGGGTTGCCAAGTAAAATAAAAATCTTGTTTTTTTTATAATTATTATCTAGTGCTTGACCGCAATCCTGCCTGATGGCAAGCAGTGATGCAATCGTTGATGGTAAAGTGCGCTAGTATATTAAGAGCCCATTCACTCAAAAAAAAAACTGATTGAATAGGAAGAGAGACGGCAGTTGAACGAGGTGATGCAATGTTAAACCCTGTTAATCAGAAAAAAGTTCTCAAGTCTACTTAACTTTCTTATAATAATATGTTAGTTATTGTCATAGTTTAAATGAATATGAAACAGCCGAAGTCATTAAGCGAGCTGTATAAATATAGATACATCTAATAATATAAATGCGAAAGTGAAAACAACAATCACAAGAGAATATATAGAGGAATGTTTGTTACTCTTTTAAGTAACTAACGGATTTCGATGAAAGGTATACAGATGGTTTACATATAACCAGGAATAACACAATACTTTTATCTAGATCCACGGGATCCAAACTTACGAGGGCAAAACCGCGGGACGCCGCTAGTGTAACATAAAAAAGAACCACTTACTCAAGCAGGTACTATTTTTATACTGCCCTCTCTTACTATGTTGCACTTATTGGTGTCTATAATTATAGTAAAGTTAATTGTAACCGTTTTACCTTTAATATTAGAGAATTCAATATAAAATTGTGTACTGTAAATATTCACTGTTATAGTGTGTTATTGTAAGTTTTAAAATTACAATAACAAAAAGAAGTAAAATGCTTGACGCTTTTAAATTACCGTCCATGATAACGTTATAACGTGCCCCTGTGGCTGTACTGCGCACACACACATGTGTGCATTGTACATAATATGTTGAAATTGGCTACTATGACCAATTTATGGCCCGGTGAACTATTTTTATGACTTTCATGTATAATGTCCGTACATTTTATGGACTTCGACGTCCACGATAACATCGTCATAGAAATATAAAGCGAACGTTGGTTTTGGCTGTACGTTGTCTACGAAAGGATACATTTTAATCACCGTCTAATGCCGGGGCTACATTAGCAGGCAAAGATTCGTATCGCGTTGGGGCGCAAAATATCAGTTGTCGGACATACACGATGTTCTTGTCTACATTGGCGGGCGAAGATTCAGAAAGCGGCCTACGGCAAATATTCGTTGTTTAGTTTTGCGGCCGAGACGATGGAGGAAATAGTGGCTTTGCATTATATGTCAGTAAATTAGTATTTATTACATGTGTACAGAACAAAAACAACGCAAAAAGAACGCCAGTAACGCTTCAAAGTCTGGACGATACTGAAGTGACGTAGGTGTGGCCACTCTAGCAAATATTGTCGCGACAAGTCTTTTGAAGCGCGCCACTTTACTGACAGTGCCCCGATGCTACATCGTCTGCGCACGAATACATTGCGTTGCAACGATGTACCCGGCTATATACATCGCCAAAGCCCGAATAATCACCGTAGCACGCTAATATAGCCTCGGCATAAGAACACAATAAGTTCGCTTCGCAGTTAGTTAAAGCGTTAGAGCTTACTACGAGTTTCTGCATCTGATTGACCTACTATTCGAGTTTTAACACACAACACCTGTTTTGTTTCCAACACTATCCATCACTAAGTCTAATAAAAACGGTAGTAACAGGTTTCTACCAAAGCCAAAAGGCTAATCAATCAATTTCCCACAGTACAGCAGCCGCCAAGCAATGGCGTACATAGTTCCTTTGCGCGCCATCCCTATTGGCGAGTGTGGCACTTGTGTCTGGTTTAAGCAATTACCGCTATTGGGCCTGGCCGGAGAGCGGCCGAGACCCTTGTTTGTCTAACTGTACATAGCGCACCGAGCCTACCTAATGTGTTGATTGTACTCTGTGTCACACGACTAGAACATGTACATTTTTTAACTTATCAAATGTGTTTGCTAAGGTGTTAAATATGATGTGTATACTTATACAATATTAATGAACTTCTTCTTCAATGGTTGTTTCTTGTGTTAATTTTTTTTTTATAATGTAATGATTATCGCGGAAACAAATTAATGACTACATATAGTAGGTAGATACCTACAGTTATTCATTTGCTTCCGCGATCATCACACCTAGATAGGAGTAGGTTCCTTTCAGTCTCCCCAGCGATGTGCTTTTACAGGCGTTGCGCAGGGGTAGTTCCGGAATTGGTTTTTGAGAGGAACCGGGATCACCCCTATGTGCGGATGGTGATCACTGAGGTAGTTTTAATAAGATAAAAATATCACACTCTCCGACCTAGGACCCCCCAGAAGGCGCGTGCCTTTTGAAGGTTTCCCCCCGAAAACAAAAAAAGATAGGTGTATACAGGTACAATAATCTCTAAATCCTATTTTGTTTTTTTGATAATGTTATAAAATAGTGCTTGACCTTGATGGTAAGCAATGATCCAATCGTCGATGGTAAAGCGAACTAGTTTCTGAAGAGCCTATTCACAGTCTTTGAAGACATTTGAATTGTTATCAAACTGGAAGACCGTCTCAGACAAATGGTTCCAGATCTTCGATGTGTCTGGTATAAAAGAGGACATTGAATTCCCTTTAGTTTCTGAAAGTGATTTTATATAATTCATATGACAAACCAACATGGACGACAAAGTTTTTGTCAAACTGCAGTCAGTGGCCCTAATGCAGAATACATTTTATTTTAGTTCTGTGCGACCTACATTTTTATTTCAGCCATCAAACTAATTTAGATCGAATTGGAGTGCTAAATAAAATAAGAGTTTTATTATATTACATACTGTTACATTCGTTTTGTTGGTAATATGCAATTTGAGGTTATAACTTAAATGACGTCATGTTCACATTTCACGTATTTATACTAATATATAAAGCTGAAGAGTTTGTTTGTTTGAACATGCTAATCTCAGGAACTACTGGTCCGATTTAAAAAATATTTTTGCGTTGGATAGCCCATTAATCCCGGAAGGTATATAAAAAAAAACATATTGACACCTACGCGAGTGAAATCGCATGGCACAGCTAGTCAATAATAAATCGTGAACATTTCGTAAAAAGGTGCCCAGAGAAGTTTTAATGAATCGCGGCCGCGGCCGCTGTGCGTCGAGGCGCGGGTTCGATCCCCGCGCAGTGCAAATCTTTGTATGCATGAATATGAATATTTGCACTGGTCTGGTCGTGCCACGTACACGTTAAGCCGTTGATTCTGGTTGCTATACGAACATCTAATTGCAGTCGTTACGGGTTGTTGAGGCCCTCAAAAGTCCAACAATTGGTTTAACTGCAATGCTTTGATATCGCCTTTTGGTTGTGGAGGTCAGACGGCAGTCGCTTCACGGAAAAATATCGAAGTTTAGCCAAAATCAGCAAATAGACTGGTAAAGCGGACCCCAGACTCCAAAAGCTGAAAAAGATTCAGATGCGACTGGGATTAACGCTGAGATGATGATGATGCTTATTAATTTATATATCATCATCATCATCAACCTTTTTATCGTCCCACTGCTGGGCACAGGTCTCCTCTCATACAGAGAAGGATTGAGCGTAATCACTACGCTTGCTCAATGCGGGTTGGCGATTTGAGACTTAAAGTCCAGGTTTCCTCAAGATGTTTTCCTTCACCTTCAGTCATTGGTGTCCAAGATATATATAAAGTTACATTGGTACTTGCCTGACCTGGAATCGAACCCGCGCACTCATACTTGAGAGGCTGGTGTTTTAACCACTTGGCCACCACGACTTATTTTATATATACTCTATTGTAACTACACCAAAAATATGTTATATACTCGTATAGTGCAAACGAATTTATAAATGTCATGCAATCTAATAAAGAGAGATGACATTATTGTATTTGGTTATTGACTTGACTTGTTTTTAACTATTGGTTATTTATTGTTTGACATATTTATAAATTTTCAATTGACCTGTCTATGATGAAATTTCCTGATATTTATTATTTTTATGGCCTTTTTTTTTCTTTTTTTTATTTATTTTGTTTCGAATGAATTAATAAAAGTTATATGATTAGTAATTGTACAATAATCAAAATTGCGTGCCGTCAGGCGGATTATTGAGATACCAAACTACGTTGTTGTATTTTTTTTTTTTAATAATTATAAACTAGCGCTTGACCGCAATCCCGCCTAATGGTAAGCAGTGATGCGATCGTTGACGGTAAAGCGCGCTAGTGTATTAAGAGCCTATTCACTCAGAGAAACTGAGCGAATAGGAAGGAAGACGGCAGTTGAGCGAGGTGATGCAATGTTAAACCCAACAACACGACCAACGATGCTGCGCCAAAGGGAGATTGATCTGAAGACCCTCCACGACCAAACTCCCAACACAACAACATTAGGGGCATCGTACCCGGTACACATCGCAACACAACTGCTCAGACCCGTCCTCCGTACGGCTTCACTAGACATTATGGCCGGAACACGACAAATCGCTTGGCGGCAAGTCTTTGTCTGGTGGGTGATAACTTCTGCCGGCGGCCGATGTTATGGCCTACCACCGAGAATTAATACCCAATTTCACAATAAATGAGTTTCAGTTTGAAAAATATATTAAACACTACAAAATATTCAGAGGATGGCGTTATTGCTAATGCAATATCTTCCAGGAAACCTTAAAATGGACTGAGATTTTCCTGAACGTAAAATGCTTTTTGCTTTTTTGTGTAATACTACAATAATCTAAAAGTTCATTTACAGGAAATGACGTTAACCTCAATTACGGATTGATAAAAAACTTATAATAGTTTCAAAACGAAATATCATCATCATCATCATCATCATCATTTCAGCCGAAAGACGTCCACTGCTGGACATAGGCCTCCCCCAAGGTTCTCCACGACGACCGGTCCTGCGCCTCCCGCATCCAGCGGTTTCCCGCGACCTTCACCAGGTCGTCGGTCCACCTTGTCGGGGGCCTACCCACGCTACGTCTTCCGGTGCGTGGTCGCCACTCGAGAACCCGTCGGCCCCATCGGGTATCGGTCCTACGGGCAATGTGTCCAGCCCACTGCCACTTTAGTGTAAACGAAATATAATTGGCCTGATTATTTCTAAACATTTGCACTGTTGTGTTTAAAATTAAATCGACCAAACCAAACGAATTTCAAGTAACATTATCTTAATTTTTAATTAGTTAAATTTCAATACAACTGCCGATATCTGTCGATTGCGTGTTTATTTCTGCTTCAGGTGGTAAATGAATGACATTTTTTTGAAATCACGATTTTTAGTAAAGAGCTGGAAAATTGGCACAAAATTGGGTAACAATGACATGAAACAGAAAATCAGAATCTCCTTAACCTTTCAGCGTCGGTTTCCAGTTCAATCGGCACCCTAACGTGCGTAACGCGTTATTGATATTAGTTGCAATCATTTCGAAGCAAATTGCCAATTCATTGCTTCATATGTTCTAAAGTGTGTCTGCTCAAAAACTTAAATAACGCAATGAACGTTGTTGAACTGTCAAAATGAAACTTATTGCTATTGATAGTGTGTTACGCAATTACCCTGCTGATTCAATTGAATACCTGTACTTTACATGGAGGGACTGCCTATCTGACCTCCTCAGCCAAGTTATTGGACAATACGATACCCCTTGGTAAGACAGGTAGTCAGACTTTCGTCTGACTACGTATAACGACTGTCAAAGTTCTACAAATGTATAGTTGGGTATAGTTTCAAAACCCGCAAAGTCCATTTTTTACACGTAGTAATGTTTTTATGTCTCTAGCAACTCCATCTTTTCATGTTAATTTAATGTTATAAAACGTTTGTGAAGCGATCAATTTGTCAAAAGGCATAGAAACATAATTATTTAAATAATGCTACAACAATTTATCACAAATTTTCTATTTCTGGATTTTTAACGTCATTGGACTTAGTGAGTTTTGAAAACCCCTCAAATGACAGTCGCGAACAATAGCTTAGCATGCTTTTCTAACGTAACTTTCCGTGCACGAAGAGATTTGTGTATGAAAATAGGGCCACCCATCCACAGAGCAACCCCGACAAGCGTTGCTTAACCTGACGCATCGACCGGTACGGTTGTCATTATTATTTTATTATTATATATCTAGAGTTTGATCGCAATCCCGTCTGATGGTAGGTAGTGATGTAATCGTTGAAAGCGCGCTAGTTTATTAAGCTTCACTTAAAAAACTTAGTGAATAGGAAAGAAGACACCAGTTGAGCGAGGTGATTCAATGTTAAACCCAACAACACGATCAACGATGCTGCGCCTGAAGGAGATTGATCTGGAGACCCACCACGACCAAACTCCCGACACAACAACATTTGGCGCATCGTACCCGGCACACATCGCAACACGACTGCTCAGACCCGTCATACTACTTTTTAGTTTAATTAAATTAAGAGCCTATTCACTGTAGCCTTGAAGACACTTAAATTGTAGTCAGACGGAAATACCGCCGCTGGCAAATTGTTCCATTTTCTCGGTGTATATGGTATACAAGACGAGGAGAAAAGCTTCGACCAGGTCGTAGAGGTGTCAACAACGTAAGGGTGGATATTCGCCGTACGACGGGTCGTTCGATGATGGAACGGAGATGGGGGATTAAGTCATTCGATTCCCTCGCACACTCTCCAAAATGCATCCTATAGAACACCGACAGGCTGGCTGTTATTACTTTGCCACGAGCCCCTCTTCCGTGAAACAGAGTGTAATGGCGTAAAAGGAGAATTTCATTCTGTAGTAGGTGTAGGTAACTGAGTGACCATCTTTACATACTCTTCTTACAGACTTCTTTCTTGTCTGTTCTGTTAAAAACACACCTGTCTCTATAAAATACGAGGAAAGTAAAGTAACTAACATAACAAGACACAGAACAATAAAATTAATTATTTACCATAATTGAGCTGGCCATGCCAATATTATATATATGTATTGTGCCAGCTAAGATCAATGGCGATTACAAACACACTACCTACAAAAACGCAAAGGTTTTTGCGTATTCCGAAACTACAGGACGCCACATGCTACGCGATCTACGATACTTACATAATTGTTTAACTTAGTCCACATTTGTACATCTGGGCCAGGACCCTTGTTCACAAACTTAACTATACAACGTAATTTTGTGTTTATGCGAAACCTGAAAACAGTTTGTTCAGAATAAGCAACTGAGTCGAATCCAATCATTTTTACACCATGTTATATTTTTTCCCAAATACATTTAGAAATTGATGCAGTGTGGTTGGCGGAACACAGCTGGCGGTAGATCACGCTGAAACAGGCGCGAGCGGAAGATCGGGTCGTTGCGTTAACCATATTTTTGTTGAGACAACGAGATAAGATAACAAGCCCGTAACTTGCGATTTTTTATGATATCTTTTTAAAACTTTGTACATAAATTCTTTACTTAAAAATGCTGAACAAGAGTTTCGGGTTTCGGCAGTCGCTCCATGTAACATACTTCTAAGCAACTGTAATCGTTGAGTCTGAAAGCCGATTTCAACATAGTTGGGAGACACTTGGCAGAATGCAGTATGTTGACAAAGAAGAGTAGATAGTAAAAATTATTTGAATAAAACATTACGACATAAACAACCCGTATTAAATGAGCCGCAATTAAAAACAAAGCTTATTATTGAGAGAAAAGTTACATCTAAAGTATTTGACCTCTTTACCGTAGTAAAATTTCTTGAACCAACATTTCGTTTACTTAAAGTTAAATACATATTTACAAGTTCTCTGTCTAAATTTAATTCTAATTGTTTAATTCTAATTGTACTTTGTTGTCAGTAAGTCTATGCAGCGGTGTCCGTTATGTAAAATATTTAAATTCACTGAATATTTAAGTTTGACATCGCCTTCGCCGAGTCTATGTTGAACACGGAGCAAATTGTTGACTTCGTTTGAAGTATTTTGAAACAGTTCCTTTAAATAACAAGGATTTAGAGCTCCTGAATTACTTTCGATATTATTACGAATTGGACTTGTTTTGGTGTTATTGAAAGATGTTGCTGCTCGGGGCTTTTTAATAAATTATATTTTGTAGGGCCCCACGTTATGGTCTCGGTCCGATTTTCAAGTTACTAGTCGTGAGTTCCAACCATCACGCTATAACCTTAAGGAGCTAAGCAAAAAAAGTCTGAAAGTAAGCCAAAAGGAAGTAATGCCGCAGGCGTGCGATGCGTTGTGACGCGGTGGGATCGCGGGAACAAAAAATTTTACGCGGACAAATTCACGAACAGGAACAGATGAGCAAAACATGTAGAAATAGGTCTTAAAAATATTGCAGCAGTGTTTTGCGTTTAGTTATAATAATAAATAACATCGAAAACAAAATGCTTTGATGGTTTCACATTTTGAAACCAGCAGCCTAAATCTTTAGCAATTGCAAAATAAATGCTTAATTATGGTGATTAGGGGAGAAAGACTTACGTGCAGGAAATAGAAAAGGTATTCAATGATTGACAATGGGTGGTTAATCCGAATTGTTAATAGCATCTGTTGAATTATTCTTACAGTGGTGAGTTACGGGTGATCAGGTGCAATAAACTTTTAGCAACGAGTGACGTCATCCGCCCCTACTCCTGCTCTTTGATGCCTTTTATATTTGTAAATTTTTATTGATTTGATAAAACAAAATATACGTATCCAATATTTTTCTATAATCTGAATCATCATCATCATCTCAGCGTTAATCCCAGTCGCATCCGAAGCCTTTTCAGCTTTAGAGTCTAGGGTCCACTTTACCAGTCTAACTACTCATTTAGCTAAACTTCGATATTTTCCGTAAAGCGACTACCATTTGACCTCCACAACCCGAAGGCGATATCGAAGCATTACAGTTAGACCAATTATTGGACTTTTGAGGGCTCTAACAACCAGTAACGGCTGCCATTAGATATTCGTATGGCAACCGGGACCAACGGCTTAACGTGCTTTCCGAGGCACGACCAGACCAGTGCAAATATTCATATTCATGCATACATATATTTGCACTGTGCGGGGATCGAACTCGCGCCTCCTTGTGCAGCGGCCGCGTTCTCTACCGCTACGCCACGGATTCTGTCCGATTTTTCTATAATCTGAATGACGGACTAAATAGAATCAATTTTTTTACCCAGGAAACACCCCTAATATACTTAATCTCTTATTTAAAGAGAAGTCCGCGGCTAAATCATTTGCATATCATCAGCTTTACATACCGAGATGGGAAATCATCAAATGACCTCTCGCACGTCTCACAACCAACCGATATACTGACATTTCTTTGAGGCGCGCGTGAAACACAACGCACAGGGCCTGGTCCTTACAGAGCGGCGCACTGATCCTTCCGTGCTTCGGATAGTAAGTTACGGCTGCAATATGTCAATCTTTGCCAATCGTTACTGGTAGTCAGAAGACTGAAAGTCTGATAACTAGTCAAAGGGTGTGATATTTCCTGGCATGGCTGTAATCAGAAGCCTGAAAGCTGTCAACCAGTCTTACCAAGGGGTGTGGTATTTCCTGCCAGGGCTACGAGTTCTTCGAAAGAGATACTATGGCCCTCGTGCACAGGCAAGTGAAGAACACGGGTAAGTTTTAGTCAATAAAAGTTTGACACGACTTTTCGCTCCAGCTAGAGCGGGAGAGGTCATTTGAAGATTTCCCATTTCGCAAAAAAGGTGTGTGGAATTTCCTAGTAACTGGACTGTGGAAGTCAGATAGGTATTCCCTCCATGTAAAATAATGTGTGGAGGCGGACCGCAACATGTAGAGAAAAGCTTGGCAGATGATGACTTGATCTTTTAGATACTGTGGTCATACGGGTCAAGTCACAATGCACCATAATGCAACGTTATTTTTGTTTATGCGAAACCTGAATATAGTTTGTCCAGAATACGCAACTGAATCGATTCCAATCAGTTTTACACCATGTTATATTTTTTCCCAAATACATTTAAGAATTGTTGCAGTGTGGTTACTGACGCCACAGGTCAATGCACCCGGCTCGCTCGCCGAAGCGGAGCGTGGACCATATTTTTGTTAGAACAACCAAGTAGGATAACAAGCTCATAACTTTGTGGTTTTTCATGATATCTTTTTGAAATTTTGGACATAGATACTTAAAAATACTGGTCACGTGTTTCGAGTTTCGCATAAGCAAAAAATAATGTTGTATAAGTACATGGACTGATGGACATGATGTAGGTATGTAAAGTAAAATCCAAAGAATCAGCAACCTTGGTTCATCGTCCAAGTAAATAACAATAAACTCTAACACGTTTGTAAGTTATGTTTTATTTATTTGAACCGTTTGTGAAAATAGCAACGGAATTGTCTTCAGAGCTCACTGTGCAAGTGTGCAGGGCTGGCTAAAAGATAAATTATTTTTATATGATATTCTCTCATGCTATATCGTGTAGTATATTTAAAATGAACCTTTTTAAAGTTCATAAAAGAAGAGAATCTGTCACTTTATCATGCTCAATTTTGAGCTGTACTTAACCTAAAAACACATTTTAGATTAAATAATGTAATGCTTAGATGTAACGGTTAATTTTCATAGGTAACTAGAGAATACAGCTATAGTAAATATATACATACATACATACACGTATATATTATGTATTTTTATGTTATTAACTACTGTGCTGCGCACCGTTGATTGTTGGCAAATCTTAAGTTTGGACTCCTGTTAATCAGTAAGTGACCAACTTTATGCACTGTAAATCAGAACGGGTAAGATGCATATGACCATGCGTTTTTTTAGTAAAATCACAAAACGCATGTTCAGAAGGGACTCTAATTGAGCTTTCTCTATATAAATGTATTCCGCTGTTTTCTTCGTGGATAACACTTTTAGAGTAATTTTTTTTTCTACAATTTTACTCCTTGAATATATGTAACTAGCTGACCCGGCAAACGTTGTTTTGCTATATAAATAATTTCCTAGAAAAAAAAAATAAGGAAAAATAGATGTTGGCCGATTCTCATAGATACCGGATAAGTACAAAAAAATTCATCAAAATCGGTCAAGCCGTTTCGGAGGAGTATGGCAACGAAAACTGTGACACGAGAATTTTATATATATGTAATAAAACTTAATTAATAAAAATAGAATAATAATAGAAATATGATGTTTCAAAATCCCCAAAATAACTCATTTTTACTGTGATGTTCAGGCGACTATTAGACAAACGTGATAAGTTTTTGACAAAAAGAAAACAATAGAAGCATAACGTCTTTTGGTCAACGTTTTTATAGGATAGGTAATTAGCCTGAGCTGCAACTGTCCCTTTCGCACTTTACGGGGAGAGGTTAGAAGGGGCCCGATGGCTATAATTTCTTCAAATACCTATTTTTTAAATTTCTGGGCACTAGAGTCCCCTCTTAATTACCCCGTTAGCTCAAAATTAAAAAAGCGGATCAAATGATCAGCTTTCGCTTCATGTCCATATATATATATTTCTTTTTATTTTAAACGGTGGTAGGCCATAACATCGGCTGCCGGCAGAAGTTACCACCCACCAGACGGAAGTCTTGCCGCCAAGCGGTTCGTCGTGTTCCGGCATGATGTCTGGTGAAGCCGTACGGAGGACGGTTTTGAGCAGTTGTGATGCGTGCCAGGTACGAAGCGCCAAATGTTGTTGCGTCGGGAGTTTGGTAGTGGAGGATCTCCAGATAAATCTCCCTGTGGCGCAGCATCGTTGGTCGTTTTGTTGAGTTTAACATTGCGTCACCTCGCTCAACTGTCGTCTCCCTTCTTATTCACAAAGTTTTTTTTTAGTGAATAGGCTAAATAAAATAGCGCGCTTTACCATCAACGATTGCATCACTGCTTACCATCAGGCGGGATTGCGGTCAAGCAATAGTTTATACTTATTAAAACTGTAGTTTTTTCATTTCAAGACAACAGAACAACAATCTAAGAGGTTAGTTCTGTACCTACATCTTACAGATCACGGCCGTAACGGTACATATCCGGACTGCGATAGCTGTCGATGGCTTTTTAAGCGCGCGCACTGTAGGGACCGGCTCTTGCGCAGAACTCAACGGTATCGCATTTTTCTTGTTACCATCTTATTGGTACCTATTGCTTGAATTAAGTGAGTGTTTGCAGGACTTTTATAGTAGAATGACTAGTCTGACAGTGATTATAAAAAAATATAATGAGATTGTTTTTGTTCATATTTAAAAACTTAGGCTTGGTAAATGGGCCACTGATATGGAACTCTAACGTAACGTGCGAAATATGTTTGTGTTTGTGCACGGTATACTAGTAAATTTGCTTACACTTTCAGGGAATATTAATAATCGTTTACCATGTTATGAAATATTGGTACACTTTCTTATAAAAGAGTTCGCCTCCAGAGAACGCTACAGACTATTTATTATTTCTGTCGCCAAGCATTGCTTTATACACGAGAGGCTTCAACTTAGTCTTTAGGGCTGGTAACACACAATCTCTTAGGTGTTACAGAAATCCATAGGTGGCCACGTTGCCTTATACACACTATCTATGTCTAATGTCTTCAATTTTAACAGTTCAAGACAATTCATTGCGTTGTTGGCCAATGTTTTCAAAATTTGGAATAATGGATAAGCAATATGCTTTAAAATCATTCAAACTGTGCTACGCAATTAGGGTCATTTTTGCCTATTTAAAATATATGTATTCCTAAATACTTAGTCCTTATGCAGGAAAACCGCGCGTTGTAGACTCTACGCTACGTACTAGGTACTTAACCTATATTATTCGTCCTGTATAGCTCGTCATCGATTGTAACTAATCCAGTCCGGTTGTCGAGAAAATGCCACCTGACAACTGTCAATGTGATAATTCTAGTTGTTAATAAAGATTAAATTCCAAAAACACGTACCTATTCGTTTGTATGAAGCAGGTGTTAAAAAACCATTCTCTGGTCGGTTGCCTATTTAGAATCACTTGAAGTGAATACACGTTATTTTATCGTTGTTACATGTGAATCGCATGTAACACTGAATAATATAATATAAATAATAAAATAACGTATTCATTTCAAGTGATTCTAAATATCCGCTATTTGTAACTCAAAACTCTAACATAAAAACGTTAACACTTAAACAGCTCAAAGAATTGGGTATAAGCTGAAATAAACCCAACAATTTTCAACAAGACTGTTTTAAATTCTTGAAACTTACAATTCTGTTCATATCCGAGGAAACAATTACATTTTAACTCTATTCTCACTAGGTTACTTATTATGTTATTATTATAGCTGTATTTTATGCTGAATCACGATTAACAACCACAAAAAAAAAAAAAATTAATTGAAGAACATCCTGCATGCCAAAAATCTTGCATCATCATTGTACCAATAGGTACAAATGTTTTCCATTAATGCGTTCATATATGATTTAAAATATGGTTTAAGGTTCAGTTGAACGACCGCGTTTTATTTAAAAGGCTAGGCGATTAAGTAAACGGCTAATTAACTAGAAGGACATAGACATGCATATTATTTATATGCATTTCTATGTATAAAAATATGTATAAGCATAATCAACACTAATGCAATACGGATTCGATACGATTCGGATGATCACTTAAGAAAAATCCCGGCAATCATGTTTTGTTTTTTTTTTCGCAACCACGGAAAAAGTGCGGTGTATTTTAAGCAGACAGCTAACACGTAGAAACATAATATACCCCTACATATTGTCAAATCACGCCTCGCAATACCAGAGGAACACATTACCATATACCATGTATACGTAAACAGTCATGACCGTATAATAAAGTATTCAACGCGTATCTGCGCGTCCGAAGCGAATTTTCCAGTTTTCCGCACCGACGCTAAGCTAAATGAGAGTTTACCTCTCTATCGTAATCCCGACCCACATAATCCATGTCCTATCCTATTAAGACTGCGAATTTGAATGGACTAATAGTGTCAAATATAGGATTTGTATGCCAAACATGGTAATCCTGGCACTTCTGAAGCCTGTGTGCCCCTTGCGGATTAGGATAAAATGCAAACTTTGTTAATACAATGACGGTTGAAGGTTGAAGTATGGATTACCTGCCATAGATAAGGCAGTATTTAATCATATTAGCTGCTTCCGGATGATAATGAATGTATCCTCTCGTAATATATCGGTAACTTCACGGTATTTCTGTAGGGTATCGTTTCATAATTACGTTTGGTTGGCTAGGGTAGTATATTTTTATTAGTAGGTAGTAAATTGTTGGTGTTCTTGCAGTCTTTTAATTTTTAATCTTACATAAAACACCTCAGATATTATAGAATTACTAGCGACCCGCCCTCACCTTGCACGGTTTTGAAAAACGTTTAGATTTATTTATTTCATGGAAATTTAATATTATAGCACACACAATATACTTTCTGGAATGACATACGCTTTTGACATACGATTTCTAAGAAACAGTATATCAAAAGTAAGTTCTTGTAAGAAACAGTATATCAAAAGCATCAAAGTATAGTAATATCACAAGCTTAGTTTGTCTCAAAATATTCAGAAAACAATTGTAATATATAAATTAATAACATATAATTTTTTGTTAACGATATAACGAGAACAATTCGAAATTCGTTTCGTAATTGTATATAAACGTGACTGTTTTTAATTTGAGGCCTGAGGCTTGAACCCAGAATTTATTGGGGAATTATGATGTGTGAATTGGAATTTCACAAAAGTTACGGAGATATATTTTGTTAGGAATATTTTGATAAAATTGGCGTTCATCCTTCGCAATTCTTTGGCATTCAGATTGGCGTTCATCCTTTGCAATTCTTTGGCATTCAGATTGGCGTTCATCCTTCGCAATTCTTTGGCATTCAGATTGGCGTTCATCCTTCGCAATTCTTTGGCATTCAGATTGGCGTTCATCCTTCGCAATTCTTTGGCATTCAGATTGAAATATATTATGCACAACGTATCTTCTTTTTCTTCTTCAGCCTATAGAAGTTCACTGCTGGACAAAGGTATCTACTATAAAGGGTTGGGGATCGCAATAATTTGATATTCTACAGGAGAAGCGCTGCTGCCCGCTTTCCTGATGGGAGTTCCCTTAGTCGCCTCTTACGACACCCAAGGGAGGATATGGGTTGGTACTACAGGGATGTATCCAAGGTATGAAAATCAAAAAAATAATTAGTCCGTCTTATAGATAATAAAAAAGTTAAGACCCGTATTTTTTATTTTGTCGAAATTACGAAGAACTACTAAGATAGCGTATTAAAATTACGGTGTGGGGGCTAATTACGTCACGCCGTGGTATATTTTGTACCATGGCGTGACGTCATGCGACATTTTAAATCAATATATCTTCCTAAGTTTTTGAATGAAAGAAAAACTAAAAAATACGTGTTCAATATTTTTTATAAATGTGTCTAATGGATATTAAATTATTTTTTAGGATACAACCCAATTCTAAGCCCGGTACCACACGGGTAAGAACAATGCATGGGCAAGTTCATTGATTATGTTAACAGTCTTAAGTCTTTTATTCAAGGAAGAATGATCAAGGTGATAGATAAAGACAAGATTATACTTTCAGATATTATAAATGCGAATGACAGTCTTATTATTATTTACTATAAATAATTTTAAAAGTCCAATGAAAAATGAGCGTGACACTCAGCTTGACTACTTCAACTCTTCAGTAGCTTCTGTGGTTAGATACCACAATTTTGCCAATAACACGTGTAACAAATTATAGAAATTCTTTAAAAAAATGTTTCACAATAATGGCGGATATCGCCAATGACTACTAGAAGATTTGATGCAAAGCCATGATGTGGCCACTATGCTGCGATATTTCAATGTTCTTTATGAATTAATCACTGAATGCACTTTTTACTACATAAATCACGCGTTTTTATTTAGTAAACGACACTATAAATAATTTTAAAAGTCCATTGAAAAGTGCGCGTGACACTCATCATGGCTTTCCTGTCAAAAAAAAAAAAACCCATAAACTTTTGGAACGGTCATCATCTGAAAACTAAATTCGCTCTATAGATAATTTTGAAATTTCTACGGTTATTTCCTACAACAACTGTCAAACGTCAATTATACGAATAAAAGTTATCTGTCGATGTAATAGCGCTAAAAAATAATGAAGCATCACAGACTTATTGTTTTGAAGGACACAATACATCAACCAAAACACTGAAGAGACATGGCATTGTCAAGCAGCTCATTCATCGAGCACACTCAGAGATCAGTGTTTGTTCAAACAGAGTTGTGAACATTAAATACCAGTCACGACAGTACTCAATGACAGTCTGCAATGGACGTCCGCTACGATTGCGGCTGCAGAGTAAAAGAGCCGATAATTGCACGCATCGGGACAATAGGAGCGTCCGATTGTCTGTATCTTGATGTGCTTTCTATAGTGGTTAGGGATGGCAAACAGAATCATTTGTTTTGTTTGATTTTATGAAAAGAGAATTCTTCATAACTGTACTACACGCACGAGTATAAAGACCTTATACATAATTACGAAATATACCAAAAGGATGTTATACAAGTATTTAAAAGATTAATGTATGTGGTTAAAACCGTACCACCTATTACGAAATAAGTCGTTTCTCAAAATTACAGCGTTTCTTTGAATACAAAGACGGTTTCGGGTTTTAAGTTATAATGTTGAGAATACTTAAGCACTTACAGATAAAGTTTTAATATTTTAATAATAATTTAATATAATATATTGAACTGTGTAACGGCAGTCTCAAGAGTAAACTGTCACAGTATTCTACAACTTTACCCGTGACAGAAAACAGATTCGATAAATCAAAACTTTAAATTAACTTATGTCTCAATTACGGTTGAGATACAGTTTGTATTGTTTGCCAATAACCCTATGTCCTTTAAACCTTTCAGTTGTCAAAGACAAAGGATTGAAATACAAGGTCAGACTATCGACTTGCGAACTGAGAGAGTTGTGAAGTAGTTTATAATGAGTTGAGGCTCTATTCATTTTATAGTTTTGTATTTAACTAGCCATGCTCGTAGCTTCGTGCGGCTTTTTCTAACTGTCCATATATGTATAAATATTATATTATTTGTAAGTTTAATAATAATGTATGAGCCTTTCCAAATAAATTTCCAAAATATTTCATCAAAAAGTAGGATGAACAAATCACACGGCAACTCTCCCCGAAATCAGAAAATTACAGCGTAGGTGCAATTTCTTGTTACGTTCGGAACGGCACGTGTGTCACTATAGCTTTTTTTTTCTTTTGTGGCAACTGGCTGATGTCAACTTTTCAGCCAGCGTCATGAGGAGAGCCATCGAATCTGCTAACACTTTGAGGTAGATAAATATTTTTAGCTAATAAGGGACATACGATTTTTTGTTAGTTAACAATATCATTTTCTTTTATAATGTGCCAAGCAAGTATGACAACCCTAGGTGTGGTGAAGTGCGGTGTAAAAGAGAAGATGCCTTTGACAGTAGTAAACGATCTATTCTTCGGCGCTAGTGTCGACGATCTCATTTGATTTTGATCGTGAATAATGCTCCGTATGTTATGTTTTATTGATGTTCCTCTTCCAACTGCAGAGGCGACGTTTATTTGCAATCTGTTGTGGAATATTCTTAACTTTGTAGTAGAAGTGTGTGAGCTATGCTTGTATAAACAAGAGATGGTATTTTTTGCTTGTTATTTTACTCGTTTATTTTTTTGCGTCTCCAGATTATGCGTTTTTTTTATAGCAAAATATATTCTGTTTATTGCTAAAAAATTAAAAATAGCCAATATAAATTGTCGTTTTAATTAGACACATTTGGAACATACGATGGTATATTGTATTACCTAGTAACTGAGTTATGGAGGTCAGATAGGGAGTCGGTCTATGTAAATTTTTGGCATTCATGTGCATCCGATAAGACTGCAAACCGTTCCCAAGGTACTTAGAAAAAGGTCAGGTTAATAACTTTTGGAACAGACTATGTGTATTCACTTTGGCGTTTTGTAGGCGCAGATTAGCCATCCAGGTGAATCTCCGTTCCACCATCGGACGACCCATCGTACGGCGAGTTTCCACCCTTACGATGTTAACACCACTACGATCCGGACGAAGTGTTTCGCCTCCACTTTTATACCGCGTACATCGAGGGACTGGAACAATTTGCCTGCGGCGGTATTTCCGTCGGACTACAATTTGAGTGTCTTCAAGGCTAGAGTGAATAGGCTCTTAATAAACTAGCGCACTTTACCATCAACGATTGCGTCACTGCTTATCATCAGGCGGGATTGCAATCATGCACTAGTTTTAAATGTATAAAAAAAAAGATGGCAAACTAAATGATTACTCAACTAGTTGTTATTAACTATTTATTACTAGTGTCCATCAGAACCTCAGCAATCAGTTCATTTATAGAGTGCAGCTGACTGGACACGACATTATATAAAGTGTGACGAGACCGGCATAGAAGTAAGCATCGATTACAATACCATCACTTCCGTATAACTAGTGCATACTTATGGTATGCATTGGCTATCAGTTTGCAATAGTGGAAGGAAAGTACCATCATACACAATCACTAAGCAATTTGGTTGTCCTGAAACATTTTAAGTTCCAACTATCTGTTTATCTGAAAAACCTTAAATAGATTTCATACTCAAGTAGACAGCGGCAAAGATAATCTCCGATAACTGGGCATTATGGAAAGGCTCTGACTTTCAGCATATAAGTCCCTCCTCAGCTCCCATCTTGCACCGCATGCACGTCATCTGTGAGCATCTAAAGGCCGCGTCGGCGAAAGCTTTCCATGTTGCTGAATTTTGGACCAAACAAATCTAAGAAAAAATAAAGACTGTATTTCCGCCATCGACCCGTTAAGATATTGAAGACAGCATCAGGTAGATATTGAAAGACAGCAGAGCCCAATGTAGAGGTAGCAACGTCAGACAATACTTTTTTTAATATCCATAGAATTTATAGCAACACCTACTTATAACTTTTCTCGACAAATCCGTAAGTATCAGTTTTTGATAGGACATGACAAATTCCTCCTTTCCTGGCAACGCTACACCAACTGTTACATATTCACTTGTTCCTTTTAAGATGAAGCGAAAAAGGACGCCTTCTTAATATTGATTCTGTAAAACAATGAGTTTGATAAGTTCTGAGGTAGGTACCTACGTAGTTTTACAATACTTCACGAGGTATTTAAAAGTTTTGTTCGCGATGCAGCGAGTGAGTACTTAATTGTTAGAGTGTCTTCTGTGATTAAATATTTTTAACGGGAAATTGAAAGTGGTTATTAAAAGTCTGACTTCCGCAGGGGTACGGAAAATAGAGCCTCAAAAGAAAACTGAAAGTGGTTTTTGAAAGTCTGACTTCCGCATTGTTAAGGAAAATTCTGCTTCCTGCTGTTCCATTAAGTAGGGTGGAGCCAAAACAACTAAATAAAAGTTGACTTACTGTTACTGTGAAATTCTTTATAGAGAAACACAATAACAGTTTACCTGACTGAGGATTCGAATACAGGATCTCAAGCTTAAAAATAATGCTGCGCTAGATATTAGATTCATGATATTTCCCATTCTACATCGTGCCATAAATATTTAAAGTTAAATGAGCAATAATGCTTGCTCCAGTCAAGTTCTAATAGTGTGGTGTTTGTGCAGGAGAAAACTGTTGTCTCAGAACTTTACACTAACGTGCTTAGACAAGTTTGATGCTTGATTGAGTCGTGTTCATGTGTGGGAGGAAGTTTATCTGTGGCGGGTTATACCCATCCGTAGTACCTACTGCTAAGTGTAAGCTTGTAGTTTATACACCTATATTATATGTGTTACGGTAATTTAACCTATATAATGAATATTGGTAGAAAAGAAAATGAAGCATTAGGTCCTTACATATGAAAGTGGCGTTTTGTATGGGACGAATAAAAGTCGTTTATTATTTTAATATAATATATTCATTTGATCAAAGTATGGTCCATTGCTATCTATGCACTTCTGCCATCACATGCGTAGTTCATTTATGCCTTTTCTAAAAAAATGTGCGATGTGCGCTTCCTATTGTTGTAGAGTATCCACTTTTCATTACAGGTAATGATTTCATTTAAAATCTCTTCATTTTTGTACCGATTCAGTAATGTAACGCAGCAGTCGACCCGTGTTTGTCGGTTTGCTTCACTCAATTCATGAGGTACCCACCTTTCGGGCTTCCTTATCTACCTAATTTGTTTCAAGTGGATTAAAACAGTTTTATCACTAACATCGCAGCCTCCAATTAACTCGGACGTAGTTTGCGATGGATCCGCTTCCATAATAGCCTTCAATTCTTCACCGTCCACGAAAAGTGTTCTGTAGGTTAAAATTTCCAGAACGAAAATGTTGGAACCAAAAACGCACTGTGCTTTCTCTAGCGACATCACTGCCATACACATCATTAATTCTTCGAGCCGTTTCTGCAGCACTGGTGCCACGGCGGAACTCATATTCGGAAATAACGCGAAATTTAAAATTTTTCATTTCTTCAATGAGGCAGAAAAAAAAAACAAAAGAAATACGGTTTTCGAGACAAATTTATGAGTAAACAGCTGTATAAATTTGAATTTGGAATTCTAAACTGAAGAAGAGATATTTGGGATCAAAGTGGCTAGTACCTACGACAAAACGCCAATTCCATATGTAAGGACCTAATAAAATTTTTTGACGATTTCCAATCTTCTATTTGCCGTTTAAACTAACTTTACGTATATTTAGAAACCTACATAATAACTACAAATTCGCCAAACTTATCACCCAAATTACCAAACATATCAACCAACTAACCATAATCAACCCACCAAACGACAACCGACCAATCAACCCACCAACTGACAACTAACAAATGAACTCCAAATTTTTATAAGTAGAAGAGGCCAATTAGTATTATTTATAAAACGACAACATGCGAAATATTTTTTATATAATCCCTTAGGTATTAAAGAGGCCATATTTACCTGTACGATTTGAATTTAGATCATAGTAATACAGATATTGTAATCGAAGCTCATGATCGAGTGAACTCATCAGAAGGGGAAGTTGTTCACCGGCTTGGCACATATTCACGCCAAGTAACGCGGGCGCACGTCCTCTCTTTCAAAGTGCACCTCTCTAATATTCGAGGTCTGCACTCCAATCTCATTGCAGTACATCACCACCTTGAGACTGAGAAGCCCCATCTACTTTTCTTGACGGAGACCCAGATCAGATGTCCGTCTGATGCGGCATACCTCAACTACCCGGGATACGCATTGGAGCACCATTTCCTGCAGCGTGCCGGGGTCTGTGTGTATGTTCGCAATGACATTTGTTGCCGGCGCCTCCGTCACCTCGAAGACCCTCATTTCTCGTCCCTATGGCTGTTGGTTGACACTGGTGTGGACAAAATTGTTTACACTTGTGTCTACCGATCGCACAGCGGTGATCAGGAGACAACTCGTTTATTTGACCACCTCAGTGAGGCTGCTGACAATGCACTGCAGCGGCACCCTGACGCACACTTTGTCGCTCTGGGGGACTTCAATGCCTGCCATCAGGACTGGCTTTTCCCGTACCAGAGGACCGACCACGCTGGGAGAGAAGCGCGAAACTTCGCGCTTTCAATGGGCCTTTCCCAGCTGGTAAAGCAAGCGACTAGGGTGCCTGATGTAGTTGGTCATACTGCCAATTGTCTGGACCTTCTGCTGACCACTGATCCGGACAGGTGTGTTGTAACAGTTTCCTCACCGTTGGGAACTTCAGACCACTGTCTGGTGAAGTCTGTGTCGACCTTCTCCCCACCAGATCACGACTCTCGTGGTGAACGGCGAATATGGCGATACAGGTCAGCAGACTGGGATGAGATGCGCCATTTCTTTGCGTCTTATCCTTGGCAGCAGGTCTGCTTCTCTTCCAGCAATCCGTCGAGCTGTGCGGATGCTATAACCGATGTGGTGCGTCAAGCTATGGAATATTTTATTCCCTATAATGACGTGCCCGTCGGTGGCTCGGCTCGCCCATGGTTCAATGCCGATTGTGCCCAAGCCGAACAGCGTAAGCACACGGCATTTCTCACCTGGGTTGACGCTCGTGACCGCGGAGCTCCGGATCTAAGCTCAAAGAAGAGAGCCTTTAACCGTGCTGCCAAGTCCTACAAAAAGGCGCTAAAGAAGGCTCGCTTTGACCGTATTACCCATATTGGCAACAAGTTATCTGCGCAGCCTTCCGGTAGCAGATCTTTTTGGTCCCTTGCCAAATCGGTCGAGGCGAACTTCTGTCGGCCCTCACTGCCTCCGCTGGTTAGGCCTGATGGAACACTGGCCCATACGGCGAGAGAGAAAGCAGGTCTCTTTGCATCTCTCTTTGCCCATAATTCGCGTCTTGATACTGGCAGTGCTACTCCACCTATTTTACCCCATTGCGGTACTTCAATGCCTGAGGTTCGCATTCGGAACAAGGAGGTTCTGAGAGCACTGTGTCGTCTGGACGTGAATAAGGCTAGTGGTCCGGATGGTATACCAGCGATTGTTCTAAAAGCATGTGCGCCCGAGTTGTCTCCTGTATTGACACGCTTGTACCGCCTCTCATTTGGGACTGGTATAGTGCCCAAGTCCTGGAAGCTTGCCAACGTGCAGCCCGTGCCCAAAAAGGGTAGTCGTGCCGATCCTACCAACTATCGGCCGATTTCGATCACCTCCATACTTTGTAAAATTATGGAGCGTGTATTGAACTCGCGCCTCTTGGCATACCTGGAAGGTAACGATCTCCTCAGTGACCGACAGTACGGGTTTCGCCGCAATCGGTCAACTGGGGACCTACTAGTGTATGCCACTCACTTGTGGGGCGAGGCCCTCGAGAGAAATGGGGAAGCGATTGCTGTCTCCCTTGATGTCTCGAAGGCCTTCGACCGGGTATGGCACGCTGGCCTTTTGAGTAAGCTTCCAGCGTACGGCATTTCCCCTAGCCTGACTGGCTGGGTAAAAGACTTCCTGACTGAACGGTCCCTCCGAGTTGTTGTCGACGGATGCTCATCTGAGCCCATGTCGACTAATGCCGGTGTTCCTCAGGGGTCTGTTCTCTCTGCAACTCTGTTTTTGCTGCATATTAACGATCTGCTGATGCCCGGTATCTATGGGTATGCAGATGACAGCACAGTTGTGGAGAGATACCTGCCGGATGCTCGGGCTAGTAGGGAATCAATCCGGTCCGAAAGAGAGGCCATGGTAGAGCGAACGAGTGTTGCACTTCAGGCAGTCTCCGAATGGGGCAATGCCAATCTTGTAGCATTCAATGCCGCCAAAACGCAGGCGTGTCTCTTCACCGCCAAAAGGAGCCCGTTCACCTTGGCTCCTACTTTTCGGAATGTATCCTTGGAGTGTACCGACCGCCTTCAGCTTTTGGGTGTTGAGATTTCCTCGAACCTAAACTTTGGGCGGTTCATTGAGTCCAAGGCCAAGGTGGCTGCCAGAAAACTTGGTGTAATCGCGAAGGTCCGGCAGTACTTCACACCAGGGCAGCTTCTAATGTTGTACAAAGCACAGGTCCGTTCGTGTGTGGAGTACTGCAGCCACATTTGGGCTGGTGCTGCTAAGTGTCACCTGGCCACTTTGGATTCAGTGGAGAGGCGTGCGAAGAGGCTGATTGGTGACCCTGATTTAACTCGAGTTAGTCTCCAAAGCCTAGAGCACAGGCGTAGAGTAGCCAGCCTTTCGGTGTTCTATAGGATACATTCTGGGGAGTGTGCGAGGGAATTGCACGATTTAATTCCCCCATCTCCGTTCCACCATCGGACGACCCGTCGTACGGCGAGTTTCCACCCTTATGTTGTTAACACCTCAACGATCCGGACGAAGCGTTTCGCCTCGTCCTTTATACCGCGTACATCGAGGGACTGGAACAATCTGCCGGCGGCGGTGTTTCCGTCGGACTACAATTTGAGTGTCTTCAAGGCTAGAGTGAATAGGCTCTTAATAAACTAGTGCGCTTTACCATCAACGATTGCGTCACTGCTTACCATCAGGCGGGATTGCGGTCAAGCGCTGGTTTATATTATAATAAAAAAAAAAAAAAAAAAGCAATTAGCCGGCAACCACTTGAATTAAATTTAGAACAGGCGAGGAACGCCGCCACGCCGTGACCATGCATTTGAAAATTTTTTTATTATATTTGTTGGCCATTGGCTGGGCGCGTAATTGCACTGTTCTTAAATTGAAATAAACAAAAATTAAATTGTGCAGTTCATTGGTAAGCTGACGAGAACGATTGGATCGATTTGGTGAAACAAATGTCCGAATAATATTTTGAGGCAAAGTAATAAATGGAAAATTCGGGAAACTTTAAATTTGTTTTTAGCCGCGGACGTTGGGTCAGCGTGTCGTAATTATACAGCTGTGTGTGTGTAGTGGGCATACAAACGTTATTGCACACTAAGATGGAAATAATAATAAAAAAATTAAACAGCAGACTCGCAAGCAAGCAATTATGGACTATAATTTCCTGTCAAACTTGCACTCAAAACTTTACGGTATGGCTCAGAAAATCCACACTTGAATTTCATACAAATCCGATAAGCTTTTAGAATGTTTCAAACAACTCGCTCACACTCAGCATTTACCGTTTGTTTTACTAAAATATACACGAAGTTTAAAATTCTATCTAACTGTACAAGTAAATTCCAATTATTTCTATGAAAAATTGAATGAATAGTGTTACAGACTAAATTACTAAAGCCAGAGTAACCTATGATCGATAATAACAGAGCGCCATAATCTCTTTCTCCTTTTTTTCGTGCCAAACCCGCACGCAACGCTGTACTTTTGTCTCAGTATGCTATTGCATATAGACCATACATTATTGTTTTGTTTTTCTATAAGTCTTTATTAAATTAAAAATCTTCTAACTTATATTGTCGGAAAGTACAGTAATATTTTATGCAAAAGCGAGTAAATTATTTATGAATTCATTTTTGTTGCAGATATATCACACAGACAGCCTGAATAAGAGGTCAGTTCATAAGCAAAACAGGTAACAAAGAAGTTTTTAATGCGCTATGGTTTATTGCATGCATAAAAAAGTGTTTTTCTATAAACTATTGTTCATGGTTCACGGAGCGTTCGCTGACAAATCGACTATTTGTTAGGCTTCTAATTAGTACCGTCGCCGTTCTAAACTTAAATGAAAGAATTAATCGCAATGAAGCTACGCTTTGATTCGGTTGTTTTCCTGAGTCATTGTTGTTACACATTTGTGAATAAAATAGCCCATATTTTTTAGGTTTTACATAAATATTTTGGTAGCTAGTTATGTGATAACTTCTTTAACATCATTGTGCCAAGTCAAATGATAAGGTTAAATAGAACGTAAGTTATTTGCAGTTTGTTAATAATTCTATATTAAAAAAGACTATTCAAATTTAAAGAAGTCAATTATTAATATCGAACATGATTGTAGCACAAAAGACACAAGAAATAATGTTTTAAAGGAGATGTTTCAGAAATGTATGGAGCCTGGGTTAGCACTGTGTATACTTAATGTATATACCAGTATACACTATACTTAACTGTTTTTGATGTTAATCATCTATATTTTAGCTTAGTTTTTTATGTATTTTCAATTTAACTCGGCAAGGACTGCAACACAACTACTAATAAAATATAGTGGTAAGCAATAAGCGAAATAAAATTTTGAAAGTGACATTTCATTGACGTGTCATATATCTAAGGCTAAAGTCTATATTATCTACCATATGACTGCGAGAAAAAACAAAACACGAAATCTTTTGTTGACTATTAGTGCAGCTATATTAGTTTTATTGGGGCTAAGTGGCGCAAATAACGACGGCTTGACAGCTACTTTAGTAAACAGGGTCGTAAAACAAAAACAATCACTAGAAGCTCCGAAGCACAACCAACTCAACCAACACTCACCACGAACACAACGGGAAAATAGAACTGTCAAAGACGTCAATCAAACGTCATAACCACTGTCATGGCTACCTTAAAAAAGAATTATCTCTTTAAAATTTTTTTAAATACACTTGTACTTTTATTCAAATTAATTTAGTGGTATTTTTATGATTTATGAATAGTTTTTTATGTTTGTTGTTTGTTTCTTTTATATTTGATGTATAGTTTACATGTATACATAGTGGTGGCCCAAAATGAAACATCACTTTTACTTAAGAAAGTCACACATAATAATAATATGTGACTTTCTTAAGCAATATTAGAAAATGACTGTTTTTTTCATTGTACCTATACAATAAGTAAAGAAAACCCTGTCCAACCCATAAGGATAATAAAGGTTTGGTAAACACTTGACCAAATATAATATAAAATTTTACGTAATCATCACAGAAACAATACTAATGAATTTAGAAATATTGTTTTTTTCCCGCGAATTAATTCCAACAGCCCCGAATTGTGGTAATTTTTAAAAAGTGACAACACCGGTATTATTATGAGCGAATAGCTATGCGACCACTTGCCGCGTGCCCTGCCCCCCGCCGCCCGTGGAAGGGTTGCTTACCTCACACGTATTAAGTTACCTCTTTTTGCGAAATAATATTTATTTTTTTAGGGGGATGTTTTTTTTTAAGTTTAGCCCGGTTTTGTAGGCATTAGTAGAATTAGTTATCGATACCTAACAATACCTTCACGGGTCGGACAGGGTTTTCTTTACATATTGTATCCACAATCACCGAGCTGGATGTCAAGTTTCAACTTTCTAGGTCATCTGGAAGTAGGTTATATTTATGATCAACATGTCAGTAGTCAGTCAGAATAATGACGACTTTGTACTTTAATATCTAAATAACCGTTTGAGCTTTGTCTATGAGATTTTAACTACTAGTTTATCTAGGCCTAGCTTAAAATATTTAAACTTGAATTTGGTGATTTTAAGTTAAATTGGTTTTAACGGACGGGGTCAAAGATAGTTGCAATTGTGTCGTGAAATGTTACACACGGTGCTGCTGGCCAAGTTGAACTTGGCTGATACGCTATCGCGTTTCTGGATAAAATAATTATGTGTGGCACGTACAATAACTATTTTGATTGTGTGTCTGTTGTGTTCTGGCTGCTGTTTGTACGAGTAGAGATTAATGGGACTATAGTACTCATTTACGTATCGATATATCTATCGACTTGTTTATATAGGTGTGCGTTTCCTTTAAAAGCCATCAGCATTGTTATCACCTGCATAACTGTCTATGACATCCGCTAATATAAGGGAAAGTACGTTCACATCGTTGAAATACGCCACAACTTGACGTAGATATGCTTTCACGCACAAACGGAAACGGACAGTCCGTCGTTAAAAAGTTGACTAGATAATAATCATCACTACGATCCGGACGAAGCGTTTCGCCTCGTGTTTTATACCGCGTACATCGATGGACTGAAACAATTTGCCAACGGCAGGGTTTCCGTCTGACCACAATTTAAATGTCTTTAAGGCTAGAGTGAATTGGCTCTTAATTAACAAGCGCGCTTCACTATCAACGATTGTATTACTGCATAACACCAGGCGGGATTGCGGTCGAGCACTAGTTTATAATAAGTATGTAAAAAAGTCGTGGTGGCCTAGTGGTTAAAACACCAGGCTCTCAAGTATGACTGCGGGGGTTCGATTCCAGGTCAGACAAGTACCAATGTAACTTTTCTAAAGTTATATTTACTTTCTTAGTATACGTTGGACACCAGTGACTGAAGGTGAAGGAAAACATGTTGAAGAAACCTGGACTTTATAAGTCTGAAATCGCCAACCCGCATTGAGCAAGCGTGGTGATTATGCTCAATCCTCTGTATGAGAGGAGACTTGTGCCCAGCAGTGGGACGATAAAAAGGTTGTTGATGATGATGATGATGATGATGTAAAAAAAGTCAGAAGTGGAAAGTGCTACAAGTTATGGTCAGGAAGGGAGAAGTGAAAGGGTCATGGAAGTTTGAGTCGAGTTTTGTGTGAAATACATAGCTAATTTTCAAATCTTCACATAATAATGTTCATTTATTTCCATTTTTACGGCACAACCAACTAATCTGCCTAGCCGGTTTATTACTGACTACATTAGGGTGGGCTTTAGTCTTACCGGATGCAGTTGTATATTAGTATTTTGTTCAAAGCGACTGATTATCTTACCTCTCCGACAAATACATAGGTGTCTTGTGCGAATTTCATAATAATATCGTTGAGTATTTATTACGTTGATCAAAGCGTTAAATAAATAACAACTTTTAATGAATTTGTAATTGATCACGTTTCAAGGAAGCGTGTCTCTAAGTTTTTGATATTCGACACAGAAATAATGTTGGTAGTTTTAATACGAGCTGTTTTTTTTTAAGTTGAACAAAAACTTAATCTATTGAATTATTCTTTTATTTAGCGTATACTCACATAATAATAATTAACCAGCAAAAGGACCACATTCTGGCTTTTAGAATTCTGCCCGGAATAAATCGCCGACATATGATGATGACGGAGAAAAGATGTAGATTTTCTATTGAACTCTTAACTATGATTAGTTGTTGTATATTCAATAAGTATAATAGTATGATAATAATATGGAGGACGGATCTGAGCAGTAGTGTTGCGATGTGTGCTGGGTACGATGCGCCAAATATTGTTGTGTTGGGAGTTTGGTCGTGGAGGGTCTTCAGATCAATCTCCCTTTGGCGTAGCATCGTTGGTCGTGTTGTTGGGTTTAACATTGCATCACCTCGCTCAACTGCCGTCTTCCTTCCTAATCGCTCAGTTTTTCTGAGTGAATAGGCTCTTAATAAACTAACGCGCTTTACCATCAACGATCGCATCACTGCTTACCATCAGGCGGGATTGCGGTCAAGCGCTAGTTTATAATTATTAATAAATTAATTAATAAAATAAAAATATCGACAGTTTTAAAAAGGAACCGATGACCTGGTGAAGGTCGCGGGAAGTCGATGAATGCGGGCAGCACAAGACTGGATATTGTGGAAAGCTTTAGGGGAGGCCTTCGTCCAGCAGTGGACCTCTATAGGCTGAAGAAGAAGAAATAACAACAAAAAATAAATAAATAAATTAATTAATAATAAATTTATTACGTTTAACATTGCATCACCTCGCTCAACTGCCGTCTTCCTTGCTATTCGCTCAGTTTTTCTGAGTGAATGGGCTCTTAATAAACTAGCGCGCTTTACCATCAACTACAACAAAATATATTTACTGCTTGTAAAAATTAATTTTTTGTGAGGTTATTTAATTTAAATGAAATTGTTTGACTTTGGAAAAAAAAAATGCCATGTAGAATTTATTTGACATTAACTGAAATTGATATCATTTTAGATTTATAATGATGTCTTGAATTTTTTCGGCATTGGGTAATATGACATGTAACTGAGTCTATTTGACATTCATTGAAATTGATTTTATCCTAAATATTCAATGTTACTATTTTATTTTAAATTTGTAATGTGTTGCATGTGCCTATTAATACCTATGGTTTGTATTAAATTATCAAATCACGTGAAAGCTAAACGCATGTTAAAATTTACAAAGTTAATCATATTGGTACGCCTCTGGCAAAATATCGAGGATCTAGTTATCTGTAACACCTCACACTCTGACCTATATTTTTTTAATAAAACATTATGATTTGAATGAACGGAGAATTGAAGTTGATAGGCAATTTGCCCTACGATGTAATTGATTCTATTACCTCATAACTTATAATATATAAAATTCTCGTGTCAAGGTGTTCGAACTTAAACTCGTCCGAAACGGCTCGACCGATTTTGATGAATTTTTTTGTGCTTATCCGGTATCTATGAGATTCAGCCAACATCTAATTTTCATCCCCCTAAATGTTAGGGGTAGTCCACCCCAAAATTATTTTTTTTAATTTTTTAGACAAAATTTTTAATTTCTATTTTTTATGATACAACATACAATCCCCAATTTTCACCCTTATACAATCAACCCTTATTTTTTAATAGCCATTTTAGTAATTTAATCTATTATTTATATGGCAAAACAACGTTTACCGGGTCAGCTAGTATTATATAATAATGAAAGGAACGCTCGTAATAACGTCTTTCTATCTTAAGTTATCAAGTTAGTATTTTTATTTATTGAGTGAGTTAGGGTTCATTGAACTTTACGACCAATCAAGACAAAAATAAAAATATACAAAAGAAAAATGACAAAGAATTATTATTGTCACGAAAATAAGCTCTGAAAAATATTACCAAAAGTATTTTCTTCAACCGTCTTCTGCATTAACATTTTGTGTTTTGAAATGCTTCGAATGCCATCACATTTCCCTATTTTTTAATTATGCTCAATTGCAAAATGCTCCATTTAAATTCTTTAATAACGAACCAAATGTTGCGTAAAACGATTATGATGATGAGATAACAGCGGCTGAATCGACAGATTAAATGAGTTATTACATTTTAATAACTTTCAATGAACACCAGTCGACAGTTCAGTGAGTTAAATCGAATCTTAGTGTCAACTATTACTGGAATAAATCCAATAAACGATTTATTTATTGATATAATTCTGTTTAATGAAGATATTGACCGTAGTGCAGCTTGTTTTTTTTATTTATGCGAGTATGTTATTTTTGTTACCTGTATGCATTTTTTGACCGTTATTAATTAGTGCTTGACCGCGGTCCCGCCTGATGGTAAGCAATGATACAATCATTAATGGTAAAGCGCACTAATTTATTAAGAGCCTATTCCCTCAAGCCTTACAGACATTTAAGTTGTAACTACACGGGAAGACCGTCGCAAGCAAATTATTCTAGTCCCACGATGTACGTGGTATAAAAGATGAGGCGATCCGGATCGTAGTGGTGTATTTACGTAAGGAGTCGTCCTAATTGATGAAGATCCCACGATGACATGATGCGTTCTCTTCGTGGGATAAGTTCAAACATCGATTTCATCAGTGTCCTAATTTGAACCTCGCAACTAATCGTGCGAGCACATGAAAAGCTTAATAACGATCGTACGCATAGGACCTTATCGGGGGCCTACCCACGCTGCGTCCTCCGGTATGTTGTCCCTACTGTAGGCCTAGTATGAGTTTTCAATACGAAACTCGATCGTTGGTATCGAGCGGGTTTGGCGCTCTCATTGGTTGAGAGTTCTTGCGACCTTGAAGCGGGCCAATCGCAGAGTCAAACGCGCTCGATATCGACAAACGAGTTTCGTAATGAAAACTCATACTAGGCCTACTGGAGAACCTGTTGGCCCCATCGGGCATCGGTCCTACGGGCAATGTGCTCGGCCCACTGCCACTTAAGTGTTGTTGTTGTGTTTCTATGTAACTTGCACAATAAACCACACACTACATATTCAATTAAACCGGATTGATAGAAGATAGTGAATTTCGTACGAGTCGAATAGTTATTGGTAACATAATACTTAACTCAATGGAGCGTGGACGCATACAATATGATCTGAGGACAAAGCGGCCTCTCGGATTGTGTGCCTGGTCAGGGCTGGTCTGAACATGGTTAGCGAATGGTTACTGCATATTTGTGGTCAATTAACACTTTTTTCTAATGAATAGAATATCATGCGAAGGTCCAACTATTGTGACACCAAGGGTACACGTGCATTGTCTCTGAAGACTGTGTTGAGAAATCACTCAACGTTAGGCCTTCATAAATAGTCTTTCAATATTAGTGGTCAAATTTCAGCTTGGTCTTATGCTAAAATCCCATTAGACAATTATGAAAGTACATAGTGCAAAGCACTTACAGTTTTCTTGTATTTTTCTATTTATCAGGCAACTTTACCAAATGTGCTTTCTACAAAAATGTGTCACACTTTAAAATCTCTGTAAAATCTTAATATTTATGTTCTATAATTTGTACGGTATACCTAATAAAGAGTATTCTATTCTATGTAATTCTATTCAATTATATCCGACGACCCTGGTTTTTAATCACCTTTGGTGTCGGTAATTATTATCGCGGTCTGCACACGTGCAGTATTATCCCTTATTCAGTGTGCATATAAATTCAGTAGGTTCCGTCAGTCCACTACAACTTTAGGAGGCATGCAGGCCACCGTAAAATATCTGAATATTCATCATGTCCCAACCCAGTCGTTTACGTTGCAGATGTCAGATCAGAAACCATGTCCACCACAATTAGTACTGCTCCGCTAAGTGTTTCGGTCATGTGCTTTAAAATAAGAGAATTTTCGTCATCTCTATCTAAGAAACGTTGTAATAATTTTCATTATCTGCCTAGCCTTTTACCAACATTGTTGGGGTTGGCTTCCAATCTAACCGGATGTAGCTAAATACCATTGTAGCGGTACCTACAAACGCCATATGGTACAACGCGTCATACTGACGTCACACGAATTCTACATCTCGCAAGCAGAGTTTACCGTGCAACTAGCATACATACAACTTGTCAGCATCAGACGTTGGGCAAGTGCCCGCCAGACATTACATCCGTCTGGTCGGAGGATCCTCCCTTTTCTACGGACGATGACTGAACTTTATACCCTGTTCCTCATACCTCCACTCCATTATTATAGATGGAACAACTGCCTATTTGATCTCCACAAGCCAATGATTTCGGTTTCTGACCACTAGTCACGATTGTTAAAGATCCACGAATGCAACGGCTTAATTTGCTTTGGTATGTAAAAATAGTCACTCATCCACCAACTTACCACGTCAAATGTAGCTTGACTTGATCAATCGTACCGTGCAGCTATTATTATTCTTCCTCTTGTTCTTCAGCCTATGGAGGTCTTCTGCTGGAGAAAGGCCTCCCCAAGGCTTTCCACAATGACAGGTGTGTTGCCCGCATCCATCGGTTTCCCGCCACTTTCACCAGGTCATCAGTCCACCTTGGTCGAGGCCTCCCTACGCTGCGTCTTCCGGTACGTCGCCGCCTCTCCAGAACCTTACTGCCCCATCGGGTATCAGTTCTCCGAGCAATGTGCGCCGCCCATTACCACTTTAATATTAGCGACTCGAAGAGCTATGTCGGTGACTTTGGTTCTTCTGCGGATCTTCTCATTTCGATCGCGGAGAGAAACTCCGTGCATAGCTCTTTCCATCGCCCTTTGTCTGACTTTGAGCCTTCGTATGAGGCCCATTGTGAGCGACCACGTTTCAGCTTTTATTTAAGGAGCAACAACCTCTTAATCGCTATAATAATATGGTACAGAAAATAACAATAAAAAGATGATACTGCAAATACGTTGTCTGTAAGTTAAGCACATTTTACTAAACTTCAGTCTTTGTCTCAGAAAATAGATTTGACACCTTCATGGTCTCCATATTTCGTAATATCTGAATATTCCAGCAGCTTGATACACACTGTTGAATAACGAATAGGCTTCAAATATCTTAAATTGATGCAGCTCAACGCTGTAGAGGTTGTGTCTAAAAGTATGAATAAGAAAAGGCTTTGACAGACACGGTGTTGACTATAACTTGCGATGCACAATGTCCGAAGCTCGTAATAGGTATCAGCATTTACAATATTGTAGACATACTTTTTAAAATAATTCGTTGGTGTTTCAATTTACTTGAAGCGTGGAAAGGCACACTATCCACCAATCAATCAAATCGTACAGGTAGGTCTAACCAATATATAGCATTGTATTTGAGGCATAATATGATGCATATTTTTTTTATATTATGATACTGAAAATTTACTGACGTATATAAAGTCTTGTATACGTGTCTATAAAGTCGTGAAAATGGATCTTTCTGAAACTAATAATTTTAAAAGCAGTGCAACACTAAATCTTAGTAAATACAAGTACATCGGCAGTCATTGATTTGTTTTGTGACTTGTTGTTTATTGAAATTTGTGTTAATTTTCAATTCTATTTAAACAAAACATCGAAGAAATGTGTTAAATATGAGAAAAACAAACCGGAGTGGAGCTCGGGAAATTATTTTTAAAGTTTATCATCAATGTTTGTTAGTACACCAAGCTGAACAAATTTTATCAAATATGAATGATATATTATTTATGCTTGAACAGATGCTAAAACAGGTATGTAATCATGTTACTGTTTGTTTTTATCTACTAGAAGTTTCAAATTTATTAAGTAAACTATTTTAAGACTAAAATGAGGATTGTTTACATTGCGCGTTTATAGGTTAGATTGCAAATATGTTTGTGTATGATTTACAAATGTTGATAGGTACTTTAGGTGATTTAATTTACCAATGATTTTAAAAATGAATTATATCATTTCGGAATTAAAATTAGTGCTATCCATCATCTGATAGAAATTACATATTATTATTTTTAAAATTTTAGGAAAATATGAGAGTGAACCCTATATCAAGATATAGATGAGTCAGTTATTCGCCTAAGTGAAGGTAGCAGGTTAATTACAGCAGTAGCGGAGACGTTGTTAGTGACGCACCTGACAATGAAAATATTCTTTAACGAAGAACATTTGGAATCAGATGATGTCAGCAATTATTATGTTTTGGAATACTTTTCAGTGGTAAAAACACTTTAAAAATATAATAATAAATATGTATGTTCTTTTTTTGTTTTACTCATTGTTAACAATGATACCACCGCCGCCAGTAAAAACCAGTAGTACCGCAGCGGGGCAGGGTGCGGAGCGCGCGGGGCGCGCGTTCGTCCACGAAGACAGTTGCTGGATTCGACCTCTAACGAACACTAGCGTCACACAGTTGTTCTATTTATAAAATTATATTGTTTTACCGTTAACTTGTATTTATAAACTATTAAACTACAAAAATCTAAGGAACACGCATTTTATTATTTTGGAGTCAGAACAATATCGCCAACATTTTGGAGACCACGACGTGATACTGTCGGTTGAATTGAATCGACGCGTTCAACAAAGAAGTGCAAGTTAACGACGACAGCCATTTTTGGACAACCTTTGATGCGACGAGTGTGGCTACCGGCTACCTGACTATCTGCAAAATTACTTGAGGAAATTATTCAACAACCTGTCTACGAGTACGAAAACACTACGAGCGTGGATCAGAATTATGGTGATTTGGTTAACCAAAACAGGGAAGTACAACCGATTTCAGTATATTATTACGTAAAAATATAATCGCATTTAAAGTTTTTTCAAGTTGTCGTTGCTTCGATTTGTGTAAATTGTGTTTAATTTCGCTTGTAACTACGTTAAGTACCGTGCATAGGTAAATATCAAACAATTATTGCAATTGCTTTTTCAAGTTAATAATTATGCAACTACCTACTATAAATTAATAAAATAAAGTAGTAGTCGGGCCAAGGTTCGAATCATTTTGTTTACATTGCTGTACTATTTCATATTGGTAAAGTATAAAACAATAGCCAATATAAGTAAATTGTCTATCGCTACATTTAAGCGAGCAATCTACCTAGGTGAATTAGCCGTAGATTGTCTACTCGCTGCTACGAGCGAACAATTTACAAAAGTCTGCTATACTCATACAATATAAATTAAATTGTCTATCGCTACATTTAAGCGAGCAATCTACCTAGGCAAAGTAGCCGTAGATTGTCTACTCGCTGCTACGAGCGAACAATTTGCAAATACCTGCTATATTGCTACAATATTGATAAATTGTCTATCGCTACATTTAGGCGAGCAATCTATCTAGGCGCAAATCAGCCGTAGATTGTCTACTCGCTGCTACGAGCGAACAATTTATAAATATCCGCTACAGCACGCAACTTACGCAATTTATAAATATCCGCTATATTGCTACAATAACCGCAGTCTTTTACAATTACGCTTCACGCACGTTTCATTATTTTATTCGTGCACTAGTATCATTTCTTTCTTACGCTTTGCTTACCTTAGTTAATCGCATTTTCCAGGTTTCGCTTGCCTACCGCATGCTTCCGGAATTTCTTCGAAAATACGGTGCGAGTACAAAGGTCAGCTGCGCAGTGGCAGCGTTAATTACCCGCCTTGCAGTATAGTCCAGGCGGGCTAACACGGTTGGAAATACATTTTAATTTTATGTTTGACTCTTTATTCTCTCCAGCTGTTAGTAAATAATATATTTGTTACTGGTTTATTTCTCAGAAAAGTGCATATTCACGCTAGGCAATATGCCGTCTGGTTATAAGCAATTAATTGCGCAAAGAGGTTCAATTAAATCGAGAATCACTCTGTTTACAAAGTACCTTAATGTATTAAAAGAAATTAAAATTGAACAAATTGATAACATAACATATAACGAATTGCAGTTGAAGTTGACAAGATTTCAAGAATTATTCACAACATTCGATGAAATTCAAGCACAAATTGAAATATTGTCAGCCGATACTATCGATGCCGAAATCATTCAACGCGATGAAATCGAGTCATCAATGTGTAAGCAAATTTCCATAGCACAGAATATTATAGCGTCGTGTAATAGGCGTCGTAATGAAGATGAATCAAGTGATATTCATAACTCTAATGCAAGCGTAAACATGAGTTTGAGTAATATAAAATTGCCAACGATTAATCTACCTACATTTGACGGTAATCACTTGAAGTGGCTCGAATTCCGAGATACTTACGAATCGCTTATACACAACAACGAATCCATCCCTCTCATCAACAAATTTCATTATCTTCGAAATTCGCTTGATGGTGGTGCAAGAGTGGTCATTAATTCAGTAAACTTTACTTCTGCAAATTACAAAATTGCGTGGGATTTGCTGTGCAATCGTTATAATAATAAAAGAATATTAGTAAATAATCATGTTAAGGCTTTATTTAATTTCGATCAAATCTTGAAGGAATCTCACAAATCATTACGCTACATGATTGATTTTTATACAAAAAATATTCGTTCATTGAAACAATTAGAAGAACCAGTAGACACTTGGAACACTTTACTCATTTATATCATGACTTCAAAACTAGATGGCGCCACATGTCGTAAATGGGAAGAACGTCGAAATACTTTTGATAACTCTCCGTCTTGTGAAGATTTCTTTGAATTCATACGTAGGCGCGCAGACGTTTTAGAAACCATGCAGTACGGTCGAAGTGACTTCGCAAAGGCCGATAAACATCAACATAAAGATACCCATAAATCCACAAGGTCCTTTTTAGCGTCTTCTCAGAACAATTTACATGAAAATAAGTGTGTTGTATGTAAAGAAAGTCATATGTTATACCATTGCGATAAATTTAAACAAATGTCACTTAATTCAAAATACAACGTTGTTAAGAAAAACCATTACTGTTCAAATTGTCTTCGTCAAGGACATCGTGTTTCTTCCTGTCACTTCGGGCCTTGCAGAATGTGTAAAAAGAAACATAACACATTACTGCATAAACAAAGAGATTTAAGCAAAAATAATTCTAAAAACTCCGACACTGATTCGTCACGATCGCTTTCACCTGAACGGACAGCTATACCATCGCAATCGCAACATCAACCGCAGGTCTCGTCCTCTAAAGTTTCTCTTTCTGCAGTAATACCCACTCAAGTACTTCTATGCACGGCAGAAGTATATTTAGTTGACGTCACAACTGATAAAGCTTATCCCGTCAAGGCGCTGCTTGACAGCGGCTCACAATCATCTTTTTTATCTGAAAAAATACGGAAATTAATAAATATTAAAAGTAGTAAAACAAACTCTGTCACAATTTGCGGAATTAATAATTCAGCATCTGACACAACTCAATACTGCGATGTATATATTAAGTCGCGTGTTAATGACTTTCAAATTCCAGTCTCATGTTTAGTTATTCCCAAAATAACAAGTCAACTACCAAGTGTAGCTATTGACGTAACGAAGTTGAACCTACCCTCCAATATCCAGTTAGCGGATAAAAGTTTCTTTCGTCCCTCTGAAATAGATATATTATTAGGAGCGGATGTATTTTGGGATATTGTTAATTCGAATCAAATAAAATTAGGGCGAAACAAACCCACTTTGCAAGATTCTAAATTTGGTTGGCTAGTTGCTGGCCCAACCGGACAAAATACTAAGTCTACTTCCAAGGTTCAATGTAACTTCTCCCAAGAAATACGGGAGGCCCTCACTAAATTCTGGGAGGTTGAAGAACTGCCGTCGTCTGGCAAACTGTTGTCAGACATAGAGGAATATTGTGAACGCCATTTTGTCAAAAACACTAAGCGATTAGAAAATGGTAGATTTTCGGTCAAATTACCTTTGAGTGAGTCACCCAAAGATGTTCTGGGTGAATCACGCAGTATAGCTACAAAGCGTTTTTACTCATTAGAAAAACGACTGTCAAAAAATAATTTAAAAAATGATTATTCTGCATTTATTCGGGAATACGAACTTTTAGGTCATTTGCATGAAGTAATACCACCTAAATTTGGTTACTATATTCCACATCATAGCGTTATTCGCGCAACAAGTGAAACTACTCGTCTGAGAGTAGTCTTTGATGCATCTTTGCAAACTTCTACAGGCAAATCATTAAATAACATTATGCTAGTTGGTCCTGTGGTACAAGATGATTTGCTATCGATTTTACTGCGATTTCGACAAAATACATATGTAGTCACAGCTGATATCGAAAAAATGTACCGACAGATCAGTCTTGATGAATCACAGCGTCATCTTCAACTAATTTTATGGAGAAATAGCGAAGCCGAGCCTCTTAAGACTTTACAGTTAGACACTGTTACCTACGGGACAGCTTCAGCTCCCTTTTTAAGCACAAGGTGCTTAATACAGCTGGCTGATGAGTGTACAGACGAAACGGTAGCCAATGTAATCAGACATGATTTTTATGTAGACGATTTGAATACTGGGTCAGATTGTAAAGGTAAACTAAAACAAGTAGTTAAGGGTGTCATTGAAATGCTCAATAAAGGCTGCTTTCCGTTACGTAAATTCCGTACGAATGCTCCTGACATATTTGATGACTTTCCAGTAGTTGATCAAAGTCAAGACTTTAGTAAAGAATCTACTGTACTTGGTTTAAAATGGATACCAAGCACAGACAAACTGCAATTTTCGACAAAACCCGAGACAATCTCAAAAGTAACAAAAAGAATCATTTTATCTATGTCATGTAAAATTTTTGATCCTCTTGGGCTATTATCTGCTATTACTATAATACCAAAAATAATATTACAAAAATTGTGGATTCGAAAGATGAACTGGGATGATCCCATTCCTAAAGATATTGAAATGTTGTGGGAGGCTTTCATTAAAAATTTGTATCACTTGTCTACGGTAGAAGTGCCACGGCACGCAATGTCACGAAATCCTAATAATATTGAAATTCATTGTTTCACTGATGCTTCGCAAGTCGCATATGGCGCCTGCATTTATATAAAATCAACAGACCAAATAAATTCAAAAATTCAAGTCAATCTGTTATGCGCTAAGGCTAGAGTGGCACCTATTAAACCGGAAATGACAATTCCTCGCTTAGAACTATTAGGCGCGTTATTGGGAGCTCGGTTGTACGCAAAGGTGATGAACTCACTAAGAGTTGAAATATCACAATCAATTTTCTGGTCTGATTCAACCATAGTGCTAGGTTGGATAAAAACACAACCTAAAACACTCAAAACATTTGTCTGTAACCGGATTGAGGAGATCAGGCAACTTACCAGGAGGACTGAATGGCGTCATGTACCCACGGAAAGCAACCCAGCTGATTTAGCTTCCCGTGGTATATCTCCGCAACAGTTAAAAGATAATCACTTGTGGTGGCATGGACCCTCATTTCTGATGATGTCTCCTGATGAATGGCCTGCAGAAACTGTAAGTCATGTTGAGCTACCTGAAACAAAATTAAGTTTTATCATACAATGTCGAGAAAATGTAATACCATTTGAAAGATTTTCAAGTTTATGTAAATTACAAAGAGTAGTTGCGTATCTCATGCGATTTATAAATAATAGCAAAAAATATAATACAAAGTTGCAAGGTAGTCTTACAAGTGATGAATTGAGTAAATCCTTACTTATACTTGCAGAACAATCACAAAAGGATTCCTTTTCTAAGGACATACATTCACTATCTACTTACCAGACATTAAGTAAAAAGTCCAACCTTCTATCATTAAATGCTTTTCTTGATAATCAAGGCATCCTCCGCGTAGGGGGACGCATACAAAACGCATATCATTGCCCTTATGGTAAAAAACATCCGATTTTAATAGATTCTAAGCATCCATTTACTAAATTATTATTTATCAATGAACATTTAAGATTGTTGCACTGTGGTCCTTTACAATTACTCAGCTCCTTACGAGATCAATTTTGGCCTATTGGTGGTAGGGCCTTAGCAGCTAAAACCGTCAATAGATGTATTAAGTGTACTAGATTTAAAGCCAAATCAATGCAACCAATAATGGGAAACTTACCTTCACCACGTGTGACTCCGGCTCCACCATTTCAAATTTGCGGAATTGACTTCGCTGGTCCATTTCGTATTTCTAATCGCAAGGGTCGTGGTTCTCGTACAACAAAATGCTATTTGTGTCTTTTTGTCTGCTTTTGCACCAAGGCATTACACCTTGAGGTAGTAAGCGATCTCACTTCAAATTCATTTATTTTATGTTTGCGACGTTTTATTGCACGACGCGGAAAACCTCAAACGATATTCTGTGACAATGGAAAAAATTTCGTAGGAGCGGACAGAGAGTTAAACAGACGTTTGAAATCGAGTCAACGAGTTATCGATGAGTTCGTTGCTGGTGAAGGCATTTCTTTTAAATTTAATCCTGCGTACTCGCCCAATTTCGGTGGAATTTGGGAAGCAGGTGTAAAATCTGCTAAATTTCATCTCAAAAGAATCGCGGGCAATTCTAGCCTCACATTTGAGGAACTTACAACGCTCTTTGCGCAAATCGAAGCAATATTAAATTCGCGACCACTGACAGCAATGTCAGCAGATCCTTCTGATCTATCTCCACTTACTCCCGGTCACTTCCTGATTGGCAGACCATTAACCTCGCTGCCATCACCACCTGACACAGAAAGAGTCTGCATCAGCCGTTACCAATTATTAGAGCGTCTTCGACAACATTTTTGGAAGCGATGGACACAAGAATATCTGTCAGATCTTCAGCAGCGAGTCAAATGGAGAACCACATGCAACGAAATTAAAATAGGAGAATTAGTCATTGTCAAGGATGATCAAACACCGCCAATGAAATGGCTTCTTGGCAGAATCACTGCTTTACATCCAGGAAAGGATGGAGTTACTCGAGTAGTAGATATCACTACAAAAAAGGGAGTCATCAGACGCGCTCTCTCTAGAATTTGCGCCCTTCTGGATCAAGAATCCCATAAACTTCTTGAAAGCTCGGCTTTCAAGGGGGGGGAGGATGTTAACAATGATACCACCGCCGCCAGTGAAAACCAGTAGTACCGCAGCGGGGCAGGGTGCGGAGCGCGCGGGGCGCGCGTTCGTCCACGAAGACAGTTGCTGGATTCGACCTCTAACGAACACTAGCGTCACACAGTTGTTCTATTTATAAAATTATATTGTTTTACCGTTAACTTGTATTTATAAACTATTAAACTACAAAAATCTAAGGAACACGCATTTTATTATTTTGGAGTCAGAACAATATCGCCAACACTCATTTTATATAAATGCCAGAGACCATAGATTTGTGTTTTCATTAAAACTAGTTTAGCTTCTAGTACAAAATAATGTGGTAGTATCAAAATTATTTCAGACAACTCAACAGGGTTGCTATTTGCAAGATAGCAGCGCCCTCATTTATTTTCACGACTTTATAGACAAGTATAGTTATATATTGTTGCATAATTATTATATAATTATGACAGTTTCACCAATCAAATGCACAAAATGAATGTTTATGTGAGTTTGTATTAACAGTTCATACTTCCCTAAGTATACATAGCTTGTCTCATTCATACCTACTTTAAAGCCTATATTTTCCATGTTGATGTGAAGCGACTGTTTCTCGGTAAAGTCTAGAACACCGTAAAATATCTATATTTAGTTACGGCAGCCCTGTACGTTATAAGCGACCAGTTTCCGAATGTAGCGCAAATTGATTTACCCCCTTTATCTCAAGTCTAGGGTTGCGAACCTGATTTGAACTACCCAAATGATTAGTTTCTATATCAGTGAATAGAATAACATCGACTTGTTCATTGGTCTAGTGGCTGCAAGCCCGAAAAGCATTCAGTATGAGGTCCTGAGTTCTATTAACAAAGTCGGGCAAAGTGTTATTGATTTTTTCTATCTGGATTTTCTCTGTAGCAGCTCGAAGCCTGGATTCGTCCGAGCATAATAACAATAAGCCTGCTCTCTATAGATGGTACTGCCCAACCCTGCGGGGTTCCACAAGGCGTTATATTATGTAGAATAATATTAGGATGAAATTGTTAGTTGGTGATTGGAAGGTTGTGAAAGAGAAGCCAAATAATACAAGTTGATATCATAGACGCTAAAGTAAGTCATCGGTTTCACGGGTCGATGTTCCACCGTTCTTTGTATATGTATATGATTAATAAGGAAACGTATAGGTAACTATGAATGGTTATTGTCATAATAAAAATAATAATAATAATAATAATCATTTATTTCAGACAAACGTCCATACATTACATAAAATGAGATAAATTAAAATTAATACATTAATAATCATCAAATGTCAAAAATATATCAAAATAATCAATAAACACAAAATCAGAAGTAAAAATAAAAATTCGGAAACAAAAAAATAAAAATAATCACAAATCAAAATTTAAATAACAATAGATAATCATTAAAAACTAAAACCACATTAATAAAATCACATTAAATAATAATCACAGGGGCTAGCATGCAACTGTAGCCACCTTCTTAAAAAAGGCGAGTCCCACCGCTCGGACAACACCTTCAGGAGCCCATTCGAACTGCCACGGGTACGGCGCAGAAGCGACGCACTCCGTTTTCTTATGATACCGTGGAAATCCTCGGTTCTAGCCTCGGCAAACATCGATGACGCACTACAAAACCGTGGCAGCCCCAACAGAATCCTAAACGCGTTGTTGTACTGGACACGCAGAGCGTTGTACGCCCGCTGAGTGAAGTTGGTCCACAGGCTACACGTGTAGAAGGTCTGGCAGTATGCCTTAAATAGGGTTACCTTCACCTGCGTAGAACAACGCGCAAACCTGCGAGCCAACATGTTGCAGCGGACCGACAACGCCCTACGCTCCCTCTCAATATCCGCAACATCAGATAAATCCTCAGTGACCCAGTGACCCAGATACCTACTTGAACCGATCCACCTTGGTCAACAGTGACCCACAAAGAGTGACCGGAGGCACAGTTGAGTAGCTTTTAGCCCCCGCTTTAAAGACCATGTATACACTCTTCCTCGGATTATATCTAAGTCCATGGGCCTCCGCGTAGGATTCACAAACGCTCAAAAGTTTACGAAGTGCAGAGAGCGAGGGACTCAGCAGCACCATGTCATCCGCGTAACTGATGTTGTTCATACAAACCCCATCAATAGAACAACCGACTTTAGTGCTGCTAAGTTCCCCAATCAACTGGTTCATATACAGGTTGAAGAGACGCGGCGAAGTTAACCCCCCCTGCCTCACCCCGCACTCCAACCCGTATACATCCGAATAAGATCCGGCCCATCTGACACTGTTCCGCTGATGACTGTACCAATACTCAAACAATGATATGACATCATGTGACAATGTCGTCTCGTGTCGCAGCTTGTGCCATAGCTTATCATAGCACACCATATCAAAAGCCTTTGAGAGGTCTAAAAAACATGCGTACACAGGCGTATTCCTAGATGTGTAGTACTGAACAGTTTGCTTAAGGCAGAGGATGGCACTCTCAGTCGACAGACCCGGCCTAAAACCAAATTGAGCGTCATTCAGATTTAGGTGCTCACACAACTGTTGATCAAGCAAACTGTCCAATACCTTACCTATGACTGTTGCTAACGAGATGGGTCTATAATTAGCAATATCAGCAGAATCACCAGTCTTATTCTTAATAACAGGAACAATTACAGTATACATTAAATCGTCAGGCAAGTAACTATGACTCATACACAGGTTGAAGAACAAAGCAAGAACTCTTGGCAGATGTACACCAGCGTACCTCAGATGCTCGATGCTGAGCCCATCATGTCCTGGAGACTTACCTCGAACCATCTTCTTAATAACTGCGGCCACATTCTTGGCAGAGAATCTAATGGCAACTTCCCCAGGACATGCCCCAGCATCCAGCACCCGCAACGCCGAACCGAGCGGTGTCTCGACCCTGAAATGTCGCTGGAAGGCACAGGCAATGTCCCGAGGCTCAAGTGCGTCACCGATACTCACAGGAAGGCTCGACTCTGGATTCAAGTCTTTTGTACATTTCCAGAAATCCCTAAAGTTCTTGTTTGCATGATGCTCAGCTATGTTATTCATTTTCATCTGATCTACATTATTTTGACAATATTTCAATCTCGATTTAAATATTTTCCTAGATTCGCGCATATCTTTGAAGACAGGCCCCCTACCAGGCCTACCATGATGTACCCAGGCTTGAAAACAAAGTCGAGCCCTCCTATATGCGCCCGCGACAAACCTGTTCCAACCTATTACCTGTTTATATTTTCTACGGTAAGGTGCACACCTATTACTGCTGCACTCTGCCGCCTTAGACAAAATAAGGGTAACTGAATAGCCACCCGCAGTTCAGATTCAGTAGAGAAAGTTCCAGAACTGAGTAGTTAGATCCACAATCATAGTTTAGAGTCTAAGTTATGGTATTGTAACTTCAGTTCTGACTGTTGAACCATTCTGTGAAATGCCCCGTTTGTTATGGTTTGCAGTTCTAGGACAAACGATATGGCCTGTTCAACAGACGAGCGTTCTGAACTTCTGAATTATCTCCTTTATAGAGGGTACCACAATGTTTTGTCATGTGATACTGTGTGCGTGTGCGGTTGTCTGGAACCACCGTTTAGGACTTTATTGTTGCAGGGTGCGGTTTTTATAGCGCTGTAACTCCAGCTTCGGGTACGAAAAAAGAAATTATAAAAAAGTCTTTATTTCTTTGTTTATCGTGTTGATACAAGTATGTTACTTATATACGATATATCTGTAATGATAGACATGAAAAGAAGATAATTTTATTTATATATAATTTGTTTTTACTTTATTCATATCTATGTAAACAGTACTCTGTGCACTTTATTGTATAATTGCATGGCATACGTGTGAGCACAATGTACTTGCTGTAAAGCATCTATTTGTTGGGTTAGTTTTTTTTGTTGTTTTTTTTTCTTGTTTTTTTTTGTGTGTTTTTCCATAATGGACGCTCTTAGCGTACAATATATTCTGCATCGTTCTCACACGATTGATTTGAAAATGAATGATATAATCAAATATTTGTATCAATAGCTTGATAATTTAAAAGAGTGTCCATGGAGTTTCCTGCCCGTTCTTCTCCATAGGTACCTACTCTTTGGAATGGGCGACTAGCTTCACCTTACTGACTGACCGACCTTCTGACAATTCAAAAGTGCCTGTCATCATCATCATCATCATCATCTCCGCGTATTATCCCGGTCGCATCCGCGGCTTTCGCATTGGAGCCCGGGGTCCGCTTTCCTGCTATTACGCCTCCATTTCGCACGATCTCTGGCATCCTGTGGTGTGAGATTGTTGGCACGCATGTCATCACTTACAACGTCAAGCCAGCACTTCTTTGGCCTGCCTCGCTTGTTCCGGCCCGGCGGAGGCGCCATGGCAAGACATTTGTTACCCACGTAACATGCCGGTTTACGTAAGACGTGGCCGTACCAGCGCAGGCGACTCTCTTGCAGTTTGTTTGCTATGTCACGGACATGGAGACTGCCACGGATGCGGGAGTTCCTGATGCGGTCTTTCCGCGTAACTCCACACATCCACCGCAGCATACTCATCTCCGTGACACGCAGCTCCTGCTTGTGTCGCGCAAGCACAGGCCACGCCTCACTGCCATACAGAAGGACAGGTCTAATGATGGTCTTATAGACCTGTCCCTTAAGCTTAACCGGCATTTTGGGGTCACAAATGACACCTGTTATCTCACGCCATTTTGCCCAAGCAGCGGAAATGCGTGCCTTGACGTCGCAATCAATGTCGCCGGACGCGTGGAACACAGACCCCAAGTATTTAAATTGATCTGTGCACTCGACCCTGTCTCCGCCTATGCACACAGGCATAGGGTCTGTGGTGTTGCTGGCCATGTACACCGTCTTCGCCACATTGAGTTTAAGACCTCCGCTCTCAAGCGAGTTCTTCCACGCATTTACCCCCCGCACCAACCGTTCCCTGTCCGCGTCTGCCAGCGCGATATCATCAGCATACATGAGCACCCAGGGAGGTTGCTCATGTGAATTCTTGATGCTGTCTGACAAGACATCTAATATCACGCTGAACAGGAACGGACTAAGGACGGATCCCTGGTGTACACCGACGGTGACGGGGAAGGGTTTAGTGTCGCCAACAGCGGTCCTAACAACGGAATCGGAATTGAGGTACATGTCTCGAATTATGTCAACATAGGCTTCTGGTACTCCTTTGGACCTCAGTGCCCACCAGATCACCCCCCGAGGGACACAGTCGAAGGCCTTCTGCATGTCTAAAAAGAGCATGTGCAGAGGCGTGTTCTTCGATCTGTATCTCTCCATGGTGATCCTTAGGGCGAAGATAGGGTCCGTGGTTCCGTACCCTGGACGGAACCCATATTGACACGTCGAGACAGAACACTCCTGCCGGATCCGGGAGTCTAAAATCCTCTCAAAGATCTTCATGGTGTGGGACATGACCTTTATACCGCGGTAGTTACCACACTCCTGTACAGAGCCCTTGCCTTTGAAGACTGGAGTGATAATACTCAGCCTCCATTGGCTCGGGATTTTGCCGGACAGGAGCACGCGGTTCAGAAAGTTTGTTAACATGCCCACACCGCGAGGACCCATCGCCTTCCAGGCCTCAATGGGGACTCCGTCAGCACCGACAGCTTTCCTATTCGCCATGCGACGAAGAGCCGTGTGGACTTCCTCAGGCGTTATCGGGGGCACCAATCCAAGGTTCGGAGGGAGTTCCGGTGTCTGCACCTCTTGGTGCTGCTTATTCAGCAGCTCGTGGAAGTACGTACGCCATCTCTCCTTCACCGCGCGATCCTCGCAAAGCAGGTTGCCAGTAGGGTCTTTTACACAGCGGCACTTGGATATATCCTGTGCCGCTTTCACCCTAGAACGTGCCAACTTGTAAATGAGCTTCTGCCCCTCAGACGATTCCAACTTTTGGTAGAGCGGTTCTAAGTGGTCTCGTCTGGCTCTGGCTACGGCTCTTTTAGTGGCACGTTTGGCAACCTTGTATGCGTCGCGATCTTCAGGAGATCCGGTCGCCTGCCACGTTTTGAAGAGGGCTTTCTTCACCCTTGTCTCCCTCTGGACTGTGTCGTTCCACCACCAGGTCTCCTTGTCACTTTTGCGACCGCTCTTAGACACGCCGAGCACCTCCCGCGCCGCCCTAGTAATAGCTGCCTGGATTCTGTCCCAGTGATCTTGGACAGATTCTCCCTCGGTACCAGCGCACTTGTCGCCAAGAACCGATGCGAACTCCTGGTACTTATTTTCATCAAGCAGCCACCACCGGATCTGGCGCCGGCAGTGCTCTACACGTCTACGTTGGGCCTTAACGCAGAGATCCATGACAAGGAGACGGTGTTGTGCAGTAAGACTCTCACCGGGTATGACTTTACAGTTGGCTACTTTGCCGATATGGTGTCTCCTAGTTAGTAGGAAGTCGATCAAGTGTCAAAAGTGCCTGTATCTGGTTTATTTGAAATAAATGCTTTGATTTGATTCGATTCACTACCTGCATTATTTGTCTCTCCTTTCCCTTGGTATTGGTATTCCATGGAAAGGTTGTGTGTAAGAGATCGCTCTTAGCGCTAAGACGAAGAGATTTGACTAAGGAGGTAATCAATGTCTCTAAGGTTCTGATGAGCAGTGGTAGCCTAGTGGTATCGGCCGCGACCTACACATTGTAGGTCGTGGGTTTGAACCCCATCGCTTTACTTTGTATAAATTATTTCATCACCTCTGCTCTCAAAACGGTGAAGGAATACATCGTGAGGAAACCCTTATGTCCTAGAGCTAAAAACTTCGACGACATGTGACATCTACCAAGCCGCAGTGCGCAGTGCTGGGACAGTGCGCCAGTATAATAGAATACGGTCCACTATCTCTCATTGTGAGGAGGCCAGTGTCCCAAAAGTGGGGACAATAAACGCGGTTTTTTTTTTTTTAATAATTATAAACTAGCACTTGACCGCATTCCCGCTTGATGGTAAGCAGTGATGCGATCGTTGATGGTAAAGCGCGCTAGTTTATTAAGAGCCTATTCACTCAGAAAAACTGAGCGAATAGGAAGGAAGACGGCAGTTGAGCGCGGTGATGCAATGTTAAACCCAACAACACGACCAACGGTGCTGCGCGAAAGGGAGATTAATCTGAAGACCCTCCACGACCAAACTCCCAACACAACAACATTAGGCGCATCGTACCCGGCACACATCGCAACACAACTGCTCAGACCCCTCCTCCGAACGGCTTCATCAGACATCATGCCGGAACACGACAAATCGTTTGGCGGCAAGGCTTTGTCTGGTGGGTGGTAACTTCTGCCGGCGGCCGATGTTATGGCCTACCACCGAGAATTATGTTAAGATTATGATTATGTTAAGGTTTCACATAGTTTGAACTGCGAAATCGTATTCAGGAGTTTAAAATTGATAAACTTTTGTTTATTTCAATACCGAAAGAGATTTAAATACAGTACAAATTTTTATATATTCATAAAGTTTATTTTTAGAAGGCCATTACGAGTTCGTAATTAATATTATGCTAACACTTTAGATACACAACGCCAAATACACTACGTATTCCTAACTTTAAATTACATTTTAGAATTTAATCAATACTTTCAAATATTTAAACATCCAAAGCATGTTAGTTTAAGCGTTGAGTATCAGTCCTAAAACAATATTGAAGAGTATGCGAAGGTACTATGACCCCAGTCCTGCACAGGCGATTTTCTTCTTCGGCGATATTTTACGGGGTATTCAACAGTCTGCTTAACGCAGAGTGTTAAAAATCCAACAATATGTTTTATTGAAGCCCTGGGATGCATTTGTTAGGTTCTCAATGCTAATTTCCTGGCGCGATAATTTTATGTTGAGCTAAGGGCTGGACCTGCCGATACGCAGCTCTGCATGATTTATCGGAAAACTATAGTATTCCGCCAGAGTATCAAAGAGGACAGAGATGTTGTTGATTTTATTTTCTTTTATTTATTTGGTCATGGACACTGCACCAAGAAAGCCGCGTCTCGTTAGGTGTGTATCGGGCTTTACCGGCCTTTAGAAGCTTCCATACAACGCATATTTTTAAATAATATAAATAAAATGACGACTTGTTTTTGTGAAAGGTTGGGCACATTTCTTTATTTCTATTTTTAAGTCTCATGCTCAGATTTCCTGTAATAGGAAGCGAGTCTCATTCCAGTCTATTGTCAGAAGATTTTAGCAGCTACTGAGAAATTTTAGATGGAAAATTCTCAATAACACTTTTCACTACTCGAACTCCGACTTCCTGCTCAGTTTACATTTAATGAAGTATTATAAAGCATAATGACAAGAAAACCTTTAGGAGAATTCTTAAAAGGAAGTTCTTTCCCGTCCCGCAAGCAAGGTTTCCTTAGAAATTGACGCTGAAAAGTAAATTTATTAACTTTTACTGGTAAGTAAATTGACTTTCTTTACTTTTCTCTGAGGCAAAATTGAAATGTTTTAATTTTTACCCTTTGACCCAAGGTAAATTTGACATTAAGTTCATTGATTCTATTTCATGTTCATTCATGAGTTTGATTCTATTTCAATATTTTATTGTTTGCTGTAATTTTAACATTTTACATCAACTTTTTTGGAAAGGAGAATTTAAAATCTGTTTTTTTGTAATCATTTCCTTCAAAATGTTTCAGACAGATTTCCAAGTCTGTTTAACTACAATCTTCTAATTTAAGAGTCTTTCGGGAAAAGATGAACTACAATTTCCGAGTATTTAGGAACATATTATAGTATCAGTCTTTTTCGCAATAATAAAATAAAACCATCTCACGCCCATTGATGTAGGATTTCATTGATATCTATGCTCACGCCTTCTAATATACACTGTCTATAAAGTCGTGAAAATACTGCCTGCCTGCGACGTGGAGGCCCCGGGATCGATCCCCGGCCAGGTCATGATGGAAAACGATCTTTTCCTGATTGGCCTGGGTTTTGGATGTTTATCTATATATGTATCTATTATAAAATATAGTATCGTTGAGTTAGTATCCCATAACACAAGTCTCGAACTTACTTTGGGGCTAGCTCAATCTGTGTGATTTGTCCGTATTTATTTATTTATTATTTATTTATATAGCAACCCTGTTGACTTGATTGAAATCATTTTGATACTAGCACATTATTTTGTACTAGAAGCACAACTGGTTTTAATGAAAACACAAATCTATGGTCTCTGACGTTTAAGTAAAATGAGTAAAACAAAAAAAAAAAAAAAAAAAAGACGTGTGGCACTCGGGGACTGCCGCGGTAAAGCTATTGCATAGCATTTTGTATCAATTTATGCAATTATAATTATTTATTTATTTTATTTATGCAGTATTTCTTTTTCTTTGATATTAATTCAAGTCACACTTTTTGAGCGTGGTGACCGATAAGAAAACAAATTTTTCTTTTATTAAATAAATAAAAAGTTAATATTATTTAAAATATTTTTATTATTTTACAATACATGTGGGTTTTATTACCTTACAGTAGCTGTTGGTTATTCAGGAATATTTATCATTGAAACTATAGGTTTATGATAACTGAAATAAGAAACATAAGTTTGCGACTTAATATCCTCTAAATACCTAGAAAATACCGCGTCAATGGTGGTCCCATATTTTGTTGTGGACTCTTGTGGATTTTGATTTTTTTGATTCATTTTCAAATTCAATGTTTTTGATAGAAAAGTTGTCAACCGCTCTGATTTTTTATCAGCGAAGTTAATGTTGAAATCGCCAGCCAAGATAAGTGGAAATTTATTACCATTTGTACCAAGTATTTTCGAGCCTTCTTCAGTGTACTCCAGTAAAGTGCGATGAATAAAATGCTCTACCTCGTCCAATTTTGGATTCGGAGAAATGTAAATTGCTACCATAACTATTTGTAGGCCATTTTTAAGTTTGCATAAGCACGCACAAATATCTCCAACAACTGAGCGCCTAACATTAACATCGCTAACGTGTGCAATATTTATTTCAATATTCGGAGTCATAATATTAGTAATATCATTTTTATTTTGGTAAATAGCTACCCCACCTTTTGAAACAGTATCTCGTTTGAACTGAACAATACAATTAAAATTAGGTATTTCAATTGGATTATCATGCGTCATGCAAGTTTCGGTAAGAAGTAACACATTTGTTTGTCTCGTAACTGAATCTTGTAAATCGTATTTATGACTATTTAGACTTTGGCAGTTGAAAGTCATTATTGAAATGCCATTTCTATTACTAATGAAATCTAATACACTTTGAGCAATCGTCTGAACACTATTTAAAGACAGTCTTTTGAATTCTTGCAACAATTGAAAAAACGGCCGCGTGAGCACTTTTTACTCTATAAAATCACGCGCTTTTATTTAGTAAACAACACTATAAATAATTTAAAAGTCCAATGAAAAATTAGCGTGACATTCATCTTAGCTTTTCCGTTAAAAAAAAAGCTATTTTATAAAAACACTACTAAATTAATTTGAATAAAAGTACTTAATTATATGAAAAGTTTTTAAGGTAGCCATGACAACGTCGATGACGTCTATGACATATCTCTATAGAAGACCTATTTCAGAGAGAAAATTAATCGCAAGTTTAGCACATCGCGACTATCAGTAACATGGCAAGTGTGTAGAACTGAGTTCGCGCCCTGCAATATGCATGCTCTTTTTGAAAATCTATAAATTGTTTTCAAAAGATGTAGTCGCACGCACACAAACATACCGTGCCGAAGACTGCCGAACTGAAACGACGTTAGACGATGGGGAGCGTGAGGTTTTTTCGTTACGGAATTTCTGGATTCGGTCCCCGCGCTCAAGGCCCGCGATAGAAGCTATGCAATAGCTTAAAAATCATAAATATTTATTATTATATGTTTTAACGTGTTTTACCAATGAAAAGTATTCCAAAACATAATAAATGCTTTCATCATCGGATTCCAAATATTCTTTGTTAAAAAGTATTTTCAATGTCAGCTGCGTCACTAACAACGTCTCCGCTACTGCTGTCATCAGCCTGCTATCTTCACTTAAGCGAATAACTAACTCGTACTTAACTTGATAAAGGGTTTACTCTCACATTTTCCTGAAAGATTAAAGATTATTATCTTGAAAGATTAAAGATTATTATATTATATGTAATTTCTATCAGAAGATGGATAGCACTTATTTTAATTTCAAACATGATATAACTCATTTTTAAAATCAGCGGTAAATTAAATCACCTAAGTTATCATATGATCTAGTTATTTTTGTAATCTGACTTATAAATGCGTCATGTCATTTTAGTCTTCAAATCGTTTACTTAGTAAATTTGAAATTTCTAGTAGATAAAAACAAACAGTAACATGATTACATACCTGTTTTAGCAATTATTCAAGCATAAATATCATCCATATTTGACAAAAGTTCAGTTTGGTGTACTAACAAACATTGAGGATAAACTTTAAAAATAATTTCCCGAGCTCCACTCCGGTTTGTTTTTCTCATATTTAACACATTTCTTCGATGTTTTGTTTAAATAGAATTGAAAATTAATTCAAATTTCAATAAATAACATGTCACAACAAATCGATGACTGCCGATGCCTTTCGTTGTATTTGTACTTACTAAGATTTAGTGTTGCTCTACTTGTAAAATATTTAGTTTCAGAAACATCCATTTTCATGACTTTATAGACAAGCTATACCTTGACTAGCTATAGCAGTGTCATTTTGATAGTTCAAAATTAAGCATTTATTTGAAATAGGAACATAGGTAAAAGGCAGTTTTTGGACGTCAAAAAATGACAATAAAATAGAATTGAAATAATTCTAATCGTCCCTATAAAATTGCAGTTTTCGTGTGGAGAAGAATAGGCCAGAAACTCCTCAGTTACTCTTTTATATTATTATATTTGGCGTACATTATTATTGCATATATTTCGATGCTAAGCTAAATTAAACTTTTAAAATATTATTAACCTTAAGACCAGACTTAACGGCTTTTCAATCCAAGAAAGCCATGTTTTGATTTCCGTTTACTTTAATAGGAAACCATAAATGAGGGTATATTCAAATTTCACACCGAGCCATAGATATGAAAATACTTATCTATAGCTAAATTCATTTCATTTACAAGGGATTATTTTTGTTTAATGAAAATGGTTGATTGAACTACTGTTGATCAAGCGGAAAAACATGGCGCATGTTTTAAATAAATGTTTAAACGTTATAAGCAAGAAATACTTAATTTAATGTTAAAATCGAGTGCTACAAATAATGAAACGAATTGGCAAATTATAGTTTTGTAACTTACTATTGTTACTTGCAATTGTTGTAAGAGAAGGGTAATGACTTCGTAACAGCGACGCCATTATGATTATCAAAAAAATGCCAAGCCGCTGTGAAGGCATATTAGAAACGACAATTTTGTGAAAAAGTTGTTTTTCATCAGAATAACTTGTGAGTACGATTTGTTTTATTATTTGAGATTTTAAGGCTTATTTATTGTGTTTGTAATCGCTATTAAGCGATGAGAATAAAAATGAGCGGTAAATTAATTGGGATTATTCATTTTTGCTATGTCTGAGCCTAGCGGTGGAGATATTGGCGTCCACTCTGTTGACGTCACGGTTTCTAAAAATTCGTATGAGCACGGTGCTCCGGTGTTAATATACATATGTATAATAGGTAATAATTTGCGACGACTATGTGCCTAAAATAAAATACAATTACTACTCCACAATTGGTAAAATGAAAGCATGACAAATAAATTAATAGATAACATAAATAATGAAAAAATACAAAATAAACAACTAATGAATTGAAAGTAAAAAGCCTTTGAAAACAAGCTTTTATTAAAAAGAAAACAAAACTTTTACATTAAAACTTTTACTTTGAGTAATTTCATATTATGTGTAATAAGATTTGACACAATTAATTCTATATAAAAGGTTATTGCGAGATTAAGTTCTAGTAAGTACATACTTTGTGTGTTCGTACTTACGCGTTATTCACTTAGAAAATTTCAGGAGATTAAAATATAAATTGTGATGTATCCCACGGGGTCTAGTCCTTTCATTTTTGCATTTAGAAAATTGCAGTTATTATAATATTACGAACAGACATTTTAATTGTATTTTTTGTGGAGACCGTACAGATGTTATGCTAGTGTACTTTGGAAATCATTCACTATTTTATAATTTATTTTTAGAAGCTATAATTTACATTATAATCTCATTTCTGTTTGTATTGTTTAGTTTTGCTATTGAACTTGTTATTTGACGTTTTGTCGTTGATCTTCAGTTTATTATTAATCTGACAAGCTCTGCCGTTCCGCCCCGAGCGGGAGAGGTCATTTGATGATTTCCCAAATTCCCATTCCCAGGCTCGTTCTACAAGTGAAACTCTTCATATGCTCTCGACTTACTTAACAATTCATTCTTTTTTTACTGTTCTATCAACTTACTCCTGCCTCCCCATAGGCGACGCCTATGCATAATAATGAAACAAAAACTAAATGTTATGTAGTGTAACTCTGAGACTACATATTATGAACTTACTTAGTACTTCAGATATATATACAGAGTAGTGCTGACAATACGACAATAAATGAAAACACGAACAGTGCTGGTTCATAGGAATAATCCTAAACCTAGCATCAAAAATAAAAAACATGAAAATTTCACATAAAGTAAATCGCATAAAATTGCAAACGGAATAGAACATCCTTTAAAAACATTGGTTCACTGACCTCCGATCGGCAACAACGCGATCCTGTATCGACCTGCTTTTTTCGCGCCATTATTATTTGGTACCGCAAGGCTGCGGCGGTCATTAATCTGTAAGCGCTTCTTAATCAACATGTACATCATGTAGAAAATGTGAAAAATGAAAAATAATTTCCTGTGACTAAACTAATGGACATATTTATATAATTTTTTATGGGTAGACTGAGAATGTGTAGAGGTACCTACACGATGTTTAATTTATTGTCGTAATGTCAGCACCACTCTGTATATAGAAGGACAGCTTTTGTAGGGCGTGGCCACAATAAATTAATAAAGATTTTGACTACTATGTACCACTATGTAGTCTGTAAAATGAAGTTAAAAATAATCCTAAACTTATCATCATTTTATCACAAAATATCCAATATAATACTATAAGTTGTATAAACAATCGAGCTGAGTGTTGCTGACGATACAAGATGAACAAAGATAAATCTATTTACGGTAGATTTGAGCTGCAGTCCGCTCGGCTGGGCTGAACCAACGAACTGAGAGGTATAGGATATCTTATGAACAATATTGGGACTTGGAAACAGACTTATAGAGTAAGTTAAGTAACTTGGTAACCATTATTGGTTTTGAAAGGTTTTGGTGTGGAATCAGGTACAGGTAGATAGGTAGTACATACATATATATAGTGTATACAATATGTAACAAAAACCCTGTTGTTTTATGTATCGGCATGCGGACGTAATAGACCGCGTCATTTATAAAAATTGTTCAATAAAAATAATTAAAATAAATATTTAAGAAAGCGTAACAGACAAATCAAATCAAATCAAAATCAAATCAAAAGTCATTTATTCAAATTAGGCTGGCACTTTTTGAACGTCAATATTACATAAGACAGTCCCCCAAAACGCCCACCCATCGACACTTCCTAGTGCTTTCGCTGGGAAGAAGAAGTGGCGGAACAAACTCCCCAGCAGCACAGCTGTCTGTTCATTTAAAAAAAAAACACATGTCTTTATACAATACTATGTATAGTGATGAACACGATAAAATACAACAACAATGAAATTATTTACCATATGCCAGCTACCACGCCAAAATACCAGCAAAGCAAAACAATATATTTATATTTAAATGAAAATGTAATTAACTAAAACTTGTTACTTAACTAAGAAGCCCCAGGCATAAAGGGCGTGACAGCTTACATATTTATGTAATGTAAAAAGTAAATTATATGAACTCATATAACGTATCAATAAGCTAATTCCTGAGAAAGAACACAAACATTGTCCTGAGTTAAGCAGAGCGACCAGCTATTCTTATCATTTAAATAATCATTCACGGAATAATACGCCTTCGAACAAAGCTTGGATTTAATTTGTGCTTTAAATGCATTGTAGGGCAAGTCTAGCAAAGCAGAGGGTATCTTGTTATAAAAAGCTATACCAAGCCCAACAAAAGAGTTATGAACCTTTTGAAGTCGGTGAAAAGGGGCTCGCAGTTTGTCCTTGACAGACAGTCAGAGTTACTTTCGCATTTGTAATATTAGTATGGATTATAAACTAGTGCTTGACCGCAATCCCGCCTGATGATAAGCAGTGATGCAATCGTTAATGGTAAAGCGCGCTAGTTTATTAAGAGCATAGGCTCGTAATAAACTAGCGCGCTTTAGTAGCGCTAGAGTGAATAGTCACTCTAGCCTTGAAGACACTCAAGTTGTATTCCGACGGAACACCGCCGCTGGCAAATTTGAGTTGATGCAGTAAGTTTCTATGTCGATAGCTATACGGATAGGAAAATGTCAAAGTAAGTATGTCACACACGTCATGTCACAACACGTCACACCACGTCTTCTTCGAGGAAGATAATGATGAGATACCTATGTATCAGGAATGTATGATGATACCTATGTAAAGGATGTATCTGACATCGACGCACAAACGACTTCCATGGATCCAGTACACGATTCTGAACCCCCCCAGTGGAGGAATTTTGCGTCGGCTTTTTCACGATTTAAAAAAAAAAATATGCAGGTTTTTCACTCTAGACCGTTCATAATTGCTATACTTTTATAACCCAAAAAGATTTTAAAGTGAAAATTAATTAATTAGTTAATTATACAAAAAAGCACAACGTGAACAATACTAGAAAAACTATCCTATCAGCTGATTTATTAGAGTTCGCGTTAGGGGTCAACGTCATATAGTGTGGCATGCTTGCAACGTTCAAAGGCCGCGCCGATCCTTTTTTTTAAACACTATTATTTCTGTAACCGCTCATCAACGACATAAGTGACTATCATAATTTTGTTAGTGGCATGCGGTCTAGCCTTTTCGCGAAGTTTGCGTTACGATGTCAGATACATCCTGTATATGCATAAATCGTAAATTTTTTGGACTAGTTAATGATGGTTTTTTTATTCTATATTTACCTCACTGTTGTGCATGGATCACCTCCACAGCTTTCCACGCCTCGCTATTTGTTGCCTTTTTTTTTGTTGGGATGGGAAATCATCAAATGACTTCTCCCGTTCTGGGCGGAGCGGAAGGTCGTGTCAGACTTTTCCTGACTAAAACCCACCCGTGTTTCTTCACTTGCCTGTGCGACGGCCAGGGCCACGGTTTCTTGTTTAAGCAACCCGCAACCCTGACCCAGGAGGCATCGGTCTTCGTGGACCCCGTCACGATGTGCTGACATCTCTTTGAGGCGCGCGTGAAACACGACGTGCCATCGTCCATGACTGATGTATTATTATAATTAAATCTAGGCATCCAGACGACCAGTTACTGCTAGTAAAAACTTTCGAGCAAGATGTTATTAGTCATAACATAACAATGCTCATTATTAAACCATAACAAAAGACAAGTGAAAGGATAGAAGTATGAACAATTGTTGAAGAGTGGGTGTGGTATAACAAGTGCTGCTAAACACAGGTACACTTCATAATAGTTAAGACACCACAATGGTACCGTATGTAAACAGTAACAGGTTCACGACATAGAGTCATAGAACGAGCCCAAAATGTGGGTTAGTGGTACATAATATTTATATCCATATCTAGTAATAACGTTAATTATTATACTTTTTTCGAAATAACATAAAAAGCTAGTGCTGGACCGCAATCCCGCCTGATAGTAAGCACTGATGCAATCGTTGATGGTAAAGCCCGCTAGTTTATTAAGAGCCTACTCACTTTAGTCTTGAAGACACTTAAATTGTAGTCCGACGGAAATACCGCCGCTAGCAAATTGTTACAGTTCCTCTATGTACGCGGTATAAAAGAAGAGGCGAAACGCTTCGTTCGAAGCGTTGTGGTGTCAACAACGTAAGGGTGGAAACTCGCCGTACGACGGGTTGTCCAATAATGGAACGGAGATGGGGTACTCGGTGATAGGCCATAACATCGGCTGCCGGCAGAAGTTACCACCCACCAGACAAAGTCTTGCCGCCAAGCGAATCGTCGTGTTCCGGTATGATGTCTGGTGAAGCGGTACGGAGGACGGGCCTGAGCAGTTGTGTTGCGATGTGTGAAGACTCTCCAGATCAGTCTCCCTCTGGGTTTCATCACCTCGCTCAACTGCCGTCTTCCTTCCTATTCGCTTAGTTTTTTGAGTGAATGGGCTTATTAAACTAGCGCGCTTTACTATCAACGATTGAATCACTCCTTACCATCAGGCAGGATTGCGATCAAGCACTAGTTTATAATTACTAAAAAAAAGTGAAGTTATACAATTCCCTCACACACTCTCCAAAATGCATCCTATAGAACACCGACAGGCTGGTTAATAATAATAACAGTAATGTTAAGTAACGTCGGAGTTCATCTGAAACATTGGACTAATTAAATATAAGTTAATATTTTAATTATATTACTACGAAATAGGCTATAAATAATCTAAGTGAGTAGTCGGCGACTGGGAGTTGAGACTGCATGTCGGCAAGCTAAGATCCCACTCTAGGTGGATAGACGGCCTTAAAAGATTGGCTATGATTAGTTCAAATCAAAGTAATTATTTCAAATAAAAAAATTACAGGTATTTTTGTCAAAGGTTCGGTCAGTAAGTATGATGAAGGTAGTCGCCCATTTTAAAGCGTAGGTCTCTATGGAGAAGAAAGAAAAAGAAAGTCACGCATACGCTTTTAAAATCGTTACAAACTATTTGAATTTATCAATAATATAATGATATGTAATGTGCGGGTGGATTCTAGGTTAGGCAAGTACCAACGTAACTTTTCTAAGTTATAAGTACTTTCTAAGTATATCATGGACACCAATGGCTGATTACAAGATGAAGGAAAACATCCTGAGGAAACCTGGACTTTAAGTCTGAAATCGCCAACCCACATTGAGCAAGCGTTGTGATTACGCTTAATCCTTCTCTGTATGAGAGGAGGCGTGTGTCCAGCAGTGGGATGATAAAAAAAAGTTTGATGATGATGATATACTGGATACGGTAAGCAGATGATAGAATGTTGTGTCACAGCTTGGGAGAGGCAAATGACCAATACTTTTACAGTATTGAGATAGGCCGAGTTGATTGATTGAATTGAACTAAAACTATATGAATTCCTGAATTTGGAACTTGATAAACCTTCTTCCGTGGTAAATTACGTGTTGGAAACTTGCAAATTATCATACATATCTAGAGTTTTGTTCTTTCCTAACGAAAATAATATTTTTATTGCTAGAACGAAAAATACGCTGACCCCTATAATTTCGCCTGAACAGATAGGTAACAGAGGTTAACAGGAATCATAAAGAAAACAAAACACTGGCCACGACAAAGGAATGCCATAAAACAATAGAGAAATAAAACTGGATACAGGATCGGCCTTATAGCCCAGTGTAGGTGTACCGTCAACAACAACAGTAGAGTAACATTTGTTTTCAAAGTTTTAATTACTGAGCAAAATAATTATGATTTCGAAAACTATGTAGTGTTAATCAATGCTTGGGGTTTCACTGCGTGATCAAATCAGAAATGAGGAGATCCATAGAAAAACCAGAGTAACCGACATAGCCCGAAGAATTGTAACACTTAATTGCCCGTAGGACCGATGCTCGACGGGTCCTCGAGTCTCTCACTGGGTACCCACTGCCTACCCAATGTGTACCCACTACGTACCCACTGCATACCCACAGCGTACCCACTGCGTACCCACTGCGTACCCACTGAGTACCCACTGCATACGCACTGCGTACCTACTGCGTACCGACTACGTACCTACTACGCACCGACTACGTACCTAATACATCATTAGTAATAAAATTGTATAACGCACTCGCAATCCTTTGAAAACTGTACCTGATCTGATATGGGTCGATGTATATTGCCGAATTTTCAAAATAAAACGTTTGTAAAGGAATAAATGATTTTATTGAAAGGGTTTTGTTTATGTTACCTTATTAGGCGTGAAAGGTGTGTTAGCTTTTATATTTTTGACGCTCACTGTACCCTTGGTTGTGTGTGCGTCACAGGCCTGTCTTGCCCGTCAGCAATACAGGCCCTGTGGGAGACACCGTTCGAAATTGAAAACTGAACGAATAGCTCTTGTCACATGCCGGGAAAATTGCACATGCAAGGCATTTTGTGAACGTGCAACTACAAGGCTGATGATTGTGATTGTACGTGTAGCATTCTAAGGTTTTATTTCGGTTTTTGGCTAAACATGAAGGGAATGAAAGTGAGGTTATGGTAGAAATAAAACAAAGCTCTAGAAATACCCCCTTATACATACATAAACGTTGCTTAAGGCTAACTAGGGAATAGCGATTCTTTAATCATACATTTTTGTCGTTGTAACGCCATTTTAATTTAATCATCGTTTATAAATAAACCCCTTAAATACTATGGTGTTTATTCATAAACGATGATTAAAGTTAAGTGACGTGCAAAGTCAAAAATGCCACAAATCATTAGTTAACTTTAAGCAACTTTTATGAATAAGGGGGATAGAGATTATAATCTCTGGTTTTTTTCCTCTTTTCACTTAGGTATATAATATAGTTATTTCAAATGAAGTATAGATTATGGAGGTCAAATATTCAGCCATTTCGTGTATAATACTGATATTCAAACTCGTCCAGTTGGACTGAAAATTGATTCTTTACATAGTTGGGAAAACGCTAGATCTGTCGTTTACTCAATTTTCAATTAATGAAAACATCATGCTATAAGTTTGACGTGCCTGTGTCTCATAGCTCCCGAACGGATGTACCAATTTCGTTTTGTTTTGTTTTCGAGTTGAATGATATTTACAAGCTAACAAGCCACAACATTAATGAAAATAACGTTCCAATATTTTTTTTCTTCTCTTTGGCTTCGCACGCTTTGTGCATTCAGCCAATGTCAAGTGTTGGTTCCAGTAATCTATTGGGTGCTAACGACGTTTGACATCCAATAGCCAAAGATTTAAATCGTTATATTCGTCCTTCGGTGTAAAATGTTAGTTGAATTTCCGTTTTGTTTTTACGACTCTGATCAAGTGACTTGACCTGATTGTGGTAGAATGAAACATTATTTAATCATGTGTGCTCACTCTTAGAATGGATATTGTTTCGCGTAACGGTAAGGGTAAATCTAGCGATTGTTGATTGAAATCTTTACGAATAGCTAAAAACGGGCCGCTTGAATGGCAAATGGTGGCCCTCGGGCTTAAACGAAAAAGCTTTTACTCCAAAACGTTGGCACCTTTCCAACCCCCCGCGTCCCTATGATCCGTAATTACGTTTTATTTACACACACAATAAAATCTGCAATTAGAATAAACAAGAGTAAAATAAAAATGTTTATTTGTAAAAACAAGGTTCGGACGATAAATGTAAATCGCGTTCAAGTACGAACGAAATTCACTTTTTAAAAAAAAAAAAAAACGATGTGTGCATTTCACACACGGTAGAAGAATAACTGTAGGTTTTGGTAATGATCATACTGATACAAAGTTAGATAATTATTTTACATATTATTCGAATCCAGGGTGTATCTGACATCGTAACGCAAACTTCGCGAGGAGGCTACACCGCATGCCACTAACAAAATTATGATAGTCATTTATGTCGTTAATGAGCGGTTACAGAAATAACAGTGTTTAAAAAAAGTGTAGGCTCGGCTTTTGAACGTTGCAAGCGTGCCGCCGTACGGATTTGTAGGTATGACGTTGATCCCTGATGTGAACTCTATTAAATCAGGTGATAAGATAGTTTTTCGAGTTTTGTTCACATTGCGCTTTTTTGTGTAATTAGCGAATTAATTAGTTTTTACTTTTAAATCTTATTGGGTTATAAAGGTATAGCAATTATGAACGGTCTAAAGTAAAAAAAAGCTGCATATATATATTTTTATTTATTTCAAATATGAGGAAAATAAAACTAGATGTTTATTTAAACAATTTTTTTTGAATTTCGTCAAGAAATATCCCGCCAATTTATGTCGACTTTTTAAATTTTAATAATGGAACACGGCCTAATTGTTGCAATTTATTCTGTTCAAAGAAGTTTGCGCTAAGTTCACACTGTCTGTTTAGAAACTCACATGGCCGCAGCATTTTTTATTAAAACTTTTCATAGCTGACAGCAGTTATATTTATAAAGTTCATTCCGGTTCTTAGGTGGGTAGTAATTTAGTAGGGAGATCAGATCATAGATTATTTAGAAGACAAAAAAGCTTGGGACTGAGCTGCTCGCTCTGTTAAGCATTGTTATTAAGCAATATGCATAATTATAAGGTAAATTATTGTAAACGTTCTCATTTTTAATGTCTGGACTTGAAAAAAGACAATGATATCTGAGTTTGTTATTCGGCTATTTCTTCTCAGAGGTTAGGAAATGCCGGCTTCATCTAGTTAAAAAAAAAAAAAAAAACATGACGTGTCAAAGTGATCGGTGATCCTACTTGCTTAATAAATGATTTCATTTATGTGTAGTCGAGTATCGTATTCATAAGCTCTTTTCATTTCAATCGTAAAGGTACAGGTAAATACACACATCAAAAGTGTCTAGGGATCAAGCATTTTTATGCGGATTTCTTGAGATTGAGATGTGGCTTTGTAATAAATTTATGATTTTATAAATTTATATGGATCCTTTTTGGTGCATTTCATAATTTGAATCAGGAACTGTGAATCAAATTCGAGTAAAAGATGAAAATCAGCTGTCAATATTTTCCCTATAAAAACATACAACGCATTGAAGACATTATTAGTGCTACTGTTTCCCTACTACTGATTAAAACCAACGTTATTATGGAGCGGCGACGTCATTTAAGCAGGGAAGAAATGCTCAGAGCCGTGGGAATGATAGAAGCTGGTTCCCGGCAACGTACTGTGGCTTTAGCTCTGAATACAAGTCAGAGTGTTATCAGTCGACTTTGGACACGTTACCGAAGCACTGGTACCGTGGCTGAGCGCCATGGAGGACGGTATCGCTGTACCACACGGAGACAAGACCGATACATTCAAATCTTAACTCGAAGATATCCAACAATAACCGCCATGATGTTAGCCGTGAGGCTTCATCACTCTTCAGGGAACTTAATTAGCGACCAAACAGTCAGAAACCGCTTGCATGAAGTGAACCTTCATTCCCGAAGACCGCTACGGGTACCACCTATAGCAATGCACAATCGTAGGATTCGATATCAATGGGCTCTTGAACACAGAAATTGGGCAGAAGAACAATGGCGTTTCGTGTGCTTTTCTGATGAGTCTCGTTTTGGTATGAGACCGGATACAAGACGTATACGACACTGGAGAACCCCTGGACGCCAACAGCGATTAAAATCCTGCCAGGAAGTCCATCCTTATAGTGGTGGAACCATCATGGTATGGGCGGGTATTTGGATCGGCGGAAGAACTGAGTTAATTTGGATCAGAGGCAACCTCAACGCTCAAATTTATGCTGAAACGATTGTATCAGACGTCATCGTTCCTCTACAAGTGCAAATCGGTCCCTTATTTCGGTTAATGCATGATAATGCACGACCGCACACCGCAAGAGTTGTAAGACAGACTCTCGCCGCAGCTAACATCAATGTCCTGCCCTGGCCTGCTCAGTCGCCAGATTTGAACCCGATTGAGCATGCATGGGATATGCTACAGAGAAGAGCTCTGCCGAATATGGAGGGTATCCAGTCGCAAGAAGACCTTTTTTTGTTGTTGCAACGAACATGGGCGGCCATTCCACAGCGTGATTTGGATGAACTCATTTTGAGTATGCCAAACCGATGTTCTTGTGTTGTTAGTGTTCGCGGTAGAAACACGGATTATTAATTGTTTAAGTTACCCAATAAAATTTTAGAGAAAACTGTTATTTCAGTCTTTTTTTCGAACTTTTGTGTTAGTGGTTCAAATGTCAAATATCCCTTTATTAGGAAAATGGCAAATTTCTTTATTAATGCAAAGGTGACTTGGTTTATCGTTACTGTGACAAACGAAAACACTTTATTTGATGAATCCTTAAAGAAAATTTTAATTAATATCAATCAGGAGAAAAGTTATTGCAAAAATATATGTTGATCCCTAGACACTTTTGATGTGTGTATTAAAGGCATGGCCCCACGGCGGCGCACGCAGGTTACACACGTGTATTTAGCTTTGCTTTGTATGAAAATGTATGTCCACTGAAACCCACGGAGAGGCTACGCATGAAATGACGTCATCGATACATGGATGGTTACTCGCCTGATGGTAAGCAGTGATGCAATCGTTGATGGTAAAGCGCGCTAGTTTATTAAGAGCCTATTTACTATAGCCTTGAAGACATTAATATTTCTTATCCTCCTGTATTTTAGTAGACAGGTAGTTTTCAAGCAGAATTATGTAAGTTTATGTTATATTGAACAGTAGACAGGTAGTCTTCAAGCAGAATTATGTAAGTTTATGTTATGTTGAACGGTAGACAGGTAGTCTTCAAGCAGAATTATGTAAGTTTATGTTATGTTGAACAGTAGACAGGTAGTCTTCAAGCAGAATTATGTAAGTTTATGTTATGTTGAACAGTAGACAGGTATACTTAAAGCAGAATTATGTAAGTTTATGTTATGTTGAACAGTAGACAGGTAGTCTTCAAGCAAAATTATGTAAGTTTATGTTATGTTGAACAGTAGACAGGTAGTCTTCAAGCAGAATTATGTAAGTTTATGTTATGTTGAACAGTAAACAGGTAGTCTTCAAGCAGAATTATGTAAGTTTATGTTATGTTGAACAGTAGACAGGTAGTCTTCAAGCAGAATTATGCAAGTTTATGTTGTGTTGAACAGTAGACAGGTAGTCTTCAAGCAGAATTATGTAAGTTTATGTTATGTTGAACAGTAGACAGGTAGTCTTCAAGCAGAATTATGTAAGTTTATGTTATATTGAACAGTAGACAGGTAGTCTTCAAGCAGAATTATGTAAGTTTATGTTATATTGAACAGTAGACAGGTAGTCTTCAAGCAGAATTATGTAAGTTTATGTTATGTTGAACGGTAGACAGGTAGTGTTCAAGCAGAATTATGTAAGTTTGTGTTATGTTGAACAGTAGACAGGTAGTCTTCAAGCGGAACTATGTAAGTTTATGTTATGTTGAACAGTAGACAGATAGTCTTCAAGCAGAATTATGTAAGTTTAAGTTATGTTGAACAGTAGACAGGTAGTCTTCAAGCAGTATGTAAGTTTATGCGTTGTTTGCTATAACAAACAACGCATACTCTTACCGAACTCGTAACAAAGTTAACGTACCTACTTTATGAGAATTTATCACGACTCCACCGAACTTCATATGTAAGTTTCTAAGTAATTATAGTAGGAAGAAATTTCGTTTAAGTAAATACAAACTAATTTATAGTTTGTATTTACTAAACGAAAGACGAATTTTATGCTAGCAGAAGGTGCATTTATATAGGTTGAGGAAAAAGTCTAAAAAAGTCAATGCCGGCCAGATACAAATAGTAGGTTTAGCCAAAGAGATTTTATTGCAAGGAGAAAAGACTTTTTCACCAAATAGTGATATTTATTATATTGTATACTAGATGCGGCCTGAGGTTTTACACGCATAAATTTGGATCCCGTGGGATGAAAACCTATCCTACATGCTAATCTTGATTAAAATGCACCAGACGTGTGCCAGATTTCACCCAAATTTGATCAGTAGCTTAGTTGATATCATGAGACTTAAATAATTAGTCCTCTGCCTGACCCTTTGCATAACAAGATTCGATCCTGTGAGAATATCATCAGTATGGGAAGTCAAGTAGCCTTTACATAATAAATGTACCTAATAGAATAGAATACTCTTTATTATGTACACCATATAGATTACAGAACATAAATATAAAGATTTTACAAAGGGTGACACAATGGGCGGTCTTATCGCTCAGAGCGCTAGATCAAAATGAAAAATAATTTGTGCAAATTACGCTGAGAATCAGCACGTTTGGAACGTCCAAATTACTAAAGACAGTCCCTTAAAACGCCCGCCTTCACCATTTCCTAGTGCTTTCGCTGGGAAGTAGAAGTGACGGAACAAACTTCAAGACACCTGTCTGTATAAAATACTAGGAAAGTAAAGTAACTAACATAACAAGACAGAACAATAAAATAAATTATTTACCATAATCGAGCTGGCCATGCCAATATTATATATATGTGTTGTGCCAGCTAAGATCAATGGCGATTACAAACACACTACCTACAAAAATGCAAAGGATTTTGCGTATTCCGAAACTACAGGACGCCACATCCACATGCTATGCGATCTACGATACTTACATAATTGTTTAACTTAGTCCACATTTGTACATCTGGGCGCAGAACCCTTGTTCGCAAACTAAACTGTGCAACGTAATATTTCTTTATGCGAAACCTGAATACAGTTTGTTCAGAATAAGCAACTGAATCGATTCCAATCAGTTTTACACCATGTTATTTTTTTCCCAAATACATTTAGAAATTGTGGCTGTGTGGTTACCGAGACCGCCACGCAGCTTACGGTAGATACAATAGTAGGTTACGGTAGGTATAATAGTACGCGCAACAGCTGACGCCACAGATCAACGCTCCGCTCGGGCGGACGAGCAGAGCGTTGGCCATATTTTTGTTGGAACAACCAAGTAGGAGAACAAGCTCATAACTTTGTGGTTTTTCATGATATCTTAATAAAATTTTGCATGGTGCATGACTTAATTCCCCCATCTCCGTTCCATCATCAGACGACTTGTCGTAGCGGCGATGTTTCCATCTAATTACAATTTAAGTGTTTATCACTGCTTACCATCAGGCAGGATTGCCGTCAAGCACTAGTTTGTAATTATAAAACAAAAATGTATGGATCGCTATGAAAGCTAGTTGTTGGTTTTTCTACGGCGCGATTTACAAGACCCCAAAGAAACCATAACGTGTACAATGAGCTCTAAGGTGCACTTCAACGCCAGTTCGTCATTATCACCTTTTAATCACTTATGTCATCTTCAAAACCCCAATAAATATAGGAGCTAGTTTGCACAAAAGCAAATTGTAATTGCAGTAGACACAGAAATACAGCCAGAGGGAAGATGCTAAAGTAGACGATATTGAATTCTTATCTGGGTGTCATTACGTCGGAACTAGCTGGCTGGCTCACTGCGGATATTGCGCTACCGATTCCGACCCGATACATGTACTGGCGGCAAAGGAAATAAGTGTACAGGGAGTGGAACTTGCTGGCTATTTTGACAGACGTTTATTAAACACTCATTAGGTCAATAGAGGTTTAAAGAACACCGTGGAAAGTTTACTCATTCTTCATAGGAAGTGGAGGATCTTCGGAGTAGATGTAGATTTGTGTCGGGACGTTGAATATTGTAGATGTTGCTATGCTATGCTAGGTACAAGGTCCAACTTCGAAAAAGAGGTCAATCGTCGAATCCAACTCGACTGGGCTGCTTTCGGGAAGCTACGTAGAATCTTCTCGTCCGAAATACCGCAGTGTCTCAAGATAAAAGTCTTCGACCAATGTGTGTTGCCAGTGATGACTTATGGAATTGAGACGTGGTCGCTAACAACGGTTAAGAAGGCTCAAAGTCACTCAAAGGGCAACGGAGAGGGCTATGCTTGGGGTTTCACTGCGCCATCGAATCAGGAATGAGGAGATCCGCAGAAGAACGAGAGTAACCGACATAGCCCGAAGAATTGCAACACTAAAGTGGGAGTGGGCTGGACACATTGCCCGTAGGATCGCTGCCCGATGGGGCCGACGGGTTCTCAAGTGGCGAAAACGCACCGGAAGACGTAGCGTGGGTAGGCCCCCGACAAGGTGGACCGACGACCTGGTGAAGGTCGCGGGAAACCCCGTGGTTTCCCGCGACCTTCACCTCCCGCCCGGTCCTGCGCCTCCCGTATCCAGATACGGGAGGCGCAGGACCGGTCGTCGTGGAGAACCTTGGGGGAGGCCTATGTCCAGCGGTGGACGTCTTTCGGCTGAAATTATGATGATGATGCTAGGTACTTAAACTCTTCTTGTGTGATGCAAGATTTTGCGTGACGGTAGTATGATGCGTAGTTCGAATGTGTGCGATGTGGATGCCGCCATGATTGTACGAAATATTTAGTTGGGGCTTACATAAATAAAGTTTGTTATTTTCGTCTGTCGTTTAATCCGAAAAGTGTGGGACCGGTTGTTGTAGCGATGTTAGGTCCCGTAGGCTCCATCTCTTCTCAGAATTATTTTTATAAGAAATTTCGAATTCATCTTACTTGTTTTATTTTTAAACAATCCGTATATCCTATTTATAGAGTAATTCGCAGATCTCTTAATAATAATAAGGCATTTTGGAAGAATTCATTTAAATTCATCACTATTTTATAGTGACTGAGGTGATGATTTTAGTCAATGATCGGATTTGAAGAAAAGTTTTTTATATATTTTCTTATTAGTTCAGTAGATTTCAATAGCCTTCATACGGACGACAGCAGGTCAAGCTGCCCGAAACTGTTAAAAAATTTCCAATCAACATTGAGCCTTACTGCTTTAGAGATCAAGTTGAAAATTTAATAAGGAAATCTGACAAATTGTAGTAGCTTAATGTTTTGTCGTCTATATATCTCTTTTGCCGTGTATACTCGTAGTTGTATCGTTTGAAGCCAGTTCAATATTTTCAATGTTTGTTTTATTTTCTTCCGTACAAAGTCCGTTTTATACGATTTTACCATTGGCAATGTGTTTTTGATTAACTCAAGTTACCCTGAGGTTATACAAGCAGAAAAATCTTTGTAATTTTGAATAGATTATTCGGAGGTCGAATCTTCAAAGGCACGATACGCTACGATAATCTTAACAAATGCTTTTGATGTATTCTCGGAAAATTTATCATTTACAACTGATGATTTTCCTTCATAAATTTGATTATTTATGCACCACAGGCAGGGTACCAGGGATATGGAATCGTAAACTGTAACCATAAATTGAGCACGTGATTCTAGACTCTTGCAGAGATTGTTTTCGTCTATTACCCTAAAGAATGATCGCCAGCCTATCCGTGATATATAGGATGCATTTTGGAGAGTGTGCGAGGGAATTGCATGACTTAATTCCGTACGGTGAATATTATCCTTTGCGTTGTTGACACCACTACAATCCGGACGAAGCGTTTCGCCTCGTTTTTTATACTACGTACCTACACTGAGGGATTGAAACAATTTCCCAGCGGCGGTGTTTCCGCCTGACTACTATTTAAGTGTTTTCGAAGCTAGAGTGAATAGGATCTTAATTAACTAGCGCACTTTACCGTCAACGATTGCATCACTTTTTACCATCAGGCGGTATTGCGGTCAAGCACTAGTATAAACTTAAAAAAAAAATAGAATCAGCTATGTTAGAGGAAAGTGCAATATCTACACAGTCAAAATATATGGAAAAACATTTTTTTTTTTAATTAGGTCTTGTAAAAATTTATAATTTGGTAGTTAGGAACGCACGACAGCAGGTCAAGCTATCCCAAACTGTCAGATATTCACAATCAACCTTGAGGCTTAATACTTTGGAGATAAAGTTGAAAATCTAATAAGGAAATCTGTAAGATCGTAGTAACTTGATGTGCTCTCGTCTGTACATGATTTAAGTGAGTACCCATTTCTCGCCTGCTTTGAAAAAGAATCAGCTGTCATGGGAAAATCCAATACCTACGCGTTTTAAATATATAGACAAGCGTTTAAATTTTTTTAATAAGCTGCGTAGGTGTCATAACCTCATTTTGTTTCCTACAACTTTTTACAAACCTATAACAACTCTTCTTTGATATTTAATCATACATAAGTATATGCATGTATAAATAACAAAGAAGAGTTGTTTATTATAAGACAATGCTTTATCATTTAATAACCCCCACCCACAGGAAACGGGTGGCCGGGTTGGCCTCATTACCACCAGGAACCTCAAGCCATAGGAACAAAATCTGCAGAGTAATAATTCCACCGTGTCAGATAGGAAATTAAAACAAACGATAACTCTGTCGACACATAATTAACTTAGGGTTTAATTAACGGAAAAAGTTACGAACAAATGTTTCCACGGGGTGCCATGAGAAAGAAACAATAAAGGAATTATATATTTACTATCTTCAGTCAATAATTAGATCTTCGCAGGAAAGTAGTCTAATTCAGGTACATTCATAGCAGCTGATAAGGTAATTGACGTTTATACATAACTAGCGGCCGCCAGCGACATCGTTCGCGTGGAGTTAGTTATGCTCCGTTCCTATTGGTCGCAGCGTGATGTTATATAGCCTAAAGCCTTCCTGCATTAATGGGCTATCCAACGTAAAAAGATTTTTTTCAAATCGGGTCAGTAGTTCCTGAGATTAGCGCGTTCAAAGAAACAAAACTCTTCAGCTTATACAGTAGTAGTGTTTTCAAATTACAGTATGTATGTACTGCTGTAAAGATCACATACACCTTGGTTGTTAGCTTGAATGGTAGTCACGAGTAACCAAAGATATTAATGATGTGTGAATTAGTACATTCTATGAATGCTGATCGTGAACTGTCGCCTTACACCATAATTTGTGCAAGGCGACGGAAAGGTGCTAATCTACGTAATTAATTAGGAATAGCTACTATACATTACAAGAACATTTAATAGATAAATTCAACTGTAAAGAAACTAGAAAGGTATATTTACAAGTAAAAAAACCATTTAATATACTAAAATAATAATTATTATATTATTATTAAATATTTATTATTAATTATATATACCACATTTATAATAATGAATAAATTTTAATCGAGTTCCAAATAAAAATATTATCAATATAATTAAAGAAATTGTTAATAAATGAATACTTAATAATTAATATAATATGTATTTATAAAGAGGTAGCAAGAGAATAAATACTCAATAGCAATACAATTAATAAAAATAAATGAATAGGAATTAAGTAAAACTAAATAAATAGATAAATGGAAACATGAAGTGCTCTTCCTCTCTCTAGTTATTTAAAACTTGCTGTGTCCAACATGGTCCATAATTGTTTCCAATATTATATTATTATATTTATCACCTGTAACTGTACATTATGGATTGCAATAAACGATTTTGATTTGATTTGTATTACGGGCGTGCTATGTACGATAGTTAACTCGTACACAGTACTCACACTCTTCGGTATCCACCTTGGAAAAAAATAAAGAGACCTTTTGTTTTTTTTTTGGTGGGAAATCATTAAATGACTTCATGGTTTCTCTCACTCTGAGCGGAGTGGAGTGCGTCAGACTTTTACTGACTAAAACCCCGTGTATCTTCTTCTGCCTGCGTTAAGACGATGGTATCTCTTTCAAACAACGCTCGACTCGATATCCACTTCACATTATTTCTGTAGATTTTATTACAGTTAGTAACAAGCGATAATAAGTTGTTAACGCTAACAAGAAAATATTAGGTAGTAAAGCTATTTTTATATGCCAAGGCTGGATAAAGTGGAACTTCGCACCTGCTTATACTTTGCGAGATTTTCCCTGTGATAATTTCCCTTAAGGTGACCCACGAAAATTAAATTTTCTTACGTTTTTAGGCTTTCGTATCCAAAGGGTAAAAATACCCTATATCTAAGACTCTTTTGATAGTTAACCAGATGAATTTTCCACAGATGATGTTGTGTGTATGTATTCTTTTACCGCTATCACAAATTCTATAAATAGATTTATTATTTATAGATGTTAACGGAAATGTATGTAATGCGTCATTGTATACAATTCCTAGGAAATTTATATAATTCCTAAATTTGCTCGGAAATGTGTGAAATAAATTTTATAACACACATTTCCTAGTAAATCTATACATTTCCTAAATAGCTAACGGAAATGTATTACTTTAAAGATGTCTCTGTCTCTTCTTTTTTTTTTTTTTTTTTTTTGACGCTGTGGGAATGCATTTACGCACCATACCCCGAAGGGCGTGTGTGGGCCCAGCCCAGCCGAGCCGGGAATACCCACTAAACCCAACAGCGGCACACCGACATCGCCTTAGTGGCGGGGTCATGGGAAATAGCAAGCCTGCCTACCAATCCCCCGCCGGCGAATCCCGCCAGAAGGCGGACCCACAGTGGGCCCTCCATAGGGAGGGGCCCGGCTGGGTACGTCTTCGTGTGCGAGAAGACGCAGCAGCCAAGGCTTTTTTAGCGAGGTGTCCTTCCTCTTAGCCCCACTCGTTTGCCCGGAAGCAAACGGGGCCCCCAGCTCCTCTCAATGAGGAGACCGGGTTGCCCGACGGTGACCCGGAGTTCGGGTCACGTCAGCCACCTGGAGTGGTGGCCGACCCGCCGCACGACCGCCGAAGCGGTCCCCACTTCTGGTTTTGGTCCGCGCCGGTAAACCGGTAACCCCCATATCTGGGGGCCGTTCCCCTATCCGCCACCTGGGGACGCGTCCGATGGCTGGCCAGAAACTGCACACGGAAAACTAACCTAACCTAACCTAAACTAATTGTTTCAACCGGAGTCTTAATAATAAATCTGTTTCTAAGTTTAACAACGTGTTTTATTAATTTAATTCATAGAAAGCATGGTTTTATACATTTCCTAATACGATATAGGAATTTTATACAATTTCTAGGAATTGTATACATTTCCTAGTAATTGTATATAATTCCTAGGTTTCATACATTTCCGGCCCGGTAACATAGATACGGGAACCTTGCGTGATCCTACTCATACTTGGCCGGTATTTTACATACTAACATACAATTTCTGCACTAGGGACTCTAGAATCAGCCATGGTTAAAATTTGGCCGCCAATAAATAAATAAATACGGTCAAATCACATTACATTTTTCAAATTTTTTGTAACAAATGAATTCAATGAACGGTGGATCATCATTTCATCTATATGTATATACAACATGTAAAGAAACCCCCGTCCGACCCAAAAGGATAATAAATCTTAGGTATACACATAACCAAATAAAATATTAAATTTTAAGTAATCATCATAGTGACTAATGAATTTTGAAATAATCTTTTTTCTCCGCGAATTAATTCCAACTTCCCCAAAATTTGGTAATTTTTAAAGAGTGACAACACCATTTGTGGCGGTGCGCATAGCGATAGCGATAGCTAGTACATATATACATATATCTAAAACGTCGATGTCCTCTGCCGCCTTATATTATCAAAAGATTAAACTTTAAACTGCGATGGGGAAAATTATTATAAATTTAGTTATTTATATTGTTTAGGGTCGTTTTTAAGCTCTGGGTCAAAGTAAATGTTTAAATCCTAAAGCCGTAACAAATTGTGTGAGGGCCAAGCGGGGTTATTTGTTATAAAGATGGGTTTAAACAAAACTCTCTGTTATTACGCTTTATACTCGCTGAAAATGTGTTTAATTTCCTTTCGCCTTTATTTAGAGTGTCATACCATCAAATGTGAATATTTTTTATGGATTCAATATAAGGTGGGGAACGTTTTACAGGGTCTCCAAATTGATTGGGACAATTCAAGCTTTTAAACTTTAATTTTGTCTGTTAGGACCAAGGTATGAAATGGGTTGTGACATAAATTGACAATTTATTAATTTCCGGGAACAGAATTAATGCCCAAGGTAAATGGCGCTGTGAAGCGTTTTGATAACAATTTTATGGATTTTTTTTGTTGATTCCTTGATGCAATCGTTGAGGTTTACCATCAGGAACTGGTCCGATTTTAAAAATTCTTTTTACGTTGGATAGCTCATTATGTTATTATCATCATTATGTTTCTGTAATCTATATGGTGTACATAATAAAGAGTATTCTATTCTATTCTCTTCTAGACTATATAACATCACGCTGCAACCAATAGAAGCGGAGCATATTATAAAACATATCGACACTTCGCGGGTGAAACCGTGAGGCGCACCTAGTTATAATATAAAGATCGTAAAAGTTGGCGTTTTGTTGTTTCTGCTTTCCCCCACGGGAAAAGGAGTAAGTACCTATGTTTATGATGTTCTATGAAAAAGTGTAGTAGACATTAAAACTGTAACTTAGTTTGCTAACTTAGAAATAATTCACTTCTCTACCTAAATATTCATCTATTTTGAAAATACATTTTCGATGGGTCCAATATAAAACTTCTTATGTACTTTTGATCAAAACGAAACTTGTATGGACAAAGTTACGAACCGTATTCCTTGATAGCTCTGACCTATTTGAGGTCAACGAACTTCTTAGATTAAAAAAAAGGCGAAAAAAGCACGTGTTCATATGTCTTCTCCCCATGGTAGTAGGCAGACATTACAGAACGGTTCATGCTCCGAATATCACATATTGCTTTTGCCTCATTTATGTTCAGATATCTTATTATAGACGGGCATTATCATAATCATATCAGCGTTAATCCCAGTCGCATCCAAAGCTTTTTCAACTTTGGAGTCTGGGGTTTGCTTTACCAGTCTAACTGCTGATTTTGGCTAAACTTCGGTATTTTTTCGTGAAGCGACCGCCGTTTGACCTCCACAACCAGAAGGCGATATCGAAGCATTGCATTTAGACCAATTGTTGGACTTTTGAGGGCTCCAACAATCCGTAACGACTGCCACTAGATCGCGCCTCCTTGCGCAGCGTCCGCGTTCGTCTAATTATTATATGTTTTTATAAACTCGCGTCTGACCACATCTCAACATCTGTACTCCCACGGTGCCAGGGACATTGACAGGCAAACTATAACTATAAATTCAGCACATGAGTCTAGACTACCGAGAGTAGCTTTTTTTGTAGGTTTTAAAAAAAAATCTACTGTTGAAATTTCAGCGTAGTAATTTCAGAATGATTTAGGTATAGAATTCATAATTATATTTTTCTTTGTCACAGCTTGCTCTTAGGGCGCCCTCATCTGGTGTTTCCATTTATCTCTACCTTGTAAATACAATTTGTTAGTCGCTATTGTTATTAAAAAACATCTTAAATGATGAAACAAACATAAGTCAACATAAACTGCTTTGATAAGACCGTAAAATATCTCAATGGCCATTAACAGAAATAAGTTTAGTAATTTAGCTGATAAAGTTAAGTTAAGATAAATCGATAAAAACACTGCTTCCAATTGATTAGCGAGGTATATGTTATCTGGCCTTTAGAATCAAATGTATTTCGTGTAACCTGAGGTAATCTATAATAATAAAAGAAACCCTACTAATACGAAGACTATTTAAGTTATATCACCTCTATGTACTAATCCAACACTGGCTAGTTGACAAAACTTTGTAATAGTAGCCACATAGTTTTTCATTAGACTCACATTGATCATCATCATTATCATCTCAGCGGTAATCCCAGTTGCATCCGAAGCTTTTTCAGGTTTCGAATCTGGGGTCCGCTTTACCAGTCTAACTGCTGATTTTGGCTAAACTTCGATATTTTCCGTGAAGCGACTGCCGTCTGACCTCCACAACCCGAAGACGCTATCAAAGCATTGCAGTTAGCCCAATTGTTGGACTTTTGAGGGCCCAACAACCCGTAACGACTGCCATTAGATGTTTGTATGGCAACCGGGACCAACGACTTAACGTGCTTTCTGAGGAACGATCAGACTGAAGGGATCGAACCCGCGCCTTCTTGCGCAGCGGCCGCGTTCGCTACCGCCACGCCACTCGGAAAATTCACATTGATCACATAGTAAAAAAACTTTATCAAATTGCTGTTTCACACAATTTTAACAAGGTTGTCAATCGCAGCGCTATTCTGACCGCATATTACGGATACCTCTCCACCACACTGTGATACGGAATAATATTTTAGGGTAATTTGGCAGACAGGGAATTGGCCTTTTGACTTTTTCTTTTAAACTAACTAACCAATACGGTCAGAATTTTTACCTTGCTTATTTATTGAATTTGTGAAAACTTCGTGGAATATACATATAAGTATTAGGTAGTTCTGTGGAAATATCAATTTTTCAATAGCTCCATCGCCAAACATTAAAAAAAGACATGTTAGTAGGTCTATGATTAAATATAACATTTTTAGAGACTATTATATATTTACGCCTTCTTCCCGTGTCGGTGGGTACAGACACCGGAAAGTCACCTGCTACTATATGTACTTAAATCCTCCCTTTCGGTTTTGTTTATAAAATCTATCTATCCTTAAAAATCCTATTAGTATTTTACCAGACAACCGTGTTCCACGTTGTTACAACACAGGCAGCGGAAAATCTAATGTAAAACGAGAGAAATCTGCTCCCACAATAAGCTCTAGCCCTAAAGGTACAAAATACGAGCAGTTTAATACAAGTGCAGTTACAGCACATAATGCTAGTAGCTATAAAGGTAGGAGGTTTTATGTAAAATCATAACGCTAACATAACCGTGTTAGCTGTGAGCTGTAACGTTGGGGAGCTACGTCAAGGGAAATATGCGGATTGGACCAGTTTACACGGAATCTACATGAACGTGGAGATGTTTACTGGTGTTTATTTATTTATGACGCGTCAATGGTAGGTCTAGTGTGGTTTTATCTTGGTTTGTGTTCGTCATAGGCTTTGTGTGGAAAATGGTCATGCACGTTCCCTGAGGCTTTTGTGTGCGATATCACAGATAGTGCGCATTTCAATGGATATGTTGTTGAATCGTAGGATTGGCTTTTGCTATTTCCACAAACTAAGGGTGAATTTAACCGATGAAATTGAATGTGCGTACAATTTCTAGAATTTCCAGAATATTCAGAGGTTAAGTTCCCTTAATTTTTTATAAGGTTTTGACAATAATTTTCACTGAAATGAGATTTTAATTACGGGAATTAGTCTTCAGCACATTTACACCGCGTTCAATGGTGTGGAATATTGATACTGGGGAGCTTTTGAATGCGCTTTAGATTTGTGCTGATCGCTTTTGATGAGTTTGGTCATCATCTGATACTAATTGTAGGTTTTGTCGCGGTAATTATGCAACACGCTAATATTAGGAATGAAATTTCAACAATGTCCTTCATTTCAACTATTCAGCAATATTTATTGTGTTATTTACGTTGCTGGGCAGGAAATTTTTCTGAACATATTAAATAGTAGCCACCAGTATCGGGAACAGGGTCCAAGTTACTGGCGGTCAGGGCTCCAGAGAGAGGAACCTCCTGACAATGCAAGCCGTGTCCAGAAGTACCGCTCTCTGAATCAAGCCCTTGATCCAGCTGCCTAACGAGAGCCTCCTGGGGTGTTGGTCGAGGCTCTTGGCTATTAAGCCTTTGACTGTCACGACTATCGGCACAATGTTTGCTGAATGCATTAGCAAAATGATTAAAATTTTGATTGAAAGTGTTTTACAGAATTCAGGTACTGGTTTTGTAATCTATATTTTGCCAAACCTAAACTTATTATTGGAGAAATTTGTAGAGGAGTAACTAATAAATGGTATTTGTGACTTCAGTACAAAGGTTACAACAGTTTTACCTAATTTAGACCAATTATAGTTTAAATACTAATTTTGTAATTGGCCCGTAATTAATTTAGTCTTGAAGGAGGAAAACAAACTTCGGTCTTGAGTCAAAGTTATCCGTAACAGTTTCTGTTAACGAGATTTCACTTAAGTTTATAAAGTAAGACCAGCTAATGGAAAATGTTGATTTTTGTACGACCGAGGGTTGAGCTCAAGCGCTGGTCATATAAGAAAAACTGGCGAGTTGTTTTTGTACCGTAATGGAGTTGAGCTTAGGAAAAATGTTATCAATATAACTTACTATTGCTTGTTATTTCTTCAGAATTTTGTATTAATTTACTTTTTAAAACATAAGTATTTGTATTCCTTCCAGAAAAGAGGTAGCTTTAGCGTAAACGTTCATTCGGTGCCGTAAAAAAGGCATATTCAAAGTGGAGGGCTAATTCTAGTAATTTTAAGAACATTCACAGACTAATTTCGGTTTAAATCTGCCAAAAAAAAGCAACGTGTGATTTCCCAACATTTTGATAACTTTTTGACATTTGTTTGTCGCCGAGATCTGACGCCGACTTGATTTTGAATATTTAAAATTACGTGAAATAATTGGCTCTCAGATTTGTGTTTTCAGTTTTCATTCGCGGAACAGTCTTTTGCACAAGAATGTTCGCGCAAATGTCAAAGTCCTCAAAGAAACAAAGGGGTTAAATTAAAACATAGCCTAGATCCTTTTCATTTATAATTATAAAATATGGCCTGGTGGTAAGCAAAGATGCAATGATTGGTGGTAAAGCGCACTAGTTTATTAAGAGCCTATTTACTCAAAAAAAACTAGTCAGTAGGAAGGAAGACGGCAATTGAGCGAGGTGAAACAATGTTAAACCCAACAACACGATCATCGATGCAGCGCCAGAGGGAGATTGATTTGGATAACTGGGAGATTGGACTAGAGGACGGGTCTGAGCAGATGTGTTGCCATTGCAATCCTCCGTACTGCTTCACCAGACATCCCGATCCTTCTCTATCTCCCATAATATAACTGTCAAACATTACGATTGACGTACGATAACATACGATAATTACCCGACAAAGCTGGTTAATTATTTTTTTTTTAATAATTATAAACTAGCGCTTGACCGCCATCCCGCCTGATGGTAAACAGTGATGCGATCGTTGATGGTAAAGCGCGCTACTTTATTAAGAGCCTATTCAATCAGAAAAACTGAGCGAATAGCAAGGAAGACGGCAGTTGAGCGAGGTGATGCAATGTTAAACCCAACAACACGACCAACGATGCTGCGCCAAAGGGAGATTGATCTGAAGACCCTCCACGACCAAACTCCCAACACAACAACATGCCATGTTCCAACCTTGTTTTATCTATTCCGTGATTTACACAACAACACAAACAACATTAGGTGCATCATACCCGGCACACATCGCAATACAACTGCTCAGACCCGTCCTCCGTACGGCTTCACCAGACATCATGCCGGAACACGACAAATCGCTTGGCGGCAAGGCTTTGACTGGTGGGTGGTAACTTCTGCCGGCGGCCGATGTTATGGCCTACCAAAAAAATTTAATTTTTTTTAATATTAATAAGTATATACTTAAGTATTACTATGCGTTAGTAAGTATGGATAGTATTTAAGGTAAAGCCGTCAGTGTCCAGGATGAGAAAACACTATTATTTCAGCCATACCTGGGACACAGGGCTCTTTCTGTTGAGAGGGAGTGGGCCGTAATCTACCACGCGGGCCCAGTGCGGGTTGATAGATGTCACATGCCTTCGAAGTTTTGCCTCTAGGACATGCCTCATTCCTCACGATGTTTTACTTCACCATTCTGAGAGTGAGAGTGGTGTTGAAATATTTACATAAAGTAAAGCCCCTGTCCGGGTTCGAACCTACGACTTACTGCTTCAGCCATGCATGCAACCATTTCAGTCATGGTTATGATAAAATGCTCGGTGGTAGGCCATAACACCGGCCGCCGGCAGAAGTTACCACCCACCAGACAAAGTCTTGCCGCCAAGCGATTTGACGTGTTCCGGCATGATGTCTGGTGAAGCCGTACGGAGGACGGGTCTGAGCAGTTGTGTTGCGATGTGTGCCGGTTATGATGCAATTAAAGTTGTTGTGTTGGGAGTTTGGTCGTGGAGGGTCTTCAGATCAATCTCCCTTTGGCGCAGCATTGTTGGTCGTGTTGTTGGGTTTAACATTGCATCACCTCGCTCAACTGCCGTCTTCCTTCCTATTCGCTCAATCTGAGTGAATAGGTTCTTAATAAACTAGTGCGCTTTACCATCAACGATCGCATCACTGCTTACCATCAGGCGGGATTGCGGTCAAGTGCTAGTTTATAATTATAAAAAAAAAAAATGCTGGAATGAATGAAGATGCGTTGTCCTATGTTTTAATACTTATGGATCAACAAGCAACATGTGGACTGTGGAAATAGTTCAATATTAATCATCACGATCTGCCTAGCTTTTCCTCTATTATATTGGGGTTGGCTGCCAGTCTAACCGGATGCAGCTGAATGCAGCTGTATCCCGTACATACCCAGACTGTCAGTGTCGATCTGTCCTTTCATGTCGTCTATTTTAATATTCAATGTTTATGGTAATAGCAATTACGAAGCCCATGTTCAATCACATGTACAATAATCATTCAACGTCAATATATTGCGAATGAAAAGAGAAACTATAATTTACAACAACAACCGTCCAGTATATCCTAATTCAAGCCCAAATAACACCAATCAAGTCCGTTCAACCACTTTCTTCTTTTGCCCTCAAATCAAGATGTCAGCGACACCCAACAAACGGTTTCATCTTCAAAGTAGTTTTGAAGAAAAATGTCGCGATCCGATAAGAGTAATCGGAAAATCGGAGCATCAGGAGGACCTACAATCAATTTGGCGAGGCTGGAGCCGAGAGGACGAGCGATTGGTAGATATTGGCTTGCGATAGCATGTCGCACTATTGATTCCGGCGACAAATAGAATGAATAAATCTCACTTGAACTTTGAATAGAATAACAAATCAATTCTGTCGTCCTCCATGGCGCAGCGGTTAACAAGCCTGCCTGCGACGCCCCTTGAGGACGCCCTTGGATGCCCCGGGTTCGATTACCGGCCTGGTCATGATGGAAAATGATGTTTTCCTGATTGGCCTGGGTCTTGGATGTTTATCTATTATAAATATAGTATCGTTGAGTTACTATTCCATAACACAAGTCTCGAACTTACTTTGGGGCTAGGTCAATTTGTGTGATTTGTCCGTATATATTTATTATTTATGGTGTGAATCGGTTGTTGGGAAATAGTTGACGATACCTGAGCTGGACATATTGTATTTTGGAAGTGAAGCTTCGTTACGAAGGCTCATATTTATGACTAAAATCAAAATCAATGAATTCATTTCATGTTAGCCAATTGTGTTGGTTTAGTGGTTTAAACGCTAGCCTCTCAAGTATGAGTGTGCGGGTTCGATTCTAGATGAGGCAAGTGTCAATGTAACTTTTCTAAGATATATGTACTTTCTAAGTATATCTTGGACACCAATGACGGATTACAAGGTAAAGGATAACATCTTGAGGAAACCTGGACTTTAAGTCTGAAATCTTTAAAGATAATTGTTTCAGATCGAAAAAATAAAGTCTTAAATCGCCAACCAGCATTGAGCAAGCGTGGTGATTCTTGAGACTTGTGCCTAGTAATGGGATGACAAAAAAGTTGACGATGAAGAGTCGGTTAGTCAGTCAGATAATGTATCGCCCATCCTAAAGCGTAGGTATCTATGGAGAAGAGCGGGCAAGATATTCCACGCATACTTTTTTTAAAACTTTTATAAAAGCAGTTTATTAAACTATTATAAAATATTTGATTAAATCAAGTTGAATATATTCATGTAAGTTTGATAAAGAAAGATATGCACGTTAGAAGCTTCCTTTATAGAAAGCATAAAAACAATTCAGAAATTAGCCTGGGACTGAGCTGCTCGCTCTGCTAAGCATTGTTACTTAGCAATATGCGTAATTATAATGTAAATTATTGTAAACATTTTCATTTTTAATGTCTGGACTTGAAAAAAGACGACGATCCCTGAGTTTGTTTCGGTTATTTCTACTCAGAGGTAGTCAGTTATAAACAAAAAACAAAAAAAAAAAAAAAAACATGACGTGTAAAGGTGATCAGTGATCCTACTTGCTTAATAAACGATTTCATATCAAAATAGAAGAAGCAGCAAAGAGATGAGCTAACGATGATCAACTCGAAATCCAGGATTCCAGTCTTGCGTTGGATTTCTAGGTAGTTATTGAGTTTATTCGTGAGTAATTTCTTAGTAACAGCTAGGAAGTTGGCAGTGCGATATCTCCGTGCCTGGAAAAGCATGTTACGCTGTTAGCCCTACGCCTTGTCTCTTACGCTTGTCTCGGATTCATTTCTAAAGCGAAATGGGATGCCTTTGCCCATCAATGGGACCTTTTCAGGGTATATAGTTTGTGGTTTCTTTTCAATATTAAGTTTAAAAGTCAACTAGACGCATTATTATCTTTCTCTTCAATCCATGACAGACACAATGAAAAAAGACCCGTATTCATCCCCTCAGGCTCATATATCTGGTGTCAGTCTATGAAAAACATTTACTTCCAAGCTTCGCCACAGAATTCCGTCTACAACAAGGCATGTTATTTACGACATACGTGCCGTACAAAACATGATGTACCGAAGTAGTCATTTTTATGTAATCCTATTCACTATATTTTAGGTACACAAACCGCTGTCATGTACTAAAGCACAAAGCGGTTTACAACACATTTCCCTTTACAAGATTCTGACCGCGGTTCACCGCAACTATGAAAGCCTCGAAAGCATTGCATGTATGTACAAAGTGAAACATTTTACAGTAAAAATTCAACCTTAACGACGAATAATTCAGAGTAAAATGGACGACGTTTTTGAAAAAACATTGGATGGACGAGGTTTAATAGTTATTTTCCAAAATATGATTTGTAAGACAACTTCATGTATTAGGTTAGGGTTATACAGAGGTGAGTAGGCACCCACATTTAACAAATATTCTTAAGTCCTGTGTAATAGGGTGTTCCTATTGTCATCTACCGGACACAAATGCCATTTACATTACCTATTTTGCCTCGTCTTTTACACCGTATACATCGAGGGACTAGATCAATTTGCCTGTAGTGGTCTTCCCGTCAGATTACAATTTGTGTTTTTAGGGCTAGACTGAATACTGACTGAAGAAGAAAAAGAATGCGTGGATGTGATGCATGTTTCCCTCAACTATTTCTTATGTTTTTGTAAACTTTTGCGTCATGTTTACCGAAAATAAACGTTTTTTCTTTCTTTCTTTTTTACTTTCAATATCGTTTTTAAGTAATATGTAATATTAGTACACGATGGGCTACGATTGAATGTTTTTTTTTTTTAATATAGGTACATATTATAGCCACCGTGAAGTGCTGGCAAAAGTGTCAATCTCGAGAGATTTCAGATCGTAAGATGGAATGACAGGTCACTTAAAGCTAAAATCACTTAGAGAAATTTCTGATGGATAACACTTTTTCTGACGTGGGCATCTAATTCAGGACTAGACACTATTACTTTAGAGTCTATACCGTGAGGCAGCCAGGTTAATTTATTTACTTTGATTAATGTTGAAGAAACAACCAATGTTAGATAATTAGTAAACATTGAACGTTTAACCCGTCGCCTGACGGGGTCGTTTGTAACTGTCGTTAGGACGCATTGACACATGGATTTTGTAGTGACTCTGGAATTAGCGACGGACGGAAAATGGTGACCGGAACTTCTTTCGGAGAATAGAAAAGCGAGTTTGCATATTTCAGTTTTTACATTTATAGGCACTTTTAAATTTTTAGAGTCTGTCAGTTAGTTAGAAAATAGAATCTAGTGGCCCATTCCAAAACGTAGATTTCTATGGAGGGAGAAGATTACCGATTATTAATTATCGTGTTTTATCCCGTGTGATACCGGGATTAGAATATTATCACCTATATCCTCCCGTGGGTGTCGTAACAGGCGACTAAGGGAACTCCCACCAGGGAAGCGGGTAGCAGCGCTTCTCCTGTGGAATATCAAATCACTGCGATCGTGCGTCACTGCCAAGCGTGGGGATTATGGCAAACCCCACTAATGCAAGAAATCCTTGGGTAAGGCCTTTGTCCAGCAGTGGACCAATGAGAAGAAGAAGAAATGTAATAATAATAATAAATAAATATATACGTCCAAATCAGATTGAGCTAGCCCCAAAGTAAGTTCGAGACTTGTGTTATGGGATACTAACTACTAACTCAACGATACTATATTTTATAATAGATACATATATAGATAATTGGTTTTTGATAAAATTACGAACAAAAAAGTACTTAATGGTTTATTAGGAAAGTTTGTTAACTCTAAATGAAGGGTGTATCTGACATCGACGCACAAACGAGTACCATGGATCCAGTACCTACATGATTCTGAACCCCCCAGTGGTGGAATTTCACGTCGGCTTTTTCATGATTAAAAAAAAAAGCAATGTCGTTTTTTTCACTTTATCCCGTTCATAATTGCTATACTTTTATAACCCAATAAGATTTTAATGTAAAAATGAATTAATTCGCTAATAACACAACAAAGCGCAATGAAAACATAACTCGAAAAACTATCTTATAAGCTGATTTAATAAAGTTCACACCAGGGATTAACATCATATCCACAAACCCGCACGGCGGCACGCTTGCAACGTTCAAAGAGCGAGCGACACTTTTTTAAACACTGTTATTTCTGTAACCGTTCATTAACGACATAAATGACTATCCTAATTATATTAGTGGCATGCGGTGTAGCCTTTTCGCGAAGTTTGCGTTACGATGTCAGATACACCCTGTATATACCCGAAGGCAGAATTGTAGATCTTAATAATAAAATACACGAGTAGTTTCAATGGTTCCGGAAACTTGCATAACCAGTTCGAATGGCATAACTCTATGCTTATTCAATGACAATTGAAAATTACACCATTATCTAACCAGGTATATCAACGATTGGTGGTGAAAGCGATGGTTAAATAGTTTTGTTCCATACTCTAACGTATCAGCTTTAATTAGCCAAGGCAACCGAAGTGGAATTTCATTAATTATGGTGGTTTACGCTTGAGTTGGACAGTTAATTTAATCAAAAGTGACTTTAAGGGGACCGGAACTGACCTTGGGCAGCTTTGAGCCAATGTGCGTTTCTATGACATTAAGAGCTTGTCATCAAGAGAACAGCTTAAAGTTACAATCCTTGATTGATCTTTTAGCGATTGAAAGGCGTTGGTGGGGGGCGCTGTTAGTAAATATTAGTGCATTTTTTTGTGAAATGTACTAAAATAAACAAGATGGTTAGTTCCGATTTTGTGCACGTAACAAAAGAACACTGGAAACAAAGGAATAATACATTTAAATTGGTCTTTTCATTTCATTGGTTAAAATTATAGCAAACCCAAGTCTGTGAACGTTATGAAGTCAGCGGAAAATATGAACGATAGTCCAGTCAAATTATCATAACGAATCATTGAGCTCGGTCGAAGGCGACCCACCTGCCGCCTATAGGGTTAATGGCTATTGGTTTTATATAAATCATTTACGCATGAAATGCGGTTTACGGATGTACAAAATTAATAAAAGAGATTTTAGGGTTATACTCATTATTGTTTTAAAATTTATACTCACCGATTTGGAGGCTTCGATATTGGTAAATCATAGTTTATTAATAAATGCTGTAAAAGGTTATAACTGGTTTCTGAATTAAGACACTGAGGTTAAGAACTTTCTTCAAATCTACTAAGTAGATTCCCTTAATAATGAAGGTTACACAGGGATTTAACTTATCTTGTTTAGCGTTACTTCGGAAATTCAGAATTTCGCGGGCTTTTGTTATTGTTTCAATCAGAAACTGTTGGTGTACTGTCATAAATAAATAATTCTGTAAATCGGGGCTAAAATTTTATGATGTTAATTCAATCCTGAGACTATTTGAATTTCGCGGTGTACATTGAGGCCTTCGCCTTGTTTTCCTGATTTTTTATCTGTATTATCTACGAGTAAGTATCGCAATAAATGCTTGTTTCTTCTTTGTACATATGAGCGAAAACTCTCGTGCTGCAGTTTATTTGATGCATGCAAAGTTTGTGAACCATATTAGTTATGCTAGAGAGGCATATTTTATAACATCCGGGGAAATTTAATTATAATGCGCGATGCGTGCCCATAGCTTGTGTATCTTGAGTGTGGTATTCAAAAACTTGTGTTTCATATTCGCTAACGTTTACATGCTTACATTGTAACATTCGGATATTAGATAAGATATACAGTTAAAGTAGTCTTTACTATGCATTCTTTTATACTTACTTACAGTTTATATTAGGTACAGTATCGTGATAGTTTTAAGACAGTTTTCTTTCCAGAACATTATTCTCTGCAGGTGTTTTGGTCCTTAATGTAGGTTCATAAAAAAATTACACACATACTATTTGTGACGGAATGAAATATATTGAAAATGAATATAGTGTGCCCGTGTAAACAGACAGCTGTGTTTGTTACGCCACTTTATCCTTAACCTTAATAGTTTGCTAGTACTATTATTATTATGCGGACATCTATCCGGATGATCTCATTGGATCTGATAACTTAATTTTATGAAAATTAAAACTAGAAGTCTTGTCCATGTCAAAGTGACTGTGTTTATAAAGATTGATCCTTGACACCTCTGGATAGAGTGAGGTGGAAATAGAGTTAGGATCCCAGCAGTTTGTCCAGCAGTGAGACTGGAAAGGTTAATAAATCCAAAGTAGGTAATTTTGTCCTTGTAGAAATGTAGATGGACAAATTTTACTGCAGTAAAATAACATAAAACAAATCACTGTTATCTTAATTCTTTTGTTTACATTAAGATACAATTTATCTAACATAACAATTAATTTTAAGCGCACTTTAACGCAATTTTGGTTAAATTAACATATAAGTTAACGCCGTTACGTAAGATAGAGTTTAATCTAACTGCTATAGTTATAATTACGACCATCTAGATTAGTCACAGTAATCGGAGTGAGAAAGAGAAACAGCGATTTCATCTGTTGTTTACTTCCTCTTACATAGTATTAGCTTTTTACCTGCGGTTTTGTCTGTGTGAATTTTCTTTTTTTTTATAATTATAAACTAGTGCTTGACTGCGATCCCGCCTGATGGTAAGCAGCGATGCAATCGTTGATGGTAAAGCGCAATAGAAATAGCTATGCTCGGAGTTCCTCTGCACGCTTTTTTCTTTTTTTTATAAAATTTCGCCTGTGTGTCCTCTGATATTGTCAGAGCCCTTGTTTCCTCAATTTTTTTTCCTTTGTTCATTCCTTCTTCCTTCCTTCCTTCTTTCTTTTTCTCTCTTTATATTATAGTATAATGCTTATAACTATGTGAGAATATAACAAAGTGGTCCTTATATTATTTATGGAAATCTATATCTACTTCTAATTCTCTACTATCTAACAATTCTTTAACCTATTTTTATTTTATGCTATATTAATAACTATGGTACTTAGCTATATATTTACTATATATTTAGTATCATAATTTTCTTACACTTACTTATTCCTATCAATTACAGTTTTTGCTATCCTAGAGCAGTAGTTCAAAAATATTTCCCTTTTGTTTCCCTTTATAATACAAGGTAGGTTTTGGGAGCTTAATGATGTGCCGAGTGTGTGTTCCATCTCGTACCGCATTTTGGCTCTGCACGTTCGAATCAGAAATGAGGAGCTCCGCTGAAGAACCAAAGCCATCGACATAGCTCTTCGAGTTGCTATAATTAAGTAGCAGTGGGCAGGGCACAACGTTCGTAGAACCGGTGGAGACGCAGCGTAGAGAGGCCTCGAATAAAATGGACCGATTATCTGGTGATGGTCGAGGGAAGCCGATGGATGCTGGCAGCACAAGACCGGGCATTGTGGAAAGCCTTGGGGAGGCCTTTGTCGAAAAAGAAGAAGAAGAAGCGGGCTGTTAATCCACCTGCCTTTCTGTCTGTAAGCACATTAAACTTAACTAGTGATTAGTGAATGTTTTACCATACATTTTTGACATAAGTCATGGTGGCCTAGTGGTTAAAACATCAGTCTCTCAAGTATGAGTGCGCGGGTTTGATTCCAGGTCAGGCAAGTACCAATGTAATTTTTCTAAAGTTATATGTATTTTCTAAGTATATTTTGGACACCAATGACTGAAGGTGAAGAAAAACATCTTGAGGAAACCTGGAGTTTAAGTCTGAAATCGCCAACCCGCATTGAGCAAGCGTGGTGATTACGCTCAATCCTTCTCTGTATGAGAGCAGACCTGTGCCCAGCAGTGGGAAGATAAAAAGGTTGATGATGAAATGATGAACGTTTATGAATAAAGAGGTTAGCTGATAGTGTCACCTATCCTGAACTTTCACGATGAGACGTTTATTGAATAGATTGGCAGATCCTAGGCTACCTGCCTGCCTAATTTCATAAGGATAGGTTCAGTGCCAACCCGTAATGGGTCCACGTGATAGAATACGGCCCACTCCCTTTCATCGAGTGGCTGTGTCCCAAAAGTGAGAATATTATACGTTGATTATGTAGGTTTAGTAGCTTAGACGTGCAAGATAAACAGACAAAATTACTTTCGCATTCGTAATATTAGCATGTAAATGGATTAGTTATTATAATGCTCACAGTAATGGGTAGTTGTAAAATTTTAAGACAATTTGAATATCATTAAAATTTATGCACGATGCGTGATGTTTGGTTCAAGACGTGAGTGGGCGTGTATTTGGATTTAAACCGATTGGAATACTTTGCACCCGATATCGGATATTGAGGAAAGATTGCGAAGATTGTGATGGTTATACATTTTGTTCGTAATGCGGGTATGTGCAGATAATGGCTATACAATATATAAAAAAAAACCCTGTCCGATCCGTGACGGTATTGTTACTTGTTAGGTATCGATAACTGATTCTACTAATGCCTAGAGAGCCGGGCTAAACTTAAAAAAATATACCCTTAAAAATAAATATTATTTCGAAAAAGCGAGGTAACTTAGTACAGGCGCGGTAGGTAACACGGTAGGCATACATGCGCGGGTGGAGGGGACAGGGTACGCGGCATGTGGTCGCATCACTCATAATAATACTGTCTTAAAAGGTGTCACTTTTTTTAAAAATACCAAATTTTGGGGAAGAAAGAATTAATTCGCGGAAAAAAATGATTATTTCAAAATTCATTAGTATTGTTACTATGATAATTACGTAAAATTTCATATTTTATTTGGTCATGTGTATACCTAACCTTTATTATCCTTTTGGGTGGGTGGCTCCTTATTATTTGGGACTTTCAAATAAAGGTGGGTGTGATAGGTATTACGATTGGGTCATTACCAAATGTCTGACCATCAGTCTTACTAAGAGGTATCGTAATACCCAGTAACTGGGTTGTGGAGGTCATACAATTGTTTCATGTAAAATACTAATACACACTGTTCAGCTCAATAAGGCTTAGACTGAACATAAGAGTAGGCAGCTGATGTTGTAAGTATGTATGACACCTCTTAGGAAATCTTCCCGTAGGGAATAGAGGCGTAATGTTACTATTGAAGATTTATAAAATCCACTTATACTGGCTACATCCTTCGTTTGTCTATTTATTGTGAATTGGTGTCCGCAAAATACAGATACGTACATTATAGTTCAGTAATCTAATAAGTCTGTGAAGAGTATCTAGACAAAAGACACCTATTTTATAAGGCATCAACAATACCTTTAGGTTTCTCGGAAACGTTCTACCGTACCATACGTCCGATAACTTGAATACACTGTACTGTAGACACTGTACAGTACAGTGTATTCCAAGTACTGTACTGTACTCACTGCACAGTACAGTGTAATCCAAGTACTGTACTTTACTGTACAGTACAGTGTAATCCAAGTACTGTACTGTACTATAAACACTGCTTAGTACAGTGTATTAAAATACTGTACTGTATTGTACACACTGCACAGGACAGTGTAATCCAAGTACTGTACTGTACTGTACACACTGCACAGTACAGTGTCATCCAAGTACTGTATTGTATTATACACACTGCACAGTACAGTGTGTTCCAAGGCTGTCCAACCAATTTTCAATAATTTATACATAATTTTGATTTTCTTGTGACACCATCACAAGAAAATAAAACTGCCTATATACATACATAGTTCCCACTCCTAGAACACATGCCTCCTCTCGGTCGGACAAAGGGCAGAGACCTAGCTACTATAGCGTTTATATTTGGTTTTAATTTGGATGTTTCTTTGTGTAATGTTGTTTTTAATGCTGTTTCTCTGGATGGACTCAGGTCTTTTAATCAAGTTAGTCTTCATCTATAATCAGCGTTCCATGTTCCCTCTGTGGGGACACAGGAAATTTTGATCTGATACGTAATGGTGAACCAATTCAAATGCGTGTGGCAGGCCAATGGTTGAGCAGCTTTGACTCGTACACTGTCGTATCTAATGTACAGTAAGGGTCAAAATTGGAGTACCACTTTTGACACTTATTGTTAATGCAATAACGTTCAAAAGTGGTAATGCACTTTTGACCCTTACTGTATTTTTGAAAAGAAATTGAAATTCGCTACTTCTGTCCGTTTTATTTGTGCCGTTTGTGTGTGCTGTGTCTTTCATCGTTTTGTGTTTCACTGGGTATAGGAATAGTATTTTCTGTTTGTGAAAATTCAATGATTTTTGACTTTGGTCGAGTTTTTTCGTTTTCAATCTAAAATGTTCTACGTGTTCGCTTGAATGGCTTGACCGCGATATTTTATTTACCCGACTGCCAGGTTATGTTTTTAGCGCGTATCTATATATATAAAAATCAATGCCACTTTCTTTGTAATTTTATAACTCAAGAACGGACTCACCTATCCAACCAAATGTTTAGGCTTTGTGCTAAGTAGTAGATGGTTTATGTGAAGTTTGAACAAAATCGGTTGAGCGGTGCTTCATTTATCACATTTTTTGTAACAAACGAATTCAGTGAACGGTAGATTATCATCTTATTTATATATATATAACGTCTATATATTATATAAAAATCAATGCCACTTTCTTTGTAATTTTATCCATCAAAACTGTGTAATGTCACCAGAATGGCAGTGAAAAACTTATTGCCAAGTTTAATTGTAGCTACGATCTTAACTAGTAAATCAAAAGGACAAGTTTCTTTGATACCGCGTATCCCTATGATCCCAACTGATATGCCATTTGAGTTCAAACGATTACAATATCCTGTGCGTTTGTCATTTGTGGTGTAAATTTGGAGGAATCATGTTTTTCACATGGCCAACTTTATATAGCCTGTTCGAGAGTCGGTACCCCCAGTCGTTTGTTTATACATGCAAGAAATGGAAAAACAAAGTATATCTTAATAGGTTTATCTAAATGTCTTGGATTAAGTATAAAATTGCTAGCAATTATAAAAAAAAATATGTTTGAAGAAATTTTTTTTTTGATGATCCAATAAATTTCACTTTATATGTAATATTCTTTACTACTTTGTATCTCTAGAAAACGCGTTTAGCCGTAAACGCATTTTCACATTTGTGGTATCGTTAGAAGATAGTGGCTATGTAGAAGAATAGTGGTAGACTAGTAATACCTACGGTCCGGACTTATGAGTTCTAGCTCGTCAGTTCGAATCCCGACAGCTGTTTTACTTTGTGTAATTAATTTCATCACCACTGCGTTCAAAACGGCGAAGGAAAACTTCGTGAGTAAGCCGGCATGTCATCGAACCATATAATTCGAAGATAATAGGGATGTGTCCAAGGTATGAATTTAAAAAAAATAATTAGTCTGTCTTATAGATAATAAAAAAACTAAGACCCGTATTTTTTATTTTGTCGTAATTACCAAAAACTATTGAGATATAGCGTATTAAAGTTACGTAGTGGGGTTAATTACGTCACGCCGTGGTATATTTTGTAGCACGGCGTGACGTCATGCGACATTTCAAATTAATATATCTTCCTAAGTATTTGAATAAAAGAAAAAATAAAAAATACGTGTGCAATATTTGTTATAAATCTATCTGATGGACATTAAATTATTTTTTAGGATACAACTCAATTGACATCTACCAACCCCCACTGTGTCCGAGTGATGGATTAAGGTCCGCTAGCTCCATTAGGCCTGCGGTCGGTGAACAGTGGGCAACTCGCCGCCCGGTAAGTCTTACCGGGCGGCGAGTCGACGGAGCGTTGTGTTTCACGACCGATGCCTCCTGGCTCCGGGTTGCTGCGAGGCAAGTGAAGAAACACGGGTGGGTTTTAGTCAGTAAAAGTCTGACACGCCCTTCCGCTCCGCCTAGAGCGGGAGAAGTCGTTTGATGATTTCCCATCCCAAAAAAAAAGTCAGCTAGCTCTTACATAGAGATCTGTGTCCCAGCAGTGAAATCGTGAAGACTGATGAAGATTTGCCTAGTCTCAGCTAATGTGTTGTCGGCACGGTTGGCGCAGTGTAACCGTGGCCAGGTAGTTGTTCGTTCCGGGTTTGGCGTATATACGCGATTTAAATGTTTGTAAACGCGCCCACGATACACGAGTGTGGGGCAAAGTTTTTTGTTTTAATTTACACTTAGGGTGTATTTACACTAGCACGTCGAATGTGGAAAGTTAACGACGTCAATCCTAATCTACTCGACCGCGTTCTGGTCTCAAAACCCACACGTCTGATTGAAAGTAAACTTAGTCCCTGAAACAACTTTATTATTAACTTAGATCTGAGTTACTCGACGAGATCGGTGTCTTAGGAATAATTACTATGTAACATACTGTGGCTATTTATAAATCCCAAAAAGGTTTTCTTCTTGCCTTGTTTGGGGAAGCGTGGGCGTTTTGCTTTTGTATTTATATCCTTATAATTCAACATATTTGTAGTAATCTCGTCAGGTTTCTGTTCAAAGATAGTTTTATTTTCGTTTTCTTTTCATAATCAAGTGAGTGTCACATTTATCTAAACGCTTTTTTACTAACTCGAACTGTGTCCGCATGAAATTTTGTGTTAAGTCCACCTCGTCGCATCGCATCGAATACTTTGTTTTCGCTTAGTTTATTTCTGACATTATTTCTTTTTGCTCGGATCTAATAGTCTTCTTCCAGAATTAGCTACTAAAAGAAAACATATGCATATACGTAGATACAGAGATTAACACATTCAAACAATCTCGGTGGTAGGCCATAACATCGGCCGCCGGCAGAAGTTACCACCCACCAGACAAAGTCTTGCCGCCAAGCGATTTGTCGTGTTCCGGCATGATGTCTGGTGAAGCCGTACGGAGGACAGGTCTGAGCAGTTGTGTTGCGATGTGTGCTGGGTACGATGCGCCTAATGTTGTTGTGTTGGGAGTTTGGTCATGGAGGGTCTTCAGATCAATCTTCCTTTGGCGGAGCATCGTTGATCGTGTTGTTGGGCTTAACATTGCATCACCTCGCTCAACTGCCGTCTTCCTTCCTATTCGCTCAGTTTTTCTGAGTGAATAGGCTCTTAATAAACTAGCGCGCTTTACCATCAACGATCGCATCACTGCTTACCATCAGGCGGGATTGCTGTCAAGCGCTAGTTTATAACTACTAAAAAAAAATCTAACGGTTTAGCTTAATTTATCTTATATCATCATCATCATCAACCTTTTTCCCGTCCCACTGCTAGGCACTGGTCTCCTCTCTTACAGAAGTTATCTTATATACAATTGATTTATAGATTTTAGAACGTTTATTTACGAAACATAAAAAAGTACGTTCTTTTATATTTCGTACTGAAAACCCTACATAAAATAAGGTAAACACATTCATATTTTTCTCTTCATGTTCTTTGCAGGAAGAAATTTCTTAAAAAAAAAAAATTGTTATAAAAGCAGTCCCTCTGTGTAAAATAGGACCTGGTAGGCACCCAGTCAGACTGGACGCTGACCCCAACATAGTTGATAAAGGCTAAAGCTAGGCAGATGATGAGTTGTGAAAAGCAACGACACTTTATGTGTGTTCATCATACTATCATACTTCATACTAATATTATAAATGAGAAAGTGAGTTTGTTTGTTTGTTTGTTCCGCTTTCACGCCGTAACTGCTGAATCGATTGCTTTGAAATTTTGCAGACGTAAAGTCAGAAGTCCGGATTAAATAATAGGATTTTTTATCCTGGAAAAATTTGATGTTCCCGAGGGAAATCTAAAAAGTGCCATATAACCGATTACTAAATCTAGTAAAGCTAGTAAATAATAAAATAAATGAAATAAAAACCATTGTTGCGCAAACCTCATACAGCACCACAAGTCTTATTAATGCAAGCCATTAATACAAAAAGAAATTATTATTTTTACTTTTTCTGATAGAAAACTACATTATCTGTGAGTGTTACTGACAGGCGCGGGTTTGATCCCCGCGCAGTGCAAATATTTGTATGAATGAATATGAATATTTGCACTGGTTTAGTTGCCATATGAACATCTAATGGCAGTCGTTACGGGTTGTTGGAGCCCTGAAACGTCCAACAATACGGATGTTTCCTGGGTAAAACTTGATTCTATTTAGTCCGTCATTCAGATTATAGAAAAATATTGGAAACGTATATTTTGTTTTATCAAATCATCATAAAAATTGACAAATATAGAAGGCATCAAAGATCAGGAGTGGTGGCTGGTGTCGTCACTACTCGCTAAAAAGTGTAGCGTGCAGTGATGTCACACGTGTTTTCAACGCACTCTGTTGTCTTCATTTTTTGTTTATATGAAAAAAGAAAAAATACGTGTCTAGTATTTTTTGGAGATCTGACTGACGGACTAATTAGTTTTTTTTAGTCAACTACCCTATTGGTCTAACTGCAAAGCTTCGATATCGCCTTCAGGTTATGGAGGTCAGACGGCAGTCGCTTCACGAAAAATATCGAAGTTTAGCCAAAATCAGCATATAGATTGGGAAGGCGAACCTCAGAATTCAATGCTGAGTGAGAAAAAAAATCTTCGGATGCAACTGGGATTAACATTGAGATGATGATAATGATTAATACAAAAAGCCTTTCCATTTAAAATATACACTAAATCCGGAACCTATTAGATTACCCAGCCACAATGCCACACAAAAATCCGTTGGAAAGCAAAACAACACATTAAAGTCCTGTTTAATCCAAGGATGGCGCAACGCAGGCTTCGTAATATGAAAATGAGTTTGAAAGTGCCTACGGGCCGGCGTCAACAAACTTTGATGAAGTTCCTCTTGATTTAGATTCATAGCTTTTCTGATGGTATCCGGATTGCTTACTTATGCTTTGATGTTAGTTTTCAGCAAAAGAAGAATGATGGTGATAGTACCTACTTTTGAATTTATGATTTTGGGTGTTCCGGATCGAGGAAGGGCCTTTTAACACACACTACAGAGACAACAGAGGGATGACCTTCCCTCTGTAGTTAGAAGAGGGGAATTAAGGTTGCCGTTGATGATGATGGTAATATGGTCTCCAAAGTCTGGAGCACAGGCGTAGAGTAGCCAGCCTTTCGGTCTTCTATAGGATGCATTCTGGTGAGTGTGCAAGGGAATTGCATGCTTTAATTCCCCCATCTCCGTTCCATCATCGGACGACCCGTCGTACGGCGAGTTTCCACCCTTACGTTGTTGACACCACTGCGATCCGGACGAAGCGTTTTGCTTCTTCCTTTATACCGCGTACATAGAGGGACTGGAACAATTTGCCAGCGTCGGTGTTTCCGTCACACTACAATTTGAGTGTCTTCAAGGCTAGAGTGAATAGGCTCTTAATAAACTAGCGCGCTTTACCATCAACGATCGCATCACTGCTTACTCTTACAGGCGGGATTGCGGTCAAGCGCTGGTTTATAATTTATAAAATATATATATATATATATATATATATATATATATATATATATATATATATATATATATATATATATTATGGAATAGCAGGGTAATTGCGTCACACACTATCAGCAGCAATTAGTTTCATTTTGACAGTTCAACAACATTTATTGCGTTATTTTCCCGGTGGTAGGTCGCCGGCAGAAGTTACCACCCACCAGACGAAGCCTTGCCGCCAAGCGATTTGTCGTGTTCCGGCATGATGTCTGGTAAAGCCGTAAGGAGGACGGGTCTGAGCAGTTGTGTTGCGATGTGTGCCGGGTACGATGCGTCTAATGTTGTTGTGTTGGGAGTTTGGTCGTGGAGGGTCTTCAGATCAATCTCCTTTTAGCGCAGCATCGTTGGTCGTGTTGTTGGGTTAAACATCACCTCGCTCAAGTGCCGTCTTCCTTCCTATTCGCTCAGTTTATCTGAGTGAATAGACTCTTAATAAACTAGTGCGCTTTAACATCAACGATCGCATCACTGCTTACCGTCAGGCGGGATTGCGGTCAAGCGCTAGTTTATAATTATTAGAAAAAAAAACAAAAAAAAATTACATTGTTGAACAGGCACATTTTTCGAACATTTGGATCAATGGATTAGCTAAAAGCTTGAAAATTATTCCAATTGATGGTAATAATGTGTTACGCAATAAGGGTGCTGGTTCTAATCCTATTTTTTTACTAATTTTGTTGGTGTGATGACGATAAGATTAAATCCTAAAGTCCAGAACATGGGACTAAATGATATGCTTAATGAGCAGCGTACTTTTAGGACTCTGTACTCAAACAGTAACCCGACTATCTACAAAGACTTCCTGTCTGTCAGTCTGTTACCTGGCTGTTTCTCATAACTGTGATAGACAGTTGAAATATTCACTGTTGCAGATGTAACAAAAAATATATAAAAACAGAATACTTTTTTTTTTTTTTAATTTGTAACTTGGTCAGCTTTTTAGGTTCATCTAATCATGTTTCATGATTTATCCATGGCTCAATCTAAAAGATGAATGTTTGTTTTTTATTTTGTGTTTTTGTTATATAAATTTTCTTGTTAAGCAAATTATTATAAAATATATCGTATAAGGGGTTAATCAATCTTCTTTAAGTAACGTTTATGAATAAACCACCTAGACGATATGTTCTATGATCATTTTCTTCGCATGAAAATTTAACCAAGGAGAATTGCACTGACTATAAGGTACTTGTGGTTATTTCAGGTCAGTGTTCTTTAACCTATTTCCAAGCACAACCCCTTAGTATCAAATAACATTTCATGACCAAGGGGGTCACAAAATACTCCCCGCAGCTTCTAACTTGGAATTTCAGGTTATCACTTTAAGTAGTACTCTTTAGTTAAACATGAAAACAAAATTCTCAGAATCATTCACTGAAATTTTTAAGTGTTTGATTCCATTTGGAACCTCCTATAATTGTAAAGAAAGGTGACCCCTCAATGAGGCTTGACGACCCCTAAGGGGTCATGACCACGTTCAAAAACACTACTTTAGGTTATACAGTATGTTAAGAAAACCCTGTCCGACCCATAAGGATAATAAAGGTTAGGTAAACACATGACCAAATATAATATAAAATTTTACGTAATCATTATAGTACCAATACAAATGAATTTTGAAATAATCCTTTTTTCCCGCGAATTAATTCCAACTTCCCTGAAATTTGGTAATTTTTAAAAAGTGACAACACCGGTATTATTATGGGCGAATAGCGATGCGACCACGTGCCGCGTGCCCTGCCGCCCGCCGCCCGCGGAAGGGTGCTCAACGCACATTTATTAAGTTACCTCTTTTTGCGAAATGATATTTATTTTTTTAGGGGGATTTTTTTTAAGTTTAGCCCAGTTTTGTATCCATTAGTAGAATAAGTTATCGATACCTAACAACACCTTCACGGGCCGGACAGGGTTTTCTCAACATACTGTATAGTACCATTTTACCGGAATATTTAATTAATGTACAAAGGCAAACTCATTTTTATGATATTTACTAATATAAAATTATGCAAAATCTTATCTTTTTCTTCTTCTTCTCAGCTTATAGAGGTCCACTGCTATATGCCAATAGAGGCCTCTATTGGCATATAGCAAGGCTTTCATCCCATTGGGGGGCATTGCTTTAATCCTCATGCTAGGCAGGCGGGTTGGGGATCTCAGTAATTTGCTATTCCACAGAAGAGCTCTGCTGCACGCTTCCCTGGTGAGAGTTGTCTCTTACGACATCCTCGGTCGGATACTACTACGGTACTATTCTATGCTCGGTATCACACGGGACACTGGGAGTCAACCATATCGTTGATAAAATTACTATCTAAATTGATATATCGTCCGCCAAGGCGGAAAACATCAAATATGTTGAAAGGTTAAAAATTGACTTTGAAATGGTGTTTTCGGTAAATGAAAACAATCTGTCTCGCCTTTTCTCAACTATATTGGCGTTGGCTTGCAATCTGACCAAATTCCGCTGTATACTAGTAATTTATATGGAGAGACATCATCATCATCAGCTTATAGCAGTCCACTGCTGGAAATAGACCTCTCCTATTTTACACCATGCAACTCAATTTTCGGCAACTCTCATCCAGTTACTACCTGTCATCCTGCGAAGATCGTCGCTGCATCTAGCTTGAGGGCGTCCCAAGAACACGTCTACTCCAATGGTCATCGGTTCTAAGGATAAGATGGCCGGCCCATTGCCACTTCAGTTTACTTATTCTGTGAGCGACATAGAGTGAGGTATAATCGCGCCCATCAAGGGCATTTGATTTAAAGAAGATGGCAAGTCTTCTCGTAATTTGGCTGTCGCATTTAGGCTTTGCGTAAAGTACTCTCAAAAGTTAGATCACAGTCAAATTAAGATAAAAGGTAATAACAGCATATTTATTTAACGCCAGATAAAACGTTGCTTAAAGTGGTGAATACGATGGAAATAAAAATGTGGTAAGTCTAATTAGTTTCACCTAAAGATAATAAATATTACTTAATGTGTGCGAATCGCCTATTTACGAATTTACGTTACGTTTACTCCGCGCGTTCGTGCTAGACCCACTTAACAATATGTAGACACTATTCTACCTAAAGGTACTTCGTTGTACGAGCTGTTCCACAAAAAGCCTAAAAATCTATGTCTTATTTCCACTTAAAAGAGTATCATCTTTATGTTGGCTTGAATAATGATAATTTCAGAATAACTACTACTTTCTAAAAGGACATAGAAATGTTTGAAGATGATTTTATTTGATTATCTGCTGGCATTTCAGACGTTGGCAATGTAAATAATATTCCCAAAAGTGTTAACAACCGCTCCTCTAGCAAAATAGCGACCCTTATCAAAGTGCTTAGTCCTTCTGTGGAACAAAAGGTTTTTATTAACTTCTGAGCGCCTTGATTATTATTATACGATATTAACCATAACAATCTGACAGCCTCCGTGGCGTAGCGGTAGCGAACGCGGCCGTTGTGCAAGGAGGCGCGGGTTCGATCCCCGCACAGTGCAAATATTTGTATGCATGAATATGAATATTTCCACTAGTCTGGTCGTGCCTCGGAAAGCACGTTAAGCCGTTGGTCCCGGTTGCCATACGAACATCTAGTGGCAGTCGTTACGGGTTGTTGGAGCCCTCAAAAGTCTAACAATTGGTTTAACTGCAATGCTTAGTATCACCTTCGGGTTGTGGAGGTTAGACGGCAGTCGCTTCACGGAAAATATCGAAGTTTAGCCAAAATCAGCAGTTATACTAGTAAAGTGGACCCCAGACTCCAAAGCTGAAAAAGCTTCGGATGCGACTGGTATTAACGCTGAGATGATGATGATGATTAACCATAAAAATCTAAAATAGGGATATTTTCTTGGTAAAAAAAAAATGATTCTATTTAGTCCGTCATTCAGATTATAGAAAAATATTAGATACGTATATTTTGTTTTATCAAATCAATAAAAATTTACAAATATAAAAGGCATCAAAGATCAGAAGTGGTGGCTGGTGACACAGATGGAAGACAAAGGTGAAGTGTAGCATGCAGTGACGTCACACAAGTTTTCAACGCACTGTGTCGTCTTCATTTTTTGTTTATATGAAAAAAGAAAAAATACGTGTCTAGTATTTTTTTGGAAATCTCCTCTTTACAAGCCTCCGTTATTGCCATGTATTGATAAAAGTACAGTCTGTTTTTTTATAATTATAAACTAGTGTCTGCCGCCTGATGGCAAGCAGTGATGTACACAGAGTGCATAGGAAGGAAGACGGCAGTTGAGCGTGGTGATGCATCGCAACACAACTGCTGAGACCTCCGTACGGCTGCACCAGACATCATGCCGCAACACGACGAATCGCTTGGCGGCAAGACTTTGTCTGGTGGGTGGTAAAAGCTGCCGGCAGCCTATTTTCCCATTATAATATATTCGAATATAATTATTATTTAATTCTGAAATAAAATGGTTAATAACAACGAAATAAGTTGCATTAAAGGTCGATGTAAATGTGACGTAATCATATGAAATATATATTATGTTTCTATTTACATAAACCTAGTATTACCAACGTACACAAAAATGTTCGTAGAAGGATTCGACCGTTGAAGGCATTCGCAAATATGCAATAGACTTCGGCTCCAGAATAAAGTACCAGGGGCATACGTCAGGGGCGACTAAGACCGCCATAGAATAAATTGGTTTATAGCAAGGGCTGGCAGATAGAGCTTATTTGGAAGTTTCACTGGATTCGGACAACGAGGAAGAATACAGATAGATAAAGGATGTCTGTTGTATTTGTAACTTTGACAATATTTAAACCAAGGATGCGAAGAGAGAGAGAGAGAGAGAGCACAATAAAGAACAAGTTATTTTATACGTATAATATTTTTGTAAGTTAAATTCCGTGGAATGTTCCAAAATTGTCTGAATTACGTATAAACAGAATAAGTATGAATTAGCTCACACACAAAACCTACTAAGTAATTTGTTAATTTTGTTAGGATTGTGTTTAATTAACTTTGGTTAGAATGATGGCGTTAAGGACGCGACCAGCTTTGAAAGATTTCCATCTGTTATTGTAAAATAAACATCGGTACATATCATATATAATTATATACATTATGATTTATGAGCATGACCAGTAGGCACACACTAGGTAATACCAGTAGATAATACAGTATCAGTAAGTTTAATTTTGACAGTACAACAACTTTCGTTGCTTTAGTTACATTGTCGAACAGACACATTTTCGTACACATGGAGCAATGGATTAGTAATATGATTTGAAATGATTATAACTAACAGTAATTGTGTGTTACGCAATTAGTAATCTACTTATTCCAATTTTGTATGAAACAGCTAGTTACTACGGGTTTAGAATCCTGAATTCTTGGTATCTGTGTATCTAATTGTCTTAGGTATCCTCTGCTTCGATTCGAATATTTACTTTTGGAAATCAGCCAGCCCTGCCAATGCTGCGGTATACGTCTCCATAAAGGCTTTATGTCCCGTGAAGTGGACGGGCGACATTCCAGCCGCCCGTAGTGTGAATGCGGCATTAGGGGGTAAAAATGTGTCAGGGTTTGCGTTCTCATACACTGGTGAAGTACCAATGGTAGTATATCATTGGGCCATTGTTGTTGCTATAAGGTTTAGATGGCCTTTCTTTGGTCGAATGATTTGTGTATTTGGGGTTAGGTTCTGAGCTAGGAATTTTGGGAGAGAAAATTATGGGTTTTGCTATTTTTTTTTGGGTACGATTTATTACCTGTTGTAGCGGAGTTTGGAACACTCAATAATACAAATTGTGTTCACCTTTGCTTTCGGAAAATTGCTATGAATACACTGGGAGCTATTTTTAATCTAATTTCAGAACTGTAGAAAGGCTAAATAAATTCTTTATCATTTGTTGTCTAGATTGTATTCATAGCATAAATAACTGGTAATAACATTATTTTCATTTACAAGTGTATTTTTTTAAATTAAATTTGGGTAGGTACGGCCTAAACAAAGAGATCACGGCCTTTTTTAAAGTCCAGAAGTAATCTTGGTTAGATCATATGCAGGTCATGTAGAGAAGAATCGATGTCTGATTTGGTCTTTTGAGGAAAGAACTACTTATTTTTTAAAAGCTCTCAGTATAAAAGTATAGTAGGTATCATATTGACAATCACAGTTCTTGAGTTTTCAATGTAAACATACATTTAATATGAAATGAAATACGTTTATTTCAGAAAAAAACTATGTTTATTTTTTTTAAAGTGAAACTTTTATTACATCGTCTCAAACTTTTTCGTATGTAGGTTGCATGTCGCGTGACGGTCGGCCGCGGAGTAGGGATAAGTGAGGGGCACTCGTCAAAGCAGTCAAAAAATTTCATTTTTAGCGTGGTTTCATAAAACCACACAACCTTTTTTATGTTAGAAGGGCACTTCATTTCATTGGTGTAATTCGCCCTGCATAAGTGGTATTTCAAACACGTTTATTAATCACCCACCATACGCTGCCAATTGACAATTGCGATTATTTCATGATTAATACCACGGTGAAATACGATATATTCTAATTCGACATATATTGATACGGACATAGCATTTTCGAAAACATAATTATGTAGATATAAATGTATAAATATGTTCGAAAATGTCCGCAACAACATAGTTTGAATGAAAAACAAAGGAGTAAATCGCTTTTGAATAAAGCCAAGTGTATACATACTTTTGCTCGTATCTGTACAGTGTACATGTACTGAACGTAGGTATGTATAGTCTACGTGTCTTGTTAGTTCGCTACCAGTACGTGCTACTACCGACTCGCGCTACATATTGCCTCGTCGAAGATATTGAGCGTCCGACCAACATATGGAGATGCAGAGAAACAATTTTAAATCTGAATAAGAATGAGGGATTCAATTGTTTCTGCTTTATGGTCACAGACTGTATATTTCTAGACGGTTATATTGTTAGTTATACTTTTTACTAGACGCTAATAGCACCATGTGGCTACTAGATACCGAAACTTTGGTTCCGTATGAAGGCAATGAACATTTTATAATAATGATTGTCTAAATTAGTGTTTTGACACTCTTATGTCTACTGGTACTAAAAATGACGGATGCTCATGTCGTTATCGTGCGCAAGGAGGCGCGGTTTCGATCCCCGCGCAGTGCAAATATTTGTATGCATAAATATGAATATTTGCACTGGTCTGATCGTGCTTCGGAAAGCACCCGGTTGGTCCCGGTTGTCATACGAACATCTAATGGTAGTCGTTATGGGTTGTTGGAGCCTTCAAAAGTCCAACAATTGGTCTAACTGCAATGCTTTAATATCGCCTTCGGGTTGTGGAGGTCAGACGGCAGTCGCTTGATGGAAAATATCTAAGTTTAGCCAAAATCAGCAGTTAGACTAATAAAAGCGGACCCCAGACTCCAAAGCTGAAAAAACTTCCGATGCGACTGGGATTAACCCTGGGATGATGATGATGAAATTGAAATACACAAAATGACAAGGTTTAATTAGTTTTGAAGTAGCAAACTGATTATCAACTTGTATGGCAGCTTGAAATTCGTTATAAAACAAAAGTAGTATGTATGCATCTAAAAACTGCAGCGAAGCAAAAACCTAACTTTTTACCTGCTTTCAGTTTATCGAGGATTTTCAGAAGCTTCCATTACATTTCAAGTAGCAACAGCCCAATGAACGTTAAGCCAATAACATGCTTTGAAATCCCCATAGAATTTGTAGATCGCCGGCATAAATCGCTCCCTGGCTTATGCAGCGCTGCGCCGCTGCAATCTACTGCTGCACCCGCTCAATAAGCTAGCCCGAAAGGCGAATGACGTGCCCTATCTCTCGGCTTTGGATTTATAGGCGCAGTGATAATCAAAATCGTAGTTTTTAAAGCGCTGCAAAATAGAGCGACTGACTTTTAAAAAGCGAATGCTTTTTTGAATAACTAACGGTTTTTTGACGGCCATGTTTTCCAGATAATTGAGGCAGGGACTGGTTGTTGTAGTTATCATAGCCATATTAAAATTAAATGAAAAGTAAATGATTTTGGATAGAGCATTTACTGTTGAAAAATAATATAATAAAACTATCGCTTCTGAGTTGCATGAAGCGGCTGTGCGACCTGCGTTTTGTAACTTTATTCCTTCCACAAAATGGAAGTTTTCTTTAAAACATGTCCTAAAATATTAATCGATAAAGCGTTTTTATCTATTTGGTAAAAATAGCGCAACTTATAACCACAAAGGTTTCGAGGGCTTGTTTATGATTTATTAAATTTAGCAGCTGTTTTCAAACAGCGCTTTTCAAGCGCTTTTTCCGGAACTTTTCTGCTTGATTTACGTGCTCGATCACAGCATGTTGATTTTTACTTATTTTTACGGAAACGTGACGAATGTTTTTATGCTTCGCTCCAAACTAATGGTATGCTGTAAAGTCGTAGGGGATTTGAATGCGATTGAAGATGAATGATGAACACCTGGTGTAAGAGGATTCTGTGTAAGAGTACTTGTACTATGGAGGGTGTCCGCTGTAGGTAACCTTACCTAGTGCAGACCAGCTATAATTTAGCGCTGGTTCCATTTGAACATTCAAGTGTATTTAGAACAAGTTGTCAAATATTTTAAGTAGGGCGTTTACTAAGAACAGTTGGTGCTAGTTTATTAAGTTGTTTTTTATTATTTGAGGGCACGGTCGGCGTAGTGGCTGATCAATCGACAGCTGCGTTGCGTGCTCACGGGACAAATATTTGTATGACCTACAGGTAGTGGTTTCGGGTCTGGATGTTCGTGTATGTGAGTTTGAATGTTTGTAAACACACACATATACACACATTGATAAGAATTCAACTCAATACTACAAAATTACATTCATTCAATATTACTTACTTACGGTTCAGTATTACTTACGGAATTACTCCTGTATCGTGGGTGGCACCCACGATACAGGATTAATTCCAAGTGTGGGGCAACGTTTTTTTTTTTAAAAAAATGAAGAAGGAAAGATGTTCAAAAATAGTATGTAAAGACGTATTGACTTTATAACCTTGTTTAATTCCTCCGGTAAAACCTTGAGTCCGAGAGATTTTCCGACTCACACTTTTCAGCTTTTTTCCAAATTATTCTCTACATATATTGTGTTTAATATTGCTTGATAATGCAATGTGAATAGTATTTAAAAAACAATATTTGCTTTTGTTTTCAGGTAACACAACTCATCCAGTGCTTCTACATGTCACCGGTATGTGCGTTTCCCAAACATTTCTACAAATTCTGAGATTTCTGGAATTTGAATTTGATGTTAAGACACTTCGGTGTACTTGCACATATTTACGTGAGGCTAAACCTATATGCTGTAAACCAGGGAGGGCAAACCAATGGCACGCGTGCGCTTGGTGGCACGAACCAAAATAATTTCGGCACGGGATAATATCAGAAAATTCATTTAAACTATCAATGGGCTTCTCGTAGTTGGATTCGGTACCTACGAACGTCTTCCAAAGGCCGTGACTGCAGGGTCTCCAAAAATGCCAGAGAGGTTTAAAATAAAGTTCATACTAAAATATAATTATAGTTCTTTTTCAGTATCACTATGTTAAGATTTGTTTGTTAGCACGTCATAAGAACATGAAATTTTTAGTTGGGAAATATGGCACATAGCTGCAAGGAGGTTCGCCATCCCTGTCGCATATAGTTTACGGCGTAAACTATATGCAGTGCATCAACGTACAAGACTAGTACAGCAATATATCCGTATCAGAATATGTCTGTAGAACACCTCTTTTTTTTTTAATAATTATAAACTAGCGCTTGACCGCAATCCCGCCTGATGGTAAGCAGTGATGCGATCGTTGATGGTAAAGCGCGCTAGTTTATTAAGAGCTTACGGCTTCAGCGATTTGTCGTGTTCCGGCATGATGTCTGGCATCATGCCGGAACACGACAAATCGCTTGGCGGCAAGGTTTTGTCTGGTGGGTGGTAACTTCTGCCGGCGGCCGATGTTGAATTTCTGTCCGTTACTAGTTGTATGTTATTATGCTTCGTATTAGAAAATACATCAGCAAGAAAATACTTTGTTAAAAAATTAAGACTTGTTTCCGAAATGTTAGTTATTGAATAAAATATTTCATTATAACCGAAATCCAAGTTACTTTAGTAGAGTTTCTGTGTTTTAACTCTTGTCTTTTATTGTAAAGTGCCTAAAAGTACTTGATTGAATCATATCATGTTAATCGACTTAGTGTTTTAAGGTGAAGTGACTTGCATCGCATTCTTTACTAGCGGCCGCCTGCGACTTCGTTCGCGTCGAGGAACATTTTATCCCCAAAATGTACGAGTACAGCATACATTTTAAATTTTTGTGAGCCATGGTCCGCTCCTGTTGGTCACAGCGTGATGTTATATAGCCTATAGCCTTCCTGGATTAATGAGCTATCCAATTCAAAAAGTATTTTTGAAATCGGACCAGTAGTTCCTGAAATTAGCGCGTTAAAACAAACATACAAACAAACTATTAGTATGTTCAAATCAAAAATCAAAAGTCATTTACTCAAATTAGGCTGAGAATCAGCACTTTTTGAACGTCAATATTACATAAGATAGTCCCCCAAAAACGCCCACCCATCGACACTTCCTAGTGGGAAGCTTCGCTGGGAAGTAGAAGTGGCGGAACAAACTCCCCAGCAGCACAGCTGTCTGTTCATTAAAAAAAAAACACATGACTTCATACCCACTGTTCCCACTGTCCCTGTAGTCAGAACATGTAAGAATGGTTGGAGGACTGCTTCCTGGGTGGAGGCATATGTAAGGATCTCCTTACATCTGCCTCCAGAGGAGACCTATCTAGGCCTCCTCCCAGCAAGCAGTCTCGGTGAGAAGGAGTGGGCGTCATCCGCTTTGCGAGCCTACTACCGGTTGATAGATGTCACATTTTTTTTTATTTAATGATAGAAATATAGAAAGAACGAAAGACAGTAAATTTGGACTAGCTTACCTCACTTTTTATTGTTGTTCTTCTTGTTGATCTTGTACCTACAGAAGGGCTGGTCTTCAATTATTTTTTTATTACGTAAATAGCATAAGCAACTATTATTTTTAATACATGAAATTTTAATGAACTTCGTCTATTTTAAAAAAAATATCGTTTGGAATATTCCCTAAAGCTGTTCAATAATGGATGAAAGTTTGTAAGGAAGTTTAATTTGTAAGTTACTCATCTTTGCCGAAGAGAACTCCCATTGGACTCACGGCTTTTCAGCTAATAATTCCTATTTATATGCGGCAGAACCATTTTAATTAATCAAAACTGAGCAAGGGTCATTCACCAGTGACCTGCTTTGTTGTCGTCAACAGGTCTTCAAATGAATATCTAAGCTAAGGCCGTTGCTCAACAGAACAATGGATCGGGCACAATTTGCTGACAACGCTAGAAGGGTGTGATTTTCCCTTTGCAGCCTCGACATATTTATTTTCTGACACCTTGACAAGTGTTATAACTGTGAACTATGTAATATGTTGCGTTTTGTCTATGCTACACAACATTATTTTATGTTTATGCGAAACCCGAAATACGTGTGCAGTATTTTAAAGAATCTATGTAAAAAATTTCAAAAAGATATAATGAAGAACCACAAAGTTATGAGCTTGTTATCTTACATGGTTGTTCCAACAAAAATATGGTCAAGTCACCGCTCGCCCGCCCGCGCCGCGGGGTGCCTTGTCTCACTACCGTCAGCTGTGTGCGCACGGTAACCACACTGCAACAATTTCTATATGTATATCGGAAAAAATATAACATGGTGTAAAAATGATTGGAATCGATTCAGTTGCTTATTCTGAACAAACTATATTCAGGCTCGCATAAACAAAAAATAACGTTGTAAGTATTCTCCATCTTTTGAATTGTGTTTTGGTATCAAATAATTTTTGCGGATGTCAACTACCGTAGTTCCGTGTCAAGCGGAAAAATTAAAATCAAAACTAATTTATTCAAATTAGCGTGAGAATCAGTACCTACTTTTTGAACATAAATATATTACTTCTATTATGGAAAGTTAAGATCGGAATATTAATTCTTAGTTAACGTTAAAATAACGTTAATTTACTAAAAGATCCGCTTCCTCATACTTTAAACATAAAATTATAATCATGTAAAACCGATTTCGGAGCCACAAAACTTTGTCGTGAGCGTCGAATCGTAAATTAGTAGAACTTTGGTGTCCTGTAATATAAATAATTATCGTTAGTCAATCTTCTGTCCTGACCTGCATTGACGAATAAAAAGATTTGATTTGATTTGTCGACACGGTTAGCGAAGTGGCTGAGAGATCGAGTACTGCGCTGCGTAGCGCGGGTTCGATCCCCTCACGGCACAAATATTTGTAGTTTTGACCTACAAGTAGTTATTCCGGGTCTGGCTGTTTGTGTATGTGATTTAATATGTTTGTAAACGCACCCACGACACGGGAGAAAGCCCTAGTGTGGAGCATGTTTTTTTTTAAATTGTTGTTTCTAGCCTTTTTAATCGACTTCAAAAAGGAGGAGGTTACTCAATTCGACCGTATATATGCTTTTTTTATGTTTGTTCGCGGATAACTTCGTCGTTTATGAACCAATTTTGATAATTCTTTTTCTGTTCGAAAGAAGACATTCCCAAGGTAGTCCCATCATAAGGACATCAGGGTTTCATGGTAGAAGACCAGAGAAATCAAGGGGAACTTTCAAAAATCGTAGGGGCAAAATCGTAGGGGCAACCAGTGCGTTTGTAAGTTTTTTCAATAAGTATTTTAGCGTCAGCATCCAGTCTAACCGGATGCAGTTGAACAGTACTTTTCACAAATAAAAAGTGTAAAATAAAATTTTTTTACAAAAAAAAAAAAACACAAGCGACTTCCAAAAACACTAAAAAGTGAAAAATATCTAATTTCGGAAGTCAGTGTCAAAAACTAATATACAAAAACCAAAGACACCGACTTCCGAAATTAGTGGTTTTTGGAAGTCGGTTGTTTTTTTTGTAAAAATTTTTTTTAGTCTTGTCGGCTTTTAGTCTAATAAAGGTTTCTAATAACCCGTAACGACTGTCAATGGTCTAAGAATGACAGTTAGCGACACCAACGGCTTAACATGCTTTCCGAGGCATAGAGGTATCTCGGTAAGTAAAGTCAACCATCCATGGACCGACCGCAGCAAACCCATATTAACCTAATCGCCTCAATGACCTTAATGACCATTAACCTCATTCACAAACCAGTAGATAGAGCCGGGATAAAGCAGCAGTGAGTGAAAATTTTAAAGCATTAGGCGGTTTTAATATGCACATAGCTTTAAAAATATATACACAAAAAAAAAATCAATTAAAACGTAAGCGGTACAAAATTAAGGTTTACCGGTTATTGTAATTGTGGATTTACCGTTATTGATTTTTAACGGTTTTTTATTTAGAATGTCAGATTTGACGTCTTTGATTAATTACTTGCGTACAGTTTTATTAGTTGAGATAAAAGCTTTACATTTTGGATAGGGTAAATTTCAAATTAAAATTTGAAAATGAAAAGAAATGTCACAAAAATGCTTTATTTGTAACAATCCACAATCTAATACAACACTCGCAATGAGCTAGGTTTAGCTAACGACAACTTTCATGTTGGCTTATTTATAAATTGTCATATTTTTAGATTTTCCCTGAGAGATATTTTGAGAGACTAAAAACTCTTTATTTGCTTAACCGACATCCAAACTAATCGAACACAGAAACGTAAAGTGGTATTAATAACTAGTGTTTGACCGCAATTCCGCTTGCCTATTCACTAAAAAAAATGAGTGAATATGAAGAAAGACAGCAGTTGTGCGAGGTGATGCAAAGTTAAATCCAACAATACGATCAACAATGCTGCGCCAGAGGGAGATTGAACTGGAGACCCTCCACGACCAAACTTCCGACACAACAACATTTTGCGCATCGTACCCGGTACATAACGCAACATAACTGCTCAGGCCCATCCACCGTATGGCTTCACCAGGCATCATGGTTGTAACTTCTGCCGGCAGCCGATGTTATGGCCTATCACCGATTAAAGGTACAACTAATCAGACACTATAGTTGTTACTAAGTCACATGCTGATGGAAAATTAGAAGATTCACACATACAATAACAATTGACTAAGTGCTTGATAGCTGATAGTTTTTATGTCTGGTAATGTTAAATATTTAACACAAAATCAAGTATTTTCTAACTGAACAGACAGCTGTGCTGCTAAGGAGGTTGTTGCACCACGTGTTCCCAGCGAAAGCAATAAGTTAATTGGTGAAGGGCGGGCGTTATGACTATTTTTATTTTCTCGTGACTATTTGTTGTTATATGACGAGTTTTATATATTCACTAGCTGCGCCGCATGATTTCACCCGCGTGGGTTTCGATATCTTTTTCATATGCTCTGCTCCGATTGGTCGCAGCGTGATGTCATATAGCCTAAAGCGTTCCTGGATTAATGGGCTATCCAACGCAATAAGAAATTTTCAAATCGGACCAGTAGTTCCTGAGATTAGCGCGTTCAAACAAACAAACAAACTCTTCAGCTTTATAAAATATTAGCAGAGATTACTTAAAAGATACAACAAATCCGATATTAACATAATGTGATTTTGTTAAAGGTGAATGAGGAGGTTCTCGAATATAAAAATTACAGACCCAATTCATGTGTTTTTAATAAAGTCATATGTCTTTTTTTAAATTAACAGACAGCTGTGCTGCTGGGGAGTTTATTCCGCTACTTCTTCTTCCCAGCGAAAGCACTAGGTAGTAGCGAAGGGCAAGCGTTTTGGGGGGACTGTCTTATGTAATATTGACGTTCAAAAAGTTCTTATTGTCAGCTTAAATTGAATAGATGACTTTTGATTATTAAACTATAGGCAGATTACTTTTAACATACCATCATGTTTGAATAGTATGGGTTAGGCTTTTTGTAAATGGTGGATATCTACATGGACTCCTTCCAACGTAAGAGTGACAAAGTGGTATACGAGTATGGCCGGACTCTTACTAGGTAAAACCATCGTAGTATTTCACCTCTGTCTATGGCCGGTTTTTTTTAAATTTTATAATTATAAACTAGTGCTTGTCCACAATCCCGCGTGATGGTAAGCAGTGATGCAATCGTTGATGGTAAAGCGCGCTAGTTTATTAAGAGCCTATTCACTCCAAAAATTTTAGTTAGTGAATAGGAAGGAAGACGGCAGTAGAGCGAGGTGAGGCAATGTTAAACCCAACGACACGACTAACGATGTTGCGCCAGGGGGAGATTGATCTGGAGACCCTCCATGACCAAACTTCCAACACAACAACATTTGGCGCATCTCCTCAGCCGCTCTCAGGCAGGTAGAAGTGTAGTTATGGTACACAATTAGTTTTATCTCTAAGCTCCATGTAACAAATAGAGAATGAGTTATCAAAGTCATCAACAGGGCAAAAAATCATGATGGAAAACATCAGCAATACTTTGCTCTACCCTGGATTCGGACCCAGTACCTTGTACCTTATATTCAATGAGATGGCGGCTATAGCAGACAAGACCTGAAGAGAAAACCGCATATTAGCAAGCGCAGTGTGCGACGTCTCCCAGGTAGACTGACGATCTAAAGAAGGCGACTGTATGAGCTTGGATTCGGAAGGTGGAGGAAAAGCTGTTGTTGCGGAATCTGGAAGTGCGTTAATTAATTTACACATTGTATAGGCATACAACGTGCAAATTAATTAACGCACTTCCTGAAAACATTTTTATTGTAGGTAATTTTTTTATCCCAAAATTAATTTAATAATTAAAACTACGAAAATTATTGTCATATTAACCCTGTTGTTTGTACAGACTTTTAAAATCGCAGTTTTACTTGTATTCATATAAATTTAATCATTCAATACAAAATAAAGAAAAAAAAAAAATTCCAAGAACGTTCAGGTCTTCGTTCTCCAAGAATTGGTGTAACTAATTTAATAAATAACAATGCAAATATATGTTTAACTAAAAATTCAGAGTATGTATTATGCATATAACACAATAGTCTAATTGGGATGTTTGAGGATGTGTTAATTACATTTCATGATGTATATGGGCAGCAGTGGCGTGCATTAGCCTGAGTTGATTGATTGAGCACCATATGTTCAGCAGTAGCCCTTGCAGCCGCTAGGCAAACCAGTCAGTTTAGATATAGCCAGATTATTTGTAAAAAATGTAAAGAAAAAGTGATTTATCTTGTAAACACAATTTTCTTTTCAAACATTTATATAGAATTCAGTATACAATGAAAATAAAGTATAAATAGTAAACGTGTTTAATCTTTTATCTAGAAGAAAACAAATTAAATTAAGTTTATCAGTTTGGCCGGTGAAAATATTTTCTTATACCAATCCTATGTTAGGTATTCTCTTCGCAGACTTCGATTGCCTACACTCTAATCTCGAGGTAAAAGAAAAATATTTACCAATTATTTTGGTCTGCTTATCATCTCGTGGTTGAGGGAGAGTATTTTATTAACAGGCAAGTGTATTTTGAATTTCGTTGATATTTATAAATTGTTGAAAACTTGGACTGCCCACCAGCAGGAGTATTCTGTAATAATCTCACCGTGGAAACAATTGAAGTAAGTTTGAAGTCAGCTGTCAATCCATGTTATGTTAGGGCTTATGACTGCTTACTTAAGCAGTCATGATGAACACATAAATATCACATTCATATAATACATAATCCCCCTTATTCTAAAGTTTGCTTAAAGTTAACTAGTGATTAGTGAATTTTAACAATACATTTTAGACGTTTTAGCGTCACTTAACTTTAAACATCGTTTATGAATAAGCGCCATAGTGTTTAAGGCGTTTATTTATGACCGCTGATTACGTGAAACGTCGAAAATGTATGATTAAATAGTCGCTAATCACTAGTTAACTTGCGTTTATGAATAAGGCGGAATGAATCTATAGTGTTCCCATCGCTGGGACACACGCTCTCTCTCTGTGAGCGAGAGAGACCGCAGTCAACCACATGAGACCGGTGCGGGTTGGTAGATACCACATGTCTTTTAATTGTTGGTTGTAGGAGTTATCTCACGATGTTTTTCCTATATCATTTTGTGACCAGTGATGATGAAGTAATTTAACAAAAGTTTCTCGGTGGTAGGCCATAAAATTGGCCGCCGGCAGAATTTACTACACACCAGGCAAAGTCTTGCTGCCAAGCGATTCGTCGTGTTCCGGCTTGATGTCTGGGGAAGCCGTAGTAACCGTAGTAGCAGTTTTGTTGTAATGTGTGCCGGGTACGTTGCGCCAAATGTTTTGGGAGATTGGTTGTGGAGAGTCTCCAGATCAATCTCCCTCTGTCGCAGTAACGTTGGTCGTGTTGTTGGTTTTAACATTGCATCGCCTCGCTCTACAGCCGTCTTCCTTCCTATTCACTGGAATGTTTGACGTGAATACGCTCTTAATAAACTAGCGCGCTTTACCATCAACGATTGCAACGTCAAGCACTAGTTTATAATTATAGAAGAAAAAAATACGTGAATCCCCAACCTACTAGGTACTCGTAAGTCGCCGTTACCACCTCTCTTTGAAATCTATATGCATTAGTTAAACTCAACGCTCGTATGCTACAAAAATCTATGTTGCGTATAAAACTGAAAAATCCGATTCTACATTTCGATGTATCGTTTGTATGGAAGTTATTTGCGCGATCGTCAGTGTGATCGATTCGGTCGGGACATCCGTACCGGCCTGATTGATGCCGACCGACCTATATTGAACTGCCAGTATTGTACTGATTTATAGTTTATTCTTTAGCTTTTAAGCATTAGAACCAACCACGTGGAGAATATGCAACTTTCTAAAGATTTGTAAGTAGATAGTGAGATGAAACTTTTTGTGATGGCTCAAGCCACGAGATTGTGTATTCAAAATCAATCTATATAGTTAGTATAGTATAGAGTTGAAGAATTTGTTTCAAACGCACTTATTTCTGAAAACAACAGTTTAATTTGATAACGAAATTTTTGAAAATTGCTAAAATTAGACTACTTAAAATGACGTCATGACTGTTAGAAGCCGAGCAAACTAAAAATAAATAGAAAGGACGATTGGATTGATTTGGGAACAATAAATTTTATACAGACAAAATTGCGGGAAGGGGTAGTGTATTTTATTTTCTTGGATATCTGTGACATCGGCGAAGAAGTTTTGTGGAGAAAACTGGACTTATAATTAATATAAATTATTTATTTTAGGAGAAGAGGTCTTTCCCCTAAAGTGGGGCAGTAATTAATAGGCTGGTATTATTATATCATGAATGCGTTGGAGATGATCAAGTATTTTGCTTAGAATAGAATAGAATACTCGTTATTATGTAAGTACACTATATAAATTACAGGACATAAATAAGATTTTACAAAGGGTGACATACTAAGGGGAAGGAGAGAGAAATAATGTAGGTAGTCTGCATTATACTATTTACATAGATTATACAATATATATGTACATAAAGTGTATTAGGTTTAAAAACTATGTTCGCAATATATTTGCCAAAAATCTAAAAAAAGAATTACATAGTGTATGGACAAAATAACTTTAATTATTTCACAATTAACTTCAGTTTATGATAAAAGTTGAATCGTTTTAACTCATTGTGCTAGTCCCTTTGAAATCAACTTCATTGACTTTGAAATAAAGTTCATGTTTGTTAATATCAAATAGGGTGGATGTGTGGAGCACTGCGCATTTTTGAAATCATTAGAAAAATCTGTTTCGCCCTTATTTGCAGATTAAGTTTTAACTACAGTTTAGTTTTTTTGAAGGTCATAATTTTAGTGCCCTTATAGCGATTTATATGAGGTTAGCACGACATCTAATTTTCTTCCCTGCTTCTGTATTATCTATTGTCATATAGGTAATCATCCCTTTTCCAAACATATTATCTTATAGACAGTCCATCCATTACTTTGATGATCTTCACCTTCTCATGCTCAAAAATTTCCTCACGACTTTTTTTTATTCTTCTGCATCACATAACATAATACCGTAACTACCATTTAAGTGTTTTTTATTATCATTTTTTATTTTATGATCTAGTATCTACTAGATCATAAAATAAAAAATAACACCCAGCATATGGATATAGGTACTAGATAGTACCTATATCCATATGCTGGGTGTTAGTGCTATTGACGAGAATGTCAGCGTGATGGATTCTGTCGCGCGCGCCGTGTGATGGATGGCGACCGGTGTTTGATTGAACTGCGCTTATTTGAAATCTGTCTTCTTAATTTGAATTCGTTGTAGTTATCTGGCTTTATTTCGTGTGTTGAAATGCATGGAATTCGTCATGAATTGTCTATGGATACATCTTAATTTCGGAGAATTATTTTTTTTTATTTTATAGTCTGTTAGGTTTCATGTTGATATTTTACTGCTGGCTTAAAGGTCTAGAACAGAGCCAGAAAATAAACACTGTACAGAGATAGTGGAATTGATTACTAAAAAACTGATTTATATTTGGTCCCACTCTTAATGGAATAGAAAAGAAAAAATGCACTTTTTTTGGCCCCGATTTCCTTGTTCACGAACTAGCTCATAACCTAATGGCTACCATCGTATGAGTTTTAAATTAAATAATAATATGATCCGGGAAGACATTTCCTCAATTATATTTTCAAATTCTATGATATGAATGAGAGGATATAATTTTAATAATGATGAACTGAAACCTCATACAACAACCTTATTTCGAATTTATTCCTGTATTTCATTTTATTCACGAAGCTAATTGGTATCCAAAATATTAATGATTCAAATAAATAATTAGGGACGTGAGTACCATTATATGAGAGTAAGTTATAATCATAATAATTTACTTCTATTTACAGTATGTGTAGTTAGATAGGTATATTGTGTCGTCCTATGGGCTCTAATATACAAATTTTAGTATATGAAGATAATGGCGCCGAACTAAACAAATTTTAAGTTAAGTGCATCTTTTTCTTTACATTTCATTAAGAAAAGGATAGAAGATAACATTTTAGTTTAATCCTGCCAAATTAAGATATTTCATAGACAGTTTAGACGCGATTATAAATATGGCGACTAAAAATACTTCATTTTACGTCAGGCGCGCACTAATTTGACAGGTCTAAACTGACATATTATCTTTTGTCCTTTCCTTTGTAGCGGTACCTACAAAACGCCACAAAATGAACGACGCGTCATACTGACGTCACACGAATTCTACATCTCGCAATCAGAGTTTACCGTGCAATTAGCATACATACAACTTGCCAAACTCAACCATCGGGCAAGTGCCCGCCAGACATAACACCCGTCTGGTTGGAGGATCCTCCCTTTTCTATGGAGGATGAGTGAGCTTTACACCCTGTTCCTCATGCCTCCACACTGGTGACCCCGAGCATGAACGTCAGCGCTGCCTTCGTGCAACAACTTCAGCGTGACGTCATCACCATTTGGACACACTGCACTTTCGGCCGGTCAACAAGCAGAGCCCTCTCTCCTGGTCGACGCAGCAGCCAGCCTCAACCCGGCGCTGTACGACATCCGACGCACTGGAGTATAATGCAGCGCCACCACCCCGACTCACTGGGGAATCTTCAAAGACAGTTCCGACTCACCGTGAACTACGCGGCAACCGGTTCCGACTCACTGGAACCTCAGCTGGCCTAGCAAGAATCACAAGATACAAGACTCAGCCCACTATCGACCTCCGGTCTCCGGAGGGGAGTGATGTAGCGGTACCTACAAAACGCCACAAAATGAACGACGCGTCATACTGACGTCACACGAATTCTACATCTCGCAATCAGAGTTTACCGTGCAATTAGCATACATACAACTTGCCAAACTCAACCATCGGGCAAGTGCCCGCCAGACATAACACCCGTCTGGTTGGAGGATCCTCCCTTTTCTATGGAGGATGAGTGAGCTTTACACCCTGTTCCTCATGCCTCCACACTGGTGACCCCGAGCATGAACGTCAGCGCTGCCTTCGTGCAACAACTTCAGCGTGACGTCATCACCATTTGGACACACTGCACTTTCGGCCGGTCAACAAGCAGAGCCCTCTCTCCTGGTCGACGCAGCAGCCAGCCTCAACCCGGCGCTGTACGACATCCGACGCACTGGAGTATAATGCAGCGCCACCACCCCGACTCACTGGGGAATCTTCAAAGACAGTTCCGACTCACCGTGAACTACGCGGCAACCGGTTCCGACTCACTGGAACCTCAGCTGGCCTAGCAAGAATCACAAGATACAAGACTCAGCCCACTATCGACCTCCGGTCTCCGGAGGGGAGTGATGTAGCGGTACCTACAAAACGCCACAAAATGAACGACGCGTCATACTGACGTCACACGAATTCTACATCTCGCAATCAGAGTTTACCGTGCAATTAGCATACATACAACTTGCCAATTTCAACCATCGGGCAAGTGCCCGCCAGACATAACACCCGTCTGGTTGGAGGATCCTCCCTTTTCTATGGAGGATGAGTGAGCTTTACTCCCTGTTCCTCATGCCTCCACACCTTAATGAAATATTTACAAAAAGATGCACTGAACTTAAATTTAATTTAGTTTGTGAACAACGGCGCCACTATGTAGTTTTATATCTAAGATGTGGAGACTCCAATCATCTCTGGTGCGTTGTATTACAGATATCATTGTTCGTAACCGCTCATCAACGTAAATAACGCAATGACATTTTGTTAAAATGTCTAAATCCTAAACCCATCACCACTATTACCAGTAGCAACCACGTTTGTGTAAACTTTTAAGCTGCACCACTGCTTGTGTAAGCAATGGTGCAGCTTAAACAACTGTTCCTATTCCTAGGTTCTTGCTTATTCCACTTTCCACAAAGCTATTGATATTGTATACTGTTATCTGCAATTGCCATGGTGACGCGTTCTCTGCGTTTGTGAATGTGTTTATGGAGGCTGCACGTGTGTGTAATAGACTGCATGAATCCGACATGTTACCTACAAAAAGCTTGTGCATGGGAAATTTCAGATATTTTTATTAAACAAATACTTACAAGGGTTCTCTATTAAAAAAAAAAATAGATCCGTAGCCGTATCTATAACGCCTTATGCGAACAACAATGCTAAGCATAAGTTTATCTAAGATTTTTTCAGTAAACAGAACATAACATAATTATCCTATAATTCTCCCACTCCCTGGGACTGTAGTCTGCTATTTTAAAAATTAGTCACTCCAACACGATTTCATTGTCATTTCATTGTCATTGTGCTTATAAGTTCGTAATCTGCTAAATTCATAATGATCGATCAATTGTCTCGTAATGGAATGGTGATAGAATCACATTGCCGTATTGCTATTATTATAAAACTCATTAATAGAAGTGATTTTCTAAAAAATAATACTCAATTAGAACATTTATTAATATGGAGTAGAGTGTCGGTGATTGACCACTGGAAAGTCATAGTGAAGCCTTTTATTTGTAGATTACGAAAATTGTCAAAACTGATCATTATGAGATCACTGATTGACCATTCCGACACTATTGTAACTGCAGACTAGGACCCCTGCCCCCTAATCGGCGAAAACATTTTTGACAAATGATTGCGACTAGTTGGGATCGTTTGGACCGAACGGACCAATGGGCAGCCCAAACGAACCCAACTGATGCCAACTAGTCGTAATCATTTGACAAAAATGTTTTCTCCGATTAGGGGGCTGGTCCGTAATCTAACACGCGGGCCCAGTTCGGGTGGATACATGACACATGACATGCCGATTTCCTCACGATATTTTCCTTCGCCGTTTTGAAAGCAGTGGTGATGAAATAATTTATACAAAGTAAAGGTGTTCGAACCTACGATTTACAACTTGCAACTAGCAACTGTACTGCAATTGATCGTGTAAAAATCGAAAATCCAAAACTTTCGATTTTTAGACGATTTGAAGTCAGTATATTTAGATACACAGACATAACAAGGACTATTGATTTATGTAATAAAAGGGTTGGTATGGTCTGTTAAGCTGGTGAGGCTGGTTGGACTGGAACGTTGAAACCGACATAGTTTGGGAAAATTCTAGGCAGATTCATCCATCCGCATCCGTAGCTTTCCAGCTTTGGAGTCTGGGGTCCGCTTTACCAGTCTCACTGCTGATTTTGGCTAATCTTCGATATTTTCCGTGAAGCGACTGCCGTCTGACCTCCACAATCCGAAGGTGATATCTAAACATTGCAGTTAGACCAATTGTTAGATTTTTGAGGGCTGCCACTAGATATTCGTATGGCAACCGGGACCAACGGCTTAACGTGCTTTCTGAGGCACGACTAGACCAGTGCTAATATTCATATTCATATGCATGCAATCTAACAAATATTTGCACTGTGCGGGGATCGAACCCGCGCCTCCTTGCGCAACGGCCGCGTTCGCTACCGCTACGCCACGAAGGCTGTCAAATTCTAGGCAGATTGATGATATAAATAAGATATAGACATAATTATGTATATTGTTCTCACAGCAACATATCAAGCTGTTTTCAGTTTTAGCTGCCCTGGCATTGTATACGGTTTTCGTACAATTAAAAGTCAGCTTATACCGTGTAGCCGTGCGTACAACTTACCCAAGTATAAAATTTAGGGTTGTAACGGAGGCCTTGTTAGCGGAGGCGGAGGCGGATGCGGAGGCGACTAGTCTCACCTCCGCAGATGCGGAGATTAACAGAGGCGTAGGCGGAGATGGAGGTGAAAATAGATATAGAAAAAATTTAAATTTATGGTTAATTAAAACATTTATTTTTTATTTTAAATACGTACATTAATAGTGGTAAAAAAATATTACCTTCTAGTAATGAAAATTAAGGAGACACAAATTGTATTTGCCGCATTCCCGTCTCGCACTAGTTGATTCTTGACCATTTCGCGCTCAAACGCGACCGGACGGTTGTCGAACGTCGCAGCTTGCACGTTATTTATTTTATAAATATGTAAATAAACCTCCGTTATAACTCCTCAGAAATTGTGCGGAGGCGGAGGCGGAAGCGAAGATACGATTTCTTGCGGAACTTCCGCAGTAACGGAAGCGGAGGCGAAGCTCCGTTCCAACCCTAGTATAAATCTAAGTAAACATCTGAAAAGCTGTTACTTCAAGAATTTAAATAATGAACAGCATGAAAGTATTTCATAATAAAGTACAAGAACGCAGTTATATCTGCAAGTTATTATTCTAAGAAAAATTACGGCAGTTTCAACGTTCAGAAACAAAGTTTTAACAAGATTAGTCCCCGGGGCCTGCTGGAGTTGAATGAACGCAATTTGTAACAAATTACAACTTAACAACAGTTTGTCTTTATTTCTATAATTTCCGTGTTTTATTATAATAATAAAGAACGAAATGAATAATAAAAAATAATTATGTATAATAGGCATTTTGACAATGCGAAAAATAAAGTGTCAATTACTGTTAACAGTATAAATTAAGACTTAAAAAATGATTATTTATTAACGTAAGTTGAAAATAATGATTAATTTATTTAAAAATCCTTAAATAAAAATTGCATTTTTTAAACGTTTGTCACGTGACACAAAACGCTCCTGATTGGTCGAGTTTATCATGACGTCACCTGCTTGTAAACTTCGTTTGCCTACTTGTGTTGCGCCTAGTCGTGGTAGATTATCTCCGTTACATTAAGATTTTTCTTTATTATCCATTGTTTTTTTTGGTTTATTTGCACTATTTTAAAAGTACTTTTAACCATGGACAACGATTTTGTAAAAGCAGACAGCAGAAACCTGCCCCAAGTCGACGCAATCATGGTCGGATTATTTTTCAAAAATAATTCTGACTTTTATGCTTCGGAGCTAAAAAATGTAAAAACAGCAAAGTAAGTATAATTATACTTTACTGGTAACTTAAATTATATCATAAGAAAGTGAAATAATGATGAACTTCCACAAGAACTTATATAGGTTATAAATAATATTGTTAAGTTTGTTTGACACAATTCCGTGAACATAAACAATAATTTGTTTACTTTTGCAGGTCCAGGTTCTGTTAATGTACTTTTGTCACATTTTTGGGATAATTCTGAAAATAAAATAGATATATTAATTAATTAATAATGCAGAAATTATATAATATTACTGTCTTAGTTAACTGGGATAAAGGTCTGGAAGTGTAGAAATAATTTCAGTACAATTTAGAAATTAGTTTGCCTACCTTTTGTACAAGCTTCAACTACAGTAGCAGTAGGCTTATCATTGGTTAACATAGGTTGTTGAATGATTTCGCATTGTTTAACAAGTTCCATTCTTTGCCGTTTAACAAATGCAGATCGGGAAGTGCCAGCATCACACATTCTTTTAATACGATCTGGCTGGCAATGAAATTTAGAAGGAAAAACTTTATCTTTTAAAATTATTTTCTGACTGAAACCCATTTTGTACTGATAGTAATTTTCCATGTCATTTTCCATCTGTAACAAACAACCAAGTTAGTCGGGATCTTTTAGTGTACTGCTTATTGAAATCATAGGACTCTGTAGCTACAAATTTTAACAAATATTATGGAAAACAGCGGAAATATTCGAAGTGAGTTGCAAGAGACATTCTGTTAAAAACATTAGAGGAATTATAACCTCAAATCAATAACGAAAATACTAACATTCTGAATGTAATTAATTATTACAAAATATAAATATTATGTTTACTTACATCGAAATGGTCTTCACAAAAGAAAATATTTGTACTATTCGCTATGTCATTATGATCCCTCTGAGAAAGTTGCAACCACTTTCGGCGCACTTCGACATTCTTTGGAACACTTACAAATAGTTTTTCCGGAGTTTTTAACGATGTATTTGTACATTTTGGAACTGCACACCATTTGTAACTCATTTTGTTACATAAATCACTGATAAAATGTAAATCCAATCGCACTTTTGTTTTATGTTTACATCAAACAAATATATATGCCAGCTGTCAGAGATCAGAATACAGGCAACTGGCAAGTGACGTCACCAACCCCATTGCAGCGCCATATTGTCAAAGTAGCGTTTTGGCACACTATTTAAATATTGAATTTTTAATTCGATGTTTTTCAGCTAATATATACCAGAATTAAAAAAAAACAACTTTTACTGGGTTGCTTAGACTCTACTACATAATATAAAATGGATTTTAAAAACCTGTCAAATAGCCTATTATGTAGTCGTAGTGGTTAAAATGTTATATAGCCTAAAGCCTTTCTGGATTAATCGGCTAGCCAACGCAAAAAGAATTTTCCAAATCGGATCAGTAGTTCCTAAGATTAGCGCGTTCAAACAAACAAACAAACTCTTCAGCTTTATATAGCTTTTAGCTTATCTTAGCTTTAGCTTTAGCTTAGCTTAGCTTTAGCTTTTTTAGCTTTAGCTTTTACGGACAAATCACACAGATTGAGCTAGCCCCAAAGTAAGTTCGAGACTTGTGTTATGGGATACTAACTCAACGATACTATATTTATAATAAATACATATATAGATAAACATCCAAGACCCAGGCCAATCAGGAAAAGATCGTTTTCCATCATGACCTGGCCGGGGATCGAACCCGGGGCCTCCACGTCGCAGGTAGGCGTGTTGACCGCTGCGTCACGGAGGACGATTGGAAACACATACACTTCTACAAGGCAGTTATAAAAACACCAAGCAGTAGTCGTTTGCAGGCCACGTTCTATTATATCACACAAAAAGCCATCTCGTTCGAGTGCTATCTTATTTTATGCTCTATACTCCGCGTTCGCATGATTTTACAGCGTCTAATCGTACTGAGCATTTATCAGCATAGTTCGTGTATTAGCTACTAAAATGCTGTTCCGAAGTTTAGTGCAGTTTTCATTGCTTTAAAGCTGTTTTTAAAGCAATGAAAACAGCTTTGATGACGTAGTTTTATGAACATGACGACATTTAGTATAGTAATACTGGTTATTATAATTCTAAGTGTCATTATGTGTCATTAATTGTGTAACACACAATTAATGTGGCCTCGGTGGTAGGCCATAACATCGGCCGCCGACAGAAGTTACCACCCACCAGACAAGGCCTTGCCTTAATTTTGTAATTTTTTTTTTCTAATAGTTATAAACTAGCACTTGACCGTATTCCCGCCTGATGGTAAGCAGTGATGCGATCGTTGATGGTAAAGCGCCCTAGTTTATTAAGAGCCTATTCACTCAGAAAAACTGAGCGAATAGGAAGGAAGACGGCAGTTGAGCGAGGTGATGCAATGTTAAACCCAACGACAGGACCAACGATGCTGCGCCAGAGGAATATTGATCTGAAGACCCTCCACGACCAAACTCCCGACACCACATTTGGCGCATCGTACCCGGCACACATCGCAACACAATTGCTCAGACCCGGCTTCACCAGACATCATGCTGGAACACGACGAATCAACACGATGAGTTATGGCCTATCACCGTACCATAAACAACCTATAATATTTCCACTGCTGAGGTACATGCCTTCTCTCTGTAAGAGGGACTGGGCTATAATCCACCGCGAGGGCCCAGTGCGCATCGATATCCCTCACATGTCTTAGAATTTTTGATCCTATTACGTGCCAGTTTCCTCACAATGTTCCCTAGAATCTTAGTAGTAGTACAAGTCATCATGGTGGAACACGACGAATCGCTTAGCTTTCTATTTCATTAAGAAAAGGACAGAAGATAAAATGTTAGTTTAGACCTGTCAAATTGGTCCGCACCTGACGTAAATTAGCTTATTTTTGGTCGCCATGTTTATAATCGCGTTTAAACTGTCTATGGAGTACCTTAATTTGACACGATTAAAATAAAATGTTATCTTCTATCCTTTTCTTAATGAAATAGAAAGAAAAAGATGCACTTAACTTAAAATTAGTTTAGTTTGTGAACAAGAGAATTGGATTGGATTAGAATTGGAATTACTATACAGACTATTCAATATCAAGACTTATATTGAAGATCTTCCCGTGCCTTGGTTGGGACACAACATCAATCTCCCGGCCACCGTAGGCGTGGGCCCGCAGGCAGTGAGCACTAGGCAGCTCGCCGCCCGGTAAGGACCAGGCCCGAATCGTTGGCGCGTCGTGTTTCACGCGCGCCTCAAAGAGATGTCAGCACATCGTGACGGGGTCCACGAAGACCGATGCCTCCTGAGTCAGCGTTGCGGATTGTTTTAAAAAAGAATCCGTGGCCCTGGCGCACAGGCAAGTGAACAAAAATGAGTGGGTTATAGTCAGTAAAAGTTTGACACGCCCTTCCGCTCAAAAAAAATAAAAAATAAAGATCGTCCCGTCCTTTTGTCAAGGGTCGTTAGCAGCCCGAAAATCTGACAGCTAGTCTTACTTCTCTTCTCTTCTACTTAGCTTCTGGAGGTTAGATAAGCATTAGCTACATATCTAATACTCGTCTTCAGCTGCATTCGACAACAAACAAATAAAAAAAAATACAAACTTTTTTTCACCATAGAACTGGTCAGAGTTTTTCAAAGACCCATTTGTAATCTATTAAAACTATTATAAAAGCAGTATTGCACGCACGTTTGTATGAGCAATGGAGGTTAAGTGTGGAAATATGACTGTTACGGACAAATTATATAAGCCATTGCAGATCGCGAATTATGCGGATAATTGTTCAGTGTCTTTTATGCGGAATTCAGGTTGAGCCATTGTTATCAAATATTTGATAAATTGTTTTTGACGTGACAACGTCTTAAATTAGGTTGCGGCTGGGAGTCACTTATGAAAAAGTGTAACGCTCGGTAACGTTACGATGAGTCACCGATGTTTTAGTAAACAAAATATATTTCTATAGTTAAAATTTGTGCAATTCTTATTTTCATTCAATTCCTTGTTCCTATTGTGCAATTTAATTATATTCATATCAATAAATATTCTACCGAGAAAAAGACGTTGTCACGTAAAATCTTCGCCCGTAAAACCGACTTTACAGGCAACCATTTTTTTTTTAATTTTCTAAACCTTGTCTATACCATGTGAGAATCCATGAGCAGCTTTTGTCTCTACAACTAATTTATCTTACATCAAGTCTATGGGTTTGTATGAAAGTGTGAGTACGTAGCGATACGACAGTTAGGAGATATTTTGTTTGCTAGAAGTACAGTCACGAATTTTAATTTGAGACCCATTTCCTTAAAATGTTGTAAGAATGTTCAAATTGCAATAAGGTCGAAAATGTCAGTTCAATAGTAGTGGTGAAAAGGTTAGTTGTCAAGCTACGTCATTTAAATATCGAAATACCCCTTACATCGATAACCTCTTTCGTGCAAAAGCTACCACGGTGTTCTAATTACAAATTTGAATGTTTCAGTCAGTGACGTTCAGTGTCAGGCAAGAAAATTATATTAATATTTAAAGTCTTCTGTAAAATACTATAATTCCAAGTTACACAAATATGTTTGCAGTTAATCGTGAGCAATTAAGTCATCAAATTGTTGAGTTACACGAATAGAGTAGGTATTCACGAAGTATCAAGACGGTTAAATGTGACTAGAAACATAGTTCGTCGGTGGGTTCGACGATTCGGTGACTAAGGAAACCTTAAAGACTTAAGGTAAAATAACCATCGCCCGCGTGTTATATAGGGACAGCAGACCCGCATGATGCAAAGGCAATATATATTGGATGGCTTAACGCCGATGAGACATTTTGCTGAAATGTTTAAAGTCCTTTCAATAACAGTTAGAAGGCACCTACACGCTAAGGGCCTGCATCCCAGGCGGCCTGCAAAAAAAAAAAAAGAAAAAACGTGCTTTAACGCAAGCCCATAAAACTGCTCGACTTATTTTTGCACATCTATATTTGAATTTTGACTGGACGTCTACAGCTTTCATCGATTAAAAGACTTTTGCATCTTTGCAAACGGGCAGATTGCATTTGTGGCGGATTGACGCGTTACACGGAAGACCACATCATAGATATCATAGATATCGACGAACGAGTTTCGTAATGAAAACTCATACTAGGCCTACTGGGCACTGGCCTGTGCAGTCATGACTGTACAAAAAGACGGAACATTCGGGATCGCGCGCGCTACCGTCTTGGCGTCCACACACACGCGCTTACTCGCAAGTAAGACGGAGCGTGTAGTCGGTGTATTAACGTCTACAGTTTGCTATGCGATATTCCACCTTAGGTGGGTCTCAAATTAAAGTTCGTGACTGTACCTACCTAAGTATCTTCATTACTTACGATAATTTTAAAATGCAAAGCCCACTCACACATTCGACGCTGTATTCGGCCGTAAAGGATAAAGGAATTACTTGTAGGCTCCACTAATGAGTGTGCAACTGCGATGGAACTCAGGACATATTGTAACGTAACGACTTGATAAGTCAGTTGCATAGCCATTATCGATAGCATAATAATGAGTCTGAAATATTTTCACAACTGGGTCACATTCCTCCTCTCTTTGAAAGCTGGCTTTAAAAAGCTCCACGGGGCCAGTGCGGATTGTTGTGGATAGTTTTTTTTTTATAATTATAAACTAGTGCTTAACTGCAATCCCGCCTGATGGTAAGCAGTGATGCAATCGTTGATGGAAAAGCGTGCTGGTTTTTTAAGAGCCTATTCACAAAAAAAAAACTGCGTGAATAGGAAGGAAAACGGCAGTTGAGCGAGGCCGAGGTGATGTAACGTTAAACCTAACAACTCGACCAACGATGCTGCGCCAGAGGGAGATTGATATGGAAAGCCTCTACGACTAAACTCCCGACACAACAGCATTTAGCACATCGTACCCGGCACACATCGCAACACAACTGCTCAGATTCGTCCTCCGTTCGGCTTCACCAGACAGCAAGCCGGGACACGACGAATCGTTTGGCGACAAGACTTTGTTTGGTAGGTGATAACTTCTGCCGGCAGCCGATGTGATATAGATATCACATTTCTACGAATTGTTTGGTTCACAATTTTGAGAGCAGTGTTGATGAAATTAAATACACAACGGAAAATGCCTGTCTGGTTCCAACTCATGACCTTTGATGAAAACTCGTGTATTGGGACCGATTACTTGGTTATTTCTGCTTATAATAAATATGATTCATAATACGGCCGTCAATATTTTAAATTTGGAACCAATTAGATTTCAATTCTCTCCAAATGAAGATTGCACACAAACCTATTAGGCAAGTGTGAATGCACCATACTATGCAGTACTAATGAATGGGTTAATTAATGTTTAATTGGAATACGAAATGCTTCAATAGCACAGAATGCGGTAGCAAATTCAATATTTGTTCGCCATTAGTGTTGCAAACAAATTAACCTGTCGAACACGAAATACAGATCCAGCATTATATTAGCATTAGAACTATTAGGTTCGCAACTATAGAAAAAGTTCCGCGAATGCAGTCTGCATTACCCGTGCTGGCTGAATTTAAAACTATATTCTTGTGAGAAAATCTATTTATTATAGAACATCGAATTTGGAATTGCGGTTTTGGAATATTTTTAGCGGGAACATTGATGGACTTTGTGTTCGAAATCTCGGTATGTGGTTGTGAGTCGTGAATCGATTTATTTTTGTAATCGAATAGTAACAGTGGATATATGTAGGTAACGCAAATGTATGATTAGTTGGCGAAATAAGATTTTGTTTTTTTTTCGTTGCAGGTTTGTTTATTATTAAGAAGTTTATTCAACATGATACGCATATTATTTTCCATTTAGTTTAGCTACCTAATTAGGAACGTGATCAGCAAATCTAAACCTCGTTCAAGAGCTGTCAGTGTCTACATTTTATGGAATATTCACACTGACACCTCGTTAAAATGGTTTAGATACATTAATCATATTCAGTTTCATTGGTGAATTTGGCATTTTTCATCAGAATAATGTCTAAACATTGTACTAAATTATATTATGTTTGATGGACACAATCTAACGTTATTTACATCTAATATATTAAATTCTCGTGTCACGGTGTTCGGATTTAAACTCCTCCGAAACGGCTCGACCGATTTTGATGAATTTTTTTGTGCTTATCCGGTATTTATGAGAATCGGCCAACATCTATTTTTCATCCCCCTAAATGTTAGGGGTAGTCCACCCCTAATTTTTTTTTAATTTTTTAGACAAAATTTTTAATTTCTATTTTTTTATGATACAACATACAAAAATACATACAATCCCCAATTTTAACCCTTCTACGATCAACCCTTATTTTTTAATAGCCATTTTAGTAATTTAATCTATTATTTATATGGCAAAACAACGTTTGCCGGTCAGCTAGTTGATTTCTAATATTTTTACAAGCTATTGTTTCACTTTATTTGTTAGTTACTTAGTATGTATTGGATATTTTTTCTGTAATCTAGTGTATCTGTAATTTGTCTGTTTTTTGCGACTAGAATTCGAAGTAAAAGATAACGTTCTACAAAAATCTTGCAAGAATTTCAATATCCAAACACCCGCTCTTGACCAGTAGTTTTGTCTAGTACTTAACACTACACTTTTATGTAAGCGTATTCACACGAAACCATTTTTCGTGCAACAAGCAATTATTGTTACATAGTCGTTATGAAAATATAATTACATCTGTCATTATGTGTGTAAAACTTGAGTACTCCTGGGATAATAATGTTACAAAGTATTTTTTTTCTAATTACATATTACAACGTTTGCTAAGAGCATTTTCTTGTACAGTCTGCCTCAAATAAATGTGAACATCGACAAGAATTTATTTGATTGCCTTCAACTTGTATTCCACAATGCAATATCAATATGTAGCTGTGAATAAGTGTAGTGTGTGTGGGTGTGGGTGTTTGAGTTGGCCTGGTGTAGAGCTACAAAACTCAATGCTATATTTTATGCTATAGTAAAGTTGACAACTTAAAAAAAAAAAAACTGTACGATAATAGCTTAACATCGCCACTCGTGCGATAATATTTTGTTGTTTTTTTTCACTTACGATCGCATTATAAACGTTTCCTTCCTACAGTTAAGAATTGTTTTCTGAGAAGTTTCTGCTAACTGAATTCATTATAGCGCGCGGTTATGACTGCTGATGAACACTGGCTTCCTTATAACCATGATGAACAGTTATGAGAGATTACTGCTACAATCAACGTGTAATAATAGGTAGCCAGTTCTTACGAACTATAAGAAAATGAGGCTTAGGGTTATGACTAAGACTGTAGTTCATGAAAATCCATATTCACAGTTTTTCTTGCTTTTAATACATATATACACTGCTAGTAGAAGGAAGACTCTGATAAGACCAAAACACCGCTATTTTTATATTTTGTTATAATTTATTACATATTTAGAAAGTATACACTATTACATACAAACCTACCGGAATAAATTCTGCAAATGAAATTGCAAAACGCATCAAAACCCTTTGCGGAGTTAACAAAAAAAAAAAAACGTTTTCCCATAGATAGAAACGAAAAACAACTTTAACTTTTAAAAGTAGATCATTCCAAAATTAAAACGCACTGACAAAGTCAACGTCGCGTTCTGTTTTTGAATAAAGATAAGTAATTACAACTGCGCGTAACTGCAACTAACTTTTTAATTAAACTTTATATGAAATTAAACCAAAGTGTGGTATAAATAATAATTTAGGTTTGGCGTCAGGTGTATGAATAGCTAAGTTGTGGCATGTTCGCGTGCTATGGAACGTTGCATTACGAACTTAGATTCTAAGTAGATAAAGTTAGAGACTTACTAGGGTATTATTAAGATCGTTATACCATCTATTTAGGCTTGGTTGCAAGTATAAGGTTTTATTGACGTACTTAATTTTAGCAGTAGGGATAATTTACATTGACTTTAGTTTGTGAACAATTAAAAGAATCGGCGCCACTGTCCACCTTCTGATGAATACTTTTTTAAATAAAGAAACCTTAAAAAAATGCGCGTATTTATTACCACCACCACCAAACAAAGCCTTGCCGAGGACGGGTCTGAGCAGTTGTGTTGTGATGTGTGCCGGGTACGATGCGCCAAATGTTGTTGTGTTGGGAGTTTGGTCGTGGAGGGTCTTCAGATCAATCTCCCTTTGGCGCAGCATCGTTGGTCGTGTTGTTGGGTTTAACATTGCATCACCTCGCTCAACTGCAGTCTTCCTTCCTATTCGCTCAGTTTTTCTGAGTGAATAGGCTCTTAATAAACTAGCGCGCTTTGCCATCAATGATCGCATCACTGCTTACCATCAGGCGGGATTGCGGTCAAGCGCTAGTTTATAATTATTAAAAAAGAAATAATAATAATATAAATTAAAACTAAGCCCCACAAAACCGTAGTAGTGGTTTTGCTCTGGGGTCTAGCTAGAGTTTTTATACTCTATTTAAACTCCACACTTTAAACAGAGTTTAAATACGCTAAAGACTTTAGATTTAAGTAGCACTTTGATACCTACTTTGCCGCCGATTCTCTTGTTTTATTTTATTTTTATTAATTATGGGACAATAAACAGCTACAGTATAAAATATTTAGAAACAGTAATATAACATTATTATAACAATATTGCAGCCCACTGCATTATCCGCATCTTAACAATATAGGAATACGTTAAAAAGAGTGCCACTAGATGGCTTAATTAACTAATTAATAACATAATTGTTCATAGACTAAACTAATTTTAAGTTAAGTGCATCTTTTCCTTTATATTTCATAAAGAAAAGGATAGAAGATAACATATTAGTTTAATTCTGTCAAATTAAGATACTTCATGGCAAGGAAATTATAGTTAAACTGGAATGTGAACTTTCATAATTCTCTTATTTAAAAGAAGACTCTATCGCAAGAGCAATAAGGACGATCGGAAGTAAAACCTTATTTGAACAGAAAACGGTCCGAGGGAGAAAGCGGTCCAGTAGCCCTCTGTCTCTTTCTAAGTGTTATTCGTATTTATTTTTCGACATTTTGTTTGAAATCAATAATTTCGATTAGAAAAAGATGGTGAAAAAGGGTGCCATTATTGGCTGCAATAGTGAGTTATACCCTGGATGCGGAATATCATTCTTTAAGTAAGTTTTTTTCCGGTAATCATATACAAGTTATTTTGTTAGTAAGTATACATTTCGGAATAAATAATAAATGTGCACTTAGTCATTGTGTACATAATAAGGAAGTGGTTTTTATTAGGTATTTACAATGATATTAAATTCTGTTTCCTTGTGGACATTTTAATTATTTAAATGTAAAATAGCAAAGCAGTATATCAAGCTACTACAATCTGTCAGATGTCCTTATTAGATTTTATTTTATTTATTAGGGAGATCAAACAGTGGCACATATTAATATTTTAAACAGTTAATAATTCTAAAGTCAGTAAATAATCACTAATTGTTTCGATTTTTTGTTACTAGTAATATGTAATCATGAACAGGTGGGAACCTGGTGACCTGTATTACAGGTGTTACTACCTACCACAGGCACCAGCGATCCACAACAAAAAAATAAAAATAAAAAAAATAAAAGCTATTTCTTGTGTGTAACAATTTTTTATACTTGTTTTGTTTTTGGCTTGTGGTGAGAATTAAACAGTTTTTTTATTTTTTATTTATTTTTATTTTAATATTGTTTGCTTTGCGATTGCTTTTTTAATCACCTTACCGCCCATCTTTCTTTTATTCGTTTTTTCGTTTCATCTTTCTGACATTTTCCGCTCTTGGTTACAATAACTAAATTAGAACACTAATTATTACAGTTCCCATTCAATAATGAATGTTTAATAAATGTATGTATGATAATAATTATAATGCAAAGAGATAAGATTTCAATATTTGGTTTAAAAAGTTAACTTGTACGCTGACTCAACACAATAATGCGATGTTGTATAATGATATCAAGACAATGCAGTGTCTCAAGCTGCAAGAACTTTACTACTATATGCTAATGTGCATCAAATATTAGCCTAATGTAACCATTTGGCGTTGTCCCAGCAGATTTGGCTCAGCTACTTACTTTATTTGTTGCAAGCGGTGTTGCACACAACGAGTGTTGCCAACATTAAAATGTTTCTCCGGAGAAAATAGGAATACCCCGAATGGTATGAAAGTTTGGTCAACTTTTTAATTTATTGCGAACTGTTTTGTGGGTTTATTCTGTGCCAAATAATAACTCGACAGTGTTTTTAAATATAATTACGGACGACAGCAGGTCAAGCTACCCCAAACTGTCAAATATTCTTAAAAAAACCTTGAGTTTTAATGCTTTAGCGATGAAATTGAAAATCTAATGAAGAAATTTGACAGATTTTAGTAGCTTGATGTGTTGTCGTCTATACCTAGAGAACGTTTTATTAAAAATATAAGTAAACAGGATCATCTTTTATCTTTTGATTTCTTTATTATAGATAAACAATAATTATCAAAATCGAACTAATCTGTAAAAAGATAACTCGTCCTCGTTTCCGTCGACTAAAAACCATCATCATTACCATTGCTGGGATACAGGCCATTTCTCTATGAAAGAGGGTGGGTCGTAATCCACTACGCTAGCCCAGTACGGGTTGTTAAATATCACGTCCTCGATATTTTTTGCAGACATGACAAATAAACGTGAACGTGTGTAGGTCTAGATTTAATTTTTGAGCAAAACTTTCGACCACTAAAAAACGGCTTCATAGAACAAAACTTATTACCAAATATTTCCGAACACTTGTTACACAAATGTCCCAGAATTCGGGTAAAATCTCTACGCAGGCGACATTGCTGCAACCAACATTGTTCGTTGCACAGTATCGTTGCGTTGTGACCCGTAACGTTACGCGCAAGATTTGTTGACCTGTCTGTTACTCTGAGTAATGGTCTTTGTTTTAGAATAGTTTCATAGCTATCCGGAACTATGGCGCGGTATCGTGAATTAGATGCTGCGGATTTATGTTGATATTGTATTGAAGATAGATAGGTACATGGAAAATTATTATGAACATCATAAAAATACAGACGTAAAAGTAGGAAGGTGAAGATTATTATAATATTTAGAATGTGAGACAATCGGCAGTGATCAAGCCCGGATTACATTTGGATGGATTAAGGCAAGAGGAGAGAGAGTATTGAAAGTAGTCTCTGCTGAAGATAAATGATGTTTGAAGTTTGTTCTAAATTTGACTCAGTACGGGTACTGGTTAGTAGGTTTGAATATTTTTTTTAAGACTTTGGCTCACACTAGGAATTCCTCCTGTATTGTGAGTATGTTAGCAAACATATAAACTTACACACACAAACAGCTAAACCCAAAGCAACTACTTGTGGGTCATACAAATATTTGGTCCATGCGGGAATCGAACCTGCGACAAGTAGAGCAGCAGTCAATCACTGAACTATTGCGTCAACCGTGCCGTCAAACAAGGATAAGAAAATATAAGAAATATATTTTTCTACTCTTGTTTTACTTTGAAAGTTTAGCATATATTATGACCAAACCGATCATCATTGTAATTGTCTCTTTCAGGATGTAAATAATTTTGAGGGATTTCCTAAACCATTGATTCATTATCATCTCCACTATTTAATTTTAAAATTAAAATAACTATTTTATGACAGAGTTGTGATATTTTTATTGTATTGTAAAGAAGACTTGTCCCAATTTAGTATGGAATAAAATATCGGACAAATGATCCTTACGGCTCCCAAGACAGCAGAGCACTCTTTTCATGAAATTTTCCATGACCTTTGTAGAGAAATGAAAAGTATCTCACTCACGTGTTGGATTTTCAATTTGAGCTCAGGAATAGTTTCGAGTTTATTCTCATAAACCAGAGATTACACAAAACCCCGAAGAAAAAAATCACACGGTGTTAAATCGCTCGATCTTGGTATCCAGTTGACGTCAGAATTTCGTGAGAAAATGTATTCTGGAAATCGTTGCTGTAAAAGGTCGGTTGTTTCATGCGCAGTGTGGAAGGTTACACCGTTCTGCTGGCACAACAATATTGTCTAGATTCATGCTGTCCAGTTAACTTAACATGTAATTTTCCAGATTTTAATTCCAGCTGTAAAATCTCAGAGCTGCCACTTGCATTAAAAAAAAAAATCCAATTTTAAATAGTGCACTCTTATTGAGACACCCCTTACTTCCCGAGGAACATGTTAAAAAAAAGTTCTGCTTAGAATACTGCAAAATAACAACAATAAGGCGATGAATGCGATGTTGTGAAGTTGTTAATGAAAATCATTTTAATTACAGTGTGTCTATAAGGAATCAAATTAAGTTTGCTAAATACATACATCAATATTAAGTTAGCAAAGAAATGAATCAGTAATTACCAACATCGTGTTAACCTATTTTGAGCTTGATCCTTAAATACACAAAACATAAATAAACCAGATTCATAAGCTTATTAATTAACTCAACCGTTTGTTTACACAAAAACGACTCCTTGCAAAGCAATAGCTTTTACAAACAAACAGATAAGCCGGATCTTCTTCATAAAAGTCGTTGAGCTCTCAATAAATCTCTGTTTTTATTTACCGCAAGATCAAAAGTTTTAGAACCTACAAGAAAAGAGGTTGAAATTTATATTCGGATATATCAAAAACTGTGTTCGGAGAGATGAGAAGCCGATGATGGCTGTGAGGAAGAAGTTCCAAATAAACTATGCTAGTTTCGGACGAGATCGAACAAACTTTTCACATAAATCGAGCTTCGTTAATAATTTACCCATTCTGAATTCGCACAACGACCGTTTTCCAGTTACGGAACATGGAGCAAATTTCTCATATAACGTGGAGAGTTCCCCTCATATTTCTGAGACAAAATTATTACAGTGTGTCTCAGAGCCTGACACAGTGTGTAATGGGGACGCGTCAAGCGACAACTCGTTAGCGGTAGAGCGAAGTATCGGAAAATTTTATAAGTTATTAATTTATTGTCTGTTGGGAGTTTGACAATGTATGGAATGAGAGAATTTATTCGATGAAAATTATTATCAGAGTTTGAAACATAGTATTTTCATTGTCTGAAGAAAAATAAATTCGATATATATGAGAAAACATAAAGTTATTCAATAAGAATCAACAAAGGCGACTTTCAGAGCTGCAATTGTTTATCCAAGTCAAAGTCTATTCAAACTTATGACTATATTACTTATTCTTACAAAAAGACAGAACCTTTTTCATGTTAACCATCCAATTATCGCTCGCAGTCTAGACAACTGACAGAAAACTTTGCAGACAATGTAATAAAAATGGCTTTTATGGCGGAATATATTGTGGCAATTCAGAATATCGTATGTTCAACAAATATGAATTTGTTTTTTCTTTGACGCCTTCAATCACATGTTTGTTTGATGACAGGCGGGTTCTGCGACTAGCAAAACTATGATAAACGGTGAATTGCATGAAAGCATTTTAAAAAGTAGTTATTGAATTTCGTCGCTACTAATGAACGAACTGCAGTAACAAATAAAGCATAAATGAAATGAATAAATGCAGAAAAGCAACTAAAATTACAACTACAGAAAGCAGGGTAACGAACCAAGTTCATATTACAGTATAATTTGCATTATTTCTACAAATCTAGCGTATATTCGTCATAGGAAGTCGCTAGAAAAGGAATAAGCCACGTAAATTGGGTCCATTTGGACGAGGAAACAAAATTACTATAATTTCGTTTTACACATGATATTTGTAACCAATATTGTATCTTTAAACTTTTGAGACTTAGAAAGACGATAAGATCGAGCAAAAGTAAATTGTTTGTACAAAAAAATAGCCATTATACAGTAATGATAATGAATTTCAATTTGACAGTTCAACAGCGTTCATTGCGTTCAGTACACCAATTTTTCGGACATTAAATCAAAATTATTCAGATTCTTATTGATAATGTGTTACGCAAATAGGGTGCAGATTAATTCAATAATATACCTAGCCTTTTCTTAAGCTTATTGGGGTAAGCTTCAAGTCAAACAGGATGCAGCTAAATACAAGTACGTATTTTACACGGAGACAGCCGATCTGACCTCCACAGCCTAGTTATTGAACAAACCGATACCACTTGGTAAGAAATCACACCAAGAAGTAAGTTTAAAAGAAGGATCTATATTTTGTTATTGAGCAGACATACTCAACTAATACAATAGCCACGGGTATCGACTTTCATTATTACGAAAAGAAACAAGAGTAAGCCAAGCTAAGTTCTAGGCGACCTTGTAACTATTTAAGCCACTGACATTGACACGATAAGTTCAAGTTACATGAAGCATTAAGTTAGAATACAATTGATACAAACGTGGAAATACAATTAATTGACAGCTACAGAGCCAAGGATGTCTCACACAGTCTTATTGTCTTAACAAAAAATGCACAGACAACCTTCGTCGAATTCCCTTTTTGGTTTGACGTAAATCCTGTAAAAAGCTGCCAAGTGCGAGTAGAATCTCCCTTGAACGGTCCCGTACCATCGTAAATTATTTAACACTGCAGACTTTGACCCTTAATTCTTGATCCTTAAATTTTTAAGTTTATTGTAAACTACCTGTAGCTCGCGGCCGCGTCTGCGATCCAGGATAAAAAAACCCTAGGTTCTGGATCTCTGTGCTGCCGACTTAACGTAAAAGCGTAATAAAGAAACTTACTTTCGCGTTAGGATTCATACCTAGTTTGTTATCGCGGTCAACTTAGTAAATATTTCAAGTGTCCTATTATTTCTGTTTACTATGCTATTATGGTTTATAAGAAAAAAGCCCTATGACAGACGGACGGACAGAGGCTCCTAATAGGACCCCGTTGGCCCTTTTAGATACGAAACCCTAAAATAAATGCGATATCTGTGAACGAAATAAATAACAGTCCTATTGTAAATTATTTCGTCAATCTTATTTACGAGCCTTTTTCTTGTTTAGCACATTTCCTTGGTAAGCTCCTAAGTAGATCGAAATTCGTAACTTGTTTAAGAGATTATTTTATTTTATTAAAATATCTAAAATATGAGAAAGTTTTTTTTTTACTTGCGAAACTACGGCGTAATTGCTTGTCTCACTAACAAGTGCTATGGCTTTTTAACAATATCATTCATCAATTTGACTGTTTAATAACATTCATTGCGTTATTTACTTTGTTGAGCAAACAAAATTTTGAAAAATATGAAGCAATCGTTTAGAATAGAACATTTTATTACATAGAATAGAATAGAATACTCTTTATTATGTACACCATATAGATTACAGAACATAACTAAAAAGATTTTATAAAGGGTGACACAATGGGCGGTCTTATCGCTAAGAGCGATCTTTTACAGACAACCTTTGGATGGAATTCTAAGGGGTAGGATAAAGAAATAGTGTAGGTAGTCTACAGTGTACTATTTACATAGATTATACAACAAATATATACGATACGATATATACGATATAAAGATTTTACAAATGATAACAAAATGGGTGGTCTCATTGACAAGAGTGATATTTTACTGACATTAAGCAATATCTCTTAAAATCATTAATATTGTAACTGATCATGTGACTTGAATCAATTACTTCTTCTTCTTCTTCACTCTATAGTCCACTGCTGGACGAAGGGCTCCCTCAAGGCTTTCATTACATAGTGGGGTTTGCCATAATCCCCACGCTTGGCAGACGGGTTGGGGATCGCAGTAGTTTGATATTCCACAGGAGAAGCGCTGCTGCCCGCTTCCCTGGTAAGAGTTCCCTTAGTTGCCTCATATGACACCCACGGGAGGATATGGGTTGGAAGTATTCTAAGCCCGGTACCACACGGGGAGATCAATTACTAGGCTGTACTTATTGCTTCATTTATACCTACTATTGCAATTCATTTGTTTGCGTCATTGCAAATAGTGAGTATATTGCCCGTCTTCATCTCGGTCACACTCTAGGTCTAGAATAAATACCTCCCTTTCCTTCTGTTAAGTGTAGAGTGTGACTATTAGTTCTAGCCGTACAACTACACAGTACAGGGACTTTAAACTTAATTTGAGACTGTTATGCTAATATAGTAGTAAATAATGGTAATACCATTTTGTGTTTAATTCTTGATATTCTCGGCCCGCGCATTTCGTCTGCCTTATCATCAAAGGTGGGTTATGTCGTGCCAATTTTTAAGCAATTTATATTCCAATTTAGAGGTATGAGCGTGTAAAGTTCATTCATCTTCCACAGAAAAATCTCAAAAAATCTTTGCACACCGGTTGATGTCGTGAAGTTGTATGCGTGCTAGTTGCATGGTAAATTTTGCTTGCAAGTGGCAGGGTTTGCATGACATCAGTATGACGTTGTTAGCGCTTGTGACGTTGTTGTATGTAGATACCACTAAATTATGTAGCTTAGTAGAATAATCGCTTATTATAAGATAACTTCTAATAACAATTGTACTGTTTAATGTGGTAAATAAATCGAAATTCGGTATTAAAAAAGATTTAATTTTGTATTTTAATAAGTAATTTTGCAATTGGTCAAGCCATGCGCGCAACCATTTCCTATCTAATTCTATCAACCGTGTAATATTAACTTGGCCGCTTTTAACAGTTCTATCTAGATTTGTATGTTTACATATGGGCTATCGACTTTTTGTATATGTAATAATCTGCGATGGTTTCATTCGAAGCCCAAATAAAAATTGTAAACGTTGAATTATCGAGACATTCATTTTTACGAGCGGATTCTTTGATAAAATATTTGTATTGCAAAGTTAATTGTTTTGACTCGGGTATTAAACATACAAATCACGTATATTATGTTCTGGTTCGCACGGTTTTTACTCGACTATATATTACAATTACTTTGATATTAAACACTTGTTTTGCCCCATTTGTCTCGAGGTTGTAAGTGCGTCTGCTGACTTCAATTCCCCGGTCGTACAAAGTGTTGTTAGATTTCCAATAAGGAGTTCTTAATAACAGTTTGGAGTTTGGAACTTGGCGGTTTAATACCCCGAGCACAGTTTTTTTAAAATAATTATAGTATTATGTAAGCACAGATGCAATCATTGATGGTAAAGCGCTAGTTTATTTTATTCAGTAAAAAAACTGAGTGAATAGGAAGGTAGATGAGAGTTGAGCGAGGTGATACAATGTTAAACTTAACAACACGACCAACGATGCTGCGCCAGAGGAAGATTGATCTTGAGACTCTCCACGACCAGACTCCCGACACAACAACATTTGACGCATCACACCCGGCACATATCCCAACATAATGAAAATCACGTTAAGTTGTTCTGGCTGCGATTCGAGGATCTTTGTTAGTCGTTAAGGGCCATCAGAAGCCCGAAAGTCTGATAACCAGTCTTTCCAAGCCGTATCGTATTTCGAAGTCACTGCATCGTCGAATTCAGGCAGTTGATCCATGTCCATGTGAATAAAAGATACAGTTGCATCCAGTTAGATTGGAAACCGATACCATTATAGCTGGGATAATGCTGCTAGGTGGACATGACACTGTAGACTACCTTCATTATTTATCTCGGTGGTAGGCCATAACATTGGTTGCTGGCAGAAGTTACCACCCACCAGACAAAGTCTTGCTGCCAAGCGATTCGTCGTGTTCCGGCATGATGTCTGATGAAGCACTACGGAGGTCGGGTTTGAGCAGTTGTGTTGCGATGTGTGATGGATACGATGCGCCAAATGTTGTTGTGTCGGGAGTTTGGTCAACACATGGTCATCAGCATCATTGGTCGTGTTGCTGGGTTTAACATTGCATCACCTCGCTCAACTGCCGTCTTTATTCCTATGCACTCAGTTTTTTGAGTGAATAGTCTCTTAATAAACTAGCGCTTAATACCATCAACAAATACATCACTGCTTACCATCAGGCGGGATTACGATCAAGCACTAGTTTATAATTATAAAAAAAAAAAAATATTTTCCTTTCCCTTAGTATTCCATCTAAAGATTATTTGTAAAAGATCTCTATTGGCGATAAGACATTGTGTCACCCTTTGTAAAATCTTTATATTTATGTTCTGTAATCTATATGGTGTACATAATAAAGAGTATCTATTACAGGGGCAATTGTTAGTTAACTACAACAAATACGAAATACACTAAAAGAGCGCGTTGTCAAAAAATAACAACATGTTGACTTCTCATAACACATTTAAAAACTTTACTGTCTTTGATGTTTGTTCGAACGGAAAAGGAATGCAAGTATGTACAATAAATATGACTACTGCAAATGTTTTACTTCACATAATTTATCCTTTATAAGGTAAAGGTACATATTTCTTAACATACTACTAAATAGTTTCCACGAAACGATGCAATAACAGCTCCGTCGAAGTAGATTTTTATTTCTAAGTATTTAGGTCTGAACAAGGCAAATATGTCAAGGCTTTGATTTTGTTGATTAAGCCTATTAACATCTCGGTAGCGTCATGTGACACTCTTTTAAAAAGGCAATGTGTTGCGTTGATACTGCAACACCTGAGTGGTGACAACATTGCAGCACTCGTGTGGGACCCACTGCGCCGAAATCAGTGCGCTGCAACGACGCAGTACATTAGCAACTCCCGTGTGACATCGCTCTTACTCATACAATCAACAGATGCATATAGTACCTACATATACCAAACGTGAACGTAAGGTGGGGCACCACAGGCTAGGTGGAACGACGATCTTTGCATGACGGTTGGTAGCAAAAGATTGAGACTTACCGAAAATCGGGTTGAATGTTGTGTAGAGGCATATTATGCTTAGTGGACTGCTAGCGGACTGTAGACTGATACAGATGATGAGCGCGTTTATACGGAAAAACTGAAGCGCACTTCACACCAAAGCCGCCGACCCGCCGACACACACGTATGTTGAAACAAGCATGTCGGCAACATACGCGCGCCCGTGTTGCCCGCCGACATGTTGGCGGCTTGCCGGCGCGGCTAGCGTACGCAAACGCTCAGTTGCCCGGCGACATTTCAGTTGTAGTGACGTGTTAGTATTTTGTTGTTAAATAAGTACGAGTATCTGATGTCGAGCCGCCGACATGCCGCCGGCAAATTTTTACGACTTGTAATGACTGAAGCTGCCATCCTAGCCCGCCGGCAAAATGTTGCCGACATATGCCGCCTTGCCGGCCGGGCTTTGGTGTGTAGAGCGCTTAAGGGATTTTGTTAATGCAAGTGTTACTATTGATCTGCCAGGTCCGCGTGTTTAGATACTGTAGCCCCTGGCGCACAGGAAAATGACGGATCACTGGTGGGTTTTAGTCAGTAAAAGTCTAACATGTCCAGAACGGGGAAGCAATTTGATGATTTCCCACGTACAAAAGTAGTGATAACACTGAAGGTCTGCATAATACCAACTGTCGCTATAGCTAATATGGCTGTTTAAAATTCTTTAATCTCCTCTGTTTCCCTATTAAGGGATTTTTTTTTATGTCAGGAATTTTGGAGGTAATTAAGATATTTTCATCAAAATAATTAGGCATATTAATAAAACTGTTAAAATGTTTGAACCAAAACACCCACACAATCAAAACATTACTTTTTTTTTTAATGGCAACAGAGTATCTTTGTGGCAATGTCAATGTGTATTAAAACATTACTTATTTCAGATGATATTAAATCTAAAAATTTTCTTTCAGGTTACCATGCGGCTCCTCTTACTTCTCTTCACGATCCCGTACATCGTGGGGCAGCAACAATGGGTGCCCTGTTCAGAGCTGAACGATGACCTCCGGTACCCCTGCCGATGCAAGGTGCAAGTAGATCGAGCTCTTCAGCTCAGGATCCTAATGAACTGTGACCGGGTCGTCTTCCCTGGTGACTTCCCGACCTTGCCCTATGGAGCTCCTATTATTTCGTTCAGCCAGAGGTTTGCTGGGCAGCAGACTTTGCCTACTCAGGTTAGTAGTGTTATTATTCTCCTTATTTTATCTTAAATACATATAAATTACATTTTTACAAATATTTCGGTAATAGTAGATTCGTAGCCAAGGGCTGTAAGGCATCAATTGCAGCCCGAGATATATAGGCGCGCGATCCAAGCGAGGGTGCAATTGATGCTGACAACCGAGTCCTACAACCAACTACTTTGCCTTACATCTCGATTGTGAGGTAAGTAGAAAAAAATCGGCATTACAAAAATAAAACATTTTCTTAGTTAAAATTTATGGTGAAATGAGAACAATTTACAAATTTTTTCAAGAACGAAATTGAGCTTCTCCGTTCGATATTTAAAATTGATGACTATTATACTCATACCAAGATAAGGCTGAATAGCGAAGCGACCTCTTTTGTCATTGGGCTGAATGCATGATGTCTATTGCCAGTATGATAGTTAGATGTACGTGAACTTTTTGAAAGAATGAAGAGTTTTTTTAATTACTTACCCCCCTAGGGCTTTTCTAGCTACATTACTATCCTCCTACATACCTGGCCCCATTTGGGGGTAATAAGTTTCTACTTACCGAATATGAGAGATGTAAAGAAGTTTTGATCTCAAAGCCAATTCCAATTTCATGCATTATTTAGTAGTTCACTTTGGTACTAGGTAATGTATTGACAAGTATCTTCCTGGATTAACAAAAATGAACGTCGCATTTTTCACAGTAAATTCATTCACAGATTCCATTAAGCAATTATAAGAAAAAAAAAACCAGTAATAAAATGTTCCACTATAACGGATTGCATTCTGTACATTATTCAAAATCAGAACTGCAACGAAATATTGAACAGCATTCTTTCTACATATAGCAATTAAAACTGGATACGACAGCTCACGTAGTGAGAATGTCCACACCCGCCAAGGGTTATCTAAATTCAGGAATCAGAACATGTATCTATTTGAAATTCAAGCCACATTTGCTGTTTTCAAATGGAACCTTAGTCCAATGACGCTATAAACATCTCCCTAGAGATAAATACGGCTCTGGACTTGTGACCTTTTATTTCTTATGCTTGAGTAGGTATTATTCCGTGTGTAAAGTGTATTTGCTTCTACGTGTATGCTTTTATGAAGAAGAAATGAAAGTTTTTTTTATTAAAAAAATGCTTTGCCCCACACTAGAAATTACTTCTGGATCGTAGGTGCGTTCAAAATATTTAAACTCATATACAGAAACACCCAGACCCGAATCAACTCATCATCGTCTCAGCGTTAGTCCCAGTCGTATTCGAAGCTTTTTCAGCTTTGGAGTCTGGGGTCCGCTTTACCAGTCTAACTGCTAATTTTGGCTAAACTACGATATTTTCCGTGATCCGACTGCCGTCTGACCTCCACAAACCGAAGGCATTGCAATTAGACCACTTGTTGGACTTTTGAGGGCTCCAACAACCCGTAACGACTGCTATTAGATGTTCGTATGGCAACCAGTGCAAATATTCATATTCATGCATACAAATATATGCACTACGCGGGGATCAAACCTGCGCCTCCTTGCGCAGCAGCCGCGTTCGCTACCGCTACGCCACGGAGGCTGTCATCAACCCGTAATAACTACCTGTGGTCAATACAAAATTTTTTTTTATTCCTAAATACATCAAGATAAGTGATATATAAAGTATATTTCTTTAGTAAAGAAATATCTACAGTTACCAGATCCTAAAAATAGGGGCTGGCGAGACATATTTTTTATTGCAGTAAATTAATTACATAAATCTAAAACATTGTTTGCGGATGTTTTTCAATCAAAGATCAAAATTTTTAACCCCTTAAAAAACAAGGATTTTTTCAGACCAGGTTAAAGCACCTACATAATTATTGAATTATGAACATAACCGTTATAGACGTTCTTTACATAAATGACAGCTTCAATCGCTACTAAGTTGTCACTTGAATTAAAGTTCGAAATAAAAATACTGACTCAAAGATTAAGGCTAGAACTAAAGTTAGATTTCGTTTTATAAAAAGACGCTTAGCGAACAATTGGATAGCGGCGGTCTTTCCGTCTGATTAGTATTTAAGTGTTTTCAAGGCTAGACTGAATACGTTCTTAATAAACAAGTGCGCTTTACCATCAACCACATAGAGTCCTGCATACAAATAATATTGTGATCTGGTTGTCGTTTATTCACAATAGATGACTGATATCCACCAGCTTATTCAAACTGATTCTTACGACTTATCAGAATAAAGTCAATAAATTTGACGTAAAACTATTATTATAAATACAGTACAATTTTCGCAATACACAAGATAAATTGGTACAAATTAGTTCACATTAATGCGGTATGCGTGATTTCTATTCGCGAGATCAGCATGCGATCGTTCATGATCTGATAACTGAACCGCGGGACGGAACGAGTGGACTGATTGCATGATTTGCTGGCTGTACTACTTCCAAATGTATTGCTTTTATTGTAGTTTAATCGTGATTGTGGTTTGACTTTCATAGTTTTTTAAACTGAGAACATTTTCTTTGCAAAAAAACATTTACTTGACATTAACACAAACATTTACTGATGTACCTATAATTATCTTTTCGTTTTTATTAAACTCACGGAATTAAATTCTGTCATCTTTTGACACAATTAGGCTTGCGTAGCGGGCTAATTAAATAATGTTCTTAATTTTACTGTTTTTAATACAATTAAGTGTTTGTATTAGCACATATTTCCGTTTTTTAATTACCTATTTAATCTTTGTTCTTTTGATAATGGTTTATTTATTTATTTATATCAATTCGATCAAATGTTGAGAAGACTATTAAAAGCACTAGGGAGTGGCGAAAGGTGGGGCATATTGAGGGTTTTTCTTATGTAATATTGACGGTCAAAAAGTGCTGATTTTCAGCCTAATTTGAACGAGTGACTGACGAAGAACTTCAACTTGGATACATCCAAGATAGCAGGTAATACAAAACCTTATTTGTATTTAAGTAGGTACAGATACACTCATAAACTGAAAAGTAGTATGTGGTAGCATACTACTTTGCTATAAAACTGAACATGTAATGAATGAGCATAATACACCATTCATATTAAAATTGCACAATCAATTTGCGGAATCATGCAGCGTTTCCCATTTCGGCGCGTTGTTCGTATTTATCGTCTCATTTGTTTTATCGGACATGGCAGCCCTTATTATGATGTCGGAAAGCATACGCGCTTAAATTTATACTGATTCATATCTGTATGTACATTATACGCAATATCGGCCAAGTATTTCGGGTAATTTCGCTGTATGGTAATGATAGATGACGATGAGAGAACAGTTCTATTAAATTACAGCCTTATAAGCTTTGTCTTTGGAGGAACAGGGGAATTTCATGACGTGTACACATACATCCTAGAAGTGTAATGAACAGAGGATGTTTAGGTATGCTCGACAAAGCCAGCTTCGCAGTGACAAAATTAATAGTCCAATTTATTGAGAATAATTGAACTATTAACACTATTTATAGCTAGTATAATACTATCAAGAAGTGGTTCTGAACATTCTTACAAAATGACTGTCGATAAAAGTTACCTTAAGCGAATTAGGTATTTAAGACCTAACGGGGAAGCGTCATGATAGCCATTGATATATAACCCTATTGATTGGTAGTTGGTACTTAGTAGTTTTTATTATATTGATGTTTTTATGATTCTAATTCCGTAAACACATGCTCGTTACAATCGCGAATCATATTTTGTTTAAAATTCTACCTAACATTGACCTGCGAATTATAAAGAAAGTATGAAAATGTTAAATTGAACAGAATTGAATAATGCTATCCAGTATTACAGCTAGTATGAGTAGTTAGTTTTCGATTCCCGCTCGGAACATAGTTTTACATATTTGTATAGCTTACCTGTAGGCTGTACAAATATGTAAATTTACTTGTAGTTATTCCGGGACTGTTTATTTACGTCAGTTTAAGTGTTTGCAAACACACCCGTGATACAGGAGTAATTCAAAGTGTATACCAATGTTTTATAAACGAAAAAAGTTTTAATTATCAGCTTCAGGTCCTCCATATGTTTCAGGCATTTATTTAATAAGTAATTATAAGTCCATTTAACAACGGGTATTTTTGTTCTGTCATAAAACGTTCAAGTGTCATGAGGCGATATTAATATAGCACAGTTCTTAACTAATATGTAAATAATGTGGTTCACTTATAGAAGTAGTTTACCAAGTCTTCTTACAGTTTTTGTAAAACTTCATTCGGAAGAAGACAACTTTGGAATACTTTTTGCATGTCTAATGACCGATGCTATTATATTAAATAAAGTCTGTGAAAGCATTTTGCAAAAGTTTCCATGAATACTAAGAGGGGTTTTTAAGAAGAACGTTTGGTTAGTTAGTTACTTACCAGACAGACGCAATTTCTGAGAGCAGTGATAGCCTAGTGATAATGGTCGCGACTTTCAAGTTGTAGATCATAGGTTTGAACGCCATCACTAAGGAAGATTGTTGACGAACACATTTTTTCTAAAGCGCGGTGTATGCTCCGTATCGTAAAGAAACCGTGTCGTGTAAAAATACTTTAATCGCTACAGTACAATACAATTGAATACGAACAATATCCTTTATATTGTTTCCAGGTACTAATAATGATAAAGCCGCTAGAGGTAGTTCCGAGAAATCAAGAAATTTCTAGCGGACGAAGTGTGCTGTCTTTGTTGGCTATTCATGACACTGATTATTCAGATCAATCTGGTGTCATGCATAGCAGCTGAACTGCAGACAGTCAACGATGACTGTTTTCATTCGAAGTCGATGGATGTTGTAGAATTCACTATAGTAACTACTTCACACATAAAGGGTGTATCTGACATCGACACACAAACGAGTACCATGGATCCAGTACATGATTCTAAACCCCCCAGTGGTGGAATTTCTCGTTGGTTTTTGCATGATTTAAAAAAAAATATATGTCTTATTTTTCACTTTAGAACGTTCATAATTGCTATACTTTTATAACCCAATAAGAATTTAAAGTAAAAATTAATTATTTCGCTAATTACACAAAAAAGCGCTATGAAAGCATAACTTGAAAAACTATTTTATCAGCTGATTTAATAGAGTTCACTTCAGGGATCAATATCATACCTACAAAACCGCACGGCGGCACGTATTGCAACGTTCAGTGGACGAACCGACACTTTTTTTTAAACTCTGTGAATTCTGTAACCGTTCATTAACGACATAAATGACTATCATAATTTTATTAATGGCATGCGGTCTAGCCTTTCCGCGAAGTTTGCGTTACGATGTCAGATACACCCTGTATCTATTGTAGCGATTAAAGTAAATATTCTATGACATAGGTGTCATACAATATATCTCGACATTAGAAGTATTACCTAGTCGGACCTATAAAAACGACCTTATTTATAGGTCCGACGACCTACACATTCAACCTACTGCTTCTCACGTCGAGCTATAGATACGACCTTATGCTTGTAACGTCGAGATATATCCAAGTACATATATAACAGAGTACAGATTGTGTATTTCCATGAAGGTTACCCTCCCTCATGGCAACACACAATCTGTTCTCCACTATTGAAGTCGAAGGATGCTGATTACTTGATTACGTTTAATTAACTGGTAGTCTGTCACGACTGTGTCAGTAATTCGATTACGGATACATCAAACATTACTAATCGGTACTGTCTACCATGTCACCGACACGACTGGTTGACTAATTGCTATTCGTAACTTGATTAGTAAGGATGAGATTGTTGTATCAATAATTTAAAAGAACAACTGTAGCTATGATGTTGATGATGCGAACGCGTCATATTGACGTCACTCAAATCCTGTATCTCGAAAGCAGAATTTTCTGTGCAACTAGCACGCATACAAGTTCGCGACATCAACCGGTGGGAAAAGTACGCGCCAGACAATACCAGTCTGGTCGGAGGTCGGAAATGAGGAGATCCCTCATTTCTGATTCGACCTCGCAATGCAACTTCGAGCATAGCTCTTTCCATTGCTCTTTGTGTGGCTCTGAGCCTTCGTATGAGGCCCATTGTGAGCGACCACGTTTCAGTTACGTAAGCCATCACTGGCAACACACACTGGTCAAAGACTTTAGTCCTGAGACACTGTGGTATCTTGGACGACGAGAAGATGTATTGTAGCTTCCCGAACGCTGCCCAGCCGAGCTGGATTCGACGAGACACCTCTTTCTCGAAGTTGGACCTACCTAGTTGGACGGTTTGTCCCAGGTATATATACTCGTCAACAACTTCGAGTACAGAGCAACCAACTAGAATTGGAGTGGGTGCGACACGAGAGTTCGACATGATCTTCGTCTTATCTGTGTTCATCTTTAGACCGACTTGTTGGGAAGCTCTGCTGAGGTCATTGAGCATTTTGCCCAAGTTTTCCAGGGTCTCAGCCATGACCACGATATCGTCTGCAAAACGGAGATTAGTGATGTACTTGCCGTTGATATTGATGCCAAGTCCTTTCCAGTCTAAGAGCTTGAAGACATCTGTAAATGATTTTACCCACGTCTTAGTTTCAAAGAACCCTTATACTTTAAAAAAAGCATTCTGTTCTAAATATAAACTTTTATCAGAAAAATGCCGAGTTTCTCCAACTACGTGAATTAATGTGGCACAAAGAAAAATAAGACTTCAACAACTGTTAAGATTATAATGAACATAAAAAGACAATATTATTGGAAGAGATTTTTTTCTCTTGTTGGCCCCGAACAGGAAACTTTACTTTCCTCATAATGTATTTCGTGTATCAAGCTACCTTTTGAATATTCTTTTCTTATCTATGGTGGTTCTTCTAAAGCCTCCACCCACATAGGGTAAATCTGAGTATAATTGTATCACAATGTAAGTAACTTTATTTGATCGGAATTGTCTTTGATATTTTGTTTATGAGACGATAACTTTCTTTATACAAAAATATCATATTTTTATATTTTATTCTTCTCTGATAGACGTCCTAATTTGTTGGCTTTAGTTTTTTGTAATGGAGCAGGAAGCTAAATTAAAAAATATGTTTGGAATCCATAAAACAAAAAAAAAAAACAAGTTTATGGTTGCATTTAGATTACGTTGTCTAATTATTATTATTTTTTTAATAATTATAAACTAGCGCTTAACCGCAATCCCGCCTGATGGTAAGCAGTGATGCGATCGTTGATGGTAAAGCGCGCTAGTTTATTAAGAACCTATTCACTAAAATTGAGCGAATAGGAAGGAAGACGGCAGTTGAGCGAGGTGATGCAATGTTAAACCCAACAACACGACCAACGATGCTGCGCCAAAGAGAGATTGATCTGAAGACCCTCCACGACCAAACTCCCAACACAACAACATTAGGCGCATCGTACCCGGCACACATCGCAACACAACTGCTCAGACCCGTCCTCCGTACGGCTTCACTAGACATCATACACGCACACGAACACGACAAATCGCTTGGCGGCAAGGCTTTGTCTGGTGGGTGGTAACTTCTGCCGGCGGCCGGTGTTATGGCCTACCACCGAGTAGGCCTAAGATGTTCTTTCTCACTTCTAAGATACAGACCTCCTTGCTTCACGAGGGAGTGGCCTATAATCAACCACGGGGCCACTTTCGGGTTGGTAAATGACACTTATGTGTCTTCTAAAAGGAAACATTCTGATGACGATTATTCATCCGAATGTTTCCTTTTACCGTTTTAAAAGCAGTGATGATGTAGTAATTGACATACATAATAGAGCGCCTAATAGTCCACTGTAAGGATTGAGTGCGGAAACCAAACTTGTAATATAAGAAATAGTAGAGCACCTGCTTGCATTCGAACCGACGATCTATAACTCGTAAGTCATAGCCGTTACTATTGGCACAACAACACAGACATAACAGAGCAATGGTAGCCATCATTGCTCTGTAATCTAATGCTTATTATGACAAAATTATGAGTAAGTTTAAACCCATATATGAATATGTTAGGATTGTAGCTGGTGGTTTCTGATTGTCGCAATCACGATGGAAAGCACGCGTGAGTTTATGTATTAAGTCCAGACACTCAAAGAATACAGAAGCTTACTTAGTTAAGTTAACAAAAGCTTGTCTTACTGCAAGTGTGGGTTAAAACTATTTAGTCAAATGAACATACCTCACATGAGCCTGCTATATGAGCAGTCAACTTGACAATGTTACCTAACACATATATTCATTTAAAATTCATAATCTTCGATTCTGCATTCGCCAATTTTAACACTTTCAAACAGTATTGTCATTGGGTACTCCAGTAAATTCTCCGTTGGTTAATATATTCGTGATTATAAGTTTGGAAACTATTGGACCTTCGAGCGAGGCGCTCAGTCTTCGAGATTCAATGGTATTCAAGCAAGAAGAAACTTGGTCTTTAACTTCCACGTAGAGGGCTGTATGCAAGTGTGGGCTGTAATAATTGTCTTATAACTATTTGAGTATAAAATAAATATTGTTAGTACAGGAAGATAGGAGAACAAAGACACATGCTGTATCGGCCAATTGCCATTTTTCAATAATATCCAAGACATACGAAATATATTTTGTGGAAAAACGTATTTCGGTTACCCGCAGTGAAGTGGGACACACGTGGAAGGTAGTGATTTTTATTTACGTTAAAACTTTTTAGTTTTAACGTAAATAAAAATCACTACCTTCCATCACACAAACTACTTTTTAGTTTGTGTGATAATTAGTTTCCAGTAATAACTTACTACTGGAAGAAATGAGACTCTGGTAAAGACTTACAATGCTGTTCAATCGACCAAAAAGAGTAGAAAGTTATAATAAAGTTGCTTGCATCAATTTCGGGAACCCACTGACCCTTCCCCTTGACTGGGTTCCTAGTAAGTTTTACGTGAATAGCAGCTGTTACTCTTTTGTTTTCTAAGTAATAAACAGGTTAAAATGTGTAGCGAAAAGTTACTATGGTTTTACTTTACGGTCGATACACGTGTATATGATATATTATGATTAATAGTATAAATATAATATCATAACAGTAGTACTATTGTAGATCGAAGGTTCGTACTCAGGCAGCCATATCTTCTTGTCACATTTTCTTAAACCAATGTTCGACGATATTGTGACATCTACCAATACGCATTGGGACCGGATACTTGATTGAAAACACTTCTTCTTACAGCGAGGAGGTGGACCTATATAATGCTATGTTTGGTCTCGAACGGATTTTTTTTTTGTCAGAATTGGACGACGGATTTGGGAGTCAAACTGGTCGGCTTAAACCATAATACTGCTGGCTGGACTGTAAAAAACTACTAAACTACTACCAAAAATGATCATCATGCATTTGAGTCGAAATAGCAATCTAAATGAACTTACCATTTCTTTACAGATCTTCTCATCATACGGTCTTCCCCTAAAAGAACTGGACTTCTCACACAATAGTTTACGGAGGCTCCCAGACAGGCTTCTGGCGGGAGTGAGAGGCAACATCACGAGGCTGGCTTTATCAGACAATCTTCTTGGAGACAACCTGAACCCTATATTCTCTACTGCTGAACTACATAACTTACCGGCGTTGGAAGAGTTGGATCTGAGTGGCAACAGTATTCGAGGATTGGAAGAAGGTCTCTTGATTGGCTGTGAGGTTTTGAAGGTAAGATACATTGATCGCTCTTTCATTGGTCACCCGGGTGTGAAAACATTACCCAAATGTAGCAAAACTCAAAATAAGTGTAATGTTTTCGTGTTGTCCTGTGGTTACTGGTTATCCTTGGCAGAAAATTGACTTTATTCAAACTACTTAACTGTGACTTTGCCTAAGGTAGTGATGCGGGAAGGGGCGATGTGTAGCGAGACATCAAATTATGACAACAATTTCCCTTTCTACACTACAGCTATCTTAGGCAGTGACTCTGTTGTTCGATCGGTGTGAACATTCTCCTGCTGAAATGAGTGTGTTAAATATTAGAAACGTATGTTTAATATTGGTAAACCGAACGTTTATCTAACTAAAGGGTCTTTCGCACATGTATTTATCTTGTTACCTACTTATTTAATCAAACTTGCAAAAGCTATTCAATAAAACATAAGTCATGTAAATTCAAGACTTCATATACCAATGCGATTCACGTGCCCAAAACTGTGGTTCACAGAACCCGGATACTATGCGCTTCCTCCAACAAACTCAGTACCAAACGTTAATGCAAAAGTAAAAGTTTGTTAAGTCAACATAAATTTTCTCCACAGATCTTGAGACTGGACCGTAATAATATGAACTCTGTGCCTTCATCTTCCTTAAACGGACCGCAAGCGTTAAAAGTTCTGTCTCTCAGAGAAAATAGAATAGGTAAGAATTTATTTTACTTTATACGAATGTGGTTTTTCAGGAATATTTTCGGAAAATAAAATATTTTACCATTTTTTGTTTACTAGTTAGAGACTATTAGAGTAACTTAGCTAGTTTAAAGCCGCTCAGCGAGCTATGTTGGGCGTCTCTCTGAAGGACTGCATCAGAAATGAGGTGATTCGACAGAGGACCAGAGTCACCGACATAGATGAGAGGATTAGCAAGCTGAAGTGGCAATGGGCTGGTCACATATACCGCAGGACCGACAACCGTTGGGGTAAACAAGTCCTCGAGTGGAGACCGCGTCTCGGCAAACGTAATGTAGGACGCCTTTGGGCGAGATGGAGCGACGACATCAAAAAGGTGGCTGGTAGTGGCTGGCGGATAACTACTCAGGATCAAGCTTGTTGGCGTGCCATGAAGGAGTCCTATGTCCAGCAGTGGACGAGTAGAGCCTGATGATGATGATGATGATGAATGAGAGTAGGTCTAAATTTAAAGTGGATGTTTCACTGAGTGGGTACTCTCATTTAGCTTTGCCTCTGTTTTTAGTTATGCAATATTATTCGGAGCGAAGTTTATACTGATGGAAAACGTTCTGTAGTCTGTACTGTGTTACCATATTTCAGAAGTCACTTATTTGTTTTTAAATAATGGAAAGGCGACCCGCACCTGCTAATAATAATGCGGTTAATAAACATCACATTAGATGCTTTAGATGGTAGTGTAAAATCGCATCAAAATCCATTGCGTCAATTAAAAGCGGTCACACAGAGAAACATGAAAAAGCAACTTTATTGTATAAGTTCAGAGACTATGAACCTAATAACATCATTTCTATTCCAGCATTAATACGACAAGGGTCCTTCGTGTCGCAAAAAACTTTCGAAGAAATTGACCTCCACGGGAACATGATATCTACAATCGAAGGTGGCGCCTTTATAGGTCTCGCAGATTTACAGGCCCTTGATCTTGGTCGTAACAGGCTCTCGAAGTTCAACAGCGACGTTTTTCAGGGAGCAGAGAATTTACAGAAATTAGACCTTTCAGAAAATTTTATAACGGATTTTCCAACAGTGGCGATGAAATCATTTGTCGCTTTGCAACACTTGAATATTTCCAGCAATATGATCACGGTGAGTCCCCTTCAAAGTTAACTGAAGTTTGTTTTGATTGTTATTTCTGCAATGATCTGGAAAGCGAAAACAGTCTTTGTTGTTTTAGGATGGATGTAATTATTTGAGACACTGCGTAGGGTAACGAGACTTTATTTTTGAGTAATTAAGGAGCTTTTTCTCACTAAACCTAGATTTATATTTTGTTACACGATGATTACAAAGTAACGCATAGTATCCAAAGAATAAAAACGTATAGATAGCGTATAGTTCATTATCGGTTTTCTACTACAGTTGCTACGGCGTAGACTTATTCCTACGTCGTAGCAACACGGCTACGCCATTCATTGATTTAAGAGAGTAATTGTAAAGTCGAAGTCTGGTTTTGTGCCCGGTTTATTCCGATAAGCTCGTCTCTTAATACATTCGACTTACAACTAACTGTTGAAATGTGAGTGTACTATGTATAGGCATTAAGCACACTAATAAACTTTCGCCTAGTCCTTCGGGAAATATAGGTTCAATGTTAGGTTATGTGAAATTCTAAAGTTGTTTCATCTTGTAATTTACATGTAATCTCAATATCCTAGCAGTTTACATAACGTTAAGTGTAAGTCAGACACATGATATGATACTTCATGTAATAAAGTTGAATATATCCCCTAGCAGACCAAGTCTGTAAATTTACATCAACTTATTCAAATTATTCCCTGCTAACACGAGTCAATCTCCCAGAAATTTGCCTAACCCGTAATTTCTCGTTAACAAGTTGATCAAGGCCTTTGACACGGGAACTAATATCGGCGTTAATAAGTTATTGAACATTCATTGCGGAAATTTTCGACTTAATTAATTTAAACAATTAAACAAGGCTGACACAGTTACATATCTAAGCTTGTATTAAGGTTATTTGTGTTGTTGTGTAGAATAGAATAAATACTTTTTCCTTTTTGTGTAGCATATAAATTATCTGCAGATACAAATGCAGAAATTTTACAAAGGGTGACAGACTATAATAGATAGTCTATATATACAATATGTAAAGAAAACCCCGTCCAACCCATAAGGATAATAAAGGTTAGGTAAACACTTGACCAAATATAATATAAAATTTTACGTAATCATCATAGAAACAATACTAATGAATTTTAAAATAATCTTTTTTTCCCGCGAATTAATTCCAACTTCCCCGAAATTTGGGAATTTTTAAAAAAGTGACAACACCGGTATTATTTTGAGCGAATAGCGATGCGACCACGTGCCGCATGCCCTGTCCCCCGCCGCCCGCTGCAGGGTTACTTACCGCAAATATATTAAGTTACCTCTTTTTGCGAAATAATATTTATTTTTTTAGGGGGATCTCTTTTTAAGTTTAGCCGGGCTTTGTATCCATTAGTAGATTCAGTTATCGATACCTAACAATACCTTGACGGATCGGACAGTACATTTTGTATATTTCTTTCTTTTTTCTTTACATTTTTTCTTTACATATTGTATATAGATATATATATATATATATATACGTGTATAATAGACGGTAGACAACCTACCTAGACAAAAAACCGGCCAAGTGCGAGTCGGACTCGCGTACTAAGGGTTCCATACAACACACGCAGCACAACACGCCTGCCTGCGACGTGGGGCGTCAGGGTTCGATCCCCGGCCAGGTCATGATGGAAAACGATCTTTACCTAATTGGGCTGGGTCTTGGATGTTTATTTATATATGTATCTATTATAAATATAGTATCGTTGAGTTAGTATCCCATAACACAAGTCTCGAACTTACTTTGGGGCTAGTTCAATCTGTGTGATTTGTCCGTATATACTCGTATTTATTTATTTATTATCTTTAAAAACGGCAAAAAAATCACGTTTGTTGTATGGGAGCCCCGCTTCAATATTTACTTTATTTTATTTTAATTATTTATTTTTAATTTTAATATATAACCAAATACCTATAATGTGAACGTGAGTTTTCGGTGAGCTACCCCGTTGATAGAGGTCAGGCGACTCATGTCAAAAACAAAAGGGGGAGTCATATAATTTCAAAGGAATGGAATAAATGTTCTAGAAACTAGATGTTATTGAACTTAGATTAGCTTCTTCCTCTTCAGCCTTTGGATGTCCATTGCTGGACAAAGGCCTCCCCCAAGGCTTTCTTTGGGGGGTTGACATAATCCCCACGCTTGGCTGGCGGGTTGGGGATCGCAGTGATTTGATATTACACAGGAGAAGCGCTGCTGCCGCTTCCCTGATGAGTTCCCTTAGTCGCCTCTTACGACACCCACGGGAGGATATGGGTTGTTACTATTCTAAGCCCGGCACTACACGGGGCTTAGGGCTCAGATTAGCTGATATGCATATATTAAGCCCCTTTGAATGGCATGTGAAAATAAAATTTCTAACAAATAATAAAAAATATAATTATTGTTTTTTTTTTTTTTGCAGACTATAGACAACAGTCACCTGAGCTCCCTAGTATCGCTGAAGGTCCTAGATCTTAGCAGAAACAACCTGGTGAAGTTGGCGCCTGGCACCTTTGTGGGACTCACTGAGTTAAGATACTTGGATGTCGGGGTTAATGCCCTTCGTACTGTAAGTATTAAAACTTATTATTTACGTAAATAATATCTTTATTTATGTAGTTACTTATCTATGTAGAGGTCGGATATAATGTAACATCGGGATGAAAGTACTATTTCTTAGAACCCAAGTCCGCCAGGTGGATGAAACTTTGCTAACAGAAACACATTGTTTTGTGAACTAAGTTTCTTCGGCCTTAAACTACGCCATCTTTTGTAATCGGCCACTTTCTCCCTTATTAGATTACCTAGAAATTTTTGTATAACTCTGAGCCAAAACGTATTTCATTTCGGCAGGATTTAACGGAATTATTTTTTTAATTTAACAATTAATATTTCAATTCGTTCAGATTATGTTGTGATACGTCGTTGTTGTTGTGAATTACAACTTTATCATGTCACGTCGTCACGTGACATGATAAAGTTTTAATTTGCTCCCTTTTACATTCCTTCACAAAAAATATTTATATTTCAGGTGGAAGATGACGCTTTCGATGGCCTAACAAGTCTGGAAACACTACTTCTACGAGACAATAATATCCTGCTCATTCCTGCCACAGCCCTTTCCCGTTTGCCCAGCCTTGTATCAGTCCATCTGGGCTACAACAGAGTGACAGCACTATCCAGTGACATACTCAAAGCAACATCCGACAAAGTTACTTCACTGGTTTTGTCAAGAAACGTTATTCGAGAACTACCTGCAGCAGCATTCGATCATTTCAAGACATTACATCATTTAGATTTGTCAGGAAATCTGCTGAACTCAATCAGCGCCGAAGTATTTAGCGGATTAGAACAATCTCTCCAGTTTCTTTCTTTAAGCCAAAATAGGATACTTGAGTTTGTCGGCGAGCCGTTGAAGTTTGTCAGCCTTTGGTTCCTGGATATCTCCGATAATCAAATATCGGAAATACCAGTGGATGCATTCCAGTTTATTCCGAGCCTAACCCATCTGAATGTAAGTCGCAACTCTCATATGAGCGTGTTGCCCCAAAATGTGTTCCAACATAACCAGGCGTTAATGAGTATTGATTTGAGCAACGTCGGCTTGAAAGCACTTCCAGTCAATTTATTCTCAAAGAACTTCAATTTGCAACAGATTTACTTATCCAACAATCTTTTGCAAGAGGTTTCAGAGAACACCTTCAAAAATCTTAGGAACTTGACGCATTTAGATTTGTCCTACAATCACATCGTAAACATAAGGACACCGTCGTTCATTAACGTAATGTCTATTCAGTATTTATCTCTAAAGGGAAACCAACTGAACGCATTTAAAGGGGAATTCTTCAACACCGGAACGAGTCTCGAAGTTATAGATCTCTCTGACAACCAACTCAGTTACTTGTTCCCGTCTTCGTTTAAGATCCACCCGCGCCTGAGAGAAATAATACTTACCAACAACAAGTTCAACTTCTTCCCGTCAGAACTTATAAGTACTTTACAATATCTCGAATTAGTGGATTTATCTGGTAATGCTCTAAAGAACGTAGACGAACTCGATTTTGCCAGACTACCAAAATTAAGGACCATTTTGTTGTCTAGAAACGAACTCGAGTCAATAAGTGAAATGGCTTTTCACAATTCCACGCAAATCCAGTATTTGGATTTGTCGAATAATAAAATCGATCGTTTGGGAGATAGACTGTTCGAAGGATTAATTCGACTCGAAGTATTGAACTTAGGCGGGAACCTTTTGACAGAATTGCCTGAGAATATTTTTGAGCGATCAAGATTACACATGCTTGAAAATATTGATTTGAGCAGAAACTTATTTGAGCATCCTCCACTGAGAGCTTTGCAGAAGCAGTACTTTTTTGTTTCTTCGGTAGATTTGTCTCATAATCAGATAATCGATATACCAGCAGAAGACAGTGTCATGGTGAATATTAAAAAGTTGGACCTGTCTTTCAATCCGTTGTCTGAGAAAACAATTAACAATGTCCTCACCGAACCAAAAACAGTACGAGACTTAAATCTTGCAGGGACTGGAATCAAATCATTTGGACAGCTAGAAACGCCATTTTTACACAACTTGAATTTATCTTACAATAACATTAGCAAGTTATCAGCAAAAACTTTCACCCGAACAACCTTATTAGAATCACTAGACCTCTCCCAAAATCAAATTACCGACGTCAGCGGATCACTCGCCGTGTCATGGCCGAAACTTAAAAATCTTCTTCGACTTAATATTTCCGGCAACCCAATGGTAATGATAATGGACGGAAACTTCGAAAATCTTTCTTCACTCCGAGTTTTAGATATTGGTAATCTGGAGAAATGTACAAGAATTGAGAAAAATGTTTTCAGAGCACTCCCCAACTTGGTGGAGCTGAAAGCGTATGGGTATCCTAGGCTAGGGTATTTTGATGTGCAAGGTGCTTTGCAGTACTTACTAGCTCTTGAGAAACTGGATGTTGAAGTCAAGGATACCACAATTGGTGCTGATCAGTTACATTCCATATTACATCCACGACTGGAAGAATTGGGTATAAGAGGTTCTCGACTCAAGACAGTGTCTTCCGGCGTGTTGGCAGGTTTGAAAGCACCAGCCATCACTGTAAAGTTCAGAAATACTTCAATAACAAGTCTACCTCCCGCATTGCTCTTCCCCTTGCCAAGGTCTTCGCAAATAACCATTGACGTTGCTGGAAGTCAGTTAACAACTTTACAACCTCAACTTTTAGTGTCTTTAGACGACAGGCGAGCAGATCTTTCAATGTTTGGCTTAGACACTAATCCAATTCGTTGCGATTGTAACGCTCGAGCGCTCAGAAGATGGCTACCGAATGTCGGAGTGAACGATGTAAGATGTGAATCTCCGGATCATTTATCAGGATTTCTGTTAATTGAGATAGGTGACGATGAATTGACCTGTGAGACAAGACGTAGAACCACAGCCACTTCTAGCACCGTGTCTACTACTTCCACCCCGCGGCTGGTTCGTACATCATCTGAGCCTGACATCATTTGGTCTGTAGCACCTCATGACCGGCCGAAAATGACTGGGGAACCTAAGGGAGCTCCAGTAGTCGGGGTAGCAACGTCGAATAATGATGACAATCTGATTATTGGAATTGTCGGTGGAGTGGTCGCGTTTATAGCTATCTTGATTGTTGCGATTTGTATTGTCAGGCTGAGGATGACATCAACATCTTATAGGGGTGGTCCGCTGGCCAGCAGTCCTACTGCGGGTGGGCCTCCAATGTGGGGCCCTCCATGGCCGGGCTATGCGGGCACCTTGCCTCCGCCATCATTGTCTAACGCTACATTACCGCACAAGGTACAGTCCGGGCCAGGATCAGTTAGATACGTACACGCTCCGCCACCTCCAGCGCCATATTTTATTAGTTTGCCACCTGACCACGAAAAAATCTATCGGTAAGACATCATTTCAGTATTTAGACTTTAAGGTATGCGAACCACGTTGTAAATAGTATTTTCTATCATAGTTGTATGTAATATTATCTGTGAAAGAAATTATCATATCATATTTTTTATTTTTAACACGTTGAACGCCAACAAAAAAAATGCATCTTCCCGTTCGGGCCGCGTCGGTCAGTGATGGTCGACAACTAAACTTTCCGTTCGGGCCGCGTCGGTCAGTGCTGACCGCGTTTTACGAGTGTTTTTGATCCATTCATACAGGCCGTAGGGCAGTGCTATCAAACTAAATTCTATATTCGTTGACCCGCGTGGCCCTCTAGTTACGCCAAACTATGATGGTTTTTGAAAAACGTAAAGGACTTAGAAAAAAAACAACAATTACATAAGACTGAAAATTTGTACGGCACGAAATGGAAAAGGCCTTTGTCTAGCAGAAGATTTCTCCGGACTGATGAGGATAAAGAAGTACGGGGTTGTGAGTGTGGATGCAGAAAGTAATCTCTAAAAATACTCATCTGACTTAAAAAAATCTTTCACTAATGGTAAGCTGCGTTATCGATGAGTGCTTCACTAATATTATATCCACAAGTTTATTTACTGCCCCATCGGCCATCGGTTCTACGAGCAATGTGCCCTGCTCACTGCCACTTCAGTTTAGCGACTCGCAGAGCTATGTCGGTGACTTTGGTTCTTCTGCGGATCTCCTCATCTCTGATTCGATCACGCAGAGAAACTCCGAGCATAGCTCTTTCCATTGCCCTTTGTGTGACTCTGAGCCTTCGTATGAGGCCCATTGTGAGCGACCACGTTTCAGTTCCGTCAGTCATCACTGGCAACAGACACTGTGGTATCTTGGATGACGAGAAGATTTATTTATTTATTTAGAAACAAACAATTATAGCACTATCACAGAGCATTCCAATTCAGCGCTATAAGTAAGATAAATTATACAAAGAGAAAAAAAAAACAAATATATTATCATTATACACTAATTTCCTATAAGTCTATACCTAGTTCCATTAGGTTCTGTGCTGCTTGTAAGAGCTTAGGAAGCTTTTGGCCAAACAAGTCTTCCGTACGCGCAATCACATTAATCAGACGTACGGCTCGAGACATAGGGGCAAACTTTAGTAGGTTAGTCCTAGCCGTGGGGACATCTAAAAGGCTGGGGCGACGACGTGCACTTACGTACCCGCTCGGCGCGCGCAGGCGTAGCTCTTCAAGTACCTCTGTATGTTGAAGCACCCCTAATAATATAGAGACAACATACTTCACCAGCGCGACGTCTCTTCTTACAGCCAGCTTGGTGTACCTGATCTTGGAGACGGACTGACATGGTGGCGTTTCTGTACAAACACTTTATCAACTCAATGTATCGATGGTCAATTTGGCACCGCTGGAGAGACTGTAGCACCGCCCAAGTCTCGATCGAATCGAAGGCCTTCTCATAGTCCACAAACGCCAAGCATAGTGGTTTGTTATACTCCTCGGACTTCTGTATAACTTGCCGCAGCTATGGTGCTAAAGCCTTTTCGGAAGCCTGCTTGTTCAGGAGGCTGGAAGTCATCGAACCTGCGAGCGAGACGATTTGTGATGACCCTAGAAAACAGCTTATAGACATGGCTCAGGAGGGTCTGTAGTTTTTCAGGAGGGTATTGTCACCTTTTTTGAAAAACAACACCACCACGCTCCTGTGCCGTGCCACGCCTTAGCCGTTTCGCCTTTAATAATGACGGAATTAAATAGCTTCTGAAGCGCTTTAAGAAACGGATGTGTATAACTCTCCGTAGAATTTCTCAATCTCACCCAAAATCTCGGGCTTGGAAGTGACGATCCTACCATCCCCAGTCTTCAGCTTTGCAAATAGGCTCTGTCCAACAGACAAATCTCGTGCGAACACTTTGGAGCCTTTGTTCCGCTCGATAGTCTCTTTAATACAAGACTTTGAGATTTGTCTGTTAAGACATCTGATACGAGAAGCGTCATCAGGGGATTTTAAGACCACCTCCCGTCTTTCTTCCATTAGCCGACGGGTGGGACCGGAGATCTTCTTCTGTCCTTTTGAACGGAGGGTTTTGTAAAACTTAGACCCTTCCGTTTGGAGAGTTTCCGCAAACCTGTTGTTATAATCGTCCACATCTACGCAGTCACCGAGGCATTCGAAGCGATTTTGCAGTTCGATCTGAAAGCTTTCGGGGTTTTGGAGTTGGGTTGACGCTGGACGGAGCGTAGACTTTATAAGTCGAGAGCGTTCGAGCCTAATGTTGAGGTTCAAGATGCCTCTAACAATACGGTGATTACTCCCGGTTTTAACCGCATGGATCACGGAGACATCATTGAACACTTGCCTTCTCGTAGACATTATGAAGTCTATCTCGTTTTGGTCTCACCATCGGGTCTAATCCAGATCCACATGCGGTGCAATGGTTTCTTTAAAAAAGAATTCATCACAAAGAGTCCTTCCTTTTCCATGAAATCCATTAGCATCTGACCTCGGGGATTCCGATTTCCAACTCCAAATTGCCCCACTCATCTTTTAAAGGTACTAAAAAGTTTATTGGACGTAAATTATTTACTTATAAAAATTAAACATAAGAGATAGAAACAATACTTTATTATACAAATAAATACGCTATTGAATCAGTTGTCTGATGTAACGACGTCTCAGCTCAAGACATGGGCGTCAACTGCGTAAGCGCGGGCGAGCTTACAAACTGTGGACTGTGCGAGAGGGGACCTGACACCCTGACCCGCGCGGCCCCCATTAACGGAAAATCGCTTTTTCGTCTCTAGGAGCCGCGTCGGTCAATGCTGCCCGACGTTTACTATCTCCATAAATAATGACTAAAGTTGAGTTTTGTTAATAAAAACATACATTTGGACATTAGATGTAAGTATCTAATTAAAAAAACAGTTGGTCTAAATTTGGATAGAACTGTGATTGTTGCTTGGCCTGAAGGAAAAGTTAGCTGTCGGTCAGCACTGACCGCGTTGGCGTTCAACGTGTTAACGAAATAAAATTGCGCCTTGAACTTATGCAAAGCTCATATCGTTGTAGATATCATTTTACCTTTAAGTTAGTAAGCTAATATGACATGTATTAAATATATAGTTTTTTCTATCATAACACTGTTTGGACTAGGTTTGAATGCGTCTAGTCAACACTGACAGACTTTCGTAGCGTAGTCTGAATAATTTATTATTATTAACGGGTTCTGTATGTACTTCAGTGATTAGGGCAAAATTATATTTCTGTAAAATAGTTATTTATAAAATTAAAATACATAAAAGCGATGCGCAAAATCGACCACAATTCATAATTTTGCTTGGATGTGGCGAGCCGTTATCGATTTTGCGCATTATTGACATAATGTTAATTAGCTAGTATTATCTAACAATATTTCTGAAATAAATTGTTTTCTAAGAATATTTCTTATAGGTGATAAAAACAAGCGAACTGGAATGAATACTGTGTGGTAACCACCATTAGAATCCGAAATTAAACGCGCCCGCTTTATAATTAATAATGTAAAACAACATCTCAGGGCGCCGGCGTTGACGGCTTTCTCAAAGAGTGCCCGCGGGGTTGGGAGCGTTTCTTTTGAGACTTAATGAGAGCCATGCGTAGAGGGCTGCTTTGCCTAATTCCTTTTGCCTTGAAGGGCGCGATGCGTGCGCGGTACTAACAAAGAGGTTGTATACTGTGTTCGGGAAGCATTGTTTATAATGAGAATGTTTGCATAAAATCGTGTAGCGTGTCATTTTTTTTTGCAGACGAAGCGTAAATGGGTTAGGTCTGGTATACAATATAGCGGGCACGCTTTGTGAGCGTATTTCAAAATTGAATTGTGCCGGTCACGGCGCCGGCTGATTTGATGAACGGCATTTATGTGCTTGTATTGTGCCGTTCGAACGGCTGTGTTGCCGACGACGAGCGTACTTCTGTGGAAACTGCATTATATATGTAGATCTAGGCATGCTAATCTGTGTATGACTGCTCTGATTCTGCTCTGCAATTGTAAGAGAATTTCGAATAGATTTCCTGTACTTTAGGCACATATCTAATATGCCTATTGTAATAATATTATTATATTATTTTAATTAGTTATAGTAATTATTATTATACTTATTGTATTAATAATATTAATGTGTAACTTGTAACATTATGTGTCAGTATTGAGGCGTGTAATCAGACAAAGGAAGTTAAAAAAACTAAATATCAAATATAATTTTATATTTTTAACAACCTCATTGAACACGTGAAATAAAAGCTTGAGAGAAAATAGTTGCCAACGCTGAAATTAAGATATATGTTAGTAATTAACAGCATTTTTTTTTCTATTTACAATTCACAATTATCCAGAATATAACATTTTTTATGCTGCGGATAACAAATATTATTGCATTCTGTTCGACATCTCGCTGTACAACACATACTTAGCTTGTGATTTTGCAAACTACACGCATTATCGCCATAACGTAGCTTATACCTGTCCATACCATACATACCTATACCCGGGGTCAGATATAGCGCAAAAACCACTGATTTTCGTGCTTTCTGAAACTCAGGAATGTCACACGACCAACAATCAACATGAAAGTAATTTCTAGTCCACTACAGGCTTCTTTGTATAATTGACAATCGCTCAATTATATTTTCTTTGGTTTTTTGCAATAAAATCTGAAATTAAGTCGGTTATCAATCTGGATGAATAATAGATATTCATTCAGATTTTTAATTTTAATTGCTATAATGAAACTACATTATTTATTATTTGGGTTCTTATAGATAGAATGCACAGGGAAAGGGCAATTACAGCTATGAAAAACAAACAATAAGAAAATGATAAAACGTACCTGCGTATATGAATTTCAGCCCGTAATCCTTGAGAGCGACGAAACAGTCTATCAACGAATGCTTCATCTGACGAGGCACCCATTTTCCTGACACACAGGCCAATATTTATCTATCTCTCGCTCATGCGGTTATTCAAAAAATTCTACCGAAAAATCCAACGTGTATTTTTGATGGAATTCAAAATGGCAGTGTTGTTTGAACCGACGGATTGCAGCGGCACAACATGGAATTTCAATTTACTATCACCTGCATTGGATTAGGGGTTAGCAGTATTCGAACGCTCCCGGCTACCCATGTATATATAGACTGTTGTTCAAAGCTCTGTCAGCAGATTTTGGAATATATTTTGTTATCAACGTTGAAAGTGCTTTTGTATGTAGGTATAAGGCAAATGGTCTGAGTAGAATTTGTTTTTGAATGCTATGTGGAGTGGCTGATATTGTCACGTCAATTGTGATACTTTCTACGAGATTCAATGTACCGGTCGGATTAACTAAATCTTGGTTTATTACGTACTAGCTTTCCGCACGCGGCTTCGCTCGCGTGGAGATCGGTTATATCGCGCTTTTTAGATTTCCCTCGGGAATATAATTTTTTTCCGGGATAAAACGTACTCTATTATATAATCCGGACTTCTAATTTTCCGTTTGAAAAATTTTAAAGCAATCGGTTCAGTAGTTACGGCGTGAATGCAGAACAAACAAACAAACTCACTTTCCGATTTGTAATATTAGTTCAATAATTATTCCAATAAATCATTCTACGTATTTAAGAACTTTTCCGTTTGGTTTATAAGCCAAAGTATGTGCTGGTTAAGTCGTTAATATGTTAAGACAAAATAAATGTCAAGAACTCGTTTCAAAAGCTTCAGTGATAACATTAATTGATTGATTCATTAATTATATTAATAATGAATCAATGTTAAGTTGAATGAATAGAAAGTTGTCTTTTTTGTGCATAATTATTTTTTTATTGTTATACATGTCAGAAAATTTGTAGATCCACGAAGATTGCATATAGAAAATAATAAGATACATACACACATATTTAGATAATATTCTAGGATTAGATACCCGACCGGAATACCCAAATCGGCTAAAATATTTGCGAAACTATCGTAAAGTTACGCGAGATTGGTTAAATCTGGGTGAAGCAATGTTGTACAGTTTCCAGATATGAAACATGGGGAATAATTAAAAAATAACAGTTGGAAACATTTAGATTTAACAATTTAGAAGATTGCAATAATATAGGATTGGAGGTACCTACATAGAACGTAGAATAGGAAATCAATGTGCAAAATGAAGTCTAATTATCAAAATATATAAAAATGATTTGCTCACAATCGTTATGGTAAATACACATACACAATTAGCATCAGAATTTATTCAGCCTGGCAACGAAATTTCTATTTCGAATTTTGAAATATGCTTGTATTTTTGCATTTTAAATTAGAGTTTTCAAAGGATATATACTGACAGGTAGCTTATATAGTGAGTTCAGTCTGTGATATTTATTCTGCGTATTTTAAAATTAAATCATTCATTACGATGCAAATTGACACACAGACAACCTCCGTACCGTAGCGGTATCGAACGCGGCCGCCGCGCAAGGAGGCGCGGTTTCCATCCCCGGGCTGTGCAAATGTTTCTATGCATAAATCTGAATATTTGCACTGGTCTGGTCGTGCATCGGAAAGCACGTTAAGCCATTGGTCCCGGTTGCCATACGAACATCTAATGGCAGTCGTTACGGGTTGTTGGAGCCCTCAAAAATCCAACAATTGGTCTAACTGCAATGCTTCGATATCGCCTTCGGGTTGTGGAGGTCAGACGGCAGTCGCTTCACGGAAAATATCGCGATTTAGCCAAAATCACCAGTTAGACTGAGAAAGCGGCCCCAGACTCCATAGCTGAAAAAGATTCGGATGCGACTAGGATTAGCGCTGAGACGATGATGATGATTAAGATGCAAATTGATTGGTCGACATCCGTGTCGACTACACTCCGGTGTAGTGGCTGAGCGATCTACTGCTACGTGGCTTATCGCGGGGCTAGAGGTAATTGTTCCGGGCTTGGTCTGGCATAATAGGGGAATTATTCCCAGTTTGGAGAAAATTTAAAAAAAGAAACTGATTAAGAGTCAGGAACGGCGCGGGCGCGCACAAAAATGCGAGTAGGCTTAATTTTAACACTACTTAAGATCCCAATTCAATTCAATTGTATAAAATTACACTTCAAAACCATATTCCGTAGATTCGCAATCCCGAGTCTGTAATAAAAGCGCTGGTAACGTCGCAATTTATTAGAAAACGAAGTTTTATGCCGCCATTTTTCAGCAATCATTCGCCTCATTGCACCCCATTGCGTATGATAGGTGATTCTTTGAGAAAGCACCGATACTCAGCCTAAAGTTTGGTGACACTAAATATATAGAGTGAAAAGTTTAGCTCCATACAATGATTTAAATACACGAAAACATTGGTGGATTCAAAAGCTAGCCCCGTTTATGGCGTTACAAACACAGTATTATAAATTATCAAAACCACACTAATGGGAAATAAGTCTTTTTCAAAGTTGAAATATTCAAAACGCTTATGGATTTTGCATAACTGCAAGTTATGAATATTTTCGAATGGGAAATATTATAATGACCACTCTCGCTCTGGGTGTAGTGGAAGGGTGTGTCAGACTTTTACGGACAAAAATCCACCCGTGTTCCTTCACTTGCATGTCTTCCTTCGCCAGGAGCCACAGTATCTTTTCCGAACAGCCCGCGGCAAGGTTTAGGTCTTGCATAGGGAGAGCAACAACACTGAGGACTGTCATTTGTTTTGGACGGTTCAAGATCGTCTGTACAGATTCAAACTTTACGGCAGTACACAACCCTGAACCCCGTTGACAGGTGAATCTGTTCTTTGCAGCAACCAGCAACGTGCTTCAAGACACTAAGGGACATTTTGAAACGCAACATGACAGCAACACTCGATCTATGCGTCGCTCAATTACGCAACGCCCCACAACAAGTTACGCAACATTTTAACATAACGCAGGACAGGGTGATTACTCCCGCGGCCTCGTGCTCACGTGACAGAGGAGACACCGGGGAGGTTTTTAGTCAGTAGGAGTCTGAAAGACCCCGTCGCCCACCCCAGGGTGGCGGACATGCATGAGCGTTTTCCACACCGGAAAAAAAAGGACATGGTGATTTCTCTCGCTCTAAGGGCGAGCGCACGTGTAATATTGTTATTCAAATTATAATTCTTTTGGGGCCTTCATGTGGTTATCAAGCGTCATGTTCCGCAACATGTTGCTCCATTTGTCTCCGTGTGTATCCGAAGCTTTCAGTTCGAATGTTCGAATCGGGCTTTGTGCGTCTGTGTGCGTGCGCTCATATCCGCCTTTTGTATAAACCCGACCTTCTGTACCCATTTATTTTGTGATGACGATGCTAAAATTTATCGCAAAACCAGGTTATATGTTCACGGGAGATTGTAGGCGTATTGTGGATAATGTGAGATTAAACGTTTGGAGGTTAGGTATAGGATGTAGTTAACTGGGACGCAAAGTTGCTGCTATTGTAATGAATGGGATGTTCACGTTGCAATCGATTGTTAAAGTAGGTACGACGTGGCATCTTACAGAAACTTGAGGTTTTAAAACATACATAATAAGCTCCCATAAAGTTCCCGAATTAATTCACACTAAGTAAAACGCTTGATGGGGCTCGAATCTACGACTTACAACTCCTACTTAACTTGAAGTTTTATAACAGTTTACATTAGTGCTTCCTTACAAGAAATACGCGCATTGACGGTGGAGCGTCGGAGTTAATAGGTAATTAATTATTTAAAAAAGTCGTAGTGGCCTAGTGGGTAAAACACCAGCCTCTCAAGTATAAGTGCGCGGGTTCGATTCCAGGTCAGGCAAGTACCAATGTAACTTTTCTAAAGTTATATGTACTTTCTAAGTATATCTTGGACACCAATGGCTGATGAAGGTGAAGGAAAACATCTTGAGGAAACCTGGACTTTAAGTCTGAAATCGCCAACCCGCATTGAGCAAGCGTGGTGATTACGCTTAATCCTTCTCTGTGTGAAAGGGGACCTGTGCCCAGCAGTGGGACGATAAAAGGTTGATGATGATGAATTATATTATCTAAATAAGTTCTTAGTTTAGCAACTTTTTATTTGCTTGAGTATTTCTCCCTCGATGGTGTTAGTTAAAGTGATATTGAGTTTCCCCACTACGAATTTCTGAATGACCGCCGGGAGTTTGTTAGTTGGCGATGTGATAGGTACCATGTGCCTCGGAAAACACGTTACGCTGTCCCATCAGTCTAAGAGAGCGAGGAAGAAAGAATGCATCTGCGCCTATGCATGCATTTGGGCACTTGAAATATCTTTGTGGCAAGTACTAATTGTACAACGTTATTTTTAGGGTTCCGTAGCCAAATGGCAAAAAACGGAACCCTTATAGATTCGTCATGTCTGTCTGTCCGTCTGTCCGTCCGTATGTCACAGCCATTTTTTTTCCGAAACTATAAGAGCTATGCTGTTGAAACTTGGTAGGTAGGTGTATTCTATGAACCGCATTAAGATTATGATGTAAAAATAAGAATAAATAAGTATTTCCCTATACTTAGAACTGAAACTCAAAAAGTTTTTTTCATCAAACACATACGTGTGGGGTATCGTGTATGGATAGGTTTTCAAAAATGATATTGAGGTTTCTAAAATATTTTTTTTTCTAAACTTTTTTCCAAAGTGGAAAAAGTTGGTCCCCCCCCCCCCCCTAACTTCTAAAACAAGAAAATGAAAAATCTAAAACGAAAATTGTTTTGAACGCGATCTAGTACGTAGTTTTTTTTAATACCTCGTAACTCGTAAACCGCTTATTACCGCGTAATCTTTCATACAAATAACTTAAATTCTTTAATTTTATAAATCAATGGTACGAAACATTTTGTGTGCGAGTCCGACAAGCACTTGGCCGATTTTTGGATATGGGAAACCCGAAATACGTGTCCAGTATTTTTATGTAATGGATTTATGTACAAAATTTCATAAAGATATCATGAAAAATCACAAAGTTATAAGCTTGTTATGTGACCTGGTTGTCCCTACAAAAATATGGTCAACGCGCCGCGCCGCTTACCTTAGGACACTACGATCCGCTGTGAATTGCAATGTGCGCTCGGTAACCACACTGCAACATTTTTGAAATATATTTGGAAAAAATATAAATATAAATAAATGATTGGAATCGATTCAGTTGCTTATTCTGAACAAACTATATTCAGGTAAAGCAAAAATTACATTGTATATGCGGATGATAACACTCGACAGAATATATGCTTGCAATATTTTATTTTGTTTGCTTTCGATTCAGTTGTTAATTAATATGTATTAAATTCAAGTATATTTTAGAGAAAGCAATGTATACTCAGTGAAAACAAACATTCACTTTACTACGGGCTTCCAGAACAGTGTTAAAATATTAGGACCAAATTCTAGAATAATACTCTTGTAGGATTTGAAACTTGGTGGATGTGAAACTTATTAAAACAATGTGAACGTTTTATTTTATAAAGGTTTGTTCAATAAGTGTGTAGGTACTATCAGGGAGTTCGCAGTGTATTTACATACTATAACGAGTACTGCGTAGCGGCATGTTACGTGGGTAACAAATGTCTTGCCATGGCGCCTCCGCCGGGCCGGAACAAGCGAGGTCAACCAAAGAAGTGCTGGCTTGACTTCGTAAGAGATGACATGCGTGTCAACAATCTCACACCATGGGATGCCAGAGATCGTGCGAAATGGAGGAATAAGTGAAGGAAAGCGGACCCCGGGCTCCAACGCGAAAGCCGCGGATGCAACCGGGATTATACGCTGAGATAATGATGAACGAGTACTGTGTAGCCAGCAGCTGCTGATTGTGTGGTTTGATACATGACAGTTGCTATTGACGATGCTATGGGCTGGATTCAACCATTCTAAGGAAACAATGAAGATTTTGTATTTTTTTATATGGTAATGAACCTGCTTTGATTCCGATCTCTTTAAAGGGACGTATTCATGAAGTCTTTGATGAAATGAGGTTCTTCATTTTGTAAAATCTCAATTCAATTCAATTCAATTCTTGATTAATGGCCTTTGTGGGAGAGACGCCAAAATTTTGCCAAGAACACCCGTGAACGTTTAATTAACCAACAAACGCTGGAGAGTATTTAGCGCGAATTAAAATAATAATAATATATTTCTTGTTAAGTTAAAATAAAAAATATTTCTTCGCAGATTGACAGTTAGGTAGTAACATCACAGAATATGCATACCAAAATGACTATATCACGACGGACAGTGACGGAAACGGGAGAAAAAAAATGTTACAGCTTAGAGTTACAGCTTAATTTTATTATTTTCAATAAATTTGCATAGTTTGAATATAAAACGTGTAAACACAAAAGGAAGTAGACATTTGACCGAGGTAAGAAGAGGAATATGAGGGGGAATGATTTCATGAAAGGAGAAGCGTAATTTAGGACAGGAGAAAAATAAATGGTCCACGTTTCCTTCATCCAAACCGCATTCACAAAGAGAGTTATCCTTAATCCTAAGTTTGGCCAAGAAATGGGGAGAGCAACAATGATTTAACCGTATACGACAGATAGCTGAGGCTGTGGATTTTTTGCCCGATTGATACTACTTTTACCGAAAACCAAGGTTTGTGGGGTATTTCAAATTGAATATTTCCATAAAATTTGCCCTTTACGGTCTTAGAGATTTGCCAAACTTGGGACCAAGGTTTAAACAAAATTAGAGGAAGAGTAGTACAAATATCATGGGAATAAATTTCAGAGAGGGAAAGAGCGCCAGTGAGAACAGCATTTTTGACGCAAGGATCAGCTGACTCATTACCAAGAATACCGATATTTCTAGGAATCCAGGCTATGACGACAGGGATGCCAAGTTCATGACATTTGAACAACAAATCTCTGATTTTAAGAATTATAGGGAATCTTGACTTAGATCTAAAAGGATTAGATAGAATGGCTTGAAGGCAACTTTTTGAGTCAGACAAAATTATGGAGTTATTCAATTTATGAGACATAACAAAGGAAATCGCTTCGAAAATGGCAATTGAAGGACACTTATAATTTAAAATAATTTTTGTATGAGGGATCCAAACAGGAATCCGGAGGAACGAATTGAAAGAGCCTCGGTATCTTTTGATTTGCTTCCATACTAGGGAAGAAAGGGAACAGAGGCTATTGAAGGCTACAAATATATTTATGGATAGGCTTTGGGCATTAGCTAGGCCAAACTTCTTTTTCTTTTCAGAGAGAGTCCTTTTAGCAAAGGCTGCTTTTTTTGGTACACCAAAAATTTTTGGAGAGTCATAGAATTGGAATACTGCCCTTCTGCTAATTTTATTTCCTTAACAACGGAAGTACAGTCTGAGTCCCACCAAGGAGTTGAGACTTTGAACCTGTGAGGTTTTTTATGAGGAAAATTGTCATCAGCACTCGATATAATTGAGTCTACAAATTTCGATTAACACTCAACAAGATTGTTACTGTTAGGGGGGGGGGGGGGGGAGAAAGTAAGTTGGTTTCAAGGGAATCCGAGTAAGTAGACCAATTTCCATTATTTAAGAGTGGGATTAAAATTACGGGCAGGTACTCCTCTATCGGAGATAGACACAATAATAGGAAAGTGATCACTACCATAAGAATGAGGCAAGATATTCCAGGAAAGTATGGGGCAAGAGAGGCAGAACATGCAGTAATATCCACAGCCGAGATTGGATTTTGTGAAGGGCGAACCATTGTTAATGGCACATAGGTTAACTTCATCAAAAATTTAAAGGAGGCCACGACCAAAGTTATCGTCTTGGCTCTAACCCCATGAACGATGGTGAGCATTTAAATCACCCATAAAAATGATTGGAGAGGGAAGTGAAGAAAAAATACAAAGCCGGTCAGGAATTAATCTGGAATGAGGATGAGGAATGTATGCGGAGAGAAAAGTTATATTAAAAGCCCTGACAGCTACAATGTTAATATCAGGAGAAGAAGGGGGAAGAGATATAATAGAGAAAGAGAGGGGAGCGCCTCACAAGAAGGGCGCTACCCGCATATCCGTCAGCTCGATCATCACGAAGAAAGGAGTAACCTGGGACCCGAAAGCGAGAACCAGGCACCAACCAAGTCTCCGAAATGGCAATGACAGAGGGGTGAAATTTATTAATCCATACTAATATTATAAATGTGAAAGTGTGTTTGTTTGTTTGTTTGTCCTTCCTTCACGCCGTAGCTAAGCAATCAATTGACCTGATTTTTGGCATACAGTTAGTTGAAAAGATGGAGAGTAACATAGGCTACTTTTGGTCCTAAAAAAACATCAAGTTCCCAAGGGAGATTACTGGAATATTTGTATGTATATACTAAATATATCCTTACTAATATTATACATCGGAAAGTGAGTTTGTTTGTACCACATTCACGCCGTAACACCTGAACCGATTGCTTTGAAATTTTGCAGACGTAAAGTTAGAAATCAGGAATAAATAATAGGGAACTTTTTATCCCAAATAAAATTTATATTCCCGAGAGAAATCTAAAAAGCGTGATAAAACCGAAGTTAACGCGGGCGAAGCCGCGGGCGGAAAGCTAGTTAAAAATAAAGGCTTCTTCGACAGAGTGCTTTGTAAGTTCCACTGAAGTGTGGAGACTAGATCCATTCATTATTATTACGAGAGAGGAGCAGGGAATGTTTATGGACAACGTGGAGCGGTTACGAGGAATTATCACGGGAAACTAATAATAAGGGATAGAAGTAACTCTAAGAGGCTGTCTTCTTGTAGAGTTTTTGAGGGAGCAGAATTTTTCGAACTAAGAGAGAAACCATTTGGTAAAGAAGAAGGAACCTCAGCAACGATAGCATTATGCGAGGCCCTAGGTTTAGGAGTAGAAGATATAGATTTTTTATAAGAGACAGGAGAGTAGAGACTAGCGGGTTGGGAAGAAGACTGAGATAGAATTGCAATTTGGGTTACTTGAGAATATGATTTTTTGACGCTAGGAATGGAGCGGGATGCCTTTTCATACGATATACTATCCTGAGATATTAACAATTTAATGGATTATTGTCTCCCTTGCTCGGGACAGCTACCATAAAAGGCAAAGTGCCGGCCCAGGCAATGGATGCATGTGGCTCTGGTCTCATCAACATCACAAATATCCCCAGAATGGGGTTGAGAGCACTTGAAGCACCTTACCTTGGACCGGAACTGTGCTTTGACGTGCCCAAAGCGCCAGCAATTTTGACACTGAATAGTGGGGTATTGATATACCTCCACTGGAAGGGAAGTGTGGTGCAGAAAAATACGATTAGGAAGAGTCTGACCCTTAAAAGTGATGACGATGGTTTGAGTTGGGATCCAGGAGAAGATGCCCTCTTGTTTGTCTTTTCTGTTCAACCTAATAATTCCTTTAATTCCTTCCTTTTCCTGTAATTCCTTTTTTATATTTGATTTTTTATCGATTGGGCAACTAGAGGTATTAGAATTAGTAGAGTTGGTAGGGTTTCCGATCAATCTCCCTCTGGCGTAGCATCGGTGGTCGTGTTGTCGGGTTTAGTATTGCATTACCTCGCTCAACTGCCGTCTTCCTTCCTATTCACTCAGTTTTTTTTTGTGAATAGTTTCTTAATAAACTAGCGCGCTTTATTATCAACGATTGCATCACTGCATAACATCATGCGGAATTTAGGTTAAGCACTAGTTTATAATTCAAAAAAGAAAAAGATTACGCATTGGAAACTCCACGCGGTTCAAAACATGAGATATAAAATTGATTAGTTCTTCTGGATACAACTGAATCTGTAACTAATTCGATTTGGTAAAAATTACAACACTTGAATAGGTTGGGTAAGAATTACAGCACTTGAATATTCTGGGTTAGACTTTAGTTACGATACCAGCTAGATAGTATCCAGTAGAGCAACGCTACTACACGAAGCTGCAAAAAATGTACAATGTTAGTAATATTTTATAATCTCTTACATATATATCTGCTAGGTTCATATATTGTAATGCAGTTGATCCAGTCACTTCATATTCTTAAAAATGTACCGACTCTTGTTGCCAGTTTGTCACTCGTAATAGCTGTGTGTATCACGTGCTAATGGGGTGCCATTTGTGGCAAATTACGGTTTATGACTTACATACTTTTTACTCGTTTAAAGTCCACCGCCCGTTAAATATTTATAAAGTACTGGATTAAATGACCCTACGTTTTTGTTGACCCTGTCAATATAGATTCAGTATGAAAATGATTCATGAAATTATAGATATAATTACATTTTCGATTATTTGGGAGCTCCATTAAATACCCGTCTGACCTATTCACGATTGAGGTTGGCTTCGATGTCTTCGATATTATAAACTAAAACCCATGTCCAATTCTTTGGGCGGTAAACAGCCATGATCAACGACTTTCCATATTTCCGTAATATATCCGTATTCTGTAATCCGAAATACATTAGAATTAAACTAACATAATTAAGAAAACCCAATGTTTTGTTAGATTGAGAAAACCGTGCGCAGCCAAGGTGGATCGTATTATCGGCTCACCCCAAGTATGAACACCTATTTTTTTTAAATTTATAACATTTATTTATTTGTTTGTAAGGTAATTCTATTAACAATGCGCAAAGCTACGGCTGCGTGGGCGGACTGTCGGCGTGCGCGGGCCCAAGCGGCGCGCGGGTGCGCAGTGCTGAAGCGGGGGGGAAGGGTAGCTCTCCCGCTTGCCGCGTAAACACAGCTAAACTTTTGGAGACCGTTACACTCTCCCCCTTTTGACCATGGAAAGGGCCTCCCGAATGGTCAAACAAACGATAGCAAGAGCGCTGCAGTTAGGTCACCTTCCGTGGGCGACCTCTATTACGTTTAGGAATAATCGGCTCAGGACATTCACCCTCCCTAGCATGATATGGACGCAAATCTGACACGTGATACTTACCGAAGATTTCTCCTGTCTTATCATGAGCTAGGAGGTAGGTAGTAGGACTCACCTTTTTAGAGACGACGTACGGTCCATCGCGTTTTGGATTAAATTTTGATGTGACACCCTTTGCGGCATTACTAAGCGCATGGGTCCGCATCAGGACTAAGTCTCCTTCCAGGTAGGATGGCTTGTAGCGTTGACACTCGATGCAGGTCTTCAAGTACTCGGAAACAAACCGTCTCATACCAGGAAAATAGAATCGTTCCGAGATACGGTGAATTGTTCTATCAATACCACCATGAGCGGCGGTAGGCGAGTCATGACATTCGATCATGACTACTTTCCGCAGGCTCTTCGGTACGACGAGTTGAGGCTCTTCGAAATCAGTATCAGGTACATACCGATACAGAACACCTTGATTAAGGAGATAGCCTCTCTCAGACCAACGATTTACATCAAGTTCATCCTTACCTTCGAGGTCATGGATGATCTTTGCAACTTCTGGATCATCCAACTGCGCATCACGGGTGGTGGTTGCATTCCAGCGTGGGACATCAACAACAACAGGACAGATGGCCGATTCAGATGAAGGACCATCTGCTGTCACGGGACGGCTGAGCGTATCGGCAAGTACGTTAATCTTACCTGGGGCATAATCGATACGCAAGTCGAAAGATTGCAACTTCAAGGCCCAACGTACTAATCTACCACTTGGAGACTTGAGGGTAAAAAGCCATTTCAAGGGTTGGTGATCTGTTATCACGTTGACCTGGTGACCATCGATGTAACCTCGGAAACGTTCTACCGCCCACACCACTGCGAGAGCCTCCCTCTCCGTAGTGGAATAATTCTGCTCGGCCGGAGTGAGCAGACGGCTGGCATATTCAATTGGATGTTCCTGATTCGGTGACTCCCCCTGGAGCAAGGCTGCGCCGAGTGCGTAATTACTGGCGTCAGTCCGTAATACGAATGGTTTCGTATAATCCGCTTGAATAAGAATAGGGGCCGTGGTCAGGAGTTTCTTCAGAGTCTCAAAAGACTTAACTTGCTCCGAACTCCATATCCACGCCTGAGATTTTTTTGTTAAGCGAGTAAGTGGTTCAGCTACCTTGGCGAAGTCTGGGATAAACTTACGGAACCATGAGCAGGTTTGAAGGAAGGTGCGAAGTTGCTGGAGGTTTGTCGGTTCCTTCATCCCTAAAACAGCACTTACCTTCTCCTCGTCTGTATTTATGTGATGTTCCGCAAATGGAGTCGGCTCCCCGACTATATCGAAAATATCGGAGTACTCACCTAAAAGATTCTCCAAACCACCACGTTCCTCCTCAGTCAACAGAGTGCCCTCATCTGCCCTCAGTAGGTTGAGAGAGGCACACTCCACCACCTCACGAGAACTCTCTGTCAGTAGGGGGTGAATGACCTGAGGCCGATCAGCTGTATGCCATGTCATGGAAGAAAAATTCAAGATCAACTTGGACTTAGTAATGAAATCTATCCCTAATAGTGTTTCGTTGTTTGAGGCATCGGGAAACACAACAAACTCAACAGGAATACACAAAGACATACAATTCACATTAACACATGTTAACAGTACAGTGTTCGTACGAATACTACCATCAGCCAGTCTGACCGACATAGTCTGCGATTTAAATTGAACATTTAAACGTAACAAAAGTGCATACAGCGTTGAACCTGCGATACTGCGCCGGGCGGCAGTATCTATAAGCGCTGAGCCACTATAACCTAAAATCTCTATATTTAAAATAGGACGATCTGGCAGGAGGATATTATTCGAGTTACTACTTACATTACAACAGTCTTGTGTCGTAGTAATTGAATAAAATACATTACGTTGAGGTTGTGGTTCATTTGAACTAGTAACATTACAACTCACACTCGATATAATATTATTTTTACAGATGGGACAATTTGCTCTTACATACCCTTTTTCCCCACAACCGTAACAAATAAGGTTAGACTTATTATTACTAGCCGATTCCTTAGAGTTTTTCTTAGGGCACAAATTACGCGTATGACCTCGACCTTTGCAATATACACAGAATAACTTTGATTCACTCGCGGTATTCTTCTTATCGGCACTTTGCACTTCGTTACACGGATTACGTACGGATCGAACTTGCGAACGCGGGACCGACTGCTGAGTTGCCGCACCACTGAGCGACGGGGACTCCGCAGCGTTTCCCGCCAAATCGACGCACGTGGCAGCGCCCGCAGCGGCGCACGGCGCGCGCGTCGTTGACGGCGATGACATACTTCTGGAACCTTCCATGATGGATTCTTCTATATCTCGGGCTTTGTCGATTAGCGACTCAATACTGCTAACCGTAGTCCGGGGTAATCGCTTTCGAATACGTTTATGTAATAATCCGTATATCATGTCTATCTTAGCTTCTTCGGGTAATACGTAAGGAAACTTAGCAATCATGCCTCTTATACGTACAATGAAGGAGTCCGCGAGTTCTTCATTTTGTTCGTTAGCGAATATCTTTCGATATAACTTGTAAGCAGGACACGGAGTACCATACATACTACGTAGTCGTTTGACTGCTTCGGACCACGAGGACACTTCCGTCCGGATCCCTCTCCACCATACTGCAGCCTCGCCATGGAGCAGCATCGCTAGACCTCGAAGCGCAAGGTCATCGTTAACCAATGCACACTCTTTGTACATCTCGACAGAGTCGATGAAGGCTTCCACAATTTCAGGATCTCGGTTCGAACCATCAAAGCGTGCCGTACACTTGGACATGTTCCCTGATTTGCTAGTCGACGACGGTGTCGGTGAGGGCGTAGCCATGGATGAACCACGTGCCGCGTGCGATGCCATGAGGGATTCGACGAGCTGCCGATTTGCTTCTGCCTGAGTATTCGCGAAGGCGGTAAGAAATGAAGTCAGCTGGTCACCAGACATGAGCACTGGCGAAGGTCCTATGGATTTTTCATCCGAGCTGGAGTGCGCGTCAGCGTCACTTTCCTTTGGGTCCGTTCGTACTTTACGTGGAGGCATCTTTAATCTTTACGTAAGTACCAGAGAACAGGAACACAGGAATACCGAAAACCGTTAAAGATCGACCGGCACAAAATGGTTCGCGGCCACGAGTTGGAGCGCCACTTATGACATTAATTTATTTGTTTGTAAGGTAATTCTATTAACAATGCGCAAAGCTACGGCTGCGCGGGCGGACTGTCGGCGTGCGCGGGCCCAAGCGGCGCGCGGGTGCGCAGTGCTGAAGCGGGGGGGAAGGGTAGCTCTCCCGCTTGCCGCGTAAACACAGCTAAACTTTTGGAGACCGTTACAAATTTAATTTTAAAGTAGTTCTTGACCGCAATGCCGCCTTATGGTAAGCAGTGATGTAATCATTGATGGTAAAGCGCGTTAGTTTATTAAGAGCCTATTCACTCTAGCCTTAAAGACACTTAAAATGTAGTCAGACGGCAACAACGCCGTTGGTAGATTGTTTCAGACTCTCGACGTACGCCGTAAGACTAGGCAAAATTATTCAACAACACATGCAGACGAAAGTTTAATGCATTCTCCTTACCACTATTTACATTTTCATCAAATTCAACTGTTTCGCAACTAAATAAGATTCATTTCAAATTAATGCAAGTTAAAATTGGTTCGCCTGAAACAAGCTGAAGTTAAAAGCGACTACAAAAGAGCAGGAGAGATCTTGTTAAACAAGAACTCTTAAAAAGCGAAAAAGTTAAAATTAAAACTCATTCGTGAGGCAATAACTGCAAAGATACGTCCTCTGAATACTGAACTAAGTAAGGAGGTGGAGTTCTGGACTCGTTTAGTAATCCTTAAATTGTGGCACTTCAAAGGTTGGTCTGAGTGATTGGTGCCTGTTTGTTGTAGGTTGTGCTTATGGAGAAAGCTAGCTTTTACACGTAATAAAACTGTATGTAGATTATTGATTTAATTTAAAAAGAGTTTTAATTTTTTTCGTTATTATTATTGAATTTTCCTTTTTTTCTGTTGGTTTTATTTTTTCTATTTGTTTAGTTTTATTCTTTCCTTTTATTTTAGTATATCTAATATTTGTGCGCTTTCAAGAAAAACAATAGCGACTAGACTTAAAATCATTATGTAATACTTACGTTTCACAAATAAATGTTTCTGATTCTGTTTCTAGAAATTTCAGTGAAGTTAATATTGAATATTCTGGATCAAATTAAATTAGCTAGCGACGCAGACTGTAATGATCTTCAAGTAATTGACTGACTGATTAACAAAGATACAAAAAAAATATTTTTGTGTTCTCTTTGTTTATTTACTTCAAGTATAGATGATAACATTAGTTTTTACTAGCGACTCGCCCCGGCTTCACATGGGTGAAATGCTGATACTAAATACATTTCAGAAAAACTGTGAACGTTCTATAAAAAACATACCGGCCCACCCGCTCCAGTCACGAAACGTCGCCAAACGCGACGCCCTGCAATTTTAAAATCTGCAATATCTTCGAAAATATTCATTTAAATCATGTCCTGTAAAGGGCGATATAGATCTATATTAAATCAACAATCTGGCATTAAGTTGGATAAGGATTAATGTATTGGTTAAAATCGCTTCGAAAATTAGCCGGTATTTGTCATAAAAAGTAAACGATAAAAAAATGTTATTGTGGGATATCCATGAGAGATAGACATATACCATCGCGGACATGTGTAAAATATTTAGTACATTATTTTGATAAATCTCGTAGGGTTCAGCCTGCGTTTCACTGCAAACGCGTAAAAATTTACAACATCACATTAGAAACCTCAAAAATAATAGTATTTCTCCACAATTTTTTGGATATTATTATACATATAAACCTTCCTCTTTAATCATTCTAATTATTAAAAAAACCGCATCAAAATCCGTTGCGTACTTTTAAAGATTTAATCATACAAGGGGACATAAAGAAAGAGGAAGTGACTTTATTTTATAATATGTAGTGATTTGTTTAATCGTTTTTAGATCTCAAATATCTCATTGATAATGGGTGTCCCCGGGCGGCGACCAGTGGGTAGCTCGCCGCCCGACAAGGACCAGGCCCGCGCGCCTCAAAGAGATATCAGCATATCGTGAAGAAGACCGATGCCTGGGTCAGGGTAACGAGTTGGCCTAAAGAGAAACTGTAGCCCTGGCGCACAGGCAAGTTCTTAAAAGTCTGACACGCCCTTCCGCTCCGCCAAGAGCGGGAGAGATCATGATGATTTCCCATCCCAAATAAGAAAAAATGGACTTGCTGGGTTGGTCTTTGGGTAGTGGATCATCTTTGCAGATCAACGTACCTAGCTACGGCTTAATGTGCTCGAAACTCCTACCTGCTTCGTTCATATTAAGCCGTTGTTCCTTGGTGTCAGTTGTGGACCTTTTGTTGTTATTACGGGTTGGAAGCTTGAAAGTTTGACCACCAGTCTTTCTACGTGTCATTATAATACCATAATATGTAACTTGTGATCAGTATGGAATCTACGATACTGACGTCAATCGTATTGAAAGTATCCAAAGGAAATTTTTGAGGTGCATTCAGTTTAGATCCAGAACTTATTTGCCTAATTACAATAACAGTTGCAGAAAGTTTCACGTTCTTCCACTAATTGAGCGGAGAAAAATTGCCGACATGGTATTTCTGTTCAATATGGCAAATGGCTCAAACGACTTTTCAGAATTGTTGAGCGAAATTGGGCTACGTGTTCCATCCTTCACTTTAAGGAATCATCAGCCTCTGTATGTTCCCTTTGTGTGATGCGTATACCGACAAAACTCTTTTATGATAAGAGCTAGCAGAGCATATATAAATTGTTGTGTCGGAGGGTCAGAGGGTTAATGATCTCGATTTATTCTCCACTAGTGTTCCTAAACTAAAAAAGTCCTCTGTGATAACTTCTTTGTTAATCACTAAAACATTTTCAGTCTTTACTAAATACTCTCCGAGTGCTTACTTGTTCTTGATTTCACTTTCTTGTCCTGTGCTGTACCTGTTACTGTCTCTTGTGCTAACCTAATATAGTCTGTGGAAACTTTATGCTATATGCTAGCTGTATGTTTCCTTAAAATGTAAAAATAAAATAATAACTGAATTGTGCAGGTCAGAAACATTAAATAATGGTAATCAGCTATAGCCGGTTATATTGGACGCCGATCCAAAAAAAAGTTTGATACAGATCTCCTCTCATACAGAGGAGGATTGAGCGTAATCACCACGCTTGCTCAATGCGGGTTGGCGATTTCAGACTTATAGTCCAGGTTTCCTCAACATGTTTTCCTTCACCTTCAGTCATTGGTATCCAAGATATATTTAGAAAGTACATATAACTTAGAAAGTTACATTGGTACTTGCCTGACCTGGAACCGAACCCGCGCACTCATACTTGAGAGGCCGGTGTTTTGACCACTAGGCCACCACAACTACGATTATAACTTACGATTATGATGTTGATAATATTGTTCCATAATTCATTTGTTTTAAATCAACAACACTACATAATTCTTCATCGTTTTCTTCTACCTCAGTAGTGTCATTCAATACCCGCAGGCTCTGGGTATAAGCACAAAAATGATTCGCCTTTCTCAATTTGCACTAAAACGCGCCTATTCTCCGTTATGTCATAAGAAAATATACGGAGAGGAAAAATTGATGAGTTTTCAATGTCCATTACATATAAACGCAGATCGATCAATCTCTGCTTCATTCGAGTCGTGACACATTTTTAGGGAAGTTCATTTTGAGTTAAAGACAATCTGTTACACTTGACTGCTTAAGTTATTTTAGGGTCCATTTATGATATAACGATGTTTTAATATCTACCGTTTATAATTATTTAGTTTGTATTTTTAAGTAAAGAATCTATATATATCATTTCGAAAAGATGTCACTAAAACCCACAAAGTTATGACTTGGTTATCTTACTTAATTGTCCCAACAAAAATATGGTCAACGCAACTGCTGTCCAGATGTGCCCACGCGCCTAGTGCTATGATCTACCGTCAGCTGTGTTGTGAATCCGGTAACCTCTCTCGGTGGCTTCTCTCGGTGGTAGGCCATAACATCGGCCGCCGGCAGAAGTTACCATCCACCAGACAAAGCCTTGCCGCCAAGCGATTTGTCGTGTTCCGGCATGATGCCTGGTGAAGCCGTACGGAGGACGGGTCTGAGCAGTTGTGTTGCGATGTGTGCCGGGTACGTTGCGCCTAATGTTGTTGTGTTGGGAGTTTGGTCGTGGAGGGTCTTCAGATCAATCTCCCTTTGGCGCAGCATCGTTGGTCATGTTCTTGGGTTTAACATTGCATCACCTCACTCAACTGCCGTCTTCCTTCCTATACGCTCAGTTTATTTGAGTGAATAGGCTCTTAATAAACTAGCGCGCTTTACCATCAACGATCGCATCACTGCTTACCATCAGGCGGGATTGCGGTCAAGCGCTAGTTTATAATTATAAAAAAAAAACCACATTGCAACAATTTCTAAATGTATTTGAGAAAAATGTAACATGGTGTAGAAATGATTGGAATCGATTCAGTTGTTTATTCTGAATAAACTATACTTAGGTTTCGAATAAAGTAAACCTGTTCTCCACACTGGTAAGGCTAATAAATCCTGTAAAATAAGTGTGTTTACTTTGCACAAAATCCTAGGATACCTAGGAGGCCTAGCATAAAAGAAATAGAAAAATAAGTGGGATACCTTTTTTGTTTGGGATGGGAAATCGCGAAAAGGGGGAGGCACGCGTGAAACACAACGCGACGTCGCCTCGGGCCTGGTTCTTACCGGGCGGCGAGCAACCCACTGCTCCCGACCAGGGCGTCTCCTGCGGCGACTTGAGGCGTGAGGGCGCTGGGATTCCCGCTGCCTCAAGCGTTCCGCCTCCTCCTTTACTAGCATCACTGCTTCGCAGAAAGAGGTGGAATGCACTCTCGCTCCGGACCATGTCCTGGACCAGGGTCGGACGCTAGAGATCACTGCCGATCGCCGCCACGAGGACACGGCGGTACCCAAGCCGGGCAGACCTCCACCGTATGCTTTTGAGTCGATCTTGCGCTCTGAGGGTTCTGTACAAAACCTGCAGGTATATAATAAGTAAACGTTCCCCCATTACGACAATGGAGTCATAGTTATTTATTTATTTATTAACTATGAATGATTCACAGCACACATAGATGATTTAAAACAACTAGAATAACAATAGTATGTGAGATTGATCGCCAATTGAAAGTCATTTCTTTTAAAAATAAATTGGGAAGAGAAAGAGTGTTAACAACACAACAGAGTTATGAAAAAAGAAAGAGAAAATAAAACAGCAATTATATCATTCAAGCTTAAATGCATAACATTACAATATGGAAAGCTGGCGGAGCATAAATTAAAGACAAAGGTCTCTTTATCGTTTCAATAATCCTTTATTTTATATAAACACATTTTTATTTAAAATAACTGAAATACTGGTAGACATACTTCGTCCTTTAAGCTGTTAAAAAAGTTCAACTCTCTACACATTCGTGAGGAATACTCTAATAGTCGTGGTGGCCTAGTGGTTATAACACCAGCCTCTCAAGTATGAGTGCGCTGGTTCGATTCCAGGTCAGGCAAGTACCGATGTAACTTTTCTAAAGTTATATGTACTTTCTAAGTATATCTTGGACACCATTGACTGAAGGTGAAGGAAAACATCTTGAGGAAACCTGGACTTTATAAGTCTGAAATCGCCAACCCGCATTGAGCAAGCGTGGTGATTACGCTCAACCCTTCTCTGTATGAGAGGAGACCTGTGCCCAGCAGTGGGACGATAAAAAAAAGGTTGATGATGATGATGATGATGACTCTAATCAATTTATAATTAATAAAAAAATATGTAACATTTAATTATAATTTTTATTTTATATAATTATATTTTTTGGCATCAATCTTCTCTCTTATTCATACTATAGAGGTTCACTGCAAAACAAAGACCTCCCTCAAGGCTTTCCACAATGACCGATCTTATGCTGCCCGCAGCCATCGGTTTCCCGGATCCTTCACCAGGTCATCTGTCCATCTTGTTAGAGGCCTCCCTCATCATTAGACATCTATCAGTCATATACGAAAAATAAATTTTAGAGATAATGGTTCCCTAATTCCTGCAGACCTGCAGTAGCAGTGATTATGTTATGTAACTAATCATTAAAGGTTTTCCGATTTTTTCCTTTACATGTGCTATAAAACATTCCTTCACGCCAAATTTCCAAATTCTAGGTCGACTGAAAGTACCATTTAAGTTTTAATACCCTTATGAGTAGTTGTCAGTTTTAAAATATGCGGCTTAATAACTCGTTTGGTTGTTTTATAGCTCCAAGGGATAGTAGCCTACAGTGTTTTATATAAATTCCACGTTAATACCTCCACGCGTTACTGAGAAAAACGGTCTTGACAGACATGTTACTTATGGAAGATCGGATAACAAATCGATATTTTAAAGTTTCTGTTTTTTCCTTTCAAGGTACCCCTGGTAGGTAGGCCCTGAAAAGGCGCGCATTGTAAAACTACAAAAATAAATACAAAGTAGTCAAACGCCTCGTATTCGACAATAAAATACTAAAACACGCATATGTTTGAAATTGTCTGTGTCATTTCAATAGTTTTTTAACTCCCTGGAAACTCTGAACTCAATTTTTCTTTTGCCTTCATTCCTGAATCTTAAATTAAAGAACTTTGTTTAGGATGAAGCTTAGTTCGGAGCCTTGATCAAGTCCTCAAATTATGTCACAAGAACAATGTTGTAGCAAAAATCGTCGATCTTGATCGTCACTTTGTTGGGTATACATGTTGACGACAAAGATCGTCAAGAAAACAAATAGGTATTCCTCTTGTTTCTAACCCTTTTAAAACAAGGAAACGGGGCTCTTTGCTTGTTTTAAAAGTAATCATTTTTGAGGATTAAGTTACATTGTATTTTAGGAATTTCGTTTTACAAGAAAGTATTGAAACCAAGGGCAGATTTGTTTCTGAAACGTAATCATAAAAAGTGTAACAATGAAAATCATTCTCGAAAAGTCCTCTAAAGTTCAATGGCAACTGCTTCCTATTACCAAATTTTGGGTTTCAAGTAAATTGTTCCACCTAAAGATTTTATCGCGTGCAAACTCTATAAACTGGATAACATAACTGCCAACCAGGAGAACGATGAAAAAAAACAACATAGTAATAGGCCCATGCTATCTAAAGAAGTAAGCCACTTCACACCAGGGCAGATTCTGATGCACAAGCACAATTCAATAACGTTACCAACGCAATGAATTTTGTAAAATTATCAAATCATCAGTCATTTTGACAGATTAACAACATTAGTTGATAGCATGGTAGTAGCACACTCAGAGAGCTATAATAAAAGTGATGTACTGTCCAAAAGAAATATGCTCCAATGAAAAAAATTACGAATTATTTAATCTACTACTCGTATCAGTGAGAAAATTGTACATTGTGGGTATGTCTATGATAAAAAATTAATGCAATGCAAAAAAGAATTAACAATCTGGCCATATAATTTTAATTATGATAATACAGAGGGACTTTTGCAACGACTGGCCTAATAGAGTGTCATTAAATTGAACAAATAACATTTCGTTTATTTATTCACACACACACACACACACACACACACACACACACACACACACACACACACACACACACACACACACACACACACACGTGTGTGTGTGTAGTTTATTTCATATCAATTTGACTTACATTAAACGTGACTTACACACACACACACACACACACACACACACACACACACACACACACACACACACACACGTGTGTGTGTGTGTGTGTGTGTGTATGTGTGTGTGTGTGTGTGTGTGTGTAAGTCACGTTTAATGTAAGTCAAATTGATATGAAATAAACTTATTATTATTATCAAACCGTCAAAATTAATCAACTTCACTTGGCAAAACCAAATGATGAATATAGTATTCTTAAGTAGGTACAGGTAAACTTACTAGTACTTTATTAATTCTGCAGTCAAGTAAATGTTATGAAACTTACAGGTGTACTTGCTACTTAACTACTTCGCAAGGCACTCGCGAAAACCTAAACTAGTAATACTGGATAAAACTAGTTCACAACTCTTGAAACTTTATTTCAATAACGTTGTTTTCTGTTACAGCATATACTTTTGAATCTTAATAAATACTTAGATTTTTTATTTTTTTCTCTTAAAATATCGCCTCACAAACAGCCAGATTCGTAAAAACTACCTATAGGCGATACGGATATTTGATCTGTTCGGGAACTGAACCAGCAGCGCAACAGTCAAACGCTCAAGCACTGCATTTCAACCGTGTTGTCATTGTATTGAATGTTTGGAATGGTTAGGGAATAATTTCGCATGAATTGCTTTATTTATCAGTCGTTTATTGCGTTATCATACACAAACGTAACACTTTATATTACATCAAACGACAGCAGGAGAAAGCAAACATTTTTGCTACAAAAATAAGAGAAGGGGTGCGGTAGAAAGAGAAGAGGAGAGGTAGAAAAAGAAGGGAACAGGTAGAAAGAGAAGGAGATATTGCTTCCTCTGTTACGCCGCGCGGGTGGTGGTTACTCTCACTCCGTCTTAAGAATTTTCAATCAGGTCACGTGTCCTGACGCGAGTTTAAAATTTTTTACTCATCCCAAAAAGTGTACAACGTCGAAGAAATTTTCACTTCGAAAAAAGCGGTAAAGTATAGCGGGCTGCGTTACGCAATGTCCGATCGCGTATTGTGCGATCTGTAATGACAGTATACGAGTAATAAGGTTATTAAGCTATTGCATAGCTTCTATCGCGGGCCTTGAGCGCGGGGACCGAATCCAGAAATTCCGTAACGAAAAAACCTCACGCTCCCCATCGTCTAACGTCGTTTCAGTTCGGCAGTCTTCGGCACGGTATGTTTGTGTGCGTGCGACTACATCTTTTGAAAACAATTTATAGATTTTCAAAAAGAGCATGCATATTGCAGGGCTCGAACTCAGTTCTACACACTTGCCATGTTACTGATAGTCGCGATGTGCTAAACTTGCGATTAATTTTCTCTCTGAAATAGGTCTTCTATAGAGATATGTCATAGACGTCATCGACGTTGTCATGGCTACCTTAAAAACTTTTCATATAATTAATTATTAAGTACTTTTATTCAAATTAATTTAGTAGTGTTTTTATAAAATAACTTTTTTTTAACGGAAAAGCTAAGATAAATGTCACGCTAATTTTTCATTGGACTTTTAAATTATTTATAGTATTGTTTACTAAATAAAAGCGCGTGATTTTATAGAGTAAAAAGTGCTCACGCGGCCGTTTTTTCAATTGTTGCAAGAATTCAAAAGACTGTCTTTAAATAGTGTTCAGACGATTGCTCAAAGTGTATTAGATTTCATTAGTAATAGAAATGGCATTTCAGTAATGACTTTCAACTGCTAAAGTCTAAATAGTCATAAATACGATTTACAAGATTCAGTTACGAGACAAACAAATGTGTTACTTCTTACCAAAGAGATTTAAGATATTGCATGACGCATGATAATCCAATTGAAATACCTAATTTTAATTGTATTGTTCAGTTCAAACGAGATACTGTTTCAAAAGGTGGGGTAGCTATTTACCAAAATAACAATGCTATTACTAATATTATGACTCCGAATATTGAAATAAATATTGCACACGTTAGCGATGTTAATGTTAGGCGCTCAGTTGTTGGAGATATTTGTGCGTGCTTATGCAAACTTAGAAATGGCCTACAAATAGTTATGGTAGCAATTTACATTTCTCCGAATCCAAAATTGGACGAGGTAGAGCATTTTATTCATCGCACTTTACTGGAGTACACTGAAGAAGGCTCGAAAATACTTGGTACAAATGGTAATAAATTTCCACTTATCTTGGCTGGCGATTTCAACATTAACTTCGCTGATAAAAAATCAGAGCGGTTGACAACTTTTCTATCAAAACATTGAATTTGAAAATGAATAATGATCCACAAGAGTCCACAACAAAATATGGGACCACCATTGACGCGGTATTTTCTAGGTATTTAGAGGATATTAAGTCGCAAACTTATGTTTCTTATTTCAGTTATCATAAACCTATAGTTTCAATGATAAATATTCCTGAATAACCAACAGCTACTGTAAGGTAATAAAACCCACATGTATTGTAAAATAATAAAAATATTTTAAATAATATTAATTTTTTATTTATTTAATAAAAGAAAAATTTGTTTTCTTATCTGTCACCACGCTCAAAAAGTGTAACTTGAATTAATATCAAAGAAAAAGAAATACTGCATAAATAAAATAAATAAATAATTATAATTGCATAAATTGATACAAAATGCTATGCAATAGCTTTACCGCGGCAGTCCCCGAGTGCCACATGTCTTTTTTTTTTTTCTAGTTTTAATTACAATCGGCCTAAAGACAGTTTTGAGTAGTTTTGACAGGAAAGCTAAGATGAGTGTCACGCGCATTTTTCATTGGACTTTTAAAATTATTTATAGTGTCGTTTACTAAATAAAAGCGCGTGATTTATGTAGTAAAAAGTGCACTCAGTGAATAATTCATAAAGAACATTGAAATATCGGAGCCACATTGGCTTTACATCAAATCTCCTAGAAGTCAGCTCACGCGGCCGTTTTTTCCACTGTCATTGGCGATATCCGCCATTATTGTGAAATAATTTCTTTAAAGAATTTCTATAATTTGTAACACGTGTTATTGGCAAAATTGTGGTATCTAACCGCAGAGGCCATTAAAGAGTTGAAGTAGTATTCACTCTAAAGAAAAGAAAGAAAGAGTAGTTTTCTTATACGATCAAATTTGGCCCATCCACGCAGACGTGAAAATTTATTCTGTATATAAAATTTCTCTATTCAATTTTCAGTAGACTTAGCGCTTAGTCCGTTACTCCGAAGTAAGATTATGAAGCTCGCCAAGTCAACGGTAAGCCAATATCGGTTTCTGAGTAAGCTTGTTCTTCCGCCATTGTAGTAAGTATTTCGTGCCGTATTTTTCTCCAGAAAAAGTTAAAGCATGTCCGATATTTTGTTTTTTAATATAAAAGGATTTTGAAGTAGCGTTGGTCTTAAATTATATTGTTGGATTGGACCTTGATTTTTAATTACTTATAGTATTGTTATGTCATAATGTGTATTTTACTTGTGGTTACCAAGTGCACAAAAATGTGTGTGTATGCAGCTGCAGCTCTTGGTACCGTCTGATACACGGAAAGTGTCCAAGTTGGAAGTAGTGTGTGCATGTGTGTGTTAGTCTAGTTTTACTATCTTCCGTTAAGTCAATATATAGTTGGCTTTTCTTCTTTCACTCTTCTTCTTCTGTTATGTGCTTATGCTTTGACAAATGCCAAACAGAAACGCCAACTGTATTTTATCGCAGTAAGGCGTAGCTAACAAATAGGTACATCACGTCTTTGCATTCACCGTCCATTATCGCAGTAAAGTAACAAAATTACCGTTTCTTCGCATTTATTTCGAAAGTTCCCAAAAGTCACGTACAGTTAAAGTATAAAGACATGAATACATTTACGGTTTGCCAGCCCATAAAAATTCTTAGTGAGCTTGTTAAAAAGTTCCTATACAGACGGGATGCACAAAGTGTCCATGATGTTAAGGGACTCTCGATTTATGAGGCAACTTGCTCCGAAGTCATAAATAAACCACGCTCCCATGTCGCTTCTACAATTTATTTCATGTTATTAATACAGATATATTCTGTTCAGTGTATAAATCAAGTTTGGTAGGTAATTTGAGAGGGTAGGATACAAAAAAACCACATATTTTTAGTGTGATTGTCAAGGATTTATTGTTGCCCTAGAATTCTTGGAAATATCTGCCAGATCTTCCTAAATTTTTCTTCATTTTATCTCCATAATAACTATGTGATTTCAAATCGATATTCATCTGTTAATAATTTTTTGTAGGTAAGAATGTCTTCTTCTTCGTTTCGCTCTTGACAGAGCGGTCGTGGTCACTATGACTGAATTCGAGACGTTGATGTCGCTTGCCGCACTATCTCTCTCCATCTATTTCTGCTGGTTTGGAGCATCCCCCCAGTGCCGACTTGAGCTCTGTTACCCTCTACTGTGCCCTGGACGGCCAAACGTTCTATACAGGTATTATTGCAACTTGACACGTGACCGAAAAATCCGAGTATACGGGACTATAAAAATTCAGCAAGACGCTGTTTGATGCCGAGTTCCTGCAGTATAGAAACGTTCGTTCTAAACTCGGTTCATGATACCTCAAGCATTCTTCTCTAACATCACATTTCTATAGCGTAAGGTAAGAATGTAGATGGAAAAATATACTATTTATTTATTTACAAGGCAACTACAATAAGTAAAAAAAAGTGTAGGTGTTGATCAATCAACTTCTACAACATAAATATCTCGGCGAAAATAATGTCAAAAACTTGACAGAAGATAGATAATAAACATATAAAATAAAGCGAAAGAATTGCTGAAATATTTTTAGCTATTACTACGAATTCAACTGAATTCCATTTGTTAAGTTGGATAAAATAAAACAAAGTTTACTAGGTATCACATAAAATTCTGTATCAACACGTGAAACGTTTCCAGTTGATTAAGTATGAAATACACGTTTTAACATAAACACATTTTATTCTAGGAATCGTAGTTATTTGTTTAGCCGGTTAATTAATCTGTGGAGTTTCGGATGGGTAAATAATGGGTTTATATGTACACTACACTAGGTTTGACCGCAGTTTCATCCGTATGCATAGGTCTTTTCTGTTTTTCCTTTCTGATATTATTAGAATATTGTTTGTTCAAATCAAATCAAAGCATTTATTTCAAATAAACCAGCTACAGGCACTTTTGAATTGTCAGAAGGTCGGTCAGTTAGTAAGATGAAGCTAGTCGCCCATTCCAAAGAGTAGATACCTATGGAGAAGAATGTTCGTTGACGGCATCTGTTATATGTATTTGCAAAGCTAACTTCCTAATTTGATGTTTTTTTGCGGTTTCATTGGACCAACAGTTGATTTGTAAAATTTACTTAAATGTTTTGACAAGTAAGTAATAAATTAAAGTCGTCAAGTAAATTTGTTTTTATATGTATATATTATAAACTAGCGCTTGACCGCAATCCCGCCTGACGGTAAGCAGTAATGCGATCGTTGATGGCAAAGCGCGCTAGTTTATTAAGAGCTTATTCACTCTAGCCTCGAAGACATTCAAATTGTAGTGTGACGGAAACACCGCCGCCGGCAAATTGTTCCAGTCCCTCAATGTACGCGGTGTCAAAGAAAAAGCGAAACGCTTCGTATAGTATTATATATATTCCTTCTTTTATCTATATAAACATATTTACACAAGAAAAAAAAAATAACAATAATCTAGCTCTTTGGGCATCAAAAAATTCGTCCACATCGCTGTCAGTGGGATGAGTGCTCAAAAGGCTGGCAGCATTACCACGTTGTATGGCAATGCTGATTGACCCCAAGGTCTAAGCTGTATTCTTTTAAACTTGTTCCTTCGCCTTTGTGTCAGTGTTCTACATCGAACTGTGAATTTGAACAGTCCGCACATCAGATCTTGTGGGAGTGTGTTCTTTGGCAGAATGAACGCAATATTATGTTGGATAGTGTACAAGTTACATCCGGAGTCGTTTATTATACGGACCTTGTAGAAACTAGAACCAATTTCCATGCGTTCAGGCGCTTTTGCCATACCTATTATTGGAATCAATTGTAACAGCTAATACCTACTACTTAGGACCCATTAACTTAATCAAATTTTATTCCGTGGTGTTTGGCAATCTGGGCTTCTCCCAGTTGCAATAATGTCCCTTTCAATTGACCCCAAGGTCCTAGTGTTTCAACCCCAAACGGCTCAAACATATAATTACCAATATGTTTATAAGCATATCTTGTTATACTACTATTTCAATACAACAGATTGTTTGGAACGATTTGCACAATACTGTCAGTTGAGGTCATACCAACCTTTAATGATGTCTAAAAATACAAATCAACTTACACTGGCAGATAGCTGTTGTTATAAGGAGTAATGAATGCTTAAGGTTTAAGGCATGTGTTAGATTTATTCAGCGTATAATAGAAGTATGTACCTACATATTACTCAAACAACAAGCTTTGATTAGAATAGTTACTAGATAGTTAAATACTGTGTATGAATGTTTTTATGAACATATTTTATAGAGAAAGGCTTTTGTGATGTAAAACACAGTTAGTTGTTTAGCAAGTGCGAAAAAGGCAAGAAGTAGTTTTTATTTTCATTTATTTATTTATTTAAATATTTATGCACACACATACATATATGTAGGTACATATATCAAAAATGCCTAGGGCTATTTAATTTTTACCTTATTTTACAAAATTCTGTAAAGATTTTGTTAAAACAATTTAAAAAAAATTCATCAAAGATTTTAATTTTTTTTTTTTGTAATTTTATTTTCTGGGTAGGTATTTTTGTATAGGTTCATAATTATGATAATTTAAATACAAAATAACATAAAAAGACATTAAATTTAATTTAGTGATCAGTATTTCTTCTCCTAACATTAATTTGAGCTGGGCATCGGTTATCTATGATCAAAATTGAATTATCCAAATTAAGCTGCTGAAAAGTTGATATCAGCTCAGCCGTATGGACACAGGCATTATCGTACATGAGTTGGAACTCCTAACCTATTTGTACCCTGTGTGGTATAATCACAGTTTCCACTACCTATTGCGGTATTTCAATGCATTTATGTTCCCCCTTATCTAAATGCGATCAGTTCGCGCACCTATAGGAATATCAGCCCATACTATGAGAGTCCCCCCTTGATATGAATGAACTTCTTGTGGATGCTGAAGACGGCTTCGTCTACTAGGAACTCGCCAAACCCTTAATGAAATCCAAACCGAGACTAGTCAGAAAAAAACGCTGTGGACCATTGCTCATGACTCTATGTGAACAAAAGTCTCCGCCCGCGAAGACGATGGGGCGGCGACGCGTTTACCAGTCGCGGCCGCTCCGCTAGAGGCGGCGAGAAGCCCCGCGCTCTCGCCACATACGGGGCCGCCGAGGCAATAGAAGTAAGGGCAGGCAATGGAAGTGAGGCAATACAACCCAGCGCCGCAAAGCTGGAATCCGAAGTGGTCTGCGAAAATGAAGACCAGCTTCATGTAGGTAATCTTCTCCTTACAGTTTGGTCATAAAGCAAATATTGCTGGTCAGATTGGCCTTTGAACCATTTGCATTACCGTAATATTGGGTTGTTTCCTAGCGATATTTTGAAGAAAGCGATCCTTTCTAGAAGTGGTGATGTAATTTCTGCCTGAATGCCGTACAGCAACATCGCCTGTGGCACCATAACCTGGAGATTACATTTTGGCCGGTTTACAGAGTTTCAGCAACCACGCGTTGTATAGCGCCTGCTTCTATAATATTTCTCTGCTGTTCCCTTGTCAAATCTCGACGTGCCATAACAATGAATGTAACACACGTTTAAATTAGAATAAAGAAAGTGTGTGATCGCTTCTAATCTTTCAAAATTTTTCTTTTATATTGTAACATAAACTAACTTTTCGAAAACCAATTCAAATAATCGATATTCTTTTGTTTTAAAATGAGTTTTTTTTTTTTTTTGATTTCGAAAGATGTGGTGTAGAGGTAAACATTTTATACAGAAACTTTTTTTAAACTGTAAATAGTTTTTAATTGTTTCATGTAATATCCCTAGACATTGTTAATATATACAGTATGTTAAGAAAACCCTGTCCAACCCATAAGGATAATAAAGGTTAGGTAAACACATGACCAAATATAATATAAAATTTTACGTAATCATCATAGTACCAATACAAATGAATATTGAAATAATCTTTTTTTCCTGCGAATTAATTCCAACTTCCCCGAAATTTGGTAATTTTTAAGTGACAATACCGGTATTATTATGAGCGAATAGCAATGCGACCACGTGCCGCGTGCACTGCCGCCCGCCGTCCGCAGAAGGGTGCTTAACGCACATTTATTAAGTTACCTCTTTTTTGCGAAATAATATTTATTTTCTAGGAAAATTTTTTTCTTAAGTTTAGCCCGGTTTTGTATCCATTAGTAGAATCAGTTATCGATACCTAACAACACCTTCACGGGTCGGACAGGGTTTTCTTAACATACGTATATATAATAACAAATATTTGTACATATGACAAACAAGTCATTGTTTCGGGTCTGGCTGGCTGACTCACGAAACAGGAGAAATTTCTAGTGTGGGGAAACTTTAAAAGATAAAATATATTATACCGTCAAGAAAAGCAGAACAGAAAAAAGGTACACAGGTAATGCTAATTTCATAAGAAATCTCTTCCAGCATACCTGCATCAAGAAAATAAATGCAGAAAATCGTAAATTTAAAAATTTATTAGAAGATATTTATTTGTCTATTTATACTTTATCCCCACTATTCATAAACGTTGCTTAAAGTTAACTAGTGATAAGTGACTTCTAAGCGTAGATTTTTGAAATTTTAATGCCACTTAACGTTAATCATCTCTTATGAATAAACACCATAGTGTTTAAGGGTTCATTCATAAACGACGATTAAATAAAAATGACATGAAAACGTCAAACATGTGTGGTTAATCGCTAATCACTAATTACATAACTTTAAGCAACGTTTATGAATAAATGGGTATATGTTGTAGACAGACAAAGCCGAAGTGTGGACAAAGTCATAGATAACAATCCGAGATTTTGTCCATATAAGCATTTTGTCCAAGACAATCCTTGTAAGAAAAACAAGTGCATCTAAAAAGAAAAAGCTCATCAAAGATTTAACCAGCAAATAATTATTTTGAGTACAATACAGTTTTATGTCTGTCCGTACAGTTGCAAAACTTTTCAGTTCTAGGAAATGCAGAGTCGCCGTTTTGATTCCCCAATCAAAGTCAAATAAAAACGAACATTCTCTCATGCTTTTTTTATTGCTTCCCTCACACGTCGATCCAACAATTCTGTACTCCAATTAAAACCTGATGTTGGGCGAACATAAAATAAAAACTATTGTAAATTCCCGAATGTTTAACAAATGAAGTGATTTTATATATGTCTGAGATCGTCGATTAATTTTAATAGAAGTTGCTGATTTGATTTACGTAGTAGAGGGGCAAACGCTTGTGACGTTATTTTGTGATGGCGTCACATGGACAGAGTCGCTTTGGAAAGTGGGGTTCGTGGAACGAGCACTTTGCATCGAGAGAGACGCGGACCAAGGCACATCTCCGAACCGAAACTGTCGGTTTGTCTATTCAAATTGTTATTATGAAGATTGGAGGGTATATTTACACGTCGTGCTTCAATTCAAAACTCACTTACGAAATGGAACTTGTACCACCACACCAAGATGCTGTCGACCCTACCGCTCTGCCGTCGCTGTCTCCGACATATATATTTTCAATATTTAGATTAGTATATTAAAAAAAAACATGTATGAACATATACTGCACATTGTACTGTATATTGAAAAACATGAATCCCGAAAACAGTATTTTACGCAAGTCCTCGAAAAAGGGATGTTATTCTTTTTCGGGGAGCCGTGTAAAATACTCAGGTCTTCAGCCTCTTTGATTTTTGTTCCCTTTGAACAAAATTGTCGTCTTTCATTTATTTTGCTATTCTTTGTAGAACAATGACCGTTTGTGTTCGGTTTTTGATTGTTGGCGTTATTGAACAGTTTTCCATAGCTACACAAAGTAAAATATTTCAATATAATATATATATTTTTTTATTGTATGTGCCTGATATAGCGACCTTGTGCAGATGGGATATTTTCTATTATATCTTGTTGATTGTGAAAATTTTTAGTTCCACATATGTCTTACATATTTTTAAATTAAATCTTATGAAATCCCCGTTTTCCAGAATACCTGATAGGTAATTTTTTTCCTTAAGAATCCTAGTCGGACTGACTAGGATTATTTAAAAAAATATTGAAAAAACATAACAAAGACAATATTATAATACGAAATCTAGACAAATCGATCGAGCCGTTCACAATTGGCTTGTATCCTAAAAAATAATTTAATGTCCGTCAGATAGCTTTATAAAAAATACTGAACACGTATTTTTTATTTTTTCTTTTATTCAAATACTTAGGAAGATATATTGATTTGAAATGTCGCATGACGTCACGCCCACTCTGTAACTTTAATACGCTATATCTCAGTCATTTTTGGTAATTACGACCAAATAAAAAATACGGGTCTTAATTTTTTTTATTATCTGTAAGACTGACTAATTATTTTTTTGATTTTCATACCTTGGATACATCCCTATTGATTTTACCAACGATCAGCGTTTCATTTTCACCATAATTATAAGGGGTATCGATGCACATGAATTAAGCATATGATCGTATCCCTCTTTAGAAATTTAGCATAATTTGCATTAACATACAAATCCATCCATATTCATTGATAAAAAAAACCGATAAAGTGCGAGTCACATTCACAGAAGACTAACTCTCCCTCCACCTTCTCTTTTGCGAGCACTACTGCTTTGCAGAAGTGAGGGCCTGTCATACACTTTCGCTTTGGACCATCGCCTGGATTAGGGCTGGACATGAGTAATCGCTATCTCTGATAACTGTCACGAGGACACGGCGGGTTTGCCGCCCAATCCGGGCAGACTACTATATGCTCCTCCATGTCCTTAGGGCGATCTGCACAGTGATGAAACCGTAGCGTTTTTGCCCGGCTTATTCTAAACACAAACCTCCCGAAAAATTCGTGTCTAGTAAGGACCTGCTTTAGGCGGAAGGTGAGGGCGCTATGGCTTCTCTCTACCCTGGTCTCAAAGAGAGGACTTATCTCCGATATTGTGACGTGCCCAGCATGGGGTTGCGAAAATCACACACTCCATATAGCCGGACCTCTTTTCGCTATACCGTCATTTCTCGCGGCAGCGCAGTTGGTCCCGGCATTTTGCCGTCTCGCGCCACTCCCATAAGTGTGCGACGACTTTCGCTTCAAGATCCCGCTACACCGCACCGGATTGGTCGCCGCCTCACGGACCGAGCCATGTCGGTTCCCCATAAAGTGCCACGGGCCACACGAAACCCGCATAATCAAAGACCTTTATTTAACAAAATAAAAAAGTTATAGATACCTAAAAGAGAAATCATGAAAATTACAACACACAAATGAGAAAAAAAAATAATACATTTTCAAGATTAAAAAATCCGTGACTTTCGAATCGACGCTACACAATTTTACGGTTATTTTATTTTTAAAGTCTTTCAGACAGCTGTAATTAAAAGCAAACTTATGCGGTGGAGACCTCATTAAAATGGGAGTTCTATAAAACACGGTGTATTTTATACAAAATAGAAGAAACCTGCATCGAATGAAGAGGTCTCGTAACGAATGCCCGGGATATTCAGCGCGTAGTAGATTCTATGTCATTTTTGAATTCGGACGAGAAATGCGGGAATTTTATTACATCAAAAGACCGTTGAATGCGGGACTTGGACAGTGGTCGGGCATTTGTTAGCAACTGTGTTTGCATAAACATCATTCATGTTTTTCAACCTGCGGCATTCAAGTTGTTAACTGAAAATGAGCATCGCGTTTTGAAATTCTGAATTCATACAAAAAGTATAAGGCAGTTAAGTAATTGGTATATGGAGTAGCATTCTCCTCTGAGTTAATATAAAAATACTGGCCTCAGAGAAACATCAAAAGGAAATTATCCAAACATCTTCAGTTACCTATTCATTTTTCGGTAAAATCCAAGAATGTTTACACAACATAACAGCACTTAGATAATAAGAGGTTCAAGAGAATAGGAACATCAGCGAAGTACCTTTCGGCAGCGATTACGTAATACGAAGGAAGATAATAAAAAATCCGTGATATTTTTTCACGACGGTAAAGAATATTTTGCGAATTGCTCGCGGAGGCATTTCGCGATTTCAAATTGTTCGCATTATGTTCGTGCAAACGTACCTATTTCGGTTATTACATTCCATCGTAAGCTGCTTTCGAGTATACAGGAGCATGCCTTGCCGACATATTGCAATATTTGAGTATTACTGAAAATATCGCATCAACCTTACGAAACAACACAAATTGGAATCGAATAAACGAGGGGTTCAGTGAGCAAGGGGTGTCTTTAAATTATTCTACAATAAACATTCCGGCCATGTCTTGGGTTTTAATGAGAATCATTTCCATCAAAGTGATCAAGAAACGTTTTCCATCACGGACTGAAATAGAAATGGAAATATGAGTTAAGGATTATATTTTGCTGCCGGATTTACTCGTGGTAATAATGGTGGTTGTTTAATTAGATATGAGACTTTAAAGGCCTTTATTCTTCCTCCATCGAGTTTGATAAGTCGAGAAAGCTCTGTTATAAATTGGATTCTCTTGGACTGATTGTCATGATTATTACAACCTTGATTGAAATATGTTTATCGTTATCCAATATGAACATTGTAAAACGCTTCTATAGCATTTAAAAGTCAAATCTAGCACAAGAAGTAGGTAGTACTTAAAATGCTTCGCTTTGATTTCACTAAGCGATATGTTGCCGCTTAGTATTAACATACATAATCCCATGTCTCTGTAGTGGAAAAATTATAGGCTGATTAGCATTTGGGCATTCAGTGACAGAAAGACTGTGGGAGGGTGTAGTCCTCCTGTCTCTGAATGGACAAATAATTTATTAAGTGCCCGCTAGACATAACCCCGTCTGGCTGGAGGATCCTCCCTTTGCTATGAAGGATGAATGATCTTTACTCCCTGTTCCTCATGCCTCCACAAGTATTTAATTCGAATTTTGATGTATGAAAGAGCTTATTTGTATTCTTATCAATATTTTATAACATAACATCGGCTGCCGGCAGAAGTTACCACGTACCAAAGTCTTGCCGCCAAGCCATTCGTCGTGTTCCGGCATGATGTCTGGAGGACGGGTCTGAGCAGATGTGTTGCAATGTGTGCCGGGTACGATACACCAAATGTTGTTAAGTCGGGAGTTTGATCGTGGAGGGTCTCCAGATCAATCTCCCTCTGGCGCAGCATCGTTGGTCGTGTTGGGTTTAATATTGCATCACCTTGCTCAACTGCCGTCTTCCTTCCTATTTACTTAAGTTTTTTTAATAAACTAGCGCGCCTTAACATCAACGATTGCATTGCTACTTACCATCAGGCGGGATTGCAGTCGAACACTAATTTATAATTAGTAAAATATAAAATATTTTATTGCTAAAATATGTAGTATTAATATTTTAATATTGTTGCATGTTAATCCCCAAGTGAATTAGAATTGAAACTTTATTTTTATATACCTATATCTAACGAAGCTATTTCATTTAGTACGGACTCAAATTTGGTCCATAGCACGTAGTACGTAGATACGAGTACCTCGCATTTCGTTTAGTTCGTTCTGTACTGTCGGTGACTCAGAATACTATAAACATTATTCGTCAAAATTTTAATACGATATATATGCAAATGCCAAATGATAAAATAACCTAACAAATAACATAAGTTCAGATAAAAGTATGAAAAATAATTGGGCGTTGCAAAGTTTGGTGTATGCCCGGGAGACTGAATGCATCGCCCGCCGTAACGTAGTATTTATGGAATAAGTTAGAGGATCATGCGGTAGTAGTTCCTATGTACTAAAAGTTGGGTTTCAGCGGGAGTCTATGAAAGTAAAAATATTTTGACAAAACCGCGTTTAAAATCAGTGCTGTTTTTTTAAAGTGTTTTCAATATGTTTTGGGAGAACCTGAACGATTTCAAACTATGATTAATAATGTTAGCTGAACATACCTATTACAATAAGAACTTAGCATATATTAGTACTTATTATATACTTAGCACTTATTATATATTACGACGTAAACTGCTTCAAAGCCAACGTTTGGCATTGATATTTTTATGCAAGGCGTATAGAACAGTCAGTACTGAGGCCTTACCGGTACTGGCAGGTGTACTTCCAGTCGATCTTGAGGTGCAGCGACGTGCTTCAATGTACTACTCCGCGAAGGGGGAGGCCATGGACACTAATTTTGTTAGACAACGCGACTTTAATAAAATTTCTAGATTATTTAAACCTCAGACTGAAGTCTGGGAGGACTTCTTATCCGAATGGCAAAGTAGGTGGGATAATTCCATCAAGAGCCGGCACCTCCATCTATTCTTTCCATCCGATGGCGATCGGCTGGCTAAGACATGGCTGGAGTTTGACCACTGCGTTGTCCAATTTCTCACAGGTCATGGCAACTTTAAAAGTAAACTGTATTCTTTTAAACTTGTTCCTTCGCCTTTGTGTCAATGTTCTACATCGAACTGTGAATTTGACCCGTCCGCACATTACATCTTGTGGGAGTGTGTTCTTTGGCAAAATGAACGCAATATTATGTTGGATAGTGTACAAGTTACATCCGGAGTCGTTTATTATACGGACTTTGTAGAAATAAGAACCAATTTCCGTGCGTTCAGGCGCATTTGCCATACCTATTATTGGAATCAATTGTAACAGCAAATACCTACTTAAGACCCATTAACTTCTCTCTCTCTCTGCAGTCGGTCCCTCATATCTGAGGATCGTGATCAGCATTGGGGCAGCATTTCGAATGGATGATCTGCCTCCATCGGTTTCGATCCAGCGCGTCTCTCACCACTGCGTAGAATTTAGAAGACGATGTGTCTTTGACTTGATCGGTCCATCTGGTTGGTGAACGACCGCGCGATCGTTTGCCTTCGGTGTTCCCAACGACAATCAATTTTTCAAGACATTCATCGCCTCTGCCCATTAACTTAATCAAATTTTATTCCGTGATGTTTGGCAATCTGGGCTTCTCACAGTTGCAATAATGCCCCTCTGTGCCGATTGGACTAGTTCTGTTCTGTCTCCTGCTTGTTATGGAGGGAAGTAAAAAATATCTTTTTTCTTACTCCTCCGCTATTCTTTTCTGATTAATTTCGTTGCGGGACCCAAGACAGTTGAATCGTTTCTCCGGGACTCGGCGAGCTTCATTGCTCGGCGTTTTTCTGGCGGTCTCCACTGTTGATTCTGGCTTTCAGGAGTTGCAGTGGGTGGGATAAAGTGTGGCGGGTTTTGTCCCAATAAAGAAAGAAGATCTTGCTAGTTTTCCCGTGTGTGTTGTTTCCTGTCTGAAAGTTGGGTGTGTATAGAGAGTATAATAAGACTTATATTTATAAGCAATATACATCTTCTTCATCTCAGCGTTAATCCCAGGCGTATTCGAAGCTTTCCAGCTTTGGAGTCTAGGGTCCGCTTTACCAGTCTAAGTGTACATTTTGACTAAACTTCGATATTTTCCATGAAGCGACTGCCGTCCGACCTCCACAACCCGAAGGCGATCGAAGCATTGCAGTTAGACCAATTGAGGGCTTTTGAGGGCTCTAACAACCCATAACGACTGTTATTAGATGTTTCTTATAGTAACCGGAACCAATGGCTTAACGTGCTTTCCGAGGCACGAACAGACCAGTGCAAATATTCATATTCATGTATATAAATATTTGCACTGCGCGGAGATCGAACCCGCGCCTCCTTGCGCAGCGGCCGCGTTCGCTACCGCTACGCCATGGAGGCTGTCATTTCTTCTTCAGCCTATGGATGTCCACTGCTGGACAAAGGCCTCCCCCAAGGACAAAGGCGTCCCCCAAGGGCTGTCATTTAAGCAATATATATTAGAGGTGAGACGTACTAGGCAAAACGCGTACTGAGTCTTGCGAGTACGAGTACGTGAAAAAACCTATTCCAAAAACCTGTTCCTCGAGTATTTTGAAGTACGCGTCCTATATTATGTTATGCGTCGGGTGGTGCTTCCGTCAATCCAATCTCTAAAAACGATATAAAAACATAAGTTTTGTATTGAAAACACCCATGCAACAACAGACCTTCCACCTCTCATCCCAATCCAATTCAGTATACTTATATCGAACCTAGCAAATTACAGTCATTAAAGCAAAAAGTTAATTAAAATAGAAAAACCACGCACCTAAGTCAGCATTCAATCTCATTATCACTAGGCACAAATATTAATTATTTGTAAGAATTAAGACTCCGTCGTTGCAATACGTAACTAACTGAATAAATTCATTCTTTTTTAAACCGTTTCTTCAAAATTTAAATAAGAATTAAGACGAGCGAGACAGGAACACATAATGATATTGCGTGAAAATTTTCATCGATGCAATTAAACCGAAACTTTAAAAACTCAGTCATATGGACGATATTAGATCTGCGGTATTCATTTCACTCAAACATTGATTGAGCGCGGCTCGCGTAGGAAACACGTAAAGCGTCGTGCAGATCCCTGAGTCGTACTAGCCACAAAATAGATACTATTTTGTTTTGCGTACGAACACGTCCTATCGGATCTGTAAGTTTGCATGTGTATTTGAGTTTGATACTTCAAAATACTCGGTACGCGTTTGAACGCCGATGCGAAACCTAGTTTTTAAAAGTATGACGTGAAACCTATTCCATAAACCTGTACGAGTATAAACGTCTCACCTGTAATATATATATAGTAAGCAATTTAAGTAAGTATTATTAGCAAAGGATTTTTTATATAAATTTAGCGATATTAACTTGTTTATGAGAAGCAAGAATTTTTTTCACAGATTTTAAGTGAAATATTTTTTTTGTAATGTCGAAAGGCATTCATATTTATATTAAAATTATTTCAATTTTATATCTCAGAATAATTTTATTGCTTCTTTTTTATATACTTAAAACTAATGCTTGACCACTATCCCGACTGATGGTAAGCAGTTTTATTAAGAGCCTATTCACTCAAAAAAACTAAGTGAATAGGCTCTTAATGAGGAAGGAAGACGGCTGTTGAGCGAGGTGATGCAATGTTAAACCCAACAACACGACCAATGATGCTGCGCCAGAGAGAGATTAATCTGAAGATCTTTCACGACCAAACTCCCAACACAACAACATTTGGCGCATCGTACCCGGCACACATCGCAATACAACTGCTCAGAACCGTCCTCCTGACGTCTGGTGGCAAGACTTTGTCTGGTGGTTGGTAACTTCTGCCGGCAGCCGATGTTATGGCCTACCTACCACGCCAATCTCAGTCTCCAGATCAATCTCCCTCTGGCGCAACATCGTTGGTCGTGATGTTGGATTTAACATTGCATCACCTCGCTCAACTGCCGTCTTCCTTCTTATTCACTCAGTTTGTTTGAGTGAATAGTCTTAATAACTAGCGTGCTTTACTTGCAACGATTGCATCACTGCTAACCATCACGCGGGATTGCAGTCAAGCACTAGGTTATAATTAATAAAAAAAAAACGTTGTAAAGTGTTCAGATATTTTGCTAAAAAAAAAAAGCGGCAGATTAACTTTTCTAAAGCTTGTTGCGCAAAACTCCACCAACTGTCCGCTGTCGGCTGAAGTGGTTTTTGCTAATCATTGAATAGGAAATGATTGAGTTTGGATTTAAAAAATATAGGTTTACGGTGATCTATGTATATTATGTACTTACTACTTTGGTGTATAGATGTGTGTTTAAGTGTGTCGGTATTTTGAGTGTGGATTTCAATTATTTGCTGTGTGGATTTATACCCAATCAATGTCAATAGGCTGGACCCGTAATTAAATGGAATTTAAGGGAGTGGGTCTGCTATGTGAGTCTTTGTTGATTACAGGTTTCATGTTTTGTTATAAAATATATTTATATGTTAAGCGTCACTATGTAACAGCTACATAAAAACTACAGAAGACGCAATTTATGGGTGATTTAAATTACAAAACTTGACCTGCCACTAGAATTCATTGGTTATTTGGAGATTCACTAGTACCACAATGGGCGGTTCACTTTTAAAATCATGATAAACGACTGAAATGTATTCACATTCATGGCACATTCTGTGCTCAAATCCACTTGCAATAAATTAAGGGGGAATCGCTAGTCGCCCTAGATGATACCCTGGTCGGGAGAGAACATCGAGCTCCTGGCCACCGTAGGCACGGGTTTGCGGGCAGCTCGCCGCCCGGTAAGGACCAGGCCCGGGTTGACGATGCGTTGTGTTTCACGCGCGCCTCAAAGAGATGTCAGCTCATCGTGACGGGGTCCACGAAGACCGATGCCTCAGGGTCAGGGTTGCGGGTTGGTTAAAAAAGAAACCGTGGCCCTCATGTACAGGCAAGTGACACACCCTTCCGCCCCGCCCAAAGTGGGAGAGGTCATTTGATATTTTCCCATCCAGACCAAAAAAAATAAGGATTCGCTGGGTAGCCAACATAATTTAAAATTCTTAAAATTCTTGCAAATTTCAGATCAGTGTCAGGTCGTAACTTAAACAAAATATGATTCTCGACTGGGAAAAATACGATCACAGAATTATGATTATTAAAAACAACCCTTTAAATTTATATAAACCTATTGATTGATATTTCATAAAACAATTAAGGCGCTTCCCACTTTAACTATTCGCTTGGAATTCAACCGTTCTATTTAATCCGCCTAATATAGGGTTTTCTTTCATTTTCATAAAGTTTTGTGGGTATTAAAGTGGAGGCACTTGAGGGTTGCAATTTGGATCGCTGCCAGCTGTTATATTACTCTGGGCAGGCGGAGAAACCCCTTCATTTTAACTTATTACGTTTTAATAAACGCCTTCGTATTTTAGGTCTTATCTGGTGGAAATATGTTAGCTATGGAAGTACGATTAGGGACGAATATTGTGAACTATTAGGAAATATTGACAAACTGACCAAGAGGTCAGTGGGGCAACTCACGCAAGAACGACCATTACACGTTTTTGAGGAATTTTAGATATTGATTGTCATATGTTGTTACTACTACTACCAGAAGGATATATCCAAGTTTTGCACCTTTAAATCAAACCAACACATTTTATTTGTTAACACAGGTAAATAGGCACAGGTCTTAAACAATATATATATATATATATATATGTAGGAGAAAGCGACGGCAGAGCGGTAGGGTCGACAGCATCTTGGTGTGGTGGTACAGGTTCCATTTCGTATGTGAGTTTTGAATTGAAGCACGACGTGTAGATATACCCTCCAATCTTCATAATAACAATTTGAATAGGCAAACCGACAGTTTCGGTTCGGAGAAGTGCCTTGGTCCGCGTCTCGATGCAAAGTCCGTTCGACGAACCCCACTTCCCAAAGCGACTCTGTCCATGTGACGCCATCACAAAATAACGTCACAAGCGTTCGCCCCTCTACTACGTAAATCAAGTCGGCAACTTCTATTAAAATTATATCGACGATCTCCGACATATATATATATATATATATTTAATAATTATAAACTAGCGCTTGACCGCAATCCCGCCTGATGGTAAGCAGTGATGCGATCGTTGATGGTAAAGCGCGCTAATTTATTAAGAGCCTATTCACTCAGAAAAACTGAGCGAATAGGAAGTAAGACGGCATATGAGCGAGGTGATGCAATGTTAAACCCAACAACACGACCAACGATGCTGCGCCGAAGGGAGATTGATCTGAAGACCCTCCACGACCAAACTCCCAACACAACAACATTAGGCGCATCGTACCCGGCACACATCGCAACACAACTGTTCAGACCCGTCCTCCGTACGGCTTCTGCCTGCGGCGGCCGATGTTATGGCCTACCACCTCTGAAAAGAAAACCCTGTCCGATCCGTGAAGGTATTGTTAGGTATCGATAACTGATACTACTACTGGATACAAAGCCGGGATAAACTTAAAAAAAAATCGCCCTAAAAAAATAAATATTATTTCGCAAAAAGAGGTAACTTAATACATGTGCGGTAGGCAACCCTTCAGCGGGCGACGGGGGGCAGAGCACGCGGCACGTGGTCGCATCGTATAATAATACCGTCAAAATAGTGTTGACACTTTTTTAAAAATACCAAATTTCGGGGAAGTTGAATTTAATTCGCGGGAAAAATAGTTTATTTCAAAATTCATTAGAATTGTTACTATGATGATTACGTAAAATTTTATATTATGTTTGGCTATGTGTTTACCTAACCTTTATTATCCTTATGGGTCGGACAGGGTTTTTTTACATATTGTATATATATGTGCATAACAGGGCGCTGTGTTATGCCATTAGGTGTACTAAATCAACTCACGAAAACATAATTTAGCCTAAGACTAAAGATAGTCTGGTAGTCGGCACATCTCTAATAATTATGTAAGATTTTGAAAGATCAAAATCATACATAATTATTAGAGATGTGCCGACTACCACTTTGGCCGGCTAGCCGGCTACTCGGCCTCTTTACAGTAAATATTATTATAGTATGTTTTATTATAAAAATATGACATTTTGTTTTGGATTGTGTCCGGTTAATCATATAAGTTAATATGTATCTGTTTTATTTTTCACGAAACAGTTCGTGTTTAAAATATTGAATCTTTATTTTTTAATGCTTATTTAGGTTAACAAGATATTCTTTTGTTTGTTTATTAATACCAATTTTAAGAAGGTACTAATTTTGTTTTGTTGGTGTTATACGAGTAGATTATATTATTCTTTTTAAGCCAGTATTTTTTAGGAAACTATTACTGAAGAAAAGACTGGTTTACTTTAGTTGTCGAAATGTGTAAGATTGGTTTATATAAAATCCAAATAATATTGAATACTTAAGGTTTTATTTCATTTCAGTTCCCCTGATACAGTACATATTAATGAGAAATACATACAAAGTAAAACGCCGACTAGTCGGCGTTTTTTGCCGACTAGTCACCGACTACTCGCCGACTACAAAAGCGGCCGAATAGTCGGCTTAACCTACTAGTTGGCACGTCTCTAATAATTATAGTTTCCAATTAAAATGACAGACCCAAATTAGGAACCATTTCTTATTAATTAATTGTCAAAAAATCTAAATCAAATAATAAAAATTAAAAAAAAATATAACTCATCAATATAAAATCATGCATAGCTATCTTTTCCAATTAAAATATAAGACCTGTACTTAGCAGTACTCTAAAAATCGCGACCGTTTTAGTATTCTCAATGTAAGTATGTACCTACTCTCATACTGAACCTTTTTTTTAGCAAATTTATATCTTAAAGTACACTTAAATTGTTCCAATTTGTGATCAGAACTAGCTCTGTAGGTTTCATAGACATACATTTACAAGGCATTAGAAGAACATTACTTTTGGTAAGAAATTGTTTATTTTCAACGCTTCTTAGATGGTTAGCAAAAATTGTCTTATTCAGCCTGAAAAAGCGGCACATAGATAGTTTACGACCCGGGTTATCACATAAGGTTACTTTTAATCCGGGTAGTACGTTCCCATGGGACATTTTCCGGAAAAAGCTAGCTGAATCCAAAATCATATCAATGTTTCAGTCTGGTTTTGAAACTGTGTTACCCGTACCGGTACTGGGTGATTATAAAGTTACCAGTATGAATAATTAGTGGAACCGCCCAGAGATGTATAGTAAGTAGATATAATTCCCTGAAGACGGGAATATGGTTCATTGAGTAATGTAGATTAAGTAAGTAAGTATCTTCGTCTGGCACATCATGAAAAGTTATCTATCATGTCACTACGTCATCTAATTGCAATAGAATACGTGCGCATGCGTAAATCTTTTGTTCTTTCAAGGTTACTTGTTTAAATTCGAAACGGTCTCCAAAGCCTGGAGCACAGGCGTAGAGTAGCCAGCCTTTCGGTTTTCTATAGGATGCATTCTGGTGAGTGTGCAAGGGAATTGTATGATTTAATTCCCCCATCTCCGTTCCATCATCGGACGACTCGTCGTACGGCGAGTTTCCACCCTTACGTTGTTGACACCACTGCGATCCGGACATGTACATCGAGGGACTGGAACAATTTGCCAGCGACGGTGTTTCCGTCACACTACAATTTGAGTGTCTTCAAGGCAAGAATCCCATCAGGCGGGATTGCGGTCAAGCTCTGGTTTATAATTTGATAAAAAGCAACCTATGTCCTGGAGGGGAGTGTTGTAGCGGTATCATAACGCCATATGCGAATAACATGTCACAGGTACTGAAGTCACGTACATCCTCCATCACGCAAGCAAAGTAACGCGAGCTTTAGCTGACTCATTTAGCCAGTGCCCCCTGCTGTAATAAGTATCCTGAGCATGCAGCGGATACGTATACCTGGTCATCATCCTCAACCTCTTCAGCAACCTCGGCAAATCACACTGCATTTTCGGTCGGTCAACAAGAAAATCCTTTCTCTTTCTCGCTCCTAGTTTACGTAGCTGCCAATCTCAACCTGGCCCTGTACGAAATCCGAGGCACTGAAGTATAACGTAGCGCCATCACGACCCCCTAAGGGTCAATTCACACGTACCACAACCACATCACAGCTACAACCACGCCGCAACGTGGTCGGGCGTATATTTTGTATTGAAAATGAATATTACAATTCACACGTACCACATTTTTCTGTTTTTTATGACCACATGTGTAATACGATTACATCGCAACCACATCGCGACGGCAACGCCACCACCGCATCAGCACGACATGACGTCATCAACAGCGCGTGCCTATAGGTAGTATGAAAGACCACAACGCAACTGCAAAAAGCCACTGCGACACTATGCACACAGCTTGACCTCATTTTGTCGCTGCGACGTGGTGTGGTTGTGGTACGTGTAAATTGACGCTAAAGCATCTGCGTATCCAGTTCCGATTTTTTTATATACATAATTATAAACTAGCGCTTGAGTGATGCAATCGTTTATGGTAAAGCGCGCTAGTTTATAGTAAATAGGAAGGAAGACTGCAGCTCATCGAGGCGATGCAATGTTAAACCCAATAATACGACCATCGATGCTGCACCAGAGGGAGATTGATCTGGACACCTTCCACGACCAAACTCCCAGCATATTTGACGCATCGTACCCGGCACACATCGCAACACAACTGCTCACATCCGTCTTCCGTACGGCTTCACCAGACATCATGCCGGAACACCACGAATCGCTTGACAGCAAGAGTTTGTCTGGTGGATGGTAATTTCTGCCGGCAGCCGATGTTATGCCTTACTACCGAGAATTTATTGGGTAACCGGTTCCGACTCACTAGAACCTCAGCTAGCCTGGCAAGCGTCGCAAGATACAAGAGTACCCACATATATCGACCTTCGGTCTTCGGAGAGGAGTGATGTAGAACGCGTCATATTGAGGTCACGCGGATCCTGTAACTAGCAAGCAGAGTTTACCGTGCAACTAGCATATATACCTTCAACTTCTTGACATCAACCGTCGGGCAAGTGCCAGGCAAAATAACCGTCTAGTTAGAGGATCCCTTTTCTTTTGTGGATTAGTTAACTTTCCACCCTATTCCTCAAACCTCTAAACTTCTTGGTGTGTTTATGATATCATCGGTTCTTATGATTTTTCCTAAGTTACTACTCACACACACAAAGGTAGTCATTAACTGTAGAGTTTGATTTCCTCAAACTGTTTGGTCACGAGCGACTATTCTATTCCATTGTTCCCACGGGAGTCGTAATACGGGAGCAAGGGATTATACGGAGGAGAAGTACTTTCATTCGTAAACTAATTACATCTGTTATTATCGATTCGCCACTTGAGCGTGATTGTGATGTCCCTAAGGAGCTATTTTAGCTGGATAATTAGAGAGTTTGCGTTAATTGACAGGATGCCTTAAGGTCTACCCTAAAATCAAAAATAAAAGCAAGTATTAAAATGAGTTGATAATTAATAGTCTTAAGGCGACACAATTATACAAGTCCTGCAACAGCTCGCTTTTGACCACTTCCTAGAGTTTTAGCTGGAAATAAGAAGTAACGCAATAAAATGAAAAGTACCGTTTGTATTAACTGAAAAGTACGAACCATAAAAATATTTATATTTATATAGAGTTAAACGGTTTTATTTAAAGAAAAGAAAAATATGTTTATTCCGCACATTACTAGTAAAGAATAATAATAACAATAAAAAAGACTTAAAATATATTATAATAAAGTCAAAAGCCTGCCAAACATGAAAACTTATAAAAAATATTGGCCTGATATCAAAGCCTATTTATTTTAACCAATTGCCAAACAACTGATTAACAATATACTTATTCATAAACAGTAAGATAAACGAGGTTCTTATAAGGCTGAAAAAGTTTACATATTTAAAGTCTTATAAAAAATACCGAAAGTATTGTCCTAACTTAAATGGTACTAATGGTACCATGGTTTAATGGTACTTTTATGGTGGTAGGCCATCGGCCGCCGGCAGAAGTTACCACCCACCAGACAAAGCCTTGCCGCCAAGCGATTTGTCGTGTTCGGGCATGATGTCTGGTGTAGCCGTACGGAGGACGGGTCTGAGCAGTTGTGTTGCGATGTGTGCCGGGTACGATGCGCCAAATGTTGTTGTGTTGGGAGTTTGATCGTGGAGGGTCTTCAGATCAATCTCCCTTTGGCGCAGCATCGTTGGTCGTGTTGTTGGGTTTATTTAACATTGCATCACCTCGCTCAGCTGCCGTCTTCCTTCCTATTCGCTCAGTTTTTCTGAGTGAATAGGCTCTTAATAAACTAGCGCGCTTTACCATCAACGATCGACTCGTGACTTATAATTTTATAAATTAACCCATGGTTGACAAAAGTGAGTATCGTAGGGCAATCTTATAAAACGCTGTTTAAAAAGACAACTATTTTGAACTGTTGAGTTCTGAAAATGTTTGCATAATTAATTATTATTAAAAATTGAAACTGTAGTACCTCTATTAAGCCTGCTGGCAGAAGTGTGCTGTGTACGTTTATTAATTATAATACAGAGCGTTAAAAACTTTACATTTTATATGCAAAGTTTTGAGCGGCGTTAATATAATTTTAACAGCAGTGAATGAAATAATTTTAGATGTTTAATTTAATTGATACTCTTTTGGATGGTACTTTTATACTAAAGGCCTTAATTACTAAAGCTTAGGCTAAGTAGAAAAAGATTTCCGGAGAAAGTTATATTTGTAATACCGGTGGCTCATTATGACTTTGAAAACTTAGTTTTTGTTAATTAGCGTTTATGAGCTCTAAATTAATGTTAACTAAACTGATTCCTTTATAGAATATAAACTTTTTTGTCTAGATTTCTTTAACATAATGGTTGGTATTTGAAAGCAAGATGAGCGAATACTCATAAACCTAGATAAAAGAGCTGGGGTTCGCATATGGTTTAGCATTATGCTGAGTGATGGCCGTTTTGTGTAACGCATACATATTTCTCCCAAAGCTTATTATATTTTGGTTTGATTAATGCATTCTCTTCCTTGTTTTAAAAACATTTTTAATCGCTTCCTTACCTTCCATTCTTTGGACGGAAATGTGTTTATTTATGTATCGTGTCTTCCACTGTTCACTAAATTTCCAATCCCAGTTCATTCCATGTACAATTAAGCAAAACAAGCGCTAAATCCAGCGGTATCGACCAGAAGAAACAAACGTAGTTCACAAACAATTTGCACTTCATTTACTGTATAACTTGAACGTCGGTTAGAATCAAGCGAGTCTTAGTTAAATCCTTACTTTCTATAGAGTAAATCTGTTTAATCTTGTCTATAAGTATAGTTAGCTGTGGTTGTTTGATTTCTTGTTATCTTTGAGTTTAACGCCGGCTTAGATACAGCGGTTTCTTGTAAGACGTTAATTAATTAAATGTAAGTAAAGTTAGCTCGGTAGAAATGGAAACGAGCAGGCTACACAGTATATAATCATCAGTACCGCAGACCGGATGGTATAGTGCTGCCGAGAATGTACCTCTGACTGAATGTATGAATGACGCCGCATACATGTGGCGTGTGCTCGTGATTAAACCCTTACATCAACATGCTCTGTGCCTCTCTTGTCAGAGACCACTATCGGGTTTTCGTTACTATTACACAGAATCTACGGCACGATACGAACGTTACGTACTTATAGAGAGTATGTAACGTTATTGTGAGGATGTATGTACAGAAGGTAGACTACTTCAAACTTGTGTAGTACTTACTGTGATACTAAACAAAGCATTATGAAGTCTTTAGCAAACACTACTACCTATATTTTGTCGGTCTCCGTGGCGCACCCGGGGCTTCCATGTCGCAGGCAGACGTGTTGACCACGTCTGCTTGCGACATTGAGGCCCTGGGTTTGATCCCCACCCAGGTCATGATGGAAAACGATCTTTTCCTGATTGGCCTGGGTCTTGCATGTTTATCTATATATGTATCTATTATAAAATATAGTATCGTTGAGTTAGTATCCCATAACACAAGTCTCGAACTTACTTTGGGGCTAGCTCAATCTGTGTGATTTGTCCGTAAAAAAAAAAAATAATAATATTGATTTCCATTGGAGGGGTAAGCGTGTCGAATGCCCACCGACTAGGTGGTTGGATGATCTGGCCAAAATCGCAGGGAAGCGCTGGATGCCGGCCGCGTAAGACCGGAAATCCTTGGGGAGGCCTATGTGGACTTCATGGCGTTGAGATGATGATGACTATACTGATTACTACTGATTCTCAGCGTAATTTCATTTTTTTTATAAATTTATAAACTAGCGCTTGACCGCAATCCCGCCTGATGGTAAGCAGTGACGCAGTCGTTAATGGTAAAGCGCACTAGTTTATTAAGAGCCTATTCACTCTAGCCTCGAAGACACTCAAATTGTAGTCCGACGGAAACACCGCCGCTGGCAAACTGTTCCAGTCCCTTGATGTACGCGGTATAAAGGAGGAGGCGAAACGCTTCGTCCGGATCGTAATGGTGTTAACAACGTAAGGGTGAAAACTCGCCGTACGACGGGTCGTCCGATGGTGGAACGGAGATGGGGGAATTAAATCATGCAATTCCTTCGCACACTCTCCAAAATGCATCCTATAGAAGATCGAAAGGCTGGCTACTCTACGCCTCTATGCTTTGAAAAAATGACTTTTGATTTTGATTTTTATCCTCGACTTAGGCGAAGCGATGATCGCCGCGGTACAAACGGTCTAGTTAGCAACAAAAATCGATAACACTTTAGGTTTTGAAATCTTAATTGCTAAGCAAAATGTTTTGTTAAAATCAAAACCGAAGTGACATTTAATTAACGAACAGCGCTTTGGTTTTATTTTTCTCTGTCCGTTAACCTAATAGCTTCTAAAATGACAAAAAGTATGTTGATGGAATTTTGTTGTTGACCATACCAGCAGTATTAGATCAGCCTATGGTTGAGTTATTTAAATGGCGTGTAATGTCAAATGTCATGCATTTTTTTATATAAATATATTTATAAATTAGTGCTTGACCGCAATTCCGCCTGATGGTAAGCAGTGATGCAAACGTTGATGGTGAAGCACGCTAGTTTATTAAGAGCCTATTTACTCAAAAAAAACTGAGTGAATAGGGCGGAAGACGGCAGTTAAGCGAGGTGATGAACAACATGACCAACGATGCTGCGCCAGAGGGAGATTGATCTGGAGACTCTCCACGACCAAATTCCCGACACAACAACATTTGGCGCATCGAATACGGCACACATAGCAACACAACTGCTCAGACCAGTCCTCCGTAAGGCTTCCCCAGACATCATGTCGGAACACGACTGCTGCCGGCAGCCGATGTTATGGCCTATCGCTGTTAGTGATTAAAATTTAAATAAATTTATGCACTGGTGGCTCCTCAGTGGTTTGGGCCTCGACTGACCCACACAAGTTTAGTTTCTTCACCAAATTGATGAAGAAAAATTTTGCACGGAAACTGGAATATTCTGGAAACAAAAAATCTAATATATTTGACATCTGGCAACTCGTACTGGCCTCCATGGTGGTTTATGGACTACTCTTTCACACAGATGCGGGGACAGAGGCCCCCCGTGTCCCAGCATGGTCCCAGCAGTGAGGATTATACAATAAGCTGATTATGCATTGATTTTGCATGCAATGAGAAGCTCAGGTAGATACCTAAAAATAATTAATTATCCGACTAATAATATAATGCGAAAATTTTTAAAAACTGCATGTTGAAACTTATATACTATAAATTTCGTGTTTAGGAGTACTGCTTTTTGAATCCTTTGTATGTAAACCCATGTTTAACGAATAAAGTATCTTTATTAACCCAACCGCGTAATGAGCCCCTTGAGGTCGAGCCTATACACTATTACTATTGCAATTAACTCTTAACTTTTATCCGTATAATGTTTGCAGAGTCTACACTCTACGTCTTACTTCGTCTACGTCTCGACAACCCCATAAGCTAAGCCCATAAAACATAACTATATATAGACATTGATAACGCAATCATCTACTGGCGGAAATTTAATAGCTTTTGTTTTCCGCCTAGTATCAAGGTAAGTCGATAGGTATTGTATGTATTTATTTGTGTATCTATCTTTTTTTTTTCCGTGTGGTACCGAGCTTAGAATACTTCCATCCCTTATAATCCCGTGGACGTGGTAAGAGATGACTAAGGGAACTCTCACCAGGGAAACGGGCAGCAGCGCTTCTCCTGTGGAATATCAAATCACTGCGATCCCCAACCCGCCAGCCAAGTGTGGGGATTATGGCAAACCCCCCCAAGCAAGCCTTGGGGGAAGCATTTGTCCAGCAGTGGACATCCCTAGGCTGATGAAGAAGAATAGATATTTCTTATATCTATTTTAGTGTATTGTAATTTGCTTGCGGCGGTGTTTCCGTCTGACCCTAAGTTAGGTGTCTTCAAGGCTAAAGTGAGTAAAAGAGGCTTAATAACCTAGTGCGCTTTGCCATTAACGATTGCATCACCGTTTTCCATTAGGCAGGATCGCGGTCAAGCACTCAAATCAAATCAAATCAAAGCATTTATTTTAAATAAACCAGTTACAGGCATTTTTGAATTGTCAGAATGTCGGTCAGTCAGTAAGGTGAAGCTAGTCGCCCATTCCAAAGAGTAGGTACCTATGGAGAAGAACGGGCAAAAAACTCCATGGACACTCTTTTAAATTATCAAGCTATTGATACAAATATTTGATTACATCATTCATTTTGAAATCAATTGTGTGAGAACGATGCAGAAATATATTGTACGCTAAGAGCGTCCGTTATGGAAAACACACAACAAAAAACAACAACAATAAAAGACTAACAAATAGATGCTTTGCAGCAAGTACATTGTGCTCACACGTGTGCCATGCAATTATACAATACTAAGAAATTGAATCTACACAATGCAAAGATAGTTTTGTCCAAGGTTCAGCAGCTCCAACAGTGTTCCCGAATACTAAGTTTAGCTCCTGTGTAGCTGCACCAGTGCCGATAATTTGATGAGTCCTCACTCAAAAAAAGGCTAACTATGATAATTATGTTTATCCTACAAAATAATTTTGCATTGCATGGTATACCGACTCGTGTTGTGACGTCAGACTTCTGCTTCATTCACCCTATGCCACAACGGTTTATTAGCATGTAAATTTGCTCATCAATTAAGTCGCTATACGCTCCGTGTTCCGCGTACAATTCATATGAATTTGCATAATGAAATTGGCCTGGCATGCACCGACCCTGCGATCGCTTCGTGGCCTGTAGTCCGACCGTAATATAACGCTGTAATCATTTTGATTGACGGAGAACTTCGATTTTTGATTCTTCGAAAATCGGGGAGATATTTAAAATATTTTATCGGCGAATTTTCAAGGGAAATTTAAGGGTGTTAATAAATGCCGCGAGGTCAGGCCAGTAGTGCAGTTTTCCAAAAGCTTGTAATTTTTTTTTTTTGAAAAGATAGCTAGGTTTTTCAACTTTCCATATGGTTCATAGACTTTCTAACACATCAACCTAACTTTTTAATACATCTACCTAATATTACAATACATCTACCTAACTTTTTAAAACATCTCCCTAACTTTTTAACACATCTTCCTAACTTTTTAACACATTTATTTTAATACATCTACCTAACTTTTAACACATCTCCCTAACTTTTTAACACATCTACCCAACTTTTTAACAAATCTACCTAAGTTTTTAACACATCTACCTAAGTTTTTAACACATCTACCTAACTTTTTCCCAACTGTGTCGAGGTTAGCTTCCAGTCTAACCACATCCAGCTACTACCAGCACGACGTTACTACCTATTAGACTCCACACAATCCAATGACTGGGTAATACTATTTCCCTTTGGTATTGACAGCCCGTAACGACAGTTATAGATCCACAAATGACAACTGGGACTAATAGCTGAACGTACTTTCGAGGCAAGTAAGGGTCTTTTTAACCCTATAAATAAATGAATAACTAAAATATTTTATTACTTAATCAAATGAAATGTCATTCATTCAAATTAGGCTGAGAATCAACACTTTTTTAAAGGTCAATATTACATAAGACAGTCCCCCAAAACGCCCGCCCTTCACTACTTTCTAGTGCTTTCGCTGGGAAGAAGAATTAGCAGAACAAACTCCCCAGCAGCACAGCTGTCTGTTCATTTAAAACAAACCACATGACTGTATACAATACTATGTAGATACAGTAATGAATACAAGAAAACACAATAACAATCAAACTAATTATCATATGCCAGCAAGCCACGCCAAAATACCAGCAAAGCAAATATACTGAATGTTATACCTAACATACTGCTACCTAATTTACTTAAACAATATTTGTATGCTATCAATACATGTAATTGAATGTGTCTGCGCTGAAAATACAACATCTTTTGTATCTATAACATTACATGCCATAACATTAACTTTTTTAAACGGATCTTAGGTATTTATAAAGTATCATCCCTGCTTTATAAATACCTAAGATCCCATTTATTACGCAAAAACAAACAGCCCGTAACGACTAAGATTAAAGCTAAGCGCAAAATATAAGTGGTGGTTATAAACATTGAACCCTTTAAATGGGGAGCAAGGGACCGCCCCTATACCAGCCATATAGCGCACCCAAGATACCGATGGCTACCCTGTCATTATCCTGAAAGGATAAATACCGGGAAACGGGAATTAAAAAAGGGTAATTTGATGGAGTTAATTAAAGGGATGCCGCTGTTTGTTTAATTGTAAAAGAGTTAAAAATAAAATGTTTTGGATTTGGTGGGTTGAGAGTTGCTTCAGATTTCCTGAGTTTGGTCGTGATTGGTCGTAATAGAGATGTGCATTTATGAGTTTGAAAAATAGTATGAAATTATACCCTCATAGCTTTGACTTTTGTGATTGTGTATGTTACAGGTAGTAGTTTTATAGGACATCACTTCTGCTACAAAACTTTTATATATTTATGTGTGGTTTTTTCAAGGGATTGAATTATCTTCGCCAGCAAAAAAGAGTAGGTTGCGTCAGACTTTTCCTCATTCAAACCAAACAATGACTGTCGTTAACACTTTTGCAAGGTCACTATAAAATATATGTAGCCGATTAGGACTGAGTAACCTTTTTCCCATTACACGAGTTATCACGATCCTCAGAAGCTTTAGCGTCTGGTAAAATTAAAAAAGCGTGCGAATAATCGAACTTCTATCATCATTTTCTGGCCCTTATTCATTTATACCACTTAACATTTTTTTTAATAATTATAAACTAGCGCTTGACCGCAATCCCGCCTGATGGTAAGCAGTGTTGCGATCGTTGATGGTAAAGCGCGCTAGTTTATTAAGAACCTATTCACTCACGGCAGTTGAGCGAGGTGATGCAATGTTAAACCCAACAACACGACCAACGATGCTGCGCCAAAAGGAGATTGATCTGAAGACCCTCCACGACCAAACTCCCAACACAACAACATTAGGCGCATCGTACCCGGCACACATCGCAACACAACTGCTCAGACCCGTCCTCCGTACAGCTTCACCAGACATCATGCCGGAACACGACAAATCGCTTGGCGGCAAGGCTTTGTCTGGTGGGTGGTAACTTCTGCCGGCGGCTGATGTTATGGATTACCACCGAGAAAAGTTGTTTAAGCTCATCATCATCATCATCACCATCTGAGCGTTTATCCCGGTTGCATAAGCGGCTTTTGCGTTGGAGCCCTGGGTCCGCTTTCCTGCACATTCTCCTCCATTTCGCGCGATCTTTAGCATCCTGTGGTAAGATATTGTTGGCACGCATGCCATCTCTTACAACGTCAAGCGAGCACTTCTTTGGTCTACCCCGCTTGTTCCGGCCCGGCGGAGATGCCATGGCAAGATATTTGTTACCCACTTAACGTTTGGGTAAGACGTGGCCGCACCAGCGTAGAGGACCCTCCTGCAGTTTATAGTGTAGTTGTTTAAGCTAAACACCTTTTAAACACGAAATTATTATATGGACTTTGACGTAACACTAGACACGTGTTAAACAAGTGTTTAAGTTTTCGTGGTAAGATCCTTAATGTTTTGAGTCATAAAGAGTGAATCGCGTCTCCCACAGATTGGAGTGACGCGGCAGCGCGAAGCGACACTAAGTACACTCCATCAGTTTTGGTACACTAAAGGCAAACAAACACCAAACACGTGACTCACTTAATCGCCTAAACATAATATCAGTCACTTCAGTTGTTATGTTATGACACAATTGTATTCTTCAACTTAGTAACGTTATAATTCCTTACTATTGTATGTAAAATGTTTCGTTTGTAAACTTCGAGCAATTTGTTGAACTAGAACTGCGTCGCACCGTCACGCCACGCCTGTTTACGGGAGTCTAATACTTGTAATATTATTTATTTAACGGTTCCAACAAAAACTTATTCAATTTCTAAGAATGTACACTTTATATATTAATGAACGTCTATAAAGTTTTTGCGATTGTAGTGATCATACTTTTGTGGCCATACCCAAACGGTAATAACAACTAAAAACTTTACTAGGTACTTTTTCACATTCTAGTTGTGCAATTCTCTCCTTATAAAATAAGCTTCATCAGAAGCCGTACGAAGGACGGGTCTGAGCAGTTGTGTTGCGATGTGTGCCGGGTACGATGCGTCTAATGTTGTTGTGTTGGGAGTTTGGTCGTGGAGGGTCTTCAGATCAATCTCCCTTTGGCGCAGCTTCGTTGGTCGTGTTCTTGGGTAACATTGGATCACCTCACTCAACTGCCGTCTTCCTTCCTATTCGCTCAGTCTTTCTGAGTGAATAGGCTCTTAATAAACTAGCGCGCTTCACCATCAACGATCGCATCACTGCTTACCATTAGGCGGGATTGCGGTCAAGCGCTAGTTTATAATTATTAAAAAAAAAATTATAAACACGGTTTTGTAGTAAGGATTACCTTACTATTTTACAATTATAAACAAGTTGAACGCACTCCCGCCTGATGGCAAGCAGTGATGATTACTACCACAAAACTGTGTTGAATGCTTTTGTATTCTGAAAAGACTGTTAAGCCTTTCAGTATAATGAATATTCAATAGGGATGTATCCAAGGTATGAAAATCAAAAAAATAATTAGTTCATCTTATAGATAATAAAAAAATTTAAAAAAAAATTAAGACCCGTATTTTTTATTTCGTCGAAATTACCAAAAACTACTGAGATATAGCGTATATTAAAGTATATTAAAGTTACAGAGTGGAGGCTGATTACGTCACGCCGTGGTATATTTTGTACCACGGCGTGACGTCGTGCGTCATTTCAAATCAATATATCTTCCTAAGTATTTGAATAAAAGAAAAAAGAAAAAATACGTAGGTATTCAATATTTTTTATAAATCTATCTCATCATCATCATCATCTCAGAGTTAATCCCAATCGCATCCGTAGCTTTTCAGCTTTGTAGTCTGGGGTCCGCTTTACCAGTCTAACTGCTGATTTTGGCTAAACTTCGATATTTTCCGTGAAGCGACTGCCGTCTGACCTCCACAACCCGAAGGCGATATCTAAGCATTGCAGTTAGACCAATTGTTAGACTTTTGAGGGCTCCAACAACCCGTAACGACTGCCACTAGATGTTTGTATGGCAACCGGGACCAACGGCTTAACGTGCTTTCCGAGGCACGACCAGACCAGTGCAAATATTCATATTCATGCATACAAATATTTGCACTGTGCGGGGATCGAACCCGCGCCTCCTTGCGCAACAGCCGCGTTCGCTACCGCTACGCCACGGAGGCTGTCTGTTTTTATAAATCTATCTGATGGACATTAAATTATTTTTTAGGATACAAGCCAATTGTTTACAATAATTTTAATATCCGTATTGGAAACGTTATCGAAAGTCACAGTGGGAGTTGTATAGCACCGATTGCATAATATCAACTATCGTAAAACCTTTTATTTACTCGGCACAATCACGGTTTTATGCAAATATTGTGTGGTTGTGATCGTCAAGCGATGTTGTATTGGTTGATATTTTTATGGGTGTTTTTAACTGTGAGGTTACAATATGGATGGAACAGTGGCTGTCCAGTGGTGATAGACGTTTTACTTTGTGCAGATCTTATATCACTCTTGGGACACAGGCCGATGAGAGATAGTGGGCCGTAATCTACAACGCTGGCCCAGTGTGAGTTTGTAGTCACACGTCTTCAAAATCGGTTTCCTTATGATATTTTTTTCCTTCACCGTACTGAGAGCAGTGGTGATAAAATAATTTACACGAAGTAAAAGGCTTGATAGGGTTCGAACCCACGACCTGCAACTTGGAAGCCACGGTCCGTACCACTAGGCCACCGTTACTCTCTATATTTGGGTCAAATTCGATAAAGAATACAGGTAAACAAACCGATGCTAAGTAACGACATATTTACGCCTAAAAGGAATATGTTAACAACCTTTTCTAGGTAGAAGATTTTCATAAAAGTAATAATCATAATTCCTACTAATGTAAACAGTTTATTTATGTTTAGATATTTATGATTTGCATATAACGCTTAGCAGATTTGAATGAAATATGACACACATGTAAACTAATTTCCTAAAAGGTTAAATTTTTGATACATATATATATTTAATATACATAGTTCATACTTGAAAGTATTATAATGCAAGTGTTATGCAGTTGATTTGAAAAGTAGTTAAAATACGCAAAATTGTATTGACAAATGCCTCAAATCTATTCATTGGTTGAATTCCCATTCCGATTTAGATCAGCAAGGAGTTCCTAGTCGTAAGGAAGCAGCGATGCGGAACGTGGTGTCGTCAACAAAGTGCCTATGTTCAATGAAGGTAGTGCATGAAGGTAAAGACCCGATTCCCACCATCCCACATCTAGCAAGCACGCACGCTCCGCATCAGTAGCAGACGAGTCAAGTAAATTGTTCTGTACTACGTTACAAAGCGGCTCGTCACCTTGTGTCAGGTAAGACGGATTTTTGATTGGATCTGTGTACGGGCAAGTGAGTCTCCAGGCATCATCATTATCATTAGGATTAACAAAAGTAGTTAATGTCTTAGCAATTTAAAATAAAGTCCATTGTTAATGTTGAGACGCGTAGACACCACGTAGTCAGTGCGTAAATGTAGCGAGTTTGCGTAGAGTCTACATCGTGTTATATTTAATGGTCTACACGTACTACTTAGACATGCAAATAGTATAAACATCCTGTTTTAAGCTCAAAATAGAAACTTGCACCCTGTCTCATAGCTCGAGACGTGGTGAAAGTTTTAAGGGCGATTAAAACTCGTACTTTACACGACTAGCACGTTACATCGTTTAAACTTATTTTTAAGATGCTTGTAAGAGCTTGGGAGCTGCCGCGGGTTTTTGATAGAATCCATAATATATGCTTACGTAGTTATTACGTGAATACTAGGTAGACGATCACTTGATTCAAGTTTGTTAAGCTTTTTCTAAACCAAACAATGAAAGAAAGATTACAATTCTTCTCAGTAGGAAGGGCCATGTTTTTTTTAAATCTCTCCTTAATTCACAAAACAAATTAAGACTCCCGGGAGACTCTCAACAATAGAATATTAACCATGGCTCATTAGTCGATGCCTGAAAGGTTACAACATAATACAAGCATTGATTTTCCTGCCTTAATGAAGCTGTAGTGGGGCTGTACAACCCAAATTATCCCACCCACAATATCTAATAGTGCCCTTATCATCATGAACACTTTTTGGACATATGTCTGTTCTCATACAGAAAAGGATTGAGCGTAATCACCACGCTTGCTCAATGCAGGTTGGCGATTTCAGACTTAGAGATCTGTGCCCAGCAGTGGGACGATAAAAGATTAATGATGATGATGTAGGTACAAGATTACAAGTTTTCACGGTTTGTTTAAGTTCGTGGTACATTTGCGGGCTAGCTATCTTTTCATTACAACACTAGTCCTAAGTAAACTGAGCTCTAACAAGTTGAATCCTCCAATATAGGAAAACCCACAACTAATTTTAAAGGCACTTTTGAATTGTAAAGAAGTTGGTTAACTAGTCGGAATGTTGCAATTTCGTAAGCTAGATGATGAGCTATATGAGGAAAAACGGGAAATAATATTCCATAGAATCTCATATAAAACAGATAGATATTACAAAATTCTGGGTACAATATTCCTATTGCTAAAAACCATATCTTATAAGATATGGTTTTTTAACTGACTTCTAAAAAAGGAAGAGGTTATCATTTCGTCGAAATATTTAATTTTTTATGTATGTTCCTAGATTACTCGAAGGCGGCTGGACCGATTTGCAAAATTCTTTTTTGTTTGAAAGGGTATACTTTCCAGTTGGTCCCATAGTCACTAGGTCAGGATCTGATGATGAAAGACCAGAGAAATCAAGAGGAACTTTCAAATCGTATAGGCGACTAGTATTTCTAAGTATTTTAAAGCACTACGATGTACTAAAGGTCTGGGGTAGACTGGGGTGACAGTCGAAGGAGCTCCTCAACAATTCACAGCAGCTACCTAGTGTCTGTGCTTTGTTAATTTGTATAGAGAAGAACTTTACACCTCGGTGGTTGTGACTGTCATAAGGGCTCTGATGATGAAGACAAAGTCCAGTTCCGGGAACTCCACAGCGGTTTGCAGTAGCTACTTTGTGTTTGAATTTAATTCATTTATATTGATGAGTACTTTACACCCGTGTGGGTTAAAATGAAGGTCTGCAGTAGATCTGATGATGAAGACCCTAGACAGTCGAGGGAACTTCTCAACGATTCACAGCAGCTACTTTAGGTTTGTGCTTGATTAATTTGTAATGATAAGAACTTTACACCTAGATAGGATGTAACTATCATTAAGGCTCTGATGATGAAAACAAAAGCCAGTTCGTGAACTCTTCAACGGTTTACAGTAGTTACCTTGTATTTGGACTTAATTCATTTATATTCATGAGCACTTTGCACCCATATGGGTTATAATGGTGACCCCATTGGTGACCTGTAACACAGGCTTCTTCAAAAACCTACTTCAGGCACAAGTCTATTCCAATGGTGGAATATAAGTAAAATATTGTTAAACCAATGTTGTGAAGTTACCCAATGTTAAGTTAACCAATGTATTCTTGGTGGCCTAGGGGTTAAAACACCAGCCTCTCAAATATGAGTGCGCGGGTTCGATTCTAGGTCAGGCAAGTACCAATGTAACTTTTCTAAAGTTATATGTACTTTCTAAGTATATCTTGGACAGCAATGACTGAAGGTGAAGGAAAACATCTTGAGGAAATCGCCAACCCGCATTGAGCAAGCGTGTTGATTACGCTCAATCCTTCTCTGTATGAGAGGAGACCTGTGCCCAGCAGTGGGACGATAAAAAGGTTGAATGTGAAAAAATTTAATTAATGAAGGTTTGCAGTAGATTTGATGATGGAGCTGAGAGACAGTTGAGGGAACTCCTCAACAATTCACAAAAGCTACCTTGTATTGTGATTGTCACTGGGAGCCTTATGATGAAGACAGTTTATTAAGCTATTGCATAGCTTCTATCGCGGGCCTTGAGCGCGGGGACCGAATCCAGAAATTCCGTAACGAAAAAACCTCACGCTCCCCACTCCGACGGGCACGGAGGTGTGGCTTGAAGGCCGTACATCGTCTAACGTCGTTTCAGTTCGGCAGTCTTCGGCACGGTATGTTTGTGTGCGTGCGACTACATCTTTTGAAAACAATTTATAGATTTTCAAAAAGAGCATGCATATTGCAGGGCGCGAACTCAGTTCTACACACTTGCCATGTTACTGATAGTCGCGATGTGCTAAACTTCTGATTAATTTTCTCTCTGAAATAGGTCTTCTATAGAGATATGTCATAGACGTCATCGACGTTGTCATGGCTACCTTAAAAACTTTTCATATAATTAATTATTAAGTACTTTTATTGAAATTAATTTAATAGTGTTTTTATAAAATATCTTTTTTTTTAACGGAAAAGCTAAGATGAATGTCACGCTAATTTTTCATTGGACTTTTAAATTATTTATAGTGTTGTTTACTAAATAAAAGAGCGTGATTTTATAGAGTAAAAAGTGCTCACGCGGCCGTTTTTTCAACTGTTATTGGCGATATCCGCCATTATGGTGAAATATTTTTTTAAAGAATTTCTATAATTTGTTACACGTGTTATTGGCAAAATTGTGGTATCTATCCACAGGGACCAGATCAAGAGTTGAAGTTGAAGTTTTTATTAAATAAAATATTACAGAAATATGTTAATACGAGTACATTTAAGTGTACGAATTGTAATATTGTTATCTCCGAAACGAAACAACGAAAGTTTAATAAAAATATGCTCGTCGGCTTTTTCTGAGGAAGACATTGATGAGGCAAAAAAGTTATTGTTTGTTTCTACGAAGACAAGACAAAAACATGTATCGAGGCGTAAGAACAAAAAGCAGAAAAACCTAAAATATACGATTACGGTGTTTAAAATCACGGATCCCGAACAATCCCAGTTTTTGTGGCATATGACCTTCACAAATTGCCACCAGTTTGCTTTGACTAAGTAGAACGTACGTAAAGAAGTTGATGAAGGATTTATTAATTCTACGGTCAGATGTTAACGCAATCAGAAGTGATTATGTTACTAAAGATCAGCTCGAAAATATTAAATTGATAACAAATAATTCGACACCGACGCCGTTCATCATCAACAACCTTTTTATCGTCCCACTGCTGGGCACAGATCTCCTCTCATACAGAGAAGGATTGAGCGTAATCACCACGCTTGCTCAATGCGGGTTGGCGATTTCAGACTTATAAAGCCCAGGTTTCCTCAAGATGTTTTCCTTCGCCTTCAGTCATTGGTGTCCAAGATATACTTAGAAAGTACATATAACTTTAGAAAAGTTACATTGGTACTTGCCTGACCTGGAATCGAACCCGCGCACTCATACTTGAGAGGCTGGTGTTTTAACCACTAGGCCACCACGACAAAACAGTGGGGTATATTGAAAAAGAACCTCGAAGTCTTTGAGTATATTTCGTGGTGCTCCCTGTGCGCCGTTTCCGAGTCAACGAAATACCAGTTGGTGGAGTTATAAGGATACTATAGCTGTCTTGCCTGCCCCTCAGTGCCCGGCCGGTCTTGCGATTGCACCGAAACAGCACACAATGACAGAGATTATAAGTAATAGCATAGACAGACCTTACGGAGGAATTGCCCTATTGTAGAGGAAATCCGCTTTCTCAAAGGTATCAGTGTTGTTGTGTAATAGTGATCGTTTAGTTCTCAGACGGATCGTTCTATGTTAGTTTTCTCATTTTACATGCTTACTGACTCGAGTGATAATATAATAGATTTCATGGGTTTTTTCTTTATTTCTTTATTTTTTGGCTTCGCACGGTTTGTGCATTTAGCCAATGCCACGTAATTATGAATTATTCATGTCGAAAAAGACGGCCGCGTGACCCGTCTTACGAGTGAGGTTTGGGACAAAGTCATGATGTGGCCACTATGCAGCGATATTTCACTGTTCTTTATGAACTATTTACTAAATGCACTTTTTACTACATAAATCACGCACTTTTATTTAGTAAACAACACTATAAATAATTTTAAAAGTCCAATGAAAAACGAGCGTGACACTCTGCTTGACTTTCCCGCCAAAACTCAGGGTACTGATCACGAAAATGATTTCATTTTTGAAATCCAAGATGGCCGACATCATATTTCATGACATTCTGACATGGGTGTGATAACGAACATGACGTCATTTTTAAGCTATTGGTTAGCTTCTTTCTATCTCTTTATCAAAGTCGAACAGAAAACATTGAATATAGTTTAGTCGCTTAATCGTCACCATTTTTCGCACTCTTTTGATGACGTTACTGATAAAAAATAAATAAATTACAAAACAGAAAGAAAACTTGAATTGATATCAAAGAAAAAAAAACAAAGGAAAAATTACTGTATAAATAAAATAAATAAATAATTATAATTGCAAGTTATAGTTGATAAAAAAAAGGCTATGCAATAGCTTTACCGCGGCAGTCTCCGAGTGCCACACGCCTTTTTTTATTTTTATTTTTAATAATTATAAACTAGCGCTTGACCGCAATCCCGCCTGATAGTAAGCAGTGATGCGATCGTTGATGGTAAAGCGCGCTAGTTTATTAAGAACCTATTCACTCAGATTGAGCGAATAGGAAGGAAGACGGCAGTTGAGCGAGGTGATGCAATGTTAAACCCAACAACACGACCAACCACGACCAAACTCCCAACAGAATAACATTTGGCGCATCGTACCCGGCACACATTGCAACATAACGGCTCAGACCCGTCTTCCGTACGGCTTCACCAGACATCATGCCGGAATACGCCAAATCGCTTGGCGGCAAAGCTTTGTCTGGTGGGTGGTAACTTCTGCCGGCGGCCGGTATTATGGCCTACCACCGTGATTCCTCAGCGGTTTACAGTAGCAACATTGTGCTTGGATTTAATTCATTTATATTGTTGAGAACTTTGCAGCTTTATGGGTTAAAATGATGGTTTGCAATAAATCCGATGATAAAGACCATAGGCAGTTGAGGGATTCCTATAAAATTTACGGCATTGAAGTTTAACATAGGACAACCACTACCTACTCGTCACGCTTATGCAATAATCAATTATAATCAAAATACTGAATTTAAGTTCCGTAATCGCGTCATGTCTAGCATTGTTCATATTTTTATTTTAGTTTCATAGGAATTTAATAGAAATCGGTTCAGTGGCTCCATTTTTAAACTAAAATTACGGGTAAAAATTAAAGTTAAAAAAATTACGTCGTTTGCTTACATGCCTTTTCCCAAATATGGACAGTACTTTTCACAACTAAAAAGTTTAAAATAAAAACATTTTTTACAAAAAAAAAAAAAAACAACCGACTTCTAAAAAACCTACAAAGTGAAAAATAAAAATGTTTTACTCGAAGTTTCATATAGTTTCATTTTTGTTAGCTTTTAAATTGTACAAATATTATTTTGAAAATTAAACTCCTTAATAAAATCGGTCATGGGATATTTTTTATTATTCGCTCTACATAAATGATGTTAGCAATATACAGATTTTAATCCATGGAAAATTCTATCCCTATACAGCCGATAATAGCCGGAAATCTCCCGATATTTGCATAGAACTCGCATCAATCGTACACAGGGTTCCGGGAAAGTGGCCTCCATTACACGCTGTAATAAATCATTTTATCTCACTCATAGAATGACTAATGAAGAAGGAAAAGAATATCTAAGTGAGTTTTCTCTCTGTTTTGTGACGATTTCCTTATACCGGTTTATTATAAATTGCCAAGCTTAACGCTGTGGACCGTATCATTGTCGATTCTGTTTTTCTAACTTAAACATAACGATCAATGGCAGATTAAACTTGTCTTTTGTCTACGTGGAAATCAATTTTACCATAAATCATTATGTATATGTTTTATAATTTTTGTAATAGAATTCTCATTATAGAATTACATTTTCATTATGTGACGAGAGGGTTGGTGCAATGACTGAGAGTTTGATTGCTGAGCTGCGTGTTTTTATTCCCTCACGGAACAAGTATTTGTATGTGCTTTTGGGAGTTAAGATTTCCTCGAACCTAAAGTTTTGGGGGTTCATTGAGTCCAAAGCCAATGTGGCTGCCAGGAAACTTGGTGTTATTGCAAAGGTCCGGCGGTATTTCATACCATGACAGCTTCTAATGTTATACAAATGCCAACTTTGGATTCGGTCGGTCTTCTATAGGATGCATTTTGGAGAGTGCACGAGGAAATTGGATGACTTAATTTTCCCATCTTCGTTCCATCATAGGATGACCCGTCGTACGGCCAGTATCCACCCTTACGTTATTGACACTACTACATTGGATAAATCCCTATTCGTAGAGTGGGACAAAATTTATTCTACAGAAAAAAAGAAGATTGGATCAGTACTTCCAGTGGTAAGCTCTTGCAAACAAGCAATGTTATAATAATCATTCTATAAGTTTCCATTGCTGGGACACAAACCTCCTCTCGGTGAAAAGAAGTGTGTCGTAATCCACTTCGAGGCACAGTAATAACATCTTAATGAGCACATTTTTAAATAACTCATTACAGTAAAACGAGAAAAGTTTTGACATGAAATTCATTTTTAATGTCTTGGGTTTCGTACTGTATGGTAACGCAAAAAGTCGCACCGACACGAAATCGTGTACTTAGTAGCGCTTGTACCTCGGCAACGGACGGACGTATCCGGTATTGAATTAGTGCTAATTGTAGAGTGTCTCGGCGCCATCAAGAATATATATAAAAATTTTGGAAATTTGAAATTAGTCATCGAAAAAAAGACTGCGACTGGAAGCGTGATTTGCGATTTTTTTTTATCGCAAAAACCATAAAAGTGCTAATAACTTTTGAACTACTGGTGATATCTTCCTGATTCGAACGGTTTTTTATAGATCTCATCGCGGCGCACATTTCAAGACTATTTGCAGCCGTGTGGAGCAGAAACTGGAAATTTGGGAGACGTTTGCAACTCATTTTGGAATCATGCCTCGCACAAAACCGCGCAACAAATCTAGACAAGAGGCCAAAAATCGTCCAGACCCATTGTCTACTGCAGAGCGTTGTCGCCGCTATCGAATGAGGGTTAAAGAACGCCAATCGGCCGGTAAACAGTAAAATGACGAGCCGATAAAAATTAATTTCATTATAGTCAGGTACTGAAAGGGTGAGCTGACTGGGCCAAATTTTTTTTATTACATACACAACATTAGGTACTGAATTCAATCTCAAGATATTGAACAGCCAATAACCCTGTAAAAATAAATAAAATATAATCAGATAAACATAAAATCTATTTTATTTAGAACACAAACCCAAACAATTCTTATATTAAATAAGCAACAACGTTTCTAATAATCAATTAGGAATTTTGTTATGCTATAGGTAGTATGTTTTGATTGTCAAAAAGTTTAGCAGCGTCTTTTTAAATAACAATAGCACAATTCTTCATAACTTTTGGGTATTAGATCATATATTACCGGAATCATGCAGTAAACACTTGCGCATTGGTGCTGTCTTAGCGAACTGATGCCACAGAAGCGTATTATCGCGCCTAATACGTAAAACTACATCGGTAATCTTTTTAAGAGAAGAAAAGAATATTTATTGTCCATCTTCATCATATCTGAGTCTTCATCATTCACAATACTTGCCTATCCATGCCTTATATTATTTTGTATTCAATGCGGAGCGCTTTTAATGGTAACATTTATTTTTCTGGAGAATTTAAGTGTACTATTTAGTAAGTACTTAGTAGAAAATTTAAATAATACTTTTTTGTATGCAGTACGCGAATTCTCCACAGGTTTTAATGAGTTTCTGCAAGTAATTAGAGGATAAAGGAAAACGGAAAAAGTAGTCAACTGTCCAAGACAGGAGTTAGTTCATCATTCATATGGTAAGTAATAAAGTTATGGACTGTTTAGGGCAGATATTTTAATTTAATTTGCATTTGATTTAATAAAATTTACGTTTGACAGATTTTGTACAAAATAACTGTCTAAAATAAATAGTTATTTCGTCGATTAAATTATCTGGCGTTCGAAAAAGAATTTAGTCTAAGCATGGTTAAATAAAGCTTTTTTATTATTATTAAGTTAAACATTTAAATTAATAACAGGACACGAATAATAAATTAATGTTCCGTGATGTAATTTTTAACCTTTGTGTAATCCCGGGGAGTGTACAAAATTGGTATTATAAGTAGGTTGTTCCTTTCCGGGACATAAGGTCCATACAGTTTTTATGAAGCCCTGCCCCATTAACTTTGTATCAATGTAACAGTATAAATTAAAGCTTATAAATGTAAGGTCTAAATTTCAAAATGTGTGTAGGTTTTGTGTACTTTATGTGTACAAAATTCTTATAACTTTAAATAAATAATTAAAGGCAGTGATGTTTCTAAAATACAGCAGTCGTTACTGGTAGTTGGAGCCATCAAAAGTCCAACAATTGGTCTAACGGCAATGCTTCGATATCGCCTTCGGGTTGTGGAGGTCAGACGGCAGTCGCTTCACGGAAAATTATCGACGTTTAGCCAAATCAGCAGTTGAACTGGTAAAGTGGACCCCAGACTCCAAAGCTGAAAAAGCCTTAGATGCGACTGGGATTAACGCTGAGATGATAACGATGACGTTTCTAAAATACACATGTTTTTCAGTAATGTTCATGTAACATGAAACAGCGCGCATTACTGTTATCTGGGGACATATTTAGAATCCGGGCTGCAGTCGAAATTTTAAAAGGCTAATAAAATTTTAACCAACCCGCGATTTGAACCCAGAACCCCATGCCTAAAGGTAGTAAATTAGCGAAGAGAAGACCAACAAAGCAAATCTCTTTTTTGCCCCACCAAATATATTTGAAAAAATTCACAACATGGATCCAGTACGGGTTGGCGTACTGGATCCGTGTGGTGAACTAACACCCTTAAAACACACACACACAAACACACTCCTCTCTTTTTCAATTTCATGTTTTTTATTGCGTCATGTTTACCGCAAATAAATACATTTTCTAACAACAACATTTTCTTTCATTCTTACACTATGCCAATTACACTGCTAATCAGTTAAACATTTATTTAAAGCAATGATATTTTACACAACTACTTTTTACGTCAATTATTCAACATTGGTCGTCTCGTAAACCTCTCCGGATTTACCCGGTATCCAATAATATAATCCAATGAATATTTCAAACCTAATGACAACGTGATCGGCAACAACAATAGCCCTTTCTAATTTATTATACACAAGTATTAATATATAATCCATAAGCTAAGTGGATTAAATGAAATGCCTTAATGGCGGCTACTCCCTTATTCACAAAATAAACTAAATTTACGTTCAGGGTATTTTCTTCTTTCAATTCCATTAAGAAAAGGACAGAAGATAGTAGTATAGATAGAGTCAGACTTGAACTATGTGGATCGATAAGTATCAACATCATCATCGTCAACCTTTTTATCGTCCCACTGCTGGGCACAGGTCTCCTCTCATATTGAGAAGGATTGAGCGTAATCATCACGCTTGCTCAATGTGGGTTGGCGATTTTAGACTTAAAGTCCAGGTTTTCCCAAGATGTTTTCCTTCACCTTTTAATCAGTCATTGGTGTCTGTAAAGGCTGTTGTTGCTAGGTGCTGCAGGATAGGTGGCATCAGATAGTATTATTTTAACTCCGGGAATATCACTAAACTTTTTTGTCATGACAGAATGAAACAGTTCCGGGGCAGCATTAATACCAAATGGTAATCTTAGGTAACGAAAACGTCCTTCTGGAGTAATGAATGTACATAATTTAGATGACTCGTTATCCAGCTTAAGCATATAAAACCCTTTGTTAGCATCTAACGTTGTGAAAAACTGTGAACCTGACAGATCTGACTTGATTTCATCGATAGTGGCAAATTGGTAACGGGGACGCATTATAGCTTTGTTTAGTTTTCTTGGATCAATACATAGCCTTATCTTACCATTCTTTTTTGATGCAATGACAATTGAGCTGACCCATTCAGTTGGTTCATCAACTTTAGTTATAATTTGTTCTTTTTCTAAGGAGACTAATTCTTCCTTCAAGTCTTTCAAAAGACTAAAGGGGATCCTACGACAGGCATCGATTGAAGGTACAACATCAGGCTTTAAAGATAAATGACATTCATAGTTTTTTAGACATCTTAGTTCAGTAAATAAATCTTTGTATTCTGTAAATAGTGTATCGACTGACTGACTAAATTGGACATTATTTATTCTTTTAATTAATTTTAATACTTTACAACCATTACGACCAATAATGTTTCTACAGGGCAAATCTACCATATGAAAATTAATTTTAAATTGCTTATTATTATGACTGACTGACAAAGTAGTTTGGCCCACTGTTGGTAGAACTTCTCCACTAAAAGTTGAAAGTTTATTGTGACTCTTAACTAAGATATTCAAAGGTAAGTTTAGACTATTAAAAGTATTAAATGGCAATATGTTAGTATCGGCACCAGTATCAAGTAGAAATTCAATCAACTTATTGTTTATAGCAAATTAGTATGATATGAGTTCTTATCTTTTATCTCATTCAGAAACGGACTATTTAAGTAAATATAACTAACTTCAGATGAGTTACCAATGTTTTCTTCTTGTACTAGGTTGACGTTCTTCTTAAAGCAGTACCTAGCAAAGTGATTCAGCTGGTGGCAGACGTTGCACTTGACACCCATTGCTGGACACCTGTTTCGATGGTCTTGACCACATCGTTGACACTTTCCTGACTGGTTAACGACTTGTTGACGACTGTGACTTCTCTGGCGACTTTGTTTGCTATCCTGATGACTTTGATTGACGTGACGACTCTGACTTCCTTGACGATTATAGCTGACTTGACGACTATGCCCTTGATTGGCGTTATTTTGACGTTGACTGGTGTTTTGACGGTTTTGACTCTTACGATTGACTACACATATATTTTCGCTCTTCGATGAGAAGACATGTGCTTCATTCTTCGTAATCCTCATTGTTATGGCTAGACTGACTGCGGCATCGAATGTTTTTGGTTTTTCGATGAGGATTCTTTCTCGAATGTGCGATGATGTCTGATTGAGATTCCACGAAAATGTGTCTTTTAATAAGTCATCTTGTAAGGCTCCGAACTCGCATTGGATGGAAGTATTCTTCAGCGCGGTGGCGTATGTTTCTATGGATTCACTAGACTCTTGCTTCCTATTGAATAATTTGTGTCTTTGCATTGAAATATTGACTCTAGGGGTAAAGTATTTCTCAAACCGTTGTAGTAGATCTTTGTAGGTTATTTCCGTGATATCCGTATTCAGTGAGTGGAAAATATCCAGTGCGTTTGGCCCGATTGTATGTAAAAGTATGGCGACTTTCCGTTGATCCGACTCAAATTGTAGGTTATTGGCAATGAGATAAATATTGAGCGATGTCTTGAAAATTTTCCACGCCAAACCCATATTGGACGAATTAGTATCCAATTGGAAATCATGTAAAGGCAACATGTTATTTTGCTGCGCTTGCGACGATGGCTAGGTAGGTGGCGGCTGTATGATTCTTGCGTTGGTAAATATTAAAGACTTTAGATAATTAGACTGGTTTATTTCACTAGTATAATTATTACATAATAATCGACGTCTTCCGGGTCAGATCCTAAGTTACAATGACAAGACTATAGACTATATTCATAGACACTAATACATAGAGATGGTATTAGTTACTCGACTACAGAGTAGTGATGTATGATACAACATCCCCCCTGTTTAAGTTTAAATCAACCCCTGACAAACAATATTATAGAGACCTGACCCAGTTACAATTTAGACAATGACTTAAGCCTATGGTTAGGTCTTAATCTAGGATACAATGTCCTACTTAATCTATTTCATCAATTAGCCTTCTGGTTGGCTTTACAACTCTTCCAGAACGAGTTACATGTTGACTGACTGAGGATTGAGATGAGAGCTCTTGAGGTCTAGACTCCTGCCTGTTACCTTCCTCTCTCCCCTGCGACGAATTGGATAGCATAGGAGAATATTTGTGTCTTAAATGAACCCTATTCCTCCTATACCTAACTCCATTGACATCCTCAACGACATATGACCTATTATTAGCCAACCTTAGCTTGACAATGGCTTGTTCCCAATTGCTATCAGGCTTTCTTTTAAAGTATACATGATCATTAGGATACAGTAATGACAATGACTTTGTATTTCTATTATAATATTTAGACTTATTTTTATTATTTTGCTTGACACATTCTTCATAATTTTTGAATGTAACCACTTTTGGTTTTAATTTCTTATAAGACATAGGAATGTTATTTCTTAAATTCCTGGACATTAACAATTGAGCTGGAGATGGTAAATTATTCTTAGGTGTGTTTCTATACTGTAATAAAGCTATGTATGGATCAGATGAGTTTCTTTTACATTTTTTTAACATATTTTTGATAATTTTGACTGAACTCTCTGCTTGACCATTTGACTGTGGATGATATGGGCTAGTTACAATGTGTTCTATGTCCCATTCATGCATAAAATTCTTAAATTCTAATGACTGAAAAGGAGGACCACCATCAGACACTAAAGATAAAGGTATTCCATGACGAGCAAAAATGGACTTTAAATGTGTTATTACATTCTTTGCTGTACTGTTTTTATTTAACAAAGCTATTTCTATAAATTTAGAATAATAATCTGTGACAATTAAATAAGTAAGGTTATCAAAATACATCAAATCAACACCTACTTGTTGCCATGGATATTTATTTATTTCAAAATTTTTTAGTGGTTCCTTTGGATTATTAGGTTTAAATTGTGCACATACATAACATTGTTCTACCAAGTTTTTAATATCAGCTGACATGCTTGGCCAGTACAAAGACTCTCTAGCCAGTTTTAAGCATTTATTTATACCTTGGTGACCTTCATGAATTTTACCTAACATTTCCTTATACATTGACTGTGGTACTATTAATTTTGACCCTTTGAACAACAAATCTTTGACTACATGAATTTCAGCTTGTATGTTCCAAAATGGTTTTATTGACAGACTGACATTATTTTTATTTTTTGGCCAACCTTCATAATAATACTTTTTTAACAATTGCAAAGTATCATCTTTCTTAGTGTGCTGTAACAATTTTGTACAGTACTCCTTTGTGACTGCTAGACTTGAATGCATTAAATTGACATGACAAGATATTTCTGACTCATTCTCAGGTATATAATGTTCTTTCAATGCTGCTCTAGACAGAGTGTCAGATATAAACATTTCTTTACCTGGAACATGTATAACTTCCAAATCATATTTTTGTAAAGTTAACATCATGCGTTGCAATCTTGCTGGTACATCATGTAATGGCTTTTTAAAAAGATAGACTAAAGGTTTATGATCAGTATGAACAGTTACTTTATGACCGTACACATACTGGTGAAATTTTTCACAACCAAACTGAATGGCTAACAATTCTTTCTCAATTTGAGCATACCTTGACTGAGTTTGAGTTAATGTTTTTGAACTATAAGCAATAGGTTTATTATTCTGCATAATGACTGCTCCTAATGCTGACTTTGACGAATCGACTGACAAGACTAATGGTACATTGGGATTATAATGAGCTAAAACTGGTGAATTTGTAATTTCATCGATTAAACTCTTAAGACATTGACTATGATTTTCATCCCAAGTCCAGACTGAATCTTTCTTCAAAAGATTTCTTAAAATTTGAGTTTTTTGAGACAAATTGCTAATAAAGGGACCTAAATAATTGATCATACCTAATATTCTTTGCAATTCTTTGACATTTTTTGGTGTGGGCATATTGACAATTGCTTTTACTTTCTCTTCATCAACCCTAGCACCATCTTTACTAAAAACATACCCTAAAAAACAGACTTCTGAAACTAGAAATTTACATTTAGACTTATTGAACTTTAAATTGACTTCACGTGCTCGTTGCATGACTTTATGTACTCTCTCATTATGTACTGACTCGTTTGGTCCATATACCAAAATATCATCGATGAATATTAGAACTCCTTCTAAATCACCGAACAAATTCATCATGACTCTTTGAAAAATTTCAGACGATGCATTAATACCAAAAGGTAACCTTAAATATTTATATCTACCGAAAGGTGTTTGAAATGTACATAAATCAGAACTATATTCATCTAGTTTTAGCATCCAAAATCCTGAAAATGCATCTAAATGAGAAAAACAAACAGCTCCTGCTAGTTGAGATCTGATCTCATCTATTGACTTAAGTGGATAAATTTCCCTTATAATATTCTTATTCAAATTTCTAGGATCTAAACAAATTCGTAACTGACCCGTGCTTTTGACTGTTATGACTATACTGTTCACCCATTCTGTAGGTTTAATAACCTTTTCAATGACCTGCATTTTCTCCATGCGATCCAATTCATCGCGCAGTTTGTTTAGTAAAGCGAAGGGTACTCTTCTCGGAGCATCCACGCATGGCACTGCTTCAGGTTTGAGTTTCAGGCGACAGACTTGAGGTAGACATCCAAGACCCTGAAATACATCATTGTATTGTGTAAGAATTTGTTCACCAAAATTTCGTTGAGACACAGAGAAAACTCTTTGAATTATACCTAATTTTTCACAAGTTGGTAGACCTAAAACATTCGGACAAACTAAATCTGCGACTATAAACACTATATTTACACTAATAGTGCTATTATTTAAAGATAAACTACATTTTATATTGACTTTGCCCATAATGGGTATTGATATACCACCAAACCCACTAACGTTTATTTGACATTTCTCAAGTGACATTTGACTTTGACATTTCAAAGATTGAAAAGTTTTCTTTGACATAATATTGACATCAGCTCCCGAATCAATAATGCAATCAATTTGTGTATGACCAACTAAAATGTTTATGTTCCATGACTGTTTAGAATAGTATTTGTTTTCTTTTGACTCGACTGTATTGACCTGTTTACTATGTGCTGACTTTGCTGTAACAATTCTACAAGTGTTTGTTGTGTGAGATTCCTCAGACTTGTGTCTGTACCCATCATCAAGATATGAATCTTGACTAAGACTTTTTGACTTTTTTGACTTGACTGTGAATCTCTCAGACTGTTTAGTGTTTTCATCATTGAGATACGACATATGACAAGATGAGTCTTCATGAGATCTCTCGGACTTATCAGTCACCAGACTTTTTTCATCACTGAGGCATTTTTTATTAGACCTCTCAGATATGACATTATCATCACTTTCATCACAGAAATATGACACAGGATATTTTTTATGACAAGATGAGTCTTCATGAGATCTCTTAGACTTTGACTGCGACTGGCCTATGTGCGACCTGACCGTTGATTGTAACTTGGGATTTGACTGTGACTGTGTGTATGACAACCTGCTATGTCTGTAATGATTTTGATTGTGATGACTTTGTGACTGTAAATGACAATTATATTGACTAGACTTATGACTATGACTGAAATTATGACAATTTAAAATTCCAACAAAATTATCTTGACTACCAGTTGAACTAAAAGACTCTAAATGACTGACTTTTTTATTATTTGAGTAACAAAATTTTGCAAAATGACCATAAGAGTTACATGACCTGCATTTAGCTCCCTGCGCTGGACATTTGTAGCGGTGGTGTTGTCCACAGCGGCTACACGTCCTCGAGCGCTTCTCAGGACTGGGACTTGACTTTGACCTCCCTGCGCTGGATCCCTGCTGACTGACTGGTGAAGCTCGCCGTCGCTGACGTTCCACTCGACCACGGCTCCTCCGACGCAGATGCATGACTTTTTCAGACTCTTCACTAGTGGACCTCTTGACAATTTGGTCTGCATCCTGCTGTGCGACGATGAGTGTCCTAGCTAGCTCTCGCATCCTCTGATATGTCAGATCAGGTTCCTGCAGCAGTCTCTGACGTACATGTGCTAAGTCCAAACTCAAGTTGGCGATAAAAATATCTCTGATAAGAGATTCTCTGAGCGTTCCAAATTCGCAATCTTGGCTCTTATTTTCGAGATCGGTTAAGAAATCCTCGATGCTTTCCGATTTCTGTTGACGTGTGGTAAAAAACATGTAACGATACATGGTAATATTTTTTCTGGGTTGAAAAAATTCGTCGAATTTGGCTTTGACGTCATGTAATGTGCTTTCTCCAATATTTATGTTGAATGTGTTGAAAATATTTAAGCATTTTTCACCAATGTGATGTAATAAAATGGCGATCTTGCGTTTCTCACCGGACTTGTCCAAACCTGTTGCCAACAAGTATAATTCGAACTGTTGCCACCAGCGCTTCCAGGCTTCGTAATTGTTGTTTGTTGCATCTGACGATATTCTAAGCGCCTTCAAGCCACTGTTCATTGTAGCTTCGGTGTCATGGCCGCCACCGACGCCATCCGACTTTTGCATTTTATGAATTTTCTTTCTTCGTATTGGGTTTTTTCACTCTTCTGACACCACGTATGTGTTTTTCCACTTCTGACACCATGTATGATTCTTGCGTTGGTAAATATTAAAGACTTTAGATAATTAGACTGGTTTATTTCACTAGTATAATTATTACATAATAATCGACGTCTTCCGGGTCAGATCCTAAGTTACAATGACAAGACTATAGACTATATTCATAGACACTAATACATAGAGATGGTATTAGTTACTCGACTACAGAGTAGTGATGTATGATACAACAGCGGCGAGTTATTCTCTGCGGCCATTTTGTCATGAGACTGGCGTGTCCGACTCTTGATTAATTATTTAGGTAGGTAGGTAGGTTACCTTTGACTTGACGAGCTTCCTCCACTGTAAAGGCTGTTACTTCTGACACCATGTAAAGGCTGTTACTTCTGACACAATGTAAAGGCTGTTGTTGCTAGGTGCTGCAGGACAGGTGGCATCAGGATAGTCTTGTAATAAAACCAGAAGCTCTGTGTTACGACGTGTATATTCAAGGACGAGAGCGGAAGTGACAATTCATAGGTTAGTGTTGCGCATCGACAATAGTGTTAAGACATGTACATAACAGTGTCCAAGATATACTTAGAAAGTACATGTAACCTGGAGAAGTTACTTTGGTACTTGCCTGGCCTGGAATCGAACCCGTACACTCATACTTGAGATCGATAAGTATACAATTAGTAAATTATAAATAATTTAGGCGATAAAGATAAAAACATACATTCTTTGTATTCATATTTGTCGTTGATTGACACTACAGTCCTTACACAGTTGATTTACTCTGATTTTACATCACTCTCCAAATCAAGGTGATCTTTATTGTCGTTTTAATAAAGGTGATATTGATTTGTTGCCATTGACGAGTCTGTCACAATGCTCATGATCTTTATTCTCGTTGCAATGTTATTAACCGTTGTTATTTTTTGTATATGCAAAACCCGAAACACGTGTCCAATATTTTTAAGTAAATAATTTATGTACAAAATTTTAAAAAGATATCATGAAAAACAACAAAGTTTGTAATTAACTAGTGATACAATTTTCTATCACACTTGCAGGCTTTGGACTGTCGTAACAGTCAAGTGTAGGTAGATATTATTATATACTTCACTCGTAAATTCAGCCGTAAGTGGTAAAATAAAATGTATGTATGTGTGGAGGCATGAGGAACAGGGAGTAAAGTTCACTCATCCTCCATAGAAAAGGGAGGATCCTCCGACCAGACGGGTGTTATGTCTGGCGGGCACTTGCCCGATGGTTGAAATTGGCAAGTTGTATGTATGCTAATTGCACGGTAAACTCTGATTGCGAGATGTAGAATTCGTGTGACGTCAGTATGACGCGTCGTTCATTTTTGTGGCGTTTGTAGGTACCGCTACATCACTCCCCTCCGAAGACCGGAGGTCGATAGTGGGCTGAGTCTTGTATCTTGTGATTCTTGCTAGGCCAGCTGAGGTTCCAGTGAGTCGGAACCGGTTGCCGCGTAGTTCACGGTGAGTCGGAACTGTCTTTGAAGATTCCCCAGTGAGTCGGGGTGGTGGCGCTGCGTTATACTCCAGTGCGTCGGATGTCGTACAGCGCCGGGTTGAGGCTGGCTGCTGCGTCGACCAGGAGAGAGGGCTCTGCTTGTTGACCGGCCGAAAGTGCAGTGTGCTGTGCCGAGGTTGCTGATGAGGCTGAGGGTGATGACCAGGGATGCGCGGTCGCTGCATGCTTGTGGTCAGGATACCTGTTGTAGCCGTGGGTGCTGGCTGGCTGGGTGATTTGTCGATGAAGCATTCGGGAGTGATGATGATGACGTCACACTGAAGTTGTTGCACGAAGGCTGCGCTGACGTTCTGTCTCGGGGTCACCAGTGTGGAGGAATGAGGAACAGGGAGTAAAGCTCACTCATCCTCCATAGAAAAGGGAGGATCCTCCGACCAGACGGGTGTTTTGTGTTGAAATTGGCAAGTTGTATGTATGCTAATTGCACGGTAAACTCTGATTGCGAGATGTAGAATTCGTGTGACGTCAGTATGACGCGTCGTTCATTTTTGTGGCGTTTGTAGGTACCGCTACATATGTATAATACTTAAATCATGTTAATTTTACTTAGAACTTATTGCACCCCTGGACAGACGGGCGGGGGAGGTAGTCTCCTCTGCGAACGCGTCTGGTAGATACTATGATCTACAGTGAACTGTGGTGTGCTGTGTATTTCTAAATTTATTTTGGAAATAATATAACATGGTGTAAAAATTATTGGAAACGACCCAGTTGCGTATTTTGAGCAAACTATATTCAGGTTTTCTATAAAGAAAAATTACTGTGTATACTTACACACTTACAGAATCTTTCCAAAAGCCGTTTCAATTAGTGAGAAAATAATCCGTTTTATGAGTTTAGGAACTAGGGAAAGATATCCAAAGCAAGTTAAAATACGAATAGTTTCAAGAGACCAGTGGTTGGTGAAGTTTGATATAGTAATTATACAGATCGAACGGCCAACAGATGGCGCCACTGGCTACTGGGAACCAGTGGTGCGTCCACGAAAAACTTTGGAGATATGATTTTAATCGTTAGAGTTTTTGAACTTGCATGCTGAAAGTTTAAATGGTCCAAGTAGTTTCGTTTGATTTATATTAGTCTGTGGTTTCAGTAGTCTGTTAGAATAATGTAGAAAAATGTCAGAATTTATATTGTATGTTGTCGAGAGAATTTAGCGGATAACTGTATTGTTGTTCACAAAGATGAATTATAATTAGGTTTAGTGCAATATTTTCTTTCTATTTTATTATGAAAAGGATAAAAGATAAAATATTAGCTAAAGATAATTTTATTTTGCAAACATGGGTAAGTAACGATGACAAAAAAAAAATGTATATTATATAATGACAAGTTCAGCCATCTTTACCATTTAGGCATGCAATTTTTTTTTTAAACATTCAACTTAAAACTAGAAGATAAAGTTTAAGAAAATAGTCCAAAACTACTTAAAAATAAAACCTTTTTCAGTAAGGTACTCACTTATAATATGCTTTCACCACTAAAAAAGTTTCAGTCTTTTTTAAAATGATTTAGTTTAGTTCTGGCAAAATATGATACTCCATAGACAGTATAGACGTGATTAAACTACGAGATTGCACAACGCGACTGCCTCCGTGGCGTAGCGGTAGCGAACGCGGTCGCTCCGCAAGGAGTTGCGGTTCGATCCCCGCGCTGTACAAATATTTCTATGCATGAATATGAATATTTGCACTAGTCTTGTCGTGCCTCGGAAAGAATGTTAAGCCGTTGGTCCCGGTTGCCATACGAACATAGAAATGGCAGTCGTTACGGGTTGTTGGAGCGCTCAAAAATCCCAACAATTAGTCTAACTGCAATGCTTCGATATCGCCTTCGGGTTGCGGACGTCAGACGGCAGTCCCTTCACGGAAAATATCGAAGTTTAGCCAAAATCTGCAGTTAGACTGGTAAAGCTGACCCCAGATTCCAAAGCGGAAAAAGCTTCGGATGTGACTGGGATTACGCTGAGATGATGATGATGAGTGTAGACGTGATTAAAAATATGGCTACTAAAAACACGTCAATATATACACGACAAGGTTAACGTAATATTTATTACCCTAACCTCATAGGTTAGGATAATGACTAGACTGAAAACTAAAAACTATTTAGCATAGGAATTTTTGGTTAACCAAAATCTTTAAATTCATTTAATATATTTTATTTCACATAAACCAACATGGGCACTTGTGATGTGTCTGGGGCTGAGTCATCATCATCGTCATGAGCCTCTAGTCGTCTAGTGCTGGACATAGGCCTTCTTCATGGCACGCCAACAAGCTCGATCCTGACCAGTTCTCCGCCAGCCACTACCAGTCACCTTTTTGATGTCGTCGCTCCATCTCGCCCAAGGGCGTCTTACGCTACGTTTGCCGAGACGCGGTCTCCACTCAAGGACTCGTTTACCCCAACGATTATCGGTCCTGCGGCATATGTGACCAGCCCACGGCTGAGGCTGGGTGCACGGTCCCAATTGGTCGTCACCAAATGCCATGCTTACTACTTTAAATATAATTGACTATTTCGATATTTTTGAATTACAGTGGGGATGGCTGGACATGAAATGAAATGAAATCGTTTATTAAGCAAGTAGGATCACCGATCACTTTTACACGTCATGTATTTTTTTTAACTAGATGAAGCCGGCATTTCCTAACTGACCACCTCTGAGAAGAAATAGCCGAAACAAACTCAGGGACCATCGTCTTTTTTCAAGTCCAGACATTAAAAATGAGAATGTTTACAATAATTTACCTTATAATTACACATATTGCTTAATAACAATGCTTAACAAAGCGAGCAGCTCAGTCCCAAACTTTTTTGTCTTCTAAATAATCTGTGATTTTATAATACCCCTTTTTGCAAAGTTTGGCCTTTATATAGTTTTTAAATCGTTTAAGTAAGCTTCCCATGGACATTCGAAACTTACCCAAGTTTCGAATGTCCATGGGAAGCTTGTTGTAAAAGTGTATACATTGACCCATGAACGAGTTGCCTACTCTGTGGAGACGAGTGTGATGTACAGCAAGATTGTGTTTGTTCCTGGTATTTATATTATGAATATCGCTTATTTTCTTAAAATATGATATATTTTTATGTACATACATAAGATTTTCAAATATATACTGTGAAGCTACAGTCAGAATGTCCACCTCTCTGAATTTTTCTCTAAGAGAATCTCTAGGACCAAGGTTGTAAATGGCTCAAACAGCCCTTTTCTGTAAAACAAAGATGGTATTGATGTCCGCACAAGTTCCCCAGAGAAGAATCCCATAAGTCATAAGACTATGAAAATAACTAAAATAAACAATTCTGGCTGTATCCACATCAGTTATCTGTCTAATTTTCTTAACAGCAAAGGCGGCGGAACTGAGTCTACCCGATAGCTTCTCAACGTGAGGATCCCATTGCAAATTGGCGTTAATAGTCAATCCAAGAAAAACAGTCGACTCGACAGGGATCAACTCTACTCCATTCCGTTGAACATTGGTACTTAGCTGCCTGACATTTGGCGTAGAAAAATTAATGACTTTAGTTTTTTTTTCATTTAAAAGAAGGTTATTTACATTAAACCAATGGACAACTTTAGAAAGTGCATTGTTAACTTTGTCAAAATTGGCTAGCTGACGCTTGACTTTAAAAATAAGAGAAGTGTCATCCGCGAACAATACAATGTTGTCATTATCCCTCACGTGATGAGGTAAGTCATTAATATAGATTAAAAACAAGAATGGACCTAGAATTGAGCCCTGCGGAACGCTCACGGTGACCACAGATCCTGTAGATCTCTTGCCATTAACATCAACCCTCTGAATTCGATTATTCAGATAAGAAGTCAGAAGGTCGAGAGCTCTGTCCCTTAAACCATAATGGTACAATTTCCTAATAAGAGTATCATGATCTACGCAATCAAAGGCCTTAGACAAATCATAAAAAATACCAAGAGCATCTTGCGATTCCTCCCAGGCCCCAAATATGTTTGTAAAACCAAATTGTTTCACGTGCAATAAATTATGTAAGTTAAAATGCCTCAACAACTGTTTCAAAATTAATTTTTCAAAAATTTTGCTCAAAGTTGGTAATATCGAAATTGGCCGAAAATTCGTGGGATCAGTTGTACTACCAGATTTGAACAGTGTAATTACTTTGCTAAGTTTCATCAAATCACGAAATATACCAGATGTGGCACAAGAATTAAAAACAATTGCCAAGAAAGGTGCGATAACATCTATTATCGAAGCTACGGTATATACTGACAAACCCCAATGATCGGCAGTTTTTTTTACATCAAGATCCTTAAAAGATTCTATAATATCTTTAGCAGTCACAAACGTAAATTCAAAGTGTTTATCACATTCTGGAACACATTCTTTTAGTATGGCGTAAGCAGAAGTGACAAAGGAAGGAGACAAATTTTTTGTTGTTATTATTGAAATATTAGTAAAAAAATTCTCAAACTCAGTTGCTACCTACAAGTCCGCCTTTATATCTACATCGTTAATTTTAAGATGGAAATCGCGATTTTGTACTTTGGTTCTTCCAGTTTCAGAATTTATAATTTGCCAAGTTGTTTTGATTTTATTTCCAGAAGATTTTATTTTATTTTTAATGTGTATGGCTTTTGCTGAGGAACAGGCTCTTTTAAACGTTTTTGAATAATATTTAACAAATTCTTGAAAAGTTTCATCAGGACAGGGTGGATAACACGCACCTGGGTGACCCCTTATTTATACTTGCATTAAGTGAAGATTTTATATCCTGTATTTTTTCTGGCACACATAAACACGCTACTCACAGACAAACATTAGACACCCACACAAAACACACGGACACTTAATGCTAGGTATAGTTACGCTATAGTTAGCTGTTTTTAATGTTTATTTCCTATATTTTGGTTTAGTTTTTATACAGATTCAATTTAACTCGGCCAAGGAGTGCAACACAACTACTAATAAATATGGTGATCAGCAATAAGCGAAATATGATTTTGACAGTGACATTTGATTGACGTGTCATGTATCTAATCGTATCTATAATATCTACCATATGACTGCGAAAAAAATAAAACATGAATTCCGATTATACGGCCCATTAAATAAACACAGTCAACTCAAATCAACACTCGACAGGAACACAACGGGAAAATAGAACTTTCAAAGTCGCCAATTCAACGTCATAAAAGTGTTAGGGCTACCTTAATAAAGGGTTATCTCACTAAAAAACATTTCAAATAATTAATTATATATACTTGTATTTTTATTAAAATTAATTTAGTAGCATTTTTTATGAAACTCTTCTATTTTTTTCCTTTTTATCTATATAGCGTACGTAGTGGTAGCCCAAAATGAAACATCTCCATACAAATCTGAAACACAACTTCACTTCCCTTAGATCTGTTTTTATTGAAAAACAATTGTTGTTCCTTTTTCTTTACTTTTAGGTGCAAATAAATGTTTATTCTCTGTAAACTATTTATATTCTGTCCTTTTGTTAATGAAATAGATAAAATAAGGTGCACTAACTATATATGTAGTACAGTGGATCGCCGGTCGTCCGGCAAACATTTTGCAGGGCAGTGTCAAACTATCTAATTTGTCGGATTATAGAGTACTACCTAAGACCCCCTATAGTCCGATTTTTTTTACAAAAGAGTACCTTGGTTCGAGCACAATACTGAAGGTGCATACAAGTTGTAAAACTGGTAACTTGTTAAATCGTGAATTAGCGAAGACATGTATGTAACAGACGATGTCGGATTATAAGGGATGCCGTATTAGCCAGGGGCCGTATTACCGAGGCTCCACTGTATTGTTTGAACAAGAGAATCGAGGCCATTTTCTATTTATGTAGTGGACACCAGCAGGTAATTCCGTAACATACTATCAGTAACAATAGGTTTAATTTTGACAGTTCAGCAACGTTTATAGCATTGTTTACGTTGTCGAGCAGACATATACAGTCAAAACCGTTTATGGCGACATCGTTTACAACAACATACCGGTTAAACTGACCAAAATCAAAGGTCCTGGCTGATTGTTATATGACCGCCTTATCAAAACCATTGGTTTTACGACATTGTTTACTAGGATATACCGCATTAAGCGACTACATTTGATTAAGTTTTCGGAGAATTATATCTTTAGGTAGAACGACCGGCTCAGCTGTATTTTAAGCAATTTGAATAGGTAACAGTTTCTACATCTGGCCATTATAATGGTCAATGGTTATTATCGTAAAAGTAAACAAAGAATTGCAGAAGACCCTAAGTCTTTTGCAATTCTTAGCAACAAAGCACGTTTATGCCGTAGCCTCAAGGCCCGCTTCGTTATATCTCTTAAGTCAGTTTGTTACTTATTTGTACACAAGACGCACCAAAATATTATATTGTTGAGTTAACTGTGAAAATTGTAACATGTCGTAAAAAAAATGAAATGAAATCAATATCGAAGAAAAATCGCGTATTATTTCAAAGCTGAAATGAATTCCAAACAAAGACCTGGCAAAAGAATATTGAATATGGTGTATCACACTCGACAATTTCAACCATTTAGAAAGAAAGGGACAAAATTCAAATCCTTAATGACAAGAATTTTTTGAAAATGAAACGAGCCAGAGTAGAAAATACCTGTCATTGGTTATTACAACTATCGGTTTTTACGACTAAATATGAGTGTTCCCTTCGATGACGTTATAGCAGATTTTGACTGTATTCATAGTTTGGAGCAATGGATTAGCAGTTTGCTTCAAAATGATTCAAATTGGCAGTTATAGTGTGTTACGCAATTAGGTAGTAGTCGTGGTGGCCTAGTGGTTAAAACACCAGCCTGTCAAGTATGAGTGTGCGGGTTCGATTCCAGGTCAGGCAAGTAACAATGTAACTTTTCTAAGTTATATGTACTTTTAAGTATATCTTGGACACCAATGACTGATTAAAAGGTGAAGGAAGGAAATCTGAGGAAACCTGAACTTTAAGTCTGAAATCGCCAACTCACATTGAGCAAGCGTGGCCATTACGCTCAATCCTTTTCTATATGAGAGGAGACCTGTGCCCAGGGGTGGGACGATAAAAAAAAGTTGATGATGACGCAATTAGAGTGCTGTTTTTAAGTTGATAAACCGAAAATTTCATTTTTTTTAACGCTTCGGTCGTATAAATAAGACATTATTTTTTTATTGTTTCTGTGTCCAGTCGATGTGTCTTATTTATATGACCACGTACTGTCTCATTCTACTACTTCGTAAACACCTCTAGAATCTGTTGCAAAATCATATTAAAATTTACTTTTTATAGAAAGCATGTCTACAGTACCTTTTCTCAACAACATTGCCTCAACCCTGACCACGGCCAGTTCCAGCTGCGGCTGATGATCAAAAAGCCATAGCGGAGGGTCACGCGTCCGCCATTAATCTGGCAACAGATGCATCGCTAACCACCCCGGCGTCGGCTCCATTACTGCCAACCTCCGGCGAGGTGTGCGTGAATGGTATACGACTTCATTATATGGTTAACATCTGGTTAGAGTATCTAAGTTTAGGCTAAATTGTAAGTTATTAAATAGTATATATAGTAGTATGTACGTAGTTGTCTATTCCTTGCTTGCAATCCCACAAGCAAGTAGTGTATAAGTGTTTAGTTTTGAAAAACAAAGGCGGCTTAATATCCACCTGATTTTAAATTATTAACATTAATTTGGCTATCTTATGAATATATTTTTTATTGTTAATTCTTTTATTATTTTCTACTTTTTAAAGGGAACTTAGGTTCTTCTTTTAATGTGACTCAATCTCAAATGATTTTTTTTTTTATCGAGTGGAAATGCCTTTACGCACCATACCCCCCGCTAGCTGGGCGGCGGACGTGTGTGGGACTCGCCCGGCCGAAGCCGAGAATACCCACTAAAACCACCTGGTTACCCTCGGGCCCTGTGTTGAGAATGTCACGGGATCGGCCCGAAGGCCTAATCGCCGTGCCACTCTCAGGGCTTACCGGCTTGTTAAGGCCAGTTTCCGCGCTAAAGGGGGATTACCCGGGTACCGGAGTCATTCCCAGACGTGGTGACCGGTACAATGCACGTGCGGGGGCTACCCACACGCGCTGGTCACACTCTGGGGCTAAAGGAGACGGGGGTTCGTCCCCCGCCTTCTTCGCCCCGCCCGTCTACGCCGGAGGGGAGCGGCAAGAGCATTCTCTTCCCGCTCCCTCTCCGCAGCCTCCCATGCACTCTCGCTTTCAACCATGGCTCGTACCATGGTTGCCAGGGAGAGGCGTCCGCCTCCGAGCGCCGCAACGAGGTCGTGGCGCTTGTTTCGCCAGGTCGGGCACTCCACCAGGGTGTGCTCGGCCGTAATCTCCAATGATTACTGCAAGCAAGGGTTATAGTTTGCGAATGAAAATATAACATCGATAACTTCCATGTAATTTATTATTATTTATTTATTTCTCTCTTCACAACGTTGGTTTAACAACATTTTACTTATATTCCACCATTGGAAGAGACTGGTGCCTGAAGTAGGTTTATGAAGAAACCTGTGTTACAGGTCACCAGGCCCCCCCCAAACCAAAACAATAGAGTAAAACGTTTATAAAAACATGATCTTGAGTAAACATTTAATAGTGCCAAGAAGATCACAAAGAGATGGTTTTTGGCGGGAAAGTCAAGCTGAGCGTCACGCTCATTTTTCATTGGACTTTTAAAATTATTTATTTTAAAATTATATATTTATTTTAAGTGTTTTTTACTAAATAAAAGTGCGTAATTTATGTAGTAAAAAGTGCATTCAGTAAATAATTCATAAAGAACAGTGAAGTATCGCAGCATAGTGGCCGCATCATGACTTTGTCTCAAACCTCCATCGTAACACGGGTCACGCGGCCGTCTTTTTCGACATTGAACAATTCATTACATGACATTGGCTAAATGCACAAACCGTGCGAAGCCATAAAAGAAAGAAAGAAAGAAGAAGATCACAAAGAGACGATCAGTTAAAAGTTAAAGATAACAATACATAATACAGAAAAAAAAAAACAATGTTCTTACAATTGGCCTCCTCTCGGTGAGAGGGAGTGTGCCGTAATCTACCACGCCGGCCCAATGCGGGTTGGTTAGATAGTCAGTCCCCTAAGTCTGACCCCTAAGAGGCGATTGATTCCTCTATTTTGCATTCTAATCTCAGTTTCAAGTATTCAAAAACATCTCTTATTTCCGCATGCATTTTGTCGAGTTTATTTGAGCAATATTCAACGTTGTTTGTGTATGAAGATAGCTACTCCAATAGTGAGGGTAAGCACAAGATCAGTTACTCCAACTTCGTGACAATACGTGTCAAGTACTCAAGTGATTTACACTCGGTCCTCAATAGTGAGTGTATTGGGTAACCTCTTGCTACCGACGCAAATATTTGTTTAATTAACCGCCCGACTGTACCTGAGTGGAGGTTAGTCTAAAGGTGTAGCCAGACTGCGATCGATTGAAAATTAATAAGAAAATGTGTTCACAGTTCCGCCGCCATACAACGTGTGAGAATGAATGCACATTATGAAAGTATTTATTTATTTATGATTATTTAGAATTTTCTTAAAGTGATTTTTATCATTTTTAATATGGGTAATTTTTTCCTATAAATAATTCAGACTACGTAAATTATAGTCATACTCCCGGTAAACAATAAAAAGAAACTAAAATGCTCGAAGTACCTACTACACTAAATCCTTATACGTATGTGAGTACGCTAGAATTATAATGTAAGTAACTAACTTTAGTTTCACGCACAATTAGTATGATTAATTTAATAAATAAATAGAATACTCTTTATTATGTTCACCATATAAATTACGGAACATAAATATGCAGATTGTACAAACGGTGACACAGCGGATTAATAATAAAAATTCAGTGCATACAGTATGATAAAGACATATCTAATATTCTAATTGGGGTGTTTGGTGGTCTTCGTAATTTCTAGGTAATAATAAAGTAGTTGACTAAAAAATAAAATAAATAGTCCGTCAGTCAGATTTCCAAAAAATACTAGACACGTATTTTTTCTTTTTTCATATAAACAAAAAAATGAAGACGACTCAGTGCGTTGAAAACTCGTGTGACGTCACTGCGCGCTACACTTTTTAGCGAGCAGTGACGTCACCAGCCACCACTCCTGATCTATGATGCCTTTTATATTTCTCAATTTGGATTGTTTTGATAAAACAAAATATACGTATCCAATATTTTTCTATAATCTGTATGACGGGCTAAATAGAATCAATGTTTTTTTTACCCAGGAAACATCCCGATTATGATAAAGCCGGTAGAGGCAGTTCTATCTTCAGTTCAATCTGGCACCCGCCTGTTAGACCGTCTAGACTTCCACGAGGGGCCGACACCGGCTTGTTCTGTTAAGGTGCTATGCAATCATTTTGAAGCATATTGCTAATCCATTGCTTTGTATGGTCTAAAAATCTGTCTGCTCAACATCGTAAATAACTCAATGAATGTTGTTGTACTGTTAAATTTAAACCCATCGCTACTGAGAGTATGTTCGCAATTACCCTGCTGGTATCATGCATAGCAGCTGAACTGTAGACAGCCAATGATGACAATTTTTGGCCGTATTACCGCTCTGAACGTTTCACATACATTTAATGTTCCTCCTAGTATTGCAGTAGCTGGAATCGCTCGTGTATATATTATAGAACAAAGAAGGATGTTTGAAGATAAGTAATGAATGTAGCATATTCTTGCCGACGTCGCTAGGGACTGGGTGTGGAGGTCAGATTAGCAGTTGTAAAGTATTCAGCTGAATCCGCTTAGACTGGAATTTGACCCAACATACACAAGGTAACTGTTCCTAAATTACCCTAGGTTAATAATACCTAGTAGATCAGTAACCAAGGGCTGTAAGGCGTCAAGTCAATTGCAGCCCGAGGCGCGCAAGTGCAGCAAGAACGCATATAGTTAGAAGGTGTAATTGATGCTTACACCCAAGCTAACTACTCTGCTTTACATCTAGATTTTGAGGTAAGTAGAAAAAAACCGGTATTACAAGAAATATTGTTAATTGCTGCTTCAGCTTCCATTTTCTTTGAATCAGGAGTGCAGTTTATATTTTCATCACTTGCAGAACTCATGTTTTTACCTACTTAGTACGTAATTATAAAAAAATCCAAAACAAACAATATTTAAAGTAATCCACCTGTTTTCATCTTTTTTTAAAAAAAATATATTTACAATAGCGAAATTAAGCATTCGATGTTTAACATTGATGACTATTATACTCATACGCAGACAGGGCTGAATTGCGAAGCGACCTCTTTTGTAATTGGGCTGAATTAATCTATTGCTAGTATGATGGTTAGATGTACGCAAACTTTTTGAAAGAGTGAAGAGTTTTTTTAAAATTACTTATCGCCTTAGGGCTTTTCGAGCTACATTATTATCCTAGAGCGCTAATTGGTCACCTACAAGCCCCATTTGGGGGCTACGGAGGACCTACTTATCGAATATGAGAGATGTAAAATTTTCGCATTTTCTAATTATGCTAAATATTAGTGTATAGGTTGGTTGTCCTCGTTGGGAAAAGTTTGGGCAAGTGATGATTGTTGCAAGATATACAATAATCGTTGTTCTAGGTAGATCCACATCAGTCTGGATGCACCTTCACAGATTCAGTGGAGCGTGTTCGTGAGGACATTCGCGTACACAATAGATTAGACGAGCGCTCAATAGATAGCTAATCTAACTTTAGTTTTAAGTCAGTGCACTTCGTAAATGGTTTAGTTCGTGAAACTTCGACGGTTTTCAGTACGTGCGTAATTCTCATCGGTAGGTACTGATTACGTGTTCTTTTTTCAAAATTGGCGGCCGTTTTTTATACAACGTTATTTTTTGTTTATGCGAAACCAGCCCCCTAATCGGCAAACACATTGTTGTCAAATGATTGCGACTAGTTGGGTTCGTTTGGACCGAATGGACCAATGGGCGGGCCGAACGATCCCAACTGATACCAACTCAGTCGCAATCATTTGACAAAAATGTGTTCGCCGATTAGGGGGCTGAATATAGTTTGTTCAGGATAAGCAACTGAATCGATTCCAATCATTTTTACACCATGTTATATTTTTTACGAAATACATTTAGAAATTGTTGCAGTGTGGATACCGAGCGGTGGATACAGTGCGCGCGCGTTACAGCTGACGTCAGAGGTCAAAGCATCGCGCCCGCTCGCCTGAGCGGAGCGGAGCTAGCTCATAACTTTGTGGTTTTTCATTATATTAAATATTGTACATAGATTCTTTACTTAAAAATACTGGACACGTGTTTCGGGTTTCGCATGAACAAAAAATAATGTTGTAAGTATATTGTATTTACATTTATATATTTACTAATATTTATAATAATATAAAAGTGAGTTTGTTTATTCCGCTTTAACGCCTAACGCACTGAACGGATTTGGATAAATTTGGCACATAGATGGTCTATAACACTTACACGTAGGATACTCTCGTCTTTATATCCTGATATTCCCACGGAATCGAAACTTACGCCGGTGACACTTTGGGGCATAGTATCTAATATTTTAAATAAAATAGAAGACGTCCTAAATACGGCTTCACCAGAAGCCGTAATGAAGCCGGAATGAGGAGATCCGCAGAAGAACGAGAGTAACCGACATAGCCCGAAGAATTGCAACACTGAAGTGGCAATGGGCTGGACACATTGCCCGTAGGACCGATGCCCGATGGGGCCGACGGGTTCTCGAGTGGCGACCACGCACCGGAAGACGTAGCGTGGGTAGGCCCCCGACAAGGTGGACCGACGACCTGGTGAAGGTCGCGGGAAACCGCTGGATGCGGGAGGCGCAGGACCGGTCGTCGTGGAGAACCTTGGGGGAGGCCTATGTCCAGCAGTGGACGTCTTTCGGCTGAAATGATGATGATGATGATGATGAGAAGCCGTACGGAGGACGCGTCTGAGCAGTTGTGTTGCGATGTGTGCCGGGTACGATGCGCCAAATGTTGTTTTGTTGGGAGTTTGGTCGTGGAGGGTCTTCAGATCAATCTCCCTTTGGCGCAGCGTCGTGTTGTTGGGTTTAATATTGCTTCACCTCGCTCTACTGCCGTCTTCCTTCCTATTCGCTCAATTTTTCTGAGTGAATAGGCTCTTAATAAACTAGCGCGCTTTACCATCAACGATCGCATCACTGCTTATCATCAGGCGGGATTGCGGTCAAGCGCTAGTATATAATTATTAAAAAAACAACAATGCAACATTAAACTCCTCTTTTTAGACAAAAGAGTTAAGACACAGTTGTGTAGTTCACATTTCAGGCAACTTTGGTTTCGCCGGTATGCGGACGCGGGACGACGCTAATAAATCATTTTCCACCATAAAAGAGGAATATTAAATCGAAGGAGGGGAGCGAAAATGAACGAATGAGTGAAGGGAACGGGGCGATGTGAAAAATTGGGCCGTAAAAAGGCAATCCCAAATGCGCCAAAGCGATGAATAGTGAGCTATTTTCAATTACCTACGTCTAGTGTGTCCGGGTTGTCTGCATGGGAAATTGCCCGCATATTAATGACTTAACGTTTTATTATTTCTTGAATGTTTAATTGGTTTTTAAATAAAGTTAATTGAGTGTGACTTTTTGAGAAAATATCAATGATTTATTAATTAGAAAGTTTAGTAATACTTTTTATGGATTGGATGAAATTAATAAAGTTATTTTTATTATTGCGGGCTAGTTTTATAAAGGCTGTCTCTGACATCAACGCACAAACGAGTATCATGGATCCAGTACATGATTCTGAACCCCCCAGTGGTGGAATTTTTCGTCGCTATTTTCCTGATTTAAAAAAAAATAATATGCAGTTTTTTTTTACTTTAAACCGTTCATAATTGCTATACCTTTATAACCCAATAAGATTTTAAAGTAAAAAATAATTAATTCGCTAATTACACAAAAAAGCGCAATGTGAACAACACTCGAAAAACTATCCTATCAGCTGATTTAATAGAGTTCATATCAGGGGTCAACGTCATACCCACAAACACGCGCGGCGGCACGCTTGCAACGTTCAAAGGCCGAGCCGACACAAAACACTGTTATTTCTGTAACCGCTCATTAACGATATAAATGACTGTCATAATTTTATTAGTGGCATGCGGTATAGCCTTCTCGCGAAGTTTGCGTTATGATGCCAGATACACCCTGTACAATATTAAACACTTGCATTTAAATAATCTGTTGGTAATGAGCCAAATATATGGATTCACTAGATAAATATCTGTACATACATAATCTACATAATCCTCCAAATCCTAAGACCTCTGTAAGAGGTAGGGCGCCGTAACCTACCACGCGGGCATAGTACGTTTTTTTTTTTAATAAATTAGAAACCAGCGCTTAACCGCAATCCCGCCTGATGGTAAGCAGTGATGCGATCGTTGATGGTAAAGCGCGCTAGTTTATTAAGAGCCTACTCACTCTAGCCTTGAAGACACTCAAATTGCAGTGTGACGGGAACACCGTCGCTGGCAAATTGTTCCAGTCAAACATATAACTCACAATCAGAAATTTCTAAACCCGGCACAGCTACTTGTAGGTTATACAAATATTTGTTCCGTGCGAACAGTGTCGTTAAATACACTGCGCGAAAAGAAAACGTAAGCAGAAACAGATGAACTTTTCCAAAACTTGACTTAATCGGCTTATGTAGTTTTAGCCACTGGGTTCTGGGGACTTGACCAACTTTTCGGCTGTCCGTGTTGCTGTTGGGGGACAATGACACCCGGAAAGTTTGAGATATTATATTGTAGAATTTTCCGGGACTTAGCATATAGGGTTAGGTTAGTTCTCTTTGAGCAAAATTCTGAATTTGAATAAATAGTAAGAATTAGGTTTTTTGCCAAGTCTGGATTTAATATACAGTTTGCAGTGGATAAAGTAGATCGGTACGTATCCTTTACATAAGAACACATAACGCATCTGCCCTTCCTGAAGACCATCACTAATCTAACTAACTAATCTAGCTTTCGGTCTTCTATAGGATGCATTCTGGTGAGTGTGCAAGGGAATTGCATGATTTAATTCCCCCATCTCCGTTCCACCATCGGACGACCCATCGTACGGCGACTTTCCATCCTTACATTGTCAACACCACTACGATCCGGACGAAGCGTTTCGCTTACCCGGCCGGCCCACTGCCACTTAAGTGTTGCAATTCTTCAGGCTATGTTCCTTTCTCTCGTTCTTCTGCGTATCACCTCATTTCTGATTTGATCACGTAGTGAAACCCCAAACATAGCTCTCTCCATTGACTTTTGAGCGACCTTGAACTTTCTTATAAGGCCCATTGTTAGCGACCACTTCTCAGTTCACTACGACAATGCATTTCTGTAATCATCTTACCGTTAAAATTTTGGTATAGAGAACGTGGAGTGAGCTGTTAATTCCAACTAATGCCTAGGGATTTACACTATTGACAGATTACTCTGAATTTTATTCAACTTATTTTTTTTTTTTTTCGTGGGGTAAATCCTCATGGATACCCTCCGTCTGGGAATAAGGGAAGGTTATGTCGAACTCCTACGGACTCAAACCCCACTATTCCTTCGAGTTCCATGAGTCGGGGGGCCGGAAGATACTAATACATTCGACGCACCCCCATCTGGTATCAGCCCGCAATACCTAGCGGGCGCCATCACCAAGTGCGGCCGTTCTCCAACCGCTCATAAATTTACTTCTCCTAACTTTTCGCGGCGCGGCGGTCGCAGGAAACCGCTTTATGCGGGAGTCGCAGGACCGGTCGTCGTGGAGAACCTTGGGGGAGGCCTATGCCCAGCAGTGGATGTCTTTCGGCTGAAATGATGTTGATGATGAACTTTTTACGATTAGATTTATACAGAATCGATCGGTAGCTGTCGAAACCATGCTGCCCGTTGAAGCATATGAATATACTACACTAGTCTACAAAAACTAAAGAAATTTCCTAAACTTAAAACTTGAGTAGAATGACTTCTGAAGGCTCCAGGCTAAACCAGTTACAGGATTATGAAGTGAACTTAAGTTGTTAGACTTCCTTGAAAGTTGGAGGTAATTTTAAAGAGTGAAGACGTTGTTAATAATGTCTGCTACTAGATTAGTTAACTTTCTCATTACGAAGAAAATATGATATCATAATAACGCCTTTAGACTTGATCTGAACATAAAAGTAGTATCAACATCATAACTATAAAAGTTCTACCTATTGCGTATAGAGGCTACTACTCTACTGTGCCATGCTATCCTGGTCTGTGAGAATCTCTCTGTCATATTTCTCGTGATCTTCTGTAGGTCGTCTGCTCGCCTGGTCGTTGGTCTGATAGCGCTTTATCTACTGTCGCACAGCAAATAACATAGTAAGGTTTGCTAGGGCAAGACGGTGAACCGTTTTCATCACTTTTAGCTTAAAGTATTAAAGGTGGTATTTAGGGCCTACTTCTCACTAACCACATTACCAATACCCAAATTCACTATGACCACTTAATGATTCCATTTTTTTTTTAATAATTATAAACTAGCGCTTGACCGCAATCCCGCCTGATGGTAAGCAGTGATGCGATCGATGATAATAAAGCGCGCTAGTTTATTAAGAGCCTATTCACTCAGAAAAACTGAGCGAATAGGAAGGAAGACGGCAGTTGACCGAGGTGATGTAATGTTAAACCCAACAACACGACCAACGATACTGCGCCAAAGGGAGATTGATCTGAAGACCCTCCACGACCAAACTCCCAACACAACAACATTAGGCGCATCGTACCCGGCACACATCGCAACACAACTGCTGCAATTCTTGAGGCAATCCGGCCAATGAAGCAGTAAATAGACTAAGGTAAAAGAAAGAGCCAAAACTAGGTAAGCTCTGGAACTGTTTTACCTGTAATGAGTTTCAAACATAATTTTATTTCTCATAGCATTTTGGAAGAGGACGTATTTTTAAGCTATTGCATAGCTTCTATCGCGGGCCTTGAGCGCGGGGACCGAATCCAGAAATTCCGTAACGAAAAAACCTCACGCTCCCCATCGTCTAACGTCGTTTCAGTTCGGCAGTCTTCGGCGACTACATCTTTTGAAAACAATTTATAGATTCTCAAAAAGAGCATGCATATTGCAGGGCGCGAACTCAGTTCTACACACTTGCCATGTTACTGATAGTCGCGATGTGCTAAACTTGCGATTAATTTTCTCTCTGAAATAGGTCTTCTATAGAGATATGTCACAGATGTCATCGAGGTTGTCATGGCTACCCTAAAAACTTTTCATATAATTAATTATTAAGTACTTTTATTCAAATTAATTTAGTAGTGTTTTTATAAAATAGCTTTTTTTTAACGGAAAAGCTAAGATGAATGTCACGCTAATTTTTCATTGGACTTTTAAATTATTTATAGTGTTGTTTACTAAATAAAAGCGCGTGATTTTATAGAGTAAAAAGTGCTCACGCGGCCGTTTTTTCAATTGTTGCAAGAATTCAAAAGACTGTCTTTAAATAGTGTTCAGACGATTGCTCAAAGTGTATTACATTTCATTAGTAATAGAAATGGCATTTCAATAATGACTTTCAAGTCTAAATAGTCATAAATACGATTTACAAGATTCAGTTACGAGACAAACAAATGTGTTACTTCTTACCGAAACTTGCATGACGCATGATAATCCAATTGAAATACCTAATTTTAATTGTATTGTTCAGTTCAAACGAGATACTGTTTCAAAAGGTGGGGTAGCTATTTACCAAAATAAAAATGATATTACTAATATTATGACTCCGAATATTGAAATAAATATTGCACACGTTAGCGATGTTAATGTTAGGCGCTCAGTTGTTGGAGATATTTGTGCGTGCTTATGCAAACTTAGAAATGGCCTACAAATAGTTATGGTAGCAATTTACATTTCTCCGAATCCAAAATTGTACGAGGTAGAGCATTTTATTCATCGCACTTTACTGGAGTACACTGAAGAAGGCTCGAAAATACTTGGTACAAATGGTAATAAATTTCCACTTATCTTGGCTGGCGATTTCAACATTAACTTCGCTGATAAAAAATCAGAGCGGTTGACAACTTTTCTATCAAAAACATTGAATTTGAAAATGAATAATGATCCACAAGAGTCCACAACAAAATATGGGACCACCATTGACGCGGTATTTTCTAGGTATTTAGAGGATATTAAGTCGCAAACTTATGTTTCTTATTTCAGTTATCATAAACCTATAGTTTCAATGATAAATATTCCTGAATAACCAACAGCTACTGTAAGGTAATAAAACCCACATGTATTGTAAAATAATAAAAATATTTTAAATAATATGAACTTTTTATTTATTTAATAAAAGAAAATTTTGTTTTCTTATCGGTCACCACGCTCAAAAAGTGTAACTTGAATTAATATCAAAGTAAAAGAAATACTGCATAAATAAAATAAATAAATAATTATAATTGCATAAATTGATACAAAATGCTATGCAATAGCTTTACCGCGGCAGTCCCCGAGTGCCACACGTCTTTTTTATTTCAGGTTTATTAAGTTAACCGTACTTTATACAGTATGTTAAGAAAACCCTGTCCGACCCATAAGGATAATAAAGGTTAGGTAAACACATGACCAAATCTAATATATAAAATTCTCGTGTCACGGTGTTCGGATTTAAACTCCTCCGAAACGGCTCGACCGATTTTGATGAAATTTTTTGTGCTTAACCGGTATCTATGAGAATCGGCCAACATCTATTTTTCATCCCCCTAAATGTTAGGGGTAGTCCACCCCTAAATTTATTTTTTTATTTTTTAGACAAAATTTTTAATTTCTATTTTTTTATGATACAACATACAAAAATACATACAATCCCCAATTTTCACCCTTCTACGATCAACCCTTATTTTTTAATAGCCATTTTAGTAATTTAATCTATTATTTATATGGCAAAACAATGTTTGCCGGTCAGCTAGTATAATATAAAATTTTATGTAATCATTATAGTACCTATACAAATGAATTTTGAAATAATCTTTTTTTCCCGCGAATTAATTCCAACTTCCCCGAAATTTGGTAATTTTTAAAAAAGTGACAACACCGGTATTATTATGAGCGAATAGCGATGCGACCACGTGCCGCGTGCCCTGCCGCCCGCCCCCCGCGGAAGGGTGCATATCGCACATTTATTAAGTTACCTCTTTTTGCGAAATAATATTTATTTTTTTAGGGGGATTTTTTTTTTAAGTTTAGCCCGGTTTTGTATCCATTAGTAGAATCAGTTATCGATACCTAACAACACCTTCACGGGTCGGACAGGGTTTTCTTAACATACTGTATAGTTGTTATAATACCTACTAAAAGTTTTTTTTTTTTTTTTTAAATATGGTGCCCCACACTAGGAATTACTCCTGTATCGTGGGTGCGTTTACAAACATTTAAAGTCATATACACAAACACCCAGACCCGGAACAACTAATAAAGGTCATACAAATATTTGTTCCGTGCGTAATTAAATGAACAGTATATTTATTGAAATTATTGTTTGACAGTCATGGTGGCCTAGTGTTTAAGACACCAGCCTCTCAAGTATGAGTGTGCGGGTTCGATTCCAGGCCAGGCAAGTACCGGGGGTCGCGGGCACACAAAGCGGGGACTCTGCCTGCCCACTAAGTAACCCCAGGGAAGACGGTGGCATAGTGGTCAAATGCTGCCGTGCATAGGACGTTTAGGAGAAGCCCTCTTAGTCTCTCCTGGGATGCGCCTTACAGGCGTTGCGCAGGATGGGTTCCGGAATTGGTTTTTTAAGAGGAACCGGGACCAGGGACTAGGCGCAGATGGTGATCACCGGGGTGTTTTTAGTGAGGTAAAAATCCCACACTACCGGACCTCATTCCTCGGGGGTCGGGTGCCTTTTGAAAAAAAGGCCAGGCAAGTACCGATGTAACTTTTCTAAGTTATATGTACTCTCTAAGTACACCTTGGACTCCAATAACTGATTAAAAGGTGAAGGAAAACATCTTGAGAAAACCTGGACTTTAAGTCTGAAATCACCAACCCGCATTGAGCAAGCGTGGTTATTAAGCTCAATCCTTCTCTATATGAGAGGAGACCTGTGCCCAGCAGTGGGACGATAAAAACGTTGTGATGATGATTGTTTGACCACCACACAAACTCACCACTTTTAGTTTTCTTTTTAATTGCATTATGAAATATTTTAGTTATAAAAAAAAACATATCACAACACCATGGCTCGATAAACGAGATAAGAAACATTTTAAAAATATTTCTCCAAGGGTTAAAAAAAATTACAAAAGTGCATAAGAGTAGAACTTTTTTGTATTTTTTATAAAATAAGTTTATTTCATATCGTTTTGGCTTACGTTGCATGTGGAAGGCTCCACACTTCCTTTACATTATGAATATGTCAGCAACAGTAACACAAATGAAAGAAAACATAACAAAACACGTCATTCATACACATGGCTTCGGAATTTGAAGTCAAGTGAGAATATCCTTACCATATACAATATCTTTGGTCTACACTTCGACGACAAAACCTGCATTAAATCTTGCTGCAGACCCTAGAGCAAGATTAACCCGACATTACACCGAAGTTATCCCGGACGTCAGCCTGCAAGAGATTCGATTGGCGCTCAAACAGCTTAAAAACAACAAGGCGCCGGGCGATGACGGAATAACGGCTGAGCTACTGAAGGCGGGCATGGCACAGAAGTGTGGTGGTACTGTTTTTCAAAAAGGGTGACAACACCTTTTTTAATAACTACAGACCCATCTCACTTCTGAGTCATGTCTATAAGTTGTTTTTGAGAGTCCTCACGAATCTTCTCGCCTGCAGGTCTGACGACTTCCAGCCTCCCGAACAAGCCGGTTTCCGAAAGGGCTTCCGCACAGTAGACCATATACTTACGCTGCGGCAGGTTTTACAGAAGACCGAGGAGTATAACCTACCCCTTTGCTTGGCGTTTGTGGACTACGAAAAAGCCTTTGATTCGATCGAGACCTGGGCTGTACTGCAGTCTCTCCAGCGGTGCCAAGTAGACTATCGGTATATGGATGCGCTGAAGGGTTTTTACGAAAATGCCTCCAAGTCAGTCCGAATACAGGACCAGACCTCGAAACCAATACCTCTGCAGCGTGGTGTCAGACAGGGAGATGTTATCTCCCCGAAACTGTTCACCGCTGCATTGGAGGTTGTCTTCCAGGTTCTGGACTGGAAAGGACTGGGTATCAACATCAATGGCGAGTACACACCTTCGGTTTGCTGATGATATCGTAGTCATGGCTGAGACCGCGGAGGTCCTGAGTACACTGCTCGAAGACGTCAGTAAAAGAAGCCTCCGAGCGAGTCGGTCTTAAAATGAACATGGACAAGACGAAAGTCATGTCTAATGCCCATGTTGTACCGACTCCTATAAAGATTGGAGACTCTGTTCTCGAAGTTGTTGACAGTTACGTGTACCTGGCACAAACTATCCATTTTTTTTTTTTTTTTTTTGGTTTAGCCTTTCTTTCCCTTCTTGCATGGCAAGAAATTTTTTAATCTTTTGTTTAGCAGTTATTCTTTTTGTCTCCGCTCATTATTTTTTGCGGCTGTCAATCTTTTCCGGGTCGCTCTTTTCCCGTTTGCGTTCTGTCTTTTTGTTTACATCTTTATACTTATTTCTATTTACATACTTTGTCTTGCGTCATCTTATTATACTATTTATACTTATCTATCTCTATTCCAGAATATTCTTTTCTGCTCACATCTCCCGCCAACAGTGCGCTGGCTGTGCCGCTACCTCGTTTTGTTGCGCTCTATGCATATCTTTGCAACCTTGAGGCAGAACCGCTCCAGATACGGCCTGGAGTGCTTGTCTGCCATTAGATCAGCGATGGTTGTCTCATTAAATATTCTTCCAGTACTTACTTCCAGGCCGTATCTGTCGCGGCTGTGCCTCGGACATTCAAACAATATGTGCTGTACCGTTTCACTTGCCTGTGTGTCACACACACAGGCCGGACTATCTTTTAACTTAAAACGATGCAGGTACGCGGCGAAGCCGCCGTGACCCGTCAGGATCTGCGCCCAGATAGACGTCCTGTCGAGGCACTTCAGGACCTTGCGCGCGCGCACCACATCGGGGAAGAACATTCGCGTGACCCCAGCCGTGGCCCCGCCGGTGTACCTCCCGTTCCAGACAGCTACTGTGCCCTCTCTCAAACGTCGCTTGACGTATGAGACTGGACACCTGTCATACGCTGGGGCGACCCTGGACTGGGCCGCCGCCTGCCTAGCCAATTCGTCGGCGCGCTCATTGCCGGGGATCCCGACATGAGCTTTCACCCAGAAGAACCGGAGGATTTTACCACTCCCCTCTTGCTCCCTGATATTCTTACGAATATGGGTAGCAAGGGGGTGGTGCGTTTCCGGGTTTCGGATCAAGTCGAGCGAGGATCGAGAGTCGCTGAGCACCGCCGCGCAGTCGAAGCCTCTCAGGACAACCAGGTCCGTAGCCCTGGCTATCGCGAGCAGCTCCGCCTGAAAGACGGTACACATCGGCTCCAACCTCATTCGCTTGGTCCGAATCTCGGACCCATCCCGCCAGTATGAATATGCCGCCCCGACCCCCTCATCCGATTTACTACCGTCTGTGTAAATCAGATGAGCGGGGAGCTGTAGCTGAGCCACAGTTTCGGGGAGCATATTCTCCAGACACTGATAATCAACATCTGGCTCACTGGCGGGGTGAGGGGCCTCCGTAAAGGCCCTACGCTCCTCCAGTTCGCGGGATTCCAGCTCAGCAATCGGACGTCCCCGTTTGCACTCAAACAGCCGGGCGACCTCCAACACTCGAAGATCGAGCGGGAGGAGACCCGACAGCGTGAGTGCTGCATTGAGCGACACCGTACGATGTGACTTGGCGATCTTCTGTGCAAAGCCCCTTTGGACGGTAGCAAAGGTTCTTTGCACAGAGATCTTCTCGGCGGCTTTCGCCCAGGAGCTCGCGCCGTACAGGATCGTCGGTTCGACGACTGCGGTGTATATCGTCCTGATGATCTCCGGACACAAGCCCCAATCCACCCGAGCCATCGCCGACAGTTTCCTATACAGGTTAGTTGCCTTGCAACAAGCATATGAAATATGCTTGTTGAAGGTCAACTTACTGTCGACGATGACTCCGAGGATCTTGAGCTCGGTCACCATCGAGATGTCAACGCCACCCATCTGCACGACCGGAGTGTCATATTTAAGCTTCCGCGTGACGACCATCGCCAGAGTCTTCTCGGCGGAGAAGCGGAGCTTATTCATGACACCCCACTCGTGCACACAGGCTAAAGCGGCATTGGTATCCCGCTGGATCCCGAGCGCCGTGTGCCCAGAGAACACCAGCACGATATCATCCGCGAACGCCTGCACGTACGCGCCCAGCGCATCCAGGTTGTCCAGCAGAGGGTCCAGCAGCATGTTCCAGAAGAGAGGCCCACCGATGGAGCCTTGGACACAGCCCTTGGTCTGGGGCTTCCGCATCGTCTTCCCCGCGTAGCGCACGACTACGCTCCGGTCCCTGAAGTAATCCTCGACAAGACGCCTAAGATTAACGGGAATAACTTTCTCTATCATTCTGCACTTTATAGCAGGCCACCATGCATTATCAAACGCCCCCTCGATGTCAAGAGAGACTATCAGGGCGATCTCCTTCTTGTGGAGGATGCCTCTGACGTGTTGTATCAGGTCGTACAGCGCGTCCTCCGTGCTCCGCTGCGGTACGAAGCCGTATTGCCGCGCATTGGACTTGGGTAAGAAGTGCCAGCGGATTCGCCGGCACAGGATTTTCTCCAAAATCTTGCCCAGGATGGAAAGTAGTCCAATGGGGCGATACGACTTTGCGCGGGCATAGTCTGGACGCGCCGGCTTCCTTAGCACCACGACAGATGCCTCCTTCCACGGCGCTGGGAAGCACGCCAGGTCAAGACACCGGTTCAGGATGGCCAGGAATAGCTGGATATCCTGGTTAATTACCCGGCAGCATATATCGCTCGTAAAACCATCCGGACCCGGTGCCTTCTTAGGGTTGAAGCTACGCAGAGTCCGGACCAACTCCCCCCTGGTAATCGGGGGGTCGTCGGTCTCTCCCGGTAGGCGCATGCTGACCAGATCCGCCCGACCTCTGATGACGGTGTGGACCTCAGAGTCCACAGAAGCGTCATCATCGGCGAAGAATGTTCCGGCCAGCAGCGCGACCGATTGATCCGGGCTCTGCACAACTCCACCCTCCACGAGTAGCTGGTCCTCGTGGCGACCTGACGCCCTTCTCAGCACCCGAAAGATACCGTCCCACATAGACTCCCTTTCTTGCATCGAGCAGAACTGCTTCCAGCTCGCAGTTTGGGCGCTGACTGCCCTCCGCTCGTACTCCGCCTTGGCACTCAGGTAGTCATCCACTACATACTGCCTGCGACGCGGCGCGGCACAGCGGATCCTGCGCCGCTTTGTGTTCACGTCGCGCCGCAGCCTTTCAAGCTCGTCGTTCCACCAAGGAAAGCCCTTCTTGGGTTGGGGTGGTCTGTACGGGGGGATAGCCCTCCCGCACGCTTCGGCTACGGACTCAATGTAGTCCGAGACCACCCCTTCAAGCTCGCCCTTTGTTTGGGCGTTGGATATCCGCTCCAGGGTGAGCCCTCGAGCGGATATCCCGCTTTGCATTTCCTCGGTGAGACGACCCCAATCAGCCTTCCGGGTGTTGAAGCGCCGACTCGTCCACCGGGTGTTACCCCCGGAGGGCACCTTGAGACCCAGAACCACACGTATCGCCCGATGATCAGAACTTGTCACGGAGTCGTCCATTTTCCACTCAAGGACGCTTCTCAACAGCCCCTGGGTGCAGACGGTAACATCGACATGACTCGTGTACCGCCTGCCCCCACGGACCGTGTCGAAGGTGGGGACGACTCCTTCGTTCAATACGTGTAGCTCCATATCATCAAAGAACCCCCTCAGGGACTCCCCCCGAGAGTCCTCCTCGACGCTTCCCCACCACGGACTCCATGCATTCCAGTCCCCTCCCATGAGGATCCTGCCAGTGCCGACCCGGCCCATGAAGTCACGTATCTGCAGAAGGTACGGCTCGATATCCTCCGTGCCCTCAAGGTATACAGAGACAGCCGCCACGGTCCCATCGCCCGCCTTTAAAACGACAGCCACAATATTCTCGGTGATGATTAGAGGGTTCACAAGAACCTCCAAGTCATCCCGGAACACCATGACTGCCGCCTTGACGGGTTTGGTCCTAGCAGACTCCCTCTGCACCACCCTAACGCCACGGAAGCTACCGACCCGCCCCTCCGCGCCAACGTAAGGCTCCTGGACCAGGGCGACACCGACACCACCCCCATGGGCGGACATGACTAACTCCTGAGTCGCAAGGCGGCCGCGCTGGAGGTTGGCCTGTAACGCTATAAAGCGATCCTTGCATTCACTATCCACTGCGGGGCCCTCAGCAATAGTTTATGGAGGAGCGCGCGATACCGTCCCACTTCTGCCTTATCGGACAGCCGCCGTCGAACGCGTTGTGTCCCGCCGTCTGCAGTCCGGCCCGGTCGCAGTTCACGCAGACTGGGGCCTTCCCGTCCACGCGGGAGGGGCACTTCGCACGGACGTGCTCCCCCCCGCAGTGGGCGCAAAGGTCCACCTTCTGCTTGCAGAATCTGCGGCCGTGGCCGTACCCCAGACACCGGGAACACAAACTATCCATTTAGGAAGGTCCAACTTTGAGATAGAGGTCAATCGTCGAATCCAAATCGGCTGGGCTGCTTTCGGGAAGCTACGTAGAATCTTCAAACGCGAATATTATTCACGTTATTCAAAAACGAATATACAATAACCATAGACACCGACTTCCGAAATTATTTTTCACTTTGTAGTAGTTTTTGGAAGTCGGTTGTTTTTTTTTCGTAAAAAAGCTTTTATTTTACACTTTTTAGTTGTGAATAGTACTATGTATTCAGTTGCATCCGGTCAGACTGGAAGCTGATGCAAATATAGTTGGGAAACGACGTAATTTTTGTTTACTTTAATTTTTAGCCCTAAATTTGAAGAATTACCTCGACTGGCCATGATCTTCATCATCAGATTTACTGCAGACCATTATTTTAACCCAATGGGTGCAAAGTTCTCATCAATATAAATGAATTAAGACCAAACACAAAGTAGCTACTGTAAGCCGTTGAGGAGTTCCTGGAACTGGCCTTTGTCTTCATCATCAGAGCTCTTATGACAGTTACAATCCATCTAGGTATAAAGTTCTTCTCAATACAAATTAATCTAGCCCAAACACAAGGTAGCTGCTGTGAACTGTTGACGAGTTTCTTCGACTGTCTCCCAGCTCCATCATCGGATCTACTCCTGACTTTTATTAAATTGCAGTGTTTTAAAATACTTAATGAAAATACTAAGAAATGCACTAGTCGCCCCTACGATTTTTGAAAGTTCCCCATGATTTCTCTGGTCTTCCATCATCAGATCCCGATGTTGTTATCACGGGACCACTTTGGAAATATCTTCTTTCCAACGAGAAAAGAAATATCAAAATCGGTTCATAAACGACGAAGTTATCCGCGAACAACATAAAAAAAACCATATATACGGTCGAATTGAGTAACCTCCTCCGTTTTGAAGTCGCTTAAAAAGTCTTCGACCAGTGTGTGTTGCCAGTGATGACTTATGGAATTGAGATGTGGTCGCTAACAATGGGCCTTATAAGAAGGCTCAAAGTTACTCAAAGGGCAATGGAGAGGGACATACTTGGGTTTCACTGCGCGATCGAATCAGGAATGAGGAGATCCGCAGAAGAACGAGAGTAACCGACATAGCCCGAAGAATTGCAACAGGCAGTGGGCCGGGCACATTGCCCGTAGGACCGATGCCCGACGGGGCCGACGGGTTCTCGAGTGGCGACCACGCACCGGAAGGCGCAGCGTGGGTAGGCCCCGACAAGGTGGACCGACGACCTGGTGAAGGTCACGGTAAACCGCTGGATGCGGGAGGCGCAGGAACGGTCGTCGTGGAGAACTTTGGGGGATGCCTATGTCCAGCAGTGGACGTCTTTCGGCTGAAATGATGACGATACAATATCCTTCATCTGTATAACAGCATAAATAGTTGCTGAACATACGAAAGCGTGTATATCCGGCAGCCCTTAGAGAGGAGCATTCTAAAAAAATTATTTAGATCTCGCTGTATATCAGCTACATAACACCATTTACTAAGATATACCTACCTACCAAGCCACCATTTTGTTTTCCGCCTCCCCGTTATTTGTTCCATTAGCTAAAAGTTTAAATGATTAAATATTCGCTTTCCGAAGCACTGAACTTTTCAATAGCTTCATTCACTGCGTCCGCTATATTACGTCTCTTTGAGCTTCGAGAAAATTCCAGTTTCGTCTCGCATTTCTTGACTCCGTTCATTACTGAACTGTAAAATAAATGTACTATTACAGGCAAACAAAGTGAGCGATATACGCGTAGGTATGGGTGGGGTGAGCAAGCTAATTAAAAAAAAAAGGTTAAATACTTTGATACTAAAGTACGGTTACGGTTAGAGCAGTGGTTAAGCTATTGACTGCTCAGCTGGGTGTCGCGGGTTCGATTCCCGCACGGGACAAATATTTGTATGACCTACACGTAGTTGTTCCGGGTCTGGCTGTTTGTGTATGTGAGTTTATATGTTTGTAAAAAGCACCCACGATACAGGAGAAATTCCTAGTGTAGGGCAACGAAAAAAAAAAAAGTCCCGTCTACACGCTCCGTCTTGCCTGCGCAGTCCAGTAGGCCTAATATGAGTTTTCATTACGAAACTGGATCGTCAATATCGAGCGCGTTTGACTCAGCGATTGGCCCGCTTCAAGGTCGTAAGAACTCGACCGAAGCGGACCAATCACTGAGTCAAACGCGCTCGATACGATCGAACGAGTTTCGTATTGAAAACTCATACTAGGCCTACTGGACTGTGCAGTCCTGACTATACAAAGTCAGAACATTCTGGACTGCGCGCGCTACCGTCTTGCCGTCCATACACAGGCGCTTACCTGCGCAAAATGGTTTGCACAGGCATGCTCGCAGGTAAGACGGAGCGTGTAGAAGGGGCATAAAACAGAGAGTATAGTATAAGAAAGCTTTTAAAAATACTACAACGGTCCCGTTGCCCATATTCACAAACTAAATTAAATGTAAACTCAGTGCATTTCTTTCTTTTTATTTTATTAAGAAAAGGACAAAACATAATACATATTTCAGTTTAGACCTGTCAAATTAGTCCGCGCCTAACGTAAATTGATGTATTTTTTGGTCGCCATGTTTATAATCACGTCTAAACTGTCTATGGAATATTTTATTTGACAGGATTAGACTAAAATGTTATCTTCTATCCTTTTCTTAATGAAATAGATAGAAACAGATGTTTTTAAATTAAAGTTAGTTTAGTTTGCGTACAAGATAATCGGCGCCAGCTGTAAATAAAAGTGAAATTGGTGTCGATGACAACGTGAAAACTAGGAAACTTGATGATTTACTTAAATCATAGAAGAGCAAACACACTCACATATTATATGCATGAAGTATAGAAATAATAATATCTTTACCACACAACACTGTCGATAATTACTTACTCCACAATAACAATTTTATTTTATTTCAATCATAGGCATATCACATACATTAAACTTATGCTAGAATAATCTTAATAACTAAAGGACTAATAATGTGACATAACAATAGACATGACAATAGGGTAGTTGACTAAAAAAAAACGAATTAGTCCATCAGTCAGATTTCCAAAAAATACTAGACACAGAGATTATATTTGTAAATTTTTATTGATTTGATAAAACAAAATATACGCATATTTTTCTATAATCTGAATGACGGACTAAATTGCATCAATTTTTTTTTCCACGAAACATATCTATTACGGCGTACAAAGCGTTGATTTATGTACTTACCTATCTTGTGCCTTGAAAATTATGTTACACTAAACTAAAACTAATACAAACAAAAGAGATTAAAGTAAGTCAGACAGTAACACATATTAAGAGCAAAAGTCAAGAACATAAAAAATAATGATTGAAATTAACAATAATAATATACATTATGTAAAGAAAACCCTGTCCGATCCGTGAATGTATTGTTAGGTATTCGATAACTGATTCGACTAATGCCCACAAAGCCGGACTAAACTTAAAAAATCCCGTTAAAAATAAACATTATTTCGCAAAAAGAGGCAACTTAATTCATGTGCGGTAGGCAATTCATGCGCGGGCGACGGGGGGCAGGGCAGGCGGTACGTGGTCGCATCGCTTATAATAAATAATACCGTAAAAATGGTGTTGTCACTTTTTAAAAATTACTAAATTTCGGGGAAGTTGGAATTAATTCTCGGAAAAAAAGATTATTTCAAAATTCATAAGTATTGTTACTAAGGATGATTACGTAAAATTTTATATCATATTTGGTCCTGTGTTTACCTAATCTTTATTGTCCTTATGGGTCGGACAGGGTTTTCTTTACATATTGTATATAAGAAACTATTAAAAAAAAAGTAAGTTGGCAAGGATAGTGGGATTTGTGATGTTTTTGAATTTGAACACTTGATCTTTTTTCAATGGGTAGGTTAGCCAAAAATATGTATATAATTAATATTAGTCATTTTAAAGCGGAATAAGTATAGTTCTTCATAGGAATGAAGAACGTTCAAAAAACTTTACGGATACTGGAACACTTTATTATCCTATTTTATTACCCTATCCTTCCTACTGCCTTTTTGTCGACCTCCGTGGCGCATCGGTCAACACGCCTGCCTGCGACGTGGAGCCCTCGGGTTCGATCCCCGGTCAGGTCATTATGGAAAACGATCTTTTCCTGATTGGCCTGGGTCTTGGATGTTTATCTATATATGTATCTATTATAAATATAGTATCGTTTAGTTAGTATCCCATAACACAAGTCTCGAACTTACTTTGGGGCTAGCTCAATCAGTGTGATTTGTCGATATTTATATTTACTGCCTACTAATATTATTACAAATACATATTACAAATTCACCGGTGATAGGCCACAACATCGGCTGCTGGCAGAAGTTACCACCCACCAGACAAAGTCTTGCCACCAAGTGATTCGTCGTGTTCCGGCATGATGTCTGGTGAAGCCGAACGGAGGACGGGTCTGAGCAGTTGTGTTGTTGTTGTGTAGGGCGTTTGGCCGTGGAGGGGCTCTAGATCAATCTCCCTCTGGCGCAGCGTCGTTGGTCATGTTGTTGAGTTTAACATTGCATCACGTCGCTCAAATGTCGTCTTTCTTCCTTTTCACTTATTTTTTTTTTGAGTGAATAACCTCAGCGCACTTTACCTTCATCGGTTGCATCACTGCCTACCATCAAGCAGGATTGCGGTCAGGCATTAGTTTATAATTATAAAAAAAAAAAAACAATCGCGAAAGCTTATGAAGATGTATGAATGTATGGATAAACGTTACTCTTTCACGCCTACACTTCTCTACGGATTTGAATGAATTTTGGCATATAGTTAGCTAATGGCCGGGAATAATACATAGGATAGTTTTTCCAGACATTTCCACGAGATTGGTACTTACGCGGGTGAAACCGGAAAACGCAGATAGTTCAAAATATTGGCACAATTTGTTTTTATAGTAGTTACAAGTTAGCTGCTTGCATACTCAATAGGTTGCTCGGCTGTACCTACAATTTGCAGTAGTAAGGAGCTGACTAAGTTTTTGCCGATTTATAACAGCAACTGTAGAAATGTTGCCTTTATTAGTCAATTTTTGCAAGCTTGGTAAAACTAAGGATTATTTCACGGAATCGAGTTACAGTTCATTGCGACTCTGCTGTTGTTTCTAAAAGTGTAATGGAATAGTTAGAATATTCATGTTTAAATAACAAACTTACTAGAAACTTCAGTGGGTGGTTGTGCACACGATAGCACATCAACCTATTGTACCACAATCTAACAAATTATCTATTCGTATTTCAACCTTATAGCTAAAGAATAAAGGCTCATGATTGATTGGGAATATTTGACGGTTTGGGCTAAGTTGACCTGTTTTCGTACGTACTTAAAAACTATTATGGAATGTTGACCAGTACCAGTAGTCTTACTTATTCAATATTTTTCTTCGTATTTGCCCTGTTTATGGCGCCCTTCGTTTATGAATCGCACTAACTCGCACTTCGCCGCATTTCAATTTTATTCCACATTCACATGACACCGACCAAATTATATAGGAACGAACGTTCCATTCGTCTGCTCCTTTCAATGCATTTATTGATCATGCGGTAGATATGTGAAAGACGCCGAGTGCCGAAATTCAACGTCAACTGAATTAATAACTTATCATAAATTTTGTTTCACTGTTTTTTTATAAGATAAAAATTAATAATAGTTATGCGTCTGATATCTGCTTTAAAGTATTAATAAAAATATATTTTACTGTAAGTACACACAATATGTATAGTATATCAATGGTAACGACGGCTAAAAACTACTAACCCATTTTGGCACGTGTCTTCCTGCCACCTTGTCAATAAACAGATGTCCTTCTTGTCTATAAAGGAGCTCTCCACTCCGTCAATAAAGGAGTAGTTGAACTTGTCAATAAACAGGCTCTCTGCCTGTCAATAAACGAGCTGTCTGCCTTGTCTGTAAAGGAGCTCTTCACCCCGTCAACAAAGAAGTAGTCCACTTTGTCAATGAACAGGCTCTCTACTTGTCAATAAACGAGCTGTCCGCCTTGTCTGTAAATGAGCTCTCCACCTCGGCAACAAAGGAGTAGTCCACCTTGTCAATAAACAGACTCTCTGAGTGTCCATAAACGAGCTGTCCACCTTATCTGTAAAGGAGCTTTAAACCTCGTGAACACAGGAGTGGTTCACCTTATCAATTAACAACAAAGGAGTAGTTCATCTTGTCAATAAACAGACTCTCTGCCTGTCAATAAACGAGCTGTCCACCTTATCTATAAAGGAGTTCTTCACCTCGTCAACATAGGAGTGGTCCATCTTATCAATGAACAACAAAGGAGTAGTCCACCTTGTCAATAAATAGGCTCTCTACCTGTTATTAAACGGGCTCTCTATCTGTCCATAAACGGGCTGTCCACCTTTTCTGTAAAGGAGCTCTTCACCTCGTCAACGATGGAGTAGTCCAGCTTGTCAATAACCCATTTATTGACAAGCTGGACTGCCCACCTTGTCAATAAAAGAGTTGCCCACCGTTTTTATGAGCAGTTATTCTAGGAAAAGTAACAATATCTAGCTATCTAGTAAAACAGTATTGTAGTAGAGATTACAGTAAAAAATGTGCTGAACTAAATCCGCGTCTACCTGGATTCCAATATATTTCTTATTTCTATTATTCCTTAGCTTACAATATCTTATTGGAGAATGCAAAACTTTGCTGACAACAAATAATACTAAAGATTGAACGGTTTATTATTTATGAAACATACAGAGGGATGAAATGATATTTGTTGCATAAATACGAATGTGTTACGTTCTCCAATTTGATCAAAAACGGGGGCACAGACCTAGTAATATTTATATTTCTACATACAACATTATTTTTTCCGTATAAGAAATTCATGTAGTTTGCTCAGAATAAGCAACTGAATCGATCCGAATCATTTTTACACCATATTATATTTTTTCTGGGATGCGGTGGTTTCCGTCTGGGAAATAGGCCTCTCGCAGAAGGAAACCACCTAGGACTCAGACTCTCAGGACTCTTCGCTGCCAACCATCGACTCGATTACGGCCGGCAGCGACAGGTCACTGTCTACTTCAGAGATGAACATAACATGTGTACTCGTGTTCCTACATAATTATACTTGTATATTTATTTATATTTTATCCTGTTTCTAGTATTATTTTGTTATTATAGCGACAACACAAATACATTATCTGTGAAAACTTTAACAATCTCGCTACCCCGGTTCGTAGTTACAGCCGTTTAACCCCTAAAAACGTAAGTACCTATAAGAACACCTATCATTCTTTTTTTTTTTAATAATTATAAACTAGCGCTTGACCGCAATCCCGCCTGATGGTAAGCAGTGATGCAATCATTGGTGGTAAAGCGCGCTAGTTTATTAAGAGCCTATTTACTCAGAAAAACTGAGCGAATAGGAAAGAAGACGGCAGTTGAGCGAGGCGATGCAATGTTAAACCCAACAACACGACCAACGATGCTGCGCCAAAGGGAGATTGATCTGAATACCCTCCACGAGCGACCAAACTCCCAAGACAACAACATTAGGCGCATTGTACCCGGCACACATCGCAACACAACTGCTCAGACCCGTCCTCCGTACGGCTTCACCAGACAACATATACCTACATCTACCTCTCTACCTCTTATACCAATGTATTTCGTATGAGGGCCGGAGAATAATGTTTCTTTAGTAGTCATCATGTAAATGGCTAGATAGCCTCTATAATCACGGTAAACTTTGAGTGAGAAATGAAAAGCATATAAAATAACCTAACCCAATAAACATTACCAACCCCTGCTTACATTAACATTTTCTTCCTTACAAATCATATTAGCCTATCCCGTTTTGCTATAGCCCAAGTAAACCGTATTCTGAAAGCTATCTAAAAACAATATTTCTTGTAGATAATTAAAAATTAATTTACAGAGTTCAAGTAACGGGCATCGGAAAACTTTTGATAATGGTTTCCCCGCTCTCGAAAGGTCTAAAACTCTAGGAAAATGTGTATTGAGGACAGAAACCTATATAGATAAATGAAACGATCGCGAGCCCTTACACGATTTGCCAATAAATAAGGATATACAGCAGTCCCAACGATAAATTGCCTCATGAGAACTTGTATCGAGCGATATTCAGGAACACACGTTTTTGTATCGGGTACTGGAAATATCTGACCTTTAGATATCAGAAAAAAGCTTTTATTTTTCGTAAAAGAACAGCAATCAAAAATAGACTTTCCATAGCTCTTCGATGCTCGTAAAAATCAATTATGATGATTTTAATCGATACTGATGGTGATTAATTAAGATGGGTAGCAGCAACAGTTTTCCCTTGAAGCCCCGCCAATGTATTTCACAGAAACGTTTATTACGAATTCTACTAAATTCATAACAAAGCTCTCAATTTTAGTTCTTCTTTCTGCGTAAACTAACACAAAAAAAAAAAGAAATAATATTTTTATTCATCTCACGTTTATGCCATTAGTGTTTTGTCTTGTAATGTCTTACTTTGTACTAATAACTTTGAATGTACTGGAACTTTAATGAACTCATTTTCCTTAGACTAAGGTTCGCATTTCGCCCTGAGCTATTAGAGCAGTAAAGATATTATATTTACTATTTCTTTATTTAAATGTTTATTTTTCTTTGGTTCACATTTCCATGAAGCAGCTGAAATTTAAAAGCTAGTTGCAAAGTAGTTAAAAAAATCATGGAGGCAATTTTAGCATCTAACGACTTCGTATTCAATACTCTATATCTTTATTGCTTTACCATACGTTCATATGAGGGTGGTAACAATTTATGTGAGATCAATTATGGACCCTGTAGGGCACAGCAAAAATAATTCTGGTCCGTGGTTGACATTGCTATGCGGGTTTTGTGGCAATTTCCTTATGTGTGTTCTTACCTAAGCCACAGTAAGCTTCTAACTAATAAATGTGGTAATGTTTTAGGATTTCAAGCAGGATTCGGCTTTTTGCTGGTTAAGGAATAATCTGAGCAAAAAATTGTATAGGAGGGTTCTTATACAAGGGTTCACAGACGGCTTAAGCTCCAAAACATGCTAAGGTACTACCGCTAACGTTCCCACATCATGTTTGAGAATTGATATTAATTCTGCACTAGCTAAGCTCGTTTGTATTCTGTTTTTACATTATTCATATTATGGTGTATTTTAAATACAGTTATGTTACCTTACTATGAGACCACAAATGAAATATGGAAAAAGTCAGCTGCGGTATGTCTTTTTAAACATTTACTTCCAGATGTTATTTTAATGGGGTAGAAAAAGAGGTGATGAATGTTCATAGTTATAAATCAACTTCTTCTACAGCTTATAGACGTCTATTGCTGGATAAAGGCTAAAGCTTTTAAAGGCCAAGGCTTTCTACAATGATCGGTCTTGTACTGCCCGTATCATATAGGTATATCACCAGGTCATCGGTTCACCATGTTGAGTGCCTCCCTACGCTGCGTCTTCCAGTACGTGGGTAAAAAATACAGCTGTTTCCATAATTTCGTCAAATCAATGCAAACATGTTTATGATCACTAAAAACTATCGTCTTGTATGTTTGTCCAGATGTATGCTTGTTTTATAGTTACTACCTACCCCCCTGGGGAGCAGACGTCAGTTTAAGTACTTTACATATAAGATGATTATTATTATTAGACAGTTGGTGCAGTGGCTGTGGACAGCTTCCGTGGCGTAGCGGTAGCGAACGCGGCCGCTGCGCCATGAGGCGCGGGTTCGATCCCCGCGCAGTGCAAATATTTGTATGCATGAATATGAATATTGCACTGGTCTGGTCGTGCCTCGGAAAACACGTTAAGCCGTTGACCCCAGTTGCCATACGAACATCTAGTGGCAGTCGTTACGGGTTGTTGGAGTCCTTAAAAATCCAACAATTGGTCTAGCTGCAATGCTTCGATATCGCCTTCGGGTTGTGGAGGTCAGACGGCAGTCGCTTCACGGAAAATGTCGAAGTTTCGCCAAAATCAGCAGTTAGACTGGTAAAGCGGACCCCAGACTCCAGAGCTAGATAAAGACTTCGGATTCGACTAGGATTAACGCTGAGATGATGATGATGAGTTGGTGCAGTGGCTGTGCGATCAACTGCTGCGCTATGTGTCGCGGGTTGGATTTCCGCACGGAATTGCATGGCCTACAAGTACCTAATTGTTCAGAGCCCGATTGTTTGTGTATGTGATTTCAAATGTTTGTAGAATATTACGATACAGGAGTAATTCCTAGTGTGGGTCAACGTTTTCTTTTTTTACTTTGCATATTAGGTAGGTATTTAATCCTGCTAATATTATATATGTGAAAGTTTGTGAGTGTGGATTTATGGAAGTTTGTGACTGTTTCACGCAAAAACTACTGCACGGATTCAGATGAAATTTGGCACACTTTATAACCACGAATAAGATAAGACACTTTTTATCCCGATGTTCCCGCGGGTGTAACCTAGTACTTTATCTATACTAATCAATATATAAAGCTGAAGAGTTTGCTTGTTTGTTTGTTTGAACGCGCTAATCTTAAGAACTGCTGGTCCGATTTGAAAAATTCTTTTTGCATTGGATAGCCCATTAATCCAGGAAGGCTTTAAGCTATATAACATCACGCTGCGACATATAGGAGCAGAGCATAACTAACTCCACGCGAACGAAGTCGCTGGCGGCCGCTAGTATATCTTTTTATTTATTTATTTATTTATTCTCACCTATCTCTATCATTACAGATCCATGATCCAATGCGACAGATTGGCCGTACAAACTAAATTCTAAATATACACATTATAAAAATATTCATATTGATATTGATATTGATATTATTACTTAGACCAAGAATTAAGTGGGTACTTAATTCTTAGTCTAAGCAACAATATCAATTAGTCTAAGTAACTTATTATATATAATGTAACTTTAGCAAGTTCACTCATATTGCACCACAATACATCAACCCTCTCATGAACCTCATTCACCACACGTATGGCTCTAGTGAGAGGAGTTCTCGCCAGTAGGTTGGTCCTGGCCGCAGGCACAGCGAGCAGGGGCGGGCGGCGCCGCCTCCACACGTACTGGTCGGGCACGCATAGCTGTAGGTGCCGTAGCACTCCCGGGTTCTGCACCACGCCACGTAGTAACTTCACCACATACGCTACGAGTGAGAACTCCCGCCGCACCCTTAAAGTATTGTACCCTACCATACCCAGAACGAATAGTGTAGGGTACATCAATGGGTACATTGGATATACTCCATACAGCTTATAGTACAAGTGTCTAGTGAACTTATTTTGGATACGTTCCAACATACCACTATATTTCGCCTCATGAGGAGCCCAGATGAATGCGCTATGTTCGAGGTGACTTCTGACTAATGCGTCATATAACACCTTAAGTGTTGTGATGTTGGTGAACCCCTGACACTGCCTGAGTACGAAACCCAGGTTTCGGTATGCCTTCTTACATATCTTATTGATATGCTCACGGAAGGTTAGTTCCTGAGAGAAGACTACCCCTAAGTCTCGTACCTGAGCTACTCGTTGCATCGGCACATCCTCAACCTTGTATGGATAGTTCAAAGGAGTTCGCGCGCGAGTGAACGACATCACCGAACATTTAGCAACATTAAAATGCAGTTTGTTGTTATTACTCCATTCAACTACTCTGTTGATATCATCCTGCAGGCGCTCACAATCCGAGTGATCCCGAACCTCGAGCAGCAATTTCAGGTCATCCGCAAACAATAAACAAGTCCCGTGTCTGACAACTTCCGGTAAATCATTTATCATTATAACAAACTCGATAGGCCCTACATTGCTGCCCTGGCTCACGCCCGATCTCGTGTAATATGGTTGAGATACACAGCCATTGTAGTCGACATATTGCTGGCGATCCTTCATATAGCTAGCTAAGAACTGTAGCAGAGGCAGGGTACACCCAATTTTTGCGAGCTTCCGTAACAAGATGTCATTATCAACCGTATCGAACGCCTTTTTAAAATCGAAGTACGCTGTATCTACCTGTACCCCCGAGTCTACTGCCGGCACCACCTGTACCATAAAGTTAATAAGGTTCGTAGCAGTGCTGCGCCCCGGTCGGAACCCATGTTGCGCATCTGACAGACGCGCACGCATTTGTTCCTGAATGGAGCGCTGAATAGCCGACTCTAGTACTTTAGCAGGCGTGGAGAGTACAGCCACCGGTCTATAGTTACAGGTATCCGAACTTGGTTTTCCTTTAGGAACCGGAACAACGCGCGTGATCTTCCACCTATGCGGGAACGTGGCTTGTTCTAAACATGTATTAAAAATGTGAAGTAATGGCTCCGCTAGTACTCTCCCACAGTCTCGGAATAGAAACGCAGGTATACCGTCTGGGCCAGACGAACGTTTAGGCTTGAGACTCCCAAGCGCCTGCTGAACCTCTGCGAGACTCAGCTTCTCAATGTGTACACGTGCACTGGTCGCGCCGACCTCCGCCGCCGCCGCGCACGCATCCAGTTTGGGTGGCTCCTTGCTGTACACAGACTCAAAAAAGTCTGCAAACTGTCCAGCACACTCGTCATCTGTTAGATGTTGACCTTCTTTTATGATACTCTGCTTACTAAGTGTTTTCCTTTTAGATCTAATATACTGCCAAAACGATTTCGGATCCTTTAAAAATTGACACTGAATTTTATTTTTATGTTCTATATGCGCAATTCCTATTAACTTTTTTATAAGAGTTCTACATTCTGCAAATTTGTGATAATCATTATCTAACTTAGATTTTTTGAATTTTTTGTGAAGTCTGGCTTTAATTTGTATATTTGTTATTATTTCTCTTGTGTACCATACTGGGTATACGTACCGCGAATTTCCACTACTTAGCTTTTTCCGGGGCACGCACCCATTAATAGTACAATTAAGATTATCATAAAATAAGTTCAACATTTCTTCTAAATTATGCATTCCATACATCACACTCCAGTCAATGGAAAGAATCCTAGAATATAAAAATTGAAAATAAGCCTTATTCCAATTCCACTGTGGTCTAGTATGGTGTGCACTAGAATCGCGGGCGACGGCGGGGGACGTCGGCGGGGAGGAGACGGGCCGCACGCTTACCGCCAGCGGCGGGTGATGCTCGTCGACCGGCACCAGCGCCTCATCGGCTGCTACCACCGTCACCCCTCCGCTAATGCCTGCACTCAGAACCAAATCCAACTGACGACCTAAATGGTTGGGTACTGTGTTACTTTGAGTGAACTCGCAATATGACAAAAAACATTGGAAATAATTACTAATATTAGCAGGACAAGAGTACAAATTGAAATCACCAATTACAATAACTTCTCCATACTTATCACACAATTTTTCTATTATTCTAAATAACAACATGTAATCATTTTCCGAACTACCTGGCGGAATGTAGATAACACAACACACAAACAAAAAACGTTTATTTAAATGTACCGTCGCAGAAACCATTTCGAAAACACAAGTGTCTATATCTATCGACGCGTCCAAGATAGGTAGTTGTCGCAGCTCGAACCGGTGTGCGGCCACGAGAAGCGCACCACCTTGTTTTCGACCATCGGCTCGATCACATCGTAATATATGATATCCGGGTGGAACAATTTCCGCGTCCTGTATTGATTCACTGCAGCCAGACTCAGTAATAGCGAATAAGTCCGACGCTGATGCCATTAAATTATTTCTGAAGTAGTCTAGCTTAGTTCGAAGACCCCTAACATTTTGGTAATATATTTCAATTACACTATTACTTATGGAGCGGGCTTTTGGGTTGTTTACGAAACCAAATCCATTCATTAAATTCTGCGTTTAGTGGCCATACTTCCGCATTATTCAACAAGGTATAGTGTTTTTCGGATACGCCTATTATAAAAGACGAGTAATCTCGTGGTGTTCTATGTTTGATCTTCTCAATTTTCATAGGAGATTCAGACCCACACAGATTTTTTATGTAATCAGTCATAGCTTCTTCTGTGGTTTCCGGATGTAAGCGCCATACATGTAGATATTTCATTCTTTCTATAGCCACTATTCCTTTAATTTCCGTATTTCTTCCAAGAGTTACATTTTTAGACAAACGGTTAAGTTTTTTATATTGCACAGTAGTCCAGCCAGTTTCTTCTTCCCGTTCCGACTGTTCAATAGCGTCTGGGACGCCAGTATAACTCGCCTGTGTTTCAAGCACCGGAGTGGCAGATTTCGTGGCCCCACACTTATTTACGTTATGGATTTCGACGATTGGTTGGTTACCCGTATTGTTATTTTTTTTAGGTTTTTTGGTTTTACTTTGACCAAAGGCTTCGGCAAACGTAGAGTGAGAGCTAGTAGATGCCTCTTTCGGTGTTGGGACGATGGTGGATGATGTTTGAGGTTGGATATTGCGAGCCAATTGAAGATTGACTTTTTCTTCTACCACCGTCATTATTTTAACTAATTTGTCAAGATCATTTTTTGTTTGCGTATATTGATCTTGCATGAGCACAATCGCATTTGCCTGAGAGTCCAAGCGGGCCATAATGTCCAATCGAAACTGCCTAAGTTCATCCAGCAATACGGAATCCACGTCCCCTGCAATTGTCGGAGAGAATGGGACCCGGTTTCCTCTTTGGGTGTTCACATTATCAGGTGTCACGGTTGTGTGTAGGCTGGTGGAATTCCCTCTCGCCGGCGTATCTATATTTCCGCGCTTCGGATTTAAGCAAACACACTCCGGACATACCCATTTCTTCTTATATGCTAGGGTAAATGTTTTAAAAGCATCTGGGTTGATTTTGAGACAATTTAAATCATACACTTTCATGCATTTTCCATTTGAGCATTCCATAAAGCAGTTATCTTTTATAATTGAACTACAAGCGCTGCACTTTTTCTCCATTATTTTAGTCTACCAAGTCTAGTCGTCTAAGGACGAATTATTTATGGCGCGCAGCCTGTCTCTTTCTCCCGAGGTGGTGATGATGGATAAATATACCTTTAAATGTTAAGGAAACGGCCTGAAAAGGATGAAAAATATAGTTTTACAGCATTTATAAAAAGCGAAATTTTTTATTTTTTTGACAGTGGAATGACAATCAAATTGTTCACTGGTTCACAATAGTTTGCTTTATGTTTATAATTTTTATTAATTATTTCACACAGTTTATGAGTTCTATTTCACTTTATGCGATAGTAAACACAACAAAACCATTGAAAAACTATATTTACAAATTATTTATCATAAAATATCAAGAGCGCAATGTCATTCTAATATAATAATTTAAAATTCATAATCTATACTAATCTATACTAATAAATATAAAGCTGAAGAGTTTGTTTGTTTGTTTGAACGCCCTAATTTCAGGAACTACTGGTGTGATTAGAAAAAAATCTTTTTGCGTTGGATAGCCCATTAATCCAGGAAGGCTTTAGGCTATATAACATCACGCTGCGACCAATAGGAGCGGAGCATAACCAACTCCACGGGAACGAAGTCGCTGGCGGCCGCTAGTAGATAATATTCGCTTACAAGTCTTGATAAGTGAAATTCAGTAAAGAAATCGACGGATACTAATATTACTACTAACAATGAACTCATTTTCTCTCAGATAGCTAAGGATCCTATTCCAAACGCTTTTTTGTCAGCAAACAATGCTCGTTCCTCTATAAACGAGATTCCCTTTCCGCTGTAATGAAAAAGTTTGCCGGTCAGCTTCGCAATTCTTCTGCTTATTCGATTAGCGATCTTGTTTCTGATTTATTTTTAATTACTTTTTACCGCTGAAACGGAATCAAGCTGAAGTGTCAATGAGAATGAAAATCAATGACATATGGAGTATACGAGTTCTGGGGTGGAAATCATGCTTCGTAAATGTCGGACGCCTCACAGCTATGTCATCATCATCATCATCATTTCAGCGGAAAAACGTCCACTGCTGGACATAGGCCTCCCCCAAGGTTCTCCACGACGACCGGTTCTGCGCCTCCCGCATCCAGCGGTTTCCCGCGACCTTCACCAGGTCGTCGGTCCACCTTGTCGGGGGCCTACCCACGTTACGTCTTCCGGTGCGTGGTCGCCACTCAAGAACCCGTCGGCCCCATCGGGCATCGGTCCTACGGGCAATGTGTCCAGCCCACTGCCACTTTAGTGTTGCAATTCTTCGGGCTATGTCGGCACAGCTATGTAGATGGACCGTAAACGTTATGTGGTGGCTGGTGGCTGGAATACTACGCGATGGCTGGCATACTAGATATAAAATGGAGGACAGCGTTTTGTGGCTCAGAAAAGAAGAGAGAAAGGAAAAAGAAATTTTGTTCGATTGTGTGGAGGCATGCGGAACATAGTGTAAAGTTGACTCACCCTCCATTGAAAAGAGAAGACCAGATGGGTGTTATGATGGCGGGCACTTTCCCAACGGTTGAAGTTGGGAAGTTGTATGTGTGCTAATTGCACAGTAAGCTCTGATTGCGAGATGTAGAATTCCTGTGACGTCAGTATGACGCGTAGTTCCATGTGGCGTTTGTAGGTAGGTACCGCTGCAATTGGGTTGTATCCTAAAAATAATTTAATGTCCTTCAGATAGATTTATAAAAAATATTGAACGCGTATTTTTTATTTTTTCTTTCATTCAAATACTCAGGAAGATGTATTGATTTGAAATATCGCATGACGTCACGCCGTGGTACAAATAATTAGCCCCCACTCCGTAACTTTAATACGCTATATCTCAGTAGTTTTTGGTAATTTCGACAAAATAAAAAATACGGGTCTTAATTTTTTTTATTATCTATAAGACGGACTAATTTTTTATTTTTTATTTTCATACCTTGGACATATCCCTATTATTTAAATAACGTAATTTGTTGACGTTGCGTTTTCTGAAGTTCTTTCATTGATAGAGTGCTACATTATGTTCAAGTTCGAATATGTTTTATGGCGAAGTTTACGTCTGCGCGGATGGAAGTTGCGGGTCGCAGATCTACTCATTAATATTCTCCATAGCCATCTAGTGAGATATATTAAGTGACCGTATAAATCCCTTCGTCACTTCTTATGTGACCCCAGAGATGTGTGTTCTGATCTTTACCAGACAAAGGTCATGCGCTAGTGAGGTCTATGAATACGATTTATTGTTTTTTCGTTATTTTAAGGCTATGGATTTCATCATTGTGAATAGTTGTAGCATTTTTTTACTTTGAGCACCTTTTATTGTTATTAGTTTGAGAGTTATTACTACAGATTATAAAATAAAATCCACCTACCGAGTCTGTTTATCTGCAAGTATTTCTAAACTCAAAAACGACCGAAATGATTTCAGTAAAATATCCTTAAAAAATCAGTCCTTAATTTATAAAAATTAAGTTGCGAATCAACACTTTTCGAACCTCAAAATTACAAACACAGTCAAAATCAAAATCAAAAAGTCATTTATTCAAATTAGGCTGAGAATCAGCACTTTTTGAACGTTAATCTATACTAATATATAAAGCTGAAGAGTTTGTTTGTTTGAACGCGCTAATCTCAGGAACTATTTGTCCGATTTGAAAACTTCTTTTTGCGTCGGATAGTTTATTAATCCAGGAAGGCTTTAGGCTATATAACATCACGCTGTAATGACGATTCCAAGATTCATCATAAATCATTTCACGATGGAATGATTTATGATGGAGCTTTTTGTAGGTACTTTAAAGTTTTGTGTAAACTGGCTGAAATATAACGATAGATGTTAAAAATTTCGGAGAAAATCTTGTCCACCGGGAGCATAGAGTGCGTGCGTCATAAAGTTTTGAGAAAACAATGTTTATTACATTGCCTTTTTAAATTATTCCTTTAATAAAAATCTATTAAACGTAGTGGGCACAGTTGCTCGTAAAAGCATAAAAGCTAGTAGGTAGTGAATAAATTATTAGGTATATAAAACTGTCACATCAATTATTAAATAAAAGTTAGTAAGCCAGCCATTGATATGATATTAAACTAAGGTAGATAAGTCACTAGCGCATTGAAAATGAAGCGTTCAAACGATTTTCAAATCTCTTGCTTTAGTCACTCTCGGCACTCTCGTTCCGTACGCGCGTGTGGCCTGGTAGCTAAGAAAACCTTTTCCGTATTTAAAATGCCGATTTGTGTAATGCGTAAATGCGAATTATTTTAGAAAAGTCAACAAAATACATGGAATCACATATCATAAGAAAGTATTCCAAAATATTTAGATAAATAATATAGTTTCAATTATTATTAAACATTCTTACAAATGACGCTTAGCCGGCCTTAGTAAGTAAGAAAAGAGAGAGCAAATTGGATTTCTTGTGAGTGTGATATAGACGCGAACGCATTACATAGATTAGTTGCACAGAAGCCATAATGTTGATGGTGAAGGATACAGGTCCAAACAGGCTCGAAGAAGCAAAATATAAAATATGTATTTTCTTAAACGTTTCGTTTGTATTAAAGAAATTGACTGCCCAAATCGATGACAGGCTTTAAAAAATATATAACAGTAAAGAGTTGCGTGATCGAATCAGAAATGAGGAGATCCGCAGAAGAACCAAAGTCACCGACATAGCTCTGCGAGTCGCTAAACTTAAGTGGTAGTGGGCAGGGCACATTGCTCGTAGAACCGATGGCCGATGGGGCAGTAAGGTTCTGGAGTGGCGGCCACGTACTGGAAGACGCAGCGTAGGGAGGCCCCCAACAATGTGGACCGATGACCTAGTGAAGGTCGCGGGAAGCCGATGGATGCGGGCAGCGCAGGACCGGTCAGCGTGGAAAGCCTTGGGGGAGGCCTTTATCCAGCAGTGGACATCCATAGGCTGAAGAAGAAGAAGAAGAAAGAGTTTCTATGCCAGTGACAATCGCGTCGCTTACAAAGCCACCTATAATTATAGTTTTGTTTTACTTTCTTTTCGCCCCTGTGTCCTTAGTTACAATTTATGTAAATATTCTTGCATACATTATTACATAACAGTTAAGTAAAACATTTATAAAAATACGTGTTTATTTTGAGTTGCTAAGTTATTACTTAGCAACGCAAAATAAACACAAATATTTCCTACACTCACACCAATTAGGCTAGCTCCAAAGAAAGCTTAAGGTAAAGCTTCACATAGATAAATATATATTTATATAGTATATAGTATATATACAGAATGTTTGTATAATGATTTACATTTGAAAAATTAAAATAGCATTTGAAAAATAGTAAATATACTAATTTATATAATAAATATAACAGAAAATTGCGCAGTCTACTGAAAGGTTTTTATTGACAAGTAAGGAAGTGTCCAAAAAAAAAAACAAAATCCAAAATATAAAATTTGTACATGGTGTTCTTAGTGGCTAGTATTAATCTTTACTACAGAGTTTTAACACCCCCCCGCAATAAGAACACCCTATATACAATATTATGGATAAGGTATATAGACATATCAAAGTTAACTGTACACTTAACACTAATACATACTTACAAAAAATAGACACATTGATATACACCGACCTATCACTATCTTTACACAACTACTATACACCTGCAGAATAATAACAACATACACCTAAACCTAAACTAAGCCTAACAACTGTACACATTTACAGTGCTTCAGTCTCGGCAAAGGTTTGGTCAAAATGTCTGCAATCATTTCTGTCGTGGGTTTGTATTGAAGACGTATGCAGTGTTGTGAAAGCGAGTCTCGTATGAAATGGTGTTTAATGTCTATGTGTTTTGTGCGTGAGTGATATGTATTGTTGTGTGCCAGTGTTAAAGAACTTTGGTTGTCTGTATGTATGGTGATGGGATGAGAGACGGCAAAGACTTCGTGTATGAGAGTTTTCAGGTAAATCGCCTCTTTGCAAGCTTCAGCTAGAGCCATGTACTCGGCCTCTGTGGTTGAAAGCGCGACTGTGCGTTGCTTGCGTGCTTCCCATGAGATTGGTGCACCACACATGAAAAAGGTAAATCCAGTAAATGAACGTCGATCAATAATGTTGTTCCCGTAATCGGCATCAACATATCCGACTGGGTATGACTGACCTTTTGAAGTGTACTGAAGCTTTAGATCTTTGGTAGCCTTCAGGTACCGTAGAACCCTCTTAGCGGCCCTCCAGTGTACCCCCCCGTAATGTGCATTGAATTGGGAAAGATACGACACTGAGTGTGAGATGTCAGGTCTTGTACATATAGCAATGTACATTAGCGAGCCGATAAGTTCCTGATAAGGAGCTTCAGTTTCTTCTTCCTTCGAGGGAAGAGTTAGTTTCAGACCAGGTTCTAAAGGAGTTGATATAGTTATTGCATCATTCATCCCAAACTTTGTAATAAGTTTCTCTATGTACTTGGTCTGATCGAGAGTAGTGCAGCCTTTGCTCTGTATGACACGCATACCGAGACAGTCTCTAAGAGGACCAAAATCTTTAATTTTGAACATTTTTTTAAGTTCTTTTTTAAATGTCTCTCTCATGAGATCATTGCTGCTCAAAACAAGGAAATCGTCGACAAACACGGCAACGACTAGTATGTCATTACCATCTATTTTAATGTAGAGACAGTGTTCGGATGGAACTTGAGTAAGCGACAAAGTGGCAAGTGCTTCGCACACTTTTTTATTCCATTGTCGTGGAGCTTGCTTCAAGCCATATAGTGCTTTTTTCAGTAAACACACTTTCCTTGGATCTTCAGAAAAACCTTCCGGTTGTTCCATATATATTTCCTCATCGAGATCTCCATTTAGAAAAGCAGTTTCTACATCTAGATGATGTACTTGTAGATTGTGATGAACTGTATATGCCAAAAGAAGTCTTACAGAAGAGAGTCTAGCAACTGGTGAAAAAGTTTCTCCGTAGTCTACTCCAGCCACTTGAGTGAAACCTTTTGCTACTAGTCTCGCTTTGTACTTTGTTATTTGTCCACTTGTATCTTTTTTAATTTTATAAACCCATTTGCATTTAGTTGTTTTCCGATCTGACGGTCGGTCGACTAGAACCCATGTTCCGTGATTCATTAAAGAATTGTATTCAGCATTCATTGCTTCTAACCATTTATCCTTTTGTGGATGTTGTGCAACTTCTTTGTAAGTCTCAGGCTCCATATCTGAAGTAAGGTAGATATTACAACCAGCTTCAAATCTATCAGGTTGACGTCTGTCTCGCTGAGGATATCTGCGCTCTGGCGATGGTGATTCTCTAGCTATAGCTTCATTTGGAGGAGGACAGGAAGAAGTTGAGGGTTCATCCAAAGGTACTTTCTCTGATGGTGGTATCGTCACAGGCTGAATGTCTCGCTGTTGCTGAGATACAGATTGTGGAACAGGTCCGTCTTCAATTGGTTCAGGATCAAGAGGTACAAGAACTTCTACTGACTTTGGAGGATCTGTTGATTCTAAATCTGGTTTTCCAGATTTAGTGTTGGCATATATTTTATCCTCTATGAAGACAACATCTCTTGCAATTATAATCGTTCGAGGATTTTCAGGATTTATAAGGCGGTAACCTTTGCTTTCAGTTGTATAGCCAACAAAGATACAACTTTCTGTTTTGGAATCCAGTTTCTTCCGTTTTTCTTTCGGGATAAGGACATGAGCTTCACATCCGAAGACTCGCAGGTTAGAGAGGTTAACTTTCTTCCTGGTCCATAATTCTTCTGGAATTCTGTTATTTAGGGCTTGGGTGGGCATACGGTTTTTAAGGTAAATTGCCGTATTTACCGCTTCTCCCCAATATGCTAAAGGTAAATTCGAGTCTTTGAGCATGTATCTGGCTTTTTCAATTATAGTCCGATTAGCACGTTCACTAACTCCATTTTGCTGCGGTGTGTATGGTACGGTGGTCTGATGGATGATTCCATTCTCCTTTAAAAAATTAGACAAATCCGTATTTACATACTCGCGACCATTATCTGAACGTAAAACCTTAATTTTTTCGCCAGTTTGGTTTTCAACTAAATATTTAAACTCCACAAACTTACTAAAAACTTCGGCTTTTGATTTCAAAAGATACCCGTAAGTTTTTCGACTGTAGTCGTCGGTAAATGTGAGAAGATATAATGCTCCGCCCCAAGAATGCGTACTCATGGGTCCGCATAAGTCCGAATGGACTAATTCTAGGACTTTACTTGATTTACTTTGAGATTTTGAAAACTTTTTCTTTGACAGTTTGCCCTGTAAACATGGAACACAAGTTTCATTACAGTTCCCGCTAAAATTAACGCCAACTCGTTTATTTTTTAAAATATTCATACTCCTTGCATTGAGGTGACCAAGGCGTCTATGCCACAACATAGCAGTCTCTTTGGTGGTAGAGCAAAGAGCTTGAGAACTCTTTACATCAAGTTTAAACATGCCTCTGTAGTGTGAACCTGAAGCAATGACATTACCTGTCACTTGACAACTGCCACTCAAAGATATGGTAGCCCCTTGTGATGTAAATAAAACATCATACCCCTTATTTACTAATTTACTGACTGATAGTAAATTAGTTGCAAGGTTGGGAACGTATAAAACATCAGAAACTCTATTTACATTGTCAGATATATTAATATTTACAGTACCTCTGCCTTGACTCAGGAGTTGCTCTTTATTAGCAACAGTGATTGGAGTAATATGGGTGGACAAAGTCTCAAACCACTCTTTGTTATTACTCATATGTGTGGTTGCACCAGAGTCTAGGATCCAATCCTCTGAACCTGAAAAAGGGATGTTAGAAAAACAAGATGAAAGTGTAGAGTGGGATGTATAATTTGAATTACACTTTGCCGAAACTGAAATCTTATTTTTCTTTAACTTCCTACACTGTGATACGACATGCCCGGTTTTTTTACAAAATGTATAAAAGAGTTTCTTCTTCTGCTGCTCGTTAGTTTGCAATGCCGTCGTGCTAGGTTCTTTAACTCTGGTAGGTAAAGATTTCCTGGAGTCTTCCTTCAATAGGGCTGCTATAACATTTTCTGACGTTAGTTTGGTGTTCGTGTGTTCTAATGCCATTACTAGCGGTCGAAATTCTTCAGGTAGGCCTGCTAGTATGATAATAGCGAGAAACTCGTCTTCGACTGCCTTGCCAATTGCCTGTAGCTCTTGTTGAATGCTTGTTGCCGCGTTTGTGTAGCTCTGGATGCTACCAGTGTACTTATTGCTTAGTAACCTTTGCATAAGTGATAATCTTCTGGTTAAGCCGCTATCCGCATATGCTTTTCTCAGCCTGTTTAGTACGTCAAAAGCTGATGTGGCCGGTCGTATAACTGGATATACAGACTCGTCGCAAAGTAGGCATATTTTCGCTCGTGCCTTCTCATCTCGCCTTTTTTGTACTGGATCACTGAGGTTGGGCTGACTTGTAGTAATCTCCCAGAGGTCAAGGTCGACTAAATAGCATTGTATAGAAAACATCCAATTAGAAAAGTTACTGCTACCTCTCAGCTTGTTTATGAGCTGCGATTGTGCCGGTAGTTCTGCCGTTGACGTGGTCTTCGACCGATCACCCGATGGTATATTTTCCATAGCACTTGCTCATAAAATACTTGCAGAATACGTATTTCTTACTGTTTTAACTGTATTCGTTATTCTTAATGGCCCATAACCACTAATTTGTATAATAAATATAACAGAAAATTGCGCAGTCTACTGAAAGGTTTTTATTGACAAGTAAGGAAGTGTCCAAAAAAAAAACAAAATCCAAAATATAAAATTTGTACATGGTGTTCTTAGTGGCTAGTATTAATCTTTACTACAGAGTTTTTACAAATATTGATTTAACCGAATTAATTTCACTAATTACTATAGTTTATAATTATTTATTTTGTTGCAATAGGTTTCCTTTATTCACAGTCACAAAATATTAATTACACTTTTATCAAGTATTACAAAACTTCAATGACGAACATTAAAGTTTTGTAATACTTGATTGAACTGTAAAACTGTTCATAAAAAATATATGCACCTAATGGAGCACCTACTACCACCTACGAAATTACCAATTATCGTAAACTCTGTTATAATTAAGTATTTCCCCTCTGCATTTTTGTTATTCTTTGGCAAATTAGATGCGCTGTTTCCATTTAAGCGCAAACGACAAACACTAGCCATCATTTTCTTCTCTATGCTTTAGAATGCGCCCCATCTCACTCATACTGTACCAACGTAGTGAAATGTTCGCAGAATAAAAAAATATATGCATGTGTGCTACTGCTCCGTTCGGCACGTTTTTTCGGTTAGTTTGTTAGAACGTATCATATCTGTTTAATATCAATGAAGCATATCATTACTAATGCGTTGCTCCATATGTCCGAAAAATGGGTCTACTCAACAATATAAATAACGCAATGAATGTTGTTGAACTGTCAAAATGAATCCATTGATATTGATAGCGAGTTACGTAATTACTCTGCGGAGGATTTACATGTCAGCGTTAGTCATGCTCTTTCGAAATGGCTAAGTAGCTAATAATCTTTTACTTAATGCGAACAGAATGGCGAAGGAAAACATCGTTAGGAAACCGGCATGTCCTAAAGGCAAAACCTTCGAAGACATGTGACCTCTACCAACCCGTATTCGGCCTGCGTGGTAGATTACAGTCCACTCTCTCTAACCGAGAGGAGGCCTGTGTCCCAACAGTGGGAACAATATAGGCTGACTATGTATGTAGGTATTAACAAAACTAAATGTCTTACGTTCTCCTTAGCAAATGTACCTCAAGTGGGTGTACATACAATATGTAAAGAAAACCCTGTCCGACCCATAAGGATAATAAAGGTTAGGTAAACACATGACCAAATATAATATAAAATTTTACGTAATCATCATAGACGCAATACTAATGAATTTTGAAATAATCTTTTTTTCCCGCGAATTAATTCCAACTTCCCCGAAATTTGGTAATTTAAAAATGAAGTGACAACACCGGTATTATTATGAGCGAATAGCGATGCGACTACGTGCCTCGTGCCCTGCCCCCCGCCGCCGACGGAAGGGTTGCTTACGCTTAAGTTACCTCTTTTTGCGAAATAATATTTATTTTTTTAGGGAGATCTTTTTTAAGTTTAGCCCGGCTTTGTATCTATTAGTAGAATCAGTTATCGATACCTAACAATACCTTCACGGATCGGACAGGGTTTTCTTTACATATTGTATATACGTCATTCACGCCTGTGTGAGAGTATCATTATAAAGCTCCGATTCGTCTTGGTAACGTGTATCAAAACTGATACTTACTATAATTATAGCGCTGTACAAAAAAGCATCCGTCCAAATGCCTGACAAACAACACACAGTGAATGTAAAAGAATAAATCTTCGCCTCCTGCTCTCCTAATAATTTGTTTTTCACAATTTCATAATCATAAGACTTGTAAGCGTAATTATTATGAATAATGATGCTAAATTAGGTACAGCTATTTAATACCAAAAGTCTCCCAGCTAAGCCGCGGCGAAGAGACAGCCGGAAGCATACCCGTGTCTTGTTTTTATACTACAAAACCATAAAAAGACGAATATCCTACCTAAACCTTTTAAAGCTGAAGAATAACGAAAAATTAATAGAGCTTGTCATAAAAACCTGTCGGGCAGTAAATGAGTGCCACTTGGAGGTCACGAGAACCATTCATTGTTTTATTAAGCGAGAATATTGGCATAAAAATAAAATTGCTAATAAAACATTTTTATGAAAAATAAAACCTCGCATTCGGAAATCTATCGTCACGACTGTCGAGGTGTCACTTTTGATTTATAGGAGACAGAATTAAAAAATCACTCGATTCGGTAAAATACCGATGACGTGTTACCGGAGTTCGTTCGCTCATTCAGTGTAATCCGGAATTATTTATGGTGTTATTATCGCTTACAGGACCGATACCTGGTGTCGATATTTGTAGGGACCGTGAATTGCTAGCTGGGGAAATAATTCTGATGGATGTAGCGAGAGGGCTTTTCTTTCCGGGTCCTTTTTTCGGTGTTATTAGGAGATAATTTGGGCAATCGATTGTTGTTTGCTTTAAGAAATATTTAAATATTGGCAAGGTATTGAAATGTTTTTTTTTTTTAATAATTATAAACTAAAGCTTGACCGCAATCCCGCCTGATGGTAAGCAGTGATGCGATCGTTGACGGTAAAGCGCGCTAGTTTATTAAGAGCCTATTCACTCAGAAAAACTGAGCGAATAGAAAGGAAGACGGCAGTTGAGCGAGGTGATGCAATGTTAAACCCAACAACACGACCAACGATTCTGCGCCAAAGGGAGATTGATCTGAAGACCCTCCAACATCATTAGGCGCATCGTACCCGGCACACATCGCAATACAACTGCTCAGACCCGTCCTCCGTACGGCTTCACCAGACATCATGCCGGAACACGACAAATCGCTTGAAAATATTCATAACCTAAAACTGTATTTATGGCCGAATTATTGAATTAGGAAATTCCTGTAACTATAATGTTGCTGTGTTTGTAAATAAATAAATACATATAATGTCATAGAAATATTCCTGAAAGGGATAAACAAAGGTGTATCGATCGAGGTGTACATTCACGTTTCTAGTAATTTTCCTATTTTCGAGCACTATAAGTTGCCATAATTAATCTTCAGATGCAAAAACAATATATGACAGCTGTCAAACCACACAGAGAACCCACAAGGATAATCCCAACTCAAGGGACAGCCAACACTCGAACTCAATACTGTCATTGAACCATTAGGAATTCGGTAATTGGAACATGTCGACGAAGTTCCCAACTCTAAAGTACTGAGCCAAAGGCCCGGGGCTAATAATTTCAAATCGGAACAGTTACAAGTTCGACAGACTAGGTAATGGTGGGTCTGTAGGGAAGAACGATTGAATCGTTGCGGCACGTCTCATCGAAGCTGAACGGGCTCCCAGAGGAGTGCTCTGTCCGCGTGTAAATAATGCTGATACGATGTCTTAGCCGTCGTGAAGTTTCATATTATTGGTGTCAGGTAGTTTTGTCTTATGAGCGTAATGTTTGTGTTTGATTTTGGTTTGTTTACGGAGGTTCGATGAATTTGGGTAAAATGGATAATTCCTGAGTAAGATAATGGCGCCGATTCTTCATCATTGATTCATCTTTTTCTTTTCATTTCGTTAAGAAAAGGATAGAAGATAACATTTTAATTTAATCCTGTCAAATAAAGAAACTCCATAGACAGTTTAGACGGGATTATAAACATGACGACTAAAAATACGCCAGTTTACGTCAGGAGCGCACTAATTTGACAGGTCTAAACTGACATTTTATCTTCTGTCCTTTTCTTAACGAAATGGAAAGAAAAAGATGCACATAACTTAAAATTAGTTTAGTTTGTGAACAATAGAATCTGCGCCATTGTATTCCTTTGCACATATATTTTGACTGTAATTACTAAGAGGAAACTGCGGAATTTCCTGGTGTAAATTTAGATGGTACCTATATCACTCCTAACCTTCAGTTGATGTTTATATCTGAAAATACGGCTGTAATATAGCGGTAAAGGCCGCGAAATACAAGTTGTAGTTGATTGGTTTGAACCCTTTTGACTTTGTGTATAGGTATTACTACAATAGTGACACCATTGCTGTCAAAACGGTGAAGGAAAATATCGCAAAAAAAAACCGAGTATTTGACGAAAATATTATCTATGACAATTTTCACAATAGAATCTGCCTCGTCAACCTGTACTCATCCATTCTTGTGGCTCATTTTTGAAAAACCCAAAAAACAAATTACTAAAGATTAGTAGTTTAAAAATTGAAAATACAGGCTTGATTGACTACCCCTACAAAGGCTAGTTTTTCAAAACTTTCCATATTAACGTACTGTATCCCCCTTTATCACTTCTGGTGATAATTTTCGCAAAGCATTTTCTGACCTATCGATTATTTGGAGTATATGTTATTAATATAATTTTTGAAGTACCTATATTAACTCAAGCAGTAAAATCCGGCCCTTAAGCTGGCCTGCGCTTAAGCGACACAAGCAGGATCTGCATGTCACGGAAAGGAATTTGCTGCGGTGGATGTGTGGAGTTACGCGGTACGACCGCATCAGGAACTCCCGCATCCGGGGCAGTCTTCGTGTCCGTGACATAATAGACAAACTAAAGGAGGGTCACCTACGCTGGTACGGCCACGTCTTACGAAAAAATTTGAATGTTACGTGGCTACCATATGTCTTGCCATGGCCCCTCCGCCGGGCCGGAACAAGCGGGGTAGACCAAAGAAGTGCTGGCTTGATGTTTTAAGAGATGATATGCGTGCCAACAATCTCTTACCACATGATACTAAAGATCGCTCGAAATGGAGGAAAATATGCAGGAAAGCGGACTCCGGGCTCCAACGCGAAAGCTGTGGATACCGGGATAAACGCTAAGATGATGATACCATTTCCAGCCCATCCAGGGCTACACATTATTTTTCACTTTTGATCGTATTTATGAATACTGATGTTAGATAAATTGAAGTTTGTTTCATACATTGTTCTATTATAGGTATTATTTGTTATCTGATACGGCTAAAACCTAACTTTTACGGATTGATGATCATAGAAATCTTTCCTCTGGTACTCACAGATTTGTCTTCGACAAACTCCGGAAATATTTTTTGTCGAATCCGGAATCGATTCTGAACTAGAGGACCCTTGACGGCACTGCAGAAGAGCGGTCGAGCTACATCATACAGTCAATAATACAAATCTAGGTCACTTTGGGTCAGTTCGTTATTTACCGAACACTCGATTTTTGATCATAATATTTGGATGATATGAGTTTTTTATTTATCGATAAATACCTATAAGAGTGGAGCATTGGTGGTCCTGTGATAACGGCTGCGAATTACGATTTGTAAGTCGTAGGTTCGAACCCAGTCAGACACATTTCTTTGTGTAAATAATTATTTCATCACCACTGCTCTCAAAACGGTAAAAGAAAATATTGTGAGAAATGAAATGAAATGAAATCATTTATTAAGCAAGTAGGATCACTGATCACTTTTACACGTCACGTTTTGTTTTCCTTTTTTCACTAGATGAAGCCGGCATTTCCTAACTGACTACCTCTGAGAAGAAATGGCTGAAACAAACTCAGGGATCATCGCCTTTTTTCAAGTTCAGACATAAAAAATGAAAATGTTTACAATAATTTATGTTAAAATTACGCATATTGCTTAGTAACAAATGCTTAGCAGAGCGAGCAGCTCAGTCCCAAGCTTTTTTGTCTTCTAAATAATCAGTGATTTTATAATACCCCTTTTTGCAAAGTTTGGCCTTTATATAGTTTTTAAATCGTTTAATGGGCATGTCCTTAAACCAAAAATATGAAGGCATGTGATAACTACTAACTCATATTGGGCCTGCATGGTGGCTTAGCTCACTCTCCCTCGAGGAGAGGATGCTTATTGCCTGATGATGAGGATTATAGTGTAGTATATAGATAGTATTGTTGAAGAGTTTTACTTTCTTATTTATTTATTTATTTAGGTAACCAACAGCGATACATAAAATATTTTACAAACTATTAGTATTCCAATTTTTTATGGCCAATTAGGTGTGTAACTTGCTATGCTAACCTGCTACTTTAATATACACACATCAAAAGTGTCTAGGGATCAAGCATTTTTATGCGGATTTCTTGAGATTGAGATGTGGCTTTGTAATAAATTTATGATTTTATAAATTTATATGGATCCTTTTTGGTGCATTTCATAATTTGAATCAGGAACTGTGAATCAAATTCGAGTAAAAGATGAAAATCAGCTGTCAATATTTTTCCTATAAAAACATACAACGCATTGAAGACATTATTAGTGCTACTGTTTCCCTACTACTGATTAAAACCAACGTTATTATGGAGCGGCGACGTCATTTAAGCAGGGAAGAAATGCTCAGAGCCGTGGGAATGATAGAAGCTGGTTCCCGGCAACGTACTGTGGCTTTAGCTCTGAATACAAGTCAGAGTGTTATCATTCGACTTTGGACACGTTACCGAAGCACTGGTACCGTGGCTGAGCGCCATGGAGGACGGTATCGCTGTACCACACGGAGACAAGACCGATACATTCAAATCTTAACTCGAAGAGCTCCAACAATAACCGCCATGATGTTAGCCGTGAGGCTTCATCACTCTTCAGGGAACTTAATTAGCGACCAAACAGTCAGAAACCGTTTGCATGAAGTGAACCTTCATTCCCGAAGATCGCTACGGGTACCACCTATAGCAATGCACAATCGTAGGATTCGATATCAATGGGCTCTTGAACACAGAAATTGGGCAGAAGAACAATGGCGTTTCGTGTGCTTTTCTGATGAGTCTCGTTTTGGTATGAGGCCGGATACAAGACGTATACGACACTGGAGAACCCCTGGACGCCAACAGTGATTAAAATCCTGCCAGGAAGTCCATCCTTATAGTGGTGGAACCATCATGGTATGGGCGGGTATTTGGATCGGCGGAAGAACTGAGTTGATTTGGATCAGAGGCAACCTCAACGCTCAAATTTATGCTGAGACGATTGTATCAGACGTCATCGTTCCTCTACAAGTGCAAATCGGTCCCTTATTTCGGTTAATGCATGATAATGCACGACCGCACACCGCAAGAGTTGTAAGACAGACTCTCGCCGCAGCTAACATCAATGTCCTGCCCTGGCCTGCTCAGTCGCCAGACTTGAACCCGATTGAGCATGCATGGGATATGCTACAGAGAAGAGCTCTGCCGAATATGGAGGGTATCCAGTCGCAAGAAGACCTTTTTTTGTTGTTGCAACGAACATGGGCGGCCATTCCACAGCGTGATTTGGATGAACTCATTTTGAGTATGCCAAACCGATGTTCTTGTGTTGTTAGTGTTCGCGGTAGAAACACGGATTATTAATTGTTTAAGTTACCCAATAAAATTTTAGAGAAAACTGTTATTTCAGTCTTTTTTTCGAACTTTTGTGTTAGTGGTTCAAATGTCAAATATCCCTTTATTAGGAAAATGGCAAATTTCTTTATTAATGCAAAGGTGACTTGGTTTATCGTTACTGTGACAAACGAAAACACTTTATTTGATGAATCCTTAAAGAAAATTTTAATTAATATCAATCAGGAGAAAAGTTATTGCAAAAATATATGTTTTTTGATGTGTGTATATTAATATTGCCGTATTAAAAAGCATGCAAAAAGACTAATGCCAAATAGTTCCAATTAAAACTAATAAAAACAATACATTAATAAACTAAACTTAAAACAAATAAGCTTGGAGATTTATAGCAGAGGATTAACTGCTTGTCACTTGTCTCTGTCTATAATTTACACTAGTTTCTAGTTTTGTTGGAATATGACTTATTTGAATTGAGAAAACAAAATATGTTTTGAAATATTACTAACACAGGTTATTCAGTGCTGTCTCTGAAGTTTAAGTCGTTAAGCTTTAGTGAAAAGTCCATCTAAGAAACATTAGAAAAGATATTGCAAGTAGGAATATTATGTTAAAAAAAATAATTTACATCAGAAAATTAATTAATTCTAATCTTTGCACGCATTGGAAAGACCTATGCTCGGAGTTTCTCTGCGTGATCGAATCAGAAATGAGGAGATCCGCAGAAGAACCAAAGTCACCGACATAGCTCTGCGAGTCGCTAAATTTAAGTGGCAGTGGGTAGGGCACATAGCTCGTAGAACCGATGGCCGATGGGGCACTAAGGTTCTGGAGTGGCGGCCACGTACTGGAGGACGCAGCGTAGGGAGGCCCCTAACAAGATGGACCTATGACCTAGTGAAGGTCGCGGGAAGCCAATGGATGCGGGCAGCACAGGACCGGTCAGCGTGGAAAGCCTTGGGAGAGGCCTTGGTCCAGCAGTGGACATCTATAGCCTGAAGAAGAAGAAGAGAATCTTTGCACGTAAATATCAAAAGTCCAATAACTCGAATCCATTAGAAAAATATGGGTCACGTCCGTTTTGTAACGTTCCTGTTTGGCTACACATAAAGCGGCGTAAGTCGTGATGGCCTAGTGGTAAAAACACCAGCCTCTCAAGTATGAATGTGCGGGTTCGATTCCAGGTCAGGCAAGTACCAATCCAACTTTTCTAAAGTTATATGTCATCATCATTCATCATCATTTCAGCCGAAAGACGTCCACTGCTGGACATAGGCCTCCCCCAAGGTTCTCCACGACGACCGGTCCTGCGCCTCCCGCATCCAGCGGTTTCCCGCGACCTTCACCAGGTCGTCGGTCCACCTTGTCGGGGGCCTACCCACGCTACGTCTTCCGGTGCGTGGTCGCCACTCGAGAACCCGTCGGCCCCATCGGGCATCGGTCCTACGGGCAATGTGTCCAGCCCATTGCCACTTCAGTGTTGCAATTCTTCGGGCTATGTCGGTTACTCTCGTTCTTCTGCGGATCTCCTCATTCCTGATTCGATCGCGCAGTGAAACCCCAAGCATAGCCCTCTAATGGAAGTTATATGTACTTTCTAAGTATATCTTGGACACCAATAACTGAAGGTGAAGGAAAACATCTTGAGGAAACCTGGACTTTATAAGTCTGAAATCGCCAACCCGCATTGAGCAAGCGTGGTGATTACGCTCAATCCTTCTCTGTTTGAGAGGAGACCTGTGCCCAGCAGTGGGACGATAAAAGGTTGATTATGAAAGCGGCGCATCGCATGCACCACAGACAATTCATATAAATACATGTAGTCTGTGTTTTGGTCAGGATTATAATAAAGACTAGTTTATTAAATCTCTTGTTTAATTAAGACAACTTATAGATAGACAATCGTTAATTAACATAAACGTAGACCTAGTATTGTTCGAGCGCCATCTTTAGACACGCTCAGCTAGTGATGGGGCGCTGACTAGTGCTGTGCACATTCACAACATCCTCCTTATCAAGAAAGTTATTATAATTACAGCTTGAGATAGTTTACAACAATTTGACCAAACTCTTAAAAATTAATATAGTTTAATTTTGACAACAAAGATATGTTTAATAAACTAAATAAATAAACCATGTTGTGCCGACCCCAAATAAATTGGGATTAGGGCAGAGGAATGATGATGAAACTTAATTTAATCAGTCTTCCACAGCCATTGCCTAAATAATCAAAATAAACATTTTAATCTAATTACAAGAAATATTAAATTTATAGATCCAACCGTCTTGGTGGTCTTATCAATCTGCCATACCTACTGCGCATTTCAGGAGTTGTTGGCTCTTCAATAGAAGGTGCTGCTGTGTGGGGAGGTGTCTTGATAATTGGACTTTTTGGTAGTATCTTTTGAGATACTGTTTGATCTATCTGCGGAGGCTTCAAAATGTGCTGCCTGTTTCTCCTTCCTATAAATCCATCAGATCCTTCAATAGTATACGACCTAGGCTGATCACATTTGGACCTTACTGTGCCTGTACTCCAGAGGGTTTCTGGCATTTTCTTAAAATAGACTTTATCTCCTTCATGAATTTCGGGTAATGATTTAGTCTTTCTGTCATAGTAGTTCTTCATTTTGTTTATATTGTCTTCCTTAGTTTTTACATATTCTTGAAATTTGACTGTTCTAGGTTTTAAGTTTTTTGTGACTGTTGGTAATTGTGTTCTAAGCGAACGTGACATAAACAATTGAGCCGGTGATGGTAGATTTCCTCTTGGTGTATTCCTGAATTGCAGCAGAGCAAGATAAGGGTCTGTTCCTGACTCCTCTGACTTGGTAAGAAGACGTTTACATATCTTTACTGCCGACTCCACCAACCCATTTGACCTTGGTACGTAGGGGCTTGATGTATTGTGATGTATTCCCCAGTCTGAAATAAATTTTTTAAACTCTGCTGAGTTAAATGGTGGTCCATTGTCAGAGAACAACTGTACTGGGATTCCATGTCTGCTAAAAATACTCTTGAGACTAACAATTACTGTTTTGGCATTAGTACTTGCGAGGGCTATTATTTCAATATAATTTGAGTAATAGTCTTGTAGCACTATGTATTTTTTAGATTTATAATCCATAAAATCAACACCAACTTTTTCCTATGGAAATGATGTCACGCCATGTGGCATTAGGGGTTCTGGAGCATTTGCACTTCTATGTGACAAACAAATATGACATGACTCGACAATGTTTTTTATATCAGTTGCCATAAATGGCCAAAATACATGTCCTCTAGCAAACGCTTTTGACCTTTCAATTCCCAAATGACCACTGTGTATTATTTTTAAAATATCCGGCCTTAACTTTTTAGGTATAACTATACTGTTATTTCTGAAAACTAAATCATTTTCTGTATGTAACTCAAGTCGGTACTGCCAATATTCATTCAGATTTTTGTGAATTTGAGTTTTACTTGATGGCCATCCCTCTCTACAATATTTTTTTTAAATTTGAAAACTTTCATCTTCATTAGTGCCTTTGATTAACCATTGCAGACGTTCTGGTGAAACTGGTAATGATCTTATCAGTAAATTAAATGAACGATGATATCATCATCTAATTCATCTGAACTTGTTTCTGAGAGTGCTGCTCTTGACAAGGTATCAGCAATGTACATCTGACTACCCTTTTTGTAGACTACATTTAGACTATAGACTTGTATTTTTAACATCATTCTTTGCAGACGTGTTGGAACTTCAGCTAAAGGCTTCTTAAACAATGTTATTAAAGGAGCATGATCTGTCTCTACAGTTACGGTTTGTCCATATATAAATTGATGAAATTTGGTGCAGGCAAAAACTATTGCATAGAGTTCTTTCTCTATCTGAGCCATGTTTTGCTGTGTGTCTGTTAAAGTTTTTGACGCATAATATACTGGATGTTGATTTTGTAATAACACTGCTCCGACAGCACTCTTACTGGCATCACTTTGTAGTACAATAGGATCCTTAACATTAAAATGTGACAACACTGGAACCTGACATATTAATTGTTTCAAACGATCAAATGTCCTTTCATGATTGACAGTCCACTGCCAATCAGTAGACTTTTTTAATAATTGACGTAGAATTTCTGTCTCTACTGCCATGTTTTTAATAAAAGGACTTAAATAATTAAGTAGGCCCAGAAATCTTTGTAAATCCTTCAGACAGGTGGGAGAAGGCATTTCTTTTATTGCCCTGATTTTGTCTGGGTCAGCTGTGATTCCATTTGCAGAAAAAATATGGCCCAGATATTTAATACTTTCTTTGGCGAATGAACATTTCTCCTTATTAAACTTGACATTATTTTCCTTTGCCCTTTTAAATACCATATTAAGATGTTCATTATGCTCTTTTAGTGTTTGACCACTTATTAAAATATCATCGCTATATACTGCCACCCCTGGTATGTCACCAAATATTTCTGTCATGATTCTGTGGAAATATTCAGGAGCACAGTTGACGCCATAGGGAAGACGTTTAAAGCGGTATCGGCCAAAGGGTGTATTGAAAGTTGTAATATAGGAACTTTTCTCACTCAGTTTGCACATCCAAAATCCACTACTTGCATCTAAGGTGGAAAAAAACCTTGCACCAACCACCTTGGCACGAACCATGTCTACTGATGGAATAGGATAATGAGTCCTGTTAATTGCTTGATTTAAATTACGTGGGTCTAGACATACCCTCAATTGACCATTTCTTTTTTCAATTAAAATTAAAGAACTCACCCAATCAGTAGGTTCTGTAACTTTGGTAATGACATCCATTCTTTCCATCTTCTCAAGTTCTTCTTGAAGTCTATGATGTAATGCGAACGGTACCTTTCTTGGAGCATCGACTTTTGGCTGTACCTCAGGGTTTATGCTTATGTGGCATTCACCCGGAAGACAACCAAGACCGGTAAAAAGAGAATTATTACATTCAATAAGTTTATTTAACCTTACATTTTGTGACTGACTTGACTGCAAAGAAAATGGCTGTGACTGACTTTGACTTCACTGACCGACAACAAACCGCAAAATGACCAACTTTTTCACATTTTTTGCACTTTGCACCTAATGCTGGACACTTATGACGATGCACCTGACCACATCTTGTACAAATTTCCTGTCTTGATTGCTGACTATTTTGATTAACAATCCTTGAGTTAAACTTTGGTCTTGAGTGTGACTGACTCATATTATACAAGACTGAACTTTGCTCTGCCGATAATTCTTCTGTTTGATGTCTGGAAGCAAGCATGGCCTTTGCCATCTGTAAGGCCTTATCAAGATCTAGTTTATCTTCTAGTAATAATTTTTCTCTTATAAAGTTGTATTTTTGATGCATGTTACATATAAACATTATTTTGACTAGGCGTTCCTTCAGCTCTCCTAGTTCACAGTTTTGTGACCTTAATTTTAGTGTGCAAACAAAATCATCTAAGGTTTCATTTTCACCTTGTTTGTAGGTGAAGAAACTATGACATTCATAAGTGAGGTTATCTTTTGGCGTGAAGTGATTTTGAAATAGCTCGATGAGCTCGTCGTATTTAATGACATCTACGTCTTTTCCAAACGTATTGAATACCTCCACGCCCTTTTCACCAATGACATGTAGAAATAAAGCTACCTTTCTGCCATCACTCTCTTCATCCAGACCAGACGCACGCAAATATATTTTAAAAAACTGCACCCATTTTTTCCATTGTTGAGCCAAGTTACCATTCATCTCCATGGACTGCGGACTGGACATTGCCGAAAGTTTCTTGGGTTTTTGGTTCTCATCAGACATGACGCCGCCTTTTCATATGACAGTTTCACAATGACTATTATTGACACGGAACGTAGACTGCGAGTACGAACCCAATTACTGACACCATGTTTTGGTCAGGATTATAATAAAGACTAGTTTATTAAATCTCTTGTTTAATTAAGACAACTTATAGATAGACAATCGTTAATTAACATAAACGTAGACCTAGTATTGTTCGAGCGCCATCTTTAGACACGCTCAGCTAGTGATGGGGCGCTGACTAGTGCTGTGCACATTCACAACAGTCTGAACATAGGTATATGAACATATATTGTACTCAGGTTCAAGGCTAGAGTGAATTATAGGCTCTTAATAAACTAGCGCGCTTTATCATCAACGATCGCATTACTGCTTACCTTCAGGCGGGATTGCGGTCAAGCGTTAGTTTATAACTTATATGTAAAAAATAATATACCTATGTTCAGGCTAATTTTTAAGGCATGTAAATATTTGCTTGGAATTGATTTAATAGACATTTAGTATGTACGAGTATTCTATAAAATATATTTAACTAGCGGCCGCCAGCGACTTCGTTCGCGTGGTTTAGTTATGCTCCGCTCCTTTTGGTCACAGCGTGATGTTATATAGCCTAAAGCCTTTCTGGATTAATGAGCTATCCAACGCAAAAAGAATTTTTCAAATCGGACCAGTAGTTCTAGAGATTAGCGCGTTCAAATAAACAAACAAACAAACAAACTCTTCAGCTTTATACAGGCTGTATCTGACATAGTAATGCAAACTTCGTGAGAAGGCTACACCGCATGCTACTAATAAAATTGTGATAGTCATTTATATCGATTACAGAAATAACAGTGTTTAAAAAAATGTGTCGGCTCGGCCTTTGATCATTGCAAGCGTGACGCCGCGCGTGTTGGTGGATATGACGTTGATCCCTGATGTGAACTCTATTAAATCAGCTGATAAGACAGTTTTTCGAGTTTTGTTTTCATTGCGCTTTTTTGTGTAATTAGCGAATTAATTATTGAAGTGAAACTTCTTTACGCACGCTTGACTTGGGGAGTAAGCTGGCGAACGCGTGACGTAAGCGTTACGAAAAGTGATCGGGCAAGGCGAACGGAAGTTAAGTGGGGGATATAAGCACAGAGGCGCCCGTGGCGCGAGCTTGGTACTACAAGGTCTACAACGAGTTTTTTTTTTTTTTTTTCAATAAAAATAGAAGATATATGCAAAAATATTAATTTACCAATGAAACCATGAAATAAATTTAAATATTTATAGAAAATTAATATATGTATATGTGTATACATGTATATATTGTACACACATATATATATATATATATATATACAGTATGTTAAGAAAACCCTGTCCGACCCGTGAAGGTGTTGTTAGGTATCGATAACTGATTCTATTAATGCATACAAAACCGGGCTAAACATAAAAAAAAATCCCCCTAAAAAAGTAAATATTCTTTCGCAAAAAGAGGTAACTTAATCAATGTGCGATATGCACCCTTCACGGGGAGCGGGCGGCAGGGCACGCGGCACGTGGTCGCATCGCTATTCGCTCATAATAATACCGGTGTTGTCACTTTTTTAAAAATTACCAAATTTCGGGGAAGTTGGAATTAATTCGCGGGAAAAAAAGATTATTTCAAAATTCATTTGTATTGGTACTATGATGATTACGTAAAATTTTATATTATATTTGGTCATGTGTATACCTAACCTTTATTATCCTTATGGGTCGGACAGGGTTTTCTTAACATACTGTATATACAGATGGAGCGAAAGAAGTTTCACTTCAGTCGTGTGGTCATAAGCACACTAGTTTTTTTTTTTTTTTTTGCTTTAAAGTCTTATTGGGTTTTAAAAGTATAGCAATTATGAACGGTTTAAAGTGAAAAAAACTGCATGTAATTTTTTTTAATCATGAAAAAACCATCGAAAATTTCCACCACTGGGGGGTTCAGAATCATGTACTGGATCCATGGTATTCGTTTGTGCGTCGATGTCAGAGACACCCTTAGTATAGATTATTTGAACGAGGCATAGAAAATCAATAACACACGTTAGTGCAATATACGTGGGACACTCAGAATGGTATGCTAAAATAAAAACAGTGTCAACCGCGCGTGAATTCGTTATACGTTACGATTACATGGTTGCCTTGAAAAGGCCTTCATCCATAAATGCCATTTGAAGTTGTACGATTCATCCGGTTTCAGACGATATTTGAAATCGTAAAAATATTAGCGTGAAATTGTTCCAGGCGCAGATCCAATTTTGCAATGAGACACGACAATTTAAATTAGCCTGCAAAAAATATGGAGGGAAATTTTAAAATTGGAACGTAACTATTTTTACTTATAAAATTACTTATGTTTTCAAAGTATAGGAAAGTCTCACGTAAGTACATAATAGTAGTTTATGAAACTGTTATATAATGAGGGATATTATGCACGAGTGTGACTTTAAAAAACGAGCGAAGCGAGTTTTTTAATACATAGTATCACACGAGTGTGTAATACCTAATTATGTACAGTTTCATACACTACTTTATCTAATCTCATATATTGTATTGAATATATGAAGTAGCACTTTTATTCATTTTCCATGTTAAAAAATCTTGATACATTTATCGTATAATTTCCTTGGCTTAATTGGTAGTAAATTAAGACTGACTGCTGTCGCAGCCTCTAAAATATCGGGCGGCGTCAAATTTTCTTCATTGTCACTTGACATTTTAAGAAATAATAATAATCAATTATGTGTCCAGCGAAACACAACAACGACTTGCAATGCAAAGAAACGTATTTGGCGCCAAAATTCTGCACCCTGCATCACCGCGCACGCGCCAAAGCGCGCGCAGCCACATATAAAAAATGAAATAGTGCTGTCTATGGTTTGTAATCTGTACGATAATGAAAAAAAATAATATTATAACAGTATTTTGTTAGAGAAATAATGTTATAATTTAATTTTTTAATTTCCTTTCGATATACTATGGGTAAAGTATGTCAATATAAACTCCTTTTTAGTTTTATATTTTTAATTTTTTGACATGAGAGTAGATAAAAACTTTTTTCGTGGCACTTTCTTAGTTGCCTGGAACAATATGTTAATTGTGTTTATTCATCCATTAACATTTTGTGCACCCTTTTTAGGGTTCCATAGCCAAATGGCAAAAACGGAACCCTTATAGATTCGTCATGTCTGTCTGTCCGTCTGTCCGTCCGTATGTCACAGCCATTTTTGAAACTATAGAGCTATATTGTTGAAATTTGATTGTTTTGTACAAGATCTAGTAAGTAGTATTTTTTTAATATCTCGTAAATCGTAAGCCGCTTATTACCGCGTAATCTTTCATACAAATAACTTAAATCCTTTCATTTCATAAACCATTGGTACGGAACCCTTTGTGCGTGAGTCCGACACGCACTTGGCCGGTTTTTTTAATATGGATTCTACCTTGGCAGCAAAGCTTGTAATGAAGTTAACTTCCCAAAAAATAGATTCTCTCCTCATGCATCATTTCAATCCATTAACTATTTACCACTACAAATGTTCCCATTTAACGGAATTGTGTCAAGCTCTACTTACCTAGAAAGAAACACGGCATCTGTATTAAAATATAGCACTCATTCTGTACACTATTCTCGTATTTCAAGGAAAAAAATAACAACCATTTTGCAGACCGCTCTACTACTTAAGTAGTTGAATTGAAATGGTAGCAACTTCATTTTCTCCACTTTCATTATTAAGGGTGGACTTTAATAAGCTTTTACAATTTTACGAGAGCAATTTCAATGTTTTCGAACCAAAGAGGTAAACAACGTTGATCGATGTTTGGAGGGAAAATAATAGCAGACACTTTATCCGATTTCAGCGAGAAAAATTGGTATCGGATATTTAATTTTGTGAGCAGTGTTAACTAAATGATCATACCTGATTTAAACTTTATACAGGTTTGTTTTACATTGGCTAGCTAAACTCCGAAGATACTGATAACCCACCACAGTTATTGGATGGTTTCCTTAGGAGGTCAGGAGTGTTGAGATTTTTTTTTAGATGTAGCGTCTGTGAAGTTTACATAAAAAATAACAGATTTTTAAAACTGATATTTCATATGACTAAAATAATGGCGGTGGATTTTCGATACAAACAAACAAATATATATTTTATATCGATACCGTCACTTCTATGGAATTTAGCTAGACAATTTAAAGTGACCCTGTATAAGTAGAGCATATTAACATGGTAAAGAGCCTAGGTTTTGTCACCATTTAACAAGATCGAGAAGACCATAGGTACCTACAGCAACAGGGAATCCGAAACATTCCTTATCCTTAAGCTATTAATCATTATAAAATTACGATTTATTTTTATTTACATAAATCCTTATAGAAAAAAATCCTCTACCTAACAACTGTTCAAAATATTTTTACAACTAAAAATACAGGAAATTTTCCAAAAACACAAAATCAATTTAAATCATTAAACACGGTTTCAGGATGTCAACAACGACAAATCAAACAACAATATCATTTTACAATTTCTACGGAGAAGAAAAACAAGGCGCAACTCTAACTAAGCCTGTAGATACTTTTCAAACACAAACTTTCCTTATTAAAGGTCAAGTTTAAAAAGCAAACGGAGGCACGGGAGGGTTAGGGGTAGAAGTGTTTGAGGTACACAAGTACCCAAGTACACAAGTTACAAGTACACAGGTAAACAGAAACACGATTGCAGGTATATCCGATGTCGGGCTGTTGACTATCCTTCGGATTTCGATCTTGTTTCATCTGACTGACCCGAGATATTTGTTTTGGTTTTATTTATACTTATTGTGTACCTCTCGCTCTTTTTCTATAGGTAGAGGAGAAAGGTTGTTTGATGTTACGTCGTCCAGCTGTGACATGTTTTGCTTTTGAATGGTTATTGATTTTTCGAGCTTGGAATTAGGGATGAGCTGACAAAAATTGAAAGGCCGGTGCTTCTATTATAATATTCTGTCTTTTGTTTTTTTTGCTTTGTGTCAAGAATAGGCTTATTTATTACCCAAGGGAGTTTCGATTCTATTGTTGGCAACAGTACCTGTCTTTGTAAATATGTTTAAATGTTTATAATTACAGCTTTAGGGCGATAATACGAAACAATACGGACGGGCGAAAGAATGGCTTCCATAACGCATCACGTGCAAGGCTACACCAACAGACTACCATATCGGAAAGAGCTGTACCTGAGAGTACCTGCTTATGAGACACTGGAATATCGTTCACGGAGGTGGCCTTTATGATACTAAAAAGGGGCCAAAGTAAATAATAAAAATATTTTTCTCAGCTTCTTATAAAAAGTATGACATTTTCAAGGGATTAGATTTCAGAGAGCCACGGAAAATAGTCCATTGGAGGGACTGAGTGCAGAAACCAAACCCTTAACATAGAACAGAAAATAGAGTTGCACTGCGCGATCGAATCAGAAATGAGGAGATCCGCAGAAGAACCAAAGTCACCGACGTAGCTCTTCGAGTCGCTAAAATTAAGTGGCAGTGGGCGGAGCACATTGCTCGTAGAACCGATTTCCGATGGGGCAATAAAGTTCTGGAGTGGCGGCCACGTACCGGAAGACACAGCGTAGGGAGACCCCCAACAAGGTGGCCGTGACCGATGACCTGGTAAAGGTCGCGGGAAGCCGATGGATGCGGGCATCACAAGACCGGTTAATGTGGAAACCTTGGGGAGGCCTTGGTCTAGCAGTGGACCTCAATAGGCTGAATAAGAAAAAGAGTTTGTTTGAATAATGTAAGAAATGAATATACATAATTAACTATTTTAGTATCGTTGCTCAGATGAATTCGGTTAGACTGGAAGCTGACCCCAACATAATCTGTTAGGAGAAGGCTAGGAAGATGATGATGATGATTTATGACGGCCTCCGTGGCGTAGCGGTAGCGAACGCGGCCGTTGCGCAAGGAGGCGCGGGTTCGATCCCCGCACAGTGCAAATATTTGTATGCATGAATATGAGTATTTGCACTGGTCTGTGCGTGCCTCGGAAAGCACGTTAAGCCGTTGGTCCCGGTTGCCATACGAACAATTGGTCTAACTGCAATGCTTAGATATCGCCTTCAGGTTGTGGAGATCAGACGGCAGTCGCTTCACGGAAAATATCGAAGTTTAGCCAAAATCAGTAGTTAGACTGGTAAAGCGGACCCCAGATTTCAAAGCTGAAAAGCTGCGACTGGGTTTAACGCTGAGATGATGATGATGATGATGATATATGGATAACTGTTATTTCCTAAAACCGTATAAAATGTGAAAATTCTGAAATGACATGATTATTATTACTGAAATTTCTTTGTTGAAACTTTTTAATTTTCATACTTACTACTTACTCGGTGGTAGGCCATAACATCGGCCGCCGGTAGAAGTTACCACCCACCAGACAAAGTCTTGCCGCCAAGCGATTTGTCGTGTTCCGGCATGATGTCTGGTGAAGCCGTATGGAGGACGGGTCTGAGCAGTTGTGTTGCGATGTGTGCTGGGTACGATGCGCCAAATGTTGTTGTGTTGGGAGTTTGGTCGTGGAAGGTCTTCAGATCAATCTCCCTTTGGCGCGGCATTGTTGGTCGTGTTTAACATTGCATCACCTCGCTCAACTGTCGTCTTCCTTCCTATTCGATCAGTTTTTCTGAGTGAATAGGCTCTTAATAAACTAGCGCGCTTTACCATCAACGATCGCATCACTGCTTACCATCAGGCGGGATTGCGGTCAAGCGCTAGTTTATAATTACTAAAAAAAAAAAAAAAAATGGACTCAGTTTTAAAACATGATAATTTAAAAAAAAAATGCCATCTAAGTCACATTGATTTCTTTAAAGTATTAAATAAATAGTGTTTGTGAATTACTAAGCTTTATAACTGTAAACGTTTGTAGCTTAGTATTTTATTCGCCCGAACTGATATATAAGAGTTAAATTGTGTAGTCTCTGATTAATCCCTTTGTTCACTCGCTTTTGTATGGAAAACTGCTACAATTTAAAAACTGTTTTCGAGTTTTTGTTCAGAGTTATCGGACAGTTAGATTTGATGTCGTACAGTTGTGTGCTTGTGTGTATACGTGTGTGTGTCCTTTCTGACTTTTCCCCCTAAATTTTGGGCTATCTAATGCAAATATATTTTCTCTAAAGTGACTAGCAGTTGCGGAGCGCGTTGATAAACTCAAACTATCCAACTTTATTATTTTTAGTACTAGAGTAAATATAATTATAAGTAGTCGTGGTGGTCTAGTGGTTAAAATACCAGTCTCTCAAGTATGTGTGCGGGTTCGATTCCAGGTCAGGCAAGTACCAATGTAACTTTTCTAAGTTATATGTACTTTCTAAGTATAACTTGGACACCAATGACTGATTACAGGTGAAAGAAAAAATCATGAGGAAACCTGGACTTTAAGTCTGAAAACGCAACCCGCATTGAGCAAGTGTGGTGATTACGCTCAATCCTTCTCTGTATGAGAGGAGACCTGTGCCCAGCAGTGGGACTATAAAAAGTTTGATGACGATGATGACATGTAATTATGGTTCTCGGTGGTAGGCCATAACATCGGCCGCAGACAGAAGTTACCACCCACCAGACAAAGCCTTGCCGCCAAGCGGTTTGTCGTGTTCCGGCATGATGTCTGGTGAAGCCGTACGGAGGACGGGTCTGAGCAGTTGTGTTGCGATGTGTGCCGGGTACGATGCGCTAAATGTTGTTGTGTTGGGAGTTTGGTTGTGGAGGGTCTTCAGATCAATCTCCCTTTGGCGCAGCATCGTTGGTCGTGTTGCTGGGTTTGACATTGCATCACCTCGCACAACTGCCGTCTTCCTTCCTATTCGCTCAGTTTTTGTAAGTGAATAGGCTCTTAATAAACTAGCGCGCTTTACCATCAACGATCGCATCACTGCTTACCATCAGGCGGGATTGCGGTCAAGCGCTAGTTTATAATTACTAAAAAAAAAAAATGGACTCAGTTTTAAAACATGATAATTAAAAAAAAATGCCATCTAAGTCACATTGATTTCTCTAAAGTATTAAATAAATAGTGTTTGTGAATTACTAAGCTTTATTACTGTAAACTTTTGTAGCTTAGTGTTTTATTCGTCCGAACTGATATACATATAAGAGTTAAACTGTGTAGTCTCTGATTAATCCCTTTGTGCACTCGCTTTTGTATGGAAAACTGCTACAATTTAAAAACTGTTTTCGAGTTTTTGTTCAGAGTTATCGGACAGTTAGATTTGATGTCGTACAGTTGTGTGCTTGTGTGTATACGTGTGTGTGTCCTTTCTGATTTTTTCCCCTAAATTTTGGGCTATCTAATGCAAATATATTTTCTCTAAAGTGACTAGCAGTTGCGGAGCGCGTTGATAAACTCAAACTATCCAACTTTATTATATTTAGTACTAGAGTAAATATAATTATAAGTAGTCGTGATGGTCTAGTGGTTAAAATACCAGTCTCTCAAGTATGTGTGCGGGTTCGATTCCAGGTCAGGCAAGTACCAATGTAACTTTTCTAAGTTATATGTACTTTCTAAGTATAACTTGGACACCAATGACTGATTACAGGTGAAAGAAAAAATCATGAGGAAACCTGGACTTTAAGTCTGAAAACGCAACCCGCATTGAGCAAGTGTGGTGATTACGCTCAATCCTTCTCTGTATGAGAGGAGACCTGTGCCCAGCAGTGGGACTGTAAAAAGGTTGATGACGATGATGACATGTAATTATGGTTCTCGGTGGCCGATGTTATGGCCTACATAACATCGGCCGCCGGCAGAAGTTACCACCCACCAGACAAAGCTTTCCCGCCAAGTGATTTGTCGTGTTCCGGCATGATGTCTGGTGAAGCCGTACGGAGGACGGGTCTGAGCAGTTGTGTTGCGATGTGTGCCGGGTACGATGCGCTAAATGTTGTTGTGTTGGGAGTTTGGTTGTGGAGGGTCTTCAGATCAATTTCCCTTTGGCGCAGCATCGTTGGTCGTGTTGCTGGGTTTGACATTGCATCACCTCGCACAACTGCCGTCTTCCTTCCTATTCGCTCAGTTTTTGTAAGTGAATAGGCTCTTAATAAACTAGCGCGCTTTACCATCAACGATTGCATCACTGCTTACCATCAGGCGGGATTGCGGTCAAGCGCTAGTTTATAATTAATAAAAAAAAACAAAGGTATTCAGTGTAGCTACTAGAAAATACATATCTAAGTACATAAATTGTAAGAAAACAAATAAAGCTTTAACAAAACACTTTATTTTCTTACTGAACAAACTAAAACGGTATTAGAAAAATGCGAATGGTGACCTACAAGTAGACCATTCCCTTGGGTGTCGTAAGAATTGACTGAAACATTATATCAGCTAAATCTGAATCCTCTAAGGAATGTAGAGTATACGGGACAATCAGTTTTGACCGAGTTTGGCGACCTCAATTCAGTAAGTCTAGAGTGAATACGCTCATAATAAACTAGTGGGGTTTACCATCAATGATACCATCAGGCGGGATCGCGGTCGAGCACTATTTTCCCGCCCAGCTCCGTAAAGAATACAGGTAAACAAACCAATTTAGATTTATCACAACTCACGTTTTACAAATCACCAATTATTAACATGATTATTGCCTTTTACATGTTAACTATTTTTTTACAATTTATATTACAGTATATTTCACTAGTATCGCTCAAATAACATGCATATTAACTCTTTATTTCGAAAAACAATTAAAATACGACATTAATTTATTTATTTATTAAAAAAAAAAACAACCTTGGTGCCACACGCGGATCTCCTTACATTAGACTGAGAATGTAGGTATGTACCTCAAACGCATCGTTGACTTGTGAAAGTACCTGTACAAACCTAATTAAAAAAAAAAAAAAAACTAAAATATGTAATTATTTCATCATACTTCAATATTCAAATTCGGACCTTTACCCTGCAGTTGTACCAATAGATCAATCAACTAAGCCAATCACAATCCACACTGCTAGACATAGGTATTTCCTATACTGCCCTGAGCTAGCCTTCCGCACCCAGGCTGCCTATGGAGGCATGGAGAACAGGGAGTAAAGTTCACTCATCCTCCATAGAATAGGGAGGATCCTCCGAACAGACAGGTGTTATGTCTGGCGGGCACTTTCCCAACGGTTGAACGGTTAAACTCTGCTTGTGAGATATAGAATTCGAATGACGTCAGAGTGACGTGTTGTTTTCTAGTGACGTTTTTTTTTGTAGGTACCGCTACATGCCCAAATCTCCTTCTTTAGGTGGTCGGCCCACTTACCTGAGGTGCGACACTACCCTTACCTAGTGATAGCATTTATTTAAATAAAATATATCTACATATTTAAATACTACTAAGTAATAAAAAGTAAGTAAGTAATAAACTTGTTCCCCTCTTAAGATTTTCAATGAAGTGATCTGGGCAAGCAATTTGTTGCAGAGTAACCCGACAAATTAGTGTCTTGTCAAGCAATATTTTGCGACGGTCGAGCGGATAATTCAAATTCACCACCACGTTTAATGTAGGGGAAAACACGAGAGATTGATGTAGGTATGGTGCCACTCTGTAAATCATATTCTCGGCCGCAATGATTTACTCCTACCAAAAATCGATAGACCGTATAGCTTGACGCAATTCATGGCCACAATTTTCACCCTTATCGCGTCACAGTTAAGACGATATCGGCGTGAATTATTTTGACAAATACAAGTTACTATCAAGAGCCCTGTACAATGGAGTGGTCCCAGGAGACAATGCGAAAATCGCTGCATTTCATGGCTCTATGCCCATAAAGATAGTGTTCTGTTCGGATACAAAGTTGATAAACAAACGGTCTGTAGTTAAATTTGATGTATGGACTACGCACCGGCAAGAATAGTTTTACAGCTACCAAATAAATTGGTCGACTAATTTTGGACTCTATTGCCGGGATCTTAAAGTTGGTCAGTGATGAAAAATGGTTTTTATGGAGTTAATTTCAAGTTTGAAATAGCCGGTATCACGAAACCCTGCCCAGGGCGAGGTCGTCACTCAATTTTTTACCAGGCTTCGAACAATGTTTATTTTCGGTATGAAGATATAACATTTTGTTTACTTCTAAATTGAAAGAATCCGGTCTAAGCTGGATTTGCAACTCTTTTGTGGGTTTACTTTAAAAAAAACGAAATATTGGCTAGAAATGTTATATTATAGTGCAAAAACTTTTTAAAGAACTGAAGCTTTCAGAGGAATTTAGCTACAGACTAAGATGGTTTTGGTATTTTGTCTTGTGAATTAGGTTTTAATTTTGCAAACCACTCCTAAAATTACTGCAATTACCTCTTTTACGCCTAAACTACTAAACCGGGTTATATTAAATTTAGCGTACATCCGTCATCTCAGAAGTCAAGAATAAACAATAGGATATTTTTATCTCGAAAAAATTAGCGATTCCCGAGGGATGGACAAAGTTATTTTTTTTTATTAAGCTTTCATGCCTTAACTATTGAGCCGATTGCCATATTTTTACGTCATATTGTAAGTCCGTAATAATCCTTATACTTACTATTATTATAAATCTGAAAGTGAGTTTGTTTGTTCCGCTTTCACACCTAAACTACTAAACCGTTTGACGAAACGTCCAGAAAATAAATAAAAAGATATTTTTTGTCCAGAGAAAATTGCGGTTCGACATTCTTTAAAAAAACTTAAATAGCGAACAAGACAAGAGGGGCAATGGACAAGCTCAAGAAAATATGGAGGAATCACGACATAACTAAAGCCACTAAGATCAGGCTCGTCCGAGCACTAATATTCCCCCTATTTCTCTACGCAGCTGAAACGTGGACGTTACGGGAATTGGAAAAGAAAAAGATAGACGCTCTAGAAATGTGGTGTTGGAGAAGAATGCTTGGGGTATCATGGACCGAGTTTAGAATAAACATTTCTATACTCCAAGATCTCGGCATCAAACAGCGTCTTTCAGAAATAGTACAGTCCCGTATACTCGAATTTTTCGGCCACGTATCAAGGCGCAATAGTGACCCCATAGAACGTTTGGTCGTCCAGGGCAGAGTGGAAGGGAACAGATGAGGTGGAATGACCAAATCAAGTCGGCAGTGGGAGGACCTATTAATAAATGCTCCAGACTGTCGTCCAACAGGAATAGATGGAGAGAGATCGTGCGGCGTGTAACATTAGCGTCTCGGATTCAGTCATATAGTGACCACGACCGTTCTGCCAAGAGCGAAACGAAGGAGAAGAAGAAGAGATAGCGAACAATCTGGGGTTTGGCCAGACATATTTTTAATTTTACCAGTATTAGCTGGGTTCGTATACCCACAAAAAACTTGCTGCACTGCAGAACCTTGCTACCCCATCGGGTAGCAAGGTTTTGCAGTGCAGTGCAGCAGCGTGTGAGTGGGCGGAGCACATTGCTCGTAGAACCGATGAACAATATATTTATACATGAATATGACTCATTATCTATGAACATTACTCGGGAACATTATAGTCTGATAAACGCAGGAGTTTTATTTCGTAGTGTATGTACACTTTGGGCTTCATTTACGTTCTTGTCGTAGTTATTTTACAGACCGCAGAAGGTCTAACTTCCTGAAACTGTCAGACTTCCCAATTACACGTTGAAGTAAATACTTTCTTGATATTTGAGAGCTTTAGCTATAAAGATGAAAATCTATTAAAGAAATTTGACTGATTGTAGCGTTGGACTCTGTGAACAAAACCTCATTGCCTATATGTCTTTGACGAAAGTGCCAAAATGACTGATTTAATCTTTTAACATGTCATAAACCTACAGCTAGTATGTGCCCGTACAATGAATTACATTCTTATTTGAGTTTATCAATTCCACACTTACATAACATATAGTGGCATGAAGTGATAGTGAGTGAGTGATGATCTGTACATCCAAAGCTTCTTAGAAACTATTAAACTGAAGCTTAAAGGAAGTTGCTATTTCGCTGCTATCGATTCGCTAAATATAACATACCTATAACCAACGCCACGCTCCATAAAGCATAGAAGTAAACAAACCAATTTAGGGTTATCACAACTCACGTTTTACAAATCTCCTGTTATTTACATGATTATCGACTTTTACATGCTAACTATTTGTTAACAATTCCTATTGCAGCAAATTTCATTAGAATCACTAAAATAACATGCATTAAAATGACGACATTAATTTTAAGTGATAGCCTTACAAAAAATTAAAGATAGATGAAATCAAGGTATTAAACACATTTTTTGGAATTAAACCAATGAATAAAGTTGAGGCATTTGTCAATACAATTTTGCGTATTTTAATTACTTTCAAATCAACTGCATAACACATGCATTGTAATACTTTCAAGTATGGACTAAGTATCATAACTACATATTATAAAACAAAGTCACTTTCTTTTTCCCTATGTCCCCTTGAATGAGTAAATCTTTAAAACTACGCATCGGATTTTGATAGTTTTTTTTTTCATAATAGAGTGATTCAAAAGGAAGGTTTATATATAAAATAATATCCATTAAATTGTAGAGAAATACTATTATTTTTGAGGTTTCTAATGTGATGTTGTAAATAATTACATTTCTTCCGCGTTTGCAGTGAAATGCTGGCTGCACCATACGAAATTTATCAAAAAAAAAAAAAAAAACTAAATATTGTACACATTGAAAAGGTCTACAGAAAAGTCCGCGATGGTACATGTCTATCTATAATGGACATCCCACAATAACATTATTTTGTCATTTACTTTTTACGACAAAATCTGGCTAATGTTCGAAACGATTTTGACCAATGCAGCATTAATCCTTATCCAATTTAACATCTTAAATAAGTTGTTGATTTAATATAGATCTATATCACCCGTTACAGCATATGATTTAAATGAATATTTTCAAAGATATTACACATATAAAAATTGCAGGGCATCGCGTTCCGTCCGGGGTAGCGGAAGCGGAGGGCCGCTTTTTTTAAGTAGTGTATTTAATATCAGCAATAATTAGCATTGTACCCGTGCGAAGCCGGGGCGGGTCGCTAGTAATATATGTGTATTAAAAATTTAACCTATTAGGAAATTAGCTTACATGTGTGCCATATTTCATTCAAATCGGTTAAGCGTTGTATGCAAATCAGAAATATCTAAACATAAATAAACTGTTTACATTAGTAGGAAGTAGGATTATTACTTTTATGGAAAATCATCTATGTAGAAAAGATTGTTAACATCCGTCGTTTAGGCGTAAACTACTCGTTGACTAGCATCGGTTTGTTTACCTCTATTCTTTATCGAATTTGGCTCAAATATAGATAGGTTGGGGTTATTTTGCCGAATTTTCGGACGTCATAGACACAACCCGCAACACCTATCACCAACCACCATCCCATACCTTTCAACCATCAACACCAACTCCCGTTATCCGCCACATATGCTTTGCTACAATTTGGCATAATACATATACATATGTCTAAACACAAAGCCCTAACCCAAAACGACATATACAATACCCCTAAAAATTTCAAAGACCTCGAAACAAGGGATCCCCACGTCCCAACATGAATAAATCTAGAAACACGCATGCTCAGTAAATTTACCAAGTCAGTTGCGATTTTTACAACGTTACCTCTGTAACGTCTCGCGATCCGCAACTCAGTCCTTTACGTGACCAGGCCCTCATATAAAAATAAATAAATGTATTCTTTTTGGGCAGCGCCCAATTTTAGCGAGTCTCGTAAAAAAGGCTACATTGACAGCACCTCGATCTATAACATCGATACTAATATTTGTTTTATGAGAGGTTTTTTCGTATATATTGGTAACAAGTTACCGTCGGGATGTGAATTATTTAAGTTATTTTCTGTATTCACTAAAGTTTAGGCAAATATGAAACGGAATTTTTAGATTGTAGTACTAGAGTTTCAATATCTATTCCAGTGAGATAATGGATATATACTAATATTTATTATTGGTATATATGCATTATTTCACTGTTGTTACCTAAAAGTTTGTAATCTCTGAAACAACCAATGGCATTTGACAACATCCTAGGTAAAATATGAGATGTAGCGCCTACCCCAAATAAATTGAGGTAGGGACAGAAGATTTGTAAAAATGTTTTTGCATTTATAACCTTATTTATAACTCTTGAGGAAGGTTATATAACTTCTTGCTATAACCTATAGGAGCCGAGGCGAACGAAAAAGTCAGTAAGAATGCTAAGAGAGAGCGATAAAGTGACGGGTAGTTTTATAAACATGTAGTTGGTCCTAGAGATTCTCTTAGAGAAAAATTCAGAGAGGTGAACATTCTGACTGTAGCTTCGCAATATATATTTGAAAATCTTATGTATGTACATAAAAATATATCTAATTTTAAGAAAATAAGCGAAGTTCATAATATAAATACCAGGAACAAACACAATCTTGCTGTACATCACACTCGTCTCCACAGAGTAGGCAACTCGTTCATGGGTCAATGTATACACTTTTACAACAAGCTTCCCATGGACATTCGAAACTTACCCATTAAACGATATAAAACCTATATAAAGGCCAAACTTTGCAAAAAGGGGTATTATAAAATCTCAGATTATTTAGAGGATAGAGAGGCTTGGGACTGAGCTGCTCGCTCTGTTAAGCATTGTTATTAAGCAATATGCGTAATTATAACGTAAATTATTGTAAACATTTTCATTTTTAATGTCTTGACTTTAAAAAAGACGATGATCCCTGAGTTTGTTTCGGCTATTTCTTCTCAGAGGTAGTCAGTTAGGAAATGCCGGCTTCATTTAGTTTAAAAAAAAAAAAAAAAAAAAAAAATAAAAAAAACATGACGTGTAAAAGTGATCGGTGATCCTACTTGCTTAATAAACGATTTCATTTCATTTCATTTCATTTCAGTTATTATGTTTTCCTTTGCTTTTCGGTTTGTGTTTTCTTATGAATTCACCGCGAACGAAGTCGTGTGCAGGAGCTAGTTTGAATTATATCATTTGATTGTATAGTTTCGAATTGTAGTAGTGATTCGAAATCAAATTCCTAATTAAGGATAATTGGGGAGGTGGGTACGTGGTAGGTAATTTGAATCAATATTTACTTAGATACGTATCATATTCGTAATTCGATTCGTCGATATAACGAAAGGGAATGAGAACCGATACTTCTTCTATTATCATTTATACAAAAGGCTACAGAATTATTTATATTCATCAGAAACACTGAAATCGTTAAAAAAGTATACAAAAAAAAAACAAAGAAAAAAAAACAATCACGTTTTCGGGTCACGCCCACGCAAATTCAATGCTTTTAACCATCCAACAAAAAAATAAATGCTAAAGAAGTTTCCATTACAAAAAAAAAAACCTGAGGTTTAAACTTGTGCTATAATGAGTCTATGTCAACGATGATGCTGCTTGCGTCAGACGACTTCGCCTACCTTTTTGTTCGTAACCTGCAAGGTGATTACTAAACACAGTCTTCTTCTTCATCTCAGCGTTAATCCCAGTCGTATCCGAAGCTTTTCAGCTTTGGAGTCTAGGGTCCGCTATATCAGCCTAACTGCTCATTTTGGCTAAACTTCGATATTTTCCATGAAGCGACTGCCATCTGACCTCCACAACCCGAAGGCGATATCAAAGCATTGCAGTTAGACGAATTGTAGGACTTTTGAGGGCTCCAACAACCCGTAACGACTGCCATTAGATGTTCGAATGGCAACCAGGACCAACGTGCTTTCCGAGGCACGACCAGACCAGTGCAAATATTCATATTCATGCATACAAATGTTTGCACTGCGCGGGGATCGAACCCGCGCCTCCTTGCGCCACGGAGGCTGTGAACTGATTACTAAACACACTATCAGTAGCAATGGGTTTCATTTTGACAATGTAACTACATTCATTGCGTTATTTACGTTGCTTTTCAAACATAACCAGCAATGGTTGATCTATATGCTTCAAAAAGATCCAGTGTCTTACGCAATTTGAGTGCAGTTTTTTTTTTCTTTTCTTCTTTAGCTTCGCTTTCTTCTTTAGCTTCGCTTGAGTGCAGTTATTAAAACCTTTATTAGAGACATTTAGGGCTCATTTTTCAATCTACGGATAATTTTTATTCATAGCATAAAATTAACTTCTGGCAGCTTTTGTATGGATGAACGGTCAAAATTATTTCTCGGATATTAATTTTCTGGCGTTGAAAAAATTTGCCCAGATAATTTTTAACAGTTTCTTTTTATAGTTTGACATTTATTAGATTTGAGTTTAATTTTGAAACTGTAATTGTTAATATTCTATGGGACTAATATGAATGTCTCAAGCACCATTTTAAAATTTTATAAAATTACTCCAAACACAAAATAATAATTTTCATATTGCAATTAAATGTTAAAACTTAGTTCATTAGCAGAATAAAATGTATCTAGGTACTTATTTATTCCACAATTCGTAATATGTTGAAAATACTGACTTTTATTCAATCTTGAACACATACAAACGATTTACACAATGTATGTAGTTTATTGTACATACTTAAAACTTCTAAAATAAAGAGCGTATCCCGATTTTCACTTCGCTTGTATACGAAATTGGTAACAAAATCTTATCCTGAACCTGATTTCTCCGTAAGAGCAGTAGCTGATCGTTTCCGATACCTAGGTACTGTAGAACACAATATTCAGACGTATTTTAACCAATACCTAGCGACTAGCGTAAACATGACAGACTAAAATAAATAAATAATAAATAAATATATATGGACAAATAACGCAGATTGAGCTAGCCTCAAAGTAAGCTCAAGACTCGTGTTATGGGATACTAACTCAACGATACTATATTTTATAATAGATACATATATAGATAAACATCCAAGACCCAAGCCAATCAGGAAAAGATCGTTTTCTATCATGACCTGGCCGGGGATCGAACCCGGGGCCTCCACGTCGCAGGCAGGCGTGTTGACCGCTGCGCCACGGAGACCGACCGGAATATGTAGATACTATACTAATGTTTTAAGCTTACCTTTACTTTTTTATTTGTACGGGATTGCCAAGCGTACCACGTACTCATAGCACAAATCAAGTTAAATTGGCGGGATTACCTAAGGAATTTACGTAGTTTCGATGTAAGCAATCGCTAAGTTGCCGTAATGCATTAGAACCTAGATCAGCTGAAATTATATTAGCATTATGGCGGCTGTTTTTTTACCGTCTAGACAAGAACGCGGCGGTCGTCTTATACACTTTTTTTGTCCAGACAAGGCTAAAGGATATATTTTTTTTGTATCCTCACTCCTCAAAGGATACCAACTTGTTATTTTATATTTTGTGAAAAAAATATAAGGTTACCTCTAACAAAAATACTTTTCCGTCTCCGACAGGGCCCATAATTGAATCGATATTTCAACATACCTACTATTACGTACACATTATGGAATGCAATAATTTAGGGATGTGCTGACTAGTCGCCGACTAGTCGGTTAAGCCGACTATTCGGCCGCTTTTGTAGTCGGCGAATAGTCGGTGGCTAGTCTCATTAATATAAGAGTATTGTACTATATCAGGGGAACTAAAATGAAATAAAACCTTAATTATTCGTTATTATTTGGATTTTATAATCAATCTTACACATTTCGACAAGTAAAGCTAACCAGTCTTTTTATCAAATAATAATTTTCTTAAAAATACTGGCTTAAAAAGAAGACATACATATCTATAACATCAACAAAACAAAATTGGTACCTTCTTAAAATTGGTAGTAATTAACAAACAAAATAATATCTTTTTAACTTATATAAATATTTATTAATTGGTAATCAAATAAAAAAGTAGGTATTTTTTTAATTATCAACACATAAAAAAATAAACATTCGATATTTTTAACACAAACTGTTTTAATAAAATAAAAAAGAAACATAGGAACTTATATGATTAACCGGACATAACCCAAATCAAAATTTCATATTTTAATAATAAAAAATAGCAAAATCTCTTTACTACGACTGTAAAAAGGCCGACTAGCCGACTAATCGGCCTCTTTACAGCCGACTAGTCGGCTGCTCGGCTAGTGGGTAGTCGGTCAAAGTGATAGTCGGTACATCTCTACAATAAATTATTGAGTATTGAGTAAAATTCGCTAAACGCGCAAAAAATTCGCGACATTCGCGAGATACGGGCTACCATGTCATGCAAAATTATTTCGCCTGAAGACATAATTAAGCCTACATAAAAGTTGGCGAGTGATAAATGCCACATGCCCCATTGAATATAGGTACCTATATTTAAGCACCACAAACCATTTTTGGAGCTTCCTGGTCCAAATGTCCACGTAGAGATAAATTAATAAGGAACCCTTTTCAAGCTTAGAGTAATGTACTGTTGTTTTATTTCTGTGTAATGAAAAAAGGGTTTAACAAAAATTCTGCGTGGTTGTTGCATCATATTAATATAAAAGGGGGTTTTTAAGTAAGTAATTAAAAACTTTCTGATATGTTCATCTGAATACATATTACATAAATAATCTAGCTATCTTTTTTATTTATTATAGTAACATTTACAATGTAGGTAATGTGGTTACAATGTACGATAATGTTAAAAAAAAACAAAGAAAGTTGAAACATTCGTTTGCGGTAATCATGACATATCTATAACAAAATATTGATAATCGATTCAGAATAAAATTCATTAATTATTATTCTTATCAGGAGCTACATGAAAGACACCAGAAAAATCTCTCCAACGCAATCGCCGAATGTCGATGTTGTGGTGGCCTAGTGGTTAAAACACCAGCCTCTCAAGTATGAGACTAAGGTCAGGCAAGTACCAAAGTAACTTTTCTAAAGTCCAATGACTGAAGGTGAAGGAAAACATCTTGAGGAAACCTGGACTTTAAGTCTGAAATCGCCAACCCGCATTGAGCAAGCGTGGTGATTACGCTCAATCCTTTTCTGTATGAGAGGAGACCTGTGCCCAGCAGTGGGACGATATAAGGTTGATAATGATGATGATGATGATGAATCGGCGAATGTAACATCAAGCTCTAAAATACGACTTTCAATCGTTAATAAGTAACATTACAGGTATATTAATATAATGCCACTTTAATCCGTTTGAGGCACGGTTCAGATAACAAAGTTTGTGGAACATAATTGGAGAGTATTAATATCAAGTTACCGAGTTAAAGTTCAAATGAACTTTGTTAAGACTAATCGCTTCGGTGCGAGGGTCGACGTCACACAGTTACTTCGTGAAGCCTCTCTAATGTACCTAGTCAGTATATATCCGCTAATATCGCTTGTTTACGTTATGTATTTATAATACTTATGGATGGGATAGCTCTTCTCACATCCATTATTCTTTTGATATATTCTATAGTATTTGTAAACATATTGTCATGAGTCTATCGCATGAGTCTGTCGTCCTCCGTGGCGCAGCGGTCAACACGCCTGCCTGCGACGTGGAGGCCCCGGGTGCGATGCCTGGCCAGGTCATGATGGAAAACGATCTTTTCCTGATTGGCCTGGGTCTTGGATGTTTATCTATATATGTATCTATTATAAATATAGTATCATTGAGTTAGTATCCCATAACACAAGTCTTGAGCTTACTTTGGGGCTAGCTTAATGTGTGTAATTTGTCCGTATATATTTATATTTTTATATTTATATAAACCCGTAGGTGATTAGGTAGGTACTGTTTATTGGCGTAGAGTAGCCAGCCTTTTGGTCTTCCATAGGATGCATTTTGGTGAGTGTGCAAGGGAATTACATGGTTTAATTCCCCCATCTCCGTTCCATCATCGGACGACCCGTCGTACGGCGAGTTTCCACCCTTACGTTGTTGACACCACTGCGATCCGGACGAAGCGTTTTGCTTCCTCCTTTACACCGCGTACATCGAGGGACTGGAACAATTTGCCGGCGTCGGTGTTTCCGTCACACTACAATTTGAGTGTCTTCAAGGCTAGAGTGAATAGGCTCTTAATAAACTAGCGTGCTTTACCATCAACAATCGCATCACTGCTTACCATCAGGCGGGATTGCGGTCAAGCGCTGGTTTATAATTTATAAAAAAAAAAAAAACCCTACTGTGGACTAAAATTTTTATTAATGGTTGTAGTAAGGCTTCGCATTATATAATCAATTTTGAATATTTTTAAAATTAAATACAATTTTCTTTGGTAATAATAACAATTACTTTTTTTTTCATTTTATTGAGTATCTGATCAGTTTCCAGCATTAATTATTCAGACTAAAACAAACTATAGTCAGTACAAAATTTTTCTACAACAAACTAAATAATTTTAACAGATATCACGTATGAGCACGCACTAATGTCATATTTTTATGTATTATTATGTTTAAAATTTTACCTCAAAATGTATAATTTCATGTTTTATTTTCATTGTGTACTACTCTTTGCTGCTTCAAATTCAGATAAACACGAATTTATTTATTTGTACCTATTATTTAATGAAACTGTCGATATTTAACGAATATTGTATTATAATTATTACGCTAAGCGTTATCTTCAATAGCTTTTCAGTTATGTCATAACTTGTTGTTTTATAGTTTACATAGTAGACATTTTATTTTACAAATAATAATATTTTAATAAGTGATCAATACCTATACTTTAATTTGAAAATAAATAACTAGATGGCGCTGGGCCGATGACGCGCATTTCTGAATCGCGGTGTCAAGATTCTCCGTGAATGAATGACCCTCCACGATTTTCTGTCTCTAGTTAAGACCTTACTTCATAGGATCATTTCTATAGTAAGCTCTTCTCGAGACTTTCACAATATGTGAGTCCTCACAAGTCACGTTGATGAGACGTGGCGCGGTGCCCTGAGCGTGAGGCGGGCAGTGGTAGACCTACCACTAGCCCTCGATGATCGTTCACTCCCTTCGCAAGAGGGGAGCGTGGGGTACTGTCGCTGTCTGAGTGGCTATTTTTAAAACCTTTTAAACTCTTTGTTGATATTAATACGCGACCAACCGAGCGAGGTGTGTTGCCAACGTCTTCGTTTCTAAGTGGATAATGATAGACCCTATATTCAAAATCACATTATTGATACTAAAAAAATGGTTGCCTGTAAAGTCGGTTTTACGGGCGAAGATTTTACGTGACAACGTCTTTTTCTCGGTAGAATATTTATTGATATGAATATAATTAAATTGCACAATAGGAACAAGGAATTGAATGAAAATAAGAATTGCACAAATTTTAACTATAGAAATATATTTTGTTTACTAAAACATCGGTGACTCATCGTAACGTTACCGAGCGTTACACTTTTTCATAAGTGACTCCCAGCCGCAACCTAATTTAAGACGTTGTCACGTCAATAAATTAAATACAAAACGAACACATTGCTTGATAGATTCATTTTGATTTGAAAATATAGTGTTCGTTTAGGTATATCTTTTATGCAAAACAAACAGTTTTGAAATATGGTTCTTGTGATTTAAAAATAATGTCATAACTAAGTGATTCCTTTATACAAAACTGCAGTACTTCTAAATGGTGTTGTTTTCTTTTAAAAATAATAATTACCACACATTAATTTTGGAGATGTGGCACTTTTTGCACAAAAGAAGTTCGTTTGTCGAAGCGCAACTAAAAATAAGGCAGTTTAGATTATATTATATTTTGCGCGTTCAAAACTAAATTCAAAACAAACAGTTGCGAGGTTTTGCATCTTAGAATGCAAAATCAATGGAAGTCTTTTACAAATATGAAAATATAAAGGTTTATGCTTGTATTTTTTGCAATAGAAACATTTTTGTATTTTTTTTTTATTTATGGTACTTTTGAACTGAAGCAGCGACATCTTCAGGCAAAATTAAATATAAACACACTACGGATTACTGTCGCACGTGGTTGTTATGAATACATCGATACAATAAAGAATAAATAAACAAATAATAAATACATATATAAAGCAAACTATGTACGTACTATAAACAACATCAAAACCATAATGAAGATCAAAAACTAACAACTAGTTATTTCTTCGACACATTTTTTATACTTTGCAAAAGGTTTAGGTACAAATGTCAAAAAGTTGGTTGTCTTGGCTAACGTGTCGTATTGCCTACAAATCATATACTGTGAAGGGCAATATAGAATTATGGATCTATATTAAATCAACAATTTATTTAAGGTATTAAATTGGAGAAACGAGAAAACCGTTAACGTATCTGAAAACTTAATCATAGTTAATAAACCGGTTTTCGTATCCGATATATCGGAAAATACGGAAAATAATATGAAAAGACTATACCAAGACGATGCATGTTAAGAACTAGGTAAGTACAGTAGTAGGTCATACGTAGAAAGTAGAAGAAAGAAAGAGATTGAAACTTGTCGGTACCGACTACACTTTTTCATAAAAAAAATGGAGCCGTCACGGGACGCCTGGTAGATGTGAAACATCGACGTTATTTCGTAAAAGTAGTATGCAGAAAAGAACAGATTGTGGTAGGAACTAAAAATGTCAATAAAATAAAATAAAAAAAAATATAACGATTTTTTTTCTAGATAACGATGATTTTTTATTAAATAAACATTCATTTTCATTAAATACAAAAATTTACATATTTATTTTAAATCGAAACTACTCAATTAGTTTAATCAGTGACTTCGGTAATAGTTACATTCGATGTTGCCTCTGAGAACGGTATTACTGTGACAATTGGTCGATGGTAACTGAAGTACGATACGAAAGTATTGGACATAACATTATTAAGATATCTAATAAATACAGCATCTATTGTTGTTCCGTATCTGGTGGTAGGTTCTCTTGGATTGTTATTAATTTCCAATTGAAATTCTTCTTGAAGAAACGTAATTAATGGCGTTGATTCATCTTTTGCAAAATTTACATTGAAATCCCCAGCTAAAATCAATGGTAGTTGGTTTTTATTGGTTTTGAAAATTATTGAACCTCGGTGACTGTACGGAAATAATCTCTCGTGTAAAAATAAAATGATATCATTTATTTTTTTATTAGGAGAAATGTACACAACAACCATCATCAATTCACTTCCATCTTCTAGTTTCACGTGTGAAGCACACATATCGCCAATAGATGTTTGGGAGACATGAACTTCTGTAGCGTTTTGAATTACTAAATCCATGTTGAATGTAGTAATATGTGAAGTATTGTTGTTTTTATAAATGGCAACTCCAGCTGCTCTAACATTTTGTCTCTTAAATTTAGCTATACAGTGAAAATTAGGTAAGTCAACTGATTCATCTGCTGGAAGCCATGTTTCAGTTAGTAATAAAAAGTTACTCCGTTGACAAATAGAATCTTGTAAATCAGTAGTATGTTTTCTGAGACTTTGGCAGTTTAAAGTATAAATGGTTAATTTATTTCTGGAGTTCATAAATTCAAGGATCAGTCCTTGCAATGTAGCAAGTTTGTTTAAAGCTAATCTTTTGAATTCTTGCTGTAAACTTGAAACTGATGGATCTACTCTCCTTCCATGATAAAATCTTAAGTTATTCTGACTGTTACATATAAATAACCCTTCAATACTTGTTACTCGTGTTAAAGCTACGTAAAGTAATGGAATAGAATGACTTTTATTATACTCATAGACCACCTCGTCATATGTACCTCCTTGAGACTTATGAATAGTCATAGCACATCCTGATATCAATGGAAAATGATTTCTTTTTCCCACAATGGTTTTATTATTATTGAGTGGTATACTTGAAGTTCGACGTATGATAGGTACTGCACGTCTATCGATATTATGTTCCGCAAGAAAAGCAGCGGCTTTTCTTCTAGCCACCATACCAGTGTTTTGATCTGGAAAAACGAGCCATATGCGAGTTACTTGATTTTCATCATTTTGTTCGATATGAACCAGCTTTCCAACGGCGCCGTTAGCTAAGCCATCTACCACGTCTATGTTAGTTGTAATAATGTAAGGTTTTCCAATAACAAAAATAATTTCATATGGCAAACCTCCAGTATCAATCACTGACAACTTGTGGAATTTTTGTCTCATGTTTGCTTCTTGCTCATGATTAGTACAACCAGAAATAATGTCCATTGCAATTGAATCTATTTTATTTTCAGTTTGTAAAGCTAGTGCGTTATATGCGTTAACTGATGCATTATCATGAAATAATCGTATACCACTTGGACAGAGGCGCAAGGCTTCTTCCTTCGTAAAAAATCTAGACTCGATAACCGCTAATTCATCATCATTTAAAATAACACCACTGCCAATTTTTGTGAGAATAAAAGAAAACATTTCGTTATCTTGACGCATTATTTGAGTTAACTCGTAGAATTTTAATCCTCGCCATAGTAAAGGTCCAATCATCCGTTGTTTAGACTGCTTATAGATTGGAGTTGCACGGACTGGAGGTAATTGCCGCAAATCTCCAATAAAAATAATGTCTAGACCACCAAAATTTTCATCAAAATTTCCGGTTATTTGCTTTAGTCTTGCGTCTATTTGGTTCAAGAGCTCGGCACCAATCATACTGATTTCGTCAATTATTAAAACTTTGACATATTTAAATAAGCATCGATATTGTTGTGCTGTTTCTATTGACAACGGAATTAGTTTTGACAATGATATTTTCAATGCAGTATGAACAGTAGTTCCGTTAATAGCTACTGCAGCTTTGCCAGTCGAAGCACACGTAATGTATGAATTGCAGAACCCATCATTATCAGAAAATCTGTTATATATTTCCATTGTCAATTTTATTACAAATGTTTTTCCACATCCAGCTGGCCCAGTAAAAAATAATTGTAAAGGTGATCTCTCTGCAGATAAGTTGTGATGAATGACGTGTAGCAGCAAATCTTTTTGTTTTTCATTAGCGCTTCTCATGAGTTCGCAAAAACGATCATTACTCATGATATTTTCTCTTCTTTTGGCTATGGCTCCCAAGTTTTTAAGCGTAGCTATGCGTAAATCTTCATTAACCGCAGCATTCGGATTTCTGTACAATTCTTCAAAGGGGTTTGGCTCTGGAAATCTTGTAGCAACGTCTCGAGCTTCTGATTCGTCATCTATTAGCTCGCCTTCATGACATAATTCTCGGCATATATCAATTGTCTTTTGAATATCAATATTTGACTCGAATTCTTTCCTTTTCTCTAAAATTTCGTTTTCGTTTTCATCATATATAGTTGTAAATTTCATATCTGCTAATATTTCGGTGTCTTCATTTCTAAATGGTATATGTAACGTCACCATTTCTCTTCTGTACTCGTTGTAATCCTGAGTCATGTCATAATTTCTATAACGAATAACTTGAGGCTGCTTCTTTCTAACGTACTCTCCCTTTCCGTTTTTAGTATAGTGCGAAACAAATTGGGCTAAAGAAATTTCTTCCAAAGCTTCTGGCCGTTTTTGATACTTGTCATGCCAATCTTCCTTCCAAATATCAGTAGAGTCGTCATCAAGTTCATCAATTTGTTTTTGTGTTTTTTTTATCCTCTGTCGTTCAATAGGCCAACAAGTGTTAATATACTGAATCGCTACTGACGATTTAGACATTGGTAACCTTAAAAGATACCAAGCAGCTTCTTGACTACTCATCTCAATAGTATTCAGCATGTCAACGCTCATTTTACGAGTTATTTCAACAATATCGAATTCAGGATTCTCATTCATAACTTCTATTATTTGGCGTTGTAAATTGCTAATTCCTCTGTTGGTTTTGTTTACATATTCGACGACATATGCCGCGCAAGAATATTCTTCAGTAATTATCTGAAAATCCATATTTGACTTTAAGACATTAAAAACAAATGGATTGAAAGTATTGTGCCATTTTTCGGACGGATGTCGTTTATAAAATATTCTTGGTCTACTAATACCAGATCTTAGTATATCTTTGTATTCTTCATCTGATCTGATATTATTACTTTCATAATAACCATCAATACTGTCATAGTCATTACTTTCTAAGTTAATTCTAATTTCATTATATCTTTTCAAGTGTTCTTTGTAAAGTGGATTCGTTTTTTCCATCGGTATTAAAATCATTGTAGATTTACAAGGCATGAATGGCGCTTCAAATCGGCACTTTTGCACAGAATTAGAGCCAATTTTTTTGTAGCACGTGAATGTATGCTTATGCGTAAGTAATTTTATATTTCCCGATGCTTCCGACGTTGATACTGATACTAAACTGTTAATCATTTCTATTGCTTGTTTTTGCTCTTCTCCAAGTATATCTTTGGGAGCGTTATCCAGCCATAAAAGAATATGCGCATGTGGACTTCCTCGATGTTGAAATTCAATCCTCAAAAAGTAGTTAATAACTTTAAACTTACCAAAAGGACTGAACTTCTTTGATTGTAAAATTGTCATTATTACATTAACTAATTTGTTAAAATAAATAGCACATGTTACAGCATCGTTGTTAATTAATGAACTTTTTTGGATAAAACTTAGTTCCGATGCGATAAAATTTTGCATATCTTCTTTTTTTCAGCTAATTTATGTAACAATGTTAATAAATCCGGCCACCCTATTTCATTTGCGCTTAGTGTCATGAATGCAGTTGGCTTCCCAAGCTGCCGAATCATTGCGAATAAATCTTTTTTTCTTGTAGACCAATACCAAACTGAATTCGGGATTGACCGTAGAAAAGCTAAATTAGACTCTATGCAGTTATGAATATACTCTTCGGATTGAACTTGTTCCTTAGTTATATTGGTATCTGTACCAACATGCCTAAACGCGATCGTTAAACAGTCACGAACTCGCAGTCTCATTATTTTTACAGCCATATATAACAAATGATAGGGATTGACTCCTCGCCGATCCTTACGTCGCAGTTCACTAGATGCCATCATAAAAGGTGTAGCTTTGACAGTATCCCTAAATTTTCTAAAGTATCCCATATAAATACTGGAAATGATAGCTCTTCAGCGTGCTCATCGAATAATAAACTTTGTGGGATATTGTGTTGCCCTGGCGCTAATCTTAAATATTTTTCTTCGTTCCATACCAAAGTTTGTTGTTGAGCAGTTAGGCTTTCTTCAATATCGATGTTTTCACTAAATTCGTCAATGTTCTGTTGTGTAATCAGTGGTGTTTCTTGATTAAAAAATGATTCATCAATTGTTATTTTATAATGCAGATATAAAGGTGTATGAGTCAAATAATCCAACCATTGTCTAATTGATCCGATGTTAATTAGGCCATGAACAAAACTACTTTTATGAATCATTTTTTTTTTAATATGTACATAAATGCAATGTTCATCATTGACATCTCTTGGAAGTGATCGTACCATTGTATCCACAGAAACAGGAACATTGATAATTTGTCCGTATATGCCGAATTGTCCTTGAACGTGCCTTAATCTTCTTATTTGCATAAAGGGAATTCGAGGAGAAATAAGCCTTTCAGTGATGAAATCTATTTTTGGTAAATGTTGTGGTATTTTTGGATAGTGAAATCCATTATAAACAGAAAAATTAGGAATGTTATTTTTATCTAATGCTGATTTACAAGTAGAGCAAACTTTGAGTGTATCCACATTTTGCCCGTTAGTTATTGTGTTAATAATACTTCCAGATGCAGATGGTTTCTTTAAATCTTTCTCAAACCAAAGTCGATCGCAGATTGAGCAAGCATGTCCAAATTCATTATTTTTAAAGTTATCGTTAAAATATTCATGAGCTGATTTATGGTATCTAAATCGACTGTAGTTATTCGGAATTTCCGAAGAATTTGCACTTGATTGACTTCGTCCAATTTGCTGATATACTTCAACTACTCCATGCTGCATTTCTTCTAAACTAGCTATATTTTGAGAATTTGTACTTATTTCATCTATTATTGGATCGTTATTATTCCTGTAAATTCGATGTTAGGAGAAGCAGCTAATTCTGTAATCACATCTGCATTTTGTAGACGCCTCCTTCTTTCCGCTTCACGTTGTTTCAATTTATCCCTGTTCTGCTCCCTGTATCTTTGTTGACGTTCTCTTTTTTTTTGGAGAGCGTTTTGTTCATTACCTTGATCATTGCTTTGAATAGATGATGGTTGTATTTCTTCCAAACCAGATGAACTTTGAGCAGTAATTATTTCTTCATTATTCAGTTCTATTCTATTCGTGTTTGAAGAGGTAGATGGTCCGGCAATACTTTGTGAAAAATGTATGCGTTCTCTTCTTTCCGCTTCACGCTGCTTCAATTTGTCTCTGTTCTGCTCCCTGTATCGTTTTTGACGTTCTCTTTTATTATTATTTACTCTAAATATATATATATATATATATATATATATATATATATGTGTGTGTTAAAATAAGCTTAATTAAAAATTGGTAGATTCAGGTACTATTAGATTAATAAAATCTTACATCACATTAATAGTATGTCTTGTGTTTAATTGACCTTGGTGATGTCCAGTTTCAATAATAATATCTTGTGACCCCTGTGATGATTGTTGGGTTCTAAAACATTTATAAAAAAAAATTTTAAGTTAATATTAAGTTTTTAAAATATTAAGTTAAATATTAAGTTATTAAAATATGCAGAAAAAAATTTTAAATGGCTTCAATATATTAGTGAACTCAAGAATCTTAGCTAGTTATTTCAATATACTACTAAAGATCGTAAATTATAAATATAAATAATGAATGTTTCACTATAAACTCCATTATGATTAGAAAAATTAATTAATTTTTTAAAGTTTAAATTAATAACAAATAAGAAAAAGATTCGTGCGCTGCACGCCATCAGCTGATTTTAAAATAAAGTTCTGTCAGTCTTAATAAATTTATTCTCTAAGCAATTGTTTTAATGCATTAATTTCAATAAGAATGAAATTAAAATTAATAATTAATTTAAAAACATGATATGCAATGAAATTTATGTGAATTTTAATCTACCTAGAGAGTAGATTTTACATTTACTGGCGCTCAATACACACCAAATATACGCGTGCTAAATGCACAGATAAATGCATACTTTAATTATAAAAATATAATTAACTTACTGATGACTTGATAATGTGTCATAGTGTGATTTTGCTTTCTTTGCAGGAGGCTGATCACTTCCACTCTCTAAATTATCACGGTCAGACATTTTATTATCAGAACAGAAAAATGATTTATTTACCAGAAAAACACAGGTTATGAGTACTGTAATAAACAGAGTATACACTATAGGTATCCGAGCTCAGTGGAGCGAAAGAGATGGCTTAACGCCGGATCGAGTGAGAGAGAAACGCACAGTCGACTCAGTGGAGCGAAAGAGATGGCTTAACGCCGGATCGAGTGAGAGAGAAACGCACAGTCGACTCAGTGGAGCGAAAGAGATGGCTTAACGCCGGATCGAGTGAGAGAGAAACGCACAGTCGATTGCGCGTGGCGACGCGTCGCCACGCCAGAAATCGGTCTCACGTGCGCCTATAGATGTTTCACATCAAAACTAAAACAGACAATAAACACACTAGTGCTTTACGATGATTAAAGTTAAGTGACGAACATCGCTAATCACTAGTTAGCTTTAAACCTCGTTCATGAATAAGAGGAATGAATGCACCTCCTTTATTTATTTTGTCTAGTTTCCTCTGTGAAACAAAACCTGAGGAAAATATTTTCGGTGTGGTATTTTAAATGTTAGAATCTATCACCAACCGGCTATTAAAATGGATTCATACGAGGCAATAATGATCAATATAAGATACATATTCGATAATAATAATCTTTAAATACCACGGACACATCGCTGCTTCAATTCAAAACTACCACAAGTCCAAAAAACACTTTTTTTACAAGACGACTAATCAAAAAAATAAAAACTAATTTTTGCCTAATTATTTTCTCATTTCATAGCAAGTATGTACATAATATGCTTCGTTAAAAGCGTATTTTTAAAACGCATCAAATGTGTTAATTGGGTTTATAATAAACTAAATACTAGAGGAATTATAAGCAGATAAGTTACATTAGAATATAAAAATATGCAAATAGAATTATAATAGAAAAAAGCAGTGTTTTTTATATTCAAAAGAAACCATTTTGAAGTAATGTACTTCATTTAAAATAAATTAAATACAAAACGAACACATTGCTTGATAGATTCATTTTGATTTGAAAATATAGTGTTCGTTTAGGTATATCTTTTATGCAAAACAAACAGTTTTGAAATATGGTTCTTTTGATTTAGAAATAATGTCATAACTAAGTGATTCCTTTATTCAAAACTGCAGTAAGTACTTCTAAATAGTGTTGTTTTCTTTTAAAAATAATAATTACCACACATTAATGTTGGAGATGTGGCACTTTTTGCACAAAAGAAGTTCGTTTGTCGAAGCGCTACTAAAAATAAGGCAGTTTAGATTATATTATATTTTGCGCGTTCAAAACTAAATTCAAAACAAACAGTTGCGAGGTTTTGCATCTTAGAATGCGTAATTAACAAAGGAAATCTTTTACAAATTTGAAAATATAAAGGTTTATGATTGTATTTTTTGCAATAGAAACCTTTTTGTATTTTTTTTATTTATGGTATTTTTTAATTGAAGCAGCGGCATCTTCAGTCAAAATTAAATATAAACACACTAAGGATTACCATCGCACGTGGTTGTCATGAACACATCGATACAATAAAGAATAAATAAACAAATAAATAAATACATATATAAAGCAAACTAATTATTTACGTACTATAAACAACATCAAAACCACAGTGAAGATCAAAAACTAACAACTAGTTATTTCTTCGACACATTTTTTATACTTTGCAAAAGGTTTACAAATGTCTAAGTTGGTTGTCTTGGCTAACTTGTCGTATTGCCTACAAATCATATACTATGAAGGGCAATATAGAATTATGGATCTATATTAAATCAACAATTTATTTAAGGTATTAAATTGGAGAAACGAGAAAACCGTTAACGTATCTGAAAACTTAAACATAGTTAATAAACCGTATTTATTATCCGATATATCGGAAAATACGGAAAACAATATGAAAAGACTATACCAAGACGATGCATGTTAAGAACTAGGTAAGTACAGTAGTAGGTCATACGTAGAAAGTAGAAGAAAGAAAGAGATTGAAACTTGTCGGTACCGACTACACTTTTTCATAAAAAAACATTCGTGGGTTGATCCCCATACCGGGACTCAGAAATCAGGGATTCTAAGTGAAATTACGGCCGAACTAACAATAAATGACAACACGATTTTCACGAGAATCTCTCGATTATTCATTGTCATGCACAATCAAATCTAAAGTAGTTTCTCTCACATTTCCATTCACACTGTATATTACGTTGTCTATCCTCTGAATATAACTATTCTATCTCGATTAGGTCACAGGCTAATATTGGAAGCTATCAAAAACAGCGGTTCTTTTACCTTTTTTAACCGAATTGAAAAAAAGGAGGTTATCAATTCGACCCAATTTCAAGTGTCTGTATGTATGTATGTTTGTGCGCGCATATTTCCGGAACTACAATTCCGATTTCAGTAATTATTTTTAGGTCAGAGCTCATTCGTCCCTTAAGATTCGCACCCTGTGCCCACTCGTCCCCTGGAACTTTTGAGGGGCCCATTCGTCCCTTGAAGAATATTTATTTTTATTCATTCTTCTAATATAAGTACATGTATATGTGTATACTGCAGCTTGGTAGTCCTGGTACAGTCGCGCAGAAAAGGGTAAAATAAAAATATAGTAATTCGGTAGATATCGTGTTTATTTCAAATAAGATTAAGTTTAATAAAATGCCTCTAGGCTCTAGGCATTAAGTCAGTCTTCAAAATAATTAACCAACTTTTGGTTTATTGTACATTTGTAAATATTTAGCAAAATCTATATCTATACTAATATATAAAGCTGAAGAGTTTGTTTGTTTGTTTGAAAGCGCTAATTTCAGGAACTACGGGTCCGATTTGATAAATTCGTTTTAGCTCAGTGTGGAGTTGTTGTCATCCTTTTAATGTACAAAAGTAATGAACGTTCCAACATTAATAGTGTCCCCCTTACTAATAATATACAATGCATCGCTGACTAAGGGAACTTTTCCGTCAGAATGGAAAAAAGCCAAGGTAGTCCCAGTGCATAAATCAGATACAAAAGATACCGTAAGTAACTACAGGCCAATTTCAATTCTGTCCACATTTGCAAGGATTTTTGAATCTATTATATGTCCACACATTCAGCAACACTTAAGATTGTATCTTAATGATAATCAACACGGTTTTGTAGCATCTAGATCTACAGCTACAAATTTAGTGTCATTTACGGAGTCCCTAATAAAGGCTGTAGATGCAGGCAAACAATTTGACGTGGTATATACCGACTTCAGTAAAGCATTTGACAAAATGTCTCATTCTATACTGATTAATAAACTTACAGCATATGGTATAAAAGGGTCTCTTTTAAGTTGGCTCAAGTCGTATCTTACTGAACGCGAATTTTTTGTCGTTGTAAACGGTTTTCGATCGGCTGCACACAAAATAACATCGGGCGGCCCCCAAGGATCTCACTTAGCACCAATACTATTTATTATATTCATAAATGACCTTCCTGAATGTTTTCGTTTTTCTGAACCATTTCTGTATGCTGATGACTCAAAATTTGCACGAGTAATCGAATCAAAAAGAGACTACGAACTTTTGCAGCACGATCTTAACCAAATTATAAAATGGTGCCACAATAATAAAATGCAACTAAATCCAAAGAAATGTTACCATGTAAAGTATACGCGGAAAATATGCTGTATTGACACAGAGTACTTCATAGAACAAGAACGAGTTCAAGTAGTCGAAACAATAAGGGATCTAGGAGTAATTTTTGACAAGAAAAGTTACTTTTGTGCCCCATATTGAATGTATTATTAAAAAGTCATCAAAAATGTTAGGGTTCCTACTTCGTAACACCAGAGGCTTTCGCAAAAGTAGCACTAAGATAATTTTATATAACAGTCTCGTACAGTACATTACGTAGTGTAATGGAATATTGCAGTGTTGTATGGAGACCTCACTATGCCACTCACATGTTGCGTCTGGAAAGGGTCCAGAAGCGTTTTGTATGGCATTTAGCCTTTAGTGAAGGCAAATCTAAGCGTCTGCCCTCTTACAAAGCTCGCCTGTCTCATTTCAAAATGCAAAAGTTATCCATGCGTAGGGATATAGCTGATGCTTTGTTTCTTTACAAATTGTTGCGTAATAAGATCGACTGCCCCACTTTATTGAGGCTTATTAGATTCCACGCGCCCTCTAGATATCCTAGGAATAAGATTACACCCCTGTGTCCGCCACTTCGAAAGTCTGTGCTTGGTGCAAATTCCCCGATTCCTAGATTGTGCAAAATTCTTAATGGCCCTAGTGACTTAGTAGATATACACCACGACACCATAAAGAAATTGCTGCGAGCTTTTATCAACAGTTCAATGTCTATTTAATTTTAATCTTCTTAAATCATAATTCGATAATAAATCTCGATAATTAATATAATTGTTAATTAATTAATATTTATCAGAATTTATATTTGTTATTTATTGTTCAACTTCCCGCCTATCGTTATTTAATTATTTTTTGTATGTATGCTTTTCAATTTTATTATCAATTAAGTATGTAATGTAAACCGTTTTTTTTTGTCTATGTGGAGTTAACCTGTAATTAATTGTTGCACTTGCAAGTGTTACTTTAGTCATTAAATCACAATAATGTATAGTGTAATGTAAACAATTGTTGGTTAAAAATTGGTAAGTACTCTCCAGATGTGCGTAGGGTGTGGCATGCCGAAGCGGGAGGGGTAATCTTAGCCAGAGTACCTGCGCGCGAGCAAATAACAAAGGCGTTGCCCAAAATAATAGACGCTCGATGAGAGGTCTTGCACTTTACGCCCGATTATGACATACGCTTGTACAGTCTTCGCACATGCCAAGCCGCGTCATATCCATAGGATGCAAGTATAGACGATATCATGTATGAGCACACAGCTATCATGGCCGCCCTGATAAAACGGGATCTATAGGAACAAAAGGCACCCATGTGGTACCCATGGAAATATTTAAAAGGCCTTTAATAGAAAATAATGACACAGCTGTCGTGGCCGCTTTGATAAAACGTGATCCATAGGAACTAAACGTTTTTAAACATGTTACTAGATGTCGCTACTAATGTCATATTATTATGTATTATTATGTTTAAAATTTTACCTCAAAATGTATAATTTCATATTTTATTTTCATTGTGTACTACTCTTTGCTGCTTGAAATTCAGATAAACACGAATTTATTTATTTGTACCTATTATTTAATGAAACTGTCGATATTTAACGAATATTGTATTATAATTATTACGCTAAGCGTTATCTTCAATAGCTTTTCAGTTATGTCATAACTTGTTGTTTTATAGTTTACATAGTAGACATTTTATTTTACAAATAATAATATTTTAAAAAACGAGTGTGCTTATGACCACACGACTGAAGTGAAACTTCTTTTGCACCATCTGTATGTATATATATATATATATATATGTGTGTGTACAATATATACATGTATACACATATACATATATTAATTTTCTATAAATATTTAAATTTATTTCATGCTTTCATTTATAAATTAATATTTTTGCATAGACCTCCAATTTAAAAAAAAAAAAAAAAAAAAGTGGATTCCCTCGGGGCCAAAAGGTCGGGCTCCTCCTCCTGATTCAGGGGACCCCAAACTCGGGTAGTCCACGACCTCTGGTTCCCGAGATAATCCACGGGGGGGTGAGGTAACTAAAGGGGGTCGGGGAGGGGGATAGGTTTCGTGGGGTTGCGGGGGGAGGGGGAGGGGGAGAGGAGGGGAGTGGAGGATAGGTTTCGTGGGGTTGCGGGGGGGAGGGGGAGAGGGAGAGGAGGGCAGTGGATTCCCTCAGGGCCAAAAGGTCGGGCTCGTCCTCCTGATTCAGGGGACCCCAAACTCGGGTAGTCCACGACCTCTGGTTCCCGAGATAATCCACGGGGGGGTGAGGTAACTAAAGGGGGGGGGTAGATTTCGTGGGGTTGCGGGGGGTAGGGGGGAGGGGGAGAGGGGGTAGTGGATTCCCTCGGAGCCAAAAGGTCGGGCTCCTCCTCCTGATTCAGGGGACCCCAAACTCGGGTAGTCCACGACCTCTGGTTCCCGAGATAATCCACGGGGGGGTGAGGTAATCAATGAGGGGGGTCGGGGGGTGTTCGCAGCGTCATGTTCTCGAAGAAATTCATAGTTCTTAATCAATCAAGGTAGTTAGCTTAATAATTGAGCTTATGAGGCTCGAAAGCAATTTGTACTTTGTGTCCAATTATCGTATTGTGACGATATCTTAAAGCTTCTATACTTTCAATTATATCAGAAATGTTCAGCAAAAATATATAAAACAATATAAAGGCCAGAACAGAACGAAATTTATAAATTTATTTGTGCTCTTAGGTAATCAATTGTTAACAAATCTTAAAAAGATCCAAAAAATATATATTGCCTTCGGCGAGATGCGAACTCACAACTTCATACTCGACTCAATTGTTAACAAATCTTAAAAAGATCCAAAAAATATATATTGCCTTCGGCGAGATGCGAACTCACAACTTCATACTCGACAGGTCATGCAATATTTACACGAGCCAACTCCTTGTTTGTATTACAGACGAAATAGGACTATACTCTGCTTCCGTTCGCCTTCATCATTTTTTTCCTATCATTTTTCGTAACGCTTTCGCTAGTTTACTCCCCAAGTCAAGCGTGCCTAAAGAAGTTTCACTTCAATAAGTGATCAATACCTATACTTTAATTTGAAAATAAATAACTAGATGGCGCTGGGCCGATGACGCGCATTTCTGAATCGCGGTGTCAAGATTCTCCGTGAATGAATGACCCTCCACGATTTTCTGTTTCTAGTTAAGACCTTACTTCATAGGATCACTTCTATAGTAAGCTCTTCTCGAGACTTTCACAATATGTGAGTCCTCACAAGTCACGTTGATGAGACGTGGCGCGGTGCCCTGAGCGTGAGGCGGGCAGTGGTAGACCTACCACTAGCCCTCGATGATCGTTCACTCCCTTCGCAAGAGGGGAGCGTGGGGTACTGTCGCTGTCTGAGTGGCTATTTTTAAAACCTTTTAAACTCTTTGTTGATATTAATACGCGACCAACCGAGCGAGGTGTGTTGCCAACGTCTTCGTTTCTAAGTGGATAATGATAGACCCTATATTCAAAATCACATTATTGATACTAAAAAAATGGTTGCCTGTAAAGTCGGTTTTACGGGCGAAGATTTTACGTGACAACGTCTTTTTCTCGGTAGAATATTTATTGATATGAATATAATTAAATTGCACAATAGGAACAAGGAATTGAATGAAAATAAGAATTGCACAAATTTTAACTATAGAAATATATTTTGTTTACTAAAACATCGGTGACTCATCGTAACGTTACCGAGCGTTACACTTTTTCATAAGCGACTCCCAGCCGCAACCTAATTTAAGACGTTGTCACGTCAAAATTAAAAACTAAAACAGACAATAAACACACTAGTGCTTTACGATGATTAAAGTTAAGTGACGAACATCGCTAATCACTAGTTAGCTTTAAACCTCGTTCATGAATAAGAGGAATGAATGCACCTCCTTTATTTATTTTGTCTAGTTTCCTCTGTGAAACAAAAACTGAGGAAAATATTTTCGGTGTGGTATTTTAAATGTTAGAATCTATCACCAACCGGCTATTAAAATGGATTCATACGAGGCAATAATGATCAATATAAGATACATATTCGATAATAATAATCTTTAAATACCACGGACACATCGCTGCTTCAATTCAAAACTACCACAAGTCCAAAAAACACTTTTTTTACAAGACGACTAATCAAAAAAAATAAAAACTAATTTTTGCCTAATTATTTTCTCATTTCATAGCAAGTATGTACATAATATACTTCGTTAAAAGCGTATTTTTAAAACGCATCAAATGTGTTAATTGGGTTTATAATAAACTAAATACTAGAGGAATTATAAGCAGATAAGTTACATTAGAATATAAAAATATGCAAATAGAATTATAATAGAAAAAAGCAGTGTTTTTTATATTCAAAAGAAACCATTTTGAAGTAATGTACTTCATTTAAAATAAATTAAATACAAAACGAACACATTGCTTGATAGATTCATTTTGATTTGAAAATATAGTGTTCGTTTAGGTATATCTTTTATGCAAAACAAACAGTTTTGAAATATGGTTCTTTTGATTTAGAAATAATGTCATAACTAAGTGATTCCTTTATACAAAACTGCAGTAAGTACTTCTAAATAGTGTTGTTTTCTTTTAAAAATAATAATTACCACACATTAATGTTGGAGATGTGGCACTTTTTGCACAAAAGAAGTTCGTTTGTCGAAGCGCTACTAAAAATAAGGCAGTTTAGATTATATTATATTTTGCGCGTTCAAAACTAAATTCAAAACAAACAGTTGCGAGGTTTTGCATCTTAGAATGCGTAATTAACAAAGGAAATCTTTTACAAATTTGAAAATATAAAGGTTTATGATTGTATTTTTTGCAATAGAAACCTTTTTGTATTTTTTTATTTATGGTATTTTTTAAATGAAGCAGCGGCATCTTCAGTCAAAATTAAATATAAACACACTAAGGATTACCATCGCACGTGGTTGTCATTAACACATCGATACAATAAAGAATAAATAAACAAATAAATAAATACATATATAAAGCAAACTAAGTATTTACGTACTATAAACAACATCAAAACCACAGTGAAGATCAAAAACTAACAACTAGTTATTTCTTCGACACATTTTTTATACTTTGCAAAAGGTTTACAAATGTCTAAGTTGGTTGTCTTGGCTAACTTGTCGTATTGCCTACAAATCATATACTATGAAGGGCAATATAGAATTATGGATCTATATTAAATCAACAATTTATTTAAGGTATTAAATTGGAGAAACGAGAAAACCGTTAACGTATCTGAAAACTTAAACATAGTTAATAAACCGTATTTATTATCCGATATATCGGAAAATACGGAAAACAATATGAAAAGACTATACCAAGACGATGCATGTTAAGAACTAGGTAAGTACAGTAGTAGGTCATACGTAGAAAGTAGAAGAAAGAAAGAGATTGAAACTTGTCGGTACCGACTACACTTTTTCATAAAAAAACATTCGTGGGTTGATCCCCATACCGGGACTCAGAAATCAGGGATTCTAAGTGAAATTACGGCCGAACTAACAATAAATGACAACACGATTTTCACGAGAATCTCTCGATTATTCATTGTCATGCACAATCAAATCTAAAGTAGTTTCTCTCACATTTCCATTCACACTGTATATTACGTTGTCTATCCTCTGAATATAACTATTCTATCTCGATTAGGTCACAGGCTAATATTGGAAGCTATCAAAAACAGCGGTTCTTTTACCTTTTTTAACCGAATTGAAAAAAAGGAGGTTATCAATTCGACCCAATTTCAAGTGTCTGTATGTATGTATGTTTGTGCGCGCATATTTCCGGAACTACAATTCCGATTTCAGTAATTATTTTTAGGTCAGAGCTCATTCGTCCCTTAAGATTCGCACCCTGTGCCCACTCGTCCCCTGGAACTTTTGAGGGGCCCATTCGTCCCTTGAAGAATATTTATTTTTATTCATTCTTCTAATATAAGTACATGTATATGTGTATACTGCAGCTTGGTAGTCCTGGTACAGTCGCGCAGAAAAGGGTAAAATAAAAATATAGTAATTCGGTAGATATCGTGTTTATTTCAAATAAGATTAAGTTTAATAAAATGCCTCTAGGCTCTAGGCATTAAGTCAGTCTTCAAAATAATTAACCAACTTTTGGTTTATTGTACATTTGTAAATATTTAGCAAAATCTATATCTATACTAATATATAAAGCTGAAGAGTTTGTTTGTTTGTTTGAAAGCGCTAATTTCAGGAACTACGGGTCCGATTTGATAAATTCGTTTTAGCTCAGTGTGGAGTTGTTGTCATCCTTTTAATGTACAAAAGTAATGAACGTTCCAACATTAATAGTGTCCCCCTTACTAATAATATACAATGCATCGCTGACTAAGGGAACTTTTCCGTCAGAATGGAAAAAAGCCAAGGTAGTCCCAGTGCATAAATCAGATACAAAAGATACCGTAAGTAACTACAGGCCAATTTCAATTCTGTCCACATTTGCAAGGATTTTTGAATCTATTATATGTCCACACATTCAGCAACACTTAAGATTGTATCTTAATGATAATCAACACGGTTTTGTAGCATCTAGATCTACAGCTACAAATTTAGTGTCATTTACGGAGTCCCTAATAAAGGCTGTAGATGCAGGCAAACAATTTGACGTGGTATATACCGACTTCAGTAAAGCATTTGACAAAATGTCTCATTCTATACTGATTAATAAACTTACAGCATATGGTATAAAAGGGTCTCTTTTAAGTTGGCTCAAGTCGTATCTTACTGAACGCGAATTTTTTGTCGTTGTAAACGGTTTTCGATCGGCTGCACACAAAATAACATCGGGCGGCCCCCAAGGATCTCACTTAGCACCAATACTATTTATTATATTCATAAATGACCTTCCTGAATGTTTTCGTTTTTCTGAACCATTTCTGTATGCTGATGACTCAAAATTTGCACGAGTAATCGAATCAAAAAGAGACTACGAACTTTTGCAGCACGATCTTAACCAAATTATAAAATGGTGCCACAATAATAAAATGCAACTAAATCCAAAGAAATGTTACCATGTAAAGTATACGCGGAAAATATGCTGTATTGACACAGAGTACTTCATAGAACAAGAACGAGTTCAAGTAGTCGAAACAATAAGGGATCTAGGAGTAATTTTTGACAAAAAAAGTTACTTTTGTGCCCCATATTGAATGTATTATTAAAAAGTCATCAAAAATGTTAGGGTTCCTACTTCGTAACACCAGAGGCTTTCGCAAAAGTAGCACTAAGATAATTTTATATAACAGTCTCGTACAGTACATTACGTAGTGTAATGGAATATTGCAGTGTTGTATGGAGACCTCACTATGCCACTCACATGTTGCGTCTGGAAAGGGTCCAGAAGCGTTTTGTATGGCATTTAGCCTTTAGTGAAGGCAAATCTAAGCGTCTGCCCTCTTACAAAGCTCGCCTGTCTCATTTCAAAATGCAAAAGTTATCCATGCGTAGGGATATAGCTGATGCTTTGTTTCTTTACAAATTGTTGCGTAATAAGATCGACTGCCCCACTTTATTGAGGCTTATTAGATTCCACGCGCCCTCTAGATATCCTAGGAATAAGATTACACCCCTGTGTCCGCCACTTCGAAAGTCTGTGCTTGGTGCAAATTCCCCGATTCCTAGATTGTGCAAAATTCTTAATGGCCCTAGTGACTTAGTAGATATACACCACGACACCATAAAGAAATTGCTGCGAGCTTTTATCAACAGTTCAATGTCTATTTAATTTTAATCTTCTTAAATCATAATTCGATAATAAATCTCGATAATTAATATAATTGTTAATTAATTAATATTTATCAGAATTTATATTTGTTATTTATTGTTCAACTTCCCGCCTATCGTTATTTAATTATTTTTTGTATGTATGCTTTTCAATTTTATTATCAATTAAGTATGTAATGTAAACCGTTTTTTTTGTCTATGTGGAGTTAACCTGTAATTAATTGTTGCACTTGCAAGTGTTACTTTAGTCATTAAATCACAATAATGTATAGTGTAATGTAAACAATTGTTGGTTAAAAATTGGTAAGTACTCTCCAGATGTGCGTAGGGTGTGGCATGCCGAAGCGGGAGGGGTAATCTTAGCCAGAGTACCTGCGCGCGAGCAAATAACAAAGGCGTTGCCCAAAATAATAGACGCTCGATGAGAGGTCTTGCACTTTACGCCCGATTATGACATACGCTTGTACAGTCTTCGCACATGCCAAGCCGCGTCATATCCATAGGATGCAAGTATAGACGATATCATGTATGAGCACACAGCTATCATGGCCGCCCTGATAAAACGGGATCTATAGGAACAAAAGGCACCCATGTGGTACCCATGGAAATATTTAAAAGGCCTTTAATAGAAAATAATGACACAGCTGTCGTGGCCGCTTTGATAAAACGTGATCCATAGGAACTAAACGTTTTTAAACATGTTACTAGATGTCGCTACTAATGTCATATTATTATGTATTATTATGTTTAAAATTTTACCTCAAAATGTATAATTTCATATTTTATTTTCATTGTGTACTACTCTTTGCTGCTTGAAATTCAGATAAACACGAATTTATTTATTTGTACCTATTATTTAATGAAACTGTCGATATTTAACGAATATTGTATTATAATTATTACGCTAAGCGTTATCTTCAATAGCTTTTCAGTTATGTCATAACTTGTTGTTTTATAGTTTACATAGTAGACATTTTATTTTACAAATAATAATATTTTAATAAGTGATCAATACCTATACTTTAATTTGAAAATAAATAACTAGATGGCGCTGGGCCGATGACGCGCATTTCTGAATCGCGGTGTCAAGATTCTCCGTGAATGAATGACCCTCCACGATTTTCTGTTTCTAGTTAAGACCTTACTTCATAGGATCACTTCTATAGTAAGCTCTTCTCGAGACTTTCACAATATGTGAGTCCTCACAAGTCACGTTGATGAGACGTGGCGCGGTGCCCTGAGCGTGAGGCGGGCAGTGGTAGACCTACCACTAGCCCTCGATGATCGTTCACTCCCTTCGCAAGAGGGGAGCGTGGGGTACTGTCGCTGTCTGAGTGGCTATTTTTAAAACCTTTTAAACTCTTTGTTGATATTAATACGCGACCAACCGAGCGAGGTGTGTTGCCAACGTCTTCGTTTCTAAGTGGATAATGATAGACCCTATATTCAAAATCACATTATTGATACTAAAAAAATGGTTGCCTGTAAAGTCGGTTTTACGGGCGAAGATTTTACGTGACAACGTCTTTTTCTCGGTAGAATATTTATTGATATGAATATAATTAAATTGCACAATAGGAACAAGGAATTGAATGAAAATAAGAATTGCACAAATTTTAACTATAGAAATATATTTTGTTTACTAAAACATCGGTGACTCATCGTAACGTTACCGAGCGTTACACTTTTTCATAAGTGACTCCCAGCCGCAACCTAATTTAAGACGTTGTCACGTCAAAATTAAAAACTAAAACAGACAATAAACACACTAGTGCTTTACGATGATTAAAGTTAAGTGACGAACATCGCTAATCACTAGTTAGCTTTAAACCTCGTTCATGAATAAGAGGAATGAATGCACCTCCTTTATTTATTTTGTCTAGTTTCCTCTGTGAAACAAAAACTGAGGAAAATATTTTCGGTGTGGTATTTTAAATGTTAGAATCTATCACCAACCGGCTATTAAAATGGATTCATACGAGGCAATAATGATCAATATAAGATACATATTCGATAATAATAATCTTTAAATACCACGGACACATCGCTGCTTCAATTCAAAACTACCACAAGTCCAAAAAACACTTTTTTTACAAGACGACTAATCAAAAAAAATAAAAACTAATTTTTGCCTAATTATTTTCTCATTTCATAGCAAGTATGTACATAATATACTTCGTTAAAAGCGTATTTTTAAAACGCATCAAATGTGTTAATTGGGTTTATAATAAACTAAATACTAGAGGAATTATAAGCAGATAAGTTACATTAGAATATAAAAATATGCAAATAGAATTATAATAGAAAAAAGCAGTGTTTTTTATATTCAAAAGAAACCATTTTGAAGTAATGTACTTCATTTAAAATAAATTAAATACAAAACGAACACATTGCTTGATAGATTCATTTTGATTTGAAAATATAGTGTTCGTTTAGGTATATCTTTTATGCAAAACAAACAGTTTTGAAATATGGTTCTTTTGATTTAGAAATAATGTCATAACTAAGTGATTCCTTTATACAAAACTGCAGTAAGTACTTCTAAATAGTGTTGTTTTCTTTTAAAAATAATAATTACCACACATTAATGTTGGAGATGTGGCACTTTTTGCACAAAAGAAGTTCGTTTGTCGAAGCGCTACTAAAAATAAGGCAGTTTAGATTATATTATATTTTGCGCGTTCAAAACTAAATTCAAAACAAACAGTTGCGAGGTTTTGCATCTTAGAATGCGTAATTAACAAAGGAAATCTTTTACAAATTTGAAAATATAAAGGTTTATGATTGTATTTTTTGCAATAGAAACCTTTTTGTATTTTTTTTATTTATGGTATTTTTTAATTGAAGCAGCGGCATCTTCAGTCAAAATCTATACTAATATAATAAAGCTGAAGAGTTTGTTTGTTTGTTTGTTTGAACGCGCTAATCTCCGAAACTACTGGTGCGATTTGAATAATTCTTTTTTTGTTGGATAGTCCATTTATCGAGGAAGGCTATAGGCTAAATAACATTACGCTATGACCAATAGGAGCAAAGACAGAGCGGTAAATGTGTAAAAAACGGGGAAAATTATTCATTGTTGAAGGCTTTCTTTGCGTGCGCTGCGAAAACGGTTCAAGATACACAAAAAATATGTATGAAAGAATTATTCCTCTATACATGATCTAAAAAAAAGTCCGCGACGGCATATGTCTATCTTTTAAGGTTTAGTCACAATGACCGTTTTTATGGTACCAAATTTGGTCGAAATAATTTGTTTAAGTTGTATCAACATAATAATATTAATCTTTATTCAAATATAAATATAAATATGTTGTTGGTTAAGAGTACTTCATTGTGAATAAAATTGTCTTTGACATAGCTTAATTTCAACAAAAAACTTTAAAGATTACAATGATAAATAACTCCGAAACAAAACCAACTCGCTCTCTGCGCTCACTGCGCTGGCCGGCGCGGCGGGAGAGAGGCGGTGCTTGCGGGCAAGCCGGGAGGGGGGTGCAGCTCTACGAGATACCATGCCGCGCTAATTTGTTTATGCGATATAATTATCATCGTAATATTACTTTTTAAACACAGTTTCATTTTGAGGTTGTTTTCTATATAGTACGTACTTTATTTGTTTTAGGATAGTATTTAGTGACACAATAATAACACTTTTTTGTTTTCATGTAGATTATTAATTAATAAGTATGTGTTTTTTAAAAGTATAGTATCGTTTGTTTTAAAAATAGTATTCAGTTTCTAATATTTTTTTGTGGTACATAATACCTGTAGGTACCTAAATAGGTATCGCCTACTTAATTATTCTTATTAGATTAGGGTTTAGTTTAACGTACTTAGTTTCTATTTTTTTTTCGCTTTAGGTAAAACCTGTAAATAGGTGTGGTCTACCTATTTATTCTCATTAGATTAGGGTTAAGTTTAAGTATAAAGTTTGTTAACTTATTTTCATTTTACGGATTTTCTTTTGACATAATCGTTAAAAATAAAAACAATTAGGTTCCTAATTATTAATCTTACGTTTCTTTTTTTTTACGAGTTACGCTTTAGTTAAGTTTTCATTTTCTACGTTCTTTCTTCATCACTATAATGCCGAGAAAAAGAACTCAGCTTTCTCGGCAGACTGCTACTGCAAAGCGGCTGCGAGTTTTGCGCAGCAATGAAACTGAGGATGAAAATATGCACAGGTTGGCTACACAACGAGCAATTACTGAACAAAACCGTGCAAGGGAATCAAGCGTTGAACGTTCGCAGCGTTTAGCGTCACAAAATTTCCGAACTTTGGCGAACCGGCAACGGGAATCGAGTGCTGATCGTTCTCAACGTTTGGCCTCACAGAATGCCCGAACTTTGGCTAACCGCGATCGGGAATCCAGTGCTGAACGTTCTCAACGTTTGGCCTCACAGAATTCCCGAACTTTGGCTAACCGTGATCGGGAATCAAGCGCTGAACGATCCCAACGATTAACACAGCAAAATGCCCGATCAACTAGGAATAGAACTCGCAGACAACATAATTTATTAAATGCTGCTTTTGCTTATGATTGTACCGTTGACTATTCTGAGCTAAATGATATTGATATTGGCAGAATGGATAAAATATGCAACTTATGCCAAGCAAAAAAATGGGCAGCTGAAACTCCTGGATTGTGTTGTAGTGGTGGCAAAGTAAATATACCTATAATTCCGGAACCAACATCCGTTTTAAAGGAACTGATATCAGGCTCACATCCATCATCTAAGCATTTCTTAAATCACTCAAGACAATATAATACATTATTTCAGATGACTTCATTTGGTGCCAAAGAAATTCGTGAGGGAAACTTTATGCGCACTTTTAAAGTCCAAGGGCAAGTTTATCATTTAATCGGTGACTTACTTCCAGCTGTAGGGGCACAACCCGAATTCCTACAAATATATTTTGTTTCCCATGCAGATCAGGTATCCTTGCGCTCAAATTTAAACCCAAGCTTGCAAATCGATCTTATCGACGTTCTCCAAACATATCTTCATGATCATAATACGTATATTCAAAGTTTTAAGTACAATCTAGAAAATAGACCACCGAATGATTTAAAACTTATCATTCATGCTGATGTAAAACCTCCTAATGAGCATAGAGGTCGGTATAATGCGCCGGTAGTAGATGAAGTAGCTGTTCTTATGATAGATGAAGACAAAGGTCCCCGTGATATTGTATTGACTGCGAGAGATGGTCGACTTCAACGAGTTTCTGAAATTCATAGATCTTATGACCCGCTTCAATATCCCTTACTGTTTCCCTTTGGAAACGACGGATACTGTATTAATATTCCACAGCAGAATACTACGGCTACATCTAAAACTGTTTCATGTATGCAGTTTTATGCATTTAGATTCATGGTGAGAATAAATGACTTTAACAGTATACATTATTTTAAAGGATTATTCAACCAATATTGTGTTGATATGGCGGCAAAAATGATTTCTGAGAGGCTGAACTTCATCAAAAGAAATCAAAAAAAATTGAGAGCAGAAGATTACATTCATTTAAGAGATGCCGTCGTAAATGATGGACATTTAAACGCTTCTAATATTGGCCAGCACGTTATATTGCCGTCGTCATTTACAGGATCCCCCAGATTCATGAATGAAAAAAGTCAAGATGCCATGACATATGTCAGGAAATTTGGAAGACCTGACCTCTTCATTACATTTACATGTAACCCCGAATGGCCAGAAATAAAAAGTGAGTTATTGCCCAATCAACATTCTTATGATAGACACGATTTAATTTCTAGGGTATTTCATTTAAAACTCAAAAAAATGATAGACCTATTAACGAAGAAACATATTTTTGGCCCATCGAAAGCCTTTGTTTACAGTGTAGAATGGCAAAAAAGAGGTTTACCTCACGCCCATATTTTATTGTGGCTGGCTAACAAAGTTCAACCAGATTCTATAGATGCAATAATATCGGCTGAAATACCTGACATACAACAAGATCCGATTCTTCATAATATTGTCATAAAAAATATGATACATGGTCCTTGCGGATTTCATAATCCTGCATTACCATGTATGAAAGAAAACGTTTGTTCTAAAAAGTACCCGAGGCATTTTATTTCGGAAACACAAACCGGGGATGACGGTTATCCAACCTTCAGACGCAGGTCTCCAGATAATGGTGGATTCACAGCTATAATTCGTGTAAAAGGTACAGAAATGAGCGTGGATAATCGTTGGGTGGTTCCCTATAATCCACTGCTGTCACGCATTTTCAATGCACACATTAACGTAGAGTTTTGTCAATCGGTCAAAGCTATTAAATACATCTGTAAGTATATTCATAAAGGTTCTGATCAAGCCACATTTTCGTTACAAAGTAATAACGACGAAGTAGAAAAATATCTAAATGGTCGCTATATAAGTTCCTCGGAGGCGTTTTGGAGAATTTTTCAATTTTCGATTCATGAACGTTTTCCGGCAGTAGTTCATTTAGCCGTTCATTTGGAAAATGGACAAAGAGTATATTTTTATAATAATGAAAATCTCCAAGATCGTGTGAACAATCCTTCATCAACGACACTTACAGCGTTCTTTGATCTCTGCAAAAGCGACGATTTTGCAAAAACCCTTTTATATCACGAAGCTCCCCAGTATTACGTTTGGCAAAGAAATTCATTTTCTAGAAGAAGACGCGGGCAAGATGTTGAGGGATATCCCGGTGTAAAAAAAGACACAACTTTAGGCCGTGTTTATAACATTCATCCAACTCAAACTGAATGTTTTTATTTAAGAATGTTACTGCAATATGTTCGCGGTCCAATGTCATTTCAACATCTACGAACCGTGAATGGTGTTATTTTCCAAACGTACCAAGGCGCTTGCAAGGAATTAGGTTTACTGGAGGGAGATGAACATTGGCAAAATACCATGTCCGATGCAATTATATCCGAGCCAGCTACAAAATTAAGAGAATTATTTACCACTATCCTTATATTTTGCCAACCATCTGACCCCTTAGAGTTATGGAATAAATTTCGTGATGCTCTATGTGAAGATATATTAAACAGAATGCGTAATGAGAATCAGGATATGACATTAGCATATAATGATGATATATACAATGATGGACTAATCATAATTGAAGATAAAATTCATGAGATTTCAGATAAATCCCTAACCGACTTTGGGCTTCCTGCAGCAAAAAGAAATAATTCGCTTCTGGACCCGTTAGAAGTAGCGTTGCGAAAACCATATAATTTAAATGATTTAAATGAATATATCACAGAAAATGAACCAAGATTAGTAAATGACCAGGTGACAGCGTATAATTGTGTCATGAAAAGTGTTAGTTTTAATGAAGGAAAAATTTTCTTTTTGGATGCTCCCGGTGGGACCGGCAAGACGTTTATTACTAATCTTATATTGGCAAAAGTAAGGTCTCTAGGAAAGCTAGCCTTAGCAGTAGCGTCGTCAGGTATTGCTGCAACTTTATTAGCAGGTGGACGCACAGCTCATTCCACTTTTAAACTGCCCCTAACTGTGTCTTTAGAGAAAGATAGCGTGTGCTCTATACGCAAAAATGGACCTTTGGGAAAAGTTTTACAAGACGTCAGTCTAATAATCTGGGACGAATGTACCATGATACATAGAGCTCACGTAGAAGCTCTAGACAGAACTCTCCGAGATATTAGAAACTGTGATAAAATCATGGGTGGGATTACGGTTATGTTTGCTGGGGACTTTCGCCAAACCTTACCGGTAATAGTAAGGGGAACCAGAGCAGACATTGTGAAGGCTTGCCTTAAAAGTTCTCCATTATGGAAATTTGTAAATATTTTAAAATTATCTACAAATATGAGAGCACATTTGGGGGGAGGTAGTATAACTTTCCCGTCAAAATTACTTTCTGTAGGAGACGGGAAAATACCTCATTCTAATAATAAAATTGAAATTGATTGCGATTTAGGAGTAAAAGTGGGTAACATCGAGGAATTAATAACTAAGGTATACCCTGACATCAGCCAAATAGAAAACAAGGACCACCAATGGATGTGTCAAAGAGCAATATTGGCGGCAGGAAATAGTAACGTTGACGAAATAAATGATATAATTTTAAGTAAACTCCCAGGAGATATTGTAACCTACACATCCATTGATACCGTGATGGATCAAGAAGATGTAGTTAATTACCCACAGGAGTTCCTCAATTCCTTGAACCCAAGCGGCCTTCCCCCACATTCTCTTAATTTAAAAATAGGTGCCCCAATCATTTTACTAAGAAATCTCAAACCACCAAATTTATGCAACGGGACCCGACTTCAAGTAAAATTTCTGCGCAATAACGTCATCGTTGCAATAGTTTTGACTGGTCCAGCAGTTGGTCAAACAGTCCTCATACCCCGCATCCCAATGATACCCAACGACTTACCTTTCAATTTTAAAAGAATACAATTTCCGATTAAATTATCCTTCGCAGTCACAATAAATAAATCACAGGGGCAGACATTCAAACACGTGGGGATCGATTTACGCCAAGACTGTTTTTCGCACGGCCAGTTATACGTCGCCTTATCAAGATCAGGTTGTGGCGAAAATCAATATATTCTTCTGCCACAAGACAATAAAACAAAAAATGTAGTATATGCAGAAGTTCTATAATAATTTAATTTACTTAAAAAATTGTACAGATATAAATAGTTTGGAACTCGAAAAAAAAACATAGGTTTTATCCTAAAAATTCTGCGGAAACTCGACCATTCCGAAAATCCCGCAAGAACGGGAACTATGTGGGAAAAACCAAAAATCTGCCGGAAGTCCCTATTCCACGCGGACGAAGTCGCGGGCAAAAGCTAGTTAAATATAAACACACTAAGGATTACCATCGCACGTGGTTGTCATGAACACATCGATACAATAAAGAATAAATAAACAAATAAATAAATACATATATAAAGCAAACTAAGTATTTACGTACTATAAACAACATCAAAACCACAGTGAAGATCAAAAACTAACAACTAGTTATTTCTTCGACACATTTTTTATACTTTGCAAAAGGTTTACAAATGTCTAAGTTGGTTGTCTTGGCTAACTTGTCGTATTGCCTACAAATCATATACTATGAAGGGCAATATAGAATTATGGATCTATATTAAATCAACAATTTATTTAAGGTATTAAATTGGAGAAACGAGAAAACCGTTAACGTATCTGAAAACTTAAACATAGTTAATAAACCGTATTTATTATCCGATATATCGGAAAATACGGAAAACAATATGAAAAGACTATACCAAGACGATGCATGTTAAGAACTAGGTAAGTACAGTAGTAGGTCATACGTAGAAAGTAGAAGAAAGAAAGAGATTGAAAGACTACACTTTTTCATAAAAAAACATTCGTGGGTTGATCCCCATACCGGGACTCAGAAATCAGGGATTCTAAGTGAAATTACGGCCGAACTAACAATAAATGACAACACGATTTTCACGAGAATCTCTCGATTATTCATTGTCATGCACAATCAAATCTAAAGTAGTTTCTCTCACATTTCCATTCACACTGTATATTACGTTGTCTATCCTCTGAATATAACTATTCTATCTCGATTAGGTCACAGGCTAATATTGGAAGCTATCAAAAACAGCGGTTCTTTTACCTTTTTTAACCGAATTGAAAAAAAGGAGGTTATCAATTCGACCCAATTTCAAGTGTCTGTATGTATGTATGTTTGTGCGCGCATATTTCCGGAACTACAATTCCGATTTCAGTAATTATTTTTAGGTCAGAGCTCATTCGTCCCTTAAGATTCGCACCCTGTGCCCACTCGTCCCCTGGAACTTTTGAGGGGCCCATTCGTCCCTTGAAGAATATTTATTTTTATTCATTCTTCTAATATAAGTACATGTATATGTGTATACTGCAGCTTGGTAGTCCTGGTACAGTCGCGCAGAAAAGGGTAAAATAAAAATATAGTAATTCGGTAGATATCGTGTTTATTTCAAATAAGATTAAGTTTAATAAAATGCCTCTAGGCTCTAGGCATTAAGTCAGTCTTCAAAATAATTAACCAACTTTTGGTTTATTGTACATTTGTAAATATTTAGCAAAATCTATATCTATACTAATATATAAAGCTGAAGAGTTTGTTTGTTTGTTTGAAAGCGCTAATTTCAGGAACTACGGGTCCGATTTGATAAATTCGTTTTAGCTCAGTGTGGAGTTGTTGTCATCCTTTTAATGTACAAAAGTAATGAACGTTCCAACATTAATAGTGTCCCCCTTACTAATAATATACAATGCATCGCTGACTAAGGGAACTTTTCCGTCAGAATGGAAAAAAGCCAAGGTAGTCCCAGTGCATAAATCAGATACAAAAGATACCGTAAGTAACTACAGGCCAATTTCAATTCTGTCCACATTTGCAAGGATTTTTGAATCTATTATATGTCCACATATTCAGCAACACTTAAGATTGTATCTTAATGATAATCAACACGGTTTTGTAGCATCTAGATCTACAGCTACAAATTTAGTGTCATTTACGGAGTCCCTAATAAAGGCTGTAGATGCAGGCAAACAATTTGACGTGGTATATACCGACTTCAGTAAAGCATTTGACAAAATGTCTCATTCTATACTGATTAATAAACTTACAGCATATGGTATAAAAGGGTCTCTTTTAAGTTGGCTCAAGTCGTATCTTACTGAACGCGAATTTTTTGTCGTTGTAAACGGTTTTCGATCGGCTGCACACAAAATAACATCGGGCGGCCCCCAAGGATCTCACTTAGCACCAATACTATTTATTATATTCATAAATGACCTTCCTGAATGTTTTCGTTTTTCTGAACCATTTCTGTATGCTGATGACTCAAAATTTGCACGAGTAATCGAATCAAAAAGAGACTACGAACTTTTGCAGCACGATCTTAACCAAATTATAAAATGGTGCCACAATAATAAAATGCAACTAAATCCAAAGAAATGTTACCATGTAAAGTATATGCGGAAAATATGCTGTATTGACACAGAGTACTTCATAGAACAAGAACGAGTTCAAGTAGTCGAAACAATAAGGGATCTAGGAGTAATTTTTGACAAAAAAAGTTACTTTTGTGCCCCATATTGAATGTATTATTAAAAAGTCATCAAAAATGTTAGGGTTCCTACTTCGTAACACCAGAGGCTTTCGCAAAAGTAGCACTAAGATAATTTTATATAACAGTCTCGTACAGTACATTACGTAGTGTAATGGAATATTGCAGTGTTGTATGGAGACCTCACTATGCCACTCACATGTTGCGTCTGGAAAGGGTCCAGAAGCGTTTTGTATGGCATTTAGCCTTTAGTGAAGGCAAATCTAAGCGTCTGCCCTCTTACAAAGCTCGCCTGTCTCATTTCAAAATGCAAAAGTTATCCATGCGTAGGGATATAGCTGATGCTTTGTTTCTTTACAAATTGTTGCGTAATAAGATCGACTGCCCCACTTTATTGAGGCTTATTAGATTCCACGCGCCCTCTAGATATCCTAGGAATAAGATTACACCCCTGTGTCCGCCACTTCGAAAGTCTGTGCTTGGTGCAAATTCCCCGATTCCTAGATTGTGCAAAATTCTTAATGGCCCTAGTGACTTAGTAGATATACACCACGACACCATAAAGAAATTGCTGCGAGCTTTTATCAACAGTTCAATGTCTATTTAATTTTAATCTTCTTAAATCATAATTCGATAATAAATCTCGATAATTAATATAATTGTTAATTAATTAATATTTATCAGAATTTATATTTGTTATTTATTGTTCAACTTCCCGCCTATCGTTATTTAATTATTTTTTGTATGTATGCTTTTCAATTTTATTATCAATTAAGTATGTAATGTAAACCGTTTTTTTTGTCTATGTGGAGTTAACCTGTAATTAATTGTTGCACTTGCAAGTGTTACTTTAGTCATTAAATCACAATAATGTATAGTGTAATGTAAACAATTGTTGGTTAAAAATTGGTAAGTACTCTCCAGATGTGCGTAGGGTGTGGCATGCCGAAGCGGGAGGGGTAATCTTAGCCAGAGTACCTGCGCGCGAGCAAATAACAAAGGCGTTGCCCAAAATAATAGACGCTCGATGAGAGGTCTTGCACTTTACGCCCGATTATGACATACGCTTGTACAGTCTTCGCACATGCCAAGCCGCGTCATATCCATAGGATGCAAATATAGACGATATCATGTATGAGCACACAGCTATCATGGCCGCCCTGATAAAACGGGATCTATAGGAACAAAAGGCACCCATGTGGTACCCATGGAAATATTTAAAAGGCCTTTAATAGAAAATAATGACACAGCTGTCGTGGCCGCTTTGATAAAACGTGATCCATAGGAACTAAACGTTTTTAAACATGTTACTAGATGTCGCTACTAATGTCATATTATTATGTATTATTATGTTTAAAATTTTACCTCAAAATGTATAATTTCATGTTTTATTTTCATTGTGTACTACTCTTTGCTGCTTGAAATTCAGATAAACACGAATTTATTTATTTGTACCTATTATTTAATGAAACTGTCGATATTTAACGAATATTGTATTATAATTATTACGCTAAGCGTTATCTTCAATAGCTTTTCAGTTATGTCATAACTTGTTGTTTTATAGTTTACATAGTAGACATTTTATTTTACAAATAATAATATTTTAATAAGTGATCAATACCTATACTTTAATTTGAAAATAAATAACTAGATGGCGCTGGGCCGATGACGCGCATTTCTGAATCGCGGTGTCAAGATTCTCCGTGAATGAATGACCCTCCACGATTTTCTGTCTCTAGTTAAGACCTTACTTCATAGGATCATTTCTATAGTAAGCTCTTCTCGAGACTTTCACAATATGTGAGTCCTCACAAGTCACGTTGATGAGACGTGGCGCGGTGCCCTGAGCGTGAGGCGGGCAGTGGTAGACCTACCACTAGCCCTCGATGATCGTTCACTCCCTTCGCAAGAGGGGAGCGTGGGGTACTGTCGCTGTCTGAGTGGCTATTTTTAAAACCTTTTAAAAACTCTTTGTTGATATTAATGAGTGACCAACCGAGCGAGGTATGTTGCCAACGTCTTCGTCTCTAAGTGGATAATGATAGACCGACCCTATATTCAAAATCACATTATTCATACTGAAAAGTAATTTTGATTGTCTGTTGCATCGGGTGACGTCTTTACGTCGGCGCCGGCTGTCGCTGAAAACCAGCGCTGGGTTCTTGCGTTTGCATGGAGTCGCAGCATAATGCAGAGCGACAGCCGTTTTGCGTGGATGTTGCGCACGTTTCCCTCAACTATTTCTTATTTTTTGTGTTTTTGTAAACTCTTGCCTCATGTTTACTGCAAATAAAGGTTTATTCTTTCTTTCTTAATCCGTACGAAAAGCGATGGAAGACACAGATGATAAATAAAAAAATGGTTGCCTGTAAAGTCGGTTTTACGGGCGAAGATTTTACGTGACAACGTCTTTTTCTCGGTAGAATATTTATTGATATGAATATAATTAAATTGCACAATAGGAACAAGGAATTGAATGAAAATAAGAATTGCACAAATTTTAACTATAGAAATATATTTTGTTTACTAAAACATCGGTGACTCATCGTAACGTTACCGAGCGTTACACTTTTTCATAAGCGACTCCCAGCCGCAACCTAATTTAAGACGTTGTCACGTCAAAATTAAAAACTAAAACAGACAATAAACACACTAGTGCTTTACGATGATTAAAGTTAAGTGACGAACATCGCTAATCACTAGTTAGCTTTAAACCTCGTTCATGAATAAGAGGAATGAATGCACCTCCTTTATTTATTTTGTCTAGTTTCCTCTGTGAAACAAAAACTGAGGAAAATATTTTCGGTGTGGTATTTTAAATGTTAGAATCTATCACCAACCGGCTATTAAAATGGATTCATACGAGGCAATAATGATCAATATAAGATACATATTCGATAATAATAATCTTTAAATACCACGGACACATCGCTGCTTCAATTCAAAACTACCACAAGTCCAAAAAACACTTTTTTTACAAGACGACTAATCAAAAAAAATAAAAACTAATTTTTGCCTAATTATTTTCTCATTTCATAGCAAGTATGTACATAATATACTTCGTTAAAAGCGTATTTTTAAAACGCATCAAATGTGTTAATTGGGTTTATAATAAACTAAATACTAGAGGAATTATAAGCAGATAAGTTACATTAGAATATAAAAATATGCAAATAGAATTATAATAGAAAAAAGCAGTGTTTTTTATATTCAAAAGAAACCATTTTGAAGTAATGTACTTCATTTAAAATAAATTAAATACAAAACGAACACATTGCTTGATAGATTCATTTTGATTTGAAAATATAGTGTTCGTTTAGGTATATCTTTTATGCAAAACAAACAGTTTTGAAATATGGTTCTTTTGATTTAGAAATAATGTCATAACTAAGTGATTCCTTTATACAAAACTGCAGTAAGTACTTCTAAATAGTGTTGTTTTCTTTTAAAAATAATAATTACCACACATTAATGTTGGAGATGTGGCACTTTTTGCACAAAAGAAGTTCGTTTGTCGAAGCGCTACTAAAAATAAGGCAGTTTAGATTATATTATATTTTGCGCGTTCAAAACTAAATTCAAAACAAACAGTTGCGAGGTTTTGCATCTTAGAATGCGTAATTAACAAAGGAAATCTTTTACAAATTTGAAAATATAAAGGTTTATGATTGTATTTTTTGCAATAGAAACCTTTTTGTATTTTTTTTATTTATGGTATTTTTTAATTGAAGCAGCGGCATCTTCAGTCAAAATTAAATATAAACACACTAAGGATTACCATCGCACGTGGTTGTCATGAACACATCGATACAATAAAGAATAAATAAACAAATAAATAAATACATATATAAAGCAAACTAAGTATTTACGTACTATAAACAACATCAAAACCACAGTGAAGATCAAAAACTAACAACTAGTTATTTCTTCGACACATTTTTTATACTTTGCAAAAGGTTTACAAATGTCTAAGTTGGTTGTCTTGGCTAACTTGTCGTATTGCCTACAAATCATATACTATGAAGGGCAATATAGAATTATGGATCTATATTAAATCAACAATTTATTTAAGGTATTAAATTGGAGAAATGAGAAAACCGTTAACGTATCTGAAAACTTAAACATAGTTAATAAACCGTATTTATTATCCGATATATCGGAAAATACGGAAAACAATATGAAAAGACTATACCAAGACGATGCATGTTAAGAACTAGGTAAGTACAGTAGTAGGTCATACGTAGAAAGTAGAAGAAAGAAAGAGATTGAAACTTGTCGGTACCGACTACACTTTTTCATAAAAAAACATTCGTGGGTTGATCCCCATACCGGGACTCAGAAATCAGGGATTCTAAGTGAAATTACGGCCGAACTAACAATAAATGACAACACGATTTTCACGAGAATCTCTCGATTATTCATTGTCATGCACAATCAAATCTAAAGTAGTTTCTCTCACATTTCCATTCACACTGTATATTACGTTGTCTATCCTCTGAATATAACTATTCTATCTCGATTAGGTCACAGGCTAATATTGGAAGCTATCAAAAACAGCGGTTCTTTTACCTTTTTTAACCGAATTGAAAAAAAGGAGGTTATCAATTCGACCCAATTTCAAGTGTCTGTATGTATGTATGTTTGTGCGCGCATATTTCCGGAACTACAATTCCGATTTCAGTAATTATTTTTAGGTCAGAGCTCATTCGTCCCTTAAGATTCGCACCCTGTGCCCACTCGTCCCCTGGAACTTTTGAGGGGCCCATTCGTCCCTTGAAGAATATTTATTTTTATTCATTCTTCTAATATAAGTACATGTATATGTGTATACTGCAGCTTGGTAGTCCTGGTACAGTCGCGCAGAAAAGGGTAAAATAAAAATATAGTAATTCGGTAGATATCGTGTTTATTTCAAATAAGATTAAGTTTAATAAAATGCCTCTAGGCTCTAGGCATTAAGTCAGTCTTCAAAATAATTAACCAACTTTTGGTTTATTGTACATTTGTAAATATTTAGCAAAATCTATATCTATACTAATATATAAAGCTGAAGAGTTTGTTTGTTTGTTTGAAAGCGCTAATTTCAGGAACTACGGGTCCGATTTGATAAATTCGTTTTAGCTCAGTGTGGAGTTGTTGTCATCCTTTTAATGTACAAAAGTAAAGAACGTTCCAACATTAATAGTGTCCCCCTTACTAATAATATACAATGCATCGCTGACTAAGGGAACTTTTCCGTCAGAATGGAAAAAAGCCAAGGTAGTCCCAGTGCATAAATCAGATACAAAAGATACCGTAAGTAACTACAGGCCAATTTCAATTCTGTCCACATTTGCAAGGATTTTTGAATCTATTATATGTCCACACATTCAGCAACACTTAAGATTGTATCTTAATGATAATCAACACGGTTTTGTAGCATCTAGATCTACAGCTACAAATTTAGTGTCATTTACGGAGTCCCTAATAAAGGCTGTAGATGCAGGCAAACAATTTGACGTGGTATATACCGACTTCAGTAAAGCATTTGACAAAATGTCTCATTCTATACTGATTAATAAACTTACAGCATATGGTATAAAAGGGTCTCTTTTAAGTTGGCTCAAGTCGTATCTTACTGAACGCGAATTTTTTGTCGTTGTAAACGGTTTTCGATCGGCTGCACACAAAATAACATCGGGCGGCCCCCAAGGATCTCACTTAGCACCAATACTATTTATTATATTCATAAATGACCTTCCTGAATGTTTTCGTTTTTCTGAACCATTTCTGTATGCTGATGACTCAAAATTTGCACGAGTAATCGAATCAAAAAGAGACTACGAACTTTTGCAGCACGATCTTAACCAAATTATAAAATGGTGCCACAATAATAAAATGCAACTAAATCCAAAGAAATGTTACCATGTAAAGTATACGCGGAAAATATGCTGTATTGACACAGAGTACTTCATAGAACAAGAACGAGTTCAAGTAGTCGAAACAATAAGGGATCTAGGAGTAATTTTTGACAAAAAAAGTTACTTTTGTGCCCCATATTGAATGTATTATTAAAAAGTCATCAAAAATGTTAGGGTTCCTACTTCGTAACACCAGAGGCTTTCGCAAAAGTAGCACTAAGATAATTTTATATAACAGTCTCGTACAGTACATTACGTAGTGTAATGGAATATTGCAGTGTTGTATGGAGACCTCACTATGCCACTCACATGTTGCGTCTGGAAAGGGTCCAGAAGCGTTTTGTATGGCATTTAGCCTTTAGTGAAGGCAAATCTAAGCGTCTGCCCTCTTACAAAGCTCGCCTGTCTCATTTCAAAATGCAAAAGTTATCCATGCGTAGGGATATAGCTGATGCTTTGTTTCTTTACAAATTGTTGCGTAATAAGATCGACTGCCCCACTTTATTGAGGCTTATTAGATTCCACGCGCCCTCTAGATATCCTAGGAATAAGATTACACCCCTGTGTCCGCCACTTCGAAAGTCTGTGCTTGGTGCAAATTCCCCGATTCCTAGATTGTGCAAAATTCTTAATGGCCCTAGTGACTTAGTAGATATACACCACGACACCATAAAGAAATTGCTGCGAGCTTTTATCAACAGTTCAATGTCTATTTAATTTTAATCTTCTTAAATCATAATTCGATAATAAATCTCGATAATTAATATAATTGTTAATTAATTAATATTTATCAGAATTTATATTTGTTATTTATTGTTCAACTTCCCGCCTATCGTTATTTAATTATTTTTTGTATGTATGCTTTTCAATTTTATTATCAATTAAGTATGTAATGTAAACCGTTTTTTTTGTCTATGTGGAGTTAACCTGTAATTAATTGTTGCACTTGCAAGTGTTACTTTAGTCATTAAATCACAATAATGTATAGTGTAATGTAAACAATTGTTGGTTAAAAATTGGTAAGTACTCTCCAGATGTGCGTAGGGTGTGGCATGCCGAAGCGGGAGGGGTAATCTTAGCCAGAGTACCTGCGCGCGAGCAAATAACAAAGGCGTTGCCCAAAATAATAGACGCTCGATGAGAGGTCTTGCACTTTACGCCCGATTATGACATACGCTTGTACAGTCTTCGCACATGCCAAGCCGCGTCATATCCATAGGATGCAAGTATAGACGATATCATGTATGAGCACACAGCTATCATGGCCGCCCTGATAAAACGGGATCTATAGGAACAAAAGGCACCCATGTGGTACCCATGGAAATATTTAAAAGGCCTTTAATAGAAAATAATGACACAGCTGTCGTGGCCGCTTTGATAAAACGTGATCCATAGGAACTAAACGTTTTTAAACATGTTACTAGATGTCGCTACTAATGTCATATTATTATGTATTATTATGTTTAAAATTTTACCTCAAAATGTATAATTTCATGTTTTATTTTCATTGTGTACTACTCTTTGCTGCTTGAAATTCAGATAAACACGAATTTATTTATTTGTACCTATTATTTAATGAAACTGTCGATATTTAACGAATATTGTATTATAATTATTACGCTAAGCGTTATCTTCAATAGCTTTTCAGTTATGTCATAACTTGTTGTTTTATAGTTTACATAGTAGACATTTTATTTTACAAATAATAATATTTTAATAAGTGATCAATACCTATACTTTAATTTGAAAATAAATAACTAGATGGCGCTGGGCCGATGACGCGCATTTCTGAATCGCGGTGTCAAGATTCTCCGTGAATGAATGACCCTCCACGATTTTCTGTCTCTAGTTAAGACCTTACTTCATAGGATCATTTCTATAGTAAGCTCTTCTCGAGACTTTCACAATATGTGAGTCCTCACAAGTCACGTTGATGAGACGTGGCGCGGTGCCCTGAGCGTGAGGCGGGCAGTGGTAGACCTACCACTAGCCCTCGATGATCGTTCACTCCCTTCGCAAGAGGGGAGCGTGGGGTACTGTCGCTGTCTGAGTGGCTATTTTTAAAACCTTTTAAAAACTCTTTGTTGATATTAATACGCGACCAACCGAGCGAGGTGTGTTGCCAACGTCTTCGTTTCTAAGTGGATAATGATAGACCCTATATTCAAAATCACATTATTGATACTAAAAAAATGGTTGCCTGTAAAGTCGGTTTTACGGGCGAAGATTTTACGTGACAACGTCTTTTTCTCGGTAGAATATTTATTGATATGAATATAATTAAATTGCACAATAGGAACAAGGAATTGAATGAAAATAAGAATTGCACAAATTTTAACTATAGAAATATATTTTGTTTACTAAAACATCGGTGACTCATCGTAACGTTACCGAGCGTTACACTTTTTCATAAGCGACTCCCAGCCGCAACCTAATTTAAGACGTTGTCACGTCAAAATTAAAAACTAAAACAGACAATAAACACACTAGTGCTTTACGATGATTAAAGTTAAGTGACGAACATCGCTAATCACTAGTTAGCTTTAAACCTCGTTCATGAATAAGAGGAATGAATGCACCTCCTTTATTTATTTTGTCTAGTTTCCTCTGTGAAACAAAAACTGAGGAAAATATTTTCGGTGTGGTATTTTAAATGTTAGAATCTATCACCAACCGGCTATTAAAATGGATTCATACGAGGCAATAATGATCAATATAAGATACATATTCGATAATAATAATCTTTAAATACCACGGACACATCGCTGCTTCAATTCAAAACTACCACAAGTCCAAAAAACACTTTTTTTACAAGACGACTAATCAAAAAAAATAAAAACTAATTTTTGCCTAATTATTTTCTCATTTCATAGCAAGTATGTACATAATATACTTCGTTAAAAGCGTATTTTTAAAACGCATCAAATGTGTTAATTGGGTTTATAATAAACTAAATACTAGAGGAATTATAAGCAGATAAGTTACATTAGAATATAAAAATATGCAAATAGAATTATAATAGAAAAAAGCAGTGTTTTTTATATTCAAAAGAAACCATTTTGAAGTAATGTACTTCATTTAAAATAAATTAAATACAAAACGAACACATTGCTTGATAGATTCATTTTGATTTGAAAATATAGTGTTCGTTTAGGTATATCTTTTATGCAAAACAAACAGTTTTGAAATATGGTTCTTTTGATTTAGAAATAATGTCATAACTAAGTGATTCCTTTATACAAAACTGCAGTAAGTACTTCTAAATAGTGTTGTTTTCTTTTAAAAATAATAATTACCACACATTAATGTTGGAGATGTGGCACTTTTTGCACAAAAGAAGTTCGTTTGTCGAAGCGCTACTAAAAATAAGGCAGTTTAGATTATATTATATTTTGCGCGTTCAAAACTAAATTCAAAACAAACAGTTGCGAGGTTTTGCATCTTAGAATGCGTAATTAACAAAGGAAATCTTTTACAAATTTGAAAATATAAAGGTTTATGATTGTATTTTTTGCAATAGAAACCTTTTTGTATTTTTTTTATTTATGGTATTTTTTAATTGAAGCAGCGGCATCTTCAGTCAAAATTAAATATAAACACACTAAGGATTACCATCGCACGTGGTTGTCATTAACACATCGATACAATAAAGAATAAATAAACAAATAAATAAATACATATATAAAGCAAACTAAGTATTTACGTACTATAAACAACATCAAAACCACAGTGAAGATCAAAAACTAACAACTAGTTATTTCTTCGACACATTTTTTATACTTTGCAAAAGGTTTACAAATGTCTAAGTTGGTTGTCTTGGCTAACTTGTCGTATTGCCTACAAATCATATACTATGAAGGGCAATATAGAATTATGGATCTATATTAAATCAACAATTTATTTAAGGTATTAAATTGGAGAAACGAGAAAACCGTTGACGTATCTGAAAACTTAAACATAGTTAATAAACCGTATTTATTATCCGATATATCGGAAAATACGGAAAACAATATGAAAAGACTATACCAAGACGATGCATGTTAAGAACTAGGTAAGTACAGTAGTAGGTCATACGTAGAAAGTAGAAGAAAGAAAGAGATTGAAACTTGTCGGTACCGACTACACTTTTTCATAAAAAAACATTCGTGGGTTGATCCCCATACCGGGACTCAGAAATCAGGGATTCTAAGTGAAATTACGGCCGAACTAACAATAAATGACAACACGATTTTCACGAGAATCTCTCGATTATTCATTGTCATGCACAATCAAATCTAAAGTAGTTTCTCTCACATTTCCATTCACACTGTATATTACGTTGTCTATCCTCTGAATATAACTATTCTATCTCGATTAGGTCACAGGCTAATATTGGAAGCTATCAAAAACAGCGGTTCTTTTACCTTTTTTAACCGAATTGAAAAAAAGGAGGTTATCAATTCGACCCAATTTCAAGTGTCTGTATGTATGTATGTTTGTGCGCGCATATTTCCGGAACTACAATTCCGATTTCAGTAATTATTTTTAGGTCAGAGCTCATTCGTCCCTTAAGATTCGCACCCTGTGCCCACTCGTCCCTGGAACTTTTGAGGGGCCCATTCGTCCCTTGAAGAATATTTATTTTTATTCATTCTTCTAATATAAGTACATGTATATGTGTATACTGCAGCTTGGTAGTCCTGGTACAGTCGCGCAGAAAAGGGTAAAATAAAAATATAGTAATTCGGTAGATATCGTGTTTATTTCAAATAAGATTAAGTTTAATAAAATGCCTCTAGGCTCTAGGCATTAAGTCAGTCTTCAAAATAATTAACCAACTTTTGGTTTATTGTACATTTGTAAATATTTAGCAAAATCTATATCTATACTAATATATAAAGCTGAAGAGTTTGTTTGTTTGTTTGAAAGCGCTAATTTCAGGAACTACGGGTCCGATTTGATAAATTCGTTTTAGCTCAGTGTGGAGTTGTTGTCATCCTTTTAATGTACAAAAGTAATGAACGTTCCAACATTAATAGTGTCCCCCTTACTAATAATATACAATGCATCGCTGACTAAGGGAACTTTTCCGTCAGAATGGAAAAAAGCCAAGGTAGTCCCAGTGCATAAATCAGATACAAAAGATACCGTAAGTAACTACAGGCCAATTTCAATTCTGTCCACATTTGCAAGGATTTTTGAATCTATTATATGTCCACACATTCAGCAACACTTAAGATTGTATCTTAATGATAATCAACACGGTTTTGTAGCATCTAGATCTACAGCTACAAATTTAGTGTCATTTACGGAGTCCCTAATAAAGGCTGTAGATGCAGGCAAACAATTTGACGTGGTATATACCGACTTCAGTAAAGCATTTGACAAAATGTCTCATTCTATACTGATTAATAAACTTACAGCATATGGTATAAAAGGGTCTCTTTTAAGTTGGCTCAAGTCGTATCTTACTGAACGCGAATTTTTTGTCGTTGTAAACGGTTTTCGATCGGCTGCACACAAAATAACATCGGGCGGCCCCCAAGGATCTCACTTAGCACCAATACTATTTATTATATTCATAAATGACCTTCCTGAATGTTTTCGTTTTTCTGAACCATTTCTGTATGCTGATGACTCAAAATTTGCACGAGTAATCGAATCAAAAAGAGACTACGAACTTTTGCAGCACGATCTTAACCAAATTATAAAATGGTGCCACAATAATAAAATGCAACTAAATCCAAAGAAATGTTACCATGTAAAGTATACGCGGAAAATATGCTGTATTGACACAGAGTACTTCATAGAACAAGGACGAGTTCAAGTAGTCGAAACAATAAGGGATCTCGGAGTAATTTTTGACAAAAAAAGTTACTTTTGTGCCCCATATTGAATGTATTATTAAAAAGTCATCAAAAATGTTAGGGTTCCTACTTCGTAACACCAGAGGCTTTCGCAAAAGTAGCACTAAGATAATTTTATATAACAGTCTCGTACAGTACATTACGTAGTGTAATGGAATATTGCAGTGTTGTATGGAGACCTCACTATGCCACTCACATGTTGCGTCTGGAAAGGGTCCAGAAGCGTTTTGTATGGCATTTAGCCTTTAGTGAAGGCAAATCTAAGCGTCTGCCCTCTTACAAAGCTCGCCTGTCTCATTTCAAAATGCAAAAGTTATCCATGCGTAGGGATATAGCTGATGCTTTGTTTCTTTACAAATTGTTGCGTAATAAGATCGACTGCCCCACTTTATTGAGGCTTATTAGATTCCACGCGCCCTCTAGATATCCTAGGAATAAGATTACACCCCTGTGTCCGCCACTTCGAAAGTCTGTGCTTGGTGCAAATTCCCCGATTCCTAGATTGTGCAAAATTCTTAATGGCCCTAGTGACTTAGTAGATATACACCACGACACCATAAAGAAATTGCTGCGAGCTTTTATCAACAGTTCAATGTCTATTTAATTTTAATCTTCTTAAATCATAATTCGATAATAAATCTCGATAATTAATATAATTGTTAATTAATTAATATTTATCAGAATTTATATTTGTTATTTATTGTTCAACTTCCCGCCTATCGTTATTTAATTATTTTTTGTATGTATGCTTTTCAATTTTATTATCAATTAAGTATGTAATGTAAACCGTTTTTTTTGTCTATGTGGAGTTAACCTGTAATTAATTGTTGCACTTGCAAGTGTTACTTTAGTCATTAAATCACAATAATGTATAGTGTAATGTAAACAATTGTTGGTTAAAAATTGGTAAGTACTCTCCAGATGTGCGTAGGGTGTGGCATGCCGAAGCGGGAGGGGTAATCTTAGCCAGAGTACCTGCGCGCGAGCAAATAACAAAGGCGTTGCCCAAAATAATAGACGCTCGATGAGAGGTCTTGCACTTTACGCCCGATTATGACATACGCTTGTACAGTCTTCGCACATGCCAAGCCGCGTCATATCCATAGGATGCAAGTATAGACGATATCATGTATGAGCACACAGCTATCATGGCCGCCCTGATAAAACGGGATCTATAGGAACAAAAGGCACCCATGTGGTACCCATGGAAATATTTAAAAGGCCTTTAATAGAAAATAATGACACAGCTGTCGTGGCCGCTTTGATAAAACGTGATCCATAGGAACTAAACGTTTTTAAACATGTTACTAGATGTCGCTACTAATGTCATATTATTATGTATTATTATGTTTAAAATTTTACCTCAAAATGTATAATTTCATGTTTTATTTTCATTGTGTACTACTCTTTGCTGCTTGAAATTCAGATAAACACGAATTTATTTATTTGTACCTATTATTTAATGAAACTGTCGATATTTAACGAATATTGTATTATAATTATTACGCTAAGCGTTATCTTCAATAGCTTTTCAGTTATGTCATAACTTGTTGTTTTATAGTTTACATAGTAGACATTTTATTTTACAAATAATAATATTTTAATAAGTGATCAATACCTATACTTTAATTTGAAAATAAATAACTAGATGGCGCTGGGCCGATGACGCGCATTTCTGAATCGCGGTGTCAAGATTCTCCGTGAATGAATGACCCTCCACGATTTTCTGTCTCTAGTTAAGACCTTACTTCATAGGATCATTTCTATAGTAAGCTCTTCTCGAGACTTTCACAATATGTGAGTCCTCACAAGTCACGTTGATGAGACGTGGCGCGGTGCCCTGAGCGTGAGGCGGGCAGTGGTAGACCTACCACTAGCCCTCGATGATCGTTCACTCCCTTCGCAAGAGGGGAGCGTGGGGTACTGTCGCTGTCTGAGTGGCTATTTTTAAAACCTTTTAAAAACTCTTTGTTGATATTAATGAGTGACCAACCGAGCGAGGTATGTTGCCAACGTCTTCGTCTCTAAGTGGATAATGATAGACCGACCCTATATTCAAAATCACATTATTCATACTGAAAAGTAATTTTGATTGTCTGTTGCATCGGGTGACGTCTTTACGTCGGCGCCGGCTGTCGCTGAAAACCAGCGCTGGGTTCTTGCGTTTGCATGGAGTCGCAGCATAATGCAGAGCGACAGCCGTTTTGCGTGGATGTTGCGCACGTTTCCCTCAACTATTTCTTATTTTTTGTGTTTTTGTAAACTCTTGCCTCATGTTTACTGCAAATAAAGGTTTATTCTTTCTTTCTTAATCCGTACGAAAAGCGATGGAAGACACAGATGATAAATAAAAAAATGGTTGCCTGTAAAGTCGGTTTTACGGGCGAAGATTTTACGTGACAACGTCTTTTTCTCGGTAGAATATTTATTGATATGAATATAATTAAATTGCACAATAGGAACAAGGAATTGAATGAAAATAAGAATTGCACAAATTTTAACTATAGAAATATATTTTGTTTACTAAAACATCGGTGACTCATCGTAACGTTACCGAGCGTTACACTTTTTCATAAGCGACTCCCAGCCGCAACCTAATTTAAGACGTTGTCACGTCAAAATTAAAAACTAAAACAGACAATAAACACACTAGTGCTTTACGATGATTAAAGTTAAGTGACGAACATCGCTAATCACTAGTTAGCTTTAAACCTCGTTCATGAATAAGAGGAATGAATGCACCTCCTTTATTGAAGTGAAACTTCTTTGCGCACGCTTGACTTGCGGAGTAAGCTGGCGAACGCGTGACGTAAGCGTTACGAAAAGTGATCGGGCAAGGCGAACGGAAGTTAAGTGGGGGATATAAGCACAGAGGCGCCCGTGGCGCGAGCTTAGTACTACAAGGTCTACAACGAGTTATTTTTTTTTTTTCAATAAAAATAGAAGATCTATGCAAAAATATTAATTTACCAATGAAACCATGAAATAAATTTAAATATTTATAGAAAATTAATATATGTATATGTGTATACATGTATATATTGTACACACATATATATATATATATATATATATACATAATTACATACAGATGGAGCGAAAGAAGTTTCACTTCAGTCGTGTGGTCATAAGCACACTCGTATTTTTTATTTTGTCTAGTTTCCTCTGTGAAACAAAAACTGAGGAAAATATTTTCGGTGTGGTATTTTAAATGTTAGAATCTATCACCAACCGGCTATTAAAATGGATTCATACGAGGCAATAATGATCAATATAAGATACATATTCGATAATAATAATCTTTAAATACCACGGACACATCGCTGCTTCAATTCAAAACTACCACAAGTCCAAAAAACACTTTTTTTACAAGACGACTAATCAAAAAAATAAAAACTAATTTTTGCCTAATTATTTTCTCATTTCATAGCAAGTATGTACATAATATACTTCGTTAAAAGCGTATTTTTAAAACGCATCAAATGTGTTAATTGGGTTTATAATAAACTAAATACTAGAGGAATTATAAGCAGATAAGTTACATTAGAATATAAAAATATGCAAATAGAATTATAATAGAAAAAAGCAGTGTTTTTTATATTCAAAAGAAACCATTTTGAAGTAATGTACTTCATTTAAAATAAATTAAATACAAAACGAACACATTGCTTGATAGATTCATTTTGATTTGAAAATATAGTGTTCGTTTAGGTATATCTTTTATGCAAAACAAACAGTTTTGAAATATGGTTCTTTTGATTTAGAAATAATGTCATAACTAAGTGATTCCTTTATACAAAACTGCAGTAAGTACTTCTAAATAGTGTTGTTTTCTTTTAAAAATAATAATTACCACACATTAATGTTGGAGATGTGGCACTTTTTGCACAAAAGAAGTTCGTTTGTCGAAGCGCTACTAAAAATAAGGCAGTTTAGATTATATTATATTTTGCGCGTTCAAAACTAAATTCAAAACAAACAGTTGCGAGGTTTTGCATCTTAGAATGCGTAATTAACAAAGGAAATCTTTTACAAATTTGAAAATATAAAGGTTTATGATTGTATTTTTTGCAATAGAAACCTTTTTGTATTTTTTTTATTTATGGTATTTTTTAATTGAAGCAGCGGCATCTTCAGTCAAAATCTATACTAATATAATAAAGCTGAAGAGTTTGTTTGTTTGTTTGTTTGAACGCGCTAATCTCCGAAACTACTGGTGCGATTTGAATAATTCTTTTTTTGTTGGATAGTCCATTTATCGAGGAAGGCTATAGGCTAAATAACATTACGCTATGACCAATAGGAGCAAAGACAGAGCGGTAAATGTGTAAAAAACGGGGAAAATTATTCATTGTTGAAGGCTTTCTTTGCGTGCGCTGCGAAAACGGTTCAAGATACACAAAAAATATGTATGAAAGAATTATTCCTCTATACATGATCTAAAAAAAAGTCCGCGACGGCATATGTCTATCTTTTAAGGTTTAGTCACAATGACCGTTTTTATGGTACCAAATTTGGTCGAAATAATTTGTTTAAGTTGTATCAACATAATAATATTAATCTTTATTCAAATATAAATATAAATATGTTGTTGGTTAAGAGTACTTCATTGTGAATAAAATTGTCTTTGACATAGCTTAATTTCAACAAAAAACTTTAAAGATTACAATGATAAATAACTCCGAAACAAAACCAACTCGCTCTCTGCGCTCACTGCGCTGGCCGGCGCGGCGGGAGAGAGGCGGTGCTTGCGGGCAAGCCGGGAGGGGGGTGCAGCTCTACGAGATACCATGCCGCGCTAATTTGTTTATGCGATATAATTATCATCGTAATATTACTTTTTAAACACAGTTTCATTTTGAGGTTGTTTTCTATATAGTACGTACCTACTTTATTTGTTTTAGGATAGTATTTAGTGACACAATAATAACACTTTTTTGTTTTCATGTAGATTATTAATTAATAAGTATGTGTTTTTTAAAAGTATAGTATCGTTTGTTTTAAAAATAGTATTCAGTTTCTAATATTTTTTTGTGGTACATAATACCTGTAGGTACCTAAATAGGTATCGCCTACTTAATTATTCTTATTAGATTAGGGTTTAGTTTAACGTATTTAGTTTCTATTTTTTTTTCGCTTTAGGTAAAACCTGTAAATAGGTGTGGTCTACCTATTTATTCTCATTAGATTAGGGTTAAGTTTAAGTATAAAGTTTGTTAACTTATTTTCATTTTACGGATTTTCTTTTGACACAATCGTTAAAAATAAAAACAATTAGGTTCCTAATTATTAATCTTACGTTTCTTTTTTTTTACGAGTTACGCTTTAGTTAAGTTTTCATTTTCTACGTTCTTTCTTCATCACTATAATGCCGAGAAAAAGAACTCAGCTTTCTCGGCAGACTGCTACTGCAAAGCGGCTGCGAGTTTTGCGCAGCAATGAAACTGAGGATGAAAATATGCACAGGTTGGCTACACAACGAGCAATTACTGAACAAAACCGTGCAAGGGAATCAAGCGTTGAACGTTCGCAGCGTTTAGCGTCACAAAATTTCCGAACTTTGGCGAACCGGCAACGGGAATCGAGTGCTGATCGTTCTCAACGTTTGGCCTCACAGAATGCCCGAACTTTGGCTAACCGCGATCGGGAATCCAGTGCTGAACGTTCTCAACGTTTGGCCTCACAGAATTCCCGAACTTTGGCTAACCGTGATCGGGAATCAAGCGCTGAACGATCCCAACGATTAACACAGCAAAATGCCCGATCAACTAGGAATAGAACTCGCAGACAACATAATTTATTAAATGCTGCTTTTGCTTATGATTGTACCGTTGACTATTCTGAGCTAAATGATATTGATATTGGCAGAATGGATAAAATATGCAACTTATGCCAAGCAAAAAAATGGGCAGCTGAAACTCCTGGATTGTGTTGTAGTGGTGGCAAAGTAAATATACCTATAATTCCGGAACCAACATCCGTTTTAAAGGAACTGATATCAGGCTCACATCCATCATCTAAGCATTTCTTAAATCACTCAAGACAATATAATACATTATTTCAGATGACTTCATTTGGTGCCAAAGAAATTCGTGAGGGAAACATTATGCGCACTTTTAAAGTCCAAGGGCAAGTTTATCATTTAATCGGTGACTTACTTCCAGCTGTAGGGGCACAACCCGAATTCCTACAAATATATTTTGTTTCCCATGCAGATCAGGTATCCTTGCGCTCAAATTTAAACCCAAGCTTGCAAATCGATCTTATCGACGTTCTCCAAACATATCTTCATGATCATAATACGTATATTCAAAGTTTTAAGTACAATCTAGAAAATAGACCACCGAATGATTTAAAACTTATCATTCATGCTGATGTAAAACCTCCTAATGAGCATAGAGGTCGGTATAATGCGCCGGTAGTAGATGAAGTAGCTGTTCTTATGATAGATGAAGACAAAGGTCCCCGTGATATTGTATTGACTGCGAGAGATGGTCGACTTCAACGAGTTTCTGAAATTCATAGATCTTATGACCCGCTTCAATATCCCTTACTGTTTCCCTTTGGAAACGACGGATACTGTATTAATATTCCACAGCAGAATACTACGGCTACATCTAAAACTGTTTCATGTATGCAGTTTTATGCATTTAGATTCATGGTGAGAATAAATGACTTTAACAGTATACATTATTTTAAAGGATTATTCAACCAATATTGTGTTGATATGGCGGCAAAAATGATTTCTGAGAGGCTGAACTTCATCAAAAGAAATCAAAAAAAATTGAGAGCAGAAGATTACATTCATTTAAGAGATGCCGTCGTAAATGATGGACATTTAAACGCTTCTAATATTGGCCAGCACGTTATATTGCCGTCGTCATTTACAGGATCCCCCAGATTCATGAATGAAAAAAGTCAAGATGCCATGACATATGTCAGGAAATTTGGAAGACCTGACCTCTTCATTACATTTACATGTAACCCCGAATGGCCAGAAATAAAAAGTGAGTTATTGCCCAATCAACATTCTTATGATAGACACGATTTAATTTCTAGGGTATTTCATTTAAAACTCAAAAAAATGATAGACCTATTAACGAAGAAACATATTTTTGGCCCATCGAAAGCCTTTGTTTACAGTGTAGAATGGCAAAAAAGAGGTTTACCTCACGCCCATATTTTATTGTGGCTGGCTAACAAAGTTCAACCAGATTCTATAGATGCAATAATATCGGCTGAAATACCTGACATACAACAAGATCCGATTCTTCATAATATTGTCATAAAAAATATGATACATGGTCCTTGCGGATTTCATAATCCTGCATTACCATGTATGAAAGAAAACGTTTGTTCTAAAAAGTACCCGAGGCATTTTATTTCGGAAACACAAACCGGGGATGACGGTTATCCAACCTTCAGACGCAGGTCTCCAGATAATGGTGGATTCACAGCTATAATTCGTGTAAAAGGTACAGAAATGAGCGTGGATAATCGTTGGGTGGTTCCCTATAATCCACTGCTGTCACGCATTTTCAATGCACACATTAACGTAGAGTTTTGTCAATCGGTCAAAGCTATTAAATACATCTGTAAGTATATTCATAAAGGTTCTGATCAAGCCACATTTTCGTTACAAAGTAATAACGACGAAGTAGAAAAATATCTAAATGGTCGCTATATAAGTTCCTCGGAGGCGTTTTGGAGAATTTTTCAATTTTCGATTCATGAACGTTTTCCGGCAGTAGTTCATTTAGCCGTTCATTTGGAAAATGGACAAAGAGTATATTTTTATAATAATGAAAATCTCCAAGATCGTGTGAACAATCCTTCATCAACGACACTTACAGCGTTCTTTGATCTCTGCAAAAGCGACGATTTTGCAAAAACCCTTTTATATCACGAAGCTCCCCAGTATTACGTTTGGCAAAGAAATTCATTTTCTAGAAGAAGACGCGGGCAAGATGTTGAAGGATATCCCGGTGTAAAAAAAGACACAACTTTAGGCCGTGTTTATAACATTCATCCAACTCAAACTGAATGTTTTTATTTAAGAATGTTACTGCAATATGTTCGCGGTCCAATGTCATTTCAACATCTACGAACCGTGAATGGTGTTATTTTCCAAACGTACCAAGGCGCTTGCAAGGAATTAGGTTTACTGGAGGGAGATGAACATTGGCAAAATACCATGTCCGATGCAATTATATCCGAGCCAGCTACAAAATTAAGAGAATTATTTACCACTATCCTTATATTTTGCCAACCATCTGACCCCTTAGAGTTATGGAATAAATTTCGTGATGCTCTATGTGAAGATATATTAAACAGAATGCGTAATGAGAATCAGGATATGACATTAGCATATAATGATGATATATACAATGATGGACTAATCATAATTGAAGATAAAATTCATGAGATTTCAGATAAATCCCTAACCGACTTTGGGCTTCCTGCAGCAAAAAGAAATAATTCGCTTCTGGACCCGTTAGAAGTAGCGTTGCGAAAACCATATAATTTAAATGATTTAAATGAATATATCACAGAAAATGAACCAAGATTAGTAAATGACCAGGTGACAGCGTATAATTGTGTCATGAAAAGTGTTAGTTTTAATGAAGGAAAAATTTTCTTTTTGGATGCTCCCGGTGGGACCGGCAAGACGTTTATTACTAATCTTATATTGGCAAAAGTAAGGTCTCTAGGAAAGCTAGCCTTAGCAGTAGCGTCGTCAGGTATTGCTGCAACTTTATTAGCAGGTGGACGCACAGCTCATTCCACTTTTAAACTGCCCCTAACTGTGTCTTTAGAGAAAGATAGCGTGTGCTCTATACGCAAAAATGGACCTTTGGGAAAAGTTTTACAAGACGTCAGTCTAATAATCTGGGACGAATGTACCATGATACATAGAGCTCACGTAGAAGCTCTAGACAGAACTCTCCGAGATATTAGAAACTGTGATAAAATCATGGGTGGGATTACGGTTATGTTTGCTGGGGACTTTCGCCAAACCTTACCGGTAATAGTAAGGGGAACCAGAGCAGACATTGTGAAGGCTTGCCTTAAAAGTTCTCCATTATGGAAATTTGTAAATATTTTAAAATTATCTACAAATATGAGAGCACATTTGGGGGGAGGTAGTATAACTTTCCCGTCAAAATTACTTTCTGTAGGAGACGGGAAAATACCTCATTCTAATAATAAAATTGAAATTGATTGCGATTTAGGAGTAAAAGTGGGTAACATCGAGGAATTAATAACTAAGGTATACCCTGACATCAGCCAAATAGAAAACAAGGACCACCAATGGATGTGTCAAAGAGCAATATTGGCGGCAGGAAATAGTAACGTTGACGAAATAAATGATATAATTTTAAGTAAACTCCCAGGAGATATTGTAACCTACACATCCATTGATACCGTGATGGATCAAGAAGATGTAGTTAATTACCCACAGGAGTTCCTCAATTCCTTGAACCCAAGCGGCCTTCCCCCACATTCTCTTAATTTAAAAATAGGTGCCCCAATCATTTTACTAAGAAATCTCAAACCACCAAATTTATGCAACGGGACCCGACTTCAAGTAAAATTTCTGCGCAATAACGTCATCGTTGCAATAGTTTTGACTGGTCCAGCAGTTGGTCAAACAGTCCTCATACCCCGCATCCCAATGATACCCAACGACTTACCTTTCAATTTTAAAAGAATACAATTTCCGATTAAATTATCCTTCGCAGTCACAATAAATAAATCACAGGGGCAGACATTCAAACACGTGGGGATCGATTTACGCCAAGACTGTTTTTCGCACGGCCAGTTATACGTCGCCTTATCAAGATCAGGTTGTGGCGAAAATCAATATATTCTTCTGCCACAAGACAATAAAACAAAAAATGTAGTATTTGCAGAAGTTCTATAATAATTTAATTTACTTAAAAAATTGTACAGATATAAATAGTTTGGAACTCGAAAAAAAAACATAGGTTTTATCCTAAAAATTCTGCGGAAACTCGACCATTCCGAAAATCCCGCAAGAACGGGAACTATGTGGGAAAAACCAAAAATCTGCCGGAAGTCACTATTCCACGCGGACGAAGTCGCGGGCAAAAGCTAGTTAAATATAAACACACTAAGGATTACCATCGCACGTGGTTGTCATGAACACATCGATACAATAAAGAATAAATAAACAAATAAATAAATACATATATAAAGCAAACTAAGTATTTACGTACTATAAACAACATCAAAACCACAGTGAAGATCAAAAACTAACAACTAGTTATTTCTTCGACACATTTTTTATACTTTGCAAAAGGTTTACAAATGTCTAAGTTGGTTGTCTTGGCTAACTTGTCGTATTGCCTACAAATCATATACTATGAAGGGCAATATAGAATTATGGATCTATATTAAATCAACAATTTATTTAAGGTATTAAATTGGAGAAACGAGAAAACCGTTAACGTATCTGAAAACTTAAACATAGTTAATAAACCGTATTTATTATCCGATATATCGGAAAATACGGAAAACAATATGAAAAGACTATACCAAGACGATGCATGTTAAGAACTAGGTAAGTACAGTAGTAGGTCATACGTAGAAAGTAGAAGAAAGAAAGAGATTGAAACTTGTCGGTACCGACTACACTTTTTCATAAAAAAACATTCGTGGGTTGATCCCCATACCGGGACTCAGAAATCAGGGATTCTAAGTGAAATTACGGCCGAACTAACAATAAATGACAACACGATTTTCACGAGAATCTCTCGATTATTCATTGTCATGCACAATCAAATCTAAAGTAGTTTCTCTCACATTTCCATTCACACTGTATATTACGTTGTCTATCCTCTGAATATAACTATTCTATCTCGATTAGGTCACAGGCTAATATTGGAAGCTATCAAAAACAGCGGTTCTTTTACCTTTTTTAACCGAATTGAAAAAAAGGAGGTTATCAATTCGACCCAATTTCAAGTGTCTGTATGTATGTATGTTTGTGCGCGCATATTTCCGGAACTACAATTCCGATTTCAGTAATTATTTTTAGGTCAGAGCTCATTCGTCCCTTAAGATTCGCACCCTGTGCCCACTCGTCCCCTGGAACTTTTGAGGGGCCCATTCGTCCCTTGAAGAATATTTATTTTTATTCATTCTTCTAATATAAGTACATGTATATGTGTATACTGCAGCTTGGTAGTCCTGGTACAGTCGCGCAGAAAAGGGTAAAATAAAAATATAGTAATTCGGTAGATATCGTGTTTATTTCAAATAAGATTAAGTTTAATAAAATGCCTCTAGGCTCTAGGCATTAAGTCAGTCTTCAAAATAATTAACCAACTTTTGGTTTATTGTACATTTGTAAATATTTAGCAAAATCTATATCTATACTAATATATAAAGCTGAAGAGTTTGTTTGTTTGTTTGAAAGCGCTAATTTCAGGAACTACGGGTCCGATTTGATAAATTCGTTTTAGCTCAGTGTGGAGTTGTTGTCATCCTTTTAATGTACAAAAGTAATGAACGTTCCAACATTAATAGTGTCCCCCTTACTAATAATATACAATGCATCGCTGACTAAGGGAACTTTTCCGTCAGAATGGAAAAAAGCCAAGGTAGTCCCAGTGCATAAATCAGATACAAAAGATACCGTAAGTAACTACAGGCCAATTTCAATTCTGTCCACATTTGCAAGGATTTTTGAATCTATTATATGTCCACACATTCAGCAACACTTAAGATTGTATCTTAATGATAATCAACACGGTTTTGTAGCATCTAGATCTACAGCTACAAATTTAGTGTCATTTACGGAGTCCCTAATAAAGGCTGTAGATGCAGGCAAACAATTTGACGTGGTATATACCGACTTCAGTAAAGCATTTGACAAAATGTCTCATTCTATACTGATTAATAAACTTACAGCATATGGTATAAAAGGGTCTCTTTTAAGTTGGCTCAAGTCGTATCTTACTGAACGCGAATTTTTTGTCGTTGTAAACGGTTTTCGATCGGCTGCACACAAAATAACATCCGGCGGCCCCCAAGGATCTCACTTAGCACCAATACTATTTATTATATTCATAAATGACCTTCCTGAATGTTTTCGTTTTTCTGAACCATTTCTGTATGCTGATGACTCAAAATTTGCACGAGTAATCGAATCAAAAAGAGACTACGAACTTTTGCAGCACGATCTTAACCAAATTATAAAATGGTGCCACAATAATAAAATGCAACTAAATCCAAAGAAATGTTACCATGTAAAGTATACGCGGAAAATATGCTGTATTGACACAGAGTACTTCATAGAACAAGGACGAGTTCAAGTAGTCGAAACAATAAGGGATCTCGGAGTAATTTTTGACAAAAAAAGTTACTTTTGTGCCCCATATTGAATGTATTATTAAAAAGTCATCAAAAATGTTAGGGTTCCTACTTCGTAACACCAGAGGCTTTCGCAAAAGTAGCACTAAGATAATTTTATATAACAGTCTCGTACAGTACATTACGTAGTGTAATGGAATATTGCAGTGTTGTATGGAGACCTCACTATGCCACTCACATGTTGCGTCTGGAAAGGGTCCAGAAGCGTTTTGTATGGCATTTAGCCTTTAGTGAAGGCAAATCTAAGCGTCTGCCCTCTTACAAAGCTCGCCTGTCTCATTTCAAAATGCAAAAGTTATCCATGCGTAGGGATATAGCTGATGCTTTGTTTCTTTACAAATTGTTGCGTAATAAGATCGACTGCCCCACTTTATTGAGGCTTATTAGATTCCACGCGCCCTCTAGATATCCTAGGAATAAGATTACACCCCTGTGTCCGCCACTTCGAAAGTCTGTGCTTGGTGCAAATTCCCCGATTCCTAGATTGTGCAAAATTCTTAATGGCCCTAGTGACTTAGTAGATATACACCACGACACCATAAAGAAATTGCTGCGAGCTTTTATCAACAGTTCAATGTCTATTTAATTTTAATCTTCTTAAATCATAATTCGATAATAAATCTCGATAATTAATATAATTGTTAATTAATTAATATTTATCAGAATTTATATTTGTTATTTATTGTTCAACTTCCCGCCTATCGTTATTTAATTATTTTTTGTATGTATGCTTTTCAATTTTATTATCAATTAAGTATGTAATGTAAACCGTTTTTTTTGTCTATGTGGAGTTAACCTGTAATTAATTGTTGCACTTGCAAGTGTTACTTTAGTCATTAAATCACAATAATGTATAGTGTAATGTAAACAATTGTTGGTTAAAAATTGGTAAGTACTCTCCAGATGTGCGTAGGGTGTGGCATGCCGAAGCGGGAGGGGTAATCTTAGCCAGAGTACCTGCGCGCGAGCAAATAACAAAGGCGTTGCCCAAAATAATAGACGCTCGATGAGAGGTCTTGCACTTTACGCCCGATTATGACATACGCTTGTACAGTCTTCGCACATGCCAAGCCGCGTCATATCCATAGGATGCAAGTATAGACGATATCATGTATGAGCACACAGCTATCATGGCCGCCCTGATAAAACGGGATCTATAGGAACAAAAGGCACCCATGTGGTACCCATGGAAATATTTAAAAGGCCTTTAATAGAAAATAATGACACAGCTGTCGTGGCCGCTTTGATAAAACGTGATCCATAGGAACTAAACGTTTTTAAACATGTTACTAGATGTCGCTACTAATGTCATATTATTATGTATTATTATGTTTAAAATTTTACCTCAAAATGTATAATTTCATGTTTTATTTTCATTGTGTACTACTCTTTGCTGCTTGAAATTCAGATAAACACGAATTTATTTATTTGTACCTATTATTTAATGAAACTGTCGATATTTAACGAATATTGTATTATAATTATTACGCTAAGCGTTATCTTCAATAGCTTTTCAGTTATGTCATAACTTGTTTTTTTTTTTTTTTTTTTTTTAATCTGCTTTTATTTTGGGGCTTTTATGGGGATATGTCAGCCCCATCGTCCCCTTTACACTGATCTTACTTACTAAATACAGTATAAATCCAATAATATAAGTATAAATATAAACTACATAATTAAAAAAAAAATAATACTAGAGCTATTCATATAGAACCTTCATTAAGCAACACAACTTTTTCGTCATCTCCGATAATGGTACTGACAAGATGGATTGTATTAAACCTATATCTAATTTATTTAAGTTAAATTCCCTTATGTATAGCTCCCGTTCATTTTTATTCCTAGTACACTCCATCAACAAATGTTGCACATCCTCAATTTGATTGCAAGTCGAGCAGTTAGGAGACTCGGTCTTTTTCATGAGAAATGCAAATTTTGCTGACGGGTAGTGTCCCGAACGAAGTCTTAAAATTAACTTAATGTCGCTTCTACTTAACGTACTATCATCGAACCAGGGTGCAAGAGACGGCTGTCCTTGAATGCTTTTATACCAAATGCCTTTATGATGTGAAATTTTGAAAAAATTTTGTTTCCAACAATCAAAGTTCATTAATTTATATTTCGATATATTTTCCCAATAATCAGGGACGTAACATAGAGGAGTACCATCCACTACTGCTGATTTTGATATGCGATCAGCCTTCTCATTTCCCCTTAATCCAATATGTGCTGGAACCCATTGCAATCTAAGTTTTATATTATTATTATTTAAAAAAAATAAACATTTTAAAATATCATACGCTATCGATGCACCTCTGCTGTAACCAGAGGCGCATCGAGCGATATGTTGTAGTGCGCTCCTACTATCTGAAAAAATTACTACCTTGTTTAAATTTTGTTTCAGGGTGTAATTCATTGCTTGATAAATAGCAATGAGTTCCAGCGACATAATTGATATGTTACAATTAATTTTATATCCAAAACTATACCCTAAGCTCTGGTCAAATATTCCTGCTCCTAGTCCAGAATTGCTTTTAGAACCATCGGTATAAATTTTATGCCATCCAAAATAAGTAGTATTTAATTCAGCTAAGACATCGTTTAGTAATACATTTTTATCATTATTACATTTACTGGTGCTTACACTTTCTAGTTCGGTTTTAATTACACTTTTTTTAATATAAGATGTCCAAATTTCTAAACTAAAAATTTTAAGAAAATCCGATGATATAATTTTTTCATGTTTTGCGACATTATGTACTTTAACCAGTAATGGCTTTTTTTTCTTATGCCAATAAGAGATGTGACAAATATTGTCCAACTCGGAAATTAGATCAACTGTAATATTATTCGACCACGATCTACTTTTAAGGTAGTATTTGTATGCTAAATATTCTCTTCTCAAATATAAAGGTGGGATACATAGATCTGATTCCATTACATGAATAGGAGAGCTTTTAATATAACCTCCTATTAACCGTAGGGCCTGATTTTGCAGCTTATCTAATTTCGATAAATGAGTTTTAGCACTACAGTCATAAATAAAAGAGCCATAATCTAATCAACTTCTAATTAAGGATATGTAAAGCTTACGTATGTGTTTTGTATGAATACCCCAAGAACTACCCGTCAATAATTTTAATATATTTAAATATTTTGAGCTTTTACAGACTATTTCGTTTATGTGTTTACCCCAACGCAAGCTTTGATCTAACCACATACCTAAATACTTGGTACATTCTGAAAAACTTAATAGTTGCCCATTAATCTTAAAAGAAGGAAGTATTCTGCGTCTACCCCTACTAAAAACACAAAATGTAGACTTGGATGGAGATAGTTCTAGACCAAGTTCGGTCAAAGACAAAACAATACAGTCTAACGCATTTTGAACGTTATTTTCACATTTCTTAATATCCTTATCCTTAACATAAACAACAAAATCGTCTGCGTATTGTGATACTATTATATCTAGAGGAAGTTGGCCAATCTTATATGTAATTAAATTAAACAATAATGGGGATAAAGGGTCGCCTTGAGCTAAACCTTGGTTAGTCCATCGATCTGATATTGCATCACTGATTTCTGACCTAATTCTTAGATGTCTCTCACTCAAAAAAGCCCAAATGTAGTTGCAAAAAGTTGACCCTATTTGAAGTTCATCTAAAATTTTAACAGCTGCATCAACTGAAACATTATTATATGCATTTTGAATGTCAAGGAAACATGCTACTGTAGGGATATTTTTAGAAAAGCCATTTTGTACGTACGTGACTAAGCGAGTTAGCGAATCTAAACAAGACATAGATTTTCTAAATCCAATAGTGTATGGTGATAATATTTTTCTTTTTTCTGTGTACCATTCTAGACGTCTTACCAACATTAAATGAAATATTTTACATAAACAAGAAATTAATGATATGGGTCGTAATTTAGGATCAGCAGAAGTGCTATTTGCTTTGGGAATAGGAATTATCTGTATATTACGCCACTGAGTTGGTAAAATACCCGAATGGAAGATTCCATTATATAAGTTAAGCAAATGAGATTTGGCTACATCAGGAAGATTATAAATCATCGTATAAGAAATACCGTCCTCTCCCGGCGCAGAGTCCTTTTTTTTTAAACAGTTTTCTAGTTCTTGGATATTAAAATCACACTCTAAAGTTTCATTATTCGATACAAACGTGGGTTTTTTGTTTGCAACATAGTCAGGAGTCAGTGATCGTAATAGCTCATTTTGCTTTGTGATAGAAGGATAGTTCGTAGACTGCTTATAACCCTTTATCCACCGCATACGTCGCCACATGTCATTAACTGATACTACTTGATCAATGGAATCACAAAAACTCTGCCACCCTAAGGATTTCGCTCTTTGAATTGCTATACTAGATTCTTTAATTTTTTCTTCTAATTTAGACAAATTATCAGGGGTAGGATTACGTCGAAACATTGCTAGACATAATCTACGCTGTGCAACTATGTGGGATAGCTCAGGATTCCAATAATTTTTTGGTTTAAATTTTTTAATAGGGCTAGAACAGCATTTGATATACGGAATATATTTGTCAGCAGCTAAATTTATTTTATGTAGGAGAAAATCATACATTTTTTGCACATTGCCATCAACAGGAAAAATTACATTTTTAGCTAAAAACTCACGATATTCTTTCCAATCTGCCTTTTTGTAATTTCTTTTTTTAACTGTAATAAAATCATCAGGAATTTTGATCGTCATTTTAATTATTAAATGATCACTACCGAGGTTTTCGTTGATCACTTTCCATTCGACTTTTATAGCAATATCAGAAGTAGCAAATGTTATATCTGGTGAGGTTTTTTGTAAATTCCCATTAACTAATTTAACTCTTGTTGGTGAACAATCATTCAAGGAAATGAAGGAGTTTTCAAGCGACATATCCATAATTTGAGTGCCTCTTGTATCGATTTTAACAGACCAGTTCGTATGGTGACCATTGAAGTCACCAGCTATCAGGGTTTTATTTGGAAAATGAGAGAAAATTTCGTCCCAGTCTGAGGATTGCGTTTTTACTGATGATGGGCAATAGAGTGCAACAATGTTCTCTAAGTCTTTGCAATTAATTAATTTAACACATACTATTTCTATACCTGTATTTGAAATCTGAAAAGAATCAAAGTGTGACCGTATCGACTTGTGAACAAAAACAGCGACCCCCCCATAGGAGTCGTACCTGTCTTTTCGATATATATTATAGCCACTTACATTAAAGTCCATTTGAATATCTAACCATGTTTCGCTCACTATTGCTATGTGAATGTTTTCTTTATTTAGTATTTCTGTGAATGAAATTATTTTTGGCCGAATGCTCTGTGAGTTCCATTGAACAATGTTTATTCTAATATTTTTGTCAGAATTATCCATTTATGAAATTAATAATATTTTCTAACAAATTTCCCTTTAAAAAATAATTTAATATAATCTTCTTCAATTCTTCATATATACTTTTAAATAACAATATAGTTTTTTCTTGAAAAGTCCCCTCTAATGTGCATATTTTCTTAATTTTCATTAGAAATTTCTTGTATTCAAATCTATCGAATAATAATTGTTTATCTTCTTGGTCGTCTTTTTCTTTATTTGGAGATGAAAAACTCAGATAATTGTCTTCCTCTGTCGATTTTCCTGCAACAAGTTGGTCTTTCTTTCCTTGCTTTTTATTATTTTTAGATTTTCTTTCTGGTAATGATTTTTTTTGTGCCATCTTGTTCCGATTGAATGGTATTTTCTTCCTGTATTATTAACTCTGATCCATGGTGTACGGGCTTGGTAAGTACATTTCTATAGGTTAGGGATTCTTCAAGGGAAGTTGTAGTAAATGACGAGTTTTGTTTCATACGGGTTTGGGAGCTAACGTGTTCCCGTTGTTTTTCAAGCAATAGCTGAAGTGCTATTCGATATGTAACCTGCTGCTTACTCATAATGTTTCTTATATCTTTTTCCTTTAGGTATAGAGGACAGTTTTTGTCTAGGACAAGGTGACTTCCTTTACAGTTTAGGCATGTAATTTTATTTATGTTACAATTTTCATGGTCACCGCCACATTTTGGACATATTTTTTTTTTCTTTGGACAGTACTTTAATATATGGCCAAATTGTTGGCAATTTCATCATGTGTGTTCTGGATGTTGGCATCCAGAACACTGTGTCACGGGAAACACATAAGGCTCAACCTTTAAACGGCAATTATATGCAAGTACATAAGATGGCAGTTTGTTACCTTTAAAGCAAACCCGTACTGTCTCGCTGTCAATCCATTTATTCTCCGAGTTGATTCGCCTCAGTCGCTTAATTGATACTATCTCGGTAGTGCATTCCAAAATTTCCAATATCTCTTTATCATTTAAATCTAGATCAACTCCTCTTACCACACCGTAGGCTAAGGATAATTCATTTATCAGTTGGCATCTCCATCCCATATCTTTGAATTTTTGGCATTCCATAAACTTAATCGCATCTTCTTTGTCTTGAAATTGAATTAAAACTTTATTGAAACTTTTATATTTAATTCTTATTATATTCTTGACATTTTCACACCTTAATAATCTTGCCAAAGCCATTTGTTTAGGTATGTTTTGTGTTGAAGTTACACACACTTCGTGTTTTGTTTTGTTATTCAATTCATCATCTTTTTCTAGATCTACCTTCATTTTATATTGTAACTCCACAGATTCGCTTCTATTTAATCTTTTAGGTTTTCTCCTATTTACAGTAATAAAATCTTCATCATTATCATTATCAACATCACTACTTTCATGTTCCCTCTCCTTCCTCTTCTCCGCTGTTTTTTTCTCACTTTCCTTATTTACGCCGGCTCGCACAATGTTAGGTTCCAACGAAACAACACAATCTTTTTCGCAATTCAGCGAACTATCCATATCACTTCCACTTTCATCTTCTCCACTCTCCATTGTTTATTAAATAACTGTTTATGTAGTGACACTAATCGCGAAACTTATAAACACAGTAGCGGGCTATTAAACCAACTGTCAGTTACGGGTACGCGACAGCGACTGATGTCATAACTTGTTGTTTTATAGTTTACATAGTAGACATTTTATTTTACAAATAATAATATTTTAATAAGTGATCAATACCTATACTTTAATTTGAAAATAAATAACTAGATGGCGCTGGGCCGATGACGCGCATTTCTGAATCGCGGTGTCAAGATTCTCCGTGAATGAATGACCCTCCACGATTTTCTGTCTCTAGTTAAGACCTTACTTCATAGGATCATTTCTATAGTAAGCTCTTCTCGAGACTTTCACAATATGTGAGTCCTCACAAGTCACGTTGATGAGACGTGGCGCGGTGCCCTGAGCGTGAGGCGGGCAGTGGTAGACCTACCACTAGCCCTCGATGATCGTTCACTCCCTTCGCAAGAGGGGAGCGTGGGGTACTGTCGCTGTCTGAGTGGCTATTTTTAAAACCTTTTAAAAACTCTTTGTTGATATTAATGAGTGACCAACCGAGCGAGGTATGTTGCCAACGTCTTCGTCTCTAAGTGGATAATGATAGACCGACCCTATATTCAAAATCACATTATTCATACTGAAAAGTAATTTTGATTGTCTGTTGCATCGGGTGACGTCTTTACGTCGGCGCCGGCTGTCGCTGAAAACCAGCGCTGGGTTCTTGCGTTTGCATGGAGTCGCAGCATAATGCAGAGCGACAGCCGTTTTGCGTGGATGTTGCGCACGTTTCCCTCAACTATTTCTTATTTTTTGTGTTTTTGTAAACTCTTGCCTCATGTTTACTGCAAATAAAGGTTTATTCTTTCTTTCTTAATCCGTACGAAAAGCGATGGAAGACACAGATGATAAATAAAAAAATGGTTGCCTGTAAAGTCGGTTTTACGGGCGAAGATTTTACGTGACAACGTCTTTTTCTCGGTAGAATATTTATTGATATGAATATAATTAAATTGCACAATAGGAACAAGGAATTGAATGAAAATAAGAATTGCACAAATTTTAACTATAGAAATATATTTTGTTTACTAAAACATCGGTGACTCATCGTAACGTTACCGAGCGTTACACTTTTTCATAAGTGACTCCCAGCCGCAACCTAATTTAAGACGTTGTCACGTCAAAATTAAAAACTAAAACAGACAATAAACACACTAGTGCTTTACGATGATTAAAGTTAAGTGACGAACATCGCTAATCACTAGTTAGCTTTAAACCTCGTTCATGAATAAGAGGAATGAATGCACCTCCTTTATTTATTTTGTCTAGTTTCCTCTGTGAAACAAAAACTGAGGAAAATATTTTCGGTGTGGTATTTTAAATGTTAGAATCTATCACCAACCGGCTATTAAAATGGATTCATACGAGGCAATAATGATCAATATAAGATACATATTCGATAATAATAATCTTTAAATACCACGGACACATCGCTGCTTCAATTCAAAACTACCACAAGTCCAAAAAACACTTTTTTTACAAGACGACTAATCAAAAAAATAAAAACTAATTTTTGCCTAATTATTTTCTCATTTCATAGCAAGTATGTACATAATATACTTCGTTAAAAGCGTATTTTTAAAACGCATCAAATGTGTTAATTGGGTTTATAATAAACTAAATACTAGAGGAATTATAAGCAGATAAGTTACATTAGAATATAAAAATATGCAAATAGAATTATAATAGAAAAAAGCAGTGTTTTTTATATTCAAAAGAAACCATTTTGAAGTAATGTACTTCATTTAAAATAAATTAAATACAAAACGAACACATTGCTTGATAGATTCATTTTGATTTGAAAATATAGTGTTCGTTTAGGTATATCTTTTATGCAAAACAAACAGTTTTGAAATATGGTTCTTTTGATTTAGAAATAATGTCATAACTAAGTGATTCCTTTATACAAAACTGCAGTAAGTACTTCTAAATAGTGTTGTTTTCTTTTAAAAATAATAATTACCACACATTAATGTTGGAGATGTGGCACTTTTTGCACAAAAGAAGTTCGTTTGTCGAAGCGCTACTAAAAATAAGGCAGTTTAGATTATATTATATTTTGCGCGTTCAAAACTAAATTCAAAACAAACAGTTGCGAGGTTTTGCATCTTAGAATGCGTAATTAACAAAGGAAATCTTTTACAAATTTGAAAATATAAAGGTTTATGATTGTATTTTTTGCAATAGAAACCTTTTTGTATTTTTTTTATTTATGGTATTTTTTAATTGAAGCAGCGGCATCTTCAGTCAAAATCTATACTAATATAATAAAGCTGAAGAGTTTGTTTGTTTGTTTGTTTGAACGCGCTAATCTCCGAAACTACTGGTGCGATTTAAATAATTCTTTTTTTGTTGGATAGTCCATTTATCGAGGAAGGCTATAGGCTAAATAACATTACGCTATGACCAATAGGAGCAAAGACAGAGCGGTAAATGTGTAAAAAACGGGGAAAATTATTCATTGTTGAAGGCTTTCTTTGCGTGCGCTGCGAAAACGGTTCAAGATACACAAAAAATATGTATGAAAGAATTATTCCTCTATACATGATCTAAAAAAAAGTCCGCGACGGCATATGTCTATCTTTTAAGGTTTAGTCACAATGACCGTTTTTATGGTACCAAATTTGGTCGAAATAATTTGTTTAAGTTGTATCAACATAATAATATTAATCTTTATTCAAATATAAATATAAATATGTTGTTGGTTAAGAGTACTTCATTGTGAATAAAATTGTCTTTGACATAGCTTAATTTCAACAAAAAACTTTAAAGATTACAATGATAAATAACTCCGAAACAAAACCAACTCGCTCTCTGCGCTCACTGCGCTGGCCGGCGCGGCGGGAGAGAGGCGGTGCTTGCGGGCAAGCCGGGAGGGGGGTGCAGCTCTACGAGATACCATGCCGCGCTAATTTGTTTATGCGATATAATTATCATCGTAATATTACTTTTTAAACACAGTTTCATTTTGAGGTTGTTTTCTATATAGTACGTACCTACTTTATTTGTTTTAGGATAGTATTTAGTGACACAATAATAACACTTTTTTGTTTTCATGTAGATTATTAATTAATAAGTATGTGTTTTTTAAAAGTATAGTATCGTTTGTTTTAAAAATAGTATTCAGTTTCTAATATTTTTTTGTGGTACATAATACCTGTAGGTACCTAAATAGGTATCGCCTACTTAATTATTCTTATTAGATTAGGGTTTAGTTTAACGTATTTAGTTTCTATTTTTTTTTCGCTTTAGGTAAAACCTGTAAATAGGTGTGGTCTACCTATTTATTCTCATTAGATTAGGGTTAAGTTTAAGTATAAAGTTTGTTAACTTATTTTCATTTTACGGATTTTCTTTTGACATAATCGTTAAAAATAAAAACAATTAGGTTCCTAATTATTAATCTTACGTTTCTTTTTTTTTACGAGTTACGCTTTAGTTAAGTTTTCATTTTCTACGTTCTTTCTTCATCACTATAATGCCGAGAAAAAGAACTCAGCTTTCTCGGCAGACTGCTACTGCAAAGCGGCTGCGAGTTTTGCGCAGCAATGAAACTGAGGATGAAAATATGCACAGGTTGGCTACACAACGAGCAATTACTGAACAAAACCGTGCAAGGGAATCAAGCGTTGCACGTTCGCAGCGTTTAGCGTCACAAAATTTCCGAACTTTGGCGAACCGGCAACGGGAATCGAGTGCTGATCGTTCTCAACGTTTGGCCTCACAGAATGCCCGAACTTTGGCTAACCGCGATCGGGAATCCAGTGCTGAACGTTCTCAACGTTTGGCCTCACAGAATTCCCGAACTTTGGCTAACCGTGATCGGGAATCAAGCGCTGAACGATCCCAACGATTAACACAGCAAAATGCCCGATCAACTAGGAATAGAACTCGCAGACAACATAATTTATTAAATGCTGCTTTTGCTTATGATTGTACCGTTGACTATTCTGAGCTAAATGATATTGATATTGGCAGAATGGATAAAATATGCAACTTATGCCAAGCAAAAAAATGGGCAGCTGAAACTCCTGGATTGTGTTGTAGTGGTGGCAAAGTAAATATACCTATAATTCCGGAACCAACATCCGTTTTAAAGGAACTGATATCAGGCTCACATCCATCATCTAAGCATTTCTTAAATCACTCAAGACAATATAATACATTATTTCAGATGACTTCATTTGGTGCCAAAGAAATTCGTGAGGGAAACTTTATGCGCACTTTTAAAGTCCAAGGGCAAGTTTATCATTTAATCGGTGACTTACTTCCAGCTGTAGGGGCACAACCCGAATTCCTACAAATATATTTTGTTTCCCATGCAGATCAGGTATCATTGCGCTCAAATTTAAACCCAAGCTTGCAAATCGATCTTATCGACGTTCTCCAAACATATCTTCATGATCATAATACGTATATTCAAAGTTTTAAGTACAATCTAGAAAATAGACCACCGAATGATTTAAAACTTATCATTCATGCTGATGTAAAACCTCCTAATGAGCATAGAGGTCGGTATAATGCGCCGGTAGTAGATGAAGTAGCTGTTCTTATGATAGATGAAGACAAAGGTCCCCGTGATATTGTATTGACTGCGAGAGATGGTCGACTTCAACGAGTTTCTGAAATTCATAGATCTTATGACCCGCTTCAATATCCCTTACTGTTTCCCTTTGGAAACGACGGATACTGTATTAATATTCCACAGCAGAATACTACGGCTACATCTAAAACTGTTTCATGTATGCAGTTTTATGCATTTAGGCAACGTCTTTTTCTCGGTAGAATATTTATTGATATGAATATAATTAAATTGCACAATAGGAACAAGGAATTGAATGAAAATAAGAATTGCACAAATTTTAACTATAGAAATATATTTTGTTTACTAAAACATCGGTGACTCATCGTAACGTTACCGAGCGTTACACTTTTTCATAAGTGACTCCCAGCCGCAACCTAATTTAAGACGTTGTCACGTCAAAAAATTTTAAATGGCTTCAATATATTAGTGAACTCAAGAATCTTAGCTAGTTATTTCAATATACTACTAAAGATCGTAAATTATAAATATAAATAATGAATGTTTCACTATAAACTCCATTATGATTAGAAAAATTAATTAATTTTTTAAAGTTTTTAAAGTTTAAATTAATAACAAATAAGAAAAAGATTCGTGCGCTGCACGCCATCAGCTGATTTTAAAATAAAGTTCTGTCAGTCTTAATAAATTTATTCTCTAAGCAATTGTTTTAATGCATTAATTTCAATAAGAATGAAATTAAAATTAATAATTAATTTAAAAACATGATATGCAATGAAATTTATGTGAATTTTAATCTACCTAGAGAGTAGATTTTACATTTACTGGCGCTCAATACACACCAAATATACGCGTGCTAAATGCACAGATAAATGCATACTTTAATTATAAAAATAAAATTAACTTACTGATGACTTGATAACTCTCTAAATTATCACGGTCAGACATTTTATTATCAGAACAGAAAAATGATTTATTTACCAGAAAAACACAGGTTATGAGTACTGTAATAAACAGAGTATACACTATAGGTATCCGAGCTCAGTGGAGCGAAAGAGATGGCTTAACGCCGGATCGAGTGAGAGAGAAACGCACAGTCGATTCCGAGCTCAGTGGAGCGAAAGAGATGGCTTAACGCCGGATCGAGTGAGAGAGAAACGCACAGTCGATTGCGCGTGGCGACGCGTCGCCACGCCAGAAATCGGTCTCACGTGCGCCTATAGATGTTTCACATCAAAAAAACATTCGTGGGTTGATCCCCATACCGGGACTCAGAAATCAGGGACTCTAAGTGAAATTACGGCCGAACTAACAATAAATGACAACACGATTTTCACGAGAATCTCTCGATTATTCATTGTCATGCACAATCAAATCTAAAGTAGTTTCTCTCACATTTCCATTCACATTGTATATTACGTTGTCTATCCTCTGAATATAACTATTCTACCTCAATTAGGTCTCAGGCTAATTTTGGAAGCTATCAAAAACAGCGGTTCTTTTACCTTTTTTAACCGACTTCAAAAAACAAAGGAGGTTATCAATTCGACCCGTATGTATGTAAGCCAAATTTCAAATGTCTGTATGTATGTATGTTTGTGCGCGCATATTTCCGGAACTACAATTCCGATTTCAGTAATTATTTTTAGGTCAGAGCCCTTTCATCCCTTAAGATTCGCAACCTGTGCCCATTCGTCCCCTGGAACTTTTGAGGGGCCCATTCGTCCCCTGAAGAATATTTATTTTTATTCATTCTTCTAATATAAGTACTTACATTTATGTGTATGTGTATACTGCAGCTTGGTAGTCCTGGTACAGTCGCGCAGAAAAGGGTAAAATAAAAATATAGTAATTCGGTAGATATCGTGTATATTTCAAATAAGAAAAAATTATTATTAAAAAAACAAAATACCCGACTGCACACTAAAAAAAGAGTAAAACAAGCCCCACAATAATATTGATCAATCAAATGCTAAAAACTAATTATGTAATACCGTTTAAACAATACCTATATTAAAATACACTACAATATGTGTTCGTAATCGATAGTTTAATAAACACAAACTTATTTTGAATACAAATTTACTGAATATAATTTATAAATGTTGATGGAAAGCATCGCAGGCGGGGACCAACAGAGGCTTACTTATAGTCATTTCGGTTGTGCACCATTTAGCAGAATTTTCGTTGGTGGCGGTCAAGGTGGTCCCCGCCTGCGATGCTTTCGATCAACATTTATAAATTATATTCAGTAAATTTGTATTCAAAATAAGTTTCTGTTTATTTAACTATCGATTACGAACACATATTGTAGTGTATTTTAATATAGGTATTGTTTAAACGGTATTACATAATTAGTTTTTAGCATTTGATTGATCAATATTATTGTGGGGCTTGTTTTACTCTTTTTTTAGTGTGCAGTCGGGTATTTTGTTTTTTTAATAATAATTTTTTTATTTATAACTTTTTATCTGTTTTTATTTAACGAAAATGTTGTAGATGTAGAAGACTATGTATATGTAAGTACCATTTTAAATTATTTCGACGACATTTGGCTTTAGATTACGAGTGATGTTACTCCGCAACATAAATTTACCGCCAATCTGGACTGTTGGTAGTGAAGAAGAAAAAGAATTAGGTGAGTCATTACTGCTGAAGATCCCGCAAACGTTTAAGTTCAGTTAAAGAACATTCGTCGTGGGGCCGGTCCAACAGCTTTTTTGGGTCAAGTGTTTTTATTGCTAACCCAGCAAGTGTTTTAACACGGCTTAGGGCTACACAAGCCTGGCCCTTTGCAAACACGTTTGATAGGTCCACGACAGCCCGATCCAAGGTGGTACCTTGCAGTTTGTGTACCGTTACAGCCCAACAAAGTATCAAAGGCAGCATCCGACGTTCAATCTTCCCTTGTCCGCGAAGCGCATCAAAGTCGACAGTGGAGGGCTCTATGCGAACCCCCACACCCAATTCATTGCCCTTAACAGAACGATCGTCGAACTCTACGAATACTGCCTGCGGTAACTCACCTGGTTCTAACTGCTCTCTGCGAAGAGAAGGCCACTCAATTCTTCTTATGATACCCATAGCACCGTTCACCAGACCGTGGTTTACATTGATGTTGCGGCGTAACATCACGCGAGATCCAATTCCAATAGTTAGTGTGCCGAGAATGCCCCCTGTTTTGTTCGGGTCGTCAGAAATGTATTGTTTGCGAGGGCACTGACCGTAGGTTTTAGCTTCTAGGGAGATGTCAACAGCGTTTATTTGGTAGAGCTTTAACGATTTGCCCAACTTTTTAGTCATGGCTGAATTATAAGCATCGACTTGTTTCGTAGTAGGGAAAATTCGAACTGCCTCTCCATCGGCAAATGGACCCTCTAGTGGAATTCTGCGGCTGTCCAGGATCTCAAGTTGGTCCTTCGTTAACTCACCAACACGAATATTATTGAGAATGTCCACAAAGGTATTGTCTCCTGCCTGTCTCATATTCTGTGGCAATTCACAAAAGCTGAACAATTGCCACAGATTTGTTTCACCAGTTAAGTTCGACGGCTGTCGGAAGCAGTAAGAACCACCGGTGATTCTGGAAACTGGTGGTAACTGCATGAGATCTCCAAACAAAATTACATTGATACCACCAAAGTTCCCTTGATCCTGTTTTAGTTGCTGGAGGCGAATGTGAATGTTTCGCAGTGTTAAGTAGGGCACCATTGATATTTCATCGATGATGAGCCAATTTATATGCCTCCACTTTTGTCGCTCCCTTTGCAGCCTTTCACCTGTTAGTGGGCGTAATGTTTCATTTCTTCCCTTTTCAATTGGTAGCGCAAAAGTGGAATGCAGTGTAGTTCCACCGATTAGTCTGGCTGCTACTCCAGTTGGTGCAGTAACAATCACGTTTTTACCTATTTCAGTGTTACTCAACCTACGAATTTGTTCAGTCATAACTTTTAAGGTAAATGTTTTTCCGGTACCAGCTCCTCCAGTAACAAAAACTAGTAACGGATCAGAATTTGACACGTCCAATAACTTTTGGGAAATTTTTGAAACAGTTGTCGTTGACTCATGTTCAACGAAGCTACAAATGTTTCAAACTGATTGTCTGGCATGCCTATGTCAGTTGGTTCATCTTCGACTTCTTCGATCATAATATTATGACCGCCGTCGTCGAGTATGTGTTCAATAGGCTGAACGTCATTGTTGTCATTTGCGTCATCGTTTTGTTCCTCAACGGTTCCTGCTGCCAAGTTTTCTGCCACAATGCGGCTTATAGCTTGTTGGATCTCAGTTTCCCACCGCATCATAGTTTCGGCGTCAAAACCTTCTTGCAGCGGACGTAGTCGATGCCTTTTGGCCCAGAAAGCTTCTTTTGCAGTATTAAAACCATCCAACAACTCTTCCTCTGCTCGGAACGGAATATGAGTCAGGACCAATGAGTAGTAATATGCTTCTGGGTCTGAAGACAGCGTATAATAACGCGTTCGGAGTATAGCTGGACGTGTCCGCTTTTTCATCCTACCTACGTTGTCTAATAAGGTAATGTATCGACGACTAGACACGTCCTCATCCTCAGCATCATAGGCATCAGCATCTTGTTCATCCTCCTCTGTATCGTTTCTAGTAGAGGCAACCTCGTACCAAATCGCAAACTCACCTAAACTAAGTTGCTCCAGAGAAAGAGGTCTGTGAACGTACCTATCAAATACATTTTTGTACGGTTCGGAACTTTCTGTGTCAATCCTAAGCATTCGGTATCTTTGTTCAGGCGCGCAAGTGTTTACGAAAACACATTTACGTGAACTATCTCTTAATTTTAAATGACACAATCGAAACGCACATTCGTTGGCAGAGACTTCTCTGTGAGACAAGATTGCGTTTTGGATAGCAAAAACCAGCCGTCCCAAGTTGCTTCCACCGCGGTCTCTTACAGCACTTATAGCTTGCCTTATTGATCTAGAGACCTCTGCAGGTTCAGCTTTTGAGATATACTTTGAGATGTAGTACGCCACACCTAAAGCTGACCCGCAAGGCTGTAGATCAATATTGGCGCGCCACAGTTTTAATAATCTCGAATTGTAGCAGTTTATCATGGTTTCCGAATCTGTTCTTTTTAATATATAAAATCTTCCACCATTTCTCATTGCTTGCTCGTCGTCTAAGATTGTAGTGTTTTCAGACACTGGTCTCGGGAAAGCGAATCTACAAACGTTTCGGTTATTTTTGAAGCATGTTTGAGTGTGTCGATGTGTTTGTAACTGAACGACTAAATCATGCATCTCTGAGTCGTCCTCAGCGTCGGGAACCTCACACGTGACAACACGCTCCAGCAACTGAATACCTTCAGGGGTGTCAAAAGCCGGCATATCAGCACACCATAAAACCATGTGAACGTGAGGGCTACCTCGTAGCTGAAATTCTATGCGCCACCAAAAATCAATAATTTTCTTTCCTAAAATCGGATCCTCTTCTCTTCTCAGCCTAGTAAACAAAGTGTTTAGGCGCAACATAAATTGTCTTGATAACGTGACTGGGTAGGACTCGACAAGGTGCTGCTTTTCAAGGAAGGTCAAATCTTCAAAAGAAAAATTTGGGCGGCCATCGGCAACTAAAAGGGCTTTTAGCATGTCGGGCCAATTTAAATCGTTACAAGAGAGAGTAAGATACCAATGAGGAGGACCTAAATTTTTCACCATGGCAAGAAGATCCGTATACGCTTTGTGCCAGTACGCGGACGTGCCACGTATGTTGCGCATTACCAGGTGCACATTTTGTACAACATCTGTGGGCTCAGCTCCATCCTGACGCAACCGGCCACAGACTGAAACATTTTGTTGAGCCTTGCAAAGTTCTACTAACGAGAGGGCGTAAAATATGTACTCGTTAAATTGGAACCGTTTGTCATTGCTCATCACTCGAGTTTGGTAGTAATCGAGCGGTGTTATTGGAACGGGTCTTTGTTCCCTAAGCCCATTTCGACCATCTGGGAATAACCTTATCCACGCTAGCTCTTCTGCTCTTTGCTCTCTCAAGACGCTGACCGGGGGCACAGTTTTCCGTTTGAGTTCGTAGATAGGTATTGGTCTCTCTTCTACGGTATTAGCGTTCGAAACAACTTCGTTTAGATCTGGAATATTAGTATCAATCGGCATAAGAGCTGTAGTAACAAACGCGTGTTCTTCGTGAACAGGATCACTGCTATTCAGATTGCCGTCGCTAACTATCTGAGTGTCGTGTTGTTCATTCAGTACTGGCGATTCATTTGGGATGACCAAGGGTGTTGCATTTATAGCTGTGATACTATACTGCATATCTCGATGGCCTCTTACCTGTAGTGCAACAGCAAGATGTTGACATAAATCGCCTTGATTTGCAAACTTCATCAACATGGAGGCTCCTCTGTTAGGTGCAACATAACCTTTGGGTCCCCGAGAATGTGAGTCGAATAAGTAATATTCTGGGATCTCGACATCGGGAGACTGATTGCGTTCGACGATTACTTTCATTACCGCCAATGCAATATTTGTTTGACATGTAATAATTCCTTTATCGTGTGTTGTAAAAAAATATTCAATCCCCGAAGACAAATTAGGGAAGTATCCTTCAAGAACGTCAGATGGCGCACTCGAGTTAACAACTCCAACGACAACATCGGGCTGTATATTTAATTCGAATTCTGTAGCGGCCACAGAAACTGCGGGTAATAGCTCTTCAGTATTTAAAAATTGCGGTCTGTTTGCAAGTCGTGACATGCACCTGTTGAAATATGTATTACCAGCTAATAAAATTCGATCCAAGTCAGATGGGGCCCATTCATTTAATGGTTTGGAACTGGAGTAGGCGATAGCCGTGGCGGCATTAGCCGTGCACTGGCGGCCACGGGATTCCTCTTCAAACCGATCACTGCCTTGGTGAAAAGACCCACGCAAGATGTGACGGTCATGTCCCAAAGCCTTGAAGTGATTTTTTGGCTCATTTCTAATGTGATCTGCATTTTCTAATGTGATAACTGCCTCCAGAATACTTGACCGTATCTCTTCATTGGTAATGTTAGTATTAATTTGCACATTAGAGTACAAATGATTGTTTCGCAATAGCCACTCTAATGCTTTCTTAATTTTTTCGATGTCTACCGAGTATCGTCGATTGTTTGTCACGTTATCTAAATTTTCAGTGACCACACTTATTCCCGCATTTGCTATATTCAATGGAAGCTGTTCAGGTATCTCTTCAACTTGCTGTGCAAAGAGGATGGCTTGCCCCTTAAATCCCTGTTGTCCGTAACGACCACCCAGACGCACCACTTTTATAAACGGTTTTATCCGAGAAATGAGCCGCAGCTCCATCTCTGATAGACATTCAATTTCAGGCGGAATAGGTGCAACAGTCATGTTGTTCCAAAATGCATTTGACTGGCACTGATTCCTTGACAATTTGTTGGCGCATCTATTGCAACAATCTATGCGGTCTGAAACATTTTGTGGTAGAACAGTAATATTAGCAGTTAAGATACTGCGTGACTGTTTCTTGTATAGAAGCTTATGACATACGTAGCACACCACATCCGCCACTTGAGAAATCGCTTCATTGAATGTGGCATCACTATTTGTAAACAACTGCCGTCGAACACGAGACTGTGACCTCATAGCCGAAAGTCTTTCTAAACGCGAGCCAGGTGATTCGTTGTTACGAGACTGCACAGCATACTCTCGCATCTGCTCGAGTCGAGAAGCGCGGGATGATGGAGACTCATGCTCACGAATTAATTCGGCATGCTCCCGCATCTGGTCGAGTCGGGCAGCGCGAGTTGGTGGAGACTCGTGTTCGCGAACATTTCCCGCATGCTCCCGCATCTGCTCGAGTCGAGCAGCGCGAGATGATGGAGACTCATGTTCACGAACGTTTGTGGCATATTCCCGCATCTGCTGGAGTCGTGTCATACGAGACGACGGGGACTCAGCAGCTCTCTTTTCAGATTTGCTAGCTGCAAGCCTACGCCGCTTTTGTTCCCTATCAACGCTAGACTCACGTGCTTGTAAAGTACGTCTACGGGTACTTTTGTTATTTATAAGCTCTTGACGTGAAGTAGGTGAAAGTTGGCTGTACCGTTGGGACATTCTTACTCTTGCTTCTATAAGGCGTTTTTCGCGTGCCTCAGGAGATTCGGCTTTTAATTTTTTAGCCCGAGCCTGAGCCCTTTTTGTTTTGCGAGATAATCCCATATTCATCATCATCATCATCATCATTTCAGCCGAAAGACGTCCACTGCTGGACATAGGCCTCCCCCAAGGTTCTCCACGACGACCGGTCCTGCGCCTCCCGCATCCAGCGGTTTCCCGCGACCTTCACCAGGTCGTCGGTCCACCTTGTCGGGGGCCTACCCACGCTACGTCTTCCGGTGCGTGGTCGCCACTCGAGAACCCGTCGGCCCCATCGGGCATCGGTCCTACGGGCAATGTGTCCAGCCCATTGCCACTTCAGTGTTGCAATTCTTCGGGCTATGTCGGTTACTCTCGTTCTTCTGCGGATCTCCTCATTCCTGATTCGATCGCGCAGTGAAACCCCAAGCATAGCCCTCTCCATTGCCCTTTGAGCGACTTTGAGCCTTCTTATAAGGCCCATTGTTAGCGACCACGTCTCAATTCCATAAGTCATCACTGGCAACACACACTGGTCGAAGACTTTTGTCTTGAGACACTGCGGTATTTCGGACGAGAAGATTCTACGTAGCTTCCCGAAAGCAGCCCAGCCGAGTTGGATTCGACGATCCCATATTGTATGTTTTTATTTCTTAAAATGGTCTGATACCTATTGCCGAAAAAATCAGTACTAATGGAGAAGTACTTAATAATAATAAAAAAAAAACAGTTGAACTATAACTAAAAAAAAAATACAAAAAGAATAAGTGAGGATTGTTTAAAAGAATGTTACTTAAACTAACCAAAAATATCTACCTACCTAGTTATTTTATTAATAATTATTATTATATTATTAATTAATATGAAGAATTTAAGAAAGAACCAAAAAAAAAGAACGGAAGAACGAGTTAATTAATTAGAAAGAACGAATAAATTTAAAGAGAGAAACACGAAAGAAAAAGAACGAGTTATTTATACTTTATAAGTTTCGCGTCAGACGACGAAGTATCGAAAAAATCGCTATTTAGAGACGACCGTCAACGACGTGTGCCCTTATGCGTGTGCCCGCATTCGGGCTGTATACTCGAGCATATCCCCCTCCGCACCGCGCCGCGCCGCGCATGCCAGGCCACGCCCTATCTTTTTGCTTGCTAACGCATGAGTTGCTTTGCGTTGACGCAGAATTAACATGTTCCCGTGGGAATTTTGAGAAAAAACGTATCCTATATTAATTACTCCCGTGATTGAAATGAATCTAATGATACCGCATACATATTTTTTTAAAGGGAAATTTAGAAAAAATATTATTATGTCTTTATCCCGTGGGACTTTTAGGATAAAATGTATCCTATGACACTCCCGTAATCAAGACAAATCTAACGATACCTCATACATCAAAATCCATCAAGCCGTTTAGGCTACAGGAGGTCACAAAGGAAAAGACATACATACATACTTACATACACTCGAAAAACATTACCCTCCTTCTTTGGCAGTCGGGTAATTAAGTTTAATAAAATGCCTCTACGCTCTAGGCATTAAGTCAGTCTTCAAAATAATTAACCAAATTTTGATATCTTGCCTATTTGTAAATATTTAGCAAAATCTATATCTATACTAATATATAAAGCTGGAGAGTTTGTTTGTTTGTTTGAACGCGCTAATTTCAGGATCTACGGGACCGATTTGATAAATTCGTTTTAGCTCAGTGTGGAGTTGTTGTCATCCTTTTAATGTACAGAAGTAATGAACGTTCTAACATTAATTCCGTTTTGCTCCAAAAATTGCGATAAAATTGGTAAGTACTCTCCAGATGTGCGTAGGGTGTGGCATGCCGAAGCGGGAGGGGTAATCTTAGCCAGAGTATCTGCGCGCGAGCAAATAACAAAGGCGTTGCCCAAAACAATAGACGCTCGATGAGAGGACTTGCACTTTACGCCCGATTATGACATACGCTTGTACAGTCTTCGCACATGCCAAGCCGCGTCATATCCATAGGATGCAAGTATAGACGATATCATGTATGAGCACACAGCTATCATGGCCGCCCTGATAAAACGGGATCTATAGGAACAAAAGGTTTTTCAATATTTTCCTAGATGGCGCTACTAATATTACAGTAGGTATAATATAGGTCAACTCAAAATGTTTAATTTTACCTTTGTATTGATGACTAGCGGCCGCCAGCGACTTCGTTCGCGTAGTTTAGTTATGCTCCGCTCCTATTGGTCGCAGCGTGATGTTATATAGCCTAAAGCCTTCCTGGATTAATAGGCTATCCAACGCAAAAATAATTATTCAAATCGGTCCAGTAGTTCCTGAGATTAGCGCGTTCAAACAAACAAACAAACAAACTCTTCAGCTTTATATATTAAAAAGTATAGATATAATTGTAATTTAATTAATAAAAACGTATAAAGTATGTAGTACCCATGAAAAAATTTAAAAGGCCTTTAATAGAAAATAATGACACAGCTGTCGTGGCCGCTTTGATAAAACGTGATCCATAGGAACTAAACGTTTTTAAACATGTCACTAGATGTCGCCACTAATGTCATATTTTTATGTATTACTAGCTGACCCGGCAGACTTCGTACTGCCTCATCGATAAATAAAAGACCTAATCTTTTGTATAAAATGATTTTAAAACAAACAAATCGAATCCGTATTTAATAAAAAAGCATTTATTGAATAAAGCATGAATTATTATATTATATATTATTTTCGATACATCATGTTGCTTACTTACAAAACAGAGTTTTCCTGAAATACTGGCTATTTATAAGGTTTAAATTTGATATTCACAGACACACACTGTTAAAATACAGTCTGTTAATTAATTTAAAGCTTTCTCATAAACTATATTTTTTGTTTTGTTTTGTGGTGCGTAAATAAACAAAGAAGACGGTTTTCCGACGCGCGAACACGCGACGTATAATTGTCCATGCGCGAAACAGGGAAACTCCAAGTTGATTCCACAAACTTCTAACGACTGTCCTTGCGATTTATTTATGGTCATCGCAAAGGCCAGACGCACTGGAAATTGTAACCGTTTAAAATCGAATGGTAAGTCCGTTGGAATCATCGGTATCCGCGGGATCAAGACATCCTCTCCTTTGTATTTTCCTTTTATGATTGTCGCCTCAATGACGTTATTCATCAGTCTTTTCACAGCCAGTCTTGTTCCATTGCATAGTCGAGGTTGATTAATGTTACGCAGCATGATGACAACTGATCCCACTTTTAACTGCAAATTGTGAGGTGGTAATCCAGGCAATTCCAGTGAATTTAAAAACTCAGTGGGATAGTTGACTACGTCATCCTGGTTCATTACGGTGTCGACTGATTTGAAGGAAACCAACTGTCCTGGAAGAAAATTCTGAATCGTCGCATTAAGATCCTCGACATCTTTATTTTTCGCTGCTAATATTGCTCGTTCACCCAGCCAATTATGGTTATTGAACTTTTGCGCTATATCTGGGAAAACTCGCTGAATAAGCTCCACTTTTGAGTCTGTGATGTGACAGAAATCTGTAGGTAATGTGATGAATCCGGTCGAGGTGTCCACTGCAACTTTATTATTTCCAATGTCTAACAACTGCTTCGCAAACACATTTGCAGTTTCATCTTGTTGCAAAAATACTCGCATGTTAGTTGTTAAGTGGAGTGTCTTTACGTACTGCCACAAATTTGATGATTTTAGGCATGCATTTAGTTCATCAGCAACAGTTGATCGGGGAATAACTGGAAGAGTCTGACGAAAATCACCTGACAACAGAATCATGGCCCCACCAAAAATATTTTGGTTGTCACGAAGATCTTTCAACGTTCTGTCCAGTGCCTCCAGTGATCTCTTATGGGCCATTGTGCATTCATCCCAAACAATCAATTTGCATACCTGTAGGATCTTGGCCATTGCGCTATTTTTGGCGATGTTGCAAATTGGTGTTTCGGTGATTTGCATGTTTAGTGGTAATTTCAAGGCAGAATGTGCAGTCCGCCCGCCTTCTAGCAGAGTTGCAGCTATTCCAGATGAAGCCAACGCTAGAGCAACATCATTTCGCGATCTGATCCTCGCCAAAAGCAATGAAATTAAAAACGTTTTTCCGGTTCCTCCGGGAGCATCAAGGAAATAAATTCCACCAGATCCACTGTTCACAGCTTCTATCAAAGTGTCGTACGCAATTCTTTGTTGTTGATTTAATTGTGGAACATTTGTACGAACTGTTTCGGCCAATGCTTCAATGTCGTACTGATGTTCTCTTTGCAACTCGTGGTTTAATGCATCGTGCATATGACGATTGGGTGCTGTCATTCCCAAACACGACAATACTTTATTTGCCATCAATAAACACATATCTTCTATCATGATCAATGTGTCATTGTAAATTTCTTCAGTCATTTGTAGTGTATGATTCAAAGTTTGACGGCGCACACGATGCAAAACATCCTCAGACATGCCATCTCTATACTTAACCCACAAATCTTTTGGATTCGAGGGGAAACATGTCGATATGATAATCGCAAACAATGTACGAATTTGATGCGGCGATGAAGATATTACGGAATCCTTGAGCGTATCATCCCAGTGCGAATCATTCTCAAGTAAATGTAATAGTTGACATGCCTCACGGTAAGTCGCACACAGCTGTCCATTAACTGTTCTCAGTTGTTGAAACGATGTCGGACCACGAACATTCACCAACAACAACCGCAAATAATAACATTCATCGTTATTTGGATGTACTGTGTAGATGCGACCCAGAGCATCTGAAGCAAATACATTTGGATGTCCTTCAACTGGTGTTCCTTGTTTTCGACGCTGAAACGATTTCGATGATGCGTTCCATGTGTAATAGCGTGGCATGTCAGCATACAGCAAAGTGCGAGCAAAATCATCAGTTTGACAGACTGTGAAGAAACTTGTTAATGTTGTCGACGGTGGATGTGCCGCCCTGTCTGCCGCGTTAGATGCATTAAAATAAACTCGTTGACCATTTTCTAAATGGACTGCCAAATGGACTACTGTAGGGTGTCTTTCATGGATCGCAAATGAAAAGATTCGCCAAATAGCTTCATTGCTACTTACATAGCGACCCATCTGGTACTGTGATATTTCATCATTTGCATTGGTTACACCGAAGACAGCCATATCACTACCTTTATTAACATATTTACATATGTACTTTATCGACTTCACAGAATTACAATATTCCACATTGATGTGAGTCTCAAAAGCTTTGGACAATATTGGCGAGTATGGCACAATCCAACGATTGTCTACATCAACATTTTGTCCTCTTACCTTCACAACTACCGATCGCCCACTGTCCGCAACTGATCGCCGACGATACAATGGGTATCCATCATTTCCCGTTATGGTTTCAGCAAGCAGGTCTCTTGGGTATCGCTTGGAACACCTACCGTCGACCATACATTGTGAATTGTAGTTGAAATGTCCGCAAGGTCCATGTATCATGTGTTTGGTAACTACTGCATGCAATTTTGGGTCAACTATTTCATCTGGAATTTCAGCTGAAATTATGGAATCAATCTCATCTGGCCTTATTTTGTCCACTAACCAGACTAAAATGTGCGCATGTGGCAATCCACGCTTTTGCCATTCTACAGAGTACATCCAACAACGGACTCGGCCATACACACAATGCTTTATTAAAAAATTCATGAGAGATTTTAATTTTTGTTTAAAAACTCTGGCGGTTATGTCATGTCTATCAACTGGTGTTTGGCTATGTAGTAATTCCTTCTTTATTTCGGACCATTTTGGGTTACATGTGAATGTAACAAATAAGTCTGGGCGGCCATAATGCCTAACATATGACATAGCATCCTGAGCATATTCATGCATGTGTCGTGGGCTTCCTATATAAGTAGCTGGCAAAATTGTCATTCTTCCTACATTATTCACATTGCCATCAGCATTTATAGCATCGCGGAGATGAATGTATTCCTCTGACCGTAGCCGTCGTTGGTTCAAACGGATATATGTCAATCGTTCAGTCTCAATTTTGACATACATATCAACTGCAAACTGATGAAAAAGTCGTTGACACATCAAAATATGATTTACTTCACCTTGACGGATCATGAGTCTGTATGAATAGAAATTCATAGCACTAACTTTTTTGTTGGTTTCAGCACCTGCAATCAAAAATGATAAATGTTTAAATTGTTACTTCGATGAATTGAATTTAAAAATATTATTTAATCTTGTTCAATTCATTTACCTGTTACTTGATTTACCATTTTGATATTAAAATGGTATCCATCTTCCCCCTGCCAGAAGATCAAAGGATATTGTAGTGCATCATAACTCCTGTGTGTTTCAGATACACGTTTTAAATTACTATTCCGACGATGAAGCACAACATCTCTAGATTGTAAATTTTCTCCCACAATGACAACAGCCACTTCATCAAAGGTAGGTGAATTGAACCTCCTTGTGTGTTCACCGGCAGGTGTTTTGTCAGCTCGAATAATAATGTTATGGCTATCAGATGGCATCCGATCCAATGCTATTTTGAACATGTTTACTAAATTGTTATTCTCATGAAGAAACATTTGTAATTGTTGGACAATGGTTCTCTTCACTGTTGGATTGTGAGCACAACGATTATTAATTTCCGCATCTGAATTGCCCATAAAATAAATTTGTAAAAATTGATGATCTGCATCAGGTAGTGGTAACAGAGTTCCCAGTAAGTGATAAATTTGTCCTTGTATCTGTAATTTTTAAAAAATTGTCCATTAATTATTTCCGATATATATTTATTTTAGTACAAACTTGAATAATATAAAAAAATATTCTTATATAATACCTTGAAAGTGGGCATGAAATTGTCTTGTATAATATGTGTAGCACCAAATGATGTCATCTGGAAACAGTTGTTATATTTCTGAATGTTGGTCAAAAAGTGCTTAGAATCATTTCCAATCCCAGAAACTAAAGAGCGTAAAGGATCTGGTGGTGGGACCAATTGTGGCAATTTTACTTTGCCTTCAGCACAACATAATCCAGTAGATTCACCAGTGTATTTTAACGCCTTACAATATTTACAAATTGTTTTCATTTCCCCAATTGTTACTGATTTGTCGGCACAATAATCAATTGCCGGATCATAGTGGAATGCAGCTCGTTCAAGAATCACAGGAGCACTGCGTCTGCGGATTCGCTCAATTTCATTATGTCTAGCTTGCTGTTGTTGTGTTTGATGTGCACGAACTCGTTGCATTCTAAGCCTATCTCCTACATTGTCACTCACTAAAGAACGCAATTCTGACATAGCAATACGACTATTTTCTTGATCTCTCTGTCTCTGGTCATCAGTGCGGTTAGCACGTGAGGTAGCTCTTCGCACATTTGATTGACTACTACGACCTACGTTAGGTCGTCTTCTCCTCGGCATCGTAAATTGTAATTGAGAAAATTTCCCGGTTATTTAGCAGTAAAGTGTCACTATCACAAAAAAGAGCACATTACTTGGAATGTCACTATCACAAAGGATCACCAAAGTAAAGAAAGTTCTCGCGCACGTAGCCACAAAGATAGAAGGATGCACTCATAGATATCGTAACTCGTAACACAATATAATATCGTAATACTTTTTTCCGTGCTCTGACTGAAAAGCGACAGACAGGATGTATTGACATATTAGTTGGTTGTCAAATCTAATGTCAAATATTATGATTGCGTTCAGAAATTTAACTTAAGATTTATAATTTAACGTTTGTGACAAAACTTAAGATTTATCTTTCAATTTCTATATAGTCTTATTAAAAAAATAATCGGACAGATTAACAACTGAAGTTAGCTAAAATTAATTTTCTCGAAGCTATATGAAGCTGTGAGACTATGCAATTTTGTCGCGTTCGCGATTCACTTTCACTTTTGTTGAGTTTCGGAACGCGATATTAGATCCTCCAACGCGCATGCGAATTTGAACTTTATACAGCGGTAATAAATTACAAATTGAGTCTCCATTTTATTTAGAAAACGTTTATAAATACTGTTTTGAGGATTTTCCCGGCAATTATTCGAATTTTTCTCACCTTTTAAACCTTCCCTAGACCTCCACGAATAATTCAAGACCAAGATAAGATAAATCCGTTCAGCCATTCTCGAGTTTTAGCGAGACTAACGAACAGCAATTGATTTTTATATATATAGATAAAACATAAATTTTACCTCAACATGTATAATTTCATGTTTTATTTTCATTGTGTATCGATCATAATGAGATTGTTTATCATTGTATTACTCTTTGTTGCTCGAAATTCAGATAAACACGAATTTATTTATTTGTACCTATTATTTAATGAAACTGTCGATATTTAACGAATATTGTATTATAATTATTATGCTAAGCGTTATCTTCAATAGCTTTTCAGTTATGTCATAACTTGTTGTTTTATAGTTTACATAGTAGACATTTTATTTTACAAATATTAATATTTTAATAAGTGATCAATACCTATACTTTAATTTGAAAATAAATAACTAGATGGCGCTGGGCCGATGACGCGCATTTCTGAATCGCGGTGTCAAGATTCTCCGTGAATGAATGACCCTCCACGATTTTCTGTCTCTAGTTAAGACCTTACTTCATAGGATCATTTCTATAGTAAGCTCTTCTCGAGACTTTCACAATATGTGAGTCCTCACAAGTCACGTTGATGAGACGTGGCGCGGTGCCCTGAGCGTGAGGCGGGCAGTGGTAGACCTACCACTAGCCCTCGATGATCGTTCACTCCCTTCGCAAGAGGGGAGCGTGGGGTACTGTCGCTGTCTGAGTGGCTATTTTTAAAACCTTTTAAACTCTTTGTTGATATTAATACGCGACCAACCGAGCGAGGTGTGTTGCCAACGTCTTCGTTTCTAAGTGGATAATGATAGACCCTATATTCAAAATCACATTATTGATACTAAAAAAATGGTTGCCTGTAAAGTCGGTTTTACGGGCGAAGATTTTACGTGACAACGTCTTTTTCTCGGTAGAATATTTATTGATATGAATATAATTAAATTGCACAATAGGAACAAGGAATTGAATGAAAATAAGAATTGCACAAATTTTAACTATAGAAATATATTTTGTTTACTAAAACATCGGTGACTCATCGTAACGTTACCGAGCGTTACACTTTTTCATAAGTGACTCCCAGCCGCAACCTAATTTAAGACGTTGTCACGTCAAAAAATGGTTGCCTGTAAAGTCGGTTTTACGGGCGAAGATTTTACGTGACAACGTCTTTTTCTCGGTAGAATATTTATTGATATGAATATAATTAAATTGCACAATAGGAACAAGGAATTGAATGAAAATAAGAATTGCACAAATTTTAACTATAGAAATATATTTTGTTTACTAAAACATCGGTGACTCATCGTAACGTTGCCGAGCGTTACACTTTTTCATAAGTGACTCCCAGCCGCAACCTAATTTAAGACGTTGTCACGTCAAAAATGGTTGCCTGTAAAATCAGTTTTACGGGCGAAGATTTTACGTGACAACGTCTTTTTCTCGGTAGAATATTTATTGATATGAATATAATTAAATTGCACAATAGGAACAAGGAATTGAATGAAAATAAGAATTGCACAAATTTTAACTATAGAAATATATTTTGTTTACTAAAACATCGGTGACTCATCGTAACGTTACCGAGCGTTACACTTTTTCATAAGTGACTCCCAGCCGCAACCTAATTTAAGACGTTGTCACGTCAAAAGTAATTTTGATTGTTTGTTGCATCGGGTGAAGTCTTTACGTCGGCGCCGGCTGTCGCTGGAAACCAGCGCTGGGTTCTTGTGTTTGCATGGAGTCGCAGCATAATGCAGAGCGACAGCCGTTTTGCGTGGATGTTGCGCATGTTTCCCTCAACTATTTCTTATTTTTTGTGTTTTTGTAAACTCTTGCCTCATGTTTACTGCAAATAAAGGTTTATTCTTTCTTTCTTAATCCACAAAACAGACAATAAACACACTAGTGCTTAACGATGATTAAAGTTAAGTGACGAACATCGCTAATCACTAGTTAGCTTTAAACATCGTTCATGAATAAGGGGAATGAAGGCACCTCCTTTATTTATTTTGTCTAGTTTCCTCTGTGAAACAAAAACTGAGGAAAATATTTTCGGTGTGGTATTTTAAATGTTAGAATCTATCACCAACCGGCTATTAAAATGGATTCATACGAGGCAACAATGATCAATATAAGATACATATTCGATAATAATAATCTTTAAATACCACGGACACATCGCTGCTTCAATTCAAAACTACCACAAGTCCAAAAAACACTTTTTTACAAGACGACTAAACAAAAAATAAAAACTAATTTTTGCCTAATTCTTTCTCATTTCATAGCAAGTATGTACATAATATACTTCGTTAAAAGCGTGCTTTTAAGACGCATCAAATGTGTTAATTGGGTTTATAATAAACTAAATACTAGAGGAATTATAAGCAGTTAAGTTACTTTAGAATATAAAAATATGCAAATAGAATTATAATAGAAAAAAGCAGTGTTTTTTATATTCAAAAGAAACCATTTTGAAATAATGTACATACTTCATATAAAATAAATTAAATACAAAACGAACACATTGCTTGATAGATTCATTTTGATTTGAAAATATAGTGTTCGTTTAGGTATATCTTTTATGCAAAACAAACAGTTTTGAAATATGGTTCTTGTGATTTAAAAATAATGTCATAACTAAGTGATTCCTTTATACAAAACTGCAGTACTTCTAAATGGTGTTGTTTTCTTTTAAAAATAATAATTACCACACATTAATTTTGGAGATGTGGCACTTTTTGCACAAAAGAAGTTCGTTTGTCGAAGCGCAACTAAAAATAAGGCAGTTTAGATTATATTATATTTTGCGCGTTCAAAACTAAATTCAAAACAAACAGTTGCGAGGTTTTGCATCTTAGAATGCAAAATCAATGGAAGTCTTTTACAAATATGAAAATATAAAGGTTTATGCTTGTATTTTTTGCAATAGAAACATTTTTGTATTTTTTTTTTATTTATGGTACTTTTGAACTGAAGCAGCGACATCTTCAGGCAAAATTAAATATAAACACACTACGGATTACTGTCGCACGTGGTTGTTATGAATACATCGATACAATAAAGAATAAATAAACAAATAATAAATACATATATAAAGCAAACTATGTACGTACTATAAACAACATCAAAACCATAATGAAGATCAAAAACTAACAACTAGTTATTTCTTCGACACATTTTTTATACTTTGCAAAAGGTTTAGGTACAAATGTCAAAAAGTTGGTTGTCTTGGCTAACGTGTCGTATTGCCTACAAATCATATACTGTGAAGGGCAATATAGAATTATGGATCTATATTAAATCAACAATTTATTTAAGGTATTAAATTGGAGAAACGAGAAAACCGTTAACGTATCTGAAAACTTAATCATAGTTAATAAACCGGTTTTCGTATCCGATATATCGGAAAATACGGAAAATAATATGAAAAGACTATACCAAGACGATGCATGTTAAGAACTAGGTAAGTACAGTAGTAGGTCATACGTAGAAAGTAGAAGAAAGAAAGAGATTGAAACTTGTCGGTACCGACTACACTTTTTCATAAAAAAAAATGGAGCCGTCACGGGACGCCTGGTAGATGTGAAACATCGACGTTATTTCGTAAAAGTAGTATGCAGAAAAGAACAGATTGTGGTAGGAACTAAAAATGTCAATAAAATAAAATAAAAAAAAATATAACGATTTTTTTTCTAGATAACGACGATTTTTTATTAAATAAACATTCATTTTCATTAAATACAAAAATTTACATATTTATTTTAAATCGAAACTACTCAATTAGTTTAATCAGTGACTTCGGTAATAGTTACATTCGATGTTGCCTCTGAGAACGGTATTACTGTGACAATTGGTCGATGGTAACTGAAGTACGATACGAAAGTATTGGACATAACATTATTAAGATATCTAATAAATACAGCATCTATTGTTGTTCCGTATCTGGTGGTAGGTTCTCTTGGATTGTTATTAATTTCCAATTGAAATTCTTCTTGAAGAAACGTAATTAATGGCGTTGATGAAATGGCTTCAATATATTAGTGAACTCAAGAATCTTAGCTAGTTATTTCAATATACTACTAAAGATCGTAAATTATAAATATAAATAATGAATGTTTCACTATAAACTCCATTATGATTAGAAAAATAAATATGCAGAAAAAAATTTTAAATGGCTTCAATATATTAGTGAACTCAAGAATCTTAGCTAGTTATTTCAATATACTACTAAATATCGTAAATTATTAATATAAATAATGAATGTTTCACTATAAACTCCATAATGATTAGAAAAATTAATTAATTTTTTAAAGTTTTTAAAGTTTAAATTAATAACAAATAAGAAAAAGATTCGTGCGCTGCACTATAATAAAACACGAGTTGACGACTGTCTTACAAGTGACGTTTATTGATTTGTTAGTAACATTGTCACAGAAGTGTTTACATCTTTCCTACTAGATGGCGCCACATATCCCATTTTGATATCATATTATAACACCCCCACTATATCAAAATAGGAAATATTAGTCATCATCCACAAAAGTTTACCTATGAACAATTCCAAGCATTTTCATAAATTTATAATGCTTCATTTCTGGCAATCCCTTAGTCAATAAATCAGCAGGCATACTGGTACTGGGCAAATGCTTTGCTAAAACTTGGTTGTTACAAATTACATCCTTAATAAAATTGTATCTAACATCAATGTGTTTTGAACGTTTGTGAGACTGTTGATTGTTTGCTAGTTTCAAAGCACTCTGGTTATCATTGTACAGCACTATCTTATTACAATTGCCTGTGATTTCTAACTCTAAGTTCTGTAAGTAAATGGCTTCCCTACAAGCTTCTGATAGAGCCATATACTCAGCTTCACAACTGCTTAGTGCTACTGTTTTTTGCTTCTTACTTTCCCAAGAAATGGCAGATCCATTTTTTACAAAACAAAACCCGGTATATGACCTCCTGTCTATAGTATCACTGGCCCAATCAGCGTCTACAAAACCTTGGAGTTCTGCCCTTTCTTTGGAATATCTTAAACAATAATCCTTGGTTTTTAACAGATACTTTAATATTCTCTTAGCATAATTCCAATGAATATGAGAGTAACAATTATTAAACTGGCTCAAATAACTTACAGAATATGAGATATCTGGTCGTGTCATTACAGCCAAATACATTAGGCTGCCAATTAATCTTTGGTAGGGCAAATGAGATTCTAAATTATTAGATTTTTTAACATTCAATTTACATTCAATTGGAGTGTTACATGTGTTACAATCAGACATATTAAACCTTTTAAGAAGTTGTTTAATGTAATTCTCCTGATCTACTGTAATCACATTTGCATTTTTATCTATATTGATTCTCATCCCTAAGTATTGCTTTACTTGACCTAGATTTTTTATTTTAAAACATTTGCTTAAAGTTTTTATTAAATTGTCCGTTTCAGATTTATTATTCGAAAAAATTAAAAAATCATCCACATAAACTCCAACAATAGTTTTGCTATTATTACTATGACCTTTTATGAAAACACATGGTTCATGCTTACTTTTGACATATCCTAATTTACATAAAGTTTCTTCTACTCTCTGATACCATGCCAAAGATGACTGCTTCAGTCCATAAACAGCTTTTTTTAATTTAAGTACTTTATCAGAGCCCTCTTTAATTGGGAACCCTTCAGGTAAACATTCTTTATTGCTACATTATAATTGTAACTTGTTGTTATATCTATTTCTCCAGAGCATAAAACAGGAACTTTTGTTTTATTTGCAATGATTATTTCAGGTAAGCTTGATGAATAATCTGGGTTTTTCAACCAACATTCATTAGCTGTCATGTGGGTACTTGCACCTGAATCTATATAAAAATCACTTTTGCTGAACTCTCCACTAAGGAATACAACATTAAAAGCGTTGCTCTGCTTCTTGTTATTCCTTTTCTCGTTCAAAAGTGGACACTGATTTTTATAATGGCCTGTTTCCTTGCACTTATAACAAGTAATTACCTTCTTTACTGTTGATTGATTCATGTTACTTGATTTTGAAGTTTTGTTATTACAGGATTTCTTTTTCTGCCAGCTCTTTGCTGCTAGCGCTGAATGACGTTCCGTCTCACCCACATCAGTCGATTCCATATCAATCAATTTTGTTTTTATTGAGTCTGCTGTGATTGGAATTCCGGAATGTTCGATGGCCATTATCATCGGCATATATCTTTCGGGTAATCCAGCCAATAATAATGAACCTACCCACTCATCGTTAATCTTGAATCCTGTTCCACTTAAACGCTGAGATGTTTCGGTTATTTGAGATACATAACTCGTCATGTTTTCGCAGTTTTCTAATCTTATAGATATTAAATGTCGTAACAAAGTAATTTTCCTTGAAAATCCTGAATCATCGAACAACGACCGTAGTTTTGTCCACAATTCTTTCGTGGTCTTTGTTTCCTTTATATGCACAAATAAAGCCGAATCTATGGTCAAAATCAATTTTGCCCGTGCTTTTGCGTCTGCTGCTGTCGAAACTGCTTCGGTGCCTTCTTGTTTCAAATAAATATCTGCACCTTCCAGAACCAGTAAGTTCTCGACCGCGAACGCCCAATCGTCGAAGTTTTCTCGACCTTTCAACTTTGGCACATTTGCAATATAATGCGAACTCATTTTTAGTCCTTATTTAGCACGAAAACAACACGAACAATAACTATTTTACTTGTTATAACTGTAATTTCTGGGCCCATAACCTATAATAAAACACGAGTTGACGACTGTCTTACAAGTGACGTTTATTGATTTGTTAGTAACATTGTCACAGAAGTGTTTACATCTTTCCTACTAGATGGCGCCACATATCCCATTTTGATATCATATTATAACATGCACGCCATCAGCTGATTTTAAAATAAAGTTCTGTCAGTCTTAATAAATTTATTCTCTAAGCAATTGTTTTAATGCATTAATTTCAATAAGAATGAAATTAAAATTAATAATTAATTTAAAAACATGATATGCAATGAAATTTATGTGAATTTTAATCTACCTAGAGAGTAGATTTTACATTTACTGGCGCTCAATACACACCAAATATACGCGTGCTAAATGCACAGATAAATGCATACTTTAATTATAAAAATAAAATTAACTTACTGATGACTTGATAACTCTCTAAATTATCACGGTCAGACATTTTATTATCAGAACAGAAAAATGATTTATTTACCAGAAAAACACAGGTTATGAGTACTGTAATAAACAGAGTATACACTATAGGTATCCGAGCTCAGTGGAGCGAAAGAGATGGCTTAACGCCGGATCGAGTGAGAGAGAAACGCACAGTCGATTCCGAGCTCAGTGGAGCGAAAGAGATGGCTTAACGCCGGATCGAGTGAGAGAGAAACGCACAGTCGATTGCGCGTGGCGACGCGTCGCCACGCCAGAAATCGGTCTCACGTGCGCCTATAGATGTTTCACATCAAAAAAACATTCGTGGGTTGATCCCCATACCGGGACTCAGAAATCAGGGACTCTAAGTGAAATTACGGCCGAACTAACAATAAATGACAACACGATTTTCACGAGAATCTCTCGATTATTCATTGTCATGCACAATCAAATCTAAAGTAGTTTCTCTCACATTTCCATTCACATTGTATATTACGTTGTCTATCCTCTGAATATAACTATTCTACCTCAATTAGGTCTCAGGCTAATTTTGGAAGCTATCAAAAACAGCGGTTCTTTTACCTTTTTTAACCGACTTCAAAAAACAAAGGAGGTTATCAATTCGACCCGTATGTATGTAAGCCAAATTTCAAATGTCTGTATGTATGTATGTTTGTGCGCGCATATTTCCGGAACTACAATTCCGATTTCAGTAATTATTTTTAGGTCAGAGCCCTTTCATCCCTTAAGATTCGCACCCTGTGCCCATTCGTCCCCTGGAACTTTTGAGGGGCCCATTCGTCCCCTGAAGAATATTTATTTTTATTCATTCTTCTAATATAAGTACTTACATTTATGTGTATGTGTATACTGCAGCTTGGTAGTCCTGGTACAGTCGCGCAGAAAAGGGTAAAATAAAAATATAGTAATTCGGTAGATATCGTGTTTATTTCAAATAAGATTAAGTTTAATAAAATGCCTCTACGCTCTAGGCATTAAGTCAGTCTTCAAAATAATTAACCAAATTTTGATATCTTGCCTATTTGTAAATATTTAGCAAAATCTATATCTATACTAATATATAAAGCTGGAGAGTTTGTTTGTTTGTTTGAACGCGCTAATTTCAGGATCTACGGGACCGATTTGATAAATTCGTTTTAGCTCAGTGTGGAGTTGTTGTCATCCTTTTAATGTACAGAAGTAATGAACGTTCTAACATTAATTCCGTTTTGCTCCAAAAATTGCGATAAAATTGGTAAGTACTCTCCAGATGTGCGTAGGGTGTGGCATGCCGAAGCGGGAGGGGTAATCTTAGCCAGAGTATCTGCGCGCGAGCAAATAACAAAGGCGTTGCCCAAAACAATAGACGCTCGATGAGAGGACTTGCACTTTACGCCCGATTATGACATACGCTTGTACAGTCTTCGCACATGCCAAGCCGCGTCATATCCATAGGATGCAAGTATAGACGATATCATGTATGAGCACACAGCTATCATGGCCGCCCTGATAAAACGGGATCTATAGGAACAAAAGGTTTTTCAATATTTTCCTAGATGGCGCTACTAATATTACAGTAGGTATAATATAGGTCAACTCAAAATGTTTAATTTTACCTTTGTATTGATGATATAATTGTAATTTAATTAATAAAAACGTATAAAGTATGTAGTACCCATGAAAAAATTTAAAAGGCCTTTAATAGAAAATAATGACACAGCTGTCGTGGCCGCTTTGATAAAACGTGATCCATAGGAACTAAACGTTTTTAAACATGTCACTAGATGTCGCCACAAATGTCATATTTTTATGTATTATTATGTTTAAAATTTTACCTCAACATGTATAATTTCATGTTTTATTTTCATTGTGTATCGATCATAATGAGATTGTTTATCATTGTATTACTCTTTGCTGCTCGAAATTCAGATAAACACGAATTTATTTATTTGTACCTATTATTTAATGAAACTGTCGATATTTAACGAATATTGTATTATAATTATTATGCTAAGCGTTATCTTCAATAGCTTTTCAGTTATGTCATAACTTGTTGTTTTATAGTTTACATAGTAGACATTTTATTTTACAAATATTAATATTTTAATAAGTGATCAATACCTATACTTTAATTTGAAAATAAATAACTAGATGGCGCTGGGCCGATGACGCGCATTTCTGAATCGCGGTGTCAAGATTCTCCGTGAATGAATGACCCTCCACGATTTTCTGTTTCTAGTTAAGACCTTACTTCATAGGATCATTTCTATAGTAAGCTCTTCTCGAGACTTTCACAATATGTGAGTCCTCACAAGTCACGTTGATGAGACGTGGCGCGGTGCCCTGAGCGTGAGGCGGGCAGTGGTAGACCTACCACTAGCCCTCGATGATCGTTCACTCCCTTCGCAAGAGGGGAGCGTGGGGTACTGTCGCTGTCTGAGTGGCTATTTTTAAAACCTTTTAAACTCTTTGTTGATATTAATACGCGACCAACCGAGCGAGGTGTGTTGCCAACGTCTTCGTTTCTAAGTGGATAATGATAGACCCTATATTCAAAATCACATTATTGATACTAAAAAGTAATTTTGATTGTTTGTTGCATCGGGTGAAGTCTTTACGTCGGCGCCGGCTGTCGCTGGAAACCAGCGCTGGGTTCTTGTGTTTGCATGGAGTCGCAGCATAATGCAGAGCGACAGCCGTTTTGCGTGGATGTTGCGCATGTTTCCCTCAACTATTCCTTATTTTTTGTGTTTTTGTAAACTCTTGCCTCATGTTTACTGCAAATAAAGGTTTATTCTTTCTTTCTTAATCCACAAAACAGACAATAAACACACTAGTGCTTAACGATGATTAAAGTTAAGTGACGAACATCGCTAATCACTAGTTAGCTTTAAACATCGTTCATGAATAAGGGGAATGAAGGCACCTCCTTTATTTATTTTGTCTAGTTTCCTCTGTGAAACAAAAACTGAGGAAAATATTTTCGGTGTGGTATTTTAAATGTTAGAATCTATCACCAACCGGCTATTAAAATGGATTCATACGAGGCAACAATGATCAATATAAGATACATATTCGATAATAATAATCTTTAAATACCACGGACACATCGCTGCTTCAATTCAAAACTACCACAAGTCCAAAAAACACTTTTTTACAAGACGACTAAACAAAAAATAAAAACTAATTTTTGCCTAATTCTTTCTCATTTCATAGCAATTATGTACATAATATACTTCGTTAAAAGCGTGTTTTTAAGACGCATCAAATGTGTTAATTGGGTTTATAATAAACTAAATACTAGAGGAATTATAAGCAGTTAAGTTACTTTAGAATATAAAAATATGCAAATAGAATTATAATAGAAAAAAGCAGTGTTTTTTATATTCAAAAGAAACCATTTTGAAATAATGTACATACTTCATATAAAATAAATTAAATACAAAACGAACACATTGCTTGATAGATTCATTTTGATTTGAAAATATAGTGTTCGTTTAGGTATATCTTTTATGCAAAACAAACAGTTTTGAAATATGGTTCTTGTGATTTAAAAATAATGTCATAACTAAGTGATTCCTTTATTCAAAACTGCAGTACTTCTAAATGGTGTTGTTTTCTTTTAAAAATAATAATTACCACACATTAATTTTGGAGATGTGGCACTTTTTGCACAAAAGAAGTTCGTTTGTCGAAGTGCAACTAAAAATAAGGCAGTTTAGATTATATTATATTTTGCGCGTTCAAAACTAAATTCAAAACAAACAGTTGCGAGGTTTTGCATCTTAGAATGCAAAATCAATGGAAGTCTTTTACAAATATGAAAATATAAAGGTTTATGATTGTATTTTTTGCAATAGAAACATTTTTGTATTTTTTTGACGTGACAACGTCTTAAATTAGGTTGCGGCTGGGAGTCACTTATGAAAAAGTGTAACGCTCGGTAACGTTACGATGAGTCACCGATGTTTTAGTAAACAAAATATATTTCTATAGTTAAAATTTGTGCAATTCTTATTTTCATTCAATTCCTTGTTCCTATTGTGCAATTTAATTATATTCATATCAATAAATATTCTACCGAGAAAAAGACGTTGTCACGTAAAATCTTCGCCCGTAAAACCGACTTTACAGGCAACCATTTTTTTTATTTATGGTACTTTTGAATCCAAGCAGCGACATCTTCAGTCAAAATTAAATATAAACACACTACGGATTACTGTCGCACGTGGTTGTCATGAACACATCGATACAATAAAGAATAAATAAACAAATAAATAAATACATATATAAAGCAAACTAAGTACGTACTATAAACAACATCAAAACCATAATGAAGATCAAAAACTTACAACTAGTTATTTCTTCGACACATTTTTTATACTTTGCAAAAGGTTTACAAATGTCTAAGTTGGTTGTCTTGGCTAACTTTTCGTATTGCCTACAAATCATATACTGTGAAGGGCAATATAGAATTATGGATCTATATTAAATCAATAATTTATTTAAGGCATTAAATTGGATAAGAATTAGTGCTGTATTGGTTACACGCTATCGTTATCGCTTCGAAAATAGACCTTTCCAATGTGTACAATATTTAGTACATTATTTTGATAAATCTCGTAGGGTTAAGCCTGTGTTTCATTGCAAACTCGGAAAAAATGTAATTATTTACGACATCACATTAGAAACCTCAAAAATACTATTATTTTTGAGGTATTTCTCCACTATTTAATGAATGTTCTTATACATAAAGGGTGTATCTGACATCGACGCACAAACGAGTACCATGGATCTAGTAGATGATTCTGAACCCCCCAGTGGTGGAATTTTGCGTCGGCTTTTTCCCGATTAAAAAAAAATAATATGGAGTTTTTTTCACTTTGAACCGTTCATAATTGCTATACTTTTATAACTCAATAAGATTTTAAAGTAAAAATTAATTAATCGTTATTTACACAAAAAAGCGCAATGTGAACAATACTATAAAAACTATCCTATCAGCTGATTTAATAGAGTTCGCATCAGGGGTCAACGTTGTACCTACAAACACGCACGGCAACGCTTGCAACGTTCAAAGGCCGAGTCGATACATTTTTTAAACACTGTTATTTCTGTAACCGCTCATTAACGACATAAATGACTATCATAATTTTGGTAGTAGCATGCGGTGTAGCCTTTTCGCGAAGTTTGCGTTACGATGTCAGATACATCCTGTATAAATCACCCTTCCTCTTGAATCACTCTATCTATTAAAAACCTCTATCAAAATCCGTTGCGAAGTTTTAAAAATTTAATCATACAAAAGGACATAGGGAAAGTAAAAGAGACTTTGTTTTATAATAATATGTAGTGATACCAGGGACATCCGATAATTTGTAACGCAGCTCGAAAGGATCATAAAAATAAAATTTTAATAGCCGATGCATGGCGCACCATTCAACAGAATAATATGGGAATTATTTACTCGGTTGAAGAATTGAAAAAAAAAGCGAGAAAGCTTTTCTCTTTTTTGAATAACAAATACAAAGTATACATACATATTTAGCACTGTAAAAGCACTTAGAGCAATTTCGATTTCTTTATCGGACATCCTCACATTGTCTCTGACGGAATGGAACTAGTGTAACAGCCAACCGACCAACGTGTGTACGTTTCACCAAATTAACAGACTAACGTCGGGACCAACGTTGGGGCTAATTTGTGGAGCCGTGGTTATCAATAACGGTCGAGAGCTAGCTAACTAAAGTAAGCAAATATGAACACGTGCTACTTACTGGAGGAGCGAGAAAACCGTTAACGTATCTGAAAACTTCAACATAGTTAATAAACCGTATTTATTTTCCGATATAGACCGACTATACCAAGACGATGAATCTTAAGAACTAAGCAGGTGCAGTAGTAGGTCACACGTAGAAAGTAGAAAAAAGAAAGAGATTGGGACTTGTCGGTATCGACTACACTTTTTCATAAAAACTACTGTATAATAGATAATGCATAACTATTAAAAATAAGAATTTAAGAAGAATTTTTTTTCTATTCTACCTCAATTAAGTCAAAGGCTAATTTTGGAAGCTATCAAAAATAGCAATTCTTTTACCTTTTTTAAACGACTTCAAAAAAAAGGAGGTTATCAATTCGACCCGTATGTATGTAAGCCAAATTTCAAGTGTATGTATGAATTCTTTTGTGTTGTACTATGTATTATTCAGCTTACGGAATACTATAAGTTTCCTCAAAATCGATTCAGTAGTTTTTGAGATAAGGATTTTTTTCGTATAGATGAGAACTTATTATAAACATGGGCTATCGCTGCCACTATTGTTATGACGTGAAAAAAAAAAGTAATTTTCGAAAGATAAACTTTTTCACAAAAAACTCGGATGAAAAATGGCTCTAGAAGTCCGTGTCTCGAGGTTTCTGTTGTTTAGCTCGCCACCGACTTCTTCGAATTCGACCATGACAAAAGTAAAATTATTTTTTCCTTTTAAGTGTTATTTTGAAGTCTGTTTCTATTTATTTTTTTGTAAAATGTTTTTTGTTGTTAACAAGCTAAAAGAATGTAGTAATGACTTTTCTAGAACGCGGATAGTTTCATTTATCATTCAATGCAGTAGAGGGTCAGGAATAAATTCTTCGAATGAAATACGATGCTTAGTATTCTTGAGGTGTCCTTTATTTTAATGAGTGAATTTTTATTGTTTGAAGTCGTAGTTATGCTGATAACGGGTTTTGCGGAGAGATATTAAACGTCAATAGGGTATTTGACTAAATAAAAATTTTGTTTACAAAAAATACAACCGATTTCCAAACCTTTGTCTTTGGTTTTTGTATACTAGTTTTTGACACCGACTTCCTAAATTAGTTATTTTTCACTTTGTAGTGTTTTTTGGAAGTCTGTTGTATTTTTTGTAAAAAAAAGTTTTTAATTTACACTTTTTAGTTGTGAAAAGTACTGTTCAGCTGCATCCGGTTAGACTGGATGCTGACGCTAAAATACTTAATGAAAAAAAAACTTACAAACGCACTGGTTGCACCTACGATTTTTGAAAGTTCCCCTTGATTCCTCTGGTCTTCCACCATCAAACCCTGATGTCCTTATCATGGGACCACCTTGGGAATGTCTTATTGGAAATAACAGAAAAATAATTATCAAAATCGGTTCATAAACGACGAAGTTATCCGCGAACAAATATAAAAAAACCTCCTCCTTTTTGAAGTCGGTTAAAAAAACTAATTAGTCCGTCAGTCAGATTTCCAAAGAATACTAGACACGTATTTTTTCTTTTTTCATATAAACAAAAATGAAGACGACACAGTTCGTTGAAAACTCGTGTGACGTCACTGCACGCTACACTTTTTAGCGCGCGGTGACGTCACCAGCCACCAGTCTTGATCTTAGATGTCTTTTATATTTCAAAATTTTTATTAATTTGATAAAACAAAATATACGTATCCAATATTTTTCTATAATCTGAATGACTGACTAAATAGAATATTTTTTTTTTTACCCAGGAATCATCCCTATTGCGTAGTCAAAGCTTGTTGTTCCTTTCTAGGTTCTGTCGCCGTTTGATACCTGTTTTTAATATTGGATAGGGTTTTGTTCACCACCACCCTAATTGTGTAATATACTATTAAGTTACAATTGGCATCAATTTTAAGCATATTGCTAACATACAAACATACATTAACTCCACCATAATTCACTACATCACAAACACTTCCTAAACATAATCATCAAACACTCACACTTACTCCATACAATTTCACTCTTCACCGTCTCACTCTCATATTTTTAAAGTCACAAGGTCAAAATTCAAGAATTTGCTTGTCCACTGGCACATCTGCCAAAATTGCATTACATGCATACCCTGTAGCCGGACACTGCCTCCTAAGATACAGGCCTAGCGTAGTTTAGGGTTCCGGGATAAACCTATTGTACCTACCTATTGTAATGCAGTATTAATGTACACAAAAATTGAATTGAAAAAATGAGTTTTTTGTGCCGATAAATATTTATTATTATTGCCGCCGGACAAATGTGTCTGCTCAAAAAAATGAAACCTATTGCTACTGATAGTTGGTTCTTCTTCTTCAGGGTACACAAGTCCACTGCTGGACGAAGGCCTTAGGCCTCCCCCAAGGCTTTTCACAATGACCGGTCTTGCACTGCCCGCATCCATCGGCTTCCCGTGAACATCACCAGGTCGTCGGTCCACGATGACCTGGTGAAGGTCGATAGTGATGATAGCTGATCCACGATTGTGTGTTACGCAATTATTCAGCATACAGCGGTGAAAATCTTTGTCAAACTGGAAAATTTCTTAGTGGTGGTCAGCGTTTCGTGGGACAATAAGTAGTTAACTAGTTTCTGTCTATAACCTCAAGTGAAGTTTCGTTTTGACATAAAGCATGTCTTAACTTATGACACAAAACATGTGTTATGACATCCAGTAACTTTGTAACAACTCCACAATTATAAGTATTATAACCTCTTTAGAATGTTAATTTAAATAGGTTAGCAGGACCATTGGTGCGCAATCAGTAGCCATATATTCAGAATACTAGACCCCAAAGGGCTTAGACATAGCAACTGCTTTCCCCGTAAGAGGTTAGTAATCCTTGGTAACAGGTTTTGCGGACGTCACTTTATATTTTAAGTTCATAAATGAGTCATGATATAGTCCCATGATTGACGATACGAAGTCTGTATTTTAGCTTTTGTTGGTATGGTATGGTGTAAATGGTGGTCCTTATTTTTCAACTTTCGAATTATCCTCCGGGCACTTTCTTATTTGATTATATACCTCTAAATACGAAATAGGTGTTTTTTTGTTTTTGATTTTGTTAAGATTTAGAGGTCGCTACCAGCTGTCATTTTTTTACAAAAAGTGTTCAAATACAGCTTAAATGGTGATTCCATTAATTTAAAATTTAGGTACATAACATGTTACGTGCAAGTGAAACTAGCATGGACTATACCTTCTAATCCCCCCTCCCCCCTCTCCGTTCCTCGACCCCCTCATTTGTACTACGATCGCCCCGCACTTCAGTTCTGTTAAGCAACAAGAGCGCACGTGTTGTTTTTGTAAAAGTTACAGTGAAGTGTTTCAATTTGCAATGGTGTCTACTAGTAGCGGACTCAGTATAACTACTAGAAATCAAAGTGAGATTTGGCTTATCGGTCAATTATTATCTGAATTAAGCCAATCAACCTTACCATCCATTGGCGAAGTGTTGCGATATTTTTTCTACTACAAAAATGAAGAAAAGAAAAGTATTTGTGAATCTGCGACTTTGACGGCTTGTGGGGTTATTAATTTGTGGGAAAAAGCTGGCATACCTATTCAATTAAAAAAACATGTCATCAGCAAAATTGAAAAGCTGTTCAAAGAATGGCAGAACCTAAAAAAAAATAAAGAAAACAAGAAAAAACGCATTGAAAACAAAAGAACAAAACTGGCAACAAAAGTTAGAAGATTTATTTGACATCGCTCATCGTGATGCTTTAAATATTATGACTTTAGAAGAAGATAAACAGTTTTTGTTAGCAGTGCGGCAAAATCGACACCAATTTTTGATTGGTTCAGTCGACAGAAAAAGTTTAAACAAATGTAAGAAAATAAAAGAGAAAAAAGAACGGCTTGATAAATTGCGCGAGCGTGAAAACAAAGATATCTCGTCTATAACAGAAAAATGCTCATTGTCTTCATTATCATTTTTTTCGTCATCGTCTGCCACAACAAGTGGGGAAGAAACTCCATCTGACTCCGAATGTATATCAAAATTGACGAAGATGCAACCACCTCAAAAACGAGCTCGAAAAGATATTATTAACAGTCAATTAGCTTCCAGTCTTGATGTTTCTAAATTGAGTGACAGAAAAGCAACTATGGTCGTGACATCTACTTTGAAAAGCGCAGGCTGTGATCCATCAGAATTTAATGTCAATAGATCTTCTATGACACACATGATTGCTTAAAACGAATAAACCTTGACATGGCGACCATCCACGAAAAAAAATATAGAAAACTTTGTGAGCAGTAATTCTTTAAAATTCTTGCAGGTCCTAGGTATCTCATCAGATTTTTTTTATAAAGACGTTGAAACCTGGAACGAAGACCCTGATTTATATAGCTGCCAAAAATATTGTTCATTCATTGCGTGTAGTGAATGATATAGCTGAGCGTGGTGTTGCTTTAATGGAAGAACACAATAAATTAATTACCACAAATGAAGAACAAAAGCAATATTTGCTTTTGTTGGTAAAAGAGTATAGAAAAAAGTATCCCAATACTAACAAGTCAACCCTTGCATCTTAAAAGTAAATCATTCAGATTATTTTATTTCATAGCATCAACAAAAATTGTGTAATATTTTTAAGACCTGGTTAAAAAAAATAAAGGATTCTGAGAAAAACAAATTTTGGCTTTTTATTTAAAATTTAAACCTCGGTAGCGACCTCTAAATGTTATTAAAAAACATCATAAAAATTACTGTAATATTTTCTTATGGTATATAACCAAATTACGTGGTGCCCCCCGAAATTAAAGAAAAAAAAATTTTTCCTTAACAATAAGGACCACCCGTGTTGATATAATAATCATAAATAACTAAGATAATTATGTCTCTAGGAATCTTCTTAAAGCCGTAGGTACATGTAATGAAAATTCATTATAAAAATTATGTGTCTATACTATCTCTATTCTATGTACTCTTTAAAACTCCTACATTGGATAAATAAAGCTGCACCCTAATTGCACAGCATATTATCAATCATCAAAAAATTTAATCAGTTTATAGGACATTACTAATCCATTTTCAACATCGGCTGCCGGCAGAAGTCAACACTCACCAGACAAAGTCTTGCCGCTAAACGATTCGCCGTGTTCCGGCATGATGTCTGGTGAAGCCGTACGGAGAACGGGCGCCAAAAGTTGTTGTGTCGGGAGTTTGGTCATGGCGGGTCTCCAGATCAATCTCCCTCTGGCGCATCATCGTTGGTAGTGTTGTAGGGTTCAACATTGCATCATCTCGCTTAACTGCCGTCTTCCTTCCTATTTACTCAGTTTTTTTGAGCGGTTAGGCTCTTAATATACTAGCGCGTTTTACCACCAACGATTGCATCATTGATTACCATCAGGCGGGATTGCGGTGAAGTACTACTTAGTTTGTAACTGTAAAAAAAACCAAATGCTTCATAACATGTTCGAAAAATTTGTTTGCTTGACAACGTAAGTAAAATAAATAAATAAATTGTTTATTTCTCAACTTTGTACATAATTTTTATAATAATTTTCTTAATTCTAAATAGCACTGATGTATAATTTGCCTGAACTAGGTAGAACCTGTGCTTCAGGCGTAAAAGTGCTTATTATAAATTTTTATTTTGCAATAAATTAACAATAAAAGTGGTACGTAAAAATCTAGGATACAACGGAAATATACAGTGTTATTTATTAGTATCCTATTGCTTACATAAAGCTACAGCATACAGCTTACATATTAGTCTGTTAATGTAATGATTATTTCTAAATTTATTTACATACTGTAAGTAGGTCTTCAGTCTGCTCATATGACAAACCTTGTAGATAATTAGAAACAACATTCTTACAGATACAATAATGAGCTAAAGTAATTTATTCACCTATTTTTACAGATTAACATATAAATTTAAAAAGTTAAAAAAAAACAAATATGTACAAGTATATGTATAAAAGAGGAATAGAAATAACTAGAGGGCATCAAAAAATTCATCCGCATCGCTGTCAACAGGAAACGTGCCCAAAAGGCTGGCAGCATTGCCACGTTGTATGGCGATGCTGATTCTTTGGCCAAAAAATAGCCCAGCCCTCTGGTCACGTGAACTGTCGATTAGACGTTTGGCGATATCCTGGAATAAAAGATGTGCACTCGGACCCCATGGCCCTAGTGTTTCAGCCCCAATAATTCAAATTATAAATACTTACTACTCTATTATTTTAATCTATTGTATAAAAATGGCCCTAAGAACGTATAGAATTTATGTGTAAATGCATATTTAGAGATAGAGGTTGAGCTGCACACTATATCATTCCGCCTTTTGTTAATTGTATTAGCATTGTAAGTAAGCGTAGCATGCTGTTTTAGTGTTATGTGCAGTATATAAATTTGCTGAACTGACAAAACTTTGCAGGATTTAAATAACTAGAAGGTAGAGAAAAAGGAAAGGCAGAGAATTTGCTACTTTTAGAACAGCACTTGCACGTTACAGGGAGAGAAGGATAAATTTTGATATTCCACCCTATGATGTTATGCAATACTGAGGTATAGATTGACATAGAGCAAAATAAACTTGTCTGCAATGGAACGCAGTTTTTTGAATATAAACATCAGTTTACGTACTCTTGTAACCAAACTTTCAATATGTTGTCTATAGGATAGTGTGTTGTTAATAAAGACTCCAAGATATTTTAGGCACTTTGTTTCAAGGATCCTAGGACAGGTACAAGAAGTAATACTGTCTGTTACAGTGGTGAGCGTATAAATAGGAATCAATTGTTTGTTTCAACCCGCTGATTACCCTATCCTGAATAAAAAAAAATGTGCTCAACAAAATCTGTTCCGGAGATACTGAACCAGAGTTTTAAAATTCTTCCGTGAATTTCATTGTGGCTTATACTTTAAAAAGCCCAGGATAAACAAGTGCCAGTAGTATTTTGAATCACTGCCAAAGTTACGCTGCGAATAGTCAATGATACTGTTTGAGTTTTATTTTTTATTATATTTTTAAATGCCTCTACTTAATAGCGACGTAGTTGAGGAATTGCTGTATTGTTGATAAGTTAGGGTTGTTTTGTTTGCGTATCCTGCTATTGGAAATTTATAGCTACTTAGATTAGTGTAATGATTTCTTTTATTTGATTTTATGCACTATTTTCATTGGTAGGTTTGCTTTGAATCCAATTATTAGTATATCTTTTTAATGTACGGTTGGCTTTTATAGTTCTCAATTCTTTTGAGACCTATTAAAGGTATCTTTAGAAAGGCTATTTTATAAAATAAAACACCAATTCAACATCCACCAGAAAGCGCCCACTCACCGTATATAATCCCCTAGTCGGCTTACCAACCGTCCAAGCAACAAGAAATAAAAAGAACTAAAACAGAGCTAGTTGAAAGGTACGAATGAATACAAGAAAGCAATATTTCTTCTATCTATCCACGTCTAAAGTGAAACGCAAGGAGGTTCTACCCGACACATATAGTGTAAAATTGAAACTTCTACAGCCAACGCGATCCTTTTCACAAAGGAACTCGATATAAATTGAAAACTGTGAATCGCGAATATTGTGAAAGCATACGGCGATATACGAGTGTCTTTGCTTCTGCGTCGATGTGAATGTATGCAATTTATATGTAAGGAAATTATTTTTAAAATAAAGTGTCCGTACAGCTCGCTGCTATTATCGATGGGTATTGTAGGAACTTGCCATTATTTTAATGGATGTGGCGCCTACGACGATGCCTTGCAGTTCGATACGGAGTACAGTTTTGAATCTGGGAAATTGATTCCACCTTGGGTTTATCAGAATGGTGCATAAAACAATCAACTCAGCCAACTGCAGTCCTCTGCTAGACATTAGGCCTCTCCCAGGCTGCGCCACAACATCTTGTCTTCCGCCTTACGCATTTAGTCGGTCCCAGCCACTTAAGACTTAATATATTTAAGGCGGACTTATAATAGGGATGTTTTCTTGGTAAAACAAATTGATTCTATTTAATCCTTCATTCAGTTTATAGAAAAATATTGGATACGTATATTTTGTTTTAACAAATCAATAAAAAATGACAAATATAAAAGGCATCAAAGATTAGGAGTGGTGGCTGGTGACGTCACTGGTCGCTAAAAAGTGTAGCGTGCAGTGACGTCACACGAGGTTTCAACGCACTGTGTCGTCTTCATTTTTTGTTTATATGAAAAAAGAAAAAAATACGTTTAATCAAATACCCTATTAAGGTTATCCCTTCATTTGCGGGTTGGTCAAAAGAGAAACCAAGAAGAAGAGGTTTTACGAAGACTACTTTTATTTTCTTAATACCTACACTCTACAGATACAATAGACAAATAACAAGTTACAAATAGTTGACAACAGATGGCATTCTTGGTACATAAAAGAACATTATTTTGATAGTAAATTTAACAAAACCGTGGCCCTGGTGATATATAGTTACAAACAGTTCAGTGTATACTACATACATATGATATATTGCTTTGCACACCTGTGGTATTGTTATTGATACCTACCAATAAGCATCATATATATTTAGAATCTAGATCACACAATAATATGCAAACCCAGTTTTCTAACAAAATAACTATGTTTGACAGTACTCAAACCTTTTGTCAGCAGGTCAGCAGGCATTTCAGATGTTGGCAGAAAAACTATCTTTACATGTTTGTTAGCGACCGCTTCTCTAACAAAATGGTGACGCACATCAATGTGTTTGGTTCTCTTATGGAACAATGGGTTTTCTGTCAACCTCTGAGCGCCCTGATTATCATTATACAAGACTATGGTATAATTACAAAAATCTACAATTTCATTCAACAAGTTTTTTAAATATATAGCCTCTTTGCAAGCCTCAGTTATCGCCATATATTCGGCTTCTGTACTGGATAAAGCAGTAGTTTGCTGTTTCTTACATTCATATGAGATAACAGATCCTGAAAGCTTAAAGTAAAAACCTGTATAAGATTTCCTATCTAAGGTATTTGAGGTTTTAATTTAAGTACACAATTTTTATTACAATGTACATTAGGAGGAGGATGCATGTATACATTTTCATTGAGATAACCATTTAAGAAAGCTGTAGTGACATCCAAGTGAGTAATTTTAAAGTTAAGTTTCACACTTAATGCAAATAAAAGTCTTAATGTAGAGTAACGTAGCACTGGTGAGAATATCTCGGTATAGTCGAAACCTTCTTTTTGGGTAAAACCTTTTGCTACCAGTCTAGCCCTATAACGCACTTTATTATCACTTTCGAACTTCTTTCTTAAAGACCCACTTACACTGCACCACTCTATCAGCTTCTTTTCTATCAACGACTTCCCATGCTTGATTATCTTCAAAAGCCTTTAGTTCTTCTGTCATCGCCTGTTCCCACAGCTCCTTGTCCTGTCCATTCATTGCTGTTTTATAGCTCAGTTCTTCACCACATGATTCCAGCTCATCTACAATGCAGAGATTTGAATAACCAAATCTTTCTACTGGCTTTCTCTTGCGCTTACCAAGCACCGCTGAATTATGAACATTTTCATCTAAAAATGATTTTAAGGTTGACTCATTTTCACTTTCATTGACTGATTGATATGAATCTTCGTGGGAACTTGATGAGTTATAGATATATGTAGAATCGTTTGCATCTATCTCTGAATTTCTTGATATGCTTATCTCTTTCTCTGAGTTTTCAATTTCCTCTAAAATTTCTTCTTTGTTGCTTGATGTTTTTTCTTCATTATTTACTACTACCTGAGCTGTGTCAGAGTATTCTTTCTCTATTATAATGACATCCCTGCTCGTAGTAATCTTTTTAGTCTTGGGGTTAAATATTCGGTAACCTTTCACGTTATCCGGATAATCAACTATGATTAATTTGTCAGCCTTCTTATCCCATTTTTGTCTTTTCACTTTGGGAACATGCACCATTACTTTACTTCCAAATATTCTGACATGGCTTAGATCTGATTTCCTGCCTGTCCATTTCTCAAATGGTGTCATCATGCCTAAACTAGCAGCTGGCGTTCTATTCATCAGGTATACTGCAGTATTTACTGCTTCACCCCAATAACTTTTTTCTAGATCGGTTTCAAACATTAAACATCTAGCCCGTTCAACTACAGTTCTGTTGAATCTTTCTGAAAGTCCATTCTGTTGTGGAGTGTGAGGATTAGTCTTCTGATGGATGATTCCTGTTTGTTTTAAGAAATGTTCCATCTCTTTTGAACAAAACTCACCTCCATTGTCAGTTCTCAACACTTTTATCTTGTTTCCTGTTTGATTTTCCACCAAAACTCGAAATTCCTTGAAATGCTGGAGTACCTGGTTCTTCTCCTTCAGGCAATAGACATAAGTCATTCTGCTGGCATCATCTACAAACAGAAGAAAGTACTTAGCTTGTCATAGAATCACAGTCTTCAAGGCGAATTGAAATTAACGTTCGAAGCAAACTGATTTTTCGTTGATATCCTGTGTCATCGAACAATTGTTTCAATCTATTCCATACACCCCTTACTGTTGTCTCACTCTTGATATGCGCGTATAATGAAGAGTCAATAGTCATCACGAGTTTGGCTTTAGCTTTTTTCATCTCAGCTTCACTAATTTCCGCTGGCAGGTTCTCCAAGTCGATTCCTTCGAGTAACAAAAAATTACTTGTCGCGAATGCCCAATCGTCGTAATTTTCGCGACCTTTTAATTTTGGCACATTGACTAGGTAACCTGACGTCGACATAATGCACTGTATTAGACACAATTCAACAGAATAACTTTAAAAAACTTAAAAAAATTGGGACTGGGCCCATAACCTATTGAAACACGGTGTGAGGTTTTACGAAGACTACTTTTATTTTCTTAATACCTACACTCTACAGATACAATAGACAAATAACAAGTTATAAATAGTTGACAACAGATGGCATTCTTGGTACATAAAAGAACATTATTTTGATAGTAAATTTAACAAAACCGTGGCCCTGGTGCACAGGCAAGTGAAGGAATACAGGTGGGTTTTAGTCAGTAAAAGTCTGACACTTCCTTTGTTCTGAAGGCTTCCGCTCCGCACAAAGCGGGAGAGGTCATCGTTTACGCCTATACGTGGTTTGCACTCCAGGTCTGTCTGCTTTATCAGTCCTTCGACAAACATGGCTCACTGCTACCCGCTTCAGTATAGTATCAAATGAAATTATCAAGAACAGCCATGCTGTGTTGAAAATCTAATTCAGTCAGCTTACTACCTCGCCGATTCGAGCTGACTGTCTGCAATGCACAGTATGTACATTTTTTTTTTTTTTTTTTTTTATTAAAGTATAAACCAGCGCTTGACCGCAATCCTGCCTGATGGTAAGCAGTGACGCAATCGTTGATGGTAAAGCGCACTAGTTTATTAAGAGCCTATTCACTCTAGCCTTGAAGACACTCAAATTGTAGTCCGACGGAAACACCGCCGCCGGCAGATTGTTCCAGTCCCTCGATGTACGCGGTATAAAGGAGGAGGCGAAACGCTTCGTCCGGATCGTAGAGGTGTTAACAACATAAGGGTGGAAACTCGCCGTACGACGGGTCGTCCGATGGTGGAACGGAGATGGGGGAATTAAATCGTGCAATTCCCTCGCACACTCCCCAGAATGTATCCTATAGAACACCGAAAGGCTGGCTACTCTACGCCTGTGCTCTAGGCTTTGGAGACCAACTCGAGTTAAATCAGGGTCACCAATCAGCCTCTTTGCACGCCTCTTCACTGAATCCAAAGTGGCCAGGTGACACTTAGCAGCACCAGCCCAAATGTGGCTGCAGTACTCCACACACGAACGGACCTGTGCTTTGTACAACATTAGAAGCTGCCCTGGTGTGAAGTACTGCCGGACCTTTGCGATTACACCAAGTTTTCTGGCAGCCACCTTGGCCTTGGACTCAATGAACCGCCCAAAGTTTAGGTTCGAGGAAATCTCAATACCCAAAAGCTGAAGGCGGTCGGTACACTCCAAGGATACATTCCGAAAAGTAGGAGCCAAGGTGAACGGGCTCCGTTTGGCTCACCGCCAAACGGAGCCCGTTCACCTTGGCTAAAGACACGCCTGCGTTTTGGTGGCATTGAATGCTACAAGATTGGCATTGCCCCATTCGGAGACTGCCTGAAGTGCAACACTCGTTCGCTCTACCATGGCCTCTCTTTCGGACCGGATTGATTCCCTACTAGCCCGAGCATCCGGCAGGTATCTCTAAGTTATTATTTCTAAGATAAGATATGTCGTGGTGGCCTAGTGGTTAAAACACCAGCCTCTCAAGTATGAGTACGCGGGTTCGATTCCAGGTCAGGCAAGTACCAATGCAACTTTTCTAAAGTTATGTACTTTCTAAGTATATCTTGGACACCAATGACTGAAGGTAAAGGAAAACAGCTTGAGGAAACCTGGACTTTAAGTCTGAAATCGCCAAACCGCATTAAGCAAGCGTGGTGATTACGCTCAATCCTTCTCTGAATGAGAGGAGACCTGTGCCCAGCAATGGGACGATGAAAGGTTGATGATGATGATGATAATTTCTAAGACGTTTGGCAGGCTGAGAGCCAGACTGCAATCAGACTGGCTCTCAGCCCGCCAAACAATTTTGACAAATTGATTCACAGTCCGCAGAACTTACTGTTGGTTGGATTAAGTGGAATAATTTGAATGCTACGTAGCTATTTTGTGACTTTGTAGCATTATTGAGTTCACTTTGCAAACTTACTCAAGTGTTTAGTTATACAAATATGCGTTATTGTATAAGATATTCAACTAGCTTAGCTAAGTGATAAAATTAAGTCGAGTTCAGTGGATCTGCATGATAGAGTGTAATAGTGTCTTAGTGGGTTAGAAGCAACTTTCGGTTGAAGCGGAGCAGAATATACATATTTCCATTGTCGAGCCATGATTTTATAATCGATTCGATTATAAAATCGATTTTATAATGACAGCGATAGTAAACCTACTAACTTTTCTGTTTTTGTTCTATACTATAGTCTAATGGCATCCATGCTTCTAAAGTAATGCATGGGCTGATTCCAATGTTTACTAACTTAAGTTAGGACTTGGTGTTCCCGTTGAATAATTTCCCATACAAAGGCCATGCCGCGGGCAAAAACTAGTTACATAAATTTAGTAACGGTATCAGGAATTACTTTTTTGGTAGTTCTAGTTTAGATTGGAAATGATAAAGAAAACATTGGACAAAGTCGTGATTATAGTTATAGTTAGCAAAAATATTTTACCTTACAGACAAGATATCTGTGTACCTTTGTTCCGCAGCGGTAAAATTATAGGGTTAATATCTAGCAAAATATTCCCTTCAAAAATGTGAGGCATTTATCACAAAATACTAATAAATCAATCATTACTAATATTATAAATGTGAAAGAGAGTTTGCTTGTTCATTCCGTGTTCACGCAACAACTACGGAACGGATTTGCATAAAATATGGCACACAGTTTATAACCAGCAATAACACTAAGGATACTTTTTAGTCCGATGTTTTCACGAGATCGAAACTTGTACAGGGTAAAACCGCAGGGCTTAGCTAGCACTAAATAATTAACTATTCACTACATCTTCATTCCCTTTAATCTCGTTTAGTTTGAGTTTAATTGTTAAACCTCCATCGATTAGTGTCGAACGGGAAGAGTGTGAAGGAACTAATGACTTCTAAAAAAAATAACTAGACTACTCGCTGGGTGTTAATTGGCAATTAGATCGAATGGTTGGTTCGACGCTGGCACAAAGTTTTATCTAAGAGCGTGTGTTTTTAAGTTGAAATAACGGAAATGCTCGTAAAATCCGCCCAGTCGTGACGTCGAGCTAACTATTCGATAATTCCTCGACAAGTGTTTTGTAAAATTTATTGGACATAATGTATGGACGATAGCAACTCAAGCTACCCCAAATTGTCGAGTATTCCCAATCAACCTTTTTTTTTAATAATTATAAACTAGCGCTTGACCGCAATCCCGCCTGATGGTAAGCAGTGATGCGATCGTTGATAGTAAAGCGCGCTAGTTTATTAAGAGCCTATTCACTCAGAAAAACTGAGCGAATAGGAAGGAAGACGGCAGTTGAGCGAGGTGATGCAATGTTAAACCCAACAACACGACCAACGATGCTGCGCCAAAGGGAGATTGATATGAAGACCCTCCACGACCAAACTCCCAACACAACAACATTTGGCGTATCGTTCCCGGCACACATCGCAACACAACTGCTCAGACCCGTCCTCCGTACGGCTTCACCAGACATCATGCCGGAACACGACAAATCGCTTGGCGGCAAGGCTTTGTCTGGTGGGTGGTAACTTCTGCCGGCGGCCGATGTTATGGCCTACCACCGAGAATACCTTGAGCCTTTTCGCTTTAGAGAAAAAGTTGAAAATCTAATTTTAAAAAATGACAGATTGTAGTAGCTTGCTGTGCTGTCGTCTGTACAATGTTGCAATATACTGGCAGAGAAATTAATTCGCAATATGACATCGAATGTGAATCTGCCATCCTCATGGAAATAGTATGTGCCTTACATTATGGTAAATATTTGTATCACAGGGAGAGAGGCGCGCTTTGCTTGTGGTTATCAAGTGTACAAACACGCTGTGGATGTGTGTGTGTGTGTAAGCGCAGGAGGACTAGGGACCATTCTTTCGAGGTAATGGTGAAGTTCCAAGTGCGTGAGTGTGTGTTATACGATGACAGTCATTTTTAAGCACACATTTCTTATGTATTTTTATACTTAGTTAGCATAAGTAAACTGTGCTTCGCATCGAGAAATGAAAATACTGAAGCCGTGTTGGTGTTATTGCAATGGTCCGGCGGTACTTCACACCGGGATGTACATATCTTACAAATGTCACAGAACGAGAATTTTGAGCTGAATATGTTAGTTTATTTACTAACTAGCTTTCCGCCCGCGGCTTCGCTCGCGTGGAGATCAGTTATATCGCGCTTTTAGATTTCCCTCGTGAATATAATTTTTTTCCGGGATAAAAAACCTATTATTTAATCCGGACTTCTAACTTTACGTCTGCAAAATTTCAAAACAATCGGCTTAGTTGTTACGGCGTGAAAGCGGAACAAACAAACAAACAAACTCACTTTCCGATTTATAATATTGTAATTTGGTGTACACATACAAATATTCCAGTAATCTCCCTTGGGAACTTGATGTTTTTTTAGGACCAAAAGTAGCCTATGTTACTCTCCATCTTTTCAACTAACTGTATGCCAAAAATCAGGTCGATTGATTGCTTAGCTACGGCGTGAAGGAAGGACAAACAAACAAACAAACACACTTTCACATTTATAATATTAGTATGGATTAATTTCCTTGACATTAAATTGATGTAAATTGGGTCTTTGATTTTAGCGTTTGTCATTACTTGGGCGTTAACAATGTACCGACACGCATAATTTAGGAGACACATATGATTTATGTGGTTTAACATTCAAATTATTCACCCTACGCAATAATAATGTTTACCATTATGTGACGACAGAGCTACAAGACTCCCAAGAACTCACTTGCGTCGCTGTCCCTATTCTCAGAGTCGTACACATAAGGGGTATAATCTAGGGATGTAACGCAGGTAGTTATATCGGAACCGGAACCGGAGTGGTGGTAGGAGAGAGATTTTTTATTTAAACACAAAAAAACATTATTCAGTCAACTTTTTCATTTAAATTTAAACACAAACAGTGAAAAGAAAATCGGCGTGTTTCAAAATGAACAAGAAATTAAATAAAATTAATTAAAACCCAAAGTAGCATATTATATTACATTAAATGAACAAAAGCTTTTAAACAAATTAAATCAAATGTGTTGACTCCAAAACTAGCGAAAAATCAAAACAAATGTCTATAACCCATGAACGTGTCGTGTAACAAACTAATGACTAGTGAAAAAATAATTGACGATAGAGTGCCCGTGTGTCGTAGCAAGACTCAGGGAATTCCCCGCTTGATATGTATGAACCTGTTCATAATAGTCGACAGGCCGCCGCCGTTATGTTATGCTTTAATAACCTCCGATTAAAACCTTCGATTTAAAAGTATCGGAACCGAAGGTATGATAATAATCGGAAGTTCCGACTTAACGGAGTCGGAGTCGAAGCTCCGTAACATCCCTGGTATAATCCATAGATTTTTAGGTTAGACTGAGCTATCAATAGTGTTGAAGTGGTACCTACAACGCAACATGCGAACAGCGCATCTTACTGATGTCACAAGAATCCTACATCTTGCAAGCAGATTTTACTGTGCAACTAGCACGCGTACAAGTTCCCAACATCAACCGGCGGGTAAGTGACGAAACAATACCAGCCTGGTCGGCAGATCCTCCCTTTTCTATGGAGGACGAGTGAACTTAACACCCTGTTCCTCATACCTCCATAGTGTCAATCCTTTAGATTTTTTTGGAATGACAGCTCACTTCACACTTCAGCTGTTTTCTACTGTGAGATGATCTTTTGCATACAGTAATTATTCGTGATAGGAAAGTCTCTTCCATAAAAATAATCAGAAAGTCATAAAAAATGAAAATTTTCGTGTAAATTTTGGCAGAAGTATTTTATTATCTAATGGTTAACTTTAATCTACAGCGATAAACCGATATGTGACAGTTTTGTACAGCACACTTAAAAATAGCTCGTTGGTTAGTGATATTACAAAGACATAATGGTGCCGATTTTTTTGTGCCCAAACTTAACTATCGTATGTTTTTCATTCTATTTCATTAAGAAAAGGATAGAAGATACCATAGTAATCTTGTGAAATTAAGATACTCCATAGACCGTTTAGACACTATTAAAATATTGCGACTAAAATACGTCGATTTACGTCAGGCGCGGACTAGTTTAACAGGACTGAACTAATATCTTTTATCCTTTTCATAATGAATCAGAAAGAAAAAGGTGCACTGAACTTAAATTAAATAAGATTGTGTATAGTGAGATTAGCGCCAAAACCAATGAAATTCCATAAAAAATACGAAAAAAATGCAATTCTAGTTACAGATTTTGATAAAAGTCAATACGAGAGTAAGTAATATTTGCTTATTTACGCGAATTATTGTAAATTAAGTTGTGACACGTAGACTTTTGGATTTTTGAATTTAATCACTACGAAGACTTGCCTGCCACCTAAAAATAATAAAATAAATATATACGGACAAATCACACAGATTGAGTTAGCCCCAAAGTAAGCTCGAGACTTGTGTTATGGGATACTAACTCAACGATACTATATTTTATAATAGATACATATATAGATAAACATCCAAGACCCAGGCCTATCAGGAAAAGATCGTTTTCCATCACGACCTGGCCGGGGATCGAACCCGGGGCCTCCACGTCGCAGGCAGGCGTGTTGACCGCTGCGCCACGGAGACCGACAAAACCTGGACCGTGCTGTATAACATGGTGATCCATAGTATTTTTTTCGAAAATACGGAGAAGCTTGCCACAGTTCCAAATCTGTTGCCACCCTCTATTGGGGACGGTTTCCCGATAGGTGACATATACGCTGGGAAATATTAATACCAGAGTGTATCGCCTACACGGAAGGCTTCTCATCTCCTCCCACTGCTTGGTCAACATGGCGGTGAACGGCCTCAACTGTTGATGAAAACAACTATGTCTTCAAGAACGAGAACAAGACCCGACAATTTCGCTTAGAGCACAGGGATATAGAATTCCACTGTTCATTCAGTGCTCAAGAGGCATGGATACTATCCATTTCACGTAGGACGCGTGCAAACTCTTAAGGGCCTTAGTCTCATTTAGTAGCGTAAAATGGTCACTTTAGGAAGCTAATTTCTAATTAACGGCTTGGTTTTGAGATTTGAAAAAAATATATCTTGTCTATTGATTCATGTACAACATTTACTAAAGATGATTTTTTCGTAGGATTTTGCCTGTTGCCTTAAAAAAATATTTACCAAAACGCTATTTTTGGCTAATATTCGTTATTACTTCTAAACGGCATTGATGTGTGGAAATATTTTTACACTGAAAAATTCGTTTTTAGAAGTACTACAGATATGCAAGAGCGTATTTAAATCCATCAACATTTGCCAAGAAAATATCCTTATTTTGAAACATAGGTTTAGAGGTGCTCTGCGCGGGCGCGGGCGGCAGTCGTGCGTTAGCATTCAGACGGGAGGGTTGTGTCGCTTGCTGCTCTGCTCCGGCTATCGCCGACTACGCGTGGTTGTCTGTGTGAGTGCAAATATTTACGAGCGAATCGTGTCAGTGTACGTTCATAGATTAGCTCGCAAATGAGAATTGAAGATGCGTCTGGTGGCGTAAGTATGTATCTACCTATACTCTTGTATTTATACCTACATATTACTGTATTTTTCTTTATAATTACTATTAGCTTTTGTAACCATTTTTCTTTTACAATTGAAGTTAAACAATTACGAATTGTTCCAGGAAATCTAGAAAGAAATCTTTAGACTTGAAAGGCAATAATCCGACTAACTACATCCGCTGATAATATAGAAGACTCTATTCAGGTAAGTAAACACTCGCACTTAGATTATAATTTATAGGTTTGTAAGGAGATTTAAAAATAAAAATCTTATTAGAAATTTACGTAACTTGAAAATGTGATTTTTTGTTTATGGTGATATAAACCAAAAATTAGGACTCAATTAAAGGTTTTGGTGTAAAAACAGTTTTACAAAAAGTTTTGAGTTGATAGGACTTTTAGTTTTTGCGATATTAGCAAAAATGTGTAATAAAAACTCTTACTTGGATTATTTTAAATGATTCTTCCTGTAAATATTTTATTTCTATATGTAATTGTTTAAAGTAGCCGAAGCCGATGGACGCGGGCTGGCTGGCTTGGAATGTCACAGTTATCAGTAAATTTTTTTGACGTCCTCCGTGGCGCAGCGGTCAACACGCCTGCCTGCGACGTGGAGGCCGCGGGTTCGATTCCCGGCCAGGTCATGATGGAAAACGATCTTTTCCTGATTGGCCTGGGTCTTGGATGTTTATCTATATATGTATCTATTATAAATATAGTATCGTTGAGTTAGTATCCCATAACACAAGTCTCGAACTTACTTTGGGGCTAGCTCAATCTGTGTGATTTGTCCGTATATACATATACAGTATGTTAAGAAAACCCTGTCCGACCCGTAAGGATAATAAAGGTTAAGTAAACACATGACCAAATATGATATAAAATTTTACGTAATCATCATAGTACCAATACAAATGAATTTTGAAATAACTTCCCCGAAATTTGGTAATTTTTAAAAAAGTGACAATACCGGTATTATTATGAGCGAATAGCGACAGCGATGCGACCACGTGCCGCGTGCCCTGCCGCCCGCCGCCCGCGGAAGGGTGCTTAACGCATATTTATTAAGTTACCTCTTTTTGCGAAATAATATTTATTTTTTTAGGGGGATTTTTTTTTAAGTTAGCCTGGTTTTGTATGCATTAGTAGAATCAGTTATCGATACCTAACAACACCTTCACGGGTCGGACAGGGTTTTCTTAACATACTGTTTTTCACAAATAATATTGTAATAACATTTTTCGACTTACAGAAAAGAAGAGAAAGAAACCAATCGACAGAACTTAAAAGTTTAATTTGCTTTTTAGGTCGAACACTAACGCAGTTAATTCTAGGTCAGACATCCATACAGAATGTCGTCAAGAAAATGATAATATTATATATCTCTATGTGCATAAAAAAACGACGCAAGTTCCATCATCATCATTCAGGTAAAATTATGCCTGCATGTCCTACAACCTATATTTTTAGTTTACAAATATATCATATACCTGTAAAATTATTTTTTTGTTAATTCTTAATTAATTTTTCTTGATAAATTCTTAATTCCTTGACAAAAATCTCTAACAGTGTTGCCAGGGTTAATTAAAATGTATGTTATATCTTTTTTTAGCTCAAAATATCACCAAAACCTCAACAAATCTCAAGCTTGTTTCATCGAAGGGCGACGCATAATTAATATTGCTTACTTTTATTCAGAACTAAAGAAAATTGCCAAGCACGGAGAATTATAGACTGTGGTTTAGGATCTGTGGATATTGTTGGAGAACGACAAGTGGGACTACATTCCCTATTTATTTTTAAATGCCCTATGTGTATGGAAACATTTTGCACATCCTACAGAAATCAATATCAGCTGTGCAGTTGTAGGAACAATAGAAATAGACTGTGGCCATTCTCAACTGCAAGAAATTTCTGCAGCTTTAGATATGCCTATAATCTCGCATGTTATTTATTGGATCGAAGAATTAAAATTTACAGATTTTAAAATAACTCGTGTTTTATTTGAAACCTCATTACGACGAAGTACATTCAATCCGACGTCACTGACACAGTATAAATAGGGTACTATCACTTTATGGAAAACGGCCGAAACTACGCGCTTTGTAATCTCAAGGCATCTATATAAAGCACGGTTAGCGCAGCGGTTAAGCTATTGACTGCTGCGCTGCGTGTCGCGGGTTCGATTCCCGCGCGGAACAAATATTCAGAACATGTCCTACAAGTAGTTGTTCCGGGTCTGGCTGTTTGTGTCTGTGAATTTATATGTTTAAAAATGCTCCCACGATAAAAGTAATATAATAGTGTGGTTCAACGTTTTTTTTTTTAATAAAAATATCACAAAGTGCCTAGTGCGCGTTTGTTTTACGTTAACGCGATGAACTCGTTTATGTTATTCGCATTAGTAATTAATTCAAGGACACTGCAAAGACATGATACTCATATACTGAAAAGTAGTGAAAAAAAAAATTCAAATATGTTGAATCGATAGATATTACCATCTACCATTATTTTTTATGTTAATGTTATGATATATTATAATGTGTGGGTACTTGTTTTACAAATGTCTGTCAGTCTGCGATCGGCCATTAAACTGTATAACGAGCACTCCTTGATTTTATTTAAACATTGATCAAGAATACTAAAAATATATTATAGTACGATATTACCATTTATCAATGCAAAATATACATTTATCGTCTTGCATCCATACCCCCGTCTGAAATCGTAGGCACAAATCGCGACCTACACGCGGCTTGTCTGCATCTCTGGATATTCTTTGATTGTCGTTTTAGTTTAGCGCGCCACCGCGCGCATTTTACGAATTCGGGAGTACGGCGTTTAGCTCCGCCCACATGCACAAGGTCATTGAGGCTACTATAACCGTTAACGAGAGACTACGCGACGGGAATTCTATTTTGCAGCCGCATGCTTGAAATGCATTGGGAGGACCCAAACTTTTCTAATAAGGTTCTATGGAGTGATGAGCTTGCAGAAAGGACGGTTACATCAGCTAAGATAATCTTCATCGTTGGTATAAAATCTGTGCATGTCAAAAGAAGAGCGGTCTCAGTAACAATTCAAAATAAATTTCTAGGGTAAGATTTTTAATGTCCTGTCGAGCTTCTACCTATATTAAATAGCAGTAATGGCTAAAAACTACCACTCAACTACCACACTAATCACCTAAATCCTCTCACAAATTCAAAGCATTTATTTCAAATAAACCAGTTACAGGCACTTTTGAATTGTCAGACGGTCGGTCAGTCAGTAAGGTGAAGCTGGTCGCCCATTCCAAAGAGACGTTCCGAGTGATCTAAGAGATCTGGCTTTAAAATTATTGGTGCGCTGATCTTTATAGGCGGCAAATAAGAGCCCAAGGCGACCGGAGATCCGACACCAAGGTCTCCAGACCTAAATTCCGTAGTTTTTTTTTTAATAATTATAAACTAGCTCTTGACCGCAATCCCGCCTGATGGTAAGCAGTGATGCGATCGTTGATGGTAAAGCGCGCTAGTTTATTAACAGCCTATTCACTCAGAAAAACTGAGCGAATAGGAAGGAAGACGGCAGTTGAGCGAGATGATGCAATGTTAAACCCAATAATACGACCAACGATGCTGCGCCAAAGGGAGATTGATCCGAAGACCTTCCACGACCAAACTTTCAACACAACAATATTTGGCACATCGTACCCGGCACACATCGCAACACAACTGCTCAGACCCGTCCTCCATACAGCTTCACCAGACATCATGCCGGAACACGGCAAATCGCTTGGCGGCAAGACTTTGTCTGGTGGGTGGTAACTTCTGCCGGCGGCCGATGTTATGGCCTACCACCGAGAAAATTAAGGTGACATGAAATACGTAGGAAAATAGAAAAGCCGGAAGATTTTAAGTATTGTATTGTTACTTCGGTTAAACTTTACTATTTTTTTTTAGATACACCCGACAACACAGGGTGTTGCTGTCCCTACTCTTCTTGCGTGGCAAGAAATCTTGTTAGTAATGTTTTGTTACACCAATTCTCTTTTTTCCGATTTGGGCTTTTTGCGGCATTGGCTTGTCTTTTTGGGTCGCTTTTTTCCCATATATATTTATCAACTTATTTTTATTTATATATACATTGTCATCTTATTACTATTGTGTTATTTTCTGTCATCTTAACTTATCTATATTACATTATATACTGTTATACATCACTTCAAATTTACTATTCTTACATTTTCTCAACTTATATTTCGCTACTTATAGTTTTCAATTAAAAAAAAAATAAAAATAAAAAAATGGCCACTTTAGCTACTTTGAGGCAAAACCGCTCCAGATACGGCCTGGAGTGTTTATCAGCCATAATTCCAGCGCTGGTTGATTCAGTCAAACTTGTTCCTGTACTTACTTCTAGGTCGTATCTGTCGCGGTTATGTCCGTGGCCTACGTGTCACACACGCAGGCTGGACTATCTTTGCGCCCAGATAGACGTCCTTAAACTTTACTTTATGGACCGCTGAATTTTAGGGTTTTTGCAAAGGGGAGGGGGAACCCTACCCCTGAAGGGGGGATGATGAAAACTTATGGTTATAAAGAAATTGAAAATTGTCAATTTTGAGGTTAGGTCCTAACCAATTAAGGGATCTGGCGAAACAATTTGCGTTATTTTTCATTTACTATGGTAGATTTATTTATTCAAAGTAGATTTTAATAAGATTTAAAAACAATCATTTTGTTTTTCTGGCGCTTCACCTGCCGCTTCCGCGGCACGCTCGCTTCGCTCGCTCGGCCCGGGCGCTGTTTTGGTCACAGTTCTAACCTAACCTAACCTATAGGTAGACAAACCATTGACTGGCGTCAAAGAGTATAAGTATAGTGCTGCTAAGTGTCACCTGGCCACTTTGGATTCAGTGGAGAGGCGGGAGAAGACGCTCATTGGTGACCCTGCACAGGCGTAGAGTAGCCAGCCTTTCAGTGATCTATAGGATGATTGATGAGTTCATTTTGGGGACTGTGCGAGGGAATTGCATGATTTAATTCCCCCATCTCCGTTCCACCACCGGACGACCCGTCCGGTGGTGGAACTTTCCACCCTTACGTTGTTAACACCACTACGATCCGGACGAAGCGTTTCGCCTCCCCCTTTATACCGCGTACATCGAGGGACTGGAACAATTTGCCAGCGGCAAATTGCTCCAGTTGCAATTGCTCGCACAAGCACCCTGCGCCGCTTAAACAAAACAGCAGGAGCAGGCATACATTTCCACTGCGCGGTAGAAAGAGATGGCGATATTATTTCTTTATACGCCGCGCCGGTGACAGCTTGTGGCCCAGTAAGAGTTTGTTTTACATTACCACTATCGAGGCGTTTATGACGTTCACCACTTTGATTGAGTTGCTTTAAGGTCGCCGCTTGAAACGGCCTAATTAGAGCATCGAACTTCATAAACGCGTCGATCGCAATAACGTAAAACAAACTCGCACTGGACATGCAGGTCACGTGTCTACACGCGAGTTTAACATTTTTCCTTTCAGTTAAAAACTCTGTATGTACTGCAAGTTGTCATTATTTTCACGAAATAATTTATTTTGTTAAATGGGATCAGAATAAATCCTCCTTAAATGAAAGAACTATTGAGTTAAAAGGGAAAAACTTGGCAGCAGGTACCAACCGAAATTGCATATAAAATCTACTCTATTAATTAAATCCGCTATGCTCATCACTTATACTTCGCTTAAGATGTAGTTACAATAATTCACATGTCTGATTTCAGTGAGTTACGACGTTGATGGATAGACCGCTAAACTTGGATTATTACGATTTGCTGACCCCTTAAGTGATTCACTTGGAGTTTGGGATAGGTACTTCTGGGGTTTTTGTGGAAATAAAACACCAAATTCGAGAAGTAAGTAAACGAGAGGCAAACTTTTCCGTTTAGTGATTAAGAAAAATAAATGAAGCAAAAGATTATGGATTGTAGCAAGTGTTACTCTGTTGCTTTTCTCTACCCCAAAAGAAAGGATGTAAGTTTATATAAGTATAAACATATAAAGAATATCTTACAATATAGGAATATGGAAAATCAAAAATGGTTCGAGCGTAAATGTATTTTTTTTATATATTTATAAACTAGTCCTTGAGTGCAATCCCGCCTGATGGTAAGCAGTGATGCAATCATTGGTGATAAAGCGCAGTAGTTTATCAAGAGCCTATTCACTTTAGCCCTGAAGATACTTAAATCTTAGACGGAAACACCGCCGTTGGCAAATTCCTTTTCCTTTTTTATTTAACAAACGTTTTCCCCGCACTAGAAATTTCTCCTGTGAAAATGTTCTAGTCCCTCGATGTACGCAGTATAAATGAAGAGGCAAAATGATTGGTCCTGATCGTAGTGGTGTCAACATCATCATCATCATCATCTCAGCGTTAATCCCAGTCGCCAGCAGCTTTGGAGTCTGGGGTCCGCTTTATCAGTCTAACTGCTGATTTTGGCTAAACTTCGATATTTTCCGTGAAGCGACTGTCGTCTGACCTCCACGACCCGAAGGCGATATCTAAGCATTGTTAGCAGTTAGACCAATTGTTAGATTTTAGAGGGCTCCAACAACCCGTAACGACTGCCACTAGATGTTCGTATGACAACCGGGATCGGGCTTAATGTGCTTTCCGAGGCACGACCAGACCAGTGCAAATATTCATATTCATGCATACAAATATTTGTACTGGCCGCGTCCGCTACCGCTACGCCACGGAGGCTGTCTGAGTGGTGTCAACAATGTGGGGGATACTCCCCGTAAGACGGGTCGTCACATGCAATTCCCGCGCACACCCTCCAAAATGCAACCTATAAAACACCGACAGGCTGGCTTGTCTTCGCCTGAATTACTAATTTATTTTCTGTATATAGGTTTGTACAAACATTTTATCAAGAGAATCTAGGCTATGAGAAGAAAAGGCGAGACAAAGTTTAAGATAAAAGCTGTTGTGTTACATGATTTCGGCGTTTTTTATTTGGTATTGAGAAGAAAAGCCGATAAAAACTGAGATAACAGTCTGTTTTAAAGTCCAAGCATAATCTTGGTGAAATTATATGGAGACCATGTAGAATCATTGCCTAAATTAGTATTTTAAACAAAGAACCACAAAACTTAAAAAATAAATCCGCTGAATAGCTCTATGATTTACACTCAGAAAAATAAAATTGTAAATAAGTAAATGACATCACCAAAACATCGATGAAAGGATTGAAAAATAAAAATAACCATGCGATCCTATCCTATGTGTCACCAAGATTCCTCAAAGGGCTGAGTTATAGAAATGCTGGCTGGCACAAAAACTGTAAAGGCACTATTTCTATTCATATTACGTCATCACTATTGACTCCTGACATCTGTCACCCGCGCCTTGGTATTTTGAATACGATTTATTTATTCATGACGCTTTGTCGTTGATTTCTAGTTTTCTGGTTTATTTTGTAGAAAATTGTTATTTGTATTTCTTTACAAGCGGGGAAATGTATATTTCCAAAAAGATTTGAAAAGATTGAAAAATAAGAATTCATTTACAAATAATTATACTATTCAGGACAAATTTCACAGAATTCTAAACTAGATTAAGTCTTATCCTGGGAATAATTATTATTTATTATTTGTTATATTAGACATGTCAAACTTTTTTTCCACGGATAAAAGATTATTAGGTATATAGATATATTTCTTTGGTAAAACTAGTTTACTAATTTACACTAGGTATGTAGAATAAATAACTAGGTAATATGAAATAAATAACAGCTGCCGTAGCGTAGCGGTAGCGAACGCGGCCGCTGCGCAAGGAGCCGCGGGTTCGATCCCCGCACAGTGCAAATATTTGTATGCATGAATATGAATATTTGCACTGGTCTGGTCGTGCTTCGGAAAGCACGTTAAGCCGTTGATCCCGATTGCCATACGAACATCTAATGGCAGTCGTTACGGGTTGTTTGAGTCCTCAAAAGTCCAACAATTGTTCTAACTGCAAAGCTTTGATATCGCCTTCGGGTTCTGGAAGTCAGAAGTCAGTCGCTTCAGAACGAATCAATGTAATCATGTTCATTGAATTCGTTCTGCATTTAATTGTTTTTACAGTTGAGTCCTTTGAAAATTTATAATGAGAATATACATTCTCATAATTGAAAATAAAATAAAAAAAATTTACAAACATAACAACCGACTTCCAAAAAACTCTACAAAGTGAAAAATAACTAATTTCGGAAGTCGGGGTCTTTGGTTTTTGTATATTAGTTTTTGACACCGACTTCCAAAATTAGTTATTGTGAAAAGTACTGTTCAGCTGCATCCGGTTAGACTGGATGCTGACGCTAAAATACTTAATGAAAAAACTTACAAACGCACTGGTTGCCCCTACGATTTTTAAAAGTTCCCCTTGATTTCTCTGGTCTTCCACCATCAAACCCTGATATCCTTATCATGGGACCACCTTGGGAATGTCTTCTTTCCAACAGAAAAAGAATTATCAAAATCGGTCCATAAACGACGAAGTTATCCGCGAACAAACATAAAAATGCATATATACGGTCGAATTGAGTAACCTCCTCCTTTTTGAAGTCGGTTAAAGAAAAAACTACAGGTTGCACGGGGTGTCAACAGAAATAAAAACATGAGCGTAATATTTTTGCATTTTTTGATTATTATGAAATGGTCGAATGAGTCATGGTGGCCTTGTGGGAGTCGTGGTGACCTAGTTGTTGGATTGGGTTGGATTCCAGGTCAGGCAAGTACCAATGTAACTTTTCTAAAGTTATATGTATTTTCTAAGTATATCTTGGACACCAATGACTGATTACAAGGTGAAGGAAAACATCTTTAGGAAACCTGGACTTTAAGTCTGAAATCGCCAACCCGCATTGAGCAAGCATGGTGATTACGCCTTAATCCTTCTCTGTATAAGAGGAGACCTGTGCCCAGCTGTGGGACGATAAAAAGGTTGATGTTGATGATGATGATGGAATGGCTAGTACTAATAGTTATTACTATATACCAGGCGCGTGCGCTCCATACAAGCAGAAAAGCTCTGCATACCCTAATAGTCTTCTAAAATTATAATATACTGTAAAATAATTTATATACTACAAAGTTAAAACTAAAAGACTTTGTTAATCAGTTATTGATAACACTGCCATCTATTGGGCCTAGTGCTAACGAGACACATTAGTTGCCTTAGGCGCGACACCCGCGCCTCTTACGGCGTAAGCATAAACAAAATGTGCCTCTTCCGTATCTGTCTGTGTATAAAATTATTTGCTTGTGTGCCTAAACTGTTGTGTACGTGTGCGTGAAATTTCTTTGGGTTTAAAGCCCATGATAAGCACAGCTTCTAATAATGCGACGAATTTAAGAAGTTCAGAAATATAGCGTGATTGTTGTTCGTTCAAATACCTTTTTATTTTAGCAGCTTATGTTGTTTCATTATTGGTGTATGTGGGTTAAATATGTATTGATTGTTTTAAGCGGAATTGAATATTCATTTATTTTAGAGTTTTTGGTTTAACACAAAAGAAAGGTTGTCTTTATAAAAAGTATTATGATAATTATATGTGGTTAGCAGGTTGTGTAGTGTGTACAAATAAATTGTTTTGTTTCTCGTATAGGTATATTATTTTAAAACATGGCTTTGACAGTTCGACGTTATAAAAACTTAAAAGACCTTAAGTTTTTCAACCTACTTGCTTTTGAATTTCAATACTATACTTTATGTTGTAATAATTTTCCTGAAGTTTACAAATTAGCAAAATTTAATAGTTATGATTCCAATGAGTAGTGCATTACGCATATTTACGAAAAGCCAAAGCAGACTCATAGATTTGTCTATCTGTCCATTTTAAAAGAACTTTTAGCGATTTCAAAACGATCTTATATATATTTGATTTTTACAGAGTTATTTAAAAATAGATAGGCGCGTTGATATAATTTATAGATAGTGAAATATTTTTTTTTAGTTTTTTGAGAAATAAATTATTACTTATTTACAGTTGAGTTAGTAATACCATTTCATTGTATTTTGACAGCCTACATGGCGTAGCGGTAGCGAACGCGGCCGCTGCGTAAGGAGGCGCGGGTTCGATCCTCGCGCAGTATAAGTATTTGTATGCATGAATATGAATATTTGCACTGGTCTGGTCGTATCTCGGAAAGCACGTTAAGCCGTTGGTTTCGGTTGCCATGCGGACATCTAGTGGCAGTCGTTACGGGTTGTTGGAGCCCACAAAAGTCCAACAATTGGTCTAACTTCAATGCTTCGATATTGCCTTCGCGTTGTGGAGGTCAGACGGCAGTCGCTTCACGGAAATTGTCGAAATTTTGCCAAAATCAGTAATTAGACTGGAAAAGCGGACCCCAGATTCCAAAGCTTTGGATGCGACTGGTATTAACCCTGAGATGATGATGATTTCATTGTATTCATTTGGTCAAATAAAAAATACCTAATACCCCACGTATATCATTTATTTGACTTGTTCTTATCATCAATCACATACTTAGATGTTCATTGTAGCCACGCACAAACATCAATTCAATGTTGACATGCGAAAAAGTACGCGACTATGTTAAATTGAAACTACGTCTAAGTTACGTTTTTTAAGTTTTACCATATATAAGCACAGAGATTTGGATAGTAGGTATATTTATGCATACCCCCAATAAAATCTTTGTGCACGCCCCTGCTATATACACATGAATTATATATGTAAGTAAACAGACGGTTGAGTCATTTGCAGTCAGCATCCTCATGGATGCTGACTGCAAATGACTCAACCGTCTAACCACCGTCACGATAGAACAAACCCAGGTGCACTCGCTCGCACGCTTAAACGAAACAGCAGCAAGCATACATTTTCACCGCGCGGTAGAAAGAGTCTACTCTCCCGCCCTCTTATGAATTTTCGATCACGGGCATTTGACCTGATGCGATTTTAACATTGTTTTATTACCCATTCCAAAAAAGTGCTAATATCCGCTATCTTTTCATTTTTCATCCGCTAAAGAAATTTTCTCTCCAAAAAACGGTACATGGGCAAACTTACGTAGCACAAATAAGTATATTACCATTACATTTATTGTCACTATTAAGCTGCACTTTCATTGTAGGAAAACCGCATTTTAAATACACAGTCCGGTCCGCTCCGGTAACAAAAGTTCACATTTATATCAACTGTTGGCAAATTGACAATCGGTTTTCCGATTCCCTGGTGCGGTTAGCATGAGAATTGAAACACCAAAACCAACAAACTTTGTAACGATTACTTTTTGAACGAATAGTCGCCACAGCACTATTCAAATTTAATCAATTGTGGCTTTCCAGTTTTAACACTGTGTAGAGCAGAAAAGAAGGTGAACTGAAATAAATATGAGCAAGATATTTATTGCATGAGTTATTGCTTTTTTTGTTTTTGTTACGTCAAAAATTAACATGGAAAATGTGTCACTGAACCTGAAATATACAGCGTAAATATCACAGCTCACTAGAGCCACCCAGCACCCACACTGCATTCAGATTATAGAAAAATATTGGATACGTATATTTTGTTTTATCAAATCAATAAAAATTGACCTAAATATAAAAGGCAGCAAAGATCAGGAGTGCTGTCTAGTATATTTTGGAAATCTAACTGACGGACTAATTAGTTTTTTTTTAGTCAACTATCCTATTGTAAAACAAAGTTTTAAAATTTCTCTGTCCATTAAAACATCGTATTCAAACAATAAAATTATCGGGTAGTAAGAGAAATAAAATTATCGGGTAGTAAGAGAAATAAAATTTGTAGATAACTCTCTTGTTATCACGTCACAAAGAAATTGTTCAGTACACAACACGCTGGCACAATCGATACCCTGTACGAGTATACGTACTATCGCGTATGTACGTATACCAATGAAATTACAGATAGCTTGACAAGAGAACATTCAGCACCGGAATCAAAATAAAAATAGTACGACTCACCGGATTGTTGCAACTTCCCGCAAACACCTGCCACTTAGCAGTTATCAACCGTTTCACACCAGGTATATGGATCAGAATCTGGGTACCCTGGGCTGATTTCTGGCACAGCGATCTTAGATGATGAGGCTAGTTTTTGATAGTTTCGAGCAACTGCATCATATTCCGCTTCTGAATCTCGAACACTGTGCTGAATCGTGCGCCTGTGAGATTCAGATCCCACTTCTGATGTCCGAGTCAGTGACAGCGGAGAAGGAGCGGTAGGGTCGTCAGCATCTTCGTGTGGTGGTAAAAGTGGTTCATTTCGTAGGTCCAATCCTCCAATCTTGACAATATCATTTTAAATAGGCAAACCGACAGACTCGCCTCGGAGATGTACCCTGGTCCGCGCCTCAATACAAAGTGTCCGTTCGACAGACCCCACTTTCCAAACAGACTTTGTTCACGTGCTGCTATCACAAAATAACGTCATAGCGTCTAACCATAGTCTACCCCACTACTATGTAACTCAAATGAGCAACTTTTTTTCAAATAATTTTCACGATCCACGGCAAGTATATTAGGCACCTCTAAATTAATTCATATTTTCATCCGAATCAACAAAAGCTAAACAGGCTTTGTTCATAAGCCATCAATCAAGTCAATTGATGCGTCAAAATTACGTACGACGCGCCTATCAATGTTCTTATTACATAATTCATCGAATTATGTAATAAGAACATTGCTTTATTAATTTTGATATGTCCGGGTAATCCAAGTGAAAATTCATTCGGTAAAGGATGAATCAGTCTTCTGGCCTCATTAGTTGCGATTTAATGAATGAGATCATTGAATGAATTTTAGTTAATTAAACGAACTTATGAACGGCTTTTATCTAATTTCCCGCTGGTGATTTGATGACACTTTTGTTATTATATTAAGATGGGACTCTATTGGCGCTTTCTCTGTACAAACGTATTCCGCTATTTTTTTTCGTGGATAATGCTTTTAGAGCATTTTTTTTCTACAATTTTACACCTTGATTAAACAAGCCCTTATTATTTGATTTTATCCAAAACTTAATTAATATAAGAAATATGATATATCAAAATCCCGTAAAATAACCCATTTTTACCGCGATGTTCAGACAACTTTTAGATAAATGTGATAAGTTTTTGACGAAAAAGAAAATACTAGAAGCATAGGTATACTTTTCCACTATATTCTTATTCATTAAAGTTATTTTAAGTTAACTAGTGATTAGTGACTATTTAACCATACATTTTGACGTTTTAAAGTCACTTTACTTTAAGAGTCGTTTATGAATAAATCCCTATTGACCTAACACTATTGTGTTTATTCATATACGATGAATAAAGTTAATTGACGTGCAAACGTCAAAATGTATGGTTAAACAATCGCTATTCATTAGTTAGCTTTAAGCACCCTTTATGAATAAGGGGGATTATGTTTAATGAAAGCCGAGTTAACTTCACTATTTGTGTAATTTAAATTGTTAAGGTTTAATGGCAAAATTTTTGAGTGTAATATTAGTAAGTAGCCATTAAGTTTAGGTGTATTTTTTCTGGGTTAGGTAAATTTTCTGACGAATTGGCATACGACCAGACGAAGCCTTGCCGCCAAGCGATTTGTCGTGTTCCGGCATGATGTCTGGTGAAGCCGTACGAAGGACGGATCTGAGCAGCTGTGTTGCGATGTGTGCCGGGTACGATGCGCCTAATGTTGTTGTGTTGGGAGTTTGGTCGTGGAGGGTCTTCAAATCAGTCTTCCTTTGGCGCAGCATCGCTGGTCGTGTTGTTGGGTTTAACTTTGCATCACCTCGCTCAACTGCCATCTTCCTTCATATTCGCTCAGTTTTTCTGAATGAATAGGCTCTTAATAAACTAGCGCGCTATACCATCAACGATCGCATCACTGCTTACCATCAGGCGGGATTGCGGTCAAGCGCTAGTTTATAATTATTAAAAAAAAAAAAGTTGGACTAACTAACGACTTGTATGCCGATACGGTTGAGTTTGTGAAAGAAGACGAATCCGTTTACAAGATGGAAGTCAGCTGTTAGTAACTAGTACCTACGGATGATAGTAGGTCAAGCTACTCGAAACTGACAAATATTCCCATTCAACCTTGACCCGTAATGCTTTAGAGATAAAACTGAATAGAATAGAATAGAATACTCTTTATTATGTACACCATATAGATTACAGAAACATAAATATAAAGATTTTGCAAAGGGTGACACAATGGGCGGTCTTATCGCTAAGAGCGATCTTTTACAGACAACCTTTGGATGGAATACTAAGGGGAAGGAGAGAGAAATAGTGTAGGTAGTCTACAGTATACTATTTACATAGAGTATACAATAAATATGTACGTTAAATGTATCATACTAGTTTATCTAAATATATACATCTAATTAATAAATATTATACAAGAGCACATAAAATATGATGACATGTTTAAAGAGAGGGATGTGCTTTCTTATCATAGTTTTAAAAGTGGACAGAGTTTGAGCACGCCTTATGGACACGGGCAAGTCATTCCATAGCCGAACTGCTTGTACAGTAAAGGATTTATAGTAGAAACTAGTGGAATGCATCGGCATCTCCAATATCAAAACATCTGAAAATCTAATAAATAAATCTGACGGATTGTATGTAGTAGGTTGATGTGCTGTTCTCTGTACAAAAATGCGAACGCATTGCATAGTAGCAGTGGAATACGCGGCAGCAGCAATAATGCTTATTACTCCAACAGCGAAAGGAGCCAGAGTCAGCAAGGTCGTCAGCGCTTAGTGTACTTAGAGTATGAGCATTATATACTTATACTGAATTTTGCTAACACAGTTATACTAATGAATAAGTCGTGTAAGAGCAATCTTTATTTGATTCGGAAGCGTTAGTAAGTACTCCGGTGATAATTTTTTTTTTATAAATTATAAACGGAACGGGGAATTAAATCATGCAATTCCCTTGCACACTCACCAGAATGCATCCTATAGAAGACCGAAAGGCTGGCTACTCTACGCCTGTGCTCCAGGCTTTGGAGACCGTTTTCTGTTAGTAATTAATACTTTCATATAACAGACCGATAGTTTAGCTTTTTCTGTAGGAAGCGAGTTATGTAATGGGAATCGTATTCGCTATGTGCGAAGTGGGTGGTGGGGAACGGCAAATCGATCGTAGCGCACGACGTGGCAGAAATGTGAATTAAATCTGGACTGTCTTATGTGTCAAATTGCTTTATTTTCATAACTTCCTTTATAATTTTAAGTAAAAACGTAAAAATTGGCGATATGGGTCATAGTACATGCTGTGTCGTAAATTGTAAAAACAATGGGAAAAACAGTTCGTGCAAGTTTTATTCGTTTCCAACATCAAAGTGGACATTACAGCAAAGACAAAAATGGATAGCTGCTGTGAAGAGAAAAAAGTAAGAAATTTAACCTAGTACACTATAACAATAATAATAAGCGTTCCAAAATTACAGTCCTTTTTATTCGTTTTAGTGCTGATGGATGTAATTCAGCCAGCAATACTGGTTGCACTTCGTTGGAGGCGAAATTTCGGGTATGATTTGCAACTGGCGGGAACATTTCTTCGAAATATCTACCTTTACTATATTTATTTTTGACAAATTGTCGAGTGCTGGGTTTTCCCCACTGCTGTTCGCAGCTTGTTTTTGATAAGCTCTCTTCTGTGTTGATGTAATGTATCAAAGCAGCAACATGCTTACACTTGCCACTTTGGTTGTAAACACAGTCGCACTTAACATTTGTAACAAAACGTTCATCATTTATCTGGAATTATAATAAACAATAAAATAATTAATATAAGTAAGCTGACATGAAGCTAACTCAAATATACTATTTCTATGACTTGATATGTAGGTAGGTATGTATGTACTCACATTTAATGATGTTTTGTAGGGAGTTTGTGTCACAGACGTTTGTCTTATGATCCGAGCTCTTATTAAGAAGCTTTTCCCGTTCGTTCTAAGCTCTTCCACTTCTCTCACATGCTGTGCTAATACTAATTTTTTCCCTTTTTGCTCAGTTTGAGGTTGGAAATGTATTTTATGCTTAATCGATTCAAATCCCGTACGTATTATAATATCCATATGTTTCACGAGGATAAAATCGCTAGGTATAATATACACACTTACTTTTTACACTATTTTTTTCAATTTCGTTGAAAAACTAGTCGAAAATTAATATCACAAGATATTTTATCATCTAGTTGACATGATTTGACAGATGACAAGTCCTGAATAGTTGCGGCCACTAGGGGCGCTGTCATCGCGCACACAACGAATAGCCGTTGGTCCTTAGAGAAGAACGAGTTGAATTATACCATGATGGAAGATAAGTTTTTGGCAATAATGTGCTATTTTTATGGACTGTGTTTGTAAAATGAAGTATCCACCCTTAGAATAGAATACTCTTTATTATGTACACCATATAGATTACAGAACATAAATAAAAATATTTTACAAAGGGCGACACGATGGGCGGTCTTATCGCTAAGAGCGATCTTTTACAGACAACCTTTGGATGGAATAGTAAGTGGAAGGAGACAGAAATAATGTAGGTAGTATACAGTGTACTATTTATATAGATTATACAATAAATATATACGTTAAGTGTATTGATCATACTAGTTTAGATAAATTTATAGATCTAATTAATAAATCTATACTATATACTATATTGTTAATATATAAAGCTCCAGAGTTAGTCTGTTTGTTTCTTTGCACACGCTAATCTCAGGAATTCCTGGTCTGATTTGAAAAAATATTTTTGCGTTGGATAACTCATTAATTCAGAAAGACTTTAGGCGCTATATATTATTACGCTGTGATCAATAGGAGGGGAGAATATAAAAACAAAACATATCGAAATCTATGTGGGTGAAACCGCGGGGCTCAGCTAGTATCATATAAGGGCAAATAAAATATAATAATAATGTTTAATGAGAGAGGTAGTGCTTCTTTATCATAGCTTTAAAAGTGTACAGTGTTTGAGCACGCCTTACGGACACGGGCAAGTCATTCGAACTGTTTGTACAGTACCCTTACGTTCTTGAGACGGACGTCTTTTGTACCGCGCACATCGAAGGACTGGATCTATGTGCCTGCGGCGATCTTCCCATCTGATTACAATGTACAGATGACAGCACATCCAGCTACTACATTTTGTCAGATTTCTTTATTCGATTTTCAACTTTATTTATATAGTGTTAAGGCTTAACGTTGATTGGGAATATCTGGCAGTTTCGGGTAGCTTGACTTGCAATCGTCCGTACATAAGTGTCTTTAAGGCCAAAGTGAATAGGCTCTTAATAAACTAATCCAGTTTACAATAATTCAAGCACCAGTTTATAAAGTTAAAAAAGTTCAGAATGCTACGAGCTGCACACAATCAGATCTTAGTGAACTTAGAAAATTAATAAATTACGATAACTAAATAATTTGCTGTGATATTAATTAATTGCACTTAAGTGCACTTGAACTTCACATTTTCTCATGGTTGTACGCAGAAACATGTACAGAAAGCCGTCTACTACATTTTTACATTACTTTTGGCTTCTTGTCTTTTTTAAGTTTTACTTTTGTAAATTTTGTTTTTTACAGTTCGATGGTACCGTAAGCACAATGGCAGAGAGATATCCATAATACAAGGATACACATTCTATCGCGAAGGGCGCAATAATACAACTGGTACAGGCCAAAGCCTAGAGCGCAGGCGTAGAGTAGCCAGCCTTTCGGTGTTCTATAGGATTCATTTTGGTGAGTGTACGAGGGAATTGCATGATTTAGCTCCCCCATCTCCGTTCCACCATCGGACGATCCGTCACACGGCGAGTTTGCGTCGTACGTCGTTAACACCACTACGATTCGGAAGAAGCGTTTCGCGTCCTCTTTCATACCACATACGTCGAGGGACAGGAACAATTTGCAAGCGGCGGTGTTTTCGTCGGACTACAATTTGAGTGTCTTCAAGGCTAGAGTGAATAGGCTCTTAATAAGCTAATGTGTTTTACCATCAACGATTGTGTCACTGCTTACCATCAGGCGGGATTGCGGTCAAGCGCTAGTTTACAATTTATATATGTCGGAGATCGTCGATTAATTTTAATAGAAGTTGCTGATTTGATTTACGTAGTAGAGGGGCGAACGCTTGTGACGTTATTTTGTGATGGCGTCACATGGACAGAGTCGCTTTGGAAAGTGGGGTTCGTCGAACGGTCACTTTGCATCGAGACGCGGACCAAGGCACATCTCCGAACCGAAACTGTCGGTTTGCCTATTAAAAATGGTTATTATGAAGATTGGAGGGTATATCTACACGTCGTGCTTCAATTCAAAACTCACCTACGAAATGGAACCTGTACCACCACACCAAGATGCTGTCGACCCTACCGCTCTGCCGTCGCTGTCTCCGACATATATATAAAAAAAAAACTGGTGTGTTCAAGTGCATCGGAAGAACACCGTATAAAATCCAGTCTTTTGGAAAATTGAAACATTCACAACTCAGTTATGTAATACGAAATAAAAAAATAAATAAAAAAAATAAAAATAAAAATTGTTTATTGGTACTAGATACATTCACAACTTTACAGGATAAAACAGGTAACAATTTAAATGTATAGTACAATACATGCTGATATTGATTCCCAAACTAAGCTTGAGCTTGTATTTTGGAAAAACAATGTTCAGTCATAGTGATGACATACAATATACATTAATTGATATTTGAGGACAAAGGTGAAATATTGTGAAATAGTAGATTGTTAACCGAGGGTGGAAAGAATCAATTCCCGAGGTATTTAGACGCCCGAGCGCAGCGAGGGCGGCTATCGTCCGAGTAGGAATTGATTCTTTTACCCGTGTTAAACACTCTACTTTTCATTTCGAATATGAGGAAAATAAAACTAGTTGTTTATCTGAACAGTTTTATTTGGAATGTTTATGCTATTTGATATATTATGACAAATTTGGGTGTTCTGGATATCTGTAAAAGTAGGAGACTCTAGTATTTCATCAGGCAGATACTCCCTGGCTGTTGACGGCTGAGGCGAATTGTGGTGTATTTTTATAGTTTCAGTTAATTTGTTCGAAGTTTTTATTTTATTTTGGATTGAATCCTCAATGTAGCCTTCGGCGACTGTGCTGGGTTTCCAGCCTCCGTGTCTTTTTAACGTCATCATGTTTTCCCCAGAATCGGCTAAAAGAGTTGCTGACGTACGTCTATAACAATGTCCGGTATACGAGTACTGCTCACAATTTGATAAATTCAAATATGTTGCTATCTGCTTCGACATACCTGAGATTTTATTTTTCCCGATCACTTGTTTGTAGCATTTCTCATTCTGGTAGTCGAGAAAAAAACGGTCCGTTTTTAGATCACTGGGTCTCATTTTTTGGTATTTCTTTACTATTTGTGTAAACTCTTCTTGTACTACAAACGAGCGCTCAATATTTGTTTTTGTTTTAGTCAGTTTTACTAGTAATAATTGGCCTTGACTTTCAATAATTGTCATTGTCCTTAATTGTCAAATTTGTGAGTTCACTGCTTCTGCAAGCGCCGCTTGTACTGAGTATCAATACCACCTGTGAAAACATATAATTTTTAAATTTTTGTAATAAATACATTCTTATTTAGAATAAATCTAATAATACTTAGGTAAACTTACCTTCACTGCCAAATATATCTCGTAAGGAGCATCATTTAAAAATGTTTCCACTTCATGAGAGGTAAAAACCTTAGATTTTCTACTCTTGAACCCCTGAGACTGTCTTTTCAAAAAGGATGTTAAATTAAGGATTTTTTTCAAATTTACATTGTGTTTTACACTAAGTGTACTCTTGTGCATTGAATATCGGCTCCATAGCGTAGAAGGTTGTAGTTTGCTAGACAATCCTTTAAAATATGTAAGAAATACACTTTCGGAAAATGATTTTATATTCTTCTCTGCTCGCCACTTCATAAAATCATTCAATCATCTTTCTTTTGAGATTTCTGGTAAAAGATTGTTAATAATACAATTTGCCTTTAATTTGTCTTTAATTGAATCTGGTGTCAATATTTCAGAATCTCTTGAACTCATTTTTAAATTAAAATCTTAGCATAAAAGATTAGGTATTAACATAACTATTTTTTTAATTCCGTCACAGATACATAACAGATTAGTATCCCGCTAATTTATGTCGAATTTTAAAATTTTAAATATGGAACTCGCCACGTTATTGTTGCGACCATATAATTAATAAGTAGGTACTATCGTACTTCTTAATTATATGGTTGCAACCTATTTCGCTCAATGAAGTTTGCGCTAAGTTCACACTGGCTGTTTAAAAACTCACATTGCCGCTGCATTTTTTTTTTATTAGTTTTTTTTACACAAATTTCTTCACAGCTGACAGCAGTTCTATTTTTAAAGTTCATTCCGACCCTTGGGTGGGAAGTAATTTGTATGAGTTTTTCCCGCTCTAGGGAGGGAAATAGCACTTTCTACCCAATAATCAGGTCAAGAAAATACTACTTTCCGAATGTGAGAAATGAAAAATTTGTCGCTGGATGGTGCATATGGTTACAAAATAATTCTTCCTAATTATTATACTGAAATGTAATTACGGTAGGTGGCTCGTGTAAAGTGCGTGCATGTATATATTTATCACTAAATATGGGTGAGTGTATGTGGACGGATGAGTGTCCGAATGTAAGGGTGAGTGTCCGTGTGTATGGGTGAACATCCGTGTGTGTATGGGTGCACGCAGCCCTGCGATGTAAATCTTGGGATCGGTTTCATTACCACTACGTACTGTGTGCTTAGTATGTGAGTATGTGAGTATGCATCTGTAGTTTTATGCGTGTCTGAAAAACATTACGTGTTGTATATTAATAATTCTTCAGTTTTGTGGTAGTCTAGTTGCAGAAGCCAATCTGCCACCAGTGGTTTCATTTTATTTTTGGTTAGTCCTGCAATTTGCAGATCCTTGTTTATCATATTGTACAGCTTACAGCTTATTGCATTATAGTGTCTTCTTGCAAAAGACGTCTTACAGGGAACTCCACGGCAAACAAAAGCTTTTCTGCGTCTCCTGGGGTCAGGTAGGGGGACATCACTATGCTTCCTCAGCGTGGATTTGAGCACAAAAAGCTGTCTTACTGTTAACACTTTAAATTCTGAGTAAAGTTTTGTGGTGGGATATCTAAAAGGCTTTTTGCTTATTACTTTTAGGACAGCTCTTTGCGCTCTCTCCAATCCGATTAGAAGAGTTTTGGCAGCCCCTCCCCAAACCGGTATGCAATACTGGATGATGGATTGACAGAGGGCTAAGTAAACCAGTCTTAACTTGTCGAAGGTAGCAGAGTTCCTAAGCGTTTTAAAGAGGTGTATCAGCCGTCTTACCCTAGTGGTAACTGCTTCTATATGCCTGTCCCATCTCAGGCCACCATCCATATGTACGCCCAAGTATTTAACGCTTTCAGTGCGAGCAATTGCCTGGCATGTGCAAGTGTCCCTGGATGAGCAGTTATGGGCTTTAATAGTAAAGTCAGATTTTGGATGATCAGTTTTTCTGATGGAAAAAGTGACCTATTGCATCTTTGTGACGTTTAAGGTTAGAAGGTTCTTCGTTAGCCAGTTCATAACTATGCGAAGGGAGTATTCCGCATTCTCTTTGACCGCCCTCCAGTCCGGTTCTGATATCAAAATTGCTGTGTCGTCCGCGTACGTGAAAATGGTCGTGTTTGGGAGGGAGATTTGACACAGGTCATTAATGTAGAGCTGGAAAAGGGTCGGTCCAAGAATTACCCTGAGGTACTCCATAGGATATAGTGTCCTCATCATTTAAGTAGTCTGCTATTTTAACTTGCTGTTTCCTATTTGTGAGATAATCTCTGAAAATTGCATGAGTTATTCTCCTTACACCCAGCCTCTCCAACTTGGCGAGAAGAATAGGGACAGAGACGCTGTCAAAAGCTTTGGAAAGATCTAGAAACATGCATAGGCATTTTTTCTTATCATTCAAGTTCTTCACAACAGTGCTTGTAAGGTCCAGGACAGCATCCTCAGTCGAGAACCCGGAACGAAAGCCATAGTGGTTTTCGGGTAAGATCTTAAATTTGTCTAAGAATTTTTTGAGCGCCCGGCTTAACACCTTTTCCAAAATCTTTGAAAGAGTAGATAACACTGCTATGGGGCGATAGTTGTTGACACAGTCTCTGTCCCCGTTCTTATAAATTGGGTGAACTATTGCTTTTTTTGAAGGCTTCTGGGAAAACGCCTGTTTTAAGAGCAAGGTTGCAGATATGTGTTATTGGAGGAGTTAGTATGTGCCGACACTGCCTAATGATTTGCGAAGAGATACCATCCCAGCCAATAGCACAATCAGTGCGCAATTGCAGTATGACAAGATCAACATCTGATTCGGCAACATCAGGCATACCAAAAGAATTTACTGGTCCTTTGAGGGGTGGGGGGTTAGTTGCGGTTGAAGGAGAAGAGTTTGGTAAAAAAAAAGTTGGAGATTGAATTTTCGCTGCTAGCTTTTTACCTATGTTAGCAAAGAAGTTAGAGATACTTCATTTGCGGCTGTCTTTGGGTCTGCGGATTTTTTAAGGAGTTCTGTAGGACCAAAAATTACGGTATCGCGTATATGTCAGTTTCATAGTCAGGTTATCAGGTGATTTCCTAGATTTTATGTGTAACCTATTGCGGTTTCTAATGCAGCGGAGTAAACCTGGTGTCATCCATGGTTTTAGAATTCTGTCCTTTTTGGAGACAGCCGTTGTTTTTGTGTGTCTAGTAATAATGTCAGAGACTATCGTTACAAACGAGTTCGCTGCTGAATTTGCATCATGGTCTGACAAGATGTCCGTAAAATTAACATTTTCTAAATCTGACTCTATTTCAGGGAAGTCCGTACGAGATTAGTTCTCTGTGGCTGTCTGGTGAAACCATCGCGTCTACACATAAGAAAATGGGTAGGTGGTCCGTTATGTGGGATTCTAATATTAGTGTCGTAGTCGGGAGTTTGGTATTGGTTATTAGGTGGTCTATACAGGTGGTATTTCTAGTGGGGAAGGTATGTGTCGGAAATAATCCATGTGTAGCGTTAAGAGTCAAATATTCGTCTTTAAACGGATCTAGACTATTTGGATGTATGTCAATGTTTACGTCACCAATCAGTATTATATCATTGTTAGGGAACAATGATATAATACTGGTTTATAATACTGGTTGGTTTATTTAAACTATTGATGAAATTGTTAAAATTTTCGCGGGTTCGGAGTGAGGGTGCGCGGTAAATTGACACTATTTTAATACAATTTTCTAGTTGACAGGTTAGACAACTTGCATCTAAAAATAAGGGTTCTTGAATTTTGAAATTAAGATTTAATTTAGTATAAAAAACGATGCCGTAATTTTGATTTCGCGCGGAACCCGTAGAGCGGGCCACGTATCCCTCTAGGGTAGGTAGGTTGCTCACTCCACGAAGCCAGCACTCCGTCAATACAACGACATCAAAAGAAACTTTAGTCATTGACAACAGTATGGAAAGTTGGTCAAAGTTTTTGTTGATACTTCTAATATTAATGCGAAATAGATTGATAGCTTGACTATTTCCAATGAATTTGCAACAGTCTTCCGGCATGCAGACGTGTGAATTTGTTGACTCAAGTGAGTCCAATTCAATATTTAAGTTGCGTATAGTAGCCATTGATTATAAAAGAAAAAGTTTTTTTTTTTAAGATTTCTATACAACACGCAAAGAGTTTTGCGTTTGTGCGATGAAAATAAGAAGTGTGAGTATGAGTGTGTGAGAAATCCATTATGAAGTTTCGTGTTTACATGTGGAGTGGTAAATAAATGTTGACATATTGTTCTAAAATCGTTTTTAAATGTTTCAAGAGCAGTATTAATTTTACCGTAATAACCTATTGATAATAAAAACATAAGCAAATATAAAAAAGTAAATAAAAATGAGAATGTTTTACTCTGACGCAATGGTGATGCGTACGATAGTCACATGTTCTTCAAGGATTGAAGACACTTTTCTGATCAGAAATTGTTTCTCCCCTACGGCTTTGCGGAGATAGATGTTTCCGTTGAACGTCCAACAAAATTTGAAGCCATTTTTATTGGCGAATTCACGGAACGCGTAAAATAATTTTTTCGAACTTACAGGGAAATAATCTGCCACGTAAATGGTGTTTATATAAGAATTTAGTTCTTCTTATTCTCAACCTATAGAGGTCCACTGCTGGCTTTCTGTGATGACCAGTCTTGTGCTGCCCGCATCCATTGGTTTGGCACGACCTTCACCAGGTCATCGGTTCATCTTGTCGGAGGGCCTCCCTACGCTGAATTTAGTTAATAACCCTTTAAAGGCGAAAGCGTGGTCAGGGTTGCCCCCAAAAATTTAAATTTCCCTATTTCATATGAGATCGATTCTAAGTTAAGGAGTTTATTTGCTGTGTCTTATAACGTTAATGCTGTAAACAAGTATTTTAACGATAACGAATGACTTTTTGATGAATGTACGGACGACAGCAGGTCAAGCTACCCCAAACTGTCAGATATACCAAATCAACCTTGAGCCTTAATGCTTTAGATATAAAGTTGAAAATCTAATAAGAAAATCTGACAGATTGTAGTAGTTTGATGTGCTGTCGTGCGTACAACCTGAAACTGATCTTCTGTTCCAAAATTACCAGGAATATCGCTCACTCTCTAACTGAAGTAGGGGGTACTTCAGTTAGAGAGTATTGTAGATTTAAATCAAGATCATACTAGAAACGAGGCTAAATTTTCTGATTACTTTCTAATAAAAGAGCGGTGTCATAAGTTTTCATGATATATCAAAGTATTGTACCTTCTCAAATGTATATTGCATTGCAGCATTTGTTTTATGCAGATTGTGCATAACAAACTACTTCAAAATCCGATGAATAAACACTATATTTTTTTTTTTATTGCATATTTTTTTTTCTTTATAAGAATTCCTTTTATCCCATGCGGTTTGACAAACACTATAGAATTCATCCTGTACGGTCACTGCGATAAAAACATTTATTATTTCGCGTTTCTTCCTTCTTTACATTTTCTCCTTCCTTTTCTAGTTTTCTTGGTTTATTTTAACTTTAATTGTTTATTTTTCTACTGTGTTGTGTACTATGCTACGTCGTCTTATTTTTTGCCTCTTTTAACCTACTTTTCTGGTTTTCAATTTTTTAATTTAATTCCTAATTTCAATTCCATTTTTGCAGTCGAATGGTACCGAAAACCTAATGGTAAAGACTTAGCAATAATAAGAGGATTCACATTCTATCACGAAAGTCAAAGTAATACAACTGAAGTGTTCAGGTGCACAGGAGGAAGACCCTGCAAAGCTCGTTTTGTCATCACCAAAACCAGAGGAATTTTCAAGTCATATAATCTGGAACATATCCGTGCTCCTCCTAGGTATATAATACGAAACGGTGTATTTATCGCACTTTAGCGAATAATGTTTTAAAAACTATAGACTAGACTGTAAACATCATTTCCACAGATTTACTATAACGATATACTCAATAATGGGTATTAATCAGTTGAATACTTCCTGAAAAACATGACTCATATGACAAAATAAAGTTTTGTAGCAATTTTAAGTCTAGCAGTACAAGTCAAATTGTTCGGGATGATTATGTATAGGTACATAATACGAAATCATACTAAATCAATAGATTCGGCCAATTTTTAAGTTCTGGGGTCGCGCCTCAATTTCCGTACTAGTCCGGATAAATACGCCGCAGATAACTGTATATTTAATACTGTTAAAAAATGTGCAATTTGTTTTTATGCTCAGCAACGAACCTTTGTACCTAAAAATATTGTGGATATTGGACCATGTAAGTGATTTTTTTCTGCTTTCGGGAAGCTACGAAGAATCTTCTCGTCCGAAATACCGCAGTGTCTCAAGACAAAAGTCTTCGACCAGTGTGTGTTGCCAGTGATGACTTATGGAATTGAGACGTGGTCGCTAACAATGGGCCTTATGAGAAGGCTCAAAGTCACTCAAAGGGCAATGGAGAGGGCTATGCTTGAGGTTTCACTGCGCGATCGAATCAGGAATGAGGAGATCCGCAGAAGAACGAGAGTAACCGACATAGCCCGAAGAATTGCAACACTAAAGTGGCAGTGGGCTGGACACATTGCCCGTAGGACCGATGCCCGATGGGGCAGACGGGTTCTCGAGTGGCGACCACGCACCGGTCGGTCGGTAGAACCGGTCGTCGTGGAGAACCTTGGGGGAGGCCTATGTCCAGCAGTGGACGTCTTTCGGCTGAAATGAAGTGAATAAACGTTACAATGAAATAAATGAAAAAATAGTAATTATTAATAAAAACAATATTATTTTCTTATTTATAACATACACTCAGTCCTGCTAAGATTCTTCTTCTAATTTTCTCCTTTCTTTAACTCCTTGCCATGTTTCACTTTTTCTAATGTTTTGCTTGGCTTTGCTTTGGCATGTCGCGAGACGTCAAGATTTTAGGACTGACTATAAACGACCGGCTCACCTTCAACACGCACGTTGCGTTGCAGTGCCGGAAAGCCTTGGACATTTGCAAACAGCTCTTCAAAGCCCCTAAGGTTGACCGGGATGGACGTCATTCGCCTAATTAACAACGCCACTATAGAGCCAATTGTCAGCTGTGTGGGCGCCCGCTGTCAAAAAGATTGGGGTGCGTAAGAAACTCGACACAGTCCAGAGAGGCTTCCCTCAGAAGCTCTGCAAATCCTACCACTCTATCACCTCATATATTTATTTCTAATATACTATTTCTTACACAAAGTGATTAAACAGGCATACTATTACAACTAAGTTTTTTTTTTTAATAATTATAAACTAGCGCTTGACCGGACGGACGTCAGCCTGCAGGAGATTCGATTGGCTCTGAAACAGCTTAAAAACAACAAGGCGCCAGGCGATGACGGAATAACGGCAGAGCTACTGAAGGCGGGTGGTGAACCGATCCTTAGGGCCCTTCAGAAGTTAATTAATTCCGTCATAGATAAGGGGAAAACGCCACAGGCATGGCACAGAAGTGTGGTGGTACTCTTTTTCAAAAAGGGTGACAAAACCCTTTTGAAAAACTACAGACCCATCTCACTTCTGAGTCATGTCTATAAACTGTTTTCAAGAGTCCTCACAAATCGTCTCGCCTGCAGGTTTGACGACTTCCAGCCGCCCGAACAAGCCGGTTTCCGAAAAGGCTACAGCACAGTAGACCACATACATACGCTGCGGCAGGTTATACAGAAGGCCGAGGAGTATAACCTACCCCTTTGCTTGGCGTTTGTGGACTACGAAAAAGCCTTTGATTCGATCGAGACCTGGGCTGTACTGCAGTCTCTCCAGCGGTGTCAAGTAGATTATCGGTATATTGAAGCGCTGAAGGGTTTGTACGAAAACGCCACCATGTCAGTCCGAATACAGGACCAGACCTCGAAACCAATACCTCTGCAGCGTGGTGTCAGACAGGGAGATGTTATCTCGCCGAAACTTCACCGCTGCATTGGAGGATGTCTTCAAGGTTCTGGACTGGAAAGGACTGGGCATCAACATCAATGGCGAGTACATGACACACCTTCGGTTTGCTGATGATATCGTAGTCATGGCTGAGACCGCGGAGGACCTGAGTACAATGCTCGAAGACCTCAGCAGAGCCTCCGAGCGAGTCGGTCTTAAAATGAACATGGGCAAGACGAAAGTCATGTCTAATGCTCATGTTGTACCGACTCCTATAAAGATTGGAGACTCTGTTCTCGAAGTTGTTGACAGCTACGTGTACCTGGGACAAACTATCCAGTTAGGAAGGTCCAACTTCGAGAAAGAGGTCAATCGTCGAATCCAACTCGGCTGGGCTGCTTTCGGGAAGCTGCGTAGAATCTTCTCGTCCGAAATACCGCAGTGTCTCAAGACAAAAGTCTTCGACCAGTGTGTGTTGCCAGTGATGACTTATGGAATTGAGACGTGGTCGCTAACAGTGGGCCTTATAAGAAGGCTCAAAGTCGCTCAAAGGGCAATGGAGAGGGCTATGCTTGGGGTTTCACTGCGCGATCGAATCAGGAATGAGGAGATCCGCAGAAGAACGAGAGTAACCGACATAGCCCGAAGAATTGCAACACTGAAGTGGCAATGGGCTGGACACATTGCCCGTAGGACCGATGCCCGATGGGGCCGACGGGTTCTCGAGTGGCGACCACGATCTGGAAGACGTAGCGTGGGTAGGCCCCCGACAAGGTGGACCGACGACCTGGTGAAGGTCGCGGGAAACCGCTGGATGCGGGAGGCGCAGGATCGGTCGTCGTGGAGAACCTTGGGGGAGGCCTATGTCCAGCAGTGGACGTCTTTCGGCTGAAATGATGATGATGATGAATGATGAGCGCTTGACCGCAATCCCGCCTGATGGCAAGCAGTGATGCGATCGTTGATGGTAAAGCGCACTAGTTTATTAAGAACCTATTCACTCAGATTGAGCGAATAGGAAGGAAGACGTCAGTTGAGCGAGGTGATGCAATGTTAAACCCAACAACACGACCAACGATGCTGCGCCAAAGGGAGATTAATCTGAAGACCCTCCACGACCAAACTGCCAACACAACAACATTTGGCGCATCGTACCCGGCACACATCACAACACAACTGCTCAGACCCGTCCTCCGTACTGCTTCACCAGACATCATGCCGGAACACGACAAATCGCTCGGCGGCAAGGCTTTGTCTGGTGGGTGGTAACTTCTGCCGGCGGCCGGTGTTATGGCCTACCATCGAGAAAAAGTCTTATTCTAACAACTATAATTTTTTCAACTTAACTATCTTGTCTCTACAATACATTTTAACTTAATTGTGTGAACCCTATTATTTAATCCGGACTTCTAACTTTACGTCTGCAAAATTTCAAAGCAATTCGTTCAGTCTTCACGGCGTGAAAGCGGAACAAACGATCAAAAAAACCCACTTACCGATTTTTAATATTAGTAAGGATTATCCACGTGCTTAGTTACTTTTATATATTTCCGATTCTGAGGGGGTTAACGGATAGAGAAGCAAGATTCCATCTATTTCTAGTTGTCTTGGGTCATTATTTGTCATTCAAAACACACAAACAATGAAACAGCCCCCGTGGCGTAGTGGTAGCGAACGCGGCCGTTGCGCAGGGAGGCGCGGGTCCGATCCCCGCACAGTGCAAATATTTGTATGCATGAATATGAATATTTGCACTGGTCTGGTCGTGCCTCGGAAAGCACGTTAAGCCGTTGGTCCCAGTTGCCATAAGAACATCTAGTGGCAGTTGTTACGGGTTGTTGGAGCCCTCAAAAGTCCAAACAATTGGTCTAACAGCAATGCATAGATATCGCCTTCGGGTTGTGGAGGTCAGACGGCAGTCGCTTCACGGAAAATATCGAAGAATAGCCAAAATCAGCAGTTAGACTGGTAAAGCGGACCCCAGACTCCAAAGCTGAAAAGCTACGGATGCGACTGGGATTAACGCTGAAACGATGATGATAACAAACAACGAAACAGTGTTTTATTTTTATAATTTAACATTTAAACAAAAAATCACTTTTTACATCCTTCCCATCGATCGACAAGACATTTAACTACGTGTAATGTAATAGGAGATTAACTATCGCAGCAGGTATCTATTTCAATGATCATTTTACAGAACACGCAATGCGGCAATCAGTTACGTCCTTCTTTCCTACTTCTGTTATGTTTGTTGCGTACGATCTAAGTTAATGATATTGATTACGTAAGTTGTGGTGAAGCATATGATTTATGAGTGGTCTATTTAATTGTCGTGGTCAGCTTATTGACTTCTATTTGGGACGAAGTTTGGTGGTTGATGATTGTTGTGTAATTTTGATAGGTTTGAAAATTATGAAAATGATGACAGTATTGTAGAGACAAATAGTTAAGCTGTAAAAGGGTTTCCTAAAGTCTGTCGTGTTATTAATGGGTAAATTAGGTCTCTATAGTACTGTCAAAACCAACCTTTGGAGTTTTAGTTTTTTGACAGAACACATAAGCTTTAAACGCTATTTTTTAAAAACGCGATCGATGCCGTTTTTTATAAATAATGAATTAGTGCTTGACCACAATTCCGCCTGATGGTACACAGTGATGCAATCATTGATATGACGTGTAAAAGTGATGAGTGATCCTACTTGCTTAATAACCGATTTCATTTCACTTCATTTGATGGCAAAGCGCGCTAGTTTATTAAGAGTCTATTCACTCTAGCCTTGAAGACAATTTAATTGTAATCGAATGAAACGGAGAAGGGGGAATTAAATCATGTAATTCCCTCGCACACTCTCCCAAAATGTATCCTATAGAACATCGACAGGCTGGCTACTCTTCGCCTGTGCTCTAGGCTTTGGAGACTGTTTTGAGCTAAATCTGGGTCGCCAATTAGCCTTTTCGCACGCCTCTCCACTGAATCCAAAGTAGCCAGGTGGCATTTTCAGCACCAGCCCAAAAGTGACTGCAGTACTCCACACACGAACAGAAGTCTGCTTTGTATAACATTAGAAACTATCCCGGTGTGAAGTACCGCCTGACCTTTGCGATAACCATGTTTTCTGGCAGCCGCCTTGGCCTTGGACCTAATGAACCACCCAAAGTTAAGGTCCGAAGAAATCTCAACTACCAAAAGCTGAAGGCGGTCGGTGCAATCCAAGGATACATTACGAAAAGTAGGAGCCAAGGTCAACAGGCTTCTTTTGGCGGTGAATAGACGCGCTTGTGTTTTTGCGGCATTGAATGCTACAAGATTGACTTTGCTCCAATCAGAGACAGCCTGTAGTGCAACATTCATACGCTCTACCATAGCCTCTCTTTCGGACCATCGACATGTCTCATCTCTCAGCCGCATCTCTCCACAACTGTGCTGTTATCTGCATACCCATAGATACCGGGCATCAGCAGATCTTTAATATGCAGCAGGAACTAAGCTGCAGAGAGAACAGGCCCCTGAGGAACATCGGCATTAGGCGACTAGGGTTTCGATGCTCTTCTTAACAGATATCCTTGGGGCACGCCAACTTATTATATACGTAGATATTAGTAAATATTTACTATTAAAATATTTACCAATTATTAATAATTGGTAAATTATTATACATATTGGTAAATTATTGAATTCGAAATGTTCAGAAAATAATCTTGACTGAAAGATTTTCATGGCGTACATTATAAAAACCGACCAAGAGCGTATTGGACCACGCTCAGTGTAGGGTTCCGTAGTTTTCCGTTCGTTACAATAAGTGACCCCACTTGAGAGTTAAATAAGAGTTAAAAAATAGGCTATTTGTAATATTAAGTTGACATACTATGAACATAATCCTAAAAACGGGCCTACGAAGAACAGTGATAACTAAATAAATAGTTATTGTTACTTCCAACTATTCTATAGCTCATACCCATCCAGACCCCATCACCTCAAAAGCAAAGATTATGTAAATAAATATTTAAAAAAATGCTTGCATGTATTTGAGGTTAATTTAGAAACTTATTTAAGAAAATATTTTGTATATTTTTTTTTAAAGATTTGAATCCATTAATTTCAAAATATTTTTCCTAGAAAGATTTTAAGAAGTTGTACTTTTGAGATTTTTAGAGAAGGGGCAATTATTTTAGACTCCTATTCATTTGTAAATACCTATACAATAATACATATGTTTTATGTTAGGGTGGAAATATTTTTTTTTTTAAATCGCCCTTCATTTTACGTCAATGCCATCCCCCCCATACCCTGATAAAAGATTCTGTTCCATTTTTTATTTGGCACTTTGTCGGCATGATTAATATACATATTGGTACCAAATTTCAGCTCTCTAGTCCATATTCGTTCGTGACCATTAGGCCACTGAGATTAACCGCGGACTGATAGACAGAGACACATTTTGCTAAACTATAAGGGATCGTAGCCTACGATCCCTTATAGTTTCGCAAAATGTGTGTGTTCTGTCTATGTACTATAGTACATTAGATGATGTTTATTTTAAATAGAGAAAATTCACTAATAGATTTGCATACAATTATATGTATTAATGGCGATTTATATTTATTTTAACTAAAAAAATAAACAGAATAACCACAATCTAGATTTTAATCAGTTAACAATAATTATAACCTCAAAACAAACTAAATACACAATTTCTAATACATATTTAAAATAACGACTTTAGACAATCTTACGAAACGATGTTATCACGACGGCTGCCGAAGACGAAGTAAGGGATGAGTACTGACCGCACACCGCTTTTATAGGCATGGCGGTAGGGTACTTCGAAACTAATAATTTGATGCTAACACGGCCTCTCCTGACATGTGGATGTCCTCAGCCACACTGCTCAGATGAGGATTCTTGTGCGTTCTAGTCATGGTCTTCGGCAAGTGGACTCTGGCGGCACGAAGGGCTCATGGCAATGGCTGCATCAGGAATTGGTGGACCCTGGTGCGTGTCTGCATTTCCAACACTTGAGTGGTCTTCGCAGCTAGTTGCACTGGTAGTCGGTGCTGCGAGGCCATCTTCGACTAAAATGAGAAAACAGCAGTTATTAGTAATGTTCTTGTTACTGAATCTTAACATGCATGTTGTAATTGAATACAACACACATAGACGGAGGAATTGAAGTATCTCGTCTTGGCAGAGACTTATCTCAATTGCCTTAATGGATAAACAGAGACGGAGGCACCATGTTAGCACGTCTCGGGCGAGCCATCGCTATTTGCCCACGCATATAGACAGAGGCACACCATTAGCTTATCTCGGCAGAGCCACCGCTCAATGCCCATACACACGGATAGAGGCACACAGTTAGCATATCCCGGCAGAGCCCACGCTCAATGCCCACACACAGACAGAGGCACCCAGTTAGCTTGTCTCGGCAGAGCTACCGCTCAATGCCCACACACACGGATAGAGGCCCACAGTTCGCATATCCCGGCAGAGCCCACGCTCAATGCCCACACACAGACAGAGGCACCCAGTTCGCTTGTCTCGGCAGAGCTACCGCTCAATGCCCACACACACGGATAGAGGCACACAGTTCGCATATCCCGGCAGAGCCCACGCTCAATGCCCACACACAGACAGAGGCACCCAGTTCGCTTGTCTCGGCAGAGCTACCGCTCAATGTCCACACACACGGATAGAGGCACACAGTTCGCATATCCCGGCAGAGCCCACGCTCAATGCCCACACACAGACAGAGGCACCCAATTCGCTTGTCTCGGCAGAGCCAACGCTCCATGCCCACACAACCATCATGCACGTACCCACATATTACATGACTCGCTCAGTCCATGTAATACATGATCAAACAGTAAGTACAAAAATCTACTTACAATCAAAAAACATGGCGTGCACACGACTCGGAGGTCCACTCTTCTCGCCAAGCAACCATATGCTCAGCGACAGCCTGAGTGAATTTGTCATACGAACCAGTTAACAATTGTAGTTCGTATCGATCGTGGGCAAGAATTTTCACCACACGATACGGCCCTTGCATCCCCGAGTCCAGCTTGCCTGTAATTTGAGAAGTTTTAATTATAAACACGTTATCATTTAGATTAAATGTACGCTTGACCTTTCGATTTCTATTAACGTATTCATCTTGTTTAAGGGATGAATCTAACTCATTATTATTGACTTTGTCAATCAGCGTAAGAGTTTCCTCATCCGCAGATTGAGCAATTTGTGCCCAATTTTTCGGCTTAGTTATTTGCAGAACATCAACAGGATTTCGACTTAGTCTGCGTGTTGCATCATATTACCTTTTTTGTATTCAATCGCAAAGTTGAAATCCTGCATATATACCCACCAACGTAAGATACGTCGTAAAAGATTTTTCATACGTTCTGTTAGTTTAAGGGCGTTGCAGTCAGTTACAATTTTTAAACATAATACCCAACAAATAGTGGCGAAAGTGTTGTAAGGCTTTTATTATAGCGAGCGTTTTGAGCTCATAAGAATGGTATCGTGGTTCGGCCCCTTGGGTAATTATACTAAAGTACGCCACTACTCGCCGTTTACCATTCTCATGCACTTGGATAAGAACTGCGCCGTAACCGACAGAACTCGCGTCCGTATGCAACTCAATTGGTAATAACGGATCAAAAATAGCAAGCACTGGTTTGCTTGGAAGACAATCAATTAGATATTTACGGGAAAATTCCTGTTCTTCACCGCAATATAATTTAATGTTACCTCGTGTTAAACTGGCAATGGGAACAGTCTTGATAGTTGGGTATGTAACGACGAAAATACCCTGCCAAACCGAGTAACTGGCGAACCTGTTTTACATTTGTGGGCACAGGAGAGTCAATCAAGGCTTTAATTTTATGTGCGCTCGGTCTAACCTGACCCTCAGAGATAGTTCGACCTAGGTATTCAACCTCTGTAGCCACAAATGTACTTTTCTTAAGGTTTATAGAGAACCCCGCAAAAGTAAGAATTTTTAGTAACTCTCGTACATTCTTAATTGCTTCATCGATAGACGATGCTAACAACAATACGTCATCAATAAAATAAGGGCTTTACCGGACTCTGTTAGCGCTTTAAGCGCATTTGTCGTTGATATACTACCGGCGCGTTCGCGAGACCAAACGGCATTTTCAAAAATTCGTAATGGCCCTCTGGGGTCACGAAAGCGGTCTTTGCTACAGACTCGCTATCCAGCCCAAGCTAATAGAAGCCTGTCGCCATAACTACACAGGTAAAGAACTTGCTCTTACCAAGTCGATCAATGTGATCTATCAACGGTAACGGATAACGATCTTTCACGGTAATAGAATTCAACGCACGGTAATCAACACACATTCGATCATTTCCGTCCTTTTTCGTAACGAGAATGATCGGACTTGCGTATGGAGAACTCGACTTACGAATTATCTTTTTGTTTAGCAAATCTTTTATAATATCGCGCACTTTCAATTTTTCATCAAATGAAAGCCTGTACGGCCTATAACAGATAGGCGTCTCACTAGTCAACTTAATGTGCATATTCCCCGTCGTAACTGTTGTTAAGGCAGTCCCGACAATAAAGAATTCCTTAAACTCATTTACAACTAACATTAATTTTTCACGGTCACTACCCTCAAGCGGCGTGTTAACCGAAATTTGATCACTCGAGTTGACGAGTAATACATTTTGACTTACCGAACTACGAGTAATACGTTGCTCATTGTTCGCACGAATGTAAGTTACCCCCTCACGGTTCAAAACATCGGTTCCTATTAGTACCGGCACAGTTAGGCATTTTGGAGAAATCACAAAAAGATCTACCTCTAATGAGATTTCTTTAAATTCTATAACTAATGTTACGACACTATGACACTCGGATGTTTTGATCACCAATGCCACGTAATATCCGATATGTGGGTAGTTGTGTACACTTAAAATGTTTTAAAACTGATTCTGAGATAAGAGACACGCGCGATCCGCTGTCTATTAACACGTCTATAGGTATTCCCTGCACTACGGCCGTTGTGACGTCACAGTCTGTTGACGCGCCTCTCAACTCTGAACAAAAATTAACATTGCTTTTATTATGCGTTTCAGATCTTTGTTTAGCAAAGCAGACGGAGGCGTCATGGCCTGGCTTTTTACAGAACGAACACGATCTATTCGGCTTTTTATCGATTATTTCTGTATGAACTCTCGATTCGGTTTGGTATAAATAGAAAGAAATTCCACAAGGTCTTTTGGTCATTAAATGAGCGTTAATCGCAGCGGCGCGTATTTGAGCGTCAGTTATACCACGTATGACAATCGCGACTGTTAGTTCATCGCTTAACCCTTTAACAATATTTAATCTCAAAACGGAGCGCCTAGCGTATTCTGCGTACGTGGAATATTGATCAGAATTACTATTCATGACATCAAACAATATATTAGCAACATCGATTCTTCGTGAGCAGAGCGGTTTAAATTCAACCTTGAAGTTAGACCAAGTGCGGTCCTTTGTGACCCAGTCGTTTAGCCAACTAAGGGCATCTCCTTTCAGGCAGTTAGCAATCCGGGATAAACACTCGTTGTCATCCCATTTATTCATATCACGTGCCCTTTCAACCTCTTCACACCAGGAATCGATATCATGCATGCTGGGATCAAAGTTTGAAATATAATAATGATTGGATCCGACCTTGGTTAACGCACTCAATGCTCCAATGAGGCGATCTGTAGAATCCAGGGATGCTGAAGTACTTGCTAGGGATTCCCCAACAATGCTAGTGTTTGACTCAGGCGCTGCCAGTTGTGGGTCCCGTAGCAGAGGCGCCATGATTTGCCCAGGCGCCACAATGGCACGTGTGTCAGGTGTAGTTGCCACGGTGCTGGTTGCGGGTAAGCTAGCGTGTTCTAGCGCGTTCAGACGCCCTAAAATGGCTCCAAGGGTTTCTTGGAGTTCAGCTGCATTACTATTTTGATCATTCCTATTTCTGCCTCGATTACGAGTGGTAGCTCGTTCGGACATGATTCAAAATCTGTTCGCACAACACTAAAGATAAGATAGGCAATGGAGCCTATCCCACTTCTGATAATGGCGATTTATATTTATTTTAACTAAAAAAATAAACAGAATAACCACAATCTAGATTTTAATCAGTTAACAATAATTATAACCTCAAAACAAACTAAATACACAATTTCTAATACATATTTAAAATAACGACTTTAGACAATCTTACGAAACGATGTTATCACGACGGCTGCCGAAGACGAAGTAAGGGATGAGTACTGACCGCACACCGCTTTTATAGGCATGGCGGTAGGGTACTTCGAAACTAATAATTTGATGCTAACAGTATATTTATTCAAGCCTTCTTATAAGGCCCATTGTTAGAGACCTGCGGTTGGACACATTGCCCGTAGGACCGATGCCCGATGGGGCCGACGGGTTCACGAGTCGCGACCACGCACCGAAAGACGTAGCGTGGGTAGGCCCCCGACAAGGTGGACCGACGACCTGGTGAAGGTCGCGGAAAACCGCTGGATGCGGGAGGCGCAGGACCGGTCGTCTTGGAGAACCTTGGGGGAGGCCTATGTCCAGCAGTGGACGTCTTTCGGCTGAAATGATGATGATGATGATCCAAGTATGAGTGTGCGGGTTCGATCCCTGGTTAGGCAAGTACCAATGTAACTTTTCTAAAGTTATATATACTTTCTAAGTATATCTTAGACACCCATGACTGATTATTAGATAAAAGAAAACATAACAGGAAACCTGGACTTTAAGTCTGAGATCGCTAATACGCATTGAGCAAGCGTGGTGATTACGCTCAATCCTTGTCTGTATGAGAGGAGACCAGTAGGCCTAGTATGAGTTTTCAATACGAAACTCGTTCGATCGTATCGAGCGCGTTTGGCGCTCTCATTGGTTGAGAGTTCTTACGACCTTGAAGCTGACCAATCGCTGAGTCAAACGCGCTCGATACGATCGAACGAGTTTCGTAATAAAAACTCATACTAGGCCTACTGTGCCCAACAGTGGAACGATAAAAAGGTTCATGATGATGATAATGATATATTGACAAAGCTGTTCCAGGAATTCTCAATCAAGCAGTCAATTAGGGAATAGAAAAATTATTATAAATTGAGTATCATCACAACTAAATTTGTATTTGCAAACAGATTTCTAAATATAAACTTTCCGAACCCAACTTTAACGAAGGTACAAAACACCGATTCCTAATTAATGGTCCCTGGGGCTAAGCAATTGATACTTTTGGTTTGTATTTGAATTTAGAAATTGGTTTATATGTTTTTGAATAATTTTATTTCTTATTTTTTTTTTTAAATTATTAATGTAAATGGTCAAAATATGGGCGAAGCTCTTTGTCACCGCCGGCATTCCAGCTGTATTAGAACCCGGTTTGGCACGTGATGATGGCAAGAGACTGAATGGTATATCTTTATATCCATGGACTTTAGTGTGGAACGGAACGGGTTTTGAGTTTTGATACAGGTACGGCATCCCATCTTTGGATCCCATCTTTCGGAGTTTTTATTTGCTTATGTTTTGTTATAAGGGTTATCAGTTATATCAAAACTCGTATTGCAAGACCAACATCATTAAGGGTGAGCGATAAATTATTTAATCGCTCTCATCCATGCCATGAATATCGAATGCAAATGTTTGCGATCCAATTTCGAATCGATTCCATTAATTATTATCGTGATGACAACGCTGATTAGCTAATGTTTTAGTTGTTCTAGTTGCTTGGTATTTGGCATGTAATTAATGCATAATTGCTACACAACTGTCGACAAAGTCGGTTTTGAATGCTTTGATCATAATTATTGCATTGGCCGCGGGGCTTTTCTAATCAAGCCTGTATTGTTCAAAAAATTGCTTTTAGAAAAAAAAAAATTGTTAAAAGGTTATTTCTCCAGATTGCTATTTCATTAATATTCATTATTATTTCTATATATTTCGTGAAATCCGGGTTGATAACCAAAACTCATGATTTGATGTAAAATATTATTAAGTTGTATGCATATTTTAGTCTGATTATCGTTACAAAACAAACATTCTATTTTACTGGTCAATTAACAAAACACCAACCACCACTAAACAGTGTTCAACGACCATTTAAAATGAATATATAATTGCCACTGAAATGCTATAAAATATGTGGTATGATAATAATAATATTTATTTATTTTCTCACCATAATATCCATATAAAATAATAACAAAATAAAAATAATGTTGTTCAGTTATGGACTTATACAAAAATACTGTGGGAGACTGGTACCTAAGCTAAGCCGAAGCCTGAACTTCAGGCCACCAGGGTCTCCACCCCAGATATACATTTTTATTATAGCTTCCCGTACACTAAAATTAAACAGTTATTTAAATTTTACATATAGGAAGGAGTTTTTGTGGGGAGTGTGTGGATATTATGTAAGGTTGGTAAATCATGCCACCTGAATTCAGATGGAATCCAAAAATAATCAATCCATTGACCACGAAACAGGATGGTTTGTATCAAAACTAATGCTGACCACAAAATCAACCGGCGCAGTTCGCCAACCAACCTCATCGAAACAGTACAGCTATGTTAATTATCAAATGTAATTGCGTCAGCCGCAACTGAACAATCGTTTCAGATTTGTTCGTTTTACTAATTAAATTCTATTTGTATGGACTGATTACGGTGTGGGTTTAGGAAATAGAACTGTCTCATTGATTTACTTCCTAACTAAGTCAGTGTTGATGAGGTGGTTTCAATTACAACTGGGTTTAAAAGTTCAGTAGTATACGGAAAGTAATTCTAATAGGTTAGTTAGGTAAGGTTATTCTGTCCTCACTGGCCAACTTTTGACTGGCTTGGGAGGAGAAAGGGTTCCATGATGTTGCGTGTAACACAGGTGCTCTTGGTTCAAGGTTGTATCTGAAGTACCTGTGTCACATAAACACGGGGCATGACACGTGGTGTCACCACTGCGTCGACTGCCGGACGGACATGGTGAGGCATACGCTGGCAGAGTGTGCCCCTTGAGAGGCGCCGCACCGTGGACTCATCTCAGAAGTGGCCTGATACCGCTGCCGGCCGACAATCGAGTTGATGATCGGCAGCCAAGCATCCTGGGACTTGGTAATTTCCTTATGCTAAATAATCGTCTTGCAGAAGGAGAATGCGAGAAGGATCTCGTCTACACACTCGACCCGCAGAAGACGCGTCTGGCGTTGGTAGATAGCGAGAGGCCCTCTTACAGCCCCCCTAAATGGGTCCTAATTCAGGCTAGGGGACGTTTATCGCTCCCAAAACATCAGGACATGAGATAGCGGCGAAGTGTGTCATGCGAACTCGTCGGGTGGCGACGCATTGGGAGTTTGTCCAGCACTAGACGTTTTTTTTGCATTTAATCAAGATGAATCTATAGACAAGTTTAACCTAACTATACGTCGGTTTTGTAGGTCAATCCAGCTTAGAGCACAATTAGTACAATGTTAGATTTTTGATGGGTACTTACTATAGATACATTCTCAAATCTCACGTATGATGGATGAGTTATCATTAAATATAAAAATAAAATAAAAATATAAATAAATATAAATATATACGGACAAATCACACATATTGAGCTAGCCCCAAAGCAAGTTCGAGACTTGTGTTATGGGATACTAACTCAACGCTACTATATTTTATAATAGATACATATATAGATAAACATCCAAGACCCAGGCCAATCAGGAAAAGATCGTTTCCCATCATGACCTGGCTGGGGATCGAACCCGGGGCCTCCATGTCGCAGTCAGGCGTGGTGACCGCTGCGCCACGGAGACCGACATAAGAATTAAGCAAATACTTTGTACGTATTTTTTGTTCATCTTGTTTTGTCTAGTAATGTGCATATACATAAATCGTTAAATAATAAAAAATATAATATTTAATAATCGTTAAATAAATTATTTATAATAATACAATATTCAAACATATTTCCTGCAGATGTTCATAGTTCTCACAAACAATTACACCACATCTTGCCTTATCTCTAAGCAAAATAGTGTGTAAGGACCTGACAATGAATATAACGCACACATAAAACGTGTTTAGGGGTTGTTCTACATAATCTGGCAAAAGTGATCGACCTCGAACGATGCCATCATCGTTAACCCATGGAACAACATATGATAATGACGCCGAGAGCAATCAGCAGATTAATATCTATATCTTGTTTGTATGCTAAGTACTTACGCGTTTAGTGGTCAGGGGTATTGTATAGAGCTGCTAGTCTCCCTTTTGTATGTTGTTATTATTTTTTTTTGTAATATTTGTATATGGAAATGCAAAGTGTTGCAAAAACTACGGAACTAACGTGAACCGTGTCAAATACCGTTAGATATACAGTATGTTAAGAAAACCCTGTCCGGCCCATAAGGATAATAAAGGTTAGGTAAACACATGACTAAATATAATATAAAATTTTACGTATTCATCATAGTACCAATACAATTGAATTTTGAAATAAACTTTTTTTCCCGCGAATTAATTCCAATTTCCCCGAAATTTGGTAATTTTTAAAAAGTGACAACACCGGTATTATTATGAGCGAATAGCGATGCGACCACGTGCCGCATGCCCTGTAGCCCGCCCCACGCGGGCGGCAGGCGAAGGGTGGTTATCGCGCATTTATTAAGTTACCTCTTTTTTCGAAGTAATATTTATTTTTTTAGGGGGATTTTTTTTTTTAAGTTTAGCCCGGTTTTGTATGCATTAGTAGAATCAGTTATCGATAGCTAACAACGCCTTCACGGGTCGGACAGGGTTTTCTTAACATACTGTATAAAGGATTAAAATAATTTAAAATATTTAAAATATCTAAGGTAAATTTAAAAAAATCTGACACAGGGAAACAAACTGATTTGAAAACTGTAGGTAATCATAGATTCAGTACATGAATCTGAAGTAAAAAAAAATGCTGGTATTTTGAGCACGTAGATAGGATTGGTTTTTTGTATAAAAACACAGATTTTTTGTAAACCATTATAGTTTTCTATCTATATTCAAATTTTATTTATGTTTAAAAGTTATATTATATTATAAGTTATAGAAATCATCATTATCATTAATCCATTGCTGGACATACCTAGGCCTCTTTTCTCGCACACCATTCTACTCGATTTTCCGAAACAAATCTCAACTTTATTTTGATATCAGAGTGACTATTGAATGCATTCATTGTTCATTATTGAAAAAGTTTTAAAAATGTCCAAAGCTGTAGCGTATACTGTGCAGGATTTAAAGTTATTTTTCCATAAACTCAAATTTATTTACATTTTGGCGAATAAGTTGCAATGTTATTTTGTAAATATGTGCTTAAGTCTTGATTACAGTTTGAGCGTCTACGACCCTGTCAACCAGTAGACCAGAAAAGTTAGTTTATTTCTTAGATACTAATGCTGTTTAGTAAAATGAAGTATCGTTAAACAAACTAAGTTTCTTTAGAGTTTTAAAATACGCTACTTTCGGCACTAAAAGTTATCGTCAAAGTTTATAAAAATATGTACGAGAAGGGTAGCAAAAGGCTGACGTGTAAAAAGGCTTTGTAAATGTATACTTTGTAAAAGTCGTAGTTTACGGAAACGTTGTCTGACGGGCGGACTACGGAACTATTGCGGAGTTAAAGTTTCGACGTGCGCAGAATAATTGTTGCTATAACCCCTTAAATGGTTTTTTATGTACTTAGTTTCGAGCACATGAGACATTATTTATGATATGAGTTGTAAAACTCAAACGCTGAAACACTGAATTGTTGGCCGTACAGTGATTGCTCATATAGGGCCTCATTGGGAGGCTGACAAATAATGCTTGAAGGGAGGACTATGCTTGAAGTTTCCCTTCACGATCGAATCAGAAATGAAGAGCTCCGACGAAATGCCAAACTGGCAGTGCACAATGCTTGCATAATAAATAGCAGGTGGGTGCCTAAAGGTGACAACTGCTTCTGTCCTGTTCTGTGATTCTTGCATCCAGTGGATTCGCAGATATCCAGTTTGATTTCTACGAATCCTGAGGAAGAAGTACGTAACCTGTTAAAGTGTTAGTACTTATGGGAAGCATATGACCAGCAGTACACATTCTTTGACTGAAATGAATGATGAATTTTAAAATCTAAAGTCGTTGATTTCATTACATTTTTGGTCAAAAGTCGTATTTACGGTGGTCCAGCAAACCATTACCGAACCATAAAGACAACATTGTATCTGATCTTGGTGGTTGTTAACTTGTGGTTGATCAATGAGATTACCAATTAGAAAACTTATACCCCTTCATTCATAAACGTACGTAACGAATTTTAATCATCGTTTATGGATAAACCTCATAAATACTATGGTATTTATTCATAAACGATGATTAAAGTTAAATGACGTGCAAACGTCAATAATGTATGGTTGAACTGTCGCTAATCACTAATTAATTTTAAGCAACGTTTACGGATACAGGGTGTCTCTAACTTATTCAGAAAGAAATACAGTAGATACATTACGTAACTTCACCTTGTCCTAATGGGGAGAGGCAGGAATAGGGGTGTTTATTGGGTTAAAAAAAATTGATTCTATTTAGTCCGTCATTCAAATTATAGAAAAATATATGATACGTGTTTGGTTTGGCTAAAATTAAACAGTTATTTAAATTTTACATATAGGAAGGAGTTTTTGTGGGGAGTGTGTGGATATTATGTAAGGTTGGTAAATCATGCCACCTGAATTCAGATGGAATCCAAAAATAATCAATCCATTGACCACGAAACAGGATGGTTTGTATCAAAACTAATGCTGACCACAAAATCAACCGGCGCAGTTCGCCAACCAACCTCATCGAAACAGTACAGCTATGTTAATTATCAAATGTAATTGCGTCAGCCGCAACTGAACAATCGTTTCAGATTTGTTCGTTTTACTAATTAAATTCTATTTGTATGGACTGATTACGGTGTGGGTTTAGGAAATAGAACTGTCTCATTGATTTACTTCCTAACTAAGTCAGTGTTGATGAGGTGGTTTCAATTACAACTGGGTTTAAAAGTTCAGTAGTATACGGAAAGTAATTCTAATAGGTTAGTTAGGTAAGGTTATTCTGTCCTCACTGGCCAACTTTTGACTGGCTTGGGAGGAGAAAGGGTTCCATGATGTTGCGTGTAACACAGGTGCTCTTGGTTCAAGGTTGTATCTGAAGTACCTGTGTCACATAAACACGGGGCATGACACGTGGTGTCACCACTGCGTCGACTGCCGGACGGACATGGTGAGGCATACGCTGGCAGAGTGTGCCCCTTGAGAGGCGCCGCACCGTGGACTCATCTCAGAAGTGGCCTGATACCGCTGCCGGCCGACAATCGAGTTGATGATCGGCAGCCAAGCATCCTGGGACTTGGTAATTTCCTTATGCTAAATAATCGTCTTGCAGAAGGAGAATGCGAGAAGGATCTCGTCTACACACTCGACCCGCAGAAGACGCGTCTGGCGTTGGTAGATAGCGAGAGGCCCTCTTACAGCCCCCCTAAATGGGTCCTAATTCAGGCTAGGGGACGTTTATCGCTCCCAAAACATCAGGACATGAGATAGCGGCGAAGTGTGTCATGCGAACTCGTCGGGTGGCGACGCATTGGGAGTTTGTCCAGCACTAGACGTTTTTTTTGCATTTAATCAAGATGAATCTATAGACAAGTTTAACCTAACTATACGTCGGTTTTGTAGGTCAATCCAGCTTAGAGCACAATTAGTACAATGTTAGATTTTTGATGGGTACTTACTATAGATACATTCTCAAATCTCACGTATGATGGATGAGTTATCATTAAATATAAAAATAAAATAAAAATATAAATAAATATAAATATATACGGACAAATCACACATATTGAGCTAGCCCCAAAGCAAGTTCGAGACTTGTGTTATGGGATACTAACTCAACGCTACTATATTTTATAATAGATACATATATAGATAAACATCCAAGACCCAGGCCAATCAGGAAAAGATCGTTTCCCATCATGACCTGGCTGGGGATCGAACCCGGGGCCTCCATGTCGCAGTCAGGCGTGGTGACCGCTGCGCCACGGAGACCGACATAAGAATTAAGCAAATACTTTGTACGTATTTTTTGTTCATCTTGTTTTGTCTAGTAATGTGCATATACATAAATCGTTAAATAATAAAAAATATAATATTTAATAATCGTTAAATAAATTATTTATAATAATACAATATTCAAACATATTTCCTGCAGATGTTCATAGTTCTCACAAACAATTACACCACATCTTGCCTTATCTCTAAGCAAAATAGTGTGTAAGGACCTGACAATGAATATAACGCACACATAAAACGTGTTTAGGGGTTGTTCTACATAATCTGGCAAAAGTGATCGACCTCGAACGATGCCATCATCGTTAACCCATGGAACAACATATGATAATGACGCCGAGAGCAATCAGCAGATTAATATCTATATCTTGTTTGTATGCTAAGTACTTACGCGTTTAGTGGTCAGGGGTATTGTATAGAGCTGCTAGTCTCCCTTTTGTATGTTGTTATTATTTTTTTTTGTAATATTTGTATATGGAAATGCAAAGTGTTGCAAAAACTACGGAACTAACGTGAACCGTGTCAAATACCGTTAGATATACAGTATGTTAAGAAAACCCTGTCCGGCCCATAAGGATAATAAAGGTTAGGTAAACACATGACTAAATATAATATAAAATTTTACGTATTCATCATAGTACCAATACAATTGAATTTTGAAATAAACTTTTTTTCCCGCGAATTAATTCCAATTTCCCCGAAATTTGGTAATTTTTAAAAAGTGACAACACCGGTATTATTATGAGCGAATAGCGATGCGACCACGTGCCGCATGCCCTGTAGCCCGCCCCACGCGGGCGGCAGGCGAAGGGTGGTTATCGCGCATTTATTAAGTTACCTCTTTTTTCGAAGTAATATTTATTTTTTTAGGGGGATTTTTTTTTTTAAGTTTAGCCCGGTTTTGTATGCATTAGTAGAATCAGTTATCGATAGCTAACAACGCCTTCACGGGTCGGACAGGGTTTTCTTAACATACTGTATAAAGGATTAAAATAATTTAAAATATTTAAAATATCTAAGGTAAATTTAAAAAAATCTGACACAGGGAAACAAACTGATTTGAAAACTGTAGGTAATCATAGATTCAGTACATGAATCTGAAGTAAAAAAAAATGCTGGTATTTTGAGCACGTAGATAGGATTGGTTTTTTGTATAAAAACACAGATTTTTTGTAAACCATTATAGTTTTCTATCTATATTCAAATTTTATTTATGTTTAAAAGTTATATTATATTATAAGTTATAGAAATCATCATTATCATTAATCCATTGCTGGACATACCTAGGCCTCTTTTCTCGCACACCATTCTACTCGATTTTCCGAAACAAATCTCAACTTTATTTTGATATCAGAGTGACTATTGAATGCATTCATTGTTCATTATTGAAAAAGTTTTAAAAATGTCCAAAGCTGTAGCGTATACTGTGCAGGATTTAAAGTTATTTTTCCATAAACTCAAATTTATTTACATTTTGGCGAATAAGTTGCAATGTTATTTTGTAAATATGTGCTTAAGTCTTGATTACAGTTTGAGCGTCTACGACCCTGTCAACCAGTAGACCAGAAAAGTTAGTTTATTTCTTAGATACTAATGCTGTTTAGTAAAATGAAGTATCGTTAAACAAACTAAGTTTCTTTAGAGTTTTAAAATACGCTACTTTCGGCACTAAAAGTTATCGTCAAAGTTTATAAAAATATGTACGAGAAGGGTAGCAAAAGGCTGACGTGTAAAAAGGCTTTGTAAATGTATACTTTGTAAAAGTCGTAGTTTACGGAAACGTTGTCTGACGGGCGGACTACGGAACTATTGCGGAGTTAAAGTTTCGACGTGCGCAGAATAATTGTTGCTATAACCCCTTAAATGGTTTTTTATGTACTTAGTTTCGAGCACATGAGACATTATTTATGATATGAGTTGTAAAACTCAAACGCTGAAACACTGAATTGTTGGCCGTACAGTGATTGCTCATATAGGGCCTCATTGGGAGGCTGACAAATAATGCTTGAAGGGAGGACTATGCTTGAAGTTTCCCTTCACGATCGAATCAGAAATGAAGAGCTCCGACGAAATGCCAAACTGGCAGTGCACAATGCTTGCATAATAAATAGCAGGTGGGTGCCTAAAGGTGACAACTGCTTCTGTCCTGTTCTGTGATTCTTGCATCCAGTGGATTCGCAGATATCCAGTTTGATTTCTACGAATCCTGAGGAAGAAGTACGTAACCTGTTAAAGTGTTAGTACTTATGGGAAGCATATGACCAGCAGTACACATTCTTTGACTGAAATGAATGATGAATTTTAAAATCTAAAGTCGTTGATTTCATTACATTTTTGGTCAAAAGTCGTATTTACGGTGGTCCAGCAAACCATTACCGAACCATAAAGACAACATTGTATCTGATCTTGGTGGTTGTTAACTTGTGGTTGATCAATGAGATTACCAATTAGAAAACTTATACCCCTTCATTCATAAACGTACGTAACGAATTTTAATCATCGTTTATGGATAAACCTCATAAATACTATGGTATTTATTCATAAACGATGATTAAAGTTAAATGACGTGCAAACGTCAATAATGTATGGTTGAACTGTCGCTAATCACTAATTAATTTTAAGCAACGTTTACGGATACAGGGTGTCTCTAACTTATTCAGAAAGAAATACAGTAGATACATTACGTAACTTCACCTTGTCCTAATGGGGAGAGGCAGGAATAGGGGTGTTTATTGGGTTAAAAAAAATTGATTCTATTTAGTCCGTCATTCAAATTATAGAAAAATATATGATACGTATTTGGTTCTATCAAATCAATCATCATCATCATCATCATCAACCTTTTTACCGTCCCACTGCTGGGCACAGGTCTCCTCTCATACAGAGAAGGATTGAGCGTAATCACCGCGCTTGCTCAATGCGGGTTGGCGATTTCAGACTTAAAGTCCAGGTTTCCTCAAGATGTTTTCCTTCACCTTCAGTCATTGGTGTCTAAGATATACTTAGAAAGTACATATAACTTTAGAAAAGTTACATTGGTACTTGCCTGGCCTGGAATCGAACCCGCGCACTTATACTTGAGAGGCTGGCGTTTTAACCTAGTGGTTAAAACGCCAGCGCGCCAAAATTTACAAATATAAAAGGCATCAAAGATCAGTTCAACGCACTGTATCTACATTTTTTGTTTATATGAAAAAAGAAAAAATACGTGTCTATTTTTTTTGGAAATCTGACTGAGGAACTAATTAGACTATTACAGAACGCCATCTGCCACGATCCCATTCTCTTGCCTCGTTAGCATTCTCTTAGTACGCACAATACAGGGGAAAAAATAATCAGTACGCCAACTGTTACCACGAATCCAGCAATTATAATTCTAGACCCAAGAGCATAAGAATTTTATGTCGGTTATAAAAAAAAAGAAAAAAAAAACACAAAACAGCACATGAAACAGCTGCTGTTCTTTAATTTTTTTACTGCCTAAATTTTTACGCTAGGGCACTAGTGTACTTTTGTTTCTGTTGGAATATAAAATCGGAGGGGTTTTTAATTTTTTTCTTGTGTGTAATATCTCTATATAGATAAATTAGTTGCCACAGAGCATTCTTCGGGACAATCAAGATATGCTAATAGTCTTCTTTGATAGTCAAACTCGTGATGAGTTCTACGTCATGTATGGTCATCAGCAGAGATATCGGACTAAGATTGGTGGAACTAAGATAGTAATTGTGCATATTGTTTTTATGACATCAGTAAGTGGCACTTATTATACTATTTTATTTAGATTGTTGTTTCTAATCAAATCAAATCAAAAGTTTTTTATTCAAATCAAGCTGAGAATCAGCACTTTTTGAACGTCAATATTACAGAAGACAGTCCCCACAAAAAGCGCGCCCTTTGCCCTTGTGCTTTCGCTGGGAAGAAGAAGTGGCGGAACAAACTCCCCAGCAGCACAGCTGTCGGTTCATTTAAAAAAAAGCACATGACTTTATACAAGACTATGTACTCGTATAGTAATGAACACACAGCACATAGAACTGCTGCATTCCGTGGAAGTTTCAAATTCGCTGCCTCTCGTTGCTGGAACGATTTGCCACCTCCTTTTCGTGCTATAAAGACGGTTAGTAGTTTTAAATCAAAATTCAAGCAGTATTTACTACAAATTCAAAAAGATACCGAATTTTGAACCTACCCCTGATTGCACGCGGCTGGCATTGGTGGTCCAATCGTTTAGCGGTGATTGTCTGTTGGAATACTGTGTGTTCTTTCTTGTATGGTGTAGCATGTTGGGTCATCCTCCGGTTTCCAGTTCCAGGGACTCGTCTCTCACAAACTACTCACTGATGCTAAGATAAAACACCGACACATAACTGTTCGTAACATTATACGTATGGAGCATTTTGTAACTCAATTGTGTGGTAATAATTAATTCTAATACAAATTATTTATAAATGGTAATAGTAATCAAACAATGTAAACATTGATGTATGTTGGCTTGGATGCGCGTGCGACAAATCACAAACCACAGACTATGTTAGGAAATGCTGAATTTCAAATTGGAATTTGATGTATGTCATTTTTGAGGAAGATATTCTCGTAATTCTTATATATCCCGTATTTTGCTTTTATATTTTTGTTTGTTTGTTTAAACTGTACTCTCACGATATACAATTGGATTTACTTTTTATATCTTTTATTATTAGGTATTTTTTTTTATTTTTCATTTTTACTGTAATTTAATTGTTTGTTGCATCGGGTGACGTCTGTACGTCGACGCCGGCTGTCGCTGAAAACCAGCGCTGGGCTCTGTTTTTGCATAGAGTCGCAGCATAATGCTGAGCGACAGCCGTTTTGCGTGAATGTGACGCATGTTTCCCTCAACTATTTCTTATTTTTTTTTTATGTTTTTTGTAAACTCTTGCGTCATTTTTATTGCAAATAAACGTTTTTCTTTCTTTCTTTCTTTCAACACAACCATAAAATGAAATTATTTACCATATGTCATCTAGCCACGCCAAAATCCCGAAAATCTGACAAACAGTTTCACCAAGCGGTATCGTATTACCCAGTAACTGGGTTGTGGAGGTCAGATAGCTAATCATCATCATCATGTTCATCTCAGCCGAAAGACGTCCACTGCTGGACATAGGCCTCCCCCAGGGATCTTCACGATGACCCGTTCTGCGCCTCACGCATCCAGCGGTTTCCGGCGACCTTCACCAGGTCATCGGTCCACCTTGTCTTCGTTGTTCTGCGTCTTCCGGTACATGGTCGCTACTCGAGAACCCGTTGGTCCCATCTTCTCGTCCAAAATACCGCAGTGTCTCAAGACAAAAGTCTTCGACTAGTATGTGTTGCCAGTGATGACTTATGGAACTGAGATGTGGTCTCTAACAGTGGGCCTTATAATCAAGCTCAAGGTCATTCAAAGAGCAGTGTAGAGGGCTATGATTGGGGTTTCACTGCGTGGTCAAATTAGGAATGAGGAAATCTGCAGAAGAACGGGAGTAACCGACATAGCCCTAGGCATCCGAATTTCTCGGTGGTAGGCCATAACATCGGCCGCCGGCAGAAGTTACTACCCACCAGACAAAGTCTTGCTGTCAAGCGGTTTGTCGTGTTCCGGCATGATGTCCGTACGGAGGACGGGCCTGAGCAGTTGTGTTGCGATGTGTGCCGGATACGATGCGCCAAATGTTGTTGTGTTGGGAGTTTGGTCGTGGAGGATCTTCAGATCAATCTCCCTTTGGCGCAGCATCGTTGGTCGTGTTGTTGGGTTTAACATTGCATCACCTCGCTCAACTGCCGTCTTCCTTCAAGTTTTTAATTATTTCTTCCAAGTTTATAATTATTTAAAAAAATAAAAATGCACTACTAAAGTGGCAGTGGGCCGGGCACATTGCAACACTAAAGTGGCAGTGATCCGGGCACATTGCAATGCTAAAGTCGCAGTGGGCCGGGTACATTGCAACACTAAAGTGGCAGTGCCCCGGGTACATTGCAACAATAAAGTGGCAGTGGGCCGGGTACATTGCAACAATAAAGTGGCAGTGGGCCGGGTACATTGCAACACTAAAGTGGCAGTGGGCCGGGCACATTGCAATACTAAAGTGGCAGTGCCCCGGGTACATTGCAACAATAAAGTGGCAGTGCCCCGGGTACATTGCAACAATAAAGTAGCAGTGGGCCGGGTACATCGCAACACTAAAGTGGCAGTGGGCCGGGCACATTGCAATACTAAAGTGGCAGTGGGCCGGGCACATTGCAATACTAAAGTGGCAGTGGGCCGGGTACATTGCAACACTAAAGTGGCAGTGGGCCGGGCACATTGCAATACTAAAGTGGCAGTGGGCCGGGTACATTGCAACACTAAAGTGGCAGTGGGCCGGGCACATTGCAACACTAAAGTGGCAGTGGGCCGGGCACATTGCAACACTAAAGTGGCAGTGGGCCGGGCAATTGCTCGTAAGACCGATGGACTATCGCTTCATGTAAAATACTGGTATTCAGCGGAATTGAGCTAGACTGGAAGACCAACATTATGGGGGAAAAGCAGTTGATGATAAGAAGAAAGTACCTGCACCAAAAAACTTTGACTACCTTTTATATAAATTATAAACTAGCGCTTAACCGCAATCCTGCCTGATGGTAAGCAGTGATGCAATCTTTGATGGTAAAGTACGCTAGTTTATTAAGACCCTATTCACTCTAGCCTTGAAGATACTTAAATTGTAGTCCGACGAAAACACCGCCGCTGGCAAATTGTTCTAGTCCCGCGATGAACGCGGTATAAAAGAAGACGCGAAACTGGAGTTAAGGGTGGATACTCGCCATGCAACGGGTCGTCCGATGATGGAACGGCGATGGGGGAATTAAATCATGCAGTCCACTCGCACACTCTCCAAAATACATTCTATAGAACACCGACAGGCTGGCTATTCTTCGCCTATGCTCCAGGCTTTGGAGATCATTTCGAGCTCTAGCCAATTAGCCTCTTCGCATGCCTCTCCACCGAATCCGTACTAGCCAGGTAGCATCTTGCAGTACCAGCCCAAATGTGGCTGCAGTACTCCACACACGAACGGACCTGTTCTATGTTGACATTCTGCTGACAGCCATTTTTAAGGTGCGGCACCCAAAGGGTTCCAATGGGCTTAATCTCATGTAGGTAGACGCTTGAAATATTCTGAGTATTTCTATTACTAAGTATTCAAATGTATTTCTATTCCTACTGTGGCAATAAATACAATGCTATTTTCTGAAAGAAGCCTTTCGCATCGTCTTTTATACCGCGTACATCGAATACTGGAACAAATTGCTGTACCATCAACGATTGCATCACTGCTTACCATCATATGGAATCGCAGTCAAGCATTAGTTTATAACATAAAGAATAGTTAATAAACAAAGAAAATAGCTCTCTTAAAAGTGTTTTATTTTGGCGTGTTTTTCTTTCTTTTGTTTTATCCAACTGTTTATGTGCGAGTCCAACTCGTAGTTCGCCAGCTTCATTCATCAAGGTTCATCTCCAAGACAACTGTAAAACAAAGTAAACCCCAGTGAATTAACTTCAACCCAGATTTTGATGTCTCACCCATTAGGGTGAGATGTTGAACAGCCACTAGAAATGTAGACAAGTGACAACTTGTTACAGACATTAAAGTTATCCTTCAGACCTTCTAGTAAAGCATTAAGTAAAGCCTCAAATTTTATGTCCAATACAGATGCCAGTACTGCTCAAACGAAGTGCCCATTCGGCGCATACGTTGGCTTGTTTTACGGTACTTCGAATTTCAGACATTAATGCTGCAGCCTGATTGAAGTACTGGCAATTATTTAATATTCTGCGAGAATTATGGATTTTAAACTGGGTTTGTGGAACTTTGTTGTCGGATTTGGTGTGTTTGTTCCGTGTACGCATAATGTCCTAAAGCTAAACAGGTCACAGGAAGGAATGTACTGCCAAAATCACGTATTGGCAATAGATTGTAAGTATTTTATACATGGCAACTTAGAGAAAACCGTAGAAATAAAGCGAAAAATGACGTAAAAGAGTATCTATTAATGACACTTATAGCTCTGTACCGGATCCGTTAACGGATCAGGATGACGCCGGTGTAGGTATGGCAGTACAAGTAAAAGACATCGTCTATGGGTAACTTAATTGATAAAATATATAAACAAAAATTCGCACCTTATAATCAAAGGTACCCTTCATATGGGCGGAAGTTACGGGTATATAACGAAGAAACAAATAATATTTATTTATTTATTTATTTTTTTAAATTGTACCTACCAGTCAATCATAGGTGGTGAAGAGATTAGTAGCAGGTGCTTTAAATGAAAACATTATAAAGAAAACATACTCTTAACACTATAAAGGGTGTATCTGACATCGACGCACAAACGAGTACCATGGATCCAGTACATGATTCTGAACCCCCCAGTGGTAGAATTTTTCGTCTGCTTTTTCATGATTAACAAAAAAAATATATGTAGTTTTTTCACTTTCGACCATTCATAAATACTATACTTTTATAACCCAATAAGATTTTAAAGTAAACATTAATTAATTCGCTAATTACACAAAAAAGCACAATGAAAACAAAACTCGAAAAACTATCTTATCAGCTGATTTAATAGATTTCATATCAGGGATCACCGTCATACGTACAAACTCGTACGGTGGCACGCTTGCAACGTTCAAAGGCCGAGCCGACACATTTTTTAAACACTGTTATTTCTATAACCGCTCATTAACGACATAAATGACTATCATAATTTTATTAGTGGCATGGGGTGTAGCCTTTTCGCGAAGTTTGCGTTTCGATGTCAGATACACCCTGTATAAATAACGCAATAAAAGAAAATAGACGATATATTGACAAAAATTTTTAACAGTATCCAAGGTCTAATCATATTGAGAGGATAAATGAAAGGCGACTAGCAAAAGGCAGAAGTGAGAAAGAACGCCCTAAAACATAAATATGGTGACCATATTAGTGATTAGAGAGAGTGTGTGTATGTAAAGAGTATGTATATATCGTAGCTGGTAGTGTTCTGTCATCATCATCATCATCATCATTTCAGCCGAAAGACGTCCACTGCTGGACATAGGCCTCCCCTAAGGTTCTCCACGACGACCGGTTCTGCGCCTCCCGCATCCAGCGGTTTCCCGCGACCTTCACCAGGTCGTCGGTCCACCTTGTCGGGGGCCTACCCACGCTACGTCTTCCGGTGCGTGGTCGCCACTCGAGAACCCGTCGGCCCCATCGGGCATCGGTCCTACGGGCAATGTGTCCAGCCCACTGCTACTTTAGTGTTGCAATTCTTCGGGCTATGTCGGTTACTCTCGTTCTTCTGCGGATATCCTCATTCCTGATTCGATCGCGCAGTGAAGTGTGTTCTGTAGTTTCTGTTTTTTTCTTTTTTTTAATTACCCCTGTATTGTAGGTGCGTTTACAAACATTTAAACTCACAACATTTATGTTGTGAGTTGAAACTAGACCTGACCTGAAACAACATTTTCAGCTTGGCAAAAAAGAGTAGAAAATATTGTCATAGGGGCGCCACTGTGCTGTTTGCATGGCAACCCGCTGCAACCGAATACTTCTAAAATAGTTTTGATACTTAGCCGACTTATTTTTGTTAGATAAATTTATCCAGATTATTTATCTATGTATACTAATATATAAAGCTGAAGAGTTTGTTTGTTTGTTTGAACGCGCTAATCTCAGGAACTACCGGTCCGATTTGAAAAATTCTTTTTTCGTTGGATAGCCCATTAATCCAGGAAGGCTTTAGGCTATACAATATCATGCTGCGACCAATAGGAGCGATGCAAAAAAAAAATCTATCGTAACCCGACCTGCAACGGAATCCTAATTACAATGACATTCATATTTAGGTAAGTATTTCTACGTTTACAACATTGTTTAAAGGAGAAAAAAAAACTTTGAATTATAACAACATTAATCTATTGTTATTACACTTCAAAAAAGGAGGTTATCGATTTGACCTGTATGTAAGCAATATTGTCAGAATTGCATAATTTTGAAGTCTGCCTATACTAGTTATGTACTGTAAAAAATCTTCTAAATATTCCACCCCACCATATAATGAATAATGAATGAATATATACGGACAAATCATACAGATTGAGCTAGCCCAAAAGTAAGTTCGAGACTTGTGTTATGGGATACTAACTCAACGATACTATATTTTATAATAGATACATATATAGATAAACATCCAAGACCCAGGCCAATCAGGAAAAGATCGTTTCCCATCATGACCTGGCCGGGGATCGAACCCGGGGCCTCCACGTTGCAGTCAGGCGTGTTGAACTCTGCGCCACGGAGACCGACCATATCCAAGCATTGACTAGAGCTGGTCGGCACAACCTATTTCGAGTGGTGCTCAGAGTTGAAATATTTCATATAACTGTATCAATATTAAATTTAAAACATATTACCACCCAGTGTTGATAAACTATACTTTTTATAGTGCTAAGAAGATGCATCTGAATTAAATAAATAGATTTTGTTATTTAGTCTATGGCTCCACCATTTCTTTTACATTTATAATGCAAATGATACAACAAATACATTATTACTATGTAACCATAGTCAAATTAGAAGTTGAGTACAAATCGAATATCCATGTACGAGTCACCAAAGTATCAAATAATCTAGGCGCACTATACGAGAGTAATGCAGACAAAATGTAAACATATTCTGTGTGCTCGATGTTTATTGTTTCAAATTTCCATTATTATTTCGTTGTATACGAAATAATAACAAATCGAAACAGCTTTGGGTTCATCGAACAAAACTTGTTTCAATATAGAACAACAAAACAAACTATTTCATAAATACACCTGTCCATACCAGCAGTTTTAGAGTAAAGATTGTTAAATTCGGAAAAAATAATTTGGGTCTCATGTTCCCCCAAATATTTTGCTGTACCTACATGTTATAAATAAACTGCAGCACCTCGAATGTAATTATTTATTATTCACATTAATTAATATCTTGTTTAATAAAAAATAATTGAACTTTGGTTAATGGGAAACCTCATTATCTTTGGAATAGACAAAAAATAGTTCCGTTTATACACTTTTTTGTCAAACCGTAGGTCATAATTTTTTTTTCTTTTTTTATAATTATAAACTAGCGCTTGACCGCAATCCCGCCTGATGGTAAGCAGTGATGCGATCGTTGATGGTAAAGCGCGCTAGTTTATTAAGAGCCTATTCACTCAGAAAAACTGAGCGAATAGGAAGAAAGACGGCAGTTGAGCGAGGTGTTGCAATGTTAAAGCTAACAACACGATCAACGATGCTGCGTCAAAGGGAGATTGATCTGAAGACCCTCCACGACCAAACTCCCAACACAACAACATTAGGCGCATCATACCCGGCACACATCGCAATACAACTGCTCAGACCCGTCCTCCGTACGGCTTCACCAGACATCATGCCGGAACACGACAAATCGCTTGGCGGCAAGGCTTTGTCTGGTGGGTGGTAACTTAACTTAACTTTGTTCCGTGTGGGAATTGCACTACTATGCCTACCAAAAAATACCTATGTACCTGTAAAAAATATTTGCTAAGATAAGTAGCATCAATACTTATTATTATCCTCTACTTGGACCACAAAGACACAAACTGGGAAACGGATTCATCCAAAGAAACATAATAACGAGATCTCAGAAACATTACTTTGTAGGAAAATCCTTTGAGATTACATAATTATACTTCACTCGATCTTTTGAAACGCTAATCTTAATATAACCGTGATTTCATATTTCAGTAATCTGATAAAGCTAACTCAATCGGAGTAATGTCTGGATTGTCTTATTTTATTGCGGTTTGGTTTTGCTTTGTGTTGTTAAGCCACTGACGGCTTTTGTGTTATAAATACTCATCTTACTTTAGTTTTACATGTAAAAAGTAAATCTTTATTGGTTTTCTCTTTTACGGCAAATTACGGCTGAATTCTAAAGGATAAGTCAAATGTAAATCCTCTTTGAATCGTCGAACTCAACTCCATATTTTTTTTTATTTTTTTATAAACTAGTGATTGACCGCAATCCCGCCTGATGGTAAGCAGTGAAGCAATCGTTGATGGTAAAGCGCGCTAGTTTATTAAGCCTATTCACTCGAAAAATATGAGTGAATAGGAAGGAAGACGGCGGTTGAGTGAGGTGATGCAATGTCAAGCCCAACAACAGAGGGACGCGAGGGGCGCGCTACGTCAGAGGGAGATTGTTCTGGTGACCCTCCACAAGCAAACTCCCGACACAACATTTGGCGCATCTTACCCGGCACACATCATAACACGACTTCTCAGACCCGTCGTCTACAATCAATTACATACAAGCAAATTTTCCGATACAAAAAATCCTTTCTAAATTTTTTTTTTTTTCGATACTAGATATCTGACACTTTACTACAAATTTACCCCGTAATATATTTAATACCCTTTCTTAACTGTATAAGTTTAAGTTTCGTTCGAAACTAAAAGGAGCCAAAGGAAGCCGAAAATTCGGTTACGTTTTCGTTATCGATAATTGTGTAGGGTAAGCTCAGGATAGTTGCCCCACTTTTCGAAAATGCTTAATAAATGCGAAATTTAAAATCTAATATTTTAGTATTGTGTTCTTTGAGAGATATTAAATACATTTCTTAATGTATTAAATTATCTAAATCGTTCTGATATAGACTGTGTATATTGTAATTTTCTGGACCTCTTAAAAATGGGATAGACGCCTACTGTGACGGATAGAAGACTTATCATGAAAAAGCTTCTGAGGATAAATGCCCGTATATAGTGGGGACTGACGACTTAGTCAAACATTGTCATAGATTTCTTCTGAAATCAAACACATATATTATTATAATCAGTCTTTATGGTGTTTTAACACAAATAAATATTGTCATCTATCAAACGATCACATAATTATTTCAATATTAGAAATAAATATGTAGGAACTTAAATACATCTTCAGTCTTATTTTCTTGAGTCTATCTTAAAAAGTATAATTAATTAGCTTTGATATCAGATTAAATAGGCAGGTAATTTAATTGTAGATAATTTGTTACTGAAGCATGTATTTTCAATTTCCCCCATCTTGTACAATAATAGGGATGTTTTCTGGGTAAAAAAAAAATGATTCTATTTAGTCCGTCATTCAGATTATAGAAAAAATATTGGCTACATTATTTCTATCTAAAAAGTTTCTATTATCTAAAAAGTGTAGCGTGCAGTGACGTCACACGAGTTTTCAACGCACTGTGTCGTCTTCATTTTTTGTTTGTGTGAAAAAAGAAAACCTATGTATCTAGTGTTTTTGGAAATCTGACTGACGGACTAATTAGTTTTGTTTAGTCAACTACCCTATTCTGATATCTAGTGTAATTTTCATGTAATCACTTTTGACATTTAGCACATGCGATCCAGTCCCATTTAGATTTTGTCGATGAATAATTTTCAAAATATTCTACACAATAGTTGTCTATTCATACTTACTTTCTTATTTTGCTAGTCCCACTTAGGGGTATCTATCCTAATAAAAAACGAGGCAACTATACTTTTTGTAGGGGAGAGATGCCCTTCTCTATAAAAACAAAAGATGAGCTTCAATTACTATAAAATCTATCAATTTACGTAATTAGAATAATAGAAAAAAAATTATATTACAAACGAGGGAAAAAAAAAACACTGTTGAAAGTACTTGCGAATCTTATTTTGGCGCCTTTGGTCGTGTCGCCGCGGAAGATTTTTACTCACACAGGCGAAACGCGTACGCTCCCGTCAACAGTCCACCCGGTCAAGGTTTGCAGGGTGAGGACTCATTACTTATAGTAAAATTTAGCTCTTACAGTACTTCTAACTTAGTCAAATAAAAATCGACTCATCTATTCCAGTGGGGCATCTAACCTGGACTTACCCTAACCTTGTTCTTAGGCCTACTAGCTAGTCCAAAGCAAAGAAGAGTCGTTTTAGACAAAAATACATATAATGTTTAAGCCTAACATTCTCAGAGTTTAGGAGACTATCTACAGACGGTAGATAGTCTCCTAAACTCTAGAATAATAATTGTATCTGTCGTCCTCAGTGGCGCAGCGGTCAACACGCCTTCTTGCGACGTAGAGGCCCCGGGTTCGATCCCCGGCCAGGTCATGATGGAAAACGATCTTTTCCTGATTGGCCTGGGTCTTAGATGTTTATCTACATATGTATCTATTATAAAATATAGTATCATTGAGTTAGTATCCCATAACACAAGTCTCGAACTTATTTTGGGGCTAGCTCAATCTGTGTGATTTGTCCGTTAATATTTATTTATCTACTTGAAAGTTGAGGCTTAGCGCTGCGGCTGTAGCGTGGTGTCACGTAACTTTCCAAAGGCCAAAACTCCTCGGAGAACGTCTCAAGATGTTAAGTTAAAGACTGATCTACTGCAAGATCATTTATATGTGCCATAACCTTTACAGAGTTTTATCCATTAGATTACATTAATAGTGACTTTCATAAACCAGGCAATTCAATACCTTTTGGTTATATCTACAGTATCTACTTATCAAAACGCGTAAGGGCTCTTTTGAACAGGCGCGACGCAAAGATTTTACGCAATGCCGGTAGAATAATTTACATGAAGTTTTCATAGAAATGAGAGCAGTGGTGGTCTCAGCCCTGATTTCCAAGTTGTAAGTTGTGGTTTGAACCTAGGTAGGCGCATAAAACATTATGAGGGTGCCGGATATCTCAACACGAAAACATCGAAAGCAATTTGATTTTCAAAAACCTACTCTGAACCTGCATAGTAGATTATTGCCAACTCCCTCTCGCAGATCGCGGTCCCAACAGTGGGAACCAAATACTAAAACAATATGTTAGATGGGAATATTATAATGCATATATAGTTTAATCGGAAATTTTGATTTTTGTCATGCATTTTGACGCGGCTGTGAAGTTTGATGCATTTTTCTTTAAAAACCATTAAAGGCTGTGAGTATTAGCTTCATTACACATATGAAAACAATCGAAACCGGTCAAGTGTGAGTCAGACACGCGCATAGAGGTTGCCTTACCACCGTACGAACAGTATACAGAGTGGTGCTAACAATACGACAATAAATTAAACATCATCGTGTACCTCAACACATTCTCAGTCTATCCATAAAAAATCATAAAAATATGTCCATTAGTTTAGTCACAGGAAATTATTTTTCATTTTTCACTTTTTCTACATGATGTACATGCTGATAAGGAAGCGCTTAAAGGTTAATGACCGCCGCATCCTGCGGGATCAAACTTAAATAATAATGGCGCGAAAAAAAGCAAGTCGATACAGGATGACGCTGTCGCCGAGCGGAGGTCAGTGAACCAATATTTTTAAAGGATGTTCTATTCCGTTTGCAATTTTATGCGATTTAGTTTGTTTGAATTTTTATTTTTTTTTATTTTTGATGCTAGGTTTTTTTCTATGTTTTAGGATTATTCCTATGAACCAGCATTGTTCATGTTTTCAATTATTGTCGTATTGTCAGCACCACTCTGTATAACACTACATATTCAAAGAAAACACATTTTGTATGGGGATCACCTTTAAATCAATTTTACCATTTATGTGCCTACGGTATATAAACAGGGAAGAGTATATTTTCTAGCAGAAAAAAATATGGTTCGAAAAGACATACATATATATTTTGTAAAAAAGAGCGAATCCTAGACTAACTTCAGTTGCAAATCCAACCTAATAGAGCATAAAGTTTCTGATTAGCTTAAGTATTGTATTAAATTTACCATATGGTAATATTAAAACATTTGCTAGATGTCTCTCCCTGTTTTTTTCGAATTTCCCTTTCTTGTGCCAGAAAGGGAAGTTCGAAAAAAACAGGGAGAGACCTTTGTCCAGGAATGGGACACAAGCACAATGTAGGCTGAAAAAAAAACTCTTTAAAAGAATAATTATAGATTATAATTTTCTAGCGGTGGTGTTTCCGTCTGACTACAATTTAAGTGTCTTCAAGGCTAGAGTGAATAGGCTCTTAATAAACGAGCACTTTACCATCAACGATCCATAGCATTGGCCGCCGGCAGAAGTTACCACCCACCAAACAAAACCTTGCCGCCAAGCGATTTGTCGTGTTCCGGCATGATGTCTGGTGAGCCGTACGGAGGACGGGTCTGAGCAGTTGTGTTACGATGTGTGCCGGGTACGATGCGCCTAATGTTGTTGTGTTGGGAGTTTGGTCGTGGAAGGTCTTCAGATCAATCTCCCTTTGGCGCAGCATTGTTGTTGTTGGGTTTAACACTGCATCACCTCGCTCAACTGCCGTCTTCCTTCCTATTCGCTCAGTTTTCCTGAGTGGATAGGCTCTTAATAAACTAGCGCGCTTTACCATCAACGATTGCATCACTGCTTACCATCAGGCGGGATTGCGGTCAAGTACTAGTTTATAATTATTTAAAAAAATGTAACCGTCCAACCGTTAAACACACAAATAAAGTAACTTAAAACCTTTTGCCCAAACAAGTTATAATGTTATTTACACATATCCTTTCCACCAAATATTTAAATTGCGTACCTCTATATTTTGGTCCATTATACTCTCAAAGATAAATTTTCCATTAGATGGCACAAAGAAAACGTCACACAGGCAGCGCAGGTAAATAAGCGTTTGACCGAAAGTCCGCGCAAAATCGGCGTCTTTCCCCCGTCCGAGACCCCAATAATGGCCTGTGCGTCCGAAATGTGGCCTCTGAATGTACCAATTTACCCTTCCAGGGGCCCGGCCGGATATCTCCGGGCAAAAGAGGCCATTCAATCTCCAGTATACCGGAAGGATCGCGTTATTTTTAAATGAAATGCTTAGATGACGCCCGTGACTTTTTTAACAGGTACTTTGTGACATCACCAAGGTTACATTACGTAATAACCATTGGATTATGGTTATGTTATGGAGATATTTTTGCTGTTATATTATGCGGAATTGTAAATAGATTTTCTGGCTTTATATGAGTTTTTGAATAGGCTTTCAAAACCATACGATTATGTGTTTTTTCTTCGATTTCCAAGGTTCAGTGCTAAAAAAATAGCTTATCTAAACAATTTTTTAATTGATAAATTGTTCTTTGAGATTTTTTTAAATGACTATTTTTTACTAGTTCTTTTGAATGTGCCAGGCAAGGCCAAAGCCTCCCTACTCTCATCTAGAGCTGTCATTTAGCAATCTTTAACAAAAGGGTCCAGATCATCCGGCCATACATAAAATAACCAAACAACTATTAAAAAAAGTTTAATTTTAGAACAAAACGGACACTCGTTCAAAATATAGAACATGCCACTATCAAACATTAATACTTAGAGCCTAAGCCAAATAAAGTTTAATAATAAAGACAGTTAGTTAACTTTTCAAGCCGAAAATCACGGCTAATAGAAATATTTAATAACAAAATACTATATTACAGTTCAAAATTAAATGGTAGACGGCAAGGGTTCCTGAGCCCTCGCCGGGTGCTACTAAAAGCCTGTCAGGGTCACTTTACCAACCTACTCAGAACGGCTTTGCATACCATTTACGTGAAACTACATGACTAATCGACAAACATACATTTTATCGCTGTAAACCTAATACATTACGGGCTTTCGTAAGTCAAACAAAACCAAGTATTTTGGCTAAACTTCAATGTATTTTGAACATTGTGTAAAGCACAGCTTCTGTTAGCCTTTGAGCTGCTTTCTTCGTATGAATATTATTTTCAGTACAGCGACCCGACATTCGTGCCATCTGTTGCTGGCAATTTTTATGTTTTATACTGCGTTATTAAAAACTAAAATATTCTTACATCTTGCGTTATTTTGTCTGAACTTATTCTCTTTTTGAGAGAGATAACTTTAGCTTTTGTTTAATAGATAAAATAATTAAATAAAATCCCTTGAAATTACTTTGGGAGAAATTTATTTTTGAACTAGTAATACCTCACGGTTTTGCTTACATTTCACACAAGGATCAATTGTGAGAATATCGGATTAAAAGGTATCTTATGTGTTGTAGTTTTAAGTCTAATTTTGATACTAAAATTCTTTGAGTAGATTTTGCATGAAAGAGTCACAAATTCAGAAACATCCTCGCAACTTTTCCCGTTTGTCTTACGTTGAATAAAAAGTCTTTTAGCATTATAGTCTGTATGAACTTAAAATAAAACTTTGGCTGTACTATTTGTATCTGGCTGGTATCATTGAAAATATTTCAATTTTAATAAACATATTTCAAATTGAAATTATGAAAATGTGTGATTTTCATTCGTTTTAAGTATCGTCAAGATGAGTGAATCTAATGAAGAAATTCGATATATTTTAAAAATTTACTACAAAAAGGTATAAATGTAACGCAAGCCGTGAAAAAATTATGGACCTAGTGTAGTGTCTGTGAGAGTAGCACAAATTTGGTTTAAGAGTTTTCAAACAGAAATTTTGGTGTTAAAGATGCACGTCGCTCTGGTCGCCCTATCTATTACTAATTAGTTAATATAATATAAAGCTGAGGAGTTTGTTTGTTTATTTGTTTGAACGCATTAATTTCAGGAACTACGGGTCCGATTTGAAAATTTCTTTTTGCGTTGGATAGCCTATTAATTCAGGAAGGCTTTAGGCTATAATTATAACATCACGCTGTCACCAATAGGAGCGGAGCATATAAATATACTTATCGAAATCTACGCGGGTGAATCCTCGCGGTGCAGCTAGTTACTGACAAAATGGATGCCATTCTTGAAAAAGTAGTTACGACGTAGCTAAAGAACTGAGTACAGTATTAATAAACAACTATTAATAACTTATATGGAAAAAATAAACAAGAAATGACATTTTTTACTGTTTAATTAATAACTCTGATTTAACTCGAGCTGGTCTCCAAAGCCTAGAGCACAGGCGTAGAGTAGCCAGCCTACGGTGTTCTATAGGATACATTTTAGGGAGTGTGCGAGGGAATTGCACGATTTAATTCCCCCATCTCCGTTCCACCATCGGACGACCCGTCGTACGGCGAGTTTCCACCCTTATGTTGTTAACACCTCTACGATCCGGACGAAGCGTTTCGCCTCCTCCTTTATATCGCGTACATCGAGGGACTGGAACAATCTGCCGGCGGCGGTGTTTCCGTCGGACTACAATTTGAGTGTCTTCGCTTTACCATCAACGATTGCGTCACTGCTTACCATCAGGTGGGATTGCGGTCAAGCGCTGGTTTATATTTTAATAAAAAATAAATAAAAAAAACTCGAAAAATATGAGTGAATAGGAAGGAAGACGGCGGTTGAGTGAGGTGATGCAATGTTAAGCCCAACAACAGAGGGACGCGAGGGGCGCGCTACGTCAGATGGAGATTGTTCTGGTGACCCTCCACAAGCAAACTCCCGACACAACAACATTTGGCGCATCGTACCCGGCACACACCATAACACAACTTCTCAGACCCGTCCTCAACAATCAATTACATACAAGCATATTTTCCGATACAAATGAACTAATGAACTGTGTACTCATTTGTGATTCTTTATTACGACGCAATAAAACCAAACTGCTGGGGCCTCGCCCAAGGATCTCCACGGCAACTGGTCCTGCACCTTCCGCATCCAGCGGTTTCTTCACTAGGTCGTCGGTCCACCTTGTCGAGGGCCAACCCACGCTGCATCTTTCGGTGCGTGGTCGCCACTCGAGAACCCGTCGACCCCATTGGGCATCGGTCCTACGGACGATTTCATCTTATTCTTATTTGTTTTATATCATCCAAAGGTTGTCTGTAAAAGACTTTGTAAAATTTTCGTATTTTTCTTCTGTCATTTATATTGTGTACTTACATAATAAATATTCCATTCTATTCTAAATTCGTTCAGTAGTTTTTACTGTGATTTATTATTTTATAAAAACATCGTTTTACTGAGATAGGACACTGGATATTTTATAACTTTTAATCAACTACTAACCAATACTCACGAGCAGCATTTTCTTTCCGAGAGAGAAAATTAATTCTCGGGAAAACTTTCCTTGATCAAAAGACTTACAAGAAAGTAGACAAACCACAGAGGCTCATTATCGGCAAGGATGCACATCTAATTATGTTTTTAGTTTTTTCGTGATATTTCTAATTAAGCAGGTTAAAAAAATGAGACGGACAGATGCCGCTAATTAAGAGTTCCCAAAACGACAATATCTTAAATGAGTCTGGTCGAACGAAGCGGATTACCTTGATTAAGAGTCCATTGCCTTTCTCTAAAAAAGTAGTCACATTCAATAAGAGTTCCGTACCACCAAAACTATTCTTGAATAAATTTCCGTATTTATAAATCTACACTAATATTATAAATAGGAAAGATTTGTATTTTTGTATGTAACGAATCAAAATGAAAAAGTACTGGACTGATAATAATAATTGTTTTTTTATTAGAAGGCTACATTGTTGCGAAGTGAGCGTTACCAAGGGACGCCGTGCGCTACCCCCAGGAATTTTTAAATTCTCTCAACCCCGCTGGGCTGCTGGTCCTCATGAACTGTCGTTAAAAGTTGGCACGCCGATAATGCTTCGATAATGCAACATGTGTAATGCATGAGACTTCTTATTAAGTAACTAAAAGATAATTTAATAGTAGCGAAGATTATCACCGGCCCTGCAGCTGGTGAATTAGCTCATATACCAAGAATGCCCATGATTCCTACTGATTTGCTTATACCCTTCAAAAGGTTCCGATTTCCAGTAATAATTTCTTTAGCACTAACGATAAACAAATCCGAGGGCCAAATATTCAAATTAGTAGAGATTGATTTACGAAAAGAATGTTTTACGCATGGGGAATTTTACGTTGCCCTATCACGGGTCGGGGCTCACGATCATCAGTATATTTTGTTACCTGAAAATAATTTAACGTCAAATGTAGTTTATAGAAAAGCTCTACAATAATCGCTTTAGTTATCTATCCTAAAACAATGGGTTGCACACTCCGGGACTGGCCGAAGTGAAAACTGAATTAAAAAAAAATACATTTAAATATTTTCTTTATTAACAACTTTAACATCCTCATAAAGACAATCTATGCAGCCTGCGGATAATGACTGCGTCGTGGATGATAGTGTCGATGTTTGTGAATTGACTTGGTAATTATTTTTCTGACCGTGTCTTCCCTGGATAGGCGTTTTGTAGCGGTAACCGACATCCACACAGGCGGAACTGCAGGCGAACGCTATGTAGTATAAAACAAAGTCGCTTTCTCTGTCCCTATATCCCTATGCTGTAATGTGTGTGTATGCTTAAATCTTTAAAACTACGCAACGGATTCTGATGCGATTTTTTAAATTAGATAGAGTGATTCAAGAGGAAAGTTTATATATATAATACATGCACCCGTGCGAAGCCGGGGCGGGTCGCTATTAGTTTTGAATATTGTGATCTGTTTTATCATATCTGTATCAATTGACCGTTTGAAGTCGATTAATCGGTCGGTATTCGGAAAAATTATGATTTTTATTAAGAGCGGGTAACACCATGGAGCGAATGGTAACACCAACTGGAGTTGCGTTTGACATAGCAAGTGCTCGTTGGCGCGGGCTTTCTTTCTTAATACTTGGCTCAACTCAAGCTTCGATTGTGGCTTGGTCATACTCAAACCCAGTGGCAATTATGTGTTTTAATCTGAGATTATCATTGTAGTCCCTTAATATTAAAACTCCCTGTCCTCGACGAGATCCTTTCTGTCCTGTGTTACATCCTTAACTACTCTGTATCCTATGGTGCCTTTCCATCGATGTGGAAAGATGCCAAAGTCATTCCTTTACCCAAAAAATCCAATCCAACTTCGTTTTCTGAATACCGTCCCATATCCATCTTGCCTTTCCTCTCCAAGGTCCTAGAACGCCTTGTCCATCATCAGCTTAGTACTTTACTTTGTAAGAATAGTCTACTGAATCCTTTCCAATCTGGTTTTCGTCCTGGTCACAGTACCACTACAGCCTTAGTTAATGTCACTGATGACATACGTTTAGGTATGGAGCAGGGAAATCTGACGGTTCTTTGCTTACTGGATTTTAGTAATGCATTCAACAATGTCGATTTCGATATACTACTTGGCATGCTTCGCTCGCTTAACATATCTCCAACGGCGATTGACTGGTTTCGTAGTTACCTGTATGGCCGTCGGCAACGTATATGCATAGAAGAGTCTTGCTCTTCGTGGTGCTATACTTCTTCCGGTGTACCTCAGGGCGGCGTTTTATCTCCTTTACTTTTCGCAATATTTATCAACTCCATCACCAAAAACCTTCTCTCCTCCTACCACCTTTATGCAGATGATTTGCAGATTTATAAACAAGGATATCACCACCAGGACACCAGGAACCAGGATAGACTGGTCGCAACTTCCCCAAGTTCAATTTAATGGTACAGCTATTCCGTTCAGTGAGAAGGTTAAGAACCTTTCTCGACCTTTGTCGAAGAATCGACAAGCATCTTTCCTGGGATCCACAGCTACAGGATGTCAGTCGCAAAATTTTTGCATCTGGCAAGTCTCTGAGACGATTACGGAACTTTCTTCCTACTGCCACTAAAACTGCGTTTGCACAATCACTTCTACTTCCATCCTTGACTACGCAGATGTCAGTTATCCAGATCTTACTGAGGCACAACTAGATAAACTTGAGCGACTTCAAAATTTTTGCATAAGATTTATATTTGGCCTGCGCAAATATGATCACATATCTGAATTTCGTACAAAGCTTAAGTGGCTTCCCATACGTCTTCGCCGGAATTCTCATATACTATTTCAGCTCTACAACATTTTGTTTAATCCTAAAACCTCCTCTTATCTTAAAGAACGTTTCAAGTTCCTTCATGACACACATAATAGATATCTGAGGTCATCGGAAAACCTGATATTAGACATGCCAATGCAGTCCACTAGTTTCTATGATAAATCCTTTACTGTACAAGCAGTTCGGCTATGGAATGACTTGCCCGTGTCCGTAAGACGTGCTCAAACACTGTTTACTTTTAAAACTATGATAAAAAAAGCACTTCCTCTCTCTTTAAACATATTATTATATTTTATGTGCCCTTGTATGATATTTATTAATTAGATGTATAAATTTATTTAAACTAGCATGATACACTTAACGTATATATTTATTGTATAATCTATATAAATAGTACACTGTATAATACCTACACTATTTCCTTATCCTACCCCTTAGAATTCCATCCAAAGGTTGTCTGTAAAAGATCGCTCTTAGCGATAAGACCGCCCATTGTGTCACCCTTTGTAAAATATTTTTATTTATGTTCTGTAATCTATATGGTGTACATAATAAAGAGTATTCTATTAAAGTGATCTAAGTGTTTGTGTAAAGTCGTGGTGACCTAGTGGTTAAAACACCAGCCTCTCAAGTATGAGTGCGCGGGTTCGATTCCAGGTCAGGCAAGTACCAATGTAACTTTTCTAAAGTTATATGTATTTTCTAAGTATATCTTGGACACCATTGACTGAAGGTGAAGGAAAACATCTTGAGGAAACCTTGACTTTATAAGTCTGAAATCGCCAACCCGCATTGAGCAAGCGTGGTGATTACGCTCAATCCTTCTCTGTATGAGAGGAGACCTGTGCCCAGCAGTGGGACAATAAAAAAGGTTGATGATGAAGTGTTTGTACAGTTAAAATAATAAGAATCGAACATCACACTATAGTTATTGGCGCCGATTCTGTTGTTGACAAACTAAACTAATTTTAAGTTACGTGCATCTCTTTCTTTCCATTTCGTTAAGAAAAGGACAGATGATAAAATATCAGTTTAATCCTGTCAAATTAAGATACTCCATAGACAGTTTAGACGCGATTAAAAACATGGCGACTAAGAATACGCCAGTTTACATCAAGAGCGCACTAATTTGACAGGTCTAAACTGACATTTTGTCTTCTGTCCTTTTCTTTATGAAATATTAAGAAAAAGATGCATTGAACATAATTTTAATTTAGTTTGTGAACAAGGGAATCGAGGCCATTGTTCAACGTTTTCTCGAAATACCGCCCACGATGGATGCTCATGCGGATGAGAAGACAACTCAACTATCCGCAACCTTTGGCCCCGCCTTCCTGACGGTTTTTCCCCTACATATACAATATGTAGAGGACCCTGATTCTAATAATACCTACAAAACCGGGCTAAACTTAAAAAAATCCCCTAAACAAATAAATATTATTTTGTAAAAGCGAGGTAACTGAATACATGTGCGGTAGGCAACCCTGTAGGCATACATGCGCGGGTGAAGAGGGGCAGGGCACGCGACACGTGGTCGCATCACTCATAATAATACTGTCCAAAACGGTGTTGTCAGTTTTTTAAAAATTACCAAACATTGGGGAAGTTGGAATTAATTCGTGGAAAAAAAAAGATAATTTCAAAATTCATTAGTATTGTTACTATGATGATTATGTAAAATTTCATATTTTATTTGGTCATGTGTTTACCTAACCTTTATTATCCTTTTGGGTCGAACGGGGTTATCTTTACATATTGTATACATATATTATATAACCATTAATTGTTATTTTATATTAATAAATTGCCTATTTTGTTTATTTTACCTACTGTCTGTAATATGGTGGTAACAGTAACCCAAAGCAAAGCAAAAGGTGTGTTCCAAAGCAGTAGTGATATAATATCATCACAACTGCTTTCAACACGGTGAAGAAAAACGTCGAGAAAAAATGGCATGCCCTAAAACCAAAAATTCGAATACATGTAATATCTCTCATCTATTTCAAGAAAAGATAAAAGTAGTAGCCTCTAACACTAGGATTCCCTGTGTCGTGGAGACTCTCTTTCATCGTGAGATTATTAGGTACACAGGCACGATCATGCTAACATTTATATTAGGTGAAAATATCAATTGACTATGAGACATACCTGTCAGATAGTCAACCAGACGGCAAAATAACATAGAAAGAAAGAAAGATTCATTTTTTTTACACAAATATTCACCTCACAAACGTTATTTTCTCAAATTAATAAATTATTTTATTTTAATATATCCTACACTTTTAATTCTAACTCAATTCTTCGAAATTGTAACAGCAACATCAGAATCACTATGTAACTTTTACGTCATTGTATCTTAGGGGACCGGCAGGATTTCATAACCTAAGAGAGCTGTGCTCTTCCTTCCTATTCGCTCAGTTTTTCTGAGTGAATAGGCTCTTAATAAACTAGCGCGCTTTACCATCAATGATCGCATCACTGCTTACCATCAGGCGGGATTGCGGTCAGGCGCTAGTTTATAATTATTAAACAAAAAAAAAATTAAATAGTGCTTATTTTGTATGCAACTGTATTTTTAACGTGTCCCACAATCCTTTGTTTTATGTTAATAAATTACTATTATTATTACTTTTTTAAAGATTAAATTGCCAAAAGGGCTTCAGCTCAGCATAATGTCAGATAACAATACAAGGTGACCTGACGCTGATTTTCCACTGCAACCCACTGTGTACGGAACTCGAAAATCCTGTAGGAAGTACGAGCAAAAACCTAACTTGTTTAGCAATGCTGTAATTGCGAGGGCCAGCCAAGATAAGCTCGTCTCTTTTTAATTTTCCTTCCGGAAATTACTTCAATTCCCCCGTTGAATAAATGACGACCAACACTACCTACGGTACCTACCTACTTAAGTTTTTTTTTATTTATTTATTTTATTACAGAGAAAGAGATCTTGGAAAGTTCTCGAAAGCTTTTAATTTCAAGGTTTAATTAATTAGATGGCTAAGACAGTTAGGAAAAATCTGACTAAGTGCAACTGCGGATTGTGTTAATGGAATTCTGTTATACAGAGGATTGGAATTAAAAGCTATGTCTTTTGTTGCTGCTTGGAGTTTCTGGGAATTTTCGTTTTTAAATGTTAACAGCCTCAAGGCAAAACAAGTGAAAAACTTCATATATACTTATGTGCATAGGGTTTGTAGTATTGTGGTTTGACTTGCAGTTTTCGCCTCGTAATGAGCTTATAAATATAATTTACTTTTGAGGTCGAATTATTTATTTATTTTTATTTATTTTTCTAATACACTTACATTTAGGTTCACAATTTGTTTTAGCCGCACAACGAAAACCTCTCAGGGTTTATCTGCATGTCGGCGAGCCGCTCATAACAATACTATAAATAATTGTTATTGTATACAATGCAACGCTAACAATTCATAGGTATGTTAATACCTAGGTACAGTCGCCCGCACATCAAGCCACCAAAAGCCGCCAAACTTCCTCAATAGATTCTCAACTTTATCGCCAAAGCATTACGGTTCAAGTTTGATTGAGAAAGCTTGACAGATCCAGGCAGCCCGACCCGCCGGCGTCCGCACCCACATACATACATTATTTAAAATTTTGTGTAAAGAAACGCTTAGATTTATACTTATAACTTTTCGAACTCATTTTGTATAGCGTTTGCAAGTCTTCTGGGAGTTTGTTGACATAAAAGGGTACCAAATATTCTGCAACCCTCATCCCGTACACATTATTAAATTTTGGTAAGATGTATTTATTTTTCACTATTATCGTTCTCAGAAAGTCTGGTCTTGTTTTTTCGGTTAGCAGTTCAGGTCTATTAATTTCGGATAAAATACAGTATTTAACTTTATTGAACACATTCATAACATTACAATATTTAAAAAGGTCGTCTTCATGGTCTTGGAATTTCTTAAGTATATGTTTTGGCGCAATTTCTTTTAATATTCTAAGTTGTAGCTTATAAATATCGGTCAGATATGTGTGATAAGTTCTTCCATAGCTGCTGAGTCCGTAACTGATAACAGAGTCTGCTAGGGCCATATATAGCATTCTAAGTGTTTTGTAAGGTAGCTTATATTTTAGTATGCTGAGCTTACCTAGAATAGACCTTAGTTTGTTGCATACGTAATCTTTATGTGGTCCCCAACAGAATCTGCTATCAACCATTAGGCCAACGTACATGTGCTCATCGACTACTTCTAACATTAAGTCGAGCTTCTATGAAATAAAATATCGTTTTCGAATTTTCTATCATCTATAATATTATACCTAGGGAGATTGTTCGCTATTTGTTTGTGTGAATACGATTTTCTCTGGAATTATCAGTAGGATTTTAAAAGGTAAAATTTTAGTTATGTATTTATATTACTTTGTTAATTTAGTTAAATGCTCTATACGACAAAACCTAAAAAAAAAATGTTTACCGTTATTTATTTATTTATTTAAATATTCTATATTGTACACCAATCAAATATTGAACAAGATATATTAAGCATAAAAAAAACATACAATGGGCGGCCTTATCGCTAATGCGATCTCTTCCAGGCAACCAAAGAATGGATAGATTCACCCGAACCACAAATGGGACTGTTGTTGGTGCAAATATTATCGATACAGTATACTAAAACAAATACACAAATATATGTAACATATACATAGATACTGAGCATAACAGGTAAGCAAATAAATTAGCAAAAAAGTTTGTTGAACAAGCTCATAACGACAAGTAGTGTTCCCTCAAAAGTCTCTTGAATTCCTGTAAGGACTGCGAAAGTTTTATTTCAATTGGCAATGCAACAGTGAAAGATTTATCAAGCAACGTTACTACTTGCTCGTTATTACTTTGTTACTAGTTAACGCTACTTTATGTATTTAATATTTGCATGCCATTATTACAGTGCGGAATATTGCATTATTGCACTGATTTTGTTGTACTTAGTATATTTTATTAAAATAACCGTTTTCATTTCTGAAGTGTATCAGGTTCTTGTTAAATGAAAATGTTAATCTTATTTTCAGTCTAATTCTAACGTGTAAAAAATAAAACAAACTTAAGATGGCCGCTGGCTGTCATTGTGAAAGAGAATTGATTAAAGTAAAGTAGGGCCCTTTTCAATTGTATGAGCAAACAAAGGCAACGGCTGGTTTATTCGTTGATTTAACTTTTTCAGTATTAACTTTGTAATTTTGTTGATTGCTTATTTTTTAGATAAGCGTAAGGGATTTTTAAGATCGTTTTAACAGTAGATTAGTCTACTTTCATGAAATAGATAAATATTGGAGAAACAATATTCTCGTTTTTTTTTTTTTAATAATTATAAACTAGCACTTGACCGCATTCCCGCCTGATGTTAAGCAGTGATGCGATCGTTGATGGTAAAGTGCGCTAGTTTATTAAGAGCCTATATTCACTCAGAAAAACTGAGCGAATAGGAAAGAAGACGGCAATTGAGCGAGGTGATGCAATGTTAAACCCAACAACACGACCAACGATGCTGCGCCAAAGGGAGATTAATCTGAAGACCCTCCACGACCAAACTCCCAACACAACAACATTAGGCGCATCGTACCCGGCACACATCGCAACACAACTGCTCAGACCCGTCCTCCGAACGGCTTCACCAGACATCATGCCGGAACACGACAAATCGCTTGGCGGCAAGGCTTTGTCTGGTGGGTGGTAACTTCTGGCGGCCGATGTTATGGCCTACCACCGAGTAAAGTTTAAGTTAGATACGGATACAGAAATGATTATTATACCGGATACGGATACGGATTTACAATTATTTTGGATTATCCGTTAGTTTACAATAATTTCGGTTACAGATAGTATGATAAGCCGATAATAGAAGAAAACAAACAATGCGCGCGTGTGTCGGCCGCTGCCCGGCGGATCAAAAATCCTGTCATAACGAGTCGCAATTAGGCTACGCCCCAATCCGACATTATACGAATATTTTTTTCGGATTCGGTTACGATTATGGATATTATTTTATTTCGGATATCCAAATGTTTCGGTCACGGTTATGGAGCTCCCTTACATCCCTGATTATAAAAACATCCTCATCATTGTTACTGTGGATGTTTTAGTGTGCTCAATGCACAGTAAAGAACTTTTACATTCTGATTTAGTATTTTTTATAGATTGACATTGTGCTCAATTTGTAAAAAAATCTGTATTTTTTCCTATGTTTTGGCATTTGTTTAACGCCGAGATGTGACTAAATGAACGTTTTATTATACATTACGAGAATTGTTCTTTAATCTCGTTGAGAGAGAGATTAAACTTCGCAAAAATCTAAGGAAATTAGATAATTTACCAACATTTTTTTTGCCTTGGTTGTCAGCGAGATGAGTTTCTATTAGGGTTCCGTAGCCAAATGGCAAAAAACGGAAACCTTATAGATTCATCATGTCTGTCTGTCCGTCTGTCCGTCCGTATGTCACAGCCATTTTTTTCGAAATTATAAGAGCTATACTGTTGAAACTTTATAGGTAGATGTATTCTGAAAACCGCATTAAGATTTTGATGCTAAAACAAAAAAATTAAAAATAAATATTGGGGGCTCCCCATACTTAGAACTGAAACTCAATTTTTTTTTCATCAAACATATACGTGTGGAGTATCTGTGGATAGGTCTTCAAAAATGATATCGAGGTTTCTAAAATATTTTTTTTCTAAATCTTAATAGTTTGTGTGACAGACGCTTTCAAAGTGGAAAAAAGTCGGTGCCCCCCCCTCTAACTTTTAAAATAAGAAAATGAAAATTTTTAAAAAACATATGTTGTACATTACTATAAAAACTACCAACGAAAATTGTTTTCAACGAGATCTAATAAAGTAGTTCTTTTTTAATACCTTGTAAATCGTAAAACGCTTATCACCGCGTAATCTTTCATACAAATGAATCCTTTAATTTCACAAATCAATGGTACGGAACCCTTTGTGCGTGAGTCCGACACGCACTTGGCCGGTTTTTTAACATTGATTGTCACTATAATGAGACTGACTAGCTTTTGAACGTTTTTAATTATTGGAATTTCCCTTCTGGTTATACATAGTATTTTTAACTTCTAAGTATCCTTCAAGGGCTCCGTTTTTCCTTTTGAAGTAAGAAATTCAATCAAGACAAAGAAGAGTGGAAAGGAAAAAAGGAGAAGATTGATCTACTTTCGGGCAACAGTAGTGAATAATTCTTAACAATATAATTTACCACTATAGATATTTGATGCTGAAATTAAAAGATGTCACTAAGCGCTCGAATGTAGCTGGAGCATTGCACAGTCCAAAAGACATGACATTGAATTGCCAGAGACCGTTCACAGGACCAGTGGAGAAAGCGGTATTTTCTTTATCCTGCTGACAGATTTCCACCTGCCAGTATCCACTTTTGAGGTCAACTGTGGAGAATCATTTCATGCCACTTAGCAAGTCCAAAGTCTCATCTATACTTTGCAGAGGTTATAAGAAAAATAAACTGGCATTATTTTCATTACAAATTATATTTAAATAATTAACACAAATCGTAGCCGTTGTATTATTAAAATTTGCTTCTGTTCAAACATCGTTTGTTTTTAATATCTGAAATTGATTTCATTTGAGCGAAAAGCAACACCTGCGTTATTTGGCGTCTGTTTTTCATTAATATTCCACTTCAAATTGAAATGTTAAGAGCGAATGTTAAAGAAATATTCGCTTATTAATTTTACAAACGCCTTATCACTTTAATACCTAAATTAATCAAAAAGATATGTGGGTATATAACGTGTACTACGAGCTGTTTCGAGTGAACAAAATAGGTATTTTTCTTTTTCACTGCCTACAGAGGTCTACTGTTGGACAAAGGCCTCCCTCAAAGCTTTCATTCTGTTGGGGAGCATTGCCATAATCCCCATTATTGGCAGGTGGGTTGGAGATCGCAGAACAAGACCGCTGCTGACCGCTTCCCTGGTGAGAGTTCCCTTAGTCGCCTCTTACGACACCCACGGGAGGATATGGGTTGATACTATTCTAAGCCTAGACCACCATCATCATTGTTTACGGGTCTTTATATTAATATTATTAACATCATAATAAGGATGTATCCAAGGTATGAAAATAAAAAAAAAAATAATTAGTCCGTATTACAGACAATTAAAAAAATTAAGACTCGTATTTTTTATTTTGTCGTAATTACCAAAACCTACCGAGATATAACGTATTAAAGTTACAGAGTGGGGGCTAATTACGTTACGCCGTGCAATATTTTGTACCACGGCGTGACGTCATGCGACATTTCAAATCAATATATCTTCCTAAGTATTTGAATGAAAGAAAAAATAAAAAATACGTGTTCAATATTTTTTATTAATCTACCTGATGGACATTAAATTATTTTTTAGGATACGAGCCAATTGTAATAATAATTTATTAATCAGTGCATAGGGCATTAGGTATAGTCAATCGCCCCATGACACTCTGTCCTTTCTTTAGTTAACCGAATATACGTAAAACTAGTTATTTCCGTTGTCATGGTAACAACTTTTGCAACACGACAAAACGCTTTTTTTTCTGTGTATTAAAAAAAAAGAACAAATTTAAAAGAATCTGAAATATTTATCCGCCGAACCTACACGAATGTAAACTTAAATCATTGACCTATGCGGCTGTATTTATTTATATTAGGAACGAGCCACGCACCTTAGAGAATGTAGATAAAATATTAAATAATAATTAATCCAATTTCACATAGAAATATACCATAAACATACCTTTCTTGCATAGACCTACTCAAACACAAACAGGAACTTACCCCCACACGTATACGTGTACGTCTTTTATTTTTTGTGTTCTGGATGGGAAATCATAAAATGACCTCTCCCGCTCTGGATGGAGCGGAAGGGCGTGTCAGACTTTTACTGACTAAAACCCACCCGTGTTCACTTCACCTTGCTTGTGCCCCAGGGCCACGGTTTCTTTTTTAACCAATTTGCAACCCTGACCCAGAAGGCTTGGATCTTCGTGGACCCCGTCACGATGTGCTGACATCTCTTTGAGGCGGCAAGTTGCCCACTGCGCGCCGCCCTCGTGCCCTTGCGATGGCCGGGAGTTCGGTGTTGTCTCCCGACCAGGGTGGTTCCTGCGGCGGTTAGAGTCGTGACGGCGCTGGGATTCCAGCTTCTTCTATGCCTGCCATGCACTGTCGCTCCGTACCATGGCCTGGACCAGGGACACGTGCACACCTCGTAAATAGCCACAGCAGGATTTAATTTCACCATCTTCATCAACCTTTTTATCGTCTCACTGCTGGGCACAGGTCTCCTCTCATACACGTTTTAATTTAATTTAAGAATATTTTCTTTTTTTCATAATTTTAATTTCTGTCAACGTTTTTTTATTTTGTTTTCCCTTTTAAAAATGTATTTGTACACAAATATTTCCATTCCAAAGTTTACATTAGTACCTAAGCCATATCACACCTAGGTGCACCCAGTTTAGGATTCAGAAGCTTCAAAGAAGTTGCAGTACGTAACATAACATATTATGCCACTGAAGAATTTTGTCGTCCTCCGTGGCGCAGCGGTCAACACGCCTGCTTGCGACGTGGAGGCTCCGGGTTCGATCTCCGGCCAGGTCATGATGGAAAACGATCTTTTCCTGATTGGCCTGGGTCTTGGATATTTATCTATTATAAATATAGTATCGTTGAGTTAGTATCCCATAACACAAGTTTCGAACTTACGTTGGGACTAGCTCAATCTGTGTGATTTGTCCGTATATATTTATTTATGTTATTCTTATTTGGCAACGTTATAATTTGGTAATATCGTTTTATATTTGTCCTTACTTAGATACTTACTTATATACTGGATATGCTAGAAACAGCGTTGCAGCAGTAGGTACGTTCTTTGAACTTTCTGGACAGTAAAGCGATTTGAGTTAAAAACAAGCAGCTATTTTTACTGCATTTTCAGAATAAACTTCGACACGTGTGCTTCCTTTTGCATCAAACAGGGTTGGCAGAGGTCCAAGCTACATCAAGCCACTTCCAAGCAAAAGAGCATCAGAAACGCTTTTGCGAAAAACACTATTTTTGTGTAGTTAAAGTGTCGGCTTTTATTGCAATAAAAGTAGTTTTCACGGATACTTTCGTCAGTCCACAATTTCCATCGTCGTTGTGAGAATATTCTCGCATTTCTAACCTACAACTGCATAGAGAATAGTTCGGAAATAACTTGAAACAATATCACTATTGGCAACTTTAGAATGTGAGAGAAAGGATTTTATCCCAACATTACCTTCCACTTAACATATTGGCACAGCTGCAAAAAATGGGAAACAGAGTTTATTACAATCCTTACTATTTATTAGCGTTTATACTAGTATCACGAACTCGTTGAACACTGCGTATGGTGACTTGCCTGCCTATAGGCATGAATCTGTAAAAGGTGTTGGGATTTCCGCTCCCTCACCCGCTCCGCCTCCTCCTTTGCCATAATCACGGCTTCGCAGAAGGAGGTGACGGCCTGCCATGCAGTCTCGCTGCGAACCATGGCCTGGACCACGGCCGGACGCGAGAGATTGCCGCCGATTGCAGCTACGAGGACACGGCGGTGCTCTACTCAAGCCGGGATAACCTCCACCGTATGCTCCACCGTGTCCTCAGGGCGATCCACACGCTGGTGACACCTTGGTGTTTCCGCCCGCCTTACAGAACTGAAGACTCGTGATTTTTTTTTTTTTTATAAATTATAAACCAGTGCTTGACCGCAATCCCGCCTGATGGTAAACAGTGATACGATCGTTGATGGTAAAACGCGCTAGTTTATTAAGAGCCTATTCACTCTAACCTTGAAGACACTCAAATTGTAGTGTGACGGAAACACCGACGCTGGCAAATTGTTCCAGTCCCTCGATGTACGCGGTATAAAGGAAGAAGCAAAACGCTTCGTCCGGATCGCAGTGGTGTCAACAACGTAAGGGTGGAAACTCGCCGTACGACGGGTCGTCCGATGATGGAACGGAGATGGGGGAATTAAATCATGCAATTCCCTTGCACACTCACCAGAATGCATCCTATAGAAGACCGAAAGGCTGGCTTAATAAATAAATAAATGGAACTTTAGCAGCCAGCCTTCGATAGCCAATAATTATTATCGACAAAACAAAACTCTCAAAATAAAAACATATATTTTACTTTGGAAGTCAAAGGGAAATCTTTTGTTGTCTTGTTCAATGGAGTTCAATGGAGTGGGTTTTTTCAAACACAACCTCAATAGGACGTCAAGACGTTTGTTACTTTATGAACAGGAAAAACGTATATATTAGAAACTTTCTAACAAACAATTTGGTTATTTTACCAAGAAAGTAAAAATCAGAGTCGTTTCTGAATAACACAAATAATAATTTCAGTAAAATATTGTAATGAGTATCTATACGTTTTTTTTTTGTTTATGCGAAACCTGAATATATGTAATTTGTTCAAAATAAGTAACTGAATCGATTCCAATAATTTTTACACCATGTTATATTTTTTCCCAAATACATTAGAAATTGTTGCAGTATGGTTACTGAGCGCGCTAAGCAGCTTCATCAACGCCCGTACAACAGCTGACGCCAGAGGTCAATGCACCGCTCGCCCGCCAGAGCGGAGCGTAGGCCATGTTTTTGTTGGGACAGCCAAGGAGGATAATAAGCTCCAAACTTTGTGGTTTTTCATGATATCTTTTTGAAATTTTGTACATAGATACTTTACTTAAAAAATACTGGACACGTGTTTCCGGTTTCGCATAAAGAAAAAATTATGTTGCATATAATTTTCTGATTTGTCAAAAGCAGATGTATGCATCGCTAATTTATATTGCGGTTTGACAGGTTCTGTATAGAGTAGAAAATACGTAAAGAAAATCTCATAATTATTCTTCAGATATTTGGAAAAGATGAAAATATCTACGATAATTTACGTTAAATAAGATGTAGAGAAGAAAAACTTACAGAAAAAAGAACAGGTTAGGGGCAAATATGCGTCACATCCACGCAAAGCGGCCATCACTTAGTATAATGCTACAGCTATATGTGTGACGGGGTTCCACCGCTGGTTTTCAGCGACAGCCGCCGATGACGGGATGATGCTAAAGTGGTATTAGTAACTGGGTGTATAGTTGACCTATCCTCCATAGAAAATTGAGGATCCTCCGACTCAACACAACGGGCCCTCGCCCGACAGTTGATATCGGTAATTTGTATGTATGCTAGTTGCGCGGTAAATTCTGCTTGCGAGATGGAGCATTTGTGTGACGTCACTAAGACGCGTTGTTCACACGTTGCGTTAGATAGCGCTACAATGCAGTATACGAAGAGATATAAACAATAAGAAATAAAACAAAAATACCTAGTTCTAAATGTTTATATAAACATAATATCTATAAAATTGTCCGGTTGAGTAATTAGGTAACACACTATCAGTAGCAATGGGCTTCATTTTGACAGTTCAACTACATCCATTGCGTTATTTACGTTGTTGAGCAGACATATCTTCCACACATATGGAGCAATAGATTAGCAATTGGCTTCAAAATGATTCAAGTTGTTGTAGATGCAGATCGTAAAAACATTTCAAGATTCACGTGTTGCCGGCCTATAATCTGTGCATGCAGCTGTCATAATTCTAAAACTATGTTTGTCATCTGGGACCTAATTCACTATGACACGTCGAACGAAATAGCGCAAATAAACGCGAGATTGGTAGGATTAGCTAAAGAATTCCGACCTGGATATCAGTTTACATGTTTGTAAACGCATCTACGATTCAGGAGTAAAGGAAAAAAAGAAAGAAACGTAAGTATTGACATGGTTAAGTAAGGAATCGTTAAGTGGTCATAGTGAATTAAGACCTATCAAATAAGAGGCTTTAATAGCTACTTTTTTAAACGTTATAACCTAGTGCTTGACCGCGATCCCGCCTTATAGTAAGCAGTGATGCAATCATTGATGGTTAGGCACACTAAACGCTTAAACTGCAATCAGACGGGAAGACCACCGCAGCTTAAATACAAAACTACATTGATATGTAGCCATGATATTCTGAAGAAGGTTTGTTTGATAGTAGATCATCAAAGAACGAAGAGAAGTCAGAAACAGTCTCTTTACTGTTCTCATAGTAAATTTCTTTCTTTTTGTAACCCATAGGAATATGATTTACTTCATGAGTATATTTGTTGTGGTTATGGCAGTTTCCATCTCTCCATTTAGTTAGGTCTGGACTTTGAATTTGTGAGCACGGTACTGGCATGTTTCTGAAAAAAAGAAACTGTATTATTCGCCGGGTAATCTTATCACGTGGAAATCACGACAACGGCGTGGCTTTTTAAGAACAGGGACTCTAAATGCCAACCATACGGGCAACATATAAACAAATACGCTAATCAAACCACGCTAGTATATCCTACAGAATACGTTACTAGAAGATATCGTAATTAGAGTATTAAATTGTTGGTAAACTTATTTCTGATCACAGTCTTTTGTTATGGGTGCATCCGCAGGATTGTTATAATGGGCCTATGTTGGGGTATGCTCCCAGTTTACCGAGGAGGCCCTCAGTGTCGGGCCAGGACCAATCAGAGGCTGCGGAAGCAGTGTTCGTTCTCGCAACCCCCGGTGTAGGTGTGAGATGGAACATCGGTGTGGTTTTTAGTCAATATGAGTCTGACCGGCCCCATCACCCGCCCTAGGGTGGCTGACATCCATGAGGATTTTTCACCCCGGAAACAAAAAAAGGCTCCCAGTTTTTGGTTTGGTTTTTTAACATCCCAGTTATTGGGTATGACATCAACAGCCCAGTTACTGGGTAATAATGGAAATACTTGCTAGACATGTGAACAAATATGATTTATTCGGAAAAATAACGTTTATTTCTAAACAACAAAGTCCAGTTTATGCAACAACTTCAAGCATTTTTAGGAATTTTTAATAATACTAGTTACCTAGAACTCAACTTAATTACCACTGTTATTAAGTTGAAATTTGTTTAACTTGAAATAACATCAATTTGCAAAGTAACTTTGGATAGACCTTACATAAATTACTCTTGGAGCGAATCTCTAGTGGACTGTAACAGCATCCATAGGGGATATCGCATAGTAACTGCTTTATCGATTAATTTAGATTTGGAGTATAGGTTGTTTCTGTATGTGTGGTTATATGTTTGTAAACTCACCCATGATACAGGAGAAATTTCTAGTGTGGAGCAACGTTCTTTTTTTTTTTAAAGATGTACTGGATAAAATTGATTAGCTGGCAAAACTCTGCAGACGTGATGGTTATTGATAAAATAAAAATGATTTGATGTCTGCTCCGCTTGTTGTATTTATTTATTGAGATACACATAAACAACACAAAATTACAATAATATAGGAAGGTTCTTTTTTACGGGTGCTCCTTCAATTACAGAAGACCACAACATGCACTTATAACTAGGTGTAAATACGATAATAGTCAAAATCATTCATAAATATTGAATCATCATCAACCTTTTTTATAGTCCCACTGCTGAGCACATTTCTCCTCTCATACAGAGAAGAGTTGAGCGTAATTAACACGCTTGCTCAATGCGGGTTGGCGATTTCAGAGATTTAAAGTCCAGGTTTCCTCAAGATGTTTTCATCACCTTTTTTAATCAGTCCTTGGTGTCCAAGATATAATTAGACAGAAAATATAACTTAGAAAAATTACATTGGTACTTGCCTGACCTGGTGTTTTAACCACTAGGCCACCACGGCTATAAATATTGAATTGAAACTATAAAAAAGAATATTGTTATGTAAAGCAATTTTTTATGAAAATCTCAATCTTGAACTTGATCCACCATGTTTCTGAGGTATATCCTTTTTCGATTTTTGTATGTGAAACATTGATGTACAATAATTTATCAAGGATTCCCAGAGCCTTTACTAACATAACACTCACAAAAAATCACCAAGTAAATTTAATTTTTGTTCTGCCGTGTTCAGATAACTTTTCAGTCTGCGCAGTTTCGCAAGGTCTTGAATTTGAAACAGACTCTGGAGTGTGTTCAAGGTCAAATTAAACTTTATACTTACCCTGGTCTAACACTCTTGAAGGCTTGAGGTTGAATGTATTTGATACCCTCAGCGTTGTCACAAGTGAGACGCGCCATGTTGGTTTTACTAATTTCATGCAGTTGATCTGTTGATAGGATTTTTTTGGAAATGATGAATATTAGGTCCTTACATATGAAATTGGCGTTTTGTCATACTGGCCACTTTGGTCTCAAATATTCTCCTCTTTGGTTTAGAATTCCAAATTGAAATTTAAACAGCTATTTACTCATCAATTTGTGTCCCCAAAATCGTATTTCTTTTATTTTTTTTTTCTTTTGGTAGTTTACAAAATTTAAAATTTCGCGTTATTTACGAATATAAGTTCCGCCGTGGCACCAGTGCTGCAGAAACGGCTCGAAGAATTAATGATGTGTATGGCAGTGGTGTCGCTAAAGAAAGCACAGTGCGTTTTTGGTTCCAACGTTTTCGTTCTGGAAATTTCAACCTACAGAACAATCCCTGTGAACGGCCGGAGACCAAAGTCGACAGTGAAGAATTGAAGGCCATTGTGGAAGCGGATCCATCGCAAACTACGTCCGAGTTAACTGCAAACTGTTTTAATCCACTTGAAATAAATTGGGAAGATAAGAAAGCTCAAACAGTGGGTACCTCATGAATTGATTGAAGCAAACCGACAAACGCGCGTCGACTGCTACGTTACATTACTGAATCGGCACAATAATGAAGGGATTTTAAAACGAATCATTACTTGTTGTGAAAAGTGGATACTCTAAGACAATAGGAAGCACACATCGCAATGGCTGAACCCCGGTGAAGAGAAAATTGATTAGAAAAAAGTTATTGGTCAGCGTTTGGTGGACTAGTGCCGGTGTGGTGCACTACAGCTTCCTTAAATCTGGCCAGACGATTACTGCAGATCTATACTGTGGGTAGCTCCACACAATGATAGATAAACTAGTCACTAAACAACCGAGACTGATCAATCACACAAGGCCACTGCTGCTTCAGGACAACGCGAGACACTGCTCAACAGACAGCTACCAAATTAGAGGAGCTTTAATTGGAATGTTTAAGACATCCACCGTACTCCCCGGACCTTGCTCCAACAGACCACCATCTTTTTAATAATAATAATATCTTTATTCAAGTAACAAAAACTCATATTGTTAATAATCTTAAGAACTATGTTAATTTAAGTTTTATTTTATAATTAACAAAACGTCGAAATATAAAACACTGTGGCCATAACTTGTCATCTAAATACACAAATTACATTTACATTTTTAGAAATTTGGATAACTTTTTGCAGAGGAAAAAATTCATGTCCGATGAGGCAGTCCAAACCGCCTTCAAAGGGTTTATTGATTCCCATCCTAATGTTTCTTTTAGAAAAGGCATAAACGAACTACCTGTGAGATGGCAGAAGTGCATAGAAAGCAATGGATCATACTTTAATTAAGTAAATCATCATCATCATCATCTCAGTGTTCATCCCAGTCGCATCCGAAGCTTTTTCAGCTTTGGAGTCTGGGGTCTGCTTTACCAGTCCAAATGCTGATTTTGACTAAACTTCGATATTTTCCTTGAAGCAACTGCCGTCTGAACTCCACGACCCGAAGGCGATATCGAAGCATTGCAGTTAGACCAATTGTTGGACTTTGAGGGTTCCAACAACCCGTAACGACTGCCATTAGATGTTCGTATGGCAACCGGGATCAACGGCTTAACGTGCTTTCCGAGGCACGAACAGACCAGTGCAAATATTTATATTCATGCATACAAATATTTGCACTGAGCAGGGATGGAACTAATAAAATATATTATATTAAAAAAATAAACGACTTTTATTCCTCCCATACAAAACGCCCATTCCATATGTAAGGACCTAATAATATACATAGTTTTAAAGTGAAACTTAAAAAAAAACCTATTTAATGATAAATTAAACGAAAAGTGAAAAACATAAAAAAAATCATGAAAGTGCAAACGACAGCACATCAAGGTACTACAACCTGTCAGCTTTCTTTATCCGAATTTCAACTTCATCTCCAAAGCATTAAGGCTCAAGGTTGATTGGAAATATCGAACAGTTTCGGGTAGCTTGACCAGCTGTCGTCCGTACATATATTATTTCTGTTGTATACATCCCTTTTTCTCCCCTTCTCCCCTTATACGCAACAAAACTTGACAAACCAGGTATCAAAATGAACAGATTTTATCGGAGATTTTGCCTCGCATAGTTTATATTCATGAATAGCATTAAATTTTCCAAAACGTTACTTTATGAAACAGCACAGGCCTCTTGAATTACCAATTATTTTGTAACAAGTGTTGTTTTATTGCATTTTTATAAAAATAAAATACCGGCTCTTACTATTGATAAACGGTTTTAAAAATCCATAATATTTTTATTATATTACGTTTATCTATTAAAAATTACCGTATATTCTCGAAATGATGGGGATTATCGCATCAAAATCCACGGCGCAGGTTAGAAGATCAACGACAGACACCAATAGTGACTTTAATTTAAATTCGCATTGTTGGCGTGTACAAAAACAATTCGTCAATTTTTAATTGACTGCGGGCTGTCAGCTTTTTTCCTGGATTAATTTAGAATTTTTCACAGTTCTTTCAGAACTTTTCAGAGAGTATTTCCAGTTTTTTTCAGAAAATTATTCCACGAATAATAAAAAAGGCTATCGATCCTAGAGTGGTCGTGCGGATGACATTAGTCATTCACGTTGACTAAATGGCCGGAAAATTTTTGATTTTTATATGGCAACACATTGCTGGCGCCCAGTTTTCTATTGTTTATAGTATGCTACGTGTCGTCAGTAACTGCCGTGCGCTTGAGCAGTTCAGTTTTGTCAGGGGAGGTGCATATTCATACATGGAGGATACTCGTCAGCCGCGCGACCGTTTACGTAAGTATTTTGTGACGACCATTTTATTACCTTTTTTTACCAATTTCGCAATTGTTATGATACATTTATGGCGCCTTTTATAGTGAATGATATTTATTTATTGAAATCACTAATTTCTTATACCTATACTGCTTTAAATTGTTTATAATTTTTATATTAGAACTAGAAATGGTAAATCAAGATCAGCAAATCGTATTGTCGTTATTGGGGGAAGACGCAACACATTTTAGAGGGTACCCCATGTTCAGATGATGAAGACGCGGATCACCTAGAAGTCCAGGTCGAAAATATGCACTCAGAACAAGATGGTGACCATGATTTAAATGAATTTGAGTATCATGATCTCATGAGGACGAGGCACCACTTTCACATTTATGTTACCAAGGTGTTAATACTAGATTGCTGAATGAACAAGTTCGTTCTCGACGTTTGATGCGCCAACACAACAGCGTACGTGTACAGTCAGGTCCTCGAGAGATTCTTTTTGATGTTGCTTTGGGTATGATGAAACCCTTGCCTATTAGAAGAAAGAGAACTAATTGTATACCCAAGATCCTCAAATTTAATATAAACGAATTTTTTGGGTATTCCATTGGAAGAATAACCACAAGACTCAACGAGTTCGCGTCGAGGAGGCGCGCCTGGCCGCTGCTTTTTGTGGCGGAAGAAAACTTAATAAAACTACGCATATATCTTGTCAATCATGCGGGAAATTTGCTTATCCTAACCATTGCAAGTATATATACAATTGTTGTTATACCTAAGAATATATTTGGTCTCTTATAATTTATACTTAACATCAAAAGTTGATCCCAGAAGCTAAGAAATTATAAAGATTCTTTCTTAAGTTTTTACTTTTAATAGAAGCTTTTTTCTTTTATTTATTTTATTAAATTATGTAGAGTTCGTCAGAGTGGTGGCTGGAATGAAATTAGAGATAAGCATTTTTAGAGTCAGTACGCTCAGTTTTTGGTGGTCATTGGAATCACTCGGACATAATAGTTAAGGAATATTGGAGTCTGTCAGTTATGTATTCGATTTATGTATAATTAATATATTGGCTGTTACCTGTTCTGAAGAATAAAATTATTATATTGATCTTTACAAGTTGCAGTTTTATTGAAACGACCGCTCTAGGGTTAAAAAATCAGCCCAAATGAAATTGATTGTTGGAATTTAGCACGTGTGGGCTTTTATCTTATGATTAATTATGTGTACTAAGTGTTCATGTAATTATGTACACTAAATGTGTATACTAAAAACGATTGCTTAGTAAACTTACCCAAAGTGAAGCTGTGTAACTGATCACCTCTTTCATACCAGAACCTGTCAGAGTATCTGAAGATCTGAAGTTGTTTTGTCATGATGCAAAACAGCGTGGGCCCCACGTGGATGCCCTGGATATGATTCTCACACATGATACCAGCCAACAGGTCTACATCGTCCACCTTCTCATACAGTCTCTTTAGAGCTTCAACTTTCTGTAAAGAAGGTTTAGTTTTTAAAAAAGCCACTTAAGTTATTCAAAAGGGATAATTAATACCGCGGGGTCAAGAGCCTTTAGTAGACTAAAGAATCTGTACCCCGCGGGTTTGCCGGCGATTCATCGCTAGAGGCGTGAAAAGCTAGTCGGACAGATATTTATAATAGGTATTATTAAGGAAGGATGGATCATCATCGCAATCAACCTTTTTTATGGTCCCACTGCTGGGCACAGGTCTCCTCTCATACAGATAAAGAGTGAGCGTAATCACCACCCTTGCTCAATGCGGGTTGGGAAGGATGGATAGTATGTATTCATTGTGTATATTTATAAGTATAGAATGCAATGAAAGAGAATGCAATAGTGTCTCAATACATAAAATGTACAGTATGTTAAGAAAACCCTGTCCGACCCATAAGGATAATAAAGGTTAGGTAAACACATGACCAAATATAATATAAAATTTTACGTAATCATCATAGTACCAATACAAATAAATTTTGAAATAATCTTTTTTTCCCGCGAATTAATTCCAACTTCCCCGAAATGTGGTAATTTTTAAAAAGTGACAACACCGGTATTATTATGAGCGAATAGCGATGCGACCACGTGCCGCGTGCCCTGCCGCCCGCCGCCTCCGCCGCCTACGCCGCAGCGCGCGGAAGGGTGGATAACGCAGATTTATTAAGTTACCTCTTTTTGCGATATAATATTTATTTTTTTAGGTGGATTTTTTTTTTAATTTAGCCCGGTTTTGTATGCATTAGTAGAATCAGTTATCGATACCTAACAACACCTTCACAGGTCGGACAGGGTTTTCTTAACATACTGTATACACATTCAGCCTATAATGTCCCTACTCCTGGAATATAGGCCTCCCCTGGGTTAGAGGGAGTGGGCCGTAATCTACCACGCGGGTCCAGTGCTTGTTGGTAGATGTCACATGTCTTCGAAGTTTTTTTTTTAGTAATTATAAACTAGCGCTTGACCGTAATCCCGCCTGATGGTAAGTAGTGATGCGATCGTTAATGGTAAAGCGTGCTAGTTTATTAAGAGCCTATTCACTCAGAAAAACTGAGCGAATGGGAAGGAAGACGGCAGTTGAGCGAGGTGATGCAATGTTAAACCCAAAAAAACACGACCAAGGATGCTGCGCCAAAGGGAGATTGATCTGAAGATCCTCCACGACCAAACTCCCAACACAACAAAATTAGGCGCATCGTATGATTAAAATAAGAATGAAACGTTACATTAAAGTATACTATTTTTATGTAATCATCATCATCATCATTATCATCTCAGCGTTAATCCCAGTCGTATCCGTAGCTTTTCAGTTTGGGAGTCTGGGGTCCGCTTTACCAATCTAACTGCTGATTTTGGCTAAGCTTCGATGTTTTCCGTGAAGCGACTGCCGTTTGACCTCCACAACCCGAAGGCGACATCTAAGCATTGCAGTTAGACCAATTGTTAGATTTTTGGGGACAACCCGTAACGACTGCCACTAGATATTCGTATGGCAACCGGGACCAACGGCTTAACGTGCTTTCCGAGGCACGACTAGACCAGTGCAAATATTCATATTCATGCATACAAATATTTGCACTGTGCGGGGATCGAACCCGCGCCTCCTTGCGCAATGGCCGCGTTCGCTACCGCTACGCCACGGAGGCTGTCACTATTTTTATTTAATGTGCGCTATTAAATATCTTGTCCAAACATAAATAACTGTAACAAGTAAGTCGTGGCTTTTATAATAATGCAGCCAAGTAATACCGAAACAATTTCCTCAGAAGCTGCGTGTAATGTGACATAAACAGTCTGAAAACGTTCATCTAAGACTGAAGCAGCTTTAGTTAATGTTTAGTCTTAGTAATAAGATATTGCTGGAGACTTGACAAGGAACTTGATATAAGGCGATGCAATTTAATTAAAGAGAAAGCTTAAGACGAGCTTGATGAATACTAAAGAACAAGACTATAATCTGGAAGGCTTGAGGAGACAGAAACACTAAATAGTCCTAGCATAGTCTTTTTAGTTTGTGGACTCGCGTGGCACCGGTCTTGGAATAGTACCATCCCATATCCCACCGTGGGTGTCAATTGTTGCGATCCTCAACCCTCCTGCCAAGCGTGGGGATTATGGCAAAACCTTCCAATGTAATGAAACCCTTGGAGGAGGCCTTTGTTCAGCAGTGGACCAGCAGTGGTGGAATGAAGAAGAAGAAAGTTAAGCTTCGCTTACTGGGGCTGGTCTGTAGATTACACGTCAATCCGTTGGCCACACCCCTCATTCGTATAACTTTGGCAGTCATTACAAATAGTCAGAACCCCTAAAGTCTGACAACCAGTATTTTCAAGGGGTTTTGTATTACCCAGTAACTGTTTAGTTTATACGGCCCGAAGTGACATAGAATTATAAACACGCTTTCTAACTCAGCGTGCAACGTAATAAATACGTTAAAGCTATATTTTTATAGGTGACTTGATCAATTTTTGACGATCAAAACGTGTTGTTATCAAACAAATAGAGTATAATGGAGTGGAGTGTAATGTGGGTGCTAACGCCCCCCGTGGTAATTTGAGACCATCAGGGAGGCTGTCGACCTAGAAAAAAATATTTATCTCTTCTCATGAATATATAATATTAGATGTTTGAATTTGATGGTAATAGCTGTTATAGCTTTATGACAAATAGTAAGTGAATAAAAAAAAACTCCCAATGTAACCGGATTTGGGCAATATCAGGATCAGGATGTTGATGGGGCTGCCCCGATTCTACAGGGCATTAGGTATGTTTGCATAAGCACACGTCAATAGCTTCCGCGTTAGGCTAAAACGCTCTACAGACCAAAGCGGCACATGTCGGCAACATTTTGCCGGCGGGCTAGGTTGGCGGCTTCCATTATGCAAGTCGTAAAACTTTGCCGGCGGCATGTTGTCGGCTCGACATCAGAAACTTATTTAGCAGTTAAAATACTAGCACGTCACTACAGCAGAAATTTCGCCAGGCAATTGAGCGCTTGCGTCGCTAGTCACCGGCAAGCCACAGACATGTCGGCGAGCAAGACGCGCGGGCGTAGGTTGAAGACATGCTTTTTTAAAATAAGCCGTCGGGTTGTGTCGGGGGCCTGTTTGTAGTGCGCCTAAAATCTACATCTTTGCTTTGCAGAGTGCCAATACCACCCTAAAGACTTTAGCGGGGAGGTACGAGTCTCCCCTATTAGGTAATGTTGTTCAAAGTTGTATTTCGAACAACAGCCTATTTCCAAATATAGTAGTAAATTTACTAACATAAAAGTTATCTTTTTTGTTTTGTTTAATAACCTGCATTAATAAGCAATGCAAAGCTTCGGATGCGACTGGAATTAATGTTGAGATGATGATGATGATGAAGTGTAATAATGGCCCGAATTATCTTGTTCACAAACTAAACAAAATTTATGTTCAGTGCATATTTTTCTTTCTATTTTATAAATTAGTCCGAGCCAGAAGTAAACTGATGTAATTTTGGTCGCCATGTTTATGATCGCGTCTAATAACTGTCTATGCAATATCTTAATTTGACAAGATTACACTAAAATGTTATCTCATATTCTTTTCTTAATGAAATAAAAGGAAAAAGATGTACTTAACTTAAAATTTGTCTAGTTTACGAACGAAAGAATCGGCGCCATTGTATCCATAGAAATCGACTCTTTTGGCGTTAAAATAAAATGTCCAAATAACTAACTCCACGCAAACGATGTCGCGGGTATCCGCTAGTGAAACATAATCTGAATTCAGTGGCGGAGTATATTCAGCTATCTGCGGTTTACGACCGGTTGAACAGTTTGATGCATTAGTGGATCAAATTGGTCAGTAGGCTTAATGACTTGGTTTTAGATATTGGAATTGGAGGTTTAGCAGCTTATTACCAAGCTTAATAGATTATCTAGCCCACACTATTGTGTCTGGTGCATTAGGTAGTCATAATGTTTTAAATACATAATTGCCAAAGTTCGACCTAGTACTGTCTACATTTATTGGTAGCATGGTTGGCGTAGTCGTTAAAGGATTGGCTGCTGCGTTGCATGTTACGGGTTCGGTTCCAGCACGGAAAAAATATTTGTATGCCCTATAAGAAGTTATAGGGCATACAAATATTTTTTCCGTGCTGGAAGTTCCGGGTTTAGCTGTTTGTGTATGAGACTTCATATGTTTGTGAACGCACCCACGTTACAGGAGAAATTCTTAGTACGGGACAATGTTTTATAAATAAATAAATAATGATTTATACTTTATCTGAAAATCAATTTTTTTGGTGAAATAAATATTTTTATACTTTATTGTATACCACATAAAGACATAACAAAAAAAAATAATGATCTATTGTCTAATAATATACAACTGCCGCTTTGTCCCCTTTTGCGTTCTCTCTCATACATAGGAATGGACAGTGATTTCCCTGGATATGAATGTTCTTGTTGGTGCAATAATATATCATAATTATGTAGTCCTCGGTTCATTTTACCGGTTGAAAAGTGCTGGTGTACAGCCTTATTTGAATAAGGGACTTTTCATTTTATTATTTTTATATATCACTACACCGGAGTTGTAAATCTACAATGGCTAGTTCATCCTGCACAAGCGCGACTGAATTGTATTTGTAGTGAAGACTACGCATGCGTGTTCAGTTGTGGTGTGATCCGTGATCACGTATTGTATAACTGGTACATCACGTAGTAGGAAGTATAGATTATGTTAAGATAAGTAGATGTTAAAAATGCATCATAGAGTAAGATAGTAATTAGTTAAGTCAAGCACGTAGATTCATATACATGTTATATTGAATAAAGGGGGACTTCTTATTTGGTATTAGTTGATCTAACTATACCGTAAGATGTAGTTAGATAAGTGTTTTATTGACTCATCCACCACCTATCATCACCCGACGATCCTGCCTGTCAGAAGGTTGGCAAGCCCAACATCACACAGTAATGCCCTTTTATTGTTTAAATTTAGGGCTATTTACTATTAATCGCACAACATTAATGTTGTATGATCAAATACATATTGCACAGAGGAAATTTAAATAGCCAAAATCAGCAGCTAGACTGGTAAAGCGGACCCCAGACTCCAAAGCTGAAAAGCTTTCATTTGGGATTAACGCTGAGATGATGATATATAATAGCCCCGACACCCTTGTTCACTAACTAAATTAAATTTAAGTTCAGTGAGTCTTTTTCTTTATAAATCATTAAGTAAAGGACAGAAGATAAAATGTCAGTTTAGACCTATCAAGTTAGTGCACTCCTGACGTAAACTGGCGTATTTTTAGTCGTCATGTTTATAATCGCGTCTAAACTGTCTATGGAGTATCTTACTTTGACAGCTCATCTTGATTAAACTAAAACTAAAATCTTTCTTTTCTTAAACATATATGGTAATTGTACATACCTCAATTTCCATAACATCTATGAAGTCTCTGAACTTCTTAGCTGGTTTTAAGCCGCAAATGTGCCTGTAATCGTTGTAACCCCGAACACCCATATCTCTGCCTCTTTGTATATCCATAGCTGGTAAATCGTGAGCTCTTTGTAGTTTCTGGCCATAGTAGTTTTCGGAAATCTAGAAACAAAGTGGATTAGAATTAAACGCACCAAAAGGGAACATGGAAATCAAACAACAAGATACAAGTCCACTGTGTGTGCGTGTGCCATGTGTGACTTTATGACGAGATTACTCGACGATCTACAAGTTGCATTAAAACTTGAGATTTAATTGAGTGAAGATGAGACAGAAGCATGGAAGATTAGCAAAATCTATTGAAGATATCTAAGAGAATGCAATGGGTAAACCGGAATGTTTAGGATGATATAGTTATTCAAAAAATATCCAGTGTTAATGAAATCGGAAAATGAGAAACAATTATAATAATTGCAATAACGCACATCGGGGTCTTGAATATCATCAATCTTGGCAGCATGCTGATGGAAGATTCCACGGTTGAGTTCTTCCAAAATTTTACCTTTCTCTAGGAGACCAGATCTGAATAGTGTTTTACTGTAGGAAAACTCGTCTTTATAGTGATATCCTTCGGTGTATGTTCTGAAATTGAATAAATTATTGTACATGTGTTTAAGAACTGCAACTTAATAAAAACGACATAATTTTCATAATATAGACATAGCTAATGTCTATGTTGTTCGATTTTCTTAGAATAAATAACGAGCATGACATATCAGATTGACATACTTTATTCTGCCATCCATGAATGTATGGAAGTATCTGACAGCAATATCGTACTCTGCATATACGAGGGGTACCGCTTCAGCGTCGTAGGTACTCACATGCTCCACATTTTCTGATAGTAGTCCATAGTTCACCATATTTCTATAGCCTATAAATATTAAAACAAAAAAAGAGATGCATAATATGTTTAGGACGTGTGTAAAATCAGAATTCTATTGAGATTAAATGAAACGAAATTATACTTATTTCGGCCCAAAAAAATAACTTTCATAAAACAAAAACTTCTTCCGTTTCAAAGCTAAATTAGTTACGTGTCTCCAATTTAACTACCTTGAGAAGAAAGACCGAAACAGATTCTGTCACTATGTTTTCAAGTTTCTAAGAATTGAATTCTTCAATGACTTAATTGTTCCTGGAGCCCGTTATAATGTTATTTGATTAGGTGCAGGTACCCTTACTGTGTATTTCATTTGTTGTGAACTTTTGATAGTAAGTTCTGATGACAAGATGTAATTAACAAAAGCTGAAGTCGAGAAGTTCAATTATTCATTAAAAGTTCTCAGACTTTGTCACGTTTGAGACAGTATTCAGGCATTAAAGAAAACTTTATCAACTTGACGCTTACCTAATAAAGTAGGTAGCAACTCGTACATAAAGATGTGGGAAGCTGTTCCGATGTTGATTTGCCTAGATACTTTGAAAAGACGATCGTCTTTCCAGCAAGGATTGATCTCGTGGAGAGCCTTAGCCAACCTATTGTGTTCTCTCATGAAGAAAATCGTAAAGGCTGTGGTTCTTAGGTCGTAGTTTCCTACTTCTGGAAATCCTGTAATCGCAATAAGGCCGTAATTGTAAGTATGTGTATACTTATGGTATATTTATGCCACCATATTAAGAAAACATCTGGAGGAAACCCGGGCTTTAAGTCAGAAATCGCCAACCCGCATTAAGCAAGCGTGGTGATTACGCTCAAGCCTTCTCTGTGTGAGAGGAGACTTGTGCCCTGACCTGAGCAGTGAGACAGTAAAAAGGTTGTTGATGATGATGTTCTTATTAGAAACTTATAAAAAAAGCACTCACCAAATTGATAGCAGATGGGTTCACTACGGTTATTCTGAATACAAACATTTTCTGATACATTTGGTACAAGCCTTGTCACCATATCTGATACCCTACCGACCATTGATTGAGCTAGTATTTTTGCAATCGTATCTACCAACATATCAGCTGTCATATTAGTCATATTTCTCTTATTCATATTTTGCTTCATGCTCTTGGTAAAATTCGACATTATTTTTGGAATAACATCAAACATCATGCCATTATATTTATCGGGCATTATTTCAGGCATCATATTCGGGATATCAGGAGCCATATTACCTAACATGTCGGTTGACAAATTCGCCAATAAATCCGTCGTCATATTTGCTACAGTATAGTTTTTATTGATCATCGTCATTGTTAGTTTAATCATCATATCGTCTTTAATATTCGATATTATGTTATTCTTCATATCTTCCAACATTTCGGATGATAAATTCGGTTTATTAGCTGTTATATTGGCAGGTACGTAACGGTTTTCTCTGTTCTCGAGTATCAATAGGCCGTGTTCATATTTTCTTACTTTAGCTAGCCCTTGATAATCCACTCCATATATCGTTGACAGGTCAATCACCGGTGTTTGGTAGTTAATCTAAAATATAATATCTACTATTTATTTGGTATATAACTTCAATCGTCATACTTGGTGAATAACATAATGTTTCTTAACTAAATAACGCGTGGTATAAAAATAATAGGATGTGATATAATATTAAAGTGATTAGAATAAAATATTACATCTAAAATAATATTAAGAAGAAGTGTCATTATCATTATTCACAACGAGTTTATAAGCTTTTATAAAAACCATTCTTCTTGTGATGTGGCTGGTGGCAAGTTTATTACCGCCCTCTCACATCGCCGTCTAGTCAACATGAATTTTGAGGGCTCACAAGAAGAACTTTACAGAAATGATCCAATGAGATGTAATTATTCATTTATTCGCGAAGCGACATAAATCACACGTCATGGCCCAGGTACAGCGCCATCTAGTGAAACATTTTAAAAGTTTTTAAACATTGATCTTGACCTCGATCCATCGATATGGCAATGACGACCACGTGTACTTAATAAAATGTATATATATTTTTTAATTAATAAATGAGTGTTGTTAGCATTGGTTTGTAGTCTTTAGTAACTGCATAATTATTCCATTTGAAGAGCCGGTTAATGATAGCACTAAATCACATAACGAACTAAATATACTAAACGATTTTTATTTTATACATGAAAACCGAAAATAATCAAGGTAGGTACAAATATGTATATGCATCAGCATCGTCGACTATTATTTAAAAAAAAATATATGTTTATTTGTTATTATTATGGGACTCCAATAACTAATTTATATAAATTTAAATCGCATAAACCTAACTAGAGAGATAAATTTTATAAGTACTACAATCGGATAAACTTATAAAAATAAAATAAAAAAAATTGCAATTATAAAATGAATAAAATTATTCCTCAAGTGTCAAATTAAAAAAAATACAATCTATCTACATAAATATTGGCCACTTAGCATCGGCAACGCACCATGCTCCATTTGGCTTATTGACAGAGAGTTTTAAAAGGTTTTAAAAATAGCCACTCAGACAGCGACAGTACCCCACGCTCCCCTCTTGCGAAGGGAGTGAACGATCATCGAGGGCTAATGGTAGGTCTACCACTGCCCGCCTCACGCTCAGGGCACCGCGCCACGTCTCATCAACGTGACTTGTGAGGACTCACATATTGTGAAAGTCTCGAGAAGAGCTTACTATAGAAATGATCCTATGAAGTAAGGTCTTAACTCGAGACACAAAATCGAGGAGGGTCATTCATTCACGGAGAATCTTGACACCGCGATTCAGAAATACGCGTCATCAGCACAGCGACATCTAGTATGATTTCTCCGAATTAAAATATAGGTATTAATCATTGATTAAAATATTATTGTGGGTAAAATAAAATAGACACTTTGTATATAAAAAGAATAAGTGATGAAACAGCTGAAAACGTATTTTATACAAAACTCGTTGAATAGCGGCATTTTAATTAAAATATACAGATAAGTAATTCATGTTTATTTGAATTACAAGCAACAAAGAGTGCAGTGATAAAATGCTAAAGAAATTCATTAAGATCAATATATATGTAAAGTTAACAGAAATCATTAAATAATTAAGTCTAACTATTTTGAGTTGACCCATATAATATGTATACCTACAAAATGTGACTACAGTAGCGACATCTAGTCACATATTTAAAAACGTTTAGTTCCTATGGATCCCGTTGTATCGGAGCGGCCATGACAGCTGTGTGTTTGTAAAGCGATTATTTTCTATTCAAGCCGTTTTCTTTATCACAGTAACTACCTACTATGTTTAAATTATTAACACCTATGATCGGGATTTATAAATGTAGAAGCTAATACAGTCAAAGATTTGGATGACTTAATTGAGTTTTATAAAGACAAACGTAAATAAAAACTAATGAAAGATCATACGGCCAGATAGGAGTGAATAGTGTAGTGATAATTGAATAAACATGGATTGCAGAATATAGCGATAATTGTGAAAATGCTCATTGTTTTTGTAAGTGTAACACAGCGAAAAAAAATTTTTCGAAGACAAAACATATTCTAGGAAACCTTAGAAAGGAGATTACGGACGACAGCAGGTCAAGCTACCTGAAACTGTGAAATATTCCCAATCTACCTTGAGCCTTCATGCTTTAGTGATAAAGTTGAAAATCTAATAAAGGAATCTGACAGATTGTAATCGCTTGATGTGCTGTCGTCTGTACACACATAACCTGAACATAAAATTAGGCTGTCGTTGATGCAATAGTATACTAAAATAGGTAAACAGATATATACATATCCTTAATAATAAATAGGTACATAAATATATACGGAGAAACGAAAATAAATGAAGATTTTAGTTAATTGCAATTTCAGGAACAAGATTAAAGTGACAAGTAATGTTCCTTTATCAGCCTTTTAAACAAGTATAACAATTGCACTGTTTTATCTGAACTGGTAATACATTCCACAAACGAGCGAACTTGATAGTATACGTATTACGTAATTATGAATAGTGCCACACACACTCACGTGTATATTAAGCTCTTTCTAACAAACGAAAAGTTAGTAACGCTATTCTAAATATATTTCATCTAGATTTTTCCAGAATACGATCAAATGAACATCGAGATGGGCAAATTGTCTTTAAAACATCCTCTCTACTATTAGCATTCCATCTTCATTCCCCAGGTGGGATAAAGTCACATTAATGTCACTTAATATTGAAACGATCTTCAAAGCGAGATCATTTTCACACGTATAACAGAGCTTATACATAACTTTGAGAGCAGTTCACACGAATACACAGCAAGATACGTAGCCCCAGTATAAATTAACATTTGATTGCACGAAAATTGTATACAGTGCCAGGTCTGCTTAAACTGGACAGGCATGGCTTGCTTTGTCGTGGTGTGTACGAGACTTCAAGTAAAGTACTAACCTGTTCGGGAAGTATTATTTCGGGAGTACAACCTGAGTCTTGGAAAGTTTCCGCCCGAGAGAAGTTAAGACAGCGTATATCAGTCACTTTGAGATACGGGTCGTCTTCGGGCACGTGTATAGGGATACATCTTGCATCTTTAACACCTATTTTCGAACAGCAATATTGCCTGCGTTTGAGGAAGTCGACTGGAAGGTAGAACTTGGTGATTTATATAGGAGTTAAGATGAAATATGTTGCAGGATAATAGTTAAACTATACATCCTCAGTAAGATGTATAGTTACCAGGTAGATAATACAAAGAGGTCACTTTCATGCTTTCTAAATGAATTGTCAGCTAAGAGTTCACTTCAAAAGCATGCATATGATCACAATGACAACAATGTGATCCAGCTGGATTATCTTGTTGAATTATAAGGAAGAGGTTTAAGTTTGGCACTTACCTGAAACCTGCTTTTTCCAAATTTTGAACCCACCTAACTAACAAAGGCATGTTCTAGACCTAATCCAATCCTAGTGATTTGGCAGTTTTGAAAAGAAGAGAAGTAGAGTTAGAAGAGAAATAAAGATTTAAACCTAAAAGAAATCGGGGAAGACAGCTTCCCAGATTAGGAGATTAAGTTGTCAGTAAAACCAAACTGGAAAACTGATCTAGGTGTTTGAGCACGGACAAGTAACACACATACCAACAACAAACACACATTCACTCACAAACTTTCGCCTCTATAACATTTGTGGGATTTTGCTGTGTCGAAATTTCGTAACTTTTCTTGTTCCTCGACCCACCCCTTAGCATCGCCTACCGGCGCTATAACTTCACATTCGCTAAAACTTCATTCTGATTTTTTACTGGTTGCTTGGTTCCTAAGGGCTTAGCTTGATATTAAAGCGTTCCTCAAGAATTGAGTTATCAAAAGCAAAAATATTTTTTCAAATTCTTAGCATCTAGCTTTTGAGTTTAGCACGCTTAAACTAAGACAGTTTTCAACTTTATTATGAGTAAATAATAATATAAATAACACAAAGGCATCTTACGTGGTCCATCCATAATACTAATATCTCGATGTATGAACTCCAGCATATGAACAGCAGCTGTATTGAACGTGACCTTATCTTCAACGCGTCCGGTGGAGTGCAGTTCCGTTCTGACCTTCCGGGCTGAGGGTAGCGGCTCACCACGGCTGTTCATACGGATATCGCGACCTGGGAGTGAAGCCATATTGTTTTGCAGTTAATACATAGGTTTTGATTATCTTACGGCAGTTTAATTTCTTGTCTTGTACCTATCGACGAAATCATGTATAATAATTTTCATTTTTAATTCATTATAATATCAAGGATGCTTTTTTTTTGAGGCATGAAAAACAGGGAGTAAAGTTCACTCATCCTGCATAAAAAAGGGAGGATCCTCTGACTATGATGTTATGTCTGGCGGACACTTATTCAACGGTTGAAGTTAGAAAGTTTTATGCATGCTGATTGCACGGTAAACTGTTTGCGAGATGTAGATAGAATTCGTGTGATGTCAGTATGACGTTTTTATTTTTGGCATTTGTAGGTGCCGCTACACTTTTTAGGCAATATTTCAATAAACGTGTTAGTTTTCTTTAATAAAAATAAAACATGTATTCTTCGAACCGCACACAAGTTACCAAGTTGACGCCATCAGACAGAGAGAGACCGTAAATCCTAAGATTATAAAAGAGACTACATATTCAAGACTACTAGTGCTATTGTGGCATGAACTTTAAACTTATACTTTTATAATCTAATCTACTTTACAAATTTATTTATTCAACAGATATAACTTGTAGTGAAGTTTTGAAAATAAATGAAGTACTATTTACTTTCATACATTGAAATTCCTTTATTCGGAATAAAGGAATTTCAATTTATGAAAGTTAGCTAATGTAGAGTATTTCCGTATAAGCTTGCTATGGATACCACATTTATAAAATACTTAATAGAAAATAGAATATTTTCTGTCTTGAACAGCTCGAAATCGTTGTATATTTTTGTCCCGTACTCGTCTGAGTCTCAAAAACGGCGATCAATTTTAGTACCACGAAATGCGTATGCACCATTAAGCGTTAATTATCAATTTACCGTATGAAACAATATTTAATGCGTTAAATAAATTGTGATATATGATGACTAAACATCTTCTTTTTTTTTTTAGTTGTTTTTGACAGATTGACGTTTGAGCCTGTTAAGTAGTGGTGGAGCCATATACTCCTGATGGTACTGCAGCTCCGACTTCTCAACACTATCTTTCACACTGGGTCCGTGTGGTAAATTATAATCGCTCAATCGCCAAAGGAGCGAGGGGAGAAGAGGCCACTTGCAGGCGTGGCCTGAGTCCTAGCGGCGAGGAAATAGGCTGATTATGATAAAGATAATAGAATATTTTGCTCAAGTTAAACATTTTATATAGGTTGAACCATTGACATAATGCTGAATACCGCGTATCGCTGTTTTCTAGAACTTCTAGACTTCAGCAAGGAAAATAATTCTGATCTAAAAAGTAGAATATAATAATAAATAATAAGAATATAATAATTCTGATCTAATAAGTAGCACTCAACTAACCCGGTTTTACAACTATTTTCTGCATGGAAGAAATTGCATTAGCAATAAGGACGCCCATTGTATATTTTGTTGTGTTGCATGTATTTTGAATCAATGTATGTTTTCGGTGTACAATAAAGTATACAGAGTGGTGCTGACAATACGACAATAAATTAAACATCGTGTACCTCAACACATTCTCAGTCGACCCATAAGAAACCATATAAATATGTCCATTAGTTTAGTCACAGGAAATTATTTTTAATTTTTCACATTTTCTACATGATGTACATGTTGATAACGAAACGCTTACAGGTTAATGACCGCCGCGGTACCAAACTTTAATAATATTGGCGCGAAAAAAGCAAGTCGATACAGAATCGCGCTGTGGCCGATCGGAGGTCAGTGAACCAATATTTTTAAAGGATGTTCTATTCTGTTTGCAATTTTATGCGATTTAGTTTGTTTGAAATTTTCATTTTTTTATTTTTGATGCCAGCTTTTTTCTATGGTTTAGGATTATTTCTATGAACCAGCATTGTTTGTGTTTTCATTTATTAGCATCACTCTGTATATAAATAAATAAATAAACACCACTCACCGTTGCCATAGTCTGGCTTCAGAAGCCTCAGATAAGGCCCTTTGGCGGAGCCTCTCGTAGGGTGCTTAAAGTTATTACATGTACCATCAACTCGGCTGCCTTCGTGGGGTGTGCACGGCCTTACGTCTATTGAACATCGTCTAGATAGACATACAAAACTTTTTAATATTTAATGGTATAGTATAAATAATAAACTGGATGTGCTACATGAGATTTATTATTTGTTATATGAGATTACGTAAGCATTGAGTAATCGTGGTGATTACGCTCAATCCTTCTCTGTATGATGATGATAACTACGTAAAACGCGCACTTCAAAAACATTCTTAGTTTCCTCTTTAGGAGATGAATTTTCAAAATCTTTACTAGTAATGCTCACCTTGGTTACAAAGAGAAACTCTCGTGAAAAATCATGGTTCTGTTGTCTATCACTTAATATTCAAATACTTTTGTAGAAAAAAAATTAAAAACAACAAGAGTGATTCAAATTATTTACAAAGCTGAGAAATAAAGAATTTATTTAATATGTGTTTTTTACTTCAGAGGTTGCGCTAAGTAACATTTAAGCAATGATTGTAAAGAGGATGTGTAACATATTTCTGTTACTATAACCTCAATTAAAGTTGCATTCCGTAGGTACGCAAAATAGTAGTGCCAGTGTTGTCGTGGATTTGCGGACACCAGCCGGTATTACTTAATACTTACCTAAAGTTACATTGTAAATAAGATACGATGAAGTTGGAAATTTATGATATACCACTTTTCATAATAAAGAATAATAAAAAAATACTTTTGTGACAAGAATTAATACCAATTTAAACTTCTAACCAGGAAAACGTAACTATAGTCTTTTTAGGAAAACCTTTATTTTTAACTTGGCTATAGTTATAAATCTATCTCTTGTTGAGGTCAGGTTCAAATTTTGGTCTGGGATATAAATATTTCCCCCAAAACGAAGATACATAGTTATAGATATTTGTATTTTAACTAGTTTCTGACTTTAATTCGTATATGAAGCAGAAATAATTCGCGTTCCGTTATAATCCCATAATACGACCATTTAAAAAAATGTACTTAACTTACTCAGTAGCGTTCTTCAGTCGAAATTCCGTCGCTTGTGCGACATCAACTTTCTTACCAGTATACCTATCAAAAAGTCCAGAGTCCACTTGACAAATCACGGTAAATATTAAAACATTAAATAAATAATACATTTTGTACCGAACGACTTAGCCGTATCCTTTGTTACAGTTTACTAAGCAGGTCTGGCCATGTTTTGTAATCCCGAATGGATTTCGCAAAGCGAATCGATCCATTATCGTTTGGCCGTTTCCTTTCGTGAATTAAATGAAGGATGTTGGAAAAAAGGCACCTCATCCTCTTTCGTAAAACGTGTAAAGGAAATAGTGTGATTGTCAAGTTAAATTGTTATTGAGGCACGGTGATTGTGAGTAAGAAACAAAGTCTCATTCTCTGTCCCTATATCCCTATATATGCTTAAATCTTTAAAACTGCGTAACAGATTTTGATGGGGTTTTTATTAATAGACAAAGTGATGGATGAGGAAGGTTTATATGTATAATAATATCTATTAAATAGTGGAGAAATACTATTATTTTTGAGATTTCTGCTGTGATATCCTAAATAATTAATTTTTTTTCCGTTTATATTGCAAACGCAGCGAACCCTAAGAGATTTATCAAAATAATTGTACTAGGTATTGTACAGATTGAATAGGTCTACAGAACACTCCACAATGGTATATGTCTATCTCTTATGGATATCCAACAGATTTTTTTTTGTCATTTACTTTTTACGGCAAATAATGTCTAGTTTGCGAAGCGATTTTAAAGAAATACAGCATTAATTCTTATCCAATTAAATAAAAAACACATTGTTGATTTAATATAGATATATATAGCACATGATTTTAATGAATATTTACGAAGATATTACAGATTTAAAAATTGCGTAGAGTTTGTGGCGGTACCGACCGGCCGGGGCGGCGGGAGCGGGCGGGCCGTTATGTTTTATATACAATTTTGACAGTTTTTCTGTTGTGTAATTAGTATCGGCATTGCACTCGTGCAAAGCCAAGGCGGATCGCTAGTTTTGTATAAATCTCAACAGGATAACTTATGTACGTGAATTGGGCTGTCATTTCAACTGATGATAGGAATTGACACTATTGACACCTCACACTTGTTTAGACTGGAAAACGCCCCCAACATAGTTGGCAAAAGGCTATGTAGATTATGATGACTAGAATAGGCTTTCTGGGCCCTAGTCCACTATTACAATAGCGTCAAAATGGTCGATCAGTGATCTCGTAATGATAAATTTTGATTCTACTAACAAAAAGCGTCATTATGACCTTCCAGTGGTCACACACTCCACTCCATACTAATAAGTGTTCAAATTGAGTAATAGTTTTTAGAAAACCTGTTCTACTAACGCGTTTTATAATAATGGCAATACGGCAATGTTATTCTATAACCATTCCATTACGAGACGACTGAGATAATTCATTGTTTCACATGATTTTAGCAGATTACAAACTTTTAAGCATAATGACAATGAAATGGCAATGGAATCGTTTTGGAACGACAAATTTTTTCGGTGGTAGGCCATAACACCGGCCGCCGGCAGAAGTTACCACCCACCAGACAAAGCCTTGCCGCCAAGCGATTTGTCATGTTCCGGCATGATGTCTGGTGAAGCCGTACGGAGGACGGGTCTGAGCAGTTGTGTTGCGATGTGTGCCGGGTACGATGCGCCAAATGTTGTTGTGTTGGGAGTTTGGTCGTGGAGGGTCTTCAGATCAATGTCCCTTTGGCGCAGCATCGTTGGTCGTGTTGTTGGGTTTAACATTGCATCACCTCGCTCAACTGCCGTCTTCCTTCCTATTCGCTCAATCTGAGTGAATAGGTTCTTAATAAACTAGCGCGCTTTACCACCAACGATCGCATCACTGCTTACCATCAGGCGGGATTGTGGTCAAGCGCTAGTTTATAAATATTAAAAAAAATATATATATATACAGTATGTTAAGAAAACCCTGTCCGACCCGTGAAGGTATTGTTAGGTATCGTTAGCTGATTCTACTAATGCGTACATAACCTGGCTTAACTAAAAAAAAAATACCCCCTTAAAAATAAATAACTTAAATAAAATAAATAGGTAATTTCATGGCAACACAGGCACAGGTCATGACCTCAGTTGACCTCATGCATGTAGGTATAAGTAGTCTAACCACGTTTATCGACTCTCGAAAGAAACAATGATACCTACTTAGGCAGCTCGTGAAAAGAACTTTTTTTAAGTAGGAAGGTCGTCTGACCCTCCGAATGTATCTTCGAATTTCATTCGATGAGCACAATGGCTGTGGCGGAGATGTTGTTCCATATTTCGTTCACTAAGAACGATACCGGCCTGGCACCGTCGCACGAGATTAGCACGGTGTTTCACAAAGTTAGTCCACCCCTACCAATCCACTGCTCGCCGAACTGATAGTGGAGGTACTCACAGCCAGGTCGGCAAAAATATGGTGGGGCACCGTCATGCTGGAACCACATTGACCAATAAGTAGTCACATCCGAATCGTTCAACACCTGATCACAAGACAACACAATTGCAGTTACCTACTACCTTCCATCAGCATGTTACATTACGTTAGAAAACGATATGATCACACAATAAACGATACGTCTACACGGACGCAATGTCTACGCGAAACTAATAAATTTAAAATAAAAATGATTTTTATTTCATAAAAATAGGTACTCCAGCTGCACGGCGGTGCCCTTTGACTAGAGGTGTGAAAGTATTCAAAATATTCTCGTAACGATTTTTGGTAACGATTAAAAATTGCAGAATTTCACGCATCGATTCAACATCGCATGACATTCTTTAGATTTTAGAACTTTCACATAACTTAAATCAGGTGAACTTGAATGCTTTACATTGTTTATAATATTTTCCTAAAATCGTATTTCATAAGACCTTTCTAGTTCCTATTTACTAATAGGTACTTGTGTTACAATATTGTTATGAGTAATTAATCGATAATCAAAAAAAGTACTATTACCATTAGGTAATCTGTGTTTTTACAACAAATCATTCGGCCAGGTACAGTTTCGAATAATAGCGACAAAAACAAAACGTTATTACGCAAAAATTAGTACAGCTCTAATTATTTCTTTGCCGCCGTCGGCGGCTAGACACACTGACGCCGCTAAAGAACCTAAATAAATAATCAAAAGAAAGCCGACAATTATAAGGTCTAAAATGGTGTTTACACTTTTTTAAATTTGCCGAATTTTGGGGAAGTTACAGTAAATTCGCGGGAAAAATGATTATTTCAAAATTCATTAGTATTGTTACTATGATGATTATGCAAAATTTTATATTTTATTTGGTCATTTGTTTAAATAAATAAATAAATAAATAAGCCATTTATTTCTTGCTTTTTACACGTTGAAAATTACAAGTTTAAATGCAATATTAAAGTATCTATACTACATAAGAAAAGAAAAATATATGTCATTTGTTAGTAACTCTAATTGTAGCAAATACTTAAAAGTTAGGTTTGTTAGTTTTAAATTTAAATTTTTACAAAAAGAAAACATGTTATTATTATAGCAATAGAGTTAGTCAGCAAGAACCCCGTTTTGGGTAAAGGCCTCCTCCAAAGATGCCCATACGTCTCTAACTTGTTGTTTGTTGAATTTGTGATTTTCTTTGGAGGGTTATGGTCATGATCCCCCACGGTGACCAACCGGGTTGGAGGATTTGGTGTGTTTGTTTATTTAAATGTTTCATTGTCATTTGTTTACCTAACCATTACTATCCTTATGGATCGGACAGGGTTTTCTTAACATGCTGTATATATAATAATAGCAGACTAGGACCCCTGGTGTCGTGAGAGAGTAAGATGTTTTTCAAATTAGTAAGTCGCCAAAATTAGGCTAAAAATATTATATATGTCGGAGACAGCGACGGCAGAGCGGTAGGGTCGACAGCATCTTGGTGTGGTGGTACAGGTTCCATTTCGTAGGTGAGTTTTGAATTGAAGCACGACGTGTAGATATACCCTCCAATCTTCATAATCACAATTTGAATAGGCAAACCGACAGTTTCGGTTCGGAGATGTGCCTTGGTCCGCGTCTCGATGCAAAGTCACCGTTCGACGAACCCCACTTTCCAAAGCGACTCTGTCCATGTGCCGCCATCACAAAATAACGTCACAAGCGTTTGCCCCTCTACTACGTAAATCAAATCAGCAACTTCTATTAAAATTATATCGACGATCTCCGACATATATAAAATATTATAGTCATGTCTTCATCACTGCCCACGTTTAATATTTTTTGGCCTAATTTAATAGAAACTTGGCATATTTTTTTAGAAAGGCCAAACGTCGCTCGCAGACTCTAGAGCGTACTCTACGTATTGTCAGAAGTTGGACGAAGATTTGACTGTCTGTAGCAATATCTACTATAGATGCTTGAAACCACGTATACCTATTACAAAAACTCTCATTTTGAAAGTATTGGAACAGAAAAGCCAATATTTCTGTTACAGATCGACCTGCACCCTGATTGTGTAAAACACCATTACTATCAGTTGGAGTCATTTTGAAGTTTATTGCTATTTCATTGCTCCCTATGTTCTAAAACTTATCTGCTCAAAAACGTAAACACCGCAATGAATGTTGTTGAACTGTCAAAATGAAACACATTGCTACTGGTAATGTGTTACGCAATTGCCCTGCTGGCCATAGTATCATTTTATATAGTACTAGCTTTCGACCCTCGGTTTCGCCCGCGTTGAATTCGGTTATATCGCGCTTTTTAGATTTCCCTCGGGAATATAATTTTTTTTTTCAGTAAAAGGTAGCCTATGTTCTTTCTTAGGGTCTAAAGATTGTCTGTGCCAAATTACATTAAAATCGTTCGAGAGGTTTAAGCGGGAAAGCGTAACAGACAGACAGACAGACAGAATTATTTTCGCATTTATAATCTTAGTATGGATAAGATGCGGTAACTGTATTTCTATGTGTGGTGTCAGTACATGACAGGTCGTAATTAGATAACATAATAACAGAAGTAAAAACGAAGACATATACTAGGCATACATTTGCACCGATTGTCGATTGAGCCATTACGATAGCAAAAAACCGACCAAATGCATAAATTATAATGTTTTAACAATCAACCAGTCATAATAAATCGTTTTATGAGTACCTTCCTGTATTGACTTTTTACCAAACAATTTCTAGTCAATAGGTAAATCCACTTCATCACATCAGTAAAAACGTCAAATATCGAAGAAAATTAATTAAAAAGCGACTCAAGGTTTATTTACATTTGAGGCCGGACTCTGCGTTGTATCTCTGAGAAGAAAAGTTTAAATGAGTTTTTTTAAAGGAATACACGTAACGACTACCGAGTGTAATGAAGGGTCGCGCCCACCGGGGCAAACATTCAGGAGAATCAGCTAATGGTAGGGCTGGGATATGAAATAAAAATAGATAAATTAAACAAATTTTCGTAAATTTTCTTAAAACATTCTTAAAATTATTTCTTAAATAAATTCATACCTACCTTTTTCCATAGAAGAAGGCAGAAACTACAGAATGCTACAGTCATGCTAGAATGTCACACGTGTGTTCACCAGAGTAAGAGATAACCAGAGTTGTGGGGTTTATTTGAAGTTTAGTAAGAGAGCGATAGATTTTCGGTTATAATTCATTTATAATTTACTTGTGTATACAATATGTAAAGAAAACGCTATCCGATCCGTGAAGTTATTGTTAGGTATCGATAACTGATTCTACTAATGCCCACACAGCCGGGCTAAAGTTAAAAAACCCCCTAAAAAAATAAATATTATTTCGCAAAAGGTGGTAAATTAATACATGTGCGATTGACAACACATGCGCGGGCGAAAGGGGCAGCGCACGCGTCATGCGGTAGCATGGCTATTCGCTCATAATAATACCGTCAAAAATGGTATTGTCACTTATTAAAAAATTACTAAATTTTGGGGAAGTTGGAATTAATTCGCGGAAAAAAAGATTATTTCAAAAATCATTAGTTACTATTATGATTATGTAAAATTTCATATTTTATTTGGTCATGTGCTTACCTAACCATTATTATCCTTATTAAATGAGTCGGACGGGGTGTTTTTACATATTGTGTATCTGACGATCCTAGTTATTTTGCTCTTTTGCTGACTGGACATGCTCGTTCTGCGTACAAGGTAACAATGTTAGTGGGTGACCATGTGTTGAAGCTAAAACATTATCTGCTATCAAATACATAGAATAAAGAAAAGAACTACTATTTTTTTTTATTTTAAACAAGACACGCTTCTTTTGCTGATACAATTGCAACTCTTCTTATATCAAACTCGCTACTTCCCGCAGTTTTACCCGCATCGGACGCGACTCCGTGGAAATGTTGGGGCAAAAAGGAAAAAGGAGCAAAACATCCTATGTCCTAAGCTAAATCAAGGTTTACCTATGTGCCAAAAGATATGGCTAAACGGCTGCCCCAGCTCGGTTAAACAAATAGGAATTTTACACTTATTCTCATTCATGAATTGTTTATGGTTTAAAATTTTCTTATAACTTTCGTGAACCAATAAACATCTTAAAACGCCTAGATAAAAGTTCATAGAAATGTTATTGTTTGAAGTTTTTGTACCTTTGTCATAGGAGTCTACAAAATAATTACGCGTACCTAACGCGTAATTATTTTCAGTATATTGCAGATATGGAAAGTTCCCAAACCTTTTTAATTCTAAAATACTAATTTTCAGCTATTCAGCATTATAATCGTGTTTATACATGCGTTTTCATTGCGGGGTCTCTTCCATACTTCACTTTACCCTTTCATTCAAAAAATAAAAAGTGTTAATTTCTCTGCACAAACGAAAAAAGATACATAGGTATTGTTTATACCTATGGTACACGCAAGAAATATCTAACGATTTTTTTGGTTGTGCATCGCTGGTGCCTGTGATAGGTAATAACATCTGTAATACACGTCACCAGGTAATTCATCTGTTTTACCTTTAAAGCGTTACAAAAATACATACAAAAATGCAAATCTTATCTGTCTATAATCTAAGTTTCTATTATATAGCTTGATAAACTGTTTTAAAGTTAAAAAAAAACCGTCTTTAAAAACACTACAATCATAAACAGTTTTAAATTACTTTTAGACTATGTAGCGTTGTTTTATATGTGATGTGAAGCCGAAATAAATGTAAGTTATAAAAGAAATGACAAAAACTAAGATAATTCCCAAGCTATCCACTTTATCTCGATCTGCTGTAAATGAATGTACAATGCTGCAAACTTAACAGCCCTAAACATTTTGTAAGTATTTATTGACCATCGTTGAAGTGATTTCGTTAGGATATGAGTTTTATAATAATTATCATTTACTAGCTTTCCGACCGCGGCTTCGCCAGCGTGGAATTCGGTTATATCGCGCTTTTTAAATTTCCCCCGGAAATATAATTTTTTTTTTCAATAAAAGGGAGCCTATGTCCTTTCTCAGGGCCTAAAGATTGTCTGTGCCAAATTTCATCAAAATCGGATGAGAGGTTTAAGCGGGAAAACGTAACAGACAGACAGACAGAGTTACTTTCGCATTTATAATATTTATATGGATAATGTGTTTTTGATGTACATTTTGATGCCACGTTTCGATGAATTATTCCATTGAGAGTCCCATCATTTTGGATTTGTGAATTCATCTTTCACAAATCCCCGTAGATGGAGACTGTCATTGGGATTTAAGGTAATAACTAATCCATCTCGACTTAAGAGATTCTTTTCTGCTAAGCGTGTCAATGGCATTCTAAATGGCCTCGTTACCATATTCAACCGCCAGTTCCTACAACATTGTTTATTTACCGTAAGTATTTAGCGACTTGACGAGCAGGTTAATGTTCATGCATACAAATATTTACACTGCACGGGGATCGAAGCCGCGCCTCCATGCGCAGCGGCCGCGTTCGCTACCGCTACGCCACGGAGGCTGTCAATATGTAACTCAACATCAAAGTATTTAATAGCTACTGTCATCATCTGCCAAGTCTTTTGCCTGCTATCCTGAGGTTGGCTTCCACTCCAACCGGATTCAGCTGAATATCAGGAATTAACATGAACCGACTGCCTATCCTATGCCTATGTAGGAGTTTCTCAGCGCGATCGAATCAGAAACAAGGATGTCCTTGTTAGAACAATCAAATTCACCGAAATAGCTCTTCAAGTCGTTAAAATTAAGTGGCAGTGGGCAGGGCACATTGCTTGTAGAACCGATGGCCGATGGGGCTGTAAGGTTCTGGTGTAGCGACCACGTACCGGAAGACCCAGCGTAGGGAGACCACCAATAAGATGGACCGATGATCTGGTGAAGGTCGAGGGAAGCCGATGGAAGCGGGCAGCACAAGACCGGTCATCGTGGAAAGCCTTGGGGAGGCTTTTGTCCAGCAGTGGACAAAGTGTAGAGTAGGCTAAAGAAGAAGGAGAAGACGGCCTATCTGACCTTTCAAACTAGTAACTGAGCAAAGCTGTAGGTATTCTTGAAGAGCATGTAAGACTGTTAAAGTTAATTTAATGGCAACTATATTGTAGGTATTATTTATTATTATTAAATTGTCAATCTCACCAAATCACTTTTCAATTTGCTTCCTGTTAGAAATTATGCCTGAAAAATAAGCAAAATCTTCTCTTACAAATAAATTAGATAAATCTATTGCCTGACTCTTAATAGAAACTTGAAGGTAGGGGCGGGGTACACGCGGGCCATTTAATTTAGATTGAAAGTCGTGGCCAGTTTTCATTCCGGTCTCTCTCTTTTTTTGAATTTTTACCTTTGAACACTTTTCGTTTTGTTGATCTCGGTCAAATAAGACCACAAATTGGACTCCGAAAGGTCGACGAATTCAAAGGGAATTTCGTATTAATCTACGTTGAATTAAATTTGAATGGTGATAGTAATTAAAATGATTATTGAAATGAGTTCCTTAGCGTACAATAGATTAATCGGCAAGTGGTCTTTAATAAGGGTCGTTTCGTTAAAGTTAATTGAGATCTCCCTGCGGTTTTAAAATTAAGTATTTGGGGAAATTTGTTCGGTGAAATATGCGAAGGAGTTTGTAATGTAAGTGGATTGTTATGATATTATGTCTTTTTGGGATCCATACAAAAAGGGTGCCAACCTTGTTACTAAATCTCCGGTGTCCATTAATTCGTCTGTCTATCACGGGGTTGAATTTTTTGAACCGTTATAGTTAGACATCTGTTTTTTTACAGAGCGTGTAACTATAACTGCTATAACAACAAACAATAAAAATAAAATTATGTAAAAAATTAAAGGTGAAAAATTGACAGACAAGTTACCGACAAAGATTGAAATTGAAATTTAAATCTTACCCACCAGACAAAGTCTTGCCTCCAAACGATTCGTCGTGTTCCGGCATCATGTCTGGTGAAGCCGTACGGAGGAGGGGTCTGAGCAGTTGTGTTGCGATGTGTGCCGGGTACGATGCGTCAAATATTGTTGTGTCAGGAGTTAGGTCGTGGAAAGTCTCCAGATCAATCTCCCTCTGGCGCAGCATTGTTGATCGTGTTGTTGGGTTTAACATTGCATCACCTCACTCAACTGCCGGCTTCCACACTCAGTTTTTTTTAGTGAATAGTCTCTTAATAAACTAGTGCGGTTTAACATCAACGATTGCATCACTGCTTACCATCAGGCGGGATTGCGGTCAAACACTAGTTTATAATTATTGAAAAAAACGTGGCTTTAAAGTATGCAGTGTTAAATATTCTACGGTGGTATGAAAGTTGCGGAACCGTGTACGTGTCCAACACGGACCTGCCCTGTATTTTTTTGTAATGTTCGTTTTGTCTGTACTAAATAAACAAAAATGTTTCTTCCTTATCTAACTTTTTGTTCATCTTTACAAGTTTAGGTTGAACAAAAGAAAATATTATCCTTGTTCCCAAAAACAAGTTTAAGGTGAACATAGAAAATACTGGGAGATATTTTGTAGGGGCCTGTGGTCACGTAACCCATATGATAGCAATAAAATAAGTAACATTGTCTACATTATTAGGCATGTTGGATACAAAGAATATCTTTATTCCTTAACCTTTTATTATATCAAGTAAAACAGCACTAATTTCAAACTAGCTTCATATAACAGACACACTAACAGTACTGCCTAAGCCTTTCAATTTGACAGTTAATCAACAATCATTGCGGTATTTAAATTGCTGAACTATTTTTTTTTTTTAATAATTATAAACTAGCGCTTGACCGCAATCCCGCCTGATGGTAAGCAGTGATGTGATCGGTGATGGTAAAGCGCGCTAGTTTATTAAGAGTGAATAGGTCACTCAGAAAAACTGAGCGAATGGGAAGGAAGACGGCAGTTGAGCGAGGTGATGCAATGTTAAACCCAATAACACGACCAACGATGCTGCGTCAAAGGGAGATTGATCTGAAGACCCTCCACGACCAAACTCCCAACACAACAACATTAGGCGCATCGTACCCGGCACACATCGCAACACAACTGCTCAGACCCGTCCTCCGTACGGCTTCACCAGACATCATGCCGGAACACGACAAATCGCTTGGCGGCAAGGCTTTGTCTGGTGGGTGGTAACTTCTGCCGGCGGCCGATGTTATGGCCTACCACCGAGGACCTAGCAAAGTTTTCGATTATAAGAAGCGATGAAATAGCATTTCGGTCCGTTTAACTTGTGGCAGCGAGCAAGATGTGTGTACTACTAGAGCAATATCGCTCAAAATGATAATGTGTTACGCAATCAGGGTGCTGTATTATGATTAACAACCTCGATATACCCAAGATGGCCGATACAGACATCTGGTCGAGAATTCACTGCATTGTCAGGCTTATTAACAGAGACAGACAAAGCACATTCAATTACCACTCATGTGGTTGTGAGACAGACGGACCGTACTATGTGGTAGACGATTGAATGCTGAACTATTGTTTGTATATACTCTGTGTAAGACTATAAACTGGTACATTGACTTTATGTAGTGAACATTTCTGATAGTGTGTTTAAACATCTAATGTAATCTGACTTGCCTGTATTATCCCTATAAGTGCCTCCACCTGTATAAGAACTTCTTGTTACACCTTCGAAGTATTTTAGGGTTCCGTAGCCAAATGGCAAAAAACGAAACCCTTATAAATTCATCATGTCTGTCTGTCCGTCCGTATGTCACAGCCATTTTTTTTCGAAACTATAAGAGCTATATACTGTTGAAACTTGGTAGGTAGATGTATTCTGTGAACCGCAATAAGATTTTGATGCAAAAATAAAAAAAAAATATAATAAATATTGGGGGCTCCCCATACTTAGAACTGGAACTCATATTTTTTTCATCAAAAACATACGTGTGGGGTTATCTATGGATAGATCTTCAAAAATGATATGGAGGTTTCTAAAATATTTTTTTCTAAACCGAATAGTTTACGTGACAGACGCTTCCAAAGTAGAAAAATGTTGGTCCCCCCCCCCTCTAACTTCTAAAATAAGAAAATAAAAAATCTAAAAAAAACATATGATGTACATTACTATAAAAACTTTAAAATTGTTTTGAACGAGATCTAGTAAGTAGTTTTTTTTAATACCTCGTAAATCGTAAACCGCTTACTTATTACCACGTAATATTTCATAGAAATAACTTAAATCCTTTAATTTCATAAATCAATGGTACGAAACCCTTTGTACGTGAGTTCGACACGCACTTGGCCGAGGCCTTGAGTGAGGTGATGTAATGTTAAACCCAACAACACGACCAACGATGCTGCGCCAAAGGGAGATTGATCTGAAGACCCTCCACGATCAAACTCCCAACTCAAAAACATTAGGCGCAACGTACCCGGCACACATCGCAACACAACTGCTCAGACCCGTCCTCCGTACGACTTCACCAGACATCATGCCGGAACACGACAAATCGCTTGGCGGCAAGGCTTTGTCTGATGGGTGACGCGAGTGATGCGGGAGGTACATGTCACATGTCATCGAAGTTTTGCTTAATGTTAATAATGCATATCATAATCAATAGGTACCCAGATAACAGTTACTTTTGCTTATTAAAGTTATTTGTATATTTACGTTAAAATAACATGCACATGGAGTCCTTATAACTTAATTTTTTGTTATCTGATGTGTGGACGAAGCAGGTCAAGCTACACTACACTCTCACTTATTCCCTTGAGCCTTAATAAAGCTTTAGAGATAAAGTTAATAAATTTTTAAAAACATCCGACTTCCTAAAAACACTACAAAGTGAAAAATAACTAATTTCGGAAGTCGGTGTCTTTGGTTTTTGTATATTAGTTTTTGACACCGACTTCCGAAATTAGTTATTTTTCACTTTGTGTGTGAGTGTTTTTTGGAAGTATGTTGTTTTGTTTTTTTGTAAAAAAAGTTTTTATTTTACACTTTTTAGTTGTGAAAACTACTGTTCAGATGCATACGGTTAGAATGGATGCTGACGCTAAAATACTTTATGAAAAAACTTACAAACGCACTGGTTGCCCCTACGATTTTTGAAAGTTCCCCTTGATTTCTCTGGTCTTCTACCATCAAACCCTGATGTCTTTATCATGAGACCACCTTGGGAATGCCGTCTTTCCAACAGAAAAAGAATTATCAAAATCGGTTCATAAATGACGAAGTTATCCGCGAACAAACATAAAAAAAGCATACCGGTCGAATTGAGTAACCTCCTCCCTCGAAGGTTGACTTGGAGAAAGCATATCTGGACTAAGCGTGAACAACTGGATACAAAAGTAAGATCGATGTATTGGCTAATAGGTCCGAAATCGTATCTGTCAAATGAAAGCAAGATTGCAATATATAATACCATACTGAAACCAGTGTGGACTTATGGTATCAGCTGTGGGGGACGTCTAGCAACAGCAGTATTGAGATCCTAGAGAGATTCCAAAGCAAGACCTTGAGAGTCATGTTAAGAATACCATACTATGTGAGCAACAAATATATCCATGAAGATCTTAAAATCAATACAGTGAAACAGGAGATTGCTAAATATAGCAAAGTATATCGAGCTCGATTATCAACTCACGTCAATGAACTAGTTTCTAAACTTTAAGGTACAGGAAGTGTATATTACAACCGATTAAAGCGGCATGATGTCCCTACGCTAGTAGCTAGATTTGATTAGAGGACGAATAGGGAGTTCTTTATGCTATGATTGACATAATTGCAATTTTGTACCAACTGACTGGCTTATTGTGTCAACACAGATCGCCAGGTTACAGATATAAAAAAGAAAAAAAAAAAATAAATGACGAAGTTATCCGCGAACAAACATAAAAAAACATACCGGTCGAATTGAGTAACCTCCTCCATTTTGAAGTCGGTTAAAAATCTAATAAAAAAACCTGACAGATTGTAATGGTTTGATGTGTTGTCATCTGTATGAATCTGGTGTAATGCGTGTCTTTTAGTTTGTGCTAAATAAAGGCATTTTCTTTCTTTCTTATTACTGCAGAGTAAAGGTTGTACACTGTCTCCCCTCCCCCTTAGTATTTCACCCAAAGGTTGTCTGTAAAAAAAGATCTTTATTGAAAGGTTTTTATTTAAACGTTGATCTAGATCATTGTCTGTAAAAGATCGCTCTTAGCGATAAGACCGCCCATTGTTTCTGTAATCTATATGGTGTACATAATAAAGAGTATTTTATTCTATTCTATTGCCAATAAGACCGATGTTCGATGGGGCCGACGGGCTATCGAGTGGCGAGCACGCACCGGTCGTCGTAGAGTTCCTAGGGGGAGGCCTATGTCTAGCAGTGAAAGTCATTCGGCTGAAATGATGATGATGAAAGGTCTATCTCACACTTTTCCACACAATAGGGTATTTGACTAAAAAAAACTAATTAGTCCGTTAGTCAGATTTCCAAAAAATACTAGACACGTATTTTTTGTTTTATCAAAACAATAAAAATTAACAAATATAAAAGGCATCAAAGAGCAGGAGCGGTGGCTGGTGACGTCACTGGTCGCTAAAAAGTGTAGCGTGCAGTGACGTCACACGAGTTTTCAACGCACTGTGTTGTCTTAATTTTTTGTTTATATGAAAAAAGAAAAAAATACGTGTCTTAGCCCATTTGTCGTCTAAATTGCGGCAGATATGACTGGCCCGGTCCTTCAGCTTAGTGGCTTGTGTTGTAAGTAAGAATGTATATTTTCTGTAATTAATTTGAACTAATTGCTTTAAATCATTTCATGGGGTCACTAATGTTCGTACGTATACCATTATTAATTTACCTAAATATACATATAATAGTATTTGTCTCTCGTTCCCCTTTATAAGCCATCCAAAAGTTGTCTTTTAAATATCGCTCTTAGCGATTAGTCATCCTTTTTAAAATTTCCATATTTATATCTATAATCACAGTGTGTATATATATCATAAAGATTATTCGATTCTGTTTGCTGATATTTGAGGATTATTTATTATGTATTTATTTCATTGAAAGTGACTTAATAAAGGCAGTACAAGTAACCTTTTTGTTTTGTGTAACACACATTTTGTAATAAATTACTTTTAATAATTTATTTTTAATAAATTATCAAAAACTTAAAAAGTAGGATTACCATAAATCTTTTTAAATCACATCTTAAGAAATTCTTGATTGTAAAGTTTACTATTCCAACCATGGGTTTTTAAATGATAAGAAAGAGCATAAAATAAGTAATGTTCTCTTTGTGATCTTTGTAATTTTAATCTCTAATTTTATTCAACACAAATTTTATACCAAGTACAATATAACCTAGTATGTTTAATAATTAAAATACCTACTTTGACTTTGACTTTTAATCGCATTCTGAATCATTTTATTGCTAATCCATTGTTTCGCATGTTATAAAAAAAATATCTCCTCAGCAACGTAAATAACGCATTGAATATTGTTGCACTGTCATAATTAAAGCCATTTACTGCTAGTGGTGTTACGAAATTACTATAAAAAACAGAAAACACAATGAGCATTTAAACTCAGGCGGCGAATATCTAGTTTATAATGTTCTATTAAAAACGGTGCTTTATAATTCTCTACTAAATAAAAGGCCGGAAAATATAAATCGATAAATTTTCCGTCTGGCTGGGCCCGTCAACAGCAATGCCTCCTCAGGGCATTATAATCTTTTTTATAAAATTTCGTATCCCTAAAGGCATGTTGACACGAGCCGACTAAATTTGGACTGAGCGAATCAGTAATGAGACCCGGTTTTCCTTTTCAACTTATTGGATATCCGGACAGAAAGTCCTTTTGATAATTATTTTGTGTTGTTATGGTTGTGATTTTATAGAATCTATTAATGTCGATAGCTACAAGAGCAGGGCAAGATTAAAGAAATGTTATTAGACGTTTCTTTACGAGGTGTATGAAAGAACAAAACATGTTGTGCCGACCCGAAGGGTAGTAGGTAGGGGAATGATGATGATGTTTTGGTATTGACACTGGACTTCGATTCATTTTTATGTACGTTTGTACATAAAAATGAATGGCTGTCGATTTCCATCCGCCGTGGCGCTTTAGCGTTGTGATATCCCCACCGGCGTCAATAAGTTGGGTCGCAGAAGTGCGTCTTAAGCAATGTCCAGTATACTGCTCTGAACTTGGAAGTTGTAGATAATCGGCTATAGTTTTACCTAAAGTTCCAAATTTGTTGATGCCAACTCTCTGTTGTGTGTATTTTCCACGTTGTTAATTTAAAAAGAAACAGCCATTTTGTACGGGCAGAGAAATTATTTGCATACTCAATGCAGCTAGCCACGGGGGAATGATCCTGGGAGTTCGAATTTTAAACCGTTTAAGGGACACAACGTTCCGCATCAAAACTAAAGTCATAGACAAGCAGAAATCCGCTATATCTATAGAATAGGATTAGGTATTCAAACAAATCTTTTAACAGTTGGTTCCACAGATTTCGACTTCTATTTCTATGAAATATAAGGACGGCAGGGATAGCAATAAAAGAAGAAAAAGAAAAAAAATAGTATAACTGCAGCTAATATTTGTCGTGAAATTAATAAGTATGTCGGAGACAGCGACGGCAGAGCGGTAGGGTCGACATCATCTTGGTGTGGTGGTACAGGTTCCGTTTCGTAGGTGAGTTTTGAATTAAAGCACGATGTGTAGATATACCCTCCAATCTTCATAATTACAATTTGAATAGGCAAACCGACAGTTTCGGTTCGGAGATGTGCCTTGGTCCGCGTCTCGATGCAAAGTCCGTTCGACGAACCCAACTTTCCAAAGCGACTCTGTCCATGTGACGTCATCACAAAATAACGTCACAAGCGTTCGCCCCTCTACTACGTAAATCAAATCAGCAACTTCTATTAAAATTAATCGACGATCTCCGACACGGCCAGCCTGACTAGTTGCACGTCCTCGTGCATCATCTTCATCATCATCATCATCCCAGCGCCAATCCCAGTCGCATCTGAAGCTCCCTCAGCCCCGGAGTCCAGCATCCGGTTCACCAGGCCAACCGCCGATTCCGGCGAAACTTCGATATTTCCCGTTGCACGTCCTCGTGCATGTCTGTAACAAATTAAAAAAAGGCACAGAAAACCAACTCGGCCAACCTGACAGTCACACGTCACGTTTAATTACTATGACTATTAGAAAACCAAACCAACTTAATCATTTTAACAACTTAAACGCAAAAGCTTCCTTCAAGCCTCATAATTATCAAATTCCAAAAAGAAAATACAAAAGGTTCCTCCAAGCCTCATAATTATCAAATCAAAATCATAATCTTCAATAAGAAAACACACCATGGTTCGCTACCACAGTAGCTAGTGACAACTCATAGTTGACACCCATATCGTCATCACCTCTTGTGATACGACCAACTCTAGAGTCCACGACTCCCAGGTCAACACATGACCGTACAACTAGCAGTCTCCTCCGAGACCCAGGTCCCCGCCACATCACTAGCTGCCCATCGCGCCCTGAACAACTCCTCACTGAGTTGCAGTTACGACTACAGACTAGTGCATGCAGTGCGACCATATCTACCAAAGTCCCCGCCACATCACTAGCTGCCCATCGCCCCCTGAACAACTCCTCACTGAGTTGCAGTTACGACTACAGACTAGTGCATGCAGTGCGACCATACCTACTAGTGTCCCCGCCACACCACTAGCTGCCCATCGCGCTCTGAACAACCCCTCACTGGGTTGCAGTTACGACTACAGACTAGTGCGAGCAGCGCGACCACATAGCCATGATACGTGTTCTATTTGCTGGCGGAGGCACCCTCCTCACCATCTTCTACATTTTGAAAATCTAACTCAGCAGACATTACTTGGAAAAATCTTTCGTACCTACGCGATCGTGGGGTACTTATAAGTTCTGTTTCCAATCAACGATTTCAATAGGTAACGATCGCCATTATCGCCATCAAACAACTCACCATTATTAAATTTCATTACTTTAGCACACTTCTATCAAATTTAGATTTTTCGTAAATAGCACTCATTTCTATGTTCGTTACCGCTTGTTCTCTTGAGAAGATTTAATAGTCTAGCCACACATACTATCAGAATCTCAAGTGAGCTCGTAACTATAGGCCACAGTGAACTTTAGTTTTGAAATAAAGACAAACCAGACATCATAATTTTAAAACCCTCATTTAAAATTTCTCAGTCCATTATAACAAAAAATACGGGTAGTACAAGAAATAAAATTTGCAAATAACTCTTATGATCATGTCGCAAAGAAATGGTGCAGTACACAACACACTGGCACAACCTTGTACACTGTATATATACTGGCACGTGTGTACATACACCAATGAAATTACAGATTGCTTGACAAGAGAACATTCGGCCACGGAATCAAAATAAAAATAGTACGACTCACCGGATTATGGCAATTTCTGGCAAACCCCTGCCACTTGGCAGTTATCAACCGTTGCACACCAGACATCTCGGAGCTCTCATAAAATCCCATTACGTTACCACAAACGTTTTGGGTATTTTGAAACCTTCTCATCGCCTGCAGAGTAGATGCTCAAGTCTTGAAACCTTGGGCGTTCAGCAAAACGCACGCAGCTCCGGCTGCGCCGCACGCGCAGCTCCAGCAGCGCCACACGCCATTGATGCGATTCACCAAGCAGCTAGAAGTGCGCTCCGCAAGCGCACCTTGCCCGCTCCGCAGGCGCACCTTGCTCGCCAAGCAACAGCCAGCACTGTCGCGCGCCAAGCAACAGCCAGCACTGTCGCGCGCCAAGCAACAGCCAGCACTGTCGCGCGCCAAGCAACAGCCAGCACTGTCGCGCGCCAAGCAACAGCCAGCACTGTCGCGCGCCAAGCAACAGCCAGCACTGTCGCGCGCCAAGCAACAGCCAGCACTGTCGCGCGCCAAGCAACAGCCAGCACTGTCGCGCGCCAAGCAACAGCCAGCACTGTCGCGCGCCAAGCAACAGCCAGCACTGTCGCGCGCCAAGCAACAGCCAGCACTGTCGCGCGCCAAGCAACAGCCAGCACTGTCGCGCGCCAAGCAACAGCCAGCACTGTTGCGACAGCGCCGCGTCCAGCCGCACGTGCACGCCTGCAGCGGACTCCTGCAGCGCACTCCTGCAGGGCACTATCACGCGGAGCGATCTCTTCTGCGTCAGCAATTGAGCGCACCTCGTAACTTCACGTTCACTTCCAGCCTCACGTTATTCAGTTCCTTGATTTATAACGAGATTGTGAGCAGTGTAGTTCTTTATCCCACTTCTGATGTCGGAGACAGCGACGGCAGAGCGGTAGGGTCGACATCATCTTGGTGTGGTGGTACAGGTTCCGTTTCGTAGGTGAGTTTTGAATTAAAGCACGATGTGTAGATATACCCTCCAATCTTCATAATTACAATTTGAATAGGCAAACCGACAGTTTCGGTTCGGAGATGTGCCTTGGTCCGCGTCTCGATGCAAAGTCCGTTCGACGAACCCAACTTTCCAAAGCGACTCTGTCCATGTGACGTCATCACAAAATAACGTCACAAGCGTTCGCCCCTCTACTACGTAAATCAAATCAGCAACTTCTATTAAAATTAATCGACGATCTCCGACAAGTAAATATAATAATAATAGAACTCAAAATTGATTAAATGGACCACAAAAAAGTTTTGTTCTTATTCTGAATAGAGTGTATGTAGGATTGGGCCGGGCATGTCTGTCGCTTGTCACATTAGCAATGATACCATTAAACATATAACGCTATCGCGGCAAGCCGAGATGAAGATGGCGGGACGAACTTGGCTTCTACAGAAAGGTTTGTTATATTAGATTACACTTCCTCATTAACTACCTCTCTACTACTACTACTAACTACTAATTAACTATCTTTTAAATCTTCATAATTATAATTATACTTGATTAGTTATAAAACTAATCAAGTACATAATTGTTTAGACTACACAATAAAACAAACTTACTTCAGAGTTCCTTTATAATACACCTAGTTGCAGAAAAGTGACCCAATACTCCATTACCACACCCCAACACTACTTCAATTGAAATGTAGGTGGGTCACACACACGCAAGTGCGGATCATTGTATCGGAGAGAGCACTTAAGCATCGCATGTGTTTGATTAGGGAGTGTAGTGGCCATTCCAGAAAGTAATTACTATTGTTTTCAGAGCATTTGAGAGCGTGTTCGTGGCGAAATGAGGTAGTGTGTTCCGGTTTCTGTGGCCACGAGTGTTTTTTGAAGGAGACTTTTTAATGGAAATTTACTTTAAATTTTACAGCGGGATGAGTTGGACTCCGTTAATAAATATTAGTACGTGGCTGCTCTGGACAGGGAGACGTGGAAAGAGGAAGGTTGATAAATGAACTTAATGTTTTCTAAAAAATTTTCTTCCATCACACATAAAGGCAATGCTTGTTCAATCCCTTATATTCCTCATTATTAATTATGCACCGCTCTGGTTTTCTTAAGTCTTCATTTCTTGTCCAGGCGGTTTTCCTTTGGAATGATCTTTCTCAGAATATCAGGATGTTGACCAGTCGGTACACTTTTAAAATTAAAGCTCGGGAGTACTTGCGCAAGAAAGTGGCAGATTTATCAAACATATAATTTATTCTTTTTCTCTATCTATATTTTTTTATCTCTCTCTACTGTTTATATTTTGTATGCATGTATTTGTGTATTTATTATAATATATTTTTTTGTATTTCTCTTTTAAGTTATCTTTTATATCTTTGCACCTACCATGTTCTGTCTCTGCATCACCTTAAGGTAGACGGGTAGATAAATGGCTAAGGCATTAAGTCCGACATTGTGCAATGTTTTTCTTTGTGCATAAAGTTTTAATAAATAAATAAATTATAGTTTAGTCGAATATATCTATTAGTCTCGGTCCGAAACCTTTTTTTTTTCTTAATATCTATTAACTAGTGCTTGACCTCAATTCCTCCTGATAGTAAGCAGTGATGCAATCGTTGATAGTAAAGCTTGCAAGTTTATTAAGAGCCTATTCACTCAAAAAAACTGAGTAAACAGGAAGGAGGACGGCAGTTGAGCGAGGTGTTGCAATGTTAAACACAGCAGCGACCAACGATGCTGCGCCAGAGGGAGATTGATCTGGAGACCTTCCACGACCAAACTCCCTACAACAACATTTGGCGCATCGTACCCGGCACACCTCGCAACACAACTGCTCAGACCTGTCCTCCATACGGCTTCACCAGACATCATGCCTTAACACGACGAATCGTTTGGCGGCAAGACTTTGTCTGGTGGGTGGTAATTTCTGCCGGCAGCTAATGTTGTGGCCTACCACCCCACACACGACTCTGGTTACTTATCTCCTTGATAACCGTTCATACATTATTAGGGAAATTAAGTGCTTTACTCCGCAAAAAAATTAAACAGCGACGGAATAAATGGATGTAGGTATTAAATATGTCCCTAACATAAATCTTAATCAGAGTCAGTGGGAACGGGGGCTAATCTTTAAAGCTCAGAAGAAAAACCGAATGAGAAGAGCGCGCTAAGCCTGGATTAATTCTAATCTTAGTTGAAATGTTCTATACTGGGTTACCATCGTCAGGCGAACTGGGTAACTGCCATTAAAGACTTGAATATTTTAGAGTTTTTTTTTTTATATATTAGTATGCTATGTAACAGTCTTGGTGGCCTAGTAACAGTCGTGGTGGCCTAGTGGTTCAAACACCGGCCTCTCAAGTATCTATTCCGGGTCAGGCAAGTATATATGTACTTTTTAAGTAAATCTTGGACACTAATGATTGATTATAAGGTGAAGGAAAACATCTTGAGGAAACCTGGACTTTAAGTCTGAAATCGCCAACCCGCATTGAGTAAGCGTGATGATTACGCTCAACCCTTCTCTGTATGAGAGTAGACCTGTGCCCAGCAGTGGGACAATAAAAAGGGTGATGCTATGTGGCTAACAAGGAAGAAAGACGGGTATTTATGGGTGTATAAATAGGAATTCATAATTTGTAGGAGGTGGAATGTACAATCAATTATAGTTTAAAGGTATTTATTGCCTCACTACAATTTACTGCGTGTTTCTTTTCTGGGTAGTTTTTTTTTAAATAAAGTATTAACTAGTGCTTGACTGCAATCCAGCTTCATGGTAAGCAGTGCTGCAATCGTTGATGAACAAGCGCGCTAGTTTATTAAGAGCCTATTTATTCGCTCTAGCTTTGGAGACACTTAAATTGTAGTCCGAAGGAAACACCGCCGTTAACAAATTGTTCCAGTCCCTAGATGTACGCGGTATAAAAGTAGAAGCGGCACCATTCGTTAGGATCGTTCTATAGAACACAGACAGGCGGCCTACTCTTCGCCTGTGTAATTTTCAAATTACTTCTTCCGCTCTAAACGTGTCAGACTTTTACTGACCAAAATCCGCTCGTGTTTGTTGATTTGCCTTACGGTCTCAGTCAATGCTGATATTCCTTTGAAGCGCGCGTCGACTAGAGGCGACTAGAGTCGTGAAGGGGCGCAGTAATTGACTGTCACTCACAGTCTTCGCCAATTTTTTTTTTATAAATTATAAACTAGTGCTTAACCACAATCGCACCTGATGGTAAGCAGTGATGCGATAGTTGATGGTAAAACTTACTAGTTTATTAAGAGCCTATTTACTCTAGTCTTGAAGACATTCAAATTGTAGTATGACGGGAACACCGTTGCTGGCAGATTGTTCCAGTCCCTCGACGTACGCGGTATAAAAGAGGAAACGAAATGCTTCGTCCGGATCGTAGTGGTGTTAACAACGTAAGGGTGGAAGCTCATCCTACGAGGGGTCGTGCGATGGTGGAACAGAGATGGGGGAATTAAATCATTCAATTCCCTTGCACACTCACCAAAATGCATCCTTTATAAGACTGATAGGGTGGCTACTCTACGCCTGTGCTCAAGATTGGAGACCGTTTCGAGTTAAAATTATAACAATTCACCTAATTGTTTGATTTAAATGATGTTAACAGTCGTATCATTGTTTTTATTAGGGCTGTTTAAATTGTTGAAATAACACATCTGACACTATTACAAACACCAGTTTGTGTCGGATAGATAAAATTTACCTGATTCGATAAACAAGTAAAATTATCTAAATCATCACTGAAGTGTATGTAGTAATATGTCAAAATATATAAACCTGTTTAGTTTAGAACTTTGATACAGAAATATTGATCGAAATACATCTGATATTTTAAAATAAATCAAGTAAATTTACTACGCTGAAAGTGTTTTACGCAATTACCCTGCTGAATTACATGTTAACATACGTTTCGTTTCTCCGTTCCTTTTAATTGGAAGAGCATATCCCTAGTAACGGATCCAATCAATAGTACAGCAGCAAAATAATTGAGTATTCATGCAGTTAATTTGCACATCCTTTATTAAAATACTGGCGACCTTCCGCTGCGTCGCAAGCTTTTTATGACTTGATATTATATAGAGATTTTACTGCTATAATTATGGTTAAAACATTAATGAACTTTTCGGAATAAAGTATTTAAATGATGACGGAAAAAATATGGAGTTTAGAACCACAATGCTATTACACAACTGACACGAGTGACTTTAATTTATAAAATGTACATACAGTATGTTAAGAAAACCCTGTCCGACCCATAAGGATAATAAAGGTTAGGTAAATACATGACCAAATATAATATAAAATTTTACGTAATCATCATAGTACCAATACAAATTAATTTTGAAATAATCTTTTTTTCCCGCGAATTAATTCCAACTTCCCCGAAATTTGGTAATTTTTAAAAAGTGACAACATCGGTATTATTATGAGCGAATAGTGATGCGATCACGTGCCGCGTGCCCTGCCGCCCGCCGCCCGCGGGGCGGGGCCCGAAGGGTGCATAACGCACATTTATTAAGTTACCTCTTTTTGCGAAATAATATTTATTTTTTTAGGGCGATTTTTTTTTTAAGATAAGCCCGGTTTTGTATGCATTAGTAGAATCAGTTATCGATACCTAACAACACCTTCACGGGTCGGACAGGGTTTTCTTAACATATAATCATAACAAATCCTATAATTTTCCCAGCCGTGGGACACAAGCCTCTTCTCAGTGAAAGAGAGTGAGCCATAATATACCACGCGGGCCCAGTGTGGGTTGGTAGATGTCATATGTCCTCGAAGTTCTTGGATCTAGGATATGCCGATTTCCAAACAATATAACGATACTATATGTAATATAATTTATTTTCTGAGGAAATAGGCGTATCACATGTCATCAAAATTTTGATTTTAGGTAAAAAATCAAGATTACTCCCGTACTCTGCCCGGGTGGTGGATTACGGCCCACTTACCGAGCAGTAGGAACATTATAGGATGATTTTATATGTAATTTATGGTTTGTCTTTCAACATTCAGTCTAGTCTGGCAAAACTTTACTGTTTATTCTTCTTTCTTAAATTTTAACAGTTATTACAAGAACTTTTCAAATTTTAACTAACATATTCTTAATTTTTTAGGTACTGGTCATGTTCTTCCCTGAGACCACATTTTCGTATTTGCATGATCAAATGCCGACAGACGACACAATTCAAAATCAAAAGTCATTTATTCAAATTAGGCTCAGAATCAGCACTTTTTTAACGTCAATATTATATAAGACAGTCCCCTAAAACGCCCACCCATTATTCATTAAAAAAAAACACGTTACTTTATACAGTACTATGTATAGTAATGAACAAAAGAAAATACAACAATAATGAAATTATTTATCACTAGCTGCGCCATGCGGTTTCACCCGCGAGGGTTCCGACATGTTTTTTGTTTATATGCCCCGCTCCTATTGGCCGCAGCGTGATGTTTAGGATTAATGGGCTATCCAACACAAAATAATTTTTCAAATCGGACCAGTAGTTCATGAGATTAGCGCGTTCAAACAAACAAACAAACTCTTCAGCTTTATATATATTACTAGCGGCCGCCAGCGACTTCGTTCTCGTGTAATTATATATTAGTATAGATATGCCAGCTAGGCACTCCAAAATGTGAGCAAAGCAAAACAAAAAAAAAAAAAAAAACATTAAAATGGTAAAGTTAATAAGTAATAACTTATTACCTAAATAAAAGCCCCAGGTAAAAAGGGCGTGACAGCTCACATATTTATGCATTGTATAAAAGTAAATTATATGAACATATACTCGTATAACGTGTCAGTAAGCTAATTCCAGAGAAAGAACACAAACAATGTCTTGAGTTAATCAGAGCGACCAGCTTTTCTTGTCATTTACGGAATAATAAGCCTTTGAATAAACCTTGGATTTGTTTTGTGCTTTAAATGCATTGTACGGCAAGTGTAGATTGAAGCAGTGACGCTAAGTGTCGCGGGTTCGATTTCCGCACGGAACAAACATTTGTATGGCCTAAAGTTTGTTGTTCCAGGTATGGTTGTTTGTGTATGTGATTTTATATGTTTGTAAACGCACCCACGATACAGGAAAAATTCCCAGTCCGGGCTAACGTTAAAAAAAAAGACACTGCTTTTGACCATGCCAAAGATCAAGCACAACAATGACGACATCAGAGTTAAAATATTACCGTGAAAACGAGATGTTTCAGAAATGTATGAAGCCTGGGCCAGCACATTGTACACTTATGCTAGGTATAGCTATGCTATAGTTAACTGTTTTTAATGTTAATTTCCTATATTTTGGCTGAGTTTTTATATAGATTCAATTTAACTCGGCCAAGGAGTGCAACACAACTACTAATAAATATGGTGGTCAGCAATAAGCGAAATAAGATTTTGACAGTGACATTTGATTGACGTGTCATGTATCTAAGGCTATCGTACCTATCTATATTATCTACCATATGACTGCGAAAAAAACAAAACACGAATTCCAAACATACGGCCCAATAAATAAACACAATCAACTCAAATCAACAATCGCCACGAACACAACAGAAAAATAGAATTGTCAAAGTCGTCAATCAAACGTCATAACCACTGTCATGGCTACCTTAAAAAAAAGGGTTATCTCACTAAAAAACTTTTCAAATTAATTTAGTAGTATTTTTTATGAAAATCGATTATTTTTTTTCATTTTTATCTATATCGTGTACATAGTAGTGGCCCAAAATGAAAAATCTCCTTTAAGTGGATTGAGTTGTCATTCCGGCTGATGATAGAAATTGACAACATTAATCTAGCTGTTTCGGTTACTTGTGGCTTGAACTGTCTCTAAACTGTGTATATAACTCGGTATTGGCCCCAATCCGTTTAGAAATTAGATTTAAGTTCAGTCCATCTTTTTCTTTTTAATTAGTTAAGAAAAGGACAGAAGATAAAATGTTAGTTTAGACATGTCAAATTAGCCCGCGTCTGACGTAAAAGGATGTAGTTTTGGTCGCCATGTTTATAATCGCCTCTAAACTGTCTACGGAATATCTAATTTGACAGGATTAAACTAAAATGTTATTTTCTATCCTTTTCTTGACGAAATAGAAAGAAAAAGATTCACTTAACTTAAAATTAGTTTGTGGACAGAAGAATTGGCGCCATTGTACTGTGTTTTTATAACCAAACATATTTACACTACATACACATAATACACCACAACTAATTTGAGAATGCGTTCCTGCAATTTATATTATAATCCAATCTCATGGCAGTGACAATAAAATCACTGCAATGAAAAATCAAAAATGCTCTGTAATACAAAAGGATTCCTGGTTTACGAATTTAAACTTTATTAAATTCCGACCGTCAAAAGAATGCCTTCCTGGCAGCCTGCTATCATTGCGACAATTTCTGCTACCAATAAAGGACTAATTTGCAAAAAACACGTATTTTCTGAACAATTGGGTTATATCCTAAAAAATAATTTAATGTCCATCAGATAGATTTATAAAAAAAATTGAACACGTATTTTTTTATTTTTTCGTTCATTGAAATACTTAGGAATATATATTGATTTGAAATGTCGCAGGACGTCACGCCGTGGTACAAAATATACCACGGCATGACGTAATTAGCCCCCACTCCGTAACTTTAATGCGCTATATCTCAGTAGTTTTCAGTAATTTCGACAAAATAAAAAATACGGGTCTTAATTTTTTTTTTATTATTTATAAGACGGACTAATTATTTTTTTGATTTTCATACTTTGGATACATCCCTATTATAATGTAAAAAAAACCGCCCAAGTGCGAGTCGGATTCGCGGACGAAGGGAACCATTTTCTTTCGGATCGAAGGACGGGTCTGAGCAGTTGTGTTGCGATGTGTGCCGGGTACGATGCACCTAATGTTGTTGTGTTGGGAGTGTGGTCGTGGAGGGTCTTCAGATCAATCTCCCTTTGGCGCAGCATCGTTGGTCGTGTTGTTGGGTTTAACATTGCATCACCTCGCTCAACTGCCGTCTTCCTTCCTATTCGCTCAGTTTTTCTGAGTGAATAGGCTCTTAATAAACTAGCGCGCTTTACCATCAAAGATCGCATCACTGCTTACCATCAGGCGGGATTGCGGCCAAGCGCTAGTTTATAATTATTTAAAAAGAAAAATCAAGTTTATTGTATGGGAGCCCCCATTAAATATTTTATTTTTAGTATTTGTTGTCATAGCGGCAACAGAAATATGTACATAATCTCTGAAAATTTCAACTGTCTAGCTATTATGGTGCATAAGATACAGCCTGTTGAAAGAGGAACAGCGAAGTCTCATGAATAGGGTTCCGTTTTACTTTTTGGGTACGAAAATGTAAAAAACTGCGGGAAATTGTCCACTTGTTTGGCCTATCTATATCTTTTGTCGACAGTACTAGCTTCGATAACATTCTCGCCAAGCAATGCGACCGACACGAGATGCACTGAACCGAATTGAACTGAATTTTCGCATCGAATAGTAGGTGTACAACATCGCGACTTTTTAATTAATAGAAGAGATTTGAATAGAATACTCTTTATTATGTACACCATATAGATTACAAGTCGTGGTGGCCTAGTGGTAAAAATACCAGCCTCTCAAGTATGAGTGCGCTTTTCTAAAGTTATATGTACTTTCTAAGTATATCTTGGACACCAATGACTGAAGGTGAAGGAAAACATCTTCAGGAAACCTGGACTTTAAGTCTGAAATCGCCAACCCGCATTGAGCAAGCGTGTTGATTACGCTCAATCCTTCTCTGTATGAGAGGAGACCTGTGCCCAGCAGTGGGACGATAAAAAGGTTGAATGTGAAAAAATTAAATTAATGAAGGTTTGCAGTAGATTTGATGATGGAGTGGAATCCCACTCGCATCAGAAGCTTTTTCAGCTTTGGAGTCTGGGGTTTGCTTTGGAGTGTGGGCACTGCTGAGTTTTGGCTAAGATTCGATATTTGCTGAGAAGCGACTGCCGTCTAGTGCCGTGTAGACGTGGTGGCCTAATGGTTGAAACTCCAGCCTCTCATGTATAAATGCGCGGATTCGATTCCAGGTCAGGCAAGTGCCCATGTAACTTTTCTAAAGTTATAGTTACTTTCTAAGTATATCTTGGACACCAATGACTGAAGGTGAAGGAAAACATCTTGAGGAAACCTGGACTTCAAGTCTGAAATCGCCAACCCGCATTGAGCTAGCAAGGTGATTACGCTGAATCCTTCTCTGTATGAGAGGAGATCACAGCAGTGGGACGATAAAAAGGTTGATGATGATGATGATAGTTTTTTTCGGTCTCCGTGGCGCAGCGGTCAACACGCCTGCCTGCGACGTGGAGGCCCCGGGTTCGATCCCCGGTCAGGTCATGATGGAAAATGATCTTTTCCTGATTGGCCTTGGATGTTTATCTATATGTATCTATTATAAAATATAGGATCGTTGAGTTAGTATCCCATAACACAAGTCTCGAACTTACTTTGGGGCTAGCTCAATCTGTGTGATTTGTCCGTATTTATTTATTATTATTACCTTTATTATCTTGTAGCGGTATCCTCACCGCTACATGCTACTACGCATCATACTGTCGTCACGCAGATCCTGCTTCTCGCAAGCAGAGTTTAACGTGCAACTAGCATGCATACAACTTCCCGACATCAACTATCTGGCCGAAGGATCCTCCCTTTTCTATGGAGGATGAATGAATTTTACACCTTCTTCCTCATACCCTTATAAGTTTCTAAACGTGTTGAGACCCCGCCGCGTACGGCGGGCCGTTGCTTGAACTTCTTGACGAAATCCTCGCATGCGTGGCGTGTTTCGGACGAGTGATTTTCGGGAAAAATACCACCGGCCGCGTTTTGTATAGTTTGTCGCGATTGGTGCCCGTGTTTTGAAGTATTTACTTGAACTATAAAACGTAACAGTGACGTCTGTAAATTGAGTTGAATTTGAATCGGAAACGTGGTTTCATTGGCGATCTTTGTCGGGCGTGATTGACACTGCTAAATAACTTCTTACATACTTTGGTGAGCTTTGGTGCCCTATTAAGGGAACTTGGTGTGTCGACTGGTATGGGACAGTCAGTGTATTTGAAGACTTCGGACGTCATTGTAAGGTCGGCGCGCGCGTCGACCTCGCCGAGACTTCACTCCACGACGAAACGCACTGGATCCCAGGGTAAGTCCCGTAGATTTACCAGAGTGTGGTCGGAGATTAATTTACTTGTGGTATAAGCCGACCTTGTTTGTTGGATAAGCCGTGACAAATGCGCGGTAGATGTACGTGCTTTACTGGGGCGCCTACATCGTTTTGGCACATTTACAGGTATCAAAAATGCATTAACTGAACTGCAAGATTGTACAGTTCATTGTTATCTTTAGTTAGTGCTGCCAAATGCCATACCCCCCGGCTATAGGTAGAAGAGAAAAACTGCTGTGTTTTTAGCTGGTAAGTGTCCGGTATAACTGTCACCCCCACGACGGTGGAAGCCCATGAGGTTTTCAACCACGCACCAAAAAATAAAAGCCATAGTCCTCCCTTTCTCTTTTACACTTAGTTCTATCTTGACCTAAAGTAGACAAATACTGTCTGTAGGTATTAAGTTCGTCGTGCCATCCCCTGGGCATAAAAAAGCACAACAATATCATCATAAATCAGCCTGTAGCATTCCACTGGCCTCTCCGGTTTCACGCCATTAAGCTCAATTCTCGGCAACTCTCTCCCAGTTACTATCCGAGGGCGTCCCACCTTACGTTTACCGATTCGCGGTCTCCACTCAAGAATACGTCTACTCCAATGGTCATCGGTTCTACAGCTAATACGGCCGGCTCATTGCTGCTCTAGTTTGCTTATTCTATGAGCTATGACGACAACATTGATTTTCTTCCGGATCACCACGTTGCGGATTCGATCTCTCTACGAGAACTGACTGGCAAAATTCCGAGCCAATGGAGAATAGAATAGAATACTCTTTATTATGTTCGCCATATAGATTACAGAACATAAAAAAAAAGATTTTACAAAGGGTGACACAATGGGCGGTCTTATCGCTAAGAGCGATCTTTTACAGTCTTCAAAGGTAAGGGCTCGGTTCAGAAGTGTGGTAACTATCGCGGTATTAAGGTCATGTCCCACACCATGAAGATCTTTGAGAAAATTATCGACTCCCGGATCCGGCAGGAGTGTGCTGTCTCGAAGTGTCAAAATGGGTTTCGCCCAGGGTACGGAACCATGGACCCTACCTTTGCACTAAGGATCGCTACGGAGAGATACAGATCGCAGAACACACCTCTGCATATGATCAAATCAAATCAAATCAAAAGTCATTTATTCAAATTAGGCTGAGAATCAGCACTTTTTGAACGTCAATATTACATAAGACAGTCCCCCAAAAACGCCCACCCATCGACACTTCCTAGTGCTTTCGCTGGGAAGAAGAAGTGGCGGAACAAACTCCCCAGCAGCACAGCTGTCTGTTCATTTTTTAAAAAACATGTCTTTATACAATACTATGTATAGTGATGAACACGATAAAATACAATAACAAAGAAATTATTTACCATATGCCAGCTACCACGCCAAAATACCAGCAAAGCAAAACAATATATTTATATTCAAATGAAAATGTAATTAACTAAAACTTGTTACATAACTAAGAAGCCCCAGGCATAAAGGGCGTGACAGCTTACATATTTATGTAATGTAAAAAAAGTAAATTATATGAACTCATATAACGTATCAATAAGCTAATTACTGAGAAAGAACACAAACATTGTCCTGAGTTAATCAGAGCGACCAGCTATTCTTATCATTTAAATAATCATTCACGGAATAATATGCCTTTGAACAAAGCCTGGACTTAATTTGTGCTTTAAATGCATTGTAGGGCAAGTCTCTTTCTAGATATGCAGAAGGCCTTCGACTGTTTCCCTTGGAGGTGACCTGGTGGGCGCTGAGGTCTGAAGGGGTACCCGAAACCTATGTTGACATAATTAGAGACATGTACCTCAATTCCGATTCCGTTGTCAGAACCGTTGTTGGTGACACTAAACCCTTCCCCATCACCGTCGGAGTCCATCAGGGTTCCGTCCTTAGTCCGTTTCTGTTCAGCGTGATATTAGACGTCTTGTCGGATAGCATCAGTTACTCACATGAACAATCTCCTTGGTTGCTCATGTATGCTAACGATATCACGCTGGCGTACGCAGACAGGGATCGGATCGGAGAACGGAGGTCTGAGACTCAATGTGGTGAAGGCCGTGTACATTGCTAGTACCACGGCAGACCCATGGCTGTGCGCATAGGCGGAGACATGGTCGAGTGCACAGACCAGTTTAAACACTTGGGGTCTGCGCTTCACGTGTCCGGCGACATTGATTGCGACGCCAGGGCACGTATTTCCGCAGCTTGGACAAAATGGCGTAAGGTGACAGGTGTCATTCGTGACCCCAAAATACCGGTTAAGCTTAAGGGGCAGGTCTATAAGACTATCATTAGACCTGTTCTCCTGTATGGCAGTGAGGCGTGCCCTGTGCTTGAGCGACACAAGCAGGAGCTGCGTGTTACAGAGATGAATATGCTGCGGTGGATGTTTGGAGTTACGCGCAAAAGACCGCATCAGGAAGTCCCGCATCCGTGGCAGTCTCCGTGTCCGTGATATTGCAGACAAACTGCACTGGTCGCCTACGCTGGTACGGTCACGTCTTACGAAAACCGGCAAATTACGTGGGTAATTTGCCGGCAAGCGGGGTAGATCAACGAAGTACTGGCTTGACGTTGTAAGAGATGACATAGTGCCAACAATCTGACACTACAAGATGCTAAAGATCGCGCGAAATTGAGCAATGCAACCGGGATTAAACGCGGAGATGATGATGATGAGAGAGACTTCAAGCATAGCCCATTCCATATCTCGCTGAGCGACCTTGAATTTGAGGATCAGCCGTACCGTGACTATAACCAGTGTATAATGTGTCCTCTGCTGGGACATAGTCCTCTCCTTGGTGAGAGAGAGTGGTCCATAAAATAAAAAAAAATCAAGTCATTTATTCAAATTAGGCTGAGAATCAGCACGAACGTCAATAACCCATCATGCAGGCCCATTAAGTTGGTAGATGTCACAATTTTTAGTTCTAGAACGTCACTTTCCTCACGACATATCATTCACCGTTTTGTTGGGCTTAGTCCATAAATAGTAATAATAAAATTTATTAGACCCATTTTGATGACAAGATAAGCACAACAGACAAAAAAAGTAAAACATAAATTAAAATAAATATTTTCTTCGTGCAATGAAGTAACGCTAGACCTCCACTAGGATACCCAGTACTGGAATCTTATAAAGCTCAAATTGTGTGAAACATTATGTCCTAACTCATAAAAATTCATGAGGTTTTTCAACATTTAGTTAAATCTAAATGCAACAATTCTCAAAAATTTTGGCTTCATACTTTCAATATGTTTATTCTCTTAGCCTCTATAAAATATTATAGAAATAAATAGTAACATAATGGCTATATAGGTCAATCGCAGTGGTACTTTCGATTAAATAGAATCGATGTAGCTATGTACATTGTACGGTTTTATCGATACTAATGCGTCTCGCTCGATTTCATGTGGTCACGGAAAAGAGTAGTCACTGTAACAGCTAGGGTTGACTCACATATCCTGTTTACGGATACTATACGCCGTTTAGCCGAATCAATTGCTTGTTTTCGGCAATTCATTTCTGTTTGTACAAAAATATTCTGATCGGATTTGTAGAAACGTTTTGTTTGTGTTTTTACTTTTGTTTTTAATCCGTTTAGCTGATCTTTCGTATCATTTTGTATGACACCTGTTTGTTTCATATGCTTTGGTATCTCAAATAATAGGTATTAGATAAATTATACGAATATTAGGTAATAGCTTCTGCCCGCGGCATTACCCGCGTGGATGTCGGAAATAATCCCCAGAGATCGGAAGTAATTTTGTTTAAGAGGTATTTTTTTCGATTTGTTAGACAAAAGCTGAGTTATTTTTTTATGTTATAAAATGCTTGATGTAAGCACAATTTGGCGTGGAGTGGCGATCACGTGGTAGGTCCCCGACAATGTGGACTGACGACCTGGTGAAGGTCGCGGAAAACCGCTGCATGCGGGAGCGATGGACCGGTCGTCATGGAGATCCTTGGGGGAGGCCTATGTCCAGCAGTGGACGTCTTTCGGCTAAAATGATGATGATAAAAAAACAACTAACGTACCTTTCTTTCCTAAAAAAATCATTTTTATAATTGGATCAAAAACTCGGGAGATTCCCTCCACAAATTTTACCTTTTTATAATATGAATATAATATGTTGTAGATATAATTATTCTTATTCGTCTTTCCAAATTATTTCTGGCTGCCCATTCTCGCTTTTCAATCCGATCTTTTTTGTTTGTAGTTAAAAATACATATTTTAAATTAGACTATTTAAATGCAAATACGTACGGCAACCCTAATAATGTCGATGCATTCGAGTGCATCGAGTCCACTTTGCACTGCACTAGTGTAAGTGGGGTCGCTGCGGAGGACGGCTGGGATATAAGAGGATTGTCGGCTTTCCAGATCGCTATACCACATATACACATCACTAGCCATGCATCATATACTTAGCTATGTATAACCTCTAAGAAGTCTTCGTTGCATTTCTGGGAAGCTCTTTGGCTAAAACCCTGATTTCAGTTTTCACTGCTTTAAGGAGATTGTATATTCGAATACTTAGTGAAAACAATGCCAAAGCTTGATTAAGTTTTTGAATAGCAGGTTCGTTGGGGTAGTTCTTATTATGGTCGTTTTCCTATTGATAGATGTGTTTTTTTATTTATAATACATAATTTTACAACATGGTAATAAAATAAATTAAAAGTAAACCACACAAAAGCGTAGTAGTGGTTTCAGTGTCAGGTCTGCCGAAATTTTATACGCTTTTTAAGACTGAATGTGATTCAGACTTTAGACAAATATAACAGTTTGCTACATTTTAAAATTATTCCCGTGGTTTATTCAAAGCATATACGCACAGCTACACATCTCAGTTATATTATAGATAACCAGCATAAACTGACTTCGGACTGTACGAAATATCTTTAAAATGCGAGGTCAGCTAAAACTGGAAATGTATATGGAGTCGTCTGTACTATAGCTAATCGGTCATTCAAAAAGCGGTACTTGATAAGAAATTAGACTAATTAACTTTTCATATTTAATTGGTTTCGTTAAGATACCTGACGAAGTGACCAGGGCTTCTAATTGCTTCACATCCAATTAAAAAAATCTTAATCTGTATTATTCTGTAGGATATTGCAATAATAATAATACACTGATTCATGTATTTGAAACATTTTCCTGTTCAACGTACGTACGTTCAACGTCAAGTATGAATAACACAATTGATGCCATTGTCAAAATAAAAACCTATTGCTACAATGACTGTGTTATTAATTATCAACAAGTTCAAGTTCACAGAATCATATACGCTTTTAGAAGATTTAAGAACACGAAAGTCATTTAACCCGTCCCATTTCCTTTACAAACGGAACTTCAAGAAATCTCTAAGTTTCCCTTCCATGAAAAATAAATTGACTTACTATCACAGTGCTCGCAATCTCTAAACAAGCGTCCAGTTGAATTAACTTCAGGGCTTTTATCACAAAACAAAACGGGATAACTGGAAGAGACCAGGATCCATTCTGTTTTTATTGCTTCTCTGTTGTGGTAACCAGCACCTAGGGGACCATTCATTTAATCGAACAACCTCAACAGCGTTTATCATGCTGCTCCAGATTAAGATTTTATTAATCTTTAGAGGGAAGCAGAGGTGTTCAATCTTTTTGTAAGTCAAGGGGATTCTTTCCTCGTTTCATTAGATTTTTTTTCTATAAATCTTATTTAACAACACAATTTACGCAAAAGCAAGAGACAATTTGAAATAAATACACCGCCAGGAGTAGCGATACGAAAATATCTAGGTGAATTAACAGTTCACCTATTATTATTGAGTACCACCGCTTCTAGAGTTGCGTAATGCAATTTGTTAGACAAACTACCATTAAAACTCTCTTAAGTTCAGAAACACACTGCGTATTCAACTATAACATTTACTAAAGAAAGGGTAACTATCATCCAACTCAAACGGCTGTGTAAACGTTGTTTTTGTTCGAATCTCGTCGTGTACTCAAAGGATATATCTTCACACGTTTATTGTACCAGTGTCTGTATTGTTTCAGACTCTTCACCTTTGTCCAAACAAAGGATACTCGCTTTAGGGACGGACGGTATTCTGACCGTGTTTCAAAGGAGTTGATCTCGAGTGTTTTGTCGGTGTTAGTTGTGTTTGTGATGTTATATAGTTAGATACAGCTGTCGAAGAATTGTTATTGGCGATTACAGTTCCTCTTAGAGTATATTTCGCCCATAATTCGGCTACATGTGTGCTGCCATCATTATTAACCGTCAGTTCCTGTATCACAGCAGTATAACAGCCATAGATATCAGAATACATATATCTGTGATAATAGCAGTCAGGGAACGTAGGACATGACAATACATGGCCCATGGTTTGTGGGACAGTATCACAATTACACTGCAAGATGGAGTCGACTATGGAATCCCATCTGTGGAGGTGGAGTTAAGATCAATTAAAAAAAAAACAGTAATTAATTAACGGAGTTTTATCATTGTGTTTGCATAGCATTAACATCGTGTCAATAAAATATAAATTCATAGTTAAACTTTACTACATATTATAAAACAAAGTCGCTTTCTCTTTCCCTATGTCCCTTTGTATAATTAAATATTTAAAATCACACAACGGATTTTGATGCGAATTTTTTAAATAGATAGAGTAGCTAAAGAGGAAGTTTTACATGTATAATAATATCCATTAAATATTGGAGAAATACTACTATTTTTGAGGTTTCTAATGTGATGTCGTAAATAATTACATTTTTTTCGCAAAATAATGTACTAATTATTGTACACATTGAAAAGCTCTACAGAAAAGTCCGCGATATGTCTATCTCTTATGGATAACCCACAATATTTTTTTTTGCCATTTTCTTTTTACGACCAATACTGGCTAATTTTCGAAGCGATTTCAACCAATACAGCATTCATACTTATCCAATTTAATACCTTAAATACATTGTTGATTTAATCTAGATCTATATCGCCCTTTGCAGCATATTATTTAAATGAATATTTTCGAAGATATTACAGATTTATATATTGCGGGGCGTCGCGTTTGCAGCGGTACCGGCAGTCGGCCGGGACAGGGCGTGAACGGCGGTCTGTAGTGTATTTAGTATCGGCATTGCGCCCGTGCGAAGCCGGGGCGGGTCGCTAGTTACTTATAATATTCTTACATTCTAAATAAACACTTACAGTATTAAATAATCGCAAAGATAAGTCAATCACAAATCTATCTTCCAAAAAGGTACAAAACTAATTTTAAAATGAAAATAAAGAAAGTAGTCTACTGTCCAAATTTCAAAATAAAAGGTAGTAATTATAAAATACTATATTTTTGTCCTTAATTCGGCCGTGTCTGCTAACGAACAAAAGTAGCTTTTACTTGCTGATTATCTAGCTGCCCCGTTGATATAATACTAGCTGACCCCGCAAACGTTGTTTTGCCATATAAATAATAGATTAAATTACTAAAAGGGCTATTAAAAAATAAGGGTTGATCGTAGAAGGGTAAAAATTGGGGATTGTATGTATTTTTGTATGTTGTATCATAAAAAAAATAGAAATTAAAAATTTTGTCTAAAAAATAAAAAAAAATTTAGGGGTGGTTCTCATAGATGATAAGCACAAAAATTTTCTCCAAAATCGGTCGAGCCGTTTCGGAGGAGTTTAAGTTCGAACACCGTGACACGAGAATTTTATATATTAGATTAAACTAAGGTAGATAAGTCACTAGCGCATTGAACATGAAGGGTACAAAAGATTGTGATTAAAATCTTTTGCTTTAGTCCCTCTCGATACTCTCGTCCCGTACGCGCGTGTGTCCTGCTGCTGAAAACCTTTTTCGCATTCAAAATGCTGTTTTGTGTTATGCGTAAATGCACGAATTATTTTAGAAAATCATTGAACCACATATCATAAGTAATTATACCAAAATATTTAGATAAATAATATAGTTTCAATTATTTTGTCAAACATTCTTACAAATGACGGTTAAGCGGCCATTGTAAGTAAAAAAACCGGCCAAGTGCGTGTCAGACTCACGCACAAAGGGTTCCGTACCATTGATTTATGAAATTAAAAAAATTAAGTTATTTGTATGAAAGATTACGCGGTAATAAGCGGTTTACGATTTACGAGGTATAAAAAAACTGTTTACTAGATCTCGTTCAAAACAATTTTCGTTGGTACTTTTTATAGTAATGTACATCATATGTTTTAATTTTCTTATTTTAGAAGTTAGAGGGGGGGGGGGGGGTTCCAACATTTTTCCACTTTGGTCTTTTTTTACATTTTTTTTGAGTCTGTCACGCTAACTATTTGGTTTAGAAAAAAAATATTTTAGAAACCTCGATATCATTTTTTAAGACCTATCCATAGATATCCCACACGTATATGTTTGAAGAAAAAAAAATTTTTTTGAGTTTCAGTTCTAAGTATAGGGAGCCCCCAATATTTATTATTTATATATTATATTTATTTTTTTTTGCATCAAAATCTTAATGCGGTTTACAAAATACATCTACCTACCAAGTTTCAATAGTAAAGCTTTTATAGTTTCGGAAAAAAATGGCGGTGACATACGGGCGGACAGACGGACAGACAGACATGACGGGTTCCGTTTTTTGCCATTTGGCTACGGAACCCTAAAAAGAGAAAGCTAATTGAATTTCTTGCGAGAGTGAAAAGGACGCGAACGCATTAGACATAGAATAATTGCACAGAAGCGATAATGTTGATGGTGACTTTAATACCTACAATTATACTTCTGTTTCACTTTATTTTCGCGCGTGTCCTTAGTTGAAAGTTATGAATATCTTATTGCAACAGTTACGTAAAACATTGATAAAATTACGTGTTTATTTTGCTTTCACGTGCAAATGACATGAAATTATTCAATGCGAAAATGTGAGTCGATGTGAAAATGAGCATGAAGTATATTATAATAATATGAATAAAATATTTGCTACGCTCACATCAATTAGCCTACATAGCCCAAAGTCAGCTTAAGGTAAAGGCTTGTGTACATACATAGATAAATATATACCTATTTATATAGAAATATGCATAAATATTAAGTACTTGTTTTTTATTTTTTTACATCTTCGTAAATGCCATACTCACCACGCTTGGCAGATGGGTTGGCGAGGATTTTGGTATAATATGCAGAGTTTTCCTTCTTTTTGTGCTGGTGACTTTGCAGGAAATTTACCTTAATCACCTTCTATGACATCTCGGTAAGAATGAAGGTGGCATATTCCTTTGCCGGGTAACACACGACTAACCTAAGTTTTTATCATACATACGTACATATAATAATAATAATATATAATCTACAAATAAATAAATATTATTAATATAGTATCAAGATTTCTTTGTCTGTGCTGTTAAAAATATACCTACCTTAAATTTTTTCACCCGATGGTAACAAATCCTTTTTAAGCACTGCCTTGCGAAGAGGGCTAACGCCTAGGAGTGCATAGAACCTAAAGGGATATTTTCAAAATTATATTTAATTTTATTTCGTTTCCTTCAATCACAGTCACAAAATATTAAATATACTTCAATCTAGTATTACAAAACTTTTTGTATTGAAGTTTTCTAATACTTGATTAACGTGTATATGCACTAAATTGAGCACCTACCAAATTACCTACCGTTAACTCTGTTATATTATTTCCTATCTGCATTCTTGTTATTCTTTGGCAAACGTATTTGTTTCCATTTAGACGCAAACGACAAACACTGGCCATCTTTTTATTCTCTATGCTTTAGTTGCGCCCTCATTCATCTCATACACATTTTACTAATATAGTGAAAAGTACACAGAATAAAAAATAAGCATGTGTGCTACTGGTGCATTTGGCACATTTTTTTAGATTAGTTTGTTAGAATATATCATATCTGTTTAATATTATATCAATGAGCTGCCCTATGATTTTCGGTTAGTAAGTCAGCTTGGCCTGAAGCCCTGTAACGCCATCAATCAAAGATAGCTCATTAATTAGGCCTTCAGCGGTCAGCTAGAACGCTTAGTCGGCGTGACCTACAATTTCTTCGGTAAATTGGCGCCTGCTCATTAGTATTATGAATTGACTAGCATTTGTTTTGGGTTTATGTTATAGGCGAGAGTTTTTCATGATGATTCCTGCAGAATAATTGCGTAACATACTGGCAACGCGGGCAACGCCTTTAAACACCATTCAGTGCGTTGTTTACGTGTCTGCGTTGCGGGTGGGTTAGACGGGCCATTACCATGGTCCGCCCGTATTGTTACCGTTTTTTCACATAGTTTTCTTCCTTTTTAGGGTTCCATAGCCAAATGGCAAAAAACAGAACCCTTATAGATTCGTCATGTCTATCTATCCGTCTGTCCGTCTGTCCGTCCGTATGTCACAGCCATTTTTTTTCCGAAACTATAAGAGCTATGCTGTTAAAACTGGGTAGGTAGATGTTTTCTATGAACCCCATTAAGATTTTAATGCAAAATAAAAAAAAAAAATACTAAATAAATATTGGGGGCACCCCATACTTAGAACTGAAATTCAAAAAAATTTTTTCATCAATCACTTACGTGTGGAGTATCTATGGATAGGTCTTCAAAAATGATATTGAGGTTTCTATATTTTTTTTTCTAAACCGAATAGTTTGCGTGATAGACGCTTCCAAACTGGTAAATCTAAAAAAAAAAAACAAATGATGTACATTACTATAAAAACTACCAACGAAAATTGTTTTGAACGAGATCTAGTACGTAGTTTTTTTTTAATACCTCGTAAATCGTAAACAAAAGCAAAACTAAGGTCCAAGACATAACCCTGAAAATAAGAAGGCAAAAGTGGAAATGGGCAGGCCACATGATTAGAGGAAAAGACAAATGGAGCAAAATAATCACACAGTGGTACCCAAGGGATGGAAAAAGAAAGAGAGGTAGACTACAGAGAAGGTGGGATGATGATATCAGACAAGTCGCTGGAACAACATGGGGTAGAGTAGCCATAGAAAGACGGGAATGGAGGAGATTGGAGGAGGCCTTTGCCACCTGGCAAACGGACATTCAAAACATGAATAAAAGAACCATGTATGAATAATAACTAAAAGAAAATGTCTGATTAAAAGGCTTATAATAAATAATAATAATAATAATGGCAACACCAACGTCAATGTCAACATCTCTTTTGATAGCTTTTCAATATTTAAATATATATAAAATTATTAGAAGCAGTTTACATATTTACATACATAAGTGGAATTCAAAAGCAGTTTTGGAAAACATAATTTATTTATTTCAAGACCAACAAAATGAAACGAAAGCTTCCAACAAGAAATATAAAAACAGCGACATCTGTCATGTCACTTCCATAGTCCTATACATTATAAAAATGAGAAAAGTTTTAAGATGTTGACACGATCAGCCACTCGAAGAGCACGCCCACCACCTCCGGACTCGTCGCTCAGCTCCGCCTCGCCGCCGCCGGTCTCCAGCCCCACTGTGAATGCTGTGATGACACCGGCCGCGGTAGTTGCGTCGAGCTCGAGCGACGAGTATTTCTCTCCGCCGACGTCGCCAACACCTGTACGTCGGCAGGGGAGAGGCCGGCCACCGACGTGCTTGGGACTTAGGGGCCGTCCGGCCCCGAGCCGGGTCCCCGCTGACGGTGGTTGTGTGCAACGCATGAGATGGTCTCAAGCAATGAATGAGAACGTCATGCGCGCATATTACGGGACTACAGAGGGGGGAACTAACCTCACTGCGTACCGTGAAAGGATGCTGTCTCTGTTTCAGGCACTGGAACCAACTGTCAACGTCTCGGCCCAACGACTGTCGGATCAGGTGCGGGTCATCCAACGCAATCACAGATTGGACGATATCGCACTTGATAGGCTGCGCTCAGAGGTACTGAGCAACCAAATCGCCCCGACTCTGACCCAGACCGCGGCACAAGCGTCAATTATTGATGCTGTTCCGCCGCGGAATTTCTTCTTTCTCAAGAATTTCTTCGAGAGCAGCGAGGATCTCATTGATACACACTCGATCCTGTATTGCGCGGCTGTAGCGGCATGTCGATTAGCCAAAGTCAAGTTCCCAAATTGTGACGAAGCTACTCGACCAAAACCAGCCGTACCAGCCTGGCAACGCAGAATCGAGCGTCGTATCGATGGGACCAGGGTACTCATCGGCAAACTATACTGCTTCAGGGAGGGCAATACTAGACCACGAGTGATGCGCTTTGTGAGACAGGCATTCTCGGGGACTGGTATCAGCCCTCGAGAATACATAAATAATGTCACAGAGCGCATCGACTTCCTGAAGCAGAAAGTTTGTGCATGGGCGAGCCGTATTCGGCGGTATAAGAAGCGAGTGGATCGATATACGCAGAATCGCATGTTCCAGAGCGATGAGAGGTGGGTATACAGAGCTTGGGAGCGACCAGAACAAAACGAGGCTGACGTGTGCCGCCCGGATGATGCCACCACAAGTGCATTCTGGCGCGGCATATGGTCGGTATCCGTTTGTCACACTGAGGGTAACTGGATACGGGATGTTGAACAAGTGTGTGAAATCATACCAGAAATGGATAGCATTTTTATAACACCATCAGACGTAGCCACAGCAGTCCGTTCGTTACCGAACTGGAAATCACCGGGACCGGACGGGCTGCATAACTTTTGGCTAAAATGGCTAAGTAGTTCACACACTTGTTTGGCATCTCAATTCCAGTCATCCTTAGAGTCTGGTTCGCTACCCCAGTTCTTTACAACTGGAATTACCCACCTGCTCCATAAATCAGGTAGCACCGCGGAACCCAAAAATTATAGGCCGATTACTTGTCTACCAACGGTCTATAAAGTTCTTACATCCATTTTGAAAACTAAAATAAACAAACATCTTAACAGCAACTCCATCATGTCTGTCTCTCAAAATGGATGTAGGATCGGGTCCCGTGGTACTAAGGAGCTACTCCTCATAGACATGGCCATTAGCCAACAGGTTCGTCGATCCCGCAAGGATCTCTCAACCTGCTGGATAGATTATAAGAAGGCCTACGATTCGGTGCCACATACATGGCTTATGAAGGTGCTGGAGTTGTACAAGATAAATGCAACTCTACGCACTTTCCTTAAGTCGTGTATGGGGCAATGGAAGACAGTCCTTCGCTATCCAGGGAGTCGACAGATCTAGGGGAATGATGAACCTGTATGGATTAAGCGGGGAATATTCCAGGGCGACAGTCTGAGTCCACTATGGTTCTGCTTAGCTCTGAATCCTCTAAGCACACTGCTGGAGGATTCAGGTCTGGGTTATCGATTGAAGAGAGGCGGTCAGGTCATATCTCACCTTCTCTACATGGATGATCTGAAACTCTTTGCCCCCAATAAATTACATCTGATGAAGCTACTGAATGTAACTGAAACTTTTAGTAGTGGCATCAGAATGGAATTTGGTGTGGACAAATGTGCAGTCATGCATATAAAGCGGGGGGAGATTATGGAATCCGAGGGAATTACACTCCCAGATTCCATACAACTTAGATCCCTCTCCTCATTCGAGAGCTATAAATACTTGGGTATGTCGGAAGCGTTAGGCATCAACGATGCTGACATGAAGCAATCGTTGAAGGAGCGCTTCTTTGGTCGCCTGAAGAAGGTATTAAAAAGTCTTCTTTCGGGCGGAAATAAGGTGCACGCCTTCAACGGGTGGGTCATGCCGGTTTTGATGTACTCTTTCGGCATACTTAAATGGACTCAGACCGAACTCGACGCCCTGGATAGAAGAGTCCGTACACTGCTGACAGCAAACAGGATGCATCATCCACGATCATCGGTGTTGAGACTGTATATCCCGCGGAAGTGCGGGGGTCGAGGCTTTTTAAATGCGAAGACCCTCCACAACCGAGAGGTATGCAGTCTCAGAGAACATTTTTTAAACATCGTAGTGGGCATGCATCATGATGTGGTCACAGTAGACAAGGGGCTTACCCCGCTATCCATGGCGAAAGAGAACTGGCACAAGCCTATAATACTTACCACAGATGACCGCAAGATGATATGACAAAGCAAGGAACTTCACGGGCGATTTTATCGGGCTCTTCATGAGCCCGATGTTGACTTTTTAGCTTCCGTATCCTGGCTACGATTTGGTGACCTTTTCGGGGAAACTGAAGGTTTCGTCTGTGCAATTATGGACGAAGTTATCTTGACGAATAACTACCGGAGATATTATGAAGGACGGGACGATTGACGTGTGTCGGGCATGTCACCATCCGGGTGAGTCTATCAAACACATTATCTCTGGTTGCTCTCGTTTAGCTAACGGCGAGTATTTGCACAGGCATAACCAAGTAGCTAGGATTATCCACCAGCAACTTGCTTTGAAATATAAACTTGTGGATTCTGAGGTACCGTATTATAAGTATGTGCCCGACCCAGTTCTTGAAAATGGCCATGTCACGTTATACTGGGATCGGTCTATCATTACTGACAGGACTATTGTTGCCAATAAGCCTGATATAGTGGTGATAAATCGATTAGCGCGCCTCGCAATGATTGTCGATGTTACCATTCCACATGACGGGAATCTCGTGAAAGCTGAGAAAGAGAAACAAAATAAATATCTCGACTTGGCGCACGAGATTGTTGACATGTGGAATGTCAACTCGGCAGTCATTGTACCGATTGTCGTATCGGCCAATGGTTTGATAGCCAAAAGCCTCGACCAACATCTATTGAGGCTCTCGTTAGGCAGTTGGATCAAAGGCCAGATTCAAAAGGCAGTACTCCTCGATACGGCCCGCATCGTGAGGAGGTTTCTGTCTCTGGAGCTCTAACCACCGGTAGCTTGGACCCCGCTCCCGCCATCGGTGGAACACTATTTTTTATATTTTTAAATGTTTTTATGGTTTTTATAAATATTTAAAAATGTAAATGAATATGTATATATATAAAAATAAACGAAATAATAATAAATCGTAAACCGCTTATTACCGCGTAATCTTTCATACAAATAACTTAAATCCTTAAATTTCATAAATCAACTGTAAGGAACCCTTTGTGCGTGAGTCCGACACGCATTTGGCCGGTTTTCTTATTTTGCGTGACTGCTAAGGGTCGGAGCTTTATATTGAATAGCCTATATAACCTTTCTCAAGGATTAGGCTTTATTTTTTAAAATCTAATTGGTAGTTCTATTATACACACAATTTCAAGCAAACGAAGTAAGTCTTCAGCTGGATTATTAGAGTAGATATGACTTTCCTCAAGGATGTATTGTACAGACGACAACAGGTCAAGCTACCCAAAACTGACAGATATTCCCAATCAACCTTGACCCTTAATGCTTAAGAGATAAAGTTGAAAATCGGATAAAGAAAACTGACAGATTGTAGTAACTTGATGTGCTGTCGTTTGTACTCCAGAATGAATAGTTTTTGATTCTCGACCATGTCGGTTTGTTTACGATGTTTTCCTTCACCGATTTTGATTGCAGCGTTGATGAAATTATTTACATAAAGTAAGTTAGCTTTGCCTCCCTGGGTGCGATCCCACGACCTGGAACTCGTAAGTTGGGGCCGCACAGTAACACTGAGCTACCACTGCTATCTAATATACAGTATCTTAAGAAAACCCTGTCCGACCCATAAGGATAATAAATGTTAGGTAAACACATGACCAAATATAATATAAAATTTTACGTAATCATCATAGTACCAATACAAATGAATTTTGAAATAATCTGTTTTTCCCGCGAATTAATTCCAACTTCCCCGAAATTTGGTAATTTTTAAAAAAAATGACAACACCGGTATTATTAAGAGCGAATAGCGATGCGACCACTTGCCGTGTGCCCTGCCGCCCGCCGCCCGCGGAAGGGTGCTTACGCATATTTATTAAGTTACCTCTTTTTGCGAAATAATATTTATTTTTTAGGGGGATTTTTTTTTTAAGTTTAGCCCGGTTTTGTATCCATTAGTAGAATCAGTTATCGATACTTAACAACACCTTTACGGGTCGGACAGGGTTTTCTTAATATACTGTATATTAAGTATTCATTATATTTCTCTAATTCCGAATACTTAGGTGAAGGTCAACATTAATGTTTTAACAGTTGTGTCGCACCGTGAATTATTAAAGAAAATGTCCGCCAAAATGACCTTTGAGCCTTTGTTGATGAGTTTAATACTTAGTTGTGTATTAAAAGCATTTATTTGACCTTAGGGACAGCCCACTCTTCCACGACATTGAAGTGGGAAGTGACTCTCTAATAAAATTTTAATTTTGACATTCTGTATAGTGCGTCAACTTTTATAAGGCGTATTATGATGGTTTAAAACTTTGATAGTCGTAAGTGGTTTTCGACAGCCTCCGTGGCATAGCGGTATCAAACGCGGCCACAGCATAAGAAGGTTCGATCCCCGCGCAGTGAAAATATTTGTATGCATGAATATAAATATTTGCACTGTTCAGGTCGTGCCTCGGAAAGCACGTTAAGCCGTTGGTCCCGGTTGCCATACGAACATCTAATGGTAGTCGAAAAGGCCCTCAAAAGTTGTTGAACTTTTCAGCTAGCTGCAATGCTTCGATATCGCCTTCAGGTTGTGGAGGTCAGACGGCAGTCACTTCACGGAAAATATTGAAGTTTAGCCAAAATCAGCAGTTAGATTTGTAAAGCGGACTCCAGGCTCCAAAACTGAAAAAGCTTCGGATAATGCGACTGGGATTAACGCTGAGATGATGAGGAGTCTTTACGGATCTTCAGAAGCCCAAAAGTCTAACCAGTCTTACCAAGGAATAGTAGGGAAGATACGGTTAGACTGAAAGCATACTCTAACATAGTTAAGAAAAAGCTAGGTATATGAGGCAGATGAGACAGACGGAGAGTTAACACCATCCTTTTCTTTCACTGGAAAAATCTAAATAACATTATATTTCGTAATACGGCCCCTGTTGGTACAAAAAATTGTTGGTGATTTATCTTCTGTGATCAATGTTCAATAAGCTATCGGAAGAAAGAAAATAATTATGATTTTGTTTTGGCGTTTAGATATAGCAGATGCCGTACATATTATAAGTACCTAAAAGATATTCTATAGAATAGAATAGAAAACTTTTAATTGAGACAAGAGTCCATAAGGTTCATCATCATCATCGTCCCATTGCTGGGCACAGGTCTCCTCTCATACAGAGAAGGATTGAGCGTAATCACCACGCTTGCCCAATGCGGGTTGGCGATTTCAGACTTAAAGTCCAGATTTCCTCAAGATGTTTTCCTTCACCTTCAGTCATTGGTGTCCAAAATATACTTAGAAAGCACATATAACTTTAGAAAAGTTACATTGGTACTTGCCTGACCTGAAATCGAACCCGCGCACTCATACTTGAGAGGCTGGTGTTTTAACCACTAGGCCACCACGACTAATGGTTAGTAACTATTAATTATTTAACTTCTAGTGTTAGTAGGTTATAGACACAAATATAAGACACGAATATATATACATACCCTTAACACTTAGTGTGGAGCTGCATAATTATGCAGAAAAGATAAACACAACACAAAAATACTTTTTCTTAGATATTTCGTAAGACTCTGCTTACTATAGTCTTGAGAATATAAAATACTTAGGTCTTATAGAATCCGAAATGACTTCGAGTTAATAACAAAAAAATAAAAAAAAAATTGCCGACTGCGAGGCGAACTCCCACATGAAGGGAACCGCTTTAAAGAGAAAATATTGTAAACGCCAATACACGCTCTGATTTTTATAAATCTACCTGTTTTCAGTTCAAGAGATACCGCCCGCCGCAAGCTTCCGTTGGTACCCATTGGGTACGGAATCCCAAAAATAATATCATGAATTAAAAACAAAAACAGCGGTCCAGGACGTCTATAATACACAAAAATACTAACAGATTCACAAAAAAAAAAAAAATACGTTCTATTTTAAGTCAGGATTTTATTAATTTTTATGAACCCAAAGAAAATTTATTTCATCAGCATTTCATAAAGTTTATAAACCATGAAGATTAAGTACGCGTGAGATAAAAATATTTTTGTGAAGCGAAAAAAAGAGTAATGTTTTGTAACAAAAAGTATGTGAGGTAGATAGGTATTCCGGTCACTTTTGTCGTAAAAAAGCACAAAGCAGTAATAAAAACTAAATAATGATAAGGGACGGCTGAAAGTACCAGGGCAACAGAAGGTTACAGGAGTTTAAAACATTTTGGATTAGGGAAATAATTCTATCCACGAAGTTGTCTCATGCCGAATGACGTGCTGTAAAATGTCATTGTTCTTATCTTTACGCTTTTATTCTCACGGCTTTTGGTTGGATTCAGAAAAATATGGAGGCTATAAATAAAACTTTGTTCCCCTCTGCCGCGTTCCGTTTTTGCAAAATAAATGTATGGCACAAGCACAAATATAGGCAGTTATTTATCAAGGATCAACACATTTACCACAAAGTAATGAGCACATTTGATACAATTTTCCTCCAGCAGGTAATGGAAATGAATTAATAATGAAATTGAAATAAATTTACCATCATTTAGGTACTTATAATATGTGGGATGTACTTATTTATAATGTCAATAAATGTTTCAGCTTTTTCGTTCATAAAAAGGAAAATAATTAATTTGTTGAATTTTTTATAAGGTAAATAATCCCGTGATATACTGTATTTAGGAATCTATGTTCTATGTTATGGATTGCACTAAAGTGGACTATTGTTGCGAGCTATGGCAGCCATGTCTATGGTTATTCCAACAGTCCACCTCTCCCTCCAGAAATTTACTAAGTTCCTGGTCACTGTTTTCTCAGGATTACTTCGTCTGTTAGTGAACAACGTATATAAACTAGTTAATTTTTTGTATATTAAGTAACACTTTAAGACAGACAGATAGAGAGAGAGAGAAACACGCGGAATAGAATTTTGTTTTACAATATTTAACGATTAATCGTAAAATAAGACGAGAATATTTACTGTTTTAGTAAAGTAAAACATTATACAAATAGGATCTTAATTTTCTTATTCAATTACTTTCAATAAAGCGCTGTGTTGGCTTGGAAACGGCGAAAGTAAGAGAAATGTAGGTATTTTTTCATCTTTAAGAAATATGAGAGCGCCATACATTGTAGCATCGTAAAAAGCATTATGACGTTAGGCAAATGATCCTATATTAGGTTAAATCCAAGAATGATAAGCAGTCGTATGTTATGATATAGCCTGTCTGGTAAATGTATGTGATTTATTGCATTTCACTGGAATGTAAGTAAAAAGGTATTAAAGGTAAATCACAGAGAAGTAAAGAGTAAATCAATGATGATAAAATACTGGAATATGGAGGTTGTCAAAACATACTTATGTAAAAAAAATCCCTAAATGCTAAGTGATTAAAATATTAATTCAGTTTAGTTGCAGTTCACCTTCTTGTTAGGAATCATGACGAGGACCTCACTAAGGTTCGATACCTAGATTTGGTAAAGTGTTATTGGACTTTTTCATCCGGAATTTCATAGTAGTAATCCGTACACTGGATTTGATTTTAAAAGAGTGTCCATGGAGTTTCTTGCACGTTCTTCTCCATATAGATCTACGCTTTGGAACGTGCAATTTCAGTTTTCTTGGACTGACCGACATTGACTATTCAAAAGCACCAACGGATGGTTAATTTGAAATAAACAATTTTGATTTTGATTTTTCTACGGTCGCCATTGGTTGATAGGTACTGGTTATTTCAAAATGGGCTTCATACGAAGGCTCAAGGTTACCCAAAGGGCGATGGATAGAGCTATGCTCCGAGTTTATCTGCGCGGTCGAATCAGAAATTAAATGAGGAGATCCGCGGAAGAGCCAAGACAGTGGGCGGGGCACATTGCTCGTAGAACCGATGGCCGATGGGGCATTAAGGTTCTGGAGTGGCGTTGGTGGACCTATGAATTGGTGAGGGGCGCGGGAAGCCCAGAAAGATATAAAAAAGAAAATAATCCTGAAATTAAAATAAGCCTTGGACGCTAAGAAATCATCTGTCTTTATTTACGACCTTACTTTGTTGGTGTCCCATAAAAACCTCCTATCTAGAGCAGTTAAAAAAAAGCAATCGTGAGACAGAACTGAACACTGAAATAACTAAAAAGCACAGAATACACAAAAAAACAAAAACGATCACGGTGTGGGGTCGGTCAACACAGGCTGAAAATTACAAGTGATTTAGGTGGCTAAAGTTTTCACTTCAAAACAGTTGCCCAACACGGAGACAACACTGGCTGAGAATGACAAGAGATTTGGGTCGCTAAAGTTTTCACTTCAAAACTGTTGCCCAACACGGAGACAACACTGGCTGAAAATTACAAGTGATTTAGGTCGCTAAAGTTTGCACTTCAAAACAGTTGCCCAACACGGAGACAACACTGGCTGAGAATGACAAGAGATTTAGGTCGCTAAAGTTTTCACTTCAAAACTGTTGCCCAACACGGAGACAACACTGGCTGAAAATGACAAGAGATTTAGGTCGCTAAAGTTTTCACTTCAAAACTGTTGCCCAACACGGAGGCAATACAGGCTGAAAATGACAAGAAATGAAATGAAATGAAATCGTTTATTAAGCAAGTAGGATCACCGATCACTTTTACACGTCATATTTTTTTTAAAAAAAACTAGACGAAGCCGGTATTTCCTAACTGACTACCTCTGAGAAGAAATAGCCGAAACAAACTCAGGGATCATCCTCTTTTTTCAAGTCCGGACATTATAAATGAAAATGTTTACAATAATTTACCTTATAATTACGCATATTGCTTAATAACAATGCTTAACAGAGCGAGCAGCTCAGTCCCAAGCTTTTATGTCTTCTAAATAATCTGTGATTTTATAATACCCCTTTTTGCAAAGTTTGGCCTTTATATAGTTTTTAAATCGTTTAATGGGTAAGTTTCGAATGTCCATGGGAAGCTTGTTGTAAAAGTGTATACATTGACCCATGAACGAGTTGAAGAGATTTAAGTAGCTAAAGTTTTCACTTCAAAAATGTTGCCCAACACCGAGACAACACAGGCTGAAAATGACAAGAGGTTTTTAGAGTAAAAGCAAGCACCTACTTTTCATAAGTGGAACAATTTACTTTCTCCATAATATTTTACATGAATATTCCCAGCACTTGAACATGAAATTGTCTCGTTATGAGCTGAGTGATGTGCTTCAATTACTTATTCGCATTATGTCTCCAAAACATTCTTTAGTCGGTAATGACCCGTGACATACTAACTCTGCATTGAAACCATAATATTTGCCATCGTAATTAATAGACTTAGTAATAGCTTTATGTTACTAGCTTTTAACCACGTCTCAGCACACGTGGATGAATATATCAGAACTTTTTTTTGGAAGGTCCACCAGGTTTATTCAACGTGTAACGAGTCTACGATGCCCGCACGGATCTCGCGCCGCTGCCGCCGCGCCGCCGCCCCGCTGCCCGCAAGATTCGAGGCAGCGGCCTAACTACCGAACCGATTGCTTTGAAATTTTGCGGACGTAAAGTTAGAAGACCGGATTAAATAATGGGATATTTTTTATCTTGGAAAAATTTAATATTCCCGAGGGAAATCTAAAAAGCGCGATAAAGCCGAATTCCACGCAGGCGAAGCTGTGGTGGAAACCTAGTGTGTATATAAAATCCGAAAGTGTCTGGATCAATAACTGGACAGAGATTTTTAAATTTCAATGATTTATTAATAGGGACATCACTGATGTTTATAGGTTATTTTTTTAGCTTAAATGATAATCCATTATTTGCACAAATAAGTTTTTTTCTAAAGCAGACAATTTTACGTTGTTCTTCCATTTCTACTGTAATTTGTAGACATTGTAATAGGCAATTATTTTAAAAGAATTACCGTTAAGTTTCGTTCCGACTCCTTTTAAAATGAAACGACCATTTGGAAGCGTCATTGAAAATGTATGTTTTCTGTAATATAAAATATTTCGATTTTGAATGTATTGGCTTGAACTATATTCTTGAAGCAAGGAAATAAGTAATCACCAATTAGTACTTTTCCCATCAAGTAAGCAAGTTAAATTAGTTTATTCGAACGTAACAATTTGCTCGAAGAGGCAGTACAATTTTCGTAAGTGTCGTACATGGTTCTATTGATCATGCTTACAAGAGCAAATACTTTACTAATGACTCATGCAAACGCTAACTTTTGTACAGATTCGTATAATGTTCTGCTGAGAGCAGCGGTGGCCCAATGGTGTAGGCCGTGACTTACAAGTAGTAGGATCGAACCCCGCCAGGTGCATTATTTTGTGCAAATTATTTCATCACCATTGCTCTTAAACGTTGAGGAAAAACACCGTGGAAGGGACTGGCATGTCTTAGAGCCAAAAACTTTGAAGACGTGTGACATTACCAACTCACACTGGCCCAGCGTGGTAGATTCTCCTCTCCTCCCCACTCCTTTTCACTGAGAAGCCTATATCCCAACAGTGGGAAAATTATAGGCTGTTTATGTATGTATGTTATGCTGTAAAACATACAGAGGAACAATGAGGTATGTGTTTTATTTTTGATACAATAAAACATTCAGAGGGCAGAGTTATGTATATAATCTAGTATGTTATTACACTAATAATTTTATATACGCATCAAAGAATCCTTCGCTTTCATTTACACAGCCATTTTCCAAGTAACATAAAAACGAGGAACTGACAAAAACTTATACCCACGTATCTGTCATTCCTACATCAGAAGCAAAATAAAACCGTGTATTCATACAAATGCGAGACATCCCTCATGTTTAAAACATTATGTGCTAAAAGATTCTATTATATATACATGCTCCTCTTTCACCAGATATTACGATTCTTGGAGAGCATCTTATAACAGATAGTTCAGTGGAGCCTGTAAGAACAGTTTTCGGTGAATCTCAATGAATCTGGTTTGTTCTTAGCGTACTGACCTAACCCTTTCACGGTTCGGTAAAGATTATTCGAATCTACAACCGGTTGCGATTGATAGGTTTTCAACTCAAGTGAATCGTTATATATGACGTGGATCGTCGAAATTATTTGAAGAAAAGTTGCTCATTTGAGTTACTTAGTAGTGGAGTAGACTATGGGTAGACGTTATGACGTTATTTTGTGATGGCGGCACATGGACAGAGTTATTTTGGAAAGTGGGGACTGTCGAACCGTCACTTCGCTTTTAGGTTAGGTAGGAAACTGTTGGTTTGCCTATTCAAATTGTTATTGTCAAGATTGGAGGGTATATTTACATGTCGTGCTTTAATTCAAAACTCATCTGCGAAATGGACCACCTTCACCGTTCCGCCGTCGCAGACTCCGACATATAAATCTTTAAGTGTTAGTGCCCCCGTACATAATAAATGCTATTGAAGATAGGCACATTATTTTAGTTTAAACCATTGTTTGTATTTAAAAATAGATCATGAATAGATGTTAAACCAGACAATGGCCCTGGTCCCCTTGTTTACAAACTAAACTAAATGTAAGTTCAGTTTATCTTTTTCTTTCTATTTCATTAAGAAAATCACAAAAGATAAATATCTATTAGTTAGTCTTGTCAAACAAGTCAGCCTTACGCAAATTGACGTATTTTTGGTTGTTTATTTTTTAAATCACGTCTAAATTGTCTATGGAATACTTAATTGGACAGGAGTACAGGACTATCTAATATTTTTGTTACTGTCCTTTTCATATTACTATCGCGGCATACAATTACTGATACATACACTACATTAGCTTATCAAAAGGCTTATTATCTCTAACTAGTCGAGTAATAACTAATACTATTATGTAAATTAATTCTGGTTGAAGATTATCTCTAAATATCCTTTGAAGCAACCCGCTAACTGACTGATTCATTGATCTAGTAGTCATAAGCGCGCCTAATGATAATGTACTTTGATCCTGTGGTTCGGTAAAGTGTTACTGGAAAAAGGTGTAAGTAATAAATACCTCTGTGTTACATTTGATGGAAAAAACGGGTAGGTAGAAGGTAGAAGATTTTCTAAAAAAAAAAAAAATGATTATCTATGTATTTCTAATGGCTACCTATAACTGACAATTTGTCAAAACCTTTTAAAAGTCGTAGAAAAATGTAACGCCATGAATGGCCTATGATTTCGGTCTAGCACTATTTCTTTCCTCATAGATGATTTTCAGAGAGAGATAAAGATAGATGAAGCTTCGTTTGCTCTCTTTCTTTCGGAGTGCCACAATTCTCATCTCTATGGCACGTCCATTAGGATATATCAATGGACTAGGACCGTAAGTTTACAGATAAAGTAAATTCAGGAGAGTTTTGGGGAAAGTCAAGCTGAGTGTCACGCTCATTTTTCATTGGACTTTAAAATAATTTGTAGTGTTGTTTACTAAATAAAAGTGCGTGATTTATGTAGTAAAAAGTGCATTCAGTAAATAATTCATAAAACAGTGAAATATCGCAGCATAGTGGCCACATCATGACTTTACCTCAAACTTCCCTAGTAAGACGGGTCACGTGGCCGTCTTTTTCGACATGAATAATTCATTACGTAACATTGGCTAAACGCACAGACCGTGTGAAGCTAAAAAAGAGAGAAAGAAAAAAGAAGAAGTAGATTCAGTTCATTTAATTTGGCAATAATGTTTCATTCGAAATTACATACATAGACTGATCGAGTTTTGCTGTGTGTTTTTGTTAAAAGTTGTGTTTTGATATATAAAGTGGTAGTAAATAAATTAAAACACAACTTATTTAAAGTCACCTTGTATTTGAAGATTGCCTTTAAATCACAATTTATTTAGATCACTACCACACAATTAATATGTTTAATATAAACAGTAATTCTAATTTTTAACTTTATTTTTCCAGCTTCAAACAATTCGTAACTTTTGTATGCTTTTGGTAAAATAAGGCTGAATGTTTCTAGCAATACATCACCATTTACTGAACTCATATTTACAAAATAAATAACTTAATTGCTCGTACTTATTGACCTCGCTGTAATCTATTACCCTGCTGTTATTATAATGTATCTTAAGTCTTAACTAAAGGTGTTTCCTTGTAACCGTGTGGTACCGGGCTTAGAATAGTACCATCCCATATTGTTTAGGATCAAAAGACTGGAGTCCAAAACCGCAAATTTTATATTCCACGTCACTGACGTCGATGACTATGGTGATATGACCCGTGGGTGTCGTAAGAGGCGAGTAAGGGAACTCTCATCAGGGAAGTGGACAACAGCACTTCTCCTGTAGAATATCAAACTACTAAGATCCCCAACCCACCTACCTAACCACCTAACTGTATTCTTTTAAACTTGTTCCTTCGCCTTTGTGTCAGTGTTCTACATCGAACTGTGAATTTGAACAGTCCGCACATCACATCTTGTGGGAGTGTGTTCTTTGGCAGAATGAACGCAATATTATGTTGGATAGTGTACAAGTTACATCCGGAGTCGTTTATTATACGGACCTTGTAGAAATTAGAACCAATTTCCGTGCGTTCAGGCGCTTTTGCCATACCTATTATTGAAATCAATTGTAACAGCTAATACCTACTTAGGACCCATTAACTTAATCAAATTTTATTCCGTGGTGTTGGCAATCTGGGCTTCTCCCAGTTGCAATAATGTCCCTTTGTGCCGATTGGCCTAGTTCTGTTCTGTCTCCTGCTTGTTATGGAGGGAAGTGGAAAAAATATCTTTTTTCTTACTCCTCCGCTATTCTTTTCTGATTAATTTCGTTGCGGGACCCAAGACAGCTGAATCGTTTCTCCGGGACTCGTCGAGCTTCATTGCTCGGCGTTTTTCTGGCGGTCTCCACTGTTGATTCTGGCTTTCAGGAGTTGCAGTGGTTGGGAAAAGTGTGGCGGGTTTTGTCCCATAAAAAAAAAAACCCACCTACCAAGCGTAGGGATTATTGCAACCCCCCTCCTCTCCCCAATGCTTTCATTAGCCTATAGACCTTTACTGCTGAGTGGAGGTATAGGCCATAGACTGAAGAAGAAGAAGAAAGGTGTTATACAAATCGCCAGTAAGCTATAAGGTATAGATTTAAAAGAAACATCGAGATACCAAATAGCACATGTTTATTCCATTCGTGAGTGCAATAGTAAACGAGCGTGTTCTGCACCGTGCTTTATTCACTGACCGTGGGTACGCGCGAAATGTATCGTATGATCACGTCTTTATCGACACTATCTTTTATACTCCTTCCGTCGTTTGCAGGACATAAAATATGTCCATGTTTAATGGCACATAAACTATTAAAATGACTTATCTTTTACTGCTTAGCTGTCGTCGTTTTTATAAATAGTGGGTCTAGATCTTTATTTATATCGAGTGAGATACATTACTATTATAATTTCAAGATTCAAGGAGTCAAGGAATGGCATTATACATGTATTCTTAAAATAAATGTTCTCCTAATTAGAAACTGCTAAGTTTCTCCTGTATCGTGGCTGAATATCTGAACTTACTAGATCATAACTGGATCGAACCGATATTTAGCAGAAAAAGTTATTTTATTCAATTATTGGTTTATACACAGCTGTAAAGTACCGTATACACGCTCCGTCTTGCCTGCGCAGTCTGGGCCTGTGCACTCATGACTGTACAAAAAGACGGCACATTCGGTACTGCGCGCTAGACGCGGACGTTATTTCACGTAACTAGTTACAATAACCAGTGACGCGACGTGTAACTGAATCACTAGTTACGAGTCAAAATAAAAAGTAGTTATTTTTGTAATTGCGTTATTTCATACACACGTTATGCCGCAGCGGGTAACCGTATCGAGTGCATCACAACGGCGCGCGGCGTCGCGCGTCGCTGGTAATTGTAACTAGTTACGTGAAATATCCACCACATCTAGTTTCTTTTCGTGTGTAACTGTATAGTTGGTGGTTATATTTATGTAAACAATCACAGTAGCTGAATTAAAATAACTAGCTACAAAAATAACTTGTTTTATAACAGGTGACGCCAATCAAGTAACTGGTTACGTTACGTTTCTTGAATAAGGCGTTACGACTTACTGCGCGCGCTACCGTCTTACTCTCCACACACACGCGCTTACCTGCGCAAACTAGTTTTCACAGGCATGCTCGACGGAGCGTGTAGACGGGGCATTAGAGACAGTTTTACAAATATCTACCTAGATTAACAGAATACATACATACATATTACAATGTCAATAAATTTGGTTCTTATTATATTTTATTTATTCTAATTTGACATTGACTTAATAGCATTAATTTTGTTTTGACATTATAATATTTAATAATTATGGACATTTCAATTATTATATACAATCTGACACTTTATAATTTGTTTTAGTAGCTAATATATTGTGACGAGTTTAATATTTTTTAATTATATAAATTTAAATATTTGCACACCACATCTATTGGTAGAATGTAAATGGGACACTTATTTTTATGAACAGCTTACTATTTTGTACACCTACATTCTTGCAAATAAAGGATTATTATTATTCAGCCTATAATGTGGTGGCCTGGTGGTTAAAACACCAGCCTCTCAAGTATGAGTGCGCGGGTTCGATTCCAGGTCAGGCAAGTACCAATGTAACTTTTCTAAAGTTATATGTACTTTCTAAGTATATCTTGGACACTATTGACTGAAGGTGAAGGAAAACATCTTGAGGAAACCTGGACTTTATACGTCTGAAATCGCCAACCCGCATTGAGCAAGCGTGGTGATTACGCTCAATCCTTCTCTGTATGAGAGGAGACCTGTGCCCAGCAGTGGGACGATAAAAAAAAAAAAAAAAGGTTGATGACGAATGTGCCCACTGCTGGGTCTCAGGCGTCTTCTTGGTAAGAGGGGGTGGGCCGTAATCTACCGCATGGGTTCAGTGCGGTTTGTTAGATGTCACATGTCTTCGAAATTTTTGCCTCTAGGACATGCCGGTTTCGTCACGATATTTTCCTCTGCCGTTTTGAGAGCAGTGGTGAAGAAATAATTTACACAAAGTAAAGCGCCTGACGGGGTTCGAACCCACGACCTACAAAATTATAAGTCGCGGCCGATACTACTGGGCCACCACTGGTCTCAACAGAATAATTCTAATACAATCAGATCACCATGTCATTGTGATGAGTTGTTGACGTGTTTGTTTTTTGTGTTTGTCGTCCTCCGTGGCACAGCGGTCAACACGCCTGTCTACGACGTGGAGGCCCCGGGTTCGATCCCCGGCTAGATCATGATGGAAAACGATCTTTTCCTGATTGGCCTGGGTCTTGTTTATCTATTTATGTATCTATTATAAATATAGTATCGTTGAGTTAGTATCCCATATCACAAGTCTCGAACTTACTTTGGGGCTAGCTCAATCTGTGTGATTTGTCCGTATATATTTATTTATTTTTTATTTTATTTATTTATAATTACTCAGAAAATCCAGACCAAAACCAATAACAGGATCAGGTTCTACATACCAACCGCGGCAAGCATAGCTATGCTTGCCGCGTTTGGGTGACCATCTTAACATGCAGAGACCCTTCCGTACCTCGGAAAGTACAACAAGCTGTTGATCCTGCAGCCGTAATTGCGTTACGGCTGGGTAAGTCTCTTCTCATACAGAGAAGGATTGAGCGTAATCACCACGCTTGCTCATTGCGGGTTGGCGATTTCAGACTCAAGGTCCAGGTTTCCTCAAGATGTTTTCCTTCACCTTCAGTCATTAGTGTCCAAGATATACTTAGAAAGTACATATAACTTTAAAAAGTTACATTGGTACTTGCCTGACCTGGAATTGAACCCGCACACTCATACTTGAGAGGCTGGTGTTTTAACCACTAGGCCACCAAGACTTCGTTTCGTTTAACTCAACAAAAATACCTCCATATTCCTACAAACCAACCCAGTCAACATTTTTAAGGCCCTCTCTCATGAAATCTGATATGAAATATGCACAAAGCGTTTCTGGGTGCCCCCGGTACAGCGTAGCCAGCGATATTATGCAACACCGGGGATACTAAGGTGACTTTATTGAATTACCTGCGATTTGTGTTACTCTTCTATATTCTTCTCTGGGGAACTTGTGCGGATATCAAAACCATCTTTGTTTTACAGAAAAGGGCTGTTCGAGCCATTTACAACCTTGGTCTTAGAGATCCTCTTGGAGAAAAATTCAAAAAGGTGAACATTCTGACTGTAGCTCACAATATATATTTGAAAATCTTATGTATATACATAAAAATACGCGAAGAACGTACGCGAGGTTCATAATATAAACACTAGGTATTATAAAATCACAGATTATTTAGAAGACAATCAAGCTTGGGGCTGAGCTGCTCGCTCTGCTAAGCATTCTTACTAAGCAATATGCGTAATTATAATGTAAATTATTGTAAACATTTTCATTTTTAATGTGAAACTTGAAAAAAGACGACAATCCCTGAGTTTGTTTCGGCTATTTTTTCTCAGAGGTAGTCAGTTAGGAAATGCTGACTCCATCTAGTTAAAAAAAAAATGGCATGTAAAAGTGATGAGTGATTCTGCTTGCTTAATAAACGATTTCATTTCATTTCATTGCAGGGTTAGCGATCTTGAAGTGCGTCTGGGGCTTCTAGTTTTGATTGCCAAGCTTAAAGGAATAGAATAGTATGTAGTTGATACTACGGATTATAATAAACACAAAATAATACAAGTAATGCACCTACTACTCACGCTTCAATACCTGCTTACTCAGACTACCCTTTTTAATTTTGTTGTGTATGGGAAATCGTCAAATGATTTCTCTCGCTCTGGGCGGAGCGGAAGGGCATGTCAGACTTTTACTGACTAAAACCCACCCGTGTTTCTTCACTTGTCTGTGCACCAGGGCCATGGGTTCTCTTTTGATCAACCCGCAACCTTGACCCAGGCATCGGTCTTCGTGGACCCAGTCACAATGTGTCGATTGGTCCCTAACGGACGGCGAGCAGCCCACTGCACGTTGATCGCAAGCCCGCGATTAAGGGGGCGGGAGTTCAATGTTGTCTCTCGACCAGGGCGTGTTCTGCAGCGGCTAGAGGCGGGAGGGTGCTGACATTCCCGCTCCGCTTAGGCTTGAGGCGCGCCTAGGATTGGGTTACGACAATCGCACTCCCCACGTCACCATGAGATCCCGCCGGAGCTCTGTCCGCCGTACCGCGATTTCTCGCGGCATCGGAGTTATGCCTTCTCTCGCCACTCCCACATGTGCGCGAGGCATTTTGGCCTCCAGATCTCATGGCGGCAATCCGGGAAGGAGGCTCGTCACCTCAGCGGAGACCGTGCGGTATTCCCGGATAGAGCCGAAAGGCCATGACTCCCTGAGACGCGATCAGGCGTCGGGCTGGTCGCTTCCTCAGGGATCGCGCACACACCGGTGCGACGTAAAAGGCCATGGACCGCATGGCCCCTGCGTAGAGCCTCCGGTAGGAGGCGTTTGGTCCCCCTAGATTGGGGAAGAGCCGCCTCAAGACAGCCCCAGCCAGATCCAGTTCGGGAGCCAAACGTTGGAAGTGCTCATCGGTATGTCTCTCTTTCGTTATCATCAGGCACATTTCAATTACTTATTGTGGGCCTCTTGTGGGTAGTGTTGGTTTTAGCATAATGGAAGCATGGTTTGCAGTTTAATAAGGTTGTTATTTACGAACATGTCAGACACTAGCGATTGTCGTTACGAGTACTCACGTACACCAAACACTGTAGTGTAGGTACATAACTCAACGATATGGAACGAGAGACAATTTCTAAAGCACATGTTGTTCGTTCCGATTTTTCAATCATCCAGCGCGCTCTGCTCACATCCTTCTTGTAGGTTTAGCGCGCCTTCACCACCATGAACTTATAGGCTAGACAAAGAGTTGTATGTAGTTACACACATTTGTAAAAGGACAGGGAGTAAAGATCAGCAAAATACAAATAAAGTAATAAAAATAAAAATAATCTATGTACGAAATTTCCAAGAGATATGAAAAACCACAAAGTTTTGAGCTTGTAATCCTACTTGGCTGTCCCAACAAAAATATGGTCCACGTTGTGCTCGGGCGGATGAAAGGTGCCTTGACCTCTGGCGTCAGCTGTAGCGCGGGCGTGCGCTATCGTAAGCTGCATGACGCGCTCGGTACCCACACTGCAATAATTTGTAAATGTATTTGGGAAAAAGTATTAAACGGTGTAAAAATGATTGGAATCGGTTGAGTTGCTTATTCTGAGCAAACCATATTCAGGTTTCGCATTAACAAAAAATAACGTTGCATAAATAGTGCCATATATAAATCTCTTCCTCTCTCTACAACCATAATGTTCTACATTGCCGTAATACTAAATAGCCTAGTAACTGTAAACACCTTGTAGGTAGTGCGTGTGTTTGGTCACATTTTCAAACCGAAAATAACCCATTTAGTCAAGGAGCCGTAGCTTAGTGATCAATTTCGGCTACCGCCAAAACCCTGTCTGTAAGTACAGGTACGTTCACAATTTGATGGTTTAACAGCGATAGATTTTTTATTAAGTATATATAGATCATCAGAAATTATGTAATCTTATATATTATATATAAATCTCGTGTCACAATGTTTGTCCTCAATGGACTCCTAAACCACTTAACCGATTATAATAAAATTCGCACACCATGTGCAGTTCGATCCAACTTGAGATATAGGATAGTTTAAATCTCAAATTATAGTCGCAATTTTAATTTATTGCTAATTATTTGTCTGTTACTATTTGACAGCCACAATTATCTGTTAACTCCAAATGATTCTAACAGATGTCGTTACTTAGACTGAAGTGTAAATTGAATTCATATTATAATGAAGATAATACAGTGAAATAAATCCTGTTTTTTACTTATTTGTGCTTCATTGATCAAAACTTTATAATTTAATTTGAATATATGTATGTAGCACATAATTATAAAACTTCTGCAAAATGACAATTATCAAATCGTCATAAAAGCCGACAAAGTACCATTAGGTGAACATGCTGGTAGATTCAAAGCTCCAACTGTTGATGAGGTTGCTGTTATCATGGTTGGTGATCCAGTTGACAAAAGATCTATAAAAATTATAAAAATTACACGGCGAGACAACACTGTCAGTACGATTTTATGACCATGGAAGCTTAGCAACAATTATCATGAACAGTGAACCATTACTGACAGCAGAACAAAAAATTATTCATGATCGGATTATGCTGGCTGTTCCTGCTCAACAAGGCGGTTTTTTTTTCTTGGATGCACCCGGTGGAACCGGTAAGACATTTTTAATATCGCTGATTCTTGCCAAAATACGGTCGCAACAAAAAATCGCATTAGCAGTAGCATCGCCAGGCATTGCGGCTACTTTACTGGATGGTGGGCGAACAGCACATTCAACATTCAAGCTGCCATTGGACATTCATAATAAACCAGATGCAATGTGTAACATCAAAAAGAATAGTGGAATAGCTGCAGTGTTGCGGAAGAGTTCTATAATAATTTGGGATGAGTGCACAATGGCACACAAATATTCACTTGAAGCATTAAACAGAACTATGCAAGATTTAAACAGCAATAATAAACTTTTAGGTGGTGCTATCTTACTTTTGTCTGGTGACTTCCGGCAGACCTTACCGGTTATACCTCGCTCTACTTTCGCGGATGAGATTAATGCATGTTTGAAACAATCATTCTTATGGCGAAGTGTTGAAACACTTCGATTGACCATAAATATGCGAGTACAATTGCAAAATGATCCATCAGCACAAATATTTTCCGAACAACTACAAGATATTGGGAACGGTAAAATAGAACTGCAACCAAATACGCAATGCATTAAACTACCAGGCAATTTTTGCACTGTTGTTCAGGATAAAAATGAATTGATTCAGAGTATTTTCCCGGATATACAGAATAATTATTTGAATCATGCATGGCTTAGTCAACGGGCGATTTTGGCTGCCAAAAACGTTGATGATGACGAAATTAACTTCCAGATACAACAGTTGTTACCAGGCGATCTGGTGTCTTTTAAATCAATCGATACTGTTGTTGATGAAAATGAAAGTGTAAATTTTCCGATTGAATTTTTAAATTCATTAGATATCCCTGGAATGTCACCACATAATCTTCGATAAAAATTGGTTCCCCTATTATTCTCCTCCGTAATTTGAATCCACCTCAATTATGTAACGGTACGCGTTTGGTCATCAAAAAGATCACCGGAAAAATTCTTGAAGCAAGCATTTTGGCTGGGAAGTTTAAAGGAAAAGTGGTCCTGCTGCCACGTATTCCGATGATACCATCAGATTCCACCATACCCTTCAAAAGGCTACAGTTTCCAATTCGTTTAGCTTTCGCCATGTCTATAAATAATTCTCAAGGTCAAACAATGTCCATTTGTGGTTTAGATTTGGAAAATCCATGTTTTTCTCATGGGCAACTATATGTTGCGTGTTCACGTGTTGGGAAACCGTCGAATCTATTTGTGTTAGCTAAAGACAGGTTAACCAAAAACATTGTGCACCGATTGGTGTTAAATTAAATTGAAATTGAAAGTATTTATAATTCAAAAAATAGATATTAATGTTTAAAAGTTTAAGACTGTCTGCCTTGCCTACCTCATTCATGAGTTTAAGCGTCACATGTTATTTACTGTATTATACTGACTCCGTGACTGATGTTCTCTTATTGTTCCTCTTAGATTGTTTACTATAATATAACAAAAACTTTAGCCACAGCAACGCGTGGCCGGGTCAGCTAGTTTATTATATAATATAGTAAGAAGTATAGTCTAGTTCACGGTTTGTCGTCCATAGTTTAGATATTGTTGAAACTATTGGTGTCACAATCATACGGTGCCTTATACAACGCGTGGAAAGTTGCCAAAATCACAATGAACCTGACGAATCATGTAAACCAGTATTTAAAAACTATGTTTGTTACCGCTACCTTGTCTATATATTTACGAAATATGCATGTTTTTGTGGAAACATAAAGAGTTGTTTAAAACAGCAAACGATATATGTCTTCGAAACCGACGAGACTTATAGGCTCGTACTTAGTAAGCAATGCTTCTAGGCTTGCAAAGTATAGCAAATACTGCTTAGCTATGTGTGTACGGATATATAATAAATTGCCTGGTGACTTTAGGTTGGTAAATACAAGATATTGTTTTAATCGGAAATTGAGTGCATAGTTTAACCAATATAACTTCTATAGTCTGAAACAATTTTTTGACACTAAATGTTGAGTACTGTTTGTTCTTATTTTGTTTGTATTGTAATTCTCGTGCTGAGTCTAAACTCGCCAAAACATGTTTGCACTATTGTTATCTGTAAGACCTGTTGTACCATGTTTTGAGCAAATAAATATATTATTATTATTATTAAAAAAAGAGGTGCTGTTAAGTTGCACTTGTCAACGTAGTAGCAGTTAGTAACTTTAAGCTAAACATTTTCCCCTCAATTCATAAACGTTGCTTAAAGTTAACTAGTGAATGGGAACCATACATTTTAAACTTTTAGATGTCATGTAACTTTAATCATAGTTTATGAATAAAGGGGATTATATTGAGCAATGTTATTTTTCACAGCGTAATAAGCATAGTTATTGCAATCCACTGAAAACCAGTTACTCTCATCTAGAACATAAAACTCACCACTTCCCACCGTACATATTAGGTTAAGAGCTCCCGAATTCCAGACACACGTTTTCCTACTTTTTATAGCTAATTTAAAAAGTCTAGCTCATTACACAAAATGTTTTGTGTAACCAAGTGTTTCGTTTCAGCAGCTAGTTCATATTCTAGACACGAGGCGAGCTGGGTATGCATTATTAGCTGGTTGGGCTGCTCGTTTTATTATGCATGCCGTGTCTTGAAACGGGCTTTTGTCCCGTCTACCAGAATGCAGTCTTTGTCAATTAATATTGTTTCATATGAAAGGAAGTTACTCTTTTTTCTGTTATTAGATTAGAAATATATATTTTATTGTTGAGTAATCCTCTTTCATTATACAATTATAAACTAATATGATCGTGATCAACCCAACTAGTGTCTGCAAGCATTGGTTTTACTGTGCATTGAACAGTTGTTGTTTCACTTCGAAGGGATACTATGTATATCACTTGTGTGTGATCCTTTGAAGATCTCAAAGTTATCCAAGTAATAATATAAGAATCATACCTTAATCTGTATTGCACTGCAGGCAGTCTCCGAATGGGGCAATGCCAATCTTGTAGCATTCAATGCCGCCAAAACACAGGCGTGTCTTTTCACCGCCAAAAGGAACCCGTTCACCTTGGCTCCTACTTTTCAGAATGTATCCTTGGAGTGTACCGACCGCCTTCAGCTTTTGGGAGTTGAGATTTCCTCGAGCCTTAACTTTGGGCGGTTCATTGAGTCCAAGGCCAGGGTGGCTGCCAGAAAACTAGGCGTCATCGCGAAGGTCCGGCGGTACTTCACACCAGGGCAGCTTCTAATTTTATACAAAGCACAGGTCCGCTCGTGTGTGGAGTACTGCAGCCACATTTGGGCTGGTGCTGCGAAATGTCACCTTGCCACTTTGGATTCGGTGGAGAGGCATGCGAAGAGGCTGATGGGGGACCCAGACTTCACTCGAAACGGTCTCCAAAGCCTGGAGCACAGGCGTAGAGTAGCCAGCCTTTCGGTCTTCTATAGGATGCATTCTGGTGAGTGTGCAAGGGAATTGCATGATTTAATTCCCCCATCTCCGTTCCATCATCGGACGACCCGTCGTACGGCGAGTTTCCACCCTTACGTTGTTGACACCACTGCGATCCGGACGAAGCGTTTTGCTTCCTCCTTTATACCGCGTACATCGAGGGACTGGAACAATTTGCCGGCGTCGGTGTTTCCGTCACATTACAATTTGAGTGTCTTCAAGGCTAGAGTGAATAGGCTCTTAATAAACTAGCGCGCTTTACCATCAACGATCGCATCACTGCTTACCATCAGGCGGGATTGCGGTCAAGCGCTGGGTTATAATTCATAAAAAAAAAAAATTGGAGATGGTTCTAGCATAGCTAATTTATTACCAAAGGGTACATAATGTGAGATTCTACTAGATAAAGAAGCTTCAATTTATACAACTATCATATTGCATCAGGAAAACATTTGTTGTGTTGATTGTAGTATCTGGAAGTGTAAATGGATTCAACAGTGACAAAATATATTATTTATATGGCTACACGAAAAAACAAATGAACCAATGGACGTCAAATTAAGAAAATAAAATAACTGATCAACGTCTCGAACGTTGATCAACAATATGAAAATACTATGAAAACAATATGAAAATACTCCGCTTTGCTTAAATTTGGGTTAAAAATGAATTATATTGTACTAGCTTTCCGCCCGCGGCTTCGCCCGCGTGGTATTCGGTTATATAGCGCTTTTTAGATTTCCCTCGGGAATATCAAATTTTTCCGGGATAAAAAGTACCCTATTGTTTAATCCAGACTTCTAACTTTACGTCTGCAAAATTTCAAAGAAATCACTTCAGTAGTTATAACATGAAAGCGAAAGAAACAAACTCACTTTCCCATTTATAATATAAGTAAGGATTTTACATCAGAAAAATGTTCAGCTTTACTCACTGTGAGTATGGATGGATGTCTGTTATCGCTTCACGCAAAATCTAGAGAAAAGATTTTGATGGATATTTATAGTAATAGCAATCTTGGTGGCCTAGTGGTTATAACGCCAGCCTCTAGCCACCAGTCTCAAGCATGAGTGTGCGGGTTCGATTCTAGGTCAGGCAAGTTCCAATGTAACTTTACTTAGTTAAGTATATGTAGTTTCTAAGTACATCTTGGACACCAATAACCCGCATTGAGCAAACGTGGTGATTACGCTCAATCCTTCTCTGTATGAGAGGCCAGTGCCCAGCAGTGGGACGATAAAAAAGGTTGGTAATGATGATTATAGTTATACAACTTATTCATTAGACAGGATCATTTCTAACCCGATATTCACACGAGATAAATATTTATTTAGAAGAAGCCGTAAGGCGCTGCTGGTCTTTATACCTAATTAAAATGGATCTCAAACTTTGTCGATAGGTGCCTACCCACTCTTGTAACTCGTAACAACCCTTAGGCCAAAGTTAGTAATGGTAGGTAATTTACAAAGTCTTTTAACCCTCGAGCGCAGCTTACCGTTTCAAGTTAACCTATTTAAAAACTAGCTTAAGAAGCTTATTGCGAAAGAGGTTAAGTGGGCTAAGTGGGCTACCATTCTCAGTCAGATCATGACGGTACTTGGCTGGTGTGACAAAAGCGACCAAGCGAAGCCTTTCAGTTGGTCGCCCGCAATGAGTGTTCTTGACGAGATTGCAAGTTTGTTAATTATTTAGTTTTTTTTATAAATTAAGGGGTTTTATCCATACGGATAAGTAAATCCCATTGTACCTTATATTTTGTTTTAACACCAACCAATAATTACAAGTTTAATTATAGATACTATACAGTATGTTAAGAAAACCCTGTCCGACCCATAAGGATAATAAAGGTTAGGTAAACACATGACCAAATATAATATAAAATTTTACGTATTCATCATAGTACCAATACAAATGAATTTTGAAATAATCTTTTTTTCCCGCGAATTAATTCCGATTTCCCCGAAATTTGGTAATTTTTAAAAAGTGACAACACCGGTATTATTATGAGCGAATAGCGTTGCGACCACGTGCCGCGTGCCCTGCCGCCCGGCCCCCGCGGGCGTCAGGCGAAGGGAGGTTAACGCGCATTTATTAAGTTACCTCTTTTTGCGAAATAATATTTATTTTTTTAGGGGGATTTTTTTTTTAAGTTTAGCCCGGTTTCGTATGCATTAGTAGAATCAGTTATCGATACCTAACAACACCTTCACGGGTCGGACAGGGTTTTCATAACATACTGTATATATGTCGCTTATCGGAGATAACATGTTTGGCTCTAGTTATCATCAGGCACATTTCAACTAGTATGGACATATTATGGGGGATGTACTTATAGCAAGTGAGAAGCACGATTTATAGTTTAAATAAGATTATAGTTTACGAAAAAGTCAGTGAAAAAGTCATGCCACATATAAAGGCCCAAAGTCACACAAAGAGCGAGGGAAAGAGCTATGCTTGAGGTTTCTCTGAGCGGTCGAATCAAAAATGAGGCGGTCCGCAGAAGAACCAAATTCACCGACATAGCTAAAATCGAAGAGTCGCTAAAATTAAGTGGCAGTGGGCGCGGCTCATTGCTCGTAGAACCGAGGGCCGATGGGGCAGTAAGGTTCTGGAGTGGTGGCCACGTACCGGAAGACACAGCGTAGGGAGCCCTCCAACGAGGTGGACCGATAACATGATGAAGACCGCGTGAAGCTGATGGATGCGAGAAGCACAAGAGCGGTCGTTTTGGGAAAGCCTTGGGGGAGGCCTTTGTCCAGCAGTGGACCTCTATAGGCTGAATAAAAAGAAGTCTAACGGCTCACATGACAATTTAATATTATTTTTTAGTTTTTGACGTGACAACGTCTATTAAATTGGTACGGAGGAGTCATTCTCGAAAACACCGTAACGGCCGAATCTGACGCCACACGGAGTCCACGCCTACTTTTTTTGACGTGCAAGGTACCAGGGTAGCATAAAAGTGTAGGAGAAATCGAAACAATAAAAAAGCTCATTCATCATTATCAAATCAACATAATACATGAAAGAGGTTTTATTGTGCATAGTTTGTGGACGTGCAAAGTACCAGGGTATCACAAAACTGTAGGAGTTGACGTGACAACGTCTATTAAATTGGTACGGAGGAGTCATTCTCGAAAACACCTTAACGGCCGAATCTGACGCCACACGGAGTCGACGCCTACTTTACCCCCACCCCTAGAGCGAATAGACGTTGTCACGTTCAAATATCGGCAGTAGACGGAGTTCTACAGACAACCAATTTCTTTTTTATTCTGTTGTTTAAATTTTATTAGTTTTGTTTTAATTTAATTTTATTTATTATATGTGTAAGTTTCCAAAATGTATGTTAAATGTATCCTTTCTGCCGCATTAGGTTAAGCAACCCGTAATGGTAGTAAGTGTATGATTAAATAAATAAATAAATTTCATTTCGCATTTGTTCTTAACATAATCATGGAGTATACTTTTTCTTTTCTATAGTTTATATCTTTCTTTGTTTATTTGGGTGATTTCATACAATTTAGTGATAATATTTTATCATGCAGACCAATAGGTAGGTATTGAGTTAGTTAACATAGCTTTTAAGGATGTGTCCGCCCTCAACCATAATTTTCAACATTTAAACTGGTTGCCTATAAATCCATAACTCGCTGTAAAAGTAATTTATTGGACAATTTTAGCCACAAAATATCGCAAATCTAACCATAGAGAACTATTGTAGAGAAAATATGCAAAATTATGGACGTTGCGATAGTATAAATTGTGAATGGTTTGAGAATCATTATTAGTGACAGTGAATATGAAACAGTTCCCGATCATAGTTGATCATCATCATCATCATCATCATCATCAACCTTTTATCGTCCCACTGCTGGGCACAGGTCTCCTCTCAAACAGATAAGGATTGAGCGTAATCACCACGCTTGCTCAATGCGGGTTGGCGATTTCAGACTTGCAGTCCAGGTTTCCTCAAGATGTTTTCCTTCACCTTCAGTCATTGGTGTTCAAGATATACTTAGAAAGTACATATAACTTTAGAAAAGTTACACTCGTACTAGCCTGACCTGGAATCGAACCCGCACACTCATACTTGAGTGGCTGGTGTTTTAACCACTAGGCCACCACGACTACAGTTGAGTTGATCATAGTTCCAAAGTAAATATACTACTAATTACTTTTATACCAATATTAACAGCCCAACGACAGGATAATTGCATAGCACACTATCAGTAGCAACCTGTTTCATTTTGACAGTTAAACAACTTTCATTGCGTTTATTTACGTTGTTGAGCACACAGATTTTCCTAACAGATGAAACAATGGCTTAGCAATTGTTTTTGAGTGTATATTTAAATGGGTTCCTTCCATAACTTTTCTCAATTTCAGTAGGCAAAATTTAACTCTGTAGCCATTCTAGAAGAATAAGGAAATAGGAAGCGACAGCCTTAAAATCTATGTACTATTAATTTTAAAACTAAATAATTTACTTGTTTGAACGCACGAATCCCTGGAAATATCAGATCTTGTTGTTATATTAGAAAGTTCAAGAGGAAGCTGACTATTTAATACACTAGGACTCTTATAAATTGAGCAAAAATAAACTAGTTAAAAAGATCGTTAAGCAAAAACGTAATACGAAAATTTAATAGCACGGGCAGACGATGCGATGTGACGGGGTGGGTTAGATTACAAGAAGTTTCTCGCAGAATTAATCTTGGATATACGCTAGTATGGAAGCCGGTATCCAGAGATGCACAGATTTGGTAAGTCCACCTTATTGGACTGTGACTTCTAGAACTTCAACCATCCATCTTCCCAGTAACCATTGGACACCGGCCTTCATGATGGTGGCCAGGGTAACAGATAGCGAACTATGGTAAAAGAGAAGCTAATTCCAGAGGGACATCACGATTTTCAGTAATGAGGAGAACGAATTGAGGAAGAGTAGGATAAGTATATTAATATGAATAAGAGGAAAACTACGGATCCTTGCAGACATCTTTATATCTATGGCGGCGACCTTAAAACGTTCCTTACAAACTATATTTCACGCTGCTTCCAAACCAGGCTTCCGTTCAATAGGAAACTTTCTCTTAAAAGCTCACAAAATAGGATTTCATAATAAATTCTTAATATTTTGTGAGAGTAATAAATTGTCTACTATTGGTTAAGCGATTTCTCTTCCATTCTTAAGGCAGAAGTGTAATAAACTAGATTGTGTGAAAGAAGATTTGGCTGAATGAATATTGAAGTTTAATGTAATTTAAAAAGTATTGTACAATAATTTTTATTTTTTATTTACCAATGTTGCCATAAGCTCCGTCCTTGACATAAATACTGGTTGCCATACAATACAATAGGTTTATTTCATATCAGTAAGTTCTTATATACGAGTATGTCTATTATTTGTTCTGTACCTACTTACACTGTATGTCAAGGAATCTACATTTAGGTATAGAAATACCTGTGGTTGAAGGCTTCGCTCTTCTCATATCTTATGAAAAGAGAGAGTATTATTAAGAGTATTATTAGAAATAAAGAGAGAAATGAAAAAAATCGCTATTTATTTTACGTATATAAGTGAATGAGTGCGTGTTGTGTGTGTGTGTGTGTGTGTGTGTGTGTGTGTGTGTGTGTGTGTGTGTGTGTGTGTGTGTGTGTGCACGCGAGGTAGAATATGATATGGTAATCTATTAGAGGGTTATTTTGATAATCTTGGTGGATATTCCCCCAAAATGTGTCTATCTCCTTCCTACCACTGTGTATGGACCATGTATTAAATACAGTTTCTTTTTTCAAAAAAAAAAACACCGTTGTCCCACTCTTGGAATTGCCGCTGTACCGAGGGTGCGTATACAAACCTTTAAATTCATACACACAAATAGCCAGATTCGGAACATCTACCTATTGGCCATACAAATATTTGTTGCGTGCGGGAATCGAACCTGGGACAAATAACGTTGCAGTCGATCGCTCAACTATTACGCCAATAGGGTATTTGACTTAAAAAACTAATTAGTCCGTCAGTCAGATTTCCAAAAAATACTAGACACTTATGTTTTGTTTTATCAAAACAATGAAAATTGACAAATATAAAAGGCATCAGAGATCAGGAGTGGTGCCTAGTGACGTCACTAGTCGCTAAAAAGTGTAGCGTGCAGTGACGTCACACGAGTTTTAAACGCACTGTGTAGTCTTCATTTTTTGTTTACATGAAAAAAGAAAAAATACATGTCTAGTATTTTGCAAATCTGACTGACGGACTAATTAGTTCATTGTTTGCAACTCTATGTCGTCTGGACCGAAGTTCAAATATCTTTCATCTTTGCCATGAAAGAGTACTCATGTTTTAATAGTAATATCTATGACTGTGTGAATAAATATACAACCACTATAAATAAGAAGGATGACGGTTAAGCAGTTGAAGATAAATCATTCTCGTAGTTTATGAACCATTAAACATGGATGTGTTTTATGATCGCAAACGACGGACCATAGTACTATAGACGAAGTCGATAAAGACGTAATCACATGACAAATTTAACGCGTATCCTCGTGTAAATCTGCACAACTGTCTCCTTTATAGCACTTTCAAACCGAATATTATCCTTTGGCATCACAGAAAAGAAAGAAAAAAAAAACGTTTAGTTAAACATAGACTAAAATAAACACAATGCACATTTCTTTTCAGTTTTGCGAGAAATCAGGCTTTTTATTTTATTATTTATATATTATATCGAGGGAATATGACATCAAAATAATGTTTAATATTTAAAGTATTATAAGTATGTTGTTATTATAATTTACAGTATTTATCTAATAAATATATATATATATATATATATATACTATCTTATTTTATATTATAAAACTAGCATTATTTGTCTGCAAGAACCCTTTTGCCGGTAAAGGCCCCACTTGTGCCAAACTTCTCTGGAGTGAGCAGTTAGGATCCACTTTGGTGCCGCTACATGTTTAATCTCGTCATCCCATCTTTTACGAGGTCTTCCTTTTTTTCTTTTGTCTACCGTACCTCTCCACGCTGTACCCATTTTGTCCAACTCTGGTCTTGAAGACGCGCTACGTGTCCGGCGCACTTCCGTTTCAGTGTTAGAGCTTGAGTCAGACTGTCTGCTGCTTTGGTAGTGTTTCTAATTTTTGTATGTCGTATAAACAAAATACGACATCCCTAGATATATATATATAGACTGTAAAATAGGTGCACGTTAGGTATATTGAAATTAAAATACGGAGAGAAACCGCGAGCAAGCACTCCCAAATAATGAAGAGGTTGGACTTACAGGGGGCTTCAGTCCATGTACTCCTGGTTTGCTGGAGTGGATGGAGGCCTCCACCAGATGTTTACTTAGCCCTGTAGACTTCAAGCTCACCAGCCAGTGGCGGTTGAATTTTAGTTACTTGATGTTGTTCACAAATCAGTGTTACGGAGAGGAAGCAAAAGTATACTGACGGGTGAATTGAAAAACTTCTTGAATTTTGTTCGTTGTCCATTCGTTAATGCTTATTGGATGCTCCGCCAGGCCATTGCCTTTTTTCTTCTGAATATGCTTGCTTATTGATGTATTTAATTATTCAACACCTAAAATATAAATATATCAGGCAGCAAACATAAAAAATTACACACATTTAAAACTGTATCTTAGTTTACTGTTGATATGTGTGCGAAAACAGCCGAGCAGAGTTAGGGTTTAAATTCGAACAATAAATTATTGTCACAGACTAACAGAATGTCATCGTTCCTAGTCCTGATCTTAAGTCTTTGGGCGTAGACAGGTGGAAATCTCTTTCTAAACGTGTAGTAATAAGACATTCTTCATCAGCTCATTCATCATCATCAGATTCATCATAATCATTATCATTTCAGCCGAAAGACGTCCACTGCTGGACATGGCCTCCCCCAAGGATCTTCACGACCACCGGTCCTGCGCCTCGCGCGTCCAGCAGTTTCCTTCACCAGGTCGTCGGTCCACCTTATAGGGGCCCACGGCCCATCCACGCTACTTCTTCAGATGCGTGGTCGCCACTCGAGAACCCGCCGGCCCCATCGGGTATCAGTCCTACCGGCAAAGTGCCCGGCCACTGCCATGCAATTCTTTGGACTATGTCGGTTACTCTCGTTCTTCTGCGGATCTCCTCACTTGAATCTCAATGAGCCTTATAAGAAACCTCAAGCTCACTCAAAGGGCAATGGAGAGAGTTATGCTTGGGGTTTCGGTAGCTTATGTCAATACAATACCTACATATGTAACGGTACCTAAAAACACCACAAATGAAACAACGCCTCATACTGACGTCACACGAATTCTACATCTCGCAAGCAGAGTTTCCGTGACATTAGCATACATACAACTTCCTAACTTCAATCGTTGTGCAAGTGTTCAAATATTTGTACACATATTTGTACAAATATTTTTTATGGCGCGGGCTTTACACCCTATTACCTCATGTCTCTCTTATCTAAGTCTTTCATCATTGTTATGGCCGATAGAACGTCTTCTTGTCTAGGCTCTTTTAACATGTTGTCATTTTAATCTAATTCTGACAAATAGTGTCATTATATTATCCTTGCATCGCTTGTTGGAAATAACTTTACAAACTCTGTGAGATTATTCATGTTAACTAGAAAAGTTAAATGGCATTAGAAATATGACTTTTAAAATAACTTAATTTATATGTAAAATACTACCTACGCTTTAATTTATTTTACATCAGGGCAAAGTCCCTCTTCTTCTCCCAAACACAAAGATTAATAGCTAACATTGCGATAATCTGTTACAATATTGTTCAGAATTCTATGAATTTCGGTGGATATGTGTATAGAAAGGTTAATTTACTCAATGACTTGCACGAAAACTAATAACATCTAATGATATTGGCTTAGCAGCGAATTAGCGTGCTTCTGGTGGCGCCGAAGGGATCCAGTCAACGAAGCTTAGCTCAAAGATTAATAGACATTATAATACTCTTCATGTTATAAGTATATTTACGTCAAACAAACAAACCAACTAACCAAACAAACAACCAACTATCCATTCATCCAAACAAACAAATTGTTTCAATAATCGATCCATTTTCTTTGGTCTAAAAATCAGAAGTTTGTTATCCTCCTAATTAAGATAGAAAGTTCCGGACAAACCCACCCCATCGTTGAATCTTTTTTATCACTCTTTCATAGACTTAGGAAAGTGCAGTGTTTTGAGTATATGTATTTGATTAGATGTTCCTTGTTATTTATACCTGTATTTCCGTTTGAGTATGATAAATTGTTGGGGGCCTCCCTACGTTGCGTCTTCCAGTACGTGGCCACCACTCCAGAACCTTACTGCCCCATCGGCTATCGGTTCTACGAGCAATGTGCCCTGCCCACGGTCAGTTAAGTTTAGCGACTCGCAGAGCTATGTCGGTGACTTTGGTTCTTCTGCGGATCTCCTCATTTCTGATTCGATCACGCAGAGAAACTCCGAGCATAGCTCTTTCCATTGCCCTTTGCGTGACTTTGAGCCTTCGTATGAGGCCCATTGTGAGCGACCACGTTTCAGTTCCGTAAGTCATCACTGGCAACACACACTGGTCAAAGACTTTAGTCTTGAGACACTGTGGTATCTTGGACGACGAGAAGATCGATGACCGATGACCTAGTGAAGGTCGCGGGAAGCCGATGGATGCGGGCAGCACAGGACCAGTCAGCGTGGAAAGCCTTGGGGGAGGCCTTTGTCCCGCAGTGGACATCCATGGGCTGAAGAAGAAGAAGAAGATGATAAATTGTTATTTTGACCATCTATTTTGATACCTATTTTTTATTTATATAAAATGTGCTAGTTGCCGGTTAATTTTATATTGTTTCTATTTTAGTATTAAGAATTTACCTTGACACATACGTTTATTTTATTTTAGAATTAGTTTGACCTATTAGCTTTGTTTGTTTATATAAAATCTATTTGGCGGTAATTTTGTTTATAAAAATTGTTGTAATACAAACAAGAGGGTCATTTTTGATTCGCTACGCGTGGTATAAACACCCCGATTTAAAAATAGGAGTTTTCTTTATACTCTTTTAAACAGTTTCCTGCCGTTTTTAACGTTACCGTGTATTTGAGTGATATATTGAATGCAAATTTATCAACAGCCTCCGTGACATAGCGGTAGTGAACGCGGCCGCTGCGCAAGGAGGCGCGGTTTCGATCCCCGCGCAGTGCAAAAATTTGTATCCATGAAGCCGTTGGTCCCGGTTGCCATACGCACATCTAGTGGCAGTCATTGCGGGTTGTTGGAGCCCTCAAAAAGTCCAACAATTGATCTAACCGCAATGCTTCGATACCGTCTTTGGGTTGTGGAGGTCAGACGGCAGCCGCTTCATGGAAAATATCTAAGTTTACCTAAAATCAGCAGTTAGACTGGTAAAAGCGGACCCCAGACTCTAAAGCTGGAAAAGCTTCGAATGCGACTGGGATTAACTGCGTGGCATTTAATGCAAATTTATAATAATTATGTCTAACAACTACACCGATTATGCGCCGATATGATCCTGTGATTGTCAACTCTTATTTTGTTCTTTAACAATTTCCTATTGAATCCAATGTTTTCTTTTCAGCCAGAACAAATGGTTATTTGGTTTATAAGTTGTATGGCTAGACGGTTGCTGTTCGTTCAAAGCGTTGTTTATAGAATAAGTACATAGAATTTAAAGGACGTGCAAACGTCTAAAATGTATGGTTAAACAATCGCTAATCATTAGTTAACTTTAAACAACGTTTATGCATAAAGGGAGATAAAGTGCAAGATGTATAGTGTAAGTTGGACTATAAGTTAAGCGCCAAAGGATTTCGATATTTGGCCAGATTGTCAATAATAAGGACTTATAAATAGATCATACGGATTTACCATCTTACGTCTGTATTCCTAGGAATATTACACGTGTTCAGTAAGTACTTAGTAGTTAAATAAACTCACTTTTTCCAGTAGATAACGTTTTAAGCGACCCGGTAAAGGAATTCCACGCTCAGTTGTCGCGCTTACGACCACTAAAGCAATGAGGCAGTCTCTTATCCATTTATCGGGTTACTTCAAAGGGTATTTAGAGATATATTCAAGGAGAATTAAATAACACTATCGTTGGCTATATAGCCTTTTTCCAGCTATTTAGGACTCGACTTCCAGTCTGACTGGCTTCAGCAGAATACCTACCAGTACTTATTTTACACGGAGCAACTACCTATGTCCATAACCAAGTTATCATAGTACTACACCTTGGTGAGACTAGTAGTCTGACTTTCGGGCTTGTGACGATCCGTAACCAAAGACTTACGGGGCCTCACCATTGTTTTTTTTTTTTAAAGAAACCGGGGCACTGGCCGTCCTACAGGCAAGTGAAGAAACACGGATGAGTTTTAGTCAGTAAAAGTCTGACACGCCCTTCCGCTGCACCCAGAGCGGGAGAAGTCATTTGATGATTTCCCATCCGAACAAAAAAAAAAAGAAAAGAAAAAAAGAAGTTTCACAATTGTTTTTTTTTTTTTTTTTTTTTTTTTTTAAATAACGTTGTCCCTAGACACTAGAAATTTCTCCTGCATAGTGGGTGCGTTAACAAACATATAAAAACTCACATACACAAACAGCCAGACCCGGAACAATTACTTGTAGTTAAAGAAATATTTCGACGGGTCCCAAGAACAAATTCCCATCTACAAAATTGTCTAGATGCAGTGCGAAGCAATAAAGTTATGAGAATCTATTAAGTTGCAAAAAATAAATAAAATTAATAGAAAATTATGGTGAAAGAAAATACCCTTTACCATAATTTTCTATTAATTTTCTTTTTTTTTTTTTTGTTTTATTATAAATGCGAAAGTACCTATCTCTGTCTGTCTGTCTGTCCGGCTTTCATGCCAAACCTACTAAACCGATTGTAATGAAATTTGGTACACAGATAGTCTAGAGCCTGAGAAAGGACATAGGCTATATAACATCCCGTTATGACGAATAGGAGCAGAGCAGTAACATCAAATATTGCGAAAACGGGAGTGAACGCGGGCCTACATATTGCTCCCATTATTTTAACAGGCGCTTATTTTATATCAACTGAGCTCCTGTAAACTGAAGTCCACGCGGACGAAGTCGCAGGCAACAGCTAGTTTATTATAATTATCATAATAACAGTAATTGCTACTGGACTAGTTAGAGATTACAAGCCTTCCGCTAAGCATCTGTAATGTATTGTGTGCATCTGTGAAATTACAGCGATGTCAGTAATACCGGCTGGCTTTAAAGCCGTCATCTCAGATAATGATGACGCCGCGAACGCTATTGTTGATGTAGCTTGAATTACTGTGCAAAACTTGATCGTAATTATTTGTGACGTAATTAAGTAGAAATTATATGGGCAAAATAATAATAAATTCCTGTTGCAATTGAATATGGCTGTAAGACTTGAGGAATATTTTAACCTAACTGTTTGACAAAGGTCTGGAAAACATAACTGGCTAGGAACAATGTGAGTAAAAAATAGTCTCTAATGAGGGTGACACCTAAATGATCCAGTGGACGTTCAGGACCTCTGCTATTTTTATAAATTTGTCATTCCAACACGATTCCATTGTCATTGTGTTAAAACTTTTAATCGATCAACTATCGGTCAGTCGTCTCGTACAGGAATAGTGATAGAATGACATTGCCGAATTGCCGTTATTATGAAACCCGTGAATAGAAATGATTTTCTTAAAACTACAACTCAATTTGAATATTTCTTAATATGGAGTGGAGTGTCTGTTATTGACCACTGGAAAGTCATAATTGCGCATTTCTTTGAAGGTTACGAAACTTGTCACAATCAATCATTATGAGATCACTGATCGACCATTCTGTCACTATTGTATTAGCAGAGCAGGGCCTCTGCTTTATATGTCATTAGTCCCAATTTCCTTATACACAATACTCAATACTCAATATCTTTATTGCTTTCCCATATGTTCATAAAAAGGTGGTAACAATTTGCGTGAGATCAATTACGATTACGCACACACTAAGCTAAACTTGAGTGTATGTTTCAATTTCTTTCTATTTAATTTAGTAAAGAACAAAAGGTACATATTATTAATTTTTCAATTCTTCGCCAGCCACTACCAGCCACCTTTTTGATGTCGTCGCTCCATCTCGCCCAAGGGCGTCCCACGCTACGTTTACCTACCTTACACTACGGTTACCTCAGCTTGCTAATCCTCTCAGCTATGTCGGTAACTTTGGTCCTCTGTCGGATTACCTCATTTCTTATGCGGTCCTTCAGAGAGACGTCCAACATAGCTCGCTCCATAGCTCGCTGGGCGGCTTTAAACTTGTGGACTACTCTGACCGTCAGTGTCCACGTCTTTGCTCCGTAAGTCATGACGGGTAGGACGCACTGGTTGAAGATTTTAGTCTTCAAACATTGAGGTATGCGCGACGAAAATACCCGATGAAGTATACCAAATGCTGCCCATCCCAGCTGGATCCTTCTATTTGCCTCCTTCTCAAACTGTCTATGGAGTATCTTAATTTGAGACTAAACTAATGTTTTATCATCTTAATGAAATATAAATAAAAAGACGCACTGACGTCAAATTTAGTTTAATTTGTAAACAAGAGAATGAGGGTCATTTTGCCAGGCTGCAAAAAGAATAACTTAACCTAAAATAATGTACATACCTGATTACATTAAAATGCATTAAGCACTGGCACCTAAAGTTTTATACAACAATACACTTCAGTTAAAAACCTATGTTGTAGATTCGAATTAATTTTACCAAACCGTGAAAGGGTTAGGTTAGAACATGTCGCCATCACACAATAACGTCATAGCGTCTACTCATAGTCTACCCCACTACTAAGTAACTCAAATGAGCAACTTTTCTTCAAATAATTTCGACGATCCACGACTTAAATAACTATTCACTTGAGTTGAAAACCTATCAATCGCAACCGGTTGTAGATTCGAATAAACTTTACCGAACCGTGAAAGGGTTAGGTCAGTACGCTAAGAACAAACCGGATTCATTGAGATTCACAGAAAACTGTTCTTACAGGCTCCACTGAACTGTCTATCTGTTATATGATGCTCTCCAAGAATTGTAATATCTGGTGAAAGAGGAGCATGTATATATACATAATAGAGTCTTTTAGCACATAATGTTTTAAACATGAGGGATGTCTCGCATTTGTATGAATACACGGTTTTATTTTGCTTCTGATGTAGGAATGACAGATACGTAGGTATAAGTTTTTTTCAGTTTCCTTTTTTTATGTTACATCGAAAATGGCTGTGTAAATGGGACTGAAGGATTCTTTGAGTGCAAATAAAAAATCTTAGTGTAACAAAACTCAATACTGTTACTGTTATCTTATATCAGCAATCATAAAACATTCATGTTTAATGGTAGATTTCTATAGATAAACAAATCACTACAGAAGACAGTCTTTGTAAATTACAAATGGCACGAGTCCTTAGTGAAATGTTCGCACAAGTAAGCATGATTAACGTGAATGAGAACGACACTTAGTAAACTTGTACTGCCACTTTGAGTAAATTGTGATTTTCATGAAAAACCACTAATTTCTTACTGGCTCACTTGATGGAAAAGATCGTATTGTTTTTCTTACTTCAATAATAAGGTTTATGTCAATGCATGTCAGCTTTAGACAAAATAAGACCACGGATCCCGAGATCAGCGTGACGTCAGAATGACGCGTTGTTCGTATGTGACGTTGAATTAAAACTAGCTTGCATCTAATTTAATGTATAAACATTAGTGACACCCTAATGTTCATTATTATTGTAATTGAACCTGAAATTCAGTCATTATAATCAATGGGCTGCTTACGGGTAGCTACGTAGAATCTGCTGTTCCAAAATACTGAAGTGTCTCAAGATAAAAGTCTTCGACCAGTGTGTGTTGCCACAGCTGACATATGGATCTGAGACGTGGAAATCACTAACAATGAGTCTTACAAGAAAACTCAAGATCACTCATAAGGCAATGGAGAGGGCTATGCTTGGGAAATGAGAAGATCCGCAAAAGAACGAAAGTAACCAACATAGCCCTAAGAGTTGCATTACTTTGCACGTAGGACCGATGACCGATGCCCGGAACACACAGCGTGGGTAGACCACCAACAAGGTGGACCGACGACCTGGTGAAGGTCGTGGGAAACCGCTGGATTCTGGAGGCGTAGGACCGGACGTCGTGGATATCCTTGGGGGAGGCCTATGTCCAGCAGTGGACGTCTTTCGGTTGAAATAATGAAGATGATGAATCATTCCTATCCCTATTAGTGTATGCACACACACGCACGAGACACAAGCATAATACAGAGACCAGTCGTGGACTAGCGTTGACGGCAGACGTCGACCACATGCGTTGAACGTTGAGTACGGTGCTTAAATACGCGAGCAGTATATTACTGACGGCAGCCTCTAACACATATTAATGGTGGAAATCGACAAGATGCCGTCGGCTGGAGTCTTCTCAGCTTTGCAGCTTTGTACCCGACCATAACCTAACCACAACAATGCAAAACAATGCCGCTCGGCGGCTGAAATATGTATGTTAATGGTAGTACCATATTCTCTCCTCATACCAGTCTATCAAATGAAACTCCATTACTAAAATGTCCTTTCCATTAAGTTTCAAATAAACTACAAGCACGAATAGCCATTTGCAATATTTTCACTCATATTTAGAATTTCTTCTGTCGCACTCCGCTGAATATCCTTTGTGCGCTCGCCGGCGACAATTTGCGAATGTATTGTGCCTGATTTATTGGTTCTGCAATATACTGGGTAATATTGACATTTAGTTCGGGTAACAGCACTGTATGGCAACTTGGGGACGAGTAATTTTTTTTTAAATAATTTTAAGCTTGCGCTTGACTCACATTTGGGCTGGTGCTGCACTTTGGATTCGATGGAGAGCTCAGATCTGATTCAAAACGGTTTTGAAAAGCCTGCACGACTTAATTCCCCCAACTCGGTTCCATCATCGGACGTCCTGTCGTACAGCAAGTATCGACCCTTTTGCTTGTTGACACGACTATGCTCCGAACGAAGCCTTTCGCCTCATCTTTTACCGCGTACATCGTGGGACCGCAACAATTTGCCAATGGCGATGTTTCCGTCTGACTACAATTTATTTTCAAGGTGAGACTGAATAGGCTTTCAATAAACTAGCGCGCTTTACCATCAACGATTGCATTGTGCTCAAATACTAGTTTGTAATAATAAAAAAAAATTAAATATCTATAACACCAAAAGGATCGAGTTAGTGGAACATATGCATCACAACCACGTAACACAAGTGTTACGTGGTTCTGATGCATATGTTCCACGTGGAAGATTGTGGCCAATAACCTCTAAAAGAGACGTGAAAGTTTCTCTCATTCGGTCAATAATGTTGGATCGACTTTGAGAAAGTCGGGTATTCTCACTGTGCGTGATGATAATAATTTGGACTAGGACCTAATGGTAAAATCTTAGGTCAGCTTGTGATTAACGAGTAATAGTTTTCGGCTAGCGCTAGCGAAATAATGACTGCAATATTTCCATACGTAAAGTTTTGAAGCTTATACAAAGCAACTTGTTCAATCTCAAAGGGGCAGTTTCCATTTTTTGAGAGCGATCTGTCTAAATTAGGCAAACTCCCTGAGATGTGCTGGCAACTAGATTATGAACTTTTTTAATTACCGGGCCTTCTGTCACATGAAAGTTAAAGTACAGATCAAAGTAACTTAGCTAATGGAACTCCGTATTCGTGCGAGGGCACAGATATCCAGATACGATAAAACAAAAAAATAATTAAAGTCATATTTTATTTCTTCCATTTTTTTTTTACATACTTACTATTATTTTAAGACTGCTTTTTCACTTTTCGTCTCTCCCTTGTTCTCTCTTTATATAAGTACATACTTAAATTAAGTACCTACTTATATAAAGAGGAGAGGAAATTAACCAAAGTTATCGAAACATTAGCGCTCAATTAAAAAATCTGTCGCAAGAATTTAATTCGCCAAGCTATATCTCTACGAAGAAAACATTATTATGTAGCTCCATAGTATACGAGCGACGATTGACGAACAATGCAATGGTAGATTAATAGTTGATCTAAATCCTAATTGAGTAACACACTATTACTCTCATCTTGAATAATTTTGAAGCATAATGATAATCCGTTGCTCTATAAATACCACACCATATAAATTATAGAACATAAATATAAAGATTTTACAACGGGCGACACAATAGGTATTCTTATTGCTAAGAGCGATCTTTTACAGACAACTTTTGGATGGAATCCTAAGGGGAAGGAGGGAGAAATAATGTAGGTAGTCTATAGTGTACGTTGTACTCAGATTATTCAACAAATACGTACGTAAAATGCGCAATAAATGTTGTTAAACTATCAAAATGATACCCTTTGCTATTCAAAGTGTGTTTTTGGAATTACCCTGTAATATATGTTTATAATTATGTAATACAGGAATGGGCATCGGTTCTGGTACCCTCGAAACTGAAAAAGAAAACAAGGCAGACAGGTCCGAAGATGGGAAGGCGAATTAAAAGCAACTGCAGGAACAGCACGGACTAGAGAAGCTTTAAACAGAATAGAATGGAAAGAAATGGAGGAGGCCTTTGCCAAAGGGCAAACAGACCAAATTGTCGGTGACTCGGTGTCAATGACTCATCAAAATCACTTTTCAAGTTACTTTTACAAGTTACTTTTCTTTGTAAATATTATGTCTGAATAAAGGCTTTTATTATTATTTATTATTATTACAGGAATGGCTTGTGTGATTCATAAATTACGACTAGCCTTTGAGCCAGACGATGCTCGTGGGGTTAACCGTAAGTGTACCATATTGCTCTGTTCTTTAAGTAATCCAAAGCTGAGTTATCGCCATTTGTAATCTGGGTTTAGGAGATTGCTAAATTGTATTACAGTCTTAATTTTATTGGGTGGTCGCTTCCGGATGAATTAACTGGTGCCATTTGTACCTAGAGGTAGATTAAAGTGGTTATATGTGCGTGGGATTACATAGCATTTACCACTTACTCATATTTGCAAGAGAACACCTACGTGAAGAAATATATTAACCTGATACGAGTAAGTAGTAAAACTCAATTACTTTAATGTAATTGAGTTTTAGTTTTACTATAGACGGTTCTTTTTTTTTCTGTAGGTATCGATATATCTATTATTATTTATCTAAATCAGAGTTTGAGTTTTCAAAGTATCTCTGATTTGTAAGATCAAAATTTATTCATCAGTTTTTGATATATTTATTCATTAATAAATAATAATTTATTGTACACTACAAATATAAAGAATATTAAAAAATACATTAAACACTAAAAAAATTGAATGAGCGGCTTCATTACTAGTGCAATCTCTTAGAGGCAACCTTAGAATGGAGAGTTTAAGTCAGTAAGAGTACGGCGCATGATTACACCAAGATTTGAGAAAGCCGTGAAGGTCACTTTTAGTGAAAGTCGAAGTCTAAAAGCTTCAGATAGTAGCTCCGTGGACAGAAGACCTTGAATTTGGAGCTCTTATTTGAATCTTTTCAAAACATTATGAAGAGATGCATTTATTGACATAATAATTAAATAACTAAAAAGAGTTTTTTTTCTTAACAAGTAATTGGTATTGAACTTTAATATTGTGAAAAATATATAGTCTGTGGTGGGATACTCTTTGGAGAGGAGTTTGGCGGGAAAGCCAAAATGAGTGCCACGCTCATTTTTCATTGGACTTTTAAATTATTTATAGTGTCGTTTACTAAATAAAAACGCGTGATTTATGTAGTAAAAAGTGCATTCAGTGAATAATTCATAAAGAACAGTGAAATATTGTAGCATAGTGGTCACATCATGTCTTTACCCCAAATCCTTCCTGGTCGGCCTCACGTGGGAATCGAAAGGAGATAGGTTAAGTTATGTTAAGCTAGGATAAGGTAGGATTCCGTGCGCAGTTTCTGGCCTGCCATCGGACGCGTCCCCAGGTGGCGGATAGGGGAACGGCCCCCAGATATGGGGGTTACCGGTTTACCGGCGCGGACCAAAACCAGAAGTGGGGACCGCTTCGGCGGTCACGCGGGTCGGCCACCACTCCAGGTGGCTGACGTGACCCGAAGTCCGGGTCACCGTCGGGCAACCCGGTCTCCTCATTGAGAGGAGCTGGGGGCCCCGTTTGCCTTCGGGCAAACGAGTGGGGCTAAGAGGAAGGACACCTCGCTAAAAAACCCTTGGCTGCTGCGTCTTCTTGCACACGAAGACGTACCCAGCCGGGCTCCTCCCTATGGAGGACCCACTGTGGGCCTGCCTTCGGGCGGGAATCGCTGGCGGGGGATTGGTAGGCAGGCATGCTATTTCCCATGACCCCGCCACTAAGGCGATGTCGGTGTGCCGCTGTTCGGTTTTAGTGGGTATTCCCGGCTCCGGCTGGGCGAGTCCCACACACGCCCTTCGGGGTATGGTGCGTAAATGTCATTTCCACAGCGTCAAAAAAAAAAAAAAAAAAAAGGATAAGGTAGGATGGGGGACCCCATCCGTGTGCAGTTTCTGGCCTGCCATCGGACGCGTCCCCAGGTGGCGGATAGGGGAACGGCCCCCAGATATGGGGGTTACCGGTTTACCGGCGCGGACCAAAACCAGAAGTGGGGACCGCTTCGGCGGTCACGCGCGGCGGGTCGGCCACCACTCTAGGTGGCTGACGTGACCCGAACTCCGGGTCACCGTCGGGCAACCCGGTCTCCTCACTGAGAGGAGCTGGGGGCCCCGTTTGCTTCCGGGCAAACGAGTGGGGCTAAGAGGAAGGACACCTCGCTAAAAAACCCTTGGCTGCTGCGTCTTCTTGCACACGAAGACGTACCCAGCCGGGCCCCTCCCTATGGAGGGCCCACTGTGGGCCTGCCTTCGAGAGGGAATCGCTGGCGGGGGATTGGTAGGCAGGCATGCTATTTCCCATGACCCCGCCACTAAAGCGATGTCGGTGTGCCGCTGTTCGGTTTTAGTGGGTATTCCCGGCTTCGGCTGGGCGAGTCCCACACACGCCCTTCGGGGTATGGTGCGTAAATGTCATTTCCACAGCGTCAAAAAAAAAAAAAAAAAAAAGGATGCTGTGGGGACCCCCCCACAGCGCTGACTTCCACGTAGTGTTCCCCGGGCAACGCCGTGTCTGACCACCGTAACGGAGTGGCAGACCGGTGGCTAACGAGCGCTGTGACATACGCGATCTGGCTGTTTTTATTCTGAGGGCGATTGTGTAATTGTGGTGTTATTCTGGACTTTATTGTGGGTTTTATTTTATTGTGGGTTCCGTTTCATTGTGGGCTTTAATTGTATTTTATTATTGTGGTTTTTTATCTTGAGGTCGACGCTAAAATGCCGAAACGATTGCGGAATGCCTCCGGGCGTTTCGCCTCAAAGGCCCTTCTCAGGGCCAACCCAAAGGCCCTTCTCAGGGCCACCCCGACGAGATGTCGGCGTCGGAGGCGAGTCGCGCACCTTCTGCGACGGGCTTCTGCGGGGAGGACGAGTACTCCGACTCGAACATGGGGTCCGTTGTCGGGGACTCGTCCTCCGTGTGTAGAGTGGCTGCGGAGCGCAGCCTGAAGAGGGCCTACCTGAGGCTTGGGTCCGAGGGCTCCTCGGGCTCGGCCAAGGGTAAGCCCAACAAGAAGAAGTCAAGGGCGAAGAATGCTTCGCCTTCGACTTCTTCTCAGGCTGGCACCCAGGATGTGGGTCTGGCAGACGCCCAGCGCCAGCTCGGCTTGGCCAGACGGGCCGAGGCCGAGCTGGATTTGGAGGAGTTGGTTGCCGTCAAGGAGAGGCAGGCGCGCGCAACCAAGGCGAGGGCCGGTTATGGTTCGGCCCTCGTCAGTTTTGATGGCCTGTCCGTGGCCGAGTTGGTCCGCTTAGCGGAGGAGGACAAGGAGGAGATCGTCGAGGTCGCCTCCAGGTCCTCCAACCTCAAGGGGACCTTCCAGAAGGCCCTAAAATGCCGTGCAACCAGCTTGCACGGCATAATAATGGAGCTGACGCAGCGTACTGCGTCAGAGGAGGCGAGGCAGCTGCAGGCGAGGGTGGATCGCCTGCAAGCGGAGGTCAGCCAGCTTCACAAGAAGCTGGCTGAGGCTACGGCCCCGCCACCGTCTGCGGCGGCCCCGTCGGCAGCGGTTCCCGCCCCCTCCTCCTCCAACCTTGAGGAATTGTTCCGCAAGGTGGTCATGGAGGAGAGGGCGTTCACTCGGGCCTGCTTCGCAGGAATAGAGGACCGCCTGCTGCCGGAGAAGCGCCTCCGTCCGCCGCTAGCGGCTGACAAGGCGCCGACAGCGGTTCCCCAGGCCCCGAGGCCCTCAAAGGGTCCTTGGCAAGGGGAAAAAGTCGCAGGGGGCCCTGCCCACCCCCACTACGAGTGTGGGCGCCAAACCGGGGCCGGTTGCCATCACGGCACCCCCCAGGTGCAGCAGGGAGACGCCCTCCTCCCTTCCACCACCCCGTCCAACCAGCCGTGGTCCGGGGTGGTGAAGAAGGGGAGGAAGAAGGCGAACAAGGCCCCGGCTGCCTCGGCGGCTGCTGCGGCGGCTGCCCCGGCAGCTGCCCCAGCGATAGCCCCGGCAGCCAATAAGGCTACGGTCGGCGTGAGGAAGCTGGTTCCTCCCAAATCCGCGGCGGTCACGGTGACCATCGTCCCCGAGGCCGCCGAGAGGGGCGTCACCTACGAGTCCGTCCTGAGACGGGCTCGTGCCGTCGCGGACCCCGCCGAGTTAGGGCTCAGTGCCTGCCGTCGGACCCAAACCGGAGCTCGTCTTTTCGAGTTTCCGGGGAAGGACGACGGCAAAAACGCCGACCTGTTCGCCGGCAAGTTGAGGGAGGTTCTTGCCGACGTGGCGAAGGTCGCCAGGCCGACTAAAACCACCTCCATTGAGGTGACCGGTCTCGACGACTCGGTCACCAAGGAGGAGGTGGTGGCGGCCATCGCCTCGGCAGGAGGCTGCGAACCCGCAGCGGTGCAGGCTCGAGAGATTAGGCCCGGCCGCGGTGGACTGGGCACTATCCGGCTGGTGTGCCCAGTCGCCGCAGTGTTGGCCGTCCGGGCAAAATGCCAAGGACGGCTCTTGGTAGGCTTTAGCCGGGCCGTGATCCGGGTACTTGAGGCAGCGCCGATGCGCTGCTTCAAGTGCTTCGGCATCGGCCACACCCGAGCCATGTGTCCGTCCTCCGTGGATAGGGCGGACACCTGCTTCCGCTGCGGGCAACAGGGGCATAAGGCGGCCTCGTGCGAGGCCACCAAGCCGCACTGCGCGGCGTGTTCCTCCAGTGGTCGCCCCGCCGACCACGTTATGGGGGGGACGTCATGCCGTCCTCCCTCCAAGAAAGGCAAGCCGCAGGCGGCTATAAGCCGTCTGTATGATTGTCCCGTTGGTAAATATTAAAGACTTTAGATAATTAGACTGGTTTATTACACTTGTAGAATTATTACATTGGAATCGACATCTTCTAGGTCAGATCCTAAGTTACAATGACAAGACTATAGACTATATTCATAGACACTAATACATAGAGATGGTATTAGTTACTCGACTACAGAGTAGTGATGTATGATACAACATCCCCCCTGTTTAAGTTTAAATTAACCCTTGACAAACAATATTATAGAAACCTGACTTAGTTACAATTTAGACAATGACTTAAGACTATAGTTAGGTCTTAATCTAGTATACAATGTTCTACTTAATCTATTTCATCAATTAGCCTTCTGGTTGGCTTTACAACTCTTCCAGAACGAGTTACATGTTGACTGACTTAGGATTGAGATGAGAGCTCTTGAGGTCTAGACTCCTGCCTGTTACCTTCCTCTCTCCCCTGCGACGAATTGGATAGCATAGGAGAATATTTGTGTCTTAAATGAACCCTATTCCTCCTATACCTAACTCCATTGACATCCTCAACGACATATGACCTATTATTAGCCAACCTTAGCTTGACAATGGCTTGTTCCCAATTGCTATCAGGCTTTCTTTTAAAGTATACATGATCATTGGGATACAATAATGACAATGACTTTGTATTTATATTATAATATTTAGACTTATTTTTATTATTTTGCTTGACACATTCTTTATAATTTTTGAATGTAACCACTTTAGGTTTTAATTTCTTATAAGACATAGGAATGTTATTTCTTAAATTCCTGGACATTAACAATTGAGCTGGAGATGGTAAATTATTCTTAGGTGTGTTTCTATACTGTAATAAAGCTATGTATGGATCAGATGAGTTTCTTTTACATTTTTTTAACATATTTTTGATAATTTTGACTGAACTCTCTGCTTGACCATTTGACTGTGGATGATATGGGCTAGTTACAATGTGTTCTATGTCCCATTCATGCATAAAATTCTTAAATTCTAATGACTGAAAAGGAGGACCACCATCAGACACTAAAGATAAAGGTATTCCATGACGAGCAAAAATGGACTTTAAATGTGTTATTACATTCTTTGCTGTACTGTTTTTATTTAACAAAGCTATTTCTATAAATTTAGAATAATAATCTGTGACAATTAAATAAGTAAGGTTATCAAAATACATTAAATCAACACCTACTTGTTGCCATGGATATTTATTAATTTCAAAATTTTTTAGTGGTTCCTTTGGATTATTAGGTTTAAATTGTGCACATACATAACATTGTTCTACCAAGTTTTTAATATCAGCTGACATGCTTGGCCAGTACAAAGACTCTCTAGCCAGTTTTAAGCATTTATTTATACCTTGGTGACCTTCATGAATTTTACCTAACATTTCCTTATACATTGACTTGGTACTATTAATTTTGACCCTTTGAACAACAAATCTTTGACTACATGAATTTCAGCTTGTATATTCCAAAATGGTTTTATTGACAGACTGACATTATTTTTATTTTTTGGCCAACCTTCATAATAATACTTTTTTAACAATTGCAAAGTATCATCTTTCTTAGTGTGCTGTAACAATTTTGTACAGTACTCCTTTGTGACTGCTAGACTTGAATGCATTAAATTGACATGACAAGATATTTCTGACTCATTCTCAGGTATATAATGTTCTTTCAATGCTGCTCTAGACAGAGTGTCAGATATAAACATTTCTTTACCTGGAACATGTATAACTTCCAAATCATATTTTTGTAAAGTTAACATCATACGTTGCAATCTTGCTGGTACATCATGTAATGGCTTTTTAAAAAGATAGACTAAAGGTTTATGATCAGTATGAACAGTTACTTTATGACCGTACACATACTGGTGAAATTTTTCACAACCAAACTGAATGGCTAACAATTCTTTCTCAATTTGAGCATACCTTGACTGAGTTTGAGTTAATGTTTTTGAACTATAAGCAATAGGTTTATTATTCTGCATAATGACTGCTCCTAATGCTGACTTTGACGAATCGACTGACAAGACTAATGGTACATTGGGATTATAATGAGCTAAAACTGGTGACTTTGTAATTTCATCGATTAAACTCTTAAGACATTGACTATGATTTTCATCCCAAGTCCAGACTGAATCTTTCTTCAAAAGATTTCTTAAAATTTGAGTTTTTTGAGACAAATTGCTAATAAAGGGACCTAAATAATTGATCATACCTAATATTCTTTGCAATTCTTTGACATTTTTTGGTGTGGGCATATTGACAATTGCTTTTACTTTCTCTTCATCAACCCTAGCACCATCTTTACTAAAAACATACCCTAAAAAACAGACTTCTGAAACTAAAAATTTACATTTAGACTTATTGAACTTTAAATTGACTTCACGTGCTCGTTGCATGACTTTATGTACTCTCTCATTATGTACTGACTCGTTTGGTCCATATACCAAAATATCATCGATGAATATTAGAACTCCTTCTAAATCACCGAACAAATTCATCATGACTCTTTGAAAAATTAAGACTCTTTGAATAATTAAAAGGTAACCTTAAATATTTATATCTACCGAAAGGTGTTTGAAATGTACATAAATCAGAACTATATTCATCTAGTTTAAGCATCCAAAATCCTGAAAATGCATCTAAATGAGAAAAACAAACAGCTCCTGCTAGTTGAGATCTGATCTCATCTATTGACTTAAGTGGATAAATTTCCCTTATAATATTCTTATTCAAATTTCTAGGATCTAAACAAATTCGTAACTGACCCGTGCTTTTGACTGTTATCACTATACTGTTCACCCATTCTGTAGGTTTAAAAACCTTTTCAATGACCTGCATTTTCTCCATGCGATCCAATTCATCGCGCAGTTTGTTCAGTAAAGCGAAGGGTACCTACTCTTCTCGGAGCATCCACGCATGGCACTGCTTCCGGTTTGAGTTTCAGGCGACAGACTTGAGGTAGACATCCAAGACCCTGAAATACATCATTGTATTGTGTAAGAATTTGTTCACTAAAATTTTGTTGAGACACAGAGAAAACTCTTTGAATTATACCTAATTTTTCACAAGTTGGTAGACCTAAAACATTCGGACAAACTAAATCTGCGACTATAAACACTATATTTACACTAATAGTGCTATTATTTAAAGATAAACTACATTTTACATTAACTTTACCCATAATGGGTATTGATATACCACCAAACCCACTAACGTTTATTTGACATTTCTCAAGTGACATTTGACTTTGACATTTCAAAGATTGAAAAGTTTTCTTTGACATAATATTAATATCAGCTCCTGAATCAATAATGCAATTAATTTGTGTATGACCAACTAAAATGTTTATGTTCCATGACTGTTTAGAATAGTATTTGTTTTCTTTTGACTCGACTGTATTGACCTGTTTACTATGTGTTGACTTTGCTGTAATAATTCTACAAGTGTTTGTTGTGTGAGATTCCTCAGACTTGTGTCTGTACTCATCATTAAGATATGAATCTCGACTAAGACTTTTTGACTTTTTTGACTTGACTCTGAATCTCTCAGACTGTTCCGTGTTTTCATCACTGAGATATGACATATGACAAGAGTCTTCATTGGATCTCTCAGACTTATCAGTCACCAGTCTTTTTTCATCACTGAGGCATTTTTTATTAGACCTCTCAGATATGACATTATCACCACTTTCATCACAGAAATATGACACAGGATATTTTTTATGACAAGATGAGTCTACATGAGATCTCTTAGACATTGACTGCGACTGGCCTATGTGCGACCTGACCGTTGATTGTAACTTATATAGCAGGGGTCGGCAAGTAGTTTTAAGTAGGGTCCGGATATTGCTCGAAAATTTTTAAAAGGTCCAGAAAAAAAAAAACAACTGATATTAAGTATAGCTATTTATTACCTAAAATTAGTGTGAAAAGTTGCATCGGCGGTCTTGAGCCAGGTTTTTAAAGTTTGGTTCTCGTGAAGAACAGCTAATTCGGAGAGTGTCTTCTAAGTGAGCGTCTGTTAATCTCGAACGATATTTGTTTTTCAAAAAATTCATTTTTGAAAAAGATGTTTCGCATATGTATGTCGAGCCAAACATAGTGGCCAAATTGATAGCAAGTTTTTTGCAATTTTGATATTTTTCTGGGACTTGTTTGACCCAAAATTCTTCAGTTGACACCTTTTTATATATTTGCAAAGACACATCTTCTTGCAGATCGATTATTTCCATTTGAAGTGATGGCTTTGGCAGATTAAATAACTTGGCAGCCACATCTGTCCATTCGGCTGCTGCATCAACTTCAAAGGGTGACTTAAGAAACAGAGATAGCTTGCCCATCTCTGCAAAGTCTTGGAATCTTGTGGCAAATTCGTTGCTAAGATTGGCCAAAAATTTTGTAAACACTGCAACGTCTTCTTCAGAGTTCTCCTTATTATATTCCAGAATTGTCGGAAAATGAACAAATTCTTGTCTTGCAATATCTTTTTCAAAGATATCCAGCTTACGACGAAAAGCAGACACGCTTTGTATCAGATCACATATTAATTTTCCATTTCCTTGTAACTCTGTGTTGAGCGCATTTAGATATTTCAAAATATCTTTTAGAAAAGCCACAATCAACATATTGTGCTTATTTGTTACGAACTTAAGGTGCTTCTTAGCTGCTTGCGTATCTAAGTTTTGCAAGAAGGAGGCTACTTGTTCTTTTATTGACCAAAAACGTTCAATAACTTGACCCTTACTTAGCCAACGAACATTGTTGTGTTGCAGTAAGTCAGAATACGCTGAATCACATTCAAAAAGAAACTCCTTGAAATGTCGGTGCTGAAGAGCGGAATGAGATCTTATAAAATTTATTAACTTTACCAAGCTGTCCATCACTTCTTTCAGTGTATCGCTAAGTTTTCCACAAAGGGCTGTCTGGTGGATTATGCACTGATATGATATTAAGCCTGAACTTTTATCCCTGATTCTCTTGATGACACCTTTTTCTTTGCCAATCATTGCTGGAGCCCCGTCAGTAGAAAGAGACACAATTTTGTCGTAACTGATGTTAGATTTAGTAATAAATTCATCAATTACCTTGAATAAATCTTCTCCTCGAGTCTTACCTTTTAACGGCAATATTGTTAGCAAATCTTCCCTAAAAGTTTTAGACTCAATGTCAAGAAATCTGACAAAAATTGACATTTGTTCATCATCAGTAATGTCACATGACTCATCAAGTGCTATGGCGTAGCAAGGTGCCTTTTGCAGAAGTTTGAGAAGAGTCATCTTAATATCAGCAGCTAAAATTTCAGTCCTTCATGTATTGCTTCTTACTGATAATGGAATACTTTGAATTCCAGTGATAACATCTTTTTTTTCTTCAAAAAGTGTTGTGACTACTGCCAACATACATTCCTTCACTATCTCCGAATCCGAAAATGGTTTTTGATGTTTATTAAGCGTCCAGCACACACGTAACGCTGCTTCTGTGGATTTTTCTTGGTCGCTCATGCAACGAACTAGTAATTTTGTGCTTTTATTGTAAGAACTGAGATGTGCCTGAAGTTTTTCTTTACGAGCCTCACTGCCAGGAGGGAAGTTTTTGTGGAATTGCTGATGTGTTGTTTCATAGTGTCGCTTCAAATTTCCACTTTTAACAATAGCAACAGTTTTATTGCATATAAGGCACACTGGAACTGCTTGAGGTCTATCAGGCAGCGTAAAACAATATTGTTCAGTCCATTCTTCTAAAAACCTCCTATTTTCGCTGTCCACTTTTCGCTTTTTAGGATCCATATCACGCCTAGGTAAAAAAATATTTTTTATTAAACCAACTAAAACGCAAGAAATCACAAAACAAATGAACTGTTGCTCCACGATTTGCGGCGCGACTGACGAGCGACTGAAAGTCTGCTTTCCCCCGCCCTCGCGTCCGGACCCCCGATTTCGATACTTGCTCGCGTTTGTTACAAAACAAAGTCGCAAGCGCGCCACAGTTCGCTAAGTACGCGAAATATGAAATGCTTTCCCTCATATTACCTTAAAAATTATACACTCAATCTGCTGATGTTTCGTAGTGAATGGCTAAATCACATTAACATACAATAACTAATTCGCGCACGCTGTTGCTAGTGCATGCCGTCTCGCTCTCGCTCGCGTGTTAACAAAACCCGCTCGCTAGGCAGCGCCCCTCACGCTCAGTTACAAGTGGTCGTCGGAGCTATAAGTACGTATGAAAAGAGCGCGCGCGGCGACTCGGCGGCGCGATGTTTTTGATCGATGTCAATATTGTAAGACAGATTAATTAGATTAGGTATGTACTCAGTTAGATTGGTTCAAAAATATTACGTATTTGTTTATACTTGACATACCTACAATTAACATTATAATATTTGGCGGTCCGAGGTTCAACCTTTCGCGGTCCGCAAACGGACCGCGGTCCGCCTGTTGCTGACCGTTGTTATATAGTATAGGATCTGACTGTGTGTATGACAACCTGCTATGTCTGTAATGATTTTGATTGTGATGACTTTGTGACTCTAAATGACAATTATATTGACTAGACTTATGACTATGACTGAAGTTATGACAATTTAAAATTCCAACAAAATTATCTTGACTACCAGTTGAACTAAAAGACTCTAAATGACTGACTTTTTTATTATTGGAGTAACAAAATTTTGCAAAATGACCATAAGAGTTACATGACCTGCATTTAGCTCCCTGCGCTGGACATTTGTAGCGGTGGTGTTGTCCACAGCGGCTACACGTCTTCGAGCGCTTCTCAGGACTGGGACTTGACTTTGACCTCCCTGCGCTGGATCCCTGCTGACTGACTGGTGAAGCTCGCCGTCGCTGACGCTCCGCTCGACCACGGCTCCTCCGACGCAGATGCATGACTTTTTCAGACTCTTTACTAGTGGACCTCTTGACTATTTGGTCTGCATCCTGCTGTGCGACGATGAGTGTCCTAGCTAGCTCTCGCATCCTCTGATATGTCAGATCAGGTTCCTGCAGCAGTCTCTGACGTACATGTGCTAAGTCCAAACTCAAGTTGGCGATAAAAATATCTCTGATAAGAGATTCTCTGAGCGTTCCAAATTCGCAATCTTGGCTCTTATTTTCGAGATCGGTTAAGAAATCATGCTTTCCGATTTCTGTTGACGTGTGGTAAAAAACATGTAACGATACATGGTAATATTTTTTCTAGGTTGAAAAAATTCGTCGAATTTGGCCTTGACGTCATGTAATGTGCTTTCTCCAATATTTATGTTGAATGTGTTGAAAATATTTAAGCATTTTTCACCAATGTGATGTAGTAAAATGGCGATCTTGCGTTTCTCACCGGACTTGTCCAAACCCGTTGCCAACAAGTATAATTCGAACTGTTGCCACCAGCGCTTCCAGGTTTCGTAATTGTTGTTTGTTGCATCTGACGATATTTTAAGCGCCTTCAAGCCATTGTTCATTGCAGTTCCGGTGTCATGGTTGCCACCGACGCCATCCGACTTTTGCATTTTTTGAATTTTCTTTCTTCGTATTGGGTTTTTTCACTCTTCTGACACCATGTATGATTGTCCCGTTGGTAAATATTAAAGACTTTAGATAATTAGACTGGTTTATTACACTTGTAGAATTATTACATTGGAATCGACATCTTCTAGGTCAGATCCTAAGTTACAATGACAAGACTATAGACTATATTCATAGACACTAATACATAGAGATGGTATTAGTTACTCGACTACAGAGTAGTGATGTATGATACAACACCGTCCTGCCGCTGCTGCCACCACCCCCGCTGTGATCGCAGCGGCGGTGGCCGAGGGTGATGCGATGGTCGAGTAATGGGTGCCGACCGTCGCATCCTCCAAGCAAACACCAACCACTGCCGGGCTGCCCAGGACTTACTGGTGCAGTCAATGGCCGAGTGGTTGGTGGATGTGGCAGTGGTGGCCGAGCCGTACTATACTCCCAGCAATTGGCTGGGAGACAGTGACGGCTCGGTGGCAATCGTGGCGCGGTCTACCTTGGACTCCCCTCCCCTCTCGCTCTTAGAGAGGGGACCGGGATACGTGGCCGCCGCGTGGGGAGGGTTGGCCCTTGTGGGGGTCTACTTCTCCCCAAACCGCCCTCTCCAGGACTTCGAGGATTTCCTCGGGGTCCTGACGGCGGTCATCGGGAGGACGGCGCCACGACAGGTCTCCGTGCTAGGAGACCTGAATGCCAAGTCGGTGGTCTGGGGAAACCCGGCCACCGACGCTCGCGGACGAGCAGTCGAATTGTGGGCGGCCACGTCTGGTCTCTCCCTCTTGAATAGGGGGAGCGTCCAGACGTGCGTGCGGCGGCAGGGCGGGTCCATAGTGGACCTCACCTTTGCCACGCCCGCACTGGCCGCCCGCATTCGAAATTGGAGGGTGGAACTGGGGGAGACGATCTCGGATCACCGCTACGTGCGATTCGAGATCTCCCCCCAGAATCCACGGGGGCGCCGCAGCACCCCCTCATCGTCGGGCCGTTCCCCGTTTCCAAGGTGGGCTCTGACCCACCTGGATCGGGAGGCGGCACGGGAGGCCGCGTTCGTCCAGGACTGGCTTTGGCCAGGTCCCGGCGTGGACGTCCTGGACGTGGACGCGGCGGCGGCCCGACTGAGGGGGTCATTGACCGAGGTGTGCAACGCCAGCGTGCCTCGGTCGAGACGTCCACCTCCCCGACGTGCCGTGTACTGGTGGTCGGAGGAGTTGGCGGAGCTGCGGGCCTCCTGCGTGGCGGCACGGCGGGCCTACACCCGCTCGCGTCAGCGGCGTCGACGGGATCTGGCTGACGAGGACCGCCTCTACGCCAGATACGTGGAGGCGAGGGCGGCCTTCAAGTCGGCCATCGGCGCCGCCAAGGACGCGGCGAGGGCTGAGCTGCTGGAGGGTCTCGACAACGACCCATTCGGGAGGCCATATAAGGCGGCGCGGAACAAACTGCGTCGCATTGGTCCCCCGGTTGCCGAGACCCTCGAACCAGCGCTCCTGGATGGGGTGGTGCGGTCCCTGTTTCCGCACAGGGATCCACACTTCGCCCCACCAGCGATGGGCCCGCCAAGAGCAGCGGCTCTACCGGAGGAGGAAGCTCCTCCTCCTCCGGTTTCAGAGGAGGAATTTGGCGCGGCGACTATTCGTCTCCGCGCCAAAAAGACGGCTCCCGGCCTGGACGGCGTTCCCGCTCGGGTGATGGCCATCGCGGCCACGGAGATGGAGAGAAGGTTTCGGGACCTCTTCGACGCGTGCTTCGCGTCGAGGAGGTTCCCGAAACCTTGGCAGGAAGGCCAACTGTGCCTCCTCCGGAAGGAGGGGCGGCCGGCGGACTCCCCCTCGGCTTACCGGCCCATCGTCTTGCTTGACGAGGCCGGTAAGATGTTCGAGGGGATTATCGCCGCCCGCCTGAAGCGCCATCTGCGGGACGTGGGACCGGACCTGTCGGACGCCCAGTTCGGTTTTCTAGCTGGGCGTTCGACAGTGGACGCCCTGGCCCGTCTAAAGGGCCAGGTGACAGAGGCGGTAGGAGTGGGGGATGGAGTGTTGGCTGTGTCATTCGACATTGCCAACGCCTTCAACTCCATCCCCCACTCCACCATCCTGGAGGCGCTCCGGTTCCACGGTGTGCCCCTGTACTTGCGGGGCCTCCTGGCCAGCTACTTGGAGGACCGTGCCGTCCTCCTCGTGGACGGGGCTGGCCAGGTCCGGCGGTATGGCGTGGAAACCGGCGTTCCACAGGGGTCCGTTCTAGGGCCTCTTCTGTGGAACGTCGGTTATGACTGGCTCCTGCGGGGAATCCTCTTACGAGGCACGAGTGTCATCTGCTACGCGGATGACACTCTCCTCACTTCCCGCGGGAGCACCTTCCGGGAGGCGGCCAGTTTGGCATCGACGGGCGGATCCTTAGTGGCGGGGAGGATCCGCCGCCTGGGCTTGAGGGTGGCGCTGCACAAAACGGAGGCCGTGTTCTTTCACGGCCCCCGGCAGCGCCCCCCACCCGACGCCCACATATTTGTGGAGGGAGTGAGGGTCGGGGTTGAGGCCCAGATGAAGTATCTGGCCCTCATTGTAGACAGCAGGCTGCGCTTCGGCCCGCATTTCAGCGGGCTGTCGACGCGCCTGCTGAAGGCTGCGAACGCCCTCTCATGGCTCATGCCGAACATGGGAGGGCCAGCACGCGGTGCCGGCGTTTATACGCCGGCATACTGTGGAGCATGGCCCTTTACGGGGCTCCAATTTGGGCGGACTCCCTCCACAGGAGGGAGAACCTCACCGCCCTTCGGGCTCCCCAAAGGGCCACCGCCCAGCGGGCAGCGCGGGCCTACCGAACGGTAGGCTTCGCTTCGGCATGCGCTCTGGCGAGCACCCCGCCTTGGGAGCTCGAGGCCTGGGTGCTCGCCAAAGTGTACGAGTGGACGGCGGGGCGCAGGGCGCTGGGCGAGCGTCCGGCCCCGGAGTTGAGGGAGGCCGTCCGCCGGGAGGCGAGGGACGCCATCGTCCAACATTGGACGCGCGACCTCGCCTCCGCGGTGTTCGGCCGTCGCACCCTCGACGCCATCGGGCCGGTCCTGAAGGACTGGCTCGACAGGCGTCACGGGTTCCTCTCCTTCCGTCTGGTGCAGGTACTCTCCGGTCACGGCTGCTTCGGCAGGTACCTGCACCGGATAGGACGAGAGGAAACGCCGTCGTGCCACGGTTGCGGCGCGGCGGAGGACACGGCGGACCACACCCTCGCGGTGTGCCCGTCGTGGGCCGTGCCGCGCCGCGATCTTGTCGCGGCGGTAGGAGGGGTCCTCTCGCTGCCCGCCGTCGTCAGAGCGATGGTGGGGAGCGAGGGGGCCTGGGCGGCGATGGCCTCCTTCTGCGAGGTCGTGATGTCGCAGAAGGAGGCCACGGAGCGCGAGCGGGAGGAGGATCCCCTCGCTCCGGCGCTCCGCAGGCGGCGTGGGGGCAGGAGAAGGCGGGATTTCGCCCGCTTTCTCCCGCCCTGAGGTGAGCGGCGGGCGTGAGGCACGGGGGTGCCCGCGCCCGCCTTGCACCGCTCACCACGCGGGAGCCGCGGCCCCTCTTTAAGAGGGGCAAATGAGGGCCCGCCTCAATTGGCGGGGTTCGCCGGCGGGGGAGAGGTAGCTCAGGCTCTGCTAGTTCCCACTCCCCCGCCACTATGGCGATGCCGGAGTTGCGCTGGGGTTTTTAGTGGGTATACCGGGAGGCTCTACCCCACCCGTCGGGTGGGGATGCGTAATTGTCATTTTCCCCAGCGAGAACAAAAAAAAAAAAAAAAAAAAAAAAAGGATATAAACTGAAGAACAAAAGTTACTTAAGACTAGGCTGTATGGCGTACTATGCCTTTGCCTTTTCCGTTCCTCTGAACGGAAAGAAGAGAACCAAAAAAAAAAAGTCTGTGGTGGGGAGACATGACGTTTACAGACTTTGAAGAAAAGGAGAGGGCTGCAGTCTATTTTTAGAAGACAATTTTTTTTATAAACTCTGATTAAGTTAATAATTGAAATATAGTAAATGTCGCGTGAGCGAAAGGGAATCAGCGCTGAAATGAAGGACAGTGTTGGAAATTGGACCACGATGTGTACGTATAATTGACTCTTAGCATCATACATGTATATTGTATTGTATAATGTAGATTTGTATATTGAGAAACTCACTTATGATCTTTTCTTGTTAACAGGGTTCAATTAACTATTATAATAGATTATCTTATGTATTTTAAAGAAAATAAGGTCTCCTCAAGAGTGATATACGGCTGCGTGTAGGCTTATTGATAGTTTGCAAAATTGAGGTGAGTCAACAGGCACATGCTAAATCTATAAGGATCACACAGGCTGGAGATGATGTCTGCGACGTCGGGTCCATGGATTGATCTACATTGGGGTAATGTAACATACCCATTATAAGTGTCAACCTGAACCTTCTTATGAACTGCTAAAATCATAGTGTCAGACTAGTGTACGCCTTGTCTTCATCTTCTTCATCTCAGCGTTAAACCCAGTCGTATCCGAAGCTTTTCAGCTTTGGAGTCTAGGGTCCGCTTTACCAGTGTAACTGCTCATTTTGGCTAAACTTCGATATTTTCCATTAAGCGACTGCTGTCTGACCTCCACAACCCAAAGGCGATATCGAAGCAATGCAGTTAGACCAATTGTAGGACTTTTGAGGGCTCCAACAACCCGTAACGACTGCCATTAGAAGTTCGTATGGCAACCGGGACCAACGGCTTAACGTGCTTTCCAAGGCACGACCAGACCAGTGCAAATATTATATTCATGCATACAAATATTTGCACTGCGCGGGGATCGAACCCGCGCCTCCTTGCGCAGCGGCCGCGTTCGCTACCGCTACGCCACGGAGGCTGTCAGTCTAACTTAACGCCGTCAGTGTACGCCTTGTATCCATTAAAATTCTTGAAAAGACTAAATCCCAATTTGTTTTATTCCTATTAAGGTCTCATGCGTAACATACCCAAGTCTCATGACAGTGCTCCGATGAGCTAAGCCGGTGGTAACTGATTCCGTGGTTGTTACAACTTTTACTTGTTTACCAAAAATACATAAAAGAAAATTACACCACAGATGTTACGGCCAAAAGCCATCGTCACACTCAATCCAATTCATGGTTTCCATGCCATTTGAATAAAAATAGAGCATACATAATCTCCACACGTAGATGCGCCGCGGCCTAAATGTGTGAGCAAGGGTACGTCTAGATTTACCAAATGTGTACATTGTCTTTAATAATATGGGTTTCTGTTATTCTTATGCTGAATAAGGAATGGAAATGTAGGTAAGGATTCCTGTTTCTTTTTTAGTATTAGTATTACGGGTTGTCGTATTCTGAAAAGTCCGTAGTCTTTTTTTTTGTCTTTAGCGAAGTTGAGCACTTTTGTTGGATTTGGAAAAAGCATTAAATTCGTGTGAGCGTGACCGACCCGAGACCGTGATAGTTTTTTACAATTTGAGTATTCTGTGTTTTCTAATGATTTCATAACCCTAATTCTCTAGCACACTATTACTTTCAATTTAAATCATGTTGAAGCAAATTGTTAATCCATTGCTACATAATATATCTTCAAGAAATATGTCAGCTCAACAACGTAAATAAGGCAACGAAAGTTATTGAACTATCAAAACGAAACCTATTGCTACTAATAGGATGATAAATTAGATGCGTAATTACCCAGCAGTTTTCATTTTTGTCGGTCAGTTTCAGACTGCTATTTTTTTCTTCCACTCATTTTTTTAAGTGAATATCGTTGGCTGCTTAAATAAATTATTAGGATGATTACTACGCATGTATTAGGTACATCTGTAATTTTAAAAACGCTTAATAGTCTGTTCGTAGGTACAATCTGTCAAAAATACTTTTAATTTTATAAATTTTTGACAAGTTTTTTCTACACAAAATCTAGTCACAAACTCATTTCAGCGAGATGAGTTTGTGACTAGATTTTGGATATTTTAATTCGGGAATTGGACTTCTGCATACAAATCAGTATCGGTCGACGAAACAAAACTCGTTCGCTCTTCAGCTTTAAAACGCAGGTATTTGCCAGTCATCCTTATGTCTCACAAATACAATCCTATTAACACAAATCTGGCCGAGGTCTTACCCTGTTTCTTGGTGGCTACTCCCAAGACCTTCCCTTGCGACATCTGCACAGATTCTATGTAGCAACTATTCAAACCCCTTCTGCATATTTCATTGCAAGTGTCCCAGTGCGGGGACATGTCGCCACGCGTACTACCCGTTTATATTTAGTCCTCATATTCAAACTGAATTTATGACGCATTTAGAGATTTCTCCAACACTTACACTGAGAAATGGCCGACCGTTTCTTGAAATACGCGATGTTCGTGAGTGTTATATTTTTACCTTGAAGTTTGTAAGTGAGGCTGAGATTGGAATCTTAAATGGAGCAAAGCGGCACGGGCCGCTAGTAGTCGAATAAATATTTCTAAAATATGTGGATTATTTCGGGGGATATTTTCCCGACTACAGTTTTATTATTGCTGTTTTGGGCTACAATGAATATATTTGAAGTTAAAGTATTAACATAATGCTGAGACCGTTAGACTCAGTCTCAACATTGCTGCATATTGACAGTAGCTAAATGAGGAGTGCAGGGACAGCGGGGCAATCACAAAACAGATAAAAGACGTGCTAGGCGACAGCTGGGCGGCCGCAGGTGTCGGGCCTACACCACACCAGTCAGCGGCTGCTCGCTTCCACACACAGCTAAGCTTACAAGTTTAACTAATTTCTCAACCGACCATTGTAATTTCCATTTCTCTTAAATTATTACAGGTCATACAAACAGTCCACTATGCTATTTTTACTCCATCACGACGTCATCGCTATCATATAGGTACCTGGCTTACTTAGTTTATTGGTAATTTTCAATGTTGCTCTGATTCGCTGCTATACTCACGGATATCCACTACGCAATCCCAGTGTGGGTTGGTAAACGTCATATGTGTTCGAATTTCGATTCTAAGAACATAAGCCGTCTATAATTTATTATTTTTATTTATTTATCCATTTATTTCAGGCATCAAGGCCCATATAAACATATACAATACTATATTAACATAAAAACTTAAAATACTATACATACATATAACATTATTAACTAAACCTAATGTAGACAGTGTCGGCGTCGTGTTTCGCTGATTAGTGTCACGTAGCTGACCACGAAACCGGCGGTACACACTCTTTTTACGGAACTCTTCTTTGAGGAACTTCTTCTTCACTCCTGGGACACAGACCTCCACCTGGTGAGAGGGTTTCTTAGAACAGCTAGCAGTAGTTGTATAAAAATTTGCTTATTTTACATTACGGCTCGTAAGTCATAGTTTCGCGAGCCACTGCTAAAATGTACGCGACTTAACAAAATCCTAACTCCTTCATTTCAGCGTTAATCCCAGTCGTATCCGGAGCTTTTTCAGCTTTGAAGTCTGGGGTCCGCTTTACCAGTCTAACTGCTGATTTTGGCTAAACTTCGATATTTTCCGTGAAGCGACTGCCGTCTGACCTCCACAACCCGAAGATGATATTGAAGCATTGCAGTTTGACCAATTGTTGGACTTTTGAGGGCTCCAACAACCCGTAGCGACTGCCATTAGATGTTCGTATAGCAACCGGGACCAACGGCTTAACTTGCTTTCCAAGGCACGACCAGACCAATTCATATTCATGCATAGAAATATTTGCCCTGCACGGGGATTAAACCCGCGCCTCCTTGCGGCCGCGTTCGCTACTGCTACGCCACGGAGGCTGTCCTACTAACTTAACAAAATCCTAACATTGAACTTAATAACTAAATTATGTTTTTGGTTTTTAAATCTTAACAGCAAAATTCTTCCAACTCAGCTTCTTTCTTTATCCGCTTGGATCTACAAAATATTTAACCGAAAAACAGCCCGTAACGAAAGCAATCTGGTCTTAAGTATCATTAAAAATGGAATTAATTTTTATCCTCATCGGTATTCAGCTCAGAGGTGTTTTACTAATCACGCTCCTGCATTGATAAACAGATTCGACCGCACTAATTGCCAATTACGGTGACATGAATGAAGGTACCATTTGGTCCCCGGTAAGGGTGGAATACCTACAATCAAAGGGCTCGGATTGTTTAAGAAATGGTTCAGTACACCGGGTATGTTTACTTTTAATTAAAGGAAAATCAGGTCAGTAAGGTTTCTTTGAGGGCAATCAACACTTATCTTAATTGAAATGAATCTTGGTTAGATTGGATTTAAAAGATTTCGAATACTTATACATAAAAGTTTGTTGGATTACACATTAAATAAGTATTTACTTGATTGCTAAGTAGGAATTTTACAAGGAAAATTGTTTGAAAAACATAAATGCCTAAAGAAAACGTTTGCGTAAGACATTATAATTTTATTAACTTACTGAAACGCGGAAACAATTGAGAGAAAATCGGATACGAAAGTGCAAACCTACGCGGCTTAACACGATATAAGATTTTTATCCCCATGCCTTTCTTGAAGCCGACACTAAACCCATTATGGGACAAAGGAGTTCCGTATAAAAGATAAGACGTAAGTTGGAAGGATCGTCATCTGCGACTAATGATAATAGCTCACATAATTCCGGACAAAGGCTCGGACGTGCCGAAAACAGACGGAGAGAATGAAGATATCGGATCAGTTTGACGATAAGAAATTATTCAGTGGGGTGTGTCTGTGTTGGTGATCGTTAGTGTTGCGTGTTGTGTCTGAAGCGGTGGGTGTGAGTGTTCGCTGGATGAAATTATATCTTGTTTAATTTCGGCAGTGGCATAAACATTTTATTTTTTATATACGAGTACAACGCTATTTTTGTAAAGGATTTATGTACAAAATTTTAAAAAAGATGTAAAAAAAAATCACAAAGTTATAAGCTTGTTATGTTATTTGGTTGTCCCTACAAAAGTATGGTCTATGCACCGTTCGCCCGTTCGCGACTGCAGCGGCGCGGCGCGCCGGTTTCCTAGGACCCTATCTGTTGTGAACCATACCGAGCGCACAAGCACACGAGCACACAGTGTGGTCACTGCATAATTTTTTAAATATATTAGGGACAAAATATAACAGTTGCTTATTCTGAACAAACTATATTTAGGTTTTGTATAAAGAAAACATAACGTTGTGTATATATATATATTATTAAGTCTACTGCTGGAAAAAGGTCTCCTTCATACATTTCTATCCTTGCCTCCATTTCATATTTATCTGCAGCTATGAATACTCATTGTTTTCTTCTCTTTTTAGGTCTGATTTTTCAATCATCTGCACGGATAGCGCAGTGGTTAAGCCATTGACTGCTGAGCTGTGTGTCGCGGGTTCGATTCACGCACAAAACAAATATTTGTATGACCTACAGGTACTAGTTTCGGGTATGGATGTTTGTAAACGCATCCACGACACAGGAGGAATTCCTAGTGAGGGCAACGTTTTTTTTTAAAGCTTTTATTTTCCAAAAAATGTCAAACATCAATTCTATTTTTCGAATAAAAGTTAGCTGGTGATGGAAAAATCAGCCTTATTCATATAATAATCTACGAACACATAGCTAAATTATAATTCACAAATAATATTGATGCTCGAAGCCAATATTATCTTTTATTATCCAAATATTAAAGTTAATAAAGCGTTCTCCTTACAGAAGCAACGCAGTTTTTTTTTTCAATTTCTCTAAATTGTACGCATAATAAAACTAGAAATAAATTAATTTTATCTTTTCCGCATAAACCTTGGGAAGCCATTCACAAATACTATAGCATAAAATGGAAGACTATTCAACTTCTCGTCGTTCCGATTATTGAATAGGCACCGAACACAATGGAGAGATAGCAGTACTTCAAGATGTCTTCAATTGAACACTTCAAATTTATACAAAAAGGTCTTGTAATAGTTACTGGAATTCAGACAAACCGCTTTTTCTATCCATTCTAGTACTCACTGGTCATTACTTTTATTTGTGTGCTAACTATTGCCCGCGTGTTCACTCACATCTTAGAGAACTTCTTTATGTAGGTTATCATTACCATGTTATATTTAACACGTATTTATTTTTTATTATTTATACTACAACGGTTGGCGTGTGTGGCAATCACCAGTTGCATGAGTACCACGCCTACAGCCGCCCTGCAGGCGATGTTAGGACTGCCCCCCCTTCACCTTGTTGTGAGGGAGGAAGGGACACTGGACCAGGGAACGGGCGTCGGGGTGTTCTCACAGGACCTCAACATAAATATATCCAGATCGCTAGGGATGCTCAACACGGTCTATCAAGCAGAATGTGTGGGCATAACCCTTGCAGCCCTAGCCATAAAAGCCAGGAGAGTTGCGGACACGCGCATCCGCATACTCACTGACAGTGCTTCCGTCCTCCAATCCCTAAAGCAGGGATGCATCACATCAAGTCTAATACTTGAGTGCCACGATGCACTGGAACGGATAACCGCACCAGACCGCAATACCGTGACACTACAATGGATAAAGGGTCACAGCGGTTCACTGGGTAATGACGCAGCTGACGAGCTGGCCAGAAGGGCATCCAGCGCGTTGGTCAGCGGACCGGAGCCCATTGTGCCTATCCCCTTCATTCAAATACGAAGATGGCTACAAAGGTATACCTACGAACAAGCGGAGATTTGGTGGTCCTCGTCACCGGGCTGCAGGCAGTCCAAGGAGGCTTTGTCATCCCTAGATGGCAAGCTAACCAAAAGGCTGTTGCGCCTGGATAGGAAAACCCTACGATTGATGACGGGGATCATTACGGGCCATTGCCTGCTGAATAAGCATCTCCACACAATAGGCATAACGGACAGCCCTCTGTGCAGAGCCTGCATAGAGGCTGACGAGACAGTTGCGCATGTACTCTTCGAGTGTATAGGCGTTACCCAAATTAGAAACAAGTTCATAGGAGCACCAAGATCTTACACAGATGTTCTCAACAGGCTAGGAGACCTGATGAGCTTCTGGAGGGAGGTGGGCTGGCTGGAATAATCCGCCAAAGGCCGCCATGGTCCACGCACAATGGTCCACTGAAGGGACTGAGTGCGGAAACCGAACCAATAACATAGAACATAACTAGTCATTTATTGAGGTTATGTTTGTGTTAGTCTTGGTTGTCATTCTTTTTTATTATTTAATTATCCATACAGACGTTACGTTGTAGTGTAAAACCATCTTATCTCTTCACCACCTCTGGTTGACTGGTATGCCTAGGTTGGTGAAATGCCTAAGGCATTAAGTCCGCCTCGATTAAATAAATAAATAAAACATATATACATCCGTTACATCCGTCGTCTCACATCAGGTTCAGTTGAAAACCAGCGTCAGGCACAAGTAGTCCGCAGGCGCAAGACACAGTTTACTGCTATTTTTTACATCGAGGTTTTATCTATTATTTGTTGCCACCTGATGTATATTTATTTTAGATGTATTGTGTGTCTTTAAGTCTGTGCTGAATAGATGTATTTTCTTTCTTTCATTATATAATGATACTCTTGCCCACACCATCATAAAATAGGCTATAATGTTACCAAAGTTATATTAACTATGGTATGGGCAAAAGTTATATAAGGTTCTTGCATTCTAGCCTAGAACCTAGCTGGCTCTATGCTGGCGGCTATGTGCGTGCACATGCTTATGTCGCCAATTAGGATATTAAAAAAAAATGCAATTTTTTATCTAATAACATGGAACAAGCTCATAATAACACTATGTGGTGATACCTAGTGGTCTGAAATAAAAAGTTAGATTTTGAATTATAACTCGTAAGAAATTCTTATTATGTAGCTACGTGCCGTTACCAGATTTTTCTCGTCTATTCAATAAAAAGTATGTCTTGATTTGCTAAGTTTTAAGCTAAACCGCTCAGCAGTTTATGAGTTATAACGTCAAAATTTGCCATTGAAACAAACACACATATACACACACACATAAACACGCACACTTACAGTCACAGAAACCATCATACAAACCAAACCTTTTGTAATAAATAGGTTAATTTTCATCTTTAAAAATATATATATTATAACACGAAGATTTATCATTAAAAAAGTAACTACATGCCATCACATTAACTATATTCTCGCCAGGCTCCATAAAGAATAGAGATAAACAAACCAATTTAGGGTTATCACTACTCACGTTTTACAAATCTCCTGTTATTTACATGATTATCGACTTTTACATGCTAAAAATTTATTAACAATTCCTATTGCAGCATATTTCAATAGAATCACTAAAATAACATGCATAATAACTTGGTATTTCGAAAAACCATTAAAAAGTCAACATTAATTTTACGTGATAGCCCTACAAAAAAAAAAGAAAGATGGATGAAATCTAGGTATTAAATACATTTTATGGAATTCAACCAATGAATAAAGTTGAGGCATTTGTCAATACAATTTTGCGTATTTTAATTACTTCTTTCAAGTCAATTGCATAACACATGTATTGTAATACTTTCAAGTATGGACTAAGTATAATATATGTATATGTATCAAAACATTTAACCTATTAGGAAATTAGCTTACACGTGTGTCATATTTCATCGCTCTATGCAAATCATAAATATCTAAACATAAATAAACTGTTTACATTAGTAGGAAGTAGGATTATTACTTTTATGTAGTAATCATCTATGTCGGTTTGTTTACCTCTATTCTTTATCAAATTTGGCCCAAGTATAGATATTTTTATATCATAAAGAAAGAAAATAATCGTGTACAAAACCACATTATTTTACCGTAAGACCATCACTGCTCAGGGCCTTATGGGAGATCCAGTTTCGTCAAGATATATCGTTTGCTCAAGATACGAGTTGTATTCACGCAATATAGACATCGATCCCTAGGGCCAAATGATGGACCAACACTATAGGCATTCGGAGGCCGTATTCAGAGAAAACAGCCACGTCATGTTGTGTTGACTGAGAAGCAGATTTTGTTTTACATAAATTTTGGTTTACTAAAGTGGATATTAAAATGTCAAATTACAATCTTACCTAGTCTTGGTGGCCTAATGGTTAAAACACCAGCCTCTCAAGTATGAGTTTGCGGGTTCGAATCCAAGTCAGGCAAGTGCCAATGTAACTTTTCTAAGTTATATATACTTTCTCAGTATATCTCAGTATACACCAATGACTGATTTACAAGGTGTAGGAAAACATCTTGAGGAAACCCAACCCGCATTGAGCAAGCGTGGTGATTACGCTCAATCCTTATCTGTATGAGAGGAGACCTGTGCCCAGTAGTGGGGCAGTAAAAAGTTTGATGATGATGTAAGTAGGTTTGTACACTTTTACAGCTCAATTTCTTATTGGGGTCAGCTGTCAGTCTAACCAGATGCAATTGAATACCAGTATTTTACATGGAGCAACAGCCGATCTGACTTCTAGAACCCAGTTACTGAGGAACCTCTTGATAAGACTCCAGTTAAACTTTTAGGGTCCTGATGAACTGTGTACCAGACAGAAATTACTACTTAACGGGCTTTCCAAGGCACAAAGGGGCTTTGGTATGACAACCTCCGTGGCGTAGCGGTACGCCACGGAGTGGCGTAGCGGAGGCGAACGCGGCCGCTGCGCAAGGAGGCGCGGGTTCGATCCCCCCGCAGTACAAATATTTGTATGCATGAGTATGAATATTTGCACTGGTGTAGTTGTGCCTCGGATAACATGTTGATCCCGGTTGCCACACGAACATCTAATGACAGTCGTTACGGGTTGTTGGAGCCCTCAAAAGTCCAACAATTGATCTAACAGCAATACTTCGATATCGCCTTCGGGTTGTGGAGGTCAGACGACAGTCGCTTCACGGAAAATATCGAAGTTTAGCCAAAATCAGCAGTTAGACTGGTAAAGCGGACTCCAGGCTCCAAAGCTGTAAAAGCTTCGGATGCGACTGGGATTAACGCTGAGATGATGATGAAAGAGGCTTTGGTATGTGAGGATGATCACCCATGCATGGACCAACTTGGCAAGTAAAGCTAAAAAATTAACGCTCTATTATAAAATATAGTATCGTTGAGTTACTATCCCATAACACAAGTCTCGAACTTACTTTGGGACTAGCTCAATCTGTGTGATTTGTCCGTATATATTTATGTTTATTATTTATTTATTTATATTTATGTGCGTGCTCATGTTAATATCGCCAATAGAATAGTTGTTGTATTATTCTCTTTTCTTATCTAATAGTTAACATTCCTTTTAAGCTATTGCATAGCTTCTATCGCGGGCCTTGAGCGCGGGGACCGAAACCAGAAATTCCGTAACGAAAAAACCTCACGCTCCCCACTCCGACGGGCACGGAGGTGTGGCTTGAAGGCCGTACATCGTCTAACGTCGTTTCAGTTCGGCAGTCTTCGGCACGGTATGTTTGTGTGCGTGCGACTACATCTTTTGAAAACAATTTATAGATTTTCAAAAAGAGCATGCATATTGCAGGGCGCGAACTCAGTTCTACACACTTGCCATGTTACTGATAGTCGCGATGTGCTAAACTTGCGATTAATTTTCTCTCTGAAATAGGTCTTCTATAGAGATATGTCATAGACGTCATCGATGTTGTCATGGCTACCTTAAAAACTTTTCATATAATTAATTATTAAGTACTTTTATTCAAATTAATTTAGTAGTGTTTTTATAAAATAGTTTTTTTTTTAACGGAAAAGCTAAGATGAATGTCACGCTAATTTTTCATTGGACTTTTAAATTATTTATAGTGTTGTTTACTAAATAAAAGCGCGTGATTTTATAGAGTAAAAAGTGCTCACGCGGCCGTTTTTTCAACTGTTATTGGCGATATCCGCCATTATTGTGAACTATTTTTTTAAAGAATTTCTATAATTTGTTACACGTGTTATTGGCAAAATTGTGGTATCTATCCACAGGGACCAGATCAAGAGTTGAAGTTGAAGTTTTTATTAAATAAAATATTACAGAAAGATGTCGGTGAACAATGTTAATATGAGTACATTTAAGTGTACGAGTTGTAATATTGTTATCTCCGAAACGAAACAACGAAAGTTTAATAAAAATATGCTTGTCGGCTTTTTCTGAGGAAGACATTGATGAGGCAAAAAAGTTATAGTTTGTTTCTACGAAGACAAGACAAAAGCATGTATCGAGGCGTAAGAACAAAAAGCAGAAAGACCTAAAATATACGATTACGGTGTTTAAAATCACTGATCCCGAACAATCCCAGTTTTTGTGGCATATGACCTTCACAAATTGCCACCAGTTTGCTTTGACTACGTAGAACATACGTAAAGAAGTTGATGAAGGATTTACTAATTCTACGGTCAGATGTTAACGCAATCAGAAGTGATTATGTTACTAAAGATCAGCTCGAAAATATTAAATTGAAAACAAATAATTCGACACCGACGCCGTTCATCATCAACAACCTTTTTATCGTTCCACTGCTGGGCACAGATCTCCTCTCATACAGAGAAGGATTGAGCGTAATCACCACGCTTGCTCGATGCGGGTTGGCGATTTCAGACTTATAAAGCCCAGGTTTCCTCAAGATGTTTTCCTTCGCCTTCAGTCATTGGTGTCCAAGATATACTTAGAAAGTACATATAACTTTAGAAAAGTTACATTGGTACTTGCCTGACCTGGAATCGAACCCGCGCACTCATACTTGAGAGGCTGGTGTTTTAACCACTAGGCCACCACGACAAAACAGTGGGGTATATTGAAAAAGAACCTCGGAGTCTTTGAGTATATTTCGTGGTGCTCCCTGTGCGCCGTTTCCGAGTCAACGAAATACCAGTTGGTGGAGTCATAAGGATACTATAGCTGTCTTGCCTGCCCCTCAGTGCCCGGCCGGTCTTGCGATTGCACCGAAACAGCACACAATGACAGAGATTATAAGTAATAGCATAGACAGACCTTACGGAGGAATTGCCCTATTGTAGAGGAAGTCCGCTTTCTCAAAGGTATCAGTGTTGTTGTGTCATAGTGATCGTTTAGTTCTCACACGGATCGTTCTATGTTAGTTTTCTCATTTTACATGCTTACTGACTCGAGTGATAATATAATAGATTTCATGGGTTTTTTCTTTATTTCTTTATTTTTTGGCTTCGCACGGTTTGTGCATTTAGCCAATGCCACGTAATTATGAATTATTCATGTCGAAAAAGACGGCCGCGTGACCCGTCTTACGAGTGAGGTTTGGGACAAAGTCATGATGTGGCCACTATGCAGCGATATTTCACTGTTCTTTATGAACTATTTACTAAATGCACTTTTTACTACATAAATCACGCACTTTTATTTAGTAAACAACACTATAAATAATTTTAAAAGTCCAATGAAAAACGAGCGTGACACTCAGCTTGACTTTCCCGCCAAAACTCAGGGTGCTGATCACGAAAATGATATCATTTTTGAAATCCAAGATGGCCGACATCATATTTCATGACATTCTGACATGGGTGTGATAACGAACATGACGTCATTTTTAAGCTATTGCTTAGCTTCTTTCTATCTCTTTATCAAAGTCGAACAGAAAACATTGAATATAGTTTAGTCGCTTAATCGTCACCATTTTTCGCACTCTTTTGATGACGTTGCTGGTAAAAAATAAATAAATTACAAAACAGAAAGAAAACTTGAATTGATATCAAAGAAAAAAAAAAACAAAGGAAAAATTACTGTATAAATAAAATAAATAAATAATTATAATTGCAAGTTATAGTTGAAAAAAAAGGCTATGCAATAGCTTTACCGCGGCAGTCTCCGAGTGCCACACGCTTTTTTTTTTTTTCTTTTTTTTTTCCGGGGTGGAAATCCTCATAGGATGCCCGCCGCCCTGGGGTGGGCGACGGGGTATGTCAGACTTTTACTGACTAAAACCACCCCGGAGTGTCTTCTATCACGAGCGCGCGTGGGGCCGCGGGAGTCTAAATTCTTCCACGGCCCCACACCCTCGTGCTGTCCCGGTCTGTCCGGGCCTCGTCTCCTGCACGGGGTAGTGGGGTGTTAAACTACCCCGTGCATCGCCTCGAAAGGCGCGCGCCGACACTCGCGCGCACCTCCGCCTCGGGGTCCATCAATGGGGGGCGGGGACTTCCCCATGTCCCTCGCCCCTGGACCCATTCATGGGGGGCGGAAGAGGGCGTTATCCGCCCTTCCTCGGCGCCCGGTGCGTCTTCTGCGGCCCGAAAAGGGAGTTGATATCTCCCTCTCCCGTTCCGCAGCTTCCTTCTGCGACATCACGTCCTCGCAGAAGGACACCACCGCGTCCCACGACTCTGAGCAGCCGACCATCCTCCGCACTACTGCCGGCAGCGTCAGGTCGCCTCCTACTTCATTTGTGAGGACACTGCGCTGCTCCTCCCAAGCTACACACTCGGAGAGCGTGTGCTGCGCCGTGTCCTCCCCGCATTGGACGCAGTGGTGGCACCGAGCGTCCGGCTCCCTGCCTAAGCGACGCAGGTACTTGCCGAAGCAGCCGTGCCCCGACAGCACCTGCGTCAACCTGAACGACAGGGAGCCGTGCCTCCTCCCGAGCCAGTCGTCGAGTACTGGCCGGATCGCCTCGACGGTAGCGAGGCCGGCGGTAGGGCGCATAAGCCTCTGCCGCCAGTCCGCCACCAGGACCTGACGGAGCTCCTCTCGGCGCAGCTCGATCTGCCGCTGCACCGGACTGGAGCCCCGTGTCCGCTCTTCCTCGCGCCATCGGTACAATGACGCGAGTACTTTCGCCTCTAGGTCCCAGGGCGGGGATCCGGCCAGGATGCAAGCCGCCTCGTAGGATATCGTGCGATACCCGCGGACGACCCTGACGGCCATCGCCCTCTGCGGCTTGCGCAGAATGGCGAGTGTTCCGGCCGTCAGGTCCATCACCCACACAGGGGCCCTATAGTTAACATTCCTATGTTAACTATTAGTTCATACCATCAATATATAAATCTACTGGTCTGAAATAAAAAGTTTGATTTTGAATTTAACTTGATCCATAGATTGCATCTGCTATTATTACTGTACCAGTATTATTTCTCGGTGCTAGGCTATGGCCTACTTCTGCCGGAAGAAGTGGGGTAACACCAGATAAACTCTTGCCGCCAAACGATTTGTCGTGTTCCGGCATGATGTCTGGTGAAGCCGTACGGAGGTCGGGTCTGAGCATTTGTGTTGCCATGTGTGCCGGGTATAACGCGCCAAATGCTGTTGTACCGAGAATATTATGATCGTGGAGGGTTTTCAGATTGATCTCTGGCGCAGTATTGTTGGCCGTGATGTTGGGTTTCATATTACATAACCTCGCTCAATTGCCGTTTTCCTTCCTATTCACTCAGTTTTTTTTTTGAGTAAATAGCGTTAATAAACTAGTGCATTTTACAGTCAACGATTGTATCTCTGCTTACCATCAGGCGGGAATGCTGTCAAGCACTCGTTTATACTTAATTATTAAAAAAAAAAAACCACAAGACGCTCATTACAAGTGAAACTATCCATTTCAATCATCCAGGTATTTTTAATATATGATTATTAAGAAGATATTTTGTTCAAATTCACGGCAAAGACCTGCTTAATCTCTTTCCATTTCTTTTTTTTAAAGCTAAGGACCAGTTTTTGTTACAATAGTCGAGATTATCCCGTCATTTCCATCTTGCTGCGATGTCGCTAGATCTGGAAAGAGATTGTTTGGGTCGTAAATTTGGCCTATTTTTCGTCTGTCATGTGATAGATGGGTCCAGCCCGATTCCATTTTAGCGTGGCAGCTTTCTACGTGACATCAGTTATCTTTGCGATAGAACAGTCGTATTCCTAAAGGACTGTTAGTTTGGTACACAGAATAATTCGTGTCTAGGAGTAACTCGAGCGTGGATTTCGGTTGATTTGTCAAAGACTACCATTATGTTTATAGCAATTTTGAACTACACTATCGTATACTGACAGGACATATTTTCTGTGATTACTTAGTAAGTTAATGCCATTTAATTTATCTACTTAAATTGTAAACTACGAAACCAAAGCCGTGGCTCCATCTTACTCGGGACATTCCTTCAATTAAGTATGTTAATCCCAATTTACTTGTCTACATAAAATCATAAACTACGCAACTAAATCCGCCTTCCAGCGTTTCAGTTCCAAACTACTTACCTATATGAAATTACTTACAAAGCCAATTATTCTTACACACAATGCTCATAGCAATCGTTAGCTGAATATAACTTCACGTTATACATACATTTTATTTAACATTTTTATTCCTGACTTAATATACCTTTTTATGAGCGAAACGGTTGAATGTCCTCGAATCTAGCTTTGTAGCCAATCCTTTAATATTTGATACGGCTATAAACATTTGTATCCCTCTTTATCTGATTCTTATGCAGATGTAATGAATCGTGGTGGAGATATTGGAATGAGTTTGGTTCGATTTATTTGTTTAAAGTAACTTTGTCTGTGGTTTCACTCGTATGAAAATGTTTAAAATTTTTGCTGCATAGAATTTTTCGCAGCCGCAGCAGTAACACCACTGCAGCACGCTGATCCTGGAAAGTGGCATGGCGAAAGAGTATCGAAACAAGTTGCATCCCACACTTACCTTTAATGGAAATAATGACATATCGTCTGGTCACTTGAAATGTTGTTAATGTTTGCGTGTCATGGTCCACACATCGGCTGCAAGATAGGCCGTGGTTTTCGAAGTGTCAGCCTCGAACACTTCGGAAGCTTCGCCACACTGACAGCAATGTGGGACACAGCAAGGTGTGCTTAGTCATATGGAAGCAACGGGCCAGAAAGTATTGTAGTAGAAAACAACCCGAATCCCATTTATCCACAGCTAGCAGGCGCGCATGCTCTACAGTAGTAGCAGACGTGTTAAGTAAATTATCATGTAGTGCTCTGCAGAGCGGCACATCACACCATCTCTTGGAAAATTTACTAGGGGATAGATCTATGCTCAGACTACCGAACTTCTCATAGCCTCTGTAAAGCACGGCACATCAAAATTAATCTGTTTGGAGGCTGGATTTATCTGATTAATTTCTAAGTTCCGTGTACCGGAAACATGAAAGCTGGTAAACGAAATAGACGTTATACGAAATAGATAAACGAGTATTGCAGTGAATGTCTATCGCAAATGATGCCAACTAAATGTAACTTTGCCCTTTTTCTCATCCTATAGAGGGCCACAGCTGGACAAAGGCCTACCCCAAGGCATTCCATGATGACCGGTCTTGTGCTACCTGCATCCATCGACTTCCCGCAACCTTCACCAGGTCATCGGCCCACCTTGTTGAAGGCCTCCCTACGACGCGTTTTCTTTGCCCTTGTGAGATACATATAATCTATACAGTATGTTAAGAAAACCCTGTCCGACCCATAAGGATAATAAAGGTTAAGTAAACACATGACCAAATATAATATAAAATTTTACGTATTCATTATAGTACCAATACAAATGAATTTTGAAATAATCTTTTTTTCCCGCGAATTAATTCCAATTTCCCCAAAATTTGGTAATTTTTAAAAAGTGACAACACCGGTATTATTATGAGCGAATAGCGATGCGACCACGTGCCGCATGCCCTGCCGCCCGCCCCCCGCGGACGGCAGGCGAAGGGTGGTGGGTATCGCGAATTTATTAAGTTACCTCTTTTTGCGAAATAATATTTGTTTTTTTAGGGGGATTTTTTTTTAAGTTTAGCCCGGTTTTGTATGAATTAGTAGAATCAGTTATCGATACCTAACAACGCCTTCACGGGTCGGACAGGGTTTTCTTAACATACTGTATATGATAATAACAGCTGCACTGGTTGTATTAGGTTAAACCACGCTTGCCGCGATATTTAGATGATCGAGTGACCACCGAAACATACCGAGACCTCGTAAAACTCGTTAAGTTGTCGATTGCGGCAAATCATAAACCAATCATAACCTGATGCTTGGCTGTAATCCCACCTGATGATAAGCAGTGATGGAGTCGTTGATAGTAAAACGCGCTAGTTTCATGTTAAGGAAGGGGGCAGTTAAGCGAGGTAATGCAATTTTAAACTCAACAACACGACCAACGATGTTGCGCCAGAGGGAGATTGATCTGGAGACCCTACACAACCAAACTCCGTCCAAACGACCAAAAATTTGGCGCATCGTACTAGGCACACATCACAACACAACTGCTCAGACCCGTCGTCCGTACGTAGAAACTAGAAGCTTTTAATTTCTAGGCTATCAATTATTTAGAGGGTGGGCTTTAATTTTAAATTCAATAAGCGTTTGCTGCCTTATAAAACTTAGAATTTCACCTTTTCATACATATACCTATAAGTAGGGATGTTCTTATATATGCATATATTGTGATGTAGTGCTCTGAATACAGCCCGAGCCGCTGACCCAAATGAAAAGGTTAAATAATATTTTGTTGTGGCCGAAAACCCCTTGAATGTTCAAGTTGCCCACTACAGGAGATAAAAAAGCAAGTCCCTTGGGCCATTTACTTCATCCCTGAATTTTGGCGGAGACGGACGGTAGGCAATAAAGCGGAATGTTATCTCACTAATTTTTCCTCCTGCTTCCAAACCCGCCATTCGTTCGCAATAGCCGAAATCTCTCGAGCTCAACGATTATGGCGCAGGTTAACAAAAATTCGTAGGCGAAAATCGAAAATTCGCAACGTCACATTCTCGTCAATCGATCGCGATGTGAGAGGGAAACGGTCTCGATAGCTGATTGGTTATAACCCTAACAGAAGCGGTTAGGTCTTTAAATTTAATAGGTTTAAAACATTTTTAGTTCGAACTGTATCGATGGTAGCCAATTTTATTTTATTAGCATTCCAAGTGCGGGTATTTGTGAAAGTTAATCAAGAGGGAACGTGTTTCGTGCAATTTGTAGGGCTATTGGACCCTTCATAACAGTCAACAGGGTCCTTAATGACGCTTTCGTTTTAAAAAACGAGCTCGGACGAACTTAATATTTGAGTCAAACATGCGACGGCTGACGTTCGTACTAATTGGTACCTACCAAGTTATTTTAGTAATCAATGTATAGGTAGCTATGTAACTGTGGGTTTAATGATAATGAAAGTTTTATTGCTGAAATGTTGAGTGTTGTTTATTTGACATAATAAAATTGTCTGTTTGTAATGTCAAAGTAACAGCTTTTTACTAAATGCATAAGAAAGTAATTCTTAAAATTTTATCTGTCTGTCTGTTCACTCCGGCTAATCCCCAAAACGGCAGGATCGATTTTGACGGGACTTTGACTTTAATGGAGAGTGAGACAATCGCAACCCGTCGTGCTGCGCACGCCACAATTTCGGCGATAAGTGCCCTCTTTGAAGAGTAATTGAAGTGGCGTCACGGCGACCTTACCTTCTCCCTAATACAGGTCTTTACCAGACACAGTTGTTTCAGGAGGTTCCTGTTCCGGATAAGGCGCGAGGAAACGTCCAGGTGTCAGCACTGTGTCAATCGCACGGAGAAGGCTGTAAAATATACGGTGGAGCTTTATCCGGCTTGGGCGGAGCACCGCCATATCCAGGCCATGATCCGGAGCGAGAGTGCATGGGAGGCAGTCACCTCTTTTTGTGAAGTAGTACGTAATGCTCGTAAAGGAGGACCGCGTTGTGGAGAAGCAATCTTTGCGCTCTCACTTCCCTGCTGCAGGAGATGCCCTGATCGTCTGGACACAGCATCCAACTTCCAGCTACCTTGAGCGAGGGCTTGTCCTTACCGTGCAGCAACCTGCTAAAAAAGCAAGACCCCGGGTCTGGTCCTGAACGGGCGGTGAGCATTGGGCACGCACCTCATAAAGATGTCAGCACATCCTGATGGATTCCACCAGATACTGTGTTTCCTAGCACACAAGAAAATGTAGAAACACGGGTGGGTGTTAGACAGTAAAAGTCTGATTGAGTCCAAGCGGAAGAGGTAATAAAAAAATAATTACATGTGTGTATTTAGATTATACAAGTGGTTTCGGAATCTACGTAGGTTAAAATGAAACCATTTTAATTTAAATCATATTATTACTCACATAGTTTCTACAAAACGATCCTATTTTGTGACACTAAAATACTTTTTCATATCTATATTAATTTATAACAAAACGACATTTGCAAGCTTTACATCTCATATTACTTAGTCGAAGAACTTGGAGAACTGTATAGATATAACAAGATACGTAGTACATAAACTCATATAGCTGAGGGGCAAAGACATATTGAGTCTAATCACTCCCCCCAGGGCGTAAGTGAATTCATTCTCCCGAGTCAGCTGGAAGAAGGCTTTCACCTTTCGCCGCTCGATTTTATCTGAAAAGAAATAACTACATTGATTTGTGAAAGTATTTTTTTCTTCTTATTTGTGGAAAGGTTTGAACAAGTGGTACGGGGGATCTAGGTTTGTAAGATCTTATAAAGGTAACCATTTTGTAACAATTTATTTTCTCGGGTCCAAAAATCTCTTATATAGCAGATTCAACGAGGCTAAGTTTTCTGCCTCGTCCCAGCTTTCGGTCTGGCTGTTTCATTACAGTTCTTCGTAACTCATCTCAACTGTTGTATGCACATAGGTTTTTCTCAAGAGACACTAGTAGGCAGATTTGTTTAAGAACAATCTCCAAATGTTGGAGCAAAGTTGGAGTAGCCAGCCTCTCGGATTTCTTTAGGATGCGTTTTGGAGAATGTGAGCGGGAATTGCATGAATTAATTCCGCCATCATCGGACGTCCCGTCGTACGGCGAGTATCCAGCCTAAAGTTGTTGACACCATAGCGATCCGGACGAAGCATTTGCTCTCGTCTTTTATACCGCGTACATTTAGATGTACGCGGTATAAAAGACGAGAGCGAGGAAAATGTTCCCTACTAACTATTATTTAATTGTCTTTCTTTCGGGGAGAAAGAGAGTGAGTCGGAATCTACCACGCGGGCTTTCTACCAAGGCCTGCGTGGTAGATTAAGACCTAGCCCGCCCATCTGAGTGTGCTTGGTAGATGTCACATGTCTTCTCACAATGTTTTTCTTCAGCGTTTTGAGAGCAGGGGTGATGAAATAATTTAAAGAAAGTAAAGCGCCTGATGACGTTGAATCGACCCATAATGCAAGTCGTGGTCAACCCCATTAGTTAGGCCACCGGTGCTCTCCAATTTATGAATTAAAAAATTGAAATTTATGATATTTGGTAACAATACCATAAACTATGAGTTAAACTGTTAATACCTTTGGCCAGCGCATGAATTATTATCAAAAGGCTGTTATTTTGTACCAAATACGCTATATATATTTTTCGAAAAATTCTGTTTTCTATTTTTAGTAAAATAATTGTGTATTTTTTAATTTTAAGAGGCTGATAACGACGTGGAATAACCGCTATACAGTTTAATGTGATAGCTTTATCACTACTTTGTATACATACCAACGGCACGCGTCGATGGCAGATGCAACCTTTTTTTTATAATCTAGAGCTTGAACATAATCCCGCCTGATGGTAAGTAACAATTATTGATGGTAAAGCACGTTAATTGATTATGAGCCTATTCACTCTAGCCTTGAAGACACTTCAATTGTAATGTGTAAATGACAAATTTTTCCAGTCCCTCGATGTACGCGGTATAAAAACGAAGCGAAACGCTTTTTTTTAATAATTATAAACTAGCGCTTCAACGCAATCCCGCCTGATGGTAAGCAGTGATGCGATCGTTGATGGTAAAGCGCGCTAGTTTATTAAGAGCCTATTCACTCAGAAAACCTGAGCGAATAGGAAGGAAGACGGCAGTTGAGCGAAGTGATGCAATGTTAAACCCAACAACACGACCAACGATGCTGCGCCAAAGGGAGATTGATCTGAAGACCTTCCACGACCAAACTCCTTACGCAACAACATTAGACGCATCATAGCCGGCACACACCACAACACAACCGGTCAGACCCGTCCTCCGTACGGCTTCACCAGACATCATGCCGAAACACGACAAATCGCTTGGCGGCAAGGCTTTGTCTGGTGGGTGGTAACTTCTGCCGGCGGCCGATGTTATGGCCTACCGCTTCGTCCGGATTGTTTTAATGGTATCCACAACGTAAGGGTGGATAATCGCCGTACGACGGGTCGTCCGATGAGAGAATAGAGATGAGGAATTAAGTCATGCATATCCCGCGCACACTCTAATCTATTGTAATTGCCAACGCGTGTCGGCAGGAGTCATCGTAGATTGCAGTTCCTTTTGTCGTTGATCTGTGTCGTTTAAGACTGTGTATGCACACAAACTCATTCAATTGTAATTTTAAAATTTTCTACGCTTACACTTACCTAGAGGAAATGAATTCACGGCATCGTGCAGACAAGTTCGTATAGCAGTAACCTGCGCGGATGTCACCCTGGAGTAGTAACAAGGAATGACCACCAGGCCAGTGTACTTCAGCCCGCGACCGAACAAGTATATTATCGTCGATTTACCAAACTGCAAAAAAACAAGTTATTATTTTTTTTGTGAGTTTGGCCCAGTGGTAACGGCCATGATTTTCCTCTTAGGTCGTAGGTTACAACCCAAACATGTGCTTTTTTCATATGATATATTTTATCACCGTTTGGTGTATTTCAGTGGTAGGATAAGCAACAACCAAAAATTTAAAGACATGTGAAATCAACTGGGCCCTCATGATTAATTAATTATAGCCCACTCATTTTCGTAGAATGCACGCCTGTATCCCAGAAGATGGAAACATTATAGAATTATGCATTTAAAATAAAATGATTGGTTATCACATAATACATATCATTTAACTAATTCTCTAGTTTATTTAATTTAGTCTAATTTTCAGGAGCCACAAAAATGGACCAAGATATTTAGAACAAGAAATATGGCATAAAAATAAGTTATAAATATTGTAACTGAACTTGCTCCCCAATTTCAAAAGACAGAGATTTCTTTTCAGAAATTTAAAATGAAGTAATAAATCATAATAAATTATAAATAATATCCTATCGTGCTTCGCCAAAGGATGAGGCAGGCGAGTAAGTACCCATTTAAATACTAAGTAATAATTTATTTCAGACATAACTATAGACTAATAGTAGTTTTTAAGAACAATGTTACTAACATATTGGACCTAGTTGTCATACAAAAAAATAAAAATCATTGATTGATTGATTGATAAATCTAGTCCATTCGTATAAGTCTCGTACATTCTCAATCCCAAATACCCCTTTTGGAAGCTATGTTATACTCCTATGTCAAAATCCCAATGACACTGTGCAACCTGAAAATTCAGCCCAAGATCTCATGCTCAGCAGTAGTGCCTTCGTCCACTAGACCAACGACGTGGTCCAATAATCATATCATACTTTGGTACGTATAAGTAACCATAGACTAGAGATTTATTATTTGTCACCACATGATATCCACAAAAGAGATTGCCAATTGCATGCTAAAATGAGGTAGTATATTTACAGTATCATTTATTAGCAGAGTTGCCAAGCCTTCTGCTGACCCAGATAGTGCTAAAAGGTCACGCCTACACGCTATCTCTTTTATTTTGAAGTGATGATACCTCACGGGACTTGTATTTTTAACCTAGAAACCGTTAGTCGGCAATCCCTTAACGGATTTGAGAGCAAATATTGACGCTCGTACGTTTCGCTTTCTAAGTAGATACATATATGTGCATATATATATATGATCCAACTGTACAATCATTTATTCTTGTTTAAGTTAGTGTGGGACATAATTATCGAATTTTTTAGAATTAGTATTGTTACGAATGCACCTTATGTCGAGGGCATAAGGTTCAATATCGCGTGACATGCAGTGCGTGACTTTTAAGCATTATTACTCGAGATCTAAACATTGTCTTGGTGTAATATAAAACGCATTCCTAGACTTAAGGTGGCCTATTGAATGGTACAGGTTTTATCAATTTTGTCAACAAAGTGACGACATCGAAATTTCTAGAAACCCGTTTCCGGGAATTACCGTAGGTACCTACTGAATGTACTCGAAGTTATGCGCTATTATTATTACGTCTAGACGATTCTGGAATGTTCGATCAGCTGGCCTATATATAGCGCCGTGACGCCGACGCCGAGTCAGTCTGCATTAGACTACCGAGACGAAAACAGCGACAATTAAGAAGCGATCTTTGAGAATACCTACTGCGACAACTGTAACGAGAACTGTGAGTACTACGTGAAGTAACATCTGTAGTGTTATTGCGTGTTTACAATACGGACTTCGTGGACGTAAGTGAAGACTTCGGTGCAACGTCAGCAACATTCTACTTGTCATTGCCTACAATCGACTGTACCTTCGTTGCCAATAAACTTCGTAACCCTTAACCGGTATTTTAGTACCCCTAGCCTGTAACAATTGGTGTCAGAAGCGGAATGCCGGTCACGCCAAGGGAAGACGAAAGAGTTCGCACGCGACGACAAGCAGCGATGGATTTGGCGCGTCAAGAGGAAGAATCGCTTAGTGTCCCTGCACCCATAGAAGATGCGGCCGTCGTAACACCGACGAATGTGAGTGCGCCTAGTACCACCACTATTCCCGGAACCAGCGGTTGCGATTTATCGGCATTACTGGCTCACTTGACGGCGCAAATAAGGCTGAGCATAGCAGAATCCCAGGCAGAAACCCAGGCTCAAATAAAAGGCATAGCAGAATCCCAGGCAGAAACCCAGGTACAAATAAAACAAACCCAGGCAAAAATAGATAAATCCCAGGCAGAAACCCAGGCACAAATAAAGGAATCCCAGCAGCTGGTCTTAGAATTAAACGAAAAATGGGAAAACACCAAAGAAGAGGTCAACGAGCTTAGAGTAAAAACAGCACAACAAGATGCACGTATGGACCAGCAAGATATGCGCATAGACAAGCAAGAAGCGCGTATGGACCATCAAGATACGCGTATAGACAAACATGATGCGCGTTTCGAGAAACTGGACAATACCATCATGGAGTTTGGGAAAGAAATAGAATTTTTGCATGAGAAGGTACAAAGAGGAGGTATTAAAGGTGTACCTGTACCCAGTGCTTTGCCGACTTTCAAAGTACCACATTTTGACGGAACAACGTCATGGGTGGCCTTCCGTCTGCAATTCGAAAAGGTCGCATCAGCCAACAACTGGGACGACAATCAAGCGGTAACCGCTCTTACGCTTGCTTTGCGTGGTGATGCGGTACAAATCCTCGAAAACATTTCCGGCGATTGTAATACCCTAGCCTGTTTGTTGGAAGCGTTAGAGTCTAGATACGGGGAGAAACACCTCGAACATGTTTACAGGGCTCAACTCCGCGACCGCACACAGAAGAGCAATGAAGGTTTGCAACAATGGGCTACGGAAATAGAGCGCATCGTTCGAAGGGCGTATGCATCAACACCGGGACTAATTGATACTACTACGGTACAAGCGTTTACTGATGGGATTCGAGATGCAGAAGTCAGGGCTGCAGTTCGTCTGGGTCACCACCAGACTCTGAAGGCAGCCTTGACACACGCTTTAGAGGTGGAAGCTGTACGTCAAGATGGCCGACAACATCATCGTATCCGTGAGGTAATCGCACCAATAAAAAGCCGACAAGGACCAACCTGCTATGAGTGCGGCGAAAAGGGGCATATTCGTATCAATTGTCCGAGGAAGTCTAAGGGAAGAAGTACTTCTGGGACACAGGTGGAATCAGAGGATTTAAACTAGGAACAGCCAGGGCTATGGGGCGAGTACTGGCTGGTCGACGTGAAGCCCCCATTATAACAGTATCACAAGTGGGTGACGGAAACAGTCTTATTATAGAAGGAGAACTGAATGGTAAGTCATGCAGTTTCACATTGGATACTGGTGCATCAAGAACTATTGCACGACCGGAGCTATTTCCTCGGACCATAGCATGGAAAAGAGGGTCTTCACAATGCCGATTACAAACCGCCACCGGCCAACCAGTGCTCGTCCTTGGTGAAACGAATGTGACCTTGAAAATGGGTGATAAGACATTCACGCACCCTGTTTTAGTAGCGAATATTACAGATGATTGCATTATAGGACTGGACTTTTTGAAGAAACAACAATGCGTCCTTAATGTAGCAAAAGGAGTATTGAGTTTTCCAGAACAAGAAGTATTTCTTCAAGGTGCAAAACAAGGGTCAGTGTACTGTTTAAGGAAAACTGTATTGCCACCAAGATCAGAAACTTTAGTAGATATTAGATTTTCACCAATAGGATGCCGCAAACGTTGCATTATAATAGAGGATTCTGGAGATCACCCAGACTGGATAACGGCAAGGACACTGATGATGATTTCCGATAAGCCAAAAATACGCATAATCAACGTTAGTAACAAAGAAATAATTCTCGAAAAGAATCACATGGTGGGTGTGTGCGATAATGTAGCATCTTTGAGAAAAACAGAGGTGCACGAAAAGGAACGTGATAAGAAGTGGCAGGAACATGTATCGACACTACTCGAAAGTTGTAAGGGCAATTTAAACAAGTTCGAAAGTCACAAAGTTAAGCAACTGTTGCATAACTTCCATGACATCTTTGCGAAGACCGACGGTGACGTGGGAAGAACCGGGCTAGTTAAACACCATATAGATACGGGTGATACACAGCCGATAAGACAGAGACCACGTCGTATTCCCTTTGCAAGAGAACAGGAAGTCACGGAAATGTTAAAAGATATGGAGAAAAATCGGATTATCGAAGCATCTACCAGCCCTTGGTCATCTCCAGTTGTCCTAGTCAAGAAAAAGGATGGCAGTACAAGGTTTTGCGTTGACTACAGGATGTTGAACGATGCCACGAAAAAGGACAGTTATCCTCTGCCACGTATAGATGACACTTTGGACTTGCTAAGTGGCATGAAATGGTTCTCCACAGTTGACCTCAAAAGTGGATACTGGCAGGTGGAAATCTGTCAGCAGGATAAAGAAAAGACCGCTTTCTCCACTGGTCCTGGGAACGGTCTCTGGCAATTCAATGTTATGCCTTTTGGACTGTGCAATGCTCCAGCTACATTCGAGCGCCTAATGGAGCGCATTTTGGTGGGGTTGCTTGGTGATGCATGCCTGGTCTATTTGGATGACATCATCATTATGGGACGAAGCTTCGAAGAGCACCTACGGAATTTGGAGAAAGTATTCCAAAAACTGCGTGAAGCAAATTTAAAACTCAGTCCTAGTAAGTGTACTCTATTCCAGAAAGAGGTTGGATACTTAGGACACATTATTTCGGCGCAAGGAATTCGAACAGACCCTGAAAAAATAAAAGCCGTGTCGAAGTGGCCTACCCCTCGTAACAAAACTGAGGTACGCTCTTTCTTGGGTCTGTGTGCATATTACCGTCGGTTTGTGAAAAATTTCTCCGAGTTAGCGAAACCATTGCATCGTTTAACAGAGGAAAAGTGTCAATTTCAATGGAACTCTGACTGCGAACAGGCATTTGCGGTACTGAAAACTCACTTGTGTGAGGCTCCTGTATTAGGTTACCCTAGTAGGGAAGGCCGATTTTTGATAGACACAGATGCCAGCAATGTTGGTATTGGAGGAGTTCTCTCTCAAACACAAGGGGATCGGCAGGTCGTTATTGCATATTTCAGCAAATGTCTTTCCAAGCCAGAAAGAAATTACTGTGTTACCCGCCGAGAACTTCTAGCCGTTGTTAAGACCTTACAACACTTCAAGAAATATTTGATTGGGAGACAGTTTACACTTCGCACCGATCACGCTGCCTTACAGTGGTTGCTTCAGTTCAAAGACCCAGAAGGACAAGTAGCAAGGTGGATAGAGCAGCTGCAAGAATTTGACTTTGTCACTGAACATCGAAAAGGCAAGTCACACAATAATGCTGATGCTTTATCTAGACGGCCTTGCGAAGAATCTTGCCGACATTGTGCCAAACAGGAAAAGAAAGAGAACGTAAGGATTATCCAGGTGAACACTTTGGATGAAGACTGGGATAACCGATCATTGGAAGAGGCACAAAAGGAAGATAGTGACTTGAAGACAGTAATCGAATGGAAGAAACGTGGGCAGAGGCCCGCTTGGAGTGAAATATCAGCGCTTAGCCTAACAGCAAAAAGTTACTGGGCTCAATGGGACAGCCTGATAATTGATAATGGAGTTCTGAAGAGAAAATGGGAATCACCTAGTGGACAGGAGGTCGCCTTACAGATAGTTGTCCCCTGTGATAAAGTCGCATCAGTGCTAAAGCAGGTGCACGACGGAGTATCCGGAGAACATCTAGGAGTGAAGAAAACCTTGGAGAAGGTGAGAAAAAGATTCTATTGGGTGCATTGCCGCGAAGACGTAGAGGACTGGTGTAGGAAATGTGCAGCCTGCTCCTCAGTAAAGGGACCGCAAACAAGAGCCAGAGGTCGGCTGAAAGTGTACAATGTTGGTGCACCATGGGAAAGAGTTGCTGTCGATATAGCTGGGCCATTCCCTATCACTGAAGAAGGGAATAGGTATATCATCGTCATGCAAGACTATTTTAGCAAATGGCCAGAAGCTTTTGCAGTACCCAACCAAGAAGCTCATACCGTCGCCAAAAAGCTAGTTCACGAGGTGTTCTGTCGATTTGGCGTTCCCTTGGAGTTACACTCTGACCAGGGTAGAAACTTCGAGTCTTCGCTATTTCAAGAGGTTTGCCAACTACTCGGGATACATAAGACTCGTACAACACCATATCACCCTCAGTCAGATGGAATGATCGAAAGATTCAACCAGACGCTAGAGAATCATTTGGCCAAAGTAGTGGAAGAACACCAGAGGGACTGGGACCAATACATTCCACTCTTCTTAATGTCATACCGCTCTGCAACACATGATAGCACAAATTGTACACCGGCGAAAGTCAACTTCGGCCGAGAAATTAGATTACCCATAGATGCCCTTACCGGAACACCCCCCGATACCCCTATCCTCGCCGTCGACTATGTGGCCGACCTGCGGCGTAAACTCGATAGAATACATGAGCTAGTGAGAGAGAGCGGTCTGAAAACCAGCGAGAAAATGAAGATCCGATACGACCGCAAAGCTAACGTGCCTGGATTTGAAGAGGGGACTTTGGTATGGTTACATAATCCCATTAGGAGAAAAGGAAAGAGTCCGAAATTTCAAGCCAAATGGGAGGGTCCGTACACGATAGTAACGAGGATAAACGATGTCACCTACCGGATAAAGAAAGGACCTAGAGGGAAGCTGAAGATCGTACACGTAGACCGCCTAGCTCGCTATTATGGATCAAATCATGCTCGGGACGAGCATGACTAAGAAGGGGGCAATGTTACGAATGCACCTTATGTCGAGGGCATAAGGTTCAATATCGCGTGACATGCAGTGCGTGACTTTTAAGCATTATTACTCGAGATCTAAACATTGTCTTGGTGTAATATAAAAACGCATTCCTAGACTTAAGGTGGCCTATTGAATGGTACAGGTTTTATCAATTTTGTCAACAAAGTGACGACATCGAAATTTCTAGAAACCCGTTTCCGGGAATTACCGTAGGTACCTACTGAATGTACTCGAAGTTATGCGCTATTATTATTACGTCTAGACGATTCTGGAATGTTCGATCAGCTGGCCTATATATAGCGCCGTGACGCCGACGCCGAGTCAGTCTGCATTAGACTACCGAGACGAAAACAGCGACAATTAAGAAGCGATCTTTGAGAATACCTACTGCGACAACTGTAACGAGAACTGTGAGTACTACGTGAAGTAACATCTGTAGTGTTATTGCGTGTTTACAATACGGACTTCGTGGACGTAAGTGAAGACTTCGGTGCAACGTCAGCAACATTCTACTTGTCATTGCCTACAATCGACTGTACCTTCGTTGCCAATAAACTTCGTAACCCTTAACCGGCGTTTTAGTACCCCCAGCCCGTAACAGTATTTTATTTTTAACTAAATTTCGCCCTCGTGAATGTCAGAGAACATCCCATCGAATCGAATCAAAATCAAATCGAATTTCTGTGGTAGGACCCTGTTTTATCAATTGTAGTTATAAATGTGTGGACTGCTGAAGCAGATGTAGACAAAGAGACTAACGGCCAAAAATTATTCGCTGCTATTTAATCATAGAAATAGACATATCTCTTAACTTAAACTTGAGTAACTTGGTTTATAAGAATTTGAGTTTTATAATCGTACTTACGGTATTGTTGATTGTGACCGTTTGTATCACTGTAACTGACATTTTTAGCAGCATCGTCGTCGATAAGCCCGCAGTTAATAGTATCACCAACATCTGCAAAGTGATATCTAACACATTTTACAAAATTAATGAGAAACAAAACTACAACAACACAATATACCATTATCTTTGCCAAGTGACATCTAATAGTTAACGTATATAGATTTCTTCCATATGATATTAGGGGTATGAGGGGCAGTGTGTAAAGTTCACTCATCCTCCATAGAAAAGGGAGGATCTTCCGACCAGACGTTGGGTGGGGTGTTGTGGGGGTCCAAGGGTGTTGTGTCTGGCGGGCACTTACCCAACGGTTGATGTTGGGAAGTTGAATGCTAGTTGCACGCTAAACTCTGCTTGCGTGATTAGACTCTTTGGATTCACTAAGAAATAGCAGAAAAAATAGGGTGGATTGAACGATTAATAATATCCAAAATCTATTTATGACTCAAAAGTTATTTGATAAGTTAGTAGTAAGTTGTGTGATGTGTATTTGAAGGACGCAGGTCGGTCAACTTCTCATTTTAATACCGTTATTAAAATGAGAAGTTGAGCGTTGTGCGGTAAATACTGTGCTTTCAGCATTACATGTGCATAACAGCTAATAGTACTAACGTCTACCCATTCAACAGCTTGCTGCAAACGTGCAATTATAGCCAGCAAGAAAAGCCCTAGAGACAGAAATTGATATTTTACATCGCTGTACCTATATAAATCTTCTGTTTTTTTCTATATATTTTTTATATTTTTTCTATACCTAAATTTATGAACGTGGTTGCTCACAATGACCCTTATACGAAGTCACACAAAGGTTTCTCTGCGCGATCGAATCAGAAATGAGGAGATCCGCAGAAGAACCAATGTCACCGACATAGCTCTTACAGTCGCTAAAATTAAGTGGCAGTGGGCGGGGCACATTGCTCGTAGAACCGATGGCCGATGGGGCAGTAAGGTTCTGGAGTGGCAACCACGTACCGAAAGATACAACGTAGGGAGGCCCCCAACAAGGTGGACCGATGACCTGGTGAGGGTCGCGGGAAGCCGATACATGCAAGCAGCACAAGACCGGTCATCGTGGAAAGCCTTGGGGGAGGCCTTTGTCCAGCATGCACCTTAATGCACCTTTTTACGGATGGGCGTTTCTTCACTTGCCTGTGCGCCAGAGCCAAGGCGCATGCAACCATGCATGCATTGCATGGTGGCAATCCAGTAAAGTGGCCACCTCAGCGGTAACCATGCGGTATTCCTGGACTAGCTTTTTACTAGCGCTTGACCGCAATCCCGCCTGATGGTAAGCCGTGGTGCGTTCGTTGATGGTAAAGCGCGCTAGTTTATTAAGAGCGTATTCACTCAGAAAAACTGAGCGAATAGGAAGGAAGACGGCAGTTGAGCGAGGTGATGCAATGTTAAACCCAACAACACCACCAACGATGCTGCGCCAAAGGGAGATTGATCTAAAGACCCTCCACGACCAAACTCCCAACACAACAACATTAGGCGCATCGTACCCGGCACACATCGCAACACAACTGCTCAAACCCGTCCTCCGTACGGCTTCACCAGACATCATGCCGGAACACGACAAATCGCTTGGCGGCAAGGCTTTGTCTGGTGGGTGGTAACTTCTGCCGGCGGCCGATGTTGTGGCCTACCACCGAGATGGCTGGATGGAAAGCTGGAGGGTTATGGAATCCTCTGCGACGCGGTCTACGCCCACACCGGTGCCCCGTAAAGGGCTATGGAGTGCACGACCCCCGCGTAGTGCCTCCGGCAAGAGGCGTTTGGTCCCCCTAGAATGAGGAGGAGCGGCCTCATGGCAGCCATTTCCCGTTGCAGTTTGGGAGCCATACATCAGAGTGCTCCTCAAAGTTCCACTAGCTGTTGAGGACGAGTCACAGGTACTTTATCGTCGACCCTACGCCGATGTGAACCCCTTCTACCGTTATTTGAGAATCCCGGCGAGACTTGAGGACCTAAATGCACCTGAAGTTACAAAATAAGCGTACTAGGTATAAGCAATATTCCTATTGTTCTCTTTGGTGTATTAGAATCCAGTCCAACATTATGTTCTTTTTATTAAGTTAACAAGTATCTTGTGCGTTTATTTTGCGACATGAAATGTAAATATTTATTTATCCAAGTTTTCATTACAAATAAACAGTTAATTAGTCAGCGCCTGACGAAAATTTACGTATTTTGCCTCGCCATGTTTTTAAACACGTTTGAACTGTTTGTTTGATCTTAATTTGATAGGACTAAACGAATATGTCATCTTCCATCATTTTTTTTAATGAAATTGAAAGAAAAATATACTCTGAACTTAAAATTAGTTTAATTTGTGAACAAGAGATTCGGCTCCATTATCTATGCATATTGCGTTGAAATCTTACGATATTATAATAAAAAAAGACATCCTTTTGAAGTAAATGCTAAATTACCATCTTAAGAATTCCATAATATTTAATATAAAATGACACATAAGGAAAACTGGAATATCAATTAACAATATTCCACCTCAAGATTTGTATAGCCGTCGCCCCAAATTTAAAATCGCTCTTCCAATTAATTTCCCCTCCCTTCCTACATATCCCTCTCTCAAAATACTTGTAGCTCCCATGATATTCATCCGCTACAATAATATGAAATTATAATTTGTTTCCTCCAATATTCTGTTTGTTTGGATGTGGTATACTGTGATGTGTATTGATGTTCCTACAATTATGATATGTAGTTTTATCTTTTTCTTTGTTTCAGGTCAGTACTAACCCGGCATGATCTACAAGGCTATTTTTGGTGTGGATGGTAAATCATTAAATGATCTCTCCCGTTCTGGGCGGAGCGGAAGGACGTGTCAGACTTTTACTGACTAAAACCTACCCGTGTTCCTTCACCTGTCTGTGCATCAGGGTCACATTTTCTCATTTAGCCAACCCGTAACCCTGGCCCAGGCATCGGTCTTGGTGGACCCCGTCACGATATGCCGACGACTATGAGGCGCGCGTAAAACACAATGCCCCGTCTACCCGGGCTAGATCCTTAACTTAACGCGGGCGGCGAGCAATGGGCAGCTCGCCACCCGCAAGGCCGAGCCTACGGTGGCGGGAGTTCGATGTTGTCTCCATACCAGGGCGTCTCCTGCGGCGGATAGAGGCGTGAGCACGCTGAGAATCCCGCTTCCTCACGCGCTCCGCCTTCTCCTTTGCCAGTATCACTGCTTCGCAGAAGGAGGAGATGGCCTGCCATGCACTTTCGCCCTGGACCATGTCTTGGACCAGGGCTGGATGCGAGAGGATACAGCGGTGCTCTATCCAAGCAGGGCAGCCCTCTATGTTCCTCAGAGCGATCCCCACAGTAGTGATACCTTGGAGTTTCCACCCGCCTTATCCGGAAGAGGAGCCTCCCGTAACAGCCGTGTCCGATGAGGACCTGCGTCAGGCGAAATGTGAGGGCGCCGTGGCGCCTCTCTAGCCACTCCTCAAAGAGGGGACCTACCGCCGCTATTGTGGCATGCCCAAAGATCTACAAGGTACAATAAAATAGAGAACAACTAAGTTTGTTGTCTTTTTTTTTTAATGTGCTTTTGGTTTTTCTATATACAAATGGGACACTAGACAGCATAGTCGACATCAGTTTTACTTACCATAATTAAGAATGAAAATAACCGTTTCATGTAAATCGAAAGAAACGGGAGAAATTAAATGAATGAAGTTTTCTCAAAGCCAGTACACACTATGTAGCCAAGCATATTGTAAGTTACGGAATTGCATCGCTGACAGGGTATTCGGCACTGGTGCAGCTACACAGGAGCTAAACATAGCATTCGGGAACACTGTTGGAGCTGCTGAACCTTGGACAAAACTATCTTTGCATTGTGTAGATTCAATTTCTTAGTATTGTATAATTGCATGGCACACGTGTGAGCACAATGTACTTGCTGTAAAGCATCTATTTGTTGGGTTAGTCTTTTTTGTTGTTGTTTTTTTTTGTGTGTTTTCCATAATGGACGCTCTTAGCGTATAATATATTTCTGCATCGTTCTCACACGATTGATTTTAAAATGAATGATGTAATCAAATATTTGTATCAATAGCTTGATAATTTAAAAGAGTGTCCATGGAGTTTCTTGCCCGTCCTTCTCCATAGGTACCTACTCTTTGGAATGGGCGACTAGCTTCACCTTACTGACTGACCGACCTTCTGACAATTCAAAAGTGCCTGTAACTGGTTTATTTGAAATAAATGCTTTGATTTTATTTGATTTGATTACTTGACACTTATCTTCTGACAGTGTCAGATACTGACGTGGCTCGGTGTTATTAAACTCGTAAGTAGAATAAATAAAGTCGCGAGTTTTTTCCTTGACAATTAAATGCGAAGAAATTTGATATTTCATACAATAAACCGTAAAAATACTGTGATGTACAGTCACTCGGTTTTAATAAGAGTAAAAATACTTATTCTTTGGGTTAGTGCTGTCAGTTGATAACTTGTATTTTGGTAAGTGAATCACGATTGACTGATTATCAGATTTATCATGGAATTCGAGTAGGGGAAGACAATCTTTAGGAAGATGAACAGGGGCGACTTTAGTCAGTCATTTACTTTAAACCTTCAAGTAAGAACCGTCAAATAATTATTGTATTTTGAACCTTCTGTTTTCAATTTTTTTTTGTTTGTATTCCAAACGTATGAATTTGATGGGCAATTAGTTTCCGATTTACATGTTTAGACACGTTAATGACTTAATAACAACACTACTATCAAACTGACGAACAACAGAAAAACTACAATCCGTTTAACGTTGATTTTTGTACTATTTTAAAGGAGCAATCTTAAAAATGTGTCTAAATACAGGACAACGTGCTATGTAGGTATATCTTTTTACTTAATGACATTGATTTGATTACTACCACGAAAAATAATTTAATATTTGATAGGTAAATATTTTGTTTTTCTCAAAATTTACGAAATAAAATGCTTTAATACATGTATTTATGACATTTACGATCATCAAAATCGATCATCGATCAAAAAATAGTGTTTTGATAATGATTCAGCATTATCAAAACACTTTATGACGTCACGTTGTAGTGCAAAACTGATTTACATCGGTTACATCACACACCGGTATTACTATCAATTAGAAACATTTTGAAACCAATTGTTACTCCATTGCCCTGTATGTTACGATAATGTATCTGTTCAAAAATATAAATAACGCAGTAAAAGTTGTTGGACTGTCAACATGAAACACATTGCTAGTGATTGTACCCATGCTACGCAATTACCCTGCAGGTTCAGTTGAAAATTAGCATCAGGCACTAGTTGTCTTTAATTTTTTGCTGAACTGGGCCTTTTCCGTGCGCCCACAGACTTACATATCCACACACTCAACACATAAACTCCTTCCCACAAGTAAAATTTAAATCACTGTTTAATTGCAGTATACGGAAAGCAATAATAAAAATGTATATGTGGGATGGAGACCTGGTGGCCTGAAATACAGGCTTCGGCTTAGCTTAGGCACCAGTCTCCCACAATATTTTCTACAAGGCCATAACTCTTTATTGATATTTCGACATCGGGGTATATACTTTCTATTTCATTTTTATTTGTTGCTATCTGATGTATATTTACTTTAGGTATATTGTGTATCTTCTAGTCTGGCCAAATAAATGTTTCTTTCTTTCTGTCTTTCTATTTCAAGTTTGTGATGCCGGGTAGATTTTGTTGTATACATCGACCATTTTAGGTAATGCTTTGGTTACTTTTTATGTGTAATATGATTATCAATATTTAAGCCAGGGTGGCCTAGTGGTTAAAACACCAGCCTCTCAAGTATGAGTGCTGGACTGGACTTTAAGTCTGAAATCGCCAACCCGCATTGAGCAAGCGTAGTGATTATGCTCAATCCTTCTCTGTATGAGAGGAGACCTGTGCCCCGGGCGATAAAAAGGTTGATAATGATGATGATTACGATTATAGAACGTTATAATATATGAGCCTAAAAATCTATCGCCTTTGTATTTACAAAACTATAATGATCTCGATATTGTACTAAATACTGATCTTATAGAAGAATTACATGAAGATCCTAAGTGGAACGTTTTTCTACTCAAACAATGTAAATGTACACATTTGAAATTCCCGGAAAATTAAAATTTAAAAAGTGCATTTCAGACTTCAATTCACAAATACTTCGTAAAACTTACCGGCAAATTCATAATAGAATTGAGTTGTTCGGCGCACTTGTGAAGCAAATCGTAGACCCGGTGTAAAGAACTAATATCAAACTGCACATTGTTCGCCAACGCTTCGACTTTATCCAACTTCTTTCTATGATAATTTGTTCTGTTCTCCGCAGGAAACACTTTCAAAACATGGGCTTTAATTATCCGAAGTCTTGTGTAAATAGATTTTAGAAAAACGAAGAGTAGAACCTGTTCACAGTCATGCGCTAACATCGTGATGTAAAAGCAGTAAACAGTTCTGTCGATGAAAAAAGTGAGGAAGAAATAACAGCCGATATATTCACACAAGCTGTAGATAAAACATCCACAGAGCCAGAAGATACACGTATAGCCAGAATCGATGACATCCAAATCTTTACTAATGTTCAACAACTCATCGAACTTGTCGAGATCACGCAACAGATTTATCAACTTATTTTTCCTGGCGAACAGAGTTATAGCTATAAGAAGAATATACTCCATACAGCACGTATACTTGAACACGAAATAAGTGGCGGACAGTTCTTCAGCATTGACCATGATATACCAGACCATAAACGGCATAAAAATCGCGTGGACGTAACTCAGCAATAGAATAAAATTGTTGGGTTTCAGGATATATATCCTATTGATACCCAACACTATTGCTGTATATATTTGGTATTTTATAGCATTTATAGATGAAACAGTTTTTTTTGGAACAAAATTATTTCGTTTAGGTGGTTGAAAGTTGACAGGAGTAACTTTTGGATTTCTGTTTGCATTTATTTTTGAATTAGGTAACACGTTAAACAACATGATTTGACCGGCATCGAATGACTAACTCTTTTGTTACTATCCTAAAATGTCTTGATGGAATTAAGCATCGATAAAATCTTTAATCCACATTGATTGATGTCCAGCCAATTACAAGATACTTCAACAATTTGTAAAATACTTTCCAAATTGTTCGGACAGCTGAATAATTCATTGGCTATCGTTTTATTAAAATTGTTTTAATTAAAGCAATTTCATCAAATGTGCCGGTAGAACCTACCGCCGCGGCGCCGTTATTTGGATTTCAATCTGGAACTAATCAACACAATGGAACCATTTTATTATTCTTTTCTTTTCGCTTAAAGTTAAAAAAGCTTAAGCCTTAAAAAGATCAAAGCATCGGGATTTTTTTTAAACAATATCTTGGTAGTTTCCGATGGGTAGTAGAAATCAAAAGATAATTACGTGACACACTATCGAGCTAAGCGATGGGTGAGTTTTGGCGGGAAAGTCAAGCTGAATGTCGCGCTCATTTTTCTTTGGACTTTTAAAATTATTTATAGTGTTGTTTACTAAATAAAAGCGCGTGATTTATGTAGTAAAAAGTGCATTGAAATATTGTAGCATAGCGGCCAGATCATGACTTCAGCCCAAACCCCTCCTAGTCGGCTCACGCGGGAAATGAAAGGAGAGAGGTTAGGTTAAATTGAATTGGGATAAGTTACGAAGTTAAAGTTCATTTATGTATTCGACTGAAGAACTTGTATAAATCATGTCATGAAATAAATTATTATTAAAAAAAAGCGATGGGTTTCATTTTGACAGTTTAACAACAACCATTGCGTTATTAACTTGTTGAACAGACACACTTTTTGAACATAATATTAAGCAATGGATTATATCAATATCCTTAAAAATATTAAATTGTAGTTCATAATGGCCCCGATTCCTTTATTCACAAACTAAACAAAATTTAAGTTCAATGCATCTTTTTCTTTATATTTCATTAAGAAATGGACAGAAGACAATATATTAGTTTAGAACTGTCAAATTAGTCCGTGCCTGACGTAAATTGATGTATTTTTGGTCGCCATGTTTGTTTGGGATGTTTCCTGGGTAAACAAAAATTGATTCTATTTAGTCCGTCATTCAGATTATAGAAAAATATTGGATACGTATATTTTGTTTTATCAAATCAATAAAAATTGACAAATATAAAAGGCATCAAAAATCAGGAGTGGTGCAGCTCGCTAAAAAGTGTAGCGCGCAGTGACATCACACGACTTTTCAACGCACTGTGTCGTTTTAATTTTTTGTTTATATGAAAAAAGAAAAAATACGTGTCTAGTATTTTTTGGAAATCTGACTGACGGACTAATTAGTTTTTTTAGTCAACTACCCTATTGCGTCTAAACTGTCAAAGGAATATCTAATTTGACAGGATTCAATAAAAATGTGTCTTCGATCTTTTACTTAATAAAATAGGAAGAAAAAGATGTACTTGACTTAAAATCAGTTTAGTTTCTGAACATGAAAATTGGCGCCAATATGTCTTTACACAATTAGGGTGTAGTTGTTAGAACGAGTTGAAAGATTGCCTGCTATTCAAATCTTTAGTGCTTTGATAACATATAATTAATTAACTATATATAATATAACACACAATGGGATACCTATATACACATCATCTATATCTATACTAATATATAAAGCTGAAGAGTTTGTTTGATTGTTTGTCTATTTGTTTGAACGCGCCATTCTCAGGAACTACTGTTCCGATTTGAAAAGTTCTTTTTGCGTTGGATAGCCCATTAAACCAGGGAGGCTTCAGGCTGCGATATAACATAACGCTGCGACCAATAGGAGCGGAGCATAACTAACTACACACGAACGAAGACTCTGGCGGCCGCTAGCGGGTAATATGCTAGCCGCCCGGTAAATTACTGGCCTGGGTCGACGACATATTTCAAAACTGAAATATAAAAAAAATTAAATCATCGCCTAGATTTATGACACTATAAATTGTTGTATAAAAGGTATAGTATAATAGCGGCCCAAGGGACATGTTCGACGTAATCAGAAGCTATTAGGGGCATCTGTCATCTGAGTGAACGCATGACATTTCAACATTATCATTACATGGGACATTTTTTATCTCCTCTTTTTTAGTCTTTTGGCTCTGTAAATATTTTATTTTTTACAATGTAGATATTTTTATAAAATGTTTCTTTGATATAGAAGATGAATATCGTAATGTCAGCAGCTATCAATACAGATGTACACACTTTGTAAAGTGCCATAAAATTAAAGAAGACAATACTTCTAATCAAGTTTTATTACAATATAATGGATACTAGAAATTATAGAACAGAAGTACCTTAACACGACTAGTATTAGTAGTTGACTAGTAGATCTCGTATCTTAAGGAAATAAAACGGTCCCTGAGGACACGATGGAACATACGGTTAAGCCGCTCGGCTTGGGTAGAGCACCGCCTTGTCCTCGTAGCGGCGATCGGCGGCGATCCCTCGCGTCCGACCCTGGTCCAGGCCATGGTCCGGAATGAGAGTGCATGGCAGGCCGTCACCTCCTTCTGCGAAGCAGTGATGATAGCAAAGGAGGAGGCGGATAGCGTGAGGGAGTGGGAATCGCAGCGCTCTCACGCTTCTAGGAAGGCACAATATCGATCTCCCGGCCACCATAGGCGCGGGCTAGCGGGCGCTGAACAGTGGACAGTTCGCCGCCCGGTAAGCACCAGCCTCGCATTGTGTTCACGCGCGCCTCAAAGAGTATTACAGCACTTCGTGACGGGGTCAACGAAGACCGATGCCTCCTGGGTCAGGGTTGCGGGTTGCTTAATAAAGAAACCGTGGCCCTAGCGCACAGTTTTTTTTCTCTCTCTGTCATTTTTTTGTCTATTTCTATGCGAGTATCGTGTAAGACTCCGTACCCCAAATGGGGGTACCCCGACCACTCGTTTCATTTTAGTTTTTATTTATACGTCACTAGCTACCCGCCCCGGCTTCGCACGTGGACAAATCATACAGGTACCTAAGCCTTCCTCAAGAAACGGTGGCCCTTCAATAAAAATAATGTCTACTGTGCCGCCCATCAGCCAATATCTGACTCTGCATGATACATCGACCTTATTGTCCATGGATAGCCAGTTCCACCACCTTCAAACAGAATGAAAGCCTACCAGGTTTGCAAGTTTGTTCGAAATAATGGTCCCCCACTCTGGCCCACTCACTCCGCGGTTTAGGCAGAGAAACACTCAAGTGGCAGGCGGCCGGCAGGGGCGCGAGCGGCACCCGGATTTTTTCTGGAAATCGTGATATCTCTCTATGAATGAAACAACCAATTCCAATAATTCAAAACGAGATCTCCTGCTACTAAAATTACCTTTGATATGACGTAATTTATTAGGATAAGGATTAATAATAAGGAACAAATAGTGGGCTCTGATTTCGACTGGCATTTTAATTAATTTTTCAAACATAAAAACGTAGTCATAATGAAGAAACTATAGCAGGTAGACATATCATGTTTCAGACTATTTTGTAGGCATTTTTAAGGTCTACAATACTGTAGTACATTATTTTGATCTATCTCACAGGGTTCAGCCAGCGTTTGCAATGTAAGCTCAAAAATGAGTTTATTTTGTGACATGTGTTACAAACCTCAAAAATAATCAGTGTTCTTCTTATATATTATGCATGCAACATAAAAACCTTCCTCTTGAATCACTCTATCTATTAAAAAAAAAACACTATCAAAATCCGTTGCGTAGTTTTATCATACAGAGCGACATAGGGAAAGTAAAAGTGACTTTGTTTTATAATATTTTATAATAATAATTATAATACTACAAAATGCTCAATAATATGCCGAAACAGTAATCACACAGTAGATCGTCATCATTGTTCAGGTGGGTAGAACAACCGTAGAGGCACAATTGGTTTATGTTCAGTCATCCTCATCATCATCATCAACCTTTTTATAGTCCCATTGCTGGGAACAGATCTCCTCTCATACAGAGAAGGATTGAGCGTAATCACCACGCTTGCTCAATGCGGGTTGGCGATTTCAGACTTAAAAGTCCAGGTTTCCTCAAGATGTTTTCCTTCACCTTCAGTCATTGGTGTCCAAGATATACTTAGAAAGTACATATAACTTTAGAAAAGTTGCATTGGTACTTGCCTGACCTGGAATCGAACCAGCGCACACATACTTGAGAGGCTGGTGTTTTAACCACTAGGCCACCACGACATGTTTGTATGTTCAGTACAGTGCCATAAACCTCTATAACCCCATAATAAGGAATCCTTACTTCAATACCGTAGTTTCGTCCCTGTGGCATAATAGATTATTTGCTCACACGTTTAAAGACTGACATTGTTATTTTTCTTTTAAATAATACACAAGAAGCCTCACCTTACCTAGAAGACCTTGTCTACTGCTTAGATAAATGGTCTTGTCAACTAAATTCACAGCTCATCAATCCACAGAATATTCCCAACAAAAAATCAAATTCTTAACAAGGGAATAAAATATTGCCTTATATTCTTCACACGTAAATAACCAATGATTAATGATGAAGTTATTTACAAAAGAAGCAACAGTTTATAAGTAACCTTGGCACCTGTGACGTCATAGGGGAAAAGATTGATTGCCCGAAAGCCAACAAAGCTCTTAAAGAGGTTATATGTTAGTGGACTTTATGTGGTCCAAGTTGGGCCAGGGATTATGCCAGACTTGGTGAAGGGACCGAATTGTCTCACAATTCGTTCTTAAAGCCAACAATATGTTAAGTCGTTAGGATGTAGGGAATGTAGTTGACAATAAGGTTTCATTCGGGTTTGGGATGGGCTGATTATTTATTATTCCAACTGAGGTAATTTCTTCGATGTAATTGTCGTCGAGATTTTCAGGTCTGTTGGGTTAATTGAGCCTTTGGTTGGGTAACAGAGTTAGAATAGGTATAAGAATATTCATTTCCTTTGAAAATATACATTAAGGTCTTATAAATAAAGCCCTGCATGAAATGTAATGAATTTAATACATTCATTTTTTTAAATATGTTATTTGGGTTTTATATTTATTCCAACACTTAATATATATAATACCTATAATTTCTTGTACCTATTTTTTTCAGTTTCAATAAGTACCTAGTTCTAAGTACCTAACTGTGTCAATGAAGTAGTTAAGGAATCTATCTATACTAATCTATAAAGCTGAAGAGTTTGTTTGAATTCGCTAATCTCAGGAACTACTGGCCCGGTTTGAAAAATTATTTTTGCATTGGATAGCGCTTTAATCCAGGAAGGCTTTAGGCTATATAACATCACGCTGCGACCAATAGGAGCGGGGCATATAAAAAACGCGGGTGAAACCGTGTGGCGCAACTAGTACTAATATATAAAACTGAAGAATTTGTTTGTTTGTTTGAACGCGCTAATCTCAGAAAATACTGGTCCGATTTAAACAATTCTCGTTGCATTGGATAGCCTATAACATCACGCTGCGACCAACAGGAGCAGAGAATATAAAAAGAAAAAAGCATGTCGAAATCTACGCGGGTGAAACAGCGCGGTGCAGCTATATTGATGCGATGGAGAATCTCAGTTCAAACTCGTAAAGCGGGAGCTACCTCGCTGGAATGGATGTAGGGTGTGGATGTTGAGATATTTTACCAATTATGTTACGCTGCACCCCTTATCCTAATCTCTGAGTCCAAAAACCTGCAATGAAGGAGACCATTGAAGTATGCGTTTTTTTATGTTACGAAGAAGAAAACGAGATGTGGTTATCAAAATTCGCGAAAATAAAAAATACACTCTTATACGAGCATTTACGAAATTTGTTACGAACAGATTGAGCCCATTAGAGGAACCATTTCATACAGGAACACTTCAACAAATCTTGTTAAAATGAATATACATTACACAAGAATGATGAACCTCAACTAACTTTCCACCGACGCATAAACACAATTTTTGCATTAAACTTGAAAAAGATTTATCTGCCGACGTATTTTTATATAATAATGGTTAGGACGTAGGAAAAAGCGATTCCTTGTCCCGGAAAGTCTTCGTTGGATGAATAATAAAGGATTCTGAATACATTTAAATATGAATGTAGTTTGTTCGAAGAATTGACGTACCGACGCTAAACATTTGACGGACTGGCGGATTTATGGATCGAAGTTTTTCGATAATGTCTATAGTATACTAGTTTTTTTTTTAATGCCTCGCTCCTATTGTTCACATCGTGATGTTATAAAGCCTAAAGCCTTCCTGGATTAATGCGCTATTCAACCCAAAATAATTTTTTAAATCCGATTTGAAAAAATCTAGTAGTTCCTGAGAGTATCGCATTCAAACAAACGAACAAACAAACTCTTCAGCTTTATATATTAGAATAGATAATCGGGATTAGTATTTTGATATGTACGGAAATATCTTGTGACAACTCGTTGGACTTTCAAAACGTTAAGTAGAGGTGAAGGGAGTACATTTCCTTCCAAAATTCCTTCGAAAATTTGAAGACATGTGGTATCTACCAACCAACTCTAAGCGTGGTGAATCAGAGCCCATTATCTTTCACAAAGAGACTTGTGTCTCAGCATTGGATAGGCCGTTTGGAGGTGGTCTTAGAGGAAAAGCTTAATGTAAAAAAACACCACTGGCTCTATGTGCTATGTGCCCCACCCACTGCCACTTCAAAGAACTAATCCCCTGGGCTATGTCGGCGACTTTCGTTCTCCTACGAATCTGATGAAATCTGATTCCTGATGAAAAATCTTACATAGCACTCTCCGTAGTTCTTTGTGCGATCTTGAGCTTTCTCATGAGGCCCATAGTGAGGGACCACGTATCTGATCCGTATGCCATCACCGGTAACACACATTGGTTAAAAGGGACTTCATCTTATCTGGTGGTTTTTTTACAATTTTTTTTTTAATAAATATAAACAAGTGCTTGACTGCAATCTCGCCTGATAGTAAGCAGTGATGCAATCGTTGATGGTAAAGCGCATTAGTTTATTAAGCCTATTCACTTAAAAAACTTAGGAATAGGAAGAGTGACGGCAGTTGAGCGAGGTGATGCAATGGTAAACCTAAGACCAACACGACCAACGATGTTGCGCCAGGGGGAGATTGATCTTCCGTGTGCAGTTTCTGGCCTGCCATCGGACGCGTCCCCAGGTGGCGGATAGGGGAACGGCCCCCAGATATGGGGCTTATCGGTTTACCGGCGCGGACCAAAACCAGAAGTGGAGACCGCTTCGGCGGTCACACGTGCAGCGGGTCGGCCACCTCTCCAGGTGGCTGACATGACCCGAACCCCGGGTCACCGTCGAGCAACCCGGTCTCCTCACTGAGAGGAGCTGGGGGCCCCGTTTGCCTCCGGGCAAACGAGTGGGGCTAAGAGGAAGGACACTTCGCTAAAAAACCTTTGGCTGCTACGTCTTCTCGCACAAGAAGACGTACCCAGCCCGGCCCCTCCCTATGGAGGGACCATTGTGGGCCCGCCTTTCAGGCGGGAATCGCCGGCGGGGGATTGGTAATGCAGGCTATGCTATTTCCCATGACCCCGCCACTAAGGCGATGTCGGTGTGCCGCTGTTTGGTTTAGTGGGTATTCCCGGCTTAGGCTGGGCGAGTCCCACACACGCCCTTCGGGGTATGGTGCGTAAAGGCATTTCCACAGCGTCAAGAAAAAATAAAAAGGGGGGAGATTGATCTGGATGGAGACTCTTCACGACCAAACTTCCAACACAACATCATTTGGCGCATCGTACCCGGCACACATCGCAACAAACTGCACAGACCCGTCCTCCGCACGGCTTCACCAGACATCATGCCGGAACACGACGAATCGCTTGGCGGCAAGGCCTTGTCTGGTGGGTGGTAACTTCCGCCGGCAGCCGATGTTATGGCCTACCATCTTATGTTATTACATAAGATTTATTTAGTTTAGTTGATTTATTTACTTTATTAAGTATGCACGAATGAATCCTAATAATCCTCAATCATTATAACCATGATATAAATATAACTTCACAAAGTATGACAACGCAAAGATTCGTAAAAACCAAATGATTTATTATACAGAAATTCCCTTCCACGAGGAAATTATTATCTTAACGAGCTCTCATTAGTCGTGGTTAGCTTTTGTTTGGCCCGGACTACACTCGGTTTTGGTATCTTTTTTCTTTTTTATACCTTCGTGTTTTTCTTAATTAAATAATTATGTTATGCTAATCTTGGTCCGTCCTTTTCAAAATAATAGCCCTTTGTCTCCGTATAGTATAGGCATGAATTCTAACAGCCCTTCCCCGTCCCTTCTTCAAAAAAAAAACAACTTTCTGCTTCAAAAATAACGTAAACGTTCCATTCTCTGGAGCATGAAGACCTCTGCTCCATCTACCACAATAATTATGTCCCACCAGAGCTTTCGAAGGTAATTGAAATAAAATTCTTTCGGTTTTCCTTATTTAACTTTTTGCCAGGGCGCTGGCAAGTAAGCCGTCCTCATCCGCGTATTATCCTGCATTTCCATTTTAAAGCAAAACATGAAGCCGAGGTTTAAGTGGGTATTCCATGTAATTCCCTTCAAAAGGTAGCTAAGTTCGTTCCTCTACAGTAACATACTGGGTCGGTAATTAAAAACAGTTTTTCAGCATGCAGCATGAGTTCCGAGAAAGAGGTTTTCCTTGTCCCGTACTATTATATATACCTATACAGAAAAAAGAACAGTTTTTTGTTCCTTTTTTTGTGATACCGGCAACAGAAATACATGAAAATTTCTACGGTGTAACTATCATGGATCATGAAATAGTCTGGTGACAGAGATACGGACAGTAGAGTTTTAGTAATAGGATCACGTTTTTACCATTTCATCATCATCATCATCATCAACCTTTTTATCGTCCCACTGCTGGACACAGGTCTCCTCTCATACAGAGAAGGATTGAGCGTAATCACCACGCTTGCTCAATGCGGGTTGGCGATTTCAGAAATACAAGTCCAGGTTTCCTCAAGATGTTTTCCTTCACCTCCAGTCATTGGTGTCCGAGTTATACTTAGAAAGTACCAGTGGCGAAGGGTGAAATTTTGACAAAGGGAAGCCGGTCCAAAAAAATAAACACTTATACACTTACCTACTGCAGGATATCTTGGAGGAGGTCTTCAGATAAGATTATTATTATTATATTATATTATAATATCAAAAGCCCCACCTTCACCATACAAAAAAAGGACTGATGATTTGATAACAGTGTCTTTCAAGTATGATAAAAGCGGCTTTGAGAAAAGCCTTTTTCGACGTGCATCTCCATACCACACATGCATGCTTGTTAGTAAGTACTAAGTTAAGTACCTATTGTTAGGGAATAAGAGTCAAGAAAAAATAAAATAAAAAATTACAAAAATAATAAAGTGTTAAAAACCGAACCACACAAACACCGATCCAAAACCAACAAAAATATTAAGCAAAAATAAAGCAAATTATACACAATCACAACGTTATTTATATTCTAATGCAATGCGTCTTGTTTTGAAATTTTGTCGTGTTTCCTTTCTTGTAGTGGCGTGGTTTCTTTGTCTCTTTCTAATAGAGGAGAGGAGAAAACTACAAGCCGCTTGGCATTAGCCTATATTTATCAAGTTTTACCGACGGTTAGCGAGCATTAGAAAGAGATGGTCTGACACGCTCTGTCTCTTTTCGCCTCATAGTAAAACGTTGACCGAGGTAAGCTGAAATTCGTCGGGTTCCTTGTACGAAAAATTGAAGCGCTGATTAATTTACGACTATAAAATGAAATGTGATACTTAGGGTATTGCTAAAAATTACGAGTGCTATTGTAAATCGCGCCGGCATTTGATTAATAATACTTTGTTAATGAAATAGAATGTAAATAGTTTTGTATGAATATGGAACTGATTTTTGGAAGGTAACCCGGTGGGAATCGGCTTGTATGGACCCTTCGCCACTGGAAAGTACATATAACTTTAGAAAAGTTACATTGGTACTTGCCTGACCTGGAATTGAACCCGCGCACTCATACTTGAGAGGCTGGTGTTTTAACCACTAGGCCACCACGACTACACATTTACGGAACCCTAAAAACCAGAAATCTCTGTAACACCCAAATACCATTGGACGCGATGGAAACGCTGCACTGTACAATTTCTGAATTTCTTCTGCCTTTGTAAACTGTTGTTGTGAAAAGAATTTTCTCGCTGAGAGCGTAAAAGTCGGATTATATTAGCGCACTTCCAGTTCAGAATAACATAATACAACTGAAGGGATCTTTGTCAGTTTGCTTTGTTTTCATTCTCCCTTGTTTACTTGTCAACCAGAGGGTAAAGATCATAGGAATGTTTCACATTATTAGGTTTAACGACTCGATTGAATTTTTAGTATTTTTTTTTTTGTTGTAATCTGTGTATATAACCCTTGTATATACGGCATTATCTTGTTGGGCGACAATAAAAAAAAAAAAGATGTACAGGTTGTATCTGACATCGTAACGCAAACAGTGTTTAAGAAAATGTGTCGGCTCGACCTTTGAACGTTGCAAGCGTGCCGCCGCACGTGTTTGTGGGTATGACGTTGACCCCTGATGTGAACTCTATTAAATCAGCTGATAGGATAGTTTTTCGAGTTTTGTTCTCATTGCGCTTTTTTGTGTAATTAGCGAATTAATTATTTTTTACTTTAAAATCTTATTGGGTTATAAAAGTAAAGCAATTATGAACGGTCTAAAGTGAAAAATACTACATACATTTTTTTTAAATCATGAAAAAGCCGACGATTAATTCTACCACTGGGGGGGTTCAGAATCATGTACTGGATCCATGGTACTCGTTTGTGCGTCGATGTCAGATACACCCTTTATAACATTGGACAGGCAGGAGACATTTTTCTTCCATAGGTCCAGATAACCACTCTCTCATAATCATAGCCCAATATGTTTTATTTCCATGTTCTGCAATAGTAGGGGGTTGTCCTTGAGTGCACTATATAAGATACAAGGGTGATCACCAATAGGTGCTTGATATTCATTTTAAATTGTCTTAGGTCTGTATTACAGAACGTCACTCAAAACTCAAGCTTTACTTAAGTCTCGTTTGAAGCCTTTTGATTGGTTGAAACTAGTTTAAAGTAATGTTTAAACAGAGATCAATGCTTGAGTTTCTTTCTGGAATACGGACCTAAGCGTTAGCTATGATCACGATCGCTCGTATACTTTTTAAATGTCCGATACTCAATGGTCTCGAAATATGAATTAAATATTTATAAATAATAATAAACTGACAGGCCGAAACTAATAAAACTATGTCCTTTTCTTAATGAAATAGAAAGAAAAAATGTACTGAGTTTGAGAAATGACTTCAGTTTGAGAACATAGGAATCAAGGCCCTTGTCACCCACATTTTTTAAACTATCCTAACCATGAGTACTTAGCGACCGATGCCACTTCTTAACACGAGTGCGGTAAATCAAACGATCCCGCTTTTTATTTGAAAAAAGAACAAAGAGATCCAAATAAACAGGGAGACATTTTCTCAGTACATTCTATTTCCAAGATAAGCTTGATGAAGGTAAATAGACACCGTTTGTCCATTATCATGTATTTATTAGGAGACGCTCTCAACAAATACTTGTAAGTGAGGTATAGCCCTGGGTCTTCTTGGGATTTTGGGAAACTCGATGGGTAAGTAAACAATGTGTTTTTGAGAACGAATTACCGTTGATAAATAAGGGAGGTAACATTGTCTCTATTTTTGGAGAAATAATAAAAATTGCTACCTTGCAGAAATCTGTTGAACTCGTTTTAGAAGTGTTTAGATATAATTGTATCAGGGTTATTTCAGCTGGGGTGCGCCATGAAGCCTTGTCTTTCGATTTTTGCATTTATTCTATCCCAATCCCCTATTTAAGGTCATCTAGCTAGGAGGAATTGTCTCAATCTTTTTTTGACTCGACTATTCCACCTACCATCGGACCATCGACAAATATAGTCAGTCAAACACGTACGGCGACTTAAAATTTAAAGCAGCTTCAAATAATCTTTTTAACATCATCGTGCATAGCTGCGACTTTCAGAACACGATTTCGCATATCAATTATGACCTTTATATTGTAGTTGGCCAGCCTATCCTTTTATTTTTTTATTTTTGTGGATGAGAAATCATCAAATGACGCGCTGGGCGGAGCGATTGGGCGTGTCAGACTTTTACTGACTAAAACTTACTCATATTCCTTCACTGGCCTGTGCTCTAGAGCCACGGTTTCTCTTTCAACCGATCCGCAGCCATGACAGACATCAGTCTTCGTAAACCCCACGACGATGTGCTGACATCTCTTTCTATCCCAGCTACCTGAGCCTGCGCCTATGGTGGTCAGGAATTCGATGTTATCTCCCGGCCAGAGCGTCTCCCACGGCGACTTGAGGCTTGAGGGCATTTAGATTCCAGCTGTATCACTTGTTCCGCCTCCTCCTTTCAGCATCACTGCTTCGCAGTATGAGGTGACGGCCTGCCATGCACTCTCGCTCCGGACCATAGCCTAGACCAGGGCCGGATGCGAGAGATCGCCGCCACAAGAGCACGGCGGTGCTCCGCCCAAGCCGGGCAGACCTCCACCGTATGCTCCACCGTGTCTTCAGGACGATCACCACAATGGTGATGAGTTTCCACTCACCTTATCAAGAACAGGAATCTCCCGATACAGCCGCATCCTAAGTCAAGCGCAAGATGATGGTGCCGTAGCGCCTCTGTAGCCACTCCTCAAAGACCCTGACTTATCGCCGCTATTTTGGCGCCCCACCAGTCCTTAGTACATTAGGTAAAATATATTCTGATTTTCATTCGCAGAGATTTTTAAGCTTCCCAGCAAACAAGGATTGGCAAGAACCCTCTAGAGAGCTCCCATAAATAATACCAAACAAAAATAAAGTACTTCTTATTCCTTACTTGCTAGAATAAAAGCAACTACAATGATAAAGAATAGAAAGTCAACAAAAATTGGCCAATTGCAAATCGCATACGAAGGGTTTCGTATCACCTCATAGTGCACACTATCTATATTCTATCTATAATAATAATAATAATAACATTATCTCTGGTTGCTCTCGTTTAGCTAACGGCGAGTATTTGCACAGACATAACCAAGTAGCTAGGATTATCCACCAGCAACTTGCTTTGAAATATAAACTTGTGGATTCTGAGGTACCGTATTATAAGTATGTGCCCGACCCAGTTCTTGAAAATGGCCATGTCACGTTATACTGGGATCGATCTATCATTACTGACAGGACTATTGTTGCCAATAAGCCTGATATAGTGGTGATAGATCGATTAGCGCGCCTCGCAATGATTGTCGATGTTACCATTCCACATGACGGGAATCTCGTGAAAGCTGAGAAAGAGAAACAAATTAAATATCTCGACTTGGCGCACGAGGTTGTCGACATGTGGAATGTGAACTCGGCAGTCATTGTACCGATTGTCGTATCGGCCAATGGTTTGATAGCCAAGAGCCTCGACCAACATCTATTGAGGCTCTCGTTAGGCAGTTGGATCAAAGGCCAGATTCAAAAGGCAGTACTCCTCGATACGGCCCGCATCGTGAGGAGGTTTCTGTCTCTGGAGCTCTAACCACCGGTAGCTTGGACCCCGCTCCCGCCATCGGTGGAACACTATTTTTTATATTTTTAAATGTTTTTATGTTTTTTTATAAATATTTAAAAATGTAAATGAATATGTATATGTATAAAAATAAACGAAATAATAATAATAAAAATGTTTTATTGAAAAAAAATTTTTACAAATTATAACCTACGAATATATTAGAGGAACTACGTTACAAACAATCAAAGTGAGCCCTAACGTCTAAACTAGGCCGAGCCTGTATCATAGACGTTAGTGTACATTAAATATAAATGCAAAATAACATGTGCGCTAAAAATAATTAGGTTATTAATACACAATTTAATTTAGGTTTAAAATGAAGGTAAACATAAGCCATAAGAAAAAAGAAATAGTTCGTTTTTTTACAGAGTACCTTCATTGAATTACTTTTCAAATAATCACACATAAAGTTTGAACTTAGGGTAAAATTGTATTGCTTCCTTTTTTTTTTTTTTTGTAAGTTGAAGTAACAGAGATTTGGTTTTTAATAGTTGATGAAATATAACATTGAAGATCTATTAACTCCTTAACATTAAATGTTTATGTTGTTTTTAAATTGGATAAACGATGATGATTTAATTAGAATAATTTATTACTTAGTCTAAAAGTATGGGTATATATCGACAAAAGTGAATACAAAAATCACTGAATACACAAAAAGTAATAAACGTTGTTAGATCGGTCACGGTCTGGCGCACAGGTAAGTGTAGGAACACAGGTGGGTTTAGTCAGTAAAAGTCTGACACACTCTTCCGCTTTGCCCAGAGTGGGAAAGGTCATTTGATTATTTGCCATCCAAAACAAAAAAAAGGTCGGTCGCGCTCATGCGAATACAATGCTCTTTCGCCATCCAACAAAAATGCTCAACTTCGCTAAAGAAAATTTCACTTCAATAGTTTAGTTAAAAACAAAAAAAACAGTAAAAACACTTTTCGTTGATTCTCACCCAAGACAGCTCTTTTTTTGCGGGGTTGATGTTTTTATTTTATTTTTATTATTTACTATTATGGCGGCTTTAATAGTACGAGTATGGAGTGAGAATTTCAAGTGCACCAAATTCCCGTTACAGACAGACGGACAGCGGAATCTTATTAAAAGCGACCCCTTTGGTACGGAACCCAAACTAGATACTCTGCCAAGTACTGAAAGACAAGAACCTTACATATTTCGAATTATTTCTTGTTACGTGAGTATGGCTCCCGTAGGGGATATGTCTGCCTAATTGTTGAGATAACCGACACTTTTCAAGTACTCAAGCTTGGGCTTCAAGTGAGAACGTTTAGTAGAATTTCTTGAAATACTTAGCTGAGTTCTTCTTTGGCGTTTTATGTTACTGGTCGTAATTGGAGGAATGTTATAGGTATAGAAAAATCTATATTATGATTTTTTTTTTTATATTTAAGTCTATGCGGTTTCTAATGCTATATGTTTAATCAGAGTATGTAACTTATTCGTCAACTCATCTACTTAATGGGATTGAATTAAAGCCATGTTTGAAAAATAGTTTCTCCAGCCTCTCAAGTATGAGTGTGCGGGTTCGATTCCAGGTCAGGCACCAATGTAACTTTTCTTGTATTTATCTTTCTAAGTATATCTTGGACACCAATTACTGATTACAAGGTGAAGGAAAACATCTTGAGGAAACCTGGACTTAAAGTCTGAAATCGCCATCCCGCATTGAGCAAGCGTAGTGATTACGCTCAATTCTTCTCTGTATGAGAGGAAACCTGTGCCCAGCAGTGGGACGATAAATAGGTTGATGATGAGTTTCTCTAGAGAGAAACGGGAGGTCAGAGAGCACTAGTGTGTGTGCAGACACAGAATTACTCCCTCTTCTGCCACTCTCATAGTCCGATAGGACGACAATCCGTCACGAAGGTAAAATATCAGGTGTAGAACCATCGTTTTAACATGCTTTCCAACTGGAGTATAACACCACCCACTTCCAAACTTCAGGTTTTTACTAAAATACGCATGTTTAATGGAAAAATCCAACAACTGTTAAGCCAACCGGGAAAACGGACCACGGACCCCACGCTCAGCATTTGCGCTTGTTAACACACAACTAAAGGGAATGTATTTTTGTCATGTCACGTTTATAAATATGGCGGCCGGCATATGAATGCGTGAACCGGTAGAGGTTCTATGAAAATACGAAAAACGATGTTATGCAGACCCATTCCGGTTAAATTCCATAATGGGTCTACTTTTACGATCAAGGTAACAGTGATTTTTGGGGATAATAGCATTATCGTGTAGGTAGATACATTTTATGGATTTCGTCATTTCATAAGGCCTGCAAGATTCATATTTGTATCTGTTTGTATTCAGATAAGTTATTTGTCGCCTCATTATCCTCACAAATTTATTATCATTATCCATGTCATCGGGGTTTCTATCTGAACAGACAGTTTATTAGGAAGAATTGAAGAGCGTGCGCTTTGGAGAACTGTCTTAAGTAATTTTGACTTATGAAAAGTTCTGATCCTCAGCTTAATTTCAATAAATTATTTTGACTTTAAAGTATTTCCCATAAACCCTATCACACACTTTATCTTTCAAATGTCTGCACACATACACTAGTGCTCTCAAATCTCCCGTGCCGTCTATGCAGAATGACCATCCCCAATGCTAAGATCATTACGTATGCACATGATACCGCGGTCATAGTCTATGGTCCAAATTGGGATACTGTTAAGCATTATGCAGAGGCAGCAGTAACAAATATAATGCAATGGCTCAACCAAAACCTACTCACCCTCAACTGCGATAAAACGACTTTCATCCCATTCGCTATCCGGTGTAACAACTTACCCGAGAAACATTTTTCCCTGAAAGCACATAACTGCTCCAATCAATCTGCACATTGCTCATGTCCGACAATTACAAAAACTGACCATATAAAATACCTGGGTGTCCAAATAGACGGTGGACTACGATGGGATAAACAAGTTGCCATTTCTTCTAGAGCTATTAAACTACTCCATATTTTCAAATCCCTTAGAATCCGTTGCTCCCGAAACGCTGAAGATGCTTTATTATGCTGTATGTCAAACTGTTATTGGATATTGCATAACGGTATGGGGTGGAGCAATAAAACCAGTCTCTTAAAGATTGAAAGAGCGCAAAGGGACGTGCTAAAGGTGATGTCACGCAAACCTTTTCGGTATCCTACAACTCAACTATACGCTGACTGCAAAGTACTTTCCGTGCGCCAAATTTTTGTACTGGAGGCAACCATTAGGAAACATCCTAGCGTTCCCCAAGCTGACCCCACAAAAAGAAAGCAATTACCGATAGGTACCCCCCATTAAAACTAGCTTTGCACGACACCGATACTATATTTACACACACACACACACCCACACACCCACGCACACACCCACACCCACACGCCCGCACGCACCCACGCAACACACACACACACACACACACACACACACACACACACACACACACACACACACACACACACACACACACACACACACACACACACACACACACACACACACACACAGGAAATTGAAATTTTTGGCATTACCACGACCAATCCTTTAGGTTGATCGACTCAGTCCACTATTAAATAAAAGCGATGAATCACTGTCTCTCAAGATATAGGCTACCGTCTAGTTTGAGAGGCAGTGTTTCCTCTTTTGGTGCACAAAACAGTTATATGTAGGTATGTATAAACCATGTATCCTTGGATCCTTTCTTGATGATATAAACATTATTATTATTAATCTTTCAAAACCTTTAACACATTTGGCAAAATTTAAATAAATAGACGAGTTCTTGATCTTAACCATAACAAATATTCGCTATGTAAGTGCCTAGCCATGGGGAGTAATTCATTAAAAACAACTAAAGCTGCGCCTTTTAGAGCTAGCGTAGCGTAGAAATTTACTTACTTTGTTTATACTGAGTTAGCTTTCGCCTGCGGCTTTGCTCGCGTACACAAAAAGAAGTGTTTTTCGTTGGTAACTAACAGTCTGTGTTCCGATTTTTAGCTTCCTACTTTGTAAACTAAGAAAAAATCCAAATAAAATTTCAGCCCCTCGTTTAAGGAGCTGGTAGCAGATAAAAAAAAAGATGCACGATTAAAAAGAGATAAAAAGTAACCACATCTTTTCCGTATGATGGTATAAAAATCATCCATGTTTTTCTCTGCTGAAGCACTGCAGTGGCGCGACAGTCAGAACCGTATCTTGAATGCATTATCATATTGCACTCGCAGATAGGTCTATTATATAAAATTCTAGTCTTATTTTAATGAAATTTCGTACATACATTCGTTAGGCATGAGAATAGATTTTTATCTATTTTTTTATATTACTACTACTTACGCGGGTAAACCGCGGGGCGGAGCTAGCATTTCTATAGCAAAATAAGCATTATATAACAGGTCTACAATGTTCCTACTGTTGGCATTCAGGTCTCCTCTCTGTAATAGTGTGTAGACCATAATTCACCATAGATACACAGTGTGAGTTGTGGCTTCACTGTTTTTGTTTTATCTCGGTGGTAGGCTTTAACATCGGCTGCCGGCAGAAGTTACCACCCACCAGACAAAGTCTTGCCGCCAAGCGATTTGTTGTGTTCCGGCATGATATCCGGCGAAGTCGTACGGAGTCTGGGAGGGTCTGAGCAGTTGTGATATGTGCCTGGTACGATTCGCTAAATGTTGTTGTGTCAGGAGTTTGGTCGTGGAAGGTCCCGAGATCAATCTCCCTCTGGCGCACCTCGCTCAACTGCCGTCTTCTTTCCTATTCACTCAGTTTTTTACCTACACTCTCCTCTACGTTAGCATGTAAACTGGTACTTTCTACAAACAACATAGATTGTCTTCATTATTATCTAGCAGTTGCACCGAGCAGCACTATTGCACGTCTTATTTTGGCATGCACCCGCTTGGCATCCTGCCGAGATGGTCATAGAGTACGGTACATATCAGCACTGGACGCGAGTAATTTATGAACCTCTTTAAAATAGCAGTAATATGATCAAATAAAGGTTTGTTTTTTGGTAGAATCCTAGTGTCCAGATTAGTCTTATATTATTATTAGTATCCTATCAAAAGACTTAGATTGAGAAGAAACTGAGAACATTTTACTTTTGTAATGTTCTGTGAGCTGTTTAGACTAATTTTATTTATATTTATTTTCCAAGGCCAAGGTGGCTGCCAGGAAGCTTGGAGTTATCGCAAAGGTCCGGCGGTACTTCACACCAGGGCAGCTTCTAATGCTGTACAAAGTATAGGTCCGTTCGTGTGTGGAGTACTGCAGCGACATTTGGGCTGATGCTGCAAAATTTCACCTGGCCACTTTGGATTCGGTGGAGAGGCGTGGGACGAGGCTGATTGGCGGACCAAATTTAATTGAAAGCGGTCTCCAAAGCCTAAAGCACAGGCGTAGAATAGCCAGCCTTTCAGTGTTCTATAGGATTCATTTTGGTGAGTGTGCGAAGAAATTGCATGATTTAGTTCCCCCATCTCCATTCCACTATCGCACGACCCATCACACGACGAGTTTCCACCCTTACATCGTTAACACCACTACGATTCGGACGAAGCGTTTCGCCTCCTCTTTCATACCACATACATCGAGGGACTGGAACAATTTGCAAGCGGCGGTGTTTCCGTCGGGCTACAATTTGAGTGTCTTCAAGGCTAGAGTGAATAGGCTCTTAATAAACTAGTGCGTTTTACCATCATCGATTGCGTCACTAATTACCATCAGGCGGGATTGCCGTCAAGCGCTAGTTTATAATTTATATAAAAAAATAATGTAATTTATTTATTTTATTATATTATTTAATTATTTATTTGACTGTATGGTTAACGCAGTGGTGCTATTGACTGCTGCGCTGCGTATCGCGGGTTCGATACCCGTACGGAACAAATATTTGTATGACCTATAAGTAGGTAGTTGTTCCGGGTCTGGATGTTTGTGTATGTGAGTTTATATGTTCGTAAACGCACCCACGATACAGGAAAATTCCCTGTATGGGGCAACATATAAAAACAAGTTTGCATTTCAATTATTTCTCATATCTTTTGATTAATTTGCAGCTAAAATGCTGAAAACAAATGTTAACACATTTGTCAATCGATTCGATTCTGTAAAAATCTCACAGTGAAAAGTTAAATGAAGTGTGCTTGAAATGAGTTGTCAATAGTATCTTCTGCTTAATGTGGTTAATATTTTTTAAATTTTAATTATTCGACTTAGATTTTTTTGATATTTAATGAATAAGAAATAGTTCCTAATTTGGGTCTGTCATTTTAATTGGAAACTAGAATTATCTCTATTTTTCTCGGTGGTAGGCCATAACATCGGCCGCGGGCAGAAGTTACCACCCACCAGACAAAGCCTTGCCGCCAAGCGATTTGTCGTGTTCCGGCATGATGTCTGGTGAAGCCGTTCGGAGGACGGGTCTGAGCAGTTGTGTTGCGATGTGTGCCGAGTACGATGCGCCTAATGTTGTTCTGTTGAGAGTTTGGTCGTGGAGGGTCTTCAGATCAATCTCCCTTTGGCGCAACATCGTTGGTCGTGTTGTTGGGTTTAACATTGCACATCACATCGCTCAACTGCCGTCTTCCTTTCTATTCGCTCAGTTTTTCTGAGTGAATAGTCTCTTAATAAACTAGCGCGCTTTACCATCAACGATCGCATCACTGCTTACCATCAGGCTAGATTGCGGTCAAGGGCTACTTTATAATAATAAAAAAAAAAACATATTCTTAGGCTAAATTTTATTTTCATGAGACAGATGAACACCATATTTTTGTACGCCTACTGGCATAACACAGCGCCCTATTATTATATATATACTAGCTGACCGGCAAACGTTGTTTTGCCATATAAATAATAGATTAAATTACTAAAATGGCTATTAAAAAATAAGGGTTGATCGTAGAAGGATGAAAATTGGGGATTGTATGTATTTTTGTATGTTGTATCATAAAAAAATAGAAATTAAAAATTTTGTCTAAAAAATAAAAAAAAAAATTTAGGGGTGGACTACCCCTAACATTTAGGGGGATGAAAAATAGATGTTGGCCGATTCTCATAGATACCGGTTAAGCACAAAAAATTTCATCAAAATCGGTCGAGCCGTTTCGGAGGAGTTTAAAGCCGAACACCGTGACACGAGAATTTTATATATTAGACTAGCTGACCGGCAAACGTTGTTTTGCCATATAAATAATAGATTAAATTACTAAAATGGCTATTAAAAAATAAGGGTTGATCGTAGAAGGGTGAAAATTGGGTATTGTATGTATTTTTGTATGTTGTATCATAAAAAAATAGAAATCAAAAATTTTGTCTAAAAAAAAAAAAAAAAAAATAGGGGTGGACTACCCCTAACATTTAGGGGGATGAAAAATAGATGTTGGCCGATTCTCATAGATGCACCGGGTAAGCACAAAAAATTTCATCAAAATCGGTCGAGCCGTTTCGGAGGAGTTTAAAGCCGAACACCGTGACACGAGAATTTTATATATTAGATATTTGCTAACCTATGTTAGCAAATAAAATGATTTGATTTGATTTCTTCTTCTTCAGTCTATAGAAGTCCACTACTGGACAAAGGCCTCCCACAATGACCAGTCTTGTGCTGCGCGCATACATCGGCTTATCGCGACCCTCACCAGCTCATCGGCCCACCGTGAACCTTCCTGCCCCATAGGCCATCGGTTCTACGAGCAATCAGCCCCGCCCACTGCCACTTAATTTTAGCGACTCGAAGAGCTATATCGGTGACTTTGCGTTTTCTGCGGATCTCCTCATTTCTGAATCGATCGCGCAGAGAAACTCTGAGCATAGCTTTTTCCATCGCCCTTTGTAACAATAGTGTTATTCTCTAGCATTAATTGCAATGATAGCTCATTTCACTGAAGTTTTTACATGATTTTTATCAACTTCACTTGTATGTTTGCTTGGTTGTTTGTCCGTCTCTAACTCAATTTTTTTTTCAACCTTACATTAATTTGTGCAAGCAAAGTATTTTTTGGTTTAGATTTAGTTTTAGTTACTTGGCATTTGCTAGCATTTGCTATTCTTATCAAATGCTAAAATTTGTAATGATGAATTTGTGATGATGATTTACTAAAACAAATGACAATGATGTTTGTAAAAACAAATGTCCACTACTTAAGCGTTCGTATTCTCTGTATATTATTTAAAATAAATATAGTTTAAAAAACTAAAAAGACATGCTTTTAAAGAATATCAAACTAGTATTTTTAACTTTTTAGTTTAATATTCTTTAAAAACATGTTTTTTTAGTTTTTTAAGCTATATTTTACTAGATATACATATTTACATAAGCGCATTGCTATGTACTATAAATATGCACTACATATTAATTATTCAGCAAAGAAAGAATAATTATTTATTGTAACTAGTTCAGGAAGATCATCAAACTAAGCTTAATCCAACACAATTAAAAATAAAAACAAATTATACATAAAATAGTAACATAAAAACAAACAGAAAGTCCTATATGAGGCTAAAAGGCTCCTATTTCAGCACATACTTCGATATTTAAAAAAGTAATAATTAATAAATATAGTTGGATAAAAACAATATAATACACTATTATGACGTTATTAACTTGGAGCATCATCCACGAAGGGGAAGCTATAAAAAGCTAGTAAAAATGAATCCTACAACCACAACATTCTTGATTAATTTTATCGTTGTAAAATACTAATTAAATTATGTTACATAAAAAGCTATTCAAAATATGTTTTGCACGTTTAAACTGAGCTATTAAAATATACCTAATTGCATTGTCAGCGATTCAATTAAACGCTTATTGTTGGCTCAGCGTAGATTTAAAGCCATTTTCACACAATTTACTTTGAAGTAGAGCGACGTGGAGGTTTGTCTCACTCCAGCCTTAATTGCGTGATAAACTGTAAGCCACAATATTTTACACTGATTTACGTTTAACGTTAAATACAAGGGTTTAGCCGCTTAGGAAATAATTACTTACATACCAACTTTATATTAAACAAGTTATTAAGGGACAGGAATTAGGTATGAAACGACGTTTTTGTAAGGAAAAACTCGTGACCACGGTTGTTATAACAGATACGTGTGTTCAACAAAAAGGATCTAGCCAACATGCTGCTATTCTAACAGCCTGGCACAAAAACTTTATTCGTTAGGGAATATAAACAATAACTTGTATTGTATGAAAAGAGAATATACTTGCCCCAAAAAGGCGAAACGGTACTTTAAAAAAATATTTTTTTTTTATAGGTGACTGATACGATTTTAATCTATTGTTTTGGGGGCACGCGGAACTCCGCTGTAATAAGTTAATCCTAGGTATTATTTAGAAATCAAGTTTGTATGCATGGATTTATGTTTGTTACTTTTTCACGCTAAAACTGAAGGAATTTGTATGAAATTTGGCTTACAGATATTTTATAACTACACGTATGATTAATAAATATGACATTATACCCACAGAATCTACACTTATGTGGGTGATCCCCAAAGCATAATAAACATAATTGCCTAATGGCAATTGGAATATTTTGAATTTTATGCAATAATGTCTAAAAAAGTACATCAGTGAACAGAAATTATAAGAGTTATATATAAAAAAGGTGTACATTTTTCTCAACTTCATTGCATAAAATTCAAAGTGTGTCAGTGGCCTTATACCTACATACATATATCTGGAATTATCGACGCATTCGAAAATAAACTTCATGTGAGTCATTTATAGACAAACTAATATAAATTAAAATTGACGATTCACCAGTTTCCGGCGAGTAATTTCGTGCGAATCGACTAAAAGCCCGTATGAAATACTATTTATAAAACTTGGCCATTGCTATTTTGTTCATCGAAACGATAGGTCGTATTGTTGAATGTTTATTATAAAACTAAAGAACCTCAATAATCAGTTTATAAGTGATTTCAGGTAGAACATGACAGAAAACCTCAATTGTTGAGAGTATGTTGTAATTTCAAACATAAAAAACTAACTAATGTAAGCCACGTCGTTGAGTATGACACTCAAATATAACGTAGCTTTCTATTGCTAAAAGATTTTTTTAAAATCGGTTCAGGGGGTTACTATGACGTGTTAAATAATACTAATAAATTATATTTCGCACGTTTTGTTAACTTTTGGTTAAAATGGCTAAGTAGTTCACACACTTGTTTGGCATCTCAATTCCTGTCATCCTTAGAGTTTGGTTCGCTACCCCAGTCCTTAACAACTGGAATTACCCACCTGCTCCATGAATCAAGTAGCACCGTGGAACCCAAAAATTATAGGCCAATCACTTGTCTACTAACGGTTTATAAAGTTCTTACACCCATTTTGATAGCTAAAATAAACAAACATCTTAACATTAACTACATCATGTCGTGTCATATAACCTACAAAACAAGAAATATAAATTAATAAAAATGTGAAAATGTGTTGACTAGATCTGCCACAAGACAACGTGCACGCTCACCATCGCCGGACTCGTTGCTCAGCTCCGCCTCGCCGCCGCCGGTCTCCAGCGAAACTGTAAGCGCTGTGACGACCCCGGCCGCGGCAGTTGCGTCGAGCTCGAGCGACGAGTATTTCTCTCCGTGTACGACGCCACCACCTGCTCGCTGACAGGGAGGACGCCGGCCGCCGGGCCGCTTAGGACCTCGAGGCCCGTCGGTTTCTGACAGGGTCCCAGCCCCTGGCGGAAGTGTGCAGCGCATGAGATGTACATGTAGCGGTACCTACAAAACGCCACAAAATGAACGACGCGTCATACTGACGTCACACGAATTCTACATCTCGCAATCAGAGTTTACCGTGCAATTAGCATACATACAACTTGCCAATTTCAACCATTGGGCAAGTGCCCGCCAGACATAACACCCGTCTGGTTGGAGGATCCTCCCTTTTCTATGGAGGATGAGTGAACTTTACTCCCTGTTCCTCACGCACAATTCATCAATGAAAATGTCATGCGCTCTTACTATGGGGCTACAGAGGGAGGGAACAACCTGACCGCGTACCGTGTTCGAATGCTCTCTCTGTTTCAGGTGCTTGAACGGGCTGTCAACGTTTCGGCACAATGACTGTCGGATCAGGTACAGGTTATCCAGCGTAATCATAATATGTTGGATGATACTGCGCTTGATTACCTGCGAAATGAAATGCAGAGTCGCCTTGTCATCGCTCACCAGTTGCAGGCTGCGATTCGGGAATATCTTTACATGTCGGCAGAACTCAGACTACGCCTGCCACGTTTGCCCATGCACAACAGAAATGGGGTACTGATGGCTGCTCTGGATGCGCAGTTATCAAATTTATTTATTATTTATTTATTTATTTATCACTCTAACAACTGTCCTTACAGGCCTTAACCTAATGCGACAGTGCAGTTATCCACTAATGCATAAATATACACTAATTCTTAAATATAACTAACAATATTTAATAAAACTCTTGCGAGTTCCCTTCGAGAACCCAAACCGAACTTGACGCCCTGGATCAGAGGGTCCGTACGCCGCTAAATGCAAATCGATTGCATCACCCACGGTCATCGGTTATGAGCCTGTATATCCCGCGAAAATGTAGAGGTCCTGGCTTTTTAAACGCTACGACTCTCCACAATCGCGATATATGCAGTATCCGGGAATATTTTCTAGAAACCGACGTGGGGATGCATGGAGATGTGGTCGCGGTTGACAAGGGTCTCCTCACTCTGCTCTCCTTGGCTAAATAGAACTGGCGCAAACTAGTAGTGCTTGACACAAATGATCGCATGGAGGTATGGAAGAGCAAAGAGCTTCACGGACACTTTATCCGAGCCCTACACGGGCCTGATGAAGATATACAAGCGTCCGTAGCCTGGTTACGTTTTTGTGACCTTTTTGGGGAAACTGTAGGTTTTTTGTGTGCTATAGGGATGTTTCCTGGGTAAAAAAAAATGATTATATTTAGTCCGAGTCCCAGCGGTCCAAGAATACACTCAGAAGGCTGTTCAGGCTGGCCCGTATTCGTTTCATGAGAGATGCACAGCGCTTTCGCATGATGGCATGGAAACTATCCACTCTTTTCTCTACAAACATTGTTGAAGCGCTGCAGCAGCGCCGTAGTCCGAACAGTATTCTGAACGCATTATTATATTGGACTCGCAGAGCGGTGTATGTACGTTGCGCGTACTTAGTCCAGAGGTTGCAAGTGTAGAAAAACTGACAGGAGGCCTTAAATAAAGTCACCTTGACTTGCTCGGTACACCGTGCAAACCTGCGGGCCAGCATGTTACAGAGCCATTGGCAAAACCATGATGGTTCCAATGTTAAACAAAGATGGAGCTAAACAGTAGTGTAATTGTTGTTGAGCAGACACGTATTCGGACATATAGAGCAATGGATTAGCAACACGCGAAATGATTCCAACTGACAGTAATAGTGTTTTACGCAATTGGGGTGCAGGTTGATTAGCGCTATCACCTTTTCACAACAATTTAATGATGATTTTAACATGTACATTATGCACATGCACATTTAACATAGTAGGGCCCAGTAGATCCAGAGATTACCCCTTAACAACTTCACAAACCTTTTTATAATAACTACAAGGTAGGTATAGACGGAACTTCACAATCATTGTAAACCGAACGATTAACCCAGTTGAGCGATTGACTGCTGCGCTGCGTGACACAGGCTCGATTCCCCCACGGAACAAATATTTGTTTGGCCTACAATTAGTTGTTTCGGGTTTGGATGTTTGTGTATGTGACTTTATATGTTTATACACGCACCCACGCTACAGGAGAAATTCCTAGTGTGGGGCAATGTTAGAAAAAGAATAGGATTATGTGTATAAAAAAAAAATATCCAACTAAAAAAATCCTCGTAGTCTTGGTGGCCTAGTGGTTAAAACACCAGCCTCTCAAGTATGAGTGTGCAGGTTCGATTCTAAGCCAGGCAAGTACCAATGTAACTTTTCTTAGTTATATGTACTTTCTAAGTATATCATGAACACCTATGACTGATTAAAAGGTGAAAGAAAACATCTTTAGTAAACCTGGACTATCAAGTCTGAAATCGCCAACCCACATTGAGCAAGCGTGGTGATTACACTGAATCCTTCTCTGTTTGAGAAGAGACTTGTGCCCAGCAGTAGTGCGATAGAAGGTTGATTATGTAAATGTAAGTAAAGAATAGTGCCGAAATTGCGATGGATTATTGTCTTACGCCAGCAGTACAACGAATCCGCAAGTAGTAGGAGCATGGCTGCAATCTGTAATAGAAACACTAAATCAGGAAATTGATTCACATCCTCATCCATACGTTGAGTGCCAAAAAATGTGGCACGGAAGTGCAAATAAACGCTTGTTCCGTATCCCGACGATAAGCTCTACTTTGCCGCTTATTTGATTTACCGCCAGTCTCGGCAAACGACTCCAACTTGCGAGGATAAATTTGCCCTCATGGGTTTTGAATCACAGGTGTCACAAAGAAGAAAAGGCTTCTGTTCTACTATTTCTTGTCGGATTTCCGAACAGTCTATAAACAGAGAAGTTTATATTTTAACGTGGGTTTTTGTTTGTGATATAACTGGTACTTAACTATACCTACCTTAGGTTTTTTTTAATAATTATAAACTAGTACTTAACCACAATCCCGGCGTATGGTAAGCAGTTACGCAACCGTTGATGGTAAAGCGGGCTAGTTTATTAAGCCTATTCACTCAAAAAAAAAAGCTGAGAGAATAGGAAGGAAGACGGCAGTTGAACGAGGTGATGCAATGTTATACCCAACAACACGACCAACGATGTTGCGCCAGAGGGGAATTGATATGGAGTCCCTCGATGACCAAACTATCGACACAACAATATTTAGCGCATCGTACCCGGCACACATCGCAACACAATTGCTTAGACCCGTCCTCCGTACGGCTTCGCTTGGCAGCAAGACTTTGCCTGGTGCGTGGTAAGTTCTTCCGGCAGCGGATGTTATGGCCTACCACCGTTAGTAATTGATATTAGCAGTTTTTTGTTCAGCAGATGGAATGGTAACATGGGGACATTATGTTGTAATTATGTGAAAAATAAATAAGATGCAGTACCTCTTCTGGGATCCTGTTGTATATGTTTCAAATACAATCCAATATAATTCATTCTTCGTTTATTCTCATTTTATGTTTAATAAAATACTCTTTATAAAATCACATTACGTCACATCACGTATTATAATTTCAGTATCTATAAGTAACCAAACCAAACCATTCTTTGCGACCGCATTTTTACAACTACTACAAAACAAAAAAACATTTTTCTCCTGTCTACCGAATCTATCTTCTAAACTTGAATTCATTTTCTTTATAATTATCAGCCAGAGACAATATTAAAATTCAACCTCAACATCACCTCTGAATTTTATATTGTCTCAAAATAAAATTTTCATCAACTGCATAAACTCCGAGACATAACTTTCAAACAGCCTGTATATAACTTCAATACATAACTTTAAACAGCCTATATATTACTTCAATACACAACCTTTAACAGCCTATATAAAACTTCAATACATAACCTTTAACAGACTATATAAAACTTCAATATATAACCTTTAACAGCTTATATAAAACTTGTAACCCCCTCTATACAAAACAACTCATATAAAACTTCAATTCAACATCTATAACACTTCAACTAACTATCTATAGCGTCAACAAACTCCCTATCTATAGCGTCAACAAACTCCCTATCTTTTTTTTTTTTTTTTTTTAACGAGTGGAAATGCCTTTACGCACCATACCCGTCGCTAGCTAGGCGACGAGCGTGTGTGGGACTCGCCCGGCCGAAGCCGGGAATACCCACTAAAACCACCCGGTTACCGTCGGGCCCTGTGTTGAGAGTGTCACGGGGCCGACCCGAAGGCCAAGTACTCCGTGCCACTCTCAGGGCTTGCCGGCCCTCCCCTGTAGGGCCGGTTTCCGCGCCAAAGGGGGATTACCCGGTAACGGAATAATCCCCAGACGTGGTGACCGTTGTGCAATGCACGTGCGGGAGCTACCCGCACGCGCTGGTCACACCCTGGGGCTAAAGGAGACGGGGGTTCGTCCCCCGCCTTCTTCGCCCCACCCGTCTACGCCGGAGGGGAGCGGCAAGTACGTCCTCTTCCCGCTCCCTCTCCGCAGCCTCCTTCTGCAAGAGGACGGTCTCGCAGAAGGAGGCGGCAGCCTCCCATGCACTCTCCCTTTCAACCATGGCTCGCACCATGGTTGCCAGGGAGAGGCGTCCGCCTCCGAGCGCCGCAATGAGGTCGCGGCGCTCGTTTCGCCAGGCCGGGCACTCCACCAGGGTGTGCTCGGCCGTGTCGTCGGGGGAGTCGCAGTGATGACACCGCGGTGACTCCTCCCGACGGGCGACCCGGTGCAGGTAGTGACCGAAGCAGCCATGTCCGGTCAGTACCTGCACTAGGCGGAAGGTAAGGCTGCCATGCCGGCGACCAACCCATCCCTCCAACACCGGACGAATCGCTCCAATCGTCCGGTGGCCGGCAGCTGGGGAGCGGAGCGCCTCCCTCCACCGGCTCAGGGCCTCCCCCTGAGCCGCTAATCGGACCCGCCTTACTTCCTCGAAGGCGGGTCGTTCCCCCCGTTCCCGGGCCGCGACACGGTGTCGATGCACCTGGGACAGAACCAGGGCATCGACCTCCCACGGGGGCGTGCCCGCGAGCACGCAGGCCGCCCCATGACTGACCGTGCGGTATGCCCGCACGGTCCGTATCGCGATGACCCTCTGCGGCCTCCGCAGCAGGGCCACTGTGCGCCGGGAAAGGCGCTCCGCCCACACCGGGGCTCCGTAGAGTGCCATCGACCGCACCACTCCCTGGTACAGCCGACGGCACGCCGAATTCGGCCCCCCCAAGTTGGGGAGGAGCCGTCCGAGTGCGGCTGCGATAGAGCACAGCCGCGGAGCGAGGAGCCTAAAATGCTCCTCGAAATTCCAGCGGGGATCCAGGATCAGGCCGAGGTACTTGATGTGCACCTCGACGGGAACCCGGACCCCCTCCACTCGGACACGAAGCCCCGGTGGGGTTCTGCGTCGCGGGGCGTGGAAGGTCATGGCCCTCGTCTTCTCGAGGGCCACTTCCAGCCCCAGGAGGCGGATGCGCCGGACGACCAAGGAGGTGCCGACCGACGCGAGGTGGACCGCCTCCTCCCACTCGCGCGCCCTGGCCGCGACTAGAGTGTCATCTGCGAAACAGACGACGTCCATCCGCGGCAAGAGCGCGCCCCGCAGAACCCAATTGTACCCCAGGTTCCAGAGCAGGGGACCAAGCACTGATCCCTGGGGTACTCCGACAGATACGGTCCACGACTGGACGCGACCCTCTGCGTCCTCGTACAGGACCCTCCTCTCACGGAGGTAGTCCCGCACGAGGGCGCAGAGGTAGAGGGGCACTTCGTGATATTTCAGTGCCGCCTCTATGCATTCGTGGGGGAGGGTGTTGAACGCGTTCGCGATGTCTAACGACACCGCGACGACACCCTCACCCCTCGCTGTGGCCGCCTCAGTCCACCTCTTGAGGCGAGCAACCGCGTCCATCGTGGACCGGCCGGTCCGAAAGCCGTATTGGCAGTCCGCCAACTGCGGCCCGCGGCTTTCTAGGTGCTCCTGGATGCGAGAGGCGATGATCCTCTCGAAGCACTTTCCGCTCTCATCCAGGAGCACGACCGGCCTATAGCCCGACGGTGAGTCGGCGGGACGGCCGTCCTTGCGAAGGAGGCAGAGCCTGCCCACCCTCTACCTCCTGGGGAAGCGGCCCGTCGCGATGCATGTATTCATGACCGCGCGGAACCGGTCCCCCAGGGGCTCCATGGCTAGTGCCATCACCTTCGCAGGGACGCCGTCCGGGCCCGGAGCCTTGTTTTTGGCTCGGAGCCTCTCTCTGACGGAGTCCAACTCACCGTCGGATACGGGAGGCCCATCGGTCCACACCTCCAGAGTGGATGAACTGGAGGCGGGCATCCTGGGGGGCGTGAAGGGTCCCGGGTTCGGAAACAGAGTTTCCAGGACCCTTCTCAATAGGCCCGGCTCCATACAGGATGTGGGGGGTGCCGCTCCCTGCAGCTTCCCCCTCACCATCCTGTACGGCCTTCCCCAGGGGTCGCTGTCGAGGAGTGCCAGAAACTCCTCAGCGGCAGCGACCTTTGCCCTGCATATGGCGGTACGCAGGGCTCGATGAGCCTCCCTGTATGCCCGGCGAAGACCGTCCTCTTCGCCGGGCCCCCTCACGGCGCGCCTCCTGCACCTCTGGTAGGCGCGCCGTGCAGCCATACTGGCGGCACGCAGGTGAGCGAGTTCCTGCGTCCACCAGTATGTCTGCCTCCTCCGACGGTACCCCCGGGCCCTCGGCATGGCGGCGCTGCAGACCACTTCCAGGTCCTCAGCGAGGAGGTCCGCCATGCCGTCCGCGTCTCCCGTGAGGTGGGCCGGTGGTTCGGCCCACGCTCGGAACACCGCCGCCTCCTCGGCGACATCCCTGCGGAGGTGAGCAAGCGCCCACCTCGGAAATGAGGAGGCGCCTGCCGCGGGACCCAGGTGGAGCGGGGCCGCAGGGCCCGCCGTGGAGATCTCAAACCGGACGTACCTGTGATCCGAGATCTCCACCGCTGTCTCCACCCGCCAGTTCTGAACCCGGGGGGCCAGGTTTGAGGTGGCCAGGGTGACATCCACTATCGACTCACCCTGCCACCTCACGCACGTCGGAGTGTTGCCCCGGTTGAGGACCTGGAGACCCAGGCAGTGGGCCCAGTCCGCCAGGTCCTCACCAAAAGCGTTCGTGACGGGAGACCCCCACGCGCCATGCTTGGCGTTGAAGTCCCCCGCCACCAACACGGGGCGTGGAGCCGCCCTAAGGACCGCCACCTCGACGGCTGCCAAGAAGCGCTCGAACTCGGCCCGACTGCGATTGGGGGAGAAGTATGTCGATATCACCACTACTCCCCCCCACTGCGCCGCCACAAATCCAGGACCCCTCTCCTTGAGAACGAGAGGGGGGCCAGTGCTCGCGGCGGGTCTTGCGATCGCAGCCAGGCCATCCGACGACCCCAGCCAATTGGCAGACGCCGGGATATGATGCGGCTCTGAAACCACCGCCAGATCCGCCCCCCACTCCGCCATGTCCTGGCACAACAGGTCCTGCGACCCGGTGGAGTGGTTGACGTTGACCTGTAAGATGACACCGATGGACCTACTGGGCATCAGCAGTATCCATCGGTGCCCCCCCTGCTGCGGTGGTCGCAGAGCCGGCCGCTGGTCGTCCCAATAGGGGGCGGCCTCGAACCGGTGGCGCGTTGCAGGAGCCACCTGCCATTCTGTGGCCGCTGGGCAAGCCCCTGTCTGCGCATAGTGCGCACTTTACAGAGGCCTTACAGCCCGCGGCCAAATGGCCCTCCTTGCCACACCGGAAGCACAGCCCGCTCCGGTCCTTGGTAGATGGGCAGAGCGCCACAGTATGCCCCCTCTCCAGGCACCTGCGGCAGCGCATGGGGCGCTGCTCTAGCAGGTGGATGGAGGCGACGCTCCAGCCCACCACCAGTTTGCCCCTCTCTGCCAGCCCCTTCGCAGCCTCTATGGGGCACGAGACCCGTGACGAGCCCGTGCCCCGCGGTCCCATGGCTATGGTGCCCACCCGGAATTGTTCGGGAGGGCACTTGGCCGCCTCGGCCAGGGCCCCTCTCACCTCCTCAAACTCCCTATCTATAACTTCAACAAACTCCCTATCTATAACTTCAACAAACACCCTATCTATAACTTCAACAAACTCCCTATCGATAACTTCAACAAACTCCCTATCTATAACTTCAACAAACTCCCTATCGATTACTTCAACAAACTCCCTATCTATAACTTCAACAAACTCCCTATCTATAACTTCAACAAACTCCCTATCTATAACTTCAACAAACTCCCTATCTATAACTTCAACTCTATTATAAAAACACCCCATCTATAACTTCAACTCTATTATAAAAACACCCCATCTATAACTTCAACTCTATTATAAAAACACCCCATCTATAACTTCAACTCTATTATAAAAACACCCCATCTATAACTTCAACTCTATTATAAAAACACCCCATCTATAACTTCAACTCTATTATAAAAACACCCCATCTATAACTTCAACTCTATTATAAAAACACCCCATCTATAACTTCAACTCTATTATAAAAACACCCCATCTATAACTTCAACTCTATTATAAAAACACCCCATCTATAACTTCAACTCTATTATAGAAACACCCCATCTATCACTTCAACTCTATTATAAAAACACCCTATCTAAAACTTCAACTCTATTACAAAAACATACCCTATCTAAAACTTCAACTCTACTAAAATAACATCCTATCTAAAACTTCAAACCTATTATATAAATGCTGTCTTTATATAACCTCCTTCAATTTTATAAATATCACTAACTTTTACATTTTCGTTACACCTTTAAAGAATACAGATCACTACCTTTTATACTTTTGTTACACCTTTAAAAATACAGATCACTAACCTTACACTGTTATTAAATGCCATATCCCTTGAATACACAACTTTCGATTCTGCAGGATCCCAAATTTTATATCCATTATTTGTAAAACCAACTAACAAAGCCTTAATGAGAAATCCCGTAGGACTAGGTCTTATCGGGTTCGCAATTAAAACACGTTCTTAATTACTTGTATTCGAAGACAAAAGACACTGACTACCTACAAAAATCTAAAGACAAAATATAAATCACAAATCAAGCTCAGAGCTCAAGTTCAGAGAAATGTGACATCTACCAAACCGCACTATCAATTGGAATTATTTTGAAGCTTAATGCTATTCCATTGCTCCATATGTTCGAAAATGTGTCTGTTCAACAACATAAATAAAGCAATGAAAGTTGTTAAACTGTCAAAATGAAACCTATTGATATTGTATTACGCAATTACCCTGCCGCACTGGGTCCGTGTAATACATTATGTTCCACCCAGAAGAAGAAGAGAACGGAGGAAGTCTCAGCCTTTTATGACACAAGTGGGAACATAAAAGCCTGAAAATAAGTAATGGTGATGATGTGATAACTTGTTGATGGAGAATAATCATCCACTCAATCGTGTATGATTCTTGGATAACTGTGAAAAAAATGACTTATTTCTTGATACCAGTCTACATAGTTGACTTATACCTACTCTATGCGACCAAAAACACACACACACTGTCACATTTCATTTTAAATTGTCATTTTATACTTTACAGACTTTACAACCTGAGGAGTTTAGACGGGAAAGCTAAGATGAGTGTCACGGGCATTTAACATTGGACTTTTAAAATTATTTATAGTGTCGTTTACTAAATAAAAGCTCGTGATTTATGTAGTAAAAAGTGCATTCAGTAAATAATTCATAAAGAACATCGAAATATCGCAGCATAGTGGCCACATCATAACTTTGCAGCAAACCTTCCTCATTGACGGTTTACGCGGCCGTCTTTTTCAACTGTAATTGGCGATATTTCATTTTTTTTATTATGGCATCTCGTAGTTGACCTTGAGAGGTCGTGACTACTTAACCGGACTATCCTGTGGCTGCCTTAAATGAATTTAAAGCCTCCAGCCAGGGCAACTAAAAACTAAGTGACTACACGCTAAGGGCACCCCTGTGAGGTACGAACCTCGGCTTAGGGTGTTGCTGGAGAGCACAGCAAGGGACGGCTGGATCGAAATTTGTTTTATTTCGGCTTAATGACCGCGGTGTTTCCTAATTCTGAAGAAACGGCCGAAACAAACTCAGAGGTCATAGTCGGAAATTTATATTTACTGGTTCAGCTGCGGTGCGGGCTGGCCTTCATCGGACAAGGCCTTGGCGATATCCGCCATTATTGTGAAATAAAATAATCAAAGAATTTCTATAATTTGTTACATGTGTTACTGGCAAAACTGTGGTACATATTCCACAGAGGCCATTGATCAAGAGTTGAGGTTGAATCTCATACTTTACAACCAATTTTACAATTATTTAATATTTTACTCTTTTATAGCACTGTTTCTTTACATTTTTCTATAAAATTGATATGGATTATATAACTTTTTTGGTGGAGAAGATACGGCAAGCTCAACTATGTTTCCTCGGACTGAATGTGCAGTACGGGATAAAACTCATCAGCATACTGGGAATTGTAAGAACATCTATTCTTCTTTGATAATTACATTTTATCTTAAGGCGTAAACGACTTTGGTAGAACAAAAGGCCCGTTTTAAAGCGTCCTTAGGCTGAAATCTAGGATGTAAACGTTTTGGGCGTAAAGCTGATTCTGCTGTCACCTTTGTTTAAAAATCCTTAAGCAAAATGTTCTACTTTGTACCTTCGTTCTGATAGCTAGCAAATTTTTAGATATACAACATACAATTCTTATATAAAAAGCAGGCTGCCATATATCCGCGAATGACACCCGGTGCGAACGGCTTAATGTGCTGTCCGATTGTTTATTTTACTTTCTTGGTATATAAAGATGTTCATCCAACCGCAGATCAACTGCAGCAAACTTAGCTCAAGTTTTGAGTATAAAAAGTCGTTAGAGACGAACCGGAGAATTTTATTTTATTATTAACCATCCATTGATAAACACTGAAAATAAAAAGAAACGAGAAATAAATGTCCATACAAAATACCTATAACGTGGATAGGATATAAACACTTGGATATAAATCATCACTATCATCCACAGCCCGAATTCGCTTACTGCTGGCATAGGCTCCTCTTTTCTTGTACTGCTAACAGCACATCAAAATGCTACAATCTGTCAATTTCTTTTGTAACCTACAAACGCTAAAAAATAAACAACGCGTCATACTGACATCACACGAATTCTACATCTCACAATCAGAGTTTACTGTGCAATTAGCATAGGTACATACAACTTCCCAATTTCAAGCATTGCAAGTGCCCGCCAGACATAACACCCGTCTGGTCGGAGGTTCCTCCCTTTTCTATGGAGGATGAGTGAACCTTACTCTATGTTCCTCATGCCTCCACATCTTTCTAAGATTTTCCGCTTTATCGGTAAAGTATTAAGGCTCAGATTTGATATAGATTTTTGACAGTTTCTGGTAGGTAAACCTGCTGTCGTCCGCACCAATCATCACGCTCCTGAAGCACACTCATCCAGATTCCGCTTGTGATACCACCACTGAACGACCAACATTGATTAATATAAACTAAAAATAATTTACATACAAAAGAAGTATTTTTACATATAAAAACTTTTGTAATTTCTCTAGTTTCAAATATGTTTCTCGCTTTCCGGTACCTGACCTTCCGGGGCTTATTACACACAGATTGATACTCAATCGAATATGTTCGAAATGTGCTTTACATTAATTAATATTAATTGGCTCCCAACCTAACGATTGCGGTGAATGCTTAAATACGAATCGCGCACCCACATCATAGGTAGTAGAGGTAGGTTAGAGGTGGAAGATACCCCTCCGTCATCCTTCCGATGGAGGGAGTCAGAGTTTCTGCCACGAAATAACACAAGAGCTTGTCTAAGCAGCCTATTATATTCCAAGTACTGGGTTATAGGATCCCAATCCATCCCCTCTGACCCCTGTGAGGGGGAAAGGATCGTAATTTCCCACGCAGGGTTTTACCTGGCTTAATAAATTATGGGAAGAAAACTTTTGTTTTATGATCATAATAGTCTTTTGTAGAAACTTGTGGCTATAAAAGATAAGCCCAAGGCGATAAAATTGCCCCTGAAACATAAAATAAATAATTAATTCGCCATAAGACTGTACGTTTTATGGTGAATTAATTATTTACGTCAAGTTTGGGTATGGTAGTCGTAGCGAGTATCGTGTAAGTCGTAATAATAGTTTCTAGGACGAATGTAAGGGATTAAGAATAATGACCAATAAACACTGTTAATGCATTATAAGTGATTGCATAGCTATCATAGGCAAAGGGACCAACATGACGACTAAAAGATTTGTTTGAAAGAAAAGGACACAATATTGTGTCGCGTCGACCCAAAATAATTTGGCCAAACACAAGAAAATCATGAGTGGTAGCGGACATTTTATAAAAAAGCCTGTAGTACAAAAAAATTGGTATGATTTTTAGACAAAAATATTCACCGTAGGAATCCATACTTATAATAGGACAAGCTGCTGCCTGCGGTTTCGTACTTAGTGTCATAGGTTTTCTTCCCATCCCACTCATCGCATCTCCTATTCACTAGAGCTATTACTTGGCTTCCCTCAGCGTACTCTTTGGCTTTTTCTTTGGTGCAGTTCTAGCGTAATGTTAATTGTACACTTCTTTGCGAATTAGGCTATAAAATGAAAAAAAAAAAATGCATAATCCTACTGGTAGTGGTTTCAGAGACACGCACGTTCAGTTGTTATTATTAGTATATCAAAGTAATTTTGTCTTTATACGAAACCTGAATATTTTGAAATTATATTATATAATATTATCATGTTATATTTTTTCCCAAATACATTTAAAAAATGTTGCAGCGTGGTTAGCGAGCGCGCAACACAGTTGACGGATCACACGGCTGAGATGTAGGCACTAAGTACTAGGTACGTGAGACAGCAGACCCAACAAAAATATGGTCAACGCATCGCTTCCCCGCGCTGCGCCGCTATACGCGCGGGCAACCAGGTAAGATAACACCTGGTTGTCCCAACAAATATTTGGTCCATAACTTTGTGGTTTTCCATGATATCTTTTTGATTTTTTTACATAGATTCATTATTTAAAAATATTGGACACATTGGTGTTTCGGGTTTTGCATATAAAAAAAATAACGTTGTCTAAAATGTACACACATCAAAAGTGTCTAGGGATCAACATATATTTTTGCAATAACTTTTCTCCTGATTGATATTAATTAAAATTTTCTTTAAGGATTCATCAAATAAAGTGTTTTCGTTTGTCACAGTAACGATAAACCAAGTCACCTTTGCATTAATAAAGAAATTTGCCATTTTCCTAATAAAGGGATATTTGACATTTGAACCACTAACACAAAAGTTCGAAAAAAAAGACTGAAATAACAGTTTTCTCTAAAATTTTATTGGGTAACTTAAACAATTAATAATCCGTGTTTCTACCGCGAACACTAACAACACAAGAACATCGGTTTGGCATACTCAAAATGAGTTCATCCAAATCACGCTGTGGAATGGCCGCCCATGTTCGTTGCAACAACAAAAAAAGGTCTTCTTGCGACTGGATACCCTCCATATTCGGCAGAGCTCTTCTCTGTAGCATATCCCATGCATGCTCAATCGGGTTCAAGTCTGGCGACTGAGCAGGCCAGCGCAGGACATTGATGTTAGCTGCGGCGAGAGTCTGTCTTACAACTCTTGCGGTGTGCGGTCGTGCATTATCATGCATTAACCGAAATAAGGGACCGATTTGCACTTGTAGAGGAACGATGACGTCTGATACAATCGTCTCAGCATAAATTTGAGCGTTGAGGTTGCCTCTGATCCAAATCAACTCAGTTCTTCCGCCGATCCAAATACCCGCCCATACCATGATGGTTCCACCACTATAAGGATGGACTTCCTGGCAGGATTTTAATCGCTGTTGGCGTCTCATACCAAAACGAGACTCATCAGAAAAGCACACGAAACGCCATTGTTCTTCTGCCCAATTTCTGTGTTCAAGAGCCCATTGATATCGAATCCTACGATTGCGCATTGCTATAGGTGGTACCCGTAGCGGTCTTCGGGAATGAAGGTTCACTTCATGCAAGCGGTTTCTGACTGTTTGGTCGCTAATTAAGTTCCCTGAAGAGTGATGAAGCCTCACGGCTAACATCATGGCGGTTATTGTTGGAGCTCTTCGAGTTAAGATTTGAATGTATCGGTCTTGTCTCCGTGTGTTACAGCGATACCGTCCTCCATGGCGCTCAGCCACGGTACCAGTGCTTTGGTAACAAATAGTCCAAAGTCGACTGATAACACTCTGACTTGTATTCAGAGCTAAAGCCACAGTACGTTGCCGGGAATCAGCTTCTATCATTCCCACGGCTCTGAGCATTTCTTCCCTGCTTAAATGACGTCGCCGCTCCATAATAACGTTGGTTTTAATCAGTAGTAGGGAAACAGTAGCACTAATAATGTCTTCAATGCGTTGTATGTTTTTATAGGGAAAATATTGACAGCTGATTTTCATCTTTTACTCGAATTTGATTCACAGTTCCTGATTCAAATTATGACATGCACCAAAAAGGATCCATATAAATTTATAAAATCATAAATTTATTACAAAACCACATCTCAATCTCAAGAAATCCGCATAAAAATGCTTGATCCCTAGACACTTTTGATGTGTGTAATATAAACATAGATTGTAAAAATATATAAACCCAATGATTATTAAATCTATGGTTCAGTGAACTAATATTTTAACAGTTATAGCGTTATTACTCGTTAAATAATAACAACAAAGAAAGCAGACAGGCTGCTTTTGACACTAATTACAATTTAGAAAGACATGTAATTTATATTAATAGTGGTTATTCATTTCTTTTATTGCCAAGCTTGTTTATTATCAAAAACAAAATACAAAAACCTGCCAAGTACATGCTGGACTCGCGCATTAAGGGTTCCGTACACATAATGTAACAAAATCAGCCGATAATGTCCCCACTGTTGGGACACAGGCCTCCTCTCAATGAGAGGGAGTGGGCCGTAATCTACTACGCTGACCCAGCGTAGGTTGGCAAACGTCACATGTCTTAGATATTGTTTTTTTGGTTCTAGGTGTAGCGGTACCTACAAACGCCACATGGAACAACGCGTCATACTGACGTCACACGAATTCTACATCTCGCAATCAGAGTATACCGTGCAACTAGCATATATGCAACTTCCCAATTTCAAGCATTGGGCAAGTTCCCGCCAGACATAACACCCGTCTGGTTGGAGGATACTCCCTTTTCTATGGAGGATGAGTGAACTTTACTCCCTGTTCCTCATGCCTCCACACTGGTGACCGCGAAGATGGACGTCAGAGCAGAGTTCGTGCAAAAACTCCAGCGTGACGTCATCATGATCACTCTCGCAAGCTTCATTGGCGAATCACTCAGCCAGCCAGCACCCACGGCTACAACGAGTATCCTGACCACAAGCATGCAGCGACCGCGCATACCTGGTCATCACCCTCAGCCTTTTCAGCAACCTCGGCACAGCACACTGCACTTTCGGCCGGTCAACAAGCAGAGCCCTCTTTCCTGGTCGACGCAGCAGCCAGCCTCAACCCGGCGCTGTACGACATCCGACGCACTGGAGTATAACGCAGCGCCATCACCTCGACTCACTGGGGAATGTACGAAGACAGTTCCGACTCACCGTGAACTAAGCGGCAACCGGTTCCGACTCACTGGAACCGCAGCTGGTCTGGCAAACATCGCAAGATACAAGAATCAGCCTACTATCGACCTACTATCGAGTGATGTAGCGGTATCTATAAACGCCACATGGAACAACGTGTCGTACTGACGTCACACGAATTCTAAATCGCAATCAGAGTTTTTCGTGCAACTAGCATATATGCAACTTCCCAATTTCAAGCATTGTGCAAGTGCCCGCCAGACATAACATCCGTCTGGTTGGAGGATCTTCCCTTTTCAATGGAGGATGAGTGAACTTTACTCCCTGTTCCTCATGCCTCCATACTAGGACGTATCGGTTTCCTCACAATGTTTTGCTTCACCGTTATGAGAGCAGTAGTGATGAAATAATTTACACAAATTAAAGCGCCTGATGGGGTTCGATACTACGACTTGAAAGTCTTTCTTTCTTTCTTTCTTTTATGGCTTCGCACGGTTTGTGCACTAAGCCAATGTCACGTAATGAATTGTTCATGTCGAAAAAGACGACGTGACCCGTCTTACGATGGAGGTTTGAGACAAAGTTATGATGTGGCCACTAAGCTGCGATATTTCATTGTTCTTTATGAATTATGTACTGAATGCACTTTGTACTACATAAATCACGCACTCTTACCTATTTAGTAAACAACACTATAAATAATTTTAAAAGTCCGATGAATAATGAGCGTGACACTCAGCTTGACTTTACTGCCAAAACTCGACTTGAAAGTCGCGGCCGATACCATCAGGCCATCACCGCTCTATGGTCCCATATCTGGAGTTCCGTACAATTATCGATATCACGTCTGTTCTATGGAAGCTCCCCTATAATATTTATTTGATTTTTTGTTATTGAGGCTATAGAAATACATCATCTCTGAAAATATTCACACGTCTACTCGTTGTCGTTATTAATATCGAGGGAAAAATGGCAAAGAAATCACGTATATTGTATGGGCGCCCCATATTCTGGTTTTAGTCATTTAGGGATTGGAATTTTCCAGCGACGGTGTTTCCGTCGGACTACAATAATTTAAGTGTCTTCAAGGCTAGAGCGAAATAGGCTGTCAATAAACTAGCTTGCTATTATCATCAACGATTGCTTCACTGCTTAAAATCAGGCGGGATTGCGGTCAAGCAGTAGTTTATAAATTGTAAAAAGTATTTTTTGGTATAGCGCCAATGAAAACATATCATCTGTGAAATTTCAACTATCTAGCCACCACGGTTCTTCAGATCCAGCCTAGTAAGAGACAGAAGAAAAGTGGAGTATTTATATTAGATTCCTGTATTAACCATTACAGTTCTGACGATGATTGTCAGAAGGTTTGACTGCCCGTATATCGAACATTGCTGTAGCAGGAATATTGCTGGCTATGTTCGGTAATATTTATCTATCCATTTATTTCATTCATCAAGGCATTGTATTGTATGTAGGTACATATATGTATGCATGTTGCTGTATGGGTGTATTTTTAATTCGTTACGGGACCCTCAAAACTGTCATCTTCAATTCACAACTTACTATATTTATATTGAATAATAGTTACTTTAAACGTTTGACCTTGGTGACAACGACCCAGCTTCGAAACTACGTCTTATGAATACGTTCCAAGTTTTATAAAACTGCAAAGAGCATAAGTTTTCTTGAGTTAGCATTGTGTCATGAATGAAAAATTGTGGTTTCTTTTGCTAACTTAACCTTTGAAACTTGAATGTTTTAAAAATTAAATTCACATTTGTCAAATGACATTTGTATTTGTGTCCGAAAACGATTAGACCAGGCTCATACTAAGTGAGATTCCAAGGATCCATGCTAATATTATAAATGCGAAAGTAACTCTGCCTGTCTGTCTGTCTGTCTGTTACGCTTTCCCGCTTAAACCTCTTGACCGAGTTTGATGAAATTTGGCACAGATAAACTTTAGACCCTGAGAAAGAACATAGGCTACTTTTTATTGAAAAAAAAAAAAAATGATATTCCCGAGGGAAACTAAAAAGCGCGATATAATCGCGTTCCACGTGGGCGATTGTTTAATAGGCTCTTAATAAACTAGCGCGCTTTACCATCAACGATCGCATCACTGCTTTACCATCAGGCGGGGTTGCGGTCAAGCGCTAGATTATAATTTATAAAAAAAAAATAAGTGTCAGTTACATCCTAAAAGGCAAATAAATATTATTATTATTATTGAAATCTTTTATTTTAGATGCAGCCGTCTAGTTCATTTGGTTAGTAGGTATACATGCACGACTTAAAAACTAGTGTTAGTACTTAAATCCACCAGAAAAACAACACAAACTATTACTATTCCACAGTGACATGTAGGTACCCAATGCTCTATTATGGTGCTGTCACCTTTCAGCTATAGTTCTCATGTAGTTCTAAAATCTGTCTCTTGTTAGGGTAAGACGGCACAAAGCAGACAGTCTCAGTAAAGACTAAGGCTGTCTATCAACAGGCTACGTTTTTTATGTGCCGTTTATTTGGCTCTATTATCAGATCCGCTCCAAGATCCCAAATTATAGTTTTGTCTTCCTAATTATACAACACTACCTGCATCGCACGGTTTCACCCGTGTTGGTTTCGATATGTTTTTTTATATGCTCCGCTCCTATTGGTCGCAGCGTTGTATTATAAAAAAAACCTTCCTAGATTAATCAGCTATCCAACGCAAAAAGAATTTTTCAAACCAGATCAGTATTTTTTTTTAATAATTAGAAACTAGTGCTTGACTGCAATACCGCCTGATGGTAAGCAGTGATGCAATCGTTGATGGTAAAGCGCGCTAGTTTATTAAGCCTAATCACTTAAAAAAACTTAGTGAATAGAAAGGAAGACGGCAGTTGAGCGAGATGCTACAATGTTAAACCCAACAGCACGACCAAAGATGCTGCGCCAGAGGAACATTGATCTGGTGACCCTCCACGACCAAACTCCCGACACATCAACATTTCAACAACAACACAGCTGCTCAGACCCGTCCTCCGTACGGCTTCATCAGACATCATGCCAGAACACGACGAATCTCTTGGCGCCAAGACTGTCTGATGGGTGGTAACTTCTGCCGGCAGCCGATATTATGGCCTGAGATTAGCGCGTTCAAATAAACAAACAAACTCTTCAGCTTTATACAATACTAGCCACCGCCAACGACTTCGTTCACGTGGAGTTAGTGATGCTCCGCTCCTATTGGTCGCAGCGTGATGTTAAATAGCCTAAAGCCTTCCTGGTTAATGGGCTAAGGCAAAAAGAAGTTTTCAAATCGGACCAGTAGTAGTTCCTGAGATTAGCGCGTTCAAACAAACAAACCCTTCAGCTTTGTATATTAGTAGGTATAGATAGATTTTTGTTTATGCGAATCCTGAAACACGTGTCCAGAATTTTTAAGTAAAGAATCTGTGTACAAAATTGCAAAAAGATATCATAAAAAACCACAAAGTTATGAGCTTGCTGTTATACTTGGTTGCGCCAACAAAAATATGGTCAAAGCTCTACTCTGGCGGACGAACGCGGCGCGTTGACCTCTGGCATCAGCTGTTGGCCGCGCAAGTACGTGACGCGCTCAGTAAATATACTGCAACAATTTCTAAATGTATTTGGGAAAAAATATAACATGGTGTAAAAATGATTGGAATCGATTCAGTTGCTTATTCTGAACAAACAATATTCAGGTATCGCATAAACAAAAAGTAACGTTATATACATATTTTCTATCAATTTTTTTGGGTAACTTGAGCCGTTTACGCAGCGCACGCAATGGAAGATGATTAATTTCCCCCCTTTTTCAACATTTTTCATTAATTTTTCGCTCCTATGGGCCTAAAGCCTTCCTCGATAAATGGTGGGCAGGCATGGGCGTAGGCAGCCTTGGGCTCAGGGTGGGGGAGCAACACTACATGCGCTGGGCAGAAGTGGTGCGATAAACTCGTCAGTAGAACAGTTCAGAAATGTACCTACTTATAGTCGGTGATAATTAATTCCGATGATTATCATAGGGTAACTCTATTTCCATTAATTGGGCACAGATTCAAGACTCTGGAAAGCTACCAAAAAATCCTGATGGAGAACTCAATGACACTTTGCCGGACCTGGGAATCACTAAGTTATAACATAATTTAATCGCAAGGGAATTTAAAGGAAGTTGCACTGCTTTGGAGCTGGTTAATATATGAGACATTTTATTCTCTACACGCAAGTAATGGTTATATTATATAGCTACCGTAAGATCGCATAGATCCCAATTAAAATATTGAGATAAAATCTAAGTCTAGAGCGAAAAGGCTCATAATTAACTAATTTATTATAAGCCTACTCACTCTAGCTTCGTTGATGGTAAAGCGCTACAACGATTAGGTACATCCCTGCTGATAATTTTTGTTTGTGGATTGGAAATCATCAAATGTTCACTTCGCTCTGAATGGAGCGAAAGTACGTGTCAGACTTTTACTGAGAAAAACCCATCCGTATTCCCTCGGCCACGGGTTCTCTTTCGAACAACCCATAGCCCACCCCATCACGATGTGCTGATATCTTTTTGAGTCGCGCGTGGAACAAAATTAGTCGTAGACCCGGGCCTGATCCTTAGCGGGCGCCGAGCTACCCACTGCTCGCCGTCAGCAAGCCCGCGCCTTCGGTAGCCGGGAGTTAGATGTGATTTTGATGATACCTGCTCCCTCAGACGCTCCGCCTCCTCATTTGCCAACATCACTGCTTCGCAGAAGGCGGTGACGGCCTGCCATGCACTCTCGCTCTAGACCATGGCCTGGGCCAGGGCCTGACGCGAGAGATCGCCTTCGCGAGAACACGGCGGTGCTCCACCCAAGCCGGGCAGACCTCCATCGTATGCTACACCGTATCCTCAGGACGATCCACACAGTGGTGACACCCTGGCGTTTCCTTCTACCATATCAGGATCAGGCACCTCCCGAAACAACCATGTCCAGTGGACCGGCGTCAGGCGGAAGGTGAGGCCACCGTGGCGCCTCTCTAGCTACTCTTCAAAGAGGAGACTTACCGCTGCGACTTATTTTGTATCAAAAGTTATTGAAATCGATTCAGTCCATCGATTCATCCTTGTATTCTAAACAAAAACATGATCTCCGAAACCATTTCTGATTGAATATACTTACCTCTTTGAACCACATATTGTCGCAGTAGTTCTAATATCGACATTAAAAGGTACCTACTTAATCATGTGACTATGTGAGTTTAAGTCTATCTTTATGCCAGTAGCTAGCCAATAACTAGCCAATCTTTATTGTGCATTAAAATTTACATACAAAACCAGTAGCGTGTGTTAAATTTGCATTCTTATACGTCTCAGTACATCAGCTGGATTTTCATCATCATTGACATTCGGATTGTCCGATAGAGATCGTTTGTTTTCCAGGCTTATTTTCCTAAATTAAAACTTTCAAAATCGAGTCAACTATCATCTCACAAGCATAAAAATGTAAAATTTATAGAAATTATTTATTTTAAAAGTTTTTTTTAAATCAGATTTAGACTGTGAACATTCTTACAATTACGATAATTGATGTACGCATGGCACTATATCAAAGTATACATTACCAGAATAAGCTGATTTCTCATTTTAGAAAAAGCCTATATAATGTGAGTTCAGATAAAACTGGGGAACTAAATCTTGATGAGATGTAGTTATGTCGTCGTGCATACAATAAAGAGATTCTATTTTATTTTTTATTTTTTTTTTATAAATTATAAACCAGCGCTTGACCGCAATCCCGCCTGATGGTAAGCAGTGACGCGATCGTTGATGGTAAAGCGCGCTAGTTTATTAAGAGCCTATTCACTCTAGCCTTGAAGACACTTAAATCGTAATGTGACGGAAACACCGACGCCGGCAAATAAAATTATTCTAAACGTGATCGAGGTATTTTATTTTAGAACTAACATATAATTACATGAAAACACACAATATAATATCACTCCTATAATACTTGAAGGGTTAAGCAGAGATGTTTGAAGTTTATCATCATCTGACTAGCCTTTCCCCAACTTTGTTGAAGTCAGCTTCCAGTCTAACCGGATGCAGCTAACTTTCGCAACTCAGTTTCTAGGTAACACGAATCCCTAAAGTCTGAGAATGTCTACACCCCGAGGCCATCGCCATACATTTATCGACGCGGAATCGGCTTAGGCCGAGTGCGTATCACCACCCTACTTGACTTATCGCCGACCAGCTGTTGCGACAGATGCAGAGATGTTATCGGCAGTCAATTGCTCCGAACGGCCGTCATGACCTCTGTTCACTTACGTTCAGTCGCTTCCTCCGGATAGCCATCGCGAGGGGCTGGTTGTCGTGCCCCAAAAATATCCAGAAATGCTTTCATCGACAGATTTAACGTGCGCTCTGGACGAACGAGTTGGCCTTTTATTATTAGTTTTTCAACTTGAGTTTAAGAAATAGTGTTTTGATACATATTAAGTGACCAGTCTATATAATCTCACTTTCTAACAAACACTTGTCTGACTAAACTGAATATAACCTGTGGCCACAGGTGCTGTCCCACCATCTGTGCCACCACCTGTGCCACCACCTGTGCCACCACCTGTGCCAGCCCCTGTGCCACCACCTGTGCCACCACCATCAGTTTAACCGTTCGGCTGTCGTCGATGTTGCAGGCACGCGAGCAGATCATTCGACTGCTACCCAATGCCGATCGATCGTCTCTGGCTATTCGGCAGAAGGCGGAAACGTTTCGCTAGATTCAGCGCCGTACGGATGCGATCGTTTCGCTGTCGGCCGGCATCGTGACGCGTCGGCCGAGCCTAGCCGGATGCGATCAGCTAATCGCCAACCGCCCGTTCCAAGTCCATGGAACTAGGCGCAGTCTATCTATCTAGGAAAAACCTTAAAAGAGTTTGAAGGGTAGATAAAGCCACAATACCGGCGGTAAGTCCCTCTTTGAGGAGTGGCTAGAAAGGCGTCACGGCGCTCTCACCTTCCGCCTGACGCAGGTCCTTACCGGAAACGGTTGTTTCGGGAGGTTCCTGTTCCGTATAAGGCGGGAGGAAACGCCAGAGTGTCACCATTGTATGGATCACCCTGAGGACACGGTGGAACACATGGTGAAGGTCTGCCCGGCTTGGGTAGAGCACCGCCATGTCCTCGTAGCGGCGATGGGCGGCAATCTCTCGCGTTTGACCCTGGTCTAGGCCATGGTCTGGAGCGAGACTGCATAGCAGGAGGAGGCGGAGAGCGTGAGGCAGCGTGAATCCCAGCGCTCTCACGCCACTAGCGGCCGCAGGAGACGCCCTGGTCAGGAGGCGACACCTAAATCCCAGCCACCGTAGGCGCGGGCCAGCTGAGCTACCCACTGCTCACCGCCCGGTAATGACCAGGCCTGAGTCGACGGCGTATCGTATTTCACGCGCGCCTCAAAGAGCTGTCAGCACATCGTGACGGGGTCCACGAAGACCGATGCCTCCTGAGTTAGGGTTGCGGTTTGGTTAAACAAGAAACCGTGGCCCCGGCCGTCGCACAGGCAAGTAAAAAAACACGGGTGGATTTTAGTCAGTAAAAGTCTGACACGCCCTTCCGCTCCGCCCAGAGCGGGAGAAGTCATTTGATGTTTTCCCATCCCAACAAAAAAAAAAAAATACGAGTGTGCTTATGACCACACGACTGAAGTGAAACTTCTTTCGCTCCATCTGTATGTATATATATATATATATATATATATATATGTGTGTGTACAATATATACATGTAGACACATATACATTTATTCATTTTCTAAAAATATTTAAATATATTTCATGCTTTCATTGGTAAATTAATATTTTTGCCTAGATCTTCTATTTTTATTGAAAAAAAAAAAATATTTTTGCATAGATCTATTTTTATTGAAAAAAAAAACGGGCGCCTCTGTACTTATATCCCCCACTTAACTTCCGTTCGCCTTGCCCGATCACTTTTCGTAACGCTTACGTCACGCGTTCGCCAGCTTACTCCCAAGTCAAGCGTGCGTAAAGAAGTTTCACTTCAAAAAGGGTTGATAAAGGGTGCTTCTATAATAACATCATTGAACGCTATTTAAAATGATAAATGTTATAACAATATCCAAAACAAAAGGATGCAAAACATGATGAATAGCGATCCATCTGGTAGCTAAACCGTTCGTTGAAACTCATAGCAAAATTAATCTCCTTTTTTACTATGGATCGCGGTTTTTTCCTGCTACAGTTTATTTTGATCCTACTCCAAAGAAGAGTTAGGCTTTTTCCACGGTTTTTTACAGTACCTACGGCATATAAACCGTCCTGTGAAAAAATATGCCTGTCACTAATTTTTTTAGTAGATAATCCATACATTCAAAAAAAGTCTTATTTTTCAAGACATGAAAGAGGTGGGTACACCGGACGACACCGTTAGTGTATTGTAAAGACTGACGACACGATTGGTGCATAACTGAGAGATCAACTGCTGCGCTACATGTCGCGGGCTCGACCGTCACGTTGCCGATAGTTGTTCCGTGTCAGACTGTTTGTGTTTGTGAGTTTAAATATTTGTAAACGCACCCACGATACAGAAAGTAATTCCCGGAAATAATTCCTGAAGGACATAAAGTAAGGAAATAAAATAAAGTTTTTATTTCGTTCAGGGTGGACTCATTTCATATCTGTGGTCAGTTGGTACAGAATTAGTCTCTGAGTATAGGTGAATTTTAATATACGTTACATCAAACTTTTAGCTTTTTATTTAGTATTTTTGAAAATGCTATACTTTTTATATTACCTTTGCACGAAAAGAGAATAAAAGATGCTCTATAGTACAGAGAGGAGCAATTCTAGAATTTCTATGAATTAAGAAAATAAAGATATCTTCTAATTTCTGTCACAATCTGTCTAAAAATATCAAATACCTACACCAAATTATTTGATAAGTTTTTGGCATTAATCGTCTCTGAGATGAGATTGCAGAAACTGAATTATACGCATATATTTGAACACAGTTCATAGAAAACAAAGTCCAAATAACGAAACAAAATTTGAAAAAAAAAAATAAGAAAGGATTTTATCTCTAGGATACAGCTTAAATCTGAGTCTTATCGCGTATCTACTGAGTCACAATTACATTAAGATAAGACATGCTATCGAGCGGTTACACCCCCCATTCCTGAGTCTTGACACTCCTGACAGATAGGCACCTTCGTCAAGTGTTTATTGGCCTGAGCTGAGGCCAGAGATACACTTCAAGCGGGGCACCAAACTGAAATAGAAAAAGAGGTTGTATTTACTTAGGATTTTTATCAAGAACGTTATTTTTAATTTCTTGAGAGCCTGTGGAAAATGTTTCAAGTGAAGTCAGGGCTTTTGTACAGGTGTTTTTCAGGGTATATTTACCAACATAATACACTACGTTAGTTTATAGTTTATGATAGACTACGTCATCGGCATCATAATTACATTACATTAGAAGCATAATTTTTAATAAGATACCTTTTGTCATGGCCCAAGGGTTGCCCGTCAGCATTAAACAGAATATTAACATAAGTATCACACAGTGACAGCAGTCAGAGTCGGTCTATTTAAAAAAATAAATAACTGTGTTATATTTTTACTGTAATATAAAACTTTACGAATAAAATTGAAACTTGCCAATTTTCCTTTTAAAATACTCGATTTGTTCCGGATAAGGTTTCCAGATTCATAAAGGAAAATTGAAACATTTTTCCGGAATATAGGTAAAATGGGAACGGTAAAATTGAATAGTTATTTATGCCACTGTCAGGCAATGATAAGTATTGTAATATAAGTCATAGTTTGTGGCACAATAGATCAACACGAGTATTAGAATAGCTGTTTGCGACAGTGGCATACAAAACTTTTTTTACGACCTTGAAATAAATGCAGATAAAAGTTAACAATGGCGCAAAAATAGCGCGGCACGCGCAATGTTGTTATAATCCCACAAATAAAAGGCAAAGGCAACTCATCTATACACCCTAATAACATGCGATGTTTAGTCGTGACGAAAATACGCGCGCTTTTTGGCATAATCATATGTTGATTTCTTGATGCCATAGCCATAAAAGAAAAGTTTCATTGTAGTACGGTTTACCTGTGTGGAAATGGTCATTGTGACACCACTTGGCAGAAATTACTACTATTGAGATGTGACTTATGGTTGTGTATTAAGCAAATTACCAAATGGTCGTAGAAAAAGTATTTTTTTATGGGATACTTGTTATTATCTGTTATACACCATGACTATCAATTTGAATCATTTGAAAGCATGTTGCTAATCCATTGCTTCATATGTTTGAAGATGTGTTTGCTCAACAAAGTAAATAACGCAATGAATGTTGTTGAATTGTCAAACCCATTGCTACTGATAGTGTGTTACGCAATTACACTATTGTTCGTTTTCTTGTTCATATTAAAAGTGATTTTATTTTATAGTTTTCTATTCGAAATTCTCAACAAAAATGTAAACTTAATTAAAAGCCTGGAGCACAGGCAAAGAGTAGCTAGCCTGTCGGCGTTCTACAGGATGCATTTTGGAGAGTGTGCGAGGGAATTTCATGACCTAATTCCCCTACCTACGTTGTACGGCGAGTATCCACACTTACGTTATTGACACCACTACGATCCAGACGACGTTTCGCCTGGTCTTTTATACCTTACACATAGAGGGACTGGAACAATTTGCCAGCGGCGGTGTTTCCGTCTGACTACAATTTAAGTGTCTTCCAGGTTAGAGTGAATAGGCTCTTAATAAACTAGCGCGTTTTACAATCAACGATTACATCACTGCTTACCATCAGGCGGTATTGCACTCAAACACTAGTTTATAATTATTAAAAAAAAGTATTATCTTGTACCAAACGCCAAGTCCACTGTGGCATGTGGATTTCCAAGAATCTCGTGGTAAGTCGGGGTTTATTTATTCTCTTTTGATTAAAGAAAAGAGAATTGGGATGTATCCACGGTATGAAAATCCAAAAAAATAATTAGTCCGTTTTATAGACAATAAAAAAAATAAGACCCGTATTTTTTATTTTGTCGAAATTACCAAAAACTACTGAGATATAGCGTCTTAAAGTTACGGAGTGGGGGCTAATTACGTGACGTCATGCTACATTTCAAATCAAAGTATTTGAATGAAATAAAAAATTAAAAATATGTGTTCAATATTTTTAATAAATCTATCTGATGGACATTAAATTATTTTTTAGGACACAAGCCAATTAAAGAGAGCGCGTTACAACTGAGTGTATAGTAAACTGGGTTTTATTATTTTTACTTTAGTTAGATGCTATGTCACTGAGAGCGATATTCTTTTTCAGTTTTAAATTTTTCATAATATTATAGTAACAAAACAATTCAAATAATACATTGCTCTAACATAATAATACTATAACTAACAATAAACTTTCGTGGTGGCCTAGTATGTCGTGGTGGCTAAAAGACCAGCCTCTCAAGTATGAGTTCGCGGGTTCGATTCCAAGTCAGGCAAGTACCAATGTAACTTTTCTAAAGTTATATGTACTTTCTAAGTAAATCTTGAACAACAATGACTGAAGGTCAAGGAAAACATCTTGAGGAAACCTGGACTTAAAGTTTGAAATCGCCAACCCGCATTGAACAAGCGTGGTGATTACGCTCAATCCTTCTCTGTATGAGAGGAGACCTGTGCCCAGCAGTGGGACGATTAAAAAAAGGTTGATGATGAATGAAACTTTAATGATGGTATTAAAATCCGTAGTTACAATAGTAACTCAACTGTTTCGTATAAGCGTAGACTATCTACACAAGCGGCATATGCTACGAGAGGCTACGATCGCTACGGATCGTAGTGCCCTAATGCTATGGTTCGCGACTTAGGTACAAGATGTAGGTCGTAGGTTCGAATACCATCAGGCGCTTTACTTTATGTAAATTACTAGCTTTCCGCCCGCGGCTTCGCTCGCGTGGAGATCGGTTATATCGCGCTTTTAGATTTCCCTCGTGAATATAATTTTTTTCCGGGATAAAAAGTACCCTGTTATTTAATCCAGAGTTCTAACTTTACGTCCGCAAAATTTCAAAACAATCGGCTTAGTAGTTACGGCGTGAAAGCGGAACAAACTCACTTACCGATTTATAATATTAGGATATTTTGTATACACATACAAATATTCCAGTAACCTCCCTTGGGAACTTGATGTTTTTTTAGGACCAAAAGTAGCCTATGTTACTCTCCATCTTTTCAACTAACTGTATGCCAAAAATCAGGTCGATTGATTACTTAGCTACGGCGTGAAGGAAGGACAAACAAACAAACAAACACACTTTCACATCTATATATATAAAAGAAAGTCGTGTTAGTTACATCATTTATAACTGAAGAACGGCTATACCAATTTGGCTAAAAATTGGTAAGGAGGTAGCTAAGAACTGGGAGAAGGACATAGGATACTTTCTATGCCGCTCCCCGTCGTTCCTGTGGGAATAAATGAGCTTCTTTGTTTCGACTTTTCCCACACTTTTATGCTACCCTGGTACCTTCCACGTCAAAAAAATATGCATAATAAACCTTCTTTCATGTATTATGATTATTTGATAATGATGAATAAATGAGGTTTATTGTTTCGACTTCTCCTACACTTTTGTGCTACCCTGGTACCTTCCACGTCAAAACAATATGCACAATAAACCTTCTTTCATGTAATTATGATTATTTGATAATGATGAATGAATGACGTTTATTGTTTCGACTTCTCCTACAGTTTTGTGATACCCTGGTACTTTTCACGTCCACAAACTATGCACAATAGAACCTCTTTCATGTATTATGGTGATTTGATAATGATGAATGAGCTTTTTTATTGTTTCGATTTCTCCTACACTTTTATGCTGCCCTGGTACCTTGCACGTCCACAAATTATGCACAATAAAACCTCTTTCATGTATTATGGTGATTTGATAATGATGAATGAGCTTTTTTATTGTTTCGATTTCTCTTACACTTTTATGCTACCCTGGTACCTTGTACGTCAAAAAACATGCACAATAAACCTTCTTTCATGTATTACGATTATTTGATAATGATGAATGAATGAGGTTTATTGTTTCGACTTATCCTAAACTTTTGTGCTACCCTGGTACCCTGCACCTCCACAAAGTAGGAAACACGTGTCCAGTATTTTTAAGTTAATTTCAAAAAGATATAATGAAAAACCACAAAGTTATAATAAGCTTGCTACGAGTATTCTACTTGGTTGTCCCAACATATATAAGGTCAAAGATCCGCACGCGAGCGGGCGCGGTGCGTTGACCTCTAGCGTCAGCTGTTGCGCGCGCACAATACTATGATGATGTATCGTAAGCTGCGTGACACACTCGGTAACTACACTGTAACAATTTCTAAATGTATTTGGGACAAAATATAACATGGTGTCAAAATTATTGGAATCGATTCAGTTGCTTATTCACTATCTATATATATAAAAGAAAGTCGTGTTAGTTACTCCACTTATAACTCAAGAACGGCTCCATCGATTTGGCTGAAAATTGGTAGGGGGGTAGCTAAAAACTAGGAAAAGGACATAGGATACCTTTTATCCCGTTCCCATCGATCCCATGAGAATGAATTAGCTTCATTGTTTCGACTTCTCCTACACTTTTGTGCTACCCTGGTACCTTGCACGTCCACAAACTATGCACAATAAAACTTCTTTCATGTATTATGATGATTTGTGATAATGATGAATGAATGAGGTTTATTGTTTCGACTTCTCCTACAGTTTTGTGCTACCCTGGTACCTTGCACCTCCACAAAGTAGGAAACACGTGTCCAGTATTTTTAAATTAATAATATTATGTACAAAATTTCAAAAAGATATTATGAAAAACCACAAAGTTATAATAAGCTTGCTATGTGTATTCTACTTCGTTGTCCCAACATAAATATGGTCAAAGATCCGCGGGCGAGCAAGCGCGGTGCATTGACCTCTAGCGTCAGTTGTTGCGCGCGCACAATACTATGATGATGTATCGTAAGCTGCGTGACGCACTCGGTAACTACACTGTAACAATTTCTAAATGTATTTGGGACAAAATATAACATGGTGTAAAAATTATTGGAATCGATTCAGTTGCTTATTCACTATTTATATATAACTCAAGAACGGCTGAAACGATTTAGCTGAATATTGGTGGGAGGTAGTTAAGAACCCGTCCCCGTCGTTCCCGTGTGACGTGACATAAGACATGGTCCAACTCATTCAAAATGTAAGTCAGCAATTCATGTACCAAAAATGGTATAACAAAAAGCAAATGACAGCTGAGCATATTTAAAAAAAAGTCTAACGGTTGAAGCAATCGTTTAAAGCAAAGAATATAAATATTCTCTGCTGGTTTAAAGTTTCTAATAAAAAAACGAGTGTGCTTATGACCACACGACTGAAGTGAAACTTCTTTCGCACCATCTGTATGTATATATATATATATATATATATATAAACACCTCTTTGGGCACTTAGTTGATCCAGCCACGATGCCGTTCATTATAGACTCCACCTTTAGCGCGGAATAACTTTGATCCAGTTGCGTATTTCTCGGGCGGAGTGGCAACGTCGTATTCTATTTAGGGATGTGGCCAAATATATTCGTCGATTAGGACATATACTCGACAAAAATTTTTCAGCAATTTCATGCATTAGTGGATCCGTAACGGCTAATTTTTTTGAACCCACCAGGACTTTTTAGCTCTGAATATATCTTAAAAATCAATAACTTGTGTTGATCCATTTATATACTCGCACTTCCAGTAATACTTCTTTTGATCCGATACCTATACCGTAACGGTTGATCAATTATGAATTTATTAAACCTAATCTAGAAATTTTATATTCGCAATGCTCCATACATTGTAAGATCTATATATATTTGTTAACATTTCATGCATTAGTGGATCCATAACGACCATTTTTTTTAAAATGCACGAAGGCGTTTCGGCTCGTAATATATTTCAAAATTCATTAACTTATGTTGATCCACTTAGCTCTCATACTTCGTAATACTTATTTTGATCTGAATAGGTACTGATACCGTACCGGTCGATCAATTATGTTTAGTATGAAGTCAAAGTTATTGTTTATAATATTTAATGAGGTTGAATTTTACGTATGGGGTTTTTATACTTTATTTCTAATTTATCATTTATTTTAAGTTTTTAAATTCATCGAAACCAAACTAATGAGTCCAAAGACGATATCGCCGCTGTATGTTTTGTGCTGATAATATTGTGTGGACGGCCTCGGTTACATTCAATGCAATCAATACTGCATGTAAGATTCCTTTGGTAGAAATTGTATGCGAATACATATTATTATTAAGTTTTAAGGGTTGAACTTTGCGTAGCCGTTTTTTTTTAGGTATTAATCAGGTAGAAAGAAAAATTGTTTATTCCACTCAAACAGAACGCACCTTATTATAATAATACGCTAAAACAATATTAAACACATAATAAAGAAAAAAAAAACACAGGGTAGCCTCCGTGGCGTAGCGGTAGCGAACGCGGCCATTGCGCAGGGAGGCGCGGGTTCGATCCCCGCACAGTGCAAATATTTGTATGCATGAATATGAATATTTGCACTAGTCTGATCGTGCCTCGGAAAGCACGTTAAGCCGTTGGTCCCGGTTGCCATACGAACATCAAGTGGCAGTCGTTACGGGTTGCTGGAGCCCTCAAAAGTCCAAACAGTTATTCTAACTGCAATGCTTAGATATCGCCTTCGGATTATGGAGGCCAGACGGCATTCGCTTCACGGAAAATATCGAAGTTTAGCCATAATTAGCAGTTAGACTGGTAAAGCGGACCCCAGACTCCAAAGCTGAAAAGCTACGGATGCGACTGGGATTAACGCTGAGATGATGATGATGAAATAAAAAAAAAAAAACAAAAATATAATTTACTAAAAAGCCAAGCTCAAAAAAAAACAATGTTTTCTTGATGTCATAACCCGGGTCAGGAGTTTTGGCGGGAAAGCTAAGCTGAGTGTCACGTTAATTTTTTATTGGATGTTTAAATTATTTATAGTGTTGTTTACTAAATGAAAGTGCATGATATATGTAGTAAAAAGTAAATAATTCATAAAGAACATTGAGATATCGCAGCGTAGTGTGTACAATAAACATGTGTAGCTCATTGATAATATTTTTGTAAATTAAAAAAGATAAACTCAACCGCACGTTAGTGGAAATATTATCAAATTTGCTACTTAGTAATAAAGGTAATAAAGTTCTAAGTACATTTATCCGCCGAAGTGCGTTTGACATTGTGGTGGAGTTTTCTCAGTCGACTCAAAGTTAAACATACCTACGTGTATTATAAAAATAATTTCACTTAATCGTGTTATATTTTAGCGAAAGAAAGCGCTGTTTTCTAATGATTTATGGTAGGTACTGGAATGTGTTACATACATGGAATGTAAACTTTAGCGGTCGCAATTTCAAATTAGGTAGTCTGCGTTTCATTCCAGCGTCCTAGTTTGAATTTCTTTCAAAAAAAAAAAAAACGATTTTCGAAACATGAAACATCAAGGAGGTAACTAATAAAAGGTTTTATTTAAATTTCAGACTGTCTTGCAAATAGACAGTAGTAGACTGTTTATTGAAAAAAAAAAAAACAAAGGAACATCATAATAGCGCCATAGCGAGGGAAAAATTGTTATTGTTCATTATTCGTCTTAAAAAAACTTTTAAAATAAAATTATGTTTTTGATTTCCGCGGATTGTTTGAGAAAAGTAGTTAGTAACTGCTTGCGTGATTTGACCGTATACTGCTTCATCATCATCATCATCATCAACCTTTTTATCGTCCCACTGCTGGGCACAGGTCTCCTCTCATACAGAGAAGGATTGAGCGTAATCAGCACGCTTGCTCAATGCGGGTTGGCGATTTCAGACTTAAAGTCCAGGTTTCCTCAAGATGTTTCCCTTCAGTCATTGGTGTCCAAGATATACTTAGAAAGTACATATAACTTTAGAAAAGTTACATTGGTACTTGCCTGACCTAGAATCGAACCTGCGCACTCATACTTGAGAGGCTGGTGTTTTTACCACTAGGCCACCACGTATACGTATACTACACGTATACTGCTTAGTATGATAGTATTGTCATCGGCAGCAGCGCGGGCGTTGAGAAAAGAGTTTTCGACCTTGGGCCTTTTTTCTAATACCGGGAATAAATATTGGAAGTAAAAAAGTTAGTTAATCAATGTTAAAATTCTATAAAAATTAAATTGTCAACAGAAAAATTATGGACTTTAAAAAAAAGGAGGATGTTCACAATTCGTCGCAATCTTTTTTATGTATGTTCACCGATTACTGTAAGACGCCTATACCCGTTACCAAAATTATTTTTATTTGAAAGAGTGGTCCCATAGTCACCAGAGAAATCAAGGAAAACAATTGTTTTTATCAAAATTTTCTGGGGCAACTAGTGCATTTCAAGGTATTTTTATTAAGTATTGTAAAGCACTACAATTTAGTAATGATCTGTAGTAGATCTGATGATTTAGTAGATATGAAGCCGAGAGACACTTGAGGGAACTTCTCGACAATTCACAACAGCTATCTTGTGTTTGAGCTTGATTAATTTGTATTAATAAGAACTTTACTTTTTTTAACGTATTCCGATATTGTTAAGATGCGGATAATGCTACTGCATTATCCGCATCAATATTGCTGTAATAATGCTATATTACTATTGGTAAGTATTTTGTATTGTTTTTTGTCCCATAATTAACAAAAAAAAAAAAAAATTAAAAAAATAAACCTAGATGGGTTGTAACTGTCATTAGAACTCTGATGATGAATACAAAGGCCAGTTCAGGGAACTCCTCAACCGTTTACAGTAGTTCCCTTGTGTTTAGAATAATTAATATATACAGTATGTTAAGAAAACCCTGTCCGACCCGTGAATGTGTTGTTAGGTATCGATAACTGATTCTACTAATGGATACAAAACCGGGCTAAACTTAAAAAAAATCCCCCTAAAAAATAAATATTATTTCGCAAAAAGGGGTAACTTAATAAATGTGCGTTAAGCACCCTTCCGCGGGCGGCGGGCGGCATGGGACGCGGCATGTGGTCGCATCGCTATTCGCTCATAATAATACCGGTGCTGTCACTTTTTTAAAAATTACCAAATTTCGGGGAAGTTGCAATTAATTCGTGGGAAAAAAACATTATTTCAAAATTCATTTGTATTGGGACTATGATGATTACGTAAAATTTTATATTATATTTGTAGAGGTGATCCGACAGAGGACCAGAGTCGCCGATATAGCTGTGAGGATTAGCAAGCTGAAGTGGCAATGGGCTGGTCACATATGCCGCAGGACCGTCAGCCGTTGGGGTAAACGAGTCCTCGAGTGGAGACCGCGTCTCGGCAAACGTGGTGTAGGACGCCCTTGGGCGAGATGGAGCGACGACATCAAAAAGGCGGCTGGTAGTGGCTGGCGGAGAACTGCTCAGGATCGAGCTTGTAGGGGTGCCATGGAGGAGGCCTATGTCCAGGAGTGGACGAGTAGAGGCTGATGATGATGATGATCATGATGATGAATCGCGTCATGTCTAACAATGTTCACACAGTCATTTTGACCTCGTAGAAATTTTTTAGAAATCGGTTCAGTGGTTTCGTTTTTAAAACCAAAATTACAAGTAAAAAATACGTTAATCAAAATTACGTGGTTTTCTTACAGGCCTTTTCCCAACTATATTAACATCAGCATTGATTCTGCCCGGATGCAGCTGAGCAGTATTTTTCACAACACAAAAGCGTAAAATAAAAAAAATAGAAAAAAACCAACCGTCTTCCAAAAAACAATACAAAGTTAAAAATAACTAATTTTGGAAGTCGGTGTATCTTTGGTATTAGTATATTTGTTTTTAGGAACAAAAAAAAAAGTACTTACTGTAGTACGAGATCAAAATGAAAGTATGAGCAATGCCTAGACACGAAGCGAGTACGCAACTTAAATTCAGTTTCTTGATTTTAATTGATTGTTGCATAAGCGTGACGAGTAGGTAGTGTTTGTCCTATAATAAAATTCAATACTGTAAATTGTTGAGGAATTCCCTCGAATGCGTATAGTCTTCATCATCAGATTTACTACACACCATCATTTTAACCCACATAGGTGCAAAGTTCTCATCAATATAAATGTATTAAGTCCAAACACAAGGTACCTACTGTTAACCATTGAAGAGTTCCCTGAACTGGCCTTTGTTGAAGTGAAACTTCTTTATCGGCGTTGGAAAAAATTTACCGTCACATTTATCGGTTACGCGCCATCTTTTTATTAAATTTTTTTTTTACTATATTTACCCACCTCGAAGTCCTTCCCCATATCCCTACCTAAAATCCCGGATATCTCGGAAACGGCTGGGAATTTCAAAATTCTGACAAAATTTTCCCTCCCCCTTACCAACCCCCTCCCCCCGGAACCTATATTCAGATAGGACCCCTAGACCTCCATTTTGACCCATAGTACCTGACCCCCAATACCCATATAGCACATACATTCCGAGATTCCAGTGATGTGTCCCCTCCCACTCTCCCCTCATGTTGTGACCCCAGGTGGACAGGATCCTCCCAACATTTAGACAAACCGGGGTCACCTACCCCTCCCCCCTCCCCCTAGACTCAACCTAGCCTCCCCACCCCTCTCCTCTACACTCCCTTACCCCCCCCCCCCCCACTTGCTCCTCAGGCCACCTCACCCCCCCGCGGCCTATCTCGGGATCCGGAGGTCCTAGACTAGCCGAGTTTGGGCTCTTCGGATTCGGGAGGAAGAGCCCAACATTCTGGCCCCGGGGGATTCCGCATCCCGCACCCCGCGTTTCGCATTCCACACTGACTCACCTGGTGCTGGCGCGTGCAATTGTTGGGGCATACATGGGCTGTATCTTTAGGTTATTTTAGTTTTAAATTTGGTGTTGTATTTAGTCGTGGACCGTCCCCCTATTGGGTACGCTAAGTTTTAATCTTTATTAATGTTATTTTACGCGCCACGCGCGTTACGCGCCTTCCTTTTCTAAGAAGTTTCACTTCTTACGTGTGTACACTAGTACACGCACACATTTTTTTTTTATCACCAGAGCCTTCATGACAATCATAACCCACCTTTTGAAAAGTTCTTATCAATACAAATTAATCAATCACAAACTCAAGGTAGCTGCTGTGAATTATTAAGGAGTTCCGTTGACTGTCTAGGGTCTTCATCATCAGATCAACTGCAGACCTTCATTTTAACCCACATAGGTGTAAAGTCTTTTTTTTTATATTTATAAACTAGCGCTTGACCGTAATCCCGCCTGATGGTAAGCAGTGATGCGATCGTTGATGGTAAAGCGCGCTAGTTTATTAAGAACCTATTCACTCAGAAAAACTGAGCGAATAGGAAGAAAGACGGCAGTTGAGCGAGGTGATGCAATGTTAAACCCAACAACACGACCCAACGATGCTGCGCCAGAGGGAGATTGATCTGAAGACCCTCCAGGACCAAACTCCCAACACAACAATATTTGGCGAATCGTACCCGGCACACATCGCAACACAACTGCTCAGACCCGTCCTCCGTACGGCTTCACCAGACATAATGCCGGAACACGACGAATCGCTTGGCGGCAAGACTTTGTCTGGTCGGTGGTAACTTCTGCCGGCATTCTTCTTCTTCATCAATATAAATGAATTAAATCCAAACACAAAGTAACTACTGTAAACCTTTGAAGAGTTCCCGGAACTGGGCTTTGTTTTCATCATCAGAGCCTTAAGAGACTCAGACTCAGACTCAGAGACTATGGGACCAATTAGAAAGTTTACCTTTTCAAACAAAAAAGAATTTAGCAAATCAGTCCAGGTGTCTCAGATTAATATCTAAGATTAATAAAGTGAACATACATAAAAAACAAAACGGCTGCTTAACCAATCGCTTCGCGCCCTTGGCAAATGCTGCGCCCTGATTGGCCCATTTGAATTGGATCAACAACTGCCCAGACGCCAAAAAGGTGGATTTGTATAAAACAGCCCTTAATTATTGTTATTGGTTATTATTATTCAACGTGACACATGTGGCTCCGAACGGAGCTACATATTTATGGACAAATGGCATCGGATCAACAAAAGGCCCCCGGATCAACAAGTGAAAATGGATCAACAAATTACTACCTATACGGCACGTCTGAGCCACAAAGTGCAAGTGTGGGGTGTATCCCTTTGGGCACTTTGTGGCTCAGACGTGCCGTATAGGTAGTAATTTGTTGATCCATTTTCACTTGTTGATCCGGGGGCCTTTTGTTGATCCGATGCCATTTGTCCATAAATATGTAGCTCCGTTCGGAGCCACATGTGTCACGTTCAATAATAATAGCCAATAACAATAATTAAGGGCTGTTTTATACAAATCCACCTTTTAGGCGTCTGGGCAGTTGTTGATCCAATTCAAATGGGCCAATCAGGGCGCAGCATTTGCCAAGGGCGTGATGCGATTGGATAAGCAACAGTTTTTTTTATGTATGTTCACTTTATTAATCTTAGATATTAATCTGAGACACCTGGACTGATTTGCTAAATTCTTTTTTGTTTGAAAAGGTAAACTTTCTAATCGGTCCCATAGTCACCAAGTCAGGATCTGATGATAGAAGACTAGAGAAATCAAGAGGAACTTCCAAGAATCGTAGGGGCGACTAGTGCATTTCTAAGTATCTTCATTAAGTATTTCAAAGAACTACAATTTGATAATGGTCTGGTGATGGAACCGGGAGACAGTCGAAGGAAGTCCTCAACTATTCATAGCAGTTACCTTGAGTATGTGCTTGATTAATTTGTATTAATAAGAACTTTTCACCAAGATGGGTTGTGACTGTCATTAAGGCTCTGATGATGAAAACAAAGGCCAGTTCCGGGAACTCTTCAAAGGTTTACAGTAGTTACTTTGTGTTTGGATTTAATTCATTTATAATGATGAAGACTTTACACCTATGTGGGTTAAAAAGAAGGTCTGCATTTGATCTGATGATAAAGACCCTAGACAGTCAACGGAACTCCTTAATAATTCACAGCAGCTACCTTGAGTTTGTGATTGATTAATTTGTATTGATAAGAACTTTTCAAAAGATGGGTTATGACTGTCATGAAAGCTCTGCTGATAAAAAAAAGGGGGCGTGTACTAGTGTACACACGTAAGAAGTGAAACTTCTTAGAAAAAGAAGGCGCGCAATGCGCGTGGCGCGTAAAATAACATTAATAAAAATTAAAACTTAGCGTCCCCAATAGGGGGACGGTCCACGACTAAATACAACACCAAATTTAAAACTAAACTAACCTAAAGATACAGCCTGTATGTCCCAACAATTGCACGCGCCAGCACCAGGTAAGTCAGTGTGGAATTTTGCATGCGGGATGCGGGATGCGGAATCCCCCGGGGCCAGAATGTTGGGCTCTTCCTCCCGATTCCGAAGAGCCCAAACTCGGCTAGTCTAGGACCTCCGGATCCCGAGATAGGCCGCGGGGGGGTGAGGTGGCCTGAGGAGCAAATGGGGGGGGGTAAGGGAGTGTAGAGGAGAGGGGTGGGGAGGCTAGGTTGAGTCTAGGGGGAGGGGGGATGGGTAGGTGAGGGGGGTTTGTCTAAGTGTTGGGAGGATCCTGTCCACTTGGGGTCACAACATGAGGGGAGAGAGGGAGGGGACAGGAGGGAGGGTCCCCAATACCCATATAGCACATACATTCCGAGATTCCAGTGTCCTGTCCCCTCCCACTCTCCCCTCATGTTGTGACCCCAAGTGGACAGGATCCTCCCAACACTTAGACAAAACCCCCTCACTTACCCCTCTCCCCTCCCCCTAGACTCAACCTAGCCTCCCCACCGCTCTTCTCTACACTCCCTTACCCCCCCCCCCCCCATTTGCTCCTCAGGCCACCTCACCCCCCGCGGCCTATCTCGGGATCCGGAGGTCCTAGACTAGCCGAGTTTGGGCTCTTCGGAATCGGGAGGAAGAGCCCAACATTCTGGCCCCGGGGGATTCCGCACCCCGCATCCCGCATTTCGCATTCCACACTGACTTACCTGGTGCTGGCGCGTGCAATTGTTGGGACATACAGGCTGTATCTTTAGGTTATCGACCAGACCAGTGCAAATATTCATATTCATGCATACAAATATTTGCACTGTGCGGGGATCGACCCGCGCCTCCCTGCGCAACGGCCGCGTTCGCTACCGCTACGCCACGGAGGCTATCCTGTGTGTTTTTTTTCTTTATTATGTGTTTAGTATTGTTTTAGTGTATTATTATAATAAGGTGCGTTCTGTTTGAGTGGAATAAACAATTTTTCTTTCTACCCAATTAAAACCTAAAAAAAAACGTCTACGCAAAGTTCAACCCTTAAATTTAATAATAATATGTATTCGCATACAATTTCTACCAAAGGAACCTTACAAGCAGTATTGATTGCATTGAATGTAACCGAGGCCGTCCACACAATATTTTCAGCACAAAACATACAGCGGCGATATCGTCTTTGGACTCATTAGTTTGGTTTCGATGAATTTAAAAACATTTAATGAATGAATTTAAATAAATGGTAAATTAGAAATAAAGTATAAAAACCCAATACGTAAAATTCAACCTCTTTAAATATTAAAAACAATAACGTTGACTTCATACTAAACATAATTGATACGGTACGGTATCAGTACCTATCCAGATGAAAATAAGTATTACGAAGTATGAGAGCTTAATGGATCAACATAAGTAAATGAATTTTGAAATATATTACGAGCCAAAACGCCTTCGTGCATTTAAAAAAAAATGGTCGTTATGGATCTACTAATGCATGAAATGTTAACAAATATATATAGATCTTACAATGTATGGAGCATTGCGAATATAAAGTTTCTAGATTAGGTTTAATAAATTCATAATTGATCAACCGTTACGGTATAGGTACCGGATCAAAAGAAGTATTACTGGAAGTGCGAGTATATAAATGGGTCAACACAAGTTATTGATTTTTGAAATATATTCAGAGCTAAAAAGTCCTGGTGGGTTCAAAAAATTTAGCCGTTACGGATCCACTAATGCATGAAATTGCTGAAAATTTTTTGTCGAGTATATGTCCTAATCGACGAATATATTTGGCCACATCCCTAAATAGAATACGACGTTGCCACTCCGCCCGAGAAATACGCAACTGGAATCAAGTTATTCCGTGCTAAAGGTGGAGTCTATAATGAACGGCATCGTGGCTGGATCAACTAAGTGCCCAAAGAGGTGTTTATATATATATATATATATATATATATATGTGTGTGTACAATATATACATGTATACACATATACATATATTAATTTTCTATAAATACACACATCAAAAGTGTCTAGGGATCAACATATATTTTTGCAATAACTTTTCTCCTGATTGATATTAATTAAAATTTTCATGCGTCATGTTCTCGAAGAAATTCATAGTTCTTAATCAATCAAGGTACTTAGTTTAATAATTGAGCTTATGAGGCTCGAAAGCAATTTGTACTTTGTGTCCAATTATCGTATTGTGACGATATCTTCTTCTATACTTTCAATTATATCAGAAATGTTCAGCAAAAATATATAAAACAATATAAAAGCCAGAACAGAACAAAATTTATAAATTATTTGTGCTCTTAGGTAATCAATTGTTAACAAATCTTAAAAAGATCCAAAAAATATATATTGCCTTCGGCGAGATGCGAACTCACAACTTCATACTCGACATGTCATGCAATATTTACATGAGCCAACTCCTTGGTTGTAGTACAGACGAAATAAGACTATACTTTGCTTCCGTTCGCCTTGCCCGATCATTTTTTGTAACATTTTTCGTAACGCTTTCGCCAGTTTACTCCCCAAGTCAAGCGTGCCTAAAGAAGTTTCACTTCAAAGACCACAAAGCCAACTTCAACTTCAAAATTTCTAATATTGTATTGCTGTGCCATTTATCATCAATAAAAATATCATGCCGTGACCAAGACCATCAAATCTTTCTCGACAAAGCGGTAATGCAAGAGTAAATCGAAGAGCAAGAAATTGCACGTGCAGAGCGCCGCCTTACTATGACTCGACTTCGTGCTTCTCACTCACAACAGCAAAGGGAGGCGGCAGTCCGTGAAACTGTTCCGTTGACAATGCGAAATCGGCAATCATCATCATCATCAATCTTTTTATCGTCCCACTGCTGGAGACAGGTCTCCTCTGATGCAGAGAAGGATTGAGTGTAATCACCACGCTTGCTCAATGCGGGGTGGCGATTTCAGACTTATAAAGTCCAGGTTTCCTCAAGATTTTTTCCTTCACGTTCAGTCATTGGTGTCCTAGATATTATACTTAGAGAGTACATATCACTTTAGAAAAGTTACATCGATACTTGCCTGACCTGGAATCGAACCCTCGCAATCATACAAGAGAGGCTGGTGTTTTAACCACTAGGCCACCACGACATCTCAGATATCAATAGCTAGATAATTTACGAAGCACAAGTAGAAATTCATTTCTTTCACAAGGTGCTACACTAAATAAATGACAAATAAAAAAATCATGGAATACTTTTTTTTTTTTTATTTACAGTGTTCCTAATTTAAAAAGTAAAAAATGTGATCATGTGATATTTATTGCCTTTAAGGCGGAACAAAGTTCGCCGGGTCAGCTAGTTTATAATATTAGTATGGATTTCAACACCACTGCTCTCAAAACGGTGAAGGAAAATAACACGAGAAAACAACGGCACGTTCTAGAAGCAAAACTTTGAAGACATGTGACATGTACCAAGCCACACTGGGCCCACGAGGTAGATTATGGCCCACTCCCTTTCACCGAGAGGAGACCTGTGTCCCAGTAGCGGAAACATTATATATATTATGTTATGTATGTAACTGTGGTTGTAGCTTTTGAGCGACTGAAGAATTTCGTGTATGGAGTACTGCAGCCACATTTGGGCTGGTGCTGCTAAGTGTCACCTGGCCACTTTGGATTCAGTGGAGAGGCGTGCGAAGAGGCTGATTGGTGACTCTGATGTAACTCGAGTTGGTCTCCAAAGCCTAGAGCACAGGCGTAGAGTAGCCAGCCTTTCGGTGTTCTATAGGATACGTTTTGGGGAGTGTGCGAGGGAATTGCACGATTTAATTCCCCCATCTCCGTTCCACCATCGGACGACCCGTCGTACGGCGAAATTCCACCCTTATGTTGTTAACACCTCTACGATCCGGACGAAGCGTTTCGCCTCCTCCTTTATACCGCGTACATCGAGGGACTGGAACAATCTGCCGGCGGCGGTGTTTCCGTCGGACTACAATTTGAGTGTCTTCAAGGCTAGAGTGAATAGGCTCTTAATAAACTAGTGCGCTTTACCATCAACGATTGCGTCACTGCTTACCATCAGGCGGGATTGCAGTCAAGCGCTGGTTTATAAATTAATAAAAAAAAGTCCGTCAGTCAGATTTCCAAAAATAATAGACATTTATTTTTTCTTTTTTCATATAAACAAAAAATGAAGACGACACAGTGCGTTGAAAACTCGTGTGACGTCACTTCATGCTACACTTTTTAGCAAGCAGTGACGTCACCAGCCACCACTCCTGATCTTTGATGCCTTTTATATTTGTCAATTTTAATTGATTTGATAAAACCAAATATACGTATCCAATATTTTTCTATAATCTGAATGACGGACTAAATAAAATATTTTTTTTTCTACCCAGGAAATATTCTTATTATTTTTACAGAGTTTTTTTTATTTATTTTAATACAGTGTGGTAGTGGTGTACCTTTAACACACCCAATTATGTTAAGCACTATGCAATCAATATATTTCACATAGGTATGTACAGGTTTCGCTTTCCAGGTCCATTGTAAGAAAAGTTATGTTTAGACAAAATGATAATTTGTTTTTAGGGTGGAAACTTTTGTTGCAGCAGCTAAATTGTCTCCCACGTTCCACATAAATGCGCTTATGTAGCAATGCGGCATAGACCTCACCTTCATGTTGATACGAAAGTTGGTTGTTGGCACCTTTCCTTAAATGTTTTACGATATTTAATAAGTTCAGTATTTAGACACAGATTCATTCTATATTAAAAAAAAAACAAATTGTAGTGTGAGTAGCAAACATACAAACTTTCAGCTTTATAATATTGGTGGGATGTTTTTTTTTTGTTTGTCTATAAATAATTCGAAAAACAAACGTAAATTTTCATAAAAATCGAAATATTCATAAAACTTTCATAAGTCTCGTTGTGTAGGGGTACAATACGTTTTAAGTAAATTATACTACATTTTATTTTATCACTTACGGCTGCGTTTACGAGTAAAAATGTATGTCAGACTGACAGCCAATTATAAGTCACCACTTATAAAAAACAGATTATACAGAGATAGTGTGGACAACACTACACAGCTACCTAACTTATAAAAATTAAAAAAAAACAACCACTACAAAAATAAAACAAAAATTAAAAAAAAAAACAAGTAATATAACATTCCAGCTTAAGTTACATACAAAGATAACAATGATATAAAAAAAAATCTTAACATGCATAAAAGTGTCAACCAAAAAAGCTACGGCTCATGCCCTTTCTGGCTGAGGAGACATTCGTTAAAAAGGGATCTAAATCGTGCCGTTTACACATGTTATTAAAGGTTATACTTGCTCGCACTGCTTTTGTCTGTAATTCCGACATTCCTACACAATTGAGACAATGTAAGTGACACCGCGGAAAAAGAGGCAGGCAGGCAAAAAGATGGATGGACGATGTAAAAAAGAAGAAGCTATCTAAGCTAAGCCAAAGACAGAGTCGAGCGGAAAAAGCTGGTAGAAGCCTATGTGTCACAGGACACGCTGATCACTAATCAGGATAATGAAGAATCGTTGTGTTAGTTTGTGAATTAGGTTAAGTACTTAATGTTAGTTCAGCAATAAAGGCTTATAAAAAACCAGCCAAGTGCGTGCCGGACTCACGCACAAACGGTTCCGTACCAATGAAAAAAAAATTCTAGAAACCTCAATGTCATTTTTGAAGACCTATCCATAGATACCCCACACGTATGTGTGTGATGAAAAATAATTTGAGAGTCAGTTCTAAGTATGGGGAGCCCCCAACATTTATTATTATTTTTTATTTTTGCATCAAAATCTTAATGCGGGTCATAGAATACATCTACCCACCAAGTTTCAACAGTATGGCTCTTATAGTTTCGGAAAAAAATGGCTGTGACATACGGACGGACAGACGGACAGACAGACATGATGAATCTATAAGGGTTCCGTTTTTTGCCATTTGGCTACCGCACCCTAAAAAAGTGACAAATAAAGTGACAGTGACGCGGGGCGCTGCGCTGTGTTGGTCCATTAAAAAAAAATAGTATTGTTACTTATCAGATTAAAAAGGCCTTTTAAATCTCCTAATCTAGTTCTAATAAAGCAAGCACTATACCCATTGAGTCTAGCCTGCCTAGATAATTTATAAATTTTTAATCTGTATTCATGATGTTACTCTGATTTATTATTTATAACTTTATTTATTATCAGAAGTGAATTATTCTAGAAGCTGAAAGTATAAGGGTTGACCCAAGTTTTCATCATAACGCGGTAATTTAAATTTGATGTATTAGAAATTCTGTGTAAGACAGGGTTTCAAATGCTTTTGCGCAAATGGTATATGGCGGCGTCTTATTACTTAGGGTCTGTTTACTTATAAATCATATTTATATCATACCTACCTATGTATATCATTGTTTCCGTTTGGGGCGAATGTCCAAACGTAGGTAATTCCATCACGTCGTCATCAGCTAATCAGAGCACAGCTAAATGACGCCGTTGCTTGTTCTGATTCGCCAATCGATCCCATAGCCCCTTTTCTCAACAGCTATACTTGTTTTTTTTTTATTATTCCATTCATTATTCATTCGCAACCATATCGACAAATGGTATTTTAATTAAAAAAAAAAACCTTCACTTCAAAACCGCGTGGATTGAAAACCCTATTTTCGCGTTATTTAATGTGCTATATTTTATTAAGGTTACTTTTCAGTGGACAAAATGGATTTAACTGCTTTATAAGTTAGAAAGCGAAATGCATTTTTCGTTTAGATTTACCTAACTTAATAAAAGTATGCAGTGGAGGCCGTACTCAACTGAGCCCGCTCGAAATTAATCCGCGGGATGACTCGATCCTATCCTGTTTTGAAAGTGGACCCGCTGTCCAATATTAGTATAAATACAGTCACGGTGTTCGACCGTCGACAACAATTATTAATGGTAGCGGTAGTACATGCGCCTATATGCCATATTACAGTCCCTACGACCCTAAGCCCTATAAGCCCTACAGCCCTGACCTACCATAAAGTTCGTAATAAATAAATATATAGAAAGTCCGACCCACTATCCGTCTGCACCAAGAGACCTAAGGTAACAGACGGATAGTGGGTAGGATTTCTAGGTAAGGGTAAAGGGTAAACTCGCTGCCAGTCCAGCAGACTCACAGGACTGATCAGAGATGGCTAAAGGTGTCTTGGCCACAGTGAGGGGTAATGAGACAAGAATAAATTCTAATCTCAATAATGACAAGAATAAATGTACTACCGCTACCTTTAATAACTTTAAATATACAACGTATTTATTCTTTAATCGCAATATATGTAGTTTGTTCAGAATAAGCGATTCCAATCATTTTTACACAATTTTATTTTTTTTTCCAAACATATTTAAAAAAATGTTGCAGTGTGGTTACCGAACGGACAACACAGTTCTTGACAGATCATGTGATCCTGGGCGCGTGCGTGCTGCAAGATGGGGCTCCAGTCTCGTTGTGTGACCGTTACGACATGCAGGGACTATGACCATGACCATGGAAAATGTTATCACAAGTTAATTAGAATACAAACAGAAATTATTATCAATGAACGCAACACGACGCCGCCGTGCTGAAGGCGCGGGCGGGTGAGTGGTGCGTTGGCCATGTTTTTGTTCGGACAACCAGGTAATATCAGGTCATAACTTTGTGATTTTTCACGATAATTTTTCAAATATTCTACAAAATTTCCTTACATAAAAATACTGGACATGTGTTTCGGGCTTCGCATAATACAAATAACGTTGTATACAATTGTGTAACATTATTTTTACTACTGAGAATATATATTTCTCCGTTTCCTCCGTGATATAGCGGAGGCGAACGCGGCCGCTACGCAACGTGGCGTGGGTTCGATCCCCGCGCAGTGCAAATATTTAAATGCATGAATATGAATATTTGCACTAGTCTGGTCATGCCTCGGAAAGCACGTTAAGCCGTTGGTCCCGGTTGCCATACGAACATCTAATGGCAGTCGTTACGGGTAGTTAGAGCCCACAAAAGTCCAACAATTGGTAACGGCTATGCTTCGATATCCCCTTCGGGTTGTGGAGGTCAGACGGCAGTCGCTTCACGGAAAATATCGCAGTTTAGCCAAAATCAGCAGTTAGACTGGTAAAAGCGGACCCCAGACTCCAAAGCTGAACGCTGATATGATGAGATAAATATATATTTCTATTCAGTTTATTAGTTATCCATACCATACCTATCACACTTATATACAAAGATTAAAATATATTTTTTTTACTGTATTAATAGATAGTTAACTTAAATGCACTAACATTGTTAATTTTATGGTCACGCAAATGAACTTTTTACGGATTAATTTTGCGCACAGTTTTGCACTCAACTACATCAACCAGTAGCTTTAAATGATGGATATTTTTTAAAAGTTTGATGTGGGATTTTAAAGTTTGATGTGCGGTCAATTGGTCCCGCGGGATTAAAAGCAAGCGGGTTCAGTTGCCCACAGACTCGTGCGGTGCTGACCAACTCCCACTTTATTTAAAGTTAAACAAAATCAACTTTATTACAATGACATTTAATTTGATTTCAGTACGACTAGCACTATTGAATAACTTACCTTTAAAAATGTTATCAAATGTAGAGTTAACCGAACTTTATCGTGTTGGAATAAAAGTTATTATTCCATCAATTCATATAATTTACATTTTTGGCCATGAATCGTGAACGCTGGAGAGCTTTCCATCCATTGTGTTTGTGTTTGATTAATTTGTATTGATAAGAACCGTTTCTTTTGATAAGGATCATAGTTTTAGTCTAAGTTTTAGCCTTGGTCTTAGTCTTCGCTAGTTTTACTTAAGTTTTAGTTTTACACTATAGTTTCAGTTTTGGCTTTAATTTTGACTTTGAGTATTCGGCCTTCGGCTTTCGGCATTCAGATTTCGGCTATCGGCTTTCGGCTTTTTGGCTTTCGGCTGTGTCAGTTTTTGGCTGTGTCAGTTTTCGGCTGTGTCAGTTTTCGATTGTGTCAGTTGACCGCTTTCGGCTGCTTCAGTTGACGGCTTTCGGCTGTGTGAGTTGACAGCTTTCAGCTGTGTCAGTTGACGGTTTTCGGTTTCCAGTTGACGGCTGTGTCGAGTTTGCGTTTTGAGGTTTGAGTTGAGGTTTGAGTTGAGTTGAGTTTGAGTTGATGTTTGAGTTGAGTTTAGGTTTGAGTTAAGTTGAGTTTCAGAGTTCGGCTGTCATCATTCATCGTTATATAAATGAAGCAACTGCCTATCTGACTTTCAAAACCCAATTACTGGGTATCACGATACTCCTTGTTAGGACGGGTGGTTAGACTTGACCCGACGACTGCCTAAGATCGACGATTAACACCCGAGACCAACGGCTTAAAATAGTGTCTGAAGTAGGATATTGTAGCAACAAAAGTGTGTTTTATAAGCACACGTTTGTAGCAAATGACACGGAAACATAAGAACCCTGGTAATACTACATCTACATCACGTATAATTTAGATTTTGGATCCTAAATAATTAAATTAAAAAAAAAAATCACTTAAAGATAACACATAGCGGAGTTGTAACAAATGGTTTGGAAAATATGTATACAGAATTTTTATCTGCTTTTTCGCTGCGTAATAAGTTACAACTTTATAGATTATAAATATTTAGATTTGAACAATTTCACATGAGCAACTATTACAAATATTATTATCGCTTGAAGTAATAGTCTACTTCAAGCGATAATAATATTTGTAATAATTAATGTAAAAATTGAGGCGAAATTTATACTAATATAATATAAAGCTGAAGAGTTTGTTTGTTTGTTTGAACACGCTAATCTCAGGAACTACTGGTTCGATTTGAAAATTCTTTTTGCGTTGGTTAGTCCATTAATCCAGGAAGGCTTTAGGCTATATAACATCTCGCTGCGATCAATAGGAGCGGAGCATAACTAACTCCACGCGAACCAAGTCGCTGGCGGCCGCTAGTCAGTAATAAAATTAAAGAAAAGGGTATACTCGTGGAACTTCGACGTGAAGAAATCCCTCGAAGCTCAAAACGGAGAATCGCAGAACGATACTTAGGTGATCCTAAGGCTCCTGAAGGTTAGTCTGCACTCGGTAACCTTGAAAGACTTGAAATTCCCCAATCCCTAGGAGGCAGGGTGAGCTGTGTGGGATTGACAAGACATAGTTAACTTCACAGAACCGATACTAGGATTCAACGGACTTTCAGTAGAGAAAAAATCACAAAACTTACCGGCTCGATATTAAAATAATTATTTGTGAAACGTTCACATTATAGAGACGTAATTACTGTACGTTAATAATTATTGTACCAAATAACATTGCGGTGGCTTTGTTCATCCAAGGCTACTGTTTCTCAAACCGCTTGAAAGCATTCTGTCTCATGACAGAGAAAGAAACACTTTTGTCGAAGAGATTTCTTTTTTTAAAACTATTTCAGCCAATATATATTAATGTGAACAAAACATGCCTTGTTTGCTGCTATAAGTAAAGATGTCATCTATGGAACGAAAGCGGCAAGCGTACCTTAACATGATCGATCAATCGTGGGGCTGTTATAATTTAGCCCCTCGCTCGTTCTGGAATATCTTACCGTCTAAAAACAAGTGAAGTGATTTGATGAGCTGTCATTTAGTCTAAACATGAAGATTGACAGTCACTTTAGCTATCTTTTTACGATGAAATTTTTACAAAATAGTACTACGAAAGTATTCACGCCTTCTTCCCATGAGAGTAGGGTGAAACTATAGACTTTTTATTCTGTAAAAATCTCATCGAGTTGAAGTCAGCTCATAGTGAGCTTTCAATAAAGTCAATCCCTAGCGTAAGTTGGAATGGCAGCTCACTTCACTTAGGTTTTCACGATGTGATGTTTACAGAATCACCAGCCTTTTTTTTTTCAGGGTGGAAATCCTCATAGGATGTCCGCCGCCCTGGGGTGGGTGACGGGGTCTGTCAGACTTTTACTGACTAAAACCACCCCGGTGTCTCTTCGATCAAGAGCGCGCGTGGGGCCGCGGGAGTCTTCCGCGGCCCCACACTCTCGTGCTGGCCCGGTCTGTCCGGGCCTCGTCTCCTGCACGGGATAGTGGAGTGTTAAACTATCCCGTGCATCGCCCCAGAGGCGCGCGCCAAAACTCGCGCGCGACCCCGCCTCGGGGTCCTTCGGTAGGGGGCGGGGACTTCCCCATGTCCCTTGCCCTTGGACCCATTCATGGGGGGCGGAAGAGGGCGTTATCCGCCCTTGCTCGGCGCCCGGTGCGTATTCTGCGGCCAAGGAAGGGAGTTGAGATCTCCCTCTCCCGTTCCGCAGCTTCCTTCTGCGACATCACATCCTCGCAGAAGGACACCACCACGTCCCACGACTCTGCGCTACCGACCATTCTCCGTAGTACTGCCGGCAGCGTCAGGTCGCAAGAATCACCAGCCTGGGATATGTCACCGTAAAAACAAATTATATGTTCCTCGGTGGTAGGCCATAACATCGGGTGCCGGCAGAAGTTACCACCAGACAAAGTCTTGCCGCCAAGCGATTCGCCGTGTTCCAGCACGATATCTGGTGAAGCTGTACGGAGGACTGGTCTGAGCAGTTGTGGTGCAATATGTGCCGAGTACGATGCGCGAAATGTTGTTGTGTTGGAAGTTTAGTCATGGAGGGTCTTCAGCTCAATCTCTCTCTGTCGCAGCAATGTTGGTCATGTTGTTGAATTTTAAATTGCATCACCTCGCTCAAGCGCTGTCTTCCTTCCTGTTCACTCGGTTTTTTTGAGTGACTAGGCTTTTAATAAACTTGTGCGCTTGACCATCAACGATTGCATCACTGCTTAGTATTAGGCGGGATTGCGTTCAAGCACTAGTTTATAATCACTAAAAAAAAATCTTGATGAGCAGTCATTCAACCTAATCCTGTACAATGGAGTGCGGTCCAGTACCAATCTCACCGGTGAAAACGTGGAGTGAGATGTCATTCCAATCTCACTGGTGAAAACGTGGAGTGAGATGTCATTCCAATCTCACTGGTGAAAACATGGAGTGAGATGTCATTCCAATCTCACCAGTGAAAACCTGGAGTGAAATGTCATTCGAATCTCACCGGTGAAAACGTGGAGTAAGATGTCATTCGAATTTCACCGGTGAAAACGTGGAGTGAGATGTCATTCTAATCTCACCGATGAAAACGTGGAGTGAGATGTCATTCCAATAAGTGTTAGGCATTGTCACTATTGATAGCTCATTCGAATCTTACTTCAAAATGCAGAATATCAGCAATTACACTACTAACTTCCTAGATAACCACTTAGATTTATAAAGATTTTCGCCCCGCAAGCATTTCTCAAATAATTCTGAATGGGAAATCATCAAATGACCTTTCCCGCTTTCACTCACAACTCACTTGTCTTTGCCACTTGCCTGTGCGCCAGATTTCTTTTTTAACAAACTCGCAACCTGACCCGGAAGGCCTTCGTGGACCCCGTCACGATGTGCTGATATCTCTTTGAGGCACGCGTGAAAATCAACGCGTCGCGCGCCGTCCCGGGCCTCGTCCTTACCGGACGGCAAGCAGCCCACTGCTCGCCGCCCGCAAGCCTACGCCTACAGTGGCCGGGAGTTCAATGTTATCTCCCGACCAGGGTTTAAAAAGTACCTAAGAATATAAACACTTTATCAGCTCAAGCTTGTGATATTATAATTTACCAACAAGCGAGATTTAATGTAACAAGAAAAGTAAATATGAGCCTCCTTAGTCATAATGAAGGAGGTTGTTAGTTAAATGAGTCTTCAACGGTATCAATTCCATTCCATTTAGCGATAACAATCTGTTGTCATGCCGTGCCAATAGGTTTAGGGGTGGCACGCATAGAGTCGCTATTGGCAGAATTTATTTAGTGATATTTGTTGATAAAAAGATATTGTTTATTAAACAAATTATAAATCAGTGCTTGACCGCAATCCCGCCTGGTGGTAATCAGTGATGCAATTGTTGATGGTAAAATACGCTAGTTTATTAAGAGCCTGTTCACTGTAGCCTTGATGAAACTTAAATTGTAGTCCAATGGAAACACTGCTAAATTGTTCCAGTCCCTCGATGTCATCATCATCATCATCTCGGCGTTAATCCCAGTCGCATCCGTAGATTTTCAGCTTTGGAGTCTGGGGTCCGCTTTACCAATCTAACTGCTAATTTTGGCTAAACTTCAATATTTTCCATGAAGCGACTGCCATCTGACCTCCACAACCCGAAGGTGATATCTAAACATTGCAGTTAGACCAATTGTTAGACTTTTGAGGGCTCCAACAACACGTAACGACTGCCACTAGATGTTTGTATGGCAACCGGGACCAACGGCTTAACGTGCTTTCCGAGGCACGAACAGACCAGTGCAAATATTCATATTCATGCATACAAAAATTTGCACTGTGCGGGGATCGAACCCGCGCCTCCTTGCGCAACGGCCGCGTTCGCTACCGCTACGCCACAGAGGCATTCAAAGTTCCAGTCCCTCGATGTAAGCGGTATAGAAGACGAGGCGAAGCGCTTCATTCGGATCGATGTGGTGGCAACAACGTAAGGGCGGAAAATCTATCAAGGTAAGCTACACTTGCAGCGGCTGTTCTCTGGATGCATGACCATCTTTACATACCGAAACTTTACATATAGAAACTTTACATACCGAAACTTTAGATACCGAAACTTTACATACGTACCGGAACTTTACATACCGAAACTTTACATACCGAAACTTTACATACCGAAACTTTACATACCGAAACTTTACATACCGAAACTTTACATACCGAAACTTTACATACCGAAACTTTACATACCGAGACTTTACATACCGAAACTTTACATAGGCACCGAAACTTTACATACTAAAACTTTACATACCGAAACTTTACATAGGCACCGAAACTTTACATACCGAAACTTTAAATACCGCAACTTTACATACCAAAACTTTACATAGGTACAGAAACTTTACATACCGAAACTTTACATACCGAAAAGTTTGACCACCACCAGTCTTAGCATGTCGACTTACCCGGTAAATAGGTTGTGGAAGTCAGATAGGCTAGTCGCTTCATGTTAAATATTGGTATTCAGCTGAATCCGGTCAGACTGGAAGCTGACCCCAATATAGTTGGGAAAAGGCTAAGCAGATGATGATAAATATATGTATATCGATACTATACTTATACTTACAAAGAGGTAACATTTATTTATTGTGTGCATTTAGTTTAGTGATACAAAAAGATATAGGGTGTAATTTTAGGAGTGTCCATGTAAATAAATGTGGTGATTTTTGTATAAATCTTAACATTCTGTTAATCATATAATTCTATTCTTATATGATATAATTGAACGTGTCTAATTATATCATATAAGAATAGTTATGATAGTTAATATAATTAAGTAGTATTATAATTAAATATTAAGTTATGAATAGTTATGATGAAAATATCATGTAAGTATAGTTATGATAAGTTATGAATAGTTATATTAAGTGGCGATCACGCAGCGGAAGACGTAGCGTGGGTAGGCCCCAAACAAGGTGGATCGACGATCTGGTGAAGGTCGCGGGAAACCGCTGGTTGCGGGAGGCGCAGGACTGGTAGACGTGGAGATCCTTGGGGTGGCCTGTATCCAGCAGTGGACCTCTTTCTGCCGAAATGATGATGATGATGATGAATACATTCACTATGGAGCGTTTTTAACTAAATCAGACAAAAAGTTTATAAATGAACAAACAATAATACCTTGCTGATCTATTTTATAACATACTTGTATAGTCATTTTTGTTCATTGGTTTGAAATGTGGCTAATATTCAAGGAATAATTGTAAGAATTATTGTAAAAGGGCAATTCGTTCGCCAAGAATAATAATAAGCCCCAGAAACTTATCTACGCCAAAAAAAAAGAGAATAGCCCCAGATACTCAGAAACAAATTTAAAGAGATCAATATAATGACTTGTGCTCTGTCAGTACATTTATGATAATATTTTGTATGCACGTAAATATAATAATCTATTAAGCTTCTATAAAGGCTCATTATGATGCAAATGATAGGTACGTTTACAATAAGACTTATCCAAGAACTAAGTCTTAATAGATTCAAATCTTGTATAAAGCGAAAATTATTCCAGAAAGCCTATTATGCTGTAAAAGACTTATATTGATGACAAAAAGGCTTGGGATATTGAGCTGCTTCAATAGATTTAAACCGAGAATGTTGATTTTGTATTTGCAATTTTGTACTTTTATTTTGCTAGATATCTGAGCCAAAAATGACATGAACATTCACTGAATGAAGTATTACATATTTTGATTGATTTGTTGAATTTTATAATACATTGGCATGATATTTACTTTTTCAAGTACATATTTCATTTTCAATCCAGTCAAAATCACATAACAGTCAGAAGAAGATCAAGATACGAAAATGACAAAATACAATTCAAACAATAATTGATTATGTTTGACATTTACTCTTAGACCCCATACTTTCAGTTTTATTCATTGAAAATATAAACTCCAAAAACAAATGTTAGTCAAGCCCTGTCAGATTATATAATCCGCCAGTAACAGTTCACAGTGCAAAGATCGCGGTCCCGCAACGCTTGCCGCATTGCCACGCTGGATGGTGATAGCAAACCTTTGTACCAAGAATAAGCCGGAGCGGGAGTCACCCATTTCGTAACGGAGTTTATATCTTATATCACTAATGAGGTTGTTGGGGTCAGTATCCCAACTTCCCAAGGTCTCCAAGTTCATTTTTGTACATTTTTTGTAATGTTCCTTTTTTTGATCGGTTTCATCTAGGGGATTACTACTTTCCTTGTTTTAGTTTTTTTCTTATTTAGGTTTCTATTACAGTGGAACCTCGATAACTCAAACCTCTGTAATTTAATAACCATCAGAGCCCAAAACCTCAATAACTTACAATACACAACCTTAAAATCTATAACTTAAATAAGTAATCTCTGTAATGGCACTCAGTAACTTAGATAAATATTTCCACAACCTCTATAACATAAAATTGTTTGTCAATGAGACATTTTGAAAGAGTGTGCAAAACAAAAGGTTACTATTTAAATTGTTAACTTAAACACATAAATGTCACCTATTGTTTGCTTTTTCGAAATTCATTAAAGCTTCGCGGCGGTTAGCCTTTAAACAACAGCTTACTTGAATGTTAAGTTTTTGATAAATGTCCTGAAAACATCGCTTTACCTACTGTGAGATAAAACTCGCTTAAAATGAGTTCACAAAAAAAACTAACAACATTCAAATACGCTGTTAAATTAAAAGCTATAAAAGCAGTGAAAAATGGATTGAAAAGGAAAGAAGTTGTGGCTGAGTTTGGGATACACGAGAGAATCTACATTATGAAACATCATTAAAAAAAGAAGCTGAAATCTTGAAGAAACAAGAATCAGGAGAAAGTATTCAATGTAAAAGACGAAAAATTGCCGAATTACCTAATTTAGAATAATGTTAATAATGTAAAAATAGGTACAAGGGTACATGTATGTACCCGTGTACCTATTTTTACATACCTTCCTCCATATTAACCTATCCCTAACATAGACCCTTGATAACTTAAAACCTCTATAACTTAAAATATTTTGTGTTTCCCTTGGTAACTTATCGAGGTTCTACTATATTTTAATCTGGAATTTTGAGTAATTTACACGGCTTACCTAAATCGTAGGTGTTAATTGGTATTGTTCGGAAAATCGTTGAGCTCGTGAAGTGCTAAGTTGAGCTGCGTAATTTCTGATAAATGTATGCACTGACCTCAATATCCTCAAAAGACTATATCAGACATCTATTCTACATGGTCTTCATATGATCTAATCAAGATTATGACCTCTGAGTTGGTTTCGGCCTTTCTTCCCAAAGTAGGAATATCAAACGCAGAACACACCATGTTAAAAAAAAATATGATTGACTTGTAATAGTCTTTGTACAAACCTTTTTCAGAAAATATATCACTTATTCATTGATCCAGTATCTGAGCTGTGGAGGTCTGATAGGCAGTCGTTCCATGTTCTTATCCTTCTACTTCTTCAGCCTAAAGAGGTCCACTGCTGGACGCAGACCTCCCCCAAGGCTTTCCACAATTACCGATCTTGTGCTGCCCGCAGCCGTCGGCATCGCGCACTCCATGTAAAGTAATCTTATTCAGTTACAACCAGTTAGTCTGGAAGGGCCCCAACATATTTGTGAATAGGTTAGGACGATGGTGGCGGTGAGAAGGATGCTGCCGCAACCATCGACTATGCTTATATTTCTCCTAACCTCCTGGTTAGGAGAAATATAACCTCCTGGTTAGGAGAAATATAAGCATAGTCGATGGTTGCGGCAGCATCGTTCGCGACCCCCGATATAAGTGTGAGATGGGACACCAGGGTAGTTTTTAGTGAATTACAGTCTGAAAGAGGTGGAAAATCCTCATGGATTTTGGATGGCTTTTCTACCCCGACATAAAATTAGCTATATTTAAGCTTAATTAATTAAAACAGTAATGGTGTCGCCATTACTAATAATAACCCTATAATGGACATGTGGTTGCATGACATTAAAGTTATTTATTTTCATTGATTGTTACTTAAACTACTTTTTACTATATCTGAATGAATAGTTAACATTTATATTTACTTATGGCGTTGGTACATAATAAATCTTATATTTCAAGCAATGGTAGTCTAGTAGCACTTCACCTTGTTAAAATAATGTCGTCATTTGCTCTCAAACTAGTGAAGACAAATAAATTTGATTCATACAAAATTACTTTCAGTTTTAACTTTCAAACATTTTTATAACTTTTTCAATAGTGCACTTGCTCTGAAATTAACTTAGGGATTTACCGATTCATAAAGTGATAAATGTCATGTTACGTTTAAACGTCAAATATGTATGGCACTCTCACCTAGGGCACTAATCACTGAGTAAAACAGCATATCCTAAAACCAAAAATTCGGAAACATGTGCCATTTACAGTCAACATTGAAATCACGTGGTAGGTTAGAGCCCTCTCTTTTTTAAATGTTATAATCTTTTGCTTGACCGTAATCCCACCTGATTGTCAAAAGTGATGCGATCGTTCATGGTAAAGCGCACTAGTTTGTTATAAGCCTATTTACTCCAGCCTTGAAGAGTGGAGACCTGTATACCATCAGAAGGAACAGTATATGCTGATCATCTTTTAAGTACATTTCACGTAGAATGGTTAAAATCGTACAAACTTTGAATATAACATTGAATATGTGCAATATTATTTTGCAAAAACAGAACAGTTTCAATGTTTGTTGTAGTGATTGTTATCGCATTTAAGAGCAAATGTTAATTTACACGTAACTGAATTCGCATAACAAATGAAACTAACCATTTTAGTTTATTACGGGTTTGTAATTTCACCTCTTAGAAATACACGGAGGAAGCTTAAAATGTAACTTACGTATCACTCATTGTCAGTACTCGTATGTACGTTATTGTATTCTACAAAGCAATTCTGAATACGACTCGAGGAAACTTAAGTACTACTGTTTCTGAGTAAGGAGTACGGTGAATTAGCGGATGCAAGATGATAGCGGCAGCGAGGCGTTAGGCCCTGTTCATGGACTCGAGCGATGCGACGTGATGCATACGCGAATGTCATCTATCGCCTTTTTTGTGGGTGGGAAATCATCAAATGAACTCTTCTGCTGTAGGCGGAAGGGAAGAATGTGTCAGACTTTTAAAAACTAAAACTTCTAACGAATCGCGGCCCTGACAGGTCTTACGGGGTCCTGTCACAATATGCTGATATCTCTTTGAGGCGCGCGTGGATCACAACGCGCTGTCGACCCGGTCCTAGTCCTTACCGGGCAGCGAGTAATGGCTAGTTTGCAAGTCCGCTTCTACTTTGGCTGGAATCGGATATTGTTTCCCGACGTCCATGTCGTCTCCTGCGGCGACTAGGGGCGTGAGGATGCAGAGATTGCCTGTCCCTAAAACGCTACGCCTCCTCTTTTGCGAGCATTACTGCTTCGCAGAAGGACGTGATGTCCTGCTATGCAATCTCGCTGAGAACCATGGCCTGGACCAAGGCCACTGCGCAAACCGTGTCGTCCAAAGAAAAAGCATTAGTTCACTATTCCATTGCTTGGTTATGAGTTATGACTAATGGAGGATGTCCAAATATGACCTGAACGTGTACAGCAAGGGTCAAAAGTGCATTACCACTTTTGAACTTTATTGCACTAACAATAAGTGTCAAAAGTGGTACTTCACTTACTGTACGTTAATGATTGATGTATCAAAAAATAGTAATTTATACGTGCTTTAAATAACGGGGTCCAACTTATTTTTTCTAGCTTGGGAAATGTCTTGTATTAATATTAAATAAATTCAACTTTATCAAACCTGTTTCATTTTAATGTGTGGTACCTGTGTTTTGTTTTAACAGCGTAGCGGCATTTAATTAAGCGGTTACGTTTAAAAAAACACTAGAATAATATTTATTAATTTATTTTACATCAATAGTCTTTTTATATCAATAAACAGTATAATTAATTGATTTAAAAATAAGCACTGCTTATTGACAGATGACACATGACAGCGTACACAGCGTAGCTCGCTTGCTGGAGCGAATTCCTATGTTTTTAGTGTTTTTTCGCGACGTGGCTTTGACTACAGACTCCGGTTAATCTTATTTACTTAACGACTATTTGTTGTTCCCTCCTGGACACTGATAAAGCTTTGTGAATTGGTTCTGAGTGCAAGACTGTGCCAAACATGATGCAGGATTTTTCAATAGCATCCAGTCTTTTGAACAGGATTGGTGTTTGCCTAAGAAACAGAGATGATGTAGGGGAAATGTTAAACATTTTAAGAGAACGGATGTTTTTAGACAATAATTTGGCACTAATGGTAAAAAATACACTTAAAGAATACTACAACTATACTTAATGAATGTCTTCTAACTTAATATAACAGCAGATAGGGATAACTTGATATCATTCCCTAGAATGGAGATGAATTAATTAATTATTTTTACCTTAGGAACATATCAGAATAAGCAGGTGCGATCATATTATGGAGAGCATAAATACAACGGAGCACCATTTCAGAGGGAAAGATTTTAATATAGGCATATATGCCTTGATTTAATTTTTGCTCATATTAAAATATTTAGCTATAGCTAGGAAACAGTATTATGTTTATATTTCAGGGTTTTCAGTATTATATTTATGTTTATATATATGTTATATGTTTATATTTCATGTTATTATCAGGGACAGTAGGTATTGTAGAGTATTGTTGCAATTGTTTGGTAGAGCGTCGCACAGTTGGATGTTGTGCGTTTATTATGACAATTGTTTGGTACCTGCTGGATAACTAGATTCGGTGGTTGTAAGAGAAGATATGGAATAAATAAAGTAATAAAACTACTATGTATGTTTTATTTCAAAATCACCTTATTTATTTATTTATATATATTTTTATACATCAATCAAACATCGAACAAAATACATTCAACACAAAAACATACAATGGGCGGCCTTATCGCTAATGCGATCTCGTCCAGGCAACCAAAGAATGAACAGATTCTCCCGAACCACAAATGGGACTGTTGTTGGCGCAAACATCATTAATAAAATATACTAAAGTAGATACACAAATACATACATATAAATAAATACATAGATACTGAGCATAACAGGTAAGCAAATAAATTAGCCAACAACTGTTTATTGAACAAGATCATAACGACAAGTAGTGTCCCTTCACAAGTCTCTTGAATTCCTGCAACGACTGCGCGCGTTTTATTTCAATTGGCAATGCATTCCATCAACGAGCATTGCACAGAAATTGAAAGCGATTGACCCTTTTATTCATAAGCATTAGTTAAAGTTAACTAGTGATTAGTGCCATTTATAAGTGATAATACCATACATTTTGACGTTTAAACGTAACATATCATTTATCACTGTTTATGAATAAACCCCTCAGTTGATTTTAAAGCAACTGCACTATTGATAAAATTATAAAAATGTTTAAATTTTTAGCGTAAACTAAACTTAATTTTCTATGAATTAAATTTATTTTTCCATAATTTCATATTTGTTTTCATTTTTGGTGAATGTGACTCAGTTTATGTGCTCTTCTGTCTCTTCTCACCGATCAAAGACATCGAATTCACGATGTTAAGAAAGAAGAAAAAAGTAAATGTTGCAGGAAGTTGGGGGAAAACCAGCGTCATATCCACGCAATACGGCACTCGCTCAGCATAATGCTAAGAAGCAATGGGGAACAAAACCCTGGTTTTTAGCAGCAGTCTCCGTTGATGTGAGAAATAGCGAGCGTTGCATCCGCTTTCTTACATTTTCTCAGATCGCTACCTAAGCATGCCTACATCTACATTAGACGACGTGTTTGCGAATAATTAAATTGTGGTTTGTAAGCTTTGTAAAGGGCGAATGACGACCCCTCGAGGAAGGGGAAGGAACCGTCGAGATTGGATCGAGATTGTGTACATTTTCTTTGGCGAAATGTTGTTATTTTACGCATTAAGAATATTACTTAGTTCCTACATTCACCATACACCGTGCAATTTTATTCGTCTTAAGAAGACATAATACTAATCATCATCATTTCAGCGTTTATCCCAGTCGCACCCGAAGCTATTTTTCAGCATTGGAGTCTGGGGTCCGCTTTACCAGTCTAACTGCTGATTTCGGCTAAACTTTTCCGTGAAGTGACTGCCGTCTGACCTCGCAGCTAGATCAATTGTTGGACTTTTGAGGGCTCCAACAACCCGTAACGAGTGCCACTTCGTATGGCAAGCGAGATCAACGTCTCAACGTGGTTTCCGAGGCACGACCAGACCAGTGGAAATATTCATATACATGCATACAAATATTTGCACTGCGTGGGGATCGAACCCGCGCCTCCTTGCGCAGCAGCCGCTTTCGCTACCGCAAGATGACATATTACTAAAGATTTTAAATAAAAGACTCAGATCCTGACTGCGTTGTCTACAGCGTGTTTCAGACTACGACGTCCAGGACTCTTGTAACGAAACATATGTACCTAATAAACACCCATGTTAGCAATACAATATCTAATGATGCATATGCCCATGTCAAATCTCAAGTTCACTTTGCATTGATCAAATGAATTGTGTACTAAGTTTAGTATATATACAGTGGATACAATAAGAGGGGAAAATACTTTACGCATCTTTTTGAGGCTATCTGTACCCGCAGCGTACCTACGGTTACATGATTTTTAGTGGTTGTTGTTGTAGATAATTTCAAGTTGATTGCCAAAGCGATATAAAATAATTATGTAGGTATCATCATGTGGGTACATTAGGCCCGTCATACATCATCATAATCATCATTTTAGCCGAAAGACCTCCACTGCTAGACAAAGGCCACCCACGGATCTCCACGACGGCCGGTGCTGCGCCTCCTGCATCCAGCGACCGTCACCAGGTCGTCGGTCCATCTTGTCGGGGGCTTATCCACGCTTCGTCTTCTGGTGCGTGGTCTCCTCGTCCTATGGGCAAGAGCACTGCCACTTAAGTGTTGCAATTCTTCGAGCTATGTCGGTTACTCCCGTTCTTTTGTGTATCTCCTCATATTTTCACTGTCCGTCATACGCACACATTATATTTTTTCCGTGAATAACTAAGTACGAGTCATATACATAAGAACAGTCGTCAGTTTTGCGGTGGACGTATGGACCTATGATACCTTCTTGATAGACTTGATGGCACTACGGCATGGTCACTGTCTCCTGTATGTGTCGTGCCCGACATTTTGGCGACTTATAGTTACACAAGCTCACACGATTATTCCACGGTGCTGTTATCGCGTCGTTGCAAAAAGAAACTGTACCGTGTACAACGCGTATTACAGGAGTTACCTAAAGTTTGTTTTCGATAAATAAATGTTTAAGATTGCAGCACTCTGCAACTCTCCTGCGCTATCTCACTATGTAATGTACGTCGTTAAGTCATCAAAAGAGACGAGTAGCTAGCAGGGTAATCGCGTAACACACTGTCAGCAGCAATGGGTTTCATTTTGTCAGTTCCACAACATTAATTGCGTTATTTACGTTGTTGAGCTGACATATTTTTCGAACACATGGAGCACTGGATTAGCAAAATTACAATTGATAGTAATAGTGTGTTACCAAATTAGGGTGCAGGTACAAAATTAGATGTTTATCCATCCACGTACCTAATAGCCGCGGCAAGTGTAGCGTGTATCTTATTAGTTTTTTAACAAGCCTCTCAACTATCTTCTTCTCAGCTTACAGAAGTACACTGTTGGGCAAAGGCCTCCTGCAAGGCTTTCAACAATGACCGGTGTTGTGCTGCCTGCATCTATCGGCTTCCCACCACCTTCACCAGCAGCCTAATCGGCGAACACATTTTTGCCCAAATGATCGCGAAAAAATGTGTACTCCGATTAGGATACAGGTCCACCTTGTTGGGGGCCTCCCTACGCTGCGTCGTCCGGTACGTGACTGCCACTCCTTACTACCACATCGGTCATCAGTGCCCCGCCCATTGCCACTTAATTTTAGCGTCTCGACTTTTGGTCTTCTGCGGATTTCCTCTTTTTTTTTTAATAATTTGAAGCTAGTGCTTGACCGCAATCCTGCCTGATGGAAAGCAGTGATGCAATCGTTGATGGTAAAGCGTACTAGTATATCAAGAGCCTATTCACTCAAAAAAACTGAGTGAATAGAAGAAAGATGGCAGTTGAGTGAGGTGATGCAATGTTAAACCAAACAACACGACCATAGCATAGCTCTTTCCATGGCCCTTTGTGTGACTTTGAGCCTTCGCATGAGGCATTTTGAACGACGAGAAGATCTAGCGTAGCTTCCCAAACGCTTCCCAGCCGAGCTGGATTCGACGAGGCACCTCTTTCTCGAAGTTGGATCTACATAGTTGGACTATTTGTCCCAGGTATGTATATTCGTCAACAACTTCGAGGACAGCGCAACTAACTAGAACTGGAATGGGTGCGACAACTATACATCATCCTAATATATCTGTAACATTCACGTGAATGTATACCAAACCTGTGACAGCCAAGCTCATGTTATTAATAATCAAGACGACAATCCAATTGTACTTTAGCATAAATTAATTTGATCAATAACTGTCGGTCGTGTCCATTACTTATGCACGGACCGTCAAATTCAGTGTGTAGATCGAGCAATGTTCAGTTCGGGAGCGTCTTGTAACATGGTATAGTAATAACGTACATCCCCGAAACTACATATTACCATGTACTAACTTACAATAACATACATGTCTGTTCTGCATTCACATCTCAGTTTCCAAAAACGTAAACAAGTATGTTTATTTCTAATAGTAATTAAAAAAAAATCCTTAAATTATTATTTTCAATAATAGGTAGGTAGTTATTTTTAAATCGAGTTAATAACATTTGGGGTAGTTTTAGGAGAACCTTACTGTTATTAGCCTATGCTGTGTCTCCTTCTTGGGCCCTTACATTCTATTACTTGGCTTACTCCGTCGGACTGCTGAGCACTTCAGCAAAAATAACTATATTTTCCAGTTCACAAGAATACTTGAATCCGTTTTTATATTCAACCATTTTTCAAGGAAATTCTTAATCCTCCTCAAAGGACCCAATCTATGTAAATCCACTGTCGAGTCGCTTGTTATGTTTATTTCTAATAGTAATTAAAAAAAAATCCTTAAATTATTATTTTCAATAATAGGTAGGTAGTTATTTTTAAATCGAGTTAATAACATTTGGGGTAGTTTTAGGAGAACCTTACTGTTATTAGCCTATGCTGTGTCTCCTTCTTGGGCCCTTACATTCTATTACTTGGCTTACTCCGTCGGACTGCTGAGCACTTCAGCAAAAATAACTATATTTTCCAGTTCACAAGAATACTTGAATCCGTTTTTATATTCAACCATTTTTCAAGGAAATTCTTAATCCTCCTCAAAGGACCCAATCTATGTAAATCCACTGTCGAGTCGCTTGTTAAATCCATTGAAAAACCTGCATAAAAACAAGATAAGGTAACTTTGATGGAATGTATTATTTATAAATTGAAAACTTTGAAGAGTTATCGGAGCCTGCCCTGAATATTGCAAATATTTCTGTTATATAAGAAAATAATGAGATTCGTTCTTATGGATTTCAAATTACTTTGCATTTTTCTTTCTTCGACGCAGAATAATATTGGAGTTTTGTTTACGATAAATCCGCCACTACGTAACCCTTCAATTTGCGTGGTCCGACACGCACTTTAACAGCTTTTTTATACTATTCTCTAGAATTAACAGATGTCTAGTAAATAACTAGATCTAGATAAAAAACAAAATATTTTATAAAAGCTTATAAAAGCCTTTAAAAGAAGATATCCAATCACTCTTTTCAGAATCCCATATTTTAGATTATTTCCATCAAATGGATCCACGTCATTGAACGGATCTATTTGGAACACCACGTTCATCAGAATTATCGGGAATATTAATTAGGCATTGTTTGGATAATTCACTTCTATTGATGTAGCAATTCAATCTGTATTTGTGCACGTATTGCTGCATTCACGTGATTGATGTACCCACCGTAAATCTGATAGCTTATCTATCTTATCGTTCTAGTCGATTAATTTGATTGTCTACCAAGAAATATAGAAAGTTCATTGTTCTTCAATATCTCCTTTATCAGTTCTCATAGCTTTCAAAATGTAGCTACTATTAGCTAAGTTATATATACTACTAGCTGTTGCCCGCGACTCCGTCCGCGTGGACCTCAGTTTACTGGAGCTCAATTGATATAAAATAAGCGCCTGTTAAAATAATGGGAGCAATATAGGGCACTCCCGTTTTCGCAACATTTTTTATTACTGCTCTGCTCCTATTGGTCATAGCGGGATGTTATATAGCCTATGTCCTTTCTCAGGCTCTAGACTATCTGTGTACCAAATTTCATTACGATCGGTTCAGTAGTTTTGACGTGAAAGCCGGACAGACAGACAGACGGATATGTTACATGTAAGGAATGCAATTTTCTAGGAACCTTTATTCTCTATACAGGTGTGAGGAGTTTAAGGTTGTCTAATCCTGTTAAAGTGGTGTGTAGAGTGAAAACAATAAATAGGTACTGTAAAGAGAGTTGAGACTTTGTTTGTTTTTTTTTACGCAGTTTATATATACATTGGGCCGCGTTTTTTGGATTTTTTGGGTTTTAATTTTTATTTAACGTACATAAAATTGTCTTCCATTGAATTATATATTTATTTACTGGTATAGTTTTGTTTCTATTTTACTATTCATAATCACATTTTTATACATATACATACGTCATTGTTTTTATATAACATAAATTTATTTTATTAAGTATTTTTTATTTTTGTTTTTATTTTCTTTATCCTTTTTTTTTATTGCATACACAAGTCACGTTGCTATGTATAAACTGTTTTACATCCATCACTTCACACATCAGGTTCAGTTGAAAACCAGCGTCAGGCAATAGTTGTCTGACATTTTTGCTGAACTGGGCCTTTTTGGCGCAGCCGGGAGGCACACATTCCTGCTAGTTTTCTATATTAATTTGTTTTATCACAATTTACTTTATTTTATTATTACTATTTTTTTACTTTTTAATGTTTGTCTTTATCTGATGTATTGTGTGTCTTTTAATCTGTGCTAAATAAATGTATTTTCTTTCTTTCTTCTTCTTTCTTTAAAGCATTTAATTGGGAGGTATAAAAGGTTTATCTCAATACAAGTTAGTTGTGTCAGTTCTTACATGTATAGTATAGGTAAGTAAGTGGGGGTAATATAAATTCCTACGCATAATAGAAAATAAGAGATCCTCCAACCAGACGGCTGATGTGTCTGATGGGCAATTGATCCAAGATTGATATCGTGCCGCTGTAGGCATATTATGCTATTTGCGCGGTAAGCTGCTTACACATGTGGGATGTATCATATGTAGACATAATATTACGTCTATCATAACACACAGAGTCACAATAGACACAATAATGGTATAAAATATAATGTATGTGTGATGATAAGTGATTCATATTTAGCTATTTTTCAAGTGGCCTTCTTTGAATAACAGGTTTATTGTTTGGTGTTAGAAAGAAGAATGGAAAAGTGCTCACTTGTTGGTTATTTAATTATTATTTCTTCTATAGATCAAAAGTGATATTTCACGAGACTCGCTTGCCCAATGTAAACCCACTTAACCCGTAAAATGGACCAATGGAATGTCAAGAGACATTTATTTTGAAATTTTTACTTGAGATGCACTTATTTACATAAACCGGAATTGTGTATGAAATTCTCATTTTGTTACTGAAAGGTGGCTAAAGCAGCGGTGATCTAGTGGTATCTGTCGCGACTATGTTCAATGTTGTAGGTCATAGATTTGAACCCCAATAGGCGCTTTGTGTGCATTATTTCAAAACGGTGAAAGATATCGCGAGGAATCCGGCATGTCCTAGAGCCAAAATGCTTTGACGATATGTGACATCTACCAACCTGCACTCGGCCCGCGTGGTAGAATATGGCCCATTCACATTCACCGAGAGGTGGCCTAGTGGTTAAAACACCAGCCTCTCAAGTGTGAGTGCGCGGGTTCGATTCCAGGTCAGACAAGTACCAATGCAACTTTTCTAAAGTTATATATACTTTCTAAGTATATCTTGGACACCAATGACTGAAGGTGAAGGAAAACATCTTGAGGAAACCTGGACTTTAAGTCTGAAATCGCCAACCCGCATTGAGCAAGCATGGTGATTACGCTCAATTCTTCTCTGTATGAGAGTAGACCTGTGCCCAGCAGTGGGACGATAAAAGGTTGATAATGATGATGATTAGAGGTGGCCTGTGTCCCAGGAATGGGTATATTATAGGCTGATTACATACGGTGGCAGCAAATTTGATTCGAAACATTTTTTGTCAATATTTCACAGATACAGCCACAGATACTGCTTTGTAATAGTTATAATACAATATAGTTACCTAAAAATACAACATATAAAATACTAGCGGCTGCCAGCAACTTCGTTCGCGTGGAGTTAGTTATGCTCCGCTTTTTTTTTTTTTTTTTTATAAATTATAAACCAGCGCTTGACCGCAATCCCGCCTGATGGTAAGCAGTGACGCAATCGTTGATGGTAAAGCGCGCTAGTTTATTAAGAGCCTATTCACTCTAGCCTTGAAGACACTCAAATCGTAATGTGACGGAAACACCGACGCCGGCAAATTGTTCCAGTCCCTCGATGTACGCGGTATAAAGGAGGAAGCAAAACGCTTCGTCCGGATCGCAGTGGTGTCAACAACGTAAGGGTGGAAACTCGCCGTATGACGGGTCGTTCGATGATGGAACGGAGATGGGGGAATTAAATCATGCAATTCCCTTGCACACTCACCAGAATGCATCCTATAGAAGACCGAAAGGCTGGCCACTCTACGCCTGTGCTCCAGGCTTTGGAGACCGTTTCGAGTTAAGTCTGGGTCGCCAATCAGCCTCTTCGCACGCCTCTCCACCGAATCCAAAGTGGCAAGGTGACATTTCGCAGCACCAGCCCAAATGTGGCTGCAGTACTCCACACACGAACGGACCTGTGCTTTGTATAAAATTAGAAGCTGCCCAGGTGTGAAGTACCGCCGGACCTTCGCGATGACGCCTAGTTTTCTGGCAGCCACCCTGGCCTTGGACTCAATGAACCGCCCAAAGTTAAGGCTCGAGGAAATCTCAACTCCCAAAAGCTGAAGGCGGTCGGTACACTCCAAGGATACATTCTGAAAAGTAGGAGCCAGGGTGAACGGGCTCCTTTTGGCGGTGAAAAGACACGCCTGTGTTTTGGCGGCATTGAATGCTACAAGATTGGCATTGCCCCATTCGGAGACTGCCTGCAGTGCAGCACTCACACGCTCTACCATGGCCTCTCTTTCGGACTGGATTGTTTCCTTACTAGCCCGAGCTTCCGGCAGGTATCTCTCCACAACTGTGCTGTCATCTGCATACCCATAGATACCGGGCATCAGCAGATCATTAATATGCAGCAGGAACAGAGTTGCAGAGAGAACAGACCCCTGAGGAACATCGGCATTGGTCGACATGGGCTCAGATGAACATCCGTCGACAACAACTCGGAGGGACCGTTCAGTCAAGAAGTCTTTTACCCAGCCAGTCAGGCCAGCGGAAATGCCGTACGCTGGAAGCTTACTCAAAAGGCCAGCGTGCCATACCCGGTCGAAGGCCTTCGAGACATCAAGGGAGACGGCAATCGCTTCCCCATTTTTCTCGAGGGCCTCGCCCCACAAGTGAGTGGCATACACTAGTAGGTCCCCAGTGGACCGATTGCGTCGAAAACCGTACTGTCGGTCACTGAGGAGATCGTTACCTTCCAGGTATGCCAAGAGGCGCGAGTTCAACACACGCTCCATAATCTTGCAGAGTATGGAGGTTACTGAAATCGGCCGATAGTTGGTAGGATCGGCACGACTACCCTTTTTGGGCACGGGCTGCACGTTGGCAAGCTTCCAGGACTTGGGCACTATACCAGTCCTAAATGAGAGGCGATACAGGCGCGTCAATACAGGAGACAACTCGGGCGCACAAGCCTTAAGAACAATCGCTGGTATACCATCTGGACCACTAGCCTTATTCACGTCCAGACGACACAATACTCTCAGAACCTCCTTGTTTCTAATGCGAACCTCCGGCATTGAAGTTCCGCAATGAGGTAAATTAGGTGGAGTAGCATTGCCAGTGTCAAGACGCGAACTATGGGCAAAGAGAGATGCAAAGAGACCTGCTTTCTCTCTCGCCGTATGGGCCAGTGCTCCATCAGGCCTAACCAGCGGAGGCAGTGTGGGCCGACAGAAGTTCGCCTCGACCGATTTGGCTAGGGACCAGAAAGATCTGCTTCCGGAAGGGTGCGCAGAGAGCTTGTTACCAATGTTAGTAATGCGGTCGAAGCGAGCCTTCTTAAGCGCCTTTTTGTAGCACTTGGCAGCACGGTTAAAGGCTCTCTTCTTTGAGCTTAGATCCAGAGCTCCGCGGTCACGAGCGTCAACCCAGGTGAGGAATGCCGTGTGCTTACGCTGTTCAGCTTGAACACAGTCGGCGTTAAACCATGGGCGAGCCGAGCCACAGACGGGCACGTCACTGAAGGGGATAAAATACTCCATAGCTTGACGCACCACGTCGGTTATAGCGTCCGCACAACTCGATGGATTGCTAGAAGAGAAGCAGATCTGCTGCCAAGGATAAGATGCAAAGAAGTGGCGCATCTCATCCCAATCTGCTGACTTGTAACGCCATATTCGCCGCTCACCACGCGAGTCGCAATCAGGTGGGGAGAAGGACGTCACAGACTTCACCAGACAGTGGTCTGAAGTTCCTAACGGTGAGGAAACTGTAACAACACATCTGTCCGGATCAGTGGTCAGCAGAAGGTCCAGACAATTGGCGGTATGACCAGCCACATCAGGCACCCTAGTCGCTTCTTCCACCAGCTGGGAAAGGCCCATTGATAGCGCAAAGTTTCGCGCTTCTCTCCCAGCGTGGTCGGTCCTCTGGTATGGGAAAAGCCAGTCTTGATGGCAGGCATTAAAGTCCCCCAGAGCGACGAACTGTGCGTCAGGGTACCGATGCAGTGCATTGTCAGCAGCCACACTGAGGTGGTCAAATAGTCGAGTTGTCTCCTGGTCACCGCTGTGCGATCGGTAGACACAAGTGTAGACAATTTTGTCCACACCAGTGTCAACCAACAGCCATAAGGACGATAGATGAGAGTCTTCGAGGTGACGGAGACGCCGGCAACAGATGTCATTGCGGACATACACACAGACCCCGGCACGCTGCAGGAAATGATGCTCCAAAGAGTATCCCGGGTAGTTGAGGTATGCCGCATCAGACGGACATCTGATCTGGGTCTCCGTCAAGAAAAGTAGGTGGGGCTTTTCAGTCTCAAGGGGGTGATGGACTGCATCGATATTGGAGTGCAGACCTCGAATGTTTGAGAGGTGCACTTTAAATGAGAGGACGTGCGCCCGCTGTGCACACCTACTTTTCTTTTTAAAACTTTTCATTTTGATAAACTGAGTGAATAGGAAGGAAGACGGCAGTTGAGCGAGGTGATGCAATGATAAACCCAACAACACTACCAACGATGCTGCGCCAGTGGGAGATTGATCTGGAGACTGCGGGGACGCCCGAACCCCCCCAGGGATCGCCATCGGGTCCTCTCGTCCGGTCGCCAACCGGTACGATGGGGCCACCCTGGGATTTTTCGCAGTTGGCGGGGCAGCCTTTCGTGTGTGGCTGGCACACTACTTGGGCCCCCAACTACCTGCGGTCGGCCAGCGGAGCACCGTGCTTCGGATCCCGCTACCCTCCACGACCAAACTCCCGACACAACAACATTTGCCGCATCGAGCCCGGCACACATCGCAACACAACTGCTCAGACCCGTCCTCCGTACGGCTTCACCAGACATCATGCCGGAACACGACGAATCGCTTGGCGGCATGACTTTGTCTGGTGGGTGGTAACTACGCCGGCGGCCGATGTTGTGGCCTACCACCGCTCCTATTGATTGCAGCGTGATGTTATATAGCCTAAAGTTTTCCTGGGCTATCCAACGCAAAAATAATTTTTCAAATCGGACTAGTAGTTCCTGAGATTAGCGCGTTCAAACAAACAAACAAACTCATTAGCTTTATATATTAGTATAGATAGTCCTCCAGACTGCATTAGGGCTACAGTGGCCAATCTCAACAGAGACTAGCCTTCGGCGCGAGATATTTTACACAACAGTAAAGTGTCTACTTAATAGACAGTCAGATGTAAGCCGACAATACAAGTTACGTTCGCTGTCCGTCTGTCCGTCCGTCGGTCACCAAGCTGTATCTCATGAGCCGAAATAGCTAGACAGTTGAAATTTTCAGAGATTATGTATTTCTGTTACCGCTATATCAACAAATACCTACTAAAAATAAAAATAAAAAAATATTAAAGGGGGCTCCCATAAAACAAACGTGATTCCTTGCCGTTTTTAAAGATAATGGTACGAACATCTAATGGCAGTCGTTACGGGTTGTTGGAGCCCTCAAAAGTCCAACAATTGGTCTAACTGCAATGCTTCGATATCGCCTTCGGGTTGTGGAGGTCAGACGGCAGTCTCTTCACGGATAATATCGAAGTTTAGCCAAAATCAGCAGTTACACTGGTAAAGCGGCCCCCAGACTACAAAGCTGAAAAAAATCTTCGGGTGCGTCTGGGATTAACGCTGAGATGATGATGATGATGGTACGGAACCCGTTGTTACCGAGTCTGACTCGCACTTGGCCGGTTTTTAACTTTAACAGACCTCGTGGAAGGTCACCGATGAGGTGGACCGACCAAATCAAGTCGGCAGTGGGAGGACCTATTAATAAATGCTCCAGACTGTCGTCCAACAGGGATAGATGGCAGAAGTTACCACCCACCAGACAAAGCCTTGCCGCCAAGCGATTTGTCGTGTTCCGGCATGATGTCTGGTGAAGCCGTACGGAGGACGGGTCTGAGCAGTTGTGTTGCGATGTGTGCCGGGTACGATGCGCCTAATGTTGTTGTGTTGGGAGTTTGGTCGTGGAGGGTCTTCAGATCAATCTCCCTTTGGCGCAGCATCGTTGGTCGTGTTGTTAGGTTTAACATTTCATCACTTCGCTCAACTGTCGTCTTTCTTCCTATTCGCTCAGTTTTTCTGAGTGAATAGGCTCTTAATTAACTAGCGCGCTTTACCATCAACGATCGCATCACTGCTTACCATCAGGCGGGATTGCGGCCAAGCGCTAGTTTATAATTATTAAAAAAATAAAAAAAAGATGGAGAGAGATCGTGCGGCGTGTAACATTAGCGTCTCGGATTCAGTCATAGAGACTACGACCGTTCTGTCAAGAGCGAAACGAAGGAGAAGAAGAAGAATATATCCCAAAAAAGGAAAGGATATGTTGGCAATATGAGCAGTTTTTTTTTTTTTTTTTTTTATTTATACGGACAAATCACACAGATTGAGCTAGCCCCAAAGTAAGTTCAAGACTTGTGTTATGGGATACTAACTCAACGATACTATATTTTATAATAGATACATATATAGATAAACATCCAAGACCCAGGCCAATCTGGAAAAGATCGTTTTCTATCATGACCTGGCCGGGGATCGAACCCGGGGCCTCCACGTCGCAGGCAGGCGTGTTGACCGCTGCACCACGGAGACCGACAAATAATATGAGAAGTTACAGGTTGCTTAATTCTCAGTCAGGTATGTAACCGTAAATAAAAGCACATATCAGCAAAATAATCTATTTTCTCAAGACTTCCAGTATTATTAAAAACAGATTTTCAAAGCTCTTCGCTTGCACTTCTCGGTAAACGGCACCTAGCTGCTTACGCAGGCGTTATATCAAAAATTATTTTATTTAATTTCACATTTAACTGCGTAATAAAATTTGTACTTTGTGCTCACATCGTTGACTTCGTTACAACGATAATGCCATTTTCTCTGGCGAGGTGAACAGAATATTTTAATGCTAGTGTAAGCATAAATAAATTCGAAAAAAATATACGTAAGGTGTTAAGTAAGTAAATAAGTATATTCAAAGTATTTGTACTTCTATCCTATTTTCAAAATAATTATTTGTAAATTGGATTTATTATTGAAAGTTCGTCTGGTTTAATATTAATGGCACGTGAGAATTCTTTTTTCATAAAAATTCCTTGCAAAATAACAAACACACACCCACTCAATATTTTTACCTTACCTAGATTAACATCGAAAACTGTGCGAACTGATGTTAGGCCGTGTCCCCATCATGCACGGTGCGGCGCCGTCCATTGCCCATTCACTTGTTATTTCGCTGTTGAATGTGTTGGTTGAATGGGCAATGGACGGCGCACCGTTGGCGGCACCGTGCTGCGGCGCGGCGCCGTGTCGTGGTCCGGCCGCGCCGTGCATGATGGGGACGCGGCCTGAGCGTGGTAAGTGTTATTCAAAACCATCTCTACGTAAAATTAAGCTAAACTAAGATACTCCATAGACATCATCATCATTTCAGCCGAAAGACGTCCACTGCTGGACATAGGCCTCCCCCAAGGTTCTCCACGACGACCGGTCCTGCGCCTCCCGCATCCAGCGTTTTCCCACGACCTTCACCAGGTCGTCGGTCCGCCTTGTCGGGGGCCTACCCACGCTACTTCTTCCGGTGCGTGGTCGCCATTCGAGAACCCGTCGGCCCCATCGGGCATCGGTCCTACGGGCAATGTGTCCAGCCCACTGCCACTTTACACTTTATACAGTACCTACTGATTTTTCTTAAAGTCTCAGTGCTGATTTTTACATATGTTTTAGAGAATTAGGTTAAAAATTAATAATCATTATTGCCAGACACCTTCCATCGGCGCTTACCCTTACCAGGCGTCTGGGGATGTTTGGCCCTTCCAATTGGTCTGGCTGCTGACCAGGAGTGTTTAAATAGTTCCATAAGTATCATATATTAAAATCAAGAGTGAGATTATAAGTAAAATTATGTTATTCTTTTTAGAGCTTTAAAGTGTCTGGCGGTTTTTCACAAAATTCTCTAAATAACATATGTAAAAATCAACACTGAGACTTTAAGAAAAATTTGTAGAGTTGTTATCTACCTTAGGCACCTGGTACCTATGAATTGGCCGTCGACCCAAGCTAGCAGGTATGCACACACTCAAAGTACATACTGACACTACTTTATCCCATTTATATTTTTTGTGAGAACGTTTATAAGTACCATCTGGGGGCCCTGGGATCTTGCTCTACTACCGATTGGACTCATTTCAAAGAATATTGCTAGTCCATTGCTTCATAAGTTCAAAAAATTTTTACAATGCAATGAATGTCGTTGACCTGTCAAAATAAAACTCATTGCTACTGCTGTTTGTTACGCAATTACCTTGCTGGACCAAGCGTGAAAACTCCCTTAATTGCAGCTAGACCACGTACATGTCGACGCATAACCGCCGTCGTTGTTAGACATATTATTATAAATTTGCACCAATATATCACTTAAATACACCGTAACATAAAAAAATGTCAGGAAAATATTTAAAAGAGTACAAAAAAAGGCCTCAGTTCATTTCAGTTTGTTTATTCAACGTGTAGCGATTCAAGAATGACCCCTTTGTTCCTATGAGAATAATTTTTGTAATCAAATGGATATTAGATAAAACAAGCGGATAATGGCCCCGATTCCTTCGTACACAAAATTAAATTGTGCATCTTTTTCTTTCTATTTCATTAATAAAAGGACAGAAGATAAAACTTTAGTGTAGACCTGCTGTCAAATTAGTCGGCTCCTGACATAAATTGACGTATTTGTGGTCGCCATGTTTATAATCGCTTAACTATCTATGGAGTATCTTAATTTGACAGGATTAAAGTCACTTCACTTAAAATTTATTCAATTTGTAAACAAGATAATCGGCACCAATAAGACAAACTAATTCTAAAATAATTAAACTGATGTGTTAAGATAAATTGTTAATCCTAAAATAAAAATAATATAAAATTAACCGGAAAATATAAAATTATAAATAAAGAGAAGTAGGTATCAAAATAACAATTTATTACAGACTCAACCTGAAATACAAGTATAAATAATAAGGAAGTCAAATCAAATCCATAACCAAAACATGGTTAAAATTATAGGCGCTCATATAAACGTGCCATCTTCATTTACTTGTTTTGTTTTTGGCTTCTCCCAAAGGACCAACGGCTTAACATACTTTCCGAGGCACGACCAGACCAGCTTGGCTGCTCCCAAATATTTATAATGATAAATCATTTATTTAAAAAAAAAAGTTCACTAGCAATGATAAAGTTACTTTCACTAATTAGTTAAACCTAATAGCGACATTCATCAAACTAAAAATACACAACATTGAAACGTTTTCAAGATTGAAACGTTCATTTGAAATGTTACGTATTCATTACAACCTACTGTTTACTTTATCATAATTTAGATAAACATATTCCGTGATTCAACACGACACTAATAGAAAACCACAGCCATTTAGTAGCAGAGAGACAACAAAACCTGTAAAACAATTATAAGAGCATAAAGATAAACTAAAACAACGGAAAAGTCGTTTAATTACCCACGTATTAGACACTATTTTATCTTCCTCAATCCACAAGCGTTTAATTTAAAACCTTGTATGTAGGACTAATCTTGCTTCTCGTATCAAGGGACCCCTGTCTCCGCTTGTCCCATATCCAGGGTCACTGCATGGATAATGACTACGTTTTAGAATTACATTTTCACGCGCACACTTACAGCATATCCCCCAGTTACGTTTGACCCCTTGCCCCCAGGATTTCATTTCGGTTGCGATTGTAAACAGCAAAGGTCGGATTTGGAAGATAGGTCCCTGATAAATGGTTACTCTACCATTTTAAAGGGCTTGGGTCAGCGTTACTTATTGTCTTCGCAAGCGAATTAACGGCGATGTTAATTCCCAACGGCTAACGTAATGAGCTGAATCACAATAGCTTTATGATTTCCTAATTTTGTTATGAATGTATTAAGAATATTATAGCTATGTTGGGGAGGATAGCAGCCTGATTCTAATACGTAGAACGGCCGATAAATTTGTTTCGCAAATTAATTTGCATAAAATTATTAATTTGCAGCTTTTGTTTGTGGCTTATAAAACGCATAATCACTCAATTGAAGTCATTTAGTTCGTTTAGGATTATAATCAGCTATTACTGGTGTGGCGTGCCCATAATTATTGCTTAAATAAATTAGAGTGAAACCTACCACAGTAAATTAATCAAAATTGCTTTGATTTATTGCTTCATTTTTAAAGCTATTGAAATTAACGACACGTTCAATAATTTAGTTAATAATTAATTGTCAAGACTATATAAAACCTCGAAGATTATTAAGACAAAAGGGTCTTTTCGTTTTATACAAAGGAAATCAATTCTGGTCGAACAGATCGCAACTGCGCAACTAATAGAAAAGGCAGATACGTCAAGATGAAATAAAATTTATTACGTTTTATAAGCCCTTGGGAAACTATTAGTTTGATTCCCACAAAAAGAAAATGGTCGCGTTATCAGGGGTACCGCACTAGGATACCCTTAGAAAAATCAGCAGAAATTCTTCAAAGAGATAACTTTACCAACCTACAAACTATAGGTACTCTATGGTTATTTGAACGAAAAATACGAAGAATTGGAATTAGAGTCTCTTTGATTGCGACCTAGAACCACGGTCTCATTAATTATTTATTTTCTCAATTTTTCTGTCTCGCAATTTTAGCAATCACGTGCCAGACTCGAGTTCTTTTTCACAAAAGGCTGGCGATTAATAATTTTAAACGATGAATTAAGCGGCAAATATATTTCATTTTGGTCAAAGTTACTTATTACAAAGGTAAGTTGTAAAGCCAGATTAAGCCTAATTTTTCTACCCGCATTCTTGGAAATACCAGTCTTTGTTCGAAAAGGTCGTATGAAAAGGCTCAAGAATTTTTTTGATACTTTAAAATTCTGTGAGTATTGTGAGTAACTGTGAGTGGTTTGATGTCTGGTGAAACCGTAGTTACGGAGGACGGGTCTGAGCAGTTGTGTTGTGATATCTACCAGGTACGATGCGCCAAATGTTGTTGTGTCGGGAGTTTGGTCGTGGAGGGTCTCTAGATTAATCTCTCTCTGGCGTGGCATCGTTGGTCTTGTTGTTGGGTTTAACATTGCATCACCTCGCTCAACTGTCGTTTTCCTTCCTATTCACTCAGTTTTTTTGAGTGAATAGGCTCTAATTAAACTATCGCACTTTACCATCAACGAATGGATCACTGCTTACCATCAGGCGGGATTGCGGTCAAGCACTATTTAATCATTATAAATATATATATATATATATGATGACAACTTGGAAAGCAAATGCGTAAACTTGGTTGAATACAACCGCCTATAATGTGTAACATAATTACAGCAAATTATAAACTATTTCGCACAAGAAGGATTGAAATGAAGAAATATATAATTAAGTTTCATATTATAAAGGAGGGTTGATTTGAAACGAATACGTGAAAATATTGTGATTTTCATTTTCGGTCTATCGTATTATCTTTCTGTTATCTATTAACTTCTTTCCTCGGAATAATAATATCAGTCTACTTTTACGAATCTAAGTAGATCACTCTTGTATAATAATAAGCTTTCAAACAGCTTATATTTCTTATATTTGAACAAACTTTACTTTAATTACATAAACCAAGCGTAACAGCATTCTTCTTTTTTTTTTGTTTTGGATAGGAAATCGTCAAATGACCTATCCCGCTCTGGGTAGAGTGGGAGAGCGTGTCAGACTTTTACTGACTAAAACCCAACCGTGTTTCTTCACTTGTCTGTGCGCCAGGGCCCCATGCCAACAAAAAAAAGCCACTCCTCAAAGAGGGGATTTACGCCGTTATTGTGGCGTGCCCAAGTATTCTTCTTCTACACTATACAATATGTTAATTATTAATTATTCACTACAGTGACATTATTAATTTCTCAGTTACGTCTGTCGGCTTCCATGAGATCGGGAGTTTCCAGGTGTTCTTGATAAATTTAGGTAAGTAAGGGCTTTTATCATTATATCTTTTATAATCTAAAACTGTATCATCATGATGGAAAACGATCTTTTCCTGACTGGCCTGGGTCTTGGATGTTTATCTATATATGAATCTATTATAAAATATAGTATCGTTGAGTTAGTATCCCATAACACAAGCCTCGAACTTACTTTGAGGCTAGCTTAATCTGTGTGATTTGTCTGTATATATTTATTATTTATTTTTATTTTATAAAAATAAAAAACAATAAGAACATGGTAGTCTTATTCATAATATACGTTGTTTAATACAATAATGTAGTGGTGGCCTAGTGGTTAAAACACTAGCCTCTCAAGTATGATTGCGCGGGTTCGATTCCAGGTCAGGCAAATACCAATGTAACTTTATATATATCTTGGACACCAATGAGCGAAGGTGAAGGAAAACATCTTAAGGAAACTTGGACTTTAAGTCTGAAGTCGCCAACCCGCATTGAGCAAGCGTGGTGATTACGCTCAATCCTTCTCTGTATGAGAGGAGACCTGTGCCCAGCAGTGGGACGATAAAAAAAGTTTGATGATGAATACAATAAAAGTAATCTAATCCGATAATTAACAACTGTAAAAGAATTAAATCAAGTATTAAAATGCCAACTTGTAAATGCGTTCAGTTCCGCTCGGTATGATGTAAATAAAAATTTCCAATTCTGTTGGCGATTGTACGATCCAAAAAGATTTTTTACAAAACGTTACCAACCACAGCGCACGTCGTGTTTGAACGTATCTGAAACTCTTTCATCCGATTCTACCCAAGTGATGTTTTAATTATACGCCCCGCTGGTTACACATTTCGGTGTGAATATGTGTTTTATTTCTCCTTGTTTCGCATTAATTACTGGATTCACGTGCCGTCTCCGACCCACCCCTTTCATGTACAAAAACGAAAAGTTTCCCTCGCATTTTAGTCTGATTTAACAAGACCTCTAGATATTGGAATCCGACGGAATTCGAAATTGCCGACTACCATTGAGCTTCGGCATTTATTGGAGGTAGTTTTCTATCTTATACAAGTAATATAGTCTGATATACCTACCTAGTTCAGCCTACTTCTGATTTTTTTTTATTCTAACCATAGATTCAGAATTTGTTTCGTGAAAGTAACAGGCAGATAAACATAAACTTTGATCTTATTCTGTCTAAAAATCGAGCATGATAATATCGATTAGCAGTCGATGAGCTGATCTCAATATTGTTGTCGAGATTATGTTCGCGGAGGAGCATACCGACTGCTTTCGCGCGACGATGTGCGTCTCTGGTACATAGAGTGCGGGGCAGCGCCAACTCCGTCCTTGCGATGATTGCCATGACTGACTGGATTGTTCATGCATCCAGTAATACTACGGCAGACATATTGCTACCATGTGAAATTGTTATTTGTGTTTGTGTGTGTTCGTTTTTTAACCGACTTCAAAAAGGAGGAGGTTACTCAATTCGACCGTATAAAATATGTAAAGAAAACCCCGTCCGATCCATAAGGATAATAAAGGTTAGGCAATCACATGACCAAATAAAATTTGAAATTTTGCATAATCATCATAGTAATAATACTAATCAATTTTGAAACAATCTTTTTTTTCCGCGAATTTATGCTAACTTCCCCAAAATTTGGTATTTAAAAAAAAATTACAACACCATTTTAGGCGGTATAACTGTCGGCTTTCCTTTCATTCTTTTGTTAGATTTTTTATTTCTTTGGCGGCGTGGCGCGTGAGCATTGTCGGCGACGTAAAAGAAATAATTAGAGACGTACTATTTTCTGCGAAATAACTTTTTTTTTTTGTATCGCTATTAATCGAAACTTGTATCTGGTTGAATAATGATTTGTTGTAAAAACACAGATTACCCAATGGTAAAAGTACTTTTGTTTGTTTATCGATTAATTACTAATAATATTATTATAACACAAGTATTCGTAAACAGAGACGAGAAGGCCTTATGAAACACAATTTTAGTAAAGTTTTACAAATATTTTAACAGTCAATATCATCGATATTGAGACAGAAACTGAAATTAAAACTTTGGCATGATTTTCATTTACAGCAGTGTACATTGTACAAACATACATACAATTTGAGTTTTGTAAAAGTTCTAAACAATTCCATGCGATGTTGAATCGAGAATGAGAATGAGAAACTACAATACTAAATCGGTATCGATTGAAAAATCAATATTTTGATTACTTACACATCTCTATTTACTCAAAGCATGCCGCGAGGCCAGCCGCGTAGGTACATTTTATAAAATAAAAATCATTTTTACTTTAAATTATCAGTTGCGCGTAAACATTGCTTCCGTGTAAACTATCCGTGTATTGTGTGATCATGTCGTTTTCTAACGTAATGTAGCATACTGATGGAAGGTAGTAACTGCAATTAGTTGTGTTGTGTTGTGATCAGATGTTTGACGATTCGGATGTGGCTGCTTATTGGTCCATGTGGTGACATGACGGTGCCCCACCATATTTTTGCCGACCTGTACGTGAGTACCTCCATTATCAGTTCGGCGAGCAGTGGATTGGTAGGGGTGGACTAACTTTGTGAAACACCGTGCTAATCTCGTGCGACGGTGCCAGGTCTGTATCGTTTTTAGTGAAAATATGGAACAACATCTCCGCCACAGCCATTGTGCTCATCGAATGAAATGATACATTCGGAGAGTCAGACGACAAAATGGATAAACTACCTATACCCACATGCATGAGGTCAACTGAGGTCATGACCTGTACTTGTGTTGCCATGAAATTACCTATTTATTTTATTTAAATTAATTATTTTTAAGGGGGTATATTTTTTTTTAGTTTAGCCAGGTTATGTAGGCATTAGTAGAATCAGTTATCGATACCTAACAATACCTTCACGGGTCGGACAGGGTTTTCTTTACATATTGTATATGTTTTTTTTATGTTGTTCGCGGATAACTTCGTCGTTTATGAACCGATTTTGATAATTCTTTTTTTGTTAGAAAGAAGATCTTTCCAAGGTAGTTCTATGATAAGGACATCAGAATCTGATGATGGAAGACCAGAGAAATCAAGAGGAACTTTCAAAAATCGTACGGGCGGCTAGTGCATTTCTTAATATTTTCATTAAGTATTTTAAAGCACTACAATTTCATAAGGGTCTGGATTAGATCTAATGATGAAGCCGGGAGACAGTCAAGGGAACTCCTCAACAATTCACAGCAGCAACAGTAATTTGTATTGATTTGAACTTTACACTTAGTTAGGTTGTGACTGTCATAAGAGCTCTGATGATGATGAAGACAAAGCTTGTTTACAGCAGCTTCTTTGTGTTTGAACTTAATTCATTTATATTGATGAGCACTTTTCACCAATTAAGATAAAATAATGGTCTGCTGTAAATCTGATGATGAAGACCTTAGGCAGTCGAGGGAATTCTTCAAAATTACTGGTAACAATTAAAGTAAACAAAATAACGTCGTTTCCCAACTATATTTAGTTTTTTCTCCGTTGTCTGGTGGGTGGTAACTTCTGCCGGCAGCCGATGTTAGATTATTAAGCCTGCATGTTAGATTACGGCACACTTAATCACACCGAGAGAAAGTTTGTGTTTCAAGAGTAAGAACATTATAGCTGATAATGTTTGTGTTATGTAAGTATTATTCAACGAATTCCTGATAACACAAGTTCGAATAAGTAATCAAGAATACTTCTGAAATTATATACACAAAGCCTACAATATATCTTCCTTTAGAATGTTTGTCTGAACATCGGTCATGCAGAACCCTTGAGACTGTCAACCGACATAAAACAGCTTTAATATTTTAGATAAAGACTTCACCATGATTCAGTACTGTATAAAATAAAAGCCCCAATTTCAACGGTTGCGTCGTAAATTAGTACAATCTCAACAACCGGGGGCCTTCTGTCATGATTCTGTCCTCACAACAAAAGGTAAGTGTCCCACACAAAAGCTATTGAATGCGGTGACGAAGCGAGGCCTCCGTGGTGTGAGGGCTGCCATAAGCAGCGTGCCATAAAACTAATTGGCTATAACGGGGGATACAGCCAATCCACTTGTCGTAAAGCCGTGATAGAAAGTCATGCGATATGCAGATAACAGGCTTGACTTGCATGATTTTCCAAAATGGTACCTATATAGAATTAAGCGTCTACTTATAAATATAGGGCTGCTCCATAGATATTGTGAGCTGCCCCGTCCTACCTGCTTCTTCTAATAACTATTGATCTTGCGTTAATAAACTACGCTAGGTTAGATTCGTTCTTACTATCTTAATAATCGCTGACATCCCTCCCATCGTCCCAAGCGTTAATTAAACTCGGGTTAGGTTTATGAAACCTTTTTCGGAATTTTGTATCATTTTTGTATTATGGTATACTAGCGACCCGCCCCGGCTTCGCACGGGTGCAATGCTGATAATAAATACACTACAGGAAAACTGTGAACGTATGAAAAACATAGCGGCCCGCCGCCGCTCCTGCTGCCCCGTCAGGCCGCTCCTGCCCGCAATTTTTAAAATTGTAATATCTTAGAAAATATTAATTTAAATCATATACTGTAAAGGGCAATATAGATCTATGACTATTAAGACAACAATTTATTTAAGGTATTAAACTGAATAAGGATAAATGCTGTATTGGTTAAAATTGCTTCGTAAATTAGCCGGTATTTGTCGTAAGAAGTAAATGACAAAAAAATGTTATTGTGGGATATAAGAGACAGACATATACCGTCGCGGACATTTTTGTAGACGTTTTCAATATGTACTATCACATGTAGAAGTCCCCTTCCACCTTAAAGACTACTGTCGCCTACGCTAAACGGGCCACGCACACTAACGCATTGTTTTATATCCGTGTGTGTCATATTCCAACCAAGCAATCGCATGCTGTGTAGTATTTCTACGAAGAATTAAAAATGTAGTCTATGCTAGACAAGGAAAACAATATTAGCAAACCGCTTTTTTAACGCAGTCTTCGTCTTTCTTTAAAGTGATGCAAAATTTCATTACTTCAGTTGACGTTAAGTTAGTGGCCGCACTTAACAACGGTGCTATCAAAAGCGTGTGGTTGTTATTTCGAATCCGAGACAAGACAAAATCGTTTTGTTGCTTCATAAAATTCCGTCACACTACAATTTGAGTGTCTTCAAGGCTAGAGTGAATAGGCTCTTAATAAACTAGCGCGCTTTACCATCAACGATCGCATCACTACTTACCATCAGGCGGGATTGCGGTCAAGCGCTGGTTTATAATTTATAAAAAAAAAAAAATGTATTTTAAAGTAAAAATTTTTGCAAATAATATTTAAACGAATAGGAAAATTTATTGAATATTTATACCAAAAAAGGTTTTTATTATATATTCTAGTTTTCTATAGATGTAATATAATAACAAACAATAAACATATTATAATGCAATATATTATAAAGTCATATATTATAAGGTGTAGATATACTTATACTAATAAATGAAACAAACGCTGATATGGCAGCATTGTAATATTTTATATAAAAGTAATCCCTGAGCAACTTATGATATTGCTATGGTAAAATATATAAAAACATTTTTAGTTTTTAGGTATGAAAATGATAATCATTAAAGAGCTTAATTATTCATTTTCTTAAAGAAAAGAGGATTGAAGCTTAACCTGAATATTATTACAATCATAAAATAATCTATAGACTACAAAACAGTATTTTTTACATTTACAATTTTTTTGCGTGTATAGCATGTTACCTGTGCTACCATTATGCAGTGACTTTTTTCGGAGTTTGATGGCATGAGATTATAATATTCAAGGGCTTTCTTAGTTCAATAGTTAACGAACTTATTTCTTTTTGAATTCCGAAATTATTGTTTTTTATAATTTACCAAAAGTAATTTCTTGTTACTGGGGTTTGAACTCACAACCACTTAGGTATATGTTGAAAACACTCTGTAGGACACTTCTGCACTGTGATTGTAATAAATTGTTTTTGAAGTGAAACTTCTTTACGCACGCTTGACTTGGGGAGTAAGCTGGCGAAAGCGTTACGAAAATTGATCGGGCAAGGCGAACGGAAGTTAAGTGGGGGATATAAGCACAGAGGCGCCCGTGGCGCGAGCTTGGTACTACAAGGTCTACAACGAGTTTTTTTTTTTCAATAAAAATAGAAGATCTATGCAAAAATATTATTATTATTTTTTTAAATTTTGAGACACGTATACACTTATTTATTTACACTTAACACTATACATTAAATTTTATGTTGACTGACAACCATTAAGGGGGTCAGTTAACATAACATTTGGTACCGCCTACTTCACAGTTCCTCCTGTATCCCCCCCCTTCCTTACTCCCCCCCCCCCCTCCTCACCCCTTAATATCCCCACGAAACTACCGGTTTCATATGATATTTGAGATATATTGAGTCCATTCGTATATAGGGCCACAATATTTGCCTTAGGTTCGAAACTAATGTATTAGCTTGCATATTGATTGAAAAAGTAAAACTAATGACACAAACTAGTAACTACATATATGTTCACCAACCAACAACAGCTAAATAATATTATTTGAGTTATTGTAGCTAATAGGTAGTGGAATATATTATGTAAACTAGTGATTCACTTTGGTTCAAATCTACCCTCATCTTTTTATAATGACTCTAATATGGAAAAAAATATTATGAGAAAGTATCATCGTTAAGTTGCAGATCGGTATTTTTACATATTTTTGCTGTCAGCATTCATAACTTAACAATAAACTTTTTTTTTTGTTTTGTAAGTTATTAGATTTGAACTCGAACCACCTTGAATGCTTGTCACGGCGGGAACCGCTTAGCCATCGAGACACTTACTGTGAATTAATAAGTAGTACCTAACAATCATAAGCGGGCTGCAAGTTGTCAAAGTGTATGAGTGTGTATCGAACTTGATTATAGAAAAAGGTCGTAACTACAACTAGTATTGCTTGGTCATAGTTTTGTGAGATTGTAACTCGACTTTTGGTCATGATAGTACAATATTTAATACATCATTTTGATAAATCTCGTAGGGTTCAGCCTGCGTTTCCTGCGTATAATATATAGTGAAGTAAGAGGTTAAAAGGTTAAAGTATAATATGTAACATTTCATTTGTAGTGTTATATGTTAGTAGCATGACAATCTATTCTAATATACAAAGCTGAAGAGTTTGTTTGTTTGTTTGTATGTTTGAACACACTAATCTCAGGAACTACTGGTCCGATTTAAAAAAATATTTTTGCGTTGGATAGCTTATTAATCCAGGAAGGAAAAATATCGAAACCTACGCGGGTGAACTCGCGGCGCTCAGCTAGTTAATAATATATTTTCAAATAATCCAGTTTAGCATTTGGCTCTGTTGTAAATACTTTAAACATTTTGGGCACCAACCTTTGTCATAAAGTTTTATTTTATTTACGGTCACTAACTTTATCAAAACATATTTAAATGAAACTAAATATAAACAAAGTCGCGTGTTCATTAGTTGCGCAAGGCAGCCTTTGGCAGCCCTGTCCGAAGTAAATCGAGCGTAGATGGTATCACCGGCCGAGTTGGGTCATTAAAATGAAATTTGCCTCCATATTAGCTAACAACGATGTACTCGTAGCATGGTAGTGCGCTGCTTACGTTGTGTGCACATTCACGCGCGCAATTAAGTACATTATTGCTAGCTCGATTTAAAATTTACGTAATTTTGTTGGACGTGGGCTATCTCTGTTTAACACTGCATTTGATTGGATAATGGATTGTGATTGGCACTTAAATACATATTACATCGAATATCAAAGCAACGGTGTGTCTATATATAGAGTATTTATATATTTTCTTAAGCTTTTAACTATTTACACTTGGTACTTAATTAAAAGACTAATTTATCTATCTACAAACGCCACATGCGAACAAGGTCATACTGGCGTCACACGAATTCTACATCTTGCAAGCAGTGTTCACCGTGCAACTAGTATACATACAACTGGTCGGAAGATCCTCCCTTTTCTATGGAGGATGAGTAAACTTTATTCCCCGTTCCTCGTGTCTCCACATAATTAGGTGTCGAAGTACGTGTTTGACGAGTAATATCGTTGATATTGGTGCGCTGTGGTATGTGAGCTGCGCTTCTACAGTGGGACAGGTTATGGTACCCGAAACAGTCGCCAGGTTCACCGCAATGTCACTGTTAAGGAGCTATATAAGGAGCATCCAAGCGGATACGCATAGTAAGGCGAAAAGATGAGTCATCCATCACGGTGCCTAAAGTGGATTAAGCGAAACTATATTAAGTTTTTATGCCTTATATTTTTTTTAGTAAATTTGTTATTAAATTTATGATATTTATATAATATATTAGTGGATATGTTTAGATCGAAAAAGGCGCTACACTGAAAAACGACCAGCCTGGCATGTGTCAAATAAGCTGTGGGTCAAAATAACCACCACGTGGAGTCCTGAAATAGGTAGAACGCATCGCCGCAGACCCATAGACGATGGTAGGATGAGCTGGGCCTAAAAAATGACCAATGAACTACTTTCGCCTTTGATCGAAAGAGTTAGCAGCCATGGGGAGAGGACTTTGCCCAGCAGTGAGATGATGGCCGCTAACAGTAATGTTTAAATCCCATTTATAAATAATAGCCTGTTGTAATAAACCTAGTGCAACAGTGCATTCCGGCTGGGAAGTTATTGATAAGAAAAACAATACACTTGAATTGAACACAAGGCGTTATACTCGGTATTACTTACTGCTGTTCGAACGTGAAATAACTTTGATTAGCATTATATTTGGAATGGAATGTTAAGTTAGGATCAAGTAAAGTTATATGTATCCTTATCTTTACTAATATTATAAATGGGAAAGTGAGTTTATTTATTTGTTTGTTCCGCTTTCACACCGTAACTACTGAACCGATTGCTTTGAATTATTTACTTGTTAACAATTATTCCAAGCAATAAATTCTTATCCGTACACCCTCGACCGAACCGATTTTTCTTCTCGAGTCATCCGTCAATGACATTGACATTTCCATTCTAATTGACGCTTCGCTCAGCAGTGACGTGTACCGACATTCGTTTAGAAGCTTAATGTTCTATTCCAAACAATCACAGTAACAATACTAATGAATTTTGAAATAATCTTTTTTTCCGCGAATTAATTCAGACTTCCCCAAAATTTGGTAATTTTTAAAAAAGTGCCAGCATCCTTTTTGACGGTATTATTATGGACGAATAGCGATGCGACCGCATGCCGGGTGCCCTGTCCATTTCACTCGCGCATATATTGCCTACTGCACATGTATTAATTTACCTCCTTTTACGAAATAATATTTATAGGGGATTTTTTAAGGCTAGTCCGGCTTTGTAGGCATTAGGAGAATCAGTTATCGATACCTAACAATACCTTCACGCATCGGACAGGGTTTTCTTTACATAATGTTGTATATAGGATAGTAAAGTATTATTGGCGTTAGAATAACTTAAAAAGAAAAAAAATACTAGGTGAGCCTAGCAGTTACACCCGTATTAGTTTCGATACCGTGAGAATATTGGGATAAAAAGTATTTTACATATTAATCCTAGTTATAAAATACATGTGTACCCTATTTCATCTAAATCTGTTCAGCAGATATCGCCTTCGGGTTGTGGAGGTCAGACGGCAGTCGCTTCACGGAAAATATCGAAGTTTAGCCAAAATCAGCATTTAGACTGGTATAGCGGACCCTAGACTCCAAAGCTGAAAGCTACGGATGCGACTGGGATTAACGCTGAGATGATGATGACGATTAGTAGTATTGATTCGTCTCAATAATTATGCACTAGTCGACCCTACGATTTCTAAAAGATCCCCTTGATTTATCTGGTCTTACATCATCAAACCCATCAACTAGGTGGTCATTATCATGAGACCACCTAGGAAAAATATTCTTTTCAACAAAAAAAGAATGATCAAAATCGGTTCATAAACGACAAAGTTATGACCTTTGTATGGTCACTGTGTGTCATTTAGCACAGACTAAAAGACACACAATACACCAGATTCTTATAACACTGAGCTTTAATTGAAAATAATATTTAACCGGTTTCGGATAGGTAATGATAGATAAATTTCTATGTAATTTTATTATTATTCTATTCCCATGCTACCAATCAATATTTTTCTTAGAGAAATTGTTATTTGATTAGATTGTCTACAGCGCAATAGGTACATATATTAAAACTGTCGCACATATTTTAATTACCAGTAATAGTAGTAAGAGAGTAAAGTTGAGTAATGCCTTGCCTACTCCGGTGTCATCCCGATCTTTGACCGATTAAATCAACCGACAATATTGATTTATAGGTTCTCTCAATTTGCAACTAACAACAATGAATTTGAAAACGATAGAAGAACGCCATGTAAGTATTGTAAACTTAGGTTAAAATAGCTTAAATTGAGCAGTCGCTTTATTATCTAAATATCTCCCCACGAAACTATTTCAATCGCGCTAAAATAACTCAACCAAAACAGAATTGCATCGCAACATAACTGATAACCATAACTTTAGTTATGTTTCGTTTCGCGCTAACTTTTTGACAGATGGTTTTACCATAACTAGAACACTATTGGAACGTAACCGCTGTCAAATGAAAAGTTAAAACAAAGCTAAATTTTTCTGTACCAAATGGTACAGAAATGTCAAACTTACGTCTAAACGATTGGATTTACTTATAATTTATTTAGTTTTAATTATTATATCCGACGAAGTTTATCATTCATTTATTGATTTTACTTCAATCGAAGTTAAAAATTTTGCATGATATTTGTGATAGAAACTAAACCCCAACTTTAACTGGATTAGATACGAACAATAGTTGAACTTCTACTGTTTTATTTAGCGCGATTGCCCCCCGGCTCTCATATCATGAGCTGATCCATTCTATAAAAATCTTACCTAGCTTCAATTGAGTTGTTATCACAACTGATTCTAGGGATTGATATTGGCCCTGATTTCCTTGTTCACAAACTGAATTAAATTTAAGTTCAGTACATTTTTTCTTTATTTTTTTTTTTTTTTTTTTTTTTTTTTTATTTATTTTTTCTTTCTACTTGATTAAGAAAAGGACAGAAGATAAAATGTTAGTTTAGACCTGTCAAATTAGTCCGCTCCTGACGTATTTTTGGTCGCCATGTTTACAATCGCGTCTAAATTGTCTATGGAGTATCTTAATTTAACAGGATTGAACTAAATTGTTGTCTTCTATCCTTTTCTTAATGAAATAGGAAGAAAAAGATGCACTTAACTTAAAATTAGTTTAGTTTGGGAACAAGAGAATCAGCGCCACTAGCGACTTCGCTTTCCACCTTAGTTTTGAAGGTGAAATCAATTTCAAGAGATAAGCTGTTCACCTAATTCATTCTTCAACATGTCCATTGTTTTACATGCTGTATGGCATGTGGCATCGTCTTGATGAAACTACATGTCAACCAAGTTCAACTCGGCCAACTGGGGCAAAAAACAAGTTGCGGATCATGGCTATCGTCCGCTGTTGACGGTTTCGTTTCTACCACGGTCCTCATTAACACTAGACGCTACGGCTGCAATATTTTCATCAGTACGGACTGTATGCATGCGAGACAATGGTTTAATTAATTAATTTATTTGGCTCAGGCAACAAAGGCCCATAATAAAATATGATAATACTATACAATAAAAAACAAATAATGAAACTTAAAAATAGTATAAATACATATACAACACACAAGTAAAACTACTGGTGTCACGCAGCCGGCCACGAAACCGGTGGTTCACGATACCCTTCGGCCATAGCTCTTCTTTCAGGAACTTGTTGAGATCATGCGTCGGAACACGTACCACGAACGACTTGAAGTACGTGCTGGGGCACGGCTCTAACACCGCGACCCTCACAGTCCAATTAGACTTGACGCGCAGAGACTCCACTATCTCCTCAGCCTTAGTGGAGTGATGCAGTCTGGACACGTATAGCATCGTCGCCGGTACAGCTGGACGCAGCAGCGTGTTAGGTCCTGCCACCGCAGTACCGCACTGGTTCCAACAAGGAAGCTTCTTCTTCTTCTTTTCTACCTTGATGAAACCATCCTTATTGCACGTGTCCTTCAATTATTGCTCGTTTGTAGGTCTTTCCATGATGAAATAGCATGATGAAACTTTTCACTTTGATAGATAACGTTTGGGCACCATTACCAACCAGTGCCACCAATCTGAAAAACTCAACTCTTAAATAATCACTCTTTATTTAGACAATGAAATTCATGAAAACCATAATGCTAATGTAAACACAGACCACAGTTTTGAATATTCAGTTATTTCAAATACCGTACATGGATAAATTTCTTGTTGCATTTCACTGTGCAATACTATCAAACCTTTAATATTGCATACTGATTCCGATGTGTGGATATATGTAAATGAATAAACAATAAAGTGACATACTATATGCCTGCCTATATTGTTCCTACTGTCAAAAAGTTTTTAATACAAAGCTAACGTCAAAACATTTATATTTCAATAAGCACAAAAAGGCACTTAATGAAACTGATTCTAGCCGACTGCTGCTTGCTTTTATGGAGAAGAATGGAAGAGAAACTCCACTACGATTCCTTTTATACTAACTATCCGTTGTAATTTCCTGCCTTGAGATTACAATTTCATGGCAAAACTACGTTTTAAAGAAACGGCCGGCTTTTTCAAATTGTTGTTTTGCAATTTTAGAAACATTTTTACAATCGTGTCGGACCACGCTCAAGGTTCCGCAGTTTTCCGTCCGTCACAATAAGATTCCCTACTTAAGAGTTTAAGAAATGGGCTGATGGTGATAACTAAAGAAATAGTTATAGATTTCAATTACAAATAGAACGTACGAAAAAAAAATTGTCATTTTAGTCCCACCACGATTAGTGGGAAGGGGAACATGGAGTGCTAACCCGGCAAGGCGGCTCCAAGTTTGGGCACGCCACCATAGCGGCGGTAAGTCCCCTCTTCGAGGAGTGGCTAGAGAAAAAAACTAAAAACTATTTAATCTATCAAATTTAAAATAATTTTTCTAGAAGTTCGTTTTACTTTTGTGTTTTTTTTTTCATATTAGGTCCTTACATATGAAATTGGCGTCTTGTCGTACTGGCCACATATATCTCCTCTTTGGTTTAGAATTCAAAATTCAATATACAATATATAGCTATTTACTCATCAATTTGTGTCTCTAAAACCGTATTTCTTTTGTTTTTTTCTTTACGTCATTGAGTTTACAAAATGGAATATTTAAAATTTCGCGTTATTTACGAATATAAGTTCCGCCGTGGCACCACTGCTGCAGAAACGGCTCGAAGAATTAATTACGTGTAAGGCAGTGGTGTCGCTTGAGAAAGCGCAGTGCGTTTTTGGTTCCAACGTTTTCGTTTTGGATATTTCAACCTACAGAACAATCCCCGTGGACGTCCAGACCATACTCGACAATGAAGAATTGAAGGCTATTGTGGAAGCGGATCCATCGCAAACTACAACTACGTCCGAGTTAGCTGCAGGCAGGTGGTGTTAGTGATAAAACTGTTTTAATCTACTTGAAACAAATTGGGAAGATAAGAAAGCTCGAAAGGTGGGTACCTCATGAATTGAGTGAAGCAAACCGATAAACGCGCGTCGACCGCTGCGTTACATTACTGAATCGGCACAGTAATGAAGGGAGTTTAAATCGAATCATTACCTGTGATGAAAAGTGGATACTGTACAACAATAGGAACCGCACATCGCAATGGCTGAACCCCGGTGAACCATCCACATTATGACCCAAGAGAAAACTCACTAGAAAAAAGTTATTGGTCAGCGTTTGATGGTTAGCTTATCTAAATCTAGCCAGACGATTACTGCAGATCTCTACTGTGAGCAGCTCCACATAATGATGGATAAACTAGCCGCTAAACAACCGAGACTGGTCAATCGCACAAGGCCACTGCTGCCTCAGGACAACGCGAAACAACTTTTTTTTTTTTTTTAATAATTATAAACTAGCTCTTGACCGCAATCAGACCTGATGGTAAGCAGTGATGCGATCGTTGATGGTAAAGCGCGCTAGTTTATTAACAGCCTATTCACTCAAAAAAACTGAGCGAATAGGAAGGAAGACGGCAGTTGAGCGAGGTGATGCAATGTTAAACCCAACAATACGACCAACGATGCTGCGCCAAAGGGAGATTGATCCGAAGACCTTCCACGACCAAACTCCCAACACAACAACATTTGGCGCATCGTACCCGGCACACATCGCAACACAACTGCTCAGAACCGTCCTCCGTACGGCTTCACCAGACATAATGCCGGAACACGACAAATCGCCTGGCGGCAAGACTTTGTCTGGTGGGTGGTAACTTCTGCCGGCGGCCGATGTTATGGCCTACCACCTACTCTTAAATTTGGATAACTTTTTGCAGGGGAAAAAATTCAAGTCCGATGAGGCAGTCCAAGCCGCCTTCAAAGATTTGAAAAGTGACCGTTCGACCGGCCCTACTTTCCATAAACGACTCTGTCCACGTGCTGTTATTACAAACTAACGTAACTGCATTTGCCCCACTCCTGCGTAAATCAAATGAGCAAACTTCATCCAAATAATATCGAAAATCCACGACAAATATATCACACAGTAATGGTGGAAAGGAAAAAAAATCACTTAACATTTTTTTTTTTTTATAATTTTAAACTAGTGCTTGACTGCAATCCCGCCTGATGGTAAGCAGTGATGCAATCGGTGATGGTAAAGCGCGCTAATTTATTACGCCTATTCACTTAAAAAAAAACTTAGTGAATAGGAAGGAAGACGGCAGTTGGGCGATGTTAAACCCAACAACACGACCAACGATGCTGCGGCAGAGGGAGATTGATGTGGAGATCCTCCACGACCAAACTCCCGACACAATAACACTTGGCGCATCGTACCCGGCACACATCGCAACACAACTGCTCAGACCCGTCCTCCGTACGGCTTCACCAGACATCATGTCAGACCAATTTAAGTATATGGGGTATGGTACCTCAATAAAACATTTTCTTCCACTTTTTATTATTACACTTTGTCAGCGTGATTGATATACATATTGATGCCAAATTTTAGCTCTCTAGTGGTAACAGTCACTGAGATTAATCTCGGACGGACAGACAGACAGACTTGCCGAAACTATAAGGGTACCTAGTTGACCACGGAACCTTAAAAAGACAAAGAGTTATTCCGTTTTAGTACCAGAAATTAAGGTACGTAACGGTAACGTACTATGTAACTGCAAGACCATTCAAATAGTGCGTACGTACCTACATTAGGCAACCATTTCCTAAGAATCACGGTCGCAACTTAACAACCCACTAACCAAAACAGTCCAGGATGACAAGCATTTCCACAATGTTGTCGTTTAAATCCCCGACTAACAAGAAAACAAGGTTTTCCTAGCCCTTATCTCTTCACAGAGGGATTACCACAAACCGTAGCTAATTTGTATACAGTTCTAAGGCTGAGACTACATTGGCTTACATCACTGTGACCACGATAAACAAGATTCATTATATCATTAATGTCCCTGATAAGACTTGTGCTTTTGTGCCTCTGGTGTATATTTCCTTGTGCATTACGAACTGAATTCGGCTGTAAAATATGGTACCATCTTATATCAAGCTGAAAAAAAGAAGTTTGGTTTTTGTGCAATGCCGTCTATTATTACGAGTATCACTCCCTATACAGGTCATCATCATCATCATCATCATCAACCTTTTTTTATCATCCCATTGCTGGGCACAGGTCTACTCTCATACAGAGAAGGATTAACCACGCTTGCTCAATGCGGGTTGGCGATTTCAAACTTAAAGTCCAGGTTTCCTCGAGATGTTTTCGTTCACCTTGTTATCAGTCATTGGTGTCCAAGATATACTTAGAAAGTACATATAACTTAGAAAAGTTACATTGGTACTTGCCTAAACTAGAATGAAACTACTTGAGTGGCTGGTGTTTTAACTACTAGGCCACCACGACACATAAAAAAGTCATCATGAGCCTATATTTACCAGCTCAAACCTTGGTGTAGGTTTCGACAATCACACGTCATATACAATAATTACGTCGGCAACTCTCATCCAGTTACTTAGCCATCATGCGAAGATCGTCGCTCCACAGTTTACCGATTCATGGACTCCACTCTTTCCTGTATATAAATAAATAAGCTCGAGCATAAATGCCTCTTATAGAAAAAAAGCCACCAAAGGACTGACCATCAGAAGACAGCCTCCGTGGCGTAGTGGTAGCTGCGCTGCCACTACGCTGCGCAAGGAGGCGAGGGTTCGATCCCCGCGCAGTGCAAATATTTGTATGCATTAATATGAATATTTGCACTGGTAAAGTAACTTCATCATTGGTAGTGGACTTTTTTTTTTAATAAATGATTTATCATTATAAATATTTGGGAGCACCCAAGCTGGTCTGGTCGTGCCTCGGAAAGCACGTTAAGCTGTTGGTCCCGGTTGCCATACGAACATCTAATGGCAGTCGTTACGGGTTGTAGGTGCCCTCAAAAGTCCTACAATTGGTCTAACTGCAATGCTTCGATATCACCTTCGGGTTGTGGAGGTCAGACGGCAGTCGCTTCATGGAAAATATCAAAGTTTAGCCAAAATGAGCAGTTAGACTGGTAAAGCGGATCCTAGACTCCAAAGCTGAAAAGCTTCGGATACGACTGGGATTTACGCTTAGATGAAGAGGAGACCTCGGCAACTCTCAGTTAGCCATCATGCGAAGATCGTCGCTCCACAGTTTACCGATTCATGGACTCCACTCTTTCCTGAATATAAATAAATAAGCTCGAGCATAAATGCCTCTTATAGAGAAAAATGCAGCCATAGGACTGACCATCAGAATTGAAAACTGAAATTATTCAACAGCCTTGGTCAGTGTCTTATTCTTCTTCTTCTTCAGCCTGTAGATGTCCACTGCTGTACAAAGGCCGCCTCCAAGGATTTCCGCGACCTTCACCAGGTCATCGGTCCACTTTGTTTAGGTCTCCCTACGCTGCGTCTCCGGTACGTGACCGCCACTACAGAACCTTACTGCCCCATCGGCCATCGGTTATCTATCTAGGTATTCGCATGCTCCGAAATTGTTATTTATTAAGAATAGGTAAATACCTACTTCCTATAAATCACAAATAAATCTCGATCTGTCGAGTTGCCAATCTTTTTTGCTTGGTAACTATTGCCTAATAAACTCGAGCAACAATTTAGTGGACATTGCCCTCTATTGGTAAACACAATTTTAGCGGCTCTGACCGATATTTAGGGTAACATTGACGTCACGGTTGCCTTCATCAATCACGTTTCGGAGAACCGAATAAAGAGACACATGCGGCTTATTTATTACTATGTAGCTGCCCCGTGGTTTCGCTCGCCTAGTTTTCGGTCCCGACGGAATATCGGCATAAAAGTATTCTGTTTTCTTCCTGGTTATGAACCATTTGTTTGCCAAATTTTGTCCAATTACCTTCAATAGTTTTTGCGTGAAACAATAGTAAGGCTTTTCTCATGCATTATTAGCTTACTGTATTGATTGACAAATATAAAAGGCCAAACAATTTTTGTCAAACTCCATTAACCTATTGCAGGGCAAAGGTCGTCATGTTAGCTTTGCACCCTTTTTTTTTGATGTGGTTGGGAAATCATCAAATGATTTCTCGCTGAGCGCTTTGGGCGAGCGGAAGGGCGAGTCAGACTTTTACTGACTGAAACCCACCCGTGTTCCACTCCTTCACTTGCCTGTGCGCCAGGGCCACGGATTATTTTTTAACCAACCGGCAACTTTGACCCAGGAGGCATCGGTCTACGTGGACCCCATCATGATGACACGCCACGGTTTCTCTTTCAATCAACCTTCAACTCTGACCCAGGCATTGTGGACGCCATCACGATAAATTTGCACCCATACTTTTCGATATGGTAAATAATTAACTTTTTTCCGCGTTTGCAGTGAAACGCAGACTGAACCCTACGAGATTAATCTAAATAATGTACTAAATATTGTATATATTTAAAAGGTCTACAAAAAAGTCCGCGATGGTATAGGTATGTCTGTCCCCTATGGATATCCCACAATAAAATTTTTGTCATTTACTTTTAACGACAAATACTGGCTAATTTTCAAAGTGATTTTAACCAATACCTACACTATTAATCCTTACCCAATTTGATAGCTTAAATACACTGTTGATTTAATATAAATCTATATCGCCCTTTGCAGCATATGATTTAAATGAATATTTTCGAAGATATTACAGATTTAAAAATTGCGGAGCGTCGCGTTTGCGGGCGTATCGTTTCTTTAGTGTATTTACTATTTGGTTTCAGTATTGCACCCAAGCGAAGCCGGGTCGGGTCGCTAGTTATAAATAAATAATTACACACAACAGAAAGAAAGTTTTAATTTAATTTCAATTTCAATGAGTAACACAAAAGTGAAATATCCGTTTGTTATACAGTGTATGTGTTTCAAAGATTTTGCTATAACACTGACGAGTTCAATTCGAATATAGACAAATAAAACTGCGGCAGAATATTTTAAATGAAATCCTGAATCTGCATGTCGGTGCTTTCGTAGCGGGCTCCGATTTGTCCATTTTGTTCACAAGGTTTATTTAGATTTTTTATTATTCTGCATCAGAGCTGAAAAAACTAAAAAGCAGAAAACCAATGATGTTACTGCATGGAACAGTTTTAAGCTCCTCGATCTTGTTAATTCCAGATTTACTTGTTTAGAATTGCAGTTTGTATTATAGCACTTATTTATTAAAAAAAAAAATTGTTCCGTATCTAACATAGTTACAGAAAAATAGATTTTATGGCTTTGAATTTATTTGCTTGGTTCTTTTTTATTATTATAATTTTGGCCGAAAAACGTCCTTTGCCTCAATATAACACTCGTCTCCAACCAGAGTAGGCAACTCCTTCATGGGTCAATGTATACACTTTTACAACAAGCTTCCCATGAACACTCGAAACTTGTCCATTAAAAGATTTAAAAGCAAACTTTGCATAAAGGGGTATTATAAGATCTCAGATTATTTAGAAAACAATAAAGCTTAGGATTGAGCTGCTCGCTCTGCTTAGAAATATGCGTAATTATGCTACAATTATGACATTTTAGTCACTGTTTCTTTTTTTAAATCACGTAAATTGATTTTTCTGCACAAACCAAACACATATTGTTATTGTAAACATTTTCAATTTCAATGTCTGGACTTGAAAAAAGAATGATGATCCCTGAGTTTGTTTCAGTTTTTCTTCTCAGAGGTAGTCAGTTAGTAAACGCTAGCTCCAACTAGTTTAATAAAATATGACGTGTGTAAAAGTGATCAGTGATCATACTTGCATAATAAACGATTTCATTTCATTTCATTTGATAGAAAGGCCCTTTATTTATACTAGTACATAAGGTCATTGGTCTCTCTTGTGAGAGGTTTTCGTACGCTATATCTTCGGGTACGCGGTCGACATCCAAGTAGGTACATTTGACCTATTTGGTTTCATCATTCCTGATTCGATCACGTAAGGAAACTCAAATGCGATACCACTCCATTGCCGTTTGGGTATCTTTCAACTTTCTAATGAGGCCCATTGTAAGTGACGATTCCATTTTCGGCCAAGACTTAAATATACATAACTTTTGAAGTTACCTACCCACACTATAGTTTGATTATCAAGTTCAGCCGCCAAACTTGAGTTAATTTACCTATCATTACTTGGGATCAACCTCATCAGCAAACTATATGCGTCCTATGTTTCCCAAATGTAACACAAACTTGGGTGACCCTTCATTTTCGCTCATCGAATATGATGGATGACGTGCTTATCACATCAAATATTCATATTCCATTTAACCAACGCAATTTTACGACAACCCAAAACGGCATTGTAAGATCCCATGATTATGTGTTATGCAAAGTTCAGGCAATGATTTATACTACACCATATTTCTATCATCATGGGCACAGGTATCCTCTCTAACAGAGAAGGATTAAGCGTAATCACCACGCTTGCTCAAAGCGGGCTGGCGATTTCAGACTTAAAGTTCAGGTTTCCTCAAGATGTTTTCCTTCACCTTTTAATCTGTTATTAGTGTCCAAGATATATGGAAAGTACATATGACTTACGTTGCGTTACCTAATAAGTTACGTTGGTACTTGTCTTGTTTTTTGTTGGGATGGGAAATCATCAAATGATATCTCCCGCTCTGGCCGGAGCGGAAGGGCGTATCAGACTTTTACTGACTAGAACCCACCCGTGTTTGAAGAAACACGGGTGTGTTTTAGTCAGGAAAATTGTCTCTGGGGTGCGGGTTGGTTAAACAAGAGTGTGGCCCTGGCCGCCGCAAAGTCATGTGAAGTTGTCGCAACGTCCAGGGCCACCTTGTGGTTTCCGCTGCGACTTACAAGTGGTTTTATTTATTTATGTAAACACAATAAAAAATAACATTAATAATAATTGAAATTAAATTCTAAATAATTATTTAATTCAAATTAATTATTAATTATTTAATTTTATTGGTTTGGCTTATATGATTATTTTTGGTCCTTATGTTTAGGCATATTTAATATTATTACTGTAATAGTTATCATATTCATATTTTATTTCCTCCTTGTTCTTATACACTATTGTCTATATTTCTGTTTTACTTCTCCTTTCGCAGGTCTGCTGGAAGAAATTTCTTAAGAAATAAGCAGCACCTTTGTACTCAGATCTTAATTTTGTCGTGTCTTTATGTATTTTATTGTGTGTACATAAATAACAAAATAAATAAATACAAATTAAATTTAAAAAAAAACTCATAGTATATAAAAAAACCTGACCGCGCGATCAGCGGTATACAAAATAAACAATTATTATTATTATTATATACACAATTAAAGGAATAAATAACAATTAATAATTTAATAAAGCGTGATGTTATATAACCTAAAGCCTTCCTGGATAAATGGGCTATTCAACGCAAAAATAATTTTTCAAATCGGATCAGGGGTTTCTGAGATTAGCGCGTTCAAGCAAACAAACTCGTCAGCTTTATATATTAGTATAGATAAAATATGTAACAATATTAAACTTAATTTGTGATTTGTTAATAATACCATAAAACCAATACCAACAATGGTTTCAGGATGTTGCTGGGGTTGTCCCGTTTGTGTAGTGCATTTGGCATGTTCGCGGAAGTCCGTGTTGATGGCTTTCATGCAATTATGCGCAAGAAAACCGCCTCCTTGTTACGTAGAGGACGGGGTAGCACTAGCAGGATTTTGAAAGTAGTCGCTGATAGGATCGACTCCAAAATAATGGAGTGTTTCATGCGGGTCCTAGTTAGACAGTAAGGAGTGTCTGGCTGAGCTAGCAAATACATAAATATTGTCTTACTTTTATTACTAACATAGGCTAAAGATTTTTGTAGTACTAACCGAATATGGATACCTACTGTCCGAAATAAATTATTAATATTATAAAGTTTGTATTGAATTGTTGATAGTAACAGACTGCGCATCTGCCTTTATTATTATTAAAGGGCTATTATTCGTAACGAAACTTACATTATATTGTTCGTAAATATCAATTTTCTATTATAAGTAAAATAAAAAAGTTTTTTTTTAATGAACTAACCGCTGTATTATTTCATCAATCACTCTGTATTGAGCCAGGTATCCTCGCAATATTTTTCTTCTTGACCAACGTCGTTCATACGTCCTTGTCAAAACCTCCAAAAGGCCTTTATAAAAAAAATATAAGCCTGTAGATAGGTACTTGATTCCCAAGTACCCAGACGACATTAATAAGGATAACCTTTTCGTTTCTCGAGCATTCCTTACTAATTTGTTTATGCCAACATAAAAGAAGTACGCTTTACCTGAAGAAAATGTGAAGTGTTGGAGGTCATTTTGAGAATAACGATGTTCGTTTACTTACTAGTTAAACAGCTTAAGTACAGACAGGCTTTAAGAAGTGAGTGATTGATGTTTTATTTATATTTTATTTTTAGAATATTTGATTACAGAATCGTTGACTGTGTCAAGTCTGAAGCGATTCGTTGTGTTCCGGCATGATGTCTGTCGGATACGATGCGCCAAATGTTGTTGTGTCGGGAGTTTGGTCGTAGAGGGTCTCCAGATCAATCTCCCTCTGGTGCAGCATCGTTGGTAGGGTTGTTTAGTTTAACATTGCATCACCTCACTCAACTGCCGTCTTCCGCGCTAATTTATTAAGAGCCTATATTGCAAAATTCGTAATATTGCGCAATCTATTTGATCATCTGGGGGCCGCCTAAAGGCCCACGATACTTCCAAGTACTTCCTAATAATTCCTAGTATGGGGCATCGTTGGTCGTGTTGTTGAGTTTAACATTGCATCACCTCGCTCAACTGCCGTCTCCCTTATTTATTTATTTATATATTCTTTATTGTACACCAATCAAGCATCGAACAAAATACATTCAACACAAAACATACAATTGGCAATTCCTATTCACTAAGTTTTTTTTTTAGTGATTATACAAATAAACTAGCGCGCTTTACCATCAGCGATTGCATCACTGCTTACCATCAGGTGGGCTTGCGGTCAAGCAAAAGTTTATAATTATTAAAAAAAAAAGCGTTAAACATGGCACAAGCATGAAAAAGAACAACTAGGGGCAAACATGCGTCACATCCACACGAAAGGGCCATCGCTCATCGTGAAGGTAAGCAATTAAATTTAACAAGCCTTTTTCCAACTATAGTAACAAAAATATAATAATAAAGTTTTATTGACATAAATAGGACTCACTTAATTTGAAGCCCTGACTCCCGTGCTATGTGATTCCTGTGTTACAGGAGTCTTTCTGGACATAACTTTTTATGCCACAGTATTAAAATAACATAGATAACACGTGTGTGGTGTGCGGTGTGTGGTGCGTGTGTGCGTGTGTATGTGTGTGTTTATTGGGTGTTACCGCTTATATAACTATGTTAGGGTCGGCTTTCAGTCTGATAGGATTCAGCAGTAGATTACAAGTTGTGACTGCCTACTTAGTAATACAATATCCCTACAAGTTGGCAAGGCTGGAAGCGGCTCAGTCCAGGGTCGCCCCGGCGTATGACAGGTGTCCAGTCTCATACGTCAAACGACATCTGAGGGAGGGCACAGTAGCTGTCTGAAATGTAAGATACACCGGCGGGGCCACGGCTGAGGTCACGCGGATGTTCTTCCCCGATGTGGTGCGCGCGCGCAAGGTCCTGAAGTGCCTCGACAGGACATCTATCTGGGTGCAAGTCTTGACGGGTCACGGCGGCTTCGCCGCGTACCTACATAAATTTAAGTTGAAAAGTAGTCCAGCCTGTGTGTGTGACATGCAGGCTTCGGAGACAACCCAGCATCTCCTATTCGAATGCCCGAGGCATGACCGCGATAGATACGACCTGGAAGTAAGTACAGGAAGAACCTTATCGGAAACCACCATTGCCGACCTGATGCCAGACAAACATTCCAGGCCGTATCTGGGGCGGTTTCGCCTCAAGATTGCAAAAATTGCCATAGAGCACACACAGCACAGCCCAGCAATTGTCGTCGGCAAGATGAGTTGTTAGTGGGTAGTAGCATAAAAAAATTATTTTAATAGTTTAAGTAGAAATATAAATAAGACATAAATGTACAATGAAAAATGACAAAAGAATGTAATATATACAGAAATAATGTAAATAGTGTAATAATAACTGAGGGAGCTACTGAAAATTACTGAAACTTTCAGTAGCTCCATCAGGATGGAATTTGGTGTAGACAAATGTGCGGTCATGCATGTACAGCGAGGAGAGATTATGGAATCCGTGGGAACCCAACTCAGTGGTTCCATAAACCTTAGAGCCCTCTCCGCATCCGAAACCTATATGTATTTGGGTATGTCGGAAGCGTTGGGTATCAATGTTACTGACATGAAGCAATCGTTGAAGGAGCGCTTCTTTGGCCGCCTGAAAAAAGTACTTAATAGTCTTCTATCAGGCGGAAACAAGGTGCGCGCTTTCAACGGTTGGGTCATGCCGGTTTTGATGTACTCTTTTGGCATACTCAAATGGACTCAAATCGAACTCGACGCCCTGGATAGGAGAGTCCGTACACTGCTGACTGCAAATCGATTGCATCACCCACGGTCATCGGTTATGAGGCTGTATATCCCGCGAAAAAGTGGAGGTCGTGGCTTTTTAAACGCTAAGACCCTCCACAATCGCGAGGTATGCAGTCTCAGGGAATATTTTCTAGAAACCGACGTGGGGATGCATCGAGATGTGGTCGCGGTTGACAAGGGCCTCACTCCGCTCTCCTTGGCTAAAGAGAACTGGCGCAAACCAGTAGTGCTTGACACCAATGATCGCATGAAGGTATGGAAGAACAAGGAGCTTCACGGACGCTTTTTCAGAGCCCTACACGGGCCTGATGTAGATTTACAAGCGTCCGTGGCCTGGCTACGATTCGGTGACCTTTTTGGGGAAACCGAAGGTTTTGTATGTGCAATTATGGACGAAGTTATGATGACGAACAATTACCGGAGATTTATTGTGAAAGACGGCACAGTTGACATCTGTCGGACATGTCACCGGCCGGGGGAATCAATAAGGCATATTATCTCCGGGTGTTCTCGTCTAGCTAACGGAGAGTACTTGCATAGACACAACCTTGTAGCCAGGATAATTCATCAGCAACTTGCTCTCAAGTACAACCTTGTGGAATCGGAGGTGCCGTACTACAGGTATGTGCCCGACCCAGTTCTCGAAAATGGTCATATCACATTGTACTGGGATCGATCCATCGTCGTGTCGATGTCGTGTCGACATGTCGTGACAGCCAATGGCTTAATAGCCAAGAGCCTCGACCAACACCTCAAGAGGCTCTCGTTAGACAGCTGGATCAAAGGCTTGATCCAGAAAGCTGTACTTCTGGACACGGCTCGCATTGTCAGGAAGTTCCTCTCTCTGGAGCCCTGACCGCCGGTAGCTTGGACCCTGTTCCCGATGCCGGTGGGTTACTATTTTTTATATTTTTAAATGTTTTTTTATATCTTTTTTATGTAGAAATATTTAAAAATATAATTTATAAGTGTATTATAATGAAATAAAGGAAAATAATAATGAGAATAGTGTGAAAGAGCAGCCCAAAAAAAAGTTTACGAAGTCGCAAAACAGCAATCAGCGGAAAAAAGAATTGGCAAAACACTAACACAGAACACTAACAAAACTAAGCAAGGATTCTTGCCACGCAAGAAGTAGGGACGACAACGCCTTGTGATGATGGCTGATTAAAAAAAAAAAAACAATACCCTTGGCAATACTGGTTGTCAGAGTTTCGGCCTTCTGACTACCAATAACGTCAGTCAAACATCTACAAATGACCAATGCAATGGCTTAACATATTTTCTGAGGCACGGAGCGGTCTCGGTATGTAGAGATTGTCAACCATCCACAGACCAAACGCGGCAAGCCACTTTTTTTCGCCTCGGGCGGTTAATCCTCATGGATGTCAGCCGCCCTGGGGTGGCTGGCGGTATCTGTCAGACTCTTACTGACTTAAAACTGATGTTCCTTTCACACCTACGAGAGTTGCGAAAACGAACACTGCTGCTGCAACCAGACCCGCCACTATGAGCCTCAGCTCATTCGGTAGATTAACAGTATTTTTTTCTCTCCCAATCTCAACCTCGAAGAATTGAACTTTATGCCTCGCGATATTTACGTGACTAATGGTGGTTTCCTCACGTTTTTTTTCGTAAAGTTCAGTCTGACTTATACTTAGATCGCATCAAAATAGAGCTCACTATAGTCTACGACTGGCATTGTAGGTACCTACTGTTAATTTACTGGATGGATTTCGATTCATTACACAGCAGATCACGTAGTTCTCTCCGTATCACAGTAACCACAAGATCAATCACCAAACAGTCGGATACCGTTACACAAATCAGTGCGTATCGAGAAAAATATCATCTATCGATACAATTCTCTCGATTCATTGCTCATGTTAGGCCGAGATTACATTTGCGAGACCTAGAAGGAAATACACAAACATTTCTTGTTGATTATTTCTCTCGGTTATATTGCTTTTTGGGTTTATTCTGATTCATATCGTCTGTTATTAGGCATACTTGAGACGTTTTTGATGAGAGATAGGTACAGATATTGCTGGTACATACCATTATTATTTTACAATCTATAGATTGTCTCTGTGAGCTTGAATAACAAGTATTTTGCCAAAACCAAGTAAGTGAAGGGCACAAAACATAATTATTAATCACGTAAAACGAACTTACGTAAAATTTGAAGTGATTAGGTACATATAAAACTATGTCTTATGAGTTTTCGTGAAATTATATAAAAGGCTTATTTTTGTATGTCTAAGGACTTAAAAAGCCCGAATAGTTTGTTATTCCAGCAGTCTTATTCTAAGCAACAGTATAATTCTGTGACTATCTTATCATGAAAACTTAAGTAAAGTGAGCGTGGAGGAAGCTGTCATTCCAACTTCTGGAGGCAACGAAAGCTACTTACCTCCAACCTTCAGATGCTGAGTTCGTAGACTACCAGACCAGATCACGAGAAGACGCACGTCGACACAATTCACTGGCAGACTCCCTAACTATATTAATTTTGAATTTTGATGATGGTGTGCTAATGTACGTTTAGCACACCATTATTGAAGCTAACCTTCATCTCAACTTTATTGCAGCTTTGAATCATAATTAATGAGACCGATAATTTTGAATCAACCCCAAATTCCTTTCTGTTAATTAAAACAATATTACACTGATACTGATTTTGTTAATGACGTATTATTGAATAGACAGCTATTTGAATTAGATCCCTGTTTTAAGTATGTTATGTAGTATATAATTATTATACTAATACGAATAATTTTATGTTGAGGGTCACTCGAATGAGCAATTTTAATTTGAATTCCTCTGAATTACAACCATACATACACGTCGGAAAACGTCAAGCATGGCCGTCTCCATTGACCTTTGGGTCACTTTCAGCCTTTTAATGAGACCCATTGTGAACGACGAGCGATTCATCTTGAGACACTGCGGTATGCGGGACGCGAAGATATTGCATAGACAACACGCGTCGGGGCTGCACAGCCGAGTCAAATTTGACGATTGACGGAAGCATTTTCTAGAAGTTGGACCTATCTACTATACATTTTGTCCTTGGTTAACATAAACGTCAACTACCGACTTGGATTTTTTGAATCAACTTTAGAATCACACATGAAGATATTCAAAGGAGAGCCAAGGTACCAGTGGCAGAACATTATCGCAGAACAGATATCCGCTGAGGAAAAGTTCCGGAAAACCTGATATGAGAGATGCCGATGCATTCCACTAGTTTCTATGATAAATCCTTTACTGTACAAGCAGTTCGGCTATGGAATGACTTGCCCGTGTTCATAAGGCGTGTTTAAATTCTATCCATCTTTAAAACTATGATAAAACAGCACATTCTCTCTCTTTAATACATAATTTTTTTATTTAGCTCTTGTATGATGTTTACTAATTAGATGTATATATTTATTCAAACTAGTATGATAGACTTAACGTACATATTTATTGTATACTCTATGTAAATAGTACACTGTAGACTACCTACACTATTTAGTATTCCATCCAAAGGTTGTCTGTAAAAGATCGCTGTTATCGATAAGACCGCCCATTGTATCACCCTTTGTAAAATCTTTATATTTATGTTCTGTAATCTATATGTTGTACAAAATAAAGTGTATTCTATTCTATTCTCACAAGGAGCATAGCATCAAAAATAAAAAAAATGAAAATTTCAAACAAGCTAAATCGCATAAAATCTTTTAAAAATATTGGTTCACTGACCTCTGATCCGCAACAGCGCGATCCTGTATCGACTTGTTTTTTCGTCTATTAAAGTTTGGTATCGCAGGATGCGGCGGTCATTAACCTGTAAGCGCTTCCTTATCAACATGTACATCATGTAGAAAATGTGAAAAATTAAAAATAATTTCCTGTGACTAAGCTAATGGACATATTTATATGATTTTTTATGGGTAGACTGAGAATGTCTTGAGGTACATGATGTTTAATTTATTGTCGTATTGTCAGCAGCACTCTGTATATAAAGTTGTAAAAAACTCATCCCAATATCCTTGGATGTCATCCAAAGAAGCCGCGCCATTGTTATGTACGGACGACAGCCGGTCAAGCTACCCGAAACTGTCAAATATTCACAATGAACCATGAGTCTGATTAAGGAGTTTTGACGGGAAAGCTAAGATGAGTGTCACGCGAATTTTTCATTGGACATTTAAAATTATTTAGTGTTGTTTACTAAATAAAAGCGCGTGATTAATGTAGTAAAAAGTGCATCAGTAAATAATACATAAAGAACATTGAAATATAGTGGCCACACCATGACTTTACTTCAAACCTCCCTCATAGACGGTTAACGCGGCCGTCTTTTTCAACTGTCATTGGCAATATTCGCCATTATTGTGGATAAAACATTTCAAATAATTTCTACAATTTTTTACACGTGTTATTGGCAAAATTGTGGTATCTATTTCACAGACGCCATTAATCAATAGTTGAGGTTGAGGAGAAGAAGAGTCTAATTAAAATGCTTTAGAGACAAAGTTGAAAATCTAATAATGATACTAATATACGAAACCAATAGATTGTAGTAGCATGATATGCTGTCTTCTATACATATGTATACACTATGTAACAAAAACCCTGTTGTTCCTTTCAGGGGCATATAATTTTACCCACAAGCACATCATTAATGAAGTCATAATTAGAAAACAGTAATCATTGTCTAGTCGAGGGGTCATAATCAAATACCTATTGAAACCGACAAATTCGATTTTTTTTAGAATATCTGATTTTATAAGTTAAATAAATTGGCGGGAACGTTCTACTTATGTCTAGTTTCTTGTTTCTTGTTCTTCTTGTTTTTGTCGGTCTCCGTGGCGCAGCGGTCAACACGCCTGCCTGCGACGTGGAGGCCCCAGGTTCGATCCCCGGCCAGGTCATGATGGAAAACGATCTTTTCCTGATTGGCCTGGGTCTTGGATGTTTATCTATATATGTATTTAATATAAAATATAGTATCGTTGAGTTAGTATCCCATAACACAAGTCTCGAACTTACTTTGGGGCTAGCTCAATCTGTGTGATTTGTCCGTATTTATTTATTTATTTATTTATTCCTGCAGAATTGCAGAGATAAGAAATCAATTACAGATTATAAATATTAATAATTAAACATTTATTTTAATTATTTTTATTAATCAATTTTTATAAATTACTTGCTTTATTACGTCCGTATAAAATAATAATTCTTAAAACGTAGGTTGAAGGAACAACAGGGTTTTTGTTACATATTGTATAGGTACTCTTTCCGTTACACGTAATATAAGTTTTATAATTTTGGGAGCTTTTAAATTTTGTCCAGCAAATATTGAGTCCAGTGGTAAAATATTGACTGATAAAACACAGAGCCACTGCAAAACTAAAATTAGAGCTGGAAATAAAGAAAACCGAATTTAATGAGAGCTCATTCAGTCTATGCCAAGAGCTAGCAATTTTATAAAATATTTTGACTAATTTGGGTTCCACAAAGTCCCAGTTCCAAAAATGAAATACTGTTTTTAGGGTTCCGTGCCGGTTCTTACAATCCGTAGATGTACTCAACCAATTGTTAAAAATATTAGCAATTTCAACTTGTCTTACAATCTTTGTTTTGAGTAAATTAATGATTTTGTTATTTAAGAACATAATTTATTAAATACAAAAAAAAAATACAATTCAATTCAATTCATTTATTAGTGTGATTTTTAGGAAGTACATTTTAAAATGTGATCTTAATATCTAATAAATAAAAAAGGATTATCAATATATTAAAATGATGAATAATTTAATAAATTTGGAATATAATACTATGTCAAATTTTTATAAATATAAATTTCAAATAACGTACAATGTCAAAATAGAATACAATGTCAAAATTAAATAGATGTTAAATAGCTTATATAACATAATTTCAGAATTATACAGGTGGCAGTGTCAAGTCAAGTTAATTAGGTATATTAAAGAAACAGTATAATGTCAAAATGAATGTGTATCAATGTTAAATAACTTAAAATGTATCATTAAGTAATTCTTGAATTGTATAATAATGTCAAATAGTTAATACTAGCGGTCGCCAGCAACTTCGTTCGCGTGGAGTTAGTTACGCTCCTATTAGTTACAGCGTGATGTTATATAGCCTAAAGCCTTCCTGAATCAATGGGCTATCCAACACAAAAAGATTTTTGAAAATCGGACAGTACTTCCTGAGATTAGCGCGTTCAAACAAACAAACAAACAAACTCTTCAGCTTTATATTTAGTATAGAGTATAGATTACTTTAGAAAAATACCATGAGTGACATATACATACATAACGTCAACTAACAATTGATCTAAAAACACATTTTCCAACAACTTAAGCATTAGTTAACAAGTTAAGCAACCAATTGTTATTTTTAACAGTTGTTTGAGTTTACATATGGTTAAAAACCAGTTCTAAGACTCCACTGTCGTCAGTCTGTCACTAGGCTGCGTCTCGTGACAACTAGACAGCTGAAGTTTTCACAGATCATGTATTTGTGCTGTCGCAAATATTAAAAATACACACATCAAAAGTGTCTAGGGATCAACATATATTTTTGCAATAACTTTTCTCCTGATTGATATTAATTAAAATTTTCTTTAAGGATTCATCAAATAAAGTGTTTTCGTTTGTCACAGTAACGATAAACCAAGTCACCTTTGCATTAATAAAGAAATTTGCCATTTTCCTAATAAAGGGATATTTGACATTTGAACCACTAACACAAAAGTTCGAAAAAAAGACTGAAATAACAGTTTTCTCTAAAATTTTATTGGGTAACTTAAACAATTAATAATCCGTGTTTCTACCGCGAACACTAACAACACAAGAACATCGGTTTGGCATACTCAAAATGAGTTCATACAAATCACGCTGTGGAATGGCCGCCCATGTTCGTTGCAACAACAAAAAAAGGTCTTCTTGCGACTGGATACCCTCCATATTCGGCAGAGCTCTTCTCTGTAGCATATCCCATGCATGCTCAATCGGGTTCAAGTCTGGCGACTGAGCAGGTCAGGGCAGGACATTGATGTTAGCTGCGGCGAGAGTCTGTCTTACAACTCTTGCGGTGTGCGGTCGTGCATTATCATGCATTAACTGAAATAAGGGACCGATTTGCACTTGTAGAGGAACGATGACGTCTGATACAATCGTCTCAGCATAAATTTGATTGTTGAGGTTGCCTCTGATCCAAATCAACTCAGTTCTTCCGCCGATCCAAATACCCGCCCATACCATGATGGTTCCACCACTATAAGGATGGACTTCCTGGCAGGATTGTAATCGCTGTTGGCGTCCAGGGGTTCTCCAGTGTCGTATACGTCTTGTATCCGGTCTCATACCAAAACGAGACTCATCAGAAAAGCACACGAAACGCCATTGTTCTTCTGCCCAATTTCTGTGTTCAAGAGCCCATTGATATCGAATCCTACGATTGTGCATTGCTATAGGTGGTACCCGTAGCGGTCTTCGGGAATGAAGGTTCACTTCATGCAAGCGGTTTCTGACTGTTTGGTCGCTAATTAAGTTCCCTGAAGAGTGATGAAACCTCACGGCTAACATCATGGCGGTTATTGTTGGAGCTCTTCGAGTTAAGATTTGAATGTATCGGTCTTGTCTCCGTGTGGTGCAGCGATACCGTCCTCCATGGCGCTCAGCCACGGTACCAGTGCTTCGGTAACGTGTCCAAAGTCGACTGATAACACTCTGACTTGTATTCAGAGCTAAAGCCACAGTACGTTGCCGGGAACCAGCTTCTATCATTCCCACGGCTCTGAGCATTTCTTCCCTGCTTAAATGACGTCGCCGCTCCATAATAACGTTGGTTTTAATCAGTAGTAGGGAAACAGTAGCACTAATAATGTCTTCAATGCGTTGTATGTTTTTATAGGGAAAATATTGACAGCTGATTTTCATCTTTTACTCGAATTTGATTCACAGTTCCTGATTCAAATTATGAAATGCACCAAAAAGGATCCATATAAATTTATAAAATCATAAATTTATTACAAAGCCACATCTCAATCTCAAGAAATCCGCATAAAAATGCTTGATCCCTAGACACTTTTGATGTGTGTAGTTTATTTTATTGATGGTGTAATGGTACGAAACCTTTTGTGTTGTTTTTTGACTCGCGTTGGGCCGATTTTTTTATTCATTTATATTTTTAGTTTTACTGGTGTGCTAAGTGCTTTTGGGATCATCCAGACTCTTCCGAGTTGTCTAATTTAAACTATATCGTAATCCATTGTATATTTAAGAAGAACTCAGTGAAAACTTAGACGAAACCTGTTAGTTCAATACGACACAAACCCATACTTAATATTATTATAATTTCCAAATTAACTCGGTCTGTCTCGCTTTCACGCTAAAATGAAGTTTGGCACACAGATGGACCTTGACTAGTGTAAGGACTTAAGCCAGGTTTCATTGTTTTTTTTTTTTTAATAATTATAAACTAGTGCTTGACCGCAATCCCGCCTGATGAAAAGGAAAGATGCAATCATTGATAGTAAAGCGCACTAGTTTATTAAGCCTATTCACTCAAAATGCACTGAGTGAATAGGAAAGAAAATGGCAGTTGAGCGAGGTAATGCAATGGATTGCATTGTGAACCGCATATAGAGTGGAGGGCAATAGCTAGTATAAACGGACAACAGTTGCTTACTACCTTCTTGGCATGACGATGTAAAAAAGAAAAAAACACGAGACTAGATTTTTCTGACCCAAAATGCAGCAAGGCAAACCATTTGCTGACGCGGCTTTTAAGTTCTCGCGTGTGTACGTGACGGGTATTTGATACGGGTAGAAGTTCAGCAATTGTCTGTGGAATGACGCTGCACCGGAGACCTAAGTTATTCACATCATTATGAAGGTCGTTCTTGCCGTTGTTGCGTTTTTGGGTACTGTGATAATGAATGTGTAACTATCTATAATTCAGTTGTACGGGCGCGAGGCACGACACACCGATGCCTCTAAAGGGCCATGGATTGCACGGCCCCGCGTAGAGCCTCCGGTAGGAGGCGATAATATCATTCCCTTGTATTAGTTTACTCAGTTCACTTGTTTTCACTGTGATATGGTTACGGAATTGCTTTGCAGCTGTTCCTAAAGTTCTATCTTCCTGTGCCGCCATCAGCTGGACTCACGCATCCAATACTAAACATCTACCAATGATCGTAAGTCACTGTATCTATCTCTCTGTACTCTTTAGAGTACAGAGAGATAGATACAGTGACTTAAGATAATATAGAACTTTAAACATTCTATAACTCGTTATGCTATAACCAATGAACGCCCGGAGTCGTCCATAGCCGATCTTATGGCAGATAAGCACTCCAGGCCGTACCTGGAGCGGTTCTGCCTCAAAATAGCTAAGATTTGCATCGAAAGGAATAGGACGAGGGGCAGCACAGCCCCGCAGCTGCCATCGGCAGGAATAGCCTAAAATGTGAATATTATAGAAGTAAGTATAGAAGTAAGATTAGTAAATAAGAAAATGTATAAAAATGAGATAAAAAAGATAAAACAAAGCTGACAAAAGATGACAAAATATATATATATATAGATATAAAAAAGATAACATGACGCAACGGGAAAAGAGCAACCCGAAAAGATGGACAAGCCGCAAAAAAGTTGAAGCGGAAAAGATAACAGTTATAAAAGTAAAAAAGGCAAAAAAGATTTCTTGCCATGCAAGAAGGGAGAAGAAGGCTATATTATTAAAAAAAAAAAAAAAAAAAAAAAAACCAATGAACGCCATTGAAAGTGTAAAAGATATTCAAATCAAAGCAGGTGATTTATTATGTAAATAGGCTCAACGACCTCCATCTATGGGTTTATTTGATTTTGGTTCTATCCTACATCGATAGGCATTGACTTGTCTTCCCCCGTTTTTGACCGTCATTTGGTTGTATGTATACTCTATTATATAAAACGTTTACTTTTTTGTACATTAAATTGAATTTTTATTTTTCAACGTGTATATTTATTGCTTTTATTAGTGGGACAGTAAAAAATGGGTTATGTATAGAGTTATTTTTTAAAACTGAGGAGTACTTGGATAAAAAAATGAAACGACCGCGACAACTTGGACTGACTTGGCGACTAAAGGAGCTATACTGCCGAGTACCTACAGTTTTCCATTCGGATTCATTAGCAAACAACCGAGTACAATGTTGCTAGTTTAATATTGTAAGATACACACAATTACAGATACCACAAAATCTAATAGCTACATTTTTTAAACTGTGTAATTCACTATCTACTGCAGAAACTATTAAGAGAAGAATGAGAATTAAGAGCACACCCATATATTAGTGCACTATAATGTCTCCCACTAAGTAGGCTGAGATTGTTCGTCGTGGGTGAATTCGAACTAAATGTTTTTTTACCCACTTGTATATTCTTTTACCTTCAAAAGAGAAAAATAATGAAAATTCCAGCCAGTCAAATGTGTAGCAGACGACAATCGTCAAGGGAATCCAAAATGCTCCTTTGTAATCATAATATTGAGCGACATAATAAGACATATTTCGCTCATTTTATCTACGTCTGTCGAATTATTCGTAAACCATTTTAAGGGTTTCTTTCAGATTCTATACAAGTCAATATCAAGGCTAGGCACGATATTAGATACAGTATTAATAAGATTCAGGCGTGTTCTCGTAACAGGTGCTCCTACCTATCATCTTGAGTGTAACAAGCTTCAAAATTTATTATTAACCTGTGGGTCCCTCACGTTTTTAAGGATCTGTACTGAGTTTAGATTTTTTCGCACACTGTTATATGAGTAGGCTCTAAAAATGTGAAGTACCACACTGTTTTACTTCCTAGATTCCTTTTTCAAGGTCTTCTGGAAATGCGAATTTTTCGAATTTTCCTTAAGGCGAACTGAGTCGGTAAAAGGACTTAGCACTCAATCGGATTATCGTTCTAACGGTAGATTTGATGATAGGTATATATATTTTTTAAATTACATGTTTACTTTTTAGGATTTCGGCATTCAAAGAAAGTATCTCTTTTGAGCTCATGTCTTAAAGGGAAGGTATTCTTTTGTAAAGTGTAGGCCACACTTTACGTGCTTTTGCGTCTAAATTGTAACAGTACACGGGACAAAATATTCTGATTCAATTATTGTACCACTCAAGTGCTACTGTGCATCATTCCGGTAATTCTTCTATTTTGGCTCAATTGATGCTTGTCTCATAACTCGGTAATTTAGTCTTAAAATGTAAGTGTAAATATTTAAAACTAGTTCCTCCCCGCGTAGGTTTCGATAAGTTTCCTTTATATACTCTTCTCCTATGGGTCGCAGCGTGATTTATGTAGCTTAAACGCCTTCCTGGATTAATGGGCTATCCATCGCAAAAATATTTTTTTCAATCGGACCAGTAGTTCCTGAGAATAGCACGTTCAAACAAACAAACAATTAAGCTCTTCAGCTTTATATATTAGTATAGATATAGTATTATAGAAGATCCAAGGTGAGGTTATGGAGAAGTAAAACAGCCACTTAGTTCGATCGATTAATTAGGTTAAGCTATGATTGCGCGGAGTTATTCTGTGGATGGATAACCATAACCATATTACATGCCAAGAACCCTCTGGGCTTCAGAAATCTTCGTAGATTTTTGGTACGGACAACAGAAAGTCAAGCTACCCGAAACTTTCAAATACTCCTAATCAACCTTATGCCTTAGCTCTTTATTACCATACATTTTTGACTTTTAACGTCACTTAACTATAATAATCGTTTATGAATAAACCCCTTAAATACTGTGGTCTTTATTAATAAAGGATGATTTGAGTTAAGTGACGTTAAAAGGTCAAAAATGTATGATTAAAGAATCACTAATCACTAGTTAACTTTAAACAGCGTTTATGAATAAGGGGGTTTCTGTATAGCTATAAAGTTGAAAATCTAATAAAGAAACGTGAAAGATTGAAGTAGCTTCATGTGCTATCATCGATACTAATTACGAGTCATCAGAACGCCTTAATGTTTGATGACTTATCGCGTCTTCATCATCATCATCATTTCAGCCGAAAGACGTCCACTGCTGGACATAGGCCTCCCCCAAGGTTCTCCACGACGACCGGTTCTGCGCCTCCCGCATCCAGCGGTTTCCCGCGACCTTCACCAGGTCGTCGGTCCACCTTGTCGGGGGCCTACCCACGCTACGTCTTCCGGTGCATGGTCGCCACTCGAGAACCCGTCGGCCCCATCGGGCATCGGTCCTACGGGCAATGTGTCCAGCCCACAGGCACTTTAGTGTTGCAAATCTTCGAGCTATGTCGGTTACTCTCGTTCTTCTGCGGATCTCCTCATTCCTGATTCGATCGCGCAGTGAAACCCCAAGCATAGCCCTCTCCATTGCCCTTTGAGTGACTTTGAGCCTTCTCATAAGGCTCATTGTTAGCGACCACGTCTCAATTCCATAAGTCATCACTGGCAACACACACTGGTCGAAGACTTTTGTCTTGAGACACTGCGGTATTTCGGACGAGAAGATTCTTCGTAGCTTCCCGAAAGCAGCCCAGCCAAGTTGGATTCGACGATTGACCTCTTTCAACGCGTCTTACCAAGTCTTAAATCACACATATTCACATCGTATTAACCTACCCAGTTACTGGGTTGTAAATGCCACATAGACAGTGACTTTATGTAAAATACTGCGGGGTTATTGAGTAACATACTATAAGTAGCAATGGGTGTTTCATTTTGACAGTTCAACAATATTCATTGCTTTATTTACGCTGTCGATTAAACATTTTGGAAACATATGGAGTAATGTATGTATGTGGTGTTGGAGAAGAATGCTTGGGGTATCATGGACGGAGTTTAGAACAAACATTTCTGTACTCCAATAACTCGGCATCAATCAGCGTCTTTCAGATATACTACAGTCCCGTATACCCGGAATTTTCGGTCGCGAATCAAGGCGCAATAGTGACTACCTAGAACGTTTGGTCGTCTAGACCAGAGTAGGTGTTGGTCGTAATGCCTTTTTCAAGAAACGTAATGTAACTAGTTACTTGATCGGCGTAAACTGTTATAGAACAAGTTATTTTTGTAGCTAGTTATTTTAATTCAGCTACTGTCATTGTTAACATAAATTTATATTTATGTTAACAATGACAGTAGTTATCCACCAACTATACAGTTACACACGAAACGAAACTAGACGTGGTCCTTATTTCACATAACTAGTTACAATAACCAGCGAACGTGTGTATAAAATAACGCATTTACAAAAATAACTACTTTTTAATTTGATTCGTAACTAGTGATTCAGTTACACATCACGTCGCTGGTTATTGTAACCAGTTACGTGAAATAACGACCACGTCTAGGGCAGAGTGGAAGGGAACAGACCTCGTGGAAGGTCACCGATGAGGTGCACCGACCAAATCAAGTCGGCAGTGGGAGGACCTATTAATAAAAGCTCCAGACTGTCGTCCAACAGGGTTAGATGGAGAGAGATAGCGCGGCGTGTAACATTAGCGTCTCGGATTAAGTCATAGTGACCACGACCGTTCTGTCATGAGCAGAACGAAGGAGAAGAAGAATATATTAGCAATATGCTTCAAACTTTTTCAAAATAATAGTAATAGTGTGTTACAGAATAAGGGTGCTGGTTTTCAGCTGTATTTGATTAGACTGCAAGCTGAACTCAACATGGTTGGGAAAAGGCTAGGCATTTGATGATTATACAAACAGCGTTCCAGTCTAAAATAAATTTTATTACAAGCTATCGTCTCCCCAGCGTACCGTTTAGAAAATCTTTTGCTAACACCGATTATCTCAGTCCTCATTACATTATCAGATTATTTTCGGAATACCGTTTACATTTCTAGATAAGTAGGTTGGTGAGTACTTGTTCGTTTTAGTAGAACAAAGCTTTTTCAGAAAGTAGGTAAAATAATGTTTAAGTCGAAGCTTGTATTATTATTAGCTGTTGCCTCCTAATGCGTCAGCGTCAATTTCTGTAATTATGATGGCAAAGTCTTTGACCAGTGTGTGTTGCCAGTGATGACATACAGAACTGAAACGTGGTCGCTCACAATGGGCCTCAAACGAAGGCTCAAAGTCACAAAAAGGGCGATCGAAAGAGCTATGCTCGGAGTTTCTCTGCGCGACGAATCAGAAATGAGGAAATCTGCAGAAGAATCAAAGTAACCCAAATTGCTCTTCAAGTCGCTAAAATTAAGTGGCAGTAGGCGGTTCACATTGCTCGTAGAATCGATGGCCGATGGGGCAGTAAGGTTCTGGAGTGGTGGCCACGTGCCGGAAGATGCAGCGTAAGGAGGCGGTCACTACAAGACCGGTCAACGTGGAAAGCCTTGGGGGAGACCTTTGTTCAGCAGTGGTCTTCTATAGGTTGAAGAACAAGAAGAACAAGATTGACAAGTTTAAAATCATATTTTCTTGGTAACTTGAACCGTTTACGCAGTATACGCAAAGGATGATTGAAGGACGCCCTTCAAACATGATTAATGTTCCCCGTTTTTCCCACATTTTCCTCTATTTCTTCGCAATGTGTTGCAATGTTATTTAGCTTAAAGCGATGAATGCAATATCGAAAAGAAAAACAATTATTCAATTCGAACCAGTAGTTTCTGAGTTTAGCGCGTTCAAACAAACAAACTCTCCGGCTTTATAATATTAGTATAGATAAGCCTTGTCTGACCTAATCCCGCTCTTAAGTCAGCGTAAATTAAGTGGGCGTTTACTTAAGACTAAATAGTATACGACATGTCTTTTTTGTTAAATGCTTGAATTGGAAAGGTAAATCAGGCTGAATTGTTCATAAAATTGGGTCTATTCAGCTCCCTATTTATATACAAACTTAATAAATACAAATTACTAAATAAAGCTATTACCCTAATTAAAACTATTAATACATTACAATACAGCATCAAAAAATTCTTCGTCATCGCTGTCGACTGGTAATGTACCCAAGAGACTGGCACTGACTTTTTTGTTTAAGTTTTCTTTGACCGATAATATTACCCATAGTCTACTCGCATATTTGCACTGGTCTGGTCATGCATCGGAAAGCACGTTGGTCCCGGTTGCCATACGAACATCTAAAGGCGGTCGTTACGGATTGTTGGAGTCCTCAAAAGTCCAAAAATTGGTCTAAATGCAATGCTTCGATATCGCCTTCTGGTTGTGGAGGTCAGACGGCAGTCGTCTCTCGGAAAAATATCGAAGTTTAGCCAAAATCAGTAGTTTGACTGGTAAAGCAGACCCCAGACTTCAAAGCGAATACGAAAAAGCTTCGGATGCGACTGGGAAAGCTTGAGATGATGATGATATTGGAGTCTATTCACAGCACCCGCGGTTTCTTGCGTAAAAGTTTTGATCCTGTGGGAATATTGAGATAAAAGTATTCTCCTGTATTAAATAAAAACTATGAGACTGATGAGTTATGGCTAGGAATAACCCTAGCTAAATCCCACCAGTTTCATAGTTTTATATCCATTCATCTTCACAAACTTTCACATTTATAATATTACTTAGTTGTTGTGTAAAATTACTTACTGCAAAAATATTATGTACAACATATATTATTTACGTCCAACCGTCGTCTTTCCTTATAAGAAGTTTTGCATTATTTTAACAATTACTTATGTAACATTGTCGGCACTATAGGTCTAATATAAGAAACCAACTGTAATTATAACATATTGTTTGTATATGACTGTTTGATGCCAAAATAAAGTAAAATAAAAAAAAAAAACTTTATTCACCCGCCTAAATTTCGATGCAATTTGAATATTTGGATAAAAAGTAAAAGCCACCTGTGTGCCAAATTTAATCGAAATCCGTTCAGTATTTTTTGCATAAAATAGTAACAAACATCCATCCATCAATATAAACTTTCACGTGTATAATATAAATGTAAAAGCAGGATATTTTATGTCAAAAAAGTATTTTAGGAACCCACTTTCTGGTCCTATCTCACAGTCACGACCCTAGCATATAATAAGACAAAAGTAAGATAAAGTAGTCAACCTTCTATAAAATATGACTGAATATTACATTTCTCAGATTGTTGATCGCACCCGAAGCTCAACCAGTTGATTCTCTCCCAAGCAATAAACACAGCTTTACTCTACAAGCCCAGCTTTGCCTATAAAATATTGGTCGGTAAAATTTAACAGCGCTTTTAACTGCTAGCCCGCCGATACGTAACTGCAGCTTTATGTCAAAACAATGTCGAAAGGCACGGGGAAATGAAGATTACAATTTAATTGGGATTAAAAAATTAACACTTTATTTTAATTGCGTTAATTATACTCTTGCTGCATAATAGGCAATCAGTGTCATTGCGTCACGCTGTCGCTTTATAATTGGCGAATTGCATAAAGGGATTTTACCCCTGGAACATTTTTATCTAATTTCACCTCGGCACAGGAGTACACCGCTTAGCCACCTTGTGATCAGTAAATAGCCTGAACGACTCCCACGGGGAGCAATGTGGTGTAGTAATCTCGGCTAAGAATCACCCAGCAACAAATCTTTCTTTATTATTAAACGAGATTTAATATACATTAACATGGATAATGATTATTTACGTAACGATCCTACCAAAATTTTCTTAAATTTATTACTAGCCTCAGAGCTCTTAAGCAAATGATATAACTGTTAAATTGTTATTTCAGGAGATAAGTTAGGTCCTGAATTCAGATAAAGGAACAACAGGCCTGTGATTTGAATTTACTAATTTGAGTAAGTTAACTTAAAGACTTGATTGCCTGCCTAGAAATTAATTACTGTAAAAGGACTAGAAGAAGATATGATTGCTCTGTTACCATGTAACGAAATATACATACTTATACTTATATTATACTCTAAATTAATTACTGACCATTTTTTATTTCTTAATTTCATTTCCTTGTTGTTTTACTATATATTGCTTATTTATATATACTTTATTGTACACCAAAAACATCACCATCATCATTATTATAGCCGAAAGACGTTCACTGCTGGACATAGACCTCCCCCAAGGATATTCACGACGACCGGTCCTGCTTCTCCCCACGAAAACATAACATACATCGATCAAAATACATTCAACACAAGAAAACATACAATGGGCGCCCTTACCGCTATTGCATTGCTTAACACAGGGTGATTATAAAAACCAACAATTTTTTGAGCGATTGTGGATATCATTTGCTGGTACAAAATTGCTTTATTTTTAATTTTTACCATGAATTATTAAATAAAAACTTTTCATTCCTTAACACATTTTATCACTAAAAGCACCCAAGTAATAATTATACATAAACGTACATTGTAGACAATACCAAAAATATTGTACTCTATAACAACAACAAATAATAAAGTTGTGACGACATTTCGGGTGATTTAAAAGAAACATTTGTTATTATCTCAATTACTTATTGTGACACTTTAGGCAGCTCTTATGAGTGAAAAGTAAGATAATGCTACTTCCTATCCCTTACAAAACTGCGTCGGCCCTTCAAACAAACACGCTTCATGCTGCAATAACTATAAATGAGAATTTAAACGGGTGCCATTTTGTTTTACTGTTACGCACTATTTTATAGACACATCTTGTGTCTAGCTATATCGTAATGACACGCTTAAAGATAGTAAAAAAAATATAGCCGAAAGCTGATAGTTTATCGCTTACGAGATACTACGTAGAGTTGTTTTACGACATAGGTACCTACTTATTTTAAGTATCATGAAAGCATTATTTTCGGTTTTATCACGAGGCAGTACCGGAAAAAGCTTGTTAAACTTTTATCTACACTAACAGAAGGTGGAGTAGAAAAAACGGTGGAAACAATTCGTTGCCATTGAAGCATACGATACCCATAAAATTTCTGCCATATTTATTCGTTCATACTGAATTCGCAATTTTATATCTTTTTATTAAACAAAAGGGTCACAGAGAGAGGTGATATTCCCGCCCTACTCAAATATTGGATTGGGCTCAAAGCCACAAATAATATCTAGTGGAGCATGACAACCGTGTATGATTTGAGGTTTCTCTCCACATCTACCTTAGCTATAGTAGTTATAATCATAAATTAATTTACGATTAATTTACGGCAACCCCAGTAATGCCAACTTATCAAAAAATACTGACATTACATTTAGCATTTCAAATTTCGAATTCGGTGTGAATATTTTTAGTGCGACTCCTTCATTGGTGAGCTGCGCACGTTTCCTTATGAACGCGAGCATGCAAAAATACTTTCTGAATTCCATGTAATATGATTTACACATTGAAATACATACATTTTGGAGGGAGTTGAACGTGTTTATAATTTACATCATTGATTGTGACTTTACAACTGTATAACGATGATGCTTGGGAATTAACTGAAACAAGCGTAGGTACCCACTGGCTGGGTACAATCCTAAAAGATGTTTTAAATTAACTTTATATTTTACAAACAAATTAAGCTAACATGGGTGTTTATTAGGTACATAGATGTTTCGTTATAAGAGTCCTGATGTCGTAGTTTGAAACACCCTGTAGACAACGCAGTCAGAGTCTTGCTTTCTAAGGGCACACGGAGTGAAGCGAGGTTATTTACCAGAGTTTGTTCACCCTAGATCAAAAATTAATATATTTTTTTTTTAATCTTTAGTAACATGTCGTGTGGTAGCGGTAGCGAATGCGGCCGTTGCGCAAGGAGGCGCGGGTTCGATCCTCGCGCAGTCCATATATTTGTATGCATGAATATGAATATTTGCACTGGTCTGGTCGTGCCTCTGAAAGCACGTTAAGCCGTTGGTCCCGGTGCCATACGAACATCTAATGGCAGTCGTTACGATTTGTTGGAGACCTCAAAAGTCCTACAATTGGTCTAACTGCAATGCTTCGATATCGCCTTCGGGTTGTGGAGGTTAGACGGCAGTCGCTTCATAGAAAATATCAAAGCTGAAAGCTTCGGATACAACTAGGGTTAACGCTGAGATGATTTACAAACAAATTCATTTATTTTACAATATGCGGAATTCCCACAATGACCAACAAAATCTATCTAATTATATCTCTGTTTTATGTAATTTTTAGTTCTATGACATGTCAGTTCCCACACGATGTTTTCCTTAACAAAATAAAAAATAATCTGACGGAATGGCTACTACAAAAAGACTACTCACTCACTGACCTGGCTTACATTTATGCAGTAATTCCAATATAAAAATATACATTTCTCGGGTCATGCTTGATATAAATTTACACACTTATCTGCTAATTAGCCTTTTCCATGCATACGCACACTCTCTCGCTCACACACACCCTTAGAAGTATGCACACTCTCCCATATAACTCACCACTCATACACTTATACATACTTACACTCCCTCATACTACACTCAAACACACTTACACACCAGCACAGATATATGTTACATTTTTCCCTTGCGCCAAATGCCTTGCGTTGTTATACCTATAAGACTAACCGTCCTCTATGATTCAATACTGTCTCCTAAGATACAGGAATACCTAGTTTAGGAGACAGGGTGATGTGCTGTTTATGGATTCGTTTTTTATGATTTCATTTCTTCATATTATATTGTATGTACATCTGGTCTTATCTATGAAGCATGCGTGTTGTCATAATAGAGATTATTATTATGAATAACAGTTTTGAGAGCATTGATTTTTCACACAGTAAGGCGTTTGTCTAGATTCGAATTCAACTAGAGGATTTGTCTGGAGCACAGGTTAAAAGTAGTCAGCTTGTCGGTATTCTATAGGCTGCATTTTGGAGAGTGTGAGCGGGAATTACATAATTTAATTCTCCATCTCCGTTCCATCATTGGACGACCCTTCGTACGGCGAGTTTTCACTCTTACGTTGTTGACACCACTACGATTCGAACGAAGCGTCAGCGTTCGCCTTTTGTTTTATACCGCGTACATCGACGGACTGGAGTGTAAGTGTCTTCAAGGCCAGAGTGAATAGGCTCTTAATAAACTAGCGTGTCACCATCAACGATTGCATCACTGCTTACCAGCAGGCGGGATTGCGGTCAGACACTAGTCTATAAATTTTATTAAAAAAATTTGGGTAATGATACAATTCCTATAATTTTCTATCTTTATTATCAGGCTATTGGTATTTTCAGCCCACTACAGGACAAAAGCCCCTCCTCATAACATAGACAACGCGCGAGCAGTCTTCGTCATGCTTACTCAAGAGAGTTGACGATCTCATTGATAATTCATAGTCCTAGTGTAAAAAGAGGTTGTAATAAAACAAACAGAATAGATTTTTAACTTATTTATTCAATATGTGCACAGTTAACGAGTAGCTCTGAATTATTTATACAACTTATGACATAGTTACTCAATATTTCAGGTTACATTTTGCTTAGATGCACTCTAGTGCTGACGCCTAAAATTAGCAAACTTAAATCGATGAGTCTGGCGTTTCGATGATTATTCTCGTCGCCGCATCGGAAAAGGTCACGGGGTTATTAGAGCATGAGGGTTTAAAAGGTTAAATTAACATTATTTGTCATTATGAGACATCGGTTAACGTTTCTAAATAATGTTTCTTCTTAAAAAGAAAAATCTTTATCGAAATCGATTTTAGTTACAAATTGCTTGAGGAAAAATACGTTTTCAGTATCTTGAAGGATAGATAACTGAGAAGTAACACACAAAATTAGATTTTGATCGAAAGTCATTTTTCGTTCCAGGTGAAAATAAATTACGCGAACCCTCTGCAGGGAAATTCAAGATGGCGAAAGTTCTAATTTCAAATCCTGGGGTATACTGGGAAACTGAAAATTGCTTCTCAAGTAACTTAATATTCAGCCTACATCGGTCGTACTTATTAACTTTGGAAGGCGGAAACACTAGTACACAATACAAAATTTTCAAAGGAAAAACTATCATTAAAATGAATACACCGTAAAATATCAAGGTAGGAAACAGTATCTAACAAATACTAAGGTATGCCTATTATAAGTGAGAAATTATTTACAAAAACATACACGAGTAGTATTTTAGGCTCCATTCACACTACAGTGCCAATATTATTATTATCTCCTCGTTACGATAGGCTATAATAATAAGTACATACAATTCCACAAAATTGTATCGTAATGGAAACATATTGAGCGCGGAGTGGTATAAGCAGTACAATACAAAATGTAATATTTTTCTTACAACTGATGGGGTACTTATTTGTTGAACCGTTTATTCCAGTATACGAATCTATACGTCTTAGTATACATACAAGATAAAAATGCTATTTAGACAATATTTACATAACTAAGAAACATTTTATAAGTACATTTATTAACTTAATTCTACATGTAACCTGGAAGCACACAGAAATATAGATAGATACATTTTAGTTACAAATTGTTTAATATCATACAATTGTTTTTTATTGTGTATTTTTTTAATAACTTATTTTTTAGCCATATTTTTTTATGGTCGAACTGTTTTATTTATTTTAAACTCTAGTTCAGAATAACGTAGAATACAATCATAAGCCCTTGGTAGTCTTACTAGCGGGTATCGTATTACCCAGTTACTGGATTGTGGAGATAAGATAGATAGTTGCTCCATGTAAAGTACTGTTATTCACCTGTTATTAATCCAGTTAGACTGGAAATTGACTCTAACTTAGATAGCAAATGGCTAAGCAGATCACAATGCCTTTAGTTCTGAATCATTTGGGATACCTCCTTGTAACCAAACATTTTTATTACAATATTTATTAACAAGCTGTCCTTTTTGTAACACAGATGATTATGCTAGCTATCCACTAGAGCATGTCCTTGAAAATTGAAACACACGAAACGAGTTCTTGCTCACTGAATTGTAACACGCTTTTGATGTTCAAAATTTACTTATTCAGATTTGTTTTACTGAATAATTTTAGCATGCAATTCCATGATGTGTAATCATTGTTTTAAGAGTAGATAGGAGGGAGAAAGACAAATTTTCTTACAAAAATAATTTTTATTGGCGGATTTAATCAGATATGCTCTATTTGAAAGCGTTAGTTAATGAATACATACTTACAAAATATTATTACTGTAATTTTACATTTATACATAATTAAAAAGATGCTAAATAAATGCTTGATTATAATTAAATTAAAATACGATTATAATTAAAATACTCGCTTGGATAAACCCGTAATTAAAAATTAATGTCAAAGAAACAATAATGAATATGCGCTCAAGAAAATAATACTATGTACATTTTACAGAATAGAACATTTTATTTAGGCAAAATATTCTGGGTCAAAACTCAGAATACCATTTCAGACAGAAAGTTGTAACACAATAGCTTTTGTCCGTGTATGAAACAACACATTTCATGTTTATATTACATAAAGAAACTTTCCGAAACTTCATCAGATAAAAAGTGCCCATACGTCACAAAAAAGAACATTCACACATAATTATCCATACGAGTCTGGAAAAAGGTTACGTAATTTCCAGGCGAGTATTCTGCCTGCGTACATTTAACTTAAAACCTTGATATAGCTGAATGGATGTGTAACGAGCGAAGCACAAAGATGTCGATTTTATCATGCCTCCCCGAGGCTTGTAGCATTAAAATGAAATTTGCGTTCGTTCAAAGAAATAATCTTTACAACATATCGACATAGTAACAATAATTCGTCCGTAATGTCTTTTGCTTACTTATGTAGCTTAGCATTTTATTGTCACCCAATATGAAGCTGATACGGCGCGCCTACTTCCGCATGGTCCTCTCGTTGGCTACGTTGTCAGAGATATGTATTGTTTCTATCAACACTATACACATATATTACAAATTGTTCACTTTTGTTCACGTGTTATGGGTGCACGACCCATCGAGACACTTGAGTCCTGGCTCACACGTCCCACTGAAACCGCCGCACTCTTCCCCTAACGTTCTCGCGCATACTTTACAGCATCTGAAAAAAGGAAATATATTTTAGAAAACTTGTCAATCCGATGGAATTCAGGTGGAATGACAATTCACAGTCATTTAACCTAAATTTTCATATTAAGGTGTAGTTATAGAGTTTATGTATGTAAGGATCGTAGTGTAGTGTCAATGAGTAGACATGAGTGTGTTTTCTCATTTGCTTTTCAATTCGTAATATGAATTCAAAACAATCAAAAATAATATGTTAATGTGTGTAAAAAAATGCTTTAATGGTTTTTCATTAACGATGTTAATTACTGGTTCCACTGAGAAAATTAACCTACTACCAGGGAAAGGCCTCGTCCCGTTACTTCTAGCTATTTCAGATTGCTGATACTGAAAAAATACCTAAACTGAAACACTCAGTTGTTCATCGATTGCGCGAAAGTTTATTCGAAAGTTGATGAATTTTCTACGAAAAATAAATACATTTATCATTATTCTCCAACAATTTTTTTTTTTGTTTTGATTGATTAAACAGATACTGTTAACAGTTGATAGACTTATAATAAATTTTAGAGAAATTAGTACAGTCGATACTACTTGGAAAAGCCTACGTGGGTACATTGCTATAGAGAGAATTAATCAGTACCTGAATCGGAATTCGTAAATTATTAAGAGCACTCAAAGTTCAAAACAAAATGTCGAGGGCACGAAACTTCAAAATTGCTTTTTGATTTTTTGTTTATATTTATAAATCGTGGTGAACAAGTTAGCCGTCAGCTTTCAGTAATTGCATTAGCTGTTCGGCCGACTTCCTATTTTTGAAGTTCACAGACCAACTTCGACTAAGTGGATCATCCCTTGGCAAAGTTGCGAAAGTTTTTCGGTAAAAGCCAATGTAATTACCTGAAGATAGAGATTTTGCGTCATAGACCAATTTTGGCAGCACAAGGAATAACTTCATTGTGGTAATATTTTTACAGTTTATTGAAAATGGTTCGAGGTTTAAACGTAGGTAATTAGAGATTATCTTTTCGAGATAAAAATATGAATAGTGACTCATGCGGTCAGGCAGTTATAGATATGACATAAAATACTGCAATAAAACTCTGCAGCACTATCTCGTTTCTTTATAAAATTACCTAATAAACCTTTTACAGTAGGTATTTCAGTTTTTTCTTTGTTTTATATAGATATAACCTATGACCTATTAAAATAGCCTGTTGACCCACATACGACGCTAGAGTGAGCGACCGCAGCCCAGTAGCAACAATTCTTATCTATTTCGGTGTTGTGCTTATTCATCTGGTGACATAAAATATATTTTTTTTTTAATTATTATAAACTAGTGCTTGACTGCAATCCCACCTGATTGTAAGCAGTGATGCAATCGTTGATGCTAAAGCGCGCTAGTTTATTAAGAGCCTATTCACTCGGAAAAACTGAGCGAATAGGAAGGAAGACGGCAGTTGAGCGAGGTGATGCAATGTTAAATCCAACAACACGACCAACGATGTTGCGCCAGAGGGAGATTGATCTGTAGACCCTTGACGACCAAACTCCCAACACAACAACATTTGGCGCATCGTACCCGGCACACATCGCAACACAACTGCTCAGACCCGTCATCCGTACGGCTTCACCAGACATCATGCCGGAACACGACGAATTGCTTGGCGGCAAGACTTTGTCTGGTGGGTGGTAACTTCTGCCGGCGGCCGATGTTATGGCCTACCACCGTAAATATTATAATTATAATATATTGCCAGCAATGAAGGCAGTTTAGGTAAGCTACAGATAGTTACATTAATTTGTAACCTTCACGTAAGTATCTTGGGTAAGAAAATCCAGCTCGAGCGGACTGCAAAATCGTGTGTAAGGGTTTGCTCGCCTTACTCTCCAGTTAACTGACTCTTCTGACAGGTGTCAAAACAACAACCCAATAGAAACAAGACGATCATGTGTTAATAATGTGATCTACATATAAATAAGACACTTTACGGAGTATCTATTCAATTAATTAGGGAGGTAGAAGGACTTGGCTATATTAATCTGTGAAACGCTCTGCTCGTGCTTCGTTAAATGAACGAAGCAAGCTGGCATACACGCAGCTTAACATGTGAGGGTTAATGATTGGTGTAATTAATGAAACCTGCAGCATTAGTACATTTTAAAGCCTTCTAGCTAACTATGCTTATATTAAGTGATTCTGCTTTTGAAAACTTCGATTTCAAACTTTTTATTTCAGACCGTCGCATATTTATTGTCCTATTTACTGACCTAGATATAAAGATGATTTTCTACCATAATTTTGGTATTGTAACTGTTTCTATTTTAGTAGTAAATTTTTAGGTTTTCCACCCTCAATGAGTACTTGTAAAAAGGTTATATCTTCGTGTATTACTGAACGGTTCCCTCTTTCATTTTTCACGCAAATCTCATTCCACGTTCGACCATTTTGTTTCTAACATAAGAGGGATAAAAAAAGGGCTGTCTTAATAAAACATACGTTTGAAACGTGTCAGTGGCTATGCTCTTCATATTTGTAACTACTCGTTTTAATGCTATCATAACATAACATTACATTAGACATATATCCTTCGGAGGGATATGCAGATATGTATATAACCTATCCACATACATGTAGGTTTCAAGCCTGCTGACACAAATCCGGGTTGCTAATAAAAAATCTTCGAGAAAAATGCCAATACTTCTGCCTGTAAAACACAAAAATACGACACTTCATCTATGTATGTCCTTTACAAAATGATTACATAATATGTACATTCATCGTTGATGTTGAGTTTTATCAAGCCGTCTCAGTGGACATGCGTTACAGTGGCCATCGATATATCGATAGACTCCAAACCCAAGTCAGCCGGAGAAGAAACAATTTACGCAGATAGGAATTCACCGACAGCACATAGATCTTAATAGTATATAGGTCAACTTTTCACAAAAAAATGACCCACTTCCATCCTGTACCGCATGTCATGTTCGTCGATTATTTAATGATTTTATAATAGGGATATTTCCTGTGTAAAAAAAAAAGATTCTACTTAGTCCGTCACTCAGATTATAGAAAAATATTTGATACGTATATTTTGTTTTATCAAATCAATAGAAAATTACAAATATAAAAGGAATCAAAGATCAGGAGTGGTGTCTGGTGACGTCACTGCTCGCTAAAAAGTGTAGCGTACAGTGATGTCACACAAGTTTTCAACGCAAAAACGTCTTCAGTTTCTGTTTATATGAAAAAAGAAAAAATACGTGTCTAGTATTATTTGGAAATCTGACTAACGGACTAATTAGTTTTTTTAGTCAAATACCCTATTGCGTCAGTGAGCAGTTTCCACGCAGATGAATTTTGGGCTAAAAATATTTGCCATCAATATCTACGCTAAGAAGAAAAAGTTTACTTGATTGAATGGGTAACTCGAAAGAAGTTTGATTTATATTTCATTCTACGTTCACACTACAGTAACAAAAATATTTAAGAAATAAGCATTCATCTGCTCTTTTCATTTCGTTGTTCTATCAATCACTAGGTGAGTGAAAGATACCGAAATCTAATACAGTTGAATCAATTCACTAATGAATTAACTTTTCTTTGTTCAATTATTTTGTGTTCTAACTAACGTTTCAGAACTGAAAAAGGCAAAAATAAACACAAGATGAATCTTCTGATTTGGATAAACGTTGCTCAAAGTTAACTAGTCATTAGCAATTGTTTAACCATACATTTTTGACTTTTTAAGGTCACTAAACTTTAATCATCGTTTATGAATAAACTCCATAAACACTGTGGTGTTTATTTATAAACGATTATAAAAGTTTAGTGACCTTAAAAGGTCAAAAATGTATGGTTAATGAGTAAGGGGGTATATTTCCACTTAAGCTAAAGCATAAGCTAACTGCAATTGTTTCAGTTTAGAGTACGCATAAAAGCCCAATTTCACCAGCATAAGTGTGGACCCAGTGGGAAAACTGAGACAAAAAATAACATATTGTTAAGTTATATTGTTATTTACTCGGTGGTGCCATAACACCGGCCGCCGGCAGAAGTTACCACCCACCAGACAAAGCCTTGCCGCCAAGCGCTTTGTCGTGTTCCGGCATGATATCTGGTGAAGCCGTACGGAGGACGGGTCTGAGCAGTTGTATTGCGATGTGTGCCGGGTACGATGCGCCTAATGTTGTTGTGTTTAGAGTTTGATTGTGGAGGGTCTTCAGATCAATCTCCCTTTGGCGCAGCATCGTTGGTCGTGTTGTTGGGTTTAACATTGCATCGCCTCGCTCAACTGCCGTCTTCCTTCCTATTCGCTCAGTTTTTCTGAGTGACCTATTTACTATTATATTATAAAAAAAAAAATGTGTAGTTTTATCGAAATTCATTTCACAGTTTATATCCATACATCTTCACAAATGTAGGTAAAAATATTACTAGCAATGCCCCGCGCTTTAGCCCGCATAAATAACACCTCGATACCATAAGAATGTCTGGATAAAAGGACCTATCTTATGTAATATTCAATGTTGTATATGCTCTAATTATCTAAAGTTTCATCAAAACCCGTTCAAATATTTAATAGAATATAGAAACATCCACTAAACTTTTAAACTTGTGTACTTATAATATATGATAAAAAAAACGAATAAATTATTTTAGTTTTTTGTTTGTTCACTTTTTCCTCCATATTAAACATTTTTATTAAGTATCTTTATATTTCTAATATTGCATTAATCGTGACACAGCATGTTAACCCAAGGTATATCGAAAGATATTCGCTAACGAACAAAATGAAGAACTCGTGGACTCCTTCATTGTACGTATAAGAGGCATGATTGCTAAGTTTCCTTACGTATTATCGGCCGCCGGCAGAAGTTACCACCCACCAGACAAAGCCTTGCCGCCAAGCGATTTGTCGTGTTCCGGCATCATGTCTGGTGAAGCCGTACGGAGGACGGGTCTGAGCAGTTGTGTTGCGATGTGTACCAGTTACGATGCGCCAAAAGTTGTTGTGTTGGGAGTTTGTTCGTGGATGGTCTATCGTTCTAATATCTTATGATATGCATTTTATTCTTATATGCATCTTAGGCGACTAACATTCAGGGAGGTTTTCGCGTCATTAACAAACGAAAATAATTTTTTTTTCCCTAAATATTTAGCATTGACTCACCTTATGAAATAATTCAATAATATTCCGTTATATTAAATCTTATAATATTATTTGACAGCCTCCGTGGCGTAGCGGTAGCGAACGCGGCCGTTGCGCAAGGAGGCGCGGGTTTGATCCCCGCACAGTGCAAATATTTGTATGCATAAATATAAGTATTTGCACTGGTCTGGTCGTGCCTCGGAAAGCACGTTAAGCCGTTGGTCCCGGTTGCCATACAAACATCTAGTGGCAGTCGTTACGGGTTGTTGGAGCCCTCATAAGTCTAACAATTGGTCTCACTGCAATGATTAGATATCGCCTTCGGGTTGTGGAGGTCAGACGGCAGTCGCTTCACGGAAAATATCGAAGTTTAGCCAAAATCAGCAGTTAGACTGGTAAAGCGGACCTCAGACTCCAAAGCTGAAAAGCTACGGATGCGACTGGGATTAACGCTTTGACGATGATGATGATGATTAAATCTTATAATAGTAAGTATGTAAACATGCTTTTTTTTGTTCTGTATTTGAAATCATCAAATGACCTCTTCCGCTCTGGACGGCGCGAAAGGGCGTGTCAGACTTTTACTGACTAAAACCCACCCATGTTCCTTCACTTGCCTGTGCACCAGGCCCACGGTGTTTTTTTAACCAACCCGCAGCCCTGAACCAGTAAGCATCGGTTTTCGTGGACCCCGTCACGATGTGCTGACATCTCTTTAAGGCGCGCGTGAAATGCAACGCGCCTGCCGACCAGGCCTGGTCCTTATCGGGCGGCGAGCTGCTCTGCTCCTTTGGTGGCCGGGAGTTCGATGTTGTCTCCTGACCAGAACGTCTCCTGCGGTTCAAGCGCTCCGCCTCCTTCTTCACCAGCGTCACTGCTTCGCAGAAGGAGGTGACGGCCTGCCATGCAATCTCGCTCCGGACCATGGACTGGACCAGGACCGGACGCGAGATATCGCTGCCGATCGCCACCATAAGGACACGGCGGTGTCCTTAGGGCGATCCCCACATAGGTGACACCTTGGCGTTTCTTTCCACCTTATACAAAACAGGAACCTCCCGAAGCAGTCATGTCAAGTGAGGACCTGCGTCAGGCGGAAGGTGAGGGTGCCGTGGCGCCTCTCTAGCTACTCCTCAAAGAGGGGATTTGCGCTATTGTGGCGTGCCCTCAATGTCGCCATGAGATCCCGCAGGAACTCTGTCCGCCGCATCGCGATTTTTCGTGGCAGTGGACTTATGTCCTGGTGTTTTGTCTTCTCTTGCCACTTCCACATATGGGCGAGGGAAGTATGTAAGAATCCTTTAGATGTGTTAAATCCCGGTTATATAACTTGTGACCCGGAGAAGTAAAATTGATGAATTCTGTTTTAGTCCTGTGAAATTATTTGGACTTAGGGTTGTAAACTGATATTAATAAAGGATATAATCCATACTAGAGGATATTACAACAAGAGTCATTATTAACAATTATTGCGTAATATTTTTTTTTCCAATCTTAACCAATACAGCATTGATTCTAATACAATTTAATACCTTAAATATCGCCCTTTACAGCATATGATTTAAATGAAGGCGTCGCGTTTATGGCAACCAACTAACATTTTTGTCATATAATCAAACATTTATACGACCTTGAGTCTTATTAAAGTTGTTTTACAGTATTTTTGTTAACTCTTAGTCGTGTACTGGTGCATTATGTGTCCGATAGTCATATACGCTTTTCGTTGTATAATAATGTCGTATAGACGTTATTGCGACCTTTTTATACAACCGTCATATAGTAGTGTCTACGACGACTTCTATAAAACTAACTTATACAACTTTTCGTCGTGTAAACGTTTTCATCGTATAAACGACGTAATACTGTCAATTTTGTCATATAATTACCTTTTAAACAACTGCTATACGGATAATAATTGTTTAGATGTAGTATTTGTAACCATTATATATAAGTCGAATAAGTATTACGAGAGCAACCTTTATACAACCTAAAGTATTACAAACATGCTAATAAGACCGCTATTTAATTATTACTCATAATAGAGGTTTATAATCACCTTATATACAACTTCCATCATTTTGAAATTATATTTAGGTATTTACTGTTTGCTACAACAAATGGATTGATAAAAGTGGAAAAGTATTAAAAGAAGTGGGGAATTGAAAACAAGTATCATTCGCTTCGAGCACGTCCTTTAATACAAAGTAATATAACTCAAACTGATAGTGAAGAAAATGTGAAGGGTTCCGTATCACATTTAAATGTAAATTTAACCAAAATTCTACGAGTAGGTACATCTTGCAGTTCATTTGCCGAAGTTCAGAACTCTTGTTCACTTTCCAAATTTGAAAATAGTTATTCATAGTCCAAAAATGAAGTTAACGTCAATAAAGACACCCACAATGACGACTTCAGAGACCATTAAAAAAGTGGGGGCTGTTGATTTTAATATTCCCCAAATTGTATTAAAGCAATTAAATGATTTGAAACTTAAGGAAAGATGTTTTGTAAATCTTCATATCCAAATATATGAGGAAATTTCGCAAACTGAAGTCATACCTATATTAGTTTAGGTACTGATACAAAGTGTCAGTTGGTTAGTGTGTTATTCATACATTTAAGAAATAGGTAATAAAAAAGGCAGTAAAAATTATTGAAGTATTTTTTTTATTATTCCCAAGAAAGTAGTTAACATTTCAAGTTTGAAGAGACTTATTAATTAGAAATAAAAGCAAAGATTTCAAATATTGCTAGTTTTTGGAAAAACTTAAATGGCTTTTTGAACCATAGATGTCAAATATGAAATATTATACAAAATCAAACCTTCATTTATTTTGCCACATTGTAACATCTTATGAAGCTAATAATCTTACAATAGAACATATAAAATTATGGTGTATTTTCTAGCTCTACATTCTGGACATTGCATTGCTTTTCAACTGGCTGCTGATTATTTTCGTGCAACACTTTTGCTTCCTTTGGTAAAAACTTTTCAACATCCTTGTGGGGTTTACCTAAAACAAAAGTATTCTAAGATATAGGTATGTCACGCAAATCGGTTCTTAAAATATAAATGCCTAGCTAACTTAGTACAAATACGTCCTAATTGAACAAAGTTAGTTAGGCGTTTATTATGTTATTATTGATCCCTAAATCAACTGTCATGGCGTACTCGAATGAATGAACACGCAGTTATACGTCGGGAAGTTATGTAGTTGTCATAGAACGCAGTCACATTAATAATAAATTAATAGAAATATGTGAAAACATTAATATTTCAAATGCGCGTAAAAAATTCTTAGAAACTTACCTCATATTAATCAGTAAACTTGATTGCGCAATGGATGACAACTGATGAAATAGTTTTATCACCTCAAATAACAAAGAAAATATACAATATTAACTCTGCTGTCAAAAAAACTGCCATATTATATTAACGTGATATGTTATAGAATTTGTTCAAATAAGCACACCTTTAAATGACAATCACAAAACTTTACATTGGATAAAAGTCATATTGTGAGCCATTACTCGACACGAAGTCGAATACACGCCGCGACAGTTGTTCTTACATGACATGTAGTCAAATCGCCGACGTAAATATGACTACTATGTGATTTTACAGGACCATATATGACTATTACACGACACTCTTAGCGCCTTAAGTTGAATAAAATGGGCCCTAATGCGGTCGAGTAAACGTCCTTATAACGTTTATACGATTATATTATATAACATTAAGTCGCCAACAAAACGACTTCCACTTTCGACTTCCTAAATGTTAGTTGGGCAGAACCGGCCGGCCGGGGCGAGACGGAAGCAGCGGGCCACTATGTTTTTTATGCAACTTTCACAGTTTTTTCTGTAGTGTATTTAGTATCAGCAATGCACCCGTGCGAAGCCGGGGCGGAACGCTAGTATTATATAATTTCAAGGTTCTTATTAAATTATATAAAAACATATAGATGGGTCAAAGGTATGATAAATTGAATGCAACATACTACCTAAAGTTATAAACAATTCGTGTTGTCATTTATTCGTTTGTTTATGTTCTTGCTCATTAAATACATTCTTTTTAAATATTTCATGAAAACATATTGAATTATAAATAACAGTTTAGATAAAGTTTTTTTTTTTTATTTATTTATTATTTTCTCTTACTTTTACTTCCTTTTCTCGGTGGTAGGCCATAACATCGGCCGCCGGCAGAAGTTACCACCCACCAGACAAAGCCTTGCCGCCAACCGATTTGTCGTGTTCCGGCATGATGTCTGGTGAAGCCGTACGGAGGACGGGGCTGAGCAGTTGTGTTGCGATGTGTGCCGGGTACGATGCGCCTAATGTTATTGTGTTGGGAGTTTGGTCGTGGAGGATCATCAGATCAATCTCCCTTTGGCGCAGCATCTTTGGTCGTGTTGTTGGGTTTAATATTGCATCACCTCGCTCAACTGCCGTCTTCCTTCCTAGTCGCTTAGTTTTTCTAAATGGATAGGCTCCTAATAAACTAGCGCGCTTTACCATCAACGATCACATCACTGCATACAAAAATATAACGTTGTTTATTTTTTAGAAGAGCTTATCCAGCTTTGCACTAATAATAATAATAATAATAAGTTTATTGACATAAAAAGGAGTTTCACTTAATTTGAAGCTCTGACCCCCGTGCTAGGTAGTACCTGTGTTACAGGAGTCAGTGTCTTCACCCGTTAATTGGACAATACTTTTATCATACAGTATTAAGATAACATAGATAACATTAAATTAATTGCATGCTCATGAGTGGTGTGTGATGTGTTGTGTTTAGTGTGCGGTGTGTGGTGTGTAGTGTGTGGTATGTGTTGTGTGGTATGTGTTGTGTGGTGCGTAGTGTAAGGTGTGTGGTGCGTGTTTGTGTGTGTGTATTGCTTACATTACTATTGGGTTTTCTCGCTTATAATTGTTTAAATAAATTTTCGGTCTGTATGTAATCTAGAGTTTGAAGCCATGCGTTTAGCTTTAACTTGGTTTGTTTTTTTGTTAGTGGTTTGATGTTTTGGATTTTATTTATTTTATTGTAGATATATGTAGCTAAGTAAAGGTGTTGCCGTCGAGCAGATGCGGTCTTACATGTGACTGTGCAACACACATCAGGGATGGTTCTTCTATGTTTGGTTGTGGGACTTACCGGTGTTCGTTTTTGCTGTTGCATTGTAAGATTGAGAAGGTAAAGTTGCCTCACTGTTAGTACTTGGCAACCCTCATACAGGGCTTTTGTAGGATATCTGTATGGCTTGAAGGTCATTACTTTTAAGAGTGATCTTTGAGCTCTCTCGAGGTGTATCATGTAGGTTTTGCAAGCACCCCCCCATGCCGTGATGCAGTACCCTATAATTGACTGAGCCAATGCCAGATAAACTGTACGGAGAAGCTTGAAGTCAGCTACTTGGCGAATCAGAATCTTGGCTACAGTAATCCACTAATGTGATTAGGGCTCGTCTTCGGTGATTAACCTGAGATAGGAACCTCCTCACGATGCGAGCAGGTGGGCTGCTTTCTGAATAAGCTCTTGTTTCAACCACCTAACATGAGCCACGAGATATATTGATCAAGATTTTTGGCCATCAGGTCATCATTCGATACAACAATCGGCATAATGGCAATCTGACATTCCACGTGTCAAAACCCTGGTTTGCCAAGACAATGTATTTTTTTGAAGTGAAACTTCTTTACGCACGCTTGACTTGGGGAGTAAGCTGGCGAAAGCGTTACGAAAAATGATCGGGCAAGGCGAACGGAAGTTAAGTGGGGGATATAAGCACAGAGGCGCCCGTGGCGCGAGCTTGGTACTACAAGGTGTACAACGAGTTTTTTTTTTTTCAATAAAAATAGAAGATCTATGCAAAAATATTTTTTTTTTGACGTGACAACGTCTATTAAATTGGTACGGCGTGGAGTCATTCTCGAAAACACCGTAACGGCCGAATCTGACGCCACACGGAGTCCACGCCTACTTTACCCCCACCCCTAGAGCGCCCGATGTGTAAACATGTAATAGACGTTGTCACGTTCAAATATCAGCAATAGACGGAGTTCTACAGACAACCAATTTTCTTTTTTTAATTTTGAGACACGGATACACTTATTTAGTTATTTATTTACACTTAACACTATACATTAAATTTTATGTTGACTGACAACCATTAAAGGGGTCAGTTAACATAAAATTTGGTACCGCCTACTTCACAGTCCCTCCTGTATCCCCCCTCCCTTACTCCCCCCCCCTCACCCCTTAATATCCCCACGAAACTACCCCCCCCGACCCCCCTCATTAATTACCTCACCCCCCCCCCCGTGGATTATCTCGGGAATCAGAGGTCGTGGACTACCCGAGTTTGGGGTCCCCTGATTCAGGAGGAAGAGCCCGACCTTTTGGCCCCGAAGGAATCCACTACAAGAAGTTTCACTTCAGTTGTGTGGTCATAAGCACACTCGCTTTTTTTTTTAAATTTTACCTCCTTTATTGCTGAATAAACCTGCAGGGTAGCAATGGGTTTCATTTTGACAGTTGAACAACATTCAACTGTCATTATATTCTTCTTCTTCAGCATATGGATCTCCACTGCTGGACAAAGGCCTCCCCCAAGGCTTTCCATGCTGACCGGTCTTGTGCTGCCCGTATCCATCGGCTTCCCGCGACATTCACTAGGTCATCGGTCCACCTTGTTGGGGGCCTCCCTTGTCTTTCAGTACGTGGCCGCCACTCCAGAACCTTACTGCCCCATCGGCCATCGGTTCTACGAGCAATGTGCCCTGCCCACTGCTACTTAAGTTTAGCGACTCGCAGAGCTATGTCGGTGACTTTGGTTCTTCTGCGGATCTCCTCATTTCTGATTCGATCACGCAGAGAAACTCCGAGCATAGCTCTTTCCATTGTCATTACATTGTTGTTGAGCAAACACATTATTCGAACATGTGGGGCAATAGATTAGCAATAAGCTTAAAAATTTACAAATATTACAATTGATAATACAAGTGCGTTACACAAGTGTAATACGAGTGATGGAAAGCTATGAGTGAATTATACTGTCATGTCATAATATCGTCATGTCCCCATAAATTATAAAAGATCGTCTTTAAACAAAACATACCTAGAATTAATTTTTTTCTAACAAATCTAGAAACGGACTTAAAAGTTATTTGCAAACTCAAAATCGAGGCAACATTCAATATTTCTCCGAAATATTTGCATAGAAAATCACTCGCCATTGTTTTCCGAAAAATCTCGGCCCTTTTTCATAATCTTTGAACTGTTCATGCTGAGAAATCTTTAAAAGAGTACTTATAAAATAAACTTCTTTTGTAATAAAAATTATGAACTTTATTTCTACCTTGAAATTAAAAATCTAAGGGTAGCCAACATAAAAGGGTTAAAAGTCAAAAGGACATGACTTGGTAAGAGGTACTTGGTAAGCTGAAGTTTTGAGATCGAAAACGTTTCCACTTGATAACTAAGTTTTAATGAAGTCAAAACATTTATCGATTGGCAAAAACTTCTAATTAATTCCTTAAGAAGGTACCTAATGTGAAAAATTGAATTTGGTGAAACACTTTTAAATGTTCGAATACAATGATATTGATAATGACTTATGTTCTTAGTTCATCATCAACCTTTTTATCGTCCCACTCCTGGACACAGCTCTCCTCTCATACAGGGAAGGATTGAGCGTTATCACCACGCTTGCCCAATGCGGGTTGTCGATTTCAGACTTAAAGTCCAGGTTTCCTCAAGATGTTTTATTTCTCCTTATAATTAGTAATTGGTATCCAATATATACTTAGAAAATACATACCTAGAACTTAGAAAAGTTACATTGGTACTTGCCTGACCTGGTATCGAACCCGCATACTCATACTTGAGAGACTGGTGTATTAACCACTAGGCCACCACGACTTCCACGAGTTCTTAGTTAACAATTTCATTTTAAAAGTACAACTTACGATTATCAGATTATACTTTGATAAACTGGATCGAAATTAATTAATACTGTATCATAAAAACGCTGGCACTCTGTACATTGTCTGGTAAGTTTGAACTTAATCAACCCTGTTACGAATGTTATTACTGTATTAGGAACAGTGTATAAAGTATACCGATCCTCAATAGAAAAGGAACGATCCGACCTAATGCGTGTTGTTTCTGGTGGTCTACTGCCAGACATTTGCCGCGCAATTACTATTCATGCAACGTCCCGAACAAGCATAAATGATAGTTGTGCGGTAAATCCTGCTTTTGGGATGTAGGATTTTGCGCGACGCCATTTTGACGCGTAGTTCGCATGTGGCAATTTAAATGTCGCCACAACAATAGGCATTATTTTCAGTGTTGCAAGAACCTCTAAAAAGACGAGTATCGCTCACCTGCACGGATCCCAAACAACAATCCCCATGCCTGGACACCCGCTTGGCTCCAGCACCTCGCACTCCCGGGGGTTGCATACACAGTCCCACCCCCGCACTGCCCCCGCTACCACCACCACCGCCACCATCGCCAGCCAGCTGCCTTTGCTCATAGTGTTGCGCACATTTCACGAAACAGCCGCCACTACACTGCTATAGTGTCCGAGGCACATTGTTACACATTTGTGTTCGGAATCCAGGTGAAGAGGCAAGTTGTACGCATTCTGTAACAATGGAAAACGTGGAGTAAGAACACAGCATAAACGTAACTAGGAAGTTTATCTTCCTATTGAAAGGACGGAGCACTTATCGGTCACGCGGCCCGGGACCAGTATAGGTTAGTGAATGCCACGTTTTTGAATTTTTGTACCTAGTACATGCCGGTTTCCTCGCGATGATTTCCTGCACCGTTTTGAGAGCAGTAGTGATGAATTAATAAACACATAGTAAAGTTCCTGTCTAGGTTTGAACCGGTTGCGGCCGTATTTAATAAATAATATTAATATATGCTTCTCACAAAAAATGTTGCACAATGTTTTAGGGGAAGCTTGAGATTGCTACTAATTTGCAATGGCCTCGGTAAACGGGCGTGTTTGTAAATTTTTATTTTGAAGCTTCGTATTGCTTTGTTTGTATTGAAAGTAATCCTTTTCACCTTTGGTGCCTGGAACTTTTAGGGTTTATTTGGGATTTTTATTTTTTTGTTTTTGCTATCGGAGATTTGATGAGATTTTTATATCAGATCTCATAAAAACAAACACAAACAAGATTGTGTAAAAATCGTTTAACTTTTTCAATAATAATTATTTAGTAATCTTCAAAGATAAAAGCTATTATTTACCTTTATTTTCTTTTTTTTAATTTTTTTGTGAAAACAAATATAATAATAACACATTACATTTTATAGACAGTAATACAAAAAGATATGAGCAAATGTGTAACCAGCAACATTTTCCACAGAATACATAAAAAATAATAACATTTACAAACCATGCTATTCAAATTGAAACCCACAAACTACAACAATAGGGATGTATCCAAGGTATGAAAAAAATAATAATAATAATTAGTCCATTTTATAGATAATAAAAATATTAAGATTCATATTTTTTATTTTGTCGAAATTACCAAAAACTACTGACATATAACGTATTAAAGTTACGGAGTGGGGGCTAATTACGTCACGCCGTCATATATTTTGTACCACGGCGTGACGTCATGCGACATTTCAAAACAATATATCTTCCTAAGTATTTGAATGAAAGAAAAAATAAAAAATACGTGTTCAATATTTTTTTTTTAATCTACCTGATGGAGATTAAATTATTTTTAGGATACAACCCAATTCAACCATAAAAACATATCTTGTGTTAAGTAATATAAAGTCAATTTTAATATTATACAAGTATTATTCACAAGAAATCAAATTTAGTAACAAAGCAAAAACTCAAATGTATAAATGTTGCAAATGAAAATTATTATTATTGACTAAGCACCATTAGTACAATGTTTTTGAAGCTACCAACAGAAAGAACAAACATATCGATATGATGGATTTTATCATTGTAATTATTAGTAAGTCGGCGCAAAGGCGCACCCGCATTACTACGACAAGAGGCAACTGCAAAAAGTGGCCGAGACCGCACCGCTCGACCCACGGTCGTTCTAGGAGCTATGTAACTTATTCTATTACGAATATCAATACAGTCATATGCATTGCTACATAAATGAAATAAAAATAGCGTCTGTAGTAGAGTGCTCCTTGCCCCTCCTTGCGCAGCGGCCGCGTTCACTACCGCTACGCCACGGAGACTTTCGGAAGGTTGTTGGAGCCGTTAAAAGTCCAACAATTAGTCTAACTGCAATGCTTCGATATCGCCTTCGGGTTGTGGAGGTCATACGGCAGTCGCTTCATGGAAAATAATGAAGTTTAGCCAAAATGAGCAGTTAGACTGGTAAAGTGGACCCTAGACTCCAAAGCTGAAAAGCTTCGGATACGACTGGGATTAACGCTGACATGAAGATGAAGAGTAGAGTGCACCTTGCTTTTATGTCCAGCAAAATAAACTTCTTAAGCAAATAATCATAAGATGAAACCTGTGCGAAAATAACGGAAATGCATAGCTTTTAAAAATTTTCTTTGAACTTTTTCAATACATTCTGAATACTTATTGTAAAAGGGATTCCACACTGGCACAGCGTATTCGAGCTGTGATCTGATCAAAGACTTGTACAGATACAAATAGGTGGAGGGTCGCACATACTCTTTCGCAGATCTCATCTCAAAACTGTACATTCTATAGGCATTATATACAACCTTGTTAATGTGGGTATCAAGGTGAAGTTTAACGTCAAGAAGAATACCAAGATCACGAGTAAGAAGCAGCCTTGACAGCAAAGTATTATCCTTCATTATTTATTTATTATCCTTTATTTTTCATGAAACTGATACAACAACATTTAGATAGACTCAATTGAAATTTATTGTGTTTGCAATATTCACTAAAGCGATCTAGATCTTCCTGTAATAATGCACAGTCGTCAGCAAGTTTTAAATGGGCATGTAAATTTTCAAATCATATGTATAGAGCAAGACTTAGGAATTTCTCAAACAAGTGTCAATATCGTTGATAAATAAAATAAATAAAAGGGGTCCCAAAATTTAACCCTGAGGTACACCGGAAGTTACATTAAGAGTTGTAGCAGACCTGAAACCGTTAACTACGGCCTTTTGAGTTCTATTTGTGACATATGCAGAGAACCATCGGAGTAATTCACCACGTATACCGTTAAAGGAAATTTTATCAAGTAGCAACTTATGATCGACCTTGTCGAATGCCTCTCGAAAGTCAATGTAAATGGCATCCACTTGAACACGAGAATCCATATTGTACACACATGCCACCAAATTTGTGGTAGTTGATCTTTTCTTTACAAATCCGTGTTGTTGATGGATTATACTGTGATGAACAACAAGATACACTTTATTGTGGACTAACCTCTCAAAAAGCTTCGGCAGTGCTGACATAATGGATATTGGACCTTTGTAAATGGTGTCGAATCGTGGTAATAATTAACAGTTAAAGAATAACCAGAATGAAAATTGATTAAATGTACCCAATCCTATAATGAACGCTATGGCTAATCAATCAATTTCCAACAAATACGATGCCTCTTGATATTTTGTTACTGAAAAGAAATGCAATAACTCCAACGCGATCGCCCTATTACGAAACAAGAATTTTGTTTTGACAAGGTATAAACCACCTAAATTGTTATTGAATTATGAACCTAAGCATTTTAGAAATGCAGTTCTTTATATAAAAATGAACCCTTAGCTAGGTAATAAGTTGTCACTTTTGTATTAAGAACTTTGCCTTATCTGAATAAAGTTCGAAATACAAATACTGACTCCAAGGTTAAGGCTGGAATTAAAGTTAGATTTCATTTTGTACTAGGATGGGGTTGATTTGCAATATTTTTTTTTTTAAATTCATTAATCATTAAAAAAAAAAACATTCTGAACACAAATAATTTTGTACTTAAATTTCAGAAGCCTCCACCTGATTACACTTTAAATCGAACCAAACATAGGTGGGAAAAGCTAGTCAGTTAACATATGAGTAACAAACATTGGGAGCCCATCATTCCAAAATTTCAAGGTGTTACTACTTATCAAATTATTTACTTATCAAATTGGATTAGTATCTTAATAATGTGTAACATGTGTATTCTTTAAACAGAAGTACGACGCCCAATATTATTGTCCAGTTTTGTTAACAACTTTAGGATTAATAAAAATAAATCTTTTAATTGCAGACTAATTACATTTTCTTAGTTAATAGTAATAAAGTTTTTAAAACTATATTAGTCAATGTTAAAACATTCAGAATCTCATATATTTTTTTTTTATAAATTTTAAACTAGCGCTTGACCGCAATCCCGTCCTGATGGCAAGTAGTGACGCAATCGTTGATGGTAAAGCGCACTAGTTTATTAAGAACCTATTATATCATAAAACTAGCGACGTCAAAAATATATGTCAGCTTTACATACATATGTATGTTGATGGTAAATCGCACAACTTTATTAAGGGCCTACTATATCATAAAACTAGCGATATCAAAGATATACTTACATATGTCAGCTTTAGATATATATACATACACACGGAGTCTTACATCCACTACTTGTGGACACGGTTGGAAGGGAGAACTACTGTGCTTGAACAGTGCATCCATGCTCTCCTATACTGTCCTCAAGATGAAACAACAAAAACAAAACTTTTGCTGATCTTCCTTCGGTAGAGACTTAGCTTAAGACTTATCAGATCTAATCACTTCAAGTTTCACATTGTCTTGCAGATTGATATTATACATAGTCTTAGCTAAGCCAAGTGTTGATACAAGAGGTACTAGAGGTCAAGTTGGCCAAACACTTAACTAGTTCAATGAGGTGCGAGTAGTTGATGTCTAACTGAATTCTGGATGAACTATAACACTACAGCTTCAAAGTGCGTATAATGATAGAAAGTAAATTATTAGTCAGCTGTTTAAGCTTTGGCCAAACAGAAGTGAATTTCAAACATAATGCGTGACGTTACTGTTCATTACGACGTCATTATTTCAACGTTGGCTGTCGCGCTTATAAATGTTAACGTCAGCTGTCGCTTATACTTAGGCTAAGCGCGCACTCTGATGCAATTTTCTTAATCGCATATTCGTGCGAATTAAAGTCGCGAACGCCAATGTATATTTTCAAGCTATTATTTACCGCATTGTCTTAACTTTAGTATATATATTTGTCGTGGATCATCTGTGTAGTTTTGTGATTGTCAAGATTGGATGGTATATTTACACTTCGAGCTTTATTTCAAAACTTCACCTACGAAACGGACCCCTTACCACCACGTCAAGATGCTGTCGACCTTCCCGCTCAGCTGTCGCTGACTCCGACATATGGTGTTAAAGTGATAACGTGAGATTGCAGGTGCTTTAGTTGGAAACCATGATTTAAAAAAAAAACTCTTAACACTAGGTAAAAAGTACTTAACTAAGCTTTATACAGAAACTATTAACAGAATATATATTTATAATATATAAAAAAAATTAAACTTGGGCGAGAGGTGTTGAGATGACTCTACTGTAATTGTTTAGAAAATAACTCTGCAATGTCCGTTTATCAAAAATAAAAGGTTTTAGTTTCATTTCTCGCCCTGATTATGTCTGCTTACTGACATATATATATAGGTGTACAAAATGGCGCAGAAAGTCGCGTGAATTCCGAGCAATCACAACATATGATGCGTGTAGTTGCTTCGCTCATCTTGCGTGAGATTTGTCTGAAAGTGTAGCCTTGGTTTAATCATGAGCGTTTTTCAAAACAATGAACACATTTTATTCTTTAAAAGAGAAACGTTATTCATTATTTAAGAACAAATTTAATAATACAATGGGCACTCTTATCGCTCGAGGCTATGTATGCCAGCCAACCTTGGATTCCACCTACATTATAGCCTAACTTTAAGTGTGTAGGACGTAGGTGGTAGGTATAACAAATCCCCTAATAGTCAGCTTTACTCTCTATAAACGATCAAATGTAACAGTACAAAATACTATAAAGAATTGGTTTTGAACTTCTAAGTAAACATCTTGCCCTCGGGTAAGATGGTAAGTCAGAGACGCTATTAGCGCGGCATTAAAACAAGCGCCAACATTATCTCGGATCCGCTCTTCAAAAATCGGTACATGTTCATGACATGCACCAAACAATTAATATCTTTCCTTCTCTATTTATTTAGGAGATATTAATTCCAATTTGTTCTTGTGTGAGGGCTTGATGTCTTAAGCTTAATTTTTAGGTCAAGCAAACCGTAATTGGGCTCGTTTCTCAAGAATTTTCAGTACCTGCCTGAAGTCTGATGGCAATAGCATCTTTGGTGACATGTAGTTGGACTATAAGAACATATCTACTCAGTACTTTGGCTATGGCAGGCTTGACATTATGTTATTAAATGTATTTTTTTTAACCTTGTAGCTTTTTGAAAGCTAACAGAAGTGTATCGAAGCTATACTTTTAATTAAAACGATACAGTTCTGAAGTTCAATAACAACTATTGAACTTTACTTAAGCTCCTTTTAACTATTGCTATTTGCCTTTGAGAAGTTTTTGATTGTATCGTACTTGATACAGATAGTCTTTGTAATGTATAAGCATTCCGAGATGTGCTGCAGAACAATCAAAAGTATAAGTTATGGAATACACATGACATCCATATTAAGGCTTCAAGAAAAGTAAGTGCCTTTGTCCAGCAGTAGGAAATCTTTGCTCGGCATTGGAATAAAATTATCAGCCATTGTACTTAACCGATTGATTGGCGTTCAAAAAGTGCTGATACTCAGCCTAATTTGAATAAAAGATTTTGATTTTGGTCTCTAAACGTGATCCCTTTGTACTTATAAAATTGTTTTTTTGCCGTGATAAACTATGGTTTATTTGACATAGTAGTCAGTGTTGAATGGATCTTGAAATGGAAGCTTATGCTTGTAGCAAAATTTATAGGTTACCTTTAATGTAGGTATTCCTCAATCGAAAGGAAGAAAAATTGTTGTTTTTGCACAAACAATACGCACATTACAAGTTAATAATGATAATAATTTAAAAAGACATAAAATATAATATAGACAAAAGCTTCGTACCCAAACACGTAAACTTATAAATAATGTTGACTTGATAACAATTTTGTTCAAAGACAACACGCATTATTTCACACTTACTTTGGCAATATGAATAACTTTTGTTGTCAAGCCCACTCTGAAATATCAAAATAACGAATCGCTTTTTCATACAAATAATAATTCTACCTTTACAGCATGAAGTTCATGACGTAACCAAAAATAACTAGGTTTGTAAAAAAAATATCTTGATTAGAATTACGTGTTGGAATTTCACCATGTCACTCTATATTTCATGAATACAGATATTTTACTCTCAAAAACTAACAAAACAAACTATTTATGTTGTTTGCCACCAAATTTGATAACAAAGTATAAAAATGCACAGAATTTATCGGAGATTCTGCCTCGGAGATTTTTTCAAAAAGTTACTTACTTTATAAAATGGACCCCTCTGAGAGCCCGTTAAAAAAAATGTAAGTAAAATACAAAATATGTTTCGGGAACCAAAATAGTCATCATATTTTTTCATTTTAACTTCATGTTGTCTTCCTGTCTTTCAGGACATTAGAAAAAATGTCCGTCTTCATCTGCAAATATTTTACACTACCTGTCTTCACGATATCTTTTACAAAAGCAATGCTATGATTTCTTTTTTTTTTCTTCAAAACATACGTAGAGAGAAATCTGTGACCTTTTTAACTTTTTATATTAATAAACATTACGTTTTCTAAACAGAAAGTCCTCATTGGTGTATTTTAGTAAAAACATAGCATAGTACATTATAAGGTGTCTGTGTCTACCAGGCACCGTAAATGTACAGTAGATACGGTTTTTTTTTTAAATAATTATATACTAGTGCTTGATCGCAATCCCGCCTGATAGTAAGCAGTGATGCAATCGTTGATGGTAAAGCGCGCTAGTTTAATAAACCCATTCACTCAAAAACTGAATGAATAGGAAGGAAGATGGCAGTTGCGCGAGGTGATGCAATGTTTATCCCAGAGGGAGATTGATCTGGAGACCCTCCACGACCAAACTCCCAACACAACAACATTTGGCGCATCGTATCTGGCACACATCGCAACACAACTGCTCTATATCTATACTAATATATAAAACTGAAATGTCTTTTGTTTGTTTGAACGCGCTAATCTCAGGAACTACTGGTCCAATTTAAAAAACTCCTTTTTGCGTAGGACAGCCCATTCGTGTCCGCAAATTATCCGTTTCATTGAAGTGCTCTTTGGTAAACCACATTTTTTGTTTTTTGGTCTGACGTTAACACAAACAAAGCGGATGGTTTCCCAACTCGTGAACACGCAACGTATAACTGCCCATGTGAAAAACAATGATTTTCTAAATTTATCCCGCAAACACTAAGCGATTGACTTGTTAATTGCCATTGCGAACGCAAGGCGAACTGGAAATTGCAATCGTGAAGTCAAACGGAAGATCAGTCGGAATCATTGGTATTCGAGGAATACATACATTTTCACCTGCGTACTTTCCGTTAATAATGGTTGCCTCAATCAAATTCGGCATAAGTCTTTTTATCGAAAGTCGAGTACCGTCGCGGAGGATTCAAATTACACAATATCATAATAACTGTACCAACTTTGAGTTGCAAATTATTTGGTGGAAATCCTGGTAACTCCAGAGAGTTCAGAAACTCCGTTGGATAATTTACTACATCATCGGGATTTGTTATGGAATCAACTGATTTGTATGTCACCAAATCGCCAACAATGTTTGATTGAATGGTGAAATTCAGTGCGTGTACATCATTATTCTTTGCAGCAAGAATTGCTCGTTGACTTAACCAAGCATAATTCTGATAATTCTCACTAATGTTTGGGAAAACATTTTCAATGAGAGCTAATTGAAAGTCTACAAATCGGCAAAAGTCGTTGGTAAGAGTAATTAATCCAGATGTCGCATCAACTGGGACTTTTCCATTTCCAACAGCTAACAATTGTTCGGAAAATTGTACAGCACTTTACATATTAGTGTTTAGCGATAATGTTTTTACGTTATTCCATAAAGGTGATACCTTTAGGCAAGCATTCAATTCATCTGCAGGCGTTCCACGGGGAATTACTGGTAACGTCTGCCTGAAATCGCCTGCCAACAATATCATCAAGCCGCCAAAGATATTGTTATTTCGCCGAAGATCCTTCAGTATGAAGTTAAGTGCTTCAAGTGATTTCTTATGTGCCATTGTGCATTCATCCCAAACAATGAGCTTGCATTGCATCAATGAGATGTGTCTCGCTAAAATATCAGCAAATAATTTGCTAGACTCTGTTTTTTTATAATTATAAAGCTTACCTTCACGGTCAAGCCTAGTGCTTGACCGCAATCCCGCTTGGTGGTAAGCAGTGATGCAATCGTTGCTGGCAAAGAGCGCTAGTTTAATAGGAGCCTATTCACTAAAAAAAAATTGAGTGAATTAAGACGGCAGTTGAGCGAGGTGATGCAATTTTAAACCCAACAATAAAACCAACGATGCTGCGCCAGAGGGAGATTGATCTGGAGACCCTATTCTATTTCCGGTTTCTGCAATTGAGTATCAATTGTGTTTAAATTGAGTGGCAACTTAAGCGCAGAATGGGCAGTACGACCGCCATCTAGAAGAGTCGCCGCAATTCCAGATGATGCTAACGCCAAAGCTATGTCACATCTTGATCGAATAGTGGCCAAAATCAATGAAATGACAAATGTTTTCCCTGTTCCAACATTTGGCGCATCGTACCCGGCACACATCGCAGCACAACTGCTCAGACCCGTCCTCCGTACGGCTTCACCAGACATCATGCCGGAACACGACAAATCGCTTGGCGGCAAGGCTTTGTCTGGTGGGTGGTAACTTCTGCCAGCGGCCTATGTTATGGCCTACCACCGAGAAAACTAAAAATTATTAATAAATTATTCGAAACATACACTAAGAAACAACACAATATTACAACATGTAGAGTACAATTTAGCCAACATAAATTCATTTATTATATAAATAAGTTTGCTAATAAGATTGCTAACTATTGCTCAATTTTTTGGAAGCAGGACATAAGAGTTTAATCAGGGCTTATCAGCACACTAAGCAAGCTGCTTACTGGGCGTGATATTATAGCTGTAATATTATATACTTTAAACGTTATTCAATTGTATTCTACTACCTGACGATCTTCGTTCCACTATAATTTTTATTTTGTAAATACCTACATTTGCTAAGCTTCACAAAATTTTGTTTCAGTGATAATGCACGTCCCAATTTCCCACAGGCGACGTACAGTCGCCGACTATATAAATATTATTTGAAATAAGTTTACAAATATTTAATAATGCAATCATAAATTACTGTAATGCTTTCTAAACAAAACTGTTAAAATGACAGTTCACTTTTCCGTCAAACAGTTTCCGAACGTAATTTTTCTGTCACACTCACAGAACATTATAAATTTTCAATTAAAATCAGATTTTAGTAAAACCATATTTTTTATTTTAATTTTCTGATAACATAAATAACCAAAGAGAATGATCAAATTTGGTGCTAAAAGTCGTTCGAAAGCTATCATCATCATCAACAACCTTTTAATCGACCCACTGCTGGGCACAGGTCTCCTTTCATACATAGAAGGATTGAAAGTAATCACCACGCTTGCTCAATGCGGGTTGGCGATTTCACACTTATAAAGTCCAGGTTTCCTCAAGATGTTTTCCTTCACCTTCAGTCATTGGTGTCCAAGATATACTTACAAAGTACATATAACTTTAGAAAAGTTACATTGGTACTTGCCTGACCTGGAATCGTACCCGGTCACTCATACTTGAGAGGCTGGTGTTTTAACCACTAGGCCACCACGACTGTTCATCTCTATAAATAAATTTAAAATATCTTTCTATTTTTTATAATGCACACAAATAAATGACTGATTATTCCGATTAGTCGGAAGTTATGCGTGTGTTAAAATGACTAAGAGGTGGGTAATTAAATAAGATTCAAGCAAACATTTAAGGAGAAACATTATGTATGTATACTTACTTATAACATTACACACTGAACATGTTTAGAATCATCAGCAATATAAAGTACAAGACAAGACACATACGAATTATATATAACAATTATTAAAGATGCTTAACTGGTACTGTAATCATTCATTTATATTTTATACAAAACTTATCAAATTGTATACAAACCTTTCGCGAGAACAACTCTATCCAATGGTGAATACATCATGAATATCGTTGCAGTAATTTTTGCGTTTATCGCGAACAGACAGACACGGCGGAAGAATTTGTTTTATAATATATGATATTGATAATGAGGGAGCGGGAATTTCAGCGCCCACACACCAGTAGCCGCAGCAGGAGACGCCCTGGTCGGGAAACTACATCGAGCTCCCGGCTACCGTAGGAGCGGCCGGTGAGCGGTGGGCAGCTCGCCGCCCGGTAAGGACCTGGCCCGGGTCGACGGCGCGTTGTATTTCACGCGCCTCAAATAGATGTCAGCACATCGTGACGGGATCCACGAAGACCGATACCTCCTGGGTCAGGTTTGCGAGTTGGTTAAAAACGAAACCTAGGCCCTGGCACACAGGCAAGTGAAGAAACACGGGTGTGTTTTAGTCAGTAAAAGTCTGACACGCCCTTCTGCTCCGCCCAGAGGGAGAGATCATTTGGTGATGTCCCATCCAGAACAAAAAAGGGCGTTTCTCTTAATGTGGATACAATATTGGATAATAAAAAAACCAAGTCACATGCAATGTAAACGAAGTTAAATTTAAAATAGATCACTATGAACCTCTCATTTTGTGTAGCTACGCTAATTGGTACAGACGCCCACGTTGAAATAATTCAAATATTTCAAAATGGAGACATAACTCCTTAAATTGAGGTATCCTATATTTAGAACAATTAAAGTAATTACATACAGGGAGCCTGGGGTAGAGGAATTACTATCTTGGTCTGAAACATCTTCATATTATCACTTCAAAGACTGATTCCCGAATATAAAATCAGCGAGTAATGTGAATGGCCTCAGATTCCCAAGGCTTCCTTGGAAGGCCTTGCAAGTCGGCAGGCAACAGATGGTCTTCATCGTCCGAGTTACTGCCAAACTCGTGTACAACCTATAAAAGCAGAATTTATGTCTGAAACTATAGCAGGAGCGATTGGGTCTACTGTAACTAGAATTTGGCATCGTTGGTGACATTTATGGATCAATCCGGGCCAGCGTTGCATGTGTTTCAGCGTACTAATTAAAACTAATGTTAAAATGAAATTTTCGGATATAGCTGATATTTACCTAACAAATAAACGTGATTATGAATGTTGTGCGCGCTACCAACGTGACATCTACATATGTAAGATAAGATCAAGCCAGCAAAGCCCTCGATACGGGCGTAGACTTTAATTTATGGATGTCTGTCTAGTGTACTAAACTAACATATATTATGAGAATTCATCTCGTGAATCTCCATACGGTCCGGATGCAGTGAGGTGACACAAAACTAACACCTAGTCTTCAACTTCATTTACCGCGCCGATCGTAAAAGAGATTTACCTAAGGTTCACAGAGCAAACACGGCATCCCTCTTACCTAGATCAAGACAGAACAATGAGTCAGTGAAGCTCGCGCGTAGATGCGCTACGGCGTAGCGGACATGATGCTACGGCGTAGTACATCCATGTGATACGATTGTTTCTACCGAATTCGCTTTGAATACACAAATTTCTTTTCGTGATTCTTTTTGTTTTCATGACACCTACTTATACTAGAGTAGGTATTCAACTTCTAGATGTTTTCGGCCTTGGTGTTTTAATTAATCCCGTACAAATCTAAGGCAAGTTATATTAACTAACATTAGTTATATATACTTATGGTATTGCATACAGCGCGGATGCAGTGAGGCGTTACAGAACTAACCTCATTTAACGCGCCAGTCGTGCAATCAATCAAGCCTCGGTAGGTTTGAGGCTATATTAATTTAGGTTTATTAATTATAACATGAACTTATAAGCCCCTGGAATACCAAAATGATTTCTGACACTTAAGAAATAAAAAAAATATATGTATTAATGAAGTCCTTAAGTGTGGCTATACTAAAAGTGGTAGATACTGCATGCATCGTATCCTATGCTAAAATTCTTGTTAGCTATTATAGCAACAAGGATGAAAGAAAGTATGGGGGGTTTCAGAATCATCTACTGAGATGATTCTGAAACCCCATACTTTTTGACAGCAGGCGGTAGGTATTACACTTTCCTAAGAAAACCACTAGTTTTTCTTTTAATAAGTGACAAATTATATTCTGTATCCACGGTAAAAGGTTGCGAGTCACTGGCGCTGATTCTGTTATTCTCAAACTAAAATAATTTTAAACTAAGTGCATCTTTTTCTTTCCATTTCATTAAGAAAAGGATAGAAGATAAAATGCGCTCCTGATGTAAACTGGCGTACTTTTAGTCGCCATGTTTTCTCGGTGGTAGGTCACATCGGCCGCCGGCAGAAGTTACCACCCACCAGACAAAGTCTTGCCGCCAAGCGATTCGTCGTGTTCCGGCATGATGTCTGGTGAAGCCGTACGGAGGACGGGTCTGAGCAGTAGCCAAGTGTTGTTGTTTCGGGAGTTTGGTCGTGGAGAGTCTCCACATCAATCTCCCCCTGGCACAGCATCGTTGGTCGTGTTGTTGGGTTTAACATTGTACCACCTCGCTCAACTGCCGTCTTCCTTCCTATTCACTAAGTTTTTTTAAGTGAATGGGTTTAATAAACTAGTGCGCTTTACCATCAACGATTGCATCACTGCTTAACATTAGGCGGGATTGCAGTCAAGCGCTAGTTTATAATTATTTAAAAAAAAATTTTTTATAATCGCGTCTAAAGTGTGTATGGAGTATCTTAATTTGACAGGATTAAATTAAAATGTTATCTTCTATCCTTTTCTTAACGAAAGGGAAAGAAAAAGATGAACTGGACTTAAAATTAGTTTAGTTTGTGTACAACAGATTCGGCGCCATTGTGTACCAGCTTGTATAAAACATAAAAATGACAATTTGAAAATATCGAGTAACATGTTACTCCTTTATTTCATTGTATGTACATATAAATTACATTTTTAAATATTTCTATATAAACAATACATAAAAAACAATTAAAAATAAAAAATAGTCCAGCGGCATCGGGAACAGGGTCCAAGCTACCGGCGGTCAGGGCTCCAGAGAGAGGAACTTCCTGACAATGCGAGCCGTGTCCAGAAGTGCAGCATTCTGAATCAAGCCTTTGATCCAGCTGCCTGCCGAGAGGCTCCTGAAGTGTTGGTCGAGGCTCTTGGCTATTAAGCCATTGGCTGTCACGACTATCGGCACAATGATTGCTGAATCCACCTCCCACATGTCGACAACCTCGTAAGCCAAGTCAAGATACTTGATTTGCTTATCTTTCTCGGCTTTCACGATTTTCTCATCATGCGGGATGGTTATGTCAACAATTATTGCACGCCGTTCTGATCGATCCCCCATCACTATATCAGGCTTATTGGCAACAATAGTCCTGTCAGTGATGATGGATCGATCCCAGTACAATGTGACATGGCCATTTTCAAGAACTGGGTCGGGCATATACCTGTAGTACGGCACCTCCGATTCTACAAGGTTGTATTTGAGAGCAAGTTGTTGATGAATTATCCTGGCTACAAGGTTGTGTCTATGCAAGTACTCTCCGTTAGCTAGACGAGAACACCCGGAGATAATATGCCTTATTGATTCCCCCGGCCGGTGACATGCCCGACAGATGTCAACTGTGCCATTTCACAATAAATCTCCGGTAATTGTTCGTCATCATAACTTCGTCCATAATTGCACATACAAAACCTTCGGTTTCCCCAAAAAGATCACCGAAACGTAGCCAGGCTACGGACGCTTGAAAATCTACATCGAGCCCGTGTAGGGCTCGGAAAAAGCGTCCGTTAAGCTCTTTGCTCTTCCATACCTCCATGCGATCATTTGTGTCAAGCACCACGGGTTTGCGCCAGTTCTCTTTAGCCAAGGAGAGCGGAGTAAGGCCCTTGTCAACCGCGACGACATCTCGATGCATCCCCACGTCGGTCTGTAGGAAATATTCCCTGAGACTGCATATCTCGCGATTGTGGAGGGTCTTAGCGTTTAAAAAGCCACGACCTCCACATTTTCGCGGGATATACAGCCTCAACCGATGATCGTGGGTGATGCAATCGATTTGCAGTTAGCAGTGTACGGACCCTCTGATCCAGGGCGTCAAGTTCTGTTTGAGTCCATTTGAGTAAGCCGAAACAGTACATCAATACCAGCATGACCCAACCATTGAAAGCGCGCACCTTGTTTCCGCCTGATAGAAGACTATTAAGTACATACATGTTACTTATTATTAACACTGTATTTTTTGTTTTTTCTTAATTTATCACATTGGACACATTCCATCAATAAATGTTGTAGGTCCTTAATATGGTATTATGGTTATGCACTCGTAGCTGGGAGGATGATATCAAGAAAACAATGGTTCAATATGGACTCGTTCAGCACTGTACGGAAATCTTTAGAGAAGGACTTTTGTAAACTATCAGACACACTTCTAAATTTTTTTACTCCAAAGACACGTTAAAACAAAGACGGCAATAATTTCAATATGTGCTCATTATTTTTAGACTCCTATTATTTATGTTCCGTTATTGGTAAGTCGTGGTGGCCTAGTGGTTAAAACACCAGACTTTCAAGTATGAGTGCGCGGGTTCGATTCCAGCTCAGGCAAGTACCAATGTAACTTTTCTAAAGTTATATGTACTTTCTAAGTATATCTTGGACACCAATGACTGAAGGTGAAGGAAAACATCTTGAGGAAACCTGGCCTTAAGTCTGAAATCGCCAACCCGCATTGAGCAAGCGTGGTGATTACGCTCAGTCCTTCTCTGTATGAGAGGAGATCTCTGCCCAGCAGTGGGACGATAAAAGGTTGATAATGATTGGTAAGAATTAAGAATCTAGTTTCTTTAGCAATAATGAAACAAATGACCATAGCTTCGTATACCAGACTCCCCATATGGAAATAGCTAACACAGAGAAAATGCTTAAATAAATATGCTATTATTAGAAAAAAAAAACAATTAACTAAAATATTAGTTAAACATTTTTTAACAGATGGCTTAGAATACATATTCCAGATAACGATAAAGTTTACTTAAAAATGCGTTCTTATTCTGTATATCATTAACACCAAACTCAGCTGAAGATCCAAGATATCATTAAACGACTTGGAAATTTATTGAAGCGTATTCCAACATGCTCCAGATTGTCGTGTGATTAAATAGGAAATGCTTTTACTGCTAAAATCATTCAGGCATAGCCATCATAACGACGCCTATACGCGACCTCGATACAAGATCAGTGTTATTCTATAAATAGTTATTTATACTAATAAATACGGTATCGTTTAGTTTTTTTTTTCTTTCTGTTTGGCTTCGCACGGTTTGTGAATTTAGCCAATGTCACGTAGGTAATGAATTATTCATGTCGAAAAAGACGGCCGCGTGAACCGTCTTACGAGGGGGGTTTGAGAAAAAGTCATGATGTGGCCTATATGCTGCGATATTTCACTGTCCTTTAAGAATTATTCATTGAATGCACTTTTGACTACATAAATCACGCACTTTTATTTAGTAAACAACACTATAAATAATTTTTAAACTCCAATAAAAAATGAGCGTGACACTCAGCTTGACTTTCCCGCCAAAACTCTCGTTTAGTTTACAACCCACAACAATAATTTTAAGTTAAACATTTATTTATATATACTTTATTGAACGCTAAAACACACATTAATTGAAAAACTAAATAAATAAAATAAAATAAATTTAACTCTACAAAATATACACTGGTCGGCCATACATACACATAAATATCCAAAATTATACCTACGTAAATAAATACAAACAAACTGAATATATTAGGTAAGCATTAGTTAGGGAAAAATTTGTTTGTTCAACAAGATCATAACGACAAGCACTGTTACTTCACGTGTCTTTTGAATACCTGTAATGACTGCGCACGTTGTATTTCTATTTGCAATGCATTCCACAAACGAGGGGCCTGAACAGTTGAATATATATCAAGGAACGTTGTGGCATGCAAAGGTATTTTGAGCTGCAAGTTGTCTGATAACCTTAAAGCACATTTAACAGAAGAGCAAAAATATGAGCATTCCGCCGAAGGTGAATTAGTAACCATTTAAGTTTCACACGAAATTCGGATATATAGTCATATTTGCGCAGACCGAATATAAACCTTATACAAAAATTTTAAAGTCGCTCAAGCTTATCTAGTACGTCTTGGGAAAGATCAAGATAGCTGACATCAGCAAAGTCTAGGATGGGAAGAAGAAGTGAATATTCAAGCGCAATATTGGTGGCAGTTGGTGGGAAATTACACAATCTCTTACAATGGTCATTAAGTTGATTTCATAGAGACTAACACTATGGAAAAATATTTAAAGATGTAGCGTAAACTGAAAGTTATTGTGAAGGATTTAAAGTTATTTTTCCTTCGGTTTATTTTTTACATTAAGAGTCGGATTTTGTGCCGGGTTGATGATAATAGGCTCACTTCCTTTTACATAGGGCTTAAACAGAACTGGTGAAATGTCGATATTCAATAACAGAGTACATTTTTACATAACAGATCAACGATTAAGTGATTAAATAAAATGCTTACAGGCGTGAAGCGTATGTATATGAAAGACGGCCATTTTGGGGAATTGTCTTATGTAATATAGTGATGTTCAAAAAGTGCTGATTCTCAACCTAATTAGAATAAATGAAACGACTTTTGATTTCATATGCCGTAGATTGCGGTATAATTTTGATAAGAGATGCTTATTTCACTTACATATACATAGTAGTGGGCAGTGGGCATGCAATCAAAAGGCAACCAATGATACAAGCACCCAATGACAGGGTACCAAAGCAATACTGCTTTCAAAAGCACTATCAGATAGTACTTGAGGAAGAGCAGTGCGATTACTCAGGTCCGGAGGAGCTGAGAGTATACACCGACGGATCAAAAACCGACCAGGGAACGGGCGTCGGGGTGTTCTCGCAGGACCTCAACATAAATATATCCAGATCGCTAGGGATGCTCAACACGGTCTACCAAGCAGAGTGTGTGGGCATTACCCTTGCAGCCCTAGCCATAAAAGCCAGGAGAGTTGCGGACACGCGCATCCGCATACTCACTGACAGTGCTTCCGTCCTCCAATCCCTAAAACAGGGATGCATCACATCAAGTCTGGTACTTGAGTGCCACGATGCACTGGAACGGATAGCTGCACCAGACCGCAATACCGTGGCACTGCAATGGATAAAGGGCCACAGCGGTTCACTGGGTAATGACGCAGCTGACGAGCTGGCCAGAAGGGCATCCAGCGCGTTGGTCAGCGGACCGGAGCCCATTGTGCCTATCCCCTTCATTCAAATACGAAGATGGCTACAAAGGTATACCTACGAACAAGCGGAGATTTGGTGGTCCTCGTCACCGGGCTGCAGGCAGTCCAAGGAGGCTCTGCCATCCCTAGATGGCAAGCTAACCAAAAGGCTGTTGCGCCTGGATAGGAAAACCCTACGATTGATGACGGGGATCATCACGGGCCACTGCCTGCTGAATAAGCATCTCCACACAATAGGTGTAACGGACAGCCCTCTGTGCAGAGCCTGCATAGAGGCTGACGAAACAGTTGCGCATGTACTCTTCGAGTGTACAGGCGTAACCCAAATAAGAAACAAATTCATAGGAGCACCAAGATGTTACACAGATGTTCTCAACAGGCTAGGAGACCTGATGAGCTTTTGGAGGGAGGTGGGCTGGCTGGAATAATCCGCCAAAGGCCGCCATGGTCCACGCACAATGGTCCGCTGAAGGGACTGAGTGCGGAAACCGAACCAATAACATAGAACATAGAACATAGTAGTGGGCAAACGCTGTGACATTATTTTGTAATAGTGGCACGTAGACAGAGTCGTTTTGGAAAGTGGGGACTGTCGAACGGTCACTTCGGATTGAAACGTGAACCAGAGCGCTTCTCCGGGGCGAAACTGTCGGTTTGCCTATTTAAACCGTGATTGTTAAATTTGGAGGGTATATTTACACTTCGTGCTATAATTTAAAACTTCACCTACGAAATGGAGCCCTTATCACCACACCAAGATGTGGACGACAACGACAACGAAACAAGTCTTAGAATAAGTAAATTTACATTTCAAAAAATGCGAGAAAAAATAAGAACTACAGTCCGCATTTGACATTAAATTGTGTAGATAATTGCGTAGGTTCTTTTTAATTATTTTATGCTTGCTTTTTAAATGTTACACAATATTGAACTTATTTACTCGTTATAAAACCGTCTTGCAAACTAATCTGTGGATACCTTAGAAATGGCAGTAGGAAATAGCAAAACCACCCTCGCTCTTAAACATGTGTGAGTGATTCGATTTCTTGATTACGTAAGTATTAATTTACTTTGTTAAAATACATAACTTTGAGTTCAATTTAAAAAATGCAAAACTTTCAACCAATCACAATAATCAAAGTCATTTATTTATGTCCATTATAAGAACAGAAAAATGTTTTAAATATATTTATAGAGATGAACAGTCGTGGTGACCTAGTGGTTAAAACACCAGCCTCTCAAGTATGAGCGTGCGGGTTCGATTCCAGGTCAGGCCAGTACCAATGTAACTTTTCTAAAGTTATATGTACTTTCAAAGTATATCTTGGACACCGATGACTGAAGGTGAAGGAAAACATCTTGAGGAAACCTGGACTTTAAGTCTGAAATCGCCAACCCGCATTGAGCAAGCGTGGTGATTACGTTCAATCTTTCTCTATATGAGAGGAGACTTGTACCCAGCAGTGGGGCAATAAAAAGGTCGATCATGATGATGATGATTTATAGAGATCTTTCCTGTTTTTGTTTAGCGTGCTTTGAGATACATAATTATTATTGAGCAATTAATTTAATGATCTTTGTAGCTAGTAAATTACTATTACTATGATACTGTTGATAACAATGTAGGTTATGGTCTAAATTCGAAATTTAAAAGGGTGAAGGATTATATCATCGTGAGGTCCATCCACCAATCCGCACTAGGCCCACATGGTGGATTATTGCCCACAGATAGGAGGCCTATGTTCAAACAATTGTTACGTATATGCTCATCATTCTAGTTTTTTGACTGCTTGACACAATAACATTAAATTCCTGAAATCAAAATGTAATAATGGTTTTAAAATATAGTCTAAGAACACTCCAGTTTCCTCGTTTACGCTCAAAATAGTTCCAAAACAATTGATTCAAACAAAGAGACAGCTCAAAGTTTAAATTAGACGCTGGAACTAAACACACTGAGCTGCATTACGCTTGCAAATGTGCTAAATTATCTGCAATGGGACATTCGAGCTATTCGTAGCTCTGCTACGCCGCGGAATGGCAACTGCCTGACGTATTGTTAACTTTGCTGAAGTTATGGCCATGTATAGTTATGTATAATAGTTTTCATATTCTATTTCTGAAAGCTACTAGCTACTAGCTTTCCGCCCACGTGGAGTTCGGTTATATCGCGTTTCCAAGTGATTATACTATATCACGAGTACAAGTGTTTTATTTATTACAATCTAAACCGTAAATCAATGACATTAAAGGCACATGGCGACAATGAAAATGTATGCTTCTTGTTGCGGGAATGTTCTGACTAAGTATTCCAAGAGTTCCCTTTGAGAGATGAACATTTCTGAGGAATAATGTCAGCCCTAGAGAATATCGCTTACCTATTCTCGAAATACATCGAGCGCCAGAACGTTGATGCCCTAACAGAAGGAAATTAGGTTACACAAAAATAGATACGTACCTACAGTTAATATGCGATAATGTTTAGCAATTTTGAAACAAATTATTTTCTCATATAAAATTTGTTTCGAAGTTGAATGATTGAATTAGAAAAATAATAAGGTGAAAGTTAAAATTACCTATAAGGCTCCGCCAGGATCTATCGATCAAATTAAGCCGTAGCTTAATTAATAGGATAATTCGAAATAAATATACTTCATTGACTACTGCACGCGTATATGCCGCAGTCAATGACCATCTTTACAAACATAAACTCCTCAGTGCCTCGGAAAGCACATTACGCTATTGGTCCTGGCAATCAACAGCATCTTAACATTCGATAAGGGCTCCTAGCCCAAATGTTTGAACCAGTTTTACCAACGAGTGTTTCCCAATATCTGGGTTGTGGAGGACAGATAAACCGTCATTCCACATAAAAAACATACGGTTAGACTGGAATCTAACCCTAATATAAGATAGAAAAAGGCGAGGCAAATTATGACAAACTTTACCAGAATCAAATCAATAACTCTCAGGTTTCTCAACTAAAAAGGTAGAATACAATAGGTTATTATTCCTAAGTTACTAGTCCTTGTGCCGACAGTTTGGTTAGGCTGATTTTACGGCGAGAATAGATAGACATGCGTACCATAATAGCAAACAGTTAATTTGTTGATGTGACAAGGGTAACATATCAACTTAATGATACTTGTGTAACCTTTGAGGAGATATGTTTACATAAAGTTAAAATCTTTACCTTTAGTTACATGTATAACACATAATTAGTTGTGTCTCTTGTTGTCTGAGTTGTGTTTGTTGGTATATTTTGTTTACAATCGGTGTCAAGCGGCAAGGACGGCGCACCGCGCGATTAAAAATGGTCGGAGAGTACTTTGGAGCCCCGCGTGGGTGGCTGAACACACGAGTGGTCAAGACTTGCATGATTTAAAAAAAAAAACGTCCACATTTGATACTTATAGGTAAGTGCGTATTTTTTTAAATGCCTCGATGGTTTAGTAGTAGCAACCACTACCTACAGCTTGCTGTGCATGAGATACTGAGCTCAATTCCCAGATCGAACAAAGGGTTATTAAGTTTTTCTCTTGGGATTTTTCAGTCCGGATACTATATTTGTGCCAGTTTCATGGTGTCGGCGGCACTCCCACTACAATGAAGGCAACAGAGTCGCATGGGACTGCAATGTAACTGAGGAAATTATGGGTAAACTATAGGAACAACACTAACTAACTCTCCAGGAGTAACGGGTGCAATGTTGTGCCTTATGTTTATCACCATTTAAAGCCGGATTATTTACCTCACGCAAAGTAGTGCCCATATAAAGACTATAATCTGCCGGGAAACAGCGTTCTTCTCATAGAAGCCTGATCAATGCCTATTCAAAAGAGCATCACAGTTGTTCGTTGTTACCGAGGAAATTTTCACCTGAATGCAGTTTTGAATGTCATTGTTAAACTATAAAAACCGGCTAAGCGCAATTCGGACTCGCACATGTTAGGTTCCGTACTATAATCTATAAAACAGGTCTGTCGTCCCATACGACAGACCTGTTTTATAGATTACTAGCGGCCGCCAGCGACTTCGTTCGCGTGTAGTTAGTTATGCTCCGCTCCTATTGGTCGCAGCGTGATGTTATATACCTAAAGCCTTCCTGGATTGATGGGCTATCCAAAGCAAAAATAATTTTTCAAATCGGACCAGTAGTACCTGAGATTAGTGCGTTCAAACAAACAAACAAACTCTTCAGCTTTATATAGTAGTATAGATTAGCCCCCTTAAATCGTCTTTTTATGTTTGTTTTTGCGGCAACAGAGGTATAGCATCTTTGAAAATGTTAACTGGTTATTACGATTCATGAGACACAGTCGTATGGGACGACAGACCTGTTTTACAGATTACTTCACTACGTATAAAGTCAAATAATAAAAACAAATTTATTGGATCATCAAAATTATTTATTCAAACATAAAATATATTTGTTAATTGCTAGCAATTTTAAAACTGAATCCAAAACATTAAAACAAACAATATTCTTTGTTTTTCCATTTCTAGCATAATACGACCAATAATATAAACAATACGACTGGGGTACCGACTCTCGAACAGGCAACATAAAGTTGGCCATGTGAAAAACATGATTCCTCCAAATTCACACCACAAACGTGAAATGTTTGCCCTTGGGCTTTGTTGGTGGACATAGCAAATTATGGACGCAAAGGATATTGTAATCGTTTGAACTCAAATGGCATATCAGTTGGGATCATACATAGGGTTACGCGGTGTCAAACAAACTTCTTCATTTGATTTACCATTTAAGATGGAAGCTTCAATTAAGTTTGGCAAGAAGTTTTTCACTGCCAATCTGGTGCCATTACAGAGTTTTGGTGGATTATAAAATTACAAAGAAAATGGCATAAATTTTTATATATAGATGAGATGATGATCCACCGTTCATTGAATTCATTTGTTACAGAAAATGTGATAAATGAAGAACCGCTCGACCAATTTTGTTCAAACTTCACATAAACCATCTACTAATCAGTCAAAACAAAGCCCAAACATTTAGTTTGGATAGGTGAATCCGGTCTTGAGTTATAAAATTACAAAGAAAGAAACTGGTTATTACGATTCATGATACACAGGCTAGTGTCAGGCAGACAGATGGACATTGGAGTCTTAGTAGGTACATAATAGGCTCCCGTTTTTACCATTTGGGTATGTAGCCAACCCTAAAAATAAATTGAATTGCGAACCCTTTCAATTGAAAAGACTATTCACGCTCGTCAAAAACCTCTTGTTGGACATGAATGAGAATTGATATTGATTTCAGTGATTCTGTCTATGAATATTTTCTACTTTTTAGTCTATTGTTGGTTAGGTTATATTAAGGAAATCTTAGAAATCTCCCATTATTTACATTACATTGTTAAATTCCATTTGTTCGCTAAAAAGGCCCAATTTAGCTGTGCGAATAACACGACTTATATTTATACCTTAAAGCTGACAATCGAAACGTTTTGACGTCCTTTGACAATTGTTACTATTTAAAACCTTGCTGTACAATTGGTTCAAATAAAGAATTGGAAAAAAATTGGTTACGTATATTTATAGGCATTATGTCGTTTTATAGACTAAATGACACAAATATATATTACAAATCTATAAACTGCAATACGTTTAAAAATATTTGTGCTTAAATTGGCTCAAATATTGATAAAAGATCGTTTTATTATGTTCATTTATAGCTATTGTTTCTTTCTATAACTGAATTAGCTTTTCCCATTGCTTCGCTTGTGTAGATGTAGAATATAGTTCCATAGGATACTATATGGATAAAGATATCTTATCTCCTAACCAAAATCATGACCATGTTTGCCCAACTTAATAAATACCTGGTTTCCCGTACAAGTCTTTCATCTCCTATATAACCCTGTATGTGAATCAATATAATTACTAAAAAAAAAATAAAAAAAATGTGAATACTTTTAAGTCAAAAAGTAATTTCTGTCCCAGCATACTTGGCATCTACTTGGCAATTTTTGTCCAAATCTGTTCACACGCGTTAACATAGAACAGACAAGCATAGATACTTTAAGCTTTATAATAATGCATATTAGTATATGGAGTTCCAAATGTACAAATATAGAAATGCAGAGTACAAACTTCAATATATCGGCTGGCGGCAGAAGTTACCACCCACCAGACAAAGTCTTGCTGCCACACGGTTCGTCGTGTTCCGTCATGATATTTGGTGAAGCCGTATTGAGGACGTGTCTGAGCAGCTGTGTTGCGATATGTGCCGGGTATGATGCGTCAAATGTTGTTATGTCGGAAGTTTGGTCGTGGAGGGTCTCCACTGCTGCGCCAGAGGGTGGTTCATCTGAACCACCCTCTGGCGCAACATTGTTGGTCGTGTTGTTATATTTAATATTGCATAACTTCGCCTTCCTTCCTATTCACTCAGTTTTTTTGAGTGACAAGGCTCTTTAAACTAGAGCGCATTGTCATTAACGATTGCATCACTGCTAATCATCGGGCGCGATTGCGGTCAAGCACTAGTTTATAATTAAGTAAAAAAAAAAATTTAGTTAATAGCAAGAAATAAGCCCAAAAACAAAAAGTATTTATACATTAAGTATCTACAATTGTTTCAACATTTTATTTAACTGAACTATTCTTAAAATTTAAATGCTCCCCAGTTCCCAGGGAGCCCAGTTACCCTACTTTATATACAGGCGGCATTTTAAGTACACTCGGTGGTTGCGTGCGCGGATAAAGTTCATGAAAGACACACAACGTTTAAGGCTATACATATTAAATAAGTCTGAATTATCGATCGTAGAAATGCTAATCAAGACGGCTCATGTATTTATAATGACTAACAAAACTAATTCTTAGCCACCACTTCGTCTACGTGTATCCAGTTATGTAATACATTCATCATAATTAGCTTATAATGTTCGCACTGCTACGACATGGACCTCCACTCAGTGAGAGGAAGTCCAATACGGGCTGCTGGAAGCTATATTTTTTCGATTTCTTGTTTCTTGAATATGTCCATTTTCTCATAATGTCTTCTTGCGCCTTTTTGAGTGAAATGTTCATCATGGTACACAGTCTGTCCTAACTGGGTCCGATTCTAAGACCTACGACTCGTAAATTGCATTTACAGGACTGCCACTACTCTCATATACTCTTTACTTTATCAGTTGATTTTGACATTCCTAAAGAAGTCCATGCACTCGTGCAACCTTCATTAGGAAAAGTTTGAAAAAAATCATAGAAAACATGAATTGGTACTTCGAATATTGAAAACTAATATTAGATAATGAACAGAATTTAGAGTAGATTTAAGTTTCATGAGATTTTGTGTTAAAACTTTTCTTAGGAGCAAAACCCATTTAGTTTTATCAAGAGGCAAGGCTGTGTATTACAAAATAAAAAGTTACTTTCTGCAAATAAAGTTCTTTTTCACTTGCATTATTTTTAGCCTGTCGATTGGTACAAAACAGGATGTATTGACCTTATTATTGTCTGGAAAAATCATTAACTAGACAGATAAGTCTATTATTTCAAACTTTGATATACTAAAAAACGGATTCGAGTGGACTTACCTCATAGTTACTGTCTTAAGAACATACATAGTGATTATGCAGTGGTTTAGAATTATAATAACACACATATTACAACAGCCCAATCAGTTAGATCCAGGAATGCTTAATAAACATGTTTAGCTACGTAGGTACAAAGGAGATTTTGAACAATCAGTGTGCGTATTACTGTTGCTACACAGAATTATATGCAGAGTGTTTCAGCTCGCTTCTTGAATAGTAATCTGGTGCGAGGAAGTGGCTTGACTCGTTGTAGCAGGAAATTGTATGGAACTATATTTGGCTTTAGGATTGAGCAAGGCATAAGATTAATGTGGTCTCATTTAGGTTTCTGAGGCGGTGATTTTCGTCAGAAGGAGAATAGAGAATCAAAAAAAGAGAGCGAAGTTCAGTCTGAGCAACGTCTCCTAGAGCACAATTGTACGGTTCTTGTGATTGATCTAATTCTTATTATTATTTCTCTGAAATGGTTATTTAGAAGCAACGATTTCATATTGAAGTGCAAATTTTGACCACCGGGGTTAAAACTACCCTAGTGGTCAAAATTAAGGAGTTAAAATTCTAATACAACCTGTATTTATCACCAAACACTGAGTGCTTTTTAAATGCCAAAAAAGAAAACAGGTGTATATCGTAATAAATTAGTACCTAAAACGAGCCATTTCGTTTTATATTCCAAAAGAATTAAGGATAGCTATAATGCTTGCCAAAGATTTATTTTTTACAGCCACAAAACCGGCTTTCATTTAACCATTTAGAGAAAAACCACAATATCAGCCTTGGGGTCTCCAGTGATGGGACACAGGGTTAATATCTTCAACAGCGAGTGAGCTGTAATTCACAAAGTGGGGGTTAAGAATGCTGATTTATTAACCCACATTATATTATAATTTTAAAATAACATAACAATAACTTAAAAAACAAGTTCATCTTTAAATTTTTACACTTTCATCATCTCAGCGTCAATCCCAGTCGCATCTGAAGCTTTTCAGCGTTGGAGTCTGGGGTCCGCTTCTTGAAGCGACTACCATCTGACCTCCACCACCCGAAGGCGATATCGGAGCATTGCAGTTAGACCAATTGTTGGATTTTTTTTTTTTGCTTTCCGAGGCACGACCAGACCCGTAAAAATATTCATATTCATGCATACAAATATTTGCACTGCGCAGGGATCGAACCCGCGCATCCTTGCGCAGCGGCCGCATTTACTACCGCTACGCCACGGAGGCTATTAATTTTTATACCATGTTCCAGAATCTGTCATAGAGTACACATCAGTCTACACTATCCCTATAATCTGTCACCAGGGTAATGTTTATACTAATGAGCTGACACAGTGTAAATAAACAGCTCTGTAGCCGTGATTAGCTCTTTATGACGTGCTATGAATGGTTACGAGTCTGTTACTAGGCGTAATTAACACTTGACTTGTGTTACAATCCGCTTCGTGAGTTTCAATTGAGTTTACTGTGTTTGTTTTTACTGTAATGTACTCCTTTTTTATAACTATACACTAGTGTTTGTGGTAAGCAGTGATGCAATCGTTAATAGTAATGCACGCTAGTTTATTAAGAGGCTATTCACTCAAAAAACCTAAGTGAATAGGAAGGAAGACATCAGTAAAGCGAGGTGACGCTATGTTAAACCCAACAATACGACCAAAGATGCTGCAATAAAGGGAGATTGATCTGGAGATCCTCCACGACCAAACTCCCGACATAACAACATTTGGCCCAACGTACTCGGAGCACATCGCAATACAACTGCCCAGGCCCGTCCTCCGTACGGCTTCACCAAACATCATGCCGGATCACGACGAATCGCTTAGTGGCAAGACTTTGCCTGGTGGGTGGTAAATTCGGCCGGCAACCGATGGTATGGCCTACCATTGAATTAAAAATGAAACGCTGATTTACCCGTATCATTCGTGATAACTGCAGTTTTATTGAAAAATTACTGATTTCTATGAAATTCATAGGTTTTAATTTAATGCATTTGAATATTAAACATCACCATATTAATACTGATCGAGCTCGAATATCCAGAAATAAACTGAGATTAAGATATTGATTAAGGAATAGATTAGAATAGAATAGAATACTCTTTATTATGTATACCATATGAATTACAGAACATAAATATAAAGATTTTACAAAGGGTGACACAATGGGCGGTCTTATCGCTAAGAGCGATCTTTTACAGATAAACCTTTGGAGGAATACTAAGGGGAAGGAGAGAGAAATAGTGTATGTAGTCTACAGTGTACTATTTACTTATAAAATATATCAGACTAGTTTAACTATTTTTTTTTTATATTTATTTTTGAAGGATTTCTAAATATTCAAAAAAGTAGCCCCCTAATTACGTAACGAAATTAAGTCTGGAACTAATATTCCAGGCTTAACCTTTGAGTAAGTATTTGTATTTCGAATTTTATTGAGGTTAATACGAAGTTTTTAATGCAAAAGTGACAACTTAGTATTAAACTAAGCTGTCATTGTAATATAAAGAACTGCACTTCTATAATAGTTAGGTACATAATTCAATAACCATTTGGATGGTGTGTGACTGATCTAAATAAATAAATGTTTTGAAATAAGGGGGTAGAAGTCTTGCTGTCTGCAAAGCCTATCCCATGACGATAAAAGTACATCTAAAGCTGTATTTAAATAGTTATATTCAAATAGTTTAACACTAATACGTAAATATAAGCTTAATTTATCTACAAATGATTTCTGCCTATACCACGAGGAAAAATAAGCATGATGTTGTATGCTTTGCACGAGTACACTAGTGGTCTAGTCATTTATAAACGCGGTCTTTTTCAGGTCGGCAAAAGTGTTTTGTTTTCCATTTTGCCACCCACAACGGACTTTATGCTGTCGTTCGCAGGCTGTGGGCGTATGTAGGCGTAGGTTACAACATAACTGTAGCCAATTTCCTAGGAATTGAGGCTTACTGTGTTTTGGTCATTTAAAAAGGTAAAGAAGAAATTGCTCGGCATTTAAATAGATTTACTAAAGTAAACCTATTCTTGTAGTACTCCTTTTAGAATAAAGATGTTTTGTAACGACCATATGCTATATTAATTGCTATAATATTTGTTTTATATCGAATAATAGGGAGAGTATATATATTCCCAGGGCAAATTTAAGACCCATGGGAACTTTGGAATTCATCATCATCATCATCATCATTTCAGCCGAAAGACGTCCACTGCTGGACATAGGCCTCCCCCAAGGTTCTCCACGAGGCATCGGTCCTACGGGCAATGTGTCCAGCCCACTGCCACTTTAGTGTTGCAATTCTTCGGGCTATGTCGGTTACTCTCGTTCTTCTGTGGATCTCCTCATTCCTGATTAGATTGCGCAGTGAAACCCCAAGCATAGCCCTCTCCATTGCCCTTTGAGTGACTTTGAGCCTTCTTATAAGGCCCATTTCTAGCGACCACGTCTCAATTCCATAAGTCATCACTGGCAACACACACTGGTTGAAGACTTGTCTTGAGACACTGCGGTATTTTGGACGAGAAGATTCTACGTAGCTTCCCGAAAGCAGCCCAGCCGAGTTGGATTCGATGATTGACCTCTTTCTCGAAGTTGGACCTTCCTAACTGGATATTTTGTCCCAGGTATGCGTAACTGTCAACAACTTCGAGAACAGAGTCTCCAATCTTTATAGGAGTCGGTACAACATGGGCATTAGACATGACTTTCGTCTTGCCCATGTTCATTTTAAGACCGACTCGCTCGGAGGCTCTACTGAGGTCTCCCAGCATTTTACTCAAGTCCTCCGCGGTCTCAGCCATGACTACTGACTGACTTTGGACTTATACAACGTCATTTTTGTTGATACGAAACCCGAAACACGTTTCCCGTATTTTGATGTAAAGAATGTAGGTACAAAATTTCAAAAAGCTATCATGAAAAATCAGAAAGTTATGAGCTTGTTATTTTATCTGGTTCTCCTTATAAAAATATAGTCGACGCGCCGCTCGATTCGCCCGCCAGCAGCAGTGGCGCGGCGTCGTCCTGCGTTTATTAATAACTAGCCACCCGCTCTGGCTTCGCACGGTTGCAATGCTGATACCAAATACTAAGTAATATCATCGAAAATATTCATTTAATTCATATGCTGTAAAGGGCATTATAGATCTATATTAAATCAACAATGTATTTAAGGTATTAAATTGAATAAGGATTATTGCTGTATTGGTTAAAATCGCTTCGAAAAATTAGCCGATATTTGTCATGAAAAATATTATTGGGAGATATCCAGAAGAGATAGACATATACCATCGCAAACTTTTTTGTAGACCTGTTCAATGTTTCCAATATTTAGTACATTATTTTGATAAAAGTGTTAAGCCTGCGTTTCACAGCAAACGCGGAAAAAAATTAATTATTTACGGCATCACATTAGAAACCTCAAAAATAATAGTATTTCTCCACAATTGAATGGATTTTATTGTATATATAAACCGTCCACTTAAACCACTCTATCTATTACAAAAACCGCATCAAAATTTGTTGCGTAGTTTTAAAAAATTAGTCATACAAAGGGACATAGGGAAAGAGAAAATGACTTTATTTTTAACCGCCGACGCAAAAACGACAGGGTGTCATAAGTTTGACGTATCTGTGTGTGTAAATGTGTATGTGTCTGTCTGTGGCATTATAGCTCCCAATCGGATGATCCGATTTTAATGTGGTTTTTTATAACAATTATGTAGTGATAATTTCTGTGTGTATTGTAATTAAGCAGTGATATAATATTTTCCATCCCACTTGCAGGCTTTAGAATATCGTAACGGTCAAGTATAGGTAGAAATTATTATTTACTTTACTTTGTAGCCGTAAGTGGTAAAATGAAATGTAGTATAATTTACTTAAAAAAAAAATACTGAGAACGTATTGCACCCCTGCACAACGAGATGGGGTGCGCGCGCGACTGGGACACTACGATTCGCCATGTAACAATGTTTAAATATATTTGGGTAAAAATAAAACATGGCGTAAAAATTACTGGAATCTATTCAGTTGCTTAACAAGAGCGCCTTCATCCTTTCCCCTATTAATAAACGAAATACATTGCTGTGCCCGCCAGGATCCATAATTGATTTTTAATACACCAACTGTTATGTATACATTATGGAATACAATAAATTATTGAGTATTGCTAATTCTGATTTCTAGACTAAGAGAGAACAAAAGCAATCTAATATGAAAAATACGAAACAGCAGTTTTACACAACATTTGAAGGCCTGTTTTCGTAATTTAAAACGTTCGAAATCTAGTGGCATCTCGGCGACATATAACTGTCAGCTTGTCAAAATGTAGGGAAATTCGTGGACTTTTTGACAGTTTGACACTGCGATGAGACAGTGAACTTTCTTTAAATTACGAGAAATGCCCCTCTGGTCAATAAATATGACGACGTAGCTCGTTGACTTGTTTTGTTACATAGTTACTGAATACATGGAAAAGGTTGGATATGAGCGACACAGACTGGCCACTGTCACCTAAGTGCAGCGTCCCATCCATAGTTATGTAGAGGATGTCTTCGTATAACTAACTGCTGTGTATTCCGGTACAATGCTATTTTAACCCACATGATATTTAAACTGCTAAACCACTAATACGATAATTATTTTATAGCGCAACCTGAAAGCGCGCTCTCTATGCCGTCCGCTAGAGCGCGCTTTGAGAGTTTGACTTCTGGCGATGAAAACGAAACGAGTTTCGTCAGATCATTCCTAGTATTACGGCTGTTTTCTTGGACAATAAACCGAGTCTCAATTCGCTCCCCACTGACGCTATACTTTTGATAAATGCTATCATGTGTTGTTGAATGTATACAACATTCGCATCGTTTGTGTATCCAATGCTAATAAAAGTAATGAAATTAACCATTCCGTGGCTAAAAAAACTAGCATGGTTATAGAAAATAAAAAACAAAATACCAACCGTCAAGCCACATATGGCCGTAAACTAAGTTTTATTTCACTCCTAGGGTTCGGTATTAATTTCAGAAAACTTTATTATACGGAACAGCTGCTATAATACGGTTTGTATCGTGATGTGAATAGTTATAAGCGTGGTTACTAATTGGAATGTGATTCTGGTAAATATCTTTATATCTAGGATGACGATGTTACTGGTAAAAATATTCTTTACAGCGTGAATTATGACACAAACAGTGGTAAAAAATAGTTAAGATAATGAAAAGGTCATTGAGCAGCAACTTGCAAGGTAATCCGACATGCCTAGCGTCTACCAGTACGCATGTCAGATTTGCTATTCTGGGAAGATTTAGTGGTCAAAACAAAATCTTCCCTAGCCTATAGAGACATGAGAAACAGGGTATAAAGTTAACTAAGTTTTCGGAAGGCTTTTGATAAGGTGGATCTTGACCTTTTGACCAAGACTTTTGACTTTTGACCAAGACCAAGAATTGACCTTGACCTTTTGAAGTTGTTTTTTGACCAGATTGCCAATCTGCTCTGATTTTTTGTGTCGTAAGTTTTCCACAGAAAGTTGTCATCAATGGACACGAGTCCGAATACGCAGTTAAAGAATCCGGTGTACCCCAGGGTTCGATCTTAGGTAATTTATTGTTTATCTTGTTCATTATATAACGACATTTCAAAAATTTTAAAACTAATTCCTTATGTACACCGAGAAAAATCAATCCACAATTTTAAATCCTGCACAAGTACGCAGGACTGGTTATTATTACAAGATGATCTATGCAGATTTTCGTAGTATTGTCTTAGAAATAAACTTTACCTTAGTTTGCCAAAATGTATAATATTTACGAGAAATGGTGCAGAAAAAATTTCTTCGCACCACACAAACACAATTACCCACACATACAGACACACTTATAATGTTATAAGTGTGTCTGTATGTGTGGGTAATTGTATTACCAGTGATGACTTACGGAACTGAAACGTGGTCGCTCACAATGGGCCTCATACGGAGGCTCAGATTCACATAAGGGGCAATGGAAAGAGCTATGCTCGGAGTTTCTCTGCGTGATCTAATCAGAAATGAGGAGATCCGCAGAAAAACCAAAGTCACCAACATAGCTCTTCGAGTCGCTAAACTTAAGTGGCAGTGGGTAGGGCACATTGCTCGTAGAACCGATGGCCGATGGGGCAGTACGGTTCTGGAGTGGCGGCCACGTACTGGAAGATGCAACGTAGGGAGGCCCCCAACAAGGTGGACCGATGACTTGGTGAAGGTCGCGGGAAGCCGATGGATGCAGGCAGCGCAAGACCGGTCATCGTGGAAAGCCTTGGGGGAGGCCTTTGTCCAGCAGTGGATATCTATAGACTAAAGAAGCAGAAAAAGACAAATTATAAGTGTTACCACACCAAGATTTCCTATAAAGATCTTATGAAACAGTACAGCAACCCGTTTGTTCTACACAGAACAATGTAGAAAAAATGCTGAGGAGAGGGCTCCACTTCGCGGATTATTAGAAACGTACAATTCATATTTTATAAATCTAGATATTTTCGGTCTTATACAGAACAAATTTAGAAAAAATGGCTGTTAATTTACTTTCTGGTAATCCTTAACGATGACTGCTTCTTGTTGATACTATAATGTGATGTGATTGTGCCCACATATTTGGACAGGGAACGCAATATTGAATTGGTTTGTATGACTTTTCAGGTTTACTTTTATCTTTTGTTTTTTCCTTACTGTCCCTTTCTGTATACGTCCGTTTCGATTTCACAAGTTAAAGACTTTACAGTTTCAATTTTGATTTTACAAGAAATAAATAAAATCAAAATGATTCCGTGTACATTGTGGTGTGTATACCTTAGCTGACTATTAATATTATAACATTTGACTGTTTTTGTCCCAAATAAATAAAATAAAACTTCTTGAGCAATCCAGGATTTTACGTTACATTATTGTAATGCAGGAGGCACAAGACCGGTCGTCGTGGAGATCCATGGGGGAGGCCTATGTCCAGCACTGGACGTATATCCGCTGAAATGATGATGATAATGTTTGTAATGCGTAATTTGCACATCTAGCTGCCGGAACAAGCCTGTTATTGTTGTAATACATATTTATTGAAAATTTTAACAGCAGATTGTAACTAGTTCTTTTTTTTTTTTTGTTGTGGTACCAAAAATAAGTTCTGTTGTTGGCTCTGACTCAACACGAAATACATGATCAATAAAGTGTTTAGAACTTATATCAAAATTTTAAGACCAAACGTAAATTACCCCTACTCCATAAAATGTTTATATTCACAAGAGTTGCCACTACTTTATGACGTGTCCTGAATAGGAGTAGTTTTACAAGCTCTGCAACTAAGTGCAATTAAGGCTCGTGTTCACGAATAACAGAAACGGAACGCGTTCGTTACCAGCCTTAATTGTTCTGGAAACGCTGCTTTTTCCCCCAAGCACATGCAAAGCCGTGTTCAGTAATAAATAGTGTAGCAGTTAGTAATTTAAGTTGGCATGTTTGTCGAAAAATGGCGGTCTTTACTGGTTAGATTTCAGTTGCCTTATGTGCCGTTACTTAATTATTGATTTAGCTGATATAAAATTTGACTGGTATTTAAATGTAAGTATTATAGAAAGTAAGTAGCTATTATTAGTATTATAGTAAAATAATAAAGTTTTTATTGACATAAAAAGGAGTTACATTTAATTTGAAACCCCAAGTCTCGTGCTCGTGTCTTTAACCGCTTTTTGAACAATAACTTTTTGTGCTACATTATTAAAATAACGTAACATTAAATGAATCGCATGCTCTTGATGTGGTCAGTGTGTGTGTTACTTGTTAAATTAATAAACTATTATTATTATAAAAAAAACGCGAGCGATGAAATGCGACGCGGTGGGCAAGCCCGAGGAAATTTTATTAAAAGTTACCTGATATTTTAGTATACCTATTATTTAGTTCTGCCTCTTATGACTGCTAAACGAACAAAGTCAGGGACAGAACTTTGTAGTGTATAAATTTTGACGGTGGCTATACAAAACGAAACAATTTTGTGTAGGTAATTATCATAATATTTTACAAATGCACAATAAAATCTTTTAATTAGAAATAATTCGACGTACCTCTTAATTGGAACATTTAATTAATAGGAACGTTTTGCAGTAAACATAAGTTCGTAGTTCAGATGTCAGAAAATAAACACCGTAAATATGACCCAAGCATCTGAAGCGCTCCAGTTAAAGTATGCAAAGCTCCTTAATTTTACCCTCCACTGTGTTTTTGAAACTAAAACAATCTCTATTGCAACAGCTATAAGGATGGAAATTGTGTGGGCAACTAGCGTTGTATATTGTTTCTCGGGTCGTCGGTGTAAATCGACTTAATTTGTAGCGAGTATTTTTACTGGAGAGCTTGTCTAAGTAGAACAGTGTTCGTCTACTAAATATGGTTTTAGTACACGTACCTAATTATTTGGTACAAGTTCACCAAGCACACAAAGGTCAAGTTCTGAACATCCTAATTGGAACGCTATATAACAATGACAAAATAATATTTTGAAGAGATTGGATCATATGAGACATACGTAGATGTAGGTATTACCGAGAGATAGAAGCCTTTATCCTAATTGTAGCATCTCGGTACAAGGCTGACAGCTTTAATGATGGTGATTTATAAAGTAGATTTATTGCTTGTGGAAATCAACACTACTAGATTCTAACGGTCCAGCAATTAAAACTTAACGTAGAAAATCTTCTATTATAAATCTTCCTCAATGCAATCCCCTAAGGGTCAATGACATTGTTACGTAAAACGAACGTCTTCCATACAAAATTTATTGGCCCACCGACATTGTTCGGTTACGTTAAAATGAGACTATTATCCGGTTAACGGTTTTATCAAATTGCTGATAGGCAAACTTGTTTCACAATAAATAGGGGTAATTTGTTACCCGACCCCAACTCAGTGGAGCGACCTATGAACTTGATCAACTCACCCTTATAGCCTTGAGGTACAAAATAGATAGCATGCAGAAGATTGACTTCAAACAACGAGCGAAAACAGAAGAACAACCGTATATTTACAGCCGCCATAACTGGCCACAGGACATTTCCATAACTGGTCATGGGTCATTTCCATAACTGGTCACGTGTCATTTCCATAACTAGTTACGGATGATTTAATAACTCCCTCTTTATCGTGGGAGTCACTGATAGCTCACCATGCAGGGACTGCTTCGGAAATGAAGAAGACGAGATGCCACACATGTGCTTTTGCCCGGAGGTTGCCATATAAAGGGCAAAGGATTTCGGCGGCCTAGTTTACTACCGTAAAATTGAAACAAAGACGTTGCTGGCCTTCCTTGAAGAGCTGGGGTGGATCAGAATGGATCAATTTTCCCATCTGAACGTAAAACATGCATTTGAACTTGAAGTTTCCTACCCCAGCTCCATATAAACTACAATAATGGAGCCGTATTTGTGTATATACCTTTTTTGTTCTTGAGGGTACAACAGAGTAGCATCACAACATCGCACGCTCCATTTCCGTGAAACATTGCCCTTACAAAAATTGCTTCTATTTTTTCAAGCAATATCAATCACTGGAAGTTTTTTACGAAAAGTAATTTCGTAGATACTTCCCGTTTCGGATTTAATTAACTTTAAGAGGCTGTTTCTTTGTTGACCTTAGAAGTACACCGGAATATAACTGGTGTGGAGCTGGTTTTATTAGGTCATGTTTACAATAGCTGAAAATAGATTGTTGTATTAACACCTATACTAGTAATCTATGTTACATATATTTTAAGTGAGTGTAGGAGTAGCCAAGTGTATTGGTCACACAATAATTAATATGCTAATACTTCTGTGTGCACAATGGTAATGAATGTATTTAGTTGTAAGATTTACATACATACAACCTGCAATTTAGAAGCTTTGTAAGTAGAAAGAAAGAAATTCCAATAAAAATAATTGAGTTATTATTATTTTTTGTAGGTAGTTATAGTAATAGCTGGATTTAATTTTATGTAACTCACAGTAAAATATACATTATTTATAAAATAGAATTTTATAATAGAAAGTACTGCACTTTATGGGTAATTTTATAGTTTTCTTTTTGTTATTGGGTTTGATAATCCCTTTTTTAGAATATTTAGGATGGGGAAGTTCACATGAGATTTCAAAGAATTAATAACAAAGCACTGTCGACAAATATCACTCGATGTCCAATTCACTCTTTATTTCAATTTGACTGTCACTTTTTATTAAGGTTATAATTCATAAAAAAATCAATTGCCAATCATTGTCGCGTTTTAATGCTTAAAATACACCAAATTGAGTACCAAAAGAGTTTTCATGGTAATACATTTCAATAAGATGGGCCGCCTATCTTTAAACTCCGCCCAATGTTACAAAACATAACATCTACACAAGTAAAAGTAATTACAAGGAGCGTTTCATTATGTCCCACATTTAACTACCTTCCAAGATCGTTATGCCGAACTGTTTCGTTTGCCGCACTATTAATTGCCTCCCAGTTGTTGCCCCCAGCTATTCCTTGCCGCCTCTTTGTTCAAATGCCATTCTATGCTGTCATCTTTGTATGCGCAAGAGAACAGTTGGCACGAATGTCTTTCTACGAACTTGTAAATGCTTTGAATGGTGTTTAACGTTACAAAATATGGTGGGGGGCTTTATGGCGTTAAGAAATAGCACAACTGGGGTTCATTCCAAGTCCTGGGTAAGGAATATTTGCATGCTACAGTTAGCAGAATGTGATGTTTTTTTTTAAATTCTACTCACATACTCGTACTTATAGATGCGAAAGTTTGTGGGTACGGAATTTAAAAAAATATACCTTGCCCTACACTAAGAATTTCTCCTGTTTCGTGGGTGCGTTTACAATAGTAATTTATGCCACTGTCAAGCAATGATAGCTATTGCAATATGAGTGATAGTTTGTGCCACAAAGCGAAGCTGAGTGGCACAATAGATCGCGAGTTTGTGCCACGAAGCGAAGCTGAGTACAGTACAGTGAGAACACAATAGATCATCACGAGTATTACAATAGCTGTTTGCGACAGCGGCATGCAAAACTTTTTCTACGACCTTGAAATAAATGCAGATAAAAGTTAACAATGGCACGAAAATAGCGCGGCGCGCGCTATTTTGCTAGAATCCTACAAATGAATGGCAAAGGTAACTCATTAATACAGCCTAATAACATGCGATGTCTAGTCATAACGCAAATACACGCGCTTTTTGGCATAATCATATGATGATTTCTTGATGCCATAGCCATAAAAAAAGTTTCATTATAGTAAGGTTTACCCGTATGGAAATGGTCAATGTAACACGACTTGGCAGGAATGAGTACTATTGAGATATGACTTATGGTTATGTATTAATCAAATTACCAAATGGTCGTCGAAAAACATGAAACTTACATACACAAATATTCAGTTCCGGAACAACTAATTGTAGACCATACAAATATGTATTCGTGCTCCGTGTGAGACTCGTACCCGCGACACGTGGCGCAGTAGTCGATCGCTCAATTATTGCACGGATTTAGACGAAATTTGGCAGACAATTTATAACCAGGAATAACACATAAGATACTTTTTAACCCGACATTCCCGCGGAATTGTAACTTACGCGGGTGTAACCAGCTACAACGCAACTACTGACTCATATTGCACCAAATAAATGAGTAGATGAATACGTTTAAAACATCTTAGGACAGAGTTAGAAAAAAGGTCGGAGTTGTCGTCAGAAACCTACACGGTTTACTTGTATACGCCATGTAAAGGTGCCTGCATTAATTGGTTACTGTTAACCCCTTTGCCAAAGTAAGCAATCAATTTGTATGCGTGAGCTATATACAGACACAGTATCAAAAGCCGCGAAGCCTCCTTACTATACTCGTTCGTAAATGTATACACAGCCTTACTTGTATACACTCCAAGTTTTAATAACTTAGCTATGCCGTAAATAAATCTTAAATGTTTAAAGTAACGTTTTCTTAGGAGTCTTGACACTTAATCAGATTATGTAGCAAGGAGTTAAATTGATGGAACTTCAGACGATTTTGATGATCACTGCGTGTAATGTAAACTTAATCAGTTTAAAGTTTTAATGAGGTTTTGTATATTGTTATTGAATGTATCCCAATTGTAACCAGGTGTTTCAAATGTGTACTTAATAGATTTTTGTGAATGGCGTTGTATCGCTAATATTTATAGGCACTACCAACGTAAAAGGTGAAGGAAAACATCGTTAGGAAACGTAATGTTCTCGAGCAAAATACTTCTAAGACATGTGACATCTACCAATCCACACTGGACCAGTGTGGTAGAGTAGGGCCCATTATCTCTTACCGAGAGGACTGTAACCCAACAGTGAAAAGAAAGAAAAAAAGAAAGAAAAAACGTTTATTTGCGGTAAACATGACATAAAAGTGTACAAAAACAATTGAGTGATAATAGTTGACATGCGTCACATCCATGCAAAACGGCTATCGCTCAGCATTATGCTGCGACCCTATGCAAAGCAGAGTCCAGCGCTGGTTTTCAGCGACAGCCGGTGCCAACGTAAAGACGTCACCCGGTGCAGCAAACAATCACAACTGATACTTACTATACTCTTTTGACTGACACCGAACCAGTACAAAAAAAGCAATAATAATAACAAAAAACTAAAATGAAAATCGAAATCTACATAGTAAAAGAACAGTTTAAACAAACAGTGGGAACATTACAGGTTGATTAAGTATTATCTATTACTAGGTCCTGTCTGCGATTTCTCCAACGTGAATGTTTAGAAATCACGGTACAGTGGACAGAGCTCCCTGAGTTCATAGAGCTCTCTCATGGCGGCATGGAGAGTGAGATTGTGGCAAACTTTTTATTAATTGTTTAATTATTAACATTAGTTATAAGCAAAATTCACTATCAACCGTGCTTTGTCTTTGGACTTTTTTGTCACTCACTACCATTACAGGTTGTTTAAGATAATGCAGCAGAAAGGGTAAATTTCACGACATACATTTAAGAAACTTACATATATAATACAATTTCATTTAAAAAAAATTCTAATAAAATTTTAACAATAAAAAAGAACTCTAACAAATGATATTAAAATTTAAAACAGCACTATTTTGATAGGGTTTGCACAACACACGATCTGTAGCAATAGGTTTATTTTGATCGTTCAACAACGTTTATTGCGTTATTTACGTTGTTTGGCACACACGTATTCCCGAACATATGGAGCAATGGATTAGAAATTGTCTTCAAAATGATTCCAACTAGGATGTTGGATAGCGCAGTGTCATTAAAAGGACTCTTGCGAACACTCTAAAGTGACATGTCCATACATCAAACCTTGTATGGAAAAGGTTTATGATGACGATCGCCCTGACAAGAGGCATCACTACAAACTGTGTACAGTTGCCGTTCGGGAACTGGAATAATATTGAACTTAACCGCACGCATTCAGTGCGGTTAGTGCTAGTGCTCAAGTGGGATTCGGGCAGGTAAGGGTGAAATCAGTGCTCTAATTGAAATACCTATTAAGTTCATTCCAATAATTCTAATATATTAATAGCATCACATTCCTACTTTCTTGTTAGCCTTCACTTTTCCTTCCAATTAAAGCAAAACTATCTCAGAGGCTTTATTAGAAGAAATTAGTCGTTCTTCAAGATTGAACAATGGCCGCCGCCGGCATTTTGCTAAAGTAATTGAAGCTGCGATACTAAGAAAATTTATTCAAATAAATTGAATATTGCTTGAGAGATTGAGAGTTTTCTGTTGTATTAACATTAGCAAGGCCAGGCAACACAGCCTAATATTAATTTTATATATATTGTACCTTCGAACTGTGACACATATGAACTGTGTTTATGTACATTATGAACTATGCTTAAGTTATTAGTGTCCTTAGTCCGTAGCAGGTAAGCACGATTGCTAGCAGGCTTGACTGTAAACTTGTGAACCGCTGCTGCAAGGTTTCAGCTGGCCCTGTCACCTTGCAACAATAAAATCATTATCTTTTTCAGTTTTTGATTTGATTTTTGTGTGTATTACTTACAGAGTTTGTAAATACATTTACACTAAAGCCATCACATATCTTATTTCTCAGGGGCTTTTTTTGTCGGTACGTCATAACTTTCTTTATATTTTATCAATATACACAAAGAAGACATCATTTTAAAGCTTTTCTGAACCGCTACACCGGGAAAATATAGGTATATATAACTCACATTTCAGTGACTTCTCCAAAATTTACGATTAAAAAGAATACTTTGCACGGGTCACCGTCTATGTCTTATTACTCAAATGAAGAATTAGTATATAAATTACCTGTAAGTTATGTTTTAAAAGACTTGCCCACTATAAAAGATTCTTTTTTACTCATACATAACACAGATTCTCAAGAATAAAATATAGTCTACACTTAAGAAAATGGTAACTTTTTGAAACTTATGACTCACTTATAATGCAAAACTTGCCCTCAACGAAACAGATAACGCTGGTTTTTTATTAGAGATGTATTAGATCGTTAGCTTAAGAAGAAATAGATAGATAGACCAGTGGGATTACCTTACCACAAGTACACGCGTCCATCGCATATGATTTGCATTGGTAGGGAATACGATAGATTTTTTTAATAATTATAAACTAGTGCTTGACCGCAATCCCGTATGATGGTAAGCAGTGATACAATCGCTGATGGTAAAGCGCGCTAGTTTATTTAGCCTATCCACTAAAAAATCTTAATGAATAGGAAGCGAGACGGCAGTTGAGCGAGGTGATGCAAATGTTAAACTCAACAACATGACCAACGATGAAGTTGATCTGGAGATTCTCCACGACCAAACTCCCGACACAACAACATTTGGCGCATCATAACCAGCACACATCGCAGCACAACTGCTCAGACCCGTCCTCCGTACAGCTTCATCAGACATCATGCCGGAACACGACGAATCTCTTGGCGGCAAGACTTTATCTGATGGGTGGTAACTTCTGCCGGCAGGTGATGTTATGGCCTACGAGCTACATAATCTTTCTAGGTCCTCACTTGTTATAAGTAAAAAAAAAGTAGATTATCTATCCAATATTTAATGTGCACTATGATACACTATTAGATGATACACAGAAAAAGGACGGCATGTAAAAATTAAGAACAATGAAAACGAGTCAAGTTTTAACAAGCCTTACCTATCTCATCATCATCATCTCAGCGTTAATCCCAGTCGCATCCGTAGCTTTTCAGCTTCGGAGTCTAGGGTCCGCTTTACCAGTCTAACTGCTGATTTTGACTAAGCTACGATATTTTCCGTGTAGCAAATACCGTCTGACCTCCACAACCTGAAGGCGATATCCAAGCATTGCAGTTAAACTAATTGTTAGACTTTTGAGGGCTCCAACAACCCGTAACGACTGCCACTAGATGTTCGTATGGCAACCGAGGCCAACGACTTGACGTGCTTTCCGAGGCACGATCAGACCAGTGCAAATATTTATATTCATGCATACAAATATTTGCACTGTGCGGGGATCGAACACGCGCCTCCTTGCGCAACGGCCGCGTTCGCTACCGCTACGCCACGGAGGCTGTCAAAACGAGCCTCACCTCTCTATCTGTTTTTAATTCGTTATAATATCATGGCCATACCATCACCTACTATAAATAGTTTTGATACCAGGCGGAGCAGCAGTAATTCCAATTCAGCGTGTCTTTTGCTCCTACCGACTGTACGAATATACCCAACAGGGGTGTCCTTAGCCCGTAGCTTAGTTTTTAAGTCTCTTAAACCATGGCTGGAGAGAGGCCTAATGTTATGGGCCGCGACTAGAAGTACAGGTCTCCCAAAGTGATAATGCGCATAGAAATCTTCGTCACTGTTCGGCAACGGTCGTATTCTCCGAGCGTTCGGAACAAGATATGTATATAGAGTGGTTAAGTGCATAAAATGTGGTTAAGTGCACCACTCTATATAGATATCATGCGTTATATTTTATGTACATTATTTCGTCTCCACTACTCTCAAAACGGTGAAGGAAAACATCGTGAGGAAACCGGCATGTCCTAGAGCCAATAATAACCCGCACTGGACCCGTATGGTAGATTACGGCTCACCAGCCACTCAGCCCGGGTTACTCTTGGGAGCCTTAATTTATTGAGGCATCCACTAAGAAGCCCGGTTCATTAAACAAGAACCTTCTATAGTTATAGGTTGAGCTTGAAGATACAATGCTGAAAATAAAAGTAGTTTAGTAGCTTTATTTCGAGAATCAATTAATGCGTATACAAAACAAATCACACACCTAACCTAACCTAATATATTGAAATGTAGTTTAATAATAAATGTATGTGTATCATCTAGGCATTCGCTGAAACTTTAAAGGATGGCTTTGGCTTACATCTGTGCTTGAAATACTATAAACACTCACCCATTCTATTTGTGTTTGTAAACGTTTTTTATTCATGAAACCATTCGTATAAAAAGTAAAAACAGCTCCTGAAAATCCTCCTTTGTAATGAACTTTTCAACTTTCAGAATATCACGTAAGAGTCTATATTTGCATCTTTTTTATGTTTACCTTTTACTGCGTATTTTACCTGAATTTCAACAAAGCAATTTGGTGATGGCCAGATCCTTTTTTTTTCAAATAAAAGAGAATTTTATCGGTTCGGATTTTTAGCTTAATGTGTGGATCGAGATCAATTGATTTCCGCTCAACAACGCAAAAAGGATCAGTCCGGAACACAAAACTTTGATACTTTTCAAATAACTGCGCAATACAAATACGCTTTTTTAACATGGCCTTTTCTGAAAACAGAAATCCAATTTAGATAAGTTGACTTATTTGTTGGTCAATTCTCACACATTTCTATATCAAAATTATATACAAAGTTATGTTTTCTTTATAGAAAACCTGAATATAGTTTGTTCAGAATAAGCAACTGAATCGATTCCCATAATTTTTACACCATGTTATATTTTTTCGCAAATACATTCAGAAATTGTTGCAGTGTAGTTACTTACGGCAACCCGCGTCCGCGCAACAGCTGATGCCAAGGGCCAACGCACAGCTCGCCCGCGCGTGCGGAACTTTGACCATATTTTTGTTGGGACAACAAATTAATTGTGGTTTTTTGTCAATATGTCTTTTTGAAATTTTGTGCATGTATTCTTTACATTAAGAAACTGTTTCGCATGAATAAAAAATAATGTTAAATTCCAATAATTCTGTTGTGAAATAGGAGGTTGAGAATCTAGATCCTTAACTTCCTTTGCTGAACAAACCATGAATAAACCCACATATAAATATTTTGAGGGTTTCGGGATCAACTTGGTGTTATTAATCTTTTTATTTTATCGTCGAGATAAAAGTATAACCACCCTCAATTTTTAACCGACTTCAAAAAGGAGGAGGTTACTCAATTCGACCGGTATATATGTTTTTTTTATGTTTGTTCGCGGATAACTTTCGTCGTTTATGAACCGATTTTGATAATTCTTTTTCTGTTAGAAAGAAGACATTCTCAAGGTATTCCCGTGATAACGACATCAGGGTTTGATGGTGGAAGACCAGAGAAATCAAGGGGAACTTTCAAAAATCGTAGGGGCAACCAGTGCGTTTGTAAGTTTTTTCATTAAGTATTTTAGCGTCAGCATCCAGTCTAACCGGATGCAGCTGAACAGTACTTTTCACAACCAAAAAGTGTAAAATAAAAACTTTTTTACAAAAAAAAAAAAAAAAACAATAAGTTGGTGTCAAGAACTAATATACAAAAACCGAAGACACTACTTCCGAAATTAGTTATTTTTCACTTTTTAGTGTTTTTTGGAAGTCGGTTGTTTTTTTTTTTGTAAAAAAAGTTTTTACAAACTTTTATATCATACTTAAAATTGTTTCAAACATAATGTAAAGATTTTAGTGCAATAATTTAATTTTTACGCAAAAAAAAAGAAGAAATTTTTATACTAAAACTTTTATCAACATAAAAAACCTGTATTTAGAAAGGTTTTTTACCTTTATTTTTTAATTTTATATTCATAGTTACACAAACATCGATTTCCAAGTTTAACTAACTTGAACGATAATGATGTACGAGTATATTGCATGTATTTAACTTTTTTCAAACTTAGTTTAATATATTACTTTGTGAATTAAGATCCTCAAGAGAAGATGACCCAGGTTTTCATTTTGATCCTTGAGGTTAACGACCGTTACCGGCTTTAAATTAAATCTATTCTTACTGAGAAGCTTAGTCATACAAGTTGTTGATTTAAATGCCTGTGGCACATAAGTATATGTTGGACACATAACAATAAAAGTTGTACGATATTAGTTATTTGTTGTCAAGAAACTTGCATTGTCTAGATAGGGCATTAGGTATGAGCATCGTCCACAAAGTCGACAACTACACTCCCGCTTATCACTCACGATTTTGCAAATGTATACCTAATATTCTTTGAAATTTTCTTGTTTTTCACCAAAATCTGCAATGCGAAGAATAAACGACAATATGAGCCGAAGAGAGTAAATACATATACAATATGTAAAGAAAACCCTGTCCGATCCGTAAAGGTATTGTTAGGTATCAATAACTGATTCTACTAATGGATACCAAACCGGTAAAAACTTAAAAAAAATCCCCTAAAAAAATTAAAATCATTTCGCAAAAAGAGGTAACTTAATAAATGTGCGTTAAGCACCCTTCCGCGGGCGGCGGGCGACAGGGCACGCGGCACGTGGTCGCATCGCTATTCGCTCATAATAATAGCGGTGTTGTCACTTTTTTAAAAATTACCAAATTTCGGGGAAGTTCAAATTAATTCGCGGGAAATAAAGATTATTTCAAAATTCATTTGTATTGGTACTGTGATGATTACGTAAAATTTTATATTATATTTGGTCATGTGTTTACCTAACCTTTATTACCCTTATGGGTCGGATTATTATGAGCGAATAGCGATGCGACCACGTGCCGCGTGTCCTGCCACCCGACCCCCGCGGGCGGCAGGCGAAGGGTAGTCAACGCACATTTATTAAGTTACCTCCTTTTGCGAAATAATATTTATTTTTTTAGGGGTTTTTTTTTTTAAGTTTAGCCCGGTTTTGTACGCATTAGTAGAATCAGTTATCGATACCTAACAACACCTTCACGGGTCGGACAGGGTTTTCTTAACATACTGTATAGGTATACGTTAAAACACAGAATTCTTTCCAAACTGAAAATATATCCACCTTTTTCACATCTTGTTTGATTTCTAATGTTGTACAAAGCACAGGTCCGTTCGTGTGTGGAGTAGTGCAGCCACATTTGGGCTGGTGCTGCTAAGTATCACCTGGCCACTTTGGATTCAGTGGAGAGGCGTGCGAAGAGGCTGATTGGTGATCCTGATTTAACTCGGGATGGTCTCCAAAGTCTAGACCACAGGCGTAGAGTAGCCAGTCTTTCGGTGAAATGAAATGAAATAAAATGAAATCGTTCATTAAGCAAGTAGGATCACCGATCACTTTTACACGTCATATGTCTTTTTTTTTTTATTTTTTTTTTTTAAACTAGATGAAGCCGGCATTTCCTAACTGACTACCTCTGAGAAGAAATAGCCGAAACAAACTCAGGGATCATCGTCTTTTTTAAAGTCCAGACATTAAAAATGAAAATGTTTACAATAATTTACGTTATAATTACGCATATTGCTTAATAACAATGCTTAACAGAGCGAGCAGCTCAGTCCGAAGCCTCTCTATCCTCTAAATAATCTGAGATTTTATAATACCCCTTTTTGCAAAGTTTGGCCTTTATATAGGTTTTATATCGTTTAATGGGTAAGTTTCGAATGTCCATGGGAAGCTTGTTGTAAAAGTGTATACATTGACCCATGAACCAGTTGCCTACTCTGTGGAGACGAGTGTGATGTACAGCAAGATTGTGTTTGTTCCTGGTATTTATATTATGAATATCGCTTATTTTCTTAAAATTAGATATATTTTTATGTACATACATAAGATTTTCAAATATATATTGCGAAGCTACAGTCAGAATGTTCACCTCCCTGGATTTTTCTCTAAGAGAATCTCTAGGACCAAGGTTGTAAATGGCTCGAACAGCCCTTTTCTGTAAAACAAAGATGGTATTGATGTCCGCACAAGTTCCCCAGAGAAGAAACCCATAAGTCATAAGACTATGAAAATAACTAAAATAAACAATTCTGGCTGTATTCACATCAGTTATCTGTCTAATTTTCTTAACAGCATAAGCGGCAGAACTGAGTCTACCCGACAGCTTCTCAATTTGAGGACCCCATTGTAACTTGGAGTCAATAGTCAATCCAAGAAAAACTGTCGACTCGACAGGGATCAACTCTACTCCATTCAGTTGAACATTGGTACTTAGCTGC